>OW388082.2:0-10000000 GCA_936449025.2 Sarcophaga subvicina
AATAATGGTAGGTTAGAAGCAGAAAAATATTTTTTAAAAATACTTATATGTAGTTTATGGATAAAAATGAAGTATGTTCTGGTAGTTTATATTATTTTCTAATTGTGATTTTTGTTTTTTGGCCAATTTTAGCTTTTGTTTAGAATTTAGAAATGTTTTCATAGGTGCGCTGATGGTTAATATAATGTGAACATGACAATGGGTTTAAAATATTTTTTAAAAGTGAACATTGAGGAATGGGGTAAAACGGTTGTTCTAGGAGTTTTAGCTGTCGATAAATGCTATAAGAAGCCGTTTATTTGATGGAATTCGGTTAAGGGGTTAAAGAATTATGGCTCTGTCAATTTTTTACTTTTACTGTTTTTGTGCCGTATGAAACCAATAATGGTAGGTTAGAAGCTGAAAATTTTTTTTAAAAATACTTATATGTAGTTTATGGATAAAAATGAAGTATGTTCTGGTAGTTTATATTATTTACTAATTTCGGTTTTTGTTTTTTGGCCAATTTTTGCTTTTGTCTAGAATTTAGAAATGTTTTCATAGGTGCGCTGATGGTTAATATAATGTGAACATGACAATGGGTTTAAAATATTTTTTAAAAGTGAACATTGAGGAATGGGGTAAAACGGTTGTTCTAGGAGTTTTAGCTGTTGATAAATGCTATTAGAAGCCGTTTGTTTGATGGAAATCGGTTAAGGGGTTAAGGAATTATGGCTCTGTCAATTTTTTATTTTTCATGTTTTTGTGCCTTATGAAACCAATAATGGTAGGTTAGAAGCACAAAAAAAATTTTTTAAAAATACTTATATGTAGTTTATGGATATAATTATTATTATTAGTATTTATTAGAGTTATAAATTAATTACAAATCTAATTTAAAATTTTTGGAGCATTGGCAACTAGGCCATCAGCTCTTGGTGTAAAACTAAATTTTATATTTACATTGAATGAGAATATTTAAACTTAAAATTATTATGTACATTGCTTGGTTAAATTATAATGTTAATTCTATTGATAAAATCGATAATCTTTCTGATGTTATCCTCGGTAGGGACCTTTAGTAGGTTTTTGGGGTCAGTAGATCCAAAAATGGAATGTCTCATCGATTGGTATAAACTACAGTCAAGTAGAATGTGATTAACTGTGATAATTCTACCACAGTTTGTACAGGTTGGTGATGGTTCCTTGCGTAAAATATGACAGTGAGTAACGGAAGTATGACCCAGACGTAGACGGGAGAAAACTCTAATTTGGCTTTTAGTGATAGTAGTTGGATAAATATGTGCAATCAGATCTTCATTCAGGTTTTTATAATGCGGATGTTGGTAATCAGACCATGAATTAAGTTGAGTTTGACGCAGGTGCCTTTCGATTAAATTGTAGATATCACTTTTTTCTGGTTTGATTTCGCCGATTATAGGGGCCAGACATGCAAATCTTGCAGACTCATCCGCTTGGACGTTGCCTTTTATTCTGCTGTGTCCTGGTATCCAGATGATTTTTAAAGTTCCATAGTTGATGGATAAAAATGAAGTTTGCTATGGTAGTTTGTATTATTTTCTAATTTCGGTTTTTGTTTTTTGCCATTTTTTGCTTTTGTTTAGAATTTATTAACTTTTTCATAGGTGTGCTGTTGGCGAATATATGGTGAAAATAAAAGTAAATTTCAAAAAAATTTTAGAAGCTAATAATGATGAGTGTTTTAATTGCGATCAATTGAATGAGTTTAGAGTAATTTTGGTTTTTATTAGTTTGGTGTTTTTGCAGTTTTTTCTATTTTTGATGGATTTAATCCTTAGAAAAATTATGTTTATTGGTTTGACAGAGATGAAATCTAAAACAAATTTACAAGCACAAAAGTTTAAATATTGTTGAATGTTTTAATGGAAACTAGTTTGAAATAGAATAAAGTAATTTTGGTTTTAATTTTTACTTGAATTCTCTTGATTTTTTTAATTTTGGTAGATTTAATCCTTGAAAAATTATTTTGCACAGGGGTATGTTGATAGTCTTTAACACCAAAATTAATTTTAAAAATTATTATAATGGATTTTTGCATAGAAAGTGCTATTGATATTAGTTAGTTGAATTTTTTATCTAATTTCGGTTTTGATATCTTGGTAATTTTGCAGCTTTTGAGTATGAGTGTTGCAGTAGGTACATAGAGGTGTATGTTTAAAGTCAAATTATTTTTGATATAATTGAGTAATACTTAGATGTTTTAAAGTTTTAATATAAAGTTAAGATAATGAAAGACTAGAAACAATAAAAGTTTTTAGTATAAAATAGTAAGAAAGTAGTTTTTTTGTAATAAAAATTGCAGAATATATATAGTTTATTTTGAATAACAGAAAACAGAGTTATTAATGAAATAATATAAATGGCAGCATATTTTTGCATGAAAAGAATTATTTTGTTTATCATATATAGCCCTTAGTTGCGTTGTCGTTGGCAGTTTTTATCTAAGAGAGGCTATAAGGATAATAAAATGTTAATGAATTGTTGGTAATAGTTAAAGAAAAGGACTTGCCTGTGGTGTAATTATGATGAAGTGTTGAAAAATGTAGTCTGGCAGTATAAAAGTGCTTAGTTTGCATAGATTTGTTGCAGAGTGATAAGCACCTAAAAGGATATTGATGTTAAAAAGTTGTTAATAATGGTTTTAAGTAATATTGTACATAGTTTTACCTGTGTATAATTGTTGATGTGGTTGAATTAGATGGATGTTTGTAGTTTTTGTTACTGAGTTAGGATTTTTGTTGGAAATAAAAATATTATAAAAATATAAAATAAATAAAAAAATAAATAATAAAATAAAAAAATTATTTCGATATGCTTTTTTTAATATCCTGGAATTATATGTACAGATATACATACTTATGTAATTTCGATATGAATTTTCGACGAGACAGTATGCAATATGAAGACATAAGATACAGTATTTATGAAAAACTACCCTGCATAAGAAATACATTTATGTTTATATTGCAATAATATTAAAACTCCATATTAATCAAGTAACAAATCTTTTAGAGAAGTCAATATCTTTTGCCTACCAGATATTATTTAAAACATGCCATATTATGCAAGATTATTAGAAAAAAATTATAGGGTAGTTAAAAGTCGGCGTTTATTTTTCTCATTCCAGATAGACATTTTCCTTATGAGTAAAATATGAATATCGCTGTATACTTTCTTTGTCAACACATGACACATAGTATAGACACAAATTATTTGGATGTAAATGTAGAAAAACACTTTTAAAGTTATGAAAAGTTTTCGATATCTAAATATAAAAGATTTTTGACTATCTTTTGAAACATTTAAGGAATGACATTTAGCGTAAGATATAAAAGCATTTGCAGAAATCTTTGCAATTTATAAATATTTAAAAATCTTTTTAACAATTATTACAAAATGTATCGCTACAATAAAGTAATCCAGACAAGTGTTCTTCAATGACTTTATAAAGTATATTTAATAATGGTCATGTTATTTCTAGGGCTTTTAAGACGAATTTTTTTAAAGTGAAGTTAATAGCCTTTGCTGTTTATTATAACCAGTAATGTTTTCTTCTTTGGGTGTCTTGAATTTGCTTGGCAGCATCCAGGGCATATAGTTGATAGAAAAAATAGCTGGAAGTAAAGTAGCTTTTTAATATGCAGACTGTGGGTGGAAAAATGGCAATAAATGCCACTAATGTATGTTTTATGGTCATAAAAGTCGAAGAACTGCAATTTTAGAAATATATTTGATTTTATATCATTAGTACATAATTTTGTATGTATACATTTTTAAGCATATATTTTATATGTAAGTATATGCATACATGTATCAAAATAATATAGTTTATCTTTTTAATTATAGCTGTATTATTCGGTTTACTAAAATATGTATGTAAGATACATATGTATATCGAAAACAAATTGCATAAATATGTTAATGGTTTTTTAATATTGCTAAAATTTATTTAGATTTGAGTAAAATGTATGACATTGTTAACATAACCACAGAAACTGAATTCGTTCTCTAAAAAACGTATAAAGCAAAAAATGTTTGCTTTTAATTCTTTTCAAAATGCAGTGTGTAATTGATAATATAATAACATTTAAATAAAAGAAACACCGAAAAGATATCTCAAATTGTAAAGAATTCTGCTGTATTGTGTTTTAAAAATAGGCAACACCTGTAGAAAACCTGTCTGTACTAACTAAAAATGGAAAATTTATCTTAGAAAGCTATTATCGATTAACATTTTATATATATATAATTGTAGATATAATCTTATTTTACATGAACACTGTATCTCAATATATCTCCAAAAATACTGTTATTTTATACATAAGGGTTATGTTATAAATATATTTTTTAAAACAGCTCATATACAGACTCTGATGTTTATATCTTCATAAACATATGTATTTATAGAAACATTTCGGATATAATTCTACTTCATTTATCCAGTCTGATTGACACAATACGTTGGTTCATGTTTTTTATTTATTTTTTTTTTTTTTATTTAATTTTTATCAGTAATAAATTTTCAGTAGGCATAATCTGTAGTCCGGAAGTTGTTTAAAAGCGTAATATGAATGTTTTATATTCATTATCATATTACTATTAAAATTGAATTATACTCACTAATCAAATTATTCACAGCTGTAACTCTCTCCTTAGAACATTTTGTATCTTTGATATACAAGGATCAAACTAAAAATGTATGTAAATTTGTTACATTACTGGCTGTGAATTAGACATAAAGGAGGAAGGAAATGCACAAGAATATATTTATGCGTATATTCAAATAGTTTCATGTACAGAAAACCAAGAATGGAAGAGGGAGATGATGTAAAACTAAATGTTAAAGTTTGACAGTAAACTTTGATTTAGTAATTCTACTGCCCCCAATGTTAGTGAACTAAACGAGAGCTCCGAGTTCAAACTTTTAACACTGACATTTCGAAAAGAGAAATACCTATAGAAAAAATATTTCATTCGACGACCCTTAGTCTTATGGCGAAGCTTTTGGTTGACGTTAAACTTAAGGTTTTTGAAACAGTGTTCAAATTTAATTCAAAACATTATGTTTTATGTCATACTTTTGTACATATCGAAAGAGGTTTTTAAGGTATAAGATTTGTTTAAAAAAATAATTACTTAAAAATAGGCGTAGTTTGCTTTGTGGTTTCAACTGTATTGTCTTTCCTGGAACAAATCTTAATAAAAGTGTCTTGGAAGTTTCAATATTGAATAAATGCATGTTTCAAAACATTCAATTTCTTTCTCATAAGTAATGAAATTATGGACATTAACACCAACCATAGCTAACATTTTTCTGCTTAATTTTTTATTTTGTTCCAATGAAAGCAGATCTTCATAACTGAACTTGATTTGTGAAATTTGTATTGAGTAAAGTTAAATAGTTATTGATTTTCCGCAGTTCTTCGCAATCTCATAATATTTTTTTGGCACTTTTTAGCAAGTCACTAAAAGGTTTTTCGCACAATTTGCTCCTTTTTGACTTCTTACTATAAAAATTTTGTTTTTATTAAATGTAGAACACGTGATACTAGCGGCAGATTTTCATTATAAAAGTTAATTACAACCAGCGTGGCCATTATCCAAGTTTTCCCTTTTTTTCCAAGTTTTTTTGTGATGAAAAAAGTTTTCATTAAATCTAAAAACAAGTTTTTTTTTAAAATTTAAAATTTCAATAAATTCAATAATAATAATTTAAAAAAAAAATTGCATTCAGGCAAGTTAGCAAAGACACACCAACAGGGGAATTAACAGAGACACCGGACTCTGGTATTTTCTTTTAAAATGTTGGCACTTTCGTAGAAAACAAGTTTTTTTTATAAAAACAAAGTTTTTTTTATAAAAACAAAGTTTTTCCAGAAATAAAAAGTTTAAAAAAAGAAAAAAATTACTGGTAACGCCGATTACAACTGACTATATTAGAGAAAATAAAAAAAAAAAAAGAAAAAAAACTTCAGAGAAAAGCTAAAATTTTACAACAGCCCTTTTATACATTTAAAGTTTACTTTGACAAAGTCTTTTCAATTTTCTTGGTACGTTGTTGCTGCGTATACAATTATCGGTAAACGACGAACGAAGAACAATCGAACAAAGTGTGTACTCACCCCGTTCGTTTTTCTCTTCTCTAAAAATATTATTTTTATATTCACTTAAAAAATTAAAACTGATTAAATGCTACATCTCGCTGAAAATGTATGCATATAATATCTATTAATTCTGAAACTAAAACAAAATTATGGAAGCTTTTCTTAAAAATTAAATATATTTATTAAGCATATGGCAACGCAGTTATATTTGTAAAACACTTGTACCAACGTTTCGTAAAATATTTGGAAAAATATACTGGTATTTACAAATAGAGAAAAAAATTTCGAAATATTTATTTTTTAATACCGGTTTTTTATTGTCTGCAAGTTGCAGACTGCAGCATATCCCAAGAGATATGTTGCATAACGTTTGACGTCGTTTCTATTGGTCTGTTTGCTTTAAAGTATCTTCTAGATTGATTTTCTTTTCATTTCTTTCCAACATTCCGCTACATATGTCATAAAATCGTTTGGGTGGAGAGTTTGAGTTGGAAGTTCGATTGTGTTTTATTGATTCACTTGTTTAGGGGAAACCTGTTTTTGCAATTTTCTTCAATTTATTAGTTTAATACGAACAGTACGGGTAAATGGTCGTTTGCTGAAAGTGCTTGTTGTTCTTTTTTTTTTAAGAAAAAAAAAAGTAATAAAAACGAGGCGTTAAAAGAAATACGGCGTTTTATATATTTGTAAAAGTACATACATATATATATATCTGGAAAAAACGAGGCGTTAAAAAGAAATATGCTAGTTAAAAATATTAAAAAAAGTGCATTCATCTAAGATTTCTATAGAAATATTAAAAAATTTTAAGTTATATGATTTCCTGCAACACATGTCTGGAATATTTAATTTATCGTAAAAATTGGCATTCACATAGAACGTCATTGTATTGTGTATTTGGAGAAAAAAAAAAGAACAAACATTTATGTGGGTATCACTGCTTACACGTACCTGCTGTATGTTTGTGCTTTTTAAACAAAAAAGTAAAAACAGAATATGAAAACGGATACAAATAAAAGTGGACAGAAAGCAACTAAAATAATGTCTAGCTGATTCAAAATAACTTTATTTTTGTCTTTCAATATAGAAGATAGGACTGTTAATTAAATATATGTATTTCTTGCATATACATACTTACATGCCTACGTGTAAATTATTTTCAGAAAATAAGAATTTTAAAAAATCGATAAAAAAAAGTTTTAATTCATTTGCGTATAAGTCGATCAGAAACAAAAATGTTGGTACATTCAAACGCTTCATCTACTCCCACACCCGGTTCCAGTGCTTCTACGAGCAACACACTGGAGCCCGTAAATACTTCTACAAATTCTTCATCATCGCAGTTACATCAGCATTTGCAACAGTCGTCGTCTTTATCATTTTCCCTCCAGCAATCTCAACAAAAGCAACAACAAATAGGCTGTATTTCAACTCTTAATTCACGACCCCCTTCACGTGTGCCTTCAATATTAGATAGCCCAACATTGGCACGGGTGGAACGTGCCAGACTAAAGTTGGAAGCTTCCGCTCAACCTCAACACAATATTAATGGTAGTTGCTGTAGTATTTCAAATACCATCAATGGCGAAGATAGTTTGGAAAGAGTTGTGTTAGATCCAAACAAGGTAAGTTTCATATACTTATGTATATCAACAACTTCTGTTCGTACATCTAAAAAATGATTTGCTAACAGTTTTACTGAGCACAAGTTTCTTAAATAAGCTTATTTAAGTTTGTTATTAGTTCTCATTATTAATACGAAATTGCCTAAAAGTCATAAAATCTTCGCACTATTTAATACTTAGTAAATAATCATTTAAATATTATCTATGCAATCTACAAAATCGAAATCAATACAACGATTGCTGCGCTCGACTTCAAAATTTAATCTACATGTTGAAGATATTACGTTTTCAATGAGCATTCTTTTTTGTTTGTTTATTGTCGTTATGTGATCGAAAATTAAAGTTGTAACAATTTCTATTTAGAAAGATTGTCAAATAAAGGTAAATCAACATTTATTTTAATTATACAATACAGCTGTCATAGTTTGGATAAACCTGAGCTCCTCTGTGGTCTTAAAGTTCAATGTGATGCACAAATTAAAATTAATTTAAAATTTTTCCATAATTGTATTCATATTATTTAAAACTAGGTTTCAATCTTTCAGAATACCATAATGAATAAAGGAAAACTATTTTTCTTTTTTAGTATTTTATATTGCTTATTTTGGCAGCATTAAAATTTTATATGTATAGGCTTTTTGTTTCGTAATGCGAAAAATGTTTTGGTAAAATCATGTCCGATGACTTTGTTGAGAGAAATCTAAGATAAGCTTAAAATAAAAAAAATCATTATTCATGCTCTGAATAATTCTTAGTGAATCCAATGTAAATTTTATAAAAATAGTGAATAAAGAATGTGGAAAAAAAAGGTGTAGAGTTTTTAACATCATTTTTCTTTTGTGTATAATTTTACAAAATAAAATTTGTAAAAAAGAATTAGAGTTCTTTCTTTATCATGACTCTTGGTTTATAAGCTGATTCAAACGGATATAAGCATCAAAGCAAAACACCAGAAAAACAAATCATAAAAAAGGAGTGTAAAGTTTAAATGCGTAATTTTATTGACGATGTTTGTTTTAAAAGTGATATTAAATGAATTGTGGTAAAAATATTAAAACAATATTCGTTTAAATCGAAATCTTTAAGGACAAAATATGTACATATGTTTGTATCAATGTGTGTATGTACATATGCTCGTTTACTATCTGAAGCATAGGGAAAATCTTAAAAAAATAGAAAAAACGATTTTAGTTTGTGAAAAAAGATCATCTTCAATGCAACTAGCCTAGAACATTTTCTAATAAAGATTTTTAGTGACGTCATGTAATTATAACCATACATATGATATATTTTCGTCAGCACTTATTAAAAATTAGAAAAATAGACAACGTTATTTATTTTGTACATAAAAATAACAAGACGTCTGTGTGTACATATGTATATACATATGTATATGTAAATATTTATTTAAAGTTAGAATCGTTATTTTACAATGGACAAAATGTCATGCACTATGGAGTGCACAGGGTAGTAAACAGACATTTGGTTCAATCGATAACCCACAATGATCGGTGTACGAATATTCTATATTGCGAGATGTAATTTTTATCCCGTTCGAATGAGTTTAGAGATTGTAACATTATGATACGAGTCAGATGTATTTGGAACTTTAGTTTATTTTGTGGTACTATAACTCAGCAACAACAATTTTGACTGTTTTATTGAAAATATTTAACAAATTTCATATTCCTATAATAATAATCTACATAGTCTACAATAATAATCTGTAGTAAAGATCTACATATTTCTATGAAAATAAATTTCATAAAATAAAATTAAGTGTGATAATGCAATGAAAATTTTGATATTTATTCTATTTTCTTTCAATTTATATTAATACAAAAGGCAGTGTAAAAAGAAGAATTCGCAATCAACGATTATTGTTCGTTGAAATACGGCTGCATTTTGTTTTTGTTTTCCTTTTTTATTATTATTTTCGTACTCTTGTAAGAAATGAAAAATAAACTTAATGTAACTATGGTTGTTGCTTGCTGTTTTCTGTGGAAATAATGTTAGTATGATGATAATGCCCTAATCATCGGCAACTACAGTAAACACTATGAACGATTGCAGAACGAAGAGCAAAGCTCTGAAAATGTTATAAATTAAAAAACAGGCTTTTTATGTTTTTTTATGTTTACGTTTCCAACAAAGTCGATGTTGAAGCACAAGCATAAACATACTGAAATTTAAATTCGTGTTTGAACTTATTCAACTTAAATAAAGCAACAGAGCCTATATATGTATGTATATACAAATTTCTAGCAAGTATAGCTGAGAATAAAAATTAAAATGTAAACAACAAAATAAACTTATTTAAAAAATTATGCGATTTAGACGTTCAAAATTATAATTTCAAAAGGTCTATAAAGGATATACTTTTAAAAAAAGATACATCCTTTGTATATACATATATACATACATATATGCATATATTTTTCTTCCTTAATAGATAGATAGATAAAAAGGAAATCATGTTGAGAGGAATTCACTAAGAGAACAAACTTCTTAATTATTATTTATTAATATGTATAAGGTACTGCACACATTCATAAGTAAATATGTTTAAATGAATTAATAAGTCTTTATAATACTGTATGCATTTACAAATATTATTTTTGTTCAATTCTTATTTCCGTTTTATGATATATTTACAGTTGTATTACAACAAATTTTAATTTCATTTCTGTTGTACGTATGTCCCCATTTTCCCCTGTTGTCCGCTTGTGGAACGAATTCGTCAAATTCATTAGTTTATGTAGCCGATATTTGGGTAGCGGCCGTCATGAGTAGAATATAAATAAAAATAACATCGCAACCTCTAAAATCTACCACATATTCCTCAATTATTAAATAAAACCTGATTTCTGAATAGAGCAGTTATTTTAAATAAGCAAATGTTATATACTTCCGTTTAATGCGTATACCACTCGAAAATGTCTGTGTGTTGACGTTGTAGTTACTGGTGTTGCATAAACAAATTTATAAATGATTTTATTTTTCTTTGCTTTGCTTTCTTTGCGCGTTGCTCGATGATTGTGTGCGGTGGAGCGCATTTTTATTTATTATATTTTGGCAAGATTTTTGATTGATCTTAGTTTGTTTTTAGAATACCGATTTTAAGCATTATAGTATCGATTTAGATTATAGAAAATTGGAAAAGATACGTAATAGTGATAAAAATAAAAGAAGTACGTACATATGTACATATATATTCGTTTTTCAAGAGAATTGTTATCACGGTAATTTTTTTACAGTTAAAAAATATGACAAAATTATATAAAAAATAAAAAAGGAATATTAGTTTACATTACTATCAATTTGTGCGATTGAAATGATTACTTTCTTCAAATAGTTTTTTTATTCGTATTTTCTGTGTGGAAAATTTTTGTGTTTGTTAATTTCTTTACAATAAAATTCTTTTCATTATTAAAACAGAAAGAAGTACCGTGGCACCAAGTATGGACACATATGAAACGATTATCGCATGCATCTAAAGTAAACTCTACAACAACTATATGTTCACAAAAAACTGATATAACGGCGACTGGGAAGTCATTAGTATTGCCAGATAATAGAGCATCATTAAAAGACACTACTTCGGTGCAACAAGTGTTTTCAAGGCCTGACATGGTAGGACCATTTTTATAAAATTCAAAACTATTTATAGGCTTGCTTCAAAACCCTTTCTTGGATATCAGTATTATTTTATGAATCTCTATTCTTTATTTATTTAATGGTTTCGGGTGTACTATTTTATAACTTAACATATTAATACAGATATTACCGCAGAATCCTGTAAATATTCATTATTATACGCATAAGTCCATATGAGTAAAAAAATTAATAAAAGATGCTTAATATACATTTACTATACGTAGAACTGATAATAAAATATAAGTACGTTTTTTATTTTCTAAAAAATTTATACGCGTAAATTTTTGCATTAACAAGGTTTTTTAAGAAGAATGTAATCGTCCACACATAGGGTGCGTCTTTAAATATTATGGCAATATTCTATAAATCGGGCAAAACTTTTCCTTCAGTATTATTCATAACAAAATGTTATGAAAATATACATATCTGTAGATACTCGTATATACGCATATTGAATTTCGTAAAAAAGTCAATTTGTTTATAAAAATTAGTTTATTTTTAAAGATTTTATACAAACAATTTAAATACATACGTTAAAATTCGAGTTTTAAACATATTTACAAACTTTAAATTTTCTATTAAGGATTGAAAATAAACTTTATGAAATCTGCAATAGTTCTGGATCGATGTAATTATGGTGTTACTTCTTTTACAGTCTGCATTTCACTTTATATTTTATGAGTTTAGATTCGATTTTGAGGAAGAATATAATCTACTTGAATTTAAGAGCATTTTACATACATTTTGAAGTATTTAAAAATTTATGAATGTTAATAGTTCACAATTGATAAATTCATTTAAAATGTTCATGTCCCTTTTTTATGATTGCATTAAATTAACTTAGTACTTTCGATTCTGAATAATTTTCAGTTAGAAATTGATATCTTCGTCTACATAGATTTTAGTTATACAAACTGTATAATCAATAAAATAAAATAATTTAAATAAAAAATATACCATTTAATATATACAAGTGCTGTTTACAACTGAGAAATATATAGAAGAAAAACATACATATATAAATATATTTATATATATGTATATATATGTATGTATATACATGTATATTATAGTAAAATTTTCATTATTAATTAATTTATCTATAAAAACCGCATCGTAAAATAAGGTTGTGAAAATATGTTACTAAGGCTTCTGTGGTTACCTATACTCCACAATAATATGCACAGGTGGAAGGTATGTATTTTATGCTTTTCACAAATATCTTTTTTTAATGATTCCTTTAATCATACATTTATTTGATAACTTTACTTATCGATTTTTTTTTGCATTATTATTATTATGTATAGGTACATCATAGCTTATTTTGTATAGTTACATCATAGCTTAATATAAACATTTTCTAAATTCTTACTCCTTAGCAAATAATAATTTAACCGAATTGCAATTAAATAAAGGTATTTAAAATACTCACTCTTGAGTATTGTTACCTCTCTATATTCTCCTTAACTAATTTAGTGATATTCTTATAACTGTTACTGCCTTCATTTAAAGTTAATTTAGATTGTTATTTCGATGACTTTACATCAATCATATCATTCTCAAAATTCTAATATTACAAACGATTAATTGAAGATGTGTGTACGTATAAATATGTAAATATGTATGTTATATTGTATATAGAAAGTATAATATAACTCTTGTGTAAAATTTTATTTTTTGTAGATTTATGTATTTGTGGAACGTAGTTGTTTCCATTTTGCACAATTATGAGTCACTTTTATGAGTCATATGATCTTATTGATATTTTTAATTAAAATAATTTCGTTTCGTTTTGTTTACATTGTATGTATGTGTGTGTATAAACTACCCATCATTGATATTAACAATAATAAAAAAAAACTGTATTCATACATTAAGTTCTCCAATTCCAAACTAGAAAAACACGATGGAATAAGTATTGTAATATATTTTTTTGTAAATTAGCTTTTATTTCTGCATTGAAAAGCGTGTCACAATTTACTTAATGTTATTAACATTAGGAAAATGAAATATGTTTAATTTTGAATAGCGTATAATTTGTGAGAAAAATATTTTTCTTTTTAAATTATTATATGTATGCCAACACAATACCTAAATTCTTTCTTTTCTCAAGGGATACCCGACCGTTAGGGAAACTGTTTTGGAATCCTTGATCCAATAGCTAATCACTATACTATACCCGAAAAACCTCATTTTTAAATTTTATCGAATTTTTCCCAATTTATGGAGGTCATATTTGGCAAAATACTTGATCTTTCATAGAAGTTTGACCATAGACGTTTGACCTAATAAGTATCAATAATAACTTCCTAATTGATTTGTACCAAGTACAGTTATATGTCGAATTTACAAATTGTATTAAAAAAATTATTTTTAAATATCTAATTGTTTTCTTCAAATGAGCAACAAATGGAGCTAAAACGAGTAAATAATGGACTTGGGGGTAAATGGACCTAGTGGGCAGGATAGGTTCCAAGGATTCCAAAATAGATTTCCTTACGATCCAGCTTTACTTGGAACCGGGGACGAAGCTAATTGTTTTCGTTAAATAAGCAACAAAAAAGTGCTCTATGTAAATACGGATAAAAATGAAATTGTAAAAATTTTAATAATTCTCATTGAGTTCATATGCATTTATATATATATATACAACAAAAAGTCGAATTTTTCGCAAGTTTAATCTTTTGCATTTGGATGACCTGCATGTTTTTGGTCGAAGACTTGAATTTTTTTTTTTGGAGAGTGACGATGACTTGCATTTTTGAATGATGACTAGCATTTTTTGATTAATGACTTGGTTTTTTTGGTCGATGACTTTGTTTTTTTTTTTGGTTAATGAATCATCAATGCCGACTTGATTTTTTGGTAATGACTCGCATATTTTTGGTTGATAACTTGCATTTTTTGCAATGTGGCTAATAATCAAAACCACGACTGAAACAGTGTTGAAAAATTCAGTACTTTTTTCAATAATTTTTCATTTTAAGAATACCGCAGTACCCCCGCGATGCTTTCAGTACTTTTTTATTATTACATATTTTATGTCTTGCGCTTTTCAGCTATTAATGCATTAGCATTACATGTTCAACGTAAGGCTAAAGGTAGCAGTAGGCTTTAGCCCCAGTTAGCCAAACGTCCAAGGAACGTACATGTGTTTTTAGAACACTGAAAGCAATGAAAACGCTTGCCTAACCCTAATGTAATTTCGGTAAGCATTTGCATTTACTCTTCATATGTTAAAAACGAACGTTGTTACATTGCGTTCCATCGACGTTTGACTAAACGGGGCTTTTACGTTTTGTTACGTTCCGAATCAGGTGTTTTTGTTCCTTGTGTAGTCTAGTAGGTAAGGTGCTGGCTTACTAGACGTGAGCCTACTGTTCAAACCCCCCATGTCAGGCATCTCCATCAAAACGAAATATAAAAAATATATCTCCGGCGACTATCTTCTGTCAAAAACTCTGAAATTAAATAAAATTACCACGATAAAGTTTCTCAAAAATCTGTTGTTCGGAGTTGACTTTAAACAGTAGGTCTGTATTTTTTGTATGTATGTATGTATTTTTTTTACAAAAGTACCATGCATTCAAAAAAGTACTCTTTCAGTTACAGTTAAGTACCATTTCAAAATTTCAGTTTTGCAACACTGGACTGAAACCATCCAAAAATAAATTTTTCCACATCATATGTCGGTTTTTTATCCGAATTGTAGAGGAAAATAAATGGGAAACTAATCAGCAAATAAATTGTAAAAAGAAATGGATATGGATTGTTCACACCAGTGTTGCAAAATTGGAATTTTGAAATGGTACTGAACTCTAACTGAAAGAGTACTTTTTTGCATCAAATGGTACTTTTGTAAAAAATACATACATACACTTGTGGACACACAATTAAGTCACCTATGCAAAAATTTTCATATTTATAAAAATTAAAAAATTTAAGAAAAGTGGAAACAAAAACAACTTATATTTATTAATTTCATATGCTTAATAATTAATTAACAACAAAAACTTATATAGTTTTTCATTGTAAACAATGTTTTGGTACCTAGTTCATATCAGACTTAAAATTTAAGTGGACACATAATTAAGTCATTTGAAACAAAATATTGAAAATTCAATTTAATTGCTTTATTTTTCACCCAAACTATTTTGAACCTTTAATATTTTGTGGGGAAACCTTTTTGGCGTATTATTTCAGTACATCTTTGTGGCATTGGGTTGATTAAGTTGCGTCACTGCTCAGGACTAATGTTATCCCATTCTGCCTGGAAAAGCTGCCAAAGTGCTTTTTGATGCTAGGTTTTTTGGCTGCACCTGCTCGTTTTACGATCCCCCAAAGATTTTCAATAGGGTTCAGATCGGGACTTTGAGTTGGCCAATCAAGAACGCTTATTTTTTTTAGCCAGGATGAGTAAAGCTGACCCATTCCTCATATCTACTCAGATTATATAGTGCATTGAGTTGGAACACGCTCTTAAAATATCGGCAAGGACCGTAAGAAAACGCTTGACTGAAAATAATCTCCATGGACGTTTTGCGAGAACAAAACCTAATGTGTCCAAAAAAATATTCAGCAACGCTTGCGGTTTGCCAAAACCCACCTCCATAAAGTCGACAAAATTTTGGAAATTAGTCGTATGGAGTGATGAGCCCAATTTTAATATCTTTGGAAATGATGGCAGACCCTATGTAAGACGTCCTGTCAATACACAATTATACCCAAAGTACACCAAACAAACCGTAAAGCATGGAGGTTCGTCAGTAATGGTTTGGGGTTGTTTTACCTCATCCGGCGTTGGTCCACTGGTAAGAATCGATGGGAAAATGACTGGGGAAATGTATAAGAACATCCTACGGAACAATTTGACTAAAGATTATGACGACTGATTACCACTAGCGCGGATATTTCAGCATGATAACGACCCGAAGCAAACATCTTGGGTAGGTAAACCTTGGTTTGCTGAGGAAAAAATAAGCGTTCTTGATTGGCCAACTCACAGTCCCGATCTGAACCCTATTGAAAATCTTTGGGGGATCGTAAAACGAGCAGGTACAGCCAAAAAACCTAGCATCAAAAAGCACTTTGGCAGCTTTTCCAGGCAGAATGGGATAACATTAGTCCTGAGCAGTGACGCAACTTAATCAACCCAATGCCACAAAGATGTACAGAAATAATACGCCAAAAAGGTTTCCCCACAAAATATTAAAGGTTCAAAATAGTTTGGGTGAAAAATAAAGCAATTAAATTGAATTTTCAATATTTTGTTTCAAATGACTTAATTATGTGTCCACTTAAATTTTAAGTCTGATATGAACTAGGTACCAAAACATTGTTTACAATGAAAAACTATATAATTTTTTGTTGTTAATTAATTATTAAGCATATGAAATTAATAAATATAAGTTGTTTTTGTTTCCACTTTTCTTAAATTTTTTAATTTTTATAAAAATGAAAAATTTTGCATAGGTGACTTAATTGTGTGTCCACAAGTGTACATATATAATTGATCACTATAAGTCTTTAATCAGGATTATGACCTACCTTCTCACGCCACTTATTTTGTGTGTGTTAATTTTTTTTACATGAATGGTGGGACCTACAGTTTAAGGTCGACTCCGAACGAAGGATTTTTAAGAAACTTTCCATGACAATTTTATTTACTCTCAGAGTTTTTGGCAGCAATCTGGTGAGAGGAAGACTCCTCAGAAATATTTTTGTTTTGTTGGAAACGTCTAGTAATGGATTATATGTGGAGTAAGCCACTTAACTTTTTTATTTCTTAAAATTGAAAAGTGTGAGACTCATGACAAATAGATTGTTTCTACATACATACATATGTACATAATAGGTCATTACAACCTTTCAGTTAGGATTACGCCCTAGCTTCTACCACCACTTATGTTGTGTGTGTTAGTTGTTTGTATTCTGCTGTATTTGAACCGATGAGGATTGGCCTTTTCGCGCTCCCTTGATTATACAGAACGCAGTGTATAATAATGCCTTCAACAAAGACGTTGAACATGCTTCTTTAGCCTGTATTACGACCAAGTTTCTCACACTACCCACGTTGTGTGCGTTAATTTTTATCCATAAGTGGTAGGAACTACAGTTTAAAGTTGACTTCAAACGACAGATTTTTTTTTTGAGAAACTTTCCTTGACAATCTTATTTACTCTCAGAGTTTTTTCACGAAGACTTTTGAGAGGAAGTCGCCGAGATGTCAAATCGTTACAAACTTTTAATCAGGATTATAAAGTTTATGCTTAACAGTTTAACGTCAATTATGAACGACAGATTTTATTTACTCTCAGAGTTGTTACCAGAAGGTCAAGAAAGGCAAATTCAAAGACTCCTGAATGTTTCGCATTAAGTCTCTAATAGATGATTCACCGTGGGTACACGTCTAGTTTGCCAGCACACTACCTACTGGACTGTTTATTTATTTACATTTAATACACAGACGACACGGAACAGAAAAACTAACGACTTATTCGTGTTCCTCATATAAAAGACAAAAACATCGTTTTTAGCATATGAAGAGCAATGCAAATGCTTACCCATATAACAATACGGCTCTGCAAGCGTTTTAATTGCGTTTCGTATTCTAAAAACGAAGCTCCGTGAACGTTTGACTAACCGGGGCTAAAGCCTGATTTTACCTTTAGCATTAACATGTTGCTAGTGCATTAATTGTTGAAAAGCGTAAGACATAAAATTTGTAATAATAAAAAAGTACTGAAAACGACGAGGGGGTACTGCGGTATTTTTGAAATGAAAAAGTACTGAAAAAAGTACCAAAGTACTGAATTTTTCAACACTGGTTCACACCCTTCGGAGAACACCGACAAGGAGAACAAGAACACGAATTATAAATGTTTATAAATTAACCACATTTTGACGTTTCAAACGGCAAAAAGTTTTGAGGCCAAAACAGAATATTAGCCGACAAACAATATATTTTAAAGATGAATTTAAATATGTAAATATACTATATTCCTCTAATGCAGCAATTAATCATATTAAAAGAATGAGTTTTTTTTTTGTTTGAGTTGAGTTGCTTATTAGGAAATCTATTGAAAGAAAACATAAAAATATAAGACACATAAAAAATATAATTTCAAATTAAATTTTGTAAGCTGTATTTAAGTGAAGAAAATGAAAAGAAAATAAAACTTTTACTTTCGTTTATTAGACATCTTTGAAGATGTTGGCAAACGTGTCTTGTGCAAATTAAAAAATGCGTAGAAAGTATTTTCAAAACAGGTAATTTGTCTTTCCGCAACGATTTTTTTCTTTTGCAATTTAAACCTGATTTCACTGTTTACAATAAGACAGATTTGTATATTTTGTACTAATAAATTTCAGTAGTTACATGGTTGAATTTGTGGCCGCATTTGAAAAGAAAAAAATTAATCTTCTATGCTTAGTATATACTTTTCATTTACCTTAATGTCACCATAACCAATGTCGTATTCCTCATATATGTATATGTACGTATGTCTATCTTATTTGTCATCTGTAAAATAATTAAAATCTTGGTTGTTAGGTAAAAAATGTTTAGAAATAAATCCTTTTTATGTTATATGAAAAATCAATTTTTGCAGCCAAATTCATGAATTTATAAGTGAAAATAATGTGGGTCAGTTTTTTTTATAATCTGTAAGACAAGTCTGATATTTCTTGTTCAAATTCATTATATGACTTTTAACCCTTATAAAATATGTCTTGAATAATAACCCTTTTTATGTCGCTTATCAAGAAATACATGTAAACAATTAAATAATAATTTTTACATTGAAATAATTACCTTATTTTGCTATTTAAATAAATATATATAAAATTAAGTTAAAGAGAATATTTTAATAACCAGCAGCTTTTGTGCAACAATGGTGACGATTTATACTTGAACAAAATCTTCCATCTTGTATATATAGAACAACAAAAGTTTCGATCTATCAGATATGCGTTAAAAGCATCTATACTTGAATGTAATTTAAAATTGTGAAGAAGATTGTAATATTATATTTGTTGTTGGCTATATAAACCGTAAAAATATAGTAACTCGAAATAATTTAATTTGATGTACTTAACAAAAGAATATGAGTTGACGACGGTGATTACCTCGTTATTGTACAACCTATGAAAGCGTCACAGAATTTTTTAAATATGGAAGACGTATTTTACTTAGTTACTTTCGGCTTAGTTAAATCTGGAATTTAATGAAGTTGAAAGTAGAAAGAATAGAAATTTTTCATTCAATAAAAATATAGTACAACATAATACTGAAAATAAATGGCGCTGCTGTGTTTTATTATACAATTATGGTCATAGGGTTTATTAAAATTTTATTTTTTGGGTTATAATAGCATAGTTTGTGATCAAATAAAAAAAGAAATGTGCTTTTAGGTACGATATGTATATGACAAACACTTTTCAGGATAAAATTTTAGTTAGACCTAGAAATTAATAAAGCTTGACTTGGTTTTTATTCGTATCTTCTGTTTTAAATATATAATCCAAATAAATAAGTCATGGAGAGATGTATCTAGTATATATATGTATATATATACATAGATTTTATAAACTTATCTAACTACTGCACCTAAATTAATGATTAATACTTAATTTGAAAGATAATTTCTTACACTAATGATGAAAATTACACAAAAAATTGCTCTCCGCTTTTAAAAACTTCCGATTTCTCATCTTCATTATAAATTGTAAAACTAAACAATTTAATTTTAACAGTCTTTATTAATATAAATCCAAAAATTTTTTAAATGTAAAACCAAGGTATTCTTTTACTTTGTTCCAGACAAAGCAACGAACATGTAATTTTTGATTTAACTTATTTTTTTGGGTTTATGCTTCAATGCTTTTAACAATTTCATAATACATAACACTGTTCTGCTAAATCTAAACACTTTGTATAAAACGCAAACTGCTTTAAAAAACTATTACAATATAAAAACATATTTAACTACTAACAGAAGGAACTAACTTAATTTTGTAATTAAATCCATATTATTGCTTGGTAAGTTCTATCTATGCGAAGTTTACTAATAGAAGTATTAACATATATAAATACCAATTCAGTAGGTAATTTCATTATATTTTAGATTTGCTAGTTCAAATTAAAATTTGGATGTTGAATATGAAAATACAAATTAATTTAGAGCATTTTTTTTATCATTTTTTTTTCTAAACTTGCACTTCCGTTCATTACTCAAACTTTAAATAGACACAATAATATTATATATTAATATTTAATATTTTTTGTGTGTACAGTAACTAGTGCTCTAATTTCAACGGTTTAATCAAGAAATTTTGCTTCTTTTATCTTCAATCCAGTATTTTCAAGCTGTGAAATATTTTTAATATTTTTATGACATATACAAATGTTAAATTAAATATGGATGATATTTATGTGGTTTTCATGAGAAAAAGTTTAACACAGGCTATTTTATATATACAATTAAGTTTGATATTGTTTATTATTGGCTGTTGTTAATATATTTTTACTTACAGCAATCATTATTGGCAGGACGCATACCTGTTTCAGCCATGACTGGACCGATTAAACGAGGTCTTTTGTGGCAACAGCGTGATCGCCTATTTTCACGATGGAAAGAAAGGTATTTAAAATATTTTATTAAGAATTGGTTTTGGAGCGTATATAATTTCCTAAGTTATATATAGGATTTGTGTAGAAAAGACATAACAAATAATCGCGTTATTAAATGTAATTTTTTACAACTAGGTATTTTGTCTTAACACGTGACTATCTCCATTGTTTTAAGAGAGCATCTGGTTCAGCGAACGAAAGAGCCTCAGATATGGGACAATTTATATTTAAGGTAATATATATGAAAACGAATTTTACTTTACTTTCTTAAAAAAAATATCACAATATGTCAATAATTAATAGAAATATTTTATTTTCAGTTAATTTGTGCACAAATAGCATATAATATAAACACTAAAACAATTACATATATGTGTATATCTGTTTCTATATGCATTTATTTATAATATGTATTATGTAACATTTCTCATTGTACTTATTTCAATTGAAATCTGGTCTCATTACTTCCAAATATATTCCATGTGAATAGTTAGTTTTTTAAGTTTTAGTAATAAAAAATCTTATGAAACTAATGCATCACTTACTTAACTAACTTGGATGCTGCAAAATTGTGGAGAAATATTGAAAACAATAGGTTATATTCCGCTGCAATTAATTAAAGGTTGATTTGTCGACTATACGACTATATAATGTCTATTAAAAAATAATTGTATGACTTTTGCTTTCAATATTTATTCAGTTCACCCATAAAAATTTAGAAATTTTTTCTAGAATAGTATAAAAAATGCACAATATTTAAAAATGTTGGTATATTTCATAAATATTTCATATTTTTCTTGCTATGTTGACATTTAAATGTTATTTAAAATAACATTTTGGTTTTTTTTTTCTTTCTAAAGTAGAAGCTACATACATATATGCTAAATTTTATTACAATAGGAGTGTTTTTTTATAAAACCGGAAATGACACGAAGAAATCCTTTTAGGTCTATATAACTATGAGGAATAAAACTTCGACTATATCAAAAATCACATATGCTACATACGTATATATTTTTCTTTTCTATTAATCTTTAATTTATTATTTAGGGAAGCTAACAATTTATAATGATCATTTTGCAAAATTGAACAAAATTTTAAATTAAATATAAATGTTCCCATAAAGCGTTTACTAGGGGAAAAATATTTTTAAATTTCTTCGTTCTTTTCATGCAATGAGGCATGAGGATTTTAAAGAAAACAAACTATAATTTTATAAATAAAGACACTTATTTATTATTTCGAATGGAAAATACAATTTTTTTATTACATACATACAGTGGCGAGCAAAAGTGTATTCATGTTGGCAGATTCTGCCCTTTAATCCCTATAAAATCTTTAATGAATGAGAACGAAAGATGAATGTTTCAGGGTTGATTACTTGTTTATTATATTACATATTTAAGTTAAAAAATTAAAAGAAATTATATACCATACTTCAAAATAAATATAATAAATAAATATAATAAATAAATAAAAAATAAATATAATAAAATAAAAATAACTCAATTCGAACAATTTTGCACGTATATTCAAAAACCTTAATATTAAGCGCTTTTTAATAGTTTGTCCGCAATCCTTTGTTCTTTTTTATATTTTTAATGCACTTTGACATACTCTCCACCAATTTTTGTATGATTTCATCTGGGATTTTGTTCCACTCCTCTTGTACTCCTTGCCTGAGTTCATCCATGTTCGTTGGTGCTCTTTCATACACGGCCAGTCTTCTTTTTAAAAGAGCACACAAATTTTCTATAGGATTGAGATCCGAGCTTTGTGCTGGCCTTTTAAGTAATTTAAATTTTTGGTTAGATAACCAATTTCTAACAATTTTGGAGGTATGTTTAGGATCTCCATCTTGTTGAAAGTGTATCTCCTCCTCGGGATATGTACTTTTGTCCACATATTCTGGCAAATTAGTCTGAAGAATATTGAGATAATCTTCCTTCTTCATTATACCTTCTATCTTAACCAGTGGACCAACGTTCCACCAAGTAAAACACCCCCACACCATCAAACTTCCCCCGCCATGTTTTACTGTTTGCTTTACATGATGTCTTTAAAGATTTTCATGTGGGCGGCGCCAGCAATATTCTTTCCCATCTGATTTTAAACGGTTAATTTTAGTTTCATCAGACCAAATTACATGTTTCCAATCCTCTGCTGTGCAGTTTTCGTATTCTGTACAAAATTGCAGGCGCGCCTTAACATTTTTATTTGATAGGGCTGGTTTCTTTTTCTTGACTGCAGCGACTAGACCAATTCTTCGTAGTGATCTACGAACAGTCCAATCACTAACGTGTTTATTTATTGTCTTGGCAGCTAATTTTGGTGTTCTAGTATCCCTATTTCTTATTAATCGCTCAATATGCCGAGCATCTGCATCTGTTAACAACCTTGGACGACCAGTTATGATACATTTGGATGATATATTTCGTCTTTTATGAGCACTTTGCACAGTACTATGGGCTATTTTTAAAGTTTTAGCTATTTCTCTGCATGACTGTCCATTTTCCGTCATAACTACTAGTCGATCTTCTATTTCCACGATTATTTTTTCATTTTGTAGTTACAAATAAATTACCAATGTTTACTTTAATAAAAATATGCCAATAATATTTTGGAAACTGCACTTAAACTTTTTTAAAAACAAACAAAGTTCATATTAAACCATAACTCGATAAAAAAATAACGATAAATTATAAATTAATACTTATAAAGTGACATAAACCAATATGAGCAAAAGTGTTCGAGTTGACATATGTTGCGATCATGCTCGATAACCAGAGTTGTAATTGTTATTTTTATACATTTTTTGCACTATAATATAATCCAACAGTAATGAATTAACGTGCGAATTTTCGTTAAAATATCTTTGCTAGAAAAAATTTTATTGACGTTTTACTAGAAAATTCACCAACATGAAAACACTTTTGCACGCCACTGTACATACATAATTGGTCATTACAACCCTTCAGGCAGGATTACGACCTAGTTTCTCACACCACTTATGTTGTGTGTGTTAATTTTATACATGAGTGGCGGGACCTACAGTTTAAAGTCGACTCCGAACGACAGATTTTTGAGAAACTTTTCATGGCAAATTTATTTACTCTCAGAGTTTTTGCCAGAAATCTGCTGAGAGAAAGTCACCGAAGAAATACTTTTTGTATTTTATTTGATGTCTGGCCTGGGGCTCGAACCCTGGCTTTTCGTCTAATAAGCCAACACACTACCTACTAGACCACGGCGACTTCACAATTTTTTTATTACCCGTAGAAAAATTCAAAAATTTCGTTTATTTTAACACTCTAGTTGTTAATAAGCTACAACAGACTTTAAAGGGACTTGTATTGCGAACATAATCAAAATTTCATAAAATGTTAGTAAGAATACATGGCAGGTCGAGAAACCAATTCTTCGATATTTTAATAAACGCAGTATTAAAGAAGTTTATAGAACTAATAGTATATTATATTTATACGTACATTGCTGGAAATCGGGGTCTGTAAATTCTGTAATAAGAGTTCTATTATATTGTAATCCCATAAAGACGGCTCGTTTGATATTTCCCAATTTTTTTTTAGACCCAGTAATAATCGAACTAACTACAATGATGTTAAATGCGCCTCTTTCAGCCCTGATAACTAAATATTTTTTTTTGTAAATATGCTAATGCCATAGGCTACCGATATTGTTGTTGACTTTTATTGGGACTGGATTCCTCATCATAAATTCAATGAAACACATATAATTAATATCTATTTAATATATTTTTTATCAGTACTTTAATACTATTATTGAACGAGTATTAATTCGTTAGTTAATCTACAATATTTGTTTAAAAAAAGTTATAAACTTTTATAAATGAAATTTTATCAAATTAAATAATGGAATATTTTTTTTTTAACAAATAATGTAATTTTTTAATATGTATTTATATATTAACAACAAATATAATTTAATCATTTAAAAAATGACAAGAGGAGCATTATTAAAAATTTTGAAATCGGAAAATGTATTCACTAATTTTTTTTAATAATTTATTTACCTTCAATTTTAAAAAAAGTAAAAATGTGAAATAAAATTTTATTGTAGTATCTAACCATAAGAAGGCAAATGCCATCATATACACCTATTAAAACTGAGATTAAAAGTTCAAACTAAATTTTGGAATACTTAGTGCTTGCCAAAAATGGATTTTTAATATTTTCTGCTTTGATGAATTATTTTATTTTTAAAGAAACAACTTTTTATTGAAAGTAATAAAAATACATAGCAACTGTCTTTATTATTTTATTTATATTTATAATTTTTTTTTTACAATATAAATTACTTTTTAGTGCTAAAAAATAAAAAATTCATTCGTGTTAAAAAAAAATTTTAATTAAGGAACTTTTTTGAATCTTTCAAGAAAAACAGAACGTTTAAGAAGATATTAAAACAAATTATATAGTCATATTTATTTCGATTTTTATTCTACAGGTCAAATTAGTTGATGTTGAAAAGGTAGAGTGGTTAAATCGTCGTTCTTATAGTGCAATTGGTTTGCTGCTAGGGCGTGAAGGAAGAGTTTTATTACGTTGTGATGAAGGTCTCGAAGATTGGTTTGAACTATTAGAGGTAAGTTAATTTATTGATATTAGATTTTTGTATATGTTTTTATTTTTTTGGCGATATTAAATAATAATAAATGTATAAGTCACAAGTAAATTTGAAATCAAAATATTTCAACAATTAATTGGATTATAAACAGTATACTATAAAAATTATATTTTTGTATTTGAAAGTAAAACAATTTAAAAAGTTACAATAAACACACATTTATATATGTTAGAAGATTTATAAATTTTCGATTTTTAAGGAATGTACAATTACTTCAAAAGAACGTCGCAAAGCATTAAAGATAGCTCAGGGACCAAGATCGCGAGCGTCGTTGGCTGCTCCAGTTTCTCATGCCTCTTTGCAACGTAATCATTTTAGCTTAGGCGGAACTTATTTAACCGCACTAGATGATTGGCTTATGGCAAATGGCAATTCTATTGCTGGCAGCAGAAACCAAAAACTCGTTACGAATAGTATTTGTGGTTATGGTGGAACGAATCCATTCCTTTTTTCTGATTCAGTGCCCGATTTGAGCACTTTAAATAATGAAAATCATAATCATATTAGTGGCATCTCAACGAATCATTCGACCCCACAGAAAATGCCATATTCGTCAGTTGTTAATAATAGTCGTTATTCAAATGGTTATGCTTCCCAAAATAGCTCATCTTCTTATGGCAATGGATTGTATGGTTCTCCTCGGCGTATCTTTATAAACAGCAGTTTTGGTTCAACTCATATTGTTGACGAAGAAGCCGAAGATGGAGAGGTAGAATTAAGACGGCCACGTATTTTCCGCCATTTAAGTACAGACAATGGAAATGAAATAGAACGTGATTGGTTATATCGAAAGCCTAAGCCTCCCACAGATATGCGGCATTCTGGTAATTATTAATCTAAATTCACTTATCTTGAAATTGAATATATAATGTTGATGTTTTCAGTGCAACCAATACTTCCTACTACACAAAATAATACTTCTTTGCATAAGCTATCGTCTGACGTAGAGCATTCAGCAAATGATAGCGGCGTTGACACTCCACCTTCTACACACCGTCCCTCCAGTTATCGAGAGCAAACGCAGTGTTACAATCATTACAATCAGCAATTTCAAAAATCTTCAAGAGATTCAACTGAAACTTCTGCGTCTTCATCACGGGGAACCATATTGAATTCCCCTGGTGGCAGTTTCAGAGCAAAACATGTACAACAAATTTCAAATTTAAATAACTTTGGAACTCGATACAATATTCAGGAACGTATTCTAAAAATTCGTAACGAAGAAGATCATTATTCCTCTATTAAATCAGCAAATCGTTCAACTCAAAATGATTTATATGATCCTAATCAAAACCGTTATCATAAAATTGGAAACCAATCTCCAGTATCAATAACTCCTCAGAATACTCCCAATAAAAAACATGTGCACTCTCACCAGCACCTACCGCTAAACCTTAACGGCAACAGTAACAGCAATAATAACAACAATAATAATAATAATAATAACAATATGACCAATGGTTCAGCTATATGCCGTGAACGGTACCAGCATCCAGCTTTAACAGCTTTAATAAATGACACACAAAGTATGATATATAGAGGTACGTTAAACAAAAAATTGGAGAGCGTATTTTAAATACTGCATGTATGTATGTGGTACTATCCATAATCTTATAATATTTTTGTTTAATCTATGTGTTATAATTATTGGATATCTGTGCGCCTTTTTTTTTCATTCTTTAGACAATATTTATATTACTATAGTAATTAATTTGTTCAATTAAAATTTATATACGCATATTTTGTACAATTTATACAATTTTATTGAATTTTGAGTAATCGTTCTTTAATATTGGCTAATGATAACAACGTGAAATTTGTTCGAAGTACATACATACATATGTATGTATATACTAAGATACAAACAAAACATTTCTTATGTATGCAGAGACTTAAGTTAACTTAATTTTTTACTTGTATAAAATTGTAACTAATAAACAATTAAATTTTTACTTTATTTAAACAATAACCGCATGCCTCCACATATTCAATAAACGAAAAAATCAACGGATCATAAAATTCAAACTTAAAATACACTTTACACTTAAAAAATGCAATAAAACTAAAACCAATAGCCGAAGCATGAATCACAGCCAAAAAATAACAATTGCACAGTACAGACGCGCGATTTTATTGAATTTAATTGAAAAATCTTGGATCATATACATTGACTAATTTTATCAATCAATTTATGTTAATAATTTTTGATAAAATAGATCGTTCTTACTCCGATTGTGTGCCGTCAAGACGAAGTCTAAACAACAATTTATCACCACTAACAGCCAGAAAAAATCATATTAATCCTATATTTGGCACACCTACCAGAGTGTAATGATTGAAAACGTAGCACGCGATGAATGTGGTGGAGCAATATTTTCACAAAAAGTGAAAAAAAATTCATTATTTTATACAAAATTAGTTATAATGGATAAAACAGGTTTAAATTTATAAGCAAATAATTTATTGTCATTCGTAGATCTAATAAATACAATAATATAAATTAAATAATATTATAATAGGCATTACACACTTTTAAGTGATCTAATAGATGATGTTTGAACATATTATGAAACTAATAATGCATACGTAGAGAAAACTATTAGAACTTATGCTAAAAAACAAAAAGCGAATAAAGTGTTTTTGTATTACTATTGTTAAAATAAATGTAGTTAAGAGGAATCATCATGAATATACATTTTGAAATTGGATGGTTTTTCTTTATAATTATTATTTTTGCGTGATGTATAAATGTTAAATTTGTATAACAGCATCAAAGTAAATCTTAAATCTAAAACACCAAATATTTCTAGAAAATACAATTATACACTTAATAAAAAATATTCACTTCACTGTAGATTTTCATACTTAAATAGGAGAAAAACGGAAGTATAGAGAGAGTAAATCATTTTCAATGACAAATAATTGCTATTTGGATAAATATTTTAAAGTAAAATTTATACACACATACGTAAAATATATAAAATAAGAAAACTGAAATTAGCGCATTATATCGAATAAAACTAATGGAATTTTATATAATAATAATAAAAACTGCAATAAATTTATATGCATATACATATATATATATATATATATAACAAGAGTAGTTTCAGTCATAGAAAATAACAAACACAAACAAATTAAATTTGTTAATATGTTAAATTAATCAAATAAATCAGTTCTTATATATATTATCATATAATATTATATATTATCTCGTAGTACGTGAATTTTGATGAAAAAAATGTTTTAATTCCTGATTAATCCACGATTCACGAAATCATTATATTCATAAAAATGTGTAAGAACAGTGGATCATGTTCTTGTTTTCCTTTTTTTTTTTTTGGCTTGGTTAATATATTTTTTAATGATAACAAAAATTTTTCCCCGAAGACTGTGTTAGGCAAAAAATTGTTTAATTTGCCAGGCGGAAATGTATCTAGGCGAGACATCAGAAGGTTTGTCGCTTCCTGGTGAGGAATTATTATTAAATCATTAATATATTTATAAAATATAACACAGAAAATATAATTCTAAGAACTTTCCAATTATGTAGGGAAAATTTCTAACATTACATATAATATAGTCAAATGTATCTCGGAGGTTCAGTAAGTGAGGAGAATTAAAAATGTCTTGTATTCCCTTTAGTTCTTGTCATTACTTGGTTACGTTAATAAAACATTAATAAATATTTCATTGCAATAAGGGATAAAAAGTTTCAATTGAATAAACGTTTGAAAACAACAATCAACGCTTAACTATATTGCACTAGATGAGTTAAAAACCATCATTTTGGCTGACTTTGCAAACAGATTGGGATATATTTAAAACGAATTTTTAAGAGGGTGAAGTTAATTAATTCATTTTAAAGTTTTCTTGTCCATTATCAATGCATTAAGGACAAACATCCAATTTCATTTTTCGTAAACATTAAATATTATTGTTATTATTATGTTTCATAACTTAACTTTTATACTCAAATTCAGTTGCATTACTAGTTGCTAAAAATATCAACTGGCAGCGGTCATTTAAAAACTGCATCCGTAATTTTTTTTTCTTGACAAATTCAAATTTTTGACTGCAAGCTGGCAATTCGACTGAAGGTCGGTTGAGGCTCATAATCGACCCATCTTTCGAAAACTTAAAATCTTTGCTTCCAAATTGAGACATTTATATGTATATATTAATGGTTGAAAACTGAACTTTAGTTTTATTGTCATCTGCAAGAAATAGTATTACGGACGGAAACTCAGCCAAATTTTAAAAATTTCACTACAGAAATTTTTATTTCGGAAACTATAAATTTGTAGTTGCCAGCTTGCAACGCAACGGTTGCTTTTTATAATAGACTCGTAAAATATTGATACGACGACTCTATAAAGTTTAATAAAAAGCACTATTATAAAAGTGAAATTGGTTAAGATACGAAATCAATAATTTAAATTTTCTCTTGTTTCCTAACGGAAAAGTTTTGGAACAAATGTTATGGATTTAAAAAATATAGCTTTTAGAAGGTTCGTTTCCCAGCTAAAATAAGAAGAATATTATAAAAAAATTTAAGCTCACACAATCTTATTAAAACATGAAAACAAACGTGTCACACTATAGTCTTTATAAAAAGATAAGAAGAAACATCATTAAAGCTTTTTTATGTTCCGATGCAACAAATTTTTGTATCCTTCGCAATATGTTCGCATCATCCCTCATGGTGTAAACAACTGACAATTCTAAGGATACAGACATAAAACAATCTCAGGCTATGGTATGTATTTTTTCAATAATATACAAAAAAAAAATGATTTAACTTTACTAAGAAAGTCGGTAATGGTTGACACTAAAACGAAATCAATGAATTATAACATTAAAAGCATATGCGGGCATATCCACCAAATTTATTTAGACAAAAAAAAAAGCAGAAGATATGTAAAATATACAAATGCAATATTTTTACAATAACTGGCTATTTACGGCAGTAACATAAACAAACATGTGGAAAATGAAAATCAAAATAATTATAAATTATGTTACGAAATTATTGCTCCAGTTAAATAAAACAATTTCAATAAAACCATAAGTAATTTAAAAGTTATAGTTATATCAAAAAAGTATTTATTCAAAATATGTAAGAGTTTTTCTTAAATATACATATACAGAAAATAATTAAAGAAGCTATAATTGAATGTAACGTAAGGAAAACAATCAACTTTAATTAAAAAATATGGGCTCATTAGCACATTATTGTAAATTTATAATAAAAAGTTCTTAATTTTAGTCTGAAAAGATGCGCAGTCGTACGGAAATGGTGACTACAACATTTGTGGATTCCGAAGAAGATTATAGTGATGATGATGACTCTGAGGAAGACTGGAGGCCATCTGCTTCGAATAAAAATGGCAAAAAGCAAAAACAACAGAAAGGAATTGGTGGAGGTACAGCAAAAAGGGGACGAAAACGTAGGGGCTCGTCAGTCACTGGGAATAAAAACATAAAACGTAAACTGCCGAGCGAAGAAAGCGACGAATGTGAAGAATATGAACCAAGTGGAGATGATTATGATTGTGATGATTTTGACACAACGTCTGGCACATCAAATAAAAAGTCTTTAAACTTACCACCTAAAAAACAATTTTCAGATAAGAACTCCTCTATTTCGAGGAAAATGAACGAAGCAGGAGATATATTGAATTTACTTTTATATGTAAAAGATCTGACATCAGCAGACCCTAATATTAATAATCGTTTATGTTTGTGGCGCAAAGATAGCAATAATTTGCTTCAAAAATATATTCGCGTAAAGACCGCACCTGATCAATTTCTTTTTACATCAAGTTCGGTGGTAAGTTCAGTGACGTTTTAATTACAATAACACTCATAAAGATTAATGGAAGAACTTTTATTATAATTAATATACAATATAGTACTCCAGTTTTGATGATAAACGGATTTCTGATTTTTATGACGTCAAGGTTAAGTCAATAGATTCTAGTTACAGACGAGTTCAAATATTAAATCCCTCCGAATTAAAGAAGATTGCCAAATCAGCTTCAAAAATTAAAGAAGACAACAAAGAAGGTGAGAATATTTCGGGTTATAAAAACCCTTTTGCTGAGACAAACAAAACCAACTGCGTGAAATCAAAGAAAAAAAATACTTTGCCATCACAAAATGATACTGCACAAGATACCGATGAAGAAAATGTTGAAGAGGAAAATGAAGAGGAAGATGAAGATGAAGACTGTCTTCTGGAAGATGGTGAAGAAGACGTTGAAGATGATGATGAAGATGAAGACGAAGATGATTAATTATAATTGAAAAAGTGAATATGACACTTGCAGCAATAAAATTTACTCCTTCATTATTGTAGCAAGTAAAATTCTCACATCAGTGAATTATGATTCTTTCTTAATAAAACTGTGAACCATTCAGTCAATGAATTGAAAATTTGGGAATGCATTGATTTACCCTAAAAAACGAATTGAATGAAATAATCAAAAAATTCTCGAGTAGATTGTGGGATTAAAAATCTTTAAGTGCAGCCATTCCATTCAAAATATTAACTACATTTGCCATTTACCTTCACGTAAAGAAAAAATTAAAAATTTCTTTATAAAGACGTTTCACAACAATATCAAGCGAAATGTTTAGCTCTGTTTTAAAAAAGAATATTTTCATTATAACAGATCTTTTATCGCCTTCGTTATAAGTAAAACAAATGAAGGAGAAAGAAATTACAATATGTTTTACTCAAATCCTTTGTAATACAATTTTAATTCAAACTTTTTTCAAAAAAATAATTTTATATAATTATGGGAAAAACACAAATAAGTTCCATATGAATAAATTATAATATAATAAATTCCTGTTGAGCTAAAAGTTATTTCGTTCACTATGATGCTCAAATGAGGAAAGTAATAAACCATAATCCTTATTTATATAATTTATTTACACTTAAAAGAATTTATACTAAAAAAGGATTGTTTTTCATTATTAAAAAATAATAAAAATTAAATAATGTAGAACTTTTCAAACCAATCCAAATATTACATTTTTAAGAACTAAGCACTTAACCTAATATCCAAAAAGTATAAAATCCTGTATGCCAAAAATTACACATTTTTAAGCCAATGCTAATAAATATTTTACACAAATTTACAGCTATATGGTACACTAAAAAGTGATGTAAATCTAATTTGTTAGCTTACATTTTTATAAATTTGTAAATGATTAAAATAATTAAAATAATTTCACTTATTGCTATTTATTTATTAAATTTTATAGGAGTTGCTAGTAGTTTGAATTACACACCAAGAGAATAAAAAAATTGGTAAATAACAGTTATATTAAGCATTATTACTGATACTATTAAGTTATTAATACTATCGTGTGCTATTTTAAAATTAAAGTAGCGGAATTGAATACCAAGTATATTAATACATTTATGTCTCATTCAATTTAAACGAACTACGTAAATTTTGAATAAATAAAAACATTTTTGAATCTTAAAACATAGTTGTGGTAATTCCATAAGAAGATAATAAAAAACTATATATAGAGATTTATTTCATTTCATCGTAGCGTAAATTGATACGATAAGTATTAGTCAACAAATTTAATCGAAGTATACTATTAATTTAGCACTTTATTTCGTATCTGTTGAAGTTCATATCATATCATTTTTAATATTCAGTTGTAATAATTTTTTATAAATAAATGATACATATTTTTAAATATATTTATACCTTATATAAAATTTGTTGTATTGCAACTGTTCCCACCCTTAGAAAATTTAAATATAAATTAAAAACACAATTTTTTTCATTATTTATTATGTAGTATTGTGAATTACAACTATATTTAAAATTTATCGGATACAACTACGAAGAATAGGAAGCATATGAAGTACAATTTATTTCACCCCAGAAAGCCTGCTTGCTACCGCTTGCGTTCGCCTTTAACTGTTTTACGTTTCTCTTTCTTTTCTTCGCGTAATTGTTTTTGTTTTTCTCTGTCTTCTTTATCCTTCTGTTTTTTTGCTGCAGACTCTAAACGAGCTTGCTCTCTTTTTTCTTTTTGCAAAGCAACAACGTCTGAAAAATTGGTATTACGTTCAATAACACAAGATTTGCTTCCACTTCCTCCGTGTTTGTCAGTTTCTCCATCAGACTCTGCTGCTTCATATTCGTCTTCTGAGACTTCGGTCTTTAATAAATAAAAAAACAATACGATTAAATATTTTTGATACTTTTGGTATGTTAAAAGAAATAGTTTATTTTGATTCCAAAAATTTTTTTTCAATATTTTTACTTTTATTGATCAAACTTTTATCCAAAACTATGTATATCATATGCTATATATCATAGTTATATAAGTTAAGAAAATAGTATATTTTGTTTCATAAATTTTTTTTTAATATTTTTGCCTTTATTAATTAAAGTTTTATCAAAAACTAAATAATATGCGATACCAAGTTTACGATATCTTTCTCTGCGTTTTACAATAGAGTACATCACCCCTTAAATAAAAAAAAATACTGTTTAAGAATTATTCACCTGTTGCATGAGTTTCGGACTTGTTAATTTAAATCGGAAGTCATACCATACTATGAACTAACTCTGCCTTGTACAGAGTTGACCTAATAATTTATTGTTAACTTCAAAAAAGCTCGATTTTTAAATAATTAGAATAATTTGTTATCAATTAAAATTACAAAAAATCCTTTTTTGTTATTATTTAGCCTGCCTTTTTTATGTAATCCCAGCATTATTTTCAAATTAGTGCAATATTATTATTTATGATTTGGAGCTACTGTACTAATTGTCAAATAAGAAAGATAAAACTACTATGTGTTTTAACAACACATATTGCGGACAATGGAAACTTAAAACGCTATGAACTTTATAGATTCTAATGATGGAACATTTCTAAGCAAGCAGCTGTGAAAAAGTGAAGTAGAAACGTTCCGCTAAACGGACTTGAAAGAAAAACCGCAACATATCTAACATAAGTAATAGAGGAAACGATTTTGACTCCAGCAATGGATGGTTTCAAAAATTCTAACAGAGATATGAAATTCGTCCCGAACAGATGGGTAAGCATGAGAAAGACTTTTAGCATAACTTGAATTTGTAGAACAGTTTTAAATTAGAATGCAGGTGAGGATAAGTATATTAAGTAATAGACTGCAGTACAACCCTATTTAGATTTTCCAGTTATGGGAAAATTTAAATCAATATTGAATCATCGTTATTCTCTTTTTAAATATTCTGCTGTAAAAATTATTTGTATCAACAATGCATTAGTTTTGAATAACGAAAATTCGTAAAAATATTAAAAGTGTAATGCTACATACCATATTAAACTAAATTAAACTTAAATGTAACTGGCCAACTACATACATTAAAAGTTGTTTGCAAATGCAACAAAAAATGTTTCTAAATTTTATAACGTTGTGTGATTACTACGATGTTTTGTTTAAACAAGAAATTATAGAAAATTGAAAATATTTAGGAAAAAATTCTATCTTACCTGTGAATATTGTGCTAAAATTTGTTCCCGAATTCTTTTTTCTTCTTCAGTGTAATGGCGCTCTTTAGCAACAGATTGCACTTTAGTTGTCTCTAATAATTTTACAAGCTGTTCTTCTACTTTCAAATCTAAAGACTTCTTTTCAGGTTTTTCCTCCTCCGTCATACTATCACACCACTTTTTTAAAATACTGTTAATGACTTCTTCAATATTGTCAGACTGTAGTAAAAATTCATCGTAAGTCGATATACTTAATGAATTGATAAATATTTACCAGTATTTCACCTAAAATTCCTTCTAATGCCTCACGCTTCTCTTCTTCAGATTCATCGCCTTCCAAAATCCCCAGTATGTAAGAACCAAAAACCGATTCATCTGTATTCAGTTCTTTAAGTTTTGCGTTTAGCCATGTGAGAAAATTTTCATATCGAGCCATTTGAAAGTCCTTACAATGGATATGTGAATTTTCACAAAATATCAAATTAACAGATGAAATAAATAATACGCTAATTTTAAAAACTTTCAATTACTTTTTAATAGCTATTCTAAAAAACAATTTTATTCTATTTTTGGTATTTTCCGGCAATGTATTTTGACGTTTAATAAATAATGGCCAACATAAATAGTGACATCAAAATAGAGACTACTCGTTATTTACATAGGTATATAACTGTTTATTAAAATGAATAAATGTTTTGTTGGCCAAAGTTTACTTCGCAGTCTTGAGTTTGTTGGAAAAAAAGAAAAACAAACGGAGGTATGTGTCACACCAGAAAACTAATTGAAAGCATTCATGTTGGTGCAACATTCATGATTTTAATGATTTTTTAGTATATTTATTCAACGCCAACTTCTACTGATATTGCTACGTTGATATTCACTATTTTTATTGATTGCCTTTTCGTAGGAACATGATATATCAAGCAACAAATGATCTGAAATAAAAAGAACGCAATCGGTACATTCTTCAATGTTTGAAATATTCAAATACATAAATACTTCGGAAAATAATTTGTGTTTCCGAAGCATTTTTACGTTTCGAATCAATTGTTTTTGTTTTGTATAAGATGAACATGTGGTTTAAGTTAGTTTTTCTATTCCATTCCGTAAGTGAAAATAATATATTCTTATAAAAGTATCATTGGATGCAAAAAGAAAGTACTCTTTTAGTACTATTTCTAAATTTTACTTTTGCAACACTGTTTTATGTATATTTAAATATAATAATATAATAATTATTAAGCAGACCGTGGCAACACTTTATTTTTTTATGACAGTTTAGTGCAGTGTTGGAAAGCGCACATTTTTGAACTTAGATTGAGTTATTTGATGTAAAATAAAAACAGATGTCATTAAATTTTATGATGTATTTGGCTTTTGTTGTTAATAAAAAATTAGTAGTTATATTGAAGTTTTTACATCAATTATAAAAGTAACATTAGCGCTCTGCATATTAATGATTTCAGGAACAGTCTGTACTATTGTACTGGCGCCAACTAGTGATCTATCTTCGAACTAAATGTAAATTATCTTGGGAAAAGAAATCAACAAAAAACCTCAAGTGCAAAAAAATATATATTTGTTAACGACGTACAAGCGAAAAAGTGCAATAAAGGACGTTTTAAATACATTTTTCAGCAACACAATAATTTTATGGTGAAAAATTTTTAATAATAAAAACAGTATTTAGTATTCAAGTGGTTTTATATAAGAAAAAACATATTTGCAGGTCTCTCGAACGTTTGGAAAAAAATCTAACACACACAAAAGTACCTGCCATCTATCCAATAACCAAAACACATGAAAAAGACAAATTGAAGAGAAAAAGTGCGAAAATAATGTATAAAAGCAATTTTAAAAAAGTATAATTAAAGCAAGGTAAGTTTTCAAATTGTTAACCTAAAGAGAATTGTACAATATTTCTCAATAACGCTACAGCCAGGGCTTGTCGTCAAAGCTTCTTTATTTGCTTTTGTTTGATGAAATATAAAAAAGTTCTTAATACGATATGAAATGAATTTTTGCAACAAAATTTAATTATGATGAAAAGGCAATTGCTTATGCTATCTTTTGTGTTAATAAAATTAGAATTTTTAAATAATAACCATATGCTGATATACATTAACTTTACAATCAATAGAATTTTGAGATGGGACTTAATAAGAACCAAATTGCGTATGTTCCCGCAGTGGGATTTTTTGTTGATTTGCTAGGTAAGATGTCTTCATCGTATGACGGTACTACTTTTATTGAAGTTTTTGGGCGAAATACCTATTTCTTCTTACGAAAAAGGTTTTAGATAATTTTTTTTTAATTTTTGAAGGAATAAATTAAGCATAGTAGTTTTTATTTGAGATACCGATATGTACCCCTAAGACTAAGCCATATCTTTTTGTATACTTTTAATTTTTATTTAACGCAATTTATTATATAATATTTAAAACCAACACTATCTAAATGAATATGAATTAGATTTTTCAATTAGTCTATATGGCTTCAATTTTCAAAAGTTGCTTGAATTTAATTATAATTCGATTTTATATCTGAATATCTCTGAAAGTCGGAGGTTAGCATAAATTTATTTGTTATTGTACAAAGGCAATATATATCCATTTTTACAATACTGTCATATCTCTAGATATTTTTTACCTTCTGCAGTTGAAAAGAAATTTCAATAAGTTTTTAAGTGTGTAAAGCATAAAATTGGTTGAATTTTATTAGAGAGTACACATTTTTTGAATGAGTTGATAGAATTGCAAATTTTGAATAAATTCATTTTCGAAACTACATATTTTATTTGCAATTTATCTATACCAAATTCAAGTAGACAATATTGTTATAAATGTTCAATAACATAATTATATTTCCTTAAAAGCATTAGGTTAAGTTTGAACGAGAGTTTCCTCAAACTGACATCCAATAAGGTCTCGATATTACCTATATGATATAATTACAACTCTTCGTTGCGATCTCCCAACCATTGGAAATAGCACAAGCTTAGACTCGTCCTGTCAATAAATTGTGGGTGTCCAAGAATTTGTCTTCTTAGATTCACAAGCGCCGGACTGTCTGTAATATATATATGTATATACAGTATTGTTCGAAACCTAAGCAACTTTTTCCCACTAAGTAATAATAGACTCATATCTTTCCTTTAAATAAATTTATAGAAAATGCTTATTTTGTTTGCTATTACACAATGTGGCTATAACCTAAAAATAATAACAAAAATTAAATTCCATTTCTTTGGAAATTATAAAAAAATAAAAACAAAATTAACTCAAAAATTCGCTGTTCAAAACCTAAGCAACTTTTAATATTTGGTATGATATCCTTTGTTTCTCACGACCTCAGCGCATCTTTTGGGCATAGATTCAATAAGATTTGATAGAATAGATGTTGGTATAGCCTCTCACTCTGATTTTAGACAGTTCATCAACTCCTGTTTATTTTTAAAGTGTCGAGTTCCAACTCTCCGTTTTAAAATGCCGAAGAGGTTCTCTATGGGATTCAAGTCTGGGATTGAGATGGCCAATCCAAGACTTGAACCCCATTAGCTGATAACCAATCCTTGACCAACTTCGATGAGTGTTTTGGGTCATTGTCATGTTGAAACACCCATCGAAGTGGCATTTCCCACTCAGCATAGTTAAGCATGTGAGTTGCCAAAATGTCTCTGTAAACAAAAAGGTCCATTTTTGTTTGCATTTCTACAAAGGGACCAACACCACTGGCCGAAAAACAAGTCCAAACCATCACATTGACACCCCCTTGCTTTATTGTGGTTTTTGAGTACCCATAATGAAAAAATAGAAACAGATATATTGATCCAAAGAATAAAATATTTTTGTGTATATTATTTTCTTATTTGTTACCAATTTGCAACTTATATTTGTTTGTATATAGTCTTTACTTACTAGTTTTATAGAAATAGAATTTAGAACGTAAAAAAGAACTGTAGCAACATGACCACGAAAAGCTCTTTAATCTCGGCAGGGTTGTTGTTGTTTTGAACTAAAGAATAGTAAATAGTACACATGTTGTGACTGTAAAAGTAAAAAAAAAAATGTTAAATCAAAATCTGATTGTTCTCCAAAAGTCTTGTTATTTTGTTTTGTGTATTTACCATTAATGTACAACTTCAAATCTTGCTCAGAATAATTATTAGGCTCCTACGGCGTTTTAGTACTGTACTTTTTATATTCCAATTGTAGATTGCACACAGTTAATGTCAGTAAAAACTTTATAAGTACACGCTCTTTATAATTTTTATAACAAGTATAAGGTATATAGTATTTACATGTGAAATTGTGAAAACTTTCTTTAATTATTTTTTAAGAAATCATGAAATATTTAAGGTACAAAAGGATAATCTAATTTATTATAATATTACTATAACACCAAAATAGACAGACAATGTCAACTGTGCAGTTTATTTTATTAAAATATTTCTATGGTTATGATATGTAAAGCTGCTTTGGTGGATTTTCGACTCCGATTAGACTCCGCAGTCTTCAATTGTTTAAACATTTGTGCCACCAATTATTTTTACAGCAATTTTTAATAAATTTAACCACTTTTTCATTTCTTTATACTGGTTCTTTTACACCTAGGCAAGTTGCAAGTAAATCGTTATATGTTTAGGTCATTATTAGCGTATAGATTAAATGTTGTATTTAAATGCTCTCTTTGTGCAACGAAATATTTCCATTGATTGAAATTCTAATTTAATTTTTCTTAAATATTTAATTAAAATTCCGTTTATTTCAATTTATATCACTATTAAAGTAAATCAGTTTTATATTGGTTTTAAAGAATATGCACCAATTTGATCCAATTTTGACAGTTGTTATATATGTATATCTATCTCTAGAAATCTTTTCAACTATCGGTTTTGAACAAACTTCGTTTAACAAAAGTTTAGCTTTACAAAATTAAAAAATGCCTTTAAATGTCAAATAATAATGTTGAATTTTTCACTCTGGCAATTTGAGCAGAAATTCTTTCTTTATTTGTTTAAACTACAAAGTCTGAAGTTACAAAGTGGTAGCAAACGATATATTAAATAAAAAAACATTTTTAACACTATCTCTTCAGCGATATTGGTATACCTACTTAGATGAATACAAATATGTATATGAAAATAATTTTTAACACTTTGACGAACAGTTAAGAATGTGAAGTTTGAAAATTGACACAAAGAGTTTGAACAGGTGACAAACGAAATTAAATTTAAAAAATCGTTTCCAAAACATATGATACTAGGCCATTTGTACGCCAGTAGCACCACATTGGAGCCGCTATAGCTATAGTGTCTAAAAATACAGAAAATTTCCGTCAGTGTTAAAAAATAAAATAGAGCCATCCTATCAAATATATACATATAATAACGAACTTCCTCTTTGTTTTTGTTTAGTGTCAATATCAAAAAAGTAGGTTATGACATATAAGTACTATTCAGAACTAAAGAAAGTATTATATGATAAAAAAAAATTAATTGTCTGATTTGGAGTGTTCGTTGTAGGTTGTAAATAAAATAAACGTCTTCAACCATTCTTTACTAACATGAGGATTTATATAAAACATATTATTTTTTATAACGACTATGTAACACCTTAGTATTGCTCCACAAGTTTTCGGTAAGCTACGTCATGGAGCGTACCTCAACCAATTCAAATCCATCTCGCTATTTTTAGACCAGTTTTCGTCCCTTGTAACAATTTGCCAATAAGATGCGCTTTGAATGGAATTTAATGCTGGCAATTGTACGTATTAAAGCCTCGATACTACTTTTTTCTCAAAATTATGAAATTATATTATTTAAAACATTGATATATACACAGATGTGAAAAGTAATAAGAACGCCAGCATATAACATTGAAATTTGGTGAGAATGTAAAAAAATAAGAAAATAAATGCACTATACTTATTCATAGTTGATATGTACTACTCGAACCACTATTAATTCATACACCACGCTCAATATAAGTTTTATATACATACATATTTGGATACATTTATTGAATTTACTGAAGAAAAATTTCTTTTATCATCTAACATTTCTTTATTTTTATTATAACGGTACATTTCACTTATTTATAATTTAGCACAAGTACCACAAAAATGAACTTCAGAATTAAATTATACACTGCACGAATTAATAGTTGTCAAGCAGTTTTTTATGAAAATAATTGACTTTTGTTTCAGGATGTGTTTTCAAAATATTATCCCCAACATGTGCAAATACATGTATTGTTATTAATTTAAAGACTATAGAATTACCTTTTAGAAACAGTGACTCTTAAGGCGCAGTCATTATTATTCTCTAAAATAAGTTATTTTGAGTGTTGATATATTAAAACGCGCATGGTGTATGAATTAATAGTGGTTACGTAAGCAATTCAAATTTTTTGTTTTCTAATATTTTTTAATTTTATTATAACGGTACACTCTCATTTATTTCTAATTTAATTTTTGAGCCGCTTTGGCAAGAATTTGTACACCCTGCTAAATTATTGTGCTAAGTTATTGGTGTATGAATTAATAGTGGTTAGGGTAGTATATTACAAAAGCATATTTCATTGTGATTTTATTAAATTATTGTTTTTTATTTTAAAATTTTTATTTAAACTTAAAATACAAATTCGCTCTGTACAGAAATAAGAACTCTGGGTATTATTATATATTTATAAAAAAATTATATAGTCCTAAATTTGAAGTAATTTTACTTACTGTTCTAGAGTGGTTAATATTTAGTCGACACTGCGTTTTTGTTGTTGTTAATCACTGCCAGACGTATGGGCATATGGTACACAGAATATGGCATGTCATATTAGGACAACATAGGAGGACCAAGTGGACTATTTTTAATGTATTTACACTTAATTAACTAAATCAATCGCCATAACCATTAACAGAGCGAGTTTTTGGCACCATCCCATCCATTTTCCGCCAACCACCCATACATATATGTACATATCTTGTGGACGATACAAGGAAATACAAATAAATACTCGATACTTTTATTTCAATATCAAGTATTTTAAGTATGGACCCTTTGCTACACTAAAAAATACCAATTTCGGTTAGAAATACTCGTTTCTTATAAAAAAAGCAAACAATATCAGTGTTTACGCCATTCACAATCTGTGAATGTGGGACCACCGAAGCCAAGCGTGTAGTATCGTTTCATCCCCAACCACCTCTAATTTTCAATTAATTTATACCTCTATGGCATTAAACACAATGGAAATTAGTTTTTATAAAGATCGTGCGAATAAAAAGAAAGTATTAACGTCACAAACGCTCCATAACTTGACAAAAGAAATACTTAGTTATTAATTTTTTGTTTTATTTTGTATTTATTATTTTGAACACTGAATTTATTAGTTAACTGAAGCACTATTAATAACATAACAGAACACATAACAGAGCTCTGTTTACTAAGGGTGTGCGATATAATTTATTCCGAAATCTATTCTATACCCATTTTAGAATGCCGTAAACAACAGCATTACCAACACAATAACCAATAAATTCAGTGTACAATTCTCAGTTTACCCATTTTATAGCAATAGCTAAATATATGTATATTGTTCAATTAACAAATTAAATTAACATTCAGCTTTTGTATAGTGAGAGGAAGTTCAATTGCCCAAAACTTTAGTTAAAGACCAAGAAACGTTTCTACAAACATTTTTTATATAATTTTCATTGTTGAAAACGTTAGTTAACTGAAAAACTACGATTTCTTAACCAATTTAATTAATTTTCTTATATGTATTTGTATTTTGGATCAGTATTATCCCGTTTTGGCCTGGGAGCGATTTCTACTATTTTTCAACATATGATTTACCAACATTAACACAAAATTAGGTAATTTTCTATAATTCTTTATTGTAAAGAATGCGTATCCGTTTAATTCCATAGCCTTTTTTCCATACAATTTGGATATTTACTTAATTGAATTTGATAGGTAGGTAGGCGTTACTCGGTTGTTATTAAAAACGTTGGGTTTTATACAAAATGCTGAAATAAAATTAGAAAATTATGTTATTTGAAATATTAATTTATTACATAAGTAACAAAATGCTTTATCTCTGTTTTAGCGAACGCCAAAACAAGGCAATTAATATCATTTTTTTATTATGTAATTTACACTTTTAGTTTTGTTTACCCTTTTAAGTCTTATTTTCTAGGTATTGAAACTGGACGATAGGAAATAAAAAATATCCTTATTATAAAGCTTTTTAACATAACTTTTGAATACAAATTTTGAATATGCATGTATATGTACATAGGTATGTATATGCCAATGTAAACAACGAAGCGATAGTACTTGAAGCTGCGGCGGCTGTTTTTATTCTGGGTCATATTTTTTGAAATTTTTTGACAACGAAAAATTCCTATCTATTTTTGGATTTAAATTGGAGAAGTTAAACTGTCTCAGTTAAACCTTAAATTATATAATTAAATAATACAATATTATATCGTCTACTCAGTTTATTACTTTTTCACATCGTTAATTGATTTACTCGAAAATTTATAAAAAAAAATTCAATTTTCTTTTTATTGGTAAAAAAAATTCCAAGATGGCAACACTGAAATTGTTTAACTTTCATTATAACGGTGCTCATACACGTTGCGCCAACTGTTTATTCAACTTTATTCATACATTATTCTTGTAACACCCAATAAGTTTTACGAGGGTTCTCCAAGAAGCTGCTCATCAGCCCCACAGTTACCAGGAATGTTCCCGGGTACCCAGACAAGTGAGACGCTGAATCTCTCAGAGAGGCCGTCAAGACAACGACGACACTCCCTAACAAGTTTTAGTTGACCGCAACGCTGGTAAGGGATCTAATTGCGGATTGGCTATCAGAATAGATCGAGATACAGGTGAAGAGAGCACTGTTGATGAGGATCCAATGAGCTACCCGGTAAACGGCCAATACCTCAGCCTGAAAGACGCTAGAGTGATCCGGTAAATGGAGAGAAATGTATAGGTCGATTTTTCCTGAAAATACCAATCCTACCATCGAGCCCGGGAGCCGTCGATTTATATATCCAAGGATTCCGGGGAGATGATCTCATTAGAGATCCAGTCGTCTCTGCTTGGAATTAGCAAGTGAAAACTCTTATCCAAACAAAATTCCAAAGGGTGATAATCGATTCGTTCAAAGGGGGGTTAACCACCATAATAGAAGAGTACCCAGGAGGCATAATGCGCCAGCGAGACATTGCATTGAGTCTGGTCGCTGCAAATTTGCCTGCTTGTTTGGCAAGTATCGCAGTGGCTAGCTAGTTAAGGATTGCGAACAAGGCTTTTGTAGGAGTGGTGCGTAAAGCACTTGTAATTAGAATAGCTGTAGACCTTCTGACTTTGTCAAGAAGCCTGATATTACATTGTGTGTCCAGAGCAGTCTACCAGAAAGTAACTCCATATAGGAGGGTGGATTCAATGATTGTAGAATAGATCCAGCGTGTGATATTGGGATGAAGGTCCCATCTGGGTCCAATTGCAGAAGTAAGCAGCGCAAGTCGCCTTGCATGCCTTAACATCCAGGTTGGCTTTCCACTTGAGTTTGGAGTCAAGGATCATGTCTAGATAATTAACATTGGGACTCAACGTGAGTCTAGTCCCGCTAATACTAGGAAGGGTAAAGTTCGGAATCTATCTTCTAGTGAATAGAATTGAATCAGTTTTAGAGGGGTTGACCGACAGCTCAAATTCCCTGCACCAATGTAATACAATTGACGACGCGAACTTTAATTTGTCGGATAGCGTCTGTGGACACATTTCCGACGCGGCAATGTTAATATCATCAGCTTAGGCTGTAGCGTTATTTCCAGACTATTCTAGTCACTTCAAGAGTGTGTTTACTGCGAGGTTCCAGAGAAGTGATGATAGAACACCGCCTGGCGGTGTACCTCGACAGACGATTATCTGACAGTGCGTGCCCCCACAGAGGACATTACTATTCTCGACTTGAGGAGTAGTTCAATAAACCTAACCAGAACCTGTTCCAAGTTAAGACAAATAAGAGCATCCGTAATAGCTATTGGGTTGACGTTATTGAAAGCACCCTCGATGTCAAGGAAGACGGCAACGGTGTATTCTTTAACGTGCAAAGATTTCTCTACCTATGAGATAACAGAGTGAAGTGCTGTTTCCATTGATTTACCCCTAGTGTAGGCGTGTTGGGATAAATCTAAGAGAGATGGATTAATCGAGGTACTGATACGAACATCAAGGACCCTTTCCATCGGTTTTAGGAGAAAGGAACAAAGACTAATTTGTCTTGCCGCTGGATGCAGTCGAGAGATCTGTGTGTGGAACTTAGTATCTTGCGGAGTCGGCTAGTTTCGGCAGAGGATTCAACGCTCGCGCAGAAATTCCTCCACTAAGCTCTCTTCGTCCGCTTAACAGCGTATTTAAGTTCCCTCTTTTCGGCCTTATAGAGTGCCTATTTACCAGTGGTTTTAGCCCTGCTGAAGAGCCTCCCACTGGAGCGGTGGAGATTATCGATTTCCTGCTTCCATCAGGGCGGTTTGAGCTTACCCCTGCAGGCAGTGGGTTTGACGGAAAATGTGGTCGCCGACTTAAGCGCTGTCCAATGTCCCTTCTAAATACGTTACAATGGTTAGGGGAGTCTCAAGGTGACAGAATCGCAATTTTTATGAAAGAGAAACTAGGTAGAGTTCCTTCTGTTGACCGGACGGTTCGCTACAGGTGAAGAATCTACCAAGTCAATCCTGAAGGTGATGTATCTATGATCCGAAAAGGAGCATCCCTGAGATACAAACCAGTCCTTGAGATAATAACAGAAATCTGAGCTAATCAGGGTAATGTTAAGCACTTCCCTCCTGTTAGAGGTGGGAAATGTAGGTTCTTCACCCCTATTAGTAATAGCTAAATTTTTAGTAACAATAAAATCTAAGAGGCACTCACCAAAGACCTAAAAGCTGGAGATCAGAAGAGGTTGGCAAGCTGAAGTATGCTAAAACGATTTACACTAGTAGCAGAAACTAAACCAACTGACTTTATATTCTGACATTTCCATAAGAATTTGATAAAAACAAACCTGAGAATCTATGGGCTCCTATTAATTTATTAAAATAAGAATCGTTGAAGAATAATTTTAAGTTCAAAGAAAATGAAAAAAATATAAAAATGTTTAAAATTTTTACCAGATACCTATAGTAATGTAAAAATATTAAGTTAGTTGCTTTAAATTCTGTCAATATATTAGTAAGATAGTGAGTTGATAAGCATTATCACCACATGAAAGTTTTTCAGTTATTTGAGGAATTTTAAAATGAATATTACGAAACGCGTTTAAACATGAAGTGTAATTGAACTTTCTATACATTGAAGAGAAAAAAATATTTTTTAACAGTCATATTCAAATTTTATATTCCCTTACCCTTACTAACTATTTTGCATAGTTAACTCTTCCCAGTTACCATTTTAGTTTTTCTCTTTCTAAAATGAAAACTGAAATAAACAGCTGTTTATGATTCGCGTTAAAAACAATTGCAGTTGCAATAATTGTATTTCGAAACGTTTTTTATTTGTTATGTGAATGTAGTTAAAGACCGGAGCCCATAGAAACCGTCATGCTATAAACACAATAAACACAACAATTTTGCAATTGCAGCCTAAGATAAGCTGCATACCTATTAATTATAATAAAGGCAGCATCACCAAAGCAAAACAAATAAAAAGTAAACAGTTCATCAATTATCAATGGTACCACTAAAACGTTTTTTCGCATTATATTTCATACAACGCGTTTTTAAAATCTCTATTTCATGCATATTATTGTCTTGATAGCACTAATCTCTCACAATGCCAACACAAATTCTCTCACTGTGAACACTAATTTTCTCATTGCTGCGAACAAAAATAGAAATTAGCCTAAATGCAACGCTGCAGAATCTTTACTTGTTGCTGCATTGGCTTTAAAATAATCACTTCCATATACATAGATTGCTGCGTTGCGTTTATTGTGTTTAGAGCATGATACGTTACTGATAGGATAGTTGAAATACATGTTTACTTATATGCTGTGTTCCATTTAATATTTCTCCGTCAACGCAACGCGTGAAGTTGGGTAATTTTGAGGTACGTTGAACACTGTGGTAGCTATCAGCTGGTTTGATTTGTTTTTTTTTTTTTCTATATAAGCTTCTTCTGTTCTGTGGAAACAAATTTAATGTACATTGCAGTGTCAATCTCATATTTGCTACTTTGCTGTTGAAAAAAAGAGTCTAATGCTGGTGTCTAAAAACTTTTCAGAATTTTTGTGAAATTTACATTTTTCTTTGTGGATCATAATTTAGTCCATAAATACATTTTATACAGATGACATGCATTGCAAGAGAAAAAGTTTTCTTGTTTCTTTATTGATAATAGTTATATAGATAGCGAATCTATGTGGTCTACAGTTTAGACTCAATCGTACGTCTTATGATTTTAAAAGTAAATTCGTACACATTTATTTATTTTCTAATGATGCATTCTAGAATTTAACAATATTAGACCAATACAATATTTACGTCACAGAACGAGTGAATTGTCACAGAACGATTGAATTGTCACAATCTTAGACTGATTTACGTTAAGAGAGAATAAAAAATATTCAAATCTAAACGAAATGTCACATAATCACATCGTTTTATTTTTCTAAAATATTTGAACCTAAGTCTTTATTTTTAAACTCGTGTTTCTTTTTAAATTCTTGTGATTAGTTTTGCTTTTTATTATTTGTTTTTAAACAGTATCTATAAGATATATTTATCTCTTTGTTGCCATGTTTTTGTATTCTAAAGTTTTCAATGCCTGTACAATGAAAACACTCACGCATTGTAAAATGCCGGTTTATATTCTGTACTCTTCTCAGTACAACCTCAAATTATACATAAAAGAGAGACGAATGGATTTTTATTTTAAGCAAATAGCATTGCCAATCTAAAAAACAAACGTAAAATGAAAAACGAAACCTACAGTTTATACATATATCTATACAATTAGTATTTTTTAATATCTTCTTTTTTATAAATTTTTTTGTTTTGAAGTTAAATAAATTTGTTGCACATAGGGTAGAGATTAAACTGATACTAGGATAATATCAGTTACTGGCGTATTGATTTGTTATGTTTGTTAAAATCTTTCATTGTTAGAAATTCCAATAAGAATTTAATGAGACAATTGAGAGGAACTAAATACTATCTCTTAACGTGTTCTCTTAAGTAGTTTTCGTGTTATGTTTGTATTTTGTATGTGCGATATAACATTTATAAATTTTTTAGTTCGAGTTTGTATTTCGTTCGGTACGGATGGGAAGAAGTTAAAGTGTCGCGAATACGCGACTTTTTTTTTATGTAAAATTCTGTATTATCAAAACAAAGAGAAAATTTATAAAGATAAATTTACAAAAAAAGAATATGTATATATTTTAAAATTTTTGCAACGTCTATGATTTGAAATTATAGTTCGATAAAATGTAATGTGTATTTATGTGTGTGTGTGTGGTTAAAACGCATTTTCGTTTAAATTTTTTCTTTTCGGTTTCAAAGATAGATTCGTTTTATGTGTGTTGATTTTTCGGTTTTCAACCTTACGGAATTTTTGAGTGTTCCATTATCATCACGTATCGTTACGCCTTTAACTTAAAGGTTATCTTCGCGTATTAAAGCCTCCACCCACTCTAAAAACGAGAGATGTTTATTTTTGTAATAATAATAAAAAATATATGTATATATATTTGAAGAAGTAATTATAATAAATTTGTTTTAAATTTGTTAAAATAAGTTGTACATAATTATGGAAAAAATTTTGTATTCGGTCGCATTTAGTTTTGTAATTGCTTTTGTGGTCTCTTCGTTTTGTTTCGTAACTTGATTTTATTCATATTTAAGAGAAAATGTTTAATTTCTCACTCCGACTCTCTTCGAATTACTTTCGTTGTTCTTATTTTTAACTTACGCTTTTGATGTGTTTATAATAAAATGAAATAAAAAAATAAGGCATAATCACTAAGAATGTTATAATATTTTAACGCAGTTTATAGGTGGCTCTTTTTAATATTTTTGCTAAAGCAAAATAAATAAAAATGCTAAAAAATTATAAAATATTTACACATATATGTTATATTCATAAAAAATAAATACATATGTAGATACATATAATATAAATGTAATAATACATGTTTATGTATTATGTATGTATTTATATATATTTATATGTACATATATACATATATATAGTTATATTACATATGTATATATATGTATGTTTATACATATGTTTTTGTGTATGTATATAAATTAATATACAAATGTTCAACAAATCACTAGAAAGTATATAAACATTTAAATAAAATAACTTAAAAATAAATTTTTAACAATAAATATCGGATTGCAAGGTTTCATTTTAATAAAAAAATATATATATATATACATATATATATATATATATGTATTTATATACGTACAAATAAAGTATGGAAAGAATAATGAAGTGTTATCGTTTCTATAAAAATAAAAAAGTGAAACAATTGTTTTCATGTGCAACAAATACACAAAAGACTCTATAAAATAAGATTTTTAAAAACACACCGATCTACTTCTCTACAAAATACACATGGATACAAATATACAAGGATTAATTTATATTGCACAATCTGCTCCGTGATTTATTTTTTGAAAACTGTCAGGAAGACAACTTTTAAAAAGGTAAAATATAAAAAATAAATATTTTATATCTATTGTCAAAATATACATAAATTTCAGTTAAATTGAGTTTTTAAGCGGTATTTACATTCTAAATCATTGTAAATTTACAGTGATTATCTCCATTTGCTTTTTATCTGAGTTTCTTTAAGAGTGAAGTAGTTTGAAATAATGTTTTTATTTAACTTTGTATACTTAAAATTTGTATGAAAAAATGCAATCAATTATTTTTTTGACTGTAGATAAATATGTATAAATAAGGATTATACAACATAATTATAGTACTAATTTTAAACTATATTAAAACAAGTGTAATATTTAAATATGTATGTTTTTCATACATAAATACAGTACAAGTATAAATTTTATATCTGATTTCTTTAGAGTAGAGATATGTACGTAATAAGTTTATCGGAATGCCTACGGAATGTCTTTCTAATTCAAGCAGGCATCTCAAACTTTTGTCAATATAAATTTTCCTATTCCTATTATTTTATGAGAATTATGACATTAGACGTTATTACTTGCTGATATGTAAGTAATTAACGGATATTGTTTAAAATTATCAAATTTAAGTCTTAAATTGTTAGCTCCAGCATTATAATATTTTCAACGGAAAGTGTCATCATTATTATCCGAATACTTGGAAAAATATAGGAAAATCGTCTATTATTAAAATTTAATAATTATTTAAAAAATTGTTAAATTTTTTTCTCGTATTTTTGTGAACATATTTTCTAAGGTATAAAATAATTTAATTTTTTTTACAATTTTTTATATAAGTTATATAAAATCTATAAACTTAATAATTTGATAAAAAAGAAAAATAAAATTCAAAATATTGACAAAAGTAACATGACTTTATTTTAAAGAGATAATTAAGTCTACTTGAAAGGCTTAATAATTAATAATTGTTTGGCATTTTTACATTTTGATTACGTAGAAACAAACTATATTCTCACAATAAAATGTATTCTTAATTAATTAAACAGCAAAATCTGCAAATCTTTTTTAAAAGATATACTCGCAGAACCGAATGTATTTAATTTATAAACCGTTTTGGTAGATGTGTATGAAGAAAATTTCAAAAATTTTGGCGATGACCTTGAAAAAGCTTTATCTAAAAACCGAGTGCAATCAACTTTTTCCGCACTTTATTATTTCATTTCAAAATACAAAAACGAATATACATACATATATACATACATACATATACATACGTAGTATATACTGTATACGAAACCATTAAGAACTGCAAACGTTTCTGTTATTAGAATTACCAATCTAACTAAAGAGAGGACTGTATAAAAGAGCACTAAACAAAACAAGAAAAGTGAAGCAGAATAGGAACGAATACAGTACTAATATTTTAAATGTGGAAATGTACTATGTCGCCCCATAAAACATAAATCACGAGAACATAATATAAAAATAAATAAATATATAAAACATAAATATTTTAATATTAATATTTATCAGAAAATTAATTATTATATGTATGCATATTATGGCATAACATATGTAGTTAAATACTTACTGTTAATAATAAGTAAGAAGTATGTTGCATTTTTACACTGTACTTCGTCTTTTGTCTAATTGTAAATTCAGTCTTAACTTATTTTATTATACTAGGAGCTATAAACAAGTACTAATAAAATAAAATTCGTTTTTTTTTTTGTAAAATCTTTTAAATTTTATGTACTATATATTTTTATGGTAGCGGTATGGCCAATAATATAAAAGTCAAAATGAGAAAATAGCGGAAATATAAGATTGAAATAATAAATTTTTTCAATGAATAACTCTTGATACTATTTTATTTTATTTATCTATTTTGATATTATTTTATTTTATATTCGTTATATGTATTTCGTATCTTACTTGAACTGACTGTGAGGGATTCAAGAACAGCCACCACACTGGTTATGTGGCTCGTTGCTCGCTTCTTTTTATTTTATTATTATTTTGTTTCGTCTCCACTGTACACCAGAATTTGTGACGTCTTAGACAATATGTATCTGTCAATTTACTCCCCACCTTACTTGTATTGCAGTTTTGTAAAATTGTCTAATATATCTTTTTATATTTAATTTTACATCTTTTTTCTTAAAGCAAATTTAAATTTATAACTTTATTTATTTTTTTATTTTAACTCGTTTATGTTAATAAAAATCTGAGAAGTTTTTAGACGTTCTATAACTGAATTAATTTTCTAACCTTTGGGGACGTTAGGAGACGCAACTACAAGTTGCACTAACCGTGCTCTTCAAAGAAAAAAGAAAAAACTTCGGAAACTCACTATTTAATTATAAGATTATATGGCGAGGTTAAATCAGTGCGTAAAATAAGTGAAATTGTTGATCGATGCCCTCCTACAGTTCATGCTATTATTCAAAGGTACCGTAAACATTTTCAAGTCGAAAATAAAAATCGCATTGGTCAGTTAAAAAAATTAAATGATTATTGTGATCGGCATTTGAGTAATCTCATACCTAGTGTCCAATTATATGTTTGAGCCACTGTATTTTTCGTACAAAAATCTACACATTTCATCTTACAATGCATTGAATTATATTCTGCTTTAATATCAACTGTGCGTTGAGTAATAAATGAATTTCTTTATATAACAGTGATCTTTGCATTGCTGTTGTAGTTTCTTTCCTTAGCCATACTCACCGTGTTTTATGAATTGCGTTAATGTATGGATTATATTGTTTTTGAATTTTTTTTTTCGGTTTTATGATACCGTTTAACTTTATTATCGACAATTGTACAGAAATTCATATTGCAATCATTGATCATTCTAAATTGCACAAAGAAGTAGCAACTAACAATAAAAAATTAATGTACTATACGGTAAAAGGAAAGAAAAAATATCACTGCATATTCAATGATTGTGTTTCTATTTATACGAGCAACATTCTAATGTAACAAGTTCTTCGTTGCTTGGAGAAACTGGTAAGAAATTATAATTGCTCTAAGTGCGTTCAAATGTCAAATCAAAAGTTTTATTATTTATATTAGTTAGGTAGTACTCTGAATGCCACAATAGCTTTTGTTAATTTGGTTTAACTTCCACTTGATTTAAACTGTTTTCTTCTTTACCTACATTTGCTTCTATGTATATTACTTTACCAAGTAAATTGCATGTTTACGAATATTGTGATGATATTTCATTTATCATTTCGTAATGTAATGGAGCAAAAGGTAAGACGAATAAAAAAAAATTATTTTAAAGCTTTGAAAAGATGACCAAAATTAAAAGCTAATATAAAGAATTATCGGAACAGATTGTACATCAGCGCGAGTACTAATGAAAACTAATTGTAATTTTCGAGCAAAACTTTATAAAAACAAAACTATTAGTTCCACAGCTAGGAAAATTTAAACAAAAATTAATACTATGGTCTACTGATATTTATTATGAAAATGATATGATTAAACTATATTACAAAGGCCCTAAAGTTTCGGTTGTTGTAAAAAAGTGTTAATTTATCGAATCGAATTCTACCTAATACACACATATCTAAATATGTAAAAGAGTGATTCGGGAACAATAAAGATGGAATTTTTGAAGTGGAAAAAAAATGTATGCGGTATTTTAGATCTCGAAATAAATTAGAATGATTTCAAAAATACGGCTAATGAAAGACCTGGCAACTAGGAATGGCTTGAGCAGATTTCAAGATTTTAAAGAAAGCTAAATATAAGAGAAATCAAAAAATATTTGGAATAAAAATGTACATATTCTTTGTCATAGACTATGTACAATATTTATTATGAATATAAAGAGTCCGCCAAATAACTTTTTTTTTTAAATGCTTTAAATAAAACTACTGAATATTTTCTCAAATTTCTTTTTTTATTTGAAAGTAAAATCCTTCCGGTTAATAATGGAAAATAATTTCATTTTCGGCTGGCCATGCAGTAGCCTACACCAGAAGATGCCGATTTTGACAAAAAAAAAATCATCTTTTCAGATGAAGCTCATTTTGATCTTGGCGGGTATGTAAACAAGCAAAATTGTCGCATTTGGGGCACAGAAAACCCGCACGCATACATTGAAAAGCCGAGGCACCCAAAACAAGTAACTGTTTGGTGCGGATTTTGGTCCAGAGGCATAATTGAGCCATTTTTCTTCGAAAATGAGCAAGGAGTGGCCGTTACAGTCAATGGCGATCGTTATCGGGCCGTGTTGAACGAATTTTTTTGAAGACCGCATTATCAGCCGCAGAACTGATGTCGTTTTGCCACCTCGGAGCTGCAATTTGACACCGTTGGAATATTATTTTTTGGGTAACGTCAAAGATAAGTGTTATGTCGACAAGCCAGAGACAATTGACGCTTTAAAGGACAATATTCGTGAAGCCATTGGTGAAATACAGCTGCACATAATCGATAATGTTCTTAAAAATTGGACCGATCGTGTAAGCTACTGCATGGCCAGCCGAGGCAGCCATTTGAATGAAATTATTTTCCATTATTAACCGGAAGGATTGTACTTTCAAATAAAAAAGAAATTTGAGAAAATATTTAGCTTTTTTTTTAAAGCATTTTCAAAAAAAAAAAGTTATTTGGCGGACCCTTTAGTTATTCAAAATCCAAAAGTGTTTCTCTTTGTTATTAAGACAACTTACAATTTCGTGCGGATGTTATGCCACATACCTTTAGATTCGATAAGTTTTCCGCATTATTTTATTCTGCTGAATTAACAACTATCTTGCCGGTTAAAATTGTATTCTTGAGTATCGCAAATAATATCTTCTTTATATTGGTTTTTAATCGTTTTAACTTGTACCTTTTGGTTATTTCTTAATTGCGATTTTCAATCGTATTCATTAAAAGCAAATTAAGTAAAAATGAATCAATTTAAATAAATTGAACGAACGATCTTGATGTAATTTTGTGCTTAAGGAATAAACAATTGAGCACAATTACAATTATGAAAAATTCTAATCTAAGTGAACATAAAAACACCCGTTGTTTGATTACATAAGACGAAAAAGGCTTAATTTAATTCCCCTTTTTTTGTTTTGTTTTTAAAAAAAAGCGAATAAGTAAAAAATGAGTTATATTCAAAAAAATCAATATGCCAGCCACGTAGCTATTACTCGTACTTTTAGTTGAAATGTACAGTTTTTAAACTTACCAAACTTTAAATACACAAACAATGTAGTCGGATCGTGTCACATTGAGGCCACTTTCATCGGGCTAGATACTACAACTGTATAATATACTTTTCGAACCAGTAGGAGTACTTTTGGTTGTTAATTGGGCCCTTATAATTTATAGTTACCATAGTTTGTTGCTTTCGAACAATCTAAAGACGATAAAAGTTTAGTTAGACTTAAAATTTGCTTCCTAGTTGTGTTTTTTTTTGTGCGGGTGTAATGTAACACGTTTTGAAAGAGGCAGGTTGCGCTTTTAATTTTTTCTTTTTCGTTGCTTATATACAACACATTTTATTATTCTAAATTCCCATGTACAAAATTAATATGCATAAAACGTTCTTCTATAACTTCTATAACTTCTATATCCAAATATCAAATATAGTTTTTAATCTTTCGTTATTTTTATTGCAAATTGCGAAAGAACGTAGTGAAAATGATTTAGTAAAATAAATTTATATTTGTATTACTAGTTAAATTTATATATATCTGCATTCCTTATCATGATATTTATTTATTTATTTATTTATTAATAACAATACAATTACAAATTATATACGAGTGAAGTAACTTGACCATGTGCTCGGTGTAGCGTCACAGACCAGAGTCTCTGGTGGGAATCGAACCCACGACCCTCACGCTAATAGTTTAGCACACTAGGGCACCCATCATGATATTTATGTTAACGATATTTATCTATTTAATAATTACAATACAATTACAAATTATATTTTAATTATATACGAGCAGAGTAACTCGACCATAGTCTCTGGTGGGAATCGAACCCACGAACCTCACGGTAATAGTCTAGCATACTACCTACTAGAATACCAGGGCACCCTATGTTAACGATATATTTTCATATAATTTTGTATTTAATAAAACACATTTAACATATTTATTTAGAACGTGTACTATTTCGATATGGATGTACATACTATATTATGATTGTGAATTTTCAGTTTAAATATGATTTTTTAATAAAATATTTTATTAATTTTGTGTACGACAAGAAAAAGATCACGTGGCAATTGACGTACGTAGTACAAGGCGATTACTTATGAAAACCTTTCAGATTTGAAGTACAAAATTTTTTATTTTCGACACTTTGTTAATTTTCTTCGTAAAACACTCTTTTTGATTGTATCCTGGTGGACATTAAGAAATTTAATTCAATTTCTGAAATCTTGTAGAATTCCAAAGAACTAATCTTACCATTCAACAATTTATTTAAATTTATATTTTAATATAGAACGAAATATAGTACCTTAGCGTAAGTACTATTTGTTAAGACTTGAGCGAACACTCTAAAGTAATAATTTTCATCCAACGACATCTCTGATCTTTGTGTAAAAATTGCGGTGTTTATCATAGTGGTTTTGAACACCGAAAGTTTCAATTGTGAAAGCAATTGATGGCACATTGTAGCAGTTAAACTGTGTTTTGTTATTTAAATAAATAAATGATTTGGTAAAATAAAGAATTTTATTTTTTATATTTTATTTATTTTAATTGCAATCATCGAACCCACGATAAATAACCATTTTGCAAAAAATTAAAAAGGTATGTAAATATTCATGGAGATTTGTTACATTATAAAAATGAATATATTTTTTATATAATATTTTTCAAATTATTAGTTTTGTGCTTTTGTAATTTCGTAGTAAAGATCGGTTTAGATGTCTTTGTCATATATGAGTGATTAATATTATCTATTTGAAATAAATCTTAATTTGCCATAAGACTTTGTATGAAGAACACGTTTCACGATCAAAAAAATAAAACAGACTTTTAAAATGTAAAATAAAAGACGACATTAATTCTTTAGAAAATTACGCAACACTCGGTTCACTGGCTAAAGATTACAATGAAATGAAATTTCTTAACTGAAAATAAAAGAGGAAATAAAATAATGAAAAAGAACGGAAAACGTGATAAAAAAAACATTAAATTTACAAAAAAAAAACTTGGCTGAAACGAAAAAACCGGTTATATTTGAAACTTTAAACTTCAGTTTTGTAATAGAGAATAACAAAAAAGTCAATATCTCTGTATGTATTTGTAATTTTCAACATTTTGTGTAAAGAAAGAAAATACAGTTTTTTTTTTTTGTATCAGTATGCATATTGTACATTTGTATCATTTTTGTTAACGGCAAAAATTTCTACAAATATAAAACCGAGCACGAAGAATATAAATAAAGACGAATAAGAATTTCAAGATGGATATCTGAAATGCCTTAGTTAATACATGTAAAAAATGCAACTACATGTATAAAGGCCATAACACTATGAAACAAATTGTGTCTATCTATATACATATTTAGACACAAACCGTTAACTTTATCAGTATAGAAGTTGTAATTAAAATATCACACATAATTACATGTTGTTATAATAATTTAGCTTGACATTTTGCTTATATTTTTTATAACATTAAATTAAATGAAATAACTAATACACCTAAAACAGTTCTGTGTTATATTATAATTAATAAAATTTAAATTTCTGATTGATATTTATTTTCCTTTATTAAATAACTCTCATTTATTCGTGTAAGCTCTTTGTTTCGTTTTTCGTTTTTTTATATTAATACAACTTTATTAACAGCCTACAATTTCAAGTTTATAAGAACTTAAATATTTGATCACTTGAGTCATCGTCAACGTGTATACATACATACATATGTATGTACAAACATTTAGTTTCTAGTACAGTTGAGTTACTACTTTATTGTAGTTGTCTACAAAAAATATGGATTTTATTTGATAATGTGTTGAAAAGTAATTTTCATGTACAAAAATTTGGTCGTTAGTGTAGTATTTTATATTGTATTAAAGGAGAGGAAATATAAAAAAGAGCTCAACTAATGGAGTATACGATATTCAGTATAAAATACCATGTAAAATAAAATAAGAATATAAAAATAAAATGTATTGCCTATAATTTAAGTCATATAAATGTATTATTACATTTGATATTAGCGAATGATATTTTTGTTTCATTCGCTAATCTTGACCAAAAACTTTATTGTTATCCTTGTCATAAATGACGAATGATGTTTTAAATAAATTTGTAATTAAAAACAAACCATATCATAAATTTTATTAAATTATTTTATGCACTAATCATTTGCCAAAGTCTTATAGTCACACTTGTCGTGGTTGGTCTGATATAAAATTTTTTTGTAATTAAAAACAAACTATTTTAGCTGTAATAAATTTATTTGGAAAAAGCTTTCTAGTATTCTCAATATATATCGATTCTCTAATTAAAATGATTATATTCTTAAATCAGTTCTTCTTAGAACATAAAATATTTTAATATAAAAATTTTAAATGGTGTTTTTAAGATTTGTTTTAATATATTTTATTTTGTTTGCTTCTCTTTTTTTCAGTTGTTATGGTAAATCGGTAAAGTGAGAAAGTATTGAAGTGTAATTCTGAAGTACATTAATTCGTTACATTTGAATTTGTTCATAATTTTTGTTCAAATTACCCTGAAAAAATACATGGGCTTATCTAGCGCTGCAGCTAACAGATGAGCCCCAAAACCACATGTCAATTGCTGCAGCCGAAAATGCAGGGTAAGAAAAGTTCTATAAAAAATTTAAAAAATCTAAAATCGTCTAACTTAAATATAACTTATACGCTTAGATTTAAATATAATTTCAACTAAAATCATTAATCTTAGATTATTTAAATTGTGAAATATTATATTATGGCAGTTTGTTAATCGGATTTATTAACAAAACTAAAACAATTGTTCTTTTTAGAAATATGTATAATGTTAGTGTTAGTCAATTAGTGACTTCTTTTATACTTGTTGAGGACTTTAAATGTTTAAAGTATAAAATATATACATATATATTTAATTTTTAGATTTTTATTAAATAGAAAAGTTATGATCTTTCTTTCTCCTATTAAGATTCAACATTACTAGAGTCTAGTTTGTATTCTTTTTTTTTTTTTTTTTTTTTTTTTTCAAAGCAATTGAGACTTGTGCATGACGAATTTCAATATTTAAATAGAAAATATAAACTAAAATTTCTAATTATTTTATGAGTTAAAAATATAAAATACTAATTTTTGCTGATGCATAATTCATTAATAAATTAATAAAATAATTTTTCCTCATCGAATTATTATTTAAATACTGTTTTCTTTGCTATACAAGAAATTCGCAAACATTCACTGTAAAATAAAAATGTATTTTTTATTTGTAATCAAAACAAACTTAAGACTGAGTTAGTTAACTTCGAAGACAGAAAAAGGGCATTGTTCACATCCTTACAAAAATTTACATACGATAAACAGATTTCATTTTTGTTTAAAATACTAAAATTTGCCTAATATTTTAATAGCTTTTCTAGTTCGAAATAAAATATACTACAAATACTCCTATATTACTATACTATGCAGTCAAAGAAAAAAGTCTACATACACAACTGTATGTATTTATTGATGGTAGATAGCTGTCTTTGTATACTTTTCCAAAATAATGATTTTAACCTCTTGTTGAAAGTAGTGAAGGAATTGATATTACTAATATTATTGGATATTACCCTAACCGCTATTAATTCATACACCACGCATTTTTGTTTGACATAGCAATATTTAAAGTTCCATATTTTGGATAACAATAATGAGAACTCCATTTTCTGAAAGGTAATTTTATTATCTTTAATTCTATATAAAATAAGTATTACATATTTGGATAAATTTATTGAAAATACAAAACTAAAGTAAAATTTTAATTCTCTGTAGATCAAAATTATCTGACTATTGCTAGCTCACTATTTTCTTTTATCATCTAACATTTCTTTATTTTTTATTATAACGGTACATTTCACTTATTTATAATTTAGCAAAAGTACCACAAAAATTAACTTCAGAATTAAATTATACCCTGCACGAATTAATAGTTGTCAAGCAGTTTTTTATGAAAATAATTGACGTATGTTTCAGGATGGGTTTTGGAAATATATACCCTAATACGTACAAATATATTTTTATCAATTTAAAGACTATCAAATTATCTTTCAGAATCAGTGACTCTTAAGGAGCAGTCATTATAATGCTCTAAAATAAGTTATTTTGAATGTTGATATATTATAAAATGCGCTTGGTGTATGAATTAATAGTGGTTACGTAAGCAATTCCAATTTTTGTTTTCAAATATTTTTATAATTTTATTATAACGGTACACTCTCATTTATTTCTAATTTAATTTTTCGAGCTGCTTTGGCATGAATTTCCACACCCTGATAAATTATTGTGGTCAGATAGTTTTGGTTTAAAAATGAAATGAAATTTTGCTTCTGTTTGTGCTTGGAATACATTTATAAAACTTGATAAACTTATTTTATACAGTATAAAAGATTATAAAATTACCTTTCAGAAAATGTAACTCTCAAGGTGTTGTCATTATTATTATCCAAAATATGGAACTTTAAATATTGGTATATACATACATATATGGTGTATGAATTAAAATTGGTTAGTCAATACGCCAATCTTAGTGTTATTGAGCATTTAAAAAAATCTTAAAAAAGTCGTATTACATCTATGTCACTTTCAAAAGTTGTACTGATAGAGAAGTGGAATAATATTATCCTTGAAATTAAAAAATTGGAAATTATCTATACCATCTCGTTTATCTGATGTGATAAAAATAAAAGGAGAACATACAAAATATTAAATCTAATTTTGTAACATATAATGAACATATTACATACGAAATAGCTTTTGCAAATTTTAATAAAATGAAAGAAAGAGATTTTTCAAGTTCTTAAATATAAATGAATTAAGTTTTTTCGGTTCAATATTTTAAACGATAGTAAATAGTAAAGAATCCTAAAACTGTAAACTTTTGTAAGTATGTCGTTTCTCTTAATAATTTTTAAATACGTGTGTATGTACATACACGGGTAGAAAGAGTGCTACGAATTTAAAAACTAACCGGTTAGAAATGAAAAAAAATGCTCAAAAATACTTTAATATATTCTTATAACTTATGGTTAACATTGTTCTTCAAACCGACTACAAGTAACTTACTTTGCCAATTAATAATATTATTTATTTAAGAGTAGAATAAATAGAATAAAAATCGTATTGTTTAAAGGTTTAACAGCAAGAATTGTATAAAGCACTGAAAAGTTTGTTAAAAGCCCTGAGTTGACAAAACTGTTATTCACGTAAACATGATTATTAATGCAAGTGTGTACTTATGTGTACTGTTTTCATACTCAATATAAATAAAAATGTATGGGTAAATGTTTTTTTTTTAGTAGTCATCAGTTGTTATAATTTTATTCTTCAATTTTACTGATTACCTTTTAGGTTTTTATTTTGTTTTCCTGTATGTGAATATTATTTATTTCATTTGCTTTATTTTACTCTTTTTGTGTTTTACTTTGTTTGCTTTCTACACAGTAACAGCTATTATAATTTCATTTTTGCTCAAATAATATGTATTCATAAGTGAATACAAATGTATTTGTGTGTATATACGTTTTGTTGGTTTGTTTTAAGCTTTTTGTCTCAGTGTACGTGTAATGACGTCTCCATCGAAAGCAAATGGCGTTAGGCGAATTTTTGTTTTTGTTTTTCTCTCTATCTTTTAATACTTCTCCTATACACAGTTTTGCTTTTAGTAATATTATTTTATTGAAAATTTTGACTATTTGAAGAAGATATTTGAAGTGATTTACAAAATCTTTAAAAATATTGTCATATTTTGCCTAAATGAATTTTTGTAAGTTTTCATGAACAAGACAATCTGTCAATTTTTTTAAATAATGCTAATACTATAAAGATTTTTAAATTAAAGTTCACTTTCAATCTTTAGCAATTAGGCAGCGTGTTTTCACTGTTACTAACAATTTACATTAAAATATTTTTAAAATATCGTTATTTTTAATTCAATCGTTTACATTTTTCTTGTTGAGCGATTATATCAAACACAACAACAATAATCGTTAAAAGTGAAAGTTTATTTAGTTTTTACACAAACAAAGACAAAAATCTCATGCATACAAAAAAGTCATCGTCATAGAGAAATGAAAGAATGAGTGTATGAATGAATGAAAATAATATAATTGTTAACAGTAGTTTAGTTATTATTTTCACGCTTTTGTTAATGTTTTTGTTTGATATTATATTTTAATTCACAGAAGAAGCATACATTTATCAACATTTCAATAGTTACACGTAGTCAGCTGCAATCAATATACGTAAATGGTTATAGGGAACAAATTAAAAGAAAGGAAGAACAATTAATGCGGCTGAGACATAACAACCGAATTGAAATTTATTTACTACTATGGCACCGTTTTAACAATCCATAACTAAACTGATAAAATTAAATGTATTATAAAGCCAAAAGAGAATAGAACTTCAAAAAGAGTTTTTTTTTATTTACTTTATTTGGTTGGTCATTTTTGGTTTTTATTAAATGTTAGTTTCAAATGCCGTTATGTTATGTATCTTAAAGTTTGCAGTTATTTTGTATCTGATTTTGTGTTTTCGAATACGAATAAAGATGTTTTTTGAGTTCAAAAGCCTTCATGCTAATACAAAATTTAGACGACTTTGTTTATATAAAATGCATGATTAACATTTTGAAGTCGCCGTGGTGTAGTAGGTAGTGTGTTGGCTTACTATTCGTAAAAGCCCGGGGTTCGTATCCCAGGTCAGACATCAAAAATGAAATATGAAAAAAAAAATATTTCTTCGGCGACTTCCTCTCGGCAGATTTCTGGCAAAAACTCTGAGAGTAAAATAAACTGCCATGAAAAAGTTTCTCAAAATTCTGTCGTTCGGAGTCGACGTTTAAACTGTAGGTCCCGCCACTCACGTATAAAATTAACGCACACAACATGAGTGGTGTGAGAAGCTAGGCTAGGTAATCCTGACTGAAGGGTTGTAATGGCCAATTATGTATGTATGTATGATTAACATTTTATCAGTATTTTGATAATAGTTTCAGCTTCACAGAACTACAAAAAAAAATCAAATCGCTAGTGAGTTTTTTAATCGTAAAGATGATCGATTAGTACCATAATTCAAATTGCCTTTAAATGGTATTTACGTTTTCTATATTAACCAAATTTTAACCACACAAATTAAAAAAAGTTAATAGGTAAACATTTGAAATGATTCAAAGATTTTTGAATAATTAATTGTCCCTACAGTTATTTAAAATTTGCATGAATTTGATGTGAATTTAATAATGTTTGTAAGGAGCTATTCAAAATTTTCATTTAAATAAATGGATTCAGCTGTATTTAGAAAATATACATATTTAAGTACAGCTACACAAACCCTTTCTTAAAATGAAAATTTAAGTTTTCTAAAGTTGCATTTTAACTTTGTTGAAAGTTTATATTTTAATTAAAATAAAATACAACTAGTTCAACTTTTTATCGCCCTCTATTAAATTTCACGATGTACTTCCTTTGAATTTTTAATTTCAGAAAAAATATTTTAAAGAAAGGTAAAATATGTTAGTAATTAGATAGTTAGATAAAATAAAGCTCTTTAGTTATATTTTATAAAGAATGGAAGTCATACACGTTTGACCATGGTTTTGTAGGAAATAAATTCTTTATTTTTTCTTATCGCAATTGAAAAAATATGTTATAACTATTTTACATACATACATAATTGGTCATTACAACCATTCAGTCAGGATTACGACCTAGTTTCTCACACCACTTATGCTGTGTGTGTTAATTTTATACATGAGTGGTGGGACCTACTGTTTTAAAGTCGATTCCGAACGACAGATTTTGCAGAAACTTTTCATGGCAATTTTATTTACTCTCAGAGTTTTTGCCAGAAATCTGCTGAGAGGAAGACGCCGAAGAAATACTTTTTGTATTTTATTTTGATGTCTGACCTGGGATACGAACCCGGGCTTTATGTCTAATAAGCCAACACACTACCTACTAGACTACGGCGAAATAAAAGTTCTTTATATGCGTTTGTTAAACTAGACCATATCGTACCGTATCTAACGTAAATATAATATAAATACGACTGATAATTTTTGATCTAATGAATTGGTAACAGCGATAACTTCAAAAAGAAACTACTATTTCTCATATTGAATATTTAAAACGATTATTTTATATTTGTGCATGCAATAATGAAATACACACAAATAATTGTTTTTTTAGTTTTCGTACGCCTAAGCCTTGAACACAGGCCTAACAATTAAGTGCTTGTCTTTGGATTTTTTTGTTCATACTTTCGTTTTTTAATTTAAAAAAGAAAAATTAAGAAACGAAAAAAAAACGTGGTATATGAAAATAGAAAATAAAAGTGAAAGTGGGCCATATTAAATTATAATCTTTGCAACGACGATAATATCAAAACAATATTTACGTGATGAGTTAAGTAGAAATATTAAAGCAATAATAGAAATAACAAAATATAAAACCAATCGGTTGGTTTCATACATATTATTTCATACCCAACATATAAATAGGTATATCGTGTTTTATAAAGTATACACATTTAAAACAAAACTCTATGTCACTGAAGATATAGGAAGGAGACAAAAACATGCCAAGTTCTGCAGTGAAGAAAACCTAACCTTAAAAATGTTTTTCTCTATATTTTTTCACTTCCCATTCTGGGTAGCATTTTCTGTGTTCACAAACTTAAATATTTTAAATAATGTAAATTTTTTTGTAAATTAAGGTATACAATTATTATATTAAAATATTGCACCTTGATTAAAAGAATTTTTCGTTATAGAATTACAGTAAAACTAGGGAACTCTTTTCGTTACAAAAGAATGATGATATCATTGTCCGTAATATACTTCGCCATTGCTCTTTTTACTAGACTAATATATTTCACATATTAAAATATCTATTACATATTATTAAAATTTATATACATACATATATCTATATAATCCGAACAACAAATTTTTGAGAAACTTTTCAAGGCAATTTTCTTTACTCTGAGCTTTGGCAGAAATCTGCTGAAAGGATGTCGCCAAAGAAAAATTTTTTCATATTTCGTTTTGTTGGATATGTCTGAGGATATGTTTGAGGTTTGCTCCGTGGCCTCACGTCTAAAAAACTAACGCACTACCTACTAGACTATGGCGACATAAAGATATCTGCTTTTAAATTTGCTGAGCATATTTTACATATTACATGCATTTTAACGTCAACTTTGAACTACAGACTGGAGACGCTTTTTAAGGAAAATTAGTTACTCTCCGAGAGGAAGGCGACTAAATAAAATTTTTTTCATAATTTTTTTTTTTTCATATTACGGCTGAGTTCTTAAATCTCGAGTTCTCCTTTAATATGCTAACACACTAATAACTAAACTAATGGAAATTGTATCGGAAATATATTTGCTTCTTTAATCGATTTCTTTTTCCGTTTACAAAAAATAAAATAGAAAGTAATCATAAATAGTACTATCAAAATGTGTACGTTATTCACCATAGAACAGATGGGTTTAATCGTTATACTGGTAATACAAATAAATTTATACACATAGTATTTACATTAAATAACTAAATTTTCAACAAATATAATCAAATTTCGTTTATATATTTAATATATGTATATATAATTCTTCGTTTAATATTGCATAAAAGATTTTCAGAATTTAAAAATAAAAAAAAATCATTAACATCTCGTAAAGCCCTGTTATAAGCAAAATATCATGAACCATTGAAAACAACACGCACCAATTAAAAACATTGCCAACCAATACCATAATTTACTCAAATAGTCAATCTAACAACCTTCGTTGAACCAACATTCAACGAATATAAGAATAATACGCACACTTGTATAAAAGACAGTGGAAATTTAAATACACGTATCTTATTCCAACGAAAGTAAAGAATGCAGATGTAATTGAGTTTAAATGTTGTGAAGTTAGAGGCAGTTTTACGAATATGTAAATATATTCTCACCGAAGTCTAGTATGTAGTGTGTTAGCTTATTAGACGTGAGGCCTCGGTTCACTCCCCAAGTCATACAAATCAAACAAAACGAAATATGAAAAAATATTTCTTTGGAAAAATAATTTTAGGTTAACCGAAATTGACAACTTAAAAAAAAATTTGCTTGGTTTTTTTTTTAAATCTCGTCATAATACCATTAAAATCATCATTTTATGATAGTTTGAATTTGATCTAAATCGCTAGACAAACTTTTTCTGTTGACAAATGTAATCAAAGACAACAATTCTTACAGATATAATTGGTTTGTATTAAAAACATTGACGTAATAAAGTGGCCAGCATGTTCCTCAGATATTAATCCAACGGAAAATATGTGAAGTTTTTCTACGTGTGTTATCGCCAAAAACCGTCAATTTGATGTTGATGTTGATGACTTGTCTTCACTAAAAACTGAAATTTTAGAATAAGTTGTAAATAATTTATGAAAATACTATTTAGAACTCAGTTAACAGAATATTTAACTTAATTTTCAAAAAATGAGAGGAAATTAACAAAAATACATATTATAATAAAAACTTATTGAAAAGCCTTTTGGTCGTTCATTTTACGTGCAAGGCAAAATTATAGTTCAATTCCTATAAAGAATGGCCTCAGAATTATTGGCTGACTTGAGAAACCTAACCGTTTATCTGAATTATTTGAAAGTAATTATTACTTGCCGGAAAGCAATCAACTATTGCCCGAACTAGAAAGGATATCATATAACTATACCAACATATTCTTTCGAGCTCGCGCTATTTAAAATTTAACTTATGGATCTCAGTATTTGCTAATATTTTCAGTGCCTTATACCGTGATGGTATATATATAATTCACTCTTTACCGTTCGTACCACTTACTATATCTAGTCGAGTTGCCTCTAATCTATTCCGGAATCTATTTTCAGTCTGCTTAAACAAAATGTAAGGAAGGTACGTTGAAGAGAAGGAGACCAATCATAGAATTCTGTTGGCATAAATCTAAGTTATAAAGTCGGCTTCTTGTGGGCTCACTATTAAGGTATACCAACCATATGTTCTATAGGAAGTCTGTATTTTGTACGAACTTAATTAGATTCTTCCAGTCCACTCTGATATGTGGGTGTAATAGGGTGTCTCATTTGCATGTTTACCTTTGCTCATGACATTGTTTTCATCAGAACAGGTGACAGACAACCTTCATTTAAATTCTTCACATCTGATGGCAAAGGGTTTCTACGTAGCATTCACGGAGAGAAAAATGATCGGTAGTTCGAATAAATAACCAGTTAGAATAACCAGATAGGAACAAATTTAGCACAAATTGAATTCAATATATTGGTTTATTGATCGAAGAATCCAAGAATCAAGATTTTTTCCATCTAATCCGGTGATTGTTCTATTGTAACCAGTTCTATTGTAACAGGTCGATTTGTCGTTGCCAAGAAACAAAGCCCACTGTAGAAACAATTTTATAAAATTATATAAAATTATTATAAATTTTTCTTTTTTATATTAACAAACAAATTTAATTTTAATATAATGAAAACCAAAAACATAAGTATTTGACATAAAAACATACGGCAACTGAAGCGACATATCAATAATAGAATACATGCGTGTATAGGGAAATTGTTATTTTACAGGCAACGCGACAACAAGAAAATTGTTGTTGCTAAATTGCTGTGTTTGCTGCGTTGCGTTTATTGTGTTTATAGTATAAGTTTTAAATTTTACTAAATAGTTGGTCTATTCATTCAGCGCAGTACCCATAATTTCTTGCTTTAATGGTAATTTACATATGTATATGTAAGTGTGTATATTTTCTACCAACTTCTTGTCAAATTCATTTGAAGGCTTCTATTCTATCCTTACGCGGTTCCAACACTCCTCTATGTTAATAGACATTTGATCAAGACATTTGACTATATAACTTAGGCATACTTTCCACCAGATTCTCAATAAGATTTTTGAACTTCCTTATAAGTTGCAAGGGTTCTTGTTAATGTTGTCGTTCAATTTTCTTCGCAATGAGCGTACATATAAGCTAAAAGATGATTTCAGTTATCGTGCTGCGAGCAGCAAACCACTGCTTGTGGTTTTCTTATGTGTGTATTCAAACATAACAGAGCGTGAGCGCGACTTCTAAATGGTCTCTGCTATAAAGCTGGTTGTGAGATGGTATGTAGCTCGAATTATTGTTTTGTTTTGCATTTTTAATGCTTTAAATTAGATTGCTTTAAAATTAAAGGTTTTTTGTGTATGTTTGCATTTTTCTTTCGGTTTTTATTACTTTATTTTTAGTGTTGTTTTTTTATTTTGATTTTCTAATTAACTGTTACATATTATAGTGTTGAAGTCGCCGTGGTCTAGTAGGTAGTGTGTTGGCTTATTAGACGAAAAGCCAGGGTTCGAGCCCCCGGTCAGACATCAAAATAAAATACAAAAAGTATTTCTTCGGCGACTTCCTCTCAGCAGATTTCTGGCAAAAACTCTGAGAGTAAATAAAATTGCCATGAAAAGTTTCTCAAAAATCTGTCGTTCGGAATCGACTTTAAAACAGTAGGTCCCACCACTCATGCATAAAATTAACACACACAGCATAAGTGGTGTGAGAAACTAGGTCGTAATCCTGACTGAAGGGTTGTAATGACCAATTATGTATGTATGTATGTATTATAGTGTTAATCTCTTACATCGCTTCAATCTCAACATAAACATTGCTTATATCACATTATATTATATGACATTTTAAAGCCTTATGTAGCAGGCATCATCTTCGCTTCTATCTTCGTTTTACTTATGTATAGTCCGTACTCTGTCATCAACCTAATACGAAATCTAAAAAAATGAGCAATATACATATGTAAGCAATAAGAATCTTGAAATTTTATTTGTTTATGGTTACGTTTATATATATGAGATGTTATCAAAGTATTAGAAACTAATTAGCCAAACGTGTTTACAATGGTATGGTTTCAAATTTAGATGAAAAGTTAAATAAAAATGATTTAAAATATATTTGTATGTATATACAATAGTAAGCATAAAAAGAAAACGAAACAGCTGCCGCCTGCTTTGTATTTATCTCTGCCATTTAAATTAGAATATTTCGTTTCATATTCATTAAATTTCTACTACAAATTGTAGATGGAAAACATCATGAAATAATAAAAAAACGAAATAATAAAACAACAATAAATAGAATACGTAAGTGTAAAAAAAAACAAATATAAAAAGTATTCCACCACATACTCTCTTTATAGATAATGTTTTGAAAAAAAATTTGCGACGCAGTACTTGTGTTGCAAAAAAAGAAAAAAGAAAAACAAAGAAAAACAGAATAAGAATCTTAAAAAAGCAATACTAGAATAAAAATAAATATAAATAAAAGTAAAAAGAGTCAACCAAAGAAACAGAATTGAAGGCAAAACGGAATACAAATTAAGAATGAGAAAACAACAACAAAACGAAACGATTTGACTAACACGGCAATACACGAAGCAGCCCACAAATTTTGTATCTGACGGATGTATGTACGAATACTACACTACATACCAGTAAATGATATTCTTTTAGTACTTTCGTGTGTTTTTGTTTCGTTGGTGTTTTTGGTGTGCTGTTTTTGTTGCTTTTTCTTGAATTATTTCAATATCTACTCACACTAGAATAACGTATAGAATTGTCAGAGAGTCGCGAGGACATTGACATTTTGCAGTTTTGCTTCGTTAACATTTTTCGTTTCAATTTCACAACGTTTCATTACACGTACTTCTGCGTTTTGGTCGTTGAATATTTTTATTACATTTTTTCTGCTGTTGAGTACTTGGTATTACTGTTGTATACAATACAGAAACAAAAACAAACACAGAAAATTATTCAAAGTATGCAGTAAAAAGCTTCGTTGCTTATTTCTACTTAAACCTTAAAATGTAGTTGTTAATTTCTGATTACAATAATAGATTAAATTAATTTTTATAAAATCCGAAAGTAAATTGTGCTCAATATTGAATTTAAATTTATACTTTTTAATATTTTAAAATTTTATCATTTTGTAAAAATTTATAATTTTTATTATGAACAATTTCAATATCCAAAATCAAATAAAAAATTTGTTAGTTTAGATTTTTTTAATTAAATGTGTTAAATTGTGCCTGCATACATTAAATGATGCGGATTAAAATTGATCATACGCAATGCTGCATAATAAAAATAATTATTTTCTAGCGATTCACAATATTTTCTACCCTATAGAATCTCATAATAAATTGTTCTCATTGAATTTTGGTTGATAATGTACATGAAATAATGTTCTAGAATAAAAGTTTCGAGAGATCCTTTATAATTTTAATAAAACTAATTTAATATGCAAATGTACGTGCTATTTAATTATCGACTTAAAAGCATGTTGCTTTTAAATTAATTATTTAATTGCAATTTCTTTAGATTTTCAGATTTTTACGTTATTGCCTGACTAAGTTTTATTGAAAAAAAGCATTTCTTTGAATTACTTTTGCATTTGTTTTGATATCCTTTCGAACTTCTTTATTATTTATTTATTTAGGTTGAAACTAAAATAAACGATTTTGTAAAATATAATTAAATGGGAGTTTGACTTTAATCTGTAAAAAAAAAACAACAAATATAAAAAATAATAATACTTTCCCGTAAAATGTTTTTAGTCCCACATCTACATACTATTTCAAATAATTTTATAAGAACAAATAGTAAATCCTTGTTTAGGTTTTTAAAAATGACTATTTACAATATGTAAATAAAAAGAAAAACTGCTAATATCATTAGCAATTTTTACTGGTACTAACCAAATCAGTAAATAGAATTTCAGATTAAATTGTAAAAAATATGAAGTAATAATGATAAAAATAACTTTTTATTTAAGTAGGTCATTTTCCAGATTACCGCTTCCTTATTATTAAATTGAAGGTGTTTGTTTTGTTCAAACTTAGTCCATCGTTATAAATAAAAATTGAAGAGAAATTAGAAAAAAAAAAATAAACAGAAATATTGAATTTACACATAAGTAAGCACACACAATTCAATTTTAAAACGATTTTTTAAAAGTGGTTCTAATGTAATAAAATGAGGGGTTTTAAGATCCCATCCCTACCGGCATTTTTTATTTTCATTTTAGAGTTTTACTTATTCATACCCATTAATGATAACTTTTTAATTTTGTCCGGTTTGTTTTATTTTATTATAAAATAAAAATCACACAAAATCACAGTAAAAAGCTAAAAGAAAAAAAGAAAATTATAACAAACGACGCAGATGATACAGCACTCAAAACACGAATACCTTAACAAAAATGAATAACTCGAGCGCCAAACGCAACCAGTGAAATGGGAAAAAAATGAGATAAGCTTTTCCATAAACTCTGAGTAAGAGAAAATAAATAAAATAAGCAAATGGAAAAAGTAAGAGATCTATTTAAAAAACGGACACAATGAGACAAATTCACTTACGACAACGAATTAGCGAATAAAACAGCTGACAACAGTTCTTGTTTGGCATAAAGTATAGTGTTAAAATGATAAATTCGATTCATAGATTTATACCTATAACTTCCCTCTTAACTTCATTGCTACATTTTAGATAACAACATTTGTAAGTCTTGACCACAGGATGAATAAAGCTTTTAATATTTTCATTATTTAGAGTTTAAGAGAAATTTGTTATTTTGTTTCTCTTTAATGTTATTGTTTCACATGTTTTTCGTTCGCGCGCATACTCGCACAAACACATATGCAGTGGAATAGAGTAAGCCTTCAGAGGGGCATTTTTTATTTTGATAAATGAGAATGGGTCTGTTGGTCGTCTAGATTTTATAGGATTTATTGTTAATGTTATTTTATTCAATTATTGTTCATTAAGTTTTTGTTTATTTCTGTAAACGTATTACATCATAATATACATATTTCTAGCGATAATTTCTTCTGTTTATTGTTGGATAGCTTAATTTGAAAACTACTGTTTCTGCTTCGCTTTTTGTAATTTATTACTTACTGTGTGTTTTATTGTTTATAAAAATAGCCAGGATTTGTGAAATAAAATAAAATCGTATTTTTTTCAATCTGACAATGTTAGATGGCATTTTAAAAAAGGCTTGAAAGAGTTCTTATTTATTTATTTATTTATTAATTACAATACAATTATAAATTATATCCTAATTATATACGAGCGAAGTAACTTGACTATGTGCTCGGTGTAGTGTCACAGACCATAGTCTCTGGTGGGAATCGAACCCACGACTTTACGCTAATAGTCTAGCACACTACCCACTAGACTACCAGGGCACCCAAGAGAGAGTTCTTATTCTTTCATTTCTGTATACACAGTTATAAAATTTGTTGTTATTAAAAAGTATTTTTTACCACGAAATACGCTTTCATTTTACGAATCAATACGATTTAATGTCAGAAAATTTTGTTTTTTTGGACTTTAATAATTAGTAAGTATCGGGTGGGCCAACTATCGGTTTGGCAATACTTGTGTCATTCTATTCTGTTCGTGAAACTGGTTTCATTGTTGATGCGCCAAGATGTGAGCGTGCCCGTACAGTGCATACACCAGAAAATATCAACATCAACCCGTCATCGTTCTCAAGAATTGAACATTTCACGTTCAATTTTGCGAAAAGATCTCGTTATGATGCCTTACAAAGTTCAATTGGTTCAAGTTTCAATTGGTTGTAGCCGCATGACCATCCGCTTCGTTCGATGGGCCAATGCGCGATGATGCCGATTTTGCCAATAAAAAAATCATATTTTCGGATGAAGCTCATTTTCATCTTGGTGGGTACGTTAACAAGCAAAATTGCCGTATTTGAGGCTCGGAAAACCCACTCGAGGTCTTAAGGAAGCCAATGCATCCGCTACGAGTGACTGTTTCGTGAGGCTTGTGGAGCGGAGGCATCATTGGCCCATATTTCTTTGAAAATATGGACGGCGCGTCCATTACGGTCAATGGAGGCACCTATCCATGATAAACGATTTTTTCCTTTGTTTCAACATGATGTTGCTACTTGGCACACATCTTATGCCACAATCGATTTATTGTGTCAAACTTTTGATGGTTGTTTGTAAAGTGGCCGCCAAGAAGCTACAATTTGACACCGTTGGACTATTTTCTGTGGGGCGCCGTTGAAGAAAAGTGACAGATCAGAGACAATTGAGCATTTAATTGGCCGCCAAGAAGTTGCGATTTGACACCGTTGGAGTATTTTCTATGGGGCGTTAAAGAAAAGTGACAGATCAGATCATGCACTCGAAAAAGTGTACGAAAATAGGTCCTATCGAAGGAGACACTGTGAGGCAAGCCGCGGCAGACATTTAAATGAAATAATATTCCAACGGGAAAAATTGTACTTCACAACAACAACAAAATAGTAATAAATTTGGCAAAATTTCAACCGATTTTCTTTTTTTTTATTGAATTTTTAAATTTAAATTTTTAAATGGCCCAAATTTTATATTCAAGAATAGCATACAATTTTACCTTACAACTATTGAATTAACCGCTATGTAGTAATAAGCACAATAGTTATATAGTGGAGATAAAAGTGAATTATGTGTCTTTCAATTTCCCTTGTATTTCCTTTTTAGATATACGAGATCGCTACACATTTTTACCACTGCAAAATGTGCTTCTATTTATGTATGTAGAATATACATACATACATTATATTATATGTTTATGGGGTTATGTGTGTATTCTTGATAACGTTGTTAACTATGTTGATGTTAATGCCACAGACTTACACACTCGTATTTCTAAATATTACAAAAAATATGTAATCGTAAAGAGCAGAAAAATACACCCATTTGCTCTCAAACTTGCTAACTTATTAATTTTATCATCTCTTCTCTCTTTCCATGTAAAAGTCATAAAATTGTTTTTAATTTATTTTGTTTTTTGTTGGTAAAGAGAAATGAAAATAACTTCAACATAAATACCAGTTCACATATTCAAACACATTCACAAAACAAGTATGGCCGACAATCAACCTCAAACAAGATATAACTGTAAATATGTGAGTTAGTGTGGCAATGAATGAGGCTTAGGTTAGGTAGAAGTGTGTTTGTGTTGTAATGTTTGTACAATTACCAACAATAACAATACAATGTATAACATTACCAGTCAGTCAGTCAGTTATGCTATAACAGCAACAGAAGCGACAGAAATAGTAACAACAACAAAAATATAAATATTATAACATTCTTGACCTACTCAAGCAATAACAACAAATAGCAACTAAATTAGGTACATTATTTTGTCGATAAAGTTGAAGTTGCCACTATGTTAACAGGGTTCCTAGTCAAATGCTTTTAATCTTACTTTTTTCTCAATTAAATCGACAAAAATATAAAAATTTATTGTAATACGAATTGGAAAAAGGAAATAAGATATTTAAAATAAAAAAAAGTTTTAATTTTATATTAATCAATTTATTTGCGGTGTATCAATACTGCAACAGTTACACCGCAGCAGTTAAAATAAACTTGTTATTCAGCATAAAAAATCTTTTTTAATTCATTGGCCATGTCATGGCACTTTTTTTTTAGCAAAACAAGTTTTTCTAACAACTAAAAAATGCCGCAAGTTGCAAGTATACTGTGTTGTTTTTTTTTTATTGTCTATATGAATGAACAAAATAAAATATAAAAACGAAACTTGACGAAGACAGACTTTATTTCGGGGGACAGACGAGCAAATGGGCCTGTTACTCTCCGCTTACCGTAGCAGACGTAAAGTATAATTTTTTAAGATTGCAATTGTCTATAATTGTGCTTTTATATTTATATCTCCTTCTTTTCATCAGTCAATATCAAGATTATCAGTGTCGTATTTTTTACAGTGGCAGAAATCGGTATATTTGTTTATTTCTTTTTTACTTTATAATTTTAAAATCGACTTCTTATATGTAAATAAATTTAGTATACAGACTCATTGGTTGTAGTTCTAAATATAATCTAAACTCTTAATTTCAACCGGAGTGTATTATTTGCTATTTTGTTAGTTAATGTATATGTCAACTATGAGAAGAGGAGAGCATGTGGACAACATAAATCTGTTCATGTTTACGTTACATTTTTAATAGTTTTATAACTGGAAGTGTACAACTAAAAAATGTCCTTTTGTAACATATTAAATGTAACAATTTATTTTAGTTCACTTTATATTTATTAAAATCGTGTAGCATCATACTTTTGCTAAAATTGTCATAATGAGGATTTTTGTTCTTTAATATGTTGGCAAACAAATTTACTTATTAATCTAATGATAACCTACCTAAAATGGCATTCATAATAATAATAAGAAGACAATTTAATTCGCTTAATTTTATACGAGTCTTTGAAACAACTATCATATATTAATATGTACATATGTGTTCAATTGTAATAATTCATTATAATTTGATAATCATTAAAAACTCCGCTTTACATATGTTAGCTCTGCTCTAAACGGCCTTGCACTAAAATCCTCTCATCACGGCAAGATTTCCGTTGTGTTCATAAATTCATCATCACACTGCACATTTGCGCAACATTTGTTCAAAAATGCAAACAGTTATAACACTGCAGCTGTCAACTGTCCAAAAACGTATATTAAGCGCAAATAAACAATAATATTTAATCATTAAGCTCAATGATGCAATTACGGACATATCCGAGTACTCATCCATATGGGCAGTGTATGTATAAGTAGATACTGAAGAATTGTATTAGACCTTAAAGATTTAAAAAAATTCTTCTATAAATAGTACACAATTAAAAAACAGTCATATCGATAAAAGTTTGAATTTAGGTAAGAATAGTCCTTTTAGAGCTACTGCAATGCCGCAAAATGTATTTACTTCCCCACAAATTCTTCGGAAAGGATCACAGTTAATGTAGTTTGAGATACAGTGGTTCATAGCAACGAAATTGCTTTGTTGTTATGTATGTAACATTCGCAAACAAATTTTGTGAACCTATGCTAACCAACCTATATTCCGAAGACAAAATAATAGATACTGTTTTTGAACCGAATTCAATTTTTTTATATAAGTCGTATAGAGGATCGCAAATTACCGAAGTACAAGTATGGCCTCAGCCCATAAGATTATGAGTGCACCACTTATAGAAACAGTTCAAATCAGATCGCAGAAGAGCAGTGTTTTCACTGTTTGAAATACTTTTAAAATGTTTAAAATCATCAGCATATAAGAAAATATTGCTATGTCAAATAGCATTATGAAAATCGTTAATGAACATTAAAAACAACAACGTCATTCTTTTATTTGTAACATTCTTTGGGGGATAAAACATAAAATTCAGAAAATAAATATCACAAAAGTTAGTAACAGTATGTAAAGTATTTTGATTAAAAAAAATAATAAGAATAATGTGAGCATTTCGATTTAGTATTTGTCTTATTCTTGAAGTATTCAATCTATCAACGGCTGCGTTATTACACTGAGAATATTCTACCATTATTGATTTCTGAATCAGCTTCACCAAGCACCTTTATTAATCGTATTTCGCGATCAAGGTCATTCAGAAAGTGCTCTATTGAGTTGAGAGAAAGTGACTGGGGTTACGTTTTTATGTAGTTGTATTGTATGATTCAATAGTCATATAGTATAATAGCCGACAACAGTGTTTTGGGTTATTATCTTATTAAAATAAAAAAGTTGTCTTAAATCTAACAGCTTAGCACTTTCTTGCAAATAATTCTTCAGAATTTTTAGATACACACATATATGATGTTGTCAAGCACCCCCAAACTAATATCGTACTAACTCAATGCTTTATAGTTGCAGTGGTATTTTTTGGCTCTCTCTCTCATATATATATATATCTATATATATCTATATATATCTATCTGTATATATATATATATATATATATATTGACTTCGGTGTCATTAATTCTTTTTTTTAGTTCACTGTACTGTTTTTCTTTTTGATAGTAGTTAGAACAAGAAAATTCTTGATTAAAGGAAGGAAGTTAAACTACATTTTTGTGGGTCATTTCATTTCATTAGTTCATGTATTTGAATACTCGTAAGACAGATTATTTTCCAACATAATGAGGAAAATTCTATAATCAAAAATAATCACCTAAAATGCTCTATTGTAAATTATATTTTTTCTATTTTTAGCCAATTTGAATGCAACGTAATTGGTTGTTTTTTCATACAAATTTACGATCGTCTGAAATCGTTGGCCTTACTGAAACCCAACCTAATTGGAAACTTCTGCTTTTAATCTCTTCTCTTTATTTTAGTTAAACCTTGATATTTATATTATCTTTTTAAATAAAAAAAAAAAAGAATTGTGGATATTCAGGCAGTTTCGTCTGGGATGTCAAGAATGTTTTTCTTTGCACTGTCGCATGCCTTCGTCCGAGTATTATGCGGTGGCACATTAAGTGACAGACGGTGTCTTTTTCGTCGCATTTTATTTTGAAATCGATCGAGCATACCCTCCTATGAGACAGTGTCGCATAAGGACAGAGAGGACGTAGTAAATATCAAGCTGAGAGAGGAAAGTGGACTTTTTCGGCCCGTCTAGGTTAATATTCACTCATTTCAACCTATTGCTCGAATAGATCCTCTCTTTTCCCCAGGAAGTGTTAGTAGTAGGTGCTAAACCCAATTTCTATCTCAATTATGGCCAGCGATTAAAATAGATCGTTATTCACTATGGTGTCCGCTCTGGCTAATTCGTCTATAATACAGTTTCCGAATATGTCCATGTGTTCAGGAATCTGAATTATTCACCATTTCTGAGACAAATAGGCGACAAAATTCAGAGAAAATTTTGAAATTTAGATATAGCGTAAAGTGCCCTGGTTATTTTCTTACTCAAGCCACTCACACTGAATAAAATATTGCAATTGCATTGTGCCCCAAGTCTTTACACCAGACGGATGAACTATAAAGCATCATTACTGGTTCAAATATTATTACAGCTAGATTGCGTCCGAGCGTCCATCTTTTGCTAATGGACTGTTTACTGGAGCTTCCGGACGTTTTAGACGATGTAAGGGTATCCATAAGACTTTGGCATTGAGGACAACTTTCAGATATTTGATTCCAGAGAGAACTGAGTGCAATTCGCTACTGTCTGGGCTCTTATATTTCGTAGTGAATAGTGTGAATTTACTCACTGACCCTTTTCTCCGCTCAATTTGGGAGATTTGAACAGCTGCGAGTGAGCTATGATCATCCACATAAGCTATCACTTTAAAGCCATTTTTCACGAGTTTCGTAAGAAGGAACTACATATATTTCATAGTGAACAGCGTGGGCGTAGTCTTTTGTCATTGTTGTCTTTTCGGCTAAATAGATTGTTTCTGAACTGTTTATGAAATTTTTTAAATTGAATATTTATTAATTTTATTTTTTTATCGTTCCTTTATGGAATATAGAGCGGTCACAAGCATATCCTCCATCTTTTTATTAATTTTTTGCTTTGATTCTCCGCTTTCTTCTATCAATTAAAACATTAATTTAGTAAAGAGAGATGGTTATCTTAATTCATAGTCTAATTCGACATCACAATTAATTCATTATTGCGATAGATATTGTATAAATTTCTGCTTGTATAAATTTCCTGCATTTCCTAGTGCTTTAAATAAAACAAAACGCGCATCATTAACAAAACTATTCCATATTCATATGTACATATTTAATTAATAATATAATTAAATAATTTTGAAGAATACAAGAAAATTGAACAAAACACTAATTTTGAAATTGATTTTTTCGCAGTACAGATACAAAATAGTTTAAGTAGTAAATATTTGATGCTTTTAAATGCTTTCAAATAAACAAAACATACAATACAAACTTTAAAATTTTTTATAAGGATACACATGTGAATGGATAAATATGTGAATCAAACAAATAATACAGCATAGAATTTCAGTTTTTTATAGAAACGATTTGTTATTGTTTTTTTATTCTGCTACACGGAGATAAACTGGTGCAGAGAATACACAAAAAAGTGGTGGTAGTTAAACCAGACGCAAAAATGCGCTCCTCGCCAATGAATCGAACTAAATTGAACTAAGCTAAAATAAACTTTTCAAAAAGACTTTCGTACATGTATGTATGTGTTTTTAATATGTGCATTATGCTGTATGTTTCATATTTACATAAACAATAACACATACAAGTACTTGAAAGTATACCCGTAAATTGAGAATTCTTTAGACTATATGTATGTCAGAATGATTTAGAAGATGATGGGCCCTTCGAGATGTAAAAAAATTATAACAAAACATTTAGAAAAGAGTTGCCATTCGTAAATACATATGTTTGTATTATTTACATTCCCAATAAACCAATCAGAATGAATTTTCTATAACGTTTTATAAGCATACTTTGTTAGATTTATTTTAATGAAAAAATATGAAATAATACTTTAAAAAGGTTGTTTTCAGTATAATAACAATTACCTCAAAATTTCATCCTCATGAAATAAATGAATGTAATATTGAATAAGCTTAGAAGCAAAACTTAAAAAAATGTAGTAATATTTAAATACATACATATGTAATGTATATATTTGCTAATAACAAAACTACAAATCTTTTTATAATAACAGACAGCAGCACATTTATCCAGTAATTTTTAATTAATTAACCCTTTCACGACCATAAGATCGTATCTCATCTATCTATCTTCCCACACTCGAAAATTTTGTTTATTCTCGTACCCATTCATTCAGAAATGGGCCTAATCGCTGAATACGTTTTTTCGATAAAATTCAATTGGCAACTGCTTCAAGGACCATTCATCGCACTCATGTCGTAATTCAAAATTTTTATAAGCTTTGTGAATTAATTTAAGTTGCTTGGTATAATGCACCGGATTCGGTATGTTGTTGACCATATTGTTACACGATGTTTGCCAGTTTCAAATCCTTTCAGAATACCTACAATAAATTACTGCTCTAGAACAACATTAGAATTACTATAGTGCAAATGTGTTATTATATTATTATTATTATCATTTTTTTTTTAATATTTTGAAGTGAAAAAAATTTAATAAAAATTTAAAAATAAAATAAAAAAAATTTATGAAGTGTCAAATTGGTGTCCTTATTATTTTTCAGATCACTATATATACATACGTATATTATGCAGGTATATTTATAACAGACACGTCAGTTTGTTCGTCTTTGTAATACAAAAATGAAACATCAAATTGAAAAAAAAATCATTTGTGCGAGCGACTGAATTTGTTATTGTTATTTGTAACCACTTTTGTATATATATATTCCACAAATTGCAAAACGACAACAACCACTTGGCTGTAAAGTAATAGTATCATTTCTATGACTGCGAATTTGGGTGTTTTCTTAACATACAAAATTACAGAAAACGTCCGACAAATCGGCCAACCGTCTTACATACAGAGAAATAAACTAGAGAAACATTTACTATTATCGTTATTATTATGGTCGCCGCAGCAACTGCTACTGCTGCTGTTGCTGCAATTACTGCTTATGCTAGCTGACTGCTTCAGTGCAAATCTGGGTCATGGATGAAAGAAAAAGCGCTGTAAAGTGGGTCATGAATATTGTTTCACTCACGTTCAAGTGTATTTCGAATTTTTGCTTATTTATTTTTCATTTATTTATTTTTGTTTTTTTTTTTGTTTTGATATTTTTATTGTTTTTCATTTGCAAAAAAGTTGTGTTTTTTTGTTTGATTTTGCGGTATGATTCAATGTTTAATTTGTCATTTCTGTAGAAACATGAAATTTAGTTAGCTAAGGAGTAATATCGAAAGCAATGACAATTAAGCTTTAAAGCTTCATTTAGAAATAATTTTTTACAATCGAAAAAAACCCTTAGTTTGAAGCGAACTTGGATAAGACCAGTAAATTATTCAATTATTATCTAATAATTAACATTAAATTTATTGCTCATTTTTCTATTCTACAGTTTATAAATAGGAAACTGAAATGTCATAAAAAAAATACATAACAATATATAACAAATTTTTCCAGGGTCAAAGACGTGCAATTTGGTTGATTCTGTTTTGTTATAATTTTACGTTAATTTAATATTTTTTCCGATTTCATTGGGTCTGAAATTTGTAGTTTCTACAAAATAAAAGAGGTTAATAGCGAACATATATGTAAGTCATAATAATGTGTTACATTGAATTTTTAAACAAAATAAAAAGCGATTCAATGTAAACCAATATTAATAAAAAAAATTTAACTACAATTTTGAGTTAGACTACATTTTATACAGATACTAAGTTAATTAAAACACGTTTGCCATACCATAATTAAAGAGTATTTGGTATTTGTTTATAACTTTATGCACTCCACACTCTCAATAAAACAAATATTTTCATCTTCAATTACCTTTAACATGTTAGGGCTTTTCAAACATATTCGATTTGATCATACTTCCCGTAATTTGATTTTAGCAATTTACTATGGTGAAGTATATAGTGCGTCTCATATTTGTAAGGTCGCTTCTATTTTGCAAATATCCTCTAAATTGATTAGATTCCTTTGGATAATTTATTAACCTTTCCATATACTTTTATCAACTACTATATTTATAAGCTTTATTATTTGTGTTGTGAAATTCATTATTCAGAGTTTCATAATTATAAGGTCAATCTATTTATTTTCGTTATAACGAAACAAAAATAAATATTCTAATAAACTTTTTTGTTAATTGTTAATAAAATGAAAGTGGTATTAAAAATGTGAGACGCATTACAGTTATGTGTCTCTGTTTTTGTTTTGAATTATCATGATTACGGAAAAAGATATATGCAAATAAAATAATTAAAAAAAGTATGCTTTTATTTAATTCAAAAAGGTATAGTAATTATTAATATTAGTATAATAGCGTTTAAAACAATATTTCTCTATATTACAATATAACAATATACATATATAACATAACCCTTCCACCATAAAAAAGAAATGAATGAGAAGAAATTAAAACTTTATTTATTTTAAATTTGTCTGTGACCCACTGGCACCATTTTCTTTACATACTGTTTCAGTGTTGTTATTGTTTGTGTTGATTGTTTTTATTTAATGGCGATTGGTATAACGCCAAGTTGTTGCTTGAGTAAAATAATTTTTTGCATTATTCTCACCTAACTTTAACTTGCATAATTAACTAATTATTATATAATTATGAATCAAAATTATTGTAAATTTTTTTTCTACAGAGAGTCTTCTTACAATTAGATATTCTTTTTTTTCCCATTTATTTTTTATTGAATCTTCATTAATTATGTACTAACAATAACTATTCAAATCTCTCCCTCATCTTCGGCCGAGCGCAAGAGTATCCTTCCTTTTTAATCGAATATGGCCAGTGTGACGTAAAATATCACGGACTAACGGATTTATGTGGCCATCTAGGTTATCTAAGTATTTAATAATTATTATTATCTAATAATTTCCAATATAACCAGCGGGCCGTCCAGATCTTTGCGAATATTCGAGTTTTGGATATACCAAGGGGCGGCAAATTTTATTTTGGCGCCTCTGAATTTTCCCTACGTTTGAAGCTGAGGCAGTACCCCATAGCTGTACTCCATAACACCAAATGGGTTTTAATTGTGATTTGTATGTAAGGAGTTTACAATCCAATTTAAATGATGAATTTCGACCAATTAACCAATTTATTTGAGCAGTTTTCATATTTATTTGTGCTAGTTTTGACTCAATATGCAATTTCCACGTTAAACGGCGATCAAGGTGTACCCAAGTACTTTACATGAGTGCTTTGTGGTATTGTCTGATTATTAATGTATATAGCAGGGCAGGTCTCTCTTCGCAATGTAAAGGTTACGTGGGTGCATTTTTGTTCGTTAACCTTTATTCTCCATTTCTTCAACCATTCCTCCAGTAGGGATACTTGTTCCTGTAAGAACTGCGATGCAATCTGTGGGTTCATATGTACCCTTAAAATGCAGTGTCGTCAGCAAATGTGGAAGTATGTATGTATGTTTTCTCTTATGGGCATGTCAGCTGTAAATATCAGGTATAAAACAGGACCTAGTATGCTACCCTGAGGAACACCGGAGTTAATTTTTTAGGGGAACACTTAAATAGCTCTTCAATATTTCATATATATTTTCAGGGAATATTTGCTTCAATTTGAGTATAAGACCTTCATGCCACACCTTATCGAAAGCTTAAGAGACATCAATGAAGAGTACAGAACAATTAGATATTCGTATAACGAATGTATTAAAGTAGTTTTGACAGTTATTTGTTAAAATGTAGTTTTTTTTTATAAATTGTTCTCTTCCTTGAAAGAGAATATACCTAATTCATTCATAATATATGTAATACCTTCCATTTCGCTTTATGTCATCCCGTGTAGTTGGTTAAATATAATAAAATTGTTGGCAAAATAAAACTAAGCATTCTTACATGATATTCATGCAGATGAATTATTCAAGAAGTTATTCAAATATTCGCCACGTTCAAACATGTACATGCATGAACGTTCGATGAAATTTAGTTCAATATTATGGCAGCGACGATGGTTAAGGTCAAAATTAAAATTAAAATTTTTTTAACACAATCTTACATACATACATACATATAAAGTTGAATGCGTAAGAATTGTAATTTTCTTTTCTATTGTTTTAAACACATCTGTTGAATGTTAAACATGAATTTCGTGGATGTCTATAAAATTGCATACATAACATACATATGTCTATACTATGTTGTATGTTGTATGTTGTATTGTCTAATTTTGTTTATTATTTTGAATGGAAGAAAATATGTTGGTCGTTATAATGCAAAACAAGGGATGTTTGTCGTCTAATATTCTAAAATAAAAAAAAAAAAACAAGTATAAGTATAATTGACGAAACAGAAACAATAAAAATATATAATATTGTATTTAGTCGTTAATTAATTTGTAACCGCAGTGTTCATAAGGAAGGGCGGATTTTATAATTAGTGATAAATAATGCAATTAAAACAATATGCTAACGAAACAGAACAACGAATATAGTAACAGTGGTATTAATAAAAATTTAATTATTTATTTTTGTTTGTTGTTGTTTTTGAATTATAAAAAGGAAAATGAAGTAAAATAGTTGAAAAAAATTAAGAGTTAAGGTTAAGTAAAAATTAAATTAAATAAATCTTAACCCATAATATTCTCTCAGATAAATTTTATCTAAGCATTTTTTGTGCTAGATCCGCAAATTTATATATTAATAAAATTGTTAATTTTTGATATTTGTTTTTCTTTCGCAGGCTTGGCCCAAGTGACTTACAAGACCATTGGGCATCAACGCTATCAACAACTACAGCAACCTCAAATTCAACAAATTCATCCACAAGTACAACACAAATTGGAAATAATTGTTCAGCAAACGCCCTTAATATTACAAATAATTTTTCAACTATTCCTTCATTATCAGCAACAACATCGGCAGCTACAGCAACAACAGTTTCTACATTTTCATCCGCCTCCAATAATATATTGTCAATATCAGCACCTTCAGGTGCTACAACAATTAACAACATTTGCAATCTGCCGCGTTCATCACCTGCTGCAGCAACTGCTGCTGTAACGGCTACAAACGCTAGCTCAACTGTTTTAGGACTGGCACCCGTAGTACCGACCTCGGCCGGTGTTGTCCCCCTCCCCACCACTATTGGTAGTGTTGGCAGCGCAGTAGGCGGTGGAGGGGCTGTTGCAACGTCATCCGTAATTGCCAACCATATAAACAACACTACAACAACGGATTCAATTAATAGTGTTTCGCCTTCTGTGGCGGCTAATGCATTTTTAGCTAGATTTTCAGCATTGCAACAACAACAACAGCATCAGCATCAAACGCAACACAATATCTTTCTAAATAACAATTCATTGCTGAATAATAACAATAACTTGTTATCTGTAAACTTACAGCAACATCAGCAGCAGCAGCATCCTTCACTACATAAAGCTGCGACTACCGTTGCTAATATAGCTGCCGCTCTACAACGTTCTGCCACTATGAATGCGGTGGCATCACCGATCTCAACCAACTCAACGGCATCGTCAAATCGAAAAATTCGAAGGAAAAATGATTCAAAAGCCAATTTGGTAATATTTAAAATGTGAATTTAATTATTAAAATCATAGAAAATAAAACATCTATTTTTTACAGCCGCAATCCCAAATAAACAAATGCAACAATGAAAAACGTCGTCGAGAACTAGAAAATAATTATATAGAGCAACTCTCGGAATTTTTGCAACTTAATAAACGTGGTGATATGTCCTCAACCAAACCGGATAAGGCGGCAATACTAAATCAAGTTGTGAAAACGGTATGCTTATAATTAATTATTGTACAATGATCCTGCATTTATTCGCAATCGAATTATTATATTTTACTTACATCTATTGATCAATCATGCTTGAATAGCGTCCTTAAATAGTTTTTATTTCACTGTGTTCTAAATGCTTAACACAAAGGGTTTCAATGGCTACGTATAATAAAAAATCAATTTGTTTAACTTCATTTATAACTCCCTCTGGAGAATTTAAATAATTCAATTAATTGGTTTTGAGTTGTTATAATTGAACAATAATTTAATGCAATAATTGAGTTTATACTACATTAGATTTAATTTACTTCAAACACATTTTTTTTGTTTTTTTTTTTTTGTTTACTGAAATTAGTGACAAATTTATAAGATGAAAGAGACAGTAATTTATTTTTAATAAATTAAGTTTTCCATATAAATTTAAAATTGTTAAATTTTCCATATGTTAGATAGATATTATGATTCATTACTTTGTAGTTTTAGTATTTTTTGAAAACTTTTAAATAAATGAATAACATTAAAGTTTTAAACAATTATTATCTGCACATTTTTATATTAATGCCTCTTTTCCAAAATCACAGGAAGGTATTGAAATTTGTGTTTACTTTTTTTGACTTTGTTGTCATTTAAGTCTGACATTTCTGACATATTCATGTTTTAGCTACTTGGCTCTAACACTTCCCACCAGGCGTCACTATTTCGCGCGCACCTTAGCCAGTGGTCAACACAGCCAAAATCGCCATCTACTCCGTCGTCTGATAATCTGCGTATCAAACGCCTGTCTGGCTGGTAAATCCTCCTTCAATCTGAACAAAATGGCCGAGCCAGCTTAGCTGCTGAATATTAATGCAGTAAACAACATCCAGCTAGCTCATTGTTGGTTCGAATGTAGAAAATATTACCAACTCGCACTGCTGTTCGGTGCATGACGGCACCCATGCTTCCTCGTCATAGAGAAGAACGGGGATGTTGAATGAAATATAGAGTACAAGTTTCGTCTTACAAAAAAAATCTTACTCATTGAGACCCTATTAACACTTGTTGGCAAGAGTAATCTACGCTTAATTTTCAGATTGTCTTAACTTTTGCTGGTAACGACGGTCTAAAGATAAATAAATCCACTGACATCGAAAACTTAGTAATCGGCGGTAATCTGCTGGGATCCTAATCGCGTTACTTTATTATTATTATTTCTGTTATTTAAAGATATTCTGGCTCGAGACAGTTTATTTTTAATTTTGTTAAAGCCAAATGAGGAAAAATAATAAATAAAATACGTAGACGCTTAATTTTTGGAACAAACTAAATGTTCAGTTCCATATACAGAGGTTATATTTCCCGAATGATTGTGTGTTTTCATATGCTTACTTAAAAATTTGGCGCTTTTGACGTTTTTTTTAGTAAGAAATATGATAAGAATTCCATATTGAAAAAGTATTTTCTGTTATTTCATATTACGGTCATTACGCAAAATAAAAATTATTTTTAACTTAAGTTTTATTGAATTTTGAAAAATTTCCTCAATGATTTTCTAAAATTTCTAATTTCATATATGCACATACATATGTAAATATTCAGTACAAATTTGAAGATTACATAGATATTTCCAACAAGTTGTGAAAATATAGATCAAATATTTAATTTTGTGAATAGTAACCACAATGCTTTGTTAACATATCTTTGTCGTATAAATAAAAAGCGTTTATAAATAAACCGGGTTATTTTAATTGTTAATAACTATGTTTCTCCGTAAAATTTGTACGATTATGTATGTATATGTTAGTTATGTATGTATATGTTAGTGTATTTGTAATAATTTTCTTCAATATATACGAATGAATATATACATATGTATATATGAATATACACGCAAATATAATGGGTCTCTATTTTAAGCGCTTCCTATATTTAAGTTTAAATAAAACATAGTGTGCTATTATTGAAATTTCTTTATTCGTTTGAAAGACTTATTGATATGTGGAATTAAACATCGTTCAAATGCTTCCCACGGCTTCATAGGCTTGAGCACATTCAAAATCAGCGCATTGAGCGATAAATCAAGCTGAGTTTGACTTTTGACATGGGTTATGTTGGCTTTGAATACTGTTATGATTTGTGTACTTATTTGCATATATTTGCAACTTAAGAAAACCCCACAAAAATTGACTTACGGTCGTCATCACTGAACATGAATTCGTTGTAATTCATTGTAATTTAGAGTACAATTCATTTCATTCAAATCGAGTTACATTGTTTTCTATATATACATATTTCTATAATTAATAATAAAATGTAAATTTTTATCAAATAAAATGAGGTAGGTGTTTACGTTCATTTGACGCTCACTGTATAATTGAAAATAAGAAAATTATCTCATTAATTTCATTTTAATATTGTGAAATTATGTTATCTTAAAGATTAAATGGAATTTCATCTTAACAGAAACCATATACATATGTATGTATATAAAGCAGTAGTAATTTTAAGTCATTGTTACCGATTTTTACAAAATATGTAATTGAAATACTTATATTAAAACAACTAATACGAATGTAATTTTTTTATTTATTTATAAGTGCGCAAATATTCTTTGTTTTTACGTATATTGTTTTTTTTTTCAGTACCGTGATATTTGTGATAGAGGCCAAAGTCGTGACATTTCCTCGTCATCGTCCACATCAGCGTCAACAGGAATCAATACATCTCCATCAGGCACTGCGGCGACAACAACATCGACATCATCGTCAGCGACGACAACTTTGGCAAGTAGTACGATTACTAACAATAACGGTAACAACCAAAACACCTCAACCCGTTGCAGTCGATGCGCCACAGATAATTGTTCAGTACATCCAGTGCAACAAGGTGAGGTGTCTTCAACGGAACCACCACTGCCAGAGCCATCACTGCTTAACGGGCAAGTGCCTGAAATTTCGGCATATTTTGAAGCATTAGAACATTATATCTCTTCGGTCGGATGGATTCTGCTTCAGATAAATTCAACCGGCATAATTGAATCATGCACACAGAACATTCGCGAATTGATTGGTTATGAGAAACATGAATTATACCGTCAACCGCTATATATGTACCTGCATCCAGGTGATCATGCCAAATTGGATCCGATTATAAGTAATATGATTTCCCCTTCAGTGGGAGGAGGTAATAGTGGCAGTAGTAGTGGCATAAACGACGTTAACTCTGTTTGGGGACTAGCAGGCGACGCCGATGACCATAGCAACAACTGTGGCAAACAAGAACGTAGCAATTCGACCAAAATTCGAATGCTAGTCAAAGATATGCGTTCCGCAACACAAACCTCAGGTTCTTCGCTAACCGCAAATAACGATAATAATAATTCTATGGACCAAAAATCAAAATATGAGGAAGTGGTTTTAATGGCCGCTCCGGTTAAAGGTATGAAAAGTGAGTGCGGGAAAAAAATATTATTTATTTTTAAATATTCATTTATTTTTTCTAATTCTTAGATGATGGCGATTCATCATCTGTTTTATGTCTTATCACACGGCCAGAGGACGAGTCGCCATTGGAAATGAATATTCAGCAACATGTTCAACATCCCACCATAGAACAAGTAACATTTAAATTAGATATTCATGGTAAAATTATAACGTTAGATGCAACCGCCTTAAGGGAACCTTTTAGAGTTCACCTCTCCCAATGGTCAGGTCGACTGCTGCAAGACTTGTGTCATCCTCAGGATTTATCAGCTTTAAAGACACATTTACGCGATGTACAAGATTCTGCAGCCGGAGCCAATGTTTTAAATGCCTCGCAGTCCCCCGGGGGTAGTGTGGGTATTAATCCACCAATATCAGATGTTATATCTAAACCATTTCGGCTACGTTTAGGCGCACCCGATGTTTACGTACATGTTAAAGCCAATTCCAGATTGTTTATTAATCACACACCTGGAGAAAGTGATTTTATAATGTCAATTCAGACTTTGCTTAATTCAGAAAACGACATGAACAGCAACAATACTGGAATGATGAGCGGAAATAGTGGACTTATGACGGCCGGTATATCAGCCATGTCGCCCAGCTCGTCTTTAGTATCATCGTTAGTTTCTAGTTTATCTATGGATTCATTTGTTAATAATTCAGTTTCTTCGCCTTTGGTAAATGTCTCCGGCTTAGGAGGTTTGGTAGGTGGTGGAGGAATGCCGCCTCATTCGACGCAAACTACAAATGTGGGCGGGCCACTCATGACATCTGCTATTATTAATGGCAGTACGACTGGTGGCGTTGTAAGTGGGGGTGGTACGTCAGCTTCCTCTAGTAATGTTTCGGGATCTTTGACTTCTCAAAGGTCTGCTTACTCTACAACTACCACTTCAGGAGTAGCGTCTAATAATTCTTCTTTAGTTAACTCGTTTACCGCATCGCCTGCTGGTCATGAAGGCCCTTCATTTTATAGTAACGACTTTGATTTAGACTTGCCACATTCCTCTTTTGAAATTGACCCTTCTGTTTCCGCATGGAATGATTCCAGGCCAAATTCACGAGCTTCTGTTTCCACTCCTGTAAGCACACCAAGACCTCCTTCGGTGGGACATGGGTTTAGTCCAGCCGTTTGTCCGTCACCTTCAACTCCATATCAACTCTCATCGCACTCAGCAGCTAGTTTACCGTCACCCCAATCAAATGCCAGTCAAACAGGAAGTGGAGGTCAAGGACCATTTACTTTTGGTTTTCCATCTTTCGATAACAATAACGATAAAGCCGATAAAGACCATTTAAATAACAATAGCAGTAATAATAATAATAACATACCAAGTGTCAGTGGAAATATGTCTAACGGTGGTAATCAAATAATGATGGGAGGAGGAGGAAGTGGTGGAGTACATACGCTACCAAATAATACACAACAGCAGGCTCAAACTCACCCACAAAAACCCCCTACTGAATCTGAAAGATTAAGACATTTACTAACCAATAAAACGCATTCTTCCGGATCATCTTTACATGGTTCTGAGGGTGATGAAATTAAGGTTTGTAATAATATACCTAAAATCTCTTGATTTGCTTTATAATCGTATTGACTTTTAGTTTTATAAACAAGAAGAGGATAAGGAGAGCTTACAATCGAATATGCCAGGAATGTTTAAAATGGCTCCTGGACCACCTACAGGTCCTACAGCTATGGGACCTTCGCGGATGTTTGGTATGCAGAAATCTGCTAATTCTAACAATCCTATGCTACTATCGGTATGTTACCAATTTTAATTATAAACATAAAGAAAACTGTGGAATATAAACTCTTTAATGCTATTCATTAAAATAAACTTATTTGATTACTTTTAATTAATTTTAGCTTTTAAAATCTGAAGATGACGAAAAGGGAGGTTCATCGATGGGGCGTTCTGGAGAAATGGTGCGTATTAAAGACGAACCACATGGTTCCCATGTAGGATCACATAGCAATCCGAACAATCTATCACCTGAAGATTTAAGGCGTATATTAAAGCATCAAGGGGACCCAGCAATGACACGCAAACGTTCCTTAAATGACGTCGATGATGGGTTGTCAGCCAAAAGAAGTGATGATCGCCCTTCGAAGTTATGCGAAACTAATAAAATGCTTGCGCGGTTATTAAGAAATCCTCCAAAGAATATAACCATGAACATACAAACAGGTATTAAGATAATACCAGACAAAGTACCTGCTACAGTTGGTCGTGTTTCATCTACGCTGAGTGGCCTTAGCAATGCGCCTTCAAGTAGTAGTAGTAGTAGCACCAGCGTTAGTGGCGTAATTGCTTCAAATGCAAGTAAATGTTCGACTATTACCACAATGGCAGGCTCTAGTATTCCTGGCCGGGGAAGAGGACAACATAAACTAGCACAACAACCAACTGACGTCTACCTCCCACAACAACATCAAGGCCTAGAACCTATTCAAGGTGGTACGAATATTCAACGAGCATCACAGTCGCTTCAACCAGCTCAAGGACAAATGGAATTTTCATCATCATCCTCAACCACTGCTGATCATCCATTTGCTACGCCTCCCTTAAGTACTACAGCTCCTTCAACAACAGCTACCTCAACTTCTAGCACAACAATTGGTACCTCCTCCTTAACTTGTGTAGGTGACGGTGATTCAGAACTATCTAAAATTCTTGACATTGTTATTGACTACGATAACGATGATCAGCCTTTTACATCCACTACCCCTTCTGGTTTAACACCTCAGCAAATAAGCGAACGCGTGGCAATTAGTGAAATACAAAAGTCGCTTATATTAGAAACATCAGCGTTTAGAAATGGTCCTAACGCTATGATTGCCAACCAGACCGCTCAGCAAATGTTGCAGCAGCAAATTCAGCAACAACAGCAAAATCAACAGCATTCTCACTTACAACCGCCAGCATATCCAGGCAGTATGATGGGTACTAATGGCGGAAATGCTGGCAATTTGACACCTCAGCAACAACAGCAACATCAAATGCAAATGATGCGTATGCAAATGTTAGAAACAATGAGGGCCAATCAAAACTTCCAAAGACCACCACCGAATTACCCAGCTCGAGGTAGAGCACCTCCTATGAATGCAGTTGCAACACCCGGTGGAGGCATATTATCTGCAACGCAGCGCTATCGCACTTTAACTCAACAACAAATTGTTCAACAGCAAAAGGAACGATTATTACAACAGCAACAAAAACAGCATATGCTTGTACCAGAAAATGCAACAGCGCGAAATGATCAATTGTGTAAGTGTCCTCTTACTGTATTTTATGCAATTATAGTTAAAAAATTAAGTTTTCATTCAAAAGGCTTAAGTCCAAACATTGGTACGTTGCTTAATACTGTCGCTCCAAATGTAACATTATCACGTACAAATATGCCACCGGATTCACAATTAAGTCCGAATTTCGCGCAAACAATGTTACAGCAACAATTAAGCCCGGGTCAAAGAAATACCCCATTTAGTCCACAATCAAACACAGGTAAAGCTTAAACTTAACGTCTGATTACTTATTATGACTGAAATAAAAAATTTAATTTTGAAGGCTATGGAGCACAGTATTCCCAAAGTGGGCAACGGTTATCTCCTCAGCAACAACAACAACTGTCACAACAGACATCAGCGCAGCAGCAAATGGCAGCATTTCAAAGTGGAAACACAGCTCAAATATCACCAAGACAACCACCTTTTTCTAATCAAGGATCTAATACAGCCGGAAATGCCGGCATATCTTCCCCAGGTATCGCTTCTAACGCTTCAGTTCAACAGTGGCCAACACAAGGACCTGGGAATCCTCAACAAAGGGGACATTCCCTACAACAACATAACCCTATGTTAAGTGCACAATTACAGGTAAGTCGCAATCAGATATTCCATTAAAATAAAAATAATGAACAAAATGTTACATATTTTCTATTTGAAGGGAGTAAGTCCTTATAATGCTCGCCAATTTCAACAACAACGAACAAGGGGGTTAAATTCTCCTAGCGGCTCTGTAGTTCCGGGCCCAAATGTTGGAACAGGGAACCAAGGGCCTCCCACGGCTGCTTTACAGCGCCAAAATTCTTTTCAAACCACAGATGGTGGTAATTTTGTTCCCACGACACCAAATTCACCCTCACCACAATCTCCATTTAATGCTGGCAATGTATTTCAGCAGCAACAAAATCAGCAACAACAAATGCAACGCATGCAACGACAAACAAGTTTACCGCAAGGTTCACAGCATTTGCCAGGTAAGAGTTTTTGCAAATATATATAGAAACGCCTCAATATATTTTCGCAAATTTTACTATGTAAGTAAATTTATTGACTGCTGAGAGTGTATCACTGAAATTTCTAAGACTACTATTTAGGCTTTTTAAACGATAGAAAATATTGTTATAATAATTTTTTCATTGAAAAGTATAAATGTCTGAATTAATGTAAAATAAAAAACAAATTTAGGATCTCCACGTTCATTTGGTACAAATCACAACCAGAATCACAGTCACAACCACAATAGTAACAACAGTCATCAGCACCATCATCAACAACATCAGCACTCCTCACATCACCTTCATCAAAATAATGGCACTGGTGGAGGTGGTGGCGGTCATGAAAATACCGCTGTTTCTGTTCTAAATGGCATTGGCAGCATAGGTGGTGCACATGCCAATATGAACGGATTCTCCACATCTACTAATAGCATAATGTTTAACAATTTTCATCATTCTACTAATAGCTCAACAGCATCTACTATATCACAACAACAAACATCGTTGACATCGTCATCAACAACAAATGATTTCTATGGTCGCATCATGCAGACCGGTAAGCGGAGATTAAAACCAAAATGTAACGTTTAAAAGAAATGAAAACAGTATTTATATCTAATTTTATGCGAATTTTATTACATTATTATCCAAGTATTTGTCAAACATATACAAATAAGTTTAAAAGTATTTGGTGCAATATTTTATTGCAATCTAATCTAATTATCTTCATGCACATACAAAACTCACGCACTCATATCCAAAAATCTCATTCCATTAACCATCCAAATATTTATCGATAAACCTTTTTGCAAATATTGATAATTCCAATTGTTAAATTGAATGGACATCGCATGTGCACCTATAACTTCCTTCCCTGTAAAGCAGATACATATTTCGATAATCTCTCGACTGTGTAATTAAAACATATTTTAATATAATTGACCCTCTGAACCAACTAAAATTATTACAATTAAACCAGTACGAATATTTTATATGCCCATTGAAACTCCTATTCAATGTATTAAACTGATCGAGATTAGCAATTGTTTGGCTTCAAAGTACAGAAACATTTTTGTGAAACTAAAATAAATCTAAATAAGGATGAACGTTTGATTTCAATAGCGGAATGTTTCATTTAATGAATTCAATGACTAATGCGTAATAACATTGCTACTTTGCGATTAATATATGTATATATATATATATAACGGACAAATCTTATGTTTATTTCATTATTTATATTTATATTCGAGATATTATTTTCATATTTGTAAATGCTGTATAATAACTATTAAAAAATGTTATTGTTTTGTTGGTCTCCATTGCCGTATATAGTTTTTTTTAACCACATAAACGTACATAATGCGAAGAAAATATATATTTTTATAAATTTTTAATACATAAATGAAAGGAATATTTTAATTATACTTGTGACATTTATTTTAGCTGGTAATCCTGCCTCTTCAGAATATGTGAAACAAGAATTACGAGCAGTTGTAAGCGGTCGAGCAGCGGCTGCTGCTAATTCGGGAGGAAATAATGCACCTGGAGTTGGTACTGGAAATGGCCCCGGAGGTAATATACCAACAGGATTACGCGTGTCTACACCTCAAAGCCCACATGGATCACAAACTTCTCAGGGTCCTATGCTTGGTACGAATAGTACAAATCCTATATCCATGGCGCAGCAACAACCGCAAACATCGATGAGTGGTGGAAATGTGTCAAATACCTCGGGAGTGGGAAGCAGTGCTGGAAGTGGAAGTAGTAACATCAATAACTCTTTGCTGAATACACCGCCAGACCCAACATTGGGTTTTAGTTTTGATGCCCGTAAGTTAAAGTTATAGAAACTCTCTGGATTCTTTTTAAATTTCTTTTACTTACTAAGTATTTCGTCACTTACTATCCCGGGGTATAATTTTTTAATATTTTCATTTCAGAGGATTTTTTTAGTAGCAGCTCTACGAGGTGACCCTAAAGTGTATTTTTAATATAATAAGTCGACACTCAATGCCAACAATGCGAACGCGCTTACAATTTTTTCCTGATTAGAATTTTTCGGTACATTCTAATAAGATATATCAAAGTAGCACATAGATTGTCATCTACGTCGTATACATTACTCTATAACAAAAAGGTGTAATAGTCCGTTTCTTGTTTTTTATTCTCTTTTTTTTTCATAAAAATCTAACTTCGTGTTAATAAAAAATATATATATACTCATAATACCTACGGATCCATTCATACACAGCGTAGGCATTTATTTAAAATATTTCAGTCAAGTAAAACTATTAAAGGCAAACTTAGAGCAGAACATTAAAGCACATTACATTTAAGCGTCTTTGCAAACCCTGTAATGAAAATAATTGGAAATCAAGTTTACATAAAATAAATAATTGCATTTTAATTAGTAAGTAATAAAAAAGAAGGAAAAAAAATTGAAAACAAAAAAGTTAATCCTGAAGTAATAACTAACTAAAAGGTAGCATAAATAAAAAGCACTAACAAAAAAGTAAAAATATTGTTTTATAAAAACTGAATAATTTAAAACTTTGGTTTTATATTTCTAAATAAAAAAAATTCTTTTGACTTTCTTACCCTTAAAAACATCAATTATATAATAAAATATTCAATATATATTAATGTTATATATTTATTTGTAAACAAATTGAAAATGATAGCTAATTTTCCAGAATTCATAGGGAAAGTTAAAAAATAATTTGTAGACATATTGATGATAAAAAATATTTACGTTAAGAAATATATATATATATATATATATACATATATGTATATATATATATAAAGTTAAATTAAGATACATTATTTAATATTACACTACTGTATACCAAACAAGTAAATCATATTTATATTATTTAAATAACTAAAAGTTTAAAACGTTTCAATTCATATTCAATTTATCTATGTTAATGAAAAATCCAATTCTACCTACTGTTTTGTTACATTGTATGTTTTTATAGATTACATAGTTTTTTTTATTATTTATCCAATTTCTGTTTTGTTTTCAGAAAATAACGTTATGAAGTAATAAGGCAGACAGAGCTTATCTAGACATTATTTTTAGGAAAGCTTTATCAAATAAATAAAAAAAAAACAAATTTATAAAATAAATCGACAGAATATAAATGAATTATTTTTTCTAATTTTGTTACTTAATGCACATTATTTATACATAGATAACTTTAAAATATAATTGTTCATTTTTGCACCAAATTTATTCGGTTATTAATTTATTTCATTTATATTGCTAAAGTTGTCTCAAGTAGATCGAAATATTGCTGAGTCTGAAACTTAAAAATTTTTGTTGAACATATTAGCCCCACTGTTTTATATATTATTGAAAACTTAAAGAAAATGTATGACAGTACTAATGAACTATAAATGATTTCAGTGTGATAATTTTTTTTTATTACAAATTCATTTAAAAATAATGAGAATATAATATAAAATGTTTTAAATTATGTTTCCTAACATATATGAAAGAATAAGTGAAAATAATAAATTTATGATTCTTGTATTACTTATTTGAAGATGAAATTATTGTTCTGATTCAATTTGGTGATTGTAAGAAAAATAAATAAAAATATAATTTTTCGATATGTTGGTCATTAATTAAATCTTTATGTAAATAAACGTTTCTATAGAAAATTTGTATATTGCTAAATTTGTTTCCAATTTTATTTTTATAAATAAAAAAACTAGTTAATTTTATTAATACTGATGTTTTAAAAACATTAAAATTGCTTTACTAAAAATATAAAAAAATATTGTTTTAAAGCTTTTAAGTTATATTATTTTTTGATAACATTGTATACATATATTAGCCCAAATAACTGGAAATAAAATTTGTATAACTCTTGCTAATATTTCCAAAATATACCGTTTTTTTATTTTTGTAGTGAAATTTTTATATACGTATATGATTTTAGAAGTTATCGTAAAATCCTTTTATTTGTTATTAACTACATCTCCTAATTTTTTTAAAAGTAATAAGTAACCTGTTGTATATATTAAATAATATAAACATATATACATTCGATATCCTTATATTGGATAATTATTTTAATGTTTTCTGTAACTTTAAGTAATTCGATTATTTTTCTGAAATAAATGTTCATAAAGTAGTTTAAATTTAAATATTATTTAAAACTTGTAAAGATGAGAAAGTAAAACTTTTTATATAAATAATAAAGTAAAAGAATAACATTTAAGCTTTTTATAAAAAGCTTCGACTTTTCAAAGAAGGCTATTTTACAGGTTTTGTTTATTATTTAATATTATTAGTTTTTGTGTTTTCTTTTTTTTTTTTTATTTACGTTATTTTAATTTTCTTTATTACTTGTTTAATGTAATTAATATTTGATTTTTGTTTTGTTAAGTTGGGTTTATCAATTTTTATTTAATCAAGGAAACTATTATTAAAAATTAATTTTATAAAATCATAAATAAATAATATAATTTTTAAAATTTTTAATAAATTAATCCAAACTGTGTTTACTTTTTTGATTTTTATTCGTTTTAAAGAATTTTTTATTTATTTCATTCGTACTCATATCAATAAGTATGTTCTCGGAAAAAAATTGAAGCAATGTAAAACGTTTAATATCACTTGTTTAAATTTGGATTAATAATTATTTAAGAAATTTAAATTATCTTAAACTGGATTCATCCATGTTATTCTGACAGAACATATCCCCGAATGGAGCTACCAATAGGTTATATACATCAGTGATTGGATTTACCTAAGAAATATTTTCAAATCAGTCAATCATGCTGCAGAAAACTCTCAGCAAAATATAATTTTGTCCGGACCTAAATATTGTGCGGAAAACATGTGTTAGTCAAGATTTACTTCCAGTTATAGCTAAGATGAAGATGTACACTAGAGAACTGGAATTTCTGATTGAAAAACGTTCGTACACACTCCTCAATTTAAAAAAACTATCATTGTGCACAAAAATCAAACTTGTATAGATTCCATACCAATTCTTTGTGAATAGAATTGGTATTAAAGCAAACCAAAGAGACTTCAATGCAGCAAAGAGATCTTTAGTATTTTACATGAACAAAATAATAACGTAAAAAACTAAAAGTATTATAAAAAAAAAATAACAACGATAAGCAAAAAAACGCAGTACTATTTTATTATATTAAACATTATGAATTATAATTTATGATTAATCAATATTATTAATTTTATTAAATTATTTGTACATTCGTCTTACAAAAACAGGATATAAATATCCCTCTATAGTAAGTCATCAACCTAAATTACTTCACTTATGCTCTGTTTCTGATCTCAACTGAACTTCTGAAACCATTCGTTTACAGGAACAGGCTGTAAATATTATTAGAAATTTCCTCTGGAACAACAGATTCGTTGTCCCACATATCTTTAAAGCATTGAAACATCTTTCTATATAAAACGACTGACAGACTTAACCAATTACTTTGCTTGGATTTTAATCGGTGGCGTTATCGTTATTCCAACATGTAAATTAAACTTGTTTGATCACACAACTCATGCCTACACAAGCGATGTGTTCATCAGTTGGACTACGATTTTATTTCGTGTGAATTTTAGTGCACTATGAATAAAATGGGAAAAATAGTATGTATATGACATGAGTGGTGTAAATAAAAATTGTTGATCAACTAACTCATAACCACCCAAAAGGAGAACATTGAGCTTTGTTGCACGATTAAATGTGGATACGAATTTTAGTGAGTACATGATGTAATAATGTAAAACAATGAGATTGTAGTTCTCTGGTACACATATTAAAAAGTCTTCTGATAGGCAATAGAAATTCTAAGTGATCACCATATTTATCAGCAATACCCTATAACAATGATTTCAAAATATGAATTTAACTTCTGTTAATCTGTTATAAAAAACCAACTAAAAAATTCGACTAAGTCTGAATTTCAACTCATTTTAGTTTCGTTATCAGTTAGTAAAAATCGTATTTTTAACGAATCAATTTGTCGATTGAAATTAGCGACTGACGTAGATGATAACAAATTGTTTAGCAATTTTTAATGCAATTAAGCATCAGTGGTAATATATGTACATACATATAGTTGGTCTCATGTAGAAAGGTCCTAACTCATACTTTTTTCGAAATTGATTTTTTTTTGTGATTCCAATGTGTATTTGTAAATTTGTAAATGCATTGGAATGACAAAAAAATCAATGTCGAAAAAAGTGTGAGTTAGGGCCTTTCTACATGAGACCAACGATATATACATTGATTTTTTTTTCGGCGTACTAATTCTGACTACGACAAATATGTATGTGATATTGAGAAATAGATAGACAAAATGTAAAAAATTTAAAAAATAAAAGTTATAAATTATTAAATCCAAATTCGAATAACGAAACTTAAAATAAAATTGTGGAAAAAGAAATATACATATTTAGTCATATTCCATATTATTATAGAATTGAATTTGAAATTGTTTAATATCTTAATTTTTATGAATGACAAAAATTCTTTGGAACATTTCACAGTTATGAATAGAAATTAATTGAACAAAATTATTACACTGAAAACATTCACTTGTTTTCTAAACAATTTCTATTAAATAGTGTATTATATAATGACAAATTTGATATTATTAAAACTTGGGAAAATAGAAATACCTCTCTTTAAGTTCAAATTGTAATGTTAAAAAATTAATTCAAATAAAAAATATATATATAAACAAGGCAGCAAATGATCAATATACGATGTCCCTTACTAGTAAGTAAATATTACTTAGTGTACTTTAAAATTCTATGTAAATATTTGCATTTATCTAAGAATAAAATTAACACGAAATGTTAACAAATAAAAAAAAATAGTAAACTGTCGAATAAATTACTTTTAAAAAAAGTTTATTGAATGAGGCTTATTCTGATTGAAATAAAATATTTTTAAAATGTATTAAAATAAAAAAAATTTCTAATATACATATATACATTGTATATGTACATATATTTTCTATTTTGTTCCTTTTTTTTTGTAACCATAAACCTCAATTAAAATTATATAAACAGAAATGGATTAAAGTGTGTATACTAATACCAATTTTTGATTACTAAAATCCATATGAATAACACGCATACTTTTGCCACGTATTGTAAAAAAATCACTATTCAAGAATATTTATAAAATTTGCAAAGCAAATCATATTTAAAAAAATATATATTAAACGATACACAAAAATACATTAAACAACTTTAGTTCATAGGCAAAAAGAAAACGATTAAAAATTGTTTAATAATAAAAAAACCAAACCCATAAAGTACATTTTTAAGTGCATTAAATCAACCACAATATATAAAATACATTTTTAAAATATATTTAAATGCTAAATATATTAAAAGAGAAATATACCTTTTTAAGGACTTGTTGAATAATAATAGAATGAAGATACAATGCAAACATAAAAATCGTAACATTATGAAATTTTTACCAATTGAATAAATAAATATTGCTTAAATTCAATACTTACACACACTATAGATATGATGTATTTAAAACAAATACGAACAAAATAGATATGTTCGTATTTAATTAGATCATTTGAGGAAAGTACGTACTATATAAATACTAAAAATGTATAAAACAAACCAATCCTAAGGACCCCTTTCCATTTCAAGTACCAATTAAAAAAAAAATATTAAAAATGGAAATACAATAAAAAATATAATTTTATTATACAGTGATGATTAAAATTTTTATGAAAATGAGTGCAAAACTTCTATAAAATAATAAAAGAAAAGTGCAATAATTCACTAACAAATATGCATATGTAAATAGAACACTATTATTAAAAAATTTTATTACAAATATTAAGAATATTAAATAATCCTTTTTACAAAACTTGTTCTAAACTCGACAAACGTTATATCCCTTAGGTACGGTTTCTGGATTGTGGCTAGAATTGGACTTTATATGGTATTAACCTTTCATTCCATTTCAATAATTGCTTTAAAGTTTTCATTCCCAATTTGTTATTGTTTGTGGCCTATACAGAAACCAGACCGATTTCTATAAAAGGAATGAAATTATTTTTAATTCAAAAAAGTTAGCGAGCAAGCATAGCTTGTAAATTAGGTTTTCGTTAATAGTGATTAGAAATTTGTAATAGTTATGTTTGAAAAAAACCAGGTTTGTTACAATGTTTTTGTGGTAGAAAGAACAAATGTAATGTTGGGAGTGAATAACATTGAAAGAAGATAAAGAAATGAACGTAAGAAATTCGTTTTTGTTTTGATGACAAAACAATTCTTCTAATGACTTTAATTACAAACACTTCAATCGTTTATTGTCTGCCTAATCAAAAGAATAATTCAAAGCAGACAAAAGGGACCTGTAATTGAATTTTATAGATTTTATATTCATTTTAGAGTTTTGCCGTAAGAGTTTCAACGAGTTTATAAAGCCTTTATATTTGTTCTACTACAAATTGGCTGTGTTAATTACAAAAGAAATTAATAATAAGTGTATTGATTGATAAGAATACGTATACAAATGAACGAATTGGGATATAACAAATAAAATAAGTGGATCAATAAGTTAAAAAAAAAAACTCGTAGTTAGAATACCAAATAAATACAGTTACAGACATAATAATGGCAAAATAAGAATAGAAGGCAATTTTTTATGAATGAGTAAAAACGAAAACGATATCATTTTACTTGCGTATTCTAATTTTAAAACAATTGAAAAAAATTAACAGGGACTGTTTAGTTTGTACTACAAGAAAAAACAATTTAAATACAAAAATTTATATTAATTTCAAGTTGTGAAAATAAAAGATGGCTACTGATTTGTAAAACGCAAAGCAAGACCAGCATTTGCATTATAATATCTAAGGTGAAAACATAATTAGTAACTTACAAACAAATGTGAATTACTTTTTCAATCAAATGTTATTGTTGTCTTGCGTTTGATAAATATTGAGCTCGCCAGTTTCAAGCACATACATGGATACACTAAACTTAGGTACCTTATTTGTTTTTCTTTTTTATTACATTTTTATTTAATACATATATTAAGATATTTGTTGTTAAATTTATTATTGTTTCGCAATACCTCCCCCGCACCCTTCATTCAATAATAGTGTTTAAAACAAGTATATAAGAAAAATTACCCTAAACAGAATATGGACGTTAAATAATTAAAAGTTTTAATAGAAATGTGTAAGTGTTTATACGTTTGAGTGGTTGTCTGTCTATATTTCTCGCGATCTTAATGTTTTAATTTAATGTATATCAATGTAATTTATGTTTAATGTTTCGTCCGTATTTGTTTATAAAAGAGGATATTTATAATACATAATTTATAAAAAATTATATATTTATATATACATAAATATATATATTTATATACATACATATATATATATATATGAATATATGTATGTATATAAATATTTGTATACTTTTATATACAATATATACATAAATCTGAAATATAAAAAAACAGTTGATAAAATTATGCATTTCTATGATTAATTTCATATAAACGTATACGTAAATATGTTAAAGTATTAATTAATACTATGTTTCTGTAACATAAATGGTTTCAGACCAACGTCGCTTTTTGATTGTATTTTCTATACAAACAGATGGTCGTCTGAAACCGTTCGTCTTAGAGAAACAGGCTCTAGATTTTCGTTATGAAATCCGAACATATACATACTTTCATACATATATACTTGTAACAGGCGAAGATGAAAAGTTATTTAAAAATTATAGTTAAACTAGTAAGCATTAATAGATCAATTTTTTTATTATCAATTTATTATTAAATGAAAATCATAGAAAAATTTATTAAAAGAAATTTCAAATTACACTTTATATGAAAGCCATACACGCAAACATATATACATACATACATATTATACGTTAATTTTAACTTCAATTTCATTTCACATCGTTTTACTAATAATTTCGTTAAATAAAAAATAATTGTGTATTTTGTTAAATTTTTAATGAAAACTATTATTATTTCCCCCCAATAATATGAAATAAATACAAATTTTAATATTGTATTGCTTTTTACTGATCCTGCCTGTGTGGTATGACTAAAAAAAACTATTTAAATTGTAATTTGTATTGAAAAAGAGCAAAGTTGGTTATCGCATTAAATTATATTACTTTAATTATAATACCATATAAAATTACCACAAATAATATGAAATAAAGATAAAAACAATAAAAATTTTTATTAATACAACTACACACAGTAAGAAGAAACCAACAATAATAAGTCAGTAATAAATATTGAGTAAAACAAATAACGCAAAACTATAATAAATTATATATTTAAATAAAAATATAAAAAATTAAAAATATAATAAGAAATGAAAAAGACTAATAAAATTATTATTGAGATAAGAAAATATATTAAATATTTATTTAGCGTTTCATTATCAATTTATCTCTGTTCAACTGTGTTTTTACAGAACTTCGAACTCTCAAATTAAATGAAATTTCATAGAAATCATGTAAAAAGCGGATAAGAAAAAAGGTAAAATAAATTTCTATAAAATCTTTGTTAATTTTGTTTTGTCGAATAACATGGTAATCAATATGTGCGAAGCCCTAAAAGTGGTTTTTGCTTTAATGACCCTCAAATACATACATACATATATGTATATGTAAAAGATTATGTACATTTTTCTGTATTATCGTTTGTTGTTTATATTTCTGTTTATTTTTTATTTTTGTCGTATTAGAAAAAAAAAATTTTAAATAAAATCAATATTTCATTGTTGCGATTGAATTGAAAAAATATTTAAGTGCGTTTCAATATATGTACGTATGCATCTGCAAGTTTTGTATTTCTAATTTGTAAGTTTTGATATGAGACGTTGTTTAAAAATATCTAACAGCACTTTCGTTGTATTTTTTTTTTTTTGAGAATTAGAATTACGTGTTAAGACATCAATAATTTTGTATGTTATGAAACACAGTGTATACCCAGAGCTTTTTTTTTAATAAAATGTCAATGTATTGGTAATAAATAAATGTAAATTAGAGCGTGGATGTCACAAACATCTTCCACTTCTTCCTAAATTCTTCGTTCTGTTTTCAGTTTCACTTTTTCAACTTACTCCAGCTAGGAATGAAATTGGTATTTTGTTGCAGATGCTACGATGATAGCTGGTCCTGTCATTCCCCAGAAGGAACGCTTTCTGTAGACATGCATTGAGTGTGGAGGAGATTGAAGACTGATCAAAAACCGTGATAGACATTTTTCCGCCTTCTCCGCGGTATGACCCAGAGTTAATCGGATTTTTAGTCAAGCAGTTTAACTTTAAACATACCAAGCTGATATTTATGCTTTTACGTTTTAGGTCTGATAAATATAATGTCATTGTATTTAATACGTACTAAATGACAAGGACAATTGCAATTTGAGTGTGAACAGAATAAGTTGTTTCATCTTTAAGTGGATTCATTTATAAATCTCTTCATTTAGTCCAGAACTGTTATGTTAAATTCTTCCACTGTTTATTTATTTTTTTAAAAGTTCAATCGTCTGTTTAAATCTGTAACTGTAGGATACAGCGTTCTTTAATAGAACGCAGTGTTTTCAATTCATTTTAAAAAAGGCTTTCCAAATCAAAAGCGAAAACAACCTCATCAAACTAATACAATAGTTGTGAAATGTAGTATATGTAGTATAGGATATTATAATATACAGTGCTTGACAAAACAATGGAAACTTTTTCAAAAATGTACTTAATCGGACGAAAATTTAACATGTTTTTTAAAAATCGGCAAAACATTTGTGGAGCTTATTAATATGCACTGTTATTAACGTTTCTGTATATTAAAATTATGTATAAAAATGAATTATATAATTCAAAAATTAAAAAAGTTTCCAAAGTTTCCAATGTTTTGTCAACATCAAATACACTTGTGGACACACAATTAAGTCACCTATGCAAAATTTTTCATTTTTATAAAAATTAAAAAATTTAAGAAAAGTGGAAACAAAAACAACTTATATTTATTAATTTCATATGCTTAATAATTAATTAACAACAAAAACTTATATAGTTTTTCATTGTAAACAATGTTTTGGTACTTAGTTCATATCAGACTTAAAATTTAAGTGGACACATAATTAAGTCATTTGAAACAAAATATTGAAAATTCAAATTAATTGCTTTACTTTTCACCCAAACTATTTGGAGCCTTTAATATTTTGTGGGGAGCCCTTTTTGGCGTATTATTTCAGTACATCTTTGTGGCATTGGGTTGATTAAGTTGCGTCACTGCTCAGGACTAATGTTATCCCATTCTGCCTGGAAAAGCTGCCAAAGTGCTTTTTGATGCTGGGTTTTTTGGCTGCAACTGCTCGTTTTACAATCCCCCAAAGATTTTCAACAGGGTTCAGATCGGGACATTGAGTTAGCCAATCAAGAACGCTTATTTTTTTAGCCAGGATGAGTAAAGCTGACCCATTCCTCATATCTACTTAGATTATATAGTGCATTGAGTTGGAACACGCTGTTAAAATATCGGCAAGGACCGTAAGAAAACGCTTGACTGAAAATAATCTCCATGGACGTTTTGCGAGAACAAAACCTAATGTGTCCAAAAAAAATATTCAGCAACGCTTGCGGTTTGCCAAAACCCACCTCCATAAAGACGACAAAATTTTGGAAATTAGTCGTATGGAGTGATGAGTCCAAGTTTAATATCTTTGGAAATGATGGCAGACCCTATGTAAGACGTCCTGTCAATACACAATTATACCCAAAGTACACCAAACAAACCGTAAAGCATGGAGGTTAGTCAGTAATGGTTTGGGGTTGTTTTACCTCATCCGGCGTTGGTCCACTGGTAAGAATCGATGGGAAAATGACTGGGGAAATGTATAAGAACATCCTACGGAACAATTTGACTAAAGATTATGACGACGAATTACCACTAGCGCGGATATTTCAGCATGATAACGGCCCGAAGCAAACATCTTGGGTAGTTAAACCTTGGTTTGCTGAGGAAAAAATAAGCGTTCTTGATTGGCCAACTCAATGTCCCGATCTGAACCCTGTTGAAAATCTTTGGGGGATTGTAAAACGAGCAGTTGCAGTCAAAAAACCCAGCATCAAAAAGCACTTTGGCAGCTTTTCCAGGCAGAATGGGATAACATTAGTCCTGAGCAGTGACGCAACTTAATCAACCCAATGCCACAAAGATGTACTGAAATAATACGCCAAAAAGGGCTCCCCACAAAATATTAAAGGCTCCAAATAGTTTGGGTGAAAAGTAAAGTAATTAAATTGAATTTTCAATATTTTGTTTCAAATGACTTAATTATGTGTCCACTTAAATTTTAAGTCTGATATGAACTAAGTACCAAAACATTGTTTACAATGAAAAACTATATAAGTTTTTGTTGTTAATTAATTATTAAGCATATGAAATTAATAAATATAAGTTGTTTTTGTTTCCACTTTTCTTAAATTTTTTAATTTTTATAAAAATGAAAAATTTTGCATAGGTGACTTAATTGTGTGTCCACAAGTGTATGTGAATAGAATTATTTTTTTTTAATTACTGAATTATATAGTCTTTTTATATATTTTTTAAAATACAGAAATGTTAATAACAGTGCATATTAATAAAAGGCATTAATATTTTGCCGATTTCTTAAAAAGATTTTTAAATTTTCGTCCGATTGTAACACATAAATAAATTTTTGAAAAAGTTTCCATTGTTTTGTCATGCACTGTATATGTAATATACCGGTGATAATACATTCTCACGCAAAACTTTTTTTTTAATACAAAACAATTGTGTTTCAATTATACATATATATGTATGTATGTATGTATGTATGTATGTACCATTCCCTTCACACAATATCAATTTCATAATATCCCACATCATTTTGGATTGAATGGACGAATATTTGTACAAAAAAGGTAGAAACATGAAGTAAAAAGAAAAAGCAATAAAATATCACACAAACTATTTTCATTCCTAGAATAGTATACCATTGGCAAAATAAATATTGTTTATGTAGTAGACGTTTGTAAGAAGAGCCATCATCGTTAGCATGGTCGGTGGTGGTCATTCTTGTCGTGTAACAACAAAGTAGTCGTATTCGAGTAACATTAGTGATTGGTCGGTTGCATACTGTTATTGGCAATATTGTTAAATCGTTGGTTGTTTCAAGATTGTTGGCCATATTAGTGTTGTACAGCAGTAGGTGCGTAAGTGCTGTGCGTTAGTCGGCAAAAAATTTGCAAAATATAAGAATGATTATCACAGGAAAATCATAACAGCCAGAAATTTAATCAAAATAAAAACATTGTTAATTTTTTTATAAGAAGTGTTGTGTGTGTTTATTTCAGGTAATAAATTCCTACTCGGCTAGATTTTGCTTGGACTTGTTTGGAGTATTGTAATTATTTAAAAAATAAAGAAAGGCAAATTGAATTAAACTTTGGTCTGGTAAGTTTCCATTTAATAACCCGATTTATTTAACTTTTGGCAGTTTTTAAATCCCTTGAGTGGTTAATTTTCAAGAATTATTAAAGCTGTTTAAAAAAAATTATTAATTCTATACGATAATTTTTGATATTTTAAAACACATTTGTTTCTATGTTACACAAAGTGTAACAAAATATCGAAGAAATATTAAAATATTATATAAAACGGCTTAAAATGGCGTAAAACAGTTCTAAAACTTTAATAATTGATTTAAATTAATTTTTAATTTAAGTTAAAATCTACTAGAAATATATTTAAATATGCTTTTGCTAAACTTCGAATTGGACATTATGGAACTAGAAAAATATTTTAGCCAATAAAGGACAAAATAACTGAATTTTTACACAAAAATTTATCTCGGGCTTAAGAATATATTCACCATTTTAATGGTCAAAGCAATAACATCCTAAACCTTTAATTTACGAAAAATATACTCATTTCCAATATAAAAACAACATATAGTTTTTCGAACAACTTCAATCGGGAACATAAAGTAACAGAATTAATGAATATAAACATTATTTTGATGTCAAAAGATAAAAGCTTTCCATAAATTGATTCTTATTGAAAATAATTTTATAACTTTTATAAATTTTAATATTTTTCCTTTCTATTTTTTTTCTAATTTCTAATTTATGTATTCTTGATTTCACTTTATCAATGTATCATTGGTGTGAACCGATAAGTTCGAGTCTAACTTATATGTATGTTACGACCGGAATATGAATCTATTTAACAAAAGCTACATTGCCCTTGGAATAAAGTAACTCATAATGCAACACATTAAAGAAATCTATTTTTATACTCATTTATTCGATTTTCTCGTTTCAATGAATTTATAAAATTTAGTTCCAACCAATATATGCTTTGTTTGTGTATATGCACTTTTGAATTGAAATAAGTGTATATTATTCTATTATGTCTTTAGCTCCTTAACCAATATTGTACTACATAGACATCTAATTAAATTATAGAATCTCCTCATGTATTTTGTTATTTGTTGACACCTTTTACCTATTTAATCTCCATAAGTCGGACAATAACAACGCCAAAAACGTCAAACGGTAAAAGGGACAAGTGAATAAGATAAGAGGTTAGATATGTACTACACAACCAAACGTGAAATACGTTGTACATAAAATGAGGAACGAGGCAGCTTATGGTAAGGAATCACTTCCATGCACACTACAAGACTAAGCGCAGACAATTAGCTTTTAAATCCAATTAATTAATCTAATTATTTTGTAATACGAACATGTGTGTATAACTCTGGCATATTTTATTTCAGAAATTTACCCTTGGTCAAAAAGCTCGATGGACGAAAAATAAAAAAATATTACAATTTTATAGCAATAATCAAAATCGAAAAAATTATAATCATTCAAGTTCATTGATGAAACATAAGGCCACTAAAAAATTGTTCATGCGCTTTCCGTATTTGATCCTTAATCTTTCTTCTCTCTGTTTAAGTGCTTCTGCGACGGCTAACCTTTGGATTCCAATCAAGAGTTTCTTTGTCAATAATCTCACTCTCTTTCATCCAACCCATGGCCAATCTTTGCTTTTGATTGTGAAATAGAGTGTCGAAAGCCCTTTGAAAATCTATAAATATAAGATATAATATATGTATATGTATTGCTCTAAAATTATTCGAATTGAAATTCATCTTGCTTACTTCCGGGTTCGGATGAGAGCACAAGCAAGTTTATAATATTTTATTTAGTTTTTGAGATATGACCTTATCTGCCGAATTCAAAATAAAGAAATTGAGAATGGGAAGAGCAGTGTAACATTAACACTTGAATCTGTGTTGAGCACATCTGGATTCCTGCACATTTATTGTCCTTCAGAGAGAATGATGGTTGGTATAACATTTATGTTATCTCTAATCCTATACGATTCACAGCTAAATTGTTCAATTATTTTCTTTTGTCTAAATCATACTTCAGATATCTTATTGCGGCGACATTTAAATATAATTTCATATCCTCACGTTACTGAATGACTGAATGTCTAAGTATCATCAGATATTCAGGGTATTTTTAGGTTCCTTGCTATAGCATATTTACAGCTACATATGTATGTATGTATATGTTTGCAGATTTACCGAGTTAATTTTCTTCCACTGTTCCTCGACGTTATTAATTATTGTTTGAAGTTGTGCATTTTGTATAGAAAGACTGATCATATAGGTATTTCGCATAAATTTAATTTAAAAAATAAAAAAATTAATGCATTCTTTGTTTATTATTATAAATAAAAGTTGTAAAGCGTTGACTTTTATTGTCTTGAAAGCTTAACATACCTTTGAAAGGAGATGCAATAAATAACCTCGACAAATATTGAGTACAAACAGATATTTTTTGTACAATTCAGATAAAAAAAAACTCATTTGAAAATAATAAGTTTTGTCTTCCCCGTGCGACATTAATGAAAAATAAATAAGTAAAAAGAAGAAAAGAATGCTAAATGCTAGGCATTATGTTTTTACAACTTTATGTTAAGGTATTACGAAATTAGCTCAATAAATCCGAGAGTTTTTGAAATTTATGCATCTAAACTGCACAAACAACACTGTCCCTATCAATAAGCTCTGTCAGCTGATTTGTACAATCTACTTCGTTTAGAAAGGGATTTGAATCGAACTAACAGACACTGATTTTAGTGTCTGCAAAATATGTATAATACATGTATTTGTTTTAACAGACAAACAAATTGGAGAAAAGTTTGGGTAATATGTATAGAGCACAAGAGTCACAGTCACAGACTTATCCGAAATGTCGTGAAGTAAAAAGTTAAACTAAATATTCTATTTATCGTACTCAGTTATTAATATTTTTCGACGTAAAACACACCTAGACAAAATTTTCCAGTCTCTCTCCAATCGATTATGTCAACATTTTTAAATACAAATCAATTTCTTCGACACCAACTGTTGTGAATTTCTGCTTTGTTCGGTTGTAATATAAATTTTAGTGTAATAAAAAAGGCACTAAATAAATTTCCAGAGTTAAAACATAGTCGATGTTCTGCATTCGACGTAAAACAAACTAAAGGTCCAGCAACCTTCTTCTTGCTTCCCATATCGTAAGAAAGTTACCTCTCAATTACTCTACAAAAATTTAAAATAAATTTAATTTGTTTCATGGAAATGAAATTTGTGCCTTTTTTATTACAAAAATCCATAAAAACTTGTATATTTCTCTAGGTCAATAGTTCTAACAGAAAAAATTGGTTAATGGCAGCATGTATTCCTACATATAAATCTTAGAAATTATGCGTAGTGCAGCGTATTAGACCAGACTCTCTTATGGGAATCTAAGCCACGACTCCCACGCTAATAGTCTAGCACACTAGACTACCAGGGCACCCATGTAAATGTAGTATACCTTAACATTACATAAAGATATTTGTATAACCTACTTATCAAAAAATATAATCGAATAAAGTTTGTAATATTTTAAGGGATATCTATTATCTAAAAAACAGAAGTGTCTTATAATTAAGAGACGACGTACCATATAATTCTTGTTGTGCGATAAACGGAAACAATAAAAATTCTTTTTTTTTTTTGGTTTTTAGTACAAAAATTAGTGTTTTAGTAACAGGGCGTTATAATTTTTAAACTTGCGTCATTAATACTTCAAAATTAAACTAAGCTTTTAATCTCATTCAGATATATGAAATTTAGAAATACTTTTAAATCAAAACTTTTTATTTAAAGTTATTAAGCTTAGGTGACATAAAAGTTTTAAAGCTCTCAACTTTCTTGTAATTTTTCAGGGCTTTAGGATATTTTCCTCTCTAAAGGATTTTATAATTCATGTCACTGCGCAAGAGAACTTTTCTTCTAGAAAGAAAAGAAACAGAAATAGAAGAAGAAATAAATACAAATATTTAGCTAAATGTTTTATAGTAACATAAAATGAGGACATGAGCTAAATTTATAAACAAAATAATAAATTGCTGACGGATTTTAGACCGATGTTGCAATATAAAAATCCTTAAATGCAAAGAAATTCAAAATAGCATTCCATTGTTAAATAAATTAAGTAAAATTTTAGAAATAATGACAAAAAGGGTTCTTTTAATATCTGCTAATTGAACACCCTGTGAATTAAGGTGTGATTATAGCAATAACGACCGGGAAAACATATACAATCCTTTTTATTAGTGGAGGCAATTATAAGAAACATCTCTTCATTTAGTATCCGTGCACTTTTTCTCTCTCTCTGCTCATCAAAAAAGAAAATAAGAGAGGAGACGAGCTTTTTTAATATAATGTATATGTACATTTTTCTTTGCAGGAGTGGTATGTTAATAAATTTTAGCCGACATGGATCCCAGTGCTTTACAAAACATGGATCGGGACGCATTAAAGAAACAAATCGAAAATATGAAATATCAGGCCAACATGGAAAGATGGCCGTTGTCTAAAAGTATTGCAGAGTGAGTAATTTACAAAAAAAAAAAAACCATTATAGTAATAACAAAAGGCGTTAAATACAGACAAAAATTTTATAAAAAAAAAGAAAACCAAAAGAAAATAGGATAAAAATAAAATAATAATACAAAATCGAATAAAAATACATAAAGTTGTACTTAGAAAATAGTGTCTAACTTAAATATTGGCAATATTTAATACATACATAATATTGAAATAATAATAAATAAATTTAATTGATTAAAATGGCAGGAGTCTCGCCTTTATTCTGTTTTTCAACCCCTTAAACAAAGAAGTAAAAAAAAAAAGAAAACAAACATTCAAATGTATTTGAGAAGTTATTATTGACAGACTAGTGTGTATTCTGTATGACTACATATGTAAGTTCGAATGAGAGTGTGTGAATGCGATTTTGTTGGTGTGGCCATTATTAAGATCCTTAACAATGAAACAAACATATACAAGTTAGTTTATCTATTAAAATCAACAATAAAATATATGTACTTAAAATGGAAATAAATCAAACTCGGCGTGAAATAACATCAACGGCAATAAGTTATAATAAATAAATACATATATGTTATATAAATACATATGTATGTTTTAGATCTGAAAAGTAAAATAGTCCGCTTTAGAAAATCAATTTTATCATTCCTATATTATATACCACCATAACAACATAATACCACAGAAATTAGTGTATGAATAATACATTTATTTTCACTTTCGTTTATTACAACATACATTTTTCCTAAAGTTAAAAACTCAATTCGAGAAATTTCTTTTTAAAATCTATTCCGTAATGTCTTTAATATTTTACTTTTTTTCTGCTCTGTTATATCCGTATATTCATTTGATTTTTTTGATTTTGAAAATAATAAATTGTGATTTAAAAAACAAAATTTTCTCAGAAGTATGTAAAGAAATTGTTAGACATCTTCGGGTCATCAAAAAATACTTAAATTTACATACATATTTTATTAAAACAGTGGGCAATACAATAAAAATGTATTTATATATGTAACTGTAAAATATGAATATAGTTGTGAAGAAGATAAACAATCTGAATATCAATTTCATATAAAGAAATGGCAGTTTTATAGAAATTGTCGTAAAAAGATCAAAAATCAACTAAATGTTATGAAATTAGTTACATCTATTTATATTCTCGAAATTTTTTGCTAAAGTCAGTGTGAATATGGTCGGTACGTTCCACTTTTCCTTAACGAATCTTGTGGTCCAAACAATCCCAAATGTGTGGAATGTGGTAGATGTTCACTTCGTTCTGAATATTCACCCAATCCTTCTATAAAGGTGTTACTTGTGGATCTTGTTTTAAGATTCAATATTCAGACAAATCTAATTTATAACCTTTATTGTAAAAATATTTCTTTGTCTTAAGCATTCATTGTCGTAACAGTAACGTTAAGATTTCTAAACGAAGATATCACAAGACGAAGACCCTCATTTGGTACGCAATACCGCTTTCAAACCAAGCTACACATACAAGCTTAAATCTATATATATATATATACATATATATCTATATATTCTATTTGATTGAACAAAAAAGATAAAATTTCGTCAGATTTAAATTGACGCTGGCAAAGCTCACTATTTTATTCTTCGTCTCAATGAGTTAACTAATATTTCAGTAAATTTTCCTAAAATTAGCCCCTAAGTGCGAAAAGTGCTTATGAAATAATAGTAGAGTCGTTGATCCGAATTTTCGTAAAATGTTAAAATATTAGACGAAAGTTCTAATATAATTTTGAACACTGCATTGATCAGTCAATTTCTAAATAGTACTTAGACTAAGGAACAACTTTTATTTCGTTTTTCTTGCTTTTCACAACATTTTAACAAAATTACATTTCATAAACTCACATCGTGAGTTCGTTCTATAAACAGCTATAAGATCAAGTCAACATACTCGTATAAAATTCCGTTAAATAAGGATCTCATTGTAAACCAGATGCAAAATAAATTACAAATTACAAATTGTTTTAAAATTAAATCAATCCCCACTCGCATGTTACGCACATGAAATTTGTACGTAGGACATGCACGCTTGAACATTAAAATTGTTACAAGATCAGGGAATAAATCCTTACGTATAACTTACACATACTCGTATGTCCACCTGTGTAGCCTACTTTTAAAAATTAAAACGTTATCTGTAGTCCCTTCTCATTTCTGCAAACATTTCTTTAGGTTCGCCCTCAATACATAGTCACGCACAATAGGCACAAAAAAGTTTACATCGGGTATTATGAATGGGGAAAAATAAATTAAATAGCGTAGTGGCGTCCGTCAATGAACGTGTACGAATAACGGACAAAAAGTACTATCCCAACAACTATAAAAGCAACAAAAGCGAGTGTGATATGCGAAAGTATAAAACTAAAAAAAAAGACACAACATCTACAAAATCTTAAAAGTATGAAATGAAAGAATGGTGACAAAGATGGGGTAATGTTTTTATATTCGCAGTGAAACACGAACCAACATGTCAATAAATGCGTAAACTTGTATAGGAATAATTAAATACTTATTATCCTTTACCGTGTTGTGTAAAACGATAAATCGGTTAAAGTACTGCTAAAGTTTTGTATTTAAATTTTAAACGCAACAAATAATCATTGTACAAAAAATTAAATGTTCACGTATTTTAGTGCTAAAATACCAGCTATAATGAAAGCGTTTTTTACTGTTTACTCTTAATAAAGCTCTACAAAACGTAATGCAAGGTTTTTAAGAACACCTTCAATTATATGTATTTGTCTTTAAGGCCTAAATATACATTCATCTTATAGTTGCGCTTGTATAATTGTTTTAGAAAGTGTTTTATTTTACGAAAGCAGTACAAATAAAATACGAGGTTGCATGATGAGGTTTTTGAATAAAATGTCATTTCATTTTTAACATTTCATTTCATTTGAACTCAAAGAATTTTTGCTCAACATTTATTAAATTTTTAACCATTCAAAAAAATGTAAATTTTGTCGAGGTTATCAAACATATATATTTTAAACAACTTACTCTGCCAGAGAAATGGCATATAAAAGCAATGTAGATTAGATATAGAAATACATATATGTATGTAAATCTATAGAAATATATATCTATATGCCTTATAGACTACGCAAAAACTTTCTACCCAGTTAAATGGAACTGCTATAGATCATTCTTCAAAACCTAGAAGTATATCAACATATGGTCCGATATACATACAATACAATGCCCTTACAAACAAAATCAGATGCCAATTTTTCCAATTCAATGGAAATATTTCAAAAAGCAGTACGTTTGGCATAAGCCAAATCAAATCAAAGTTTGGGAAAAACTTTTCTTCTGCTAGAGTATCAGCACAGTGGAGTAGTTGAAATAAGGAATTAGGTGAGATTGGAACAACATAACTCCGGAATATTATTCATATCTCGTGCAGTCGATGCCTCTACGTTTGGATGCAGTAAAAAAAGTAAAAGGTTTTGGTGCCAAGTGTTAAAACAGTGCCTTTTATTTGTCTGTGCAATTATGCGTTTGACATGAAATTCATTTTTATTGTTTTCCTTTTATGTTTTAAGAATATTTTTAAATAAAAAATGCTAAGTATTATATGTACATTGTTTAAATACGTTTTTAATTATCTATAAATCCGCATCGAAATTTTTTTAAATATTTCCATTAAAATGGAAAAGTGTAAATTTGAGCCACTGTATGTGTACGCAGTAAAAATATGTTCATGAAATAAATAGATGAAAAGCAAAAGCTATGACTACTGATAGTATTTGAAATGGTGAGCAATGGTGAGGTAGCGAGTACCCGTGATCAGTAATGCGAAATGACAGAACATTAAACTTGGACATTAAAAGAAGTTGAAAGAAGAAAAATTTAAATCTAAATTTATCGTAGATTTATCAATTGTTCAAAAGTTGCGATTAGATTTTAGATTTTTCAGACAAATAACATAACAGAATGAATACTAGGCAGCATACTAAATCACCAACAATTATTAAATGTCAAAAATTCAAAATTAATTCATTCATCTGTCATGAATACATTTCAACCGTTTATTAATATTAGAAAACATTAAACACATTAAAATATAATTTTCATTCGTATTTCAAATCGTAATTGTGCCATAGAACTTTCCAGAAAATTTATTATTGTATACTGTACAGTCTTTTGTAACGTGAATGGTACAATCTGATTTGAGTGAAAATATTGTCCTTATTTACATACAACCAAAATGAAAATATGGACCTCAAATGCAATTTCATATTTACAGTGCAAACGACATACGATGTCATTTCCACACCACCTGTGGCAAACTAATACGTACATAAATAAGTGTGTATAATATGCTGGTCTATTCAAAATAAATATAAAATAAAAATGCAAAATGAAAATAATGCAGTGTGCATACGGCAGTTAAAGGATCTAGCGGTTGTAGAAGTAAAACAATAAATTTTTTCTAAAGAACGATTGAAGGCAGACGCTAGCGATATTCTCTACAACATACTAGGCCAGTTGAGTAATTTTAATTATATTTATGAGTAATTCTGTTGAATTGTTTTGAATTTAAAGAAATTAGTTTGTTTCCCTCTAATTCAGTAAATATCAATACACAAATGGCCTAATATTTTGATTCGCATTTTAATTATATCCACATGACTTTCGAACACAACATGGCCTATTTGTTTTTTCTTTTCTTTACTGATCATTTAAGAATAGAAAAAAAAGATAATAAAAAATGAAATACATATTAAGGTGCAGACAACAATTAGAGATAATACAAAGAACTTTAATTTATTGCATAAGTGTATACTTTGCATTTTCTCTTTATTATCTTTGTTCTTCTTCAAACTTTTAAAAAAGAACCGAACTAAGGACTTTGACAAGAACAATAAATAATTTACTGTGTTATCAATCCACAACTCATAATGCAACAATAATTAGCATTTGAAAACTGGGTGTTGAACTTAACAGATTAAATATCAACAAACTTATATATGTATGCATGTATAAAGACATGAAGTAGAGCTTAAGAATTTAAAATGCTAATACCACAAAGAAGTATTGTTGGAAATATGTGTTGCTGTTTATAAAAGTGCTGTATACCGCACTAAACAGTCAATTTTAGTGGATGTAATGGTGATTTCTTTAATGGCTTAAGGGTTGTCTTCGTTTCAAATAGGCAAAGTTTATAACTAGCATTTTGGCATTTACAAGACCAAGCGATATAGTAGTATTAGGCGTTGAGCACATACATACATGTTAGAGGCTGCTTCCAACTCAGGAATCAAAGTTCTGGTAAAGGTTACCAAACTGACTCCAGAATAAATCTGGTTTTTGCATCAATCTTTGTTGTGGAGAGTTCATTCAAGGATGACAGAAAACGAGATAATAGAGACCTCCGCCTCTGTATGGCAAGAGCAGGACACTGACACATGAGGTGAAAGACAGTATTTTTCTCCTCCTCAGACCTATAGCTACTGCAGAAGTCATTCTATGGAATGCCAAGATTATACTCATACCTTCCAATACGATTATACATAAAAGTAGTTTAGATTGGCTAAACTAGACTAAGGAATCATCATATCAAATGTCTGCTGTAGACCAGCAGGTGTTGTTAAAATTTTTGAATGTGTTTAATAATGTATATATATTTTATTTCAGTACTCGTTTCCAAATTTATTAAGTTATAAAACCAATTTATTCATATTAGTATTTATTAACATTATTTCAGTCTAGTTGAGCTACAATACAAGGAAATACGGACATTTTACAAAAAAATCTCTTCCCACTAATGTGAGTAAATTCATACGCAAATTTTGGAAACATTCATTTCACAAAGAAACGCCTTTTATTTATATTTGTAGACGCATACAATAAAAATAAAAGATAGAAACCCTTACAACTAACTCGTTCCACTTAAATTAGTAAAATTATTATTATTTTTTTTCTATATTTTATAAACCTTACTGTATGCTCGTATACAAACAGTAACCGGTGACCCACAATTTTTTTGAAAATAAAAGAAAATTATTTTGACTCTCTTAGGTTATACATTGTGTTATTTACTTATTTATTTATTTATTAATTACAATACAATTACAAATTATAGTATATTCTAATTATATACGAGCTGAGTAACTTTGACCATACGCTCGGTGTAGTGTCACAGACCAGAGTCTCTGGTGGGAATCGAACGCTAATAGTCTAACACACTACACACTAGACTACCAGGGCAACCCATTGTGTTATTGTTATTTATTTATTTCTTGAATTCCTGCACGACAAGAAATAATCATACATTATCTACAGTACAGGATTAACAAGATACTAAGTACATAACGACTGGCTTATAATTAAATTAATCTTTAAACTTTATTTACATTGCTGTTATTATACCTTAAACTACAAAATATTATACTCTAAGGTTAATTGTTTTTCAAAACAATTATATTAAAATTTCCTAAAACTAGTTGCGTTGTTATTTAGCGGGATGAGTATGTGGTAAGCAATTTTAAAGGAGAGCAGTATATGTAAAAAATTCAATTCGGATTCAAGGTCGCGGTATAGGGATATTATGATATTCCTATCCCTTAGCGAATTGGCAAATCTAAATTTATCTTCAATAGGCACCTGATATTTTTATAAGTAAGCCAGTTGTTAATTAATATTCCTACATCTTTGCTAGCATTTACAATATTCATTTTCCATCCATTCATTAAAATTACTTGTCGCCCAACATTGAATTTTGTCCAATTCATCCCATGTGTAGCAAAGGAATTGTAAAAATTGTTTTCACAAATCGTTAACATAAATCACAGAGGATGTGGGGTCCTATAATTGCTATACAAATTTGATATAAAATTTTAATGAAGTGATTTGGCCGGAAATGTGCTACCTATTAATATATTGTTAAATAGATGTGTTGTATATAGGAAAAATTTATTCTAAATGTGTAATATTGTGCAAATATTGTATATTTTATGCATGAAAATGTTTTGCGTCAATTTCGTATATGTACATACATACATACGTATTTACATATAAAGTATCTAAGGTACTATGATCATTTTTAAATGATAAATTCGCTAAATAAAGTAATATACATATGTGTATATGTAAGTGTAAATATAATTAAATATAAATATCTGGACAGAAAGTTTATCAAAGAGTTTTTAAAACATTTTTTATAACACGAAAACTCAAAGTTGTTATTATTGTTTGTTTTGTCTATAATTTCCGAAAAAAAAACCTTTTCATATAAGCTGAAAGAAGAAAATTATTATAAAGGTTATATAACGAGGCAAATACATTAAAATATTTTTATAACATTATAAAAACGTTGTCATGTGACAAAAAATCTAAACAGATTATCCCTATGCTATCAACATTTAGTAGTATTGCATAAAAATGGAATAATGATAATAGAACATACATACATATGTATACATTTTTAGTCTTTTGTTAAATTATCTATCCGTTGCTTCCTTTTTATTATTATTATTATTATTATTATTATTATTGCTATTATTATTATTAGTATTATACAAATACGCATTTATAATTTGTATTTTGATTATTCATTCCTTTGCTTGCAATATAAAACAATATTAAATTTACATAAAAAATGTAAAAGTTCTTAAGCGGAATTTATAGTATAACAACCATTCACATCCGTACATCATATTTTATCATGAAAAGTTCATAAAATTTTCATTGTAGTATTTTTATTTGTGTATACTACATACGCAGACCCGGTATAAAAAAATTAATGAATGAATGACAAGTGTGTAAAGTTAAAAGGTTTCAGATAATTTAGCGTTTACCATAGCGTACATGGTATGTATTGTAATAAAAATTAAATTAAAAATTTATTAATCATCAATAAAATGTCTATACATATGTACATGGATAACTAATTGTAATCCATATGCAAGTATTAGATATGCCAAACAGGATTGATTTTTAAAAATCCTGGTTTTGGGTACATGCTTACATAAAAAAATTACTTAATTATCATACTACTGCGGTAAGTGAGTGGTACATTTATAACTGATAACCGGTATTTAAAGTTTGATCATTATTATAATGTGTGCATTAGCCATTTAAAAGATCATTTTTAACAAAAGAAAGTTGAATTTAAAAAAAAATAAATTAAATTAAAACTTATTGATTATGTATTCAAACTCTTCTAAACTGATATCATTTTATTAATCAGGCGATGAAAGAGAAAAATATTTTTTTTAATATCCATTACATGCGCTTGCATATTCATACACGTACTTGTCATCTCTCTTTTATTTTTTAATAGTTGTAAATTATTTAGTTGTAAATTAAAAAATTTTATAAACCAAGATCTTGAATAATATAAATTGTGTTTAAAAAATATTTATCAAATTTAAAGGAAAAAAACTCATTTAGTTTTTACTTTTAACTAAAGGATAAGAAAAGAATTACTCTTCATCTTTATGAATAAGAATATGTTTTGTCATTGAAAGTGAATTTTCTTAAAGGGGTTAATGGGACAAGGTAAGATATTCTCTTATATTTCCTTATCAATAAAATGTATTATGAATAGTTTCTTTGTTCTTTTATCATTCAATTCAAAACTCAAGTAGAATGCCCTTTTCTAGATTTGGTTCATATATTTATTATAGTTCGTATTGTTATTATGTGAACTATTTTTATCCGTAACCAACAAAAACCTAAGACAGTTTTTATTATCAGGAGGTCTATGAGTATTCTTTTCTATTCGCGCATTATTTTTCATTTCTATACAGAAAAAAAAAACGAAAACACTTGATACTTTTTCACTTTATTGTTAAGTTAGACACTTGTAGGCAAAATATAAAATATATTAAAGAATATACAGTATTTTATTAAGTTTCTATTTCAATTCACTCTCAAGTACTCAAGAGCAGTAGAGATAGTTGGGTAAAATATATATTCTGAAAGGTAATAAAGAAAATATCAACAACATTAGGCATGAAGAAATTAAAATTTGATAATATAAAGCTAAATTTCTTGAATGCCCCGTTTTCTTTATAAGGATTATAAGGAGTTTTTGAATAAATTTTATTTCTTTATTAAATGATTTTTTACATGATTTGAGTGAAAGACATGAATGATTTCATCTTCTAACTTTTCTTGAAGGCAAATGTTTTATTTGTGGTGACATAATATGCGTGCTTCACCCAATAGATTTCAAAAGGGAAAACACCCTTCTGTACACATTTAAAACACAAGCATATAAGGAAAGATATTGCACAAAAAACACGAACGGACACTGAAAGGAGATAAATGTTCTCTTTAATTTCTTTCTTTCGTTTTTGTTTTTTTTTGAAAAATTAGGAAGGCGTTACAATAAATCTTCGAGACATTAATTAATTAAAAAAAAAACTAAAAAAGAACACATGATGAAAATTTGGAGCCTCCAACAGGTGAAATAAATAGTGTGACCACAGTACAAATACTTAATTTTTTTAGCTTTAAGTTACTTGATTATTTTATGCAAGTGTTTCTCTTTAAAAAAAAAAGTTGTTTAAACTGTGTTATAATCTGCTACACCTATTTTCTCAGCAAAAGAAAGAAAAACGAAAATGTGACACTTCATTGTATGTGAACACACGAGTATATGTACTTTACATAATTACTGTGTAGTGCCACTTTTAAAATGTAAACCACTTTTTCTTCTTCTTGTTGTTGTCGTTGCAATATGTCGTACTTGATGAAACTCAGTCTTAGTGGTATAGGGTTCATTTTATAATGTTTTCTTTCGTGTTTTTTATTTTTTTTTTATTTTATAAACGTTTTCACCTTCAACTTTGTAACAGCCTCTACATGATAGGTTTTTTCCATCTATTCATTCTGTTTTTGTTCACAGTACAATATGCTTACAAAGCCATATGTAAGCAATTTTTGTAAGAGACCGTTGGCAGAAAATCATTCTAAACATATTCTAATAAGTTTTCATAATACGACTGCAATATTATTGTGAACTAGAAAAACTTTTATTAATTTTGTTTCTTTGTTATTTGTTTGTTTCCGCATCATGTGAATGAGTAAATGAATGCACATGTAGATAGGGCGCATAATTTAGTTATCAGAACACTTGCTAGTGGCATAATGACAGCATCAAAAATTGTGTTTTAGATTTAATATACTATTTACAACAATTGTAAAGTTATTTTTCTTTTTTCTGTGCAGCTACATACATATGTTATCTTTTGATTTAAGAATCAAATAATATCGAAACAATTATGAATCAAACAAACTAAGAAATTCATTTAAATCATAAATTTATAAATGAAATACATACATACTCGTATGTATGTTAAATTTGTTCAAACAATAACATAATAATAATATTATTCGCTTTTAATGAAATGCATTTGTTTATCAATATATATTTTGTCATTCTCTTAATAATCCTCTTCTGATTTAATATTTTTGTAGCAATGCATGGATACATATGTATGTATGTATGTATTTATGTATGAATACTTGGCATGAAGGCGTATGGTGATGATATTTTCATGGTTTTTGTTTTCAACAAAAATTCATCGAATTTAATGTAAAATTTTCAATAATTCTTAAATTAAAATTAAAATGGATTGTTATGTATTTATTTAACTCTACATAATGTTAAAGTAAGGCTTTTACGGAAAGTTTTTTTGTATAAGTTTATATTATATTTACATACATGACCTTCGATATATGTATGTAGTATAACCTATGTTGAACATTGTAAAACCACTTTGATTGTGACCACATTTACCTTTTTTATAATCAGTAATAACTTCATTTGTGCACTTCTGTACACAGACTGCTGGGTATTACATTTTGTTTTTTTTTTTATACATACATATACTCGTACATATGTATGTATCTAATTTTAAACAGAATCTGTGTAGGTATACATAAATTTTATGGTAAAAAGAAAAAAAAACATTTAACAATAAACCATGTTATCAAAGTTTATTTGAAAAGAGAAAACTTTTTGTAAACTTTTATAAAATAAATATAAAGTTTAAACACGACGAGCATTTAAAGCAGGGTTATTTTAAGGTAAAATTTGGTAACCAAAATTTATTAGAGTTTCTGTGTTTGTTTGTAGGCTTGTATGTTAGAATGGCCTTTTTATTTTCAAATTTTAAGACATAAGATTTCTTTTCTCATACTTATGTACGCACGTATGTACATAATATCGATTAAAAGTGTTTATGGTTGTCAAATGTAGAAGCCATAGTTGATTTCTATAAACAGAACGAAAGGAAAATTGTATAAGTCATCCAACACTAAAAAGAAATCTACAAGTTTGTGTAATTAGCTTAACGTATTCTATCTAAATAAGAAAATTATTTACGTTGTTTTACTAGATTTAATTGCATTGTTTTGTTTACAAAATCATTTGTGCAAAATTAACTTGTGATTCACATTTTCTTTTGTATTCACAATTTCAGAATGCGTTCATTTGTCGAGGAAAATGAAAAGAATGATCCTCTTATAAATGCTCCGGACAAAAAGAATAATCCGTGGGCTGAAAAAGGCAAATGTGTTATTATGTAATATTATCGAAAACCACAAAAATACCCCAATATGAAACAACAACAGGAAAAACATCACTATCAACATAAACAGCAAATTAATGGAAACTTCAACTATAATCATAACAACAGCAGGAGTAATAACGAAAATAATCACAGACAAGTAAATCAATCAGACGATAACATGTACTTTTTAGATGAATGTCTACCTGATGACAATTCCCTAGGTCCTACCGATAAGTGCCTGGCTTATAGCCATGGACACAATGATAATGAATCACCTAAACCACAAATACATCCCAATCATACTGATTTTTATAAAAATAATAACTATTATTATTATAATTATAATTTAACCTATCATGATTTACAAGAAGAACCCTCTAGAGCAAATCAGCTACTAACAATATTAAAGTGGAGAACTCGTAGAGAAATCCAACAGAGGCCAATGATACAGCATTTATTTGTGCTAATGATATGGCTTCAAGCCAAATTTTGGCAAGTCTTTTATGAGGTAATCATGAGAGTTACACATTGAGAAAATAAAACAACCAGAGCGATTTAGGCCATCTGGAAAAGTCTTACCAGTGCAGATCCATGTTGACTGACAGCAATTATGAAGTGTCAAAAATCGTACCAATGATGTTAAGTATTAATTTCAATATTCATTTCACTTCCCATTATAATAAGTTTAATTAATTAAGCATATATTTTTTCTTTACTATAATTATATAATACTTCTAAAACAACAAAACAAAAATTTGCTAAAATTATTACATTTATAATTAATAAAAATTTCAATTAAATTTACAACTAAAAAGATAACAACTCATAAAACAAAAACTTGGCATTTTTTATTTCTCTTCTATGATTTTTATTGCGTTCAGTTCATTCATTGTTACATATATCATCATCAGTGTAACTCATACTTTACCCTTAAGTTCTCATGATATACTATTTACTTCTCACTCTATGATCTATACTTTTTTGAATTACTAACGTACCATGCCATGCCAGGTGAGCATTTCATCTTAAAACAACCGTCTAAATAACATACAACAAAACTATTTCTTAAACCAGAACCCACCCTTTTTCCTCTATTTTATAAAAAAAAAATTATACTTTATAAACTAATTCAGATATGAATGCAACAAAATTAGAGATTAATTAAATTAGAGATCAATCAATAAAGAACAAAACTATTTTTTTAATTAGAGATTTGGAAAACCTTCACTCAAACAAACAAATACTCATTAATAGTAAAAACAGAATACATACATATATATACATATAGTACATATATTGTACCACAGCAAAACTAGGTAAAGCATTTCCTTTTTTTAAATCTTTATCTCTTTAATTAAATTTTGTTAGTTTGTTTGAAGTTTTAAACTTTAATTAGTCGTCATTGATAAGACCAAGTGTTACAAATACTCTCCCAATTGAACCGAATACAACAATTTAAAACTAACTACTGTGTAGTGAAATCAAGTCATAACCAATAAATCTGAAATGTATCTTGTAATTTATCGAAATCCTAGGTTAGAACGATTGGATAAACAAATTATTAAGCAATAAATTTACACAATGTTCAGGAATATTGTTGAAATTTTACTTGATTAGTGAATCAACTTATTCGCGAATATAGTGGAATAAATTGAAAATAATAATCTTGGCATATAAGTATTACGGATTCACTTTTAATTAGAACAAAAAAAAAAATAAACTTAATTGATATTTAATGCAAAAACTTAAACTAATTGTTTTATTGTTCTAAATTTTAAAAACCAAAACGACTGTTAAACGATAACAGAAAACTCAAAAACAGTAGTTTTGCTATGCAATATTTTTTTTTTTATTTTAATTAAATATTTTTTACATAAAAAGTCTCGAAGATAGCAACATTAACATTAGCTATTACTTCTAATTAAAAAATTTTAATAAAATAACAACGTAATATAGTTCAGTACAACATATAGTAAATAAATCAAAAACATATTTATTAAATCAAATAAAAGAATAAAATTTATGTACAACATACATGTACAATTCATATTTATACATACAACCGAACAAATAACACTGAGAATAGATTTCTAAATGAATTCTAAAATTCGATCTGTGGAAATTTTAATAAAATTCTGATTCCATTGCTTCGAATTTTCTCAATGTCTCTTACACAAATTGTTTATAATTGCAAACAAAACTTGATGTGCATTCTTTTACAAAGAAACTGAATGTAAAAGAACACAGAAAAAATTTTAGTAGAAGTTTTCGATTTAAATAATCACCTACAAATATATAAATGAACTTAGAAAAACTTATTTACATAACAAATGAAAACTAATATAATACGTACAAAATAAAAAATAGCGTATTAAAAACAAAAACATACCGTACATACATATATGTATATATATATATATATATATACATATATATATATATATATATATATATATATATATATATATATATATTATATACAAAATTCTGATTAACTTCAAGAAAAATAAATGAAAAATATATTAAGGCGCTGACCTTCTGGTTAAGATTTAACAACTTATATAAACAATTAAAAAATAATAATAATAAGTCTATCAATATTTTTATTAGTTTACATCATTCAGTATTGCAAGGAAATGTAGTGAAAATCCAAAATAGTAATATAAATAAAATAAAATAATTATCTAAAACAAAACAAAACAAAACAAAACAAAAAAACGTAATCAAAAAACAAAGCAAAACGCAAAAAGAAATCAATTGAAAATACAAGATATGCAACAACATCACAAAAGAGCAAACAAGATATGACCATCAACGAAAAAGCTTACAATTTGATGAAGTAAAGCAACAACAACTTCACTAAATATTTCTATTATACATTTATAGATTACAACTTTCTATTGAATTTATTTATAATTGAATAAATAATATAATTTCGTAGCTTGAGAACAAATATAAAACTACACAATATACTCGTACATACATATTAAAATCTCATAAGTTAAAATTATTTAATATTGTAACTTATTTTAAATTAAAAAAATTAAGTAGCATTTGAACATCAGCAATGGTAGTAGTGTAACACATAATGAAAGAAACAACAATTCACAATTAATTTAAGTATTAAATAGCAATTTACATATTTAAGCCATTAAAATAGTAAATCAAATAGACAACTTTATTTGCAACCGTAAACAAACGTGAATATGCAACTTTATAAGCCTAAATATAATAAGAGCAATCGTAAAACTAAAAAAGGACGTCAAAATACAATCGGTTGAACAGATACATAAGTTGAACTCAATTCATCAAGATTCAATGATTTCTCAAAATCAATTTACATTCATTATTGACCAAATTACAAATTAAAATGGTTTAAAATGTTAAAGAAGAAATATTTTTTGTATTAAAACATTCAAATAAAAAACTAAAGTTAAACGCAATGGTTAATCAAAAGTAAAGGCATCGTGAGTATTTAAAGGAAATAAAATCAAAAAATCAGAAAAAAAAGGAAACATAATAAAATAATTTACTGCTGGAGAAAAAAAATTGCCCACTTATTCTATAAAAAGTTAAGTTAAAATCACATAAGTATTAAATATCGATTTTGAGGATGAGATTTTGAGATGTTTATAAATTTTTCAGGGATGTTTTAAAGTTTTTCTAGTGTATACATAAAAAGAAAAATAAAAATATTTACATTATTAACTTACAACACAATTATTGGAAACGCTCATTCGATGAACAACATTAATATGAAAATCCCAATTTCATTTAAACTTAAAAAGCCAACTTTTTACAAATTGAAAGTATATATAACTTATATAATATACGGTCTATTAACGGCAAACGTAAATTTATAAAAATATTATTAAAGTTAATTATACTAATTATACGAGTATAAGAAAAAGAAATCATATTTAAATTGACTTATGAAATGGCCGATGAAAAAAGGAAGGATAGGTATGAGAACAAATAATGAAATTGATGAAACAGTAACCCAACAGAAGAAGGAGTACAACTGAAATACAATGAACAGTACACATTTTTAATTTGTATTCCAAATACTACATAATATGTAGGAATAATTCTGCATTTATGTATGCATTCAATTTATAATCTGTTGTCGTTTGTCTTGTTGTATTTAACTGATTGTATGCATGTATGACCAGTAAAGTTCGTTCAATTTAAATTCAAAGTTTTGCAAGAGTTACAATAACAAAAAGTATAGGTAAACGTAACACGCAGTGGTAAGGTTTGAGATACATTTTTTCTAAAGGAAGTTTGCGAAAAATTAATAAAAAAAAAGATATATTTACTAATAAAAAAAACTAATCAATAACAATTTTAGTATGGTAAGTCGGTGTTGTTATAAAAATTAAATAAAAACATTTTGAGCATGTTCAACGCATTACGATTAAAATAATTTTAAAGAGTTAATAAACAAAAAAATTATACAACAAATTTAAACAAGATTTGCTATAACATTTTCAAACATGATGTACATGAAGTTAGGTGTAACTAAAGTAGTTTTAATTGTATCTTTAATATAATAAATGAATGTGTCAAATATAAGTTAAATACAATTTTAAATTAATTAACTAATTAATTATATTAATTATAGCGGAAATAAAAAATTTAATTCAAAAAGTTGCCCAAAAACAAACAAAAAAAAATCAATTATGTTGCTCGAATTGCCAACTTTACAGAGCATTGATTTTTTTTTTACAATTAATATCTACCGAGTTAAGTGATATTTAAACAATTTTTAATATTAAACCTACATATTTGAAATAAAAATAAAGAATTCATTATTAAATATTACTCAAAATATATATATACATATATATATACATATATACATAAAATAATAGTTTAAGTATCATATAATACAGAAAACAAAATAATTTTAAGAAATTTAAAAACCCAATCTAAATAATATTCGAAATGATTTTAAAAACTTGAAAACTATATAATCAATTCATTTGATTGATCTTCAGTAGACAACTAAATAATGAAATGAAATAAATTCGAATGATTACCGTTGATCTTGACAACAGACATTCTTTGAATTATACAGTAAAACTTTGTCTGAAACTATAGTGTGGCTACTCGATTAAAGTAAAAAAGAAAGAAAAATAATAATAACTCCTCTCTCAAAGAAAAAAAAAACAGAAAAACAGCAATAACGTTGTGTTTTATTCAAGTCCCAAAGGGAAAAAGATTTGTATAACCTCTCCCACTTTTGACTTTTTTAATATTAATATAAAAATTATTTTTTTAACAAAAATCTCCCTTATTACTTCATTTGTTATTTATTCATTACAAATTCAGAAGATTATTCAATAATGACAAAGTTTCCGCGTTTATCTACATGTAAAACACATGGTAAGTACTTACAACAGAAATTTTAATCGGATTGCTTCAAGCTAAACAATTAAATTCTAAAATAAATAGTTGAGTTGTAGGCAACTCTAGCATTTATTTGTCATTTGATCAACCATCTAACACAACAAGCACGTCACGAAAAACAATAATATCAGTGAATTGGAAGACCAATAATCCCTTAAATGTGTATTCAATTACCAGTCTCTTAACGGGATCAGGTAGAGATGATCCCTTATATAGCTATGTATATAGGTTTAGGAAAGCCAGTATTGACCCCCATTGTCGATTGTCGCCTGCTCTGTTTGTCAGTCGGATAAGTTGTGGAGTAGACGCTACCTTAGAGTAACTCTGAAAATGACGGTCCTCTTCCTCTTCAACATCGTTTCAACTAGACCATGCACTGCCCTGGTCGTTGGTCGTCTTTTTCTTTTTCCTCATTGTCAGTGGCAGCAATATGTTCGTCCCCCTTTGGGGGAACTGTCGCCAAACTCTATGTAACGGCAGCACTTATTAAATGCCATAAAGACGATATGTCCAAGCCCAAAGGCCACAACGATATCCATGGTGATCCTCCACATTTAAAGATTTTAAAATTGTGAATTGGTAACTTCGTATTGCACATTTAAATCGTCCTTAGGCTTTTTTGGGCTCTTTTAAGTTTAAAGTTACCCGTTAGCATGTACTTGTTTGGCTAGAAATGGCATTTCTTGATACCACCTCTACCACCTCCTCCTCCATCACGACACGCTACCATCTGGCTTCGAGCGACTAGCCACTGTCAGTTCTATACTGCCCTTCAGTATTTCGTTAAACGCTATGTTCGTGCAGAACGATGAAGATCGTCACCTATCTCTAAGATGTACTTATAACACACTATTATTACGAACAGGAAATAATATAAATTCAGAATTTTAAAATTTTTTATCAAATTTAATTGAAACATATATACTCGTATGTATGCTATTTTATCCCTTTGGACTCGGTTATCCCCTCTGAGGGTACAACGTAAGTCTAGCCTATCACTCGGTTGTACCCTCTGAGGGGACATGATAGTTTGTTAACGATTACGGACAATGAAATTATTCCACCGCAATTTTTTAAGAAACACGTGTTCTCCTGTAGTTTTCTGTTACGATAATAAAGAAATCCGATAGCCGAGAGAAGAAATATACAAGATCTCAGTTCGTACTGAAGCGTCGAATAGAAAAATTCTCTGCAGTAATAAGACAGTGTTGTGTTTTCATAATTGACCTTTAGTTATTTTCTCAAGTATGTTTTTACCCGTAACATAAAAAAACCAAAATTTTACGTAAACCAATATTATCACCAAAAAATACAGTGGCATATGGAAAAAATAATATTACACTTCTTGCATGGAAGGATAAAAGAGCTGCCACAATGCAAAGTAATTATAACAAAAATTTTTGAATTTTTTTTTTTTGTAAATATGTGTTCTTCAATGTCCACAAATTCATATAAAACAAATTTCATTACAATTCCTTACTTGGTTCTAAAATTATACTGTATAATATCACGTTTCCAGGATGTACGTTTTCGTTAAAAAATGGCGTCGAGTTACTGGTAGTTAACGTCCGAAACGGTGCCGAGTTAATTATGTCTGCCTTAATTATGTTCATATATACATGCATTTCTACTCTATGTACATATATATGTAGTTCTAAACGATTTTTATTTTAGCATCTTTTTTACATTTTATTTACTTTACTACCGATGTTTTTAATCAACTAGTTAAACAAATTCTTTTTATTTATTAGGAGTATAAACCCAATCATTTTAATGCGCAAAAATCTTTATTACGCCTCTTTTTTGTTAACCGGAAATTTTGCGAAATTCTTGAGCTCTTTAGCAATTACAATTTATTTAATATGGTTTTGCTTTAGTACATACATACATATATAGTAGTCATTCAAAGTGTCATCTTCATCATATCAAGCATCAACAGTTTATCTTAAAGTCTGAACACTGTTTTGTAATTCTCGTGTGTCTTCATTTCAACATATTATGTTTTTGTTCCAATAGTAAAATATTTTACCGAATATATGTATGTACACTCTTGAAGTTTAAAAAAAAATTTTTTAAACGACACAATTTTAATTGCAAAAAATCTAGTTTTCTAACAATTAGCACAAATTTAATTGAAATATGTTATCAACAGTTCAATGATATGGAAACCGAGGAAATATAATGAGGTAGTTATTGAGCAAGTGGAGTTTTATTTAAATGTGTACATAATAAACATAAACTTATACAGTTTTATTGTGTTAATTTTATATTCTGTTATTTATTGATTCTGATTTCTGATTCTGTTATTGTCAAAACTTGTTATCTGGCGCATAAACCAACTTTACCCACAAGTTCTATATTTGACTTTCTGATTACATAACACAAACAAGAGATAGAACAGTTGACAATCTATGAAAAATGAAAAGGAAATAAAAAAAAATAATCGTAATAAAAATCTTTAACAACGCCACATTTTAGAGGAAATAGCTAACATGTCAAAAACAAACTCCTACATCTGTAATATATTCTCGTGTATACATGTATGTATGTATGTATGTACATATGTATTCATATTCATAATATCATTATTAATAAACAAGCTCGATTATTGATTCCATATAGAGAACATGGTTTTTTGTTGCAATCTTTTGGGTATTAAAGAAATGCTTCCGATTTAATTGAACAAGCAAAACAAATGCTTATTTGTTAATTCTTTTTTTTAATTGAAAGGAAATAGCAAATACGAATAAATGTGACGTTGATTTATACTTTATTAGAAAATTTCTGTGTATGTACAGATGATATGTGGATGTATAATAAATAAATAAAAATTAAGATTTTGATTTTTTAACTATGGTCTAAAAGTAATTTTCTAAAAGGCCTTTAGTAATTCAATTTTTAATTTAATATACAAACATACACATTCAATATGTTTACATAATATATGGTGCAATTTTTATGTTTCAAATTTATTTGCGCTTAAATTACTAAAACTATGATAAAGCCATTTAGAAAATATTCGCTTTTCATGTCGTGTGGTTTAGCCTTTTTTAACCACATCTAACAATGAAAACTAATTGATTGTATTCGTTACTTTATGAAATGCAAGCAAGCAAGCAAAAGGATATAATAAACAAACACATACATACTTGGGTAAAAACTTTAAATGTGCCGTTATATCTAGACAAATATAAACTCAAAAAGCAGTCTGTATGACTATTTATTCAAGCAGATTAAATATCGAATAAACATGGCATGAGCTAAAGTTATAAATAATACAAATTGATTTAAGGGATTTTGGAACATGCATACACGCAGACATATGTATGTATGCACTATAATAACAGTACAATTCTATGCAGTATACATAATTTGGCATTTTTGGTGACAGCACTAAGGAATGCTAAAACTGCTTTATAATATTTCTTTAAAATATTTAGTTTTATACAACAATCGATAAAAGATTTTATCTTTTTATATATGTATGTACATACATATATATACAAACTTTCTTATTTGAAATATTCGCTCAAATGGTTTTGCAAACGTATGTTTTTGTGTATATACTGTCCATGAAAATGCTATCATTTAGGCGCACTGAAGTGAATTAATTAAATTAACACTCTTGACCACAAATGACACTTTAGTGTTTACAGTTGCATACATCTTTAATGGTATCATGCCGCCCTAAGAGGCAGCAAGGAAACACAATTGATAAACTAGAAACAAAATAAGAAATTACTCTTCCTAGTAAGATAATAAAATCTGTCCTGCAGTTAGTTAATAATGCACTTTAAGTTTATCGTGACTTCAAAGATTTTTGAAATATATTTTTTGGTACCTTTTTTGTTTAATTTACCATTTTCAAAGCTAGATCCTCCAAGCTTTCAAGTGTGAACTATTTAAGGAATTTACTAGCGTCAATTATGGATTAGGGTAAGATTAATTTTGAAATCCTAATTTAATTTTTTTCTTGATTTTAATGCTAAATTTACAAAACGATATCCAATGATTAAAGTTTGTGATTTTAAGAGCACGCGGTATGAATACATTCTAAACAATATTTCATTTACTATAATTATTTTGTATTCTAAAAGAAATTTATTATAGAGACCAAAGAAATGTTATATTTTTTAATTATTTTTTTTTATTTTTTAACCTTTCTAGGCTGTGACTACAAAGAAAAAGAAACAATCAAAAATGTCACACCCTATGTATACATACTCATATACATTTTTTAAAAATTACTTGCATATACTCGAAAACAAAATAGTTGAAATTATTTTTGGTATACACAATTTATTTCTATTTAACATTACAGTACATCGTTGGTCTTATGTAGAAAGATTCAATGCCATAGAATTTGAACTTTGCGGGATTAGGTAAAAATATAATGGAAATAGTAATTATCAGAGTGTAATTGTTTTAAATACTGGTTTGAATGATAATTGCACTCAGATTTGAAATATTATCACGGGTTTTTAATTTTGATTAACCAAATTCAAATTAATTATCAAAAATATAAAAGTTTGTATAGGTAAAATAACAAGAAATTATAAACGGTTGATTGTAAATTAGGTATGTTTGCCATGTATTGGAATCACTTAAAAACTCTATCTCAAATTTCGATATACTGATGCATAGTTATGATTCATAAATGTGCAATTTCTCCTTAAAGCCTTCCGTCATTTTAAATCTCTTAGCCCTGATGGTATCATACCAGCGGATTTACAGATGAACATAGACATCTTCATGCCGTGGCTTACGGTTATATCATGTTCCGTTTAACTGGATGTTGCACAATAGACTATTTTTTTCCTAGTAAGGTAAAACATTTCGCTCAAATTCTAAAAATTTTTGGTCCACCACCCCTTTCTCATTTCTATTTAAGATGCTTGAGAAATACATCGACGTCTCTGCTTTCCTAAACATAAAGAGTGCATTCAATAATGTTAAACCGAAGCCGACTATTAAGCCGACCATTAGACAACAGGACATTTATCTTACTGTCGCCGCTTTTATTGAAAGACTACTAAGATACACGCGTATTTAATTAATCTGCTTTGGAGGCCTCAAATTACTCTTATTGGATAGCACATGTAACTGGAAGCTGAATACATAATCCAGAACCTCCAAAGCGGGCTGAACTAGAACACTAATCCCAACCTAACCTCACTCTGGATTCCTGGACACGGGGACATCGTAAGTAACAATAAGGTCGACCCATTTGCGAAAGCAGGCACTACGGAAAATTCAAATGACATAGGCACTCCTGGTCTCACAAAAACTATATTCATTAGCAATGGTAATATTGAACAATATGTGTGGTTTTTGGTGACAATGAATATAGTTTCTTATCCAAAAGGTAAGTAAGAAGCTAAATATATCAAGATCAAATAAGAGATATTATTCATAAAAATTTTTCTTGCAGAAAGTCGTGTATATTACCAATATTTTTCAATTTCTTGAAAGAAAAATCGGTAATTTTTCATTATTAATCGAACTGTTAGCAATTGTCCTTCATACTGAATAAAGTTCCGTGTGCAAAAGGTAAGTAAAAAGAAAAATATAACACGATACTCATAACTTTCTGTTTTAGGAATTTAATTGGTCAAATAATAAGTTAGTGACGATCGATGAAAGGTATCACCAAATACATTAGTTCCGAATTACGTTTCCCTAATAAAATGGTTCATCTCCTTTCAACAAACAACCCGTTTTATTTCTAAAATTGTTCTATTATTCTACCAAAAGATCATAATCTTCTACTAAAATATTTAAAACATTCAATCCATACTCTCCATCAACATTACTATTCAACACTCAATCTATTAACAAGCAACACACATTTCCTTATTCTCATCATCTAACAACATCAATCACCCACCATCACCAATAGACCATTGTATGTATGCATAAACCAATATATGTATGTATATATAACTGTTTGATAGTCACATTTTATTAAAAACTTATTGATCCTAATCCTAATATAAGAAATAAAATTTCTTTCTTTTAAATATTTGCGGCCATTAAAAGGACCTTCGATATAAATATTTATAAGCTGTTCGGTGTACATCAAACAAACGTTTGCTTTCAAAATGCCTAGTGGATTGTTAACAAATAATCCACAAGTATATGTATTAGGTAAGTATAAAAGGTAACAAAAAAAAAAAACGTTAAACAATCCCTAATATAATGTAATGGTTAAATTAATAAAAAAAAATAAAAAATAAAATCAATAAATGCTGGAAGTTGTGAAGAAAAGAAATCTCTTTTTTTTAAATCTTTGTGGTCCTAAGAAGGACCTTTGGTATATATTGGTAACCTATTTCATTGGGAAACCCGAATTCGGAGCTGGTGTATTTGGTGGTGTCAGGATTACATCGCCAATTTAGAAGACAACAGTTTAAATTCTACCACGGGTGTTGAAGTTTCTTGTAGCGATCCAAACAAGACAAGTCTTTAGCCTCTGGCACCTACCTAATCAATAAACAAAATTATTACAAATTATTCTACAACACTTACCACATAATGTTGAGCTACGGTCTAATTCCATGAAACAATCAAAAGCGATTTTACTTTTGCTCATACTATATTTAATGTTCCTGAAAAATGTGGGTATTTAACTAACAAATAATATATGTACTTTCCTTTGAATCCTTGTCGACTTTAGCCAGTAGATCCTAAATCAATTTAGCCACAGATTCCCTCTTAAAAAAGAACAAACAACACACACAAAATAAAGAACAGCAAATATTAAATTCTGTTTTGTGTCGATTTAAATAAACTTTTGGTTTTTAAGTTATTTAAATTTCTAAAATATTTAACCAAATTATTTTTTTGTCCTCGCCACATAAATGCAAATTTTTTAAATTTTGCCATACTATGTACACAGAAATATTGCACTTATTGTTTTAATACACTTAACACACCTTCTACAGAAAATTATATAGTAATTGTTCCTTTACTTTATGAACTATTTATTTTATTATTATTATTATTTTTTTTTTTTGGTAATTAATTACAATTAAACAAAATTTTTCTGTATTTTGTACCAATTTAATTAAACCACAAGAAAAAATAAACAGGGACAGAAATACTTTTTGGTAATATTTGCAGTCCCTCTGTGTACTCTGTGGAATAAAGAACCTGCATTAGACTGATCTAGCCCCCACATGGATATAGGTAGAACAGAATTTGCATTGAATATATCAAAATACTATCTGACAAATCTCATAGCAGTTTTATAGGGACACGGACCTCTGAGTGTTCACGCCAGGAGACTAGGAATACCTCATAATCATTTTTGTAGAAGCTACAACGACGAAAAATAAGATGAGTCTACAGAACATCTTCTCTGTTATTGTTCGGCGCTTGAGAACCTGAGAAGTTAAATTCTTGGACATCCAGAATTTAATGACAAGCAATTGAAAAACAAGAGCATTGTGTAAGTGGTTTTATGTTTTTTACATTTCCAGTGTTTTTTTTTTACGAAAACATCACAAATTATTAATTACGTTGATTTTAAAACGGCTCCTGGGCCTTTACGTGAATTTAAAAATAAATGAAATGAAAATAAGTGCCATTTTAAAGAGCAATTGTTAGCAGCAAAACACTAAAATTTTTAATAAAAAGTGTGTATTATTTGAATACTTAGCGTAAAACAACTGTGCAACAGCAATTTTAGTTTTTTGCGTCCTTTATTTTATAGCATAAAAAGGGATACTAATTAAATCAAAAAAGAAAACAGTTGAATGCATGAATTCAACAAGCAGAAAGGACCTCAACGTAAACTTGAATAACATTTTAAAACTAAATTGATTGGGTAAATATTATAACCAGACGTCGCCACAAAGAGAACATGATAAAAATGTGAGCGTATTTGTGAGAGGCATGTGTTAATCCAGAGGAAAATTGTTAGAAATATTTTAAAGTCTACTTATTAACCCAATAATATGTACATATATGTGAGCGGAAAATATAGAATAATTGTACTGCACTAAATCCCTAAAGACACCATATTTAACTTGGCAATTATTCTTCCAAAAAGCGAAATCATTTCTCATTGATATTAGTGAATCCTACTCTAATATTTCTTTGGGCTTTCTATGTATAATTGAAGTCTGAAAATAAAAGCGACATGAACCTTCTTCTTTAGAAGAAGTAAGTAACTGAATGCATTTTGACGCTCTTTTTAACGAACATTGTTGATGTTCGTGTCCGATGTGTGTAAAAAGCCGAAGATGTTCTTCCCCTGGGGGACATTGTTGCCAACGTCTGGTTATAACACTCATACATAATTTGCTATGACCTGCTATAAAAAAGAGAAACAGATATGTCAGTGAATGCCTCTACTAATTGCTGAAAATTACTTGTTATAGACACACACCGTCCAATTCACAATATACAGTAAATTGATATATGTTAATACAGTGCCATTGCGAATAATGGAACTTTGGGGTTTTATTCACCACATCAAATAAATTCACCACACTTCCAAAAAAATGTTTTATTAAAAGTGTTCCCCCCGTCCGGAGGACCATCGTTCAACAACACATCACATTTCTCTCTCCTTCCTCTTTATAGTTTTTCATTTCACCTTAACAGGCGCTTAATTTTTACTTATACAAACTGGAAACGTAAATAGAATAAGAATAATAAAAAGTAAGAACGTTTATTTTTTTAACAAACAACAAATTGTTCCAACCATCAGTGTTGTCAGGAAGGAAAAAGTTTGATACTCAATAAATAAGGTCATTCATATGACTCTCTTTCACTTGACAGGATCTTGGATAGCTTTTATGAGGTATTATTTTAATGTTTTAGGGAGTGTGTTCCATTTGTAAATAGTCGTTTGGAGCGTTCTGGTCCTCCGTGGAATTCGGCTAGACTGTCAAGGTTGAGGAACAGAAAATCAAGATTATTTAAGAAGTTTGTTAGATCAGGTACTGATATTGATTATGCTCTTTACTCCAGGGCGCGTGCGGATTATCGTAGAATGAATCATTACTGTTATGAGGAATATATGATTAGAGTCAGGTCGAACTTCGCTAGCGCTCCTAAGTCGTTTTATGACTTCGTTCGAGCTAAACGTAAATCATCTTTGTTTCCCACTGAGATGTTTTATGGGGACGTATCGTCCTCTAGTTACCTTGATATTTCTAATATGTTTGCCGACTTTTTCCAGTCTACTTATAGGCAATTGGACTCGGGATCTGATCTGAGTAGCGGCTTTTCGTATCCTTATTCAGTGGGAAGTGTCTCTATTTCTAATATATATTCATTTGATGAGGAGTCTGTTCTTGAGTCTTTGTCTGGACTGAAACTTACATACTTGCCAGGCCCTGACGGGGTACAGGCCTGTATTTTGAGAAAGTGCGCTGTTGTTTTGAGTGGTCCTTTGACCTATATATTCAATGGGCTTCTGAGGGCTGGTAATTTTCCATCTATTTGAAAATTTATAATTTCTTTGCATAATTATTATCTCTTTTTTAATACGAGATCTTTAATATCCCCTTTCCAACATGGTTTTTTGAAAGGTAGGTCGACTGTCACTTATCTTCTTGAATTTACTACGCATGTTTTCAGGGGTTTTCTTGCCAGAGCTCGGACTGATGTAATTTATACTGATTTCAGTAAAGCTTTTGATAGGGTTTATCATAGAATTTTGCTTCTTAAACTTTCATTAATCGGTATTCCTGATATTATTCATCGTTGACTAGACTCCTACCTCTCCCTTAGGACTCAGAGAGTAATGTGTAGGAATGTATTGTCTAAGACAGTATATGTTACTTCTGGTGTTCCGCAGGGTAGCCATTTGGGTCCTTTACTGTTCGTATTGTTTCTTAATGATCTTCCTTATGCTATTTCTGATTGTAATATTCTGATGTATGCTGACGACGTTAAATTATTTTATACTTTTGATGATGATCATGGTCAGGCTGTTCTTCAGCGAAATATTGATTTGTTTGTAACTTGGTGCAGAATTAATTTATTGGATCTTAACTTGAAGAAATGTAAATGCATGGTTTTCTCTCGCGGGGGCGTAATTTCGTCCACTTATGTGATTAATTCTTGCCCTTTGGAAACTGTGACTACATTTCTTGATTTGGGAGTATTATTGGATATGAAACTGTCTTTTATTGATCATATTAGTATGATGATATTCAAGGCTCGGGCTGTTCTTGGTTTTGTGAAAAGATTGGCTAGGGAATTCATTGATCCTTATATAACGAGACTGCTATACATTTCACTTGTTAGACCTATTTTGGAGTATGCGTCTATTATTTGGAATCCATACTATCGTTGTCATAGTGATTCAATAGAGTCTGTGCAGAAGCAGTTTTTATTATTCTGTTTACGTGGCTTAGGATGGGATTATGCCAATGGGTTTCCGTCATATGAGGATAGATTAGGTTTGATAAAACTTCCAACGTTGGAACGTAGAAGGAAGGTTTTAGGGGTTTGTTTTGTTTTTAATCTGGTTAAAGGTGATATCGATTCTGAATTTTTGCTTTGTAACCTGAATTTCAGTATTCCAGCAAGATTTTCACGGCACTATCGTCCTCTTTCTTTAGATTTTTATAGAACGAACTATGGATGTAATCTTCCTTTTCGTAGATTATGTAACGATTTTAACTTATATTATGATTTTATTGATTTTAATAGTAGTGTTTGTAATATAAAACGTAGCATATATGCTGGCATTAATTTGTAAATTATTATATAAAAATGTATTATCGTTCTTGTCATAGGTAGTTCATGTTTATTGTAACTTTATTCAGCTTGTGATTAAGTTCTGTAGCTGTTTTATGTTCTCGTTGGCATTACTTTTCCCTTACCCGCTACAGTCCGGACTGTAGTGTGTACGTGTCCCTACGTAATGGGGACGAGCCCTCCGCGGTCGGGTGAGGGTGGGTTAGTGAGGCCGGGGACGTTCGAAAGAAAAAAAAATCAGGATAACGACCTAACTCCTCCTCACACCACTTATTTTGTGTGGGTTAATTTTATATATGAATGGCGGGACCTACTGTTTAACGTCGACTCCTAACGACAGTTTTTTGAGAGAACAATATATATTTGAGAAACAATAATAAAATTAAATTTTTTGACAAAGAAAAAAAAAAAGAAAAACAGCCAGTCAGTAGTACACACAAAAAACAGCAGTTGGAAGAAGTTTGTTTGTTCATTCGTTTATAATTTTCATTTCTGGAAAAAGCAGGAAGGGCGAGAGTGATAGCAACAGACAATGCTTCTTAAGTCTAATCTTGGTAAACCTCAATTATTCTTTTACCTACAGAGTTTACAAACAATTGTCCGAATAGAGAAGAGTTATCAAAGTCATACATATTTCACTGTAAGAACAGAGAAGACAATTTAAGTAAAAAGGCATAAATTGAATTTTACTAGATTTTCAGTTTTATTGATCAATATGAATTAATAATAATATATTAAATTGTTGTTTGTTATTTATAATTCATTTTCAATAATTATTTTGAGATAATACATAAGACTTAAATAATTTATTTGTATAAAGGATCTTGTTCTGGAGTGATCTTTTCCCATAATTGCATTCGTTATGATTTTGTTTTGTAATTAAAACTACTTGCAAGAATACGTAAATTAATAATAATTTATTTGAATTAAAATATATTTCTCCAAAAATTATAATAGATAGGTGTTGCTTAAGGAATTATTAATTTGGACTTAATATCTTTAAAACGAATCCATTTCAAAGAAAGTTTAGTTTAGTTTATACTTTTAAATGTGTGAATTTTATTTACTAATTAATTGTTAATTAATAATAGACACAAAATCTTGTTAATTCATTTTACGGATACATGTAATAAATATTTAAGAATAAAATCGTATGACTTGAAATAATTTTATGATTTCAGTGTTAATAATGATATTTGACTACTTAAAATGTAAGATCTTTTACGAGTAACAAATATTATTTTATTGATTTTTCACTAACATTTATTTAGTTTAAACATATGAATTGATATTTAAGAATAAATTATTATTAATGATTACTATTTTACTTATATTTGTTTGTTTTGTAATTGCAAATATGTTTAATACTTATGATTTAAAACACACAAATTATTTATAAATAATTATATTCAGTGACATCTTGAATTTGATATTTAAAACTCTTTATACTTATTATACATAAGAGCTTTTACACAACCATATTATATGAAATTTAAAAAGTAGAAGGTCCTATAACTAAACGAAATTTAAAAAACATTTTTCCAAAAAGGTACGGAAATATTCATCCGCGCAATTACGAACATTACAAAGTTATATGTTTAACTAGAAAACTTAAAAACTGGATTTGATTCAAATTCTAAAAATGAAATATCATCGATATTTTCTAAAGATCAAGACAAAGTAGTTCTTAATTTTAATTCTGAATAGCACGTGATGAATTATAAACTGTAACATATTTTAGAATGATAGTAATTAATTTGTTTCGAATTCGACTAGACAACGATTACAACTGAGGCCACTAAATATCATCAACATTTTTGTAATACATAAATATTTACTTATTTTTTTTTTATATTAAATTTGTTACTGTGAAAATGTTATTTCGTTCTATCTTATTTAAAGTATGTAAAGATAATATTTGTATTTAATTTATTTTTTATTTCCTTATTTTTTTCTCAGTGTAAAAGTATAAAAGTGAATATACACATTTGTTTCACATAAAACGCTTAATGTTCTTTGTCGTCGTGTGTTTTCAATATTTCCTTTATTAATTAATATATCAAAGATATGCGCATTTTGCTATGTTAACGTTTCTTGTTTATTTTATTATTTAGTTTTTATATTAATATTATATCGTATTTTCATATTTTTATTTATAACATACATATATTGTAATATTATCTTTATTATTATTATTATTTCTTTTTTCTTTGTTCGATTTTTTAGCCTCTTGTAATTTTCATAAAAAAAAACAATGTACGTATTGGTTGTATATTATTGTGCGGTGTTGAATTTCAATATTTTTTTTTTATAAATATAAAATTTTATATCAAAATTGCATTTGTTTAATATTTTTATATAAATCGATTGCTTTTTGTTGCAATTATAGTGTATTTGAAGTATTTTTAATTCTATATATGGTATATATGTACATATATATGTATATGTACGTATATGTTTACATATGTATATTATTCACATATGTATATGTATACATATATATACATATATTATGCACGTATGTATATGGATACATAGATTATTTATACTCATATATTTAGATGGGTTATCTTTAACCTAATGGCTCGAATATGGGTGACAACTGAACTTCAATCGTATTGCTGATTACCAAAAATGGTATTACAGACGGCAACTTACAATCAACATTTACAAATTTTGCTTGTAATAAATTTTTATAAGACAACTACAAATTATGTGTTACCAAGTGGCAAAGCAACTGAAGTTCGATTGTTCATAATAGGCCCATAAATGAAAATCTGTTTGAAGTTGTTACTTTTACTAAATATTTGTAACAAAATTTACGTTTAGGTGTGATTATTTCTTATTATAAGGGCATACGAAATTTTTGTATTATGTAGAATTCTGCGATTTATTATGAATAAGAAAAATGCAGAGAATGAAGAGCACAAATGATAAAATAATACTGCGCCAACATATTAATTTTGAATTAAATTGGAAAGATTATTTTAATACATATATATTCGCACTCAATGATTTTTTGTAACATAAACTTTATATACATACATACATAAGTTTTGTTTTGTAAAATGGTAGAGCTTTTATTAAGCAAAAAAATTTAAAAGTTCATATACGACTAAGAATCTCCAATTTCAACGAAATTTCTATAATCAGGACTAACTAAATATGAAAATAACTATATATGTATATACATATATAATCTGGCGTAGTTATTGTATATATGTTTCATTTTGATTAACGGATATCAAACAAAATCGATCAAATAAATGTAGAAAAAAATTAATATTATTGACTACTGGATTTAATGTATATGCTAATTAACACACGTATACTTTACATTTTTAAGATTTTGGGGAATTAGATTAGTATGTCGACAATTTAATTTAAGTATATTCGATTTTAAATATTAAATATTTTAATACACAACATCGATATATAATAGCAAAGATCTTATTAAGAATATTGTATGTTTAGCAAATATATTAAGATCTAATTCTATTAAAACCTAAATATATAATATCATTTAGTTTAATGACAAATTATATTTTTTTTTTTTTTTGTAAAATTTACGTTTAAAAATACAAAAATTTATATCGGGTCTTTAAAGTATAAGCTTGCTGATAAATTTAATATGGATTTTTATTCTCATGATAAAAAGCCGATATATAATTTTAAGTGTTGGTTAATCCATAAATAGAAAAATTTCCAATTCATTAAACTACAATAGCGTTTACTTTTGTTGCTTGAAATATTTTTAATGTTTATGGATTATGCTAATAGATTTCTAAACTAAACATAGATGATGAAAATACTATTTTTAGGTAATTAAGCACCATTTAATAATCACTGTATTAATAAAATTAAAAGTAGATTCTTAATAAAAATTTTTATTTATGTATATATAATTATAAATACAAGTATTAGTTTTATCAACATTTTTCACTTGTGTTTTTTTTTTCATAGTTTACTATTTATTATACGCATGATTTTTATATATTTTGGCAGATTTTCATTTATTTATAAGTATTTATAATTTATTTAAGTTTAAACTAAATGTAGTCATTCATTTAAATATAAATCGTTTTGTTTTGAAACTCATTCGTTTCGTTTTATTAGCGTAATGGAAATTTTTGTCCATTTTTGCACAAAATTTTATTTATCTTTTAAAAATGTTTAAAATATTTTATTAGCTTTTATCGCTTTTTATTTTAAAAGCATTTTGAATACAATTTAAATAGGAGTTATTTAAACATAAAATGTGTCTTATAAAAGTATTCGTTGTATTCGAAAAAATTTTATAATTTTTCCATTGCAATCCTAATTAATATTTTATATACTCAATTCAAGTTATTTAATTTCTTCCTTCAACTCCTTCAATTTTTGCTACAAAGAAATTCAAATATTGGTTTATCCTTTAAATAGCAAAAATTGAAACTAAGAAAGCTCGGCTTCTTTTGTCAAATCATTAATAAAAATATTTATTTTATCTTTATTTCAATCCACTATTTCCCAAAAATCTTTATTAATATTTTTAGTGTTTTTCAAATAAAAAAAAAATTAAACAAAAAGAAAACAAAAATATTATAAAATCAATTTTAAAATTTTATTTAGAATCATTTTACAAAATATTTTTTAACTTAAGGTATAAAAACAATATAACAAAAAACATTAAATTATACTTAAACCGAAAGAGTTTTTATGAAATACAATAAGTACGAAACTTAGTCCATTATTTTAATATAAAACCCAACAGAATACGTATATAAAAATTAAAAGTAATGTGAAATTCAGACAAAAAAAAACTAATAACATTATAGAACAAAACCAATTTAATTTACTTAGGGCTATTTTTTGATCTATATATTATTTTATATCTTTTCAATCATTTATAATTTGTATACACAATCAGATTGTTTTTATTTTTTAATAATTTGTTATATTTTTTCAAAAAGTAGTTTGAATTGACCAACATAATACGTCAAATTATTGAAGCAAACTGAAATTAAAACGATTCTCAATTAAAATCAAATAATTCGATCTCTTCAGAATTTAAAATGTAAGAAAGCTGTTTGGTAACACTATATAAAAATGTTTTTTCAAAAAAGTAGTTGTGATTAAATCGGTAAACTAGAGTATGTTTTTTTTATAATATTCAGCTAAAATGAAAACATTTTTCTATATAAATGAATTAATTAGAGCAACACAACTATTTGAATTTGATTTAAATCAGAAACTGATTTTCATAGCATTAAAATCATTAAAATCTATACTATTTCATATTGGTTTTAAGTACATAATCATTTACTTTTTCACAATTATTATTATTTATGTCGTAAGTATATTTTCCTTTTCGTTAAATAAACTCATTTTAAAACATACGAATGAATTAAAAAAATAATATTCATAAAATGTGTAATAGAAGAGTTGTAAACTTTAAGAAAAAAAAAAAGTCCCTTAAATCGATAATATTAGATTATAAAATTAATACCGTTTCATGACTTTAGTTTAGTTATGATTTGTTACTCAATCCTAAAATCAGGAGACTTTTCATATTATTTTGTTAAAGAATAGAAAAAAATAATATTATTTTGGTTTCTTCATTTTGTTTTTTTTTAATGAATTTTTAATTTATATGATCAAACCAATGAATATTTCTCAAAAACCTGATTGCAATTGACCTTTAATAAACTTAGGTTGGTGAGCGAGTATACATCTACAACAAAATCGCATATAATTTAGAAAAACCAATTGGAAAATGGTAAAAATGATGATAGTGAATTTTTAGCGGCATTTGTTGTAGCAGCCGCAGCGGCTGCTGCTGCGGCTGCCGAAGTAGATGCTCCTAATGATGAATTATTAAATGCGCCTGCTGCAGCGGCTTGAGAGGACGCCGAAGCGGCAGAGAAGGGTTGCTGGTGTTGTTGAGCTAAACTCGTCAAAAGTTGAGCAAATTCTTGTTGCATATGTAAACGCTGCTGGAGCAGTTCGTAATGATTTTGCGGTTTGTTGTAAACAAACTTAGATGAAGTTTTTATTAAGGTGGAAGAATGCGGATTCGTTAAAGAATTATTGGAATTAGATGAGATTAAGGATGCATTTAAATTATTCGAGCGTTGTTGTGCCGATATTTGTTGCTGTTCTTGTTGCTGTCTTTGTTGTGATTGTTGTATAATAGTGGTTGTTTTAGTTTTCTTATTTTGTTGTTGTTGGCATTGAATGCTGTTGTTGTGATTATTGATTAGGGAATATTTTGAATTAATTATGGTAGAGTACGTATTTGATGTTGAAGTTTTCGATTGTGTGGTGTTGGAAGAAGCAGTAGTGGTTATTGAAGATTTAGTAGCAGTAGAAGTTGCTGGATTTTTGCTATTTGAGGAATTTATTTTGAAGTCATTATTTTTTACGGTGGACATGTTAGTAGAGGAGGACGTCGTCATGTTAATTTTATTATTTGGAGTTTTATTAAATGTTGATGCCATGGTTGTGGTGGTATGGGTAACAACAGCAGTCAATTTTGTTAATAATTACGTTTGTTTAGTCTTGTTTGTCTTAAAACTAACTTGTAATACACGATTGCCTAATGTATAGCCATTCAATGACTGAATGGCAACAACGGCTTCTTCATAATTGGTCATAGTTACAAAACCAAAACCTTTACACTTGTTAGTTTGCAAATCGCGTATAACCTACAATAAGAATTAAATTTAAATGTTGACTCAACGATTAAGAAAAATAAAAAGATCTTCTTCGAACCTTAACAGACTGAACTGCTCCGAAGGGGCCAAAGAGTTGCCATAAAACATTTTCTTCAGTTTCTTGTGCCAAATTATACACAAAAATGCACCATCCAGAACTATTTATAGGATTACCCGGCAACATAGTATTTGCCAAAATGTCACCTGTTAACGGTGAGTAACGGGAAATAACGGAACTGTAAAATGATAAACAATTATCTTGCTCATATAATTTTCTTTTACCTAAAAGTATTCTAAATTCTGTCCTTCGTTTTATTAGGGACATAACGATTTAAGTACAAAAATATATAAAAACGAACCAACCTTTATAAAATAATTAAAATGAAATTTTTACCTGTATCTACCAGCTGCTGTAGGATGGATGGCAGCTGCTGCAGCCGCAGCTGCTGCTCCAGCTGCAGCAGTTGGAAAGCCTCGGGTTCTTGGATTTTGAGGTGTTAAATAAGCTGTTAATGGTTGAAAAGCTTTATTGTTGCTCGGATTGTTAGCAAACTTTACAACGATCGGTTCAGTTGCATTTTTTGGAATAGTCCCGTTTAATGCTTTAATTGCTTGATCGGCTTCATGACGTTGGTCGAAGCGTATAAAACCAACACCTTTCGAAAGACCTACAAATTGTTAATATTATAAAAGTTATAAATAAAGACTATTTTATAAACTCTATTCGAAAACATAATAACAAATGAAAAATTCACGAACATGTGCAAATGTTTTGAAATCTATTAATGAAGTGTTTTTATTTACATACTTTTTATCTGTTAACGTTTCATGACAAAAAATTATATGTAGTAAATTAATTAATTTAAATTAAAACTAAACAAATTTATAAAAAAAAAATATAAAAAACATACCCTGATCAATAGGTCCTGCTTAATGGAACAAAAGTTTTTGGACAAATTAAAAAAAAAAAAGAAAAAAGTTAAATTAATTTATGAAAAATAATATTTACAAAAATAATAGAAAAATAATAATTTAAAACATCGACTACAGTCTCGTGATTTTAACATTCTTCTTTTATGAAAAGACTATCAATGACTTGTTTCTTTAAAAGCATTTATTCACTATTATTTTAATATTAAAATTATTTCAATTTATTTGATTTAAAAGCATTTTCGCATGCCTTTTTAAATTTTTAATCAGTAATATGTTTAATTGTATTACTTCTTACCTGTGATATTGTCGCATAATATCCTTGAGGTAATTATTTTTCCATATGGACTAAATAATTGTTCCAAATCGGGTTGTGTCATATTTTTGGGAAGACCGGATACATATAAATTAGCACCTTTTATTGATTCAGAACTGGGTCGAGCAATAGACACCTGCATATAAATATAAAATATGTATATTAATACGTTTAACGAATAAAATCACATTAAACTTTACAAGATTTTATATTACACACCTTAATTGTCTTATTTTGCAAACGTAGACCATTCAGTGAACTAATAGCCTTTTCAGCATCTTCCTGTTTTATGTAATTGACAAATCCATATCCCAGACTTTGACCTATAGCACAAAAAAAAAAAAAATGAATAAATTTATAATACATAATAAACAAGCAAAGCAACGCAGTCCATTTTACCAACCTGTAACTTTGTCCCTTATTAATTTACAAGATTCCACTTCGCCGAAAGTTACAAAGAGAGCACGTATATCTTCTTGGGACATGGTTTGTGGCAAATAGTTAACAATTAAATTTGTCTTTGGATCGCTATCGTTGTTATTGTTATTATTTGCATTGGCGTTGGTGTTGTTTTGTGTATTCTGAGCGGTAGCTGCTCCGCCGTTCTGTTGTTGACCTTCAACCATTGCGTTGCCCGCTGATGAGCTGGTAGTCATCATTTATAAATTAATTGATTTTAAATTGAAAATTTTATGATAACTAATATTTTTAATGTAATTTCAAGTTCTCAAACTAATATAAAAAAAAACTACCTAAATTTCTATCTGATTTGTTCTTTGGGAAAAAGTAACACGATTCTCTAAAAAAATTTAGATTGTCTTTAATAAGTACTATGCAAAAAATTTTTCCAGTTAATATTTTATATAATACTGTCAGTTTTCTTTACTTTTTTATGTGAACATAAAATATATTTCTAAAAAATAAAATGAGCTGTAATTAAACAGAAAATAACAACAAAAATTATACAACATTTTTTTACAATTAAACATATCATTTAAATAAATACCTCTTTAAAATCTAAAGATGTGTTTATACTGTGGCCTAAACTCGTAGCCTTAAAACGTTTTTCGAATATTATCGAAAACAATTCGAAAATATTGTTTTATTTTATTATTATTTTTTTTTATAAAAATCGATCACAATTTGTTTAAAAACTACTGCAAAGAAACAAAGAAAACAAAACAAATTAGCGAATAGTTTAAATTATTATTCTTTTTTATTTTTAAAAGGTTTTTTTTTGTCAATAAACTACATATGTTAATTTTAGTTGAGGTAAGGTTGCATTGTAAGGTTTTCCTTAATTAGATGTTTTTTTTTTCTTTTTTTTGTCTTTTTCAGTTAGTATAATAAGTTTTTTACTAATATAACACCAAAAGAACATATGCCTATCAGAAAAACGAACAGTTCAAGTGAAACCATAGAAAAGATCAACAAGTCTTTATAAGGTCAAGGTTTAACTTTACGTATAAAATTGTCCTTAAAATTCTAGTAATATTAATTTCTAACATAAATAAATTATTATCAATATTTTATAATTAAACTTAATTCCGAATTCTATCTTATTTTAAACCCATATCATCTTCAATATCATCAAGAAAGCGTATACTATAGAAGTTTTATAAATATTTAACGGAAATTAAGACACAGTTTTGCATAAGTTTTCGGTACGAAATTGTAATTAAAATAACAATTTCTAAGCAAACAATATGTAAATACTTGTCAGCATATGTATCGAGCAAGTTATTATTACATTATTTTCCATATATATACATATATTTTATTATAATTACTGTCTCTGTTATTCCAATGGAGCAAAAAAATACGCATTGATATATGGTGCAAATTTATAATTTAGAAAAAATACTTCGATGACAATATTAGAAATATTTTTAGAACTACATACTCGATAGTATGTACTTATGTATAGAGAGGTGCTGATGGAAATTTAATTTAGAGTAAACATTAAAACGCATGCGTTATTTTTTAAATCAGCATAAAAGAAAATATTTTCTCTTTCTTAAATGCACATTTTTCACTATTACAAGCAGCTGATTTATGATTATGTCAAATTTTAATTGTATTAAAAATAGAATAAAGTATTGTGATTAAGTGGAGGCATTATTGTTTAAGGGCAAAAATCAAATAACACAACTTTATTTATTTTTTTATTTAGGCTTTAGTTCAAATTTCTATACCATTTAAATACATTATAACTAGACAAAATTACATTAGTACAAAGCTAATTAAACATTATTGGAAAAACAATCACATTCAATATTGAGGTTATGATTTTCAAATTTTTAAAGTCAAATACATTTACATTTCAAATACCTTTGCCGCATATATAAAATTATTTTTAACTGTAATATTTATTTTCTTTATATTTTTTAGTATTTTATAAAATTCCTTCATAAATCATGTACCATCTGCATATATGTACTTATGTATATATGCATTGATTACGAAACACACGTTTTGTTTTCAATAATACATTTAAATGAAAATTATAAATAAATTAAAAAAGTGTTGATATAAACAATTTTTGTTTTTATATAACCGATTAATTTAACTATTGACAAAATCAATAAAACAAATTCATACAGATATTAAAGTAAATAAAATTGAAAACCGTTTCTTTTGAAAAATTAAGAAAAACTCAGAACAAAAACGAAATAAACGAAATAAAAATAAAATCAAAGGTAAAGCCGAAAATTAATTAAAAATTTGAAGACGTTTCTTCAACTCAACAGAACCGAAATAAACTAAAGGAAATTTTATGATAAAATTCACGAAAAGCCCAAAATAACGAACAACCATGAAAACCTATTCGAATAAAGAGAAAAATGAAAAGAATGGTGGGTATATAAAATGAAAGGAAAACAAAAAAATTCACCACAACACAACAACAACGCAAATTTATCAATGGAAATAGTACTTTTTAAAATATTTTATTATTGAAAAAATAATTATAACAACTTAATATACATATGTAAATATACCAAAAATGAATACATAGATGTATATATACCATATGTATGTATTATATATATATATATCTTTCCTAGAGATTTTCCTAGAGCAATTTTGATTAAAAAGTTTGTAAAAGGCTAAAATAAAAATAACATAAAAGAAAAATTTATAAATTTAGCCTTCAGAAAGGAAAAACATTTATTACACAAAAAAAAAGAAAAAACAATTTATAAAACACCTTACTTAAAACCACACAAAGTATTGAAAGGATTTCAAAAAATAGTAATAACATTAAAAATTAAGAAATATTTCTAGGGTGCGGTTAAATCTGTAGGGAAAAAACTGTTTGAAAACTTATAAAATAGTACAATAGGAGGTTTATCAAAATTGAAAGAGAATAAATCACTCATATGTATGTATGTAGAAATGGGAAAGCGAATGATGCACAATACATTTGCATCTAAAAATATAAAGAATCGTTAGCCAAAAGCGGCAATTGATATAAATTCGCACATCATGCTTAAGAGAATAAAAAAAGAGAGTTAACCGATAGTAAAAATTAATCACTATTTAAGAGAATATATTTGAGAAAATCATGCCTGAATATATGCAATAATTGTAGAAAAGATTTCTCTAAGAGATGTTTGGAAAAACTAACGTGGAGAGTTGAGTTTTTTAATTGCAGAACGGAGACAATTTTGATTTTCTGTTTATTTATCTTCTTCAGTAAGTAGAGCGGTTTTTTATTTTATTTGTTTATTTTTGTTTACAATTGAAGAATGAAAATTCTGCAATTTCAGATGAGAAAATAGTACAACAAACTTTGCACTCACTGATGATGATGATGGTGTGTATAGCTTATGTTTGCATAGCTATGTTTCTATATATGTTTTACATTGTATAGTCTATATGGGGGCGTTTATAAAGGATGCTACTACTAGTGCAAGAGTATTTAATACATATACAAACAAGCTTAAAGAGGCCAGGAAACTAAAAAAGAGATGCAGCTTTTTTAATTATAATCATTGAATGGTGTTGATGCAAAAACAACAAGTACGTATTATTGCAATACATTACAAATCTATACATAGTATACAATACGCATATACATAATATACAAATATAAATCTATATAGGGAAACAGAGAGCAATTAAAGGGAGCACAAAACAGAGCAAGGGAAAAAAGTAGAATCAGGAAAACTATCAAAGGATATGTACAGAATAAACTAAAAATTTCAAAAGCAAATACAATTAACATGAAACAATTTCACTACATAGTTTTTGCAGCTTAAAAAATATGGGTGTGGGCAAAAGAAAAAAAGAATAACAAAATGCATATAACTCACACTTTTTCGGTTAAATTTAAATAGAAATGATTATTTTTTTCGTTATCGTGTGAATTATTAAACAATTGCTTATATATGTACATATTTTTTCTTTGGTTTTAATTTTTTAATTTTTTTTTTATATTATATTTAAGTAATTTTTCACCTTTTGCTTAAAGAATATTTTCCATTTGAAACTATTGCAATAACATTGTGTTAGAAATTATTTAACATTAATCTTTTTTTTATATTTTTAAATCCGTTAACTTTTTAACTCATATTCTGTATAAATATGTATATATTTGGTATCAGAAAATTTAAGTGTGTTTGATAAAATACGTAGAGAATTGAAAAAACACAACTTGCTGCCGAAGAGTGCAAGAACTAAATGATTGCATATTTGTAAAAGCTGCAACATATAGTCCCTCTTCGTTCTGTGAAAAGGGACAACAGAGCCAAACACAACATACTATTAAGACTTTGTTTCTGCTGAGTCCTAACGAATTGTATAGAAAAATTATGGATATTATGAGAGAATATAGTAAAGTTAAAAAGACCGTAGACCTGTTATGTTTACCATATTTTCCTCTTTTCTAAAATAAAATTTAACAACGAAAGGTTTAATTTTTTAAGTCCACACTCTCAAGGAAGTATAAATTAGCCAAGTATCCTATTAGCTGTTATTAAAAAGCATTATTTAATTTAAAATTTTTAAATTGTGAACCTAATAAACTAAAAAAAGTTAATAAAAGTGTAAATTATGAATTTTAAAATAGAGTACAGATGAAAAAGGAAATGCAATTTTTATATAGCAAAACATGCTATTAATTGTGGTAGGTTAGCCTCTCAATTTCCTCTCTATTACGAAATCTCTTATTCTCCCATACAAGTCCTTAACTTCATTGAGGAACCTTTTACAGGGGTGTAAACACTTTCATCGAATTCTTAACCTAACACAATTCTTGCTTTATTTACGTTTTATTTTTCTTCTCAGCACAACATCATCAGCTTGTAGTAAGGATTGGATTTTATGCTATGTGTGTGAGTGTGTGTCTAATGTTTATTTTTTAAAGATTATTTCCTAAGTCGCCCTTTTGCTTAACTTGACATCTTCATTCATGTCAAAAGACCATTGAACTCTGTACTCTCTGTTATGTCTGCAAAATATTAGAAAACACAGTAAAACGATGTTTATTTTATACGAACAAATTTATTATATATGTCCGATTTATTTATGCAGTTGTACAAGTTGGGCGACCAGCACCGGTGATTCGTGGGTTAAAGTAAATTAAAAAACAACTTAAGTATTATTGTACTACCTAGTGCTTTAATTAAGACGTGGAATAATTATAATATATAATGGAATAAAAATAATTATAATAATATAAATAATTTTATACCTATTTTAGTTATTTAATATAAAGAACTAAGTTTTTTTCCATTCCACAAATAAAAAAAACTCATACGTAATGTTGCACAAAGATTTACTTTAAAATTTTGTATTGCTTACCTTACCATCCTTCTGCGTCTAAAGCGAGGAAACGTGGAAAACGCTGTTGTTGTCTTTGGCGAGGTTGACTTCGTCCAAACGAATCCATTTTGTAAAATAGCTTGGGAATTATTAGTGTACCGCCGTAGGAAAGAAATTAAAAAATAGGTGAGGAGCAGATTTAATTGAGATTTTTTTCTTTTTTGCTTTCAAATCAATACTTAGAAAATACTTTTGTGATGCACTTAAACTTTAGATAGTTAAGATGTTGTCAAGACCAGTACTGGTTACACGACTCCTAATGTTGAGCTCTAAATGAAAAGGAAACGGATGATCAGTAACGCCAACTTATATAATTCGAATAAAGTGATATCGATAAAATAAATTTTGTAGATAAAAACATATGATTTCTTCTGAAAATCATAAAAATATATGCATTGTCATTAGGCAAACAAATAATAAATACTTTATTAGGCGTCCTTCGCAGCCACAGCAACTTTCCATTATACGAGCGAATTGTTTGAAATTTCTCCTTAACAAAATAATTCATTCGAGTTTGTTATGATTTTTAGCTGACTCTTATTTATTTCAATAATTTCTTATTTATCAAGGTTTTTTTATTGAATCCTCGTACTTGAAGTTCAGTGAACCAGGTTCGGTTTTATGCAAATGAGAAAAATATTAACGTATTTTATGGCATTGCCGCATCAAAATCACCATATGTTTATATAAATGTCAAACCTGTAGTCAGCACTTTAGTAAACACAAACGTAGAAAAATCATTTGATCTACAGCATTGCCAAGCTATACCAATCAAAATACGGGTAAACGAAAACAAAGTAAAATGTTTTTACATGTTAAAGCTCAATTCACAATAGATAATAAAATATCAAAGTAACTAATGACTTTTAAGTTGCTTGGCACACGTTGCCACATCAAATAATGGACCAAACTTACCTTTTTTGTTATTGTGTTGGTAAATAATACTCACACATACAGGCCGAGGTGAGCTTGAGGAATATCAAAATGCTTTGTTTTACTTTTCACTACCTGAGTTCCAACAACCATATCTTCTCCTCTTCTTCACAACAACTATACAATGTAGTTTGAAGGTACAATTTGATGTGTTGATGTGCTGAGCAAAATCAATATTACCAACACATATGCAAACTTAATCAGTTAAGGTTTAAGTGTCTCGTCAATGTTAATACATACCTACATACATAATTGGCCATTACAATCCTTCAGTCCGGATTACGGCCTAGCTTCTCACACCACTCATGTTGTGTGCGTTAATTTTATACGTGAGTGGCGGGACCTACAGTTTAACGTCGACTCCGAACGACAGATTTTTGAGAAACTTTTTCATGTCAGGTTTTATTTACTCTCAAAGTTTTTGCCAGAAATCTGCTGAGAGGAAATCGCCAAGAAATATTTTTTTATATTTCGTTTTTATGTCTGGCCTAGGATATGAATCCGGGCTTTACGTCTAACAAGCCAAAACACTACCTATTAGACTACGACGACTTCTTCGTCAATATTAAACATTACCCAATTATAATTGGGATGAAGTTCAAAAATTCCAAGAAAAAAACAATCTCCGGTATCAACTATAATTTTTTTATAACACATGTTAATTTATTAAAAGAAATTTTGATTGATGATTAATGAATGATGAATTAATTTTTTCATTAAACACTTCAGATGTTTAAGGTAGTAAATAGAGCTGACGGTAACAAATAGATTTTTACGGTTAATACCGTTATTAAAAGACTGTTTACTATTATATATACATATATATGTGTGTATATATGTATCGTTTAAATTTATAATTTGTCTGTCCTTTTTGTTGAATTAAGTCATTTTCGAAAAGAAGCAGAATTTTGGAAAGAAAAATCCAGGTTAATATAATCTGTTCCAATATGTTGGACTTTACATAGCAGCTAGGTGAGAGACTTACCTTAATCAGCAGACTCAAATTAACTCATAGTAAAATTTTAAGAATTGTATATCAATTTAATGTCTGAAAAGGTTAAGGCTTCGCATTTCATATATAACTAAACAAAGCCTATTTAAAAAAATGATTTACTACCATATATGTACACTTCGCTCCACTTGTGAAAAAAAGAAACTGCTTCAAAGATTTTTTCCAATAAGTCCACATAACGTATTATCTAATAAAAAAAGACAAAATACCGGATTGATTCTGCCAGAAGACTGCTAAGAGGAGGTCAACGAAAGAAATTTGTTTATATACTTTGTTAGATGTCAAGCTGAGGTTTAAACTCACAAGCACTCATCTTAAATCCCAACACACTACCTACTACAATACGGCGACAATCTTCATTAATTCAACAGGATAATGCGTCTATTTGCACTACCTGTTCAAAAAAGTATGCAGAGAACCACAATATCGAAATTTTAAATTAGTCACCGATTTCACAAATTTGAACATAATTGGAAATAAATAAGAATGGTCTATAAAATATTTTTTCTGGGTGAAAAAGAGCACTTAACTCAACTTTTAATACATCGAATATTTAATTAGAAATGGCCAGTGGTCCTTGGAGTTCCGATGCCGGGCGAAAACTGATCCAACAACTAAAATCTGATGGAAAAACAGTAATGGAGATCTCCAATCTGCTTAAATATTGTAGATGCAAGATGTACAAGATCACATCAAACAATGTGGTACCACCAGCAACCTAGAGCCCGAAAAACCACACCCAGGGAGGATAGTTTAATTTATAAAGTAGCTGCTAATAATCCTTTCACCAGCTCAAGTAAAATAAAAAATAAAATTGCATCGGATTTTGGTATTGATATTTCGTCTAGGACAATAAGACGTCTAAATGAGCAAAACTTGTGTCAAAAAAAATATCAAATCCCGACTAGCGTTTTCAATAAGCCGATGATATTTTGGAAAAATATACTTTGGAGCGACGAGTAGAAGTTTTGCCGCTTCGTCTCTGATGGAAAGCAGTACGTATGGCGCCCTCCAAACTTGAAGCATTCCCCAAAGTACACCCTTAAAACGGTCAAACATGGTGGTGGAAATGCGATGGTGTGGGCAGCATTTTCCTGGCATGGTGTAGGTCCCATTTACAAGGTTAATACTAAAATGGACCAGCACGTTTACAAGAACATTCCAACAGACACTATGATACCATTCGCTGAGGACAACATGCCTCTAATATGGAAATTTATGCATGATAATGACTTTACGTCCGGTGAAGAGTTGCTTAAAGGAAAACAAGATCACTCTAAAGTGGCCAGCTCAATCCCCAGACCTCAATACAATTGAGAACTTGTACCAAAAGGCTTGGTATGCGATTCCAAAGCCAAGTTATGTGCTTGTGTCAGTTTAATATATTAATATAGTCGTATTCTAGAACTGAATTCACTTCTAATTTTCTTTCTTTTTTGTTAAATGTAAAGGTAACAGATTTAATTTAAAATATATTTTGTATTTATTGAGAACAAAAACGTATTACGGTTACTATTTTGTTTGATGGTAAAAATATTGTTTTGTATAGTTTAAAAAAGTAAAATAATATATAACCGTTTCTGTAAATTTTATATATTTTTAAATTTGTTATTCTTTTTGATTAAACAACTACATTTGAGTAAATCATTGATTTTCCATTTTTGGTTGTTGTTTGTTAAATATTACTTTGTTTTGTTCTTTTTACAAACTTAAATTTACAATATTTTTAATAATCGTAATTTATTTATATAATTATTTAAGTTATATATATATATATATATATTTTTTTTATTTCAAATTTGTTTCTTTTTTAATAATATGTATGTATATTACATATTTGTACAAAATATGTTAAATCTGTTTTGTAGGGGAGAAGATAAAATAATAGAGTTTGGTTCACAGTAGATTCTGAAGCAAAAAATTAGAATTGCAGTATATATTTCTTTATTTTTTTTTTTAATTTTATGATTTAGAATTAAAGTTACAACAAAGAAACACAAAATTAACAAAAAAAATTTGCTATTCAGAGTTCAATTATATAATTTGCCTTATCTTTATACTTAATAATTTTATATTAAGTAATATAAAAATATATGTGTGTATGTATTTATATATATGTATTGCATATTTATTTTTCTTTAGTATATTATTACCCTAAAAAAATTAATTTGTAATTAACATTATGCTTACTTTTGACACTCATACACAATTTGCATGTCTTTTTAATGACTGAGTTCCCACATAGTTATATACAATAAAATAAATTTGTTTACATTTTTGAGTCGAGTCCAAAATTTTATTTCATTTTTTGTTTTTAATGTATAAAAAACGTGTTTGTATTGAAATCATTATTTGCTTTAAGAGTTGAGTTATTTATCAATTTATATTTACATTATTAAATTACTTGTTCAAGTGGTTTATATAATAGTAATTTTACAAATTGTTTTTTTTTTTCTTGAATCAAAAATAGCTGACCACTATCCTTAGAACTTTGTCGAAGATTCTATACAGTTAATAGTCCAAAGAATAACTATGCATCTCTTCGTATAATAGTTTTTTAACGCTTGTATTTTTGTTTCGTCTTTATATCAGGTTAATGTTTATTTGATTAATAGATATAATTACAACTAGGTTCTATTTACGGAGTTAATGCTATTTAATTAGATTACATATTCACCAGCTTTAATTGATCTTATGAAAAGTATAATTATAAATATCACTATAATATGTAATGTATAAGTACACGACATGTCTTTTTCTTAACTAATCATATAATGTATATATATATATATATTTATGTATACATGTATACACATATATATATATTTATGTATACATGTATACATATACATAATTTTGCAAATAATCCCTTCATTTTCTACATTTGAAAATATACACTGATCTTTCTATAAATACCAGACATTAAGAATTTGTAAATCCCTAAGTTTTATATTTCATATTTCTATTTTGCGCTTTTTGACTTTTTATTAAATATATGATTTAATATTTTAGATTTAGGCAGTTGTAATTTAATATAAATGAACAAAGTATTATAGAAAAGACAATAAAAACATTTGGTACAAACACCAAAAAACGAATATTAAAAAATATGACTTGCCAAATCATTTTCAAGAATATAAATTATTATAAACAATTTGTATCTACGCACACAGCTTATAATACCGTCACTATATTAATGATGAATTTTTTAAAATATACATTCAAACCAAATTAATATGTACATATTTTAAAATTATATTGATTCAGTTATCAAGCACTGAAATTTATTAAGACCTTCTTCATGTACGAATGGCAGGTGAATAAATACATTGTTTTCGGTAGAAAAAGTATACTACAAACTACTGGAAAACTTAAAATAAGTTGCTTTTTACTAAATAAATTTCAAAATTGTCGTAGTTAAAAAAGGAATTAATGACTTCATTTGTGATATTCTTGTTTTTTGTAAATAAAACTCAAGTTGTATATTTTTATAGTTTTAATAAAATAATTTCTCTTTTAATATTATTTGTGATTTTTTTTCTTATAGAGAACTTCTATTTAAAATAATAACCTACAAAATTAATAATTATTAAAAACAGTACGAGGAAATAAAAAATCATAACTATGTGATTACATTAGAGTAGATATAATTTAATATCGTATAAAATAAAAAATAATTCAATTTATTTTTCATAATTCTAAGGATAGAGTAAGATGCGCATAAAAACATTTCGAAATTGTTTTAATCATTTCTACGTAAGTATAGTATTCTATAGTGTTTAGCGTTCTAAAATTAAATACATGGCCTTAACAAAAGATAACAATGTTGACAAAAATAAAAATAATTCGATCTTATATGTTAGCCCCGTAACTAATGAATTATAACAATTTTAAAATTATTCGTTGATTATTTGTAAAATATTTAGAAAATTTATTGCTTTTGATCGTGAAAATCAAAATTGCATATTAAGACTGAAAAATGTGTGTACAAGAATTATAGTTTTAATAAATAATTGTAAGTTCATAGTACTTTGTTGTAAATTGTTTATGGATTTCCGCATAGAGTAAAGTTTTAAATTTAAGAGATAAATAATTATTTTATAGTAATATTAGAAATAAATTAAGCAACAATTACATTAAATACAGAAATGTTAATAAAATATGTTGTATTGATTTAATTTCAATACATATTAAAAATAATCTTATTCATTAAAAAAAAACCCTATTCAAGAAATTTTCTAAACATTTTTTTCAACATTTTTCTATTTTTTTTTTATTTATAAAAAATTAACTAAATTCAAAGAAAGAAACCCAGGAAATATAAAATTTTAAAAAAATTAACAATTCAATATATAAAAAAAAACTTAAATTTACAATAAAAATATATTTAACATAATATATTTTTGAGCATATATTTTTTAATAAAAACAAAATTTATAAAATTATGACTTTATAAATAAGTTCGTATTAGCAATTCTTTTAACTAAATATTAACTTAAAATAATAATCAAGTTGTTCATTAAAATATATATATATATATATACATATAAATATATATATATATATATATATATATATGTATATATATATATATGTATATATATATTCTAAAATTGTTTTAAAATGTACAAAACTATGTGTAAATGGTTTTGAAGCGCCATTTCATTTCGTATATGAAGTATGAAGTAAAATATAACAATAATAATAATGACTAATCAAGAAAAAATGTAATTCTTTTTTAATGTTTAAAAATTGACAAAGCACTATATTTCTAAAAAGGTATCTTTCGTTCTGCTGTTCTTCTGGAAAAATGTATTCAATATCATACGCGCTATTTACAATTCATATTTAAGTTTTCCATATAGATTAAAGCAATGTTTTTTTCTGTGTATCAATTTAAAATCAAATAATCCAATATTTGGCTGAGTAAGTAGTGATGTTGATCGAATTATGTTAATATCTCTTTGTTGTTTGTTTATAGTTTTATAAAAGTTACAATAAACAATTTCATCAAATGATTTATTATTGAATAAGCATTTCATCTTTAAGTTTTTTTAAACCAGCCTGGACATAACGAAATACTTCATAGACATTACTGTGCAAAGTCAATGGACCATTCTCATGATCCAGAGCAATAAAGAAGTCTGAAATAATAGAAATGTAGTGAATAAAGTTCACATTTGATTACGATTTTTACAATATTCAATCTACTTGCACTTACCCGTATGATTGCCTTGTCTAACTAACCGATCAGCTTGATCCCATAATTCATGACTACTGGCTAAATAATTAAAGTACTGATTTTGCTGGCACAAAGCTGAGTGTATATCTTGAGGCACTATTTTTCCGGGTGGTGTATTTGAGCCAGAACCCTATTTAAAAGATAAATAAGAGATGAAATTATAAATTAAACTCAATAAATTATTATGTGATATAAAGCAAAACTTACCTGTGAACCTACTGAATTAGAAGGTGAGATAGAGGAAGGTGTTGTACCATTGATAATATCACCTTTTCCCGACTTGAAGAATTCCGTACAAATTGTGTTGATTTGACGGCAAAAGGGTCTTTTCAATTTAAAAAGCTTTAGAGAGATCAATGATTGGCAACGAAGACTGCAATATTAAAAATACTGAATATGAATATGAATACTGAATATGGATATGCAAATTATTATTGCTGAATATATATTTTTAAAGAAGTTTCTTGACAATAAATAAATTTGTATATTTATTTCTTTTCTATTTTAACATTTTGAATTATTGTAGTATTCATTATAAATACATTTAAGTATTTAGTCAACTGTAAGGTGAAAAAAACTAAAACTAAATTGAAAAAAGTAAAATTTATAAAAAGATTAGCTTGTTGGTATGCAGAAATTCTGAGCGTTCGCATTTTCTAATAAAAAATAGAAAAATCATTATTTATTTTTCAGCATGAAGGACGTTCAAATATCATAAAAAGTTTACTTTGATCTACTTGGAAGTATTCTTCATTGTTTTACTGTGTCGATACATAGGTATGTCGACAAGAAATTCCATTTATCATTACAATTTGTTTAAATGCATTTGGAATACAAGAGAGTACATTTAGTGCTACTATTTAAATGTTAAATATAGGTTTGGAAACCATCTTTGGTTAAGAACGCTATTTATTTTATGATGTTACTGTCATTGAACATTATTATGACATATTCTTTTTGGAAACATTACAGTTTGAGCATGTAATTATATTCGATTTGATTTGTGTACTCTTGTGGCTATCACCACAATTAACGCACTTGTGATTTACAGTACACTTGCTACAAGCCTGACCAAACATCTAATTGCCACCCGTTGTAACGTTGGGTTAGTTTATATCTCTTAGAATTCTTCAGATAATATTGATTTTCTAAACCTTTCCAATGAATAATCATTCATTTTTAATGATCTCATCAATGTTAGAGGTGTTATGTTTTTTTTACTAATGACAACGGTACCAATTTCATCATCTATTAATTGTTTCTAGTGGAACCAAAATAATTGCGAATTGGTTTATTAGTTTCACTCATTTTGCTTAGTCTTGATCACCCAGTAACTAATTTAAATAAAGTGCAAGCTTAAGATTGACTAAAAATATCAGTAACTTTATAAAAAAAAAATTAAAGCTTTACCTTAATATAGCAACTTTATTGTGAGTTTCGTGTTGATTAGCCGATGAAACTTGCAAATATCTGAATTTAGAAGAAATGAATCTAAAATTAAATAAAAAAAAACCAAAATGTGAGAAGAAGAATTTTACATTTAATTTTACTGCTACGTATTTATACATTTCAAAGAAGTGTTTGCACTTTACTCACTTAATCAAAGACAAGGTGTCCTTGTACATGGTCCAGGCTGCATCTTCAGAACGACTATGTTGTTCCATGGCAGCTCCAGATAAGAGAAAGTAAACTACAGCCTCCAAATATAAAGTCACTTGATTGAAAGTATCCTGTTCGCGGTCAGCGGCATGCTTACGATGAACAGCTTCTTGCAAAAATTTACCGTCTTTGCTGCAATTGGAATAAAATTGTTGGTCATTTAAACATTGAGAGACTAGAAATGAATTTCAAATAAAAACACACGACGATCTATCTACAGATTTTAAACTTTAAATAGCATTTTGTAAATAAAATTTTCCATTGAAAATGAAACAATAGTTAAAGGGAAAGCAAAACAATTTTGAGCAAAATAAACATAAAACAGTTGGTTTACATTTGTAATAAATTTTGAAATTTGGCCGTAACGGAGGAGTTGGTAGTGTTGTTGTTGTTGGAGGAGTAGGTAGAGGAGTTCGAATATTCAATAAATGATTCCGCAACAAACCTGAATTCATCACTCAAAGCGTCATCATCCCGTTCGAAATAGGAACGGTAGATAACTTGGGTTGGAGCTCCCTTCGTTGACGTAACTGCTGTACTCACTGCTGTTGTTGATTGCGATGAACTTGGTGCAGCTGATATTGCCGTTGATGGTGCTGAAGGACATTGCAAAGAGGAAGTAGTTGATGGTATTGTTTTTGTTGGAGTTGAAATGAGAGAAGCATTCTTTGTAACTGGCAATGAAGGTGGTGGAGTTGCAATTGGTAACAGTCCCACATTGGCTGGAGGTGGCATACTGGTTGAGACAACAGTGGTTGAATTGTTGCTTGTGTTTTGTAAATGCGCAGGACTGGCAGTGTTTGAAACATTGTTAGTTAATTTGCTGCAATTATTATTATTTGATTTATCTGTATTTTGTTGTAGGAGCTTATTTTCCATATGTAACCGATCGTGATTTGTTGGAGGAAATTGTTGGTCTAACATTTGATGTTCCTTCTAAAGAAAGATAGAAAATATTAGTTTTTGCAGTACAATTTGGGAATCACAAGTTACATTCTTTATTTACCTCTCTTTGCGACTGATCTTGTCCGTTAGGGTTCGATAAACATACGTCCATCAATCCGGAGTCTTTAGGGGATTTTAAAGATTCAATTACAATTTCTTTATGGGTTCCAGTACCTGTCAATTTATCTTTTTCTGTTAACATCGTTAAGTCCTTTTCTTTTTTCCGTTTTTTCTCTTTGTAAGGACTTGAGCTAGAACTAGTACTACGTTTACGTCTCAGTTTTGGCTCTAACGACATATCGTTGGGTGAGCATAGGGATGATTTTTCAGACAAATCACTGGGCTTATAGTCCTGTTTGAGTATTAAGATTTCCTGTTTTATGAGCGCTGGATCTGTAGATGAGTCGCTTTTAAATTTAGTTTCACTGCAGGTGTATTCCGAATCAGGTTCATGTTTTATTATCTGTTCGTGTTTAACACCTGGCAAGAGTTTATTGCCTCCCCCACTGTTTGGAGAATTGTATCCCCTCACAGCTGCTGCAGAACTGTAACCATTTGGAGGTTGCAGATGTTCCTTAGGAGTTGAGCCACCACCACACACGCTACCATCCGTTGAGCGACTACTTGAACGACCAGTGTTTCCATTTTCTTTTCCGAATTCGTGAAGATTTTCTCTAGAATGTGACAATTCTCTTTCAGAGGCTGACGATATGGTAGAGGCAATTTGGATAGGCGTTCGGTTACCCGTACTTCTAGGAGTTGCGTTGCCACTGCCACCACAACTAAAGTTGCCACTAGATGTAGATTTTAAACGCATTTGGTTATTACATGATTGCAGATCAGCATTTAGTATTGTTTCATGATCATATATAGGAGTGCGTCCTGCGCAAGATGTAAGATGGCTCTGTTGTTGTCCAGGAACATTACCATATAAACGGTATGTATTGGAGTGCCATTCCATGGGTACATTTAACAATCTAGAGAGATCAATTTTACATATTAAAGATGTTGGAGGCGGAGGTTGCAACAATACAGGTGGCTGCTGTTGGATTTTGTGAGATGACGTTGTCGATGCTAAAGAAGAAGGTGGATTGGATAGCATGTGATGCACGGCAGATACAGCTGCTACCGAAGGTGTGGGAGTTGGCGTTCTTGTGGTGGGAGGCGTTCGAGTAGGGGTTCTTGTTGGTGTCTTAATACGCTGCTGAATTTTTCTCTCAGCACTGCTTGTACTACGATCTGGGGTACGATGCGACACTATCGCACCAGCAGCTAAAACCTGAGAAGCCAGTGGTGTCATATTTATGGAACGCGGCGACCTCATTTGACCGCTTGGGGTTAAACGAGGAGATTGTGCGGTTGGAGTATTCTGTGAGGAGTTGTGAAGAACTGAAAGATTTTCTTGTGATAACCTTAGTGCTGGGGATATATGTTTCTGTTGTTGTTGCTGCTGATCTTCAGACTGATCAACTATTAAAACTTGACCCTGTTTCTTTGCGCCGCCTTCATTAGATGATTTGAAAATACGAGTCAGAGTGCTAATTTTATTTTTATCACTTTTTGGTTTATCACGTTTCAATTTCTAAAAATATAGGATAAAGAGGATTAAAAGTTAAACAAATTCAAAAACCACTGCAGGTTTCAGATTCTTACCTTTTCTTTTCGTACTTCTCCTGAGTCTGAATCTGAACGGTCCTCACCACTAGATTCCGAGAAGAAGGCACCTGCCGCTTTATGCGGCGATTGATGACTGGCAGAACGTTGAGAAGAGTTACCAACAGATGTTATTGCCACTATCTGCTGAGATGATCCCCCCGTTGATGTTGAGGCATTAGGTAAGTGACTAAAATCTTCTGCAGATGATTCTGATGATGAAGACGTAGATGAAGAAGACATTGAAATATTATGAGACTTATTGCTGGATGTTAACGGAGCTGATAAATCCTCTAAGGAAGATTTTCGAGTGTTCAGTTTTTTGACGATTCGTTTCGGGGGTACAATTTTCTGTTCTGTCTCGCCTGTCAATTTTGAGTTAACTTTACAGAGTTTGGTTTCTTCTACTTCAGATGACGATGAATTTGTAATAATTTTTTTTAATTTTTTTTCTTCTATCTCCGTGTCTGAGGCTGAGGATGACGATTTGGATATAGAACATGAAGAGGAATCTGATGACGAAGACGAATCATCACTTGCAACAAATGAAACTATTTGTTGCTTTGCAGGAATGACCGGTGGAATTAGTTGTTGAGTAGGCGGTAAGTCCGCTGGAGACGCCGGTATTTGTGTTTGCTTAGTGGGTGAAGTATTCAAATCTTGAGCTAAAGAATTTGAAGAATAAAGTCTTGATGCTCTCCTTCTAGCTGTAGCAGCAACATTTGTCACAGAGGCGGGTTTCTTGTTGATATCTTTTTTGGCGGTTAATGTTGGTCCTTTTGCAGAAGCCGAGGCCGACGACGTTGAACTTATATTTCCACTTTGGTTGGGTGTTGTTTTGCGAGGTCTTCCTCTCCCCTTTTTAGGACCGGTTACAGTGCCACTTGTACTTCCACTAACTGCAACGTTAGGTACTGGGCTTACTAAACGTTGTTTCGTTAATTCATCCTGTTCCTCATCACTTGTATCAGGTGCTACACTAGCAAAACTTTGTTGCTTTAGTTTCTTACGAGGTTTCTTTGCTCTCGGTTGGGGAGGAGGAGGTCTTGTTAAATGAGAGCTTGGCGACGAATTAACTGGATCTAAGCGTATCATAGTGACTGAGTTAAGCATTTGAGTTTTTTGCACCATAGGCGGAGAGCGCGGTAAAGCTGTAATAGCGGCCGGAACGCCTGGAATTTGCAAAGTACCACCAGGACCTCTAACTGGCAGACGTTCATCATCGCTGCTATTCGAGTCCGAAGAAAGATTTGACAAACCTTCTATGACATCTCCGCCATACGAGGTAACAGTTGTATGGCCTCCAGCTATAGACATACCTTCATGCTTGATTTGGGTGGATGGTATTGATACAAATTCTGAAGCATTGAGAATAGGTACTTGCTGTTGATTAACACCCATCCCTACAAGGGGTGTAGTAGAAATTTCCTTCTTGATATCGCCTAACATCGGCGAAAGTGGTGTTACCGAGAGTCCCGCCGGTGCTTTTCGAGATGGAAAAGCTGGATGGGGGAATGTATCACTTTTATTAGCAACTCTATTTCGTCTACGTATATTGTCATTATCCATATCGTTGCCATTTTCATCGTCCTCGTCATCATCGTCTACTTCATCCAATATCGCTTCATTCTTAATATTTGCCACATGCTGAGGAGGTTCTGGTATAATTTGAGCTCCTCCTCGAAGAGTGATAGGCATATTGAAATTGGCTACATTCATAGAATTCACGGTGTTTACCATTGACGTAGTAGAAGGTGACGCAACATCTTGCGTTGGCGTTTGATGTACAGGAGCTTTATTGAAATACCTGCTAAGCTGCCATTTTGTTGTGTTTGATGGTGAGGGTGTCTTATTTGACGAAGATGATGATGAACCGCCCGAAGGAGGTGCAGATGAGCCCAAACCGGAACTACTACTACCGCTGCCAGCTATTGAACCGGATGAACCCGGTCCTAATTTCTTTTTTGTTGCTATTACTGGACCTATTTGTTGCTGTTGACTTATCAGCTGATGAGTAGCTGGAATAGTTGCCGATTGATGCGTTTCACTCCTTGACGAATCACTTCCAGACTCACTTGAATCTGACGGCGAACTATCACTTGAATTCATTATTGAACGATTTTGTTTTTTACGATCATCATCCGAATCAGAAAGCTCTAGATCGTTCTCTAATGTTGAATTCTGTTTTTCAATCGGTGGCGGTGTTGGCTTTTCTGTTTTCATAGGTTTTATTAATGTATCCTTTGATGGTCTGGGCAATATTGGAGAGTGCGGCACAGTGGGTGATGTAATGGCAGCAGCATTACTAGTTAATGATGAACTCTGCACGGAGGAAGTAGAGGTAGATGATGTTGGATTGCCGGTGGATGGGGAGGGATTGACGACAGGTGCAATATATGTGGAAGAGGTGGGAGCCGAAGATGAGGATAATGAGTTTGAGGCTGATTTCGAAGAAGGCATTTGGTTTGTTGAAGTGTTTAAGGAAGGAGGCACAAATCTAGGTGCTGGCATTTGCATACGAGGAGGAGAGTCCAATGGCTCGACTGAACTTGTTTTGGCTAATATGTCAAATGAATACTTGTGCTTATTCTTTTCGCTGAGATTATAGTTCTCCATCAAAGTGTTATGAGGTGTTGCATCAATGGCAGTTAACATTTTTGGAGGACAAAATGTATTGGTAACATGATTAATAATTTCTTTAATGTCATTCTAAAAATGAAAAGAAGATTTAAATCAAATAAAACTTTACTATATGAAAGTTAAAATTTCAAACTTACCTCAGATGGTAATGCTTTTTGGCGTTGTTTTGGTATTGATGGTTGTGAGAAACGGCCGTTGTGGGCTGAAGATAACGAGGAGGCTGCTGCAGTTGGCGGTCCAAGATATGATTTCTCAATTGTCGACGTTGACGACGAAGATTGACGTCCATTTGGCATATGTGGTGTGGAAGGTGGCAGCAGATTACCCGATGGAGGTCCTTTTGGTGGTGCCATTCCACTGCTCAAACGATTCACCGGTTGACCTGGATAGCCTCCTCGACCATTATAAGGAGGTTTATTATCAGCCTGTTTGACATAAGGCGCCTGTCTTAATTGCTGCTGCTGTTGTTGATAATGATGTGGTGGCTGCTGTGATTGTTGTTGCGATTGTGGTGGGGGAGGTGGAAGTAAACGTTGTGATGATGTTGAGGAGGAACCCGTTAAAGAAGCAGCTGTCGCCAGACCAGAACTTACATTTGGTATAGGGGAACTAGTCGGCACTATGCCGGGTAGGACAGCATTTGCCGGCATTTGACCATGACCCGAATTTGATATGCCTACCGTATAAAGATTAATAAAATCCTTGGCTTTGGAGTAGTCTCCCAATTTAGCTGCAATCTTGTCATCATCTTCAGATGGATTCACACGTCGGGGTTCCGAAAATAATGCTACCTCCCGATTCGATGATGGTGTTTGAACTTGTTGTCTTTCAGATTTTTCACGTTCTCTTCGTTGTTTCCTCTCATATTCATAGTCATCCATGCTGAAAACAGTGGAAACAATTTTGTACATAAACATTAAATAAAGACTCTAAAAATTGAAACACAAATATATGTATATAGTATGTACATATGTATATACATACATACATATATGTATATTCACATTATTTAATTTATTTTATTTTCTGATTATTGTATTGTATTCTGTATTTTTTACTTATTGACAGCATAATTAGCTCACTGAATGAAGACAGAGAGACGCACAAAATATACTGTTAAAATTAATTATGTAAATCGACAAATAATTCAACAAACAAACAATCGTAGGATAATAAAAATTCTATGTAACGCGATTCGAATAATTATCGTCACTAAAGCCCCTATGAAGAAAACGTCTACGGAACGGAACGTACGTTCGATTTTAGAATACAAAAACTACGTTCCGTGGACGTTTGGCTAACCGGGGATTTGTACTACGATTTGCAACAAAAATAATAAAAACAAAAGCACACATAGCCACAAACAATACATAAATAAAAAAACAAAGTAAAACTTACTTGCAAAATAAAATCTATCAAATAATTTATGGTGATTTTGCTGATAAAATTTTTTTTACAAATAAAACTAGTTGTAGTTGTTGTTGTCTTAAATGAAATATACAAAGTTTTAGATGTATATTATTGATTAATGACGGTAAAGTTGTATTTGTTGCTGTCGTTGTTGTCTATTTATCTATTACAAATATATTTGAAATTGTGTTAATCATAGCTTTTGTGTAAGACAAGACTTGTCTGACTTACATATATACATATGTAGTATGAACGCACTAGATTATTTCAATTTTATTAAGATTGAAAAGAAACCCTACATCTCACCTTACTTAACTTTTGGATATAAAGCTACTTATAAATAATAAAAAAAACAATTAGAAAACACTATTTAACAAATGTTTCATGCAGAGGGAAAATTTCAAATATTTTAAATTGTTTATGACAGCGACTGCGACGTCGAAAAAATAATTTCAATTTTGCTTTCCTTTTCATTGTTTATTTCCTTCTACGATTCCGACCATAATTTATCACATAATATATCTACATATAAATATTTTCAAATACTTCAATTTTTTAATTTTAGTCGTTTCCGTTTTTGCATTTATTATTTTATTTGCTGTTTTGTTAAAAAAAACATGGCTGTTATTGTTATAGTCGTAGAAAAATACGATAAAAGTGATAAAAAAACAACTTCTTATATGTATATGTTTTCTTCTATTCCTTTTTGTGTTTAACTTTTGTAACAATTTTTGCTGTCAAACCTGAAAGTAGGCAAAAGAGAAAATATCAAAATAAATCGGGTATCGAACAGACAGAAAAGAACACAATGAAGACGGACAAGAAGAAGAAGGTGACAAACAAAAATACTGAATCACAAAAAGAGAAACCAAGGCAAATTTGTATAAAATAAAACAATAACAAACAGACATCCAGGTCAATGTTAACATAAAATAATGACGGCGTCAATAAATAAATAAGGTGACGGCAAGACAGTTAACTTACATTATAGGTATAATTTAAAAAAAAATTATTTTTACTGATATTATCAGAGGCATTTTCAATCTTTCTGATATATCCGCTTGGTCACGTTTAATCTGTGCTTAAGTGCTCTTCTAGAACCATTATGCTTGCCAAAATAAACAAGGGCTATGGGTATAAGCTTGTGTAATAAATGATCAAATCAATTGATTGAATCTCAATGCACTGAAAATTAATTTTTTTTTTCAAATAAAGTGCATTTACCGAGATACACTGCGTAAGTTTTTAAGGCAATTTATTAAATGAATCGTCAATAAAATGCAAATGAATTATTAGGTTATACTTAAACGCAATGTTTCGAAAAATACTAAAAAGGGATGGAGAGCATATTTTTCATATTTTACCATATCATTACTTAATGCAAAGAAAATCACAAACTGATACAGTTCGTTTGGAAGAAAACTTATATGTATGGCATTATGTAAGATCAATTTATTGCAAATCTATACTTAATTTTCAAAATCATACTGCAGGAACTAAGACTTATGTAAAATATGCCTCAGTAAAAATGTCTAATAAAGAATTTTTAAATAAAGTGGTAAAATTGTAATACTGACCCGATCGATATGAAAGACATTTTATGACAATTTAATACAATATAAGCATAAGCTAACTCAGACATATATTGAAGTAATTTGTTATTATTTCAATGTAACAATAAATCGCTATTGTGTTAGTGCATACCTATTTTAATACTTTTTCTAACAACAAACCGTTTTAATATATGTGAAAGTCCAAATATCGTTAAATGCTTGACACGTATACACAATATACATACGACTATAAAACTATACGATAACAGAGAATAGTGCACATTTAAAGGAAATAGTACAAGGAAAAGGACTACACTGTACACCACACATATAATGCAAATAAAACAGACGACAATAGCAACAAATAACCAAGCAAACATCTCCAGAAGCCGAAGGCTAAGAAACAAAACGACAAAATATAAATAGGAATTTCAAATCATTCATGTCTTTCTTATACTATTGAATACGGCGACAAGTTGAATACAATCAAGATTTATAACAAATACACACGCATACCCTAACCATATATGGTGTATAGACATGTACTATACATATACATATGAATAAAAAACGGATGCCACACACACTTTAAAATACATAAAGATAATCAAAGTGAGTTGAGCAAGCAACAAGAAGGATGTGCAGGACATCATCAAGTGGTGTCGTTGGGAATTCATTCCACCATAACCATTAACCATTACCATCTGTGCTCTTCTGCTTTTATTTTATTTCATGATCTCTATGCTGTTCTGCTAGTTCTTGTTATTATTGTTCTCTTTTCCTACAGAACAGACAAATGTATGTAAATATATGTACATGTACAAAATATACATATGTACATAGGTGTCTTTCAGAGTATGAATCTAGGATTGTCAGCAAAGTATATTTTTGAGCGACTTTGATGTACGTGTGTTGCATTTACTAATTATTGAGGTTAAAAAAATTAAAGACGACTTTATGCGCAAAAAAAAATTACTTTGGCATTTTCAGAAAACATTTTCTTTTTCATGTCCTCCAATTCGGTTTTTTTTGTTCCTTCATTTACTATTTTCATAATTGAATTTGTTATCAAACATGTATGTTAAGCATTGAAACATTACTTACAATAAGTATCGATTGCATATCACTTTCAATTGTATTGAATTAGTACTAGAACTTACCTGTAAAGAAAAAAGAAAAGCAAATATTGTTAAATATTATTGTAAAAGTTATCATCGAAAATAAATACATTACAAATACAAAGTTTTTATATCTTTAAATACATATGTATATCAAAAAAAAATCCTTTTTTAACAGCAACAAAAAAATAAAATTGTTTAAGTTTTGAAAAATTATTGAAGATAACCTGAAGAATGAGTGAATGAAAAACGAAAAAGGAAGAACTACAAATTCAACATTACAAACAACACAAACAATAATAATAAAAAAAACAGTTATTGCTTTTGTTTGGATGTCCAAGGAGAGAAAAATGAAGACAGAGTCTACCACAGAGTAAGAGCGAAAGAGAAATATAACATATAAATAAAATAATCAAGGTTCCATCTGACTGTATTGAAGAAACGACTGACTGTGGCAGCAGAAAAATTTATAAGAACAGGACCTTGATTTATTGCTTTAAATGGTAAATAAACGAATGCACGTATTTAAAGTTAAAAATGTACGGTCACGCATAACGGCTGTTTACGAAACTCAAAAAGAAAGTCTAGAGACAAGAGCCGTTAGTGTTGTTTAAGGTTGTAATTTAAATTGCTACAAATATTGCTTGCAAAATTTAATGAAAGAGAAATAAAAATTACTTGCAATTCATGAAGTGTAAGTTTTTAAAATTTTAATGAAAAAAATCCTTTCCCTGTGTGTTAGATAATAAGAACAGGACAATTTTGTACACGTAAACTATATACTATATGTATATATTTACTTGTATATGTATGTATATACTATGTTAGAATTACCCTTGGTTTACTGTAAAGTATGCACTCAAGTTATGTTAGGTAAGATAACGGGCCCTTCCTAAAACGTAAGGCTTCCAAATATGTCTCTATATTAAACTATCCTACTCCAGTTTTCTTTTCCAACTCAATACAGAAGAGCGTAAAATACTTCACGTGTTCTAAGGCTGCCAACGAACGGAGCATTTCCAATTTAACTAATAAACTAAAATAATTTATTATGGGGCCAGAACTCGATATCTGGCCAATTCATCAGCAACGGAATTTCTATTGATTTCCTCTCTAATAGCAAACTTCTATTGTTTCAAATTTCCGAGAAACCCTACAGAACAGGAATTTAAATAATTCATTCTACTCACTACGCATTGCACAACTTTCAGTACAGCCATAACTTGCCTTTTGAAATACACTGCGATGTGGTCAAACAATCGATTGATTTTAAGTATTAAAATCATAACCGTTCACAGACGCTGAATAGAAGCGCAAACGTATTGAATTTTCAAAATTCGCAGTCTAAAGTGACAGTGCCTTTGTCAAAGATTAGTATTAATTCAAAGCAAAAGATGAAGAATACAATATAATGATCCGGGGAGATGATTTTCTTGACGATATAAAAATATAAAATGTATTTTTTATGTCTCTTCGCTACTTTTAGGAACGTTGAGTTGCCACAATGCATCTTCGTTTCTTAGAAGTATAACCCCTGTGAGGTGAGGAACTTCATATGTTCTTCTCTTTTTTAATTTTGCAAGCTTTAATCCTCTATGGAGATGGATTATTTTGAACCAAGATTATTCGGATTTCTAAATTTTAAAAACAATTTTTTTTATTAAACTATTGAGGCAGAATTTATCTACAAAAATATCGTGTCAAGCATTTTAGAGAGATGATAGATCACAAGTACCGAGTTGAATTTTTGTGTTATATTTATGGCATTACAATGAAATCTGAAACCAAGATAATACCTGTACATAGACTTTCGTGTTTACATTTTATTAAATATGTACATATGTATATAATTTGGAGGCCACTTTGCCGATTAAGTGTTTAATTCGTTTTATAACTTTTGAAACGTGATAGTTTTAAGCTGACACAATTTTAAAGATGCAATTTATTTTCAATATTATATTTATTAGCATATTCGTACGTATTTTTTAATATTAACACAAAATCCCTTAAAAATTTTAGAGAATATTTAAAGAATCCAATGATATGTACATAATTTAACGAGTACATGCATATTTGTAAACCTTTCACTTGAAAATAGAAAATAAAAGGAATTAAATGAGTTAATCGCTGATGGATTAGGACATAATTACAATACTTATGTATGTACATTAATAATAATAAAAATAAAAATAAGAGCATAGAAAATTAAATTCAAAAAGTAAATACACACCCACTTTAGATTTTATATGAAATTCCCATCGAATAATCAATAAAATGGTTATAAACATTGTTAGTATAAATGTGTTGTTTTACATTTTGTTATTATTTACATACATACATACATACATATATATTTGTTATCTTGGTAAGAGCACAAGAGGAAAGAAGCAAACAATAGAGCATAGCGTCACAGTTTTCAACCTTATGAATACATAAACAAATACGAAAATAAGTGAATCATTTTTAAAATTGTCTTTACGAACAAGTAAATCCAAAGCATAAAATTTTTAAATATTGCTCATACGCCACACAAACAGACAGTTTTACAGAGAATGAGAGGAAGTAATCGCAACATTTGGCAGGTTTGTAGGTTTTGTATGCACATACATATGTATGTAGATATGAACATACATATGAAGATATAACTTTTTTCAATTTGTTTATTTTGATTTTATTATTGTTTTAGTTTTCATAAATTGTGTTAGCGTTTTCCCTGTTTTTTTTTTCGTCTTTGTATTTTGCGTCGTTTATTTGCATTTTAAAATGTATTTCTTTTTTATTTATTGTACGTCAGTCATTCTCATTTATAATTGATATTATTGTTGTTGTCATTATTGCAAAAGACGGTATGTAGTTACATTTGTCTTTTCATACGTTTTCTGAACACATACAAATGTTTTAATTTTTGCAATCTAGATTTACAAAAAACTTTATTTCAGTATTATTTAAATTCTTATTTACAGTGATTATGGTATGTGTTTCTATGGGTGTGCGTATTCGCGAGAAAGCGGGCTCCGTTGTATTTGTGTTGAGGTGTTTAAGTTAATGATAGACACTTGAAAAAAACATCGATATTTTTTCGATGCAATGCATCACATAGAGGCATCGATGTTATATCGATTTATGCAAAAAAAAACAACATCCAACATATATCAGCAGGATAATGGCCCGAAACATACAGCTAAATGTGTGAAAGAATGGTTTGTGAGTAATAAGGTGAATGTAATAAGGTGGTCATCACAATTCATTGATTTCAATCCCATAGAAAGTCTTCAGGATATTCGAGATCGACAAATATTATACGATACCTGCAAAAATAAGGACGGCCTATTTCAAGACAGAAATCGACTGGAAAGGCATCTCGAATGAAGTTTTTTCTAACATAATTGAGTATATATATATATATATATATATATATATATATATATATATATATATATATATATATATATATATATATCTGTATCGAGTGTACATACGTATGTACACTGGTGGCCAAAACTAAAGCAACTGACATTACACTTTGAAATTTTAGCAAATATGTTCCGCTAAAAAGGTTAAAACTGGATGATTTTTGGTTTTTATGTTTACACATTATTCAGACTAAACGTAAATGCAAAAAAATTATAATCAATTTACTTAAAATATTGCTTTTCTTTCAAAATAACGAAATAACCATAAAATTCTAGTGGTCAAAACTAAAGCAACTTTCGTACTTCTGTAACAAAACTTAAAAAATAAATTAATAGTCAATAGCGTAACCCTTATTTTTAATGACGGCAGCACATCTACGGGGTGTTGAATCAATTAGCCTCTTAATTTGATCTTTAGAAATGCTGTTCCATGCGTTCTGGATACGATTAAAAATGGGGTGTTTATTTGTCCCTAAATCCCTTTTTATTTTGCGGTCAACTATGCTCCAAAGGTTTTCAATAGGGTTAAAGGTTTATCGATTAACCTAGCCACCCGAGAACAATTACTTTTGATTGACTCAACCATCCCTTAACAAATTTTGAAGCATGATTTGGGTCATTGTCATGTTGGAAAACCCAAACCAGTGGCATGTTCTCTTCTGCGTATGGCAGCATTACGTTTTCCAACAGATTTTTATAAACAAATCGATCCATTTTCTCAGTAATTTGATAAATTGGTCCAACTCTACAGCTGTAGAAGCAGATTTAAATGCTCGGAAACCATCAAAGAAACCATTTATTTCCCAGAAAAATCGCAGAGCCAGGTTAGCATTTGGAAAGGCCCATATTGGTTGGAGTCCTGTTCAGTGGAGAAGCATATTGTTCTCCGATGAATACAAATTCAATATAAAAGTTTCAGACATGAAGAACTTCACCGTAAGGAGACCAAAAAGTTAACGCCTTAAACCGCAATATTGTAAAGGAACGGTAGAAGATGATGGAGGCTCAATAATGGTGTGGGGCTGTTTTTCATACGATGGAGTTGGACCAATTTACCAAATTACTGAGAAAATGGATCGATTTGTTTATAAAAATCTGTTGGAAAACGTAATGCTGCCATACGCAGAAGAGAACATGCCACTGGTTTGGGTTTTCCAACATGACAATGACCCAAATCATGCTTCAAAATTTGTTAAGGGATGGTTGAGTCAATCAAAAGTAATTGTTCTCGGGTGGCTAGGTTAATCGATAGACCTTTAACCCTATTGAAAACCTTTGGAGCATAGTTGACCGCAAAATAAAAAGGGATTTAGGGACAAATAAACACCCCATTTTTAATCGTATCCAGAACGCATGGAACAGCATTTCTAAAGATCAAATTAAGAGGCTAATTGATTCAACACCCCGTAGATGTGCTGCCGTCATTAAAAATAAGGGTTACGCTATTGACTATTAATTTAATTTTTAAGTTTTGTTACAGAAGTACGAAAGTTGCTTTAGTTTTGACCACTAGAATTTTATGGTTATTTCGTTATTTTGAAAGAAAAGCAATATTTTAAGTAAATTGATTATATTTTTTTTGCATTTACGTTTAGTCTGAATAATGTGTAAACATAAAAACCAAAAATCATCCAGTTTTAACCTTTTTAGCGGAACATATTTGCTAAAATATCAAAGTGTAATGTCAGTTGCTTTAGTTTTGGCCACCAGTGTATGTACATATGTATATGTATATGTGAAAAGGCAAATACATGGGTCTACGGAAAAGATTCAGCAATAAATGGTTGATAGATATGTTATTAAACATTGTAAGTTCATTTTTGGCATTGAAATATCCGGGACGGAATTAAACTTAGCACTCCCAGATCTGTTGCTTTCTATATGACTGAATGTACCTTCGATCAAACGTATAAGTTATGTAAAATGATTTATACATTATGAAACTCTTTGTGCTTGCATAAAATCAGTAAATTATAATAATAAGAATAATAAAACGACGTTTATATATTTTAATTTCAGATTTTATTTAAAACATGATATGTATGTGGGTAACAATTTCTTTTAAATTTTCAACTAAAAACTGTTTTATCTTTTCCTAAAGAAAGAGCATGTGATTCTCTTTTTCAAATCGTTTTGTATATTTGTAAGTTCCTTTAATATTTTTAAACCTAACTCCAAAGTGGGGGAAACTGTTAAGTACCGTTCTTAGAGAGTACATGTATGAGTTTCCATTATATCTACACCTACACAGACACTAGTCTCATACATATAGTATCTGTTTCACAATTTATATCTGACATTACATTGTCAAGTTGTAAATATGTTAAGGGACATTATTATAAAAAAAAACACACAAAAGAACAAAAAACAACACAAAGGGAATTATGAAAAATCGGAAAGAGGCAAGCAAAAAAAAACCTGCGCGCCTATAAATTTCCAGAGTCCTTATTCTCATTCTATTTGTTATTGTTGTCGCTGTCGTTTTGAATTGTTTTGTCTACTTTGATGCAGTAAAAGTGTATGCGGGTATACATATGTATGTATGTGTGTGGTCGTTTGTATATTTGTGTATATGCATGTATGTTTGCAAGTTTATATTACATTCCAGATGGACAGATACTACACATAAATTCGTAAATTATTTGCTACACACCTAAAAGTATGCTTCCCTATGTAAGCGATGTATTTGTTTAGTTTATTGTTACACATGCATATGTACATATGCACAAGCAAATACTATACTATATGTACTATACATATACATACATACTTATATGCATATACATGCGAATACTTTGTCAGTACACTGATACTGAAATATTGTTTGTTGAAATCCTACTTTTGTTCGTCTGTATGTCTCTATGTACACATGTGTGAATGCCTGTACAATAACAAATCTATGATTTTTGTATACGTATACGTATACGTGTGAGTAAAACTATGTGACCAAGCATAAATTTAATACCGTCATCCAAACAAGCTATCACGAGTCCAATGTTGTGATGCATGTTGCTGTGCAATTTTAAATAAAATTAAAAAAATAAACTGTTGAGCAATAAAACAAAAAATACATTCCTTCCTTTCCCCACTGGTATGGTATAATTCTTATTATACTAAATTTGTGCCAGTTTTTCATCTGTCCATTTGCTGTTTTACATGTATAACGGACTTTTAAAGTTTTCTTTATGAATTTTTATTTAAAATTTCTTTATTTTTTTAAGTCGTGAGAACATTTTTCCGTTTATAAATAGTTTCGGTCGCTTGGTACACAAGTAGTATAAACAGTTATACGAATAATGTTGAATTAAAAAAAAAAGTAAGATAAAATCCGGCTGAATTCGACCGATACCATGGGTTATGTTGGCTTTGAGGACCTCTGTGCAGCTTATTCACATATAACTGCGACAGCACATGTTATTAGTGATCATCTAATTCAGACCAAAAGAAGTAGTTGTGGCGACCACACAATTCTCACCAAATAGTGATTTTTTCGGGAAACATTTTTTTATTTTTATTTATTTATTTCATATGATATCACATACAACAAGAAATTAATCTTTTAAATTACAGCATGTGATTATATAGTGGACGCCCTTGTATCTCATATGGATTGGTATCCAGCGTTTTGTGCTACAGAGCCCATGATGATACATTGAATATACTGCACCAGCGATTTCAGGGCACGTGTATACCTCGTGCAGGTGATCTGGACTGGCCACCAAGATCGTGTAATTTGACTAGGTTGACTTTTTTTGGGTTTCTTTAAGTTAGGCCTGTATGCATAAAACTCCGAACAGCAGCGATTCTTAAACTAAGCGGTGTAATGCCATCACAATTGACAGTATCTCACACATGTTGTAAATTAAACTACAAAATGTGAAGAATACATGAATCAATACCTAATAAATTTATCGCATTGTTTTGCCGACTTTCGATAGATATGAGAAAACATTGCAAATATGGCAAGTAATTTAAAGATTTCTTTTGTTATAAAGACGCAACAGTATTGAAGACTACTATATATGTATACATATTATAGTAAACGATTAAATATATAATTGTATACTGTAACTTTATAATTACATTGCTTTAGAAGTATTAAATGCTGTCCAATTTCAGCAGATGGACACAATAAGATACTTTTTTTCTTTATCATAACTTTACTAATTTTACTTACTGACCATCGTATATATGTAACTAAAGACTACCACTATATTATTTCATTAGTTCTTGTTTCTTTTTTTTTTATCAATTATTTCATTAACATGAATATGTTTCAATGAAATATTCATACGACGCAATGAACTGTACCATCTTGCAACAATACAAAAAACTTACAGACACAGTTACAAATATAAACAGATATGTATACGTATATAATATATACGTATATAATATCTTTATATAGAATTAAAAAAGTCATAAGTTATAAATCGAAACAATAAAAGTAAAAAATAATTAAATTTTTCCTTAAATCTTTCAGGACAAAAGTCAAAAATACTCACATACCCCTGATTTATTATTTAATAATAATTTTATTAAATTCTTAAAGAAATAAAATATCAAATTTAATAAGGCTTTAAGGAAAGGAATTATCGGAATTTGATTAGTTATTAAATGTTTGCTAACGTTTATAAACCGAATAGTTGTGGAGCCTGTGTATCCGATTTAATATCTGCTCATATTCAATTATATAGCATTCTATTCTATGTATTCGCGGCACCGAACGATATCAAATATTTTCATTAATTTTTTACTTCTTTATTAAATAACACATTTTTTATTACGTACATATCAGTACAATTTCCATGACTGACACACATACATATGATGATTCTTTATTATAAGCATGTTATTATGAAAAGCATAATATGTTGCGCTATTTACTATCGTCATACGTTTTAAATTGTAATTTTTTTTTTTGTTTTTTGTTTTAGTTTGTTTTACTGCTTCTCTTATTGTGTTATAGTTTATTTTTCTATAAATTTCTGTTGGTTAAAAAAAAAGCATCCGCGAAGTTAGTTAGTCATTCGTTATATTAATGACTCAATGAATCCTACATCTATTTTGCGCCTCCCAATACTGCTATCGTTTTTTTTTTAATAGAAAAAACTTTTTTCTTCTCTTATAAAAAGTGTTCTTCGGAATTTTTAGCAATTTAAACATTAAATACTCATTCTTTTAGTCTGTTTGTCAGCCAGGCAATAAAAAAACAACAGTAAGCTATGGTCCCCCTCCGAGTCTACGGTCCACAACAGACATATGTATATGTACATACACTCCACCACTACCTCTTATAGTAATAGATTCTATTTTTATTTTCAAATTACTTAATAAAAATCCGAGATATTTAAGTATTATTATTAATTAAAATAATTTAAGTGTCATAGTTACATAAAATCTGACGTATAATAAGTTAAGGCTTACAATAAATCCAATAACAGTGAAAGACACGAGTTTGGTAGGAAAACATAAATTGTTCTCTCTCTACTGTTGTTTTATTTTTATTAAGATTGATAAAAGGATTCGAATAAAATGAATGCCAGAAACACACGTTAGCAAAACACGTGCTTCAGACATTGGTTTCTTAATGTATTAACCTATTCTGTCTAACGCACCTACAGTTGCCACCAACAGCATCAATTCAAGGGCACTATAACACATAAATGGTCAAATGTTGTATAAACTGATATTTTTAGATTTTTCTGTGGCTTACGTGGCAATTGGTATTGAAAGGCAAAGAAAGGAAATGCAGTGGTTCTGGAAGTTTTCAAAAAAAGAAAAAAAGTAGAAGAGTTAGAGCAGAAGTTCATGTTATAATGTTGGCATGTTAATTACAAACAAAACAACAAATGCATTTTCGTTTAAAATTATCATAAACTTCCTTTGAACCTGCATACTTACTTACTTTACCTTTAGTCAGGATTACAACCTAGCTTAAAGTCGACCCCCAACGAGAAGATTTTTACGAAACTTTTCAAGGCAATATTAGTTAGTCTCAGAGTTTTTGCAAGAAATCAGCTGGGAGGAAGTCGCTAAAGAAATATTTTATTCATATTTCGTGGATAAAATGCTGTAGACGTTTTTGCCGATTACCATAAGTCCAAGCACATAATTTTCTCAACTCCTGTCCCTCTTCCAATTGCAATACCTGATATGTTAAGTACAGAAACAACCTAAGTTTTATATCGTTCAGTACCGTTAGATCGCGCTACAAGTGTTCTACATTTCTTCTGCTTCTACATAACTTACTTCGTAACCGTTACACATGTACATATGTATGTACATAGCTAGCCATAACGTATTAACAAAGTGGTTTTACAGTAGAAAAGTTAATCGATAACATTGAAAACCGAATGATACACTAAAAACTAAAACAAGCAATTTACGAATGTCTTTTCAATTACTATTATAGAATAAATAATTAGTGCAGAAGTACATGTTACAATGTTGGCATTAATTAACAACAAACATTCTATGTCATTTTACTATAAGTATTATTTTTTTGGACTTTTTTCCCGTGTTTAATTTCTTTCTTTCTTTCTAACATTGGAGTTTCTGTTTACATTCGACACGATGTGACTGAATAGAATGTAGGGCGCATCCATAAAATTCACCAAATTTTAACATTTAGAAAACCAAACAAAAGATCTCTCCAATGCACATAAGAAATCCTTTAGAGTTTATGTAAAATAAGAATTACAAATGGACACGAAACGAATCATTGTTATCCATGAACATGTCTTGACCACAGTGGTTAGGTGATTAGGTGGTGATTTTTGAAATTGCTTTTAAATTTTAAATGCAATGAATATTTTTTAAACAGAAACAAAAGAGTAATCTATCCGTATTCCTGCGATAATAAGTCTTTATAAAATTATTTTGTAATTCTATACTAATTTAATAGTATGTAAGTATACATATAGTATATGCAAATAAAGCAAGTGAACTTAAAGAACTTTAATCATCTTTTGAAATAGTATAACCCGTCATCAGCAGTCATCTATTTTAAATGAAAGTGATTTTAAAGCCATCATATATTATTTATTTCCACAATTATTTGTATTTCAAACAAACGAAGAAGCAAATTCAATTTCAAAAAGCAAAAGTAAACAACAGGAGGCGTAGGGTATAGTTATATAACAAAATTTTCTCGTACATTATTTATAGGTTACCCCACACAAACTTAAACAAAAGAATTATTTGAAAAACAATAACAAAAATAACGACAAAATTATTTGTTTAATAAAAACAGTTTCGTTACCTTTTTCACAAACGAGTCAGAGTAAATAAGAAATAGAAGGAGAACTGTACTGTGCGTTTATTGTGATTCACAACAATGAAACACAAAAGAATAGCGTTCAGGCAATAATAAATAGAAAAAAATCTATAAATTAAGATTGCCATTGTTAGTGTTAGAAGTTTTAGTTTTTCTGTACGATTTTCTATAGCAGCTACAATTTCTTTACAATTTATAAGATAAAATTTTAACATAAAGAGAAAAGATAAATTTTAAACGTTGAATTGAATTTCTCAAATACACTTCTCAGAGTCAAATATCACTTTTACTTAATTTACGCTGTTGCTAATTATTATTTTTGCATTTTGCGTATACAAACTTTAATTATTTTGTTGGCAGTTGCAACATTGTTGTCTTTGCACATCATTTATTATCACCCATGCTTTTCATATTTTTAATATTCTTATAGTTGTTGCCTGGTAACACGTCTATCAAACAGTCAATTAGAGAGAATTAAATGAATTCGTCTTATGTTGGGACCTTCCGAATAATTTCTTGTTTCCATTCTACAAAAGAAGGTTGAAAATTCTAAATCACTACTCCTTTGAAAAATAAAAACAAAATGAAGCATCAATTTGATGCAATTTGAAGATTATTTGATATAAAAATATCCAATTTCTTCCTATCATATTTTTCAATTCGTGTTATCCTAAACTTTATATTGGTCCATAATCTATATGTATAAGAAATTGTTTACTTACACATTCTATCACTTGTTAGAAAGAGCAGTAAATATTAACAGTAGCTTAATTATAACTTGGTCTAATAGTTAACAAATAACTTCTAAAATCTTTGTGCATATTACAGTGAATTTGATAATGCAGCTAAAACTTTTCAATATGTTAAATGAATACTAATAAAACCAATGTAATTTTTTTTAAACAAACTAAATTATTGATAAACAGGAATTAAAGTTTATCTCACATTTATAATACAACAAATTCCAATGCAAAAGACCCCTTTTTTTATTCATTTTCTGTCTTACGTATTTTATTAACATATTTTTTGTTTGTTTACACAAACATATACAATATGTTACTTTTTTTATACTCAAACTACTTCTTGTTTTAGCAAAGTATCTAAATGTTTCAATGAAAAGAAAGAGAAACCCATACGTCAAGAATAGCAAAAAAGGAAAATAAAAACAATAAGGCGATACAATATTAGTTGTGTCAGATTTGGCTTATGTAGAAATCGCAGTTGGTGTCAATTTTATGTATTTTGTGTTGTCATTTTTGCTAAAGTAACTTTCATCATCATCGTAATCATCATGTCATCGTCATGATTACAAAGCAACATACAGTGGAGACAATTTAAATAGCCCGTTTCAGCGGCGACTAAATTATACTTATAAATTACTTAATTAACGTTTATTGGACCAGGTTTTCTAACAGTTTCGTATTTTCTTAAACCGTTGGTTTTTATTTAGGATACAAAAAAAAATAAAGTCATTTTAATATATTATTGGATTCAATACTTTGTCGGTAACCCCTTATTGTTTATAGCAACTGTTAATCAACGCTTTTTTATTTAAATTAAGTTTCATGCCTTTTGAATTTCTTTCCATAGCTGATCCATATTTGAAGTATTTGCTCGATTAATTTTTTTTATCAATATCCTGTCATAAGTTTTCAATGGAATTGAAGTCCGTCGATTGAACCATCCATGATACATCAATTTTTATTTCTATGCGTCGAATAAATTGTTTAGGCTTGGCAGTATGTTTTGGATCGTTGTCTTGGTCAAGTTTACATTTTAGAGGTATTTCTTCTTTTGCCAAAGGTATAATTTTGCTTAATAAAATTTTTTCGTAAGCCTTTTGATTTATTGTACCCTATATTCGTACCATTGGTCCCACTCCGCACCACGCAAATCCTCACAAAACCATTACGCTTGCATGTCTTGGCTCGAATTCCTGGTTACGATTTCTTTGAATAAGGGTCTACCGTCGGATCTAAAACAATTAAACTCAGATTCATCTGTAAAAAGTACATTATTCTCTAGCAAACGGATTATTTTCACGTAATCTTTTCTTGACTGTATTTGTGGATAATGTTACCCCAAGTGTTTGATCAATTTGCTCGCGAACCTTAGGTGCACTCCTTTCAAGATATTCGATCGCCTTATCAGTGCTATGTAAAATGAACGATTACAAATTGCAAATTTGTATATTTCTCAAATTTATGTTGCAATTTTGGACTTATTGCTTTATAAAATTAAAAAAGGCAACAACGCAATAAAATAAGTATTAATAGAATTTGAATTTAAAGGAAAATAAAAAAATATTGTCCAATTGTTAGTGTTTTCCATAATCAGGCTATTTAAATTGTCGCCACTGTATATATAAACAAAACAAAAATGTTAGAATAGCATGGATACTATACACCCAATCTCACCAATGTAAATGAAGAACAACAACACACACTAAACAACATAAAATAAAATTATTTTTATGCCAAAATTGTATGCAAAAAAGTGGATATAAAGTTACTAAAGTGAGGTGAGTGGAGTTGGTTGAGAGGCTAAGGTACTTTTTTTGTAGACGTTATGATACGAGTTCAGTGGTAAAGACAAATAACACAACCACAATAAAAACTTTGACTCGTTTTTTCTCTGTTTATATTCTCTTGTTTTTTCTTTTTTTCTTTGATTTCTACTCGCGGTCGTTCATCTAACAACCTAAATTCACTGTCGCTGTCGTTTTGTTTTGTATATTCTTCTCGTTTTCAATTTAATTTTGTTTTGTATAGGCTCTACTTATTTCCATAAATGTTTAGTTGTGGCTTAAGTAGAGTATTGTATTATTTATGTTATTGCTTAAAAGAAGTGCACATTTGATTGTGGTACCTACTAAAATAGTCTTATTAAAATTTTCAATTATTTATTTTTATTTAAAAATTTTTAATAATTTGTTGGCCAATTGTAAAAAACAGATATTTTTATAGTCACAATAAGTAAAGTATCGAATCGAATATTTTTCATTCGTAAGGTGAATAACAGCCAAACAGAAAAATATTAAAATAATATAAATAAAAAAGGATACTTTTTGTTTTCCTTTAGAAGTTGAATAGATAGCATTCTGTTAAACAGTAAAACAGTGATAATATAATAATAAAAGACCTTAATAATAGTCTTCCTTTATTCCCACTACATCGACCCTTTAAATTAAAACACGTAGCCATTGTTAGCTTTACTAGTCGCGTGATTATTGTTAAGACGTTATAAAAACTTCTTGGGGAAAATTTGAAGCTGAATTAAGTGGAAAGGTAACCACCGTAAGATCTATATAACGCTTTTTTAATTATTTACAAATCCCCATCAAAGTTTTTTAGAAACGTTTCCACCAAAGTGAAAAAAACAGCTTTTTAATAAGCTCATATCTGAACTACTGTATACGAGTATATAGGAAAACATACATACATACATATATCATGAAATATTTATGAATGTTCTGTTTGGGATCAGAAATATACTCGAATAGTGAGGATATTTTATACTAATTATTTGTTAAATATATTATTATTATTATTTATCATTAATTTTATATACGATTATTATTATTATTATTATTATTATTATTATATTCGATTATTATTATTGTCTACAGTTATAATAAAATTTATAAAAAGTTTTGTTCATAGAGTTGGAAAAACAAAACAAACAAGCATAAAATACACATCAACTCAAAATGAGTTTCGAGCAAAATAAGATACCAACAAAATAGTTGTTAGTCTAGGTCAAATGCATGACGAAAGAAAACGCAAGAGAACAAAAGAGAGTTATTTTTAATGATAGCAAAACATAATATGAATATGTATGTATATGTTTATAATCGTAATAACAATAATATTAAAATAATTCGTAAGTTGAGCACACTAACCGGAAGTTAATCACTAAACTACAGTTGTTAGTAGCAAATAAAGTATGCAACTACAATATGAACGAGTAAGCATGTACTGTCATACTCGCTCAACTATAAGATACTACACCTTCAATGCTATTGTCAATATCGTTTAGCAGAACATTAACTGCTTTAGGAATTATATGAAAATAGTTAAGATAAATATGTATGTAAATAAAAGTGTCGTTTAATAATACAAAAAATTATAAGAAATTAGTTTGGCGTTTTACACAGAGATAAACCTTAATTTGTTTACTAATAATACAATTACATTTATAGTAAATACTCTTTTAATAACGATATTAAACACAAAACGCATTACTTCGAAAGGAAAAATTTAAACGTCCAATATATTAGACAAAGTGTCTTAAAGGGTTAACACTATCAAATTGTTTTCCTGTGGGCTCCATAGGAAATAGAAGCAATTAAGCATGATACGTCAAAAAAAGTCACATTACTACACATTAGTCCGCTTGTCAGAAACTCCACTTATCAGCAACAACATTAACCATCTTTAACTACTTTGGGCTGACGATGTAGCAATGATAAATAAGAAGAAGAAAGTAAGATATTTCATTCAATTACTTACAATTCCTGAACAATACATAATCGCCACATTATCATCAACTTTTAATCTTGAATGAACACATTTACAATCGAATAAAATCAATTGGTCAAGCCATCGCACCAACTACCAACATATATTGCATCTGTATATTTACATCACATGTATTTTGCTTACATACGGATGTGTGTACATACATAATACATAAATGAATTTACTTCAAAAAATCAAATATAAACAATAGCAACAACTAGAACACAAACAGTAATAAATACAACCACATAAGTGGACGAAAAAAGAAAAATTTTGTTTTATAATTGTTGTTATTGTTGTTGCCATTAAGTACGTGATTTCAGTTGTGTTTTAACATTTTCCCATCAAGATATCTTTTTAATATTAGCTGGCATATGAACGATTTTCAAAGAATTTCTAATGATAAAACACACCGACGATGACGAGATTTCAGGCCACTACAAGCAGTAATAGAAAAAGGTATCAGTTACTCAAAAAAAGCAGATTTTCGTATACATAGTGTTCTATGTACCAGACATAATATGTAGCACAACCCCTCATTATAACAGCATTACCATTATCATTGATCTGAACATAGATACTAATGGTATCAATTCCTCAATTATCAGTAACAAATATTATTTCTTTTAAAGCGCCTTTTACTCGTGCAACCGATTTCTGTGCTAAACAATTTGAAAATCGAATAACAAAAGTTATAAATATTAAAATTCGTTAATAAGAATACATAAATAACGCCATACAAACAGAATATTATAACTTGTTTCAAAAATATTGAATATGTATGTATGTATGTGTGATTGAATACCTTCAAACTGATAAATTCATACCTATGCGGTGGTCCTAACTTAGATAAATTATTTCATTAAAATATGTAATCTAATCATCGAATTGAATGTGATTGAATATAGATAATGTCAATATAGATAATGTACAAAAATGTATATATTTCGTTTAATTACACAGCAGTACTTGGAAATACTATTAAGAAAGATTACAAAAAAAAAAATAAAGACTTAAAAAGGCGTAATATTTAAGTAGGTTTTTATTTATTTATTTCAATTCAATTTTGTTTTTTCCTTCAAATTTACTTAAAATTGAGCAGGCATATCAATATTCGCCAACAGAAAAAGAAACAACACTCTAGTTATCCAGCTTGAGTACAGAATTAACAACAATAATTGCCAGATAGAGAAAAAACTAAATAGAGTTACAGCACCAAAAAAGCAATGTATGAGACTGGGAGACGGAGAGAAATCTCCGATAACAGTTATTATGCCATATATTGAGTTCTCATTCGGAGAAAATAATCCCGTAAATTGAAGAATAAACCCTTTGACTCCCAAGACAAAATCAAATAGAGCTAAAAACGAGCTCAAAACAAACGATCACACAAGAAACATGAATTTCTACATATTACTACTGAGTGAAAATGACATACATTCAGTAAATCTGTAAAGCAAACATTGAAAAATGTTGCTTTAATAATATTAAAAAAAAAAAACTTTAAATTTTGAAAAAAGATGCAAATAAACATTGCTTACATAATATTGTACCATCCCATCCCACCAACACATGCAACTCAAATCATTCTCACAGAGAACCGAGAGTTAGACTTTAATTTGTTGTTAACTTCAGAAAAAAGTGTTGGTTTTTTCAAACACTGTTGCGCGGCCGCAAACAAGCTATGATACATCTAAATTGTCTTCATATTATCAAAATATATATAATTTAAGTTCGAATTAATATTAATATAATATTATATTGGAATATAATAATTGAAAACAAAATAGAAAAAAAAAACGGGCAAAAGAAAAAATAAAATAATGAAATGACTTTATATTTCAAAACTATAACGTTAAACTTTATTTATAAAAATAACGAAAACAACAAAAGTGGCAAATATTTATAAAAGAAATCTTTCCTAATGCCATTGGCACTCTATATTTATTCATCCGTTTCTCCTCACACAATGAAAATGACGAAGCATTAAGAGCAATAAAAATAAATTTACATAAATAATATAATGCTGTGCTGTACTTTGTAGACTTTAAGTTAAATGAATTCCTTTGTGCTTAAAAAAACTTAATATTATTTTAAAAACGAAAGTTTTTTTATTTTTAAATTTTTATTTTATCTGCGAAAATATTTAAATCTACGTTGCTTTAATATTGACGTTTATTGCTAAACAAAATTATAAAAAATAATTTGCATACACAATTTTTTCAGTATTTTTGTTTTTTTTTCCAACGGTATTAAAATGTATATTTAACACACAGCTGTTGCCCCTCATGTACGTTGTGCCTAGAAAATAGTTACAGCAACAATAAAAGCAAACAAACAGTCAAACACAAAGTATAAAAATTTTCCAAGCAGACTTTTATTGAAAAGACGAAAAATAACTACAAAAACTCTAACAATATTTGATAAAGTCAAAAACCATATTACATCACAAAGTTCTCTTACATAGCCGGGAATAGAAAGAATTAAAATAAAGTTATGTGTAATAAAAATAAAGAACTACTACAGATTAATTTTTATTTTTAATCACGATGATTCAACTCTGCTCGGTCATTATTAGTTACATCCAGAATGCGATAATTACAATAATAATAATATGCACTAGATTATTCAGTATCGGTGTGATAGGTATACACGATGCAATATGTTTCGCTGTTGTTGGTTGCATAGCGTAGATGTCGTATTTCTGTTTTTACTTTCGGTTTCACAACATTAAAATATTCTCATACATATTGCTTGAAGAAATGTAAAAAACATTCAACTAAAACAGTATAAAGATTTCACTATAACCCACAATAATATTCTGCTCTCATATTATGGAATTATAAACTTGTCAACTTTTATTTCATCAGATATCTCTTACGATATTGATACCATGTCATTTCACATGTATGTAGTATATATGTATGTATAAACTTAAAGATACGAAATAAGGTTAAATTTGATTCATTTTTTGTTCTCTCTCAAGACAAAAATTTACTTTTTTCACTTTTATTTTCAATAAATTTAATTTTTTGTGTTGAAAATAAACTCCGTGAATAATATGTGTATATTCCATCTCAATATCCTTGACCCTGATCAAGTAAATACAGATATCACCGCAAAATGGCACTTTCGTAGTAATTTTAATAGTGAACACCAGAGAATGCTAACGACTCGGCAAAAATTAAGCAATAATACGCATAAAGCAACAGCTAAAACTACAAAGAGTAGGTGAAAGAAAAACTACTAAAACAACAGTTAGTAAAAGTGTTTACTCAAAAAACACGAAGACAAATAGTTTTATTGATTTTTCTCTTTTTTTTTTATTCAATTTATTTTTTTATTAAGTGAAACAAAAAAACACCAGCAGAGAGCAGAAAGAGTGTCAGCGAGAGAAAGAAAGCAAAATATAGCACATACACATACAACAGCTAATGAAATCAAAAAGGCATTAACCTTGAGGCAGGTTTTTCACATACATTATTTTATTTGTTTTTATTTTTGGCACACAAAGAATAAACACTCTCGCACATACGCATACAAAAAGCATATGATAAATAGAAATGGAAAAAATATGCTTAAACGTAAACGTTGTAAAAACGAAATGAAAAACATATAAATGTACATACATACATATATAATTTACTGGGCATGCAACATAATATAAATATGTACTATACAAAGTATAATCAACATTCACATTAACATATTCATAAGAAAACTATGAAAAGAAATAAAAAACTTAAGGCCTTTCCAGACCAAGAGAGTAGAAAAAAAAAGAATATAAAAACAAGAAAAATCGTTTTACAGACGGATCTACGTCATATGACAATGATAATAACTACCATCGCCTGGCGTTAAAAAAACCAAGTGATAAACAAATATAAAAAACAATAATAACAACAACAAATAGCAAAAAATCTGTTCAAAAATCTACATCACCTGTAAAGTACAAAACCATAATATTTGTTGACAATATGCCAACTGATTTTTTAGCGTTTATTTTATATTTTATATTATGTATTGTCTCGTTTCATTTTTCCTGCCCGCTTTTTATTTCATTTAAAAAACTTATGTAGTTTTTAGTTGTCCCTTTTGAGAATTTGAATAAAATAACATATTAATTCAATAATAATTAATAAATATTATTTTTATTAATTTTCAAATTTCAAATTAGGTTTGTCCCAAAAAACATAAGCAGCAATTAATAAAAATTAGAACGATATGACTTAAGTTATTACATTGCTATCATATACAGGCATACATACATAAATATATCATACAACAATTATAATATAATTTTAACAACAATAATACTAATGGTAATAAACCATTTCGAACAGCTGTATGTAAAACATAAAAATAACATAGAGTTCTAATATTTTTTCTATTCTCTCTAAACACAATCAACATATCGAGCCATATTCGCCAAAAAGATGTAACCCTCAAAATTAGAATTTTATAGGATAAGACAACAAGTGTAAGAGCACAAAATCAATTTATAAATCAAAACAAAAAAGTAAAGAAACATTAGTTTAAAAATGCTGTGTTAAAAATATTTGTAACGTAATTATAAATATAAACAAAAACATTTTAAGGTCATTTACTTCACTTTTCATATTGCTACTGTTATTTTACACATACGCATTCACATATGCATATCATCGACAGTTAACGGAAGGTGGAAGTGTGCTAAATGAGAGTCAAACAACAAAATGTGAGAAATAATTTAATGTGAACACCAAGCAAACAATATAACAAATATAAAACCGAAATAGAGAATTAATCATTCGCATATACATATGTACGTATGTATATACTCACATATACAGGAAGAGAATGTTTACGAGTGCGAGTAAGATAATATTCAATTTAACTGTCTCTTTTAGTAATTGTTGTCGTTGTCGTCGTATACTATTGTGAATATAATACAACACATGTTGCGTGCTTTATGGGTGGTAATAGTGTTGTAGAGTAGTTTTATTATTAAATTCGTAATAGTTTTTTTTTTTTTACTACAGATTACATTAAACGCAAACTCTCACTCATACAAAAGCACGCAAATACTCACGCACACACTCTCTTTCAAAATGCGATAATAATAACTAAATAAATATGGAAAAGTAGAAAAACGCCATAGTTGTCAGAAATAAAGGGTAGCGCATATAATAGATTAGAAAACGTGATAGATGAAAATAAATTTCCATACAAATGAATAAAACGTATGTATATTGATACAAATTATAACAAAAGAATCTATTAAATTATCACACACAAAAGTATATATATTTATAAATGAAATCTCATTATATATTAAGAAACTATTTCCCATTATAAAATTACAAACAAACCTATTAACAAAGTTGTAGGAATAATAATCGCTTTCATCCACTCACGGGTATCTCTTATACAATGTTAATGAGAGAATATTAAAGCGAAACATTTCTACTACAATAAGTCAATAAAAGCAAAAAACAATTACAATAAATTCAATCCCAACTCAATCCCTTATTCACCTCGCGGTTTACAACAGTTATCAGTATGCATGTCAAAAGACGACGCGCAAACTACTTAAATTATAAGAAATTGCTTGTATTCCAATAAACATGTTCTTAACAGTAGCAGACATAATAGTGTGATAACAGGTGCTCTGGTAGTCTACTAGAGCGTACTGTGTCGATTCCCAACAGAGTCTCTGGTCTGATGTACTACACCAAGCATAAGGTCTACGTTACTCAACTCGTACCAGCTACATATGTGTAATTGTATTATAATAAATAATCGCAAAAGTAATTTAAATTGACAATATTGCTGTGTTCAGAGATAGGTAGCAACAAAAAGACACGGTTGTTCAAAACTATTTTTTGGAATTTAATTACAAAAAAGAAATATTTTTAATTTTTATTTCTATCATTTTTACTCTTTTATGCTCAAAAAAATATTGTTCAGGATGAATGCAAGTAAATTACCAGTTTTATTTAACGAAATATGAATGTACGTATATGTATGTACCGGTATGGATATTGTTATTCATATTTTGATGAAAAAACTTATTTGTTTCATGCATTTTAAAAATCAAAAAGAAACGTTTTTAAAAATAACAGCGTTGTAAATTTACAACAAAAACATGTAGAATTAGCTTTAACGTAGCTCCTACAGTTAATGTAGTCTTCAAAAGCTGATCAAACACATCGGACACGGTAATATGTAAGAGGTGTAATAAAGAATACGATCCATACACCATTAAGTTATTGGCAAAAAGAGTTGCCTGTGTTATAGAGTGGCCTACACAGTCGTCAAACCTTAATTCTATAGAGAATTTGTGGTGTTATATTAAAAAAACAGTTTCTGAATCTAAACTTAGAAATAACATTGAGCTTTGGACAATAATTGAAGAATATAGAAACAACACAGCATATATTGTTTGATAGAAATTAATTCACATTAAATATGGTCGAGTAAACGTTTTCCAACAATCAAAACACATTTGTTTCTGGTGCTATTATTTATACCACGGCTGTATACATATATGAAAACGACATGCCAAGCCTTCATAGTGAAGTTAATCGACTATGCTCACATTTTCTTTCTTACTCCCGTTTCCTCTTTCCACCGCACGATACAAAATAAATTAAAAACATCTACGTATGTGTGTATATAGCAAAATGATAATAAATAAAAACAAATGAAAACTAATGAAAATATGGTAAAAAAAAAAAAATTCTAATCTAATACTACAGTATAAGTGTTTATTACGTTCTATTATTATGTATTGCAATTTATTATCGTAGAATTTATATCACACCCCTACATACATATATATTTTGATAATAAGAATTTTAAAATTTATTATTTCTAAAAAAAGATAGCGCTTAATTGGACTGACTGATTTTAATTACATTATGAAATAATTGAGTGTTTTGTTGCAAGTTTACATAGCTTAATTTTCAATCCTAATTTATATTTATTAAAATCTAAATTGATTAATAAAACTTTTGTTAACTTTCCAGTACTGAAATAAATAAACCGATTTTTTGTTTGAAGTTTGATTGCATATGGATGACGTCGTTGGTTGTGAGAAAAGTACAAGAGAAAGTATGCGAACATTTTAAGATATTGTGCATCAGGAACAAATGTTACCGAAACATGCAGTACTGTGGCATAATTTCAACACGCACCTACAAAGTTTTCAGAATTATTTTAGTGTCAGTATAAAGTTGATATTGTTTTACTGTCTGAAAGAAAAACGTATTTTATCTTAGGGAATAGTGTTCTGCAACACTATAGGGTTTGTTTTAAATTGTTTTTTTTTTCAAACGTGGTGGGGAAGAGAGTAATGGATACATTTTTAATTTATTTGTTGAAATTCATATATTAGAGTGTAATTGCATCAGAATAAAACGTTATTTTGAAATTTTATTAAACAATTTGTATGTTGTTGAAGATCAAGGTCACGCAAGATTCTACAATTCAAAGTATTAAAAGACAAAAACAAAAACAAAAACAAAAAAAACTGTTGTATAATATTTAATCTGTTTGTTATAAATTTTATATTGTATTTCATATTTCTTGTTTTTCTTGCACAATCTTATCAATGACGGCTGCTTTTATTTTAACGCTGAAATTTAAGCGAACAATATCGAATTGAATTTTGTGCATTTTAACACGTTTGACTTTTTTAATTCTAAAATTTCTTTTCTTTTCTTTTTTTTTTGTTTGTTTATTTTTTCCATTTACAATTTCACTTTTACTGTTTTAAAATTCAACTTCCAACATGACAAAGAGGTTTTCTGTTGCTCTATTAGATCTATTTAAAATTTTATTTAAATTAATCGTTAGAAACGTTTTTATTATTCAATAAAAAATAATTAACAGATTCAATCAGAGACTGTGACTTGATTTTTAAGTGCGGGGATTTTTTTCCCCTTGTATTGGTTTTTTTGTTTTACGTCATTTACTTTGTTCTCTTTTGTTTTTATTCTTCTTTGTTTGTAATCGCGTTTTTTTATTTAATTTTTTATGCTATAGCGATCTAAAATATTAATATCGGAAAGACTATTCGTTATATATTTCTTCTATTGAATTTTGAGATCTCATTGTCTTTTTCTTTTTACCTATCGTTCCATGTATTTTTATGAAGTGTGTAGATTGTTTTACCTCTCGTCTATATTTCCATTGCAAAGTGAGTTAATAAATAACACACATCATTTAAGAAGTGAGAATGAAAAGAGCAAAATTCATAAAGGCATACAATATTTATGCCATTACAATGATTGATTAGGCAGTACCGACGTGCATACATGGCTATAGAGATCGATGTTCTACTTTGAGGAATGCCAGTCAGCTATCCAACAGTTATCAATCAGTTAATTCATTCTGTTGTTTTCGTTGTTATTATTGCTTTTTATTAACATCGGCACGTATTCGTTTATATTTTCTATTTGTGTTTCGAATTAATCTGCTACTAAGCTTTTTGAAAATGTCTTTTATTTTTTGATCTTCTTTTTTGGTAACTTCTTTTTGTTTTTTTTTTTGTTTTTTATGCAAACGTACTCCGTAACTTTCAACATTACTTTTCTTATAACAATTCTTATCAAACAAACGCATTTAAAAGTCTGATCTGATCTCATGGAAAATGATTTATAAAACACTCGATGACGGCTCATTAAAATTTTAATTGTCTAGGAAATAATGAACTTTTAAATAAAATTTTAATAGATATCGTGTTGAAAAAGCCGTACTGAGGAGATATATTTTTGTAACTGTTCAAAAAGATCATGACTACTAAAGACTAAAGAGATAGTAAACTTGTTTTGAAATTAAAAAAAAAAACTGTTTAAATATTTTTCAGATTGTTTAACAAGATATTTTAAATACGTATGTATGTGTACTTTCAACGTACAATGTTAAAATACCCAAATAAAGAAATTGTTTATTCCGTTAGTGACAAATCGTTCATGCATGTAAAATTTCTCTTGTTCACTATTGTCACTTCATATTTCTCTAATTTAAAGTTTTTGCTTCTCATCATATCTGACAGGCTGCCACTATGGCTGAGGTGTTAATAAATTGCCGTTTTAGCTTGGAAAACAACAATACAAACACCAAAACGGATTGAATGAAATTTACTTCTTGCACTCACGCAGTCTCTCTATCTGTCGTCCCTATCTTTCGCTACTACATATTAAAACTGTGCAATGAGAATAGCAAAAACAACAAAGTCAAAACAATAGGTTTATAGGCAAACAATAATAAAAGAAATAAACAACAAAATAAACTTAAAACAAAACAAACAAAAAAAAAGACAAAAGAAAAGACAATACCTACAGAAACAAAAACAAAAAATATCGATCGTTGCATAGACGGATGGTTGTACATTATTTACATTATTTTATACGGCTGACAGCAATACGGTCACTTTAAAATGGTCATAATAATAACAAGAAAAACAAAGACCCAAAACTCTCTTATGGTCTATAAAACTCTTGTATCAGTCAGTATTAAAACAAGTTAATCTATGCGCGCCAGTGTACGAATTCTTGTCGAATATATTTTGAGTATTTTGTTTTACTCTCACATCTCTTTCTCTTAGAATGAGAAAACACATGAGATTTAAGGAAATGTAGCAATTTCCTATAAAAGTAAGGCCAGTGGATACATGGAAACATTTTAAAGCCGTAGACTTGAAATATGCGTCGTACATGGGAAAAATGATAAAAAAAATTTCTACAAAGTAATAAAATACTAGAACGCAGAACAATTACAATGTCAACTGCTTAACAGAACCAATATAAAAAAACCAATAGATTTAGATTTTGTCATTGCTATATTAATAGGCCTTGGGACGGTACTCCTGAACCTTGTACATATCCTATAATTAGTTCCTAAATCTATGGGCTTTTTCAGGATGGACTTGTCTATCGCAACTTATTGATAATAGCGAACAGATTCTTCGGTATCAGGAGTATTGCAGAAATCTTTATTTAAAATTGCATTACTGATAAGGGATATGGCTTATGGCGAATTTCAGCTTATAACGAACGTTTAGTAGAACTCTAATTAAGAATGCATGGATATAATTACAAGTTGTTCATTTATTAAAACAACCTTCCAGATAAGTTAGTCGCCACTAAACTTTTTTTTTATAAAATTGTTTAAAGAAACAATGAAAAGCATTAAAATTAGTTGTTTTATTCGTGGTAATTAATAAATCTTATAAAAAAGATTAGATTAATAAAAATATTTGCAAAAATTTAAGTTCGTTGTGGCCAAACTCTACCGTAGTTTTCATTTATAAATCCAACCATTGCTTTTCGCTTTTTTGATTTTTAGCTTCTATTCATCCAGTTACAAACAATCAAAGCCGATGAATTATGTTTGGGGATTTCATTTTTTTTTTGTTTGGATAAAATTTTTTTCATGTTGTTCGTTGGTTGGTTTGTCGTTTTATATTTTAGCTATTTTAAATACTTATTCAGTCTCTTTTATTGCTTGTTTCTTGCCTTCATCCCTCAAATTCTTCGTATTTGTTTCTGCTTTTGTTTGCCTCAGTGCTAGTCAAGTCTTGGTTTTATCACAATATGTCACATTCTTTTCTGTTCGCTTCTCTCTACCTCTCGGGCCGTTGATTTACAGAATCAGGGGTTCTTCATCTGTTGATGACATTTAATTGCTAGTTTAAAGTAGTACATATTTAAACAAACATGTAAAGTATTATTCTGTCGAATGAAACTGACTTCTTAAAAATCAATTAGAAAAAATACTAATAAGTCATGCAAAGTTGTACAATAATATGTACATGTATTTTAATAAAAATTCACAACCATCCTTGACTATATTTCAGGGATATAAAATAACTCTTAAGAAATTGAAAAAAAAAAAATTATGAAGTACATAAAAAGTTTTGTTTTGTACAAAGAAACGAATGAAACCATGGTTGTCTCCTTGTAATTACGGCGTGGAAATTTTTTTTTAGTATTTTGGAGCGTAAATTTTACATATGTATGTAACAAATGCTCGTACTTACTAAGCGAACAATAAAAAATTTGCACAGAAAAGCAAATAGATAGAATGATAAATACATTCAAGACATCAAGTGATGCGCAACTATTTTGTAATTGTTGGCTTATGGTAGAATTAGGCGAACGTTCACGCAACGTAACGATACATAATTGGTCATTAAAATCCTTTAGCCAGGATTATGATCTAGCTTCTCATACCACTGCAGTTGTGGGTGTTCATTTTATACATGAGTGGTGGGACCTAAAGTCTAAAGTCGATTCCAAACGACAGATTTTTGGGAAACTTTTCACGGCAATTATTTACTCCCAAAGTTTCTTTTTCCAGAAATCTGTAGATTGGAATTGGCGGAAAAAACATTTTTTTATATTTTCGTTTTGATGTCTGACCTGGGCTTGGAACCGAGGCCTCACGTCTAATAAGCCAACACTCTACCTACTAAACTACGGCATAGTAATTACGAAAATAATGTAAATTTCAGTATGATTGGGTAATCATTCTCATTGGTTTTCACACACTAAAACCGAACACACGTTAGTTGAACGTTCGGCTTGAATCAATTTAAAGGCGACAGCGTTAAAGCTCAAGTAGTTAAAAATTAACAGTTCATAGCTTTTTTATCAGTTGTGCAACTAATATTTTTTGTTTTGCGTTGTTAACAGTTATATCGTATGCATCCCCCTTTTAAATGCCTCTTTTTACTACATCTTATTGCATTAACAAGTACTAATCCCATGGGTTTAAGTGCGCAACAACTGAACTACATTTGTTTTCATGCTGCCTTTAAAATAATCACAACAATTTCTCTTCTATTTTTGGTAGAATGCTGCGCAGCACTTAGTGCCGTGTATATGTTTATTGCGTTACTGAACACGTAATTTAAAAGAAAAGAAAAGCAACGAAAAGAAAAAGAAATTAACTGATATAACTCAAACTCGTACATTTGAAACAGAAACACAAATAAACAGACACACTAGCATTCTTGTTAGATTCCTTCATATCCTGAAAAGATGTAACACAAACAATGACTGACTAGCAAATACAAGTATATATATGTATATATATATACATATCTATATATATATGTATGTATGTAGATAGAGTGAGACACAAACATGGAACAATCCAACAACATCTAGTATAGAAAAGCAAACTTATTTCTTTTGATTCCTTTTTGTTGTGTCTAAAATAACTACGACTAATAATGTTGCCACTGTATTTTTGTTTTACGTTGTTTTGCACATGAAATTGGTAGTCACTAGACCAGCGTTAGTTGTAGTTGTATATGTATGTATGTGTATGTATATGTTACTGATACTACTATAGTTATGTGCAATTTATACTTTTTATGCCCTCAAGTATACAAGCACTTATACATTCAAATATACTCGTATGTATGTATATAACGGTTTATTTCAAGGGAACCCATCTTTTAAAGCCACATTTTATGGTGCATAAGTACGGTGTCGAGCGGTGTATGTATATTTATTTCAGTCAGTGTCATAGTTTACAATATTCTTGTAGGGATATGTCATGTGTTTTCAGTTTCAGTTTATAAAAAATTCATTCACATTGCATGAGTGTCATAATACAATATTTGTTGCAGTTTTGCATTTTTAATATTCGTAACATTTTTTTTTTTGTTTTTAAAATTTTAATTCGTTTATACTTCAATACAATTCTGTCGTCTTGTTCTCTTGATAGAAAGATATAATAAAAAAAAACCAAAACTAAACTATTCAACCTTTCTATAGTGAACTGTTCGTCAAAGGCATTTCAATTGATTGTTGTTGGTTTTAAATGCCAAAGGAACACAAAATCATGAACAATAAAAAAATCAATAAATGATAAAAGATACATGTGACCCAGTCACTTAACTGTTGATATATTAAAGTTACTGCTTCTCACATTTTACATTAACTACTACAATTTTAAACTTAAAAAAGATTTTGTTTTTTAAATAATTTTAATTTAATATTTTTATTACTTATTATATTATTTTATTTAAAAACTTCAAATTTAAAAATTTTACACGATTTTATACCATGAAGTCTCATGTGTGTAAAGAAGATAGTAAAAAAAGTAATTTAAATAGAGCTTTGTTTTAACAACGTATTGGGCATAACCAGTAGGTTATCGTACAGACATACATACATACATACATACATACAGATGTGGTAGTATGCAGGATATTCGCGTATATTGTATCATAAATTGTATATAGAAGGTAAAATTATTTCAAACAAAAAGGTGCGTAAATGAAAACTATTCTATGCAGAATTACATTTACCTATTAATACCTACAAAGCAATTTTTTATAGCAACAATTTCACCAATATACAATGTATAGGATGAATTTTCATTTAACAGATACTTTAATATTCTTTTTGTAATACAATACAATACTATCCTAACATCATCATCATCATCATCAAAATCAACATTAAGTCCTACTCTTATGCAGTCTATATTTGTTTAGTTATTTAGCATTGAATAACTCAAAAAAACATCAATATTGTGTCATATTGTTAATCAACCTCATCACCATTGGAGTCAGCAACATCATGAACACATGCTTTTTGCCTCCCTTCGTCGACACAGAGCGAGACACAAAAAGGGATTCTAATTCATTTCATCACAACATGATTTTCTTTCACTCCAATCTTCTCCTCCTTCACTCTTGTGTTTATTAAATTGACTTGGCGGCAGTTCTCTGCGCAGACTTACTAGGAGTATATGTCACTTTGTCCGTTTATTTGTTTATTCTTTCATACCTAATACAGAAAGGAATTACATACAGACGACACATTTACAAACCATTTAGAGCACAGAAACTTTACTGGGGTTTCTACTTATTCCTACTACTATCTGTTCCTCCTCATCTCCCTCTATTTATTCTTTCCAGCACACAACCACTGAAAATCTAGACGATTTATATTCATCTTTTGGCTTTTGTTTACTTTGCGTTTGTTTTTATTTCGTAAGTTTCATTATTGTTTTACAATATCGTTTCTGAGTTGCATAGAACAAATCCACTTTAGCAACTATACCAACCAACCGATACCAATAACGAGGCAAACATTGACGCCAACACCCATTCAACATTCTCAATGTAGGACACCCACAGTAACAGCGGATGTTATGTTAAGTGTATACGGAAGGATAAAAAGGATATGCGGAAAGAAATTTTATGTATTTCTTTTTAGTTTTCTCTCCCTCTTTCGTCAATACGGACTGTTTGTGTTTATTTTCTTTTTTTTTAACTATACATTATTTTTATCATTAATTATTCGTTTAATGTAGATATTTAAAGAGATTTCTTGTAGTTATTTTAGAACACGTTTATAAGTCTTTCATTGTTTATCAATTATACGAGTAATCAGTTTTAATTGTTAAATAAAATTAAAAAAAAAAACAAAAATACATCTCCTGAATAATTTAAACATAAATTTGTCATATTCAATATTCATCAATATGAAATAATGAAAGTTATTCATTTTATGTTATATGTTATGTTATACATAAATAAATAAATAAATACTAAATAAAGTTAAATATTTATCAGGTATTTAATGCAAGCCGATCAATTTTTTAATATTTCGAAAAGTGGATTTCATTCCTAAATTGAAAGTCTTTCAACGAATTTAAAGAGGATTGATCTGGTTGCCTAGTAGGTAGATTAGTAATCTATTATTGAGACTGTCGTGCGTTCGATTCCCAGCAGATTCGATTCTGTTAGATCGTAATAATTAGAATGTATGTAATTGATGTAATAGACATGTCCAGTTTTCAAAATAAAAAGAGAATTACATTGTGGTTAAAATAAATTATTATTAATTTGTAACATGCCGAAATTTAAGATTAATCTTATAATATAATGCCAGTTTTGATTTGAATTATAAAAAATGTTTATTCAATTGTTAGAATCAAATTTTTGGTTTTGTTCGAGAATTCAGTTTTCGTTATTATTTTAATGTAGGATCGTACTGTTTTTAAAAGAAAATATTTCGAGGCTTCATAAATGTGTACTTGGAGATCCCGAAAATAAAATAAAAAAAAAAAACATTTATCTAGTCTAGTATTGTTTTTAAGCTCCTCAATTTCTAATTGTTGTGTGTAATAAACAAATAAATAAGTTAATTTAAAAAGGAAAAAAAATATAAGAGTAAAAACTTACCGTGATTTTGGTATTTTTTTCATATCCATGGCATTTGGTCTTAGTAAACTTTTTTTTTTTACCAATATATTGAATAACAATTAGTCATTTTTGTTACTGGTATATTAGTTGGTTGACTATTTACGGTCGGAGAGTAGTAATTCTGAAGCCTCAGATTTCTCGTAATTTGGTGTTTTTAGATCTACGTTTATATGTATATAGTAGCCGCTACTAAAAGTCTATAGATGCGAATAGCGGCATTAGTTGATTACAGTCTTTTTTTTTTTGTTTTGTTTCACCAAAGGATAAAAAATCCTAACGCAATTCTTTGTTGACAAGGGTGTTATTTCACTGTTTGAATAATTAAAAGTAGAAAACCAGTTGCAATGACAGTTGAGTGGTTATATAAGTTTTAGTTTGAGTTGGGATGCATATAGTAAAATTTCTATTTTCACAATAGTAAAAATGTACATTCACTTTGTTGCTGTTGTATTATTTACGATTCCGTATAAATATAATAATTATGTTTACGTTGTGTGATTTTCTTTAATTGAATTATATTTTTAGATTTTCATAAGGGATATAATTATTTAAGCTTAATAAATAATTGATTCTGCTTGTTGTTATTGAATATTTTGTTGTTGTTGTTAATTTAAAGTAATGCTATTTTATATCATTTTTTACTTAAATTATAAATGTAATGTATTGTATTGTGTTATAAGTTTAATAGTAAATTTAATGATTTATGTAAAGTAATCCTCTACGAAAGCTTTAAATTATAAGATTGCTCACTGTTGATTTACTTCCCAACTTAAAATATAAATTTGATTTTGTTTGACTTTCTTTTTAGATTTTTATTTCTATATATAAATTTTATTATTTTTATAAGTAAGCACTTGGATATTTTAATGGAAATATTTTTTTTTTTTATTTTATTTTTATTTTTTTTTTTTTTTACATATTCTTTATTATTTAAACGTTTTAACACCACCTTCAGTTCTTCTATTACTATTATTAATTTTTTCTTTTCCTTTCTTAAGAAAAATATATTTATTATAATGTTGTCTTTTTTTGTTATACTATGTTATGGTTTATTATTTATTTTATTGCTTATATTTAGGCAACTATTTACTGTAGCGATATTTTGGAGTTGGGAATCGTAATCGAGTTTTTTTTTTTTGTTAATGTATTTTTGGTTTATTCCTGCTGAAAAGAGAATCAATATAAAATATAAATAATTTCAGAAATCATTATAATAAAAAAGAACTGTAACTAAAATCTAAGCTTATCTATAAGACAATCGAAAAATTCATACGAAATATACTCCATTTGGAAACATGTCTATTTCCAAGCAAATTTTCGACAGGCAGGACGTATGTATATAGCAATTCTGATTTAAAACCTTCTTAAGAACTCTGTGTTTTATGTCAATCCTAAAATTTGATATCAAAATTGACAAAATCCAATATTTCTCACTTAATGCAATGTTACTAATTTAATTAATATTGAATATTATGAAATTAACCATAACAGCCATTTAAAGTGAATTGAATTTCCCTGTATAGGTATAATGCAAATGTACAAAAATACATTACGTGCTTCATACTGGCTATACTACAGCATCATGGTGTTCATTGAAATTCGTGGTTAACAAAAAAGAAATGTCATGCATTAACGCATACATGCTGATGAGCAAAACACCTGCTGGTTTCCAATATGACGGAAAGTAATGTCACCACGAATGACAATTTTAGTGTATACGTACATATGTACGTATGTATACTGTACGGAAAATTTAAAAAAAATGGCAAAAAAAATTTGATACAATAATTATGAATGAACAGCCGATAAAAGGTGATAAAATGTTAAGTCTTTCGTAAAATACACCAAAAGCTTTATTATCATTGAAAAAAGTTGCAGTTATAATAACTTATTCTAGGCTTGTCAGTAAAATAGAAGCAGATTTCATATGTTTACTAATTAAATTATAAACAAAGTAGTATTTTATTTTCGATGTACATGCATACAAACATACCTATTTACATACCTAGTTGCGAAATTTTAGATTATCTTCTAGCCAAAATTTTAATCAAAATTCTAATTGTGAATTTAAAGGCTTAAATCCGTCAAATATGTACATTGCACAAGAAAGGAACATTGAAATTTTAAGATTTTAATTTATAAAGACAATTTATAAGTCAGATGGTTGTCGTTTGTTAAATATGAGTAATGAACTTTGAACCATCACAAATCCTATTAGAAAATACAATTAAATTGATAAAAACACAAAATAAGAGGTTCATTGAGAGAAAGTGGGAGATAGGGAGGTGGAATGCTCAAGGATTGTAGACAAATAAGAAAAATGTTGACAAATAGAAATATTTGAAAATAATGGAATTTAATATAAGTACCCTAGCAAATATCCTCCATACATTAGAAACGCAACAGTAAATTCATAAAATTTTTGTATGAAATAAGTTTTGATGATTTTACCTTTTTGTATATTATTTGGTATGATACGGTGGCGAATTAAAGAAGATTGGGGAATTTCTAATACTTTTTTTGTAGTTGTAAATTTGATTGTGTGTGTGATTTTTTAATTGATTGGCTTTTTTAGATTTGTTGCTGAGCGCCAAATATACATTTTTTTTCTTCTTATTCATTTTATTTTCAGTTTTTTTTATTGTTGGCGACTCTGCGCTCACATTCTGCTAAACTAATGGTGCTTAATAAAAATCTGCTGCTGAACATACACGAATGATAACGAAGGCGATTTTTTGTGTTATTATTTTAAGGCGTTTAAAAGAGGAGTAAAGCGGGGACATAAAATAAGAAAGAAAAACTGAATAAAATCATTTTTTATTGCAAAATAGTATCAGAAGAGTTGTGAAAAAGTATATGTGTATTCAAAAGAGCCCGGCACACAAACACGGATAGGCAGCAATAGAGAAAATAAAACAGCAACAAGATATAAAACTACAGCAACAACCGAAAAATACACGACCAAAAAAACAAGCGACGACAGTGTTTTCTCTCTAAGCAGATGATGACGATTTTCTTTACAAACTGACCGAGGGGGAGTAGAAAGGGTAGCAAATGTAAGGCTAAAAAGTATTATTAAAACGCGTACGTACTATAAATTTTACTTTTTTTGCACTATTATACATTTCACTTTTTATTAATATCATATATGTATCTGATCTGCTCGCCTTTTTCATTTTAATACATCACATTATTACATTTTCTTCTTAATCATGTAATTACACACTTATTACTTGCACTTTCTTTATTTTTTCTTAATTTTAATCTAAAATTTTTTTCATAAATAATTTTCTATATTTCATTAATTTCATTGAACAACGCGTAAGACGGGCAGTTTCATGTACGAAAATTACTACTACTATTTTAAACGGCTTTGAGGTCTATCGAAAATTTCTTGTTTCTCTCTTACAATCTGTCATTCTCTGAGAGAACTGCAGTGATGTCAAAATTAATGAATATGGCTAGTAACGACATAAAAAATAATATCATAAAATTTAGCAAATAATTATTGAATATAAAAGAAAAAACCTTTTCAATTTTAGCAATTCTGCAGAAGGGAACTATGCATATATTTGCCATCAAAAACATATTAATTTCAATGTATGTCATTATTATCCAGAAATGCAACACTGCCTTTAATATTGCAAAAAATCAAAACATTGTCTGTGGTCAATATAACTATCTCTTTCCGAGCAATAAAAATTTAATCTGACACAAAATTTTACGTCGTTTACTTCACATTATATTATTTTTTTTCAAATAGTACTAAAGAGGAAAAGCAATAATATATATTCTCTCTTTCACTTCTCAATGTCTCCCTTTCATTATCTTTTCATAATGTCAAAAAATATGTTTTCGTATGAATTTCCCGTTTTTTTAAGCAAAACAAAAACAACTAAGTGAATAAATGTATAAAGAATAAAAAAGAAATTTCGCCGTAAAGAAAAAAAACAAAAGAGAATTACAGAAAAAATATTTTTTATACTTTTTACTTTAAAAAGTTCAAAAACTTTAAAATATGAATAAACTTGTACTTACTTCAGCACTGTGTTATGCAGTTCGTTAAAATGAAATGTTATTTTGGGAAATTATTACAAAATTGAGGCAACAAAATGTTCTCTCTTTGATTTCTTTTCGCATATTCACAATGAAAAAAGTCAATTAATAAAAAAAGACTGTTTTTAGGAAAGACAAAACACGTTAGAAGTGAATTCAAGCAATTATTCATGAGCTGTTTTTGTTTTTTTGATATTTTTTACATTCTAAAGACACTTTATTAATTTGGTTTTTTTGATTTTATTTCTTTTTTGAGGTTCGTTCACTTCATGACCATCTTTTTTTCGTCTTCCAACTTTTGCCAAAAAAAAATTTTCTCTTGATTGACTTTTCCACAAAACAATTTAATCTTCCTTTCGTTTCAATAAAGTTTTTCGTTGTCTGTCACTCGCGTTTGTAAGTTAATTGTTTAAACTTTGAATTGTATAATTTCTATAATTTTTTATTTGTAAAAATTTTTATTTAACAAAAAAAATTAACGTGAAATTCCGAAATGAAAATCAAACCGAAGTTCGCCATTTTCTATTTTTTGTATGTCTCCTCTTTGTGCCATCAATTCGTATGGTAAAAGTGGTCGATTCTACATCGTTCTTAGCGATTATTTTTGGTATTGTCAAAAGCAGAGTTGCACTTTATTAAAGCAGTGTTGTATTCTAAAATAGGAGAATGGAATATTGTAGACACATCGCTATAACGTAACAAGAACAAATTTTCTTATTTTAAACTGTTATAAATTCATGTGTTATTACTAGAACTGATTCTACAGAGTTATATATAACAGTTTAACTAATAAAATTCTGAAATTTTATTATTTCTGGTTTTCCTTAATAAACAATGCAATTGTTCTTTTTGTTTTTACTTTTTATTTATAATTTTTAAAGGAAAATTAAATTGCATTTATAGAATGACATTATTATTGTATTAAAATAAAAAAGAAAACAATTTGTATTTTATTTGTTTATATAGTATAAATTACAATATTACATTTGTTTTTAGTTACTTGTTTGGAAAAATTATTGAAAGGATGAAAAGGAAAGTAGTAAAAATTAAGGATGCAACAAAAAAAGAATAACTTACATTCGCAAGTTTTTTTTGCTAAGTAAAATTATAATCTATCTTAAAAAAAAAAACCAAAGTAAAATTATAAAAAAAAACAAAAATTAATAACACAATTAGTAATTTAGAACAACTTTTTCTTGAGATGTCGTCGCTGCTTAGTTGGGGTCTTATAAAAACCATCTATCAAATCAATTATACATTGATCTTCTTCAGTGTCTTCTTGTGCGACTACATGGCCATTGGGAGTAACAACAGTAGCAGCAGCAGTAGCAGCACACTTCGTTTTCAAATAAAGATCGTTACTACCAGAGTTTGTTAATGGACCATGTCTTAGATCTTGACACACGATATCGGATGTTAAATTTTGAGTTTTAATGCAATTTTTAATTGATCTCTTGTAGTAGAATTTATCGTATAATATGGAAAAAGTAATAAGTTAAATTTTCGAAAACAATTACTTTTTAATAAAGTAAAAACAGTATAGAGAAAAAAAAAAATAAAAACAAAGTTGGTAGTGTAAAATACATATAGTATATATAAACTTAATTTTATAGCTTAAAAATTGTCTCCTATTAATCAAGTTAAATAAAAAATGTATTAAAAAGGAAGAAAGAATAAGTTGGAGGGGGTGTATGTAAAACAGGGAGGCGAATAAAAAATAGGTATTACTGATTATGGTCTTAGACGCTTGAGGCGTGCCGCCAACTTTCGTAATCAGTTGTACCTTTCAAGTATGGATATTTTTCAGCTGTGTGGGTGTTTTTTTTTTCTTTCCTAAAATAAACTTTAAGTTTTCTCATAATATTTTTTTGTTTTTGCTAAAACTAAATGATATAAATTGTTTGTTTCATTTGTTTGTTGTTGTTTAAAGGTTATTGTTTTCTGTTCTTGTTGTTGTAGTAGTTGTAAATGTTGTATCAAATAATATCGCCGTATTAACTAATTGTTAAAATCTGGATCTTACAAAAACAGCACTGGAATCATGTTCACTGTAGCCCAACCGTTTAGTGTGTTTGAAAACTTCATTTGTTATTGCAGTGACAGGCATTGATTGATCCAAATTCTCGGCCATACTTAGAACAAGACGTAAATCCTTCTGCATATGACTCAGTGGTTGCTGTGGATTGAAGTCACCTTTTGCCATCTCTAAAAAAAAAAATATTCCATATTTGTTTTTGAATCCATATTATAATTTTTTTTTATTCGGTCAACTTTGAGATCATAACTATTTCCTCTCACGGATTAATAATCATTCAGAATTTTTAGCAGTTACGACCTCAAGTTAACGGAATAATGAAACAATCAAGCAATTAAATAGTTTTGTCTTACCCCTTCCTTTTGCTAAAAGTAAATCTGATTTCATAGACGTCAATTGGAATATGTCCAAAATATCTTTAAGGGAAATTGAAAAACGATCAGCTAACAATAAAAAAAGAAAAAAAAAATAAAAATGTGTTAAGTTATTTCTACAATCTTAACGCTTGGTTATATTTGGAACTTACCCAATGCTAAGGCCTCGGATAAACCAACTAAGCTTACGCCCAATATGGTTTGTAGAATCAAATTAACTTTGCACGCATTGCCAACATCTGCTAAAGTAGAGGACGCGAGTAGTAAAAAACAAAATACAACAGAAACGTAGAAGAAAAACAAAATATGCATATTAAGCAAAAAAGAAAACAAAAAATAAACAAAAGTAAATTTTTGGAAGAAAAATAAAAAACGTAATCGAATAATAATAATGATAAAAGATAGAATATGAAGGGAACGAGAGAGAGTGCGAGAGAGAGAGAGAGAGAAGGACAAGAAAACGTTCACGTTAAAATATTATTATAAACGTAGTCAGTGCCTACCGAGATTTGGTTAAAAACAAAGATTGTTATATTCTATCGCGGGATAGTCCGATATGAAAATAGCTGACTGCTGCTCGCAGCAACAGTACCTTTGTTTACAACCGTTATCGTTAAAAGCTATAGAATTCACAACAAACTTACCTCCCAAAAAGAATGTATTTTTTGCTATTGTTTTGAAGCAGGAATGACATTCTTCGAAAACTGTACGATCACCACCAGCCAATATTATTAACATGCCATCTTCGGCTTCTTGTCTTGTGCCATGTATTTGTACCTCCAAATATCGACCATTACTTTGAGTTATACCCTCAGCAATGTCTTGGGAAGTTTCGGGATCTATTGTTGTCATTTCAACGTATGCTTTATTACACAAATCGGCAACACGAAGAACCCCACAATTTCCAAATACCAACTAAAAATCAGAATATATATATATGTATGGGATTTACAATAAAATTAAATCACCAAATTCTTACGTCTTTTGAAGCCTTGGGATCTGAAACGCAACAAAATATTATGTCTGAAGCATCTACAACATCCATTGGAGTTTCCTTAACTATAGCTCCAGCTTCCTTAAAGGGTTCACATTTGGACATTGTTCGATTCCAAACGACCACCTTGTGTCCTTTGCAGATGAGATCTTTGACAATAGTCGAGCCCATTATTCCTAATCCCAAGAAGCCAAAAGTCAAATCAGATGGCGCTATATCGCGTTCGGCTAGTGTCTGAGAACGTGTATTCATATCTATGGCCTGCTGTTCGGGCACCTTGACTGTTGGACGTTCTAATAAAGCGATTGAGTTGTTATTACGGCGCGGTGGACTCGAAAGCCCGCCTATGTGAGCCAAAGCATCTGTATTAATTTTACGCCTAGGTATTGGACTATCATTAAGCAATTCACTATCTTTACGCTTGCGTTTAGACCCAGCTGTCGCTGCTGTCACCGGTGTCTGTGCGGATACGCGGCGTTTTGTCGTTGATTTCGAAGCTGTCGATTTGGCCTTTGTACTCACAGCAGTAGTACTTTTAGCCTTTGGTGTCCGCTTTGGCGTTTTAATAACAAGACCCTCTTCATCTTCTGCAGCTGAAACTTCACCATTATTTTCTAAATTATTGGCATTTGAGTCAATCACAATTTCCTCCTCTAAAGAGAAACCATCACGAATTTTATCGAAATCAGCTTCCGTTGGCAGTGACCGAATGCCAGTACTTTTACTAATGATTTCATCTATTTCCGTAGGATCATCCATGTGATTTTTAATATCTTCCATAGCTTGACGAAAGGCAGCAGGTTTATTTAACTTCGATAACTGGTCTTTCCATGGGCCCTCATACGGTTTGATATTATTTATTTCTATCCATGCACTACAAAATGCAAAATAAATGAATAAATTTCCTCATTCGAATATTCCTTTTATTCAAATAAATGTATGCATACATACATATAATATACTTACAAATTTCTTGATCCAAAGAAGAATACACATTTTGAATTACTTTTGTGTGTGTTATTTAGCAGTTCCAATGGCGGTTCCACAATCTACAAATAAAACAAGTTAAATACTATGATAATTTCTTTCTCTAGAGGATTTTTCTTTTTTAATTGAAATATCGACATAATTAACTCATGGATAAAATATCCATGGAATATCATCTATTCTGTGACACTACTTTGGCTTGCATCAGATTGTAATCGCAGTAAATAGCTTCTTGTTGCGATGCGTCGTTATAAACCGCAAAGCAAAAATTATTAATACTAAATACTATTAAAAATATATTAATTATTAATAAAAATAAACAAACGAAACGAACTACATATATAAAATACATGGAATTATCATCCGAGTATCTAGCAGAGTTATGAATAAAACTAATTTGAATATTATTACTCAGTGTAGACACACCAAGGAAAGAAGTAAGAAAAATTCTTTTGTTATTTGCATAACCCAACAGAATTAGAAAATGAGAATTTTAAATTATTTTATTCTTCTGAGTGCATTTTTTAAATTTAATCCGGTTAATGGAAGTGATATTTCTAGTGGATTATGTAAAGAAATGGTAAATGGAACGAATGAAGAGGTAAGGGATAGAAAAGAAAATTAAATATTATGAAAATAATTGCGAATTTATGTAAAGGGCCAAACGTACCAGTATAAGGAAGATGTCTGCTGTAAAGGTTATACACCGGACAGTACTAATCACTCCAGATGTATACCTATCTGTGGAAGTAATTGCGTGAAACATGGTACCTGTATAGCACCGAATTTATGCAAATGTAACAACGGCTATACGATGAAGAACAACAAATGTTCTCCTATATGCGAGAATAAATGTGTTAATGGTTTCTGCAGCGCACCAGGAATTTGCAGCTGTGCAAACGGCTTCAAACGGGATAAGGCAAATGCAGCGCTTTGTAATCCCATCTGTAAACCGGAATGCTCTGAATTTTCCATTTGCGTCAAATCAATGCAACCTAATCCGAATCGTTGTGAGTGTTTAAGTGGCTATGTTTTAGATCCGAAAGATAAAAAATGCAAACCCTATTGCAAAAATAAATGTACGAATGGATTTTGCAGTGCGCCAGACAATTGTGAATGCTTTATAGGCTTTGAATTGGATAAAAACAATTCCACGAATTGTTTACCTAAATGCGAACCAAAGTGTCAGCCATTTTCAAAGTGTGTTAAGCCAAATGACTGTCAATGCATTGAGGGCTACAAGTTCAATAGCGTGGACAGAAAATGCGAACCCAAATGTAGAGACCAAATAAAATACTCCAGATGTATTGAACTGCCAAACAAATGGGAATGTATTGACAATTACCAATATGATTCTAGAATTGGCAAATGCGTTTTGGATTCATGTTCCTGCAATAGTGGTGGTTACTGCCTCGATCATAAGGACGTATGCGAATGTTACAAGGGCTATACTAAAAATGAAGAAACAGGTCAATGTGAATCACAGTGTAAACCAGAATGTGAAAATTCTATTTGTGTGGAGAAGAACGTTTGCCAGTGTCTAAATGGTTACCATCAAACACCTGTTGATCACATATGTGAGAAAAATGACTTGTGCAATGGCAAACCATGCCACAATGGCGAGTGCTTAATCACAGGAGAGTGCCAGTGCAAAACTGGTTTTATCAAATCTTTATCCTATTATGGTGAATCGCAGTGCGATAAAATTGAAACATTTATAGGCAAAGTAATGACTACAATTTTGGGTATACCTTTGTTATTGGCGCTCTTTATACTTATTATTGTATATGCGATGGCTAAGAAGAGAACTTACAGAGTGGAGGAACAAGGTAAGGTACACTTATTATCTCATATTCATAAGTATATAGATTGGTTTCAGAGTATATTTTTAATTTCAGAAATGAAGTTGATTAGCAGACGTTAAAATGACTATTCACTTGATTATATCATTCATGGATGGATTTTTATTTAGTAGATGTTATTTACTTCTAAAACTGTAGGTTAATAATTGTTATAAAAAAGCGAAAAGTTAAATAAGTATTGAATATTAAAGTTAAAGCCCAGATTTTGGGAAAGAAATTACGATAACAGAGTTTTAGTAATTATTTTATTGCAAATAACAATTTTGAGACTTCGTGCTCTATCGCTAAAATAAAAAGAAATATACCAAAATTATTCTGGGAAAACGTTTAAATTCAATTGTTTTGAAGATAATTAAACATAACGAAATTGTTTCATGGAATAAGCAGTTTACGTAAAGCATAATGCGGGTTCCGTCGTAAAAAATGATTCCCTGTTAGATCAACATTTATGTATATTGTACAAACATTTTTCAGAGATTCCATTCACATTATATAGAATGGAGTCTGCGGAGCTCTCTATAAAAATTAAGCACAAATTATAATTTTATTCACATTAAATTTGGGCGCGCTCTTTATGTGACCTAAGGATTTCTTGCCTTTGTCTTTGGTGTCATGTTTTGCTGTTTTGTTTGTTTGGTAAATTATTTTCCTGAAGTTCCTTTTGTTCGATACATCTTTTAAGTATACCCCATAGAATGTCCTTAAATTAATTTCTAAACAAATTATTCATCTTTGTTATTGAAAGTAGGACCCTTGGATGGATATGTTAATTATAAAACAGCTACTGTACATTTTTAGAATGCATTCAATAGACAAGAATATGTCGATCATATCGTTCTCAGTATATATACTATTTATTTATTTATGTAATATTGATTATAATCTCACTTATACTTTTAAAAAGATTTCATGTAATAGAGAGCGTCGCTAGTTAAAAAGAGTGCCTTCTCAGTATTTGGCTTTACGGGAACAGCCAACGTTTTGAACTGAACTAACTGCCCGTACAGAGTTCAATGGTATCGTTACCTTTAGTTGTGTAGGGACCAGATCTTAAACAGGAACTAAATTGAATTTCTACATACAATCAAAAGCGGTTTATCCATGGAAAACTATATCCAAAGGCAATGTCAGGTGTAATGTTTGTTATAAATTTTAATATAATATAGCTACGACACCTGACCAATTTAACAATTTTGACTTTTAAATGTGAAACAAACTTATTAGATATTTACCATTTTCATAAAATATAATTCGTCTTTTTTTTCAATTTTCGCTACATAAACTACAATATTTACCCTGTAATTTAAACCAACAGAAGTTGTCTTAAAGTTCTATTTTATTGAGTATAAAAAGCCCTACAGTTTATTTGATGTTCCTAAAGTAAATTACACCAAATAAAAACAAAATAAAATCATTCATTTCATTTTAATTCATTTAAAGAACACCGTACGACACACACTAAGTAAAGCAAAAGTACAGTCAATGGTAAACACAACAACATAGCGATGGAAAAATAACAACAAAAAAAAAGCAAATACGAGAGTATATCACCAACAGCGACGTTGAATTAACGCTGACGTTTGCAGCAAAGCTACTTTGTAAAATTACCATAATAATCACAAATACTTACCATAGCTGGCCAAGGAGCAAATCCCTTCATTTTGGCCCTGAAATAACATAATAAAAGAATTATTTCTTTTCACGATCCGATTGCACAGAAATTACAAAAGACAGTCAACGAACGATTTCTATAAGAAAAAAAAAACGCGCGAGTTTTTTTGTACTCATTGTGGATCGGACAGAGGCGTCATTGCCAAAGTAATACAGAACAGCACACTAAATAAAAAATACTGAAAGACTACACACTCAATTTAGAATCTTTTGAAGAAAAGTAAACACTTTTCTCTCATGCAACATTTCTTTAAAAGAAATCATATTTTTGATTTGTTTTGATAATAACATCTATATTTTCCAAATTGTACTGCTTTCAAATGTGAGGTTATGTTTAAGCGCCATTTTTCTACTACATTCTTTTCCAATGGGCACTTATTCAAACCGCTTCTGTTTCTCGTCCTTTGTAATCTCTGATGGCATAATGTGGAAAAGGGACTGCTTACCAGACCAAGTCCTTTGGTTTATAACACAATATCTCCTGTGTTTCACTGCCCACAACGGCACTTGTGCCAGGCAGTGATAGCTTTTTTGCCTTCGACATTATGTTATCAATACGAAATTGGAATTTTATTTTGTTTGCCGTAATTTTTCACTTTTGTCGAATACACTTTGAATTTTTTGTTGTTTTAACACTACGCGTTATTTTTTGGTTTTCAACGTTAACGTCAATTAAAAAAGTATTTTTTTTTCAAATTTAAACAATTTAAATATATTTTAAAAATCATAAAACAATCAATGAAATTTCCTTTGCTATACAATTCTGTAGTTTTTATTCTCTTTTTTTATATTTTTCTGCTGCTGCCGTCAATGGTAAGAAAAACAAAAATGGCGTCTTGGGGGTAATAACGAATAGTTGTCAAATAATAACGAAAATGAGTTGAATTCAGGGTTGTATTTGTAAATATAACAGGGTTGTAATAAATTACTATAAAAATAAAATTAATTATTTTGTTTAATAGAAAAATGTTATATTAATATTAATAATAAATTAAAATTACAAAAATAATCAATTATAACTTAAACGTAATTATGAGGTAAAATTTTTTATGATAAGAAGAAGAATTTTTAATAATATATTTAATTTAATAATTGTTAAATTTTTAATTTAATTTGCAGTGTTAAAAAGTAAAGAGTAAAATTTGTTGAAATCGAGTCCATCAAAGCTTAAATGAATGTAACCAATCCTCTATAAAGCCGTTTGAAATAAATACTGCCTTATCACTAGAGTCAAAAGTATGGAAAATATAAAATGTTTTGCTTAGATCCACAAGTAGTTTATTAATAAAAACTTTTATATTTTTTTATATGTTTGCAATTGATGTAAATAGTTAGCGTGCTTTACTAAGTGGCTCAATAAAATATCCACATTTAGTTGATTCTCAACCGGTCCACCATATTCAGCTGGTAAACGTTCATAGCCCACCGCATTGCGCAGTTTATCAAAACTTTTGCCATCATGTATCATAATCTAAAAAAGAAATTAAAATTTATCCAGTTATATTCCAATTTAGAAGATTACAAAAAATTCAAAAGAGTTTTTTCAATTAAAAAGAAATATATTGGTATACATAGTTGAAAAAACGAGGTAAATACTTTCGATATTAACAATAGGTTTATTACTCACATGCTCTTTTAAATCTCGACTCAAAAAAGGCATTATCATTGATGTGGCAGAATTCATAAGAAATCCGCTTTGAATGATGTGTATGTACCTTTGCGAGAATGGGAGAACTCTGTTTTTCTCATTAATTAACCGACCCATGCGAGGTGCCAACATCGGGAAAAAATTTCGAGTTATTCTAAAAGCAGTGATTTGATTTTAAATGTATTTATTTAAATTTTTTAAACTCACCCATTCATATCAAATATAATGGTTACACCACATTCCTGAACTTGTGGCATTAAAAGTATTGATTCGAATATCAAATCATCCATTTCGATAAGATCCTGCATATAATTGGGGTATTTGCTAAAACAATCAACTTAAATATCAACAATAAGAAGAAAAATCATTAAATTGGGGTTTTATATAAGCATTTACAACTAAAAAAATCCCCAAAGAGAGGGTAGCGTAAACTTTTTGAAAAAAAATCGATAAATTGCAATTTATAGGGAATTATTTGTTGGTGAAAAATACGAGTGCCATAAGATGATAGATTAGATAAATAGAATTTTAAAAAAATACCCAAATCATCGGTGTTTTGTTAGATTATTATAGAAATCCAAGGTAGGCAACCGAAATGTATTCTGATTTCTTATTAAAACATTTACATATATTTGGCGTTCTTATTTTTATTAAAACATCTTTTATTTTTGCAGTAACTGTAAACATTTCACGGTTTTCTAATTTGTTTTTAAACTTACCTGTTTTAAAAATCACTATTGGTCTGCCCATTTTATCCGGTAAAGGCATAAGAAATTTTGCTTTTATATCTAAAAATTCTTCACGAAAATATTCCACAGTATGATGTGCCAACCATTCAGGATTACGAAATTTGAATTCATAATAACGACGAATAGCTTTAAGAGCCTCCTCGACACTCCAATTGGTGTAGAATAAGAATTTTGACATGAAAATGTCCTCCGTGCCAATAAACAAATCTTTTTCCACTTTTTAATAAAGATTTAAATTAAAAATCTTATTTTATAAACTCATTAATTAATTTAAATATATTTTAACCTTCGAATTCGATATATTCTAATCGATCTGAATTACCGTTATGTCGATGAAAATATATCGAATTTGAACACAGAAATGTAATGTATATTGTCAGTTGATATTTGAAATTGTTTACATACTTTGAACTTTTTCACGCAATTGTTGAATTTTTTCCAATTGTTCAATTGAATACATATATTGGCTGTTTAATAAATCCATTTTTTAAAATTATAATTTCTATACGAACGCAATTGTTTCTATTTTATTTAAATTCTTATTTTAATTCACAAATGACTGTACTGTGCTGTAACGCTTAACAAATATTGTTTTATTATGTACGAGAGCGATAAAATAAATAGAATGAATAAATAAATTAAAAATTTGCAACTGTCAGCCACGAAAGTTGTCATGTCTCTCCCTCTCTCACTGCATAGCTAAATTTTGTTTTTTATTTATTATATTTTGTTGTTGTTGTTGTTGTTATTGCAATTGTTTATATGAACTCAGCATTTTAATGGCCATTTTAACTGCAGGCTATAGTGACACTAGTAGATAAAGTGCCAATGTTTTTATAGGTTATTTTTAATTGTTACATAAAATCCATTTTAACTAAAAATATTTTTATAATTATCATTTTTAACTACAATATTTGTTGTTTTCAGGTATGTAGTAAGCTTTTAATAACGACAAACACAGCCTATTAATCATTTCATAATTTCTGCTTTTCCTCAAATAAAATCGTAATGATTTTAAATTATTTTAAAAGTCAAGTGCATTAAAATAAAATAAACAAAGTAATATTTTTTTTATTACATTTATATCAGAATAGGAGAATGGCTTGTAAATTTTGTTTTAAATCGGTCTGTTGGTTAATAATTATTAGAATACAAAAATTAAATTTTTTTTAGATTTAAGATTTAATAAAAAATAAAAATCAAAATAACTTTTCCCATAGCTGAAGCATATTTGCTAACAGCAAATCAAAATTATTCAACAGATAATGCCAAAAATCTTTACGAAAAATCTCTAAATGTTGCAATGGAATGTTGCGATAGATTTACTCTTAAGCTTCACAGTAGATTAAATCGCAAGTACTTTAATTGCGTTTCCTATGTATTCGTAGTCGAGAAGGAGGCAAGTGTATAAGAATGTTTCTTTTTGTTTCATTTTAAAATAAGAATTTTAATTACCTTTAACACTTCAGTATGAAATGTAAAATAACTGCCAATAATTTGTATGCGAAAGGTAAATGGAAGTGTAATGCGATGCGATATTGAATTTATTGCCTTTGAAAATATTGCCAAGAACTTTATTTGGCTATTAATGTAAAATGTTGATAAGATATTGGCAACAAATAAGAAAATTTCTAAATGCATATGAGTGTGTATCCAGCATTTGCTTCTGTGTTGTCGGATTAAAATATTTTTTTTTTTTATATTTTTCTTAGGGTGGAATAATTGCATTGCTGTTGTTGTCGAAAAGTTTTCATAAGCAGTTGTTTTTGTTGCTTAAAATTTCATTAACTTTAATACGGTGTATATTGTTTTAATAAGTCTTTCTACAATACAAAGTTTTTTCTCTATAGAGGGTGTAGTAACAACTCTTTTAAAACTCAATATTAAGTCACGTCTCCATGGTTTAATACTCGTATCTTTTTGCCATCAACTGTTTAGAAAAGTTGAAATTGTATGACACTTTGTTCTCCTTGGTCCATGCATTTGGTAAGTTTTTGATTTGGTTTTAGTTTTATTTTGATTGGAAGCCCTACACTGACAAAAGTCAGTCACTTGATTTGTATTTTCGTAAAACGTTAAATTAGGTTTTTGTTTACTTTTATCGAAACTTATTAATTCTGATGGTCCTGATCCCCCAATATGCCACCTCTACGGATTCAATATTGTTGGCTGGATTATAAGAGCTTCATTAATAATATGCCGTCTGTAACTATGATGGTGCAAATATTATCGAGTCAGATGCTCTTGATGTTTTAGATTAAAAGATTCAATGCGATGTTTACAACAGCCACCATACTTTTCAAGTGTCGAAAAAGGCATTCAAGTGCCTTGGGTTCCTAAGAGGGTAGTGTATCGAACTTTATAATAGATTCAGTGGAACTTTATCACAATGGTGCTTGTGTATCACTGTTCTATTGCTACTAAAACAGGTACAGGCACTGGTGTTTCTGGTAGAACACATTCGTTTTTAATCGATTCACCAACGCATAGCATAATGTATTACAAAGGAAATTTGGTTTTTAGCAGAAATATCAGTTTGTGGAAAGCTCTTCCTGCATATATTACAATATAAATTGCAATGATGATTACAATATTGCAATCATTCTTATCTAATATCCACAAATACTACTACACCCCCCTGTCCTATATGTCTACCTTCCTTGTTCCAAACCATACGCTATGCGAGTAGGGACAAAAAAGTGAAACCAACAGAGAAACTTCCCTACTTCTTTCAGGGTTACAATATTTTGTTGTCTGCACTCAACTAAGAATGAGCAATCGGTGGTGGAACAATTAATTCAATTCGTATACCTGAGATTGATTTTACGTATCCATATAGGTAATGCATAGGAAAAATGTTGATCATTTTGAAGCGCGTTAAATACAAATAAAATTATTATATAGTATACGGTAATAAGTGGTCGGTTTTGTCTATAAAATAATTTCTTTACTTGCTTACAATATTTCAAGTGAAAGAAATTATTTCTTTAGACCACTGTTCAAATAATAAATGAGACAATTATGGTCCTCACGAAAGTATAGTGCTAATAAATGTTATAAAAAAAGTTTGTTAAGAAATTAAATGACGATTGATTAAGGGCAAATATAGGAAGACATTTGACATATAATAAATGAAAATATTTTTAATTAAAATTCATAATAAGTATGTATGTTTGGTATGAATTCAGAGGAATCTTCCTTTATGATTGTACTTTTAAAAAGTTTTTCAATTCGCTGTACATTTATGTATGTACATACTTATTTCATATTCATTTATTTATTTTATTAATATTAAATTTAAAATGTTTTTATTCGTTTTGTTTCATTTCAGTCTTAAGTTACCCTAATTCTTTCAATTTGCTATTCTCCACAAGTGTTCGTTTGAAAGTGCGTACGCATGTGAATGTGTGAAATGTTCCCAATTTTCTTCATGATTACACTACACATTTCCTTTTGCTTATAAAAAATTGTTCTTTATTTTTCGCTTTCTTTCTCTTTGTACAGCTTTTTTTTTGTCATGCCATCAACTCCCCATATTCCATATTCCTTTACTTTACTGTGGTTGCACTCTTTCTTGCACAGCGCACAGTTTTAATTGTGTCACAATGATTAATAGTGGGAAAACTAGAAAACATTGTACCAAAATTCCTAGAAAAAGAGCTGTACAACAACAACAACAACAACAACGACACCAACAGCAACACCAACAAAAAGACAAAATTGTTTAAAAAAAAAAGGACGAAGTGAAAAATGTTTGTACAAATACACCAAATGTCAGCAAAATTGTAGAAGGGAATGTAATGCGTCTACAAAAAAAGAAAAAAACAAAAAAGAAAAGAATTAAAATGAAAGAAGAAAAAATGAAAGCAGAAAAGCAACAAGAGGAGCTAAATATTGAGGTTGGCTGGAGAAGTGTTTCGATATAAAATAAATGTTGAATCGTATTACCAAATATGTAGAAACGAATATAAAGTAGGATGACTTTAGTCCATCCTACTACCATCTCTCCAGTCTAAAATACTTTCAAATGAAAACATAAAATACGGTTTTATTTTATTAATCTCAAGTGAATTCTAAAAACAAACTAACCCTTTGCGAACCGTGTGCTTATACATGATGACTTAGTCCATCGACCAGTTCCTTTTAACGCTGGAGTTCTTCCCACTTCTATTTATCGTCGTTCCTTACTGGATTTAACATACATAAAGCTGGACTTGAATTATTGCCTTGACTACGCAGACAATATATTTTTTCCGGTTTACAGGCAGTCCGTCATACAGAGACTAGCTGGAATCTGTTCAAGCAAAGGCCAGTCGAATCAATCGTTTTCTATCTCAGAAGTATTATAGCACGTCTGGCAGATACGTAATTTAATATGATATCTCTAAAAAAACATGAAAATGAGCACATTTAAGCATAAAAGTGTAAAGAGCGGTCTTTTAGTAAGACATTCAGACATTAAGCAACTGTTGGCTATCCACGGCACACTCTGAAATAAATTTGTCCAACTTTTACTCGTATCAGAGATTACATAAGGGAACCAAAGTAATCGGGGTCAGGTGGAATAAGAGGCTGCTTTCCACAGGACTTTGGAAGAAATAGCATTGACTTTGAATATACACAATTGATAAGAATGTGATATTGTAGCTCTATGATCTCCAAGGATAATTACAGGAATTAATGAAGGAAATGTATGAATGTATACTTGTATGTATTAGAGTTGATATTATTAGATAAACAAATAAAATGCATAAATAAATAAAAATAATTTATATTACATATGTACTTACACATGTACAAGTTTATGACTTACGTTGGCTTAATTGCCTCGTTGATTCAAAAAGTCATCGTGACTTCCGAGGAGGTTAATCGTTCTTTATGAGTAAATATTTGTTCATACATGTAGAAACGCGTGTCTGTGTTTTTATACTGAAGAGCGCCCGAGAATATCTTAGAATGGATGTGCGTGCATGTGTGTGTGTGTCTGTGTATGCCTGTGTGTGTGTACAATTGTATGAGTATCAGAACTTAAAATACTATAAACCAAAATGTAAAACTGAAATTGAACAAATTCCTTGACAAATTGAAATTTTTTTGCTTAAATATGCATGTGTATGAGAGTGTTTCACTCTCTATTATTTTTTTTAGCGTTTTGTTGCTGTTGTTATGGATGTTGGAGTGGCAAGCCAGCAATAATAAAAAAACTCAAAAACAAAAACGAAACCGAACCATTTAAAAGAATTTTTTTTTTAAATTTTTTTTGTTTAAGATTTTGTTTTGTTTGAGAGAGAACTGAACAAACTGTAAGAGTATGTACATACATATGTATGTATATATGTGGGTGTGTGTTTGTGTGCGTGTATCTGTATTTGTATGTGATGAAAAATTGAATAATGTTAGTTTACAACAAGTGCAATTTGTAAATTTTCAAATTTTTATACGCTGGTTGTTATTTTTGTAACTTTTGTTCATTTCGTTGTTTTTGTTTTCGCCGTTCTACTATTCAAGAGCCAAATCAAAACTGAGCTACGAAAAATTGCCATTTTCCTCAGCTGAACTCAGCTTTACACTCCCCCTTTACAGATTTCATTGGTTTATAACTCAACATAACAAAAAAAAAAAATAGAAAGAAAAGAAAAAAAAAGTAAAACTTTTTGTTCCACTGATTTCTAGATTGTTTAATATCCAGCAACGAACATAATGAATGTTAAAAAATAAAGAGAGCATAATAGAAAGCAGAGCAAAACGTACCATATCTCGTTTTTGGGGAAATATTGGGGGTAGTCGTGTGGTTGTGTTAAATCTGTGATGTAATTTTTTTTTGTTTTTGTGTTTTTTTTTGCTATAGAAGAGCAAAGAAGGTTAAAGTAGAATATGGAAATGTTTAAAGGGGGCTGTGGTTGCTTGTTTTGTGGTTCTATGATCAATTTTGTTAGTTTTTATTTATTCTTGTTTTTGTTTTTTATTTTTATTTTTCTTTTTTTAAATAGTTGGGTTGTGTTAATTTATCTTAAATTGAATAGAGGGGTTTGGTGCGTTTTATAAAAGTTTAGTTATTGTGGTAAATTTTGGAATGAATATTGTATTAAAGAAAATATTGATGACTCCCTTTTTCGTTTTCGTGGTTATTGGATAAATTAATTTTATTTATTGATTGACCTTGCAGTAGATAATGATGACTTTGCTTTATATGGGGGCAGATGAAAACTTGATCGAGAGGGTAGGTCATTCAAATAGATACTTTCTATTGAAATGAAGAAAATACAAAGTTTATATAGTTTATAGCATCAAAACTTTGATGACTATAACTATGTATATAGCAAGAGTTTCTGATTATTGATAACGCATAACTTTTTTAATGTGTACTCTTCACTCTTTAGGTTACCAATTACATTTGAAAGTTGTTTGTATAACAAAGGTTGTCAATTTTTCAATATCGCTTGAATGTAGTGAATCCTTGAAATTTATATAAATCATGATTTTGAACTTTTCAATACTTCTTTACATAATATTCCTTCGAATATTTTTTTATTATTCAATTATTTTTTTTGTTCTTAACTTGTGTCTTAAACAATTGCATAAAATAGCTAATAAAAGCTACTCGTATGGCGCATCTAAACTTACTATTTCTGTATAAAAATGTTTGTATGCGTATGCAGTAGTGTTATAAGTATACATTTTTAGTATATGAGATCCTGTTTATCGCATAAAGTTTTCCTTTCAAATAAGAAATCAAAATATTGAACAACAATATTTAATTTAATGCATTTTTCTTTTTTGAACTGTTGTTTACCATATTTTTGTTCAAGAAAGTGAGCAAACTTTTTATGAAACTTTAATAAAACATGCGGAAGAAACATAAAAAAATTTATTTTTGAACATGAGAAAAAAAGTTCAATTAATGCTATAAAATCTTTACGATGTTATTACTGGAATATGAAACGAATACAGCACGTTGGACGAAATCTATTAGTTTTCAAACATTGCCTGTAAATAGTTTAATTGAAACAAGTTATGTCGTGTTAGAAAAAAATTACGATTTTGAAGTAAAAAATTCTTTTTAATACTTCAGTCAGTATCGTTCAAATGTTCCTTAAGATATCTGTTTTGAATTATTTAAATATTTATATTCGACTCTCAGCTAAGCGAAACAAATGGTGACTGATGGGTATAGAAGATGATCAGGTCTACTTACAATAACATAACATTCAATGAATAATTTCGTATGTCGATGTTTATTACTATTAACTTTGCGTGTAATATTAAACTTTTAATTCAACACAATGACTATCTCGAGGAAACATTCATCTAAAAGCGAGCAATTTTGATTGATGGAAGAAAACCGTGCTAAAAACTTGAATAGCTTGTGCAGTCACCATATCATTTGAACCTGGCACAAAGTGGCAATTAATTATCGTATATTAAGTTATGGAAAGTGAATCTAAAATTCCTACAACTATTTTTGCGATTAACCGATTCATTAACCACTCTGGATTAACATTTTTCATTATTTTCCATATAATTTTCACATGAAATTAAAAATGTCGTCAGTGAGTGTGCTTCATATTTCGTATGCTTAAAATTATTTGAAAAAAATAAAAGAAAAATTATATCAAATTATATAATTTATTACCACAGTGACGAATATTGCTCTTTCTGAACCAATGTTCAGTGTTAATAAGAACTATTTTGTTTCAAATTTTAGTTGCTCTTGAAAAACTGAAGTTTTTATCAAAGGAGCGTATTTGCGTAAATAACAAAAACTGGTAAAAACCTGTTCGTGTGCGAACTTGCAAAGTAAGAAGAGATTGAAATGTGAAAGAGATTTTCATTATGATAAATTTCGCAAACATAGTTGGAGGAGAGAACTTAATTAATTTTTCCCAATAGTGCTAAAACATATAAATATTTTGGGAAAGTTTCCCCTTTAGTACAAGTTTCCTAGTAGTAGACACTTTATAAAATTATGAAACCAAACTATTTGATTTGATCTAGTCGCAAAGTTTAGCGTATATTATACACACACACGATATTAAAAAAGACGAAATTAATTGTTTACGCATATAATATAAGAAAACATGTTCTTTTATTTGATTGTGTGCAAAACTTCAGCTGCAGTAATAATTTAGTAAAGGTCTGAAAATTCCATTTGAATTGAAGCCAATTTTTTATACTTCAGATTTATATTTTTCTTAGAAATAAAATTAAAAATGGATGGATGTCCTTTAGCATTGCCATTGTGGCTCTGTCGGCCGTTGACCACTAATTTTACTGCTTTTTCTTGTTGTTGGTTTTTGGTTTTATCTTTGGCCTGTCATTTTTAATATGACACCAAATGTTATTAACGGCCTATCTTTTCTCTCGCTCTAACTATTCTATGCAGTTTTATTATATTTTTTTTATTCTCTTCAGATTTTATGTTACAACAACTATTGTTTTTTGTTGCTGTTTGCTGTTGTAACTACTTTAAGCTTTGGCATACACTTCCGTTTACTTCTTTTCGCTCAGCCTGTCTGTGATAATTACACACACACATATATATATACATTTCCATAAACACATATGTGGCATAGAGGTTCTCGTATAACTCCATATGCTAAACTAACCCTATCTGAGAGAGTGCCGTAATAGATTTGTGTATGTATGCAATGTATGTATGTATGTGTGCATGTGATTCTTGCCACTTGCCACATTTGCTGGAAACGAAAAAAAAAAGAGGAAAAAGAAAAAATAAAAACGTACTTATCATTTAAGGCAGGTTATGTCTATGAAATGGTAAAGCAATGAAACGAATATGGTTATGGTTATAGTATTTGGTGGTCATTTATGACAGATGGTGCATACGATCACAAAAAAAGATAAATTTATGAGACGCTATTAAAGTCAATTGCATAGAATATTTTTTTTTCTTATCTGACGCAATATGTTTACGGACTCGACCATTATTTTTCAAAGAAAATTTACTTTCCGACTTTTGTCACATGATATATATAAATTTTAAGTGTTTTATGCAGTCTTAAATTCATTTGCATACCAAAAACCAAACTTTAACGAATAATATAGAAAAGCAATTATAATCGTTCGTCATCGATGTTCCTGATAATAATTATTTTATTTAAAATTTTCTGAATATACATACATATGTATATTCGTTTAATGAATAGTCAGTCTATTAGCGTTTTCAATTAAAACATACATAGATAATTTAGATTATGGTTTAATTATAGAATAATATATTTAAATTGAAATTATTATTATTATTATTATTATTAATGAAAGCATATAATTTATGAGAACTTTAATAAAATTAAATATGATTTTTAAAAGCCATTATATTAAAAGATTCGTATGCTCGTACAACAACAGATCCAACCAATTAGTTGTAAAATTTTTGAAAAACTCTTCTATAAATTTTATTTTTAAAATTGGAATTAAAATGAAAAACAATAACAATAACAAAAAAAAGGAAAAACTTGTATAAATTTTCAATTATTTGATGCGAACAGCAAAAGTGTTGCTATTGCTATTGCTGTTACTGCAACTGCTGCTGCTGCTGCTGGTATTATTGTATTCATTTCATTGTTTTTGTATAAGAAAACAATGAAATTAAAACAATAACGACCACCACTACAGACATTCACGTACTCGAACAAACGAATACAAACACGTTAAAACAAACAATGAATATGTATTCGTTGTGGCATAATTCGGTAACAGAGAGTGAGAGAGTGAGAGAGACAGAGAGAGAGAGAGAGTGAAAGCAAGCAACAACAATAACATGAAAAAATAGAAACTTAAGTTTAATAATGTGCATAAAGTTTAATTTAATTTTTTTTATTTTTTTTTTATTTTTTTGTTGTTTTTTTTTTTTTTTTGAAATTCATTCAATTTTTTTCTCCTTGCATTGTTTCTTTAACACAATACAAAAACAAATTCTATAACTCGCACAAATACATGCAGCATATACTACAAGTATACTTATATGTATGTATGTATGTATGTATCGTACAACACTGAATATTATTTTCAATGGAAATTTTCATGGTTAAGTGTATAATCTTCCATAAAATTGCGTGCAATTATAATTGTTGTTGGTTTTTGTTTAGTGCTGAAGCATATTGGTGGCATTGATGATAGTGTTGTTAGTGGTGTTTAAATATTTTGTATTATTCTATTATTATCTTAGAAAAGAAAAAAAAAACTTTTGATAACGTTGGAACAAAACGCTTTAGGCTTCAAATGCTTCAGTATCCAGTATCCAGTATCCTGGCATCTGGTATCTGGTGTACTTTAACAGTTTACCCTCTGTGGCTTAAAAATAGTTTGTGGTTAAGTTTTGGACATGCTTTCGCAACAAATACGAATATTATGCTGCTGCTGATGTAAGTTTAGCCCTTTTGATAGCGGCTGGTCGACAAGAGGAGTGCGAGCAACTTTGGCTGGCATAAGCACATAGAAAAAATTTCCAAATTAATTTTACGGTTGAGGTTTTGTGTTGTTTAAAAGATTATTAAATATTTTATTATGAGCGGATATTTAAATATAGCCAAAATTTACGAAAACATTTAGACAAGCGTATTGGTATAAAGTTTTTGGTTTTGTGGTTAAAGTTGTTGAAATACTATAGCATAACAAGCATGCTGGTCTGTTAGTAATGTATACATACATACATACATACATAGATACTAACTAAATAAAATATGTATGTACTTAAAATTTTTATAGTATCATACTCATGTGTAATGTATGTATGTAATGCATGATTAGTGTTTAAAATTTGTAAAATTTTTTCTTTTATTTCAATGGTTTAATAAAGAAGAAAGTGATAGGAATGGAAACTTTCGATACATTTTTAAATTTATAAATTTGTTTGAAATTTAAGCTGTTTGCTGTCCAAAGAAATACGATTTTCTTTAAATCAACATGATGTATGAGTAAAATTTACTGCGCTACAATAGAATAATTTCAAATATTCTAATAAAATTGTTAAAATATTATCACAATTACTGAACAATATAAATTGAATCAAAAATATAGTCAATAACAAGATCGATACATAATATGTTCAAAGTATAAAAGTTTGAAATGAAATTTATTTATTGGCCATAAAAAAACTTAACCAACTCATCTAATAAAAATCGACTTTATGGGCATAAAACTTTCATTTCATTACAACGAGTAATTTTAATCCTAAGGACCCAATTATCCGAAAACAACGTGTAATCAATTGTTTAAAATTGTCTTCAATCGCAAATGAAACATACAAAAAAAAAAAGAACTAAACTCGTATACATTGAATAAATGGAACGTACGTATGTGTATTTTTTGACTCTTCGGTTTTCTTTTTTCGTCCTGCTTTATTTTTTTTTTTCGTTTTTACAACTTGATTAAAAAACCACAATAATAAAATTTCATTTATGACGGGCACATTTAAATAAACCCCCAATCTATTTAACCCTTTTAAACTTTTATTAAAAAAAAGAGCAACAACAACAAAAAAAGAACAAAAAGAAAAAAATATAAAAAATGTCAAGTAACACGAAATTCAATTGATGAGACGACGTTCAAAAAGGGAAAAGAGGTGAAGTTTTAAATATAATTTTTTTTTTACAATATTCCTCCAGTTGGATACGAAAAAGTTGTTAATCGCACATACATACATACAAATGTTATATGAACATTGTATAAGTGAGTGTACGGTACGTAGCAGCAGTACAGTAAAAGGAGTAATATGTAGTATATGAATCGGGGAATGTGGTTATAAAACATATAAAATACAAATGGTTTCCTATAAACCATAGGGGAAAAACTTTAAATGACGGGAATTTATTATTGAGTGGAATTCCAACAGTGTTTTTCTTTTTTCTTTTGTTTAATACATGATGTTGCTTTTGTTGTTGCCGTTGCTCTTGATGTTGCTATTCTTCATGTTGTTGTTGTTTTATCAAAAAATAAAAAAGAATTGAAAAACAAATAAGAAACATTGACCATTTGTGACCATTGTTATGAGTAGATTAAACAAATTGCTTTTTATTTTTCATTTTTCTGCTTTTCTTTAACGACGCTTGTTTTTAGTTATTTTGTTTGCGGACGCACAAGGGTCCGAGAGAAAGACAGAGAGAGAGAGGTGTTAAACACAAAAAGACCTCAATAAAATTACTCAATTTTATTTTTAAACAAAATCTCTTGTTTTTTTTTTGTTTTTCTGTTTTTTTTATATCCTTTTCATAGCTGTATTATACATTGACCCTTTTTGTGAACATTTCACTTCATTAGATTTGAAATATTTTACTTGGTGTACGTACGTATGTAAGTGTGTGCGTGTTTTATTTATTGTTGAAAAGTGTTAATAATGTTAAGAAAAGGGTGAACATTTGTTTTTCATTTTCCTATTCATCTCGACATGACATTTGATTAGTTGAACTTATATTTTCTTTTATTAAAAAAAAGCAACAACAACAACAACAACTAAAATAAAAACCAAATCAAATCCATTTATTGTGACCACTCCCTTCCATTTGATGTAAAAAAGGCTTTAATCTTCTATATACGAGTATGTATGTATGTATGTATGTCTGTATGTAAACCTTTTGCAAAGTCGCATATTTGAATAATTTTTACAGCAAAAACTGTAATTAAAATCTATTACTCAGGCAAATGTTGACTATTCTGAAATGGCTAATTTACAAAGTTTTATTTTTGTTTTTTTTTGGTTTTAAGAATGAAATTAATTTTACTTTTGCTGCTATTCTTTTCCAATGGCTGTTGTTGGTGAATTGATGTGGCTTATGGTAATATACGACCTAAAATTATATTAATTACTTATTAATCCAAGTTAGTAGGTTATTAAATACAACTTTTAAGGTTGATAACTAATTTAATGCATGTGTTGTAAGATGATTTTGTCGCCAATACTACTAAAATTCGCAGTTAATACCATGTTCTACTAAATCCAATATAAAATACATTGTCTGTCTTAACGTGTGTGATTGGTATTGTTTACAATTGACAGTTTAAAAATGTGTTTAAAATTGAAAAGTATTTCGTTTAAACGAGAGGGCGCACTTCAATTACAAATTGAACAAAATGAACAGGGATGTGTGACACAATCCCTATATGCGATTACATATGTTAACGTTGACATAATCTTAAAAAGGGACACATCGATGTGTCTCTCAAACGCAGGATACACAATAAATTGACACTTACAAAAGTGGTCGTTAGCATCGGATGGGTGTCTGTTTCTTTTATTTCTCTTTCCACAAAAGGTAATACAAAATAAAAATTACATTTTTGAATTACAATAAACAATAAACAAAAAAAAAAAAAAGAAAAAAACATACTGATATTGACTAACTTCACAGACTGTTTGAATAATACATATCTAATTGCTGAAGTAGAACTAAAAGTTGTAAAGATTTTAAACAGTTTAGTTTAACTTTTAATTTAGAAAATAAATTCAAATCAACTAAACTCAATGAAGTTCTAAGTAAATGAAACAATTGCGAGCATTTATTATCATCCGTTATATTACAATGCTGTTGTTGGTTGTCGCAACAGCAACAATAATTGAAATAAAGTCACCTCTAATGACAACAAATCTAAACCATTCAAAGGGGCCAGTAAATGATATGGTTAAAAGGGATATAAACAAACTTATGTAAGTAAGCATACAGTATAGGATTGAAACGCACAAAACCGCACAAACTTGTTGTCTTCTTGAATCTATAAAGAAACTTGAAGCTGTATTAGAAATTGTGACTGTATAAACGCCAAAACAAATAAATTGCTTTTATGTATCAAAGGATGTCACATGCACGTAAAATGAATGCGAGAGATACATATACTTTTATGTACATACACTTTTATATGTAAGTATGTATGTATGTGTGTAAGACGTCATCATTGGGGAAGATCGTCGCATTGAGTTCGTATGGCATAAAGACTAGTGTCAAATTGTATAGCCATACGAACACATAATGGGTAACTACTAAACGAATCGCAGATAACGGTGTCGCAAAAGGTGATTCAATTTCAGTTCACCAATCTTGCGGATAAAATTAGTGAATTAATACAGATGATGGGCGGCGAAAGGATGTCCATACCGCAAGTAATGCGTGATGTATTGACTTCTAAATCGTCACTATACCATCAAAGATTTAAAATAGAAAAATAAAGTCCAGACTAACGATAGGTGTATACAGACTATCCAACAGGAAATGAAAATACCACCCAAGAAGACCAAATCTTTTCGTTCTGAGGGATAATATGACGTAGCTTCTAATAGTCGGGACAAAGCGTTGACAAAGAAGGCTGATATTGATATTGATGATGATGTTATTTTTATGGCAAAATAATAGAATAGACAGACCTAAATAGACCTAAATATTACGTTTAATTGTTGCAGCCATTAGCACAAAACAACATCTATGTACATGGAGCTTGTACTCTACCTATGAAGATGCATAATGTCTGATAATGTAGCCATAATATGGAGAATATCTAAAATCGCCTACAATAAGAGTGTATGATTAATTTGCAAATAAAATGGTTCCCCCGACTTTTAGTCATTATTTCACAAGAAGAATAAAAAGAAAAATGAAAAATAAAATGAAAATTACTTATAATACAATATAAATACAATACGATTGATTGTTGATTGTATTCCAATCTTAAAATGGAAGTAAAAAGAAAACTGAGTTGAGAATAATTACTTTTGTTGTTAGTGGTTTAAGTGCAAACTATTGTTGCTTTTCTCTGTTGTTTATCGTTAAACTCATGTCAACGAGTGTCAGTAGATTTTGTTTATGTCGTCAACATTTGAAAAGTTAAAAGATCATTTAACAGAGTAAAATCTTTTCACACATACATACTCGTACATACATACATACATACTCGTACATGATAGTGATATTGTGTCGCTTCAAATGAGTATAGCAAGAAGGAGAAACAATGTGGTAATGAAGTAAATAACGGAAAGTAGAGAATTGAATTGAAGAAACAAATGAAAGATAAAACCCACACCCGAGTATGTAATTGATACTAAGCAAGTAAGCATTTTTCTTTTCCCAATTGAGTAGAATGCGTTACCATACATACGTTCACATTAGTACACGTGATTGTTGTGTATGGGAAAGCCAGTGAGAGTGTCTGTTAAATAAAACGTCAAACAATTTCTCCATTCTACAGTGTAGTTGAGAAGTCCTTTTTTTCACTTTTCTTTTACTTTCTTGGTTCTTTTTATTCCAATTTTCTATTTTCATTGTAGTGTATATTGTAAAGAAAAGAAATTTCTTTTGTACAAATGACTGAATGAATGAGTGAATGAATGAATTGCAGTAATAAATGAATGAAAAAGAAAGGAACGTAGTCAGTAGTAATGTTGTTGTAGCAGCGGTAACAGAGACGGCAGAATTATTTAATTAAAATGAAAATAGGGTCATAAAACGCATACTTTTCAATCAACAGGAAAAACATAAATAGGAAGAAAAGAAAAGAAATGTGAAGAAAAGAAAAAAACCATAATGGGGTAAAAATCAGGTCAATTCTATCAAAGTCTAAATGAGCAAAGAGTTCTATGGAAGCAGAAGAGTAAATTATAACATTTCATTTAAATAAACAAGAAATTTAGAAAACTCAAGAGAAATTTTTTGTAAAAATTTATTCATTACTTTGCGTAATGCCCCTTGCAAGCAATTGTCTTCTTGTTCAATTCAAGTGCACAAATTCAATAACAACTGTGTGGTTTCTTTACACATTTTAACCAAAAGTCACAAATTGTGAGAATAATTTTGTTGCAACAAACTAAATATCTTAAATGTATGTTCACACATACGAAAATTCTAAGAATTGATAGGACTAAGTTGATTGCCAACACAATTCCATTCCTAAGGAAAACCGATACGTTTGTTCATTTCGATTTGAAAGATGCTGGAAAAACGTAAACGTTTTCTTATTCTCTGTTATTTTATTTGTTTTCCGACATGCATACATACATATGTATATATTTAGCAAACTTATGTACTAGTTTACCTAAATAATTTAGTGTTTATGTATGTGTGTTGCACTCAAATGCTTGTCATTCAAAGGATTTATTAACTTATAAAAGGTAAGATTGCAAAATAAATTTTTCTTTACGTTGAGGTATTGAAGACATTTCAGGGCCTTAATAAATGCTGAAAATGATTTTCCTTTGGAATAAAGTGTATTTAAAATTTTTATATGGGTGCCCTGGTAGTCTAGTGGGTAGTGTGCTAGACTATTAGCGTGAGGGTCGTGGGTTCGATTTCCACCAGACACTCTGGTCTGTGATCCTACAAAGAGGATATGGTCAAAGTTACTCAGCTCGTATATAATTAGAATATAATTTTTAATTGTATTGTAATTAATAATTCCTTCGCAAAACAAAGGAAACAATTTATTTGTAATGTGTAGTGATTGAAAGCCGGCAAAAAAATTTTTTAACTTTTGAACGATTAAATGAAGTTGTTGATTGGTAATGCTCTTCACACCCAATAAACTCTGGTAAGATGAAGTAATTTAGTCAATTGTTTTTAAAAATTTATTTAAAAAGTGAAGTTAACAAACAGAAAAGCAAAAATGCACTCTATTACAAAAAAAAAACGAATGTAAATAAGGCCCTGTGATAAATCAAACTCTCCCTCCTTTTTAGACATTGAAACCAACCTATAGTTTTTAGTTTTATTGCTAGGAAAAAATGGGATTGTTTGCGTAATGTGTTCCCATATGTGTATAGATGGGTGTGTTGCCATGTATTTAGGTGCTGCTGCAACATGACTGCAATAGTTAAGATTGTCGCAACATAATGAAAATTTATAGCAGTCACAAACATACATACATAAATACGTACATATTGTAATACGATAGAGAAATTAAAAATATATATTTATTATATATTCTTCCATATATTCACCACAAGGAAAATATATTTTGAATCGCACTATCAAAAAAAATTCAAAGAAAATCAGAATAAAAAATTTCTTTATTTTCATTACGTCAGCATCAGTGTAACATAAATTTAAATTCTATAAAGAAATAAAATCAAAAATTACGAAAAAATATTGCCGGTAACTGATTTTTCTTTTTTTTTCTTTTTTAAATCAAATTATTTACGATTTTAGCTGGACCAACAAACCTAGGTTTTTAGTTACTTTGTTGCCAAATGTTGCCAATTTATAATGGAGCATCCAAAAACATATTTCATAACACATTCACGTTACGTTATTGATAGGAGGAGATTCATTAAAAAATTACTATATACGAGTATACGGTATGTTTAGGTCTATGCATATCTATGTATGTATGTATATTGCATATATTGCATATTGTATAACATAGAAATAAAATATATAATGAAAAAAAAAGGTTACAGTTAAAGCAACAAAAATTCAATTAAAAAAGTCCGACTGATTTAGCCATATGTGTTGCGTTGTAACATCGTTTCCTATATTTTGAATTGGTGTGTGTCTACGAATTTTAAGGTTTTTTGTCTCCTGTTTATACGCTGCAGCTGCTTGGTTTTTTCACAGTCTTTGGTCTTTTTTAATGTGTGCCTGTGTGTCGGTGTTTCGATGTGTTTTTACAGTTTTAACTGTATTTTTTTATAACAGTACACTTGTTGTTTATTAAATTTCCGCTGCATTGGTTTTTCATTTCCGTTTCCCTTTTGAAATAAGTTTTATTTGTATAACTATTGATTGAAAATGTGGTCATGGTTTTTGGCTACATATTTCGCATTTTTATCGCCACGATTATTTCTTTGGAACAAAAAAAAAACCAAAAAATAGTTTTACAAAAGAAATCCTGCTAAAAGCTATATCAGTTACTGAAAAGATCACAGCTGTGTCTATAACCTTCAACTGAAATTTACCATTTCGAATTTGTTGAAAGGTAAGCTTCGGATTTTGCAATTTTTTCAAAATAAAATTAATTTTTATTTTTGATAGATTAGGTCACCTTGGTATACAGTTTAATTACAAAAAAAGCAAATAAACAATGCGGCTTTTACATTCTTGGTTTATAAAAAAATCTTTAGCAAAAATTTATTAAAACTTTTTTATTCCTCTGATTTTATTTCTTTTTCTTAAGAAAGTCATAATTTAATTCAATTATATAAAGCCTATAAATGTTGCTGTTATTTTTAGTATTATATCCCTTTTTTTATATTTATTTTATCCCTTTTAATACTTAGTGGGCCTTTCTAAATAACATTTTTATTATTCGTTTTAATGTTTTTTATTTCCTGCATTAAAGAGTAGACAGTATACATATATATGTATGTATATATATGTGTATAGATAGTGATACCAGTCAGAAATATAAATTTAATAAATGCCATGAGGATAAGAAATTCATTTTGTATTACTTTATGCAACGTGTCAAAGCATCTGCGTTTTTAAGCCTTCTAAATACCATTTTCAATTTTCTTTTTCTTTTTTTTTTGATAGAGAAACCCCTTTCCTTATATTGTAATGGAATTTATAATTTTTTTGTCTTTTTTTTTTTGTTTATCAGCGCTATTATTGCCAACATGATTATGTTTCTACTTTTACACGCCATTTTTACTGTGATTATCATTAAGTAACAAAAAGCAAAGCGTTTATTGTTTATATTTTTATTATTATTGTTATTGTTTTTTATATGCATAAATATTTTTGTATATTAATATTCGTTATTCTTTTTTATTCGGTTTTGTTTAACAAAGAAACTTATACATTAAAAACAATACGCTTTATTACCTCCTCTCCAGCAGATACTGGCAATGGAGCAGGAGTAGCAACAGTAGCAGCAGCAGTAATATTTTATTTAACAACAGACGAGGGTACAAAAAATAAAAAAATAGAAGGGGAATACAACAACAACAACAACGGTGGAGAAGCAACAACAAAAATAATTCGTCCACTAATGGACAGAATAATAAAGTGTAAAATACATAAACAAACAAACAAACAAACAAACGAACGACAATAGCAACAATAATGAAAATGTATTTAACGCTAAAAAAATAAAAAAAAAAACAAAAAAATTGAAAGAATAAATGAATGAATGGATAAAAAAAGAACTAAAATAACAAGACCAGTAGATTTATTAGTGACTCATTGTTATGAAATTTCTCTTCTCTTCTTTTCTTTTCCTTTCTTTCATTTTTAAATTGAAAGACACGAAATTAAAATTGAAATTTATATTAAAATATTGGTTTTGTTTCTTTACAGCCACAAGAACAACACAAAAGGGGGGGCCTGTTCTCTGAATATATTTAGTTTTATTACAAACCTTTTTCAATATCAACAGTTAGAATTAATTAAAGTATCGTATCGTAATCAGAATATCGCATCAGATCAGATTAATACATAACTCGGCTTTGAGGTTTGTTAAGACACCCCTTTTTTAAGGTACAAGATTTAGACTTTGATTAAAACGTCGCTTTAACTTGCCGCTTTAGATTTTACAAAAAACACTTTGAAAACTAAAGAGAGAAAGGAATAATTTCTGTTGTCAATTCCTGTTTCTGTAATCATATTTTTGCAGCAATTTAATTTAAACTCTACCAGAAGAAAAACGACAAACAAAATAGAAAAATAGAGAGATTTTACACTTGAGTTTGTGTGAAAAAAATGTGTGTATCTTTCTTTGATAATGTTTACAAATCCCTGGTTCGTTTCACAATTTTTTCATTATGTGAATCGGGAGTTTTTGCCTGTCACCTTTAATGTCAGTGTGATTTTGCTAGCCAAAGAAGATATACTAATGGTTTCTATGTATGCGTGCGTCTCTGTCTCATAGTCCTTTACACATTTCTCTTGTGCTACGGGATGTGAGAGCCAAAAGAGTTGTCTTGTCAGTTGTCAAAAGCTTTTGCTGCAAAGCAATAGTTGGTGTTCATTTTCCTTTTATTATACTGTCGTTGTAAGACTGCACCTTAATAATAAACCCGTTGGGTTTATGCACTTTCGTATGTATGTATGTACAGTTGCAGTCAATTTATTAGAAATAATTGACGACCATTTTTATATTCACACAAAGCATTTTATTGACTTTTTCGCTTTTCTAGACAATTCAAACTATATTCACATTGAAATTGTCAGAGTTTAAATTATGTATCAATAATCAGTTAACCACAACTGTGCCATCTTATTCGAATACAGGATTGGTTATACATTTAATAAATATGTATGTATGTATGTATGTACGTGTGTTGCATCTAGAAAAGCTTTAAAAACAGCAGCAACATTTCTAAGTGCATTTCGTGGGATTAGTATGAATTTCAAATGTAACTATTCGAAAAGGCTGGAAAGAAAATATTAATAACGGCTGGTAACGGCAGTGCTAATGAGTATGATTACATTGCTGTTCTAAAGATGAAAAAAAAAGTTATCTAACCTGCTTTAAATTAAACTCATATTTGTCTGTCAGACAGTGATTTCACTTAATTACAGCCAGAACTGTGCAAAAGTCCCAAGTCCTTTTTGTTTGCAATTTTTATATGCTATAATCACAATGTCGTTATGAACAAATTAGAAAAAAGAAAACATAATTATTTTTTTTTTTTAATTTTGCCATTTAAATTATATATATATTTTTTAATTTAAATAAAGTATTTAAAGAACGTATAAATTAAAAAAACAACAAAAACATTTTGAAACAATCTGAATATTAATTTTAAATCAAAAAGTTGAATACCGGAGTAAAATTAGGTAGAAATTGTCTAGCTGATCAGTGTTTCAAATGACAAAAGCTCACAAACTTGTAACGTTTAATAGGCAAAAAGAAAAATTGATTGCATTTTAAAATTCAATCCCTTTCTATAATGCTTCCAATTTTCCAATTCTTAACAAAGATTCTAATTTAATGTGCATTGTTGAACAAATGAAAGAAAAACAATGCCATCACTTTCAAGACCCTTTGGCTTATTAGCTTTTTGCTAAGAAAATATTTGTCTAACTCTTGCAATTAGTGAAAGAAATACTAAGAGAATGCAAAAAAGAAAAGAGTTCCAAGGTTTTTTAAACAGCCTCATTTTTTTGTTTTGCATTAGCACTTGCACATGGAGAAGAATGAAAAAAAAGACACATGCAATTAACGTTATAATTTTACTGCAGCACTTCAAACTTGTGTAACTCATGAAAATAGAAACTGTTGCATTAACAATTAAATGCATACACATACACACGCATACACACACACAACCGTATATGTAAGCAAACAAAAATTCGAATACGAACACATTTTGCCCGTAATGTATGAAGAGAAAAAGCCGCCCTAAGCAATACGTTTAAAATTATACTTACACAGGCGTAAAAAACAATGTATACATGTGTATGCGAACAATGTGTATGTTAAACGTTTAAACATGGCTTTCTCAACAATAACATCATTAGCTTGTCAATTCAACATTTCCATTCCCCATTCATTGTTTTTTCTCTTGTTTTTATATGAAGAAGTGCTCATTTGTTACTGTTAATATTAAATAAACTCACACATATGCTCACTTCTCCCACTGCCGCATACTTTGCACCATACCCAAACATACATACATACGTACTCACGTGCACACTTATACACTTATACACTTCTTGTACTCTCAAACAAAAATTTCAACATGTTTAACGATGGCGATGATATTTTATTATGAGCAAACATTTTACCATGAAAATAAAAAAAATAACGAAACAAAACAAAGCAAAATATTTACAAAAAAATGAAAAAAAAAAACACAAAAAAAGTGAAAAAAGAAGAATAATATAAAAGGGTTTGAATATTCTTCTACTCGTATAACAAGCATGCAAATATGTATGCAAGTATGTGAATGAATGATGTTGAATGTTTTTGTTCTTGTTGTTGTTATAGCAGTTTGTTAAAAGTAAAGTGCTCTCTTCAAGTTAACGGTTGAGTGCCTCGGGTGCTTATAACCTTGTACTCTTTTTTTTTATTCTGCTTCTGTTTTGGTTTCAATTTATTCTCATTTAATAATTCTCTACAAAAACAACAATTATAATTAGAGACACAGTGAAAAAGGGAAATGATTAGCATTTCTTGTTGTTGTTGCTTTTGAATTATGAAATATTATTATTGTTGCTTTCTACTGCTGCCGCTAAGGTAAACAAACAAAAATACTTTTAAAACGTTTTGCCAACTTTTAGATTCAAATATTCACTAATTGGTTGACTCTATTTATTCTAAAGAGAATAAGTAAAAAATTTCGAATTTTTTTATTTTTTTTTTGCATAATTTGCGAATTGTTAATTAAAATTTATAAATTATAAGAAAACAATTCAACATACATAAATGTTCATATATGTGTTAGTGTGTGTGTGTGCAGTTCTAATTTAAATCTCCTAATAGTACGATTTGGTTGTTTTGAGTATTAAAACTTTGTTGTCTACCCACAAACACATGTGTTCGATTTCGTTTTCAATTTGTTTTCTTGAGGGCTTATGTAACGTTCAACCCTTTTCGACCACAAATCAATTTGTTTAGAAGATTTTGAATTTTAATTTGTCTTCTTGATTAATATGCTGGCTTTGAAATATTAAGATTATGAGACACAGGTGCAACTGTGAAATGATTTTTTATAAACAGTTACGATGACAGGAAGGGAAAAATAAATTTAGAAGTTAATTTTACGCTCTGACGTACATACATATGTACATATGGATAAACAATTTATATGAGTTATTTTTTCATTTGCTCTTGTATACAACATTATAAACAATTATCTATGATGTCTTGACTTAGAGAGGAAGGAGAAGAGAGGCTCATTTAATATGGGATTAATCTTATATGTACATTAGAACAACTATGTATGTATATACGTTTCCTGAGGAATATTACTCGATACTTCTGGTATATCATAGGGTCTATGGAAAAGTCCATATTTGTCATTCGTATAATCAAGTGAATGAGACATATCAAAATATAATATAGGGTGTGCCTTAAGCATCTTTAATGTTTACACTTTTATGGCACGGTATACTGATACCATCTCTTTGTACGGTATAGTACAGTTTCAACATTGTCGCAGTTGGTTCTCATGTCTCATTCTTTTTGCAGGAATAATGTACCATCATAATTAAATTCCTTTTGAAATTGAAATCAATTATCAACATTTGTATTTTATTAAGCATATAATATAAACCATCCTTTGACCCTTCATTGTAGCTAAAATGGGAGCATAACCCTGTATAACAATCAAAATCCTAGTGCGATCTCTACTCATCAATTAATAAATTTGAAGTCAATGATAACGTTTGAAACGTTTTATTATTATAATTCGATGTTATCGTAATAAATGTATTCGTAATATATTAAGGAGGAGGTACAATTCAATATTAAGTCCATTCATTATGAAGAACAAATCCGTCTATAAACATAAATAGTGGAACAAAAACAATTTTTAAAAATTTTCGAAAATATTCGTTATCCTTTTAAATCAGAAGCATTTTATCATTTCACTTCCCTTTTTTATTTCCAGAAATGAAACTGAACAACATTTTCCAGTTTATGCTGATCCGAACCGAATGTATTATATTGTGGCAACACTAAGTGTAACCACATGTTGGGTAAATTACATGAAACATAAACTTTTTGAGCCAAGAATTGAAAGGAACGAACAAGAGAGACGAGAATCAAATAGCACAACTAAACTGGAAATTTGCTATAAAACTTGGACAGTCAGGACTGAAAGAAAACTGAGGAACTAAAAAAAAATGAAGCAAAAAAGAAAACAAAAGAGAAATAAGAACAAGAGTATTATAACCTTAAATGCCACAACATAACCATTACCACAAACAACTACAGCTACAGTTACAGCTACAGCTACAGCAGCATATAAACAACTGCCACTACTTGTATAAATTACTTACTTACTTGCAACAACTACTGCCACTGTAATATTACAACAATATTTTTATGTTTGCTTTGCTATGGGAGAGAGGGGGGGAAGGCTAGCTATTCTAGCTACATATTCTTTTATGATTCCAAATGAGTACATATGTTAGTATGTATTTGTATATATGAGAGAGAGTTTACACACATACACAATATATGTTGGGATGGTATGTGTCCAGCATGTTAACATGCCGCATGACACATGTCATAATAATACAATACTACTAGATTTGTTATTGCTACAACAATATGTAGTAGAGTTTTTTGCCTCATATAAAAGCAAAAAAAAAATACTGTTGCGCTGTTTATAGTGTGTGTTTGTGTTGTTAAATATGTCGCCTGCTTTAAAGAAAATTATCGTAAGCTAAAGTTTTAAAATTAAATTAAATTTTAAAGATTATTTGTTTGATAAGAATTAGTCTTACAATAGAGATTTAATAACAGGACACTAAAATTCAGAAATTTGATGTACCAATATAAGTTAATTTTTTAGAAATGTATCCATATAATCTCTGTTCACATCTTCAAGTAATATTCGTTTCGTTTTACTTCTCTTTTTAAGCATTTTACTGTTGGTGTCCTAAAGGAACAAATTAAATCAACAGCACTGTTGTCGATATTCAACTGACCATCAACACAACCATCATCTTTGGCAGCAACAGTGGTAGCCTAAGTAGCCCTTTAACAGCATTAGAACACTGTTCCTTATGGTTTTTGTTACTTTCATATGTCATAGCCGCTGAAGGGGTTGGTTTCCTTTTTCTATTTTTCTTTTCTGTCTTTCATTTTGTTTTTATTCTGGCGAAAACAGAAGAACATTATGAAGTAGACAGACAGGGAGAGAAAGAAAAATTAACACAAAGAGAATCAAATTGATACATTCCAATACCATAAAGAAAGAAATTTTATTACTCTGTTACATATAGTATATGTATATATATACACACACACACATATGTGCATATGTACATGGGGCTTTGTCTTATGCAACCATGGTAGGTGGCGGATAACTGAACGGCCTACCCTTTGTAGATTCGCTGCGAGTAACCAATAAGCAGTTCCCGACCAAGAACGTTAGAGATGTATATATGTATGTATGTAATTCTGTTCAACATTTTTTATTACCAAATCCAATATTATGATTGTTTAATAGAGTCAAGGGATTTGATTTATTGATGGTTATTACCATTTAATACTGAAACGAAATTATTTTATGGAAGATATTTTCTGTTCTATAATTTCGAAGAGTGACCGAAATTCATTAAAAATATTGCAAACAAAGGATGCAGACGATTGTATCTTTGTATCAATTACTAGTGGACGTACATATCTACATATTTACATATGTACATATGTATAATAAAGATAAAATCAAATTACAAATTAAATGCTATTGTGCGTATTTTAAAGAAACTAAATTGTTTAGGCAAATGATATCGAATCACAGGTTCACTTAAGCCCCCTATTATAAATAAAATATAATTTAACTTTTCTTTTGTGCCCTTTTTTATTTACCACAGAGCCTTTGCATATTGCATTTAAAGTTCATTAAAGGGTACACATATTTCTGTACATTTTGTCAATGTTAATGAATTTTTAATTTTAATTCAGTTTACAAAAAAACAAAAAAGAAAAGCAAAATAAAGCAAAGAGTTGCGATTAACATGCAAAGACAGCAGGAACTGGAAAAGAAAATTACATTTTTTTCTAACGAAAATGTCCCAAGTAAGAGAAAAAATTTAAAAGATTTATTTGAAAATTTTTAATAAATTTTATAACAAATGTAAAGCATGTAATGTGTATATGCACGCGTATGTGTATGTGTATAAGTATGCAATGAGAGCGAGAAGTTTTTTTCTTGTTTTGTATTTAACACATGTACTCTTAAATATAAAATACATTAAATTACACCAACACTCACAAACAAAAAAATAAAAAATGAAGTGGGAAACAGGGAGCTAGCAAGAGAGAGATTTTACCAGAGCCCCTAAAAGCTGTATGTGGTAAATAACACCCATATCCACATGCAATATAACGCAATGAAAACAACATCTACATTTATAAACAAGTGCCATTAAATGTATGTATGTGGCGATATATGTATGCATGTGTGTGTGTGTGTGTGAAAATAAAAAATTATACGAAAATGCAGAAATAGCGAGAGAGAGAGGATCCAGAGAAAGGTTTTAAAAAAAATTTAATTTTTTTCTCTTTTAAGTATTTTTTATTTAAATATTTTTCATTTAAACTTTTTAGCTGAAATGATTCTTTTTTCTTTGTTTGTTTGTTTGTTTGTTTGTGTACTCACAGAGGTTGTTTTTTATTTGAACGTTGCTAAATACCTGTGGCGTTTGTTTTCATACTCTTCTTATTTTTATTTTATTTTATTTTCTTCATTTGTTTTTTTTCTCTTCAGCATGGTTTTTGCAGGCATAAGCACATACACATACATACAAGTCCTTATCCACAACCACATCAACGTATAAATATTTGAGTGTGTTATAGAGACTTCATCTGTTTCTCTTTTTTCGAGCAAAAATTTGAATAATTTTTGTTTTGCGTGCTGGTTTTCTCACTTTTAACATGATGTTGTTGCTTTTAAAAAGAGAGAGAGAGAGGGTGAGAGAGGGTGCGGGACAGAGATTTTTGTATTTTCCATTAAATATACTAAAAAGTAAAGCATTAAAAATTAAAAATACTTTTTGAAAAGATATTAAAAAATGTCGACTGTTAACTGCATAAAAGAGAATTGAAAAGAATAAAAAGAAAATGCATTTGTTTAGATACCCACCCCCCCAAAAAAAAAAGAAAACGAAACTGCAAATATTTGTTAATATAGCAACCAGCCAGCCAGCCAACCAGTCAGAAAGTATGCTGAACAGTTTTCTATTCTGAGGATCTTATTAAAATTAAAATTGAGGCAAAGAGTAAAGTAATATTGTAACTTTTACTGCGTAAGTAAAAATATTTTGTCTTAATAATAATAAGTGTTAAAGCTTCATGTCGTTCATATTCCTTTCTTAAAGGCCATTACTTTACAACACTATCAATTTAGATTCTACTGCCATCAACAAAAGAAACTTTTGTTCAAGTACGAAATACGAGTATTTTAACATAAAGTCTAATGTAAATTTATGTTCTTCAAGTACGTACCCATCCAACCATCCTAACGTACCAACCTATCAGATGGGGAAGCAACCGTTCAAGTTGAAACTATCAGTGTAACATCAACTTTTCTTTGATGTTTCAGTAAGAAAACTATACTAAGAAGCAAATAACAATAAAAGAGAAAAAGGAATCTGAAGAAAAGGGTGCGAAAACTTCTTAAAACAAAGAAACTAACGATTTGCGTTAATTCAGTTAACACGAAATCTATGAGAGTTCCTCTTTTGCTTTTGCTTTTCTTTTCTTTTCTTTTTTTGTTGCTTTTGTTGCTGCGATTTTTTACAACTCTTTTAAAAACTTAAAGAAAGTTTTTTTTTATTTTTTAAGGAAGTTTAAGTTAAAAATATACAAAAAGGAATAACAACAGAAAAGTTGTAAAAATATATTTTACGAGTTTTCTACGTGTTTAAAGCTTTACGAGGGCAAGCGATAAGTTTTAGAAAATGAAACAAAAAAAAAAAAAACAAAAAAAGAAATTCAAGTTGAAAAAACAATTAAAAAGAATTGACTGCAACCAAAACGAAAGCGTATGGTGTGGTACCATATAAATCAAATCAGTGTTTAACTGTTTTGTTCTACGAATTATTTGGAGATTTTCGATGTTTTTTTTTCATTGAAATTATAAAAATTTTTCATTTTTCAAGTGCATTAGATATTACAAAGACTTTGGCGAAATGAAATGCCTTTTGTATGTTGCATGCTGCTTGAAAATACAATAAAAATAATCACAACAAACAAACGTAAGGCCCCTTATGCATATTCAAAAAAAAAAAGAAAAAAAAAACGCAACAGAAATAAAATGAAACTTAGAAAAATTGTGTTTTCTTTTTTTTTTTTTCAAAAAGTGGAAAATTAATAAGAAAAAAAAACAACGTATAAAAACATCGTAAAAGCAAAACTTTTCCATGCAAACATTTACTGGCATGTTGCATGGAGGCGCTCATTGTTTTCAAAGAAATCGTTAAGCCAAGATATGAGCTGAAGTGGTAAAGAGTTGGGTTTGTTAAGTTTTTGGCACCTTGACATGATTGTAATTTAAAAATGTACACACACACTCACTCTTTCCAAGTCTCAACACAAGATGGACACGTCCGAAAGAGTTGTTCAAAAGCATAGACAAGAAAAAAAAAACTTTTTTTTTTGCTTCATTTTGCTTTTCTTCTAAGTTATGCAAAGTAAAAGGAGGAAAACCCATTCGTTATTCGCTAAAATTTCGTTCGTATTTTTGTTGAGTTTATTTATTATTGACTGGATGTTCATTACAGGAGGTTAAAAGCTTTTCCCTTGATGCAGCAGCAGTTATCAAACGTTGCAAGAAAAAGTCGATAAAAGGCTGCCAAATGCTCTCAAAGAAATTGCATTTGTTTTTGCAATTTGGCATCGAAACATCGAAACGTAGCTTGTTTGCTGGTTGCTCTGTTGGTGTTGTAATTAATAACGTTTATTTAGCGTTTTGACCCCACGATATTCCTTCTTCCTTCTTGCCACCTTTTTGTTTCGCTGCATTGTAAGCCTTTACTCAGAGCCAAAAAAAAAAAAGGCTGTGGATTTCTATGATGATGCCATTAATGTGAACATTATTTGATTGTACAAAAAAAAAATACTTTTATTTCGTTAACTTCACAGTTAAGAATGTTAAAAAGTTTTTAAAAGCTTTTCTGGATTATGCGCTAAATGAAAATTCAATTAATACTTATTAAATAAACAAACAAAACAAAAAAAAAAATAAAAAAATAAAAAAATTAAATAAATAAAAACAAAAGAACAACAACAACAAAATAAGAGACATAATAAATTTAAGTTGAGAAAGCAAATAAAGTAAAATGTACAGGATAATACTTAAATAAGGATTAGTAACTTAAAGTTATGGACTTTAAAATATAAAATAAATACTCTGATTCTACATTTGTCTTTGCTGATATTCAATATACAAACATACATCAGTTACTCAATTGTAACTTAACAATTGTAACAATTGTAATTGTATTATTGCTTAGATTTTCATTTTTTAGGACTTAAATATGGCAATTTTTATTGCTAATGCGAACAAACGTACAATTTATTCATCGTTCTTTACTTTCCGACCATCTCCTGCTAATGCTGGTTGTTTCGGATTCAATCACCGCCTCTATATACGTACATGTGCACATATTTACAGCAATCCTATTGATATCGTTTGCTAGGTCCAGGTTATTGCATATAACGGCTTATCACATGTTCCTATCCTGAGTCTCTTACCCAGATTATGTGCAGGATGCTGCAAAGGTAGCATTTTATTAATATTAAGCATTCTGCGAGCGGTAGCTTTCCATGTCTGTATAGTAATTTCTCGATTTTGATTACGATTTATTCCAAGAAATCGAATTTCAAATTGCTCATACGTTGTAAAAAGTAGTGCGAATTTTAATGGGTCGCAGACATTCAATTCGGGCCTAACGAACTGTGCCTTAAAAGACAGGAACTGTAGTAACTAGAATTGTTTATAGGATGCAACCCTGAAGCACTGTTACACTGTCTTGACACCAATCGCTCAAATAGAACCAATATATCAGGCTCAATCGGCGACAGTGTTACCAAATTCTTTACGTTCAGATACTCTAATCAACGTTTTTGTTCACATTTACGTGGATCGAGTACTTAACGGATTCGTATTATAAATTGTCAATCTCCTGACAGAGGAATTGCAAATGGAAGTGAGTGCTGGTTCCACCAGCCACCTCGACTTCAGCAGACATGTTCATGTATGCAGATAGAAGAGTTGGCTGTATCGCCAGGCCGGTGCAGGGTGCAGAAAAAAGAGCTCCCATCGAATAATGAATGAATGCTTTTGCCAACAAGTCGAACATAAATATACAAATATAAATTGTTCACGTTTTCTCGTTTACATAGAATTAAAATCACATGCAAACGCATAGATTGTTATCTTCAATGCTTTACGATAAAAAAGCTTCGCCTCGTATAACTCGTCTACTCGATTACAACGATTTGTCATTGATATTCGCCATATGCCTAGTTTAGCAAACGTTTGTAAGCCTTTCCCTAATTGCTGTAGATTCACAAGACGGCTAAGAGCTCAATGCCCGCTTATATTTTAATAAATAAGCCTTCCACTGCAAAAGTTAGGATATTTTCATTGTACTGAGTGGTGTCCTCCTTTCATTAAAATAACTTTTGTGCTGACAAGTGTTCTTTACAATTCGGGTACGTTTTAAACAACGTTGTTAAATTATTGTTAAAATATTATTTTCTTTTGATTAGAAATTGGAATTTCTCCATGTTGTGTTCTTTATTCATTTTCGCATTCTTCAAAAGAAAGTTTTCAAGTTTTATGCACTTGATCTGTAAACAATTGCGTTCCGCCGACCCTTTTTATAATTGACCTTTTATCTTCTCTCTGCATTGTTAATCTCTCCTGTTCAAAAGGGAATTTTAATTAATATCAGAAAATGAAAGTGAATTTAGAGCACTTTTCTACTTTTATTTTTGATTCCGATGAAGAAAGAAAAAAGGGCCTCAGACGACACCATCAAACGTGCTATACACTCCAGTTCAGTCTGTTATTTAAAATTGGAAAAGGAAGGTAATTCATCATCATTTTGTTTTTGGTCTTCTTTTTTTTTGTTTTTTTGAAGAAATTTTTCATTATTCAATTAACAAAATAATAATAAAAAGAATTATTGTTTCTAAAACGTTTTTGTAATTTGATTTCAAAGTTTATTTCTTTATCTTAAGCGTGTCTGTTTTCTCTACACTATACGTACGTACGTATCATCCCAGTCAGTAAAACAGTAAAATACTTGACAGTTTTAATAATAAAAAAAAACAACGAAATTCTTTACAGAAGGACAGGAGGGAGAAGAGTCGTTTCATAAAATGATGAGGTCGAAAGAAGTGCTCCAAAGTATTTGAAGCTGATGCTGATTGTGAAAATGAAGCAGTTTTGGTGTACAATCATCATCCATTCAGATTAGTTGAACTGAAATGAATTGAGTTGAATTGAGTTGAGCTGAGTTGAGCTTGTGTTGTTTTGTCAAAAACAAAATTCGTTAAAAGTTTAAGTTTTAATAGAAAAAAAAGCTGAATTTCATTTCAATGAAAACAAAAGAAATCACATCCAAAAACTGAAGAAAACTTTTGTTTGTGGTAGAATGTTATTTACGGAATAAATTTTATAACCCTTTAACGAAAAAAACAAAACAAACAAACAAAACAAAGCAAAAAATATTGTCCAGTAAAGAAATAATAATGAAATGAAGAAAAATATATTTCAAATACAAGTTTAATTAATAATTAAATTGAAAGCAGCCACATTTTGAACAATAATCACAGTTGCTGCAAATAGATTTTGGTTTCTCAGAATAGAATACATACATATTTACTTTTTATAAAACGACTTCAGAAAACTTTACTATATGGAAGCGATAATAATTGGTATTAAAATTCCATAAAATCAAAGTGTTTGCACTAGAATCTCCTCAGGGAATTCTCTTCAAGACAGACTTCTTCTTTCCTCAGTAATTTTGTGTCTCTACATACTTTCACGGCACAAGTGTATCTTCTGTATATGCTTCTGTATAAAGCTTCCTTAGAGATGGCTTTTATTTCTGATATGGTAGAACAATGACATAAACAGGAACATAAAATCTGAAGCAATTTAAAATTGTAATAAAAGTACGGCACGGTGCGTGTTATTTGGATAATTAGTCACAAGGTGAAAACAGAAATGACACTGGATTTGGCGTGTCCTGAAATCACTGTAAACTGGAATACCCAAGATAATTACAGGACAGAGCGGTTGATGACTAGATAAGAAGATAAGAGGCAGCAAATTCATCAATTTAATGTGAAATTTATTTATTTATTTGTTTATTAATTACAATACAATTACAAATTATAGTATATTCTAGTTATATAAGAGCTGAGTAACTTTGACTATATGTTCGGTGTAGTGTCACAAACCAGAGTCTGATGGGAATCGAACCCACGACCCTCACGCTAATAGCCCAGAACACTACCCACTAGATTACCAGGCCAACCAGTACAAATTATATTGTAAATGTTTACGAGCGGAGTGACTTGACCATATGTTCGGTGTAGTGTCACAGACGAGAGTCTCTGATGGGAAACGAACCCACGACCCGCACGCTAGACCACCAGGACACCCAAAATGTGAAATGTTTTAAGAGAGGGTATCGACAGGATGGTATCCTTTCAATGCCATTGATTCGAATTAAACTTTTGCTGATGACTGTAATATTTTTTATTTTTCTTCGTTCGATTGTAAGTCCAAATTCTCTAACATTCTCGTGTGCCAGTGGGTTGAAATGAACAGTGGGTCTATGTTGCAAAGTAAAATACTCATTGTCGTTAACATGACTGATGTTATAAATCTAATGAAGTTAGAAACTTTAGATATTCTCCATTAAAGCTGACAATTTTTCAAATATAAAAGCATTTTACTTCATTTGTCCTTCTTATTATTTAAATAACCTGTTATATTTGGCTCTGAGCTCTTATGCTGGGGGCTCTATGTACTGACAGATGCATTTTTAAGATTTTACATAGGAGAACGAAAGTATTTGTTAATCACAATTCGATATCAATTCAGTGTGTTTATCGTAAAGAATGTTGTGACAAAATATAGGAACGGTTTCGGTGAATCGCCTATGTCTGTCCATATTTCTAAATACGTCTTTCATTTTGAGGTCATCTGTTTCTGTTTGATTGGCTAATAAATCCTAAAATGTATTTGTTTTCACTGTGAAAATCCATAATTCCCTTATTTTCCTAGTGACAATGACATGCAATCGTTGAATAGTGGTGATCCCCTTTAGTATATCATTAACTGGACTCAATCAATAGGTTGTAATTCAAAAGTATGGCGTCAAAATAATGCTGACTTCAAACGTATGAAAATAGCATGTGAATGTGGTTGCAAAATACCGATCATTGTTTTACTTCTATACCTTACAAATGTTTTTCGTGGCCATTGAAATTTTGTTCAAACATAACAGTCACTTTTGTTTTTTTAGCATAAACATTTAACACAACGATTCATAACTTCTGTTAATATATGTATGTAACTTAACATATAGTCTACTCTGTAAGCCATAACATAAGACCTACCATAATTCACTTGCTGTTCCATAATTAAACTCCTATAATTTCTAAAGTGTATGAATACCGGTTTTTCTCATATTGTTCCGGTGTTAGTATTTCCAACCAATTGACTGGAAAATGTTTCAATTCTAACAGAGAAAAGAGTGTTGGAGAGTTACATTGTATTGCTCTCTGAGCATTAGAGTTCCAGAGAGTATAAGAGAGATAGTCAGAGAGAAGAGAATAAGAGAGAGTGAGAGTGATAGAGAGAGGAAAAGTAGAGCATAACTTAATTTTTATTTTCATTTTTCAAATTTAGATGGTAATGGTGGGATACACTCGTATTCATAATGAACATTGTTTACATGAGAACATTCATTATAATTTTGTTATCTTAAATGGAAAAATTATTGTCACAATATAATCATTGGAAATACACAAACAAATAATAAAGTAATCAAATCGTTTAAGTATGTGTAAATTTGTGTTAAATTTGTTTAAATTTAATTACGGATTATATTTGTTAATAAATTTGTTAAATACAATTTTGTATAAGAGGATATTTCGAAATCTATGATAAATTGTATAAGCACTTAAGAGTATTATGTAACGTTTGCAAAATAATTGTGATTAATGCCATGGATGTACTTTAATTGTAGTAAATTAGGTTTGATAGAATTGCATAAGGCAGTAAGAATACATTTTTTTTATAACCTGATACAATGGTAGAATGATCTCTTATCATGTGATCATCCTATATGTGTTATGTAGGATCTAAAGAATTAGGCTGTAAGTGACAAACAAAAGCTACTATCGTTTAAATCTATTTTTTATTTTCCCATTGTAAGACACAAGTTTTCCAAAAAATAATTCTTTGTGATATGACTTTTGCGATCCTCTTGCTTATCCGCGATCAGAAAAGCCTTACAATATGTGTATAGCTAATAATTTACCTCAAAAACTAAAAGAGTGTACAAATGAATCAATTTGTTTGATACGCCAGAGTCAAATGGTTGCAGTTTCGATGTAGATTCTGAGACATATGATCATGTGTGAGTGTTGTAGTCTGTTAAACAGGTGTTTCTTGCAAAACGATGTCTTGCTACGGCTGTTGTCCATATAATACGAGATTAGTTGTAGAAGTAATAGGTAGGCGTATAATTAACAGATCAAATATATTCTTTAAAATTTAAATAATATTAATTACAAGGGCATATTTTGTTAAAAAATTTATGAAAATGCAAAAGATTTTAATTCAGCTATAAACACAAGTGAATTCATCTTAATTCTAACCCAATTAATTTATCTTTAGTAAAAATATTCCTTCTTTTATAATAATTTGTTTGCTCTTTTTCATGTTTATTCACTTGGAAATAATTTGTTTAACGCAATAATTATTCTCAAGTATTAATTTTTGTATACTTTTCTTTTTATTTTTCTATTTCTCTTTTTTCTTATTTATTAAAATGAAATATTTTTTATGACAATTTTTAACCTGGTTTTTATATGTTGTTATAAAATAAGAGGAAGAAGAAGAAAAAACTCTCAAAAACCTCTTATTTACCAGAGGATACTCAGGTACAATGTTTTGTGAATTCACCTACCAATTGGCATTAAGAAGAGGAATGAATAACCAAATAAAGAATGTTTAAAATGGTAGAAAATTATGATGATATTATTTTCATTTATTATTAATATTTCTATGGTTTAGTAAGATGTATAAGAAAGAAAACAAAAATAATAATAAAAAATCTAAATTTTTTAAATTGTGTTTAAAGAATTAATAAATAAATGATTTCAACTTTTGCTATTCAATTTCCTTGGAAATTTTAATCCTATTTTACATAGTCTATTGCCTATTTTATTAACTGAATTAAACATAACTGAACGTTAAAAAATTATAACAATTGCATACCTTTTATAGACGATGTCTTTAAAACAAAATTAAAAATATAAAATTGATTTTATTCAATGGCATATGAATTGAAAACTTTAATTGCATTTCGTTCTCTAATTTGTTTTCATGTTACCTTGTGTTTCTTGCACAACTTCCTTTTCTAACTGAAAGAACACGTGTCATTGTACGACTGTTGCTACATTTTTATTTTCGTTTGGCGTTCTTTATATAACCAGACCTCACTTTTATTACACAAATTGATTATAATTCAACGAACCTACTTAAGAATTTTACCTGAGTATGGCCTAATAATGAGAAAAGGTAAAAAACTGAAAAACAGAAAAAAAAATTATAGAGAAATGCCAGAAAAGAATCCTTAACAAAATAAAATACTACACCCTTTTCATAAATAAAGAGAATGGAGATGAAAGAAAGAAAAAAACAGCTTTTCTTGTTTTTATTTTGTTTTTTTTTTGATATGAAACGAACATAAACCCTCTTTAATTTTTTAGATTTTGTTTAACAATTCGAAACATGTACGCCATTCAATTTGTGTTCAATTATTTCGATTCACTTGAAAAGTTCAAAATGAAGAAAAAAAAACCTAAAAAAATAGAATTATTTGAAAGTGGTTTATAAATAATAAATTAAAATAGACGAAGGCAAAAATAAGCATAGCGTAGCGTAATATGATGAAGTAAAAAAGCTTAAGGCAATGAGCCTTTAATATAATAAGTTACGTCTGTTCGGCGAAAACTATTATTTTCCGCAAATAACATACGATTTAAAAGTCTTTTATTGACTAAAACAACTTTAAGATCAATTGATAGTAAAACGTTTAAATGATTGCCAAGACTTAAAGCATCCAAGAGGTGTACATAGTTCACTTCAATATTCGTATTGTGCTCTTTATATTTTTCCAACTGTTTCAATGTTTATTTTTATAATTCCTTTACTTAATGAATTAAACATTTGCGCATACAGTTATGAAGTTATTTATTTTATTTGTTTTTCTTTTTAGTTCTTCCATAACTTACTACGTAACTATAACCAAATAATAGTGCTCACTCACTCACACAATAAGCCATTGAATGTGTGTGTGAATATGTATTTGTATTTTGGTTTCTAATGATGCTAATCTTGTTTTTAAGTCTCTTATTCTCTTCTTTTTTCTTATTTACATCAATGTGTTGGTGACGTTCTTTTAATAGTTCAGTCTTTTATATCGTTTTTATATAATGTGTGTGTGTATGAGTATGAATGAGCGTGTGTATGAGAAAAGTCGGTTTTTATACATTTCTGTATGTTTATCCATGTTTAAGTTCTTTTTTATGATGAGTAGCATCATATCATCACTTACACACACATCCACACACACTCTGGCATATATGTACAATCATTCATTCATTCAGTTGCTTATTCACCTACACATTTAAACACTAACACTACGTTGTCTAGTAAGCACCACTTAAAAGTACGTGTAAAGTTGTTAGGTTTTTATGTTGAAAATAAACAATGGAAACCTACAATAACAATGGCATACAGAGAAAACTTATCATTGATTGTATGTGTGCATATGTACGTGTTTGGGGTTTTACGTAGAGCTGAGGTGTGAGTGTGTGTGTGTATGTGTGCACTCCTATGGAGGGGATTAGTTTATTTAAAATAGTTTTTTTTTTCTTTTTTTATCAGATTTTATGAAAAGATAAAAATCAATGCAATAAAAAAAAAAAAAATAAAAATATGAAATGAGAAGGTGAACGAATCTGAATGAAATTGTTGATGTGGGAAATTGTTTGTTTAAGTGCTCTAGATTGGCTATAAATGATTATTATTTACTTCACATTTTGTTTTTCTTTTTTTTAATCATTTATGAAAATAAATAAAACCGCAATAATTATAACATTCCCCCAAATATGTATAATTATTATATTTTTAAGAGAGGTATTGTAAATACTACTACCACTACTTACCACTACTTACTGTGGTTTGCTCTATGAATGCAGGTTAGGTTAGGTTAGGTTAGAGGACGTGTACTTGTTAATTAAGACAAGTACAGTACCCGGAGGTCGAATTGACCCATTGTACAACGTCCTAGTTTCTCACACCACTTATGTTGTGTGTTAATTTTTTATACATGAGTGGTGGGTCCTACAGGTTAAAGTCGACTCCGAACGACAGATTTTTAAATATTGAGAAACTTTTCAGGGCAATTTTTATTTACTCTCAGAGTTTTTGCCAGAAATCTACTGAGAAGAAGTCGCCGAAAAAATACTTTTTGTATTTTGTCTTTGAGGCCTGGCCTGGGGCTCGAACCCAGGCTTTTGCGTCTAATAAGCCAACACACTACCTACTAGACTACGGCGACTTCTAAATGCAAATAATTAAATTAAATTATAAGGAAATATAAGTAAGTGAGATCAAAATAACAAAATTTCCAATATTTTCGAATTCGATTTTCCAGTAAATGGCACATATAGAGCCAATTTATAAGTTTAAACAAAGTTACACATACATTTGGGAATATTTTTGCGTTTTAAACGAATATTTGTATCGCATGCAACTAGTGAGAAATACTTTACGCAATAGTTTCGGAAGTCATCTTTAGTTGAAAACTACTACTACGAAGAAGCTTGTATAAATTGCCTTAAAGTGTTTGAATTATTTCGAATTGCTAGTAGCTCCCCATATTGGTTTGATGACTGTGTTATAAACTAAAACTTTGTTTTCCAATGAAAGCATAGAAGCCACTACCAAGAAGCCTGTATACGATCTTTGACTTCAGATTTAGTTTGTTTTTTAAGTGGTGTTGTCAGGTAGGGCTTCCGGCAAAGTTAAATCTCAAGAATTTTACTTTGTCTTTTTCTGGAATTGCATCATTTGATATTAACTCTGGTAAACAGTTAATTTTTCTAAGAGCGCTTACGTTTCTGCGAGTTTACTATATTAAGTTAGATATGTAAGATTAAATGATGCAAGTGCTGAAAGCTGTGTCGTTACCTTTTGTGGGAGTGAGTGAAATGTAAATTGAGTATAATGTCGGGCTCAGCATGCTGTTACATAATACTCCAGCATGAATTGAAAAAGTGTTGAAACATTCGTTTCTAGGCAAAGGTTTTTCAGTTTGTATAGAACACCTGGATGCCATACTTTGTCATACTATTGTTGTACGTTCAAGAAAATGCCTACGTTTTGTTTTGTTGGGTTGAAGAAATTTCATTTTATGATTCAAATGCACTGCTTTAATATTCCATAGTTTATATGAATTACGAATAAACAATCTACGGAAAAGTATTGTTTTTGGTCGTTAGAATGTTATGGAGATTTAAGGAAAATGTTGTAAGCTTAAGATTGAACTATTGTCAGACCTCGAATACGAGGCATAAGAAATTATGCCCTTGGAGGTCTCATATGAGCTTATAAACGAAATACTGCATAATTTTTATAGTTAGTAGAGCTTTGCAATTAGCAACATTTGAAGAAGAAATATTTTAGAAATTCAACTCCGAATGCATATTTGAGAGTTGTATTTAAGATGCCTATATTCCCAGGCACAAATGTGTGCAAAATGAATGATGTTGCAGCTTAAAGCTGTTGATGTGGCGATGCTATCGTGCCAGCTGCTAATGTTGCTTTGAATATTCATCGTTTACAAACGGCATGAATGTTATGAATTTGAAAAATTCTTAAATTATTTCCTTAGAAAACTGTACCCTACAACTGTACCACCCTTATTGCAACACTTTCGCTCAAGTTTGAAACATTAAAACTTAGAATTTCAAAACTAAGTTCAACAAAATTGACGTTAATTTGTATTCACAAAAGTTTACTTATTTTTAGGGTGTACTTTTAGTCGCGTTAATCAAAAACGCCTTTCATTCTCTCGCTCGGTTTTCCTCAACTATTTTGGAGTCGTGCATTCTGTGTGTCTTTAATGGTCTGATTTGTGTTGGAAAATTGTTGTTCATCTACAAAGTAAGAGTGGAAGTGTGGTTGCATGTGTATATGTGTGTGTATGTGTGTTTAAAAGTGTATTGTATGAGCTTGATGAATTATTTGAGGCATTTGCCATATTGTCTATGTCTGTATTTGTGTCTGTGTTTGTGTTTCTGTTGTGTGTGTTAGCGCCGTTAGATTGTCAACGTTTAATGGTTTCTGTTTCTTTTGCCACATTCTTGTTCTTGTACTACAAGCTTTAAAGGATGTATTTTTCATTTTTTGCTGTTGTTGTTGTTGATTTCTTTTTTTTGTTTGTTTTTTGTTTGTTTTTTTTTTGCAACAAAACAAATTTTCATTTTTGCATCTTTCAAGAGAAACATTCGTTTAGCGTTACCCTTAACAAAGATTCTTTTATTGCTGAAAAATGTATCGCACAACAAGAATTTCGTTTCGTTTCGTTTCATTTTTGTTTTTTTTAACATTTTCGGTTGTTTTTCATGTTGAAGTTGCATCAACAGAAGTTGTTGACATTAAGTAAAATTGTTATATAAAAGCGTTTGTGTATGAATGAATGAATGATGACTTTAAATATGTATGTATGTAGCAGTAGATGATGCTTAAATTGTCGCTCAAGTGTTGTTCTCCTTGAAATCCTTTGACAACTTGGGAAAGATGGCAAAAGAGAGTGAAATGATGAGACCGTGGCAAGAGTGAAAGGAATTAAAACTTTTTTTTTTTGTTTTTTTTATTTTGGTATGATTTTAGTATTCAAATATTTGTTAAGTTTGTTAACTTAATGAGTTTCTTTTTTGAAATGCAGTCAAAATACATTAAAAATAAATCAAAATACTCTATAAAGAGATATCATTATTATGTGTCATAAGGTTTTGGCAATTTTTGCTTTAATTTAATATAAATTTTATTAATTACTGCTTGTTTAATTAAACATTTTAATTTTCATTTGAAATCGTTAATAAAAGACTGCCAATAATATAATTTTTCTATTTATTTATACAGAAATGAAAATGTCAAGTGGTTTCCCTACTAAAATTGATTAAATCCAATGAGAAGACATATTGCAATAGCCAAGGACATGTAACATACATATGTATGTACATTTATCCTGGGTCTAATTTAAGACGAATATTTCGTCATTTAAAAGCCAAATTGCCATCAACTTAAAAAAACTCTGTCACACATACACACACTCACATACACATAGAAATAAATAAACAAATATTACAAAAGTTTTTAACAACTTTTGCTATTTATTTTTTGTTTTACATCTCCTTCAAATACCAAATATTACGAAAAGACAAAAAAAGAAGTCAAGATTTCTTTTATTGTTGTTGTTATTTTTTTTTTGAAGGCAAAAAATAAAATATTTTTCACTTGGAACAATAAAAAAAGTTTGCGATTCTAAATGTGTATTTCAAAGTACAATGAGCATATAAACACTTATAAAATATTATCAGGGGACAATTTTTTGCTTCTTCTCTGCAGGAGAAACAAACTGGGAGGCTGGAGTTTATTTTTTGTTTCTATTTTTTTTCTGAAATTGGCAAAGAGGCGGGCAAGGCGAGAGGTTAGGGTTTGGGATTACTTATATTGTCAAATATGTTCGTTAATGTTTTTAATGTATTTCTAGAGACAAACTCTTCATATTCTTTATTACGCAAGAAAAACTTTGTCTAAGATTCTTTTCAATTTTTCTTTCTGTCTCTGTCTCATTCCCTCGTATTTTGTTTTTTGTTTGTGTGTGTGTGTTTTTTGGTGTGTTTATCAATAGAAAAGTGAAATTAAAAAAACAGAAAAAGTTTTTTCGGTTTGTTTACTTGTGCCAAAAGGGGATTACTTATCACAGTAAATTTGAAGTTATTATATTGAGATAATATTTAAATTTATTTGGTATTTTCTATACATATATAGAGTGAAAACAAACAAACAAACAAACAAAAAAAATTGAATAAATAAAGAAACATACAATAATACAATCCACCCACTGCAACTGTGGAGAGTTGAAGTGGGAAGGAGAAAATTCAAATTATTTGTAGAACTTTTTAAAGTTACGATTGTAGAAAGTTCGAAATCGAGTTTATGAAATTATTGATTTTTTTCTATCAATTCTAAATTAAAAATACAGTTATTAAAGGGTATTAAAAGAAATTGAGCCAATTTTATATATTTTTAAGCTTCAGAGCTATTTTCTATTGATGCTAGAAGTTTATTTTGATTTGAAAACAAATTGCTTTTGAAATACAAAACATACAGAAACTCTTCAACGAAGGTTAAAACAGAATTTTAATTATTTTCTTGGGGTTTTTAAATTAAACGCTTGATTTAATATTTTAAATTGATTTTTATTTTGTTTGTTTTTCCTAACACTTGAAATTGCAAAACATTTAAAAATGTTTCATAATATTTGTCAGTATTTAAAAAAAAAATGTTATTTTTTCACCAAAATTTCCCTGTCATGCATATAAAACGAGTGACATTTTTTTATAATTGAATTTCAACTTTAACTCATCATATCCTGTTCAGCATAATTTTTTTTCCTTCTGGCTCTAACGAAATAACATACATACATACGTGCATATATGTACATATGTATATAATATTTATTTTTTAAATATTGTATGAAGGATGTGAATATTTTCCTCCTCCTCATAATCATCACCATCATCATCACCATCGGCATTTACACAAATATGCGTGTTTACAACATTTTAAATTTTCACATAAAGTCAGCGTAGACAGATATCGCGAAATAAAATAAAAAATAAAAAAAAATGAAAAGAGAAAAAGAAACTTCTAAATACAGAGGAAGATGACAAAACACTTAAAATTCCATTTGAAATATTTTATTTCCCGCTGTTTAAACATTTCTTGGTTGTATGTGTATGTATATGCTGCCATCGTGGGTATTTTTTTTTTCCAGATTTCTTTACATTAAAGGAATATGACAATACCAACCGACGTGACGTTGGCGGCGAATGAAAATGTAAGAAGCAAATTACAAAAACAAAAAGAAAATCAGAAATAAATCGCGAAAATATAAAGGAATTCTGCACTCACATCCACATCCACGTGAACAGATTGAAACGGCACACAACCTCAGCTTTTTTTCTCGCATGCAATCACACGTTTATTTACTGCTCCCATAAACATATGTATATGTATACACACGCACACGCATACATACATTTAAACGGTAGATGAACACACTGCTCGGCTGATAATAATTTTATAAACACACACTATTATTCGTGTACATACGCAGGGATATATGTATGTATGTATGTACATTCCGAAATGCTTGAACATTCCTCTTCTTATACAATCACATCAGTTGATGATTTCTATCGTCATCATTTTAATCTTTTTTTCTTTCTTGAAATCAGATTTGTGTTCTCCTTGTCACCTCTCTCTCTCACTCTCCGTCGGCTCTTTTGCGATAAACATTGCTAAAGGTTCGAAAAAAAAACAATCCTTTAAGCAAAAGTAAACAAGTAAAGTTTCTCCCAAAGCATAACATAACAGCAAATTTTTATAAACTAAATAAACCACATTCTTGCCATACACGCGTAGATGCGTAGTATAGTACACATACACATATACATGTGTACATACAAATGTCAAGAGAGCATATTTTGCATTTTATTCCTCTTAAGAGTGTATGTGTGTAAGAGTGTATAATTTATACAAAATAAATGTATGGGAAGTAAACATTCATAGTTCAAATGCTGATATGTTTTGGTGCTTTTTCTAAACTGCATTAAATTTAAAAACTCTGCTAGTGTTGAAGAAAAAATGAATTACTATGAAAAAATAATATTAAACGAGTGAATAAAATTAAGACACTTTCTTATCTATTCGATAAAAAAAACAAATACAGAAATAAATAAAAAATATGAAAAACTTCACTTCAAATAATAAAAATGAATACACATACATATGAATGTATGTATGTATGATATGCATTAAAAACGTAACCAATGAATCCAACAAACAATTACACAATTTTAAATAAGAATTATGGAATTATAGTTTTTACCACCCTATACTTTCAATAAAATGTTGCATGCACTATCAGCAATATAATACTTTTTATTTATTTATTTTTTTATATTTTATTTATTAATTACAATACAATTTCAACATATACATACATATATTTAATTATACACGAGTTGAACACACTACCCACTAGACTACCCGGATACCCAATAATAATATAATATTATAGTAGGATTAATTTAAAAGTACAAGCTGAAGGTAGACGAAGAAAAATGTGTATTTCTTAGCAAACGATTTAATTTTTATTTTATTAAATTTCTTATAAAAAATTATACATCACAACAGTGCAAATTACCATCTTAAACTACGCATTAATTTTAAATTTGGTTTCGAGAAACCAAAAATGAAACTTTGTAATCAATTTATAATTTATTTATTTTCCATTTAGTTGCTACTCTTTTCTCTTTTTTTATTTTCAAACCTTTATGGAGTATCGACCAACCCATGTCCTTGAGGTTTTCTAACATCAACACATGTCACATTATCACTTTTAAAACAATGACAGAAAAATAGAATAAAAGAGAAAAACGAAAAAAAAATAATATATTTTTTCTTTTCGTACTGCTTTCTTAAGTAAAAAATGAGTTAAAAAATGCGACGACAACAACAAAGAGTGAAGGAGTTGAAGTGAAAACTTTTGGAAAAAAATGTGTTAAAAAATAAAGTTTTCTCTACTTTTGCTTAACTTTAGCAAAAAGAGACAATCTTTGATGTATTTGTTGTTGTCGATTTTGCTTTGGTTTAAAAGAAAATGGAAACCATTTTGCTTTAACATTCATCCTCACATGAAATATTTTTGATAAACTTTTGTTGTTTCTATAATTTGACAATTTCTAAAATGCACACACACACACACACACGTATACACTTTTACACAGACCGCTGAAAATAATAAAGAGAAAAACTGAAAAGAAATACAACGAAAACAAAAACATAAACTAACTCATCTCTGAATAACATCAACAACAACAACAACAACCATAATAATAATCAAAGAAAATTTGACAAAATAGAAATACAACTGATAACGAAACTTAATGACAATTAAACTTTTTTTCAGTTTCTTTTTTCTGTTTTCGTTTTTGTTTTTGTTTTTCGGTATTGAAAAATTATTCGTTTTTATTTTCAGTTTGAATCGTTCTATTATTCTTAAAACGTTTCAAATTGTTTAAGGGGATTAAAGATCTGCTTAAAATTGAAAATAAATCAACTTAAAATAAATTCCCTTATTAAACTAATGGCTGTGAAATGAAAAGTAGCTTAACAAATTAGAAATAATCTTGTAAATGAAATTGTTTTTTCAAATAATTCTGAATATAGACGATGAATACCAGAATGTTTTTAAATTGTATTTCGATTTTAAATTATAAAATGAAAATAAATAAAAACAGATAAATTAATGAAAACTCATTTTTAGAGTCTAGTTTTTAACGTATCATTCGTGTATCAATGTTTTCGATTAACGTCTCTACAGGAATACCACTTTCTTAATACGTTATGACTAACTGTGTACATATATAACGGTTATGATGGAAGTGCAATATAACGGATGGAATGCTTATGTACTTAACATATCTGGTGTTGAAATTAGAGGAGTTGGGGTAATTATGTGTTTGGGCTCTTGGTAATCGGCAAAACCTACTAAAGCATTATATCCCATTATACCCCTTTTAACCTTATTGTCACAAGTAGGAAGTGCTGCAGTCTAGTAGGTAGTGTGTTGGCTTATTAGACGTGAGGCCCCAGTTCAAACACCTGTCACAAATGTCAGGACTCAAAACGAAAATATGAAAATATATTTCTTCGGCGACTTTCACTCAGCAGATTTTTGGCAAAAATTCTGAGAGCAAATAAAATTGCCATGTAAAGTTTCTTAAAAAATCTGTCGTTCGGATTCGGTTTGAAACTGTAGGTTCCGCTAATCATGTATAAAATTAACACACACAATATAAGTGGTGTGAGAAGCTAGGTCGTAATCCTGACTGAAGGGTTGTAATGACCAATTATTTATGTATGGATTCAATCATATCTATTGTCATGTGTTCATAATGATATATAAAGAATTGGCAAACAACATACCCAAACTCGGATATGCGTATAATCTTTCTGAAAAAGTAGTTCATTACTGATTACCGTTACTGATTACTGATGCCGTTGTTATATTCGATGAAAGCAATTCAGAGTCTATTGGCGTGCATTCGAAGACTCTTAGAGTTTATAAACGTTTACGCTTCTTGTAAGCGTGTAACAATATTTTATCAAGTGATTAATGTTGCCATTAGTAAGAACGTAACGAGCCCGAATATCTTGACTAAATTGTATTTTCACTTCGCAAAATGCTACTACAGGGAGTATAAGTCTCTTCAATGTTCTTATATCAGTAACAGCTGCCATTTACCTTCTCTAAGTAAAGGCTGGTCGGCTTGTTTTGCTACAGCTTGTTACATAGTTTGCTGACGGAATGCCCTAATCAATCCTAGTTGTGTCCTATTCCATAAATTCAGGTGTAACATGGTTTTTTGAAAGACAATTGTACGTACAGTTCTTGGAGAGTCTGTATATCACATGCGTATGCATTCAACGTTTCGAATCCTTATAAACGAGTTGATTGAACACTTTAATTATCAAGTTTGAATTCAATGCTGGGTGACACAGTTGATTGAAATAATTATTGATGTCTTCACTTGTAGTTTTTCTTGTGATAACAACAAGGTAAAATAGCTTTGTTTATTGAATGGATCTGTACTAAAATTCAGAATTAAAATTCTTAAATAATATTATTTCAAAATTCCTTTCTGGCTTTATCATTAGGAGTTGATGGCTAATTAATTGAATTTAAATAATGAAATACGATTTTGTTCTCTTCATATTTAAAGCATTTCATTAAATCCAATGAAGAAGAACGAAAAAATAAATCCCAGAGCTAGAACAAGAACAAAAACAAGAACAAGAACAAGAAAAAAAAGACAATTACGCTGTCATCACTAAAACAAATAATTGATAATACATTTAGTTAAACTTTATTTTCTCTTTCTCCTTGTCTTTTTAATTTTATTTATTTTTGTTGCAGATAAAATACGACAAGAACAATAGCAGCGGCAGCAACAGGAACAGCATCAACAATTCTACTTAGGATAGGACAGTACAGCAAGGAGGAAAATTGAGATGAGTATGCCAGTTATCACTGTGAAACACGGCTAATTTTAACAGTAAAAATATGCGACGGCAACAAACAATAATAACAACAATACCAAATCCTTACCAGCCACAAGTATTACGGATTTGAATGCAACAGCGGGTATGACTGAAAACTACAACTGCCAAGAACAGGTCAGCAAGTCGTTGGCTCTGTCCATTCCATATTCAGTCAGATAGTCAGTCTTTCTGTCTGTCTGTCTGTCATTCATTTGATAGTCATGAAATAATGTAGACTCCAGTGAAGACATAATGGAAAAATATTTATTTTTCCAGTTAAGCTTTTATTTTTATTCTTATTGTTTATGAACTCGAAACGTGAGTTTTTTACTATCCACCCTCGTCTGTTAATGTTCTTGGTTGGTTGAGCTAGAGGGTGGGGAAAGTTTGGTTGTGGAATGAAGCGGAAACATTTTTAAGTATTAAACTGACATAAGCTTAGGAAAAATAAAAATTTTTTTTTGCGATGTGACATCACAAACGAATAAATAGAAGATGACAAGTGAGCAACAGTAGGAATAAATGAATGAAGCAACGAACGAACGAACGAACGAAGAGACCGACCAACCAGGTGGCTCCGACAGGAGCGAAATAATGCATTTAATAAACGACTTTAACTCTAGACAATGTTCGTACTTTTTTCCTGTTTTAGGTTTGTGGCCTTCTAGCATATGCATGTGTGTATATACTCGTATTCGTGCATTAATTTACAGTGGGGCAGGAGTAGTTGTAGAGAAGAACGCTGTTAATTGCTAATGTTTGTTTTGAGGTATTTTTGAAATGACACTGTTACATTAGTGTTTAAGCTTAATTTATGATTTCAATTGTTGTAAAGTAGATTTAAAGTAACCTAAACAAATGGCATATAATTTAGTTTTCTTACTTACAAATCAAACGCTACAATAATGCTGGCATGCTTTTAGTTTAAATTCAATGAACATTTTTTAATATTCCCTTCGATTGTTTTTTGTAAGCAATGTTGCTTTATTTATTGATATACGATAAGTATCATTTATAAGTAAATCATTTTGTCCATTTGCTTAAAAAAACCCCTTTTTTCCTTTTTAATTTTTTTTATAAAAATTTTGGCTACTTTTCTATGCATACTATTAAGTAATGTTATAATAATTTGGCTTGCTTTTATGTTTCATTTAACGTTTTGTTTTGCTTTTATTAACTTCAATCCCCATGAAATTCCTTTAGAGAAATTAAAATAAAAAAATTTTTTTAACCAAAAAAACATTTTTTGGTTTAAAAGAAATTCCCTTCATATTGAATACTTGCACTGAAGCAAAAATTATGAGAATTAAAAAAGATACAGAGGCAGGCATTAGCAAGCAGCTTATGCCAGCAGGGCGTTGTGGTTATTACTTACTAGCTTATACATAAGTACACTTTGGGTATCCGGACTACAACATTTTACAAGATGAGATGCGATGTGATGCTACGAACATTTCCTCTTATTTTGTGTTTGTCTACATTTAAAAAAAATAAAAGAAATTTCGTATTAAAAAGAAAGAAAATACGAACCAACTATGAAATGATAATAACCAACATTTTGTGGTTGACTATTGAATGAAGTGCTACTCACATTTTCAACGAGTGGAAAAAGAGAGATAGAAGTCGCGGTATAGCCAGTGGTAGTAGTGGTTAATGGTGGCAACATGCCATAATATTGTTCTAATAATAAGGCAATGAATATGAAAAACTTCTTGTAGAATTTTTAACAGGGGAGGAAAGGTAAAGTATAAAATGGTTGCAAAGATTTGTTACAAAGAAAAAAAGAAAAAAAATATTTAAAAGCAAATACTATATAGTATATGTAGTAATAAGAATTTCTAACATGAATTAATAAATGAAAACATAATTTTTATGTTTCGTTTGAATTACAATTTAAAACTTAAAGCCCTAAAAGCGTGTTTTAAAGCCCTAAGTTATGCCATATTTTAATTATAAAATCTAACAAGAGATGAAAATGTGTGAGTTCGTTTTTGGAAGAATGTAATCTGACAATACAACTGTCTGCCAACAATTCTGTAAGCTTTTTATTGCTTCTCATATGTTAATTTTAATTTATTACATTCCTACACTTTTTTCTGTTTATTTTATTTTATTTTTTGAGGATCTGTGTGTGTGTGTGGTTTCTGATGCCTTTGTAATTTAAGAAATAGAGAAGAGAGAAAAAAGTTACCACACAGACATATTCAACAACAGGAATAATAAAATTGAAAAAAAAAAACGAAAACGAAAACGAAAATTAAAGAAATAATAATAAATAAAATGATTGTATACGACAAACCGTTTATAATATTTCAGTCAAATACATACAACACACACTCTTTGTATTCCATTCAGAAAACCTCTCAACAAGAGAACTTCACTCAACACAAAGCAAATAATCAAGTTTCATCACATACCTACACACACGCTCACACACTCACTTACATATCCATATGTATGTTAAAGGGTGTGTTGGTGTTCATCTTCACTTTAGATGACATGCACTTTCAGTTGAATGAGTATTTTTGTTGCTGTTGTTGTTTTTTTGTTTGTTTTCAGTATAAAAATGAAAAGAAATAAAAAACAAATTTGTTAAAGGAGAAGCACTAAAAATCCGCTCTTACACCGCTCTTACGAGTATATCACCAAAATAAAAATAAATAAATGAACAAATAAACAACAATAGGCAGTTACATATTCATGTTCATGTAAGTGTATATGTACATATGGAAGTGTGTGTTTCGAGGTTTATCTTATGTACTCTAGAGGCACAGGTACTTTAAATGAATTTTCCAAAAAGATTGCATTTTAAAACATACAAATTCAGCCGTCTTACTTTTCGCCGAGTCGCAATGGGTTAAACATTTAAGTAACAAGCATTTCTGATTGTGTGTGTTTGTTGTATGAATAAGAGTTGGTACACTGAGTATGAATGACGTTCAAATTGAGATGTTTGTCTTTTAATTGGTTGCAATCTTAACTCATATTTACGTGCACATACACACACACACATATATCTATACACAACATTGTTGTTGTTATTGCTGTTTCTGTTGCTGTTGGTGATCATGATGCTGGTGAAAAGAACCAAATGATAAAATAAAATGAAAAAAGGGAATTATGCTATGATATTTTGTACACATACATACATACGTATATTTCATTATGAAATCTTTGAGATGAAAGCAGCGACAATAAAAATATCAACTTTATGCCAAAGACTCTTTCTTCTATTAACCTCTTTACTCTATGTATGCATGTACACACATATGTATATATGTACGTATGTATGTGTGCAACTCAGAGATTACGGGACTGTTGCCCAACAATTTAAAGTATTGAAGAGGGTTTCATCAGTCCCAAGTAGATAATATTCCGATATTTTTATTTGTTTTTCTAAGCATTTTTATTCTATGGAAAATCCAATTTTAAGTAATTATGAGGAGACAAACATTTATAAAAGCATTCAGTAAACAGTACGTAACTAGTAAAGTGACTGGTACAAAAACTTACGCTCATCAGCAGTATGGAGGCAGTCGTCAATTTAAAACTGGCATCTACGTACATATGTATGTATGTGTACATCAAGGTGAATATGAGTGTATACATACAAACGTACGTATGGCTGTATGTGTGAAAGAGAGCATTTGTGTGAAGAAGTGTACTTTTCAGAAATGAATACTTGTCATAAGATGTTAAATGAGTTGACATTACACGCCAGCCGTTTGACAGGACAAGGAAAAGAAGAAAATAATATTCCAAGTGTATACGAAACAGCAAAAGATTCAAAAGACAGAAAGATATGAATGAGGGACGAGGCAAGAAAGGAGGCGGTGGCACAAAGATAGAGTTTAAATACAGGTGATAAGATATTTAACCTTCTGTTCATTGTGATGATTGTATATTTAATGAAAAAAAAAAAACAAAAAATCAGAGAAACAACAAAATATGAAAGATGTCGTGTTATACATAAATATTGTGTAGGCAGCTGCAGGGATAAATTATGGATAAATTTCACTTAATGTCGTTACTTTGAAATGACATGTGAAAGATGAAAGATTCGAGTAACAAAAATAAAGGTAATTAAAAGAAAGGTGGAATTAATGTTTGAAGTTTCGTAATACATGAGTTTTTATGCGAAATTTTAATATTAAATCTTAATATGTACTCTAATCCACCTATTTGATTTATTTTTCAATCATTTTTAATTCAATTTTAAGAAAACAAGAGATCTGACACTTGATAAGGCATTTTAATTTTTTTTTTTTGCAAATTGTTGACGTAAATTTGTTATGAATTTGTAATAAATGTCCAGTAAAGAACTCATTATGTTCGATGTGCATATATTAATTCTTTTCAATTTCCAATTTAACATGACACATGCACAGACATTCTCCGCAAAAAAAAAGAAACAAATAAAATTAATAAAAACAAAAACAAAAAAATAATAATAAATGGAAAGACAAATGAATAAATGAATGAAATATTTAATGAAACATATTAAATTTAAATATATTGAGGAAAATAAATGAAAAAAGAACAACAACAACAAATGCACAAGTATTGAATTTAATTAATTAACAAAACATTGAAACAAAAAAATAAAAAAGACAAACAAGAAACAGGCATTAAAACTTTAACAGGTACAAGCCGATTAAAATTAGAGCTACAATTATTCGATTAAATAAAAACAAATTGTTGATTTGTATATATCCTAATAAAATTAAAAATTCAATTAATGTACCATTAATGGCCTCATTGGCATTGTAGGTTAATATTTAAAGCGGTTAATTTAATACATTTTATTTATTTTATTTTGTTTTTTATTGTTTTTGTTTTTTTTTATTAAAAGAATTTAAAATACAAATAATTCAGACAATTTGTCATTTGATAAGTTGTAAAATAAATTAATCGTTTGGAAAAATTTAATTGATTTCAATAATAAGTTCCCTCTCACTCTCTCTCTGTCTGTCTCTCTCTTATACTCGTGCAATAAAAAATGAAATATTCATATATTTTCCCTGCAAACATTGACAAAAGCAACAACAATAAGCCTCAGCAGGTAATAAATTTAATGAAATTCTGTTTATAAAAAATTTTCACAAAAAACACTGAATAATAAAAAAAATTAAAATTTCAACTTTAACAATAAAAAATAATTAAAAAAAAATGAAGAAAAACAAAATCAAACAGAACGAATACAATGGAAAATAAAGGCAGAGTACCAAGATGCAAGACACAATTAGGATGACGAATAATAAAACAAAAAAAGAAAAATTACAATGAAGCAACAATTTAATTACTTTTATGCAATACTAGCGTTTTCATATTCCAGTTTTTCTTTTTTTTCCAGTGCACATTTGAAATTTTATGCTGGATCGTCTTCAACTGTGCACACTACAATCGCAGGATTGCAAATCAAGACGAAAAAGAAACACGAAATTATTCTACACATCACAATGGGTATTGAAGCCAAGCTTAGAAATATTTACTTTCGTTCTATCGAGACTATTATTATTCCATACTTGGATTTTTGAAAATAATCTTTACTTACGCTCATTAAATCGTTGTTCCGTTTATTATTCTTTAGAATATTCATTGTAACATCAGACCTAGTAGCAGTAGTTTCTCCTGTGTCCAGAGCATAGCAAAGCGACAGGAAACAACTGGAAAGAAGTAAAACAAAATTTGTGCTTATTTTTCTCTAAGTACTCCACACGGCTCGGTAGTAGAGCAGATTGAGAAAGAGCGAGCAAAGTGGCTCTAAAAATAAAGACGAAGAGTAAAAATAATTTCTGCTGAAAAAACTAACTTGCGGTGTAGCTGTTCAAATTAAAAAATGTATTGTAGCAGAGGAGATACATACGATACATACATCCTGTATATAGTGTGTGTATTCTCATACGAGATTTTAATTTTTCTATTAAACTGTAAAATACCTTAATTAGTGGTAATAAGTCAAATAGTTTTTTTTCCTTTTCTACCGAATATACTTTCTCCAAATGCCAATAATTTTAGTTTTAAAATTTTATTTGTTTTTTTTTTGTATTTTCGTTTATTCGAGGACCACAACTTTGTTGAGTCTTGATTTTTTTGTCGTCTTGTATTCTTTTTTCTTGTTTTAAATTTGTTTTTTTTTGTTTGCGTTTTTTATTCTTCATTATTTTATTCCTTGTTTTTTTGCTCGTCAAAAGGTCTTTAATGTCTCCTTCCTTGAAGTTGTTTTAATTTCTTTTTATACAATGAATATTTTCGGATGTTGTTTCTTGTATTTTTATCCTGTGTCGCTTCTTTCTCTTCTTGTACTACTCATGCTGAATGTATTTTATCGCCGAAATTTTCACATCATAAACTTTTTTACACATCAGCGATGATGTTATTTAGTGACTAAACTTTTTTTTGCTGACTTCCCTGACACTCTCATTCCTCCGTGTACATTGCTTTTTTTCATTTCTTTTTATTTATATTTTCGTTTTTCGTTTTTCTGTTTCAGTTTCCCTTCCCTTCTAGAAGTTAAAGAAATAATTTCTTTTTTATTTGGAAAACAAATGAAAATTAAAAAATTCTTTGGGAAATTTGAAAACAAGTAATATACAAAGAATTTAAATAATAGAACCAACAAAAAAAGCAAAGAAAAGAAAATAAAAAAAATAAAGAGAAAAGTTTTGCAAGAAGCACGAATAGTTAATAGACAGAATATAACACACAGATTCATATTGAAACGATGTATGTACGTACATATATACTTCAGTGAAGAAGAATAAAATTTCTATATAAGAGAAATTTAAAAACAAATTTCAATAAGATTTGTTTCCATTTTTCTTGACCTGACTTTAAACATTTATTACGTTTGCCTTTATTTTTAATTTGGATTCGATTTCATAAAATATCGATTTCATGCTTGACTTATTGGACTACCTGGTTTCATTTGAACTGATCTTAGATAAATATGAAATATTTTATTAAGCAAATACAAATACAAATAGTACTTGCATTTATATGAACACACACATGCTCTGTATACATATAGTAAATATTTATGTTTATTGGTGTGTGTATGAATAATACAATATTAATAAAATAGAACAACAGTCAACAAAAATACAAGTTAAATATTATTTACGATTTTCCCTTTCAGATTTAGAAATGTATAATATTTTAAAACGAAAAGAAAAATATTATTTAAACACATACATACACACACATCGATACACAAAAAGACTAAATCGTTCGTATGCGAAAAGTCAGATTTGTCTACCAAAAATAAATATAAGATTTGATAAACAAAAGACACACTTCAATAGTTTTGCTTATTGTATTTCGATTTCTATTTCTATTTATTCTTATTATTATTATTATTATTATTATTGTTACTATTGTTGTTGTTGTTATTGTGTTTTTGTATTGTTTTAATGTGAATTACAAAACGACGTCAAACGACAGTAAAAACTTGCTCAGACAGCCAAAATAAAATACAAAATCTTAAATGAAACCTAAAAGTAGACTTTATTTTTTTGCGTCGTAAGTTGAACCAATTAAATATGTGTTTGTGTGTGTGTGTGTGAATGTTGGTATAAGTGCAAGTGTATTATTTTAAAAACCCCCTTTTGTTGTGCATTTATGTCGAAATGCCAAAAATGATTTTAAAATCATTTATAAACAGAAAAGTAAGTGTACGAGTATGTTTGAGTGTTTGTGGCCGAATAAGAGAAATAATGTGTATGTGAGAGAGAGAGAGAGAGTGAGACAGTACAAGGCAGGGACACATAAATCTTTTATAAAAAATGCATCAAGTAAAAGAAAAAAGGACACAAAAAGAGGAAAAGAAAACGGAGAACACAAATATTGTTTTGGAATTTGTCTTGTGTTCTGTTGTTGTTGTTTTAATACATCGTTTTGTTATTTGTTTCATTGCCAATGTTTTTAATAACAAAATAAATCACATTTTCTTCAAGTATCTTTTTTTGTTTTAGATTAGTACGGTTGCCATGAAACCAAATGGTCTTTTACATCTTCCAATGTATGTATGTGTATCTCTCAATGTTAAAACGTATTACGTTTTTAAGTCTCACTCACACACACATATATACTGAAAAGGTCTTAAGTAAGGTATGGTTAGACACTATTTAGATATGGACTACTAATCTACCTTGTCTTAATGTTCTTGTTGTTTTTGGTGTTTTTGTTGTTTTTGGTTCATAATAGATGGTAGAATAAGAGATTTATTTAACTTTTCTAGTGCTTAGTTTCATTTACAATTTTTCTTTTTCTGTTTCTTTTTCATTCACTTTTACTTGTGCTATTCCAAATAGAAGTTCTCGTTTTCTAAGAGTTTTTGTTTTTGTTAAAATTTTACTTTTTTTTCCCCTCAAGTCCTTTTACAAATGTCATGTAGTGATTTATAAAAAAAGAACGATAATAATAAAAAAAATATACGAAGAAACAAAAACACAAAATGTTTATTTAGTCTTTTTGCAATTGCTATTGTTGTTGTTGTTGCTATTCGTATTGTAAGTAAAAACTGAATGTCAGAGTAGAACAATTAATAAGGATTTGATTGTTGTCTTCCAATGTCTTTTTTGTTGTTGATTTTTTGTTTTTTTGTTTTTTTGTGTATGTTTAACACAAATATGTATCCGTATATGAATGTCCATATGTGCATGTGATTTAAAAAGATTTTAAAATATATATTTTTTAGGGGAATTCTGCAGTGTGTGATATTCTAGTGATATAAGAGAAAACTATTCATTTATTGAGAATTTAATTTTTGACATCAATAATACATATTTTGATTCGTTTTGTAGACCTTTCTAAAAAACTAACTTAATAATGTTTCTGACAATTTTATAAAATTAATAACTTTTAATTCTTAAAAGGTAAAGAAAAAAAAACATTAAAAAAAATAAACACAAGAAATCAATACAACATACTAAATGTTTTCCTCTACTCGATCTGCATTGTTTGTATGTATCATCCTTGATTAAATACGAGTAACTAAGCTATTATACGTATTTTACCTGATGTACTCTTTACCATTTTTTTACATAAAGGAAATGTAGATAGAAATTAATGGTTGAAAGGTGAAAAATCAAGCAAAAGAAAACGTTTTAAAACTCTTTTAAAATATAATCTTATTCAACAGATCTTTTCCTTCTTTTTCCTTCTTTTTTTTAAGTCGGGATTCAACACAGTTTTCGCAAAAGATTTAAAAAAGATTGACTGCTAAATTTGTTTAACAAAGTCACAAAGAATAGATTATATATGCAAGTCATAAAAAGCGTCACTTTCATAGAGGAAAGATAAAATTTTTGTTAACTAGTATTATTTGGTTCTGGTACATTTTACAGCCAGTTAACAGTTTACTCTGCTTAGAAGTCACACATTTTTTTGTAAAGAATGATATTTGAAATGTCAATAAATCCATCTGAAATGTTTGAAAATTTCAAAAGTGGATTTTAATTGAAATTGATTGACTGCATATTTATTTCGTGGGCTGTACATCGGTTTCATAAAGTATTGTGACTGTCTCTGGCCGTAAGGTAGTGAATTATGTTATCTAGTAGCTTAATAATCCATTTGTCGGTATATAATTCAGATACATACATATTTACAAAAATTATTGTCAAGGATTTTATTTAACGCTTTAACTGTTGCTCACATATGATTTGGAATTGACCACAGGCGTTGGTTGTTATTGGGGGTACCATGCTACTTTAGAAGTACATATGGACTGATTCGATGTAAATTGAGGAAAATTGAGTTAAAAAATTTTGTTTTCTTTCCTTTGCATTTTAATTCTTTATCAAAGAATGTAAAATTTTCTACTACTATTTATGTACATACTTATGTATCTATTTAATTAAAGAAATTCATCAAATAAAAGAGCAGGTTAATAAAGCAACTTTTCTAAATTTGCGTTTTTCAAATTATTTAATAAAGTTTTGCAAGAATGCTCAAAGAAATATTTTTGAATTCCAAGAATATTTTACAAATCCTCCAACCATTCCGTTCCATCACTTCTTTAGTTTGATTTAAGTGCAGTGCATATGTCAGCCACTTTACCTTGTGTTTATAACATTTTTGTATTAATTGAACACATTTTTTTTACCAGCTGCCGTAATACTTTAGAATTTCAATAGAGCCACAAGCTAAAATATTCTTTTAATTTAACTAAAATGAGTATTTTTTTTTAAATTCTCATTTAGTAAGACATTCTTTAGGGAAAAACAAAAAACAATTCTTGAAATATTTTATCGATTTTTTACTTAAATTGTAAAAATTAAAAAAAATAATTTAAAATAAATACCGAATAAGCTTCCATTGTTTTAAAATATTAAATTTAAAGAGAATTCTTTTATTTGGTTATTGACCTTTTATGTTTTCTGATGTAATTGTCGTATGTTTGTTTGTTTGTTTGTTTGTTTTTAAAGAATTCAATTCGATAAAACATTAATCAATTTCGAATTTACTTTTGTTTTGATGTTTTCATGTGACATTTGAATTTAAGCATGTGTGTGTGTGTGTGTGTGTAATTTATGTAAACGTGCAAGTGTGATTTCTATTGTATTGTCCTTTGTTTTATTTTGTTTTTTGTTTTTCTATAAATTGATGAAATCATACATCATACGTTCATGTGTGTGAAAAACAATTAACAAGAACAACAACTACAACAACAACAACAACAATTAACAAGAACAACAACAACAACAACAACAAAAACAGCGACAACAGTAAGTACATATAACCAAATGAGTAGAGCGAACAAAAAAAAATAGAAAAATTACGAACTTTATGAATTTATGACATTTAAGCATGTGTTGTGTCATATAAATTAATTAAAAGCCAATTTTCAATTATGATTCTTTGATTTATTAGATCAAAATAACAAAAAAGAAAGAAAAAAAAGGATTGAGTAGAATTGAATGTTGGCAACTATTTGCGATTTGTTGAAAGAAATCAGGTATTTAATTCGAATAATTATTTCAAATATTTGTAGGATTCATATTCATGTTTTTTTGAATAACAAGTGTCTTAAAATAATAGAACTTTGTGAGCATGTTTCATGAGCACAGACCTGTAGTGAACTGTTGAGCACGCTAAGCCAAGCCGCAATAATTTTTGTAAGCCGCAGCCGTTGACATTTGAATCTACGCTGCGGTTGCTAATTTCATGAAAAATTACTGGCGCCGATAAATTTGAATGGTTTAGGAAACTCTGCTGATTTTAAACGAAAAGACAATAAATTTTTTTATAATGAGTCTGCCATCGAAGCGTTTAAATTGCACTTTTTGTACCAACTATCTTCTATTAAGGTTTTTTGACATTATAAAAGTAAATAATTATTTTTTTTTATTATTTTGATTTAAATTCAACTAAAACAAAAAAATTTGGAAATAATTATGAACCTCCCTATTGTATTTCGCATTTAACATCTAAAATTAGTTTGCGTTTCCATGAAAATATTTCAATATTTGAATTTTTATTATAATTTATATTTTTATTAATGAAAATTCCATTTTTTGTTATTTAATACAATCAATTCATATACATATGTACATTCATACATATACAATATGTGTATGTATGTGTGTTTAATTTTTTTTGAATTATTTCAATTCACGTTTTTAAAAATTATTTTTTTTCAATTTTCTTTAAAACAACCCAATAAATATATGTATTGAGAGAATCATAGTAGGTTAGGCGTCAACTGCATATCTGTAGTACTTGGTTTCCCCCTTTAAAGATTACTAAATTGTTTAATTCCTACAGAATAAAGTTACAAACAATAGATTGTATGGTATACAAGCTATAAAAAACGTCACTTTAGTAGAGGAAAAATGAAATTTGGGAGAATTCTGGTGCATTTTACAGGCAGTTAATAGCTTACACTGTTTAGAAATCAGAAAGTTTTTGTAAAGAGTGGTATATGAAATGCCAATAAATCCATCTGACATGTTTGACAATTTCAAAAATGGATTTTAATTTAAATTGAATGATTGCATATTTATTACGTGGACTGTAGATCGGTTTCACAAACTGTTGTGGCTGTATTTATAAAATTTTCCAAAATTTTTCTGTGAACATGTAGAACAAGATTTCTCTTTAATAATCGGAAAAAGCGTTTCGTGATAAGGTCAGCTTTACAAAACGTTTGGTATCTTTTAAGTTAATATTTATTTCCGTTTAAATATGAATTTTAAAAAGTTTAACCAAGTTGAACTTATCACAATGCTTGGCCTCCAATTTGCTTATCGTTTGAAACAATTTTAATACGCTGTTGAAAGGAAATTTTGAAAGAGAAAAATTATTTTTCTTTCAATTTCGCCAGTAAATGTTTGCTGGGCAAAAATTACACAAACATATTTGTTTGCTAATATTCGTGTGTGTGTGTGTGTGTGTATAGAATATAAATAGAATTTGAGCGTGTTTATCTATGTATTGTTTGTGTGTATAAATATGTGTATGTGTTTGTAAATGTGTTAAACATAAATTCAATTATTGCATTGAAAAGCACAATACATATCTAAAATATAGAAAGAGCGAAAGAAACACAGAGAGAGAGAGAAAGAAAGAAGCAAAAATAAATTATAATTTATTGTATTTTAAATACAGCAGAGGAGTTTGTTGTTTGTAAAACAACAAACTGAAAAATAATACAAAAATGCTGTGCATATTTATTGCTCTTTTAGAAATATTATGTAATAAAGGAAAAAATTTAAAACAATTTTCTAAAATATTAAAATCAAAAGAATAAATATTTTTTAAATCCTTATTGATTAAAAATAATATTTTTTTTTTATAAAAAAAAACAAAAAACAAAAAAATAAACAATAATTAAATAACTATTTTCATATTTGTTTTGGATCATGGAGTATTAGTATTTATTTAACATACATACATACATACATATATATTAAAATTGTATTGCCTTACCTTTTTGATAGACTCAATCGAGAACTAATCTTTTAAGATAATTTTCTGTTTAATTCTTCTGCATGCCATTAAATCAAAGAAAATATTGATTGAAAGTGAAATGTCATACCTTCTGTTTCTTTCCTTAAGATTTAAAGTGTTTTATTTACTTTATATTCTTTAAAAAAATAATCAAATAAATGGAATTTTTTTTTGAACTGTGTTGAGAGGTTGAAGTAGAATGGATTTTATCGTATTGGAAAATAAAGGCCTGGTGTGGTGGTGGCATTAATTGTAAATAAATCGCATTTAATCCCCCCAATAACACTTCGGACACGAAACAAAAAATTATATTCTAAAACTAATTTCATTATTGTTCATTAATTTTAGATATTGTTGCCACAACTGCGAAACAAAAAATAAATAAAACTCTGCATTATTATTTATTTGTCCTTCTTAAGAAAGTGTTCAAGTGTTTTGCTTCAAAACCCTATGAACTAATTAAGATACGTGTTCTTCTTTAAAAAAACAAAATAAAAATTTAAAAAAGTTTATTTGAGGGGCAAATTTTTGCCATGATTTTCCTTAAAAATTTTCCGCAGATTGCCATTTATTTCGATATCATTGGCCAGGGTTGGCATTCGTTTCGTTTATCTAACGCAAGTGTGGTCAGGAATTTTAGAATTTTTTTATTGAGATTTTTGTAGTTGTCTTCTATAAAGCGAAAAAAAAATGAATGCAACAACAACAACAACAACAGCAAAGAAGAAAACAAAATAAAAATATTTGTTTAGTTAAAATAAAAATTCCGTATTTTGCTAATAACTGAAGCGTATAATAGCATGCAACTGCCACTATAACAACTACTGTCTACATGTCTGTCTGTATGTCCGTGTGTCTGTCTGTCTGTCCATCAACTAAAGCGTTAAGCAAAACCGTGAATATTTGTTCAGAGGAAATTTTGCAGTAAATTTGCATATTGAATGAAATTGTGCGGCAAAATTGTTGTGTGGCATGCATGTTGAACAAACATAATGTTGCAATGAACAAATATATGTGTATGTATGTATGTACGTACATAGATATGTATGTATGTGTATACATTTTATATTTCTATTTTTTATTGTTGTTTACTGTTGTTTATTTTACATGATGTAGTATTTAAAGTTGAATATGGTAGTTAGCGTATAGAATAGAATTAAAAGATAAATTTTGTTTCAAATTTTAAACCAGAATTTCGAAAGTTGTTTCAATTCTCAAATTATTAGTTTAAATTGGCAGCCGCTCTCAAAGACAAAGTTCACATAGGTCCTATAAGATTAGATATATCCCCAATTATGAAGGTCACCTTTGGCTAGAGACGTTCTGTCAATAAATTCTGGGTGCCTGTAAATCCTTCACTTCAACTGCTGGACATTGACAAAGAAGTTATTCTATGATAAAATATTCTGCTCCTTTGCTTGTAGTGAGATATTTCCGGTCTCTTTGCATGTGTAATCTGGGGGCAAGTGCCTTATTATGAATGCTACTTCTTTTAATGTATTTGGGTTAAGTTTATATCCATAGCAGTTCAGGTCTAGTATTTGTACTTTTAGTTTAATTTTCCCGTATTCAGTTTGTTCTTCTGCAGAGTAATGCTAATCTCATATATGTTCAGTATTCAAGATAAGAGTAGAATTTGCTTGCTAGGAGTGTTATAACTCGGAAAATTTTGTAGTGATCACGAATGAAGTTTACGGAATACTACACCGAGTGTAGTACTTTACAAATGGAACATAATTTGTTATTTTGACATCGTTCCTATATTTAGCATTTCTTGACTAGTTTCCATGTCAACCACAAGGAGTGTCCATTAACTGTATTAACTCCATTACAGTAACTTGCCTATAATAAGTTTTGCTTCAGTATTTTCGTTTTCTTCTGTTTGCAGTTGGGTTATGTTTGTTGACTACAACCCTATAACTACAACCCTATAATGTTATATTGATTTGATTTATTTCTCAGTTATTTGTCGTTAAGATCAATAATATTCCATGGAAGATGCGAATGAGCAGATATTCGTAAATAAAATTTCGTAATTAGATTTTATAAATAAAAGATAGGGTTTTCTTTCCAAAATGTTTTTTTTTAATAAAATAATTGCATTGATTCGGCGCTTTTCATTTGGCAATTGCCTTTTTTATTTGCATTTAAGCTTGTTATCGTCATTCTTTATCCTTCAAATGGAATTTTTAATTTTCTTACAGAGCATTCCTTTTCATACGTTCGTATTTTAATTATTTTTTATTCAAATCCGTTTTGTTAAAAAATCCTTTAAGTTTTACGAAATAAAAATTCACTTGAACATGTGTTTGTTATTGTTCTCATGCTTGTTGTTTTTTTGTCTTGAGTCTTTATCGTGTTTGAAAGGGAAAATAAAAGAGAATACAAATAAATAAAAAATTCCATAGCCTGTAGGCATTTTTAGCTAAAGAGTTTTTGTAAGAGCATCTTTTACTCATTCAATCTCAGCTTGATGTTGTTTTTTCTTTTTTTTTGGTATTGTTGCTACAACAAGTAGCAAAAGTATTTTAAATACACTTAAGCACCTTTTGTCACTTGATTCTGTGTATGTATGTAGAGGAGAGACGACGCTGAAATAGTAGAAGAAACCGAATGAGATATTCGTTCTCATCTTTTTCATATTAAAACGTATGCAAACATGGCTTGCTCTTCATCATCACTTCAACACATCACAACACAACCTAACAGAGTGACACTGTCGCATCATCAGCATCAGCACGAGCATCAGCATCATCATCATCGTCATCAGGAATATAAAAAGGGTTTATTGTTGACAATATGAATATAATCATATTTTCATTCTTTAAGTAGCAGATAACATGAATTTAATTTGTATCTCTCAATACCACCGGTAACAAGAAAAGAAAGGAACAGAGTGTAGAGTAGAGTAGAGTAGAGCAGAGTAGAGGAGGGCAGGGTAAGTGGGTAAGTGGTAAATCTGATTTAATCATAATCGTAATCACATCCAACAAAAGAACAATAAGAAATAAGAAAAGGTGTCATCAAGTCAATATTAAGCACTTTGAAGAATGGCAACGAATGCAAACTCAAAATAAAAATTAAGTATTTAAATTAAATTAAATAATAAATACAAACATGAGACATGATAATAAAGTAATAATTTAATAAGAAATACTTGTTAGTTTGTAGCTGATGAAGATGTATTTTGATTAAAAAAAAAGTTAAAATCGGAGCAGTTACCTTTCATTTGAATAATTTTACATCGGGGTTAAAAGCGATTGTTTTGAAATTTTTCTCTATTTATTAACCCCTTAATGCCTACAGAGTTTTATTAAACACTCAATTGGGAAATTTAGAACTGCAAGTGAATATAATGGAATTAAAAAAAGTTTTTTTCTGAAATGATACGAGGTTCTATATTGTTGCATACATATACATATGTACATATGCGGGTATATATGTCACAATGAGCTGTCACCACAACATTTTGAAACTCTTTGTAGGTAAAACGTACAGTTTACCTTTAATAAACAGCTCGCACAAATGACGTCCAACCATTGATTCATCGTAAGACAAATTTTTCAAGAAATCGCAGTCCACCAATTTTATCATCTGCTTGTTCCATTGAATTTTGTTATATGAAAACAACAAACCAAAGCTTCTTTCAACATTATGTTTTGTGTAAGATTCCCACCAAATATTCTAGTCTGTCATGCGGGACCGATCATAAGGTCTACGTTACTTAGTGCGTAATAAACGCAGTATAAGTTGTAATTGTATTTGTTTATAACCCTTCAGTAAGGATTACGACATAGCTTCTCTCATCACTTACGTTGTGTGTGTTAATTTTATACATGAGTGACGGAATCTGCAGTTTAAAATCAACTTCGAACGACAGATTTTTGAGAAACTTATTCATGGCAATTTTATTTACTCGCATAGTATTTCCCAGAAATATTTTTTAATACTTTGTTTTGTTGGAGATGTCTGACATGTAAATGTATTGTAATAAATAAATAAACAAATAAATGTATAAATAAATAAGTAAATAAATAAAATAAATATTATGTTTCGCTCTTCACATAAATATTGGAAATAAGTACTGTTGTCGCATAATTTGTAAAAGGATCGTTCTGCCTGTGTACCGAATGATTTGCGCTAATTTTGTTGAAACCTGCTTCAAGTTTCACATACAGTTCATGTGTATAACGTTTAGAGTTAGGATGACTAATTTAGTATTTTAAAAAATTACATTCAATTGTGCTGCCATAACAATGCTTAAGAATGCTTATAATTAAAAGCATTTGAGAGACTAGATAGCAAAACTATTGCTTGGTAGAAATATTATATTTTGAATGGATCCTGTTTTTTCGTAAATTATGTTAAAAATTTTCTGTTGCCACTATGGAACGCATTTGATCAGATTTGATTATACAGTAAACGTGTTCGTTTCGAAATGACTTAAATCGTCTTCGGAACATTCATAGAAGTATGTGTGTATGTATGCGGGATCATAAATTATATCTTTTTCTGTTAAATTTTCTTTTTCCATTTGGCTGTAACTCAAATGAATCGTAATTAATTTGTAATTTTAATGCGTTTCATTGTCATTTCACACAAATCAATTCATTCATTATGAGAATGTACGTAAAAAAGGAGAAGAGTAATGCTGACAGAAACGTGACGAAAATTATTAAAAGAAATTCATTTAAAAACTCATTAAAACCACTACAAATAGCAAAAAATATTAATTTATAACAATCTAAACAAATCATAAATTAACCAAAGAAAACGTGATGTTTAAATTGTGGAGGGGGGGAGCTGAACTGGAAAACCAAACCAAACTGAACTGAACTAAACCATACAATAATTTGAATAATTTCCCAACATCCGGCTGGTATCTGGGCATTCCTGAGCTGTTGCTAGAGTAGAGTAAGTAGCTTTAGTTAATAAATTTTGAGGACAAGTTCAAAAAGAGACGACACAAACAAATTAGAAATTTTAAAATTGAAGATATTTTTTGTCCTTTTAAGAATATTGTATTTATTTATTGTTATTTCATATCCCTTTGTGTTTCTTTTCTTTTCTTATCGTTTCGTTTCGTTTTTTTTAATGTGTTACAAGTGACGACTTTTTCATGTTTTGGATACGTTCCTTTGCACTCTATGAAATGACAAATAGAGTCTTATTATGAAACTAAAGTACAAATTTGAAACGCTGCCAAGTAACCAACCAGCGACTGATGGTATGAGTGAAGAAACTACAGCTTTTATGTTTCTTTAAAAGATTTTTGTTTAAAGCAAAAAGTTCTTTTGTTCTATTGCCAAAAACACTTAACTTGGACAAACTCCTACATTTAGCCTTCTTTACACTAAAATACACACACACACAGACATAACGTGTATCTCTATGTGTCAGAATGAAACGAAAAAAACGAAAAAATTATAATTGTATGGTTTTATGAAATAAACGCAAAAGGTTTAAATTCAAATCAAAACTTAATGATTTGGAAAATTTGTTTTAGAGATTGTATTCTGTTTTCTTCTTGATTTTCTTTTTTTTAATTTTTCTTCCTTTGTTTTGTTTGTTTGTCGTTATAACACAGAGTTTGAAAATGAAAGAAAAACAAAACCAAAAAAAAATCAGAAAAATATGAAGAAAAAATATGAAAATATATACATATGTACGTACGTATTTTGAGCTCAAGGTTATAAAGTAAAGAGAAAATGAATTGGAAAGAAATCAAGAATTGATCAAGATAAATGCTGTCAAATGATTCATTTTATTGATGTGTAATAAGCAAAGCAATTGATTTCACAAAGTATTTGTCATATTTTTGATCATTTTGTCATATTTGTCACTGAATCTTGTTTTTTGGCGGTTTGTCCCGGTCTAATGTTTTTTCATTCCATTGCTCTTGATTTTAAGAATATTTTTTGAATATTTTTTCATTCATTATTTATAACTTTAAGGCAACTATTTATGGTTCATTATAACGTAACTTATCCCGACTACTTTAAAATATTAATTAACTGATTATTTATCAGTCCAATTTTATGTACATTTTGCTTAAAAATTAAATATTTTTTTTTGCTTTTTGTAGTTTAAGCGAAAGCGTAAGTGTATGAAAGAACAATTTCCTTTGGCGTTCAGTAATGACTTCCCTTATAGAACTTTGCCACTTCAAACTATATTCGTTGCAAAATACAATGTCCTTGAGGAGTAAAAGAGAAAGAGAGAGAGAATATGGACAAATAACAGACAATTTCTTAATATCACAGCTGCAGTTAATTATATTTTACAACACTGTAACACTCATTTATCTCCTCTCGCTTAACGGTATATAAACATTATAGAAGAGGAGAAGATAAAAAACAAGAATATGAAAACACAAAGAATATAAGAGAATTAAGCATAACTCTTAAGTGAAACATATGATTTTTAATGTTGGCAAAAACCAAAAACCAAAAAAATATTCATATTCCTACTCTACCCTTACTTATCTTTTAACAATTTTCGGCTCACTTTCATCCATTTAACTGGATGTCATACAAACGTACATACTTTGGAAATGCTTAAGGAAGCAGCAGGTACATACATATGTATGTACATAAGTGTGAGTGTATATAATAATGGGTTGGTTTTAAGCCTGACGCCATGGATTTTTTGACTTGTATTGTAATGGGAGCATCGTCTCGTGTAGTTGTATTATTATGGCGTATTTATGTATGTCAATAAATTATGACTACAATACAAAATCCTCTTAAAAGGCATTAATGTCTGTGCATCAAGTTAAACAGTACTTAAAATTTAATACAGTTCACAATACTTTGGAGGAAAGTTACATTTAAATCGACAGCAGTAATGGCCTTGGCTATTGTAATAGCAGTTGTCGCTTACGTACATACATATGTACGTTGTACATAGTACCCTTTTTCGAAATGAAAGTATGAGATTATGTGTTCGAAGGATAAAGACAAAACCACGTTTGAATTTTTACATTAATATGACCCTGGAGAGAATATCCAAAAAGCCTGATTGGCTTACTTAAGTATAAGCAAAAAAAATATCAAATTGGTTGCCAAGAGCATACAGTTCGTTCGTTATCACATTCTGTGCGATCCTTATTGACTATATATGTGGCTTTATCCATTATATTCTGTGAAAAATCAATTCAAAATTATTAAAAAAAAATTCCATAAAACACCATGCACATGAGCAAAAATGAAAATGATTTAAAGAAGTAATGTTGCGTGTTGTTTATGTATAGTTTTTCTTTTAAAAATTACAGTAAGATCCCTCAGATCCTTTTTCTCTTAGAACAACGGGAATGTGTGTTCCAAATACGTAGTTGTAGACTTTTTTCTTTAAATTTCTTGTCATAATTTCATTTTCGTGTTTCCTCTTAAACCTTCATATGAAATAAAGTGTTAATTATTTTCCGGTAATTACATTTCTCCGCAGGTTTATTAAATACAAACCTTCATCTCATTTGTCGTTAAAAGAAAGAAATAGTGAAGGAAAATAAGCATATAATCTGTAACCAATAAGGTATTTAGTAATTTACCACATATTATTATCCTCTTACTTTTATTTAACATACATGGATGCACACATGTACATCCATACACAGGAACATATGCATGTATGTACAGCAATTATCTAATATCCGGCTAAACATTTGTCTAAATACTCTCTTCTACACACACACTAATGTGATATGAGATCATTATACAAAAATACACTCATTTATTTAATGCCCACTGAGCATTAAAGTGTAAAACCAAAATGTGTTTTCTTTAAACAAAAATAACATGTACATACATACATACGTATAGACATTATATGTAGCACTTATCGGAGGGTGTATGTATGTGTACGTGTACACGAGAAAGAGAGAAAAAGTAGTTAAGGGCGAGAAATAGTTTGTATTTATGTTTTTACCTTCAAAAAGAAAAAAAAATTGAAAACAAACATGAAAGAAATATTTGTTTGTGTACACTAATACAGTTTCTTGTAATAAATTAACACGCCGACAACATACATTTTTACAGATACAACTACAAGCGATTATCTCATACACACACACATAGGCATGCATACCGTTACATTGGAATACACAGAAACATATGTTTTTAACACATACAATTATTTATCTATTGATGCTTGTAGATATGTATGTTTTACGATGTTTTCAAACATTCTGTTGTATTTTCAGTTAAAGCTCTTGTACGTACGTATAAGTATTTGAAAAAATAAGACGAAAACTCGCGATCAAAAGTGGATGCATAAGATTAAATAAAATATTATTTTTTAAAATCAGAAAAACAATCCATATGTTAAATATTAATTCAGAATAGTTTACGCTAATTAAAAATAAAAACTTTTAAGTAAAATTAGTTTTGTTCGCTTTTCATTTCTGTTTAACTGCTGAAAATATGCCGATTCCTCTCAATGATCGTCAGCCAGTCAGTCCATTCAGTCACACTCTTGTTTATAGCATTGGCTTCTGCTTTCAGATTCCTGACTTCATATTCTCGTAACAATCGCTTCAGTAGCCGTGGGCCATCATCATTTAGAGATCTTGGGCTACCACCAGTATTTCTTTTTTTTTCTTGGTTGAAAGTACTGCCCGACGGCAAACATTAAAATTTCCAGCAATTTTTCTTGAAGAATTACCTTTTTCAAATAGTGCAACTATTTTGTTTTGAATTTCAATAGAAATTGCAAGAATAAGTTTCATAAAAATATTGAAAATATATTCTTCGCCACCTGAGCTTGAATACTAAAATAATTTTGTAAAAAGCATAAAAAAAATTCTTAAGTAAATGCATTGGAAAAACAATAAAACAGAAAAGCGAAAATTGTAAAATTGGATAAGAGAACAGATTTGATTTTAAAATGTTTATTAATTATTTGCAAATAGTATTTCGCTTCGTTGTTTTACAGTTAGTTAGTTGATAGTGTGATAAGTTAATTTATTTAAAATTTTTTTTATTATGCATTCACTTATGCTCGCCACTGTACATATGTGTACTTCTATAGATTCTTATGGTTATGCTTATGCTTGAATGAACTTAACAACTTAATGTATCCAAATAATAATCATAATGAGTCTCAAGAGATGTTTAAGTGTCTGACCAGTCGTCCAGAAATACCAGAAAAAAGAGAAAAACCTCGAAAAACGAACAAAAACAAAAAAAAACGTGTTACGAAAATATATTATGAAAAGGGTCAAGATTTTCTTATTTACTTGGTTTGAAGGTGTGCTCACTTTGTACGTGCTTGTGGGTTACCATAAATACCACTTGAAAGCAAATAAAATATTTTAAATTCATCGTTTTCGAATAATTTTCGAAGTTCGAAGTTGATCTTAGAAAAATTGAAAGAATTAAATTTAAAATTTAATTTTTAATTTAAAAAAATTTAAGAAACTCTTTAATTCCAGTACTTCAGTTATCAAGCATTCAAGTTTCAAGTCTTCGTTAAACTTTACTGCACCTCTTCTAGTTGAGATTAATTTTTAGCATTATTTCTGTCTCTCTGCGAGTTGGTAGGTGTGTCTGTCGTTTATATTCTTTTTGTTGCATTTAATTTAACACACACACACATACACAAGTCTTTGAAAAATATTTTCACAATAAATTACACTGTCTGGCAGCTGTCATTTCTTTGACTAATAAAAACGAATCGTAATTGCAAAAAATAACAAAAGAATGTGCAAAAGAACAAACGAATGTTGTGAGTACCACATATAAGGGGAGAAAAATACATTCTTCTGAAGTGTAGACTTTCATAGCAAATAATAATAATAATAATTATTAACTAGACATGTATAATTAAAAAATGAATTGTAAATTAAAAGATGAAAATGAAATATTTTCTTTGTTCTGATTTCAAAAACCCTTTTCTAAACTAAAATAAGAAGTTTAAAAAACTTGTTTATTATTATTTAAAATTAAATGTAATTAAATTAAAGCCACTTACCATATTTTCATGGCTAAAATTATCCTGTGGCAATTTTGCATCAATTTGATGTAAATTTTGAAAAGAGCAAATCAATCAATTAGAAAACTTTACATTTTACGGAGTGAAATTCTCTATTATGACTTGCAGGCAAAGAATTATAAATAATTTAGTTTGTACTGTAATTGGGCCTATTATGATGATTAAATATTCTTAATGAGAATGATAAATGGAAGAAACAGAAATGTTATCTTAGAATAACTGAGAGCTGTTTGTATCTTTATTAAGATGTTTGCCGTTAAGCTGTTTAATGTTAAATAAAATGTTAAGAGTACCGTTTACTCCATAGTACTAAAATAACCAGAAATTTCTTGTAATAAAGACAATTTCTTTTTGATAAAAATGCTTAAAAATGAAAATTATTAGAGTTTTGAATTTGAAAATGCATTCAATATTTTGATATTTCTTTTCAATTTGCTTTTTTATTTTTATTTTTATTATATTTTATTTTATTTTATTTTTTAATAATATCATTACTGCTCTCTATAAATCTAAAATATTATACAATATACGTATGACTCTATCTGTACGTATGTATGTATATGTATGAAAATCAATTATTCTCAAGTATTCCCCTTGCACACGGTCTCACACATAAACACAACCAGGTAAGCATCATTCATATGAAGAAATTTACTCTCAAAGGTATTCAGGTTCTGATTTTTATTTTATTGTTTGCCTTAAAATTTAAACCAAACTGTACCGACAATGATTACCAGTGTGGTTTTAGCCAAAAACCAATTCAAGCAATTGCTTTTTGTAAATTACAAACATTCAACACAAAAAACAAAACAAAAAAGTGAATAGAAGAAGAGAAATAAAAGGAAACCAAACCTCAAATCACTTTATTACCATATTTCTAATAGGTTTTCCTATTCGAATGTCTATGGGATTCTATATGTGTGCGAGTATGTGTGTGAGAGTGATTGTAAAGCAGAGCACAAGCAGTCAGAAATAGGAGCTGAAAAATGTAGGAAGAAGTTGGGGATAAGTTATGGTGTTCGTGTTACCCATAGGTGTTAAGTCTCTAATGTTCTCTATGTTTGGTCATTTTTTGGTAAAGCACTACTATTTTACACAAACACACACACACACTCATGCAAAAGCACAAACGAATACATACTTTGCACACTCATTCGTCTATTCAGCTTCTCTTGATATAAGTAAGTGGTTACGAGTGCATTGTATGAATTATTATTGTAGTGTATGTAAAATATATCACTTTCCTAACTTCACTCTCCCTCTCTCATGCTCTCATATTCGCATACTGCTCAACTGTTTATCGTTGTGCTCCGAAATTCTTCTTCAGCAGTGTGTTAAATATTATTTTCTTCGTTGAAAAATGAAGAGTAGTGCCAGCAAGATGGAGGAGAAGGAGAAAGGCAAAGAAATAATACGAAAATAAATAAAATGAAATGATTTTTTATAAAATAAAATAAAATAAAATCTTAAAATTAAACATATTGTGTGTGCAGAAAAGCTAAAAGATTTTTATGAATATACTATGTGTGTATGTATGTATGTATGCAACTGTGTGTTCTTTTCAATATTGGACCTGGGCTAGCATGTGTGAGTGCGATACATAAAATATTTGCACAAGATTGTGGCATAAGTGTTGATAAGTTTATATGTACATTCGTTCCATATATGTATGTACATACATATATAAATAAACCTTTTCATGTTCGTATGCATACAAGCAAGCATGCATGTATATGTACTCCTATGTCTGTTTGTGAGTGTGTGTGTGTGTGTGAGTTTAGATTTCTGCTAGAGCAGACTGTAAGTAAAGATAAATGTGTTTTTAATTGGTTTTTAAGTTTCAGGGAAATTTCGTAGATATTTATTTATTCCGGTTTTCTATATTATTTTTTCTAATAATTTTCTTTACATTTTATTTCTATAAGAAGATTATCAGCAATACATATTTCATGTATTATGTATATGTATGTGTACATATGTAGTAAAATATTTAATTTTCTATGACATTGTATTTTGCCAGTAAATGTACCGAAAAATCATGTAGCAAAACAAAATTTAAATAATTTCATATACTTTTGTAATTTCATTAACAAATCTAAAACATTAATTCAAATTTACATTATCGAACTATGGCAACATCAGATCCAAATACCAAATATTTCTTTTCTAAAACAAAAAAAAAATACAATTTCTTTTCTTTTGTTATTACAATATCCAATATCTCTTTACATCTGTAGAATTTTTAATATTCAAATAATTCCTGTATTCTTTTTGCAAAGTTGCAGCATAAAATTTAAGTACCACTTATAAATCGATTAAGTTGTGTTTTTGAAATCAAAAAGAAAACTTTCGCAAGACTTTTTTATTGCAAGTGAAAGAGTAAAGAAAAAAAAAGATATTACTGTGGCTTTATCCTCCAAACAGAAATGTTAAAATATATAGAAATGGTAAAGTATATATAAAGGGAATAGAAATTGTTTTCTATAATTAAATAAAAAATGCAAAAGTACTACCATTTTGTCAATGTAACAAAATAGTACAAAATTATTATTTTTTTGATAAAAATAAATTTTCTTAAATATATAAATAGATGTATACTCTGCATCTATTATTACGTTCTCAAGTGTTATTTCCTATTAGCAAACCGTTTATTGATAAATAGTACAAGTACAAGTGTAAGCACAAGTAATAATAATTGTTGTTAAGTTTTAAAGTTAAGTATGAGGGTAAGAACAGAATAATTCCTTTAAAGAAATCTGTGTTAAAGTTCCACAAAAGAAAAGAACAAAAAATGAGAAATAAAAACCTAAGATGAGGGTAAATTTGCATTTGAACCCCTATTTGTGGCAGCACCAAATATCGCTTTCAAGTTAAGCAAACGTTAAGCAAAAGTTAATCAAATGATAAGTTCTTAGAGAAGTATTTTGATAGAAATGGTTTTGTTTCTCTTTTTAACATATTTTCGAAGAAGTTGTGTTATTTGGTTTTATTATCGCTTTTATTACAAAATATGCATCATTTTTCTTTTGTTAATAAAATTCATTTAATTTTGTTCAAATAAAAACTCCTCTATTAACACCTCCGCCGTTAGGGGTATACAACACTGAAAGTGTCTAATAACATAAGCCTTTAGACCTAAAAGCAACGCCTGCTTAAATTCTCATTGTATGTTGAATAAATGCCTTTACTTGAGCAAACAAATCAAAAAAAAAAATAATTTTTACTCTTATTGTTTGGCAAGCAAAATGATTTTCGAAATCACACACACACACACAGGAATACGAATTTTCTTGTTTGAGCTACTGAAAGCTGCTGTCAGCTAATGGAAGAACAATGAAAAGTTTACAAATAACATTCACTATACAATCTACATATGTACGTACGTACTTGCCTATGTCACTAGCGTCATTCATAGGGTGTAGGATATACATAAACAGACAATTTACATAATAGGCGTGCTACTCGAAATGTGTATAAAAATAGACATTCAAAAGAAACACAGAAAAAATGGCTAATAAAACGAAGCGAAAACTAAACAAGAAAATGGAAAACAGCAATAGCAATAGAAAAGACTAAAACTAAAACAAAAACAAAAACAAATAAATGAATGTATTACTGAGTAACTGAACGCGACTGAGTTAATGAATTGGTAAGAGAGACCACACTAAACAAGTAAGTGAGAGAATGAATAAAAAAACAGATTAAATAGAGTGAATACGTACAAACAAATGAGAACAATAATAATAATAATAATAATAAGAATAATATATACATATGTAAATATGTATGTATATATTTGACAGCATACACACATGAAATTGTTTACTTTCAACTTACAATAACAACAACAACAACACGAATATCTGCAAATGTAAAACATAAAAAAGAGCAAAAACAAAAAAAAACTTAAACTGTTCGACTAATGAGTTGTTATTCATGACTGTGTTGTATTGTTACTGCTTGTAATGACAACTAATTAAACAAGTAGAGACATGAAACGCCATCAAAGGCCATCAAATGGACTGAGATAGAGTGAAAATAAATTTTAATGAGTAAAGGGATCAGGAGGCTGCAGCACTTTAAAAAGCAAATTTCATTTCGTTTGAGAGTATAATAAGCAGCGTAAAATTGTGTCCATTTGAATGCTTTAAATATATGGAATTAGTTAATCACGGTATGAGTAAATAAATTTATATGCCGTATGTATACTATTAAATAAATTGAATTGAAGTATCCTAAGTCTTGTAGGTAGTGTGTTGGCTTATTAGAAGAGAGGTCACGGTTCGAAATACAGATCAGACATCTCGATCAAAACGATATATTAAAAAAAAATATTTCTTTGGCAGATTCCTCCCGGCAAAAACTCTGAGAGTAAATAAAAATTACCATTAAGATATAATAATAACATCTGTCGCTTAGAGTCGACTTCAATCTGCAGGTTCCGCGACTAACAGACAAAATTAACACACGCAAGTGTCGTGAGAAGCTAGTTCGTAATCCTAACTGAAGGATTGTAGTGATCAATTATGTATGTACATAAATGAATTAAATTAATTTATTATTTTCAATTTTGCCAATTTGTTAATTGGTGTACATGGCTTAATTATGTCAACAAGAAAGACACGTATATTTGATAACATTACCGCGTGAACGCAACTAGTTTGATGACATGCGGATTATGTTAAATATTTTTCAATGTTTATCAACATCTTGTTTATGGATGAATATCAAATTTCCCAAAAAATTAGCAAAGATTGCTAATTGCTAAGAAAAAATTAAGTTTTAAAATCTTTTTTTCAATAAGTGCGTTAGTATTAAGCACTCCTCGTATATCAAGTGTGTATGAAAAAATTTTTACATTCAAATTGGCACAGTAAACAATCATTAGGTTTATAGACGCTGGAATTCGTCATTACTTTAAGAATTTTGGTTTTCGTTCACTACCTGGCCTGACTGACCCTTGATTAGCGGTTGTTATGTAATCTTTGAAGGTTATTGAGGATTAAGGAACATTCAAAAATACTCGATTTGCTATAAGTTTTTATTTCTTTTCGTATGCTATTGTTCGGTATTTGATTGTATTCAAATGATTGTTTCCAGTTTTGGCGTCTCTATCATTAATCAAATTCGAATAACTTCCTCTAATCCGAATCGACAAAAGAATCGTTAAATTCTCTCTCTTACCATGCTTCTGCATACATAAACACATACACATACATACACTTGTTTATACTTATCCACGCTTACGCATTGGCAAATACTTCAAAAGTCAAATAAACCGTTATTGTTTAGAGAGTCGTCTGCATACTTACACAGACATACACATCCATACATACGTATGTATGTACACATGAACGCACATTAAAAATGTATGAAAAATCGATAATCTATTGAATAATTTAGTTTTGCAAATAAAAAAAAACAAAAAGAAAAAAAAAACAAGAATAACAAGAATAATGTTTTTGAAAATAGGAAAGAAAATGAGAGAAAAAAAAAATAAAACGAAATTTTATGATGAAGGAAACAAAAGTTATTTTTGCGTTTATGATTTTATTATTGTAATTTGTATGGCGAAAAAAAGTCTATCAACATGACAGTTGGGTATATACACACATACACACATATATATATATACAGTGTATATACACATTTATAAAGAGAAGTTGAATTTTTATTTAAAAATATCTCGTTGTTGTACAAGATTAGGACACAGAACAAATTTATAACAAACATTTGTAAGGATTAGTAATAAATGGCAATAACAGAAACAACAATAATAACAACAATAACAACAACAAAGAAAACAAGGAAAATGTTATCATTATGAACATAAAAAGTGACAATTTATAAAGCATCAACAGCAGCCGCAGCAGTTTGAGGCTGTTGCTAAAGCTGACACACAGCTCAGCTCATCAGCCGACATTGAGGTCATTTATTGACCATTAGTCAGTCAGTCAGTTAGTCAGTTATTCAGTTACGAGTATTAAAATGTAAACAAGCCATTGTCAACAAATAAAAATCAAAAAAAAAAAAAAAATAAAAAGGAAACACAACCAACAGTTTTTTGTCATCCTTTGTTATGAGGCATTAAATGGACATCCACAATTTGTATCTATTAATGCTTATTAATGATGTTGAAACTAAAAAAGATAATTTCTATCGTTCTATTCTTTTTTGTTTTTTTTCTTTGTTTATTTATTTTGTTTTGTGTCTTTCCTATTCGAATGGGTCTTTTGAACTCGACTGAACAAAATTAGAAAATAAATGATTTTGAATGTCATGAAAAAGTCAAAAATATTTCGATAGCAAATATGCCTAAACTGGTACAAAATATACAAATAATTTGTTACAGTTTCCAGTTCGTTTAGATTTATATTTTTGTTAAAACAAAAAACAAAAAAAAAGAATTAAAAAAGATTAGCACAGTGTGTACAGAAAATTATTATTTTTCTAGTCAATTGGCGATATTTATTTACGAGCAAATAAACAAAATAATTAGAAATTTTAATATTCTTCTAATTCGAAATACAATCATAATCATAATTGCAGATTGAAAATAAAAAAACAAAAAAAATTGATTTTGTGTAAATATTTCATTTTTCTACTCGTCAAATAATATGTCTGTCTGCCAGTCTCTTTGTCTCTAATAGAAAATCTAACCATATCAATAGCATTTTCAATTCGAACATATTAATTTAACTGAATATAAAAGTATTTTTATTGAATCATTTAAAACTGCGTATATCATATCAAGTTAACGTCTCGCAGTCATGTAAATACACAACATGTTCGTGGCGTATGATTAATATTAAATTTAAAATTGCTCATAAGCTAGCTTGTGGGTACAAATATATGACACACAAATTACAAATGCTACTGATTTATTTGTATTTATTTTTATAATAAAAACGATTGAATTAAACTCAAATAGCTCGCAATATATTCATAAGGAAGAGGCTATCATTTATAAGTAAAAATAAGAATACTTTTATTAAGTAACTTCAAGTTTAATGCCAAATAAATTCCATACTTTAGTAGTGTGCACTTACTTATATGAAGACCTCAAAAAAAAAAACAAAAAACCTAAAAAAACCGAAACATACTCGTATAAAATTATTCACTCTAAAGTCCCTTGTGTTATTAAAGAATTTTCCATTTCATTCCATTTAGTTTATTTAAATTTAATACTCTTGGTTAATATTGCCATATAATCCCGACTCGATATTTTTGTTTATTGAATGGCGCCATGTTTGAATATTAAATTTATAAACAATTTGAAATTTCATATTCAATAAGAGCTTTGATTATTAGAACAGAACAATAGGATCCTGGTTTTTTATGTGACCATAAGGGGTTCTTATAAATGGGATTTTTTACTCTTGCTTTTGCCCTTTTAACAGAGGGGGTGGAATAGAGGCGGCAGATAAGAAAAAAATTGTAGTCTAATATTACAACTACAATAACAACTATAGTTGCTCTCCTAAGTGCCTCTGCCCACACACATACACACACACACTCACACTCACACTCATACACATGACATTTTTGAAATGCTTTTAAAATCAACTCACAAACACTGACACACAAACAGTTCGTAATCGTACTCACTCTTACATGTAAATAATGTAAAATGGAAACAAACAAACAAACAAACAAACCAAAAAATATTTACTCAAACTAATAATGCTGATGATTCTTTTTTCTCTTCTCCTCTCTCTCACTCTCACCCTCTCTCTCTGTCTTGTTATTGTTGTTGTTATTGTTGTTGCTGTTGTTGTTTGTCTCATCTATGATAAATGAGGCTAATAAACTGTCATGAGTGTATACGATATGGTGTTTGCTCTTGTTGTAACTGGTAGTTTATATACTCTATCGGCCATTAAAAAAAAGGATTCAGCCTTTTATAAACTCCAAGAGTAGAGGTGCTTTGCAGCATAGCGATACACTGCATATGTATGTATGTACATATATGTACATATGTAAGTGTGTATATGTATGCCAATGTATTTTTATAGTAGATTAGCTACGTTAAGTTGCTAAAACATAAGAAAGAAAAACTCTGCAATATCTGAGCGACTATGTTCTGTTGTTTTCATGTGTGTCGTAATATTTATATTCAAGACCACACACTCACACACACATTCATCCAGACCTCCTACACTACACTTGTTTATTTTTTATATCAAATTTAATTGCCAGCAATTTAAAGTCTAACCCTAAAAAGGGACTCAATGCCTCAATAGAAACTAAAAGAAAAAGAAGTGAAGAGATTTTAACTAACCCCTTAAAAGCATTTCTAATGGATAATATTAAAATGTCCTTTAAGGTTTAAATGGTCAAGCATTTTACACACGATTAAAGCCTGATTACATGCGTAAAGGCTTTTGAGTTCGAGGGTATGAAAATTCCATGAAAGATTTGTGTAAAGTTGAGATTAAAAAATATATTTTTAGTCATTTATCATATTGGTGTTCTTGTGTTCTTGTGTTCTTGTATTGTTGTGTTGTATATTCGTTTTAAGGTTCGCTGAGATATTATTTGAAAGTCATTCATTCGAAAGGGTTTTATGACAAGGCGGAATTAAAAATCACTTATACTTGTATGGTTGTATACACGTTGTATGTCATCAAGAGTAAGAGATTTATCTTGTCTTGCCTTGCCTTGTCTTGTCTTGTCTTCTAGAAATGGATTTCCTTATTTTTGATTTATTTGTTGTTCTGTTGGGGCATAGGAAAATAATTTTTATCTTTGAATGCTTTTGAGTGCTGCGTAAAATTGATTTCAGTTGCCTCAACGACAGACACAGTTTGTTTGAGTTGAATGCAAATAGAATAACATTTTAAAGTTGCACCTGGAAATTGTCATTGATAAGCGCACAAAAGACTTGAAGTCAGACGGTGAGGATGAACTGAACAGGGAAAAAAGACTAGAGTTTGCACGTTGACATAGAATTTTGTAATTAATTGATAAAAGATGCAAACTTTTCTCGCTCATTCTTAAAGAGGTGTTGGGAGACAAACTTTCAAGATTATTGAAACGCTGGGTAAATACACTCACATTAAAGGTAAATAAGTCAAGCAAATGAAATGAAATTAAATCAAATTGAATAGGAAAGATTTACAAAGAATGTCTCGCTCTCTCCTTCTCTTCCTCTCTCCTTAACGTTTCATTTTGAGCGAGAGTTGTTTTCGTATTAAATCTTATAAAAATCTTAAGAATAACATTTAATTAAACGACTCATGGAAGTGCTTAAGGAAAAAGTCAACTTAAGATAGACGAACAAGATATACATATAACAGATGATTAGAAAAAATTTATTGGATTTCGCTATTAAAAATACCCAACAAACATACATACATACATCCAAACATTTAGACGGAATTGTGTTTAATATTGTGTATTATGTATTAATATGTATTATAAATAATTTGAAGGGAAATGAGACAGGAAATTGTAAACGGATATGAAATTTGGCAATAAAGTGCTTTGAATTAAATTTAGTGTTTAAATCATGATATTAGAATTCATTTTTGGTACATTAAATGAAATACATTACATTTATTTATTGAAATTGAAGTTTAATTTTTCAAGCCATGAATGTCATTTAGTTCAACTAACCATTTCCCTGAAGATACAGGAAGAACTTCTATTTCGAGGTTTTATAGAATATTTACACGCTCTAAATAGACATTTGAATTAAAAATCCATTTGATTCTGTTTATATACTCAAGGATATGTGTTCTAAAAATGTTATTTCTTATACTTTACTGAATGCATTTTGCAATGTTTTCCTGCAAATTTCTTTTAAGATGACTACATTGGAAATACCACTGGGGTTTTGTGCACAAGTAAGTAAAAAAAAGAAATTATTTTTAAATATATTTTTTGAGAATACGCAAATAGCATCTGATATACAATGTACGTTATCAAAACATCAATAGGACATTTTAACCGCTCTAATTATGATTGTAATTATTAAACTTTTTGAAATGATCATTTATTTCGCTTTAAAACTTCGGAAATGAATAGTTTATAATTAATGTTTGAATAATATTATTGTTGCTTTAATAATCGTGTAAAAAGAGCGTAATAAATGTTCATAATTTGTTGGATAAATAATAATTCAAAGAATTTATTTCCTTTATATTTTTTACATTCAATTTTCTTTCAATTATTTCGCCTCTTTGTTTCTCCTTCCATGCAGCTAAAATATAAGCAGCTTTACAGCAAATTGTATAAAAAGCGATTAATAATACTTATATTTTACTCGTACTTTCGAAACCAATTCATTATTCTTATTTTTTTTTATTTTGTTTTCGTATTGCTTTTACAAAAAATATATTTTTTTCTTTTGTTTTCTGTTTTTTTTTATTTTTTTCTTGATGCTGATATAGTCTGCTTATAAAAATTTCTATTTCATTTTGTTCTTTTCTATAATTTTTCTCAAAATAAATTTAAAAAGAAAAAGTTGAAAATGGAATGCAGTTTTGCGATTTTTTTCGAAAAATAAAAGAAGAGTAATAATGTTACAATGTCTTCGATGTAAAATGAAAATAAAATCACAGAAAATGCAGAAAAAAATACTTGCATAATAAGTCTCAGCGAAGAAATTTTTTCCGGTCGACTAAAAGTCGAAAACAAAATCTAAGAAAGGGAAAGACGAAAAACAAAAAAATAAAAAAATAATGGAAAATGATAATTTATTTTCAGTTAAAATTAATGAAGCCAAAGACTAATGTTGTAACAATATTTTGTACAACAATAATGACAAAACAAAACAAAACAGAAAAAACTGTATAAAAAGAAATTATTTTCAAGAATTTTAATAAGGCGAAATGAACGTGAAAAAATATATAAAAATATTTGAATGAAAGTCAAAAGAAGCGTCAGAAAAAATCGGTTGAAACTGTTTAAATAGAAAAAATAAAAAATTGGTCAAGAGATAATGGCATCCTATACGAAGCTAAAATTAAAGTTTATACTTCATTAGTCCTTAACTAATCAATTAACTTGTTTTTTATATAAAAAACAGTCACGATCAATGCACGGAAATCGAAATATAAAAATTATGCATTGATTTTATCGTGTTTAAATTCGAAAAGCAACACATTAAACGGAAAAAAACATGACAATAACATGAAAACATGTTACAGGACGTGAGAAAAGTGTTGTGTGAGTATGTTGTGAGAAAGAGAACAAAAAGTTTTGTCTACCGAGCAACACACAAAAAAAATTCAAAACAATTACGAACAATACTATTGTAAACAACAACAATATGCACTGTAACGACTACGATGAGTTAGAAAAAATATTATAAGCAAATATGTACAGCGAAACACCACAAGAGTGAGTGAGTAAGTAAAATAACAACAACAACAACAAAAATATGTTGTTTTTTTTATAAACATGTGAAGTTCTAGCCATACAACTTCGTCCTTTTTTGCCACTGATGGCTTTTCGTGACTAAGAGCAAAAAATTAAATTGAGAAAAAAGAGTACGAGACTCAGTCAACAGTCGTATTGGACGGGAGAAAGGAAAAAAGACAAGGTGTGACTGTAATCATCATTATACGCGCCATTACTTGCATGTGGTGAATATTATAGAGATAATAAAAGTAACAGCAACAACAACAACAGATAAGCAAACTGTAAATGTTCATACATAAACACTTAAGAGCTTGTATATTCACGCACACATATGCAGACGAACTTATATGGAAACAGAAATATTCGGAGAAATATTGGTAGGAGTGTAATTGAGAGAGAATTATTAGGCTGTCCCTTATCATAAATTACAAAACAAGAAAATTAGATCATAGGAGAGGTAAACAAGTTAAATAATTGGTAACAATTTCAAGAGTTTAAATCACATAAACTTGCAGAAAGAATTGTCATTATAAATACCGTATTAAGTTTATTATATCAAGACTTTATTGTAAGTCTTTGATTGCTTACATTCGTGTCAAAAAAAATTTTTCTCTTTCATCTATAAATCGATTATCAAAAGGAATAGAAAATGTGAAACAGTCTCTCAAAAACTGAAGAAAAATTATAAACTGTGATACGAAATTCTCTCATGAATAAAAGAGTAATTGATGACGTTAGCAACTCAGTTAACTGTGACTGTCGTGAAATTGTGAGTACCCTGTGGAACCCTATGACTCCTATATGCACTAGATTTTTGATTAAGAGGCTACACCTTGTGTTGGGACAAGGGACACTCTCTTTTCTCTTGTACATAAATAGTTGTTTTTACTATAAAAATAAAGTATTTAATATTTGATGGCCAGACAAATAAAAAGTTTCTAGTTTCGTGTTTATAAATCAGTTGTTTACTATCATACTAAATTGGGTATACATAATGTTTCATAATGCAACCTATTTATCAAAATTCAATTAAAAGTTAAATTATGCTCTTGTATATTTTCCGTATTTAAGTTTATGCACAGTGTCTTGTTACATGCTAAACAAAACATATTTAAATGTTTTTCTCATTTATTTGGTTGTCAGATTATTACAAAAAGATTTAATTTTTTTGCTAACGATTTGCTTAGTTTTTTTTTTTTTTTGCTTAATTCTCTTTCTATAGATTTTGTAAACAATTTTTTGCTTGTTTTGTTTTTCACCTTTTTATTTGATGGCTTTTATTTTAAAACATTTTGGTCTGACAGAAAAAAATGTTCATTGTGTTTGGATTTGCAATGACTTTTTTGTGTTATTATTATTATATCTCTGTATTCTTTTATTTTATAAAGTTATAAAGTGTTAATAATACAAATACAACACAGATAAACAAAATAGTAATTGGATTGTGATGTATTTATTCAAAAATAAAAAAAAAATATTTTTTGTTGTACTATTTTGCTTTAAGTATAGTACGATACGATGTGACTTGTATGGCACATTTAAACAATTTAATGCCATTATATTACTGAAAGCAAAAATATGCTAATGACGAACATGTGCCCTTCGAACATTCATCCTTAATTATTAAAATACAATTTTAATGCCCACAGGGTAAATCGGAATCAGAGTATTTGGAAATGAACGCCTTTATGTAGGGCATTAAATAGTCAAGCTGCAATGGATGTCTTCCTTGTTTTTGAGGTAAACAAATTCTGAATTACAGTTTAAATAACAAAAGGAGGAAAAAGAAATTGTCGATCATTATTCATATTATAAAACGGAGTTTAAATAGAAGCGTTTACTGTCAGTGTATAAGCATAAAAGAGAAAAAAATTCTAGTGTTTGTGTGAGCGCGTGTGAATTAATATTACCCAGCAGGAATAGCAAACATATTGTTTTTTTTTGCTTCTACTTATTACACATACAAACATACACACGTGTGAATGGGCACCAACAATATCAAGAGTAAACAATATGCTGTTGTGAGTGTGTATATACATATAAATACAATTTACACTTACACCTCTCTTTGCTGTGATAAGCATAATGAAATTAATAGTTTTGGTCGAAAATATGTTCTGTTTGTTTATAAAGATGAATAATACAATGTGGCAACTACAACACCCAGCATTGTGGCCGTAAAGAGTGTTTGTGATGTTCATTTTGTTTATTTTTTATATGCTGTCATGTTGTTAAGCTTTTTCAAGTTTTGCTTTTTTCTTCATTTTGAATATTTTTTTTGGAGGGATTTTTTCTGTTCTTCTGTTTCCTATAGAAATGATTTACATATGTCGGTAAACATTTATCATGGGATATTATATTTACTGCCGCTGCCTCCTTATTTATATTTTATTCCTTCCTTATGACCACTACCACTACCTTGAAGAATTTTTATAAATTTTTTTTCCTTAAACTTCCTTGTGCCAAGAGAAAAAGAAAAATTATTGTTACAATAATAATGATGATGATGATGTAGGCCTAGTACTTAAACGTATTATAGAAATGTAGTAGAAATGGAAAGTTTTTCTTTCTTTGGCAAAGAATTCATATATATTTTTTAACACAGCAGGTAATATTTCTAACAATTTTTATTTTATCTATTTTTTACGTACCTTTCACTTACCAAAAGAATGGTAATCGAGAAGGAAAAATAAAAAGTAAATTGATGTACGGATTAGCTATTATTTTTATTTTGTTTTCTCTTTAATTTTTTTCTGGTACATACTTACATAACATAGGCAATTTTAAGGTATATTTAAAAAATGATTCTTTTTCTTTATGTGTATCGAAGAGAAAATGCATTCCTTTTATATTGAATAATTTTTTCGATATCAGTGAGATACTATTTTGTACTGGAATACTTATTTTAAAGTAGAATGGAATGTTTATATACCAAGTTTTATATTTTCGTTAAATATGAAAGCGCAAGACAAAATGTAAATAGTTTTTATGGTTTTAATAGTCGATATGCTGTCTATTACACACGTCTACTTTGATTGCCTACAAGTTTTAGAAGCAACCTTTTCCGTCTGTTAATCGTAAAACAATCGTACTCATTTCTGAAGTGAACGATGACAAGTCAGATCGTTCTGGTTCGGTCTTTGTCAAATAACTTTATTGGCGAAAAGTTATTCTTAACAGAAGCATAAAGAAATATTTCATTTAAGAGTGGCAGACTGATATCAATATAACAATGTTCGGGAAAATGTTCACAAATCTGCAAGAGTAACAATACAAAGCCGTTGTAGTGACTGAAAGAATTCATCGACTTGGGGGATACGTATTATTTCTGTAATTTAGGCTGGCGCTTCCAAAAATGGCATTGTAAATCTAAGGTTTCAAAACACGATATGCCGCATTCCGAGATCTTCAGTGTCTCCGTAGAATATTTCGTTCCTCTAGTCAATCCTAATAGCAGCTTATGGACCGAAACAGGACAAATACCGGTTGAAACTGACATAAGGAAACGTAAGTCGAACTAGATTGTCTATATCCTACTCAGACCACCAGAGATTTCACCAGAGATGCCATCACCGAAAATAAAAATAAAGCACTGACATGGAACCTGAAAAACCATATTTCAACTGTGGCTAAGAGCAGAAGTTACTCAATGTAAATAATGTTGTGTTGAGGATAATGCTCCTTCATGAAATACTTGACTTGTTGTGAAGATATTTTTTAAATAATTAAATATTATCTGTACATTTTATATAGAATAAGGACATATATATTGATTCATATTTTGATGTTAATATTTAGTCTGTTAGATCTAATTTTTTTCATTGATTTAAAATTTAAATGCTACAACAAAAATTTTGAAAAAAATTAAAATATGTTTCCATAAAATTAATTTTAAGTCTCAAATTTAGTTGCGCAAAAAAATTGACAGTTGTAAATCATGTCAAATTACTCAACAATGAATATTTTTGTTGTTATTGACCAGTTTGGTTTTAAATTTAAAACACTTTGATAAAAAGACGAGGCTAGAAACACAAAAAAACATAAATAATTTGTAATTATTTATTGAATACAATACAATGACGTAATTCTAATAATTTAGAATTCCCAATAATTTAGAAATACGCTACAGTAAGCAATGTATTGATGGTTTAACCAACAGTTTAGAAATATTCAATTAAGCAGTCTAAGCTTATAAAGTAAATCTATTTTAAAGGCGTATTATATGCTGCTTTAATATTTTGGTAATATCTTGCATTTGGTGGATTGTTTTTTAATGCGGCATTTAGTATGCATTTTAATATTTATTTTGAAAAAGTAAACAAAAAAAATGTTCTTTCATCATCCGAATTTAAACCGCAATTTGGCAACAAAACGAAGTAATATTAATTGTTGAAAAAAATAGGCAAATCGATAGAGAAAAAATGTTATGTATTTATAAAGCAATTTAACGATCAGAAAAATTGTATATAAAATTATTTAAATAAAAGAAAAATAATGTTAAATTTTTTTTAAATTTTATATTTTGTAAAAAAGAAAAAAAAACACAAACAGAAAAAGAAGAAAATATGTGGAAATATTTAAAAATGAAAGCCTGAACATTAAACCTCAATCAATCATTTTTGTGTAGGATCATGCATAAAAAACATACACATTTTAAACAAAAAAATAAAAAATATTAATTATTATGTCGCTTTTTGTCCTCCATCTTTCTATCTCCTCATATCATATTTTGTTGCTGAATTCTGTTTTTCTACTGAATCCAATTGAGATAATTTTTTACTTATTTTTTTTGTTTATTCTTTTATAAATATTTTATGCAATTTTTATTTAACCATGTAGTCGTCGTAGTGGTGCGTGTTCATTTGTGTGTGAGGGTGTATGTGTGTGTACGAGAGTGTATTTTGTGTAAGCTTTGGATTATTTCAATTGCATTCAATTGCAGTTTTTACTTGTGTTGTCAATACTTATTGTTTACATTGCTTTTTTATTGTTTATTTTGTTGTTGTTACTATAGCTGTTGCTGTTGCTGTTGTTGTTACTGTTATTGTAATCCATGATTATTAAAGCATATTAAATGTGTGGTTGGTTTATCGTATTTTTTTTGTTCTTTCAGCTTTGACTGTGTCATTGCGTATACAAATTTATAAATTTTTGTTAATTTTATTTTATTTTTTAATTTTATTATTATTATTGCTGTTGTTGTTTCTATTTTTGTATTTTGTGTTTAATTGAATTTTAATTTGTTAACAAATTTGTTTTTGTTGATATTTTTTTTTAACATTTAATTGCATTTAATTATTTACTAGCGAATTTGCTATGCATGTGTACGTAAAAAAAGACAAACGGAAATGAAACACGTAAAATCAGGTCCAAAGTTTTATTTATTAAATTTTTTTGCTGCTCATCTATGTATTAATTAATAATACATAATGAATATACTATAAATAAAAGCTTGCTGGATAAACTAACAAAAAAAGAGAAAAAAGAGGAAAAAAGCCAACATATACTATATTATTTACGTTCTTTATTAAAACTGTGATTGTTGTGCCATAAACATGAGTGTTTTTTTCTTCTCAATTGCAGAGCATTGACACATAATCACTACAAATGAAAATGAATTGAATTGAGTGTCATATTCCAGGTCAAATCTAAACTAATAATTTAATTTTTACTTCTGTTTACGCGCTAATTCATTGAATTATTTGAATTATTGTCATCCCATCGCGATTTTAGTTGTTAGGAAAGGAAGTTTACGATTTTAATTAATTGCTTTTAAATATAAAATCATGTTGAAAATTACAACACAAATCCTTATAACCAATCCGTAATAATTTATTTGTTGTCAACGAAAATATTAAAGCTTTTAAGGAAATGCCAATGAATTAATTTATGAAATTCTACTGTGGTTTTATCTCTTGTTTTACGTTTCTCTTGAAATTAATTCTTAAATAATAATAGCAACACCAACAGCAACAATAATAAGTTCTAAATTCTATATTTTGAATGTTTACTGTTCAACTGTTTATTTGTAAAATTTATCTATTGTTGTTGTTGTTGTCATTGTACTTGTTGTATTAGTAAACTGTAAGAGTATCAATTAATTTTCTCAACAACAATAACATTCACAATTACAAACACTCAACAATTTTGCACTTAAGCCTCAACGCAAAGGATTAATGCGTGAATGCGTTAAATCTAATAAACTATAGAAGACCAGAACCAGACAAGCAGACAGACAGACAGACAGAGAGTGATTTGAACTATGTTCTGTAATGGGAGGCAGGCAAGGATACGAACAATAATATTCAGTCAGACATACTAAAATACAAGAAATATGGTTTCTTAGCTTGGAAGAGATTGTAAAGAAGAGAAAAAGAGAACGAACGTATTATAGTTGAAGAAGAGTAACACTTCTTATTCGTATTCAATACAGAATTTTAAATAAATTTTTGGTATTGGCCTTAGTCTAATAATAATATCCTATCTTATGATATAATTGTTGCTATTGTTCTCTTGTTGTTGTTGTAGTCCCTTTCCCTTTTTCGTTTATAATTCAGTTATAATGAGAATAACAATTTATAAAGACTAAGTAAGTAAGTATGTATTCAAAAGCAAATCATTGAAGCTGGTATTAATAACGGACGGCATCATCGTTTATGTTCAGTAAGACGATTAGAGAAGAGATTATAATGATTTTAAAATTACAACTTCATTTCCGTTTTATAAAATATTTACAACATTATGCTAAAAGCGTTAATGATTACTATTCCTCCTCTAAAGGTAATGCATTTATTAGATCATTTTGCTGTTTTGCCTCACACTGTCTCTCATTGTCGTTGTCGTTTTATTTGCTTAGTTTTCTGATTTTGTCATGGTTAATTTACTGTAAGGCTTTTGAACACAATGATGGTGAATATTTGGTTAGTCAACATTTTGGCTTGTGGGTTATTGGACGTGTTAAATTATTTGGGTTTGTTAGCCAACGAAGTAATAAAAGAGGGTGAAAAAAATGAATATGAAAATGAATGGTTTCTGATTCTGTCATTAAGAAGAAATTTGTGTAGATTTAATACCAAGAGAACTCGAAAGCTGAATTCTCGAAAGCTCTATAAGTTCTTTAAAATTTAAAGGTTTTGCTTTAAGAATATTTCTAAAAATTGAGATCTTGAAATATCTTTTTAATATCAAGCTGAAAATTATTATTTTTCATTATTATTGTCATTAACTATTACACTATCGTACCCCGATAATGTCTCCTTCAAGCCTATGCAAAAACAAACTTCAGGATGCTTATTAGTGCCAACAATGGCAATTTCCTAGTTTGTACCTGATCACTTGTTTTTACTTTTTGGGATGCATTGATGCCTAACATCATCCGAGAATAAGTACTCTGAAAGTGTCCTGTTAAAAGATGAGGACCTGTCAACCCCAGGATACTCCTGGATAGTATGATGAATAGCTCAGATCTCCTCCTATTGTAATTCCCAGCGAAAGTTTTAATTGTCTTAAGCCCATTTGGTATGAAAAGGGTCTTTACCCCACTTTATCTTTCCTTTCGTTGAACACACACTGTCCCCGGCTGCTCTGCTCGCAAGCTCGTTTCATGTCTTACGAAACAGCAGAGTCTAACCCTGTTCTCTTTACTTAGACGATTCAGATTCGACAGACGGTTCCATACTATTTTCAAGTTAAGCTCATTGTAACTCTAAGGGCGGTCTGACTGTTAGATAATATTGCTATGTAGTGTCTTCTGTATCTCCTATAATTTGATTTTTCCCTATGGTTTTGGGAATATTTTATTCTGAAATGAAAATCAACTGCATCTGCCCCAAGACCCGCTACAGACCTATCAGTATACTACAAAATAGTCTCACTTTTAAGAGAGTACGTAGCTTAGCGATTTCGGCACTGTGTCGTTGCAAAATATTTCCCGAAATCATAGAATTTACTGGTATTGTCAACGGAAAGAGTTCGATTCATTAGGTCACAAAATCACCCAATGAATTTTATATTAGTTTTATCTGCCATTATACTTATCATAGTTTCCAATGCCCTGGTCTTGACTGCCATGTACAGCAGACTTAAATCCAACAGAGTTTCTAGCTCGTCGGTTGGACAGGTTCTTTTGCATTCCTCTCTTCACTTGTACACCAGTACATAATTTATAGTAAAAACTAAACTAAAAATATTTTAAATATTGTTTCTTAAGTGCTAATAAACAATTTTATCTTCATATCTTATTTCGATTAACTTGGATTAGCGTCAATTGAAATTACTTACAAGTCTCAGTTTTATTTTCCAATTTTCCAAATAAAAATTTCAATATTTCTTCATTCGATTTTGAAAGAAATTTTATTCCTGTATTACGTTTAATGTTGTCTTTAAAGATTTTGCAAATTAATTACAAACATTATGTGTAATAAAATTCCAAAATTCAAAAGAATTTAAAGGCAATTTTGAAAGAGCGTAGTCGACTTGAAGGCACACTTTAGAAGGGTATTTCCAACATGTTCGTTTGTTTTGTTTTTTTTTTAATAACGAATTTCATTTCATTTAAGATTTAACTTGTTTTGGTATTCATTCTGCAAATATTCTCTGTCCAAATAAATAGGAGAATCCATAGCACTAGACACTCACACACATATACATATCTACATACATATATACTATATTAATAGAGTAAATAAACAAGGCATAGATTATTTCTATTTTAAAGTTTTCCACAAGGCGATGTAATATGAGAGTTCGAATGAGAATCTCGGAGGGTAGTGAGTGATGTGCTACGGTATTGGTAGAAACATCTCCATAGCACAGTAAGATGACATTTGGAAAACATGAGAAGCTTGCTTTTGTTCTCTCTGTGCTTAAAAATTCTTCACAATACCTCAGTAAACCTACTGCAGACTATGGAGTTCTGTTGGCAATTGCTGTTTTATTTTGTTTCAAAGATGACAACAAATGGGGTAACGATGATGCTGGTGATTATGATCAAAACTATGTATGTGTTCTAGGCTGTTGCATTATGTGCATGGAAAGAAAGGCATTCTTTCTCTCTGTGTTGTAAATTTTGCGTTTTTTTTGTTTTTTGTTTGTTTGTTATTAAGCCCCAATGGGTATTAATCAGTTATTGAATAATTTAAATTTCTTTTCATTATTACATTCATAGGCTGGACTCTTGCATAGCTTTGGTACTTTTTTTGCTTTACTGAACACACATTTTCCCAATGATTTATGATTGAAAATTTTTCAAAATTACTTTTTTTTTGTTGATTACAAATGAATAAATTAAATCTTCTTTATGCAAATTCAGCAATTCCGGCATTTTCATTTATCTCCTGTCCAAGGATTATTGCTAAAAACAAATTTCTTGTTGGAATAATTCTTCATGTTTATGCTGTATGTTTAAAAAGAATTTCATTTTATGGGGCAACAGGTGTAAAATTCAAACAGAATATTTGATACAAACAAATTTGCTTTCATGGATCAGATTAGTTTGGCTATTATTTTTAAAGTGAAATGACAAATCCCAATAAGAAAATACTAGGCCATCATGCATTCAACGTTTTCTTTTATGATTATCATTAATGCCATCGTAATTAGCATCATTGTCAATTTATGTTGTAATAAAAATCAAATCAAACACTTATTATAGTAAAAAATATTTGTAGAATTTAAACGAAAAAAATAATTATTAATGTATTGGTGTTGCAATTATCAGATTTTTAATACACCGTATAGTGTGAATTAGTGAAAAATATTAATCCCATCTGATAGTTACATTCTAAAAAATACGTTTAAAGGCCTGTTAGTTTACTGACTTTATTATTCCTTTCATTTTACGTCCATTTTTGCCCATTCATGTAATACTCCTTAGGAATAGAATTTGAATCAACGTGTTTTCTCTTCAATGTGAGCTCTGACGTCTTCCTACAGCAAAAGTTGTGATGTTGGGGTTCTATTTACTGAAATCTAACCTTTTGAAGAAAATTGTAAATCATGTACATACGAGAGGAAAACAATTAAGGCCCCGTTAAAGCACTTTATGCCTCTAAAGATTTGCTGCGTTTCGCACTATTGACTATGTGTGTGTGTGCGTGTGTGTGTATTTGAGTTAAATTTTGATATTTTGAAAATGCATACATATTCCTGAATAAACATGTAATTGCCTTTTGTGGTTTTTACATTAACTATTGTCGATAACGTTCATAAAAATATTTATGTATTGGTTATATGCATTATATGCACTGTATGCGCACTGCATGTACATATGTAAGTCCAACTGTTTATTCATTTAAATATATATGAATATGAATATGTATGTGTAGTGTTTGTTTTAATGTAGGTTAACAATTTTCTAAGATTTATTTGTTTATGGTCAAATAATTGAATTGTTTATGATTGTGAAAAGTATTCGTTACCCAATGGTCAATACATTAGAAAAACCACAAAATTTTCCAAACTATTGGCATTTCTAAATAAAATGTAGGTTAATGAAGAACAATAAATTTATGAATTTTTTTTTGTTTATAAATCATTTCGTACAAGTTTTATTAAATATTTCAAAAGATTTGTTAAAAATAAAATTTAATAAAACATCACATATGACTGTCACATGATAACATGCTCGATCTTAAGGCTGATTTTCATGAAACAATATTTTTTGTTTATTTTGTTTTTTAAAAATCAATTTCATTTCATTTTTCTTTTATTTTCAAATGCTCTTTCCATTTTTAGTTTTCTTCTAGCCCTCGTATAATTTTTTATCCATTTACTGTGCGGTTATTTTTTTGTTTTGGGTCCCTTTTTGTTTCTATTCTTCGTTGTTTGTTTTGTTTAAATACAATGTTTCTCAGCTCACATGTATGTTTTGCATACAAAATACCACTTTTCTAGAGATTCAATTTCATATTTTCCACGGAAGGGAAACGAAATCTAAAAATAAAATAAAATTTTATAAAAAAAGAAAAAATCTATCGGTATGCAAATGGCTTGAAGTGTTTTGTATAAATTTCGTCATCACGTGTTTGAACACTATTTCGTTTCGTTTGATATGCATACAACAAACTCTCAAATGTATGAATGGATGAATGAATGAATCAGCGTATGAATGTATGAACGAACGAACGAACGAATGCATGATACGTATTTGAAAAACGTTTTGTTATTTCTAATATTCATTGATTCATACCATACATACATACATATGTACATCGTTTGTAAAATATTGATATTTTATTTCATAAGACTCATACAATACTTTATTAAATGATTGGTAAAAAATCCACTGAATTGATTGAATGTTACTTTTGTTTTCGTTATATTTAGCAATTTGACAGGAATTAGAAAATACAGAGAGACAGAGAGAGAGAGAGAGAGAGACAACTTGGTTACTAATTTCCGTTGATAAAATTAGAAACTATACTATGGCAGCATATTACAGCTTCCAGAGCTATGATCTAATTTTTCTTTTGTTATGGTTTTGTGTGGCAAATATACTGTTTTTCAATCATGCTTGTAGTTTTCATTTCAATTTTTTTTAATTTTAATTTTAGCGTGCATAATGATATTTTATTTTTTTTAAACAAATCATGGACTCATCACGATTTACTTTGCAGCAATTTAGTTTCATAGTGTGAATATTATAGCTGAGATAACATTTTTTTTGGGCGGCGGGGATTGCTTCCATAAATGAAATGAAATTAATTTTTTCTTTTTGGTTTGCAACAGTATAAAGTGTATGTGTGTTGTATATGCAAGCGTTATTGTTGCAGTTAAAGTTGGTTTAGTGTTGCGACAAAAATGTATGTCAAATGTAACTGTCATTCGCAATAATCTTAACGCTTAATAACATTCACGTGTAAAACACATTTTACTTTCATCGCTACCTACTGTCATTGTTGTTGTAGTTTATATAAACAAATATTTGTATATACTTATGTATGTATGTACATATATAGTATATGTATGTATGTATATACAATTTTTATTATAGTTTTTTTTCGTTATTGTAGGTATTGCCTGTTGTCTGTTGCCTGTTGTTGTTGTTGTCATTCTTAATGCAGACACCTTTAAGCATTTTAAATACTTACATGCTGTGAAAAGTGTTAAGAGTGCAGTTGCAGGAGGAATAAAAAGCGTGTGACAACACAGGAAGTGCATTAATGTTATTTGCACTTAAACTAAATGGAATATATGTTACTGTTCATATCAAAAATGGCGGTGAAGATGGCGGTGACAACAACTACAACAAAGACGACAATGATGATGACAACAACAGCGTCAGTGACTACGACAACGATAACGGCAGCGTCAACATCTTTAACATTTTGTACGTTGACGATAACGTTGTTGCTGATACTAGTGATTCTGCGGATGATGATGATGATGGTTTTAAACGATGACTATGATGCCAAGAAGCAGCATTTCTGGCATCTATCGTCGTCTATCTATACACAGGCAGACATTCATTTTCAATGTGTACATATGCATGTATTGTGGAAAAAGTTTCCTCTTAAAATCACATAAAAATTAAAATGTTTGATGTGCAGCATACTACTGCTGTTAGTTTTCACAAAAATTAAATCAAAATACATCAATTTGCGGATAAACCTATTAAGTGTTAAATAAATTATGCAAACAATTGAATTTTTAATATACTATATACATACGTACATATGTATATAGTATGTTTGTATAAGTATGTATAAAAAAGGAAAGAGAGTATAAGTAGGGTTCGCAAATTTTAGATCAACATCAATACAAATTCATTGCAAAACCTTCATCTTCACCTTATAAAATATCAGTTGCAATTGCGACAAAATATTCCACAAATAATTAATGTTTGTTTAAATGCATTACAAAACGAAATGATAAGTATTACAGAGATTTTTTAATGAAATCTCAATAGAAATTAATAAACTTTTGAGAAGTCGTAAATTGTCAACTTTCTAAATGTAATCTGTTACTGTACATGTAATGTAAATGAGAATCATAGAAGTTTACATTATAATATTATGGTGTTTGATGGATTTTAGCTTTTCTACTTCTTTATATTTTAATTATTGTACTTCAAAAACATTTCATTTAAATTTATATTATTAACGAACAATTTTCATCTGCATTTTTTCTTTTTGTTGTTGTTGCTGTTGTTGTTATCGTTGCTGTATGAAAATGATTTTTCATTATTTATAAACTTTTCAACCAACTAATAACATCCTTCCTTTGGAGCATTATGTTACTGCTGCTGATGATGATGGAAAATATTTCAAGCCAAGGTGTTCCCCGAAGTACTTTAAAACAAAAACTACAACCAAAAAAACGCACACAGAGAAGAAATAACTCCTTTCCAAGGAGTTGCATTATCTTAAAGCACTGCGTATTATTTTATTCCTCTTTTTTTTTTTCTTAAAAAGTAAAATTTAACAGCGTTGCGAGTGTGTCCTAAAGTGTTTTATGGTGTGGAGTTAAAATAGTCTGTAAAGTTATGAGCTGGCAGTTAATAAATTTTAACTCTTTTTACCTTGTATACCATACCGTAAAAGGAAAAGAAGATTGAATACTTCACTTCATGAAACTCCACATAAATATGCTGATAATACCGGAGTGTAAAAAATAAGGTGAAAATGTGCTTTTAAGTGGTTTAACGGATATTAATGCAGATGAAGTTTTTGCAAATTGAATAATAATTGAAAATAAATTTAAAAATCTGTAGATTGTTCATTTTTTTTTAAATTTGTAGATAATTTAATAGAAATTTTAGGTAAAATTTTTCATCGTAACAATTAAGTAAGGCCGATCTGTTTGTTTCAGCCAACCACTGTACCTGATTAATGAATTTCATTGTATGCCACAGAACTTCTTAGTTTTATATATGGAAACTCTTTAATCATTCACCTCTTGAATATCATTAAATATGCAACAATGTTTTTAAAACCTTAGCGTTTCTTCTCTCTTCTTCTACAACTTTTTTTTTACTATTCTTTTGCAAGTTTTCATTCTTCTTTTGGCTTTTTATAAATTATTTAAAAAAAGTTTTTCCTTTTCCATTGTTCTACTTGTTGTAGACGTCTTATTGTGTTCGTTTAAATAACTCTCTGTGGCTGTTTTTGTAAAGTTTAAAACAGCGAAACAAGTACAAGGCAAAACGAAACGAACATAACCAAATGGAGAGAGGAAAAAGAGCAGTTACAAGAAAGGAAAGACAAAAGCCGGATATCCGGTGTCGTCCTTAAAACTGTTGCAGTTTCTCATGGCATAACGAACAATGAAAAAAAAAAATTAAGAAAATTCTACATAATTTAAGAGACATTGAAAACACATCATTGAACTGCAGAGCAGCCATTTAAAATTATTACATGAAAACCAGCAAAGAAATTAAAAAAAAAAAAATGAAAAGAATACAATGAAATTGAAAAACGAGTCAAACAAATTTAATATTTAATTTCCGTTTGATTAACTATCAAATAGAAATGAGGCATTTCAAGTCATCATTTTTCTTATTCGAAGTATCCAAAAGAATATTAATTAACAATTTTGCCATAGGAAAACAATCAGGATTTCTTTGTGATATTTTTAGGAAAAGTCATTCTTAAAGAGAGAATATTTAAAATGTCAACTAATTGGTTAAGAAAACAATTGTGAATGTAAGTTTAAATTGTGAAATAAGAATTTTTCAAGTGCTTGTTATTCAAACTACAATAATAGAACAACAATAATAGAAAATAAACGAGAAATGAACACACTTAATATTTCATAAAAGCATCAGTTTTTTTTTTTTTCTTAGGATTAAGAAAAATAAAAAGAAAACGAAAAAACATTTAAAGTGAATCATTCATGCATGATGTGAAAAGGAAATGTTGAAAACATGAATACAACACCCACAATGGAAAAGAAAGGAAAAACAAATCAGAAAACAAGATAAAAAAATCATCGAAAGAAATCATAAAGTTGGAAATACACACATGCACACATGCACACATCTCATATACAAATACAGTTCCATACACGATTACATCTTGGATTTTTCACATTCAAATAAAATCTGAGACAAAAACGAAAAAAAAAGAAACTTAAAAGAAAAAGAAGAAAAGGATGAAATAAAAAAGCAAATTTTTAAAACTTAAATTGTAAATGCACAGACTTTCACTTACAATTTCTAGTTCAAAGCATGAATGTGTAGTCATTTGTCGTTTCCATCTTTGAAAATAACTGTGGATATAGCAGTTTATTGCAACTTCACAGGCGTCTAAAACAGCTTAAAGCTGTATGTGAACAAAAGAAAAATGAAAAGAAACGAATCAAAAAAAAAGTATAAAAGCAACATTGTTTATTTGATGTCAATATTGTCTCAGTTGTTGTCGTCTGTTGCTACATTCTAAATTCCCTTTCTTTTAAAATTGTTTCAATGTTATCCTTCGACGAGGAGAATATTGTAAAATATTGAAAATTAAATTAAAGATTCATGCATAAAAAATATGTACGAAATATTCTCGTTTCATAACAATTTGTTTGTTTTATATGTTCATGGATATTAATTGTATCATTATTAGTTTTCGTATATATTTTGAAAATATTTGTTAGGCTAACAGCATATGCATATATATGTTCCTTTTACTCCACTAGGAAGCATAGGGCCACAACAAGTTGATTTTCAATAAACTCGATCATCAGCGCGATGACTGACTTCGTTCCATTGTAGACGATTGTGATTTGGCATTGCCAGGTGTGTGGTGTTAGTCCGATGCGCCTGCTTGCCTGGGGCTTCCAGTCTATGGCTTTCTTTGCGATGTCCTCTAGGTTAACACCATAGTCTTAATAAATAATTTCCTTATGATGTTATTTACTTGGATTTTTAATTTCTTTTCGAAAACACAATAATATGAGAATATGATTTTGAAAGCAATATGGATTGTAAAAACTTAATAGTTTTGCTTAAAGAAAGAATTTGCTATGGATACAGCTGTTAAGCTTATTACGGGACAGAAGTTAATATAGAGGTGTGCCACAAGATTCTTAGCAATACTGTTATTTAGGATAATATCTTGTTGTATTGTGTTTACGTTTAAATAAATAAATAAACATTTTTTTCTATTATTGCAGCATAATTGTACTTTAAATTTAATACATTTTGTAAATTTTTCTAACAAATATTACCCAGCGTGTATACTATCTCTATGCAACAGGAGGATCAAGATGAGTCCTGTTTTTCCATTGCAAAACTTAAATGAGGCTGATTGACATCATAGGACTCCTTATTTTTCATTCTGCCATTTTTATACCAGCACGGCAACAATCGTCGTAAGATTTACCAATTTATCAAGAAAATTCTTGCACGGAAGCCTTTCCCTGTCTATAGTCGATAGTGGTAGAAAGTAAGTGATAGAGTCATTCCCTCCCACTTTGTTACAATTTTTATACTAAAGTTGAACCAAATCCACTCATATGTACAACTAAAATGAAAAAAAAAAACTCTAAACCAGCTTTTATTTTAAACGTGAAGGTTGTGGGAATAGACTTGTTATAGATATCCCGAACAGTCCATCGGACGTATGATTTTCTTAAGTTAAGCTTGTTTGTTCCGTAACCCTCTTATTTCTATAATTTGTTACAGTTTCTTATACAATGCTTTTCAGATTTTGTTAAATTTGCCCACTGAATTGAATTTTAAATTTCGAGTTCACTTGGACTTTGAAATTGACAACACTGAGCTGTGTGTTCTTATCTTTCGCGTTTTTATTATTTATTCACATGCTAGGATATCTAAATGGAATTGATAATATTGCAACGGTTTGAAGGATCAATAAAGTAAGTAATTAAGATTAATTCAATGTAAAATATAGGGAACATAAAATTGTTTAAAATAATTAAACATTAGGCTTGAAAAAGACCTCATCAGATATTTATTTTTATATTAAAAGCTAGGTAGTATATCTTAGATTTTAGGGCAGCCTAGGGGTTGTATAAGTTACTTACAATTTTTTTGCGAATTTAATAGCTTTACACACGAAACATGTTGTGGGTATATTAATCAATAAATGTTAAACACTACTACTCCTACTACTTCATCTATTTAAATTACAACCTACAATGTCTAGAGTTTGTATTTTATGATCTTATCTTGTTTCTTATATGTATGTGTTCTGTGGTGGTAGGCTGCTATTACTATTACTGGTAATGTTGCATAGGAGTCATTTTAATTACTTGTTTAAACATTTTCTTTGAGACATCCATGATGTTTGCTTAAAAGCATTTTCAATTAAGTAAGAGCCAATTTACAGTAGTTGACCACTTAATTTCCCATGGCTTTTCCCAAAATCCCATGGACTTACTTTATTCTACAAAAACACTACTTACTTTCACTACCAAAACCCATAAAAGTATGTACCTTGTTTACACGTACAAATATGCATTCAGAATTACAAAACCTTTACTTTCACTGCTACTGCTACTTTACGAAATATAGTCGGATTTAATAATATTTGACAAACGTGCCCTGCTTACCGCGTAAAACATCAACAAGGAGTGGTTGCTTCTTTGTTTTGGAAAATATTTAAACGCACATCAAAGGCAAATAATTTCAATCTTGTCTTGTTTATTTGGGTGTCTACTGTATTCCAAATACAATGAATATTTTCATTATTACCAGATAATAAGTGAAAAACAAAAAAAAAAAAACAGAAAGTAAATTTCTTTTAGATTCTTTAAGACGTTCTTTAAGTTATTCAGAGAGTTCTCTTAAGATTACAAAACAAAATTGTTTCTAATTTTACCCTCAAATTTGTGAAATTTTATCGTATTTTAGAAAAGAATTCAAAACAAGCAAGAGAATGAAAAATTGTTTGTTAACTTTAATACATGTGTTGTTGTTGTTGTGTTTTTATTATCTTATGGGATCAAAGGGTTGTTTTTTGTTTTTATTTCACTTTGAAACCCCTAACATCTTTCAACACTTTGACTCCTGGTACCAGGCGAATACATTTAAAAGGTTGTCTTGTGCATTCTTTTCTCGTTTCTTGTTTCTCGCCTTTTGATTTTTATTTCCTGATTCCTGATGATATTTTTATGATGATTCAAATTATGTGCCTGCCACGCATAGACATAAAGCAACGCACTTTCAAAAACATAGAGAAACAGTAATTTTGGTAAGCGGGCAGGCAACCTAAAGGTGAATAATATTTTCATTTTTGTTTATTGTGTTTGTGCCTAAATGTTCCCAAGAGTTTGCCATACGAATACCGTACATATGTACATATGTGCGAAAGTGATGAAATTGGCTGTTTTTTATTTTCATATGGAAGAGGTTGACACATTTAATGAAAAGGTATTTATGAATGTGAAATTCTTACCTTTTCATATCGCTTGAATTGGTGTGATGGCGTTAACAACGTGTAAAATTTAATCTAAAAACTTTTGAAATTGTAACAGTTTAGTTTTATTTGGTGACAAGACAATAATGAAATTTTAACCTTTTTCCTCTTCATTTTCCCTGATGTGTGATATGTTCTTTGGCAGAAGGGGGTGTATTTCGTTTTTAGCAAGAGCATGCTTTGCACAAACTTAATAATAATAAATTGTCGTGGCAACAAATAAACGACGATAACATTTAAAACTATTGATTTTTTATATTGAATTTAATATTTGAAATTATTTCAATGTACATACATACATATTTATATTACTGCTATTAGATGCTTTTCGCTCCTTTAAGGAACTTCCGATTTCATTGGTTATTTTTCCTTAGCAATAATATTCTTTTTGATCATCTATTGAGAGTAGCGGTAAGAAAGTTTGCTGATACAGTCCTTTAATGTTCGTTGTTCATGTTATTCTCTCTGGACTGGTGCCAGGTTAGGTTTTTTGAAAGATTTGATTGAACTCTTTTCACCGTTTCAGGCTTTTGAATCCAGGATCCTTCGGGAACACCTCGGGCACTTATTAAAAAATCCCATAAAAAATTGAATAGTTGGCTAATATGCTCAAAGGTTATCTTTCTGTAATTACCAGCACTCGTAGAGGAGTGTAAATGAAATTATTAATGTATACATAACTGCAAAAAAGGGCATTTCTTCTCTCATTTGATTATCACTATAATATTCATAGTTTAAGCTCTCTTGAGCGGAAACTGTTAATTAAAGTTTGCAAATCCTTTACGCATAGCTAATAACAATAAAATTTAAAATTGTTAAGTGCACTTTTGAAATTATTTTAATTTTTTTTATTTGATTTTAATATGATTTTATTACTGTTTGGTATGTATAACATGAAGGCTCTACTATACATGGCCTGTCATTCATTATCTTCTTCAGTAATTGCTTATTTTCCGTAAAATAATTGCGTTCTGAAATAATTTTATAAACAAATTATCCAATAAATTAGCTAATTTTTGTTTTTTGTTTTTTTTTATTTTTTATAATATTTAAATAACAATTAATGTGTTGTCAAAATTCTAGTGAAACATGTACGACATACACCATTTACATGGTGAGCGTACATACATAAATATTTTGCACCAAAAACACACATCCTAGCTGTCGACAAATAACCAGAAATTGCAACGGAAACTTAGAATGATTATTGTTTAAATTTTGCATCATAAAACAATTATATTTATTGTTCACAGGCAGACACACACACACACACATACACTTTCATAAATATTTACACGAACACATACATCCGTATTGAGTGTTTATTGTTTATAGCGATTTCCTTTTTGAACAGAAATATACAATCAAGTCCTGTCTATAGACACATACAGACACAGTTAGACCCAAGCATTTACAGGTCCATACATATATGTATGTATGTATATATTTAAGCATAACAATTTATATATTTTGTTTGCAAGAGCAGTTTTACAATCATTTACAAACATTGCGTATAGAATGTGGTGGTATTTGTTTGAAATGTAAAATGCATTATAAATAACCGTTTGAATGAAACTCACAGCACCAATACTAAATATATAAGAACACTGATACCTAGTTTGGCGATATAGTTTGGGGCATATATCTACTTCTATTGACATCTTATAAAAATTGCTACAATTCTGCTTTGATGTATGAAAATGTTATTAAACTTCCTGTTTTTCTTTTAATATTTATCTTATTATATTATATATTATATTATATATTATATTATATATATTATATCTTTATTTCTTAGAAAGTCCTTTAGAATTGGCCTTCAAAACCGTCTGAGGTGTATAAACAATAGCCTCTTTTTTTGTGTTTTTCTAAATGGTAATTTGACGTCGGCAACAGTCCATACATATAAAAGTTATGAGTTTTTTATTACAGTTTATTTGTTTTCCGCACCATCCGCAGTTCATAAATAACAAAATAAATGCTTCATAAAGAAAGATTAATTTAAGAAGCAACATAAACAATTACAACACACCAAATTAATTATAGTTCAAGGATAATTTAAATAGCAAAGAGAAGCAATAATTCTACAGAGAATAATTAAAAGAAGAAGAAAAAAAACAGAAATTAATTCGAAAAATTAATTACAATATCATAAACCAAGTAAGTCACCCTCTACAAAAAATAGTATTAAAAGTATTAACACTAAAAATGCTGTTAGTTTATCGTAAAGTTTTAACTTAAAAATCAAAATGTTTCATTTAGGAAAAGTTTTGGTCACCTTTTATCCGCGAAAATTATATTTTTTTTCCACAAAATGAATCTACACACACATACACACTTTGAAAGTCATGTTCACCCAAAAGTAGAACTACCTTTGATGTAAATCGTACCAACTACAAATAATTGCCGGTATTAAAAGCATATAAAGTGTATGTGTGTATTTGTTGTTGTCGTATAATAAGAGTATAATTTCATTTTCAGTGCTTTTAAGTTTTATTTATGCTTTTGGAACATGAAACTACTTTGGTCAGACAATAATTTAACATAAAATTGTAGCATTTATACCAACGCTTACACACACACACACACACACACACACACGCAATAATTCTCTTGGATGAACGTTGAAAGCAGAAAAAAAATAGAGAGCGAGAGAGAGAGAGAGCAACAAATACAGTTAAAAAACTGCTTGGACATTTATGCTTCCATATATTTTCACAGTCATAAAATAGTACACAGTGTTTGTTTTTTGTTTGTTGGTCTCTCAAATTCTCTACAATTTCTCTCACTCTCACTCTTTCTCTGTCCCTCATTTGTTAATAGTGAAATATATTATTGTTTGTTGAAATGTATATGTTGTTGCGTATGTGTGAATATAAACACTACTTTAACATTGATGTTGATTTTGTTGTTGTTGTTGTTGTTGTTGTGCACATAAACACCAATATAAGAGAACAGACAATTTGACCAAAATGCAATGGAGAGTATTAAACTACAATAACCCAACAAGTATTGCAAGTTTTCCACATTGACCAACCAAATGGAATCGTTTGTACTTATTTTAAGTATGTGTAGAAATTTATGCTCATTTGTATGTGAGTGTATATGTGTGTGTATATTAAAAGATCTCTGCGTCAATACAAGTGCGTTGGTACGAGTACATGTGGTAGTGGTAGTTATATTTGTTACTGACTGTTCTTGTTACAATTTGCTTGTAAGTTGTTGTTTTAAGTTGCTTTTACTGCATTCAGTTTCTTTTTTCTTTTTTTTTTTTTTTATAGCTTTACGAGCTAAAGGTTGGGAATCTTCGAAAGACATTGGTAGCCCGGCCTACCAAAGTGCACGATTCGCCGCAAGACTTACTCTCGGCTTGCTAAACGCATACGTACTAAACCCAACCTAGTTCGTCACACTTCCATTAAGTCGCCCCCCCGGGACCACAATCAAGTATTACATCGGGGGAGGTAAAGATTCAGCGAGTGCTGCTATCCATTTCTGCTGTTCTTGCTCTCTCTATTATTCTCTGTTGTACTAAAACTTCCTTCGCGAATAAACATACCGCGTTCCAGTTTTCGCGCGATGTTAACATCAGGTTAACCACGTTGTCGGGAGTCACCTGGGAACCGATCGTCCTCTCAAGGAAATTTCGTCGGAATTCGTAGCGCGGGCAAGTAAAGAATATATGCTCCGCTGTTTCACTTGTATCCAGACATGATGGACACGCTTCATCCACGTCATGCCCATACTTGTAAAGGTATGTCCTATAGCATCCGTGGCCCGTTAGGAACTGAGTAAGGTAAAAATTCACCTGGCCGTGCTTCCTTCCAGTCCATTCTTCTATATTCGGTATCAATCTGTAGGTCCATCTTCCCTTTGTGGAAGAAGTCCACTCGTTCTGCCACCTATTCATTACATCACCATTCACCTGGTCAGGGTGCACTAGCCCCGTTCTCCTACTTATTAAACGTTTTCTCCTCTCTATCTCTACCAACATTCGTAGCGGCATCATTCCCGCTATCACCAAGGCTGCATCCGTAGATACTGTGCGAAAGGCAGAAATTACTCGGAGGGCAGATCTCCTGTAGGCCCCATCAACTCCTATTCTATATGTCTTCTTATCCATGGCCTCGGCCCATATAGGGGCTGCATATAGAGCAATCGATCTAACCACTCTCATCAGCAATTGCCTCTTCTCCTGTCTGGGACCTCCCAAGTTGGGCATTATCCGCGCGAGTGCGCCCGTTGCCGCCGCACACTTCCTACTAATATACGTCAGGTGCTCCTTGAATGTGAGTCTGTTGTCAATCATAACTCCTAAGTACTTGATAGACTGCTTCGATGTTATCCTTTGTTCGCCGACAGTTATGGTGATGTATTCCATTTTCTTTCTACTGCTTACTAATACGACATCCGTTTTATGATCAGCAAGTTTCAGACCTATACTCGCGATCCAGCTTCTAACTCTGCTAACTGCCGCATTGGACGTTCGTGCATTCAGTTTCTGCCTGTATCTATGTGTGTGTGTGTGTGTATGTACATTTGAGTATTGGTATGAGTGTGTGAATTAAGTCTTTTGTCTGCATATGTGTCTAATATTTATGTACCATTAACTTTTTGGCATGAATGCAAGCGATAATTGAAAACTATTTTTTTTTTGGTGAACAAATTTATAAATTTTATGATCGAAATATAGGTTCAGAGTTTTTTTTATTATGATTTTTCGAAACAATCCGAATCCAAAAATCATGTTCCAAACCTCGTAGAGAAAAAGTACTCCTTTTTTTAAGTTACGAACTTAATCAAAATGCTTAGCAATTGATCGTTTATACGTATAGATCTGTCAATAAAGTTTTCATATATTTTTTAGTTTTTCTATATCCATCCATATTTGCATATTTCTTAGTTCTCAATCGTTTTCATGTCATATTCCTTTATGCATTTGCAAATACTGATTCTATTTCGTTGTCTTCGCTTCATTGGTCTTTATTTTTCTTTTTTTTTGTTGTTGGTTTTTAAGTAAACACATTTACATGGTGTTTTCCTTTTGTGCAGAAAATAAAAACCAAAAAACCAAAAAAAATGCAAACGGATGTGTTAGAAACTAAAAAGAATGTCTGAAATGCATAAAATTACTGTACGGACGTCCGGTGATCCGGTGGCAAGTAGCCTTACATTAATAGGAACTGAAAGTAGCAGAAATAAAGGAAGTTGCAAGCAAAGTGAAAAAAAAGCACGAAGAAAAAAGAAAGAAATGAGACAAGAAAAAATTAAATAAGAAATGAAGTGGTATTGCTTAATGCATCCGGACGTAAATGGAGTAATAAAATGTTGTAAAGCGAAAGATAATTGCCATTTTTTATGGTTCTATTATTCATCTGGCATTGAAATAATAATAAAAATGAAAACAAAAAAATAAAAAAAAATAAACCCTGCTGTTACTGCATTTCACGTGTGTACAAAAATTCTAGATTGTCATCGACAAGTGTAAGCAAATTGAATGATACGACTCTCGATCAAGCATACTGTGATGATGTAAATGCGTAACACATATTTGTTTACAAATTAAATGCCAAAAAATTAAGATTTATTAATCGTTGAGTTTATTACCTTAACTGGTTCTTGTTTTTATAGGAAACGTAAGATATTTTTTTTCATTTAAATTCTTTAGTTTTGAAGCTTTTAATATATTCTAATAATTGCTTTTAGTTGAGTTGTGTTTAAATATTTTTCTTCACTTCTTCTTGCTGTAGTATTCTTAATCTGTAGTTCTATTCTCTTGGAAAACCTTTGCATTGCCTTTATTTTGCTCCATTCTTTTGCAGTATATTCTAAATGCAATACATTAACTGGTAACAGCAGCATGTCCAATCATGGATAAAGGGATAAATGTCGAATAAATTTCAAAAGTGTTTACTTTTAATTAAAATGTTATAGTTTTGCTTAAACAAAATGTTATACAGTGTATATATGTATGTATGTATGTATGTATGTATATGCAACAACAGAAACCAGAGTCCTTGCATACCCACAATATTCGTTTTTGTTTCTGTTTTTATTCCTTTTTTAATGTGATACTGAATATATTTGAGAACAAAGTAAATTAGTTTTCCTACCGGATCTTTGGGTGACTTTGGTTGATAGTTTCTAAGGGAAAGGAGAAAATTAATCGAATCAAAAGGAGATTAGGATATATATTCGAAATAAATTCAAAATAATTTCTTCATGATCAGACAATATTTATAGATTATAGATTGCCATTACTTACAGAAAACATACTTAGTTTTAGTATACATACATACATACTTAGACAAAATTTAATAAATGTAATTGGATACATACTGGGAATGAATGAATGAATGAAACAAAGTAAACTTTCTCTATCATTTGAAAAAGAAGAGTATCTTTAAATTTAGTGTTTAAAATTTAATTTGGTTTTAAATTTTAGAAACTATGGAAGTTTAGAAAAGCATTTTATTTTCAACAACAAACTTGAATTTTTAAAATTAAACCATATTCCCCACAAAAAGAAAAAAAGAAAAAAAGATAAACAACTGTTAAAATTAATTGCTTTTGGGCAAAACACTTATTCTTTAAGTTTTTATTCTTCCACTAGGCAATAAACTATCTTCATAAGGATTTCATTATGCAAACCAACAAACCAAAATATCTAAAATTAAGCACAGAACCCCAGTTAAGCAAAGATTTAAGTTTTCTTCTTCAATGTGCTGTAAAGAGCTGAAATAACAGAACTAATAACACAGGAACCTCTATGAAATCTCTATGAAATCTTTAACCAAATAAAAAAGTCTATGATTTAAATCGTTGAGATACGATGTAAAAATACTCACAATTTTTCATTGAGGTTTGTCTCCAACACCAGCGACTAATGAAAACAATAAATAATTCATTAAGTATGCAAAGCCACAATAAAATAAATAAAACATCAGGAAGTGTAAAACATAAGTGGGTAGAAAGATAGCCTTCAGATGGAAGAAACTGTGATAGGATCAAAGGTTTACTCTTAGATTTAGTCGTCAGATAAGTGAGTCGAACTGTTGTTTTATCATTTGTTTAAACGATACTTATGGCCTTTACTCATTGTTTACTCATGTGCTATCCTCAAATTTATCATTTCATCATTTATTTAAAGATGTCTAGTGGAAATGTAAGTCAGTTCACATTCAAAGGCAATTCTTTCAAAGAATATCTTTAAACGGCCTTTTATCAGTTGGAATAACTCAAATATTTATTTGTTTGCGTATGTGTATGTACGTGTGGGTTTTTGTTTTGTCCAAGGATATGAATGAGAGTGTGATTTATATTTTAACAGTCTTAAAAGAAAATAAGATTGATAACACCTCATAGAGTTATTTGTGTTTTTGTTTTTTTTTACTCTTATTATATGTTGTTGTTTTTAGATATTTTTACATATGTATGTAGTTTATAAACTGTTTCCATCATTTGTTTTGTTTTCCTCCAATTCTCATGTTCTTTTTCCAACATGATTCCATTCTGTTCTTGTCGCTGTGTTAAACAAGAGATGAAACATAACGAACTCATATATTACAAATGGTGTATGTGTGTGTGTCTGTTTTAACATAAGTAATCATTCTCGTATTTGGATGATAAAAATGTCTTAAGATGCTTAAGATCAACATATTATCTACTAGAGATGCTTTAAGTTAATCATACGCTTAAGAATGAGAAAAACGGGTAAAAATATATGATTTTGAATACAATTGGAATTGGAAGTATTATAAAAATGTATTTGTAATGTTTGATGCGCATGGGGACATTAGATATTCAGGAAACATTATTCCTGTAATCAAGTAAATTACATAACAAGTAATATTGACTTGACAATGCGCTCTTAATAGCAAAAATTCAATATGAAAAGATTTCTACATCAATTTTTTATTAAAGCATGTTTTCACCATTTAGTCAGTGGTGATTCTGTTTTATGGTTATATGTATTGCTTACAAAATAAAAATTTTAATTTAAAAAATTATTAGGTAGACTTTAACAACCAACTACAACTACTCATGGTATATATAAATGTGCAGCATTTTTTATTTTCAAGTTGTTCTTCATCTACTCTGTCCTGAAGAATAAAATCATTAGAAATTTTTAATTATATTTAAGCTCGACATAAAAGCAAAACTAAATAATAAAAGACTAAAAGGAATGTCAACAAGCACTTGATATTTCCTTCGGAAAAAGGCGAAACTAGAAACAAGAGTTTAATAGGAAATGCATAAAAGGAAGAAAGAAAGCAGAAAAATGGTAACACAACTACAATCACCATCATCTAGAGATGAAATAGAATAGAAACAAAGAAAGAAATCAAGGCTAAATTAATTAATTATTAAAATTTAAGACAATTGTAAACTTGAATGAAGATATACGACTGCCACATTGAAACAAAATATTACAATTTAAAAGTGAAATTAAAAAAAGTAAACAGCAAAAAACGGAAACAATTACAATTACTGTATTGTACTGTATATACTTAGAACTGAAGCGAAGAAAAGAAAAGAAATGAAAAAGAAAATCGCATTCACAATATCAGACTGGAGAATAATTAGCTTTTAACTGGTAAAATGATAAATAGAAATGCCAACGAGAAAGAAAATATTTACGCACATCAAACACACATTCACCACACAGATTCTTTCGTATATTTACATGCCGATAAGGACGACTAAATGCTATGCCTTGGTATGTTCGCATTGTTTTTATAGTTATTGTTTACAAAGACATACAAAATAAATACAAACAAACAAATAAACAAAGAAATAAATACATATACATATACGTATGTACAAGTGTATGTATGTCAGTCTTGTTGCAAAAAGCTAATAAAACAACGAGCTTGTCTACTAGACAATATTTCTCTCCTTCCACCAACCGTTAATCTCCACTGTAACATACCCTATGAGTTCTTTGAAATATGCGAAAACATGCGTACGGTTACACCCACTCTTTCATAGGATTTTATTGTGCAAATGTAGAAAGGATGTAGAAAGAAATGTACTTCCATTTAACCGACTACTTTGTCACTCTATACATATGCATACATAGCACTTATGTGTGTGTGTATAGAAAGTTACAGTCACTGTTTATAAGAATTTATAATCAATTTTAATAATTTTTTGAATTTTTTTTTAATTTTGTGTAGGGTATACTACAATTGTGATGAGATGTCATACTATAATAGAAAAATAAATCTCAAATAACCGACAGCAACCTGTAATATTTTCGATGCCATTTTCACTTTCCTGTGTTGCTAATATTTTAGCTTTTGGAATACGTACATCAAATAAATAACACCTTTAGGCGTTTGCTTGTTTGCTTGTAAACACTTTCATAGAAGTCTTCTTTCAACTTTGGCACCAATACATACGTACGTATGTATGGATTATATGTGTGAGTGAACCTATTCGAGTAGGCGTGTAAGTATTATATACATGTGTGCGTATGTGTGTGAATGTAGAAGAAAAATAAATACAAGTATTTGCCAATGTAAACACGGGATGTAACCTGTGTGCGAGTAGTTTTATATCTGTTGTATAGTTATGGTAAAGGAGTAGTAGGCTAACTTAACTATCAGTACTGGCGGTAGTGTTATAAATTATATTGTTAAAGTATTAGCAACTAACAGGCATTCAGTAGTTTTATAGCAATAACAAAATAACAACAACTCATACCCTCGCACATATTTGTTGTTCTTTATTGCTGTAAAATGTGTGTAAAATAAACAATCATACTTCCTCTCTCGCTCTCCATTTTTACAATACATACGTATAAAAAAATTACATTTCACTTAAGCTATTCAACTGTGTTTTTTTGTTGTTGTTTTAATTGTTTTTATTTGAAGAGATACATTCTTTGTCTCTTACAATGAAAGACTGATGATATTTTCGTTAAGTTTTCTATTAATTTGTCTCACGCATATGTTTGCTCTCTCTCTCTCTCTCTTCATCACTACATGTGAGTGTATATGTGATTGTCATTGTTTACATTCTGCTGTTGGCTGTTGTCTTTGTAAATATTTCATCAAGTTTTTACAGTGGCAATCCATGTATACAAAATTACAGCACTAAAGGTAAAAACAATATAATACCAACACTATTTAATACCATACGACATACGTACATACATACGTACAAATGTACATGCATTTACAGATCTATACGATGAATATACACACATCTTTGTGTTTGTGAATAAATGAAAATATTTTTCCATTTGTTTAGTCTCTTGGTATTGTTTGTTTCCGATTTTGTATATTTTTACACCTAAAAACCACAATTCCTGACTGAAAGCATGAGATTTAGAAGCGTTCTATAAATCAGGTAAATCATACACCAGAATGTTATACATTATCCAGTTGTAATAATTTCTATTGTGCATTAATTTGTTTAAATTCTCTCCCAAATTATTGACCATTACAACTCATTAGTTAGGATTTTGTCTGAGCTTCACTTATACTGTCCAAATAAGACGGCTGTTAAGAGGAGGTCGTTGTAAGTAATATCTTATATAATGTGCTTTTCTCTATTTTAGGCAATCGTTTTAAATTAACAATAAAGATTTAAGTGATCCTAGACTATAATGAGAAATTTATTTGAATTTTTCATTTCTTTAAAAACAGTTTTCTTTTGTCGGCTTACTTTAAGACAAACTTGTTCTTCAATTTTTTTTTATTATAAAAATTTTAACAATTTCCCTGCTTAGTGTCTGTAATTTGATTTTGCAATATAATTGAAGTGATGAAATTGATTTCATCGATTGACAAATTGCCGTTTTCCTGTTACACAAATAATACGCAAATGATACATATATACTTGTTTATTAGTGTGTGTTTATAAGTCTGCGTGTGTGGGTGAAGGTATGTAATTAGAGATAATTAAGAGTTCATTGATAATCGTTAAATTATTCAAGTGTTATCAATTTGTTATCATGATTATTATTAACATTGGTGGAGTACATGAATTATTTCCACTTTAACACTCTGCCAATCTCAAAACGCCTCCCATTTTCTGTGTGTGTGTTTTTATATATTATTCCACTTATGATTTTTCAGCTTGACTTGAACTTTGTATTGTAAGATAAAAAGGAAAACAATTTCCTTTTCATATACATATGTATGTATGTAGAGACAAAACAATCATTGCCATCGCTTTGGTAACTTCGTTTCACCTGTCGACTGTAAACATTGTAAAAATTTATTGAGTAAAACATCACATTTTATTTAAACTTTTCATTTAAAATCAACTGCGTTTCTTTTTTTTTTTTTGCTTTTCGTATGATTGGAAACAACATTTTTTTCTTCTTTTTGGTTTTTTCTTTAACAAAATGACAGAATTTTATTATATTTTAAATGGTTAACATACGCACACACAGACACATCATTTTCTGTGTCATATTTTCCCCTGAATGATGAATATATGTTTGTATTCATATTCATATTCATTCAATTTTCTTTATAATTTTGATGTGTCTGTATGTATGGCAAGTATACATTTGTGTGAGTGTGCTGGTATTTCCTATATTTAAGAAAAATGTTAAGTGTTTAAGCACGTGCATAAGCTTAAAATTTATTATTGAATATGAAAATAAAATATGAAAATGAAATTCCAATAAAAAAAAACAATTTTTTTTTGTTTATCGTGAAAATGACTTGAAGCATGAAAAACTGTGTAAAATAAGACAACAACAAGTAAAAAAACAAGAATGTAACAGAAAATTGTAACCAAATTGTTATAAATAAGTTAAAGAAAAATTGCCAGTTTGTTTATCTCTTTCTCTCTGTCTCTCTCTGTCTCTCTATCACTGTCTTGCTTTGCGATATGTATTATTACGAGGGTGTGTGTTATTAAATGGAATGAAATGAAGTAACTTTCGTATATGAAGGCGACATGATATGCATTTCAATATCATTATAATGCTTTATCATTTTCGAATAAGATATTAAAATATCAGAGCATACAACATATGGGTATTGGGCGATTTACATGAAAAGGTAAATTGGATTTCAACAATATGTACCAGTAGGATAACAATAAATTATGCAAAATTCTTATAAGCTACAGAGAAGTGCAGTTGAAATACTTTAAAATGTTATCATTTTGTTTTAATATAAAGGCTGTTTAAAACTTTATTGTTATGACAATATAATTTACTATAATGAAATGTATTAATTTACCCTTTTTTCTAAATTTCCTATTGGTGTGGCAGCACAGCAAAAAAAAAATGGAAATAAAATTAACGAAAGTCAACTTAAAAGAAAACAAAACAAAAAAAAAAAAACAAAGAACGTATTTGTCAATTTATAAAGTTATAAAACAGAAAGGATATGAGAATAAGAAATAAAATTTACACACATATGTACATGCGTATACCTTTGCACACAGTCATTTATATAAATGACTGATTGTAAGAATAAGTGAATGACTAGAGGTTTCCCTTCACTTTTTGTGTGTTACAACCCAATGCTCAAGCCAATACCAAATACCTACAATGTTGTGAACTTAGTGAAGGCAATAAAAAATATTGCCAAGCTTAAGCAAAATTGGTTATAAAAATTGAAAAATTATGTACAGGTGAGATCACAATCAATTTTAACATTTATTCTCCCCTCTTCTTTTCTTTTTATTTTTTTTGTTGCTGTTGTTGTTTATATTGGATGGTAACTGACTTGCTTTTTATCAAAATTTTTTCATTCTTGCTTTACGATAAAAAACAAAAAATTTTAACACACAAACACACAGAGTCATATAAACTTAATTTACGCATATTCATGTTGTCATCTTTAAATTGTTTTTGTTCTACAAAATAAACAGAAGAAAGAGCAAAAAAGTAAAAAAAAGAAAAATGTACAACAAATGAGAGACAACTCGCAAATTCCAAGGAGTACCTGATAAACAAAACGCATTCTCAAGTTTGTCAATGATGTTACAATGTCTTTGTAATCGTGTGTTCATATTACATATCCCAGGAAGAGAATGTTGGATGAGAAGAGTGTTTAAAGTGTTTTTTTTTACTATTTTTCAATACTTTATACAGTTTTAAGAATAAACAGTTTATTGTACTGTTTTTGTTATTATTTTTTACTCCGTTAAGCGATTGTTGTCACAAGTTATGCGTATATTCTCTACTTTATACGTGTTATACGTACTTTATACAGTTGTTATCGTTATTGTCGACGCTAGTGATGCTCTCTATCATAACGATGATTAAGCTGAAATTGAAAAAAGCAGATAATATTTATTGTAGTTTGTCAAAAAAAAAAAAAAACGCAGCAGAGAAGTATTTTTCAAAATTTCTAAAATTTAGAAATAATATTCATATTATTATTATTATATTCGATTAGAATGTATCAAGTCTACAAAAATAACTGAAGCTCAGGCTTTACACCTTAATGGCTCGCAATCAAAACGGTTCTATCTTACAAACACAATTACCATTATCAACAAACATATTTAAAGTACATATGCTATCTTAGGCAACAAAAAGAGATAATCAATCAAGACATTCCTTTAAAGAACGTATTGAAATGCTTAACTGCCGGACAGTAGTTTGTTTATTGGCCAACATTCGACTGGCATGGATTCGTTGAAACTAAACATACTTTGAAGATGCAAAATTTAAGACTACGATGGTATACCGGACATGAAAAAGAAGATGTAAAGTGTTTCTCATACGTATACAAATAATGGTTTCATATACTTATGTGCTTAAGTACACATACAAGGGTGTATCCATGTATTTAAACAATTTCATGCATGTTTGTGTGGTCAATTTTATAGAATAAAAGCAAGAGTTGTGGTAGAAAAAAAAGTTTAAATTTAATCTTAAAATAAACCCAAAAACAGTAAACATTAAATAAACTGACAGACATGTAACGACAGTGGAATAATGATATTTAAGGTAGGCAGCTTGTATTTTAAAGCAATGTCATAGAAAAATGTATGTTTAGAATTAATTGATTAATATTGAGAATACTTTATTAACATCTGCCTTATATTGCAATAAAAGTGGATGGAATTTCTTTTAATGGTGACAACCTGATTTAGAAAACCGCATGTTGTTGTTAATATTTCCAATATCTTTATTGGCATCATTCAAATAATTGTTAAATCATTTACTTTACACTTTTGGAAAAATGTTTACTATTAGTTACATATTAAAGGAAAAGTAATTAAAGAATGTACTAATTGGGAAAGAAGAATTTCAAAAAAAAGACAGAGGCCTATTTAACGACTTATCATCTGTTTTTACTATAATAAGATTCACGTAAAAAGAACATTTTTTTAAATAAAATTCAATCAAATATTACCACTGTGCTTTAGCTAAATTGGTCTCTTTTTTTACAGTTCTTGGATAAACTAATGGAGAGTTAAAATGATGAAAGAATACATTCAGCAGGAGTGCTATTTGTAGGAAAACTTTTCTTGTATGACTCTATGATTCTTTTTTTTATTTTTTGTTATTTTCTTGTTTGTTTTCTTGTAAGAATAAAAATGAGTTTATTTTAGATTTAATTTTAATATCATTGTTATTGTTAAGTTGGTTGCTACAAATCCATACGAGTGAACGAAAAACTCACTACATTTATTGGACGAAATGTACTTGAAATTTGATGCAATAAGAGACATAATGTGAGCTTAATTGAATTTTATAACCCTAAAATTGTTATTCAAAGAGATTATCAAAGAATGTATACACATACATACATACATACATATAAACTAATGTACACACTTACTTTAGACACATGGATATGCATACAATGAAACATACATTGACATACCAATAAACATTAAAAAATACACGCACATATACACAGTGTACTAGTGTATCCTTGAATAATACATATGCATACAAAAGATATACATACGTACACACAAACACATACTGTAACAATAACAATTATGATGATGATCATCGTCATCGTCATCATCATCATTATCATTTATTCTTTTGTCTCAAGTATACATTTTCACACACATACTTACTACATACACTCACTCATATACATGTACATGTATGTGTACATATGTACATGTAGTGACAGAGTAGATAATGTAAACATTTCTATTATATGGGCAAGTGAGAATGTTTGTATATAATTTAATACGTATACCGACATACATATGTATACTAAATGTATACATACATACATACATACATATGTATATGTCTTTGCTTGCTCATACATAGTATGAGTGTTTGTGTAAGTGTTTGTTATTAAACAGATTAAATGTGGAAATCTTCTAGAGAGAGAGAGAGAAAAAAATTCAACCGAAAACAAAAAAAGAAAAACAAATTGATTCAGAATGGCATATACTGACAATCTATTGTGCAACTTTATAGTTTATTTTGCCAAAATTATTATACGAGTGTGCATGTACTAGATGTGTTTAAATATGCGAAAGTGTTGAAAAAACATTTAAGACCAGGCAGAAACAAAAAAAAACAAAAAAGAAGAAGAATGTTATTGGTAAGACAAAGAGAAAAAGATTTTCACAGATTAAAAATTTAACAACAAATTGGGAAGTTTTAATATCGAAATGTGCAACAAGCAATACGTTCGGCATGCATCGTCATGCAGTAGTATCTATAAGAGGGGATTTATTTTAATCGATTATTACTTTTTGATATTTTCTCTTTTTTGGTAATTTTAGCAAAAGTTTCGTAAACAACATAAAATATATGAGTACGCAATGGTTTCATAAAGTAATTACTCCAAAACAAAGACGAGGAAAGTGCACTGATGCACTGATTCTGCAGTAGTGTACTGATATGATAGTGGGCACACCATCCCTTAAGGATAATGATTCTTACAATATAATAAAATAATATTTTTATTTAGCACTCAACACATTCATACTATCTGCACATACATATGTATATACGTGTACCATTATGTGTGTTAACATAGAAATATTATATACACACAGATATTAGTGTATTTGCACTTGGGATATCAACATATATTCACATATACATGTACATGTATATGTATATCTATGTATGTATGTGCGTGCAAATGTTTACACAATTTACAATCTGCTTCTGTGTAGAAGTATTTACTTTAAATTTTGTCATTCTTCATGTTTCTTTCTTTTTTTTATTTTGTTTCATTCTTCTATTTCAAGAGTTGAGCAGCTGTCAAAATACCAAAAGTAAATATTTTTAAAGTTTTGAAACAAAAAAAATTATTTATCTCGTCTTATTCTTTTTTTTGTGTATTTCAGACTTAAAAATTTTTATTTCGTAAATTGCTTTCTTGCAATCTAACTGAGGCAAATGAAAATTTACTGAATCGTATCGGTTCGGTTTGGTATTTTTTTTCTTCAACTTCTTTAACTGTTCATCATTCCCTTTTTGTTGTGTTCCACTTTTGTGTAAGAATTGTGAATATTTGATAATTTGGTTCTTGGTTCTTGGTTCTAAAAGTTTTTCTTTTTGTTCTTCATTGGAAGTACGTACATATGTATGTGTGTATGTATACACATTCCATTTTAATTAAAGTCTTTATCTAAAGCTAAAAATTGTACATCAAATGCAATTTTAATTAAAATGCAACAATCGAAATCTAATGTTTTAACAAACATTTCAATTCAATGTTTGGGAATGTTTTCAAAGGAGTTTTCGAAACAATGCTACGTATAGTTTATCATTTGTTGTCTTCTCGTCTTTTCTTTGATTGTTATGTTAAGAACAACGCTAAAAGTAATGAAACAAATGAAATACTAAACAATGACGAAGCATGTATACATACATGCATACATACATAATTGGACATTACAGCCCTTTAGTCAGGATTACCACCTAGCTTCTCACACCTCTTATGTTGTGTGCGTTAATTTTATACATGAGTGGCGGAACCTACAGTTTAAAGTCAACTCCGAACGACAGATTTCTGAGGAACTTTTCATGGCAATTTTATTTACTCCCAGAGTTTTTGTCAGATCTCTGATTAGAGGAAGTCGCCAAAGAAATACTTTTTTCTTATATTCGTTTTGATGTCTGACCTGGTATTTGAACCCTGGCTTTACGTCTAATAAGCCAACACACTACCTATTAGGCTACGGCGACTTGACGGAGGAGGTATACTCTTAATTATTACGTGTGAATCCATGAGCAATCCAGCTCATGTTTTTCAGCAGAATATTCAAATCAATTTTAATTTTTCTTTATTGTCCTGGTAGTAGGATGTTGCATTCCAACATCGCTGATGAGTATTAGCTGAGCATCAGACACTCTGTGCATATAATAATGAAAATATAATTTCTTATTCTTATGTAATTAGTAAATAAATAATTGCTTAAAAAATGTTCAATAGTAGAAAATATTCAAATGCTCTGACATGTAAAATTATTCTTATCGTTTCCAAATCGTAAAAATTTCCATCGGATTTTCTGTAGTTCGTCTCAATTGTTTCGACAAATCCAAAGTCTTTTAATTTTAAATATACAGTTCTACAAATTTTTATTTTAAATCGGTTTAAAAGAAATTATCATAAAATTATTGCCATTTTCTGGTTTGTACTTCCTTTTCCTCGAAGCAAAATTCTCCATCAAGGCTATCTAGCTCAGGTACAGCGAGAAAAAAAACTAAATTCAACCGTATCTGAGTTGAGAATCATTTATTTTTAACTTCCTGTTTAAGTTCTTTTCTTTACTATTTTTTCTGTTACTTTTTTCTCTTTTTGATTTTGTTTCGTTCAATTTCTTTATCTTTTGTGTTCTTCTCTTGATGTCATTGTATTTTTGTGACTCCTGTTAATTTAGTGTAATACAAAAGACATTTATTACCGACCATAAATCCGCCCACAACATTGGTCATAATACGAGAAAGAGATAGAGAGAGAGAGAGAGAGAATGAAAAAAAAAACACATAACCATTACAGCCAACATGTAGAATTTTTTCAAACAGTGTTGTTTTATAATGTCTCGTCTCGTTTTGTATTTTTTTAAGTTCATATTTCAGATTCTGTTTTTTATTTTGTAATTTTTTTTGTATTGTTTTACTTTTGTTTCTTGTTGTCTTTAACCTAGACTTCCGTTTTTATGTTGCCTCTCCTTCTGCACTGCATACCCTCTATAAAATTTTATTTGCATTTGCCAGTTCTTGTATTGTAAGTTGCAATTTTATTTCTAATATCAGGGGTATAAAATAAAGTCATTGTCCTTAAAAATAAAAATTAAATTTTAAAAATTTCTCTCGCTATAAATAATGTACGTCTCATTTTTAACCTTTAAAAAACGTAAGAATTGAGTTACAGCTGTCGTTAGCTCGCTTGATTTGTATCATTTTGTTACTCTTGTGAATTTTTTAAATCCATTTCCGACACTTTCGATAGTGATGTTTAGTTTGGGATTGTCAATATTCTCAAGTGCAGGGGACCATTAATAGAAAGACAATCATTTCCTTCTTCTTCGAATAACAGCACCTCTCTCTGGTACCCAGTGTCCCGCAAGGATAGAGATCACATAGTGAAGGTTTAGACGAACGAAAAAAATAAGCTATGCTGTTGACTTTGAATTAAAATTCTACCATTAAAATTCTTCTTAGCGGTCGAGAAGATCCTTTCTATGTCAAATTCATTTGCAGAGAATTTATAATTTTAAGAAGATCCAGTTTCCCAAGTCAGTAGTCTCTACAATGTGATGATGGGCGCTTAATCATGGCGTGTATAATGAGCTGCTAAGGCCACAGCAGTTGATCAAGTTTTGACTGGTCGCCGGGTAAAATATATGTTGTGTTTGGGGCATGATAAGTAGTAGTCCGCTTTAGCAATGAAAAAAGCGTCGGGCAACTGGCAACGGGTATAATAGATTAACTTATGCTGCCTGGAAAAATGTTCCTTAAAACATTACGGGTTCAGTTATTGTTCTATAAAGTCAAGATATGACAAAGCATTTGAGTTCCTATCTTTTCCAACAACATGTTTAAACGTAAAGAGTTATCTAATAAGATTATTGCAAATTCTGTCATCATGAGAGTTTAGAGGCGGTGATGAGCCCCAATATGATAATTCGAGGACAGACCAGGAGTAATGAAATTGAGAGGAATGATTGCCATACAATATCCAATTAATTTTTGTTTACCCCCAATATTAATATTTTTACTTTTAGCTGTCCTGTATAACTTTTCAAACCATATTTGCTGTTTAACTAATACTGACAGTAGTCGGCTGCCTGCTGTTTATTTCTATGACTATCTTTGCTTCTGTTCTGTTCTGTTCTGTTCGGTTCTGTCTATGGCTCTGTTTCCGTCTCTGTCTTCATCACTAAGCTTTTTGTGTTTTGCTTCTGTTGAGGGTTGTTATTGTTGTAATATTGCTTAAAGCCTTGGCAGACATTGTACATTTGGTTAGCCAAAAACTGTCTGCAATGTCATTGAATAAAAGATTGTAAAATGTTACTTAAACAGGGAATTATAACAATATAGTCACAAAAACAAGAACAAGAAGAAAAAAAAACATTTAAAAACCCATATTTAGATGTCATGGAAGAAAGAAGAAGAAGAAGATGAAATAGAAAGAAAGGCAAAATGAACAAATTGAAGTTTAAACTGACCTGAGTTTAATATTAAAGGTGAATTGATGGTTTTGAAATTTCTTTTTAATTGAATAACTAGGAAATCTGTTATGATTATTAAAGTAATTCGAATCTAAAAGTTGATTTATAATTGAAAATTCATTTAAATTTGCTCTTAACCTAACACTAGTAAAAGAAAAATAATTTAAAAAAAATAAATACAAAGCATTACAAATTAATTTCTCCGTTAAAATTAAAGTGCTTAAGTATCATAATTTTGTACAGGATTTTTTTAATAAAAAAGGAAATACAAACAATAAAAGGAATAAAAATCAGGTTATAAATACTTTAAGGCTGATTGTTCTATTATTTAAACATTAACAATAACAACAAGAGCAATAAAACCATTTAACGTTTTAAGCATAATTTTTATGAATATTTTGTTTTTTTAAAATCATTATGAATATAAAAATAAAGCGAAAAAACAATCGTAAATTTAAATACGTATTTAAATTATTACTACCAACCAAAGTAAATACATATGTATGTATGTGCAGGGATATTTAAGTAAATATGAAATAAATACCATGGACCAGTCAGTCGCCTTTAAAAAAATTTAAATGCGAGTCAATACAGTGTGAACCGAATTTTATGTATCAAGTGTCCTCCCTTGAATGCATTAAAGATTTCATATTTTTTGTAATAAATTTTATCGCTATTACTGTATTTTTAAATGTTACATAGAATTACAGTTATTCGCTATTTTACGGCTAGCTTTTACCTACACATTGACTACCGTGCCATACATTAATACATACATACATACATACATATGTATATTGTATAACGTAATAAATTTTCCATTAAATTTAATTTGCATGGTTTTAGGCACAATCGGTTACAATACCAGCTTTACTGTGGGATTTTCGTTGTTTTGTTTGTTTTATTCTTTTTATTTTTATTCGTTATTTTTATAAACTGTTGTATTGTATATAAAAAATAAAATACAATTTATAAATATTGTTCTTGTTCTTCTTTCCCTTTCACAGTCATTCAGTGAAACAATTTCTTTTTCTCTGGTGTCCTGTATTATACTGTCTTGCTCTGGTGCCCTATTCTGATTTTGTTGTGGTAGAACAAGAAGTTTATAATTCTTCCTTCCGTTGCCGTTGCATATTAGACTGCGTAAGAACAGAACTGGCGTTGGGGGTGAATCATTTCAGTTGTTTTTTTTAGGCTAAATTTTAATAAAAATATATTCATGTGGAAATAAAAAGATTAGAACGCTAATACCCACGAAGGTATGCCATTTCTAAGGCAATAGAAAGTTAAAATTTTATTACGAATGGAGATTTTCGTTAGTCTTGTTTCCCTGGAGTCATGGTGTTGTTGTAGTTTATCAAAATTATTTGGCCTTTTCTGGGGTTAAAGGCATAATGAAAATATAATTTTTATTTTTATTTAAAAAATATTGCATGAATTTGGTTTATATTCGTTGTTTTTTTGTTGCGTCCTAATAATTTTATTCGGAAACGGTTTTATTTTTGCTCTTTTTATGCATTGTTACCTTCAGGCATTTTGTAAACTGTGAAAAGGAAAATGTAAAGGGTGTCGGTAGTCTCTTCTTATGTAAGTAAGTTCAATGAGCTAATATTATAGCAGTCATTGCCTGTTCTTTCACAAGAAGTCCAGTGGCTATCCCAATTTATGAATAGAAAACGTGTAAGGGACGGGAAATATGGATTACCTTCGCCGTGTTCTAGTAGGTAGTTTGTTGAATTATTAGACGTGAGGCCTCGGTTCAAACCCCATATCAGACATCTCCAACTAAAAGAAATATGACAAAATATTTCTTCGGCGACTTTCTCTTAGCAGATTTCTGGCAAAAACTCTGAGAGTAAATAAAATTGCCATGAAAAGTTTCTCAAAAATCTGTCGTTCGGAGTCGACTTTAAACTTTACAAATTAACACACATAACATAAGTGGTGTGAGAAACTAGTTCATAATCCTGACTAAAGGGTTATAATAACCAATTATGTATGATTACCTTCGTACGACCTCAATGATTTTTTATGCCTTTCTAGTAATTGCGTTAACAAATCTTATCTACTTACTGACTTTATTTATCCTTACAACTCTTCAGTCAGGATTACTACTTAGCTTCTCACAGAACCAATCATGTGTTTGCTAATTTTATCCATGATTTGAGAAACTTTTCATGGCAATTTTATTTTACTCTCAGAGCTTTAACCAGAAATCTTTCAAATTTCGTTTTGTTCAAGATGTCCGGGCTGGGGTTTGAACCACTGCCTCAACATACAAGGTCTTCAACAAGTCTCTTAGCGCAGCACAAACATCGAGTTATTTCGAGAAACCATTGTAGGGCCTTCACTATATCCTGATGGCTTTCATGCTAGTCTTATTCCACCAGTAATAAAATTTCATCCAATTATGCATATGGTGGCTGATCGACATGAGTGTTGTGAGTATTTGATATCAAAATTACATCTTAGTCCGGCAATCACTCACTGCCTTCCCACAACACTAACTTCAATCGCTAAAATCTTAGTCCTCTGCATACATTTTTAAGGTGCGTATCAAATTTACATGTAAAAAGTACTAGAAATTGTTTCTGTGCCGATTGCTGTGTGAAGTGATCAAAATACAAATAAGGTGCATATGATGGAGTTGCACTATAGAGTCACGCCTAATTTTAACAATATCTTCCATATTTCTGTTGATTTGTTAATTTTTTGTTTCCTTTTCAATTTTCTTATTTATAGCCTGCTATTGAACTTTGCCAAATATTGTGTTTCATCGCAATTTATTAGTAAATAAAATATTTTAAAACGATTTAAGTCAAACAGGAAATTAATAACAATTTCTAAAGTAAATATTTTCTTAAACAAAGCATTTGTTACATGGAAATTGTATTAAAATACTCTCGCTATACATACACTTGTGGACACACAATTAAGTCATCTATGCAAAATTTTTCATTTTTATAAAAATTAAAAAATTTAAGAAAAGTGGAAACAAAAACAACTTATATTTATTAATTTCATATGCTTAATAATTAATTAACAACAAAAACTTATATAGTTTTTCATTGTAAACAATGTTTTGGTACTTAGTTCATATCAGACTTAAAATTTAAGTGGACACATAATTAAGTCATTTGAAACAAAATATTGAAAATTCAATTTAATTGCTTTATTTTTCATCCAAACTATTTGGAACCTTTAATATTTTGTGGGGAAACCTTTTTGGCGTATTATTTCAGTACATCTTTGAGGCATTGGGTTGATTAAGTTGCGTCACTGCTCAGGACTAATGTTATCTTATTCTGCCTGGAAAAGCTGCCAAAGTGCTCTTTGATGCTGGGTTTTTTGGCTGCAACTGCTCGTTTTACGATCCCCCAAAGATTTTCAATAGGGTTCAGATCGGAACTTTGAGTTGGCCAATCAAGAACGCTTATTTTTTTAGCCAGGATGAGTAAAGCTGACCCATTCCTCATATCTACTTAGATTATATAGTGTATTGAGTTGGAACACGCTGTTAAAATATAGGCAAGGACCGTAAGAAAACGCTTGACTGAAAATAATCTCCATGGACGTTTTGTGAGAACAAAACCTAATGTGTCCAAAAAAAAATATTCAGCAACGCTTGCGGTTTGCCAAAACCCACCTCCATAAAGACGACAAAATTTCGGAAATTAGTCGTTGGAGTGATGAGCCCAAGTTTAATATCTTAAGATAAGTAAGACGTCCTGTCAATACACAATTATACCCAAAGTACACCAAACAAACCGTAAAGCATGGAGGTTAGTCAGTAATGGTTTGGGGTTGTTTTACCTCATCCGGCGTTGGTCCACTGGTAAGAATCGATGGGAAAATGACTGGGGAAATGTATAAGAACATCCTACGGAACAATTTGACTAAAGATTATAACGACGAATTACCACTAGCGCGGATATTTCAGCATGATAACGACCCGAAGCAAACATCTTGGGTAGTTAAACCTTGGTTTGCTGAGGAAAAAATAAGCGTTCTTGATTGGCCAACTCAAAGTCCCGATCTGAACCCTATTGAAAATCTTTGGGGGTTCGTAAAACGAGCAGTTGCAGCCAAAAAACCCAGCATCAAAAAGCACTTTGGCAGCTTTCCCAGGCAGAATGGGATAACATTAGTCCTGAGCAGTGACGCAACTTAATCAACCCAATGCCACAAAGATGTACTGAAATAATACGCCAAAAAGGTTTCCCCACAAAATATTAAAGGTTCCAAATAGTTTGGATGAAAAATAAAGCAATTAAATTGAATTTTCAATATTTTGTTTCAAATGACTTAATTATTTGTCCACTTAAATTTTAAGTCTGATATGAACTAAGTACCAAAACATTGTTTACAATGAAAAACTATATAAGTTTTTGTTGTTAATTAATTATTAAGCATATGAAATTAATAAATATAAGTTGTTTTTGTTTCCACTTTTCTTAAATTTTTTAATTTTTATAAAAATGAAAAATTTTGCATAGATGACTTAATTGTGTGTCCACAAGTGTACATAATCTCGTTCAGTATTTCAAACATACATATACGTAGTACAGTAATACATAAGCATTTTATTTTATAGTACATAACACAACATACATACATACATATATGCATATTCATATCCCCCTCTGTATGTACAATTTTAGTAATTTATTAGGATGATAGAATCGTGAAAAATTTTGCAAAAAAAAAACATTCTATATTTTAGAACAATATGAGAAAAAACATTAAAAAAATGAAAAAAAGAAAGAAAGAAAGAAATATTAATTGAATTTCCGCTTATATCCGGTATGATTTTTTATTCGCAACAAAATGCTAAAACATAAAAAAATTGAAATGAAAAATTGCAAGACACCCACCAGTCCACAAACACTGCTGCTGCTCTATCTGCTATAAAACAGCAAAAGACATGCACTCTCCATAATAAATGGCTACGAAGCCGAATATGAGGATAGAGTGTAAGGAAATGGGGAAAGAAAGATAGAGAGAGAGTAAGAGAAAAAGAATCACATTATCGGCAAACATGTTGCGACGTTGATGAATGTATTAAAAAGGATGTAAAGCTTAAAGTAACAAAATAAGTGTAACTTTAACACATACTTCCTGTTACGTTCTCGCACCCACTGACTAAATAAAGAACCAGCATTTTCAAAATCAGTGAGGGTTTCATCTTTTTTTTTTTCTTCGAAATCCTTGATTTCAGTGCATAATGTATGCTTTTCAATATCTCTTGATATCATCTCGCATGTCGTCATTTGTGGCTGATAGTGCTTATGACTTTCGTTCTTAAAACTATTAACACTTTCATTTTGTTTCATTTGAAAGAAATTCAGAAAAAAATGTTTTCTGGAGATTTTTAGTGGATTTAATGTAATAAAACAACTTACTAATATGTTTTATAATTTAATACAGAAATTAATTTTTAAGTGAGACTTTAATACAGTAGAAAATGTAGTTAATAATAATCTTTTGTCGTATTTCCTTGGACTAAGGACACTTCCCTGAAACTATCACTCAGTAGACTATTTTACTCTTCAGCTCTAAGAATAAAAAAAATTCTGTTTGTCTTAGTTGATGCATACATTTTTGAAATAATCATTGTCAACTTGAAGCACTTTTAACGAAAAGTATATACTGTTAAAATAACAGTATCTGCCTATAACAGAATTTTATAGATACTTGCTAGAAAATTGTACATACCTATCATATGCTATAATCAAGTCATACAGCCATAAGAAAAACAAGCAGTAGTTTGGTGGTGGAAGTATTTAAAAATCTTTTCTTTAATGTTTGTTTCAATTATCAATACGATCTTAGAAAATGTATGTTAATTTCATTTTAATTTTTATAAAAAACATAATAATTCTTAAATGTTTTCATAGAAATAAAGAAAAATATGTATTTAAAGCACTTAAATGCATTCGCTGTGATTGGTTGAAGTAATATTTTGAATCGCTGTAATATTGTAATATTACTTTTAATAGAGAGCACTTGCTTTATTTTAGTTGACCTCCGACTCTGAAGATTTCTTGAGGAGGCTGTTTTATATTATATATACCACTGTTTAAATAGAAAACATTAAAGTAAACTTTAAATAAAAAAGAAAAAACGTTAACAAAAGGGAGCCAATGACAATAATAATGGTTGTAATGTGCTTTTAATCATTAGGGCGGAGGGCTAAACTAAACGACAGACATGGACACGATTATGAGATGATGAGAAATGAATGAAAACCAAATTATATAAAATTCAAAAATAACAATAATAACAACAAAAAAAAGAAAAAAAATGTAAATCGCTTATGAAATAATATCCCACAGTAGTAATATCAATTTAATGTAAAAGTTATTATATGATGGGGGTGTGATGACGATGTATTCGTAAAATAATATAAGAAACGAATAAAAACTCATGACCTATAACACTTAAAAAATCAACAATCCATAAATGAGGTTTCAGTTTTTCAAATTCCTTTAATACAGCACCAGAGTACAGAGTACAGAGAGTAATTGAGAAACGTAAGCAACACAGCATCACAACTCAATTGGAGGACCATTTGTATAAGACATGCGCTCAAATACACCAAATTATGGAATACGAAACGTATAAATTTTGTGTTTCATTCCTTGTATTCCATTTATTACTCTTTGTTCAAAAGCTAAATGTACTAAAACTTAAAAGGATTTTGGAGCATGGCATACTCTTCGTCCTTTTGAGAGCATAAAATGTCCTTTAAACCGCATATGTTTGATTGTATAAGTTCGTTGGCTGGTCTGGTCTGGTCATTGGCTAGAAAAGAGCAAAATCAGTTTGTTTGATAACGTAGAACGTGTTGTAGCCAAATATATTGACGCAAAGCAAATATTTTGACAAGAAATCGCAATAAATTTGCTCCAAAAGTAGTAATAAAAACAATGCCAGGATTTTAACACACACACATACAACGAAACGGGCGTAGGCGTATAATGAAATTTTTAAATAAATTCTCTGCTAATTTCGTTTATTACGATTGTTATTAACAAATAAGAAACAGAGAACAATAAACTCAAAATGTTTTTCAATTAAATTAATTTAAAATTTGAATTTGTGTATGAATGTTAATAAATTTTAAATAATTTTGAAAAAAAATTAAAGAAAAAAGAAAAAAAAAGAAACTTTAAACCAAAACGAGTAACAAAACAAATGAGAAACAAAAACATCGACGAGTAAACAAATGTGAAAATAGTTCTTAACCTAATTTCTCTCGTTTGATAATTCACTATATATGTATGTATGTACATGTGAATGTATGCATGTATGCATGTATGTATGTTTGAAGTATGTTCGTATAGGTGTGTGTTCATGGCGGAGTAACTGAGTGAGAGTGTGTGTCCACATGTGGCTTTAATGGTTTTGTGGTCGTTGCGGTCGTAGTGGTAACGGTCAATTTACGTACGTACATTTCACCATTTATGATTCCATTTCATTCAAATGCGTTATTATTATAGTTGGCGTTAGCATCGTTATCGTTGTTGTTGTTGTTGTTGTTGATACTGCTGTTGATTTTCCATTTTCTCTCATCGTTTAAACCTCGATGTAAAAGGTGCAAATAATTACAGTCATGATAATGCTATGGAGGATATTATTTTTTCTTACTGTTCGTCACTTTCATTAAAACAACAAGAAAGCAAAAAACAAAAAATTAAAAAAAAAAACAGCAAAAACAAAAACATAATGTATTAAAATATAATTTTATTTAAGCACCATCATAAAATAAAATTAACAAACATAACATAAAAAGTACGAAGAGTACAAACAAACACAGAATAAAAAACATCCGAACAGCAAACCATTATTAAATTATGACAGACTTTTAATGTTTTACTGCTGTTGACTCGTAATGACAACATATATTTTTATGAATGAAACAAAAACAATTTAAAATCAGCATAATTCGCAAAAATTAATGTGTCAAATTCAATTTGGGTGAGTTTTAATAGCATTTACTACTATTACTTAGCAATTAATGATAATTTATTTGAATTGTAAAACACAAATGTGGGTCAATTTCCTACTCGATTTTATTTTACACACATTTTTAACTCTTTCATAACACTGTTACTGACTTTGTATACGTGTATTTGTATGTGTACTCATGTCTATTAATGAATAATAATTATTCTATTTAAATACGCACTTATTACAATACTTTTGTCTTTATAAAACCTAAAAAATTGTTTAAAAACCAAAGAATGAATTTTAATTTAAGGGAATAAACTTCATTCCATTTACTTACTTAAAAGAGCATAGCAAAGGGTGTTACCAATTAAAACTACGCTTTGACAATATCGCCAAGCTCAATTAATTATGTATGTGTTATTACAGTCCTCTGAGGAGGACGAGACTGTTATCCACTTTCTTTGTCAATGCCCATCTCTTGCGAGATGCAGATACAGGTTATTTGGCTCTCCGACCCTTGTCAGGAGCTATCGTCCATTGATGTCAAAGATATAGCCTCGTTTATCAAACTTTCTGTCTGGTTATTCAGCGCGGGGTAGTCGAGCTTTGGATATGCAGATCTTGCGCTGACCGACCACCCTTTCCTGGGTTCGGGGGAACTTGGTCAGTACAGGAACTGCGTTCACCTGTGGAATCACAACGGGCCGCTATGCGTGGTCAAGTGTGCTTTTGGTATGAAGCTACCACACTAACCTAACCTAACCTATACTAATCATTCAATTAATTATTCTATTAATTTATTATCCCATATGTCCTATGAGAAGGATGTGCAGAATGCAGATGCAAAGATGCATATGATGATGTAAAAGATCTTGATAACATTTTGTTACATATTAATGCGATGTTAAATATTTAATCTGCTTATGAAAGATATTTCAATATATTTTATATTTCGATAATCTTCAAGCATAATCATTAGTTATTTACTATATATTTCCATTTCATTTGTTATAATTAAAAAATAAAGATCATTTGGAATTTGATTAGAGCCTTCTACATACATATATGTAAATTAAATAGTGTGTAAAAAACAAATTATTGAGTAGATATTTTGAAGTATATCGCCTGAAAATAAATCAAAATATAACCTAATATTTTACAGAGACGATCTCACATAACGAAATAAATTATAACCAAGTTGTTGTCTTGAAGATCCACGTTTTAATTACAGCAGCCAGATTATTGCATTATTGAGCCACTATTAATTAGAAATTTGAAAACTTTTGCATTAGTTCTTGAAATTTTTCATTTGCTAGCGATTACGACTAGTTTTTGACACTATCCAAGAAATGTGTGTTAATTTTACGCATAAGTGGTGGGTACTGTAGTTTAAAATTGAATGCGAATGATACCTTTTTGGAGAACCTCTACATGGCAATTATATTTACTCTCAGAGTTTTTGCCAGAAATCTGCAGAGTGGAAGTCGCCGGAGAAAAATTTTTTCATATTTTGTTTTGTTCGAAACATTTAGACTGGGGTTTGAAACACGGCCTCGCATCTAATAATCCAATACACTACCTACTAGACAACGGCAATTTGAAATTTTTAATTTATTTCATATAATTTGAGTGTTGAATTTGAAAATAAAAGAACTAGACTTTATGGCCGTAGTCTAGTAGTGTGTTGACTTATTAGACGTAAGGCCATGGTTCAAATACCAGGTCAGACATCGAAACGAAAATATGAAAAAAGTATTTCTTCGGCGACTTCCTCTCAGCAGATATCTAGCAAAAACCCAGGGAGTATATAAAATTGCCATGAAAAGCTGCTCAAAAATCTGTCATTCGGTGTCGACTTTAAACTGTAGGTCCCGCCACTCATGTATAAAATTAACGCACACAACATAAGTGGTGTGAGAAGATAGGTGGTAATTCTGACTGAAGGGCTGTAATGACCAATTATGTGATGTATGTACTTAGACTTTATGCAGATCGTTATATGAAATGCATAAACAAATTTACTTCTAATATGTGGTTTTTATTGTCTTTGCTATTATACTTTATTTAAAACCTGTTGAGGAGTAAAAAAATATTTAAAATTTTTCTAATTTTTTAAATTGCGGCATAACAAGGAATGGAGTTATTGTTTAATGAGGAGTAATATTTTCCTGGCCCAATCTGTAGTGAACTTATATGAAAATTATTATTTTTCATGTGGACTTAAATCAAGTATACAATATTATATACGATAATATTAATCATTGAGGTAAATAGATAGGCTCTGTTAGAAAAATAACTCGATTAACATATTTTAAAATTAATTTGACTTTGTTTTTATTTGCTGTTTTAACAAATATTTTCATTTAATAAAATTCAGTTTTTTATTCGTTTTTTTGGCGTTGTACTTTAAACAAAAGCAAATATTATTTCAATTAGATATTTTTATTAAAGAATTCAAAAATTCAAAAACAATAAACCAACTTTAATAGAATAGAAGACAAATAGAAAAAAGGAAAAAAATAATAATTTAATATATTAAAAAACATTTTTTTATTATGGTATAGGCACAGCGGTTTGATCACAAATTCGGCGTTATACGAACCTAATTAAAAAAATAAAAAAATTAATAAAAAAAATTGTAATTGATTCTCAATTTCCATAAATGATTTTGCTAAACAAAAACTGCAATAACAACCCACGTAAATAGGAAAAATGCAATTTTGTTTTTTTTTTCGTAAATGGCTTGAGGTTATATGTATGTATGTATGTATTGTTGTTTGGATTTTTTGATGCGTTTTAAGATTCATACATACATTTGTATGTATGTGTTGTGGAATGGCTAAATTTATGAAAACTTTATGTACATATAATATGTATAAAATAAATAAAAATCAAAATATAATAAATAGTAAGCAATTATTAGATTTTATTTCAAATTGTTAAAGAGAAAATTCTGATTTATTTCTTTCATACAATTTTTGTTTTAGTAGTCAGAAACCGTGTACTTGGTTATATCTCTTTATCATTAAAAAAACATATTAATGGACGAGATCTATACGTATTCAGATTAATTGTGTGAAAGTTAAATACTTTTTTTATATTTTCATTTGTTATAAAAAAATTGCTTGAAAGAAGTTGCCTACCATTTTGTTCGGATGTTTAATATCTCCCACGAAGAGATAAATTTCTTCTTACATTTCACAATACGAGCTCAGTTTAAATTGAAATGTTCTAAGCGGCCTAATTTAAATATCTGGAAAGGAGGAGAAGATGAATTACCATAAGAAAAACGGGTGTATTTTTAACAGAGGCGGTATTAATTGTATGTCAGAATCTTTGTTAGCAATACCTTTGATATTCCGTTATATGTGTAAGTACATATATATGTATGTATAGCGTGTAAATGTATGGGCTCATAAACATTTATTTATGAACATTTTCTTCATTGACGCGTGAGCTGTTAAAGTGATTTCATGGAAACAACTCTTAGGGACGTACATACATATGTACATATGTAACCGTGCATATATTTTTCGTCACATTCTGATTTTGATCCTGTTGATGGTAGGCAATTTGTTGTACGCTGCGGCGAATATGTGCATGAAAATATTATTCTAAGTGTTGAAGTTCCCTCAAGTGTGTTAATTACATAAAACCCATGGCAGTTAAAGACATGCCTTCTTTTCTTTTATTTTGAAGGGGGGGCGGAGGATTTTATTTTTAATTTTGCTTCTATTCTTGAAAGTAAAGGTGTTTGTTTACATTGAACGAAAAGTTTAAGTAGAAAGGAAAGCAACAGAGAGAAAGCGCGTATAAAATTATGTATATTCGCCTCTTTTAATAAGAATTTAACAATTAAGCTTAAAAGAAAACAGTTGGGTTGGAAAAAGTGGTTAATGAGTAGAAAATTAAGGTCAAAAAGTTCAAGATAAAAGAACAAATTTAAGCGTTAAAATTTTAATTAATGAAAACAAAAAAAAGGAAACTTTTTTTGTTAGGTATTTGAGCCTATAATTTGTTTCCAAGAAATACTAGGAATTAAAACTAGCAGAATTATAAAACAAATATGTATATATGTACATGGATAAGTAAAAATAGGCCGCCACCGCAATTATATGGAATTTTTTACGGATATCTCTCTAATATTTGATTATTTATCGTAAGAGCTCTTCATATTTTTAATTATTTCTCCCCTTGGGATTTTTTTTAAGTTATCATTTCGACATCTTTCCTGTTGCATTTATCTACAGTTTCGTTTACCATTTTTTTTTGCTTCGCTTTTATTTAATTAAAATTAAGTTTTTATTCATGCTTCCACCCCAAGGTAAATATTTACATTTGCTGTTGTGTCTCCACAACACTTGTGAAAAACTAACCAAAAATGTTACAACACGCGACTATTTTCGCCTTATAGTAGGCAACGACACGAGAAAAAGGAACATTAATGTGTGTGTGTGCGGGAGTGTATGTATGTGTGTTGAAATGGTTTTACTATTTCAGCCATACGAAACTCTTAACATACCTCCATGTGTTGTATACAAACACAAATACAAGCATAAATACAAACAAACAGAAATACACATCTGTATATACACACACACATGCATGTATATGAAACACATGCTTAATTAAAGTGTAATGCGAGTCATTATGTTGAAGAGGTAGAAAATATGGCGAAGAGAAAAGAACATTAAAAGATGGTTTCATTATAAAGTCTACTTAAAATACAATATATTGTATTTATATTCCATGTTCCATTCCATTCTATGCATGTATGTATGTATGGATGTATGTTCTCTTGTCGAGGTCCGTGTGTATGTGAATGGTTTTGCATTGGTAAATGTATCACAAACACATGTATTGTATTTTTGTTTTCTTTTTAGCAGATTGTATACATACTCGTATATGTACATGCATGTGAGCATGTTATAATTTTTGAAATGGATGACAGACTGAGCACAGAGCGTAAAAAGTTTTAAATTAAATTGTAGTAACGAATAGGTAGAGACTTACAATTACATTTATTACACACACAAACACACAATTATAGAATTATACTTATACGAGTGTATACACGTAAACAACGAACAACCAAAACTGAATTTTCTTTATCATTCTCATGATCATACCAAAAAACAGAAAAAAGAAAAATAACACAAACACTGATATAGACACAGACACAGTCTTATGTTTCCATATTTATTTGCGTGTTTTTGTTGCATAAAAGTGAATTGCATCCACATAAAATTGGGTTAAGTTTTTAAGGATAGAATTTTAATTTCTCATTTCACTCGTTACATATTTTAAGGATTCACGATTACATTACAAGGAACGTTAACTACGGAGTAAGAGTGATGAGTGCGGCATATTTATGTCGAAATGATTTCAAAAGCGAAGAAATGGTGACTGTTTTTTTTAATTAATTAATTAAAACTTAAAAATACATACATACAGACATACATATTTGCATCATTGAAAAAGTTATTACGAATCCGGTAAAGCATAAAAGTAATGCCTTAGTAATATATTATAATGATTAAAATTTCGTAAAATGTAGTAAGATTCCATAGAATGCTGAATGATAGTAGGTTTTATTTTTATATTTTAATTTCATTGGAGTATTTGATATAAATTAAATTATTTTTGACAAAAAAGCATAACATTTCGAAATCTGCAGGTTAGATTAGGTCCGTTTATCAAGACTGCCGATTATTAAATATCTAAATAAGTTATAGTGTCCTGGTCCTCTCATACGGAGGCCACAAGGTCATTAAAGTAGCATAGGAGGAGATGGAACTGTTCTGTGCTTTAGTTCATTGCACAATAAACATTCGGGTAGGAGGTAATGGTACTCAGAATAAATGAAGTTTTTTAGCAAGTTCTAAAGATCTCTCTTAATTTCAAAGAGCTCAGGTTGAATCGTCCAGTATTTAACAGTCTTCTACTGAAAAATGATAATGAGGTTACCGGTAATCTAAACGATGCTGCAAAGTTAGCAAACTTGGAGGAAATAACAGGTCTCTACTTCATGTAGCTAAGACCACTGAAGAATTACCTTCAGAAGTCTAGTGTCTCCCCTGCTGTGTTATAAACCCAAAGCAGCAGATTTTCCCTGAATAATAAAAGGAACTTAAAGCTTGCAATAAAGTCCAAATCATATAAAAATATTTGACCATTAACAGAAGTTGTAAATTTTGATTATTCAACGTTCTACTAGGTTTAATCATTGAGCTAGTAGTGGTAGGTGGAAAAAATCGATGATAAGCTCATTATCTTTGTTCAGTACTGACAGATTTGTCAATACAGTGTACAGATTGAGACTGGAAAGATATGCTTGTTTCCGTATGAATTATTCGAAATTTAAGGCGATGTTGTTGATGACGAGTCAATTTCTGAGGGCATCTTTCGCATCTTTTAAGGATAATCATCGGTAATGAAATTTCTCCGAAATCAATGAAGTTTATATGAAAGTTGTAGCCCAAGTGTCAAACCAATTATATATGGTTTATATTATTATATGGTCCGAAATTTGTAGCCAATACGTGTCCTCAATCACTATTGCTTTCCTTTAAAGCACTTGAAGAAAAATAATGTCTGAAATTCGAGTGTAACTTGTCGTTTCAACAGCCGATGTTATTTGTATAAAGTAAAGAAATATTATGTACTAAATTAGGCTTAAAAGATATTCTAATATTAAGAAGGTAGTGAAATTACTCATTTTGCATGGTTTTCTTAACAATTCCTTACGTCCCATAACAGTAGGCTGCATAGCCTATAGCAATTCTTAAAATTTAATTATTTTCATCTTTTGGTCCTTAAGCTTAAAGTGATTCAATTCACTGTTTCGCGCTGAATTATGAGAATTTCAATTGTAGACCTTCTTTTTGAATTTTGATATTTATTAAACCACTTGACAGACTGAGTTTCGTATTTCCTATTACATACATACATATATTGTGTGGAAAGAATTCTTTTGTTGCTGTTGACAATTTTCCCTCTTATTTTTTTTTAAATATTGGTTGCCTAAATTCCTCCGTACAGCTGAATTTGTTTTTCTTTTGTGAGCTTTTGTTAAACTTGATTGCTTAGCTTGTTGACATTATGCTGCTTGAGACTTTTCTTAATTTTTGTTGTTGTTCTTGTTGGTTGCTGGTTGTTGTAAATGCTTTGGTTAAGTTTGTTCATTCAAATTCGTGTAAGAAACCAAAGATCTACAAGACGAAATACAAGTTTTTTTTTGCCACTTTTTGTCGTTTCATCAAAGGAAAAAGAAAATAAATGAATTGAATTTTTTTGTTGGTGTTATTTCTTTTATTTTTTGGAGTGAAATTTTACTCAAGGCACACTTAAATACGTATACAAAAACTATTTTAAATCAAAATGAAGTCAGTGTTGCATGTATGAGCCTTAGTATGACTTTTGTTGATTTATTTGTGAAGATGTTGGCGATGTTTTGTATGTACATATGTTTTGCTTTAGTTTTGCAAATTGCAAATAATACAGATGTTTTAAATAATATTTCCAAAATGAAATATTCAAATAAAAATAAAATTTAGTTTTGCAGCGTTTAAGGCCTTAAGTGCGTATTTGATTTTCAACACTTAGTTTTTTAACTTTTCACTTGTTTGTCGGCTTATACTAAATAACATGGAATATTTCTTAAATCTTTTTATTTTTCCACAATCTTTTTTTTTTTTTGTTCTTCAAAATTGGCTCACTTTTCAATTCATTTAAAAAGGATCGTCTTATCGTCTTATGAAATATATTTCTATACACTGCATATACTCGAAATACAAATATTTCATAAACATCTGTTATCTGGGTATTTTATTTCCACTTACTAGGCAATATACAATACCAACAACACTAAGAGCAGAAAAAGAAAGCAAAAAAAACCCCAGAAACAGAAACGACGGCAAAAAATGCAAATCTACTTGAGATTTTTATCATATTTTGTTAAGCAAATTTTGAACATACCAATGCAATATACATACGTACGTATGAAACCACAAAAACAAAATACTTTCGCAGACAAAAAATTCTAGTATAAATAGAAAAATATGAAAAAGATTTAAGCTGAGCAAAAAAAAAAAATAAATAAAAAAACTAAAATATTTATATCTTGAAGAAGAAGAAAAAAAAAATGAAAAGAAAAAAAGGAATTTGTTTACTTATTTTCTTGTGCTTGTACCACAAACAACTTGAGTTTTTCTTTTGCAACAACAGTGAGAGAGGAAAAAAAATGCAAAAATTTCTCCGCAAATAAATATTTTTCTGCTGAACACAATTGGCGGAAGGAAAAAGAAAATGCTTGTGTAGAAAGTTTTATACGAAAAACTAACAAAAAGAAAAGGCAACAAACAAGGAAAAAAAAATGCAAAAAAAAATGCAAAATAAGAATAATAACAATACAAATAAAATAAATTTTCTGAAAGCGAATATAACCATTTAAGTACCAGATATTGATGAACAATTTTGCAATGCGAAATACGAAATAAGATGAATGTGAGACTTTATTGGCATTCCTCACAAATGCAGTCAGAAATTGATAAGTTACTAAAAATGTGTAATGATGTCTGAAGAAAATTATTATTTTAAAACGAACGTAAGGCTTAATGCAAAGGTCTCGAAGCAAAAAAGTAGGCTCACGGTGATCAAATTATAACTTCGTAATTAGTCGAACGTTATCGATCTTTGTTTCATTTATTTTGATACTTACACGTTTTTTATTTATTTATTTATTAATTACAATACAATTACAAATTATATTTTAATTGTATACGAGCTGAGTAACTTTGACCATATGCTCGGTGTAGTGTCACAGAGCAGAGTCTCTGGCGTGAATCGAACCCACGACCCTCACGCTAATAGTCTAGCACACTATCCACTAGACTACCAGGGCACCCACATACAGGTTTTTTTCATTTTCTGTTTTCGATGATTAATTGAATTTTTATTTTTCATAAAAAAAGATGTTCTTTCTTGCTCAACTAATTTCCTTAACTATTTCTGAAAAGCAATTTTTTTGGTGTGTGGCTTTGAACTCGTTTTTCGTATGCATTTTTTAAAACTTAATATTCGTCGTTTGTTTTTGGAAAGCTGCTCTTATTTTTACGAAAGATAAGACGATGAAATGTCAAATTCGATGAAAATTCGAAACATTACCGTTATATTTTACTTTTCTGTTGTAGTATTTGATTACTGCGTCAAATGAGAAGAAGGTGAAGCTACGCGGGTAATGACAAAGTCAGTGTTGACGCAAAAATTGGAAAGGTGTTGTAGACCATCGCGATAATTCCGAAATGCACTCATCTTTGATGCCTGATCTTACTCTGTCAGATTATAATTTGTTTTTTGGAACTGTCTTAATAGTTTAAATTAAAATTCTCTTGAGGTCTACATAAGGCACTTGAATTGGTTTTTTGCGTAGAAAACTCAGAAGTCATACACGCATGTAATAATGGCTCCACTCCAAAAACGACCAAATATTTTCAATCAAATATTAGAAAAAGGTATTTAGACGCCGTAGTCTAGTAGGACAAGGATTAAAATAATACACTTTTCTTCGCTTAAAAGCTTAAGTAAATGAATAATTCTTTTATATGGTTATGCTTTTAAAATTTAATTCTTTACCCTGTCACATTTCTCATGATGTTTTTGTTGTATTTAAAAGGATTTTCATTTAAGAAACAAAATTTCATTGTCAATATTTTTTGTTTTTCGATTTTAACTGAGTAAATTTTCTTCAGCGCACTTTATAATGAAAACAATAACAAGTTTTAGTACGCTACATGCACTAGCGATGTTAAGATACATGCAAAATCAAGTTTAACACCCCCGATTGAGGTTTGTATAAGTAGAAATCGAAAAATGCGTTTTCGGATATTAAATTATAATAATTTCATTATTTCATAAAGAATATTAAAGGTTCCAGAAAAAAAAACAATACTTGTCTGCCACTTGTTTCTATCCTTAGAAATTTTTCTCACAAAAAAAAAAAAAAAAATAATAAAAAAGAAAAAAGAAAAAGGAAAAAAAAATGAAAATCAACCATAAATGTTTAAGACCCAGGTGACAGTTTCAGCATAAAACCTTATTGACATTGTTTTTCGTTTTTTTATGTTTTTTTTTTTTGGTCTGAAACTGTTGGGTCCTGGCACAAAAGTAAAACATTTTCTTCCCATCCTCTCATTTTTTTTACATGAAGTTGATGATGATGACTCTGTGGGAATTTTTTTATGTTCAGCTTGCTGTTGGTGTTGTATTTTCATTTTCATTTTTTCTTATTCACTTCATGAATATTGATTGATTGCTTACAAGTTTGCATAATAAAACAGGGAGTAACAGGGAGAGAAAACGAATTCTTAAGGAAATTGCTTGGCAAAGTAAAGGTGACGGAGATAACAACAACAAACAAAAAAAGCGAAGAAAAACTCCAGGTGGCCCAGGGAACAGGGTATAAATTAATTAGATGTTGTACATTGAAAAAGTGTGTGTGTTTGTGTTTTTGTTACAAGGGCTTTACAGAAAGGAAAAGCCTCTTATTTAATTAGTGTGGTGAACGGTAAAGTAGCTTTGCCTTGAAAACAGTTTCTCTTAAATATTCTGTAAAAATGTTTTCATTTTATCAGAAATTATGACCAAAAGCATTTTTCTTTGGATAAGAAACTTTTCAATTTAATATTTTGAATGAAAGTTGAAACATTTTTAATCTATGTACGTTGAGCTCTTAATATAGGCGGTAACAAAAATCTGGCTTAAGCTATATCCTTACTAGGTTCAAAACTTAATTTCTAACAATATGTATATTTGGTATACATATGTTTGCAAAAAATTCTAATTGTTTAAACTAAACTAAATTAATATGTATGTATGATTTAATTTTAAGATATTTCTATTTAAATTACTATATGTATTTATATGTACAAATATTTTTTTGTTAATAATATTTCTTTTATTTCTGTTTTATTTTTTCTAGTTTTATTATTCGTCATGTCGTTATATGATACATCATGCATGGATGCATTTTAAAGTGTATTTTCTATTCAATGTTGTTTTATACCACAAACCTAAGATCTGAATGGAAAAGAGTAAAAAGAGAGAAAAAAAATATGGAACAAGAAAGGAAAAAAAAGTAGAAAAAAACTAAAATGGAAATTGTTTCTAACTACTCTCAGGATATACTTGTGAAAGTATACATGTTATGTGCTTTTACTGTAGCATACTTTTCGGTTAAATAAAACTGGGTTAACGAATATGATGCTTGAAAATAGATTTTCTATACAAATGTTCACATTGGTTTGCCATACATTTCATATGTAAAATATTTGTGTAGTAAATGAAATATAAAAAAAACGAAAGAAAAATAAACAAATTATGAGTCATTTTACAATCGATTTATAATGCTCAACTTTACAGTTTAAGTATTTGCATTATTTAAAACAAATTTTGTTTAAAACAAAAAAATAAATCGAAAGTTTTTACAGATCTGTACTTATTATTTAACGAACATTGTGGTTCGAACATAATAAACTTTTCGACTTTTAGGTTTGTGATTTGCAGGCCTCTACGGAAATTACTCAATCAGGAGAGTTCTATAGAGATCGAAACAAATGATTATTTAAAGTCGTAAGGCTTTAAAACTTTCCAGACAATTACTCAGGTTATCCCAGGTTATCGAATATGAAACGCATATTATGATCAACTCTGACCGTTTTAACAGAATTGTTTGCTTTTATCTCGTTAATTTGTGATAGTAGAGATCAGATTAAATTGTTTGGTGACTTCTTAGATGGCCATAATAAATAAATAATTTCCAATACCTCTAAAAATGTACCATTATTTTTCAAATCTGGCTTTGGAAACTTCTGCGAAGCGTTGCCTTGCTTCGTCCGTGACACTATTATCTAACGTGATTCAATTTTCATTGACCGTTATCGTTCGTTTTAGAAATGATTCGATTTCATACTCTTTTAGCAGTGAATCCGCAATATATTCATTCGGTCCAAAAATCTTCTATGGCTAGTTTATATCAAGCTTTTTGTGTTTGCGTGTATAAAAGTTTGATGACAAATATCTAATTCCCTGGCAAAGTTTTCTTTCTTCCTCTCTGTTGATTTTGCTCAAATTTTGCTCCAATTTTCTGTAATTTGATCGACTTTTTAGCGATTGGTCGACCCGAATATGGTATATCTTTACAATCAAAATCATCATATTAAATAAGTCAATTATAACAGTAACAGTCCTTAGTTCTAAGTGGAAATAATTTTCTAATTTTCTACAGATTAATGCGATTTTAAAAATATCTTTAAAAGTTGACACTTAATATGTCACTTTTCATTCAAACTGTTTTATGGACTACATGAAGTGCCGGCTACAATTAGAATTCTATACCTTCTACCAATGTTTTAAACTTGTTTGAGTTGCATGGACTTTTTAAAAAGTGTTATCACTCCCATAACATATCGGAAACACCCATATTTATCTTAAAATTGTGTTTGTGTTTTAATATGAATATGACTTTACTACTACTACTACTACTGATTAAAAATCTTTACATACGTATTTTTATATTTTAAATATAATTTTTTGTCATTGGAAAACTATTGTGGCATATCTTGTTACAGAAAGTTTTTGTTTTACTTTTTAGAAAATAAATAAAACACTTCTTGTCTTGCTTGCAATATCCACAAATTATTGCAATCTGCATTTTAAAAGTAACATTTCTCTCTAAGGAAAAATTTATTTCAACAGAGATGTCGTACATTATTTTATTTTTTCTTAATTATAATAAAATTTATACAGTCAGTCCTCTTTATCAATGTTTCATTTTTATTGGCATAAAAAATTTTTAATTTCTTTATTATGTTTATATATTATACATACATATTCACAATAATATCATATGTATGTATTTATGTATGTTGTATGATGAAATTCACATTTGTACAGAAACAATTATCAAATTGTGAACAACTATTGAAATTCAATTTCCTTTTTATTGTGTAACGCTGTGTAAATATGTATCATTGCAAAAAAATGCCACTTATTCAACTTATTTCTAATTTCAATGCCATAAAATTCAAATATATATGCTGTTAAGAGGTTTTTCATTATCATCAAAAAACACTTACATTTTTATAGGGACCTTAAACTCTCTGCCATTGTATTGAAGAGCCAAATAATCGTACACATATGATTGCACAAAATTAAACCATTTAAGGGCGAAAGAACAAAATTCGAATAAAATCCTACACCCTTGCATAAAACCCCTCAACCGATAGACAGACAGACAGACGTTAAATAAAAGGGATGAAGATGTGACACTAGTGGTAGCTCTAGAGAAGCAATAAAACCATATACAACAACAGCAATAATAGCAACAATAGCAACAACATTGACAATAATAGCAATGCCAATCATTAACATTTGAAAGGTTATGGCAGAGCAAAACAAATAATAGCGAGGGTATTGGCTGTTGTGAGAATAATAATAGTATTGCAGATGAAGGCAAAAAAACAAAAAAAAAAAAAAAACAAAATAAAGAAATATTAGAAAACTTTATATACATACATACATAGTAGAATATATTTATTTCCATTGAAAATTACGAATGGATATTTTGAATTGAAAAACAAATAAATTTCTCAAAAAGTTTTTATTAATTTTCCTTCAACGGGCGAATGAAAAAGTACTCCAGCTTAAATATCATTTCAGTTTGTGTAAAATATTACTTAGACTCTCTTCATTCCTTTTATTTGTTTTTGAATAAAATTTATATACAATATTTTCAGTCAGTGTTGTTATTGTTGTTGGCTTTGTGTTTTCGGCTCCTAGTAAGTTTTATAGACTTGGTCTTTACTTAAGATTTCTTTATTTTATTATTTTATCAACGACCAAATGGTGTTAAAAATATGAGTTTTGTTTCCGTTTAAGTTTTTTCTTTTTTTTTGTCAGTTCTGTCCATCAAACTGAATTGAATTGGCAAATTGCTGTGAGATCATATACCCAGCATACATATCTTTTATACCGGACAAATGGTTGCGTCGATACAGTGCTCTATGGAGCTATAACGACAGCAAATACAATGTTGACGACCATCATTGAATTTATTGCAATTGTGACTTAAACCACTTTATCCACAGTCAACAGCTTGACCAATAAACCAATATACTTATATTGAATTATATTGTATAGACATACATACATACATACATACATACAAAGATACATACATACGTATATATATCTTCCCTTATGCTGTTACTAACTGGCTGACAGACAGACTGACACATCGACACTTATTCATACTCCTACTAATATACAAACGATTATCCTTTTTTGAAAAAAAAAAAATTTATTCCAAAAAATATGGCAACAACATGCTACAGTCAACCAGCCCAAGTTGAAAATTAAAAAGAGGAAAATCTGTTTTATGGAATACATGAATTTCAATTCCAAAAAAAGGAACAAAACGAAAGATATAATATGCCCGCCCATTCTTATACACTTCTAAACGGATTCAGTCAGGCCAGACCAATATACTGGTGGTAGTTGTATGCCGCTATATGAGGCAGCCAATACAACTACCAATACCAATACCAATACCATTACTAATATCATCGACAAGGACAGCACTGTACCATTTCGGTGTCATTGTTATCGTCAAGCTTTAGTTGACAATAAGCTTATGTATTAAAAAATGAAATGAATTGAACGGAATGAGAAGAAAATAATAAAGAAGGAAAAATTCAATTTTAAGTCCCCTATCTTTTCAATAATATGAACACAGTCTTTTTACTCACACTCTCTAGCATTCCAATTAATACAATCAAATGATACACGCACATCTAATAAATATATGTACGAGTATATTAAAGAATTTTTTTCTGTCGTTGACAGTAGTAATTTTATAAATTAAATCGAAACATTTCTCAATGGGTTCAACGGGAGGTCAGGTATTGACCCTTTACTGGTCTAGCAGTCGAAACTATGATGCTTTCGAGGGGGAACAAATAATGCAATGTGGTCCTCATTACGACTACGGTCAATATGTTTTCTCAAAAACTTTTTAAAAAATATTCTTAGAGAAATGGGTACCTTACGTAAATATAAAGTTGTGTTAGTACACAACATATTGACTGAAGTCGACTTAGACTGTTATTGCTTGAGACCATAGAATTATTCTTAAGAACTAAGAAGTTCTATGATTATCATTGTTTGGGGATTGCTTGTCAGTTTGTTTTTAGTATAAAAACTCATTACATACTTACAAATACTTAAAGATATTGTTAATATCCCGATAAAAGAGTACCAAACAATATTTCGAATGTTTTTGCCATAAGAGAGGCGTCAATGAAGTTTAGTTTTGAAGATCCTTTACATGAGTATTGCTTGTGGACTGTTGAATAATAACAACGATTAGCTCTAAGTGAGTGTGAGAACGGACTAACTGGTGATAAATCATGAGAAATTGGATATGGCATTAAGCACAACGCGTATTTGTGGAGAAGGAATATCATTGTATTCTCCCATCACCATTATGGAGTTTGTTAGGCGTTTTTATCACCAACTATTGCAATCAATTGGGCGATACACCAAAGATAATTCGAAAAATACTTCGAGTATTATCAAAGAATATTATACGTTAACGGATCTGTCAACACATCATTACCTGCAACTGCTTTCACGACTGATCCCATGAAATGACTGATATTTACATTATATTTGAGGATGTATTCTATTTGCCTACAAAAGAAAATCGCAGAAGCAGCCGGAAAGTTTTGATAAATCTCACGTTCAATTAATAATTTTTTCTCTCTTAGTTTTGTGTGTTAAATCTTATAAATCCCTAAATAAAATACTATTAAGAGAATGATTTGATTGACTTATTGACAAACCCCTATATGTATATATGTATGTATGTATGACTATATTTAGTAATTTTTTCTAAATTATGTTAATCAATTTCGAAATGTTTTCATTTTGTGCTGCTTTTTTTTCCCCGTCGTATTCAACATCAGTTTGTTCTGTTCAGTTCGTTTCCTTTTTTTTTGTATTGGTTTGTTGCGTTCATTGTCTTTTGGCCTCTTAAGTATCTTAAGTATATTTGGTATAATTTTATTATAAGTAGTTGTATTCGAAATATAAATTTCTATTTATTCTCTCTGTGTCTTATTACAAGATTATCTCAATTTGCTGGAATATTTATGTTCTTTTATTTTATTTCTCTTTTGGTGGTGGTGTGGAGAAAAGTCCAAAGTAGACATGTCCATCCATTTCATTTTTACTCTGACCATTGCTTTTTTTTTGTATGTATGTATACATGTCTGCATAAATTTATCATCAATTAGTTGACCATTTTGTTAACAAGGGCGTTGGATGAATTTTGCTTTTGGTCAAAATCGATGAAGTGTGAGCGTTTGTAGGCACAAGTGTGGGTCGCTTTAGGCACAGCAGGTTATTAATGTTTTTCTTCTTTTTCTTAACATTTTTGTTTTTTTTTTGGTGTTACTTGGAAAGATTTTGGATCATTTATTATTTGGTTGACCAGCCAGGTTAAAGGCAAATGTTTATAAATGATTTAACTTAAGATTTGATGTACACGTTTGAACTACAAGTCCTTTAATTTCGAAGTTGCACGAGTTTTGTTTTCTTTAACAGTAATTGAGTTACACAAAAAGACGATTTGCCTTATTATATCCTTTAATGTTGTCTTTTTTAGCTCTTTCCAAGTTCCAATAAGATTACCGATTATATATTTTGTTACAGTATTTTAAGCATGAAAATGCAAAACAAAATGAAAACTTGACTTATTTCATGAAAGAAAACATCATTCATTTATTTAGTTTGGAGTACGAGAAGATACCAACCAACCAGCTAACTAACGTTTCTTTATGGCCAAGTTAAGATGAGACGAGAAAAGACATCGCAAAAAACTGGGGTAAAAAAGCAGAAAATTATAGAATTTAAGAAACTGCAGTTAAAAGCAAGTCTTTGGCATCACAGTGGACTGGTGAACGTGGAATGGAGAGAAGAAGGACTGGGTGGAAAGGATAAAGTAAATAAAGGATTATTTTAAACAAATCCTGAAGCACTTAAGAGAAACAGTAAGTGGACAAGTGATGACTAAGTTCCAGCATAATAAAATGACCGTATTTTACTGATGCAAATTGTACAAGTATCATGGCAGACGAATGTTTTTGTAAAAAAACAATGCAATCTGGCTTGCATGGCGGAGTCTAAGGATTTATCTTAATAAAAAAATGTGCATTCTTTTTAAATTTCTAAAAATATTTTTAATTATTGTACTCTTCTGCTGTGATGTGATGCCTTGTTTAAAACGCACTTAATACTTAACAAATTATCAAGCAGATCAGTTTTGCGTCCTTTGTTAGAGAAACCCCTACTCAAAAAAGAAGTAAATTATTATTTATTTATAAAATGTTTGTATTTAAATTTCAATTCTTTTTCTTTGGCAGAGAATTATATTCATTGTGTCTTATGTTGGTCTTCATGCTGCACAAGAAGTAAAAGATTTTTCATTTCACAATTTCTTCTTCAATTTTGTTTTTCTTTTTTATAAGAATAAATGACATCATTTGCCAAAACATATTTAAGCTTATCTGCTGTTTCCTTCCTCTTAGGGGTCTCAATTTATTTGTTCTTCATCTTGTCAGTTTTCTAAAAACTTGCAACTTTCCTTCATATTTTTTTGGTGGTGAGAGAAAGTAACAATAACAACAATAGCTGGTGGAAGAGGTACATTATGTTTGTTATAATACCAACAATTCTAAGCCAGTATCTTGTTATTTTCTACCTACCTTGTTATAAATATTAGAATATTTTCTTTGTCGAAAACATTTAACCTCAACAATATTAAAGCAGAAAAAATCCCTTTTTTTGTAAAAAAAACCAAAAAAAAATTATGTTTCATTTTATATTCAGGGATTTTCTACAGTTGACTTTGTTGCTTGTTTTTATATGCATATCATCATTTGAAAGTAGTATACAAAAAAAGCTTAATGCCTTTTCTTTACTGGCTTAAAGCTACTTTTTGACATTGTCCGTTTGTCATCTCAAGTCTGTTGTTCATCATTTATTTCTTTTTTTTTCCCATCTTTTTTATATGTACTTTAAATCGCATACATTTACAATTCCTTGAAGTAATATTTGATTGTCTTGTCAGTGGCATAAAGATAGAGAAGAAGAACAAGAAATGTTGAAACTCTGCTAGTCGACATTTTTATAAGTTGTAGGGAAAATTGAAACAAAAAAAAATAAGAGTAGTCTGTGTTAAATATGGGTGATCACTAGTGGAAGTCATTTCATTAAACCTAATGCAATGGAAAACTGCATGGAAATTATTTTAAAAATTTTAATTTTTCTAAACTTTCTGTCAACTCTGAGATATGTATGTTCGGCAGTAGATCTTGTCTATGACATCAATTTAAATGCATTTTAAAAATATATTCGTTCAATTGAATTTAACATCAGTTTAATAAAAATTCACTGTTTAAAGTTGAAATTCTTTTTCTTGTTTAGTCAGCCATTCCATTCATTTAATGCTAAAGTTGTATCCATTAACTCAAATTATAAACTGAGCTAATTTTCTAACAGCCATTTCATTCAATTTTGTGTTTTAGAAAAACCCTTTTTTTATTTCTTTCGGAAGTAATCAATTTTTTTTATTTATTTTTGCTGAAACTATTTTACGAAAAACTTAAATTGACCACAACGAACCAAAAAGAGAACCAGAAAGAAAGAAAAACTATATAGAATTGCACTTCTAATTGTAATGCAGCCATTTAAGACTTTTTCTTTTATAAACTTAAACATCCAGCCATTCATTCGTTCGTTTGCCCTTTCATTCATACAAACCAACGAACAATAAATGTCTTCGAAATAAAAAAAAAAACTAAAAGAAGAGAGAATCACTCGTTTGGAGAGTATTATTATTTTTTTTTTGCTGAAAATACATTCTCTAGCATTTATTTGAAAAGTATTGTATAAAAAGTAACTCTACTGACAGGAGTACTTTAGTATGAAATAGCTATGAATAGATGTTTGTGCATGTATATGTATGTATGTATGTAAGTGTATGTATGCTTTTGAAACTAAGAATACGAAAGTACTACATGGGTACTACAGAAGAAGAAAACTACTGTTATTGCAATTACCATTATATCACTATTTCTGTTTCCTTATCCTCTCTCTCGCTCACACACACTTTTTGTGCCTTCGTATAGGGTTTTTGGACACGTGGTCATTACTTACTGCTGTATTAGTAGTTTTCATTTGGTTTCAATTGTTAAAATCTAATACGATGCTCTACATGATGCTCCATGGTCTGTGTGAGAGAATACGTATGTATGTATGAGTTTCTGTTAAACAGTTTCTCTCTTTAATGCCACAATATTGATATGAAGTAGAAGAATATTTTTGTACAAACAAGTAGTGGAGTAGCATTTGTAGCTGCTGGATTTTATACTTGAACAGTGTAAATATGGAGTCCAAAGCTATTTTTCGTTTTCATTCATTTCACACACTAAACACTTGTATTGATTTTCTACAAACGCTTGTAAACTTCAATCGTTTCAGTACAATACGATTGAATTTATTTTCTTTTTGAAATAAATATTTTTCATATGCATTGCAGGCATACATATGTACATATGTATGTGTATGTCATGTATGCATGTATGTGTTTGCTTATAGAAAAAGTTACAAATTTTTACTTGATTTTAAAGAAATTTTAATTATATTGACGTTAAAATATAGAAGATATTTTGAATAAATTTTTCTTTTTGTTCCATTAATGCCATTGTAATAGAGTTACTTGGGAAATTTTAAATAATTTGAGAAACTAAAGATTTCCGGAAGCGGCAGTTCTTGTTGCTTTGCAAACTGCCAAATATTTGAAATTTTAATTTTATTAAACATTTTTGATTGACATTTGGTATAAATTTGTAGACTTTACGTTGCTTTCTAAGAACATAAAAGACAAAAACCACAATAAAATATGTCTGAAAAGCATTTCTTTAAAACTTCTAAAACATGCTAAATGTTGCTACAACTCGTCATTTTATTTTGTTTCAACCGATGTTGCAAGATTCTCTGGCAAATACTGTTTAAGTACACAACAGACGTTCAAACATAAGCATGGATCTTGTAGAAAGTTAGCGTTAAGTGGCTTATTAATAATGCCACAATATTGTTTAAAAGTTAAAAACAATTTTGTTGAAAACCGCATATTTTACTTTTTGGTTTTTAATTCTTTTTGTTGTATTCTTTCTTTCATTTACTCTTGTTACCTGTGGCATAGGTACATACAGTGTGGTACACAATATTTCCAAAGCAAAAGGAGGGGGTGAAAAACTAAAACTTAAAAAAGATGACAGCTCAAAGAAAACAACAACAATAAGAACAAGAACAACAACAACTAGCATCTAAGAAATATTGGAAAGAACGAACAGTTTCAAAGGTATTTTTTTATATAATAAAGGAGTAGTCAGCGTAAAATACAGTATTTTACTCAATTAAGATGGCATAAAAGCATATATGCAGCCTTTTGTGGGGGGTAGGAAGGAGAGGGTAAAGCGATACTGAGTAAAAAAGTTAGAGAGCTCAGTTTAAAATACACCAAAATGCTAATTTTTCATATAAGTATGCTGCATAAACAACATACAACACCTGCTGCTGATGATGCCACTGTTGCTAAGCCAACACTGCTGTTTTAGAAACAAAACTAAACAATTTCAACAAAGAACACCAACATAACAAAACAAACAAAAAAATATAACAAAGTATCACAGTTTAACCATAGACTTTCGGAACAATTCAAAGGAGCAATTCCCTCTTTTTGAATATTAACATGTAGCAACGAATACTTTTGAAAATAAAGAGAACACTTTTACATAAAACTCTATTTTATGCATTCAGTGGTGTAAGAGCAACAATGTCTTATAATTTGTAACTTTAAAGCCGAACCGTCTAAATAAGAAACACTCAATGTACGTTACATACGTATATTGATGGAAAAGTTTATTACAACAAATGGAAAACAAAAACAGTCTACATCGTTAATAATTTAGTAACTGTAAGGTTGAAGCATGAATTTAATAACTCTCTTAATATTATTGTAGAGTCGATGATAATAAAGTGTTTGAAACTTTACCTACTTGCCACAACAGACAGGCTTATTCGCATGTGCAACATCTGCGTAACAAAGTTTTCACTTTGTTCTGATATTTTGGTTTATTATTGTGGAGATGTTCTTATAAAATATTATAATATAAAGAAAATGGAGGATTTTTTATGGATATAAAGATAGAATTTATTTATTTCTACATTTCACTGTACGTAAATACATACATACATATGCGTATATCGCTGATATTTTAGTACAATAATTGCAAAAGTCTGCAGAAACACAAGCCATTTAATGTAAAAAGACTTTCTCGGAAAAAAAAGAACTGAAAGATAATTTTTCATTATAAAATACAAAGTCATTTACACATTTTTGGAAATCAATTTAAAAACAGTAATTCGAAAAATATTCTTCTCTTCAAATTTAATTGAAATCGATTTAATGTCACATATTTTCATACTTTTTTTCCCCTCTCTTGCTCTCTGTCTCTCTCTCTTACTCTATCTTAGTATAAGTTATTGCATCGCTTATGTTTTGTAATTGAATCGAGATTTTTTCTAAAAACCATGTCTCCCTAAACATGTACAACATCAATATGTTCGTTCAGCTATTTTGCTATTGTTGTTTGACTATAAACAGTTTTCTTTTTTTTTTCTTAATAATTTTTCCTCCTCATGTTCTTTAACGTCTATAAGATTTGCAGTACTTCGAGTAATAACAAAAGCTATGGAGCACAAGGAAAGCTCAAGCAACCATAAAATTGCTGCTGTAGTTTTTTTTCTCGCACTCTCATTCTCCCTTTTGCTTTCACTCTCTCTTTCTCTTTCTCTCTTTTTGTTTGCATTCAAAAATTATACGTGTACGTATATGTGTATGTGTTTGTGTTTGTGTATGTTGTGTTATTTTTCGCGAAATACTACACACTGATGCTTATGTATGTACGTATATGAATGAGTGTGAATAAGAAGAGGGACGAAAGGATAAACAGTATTTATTTAAGAAATATATGCTCAGACATTCTGATGCAAGCAAGGCTTGTACAAATAGACTAACTTACAGTTCGGTTCATAGCTGTAAAGACACGTTTATATTTATGGTCACGGAGGCACGGATAATGACGTGTGGTGTAATACTTTGTGATTTGGATTTATGACTTTATGTACAGGAGACTTTTATAAAAATTATATGATTGCTTATATCAGTTGTAAATAAATTAATGACGAATATTTAATTATAAATTAACTTTTCAATCAGTGAGAGTTTTTTTTTCGAAATTTATAAAATTAAAAAAAATCCTTTTAATCACAGAGAATAGTTTATATGGTTAATGGTTCCATGTCTCTCATATTAGAGGACCTCTGAGATAGTTATCATATTATTTCGTCCACTTTGCACATATACCTCCAAACAATTTGGAATTCTTGATATTTTAAAAATGTTTCCATTTAAAAGGCGTTGAATTTGATGCTGATGTTGAGTGTGCAATGTGTACTGTGTGTTATTTGCTCAAGTCAATACTATTAAGTACGTGCGTATGTAAATGTATATATGCAAAGCGGGAAGAAAAAGGCAAAAAAGTAGGGCAACAAGAGTGTAAAAAATAACAATAATAAATAGGAAGTTGGTGGAAAAAAAACAGAAGCAAACAAACAAAAAAAAAAACAAATACGAAAAAAAATGTTGAAAGAAATCCAGTATTAAACAGCACGAAAAGGAATTTTTGCCCGTACTATAGTAAAGAGTATACTGCAGAGATTTTATTTTTTTTCTTTATTTTTTTGTAATTTTCATATAAATAAATTTTAAAGCTCACGACAAGAGATAGAAATGGAAAAAAATGGAACTCTACCATGTTTATATAAAAGTTTAAATCTGCACACGCACATACATACACACATAGTTATGCTCAAGTGTTTGAAGAGTAGAGATGTTGGTATGTAAATTTATAAGAATTTATACACCAGAACACATTCAAATAAATATACATATGCATATAAATATCATTAGTATGTGTGTGAGTGCATCACATTAGTGATTCATATTTAAATCCCTTAAGATCTCACATGAGCCCCAAAAGATTTTCTGTGATGTTTGTATACTACTACTACCACAACTACGATAATACTACTATTGCTACTACATCCTGCATATAAATAAATTCTTATAAATATGTATGTATGTATATATGCATAAGTTTATAAACTAACACATGCATGTATGTAGAAGTATTTTATAGTTAAACAGATGGGCGCATTCATTTGTACATTTGATATCCAATGTGTCCTTAAATTCTTATTTTTATAATATATGAATGTACGTATGTACATATAAATGTGTGTTTATTTAATATAAGGTTCAAAGTAGTATGTATGTGTGTAGTAACTTCTTTGTATTCAATTTCCCATTTAAATTAATTAGTATGATTTTATTTGTTGTTTTTTTTATTGTTGAATGATATGACTTATAGATTTGAAATATTTCTTTCAGGGAATATGTTCTTTGCAAGATAAGTTTCATTCCTTGAATGAAATTTTCTTTTAAAAACTTATTTGTAAAGGTGCTGGCGTACGTAACACAATGTGGAATTACAGAAATTTTAAAATGCATACCACAGCGGTTGTACTTCTGTTGATGATTGTACCAGGTAAGTGGAAATCTTTAAAATGTTTTTTTTATTCTTTAATACCACTAACTACGTAAAGGATTTCTACAAATAATAACATTGGATTACTTTCTTTTATGGTTCATTTAACAAGGAAAATTTTAATTTAATTTGTTAATGACAGTGTGTAGAAAATTCCAAGGACTCAAGTCAATAACAGTTAAGATCCTTGTGATTGGACTATAACAAGACCACCAAGGATTTGGTAAAACTTTATTTTTACTTTCATTTCTTTGCGTGTATTGTGAAATTTCTTTATAATAACATTTTGAGGTAAATAAACTTTTAATGTTGCCATTTTAGTTTTTTTTTATTGATTGTCCCAAGGAACACTAAGACAATGAATGGCACATACTGACTTGCAAAAACTTTGACGTAAAAATTGAAACCGGAAAAAGTTTTTAAGTTTTCTTTTCTTTTTTCTTCGTAAAAGAACACAAAATCGAGAGAAAGTTAGCCATCCTATAATAATATATTCAATGAGCACACTGTAAAAGCAGTAGAATTGATACTTAAAACAGAGACATAAAAAAACTTATATTTTCAAATTTTTTTTATTGATCAAAATGCTGAAAATCAAATTAGTGTCACATCTAATGAACAAAATGTGCTAATGCATGGTTTATGATGGTAAATACATACATATATCTTCTCATTTGTGGCTTGTGACTGAAAATGACAAATGCCTATGAAATAAAGAAGGAAAAAAGAAACAAAAAACGCAAACTATGATGAACAAATTTTACTTTCATTTTTCTTAAGCAAAAATGTCAATTCAATGACTTTTTGATAGCAGATCAGACATAACATCCACTTTGAAGGATGTATTTCAATGGAAAACATTTCCCAGAAACATCAATGACGCCACATTAAAAATAGTTTTCCATTGTTTTTTTTATTTTTTTTTCTTTTTTATTGTATTTAACTTATACTTTCCTGCTATTTATTTTCTTGTTTCTTTGTTATTTTGTTTTATTGGTTTTTTTTTGTTTTTTCCTTCATCTAAATGATTTCTTTCTTTCTCAAGCAGTTTTACTTGTGGACGGGAGTGTGGTTGGACTGACTTTATGGAGATGAATTTAGTATAACTTTGACTTTTGTTGTTCAGTTATGGTAAAGAAGAGCAAAATTATTATATAATTTTCTGCGTATTCATCATAATTTTTTATCATCAGGCAGCAAATAACACATTGAAATTGTTTTTCCATTTTCTTAAATTTCTTGGGGAATAGACACACAATATATCCAAGCAAGCATGCACATATTTAATAATGACAAATATGTAGTATATCCAAATCACATATATACTCTAACATACATTCACACATACATATGTACATATTGAGCTGTATGCGTGTGTTAATATACAAAAATTCATTCCTCTTTCCTTCCATCGTACATGTGTAATAAACAAACATTCATGATTAATGTGGCAAAAATTATTCTCTTGTGTAATCTTTTCTCCAAAAGTGTATGTGTGTGTGTATCTTTGTTTTTATTTCTCTCTCTCTCTCTCTCTTTCTCTCGCTCTATCTCTATTACATTATGGAAGTTTGCAACTTTGTATGTATGTGTGTTTTAATTCCCTAACCCTCTCCGTTCTACTACATTTATCCAGATGTGAATGTGTATGTGTGTGTATCTGTGTGAATGTGTAAAATACTGCCGCAATTGAAAAACGTGATTAAATATCATAGCGTATGTAGTAAATAGATGTCCTCTTTGCTAGTTTAGTACCAAAAACTTTTGGTTTTTCCTTTATTTTTTGTTTTTTTTTGGTCTCCATATTTACCATTTACCACCACCACATACAATATTTTGCTCATTTAATTTTTTACTTCGTTCGTTTTTTTTCAAAGTTAAACATTTGCTTAAAAAACTTTTTCTCGCTATTATTATTTGGGGAAATGATGGCATTTTTTGGTTCACATGAAAGGGAAAATTGCACAGAACACATTAATTAGTTTGTTAAATAGTTGGTTGGTTGGTTTACATAATATTCAAATAGCGTCCGTAATTTCTGTACAAGTATAACTAACTAGTGCTGTTTATGATTAAGCCCCCCAAGGGATTTTGAAAATATTCGAAAACGTATCTGAAGTCTTTTGAAGTTATTCAAGCAGTAAGAAAAATTATTTCTTTTTAAGACATTAAAGAATAAATAGAAAGTCAAAATGCAGGGGAATACAGTGATATCATATAAAAGCAATAAAAGCTACATACCTTTCTGTTGGTTTTACAAGTTAAAAAACATTAATTTGTTTATTTAATTTTTCTTTTTGTATATTTTATTTAAAACTTTAAATGATTTTATAAAACCTCATTAAAGACTATATTATTATTGATTCTGTGATTCATCGTTCCTTATTATCATGCACATTTGCTTCTCATCAAAATGATTTGATTTTTTATTCTCTCCCCCTTCTTTGTGTAACTTTTCCAGACTTTATGGTTTCCTTAATTAGTGCATTTAAGGTTTTTTTTTCTTCTTTTTCTTTTCTTTTTGTGAATGTTCATAGTTTTGCTGAAGAAAGTTTCAGTCGGTTTACTGTTCTGATGGAGAAATACAAAAATATTTATTAAACTCACAATACGAATTCGTTCTCCAATATATGATACAAAGTAAATTGATGCAGTCATTTAGTAGCAGTATCTGTATTTAACAGAAATTGTTTGCGTTTCATTTGACGACTATTTATTGAAATGAGATTCAATAATGATGGCAGTTTCTACTATATTTTGCTGACAAAATATACAAAAACTTTACAAAACTTTATAGCCATGACAATATACTATATATGTATGTATACATACATATTTTCATTTTTCTTTTTTAAGTTTTCATTTATTTCGTGTTTAGAAAATTTTCATTTATTTCAGCGAACAAAAGTTTTTATTTTGCAGCATAAAATTCACAATCGCAGACATTAAAAGCTACCGCTTAATAAATTTGCTAAAAATTTTCGTATACAACTAAGAAACAAGAATCAAAATTTTATTATTAAATATATAAAGACTTCAAGAGAATAATTTATTATCCCTACACCACTTTTGTTGTATAGATTAACGTACATATGTACTTGCATTAATTCGACCACGTATCGTATTTGAGTGTCAATGATAATGAATTCTTTACTACTTGTTGATTGCATTGTTATCATATTTAATGCTGGCGAAAGTTGAATGTAAAATAGATTTCAGCCCAATCCAATACCAATTTTAATGCAAATATTTGATTTTTGCCTTTTATGTTTGGAAAAGTTGCAAAAGCTTAATTAAGATTGAAACTTTGTTTGGCAAAATGCAAGAACAAATATTTTAATAAAACTTATACAACAAACTATTTTCAAACTATTTTCGTTTTAAAATTTTGTGAAGAAGAAGAACATTAGCATGTGCATACATATGTATGTATGTACATATCTACATATATGCATAGAGTATAGAGTATATCAGCATATTAATAAAACATCATATGCATGTTTAAACACGCCAAAAAGAAGAGGATAAAATATTTTTACTACTTTAGTTGCAACAGCAACAGCAACAACAACTACTAAACGAACATATGAGTTTTACAAACAATGTTCATATTGAACTTTAATTGAATTTTTAGCATTTAAAATAAGAACTAAAAATAAAAAACTAAAAACGAAAAACTAAACCAAAGTATACTGCTTATACATGCAAATGCAACCAGTTTTTAAATAATTGACGATTGCATAACTACACCAACGCATTCACTCACACTATTGAGCTTTGCATGATGCACGTACATATATGTATGTAATATAAAAATGTGTAAAAACTATGGAAATGCTACTCATAATTCCCTTTTTTTAACTGGAACTATTTTTGATAATTGAAAATTTCTCCAACTTTTAATAAAATTTTGTTGTAATTTTTAGGAAGTAATTTTCTACACGAAACAATAATGTTTCGAATGCCTATACAATACATGCATGCCCTTAGGGATCCTTTTAAATATAAAACAGCATTCATTCAACAATAAGAAAGAATTTTGTGTAAATTCTTCAAAGCGTTTAAACTTGTTGTTTAAGAAATTTAAGAACATGTCTCGTGAATGGTGGTTAAATTTAAATTGCTGTGAAATATGTATGTTATCATTGTTAATACAATCAGAAGCTATTTTCTAATTATTAAGCCACGGATGACTAACATATATACTTGGCACGTAAATTTAGCTAGAGAATTCTATCTGGAAGGAAATATTGGGAATTCATAAGACTTCTTCACTTTTAAAATCAAATATAATCTGAAGGTGAGACAAATTAAAAATTTGATTATTAGTGTCATCTATTTTCCTATTTAATTGAAATGATCTACTTTAAAATACTTAGTATTCAATTATAAACTCTTCAACTATTCCGATTTTAGTCAGTTGCATGCTTTAAAATTCACTTTGGGAAAAGTATTGCCACTGTAGGCTAGTCCGTACAAATAAAATCACAAGCACAACACATAAATTGAAAATAAAAAGAAAAAAAAATAGAAAAAAGTCCAGGAACAAAAGTGCAACCAACAATAATTTGCGGCAAATACGCCTCTATCGTATAATAAAACACTTCACGGTTAATGTGCAAAATATAGCGAGACATGCCAAACTCGGTTTTCTGTTGATTTTGTTTCACTCTAAAGGCCCATTGCAGCCATACATCTATCGGTACATGAGTGTAAAGCATGTGAACAGACCACCGTATAGCACCCAAAAATCCTGCACTAATACTTAAACATGCTACACTAGATTCGCTGCCATTCTCTCTCTTTCTCTCTCTCTCTCTCTCTGACTGTCTTTGGATGCAAGTGAGCATAAGAGCGTATTATTTTGTAGTGAATGCAGTCACTTTAACAGACAATTTGTACATATTGCCTGTAATAAGGTAATAAATCACTTACAGATTACAATCATTGGCCCGCATTAGACGTGCCGATCAGAAAACAAGAAAAACAAAAAATATACAAACACACAAGCATACAACAACAATGATAGCATGAAACCGGCGTAACTACAACGTGTACATGGTGTTTTTTGTTTTTATGTTTCTTTTTTTTTTTGTACAGAGAAAAGTGTTTCAATATTTGTTTAACTGTTGACTGATATTTCTGTATGTATGCATAGGTGTTATGCGTGACTGATTTTTTTTTACTTTTTTTTCAATTTACAATATTTTCCTGTTGGTGTATGAGGACATGTGTTTGTTTACGTATGTACATATGTATATGCTAGTATGTGAGAGAAGTAATTGTTAAACTTGTTGTTGTTTTATGTACATATTTGCACTGATACACTTGCGTTAATAAGTGTTCGTGTGTAAGAGTTTGCTACTCGGGTTATTTCGCTTCTCTCTTTTTTATTTTTTAGCAATTTCATGCAATAGTTGCAATTTATATTGCATGCTTTCAGGCGTTAAACATATAAAATACCATTATTCTTCAACAACAACGGCAATAATAAAATTTCAATTGAAATATATGGGCGTTTATGGCAATAACGTCATCGTCAACAACGGCAACAACGATAACGTTATAGTAGCATGCCAATGACGACGACAACGACGACCACTTAGTCATTTAAAACAGCAACATCAACATCAACAGCAACAGCAACAGTACAACTACAATATAAGAGCAATAAGGGTATAATCGTCAATCGGTGTTGTTTTTATGTTGTTTAAATAGTAAAAAGAAATATTTTTTCGTTCGTTTTTTGTTTTACAACACATTCAATTATGTACAACTATACACCCGAAAAGAAATGTTCATAAAAAATGTGCACTCTAAATAAATTAATTACGCTTAAAATTCAAGAGCAAAATCTAATAGACTTTATACAAGATCTACATACATACTATATTCTTTGATTCTTGAACGAATTGCTTGAAGGTAATTTGTTTATAAATTCTCTGTATTTAATTTTCCTTTTTGCGGTAAAATTAAATGGCACTTGACGGACACCTTGTGGGTACTGTTGCTATTCCACATGCAGCAGCATACAAATCTATCAACAACTGAAACAATAATAACGGAAGCCAATAGTGCAATCAGATAATTAAACATTCGGCTGAAATAAATGAATTGTTTATAATTAAAAAAAAACGTTAAAAAAATGTTTTTATAATTAAATAATGTAAATGCCTCTTGAGTTTCTATAAATAAATACAACATTAACATTTAACAATGTACACTGCAGTTTAAGCAGTAGATAATTTGATCAAGAGTTCCTCTAGAGTAAGCGAATTACTACACATGATAAACGGTCATGTTGTTGTAAAAATTGTCCTATAAGCTTATAAATATCCTTTAAATGAAATTCAGTTAAATATTTGCTTTAATATTTAACAATTTATAAAGGAATATAAAGAATGCGAAGCGATGTCTTTGCGTATTTGTTTTGTTTTTGAAACTACGATGAGGTTTTTGGTAAAAAGTTTGCTTTCGCCAAACATTTGCAGAATTTTTAATTGGTATTTTGATATGGTTTAGTAAACTTTTTATAAGTTTTCGTTTTTTATTTTTTGGTATTCTATAATAAATACTAAAGAAATAAACTGTGATTTATTTAAGAAGAATTACTTTAAACTCATGAATAAAAAAGTTTATATTCTAAAAGAAATTACCGAGCTTACTTACTGCACGGAATAAATATTTAAAAAAAGAGTGGCATTAAAATTTAAAAAAAAACATATAATATTTATTAAGTTTATAACAATATCAATCAATAACATTATAATTTATTTTGTTTCGTTTTTTTTAATATATTATAACTTTATATTAAGATTTGTGTGTTATTAAGATGTTGTTTCATTATTTATAATGTTATGAACATAGAGGATTATTTTCATTAAAACAAACAAAACAATTACCGTCTAGAGATAGAAAATTAAAATATTCAGCAGCATATAAATAATAAAAAGCACTAATAAGACGACATTCATACAAAATTCATGTTGAAATAAAACATTGATTTCCTTTCGCATCTGAAAGGCGGAAGTAAAGTACGCAAGTGAACAAGGCACTTAAATGTCGAATTTTATTTTTGGTTTCTTTAGGTGTAACGGGAAGCATTCATTTTCGTTTGTTTCCGTTTTACTGTTGTATGTTTACCTACAATTATTAACGAACACAAATACATACACAAACCATTCAAACATTTGAATATGAAATCTCTGTATTTGTGTGTTTAGCTGCATGTGTAAGAATGAATTACGATTATAGGTAAGATTAGGTCCCTTAAAAAAAGAGGTCCCACAATCAATTCTGTCCGATGATCAAAAATTTCCTAGAGAAAAACACCACAAGTTCAAAATAAATCATATTATTGCTGTAACCTTTAGATAAGAGTGGACGGTCAAAACTGTCACCAAATGAGAGTTCAAGAACCTAAGTCCTTTTATGACAAGAGCAGGTCACTGATACCTTGAGGTGAAAGAGAGTTACTTCCTTCTGATTTTCGCACTACAATTTTTTTATAGCTATGCGAGCTAAAGGCTGGGAATCTTCAAAAGACATGGCTACCTAGATGTGGCTACCCAATGATCAAGATTTTCCGCGAGGGTTACTCTTGGCTTGCTAAGCGCATACGTACTAAACTGAACCTAGTTCATCACATTTCCATTAAGTCGCCCTCCCTAGGGCCACAATTAAATATTACATCGGGGAAGATGAATATTCAGCGAGTGCTGTTATCCCGTTCTCTCTATTATCCTCTGTTGTATTAGAAATTCCTTCGCGAAGAAACATACTAGTTTTCTCATGATGTTAACGTCAGGTTAACCACGTAATCGGGATCCACCTGGGATCCGATCGTCCTCTCCAGGAAATTTCGTCGGTATTCGTATCGCGGGCAAGTAAAGAAAATACTCTCTGCTGAACGTGGACGTGATGGACATGCTTCCTCCACGTCGTGGACGTACTTGTAGAGGTTGTGTGTGTGTCTGTCTTTTATTAAAAATATAAAATAAATACATTTTCTCAACAACATCTACTTATTGTGCTAGTCATTAAACAACAGAAACTGTACGATTATTTGTTTGGATTTTTGAGCTTATTACAGAGATTATGATTTAAAATATTTTATTTAGAAATGTTAAATGAAATTAACTCATTTTTAATACATTTAAACTTTTTGTTTATTCTATTCGTGATGTTTGCATTTTAGGCTTCGCCAAATTTAGCTTAGAATTGTTCCCGATATGCCCATCAAGTTCCCCTTGCTGTAGTTTTAGAAACTTGATAGAGAAAGTGGGGGTCAAAGACATGATATGTTCCTCAAATTGTCAAATAAATTGACGCTTAAACATGTTTCCTTTATCAAATTAAATCTACCGGTAAATAGGCATATTACATTGAGTCATAGTACATTGCTTAAGCAGATGTTGTTTTAAAAGATTAATTCAATAAATAGACTTGGTTTGGGTGGTATGTATTAAGGAAAGTGTTGATAGAGATTGATAGCAAATTGTTAGAAAGGTGAAAAGAGTATGGCGAAACAATTTACTCAAATTGGGTTTGTAAAAATATTTTGGGTGTAGGTTAGTTAATTTAAAAAGCGATTAAATAGTTGCTGCGTAATAAATGAGTTTAAATGGGGACCGTATTATGTCAGTCACCTGCTTTTAATACATACGAAAACTATACAATCTATGTATGCATGTATATACGAAAAGATTAATGCCATGCATTAATTAATAATCAATTATAATTGATTTGAACTTTGGAGTTCATGATTTACAATAAATTTATAATTAATTAGTTTATTAAACAAACAAAAAAAAAAAATGGCATTCAATTTCAATTAGGTAAATTAGCTTCAAGGCTAGAGTGTGGTTTAGATTTCTTTTAATGATTTTCTATTTATAATGTTTTTCCTTTGTGGAGAAAGTTAAATAAATTAAAAATTTTATTGAATACAATATGAGATTTAAATTAATTAATTAATTCAATTAATTCTTATAGAAAAATTAATATATTAAAAAATAATTAAAATAATTAGGAATGAAAAAAAGGAAATGTATTTGATAATTAATTTACTTAATAATTTGCTTAAAGTTAATATGTGTATACGACTCTTCAGATGCACATACCCACACATACATATGTTGCAGCTTTTCTATAGCTTTTGCATTTATTTGTAAGTATGTATGTGTGTGTATAAAAAATAAATTAAATTCGAAATTTTGTTAACACATACGACATACGTTGTACGATGTACTTTGTAACAAACAGCCTCCCTAGTGCCTGTTTATTCGGTTGTATATGTATCTTGTGGCAATTCAATATGTTGTATTTAATTTATTTAAAGAACTATTGTATTGGCGTCGTAAATATATGTATGTATCTTAATACAAAATAGATTCCATTAGCTATTAAGTGACTTTTACCCTCTTTCCCGTAGGGAAAATGCATTCCATGCAGAGATGTTTTTTTTTTATAAAGTTTTTCTTTTCATCTTCAACACATGAAGTGTAGAAGTCTACATTCAATTTCAAGATAACGACAAATGTTATCTTAATAGAAATTTCATCGTATTTTTTTTCGTATTCCTCTATCCGTTTCTTTTTTTTTGGCAGTTGTAGCACTTCTTATTTTTTTTTTCTTTAAATAGTCGAATTTAACATTTACGGCCTTACAACATTGCGTCACATGAGTGTTGCTGAGAAACGAACGTAGCAGGAGTTTTTATACCAGTTGTAGTCTGTAACTCCGGCAAAGAAGAAGTATATTAGACGACTAAACATTTCTAAATGTAAGCGAGTAAGTGTGTATCAGAGGAACTATATGGTGAACTGCATACATACTCCCTTTAGAACATTTTTTATGGCGTACAACTACCTTTACATTTATGGTGAAATATGAGCTCAAATACAATACGTACGTATACACCGCTGATGTAGACTTTACGTTCCCTTAACGTCTGAGGCTGCATTGTCAGCGATTTCTTTTCAGTTTATTTTTCTTGTTCCTGTAGTTCTTGACTTTACTTTAGAATGTGTTTTTTTGTTTTTTTTTTTTGTTTTGTAACGATTTTAAAATGTTCGAAGGAGCTGCCTGGATGGCTTGTGTTATGTTTGGATGGATTTTACATGGTAGGTAAGCCTCGGTGTGCATTTTAATAGTGTGTTCCAAATTCCCTTGAATTTTATCTTTGTAATAGGAAAAGTAAAAAAATAAAAACAAGAAGAAAAATTTGAAAAAAAACAAAAACAAAAAAACGTACACATAAACATTTTAAAAAGAGTTTTTGTATGCCTTTATTATGTTTGCCTTTAAAAATTGAGTTGAGAGTAAGAAAAACATAAAACTTAGCAAACATTACAGACGTACCTTAGCAAAATCGAACACAGAATCCAATCGAGTCAATTTTGCAATCCGTAAAATATTGGTTCGTTCAAGTCTTGAGTGTATAACGTACATATGTATGCCGGTGTGAAGAATGCCATGATATTTTGTATGTGAAAGTGCTACCAGCCAATTTAAAATTGGTAATATTGATTTATTATCACTAAGAGAAAGAGAGAAAGAGAGGGTGTAAGCAGCCATGGTACCAAAATCGAACCAAACGACCAATTTAAGTGTGTTCTTTTCTCTGGTATATGAAAAAAGGAAATAAAAAATATTTTTCTTGCTTAATTTTCTTAAAATTTTTCGGAAAAGAATAATAAAGTAACAAGACATTTCCAAATATCCTACGCAATGTTAAAAGTTTATTTACGAAATGTTGTAAAAAATTAATAATTTTCAGATGCCATTTTTGACGTTCGATTGATTTTTAAAAATTTCATGTGAAACCTGCCACTAACCTGTGTCATGTCTTATGAATTCGATGCCTTGTTTTTAAATTGTACAAAAATTCAGGTGACTTCTAAAGAGATGAGATCATTTTCTTGTTTTTTATATGCCCCCTTTCTACTATTGACGAAAAATAAACTCGGAAAGAATATAAATTTAATTTTCTTTCTTTCGCCAGGAGTATATTTTTGTTTTGCTTGACTTTTTTGGTTTATTTTTTTATTATTAAAAAATCGTACATAAAAAGGTGAAATCAATGATTTGCATACCCACAAAGGAGGTAAAGTATCATAAAAAATATTTTATGTCTTTCAACAATCAGTAGAAAATTAAAAAAAAGAACATCATCTCAACTGAAACTCAGAAATAAGATTATTAGCTTAGATCATAAAAAATGTTTACTTAAGAGGTTTTCAAGTAATTTTCATATTATGGCATAATAAAATATAAAGGCGTGTGCTTTGTTCCGTTAAAAGCAAGCGAATCAACCAATTTTTAAGCAGGGAGGAGGGAAATTTATTGGAAAATAAAAAGCAAACAAGTAAAAGGTGTAAAACCAAATGCCAACCGAAACAGAAAACAAATAAATTTAAATCTACAACACGTTGAAATGTGGAGAATGAATTTTAGTCAGAAGTTGAAATCATTTTTAATTTATTTAAAAGAATAGACTTGAAAATGCACTCCTAAACAGTAATTTTAAGTTAGTAAATCAAAAGTATTCAAAATCAATCATTGAAACAACAATTTTAATATTTTCCTAAGTGATCGCTTCTTGTACCCTATCTCCAAATTCCCTCTACCCATGTCCACATTTAAAAAGAATAAGAGAGTTCAAAACATAAAATTCTAGGGCATCGTTTAAAAATAAATTCGTGAATATTGTATAGAAGGCTCTAGTATTTCGTTTAATAGTAACATTTGATTATTTTCCTCCTAGTTTTTTAATCACGACAAATCATTATTCTAATATATTTGAATTATAGGGCCATGCTTTCGTGCTACAGGGAAGTACAGCTACAGCTTTCGTGCCAAATGCCAAAGTGCATTGGGATACAATTTCCTGCGGTCATTCCGGTATTGCGGTGTTGGCCTAAAGATTAAAGCATACTCAGAAGTTATTGATTTTGAGGAGAAGAACTGTATTTCAGTCGATCATTCTCCAAACATTGTAACACTTTCTTTCATTGATGTATTGCATCCTCTTACATTTTTAATATGTCGTTTTGGCTTGTTAAATTATAAGATAGAATTTAGAGCATAACTTTTGAAATTTAGATAGGCCACATATTTAAAAGGAACCATAACTCTATCAGACTGCTCGATCGTTGAAGCCATTAGAAACATTTTTCTTACGCAAGAAATTCTATTATTTTCTCTTATTATGGAAAAACATTAATTTAAAGGTTCTCATAGTTAATGATTCTCACCATTCATGGAAATATTAGATCACCAACGTAATATCTACAAAATCATATTCTTAATTCCCAAAATGTGGTTAAATCAATAGAGGATTAAGGTAAGCGATTAAAAATGCATTTATGTTACATTTATGTGTTCTCGGTTTTTAATTATCAAGATCTTACTCAACATTCAGAGCTGACATACTTGGGAACTATTCTCAATAGACCGCTATTGCTTTATAAGCCAATATTCAAAATTATTAGCCAATATGTGCCCAAACAAAATAAAATTCTATTGATTAAATATTCAAACCTTTACAAAATCTTAACGCTCTACTTATTAAACGAGAAGCTGGTAAATATGCATAAAAATGTTAAAAATAATCAAATCCCTTATTCAGCGACGTCTTAAGTTACGACGTTCACTTCCACTAAAAAAATAACGTGATGATCAGTTTTTCCATTAGGTTAGGCTAGGTCGGAGTGGTAGCTTTGATACCAAAAGCATACTTGAGCACGCATAGCGACCAGTTGTGACGCCACAGGTGAATGTACTGACCAAGTTCCATTTACACATTTAAAAGTTTTTCCATTAAGACTAATATTTTTGTCTAGTGTGGGGTCGAGTTCAAATCCAAATAAACAAAAACACATACTTTTAGTTTTTAATGATGAAGATTCAGCAAATAATTATTAAATATTGTTTTAAATAAAATAAATTCTTTTTTAACCAAATTCTTTATGACAGTAAATCTGTTCTCGCTTGAGAACAATTCGTAATTGTAATTAAAAAATATTTGTGTAGTTTTTTCTGTTTTTATAATAAACAGTTGCAAACAAATTAAATGTAATTTAATAATAGAATGAAATCTTCAATTTGCTAAATCAACAAGAATTGTGTAAAAAATGCGGAAAACGGAAGATCCTTTTGACAATGAAACGACAAAACCAGAAGAGGAAACAAGAAAAAAAAAGAAAAACAAAAACAAAAACGAATTGCATTATGCATTGCCAACTGGGCATGTAATCAGAGGGAAATAGACAAAGAGAAGGAATTTAATTTTTGGTAAGAGAAAGAGAGCAAAACACCAGCAACAAAAATAGTCAAAGAACATTCAGAAAAAACAAGCAGAAAAAGCAGAAAAATCTTAGCAAAGATTAATTGATTTCCACATGACTGCATCAGGCCTTTACAGCAACGGCACTGCTTAGTACTTGCTTGTGCTGAATGCACAAAACCGTTGACTGGCTGCCTTCCGTTAGATCGGCTATTGGCCAGTAGTATTGGCATTGCAACCATAGTCATAAATAGTTGAAAATCAACAAAAACAACAACAACAATTGTAGCAAGAAAAAATGTTTATTAATTTCTGCATTATTACAACCAAACACTTTGCCGCCGTTGCTATTGCTGCCCTTTCGATACCAACGGGTAGCAGTAGCAGTAGCTTTAGCTGTAGCTGTAGCATCAGAATATAATTTAAAAACGTTCTTCATTTGATGGTAAATGGTAGACATAAATGGAAAATGGACGTGGATGACAGCGAAAGAGAGTTAGAAAGAGAAAGTGACGGTGGGAGAGAGAAGTAGGAAAAAAATTTCTTACATTTTGTTGCAATTGCTTATCTGTTGAGTGAAAATTCTTCGAGGAGAATTCACCGAAGAAATACCATTTTTGTGTTTCTTCTCTTCTTCTGTGTGATATTTCAACTTGAACGTATTCATCTCGTTTGAAAGACAAGTCTTTAAAGAAACAACAAGACAAGTGGTATGCTCTTGTGTTTTGCTTCTAAAGGTTTTTAAGTGAATTTTTACAGGATGATGCTACACAGCTACTATGTATATACTAAGTATGTATACAACTATTATTGTTTGTTGCTTTATACTCTAGATAGACACACATATCCATATCTATCCATATATCTATGTATATACGAATGTACATAATAAAGATAACTGAGAAAAGCGGTGAAAATTATTTTTTGAAATAAGAAACAAATTATTTTTAAATATTTTATTTACAAGGCATTCTAGTAATTTAATTTAGTTTTGTACACTTTACATTAAAAAACCAAAGCATTTTGAAAATGATTAAACGAAAACTCATTTAATAAACCAATCGAGATGCATACATACATACATACATATATGTATACTAAAGTCTCTTTTAATTCCAAACTTGCTTTTTTACGTTTTAGATTTAAGAAAGAATTTTGAATAGGAATTTTCTTTAAATTCAAATTGAATCGAAATATTTCTTCATATACATACATATGTATGTACATACAGTATTTGTACTCTTTTAATTTATGTTGGCATGCATGTAAGTATGTAAGTTTCTAATGTTTTCGTCGAGAGTATGCTTAAATTTTATTCTTTCCCCGTCTTTTTGATGGGTTTCCTTTTGTATACCGTAAAACTTGTCAAATTCTATAAAATTTATAACCTTTTATAATTTATATACAGCCAGCTAAAAAGCCATCGCCTGTTTAGTTTTATATTCCTAGTTAAAGTGGAAAGACTGCAAGAAGCGCATGACTTTCATAAATTAGCCGAAAAGAAGTTTGTCAGCAATTTACGCTGACATTAAATGTGAAAATTGTTGCTTAATGAAGCACATATTTCAATGAAAATCTCACTACCCGATATAAACTCTGGCTCTGGCGTTGGCTCTGTCTCCATCTCCGCCTGTCTACCAGGCGGAGCAACGCAACAATGAAAACAATGAATAGGAAAATATTCGTTGATAAAAGTCTTAAAAACCAAAAAGAGATAAAAATTAACCATGATAATTAATTGGTGAATGTGCCACACTTCGGTTATTCATTCCCCTCTCTCTGTTTCTCTCTTACCATGGGAATGAATGAAGTGAACGAAAAACAATGAAATCCTTGAAATTAATTACAAATGTTTGTTTAAAATTTCCACTCATTCCGCTTCTATAATGAGACAAGTGAATTTGTACATAAATTATCATTTTTGCAAATGGTTTCATAAACATTTAAAAAACATTTTGTTTTCTTTAAGAATTTCTTAAAGAATTCACTATAATGGCAGGCACATGGAAACATAATTGAATGTACACTGTACGGCTATACGGCTGCTGAGAGTTCCCACGCATTTATTAAATTTCATTTCTCACCAATTCACAACATAGGCAGAGGCAGGCGGCATACTTTTGTGCTGGCATACTTATTAAAACCATAATTAGACCTCCAATAGAATAATGGCCAACATTCCAGTAGAGTACAGTACAGTACAGTACAGGATCTTTGTTTCTTTTTCATCGTGGTTTAGTTTGTTGAATTTCCTTTATGGCTTTGAGAAAATGAGCATTTTCGTTATTTTCACTATACACACGGGATCTGCCAAATGATACGCAATTAGATTTTTGCGTGCCTTACCTTACCTTACCCTTACCCTTATCTATACCCTCAACGGCCTTTAGATTGCTTGTATCATCTCTCCAACTATAAAACAAAGTAGAGCCTTGGCAGTAACATTATTTTCTGTATCCTGTATCCAATGGTGTTCAACATTCAGATGCGGTACAACAAATATACGAATTCGTAATGAGTGTATGAGTGGGTGGGTGTAAGTGTGTAAGAGACAACTTTCTCATGGTATGATAATGCGTTTAAGTGATAAATTGTATTCCATTCATGGGCATAATTTGCTCTGCTATTCATGTTCAAGAGACTTAAAGTGGAAGCTGTATGTGTCATTAGGAGGCGTCAAATAAGGTTGTTTCAATGACACTATAAGTATTCCTTTGAGGTAATTGTAACAGAAATTTGTTAATCTTTAATATTATATTATATTATTGCATTTAAAGTAACTTGTATTGCCTCAGGTCTACAAGTCTGCAAGTTTCGTAGTTTAAGAAACTAATTTCAATGAAAGTATTCAAGTTTTTTAAATTTTTGCCATTGAAAATAAAATAGCATCATGGGACAGTAGCCGAAGTTTTAGATTAATTATGTTGAAAATCTTAATTTTTCATTTTAATTAGTCTAGTAATTCATTAAAATGACTTATACTCGTATGTAGAATAAAAACCAAAAAAAAAATTATTTTAAAATGCATATTGAAAAACAAATTTTATTCTAAATATTATATACAAAATAATGTCAAACAATTTTCATTTTGCTTTAAAGGTTCACTTTAAAAATATCTCTACAAAGTAAGTTTGAAAAAAAAACAAAAGAAAAGAAAAACAAAAATAAGAAAAAGTAAATGAAGTACAAATATTTTGTTGCCAAATAACCTTGATTTAGAGCTCATACACTTTGATTAAGTTGTGTACCTCAACATACATTCATATGTATGAATTGATGGCTTTCTTTGTTTTTGTTTTGTGTAACAAAGACAATTTTCTCTTTTTCTGAGGTGCTACACTGAATACTTCAGATATTTTTGGCAATATTGGAAGTTACTTCCTTGTCTTTATTGCTGCTATCGGAAATATAAATTAAGAGTTCTTTGGTTTGTAACATGAAAATTACAAGACATTATGAACTCGTTTAAGTCAAAAGTAGAAGTGTGTTGGCTTATTAAACGTGAGGCCTCGGTTCAAACCCCAGGTCAGGCATCTACAACTAAACGAAATCTGAAAAAATATATCTTCGGCGACTTCCTCTCAGCAGATTTCTGGCAAAAACTCTGAGAGTAAATAAAATTGCCATGAAAAGTTTCTCAAAAATCTGTCGTTCGGAGTCGACTTTAAACTGTAGGCGCCGCCACTCATATATAAAACATTAACACACACAACATAAGTGGTGTGAGAAACTAGGCCGTAATTCTGACTAAAGGGTTGTAATGACCAATTATGTATGTATGTATGTAATTAAAAATATCTTGTATAACTCTAAAAAAAGTTATCAACAGAATATTTAGTTTTGAAAAATTATGCCGAATTAAATTGGAAAGAGGGAAAATGGTACATGAATCGATAACGAAAGAAACTTACCCATGCATGCGTGGTTCGTTTAAGTCGACCAATTTATGTGTTCAGTTCCTTGTTTTTATAAAAAAACAACATTTTCTATTTATTTGTTTTTGTTTTTTTTTCTTATTGTTGTTGTGTTTACAAAAAACGTAATAAAAAAAAACTGAAAAAGTTGATATAATTTGCTGGTGCTAGAGTTGATTCTCTCTTCTCAATCGATTTTCTTCCTGTTTTTTTCCTCTCTGCCGTTACTTTTTATTTTCACATTTCTGGCTAAAAAAACAAGAAGAAGTAACAAATCATTTTTATGGTTTAGATTGAACATTACACAGAATGTTTTTGGGGCATGTTTATTTTTTTTCCATTTATTGCCAATTTTTTTTTCTAATACAGAACAGAACATATACAAACAAACAAACAAACACTTTCGAATTTAGCGAGATAAAAGGTGCTACCCAAGAGGAGATGATGATGAAGAGCATAAAACAGAATTTAGTTAATAGAAATGTCAATCAATTGGGTAAATATTTTAACAATTTCATTTCCGAAACAGTTTTCGAAATTTATAGAACCACATCGTCAACGAGCCACAGCCAGAGCAAGAGCCAGAGCAGTAGCAGTAGCAGTAGAAAGAAGAAACACAGTTAAGGGATCAAAGAGAATTTGATAAAATAAAAAAACCAAAAAAAAAAAGATGAAAAAAGTGGAAAAATAGGTGAAATGAAATGCGTAACATAATGAAGGATAAATTGGATAAATAAATAGGGCAGCGCACAAAAATTAGTAGTAAAAAGGTAAAACTTTATCAAAATTAACTGACATGGAAAAATCAAGGTAAACAATTCGAACGAATCGAAAGGCCAACAACTATTGGGTGGCATGGCAAAGATCACGACGACATACGCCCCCTTAGTGGTTAATTGTTTGACACCAATAAACGTAAAAAAAAATTAAATGAAATTCGACATTAATTTTTAAAATGAGGTCATTAAAAACAGATTTCACTTCCAGTTAAATGCCAAAAGTAACAAAAACAAAAACTTGGTAACAACGTACGTACAGACGTGTATACATACATACTTCAAAATGTTTGTAGTTGCTAAGCGGAATTGATTTTTTTTCATGTAGAAATTTCAAAAATTTTCGCTTAACTGGCAAACAACTAAACTAGGGTTTAAAAACAAAAAAAAAATAAAAAAATATTTTGAATACTATTGCTAATCAAGTTTTATGTCTGCCTGTTACAAAATTATATTGAGTTTCCTAAACACTAAAAGCGAGAGTGATTTCAAAATATTTACTTTGTTTTTCTCACTTAACTGAATTGAGTCCCAATGTCAGGGTCAATATCAATGTTAAGAGTTGCTGAAGCATCATCAGCAAAATAAAGGAAATCATGAAGGAAAATTATGATGGGGCAACAGCACTTATTGAAAGATGAAATTAACTATGCATAGGTGAATGAACTTGTTACTTATTAAGTTTGTGCTTAAGCTCAGCTTCGAGTTTAATAACCCCTAGTTTAGACTGGAAGAAAAAAAAAATTACGGGTTGCCAACTTTTTATTTGAGATTTAGCAATAATTGTTAATAGAATGCTACATGCTATAATAAAATTATTCACACATACATACATATTGTATTGTTTCTTTACGAAATTTTAGAATTTATATATCCGAATGTACTTCCGTGCATATTTATATATACACATACAAATAAGAAAACATATATTTATAAATTCTGAGAAAAGTTCGTTACGTATGTCGCTACATGAAATTATGTTTAATTTTCTTTATAATAACAAATGATTTTAAATATTTTAGAAGACAGAGAGTAACGTTAGCGAACTCAATTGATCAGGTGAAGCAATTAGAGTTCTTAATTTATCAGTATTAAAATTCTATAATACGATTGCTTTGGAAATGTTTACACAAACATTGTGGCTCGTTTGTATGTTATAAGTATGAATGATCATACTTAATATAGAAACAATTCTAAATATAGAAACAATTTCATTTCATTCATAATGGCGAGATGTTTAGATTTTTAGTTAAAGGACTCTGTTCTCGTTAACCTAGGCGATCAGCATTTTGTGGGCAGAGTTAAGAAAATATTCGCTTTTGTTAACAAAAATTTTTTTATTACAATGTTATATATAAAAATGTATGTACATATGTGTGTATATACACATTTACATATGTATGTATATACATGTATAATACATAAATGAATGTTTTTAATTTAGCCTTGAGAATTTCAAGTTCATAGGCCTGTCTTATGAATACTATGTTCAACGTTCGTTCACGTTAATTTTTGCACAGACGAAATGATTGTACGTATGTATGTACGAGTATGTTTGTCACTATGGCTACGATAATTATAGAATAGATTCAGAGCCACAGCTACAATGGTTGTTAACGTTTACCATTATCATACAAAAACGCCTTCAATACAAATATTTTTGGAGAGTCTCATATTCTATGTGTAAATGGTAAGGCAAGGTTTCCTTCTCTATAATGTTGTAGAATTCGGTTTAAGATTTTTTATTTTTATCCTCAGTCTAGAGACTTACACATCAGTTTGGCTTGAATTAGTGTGGCTTTTAAGCCAAAACTGCAATAAATCCATTAAAAATACGATGCCAACGAATTTTTATTGCAGTTACGTTCCTCAATAAAACAAACGTGCAGTCGTAACAAACACTCACACTCATAGTCTCTGTCTTTGCCTCTGTCTCAGTTTCAGTCTCACCGCTTGTCATACAAACATTTACAAATTGGGTGACCTTAAAGATCTCACGTCACGTGTATGTTTATATGGTTTCTGTTTTTTTTTTTTGTTGTATAGAGGCGTGAGTAGTACAATTTGACTTTGAATGTTGAACGTTGAATGTAACAGATATTGACCCACTGTTTGTCCCTCTGTTTCTGCAGAGGTTGCTCTTTACGAATATACGCGCATAGTTGCTAAATACATATGTATGTATGTATGTTAAAAATATGAAGGTTATTCGATTGGTGTGTTTATTTGCTATTGTTTTTTATTTTTTATTTTATTTTTGATTTTTTTTTGTTTTGTTTTTGGATTATAGGCCTTTTCCAATGACACAAAGGTATTCGAAACGTAAAAAAGTTTCAATTGAGAGAAAATTAACGTTTAAATACTCTTTTAAATAAATGTAAATAAAATTTTGCCTTGGTTGGGTATAGCACTGTAGGGATACGGAGGTTTAACAGCATTTGTCTGCTTAGGTTGTTGGATCATCACATGGTAGGTAGATTACCCACAATGGTTTGGTTTATGGCATGACTGTATGATCTACTATTTATTTTACCTTGAGAGGTGTTTTATTGTTTCTCGTATATGAGTATACATATGTATATATGTATGTGATGGAAATAACTTCGTATTGGAATTAGTATATACTGGATTTGTATTTTGTGCAGTTTTTTTTCGTTTTAATTTTCCAAGGCTTTTAATACAAAGAAAAAAAAAACGTTGTGAATTTTTTTACAAAATATTTTAAAATAATTTTTATGAAATGTTTCTTGCTATAAAGTTATGAAGACCTAGCTTAAATAGAACAGCTTTTTCTAGGTCCTTTAATAGAACAATAAAAGAAAATTATTTTTGTTATAATTTAAGTCAGACAATAAAAGCAGACACACACCCACACCCACACATTCTATATACAAGATTAATTTTACAAATAATTAATTGTAAATCCTGGTTTCATTTCACCACTCCCCAAACTCCCCAAAAAGTAATAGTAATTCCTTAATGTATTTCTAAATACAAAATTCTTTCTTAACATACATATGCATGCAGGTAAATGAATTGTGATTTTTTTTAATTTAATTGTTCTGATTGCGTTTTGTTGATCGTAAGCGACAGTAACATCAGACGACAAGATTACTAGTTTTTGTTCATGCTGCTGAAAATATGATTTTGTCTGGTAGGATTTTTAAGTGACAACATCGTATAGAACTTCAAGGTCATGTATTTTAATATTTTATGAATACAATAAATACGCTCTACCTTTAGCTGATCGCCTGGGCAAAGAGAACATCTTCTCTCAACTAAAATCTAAACAATACAGCTAAAATAGCAAACAGCCAGTATAAAGAACTAGAATCTTTAAAAACTAAGAAAAAACCTGATGTAGTAAGATTGAGGCTTATGCCATACATTTTGGAAATAACGCCGTAGGTTTATTCTGCCTTCATAAAATACATGATTCAGTTTATTTATTTTGTATTTACTACGTACGTAAATATATACAACATTATATAGAAGAGGTCTATGAACTTCCTTTCTTTCTACGCTTTTGCACATTGTATAGTCGTACGCAGTTATAGTTTGCAAAGATTTAAGCCTATTTCTGAATAGTTTTATACTCCTCTCTACCATTTCTGTTAGCCTAGGTAAAATAGAACAATGTAAAGCTTTTAAAATTACAATTTCTTGACTCTACGAAGGAAAATCTTTAAAACACTTTGCTATTCTTATAATGCTGTGATGACAATTTCTCAAAAAATAGTAAATCTTATAGGTATTCTTTAGATTCTGTATGCTTATACCTTCTACAACAGAGGAGGATATTTTAAATTTTTTTAAAGTTTTACGGATAATTTTGTATCTTTACACTCAAAGGTAAATGTTAGTAAAAATGCTAGTTTGTATGAAAATGAAAGCACGGAAAGATTTATTTAACATTCATACGACATATTTTACAAAATTAATAAAATAATAAAAGATTATATTTTTTCCACTCGTGTACGATGTAAGACTTTTTATTTTAAAATATTTTACGTTGAAGGCAGAAACATATTCAAATAAAAAAAAACAAACATAATATTTAATAAAATTTTCTTAAAACTTCTATAATCTGTATGCATGCATGGATGTAAATAAACATTTAAGTTAACATTAAACTTTTTTGAATACCTTAATGGTCCTACAATATGTTAATATTCATATGATTTTATTGAATTTAAAACATTTTTTTCGTGAGCGTATCAAACGATTTGTTTTTTTTTTTCATGACGGTATATAAGCATGGCTAGATTGTTGAGCCGAACTTAAAAAATCTCACGTGAGACTTGGTTTTAAGGTTCATGTTTTGAAATTAAAAACGATTTATTTTATAACAACCAGTTGACCTTTACAAGTTCATACAAGTAACTGAAAATCTTACACACTATAATTCTGGCTTGCGACGATCAGGTGATGTACAAATCACAGTATTGAACGTTTAGGCAAAAGTACATCCCCAGCAAATTAATATGAGTACATATGTGGATACATACATACATATGTACATGCATAACTAAATAAAAAATTGTTATCGGCATGCGTGTAAATGTTAAATTGAAATGCAAAAAAAAAAGAAAAAAAGTCATGAGAAAAATGAAACATTTTTTTTTTGTTTAAATGTTAACCTTGTTGAGTTTAATTCGTACACTTTAACATACAAGCGTTAACACTGTACGTACGTATGGACGCGCTTATGAATATAAAAATACTTCGTTTTATAATTTAATATGAAATATTTTAAAGGTTTTTCTCAAGGTTTTCCTGATTTAAAAATTGATTTTTTTTTGTTTTAGTAGTTGAGAAGGAAATGTTTTGATTTTTAAAATGTATTTTGTTTTAATAACAGATGCCACCAGCTAAAAAATATGATCGCCTGTATAAAATAGAACAACCACTTTGCGAAATAATAAATACTAGGATTTTTATTTCATAAAATAAAGCAACTAACTCTCGGTAGCTCTAATAATATAACGAAAAAAAAAATCGAACGAAGATCTAAAATATAAAACTCGATATGAGTTAATTATTTAAAGATTATTTAAAGCTCTTCGGAATTGTGTATATTCCTTATCGGTTCTAGCTATTTATAGGCAGTAAAAAAACACGTAGAATTTATAGTTTTGCTAATTATTTTATGCAGGCCAGATTGTTTAGATTTTGTTGACTATTTCTTATTAGGCTTCCAGCACTGATTAGCACGTTTATTAAACCCCATTTATGATAATTTTTGTGAATTGTTTTGTGGCTTTTTGTTTTGACTGCTCATTAAAATTTATTTATGTTTGTATATGTTTTTTGATTTTAATAAACTTTAACTTTAATTGCTTTCTGATTACAAAGCGTTTAAAGTCTTGTACTTCATGAGAGTGTATATTCAGCCACTGGTAGCAGTTCATTCGTATTGTACATGTACTATACAAGTGTTAGTAAATGCCCGTATGAATGTGAATGCGTCTGTGTATGTAGTATGTGTAAGCGGCAGCAGTTAGGTTTGTTTCCGCTTCTGAGGATATTCACCATCACATGTAAATAAATTATACAGTTATTTTGAATAAAAGTTAAATTGTTCTGGTATGAAGTAAACGAAGAAACAGAGTAAACCAATGTTGGTTGTTTAATTTTTGAGAAATATCAAAATATATGCAGGTTATGTTAGATTAAATCGGAAGTATATTTCATTTGAGTTCGCAGTATGTTTATGTACCTTCTTCTTTTTTGCTCATGCCTAAGCTACACTCAGAAAAGTGGGGTTTGACGATAGGTTTGTGACATTTAAAGTGAAAATGTAACCCTTTTCAATGTGATGCTTTGTGGCAATGACGGCAAGTCTGTGAAACTATACTTGGATTGGCAACCCTTTTATTGAAAGTGAGTAGGTTCGTGTCGAATCTGAGTCCATGGTCCCGAGCCCGAGGTTCCGAGGATCTCTGAGTGTGTGATGTAGCGTTCCCTAAACTCATGTTACATTTTCACCCTCAATTTAACAAACCTATCGACTAACCCCATTTTACCGAGTATAGCGTTGCCATAGACTTGCCAACCTAATACACTATTCTAACGAAGTTCATCATGGACAACAACCATCACATTAAAAAGGGTTGCATTTTTACACTAAATGTTACAAACTTATCGACTAACCCCACTTTACCGAGTGTAGCGTAGGCATGAGCCAAATTTTATATGGAAAAAGTGATGCAGAAGGTACATAAACATACTACTCGCATTGTAATACCATTTTACCTGTTTTATCATGTGTCTACAATCCTCAGCAATGAAGGAATGTATTCTGATCGTGTTGATTCCACCCAAAACATATGCCCTACAAAAAAAATTTTGATGCTGACATAAGAGTGCGTAGATTCAAATATTTTTTTGTTATAAATTTCTTAATTATTATTCAATCTGATTATTTTATCTAATTTTACTCAAATTAATTCGTTTGTGGAATGAAGACTGTAAGACTGTTTGTTGATCCGATCAACATCAGAAATAAATCAATCTTTTATGTGTTGTAGCATTCGTAATCATGTATGGGGACAAGAGCAGCAGTATTCCTTATTTTTAAACGAATATATGACCGCGAAAGCTCAAATTGATACGTGCTATGGGGATTGAAATGTTTTACGAGTTTCTTGAAGTGTTTTTTTTTAATTTTTTTTCAGTAGTATTTAGTATTTGTTAAGCTCATTGCCTGTTACCTGGGGATTGAGGTGCTGTGTACCATTTCTAGGGATCATAGGGGATCGTACACAGGAGAGTTTGACATAAATGGTAATTAAAACTAATGGACATGCAAATAAACAGAACTGTGCAATTGACGTATAACGAATTCTAAACGCAAGTATCCAACTAGCAATTATTCTTTAAAAACCAAGTCTACTTATGCACGATTGAATTTTCTGAAATAAATTCTAAAATTGTGTATTTAAATGAATAATAAGTATTGATTTTGTTAATTGTTCCAATAAAATAAAAACTTTCTCTTATAACTCCCTTTTTATATTAATCTAAAATCTGAATTTAAACTTTGTCGAGTAATGATTGATTTTTTTGAACCACGAAAATAAAAAAAATCTTTAAAAGCGTAAGTTTTTTTTTTTTGCTTTTACGTATATTCAAAGCTTTCTTTTCCGCTAAAGTTCAATAAACTGAAACTAGAACGATAAAACTGTTTGTTTTGAAAACATAAAGTTACGAATATAAAAAACCTTATTAAAAAAAAAAAGTTCAATGAACTGCCAAAAAACCAGATCAGAAAACAGCAAAAAAAATTCGCACATTCACGAATACAGAGAACAACAACTAAAGACGTATGTATATCGTAAGTATTTCATCCAAGTAAGTTTTATGATTCATTTTGTTCACTTTCAACTCTTTATGTTCCCCCAATAAAATGGATACAAAAGTCCATGCGACTTCCTATAAAATGCGGAAAAGCGAAAGTGATCTTCAGTGGCTATAAAAAAAGAGACTAAAAAATGCATTCAAACGGATGAAATTCACTTCTTTTATTTATATTTCAAATAAAAGTTTGTTCAGTTAAAGTTAAAAGTTAAAAGACCCTTAACGGGCACTATGCCCTTCAATAACCTAACCATGACATACTTATGCAATTCGGTTTTGATCATTCATTCGTTGAAGCCATTGTTTAAGTAAAACATTGGATGGATATTTCACAGTCATAACTGTACACAAAATACAAAAAACTTGACGATCAGTTTTTAAAACATTTTTTTGAATACGCTTTTAAACTTTGAAACGCTTTTTGCAGCTGTCTAAACCTTCTGAACGCTTGTTATTTAAAAGTTTTAAAGATTTCATTTTCAACCGTGTTCAAGGTTTCCGTTGACAGAATTACGAAATTTTCAAAAACTGAAATCGCTTTCAATACGAAATTTTGATGTTTCAGTTAAAAGGTTTCGAACTTTATGATGAAAAGTCAATGAACTTGTATAAAAACTGAACTTATTTTCAAAAAGTTCATTGACTTGAAGTTTATTTTATTAAGAATACAGGCGTGTCGTTTTCATGTGTACTTTTGATTTTCTGTTGAAAGTTTTTAAAATGAAATTGGAGACTTACTGCGCTGTGGAGAAGAATTACAATGAAAGCGACTTTGCGTTATTTTTCACTCACTGCTTCAAGGAATATAGAGAGTGTCAAAAAAACCTATCAGCCTCCCAGGCTTCTTTTAGTCCTTTTAACCACTGATTTTTCCAGGCCGTTGGTTTATTATTGCAGCGTTACAATTGAACTTTAGAAAATTGAAAAATGTTCTACCTGTTGAAAGATGTTATATAACGTCATAGTGTAACGTAATTCTTATTGGCTTTCTATTTAAATACGTTATTTGATATCTGACGTTTTTTAGTATAGTTTAGTTTTTTAGTCTAATATAATAAAATGTGAGAGAAATTAAAAGGATGTTCGTCATATTTTTCGAAATTTCGATAATCTAACCTTCATTGGAGAGTCAATTACTCTATCAATCGAATAAAATATTATAGGAGTTTATATTCGTATGGTCTTCTACAAATTGTTATAATTTAAACACGTGATAGGTTCAAGCGTAATTATCTCATCTAAATTATCGAACGAATGCTAATTATTCAGAAGTCGACAACATTATACGCACATAATGTGGACTAAAATTATTTAAAATCTTTTGTTGCCATAAAAAATCAATTTTATAAACCAGTTCTTGATTGCTTTATTTTTTCCCCCAAAAGCGTTAAGTATCATCGACAACAAACAATGCCTCCTCTGCTATATGAAAAAAGCTGATTCGGTCGGTTACTGAATATAAATAGCATGTGTATGAATGTGTGTACGATATACGATGAATACAATTTGGTACCCCTGCTTTTAAATGCTGTTGTTGTTGTTAATTTTAAATTTATAAGACCGTATAATTTTGAAATGAAAACAACAACAATAGCGAAGCGACAACCAAAAATTTACAAACGGAATGAAATATAAAAAATAAACCACAAGAGAACTGAATAATACTCGTACAAGAAAAACACATCATCGTGCGATTATTTCTGAGAACCTAGTCAAAAACAAAATGATCGTATTGATCATTTTAAAAACGAAAGTGATCATTACGTACGTACGTACATAAGTGGCCACTGACTGTGTTTTTGAAATTTATTTTGAAATAATAATGATCGGGTGGTGGTACAACAAACAAACTCAATTAAAGTGAATGAAATAAAAAAAAAAAAACAAAACATGAGAAATGAAACAAAGAAAATAAATTTTGTATTTTATTGTGATTTAATTTTTTTTATTTGTTTACTTTTAAGAACTCATGATCCCCTGGTATAAAAACAAAGTCAACTTATTGACTTTTTGATGAAAACGAAAGTCATTCTTCCCAAACAAGATGAATGGATGTATTATGATGGTGTGGGCATATGGGTGGTGTGACAATAAATAAAACTTTAAATTCATTGTGTTTTCTTTTTTCTTTGGATGCGAGGTTGATGTTCCATTTATATTATTAAGTTCATGACCAGGGCTGTGTTCGCGTTTTATTACTGGTAACAATGTCGAATGGGCCAGAAATTTTCTATGTCAATGCTCTTACCCTGACATGCTTTTTATAAGTGTGTTCAGTAACCAGGTCATGAATTCATCCATCCACAAGCACTGATCATTGAAATATCTATATCGAAAGACTACATAAAATATTTATTTTATTTATTCAATGCTCTGACATTGATCACCAAGAAAAAAAAGGAAATCATACAAGTAATGCTATTAACAGGGTCACATCATATTTTGTAGGGTATTTATCATGACACATCACTGAAACATTGTTTCGAATATTTCGTTTCTCTTAAATGTGTTGCTTTGTTGTTCCATCGAATGTTTGTAGACCCAGAAAAGAGTTTATTGACCTGCCATAAGAAACAAACACCACCGGATCATCATACATATGTACATACATACATATGTATGTATGTTTTGTGGTATTTCATTGAGTTGCTCCCTTCTAAAAAGAAAACACAACCAATTATTTACGTACTGTACTGAAAGCAAATGATCTTTAGAAAAAAAAAGAAATGAGAAAGAAGATTGGGAGTATAAGAAAATGAAATCAGAGCAAGAAATTTGTTTATAAAAATTAAAACAAGATTAACACACATTTCAATTTTTTGTTTCATAAATTTTTGTTGAATTCTCTTTTGAACAAGCCACATACGTGTAGAATATTATGATTAAGAAAGAAAGAAACAGGAAGACTATAAACTTAATGCTACGGTCAGTTCTGTGACACTCTCCATTCTATTGTCAGACTTGAGGTGTGTAAACCCCATGTGTGATCGTTATGTGTCTCCAATATACATATGTTCACAATATTATGACTGCTACTGTATAAACTTGGTTTAGAATTTTTATCTGAGGTTCTAAGTGTTTAGGCTACTTACAGCTTTGGATAGCAAAAAATAGCAACTGAAGGTAGAGGACATACAAATAATTTCAATTGACTTTGACTGCTTGATGCCAATTCAGCTACCATATTTAAGTATTTTTATTTGGAAGCTGTGCTAAAAAACTATCCTTGTAAGTATATTGGAATGGATGTTCACCAAAACTATGCAATTTTAAACTTAATTAATACATATAATAGTTCTGCAAGTAAAAAAATGTTAAAGTGCGAGAATGCCTTAAAAGAGACACTTTCGCTTTTCCTCATTTAGTAGGAAGTCTTATGGTTTGTTTGTATCCAATTGATGAGGCGAACATAACTTGCAAGAAAGAAGAATTTTATCACAATGATATCATTGTTGTTTGTGGCTTTTTAAATGTTTTTCTTTTTTAATTTATAAAAAAATAAAAAATTGAATATGTAAATATAAGTATGTATGATACATATACAGTGAGCATCAAAAGTGAGTAAACACCACTGAAATAATTCATTTTCTTAGGATAGCTGGAAAAGTAAATGAGAATAGTCGAATAAATTTCCAAAAATAAAATCGTTTATCTATTACTTATAAAATGCTAAAACAAAAACAACAATTCATGATAAAGGAACTTTTTTTATACTTAGGAACATAATAAAAAATTTAAAATTATAGTGGGTGTTGACTCTCTTATGACGCTTACTGTATGTACATACATATATATAGTATAATAGATATAATTTGATGTGCGAATAGTATGCATATATTAGTTTTGGAAGTATGTATGTGCATACATACATATGTATGAACAAGTCGAAATACATACATACACACATTCGGGTATATTTAATTAAATTAAAATAAAATCGGAGAAATACTTAACCCAGTAGACATTGTTATATACAAGGTTTGTCAATAAATACAACCCAATTGAAATGTATGTATATTTACGTACATACATACACACATGTTAAGTTATTACAATATAAATTTTTAATAATTTTTCATTAGTATAGTTCTTCCCTGCACAAGGTTGTTAAAAAAAAATTGGCAGTTGTAATGGCGTATCGTAAGGTTCATTTGTAAATAATTTTGAATGTTTGCATGTTTTATTTTTTATTTTTGTACAAATAAATTAATAATTTGAATTATGTTTTTAAGGTGTATACATTTGGCATACTGTGTTTATAAGTCGACTAAGACCAACAATGCACAATGTATTGATTATATATTATTACAGTCTCCGACCAATTTATTAGACACAGTATAGGTGATCGCTCCATTGCTTTTACAAACCGCTTTTCTATTGCACTTCTATTTTTTTACAAGGACTAAAACATCATAGTTAAATGGTAAAATACCTTCAATTTCTTACGTTTGAAAAATTTTTTTTAATAAAATATTCAAATTACCTTTTTACCTCAGATGGTTGCGATCAGATGCTACGCATATAAATTAAAAAAAAGAGAAATTAAAAATAATATACAGCGAGTTTAATATTTTGACCGTCGACTGTATGTACATACTTTCGTTTTATTGACTTAGTGACACAATGATTTCATGCCCATCAATTCAAAGTTTTGTGTGTGTGTCAAGTACATGTACTTTTTTAATATGACTCAAGCTTTTTCGTTAAACATTTTATTTTCGTTAGGCGCCTTAGTCGTTTTGTCAGTATTTTGGCTTTTGGGTAATTAAATTCACGTGCTGGTGCTACATGAGCTCTTCATACAAAAAGTCCAAAATTTCCGTAAATTGTGCATAAAGCGAAATAAATTTATTAAAAATTTTTATTTTACCAACACTGTCTGTAGAAAAAGTATGAAGAAGAAGTCGTAAGTATTTAAAAAATTTATTTAAAATTTGTTTAAAAAATAACAGAAACAAATTAAAAACTTTCAAACTTTTTATAAAATTTGCTAAAATACCAGGCAATCAGTGCTTTGAAGCAGGCATGAAATTTAAAAAAAAAAATATAAACAGAAGAAAAACAACAACAACAAAATTGTTTAAACAATTTATAAAAGGCAAAAGCATTAACGACTAAACGCGCGCAGCTTTTTTTTTTGGTGTTTTATTCTTCTTTTTATTTTTGTTTTTCTTAAACCAATCAAAATAACAACAATTTCGTTTCATTTCAACAATGACACATAAACCGAATATATGAACAACAAATATGATAACGTCAAACGTAAGTGAAAGAAAAGGAGGGAGAGAGTGAGAGATGAAAGTCTAAATTTGAGGGAATTTAACATACATATACTTACGATATAACAATTGCTTGTATACAGTTTACATGTGTAAGCTTTTTCTTTGTTTCACATACTTTGACCACTTAATGTGTACGCATTTAACCCTTTATGGGTGATTTTAAATGCGTGCGTATTGTTTAAGATTTTTATAAAAAATACTATGTTCAATATTTGTATAACCCATTTATTATCGTTTGTCATTATTCCTCAAAATATATTTACAATTTGTTCATCTTTTAATATTTACTCATATAATATGTACATAGAACGTATGTATATACATGGATATGTACGTATGTATATACGTATGTATCTATATTCATTTACACCTCATACTCATTATCATTAAGCTGTTAAAATTTTAAATATTTATTAAAAAATTGCTTATGTCTGTTCATATTTACGAATGTACATACGTATGTACATACAAATGCATTCATATACGAGTATAGTATGTATATACCTACGTATGTATATTTGTACGTATTCGTCACGTACATACATATTTGTATTATAATTTATTTACATTCATTTATTGTTTCGAAATATTTACTTAATTGTGGCTCTGAAATTATTGTGTTCATATCCACTTTTATTTCACTTTTTTCTTTACTGCCCGCCTATTATTTAAACAAATAAAATTATTGTTAAATTATCCTGTTAAATTGTTTTGCAAATTGTACAATAAATAAATTAAATTTCTTTTTTTTTTCTTTACAAGGAAAATATAAAAATTTCAATAAAATTTAAGTTCTTATAGAATTTTTAAAATTGTTTGATTAATTGAATGCTTTTCGTAAAATCTCCGAACGTTCGAAATCACTCGTCATACAGCCTCATGGCTGAATTTGCATTTTGTTTCTGTAAGACAAAGACTTCAGATGAAAGTCTATTTGTATGAAAAACTTTCGTTTACTTAAATATTGTTCTGTACAATGGGTCAATTCGATCTCCGGGTACTGTACTTGTCTCTATTGACAAGTACACGTCCTCTAACCTAGATATTGTTATTCTATTTTCATTGAAGTACAGAAAAATGGCCCTAACGTCTATTTTTATGGAAAACATACACCAAATTGTGTGAAACCATTCGCCTTACAGAAATAAATTACAATTTATTATATTTCTTTCTTTCTTATTCCATTTTATATCCTTTAATTTTATTCGTTTAATGAAACTTTTAATTTCCACTTTTAATAGGTATTTTGTAAATAAATTTAAATCAATAAAAAAGAAATAATTACTGCTAAAGACAGAACTAAAACGATTTTTATTGCCTCAAAACATTTTCTTGACAAACTGTATTTTATTAATGTATGTATTTCCGTAGGATTTATTTAAGTTTACATTTTTATTTGAAATATTTTTTGAAAACTATGTAGTTAAAAAAAAAAAAAAAAATTGCAATTAATCGTTTAATAGTTCGAAATAAATATTTTCAAATATTCTGAAATTTATTGCATTTCTGCAAAAAAAAAATACAAAAAAAAATTCGAATTTAAAGTGCGCAACGGTAGGGTACTTGAAATTCAAATTATTGATTTAGGCGTTTTATCAACAGTTTTTATTATTGTTGGGCAATAAAAATTTACAATAAAAAAAGTAACAACAATTTGCACCACTTTATCACAGACAATTTAAATACGCCAAAATTCAAATAAAATTTAAATCTATGATATGGAATACACAATATAAAGCGAACATTAAATTAAATGAAAAATAAAAATAGAAAAAAAAAAACAAAATATAACTGTTCTTAGTTCAAAATAACACATAAAAATTGTTTGTGTGTGTTATAGAAATAGAGTAAAAATAATGGGTGAGGAAAAAATCAAATAATGTGACACAAACGAGCAGTAAATTTATATCAAAAATAAAAAAAAAAAATAAAAAAATAAGAAACAAAACGAAACAAATGAAAACGGAATAGAACAGATTAATAGTGTTAAAATGATTGTGAACAGTAAAATATTTTATATTTTTGTTGTCCTCTTTTGCGCTACTTTGTTTTGTTGTTTTGTAGTTTTGTTTTTGGTAATTTATATTAAAATATCAGTTACTGCTTGTTTTTATTGCTGTTGTTGTCAATGTAAAAACAACAACAAAAATTAACAACAACAATCTAAAATAGAAAAGGCAGGAAACATTATAACAAATCAAATGTGCCCGAGTAAGTAAGAGTGAGAGGAGGATAATAAAACTTCAAATTATACAAAATAAATTTGTTATTGTTGTCAACAATACGTATGTACGTATGTATGTATGTATGTGTGTAAGAAATTTTTTAGCACACCACACTACTTTTCTCCAGCTTTTGCTATCAAATAACTCTACATACTCTAGTTTTACAGACTTAGCAATTATACAGCGCTATAGGAGCATTCATAATAAAATAAAATGTAACCAACAACAAAAAAAAAAACCAACTGAGGGCTATAAAAACTCAACAGCCACAATAATTTATAACACTTGCATAAAAATACAAACAGAAATAAATATTATACTCTACAGTGAACTCGCCGATACATGAACTAAATTTTGAAAAGAATGTTCATGTTTTCAATTTTGTTACGTTCCCAATTGGTTTTTTGAAAACTAAGGTAATACAAAGTGATGATGAGTTTTACATATATGTATGTATGTGGATCCATCCATATCGTAAATAACAAGATGGGTGTGAATATAATTAAAAAAGTTTTCTGAAAATTTTCAGTTCACATTCTAGAGATTTCAACTTTTGTTCACGTTTTAAAATAGACAATGTAACACCAAAGTGTTCATGATTCCGGAATGTTCACATTGCTGGATATTCACGTTTTCGGTAGTCCACTGTATGTACTTAAATGCAGTAAGATGTTTGCTCGTATTTATTTAAATTAAATAATTTCTCTTTTGTTATAAAACAAAGAAACAAATTCAAATTAAAAACAAAAAACACAGTTCATTCAAACAGCATACATGAATATATGGTAGTTCGAAGCAATAAATACAATAAAGCTTAGAAGATCGTAAAAAAATCGTTGGAAAGATAATTTTATTCGAACAAAATGACAACCCGTATAAAGTATTGTCTTAGAATATGTCATCATTGAAGTAACAATTAAAAATATTCCATATAAGCCACCTTTGACAACAATAAATTGAGATATTGGGCATTAGAACAATGCATTTGTGGGTTATTTAAGGGATCTCCACTTGAAGCCCAACTCTGTAGTTTTATACCTTTGGATTTGGAAGTCATGAGTTTGAGAAGACCGTTATTGATCTAAAACTTAGAAATGTACCTGATCTACACAGCATTACTAAAGGAAGGAACTAAAATAATTCTTTTTATTTTAAATGCAATACTTCGTGGTAATGTTTGTCCAATGGATAGGAAAGTTCTAATAGTTATTATGATCCCAAAATCATACTATTGTAAATATAATGAGGAATAGCTAACAAAAAATATACATTCCTATATGTATGTATTGGCGAGTGGTTTCTCAGGGTGAGTATTACTACACAAATTAAGATAAAACCTTCCAATAAAGATACCTTAACTATTAGAAAGCTATCTAAGTGGACGAATATTCAAAGCTACAGAAGGACATTTTTTAAGCTTTCCATAGTCTATGATTTTTACGCTAGAGAATCAAGACATCGCCCAAAATCAACATCCAGATGATGAATTAGGATGAGGTTTCACATCGACAGCTGAACTGAAAACAATTAAAATTAATTTACTAATTGGAAGAATTGTAGCCTTTACCTTCATAAATCAATATGTTATTAAAGGGTTCCTTTAAAAAATTGCTCAGCCTCGCAACAAAATTAAAGACATCAAAGTAAGTTCCTAGCGAACGACAATAGCTGGCGCCTAGCATGAAAGATACTAAAATACACAAGGTTCTTGATGTATAAAAATTAAATTGGGAAACACATACGGCCAGTATGTTAAACCTCTTAAGACTCAATGAAATTGTGTTCCACTTTTAATTTTAAAATTTAAAAAAATTTATTTTATATGAATGTGGTTTTATTAAATATTTATTAAAATGTATTAAAGAATTTTAAATTTTAATTTTAATGTTTTAATTTTGTTCCACGTATAATTATTTGTATTCTAGTCTTAGGCCCAACAAAGTTTAAACGAACAATTTATGTTTCATGCTCCCGTACATATGTATTTAGTTATATAAACATAAATATACATATATAAATATACATATATTTAAATGTATGTATTTCTTGTGTATGTTTGTTTTACAACAATAAAAAATATTTAAATAAATTGTAGTTTTTTTTTTTTTTGGTGTGGCATGCCTGAGGTTATGCAAATATATAAGTCAGACACTTGTGTCACAGGAAATCACACTTCAGTCTGAATAATTTCCATATTCTTTTTCAGTTTTTATTGCTTTGCTTTTATTGTTGAATACTGCTGGAAACAGCGACAAAAAAACCATCAGAATTGTAAAAAAAAAATTCAGAAAGTTATCACTTGTTTTTTATGATCCTTTGGGTGAGTGTGAAGTGTCAGAAAAGTTAATTTTTTTTGTTTGTTGTGTAATCATGAATTATTTCTCTTAGTGTTAGTAAAGTATACCAGATGTCATCATAAAGGGAAATTATTTCAGTATGCCAGTGAATACTTGTATTACTTTTTAAATGTCTACTACATGGTACAAGGTACAATGACAATTTTCGGACCATAGAAATACAATGAATAAACCAAAAGCAAAGACAGAAAACCAAGAACGTACATACACGTACATACGTACATATGTATGTATGTACGCACAGATGATAATCAGTTATAATTAATAACAGGCCATATTAGATTTATAAGGATATGTTGCTCTCTCTATAAAACAAATATGGAAGCATACATATGTTTGAACACCTATACATACGTATGTACATAGAATCGTTTGGAGAATTGTATTGCAATGCAATGGTTGTTATTAATGTAGTTGTGTCTGGGTTTATTAAACGAGAATATGACCTTCATGTTTAAGTAAACATACTGGACTTGCTTAAAACACAAGGAAATGTACGTATAGTACAGCTGTAGTCCTCTAATTAGATGAAATATGTGTACTGATATCCAAAACATAATTCTCAAAGACAAAAATTCTACACTAAGATAACCAAAACATTCTTGTTATCCGCATATTTGTACAAATGTAAACTTTTTAATCATCCATTCAGGGATATGGTTAAGATGTTTGCTACCTAATAATAGTACAGTTAAAATTTAAGAATAAAAATATGGTTTTAGTCGTTTAGTTATAATCTCTAGCTGTGCTGTTCTAATTCCTTGGCAAAAGGCTGTATGTATGTACATCTTAAGAACACATACATACATATAATATTACAATTACTTATTCGATATTATGATTTTGCCCAGACTTTAATACTGCCATCTCTCACTTCCTGCCCTGCACTTCACCTTCCTGTAAACTGTATGCTGTATGCTTATATACAAAATATTACGTTAGTATGGTGCATGGGTATATGTGTATGGGTGTATCAATATAATTTTGATTTAAAGGTGTTTAGTGTATGGGACAGTTTCAGACCGTTACCGTAGTGGAAAAAGAGAAGAGAAAGTGAACAGAAATCTAATTAATTAGGATGTAGTAAAACTAGCAGTAACAATGGCAGTGGCAGTGTCATTGGCATACAAATTGGCTACGGAGTTCAACTATTTTTCTCCTTGTCTTGTTAGTATTAATTGGGCAATAATGTTATGTAATAAAGACATTCACATGTACATATATCCTTAAATTTGTTCTCTATTGCCTTTTCCCCCATGCTTTAGTTTTACTTAAATATGAATAGATTAAGAAAGAGATTTCTCCAGACAAATTCTAATTCAGTGATTGGTTTTGTCGTGAGGCAATATTTATTTTTAATTGATGTTTAGCCGATTATAATTGGCAAAATAATCATTAAAGGAATACGAATATTATGTTAATAGTTAATAAGGAATATTGATGAAATATGTATGTATGTATGTATGTAAGGATATGCAATTCAACTCAAATTAAGAAGAAATTGCAAAAGATAAACGAAAATTATTTGCTGATTAGTCTTAAATAAACATTTATGAGTATTTCATACAATAATAGTGGAAAATGTTTCAAATAAGTTTTTCCTTAAACTTAACCCTTTCATGCCCGAATTTTTTGGGCCAGAGCTAAAATTTTTTTAATGACATGTGCTTGTTAGTCATGGCCTAAATATGAAGTGATATTAAATTCAGAGTCCTACGTATTCTGGTTTTATAGTTATAAAATGTTGCCTACAGGCAACATTGGGCAGTAGTGGAAAATTTTTAATGAAAGATTTATTTTTATATATTTCTAATTTTTAATTTATTTTTATTCTAATTTCTTATGAAATAAAAGAAAACAATTTTTTTTTGGATTTGAGCACAAATGTAGATTGCACTTAGTACATTTTGATCCCGGAATTCCGATTTTGCACAGTCTACATCGGCCTTTTGCCCCCCATTCTATCCAATGACTTTTGCCATCAAAAGCAGCTACGTACTTTCTTTTAGTAGACGTTGATGGTAATGAATCTGATCGTTGTGAGTCTTCTTCAGTTGTTGCCTGCAGTGTTGAAGGGCGGCCTCTCTTCCGTGTTGAAGTTACTTCATTAGTATTTAATAATTCGTTAGCAATATCTAACTGAAAGTTTACAAGTGTCATGTGCTTAGTCCCTATTTACTAAGGCAGAATTTATGCACCAATAAACTATACGCATATACCATTTTTGGATCGGTAATTAATTTTATATAATTCCATATCAGCAAGGTCAACGCCGCCCATATGCTTATTATAGCATTCAACAATAGCTGGACGTGGTATGCTAACATATTTTTTTTCCTTGCGACACCATCTTTTGCACTCACTCATCGGCTCTTGACCCATATAGTTAGATACGAGTTGCACACTTTTATTGTCGTACCATCTGCAAGCTATTAAATTGTAAGTCGTTTCATATTTGAAAGCACTTGATCCTCTTCCTTTTGCACGAAGAACCTTTTCATCGCTTAGAGTAAATTTTTTTAATCTATTGGATCGTATTGTACCAATTGCTAAAATTCCTGTTTCTTTCAAGGAAACCAATAAACTAAGGGATGTAAACCAATTATCAAAAAAAGCTTGTAGTTTTGATTGGGTGGAATATTAGTAGATAAATACAAAACAATATTTGACGACACCCATAGACCAAAGGATTTGCATGTTCCACCTCCAACATAAAGGCAAAAGTCATATATTATATCAGAAATTCCAGCTCTGGTGAACATTTTAAAACCCCACTTGTGAGGTTTCTTTGGAACATACTGCTTTAAAACATGTCGGCCTTTATAAGCTATCATTTGTTCGTCTACACTCTAATATTCCTCCTGAGATATTTCATAAATTTTTTTTTATTTTTTCCAATAATGGGCGTATTTTATAAAATTTGTCATAAGAAGGATGTCCTCTCTGGGCCTGCTTAGCTTTATCATTTATGTGAAAATTTTCCTTTATTTTCTCAAAACGATTTCTGGATATAGTAATAACACCAAGATACAACAGAATGCCTATAAACTTTTTATTTCTGAGGCCTTGCATTTTAATTCTGTGCCATTGTTTTGAATTGCATATTTGTTTGTCTCATCACAGAAGTATTCAATTGGTTTCTTCACCCGACCATAACTGATGTTACCCTTTCAAGTAGTATCAAAATGATTAATTTTTCTATTCCTCCACTTCAATTTTTCTACATTAACTTTTTCAAAAACTATCTCTGATGCTTCTGTTGTTTCTTCTGCTTCGATTTCAATTTCTCTATCAACCCTTTTACTAATCGTTACACTCTCAATTAGTTCCATTCTTTTTATACTCTCAAGATTCTTTTCAATAATATTTTCCTCCTCTTCTTCCCCTCTTTCACCAACATCATCATCCTCAGACTCATTTAAGTCAAATTCCACAAATGTTTGCATTTCTTTTTGAGACAAGCCTTTTGGACGCATTCCTAATGCAGAAAAAGTTTAAAGTAAATTTTATATATTATGGACCAATGTGGCCTATAGGCAACATTGAGTTTAAAAAAATATTGGAATAAAACTAAAAACATATTTTCCAATTTTTTTGCTTATAATTCTTCTCCTACTTGCTTTTTTATTATTCACACACTTTTTATAAAAAAAAATTAAAAAATTAACCGTTATTTTGTTTGTTTGATAAAGTTATATTTTTTCACTTTGGCATTGGCATGTTCCTATGCAAATTCAAACACCGATTAACTGAACACCAGTAGTGATAACTCATTCATATTTTTGTAGAATACGCGTTTTTAACCAAACTTTTTTGCAAAAAAAAAATCTTTAAAAAAAAATAAAAATAACGGAATTTATGAACAAAAATGTACAATGTTGCCTATAGGCAACATCGGGCATGAAAGGGTTAAAATGTTCCAAAGGGTTTGCTGTTTGATACTTTAAATTTTACAAAATGTCTGGTAAAGCAAAGTCAGATACAATATCAGGCTGGTTGCAGTAATTAATGCTGATGTTAAAAAATATCAATTTTTCCTTCTGATATTGTGAAAAGTGAAAATTATAAAACGGTTTTCACGGATTTTCCATTAGTCAGACCACCTCATTAACTTACTGTTTCTCTTTTGTAACGGGTTTTTTTCTTTCATTTTTATCTGTCTTTTGTTTTTGTAGATTTCATATTGGCCCTACGTAATGTCAGTGTAACCATACCGTTGGCTGTTAAACGTGGTGATAATGCGATTTTAATCTGTAATTACGACATTGAAAATGACACACTTTATACGGTTAAATGGTATCGAGGACGTCGTGAATTTTATCGTTACACACCAAAGGAGAATCCAGCCTGGAAAATATTCTCATCAACAAATGGTTTAACTGTCGATGTAAGTACAAAACACTTTTTTAACACCAACCAACCCAACAACAATAACAATAACAAAAACAAAAAAACAACAAAGAAAACCAACATAAACATTAAAATAAACAAGAAGGCTAGCAAAAAAAAAAATAATTTTTAAAAACAATTTTTTCTTCGATTTTTTTATTTTTTTAAATGACCAAAGTTGTTGCTGTTGTTGTTGTTGTTGCTGTTAGTCGACTTTAAACGGAATTGGAAAACAGACGAGCGTTAAAGGAAAAAAAATCCAAGTGAATTGATTTTTTACGGTTAAAGAGGGTTTTAAATCTGAAGGGAAAAAGCATTTGCCAATGGATAAACATCGACTTAATGTGATAACAATGGTTAATAAAACGAGTAAAGTGAAAATGACAATAACTTATAAAAGGATTTTCAGATTTCCTTCTCAAACATACACGCACACACACACACACACACACAACTTGCAATAAGCAACATACAGTGTATACACGTACACATACGTACATACGTATATAATGTGGCAAAAAAAAAAATATTTTTATGAACAAATTTAATTGTGGCAAAATTTAACAACGATTTCTGATCATTCTTAATGATCTCTTATAAGTGTGGTGATGCCATCCATTATTAAATAAAATAAAAATAATTATAACATATTAAGTATATGTACTTATGCATGGACTTGTGTACGGATATTCCTTTAGGAATTTCGATTTAATAAATAAAATCTAAAATTGAAACATTGACTCGGAATTACAGATAACTAGTTAAGAAAACTATAACTGAACGCGGATTTAATAAATTTTACAAAGCTTTATAATTTAATTTATTTTTTTATTTTTTTTATTTGTTTTTGATGAGAGTAATTCATTAAAAAGAAATACAAATATCGACGGTCATTAAAAGTATTCCATTTATTAATATACGTACGTACATTTACATGAACTTGCAAACAATTCAATGTAAATATTTAACAATGGAAATATGAAGTAAAACTGAAATACATACATTCATATGTTTGTATGTATGTTTGTGTAAAACTATACCAACACATACGAGTTTTTACTAGCGAATCAATTTACATACGGCCAGTAGAGCATTACGGAGGTACAACAGCAGCAGAGCAAAGTTTTATTTACGTTTTTTCGTTGAGGTCCTTAGATGATTCATACAGCATTTGCAATTGATTCATATATGTATGTACATATACTTTGCGCGGCAATGTGGATATTTTTATGTATAGTTTACTGCTGAAACTGAAATGAAAGAAAGCAAAGACACAGACACAGACACAGACAAAAAAACACGTGCCAAATAACATTCTGAAACTATTTTGCATAAAATAAATACTTAAAATTGTTATATGGTTGGTAAAATGGATAATAATAATAAAATGGCAATAAGAAAACAACAGCGTTATTCTACATACATACATACGTTTGTGTGTATGTACGAATGTATGATATTCCAACATTTTTTTATACGTTATTTCATGGCAAACGTACATATTATACAGAAGCATACAGTACAACAGCAATAGCAACTGAGTGCAAAAAAAAAATAAATGCGTTGGCATTTAATTTTCTTTTTTTTTTTGCAATAACAGTGTGTCAGTAATTATGTGTAAGTAAATATGCAACAATGACCATAAAAAGGAAGTTGTGAGTGAAAAGAATAAAAAAGAGAGATAAAAAAATAACAGGAAATAAAATGAAATAAAAATACATTAAATAACGCTGTTGTTTCAACGGAATTTAAATAAAAATTGATTTTAATTTTTTATTGGATTGCTATGTACATACATAAGTATGTATGTATGTATGTATGTATGCATATGGAGATAGAAATGCTTTCAGATGCACTATGAAATTTAATATAAATATTGAATGAGTTTGTTTCACAAACGAGTGTATAACATAAACAAAAGAAAGAAGGAAAAAAAGCTCAACAAAGTCTGAATTTATGCCACAATAACATTGAGAGTTTGTTAACATATGTTCCCTTTCGAAAATTTTAAAAGCACTTCATAAGTTGCATAAATTACATGCGATATATGTATGTACATATAAATTTTAAGCTCGTTATAAATATACTATTCATATACAGTGAAATCTATTTTCCTTTAGTTATTAGCAATTAAAGGCTTTATTTCTCTTTACAGACCACTCAATCAAATGCCAGTCATGTTTTCCTACGCAATGTTTCCACATCTATAACAGGCCGCTATGCTTGTGAAGTATCGGCAGATGCCCCTTCATTCCATACGTCGATAATGTGGGGAGAAATGGATGTAATTGGTAGGTTGATGATATAACTTTTTGTATTTTTTTTGTTTATTTTTAGATTTCACGATGTTAAAAAAAGAAAGAAATTTATAAAATTTGCAATTAATTTTACACTTTTTATCACGCAGAACTTCCAACGCAACGTCCAATTATAACTGGAATCCATTCGCGTTATCGTTTGGGTGACGTTATTAATGGCAATTGCTCATCGGATTATTCGAAACCAGCAGCAAATTTGACATGGTGGATAAATGATATACAGGTAAATATTCTGTATGTATGTACTTAAATATATTTTTTAAACATTTCAATTGATTGTGATGTGCTCAATCAGTAATGTTTCCAATTGTCGTTAATGGCTAATGTTTGAAGAAATCTTTTTTTTTATAGAGCTATTCAAACAAATGTCATCTTAATAAATACACTTTTCAGTTCAGTTTAGTTCAGTTTTGATTACTGCCTTCACTATTAAATATCTGAACTAATACTGACATTTTGATTTGAAGTATATTTTTGCAATAACTTTCATGGCGTTGAAAAGAATTTCATAAAAATTGATTTAAAAATAGAAAAACCATTTAAATAACAGACACATTGACATTAAAATTGAATTTTCCAACATTTATGTGAGAAGCCAGCCATCGAACTGCTCAGACCCCCAATGCACAGTATCATGAACATCTACACGTTCCGACATACACACACATAAAAGCATAATGGAGAAAAAATGAGATCATGAAAGGAAATTTAACATAAAAACTTAGGAAAAACGAAAATAAAAAGAAAAACGATTCGAACGAAGTTGTATGGAATAGCATTCATTAGCAATATACGTATATTTTTTTATTTTCTTTTTATTTTCAAATTCTCATCCTTTTGTTGGCCAACATTTATTATTTGCTCATTCATGCTGTTGTTGTTCGTATGTATGTTCATACATTTAAAAATACATACATACATTTATACGCTCACAGATGCATTCATATGTAAGTATGTATGTATCTAAGGAATAGAAATACGTATGTATGGATGTATGTGTGTATTGGAAGTTATTGCGTGCGATTGTATTTACGAGTAGTTCCTCATCCTCTTTTTTTCATTTTTTTGATTCTTTAGTACGCTGGACCTTACAAAATGATACTTTTTTAGAAATTCTTTTTCGCCATTCGTTTTTATTTTTTTATACGTTTTTTTCTTTCTATCGAGTATTGTAACTTTGGTTTATGCATTTGACAGTTTTCTTGGTATGCCAATGTAAAAGAAAAAAAGAAAACAATAACAACAAACTATACCCACTCCTGATCACTTTAGTTTAATAATACTGGCTACATCTGTGTGTAAATAGCATCTCAGTGTATGCCGCACAGTATGAACCAAGTTTAGCAACCATAAAAAATGAATGTAAAAAAGAAAGAAAAAAAAAACTGTGGAAAAATATTGAGAAAATAACATTGAAAAGAAATTCATTAGTTTGGTTTAGATTTGATTTATGCTGCACTTAAAATGGAAATTGTGCAAAATATTGAAATGCATAATAGATGGTTATTGATATTTTTTACCAGCTTTTTTTACATTTTTTTTCCATTTTTTTCTTTTGCATTTTCAGTTGGCCATTACCAAACATAAGCTATGGGAGAAAAAAAACCCTTAGGTTTCACTGGATGTTGGAATGTAGCGTAGCCCTCCACGCCAGTGTTTGGCTTGTATTTTTCTCATTTCGTTCTCCTTAACGAAAAAGTCATTTAAAATGATAGACGTTATGGCTACCAATTGAATATTTTTGCATGTTTTTCCCTTTGCCGTTTTTTCCTAAGTATCAATATGTCTTTTAGTTCTCTTTACCGATTTGGTGTGTGTAGTTTAATATATATGCTGATTTTAGTCGGATTTATGGCAGTGGCTTAAAAGAATCTAAACTTGCATGATTTGATGAGTTCCTGTGAAGCTAACAATCTCATTATATATGTTCTGGGGTTTACAGTTTATCAAAGCAAAAGGCTTTTTTACTTCTGATTCTGATTTTTTAAACGTAAATGAAGATTTGATTTTTAGCAATGTATTCAATAATTTAAATATCTGAAGTGAATGTTAAAGAACGAACAAAATGGCAATCAGAGAAACTTAGGAAATTATTATTGTAATATAAATACTCATGTACCAAACCAATGACAGCAACAAAAATTGCCATTGTAACAACAACAATGTGATCATTATAAGGAGTCATATTTTCGTAATTGAGATTCGTACTTCCCATACGAAAATTCTACCAATATTCATACATACTCGTACATACACTTATACATACATACATATGATGCTATTTGCTAAACGTTATTTTATGACCTCAATATTTGCAAATATAATGCGTTAATAAAATCCAAAACTAAATTCTATAAACGAACAAATTACGTAAAATGGAAGGACGAAGGAAAAAAAGGCAAAACCTATAGAAATGGACCAATTATTTGAAGTTGAAATACATACATACATACATACATATTGAATAAAATAACATTGCAATTTATTACCGAAATATATATGATTTCTAGCACAATATAATTTTCTTTCTTCCATTGTTTTTGTTTTCCTTTGGTTGGTTACAAGTTGGAAATTAAATATGAATTATTGAATATAAAATTGCTTAATTACCACAACTGTAATGGTGAAATTTCTTGGAAATATTTTGTAGTAATTTATGTTTGCTGTTAAAACCTCAACTAAGATTTATGTGCTCTTGGTTTTTGTTATTGAAATTAAAGTGTAGTGCAGACTGTAGGTATCAGGATTGGTTGTGTTTGATTGTTATTTATTTTCGGTATTTCGACAAGCGTGCTATCGCTTTTAAGTGTGTATTACAAAGTTTTTCAAGAAGGTATTCGATAAAGTAATTCACGTATTTATATTAGACTATTTGAAGTCAAATCTCTCTTCGAAATATTTTAAAATATTAAACATGTATTAATACAATATACAGAAATGTACTTTGAAATTAAAAAAATGAATTTGCTGCTTACTTTGCAGGTGCCACCAAACTACTTGCGGATCTATGATATACAAAAACATGTAGAGGAGCAGCTAGAGACTTCAGTGTTAGAAATTAATTTTATTGTAACTCTACAGCATTTTATTAAAGGCAGACTAAAAGTGAATTTTGTATAGATTTTATATTTAATTCATATAATATTAACAACCCTTTTTCAGCTTAAGTGTTCTGCACGTATACATCGAATTTATCATGCCGAGACTGAAAAATATATAGAAGAGGATCGACCAAGAATTTTGGCTTCGGGTAGATCACCAGAAACATTTCCCTACGATCATAACGATGAGTTTGATGATGAAAATGGTTTATATTTGACACACTATAGAAGTAAGGCAACAAATGCTTTTGATTATTGTTTCTAAATTATTTTAAAATATCTCTGAAAACATTTTTAACATGTAATTTTTATTGAAATTAAAAATTTTAAATTTCCTATCTACGTATGTTACAATAATATTTTCAGATTATCATTCATCGGCCCAATCGACTTTAGCAAATCTTAATAGTATTACAAGATTTATGTACATTATACTACCGACGATAAGTAGATTATTTTTTATAATATTTAACAATAATATATTGAGTCCTTTGAGAGCTGTTCGACAACAATGTAAGCAAAAAAATCAACTACAAAAAGTACATCAACCGCAGCAACAATATACAACGAGTTTTTTACAAAACCATAAAACAAAACCTCTACAACAGTATCAACAACAACAACACCAGCAACAGCAACAGCAACAGAATCAGAAACACTGTCAATGCCAACAACACCAACAACGACAACAACAGCAAAAACAACACCAGTATTGCCACATCAATTGCCTTAAATATAATCACAATGATCATAATAGCGATAATAATAATTATAATAATGATGATTATAATGATTACAAATATGATAACAGCAGCAATTACAATATTAGCAACACTGACACTGTCAGAGGTGAAATTAAATCAAAACCAACAATAAAGGCCGCATTAAGAAAATCACAACAACAGAATAAGGAGAAAAATAAATATAAAATCCAAATTACACACTCACACTCATACTCACACTCACCGCACATAAGCCAAAGACGTGTTCAAACAATTGCTCAGAATACAAATACCTTCGCTGTTATCATCTCAGCTTCTGCAACTGATTTAATCGCAAATGGCCTTAATGCCACAGATATGAGACACGTATTACGGTGATAAGTTAATTTACACAATTTTCACAAATATTATTAAATAAATAAATAATAAATAAACACATACATACATGTGTACATGTGTAATAAGTAAATAAAATAAAGCCAACTACACATCCACACATAAGCACATCTACAGAACTCTTCTGAGTGAGAACAAAAAAAAATCCAAAAAAAAACAAGAAAAAACAACAAATAATTACAAGAAATTATAACCCGCAAGACAAAAACTGTGTGTGTGAGAGAGTGAGAGCGAGAGAGAGTGAAGAAAAAAATGAGAATAATTATTAAAGATATGCAAATAAGTGCGTACGTTAATAATGAAATGTTTTTGTATGTATTTTAGTGTGTGTGTGTGTGTTTAAGTGAGAGTCTGTTTTTTAAAACAAAAAGTTGAGAATTTAATTATTCAATGCACGCACATACACACTGAAATACATGCACACGCATTTAAAAAATCAAACAAAATAAAATAAAATAAAATAATCTGATCTATTTTTAATAAGTCCTGTTTCCTTTTTCTGTGTATATGTATGTGGTTTACATATGTATATGTATATGTACTGTTTTTAATACAACTATACTAAGTAAATGTGTATGTATATTTAATATTCGTATATAAATCTATACAAAGCCAAAATCATAATGATAGCAACAGTAATGATAAAAAACAAACATTTACAAACATTTAATTATTAATCACAATATAAAAAGTAAATAAATAAATTAATTAATTAACTAATTAATTTCTTAATTAAGAAACAACAACAACAACAACAGATGAATATAAAGGCAGAAGATGGTGTGAAAAAGAAACGAATAAGTATTAATTGGAAATATTTGTGCAGCATTATGACGATTTATTTAATAACGAAATATTAAGAAAATATTAAAATAAGGAAATGAAATTAAATCTACAATATACATATGTATTCATACATAAATACATATATATATAGAGTGTGTAAGACTATTTTTACAATAAGTACTGCGAAAAGAAACGACGGAGGCACTAACTACGTCTGGCTTTTGTAGGATGGGTGAAGTTTGCAGGCACAACATATTTGACAAGCGATTTTAGTCAATATGTTGTGTGGTGGATAAGGTAGTTAAATAAATTTTATTTTTAATTACGTATCTCCACAGCATCAAGATTACAATAAAGCTGAACTAAGGAGGCCTCCACTATCACTTTGTGTTGTGTTTTTTATGTAAATAACTCATAAGTTTAAGTTAAACGTATATTTAATGTATATTTAATGAAATATTTATAGGCTACAAGCTGTTTAAATCTTTTAGGAAACCCTCCTCAAACATATTCATATGCAAAGAATGAATTCATTCTAAATTCTATTTCAAAATATTTTTTATAATTTAGTTACAGATTTCTAAGAATGTTGTAAATCGTATTTAATAAAAGAAAATGAACAAAAAAAAAAAAATATTTAAAAATTATTATAAATAAATTATAAAATGATTATTAATAGTCAAGTAATTGTAGTTTTCATTTATTGTTGATGCACATATTTAAAGGTAAGAGATATTTATGAAATTCTTAATTATTATATGCGTATATGGAGTACTTGATAAAATATAATGAAAATTATACAGGAACTTTAGAAAAAACTGTTGCTGTATTGAAATTTTAACACTGTGAAACGTTTTGTGATTTCGTGTTTTTGTTTGTTTTTTGATACAATATATTTCAGATTCAGAACTTAAATTAGATTATCATATATAAAGTACTTAAACTTTGGCACTTGAATTGTGCTCATAAAACCATATGAAAAATCTCTTTAAAAACTTTGTTTTTTTTTATCTATTCGGCAGTATTAAATCGACAAGCCCAACAAACATTAACTGCAAAACTTTTCCAAAAGTCCAAATAAAACAAATTAATTTCATACAAGCACAGAGAGGAAATAAGGGAAAGTAAAAATAAACAAAATCTAAGGATTAGTGTAAATGACTATTCGGAGCATTTGTAGTGTAGCTACTGATGCTGAACGAAAACCACTAGACAGAGAGAGAGTTTTCATTGTGGTTGAGCCAAAGACCCGCAACAACAGCAACAATAAAGAGCAAAACTAATAAAACACCTCGGAAAATGAAGGGAAAATGAACGAATAAAACTCAACTAAAACAGTTGACTGCAACAGCTTAAAGTTGGTTGAAGACAAGAAAAAAAATTTCATTCAACTTGAACAACTGAAATTATTTCGTATTTCAAATGTTTGCCAAAAAAAAAAAAAAAAACACATTTGTTTAGTCAAAGGATCACTGGTACGCAATACAATTTTGCAAGCAGTCTACCATAAGAAACATGTAACAGCCAACATAACTTTTCAAAGAATGTATTTTTTGCTTGATGACTTTAGACCGTCTTTTCGACCTCCTATTATAGCAACGACAGTCGTTTTACATTCCAGTTTCAGAGTCTAAGAGTCTGTCTATTTGACTAATAAAAAGTGGTTTTCATCAAAGTTTTCATGCATTTTTATTATTTTGACTTAAGAAGTCCTTTACGAACTCCATACACAAACACAAACACAAACAAATTGCTTTTCAAGAAAGCAAAAATTTAAAAATTTCAAATGAATGGAGCAACTTGTCTGTGCATTTTTGAACTACCTCAAAATAGAAAAGTTTAGTTTTCAAAATTCGCAAACATACTTACGATTAATTTACACTCGAAACTTTTATTAAAAACATATGTATGTTCCGTTCTATGTTTCTCATGTACATATTCCTGTTTTATATTGGAACACAAATATAAATAGGTTTCTTTCATGTTCTTCTCATGCTTTCCTCTACTTGATTAGTTAACTTGTAAGTAAGTAACTCGATAATTCCACTGCTAATGCAACAATTGCCGCCTGATTGAAAACATTCGCCGACAATGCAGGAGGCAACCTTGTTCTAGGTCCCTACTAATTTAGGGCAAAAATCAAAGTAATTGAACGTAACAATAAAATACCTATAAAAGAAAAAGTAGGTAAAAGAGAACAGATTCTTGGTGTATGAAATTGGTAAACATATTTAAATAGCGTTTCCTAGACATAGAGATTGTTTAGAGTCAATTGAACTGATTTTCGATAATTTTTTTGGGCACTACTGCCTTCACTTGTCTCTGCAATATTCCAAAGATATTAATTTTTTTTTAAATATTTTATGAAGTAAATAAATATTGACTGTGGGTTGAAGTGAACGATGTTTACTTTTTCTAATTATGTATTCCAATATTAGATGTATTCGAGTGTGTTAAATAATTGAAAACTACTGTTAATTACAGCCTTTAACTAAAATACATACTTTTATAAAACTTTACGAACACGAAAGTGACACATTAAAGTCGTTAGGAAATTTATTTATTTAGATTTTATACTCATTTTTCATCATTCTTTGTCGTATATTACCATTTCGAATAGTTAAAAATATATTGTCAATTATTTGTTTTGCCTTAAATTCAATTAAATTTTGTTTTTTTTTCATTTTTATTTGGTTTAACCAATAAAAACAGAATATATTTAAATTGTTATAAAAAACAGGAATTAAAGATTGAAATTATTTGAGTTTTTCTTTGAAATTTTATTGAAATTATTTCAATTTTATGATTCGTTTGTAAAAACTATTTTTTCTTTTAATATTTAACAAATAAACGTTAAATTGAATAAGAAATGCTTTTAAATACTCTTTAATTCTCTCTTCCACACACTCGCACGCATACATACAAACGCTAATTTATACACAAATTCTGTTTAAATCAAAAAAAGAGAGCAAAAGAAGCAAAAAACAAAAAATTTAATAAAATTGTTTTAAACACAAGCAAATAAGCACTCTCACATGCATACATACATATGTATACACAAACTCACCAATAGGGGGCGAAGAACACAAACACTCACACTCACACACACGCACAAACCAAAACAATCTGTGGTTCTCTTGTGGAGTTTTTTTCTTTTAATTTTTTTACGGATCTTTTAACACTTAAATGAATGCAATTGAAGTAAAGTTTGGTTTCTGCTGCAACTGATGTTGTTGTTGTTGTTTTCAATATGCGTATATATATGTATATATTTCTTTATATTAAAATTAACAACAACTCCAACAAACGCAGAGTATCCATAATCATAAATGCATTAACAATTAAAAAAAAAGCATTTTAAAACACAGTTGCACGCACAATCCGAATTAAGGAAATAAATAGGTAGAGAGAGAGAGAGAGTGTTTAATAGTTTTGGTAAGAAGCAATAACAACAAATTCAAGTACTGTTTTTAAATTATAAAAGAAAGAAGGTTGCTGAGAAAACCATAAGAGAGACCTTAAAGTCAATATAGAGTAATTGATTATCGCAGTTTACTTGTACAATAAATAAACAAAAGTACCACTTTAAGTTTTAATGTTTTTTTTCATGAACCTGCTAAAAAGTCTTATGTTATTTTGAGGGCCTACCGTGGGTCAAAAATATATAAAAATGGTGCTCACATCCATCACCCTTTGCCCATACAATTGAAATTGATTTTTTCGCATAAAATTGTTCAGATCTCAGTAATAGTCTCCGAATTTTTTGTGTTTACGCTTTTCAGAGGTCACAAAAAATGAATGCCAACATTTGTAATCGAAATAATTTCTTAAATTTTGAAATTTGAAGACTAATTTCATTTAATTTGCTTTATCGCGTTGGAAATTAATGAATAGAGCTCTTTTTATGTCCTTGCCCAGCTTTTATAAGCTCGAGGCACTGTAGCAGACATATTTTATCACAGAGGAATGGATTGGCTGAAGTTAAGGAAGTTTGTATAAGATACAAACTAGGACGACCTAGCCTACATGATATTTTACGTGTATGTGGATTGGTATTATACTCTCGATCAGTCTCCTCTCCTTTAATCTTCCTACCTAGAAAAGTGTAGTATTGTATTAAAAGCACCAGCATTGAAAATATTTTACATTCATTTGCTTCTGAATGGTATAAAAATATTTTACACACTGATTTACATGTAAAATATTACTATTTGCTGAAACAAATTATACATTTCTCTTAATGATATAGCATCATATGATTTTAAATGATTATTTCTCAAAAACTTGTCTTTTTACTACCAATAAACCACTGTGCGGCATAATGACATGACAAATGGTTAATTTCTGCGTATTTATAGACCAAAGTTCATTGGAACTATTGATAGATTTGGGTAAAAGCGTTTTTAAAAATGTTTCCCTGAGAGGCTTCTTAAAATCGTACTCAAATATATTGCGTAGGTACTGTTCAAGTATCAGAATTTAGAACATTCTCTTAGTGCTCTTAAATGGTCCTTTGAAAAGAATTTAAATTTGTTCTTTCTTTATGATTTACATTTGTAGTGGTAGTATTTATGTATGTACACACATACATACATATGGTACGTATCTATGTATGTAGTATGTAGAAAACGTTATAGAAAATACAATACAATTTTTTAATTTATTTATTTTATTATTAATTCTATTGCGGTTTCTTTTTGTGTCGTGTTTTGTTTCTGTTTCTGTTTTGTTTTTCTCCTTTTTTTTAACTCCTATTAAATGATGTTTATTGTTTTTCATTTGGTTGCCCGTAGACAAAAGCTAAATTAAAAATTTATTTTTTTTGCTTTTCTTATATTTGTTATCGTTTACACCATCCCATTTTCCATCCATTTTCGTTTTTCTATTTTTCATGTCGCATTTTATTTTAACCAAGATTTCCTTTTTCTTCGGTTAAAGCTTTTATTTGTATTCTTTTTTTCTTTTTTTTTAATTTCCTATTAAAATGAGGGGTAATTACATTAAACGGATTCAATTTTCGTAACTTTGTTTACTTTCTCTCTACCTCTACCTCTACTTCTATGTTGTTGTTGTTTTGTTTATTGTGTTGTTCGCTTTTGTGCACAATTGGTTTCGAATTGAATTTAATGTCGTTGTGTCGTAATGTCGTTGTGTTGTGCGTTGTTTGAGTCGATTTTTGTTTAAAAGGGTTTTAAAGTCTTTCTTTTTCAACTTATTTTATTTGTTTCTTCTTTATTGTTCTTTATTTTATTGGCGTTTAAGTGGGTCTTTAATCATTCTTTTTTGTTTTATTCGTTTTTGTTTTTTGTGGCAACAATGAAATTATTTTTATATTTTTTAATTTTGCTTTTATGTGGCATATACTACCAGACATCTTTGCTCTTAATATGTGTTAATTAATGTCAAATTAATAAAAAAATTTAAAAAAAAAATTGAAAAGAAAAATCTTAATTGAATGAAGCTGGTAAAAAAAATTGGAAATTAAAAAAATTAAATTTTTCAATATTGCAAGTGTATGGTTCTTACGTTTTAAATATTTTGTTTATTATTATTATAATTTATTAAAAACCAACTCATTAAAAGCACGTGTGAATAAAATTTAATTTGCTGGACTATTTAATTAAAATCAGTCAAGGTTTGGTTGCAATAAGGAAAGCAATTTAATTTTAATTCAAAAAAGATATACTCACACACAATACAAATAATAAATTAAAATTTATTTTTGTTTTTTCGTTTTTGTTTTTGTTTATTATTAACTCTTAATAACAACACATCATTCTATTTAACAACTTATAATAAATTAAATAAAAGAAGAGTAAAACAAAAAAGAAAAACACGATAATAAGAGAATAAAAACAGTTTCACTTTTATTCTTGCATGTTTGCATGGACATCAACATGCAACGTACATTTTTCATTTATTTTGGCGAATGCTTTTCCTTTTGTTTCTCCTCCGTTTTTTGTTTTTTTTTTTTGTTTTTTGTTAATAATAAATTTATGTTTATGTCAGGTTTGTTTGTTTATTCAACAAAAGCTATAGTGGTGCTATAAAATGCAGTACCGATTAATAATTAAGCAAAATACGCACATAGATAGTTTTCTTTAACCCTATTCTTACTAACATGACCCTGTGAGGCTCTTTTTAATGTTCAAACCGATGTAAAGGAGCAAAACTCGAACATATCATAAGAAAGTTTTAGTTAGCGATGGAAATATACAATTGTAATGTTAACGGCTGTCGCCGTAGTCTAGTAGGTAGTGTGTGGGCTTATTAGACGTAAGGCCACGGTTCAGACATCAAAACTCAAATATGAAAGAAGTTTTTCTTTGGCGACTTCCTGTCAGCAGATTTCTTGCAAAAACTCTGAAAGCAAATAAAATTGCCATGAAAAGCTTCTCAAAAATCTGTCGTTCGGATTCGACTTTAAACTGTAGATCCTGCCACTCATGTATAAAATTAACGCACACAACATAAGTGGCTTGAGAAGCTAGGTCGTAATCCTGTAATGTTAATTGCTAAAAAGAGCCGCAGAGGCATCTACAAAGTGACTTATATTTTTTGTATGCTTTCGACAAAATAAATCGATTTTTATAAAAATATTTCTTCTTCATCAACCCTAACGTTGTGAAATCTGTTTATATTTAAATTATATATCAAGTACTATTTGAATATATATATTAAAACCGACAATGAACAGCATCAATTGCGAGTAGATTTTGCACAATGTGAAGATATTGTTTAAAAAATATGCTAAAACGTCTAACGGAAGAAATAATCTTTAATTTTTTTTACCAGTGAAATTTGTCAGAAAGAAATGGGTTAAAATAACAGTTAATTTTTAACGTATAATCGTTTGAATTTTATATTATACATACGTACATACACACACACATTATCCTTTTTGCTATTTTGTTGCTCCTGCATGTATACTTTATTTGTTTTGAACTTTCAAATAAAGACTGTGTTGTACACACATACATACAAGCATACTTATGTATACGCATTGTACTCGTACTATACGTTCAGTGTTTTCGATTGGTTTTTTTCAGTTGCTATTGTTGTTGTTGGTTTCAGTTTAAGACTGAAAAAATTAATTACCTGTATAATATATGGCTGGCATATAATGAAAGTCATTATGTGGCATGTCAACAGTTTATATGTTATTAATTTTCATACTCATACATGTTGTATTCACGCTTTAATATTTATTTTATGAAAAGCAGTATTGCTACTGACTTCACAAACACTCGTATTATATTTAATACCTACATACATACATACATACATGCCATATACTCATGCATGCATGCATGTACTCTTAAAGGATATATTATAGAACATAAAGTACACATACGTATAAGTATGCATGTATGTATGTACATACCAAACAATATTTATTAATTTTTATAAATTTTTACTGCACGCTGTAAATTATTAAAAGGGCACAAATAGTCGAGAAACATTAAATAAACGCTGAAAGTAATTAAAGCATGTCTGAAGTGAAATAAAAACCATTGGTTGTACATTTTATGAATGCATACGTTCTCAATTATTGAGATAAAGTTATGAAAACTTTTCTATATCGAAAGTGCTGTAAAATTCAGACACTACGATCAATAAGAAGATCTGTTTCATATTTTAAACAAATTTCATGTTCATAAGTAAAGAATGAAGTTTTCTAAGAATTATTTAAAATTTCTAATTTTTCTTTTCGTAAAAACGATCTTATTTATCGATTATGTGAACGAATTAAATAAATTTATTAATTTAAATTTCATTAACTCAAACAAGTTGCAATAATCCCATTTATTTTATGCATATTTTTATTTTTATAATCGTAATTATTATTCTTATAATTGAATTCAATACTCAATTGTGGCTTAAAACACTTGAAGAAAGGTAAATTAATTTTATCTTTTCCAACCTTATCGCTCATTTCATTTCTGGTTTCTGATTACGGTTTCATCGAGTTCCTCCTCCATAATAGATGGATTTTTATTGCATGAAATCAATTTGTTGCATAAACAAATCCTTAACATTACGCTGTTTGTGGAGTTTCCTCTATTCCTCTGTTAAATAAGAAAATTTAATTTAAATCTTATGTTTCTTGTATTCTTTTTTCTTTCTTTCTTTTTTTTTAATTTGTTTTCTCTCGCTCTTCATTTTCTCTTTATATTATTATAATTTCATAAAGTAAATACAATTTATTTACTCTTCTCGACATACACACTCACCCACATATAAACACACACATATACATACACTTATGCACGTGTACACTCAATACAACACTTATTTCTATTTGTTTGTTAGTGTGTTTTTGTGTTTGTGTTTGTGTTGTTATTATATTGTATTTGTGTTGTAAGTATAAAATTTGTTGGCATAAAATTGTGCAAAAAGAAAAGAAAGAAAAAAGGAAAGAAAAAAAATCGTAATTGAATGTCATGCCACACTGACTGCCTACTTTTCTCATCATTTCTTCTTTCTCTTTCGCTCTTCTTTACAGTATTGTGGTGCAATATGAGAAAAATAAGCAGCATAATAAAAAAGCACAAGAAAACAAAATTATAGAACATGTTTCACTTTAAAGCCAGCCAGATAACTCATGTTATCAATTCAATTGCGAAATTTAATTTTTGCTAATCGTTTTATTATTAAAATTTCTTTGATTTTTCAAACCGCTCAGTAGAATGCAAATGCGTTTGTTTTATTATTACTAAGAATAGCCACCCGTTAATGTATAATCCAATTCAGTGTTATTTTTAATAAGAGAAACTATAAACAGGTAATGTTAAAATCGTTCAGTTATAAAATATAATTTACGAGGATACATTAGCAAATATTTCATTTGCTTTATGCCAGAAGAATAATTTTTAAAATATATTGGAGTATATTTAATAACCGATTTAAATGAACTTTTTTTCATAGTCTTGTGCGAAATATTTAACCTTAAACAAATACATACATACATAGGTGCATTGGGTTGAATTTAATTTATAGTTTTAATTATAAGTCTGGAAGGTAACATTTTAATTTTATAATGTTTTCTTTATTGAAATTAATTTCAATATAAGCATATTGGTTGTATTGGGAGAGTACTTACTATCCCGAATAATATGCTAATGAATTAATGAATTCATAGTTTGAAGGCCCTGTATGCCAGCGACATAAAAAATGTGTATGCAAAAGAGTGTAAATGCAATTGTACAACGAGCGTTAGCAGAAGTAGCTTGTGTAACATTATTGCGTTCGTTTTATTTATTTTGCATTTTTTTTTTATTATTTTTGCGGTTGTTGTTGCTGCTCTGCTTGTCTTTTTATAAAATTTGTTAATGTTGTTGCAATTGTTTGTAGTTGTTGTTGTATGCATTATGCAAAAGGCAAGAAAATATTAAAAAAAATGAACATAAAGATGAAATTGGTGGTAAAGTTATCAAATAGAAATAAAAATTTAATTTTCTTTTGAAAAAAAAAAGAAATGAAAAGAAAAGAAAAATTGCAATGAAAAAATATGCTTATAAAAGTACAACAAAAAATTAAAAGAAATAAGTTCTAATAAAAGAATTTCTTACAAAATTCTTAATTTAGGATGAAGAACTCTAAACTTTGATAATAACATTTTATTATTAAAGAAATGAGGTAGCGAATGAAATAAAAGTAGCAAGGAATTGGCATAGAATTCATAACATAGCTTATGATATGTGTATCAGAGATCAGCAATGATGAGTAGAATCGAATCATACTCATAATTTGTGATACTTATACGCATTCATACTTATTTTAATATCATGGAACCTCTACTCATATTCAAAGTTTGAAGAACTCATCATATTCATACATAACAACACGTATGATGTTGTTGATTACGACTCTCCCTAACTCAACATATATACACGAAGCACTAAATAAGTATGATTCGCGTACGAACACTAAAATATTTAATAGAAGGTTGTATGTTTGCTCTGCTTGCTGCTCTGTCTTTTTTGCTTACGTGTCGAGTCACTCGAATCATTTATAAGTATTCTAAGTATTTTTTTAAAGTTATGAATCTAATTGAGTAGGCTTATGAATCAAACATATTTCGAATGGTATGAGTTTGATGTTAACGTTGTACGCATACTCATTGCAACCTGTACTTATAAATCAATGTTGTAGTGAGTACGAATGAATCAGAGTACATAGTTAAATTTCAACATTGTTAACTCAACTTATGTTCAAAATTTTATAAGTGCTTATGAGTAGCGAAACAGCAATTCATTGCTGATCTCTGATGTGTATACAATTATCAATATTTGTATTATTTAACTTTTAATAAAAATTTTGAAAAAAAATATTATAAAATCCTACTGAATACATAGTTACATTCATTTATTACATTTATTACAATGGAATAAAGTAGCGAATTATATAAATAAACTAACAGAGACTGTATTATCAGTGCAGTGTAACGCTCTGGCAACTAATAAACCGGAGCGTTATCCACTAGATTAATAGGACACTCATAATTCTATAAATACATACTCGTACATACATACGTATGTGTGAATAGATTTTCTGTTTTTATAATATAGCTGCCGGTCTATTTTGAAAATATTTCTTTCTGCTTTTGAAAGAAAAAAAAAAGAATTGTATGCGTTACAATTTCTTAATGAACTTCATAACAGATGCATAGATAAACCAACGACTTGTGTTTGTGCAATTAAAATCAATGCATTCGTTTCGAAAAGAGAGAGAGCTTTATAACAAAATCACTCACTCATTGAACTGGAGCACAAAAACTGCATACGTTTTCATTTAATTTACACCTGGTTAATGTTAAATATTTACATACATACATATCTATGCTATACTACACGCAGACACATACATATAAAGTCATGCGTGTTTATACAGTAGCGGTGTGTGTGTGTGAGGCATGAGTAGTCGTTGCTGTTACAAATTATCCATGAGTTTAAAGGCTTCAGGTTACAAAATGTTTTTGTTCAATTTTCGTAAATAACTTTAACCTACAATTGACTGCATCATTTGGCTTGTCATTCGTTTACTTCTGCCTTTTATTTTTTTGTGTTTTTTTTGTATTGCCACTCCCCTCCGTTTGACATACATATGTACATATGTAGTTGTGTAAATTTGTCGATATAACAAGTTCGGTAACAACGTTATCTGTTCAAATGTCTGTTAGTATGTGAAAGTGTGTGCATGTGTGTGTATAATGACAAATGTTAAATGATCTAAGCCCAGTAAAATGCATCGTATATCACATGGTTAGTTTGCTGAGTCAATCATTTGTAAAATTTATGTTGCTTTGAATGAAAATGTCATCAAATCTAAAGGTACGTTTGTGCAATTGTTGCTTGATCATGTACAGGTTGCATGCAACTAAAATCGTTTTTGTTGTACACATTACATGCTTGTTTATATGCTGCCTGAATACAGTTACTAACGACAATTGTGTGAGTGTATGTGTGCTTCACATAAAATGTCTATGATTCCGACTCAATGAACAGATTAACTTTAGGGACTATACAACAAAAACAACATTTTCTTTTATTTCTTTTATTTGTTAAAAAAATCTTTTTCAAAACATTTTTTCAAACTTCGTTTATGTTTTATTCTTCGGCCAACTCAACATTTTTGAGGAAAAAAAAACGGAATTTTGCTTGTGCCTTTCACATTCACTAAAAGCAAGGAACGAAAAAAAGTGGAAGAAACGAAAAAGTTGACTTCCGTTAGTAAATCGAAAGAATAATGAAGGACCAGTAGGAAAAAAAACTGGAGAAATTTAATTTAGTTATTCTTTTGTGCATTTACCTGCAAGAAATGTTGCCAGGATATGTTTGTTCAGCGACACCTCATTTATTCTTGTATTCAAGTTTTTCTCTGCAGTTGTTCTTTTTTTCTTCTTACTTCTTACAGTCTTTGTAAAATGTCCTTAAGAAGAGCATAAAGCGAAATGTGCATTGGAAACAGGATGTCCGTTTAAAATGTTTTCAGATTTTTGCTTAAAATGTTTTGCTAGCATAGTGGACAATAATACAGGAGTGCAAATCTCACCGTTAGACATACATAAATACATACATACATAAATATGAGATAAGAATTAAGAGGTGTCATTTGGTGTTTTTTTTGTTTCTGTTTTGTTTTTTTAACATGAAATTTAATTAAACTTTCATTTTAAACAAAAACATAGAATTTACTTCTATTAAATATTGTATGCGTTTTGGGGTGTATTCGAAGCTATTTACTTCCCGGCTTTAAACTTTAGCGTTAAAACAATTTATTCTCAAATCTCAGTAGTAAAAATTATAAAAATTCTTTTCAAATTAGAACTCCGTAATTAAAAATGCTACATATGTATGTTTTCTATTTTATTTTTTGTTTTTTCTAAAACTATATGCTATGTACGTATGTACGTACTTTTATACAATATGTCCATAGTAGTACGTACGTATTTCCATTACACTATTATTAAAAATGAAATAAGAAATGATAATAATAATGAAAATAAATTGAGAAAAAATAAATAAAAGAGAAGAGCAAGAGCAAGAGAAACAATGTATGTATGTAATGTAACTTGTATTGGATTTTAAGTGGGGCATAAGGATGCTGTTGTTGCTGCTGCTGCTGCTGCAGATAATCATAACGATGTGAAGTCTAACGTATGAGTATTTGTATTCGAGAGTATGTGAGTGTGTTATTAAACTAATTAAATAGACTGTCAACATATTGTGGATTTTTATTTTGGAGTTAATAATTTAAACTGACAGTTGTCGCATTAAAATAATAAAACTGCATCTAAGTACTGGTTATTTATGAGTGTAACAGAGTATGAAACTGTACCAGAGTATTACAAACTATAAATTAGTCCATATGTGAGAAAAAAAAACAAAAAAAACAACAGTATAATATATGAATGTATATGTACATATGTATGTATGTGAGTACAATATAGTTTACTATATATTTAGAGTATACATACATACATGTATACACATGAGCACGCAAATATTAAAATTTTAATCGTGCAAATAATTTCTTTTGAGGTAAATAACGAGTATTTAAATGATTATAAATACGATGTTTATTTTGAATTGCAAAAAATGTCAATATTATAATAACGTAATGTATTTAAATATTAAATACAAATATACATACATAGATAAATGCATTCATAGAATATTAATACTATTTTTTATTTTATCATAATCAAATAATATTGTATAAATATTTATTATTCAAGTAGTATTTGGAAAGGTCTCCGATTAGAAGTGACCATTTTAATAAATATAATATAAAGTTGTCATTTAATTTCATCTGTTTTAAGTATTTTCCATAAAGCATACTTCCTTGTTAGGCCTCGATAAAACCGCTTGACAGGTTTCGGCCTCTGCTCACAATATGATATGACGACTTTCTCAACTTGATCCTTTTGACGCAGCCAAGGCCATATTCGATACCGATGGCCGCTAATCCTCGCATCAATTACTCGTCCTCCCAACGATATGACTGAGATATCAGTGAAGCGTACATGCCTTGTCCAATTGTTGAACACGATTTCTACATCTGTACAACATGATTTATTAGCGCATTCGCCTGTCCTGATCCCTGTTCTTGGGTTGGTTTAGAAAAGGAGCTTTCCTTACTTACCCTCTCCTTGTTGTCCTCAACAATAACTAACACAATAATGCAATATATAATACGGATTTAAAGTTAGAGTTTTCAAGAAAAGTCGCCGTAGTCTAGTAGGTAGTGTGTTGGCAGCGGTTCAAACATCATGTTAGACATCAAAACGAAAATATGAAAAAATATTTCTTCGCCGACTTCCTCTCAGCAGATTTCTGGCAAAAACTCTGAGAGTAAATAAAATTACCATGAAAAGTTTCTCAAAAATCTGTCGTTCAGAGTCGATTTTAACATACGCAACATGAGTGGTGTGAGAAGCTAGGTCGTTGTCCACAAAAAAATTGTTAGCAGTATTGCTTTTTATTAAAAAAAGAAAAATAAATTTAAGAATAAAAATGAAGAATGAAATTCTAAATTAACTTTATTTGCGATTTGAGACATTAAACCTGTTCGCTTTGTGAAAATATCTTCCCAAGCGAACAAAACCCACGTAAGAGGAATCTTAAATGTGGAATTTCATCTTGTAGAGAAGGAAAGAAAACAACAAATTGTATGAACTCTGTAAAGAAGAACATGTATCAAGAGAAAAAGTAAAAGAGAAAAGACAAAAAAAAAACCGAAATAAAAAAGGAAAGAAGCTGAAAAACGGAAAAGTTCATAAGAGTCTATATAATTTTAATTACACGAATATGGTTGTGAGCATATGTTAATTACAAACAACCTTTGCAGCAGTTTTTAATATGAAAATATATCTTTTTAGTTTGTTTTAACGTTTTTTTTTTGTTTTTTTTTTTTGTTTTCTTATTTGCTGTTTTATTTTTTTCAAGAATTGTAAGTATAATAAAATATAATATCCCAAGAGGATATCTCTTGTAGAAAACACAGAAAGTTCTTTTAATATAAAGTTGCTTTAAGAAGGATGGTAGGAGAATTCTTAAAAGTAAATAAATTGCAAAAGACCTACTTAACGAGGAATTTTATTTCTAGGTGAATTTAGTAAATCATCATACTCGTATATAAAATTCATATGATTATCTTACTTACTGAAATATATTTTTTTTATTATTTTTATATGTTTAAAAATGTTTTCCTAGAAAATACCAGTCACCAGCTAAATTTATTCAAATAAAAATAAGTTTTGAAGCGTGTTTACAATTCGTTACATATGACATGAGATATTTCTGTTTTTATTTGTTATTCATTTTAACCGAAAAACACAAACATAAGGTCCTGAGAAAGTTGAAAGGAAAGGATGAAAATGAAATGAAAAAAACGGAATGACAACAAAAGATAAGAGAGACAGAGAGACAGGGAAACACGTAAATTTTAAAATATAACTAAGGTATGATGAATTCATTACTACGGCAAAGTACAAAGTTAATATGTATACGTATGTATGTACATAGATGTAAATGAATATTTGTTGCAATAATAATAATATGTACGTATGTATGCAAAAGGAAAATTAAAAATGTATATTCTCATAGTGCACTTATTTATTTCTTAAATTTTCTTGTTTTTTTTTTTCTAATATGAATTTCCCTTGTGAAATTTATTCACATATTTGACGTGGCAGCGTTTATACTGCATTACAGAATATATTTTAAATTGCTGTTGACAATTCTTATCGTTATCTTCTGCAACAACAGCAACTCTTACCAACACATTGACATGTGTTCACTTCATATGAGCAGAATAGACGCTGAAAATATTTTCATTAATCAAGTCGTCTTCCAAGATGCTGTGTAATTTATGCAAATACATTTTGATGCATCCTTGATAACTATGATGACTATGAGGTGGTTATAGTGACGGTACACTGTTGACAAGATTCGTTTAATAGGCAACATATTTGTGCACTTGTACATTAAAAATGTTGAGGAATAATTATTTGCTAATGTTGAAATCATAATTTATTAAAGACGTCATTTAGTTTAAGTTAAACATTTATGGATTGTCCATATTCATATTGTATTAAAAATGAAAACTAACAATACATTTTCAATACACAATATGCACAACATTTTTTTTATTGCAGAAATTAATTCAATTTTAACCAAACATTTTAAAATACTTGTGCAAATGGCATTTAAATGCATACTCGTATATGTACCTAAAACGGGAAAGAGAGAGAGAGAGAGTGAGAGAGACGGAGAAAGCAAATCTTAATACCACATGTACCGCCTTTTCCTCAGCATGTACATACATAAGTATGCTCAGTTTTAAGCATAATAAATATAAAAATATATTGTAAATGCGGAAATGTACCACAGTTATCCACAGTTATAACTGTGCTATTAAATAGCGGTAGTTGTGAATTTATTTTATTAAATTGTTGCCACACATTCAGGCACTTGTATGGTTAGAAAACAGGAGAGAGAAAAAAAATAAAAAAATACTATGAAGGCAAAAACTGTAAATGGATATGGCAATAATTGAACCGCATGTGGTGAGAACTATTATGGATTTTTAAATAGCCAACATGAGGTAGTAATACAAGATTTCATTTGAACTTTATTTTACAGCATAGAAGTTGAACAAAAAAACAAAGCATATACAAAATTTTAAATTACTCTTTATTATTATTATTATTATTTCTATTACTATTTTTATTTTTTCTTTGTCTTTGTTTTTGTTATAATTTACTTTGTAATAGAACTTGGGAGAAAAACTTTTAATTGCTGTGTAAACTACATCAAAAACACTCTGAGGATTTTTTGTTTTTAATAATTTTACAATTGTTTTTGAAACCTCTTTAGACGAAACAACGTTTTTTTGTGGCAAAAATAATGCACAAAAACTGTAATAAGAGATAGAAAACAGAAAAAAAAAACGTTTTTAAACCAAATACTAATGACCATAACAGCCAACAGTGTACAGATTTCATGTTGTTGAGCAGATTATGGTGGTGCTTTCGAAAACAGAACAAAAAAGAAGACTACAAATTTTATAGCAAAGAGTATAAAAAAACAACGCGAAATTCGTACGGCCACATCCATACTAGAAATTGTTGTCAAAAACACTTAAAAACCATTTGTAACACATTTTATACTTGAACTTATAACCCCTTACAGAAGAGTAAAAACTGAAAAACTGAAAAACCGTAACGCATACACTAACTAACACACACAAATAAAGAAAAAAAAAGTAAAGTGAAAATCTAGTCTTAGTTAAAAATTTATAGACATTCAAACGAAAAACAAAAAACATGAAAAAAAAGAATTGAACCAAGAATATGTAGAAGCAGAATAGTAAGAGTATTATAACTTTAAACTTTTGTAGCCTTATACCATGAAAAATAAAAGGAAGCTTAATAAAAATTATTACAAAGATAGAAAAGCGGCATCTTATTTCAAAACCGCTTTACTGGGTTATAAACTTCACTTGAGATGTGAGAGTGAGAGAGAGTTTAGCAAAATTGAAATACATAGTAATTTTTGCATAAATGTCTTTGCCAACAAACAATTGCTGTCGTTTTGCACTACACTACTACTGCTACTTGTATAAACTCTTTTTCTATATTTTTGCATTAATATCGTACAGCTGAACTTACCGAACGCCCAGCCATTTCCTTTTCCATTTGCTGTTGCTGTTGCTGTTGCGCTTCAAACAAACAATTGTAACAGAAATGGCATGGGGGGGAAAATGTATTCACACTGTCTTGTCTAGATAAGTGTTAAGTAAAGGGTCATCAAATACGCGCACTCCATGTCATAGTTTGAAGTTGCCTTTTATGCCATTTTGTTTTATTTTTTCTTTTTTTTTTGCATTCATTCTCTCTACTTTTTTTCTTTTCTTCCTCCATTTTTTTTTGGAATAAACTTATTTGAATACTATTTTCCTTTCGCTGGGTGAAGACTGGCAAAAGGACATGCTAAATACTTGTCAGAGAAATGTAAATTTTCTTAAATTTCCTTTTTGGCAGTCAGTTTGGTTTTTGCGGGAAGGAAACCGTAAAGGGAGCGACAATAAATGTTGGAAATGGAATAAAAAAAATACCCATAAAATATTGTTTTCCTTGTAAAGGTAGAGGGATTTATGGATACATGGATACTAGTTTCAGATTAGCAGGATACTGTAAGTGTTTAACACAATTAAACACACAATTTTTATTATTTAAATATAAAATAAGGGGTCGAGTTCAGGAAGGAACTTCTAAATCTATGCGAATGCTTAATTAAAACATTGCTTTTCTTAATAAAAACGACTATTCTTAGGATTTCTATATGCGTTTAAATAGAAAACTTATATTAAAGTCTATCAACATTATTCTATTTATGTTCTGTTTAATTCTGTTGTATTTCTATGGGGATTATAACACAACACATTTTATTTAGAAATATTTATTGAAAGTAAAAATCATTTTTAATTTTAATTTTATATTCTAAGCATTCTGTTTATATTATTATTAATTGCTTTGCACTATTCTTCCCTTTCCTTTCCTTTCCTTTCCTTTCCTTTCGATTCGATTCAATTTGAATTAATTAATATTATGATTGTGTATTTCTAACGTAAATTAAATCAAATACGAAATATTTATTGAAATTATAAATCAAAAATTACGTTCCATTTGTGCTTCTTGCTTGCTACCTACCTACTGCTCTTCTTAATTTATGCAATCAGTGCATAATTTAACATCATTTATTATTATTCGTTTGTTTGTTTGTTTGTCTTGATTCTTTTTTATCATAATTTTTTTTGTTTTGTTTTGTTTTTTGTTTTACTTCTTTAGTTATTTATTATATTTTTCTAATATAAAAATTTATTTTATCAAACACATATAATTGCGAATGTTGGGTTTACTGCTGGTGGAATACCAATTAGAAAAATACGAGATTCAAACCAAAAATTCTTTAAGTATGCATGCTGGCGTTGGCACCAACACACGTTCATTCAAACGATTGTCTTACGATCGCAGCCATTAAAAGCACAAATACATTCTCATTTACGCTTACAGGTGAAGCTTAAAATTTATGTTGAATTAAAGGTCTTGTTGTATTTGTATTTGTATTTGTATTTGTGCTTATTTTAGGGATGGTACTGTAATTGTTGTGTATTTGTATAAAAGCGTGAGAGTGCGAGAGGGTGAGAATGTGCCTGTGTGTGTGTCTGTGTAAGTGTCAGTGTTTGTATATTGTGTGTTTGTTATTGTTAAATATTATGCTAATTATTTTTTGTTGAATGAACATTTGTAATGAGTACAACAACATTTCTTCGTTTGAGTTTAAGGAAAAATATATACACACACATACACACATACATACTTATATATAAACTACGTATAGAAGTCATAACACAAACAACAACAAATATAAATATAAAAACTACAACAACTGGAGCTCTAACAACGAAGAACACAATCACTGAATCACAGCTTAATTAAGAATTTTAAATTAAAATGGAAAGAGGTATTCACGAGCAAGTGAGTGTAGTGAAGGATCTTGTAGTGAGGGGAGTAAAAGAAAGCGAGAGAGAGACAGAGACAGAGACAGAAGGAGATGTTGAAAGAAAACCTTGTTTTTGTCTTATACAAAGTACTACTGCTACTACTACTGCTAGTTTTTGATGAGTTTATTTATTGTTGTAGCGCAATTAATAAACCTGGCTAATTGCACACCTTGATGTTTGTTTATCTAATAACGAGTTGTAGTTGTATACGTTCCTTTATCTGAATATGTTGCCATATTTAGTGTTGTTGATGGTGCAATACTAGTCTTCCTTACTTTTTGAATAGCGTTGATAACTTGGCGAAAAGTTAAACAATTTTATTTACGCTTACATACGTACTAGTACTAGTAGGCTGAGGCAAATAGCGTGCGTATGCTAAAGGAGTATTTTTATTGTAAAAATATATGAAAGTCCTCAGTTAAGTAAATGTGACTTTCTTGATTATTGGCTTTGAAACTGCAAATGGGTGTTAATAGAATGCCGTTTGTTAGCATAGGCCAGAAATGATTCTTTTGTTTGAAATATTCGAAATTTAAATCCAACACACCATATTATTGTGTTTATTTTAATTGGAGATCGATTTCATATATTCGTGTTTAGCTAGAAATCTGATTTAAATTTTTTGAGAACCCCAAGACATTAACATTGCAATGGTCAATGGTCTCGAGATTAATTCAAGTCATGTGCGTTAACATTTCATTTTTAAAACTGATTTATTGTAGAAATCATCAGTTAATGTACAATTTTAAAGCAATTTTCATCAGCTAGAATGTAGTTTGTTTGCATTTCAATGGATTACGAGTTAATATAACTGAAATGCGTATTTTAAGTAAAGTAAAGTAATATACAACAAGTGTGTACACTGTGCACACTGTGTTTGTGCACAGAGATATGAGCAATTTACTTCCGTCTAATTTAAAATAATACTCAAATAGAAGATTCAATTGCATAATAGGCTTAACCTGTGCAAAGCAAAATGCTAACTAAACAAGTAGGGCCGAATTTAAGGTAAATAACTTCAAGGCAGTTCGGCAGTTCGATAGTTAAGCAAAAGAAAATCTCTGTTTGAGTTAGTGCTGGTGTTAGTTAGTATTGGTGCTCATACATGTGCTTTATTTAGCCGTCATGGTATGACTATAAGATACTTGTTTCTAAGATTTACAGCAAATGGGCCATAAATATTTGTAAAGTAAATTTCAAATATTGAACATGACTGTGAAGTAGACTACATACATACATAGTTCAAGCTGTTAGCAATGATATGCAAACACATGCTGAAGTATTTAAATAATGGCAGTGGAAACAACATCAGTGACGATGAGGATGATGATGATGGCGATGACAATGACTATGATGCCGATGTTGCCAATAATACTGACACTGAAGCTGGCAAGTGGTCTGGTAGATGCTCAAGTAGATTTAAGAAAAGTTGTTGGAATAAATTTCCTTAAAATGTTGATTTATACACTTTCATATTGTTGCCTAGTGCTTTATTGCACTGAGTCCATTGAAGTTTATAAACATATGCGTTAAAGGTATTCATTAAACTCATAAAAAATTTTATATTCCTGTTTATTTTTAATACCGGAAGGTGCCATAAACATTTTAGTGTGAAGCTCTTTTTTTCTTATGTTTTTTATTTATTTTCTTTTATTTTAACATTTTAGTTTTATGATACCCCATCTTAAAGCTTCATGTAGAAAACTGTGACTGTTTTGATTAAAGTTAATCGTATTAAATTTTTGTGTTTTTTATTCTACAATTTCTGGTTTTTATTTTTTACTTTTATTTGTGTTTGTGTTTTTTTTAGTAAGTTTCTCTCTTCAAATCTCTAAGTATGAGTATGAGTATATGAATGTATGTGTTGATCTCTGTTTTGCGGGTCCCATTGGATATTCCCAATAATCTGACCAAATTAAGCAGACACAAAACACTAAAGTGTAAGAGACATTAACTTAATTTTATTTATGTGCATGCGAATTTGAGTGTTGTGTGACTGAGGGTGTGTGTGTGTGTGTTCATGTTATTATGTGAGTGTGAAGAGTGTTTTATATCAACATTTTACTTAATACTGCTGCTTCCTTTTAAGTTTTTGTTTTCTAAATTTTTTTTTCTCTTCTCTAATGTGTGATGTTGAGAAATTGTGAAATAAAAAATATGCAAAAGGGACATACAGAAACGTATACAAGGATACAAGAATTAAGAACTGAAAGTGTAAAAAAGAGAAGTAAAAAGAGCAAAAAAAAAACATAAACAGAAACAACCAACACTGTACCATCCACAGATATATAAATTTCCCCAGAGATCAATCAGTATTATGGTTAAAGAACCAACAAAGACTCATAAAAAAACGTTACAACAGATTATGGCAGAGATATTAAGAAATACTTACTTTTTGCCTCTCTATCGTCTCTCTATCCTTAAACATTGTAGCAGTATTACTGATTATTGTGGGCTTGGGATATTATAAATAAAAAGTTTTTTTCTAACGGAAATAAATACATACATAAATCTTGTGTATGTGTTAGAATGAATTTCATTTTTAACTTTAAAGATTTTTAACTTTTAAAAATTGTTTTGCATTCTTCTTGTTTTATTTCATCAGTAGATTTCTTTTAACTGATTTCACTGATTTTCGAAATTAAACTGTTAACAAAACTATGAAATATTAACAATAAATTAATACAAAACAATTTGGCTATGGTCTATCATCCTATTAATATGCACATGCTCATGCATACTAAAGAGATTTCCGTATGAAGGGTGTTCATATTGATAAGGAAATTCAAAGCGGATTTATAAAAGATTTACGGATTTTATTGTTTTCACATCTTCATAAAATAAAAATACTTTTAATTGTATGCCTCATTGATATAACACGATTAATTTTGATGGGCTATACATACTTGGTATTGTAAGATATGAGGAGTTATAGGCAGTCAAGCGATATTTGTCATGAACTCGTATATTAATAGCAAGAACAGTATATAACAATAATAAAATGTTTGTATACAATACATTCAGTTAAACAAAATAAATTTACGCCGCATATTGCCACACATACTTACATTAAATTTTTATTGTTCTTTCTTTCTTTCTTTTTTTTTTTTCTTTGGTAAGAATATAAAAATAACGATTTTACGATTAAGCATTTACACTTACTTAAACAATGTTGAAGTTCATATTGTTGTTAATACGGTTCAGATAAGAGAGATACCAAAAATTATGGATTTTGAAAAGATCATAAAAATCAGCGAATCAAATAATTTTTGTATCTCTTTTATAATTTCAGGCATTGATTTATTCAAATATTCCATATTTTTAACAATAATTAACTGTGTTATAAATTATTTATGAATTTTACATACATAGCTTTGTATACATGTACATATGTATGTTTAAAAAAAATATACCATTTACATAAAGACTCGTTTTATTTTTATTGCTTGTGCTAATTTTATAAGACAAGTAAGAAATTATTGAACAAACTCTGTGTTCAGGCATACAAAAATGGTTAAAAACTGTTAAAAATAAGGCAAAGATACAGAACTTGGTTTTAAACAATGAAATATTGTATTCAAGAAGTAGTTTACGTGTGTTGTTAATTTTATTAAAAACTTCACCATAGTGAACTATCAGATCTAAATAGTCGTTGTATTCTGTATAAAACTATCACATCGCATACCTTAATTGTGTGTGAGTACTTTGTGAATAAATTGTGTCAATAAGAAAGATGAAGTAACGTTTTACCCTCCACATACTGCAATGCGTTAATAATATGAAGCGAATACATAAGCGTGATCCATTAAATATTGTATAAAATGAGTTCTAAAATTGTGATTGTTCCCTAATACCGAATAATATCCAAATTCTTGTGTCACTTTACTAGTCACTTCACTAGTCTACTAAAGCCAATTAATTTTAATAATAGAAAGCATAGCTTACGATGTAATATTTAATATTACGATAGAAATGTACATCGTACCAAGCCCGTTAATTTGTTATTACTTTAGAACTTTTGCTTTATAAGTTTAGTATTTAAGTATTGTTTAAAAATCTCTTAGTATTACGTCTTAGTAAATAAAGAAAACCAAAAAAATAATATGAATTTTCATTTGATATTTCATTGGTTTGAGTTGCGAAGTATGTTGACATTAACGCCGACAAATTAAGGAAAACTATTGTGAATAAAAAAAATGTGGAGTCGCAGTGGTCTAGTAGGTAGTGTGTTGGCTTATTAGACGAAAAGCCAGGGTTCGAGCCCCAGGCCTGACATCAAAATAAAAAATACAAAAAGTATTTCTTCGGCGACTCTCTCTCAGCAGATTTCTGGCAAAAACTCTGAGAGTAAATAAAATTGCCATGAAAAAGCTTCTCTTCTTCTTTAAACTGTAGGTCCCGCCACTCATGTATAAAATTAACACACACAACATAAGTGGTGTGAGAAACTAGGTCGTAATCCTGACCGAAGGGTTGTAATGATCAATTATGTATATATGTATGTATATATTGTGTATAAAAACTTAACTGTGGATTGATTAAATGCGACCAGTGAAGACACTTTCTAAATAGCCTAAGTCAATAGCATTGTACTTTCCATCAAGTTAGTGAGATCTCCAATATGGAAGGCATCCCACGAAACACAGGGGTACACTCACTAATAATCACATTCACAGACCGAACGTCATTTTAATGGAACACATAAACACGCACACGCATTTACTCTTAGCAATATAATGTTATTGAGGTTATGATTTTCTAAGTGTTTCTTTACATACAACAGTAAAATGTTATTGTATTTGTGTGTGTGTGATTGTAATTGCGTTATAAGCGAGTGTATGTATGTGCAGACTTGTGGGAAAAAAAGTGGATGTGCTCGACTGGTGTTGGACCGTCGTTGATTATTTTGCTCGAACGTGCTGTTTAAGTATCTTTCTGCTTTAACTTTAACCCCAAAAGTTATGACATTTTCTTATGATGATTGCCGAGTTAATAAAAATTAATGTTGAGGTTATTGTTCAAGAATTGCTACACAGTTAGCCCACCCAGCAGACACTTAAATAAGGATGTATGTACATATGTATGGAAGAAGGTAAAAAAAATAGACATTTTTTTATTTGAATATAGTGCAGTAATGAGATACTCATCGAATGTTATTTTATAAAATATTTTTAATTTTTCATTTGAATTGTTGCACTTATGGTTTCTATAATTGTAAATAAAAATTCGGAAAAAATTTTATGAGTAATTTGTCAGATAAATTTTATTTGGAAAAGTACACATTTGATACCACGAAACAGACATTTTTTATCAATTGTTAGGAAGACAGCCAACAATTTTGAATTTATTGAATTGAATTTATAAAATAAATTCAATTCTAGCACTGCCTTTTATACATTGGCTTTCATATGTACATATATTATTGATAGAAATGTGGAATGTAAACCTACATATACGTACGTATACTTTTATACTGAGCCAAAGCAAAAATACTGAAAATACTCGAGGGATACATGTGTCTTGATCTTTAATAAGATCGAAAAAACATCTTCACTTCAATAGAGTATACTATATATACTATGTATACCGCAGTCGTTTGATTTAATGGCATAATAATTGAAAACATTAGGAACTTTCCATTCAAATTCTAAATTTAAATTTAAATTGTACAATTCACTATTTGTCAACAAAATTTATTCAATTTTTGTTTATTTTTTTCAAAAAAAAAATTGAATTAAAATATTTAAATAGAAATATTTTTAAAAGAAATATTTTGTAATACATTATAATAAAAAAACCACATAAAAGTAAATAACATACATTTAAAACAAAATTTAGTAATACATAGCCTTATTTTCAATTGATTGGATTCATGAAAATTAAAATAAATTTGAAATAACCATGCAAATAAAGTTCATTACAATGTTGCAGTGATTTGAAACCTTCTGCAATTTTTTTGTAGTAAACTATTTGAATTAAAAATCCATTTATTTTTAAGGAATAAAATAAATTCATATTGAAAGCTAACTGGGATTATGAAAAAATTTAAATTTTTTTTTTAAATTTCTTGTCGTGCTTTTGACGATATATGTATGTAGGTTTTTATAAATCGTCTCTACGTCTTTACGAATAAATACTAATTAAAAAAACAATCATGGATGTTCATGGTCAAAAGGCTTTATATTTTTGTTTTTGTTTATTTTAAACATTTTTTCTCTTGATTTTGTTAATATTTTCATGATGCTGTTGCGGTCAATTGGAATAGATATTGATAATTTAAAATTTTTAATTAATTTTAATAAAAATAAATATAAGTACATACATACATACATCAGTAGATTTTTATATATTTTAACAGTTGCTGTTTTTATGCAATATAAATGGTTGTTTTCATTTATACATACATATATTTGTATATTTGTATGCATGTCTGTATATTCATTATGATTTAATAGAACTTTTTTGTTTTGTAAAAATCATAATGAATTTTCTGTAGCTTTTAAGTCTACATGCAAATGCGTTGCTTGAAAAAAAAGTAGAAAACGAACGAAATTATTATTGAATTGAAAACAAAAAAGCATTTTTATCATTTGACTGAACTTCGTTTAATAATATAAAATAAAAAAAAGTTTATTTGCATATTTAATTAATATACAAGCAAATTAAAATTATGATTATATTGGTTGTTGGTATGTTATTGTTGCTTTATTTTTAATACTTATATAGAAATCAAGCACATTCATTTAAAATTGTTTTAAATTTATTGATTTATAATCAATCCTAACCGACAATTTAGGGAAATGTCTCCGCACTGTTTAAATCATAGGCCAGCAAAAGGCAGAATCTGGTACAATTTTTGTAATTAAATGACAAGTTATTTGAACATTGTAAGCAATTATATCATTCAGTTTATGTAGTTACTTTACATACATGCATAATAGGTCATGACAACCCTTCAGTCATGATTAGGGGCCTAGTTCATGTTGTGTGTGTTAATTTTATATATGAGTCGATGCAGAACGACAAATTTTTGAGAAACTTTTCACAGTAATTTTATTTCTTTCGCAAAGTTTTCGTCTGTAATCTGCTTAGAGGAAGACGCCGAAGAAATATTTTTTATTTTCGCTTTGATGTTTGACCTAGGGTTTGAAGCGTGGCCTTACGTCTAATAAGCCAACACACTACCTACTAGACTACGGCGACTTTAGTTACTTTACTACATGCAATTAGCCAAAGTATAAATTTTTTATTTGTTTTTTAGTAAACATTTCGAAACTCATTTTATTTAAACCACTTTAGAGGAAATAATTATAATCAAACCTTAAACGTACTCTGTTTTAATAACAATAACATTATAGAATAGAATATAGTTTAAATATATCCTTTTTAATTGTTTATAGCTTTGATTAAAAAATTGATTGTTGCAATCGTTAGCAATCGCTTAATAATAGCCACTTTGTACGTGTCAAGTTAATTACAATTTATTTGCATTGATGTGTGAACCTTTGTGCGTGTCCATTGAATTTTAAATGAAAATGATAATATTTTATCATAAAAATTAAATAAAAAAATTATTGAAATGCCATTAAGTGCCAAACATAATAATCAATAATAAATTCCATTGAAATCGTTAATGTACTACAAAATACAAAAATATTGTGAATTTGAAATTGTAAAGGCACACACACATAACTATAAACAGGCTTCCATATGAAACATAGTTTAAATTTTGAAATGAATTAAAAGCGAAACAAATCAAAAATTAAAAAAATACAATTTCACATCAGAAGAATATTAGTTTTAAAGAGAATTTTTTAGAAATCCAACAAAATGTATGCAAATAAGACAAAAATATGTCGTATTTCCCACATTTGACAATTTATTTGAAAAGAATTCATGTGTAAAACGGAGAAAATAAAAATCCAAAGCAACCAAGCACACACAGTCGTCTTATGTAGAAGAAATGCAAACAAATTTTCCTGTTTTGCAACACACCTCAAAGCTTTTAAATCACTTGACCTCGTAAATCTAAACAAAATGTGTATGTGAGTTTGCTCCTTTATTTGCATGTGTAATTGTCGGTTTTATAGGTGTAAATGTGTGGATGTTTAACAAACAAAGTGGCCAACAGAAACATGCATAAGTATGTGTATGTGTGTGCGTGTGTGTGTGCGTACAAAGTCAAATCCGTGTATGACTTTTCCTCTTTGCAGCAAACCCATTTCTTTTGTCCTTAAATTTGCGAGTGCTGACTATGTATGTATGTACGTGTAGGCATCTGTGCTATGCGCTATGTGTGCTGCTTGTAATATGTATGAAATTTGGTTTTATTGGTCAAACAGTGAAATCAGTGGAAATATTCTACTTAAGCATACCATCATAAACCGCACTGTATCGCACAATATTTGATCCTCACTAGTATGAGGAGATGAAAGCCAAATATCGACCACTCTCGCCCAATAACACCTTCATTTAGGAAATATTGTTTCTTTAAATCTTGTTAAGCCTGTATAAAAAAAGAGTTAAAACGTTGCTTTAAAAACAAATAAAAAAATGTTCTTTTATGAAAATGGAATAAAAAATAAAAACCAAAGACGTTTATTATAATGGTCAGGCCGTGTGACAACGATTGGTCGATCTGCACCTCCACTTACACTAGCCCTTTGCTTATTGCTATTTCAAAATAATTGCATAAAGCGTTACCGGAATAGTCCTCTGAATAAAGTGTTTTAAACAGTGTTGCAGATCCTGTTTGCTTTTGTAGCATCATTTTTTTCTTTACTAGACTCTGTTCTAAGCCAAAAACTGTATGTTGTTCTCGTTGTTATCGTTGGTTTTTAGTGGCAGTTACATTGAGTCTTTAAAGTTGAATGGACCCTTGTCAGCGTTAGTACTAGTGAATATGAGTGCTGTTTCACTGTTACGTTAACAATTTTTAGTTATTTTTTGTTATTTTTTTGAAAAGCTCTGTTTCAGTTTCAAGGGCTAAATCTGTAGTAGTTTTGTCTGTTTGTAGCGAAAATTCTATATTTCACAATGTTCACCTTCTCTTCTCTTTTTTGTTTTTTTGTCAAGTCCACTTTTGGTATTTTTCATTAATAAATCTTTTACAATAGTCATTGCCATTGTGTGGCACACACATACAGAGTCATACAGGCATGCAGGTTTTGCGTGTTGTTTCTCTTATTTTGGTATGTGGTTAGAAGAGAAGTTTTTCTGTTGCTTTTTAATCTTTTACACCTCAAGTGGTTCTTTTTATCTTCACTAACATTATTTCTTAACGTAAGTAATGACCTGATGCTTTTGTTTTTAAGAGAATGCTTTTGTGGTTGAAAATACTTACAATGTTTGTTTTTTGCATTTGAAGTTATTGTCAAAAAAATTAAATTTTTTCGGGGTTTTAAACCATTTTTTTTTAATTCTGATTTTAAAGTAAAAATGATGAAAAAAAAACTAATGACTACTAAAAATAAAATATTTGTTATTTTAAAGATGTTAATATTCTCTGGGAGAAGAGCGGGAATTGTTTTAATTTCGTATTTGCAATTGGGATGGAATTTGTTTAACTTTCTACAGACTTCGATCGATTTTGTCAATTCCTAAATATCAGACATACTTTGCGTTACAGTTTTAAACGAAAACGTTGTATACATCAATGCGTTTTAGTAACTTTTTTGGACTTGAAATTACTTAAGATAACAATTCTAGTTCGTAAGCTGGAACTGGTTTCATTTACAAAATCATTTTCGTTTCACGTGTTCTATGGAAACTAGTTTCACAATTAATTCTACTTCCGATTGAATTGAGATCTGTGACCGGCCCGATAATTCTGATTTTTATTGTAATTGTATTTTTCTTTTCAATTTTTTAGTTTTATTTGTGGAACTTGTATTCTTACAATTTTCAATAAAAATAAATTTTAATTAAATTTATTGCAATATATTGTAGTTTTTTTTGTTATATGGCCCATGTATGGTTATTGTATTGACCAAAAGATGAAAATAAAATTTAGTTTTTAGACATGGAAAAATGTTGAGACTAAGAATACATAGATTTAAATCTGCAACAGAACGAATAATAATTTACAATCTTGTGATTATATGTATCGATTTTTGTCTGTCGGATGGACGATAATACTTTCGGCTTCGGTGTGTCTGTCCGAGTGTCTGTCCTGTAGCAAAAGTTTGTTGTATTTGTTGCAAGTTTCATAACCATATGTAAATATGCACTTTTTATGCAAACGAGTCAATTAAAACTTTTTAAAAACAACTTCTTTTTTTAATTTAAAACAATTTCTGCTTTTTGCTGTTGCCTTTTTACTTTTTTTTCTTTAGTAAATTACTTTGTAAAATGCAGCTGCATGAGCAAGAGTGTAATAAGTGTGGAATAATATTGAGAGAATGATGTTATTTTGATTTAATTGAAATATTACACACACACAGAGAGAGAGAGAAAACTTTTTATGCAATAGAAACATATTCACATGTGTGTATATGAAGCCTAAACGTATTCTGAATACCTACAGAAACTATTCTCTGATTTGAATACCTTTGGAAACACTTTTATAATGTTTTTGTTTTTTTGTTTTTATAAGGATATTTCGAAATCTGAATAATATTACACAAGAGAACTTAACTTGGCCATTATTTAAATTAAAAACAAAAAACAAAAAAACAACAAAAGTAAAATACTGTATATTTATTGAGACACATTTGTTTGGTTTTATTACAATATGATAAAGAAAAAAATCTGAAATTGTTATTCTTTTTCGAATTTTATTACCGAAAATAATTGTTTCCAGAGAGTGACGCCTATATTGTATCTTCATTCAATCTTCCCCCTATTCGTTATTGAAAATTAAATATATTTTTCGTTTTTCGTTTTTCTTTCTCATTTTCTTATTCGTTTTGTCAAAAACTTTTTGGCGTATTGAAAAAGAGCGAGAATGGAAAGAAAAAAGAAAAAAACTTTAACTATTGACTTCAAATTACAAACTTTATTTGTTTTGTTACAAAATATTGCGGGAATAACTTTTCATTCGATAGTATTACGAGACCAAGCGTTTAACACAAGTAACATTTGCTAGTCATAAATATTTTTTCTTTTTAATAGAAAAATAAAACGTAATCGCTATAATATTTCAATAGAAGCCGGGCTATGACATTACATTCTATAAAATACAAAAAAAAATTCTAAAAATGTTATTGTAGAAGGACAGACAGAATTGACCTTTTTTTTTAATTGTTTTAAGCTTTTGATAAATGTTAATTCCTTGAAATAAAACTTCCTTTTCATTACTATTGGTTTGTAATATTTTATTATTTTTGTAAATGCATGACGCATTTAAAAGCTTGATTCAGAGAAAACAACACATTTTTTTTGTTTTTCGTTTCTTGTTTCAAACAACAACAATAATTTAGCCTTGTAAACATCATGTTATTGGTGAAATAGAAAAGTTCTAACTCGTTATTGAAATATAAAACTTATATTCGTTCTATTGAAAATATATTTTAGTTATGAAAGCTGCAAACATAGCAAAAAAATATCGAATCTATTGCCGTAAATCAATATGGCCACAATGATATAGAATTTGTGGTGAAAGGTTGAAAGGATATGAAAAGTTTAAATTGAAAGTGATGACTAATTTCAAGTTCATAGTAACAAAATCGAAAAACTTTGCAAAAAGGTAATAATTTTATAGACGGTAAAATGGCAGCAGGCCTTTAGAAAATCACAAATTGAAAGAAAAGTATGTCAAATGCAGAGCGTGTTTTTATTGTATCAGAATATAAAGCGTTTTAGAAAATCACAATTTTTTTTTGGTTTTTGTTTTGCAAGCAAGTATTTTTTGTTATTTTGCATTGTCATTATAAATTCATATCAAAAATTATGTAAATTTTTTGTTTTTGTTTCATTCTTTATGGAGTTTTTATGAGTTGCCAGAAAAATGTAGAAAAATTATTTCATGACAATTTTTTGTTTGTTTTTGTTTTTCTAAATATTCTGGTCACGTTTTATGAGTGCTGAAATTTTCATATAAAATTAAATTATATTCTATTTTTTTATTTTGAAAAGGTACAGAGATTGTCAAGATTGTTTTGTTCTAAAGTGTTAATGATATTTATGATAAATTTTGTTAGAAGAGCTGAACTCATATTACATACATAGAAATAATTTTTTAAACTGTGGCTTTCGCTTACAAGGAGTAGAAATTTTGTTTTTTAATCTTAAAAAGATTTTATTTTAATACCAACCATTATTTAACCAACCAGTCCTGTTTAAATTCAATAAAAACTTATTTTTTTATAATGAATATAATTCCAATAGTCAAAATTACAATCAACCTTCTCCTATCACCCATGATAAATGTGATAGTTTTTTGCCACAAGTGGCGTGAGGGCCTTTTAATGACAGTTGTATTTATGCTCAGACTTTTTAACAGAAGACTGCTGAGAGGAGGAAGTTGCCGAAAGAAATATTTTTGTTTGATATTTTTGTTTGAGCAAGATCTCTGAACTGTTGTCTGAACCAGAGATCAGCAATGAGTATTCAAAAAGATAAGTAGAATCGAATAGTACTCATAATTTCTGATTCTTATTTTAATATCATGGGCTTCATACACAAAATCTGAAGTACTCAACATATTCATACTTAACAACACGTATGATGTTATTGATTTCGACACTCCATAACTCAACATACATACGAATCACAAAATAAGTATGATTCGCGTACGAACACTAAAATCCTCACTAGAAGGTTGTGTGTTTGCTCTGCTTGCTGCTCTGTTTTTTTCTTTTTTTGTAAATGCAACAACAACTAAGACTGTAAATTTTGATGAATGACTCGAGTCACTCTAGTCACTCGAACCATTTGTAAGTATTGTAAGTATTTTTCTAAAGTTATGAATGAGTAGGCTTATGAATCAAACATATTTCGAATGGTATGAGTTTGATGTCAACGTTGTACGTATACTCATTGCAGCCTGTACTTATAAATCAACGTTGTAGTGAGTACGAATGAATCAGAGTACATAGTTAAATTTCAATATTATTGCCTCCACTTATATTCAAAAATTTCATGAGTGCGAAAAACGATTGATCGCTGATCTCTGTCTGATCTTGTGATGTCTCGTTTAATAAGCCAACATACTACCTACTAAACTATGACGACTTTTTAAACATAAACTAACCATTTTTATTCTATTGTTCCATGGAGTGCTCTATGTAGTGACGTTTTAATTTTGATATTTGTAAAATTCAAACAATCAATTAACAATTGATTATTGTTATTGTTAAAACTGTTATATTTCAAAAACATGTCTTTGAATTTTTCATTTCAAAAATTTATCAGTTTATGCAAAAAAGCATCAAATATCTATTCAAACGTTTATCTAAACAATTAAAAGCCACTTTAGCAGGTGTAGTGCTGTAATGCCACTCTAACTACTGCTATTGATACTAATACGGCTACTTGCATACGTTGCATATACAGATGTATGGTACATATGTGTATACATGTATGCTGATAGTGCATGTATCGATATGTCTATGTTTTGTGAGTATTAGCTTTAGGAAAACATTTGCAACGACCATGTAATCAATTACATTTATGCGATAGCAAGTAAAATTCAATTATAGATGGTTTAGATTTTCTAATTACGTCAATAAAACGTTTCGCAAAACAACTGTACAGGCATATACATCGATTCACAGATACTCGTACGCCATTCATTTAAACATGCATGTGCGAGTAACATCGTAATTGAAATGTAAAAAAAAGGAATACATTTTACGATTTATTTGTAATCAAATGATGACGATTTGTATTGATTTGATAGTAAATTTATGAAATAATACAGAAAAAAAAATTAATAAAAATCAAATTGAGAGTTATTTGGTATGCCTTTTAATAAATTTCCAAATAGATTTTATTCATTTGGCGACTTTACAAAAAAATTGCTTAATTTTAGATACGATACGAGAGTAATTCAATTTATTTGGTTTTTAAATATTTCGAACAAAATATCATAAAAAAAAGAAAATAAAAAATAAAATTAAAAAAAATAACTAATAACCGTACAATAATTTACTTACATTGTTTATATGATTTAAATTAATATTTTCATATGCGGAGCAAAGTGCAAGAATCAATAACAATAAATAGAAGCACAAGAAAATCTATTAATTTTGTTATGGCATCGTAAATAGAAAGCGAACGATTGATTTGAAATTGTTTATTTTACTTTTGGCAATATTAAAATAGAACCCTTTTATTGTTATTACCGTTGCCATTATTCTAATAATCATTGATCAATTTATCAATACTCCTCCTATTGAACATAACACAATCCACAATTCTTTGTGGAAAATATAATTTATGGTCTACCCTTTTTATGAATGTTAACATCTCCGATAAAGCCACCTTAATCTTATTCTCACATCATGTTATTATTTTCATTGACAGCTAGACCGATATTTTTATGTATTTATATACATATATACACGTATGTAGGTGTGTGTAATATTTTATGAATGCATGTCAACAGTCTATTCAGGCGTATAGCATGAATAAAATCGACAAGGATTAAATTATGGTTCAAATGATAAGAAAACCTTAAGAGTTTTAGTATTGTAGAAATATTAACTGTATTAACAACAACAATAACACTTGAGACTTTAATGCATTTCTAAGAAAACAGCTGTACACTGAAGCCTTAGTGAATGCCGAAGACGCAGTTGTAAAGGAATTCTTTATTAAAACACTTTTAAAATGATTGCTGTTAATAACAAAAGAATTTCCATCTGTCACTTGATATTAAAAACTGCACACTTGTGTAGTCTGCCGACAGCAAGAAGAATTTAATAAAAAATAAACAAAAATAAAAAAATAAACATTTAAAGGTTAACCAAGCTAAAATTACCTTCATCATCTTTGTTTTTCAATATACTCTTAGAATTTCTTTAAAAGAAAAAGAAAGAAAGAAAGAACCGAACAAAATTTACTAAATAAACCAACCCTCTTGTATCATATATTACAAAGCAACAACAACAATAATAATAACAAAAACAACAACAACAAGTGTAACATCAAGTCTATGAAATGTACTTTAGCATGAGTGATAAATGCAAGCACAAGTACTTCAGAGGGCAAAAATGAAAGGAACGTACTCCGATATAAGTTAAGTTAAGGAAAAGTGAAAATGGCTCTAAAAACGATAAATAAAACAGAAGCTGAAGAAGCATACAATAAAACATACTGACTACCACAGTGTACATGAATGGAAACTTTTGAAAAGAAACCTTTCCTACGCCCCCCTTTCCAATCGCTTTTCAGTAGCAGGCAATCTAAAGTAAGGACATACAAGTTATTGAAAAAAAATTAAAAAAAAACATATGAGGTAGTGTGGTGTGAAACATCAAAATGTGTTGTATGTACGTACATATGTGTAGTGTAAAATACAAAAACAATTGAGTTGAAGCGAATGCCGAACATCGAAAAGAAAAAGAATAAGAAGAAGAGTTTATAGCGGTTGAATCTTTAAAGCGCGTTTATTTCAGTAACGTGATATTATAAAAGAAAATTGTACGAGTAAATACTACAACTTACTTGTCTTATTTCCTTTATTTCGCTGTCGAATATTGAATAGAAAACAAAAAACAAAAAAAAATGTTCCCTTTGAGTTATAAAATGCACACAAAAATATTTAAATTCAATAAAATTCGAAGAGAATGGCATGGGTATGGAAAATAAAACGTCAAGCTCTTAAGTGAAAGTAAATATGTACACTCATGAGTACATAACACATACATATATACACATACTAAATGAACTTAAGTAAGAAAAAAAAAAAGAAGAAAAAAAACAAACAAATCCTTTGGCATTAAAAATTTGAAAGGTCTTGCCTTTATTTTCATTTTCAATAAATTTTATTAACACAATCATCACATGTATAAGTGTTGCAAACAACAAACCATTATTGCCAAACAAGGACCCAGACAGTGTCTGTCTTGCTTTCAATTTCAGAGCAAACAAAAAACATACACCCACCAGTCGCTCGCACTCACTTACTAAGTCAGTCACTTCTTACTACACATACGTTATGTCAAATGCATGTACGTCTACGTATGTTTACATACATACATACATACATACATTCGTTTAATGTATTGTATTATAAAGCGTACAGGGTTTTCAATTTTCTCCCACACAATAATCTTACGAGTTTTTCTTTTTTTTTTCTTTTTCCATTTGACATTCGGTGTGCCGGTCTGTCTATTTATATTCAAATAAGCCCTAATTCAAGACTTTAGCAATGTTATCACATACATACATACATACGTATGTGGTGTATGGTGTGTATGTGGTGTGTTTTCTTTCAATTTTATTTTTTAAAATCCTTGGTTTATGTATCAACATTTTTATAGATTTGCGCTCCTTCATTCCTTGCTAAGCCAAAAGTGGGTATCATTATTTTATTTGGTTCAATATGTGTACGTTAAATCTTAGAAGGGCTTTGCTCTGTAAGCTTTCAATTTTCTACAGCTTTATGTTTTCTTTTTCTTATTCAAGTTCACTTAAAAGTTAAAAAGAAAACTCTTCGTTATGAATGACAGGAAAAAACTGAAAACCGAATACGGTCGATGATTTTTTTGATATTTTTTGTTGGAAGCCACTAAAGACAAAATGCTTTATTAATTTTGATAGGAATTATTTATTGTGGCTTATTCATTTAAGGTCAGACACTTAAAAGGATATTCTTAACTGTTCTTAGGTTTTGGAATGTCACCCAATATACGGATTTAGATTTCAGTTTTTTTTGGTTGTGTTTAAATTTAAAGTTCTGTACGAAAATATTTGTGACATTAATTTTTTCTCTAAATTAAGTAGCAATACCAACAGTTCTAATTGACTTTAATCACTTTGGAATATCGCATTGTATATATAAATTAATTATTCGTAGCCCATACTATTGTTAAGTATTAGTATATATACTTATGTACTATATACACATAATCTGTTGTTACGTTTTTGCCTTTTTAAAACGTTTAAAATAGATTGCAAATAAAATAAATCTGAGTGTAGTTTTAATTCAAATCCTTTGTTATTCGCACAATATAACTTGACGTAAACAACACAATTGCTTTCTTTGTATAAATAATAACAATTGCTAGACAATTATTCTACAGATCTTTGTAACGGAGTTTGAAGTACTCCCTTCAAACGCACCGCGTCTTTACACAAGACTGACTGAACTTCACTAACTCACTCGCCTCCTTTGCCTTGCCTTTTATATGGCAGGACAGTCTGATGAATCTTCTTCAAGGTGAACGTTCGTGACTTTGTCTTCTCGAAATCTCTGTAAATGTAAACATCGTTGTTTTCATTCATTATTGTTGTTTGTGTATTTTTGTTTATTTATTTTCCATTTTTTACGCTGTTGTTATATTAATCAGTACGATAATTTGTAAACAGGTTTGTTTACTGCGTTGTTTTGTTTTTGTAGCTTTTGTTTATAATTTTAATGTTAAGCAATGTAAAAGCAAAACACCAGTATCTAGATTTTTCATTTTCGTAACTATGTTAAAAAAATATATTATATTATATATACTACAACTAAGGAACAGCTAAAGTAAAGAGTAATAAATTAAAATAATTTTTCTTTTAATTCAAAATTTATTTCAACTTAAGTACTCGTGTCATATCGGTGTGTAGATATCATGTTCCAGAATATAAAATTTAATTTTGTTGCTATAAAATACAAAAGCCCACTAAATTTGTAAAATTAAATTTTAACACTTCAACCCACATCCTTTGAAATAAAAATTATATCCTCGCAGTTATAAATACTTTTTAGCGACACATATGTATGTATGTATGACCGTATGAATACACATATCCTTGTGGGTGTGGGTGAGTGAGTAAACAAGTAAAGTATTAAGAGTTTTAATAAAGTCATAGTTATCACTTTAATGTGTTACTTAAACTAACTAAAATAATAACGTTTTTCCCTTGCCTTAATAGCCTGTCCTCTGTCTGTCCTCTCTTCCCACCCCATGGACCTTTAGTTGCTATTCGCGAATGCTGCTGTGCATGGCATATATATTGTGTAGTTTTTTAATTTGTATTAAAGTTGGACCATAAAACTTTTAATACCATGTTAATGTTGATGGTATAGACAAATTGCTAAAGTTAATATGAATAATAAATCAATTAATTAAAGCGAAAGTCGTGTAATGAAAATATTTTTTTTAAACTTAATTTTTATTACTTTGTCTTGCTCTATAAATACCATTATTATGTAAATTTGCGGCATTTAAATTTAAATGGAATATATTCTGGTATTTTTTTTTTCTCCCGATATTGATTGTTTTTAATGTACATTTTGTCTTTTGAAAAACATAAATATTGTACGCGATTATATTGTAAGAGGCGAGTATTTAATATCGACTTGTGTGAAATAATAAAAAAGAAACAAAAAAAAAATGTTAAATGATGTTTAAAAAACGAAAACAATTTCGGTAGAATGAAATCAATTTATGGCATCATAAAATATAATTGCTTTTATTATTTATTTATGATAATTGCCGCAAATATACTCGTACTTACTATGTATATATTGAAGTATACATTCTACCAATTGCCATAACTATTTGGGAAACATTTAAATTTAAACAGATTTCTGTCCACCTTTTAATTGTGGTTTTAATCGAAACGAATTAACCTGATAATAAAAAGAAGAAAAAAACAGAAGAATTATACAATATACGGGTGTTAAATAGAAGATTCAACTGTAATAAAAACATCAATTAAATGGAAAGCAAAATGAAAAATAGAAAATATAAACAAATTACTTAACATTGATTGAAAAGGTAAATTGCAATGATTTCATTACAAATAAAAACAGATTGAACTGAAACACTGCTAACAGATACAGAATGCTAAAGTAACTATTTGCACACTCTGCTAAAGGGGAAAAGAAACTACGACAAGACTATGGCGAAAAACAAAAAAAAAACGAAAAAAATAAAAGGAAATAGTGCAACAGATTAAATAAAAATGTCAATTGAAAGAGTGCGCGAAGAAAAAGGAAAAAACAAACACAAAAACAAACAAAAAAGTAAAAGGAAAGTTAAAAAAATAAAGGTGTTAAAGGAAGGATTTAACTTGCAAACAAATGATTAACAGACACATAATGACAGGTTGAAAGAGAGCATATTATTAAACGGTATTAAAAAAGGTGGCAATGATGATGATGAACAAAACGCAGAAAGAAACTTTAAGATTTACAAACATAAACGTATTGATATAAATTTAAATATTTGGTTTGAAATTAAATGAAAATTCATTAAATTTTGGCTTTTTATATACATACGTAGTCTTATCAATTTCTTAAACTAACCTCAGGCGGCATCACTCTCGTCAAACCCACGCAGTTAAATTTAACTCATTAATACGAATTAGACACACATGACAAACACACACTGAGTGGTGTCATTGGCGTAAATAGAAGCAAATACAAAAGCCTTAAAACACTTGCACGTATTCATTTTAGTTTATCGATATACACGCTAAAAAATCTCAAAAATTTCAAGAAAAATCACAACAAATCTTTGCGAAATGATTGCATACGCATGGCATTAAAGTTGTATACAAGCGAAGAAATTCCGAATAAAATTCTTATTTTATTTGATAATACGAATGCAAATTTTTTTCCGTGTATTTATTAAATTTAGAACATCATCAGTAGCAAATTGAAATAAAAGTTGTTGGCATTTATTTACATTCTTACTTTACTTTACTTATAGTAAATGAATGAATGTATGTATGTATGTATGTATGTGGCAGAATTTGCTTGTTCCATAACTTCTGAATTTAGAGACTATAATTTATAACTATTAATGTCATAAGTTCTTGACATATTCATCAATCACCATAAAAAAGAACCATACATACATACATATGTACATATGTACATATATTAATATGTACAAATATGAAATGAAATAGATTTGAAACACACATGAACAGTTATCGTCGATATGAATGTATTATTTTTAATCGCCAAGGTTAGGATTTATGGGACACAATAAGTGCTTAATCAAGAAAACTTGGTTCAAATTAATTTATAGTATATACACATACACATGTACATTCCATTTGCTAGCTTGTACAGACGTTAATTCAAAAAATATTACGTTTACATGCCACCCTAATTATACCAATCACATTAGAATTACAGGCAAGTCGGTGTATTTTGTCGTAAAAATGAACGTTTCATTGTTTCAACTATGTATGCCTCATAATTTTTAAACAATAACAAGAAATATTAATGCATTATGGTATAAATTCATCGGTTACGTATACTTGATAAAAAAAACTCCGTAAATATGGCAATGTGAGTGACAGAAACGAATTTATTTGTGTTTTACTTTGCAAATCATTTAATTTTTAAATTAATTTTAATTTTATTTATTTAAATTTAAATTTAAATTAAAGGAAATATAGAAACCTGAATAATTGTAGTTAAGAAAATTCTACAAGCAAATTTAAACGACAAAAAAAATAAAAAAAAAATTAAAATAAAATAAAAAAAATAATAAAACATCAGACAACAAATAAAGAAAAGCTTAGAGAAACCAAACATCACAAAATAAATAAAAAAATAAAAAAAAGCCACAGAAAAACGTTTTGTCGAAAATTAATGACAGCAAATATAAAATGATAAGAGAGACGAAACTTAACAATACGAACGATGCACGAACACATGCATTCACACACACATGTAGTATGTATGTATGTGTACAAAACAATGGAAACCCAACATTTAGCCACATACCCAACAACAACAACGACAATAACAACAATAACAATTGCCAACATTATAAGAAACAACGCAAAACATATGTTGAAAACCAACAGAAGTAGCAAAAAAAAAGACTCTGAATAAGAAATAAAAGACATTTAAAAGTTGATTTCCTCTTTAACAACCCTATGAGAAGCTAATAATGAATAGCACAACTTAAAGAAAAAACGTAAGAAAGCAGAAAGAAGAAGGGGGTGGGAAAATAAGAAAATACTGAAAAAGTGAAATACATCAGTAGCAGCATTACCAGCAACAGCAACAACAACAACAACAATAATAGCATCAAGTAACATAAGACAAGAAACAAATTCTGATACACACTTTAAACATCCTTACGCATGAACACATATGCTTGCAAACGTACAGATGTAGAGTGAAAAAGTCATAACGTTTAAGTTGAGACACCACGATGCTAGTTAACATAGTCATGTGCTGCTGTTTTTTTTTCTACTCTTCTTCTATTCCATTATATGGTGGTATAGCTTCTAAAACATAGGAAAAAAATAAGAAAAAAAATAAGAAAAATTGCTGAAGAATAGAACTGAATTATATTTTTTCTTTGTTACACGATAACAACGACAAGTTGTCATGCTACTAGAAAGTTCTTTTTTTTTTGTTTTCACAATTTCATTGCAATCCCCATATCTTTAATTCTGAATTCATATTTTCAGATTGAAATAGTAGGATAGGATTTCAAGCAATATTCTTCTATCATTCAGGTCTAAATATAAAAATAATATTTTCTTTGAAATTATCTTTCCATTTTTAGGCTTCTGAAAGACATATTCGAAGGAAAAGTTGTACAAAACGTGCAAAATATGCGTTCTTATAAAGAGTGTCAAAGGACAAACTTTTCGACAATCTGTAGTAAAGTTTTGTTGTTGTTTTTGCCGTCGGCTCTTGTCTTTAAGTCTTTCTCAACTTCTACAGTTTTTTTTCAACATGATTCCTTTCCATGTATAATTTTCCTTCTCTGTTCTGTTCTTTTATTTTCTTTTGCCGAACAACTTTGTTACAACAATGCAGCTGACATTAGACATATGTGAAAACGTGTTGGGTTCAATGTTTGTATGTGTTAATATGCAAGAATTCTCTCTCTCTCACTCTCACATTACTTTGTGTTTTTGTTATACTTATACACAGGCATGCTAATAGACGCATACATGCACGCACATTCTTAGTCTCTAACATGCTCTCATATGTGAACATGTGAACTCTTGTTTGGGTATTTAAATAGAGTATGTGTGTGTGTGTGTGTGTGTGTGTGTGGGTTTTGGAGTTTTATTCTCATTTTCTTTAATTTGTTTTTGTTTGGAAAATTAGTTAAATTCTTCAGAAAATTGGTTTAAGTTTAATTAAGAATAATTTCTTGCTGTTTGAAGAGATTTAAATTACAAGGGAAAAAAACATTTTGTCGAAAACCTATGTACGCGTATAAGCGATGCATATTATTATGTACATACATATGTATACGTAAACTGTAGCAGTGCAGTGTTACATCGTATTGAAAGTAATTATTTATTGAATTTTATTTTTTAGTTTTTAGCTCATATTTCTAATAGGAGATGTGGAAGACGAAGTATTGGCATCAAAACGTGATATAGGATCGATAAAAAGCCTTGCAGTAGCAAAGGATTGCAGTTGTAAGCAAAGAAAACCAAAATTAAACTTGAAATGTAACAACCGCGAGACAAGTTAATCAAATTTTATATGAAATGTTCGATGTTGAAGAGGAAAAACTCGTAATGAAACCTAAGTTTACAGCAAGACAGAAGAAAACAACAACATTTGCGGAAAAGGTTTTCATGGTTCTTGCAGAGGCACCGGCAATGAACAACGAATTAGTAATGCCGAAGTTTTAAAGGTGCTTTGGCAACAGAAATCGTTCATAGGCTTGTTTTCGAACATATAAAATAAATGCGGAGAACTAAGTATTATACACACGGCGAATTCAGCAAATCAATATTTCGAAGATAAGTCGAAGTATTCGATTAAAAACGCTTGTTTAATCCCTTTAGATAAATGGGCGTATCTGAAAGGGCTTAGAAATCAAAACTGGCAAAATAAGTTTCACAACTTGATTGATGCAATGCCTTTTCGCATTTAACAAAATAATTAACAATCTTGAAGGTGTTGTATCATCTGAATATTTCTCATTTTTTTCATTTAAAAATAATTAAAACAAATAATTTTAAAAATCGTATAAGAAACTCTTTGCGATTTCACGAATACCCCTTAAAATATAATAATATTGGATTCATTGACGCTTTCTATTAAAAAAATTTCCAAACACTAGCAGAACCATGCAAATCAATTACAGATGAAAAATGACAGAAAACATTTTGAAATACACACAAAATTTAATTTCTTCCATCTGATATTTTACATAAAATTGTGCGTATAAGAAAGAATGCAATTTTTACAGCCACTGATTCTTCACACATTCTTTTGCATGCACTCATGTCATAAGACTATTGTCTTATGCACGCAAAGGCTGGTCGATTTTTTCTTTTGTACAAAAGCAAAAAGAAAAAAAACATGTTAATGGAGAATAACAAAGCCATGCAGAATGAGAAAACCTGCAATTCAAGTTGTAATAGCATGAAAACAATTTTTTTTAGAGTGTTTTGCTTTCTTTTCAATTTTCTTTTGAAATGAAAATTACAAATTCACAAACGCGTACGCACACATGTACAGGAGGAAGCAATCACATGCATAACAATAAGAAATCGAGAAACAGTACAAGTGTAAAAATTACAAAGAAAAACTATTTTAAAGTTCTGTCTGTACTGTGTTATGAAAACATTTAAAAACTCATACAAAAGTTGAATGATGTTCGTCTGTGTTCGTCTGTGTTGGCGTGCAATTGCCAGTGTTATTCATTTACTGTAAGGCTTGAGCTTATAAAGGATTGTATAAGGAGAGGATATAGAGAACAAACAAAGCTAATAGAAGAACTTGTTGTTTTTGGGCTTTTGCCTGTGGCATAATTGCAAGTTAAACAAAACAAAGACTTTTCTCTCTCTTTTCAATCTTATACAAGCACTCTCACAAACACGCAACCCATATTGGAATTTACTTACACACACACACACATACACACATAACTAGTTTTTATTACTTATCATTCCTTTCATACGCTATCATAACCCAATAAATTCTTCAGTTTTCTTGTTTTAATTCAATTGCATTACATAGATTGGTATGAATGAATTAGACATGTTAACCTAAATGTTGGGATCGAGAGAGACAGAGAGCGAAATAGAGCGATAGAGAGAGAGAGATAGAGAGAGAAAAGTACAAATAGATAGGTGAACATCACGATTAAACTGATTAATTCTCTAGTTAGTTCTACTTTGTTGTCATGAGTAGAATTGACGAAAATGATAACGAGTTCGGCTTCCAACTCTGACATACTTTTTGATCTCTGCCAGTCAAAGAAGATAACAACGAACACCCTTCCTTAGTAAGTAGAAGTTATTCACCACTACAGGTTCATAGTGAATGAGTGTTGTTTCTAGGCTACATTAAGGGCATCGTCTATTACTAAAAGTGAAACAAAACAACGAACCAATAGTAACGACCTGCATACATTATGGGCTTTAGCAACCCTTTAGTCAATATTACCACGTAACTTCTGACAACTCCCATATTGCGTGTGTTAATTTTATCCACGAGTGAAAGGGTCATGCAGTGCAGTTTCATAATTCATCTAAACTTAGGTTTGAAGCTTTTCTGATATCTTAAGCTTTATAATGGACATTTCTATAAAATCGTGGTTTTGGGAAACACACGGAAACACAATAATTTCATTGGTATCTGCTTGTGATATATGTATACTAACATTAAGCAAATTTTATTTTATTGTTACTTTCAATTTGTTGTCTTATCATTTTAAATGGTTATTTAATTTATATATCAGTAATCACACATATATGATGTTTAGCGATGAAAAACAAATCCATGTATTGAAATATCTAAACACCCACGCACTGAATTTCTCATAAACTCATATTAGAGAATAAATTATTGTTCATAAACCATCATAATAACCAGCTAGTTAACCATCTAAAGAGCTGAATACCATTAAGTGATTAACTGATTTTCATTATGGTTTAAACGTGACTTTATTTGAAATAATATTAGAGTTGTGCAACCGGTAAACAGCTCAGTGTAGTTAAATGTGTACGTAATTAAATAATTTCAACAGCCACGGCAAAACTTTTAATTTAAAAAATTATTTTTGTAGTATGAAATAAAATCATGAAATATTGTAAAATAATTTCTTGTGTTATTATTTTATGGGCCAAAAACAATATCCATAACAAATACAAATAATTATGAAATGGTAAAAAAACTCGTCTCGATAGCCTGTTTTTCTCTTTTGTTTGTTTTTAAGGTTTATTATGAGTTTTCTTCTTAACAGTATTAAAATGCATATGAGGTAAATGAGCATCTTCATTGCCTCACTTTCCTCAATAAACAATACAAATAATTCAACTATAATAGCTTCCCTTGCCAATCATTATTATGATATTCCTATGAATGCTTTTAAACAATGTTCGCCGGTTATATTTATGTCATGTAATGTAATACTGTTTTGTTTTCGATATTCTTAAATAAAATTTGTTAAAATAGTTTTTTAATTTTTTTGTGATTTTTGCCTCTGCAAAAAGATGATTTTAAAAAAGTGCTCATAATTTATTTTACGTGTTAATATGCATTCATGCACACTTCACTCTCATCTAGTATTTCATCTTTTGAATATCTATTCTGTATAGCATGTGAGTGGAATAAGATACAAAAAACAAGAAGTTTTACACAATAGAAGTAACGTTGCATTACCTGCTGCAATATAGACGCAGCAACATTTAAAAATGCCTCGTATCTAGAAAAGATGTATTCATATACGCTTAAGTTTGAATGGGTCCCCGTAAACAAGAAATTTCAGGTGAATGCGTGCGAATGTTTAAGCACAGCCATTGGAAATTACTGTGAACAAGAATAAAAAGTGTGTGAATTCATGTACAAGCTTGAAATACAGAAAAAACTGACGAAAGGGAAGAATTAAATTTGCTTTAAATATACGGGACCACCACAGCTTTTTCTATGAACAGTGGAACGCAGTAAAGAATTATTTAATTAATTAAAGAAGATGAAATAAAAAAGATAATGGCTGCCAATTATGTTAGTTAGGTTAGGTTTGGTTAGGTAGCTGGCTCTCCTTGGAAGATACCACAATTAATATCAAACCTAGTCATCAAACGTCCCCTAGAGGAAACCAACATCTCCTAAGGGAAATAAATCATGAGCCGCAGCTCCTGCAGATACCACTTGACGGGATTCCAAGCTCTTCAGAAGAAGAGAGCCAGTCCTCTGCTTATCCATACGTATCCATCAGAATCTAGCAATATTTGACATAACTTGTAGGTTGAGCCCCTCTCTAAACAGAGTGGATAATATCAAGTTTAACAGAATCATTTGAAATACTTATACTTAGATTGTAAGCTCCATATCAGCTCTTAGCAGTTTATCAGTAATTCTGTTTACAGCGATTGGAGTTGAACCTCCAAGCTCAAATTTTGTCAAACTTTTTCAAAAATTTTGACTGTAATGTTGTGTTCAGGAGCTGGAATTGTGAGTTGCTTTATATATCCGCACAATTAGTATTCTAGTGAATTCAAATCATATGAAATCTCAATTCGTTTATTATATTGCACGCCGTATGACACTTTGAAACACATGTTAACATAGAAACTTGATGCTAGGATTCTTTAGCTATAATGTTGCGAAATGAATTGCTCTTGAAGAAGTACGATTGAATGATGCTACTCTGGCATAAGCTGCACCAATCACTGCATCTTACAATGGTGCATTAAGAGTTCTTAAACTGTCAATAATACTGATCCTCACACAATATTCGAAAGTTCTTAACTGAACTGCATAGTTTTTCGGAAGAAGCAGCACAAATTTTAACTTAAAATTCAATGACTTACAAGCTTTATTTGTTGATTAGTGTATTCATCGCGAAATGGCTAACCTCACTAAACATTTTTATACAGAAAATATCATTGATTTGTTGTAGATTTTATTAATTTTTGCAAACAGTTTCATGAATTTTGAATGGAATAAAGAAATTCTACGAAATTATTCTTTTCTAACCACAGTTATACAACAGAACAGAACAGAAAGTAGTTTTTTTATTAATTTTAGAAGGCAGCTGCTGAACCATATTCCATACTTTTGCTACGACATATTGTCAGTCAACTACTACTCATTGTATTACACACACTTCCCTACTGTTTGATTGTGTTTTTAGTTACACAGTGGATGTAAGGATGTTTGCATGTAAGTTGGTATTTGTAACTCTATACATATGTACTTATGTATGTATGTATGTATGTATGTATGTATGTGCGTTGGTATATGATGTCAACATTTTACAATTTACAACATCATAAATTATTTGCGTGTTTGCAGCATCACAACATACAAACCAATGAAAATCAGTTACAACAACCATATGTAAAATTAAAAGAAACAAACAAACAAATAATAACACACGCACACAAACAAACAGTTTGCAACAAAATGCATTCATTCAACATGAAAATAGAATGAAAATAAAAAGCACAAAATGATGAACAACTATAAAACCAAAGAGACTAAAGAGTTTTTCTTTATTTCACGCTATTTTGTTGCAAACATTCCAGTTGCATTCATTATTTGCTCGTCGTATACAATGTTAATTCACTTGTACTCTTATAAAAAGCATTTTAATTATAATTTCGTTTTTTTTTTCATAGAAGTTTTTGTGCATCCTTTTGATTTTTTTAATAAAATTTTTCTACAAAATTTCATTCGACTGTTTTTCTGGCAGCCAGAAGAGCGTACAACATGACAGTGATGCAGGGGGCTTCGTGGTAAGTTTTTTGTTCATATTAATTATTTTTTTTTATTAATTTTGTGTTTTGCAATTATGTACTATCGTGTACATAGAGATATATGTACATACCTAGACAAATACTGTGTACATATGTACATACACCTGCATATGCTGCTATACTCCGCCTTTCATGTACACGTTCCTGAATATCATATTTGCTCTTCTCATTTCAAAATCAGAATGTTTTGTTCGTGCTGCTGATGTTAGGGTAACAAATTGTTAATTATAATTATCATTATTATTAGTCGCATAATAATATTTTTTTATTCTATATATGTAGATATGTATATATATGTATGTATGTACATGCTATTGCACGTATGCTTGTTAGCTGTTGCATTTTCTTTCTTTTATTTCTTCTTTCTGAGCCGTGCTTTGTTAAGTACAAAAGTTTTGAGTGCTTTATGTACGAGTATATGTTTCATAAACCGCAGTTAATGAGCATCAACTTTGTATGGCATTATTATCCTTGTTGCATTGGCCTAAATTCCTATGCATAAGTTTAATTGAAACATGTGTTTTATTTATTTACAATGTGGCTGATATGAAAAGAATGAACAAAAAACAGCCTTAGGAAAACACTGAGCTTTTTATATGTAAATAAATATTTTTAATAATAATTTTACGTAATTAGGGAGAAATCGCCATAGTCTAGTAGGTAGTGTGTTGGCTTATTATACGTAAGACCACGGTTCAAACCCCAGGTTAAACATCAAAACAAAAAACAAAAACTATTACTTCGGCGACTTCCTCTCAGCAGATTTCTGGTAAAAATTCTGATAGTAAACAAATAATGCCACGAAAAGTTTCTCAAAAAATTTGTCGTTCGGAGTCGACTTTAAACTGTAGGTCCCGCTACTCACGTATAAAATTTTACACACACAACATAAGTGGTGTGAGAAGCTAGGTCGTAATCCTGACTGAAGTGTTGTACTGACCAATTATATATGTAATCAGAAAAAGAATGCTTAAAAAACAATATCATTTTATATGCTTTTAATAATTTTCCCAAAATATGATTCATTCAATTAAAAAATCAAAAATTTTTTAATTGCCTTTATTAATAAATATTATGTAGGTATGTATGTACATATGTACGTATTTTAATCCCTTGATACAGCATTACAGCATGTGTGCACAGTAACGTATAATTGATAAATTATAAGCAATTAAATGTTACTCATACGTTGTGAGCATCTTATTCATAAACTTAAAATGGTCTTAGTTAGTGTTGGATGTGCAACGCTTAAAAAAAATCATTTTTCAATTATAATTAATTTTCAACCCGATAGTAATTTGCAACACGGCACATAATGATGATCGTAATCTAATTATGCAACAATAAGCCTTTCCACTGTCTTCAGTTCTTACAATACAATGTAAGCATAGGCAAATCTAAGGCAATATCTGGTCCCCATATGTGTATGCATGTATGTGTATATATAATATGCGTGTGTTGGTATGCATATAAAGCTGTTGGTTCGTTTTGAAAATTTTCAACTAATTTTGGTTCGTAACTTAATAACTTTTGACACGCATAAATACATACATGCATACAAGCATATGTACATATGTTCTTAAATTTTCATATGTATAAGCATGCGGAACATGTATGCAAGAGATTTTAATTAAATTTTATGACATATTTGTGGCTTTTATTTTTAAAATAGTAACCTGACAACTTAATTTACTAAGATTCCTTATCGACATATGTTTTTTCGTAGGTCGAAAAACTGTATTTAATATTACAAAAGCTAAAACTCAAAATTCACTTGCAACATAACAAAGCAAACAATCTCTCTAAGCAACAAATTGAAAAATCGCCAATTTAGTAAGAAAAAAAATTAATTGGCTTCATGATATTCCAAATTAAAGATGTTTTAGGTTTATTAAGTGTTTTCATAACAAATTAAATTATTAAAGCCCTTATTGAATATAATTTGATTGTTTAACTTTTGTATTGACAAAATTCTTTATTTAGTATTCGTTTTCAACATTAATTAGGTTTTATTTTCTTAATCAAAGCTTACCTATTCAATAATATATTTTTATAGTTATTGCATTGAGTTTTTTTTCTCAATAAATTTATTTTTAACTATTCCTCTACCAATAATTTACACAAATAGTGTGGCAAACTTTTCAATATTATATACAGTTTGTCACAAATGACTACAAAGCCAGTATATATATATTTTTTGGAAGCAATAACAACAATATTATTCCGTATGAAAAAAAATGGAAATTTTATTATCCTATAATGTCATTTTATTTCTTCTGTCATACACTAAGTATTCAAGTATTCCACCCATTAAAGGAATTTCGTCATGACAACCTCTGCAACAAAATACATAGCAGCAACAGCAACAGCAGCAGCAGGAAAGAAAGAAAAACTCTACTGAATTTTCTAAAAAAAAATCTTTTCTGTTAGAATCTTAAGAATTTTCTAATATTAGCGAAATATTTATTATCAACGACAACAACAATAAAAACAACAAAAAAAAATAAAAAATTACTCTGCAATTTCACAAGAAATTCAAAAGGAAAGCAACCGAAAGCAGAGATAAAAGGTCGGGAAAATCGAATAGTAGTAAATTTTATCAGGAGAATGTAAGTATGTGTGTTAAATTTTTTAAAGTTGTATGTGTATTTGGATAGCAAAAAAACAAAAAAAAAAAAAAGAAAGCCAAATGCCTGTCAATACAAATGTCATTCAAATAATTTATTGACGTGATTTGATGCGCAATGACTAAGAAGGATTCCGCTAATAATGATGACAAGTATTATGAATTCTGACAGGGGTGACAAGTGTAAAAAATTAAACACTAAGGAGAACGAGGAACCTTTTTTTTGGCGCACTAAGAGCAAAAGGGAAAACAAAACAATTATAAGAGTCCATAAGATATTTTTGTTTTAAATATCTGAAAATTGTTTTACTCAGTGGATATGTTGAAAAATGTATGGATATTCGCAGTTTCAAATTTAAAATGAAATGAAATGAAGATCTCAGATGAAGTACGAACTATAAGATTGCAAAATATTAGAAAAATGATATTCTGCACTTTAGTTTTGTATTGTTTTATCATTTATTTATTATTTTTTCATCGATTTATTATTGAGAAACAATAATGTTCGTGTCTAAAGTTATTACTAACAAAAAGCATCTTTTGATCTAAAAAGAGAAACCTAAAGCACCATCTTATGCAAATAAAAAAAGAACTTTAGTCCGATTATTACAAAAATGAGGCTATTTTCATAGCTGGAAATAAATCTTCTTTATTTTGTAATTTTCCCGACTTATTTTCCTATAAACAATCTCGCATAAGTTTTCAAAGTAGATTAAGAAGGTCACGGGAATACTTCAGTTCTGTTTTGCACTAGTCGTTGTTTTATAGACTTTGTGGGTGTTTTTAGGATCGTTATTCTATGGAAAACTTCATTTTCTTTGCGTACATGTGGCGACTTTGGCCAATTCAAGTCTAGATTTTTGTTCTTTGCTGGTCGCCGACTAAGAAGTGTGGTTTGCACTGCTTTTCCTCAAAACGTTCTTTTGCAGATGCTGTGGAATCATTTTGAATGATTCTTGTAATCAAAAAATCTTTATGACGTACAATTTTATTTGAACGCCCTCCAGAATGTACTGGTTATATGCAAAATGATGGAATATTTTTTACTCAATTTATGCCATGATATATCATTTTTACCATTGTCAATAATTTTATCTTTAATACTGTCTTGAATACTTGTTTCTTGCCATTGTTATTCTTTTTTTATAATTTACCGTGTAACAACTCAATTACTTTGCACTACTTTTTCTTTTAAATCCTTCCGCTGATGTACAAATTGTGTGGACATTGTATCGTTTACTTTAATTTTAAAGAATCAGTAGCGTAGTCAAATTTTTAAACATTGTATAGAGGGGTGCACATTTTGGGAAGTGTGTACCCACTCAACAATATCATTTTCTATTGTTGTTTGTGGGGATAAAAATTGAAAACTATATTTCAAGATTTAGAGATTTTCAACTGAACTATTAATTGCCAAATAATTGAAAATATTTCCAATAAAAACTGAATACATTTTTGGCGGAATCCAAATGTATTCTGTGATATAAACATAAACAAAACTTATTATTTCATTTCAAAATTGTTTGCTTATGGGTAAATGCATGTCTAATATGCTCTATATGCGCTGAATGTTATCCGTCCAATAAAAGTGGTCACGGACAATGGTCATCTGAATTGTTCACTCACATATTTCATATGTGCCTGTATAAATTTTGTCTTACTGCTACGGCTAGTGCTTCTGCTACTGTTATTGTTATTTCAGTATTTGTTTTTTCGTTCATTTGTTTTTGTTTTTGTATTATTTTATTATCATTTCGTTATTATTCCATAAAAGTAGGTTTTAACATTTCTTTGTCATTATAAATAAGCTAAAGTTTAACACATATACATACGAGAATGTATGTAGTTGTGTGTTTACACATACAGAAGTATACATATAGAAAAATGTGAAAGTAAATGCGCATCTGTGTGTTTGTGCTTCTGTATAAATTTTTAGATTTTTGTCTTTCTTTTTTGTATATTTATATGTATGTTCTGCATTTATAACTGCCATTTCAATTGCTATTGCTCGAACAATGACTGCTATATGCTGTTTTATATTGTTGTTGTTGTTTTTATTGTTGATGGTGGTGGACTATTTTGTTGCTTTTGTCTTTCTTTTTTTTTGTGTTGTTTTTTTTTTTGCTTTCAGTTGATATTATTTTGCGGTTGTTTTGTATTCATTTTTAGTAACACAGTATTTGTTGTAAATATTCATTTATGCACATGACCACAGATAGAGTGAAATAGAAAAAAAAAAATAATCGAAAAAAAAACTGCATAAATAGAATAAAAAAGTAAATGAGAATGAGAATTTTACAACTATTATCAAACCACAAAATGCGTAAATGATATGTATTTTATGTGTATGTTCATATGTATATACATACATATATGTACATACAATAATAATGTGCCAGCGTTTTTATTATTTCGTAGATTTTATTGCTGCTGCTGTTTGCTATTGCTGTTTGCTATTGCTGTTGCTGTTGCCGTTGCTGTTGTTTTCATTGTATTGTGTTTTGTTTTGTGTTGTTTACAAAATATATGCTTTTCAAATTGACCTGATTCAGATGGACACAATAATAATAAAAATAAATTTAAATTAAAATGCACAAAGAAAATGGAAGATGAAAATTTGATAATATTTTATATTATTTAGCCAGTCATTGTAATCATGCTGAAATGTATTACAATTAAAGTAAAAACTAAAAAAATAAAAATAAAATAAAAAAAAAATAAAAAAGAAAACCTAAAAATAATATCGTAATAATAATTGAATAAATATGAATTGAATTCATAGAATTCATGTATAGAGAAAGTCTTTTGAGTTGTAAATCTATTGAAATTATTGAATATTGTATATGAGAAATGATTAAAAACTAATTAGTTTCGAAATTGTTTTGTTTATATGTGTTGTATGTATGTTGTAATGTGCAATATTTTTGTTTGTTTCTATTAATAATTTTATTTATATTAACTTGAGGTTATTTCATAATTTTTCGTTTATTTCTAATGTACGAGTATATTCAGAATTTGTAGTAGAAATATTTAATGGGTGTATAATTAAATTGACTTGGCCAAATGATAGAAAATTATAATCATTAGAAATCTTTATGCGATAAAATTAAACAAAACAATAATGTTGCTAAAATACAACATACAATAATTATATGTTAATTAATTTGTCATAATTGCTAAAGTATAATTGTAATGCCTGTAATATTTGAATGTTTAATACAATATAAAGATTTATGACTTCAAGAGCAAAATTCTAAAGATTATAATTATATTACAATATAACAATTCCTTGCAGTCCGAAATATATATTTACATACATATGTATATACATTTGCCAGGGCTTTAAAATCACGCACATGTTTGTGTTGGGTGAGTACATAATAATAAATAATAAAATGGGTGTAGGAATACAAAGCATTGGTAATATAAATTAATAAGAATACTCTTAAATTGGATTTAGTAAAATTTTACCTCTTGACTTATGCCTACATTCATACATATGTATGTATATGTTCTCAAAATTCAAATGGAAATATTTCATACAAATCCAACCCTGTAAATATAATCTCCATTATGATGAAGACAATGATGATGATGATGATGACTATCAACAGGATGATGATGATGATGAATAAAGTGTAAAATTCAAAATATTGTAAATGTATTTCAGTAGAAAACATAAATGTAAAGAAATTCTGTAATTCTGTAATGTAAGGATAACATACATACATATAATAAGTGTATACATATATTCATACATATGTCATATAATACATGGCAGGAGAGATTGAAAGGCGTGTAGATGGAATAAATGTGAAAGACAAAAAGAAAATGAAATAAATAAGAAAAAATAAACGAAAGTGTGAGAGTAAAAAAGGATTTGAATCGTTTGGTATTAAATGTTAAGCTCAATTTAATTATTTTAAGGATTCGTAGCAATTTAGTTTGTTGTAATTATAAAACAAACAATAGTAGAACAGCAAAGAATAGAGAAAAACTAAAAGCAATTATATTGTGGATTAATTTTAAATAATAAAATATAAAACGGTAGAACAGATTAAATAATAAATTGAATAATTTCGCACCTTAACTTTTTGACTTCCTTTTGTGGCACTAATTTTCAACAAACCAAAAAGTAATTTCTATATATCCACATAGATACATATACTTACATTTTGTAACAAAGATTAGCTGAACTTTATTGAATCAATTATTTTTGTTTCACTTTTATTTTATTTTACCTGTAAAATATTCATTAACTAATGTTCCTGTATATAGTTTGACAAGAAGCTGAAGAATTACGAGGAAGTTAACGGTTATTATTCAATATCTTCGTAATTAATATTCGGATTTCAATTAAATTACGCTTCATATGCAATACAAATATAATTGAAAATAATTATACCAGCAGTTTAATATGTTTTTTTTTGTTTTGAACAAGACAAATGTCATTTGCAGTCTCGATTACATTTTCTGTTTTTTTTTGTTGTCATTTACATTCTGTCTCTACTTGTGTACAATTCACCAACCAATTCGCCGAACGTGCATTGTGGCTTGTAATGATGAGTGTGCGCTAAATTAAAGTAGTTTTCTGCAATTGCTGTTTCTGTTGCTGTTGCTATTGCTCTTTGCTGTTGCTGCTTCTTGTGCATTGTTACTTTATTCCGTATGGCACAAACGGTTGCTGTGAAAATTTCAAGTTGTTTATTGTATTGTTGATGACGTTTTAGTTGGTGTCACCACAGCTAAAAAAAAACACGAACAAGAACAAGCAAAATTACTATTGCCCCAACAACAACAACAACAACGAACACTAAAACCACAATCACTCATACACAAACTTGGAAAAATTATGAAATATTCAACCAGACAGAATACACACACACTCACACACAAAAGCAGCACTCGTTCGTGAGCTAGAGTGAGTAAGATTTAGTGAAATATGGAGAAGTGAAATGACTGGAGCATAAAATTTAGTTGTCACAAAAATATTTCCTGTCATACAGACAGACGTACCACCAAAGTAGCAGCGCATAGTATCTACAATTGTTCACCACAATGCCACCCCAAAAATCCCATCTAATCACCTTTTGCTAATAATATTTTTGTTGGTTTTTGTTTTCTTTGTTGTTATTGTTTTGCATTTTTATTGTTGGTTTTCAATGACTGGCTATGTTGTTCCCATCGTCAACGCCATCCTCATCATCATCATCATCATAAGCATCATGTTGCATTATGTGTTATTATTAATGTTGCACACAAAAGCATACAAAGACATAATTTATATTTATTCAGGCATGAGAGGAAAAGAGAGAAAATTAAAAAAAGAAAACGTTGGCCACCAAACAAGCCATCAACAGAAACACCACAGGGCTTCAAACTGACAAAATATTCAGAGGTTTTTTTTCCAATTTCTATTCAACTTGCAGAGGTGTTGTCGAATGTATGTATATTTGCAACATTATGTTTGGCAGCGATCGTAATTTGCAACTGCTTAGCCATTTCAATATTTTGTAGCATTTTTCATATTTTGCCTGTTTAAAATGTACGCTGTGGTTTTCGCCACTCTAATTTATTTTTAGTCCGTTTTCGTTATTAGTTGCCACTTTTGGCCACATTTTCCATTTGTTGGTTTGTTTTTAGAGTTGCAGACCACGTTTTGTGTTGCCACTGACACTGCCACTGCCACTGCCTCTGCCATTGCTACTGATGCTGTTGCTTTTGTTGGCTTTCCTATCATTTGCAGTTAATGCAAGTTGCAACACGTACACGTTCCTATTTAAAGCTGTTCATTACAAATATAGAAGAGAGACACCAATGTTTGTTTTTGTTTTTCTTCTTTTTCTGTCTTTCTGTATTATTTAATAAACAAAATATACTGGTTTTTCACGTTTCTTTAAAGAAATGTTGAGTTTCCTTTAAAGCTTGAGGTCAACAGCGAAAGTACTCAACAGCGAGTTCATTAGCAAATCGCTTGTGGTAATGATTTAACAGAACGTTCTTAATCAGCTATTGGAGATTGGATAGAATTGCAAGGATCGGGTTGACGATATTTTTTAAATTGTAAAAAATCGATTTGGACATGAAGTTAATTTCCGCCAAAAGCTTATTCAATTATCGATGACAAGATTAAGCCATAACTGTTTTTTGTTTTTTTAGAACTTCAATGTGAAGCTAATTGAAGCTTCTTTTTCAGACTGAGTAAAAAAGTGTCACGCTTAATTCTTGTTTGCATTTGAAATTAAACTCTTCAGGGGTAAAAAACATATCTGCAAAGATCAGAACCAATAATGTCAAAATGTAATTAATGTCTCGAAATGTTCAACTAATTTACGCATGTAGTGATTACTAATTTCCGTTTTAATCATAAACCAATTTTGAAAATTCAAAACTACAAACAGTCTAATATAACTGACATGCTAATAAAATACCATTTCATCAATGTCAAACTAAAAAGGTAGACAAATAGAACAACGAACGGACGGACGGGCAGACGGACAGACGGACGGATGCACACAGACAGCCAATCAAATAACCAACCAGCAGCAGCTTGTCTAAACAACAACGCCAGTGACAACTGAACTCCGTACTTACCAGAGATTGTAGAGGAAACGACAAATAACAACAAAAAAGAAAAAAAGAAGTTAAGTTTGTGTCGTTTGTGTTGTTTGTGTATTGGAGAGACAAGGGTTCGTTTTGGAAATTTACGCACAATTCAACTACAATTTAAAGATGTCAAGACGACAAACAGTTCTACAGCAAGAAGATAAAAAAAAATGAAAGATATTTAGACAGAGGCCGACAAACAGGCAGACAGACACATAGATAACAGAACAGAACAGAACAGCTATCCAGGCAGATAATGTTAAATTCAACATGGAGACAGACAAGTGACACAACATTTGACAACTGTTGATGAATGGTTTTGTCTTGTCTTGTTTTGTTTTCATCTCTCAAAGATTTTGATGTTTTCCATCACTGGCCATACCATAAACAGGTAAGCTTAAAAGGCATAATGAATGTGATTTGATCAGAGATGGGAATTCTTATTGATGCACAGCACACTTATTTAATGCCACATGTACCTACCATCTACGTCATACAACACTATTTTGCTTGTTATGTTTTATGGAATTATAATTCTTTGAAATAAAATGTACACACAGTGATAGTGATAAAGTAACTTTAAGTTTAACTTTTAAGAATTATTTTCTATGAAGAAAAAGTTATAAAAAACACTTTTAGTAGATCTTAAGATTATTAAAATTGTTGTCATCTTTATTAATTATTTTTATTTTAATTTCAATGTAAATAAATGTCTTTTTGTGAAAAAATCAAAAATAATTATAAAACAACTTTAGATTTTCTAATTAAGTTATGCAATCCATTAAGGAAATCAAGGATTTTTACTCAATCAAAAAGAATTGAAATTAAAAAAAGAGAAAAATATTATGTTTGAAATGAAAATTCAACTTTATACTCGTATGCTTAACTTTATAGAAATCTCATATGAAATGAAATTTTTTGAGTTTTTTTTTTGGCAATTTACCTGATGCTTACAAAACCAACCAACAAACAAACAAACAGCAAAACTTTTATGTTTTCTTTCTTTATCTGTGAGCGAATGTACTGTTAGGTGTTTACATGTGGGGGTAATACACACCCACACACACATAAAACATGAATATGTTATTTATGTTTAAATCCTTATGAGGATTATACATGTTGTTTATATTATTTTATAAAGGATTAACCTTTGATGACAGAGATTTTGAATTTGTCTAAAAGTTGTGTGTTTTTGTATAGTTTTTGTGATATTTTTTTTTTATTCACTGTTGTAGTAGTTGTTGTTGTTTCTGTTGTTACTATGTTGTTACTGTGTTGTTTTTCAGTAGTTCTGAGGCAAACATATGAACTGAAATGTTTACAACTTGATATTCAAAACTTTATTTTCATTTTTCCATTTTTTCCATTTGTGTGTTTACCAAACAGGTATGTATGTAGGTATACAGATGGCAACAGAATACTTGAAAACTGAATTGTGTGTGTGTATGTGTGTGCAGAGAGGTTAAGTGCAGCAGATGTATGAATTTTAATAAAAATTCTTTTTTAATTAGAAATATTAAAAATTTATGAAATGTATCTTTCAAATAATCCCCCGTATACAATAACATTAATTACTACGAAATTAATTGGATTTATTTTTGAAATTTAATTTTTATTTTGAATACAATTTATTGGTGTTTTTGGTTTTGTTTTCTTATTTAATTTCTTATAGAATTTAATTTGTATTTCAAACATATTCCCTTACAATTTCTACTTTACTTAGCAGACTGTTTCCAATGTTGTGAGAACGTATTTATATTTACTTTACCTTTTAACCGTAGATCGAGCTTTGTATATAGATGCCTGATATTTTTATAATTCGTTAGTATTAGTAATATTAGTAGTAGTAGGAGTTATCACCATTATTTTAAGCCAAATAAGAAAATAAAATTTCAAATAGGACTTAAAAAATTCAAAAACTTCATAATTCTATCTTATGTATCAATTTAGATACACACGACTTTCCTACAGATTTTTTGGTATCGTGTATGTAATTTATTTAAGTTTTCAAAGATTTTGTGAAGTTTTATTGTAAATAACACATTATTTATGGTATTTGAGAAGGAATTGAAAGTTAATTGTTGGATGAAAGTGAAAAGATTGAATTTTCTGTTCTTGATATGTTCTTGATATTGATTGAAGTAGTCGTAGTCTAGTATGTAGCGTGTTACCTTATTAGACGTCAGCCCAAGGTTCAAACTCAGGTCAGACATTTCCAATTTATAACGAAAGGTTGTAATGACCGATTATATATTAATTATATGCGTAATATTCCTGCTGCTACTGACTTTGGAGAAGAAGAATATAGAAGCTCGTCTTATGAACAGAAGAAAGTATTGACAGCAGCAAACATGCCAACAGGATTTTTATCGCCAAAGATGGTACTACTTGGAACAGAACAAACTGCCTTTAGTAGTTTGGGAATAGAAAATGTTACCAATTTTCACGCAGATTGCTAACAGCTGTTTCCTGACATCTTGTGCACTCTTTCTTACTGCTCTTCTCATATGTATATATCTCACGTGACAGACAAACATTAGAAAAATGTGTTTCGTCCCATGTTTTATTACAGATGATAATATTTCGGACAACTACGTACGTATGAGATAACAGAATCATACGCTTTGATAATGCTATATTTACACCTATTACACGTTTCCGACAAATGAGCTGAAAGTCTTGCAGCCTTTAATAATCATGCTTAAAACCTTTTTTGAAATTCGAATGAAAATAATTTTTTTTTTAAATATATACCTACATAGATTTATCTTAATTTTTTTTTAGAAAATTTTAACTATTTTCATAAAACTTTTATCATACAACTTGTAGTTTTATGTAAGAAATAATACTTTATAAATAGTTTGGGATTAGCTATCATACTTTCAGAGTAGCCCATATATCCTTTTTTTAAGACTTTTACAAATTTAAACCTAAAAGATAAGAAAATTAAAGAAAATATATTTAAATAATGAAATTTATGTTTTTATGTTCCTTTTTGGTATATTTTCATGTCAAATTAAAGTTTTTAGCAACAGAATTTAAAAACTTTTTAGATTTATTGTGGGAAATGAAAATTACCTCCAGTGATTTCAATTGAAATTTGATACTTAATGATGGAATACTTTTTTACAGAGTAACGCTTGGTATTGATTTACGTTTTCCTTCCTTTTGTTTGGTTTTATTACCTTTTCAACTCATATTTAATTTTGTCGCTGTAGATTAGTAAATAATCGAATTTGATGGTCGTTATAAATTTCATAGTCCACCGAAGTCGAATTGGCAGTTTTAGATTCAAGTACAATACACTTACAGCAGTATTTGGGGAAACCCGTATCCGGGAAACCAGAGAGGTATTAAAGAGAGAAAATTCTTATTGTTATTGTTAAAGTGTGACAATAAGCTTTCCTATCTAAGCAATTAGAAACGTATAAATCGCCACAAAGCAGGACGTAAAATTATTACCATTTAGAAAGAAACAAAACCAAGCTGACATGAAGTGCTTTATTTTTATGTAATAAACCATGCCAATGTACATCATGTCAAAAATTTTGGCGCAAATTTCATAAAAGTGATAATAAAATGTAATAATAGTAAATAAATAGTCTTATTAAAATGAATTAAAATATTAAAATTTTTTAACAAAATCTATCAATAATCGTGACAATTCCATGTACTACAAGTGTGTATCAAAAGTGATCAATAAGCTAGAATTATAAAGTTTTTAAGGCTCGATCTAGGGTTAAATGAAGGCTTTTTATTTGGTTACCTGCCTGTCAAGTTATTATAAGCATGGAAGTAATCAGAAGATCTTTGATTATTATTATTAGAATTGACATACAAATCTATTATCAGAAACTGTCTGATATTTTTGTTAAATTACTCTGTTGTTAAATTATTAATAAATAAACACAGCTTAAATAAAGTACAACAAATACTTTTTATTAATTGAATTCTTTTATGTGAATTCATTTGCAGTGGAATACAATATATTCTGAAAAATCTGCATTATTGTGATCATTTAACATGGTTTCGATTTTAGAGTTTCTTTTTTCTCGATTTCTTAAAACAAACCTTAATTTTGTCAGATATTGTTCAGTGAAGTACATACATACGTACATAACATAATTGGCCATTACAACCCTTCAGTCAGGATAACGACCTTGTTTCTGACACCAATCATGTTGTTTGTGTTGATTTTATACTTGAGTGGCGGGACCTATAGTTTAAAATCGACTCCGAACGACAGATTTTTGAGAAATTTTTCATGGCAATTTTATTTCTTTCGCATAGTTTTTGCCAGAAATCTGCTGAGAGGAAGTCGCCTAAGAAATATTTTTTCATATTTTCGTTTTGATGTCTGCCCTGGCGATGGAACCCTGGCCTTATGTCTAATAAGGCAACACACTACCTACTAGACTACGGCGATTTAAATGAAGTCTTCATGGAATAAACTTAATTTCTTTGAATAAATTCTTCTATTTTAGTTCGCATTCCATTGGCAAATTCATACTCTCATATAATATTTGCCTGTTATGGTTGTTATTATTGATCTATGTGAACTAAATTATCGTGTTGTCTGCACATGCAAACTAAAGACAGATACCATGTTGTAGATGTGAACCCCACGTTTTACTAGGAGCTTTAGTTAATGTTGTCTCCCTATTAAATCAATTCAATCTATTGTAGTCAAGGTGTACTAATGAGCGATACTTTTAAAATACAATTTTAATGACACATTTGTCTGCTACAAAATTCTGAAAAATTAAGGCTTAACTTTTTGAATCTTTCCCTACTGTCATATACTTAGCACAACAATAGGTTATTTTAGGTTCAAGTTGGTGATTTTTTTTTTTTGAAGTTCAATTCTTTTCTTTTTTACCCGGATATCTTTTTACAGTATGTATTTGTATTTGTGTTTGTATTTGTATGCATGTGTATGTATAGCATGACTATATGTATGATGGCTAATGTAAAAATTTTTCAACAAAAAAAATAAAAACCAGCAAATCGAGAATATGAAGGGGAAAAATTGGCTGCCAGCATGTTGACGCGTACGTTTTCCGGCGTAATCACGATTAAAGTGTCAACAGAATACTAATTAGATTGTTGTTTGTTACCAAGTCTCACACAGAGCGCACCAGAGACATAGAAAGTGAGAAAGAGGAAGTGCAAATAGCCGTCAAAAGAGTAGGGACAACTGTAGAGTCAGAATATTTCATACTTTTATTTGTTATTGTACGTTGAATACAACAAAAAAAAAAAAAAACAAAAAAAACTGGCTGTGTTTGTGTTAGAGATTTAAACTGAAACTCATTCTTGTTGCATGCAGCCTGCCATGTGAACGTATTGTTACTTATATTCGTACATTTACAAATACAATACGAAAGTTATCGCAGGGTTTGTCTGGCTGTATGCTTGTGTATAAAGTTTGAAACAAGCTGTCAAAGTTGACTTTGTGATTTGAAGCTCTCTCTTTATTTTTTTTTTGCGTTGTTGTTTTCAGTTTTCTATTATAAATTGATGTGTGACTTTTTCTCTTGCCCCTGCTCCGAACATACAGCATTCAGTGATTTTTAAAGACAAAGGATTAATTTGCCAATTTGAATGGATCAATAATAATAAGCAACATGAACAAAAAAACCTATTGAACTGAAAAATCAATTGGCATCAGTTAATTGTATTCCTTTTTCAGTTTATTTTATAAAATTTAAAGCATATGGAGGTTTGGTTTTTAGTAAATTTCATGAATTATTCGCACAGACATCGGGAATTTAAGTTTAGTTTATTTAAAGGTTCCTTACAAATCATAAAACAATGTCTAGAAAATAAATAATTTAAACACATCTCATGCTTGCTTTATACGAGTATTTAAAAACTCTTTTCATTGTTGTTTTAAATTTTGTTTTCTGTTTTCTTAAAATTCTGAAGTTTTTTTTTTGTTTTTTCATTAAAGAACATTGAACTTAAGACAAAAAGTATTGATTTGTTGTTGCTGACACCTAAGCCAGGCAGACATATTATGTTCATGAAATGCCCTATAAAACCAAAAAAGGAAAAAAGTTTTTGTTTTTCTTATAGAAACGATATTGAATTTTATTTCATAATAAGAAGAAAAGAAATATATGCCACGTTAAGCCAGTAAAGCTCAAGTTTTAGTCAACATGTTAGTAAAACATATTGTTGTGAACGTATTCTTGGTGCTTTTTTCTTCCTCATCTTATTTTCGTTTTCATGTTATGTTTTGTTTTTTCACGAACAACTTACATACAATTTCTATTACGCTAAAAACTTAAAAACAAAGTAATAAAAAAATCAACGTACATACATATATATACGTACGTACGTAGTACATATGAACACAATATAAAAAGATTCACATACAGTTATAGAGTAAGAAAGTAACGTGGCATGATTCAAAAAATTCTCGGAATATACGAAATACTTTTATGGTAACACTTTCTTTAGGCCGACATTCTATTTGTCTGAATCGAAACCAGAGGTTAGCAATGAATCGTTTTTTCGCTACTCATAAGCACTCCTGAAATTTTGAAAATAAGTAGAGTCCACAATATTGCAATTTAACTCCTACTCTGATTCATTCGTACTCATAACAATGTTGATTTATAATTACATGTTGCAATGAGTATACGTACAACGTTGGCATCAAACTCATACCTTTCGAAATATGTTTGACCCATAAGCCTACTCATTTAGATTCATAACTTTAGAAAAATACTTATAATACAACGAATAAGCAAAAAAGACAGAGCAGCAAGCAGAGCAAACACACAACCTTTTAATGAGTATTCAGTGTTCGTACGCGAATCATACTTATTTGGCATTCGAACATATGTTGAGTTATAGAGAGTCGAAATCAACAACATCATACGTGTTGTTAAGTATGAATATGATGAGTACTTCAGACTGTGAATACAAGTAGAGTTTCCATGATATTAGAATAAGTATGAATGCGTATAAGTATCAGAAATGATGAGTATGATTCGATTCTACTCATCTTTTTGAATACTTATTGCTGATCTCTGATAGAAACAAATGTTCTCCGTATTTGAATTTTAATTTTTAATTACAACATCAGAGTATTATTGGTAATGTATGTATGTATACTCGTATGTCCTTAAAAACATGTACGCAAATAAAGGACATTACTAAGTACATATTCATGTATTTCTTATTTTTTAGTAAAAACTACTTTATTGATTTTACTGTCAATGCAATTTGCAATAGCGCCACCTAAAAACCTGCACTAAGACCTTTAAAAACATATTAAAACCGTATTGTCTATACAACTTAAGGCCATATAAATGGCTTTGTTCTCCTTTATTTTATTTTCGTTTTTTTCTTTCTGCTTTATCCATTCTTCTCGTTACAATGAAGACTCCGAATGAGTATAATACTTAAAGATATGTTATCGATTGTTTTGATACGTTGCTTGGTTTGCTTCTTTTCCTATTATGCTGTTATCGATAATGTTTTTGCTGTGGTAGACTGAGTTGTATTCTTTAGTTAACAAATGTTTAGAATCACTTGTATGAATCCGTTAACCACAAAAAGTAAACGGATTTCATTTAATCTTCTGTTCCTCTTTCTTTAAGTCCGTTAAAGAGATTTCTCTCTCTCTCTCACTCTCTCTCTTTTATTTATTGTTTTTGTTTTTGTTTCATCTTTAGGAAAGTTTAAATATATGTGTTGCGGTGTATAATTATTTTCTATTCTTCATACTGATACTGACTTGTTTTTATGGTTTATGTGAATATATACACAAGTTAGTACAAATACATGTATATATGTATGTATGTATGCATGTATGTATGTACGCAGTATAAGTATAAATTAATTCATTGAGGTTTTATCATGATGCCATCTTCTAATTTTCGTTTGTGTGTGTGTTCGTTTCAAATAAAATTGAGTATGAGTGTGCAATTTTTGTTCGACTTTCCTTATCGTCATGGGCAAATCTTTACTTTAACACAAATTGTGTTTTTTGTTTGTTTTTAATTTGGCAAGTTTCAAGAGTTTTTATGCAATTCCGTTAAGTTTGGGTCATTTGCAATTTGTATTAAATGTTTACAATAAATAGATAACCTATCTACAGGGAAACAAAATAAAAAAGACTTCTAACCAAATGAGTTAACATGTAAGCAATACAATTTAAATTTCATAAACTAAAACTGGCTTTATTTATTAGAACAAATAGTTTGCAATGACCGTAAGCATAAAGAACTTTCAAAACTTCTTTAAATCTGTTTAACTAACTACTTCAATAAGTGTAACTTCGTAACATTTATTCAAAATACTTTATGAAAAGCGAAAATTATTTTAAAACCCAACTCTTTTCTGAAATATTGGTAAAAGGCACCAATCTTCCTGATAGAATTTGTGACTATAATTGGTAGTTATTATTAGTGTTAATATAGAGAAAAACAAAATAACATTAATAAACTTTTCATTATCACGGTAGGTTGAACTAAGGATATTCTTACGCTCTATTGGGTGCCCAATAAATTAAAAGAAATGATTTTGATTTTATGATTTATGATATCAGAGATCAAAATATAACCAAATCGAAAAATAAAATACTTTTTTAAAAATACTAATATCAAATATTAGTGTTGGAAAGCTATAAATATTAAGATCATTTCCAAATACACAATTCTTTATAATAGTTTATAATAAAAATTTTATTTTAATAATTTCGCGTGTTCAAATTGGTAATTAGACACTTTATAACCAGCGGGTTTAAGGTGTAGTAAAAATTATTTGATTGAATTGCTTATTTTATTTGGATAGCACTTAAGTCTACTTTAAAATTTCATTATTCCTTACCTGTTATGTATTTTCTGCTGATTTTTAACATTCGTTACTAATGAGTTTGTTGAGAGCTTTAAAGTAATGATCTTATTACAGGAAATCGAGTAAATAAAACTCTGAAAAAAAAAATAAAAGTAATCTTAATAACAATTATTTACTTTTCATCGCAACCTCATGATAATGGTGTTGGCGGTAAAATTAAAAGAAAAAACAAAAAAATGTAGATTAATAATATGACACAGCATAACAATACATAATCCTTTTTTAATAGGTTCGTCTTTTTTCAATAAATGTATTTATTTATTTGTATCTAACACTGCTGGCCTTCTTCGAGTCTGATTTTATTTTTTATTTTTCTTAAGAAAAAAAAACGAAAACAAAGTGCGTAAATCTTTACAACTTCGTTTCAAAGTATTAACATTCTCGGCACAGAGTGACTATTTTTTATTGCTGGTTGCTGTTTGTATTTTTTTCTTTTATTTTGATTGAATATTCTCGATACCCTACAATATTAATTCGATCAATAAAGTATTGAAATTTTGTAATGAAAACTAAGTTTTTTTATTCAATTCGCCTTTGCATAGTGATAAAGCGTAAAGAGTGATGTGTAGTCGTATATACCAAATGAAAGCCCTGTGCCCTATTTTTGTTGTGCTGTGTATTGTATTGTTGCTGTAAATCACTTGAAAACTAATTGGTTTCCGATTTCTTTTTAACTAGAAATAAACATTTGCAACATTGAAATAATTTACCCTGCTATTGCCACAGAAAAACAAATAGAATGGGAAAATAAACGCACAACAATACAAAAAAGACAGTAAGACGTTTGAATGGACAGTGGAATGGCAAATGAAAAATTCAACAACAATAATTTGTAGATTTAGCTCTTGAGGATATTGAATAAAGTACTACAACAAATCAAACAGCAGCAAATAATCTTCGAAATGTCCTGCTGTGACCATTTGCTTAATATGTATTCTCTTCCATTTCCCACTTTTCCTTTCTCTCTCTCGCTCTCTCTCTCTCTCTCTGTGGCATTATTGCCAATAACACAACAAATTTGTTACAGATTTTCTTTTCAGTTTTTTTTTCTTTCTATCATCCACAGCTAAAAGTTTTAGAAAACTTACTTTGTTAGATTTGTGCTTCTGAGGTTATAATTTTCCTATGGGTAGTTTAATTAAGCACATAAATTAGAATATTTGAAGAATGAGTGCAGAGTGCGATAAAATTGTAAGAAACTGGAGAGAAGGATAAAAAAAATTATTCGTAATCAATTTAATAAATGGTCCTACACAACAACAACAACAACAAAAAACCAATAACTGTACTGGGATGAAAGGAATTTCATGATTGTTACATGAAAACCCGTGAAAAAGGAAGAAGGAAAAATTCACAAAAACAAAAAAAAAAAAACAACACAGAAACATAATTTCTGGAAAACGATAAATTTTATGAAGTATGTACACAATATTGTGGTTCACTTTAAATGTAATCATTCAGGTTAGAAGCGATTTAAGTTTAAAGCATATGTAATCCATTTATAAGCTAATTTTTTTTGTAAAATTGTTGTCTAAAATCGAGATTATTCGTTTAAAATAATTTATATATTTATCTTTTTTTGATTTTCATATTTAACGGATTTAAATATGTTTAATATTATTGAATGAATGAGAAACAATTTATTAATATCAATTAAATATTTAAAATTATTTTAAAGTATGATTGGTGTAAAGCCATGTTTATAGTAAGTTCTGTAAGCACAAACGAAATAATGAAAAAACTGTTGAATTGTGAAAAACAAAAATGATGTAATAATTACCATTTACATAATTTATATGCTGATAATGGCACTTATTTTAAATTATTAAGAAATCAGCAAGGCGATATAAACCTCAACACATTAAATACATATACAATAATTCATTAAAGACTTAAATCATTTTTTGCATTAAATACATAATTTTTATATAAAATTTATTGCATTTTTTCTTTTAAAATTTTTTTCATTTTTTATTTGTTTTTGTTAGAACTTACTTCAATAAAGGAAAACAAAAATGGAAACAGCATTGCCTAAAACGAGCTGCTGTTTCGCCAACACTATTAATGTGAAAGAGAATAAAAAATGAACTTTAGACCCACAAACCCATAAAAAGAAAAGTGTACGTATGTATCGTATGTACGTATGTATCGGTAAGAGTGAAACAAAGAATACCATCAAGCATTTGGTAAGAACCATTTATCATAATATTATTACTTTTTATTTTTTTTATACATTTTATATGCGACTTTAATACACCTGTATGGGGTACAACAAAGACCATTTTTGAAAAGAAAAAACGAGGCAACCAGAATGCCAGAAAGAGAAACACAAAGTAGGAAAAAAATATTAAAAAATACGTTAAAAATAATTACACAAAAACAACAGGTGGTTGGTTGCCTTGCTTGCCGTAGCCTCAGAGATACGCACTCCCAGTAAAACTTTGCTGCAGACTCTCATTGTTTCATGGCAAAAAGAAGCACTGGTGGGCTTTAAAAATAATGGCCATAAAGTAGCTCGGCACAGCAGATAACAAGGCAGAGTGTTGAAACATTATTATAAAATATAAAACATTAAATAAATCACAAGTTAATATTTAAAATTAGGATAGAAAAAAAGAAAGAAAGGGATAGAGCATGGTACATAATGGTACAAAAGGTTTACTTTATTATTTACTAACAGAGTTGTAATGGAAATTTAAAACAAAACAAAAAATATTTAATGTTTGAAAGCAAGAGAGAATCAAAGTTATTTACAATTATTTAAGAGGAAACAAAAAAAAATTGCATTTAAAATAATAAAAATTTATTGGCACTTTCCATTCTGATGAAAAGATCTGAGTAATCTTTGTAAATTTTGTAGTTCTTTGAAACTGAGATAAAAAGAAATACTATTTAATTAAATTATTTCTTATAATACAAACAAATATAATACAAATAACTTTTCTAATTGCTACAGATGGAATTAATTTATTTTAATTATACAGTATTTTCCCTAAGGTCTCTGGCAATAAGTACAACTTTAGCAAGTTTTAAGTTTTGTTGTTGTTTTATTTTTCTGAAAATTTATTAGAAAAATAGATGAAATAGAATAGAAATAAGTAAAGTCAACGCGTTATAACTTCAGGCCATAATATAATAATTCTTGGCATAGTATTTATGTTACTGCGAATTTAAGAATTTTGTAATTTTTTTACAGTATTTCGTAAATTATATGTATTAGCGGTGCTAAAATCGTATTAGTAATGCCACAATCATTTAAATAACAAATCGGTTAAGGCAAAAATTTATTACGAATCGAAAGTCTTTTTTTATTTGGTTTTTCTGTCTTTCTTTATCTGTTTGCCAGGAACAATTTCAATTTTGTTATTAAAATCGGTATTAATTCTTAAAAATTATGCAGTAAATAGCTTACACGTCTGTGAAGTAAAAGAATTGTTGTTAAATTTTTTTTAATTTTTAACAATTCTTTGCTTATTTCTTATTTCGTTGATTTTCTCTTATTATTATTTGTCCTTTTATTCTTCTTTTTCAATGTCCTTTTAATGGTTCGACATTACATTTTAATTACTTTCATGTATAAAGTAGTTCTTTTAGTTGTTGTTGTTTTTGTTTTTATTTTTCCATAAATGTGACTTTCATTCCCTTTTATTGGAAACAATTTCAGATTCGCATTAAGATCGTACAACGTTTTCTTCTCATTTTCATTAATGCCTGACTATCCTCCTCCCTTAAAGCCATACGCTTTACTATATTGAATAGCTTTTTACATTGGCAACTGAAAAAGTGCAAACGAAATAAAAACCATTCCATTTGCGTATGATAAAAAATCGAAACGAGGGTATTACTTTGTAAAGTGAAAACTGTTTCTCGAATTAAAATTTCGTTATTTTTTTAAATTAAAATATGCAAGAAAATAATCTGAATTGTAACAATAGAATGATTCTGTTTCAAATCAAAATAAAATGTATTTCAAATAATTATCTTTATTTTATTAATTTTTTTTTTGAAACTAAACTTATTTAATAATTTTAAATACAAATAATGTTTAAACATGTGAGAAATTTCGCTAGATTTTGAGATTAGAAGCAAGTTTCCATATACATATTGTATATTTGTATTGTGAAAAACGTACATATTTATGTATGTACATATAAACAATGTCATATGTATTGTGTTAAATACAGACTCAACCTTGATTAGTTTAGTTTTTGTTTTTGTTTTTGTTTTCGTTTTGAACGTGTAGCCAAATAAAAAGGACATGTGTCAGACAATTGTTCAACAAAAAACCTGAAGAAAAAAAGGTATCCTTTTAAAGCATATTTTGGTTCACCGAACAAATAAAACTAACAAATCAAAGAGACAACACAGAAGAAAAACTTCTTTATAAATAAATAAGATAAACAGAAATAAAGTTTCTCTTTTTTTCTGTTCTTTACTACAAATAGTTGGCCAACTACTGTATGTGTGTGGGCTTAAAAGTATCGCAAATAAAGTTCTTGTTTTTTTTGTTGTTGTCGCAAAGAGAAATCAAAGCCAATCTTAAATGCATTAATGTCAATGTCACAACTTAAAGTTTTCTTTTTTTCCGTTTAAACGTATTTTTATTTTTGTATCTTAGCCAATGGCGAACAAGTGAAGAATGACTTATGTATTGTTAAGGACTAAGCTTTATGCAAAAAAACCTTTTAGAAAATAGTTCTAAATCTAGTAAGACGTTGGAGTTATTATGTCTAAATTTGGGCTTGTGACCTTATTCCCAGGGTCTATTTGTTTTCTATGTTTTGATTACATAAATAAATTGTCAGTAAATGTTTGTTTTTATAATTTTCTCTAACTATGTCTAGTTGTCTGAGTGTCATCAAAGTACGCGAGTGGAAGAACAAATTTAAGTTCATTTGATAGTTCACCCAACATCACTTCTTAAAGTCTCAACCTTTTCGAACCTGCCAAATTATTTGGCTTCGAACAAATATTCGTATGTTTGTCTAAATGTTAACATGGTTCACCTTTATCTAACCATTTTGTTTATTCTACACAACACTATACTACTCCTCTTTATTTAAAAGGTGCAAATTTATATGTACGGGCATGTTTTCACTTTCCGGGAAAACAAGAAATGTCTGTCTTTGTGTTATTATTTGTGTGACAACACTTAAATAAATTGCTTGTCATCAAGTTTCCGGTGTGTATCCCTCCCTCCCTGTTCATGTATGGTATTATATGGTGTTCTTCTATTGAATTTGTTTTAGTAGCTTAATTTGTTTGTTTTTATTTTCAGAATATCTTTTCCTTTTCTTTTTTTGTTTTTGTCTTCGATTTAATTTTTTTTGTTTTTGTTTTTGTTTTCGATATCTACAAATAATAATGTATGATAAAATGTAATATCAATAATACGAAGGCGTTTATTTTTATTGTATTTTATTTGTTTATTTTTTGTATTTTTTTTTGTTAAGATAATAAGCATTACGTACTTACTTACATTTGTTGTATGGAGGCGTATGTGTGACGTATGATTTGTTGTTATTCAAATGATTTATTTTTCATCACTTTGAAGTTCTTAGAAAGTGTGTGGAAACTTATACAACAATTAGAGTCAGTAGATTTAATAGCATTTAATTATTTATTTTATTGATTATTTTATTAATTCGTGATATTATTATTATATTAAAAAAAATAAATCATAAATGCTTTAAAAATGTACGCATGTATACGTGTAATTAAATTTAAAAAACATACTGGAAATATGCGTACAGCCAGGTAAATATATATGTCATATATACATTAAATACGATTAGGGGTGTATAAGTGGGTAGTATAGTGGGTAGTATAGTGGGTAGTGGGCTAGACAATTAGCGTGAGGGTCGTAGGTTCGTCCCTCAGACCAGAGACTCTGGTCTGTGACACTACACCGAGCATACGGTCAAGTTACTTCGCTCGTATATAATTAGAATATAATTTGCCTTTTTAAGTCTGCAATAAAACATTCCGCTTACGATTGGATGAACGTATTGGTGGCTTTATAACCCCAACGTTATTATAAAAAACTCTGGAGCAGTACTAGGGTTCGCAATCCAACCAGCGACATTAGCAGTGCCATTTCCCAACAGAATAAAATGCCGAGTTGCTATTAGAGCGCTCTTTTAAGAAAATTTACTTTTTATTCCCAGAATTTCCTGCACATGTATTACGGTACTCTTTAAAAATAAACAGACTTTTCGATAAGAGTTTATTAAGAATGTCGAACGCCTGCCTATTTAAACAAACTCCATACTTTTTTGCCAGAATAAATCTTAAAAAATATTCCTTTTCTTGGCCTCACTAAAAAGAAATAAAATAATTGAAGTTTAAAACAGGGAAAAGTATAATGAAAAAAATTATAAAAGGAAACACGCACACATAAGGTGTTTGATAAAAAAAATATCAGATAAGATAAGAAGCAACAACCGCTGGTGTTCAGGCAACCGACAATTAAAACAGAAGGCTAAAGAAAAAAAGTTACTTTAAAATTAAAAAAGGGCAAGAAGGCATCTTTATAATTTTTTTGTAAATTGGGAACAAAATATTTCCAAGTTTACATTGGCTGCTACAGCTAATTAAATAATTTATGCAAAATTAGACTCAATTAAATTAAAAAAAAAACAAAAAAAAAATAAACTTAATTTATTTAAGTCAGGGGTCAGTGAAAACATTAAACATTTTTAATTTCCATTTAAAAAAAGTAAAGAATCGAAAACTAAAATAAATTCAAACTCACATTCTGTGTGTAGAAATCGTAAAAATCTCAAAAAAAAATTCTATTTTCAATTCGCCATAGTCTAGTAAAAGGTGTGTTGGCTTATTAGACGAAGGCCCGTGGTCAAATTCAGATCAGACATCTCGAACAAAACAAAATATGAAAAAAAATATATTTCTTCGGTAACAGTGTTCTGGCAAAAACTCTTAGAGTAAAACTGAATTGCCATGGAAAGTTTCTCAAAAATCAGTCGTTTGGAATAGGCTTTAACCACTCATGAGTGCTAGCTCGTAATCCTGACTAAAGGCTTGTATTACCTAACTAACTACATAAGTATGTAAGTATTTTTATATAAAACAATATTTTCCAAAATAATCTTTGTAACATCCACTCTCTATTTCCTTTGTAATCTGTGCATAAAATTATAAGTATACGTCCCTTTGTTTTATTACGCTTGTTTATTATTTATAAAAGTATTTCAGCATTATTTATTGGTAATAGTCACACCAAAACCCATTATCATTTATCATATTGAAACAAAGATTTAGAAAACGAACAAAAAGCCAAAAGAAAGTAAAGGGGACTTATTATGCTGGCATACATACATATATACATACATATATCATAAAATATGCAAAGACTTATGACATGCAAGGAATTACTATCAGCGACACTACACAACGAATATCTGACAAATATAGATTACTAATGGGCAAAAATCATTAAAACATTGGCATTTAGAATAAGCAAATGTTAATTAGCATATTAGTAGCGATTAAATAATTAAATTCTCTTATTTACACGTATGATGAGTATCGTATATGCAGACATACATATATGAATGCTCAGTGTAAAGAGAATGTTTCCGAGTTGCTTCTTTTTTTCTGTTGTATTGACCATCATTTTTTTTCTTTCGAACTTTATTAACATCTAATAAATCTTTCATATCACGTAACCAGTTAAACTATTGTATACAACCACTAAACACGCATCAAATACGTACAAACACTTTAAGCCTCTTTGCCGTTTAACATCTTTTGCCTTTGGAATTAGAAATACAAAAAAAAAAGAAGAAGAGAAACATTTTTATAGGTTTTTCCACTTTTCCTTTCTTTGTACGTACATACATACATATGTATGTATATGTATACTTTATATATTAAGCAGTAAACAGTATACATCAATATGATAATATTGTATGATAAAACTCTTTATAAAAGAAAAGTGGCTTGGCCGTCCATATGTCTGCCTATTTATCATTGATTTTATTCTTTTCTTGACTCTTTTATGCCATAATCACTGATTGTTATTGTCTGAGGAGTAGGAACCCCCCTGAACACACAATTCAAATATGCCCATTATGTTGAGTATTCCTCAAAGTATGACCACTAAAAATATACAAAGAGGCAAACGATTGCCTACAGAATGACTTTTAACTCTATAAGAATACAATATAAAAAGAGGCACAATTTGAATGAAAATAAAATAAAAAGATGATACAATTGTGCTCACAAAAATAGGTATGGAAAATAACAAATATTTTAAGATCGTATTTTATGACAAAAAAGTAAGTTTTAAGACAATTTGTCAAATCAATCAATTAAGTATTGCAATAGTTTATTGTAATTTAAAAAAACAACGATAAAATCAGCAGCACATGTTGTTACTGCTATTGTCATACGATATTCTGTTTTGAAAATTAAAGTTCTTAAAAGAAGAACAAAAAATAATAAATAAATATGAAATGATAACGAAATAATATTTTATAAACTCTCACTTTTCATTGCTACGCATCAATATTCTTTTGTGTCTTTGTGAGTGCTTATGAATATTATCTTTTGCCATTTCCTTCGTTTTTTTGTTGTTTCTTATTCTTTCTTTACAATTCTGTAACTTTATTGACTTGTTATCTTTGTATGACCGTGTTCTTGTGTCATTCTTTTGCTTTTTTTGCTTTTTATTTAGTATATGTATTGTTTGCAGTTTCATTTCCTATTGTTTGAAAGAGAAGAAAAAGGAATGTCTTATAAAATGAAGGTAAATTTTATTGCTTTGGCAAATGTATTGGCTCTTCAAAATAGTATTTGAAATTAACGAAGTATATACAAAAAACTCAAAGAAGTCATTTTAACAATTCCTATGTAAGATCATTGAAGCCGCCGTAGGTAGTGTGTTGGCTTATTGGATGTAAAGCCAGGGTTCGAGCCCCAGGCCAGACATCAAAACAAAATACAAAAAGCCTTTCTTCGGCGACTTCCTCTAAGCAGATTTCTGCCAAAAACTCTGAGAGTAAATAAGATTGCCATGAAAAAGCTTCTGTCGTTCGGAGTCGACTTTAAACTGTAGGTCCTCCCATCACTCGGCTATAAAATTAACACACACAACATAAGTGGTGTGAGAAACTAGGTCGTAATCCTGATTGAAGGGTTGTAATGACCAATTATGTATGAATGTATGTATGTAAGATCACTTGTCATTTATTTTCCCTTTTAACATAAACGTAATCACTTGTTTAACATTTCAAAACCTAAATATCATCAAACTTTAGAGCCTGCCATTCTCCATTTATTCCAAAAATTTAAATAATTTATTTATACGTGAAAGATTCTTATATTGTCTGTGGCTGTAATTATCAAACGATAGGAAGACTCTTACATATATATAACGAAATTCAGTATTTTGGAATATAAAAAAAAATTGCCAAATGAAACCGGATATGTATGTATTAAAATGTGAAATCTTACGTTACTTAAACGCCATTTAAGATGAATATTTAATCATAAGTGAAACTATGGACAGTCAGAAATACGATAATTACGATATCTATTTAATCTAATGAATACGTGGATATGTATATGTATGTATATATTTGTAATGAATATTAATTCAGCTGTTTTTACAAGAATTTTTTTCTAATTCTTCGAATTTTTGAAATTTTTCTGCTAAATTTCTTTGAAGTTTAATTTTGAATTTTTGTTTTTTTGTAGTTTGCCGTCTTATTTTTTATTTCTTTTATGGACTTTTTTTTTCTTAGAGTTAAGAAACAAATAAAAAAGGCAACACGCCATAAAAATGGTAATTTGCAATGTTACTGACAATTTAATTTCGAAAAATAACTGACATTATCTGTAGAGAACAACAACAACAACAACAACACTGCAAATAGTATATACATACGATTCATACAAATACAGCTACAGCTTCTATACAAATGCACAAATGAATAAGAGTGAGAGACAGAGAGAGAAGGAAGAGCATAAAAATGCTACAATAACCTACTGTTGCAATAAAGAGAATAGAGAAACAATAATGAAAATCACAAACACTCACTTAAACACACACACACTCACACACACACACACAAAATATGAAAATAGACAAGGCTACCATTGCAGCAACTACTATACTTACTACTACAACTGTCTTAAACACAAAATGGAGCAATTTTTGGTTTCCTGTTTCCGGCGGCGTGCAACAAGCTTTATATTCTTTATCAGCAACAATAACAACAACTGCAGCATCAATGCAAAAGTAGTACTTGATACAAGTTGATGGCACAAATAATAGTCGGTGAGCTTCACTATATAGACTATAAGTTTGTTTGTATATGTTATTCTGTGATGCTGTTGTTGTTGTTGTTCTGCTTGTTGTAAATGTTACACTTTTTGAACTTTAGCAACAACAATGGCTATAACATAAAGAAGAAGAAGAAGAAAAATAATGTTGCCAGGATAATGTTTAAAATATTATACCACAAACAATTGCACAGTTTTATATGCTAATCTAAATAGGCGACTTTATTTAAAGTTATTTTTATAAATCTACAGTGGAGCTAAAATAAAAATGTGGAAAGAAAATGTGGCTTATTTCTACGGTCAAATATAATGTTTAGATGATGGTTAAGGTGTTAGTTTTGTAGGTGGCTTAATGTAAATGTTAAGAAGCTTGTCTACTACTACTTTACTGCTGCACAAAATTTTTTGTGCTATAATTTTCGGATTATAAAAAATTAGGGGTCTTCAATTCACTCAACTCTTTCTAAATGATCTATAGAGTAGAGCTCTAACACAGCATCACCTCTTCAGGCTCAATGTACTGAGTTCCTCAACAATGTACTGAGTTCTTAACACAACAACCCAATATACATACATACTGTCACAAAGGGCATTGTTTCTAGACAAAGACAGAAGGTTTTGTTTGAAAAACCTGTTTAATGAAACTAAAACAAAACAAAGGAATACTTCAGGCAATAGAATAATGGGTTAAAAAGGATTTAATTGGATTTTAATCCCATTATTTGCAGGAAAGTTTTCTTGTTAATTAAAGAACTTAATAAATTGTAAACGAATGTATTTCGTCAATAAAAAATATTCTAATACGTACATAATGTTCCAATTTGAAATTTTCGACTTTTTTCAAACCATTTTTTAACTTTTAAATATTGGATGGATACATGGCTTTAACATTACTTTACAACATTAAACATTTCGTGTGGTTAATAAGTAAGTTTTATTCTGCTAATAAAAAAGATATTCTTTTGTGCCCTTTTCCTGCCTTTTATTCATTTTTAATTTTACTAAATTAGAATTTTATTGCCATAAAGATCAAATATTCAAAAGAGTAAAGCAATATGAGCAAAAAAAAGAAAGAAAAAATATACGGGAAAACCGAAAATTAATATTTGGCCAACATCACCACAGCCTCATAAAGCCAGGCAGTTGGTTCTTCTTACCCGCCAGTAGCAAAGGAAAGAAAATGAAAGAGAATGAAACGATGTGATACAAGAGCAGAACAACTAATTTAGTGGCATCAGTTAAGAAGGTTGGCGACAGGACAACAAAAAAATCCTGGAAAAGAATTAAAATTAAGATTCAACGAAATGATGACAAAATGATAAAACCTCTACAGAAAAATGCACATTCATAGAGATACGCCCAGTTTTTTTTTACAAGCAAAAAAAGCAACAAAAAAAACGCAAAGCTAATAAAAAAGACATTGTTGGCAGAAGACAACTTTGTTGCGGTGAACAGAGGAGCATTGGGAAGAGGGAAATATTACAATATCACACATAAAAATTCCACGGGAAACGATTTAACAAAATTACAATGTCATTCTCTATTTTTTTTCTTGTATAATATACGAAAAGGATCTTTGTTAGCGTGCACACACATTCTTACGTATACATATATACATTTGATATCAGAAAACCGAAATATAAAGAGCAAGAGAGAGAGAGACGGAGCGAGTGAACAGTAAAATAGATTGTGTGTACAAAAGTGAATGTCGAAAAATGTCCTCTTATTTCACGTGTAAGTATATTTGTGTGCGTGAGTTTGTGTATGTGTAAGTATGAGTGTTATTTGAGTAGCTTTACATCATGTGCAACAAGCAGGAAACATGCTGGCATGCTGGTATTACATTTTATAGCGGCTGTTTCCGCTTCCGTTTGACTTGTAGGTACGTGTACACCAACAACAATAGCAACAATAAAATGTATGCACTTCTGTAAAAAAAAAATCCGTATGAACTTCTTTCTCTGTGTGTGTATTATTTAAAGCTACAACCTACCAAATTTGAGTACCAGTTTGTATGGGAGTAACTTCGTTGGTATGTGTGTGTGTGTGTGTGTAATTTTTTTCTCTTTATAGAAAATAATTGTGCAAAATTCGCATTTTATTCTGTCTTTTTTTTTGTCCATGAGCTCTAGCAATCTACCTCGCTTTTTTTCTGCTTCTTTATTTCCTTAAATTCTTTTCTCTTTTCTAGAATTTGCTTGATTGATATAAATTTTCACATTGTTCGCTTATTTTCTTCAATCTTTTCTTTCGGTTTCTGAACTTGTGTCATCTTTATTTTTAATTCTTTTATTCATAGTTTTTGACAAAGTCCATGAAGATTATGTACAACATTTTGATATGGGAGGTGAAATGGGAGTTGTTTCCTTAAAGTAATAAACTTTCATGTTGATTTCATCTTAATCTATGGGTACGTTACTGCATATTTATGAAAACAATAGTAGTATTATTGTCAATATAGTCACTATAGTACTGCAACCATACAATCAATTTTATTGCCTTCAATCTTTGTAGGCTATAATGTGGGCGGTCAGTCAGCCTATTTGCCTTGATAATCTTCAGAATGCAGGTCGGTCTCAACGCGGATTATACCCTCTCAGCATGTTTGTCGCAAAAGCATTTATTTTTAGTATGTCCTTCCAAATATCTGTCCTCACACACTCCACAAAAAGCCGATCAGAAAATATGTTTTTCGAAGCCTACGCGAATAGTTCAAATGTATGTACACATATTGCTTATGTCTATCACATTTAATTAGTACCAAATTAATACTATTTTGTTGTACTCAAGTCATTTTAAACAAATTAAATAAAAAAAAATCAGTTCCCACCGAAATTGGTTTCTGTTTCTATCATGTTGACACTTTTTTAAATTCTAAAGCTTTGATTATATTCTGTTTTTGTCTTTAATTGACAGTCATTGAATGTCCTTTTATTTAATTTGAATAATTTTATGCGCACATGTATACATACATACGTATGATAATAATATTACGACAAATAATACGAAAAACAAAAAATTGAAATGGAAATGGAAGTGAAAATAAGGGGAGATGCAATTAATGCGAATACTCGAAAAGAGGAAAAGCTCTGGCGTATCGTTTCCAAATCACAACCGTTACAGAAGCCGAATGGGAAAAAAATAAATTGAAATTACGAAGAACCCAAGCCATAAGTGCAGACAAATTTTGCAGAATGCAAATAAAAAAGAGGAGTATTAAAATGAAACTCAACATGACATCAATTAAAATATCTTTTGTTAACAAAAATGAAGCCATTGTAAAAAATATGACTTTTTCTATTTGTTTTCAGAGGACACATTTAAAAATTATGTGACGGCAAATAAAAATATTTCATTGGCAAGATGAGCTGCTCTTCCCTTTTCAATTGTTATTTGGTAATCATTGCAATCATTGATATGGATATACCCGTTTAAATTCCTACGCTGTTATCATTTTGATTTCTACGACTCCTCCAGCTGCTGCGGCCAACTCCATTTGAAGGGTTGTACTATGAATATCCGTGAATTTCTTTTTGTTTGTTTGTTTGTGTGTGTGTGTGTATGACAATAATTCGAACATGAACGAGCGAGCCATTCAACAAAAGTAATAAGAACGACGGCACTAACACTTTTCGGCGTTATGGCATCTTGTGCGCAATTAAAGTCACATTTTTTTGTTACATTGATTATAATGCCAGCAATTCTCATTTTCACATTTATCCCGTACACATATTTACACATGCATATACATATATACAAGAAGCTCTTACGATCAGGAAAATATATAAAAACTGATGCTATTGTTACTTTTCATTGATGCTCAACATGTATTAAATATCATACACTCACAGAAAATTAACAATAAAAATATCACAAAGCGTCTAAAAAATAAAGTTACTTGTCACATAGAAATGCAATAAAGTAAAAAAGAAAAATTCGAAATATTTAAAAATTAAATTTTTTATGGAAAAAATTGGAATATTTTGTGTCCGTTTGTAGTTTTAATATCCGTATATAAATAAATCGAAGGAAAATTAACCTTTGAAAGATTTTAAATGTTAATTATTTTGTTTTAAAAAAAAAATGTTATGCTTTCCAATTTTCTGCCCAATTAGTATGAATTTATTTAAGCTTGACTAACATTTTTTTATGAGTATTTATTGGAATTAATGTTAAGAAATGCGCACAATTTATTATTTGTCTTCAATTTCTGTCCGTTCTATCGTCTTTTGTAAGCTGTTTCACTTTGACATTTAGTGACAACTATTAGAGTGCAAAAAGTTACACATTCATTGTCATTTATATAAAGGAAATCAATAACAAAAAAAAAATAATTCACTAACATTTCCTAGAAGCTGTACGTTCAGTTATTATAAGTTTTTAATATTCTTGGCATATTTTTTTATTTATTTTTTTTTAATTTTCAATGATTGGCTTATAGTAACGACTTTAGATATGCTTTTTTCCATATTTTATTATATAGCGTTTAGCAAAAACTGCTTGCATTGATTGCAGACATTCAGCAAATCGGTTTTGTAATATTTGTATGAATCAAAAGTGTTCTCTTGTTAGAGAAATTTGATCTGTTTAAGAAAGAAACAGCATGCTTAACATACGTAATTCATACTTTGATTAATAATCGGATTTGTTGTTAACAGTCTATAGATAGGAAACAAAAAAAAAAAGTTCTCAAAGACAAGACAAATGATGTAGAAAACCGTATGTAAGAAATGTGACTTGACTAGACTAGCATTTGATAATTGTGGGTAATTGAACCCAAAGTTATATAAATTTGAGACAATAATAGATTGATGGAAAAATACATAACGAATACCAATTCTAGCATTAGAAAAATATTTGAATTTAAACTATTTGATTTCTTTAGAATACAGCAAGTAATTATTGTTTTGAACAAACTTTTAATGAACTACGCTTAGATTTTGTTAATACTAGTCATTTCAAATGAGACACAGATTAATTGAATTCAAATCGAAATTCAGTCAAGCATACGTAAGGCTTGAGTAGGCATTGGTAATTTTATAACAAATTTTAAATTTTACGTCTTCGTTTTGTTACTCAAAAATTATTCAACATAAATAAGATTAAATGTTAAAAGACATATAAAATAAACATCAATTAATATTTTCTTTGAAAATCTGCTTACAGAGCATAAATACAATACAATATAATATAATTCACAATGAGAAATAAATAATAAAATCAACGAAAATGACAGCATTAAGGAAGTTCATATCATTTTCAAACCAGTTTTTATAATTTAAAGTAGAATTAAATTTATTAAATACAAAAAAGGGTTTCATAGTGTGGAATTTAAATTCATACAAATATATGTATGTAACTCATATGATTTATTTTGCTTTATAGTAAAAATGAAGTTGTGACCCTTTGCACGCTGCTGCTATAATCAAACTTTTATATGGTATTTGTGCACATTTTACTGGTTGTTGACGATTAATGGCTGAATACAAACAGAAATGAAACGTAACAACAGCCCAAAGCAGAATACAATTGGAGACAAAGAATTCCATTTAATAAAACATTTATTTGTAAATATTTCGCATAAAACTTTTATTTGTTACCCTCAAAAAATTGTCCTCCTTTTTTTTCAATCAATATGATACAATCAATGCAAAAAGCTACCCAACATGAGTAGCAACAAATTTTATTGAATACAACCTGATATAAATATCACACAAATACATATTGGGTTATAAATAAAGTAGTCCCAACTTACCAAATAATACGTATGTACATATATGTGTAGGTATATCAATTAATTTTATTTATATTTTATGGATTTATTTTCAAAAGCATTCAATAAATGTAAACCTTTAAGGGCTTTCAATGACTTAAATGAGATACAAGCATATAGTAAAACATAAAGTGAAGAAATACTCAAATATTCAAACATATTTTTCAAGACTCGTACACGTTATTAGTTTTATATTTGAGTCCACATAAACTGTAACTTCCAAAATTTATGTCAATACCTGATATTTAAAGTCAAAATAAAAGGCAAAAAGGCAGAATCAATTAAAATCCTTACACACATTTGTAAATATATGTACATACATACAAATACGTTTCGAAATGTTCGGAAAATACTGAACAGCAGGCAAAAGAGTATGAAAATATTGCAGTTAATTGGAACTACTGATACAAACGTGGCAATAAACAAACAGTGGTATTTACAATAAGAATGCCATTTTTCAATTCATAACAACTTTAACCACGACATCACTATAATTGTCGTCAATAGCAGCAATAACTGTAAAAACCAAAGTCAGCGACATGTTAAAATCAGATCTACATGCTCACACATACACACACTATCGCATGCACACACATAAAAATTTTATCTGCCAATAAGTCTATAAGAACTCTATGCACACTGCACATCTTTGATGTGCGTATACGTACATACATACGTACATATGTACGTGTATATTTTCATTTTACATTTATTTCAATAGTTCTCTTGCTGGCTTTTGCTATAAATTGTTAACATTTTTGTTTATATTTTAATCGCAATAGTTTATTAAATTATCGGTTTGAGTGGTGAAAAAGAGTGGCCGTAAATAACGGTAACAACAATAACAACAACAATAAAAACAGATTGACAAGAATGAAAACAGCAAAAGGAAATACTATTGACATGCTGTTAACACTTCTTTCTCACTGAAATTGTTAAAATATTTAAGCCAAATGAAAAATAACAATAACAACAAGGGCAACAACAATAGCAACAATAAAAATACAGAAAGAGATTGTCGCTGTTGTATATTTACGAAAATCCTTACAAACATTCATTACAAATTCATACATATCCAATTACATATGTACATACTCATAAACATACATACATACATACATAGATATGGACTGTGTATGCATGCATGTATTTATGTATAGCGAAGTGTAACCAATCCTATAACAAATATTGTTGGCATCCTCGTACATTATCTCCTTTGTTGGTTACGACATGCTGTTGTAGGCCAACATCAACGTACCAATCAATCTGGATAAATATAATTAATTGTCGTAAATCAATTAAAACAGAAGATAAATAATGCTGCTAAATAAATACAAATACATTCACACTCACCCATACACACATGTACACATGTAAATTGATTTGTTACCATACCATACCATACCATATGAATGTGCATATGTATGTTGGTAGGGATTATGTGTAGGTGTATATTTAAGTTGACAGATGTGGCAAGTTGTATAATACAAGTTGATTTGATTTTTATTAGACAAATATGCACGATTTAATAACTACATATGTATGTATGCTCGTTTGCCTTGTTGTGTGTATTAAATTGAATGATTATTCCGGTTGTAAGCCAAATAAATTGGTCTGTTAAATTAGAAATTAGAAAATAACTTACAAATTAAATGCCTTCCTTCATCCCTTCTATCCAGTGATTGAATAAACAATTGGTTTCTTGGGGAAATAATTTTAATTGCTAATTTTTAAATTATTTACAGCCTAAATTTATTTTAATAAAATTTTTAATTTCAAATTTAATAAAATTTAGACCCGTACCAGCTCACGCAAAAAAAATATTTTTTCACTTTAACAAGGTACATGGCCTATAAAGGAAGGAGTTTCCTTCTTTTTTTTCTTTTAAACACAAATCAAATTAAATGTGTTTTTAAATATCTAATCTCGAACCGCTGCAAACACCCACAACCCAATCGCAATAGAACATGGCACTTTATCATCATTTAATTCTTTTCTTTGATTTTCTTTAGTTTTTTGGTTTGTTTTTTATTTTACTACGAAATAAATATGTATTGTGTTGGCAGAGAGTTTCATAAATCGAAGATATTCGAAAGATACAAAAAATATTTAATGTACAAATAAGTTCAACCAGGCCTTTTGTTGCGAAATATCCTGCAGTATTCTTCGCCTAACATGAAATTATTAACTGTGCTCTTCACAAGCGCTTACAAAATCTCTCCAAATATTTCTACAGTGAGACACACACAAACACACTCACAAAAGTATGCTTAGCTATGTATTTTTTATGCTATCTTTCGTCTCTTAGCCATTTTCCAGTGCTGTTGGCGAATTAATCCCTTTGGTAAAATTAATCCTTGAATTAATTACAAAATGCTACGTTTTTTATTTCTTCTTTTTAGCTGCTGTTGTTTTTATAACTGCTATTCCCTATTCCAAGAAGCAAAAGACAATAAAAAAAGTGGAAGAAATTTTAGAGCGTAAAGAGTTACAGAAAGAGATTTCTCTTCTTCTTTTTATAAATAGTCTCTGTTGTGGCACAGGAGTTTGCTTTACTAAAAATAATAAATTTCTTCTGTGGCGTACATATGTGAGTGTATGTGATGTGGTGGCATGGCAGTTAAATCGTATGAATGAATATGAGCGTATGAACATAAAAAAATATGCTCAACACGCACTTTTATTCTACATTTAAATATACTGTGTGTATTTAAAGGAACAAATTTATATAGATTTACACAAAAGCCAGTTAAGAAGCGTTATTATTAAGATGGAACCATATGTGTGTGTATATATTTAGAGTGTATAAAATGTATAGAAAAATATAGATTCGTTTGTGAAAGTATCATTATTAGGGTGATATTTAGTTGCATTAGTTGCTTTAGTCTTGCATTCATATATTGTTATAAGATTAACACATACTATAAACATAGTGTTACGTTTTTACGTTTTAAACACGTTTAAAATATAAGCTCGTATATTGCAATTCTGTCTGTCACTGTTCACAACTTGATGTAAACAACAACAATTGCTTTGTTTGTTATTCCTCTGTTTATTCCCTTCGCATCCGCCTCTTCACACAAGACTGACTGAACTTCACTGACATATTAGCCTGCTTTGCCTTACCTTTTATATGGCAGAGTAAACAGTCTAATGAATGTTCTTGAAAACGAATGTTCGCGAATTCGCCTTCTCGAGATCTCTATAAATGTAAACATCGTTGTATCATTATTGTTGTTTGTGTATTTTTGTTTACATTAATTCTTGCAGGGTTTGTTGTTGTATTTTTGTTTACTTGTTTATCATGTTTATCAAGTTCATACATCATTTCCATTTACGTAACGATATATTCGTTGATAATATAAGATAATACAATTTGTGGATCCCTAATACTACATAACGAACACATATGTTATGTTTTTTTTTGGTTTTTTTTTGTTTTGTTTTCGCTCATTATTTTGGTAAAATTAGTAAGAGTATTGGTATAATTATATGTTATAGTCTAAGCATTATACACATTGATTTAATGCTCTACACTTAATCAAAGTAATTGATTGCGGCCATTTTTTGTCTGTCTTTTTGTACGCAGGCCTTTAGATAAATGTTTTATGGAGTTTATAAAAGATTTAAACTGATTTGTTTCCTTATATTCGATTAGAAGATAAATGAGTCCAAAATGTATACATATACATAGAGATTAAAGCCACCAATGTATTGTTGGTCTAGCATTTATTACTATTCAATTAAATGGAAATTTAAATAAAATATTTAAAATATTAACATTATAAATCAATTACACAAATGCTTACAAAATAAAGGACAATATTTTCGTGATAATTAAAATAATTAATTGCTCATATGGAATTACATAAAATGTGAATTAATAATTATGCATATAACAATAAAATTTAAGAATAATGATAAATTTTTTTTACGTTTCCTTATTAGGTGCAATTGTTAAACAAAGAATGTCTTCTAAATTAATCGTATTGTATAAAATATTAAAAGTTAGTACATAAAACATCAATCCGTTCGGTCCGAGAGCTTTAATTTTTCCTAAATTTTGGTCATTATTTCGACGATGATAGCCGTAATGTTCTTGCATTAATTTTAAGCGCACCAATAAACTTTGACAAAATTAGACGACTTTAATTTGTCATTGAAATACATTAAATGATTCTATTTCATAATTTATCACGCTTATTGGGGTGACGTTGAGTAGCGGTTAAAGTAATTGAATAAAAACCTTAGCACTTAAGGTCGAATACAAGATACCTTAAAGGCTTCATTCCCCGCCAATTTATCCGTCCAGAAGCCGAGAATATAATAGTAAGGTAAGGCAGCACCACCTTTTGGGAAAGAATATGGTGCTAGGCATCTTACTACACATTGAGAAAAGTAACCAAATACATGGCTTTAAAGTGCATTCTTTCTAGATCATATCATATGACTACACCATCATATTACGGCCTCTGTATAGCCAACCAATTACCTGGTCAGCTTAACAAACTCGATTAGAAGCTGAACTAATGTGACAATATGGAAGAATATGGTGCAGACTTTTGATGCTTAATAAAACAAGAAAAAGAAATTGAGTGATGTTTGGCTGTTCGTATTGTTCACATTATTATTACTCTCTGACAGTAGCGTCTTAAAGTTGATAATTTTTAAAATAATATATACGATCATATACAGATATACAGATGAGAATATTATTCTTAAAATATGACTGACATACTATACTCGTATAATACGTAACATTTCTTGGGCAGATTTATATTGAATTTACTTCAAGTGCCTTATGTGTGTCTAATTTAGTGTTTTCACTCACTAATAGTGTGTTACAATTACAAAATACATACATACGGACATGAGTAAATAATTTTATGTTCTTATGAGAAGAAATTGTTTCTATTTGTTAACGCGAATTGTGCCATACTGTAGATACATAACTATTGTCTAGAGTAATGTACACCATCGAGTAAGCAAGGAAATTATATGAAATAATTATTTTTATTACCTTGAAGCAAAGCGCGACACAATTGGAGACAAAAAACAAAATAATACTCAACAAGAAAAGACCTTTCTAACTAAAATATACGAAGAAAGAAGAATACCGTCATACATATACACTTCTATAAATTCATTTACAATTGTATTTATACATTAAAATAATGTTGCAAATACAAGCGGAAGTGTTATGAGCATTGTTACACACATACATAGACAAATACATTCAAATTTATACCGACTATAGGAAACTGTGTATAGTCTTCATAGGCATTACATATATATATATGTATATATATATATATATATATACGTATGTATGTATATGTTTACATTTATATAAATACATACAAACTACTACCTAAAGAACGATACATATCTCTTTGAATACATCTACTACAGTAGCAGACTGAGAAGAAACATTTGCACTTTATTTACGTATGTGAAAATTATTTTATTTTTACTGATCTTCCTGCTCACATCACCTAATCATCCTTTCTTTCACCAACATACACATGCTAATATGTAGTTGAACAGTTTCATTGTGAAGGTGTATGCGAACATACATATACATAAGTGTACACAACCACCAAGAGACACTTCTTCCGTTAACCATTTCAAATAAGGGCAGTTTCATGCAATGCATATGATGAAAACACCCGCTCCCGCGCTTACAAAACACAAAATTAGTTGTGAATTTAAGGATAACCTTACTTTAAAATTATCCTCATCATCATGAACAACTGAATTCCCTATCTGGGCCCTGTTACTCATTTTATATGTTTACTGTTATGGTATGGTGATACAGGTAATATGGAAAAGAAGCCAGCAAAGCTTACATCATATTTCCGTTTCCGCTGTAACAGTAAAAAAATAAATATGGATATGAATACAGCAATAATAATTCCGTATATGTTTATAATTTATATTTAAGACTGCTTGGCTGTCTGACTCCTAACTATAGAGTGAGTACAAGTAAAGTTTTAAGTGCCAGCACGCTAGGGTGGGTGTCTACACTCTCTACATAAAACTAACAAAAAAAAAAAAAAATCAAAAAAGAATATACAAAGGAAATCCACAATGCTTCTTTCTGTTCTCTCTTCTAGAGAGCATAAACATTTTCAAAGAATTATACATACGCGTTTTGGCGTATTATTACTGCCACAATACAATGATTTTGTATGACATTCATACGTATATACATACATTTGTACGTATGTAGGATACATTATGATAATATTATACTCGTATCGTACAACAAAAGGGTTATTTTCATTCATTTACGTTCCCGGTGCTCGTTCGTTTGATGATTTTTTTATTTGTGCATTTCAGTTAGAGGTTGTTAGAGACGGTACTTGTTTTAACAATTTTTATTATTATTGTTGATAATAATATTTTGCACGTTAAGCATTATTGTTTTATAAATTTCATTTCTTTTTATTCATTCCTTATTATGAGGTGAGGAAGGATGGCAGCAAAAAAAATAAAAAGAAAAAGAAAAATAAAAAATGCACAATGGTTTGTTGGATTTCAACGGATATGTATACTTGTGAAGTAAAACAATATAAAAAAGTTAAATTTTATGACAATTATCTCTGCTTTATGGAATTTAAGGAATTTAAAGGTAAATAATGCCAGAACATTTGGTAAGACCCCCTCATTTTTAGTTATTATCATAGGAAACAGTGAATGAAACCTTTTAGTTACTAATGCTGGTGTAATTTTAATCATTGATTTTAGAAATCGATTATTTTGATAATTTATATAAATTGGAAAAATTTGAAACAAAAAAACTGTTTGGCTGCTTTTTTTGTTTTTGTTCGATAATTTATGTAAAATAACAAGCTGATTACATTTAATACTTTCAACACTTAAAATATGTGAAAATAACGATAGAAAAACATTATTCCGTAGACTTAACAATGTTGCAACTTGCCAACCATTACGGGTATTAGCAACTACTATAGTCGGCTTAAAGCAACAGCAGCAACAACAACAACAATGATACTTTGACATAAAACATCTATAATTTTATATGTACTGTGTACGTATGTACATATGTACATATGTATGTATGTACAGGTGTTTTAATCGCAAATGAATATTTTGCCATTTGCATAAAAGGGCTGGAAAAGGCGTTTCTGAGTTTAGAAAAGCTAAACGGGAAAAAGGAAAGAAGGTATGTGGTATGTGGAACGGACTAAACTATTTTTAAACCGTATTGTGTGTTGCACAAATTACAAAATTATTACTGATTTTGTTGTTTGCTTTTAAAATTGTATATGCTTATCATCAACAGCAATAAACAACATATTGACTGTTGCTACTGCTGGTGCTGTTGCTATTGCTGTTGCTCCTTTGGCTGTATATTTTATGGCCTTGTATTCATATATACGTACATACATATTTATGTATGAGTGTGTGGAAGTGAGAAATTTGTATGCAAAATAAGGTAGAAAACAAATCCAATATAATTTTTTTGTCCACGTAGACACCTCGTGTGTTGGCTGTTTGAATATTTGTTTTCACTTCCATTCGATTTTTCTGACTTCAAATGTTTGTTTGAATTTAAATCGTTTGTTGATATTCAATTTTAATTAATGTGTTGTTTAGCTACGAAATAAAAGTTTGAAAAGCATAAATACTACGTTGGAGAATGTATTTGAAAAAAATTAACTCAACTAACAATTTTATGCTAATGACGGTCGATCGGTAAGCTGAGTTTATTTCCATTTTCATTTATCAATAAAACATTGAATGGAATGTGCTTTTGTGTACGAGTATGTTTATTTCAATGAGTGAATTAGTGAAAAGATAAAATTAATTTTAGACTTTAAAAACTATGAGTTTAATTTCAAAAAATTGCCATCCAGTGAATAATGTTTAATATTCCATTATTCCCATACATAATCGTATATGCACATAATATCTATTATTAAGAAATGCAATTAAGGAAATCGAAAACAATTATTCGATTACTGTATCATACAGATTTTAATTATATTTCTTTCTGTTATTCACTAAAAACTTAAGTTAATAATGACTACAACTGACCAGGTATGACCGATCCATTCTAAACTCCAAGCTTGGCCTTATCGGTACAAAAAAACTTTATTTTAGTTGCCAAAGAAGTTAGATAAACATACATAGACCACATAAGGCTCATTGTGATTTCACAGTTTTATATTTTCCCTTAGACTCTGGACTATTCATAGCTACTGATGATGTGACTTAAACTTCCAATGTCTTTCACTGGCATATATGTACATATATAATTGGTCATTTCAACCCTTCAGTCAGGATTACATCTTCGTTTCCCACAACACTTATGTTGTGTGTATTTATTTTATACATGAGTGGTGAGACCTACAGTTTAAAGTCGTCTCCGAACGACAGATTTTTGAGAAACTTTTCATGGCAATTTTATTTACCCCCAGAGTTTTTGCCAGAAATCTACTGAGAGGAAGTCGCCGAAGAATTATTTTTTCATATTTTGAATGGTTATGGTTTTGAATCGCGGCCTTACGTCTAATAAGCTGACACACTACCTACTAAACTACGGCCACTTCTTTTATTGACAGTTTGTTTAAATCATGTATACGGTCTAGTAGATACTCAGCTGTCTTTTTCCGACAATAGGTGGATAACAGTTTTTCTCTCTTTCTCATCTCTACTGGATATTCAGTTTCCAAGATAGCCTTCTATACAGAATAATCGCATAGTATACGTTTCATCTTTTAGTTTAAGCTCCGTCCAGTTAACCGTAGATCGAGCTTTAAAAATACTTCACAATTCGAACTTATGTATCACTTTTGATACATACTTGTACTTGTACATGAAATTGTCACGATTATTGATAGAATTTGTTAAAAAAATTTAATGTTTGAATTCATTTTAATAGAACTATTTGTTTACTATTATTATATTTTATTATCACTTTTATGAAATTTGACTCAAAATTTTTGACATGTGTACATTGGTAATAATTTGCCGTTTAGCACCCTGCTTTGTGGCGGTTTATAAGTTTCCAATTGTTTAGATAGGACAGCTTATTGTCACTCGCATCAGTAACACTCTCAGTTGAGGGCTGGCTGAAACCTGATGGTACAAACCATTCTTGTGATTCGTTAGAAATATTTGTTGTCAACGTCATGTGAGGTAAAAAAGTTTCCCGTTGCAATAGAACATCGTTTATGTCAATAGCAATGCTCTCTCCTTGATTCCCCTCTGGTTTCCCAGATACAGGCTTCCCCAAATACTGCTGTAAGTAGTTGCTACGCACGTAGCATGTATTTGAATCTAAAACTGTCATTTCGACTTCGGTGGACCACGAAATTTATAACAACCATCAAATTCAATTAGCTACTAATCTACAGCGACAAAATTAAATATGAATTGAAAAGGTAATAAAACAAAACAAAAGGAAAGAAAACATCTTCTCTTTATGAAGCTTGATTTATACAAATATCCTTAAATTAATTTCCCTAACAATCACTGTAAGTATTCCATCAATAAGTATCAAATTTCAATTCAAATCGCTGGAGGTAATTTTCATTTTCCACAATAAAACTAAAAAGTTTTTGAATTCTGTTGCTAAAAAACTTTAATTTGACATGAAAATATACCAAAAAGGAACATAAAAACATAAGCATCATTATTTAAATATATTTTCTTTATTTTCTTACCTTTTAGGTTTAAATTTGTAAAAATCTTAAAAAAAGGATATATGGGCTGCTCTGAAAGTATGATAGCTAATCCCAAACTATTTATACAGTATTATTTCTTACATAAAACTACAAGTTGTGTTGTAAAAGTTTTATGAAAATGGTTAAAATTTTCTAACAAAAAATTAAGATAAATATATATTTTTTTTTATAAAAAAATCATTTTTATTCCAATTTCAAAAAAAGACTTTAAGCATGATTATTAAAGGTTGCAAGACTTTCATTTTTCGAAAAGGCGTAATAAGGGTAAATATATCATTATCAAAGCGAATTACTTAGTTATCTCATACGTACGTAGTTGACCCAAAATTTTATCATCTGTAATAAAACATAGGACGAAACACATTCTTCTAATGTTTGTCTGTCACGTGAGATAAATATGAGAAAAGCAGTAGGAAAGACTCTGCAAAATTTCAGGAAAAAGCTTCTAGCAATCTGCCTGAAAATTGGTAACACTTTCTATTCCCAAACTACTAAAGGCAGTTTGTTCTGTTCCAAATAGTACCATCTTTGGCGATGAACATGCCATGTTTGTTGCTGCCAATACTTTCTTCAGTTCATATGACGAGCTTCTATTTTGTTCTTCTCCAAAGTCTTTAGCAGCAGGAATATTACGCATATAATTAATATATAATCGGTCATTACAACCTTTCGTTATAAATTGGAAATGTCTGACCTGAGGTTTGAACCTTGGGCTGACGCCTAATAAGGTAACACGCTACATACTAGACTACGAATACTTCAATCAATATCAAGAACATATCAAGAACAGAAAATTCAATCTTTTCACCTTCATCCCACACTTAACTTTCAATTCTTTCTCAAAACCATAAATATTGTATTATTTACAATAAAACTTCACAAAATCTTAAAAAAATTACATACACTAGACCAAAGAATCCCTAGGAAAGTCGTATGTATCAAAAATGATACATAAGATAGAATTAAGAAGTTTTTGAATTTTTTAAGTCCTGCTCAAAATTTTCTTTTTTTATTTGGTTTAAAATAATCGCGATAACAATACTAACGAATTATAATAATATCAGGCATTTAACTTTTTCTAAATTTAAGTTATGTAGTCTCAAAAATTGAAATGTATCATTTTCGATACAAAGCTCGATCTGCGGTTAACATTTGAAATATTTTTTATTTTTTTAGATTGCATTTACAATTTTTTTTGTGTTGTAATTTGACTTTTTTCTCTTTCCAAGAAAGAAAAACTTTGTTCTTAAACATCATTTTCATTTGTGATTGAGTTTATGTGTTTTGTTTTGCACTTTGGGTTATTAAATCCTAGATGTAATTTTGTTTTTTTGTTAATTTGGTGATTAATTTCTTTGTACTTTAGGACTTTAAAATATTCTGCCGTTTTTAAAAGATCAATGGAAGAATTTTTTTCTATATTTTACGAATTAAGGCTTAATGGATTCGTGTTTGTTTTTCTACCGACATTCACCATGTGTGTAGGTTTTCTTAGGTATAAAAACGTCAAAGCAAATATTTGTCATTGCTTAAGCGTGCTAACCTTTAATCTTTTGTTAACATGTTGACATGTCCTTGCCTATGTAAGCTAATGTGCTATGCAAATACGGATAAGTTAATAATTATTTAATTATAAATAGAGAAAAAATAATAGCACAAGCGCATAACGGATAATAAAGCGATTTTTTATGGTTTTTTTAATTGTTTAAAAAGGGTTTATTTCGTGCTCTCTCTAAATGTGTTAATTTTTATATAAATTGTACCAAAGTGCACAACCTTTAAGTAAAACTCCTTTAAAACTAATAAAAAAAGTAAAACTTTAAACTTATTTATGAAGTAAAAAATATTTTTGAGCAAACAAGAAAAGAGCAAACTTTCCTAATGACCAGTTTTTTGTTATTGTTTTTTGTTTTTTTCTTTTACTACGGCATAGCATAGAGTTGCTGTTGATACCGCAAGGAAACGAGAAATTACAATTGTTGTCAAAAACACTTAAAACCCATTAGCCAACATAATGTTGACACAAAGACAATGTTTATGCAGAAAATAACAAAAAACGAAAAAACTCAAGTGGAGAAATAGAAACTTTTGTCAGTGTTCACCCTCAAAACAACCGAAATGTGCATTGTGCATATTATTACAAAGGACACTCTTACATGCTTATGCATACATACACACTGAAACAAATGAACAGAACATTCATAACAATAACAAAAATCTCTAAGAAAAACTACTGCTACTACTACTACAATGAAAACTAAAAAAAAAAAAAAAACAAAAGAAAAAAGACGACTGACATTGCCTACTTTTAAGAACATTTAAAATGTAATTTCTTCCAACTACTACAACCATGTAACACTAACAACATTAGTACAAAAACAAAAACAGAAAAGAAAAAGGAAAATAATGAAAATTTATAAAGAAAAAGAAAGTATGATGGAAATAAAACTGGCAAGCAGCAAGCAGCAGGCAGTTTGAAGTTGAAGGGTCATCAAGTGTCGCTGGAAAACAAAAAAATAAAAGCGGAACTCACATTCAAACATACCCACATACAAATTGGCAATCGTTATATGCAGACGAATGGATGTTCATGTACGTTAAACACTTTTAGTTGCATAAATTTCTGCAATATAAGAAAAAACATTGCGATTTTTTCCCTTACCGCCCAGAAACATAATAAAAAGCCTGCTTTGCATGAACATATTTGTAGGCACTTTAATGCAATTTTTGAAATTGAAACGCATACAAACGTAACGATAACAAGTCGTGATTATATATGTGTATTCCATACCCAGAAATCTAATTTTTATAATTCCAAAAATAATTTAAAAATCCTTCAAACAATTTAACTTCAAATCTCTGTTATCGTTATAAATTTTTCGAAAAATTTTTAAATTTAAATTAAACAAAAAAAAAAGGGAAAATGAAAAGGTCAACAAATGTTTTTCATTAAAATTCTTCTTTTATAGTAATTCGTTATCCTTTACATGTCATCACGTAAGCAAAGAGTAAAGTAAAGCAAAAAAACGTTTGAGAAAAACATCGAGTTTAATGTTGCATTTAACAGTTCCTTTGATATTTCTTTTCTATTCTTAAAGAATTCGTTTTTCATGCGTTGAACGATGAAAAAAATTCTTCAAATTTTCTAGCGGTTTTATTTGTTTTTGTGAGTAATTTGGACGCATGCACGTCCTGGAAAATAAAGTTTTCAACTGCTTGGCATTCCTCTTTAACTTTTTGTCATTTTTTGTTTTTTGTTTTTAGCGGTGATGACAATAATTTGCGATAAGTTTAGTAGTGTGGAAATAAGAAATTGCAGCAATTCTAGTGTAAAATTATCACATACAAGCACAATTCTGCGTTTGACAAAATTAATAGAAAAACAAAAACAAAATGAAAACCACGACGAATAACTTTATTTTTGGTTTGTTTTTCATTTAAAAATTTAAAAAAAGTTAACTGCCATTTAATAAATTTCTGTTATGTTAGACTGAGTAGTAGAGAGAGAGTGTGTAGGTATTCTTAAATTTTTCATCATCAATATCGCATTAATATTTTTTGCCTACCTGTGTGCTAATGGATGAAATAAAAGAAACAGAGAGAAGAGTGTTTCTCTTGGAGAAATTTATGTGTCTAATATGTAAAATAGCCTTTCAAAACAAAGCTCTGCATGTTGGAATTTTTCATTTTTGCAACAAGTCGCTGTTGCAGAAGATAAATGGCTTGTGTTGCTCTCGCATTTTCAGGTTGCCTTAGACAACAGCCTATATTGTTCAAGTATACAGTCACTGTATATGAGGCTAACGGCTTTAAAATAACGCCATTGAAAATGTCATCGCACACGTTCTACACATGAACACCTACCGTTATACATTCACCTGGACACATTAAAGCTGATGATATTGGTTGGTTCGTGCATTTACGTGTCTCCGTGGCAAGATTAGAAACAGATATTGAACGCTTTACCAACAATCATACTTCTCTATGATTGTCCGCTTCTGGTTGGAAGATTTTGTTAAAGTTTCATGGCGATTCTATGACTATGTATAATAGCATCAAAAATTTTGACAGACAAGACATAAACAAAGTTAAAAATTTTTAGACTTTAAAGAAACATTTCAATCCGTGTTTGGAGTAATGCGGCAATTAAGTACTTAATTTGCTTTCAATTTACTGTTATAATTTAATTTACTGTTATAATAGTTAGATTAAGAGATTTTGGGAAATATGATGTCACTTCGTATCAGTATAAATTCATCACGATAATATGGCTTATATGGCTGCATACATACATACGAGTATATACAATCACCACTTGATTATTTGTAGAAACTTAGTCAGTTTTGCTTTTTAGCTGTCATTGATTTGTGATTTTTTTTTGTTTGGAAATAAAACCTTATTAGAGGCGTGGAATTGTTAAAACACTTGCAATATTAATGTTTCGAAAATATACCACTTGAGAATTGCTATTGCGTTTGCTAGTGCCACACAATGATACAAATACTGACACTGCCAATGATGCTACAGCACAGAGATAATGTTGTAATCATTTGGAGGGGGTCTCATTTTGATATGATGATTATCATGTTGATATTGTAATAATGCTGCTGATGACTTTCTATATTTATCAACAAAACATTGTACAAAAGATTCGTTGTCATTAACATTTAAATATTTGTATTGAAAGCGAAAATGTGCTGATGATTTTAGTCGTTGTATATTTTATGAATTTCTATTTCAGTCGTTGGTATTGACACAAACCTTGCCCTGTGTTTAGGTGTAAAGCGTTTGGTGTGTGACATGTGTCAAGGGCATAATTTTCTAATGATTACTTTGTTTTAAATAACAATTATTTATTAGAAGTTAGTTTCAATAGATATCGTTCGAAATATGTTTGATGCATTTTGTATGTCTATTTTTAATAACGTTTAGAAAAGTTATTTTGCCTTTAGAGATTTGAAAAGTTTTCATTTAAATTGTCATAATTTCAAAAGATATGACATAATCTCTTTGAAATTAAAATGTGAGCAAACAATCAGAATGTTTGTGTATACATACATACATATTTGTATAATCATATGTTAAAGAATCGATGTTTACCCACACAGTAAAAATTCAATTGAAATCGTTGTTAATAGAGTACATAATATTTTATAATAATTTAAGTTTGCCGTGACAGCACATTTACTACTACAACTACTACTGTTCCTTTATCGTTTATGTAACTTGTTTGATATAATAATGTGACAATCTAAACACACATGACATTTTACTGCATTTCATTTGAAAGGTAACCAGAAGGCAAAATGAAAAAATAATGAACATAAGTATACTTGAGGCATTATAAAATTTTTCAAACGATTGACTCAGCAAACTATCCATGTGACAGAATGTTAAAATATTTACCACACATGTATGTACTCGTATACAAATGGCATACATTTAACATATCCGTACATAAAATACGTGCATTAAACAAACAAAAAAAAAAAAAAAACACTGAATGTATACAGATACAAATAAATATGGGTCATTGCAGTTCAAATTAAAGAAAACAAAATATGGCTATACAGCCAAAAGAGTAAATGATTAAATAACGTTGTAATTTTTTGAGTAATTCAAATTCTGTGAAATAATTTATGTGTTTTAATGCTCTCACGTTACATGTGGTGACGCTCACATATGTATGTATATATGTTATGTCATGTGGTTATCAATGTGATATTTGGTTGTGATCATGACCTCAAGCCAAGATTTTTAGCAGCAAGTGGTTATGCAGTTGACGTGCTAATAGGGAATATGTCGTATAAGTTTTATCAACATCAATAAGTACAGAGAAAGCAATAGTGACGTTGACCAAAGGACAACAGCAACAAACTGATTTCAGGAGGCACAGATAAGTTTAACAACTACACACATATGTATGTATGTACATATGAGAATAATATAATAAATAATAATAAATTTGCATTAAAAATTAAACAGTTTTCAACTCCTTAATTATTAATTCTGATATATTTATATTAGGCATAAGATTTTAATTTTCAAATATTTTAATTATAATTTCAATAATCGCTATTTCAGAATTGGATTGATTTGAATAGCTAACTTTTATTTCTAACTAAAAAGGAAATATTCTTAAAACTTATTTTTCTATTTTTCCATACAATAAAAAGTTTTATTTAATAACACGATTTTGAACTGAATACGCCAATAAAATTTTTTTTTCTTCGAACAGTTTTCTTAAATTTTAAATTAATGTGGAAAACTTAATTGATATTCATAATTTTCTTGTCGCTGGCAAAAAGTTGTTTAAAATTTGTTATGTTCGCCTTGGCAAAGATTTAATTTTAAATCACAATTTAGATAAAGTCGTTTTGCTAAAAAGTTATGCTCTTGTGTTTGTCTCTTATTAAATACGGGTTTATTTTCAAGTCTTTATCTCTTTGTTCATTCTAAAAATGCGGGTTTTGGCCACACAAATTACCTCAAACAGATACTTACATACACACACACACACATACACTTATTCATATACGGGTAAATAGAATATATTTTAAATATATATACACACACATACATACATTAAACATTAAAGGCAAACCGATAAGATAATATGACTTTTAAATTGTTTAAATAATTGCCTTAGTGAATTAGGCATTTCAGATTACGGTTAAGATCCATTATGCATGATACTACTACACTCGAATGTAATTCAATATGAATGAAAAATAAATCAAAACTTAATAGAAGATCAATTAAAGATGTTTATACCATGTTAACGTTTACTTTTTATGATTTTGAAAATCCGTCATAATGTAGACAATAATCCTGTAGCAAACCAAATTTATTTAAGATTTTTATCATGATGAGACAATATTTTTAGCTCTTTTGAGGTCGACCATTGAACTTAATAAATTGAATTTAAATAAATTGTATTTATCATTACATTTCGGCAAAATAAAATTAATAACGTTGTTGCATGAATAGCAGGCCACAAACACGTCTCAACATAAATTTACAAACTTTGTTTATGTGTGTATCTCTGGGGTGAGAAACTTATGATTAATCGGATAAAAATCGAGTAATAATCTTCTACTCATTTGACAAAAGAAAAGAAAAATTTCTCTTAAGAGTTTAAATATCAAAAATTGTTAAATATTCGATTTTATATTCCTTCATAATTAATCGAGTTATTCTTATTCGAATGTTGGCTCTAGGCCTTATGTATATATATACAAGCCTATGTTTATAAATTACATGCGAACAGATATTAAATACAAGTAATACTATTCATCAAACAATTGTATATCATAGATGCTACAACACTTTAATATACAGATGTGTAGGTAGTATATGAAACTGAAAACTTATATGAAATGAAGATAGACACTTATACCAATACATATATACATATTATTATATACGAGAAATGTTAGCAATAGTAGTAGTAGTAGTAGTAACATGTATGTTCTGGAAGTGAAAGTGCCAGAGGTAGTGGCATTCTTATCAATACCAGTAGCAGTAGTAGTAGAAGTAGCAGTAGTAGTAGTAGTAGTAGTAGCAGTGTTAGTAGTAGTAGTAGTAGTAGTAGTACTGTTAGTAGTATCAATGAACATGTACATTATTCAATTTTGGTCTTGGCTTTTCCTGTCTTATGTTTATTATGGCATCTTGTAGTTCATGTTGTTAAACTATCTCCTCAAGTTTAACATACACACATACTTTCGCAACAAAAAAAAAAAAAAAGAAAGGAAATATAATTGGAACATCGACTTGTGTGCATGTGCATGTGCATGTGCATGTACATGCATGCCTTACTCTATGTATTATTATGCCTAGTGCAAGTATGTATTTCATGTTGGACCCCATCTGCATAGGAAAGAAAACTTTAACTACTCATGTATATCATATCATATGTCAGTGTATGTGTAAATTCTTATAAAAACTGTATAAAACAAAAGCATGGTAAGAAAAAATATGTTTTTTTTTTGTAAGAAAGATGAGTGGTTATAGAGAAATAAAAAAAGTAAATAAAACTACAGCATGGCAATTTACATTGAAGTTTAAATAATTTGAGTATTAAAAACAACAAAAAGAACAGAAAATATTTCAAATAAAAATGAAATAAAGTATGTGTGAGAAATAAACACCTGATTCAAGGATATTTTTTTATAAAAAATACCAACAATATTTTACAACTTGTTTTTTTATTGGTATATTTGCCAAAACGAAAAACAAAAAAAATTAAATAAATAAATTATAAAACATCTTAAAAATTCTAAACGTAGCAGCTGTCAAAATTGCTAGGCAAAGTAGTTTTGTGAAATTGCATGCATATGTACAGACATACATATATGATACATAAATTAACAGAGAATATAGTTCGAACCTTGAAATATGGAAATTTAAATTTTTGTAATAGAAAAACTAATAAGAGTTTACCAATACGAAATATAGCACGATCACAAAACACATTTTACATAATATAAGACGTATCCTTAAATTATAAATAATTAATAAAATTGATTTTAAACTTTAATGGGTTAATAAGCCAGTTGTCCTGTTAACTGTTTTCTAATTTTGAAACGATTTTTTTTGTGTTTGTTTCTTTCTTTAGGATGTTACAGTTATTCTATTCCCTCCTGAGGTGTCATTTAAATAAAAGTTTTGTATTCTCTAAAACTGTAGAAACGCGTACACTCAAAGGAATATGGTACCACCTGGTTTTGTACTTTTGAAATAAGTACGTGATGTAGTAGTATGCGGTATGTGTTTGGGAATATGTAGTTGGGTAAAGTTAAAGTTATTTTTAAATACATTCCGACATGCATGTATGAGAATTTGAGTTTTATGCTTATATTGTATTAAATAACGATTCATAAAAAAGCAACAAAACATACGAATATACATATATAGACGCGTACATTGAAATGAACACGCACCACTAAGACATCACTTTTTGTCACGTACTTTTACAGTATTTTACCAACAAACCGCCAGCTAAACAAAAGCGAAAATGATATAAAAAAAGAAATAAGGAAAATGAAATTTAATCGCACGAATTATTATTAAATTATTCAAATGGTTATTAAAATCAAATCTTACTATAAAATTATAAAAAGGAAAGATTTCGAAAATCAAAATCCTTTCATATTAGCTACGACAATAACAGTCTTGTTTTATTTTCCTGTGTTTCCTATAGTTTTAATGATATTTAACAAGATTTTATTAAAAATTTCTTTTTTTGTATTTCTTACGAAAAGTTTGATTATCAATTTAATGACACTTTTGCATGCCACTGTAGGTGTTTGTTTCAAATTCCGTTTCATGAGTATATGCGTTTTAGCTTGAGGTGTAAAGTGGAGAAAATGATTTGCAAAAGTTAATTAAATGATTCGAACAACTACTGCATAAATTATACGGTAAAGGATTAAAAAAAAAAATGAATACCAAAACGGAAGTCTCTTAAACCTAATTACAGAACTACATGTAAACTTTAATGAAAACTTCAAAAAAAAAAAGAAAAAATAATATTATCTTTTGAATAATTCGAAGAGAACATTTTGTAGAATTATCAAAGTTTACTACAGAAACAACATAATTTCATTAAAATATTTAAAAGTATTCTTAAGGGAACTCCTAACAATCGATAAGGACGTATTAAGGAATAAAGAATAAAAATTTTACTTTCAATCTCAAAAACAAATAAATGAAATGTTAATTGATTTTTATTCAGTAGCACTTAAATGAAAGTTTTTCTCGTCATTTGTTCTCAAATAGAAAAAAGTGTCTTTATTTAACATAATAAAATTGATAAATTAAATGTTAAATCGAAAAAAGAATAGAAATACTCAATAAATGAACAAGACTTACTTATGGTCGATTGCAATCCTTTATTGTATTGTAATTACTTTGCAGTTATTTGTAGGTGTTGGTGTAATTTGATAACATAATTACGTTGCAAAAGTATTTACAAAATATTAATCAAAAATTGTTTTGTTGTTGTCTTTTGTTTTTATTCTAGTTTTATAGAAAATAATAACTTTTTATTTCATTTTGTGTACGAGTATTTTAGTATTTATTATTGAGATGTAATTATTTTGAATGTTTAAACACGTGCATATACAAATACATTCACAAAACACTACTCCCCATACACAAATACACAGACACTTATCACTAGTGCACGTATAAATTTTAAGTTAAGTAAACAAATAAATAAATACGAACGAAAAACAAATTCATTAAATTATTTGAAGTGTTTACTCACTTTAGTTATTACTATTGTTGATGTTGCTGTTGTTGTTGTTGTTGTTGTTGTTGTTGCTATTGCTATTATTATTTCTGTTGTTGCAATAATAATAGTAACACTAGTATGCCATGGCAATTGTATTAGTTTAGCAATATTTTGTGCAACTTTATTATAAATTGAATGTAAATATTTACAAAATCATAATATAAATATAATCAATGAAATAATAATCATAATACAAGTTCCTAAAGTACAACACATTTTACATAAGCACACACAACACAATATAACACAATATACATACATGTACGAGTATATGTACATTGTATATGAATGTATGAATGTATGAATGTATGAATGTATGAATGTATGAATGTATGAATGTATGTACATATATATATTCACAATAATACATTTACAAAACGACAAGCAGGATTAGTTCTAATGAAATATAATGAAAATAAATTTTTATGACTTTATTTAATACCGTTGATGCTGATATCACGGCGTATTTCAATTACTCTATGTATACGAGCGAGCTTATTCATACAAACATTTGTGTTTACATGCGAATGTGTATTAAAATATTTGTAAAGCTTAACAAGTGGAAATTTTTTATTTGATTAACATGAATATCAAAAATTAGTGTTACGGTTATTGAAAATAAGTTATACCATAACTATGGTTGGTAGGTAGGTATAAATATATGGATTTTTAAATGACATTATGTAATATCATACACATGTATGTATGTATAAAATTAAGGAGTGTGCACAAAAAATATTTGAAACCTAAACCTAATGGTTTCATTATTATTTATTCAGAATGTGTTAAAATTTTAACGCATAAAAACTATTAAAGCCTACTATACACGATCCCACAAGTAATATGATCTGTCAAAATTTTGTGTAGAAGAGTACGGATGTGATCGTCCAAACGTACTATGCAATGAAACCATCACACATTGATGGATGATATGGCTCTCTTAATTTTTTGAAATGATTCAAAAAACAAGCACGTCGCATTAGATCAGGGATGTATTTTTATGTAAACACATAGAAAAAAGTGTAACAGCTGTTTTCATTTTACTTTGGTATTGTCTTATACAGATCATATGAAGGCAAAAATATAAATCATACGACTTTTATTCTCTTTTTTGTCATACGGATGGAATTTCATTTTACTTTTTCATTAGACTTTACGTACGTAAAGTATTACCGTGTGAAGTGGGCTTAAAACGTACGTTCAGAATGGGGAAATATTTAAAGAAAGTATTTATTCTTATATTTGCTTCAAAGTGTATCAAGTAAATAATTTTTATATTTTCTGTTCACACTATATTTAGAAATATTCCATGATTTTTGTTTCTTCAGCTGGCAAATATTTCCAAATAAAATAAAGAAATGAACTGAAATAAATATTTACATACGAATATGTTAAATAATTATTTGATAAAAGTGTCAAAATATATAAATTTAGTTGTACAATAAATATAAATAATGAACATGAATGAGAGTATTTTTGATTTATGCCATTGAGCAGTAACTTATGCAGTGTAGGATAATACACTGGTAATAGAATGTTACTTAAGATTGTTAACAAGATTGTTACCTGCTCTCTACAAAACCCTTATGTGTATCAATGTGCCTGTTTTCCAATAACACAGATCTGGCCCAATATGGATATATGTGGAACAGAATTTGCATTAAACCTATCAAGACTCCGCCTAAGGAACTTCATAGCATTTATAACAGGACACTGGCCTTTAGGTGTTTACGCCAGTAGGCTGGGGATACCACATAACGACTTCTGCAGAAGCTGCAATGGCGAAGAAGAAGAGAACTTCCATAGAATGTCTTTTTTGGAAGAAGATACCGGTCTTGAAGTCACCAACGGTATTGCAGTGTGCTTTAATAAACAAATATCCACAAATATTGAAAATTACTGCACATACATAAGTATTTTAATCAACTTTAAAGTAGCGGTAAAGAGCAGATGGTTTTTTACGAAAATTAATTTAAAATCTTTCAATACACTTTCACACCTCAAGGAACAGCACTCACGTCTATCCTGAACGAAATTCACAGTTTTTGTGAAAGCATCAGGTCAACACATATGTGGCATGAAAAGGTCATAAAGCACTAATAGTAGACTTCTATAAATAGGCTTCCACCTAATCACTGATTTTTTTTCGCAACCACTGGCACTCAAATGGTACAATAATAATATGTGTAAGTACATGTATCTACTTACTGGTGAATTTGCCTTAGTACAGAAGGCAGAAACTAGGTCGTAATCCTGACTGAAGGGTTGTAATGACCAATTATTTATGTATGTATGTATAGAAGGCAGTGTCGGCTTATTAGACGTGTGGCCTGACATCTCGAACAAAACGAAATATGAAAAATATCTTTTCCGGCGAATTCCTCTCAGTAAATTTCTGATAAAAACTTATAGAGTAAAATGCGATTGTTTCAAGAGTCTCATAAATCTGTAGGTCCCGCCAATGATAGATAAAATTAACACAGACAATATGGGTGGTGTAAGAACATAGGTCGTAATCCCCACTGATGGGTTGAAAAGACCAATTAAGTAAGTAACTACAAACCCGACCATTTCGAAGAAGAATATAAGTACTTGCTTCAAAGTTCCTCATCTGGGAACTAAACCCGCGAATTAAATTTTCATCTGATAAATACATAATTTTTCTATTTACTTGAACTCTTTATTACCCCTTGATATGACTGTTTTTGTAATAATTAGTGACGTATTTATTTAATTATTTATTGATTTTCATGAGAATTTTATGCTATTTTTAACTTATCCAGCAAAAAAAAAAAAAAAATAACAAATTTACTTTATAATTTCACTTTATTTATATTACACACATGATTTGCCATTAATTGAAGCGTTAACAATTAACTGAAAATAATTTTGACACTTTAAACTCATCAGTCTGTATGTGTACACCAATCTGACTTTATTATTTATTCTTAATAAAAAAGAAAAAAAACAAATCATTTTTGTATGTATGTATGTACTGTGTTTAGTTTTAGATTTAGTTTTTGCTTTAATAAAACAATGAATGAAATTTCGTTTTTGTTTGTTTTGAGATTAGGAATTTAAAATAAAATTCCTAAAATAAAGAAAAAAGAAAATTTCTATAAATTCAATAAATTCTGTCGTTGACATGAGTTTTCTTCATTAGTGTTTTGGGTTTTTTTAATTCAATTTTTTATTTCTGTTTTTTTTATTATTTTTTTTTGTATTTTTTTTTGTATTTTTGTTGAATTGAAATTCTTCGAATTTTGTTTTTATTGTTTTTAAAGATCTGATGCTTTCTTATTGTTCTCATAATAAGTCTTAAGCTTTTTTTATTCCACTCACATTCATAAAGAAAATAAACAATTTTCTGAGAAATCCCTTGTCAAATTCATTTCTATTTAGCTAGAATAGGTATGTGCCAGTTGGGGTATTTCTAATAATTTGTCCACATGGGTGGGCGTCTATCCAATGCGGTAGGATATGTTAGTAAATAAACCATAAAACATATTTTAATAAATTTTTCTAAATATTTTCAATAAGTACTGTGAACTTTTGTCTTAAAAAACAATATGGAAATGGAAAACCTTTCCGTAAGCAATTATATTTTCAATCCCTAGCATATTTCCTCTGTTAGGTTTAATAATTTTATACAGAAATTGATTTCACCTTTTGAAAATTGATATTCCAAGTGTGATTTAAAATTCATAATGACGTTTTGTGTGTTGTTTCTTATGTATTTGTATGACATCAGCAGGCAGAAAATCTTCGTTGTATTATTTTATAATGGAGACGATTTTAATCTCTACTTCATATTCTTCTTTCCCAAGATATTTATTATTTGGCTACTTATTGGTCACATTGTTATAAACAAAACATTATATTCTACTCTCCTTTACTTTTACAGTAAATAGGAAAGTAGGAAGTTCTTTAAAAATAAATTATATGTATACATATGTACGAGTACATACATATATAGGAATGTTACCATTTGAGAGTTGTTGGTTTTGTTGTAATGTATTTGTTTCAAAGTATTCTTAAATATTGGTATCTGTTGTTCTATTGAAAATTCTGAAGCATGTACTCGTATTGTTAAAATAGAAGTTTTCGAATCGTAAAAGGCTTTTAAACACTGACTGGCTTTGGCACTTTTCCAATAGTTTCTGTTATAAACACTTGCTTAAATTTGAAAAATTTTACAAAGTAAATGAAAATATATTTGTAGGATTGATGAATTTTATTAAGATGGTGGAAATTATACAATAATTCAAATTTCTAAACAAAATAACACTTTTATTCTGTATGAATTTAAGATATACTAACTTTGTATTCCTTTATATCGTTACGAAAATGGAAAAATCTAGATACTGGTGTTTTGCTTTTACATCATTTAACATTACAATTGTGAACAAAAGCTACAAAAACAAAACAATGCAGTAAACAAACCTGTTTACAAATTATTGTACTGCTTAATATAACAACAAACACCAGCAAAAAAAATGATAAAGAACTAAACAAAAATCCGCCAACAACACTACAATAATAAACGTAAACAACGTCGTTTACGTTTGTAAATGTTTACGTTTGCGAGAAGGCGAAAATATGATATTCGCCATATAAAAGGGAAGGCAAAGCAGGCGACTGAGTCAGTGAAGTGCGGTCAATCTTGTGTGAAGACAATGGTGCGTTTGAAGAGAGTAATCGTGGTTTGAAGATCTCAGTTACAAAGATCAGTCGAACAATTGTCTAGTAATTGTTATTGGCTATGCAAACGATATAAACAGAGGAATAACAAACAAAGCAATTGTGGTTGTTTACATAAAGTTGTGAACAGTGGCACACATAATTGTTGGAATAATAAAGAATTTTAATTAAAACTAAACACAAATTAATTTTTATTTTATTTACAATCTACGAGCTTATATTTAAAATGTTTTTAAAATGTAAAAACGTAACAATATTTAATGTTAAATAAACATGGAAAATGGCATATTATGGAACAATTTTTTAATTACAATTTCCCTACTCATAAATAATCATTTTATTCGCCAGCTTTCCATTATGTGAAGTTATTTGAAGCAAAAATAATTTCCGATGTACAAATGCTTCGCTACATTGTTTTATTACATTGAAATTTTACGCTAATTTATAAACACTGAATTGAATTTTAATTAGAAATTTTAATAAAATACAATTCTTATTCGTAAAATGCAATTTTATATGAAAACAAAAATGATAAATTTGTTACAGTCATATGCATACAAAAGAAAAAAGAATCCACAAATAATTATTTTATTTTAATTGAACGATTGTTACACTCTCTGAAAAGTATTAGTATTGACAATAATTATATGTGTTTAACAATAAAATATAAAATATACATTAAAAGATCACAACTATAGTGATATACATTATAACCACCATAAAAAGTTTATTGTAAAATTTAATGCAACAAATGGAAATTCACCACAATAACCACTAGGTTTTGTATGAAAAATGTCTGAGTATTGCAACGACTTGAGCTCTGTTATATAATAAGTGCATGAAACGCAGATTCAAGTTCCAATTAAGAAGATTACAGAATTTTAATTCCCTGCTAGAGTAAGAAACTAAATTGATTTGATAATGTCAGATACATTTTTAAGGCAATTAATTTACTTTCAGAGCTTTCTCAGACGAACGCTGAGAACTGCAATTTTATTGGGATTGAAAAGGAACAGATTGTCTTTTCCCTCCTATGTCAGTGACATGACTTTGTAATGAAAGGACCGAGGTTTTTAATCTCTCACTTTCTGACTTCCTTGGTCGATCTCTCAAATATAAAGATTGCTATATTAGCAAGATTTATTTTGAGATCGATTTGGATTCCTCTAAACGATGACTGATTCCCGGGAGTCGAATTTTATTTGTGGTATTGCAAGATGCCTAAATGCTGGCCTAAGTAGGTTCTCTATCTTCAAGGGGTTACGTCACATTACCTAACCGCTATGCAAACTAATTCTTCATTATTTGCATTCACCACATTAGATAGACTTCTTCCCCTTTGCCTTTCATTTCTGATGTTATCGTTTCATGACTTTCTTAATGTCATATACGTCTTTTTACTTGGATTCTCTGCATGTTTAAGGATGCAGCGTTCCATGTCTAACAACCGTAAAGGAGTGTGGACTTGATGATCACAGATAACTTAATACCATTCATCCTGTTGGGTTACTTTACTTAGTAAATAGAATATTAAAAAATAATTTAAAAGTTCAAAAGTAAAATATGTGGCATCCTACATGCTTTACAATCAGTGCGCTTTTAAAATTAATTAAATTCTATTATTTTTTTTTTTTTTTTGTCAGCTTACACATATAAAAATAATTACGAATTAAAAATATGTCAATGCACATACGAAAGTTTTATTCTTTTCTTATTTCTTCTTAGTTTTTGTTTTTCTTGTTTTTTTTTCTTGATTGAAGTTATTAAAATAGATATTCACGTACATTTCAATGTGACGTATGAGTAATAATTACAACAGACTCCAATCAGTCGTTTAAAAATATCACACATACGCAACAGTGGATTGCTATTCGATTCAATGCTTCCATGACCAAACAAGACAATACCAACATATTACGTATGAAAAAAAATACTAAATTTCAACAACACAAAAGCAAATATTAAATAAAAGGTTAAAGAGAAATTATTATTAACAGTTAATTAATAGAAATAAAAATAGAATGGTTTGTGCGACATTTGTTCGAAGAAAATAGAAAACAAAAATAAGAAAAAAGGTCACCGAACGGAAACAACAATATTTTGGATAAAAATAAATTTTGAAAGTCATGTCCAATGTCAGCAGATTAAACAAATAAAATGTAAAACTGTTGCGATAATGGAAAATTAAGTGACCCAATACGGTTATGAATACTGAAGCCGGGTGAGCTGAAGTGAAAGATTTTATTTGTATTATAGACATCAGACCCGATCGTATGCATAATAGTCTTTATTGTTTATTAATCAAGACACTCCTTTAATATATTTTAAACAAATCGAATGTGAATCATTTAACAACAACATGTAAAGATGGTTCAATTTAACTACAAAGTTGATGATTCAATTGTGACCACTTTTCAAAGATTACGGGGTTATTATGGTTGTCATAATCGACCTGTTGTACATGTAAATTGGGAGAATTTTAAAGCACTTTGAAGAGACTGGAAAAGTATTAAGTAATTCGAATTAGTCTGCTCCATGGCCTTTCTAGCAATTGGGCATATTTTAAAGCAAGTTGTAGGGTATTTTGTATTTAGATATGTACCGCAATATATGCAAAGTACAATTCATCTAATAATTAAAGCCACAATTTTCTGATTCGGTGCTTAATCAACATGTTTTCAATGTAGAATTTTTCAAACAAAATTGTCTTGAGAAACAGTCATGAGAAGTTTCTCAAAAAAAAAAAAAAAAAAAAAAAAAAAAAAAACTTTCGCTCGCACTTTAACCTGTAGTTCCCGCTGCTGATGTATAAAATTAACAAACACATCTTAAGTGGTGTGAGAAACTAGGTCGTAATCCTAACTGAAGGATTGTAATGACCAATTATTTATGTATGCAACGCCCGAAATGTGCGAAAAAGTGGTCGAAATTCAATTCAAAACGATTGACTATTGAAACCAATGTAGAATTTAGTTTTTGCTTTTCACACCACTCATGTAGTGTGTGTTAATTTTATCCACGAGTGGCGGGTGCTACAGTTGAAAGTTTAAAGTTCTTTTTTTAGTTTTAATTCAAGAGTTTAGTGTTATTGGTTTGAGTGTTTTCTAAATCTGTGTGAGTTTATCATTTTATTCAGTAATTTTATTCCAATTTTTTTACATTCCATATGTCTTTGCTGTTCAGCTAAATCCTTAAATTTAAATTTCAACATTTTCATATACATATGAGTGATAAAGAGGGATAAAAACTTCCATATATTGTGTGGAACTAGTGCATGTGAGTGAAAAGAATTCAAAATTTTTAACGTACATATGCATTTACCTAAAGTGCACCCAAATGGGTGGGCCTGGTTTGTTTGTGTGTTTATGTTTGACATAAATGTAAAACATGGTCATCAAAACACAAGTTGGTTGTTTACGTTACGCTGTCATCACTGTGGTTGCACCTAATGCAGCATGTATACAAAACACAACACACACGTCGGCACACACATACTCACGCACATTTTTATACTTCATATCGTTAAATTTTTGCATACAATTTTAAAAAGTACATGGGGTATGAGTAATAACAAAACGTGTTTTTCAAATTGCGTACCTCAAAGTGTCCAAATTTTTTCCCCGTACTCTGTTCGGACGTCAGTAACAACAACGCCGAGCTAACAGAAACAATAATATACACTGAGAAAAATAAGCTACTAATGTATTTGACAAGTGCATTTGATTATGATGCCATGAACATAATAATTTTCTTTCCTTTTTTATTATTTTTATTTTGTATGTTTGTGTCGTTGTGTATATACGAATATATATGTATTTTTAGGTAATTGTTGTGATTGTAAATAAGGTTTCCAACCGAATAAGTCTGGGACTTAAAGATACATTAATATATCGACACACAAACACACACATACATATATATATCTGTTTGAGAACATAGGATAACAAAAAATAAAAGAAAAAAACAATTACCGTTTAATAGGAGTGCAAATATGTGGCCCAATCTCACGACAATGTATGTCGTGGTTTTGAACCGTAATTGGAATATTATCAAATGCATATACATACATATGTACATACGTATAAATGCATGACAAAAATATATTTTAACGTCTCATACGCTTTTATGGCCAGAAGAGTGTACAGAGCAATGTTTATTATTTTATTTTAAAATCAGCTTGAATTTTATTTGCCTTTTTAATGTTGCCACGTTTATATACATACGTTGTCTATCTAGTAAAAGTATCTGGCATTTGTTTGTGCATCCCTTTTAGTGGGACTATTAAAGCTCAGCCACATACGTGGACATATTCATTTTCAGTTCTACAGAAGCCGCCAGTATATTTTATAAATTCTGTTTTCCATTTACCATCTCTACCATCTAGATTTTACCTCATATATGCGGTAACAAAGTGAGGTTTAGTATTTTAAACTGATATTGTGGATGAACAAAAAACGACACAAATAACCATCATATATATATTCTTATGCATCAGTGTTGACAATTTTGCGATTTTATTTACGCCTATGTTTGAGGTTTATTGTGAATAACAATAATGCCTTAAATTTTCTTTAAATAAAAATCTAAAGTTTGGTTTATGGTTTTTGAGAAAAACATAGCTTTTCCATTGAGGCAGTATAAATACGCTGATTTACTTAGTGCATTAGATACACTTAAAGCATTCAATTTTCATTTGAAAAATCTCTAAGAATTTTCCATTCAATTGCTAACACTTGTGTTTGGTGGCTTGCGTTATTTTTGGCAATGAAAACAACACAAGCGATAAAATTTTATGTGTCTGCATGTGTTTTTGTTAAAATGGTGAAAATATTGTGTTAAAGTTGGTATCATAGCGATTTCAAAGTATATACAATCAAAATAATATTACCAAAAATATTTCTGAGTAGCCAATATTGTGATATTAATAATGAAAACTAAACTGATTGGCAGCGATACTTGTAGTATACATATTTGGCAAGCAAATTAACAGCACGATTTATTAGAAATTCGGAAAATTAATACATAATACAAGTATTTCCAACTTAGCTTATGCCTCAGCTATGTATGCCTTTGTATTCAAAGTTCGTTACTTTTAATTTTTTCAAATGAGTTGTTCAACTATTCAAAGAAAGAAAATAAGAAAATTTGCTGGCATATAATTGCCCTAAAATGATATTTTAAAACTCTTATTGTTTTTGAACCGAAATACGTAAAAAATGTTCTTTATGATACCATGAAAAGCCTAAAATGAATAAAAACTCAACATTTCCATTATTTCGAAAACTTCTAAACCCTTAAGGGAGAAAGATGAATTTTTAGAAGAAACTTATTCGTTTAGTTTTCTCTCAAAAGTGTATGAAAAACCATACGCAGCACAACTTTCTTTGTAGTCACCGTTGTTCTATTTTTGAAGTTTAAAAACAAAAATTATGATAAATTGTTTTACAAAATGAGAGAAAGAAGAAGAAACCAAAAAAACAAAAAAAAAGGAAAAAACAGAATTGCTCAAAATACATAAAAAGATGGCATAATTTTAAGTGAATAAGCATGTTAATAAATAAAATCAAGCCAATGATGAACAAACAAACGCTGAAGTGGTAAAAATGAAACTTTGACGTGTTAAAATCTGGAATAAAATCTAGTTAGCGGCATAATTTGACGCAACCAAAATACGATGAAAATACAACAACAAAAGCAACAGCAACAGTAATAAAAGGAAAAACAAAAGAAAATATAAAACGTATGTATGTATGTATGTATATAAAGAAACTCATTCATATTCCAGTAACCACTGGCACTTGTTAACGTTTGACACTTTTTCATCAAGAAGAAAAATTTAATTTCAAAATGTATAAAAATATTGAATTAGAATCAACCAAAAACAAAAAATAAAAAACAAAACAAAAAGGAGATGCTGAATAAAAATATTGTGTGTAACACGCAAATACCAAAAGAAGAAAAACCATAGAATGTGTACCTTTTTTTCTGCTACAGCCACTGCCATATGAATATCAATAATACCGGCTGACTGATACATGGTAGTGGCAGTGGCAAGGAAAAAAAAGTGAAAAAGAATAAGAAAACGAAAAGGAAAATGAAAAAGTACTGCCACCAAGAATTATAATGTAATGAATTTAATGTTAATAAAAAACGTGATTGAAATTTTAGATGCGTTAACTAACGATAATATGGTCCGCTGTCAAATATTTGTAGAGTTGTGTGAGCACCAGTACAATAAATGACTTCAAAACACCTTTGCTCGCAAAAACATACATACATACATATATATGTACACACAAACACACATGTGTATATACATACATATGTTGCAAACAGAGTTTCTTTTATTATTTCTTTTCACTTGTATACATATATAAAGGAAGGTTTGAAATATCATGTCATTTGTCAATTTATTATTCTTCTCTACAACTAGCATTTGTTGGTAAGAGTTGTTGTTGTGTTGAATTTTCCTTTCGTTTTTTTTTTATTTTTCTTCTAAATTAAATGAAAATTATTTTCTTCTTCCGTTCTGTGTAATTTTATTATTGCTCCCGTTTTGGTTTCCTTTGTGTTAAAATAAAATCACTTCTTGTAAATTCTCTTGTTGTTGCTTCGCAAATTGATGATTTGTTTTTTGCTGTCAGCATATGTTGAAAATTACAAATTCATTTGATATTTCCCTGAGTCATGGATTAAAATGAGATTTATAAAATTCTTGATAATTTTAAAGTAGTTGCCAAGTTTGATCATATATTCGAGAATTTTGAAAAGAATTTCATTTACACGTATGTATATATGTATCTACAGGCGAACTTATTCTATTTCCACAATTTAAATGTAAACAGCCTCGTATCTAAGAGTGCATTAAATTGTATTCCCATTAAAATTAGTTCAGTTCCTAGCATATAACGATTACTCGTTTTAGTATGGGATTTGCAGATTTGTTTTTCTATTCAGATAATACCCAACGCACCACAAATAAGCCTTTTATTATAAAATATCTTGGCAAATCTGATTAAAATCAATAATTTCCAAACTTTTTACAATCATTTTATTTAAAATGCCTATTATTTTTATATACGTATACGTACGTATTATTTGCAGCTACTTTTGGTGTTTAATTTTTTGTTTCGTAAATTTGAAAACCATTTCAACCGCAAACATTGTATTTATGTGGTATTTAATGTGCGTATAGATACGTACGTACATAAATACATGTATTTTTGTTTATTGATAATAATACCGCGTATTTGAATTTAATTTTTTTAAGCTTCAAATATTGAAAACCAAGTATTTAAATAACGCTGATGTTTAATACAGTTGGATTTGTAATTTCGATTTAATTTTTAATATATGAATTGATAATTAATAAAGTTTATCTATCTTTTTCTCTAACTACTTAACAAAATGTTTCGTTTTTTATAGTAAAATGACAACTTGCTGTAGACCGAATGCAATTAATAAGGCCGAATAAATTATTTTCATGTTCCAAAAATGGCAACATATTGTATGTATGCATACATATGTATGTATATTCATATATTTATAAAAAAAAGAAAAAAAATTAAAGAGATGATTTAATTAATTAAAAACAAAACAAAAAACAAAAAAAACAAAGGTATAACAATATAAACATGTAATAGAAACAATGATTATTTAATTAATTAAAATGCAAGTAATTATGCCACAAAAAAATATCACAATAACTATGTACACATATCAGCATTAACAACAATATAAACGTGCATATAAATTATGCACAAATTTTTGTGGTTATCATCAATTAACCCCTTAATTGTTGAATTTAAAATGTAATAAATAATTAAATACAGTTTTTTATTTTATCCCAAAAATTAATAATTATATTCACTTTTTTATTTATTTTTTATTTTATTTTGGTTTGATAAGGATAATAATTTTTTTGTATGTATTTTTTTAATTAATTAAAAAAATAAACATATAAATTAATATGTTTTAAATTTACAAAATTAATCTAGTATACAGGTTTATATATGTATATCTTTTTAATTTCCATTTTTGTGTATTTTTTTTAATACGGTTTCCAGTCCATTGAACTTTATTTTGAATAATTTTAATGTCGATAAAATCCTGAAGGTTTTTCATTTTTTTTCTTTTTTTTTTTGTACAAGTTTTTTTTTATTCTTATTTCAAATATTGATTCAAGTTTTAATTTTTTATATTGTTTGTCCTATTCGAAAGTACATACTTATGTCATATTGTGCGCATCACATGTGAATTTATATGCTTTCGTTTGCCTTCTCTCTTTGCATTTCTTACATACTTTTGGGATTTCGTCACATATTTGCATTCATCATTTGGAAGATGAATGAATGAATGAATGAATGAGCGAACGAATATGCAAGTACGTTTGAAGGATCAAAAATTGTGAGAAAAAAACAAAAAATAAGTGAAATAAATGTATTCATGAGGAATATTATTTGAATTTGTATTTCGTTAAATCAAACATGAAAAAAACTCAACTTCATAGTCAAGTCAAATGCATTTCTAAAAACATGATTAATGTTTGCTTTCAAAATAAATTTGAAATAAAGAATGAAACGCTTTTATTGCAGATACGAAAAAATGTTGTTCAGTTATAAAAAAATGATTTTCCTCTTTAAATATAAATTTTATTTTGAAAATAAAATTCATTTTACATACAAATTTTTTCATTTTCTGTTTTTTTTTAAATATACTTTAATATTGTATTTTCGTGACAAATTAAATATGAAATATTCATTTTAATTCACTTTCATATATGTACACTCGATATCCCATATACATACATACATACAATATATACAATATATAGAAATTTATCTACCCTGCGAACGTTATTGTTTACGTGGCATCATAATATCGTCATCGTTATAATTTCACTAGTGATTGAGATAAAGTTAAAGTCTTGAAAGCATTTTAGTATGCATGATTTTTCAATCTGTATTTATTTATGTTGTTAACTTTGTATACGTATGCGAATATATATTCATTATTTTCATCATCATTATCATCATCATTATCTTGATTATCGCCAGCAATATTAGCATCAGCAGCGGTAATACCAGCAACAGTAGCATTTTTTCAGTTTGTTAGCAAGTAATGGCTAGATTATTCACTACTTTCATTACTCTTCATCCATTCATTCATTCATTCATTCAACTACATTCCTCTTGTACTTACTGGCAATACGTTTTCTTCGTCTACTTTCTATAAGACATAAATCGTTTTATCTACTTTTTTAAACATCAGCACTTGTTGTAGGTTCGGTGTAAAGGAAAGAATTTCGTATAGAGAAGTAAATGTAAAAAAGATGAATAAGAGTATATACATACATGCATATATACGTGTATATATGTAAGTATATATTGTATGGTTGATCAGTAGATAAATAATAATTTTCTACATAATTTTCCTTATTCCCTTCTTTTTTTTATAAATCTTTGTCAACTTAAATGTACTTTTGTTCACTTCATTTGCGATTTCGTTTATGTTTGCTTGAAAGTATGTATGTAAAGTAAGAGCAATGGAATGGCAATGGCAGTGGTAGTGGTAGTGTTAGTGGTAGCGGCACAAATTGTAGTCAAGTGATTTTGGATACAAATATCAGAGAAAATAAATGTAAAATATGAAGCAGAGCTGTCGAACATAACTATATAAAATATAGGCAGACGTTCTTCTAATTTTATGATGATTCAGTTGGAGTCTACATTCGTTCTAAAGTCATACAATATTTTACGAGTTGCTTTAGTTCATGCATTCTGTTGTTCAGATTTAAAGAGTTTCGAAAACAACAGTGGTGAGATACTTTTGATTCAGGTTGTCGTGCTACAAATTTTTATTACTAGGTATGTATCCAGAGAGGTAAAAATGTCAAAACTAATGTGACATCGTATAAAAGTTAAGGACAAGCCCTATTAAATGTTACATTGTTGTGTAATGTCTGTTTGAAAGTATTATTCTGTCGTTAGAATATAAGTTTCATTTCACTAAAACCAATACAAAACAAAAGCTACCCGATTATTGATATTCAGTTGATTAATCATCATCAATTTGTATGCTGGTACTTCTTAATATTTCCGTAAAAAAAAGAGGCCAATCAGGTATGACCAAATTTTACGATTGATGAGACAGATATGAAAAATACTACGCAAAAGAGCGAAAAGATTGGAAAAAGCTTTGTAAAGAAGGAAATGGTATCAATAAATAAACAACTATTAGACAAAACATATATTTTTCAGAGAAATATTTTTCTTTCTTCACAACGTTTTTCCTGAAAATCATGGGAAAAATTGTCAATTAAGAAATTATAATTTTGGAAGCGCCAAAATCGCCATACTCTAGTAGGTAGTGTGTTGGCTTATTAGACGTAAGGCCACGGTTCAAACCCCAGGTCAGACATCAAAACGAAATAATAAATAAATAAAAAAAATTGTCACGATAAACTTGTCACAAATCTATTATTCGGAGCCGACTTTAAACTGTAGGTCCCGCCACTCATGTATAAAATTAACACACACAACATGAGTGATGTGAGAAGCTAGGCCATAATCCTGACTGAAGGGTTATAATGGCCAATTATGTATGTACGTATGTAATTGTGAAAGCGATATACATATTTTGTCATATCGATGTTACAACTGTACTGGTGATGTTTTGATCAGCCTTTAGAATTGACCCAGTATAGAATTAGTGTTAGCAATGACTTTACTGCCATTAAATCTTTTAAATGATTTACATTCAATTTCTTTCTCTACATACATACGTACGCATGTATTTATGTAGGAAAATTTCTTTTAATATTTAGTTTTATTTGCCTACTGCTTCAAAAATTTCTCAACATATCATCATCACCGTCATCATCATCATTATCCATGTGATCATCAGTGTCATCATTATTTTTGCAGCAACTTCTTCTATCTCCTTGAATGAGTAGCAGTATTTTTCAGTATTCAATTTCAAATGTAATGTTTCGTTTGTACATTTAACATCATCATAAAAAATATATTAAAACACATTTATAAGCTTTTAAAACAATTTTTTTCCATTTTTCGCATTTTTCCTTTCCTTTCCCTTTTCTTTTTTTCTGTTTTGGAAATTCCTTTTTGCCTGTACTCAAGGGTTTGGCTTGGTTTAGTTTGGTTGTAAGTTCTTCACTATAAATATGTTGAAAATACTTGCCATTTATCCACGGATTTAGTATTAAATAAATTCCTGCTTTCTTCTCTCTCTCACTCTCTCTCTCTCTTTCTGTTACTTTTGTCTTTATAAGGAGCAAACCGTCTTTGCTGAGGCATAGTTGTGCTTGCCTTTGCATATTTTAAGTAATAAAAACGTATAAAAATTTATCCGTTTATAAATATTGGTTATGATGAAAATTAATTTCTTACAATGTGCAATTTTTGTTTATCAAATAACGCTTCGATGTCTTCTGGCGCCTGATAGTGAACGGATTTAATACCGCAATAAGCTTCCATATTGTATATTAGGAAGTAACATAAGGTTGTGTTATTATAGTTTAATTTGGAAAGAAATTCATTTTACCCTAAGACACTATAAAATCAGCAAATCTGTTGGCCTTTAAATCAAACATTTAAGAATGAAATTGTGTGTTTGCAAGTACGTATGTATGTATGTACATATGTTTGCATTTTCATCTGTCATACTTTGAATAAAACTTGTGTTGTATGTGATGATATTGTCTACTTGGTTTATTTCAATTCTAAATCAAAATCCGCTTTCACATTTTACGCTCCACATATAATCGTAATTGTTACAAAGAAATTGCTGTGATTTTAAGCGAAATTTACTATGGCATATAATCTTAAAATCTATTTAGATTTACAATACATACATACGTATGTATGTATGTGCATAATCGTAAGTACATACACTTGCACGGACATATGTACACGCCAACTTTTCACAAGAACAACAACAGCATAACAAGGGAAAGCTAAAGAAAAGTGAATATCTTTTAATGGAAATGTTAATATTTCTTTATTATTGTTGTTGTTATTACATCAATTGCATTTTCCGTTCCATTCTACCAGAAATTGAGAAGGAATTACAGGTAGATGAGATGTCTAGATCCATGTATGCAAAAATGTCCATGTGTGTATATAGGGATTGGCAATCGAATAAGAAAGGTAAAGTTAATAGAAAAACAAAAGGAAAAATGTATTCCTAATTTCCGTCTTTCTACGAATAAGAAGGCAACAACTTCTGATTTTTAATCCAAAGACAAGTCTAAATCGGGTTTATAAAAATTGTAAGTACTTCTATTAACTAAAGTAATACAACGGTGGTACACCATACAGACTATATGCAAATTTTAGTCCAGAGGTGTGAGTCGAGATTCTCAATTTTAAAAAAATCCATTTTTGGCCAAAAATATATGCAAAATTCTCTAGAAGATCAGTGGCCATTTTCGAACATATAAGATATAGTATACCATACAGACTATATGCGTCAATGTCGAAAAGGAAAACAGGCCCAGTGATATTGGTCCGAGAACTCTGACATGCCGAATGACCTAATTCCATATATGGGCGCCCATTAACATCGGGGACTGCAAAAAGTCATATTCGCGTAGTCATCAAATTTTCCAGAATATGAAGATTCACTTCCCCGGTCAGAATTGTGACGATTGGTGGTATCCTAAGGTGAAAAAAGACTGCATTTGATACTGAAATTATTTTCTTCACTAATGACCGAATTGCATAATTCAAGAATATGGTATTGCGGAACGGGTACGGTCATGGGTATGAGTCAGACCTTACTGACTACAATCATGAGATAGCAGGAGGGAAAAACATACATACATAATTGGTCATTACAACCCTTCAGTCAGGATTACGACCTAGTTTCTCACACCACTTATGTTGTGTGTGTTAATTTTATACGTGAGTGGCGCGACCTACAGTTTAAAGTCGACTCCGAACGACAGATTTTTGAGAAACTTTTCATGGCAATTTATTTACTCTCAGAGTTTTTGCCAGAAATCTGCTGAGAGGAAGACGCCGAAAAAATACTTTTTGTATTTTATTTTGATGTCTGGCCTGGGGCTCGAACCCTGGCCTTTCGTCTAATAAGCCAACACACTACCTACTAGACCATGGCGACTTAAAAAAGCTTTCCCTTAAAGCAGATCATAAAAGGATCATAATGTTAATGAGGAAGGTTGATTAGAATGATTAAAGCTAAATACCTCACACTTAGTGGTGATGATAGCAGCCAACGGTCTAGAAAGAGGAAAGAAAACTTTGTTTGTATCGAATATGCAGAAATTCTATTCAATCGTTTATTTATTTGTATTTTAGCATGGAATTTCTTAGAAATTTTCTTTAACTTAACGCACGTCTTTTTGCACTACACAGTCGGTTTACAACTTATTTTTCTTTGCTCAATTCCCCAAGCAACAAAGGTCATTACGATAATTAGAAAAAAATCTCAAAATGTGAAAATATTCATGCATCTTGCCACAAAACATCGTGAATTCTATGCGTCTAATACACATATTCAAATGCATACGTTTGTATAAGTGTTTGTACATAGTATGCGAGTGAATGTGTTGACAAATATGTATGATCCCAGCTGAAATGAATTCATTATGCTAATGGCATCTAATGACTAATTGTAAAGAGAATTTTCAAAAAAAATTTTCATTCTTCTTACCAAAAATATTAAAGAAAAAAAAAAAACAAACTACAGAATAAGAACCACAATTTATTGATGCTGGTAAAAGACAAAAATTGCTTTGCTGCACACGAGGATATTTTGTAAGAATAAAACGAACTTTTTATTTTAAAGCCTCCTTGCAACAATATCTTTAAAATACATACAACAAACTGAATACAATATTTAACTTAATATTATTTTAAAACTACCAACGAGTACTACTGAGTTTATACATACATGGTTGAGTAAGGAATATAAAAACAAAAACAAAAAAAAATAGTTTTTATGCATTTGACACAATACCAGTGAGAATTGTTCTGAGAGAGGGGATGTAAATTTTAGAATTATACGGTCCTTTGCCGCTGAATGCTCATACACACATGAGCATGAGTGAATCAAAAATTTAACAATTTACAAAAGTTTTAATTAATCTACATACATACATAGACTTTCTGATAGGCATGCACATGCTGTATAATTCATTATTACGGTATAATAATATGTATGTGTAAGGAAAATATATGCATGGTAGGGAAAGTGAGAAACTCAGCATTCAATCAAAAACCAACAAGAATTTTCTTATAAAAAGAGAAAAATTTCCGTTTTTATTACTAAAGCATACTCGTATATCGTTTAAATTACTGAAACATTCCAGATCTATGCAATTGGCGAAGGTTGCTTACCAATTTCGTATGACCAGAAAACCAAGTAGGAGAACAATAAGTTGTTGTAACTAATACACCTCGTTACGGTAACTGAATTTTGAGGATATGAAATGAAACACTTGTATTTATTTATATATTTATTTTATAAATCTATGTACATGTGTGTATTCGAGCACAATAGATCTGTGTATTCGAACTGGAACTACGGAAAGGGTATTCCATTTCTAAGGATTCTATTTTTAATACAATAATTGAAATCGCTGATGGATGAACGAAAAATTGCAATCTGGGACTCCTCATTTTTACTAGAATTTGGATTTATTTGAATTTTATTTGATAAGTAATCACTATATATGGTTCACTCTATGCATAGCGGTAGCATGTAATGTAAAGGTAATAGTGTGTAGAATGATGTGGGTGCAAGAGTGCAGTGTACTATATGTAGTTATTGTAGCATTGTTATGCTTTCAGCATACCTGCAGTTCTTTATTTTTACTCTACTCGACTCGACTCGTTCATTTGTTTGTTTATTTTTTAAAATATTTTTTTTTTGCAATTTTTTCTTCCTTTACTGGTCATTCATGATTTGTACCAATTTGTGGATTTTTCATGCAGTACTCGTTGAACTTGTATCAGCAGTTGCAGGCGAGTTACAATGTTTACAATATTGTTTGTTTATAACAAAAATGTTTGTGGTAAATTGAGGCACAACACTGTACACATACAAATTGTTGTTGCAAATATTCAATATTGCAGTTGTAGTCAGTCCATTATAAATAAAATCAATAACTGGTACACGAATACAACTTTGTTTCTTATTTTAATTCCGATTTTTCTCTTTAAAACAGAGAAACTAAATAAAAGCATAAAAACTCTTTGACAAAAATTCTTATTTATTTGTACAATGTTTTACCCATGTACACAGATTAGCTATCAAATTTAAATCGTTTATATTTGTTGATGTTGATTCTCCTAGGTTCTGCCTATAGAGACAGTGTTTAGTGAACCAATTAAAACAGGGTTAGATGTTTTTTTTCAAATAGTTTTATGACTAGAGAATAATAATTTTTTTTTTCTTCGAAATCTATTGGTTTTTGGGAAAAGGAAAACAAAAGATCAAATTTCTTCTCCGTTTGGATAAAAACAAGTCACAGGTAAATTATATTCGCTTAATTTTACATCGTATACATAATTTTACTCTCCTGACATAATTTTGACACGTTGACATTATTTTATTGTAACCATATTATCTCCTTTGCTGCTATTTGAGGTTTTTTCTTCTTTTTACCATAACATTGTCATTGTTGTTACCGGTACAGTAGTAATCGTTATAAGTTTTACTTTAAAATAATCTCCTCTGATGTCTATTTTTACAACATTTTTCATTCAAAATAACCAACATTTTACCCATATGTGAGTCAATTTCCGTTGAATTATCTTGTGTGTGAAAATATTTTGAAACATTTATTTGAATTTCAGTCAAATCTTAGAACGCAGTTAATTTTAAATATTTTTAAAATGTCTTCACAAGTTAAATTTTTATAAATGTTTTCTTTTCTTTTCTTAAGGCGTTAATACGAAATGACTCACATAGAGAGAGAGAGAGAGAGAGAGAGAGAGAGAGAGAGAGAGAGAGAGTCACAAAAAACATCGTAACAATAATGACAGAATAAAAAGTTTTGTATTAAACTGTAAAGTGTACATGACATCATGACACAACAATACCATACAAAACAAAAACAAGATGAAGGTAAAAATATAAAAATAAATCGAAAAAAAAAATTGAATGAAAATGCATTGACCAAAAGTAAAACCCTGATACTCATTCACTCACTGGCTCACTGGTTCACTCACTCTCTATCTGTATTATATTAAGTACAGGAAGACCTGTGTACGTAGTGGTAGTGGTACAATCTTTCGTGTAGGTGTTCTCATACATACATCCAAGTGTGCAGTATGTTTGGTTATCGGTGCTTGTGTGTTGGTGCAAAAGGTGATTGTTGTCACCATCATTCGGTAGACAAGAGCAATAAAAGGAAATGAGGAAGAAAAAAAATAAAGAAAATACCTGATACAGTTCTTGAGTAGCGAACATGCAATACAGACACAATTACACATGCACACTTAAACATATGCATTCTATATGAACAAAGTTGATATCCTGAAAACGAGCAGATTTTATATTTTGTTGTTCAATTTTGTATTTGAATTTGTGGGCGAAGAGTATACGTATGTATCTATGCTGTAAATATAGATAACTGTGTGTGAATGAGAGCATTGAAAGTTTTATTATGTATAAAAATGTTAAATGAACGAGTTTATTTTTCAATCACATTTCGAATTCTATAATGAAAATAAAACCTCGTAGTCGAGTTTGTATTATTAGAGTCTATTAGTGTGAAGATCACTGTACCATTAAAACACTCTATTCCTCAGCTCATAATAATTCGCATATAATTTACATTTGCATTGTAATTAATAAATGAAATAAATAATTAAGAACCTGGTTTCATATTTGCGACACTTTATAAATTTTCATTAATCTTCATTTCGAGAATGAGACTGTTTACTCTGCCATACAAAAAGGCAATGCAAAGCAGGCGACTGAGTTAGTAAAGTTCAGTCAGTCTTGTGTGAAGACTCGGTGTGTTTGAAGAGAGTAATCGTTGTTTGAAGATCTCCGCTACAAAGATCTGTCGAATAATTTCCTAGGAATAACAAACAAAGCAATTGTTGTTGTTTACATAAAGTTGTGAACACTGGCACACAGAATGGTGCGAATAATAAAGAATTTCAATTAAAACTAAACACAAATTTATTTTTATTTTGATTGCAATCTATGAGCTCATATTTTAAACGTTTTTAAAAGGTAAAAACTTAACACAATGTTTTTAATTTTCTGGATGCTCTGGTATTCTAGTGGGTAGTGTGTTCTACTACATAAAGTCTAATCCGGTCTACTAGTAATAATTTGCATATACTTTGTACTTGTATTTTAATTAATAAATAAATTCCTTTTTGTGAAATTATTTTTTCCGGTAATTATACTTAGAGACTAAGATGGTCAGCATATCCCAAGTTTCAAATGAGAAATAATTAAAGTATTGTCGAGATTATCTGGTTTATGGCTCTGTATATTATCCACAAATATAATATTTTATATTCTTTTCTTCGTTGATTTTTTTTTGTTTGTGTTCCTTATCCCTTTAGTGTCATCTGACAAATATGGATTATGCGCTTACTGCATGACAATGTTTTTCAATAAAAAAAACGGATAAAAACATAAGAAAAGACCAAAGAAAACTCTTACGGCCGATGTATATTTTTTCCAGTAACCGTTAAATATAAACAACACATACATTTTTGGCAGGTTTTTTTTTTCATTCTTTTTTTCCTGTCTTGTTTGCATAAATCTCAGCAAGGTCCGGATGTTCATTCACGTCGCTTGTTGGTTACATGAGGGTTTATTGTTGTTAAAATACGTAAAGACAAATTATGAAATATGACGAAAAGCAGGTGAAACAAACGAAACAGTGGCGTAGTTAGTGTTTGTAGGACATTTTACAAATTATTTTAGTAATAAAAAAAATCTAAAAAACGAAACAGAAGTGAATGCGTATATCAAATACTGAAGTTATGGCAAATTAAATGAAAATATAACTGATGCAGCAGTTGCATTGTATAATAAGTAAATGCTGCAGTAATAATTGTACGTGCATGTTTTGCCAAGATAAGACAAGATAAACAGTTACGCGCTATATATAAACGCCTCATGGTAAAACATGAAATTAAATTGAAATATCACTGTGTTATATTTTTTTCTTCTTTTCTTTTCTGGTTTTATAAAATTTTTTTCTTTTAATAAATAAAAACCTTAATTACATTTGGTATTATAATTTTCTTTTGCCTTAAATTATTGTTTTTTTCCGGTTTTTCTTTTCTTTTTTATTTGGGCAGCCAATTTATTAACCCGTCATTTTTCACTCATATCTGGACCAAATTTTCCATTTTCATTTTCATCTCTTACCCTGTGATGTCTCTATGAAAACATTTTGTTGTTAACTGGTTTTGTTGTTAACAACAAAAGCAGATAATCCTTTAGCATAATAATAAGTTTATAAAACAATGATGCTGAATGTTGTTTGTGCATAAATTGCCAACACTCGTAATAATTTACAAATTATCACGAAACCTTACCACCAACAAAAATTTAAAAACTTTTTTCCAAAAAATGAAATGAAATAAATGAAAACGCTGAAATGAAATTAAAAAAACAGAAAAAAAATTAAGAACAATGTTCGTACACCAGCCATAGCAATTTCAATATTTATGTGTGTATGTATGTGGGCAAATTTTTATGTTTGGTTTTTTGATCTTTTTATGCGGAAAAGTTGTTGTACAGTTGTTGTAGTGAATTGTACTTGAGTTTATTAGCATATAACAACAAACGGTTTTACCACCAGCATCAGATATTAACTTGGAGATGCGGTCGTATCTGTAGCATTATCATTTGCAGTGCCACCCATCTATGTAATGACTATTACACTGGTTCTGCCCACCCAGCGTCTTCCTCTTTACAACGATCCCCAAATCTGTAGATAAAGCGCGGGCTTTGAAAGTTTTTAAAATATTTTGCTGCCATTGTTATTGTTATTACTGCTGCTGTTGCTGTTGGTGTTGGTGTTAGTTGCGGCACAAATAATAAAAACTGCCATTATTTTCAAACAATCACACCCAGCATATTTTAAAAAGTGTAATTATGGTGTAAATTTAATATTCCTCCTTTTCATTTTCATTTTCATTCTGTATTCCTGTATACGTACATACATACATACATATATATGTACAAATGTATTATTATATATATGTTTTTTAATACAAGTAAATTAAAGTTTTTGTATTTGTTTATTGTTGTTGTTGTTGTAAGTTTATGTTTAAAATTTGTTAATGGGTGTATGACAAAGTGTGCTTATATGTGTGATAAATAGTATGTGTTTTATGAAAATGGTTTTTAAAACAATTGTTAAAATGAGAATTAGAAACATTTTATTTAATTAAATTGTAATAAAGGTCATTCAGTACACTCAATTGGCAATATTCAGTTGTAACAAGTAAGTTTTAATCTGAAATGAAATCACTGGCAGTAAAAAGTATTGAATTATTGTCCTTGTAGTGTAATGACAGACAAATGGATACTAAATTTAAATTTTTATATTATTTTTGGATAATTAATTTTATTTTTATTTTAATTTTGAACAAAATTTTATGTAGGCTTTATATTGATAATAAATTATCTTCCATTCTCTGCATTATTTAGCATCGTCTGAGGAATCTTTATCTTTAGAATGCAAAATTTCTATTGTAAACTTAACTATTAAGTGACCTTTTGCAAATAGAATAAATTGAATTACTTTTATTAGGTAAAAACTAAATAAAAATTGTTGAAAACGACCGCCAAAAATTCATGAATATTTTGTCATAAGTTTCTAGATCTCAGATGAAAAGCCACGAATATATTGTCTAACAACATTATGCGGGATAACTGAGGCCAACAATAACAACAATTGAAAAGTGTACGATACATACATACATACATACGAAGTAGTATATTTTGCAAAGTTAAAAAGCTTTAACCATACTTACAAGTAGAAAATAAGGTAGTTGTTGTTAAAGTTGTAGTAGTAACAGTAGTAGCAGCAGTTGTAGTAGTAGTAGTAAAAGAGTTCATATACGTACATACTTCTATGCATAGGGACATGTTATTATGTTTGTATTTGTGTGAGGGTGAGTGAGAGAGAGAGAGAGAGAGTTTGTCTGAAACGGTTTGAAAACGAAGAGACCACAATTTTTGTTATTGTTACATTACATTTTTTCTTTATTATTATGATTATTCTTACTTTTTTTTATAACTCTCTACTGTAAGAGTTGTTGTTGGTGTTGTTGTTGGTCTTTACTATGTATTGTATATTGTACGAGTATATGAATATCAAGTCTCGTAGCTCCATGGTATTTGCGATAAAAATATAATGTTACAATATTTTGCATAAACAGTTTTAGATAACTATGCGCTAGAGTTTGTAAATAAATTGTCGAAATTCCCTTGATTGTTTCTTTCATTTTTCGGTTCTAGAATTCACTGTATGCCAATGGTTGCTGGTTGCTGGTTGCTAGTTCCTTTGCCTTTGCCTCTTTGCCTTACCCTTTCCTTTGTTTTCTTATTTTTCCTACATACATTTATATGTGCATATGTATATACATATATGTATGTATGTATGTATGTATGTATATATACACGGTGGTATAATGTAACAATTTCTCCGTATTTTCGGTGATCATGGGGTTTATTATTATATTTACTTATTTTTCCATGTACATTTTGTTTGTTTGTTTATGTTTATGTACATACAAGATGGAGTTTGTCTATAAAGTTGTATATGTATGCATGTGTATGTATGTATGCATATGTGACTATGGGAGTTCTTTTACTTTACTTCGCATCATTATGAAATGCTTAAAAATATTTTTCCTTATATGAAAATAGTTTTGAATTTAAATAATTTTTCCTCTCACAAAAGGAAAATAAGAAGCCAAAAATATATTGAAATAGTTATGCAGCAAAGCTCTACAATATTTGAAAATGTTTGATACACTTTTCTACAGGGGGCTTTAGTTTAAAATTTTAACATAAGGAAGTAAAGGAAAATAAATCCGGTTATGGTCGACATCTATTGGTTCGGATTGGTGTTGATCGAATTGGTGTTGTTCCATACAAAATTCAAGCATTGTATTAGGAATGTATTTTCTAATACATCTGTATGTTTAAGATAAAATAATACGTTGCTTTGATCCTTTCAGTTTAGCATAGTTTTTGCTCGAAAATTTCATTTAATTTTAGTAGATTTTTTTTCTTTTTGTTTTTGTTCAGAAATTGTGAACCCACTTAAAATTACAATTAATTTCACAAGTAGTCAACACACCATTACATTTGGAATGACATTTCCTTTTAATAGTGCAGCATTAAAACCAACAACAGCGACAACAATGAAAAAATGAAGTGAAGAACGACGACAATAAACCATGTCAAACGGAAATTTGTCTACGCATTTTCTATATGACTGACTATATTCGCACAAATTCATCTTTTCATTTTTGCAATGACATGTTGATGACGTTGACGATCATTTTGATGATGATGACGATGACGATGACGATTACGCTGTAGCTGTTACTGCATTGGCTGACTATGATGACGGTGATGAGGATACATTTGCATGTGCGCATACATATACACATCCATATGCAATGTTATATACACACACATACATAGATATGCAAGTAAGGATAGCAATGTACGAAACATTTAACACGCATCCGTTTACATGTCCTGTATAGTTGATGTTGTATTTCATTTTCAGTTTTACATTATTTGGTCGTTTGTGATGGTTGGTGTTTTTGTTGCTGATTTCCTTGTTTTATTTGTCTGCCTGTCTTATATATTGTTTTTCTTTTTTTTTTCTTTCGTATTTTTTCGGTTTCAGTTTATGTATACGAAATTCACTACAATGCCTACCGGCTTTATTTGTACACTGCCTTTTGGCTGTTGCTTTTAGGCAGAAGTTCGAAATTTGTAGCCGATAAAAAAAAACAGAAGAGAGCGAAAGGAAAAATACTCTTCACTTTAATTTGGTTGGCATTCCCTCACTCTGGAGAGTAGAAAACCAAATTCACTTGTGCTGGTTTATTTATTATTTTCTGCATGTATGCTGGTTGTCTCTTTCAATGTGTTGTAGTGCGTTTTTGTTTTTGTTTTTTTTAATTCTTACTTTTGACTGTTTGTTGCATGATTCTTGTTGGTGGTCTGTTACCATTACAAACGCATAAATTATTATAAAACCATTATAGCGCTTTAAAACCAACATACACACACAAGCACACAAGCAAACAAAAGTGACTCCATAAGCACGCAAATAAAACAGAATATTAAGCTGGCTGGATACAGCAACTGGCATTTTGAAGCTTAAAGTGTTGATTTTGAGATGACACGATAACAGTAACACGCATAAATATTTCGTAAAATATGAAGCGCTCTCAAAAATTTAACTTTTGTTGACGACATCTCACACCTGCCGTGATATTTATAATCTTTTAATAAGAAATACATTGTAAACCTACAAGCAATGTTATGAAGCTTGGAGCTGGATTGGATGTGTAAAAGCAACTAAAAATTATTGTGCATTTTTATATAATCTTTTTACCAAAGTTCTCTTACAAATGGTTATAAAACCAACTGCGTACTTTGACCGAGAAATGTTAAATGAAAAATATGCTGTGCGATAATCAATTTTGGTTTTCTCTAGAATCTGTATTTATTTAAGTGGGATCCCCATTCTAAGACTAAATCTAAAAATTAAAGCCTAGTTGTTAAACCTAAATTACTAGTGATACCTTAATGCTTATAAATGTCGATCAGATGTATTTAAAACTTAAGAAACCTTATCATTTAATTGATTTTTATGATTTCACAAACTACACCACTTTAGCCTGTGTGGAGTTTGAATTTTTTTTAACGCATACGAAGCCAAGCCTCAACTGTTCCAATGCCTATCTCATAAGTTCATCTGTTCGCCTTCATTGGAAGTTTCTTTCAATTTAAAATTTTTGGAAGCTTAAATTTCTTATCAAGAACAAAAAGAAGGCTCATTGATGGATATGCTTATATTTAGTTGTCCGTTTGTAAGTAATAAAATACAAAATAATTAAATAGGCGTAGTATGAATATAAAGTTGAAATTTGACAGTATTTTGTAATAGTTGACAGCAACTTGAAAATGGCTTTTCTTTTAATTAAAATTTTCAATTTATATTTGAATTTACAAAACATTTGTCAGTTACGAATTCACCACGCTAACTCAAATGCTCATACGTTAATGAGATAATATAACATAATATATATGTATGTATGTCTATAACAATATATGTTCATACATATGTATGTATATGTGCTTTGTATAAAACACTTTAGCAAGCCCATATTAATTTACAACAAGAGCGAGCGAGAATATTTTACAAAAGTGTCACTATGAGAAAATCTAATTAAAAGTGTATGTCATCAAAGGCAGCTTTAATACAAGTCCACACACAAATAACTACGCGCAGATACATACGTATATTTGCAGGAGTATATGTATGTATGAAACAAAAAATGTAGATTAAACGAATTCACACAAATGTACATGAAAATATATACAATATATACAATATATATATACATATGTATACATAAATATATATTTATATCTAGGCAGTCTATCTAGATCATCTCATTTGTTGTCTCCATTGTATTATACATCGCATTTTGTTTTTCTGGTTTAATTACGTTTGTTGGTTATTCGTTAAAGTTTTTGTTGGAAAGACAACAACAATTAAATAAATTAATTAAAAAATTATTGTATTTATAGAAAGAAAACCGCAATAGGAGTATGCACTTAAAAATATAAAAGATTCTACATTTGTACTATGAACTGTCTAGAACGAAAAATATGTGTAAACTTATGTGAAGTCACCGTAGTCTAGTAGGTGCGCGCTGGCTTGTTAGATGTAAGGCCACGGTTCAAATCCCAGGTCAGACATCAAAGCGAGAATATGAAAAAAAGTGTTTCTTCGGTGACTTCCTCTCAGCAGATAATGATGATTCTGATCGTTTTTCTTTTCAAAACAATAAATTTGCATTTACTTCTGTGTTTTAATTTCGAACAGCGTGCTTTAAATTTATACTGTGCTCTTAAATATTTCATCATGGATTGAAGTACAATGTAGTAAAATTTACTTATTGTCTGAAGTAGTAGCTTTAAATAAATCCTTGTGATCAAACTGCAATTTATTGCTTCTTTCATTGCCATTGCTTTTTACAGTACTACAGTACTTTTTTTAATAAACTAAAATCCGTAGACAAGAGTATAATCATTAATTTTTCCATTGTTTCCGCACGATTTTGTTTATATCTGCTTAAGAGTATGTATTGTATGTATGTATTCATATTACTTATTATTATTCGAGCAAAAATTTAAAAGAATAGATGCCTAAACACATTTGTGTTTCGTTTTATTTTTTATATTTTATTTTAACAATCATAAATATCTCAATGTCTTAATGGTCTAAACACAACTTCTAAGGACATTAATTACAAACAAGATTTGTGGATAAGCTTTTTTCCAATTTTGTCCAATTTTTTTTCCCATTTTTTTGTTTGTTTTGTTTTCTCCCCTATTTTGGCAATTTAGAAAATGTTTTCAATATTTTTGGGATCGTTAAGTAAATTATAAACATATTTCAGTAGTCAGCGGGATATCAAGTAAAATTTATGAATGCAAATCGGATTATACGGTATGATGAAGACAATATGATGAAAATAAAATGTTGGATTACCTAAATATTTTACCTCGAGTGCTTAAGTTCTTTATTTCTTTCCAGTCTATAATGTTGCATGCAAAGTATTTTATATAAATCAGTAGAGACTTAAGTCTGATAAACAAAAAAAAAAGAGGCAAGAGGTATGGTAAACCACTAGTAAATAGTTCTGAAGTAAATGTAGATTTAATTCAAAGAAAATGTGTACATATACTCTTTAAAATACTTGCAATTGGCATGAAAGATTTTGTTGCGTAAAATAAATGTTTTTTGTTTTTCTAATTTTATAAATACATTCTATACAATGAATGTTTTAGGAGTTTAAATAAAAAAAACTGATTGCATAATGGCTTAAAAGACCATTAGAAAACTTTAGTAATGATTACAATCTATTTTCTCACGCCACCAATGTTTTGTGTGTGGTAATTTTTATCTATGAATGGCTGTTCTGAACGACAAACAGATTTAAGAAGCTTTTTGTAGCAATTTTATTTACTTTCAAAAATTTTGTGAGAAAAAGGCTGAGGGGAACTCACCGAAAGAAATATTTGTTACACAGTTTAAGGGGTATAGAATTAATTTCTAACATAGGCTGTTAATTTATATCATGTATAAGGTATTAGTGACTCCCTTCTTTAAATTTGAAAATAATTTACAATTGTATTGAGCATAATCAGAAAATTTAAATTTAAACGGACTTCTGTACACATGTAAACTGAGTTCCTTTGCCTTAAAACAATTTAAGAAGTAACTGCAACTTCCAAAATTTTTGTTTACATTTTGGTCTTTCCCTCTTCTTATGTTCCACTCAAAACCTTAAAGAAATTGAAATAAAAAACTTTAAATATAAACAAATACTTTAAAACCAAAGAAACTTACATTCTAAATATACTTTCATTCCCATAGTCATAGTCATAGTCCCATCCGTCACAGTCAAATGCTTTACCGCAAACGTCATGTGCACTGCAGTTGCAAAAATATTCGTTTTTGTTTCTCTTTCGCCAAAACTTCAAAATGAATAAAGTTGTTTGTAATATTTAGCAGCAAAAATTTCCAAATGTTACTATGCGTAGAACAGATGTTATTTTTGTTGCAATGCCTCCTGTCACTGTCAGCGCAAAATGACGTGACCGCTAATGTTTATTTGACTTTTGCACATTCAAAACGTCAAGCCGAGTAAATACCAACACCACCACAAAACTCCTTAATTCGAGAGGGGAAATTTATTTCGAAGGCAACACAACTAAAACGAAAGAAAGAAAAAATTTTTTTCTTATTTAAAGATCATAAAAGAAAGGAAAAGAAAGTTCATAATTTTGTAGACTGTGTAGCACAACAACATTATTTTATTCAATTTATTACGAAACTAATTACGACAAGACAATATTTGTACTTTTACGTATGTTTTAGCTTCGATTTTAATTGAGTTATTGAATGGACAAATACAACAAAAAACAACAAAAAAAGATCCAAATCAGAGAATATAAAAGTAAATTATTTTTTATGCACTCTCAAGTTCTATTGTCTTATTGTTATGAGCAAGAAAAATACATTAAGCTTATCCGTTAGCCAACCTTATAATAATAATAATAAACCTAACATACATACATAGAACAACTTTATAATATAAATGCCAACTAATACCTGGTGCACTTTAATATGTTCAAGAAGGAAAAAAAAATAAAAGAGAAATTAAAACTGAACTGAACTGTACTGAGCAACATGTACATACTAACGATAACAACACCAAACAATACTACTTGCTATTCGGTTAATGTAATATTCTAGAAAATAAAATAAAAAAGATAAAATTAAACCAAGGCAAGAATAGCAAAAACGAAATATAATGCTGCAGGAAGTGTAAAACAAACCATTAAAAATAAAAACAAATAAAATTAAATTACTTGTAGTTTATGTAACACTAATAAGCACACAGGATATAAGCAACAACTAAATAAAACAACACATTGCTGCTTAAAATTTAATTGCAGCAGAAGGAAGGATCTAAGATCCCTAAGGCCTTAACTTAGGATACATACGTACATACATACATATCATAATATTGGTCATTACGACTCTTTAGCCAGGATTACACCTTGGTTTCTCTCACCACTTATGTTGTGTGTGTTAATTTTTATACGTGAGTGATGGGACATACAGTTTAAAAACGACTCCAAATGACTGATTTTTTGAGAATCTTTTCATGGCAATTTCATTCACTCTCAGAATATTTGCCAGAAATCTGCTGAGAGTAAGTCAACGAAGAAATATTTTTTCATATTTCGTTTAGTTGGAGATGTTTGACCTGGGGTTTGAACCGAGGCCTCACGTCTAATAAGCCAACACACTACCTGCTAGACTATGGCGACTACAAGTTTAATTAGACAGATTAAGCAGTCAACCCTTCTTGAAGTTAAGGCAGAGATTTCGATCCAAGATTCTAGCAGTCCATAAAGAGAATTATTCCAAATCCGAAATAAAACTCATTATTGTAGAAGAAGTATTAATTTTGGAGAAAAATAACACACCAATAAACTTCGGACGATCGAAAATTGCAAACGCTGTACCCGAAATGGCCGGTTCATCGGCAAGGCAATTCTCAGCGATGCCCCTATGCCCTGTAACTCATGTGAATGGTATCAAACTTTCCAGAGAAATGCCCGTCTCCCAAAGACTTGTAAGTTTGACTGTTATAACCTTCGCCTGAAAAATACTGCAATGATTAGGCAGCCCCTACATATAAAACTTATAATATAAACAACCTACCCTGTTCAGCAAAGTCAAATCTTCTACGAGATTAAATCTATCATTTCCATATCAATCACAAGGAAACATGCGGTCGACCCGAATATGCTATATGGCTACATACGGAATTTAAGAATGCCCAGGTTTGTAGCCGTGCAGCCACTTGCTTAGCCCTCTATTTGAAGAAAAATCTATTGAGTAGTCATGACTACGTGTATATTTTGATTATTGCCCTGCAATGATCCTAATATTGGCATTCACTCCACCAAACGATAAGCTTTCCCGGTTCAATAAAACTCTTAAATATTATACAGAGAGTTGATAACCGTTGAAGATCATAAATTTAATGCCACGTATTTGGTTTTGGTGAAGTTAAGGTCAAGTGCAACCTTATCGTTTTATGGTGATTGAGGCTTAGACTGTAACACAAGCATTAATGTAATCTCCATCTAGTGAGTAGAGTGTTAGTTTAGTAGACGTTTACTCGATAGTTTAAACCTCAGACCTGATGTGAATAAAAAATATTTATTCCAGTGATCCTTTAACACTATTCGCCATGAAAAACTAATGACAAAAAAGTCTGTTGTCCGGAATCGATGATCCCATTACTCATAGATACACTCTGACACAATGGGTGACCGCAAGCCGGACTATTTAATTTCAAGGGCCAATAAAGTATGTACGTGTGTTTAGGGCATTAACCAAATGTCTTAAAACCACAGTGTGGCCCTAGTAGTTCATCTACTGCAAAATGCTACAGCACGGGCCAGAGAACTCTACATTGCTGAATAAACCCATTCAATAAACTTTATTTTGTCTTCACTTCCACGCCAGTAAAACTTGGTAATGAGATATGCACGTCTTTTCATAAGTCCTCCAAGGGGCATAGTGCACCGTCTTATTTACATTTGCTATTTGTGTACTATTAATTGATATGCATATCAATGACGTATGCGTATCCAAGAGTACATACGAGTATATCCAAATAATTTGTAATAATTTGATTACAAATTTCTCTAAAATTAAAATTTCAATTCTAAACCAGTTATACTGGATAATAACTGAATAGTAAATAAATCAATTCGACCATAAAGTGGCTGAGTTTAATGTTCGTTACACTTGTCATGCCAATTGAGGTTTTTCATGTATTTGACACACTAAAGCAATGCCTGCATATAACCCAGTAAACATCATCGTGAATAATACTCGTGTGCTATGAGTTCGAATCTTAATGTGATGCAATCAGTCACACGCTGTCTCACACTCGAAAACATTCTCATATTTTTGAAATATGCTCTCTGCTTACTTCAATGTTTCTAGTCATTTCGGGCATACACTGACGGTAGTTGCTAATGTTTGTCTTTATATTGGGTAAAGGGGAATACGGCGAGAATAGAACAAAGACAAGGATTAGGACATATGTATGTATGGGAGAAAACGAGAGAAAAAATGTAAACAAGGTGCTGTATTGTTATCATTATTCCATACTGTCGGTTCATACGGTTTCTGCGGTTTGTTGGTCAGAAATGTATGGATCTCAAGCAGACATTGAAGTGGTGGTGGGGAAGGGGGTGCTTCTTTTCAATCTGTTTGCTAAATGCTGTCAGCAGTACGCTCTAATTGTAACAGTGTGTTGAATTTTGTACTTTCGTTTTTAATTCCTTTTTTTTGTCGCTTTTTGTTTTGTTTGCTTGTGGTGAATAGAGAGGAAGTGCAGTTTTGTGCAAATAAACGTTAACTTGGGTGTATGAGTTGGTGATAGTTTGTTATCAAATCTTTGGAAGCGAAAAGACTATGAAAACATGAATTGACATGTTAATTGGTTACTAACTAACACAGGAGGAGGAAAAGAGCGGATTCAATGTATTAATACAAGGCTCGAATGTATTTAAGCCTGTTAGGTTTCTATTCTATATTATTATTGGCAGTAATTTAATAAAAAAATACATTTTGTTAACGAATATTAAACAGTTTTAGTTTTGAAACCAAATTCCGTGTAATTTTGATGCTGAAACATGAAAAAATAGAAATTTTCTGAAACATTCAAATGTAAGTGTTGAGTGCAATGGTGCTTAAAGACTTAAGAGCTCTTAGCACAGACATGTTATATGAAAAACAAAACAATGCCAACAACAGCAACATAGTCAGCGACAGTGGCGACAGCAACAGTAGTCCAAAAAAAAATGCCCAAAAAACCCGAGTAAACAACACATGAGTGTAAATAGCAGCAATTTTGTTAGGAGATTCAACGAAAATGCATGTTAGAAATGAAAAAAAAAATTGAAAAAATAATAGAGAAATGGAAAAATAACAATAAAATCTTTTAATGGCTACAACATTTCTGTTAACTGAAAAGAAAAAAAAAAAGAACACAAACATATTGTATGTATAAAATCAAATACATACTCCACTCTATTTCTAACACAGTGTTAGATCTAAGCTTGTATGCACGTTTCTAATAAAGCCGTTTCAATTTTTAGACACTCTTATGATATTTAGACACGTTTAGATGGGCTTCAGTTTAAATGTTGGCTGTTGTTAATCTGTTGATATGAAGAGGTTTTAAAAACAAATTTCATATTACGAAAAAATATTTTTTTGACTATGTATTTGCTGAATATGTTTTAATTGTTTCAATATCCGCTTATACAGAGTGCAAGAATGCAAAGAGCCCATTCAACTCATTATTTTTCATCTGTATAGAGTAGAAAAAATAAAAGAATAAAAATAAGTGGAATGATTAAAATTTAAAACTGGTTTGTATTACAAAAACCTAACCTTTGAGAAGATATTTATTAAAAATGGCTACATTGTCCCTTAATGATCGTATCTCACTAAAAACATGTTGGGAAAAGTACCCAAACGGTGCTTTTATAAAATGTGTACGAATAGTTTTCTTTCTTGGTAAACTAAGCAGTTTAAGTAAGAAGTAAATAATGCTTTCACACGTAATAAATACAACTTACAGGCATCTGCAGACAATATTTTTATAAAAAAAAAAATTAAATTAGAAAGACAAACATTACAATTCCCTTTCCTTTTACATCTTCTTATAGCTTTACACCACAAATATTTCTTTGCTTTGGAGTGCTACAATACCAGCAGCATTTTCTTTCTATGTCCAACGTATAAATATTGAAAGAAAGAATGAAATTACCAAGGAACTGAAAGGAAAGAAAATGGTAAGAAACTGGAAAATGTTTTATGTCCTGCTGCAGTAACACTAAAAACTTTTCACCGTAACAAAGCCTCAGATGCATTATGGTTGCAAGACACTATTATTCCGCAAGCACAGTCGTACATACATACAACATATTTCGACCAAGTAGTCTTGTCTGCACAGTAAGTAAGCTAATATAGTACAGGAATATATTTATATATGTATGTAGGTATAGCGGGTATAGCGTGCATAGTTATTTAACTTTAAACGTCTGGTTTCTATTACCAACATGTCATCGCAGTAATAGAAATATAATTTTGGTTTTATTTTCACACTGGCATGAGTATATAGAAAAAAATAGACCAAAAAAAATCAATGGAGATACAGGATTCCAGTATTAGACTGAAAATTAAACATAAAAATTGTTGTAGTATATCGACTAAAAACTCAAGAGTATTTTAGATTGTTTGGTTTTGAAAAATTTAATACAATTTAAAACATGAAGACATACATACGAGTATTTGTCAAATATTTAACTGTCAAAGTGATATTCAAATTGTAAATTTTTATGGTGTTCTTATCATACGGCAAATATCTGAAACAATTTGTGAATATAATTTATTGTTTAAAATTTTATTTAAACATTCAAATACTCAGCCTCAATATTTCATACATTTACAAGGCACTTGAATACATTTACATCATTTACATTTTTGTTTTTGTAGACTCTAGTAAATGCACACAGAAGTCCTGTGTTCAAAAACAAAAACAAAAAAATTATTGAACTAAATTGACGGGCATATATTTTTATTATTTGTTAGTGAAAATAAGCAAATATAGATAGGCAGACAAACACACACAAACACACAAACAGTCAGTTGAACGAGTATACATTTGCGTTGTTATAAACAAATACGAAATGAATGAATATGTAATGTAATGGTGTGCCAATACATCTGATTATTATTATTACACAGCAAATCATTCGGTTGCCATTGTCATCATCATCGTCACCGTCATCGTCATCGTCATCGTCATCATCACCGTAGTCATTGTCATTGTCACTCATTGGCAATTGAAGTCAATAGCTCCTACCACTATTTTACTGTTTATCTTTAGTTGTTGTTGCCCCCCCCTTGCTATTGTTTTACATTTACAATCATCATTATCGTCATCATATTGTTGATATTTGACACTTTATTATGTGCACATCATTAAATTTAATATTTTATTGCATATTTGTCTGCCTATTTGTCAATTTCTTTTTCTTTTCTTTTGTTTTGTTTTGTTTTGTTAACATACACTTGAATATTTTTCAATTTATACAATATACATACATATATTGTATATACATGCGTATACATACATACGTAAATACATACATGTATTATCAATTTGTCGATACACGAATATGTAATATATGGTTTAAAAACATATCGTTTCATAGATCATTTTATAACAATAAGAATTTAAAAAACGCTTTGAAATTATTTCACAATATCAGTGTGTGTGTTTGGAAGTTATTATTTTAACGGTTGATATTGGTTGATATCAGTATTACATTCCTTTGCGTTTTTCTATACATATCTGTATACATTTGTATCAGAGATCAGCAATGAATCGTTTTTCCGCTACTCATAAGCACTCATGAAATTTTGAACATAAGTGGAGTCAACAATATTGAAATTTAACTAAGTATTCTGATTCATTCGTACTCACTACATCGTTGATTTATAAGCACAGGTTGCAATGAGTATGCGTACAATGGTGACATCAAACTCATACCATTCGAAATATGTTTGATTCATAAGCCTACTCATTCAGATTCATAACTTTAGAAAAATACTCAAAATACTTATAAATGATTCGAGTGACACAAATCATTCAACAAAAAAAGAAAAAAGACCCAAAGCAGCAGGCAGAGCAAATAGCATTCTAGTGTTCGTACGCGATTCATACTTATTTCGTTCTTCGTGTATATGTTGAGTTATGGAGAGTCGTAATCAACAACATCATACGTGTTATTAAGTATGAATATGATGAGTGCTTCAACCTTTGAATATGAGTAGAGGTTCCATGATATTAAAATTAGTATGAATGAGTATAAGTATCAGAAAAGATGAGTATGATTCGATTCTACTCATCTTTTTGAATACTCATTGCTTATATCTGGTACATACGATAGATGCATAAATTATTGATTATTTATGAAATTTTAAAATTGTAAATCAACGTTTCATTGAAACAAAAAATAGTAATTTTTGCTAAACGGTGATCGCCAGATCGAAACAAGTGATTCCGGGTACTATTTGGTGTTTTTCTCCGTTTGTTCGTATCGTTTGAGGGAAAAGAAGATTTCTGTCTTAATTCTATGGCTCTAAAGTAACTATGAAGTATACTAACCCCCTTAAGAAGCCATGAAAAAAAGGTTTCCTAATTCGCCTAAATTGAAATGTTTGTTTGCATGTTGTGTCTGTAGAAAAGTTTGCCATCGAAATTTATCGAAAATAGACATTTTGGTTACGCATACAAAAACGTGCATGTGTGCAAGGTCTAATGTTTATTTTTCTATAAAGTTTTTGTTCTACACATAGAAGCTTAAATTTATACAGCTTTACTTATGCATGTTTTGGCTTTCAAAGTTTTAACCAACAATGTGTTGTTTTAGTTGCTTGTCTTACTGCCGTAAAACAATATGAACAAATGAACAACGTACAGACCTTGTGAATGCGCCGCGAAAAGTAAAAATATTGTAAAAGTAACGATTGGATGAAAACTTCAAAATCATCTTATAAGTCTTATGAGTTTCGGCTATAAATTTCAATTGAATTATTTATGCTACATATTTGAAACAAAGTTTGCGTTGATGGTCTTACGGCTGTTGCCTTCGTTTTAAAGTGAAAACACCGAAAACACAGACTACCGTCGTAGTCTGCCAACACAAAAATATGTATGTTAAGCATAACAGAAGCGAAAATTCAATATTTTTACCAAGTTTATATTATATTATGCCTTTAGCTAAGTGAATTATTGTTGGTAGGTAGTAGGTTTTTTAGACTACTTACATGTAACCCCCAAATATATTTCCAAAATAATAACAAGTTTCAGTTTTTAAGTTAATATTTTTTTATATTTTATTATAAAATTTAGATTTAATAATACTCGTATTATACATTATAATTAAGTACGATACGCACAAAAAGTGTTGCCAAAGTGATTATTAACACTAGGATCGTTGAAGCCGCTGTGCAAAGAACTGTCAATAAGGTGAGAGTCATTCTTGTCCAAGCTGAATTTAACATCTTCAGTATTATTAGTAAAACTGATGACACGATGGATACGAAAACCACGGATGGAAGGATTATCAGCAGATACATCAGTAGTTGTATGGCATTATCCAGAGGTATTATAACAATGAATGCAAAACCTACGAAAATAGCTAAAGCCGCCATTGAAAAAGGAATCATTTTGCAAAACAATTGATTTATTGTTAACAAAATATTTTATTTGTATATTTTGAATATTATATTAATTTTGTTTATATTTTTTTATTTTTCTTTTTTTTCCAATAAAAGTGACAATTTAATATTTTTTTCCAAAATTTTTAGAAAATGTAAAGTAGTCTGTCTACACCAATTATGATTATGATTATAATATATTGATAACAGTGACAATTTTTGTAGATTTGTATAACAAATTATGAAACTGCACATTCAAATAAGAAATTATTAAATTAAACTTGATTGTAAATTTGTTCCTTAAAAATATTTGAATATCTTTTTTTTTTTAAATGTCTTCTTCTCATGCATGCTGTTGCCTGCAATAAAGTTGTAAACATATACTTGTTCGTTTCTGCTTTTGTGGGTATATATAGAAAAAGAAAAACTTAAGGCACATACTAATCCTGCATAAATTATCAAAATCGTCGAAAGAAAAATATTTCATCTCTCAATATTAAACGACAACAAGGATTACTACAACGATAATTGAAAAAAAATTCTTTACTGAGAAAAGTAATTCTGAATTGATTTAATTGATGTATTATTGCATTTGTATCATTAAAAATAATACGAGTTATCGATAAGTTACCTCCTCGTGCATTTTCTTCTTCTGTTTATGTTAGACTATTATGTCCCTTTTTAATATAGCGTACAATTTCAAAAGGAAATTTATAAGAAAAACACGAAAACTGAAAAGCAAAGTTGCATTAAAACTTTACAAATAAAATAAAAGAAGAAAAAGAAGAAAAAAAAATGTTTGGGTATATATGTTTATGCTTTTGTTTATTTTACATTTTTGCCCCCTTGCCGCCACTGCTGAGGAAGCTAATGGTAGTGATGTGCCAGTGCTAGTGTTTATGGTATTTTTATACTCCCATGCAACTACTTGCATCTTGCATAACAATTAACATCCGGTTGTGCATAATAAAATAAAACTTAAAATGGCTCACAGATTCACACATACTCGACTTGCAAAACAAAGTCGGAAGCTCTTTAATTTCCGGTAAAGATATTTTTCAAATATTTCATACTTATTATAATAAAACTGATCTTGCAAAAACTGTACGATACTTGAAAAGATGAGGTTTATTTTATAGTTTCATAAATATAAACAATAATTAAACAAGTTTGCTAGTATAACATTATATTCATGTGCAAGTTTTCTTTTTTTTCATTCTTTTTCAATCATCAAAAGTTCTAAAACTTAAGACATGGAATATTAGTGTATGTTTCTAAGTTTCATTTCTACTAATTTCTTCTACCAGTACATGAATACACAGGGAATAACAGCTATTTATGCATGAAACAATATTTTAACCTAATCCAAGTGTTTAAAATTTGCCTAAAGTCTTGCCTATTAAGCAAACCAAAACCATCTAAGCATTAAAACACTTATTTCTTACCACAGTAGATTTTTTTAATAAATAAAATTAATTTTAAAACAACTAAATGTTGTGCAAATAAAACGTGAGGAAAATTTGTTTGCAAATCTGTATTGTTAATGAAATTTTGTCAACCGAGAACAAAAAACAAAAAAAAAGAAACGCCCGAATTCATTTAAAAACTGTCTGTCATTACATTTCCATTTCAAATATTTTTGAATTTTTTTTTTTGTATATTTTTTGTCACACTGTTTTCCTCATCAGATTCGTAAATTTTTTTTATTATTTAATTTTCGAGGTCAAAACATTTTTGACCAATAATAACTCGAATAAACAAAAAAACAACAGCCAACAAAATTAAAATCTCAACACCGACAGCATTACCCATCATAAAATGACAACTTACTTTAAATTACATTTCATTTGTATGTTTTGAGCTGTTGTTCTTCATGTTTTTTTTTTTTGCTTTTTTATTTATTTTATGTCCATTGCTAAAAAAAATAATAAATAAAAAATGAAAATGAATAAAAAAATAAAAAGAAATTATACAACATCATATACTGGCTGGCCAAAGTTGCAGCCAACAAACGGGGAAAATAAAAAAATCTGAACCCAAAACCAAACCAAACAGCATTAAGTCCCCGGACTATGTCGCACGTGATTTTTTTTCATTCTTTTTTTTTAACGAACAAAAACTTTAGAGATTTTATTTCGCAAAGTATAATACAAATAGAAAAAACAAAAAACGGGAAAATCCAAACAAAACAATGATTTCTTCTTACCATTTCTGTTTTTTTATTTCAATTTTATTTTTTATTTTAATATACACGAATAAATATTTTCATGTAGTTTCTGTTTCTGGCTTTACATTCTACCTCAACATTCAACCACAAATATGAACGTTTTAAACGCAGTTACATATTCTGCAGCCTCCATTACAGAACAGCGTAATGGTTGCAGAGGAGTACGAATGTAGCAATACCCAAGCATTTCTCTGGTGGGCCTAAAAACAAATTCAAGACTAAAAAAACAAGAACAGAGAGTGAGAACAAAACGAACAAAAAAGAGAAAAAAACTGAAATTAAAATGTACAACAATTAAAGTAAATAACTGTGGTGTTGATATTGTTTTCCTCAGTTAATTTCTTTTTATTCTTGGTGCGGTTGTTTGTTGTTCTATAAATGGTGTTACTGGCATTGCTGTTGTTGATGTTGATGTTGATGCTTGTAAGAAAAGTATGTATGTGCCTGCCTGCATGAATTGAATTCAGTCAACTGTTGTCGATATTATTTGTTGTTATATAGTGTTGTAATTGAAATATTTTCCTTATTTAGCATCTTCTGTGGAACTGTGTACTTGAGAGATATTTGTTTGGCGATTGAGACATTTATCGAATGGCGATAAAACAAACAATATGATTGAAAAATATTGTGGAGGATTAGAAAAGTTTATGAAATTCAATTAATATTTAAGCCCACAGATTTGTGGGCATTTAAAATTTTTCCACTTTAGAAGAGGGCTTTAGAACTAAACAATGAAAATGTAAATCAGGCAAGAATTCTTTATTGATTGAAAATTCTAAGAAATGTTATTGTGTAATGCACTTAAATGGATAACTAAATTACAATCAGTTTAGTTCAACTAAATATTACCGCCCTATTGGACTATAAGTTTTGTTTAATTTATCTAATGATTTAAAAAAAAAACAATAAAAACCTACAATTTCTCAAATTTCATTGAAGATTTCAAATAAAAATTGAACGAAATTAGAAACAACTTGTTTATGGACATAGGAAAATGGTTATATCGCAAGTGTACCTTCCACATACAGGAGTAAGAGGTGAGGCGAAAAACTATTTTTGGCACCATGACAACATAATCAAGGAAATCCCAAACGGATATTTTATTTCATTCAATAATGTTTCACATGCCAGTTCTCTACCGTATACAATCGCCTCCCGCAGGATATTAATATCTATACTCAGAAAAGTTAGATCGAGAAGAGAGCAGCTTTTATTACAAAGAAAATGACCCAATTGTGACGCCAGGACTTAACATTCAAAATATTTCATTTAATTACCTCCCTTATGATAACGTCGGACCATGTGCCACACAGATGTGTTCAGTAGAAAAGGAAGGGAAATGAAATGGAAGAGTGGAATAGTTGAAAGGAGAATCGGTGGGAACGGCATTATATAACCTTGCGATTTTAATGATGTGAATATATATTAAATTTTAGATTAACTGTGCACTGGACAACTTTAGCTCACACCCTACTATACTGGACAAAATACGAATGCCATACTGTCTTGATTTTACTGGATCCGTGAGACGATACTCCAAGTCAGTGTTGAGACAACCCAGGGCCTATTGCATACCTCTTTGCAAAATAGTTCGGAAACGGAAATAATTACAGGATCGGATATTTATTCTGATGGAAATAACCATTGTTCCAGCACTGCAACGTTTAACGAGCAACACAACAAGTATTATCACAGCTTAGAATTCCATGATATACATACATTCATCACACTACTCAGCAGTATGCTTGCTATTCGCATTTGAAAAATATCGCTTAAAGTTTTTGTTTTTATTTTATTGCCAATATTTCAATACAAAGGCTGCTTCTTAACAGCGATAAATTGATTTGTTTTTGAAAAACAAAAAAAAAACAATTTTCTTTTCCTACCATGTAGAGGATTCAACAACCGAATGACCATTTGATCAAGCAATACAATTGGAGAGGAACTCTCTGGTTTGTATTTTATTTTTACAACATGTTGTTTATGGACAAAGAGCAGAAAATATTTTTCTAACAAACGAATAAAAAAAAAGCAATCTTTAAATAAAAAACGACAAAAATTTGTTACCATTTAAACTTTTCTTTGCGAATCTCCTACGTAATATTATTATCACTGCTGTTACGTTTGTTATTGCTATTGCTGTTGCCATTACAAATACTCCAAGGACATGAAACAAGAACTTTGCAACATTTTTTTCAATTTTTTTTGTTTATTTTTGTTCCAAATCTGTAGGAAAGTTAGAAAAAAATAGCGTTTTATATAAAAGTCAAGTTTAAAATTTATTGCCTTCACTAAGGGTGCAACTATTTTCATTTAACAGTTCTTTCAGGAAAAAAAACAAAAACAAAAAAAAGAACGAATTGGGCAAAAAAACATATTCAAAAAAAAAAAAGTTGCTAATAGATGAGAAAAATTTTTGTTGGTAAAAATTACAAGAATTGAAACAATAATAACAACAAATAACATCTAACATTTGCACATACATACATACATACATACATACATGCGTACTAAAATTACAAAACTTTAACAGTTGTTTTCCAAAGCAAGTGTTTTTGCAAGTTTTTTGGCTTAAAAGTTCGTGGCAGTAGCGGCAGTAGAAGACAAAACGAAATGAAATGTTTATGGAACGTTTATTTGTTTTTGCTCTTCTCTGGATGAGAACAAAAATAAAAATCGAATAATAAATTGATTTATAAAACTCTTGGGCATATCTTTAACTAATAAAATGTGTTAAATATGCTGAAATTCTTCTACATTCTTCCACATCCCTCCCTTGAAGTTGTTGAAAAATGCTTTTGAAAATACATTCACATTCTCAAATAAATTCCTCAAATGTTAAAAAAAAAGAAATTTATTTTTGTTAACTAAACATATTAGACAACAACAATTATTCCTTCATATATTTAAGGCAAAAGAAGTATAAATTGTGAGAAGTAGGAGAAAGCGTATGTAAAAATTTAATAGAAACATCAGTTAGGATTATAGTTAATCAGTTTTCTCTTCTTCACTTATACATACAGATCAGAGATCAGCAATGAGTATTCAAAAAGATGAGTAATACGCATTCATACTTATTTTAATATCATGGAACCTCTACTCATGTTCAAAGTTAACAATAATGTTCATAAACATCATGTTCATACTTAACAACACGTATGATGTTATTGATATCGACTCCCTACAACTCAATATATACACGAAGCATAAAATAAGTATGAATCGCGTACGAAAACTAAAATACTTACTAGAAGGTGCGGTGTTTGATCTGCTTGGTACTCTACTTAACTATCAAGGCTGTAAATTTTTATGAATATTCGAGTCACTCGAATAATTTAGAAGTATTCTAAGTATTTTTCTAAAGTTATGAATCTAAATCAGTAGGCTTATCAATCGAACATATTTCGAGTGGTATGAGTTTGATGTTAACGTTGTTGCATACTCATTGCAACCTGTACTTATAAATCAACGTTATAATGAGTACGAATGAATCAGAGTACTTAGTTAAATTTCAATATTGTTGACTAACTTGTATTCAAAATTTCATGAGTGCTTATGAGTAGCGAAAAAACGATTCATTGCTGATCTCTGGTATTCACATGTAACGTTATTTGCTTGTGTGCACACAGTAAAGAGCAAAGTCGAAATCTTTGGTTCTAAATTGCAGTGTACATTCCAGGAACTAGTTAATCAAAAATTCAGTTTTACAAATTTGAAAAATGTAGTGAAATTTTAACATTTACAATGAACTGCCATTGCTTTGATAATTTTAAAGTAAATATTGTTGACCAATTGTTTTTAATCGAAAACCTACAATATTTTTTCTTTTTTAATAAAATTCAACCAATATAGTCAACAACAAATATAAGGCACAATAAAAGAAAAAAAGAAACAAACGAAATGCATACAAATATACTTAAGTATACGTACATATATGCGTATATGTGTGTAAAATAAACACATTGTCATAGTATGTGTTTGTAGCTATAGCAACTCAACATACTCAAATTTATGTTTTTAAATTACACAAATGATAGATGATATGAGGCATTCTCTAAAATTCACAAAAACAACGGGTTGACAGTATTCCTTCATTGTCTTTAGGGAGTAGACTCAAAAAACAATTAAAAAAAATAATTCGATGTAATTTATGTATGAATATAAACAAAAGAAAAATATCGAATATACTGTATTATTAAAATTAAAGAAAATTACAACATTTAGTAGCTTTCGATGCTTTTCTGTTTCTGAATTTGGAATAAAACAAATTAATTAATTCTTAAAATTCAGAATTCAGAGCTGGCTAACCTTGTTGTAAACAAAGTAAAATTAAAAACAAAGCAAATGTTTAACAACAGCATCTAAAAGTGCATGTTTTAAATTAAAACTGCTGGTCGAGTCTTTAACAACAGCAACAGTAGCAGTAGAAGTAGCAGTTGTGTTGTTTCTAAAGTAGTTGTTAAAGTAATAACACTGCGAGAAGTTGTAGTTGTACCAGGCTAACAAGATAGTTTAGTTTGGTTATCGTCATTCTAAGGATAATTTGTATTTTGCGTTCGGAGAGCAGATGCATTTGGTTTCCTCAATATATTACTGCAAAACTGTTTTCTTTTTCACATTTTTTTCCATTTTATATATGAAATACACACATCCATATGTACATACATACATTTATGTAGGTATGCAAGCAAGTTTTTGAGTTAGTATGTTTAATGCAATGGCAAACCATGCTGTTCATCATGTCAAAGCTTATGTTCATCTAAACATCACAACTCAGGCACATTTTCTTTCTTCAACACACACACACAATTATACGCACACAAACTCAAGGAAATACTTATTCATTCCATACATACATACATGTTTGTGTACTGGGATGTGTTTGTTCTCATGCATGTGTTTACATTGAAGATAGTATAACAGCAACACAACATTATTGGTTGTAATAAAGCTACATGTGTTTATTTCCGTTTTCCCTAGTGTGTGTATGTGTACATATATGTGCGTATGATTATGTGAGTGATGAACATCTAATACTTGTTTCCTTGCTAAAGGGTCATGTATCACAACAAGTATGTTCAAGCCAACAGTTATGCACACAAACGCGTATACTTACGTTTTAAATTTTTACATGTTTATGTATGTATGTATGTATGTATGTATGTATGTATATATGTTTATATGTGTAGGCAGGGAAGAGCGTTCTGTTAAGTTTTTTGCATTTTTTCGCTTGTTTTCTCCTCATTTCTCTTTTTTACATATTTTTATGTTCTCTAATGTACATAATGCAAGACAAGACAAAACAAAACAAAAGAGAGCTAAAAAGAAAACAAAAAAAGGAAAACGTATATCAAGAATGAGAATGAAAAACGGATTTTTGTTATTCTCTGGCAACTAAAGTCCACTTAATGCATGCAATACAACTTTTAATATAAACAAATGATAAACAAACGCTACCCCCATACACTCATACATACCCATACACCCATACATGTATGTGAGTAAAGAAAACTTTGAATAAATTCAATCATATGTGAGTGCATTTATATGTTCCGGCCGGCATACATGCAAGATGTGTTCATACATCTCCTATCCTCCATATGTACGTCTGTATTTTGTCTGTTGTTGATGTAGTTAAAAAAAGTTGAAGAAGCAAATGTTTCTTTCATCATAAGTTCATTGATAAAAGTTTATGGTTGATTGCTTGAGAATAGAAACAATAAAAACAAAACAGAGTACAGTGTACTGATAGAAGTACATACATATGTATGTATGAGAAATAAACTATGAAATGATAATAATAAAATGATTTTCTATAATCGAAACTCACATGAACAGTGCTCTACAATAAACATAATGAATAATGAATATTGCAAAAAAAAAATCATTTTAAAATGTATTAAAAAGTATCAAACAATGTTGTTGTTTCAATTTCTTTATTCTGTATCTGTATTTATAATTTTCAGATGCAATTTGCAGGCCAATTGAGAAATAAAATGAAAGCTTATGTACTAATGAAACGACTACCAAATACAATATTTTTAATTTCTCGAAAAATGTAGATAAGTTTGAGAAATTACCCGTACTCCAGAGATTACAATATGAACATCGGTGAAAGGTCTGGATAAAACATCTCTAGAAAAATTTAAGGTACAATAATTGTTTATCCATCCGCGCCTACTCATATGGGAAGCAACGACAGTACTTTCTTTCAGTCCTATGCTTCCTAATATAACGAAAAAGAGAATAAATTGAATCTATTCTCTTCTATATAATAAAGAAGTAGAGGCCTGGTCACATTTAAGGAAGGAATATATGGATTTGTGCTTACCAATCTAAAAAATAGAATTAAATATGCTGTAGACGATTGCCCATATGAAATAAACCGTAAGCTCATGTATTTGCATTGGAATACATCGACATTGGCGTACGATAAACCCACATTGTTTGAAGAAAATTTCAGAAGCTCTTCCTATAATGTCGTAAAAACCAATGATAGACATTAACTATGTATAGATATTTAATAACCGAACCGTTGCATAGCTCTTGCTAAATGCAATCATTAAGAAGTATTTACTAGAAATTTTACAAAATCTTGAAGTATAAGATACCATGATTCCTATGAGCTTATTTTTTTCCTTCTTTTTTTTTTTGGTTAATTTTTAAATTGCTTATGATAGCAACATATTAATTATTTGTGATGCTACAATTTATTTTTTTGTTTGTATTTCTATTCTAGTTATTATGTAATATTTTTTGTTTGCTCTTATTGTTGTCATTTATGTTGTTATTTTTTCTAATTTTCATTTCACTGATTTTTGTGGTAAAATAATGAAAAACTATGCAAAAAACAAAAAAAAACAAAAAAAAACTTTAAAAAACAATAACAGTAATAATAACAATAATAATGAGAATATTTAATATGGATTTTTTATTATTGTTATTATTGTTCTTGCCGCTGTTGTTATTATTACTGAATTCTGTTTTTTTTTTTGGTTTACATTAAAAAGTTCTTCCAACATTTAAGGCACTCATGATAGCATTTGATTATTGTGTTCAAAATCATTGCCATTCTTCTCGGTTTACAATAAACTGTGAGCTGTCTTAATGGCAAATGTTTCATGTGTACTTTGTTATTAGTATTTGTGTTTTTTTTTGTAATTTGTTTTTGCATAACAATAATAATATTTATAGAAATACAAACATTTGTGTTTTCTTTTATTTTTTTTTTTTTTAATCATCATGATATCTCGCCGTATTTTTTTGTTTGTTTCTATTTGTGAAAATTAACGGCTTTTAAATGTGTTAATATGTATGTGTGAATTGATGATGCCTCTGCATTGGTGTAAATATGTTGTATATCCCCATATCTCTTTAAACAATTTTTTTCCACTCGTCGATTTATATCGCTGCCTTAATGTAACGTATTGTTAATTGCTGTTGTCAATTGTTAATGTTGTTGTGCTCATTCATGTGTATTCATGAATAAGTTCGGAATTAAATTTTTTTTGTGTTTGTGCCATAATAACTTTTGTTGTTGTTGTTGTTTTTTGTTTTTATCCATAATTATAAATTATGATGGTTTTTATGTAAACAATAAGCTTAAACGTATTTGTAATATGTATACTTTATCTACATATAGACATGTATATATGTATGTCTATATGTATGCTTTGGAATTGTTGTTTTTTGTTTATTTTATTATTATAAAATAGATTTTTGATTGTTGCGATTTGTTAATCTGTAATTTATGCACAATTATTTTAATTACTGTTTGCTGTCATAAACAGTTTGTAAATTTGTTTAAAACCATACATTGTCTATTCGAATTTTTCATATTATTATTACATACATACATACATACATACATACATACATACATATTATTTATTTTTTTTTATTTGATTGTAAAATTTTAGTGTTTAGTTTCTTCAATATCGATCAATTTTATTACACTGTATTACCACTGTCTGTTAGAGGATTAAACTTTTATTGAAAATCGCTTCTTTGTTAATTTAATTAATCAAAATATCTCAATTTTAGTAACACACTAAATGGCCTTTGACCCACATTTTAGCTTAGCATAGCTTAGATCCGTAAATAAAATATTTTATTTGAATGCTTATGCTTGCATGCATAATTTTTTCTACTCAATTACTCTTCTACGGTTTGGTGTTCTTTCAGCAAATTTAACTTTGCAAAAATATATTTTTTCACGTAAAAAAAGTTGAAAAAATAAATTAAAATTCTCTGTACAGAAAATAAACAAATGTGTCATTACTTGGAAATGCATGCTCATATTCAAATTCCTTTCGTGGGTGTGTAAATAAACATAAACATGGCATACAGAGTGTTTCGTATGATTAAAAAGAATGTTTCAGTTTCATTACAAGTATATTAAGTAACACATCTCATGACATCACTCGTTGTTTTTTTGATGCAAAATTAATGGATAGCATACGCTATAGCGTATACACTTGCATAAACAGGGAACAATTTCATATTTGCGGTTGTTTTATGTGCAACCAATGAATGCATGCCAGTGTTATCGTCATCATCATCATCAGTATCATCGTCATCGTCATTGTCATCACTATCACTAGTATCGTCATAGTCATCGGTAACAGCAACTGCATAGCTTCTGCTTTATTGCTAATCATTGTTTTTTGCATCATTATAATGGTGTGTGTGTGTGTGCTATTTGCTACATGCAAGCGTATACAGGTGTATACAAACGCACCCATAATTTTATGCTGCTGTTGGTTGGTATTTGGTATTCCAGGATTTCTTCATTAGCCTGCCTTTTCAAAATGAAATTAACGCATGATTTTAAAATTCAATACCTAAACCACAACGTATGTATGGATAGACTGAAAAAAACACCTGAGGGCATTTTGACTGACAGAAATAATATAAGTGTAGCACAGCGTTCTACCTTAATACAGAGAGCGCTTAACTACAAATTGCTTATTTTGCGGACAATTTTAAATTTTGAGGGTTTTGAGTTGGTTCGTTTCGTACGTATATATTCTGTTTTTAAATGGAGTATATTCTTTCAAAATATATTTATTTATGAAACCATCTATTCAAACCACATTTTTCTTTAAGTCTTTTGGTGTCGCCGTAGTCTAGTATGTAGTGTGTTGTCTTATTCGATGTAAAGCCTCAGTTCAAACCATAGATCAGACATCTCGAACATAACGACATATGCGACTTCCTCTCAGCAGATTTCTGGCACAAACTCTGAGAGTAAAATAAAGTTTTCATGAAAAGTCGACTTTAAACTGTAGGTCCCGCCACTCACGTATAAAATTTTACACACACAACATATGTGGTGTGAGAAGCTAGGTCGTTAGCCTGACTGAAGGATTGTAATGACCAATTATGTATGTATGTATGCATGTCTTATGGCGCATTGAAAAGTTTCAAGAAAGTTTTAGAATTTTGATTGTTTTAGATCTTCAACTTAATGCCGTCGTCATTATTGTAATATTGTTTACATATTTCACATAAAAATGTATTCATGGCACTAGCACTATAAAAAACATTTAAAACAATTGTACAAATATATGTATATGTCTGCCTTGAATTAACTGAGCTTTTTTATATTCTTCGTATGAGCTAGGAAGAAGTTGCACTCATGATCTCATATGAAAACGTCACTGTGCATATAATTTACACCTTTTCAAAACAAAAATAACCATACAATATAATTTATTCGTCTATATATATCATACATAAGTACATATATGTATTGTATGGTACATTGTATACATAAAAACGATATAATTTTTGGCCGATAGTTAGTGGCGGTATATTTGGTTGGTTGCGGTCTCGCATATAATTCTACAATTTGTGTTGTTCTTTATGGTTATGCATACAGTTGTGGATGTATTTCTGTTCACAAACCAAATAGAGCGCCTAAAAATGGATCTCTATTCATTCGTGACTACATTCGTAAATGTCAGTGCTGTCCATACATCCTGTCAGGCAATGATGTTTAAACAAATGTACATACAAGAGAAATGATATATTCAAATACATATGTATGTATGTATATAAAAAACATTGTATATAATGATGAGATTTTAATTTGATATTTTTTTTATTCATTACAGCCTTATATACAGTATAGTATAATATATGTATGTGTCTATAAATTTCGCGTTCATTTATTCATTCAGTCATTCATTTATTTGAAAAAGGCTGAAAAATTTACTGTGTTGGCTGCAATGGTCAGATATTTGTTCGTGGATTTTATTTTGTTTCCTTATTGGCATTTCGCATAGGGATAACGGTGTTGAGAACGGCAATTGCGGTGGTAGAGATGGTGGTGTTGCTTTATTGATGATACTGATTTTGGTGGCTCTCTTGTATACTCCGATGTTGTTTCAGTAGGACGTGTCGTGTGTTGTGTGTCGTTGCCTTTGTCTATCGTCGAAAGGTGATTCAAGATTATTTTGTGGATTCGTTTTTTCATATTTCTTTTCATATTCATATCTATGTATGTGTTTATGTGGGTGCCTATGAAATTCTGTGTCTGGTTTAGTGTATGCATATGTGTGTGTGAATGCAATGTAGCGTTGAACGGTCAACTGGTATATAAATTCATTAAATATTCATAAATGAATTAAGAGAGGCTATTTTTGATTTAAGGTGTGAAAATGATGCACAACATTTAAGCTGCAACTCTATTTACCAATGAACACAACAACAACCACAACAACAATGTCTGATAAATCGAATTTTAAGTAAAAAAAAGGGAAAATTATTCTTAAAAATATTATTATTTCATCATGTGCTGCTGAATTTGGTTTATTAGGATTTGGTTTTTGCCAAATTTTCGACAAGGTGACGAAAGAGACATTTAGGCGAAGGGAGAGAGAGGTATAGGGAAAAATGAAATCCATTTGCCACCTACTTATCGAGGTTTCAATAGAAATTTCCACAGTTATTGGCACTAAACAAATCATAGTGTTCATTGATTCGACCACATAATCATGTTTGTTTGTCTATCTCGTACGTAACAATGATCGTCTGCATGATTTTGCATAGGTGTACATACATACATATGTATGTACATACATACATATATGCATTAATGTATGTCCGTCTATAGACGATATACACGTAAATGTATGTTTGCATGTATTTATGTCTTGATTGGTTGTTATATATGAGTGAATGCGTATGAGTTTTGAGTGTGTGTGTGTGTTACATTCGGTTAAATGAAAATTTGTACTTTAAGGATTACGAAGGCAGGCAGAAAATCTTTTGTGTAACGTAAAACTGAAACAAACAAATTGTAAAAATTGTTTATGAGGTGTACATGTATATGTATGTGGCTGTATGCGTGAGAGTGTGTCTGAATTCCAATAAATGCTAACAGTATTAAACGTATACCCAAAAACTTATATACAAACTGTAAATACAGTTGTTGTTATTGCTGCTGTTGCTGCTGCTGCTGCTGCTGTAATTTTACCCTTCACCAATTCGCTTTTTCGGTTCGTTTTTGCTGCCATTGTTACTACTGTCATGCAAAAGAATCACTTTTGTGGTAAGAAGCACATCACACAGAAAAACAACATTGATTGCAAATTGATGTTATTGGATATGTGAATAAAGAAGATTAAAACTGTAAAAAAAAACGACAGAAAGAAAGAAAAAAAAAAACAGGCAAAAAAGGAATTGCAAAGGCAATGGCAACAATTTCAGCATCAGTATCATGTACAAAAAAGGCAATCACAAGTATAAAGAGAAAATGAGGTTAAAAATTGAAATTTGAAAAATTAGAAAAACTAAGGAAAGAAACGTAAAAGAACGGAAAGGAACTCGAAACCAAAGAATAATTGCTGATATTAAACGATTAAGTATAACAGTGTACAATTATTCGATGTGTTTGAAATTTGATTGAGCTTACAAAAAAGGTTTTACTGCTTAGTAACTGTATACTTAAAAAACAAAAAAAAAAAAACAACGAACAATTAAAGAAATTTATTCAATAAAAATCATTGGCAAAATATATTTCAGAATAGAAGACAAAAATTCCATAAAAATAATTATTAAATCAATTTAATTAGAGGAGCATATACATTCCTTGTATAAAAGGATTTTATCGTTTTGAAAATTGCGTTAAATAAACATGAAGCAAACAATGTTGTCATCAGGATATAATGAAATGACATAGAAATCTCTGTTAATTATATTAAATATTATGGCTTTTAATAGTCAATATCCTTTGAAATTAAGAAAACACCTTGACAATAATTGTACTTTTCCTTTTGCTTGCATCTGTAGCCCGAAGGAAACAAAGTTAACATTGTTATGATCCCCATTGAAACAGTGCAGCAGTGATAAGGCCAAAGGGAATATTCTATTGTGCTTAATAATTATTGAAGGACAGGTTCGCATACATTTACACACTAAAATTGCAAAATATCTTTATGGCTTATTTAGTTTGTGTGTCTTTTAAAGGAAGAAACATAATGACAGCATGTCTTCGTCTTGACATTCTCTGTTGCATTACGGTTATTAGATTAATACAATTCAATATTGCCAAGTTGCTACAAAACGTAAGAAGAAGAAGAAGAACAAGAAAACGAAGATTGAAGAAGGAAGAGAACGAAACTTTATCATCATCATTCCATATTACCAGTCGTATAAACAAAAAGACTTTCACTAGTTTATAGTTTTACAAGAATTATTTTCTATTCGACTTCAATACACAGACAGACAGCAATAATGTAGAAATGCATTCAGTCTCTTGACGACGACACTTATCAGCATCAGATGTCGGAGGAGGGAAACCTTGAGTAGCTTAGCACAAGCAAAACTCCCATAGAAAATTATAAAGTCAGAGGCAAATAAGCTGTATTCATTTTTCCATTAGTTAAAGAGATAAAACTAATCGTGTTAGCAGCTGATGAGGCTTAAAATTGCCAACATCTTTATTTACTTCTATGAGCAGCAGCATACACACAGTGTACGACTGCAACAATAATAATAACTTCGTATTACAATCCCAAAACGAAGAGAAAACAAAAATCAAATTAATAAGAGTAAAATGTCCTTGTTGCACTAAAAACACAATAACAAAAAGAAAATAGTTTTTATTAAAGAATAAAAAATAGAAAACAAAACAAAAGCAAACAACAAATAATCAAATTATTTTCATTGTTACTTAAAAAGAATCATTCTTTATCTTTGCATTTGTATCTGCAAAAACAATACAAGAAAAAGAAATGGGGATTGAAGGTTACATGTTTCTTTAAATGGATTTTTTTGCATTTTTTTAATTCAATTTTAAAATTATTTTCATTTGAAATGTAGGCAAGTTTATATCAAATTCATGCAATATTCTATTTAATATTTCACTTTAAATTCTGGCAATTCACTGAGAGTTCATAAAGTTTAAAACATTGATTGTATTTCGTGCATAAGCCAGAGAGCCTGGCATTTGTATAAAACCACAAAAATCTATCAGTGACTATTATTACCACCAAATAGTAAAAACAACATTGAAAAAAAAATGAACTGAAAAATGAAAAAAAAAAATGAACTGAAAAACCACAAAATAAAAATGAATGAATGAATAACACAATAAAAAATAAAAAAATAATAAATACACTCTGGTTACAAATACAGAAGAAAACAAACAGAAAATTCATATCAATTCATTCAAAAGATTGCTGAAAAACTCATACCGAAGAAATTAATTTTGTCAATCGGAATATTAGGAAATTGAATATTGAAATAAATTGAGGAATACTGAACGAAATTGAAAAGCAAATAAAAAATAGTTTTTATAGTGATTAAAATTTTAATGGGAAATTATTGGGGTTTTATTAGAACTTAGCACAGTTAACAGCATGCTACGAGGCCAACCAGTCAGTATGGAGAACTTTGAAAATATCCAGCCAAGTATAGAATATTCAACGCAGGCGTTGAGTCGGCTATGTTGACTAGAAGTAACCCTGATTAATTTAGAACACCATATAGGATATAAACGTATACCTAGAATGTCGCTACAGTGGAATCATCAACGCTCAGAAAGTAGTATCCCAAGAACTAACGTTTAAATTATAAACAAAAGCTAGAAAAACAAATGCAATAAACACACCTGTTTAAAAATTATCGTACTGCTTAATATAGCAACAAACACCAGCATAAAAATGGTAAACAAGTAAACAAAAATACACAAACAACACTACAAGAGTAAATGTAAAAAAATACACAAACAATACTACAATTATATAATAAATGTAAACAACGATGTTAATATTTATAGAGATTTCGAAAAGGCAAAGTCACGGACCTTCGCCTTCAAGAACATTCATTAGACTATTTACTCTGCCATATAAAAGGGAAGGCAAAGCAGGCGATTGAGTTAATGAAGTTCGACCAGGCCTGTGTGAAGACGCGGTGCATTTGAATAGAGTATTCGTGGATTGAAGATCTCAGTTACAAAGATCTGTCGAATAATTGCCTAGTAATTGTTATTGTTTTTGCAAAGTGTATATACAGAGGAATAACAAAGAAAAGCAATTGTTGTTGTTTACATCAAGTTGTTAACAGTGGCACACAGAATTGTGTTTTATTTTTATTTCATTTGCAATCTACGTGCCCATATTTTAAACGTTTTTTAAAAGGTAAAAACGTAACAATATTGTAATCTACATAGGAATTTACGACAAATCTAAAAAATAAAATCTAAAATAATAAAATCAGTTTCATTTAATATTAAAACATAGTGCGTGTTGTTTGTTTTTTTTGTATTGATAGCAATCGATCGTATTTATAACCATCACTATCACTTTTTTTTATCGATATCTCAAAAGAAAATTATCGAATATTTATTTGTATCGTAAATTTTGAAATAAACTCTGCCGTGGCAAATTTCTTGTACGAAGACTGTTTATTAAATAAAGAAAAATTGCGCTGAAACAAATATACCTTCTTAAGTGATAATTTATAGCAAAGGTTGTAAGTAATCTATTACGTTTTATATTCCCACTCTTTTTTAGATGTTCTGACATTGAAATAAATCCCAGGTTGAGTAAAAACAATTAAGTCCTAGTTACTATTTGTACATCATCTCAGATTGCCGTTCCATCATTCTGTAACCTCTGTCAGTATACATGTATAAATAAATAAAAAAATATATACATACATACATATATAATTAAAATATCGAATACAAAAACTAAACATTTCTACTATTTTAACGACATTTAATATTCTATAAACGCAAAAAGAAAGTGAAATAAAATTTTAAATAATAAATTAAATATGTTTTGTAGTTGCTGTCGTCAACAAGAGTACCTCATCTGAATTAACGTCATCGCCAGGGACATCATAAAGAAGGAAAATGTTGAAATTAAAATATCATATACGAGATCGTCAAATATTAAAATACAATTGCGTGGTAACAAATATTTATAAGATATTTATTGGTTTTTGTATATGTATTTACCTTGAAAACACAAACTTTGTGTGCAATGAATGGAATCCATATGAAGATTGAAAAAGACATGGAAAAGAGCAAAGAGCAAATCCTTTAATATCTTTTTTTTGTTTTCTTGCAGTTTATAAATAATTTTTAATTTCGTATTTAAGCAAAAGTAATTAAAAATGTTTTCGTAAATAAAGTTTTTAAATAATTTCGAAAGTTCTTTCGTTTTATTGTTGTTGGTCACTATGTCTTCGTATTTAAAACCCTTTTTTGTTTTTGCTTTGAGTATATCGTATTTGTTGTTGCCATCTTTCATTTGGGGTTCTCAATTTTACCACGAAAATATAAATCATTTAAAAATGTAATGCTTCCCAAAGGACTAATAAAACATTACCGCCACAAATTATGCCAACAGCATCAGCAATCCTCTGCGTATGTGTATAAGAGAGTGTTTTTTCCTTGTCAATTTTTTTCCTTTTATTTTGTCTTTTTGTTTTTTTTTTTGCTATTTTCGATGGTTTACGTTTCTGTTGACCATTTTTATATATTCTGTCTGATCTGGCATAAAACATGAGTGAACTGAGTGAAGTGGTTGTCTTTGTTCAACCAATCATACTTTTGTTGCGCCGCCATTATAATTGTTGTGCGATAAGGGACTAATAAAAGGACGATTTTTTAATTGTAATTTTATTTTACACTCTGGCATTCTTAACATAAACAATAACCAAGTAAATCAAAGTAAAAACGCTGGAAAAAAATTCATTGATTTGCATTTAATTTTCATGTAATTAAAAAATATTATAATTAAAAATGAATCTATTGAAATACAAATCTATACGTATATATATACATAGTATGTATGTATCAAAAAAAAGTAATTAGTGTTACTTGTATTTTATTCAATAAAACTGACTTACATTACATGTAATAATAAAAGGATTTTTGGAAAATAAGCATTGAATAAGAATAGCGTAAGAGAAGAAGAAAATATTAATTTCGTCCACTAAAAGCAATAGGCAAGTTGACAGGTGCTGATTTCACTGATTGCAATGGGAAAAGGAGCACAGGACTAATGTAAGTAGACATGGAAGTGAAAGAAGAAAAGGATTTACTAATCCCAAAGTGTGCAAAATAATAAAAATTTTATTAAAACACTCTAACCAACATCCCTGGAAGGAAAGCTACCAATTAAATCAGTTGTGGTTACTTTATTGAACACTACTGTACAGTTTAAAAGAAATAAAATTATTAAAAATATGTGTACAAAATACTGTTAAATTCAAAATGCTATAAAAACCGTTAACATTCCAAAACAATTTCCTTAACAGACATTAAAATGGAAGCGTTGAATGGATGTATTCAAGCAAACAAACTGTTTCAATTCCATAAGTCTTACATACAAAAAAAAAACTAATAGCAACCCCCTCATAAGGACAATCTCAACAAAATAAAATTCCATAACATTTTGGTTACAATCACGTTTCACTTACATACAGTGTGTTATACAATTTTGTAACATTTTTCATTTTATTACTTATCCAAGAGCAAGAGTAAATATTTCTTTTCCAATAAATTCCAAAGGAATGAAACAAACTCGTGTACTAAAACATCATTGAATATATACGAGAATGAATTCTCATTTTATTAGAACAGAGGCTATAAAAATGAGAAGAAACGCGGTATAAGGAATCAGCATCATGAGGTGGCGTTCGTTTTAGTGGCGGAAGAAGAAAAAGCAAAAAAACGAAACACGAAGTAAATACTATTTTCAGTTATAATGATAATGTCAAAACGAGTAGATGTTGAACTAGACACGGAATAAATAAAAATAAATTTTACACACCAGATACTAAACATGTTTTGATAATAAAACGGAATTATTGTTCATGGAATGTCAAATCAAAATAATGATTTAAAAAAATATTCATCGCAGAGCATAATTCAAAATTTCTAAGCTTATTTTAGAAAACAAGTTAAAACACAGCACCAAAAAAATAATGAAAAAAATTTGTTTAAAATCTGTTTACTTAAAGTGCAATAACAACAACAAGAAATTATTGTAAGTTCGTCTTCTTTTTTTTTTTTGAAAACTTAAAAAAGTGCAAAAATTTAATCAAAATACTTGAAATAATTCTCTGGTGTATTATTCATAAATATAAGAAAAAAAGAAAATAAAATTGTGCTGAAATGAAAATTAATGTTTGAGATAAAAAAAAGGAAAAAAAATTAAGAAAATTTTGTTCAAAAAATTGTTGTTAGTTTTTGCAAAACTTTACACGATACATCTCAACCAATATGATGGTCGGCAGCAACATTATTATCATCACCATTCAAACCATTTCTAACATCAACAGCAATAAATAGCCAGAGTCTATGATATGAAAACCATCACCATCATCATCAACATCGTCATCGTCATCATCATGAATATCAACAGCAAATTTTGAGTAGAAAACGTTGAATAAAAAGCAAAAAGCAAACAAACAAACCAAAAAAGTTATTTTCTCCGTAGTAAAGCTGCTGCCCACAAATCATAAACTTTATGATTTGTTATCCCAAAGGTAAATATACACGCATACACCCACAAAAATATACAACGTAATATGAGTATATGAACGTTTATCGACATGTACTTCAATGCACATACAAACAGATATTTGTGCAAAAATCCAGATAGATTTTTAGAGTAAAATCGAAGCTAAAATACGGAAAAAGAAATTTAAAGAGTTTGTTAGAAACGGAATCTGAATTACAAACAAGAACACGAACGCAATTACCGCACCAAAGACAGTCTAAACATTTTTCGACTACAGGAATACAATCTCTTGACTAAGTTTACAAAATGTATTCTCTAGGAAACAACAAACAACAAGAAAAAAAAAATGCAAAATACAGGAACGACAGAAAAGACAGGAAATACTTGTTATTTCATTATGAAATCACATTACGTTCGTTTGCAATAAAAGTACAACAACTTGAAATTAACTTGCCACGTCCTCATCGTCGACATTAGCAAACAAAGAATTGATGTAATGACTTCTGTTACTAAATTTTTTATTTTCATTTACCGTCTTCTGATTGGGAATCATTTCATTTGCAATAACACAGACAACAGAAGCAATTACTATCAATTTTTTTATATTTTGAAATTTTAATACAGAGGGAAAAACGTAAAACTATTGTTCCCAAATCGATTACATTCAATTAAAACCAAATAAAACACAAAAACTATAACGAATTACTACTGATATCAGTATAATGTAAATTAATCTGTTGTGAATCTGATAAATATCTGTTTGTCAATCTAAGTTCAGATAGGGACACTACATTAGCAATACAGAATCAAACAAAATCTGTTAGTAAAACTAAGTTTGATCATCTGAGACAATTTAGATCATTGTTAATAGACCGCTAAACAACCAATCATGTTGTATGGATGTGAAATATAAATATTAAAACACATAGTTTCCTTCCAAAGAAAAACTAAATCGTAAAATTGTTAAACTAATTGAAAATGAATGAATGTACGTTCCGAATGGACTTGCTTAGACATAATTTAAGTTTGAGACGATTACCCAACATGCAGATATAGAGGATACCCCAGGTAAATAACGTTGATTAAAATTTAGGAACAATTAGGGTGGCGTACTATAACCAAAATATTAGGAACAGAGAAGAATGTATACGAATTGTTTGATTGAATGTATTAAGTATTGCAATTGCTAAAAGCAAATAAATTTACTTTTCGAGAAGTCTAAAGAGCGATTTTTAATAATTATTTCGTTATTTTTATTTTAATAGTTTTATTGTGACAAAGTACGGCCCAAAGATTAATTTCTAAAAATTACAAAATTGTGGTATTTTGATGTGTAATGATTACAGAGTTTCGTGATTAGTTCCGGCGTTAATAAACGAAAAATATATTTTTTCTTTTTAACTAAAAGAGTGTATTTTCTATAAAGTTCTACATCTATAGGATTATCAAAGAAAATTGAAAGATACGACAAATTAGCAATCCATCACATTATATACTCTTGGATTTTAAGATTTAATGTAAACTGCTTTTGCCATTCGAATAATACAATGAAGAATGTAATTAAAAGATTTTTAAATTAAATTTTTATAGAACCACAAATTAGTTCTAAACCAACAATTTAATTTAACTTTCCCTATTATTAAGAACGTTAAAGTAACGTGTCGTTTATAACCAAACATTTTCCCTGCTTTTAATTGCTATCTTTTAAGATTTTCATAATAGATTTTACATTTTAATAATGATTAATGTCTGTAAATCATACTTAATTAATGCTGATGAAATATTTCACAGCGATTTTAAAGAGCTCAAATAATGATGGATATTCTTTGACTAAATGATTTTAGAGAATATCAAGTAAGATGATGGGGTTATGTTGTTAAGCCAATTAAATAGCAGAGAACGTATTCATAAGGCTATGTACACAATATTACAAGTAATAAGTATTCAAGGAAATATTATGTAAAAATTTAACAAAATTTTATTTGATTTAAAAACATTTTCGTTACCTCAACTCCCTCAAATATTATGTTATTACTTCTATCATTTGTTGCAACTGAAATAATTTGTTTTGCTTCTTGTTTATTATTGTCCGATTAATGGAAATTTAAAATTATTTAAAATGTAAATAAAAATAATAAGAAAATAATGTCGAAATGAGAACATTAATCATTTTTCAATAAAATATGTTCACCAAATATACATACATGTATATACATATGTACACATACATATATAGATATTTATATACGCATGTATATATTACTTCATCTTGCAAAAATCAGAAGAAATAGCAAAGATTTCATTGCACTTTGAACTCTAGAATGCACCTGATGCTGAGTGAAATAAACAATAAAAACAACAATAACTAGCTGGAGTATAAAGACTGAAATGCAAGAATGAAGAATAAGCATGAAAACGAATAATACTACTCAGCCAAAACAAATATCAGAACAAGAAGAAGAAGAAGTGAGTGTGATTATAGATTTTACCCCTCAACACATGGAAAAGTAGGAAAGAATGAAATAACTTTTGTAGAAATATGAATGCACAAATACACGTACAACGTATCCTAAGTATGTATGTATGTGTATGTATGTTTATATAACAAATTGATACATATATGTATATATTAACCCAGCTGTGAGAAGAAATCTTGCTTGCCGTTCTTGCCGGATAAATAAGCAGTATGTGCAATATATTTTCTTTAAAACTTAAAAATGAATACCGCACTCGTGTTGGTACTTCTGTTGGTAATAGTTTTTTGTTTTTTTGCTTTTTTTGTATATTGTACAAGAGAGAATATGTTCTGCTTGTTTTTGTTATTTTTAAAAGTAACCCACAAACAAAAACGCACTATTTTTTGAAAGTTAAAACAAAAACAGAAAGCAACAGTGACAAACAAAAGTGAAAATATAGTTTTTCGAAAATGTTAGAATAAAAGGAAGCAACAGAATGCTTCTCACTGGATTCATTATTTGCCAAGAGTTTTATTTCAAAACAAATTATTGCGCCTAATTAAACTTAAATTTAAATTTAATAATGTCTACATTGTCTCCTTCCGCTATTTCGAGTGTTATTCATATGACATTTTCGCACTGGGTTCATCATAAAACTATACTGTGCATAGGTCTTATGAAGTCCCCGTAGGTAGTGTGTTAGCTAATTTGAAGTAAGGCCACGGTTCGAACCCCAGGTCAGGCATCAAAACGAAAATATGAAAATATCGGCGACTACCACTCAGCAGATTTCTGGCAAAAACTCTGAGAGTAAATAAAAAATTGCCATGAATAGTTTCTCAAATATCAGTCGTCCGTAGTCGATTTTAAACTGAAGGGCCCGCCACTGATGTATAAAATTTTGAATACACAACATAAGTGGTGTGAGAAGCTAGGTCGTAATCCAGACTGAAGGGTTGTAAAGACCAATTATGCATGCATACAAAGGTCTTATTGTGCCTTCGTTTTCATTGAATATTGGATTCGACCAGACAACATATTATATGTTTCATAAATATTTATTCATAAATACTTGCAGTAAATATAACCTAAACAAAATAAATATTGGACCCTCAGTCTCACAGAATAGATTAGTATTGCTCTTAAACGACTTCTGGAGTTGGAATGCTTTGTTTTAAAACCTTCAATTTTATATTTTCATGTACGTTTTTCAAAGTTTGCAACATGCTTTTGTGCCTACTATTTTGCACACAAAGTTTACTACAAGTAACGATTATTGGAACTATAATCCTTGTTGGATACAGTTTTAAACGAATTTTTCTTTTTCTGTTAGTCACTGTATTTGCTACTGATTTACTTGTACAATAGTGTAAATACACACATACATACATACTATATGTACAAACTTATTTACGTGTTATATAAAAATGTTTACCTGACACTATTACCAGTATTTTGTTAATAAGAATGTGCCGTATGTACTTCTGTTTGTGTGTTGGACTATGTAAGAGTGTAATATTGTATTTGAAAATAATCCCCATGGTAAACTACTAACAATTTGCTTTAGAACAACAAACTTCATGAAACCGTTGTTGTTGTTGTTTTAGGTTTTCCCATTTTTATTTCGGCACAAATGATTGCTGCTGTAATACAGCATACAAATAATACATGTTACATACACTGTATGACTGAGTATGACAGAGTGCAATAAAGACACACACGTACACATATGCACAAGTACGAGTACGAGTTAAAGAGTGTTTGTGCTTCTATTACTGTTGTTGTGTTAGTTACATTTTATTTTTCTTTTACTCTCTCGCTCACATACTCACTATTTCTTGTACTCTCAGCCGTTTAACTATTGCTTTAAAGCCATAATGATGCAGTTGTTGTTATTTTAAAAGCTTTTAACATTTCAAGTTGTTTTTATTTTTTACTTTTTTTGTTTTTTATTATTTTAAATTTAAAAAAAAACAAACAAACAAACTATATATTTAAATCAACAAATGTGCAGTATTTGTAGAAGTAGTAGTTGTAGTGGTGGTGGTGGTGGTGGTACTCATAGTAGACGTATTTGTTGTCGTTGTTTTTCTATTCTTATGTTAAACAAAATATCGTTTGTAAGTGAAAACTATTTTTTCCAACTTTTTTTTGTTTGTTTTTGAAAGCAAATTTAAAAAACAAAACAAATGGAACAATAAACGAGTAAAGAGAAAAAAACAACACAATGGTTAATATTTTTTTTTCCTTATTCACATTACTTATTTTGCTCTAAGAAAGGGTTTCAAATACAATAAAAAACACACTTTCACACACACATTTGAAACCATAAAACTCTTGCATGTGTTTCAATTGTGTGAATTTGAATTTAAAAGTGTAAAATAGGTCAGTTTAGTTCATTGCTCTTGAAAAAACAATTACTCATACATAAGTATCACTCACATACACTCTCATATTTTATTTATATAATATTTGTTTTTTTATTTATTTTTTATAAGTAAACAAATCTTCTATTTTATGTTATAATTTGCAAAACAGAGAGTTTTTTTACATATGTAGGCGTAAGAAAAAATATTTAATATAACAACTTTTTTAAAGAATTTAATCATTAAACGTTGAACTATTTGATAATGAATTTACCAACACAAATGGAAATGTATTTTATTAAAGTGGTAGGATTAGATTACTGTAATGATAGTTCACATTAAATTAATATAATTGGCGTTGAGGTCTTTTTCCAAATACTACGTTTATTATGTATAAAAATAAGTACGTTTTATTGAAAATAAGAATTCACTTCGTAAATAATACAATTTCTTAAACAATTCAACTCTTATGTACGAATAGATGACTGAAAGAATTTAGGATTATGAAAGAATTGTTTCATTTTCATGCGATTTGCCCAATAAAACAAGATTAATATAAAAGTAGATTATCCAACTTACCTTTTAGAGACTTCTTTGCATTCCAATAGCACGAATATCACTCATTTATTGCCATAAATTTCATAATGATCACTTGTGCAGCTTATGGCAATAGTAATCGAATATGATTAAAACATTATTTTCATATCAATGAAGAGCATAAAGACACATTTGCAAATATTTTGTCCATAGTTAGCTCTTAGAGCTAATAAGAGCATTAGTATGTGATTAGTATATTAGTCGCCCTAGCTTCCTGTCAGCAGATTTCTGCCAAAAACTCTGAGAGTGAATAAAAAAATCTCAATAATCTGTCGTTCGGAGTCGACTTTAAACTTTATGTCCCCGCTAATCTTGTATAAAATTAACACACACAACATAAGTGGTGCGAGAAAGTATGTCCATAATCCTGACTGAGTAGTTGTAACAACCAATTATGTATGTATGTACGTAATTAACAAATCACAAAATATTTTATTAAAGCAACTTAAAATAAAAGATAGAATTTAATAAATCGATGACTTCAATGAAGCATACATTGCTCACTTTATTTTCAACACATACAAATTTGTTGAAGTAATTTAATTTATTTCTTTTTATTTTAAACACCTCCACCTATTAACACAAACAAAAACCATTGTGACCATTTAATGGAAAAATAAAAATTAAAAGCAAAACGAAAAAATATCTCAAGTACTATTATTCACTTAGTATTTCGCTTTTGTATAAATAAACAAATTAATTTCTCTTTAAATTTGCATTTTGCATGATTTAACAGACAAAAATAACAGAAAAATAAAATTTTAAAAATCTTCTGTCAATCTTCAGCAATTTTATTATGCTGCCATTGTTGTTATTGTTATTTTGTTATTGTTTCTTTATTTATAAGTTTTTAATATTATTTTCTGTATTTTCTGTATAGTATTTTATGTATTGTTTAACTGAGTATAACAGTAATGAAGGCAAATGGCAATAAAAACAATGTATGTATGTGTGCATAAAGAAAAAAAAACGATGAGACATTCAATAAAACAGTCAAACGGATAATAAAACATAATTAAACTAAAGTACTGAAAAGAAAGAAAGAAACGAAAATAATAATAATAATTAAAAAAGAGATACATATTTAAATAAAGTGAAACAAACGTATCATATATGAAAGAAAACATATTGAATATTAATCATACGCCACAGTGTGTATGTGAATTTTAAATTTCGGATTTATTTTTCGGAAAGTCAAAAATAATTAAATGAGAAACGATTAACTTTTTTCTTGGCAAAGCGGTGAGAACAGTATGTTGACATATAAATTCATTATAAATGAATTTCATAAAATTTTAAGCTTTCAGACCACATCATACGCATTATTAAAAAAGAAAACTTTATATTAAAGACATTGAAAACAAAAAAGCCACGGTTTTCAGACACTTTCAAGTATATTATCGATCATAAACACACCACCATAGTAACTTTTCACTTAAGTTGTTAAAAATCTCATTGATGAGTGAATGTACACTGCCAGTATTTTATATTTTATTTCCTGTTAATATGCAGATAAAAAAATCATTTTCGTACTGAGTCATGTTTATGTTTTATAGGTTCTTTTTTTATTTGAAAACTTTATCGGTTTTCTTGTTATATTAAAAACTATTTACACGAAATTGCTGGTGGGATATTGTAAAATGCATAAACTGTTTGAATTTCATAACTCTCAATACATACATATGTATGTATATACATACATGGACATGTTAACGTATATTGTACATTCATATATAGAAAGAATCTTAAAAATACTTTAAAACGATTTATATTGCTTTTGTTCTTGTTTCTATTCAACTGAACTGTTATAAGTACGGACATTCAAGGAGTGTTTCTTCTAGACTTTAAAGTTAACACAGTCAGTTAGTAGTTTTACTTGTAGTTAAGGTTATAAAACTGTAATGCCAATTAATAGATTGCATCGTAATTCTCGCATTGATCATAAAAAATAAAATTGCAAATAAAAGCACGAACAATATAACTGGATGTGAAAAACAGTTTCATAATTCTTATTTGCGAAGAACTGCTTTCACTTAATAAATTAAATAAATTCTCTCCTTTTTATATTGTTACATTTTTTACATTTTAAAAACTTTTAAAATATGAGCTCGTAGATTGCAAATAAAATAAATATAAATTTGTGTTTATTATTAATTCAAATTCTTTATTGTTCGCACAATTCTGTGTGCCACTCTTCACAACTTGATGTAAGCAACAACAATTGCTTTTCTTTGTTATTCCTCTGTTTGCACTCTTTATATAAACAATAATAATTACTAGACAATTGTTCGACAGATCTTTGTAACGGAGATATTCAAACCACGATTACTCTATCCAAACACACTGCGTGAACTAACGGAACTTTACTAAGCCACTTGCCTGCTGTGCTTTGCCTTTTATATGGCAAAGTAAACAGTCTGATGAAGATTCTTCGGCTTCTTGAAATCGCATTTTTTATGCTGGTGTTTATTGTTGTATTTTTGTTCACAATTTTAAGGTTAAGCGATGTAAAAGCTAAATTCTTTCAGTATATTCTTTTAGTTCTAATGATTTTTATATCGTATTTATAGATACGATCCGATACACAAATATCTTATAAAGCGTGTCTTAATTAAGACAATAGAATTCCTATTTAAAAATTCCATTCTTTTCTTAGAAATATGTGAGCTTATTAGCGAAAACATCCTACGTTAGCATCGTATTGCGTGTATGTTATTGATCTGCGAGTTCAAAGAATCGATGTAGATGTAGAAATTATTTTAAGGAATTCTTGTCTAATTTTCTCACTTTAAGAATTAAATTCAAAAATCGATTATAAGCTAAAGAATTGAAGGAAACGAACATAATAAAAGCACAGCCGGTTATAATAATAATAATAATAATAGAATCGATGGTATGAAGTGTATGTTGCCTAAATGTTAATTATTGTATTCATTATTGCATTTACATACATATATACTTATGTATGTACATGTATGGAGGAGTGTAGGTGTATGTTTAAATGCTTCAATTGTTTGTTTAAGAAAGGGGCGTAAATTAAGGGTTATTATTCTATGACACTTGCCGAGCCGTATTTGAATATATTTTGGTTGTTAAAGACGCTTTTTGGACAATGCAGATAAAACAAAAGAAAATAATTTTAAAGCTGTCATATACATTTTGTTTATGAAATAAGGTGATGACTTTTGAATTAAACTGAAACCGAGAATTTGTTTGTTTCGTACCTTAAACACTTCTCTTTTGTGTTTTATTTATTCCTTTTCGATACATTAATAGAACCCAGGCCTGTTACAAAACAGTTCCACAATCAGTTTGTTCCATGTCCATAGTTTTATTAAACAAATTCTTTAAGTTATCAACTTTTGCTGCTGACCCTGGTTGGATAACATTTCCATCTTTTGCTGGCTAAAAATAATGCGCTCTAACTGTATAGGTTAAAAAGGTGGGTACATCTTTGCTGAATAAGTCCTTCTATTTATCGAGAGAAAGAATTATTTAACTTCCTATAACTTGCAAGATAAGACTCCACACAATTTTCACAGTCAATGTAATCGAAATTTGTTGCAGAAAATTTTTCTATGGACTCCAACATAATGGACTTCCCCAAGTGGAGTATTCTGAATATGCCATAAACTTTCTACAACTGATTGAATTTTTATTTCTTTATTGCTGTAACAAAAAGCTCTATTGAAGGCATAAAATTGGCTTAGTTCGTCTGTATCACAGGATTTAGTTAAAAATAAATTCATTGTGTTACATTGGTTTGAAAATAAAATTTATGTCAAGAAGTATTTGTTCTTCTTTTTTGGTGCACAATAATTTCGGCAATTACCGTCTGATAGTGTATTAAAAATGATAATTTGCTTTTCAAATGTGTCATAAAAAACGTAGTATTAAAATGTCAATGCTCTGCTAAGATTAATTTCTTAAATTTGCCTGTTTTGATGGTATTTATTTATGTGTAAGTACTTTAAGTGTAAAAACAGTATATTATAGCCCAGATAGTTAAGAGTTATATAGCATCGGCTGGCTAGTGTGTATTATTACTCTAGTAAATTCTTATTCGAGCACATAATACGAGTGCTTTGAAATATTTTTTTTTTGCTTTTTTAAAAAATTATTTACTTTCTGCACTTTTGAATGCTTCGGCTGCCTTTAATTGAACTGTATTGAGATGAATGCTTAAAATTAATGTAAGAAGGAATAAATAGGGGATGTAGCTGAACAGTAAGGGATTAACAACCTTTTCACAACAAAAGATTCTTTTCAGTTTATAATGTTGGACATCAAACCATGTAAACCTATTCAATTCATTTTCATAAAATCCTGTTCTTTCAATAGAAAACCTTAATCAATTGCCTTCCAGGACCTTAATCTATACTTAAGTACTTATACATACATACATACAGTATATACTCAATAGCCTATGAGTTTGTGAATGTATGTATGTGCATTACTTACATACATATTTATGCATACAATAGGAGAGTCTATGTGAAATATATTTATAAATATCAACAGCCTTATGACTGACATGACTTTTATACGAGAATGTGTGTATTTGTATACAAACTACTACACTTTAAATGGTCTGTCGGTGGTGTTAGCATAGTTGCCGTAGCTCTCATTTAGTTCAATAGGTTCTCTACAGTAAGCCTATAATAGTCTGTTTGCTCTTCTGTTAAAATCATTTGAAATTTATTTATTCTTGTCTGTGTGTGCACGAGTTCAAATTGTTAGGCCTTAAGTCTTTATATTTTTAATTTTTTTCTGTTCTCTTTACGGTTTTTCAGCATTTTTTATTTTTTTTTTATAGATTTCTGGCAATGAAATATTTTAAAATCATATACAAAATTTAATCGTGTGTATATGTATGTATCTTGCTCGTTATAGGCTTACGAATATATGTATGTACATAAGCACTCTCACTTGAACATTTTAACACTTTGTATGGTATGTCTGTATATATAGCACAGTATGTGTGTATGTGGTGTGAGTAAAAGAGTTTCTTATAAGGTTCATAATATTGTGGCATTTATAAGTGTGTTTGTGTGTTTCAATAAGTGTGTTCTCACAGCATTTTTATGGTTAGTTTAAGATAATATTTTCAAATTGCTAAATCAATAAGATTTCTTCTCCTCAAGAGCTGTTGTGAACGATTTATTTCGACAACAATATTTATAAGCAGCCAAACACTTGCCACATGTAATCGATAATTTAATTTAAATTTATTTAAGTTTTTTTAAACAGTTTTAAAGCAAAAATAAAATTTAATTCGAATGGCATAAACACATTCTCTGGTTTCTAATAGATTTCAAAAAATTTTCCCATACAAAAAAAATTTAACTTAACACAAAGTCTCCCCGAAATCGAATTTGAATTCAGAGAAAAAACAACGTCTAAACTGTCTCTTGGTGAAACGCATTAGAGGCTACAGGGATGGTTGTAAGCATATATACAGTAGACACAGCACCCAGACTATCGAACCATAAAAGGGTTTTTTTAAGCGGAGATATGTGCGATCAGAAAATATGTGATAATCTGGGCTAGCGAAAATTTGTTACACTTGGCATCAAGGAATTAAAATATAATCATTGAAAACTAGGGCAATACGCGGGTTCAAGATCTGTCCTGGAATGTAAACAGGCAATTAATTATCAAATTTGACACACGGTATGGATCTCTAGTCTAGCCTAGAAAAAACAGAGAAAGTGGACGAATACATAACCACGACTATAGTGGAACAATGACACAGTAGGAAAATCCATGAGTATTTGATGAGTGAACGTATTCACGTTCCACTTCGCTTTATAAGCATACCTGAAAAAAAATTTTTTTAAATGTTTGGTGGATTATAATACTAAGGAAAAAGATGCCAGCATTTATTACGGAGCAGAAATACGTATTTCCATCTTTATTTTTTTTTAACAATTTCCTTGACTTTTAATTTAAGATTTTTCTAATTAATCTCACACGCTAAAGCCACACACACACACACGCACTTATACATAACGATACTGTTTATATATAAACATTTCAACTGTCATTCTAGTGTTTTTATCTCATATAATTTTTTTTTGTTTTTTTTTTTATTTTTGTCAAGTTTTATCTATTAAATGTCGTCTTAAGAATTATTTTTCTGCTCGAGTCTTAATTTGTTTTACTTTTCGACATTGTTGTTGCTACTGCTTACGCTAATGTTGTTGTTGTTGTTGTTGTTGTTTCTGGCATTCTTAAATATTTAGTGTTGTCGCCATTTCTGTTTTATACATCGTCTTCATCTGTATTTATTATTGTTTCTTCATTATATTCTTGCAGAAGCATTAATCCGCATTTAATTACAAAAGCACAATATGTGTATTCACGTGTATGTATGTATAACTGCATATGTATGTATGTACGTGTGTGAAAGAACAACGCATTAAACGAGTAAATGAGTGTAGATTGTACATACATATGTGTTGTTAGTTTCCTTCACTTTCTTTACCTCTGGGTGTGTGCGTGTGTGTGTGTGTGTCTACACCCATTTCTCAGTTTATGCCAACTTAACATTCAACCGAAGAAAGCAAAAACAAAAACAACAAAAAAAAAGAACGCACTTGGGATTTTCGAAAAACAAGGCAACGGCAACAACTTCATCATCACAAACGTCATTCTTGTACATACTCATAGTCCTTCTCTCTCTCTCTCGCTCTCTGTTTCTCTTATGGACTCAAAAGCAGCGTTGAAAAATCAAAGTAAAAAAGAAGAATAAAAGCAAAAAAACCGTTCACTATATGTGTGTACGCCTTAGCTAACATTCTATACAAATAGATTCATTGCAGGCTAAAACTGGAATTTTTGTTTCTGTGTGGCTGCTGCTGCTACTGTTAGTGATTCTTCTTGCTGCTGCTGCTTTTGTTGTTGTTGTTGTTGAATAGAAGCACTCATGGTATTTAGTACATTACACTGCAGGCAAGCAATATAATCCTTTAGCTGAAAGAAATTTACACTTGCAAAAAGTTTGTTGGCGCTTAAAGCTTCTAACGTCAAAAAAACAAAACAAAAAACAATGAAAAAAAACAAGAACAATAACAGCAATAACAGTAAAAAAAAAGAAAGAATAAAAACAACAAACACAAAATGTCTTTAGTGAACAATAAGTTGCCAAGTTTGGCATTAACAATGACTCGGTGTAATTGTCGATGTGTTTGTATGTATGTGTATGTATGTTGGCAACAGTAACTACAACTACAGTAACAACAAACAAATATCAACTAATAGGAGCAAAAGGAGGCACCAACCGAACTTGTGCAAATTCAAAATAGCTTTCCTTTTATTTTAAGAGTAAGTCGACATTGAAATGCCTTTTTCCGTTTATTTTGTCAAGTTTTTAAAGGCGTATTCAATTACTGTTATTGAGTGTTGTCATAGAGGAATACGGCATCAAAATAGTTTCAAAATGGATAAAAAAAGTGTTCCGATTCGACATATAATGCACATAAATCTTGTGCTGACACATTTCATAATGTTGAATTCAATTACAGGCAACAAGTGGAAATTGAGATAAGAAAAGATATACTAAAGAAAAGTCTTATGATTTTATATACAGTAGTAATAAATAAATCGGCTTCATGCGGCATGAATAGAACTAAAATAATAGTTAATCGCTTCAAACCAATCCAACGGAATTGTTTTTAATGAAGTGCATAGACTTGAGGTATACATATGTTAGGAATCATCAAACGAGTCTAGGGTATTCATTAACAGAAATGCTTATGTTAAGAAAAAATCACAGAATCGTAATAGAACATTAGCAGAACATTCTATAATGCTTGATTACAAGAACAGCATACGCTTAAATATACGTTTAAATTTACATTACCGAGCAACAGAGGAAGAAGAGAGAAACAAAATCAGCAAATAAACGAACTCAAGTCGTTTAAAAGTGGCAGTAAAGACGAAACAATAGAGCTGAAAAAAAACGACGACAGAAAAACAGAGCTAAATGAAATTGCAGAAGGACCCATAAAGAAACAATCGCAGTAATATATAATGTAGACAAATTTAAGGTAATGAGTGCATACAAATGCAATTAAAAGAGAATCTGTTGCCAAAAAGACAAACACGACAAAACCCCTTCCATTTAGCGCAAAAGTTAAATAATCGAGAAAAATAAAATTAACGTTAAACAAAGTTACATACATACATACATACATATAATGAAAGCCTAACACTAGGCTTTATTGTTGTTGCCGGTGGCTAAATTTAAGCTACACAAATTTTGTGTTAAAAGTACTCGTAGCACAGTTTCAAAGAAATGACTGCTAAAATGCCTACAAGTAGTCTGCAAATTGTTTTGTTCATTATTCTATGCCAAAAGTGCAGAAATAAAAAGAGCAGCATATAACAATTTAATACCTAAATGTAGACCATACATTTTATTGTTAGAGTTCTTAGACTAAATGTAGGCTACTGAAATGAAATTATTTAATTTTCTTTTTTCCCACTGAATATGAAATTCCCTTAAGGTAGTCTGCAAATGTTGTGGCCATATTATTAACACTATTTTGTCGATTGGTTCCTCCTAATGCAGGCAAATGGTACAATAGATATTCGAAATTCGGAATGGAATAAAATAAATTAATTTAAAGGCTGAATTTAAAACCAAAAGTTCATTTACTTTGTAGACGAAGGCAGATGTAAGCTTGTAATTTAAAATCAAAGTGTTGATATATGAATACAAAACATGATTATTTGTTAACATAAATATTCAAAATTTTTATATTTTCTTAGCATTTTATTATAGCATCTGACTAGCATAGGGTAAAAATTGGTTTACTTCACTGCATTAGAGTATGGTCAATTACGTCTTTTGATTTCTCCGTATAATTATAAAATAGTTGTGTTCATTTGAGTATAAATTCTTTATAATTTCCTGTACCATTTCTATTCCCAGTTCCACTCATTTAACGAGATTGGAAAAGGGAATTGCAGCTTTAGTTATTGTTGACTTTATTTTGGTTTATTATCCAGTTTTTTTCATACACAGCCATACATACATACATACATATATAAAGATAAATGGCCAGCGATAGCAAATGTTTATTTCATTTTTATTTTTATTTTTCTATTTTTTTATTGGTTTTTTATTTTCGGTCTTTTGAACAATCATACTTACAGACATTTAACCACAAATACAGATACAAGTTTGGTTCATTGATTGCTACATTTTTTTTTTTTTTTTTTTTTTGTAAATTTATCTCAATTTTTATTTTTTAAACGAACGCTTTATCCATAAAAGTCTTTCGCTTTTTTCATTTCATTTCATTTTTTTTCTCCTTTAAATTGCTGGCTGGCTAGCTATTTAACTTTTGACAGTTCCGGTAGTTTTATACTGTTATATTTTCGATTGTTGTTGTTGTTATTATTGTTATTTTGACTTGTGTATTCGAGAGTCATTTGTGGTTTTCGAAATGATTTAAATTTTTTCCTCAACTGTTTTCCAGAGCAAATGAAGGAATTTTTTGCCTTGTGCCAGCCACTAAATAAATTTGTACATCATCGAGCAAAAATGTGAAAATTGCAAAATAATGTCTTTGGCTGAACCTCTTATCAGTGGATTTTAATCTTTTAAAAGCAAATTTACCGATACATTAAAAAAAATGAAAAAGAAAATGAAAAAGAAAAACAGAGCAAGGAAAATACGCAACATGATATCGTGAGCATATAGCAAGTGAAATATTTAATGATATTTAAAATGATATTTTATGTTGCCATATAAGTATGCAAGGGTGTATATAATGCTGGCTGAGGAAAGTGAATGCTTGTAGGATACTGATTTAACCATAATTTTTAGTATAATAGTTGCATACTAATAATATAAAATAATATAATTCTTATAAAAGTATCTCTAAAAAATTCTATTAAAAATATTTATAAAAAGTTAAAATCAAAACTTGAGTAAAACACTTTTGGAATTCAACTTTTATGGAATTTTGAAATTATTTTCATACATAAACTTAATTAAAAGTGAACACAATAAAAATGCTATTAAAATAAATTATTTTTAAAGTTCTAATACATAAAGCAGTACTTGATATGTTAAAAAATTCATTTTGTTTTACCTGTTAGCACATTGCTGGCAGTTCTTTACTTCATCTTAAATTTCCTTTCACTTTATATGATATTTTTACGTTTTTCATATATTCTTTACTTAACACCCAATACCTTTAAATATGGTGGAGTTGTAGGCAATTAGGTGAATTGGGTATTAAAGTGGTTTCTGCGTCACCCTCATTTAGTTTTTTTGCTATAGAACCAAATAGCAGATTCTGACCAGAATAATGAAATAATGACTCTTTAAAAATGATGAATTTTTGCATACAAAGTTTATTTTCTCAATATTGCCGCTTGCCGGTTTTTAAAAATTTTTTTCCCTTTAATTTACATGATTAATTGAATTCCAACAACACATAAACTACAACTCTTAACATCAGTTATATGCCGTAATACGATACTATGTTAATTTTATAGATTTTCCAGTATACAACAGGGCGTATACGTGATATACGAAATAAATATTAATCATACGCACAATTGTTAGAACATTGCTAGTACTTAGCGGCGATCGTAGGTAATCGTGTAATATTAATTCAATCACAAATTTACTCGTAGCAAATATCAGAAATTTTAAACCTATCGCTGCAAAGTAACTTATTATGACAATTTAACCCGAAATTAGTGTGATATGCATACGTATGTACATACTATTATAATTCAATTTTAGGTGATTTAGTAATTGTTGTTCAATTTAAAATTTTAACAATACGTTCGTCTTTAAAAAGAGGAAAATGTAAAGAATAATTACTTAGCATTTGAAAAATGAAAAACCTTTTTAATTGAGAATTAATTTATTGCAACACACTCTTAATTTTTTTACCGTAATAAAATGATACTTTGACTAAATAAAACTTCTAACAGCATAACAGAACATTAAAAAAAAAGGAAATAAAATAACAACACATGCATACACAACAACGAAAACCTTTAACCGACCATGACAAATGCAACTACATGTACACTAACACACGTTTGCATATTCACAGTTTCACACAAACATGTACATAAGTACTTAATGCAATAGTAGTAACAACAATAGAAGAAGAAAAAAAACTATTTATGTATGTGTGCAGGGTATATAAACCATGACAGTAGAACTCATTACGGATTTGGAATTTGTACGAGTGCGTTTGTGTAAGTGTGGGTGTTGATGCTATTGTGCAATTAAAACTTTCATTAAAGTAATTAAAAATGCAACAACAATTGCACAAAACAAAAAACTCTATTCACACACTATTCACACAAAAAAAGAGGAAAAAAATTAAAATAAATAAACAAAAACATTTCTATAATAAAAGAAATACAACAAAAACAAAAGCAAATAATTGTAATCACATCACATGGATTCGAAAAGAGTAAAAAAGGGAACAATGAAAAGAAGAAAAAAACAAAGAGAAAGGAAGAGGGAAGAGGGAAATTCCAACCACATGAAACTATAAAAAAAAGTATTTGACAAATAAACACCATATAATTAAGACTCTGGTACGTACGCAAACAGCAGTTACAAAGACAGAACAAAGAACATATGTACATACGACAATACAAGTTTAAATGACGTTTTTTTGAAACAAATAAAAATCGATCTAGAAACAGAAAAAGAATTACAAGTATAAAATTTTAACAAATATTTTAAACAAAAAAGAAAGTACAATTAGTAATAAGTTTTCGAAATCAATTAAAATTTTATTCGAAATAATTTTTAATTGAAATTCAATTTCATTGTTTCGTTTCAGACTGCAACCAGCCGTATGTTTTCAAATACAATATAATAACTTTCTAATTTTTAATGTAAATAGAAAACTGAATAGAATACAATCAAAATTGAAGAGATATTTTAAAAATAATTGCTAAGCAAGACATACATACATACATAGGTACATACATATGTATGTATTGTTTGTATGTCGACAGACAATTCAATTGACAATTCGGTTTTAATAAATCTAAATAAAAGCCATTAAAAGAAATAACCATAGTAAACTACATATAAACAAAGTGTATACATTTGAACGGAAACGGAAATTGTAAAATTAAAAAAAAACAGAAAAGATACTGCAAACAAAAGGACAAGAGAAGAGAAGAGAAAAAGAACTATCATCTAAAGAACTCTATATCACAGAGTAATAAAAGGAAACCCAACAACCTAAACCCAACAAACATTTACAGTTATAAATACCCCTTAACAACTACAACCACTTCCGTTTATTTTTCTTGGCATTTTTTTCTGTTTGCTTTTTTCTGTTTTTTTATTTTTTGTTTTGTTTGTTTTTTTTTTCGTTTTTCACTTTTGTTCTCTTTATCTTATTGTTGGTCATTTTTCGATTCCTTTGCTTAACGAATACGAACACCAAAACATTGACTGTCTCAATATGATTTCGTCGCTGAATTCCGAGAAATACTACCTTCACAAGAATCACCGACTCCAGCCACCACCATATAAACCTCCCTACAAACATCGAGACACTGGCAGTGGCAAGAGCAGTTTCCATATAAAACAACAACATCCCCGGCATTTGCTCGCATACAGCATTATAACAATATTAGTCTACTTATGTTGGCTGCCTGGTAAGTAAAAATTTTATACGAATATATTTTTATTTTTTATTTCATCCAGAATAACTAAATATGAGATTTGTGTATTGTAAATATTTTGAACTTTTATTTCTCTTTTTTTTATTACCATCAAACTAAACTTTATTTATGAGACGACACTAGCAAGGCAAACAGTTTAAAGTAAAGTTTTCACTCAATTCTTAGTTTCCATCTCTCATGGCTGCTACTGTGATTTGATTTAAATTGTCCAAGAAAATCAAAAAAAAAAAGATAAGAAATATAGAAATTCAAATAAACTCTGAAATATTTTACGATTTTATTAATAAATTCGTTCGTTTGTGCTATTTTTCAATTTCAATTTCAATTTTTGAAATAAAAACCATAAATAAATATTAAAAAAAAGAAATGAAAATTCTCTGTTTCTATATTTGCGCTTTAGAGGAGTGCATAAAAAAGTGTGAGGAGTCATAACCAAAAAAAGAAGAAGAAAAGAATCACATTCTGCAAAAACAAAACTTGAGAAAAATATTGAATTAATAAGTGTCGTTTTAATAAAAGAACACAAAAAAAGGAATAAAATGAGACACAGAGAGAGTGGGAGAAAAATGGTATTTTTTTATAAATTCCTTCAACACCCGGCAGCTGTTACCCACAGTCTTTTCTTAACTTATTAAGCAATTCTTATCAAACTTTCTGAATAAAAAAGTGAAAATTATTATTGAAAACCGTAAACTGTATATTCGAAATAATATATTCGAAAGACTTTTAATCACAAAATATTAATAAAGTATTTTGAATGTTTCCAATGCATTAAAACAATTCATTATAGAATGTATTCGAAATAAAAAGCAATTATGCTGATATCAGGCGAATTACTTATTGCACTTTTTATATATTATATTGTTTTTTTCCTTTCACTATTATTTAGTAGGGATATAAATATTATTACACGTTTTTTTAACCAATTTGTTTACATATTGATTAATTTATTGTTCCGTTTTTACCTTTTAAAAACGTTGAAAATATGAGCACACGTAGATTGCAAATAAAATAAAAATAAATTTGTGTTTAGTTTTAATTAAAATTCTTTATTATGTGCACAATTCTGTGTGCCACTGTTCAGAACTTGATGTAAACAACAACAATTGCTTTTCTTTGTTATTCCTCTGTTTATATCATTTGCATAAACTATAACAATTACTACACAATTATTTGGCAGATCTGTGTAACGGAGATCTTCAAACGCACCGCGTCTTCACACAGGTTGACTGAACTTCACTCACTCACTTACCTGCTTTGTCTTGCCTTTTATATGGTAAGGTAAACAGTCTGATGAATGTTCTCTAAGCGAATGTTCGTGACTTCGCCTTCTCGAAATCTCTATAAATGTAACATCGTTGTTTCCATTCATTACTGTTGATTGTGGATTTTTGTTTACTTTTTATGCCTTTTTCTTTATGCGTTTGTTATGGTGTTTGTTGTTATATCACGCAGTACGAAAATTTGTAAACAGGTTTGTTTACTGCAGTGTTTTGTTTTTGTAGCTTTTGTTTATTATTTTAATGTTAAGCGATGTAAAAGCAAAACATCAGCATCTAGTTTCTTCATTTTCGTACCAATATATTCTATACAAAATGCAAAAACATATTTATTCTGAGGATTTTCCGCCATAGAAGTGAGAGCCACTCCACTAAATCATGGTAATTTCAGATCCAAGGCATCAGTTGAGATGCTATCTTAAATGACTGTGCATACTCTCTATAATTTTGCTTGTTAAACTTTTTACTGCACGGTAACAGTTTGTTCATCGAAAGCAAGTTATCAGCGTGCTTCACCCACTTTTTTTTTCAAAACTACTGTCAATAAATTTCAAGTTTTTCTATCACGCCTAAACAGCGTTATTGCAGCTATACAGCTCTCCTTTTCTGCCCACTCCATAATGAAAACTGAAATAATTTAGAATTCCGGGTACAGAACCATATTTTTCTGTAGTAAAAACGTGTTTTGCTAATTCTTCTTCTAAGAATCAAAGCGTTTAATGTTGCAACACTATTTATGTTCCAAATTCTCTTTTCACCTGTTCCATTCGATGTTCATACATTTTCGCACAATTTTTATAAAAATTTACAACTAATGTACATACATTATATGTGTAAACATAAGTATACAGTTTCAGCACAGTAAAAAAATTGTGTACATTTGGAAAATAATAACACCGTCTTGCAAATGAATAAAATATACGATGTATAATGAATTCAAGGTGGCTATGATTAAATAAAAATTAAACTTTTTCAATTGTTACGTTAAATGTAAAAGAAAAAAATTATGAAAAATATATTTAAAGCGGAATTTAAAGCTGCATTATTACCAATTGGACACTGTGATGGTTGGCATAATACACATATGACTTTGATATTCAATTTTACTTGATTAAACAAAAGCCAAATGTTTAAGTTCAAACAGTCTCTGTGTTGTTTTGTTTGTTTCTATTGCTTAAAAATAACGCCTTTATGCCTTATCTAACAGCGACCCTAAAGAAAAAAAAAATTTTTAAATTTAAATTTCTTACAGAAGTGGTTTGTAGTGTAATTGAAGTTACCAACAGCTCTGCATATATAGTATATAAGGTCATCTCTCTGTTATACCTCTGGATGTTAATTCCGTAGAATTGTTTTTATTTACTTTATGCATAATGCATTTCACCATTTCACCCTTTATGCCATTTCATTTCTGCAACAACATATACTCGTACGTATACTAACAAGGGAACATGTTACAATATTTTCTTTTTTTTTTTTGTTTCTTGGTTTGTTTTTGCGCTTTTTTGTTTTTCATTGTGTAAGCAGTATTGTATCGTATATATTTATTTGGATCCCTTCAGTATGATGGCATCTCATGTTTATGCAAAAATAAATAAAAATGCGAAATAACAAGAAAAAACACTAACCAGTGGTTAGTAATAAAAGATAAAGATACGCAAACAGAGTGCAGCAGCAACATTGGTGCCATGAATACAACGACCAGTCCAACAGCATCAGCAGTGGTAGCATGATGTGTTCCATGCTCTATAAAGAAAGCAAAAAAAAAACAAAAAAACAACAAAACATACATAATCATATGACATGCAACACAACCACACAACAAATGTTGCAAAAAAAAACCTTGATAGAGTAACTCCCCATTGAATTGCAGGGCAAAAGTACAAACTATTACCAACACAGGCACACACATTCATACATATACACGCACTTAACATCAAATATCAGATGACGCACAGAAACGGTTTTTTTTGCTCGAACTCTCCCTCTCTTTCTCGTCGTATTTGGGGTTTTTGCTGTACTTTTGTCTTCTTGACTTTACATTACTTTTTCACCTGTCATTGTTATTGTATTACAAACAAGAATGAAAGATGGAAAAAATATTGCATGAGAATAAGGAAAACCCAACATTTTGTATACAAAAAAAAACCAAAAAACAGAAAACTGACAATAACATGAGAGAAAAGATTAAAATTACTTGAAAGAAACAAAAAAAGGCAGAAACAGAAACAAAAGAAGAAAAATACAAGCTAAAGACGTACGTAACAACAAAATGATGTATACTTTTTAGAAAATCTAAAATAAAAACTACAAATTGAAATTGAATGAATGAATGAATGTATGAGTGCTGCTCTGCTGCTCATATACACTAAAACGATATACGCACTTGCTTGTATTCATATTCAGTTGCAAAATCTTTACATTGTTTTTCAGTTTTTTTTTTTTTTTGTTTTTCGTTGGTTATTTTTTTTTTTTAATGCAAAATATTGAAATGAAAACTATTGTATTCCGTTCGTACGTGTGTATTTGTAAGTATCCAATTTGCCATTTTTAAAAAGGTTGAAAAGTTAACAACAGAAACAACAGCAACAACAACAACAACAACGGCAAGAATTTCAATTTCCTTTTGTTAAAAATAGCATCGCAAAACAAAAGCTTTCGTAAAAATTTAACAAAAAATGTTTTTTTCTTTAGCCAAATAACCTGTCGTACAACAATGAATACGAGTACAGAATACTCAACATCGAAAGCTTGTTGTCTGTCTATTACAATGAATTTTTAGTTTAATTTTATGGAAATCATAAATATTTGATTAGTTGCGATTACTTTCCATGGATGGAATTTACATTTTAATGAAAATGCATTATTTTGTTATTAAAAATGATTTATTTTTAATCAAAACTCCATACGAACACTTTTGTAATAAACATTAGCGCATGTGTTTGATTTTCTATTTTAAATGCAAATTAGCATAGGTTTCGCGTGTTTTTTCACTTCTCTTTCAAATTCGATTTATTATGTATGGCGGCGAGTTTATTGGCAGAAAATATTAAATTTTCATATAATATTGCTAAACTTATTCATTATAATAGCATATGCTACATGCATGTTGTTAGTATTCGTGGTGTTGATAATAATAATTTAAATACAAACTGTTCTGCTAATAGCAAACATATTGTGTGTATCTTTTAATAAAAAATAAAAATAAAAAAACAAAAACAATATAACGAAATAACATCAAACTCATATGCTTGGTTGAATTGAAACTGCAGGTTATTAAATAACTTCCGAATTTAAAAGTTTATCTAATCTGTTGTTTTCGTGCAATTGATTAAAAAATCCGAAATGAAAATATTTAAAAAGGCTATTTAAACACGTCTCTTCTGTTATCCGTTTCCTTGTAAAATTTCCAATTTGCTCATTTGTTAAAGGTTTGTTTTGCCCTGCAAGGCTTTTTCATGACATATTTATGATTCATAAATACCCGGATATTTTTTTACAATATTTTTGATTTTCTCTTTTTTCTCATACCACATTTTTTTATTTTCAATGTTGTTTGTAAATAGTTGCTGTTTTTATTGCCATTGTTGTTGCCATAGATAGATGTGTATTTCTATATTTGAATTGTTGTAATTTCGTTAATATTTATTGTAAGATAAACTGGACGACACAAAACATTTTAGGTTTTCTATTTTTTCCCCTGTTTTTTCATTTTTTTATTGTGTGCTTTTTGTTGTAGTACTTGGAAATATTCCAATTTAACAGATATTGAACAATATTTCACTAATACTCTCGCAGATGCCTGTATAGTAATACGAAAAATAGAGAACAAATACGAGAACACCAATACAAACCCATGTAACGCAAAAGAAATTGATACACGAAGACACAGAGACATGACAGCAATAGTGTAAGAGTAAATTTGTTGTTGTGCCACTATGATGTTATTTTCCGATTTATTTTCCAAAAAAAGAACAACAACAAAAAAACACAGAATTTTATAAAATATTATTTGTTACCTATTGTCGATATGGAGTCAAATAATCTTTAAAATATTAGCCATGAGTTTCAAAACGCTTAACCCTAAAAGTTTACAACCAATATCAAATGTTTCAAATGAAAATTTCTTGCGTATATTCATTTACCAGTACTATTACTGGTACTTTATTTACCAGTGCCAGTACCTCAGAGCTCAATTCTTGAACGCTCACTTTTTTCAGTTTATACAAATCATTCAACCAATTAAATCTTGTATTATAGGATACATATGCTACGCAGATGATGTAACACTGTACTTCGACAATCCGGTTTATTTGGTAAAAAAGCATATTTAGCGTGGCCGCTGTTGATAGTCTATTGCTCTTCCAAATAATTATTAGCCGCATTTCACATAACTCTTACCCGCATATGAACATAAGAGCATATTCTAAAAGAATTTAAACAAATAAGTATTCTAAGTCGAAGTCGCCGTAGTATAGTAGGTAGTGCGTTAACTTATTAGACGTAAAGCCAGTGTTCGAGCCACAGGCCACACATCAATAAATAAAATACAAAAAGATTTCTACGGCGACTTCCTCTCAGCAGATTTCTGGCAAAAACCCTGAGAGTAAATAAAAAATTGACATGAAAAGTTTCTCAAAAATCTGTCGTTCGGAGTCGACTTTAAACTGTAGGTCCCGCCACTCATGTATAAAATTAACTATTTCGAATCTTGACTGAAGGGTTGTAATGACCAATTATGTATGTATGTATGTATGTAAGTATTCTAATAACCTGCCCTCAAGCCCCTAACATGTTTTGGGGTTAAAATTTTTCCCATCCAACTGTCATGGCAAACCAAGCATGCCAAAAAATAAAATCTTCTATGTATGTATACAGGGAGACTATATTGTATGACAAATGGATAAAAAGCAACTGATAATGGTGGTAAATGTTTGTAATATAAAAATATGTTTTGTTATGTAATTTAAAATATTTGTCATACAATAAAAAAAAAACAAAAAATATCTTAACGAATAAAAAAAAGGACATCATCATCATCGTTTTTGAAAAAATAAACTATAAAACGAAAGAAAGAATCGAATTTTATTGTTCACATTATATCTATAAGTCCATAACATTGAATAAAACTCATAAATCAGCAAATGGGAAAGCAATTGTTAGGTATTGTTTAGTTTCTTTAGATGTATTTTTTTTTATTTTTTTTTATCAAGTTACTACAACGATTCACCAGTGCCGCCAGGAACGGCAGGCACAAAGAATATGGCCAGCCAGTATGATTATTCGTACTAGTGCCAGTACCAGTGCCAAAACAAAACAAATACACGTTTCTGGTACGACGAAGATGCAACATGAAGATACAAAAGATGTCAATGTGCAAGTGTCAGTAAGAAGCAGTGACACTGCAAGCAAAATGTTTATAAAATATAAACTAAAAAAGCAATGCCAGAGAGTTGTATTACTTTGTTGTTTACCTTATTGTCCTTATCTCAGAATTTAGTTACACGATCTTCTTTTGAGTGTATGCCTTAGTACTACTCCCCTTCCCCCCACTCTTGTGCATTTTTCACTCTATTCTCCAGAGTTGACAGTTATAAATATGCATTTATTTTTGCTGTAATATAAAGTGCATTTTAACATTATTTCTTCCATGAACGGACTAGTGAGTTGTGTTTGCAAGATATACTCGTAGCTTGTTTAATGCTGTATTAGTAGCTGCATGCCGCACTTACTCACAAATTGTTAAAACGAAACGTAGAAAAACGACTTTAAGTAAACACATTTCATATGTTAAGGCTACAAGGGAGAAAAATATCGTAGTTTTCCGTTTTGCGTTTCTTGGTTACTTCTTTTCTCTTCTTTTTTTCTCTCCTTTTTTGCTTTTTTTATTTGTAACTCTCTATTTTTCCTTTTTAACTGACAATCTTTATTTGAGCTTCATTGAGCTGGAAATTTTTTCAAACTCGTTATACAGTAAAAAAAAGATGAAATCTAAAAATTATATACCGAAATAATCTAAAAAAAATAAACAACATTGCAAAACAACTTTCATATATCAAGGTATTAAAAATTTATTTTGCTAAATACGTGCATACATACATATGTATGTATTTATGTATGTATTTAGCAAATGCCAAGTTATATCCGAAAAAAAAAGAAATTTTTTGAAAATAATTCTGATTTTTAATTTTAAAATTGAATTTAATGCTTTAATACATTTTAAGTTTACCTGATTAGACCTGCCTCCTTTAATAGTAGACACTCTTTTTAGCTGAATTTATATATACATAAATATATACATACATTTTAATTCTCTATATTCCTTCATATTGTTGCGGTTTTACTTTTTAAAAACGTTTAAAATATGAGCTCGTAGATTGCAATAAAATAAATATAACTTTGTGTTTAGTTTTAATTAAAGTTCATTATTATTCTAACAATTCTGTTCACTGTTGATGTATTCACAACTTGATGTATACAACAGGAATTGCTTTGCATAAACAATAACAATTACTAGTAAATTTTTTGACAGATCTTTGTAACGGGCAGATCTTCAAACCACGATTACTTTCTTCAAACACACCACGTCTTCACACAAGACTGACTGAACTTTTACTAACAGTCTGATGAATTTTCTTGAAGGCGAATGTTCGTGACTTCGCCTTCTTGGAATCTCTATAAATATAAACATCATACATTATTGTTGTTTGTGTATTTTGTTTACATTTGGTCTTGTAGTGTTATATGTGAATTTTTGCTTACCATTCCTTTTTTATGCTGGTGTTTGTTGTTGTATTTTTGTTTACTTGATTATACATTTTTTATGCTGGTGTTTGCGGTTATATTACGCAGTGCGATAATTTGTAAACATATTTATTGTTTTGTTTTTTTGTAGGTTTTGTTTATAACTTTAATGTTAAAACGATGTTAAAAGCAAAACACCAGTATCTAGATTTTTCCATTTTCGTAACAATATTAACTCACTTTAAGTGATTACTTACTAAAGAATATACATAAATTTTAATTCTCTAAATTCTTTCATATCAATGTAAATATTTTATTTTAATTCAATTCAGGAACTCAAGCAACAAATTTCTTAAAGAATTTTCTACTACCATCACCTTTTAATCTACAAATACTAGGTATTGCTTAATCCATGAACAACAAAAAAAAATAAATAACTTTGTTTAAAAACATTTTTTCTACAATTATGCCTCATTTAATTTCATTACCCAGGATTATAAATATTTTTTTACCATGTCGATCCCTCAGTACCAGTGCTTCTATGGCAAATCAATGTCCAGAAAAATACCAATTTATAAGAATAATGAAAAGTAATATTGATTCTAATATTATAATTCGCAATTTCCATAGCATTAAACTTTATAAAGAAAGAAACAAACAAAGTATATCAATAATAAACGAAATAAAATAAAATAAGGGAAACAAGAAGAGAATTAAATGCTTCTGATTATACAGAACCCAGGATAGTCAAAGCAGTAGAATAACAAACATACTTTCCTGCTTCATATTAACCGTAGATCGAGCTTTGTATCATAAATGATACATTTAAATTTTTTAGACTGCATAACTTTAATTCAGAAAAAGTTAAATGCCTGATATTTTTATAATTCGTTAGTATTGTTATCGCGATTATTTTAAACCAAATTAGCAAAGAATATTTAAAACAGGGGTTACAAAATTCAAAAACTCATAATTCTGGCTTATGTATCATTTTTGATACATACGACTGCTGTTTCCTGAAATCTTGCAGATCTTTCCTACTGCTCTTCTCATATTTATCTCACGTGACAGCCAAACATTAGAAAAATGAGTTTTGTCCCATGTTTTATTACAGATGATAATATTTCGGTCAACTACGTACGTATGAGATAACTGAATCGCCTATTACACCTATTACGCCATTTCGAAAAATAAGCTTAAAGTCTTGCAGCCTTTAATAATCATGCTTAAAGCCTTTTTTAAAATTCGAATAAAAAGAATTTTTTCTTAAAAAAAAATTTATTTATCTTAATTTTTTCTTAAAAAATTTTAACCATTTTCATAAAACTTTTATCACACAACTTGTAGTTCTATATAAGAAATAATACTGTATAAATAGTTTGAGATTAGCTATCATACTTTCAGAGGAGCCCATATATCCTGTTTTAGGATTTTTAAAAACTTAATTTTTTGTTCGCCTAAAAGGTAAGAAAATTAAAGAAAATATATTTAAATAATGATGCTTATATTTTTATGTTCCTTTTTAGTATATTTTCATCTCAAATTAAAGTTTTTTAGCAACAGAATTCAAAAACTTTTTAGTTTTATTGTGAAAAATGAAAATTACCTTCAGTGATTTTAATTGAAATTTGATACTTAGTGATGGGATACTTACAGTGATTGTTAGGGAAATTAATATAAGGATATTTATATAAATCAAGCTTCATAAAGAGATTTACGGAGTAATGCTTGGTATTGATTTATGTTTTCTTTTCTTTTGTTTTATCACCTTTTCAACTCATATTTAATTTTGTCGCTGTAGATTAGTAACTAATTGAATTTGATGGTCGTTATAAATTTCGTGGTTCACCAAAATCGAATTGGCAGTTTTAGATTCAAGTACGTGCTACGTGCGTAGCAACTCCTTACAGCCGTATTTGCGATAACCTGTATCCGGGAAAAAAGAGAGGAATCAAAGAGAGATCATTGTTATTGACATAATCGTTGTTCAATTGCAACGGGAAACTTTTTTACCTCAAATGCGGTTGACAACAAATATTTCTAACGAATCACAAGAATGTTTAGTACCATCAGGCTTCAGCCAGCCCTCAATTGAGAGTGTTACTGATGCGAGTGAGAATACGCTGTCCTTTCTAAGCAATTGCAAATTTATAAATCGCCACAAAGCAGGGTGCTAGACGATAAATTATTACCATTTAGAAACCAAGCTGACATGAAGTGCTTGAATTTTATAGAAAAATTTATGCTGCAATGTACATCATGTCAATAATTTTGGCGCAAATTTCATAAAAGTGATAATAAAATGTAATAATAGTAAATAAATAGTTTTATTAAAATGAATTAAAATATTAAATTTTTTTTAACAAAATGTATCAATAATCGTGACAATTCCATGTACTACAAGTATGTCTTAAAAGTGATACATAAGCTAGAATTATGAAGTTTTTTTAAGGTTCGATATACGGTTAAATTCACTGAAAAATAAATAAATAAAAATCGCTTTTACTTTAATTTTCTTTTCGATAGTAAAAAAAACAATGAAAGCAAAAATTGTACTTCAAATTATTTATTTGCCCCAAAAACAAAGAGAAAAAACCAAAAAAATTAGTTACGAAAACATGTGTCAAACACCAAAAACTTAAGTAACCTGTCGTTGAATATAAAAGGAAACGAAATTGAAATTCCATTTACCACTTGAAATATCCCCCCACCTAGCGGCATTTCCCAGCCAACAATGAATGGTTGCACAGCAATAGGAATTTACTGTTCATTTGTCACCCAATTTCAATTTTTAAACATTTTTTTCTTTTTCTTTTTTCAATTGATTTGAAGTGTTTTGCGTGTTTTCCCAAATTAATAAAACAACAAAAATAAACAACAAAAAACAAAAGTTTTCTCTCTTTTATTAGAAAAAAAAAACAAAACGAATTGAAACTTTTTTCTAAATTGTAACTTAATGCCTCAACATGAAAATATTGTATTTATTTATTGCCTTCTTTGTTTCATTCTTCTCAATTAAATTTTACAATTTTTTTCTACGCATTAGTTACGGTGCACAGTGGGCGTTGCTAAGGGAAATGTCAAATGCTGATTTCCGTACATATTTTTGTTTAGGTCGTTAGATTATTTTCATTGAATTTTTTTTTTGAATTTTTCTGCCTACTGTCAGTTGCGTTTACTAAAAACGAGCTTAAGAAATTACATAATATTTGTATTTCAAGTATTTTTATTTATTCCTTTTTTTCTTTGTATTTATTTCATTCCATTTCTTTGTATCTCGATAACGTTTTTGAAGTTCTTTTGTTTTTGTTGCTGTTAAACAATTATTATACTTTCATTTTTCTTTTTATTTTTCTCTTTTGAAATTAACATTGTTTGTTTTGTGTTTTTGTTATAGTTGTTGTTGTTGTTGTCTAATTCCTTTAAGTCACACAAATTCCTAATTTGTTACAATATAGTGACAATATTTTATTATTTTCTCTTGTTTTTTTTTTTTTTTGTAACAACATTTTCCCTATAATTGCAGTCTGTTGTCTGTGTTCTTTTGTTTTCGTTATTTATTCGTATCGAATTTTCCTGAAATTCCTTATTTCCATCACCCCCTCTCTGATATTCAAGTCAATTTCTATCGCATCATGTTTCCAAAACGTGTTACAATGTTTAAAATATTATTTCATGGATTGTATAAAATAAAGAATTGCAAATTGCCAATAAAAAATAAAACACTGAATGCTAAATTAGCTGAAGAAAACGTGTGAATAACATTCATTTCAAATCTGCTAATTTCTATTCTATTGACAGCGTTAAATTTAATAAGTTTTTCTACTTAATAGTTGAGCTAATGGTGCAAATGATACGAAAATTAAAATTTTATGCTTCAAAGTAAAGTAATTTCACCAATAAGAACATTTAAAGTAATTTTACATATTCGAAGTAGTAAATTATCCAAACAACTTAAGAAAGAATGATTTTTTAACTATGCGTTGCTAAAAGTTATATTTTGCAAACAAAATTATTATTTGATTGCATTTTAAATATATAGTATATTCGATAATCTTTATTCACTTCATCATACATCGTTTGTCTTAAAGTATACAAATAGTTCGAAAACAGATTAGCTCAATTAGAACGTTTAATTAAAATTTAATCTTATGTGCGTATAAGTAATAAAAAAAGGATATCATTTGTAAAATTAAAACGCCTTTGTAAACGTCTCCTAATTTAAATTTTCCATCTTAACTATACAAGAAGACAAGAGAATTAACACACCTACAAATAAAATTGCTCAGGTAGATATTTGTCAAAGTAAAAGTTATACAGTAAATACATGCCTTATTAGATGGTCACACACACACAATCTAAAACTTAATACAGACGACAACACTATGATCAATACAAAGAGTAAATCTAATATGTCTGCCTACATAAACATTTATTATCACTCTCTCTGTGTCTCTCTTGCACTCATAACGCATGTATACTACATATAAATACAATAAATTAACCAAGGATTCTCTCTCAGCAATACAATAATAATCAACTAAATCATCTCTCTCTCTATCTCTATCTCTATCTCTTGTGTATGAGTGTATGAGTGCATGCATGCATGCATGTGTTATATAAATGCAGTTATTTTGTTGATTGAATTTTGTGCAGTAAGTTGTTGTAGTTGTTAATATTGCTCCTGTTTGTATTATTGTTGTTATTGGCGATGATGCTGTTCTGTGTGTGAGTGTGTGTGTGTGTGTGTATAGTCGTATTGAGTTTTGTGGTTACTATGTTTTGGAGTAAATTTATGGTTTTCCATTTCATAGTCAACTTATTGCAACTGCTACTACTGCTGCAGCTCTATAACGACAGTATCAAAAGCAACAACAAAAATATTAAAACCTGCTGATGCGGTATTATAATTAAATAAATAGTTTCAATACAATTATTCATTTCGACATACATACATATGTACATACACATAGAAATATACATACATTCTTATACGAATATGCATGCAAGTAAGTCTATGCTGACATTTTCGTAAGTGTGTGTCTCTGTGTGTGTGCGTGCTAAAATGTAAGAGACAAAACAGTTGAATGAGAGAATGAGAGAGAGAGAGAGAGAGAGTGTAAGTAGAAAGGAGTTGTCATTATTTGTAACACACAGAGATTTTTGGTTGTATTGTCATAACTAACATAGCAACATTAATTACATTGACGTTTTATTAATTTTATAAATGTTTTACCAGCTCCTTTTGTTTTCAATTTAGTTGTTGTTGTTGTTGTTGTTGTTGTTATTGTTTCCATTGGTTTATTTTATTGCTCGTTTACAGTTTTATACTCGGCATGTATTTGTTGCCCAACATGGAAATTAATTTTACTTGAGGTCTACTGAACTATTTCTACACTAATCAGTGACAGAAAATCTGACATTTGTATGAGCAATAAATAGGATTTATTTTAAATTAATTTTCATTCTTAATTTATTGAGTTCTTATACGTTTTGTACTATTGCTTACTGCTGCATGGTCACCTCTGTCATCTCTTCCTCTAAGGCAAATAAATTTTTCAATCAAACCCTTACAGTTGTTTTTGCTTATTTTAAAAAATCATTTTAAGATCAGTACGCAAATGGGGAAGGGGTTAGTGTCCCCTACAAAGGCGAATTCTTGATGGCTCTCTTTTAGACGACGACATTTTTATGGGGAATTTCTTATTTCTATAAAGTTCGAATTTTATTTTATTTATATTTTGAAAATTAATATAATACGTTAATACGATAATAAACTTAAAAGAGATACATTTCGAATTCTACTGTCCAGCACAAAATTAATATGGAGGAACACTTTTCTCACATTTGTAGTTCTAATAGGTCGTTTAGAGGATTCTTAAATAATTTGTCTGTGGTCGATTGAAATTCAGGAATAATTCTTTTATAATGTATACGAATTTTTCAGCGATATTTCGAATCATTCCAAGAATATCGTGCATTGCACTCCGTTACGGAGCTCGTAAACTGCGACATGTTTCAAAGCATAGGTATTCCAATTGCCTCAGTTAAACTGAGACTCTCTACCGGTCACGTATTTATAAGAAGAGACCATCCACTGTGCAAGCCACTGTCCTTTTGAAAGACATGATATCCCATCAAATGACTTCTGTAAGTGTTGTGAGTGTGTAAAAAACTATCTTTCACTTCATATGTAAGTGCTCTTCTCCTACCATAAAGAAGTGGAGGCTCTTGATCTTTCATTTTCTCACAACTTTGACTGAGTTCTCTAATATAAAAATTGCTGCAATTGTAAGATTTATTTTGGATTAAGGTTGTTTTATTCCAGAGAATGTTTGATACCCAGTTTGGATGTTAATTGTGGTATCATAATGGATCTAAACACTGACCTAAGGGAGACCAGTTTGAATAAAATCTATTCGTTCGTGCCAAAATAAAAAAATAAAGTGACTTACTTTGAATATCATTTCCGACCTTTAAAATAAATTATCTACAATAATTGATATGAACCCCCAGAAGAAAGAAACAAATTTCTCTCGAATACATTAATCATAAATAACGACATAATATTTCAATTCCAACATTAAATTCTAAACAGTTTGTAATAATGATTCGTTTAGTGTTACATATATCTTGAATTTGATCAAATTTTAAAGCTTAACAACGTAACGAAATCAAATGAATTTCAAGTCTTTTGTTAAGTTAAGCGGTTTCGAAAAATGCAAATCATAAACAAGGCATGGGCATGCATGCATTGGTAAAATCATAATTTATATTGGATTTTAATGGCCTTCTTGGCCAAACGAGACAAACCGAACGAAATAAGTTCACAAAATGCTGATTTTGAAATTTTCTATAGAACCCACAGCTAAGGAAGAGAAGTGTTTACTCGTACATACATACATACATAAATGTTTTATTGAGGAATTTGACAATGTTGGTATGCCATAACACAGTTGTGCATAGCTAAAGAGCAAAACTATAAATTATTATAAATTCATTCTATTGTCGCTCAATTAAAATGAACTCGGATTTTTTTTTGTTAACCGTAACTGCCAAAAATAAGCGAATGAATGATGAAACACATACGATATACTCGTACATACAAAAAGAAAAAACAAAAACGTACTGAAATATTTCTATTTTACTGTATAGATGATGTGTTCGTATTTTTTTGGGTGTTTATCTGTCAGTGTGTTTTTTTTTTTTTTTTTTTTTTTTGTCTTGAGCCGGAGGTGGGAATCTTCGAAAGACACTTTTGTTCCAACAAAAGAGTGCACGATTCACCATCGCTGGTGCCTACGTACTAAACCCACCCCCTACACACTTCAACCACTCTCCCCCCGCGGGACTGCCGTAAGGTATTACTTCGCGGAGGGCTGGTTAGCTTGAAAGCTTTATCACTTTAATTCAAATTTCGCCTCCGTTCTTCCAGTCTTCGGAGTACTATCAAAACTTCAGCCATTCTCTGGCTATATTGACTCCATAAAATCCTACAGTTCAACAGCTCTTCCATTAGCCGGTTTGGTTCCAAATTCGTTTCTCCCGGCCATCTAAATCTGGGACAGCATGTAAGAATATGCTCCGCATCTTCCTCCTCATCTACACAGTTTGGGCATATAGGAGAAGTGTCATGACCAAATCTGTGCAGGTACTTCCTGAAGCACCCATGACCAGTTAGGAACTGGGTCACGTAGTAGTTCAACTCGCAATGTTCGTTCTTCATCCAAGGGGTTACAAGAGGGACAAGACGAAATGTCCATCTTCCCTTTAGACTGCTCTCCCATCGTGACTGCCATTTGTGCATGGAAGTCCTTCGTTCCTCCGCTTTTATAGCCGCTATTTGTCCCGGGTGCTCGAGACGGCGAAGGTATATCCTTCTCATTTCATCCGCCAGTATATCTATTGGTATTGTCTTTGCCAATACCAAAACTGCTTCATCAGACACTGTCCTGAAGCCACTTATCCGTCTAATCGCGCTTAGACGATACACCGAGGACAGTATCCTCCTCGTCGTCCCCACTGAGAGTGCCTCCGACCATATTGGGCAAGCATACAGCATTATCGACGTTACTACCGCCGAAATTATTCTCCTTTTAAATGGACCTGGTCCTCCAATATTTGGCATCATCCTCGCCAGTGCTCCCTGTGTTACAGATGCTTTTTCACCGATGTATTTCACGTGCTCCTTGAAGTTCAATCTGTCGTCGATAATCACTCCTAGGTATTTTATCGCCCTCTTCGATTCGATCCTTGTGCCTCCAACGGTCAATTCCATCTTCTCCACTATCTTCCGGCCGCTTATCAAGACGGCCTCCGTTTTATGCGCAGCAAGTTTCAAACCTGCTTCATCCAGCCATGCTCCAACCTTTCGAATCGCTGTGTTCGTTTTCTCCTCTATTTCTCCTACCGTTTTAGCTACCGAGACTATGGCAATGTCATCTGCAAAGCCCACAATTGTAGTCCCGCTTGGCAATCGCAGTCGAAGTACTCCATCGTACATAATGTTCCATAGTAGTGGTCCAAGTACGGAGCCCTGTGGGACTCCCGACGTTACTACGTATTCCTGCTCTCCTTCATCCGTTAGGTATATTAGCTTCCTGTCCTGAAAGTAACTATTCAGAATCTCCATTAAGTATGGCGGCGTAGCCATGTTAAAGAGGGCTCTCATAATACGCCCCCAATTCGCCGAGTTGAACGCGTTTTTAACGTCAAGTGTGACAACCGCGCAGTACTCCTTGGTGCCAAATCTCCATCTTTCGCCCTCTATTGCATCTCTTGCAATGTCGACCACTCTTCTTATCGCGTCAATAGTGGATCGTCCTTTCCTAAATCCGTATTGCAGGTCCGAGAGAGCTCCTCCTGCCTCGGCACACGTCAGTAGTCGATTGTATATAATCCTCTCCAGTATTTTTCCCATCGTGTCAAGTAGACAGATGGGCCGATACGACGATGGTTCCCCTGGTGGTTTGCCAGGTTTTGGAATGAGAACCAATTTCTGCTTCTTCCATCTACGTGGAAAAACACCCTCGACGAAGCACTTGTGGAACACCTTGGCGAACATATCCGGTCTGAGCCGGATAGCCACCTTAAGTGCCCTATTTGGGATTCCGTCTGGCCCCGGTGTCTTCCTATCTCCTATTCCAGTGCATGCTGCGAGTACCTCCTCTCCTGTTACCTCGGGTATGTTATGAATGGCCTCCGGCTCCCTACTTATAAAAGTGTAGGGCTGGCCCCGTGGGAATAATGTACCAATTATCTCCCGTAGCAAAACTGGACAACCTAGTTTAGGCTGTTCTCGAGCACCGATTCTCTTGCAGACGACTCTGTACGCCGTCCCAAAAGGATTGATGTCAGCTTCCTGGCATATCCGCTGAAAGGATAGTTTCTTGCTCCTTTTAATGGCTCTTCTAAGTTGATGCCTTAGATCCTCATAGGAAGCCCGTTCGACTTCCCATGTCGGTCTTCCTCTCGTACGCTGGGCCCGTCTTCTCGCCCCAAAGCATGCCGACCGCAGTCTTCGAATTTCGTCATTCCACCAGTAGCAGGGGGAACGTCCCCTACACACAGTTCTCCTAGGCATAGCAGCATCACATGCAGTGTTGAGCATTTGGTATACGCCGCTCACTAATTCTTCGACCGTGCTGCCAGTCGTATGAAAAGACGACAACATCAATCTATACGTCTCCTCGTCAAAGCGGGAGTCCTTCCATTTCGGTCCCGTAAACTTCGGCAATCCGTTTCCTCTCGTGTTGCGTCCAGTAACCGTCATCGCGATTGCCTGATGGTCACTATTCGTGAAGTCCTCAGTTAGCCTCCACGCGGTCCGCGAAACAAGGCCATCGCTCACAAACGACAAATCTATTATCGAGCTCGATCCAGCTCTCCTAAATGTGCTTCCTCTTCCGTCATTCATCAGCGCCACAGGAAGGGATGCAAACGTTTCCAAGAGGCAGCGACCCCTGGCGTTAGTATATCTACTACCCCATTCGGTCGCCCAAGCGTTGAAGTCTCCTCCTATAATAACGGGGGTGTTCAAGCGCACGTGTGACGCCAGCCTCTCCAGCATATGTTGGAAGTCATCCATTGACCACCTCGGGGGAGCGTAACAGCTGTAGACGAAAACTCCCTTTATCCTGGCCATAACGAAACCAATGTCCCGCGCATAGGTTTGCTGGAAGGGTAATGAACCACAAATCCATATAGCCGCAGTACTAGATCCGTCCGTGATCCAAGTACTATTCCTCGGTACCCTATAAGGTTCGCTTATGATTGCGACATCGATATTCTCCTCCTTTACCCTCTGGACCAATAGGTCCTGTGCTGCTTCGCAATGATTCAGATTAATTTGTATTAACTTCATCTCCTAGATCGTGATTTAAGAGCGCTTTGAAACTGAGGACACTTCCTGCTCCCAGCGATATGTTTGGCGAACCTTGGGTTGTCCACTTTGCAGAACATGCAGAGTGGTTCCCGTTCGCAATTCCCAGCAATGTGACCGTCCTGTCCACACTTGCGGCATGTTCCCGAGCGGTCAACTTTACTCTTGCACAGGCGGGCTATATGTCCAAACTGCAAGCATCGGAAGCATTTCGTATCTGTCAGTGTGTGTGGGGGTGGGTGTGTGTGTGTGTGTGTGTGTATGAATTCTTGATTGCTTTATGTGATTCTGTTGAAATATTTATTGCTGTATAATTATTGTTGTTGCGGTGATTGTTTTGTTTTACCATTTCACAGGCACACATTTATGTACTCAACATACACAATATATTTTCATAAATACACTCACTTACTTACTCATTCAAATAAATATGATTGTTGTTGGCTATGCATTCACATTCATTTGCATATGTATGTATATATGTATGCATATATGTATGTATGTTTATTTTCATCTAAGATTTTGATAATATTCTCTGGTTTTTATTTTTCTATGTATGTCTGCAGGTTCTATAGAAAATTTCTACGCAGCAACAAAGACACACACACACACACATGCATTTAAATATAAATGTATATATGTACATATCTGTTTCTGGGTGCGTGTGTGTATTTGAATGAAAATGAATTGTTTGCTGTTTGTAATAGAATAATCATCATCATTTATCATATGATCAAGCAATATGCTTTACCATACATTCTCCAGGTATATTTTTATACAAACATGTGTATGTGTATGCATACATATAGTGTATGTAGTATATGTATAGTCTGCCAATGTTGTGCACATTTGAGTAGTGCATGATTGTATTAATTCACATAAGTACATACATACGTACATACATATATAGAAGTGTTATTTATTAGTTTGTTTGTGAGTGTCTAAACATACAATACACGTATAATTATTTGCTGTTTGTGCAGGTATGTATGTATGTATATGTGTAAGACTAACTATTGTTGGTTTGATATGCTAAAAACAAATGATTTATGATCACAAAACATTATTCAAATGCTGTAAATTATCTTTTACAAACAGAAAATTGACTATTTCTTTGAACAAATAACAATAAGGACAACAACAACAACAACAACCACAACAACAGCAATAACAGCATTTGCAATAATAATGTCAAAATTTGAAAGCTGTGATAGCAATTTCTGAAAGTTAAAGCAAAAAAAAAATTAATGACAGACAACAAAGCAAATGAAAAAAAGTAAAAAAAAATTAGAAATTCCCACCAGAAAGGCATTTGTTATTGGCAAAACAAAAATGTTGAAAAGCGTTTCAACTTCAAAATTAGTACCATTCATGATTCCATAAGAAAAGTACTCTAGCCTACTCAGCATCAAACATGTTTTAATGGAATATTTTTTAAATTATGAAATTTCGGTTATTTTAATAGGAAATCTTCAAATAATTGTTAATTTTTCTGATATTCGCCAATTTTATTTTTTAATATTTTGTAGTTTATACAATAGAAATTTAAATTGGGCAGAAGGCATGTTACAATACTGTCTGGAAGTCTGGCCACAATTGAAGCAATCAGTAACAGACCTTAAGCCGAAGAGCAAAGAAATAAACTTGCTAGGCCGGCAGCTTCAACATCATTGATGCGGCCAGAATGTTTCTGTGTAATAGGAAGAGCAGTTTCGAAGTTCATACTTGTAAGATGTGAAAGATTTCTGCCTTAAATCAAAATATTCAGTAAACAAGAGTACTACGCAAGTATTTTATAGGTAGACTTACGGACAGGATTTACAGAATAAGATTCGCTTGAAACCAATATGGGAATACATGGTTGAGGAACATTAATCACTAGAACGCATACTTCAGTACTCTGCGGTGTTAATGCATTTCAATAGGAAACACAATGCCTGGGGACTTATTAAATATCCCGCCTAGTATCTAATATCGTCTCACAACGGGCCGCTATGCGTGCTCAAGTGAGCTTTGTGATATCAGAGCTACCACTCCGACCTAGTCTAATATCATCAGAGCAACAGAATTAGGATAAGCATTATAGGAAAACCTTATGTTGTATGGTACAGGCAGCACAATAGATTATTTGGTCGCAGTATATACTTTAGAGCTCAACACTCTCACAATTTCAGTTCGTTGTAAATCCTAAATTTATTTTTGTTTTTATTTGTGCTTTTAGACAATTGTCGAGATTTTTAATATTTGTAAACTGTCAAACACAGGTGATTTCTAAAAATAACTACAATAAAAAGACCACAAAGACGGCAAATATAAAAGATTTGTATTTTATTTTCTCCAGACAATTAACGTTGTATTGGCCTTCTTCAAAAACGAAAGAGAAAACAAAATTAAATTCATAATATAAGCAACTGAACATTGGCTGTGAATTTATTATTTTTACTTCTGTTAATTTGTTTTTTTTTTTGTTGTTGCTCTCTCTTTGCTGTCTTTTATGTACAGCAATTTAATTGTTTCGCTTTCGGTATTCGGTTTATGTGTCTCTTTTATTTTATTTTGCCTGTTTTCTTTTTCCATTTAACACACATGGATTTTCATTTATAGCTCAACATCCGACAGGGTTACCACCACACATTGTAATGGTCTAGTGAACAAAATTTTAATTAAGTGTGGAATAACGTTTTTTACACTTTGTGCAACACACTGCCAGCCGCTGGTAGTGAGATATGAGGCAACTACGTTGCATTCAACAAAAGGCGCCCAACAACAACAACAACAACAACTTCTGTGAGAAGAGAATGGTGAAAATGAAAAATGCTTTTAAATCTAAATTCTTTCATCACTGCCAGTCCAGAGAATACTAAAACAACTAACTGCGATGGAATATTGAAAAAGGAAACTCTCACTTTACCCACTCATATGCATGCACATGCTGGCAGAGGGATTAATCTGTTTCATTATTGTGTGTGTGTGTGTTTTTTCTTCGTTAGTTTCGATCTTATAGCCATTATCGAAATGACATTTTATTACATTACTTTTCCATTTAGTTTGATAGTTTATGGTTACAAAATAATAAAAAAAGACTTTAAACTAACGCGCATCTAAGATTTGGAGTTAGAAAGCTTAGAGTAAAGCTTCCACGTTTTATGGTGGCTGAGGTAACCAACTAAAAAGATTTAAATTTTTATTAATGAAATAATTATCGAATAATACGACTAAATTTATTAAATGATTCGAATACAACATTTATCCTATCGTAATCCCTATCCATTGACAGCATGACTGCTCCTTTTACTGTACTTTCGTTGAGGATTTATCCGAAAAAACTAGGCAATACAATTACTCCAGAGAAACAAAAGACTTTTGTTTCAAGGCTTCAATAATGAATATGACTCTTACTTTAGTTCTGGTCACATTTTGTTTTTGTGTTGCAAGTAAACTTGCATAAAAATTCACATGAAAATACTCATACATTTCCCTATCTCTGAGCGGATTACACAAACAATATCAATTGTTCGTTTAAAGTGTTGCCGGCTGCACTTTTTACATTACACAAACACACACACACACAGACACTTACGCCTTGAATATTGAACTTCCTTTTCCGTCTAATGCTCTCACGCTGACAATAACTGTAACTCACTTTGCCTTTTTCTCGTTTTTTTGTTTGTTTTTGTAATTTTTCTTTTGGCTTTTACACTTGAGAAGGGAATTTACTTTATTTTAAGTGGGAATTTATATCGTTTTAACATTTATCTGCATATGCTGTTGCTATTGCTGTAGTTGTTGTCGTATTTTTTGTTTTTTTTTTCTTCTCCTATTTTGTTAGTTCTTCTACGAATAACGGTTTGTTTTATTTTTTTGTTCGCAAGTTGAAATAAGTTGTGTGACAACTTTATGCATTTTCTCACATATAAAATGTGAATTTGATTGTTTTATGCCAGCCACCATCATTTGGTTTTTTGCAAACGAATAGTTTTCCATGAGTTGTTATTGTATAGAATGGAGCCAACCAACAAAAACATTTAAATGTTAGCAAAACTCTTAGCGAAAACGTCTCATCAACACGTGACATTCAACCGCCGAGGGAGGAGTGAGTGAGTGTTTGTGTCAACGCTAAAATGTGAAAATAATATTTTCCAGCATCACCTTTGGCTTTAAAGTCAAATCGTGTTGTAAAAAAAGGGAAAAAAATAAAGAAAAAAATTTGAAGAAGAGGAACTTGTAGGTGGTGCTAGCACGCTAACAAAACAGAAAGAAAAACTTTATTTTGTAACAATTGTTTATCGCATTTGGGGTTTTTTTCTCTTTATTTTCTCTTTTATCAATTTTTTCTTGTTATTTTCGTTTGTAACAGTGCGTGGTTTTTCATTGTTGGTCTTGTAGATGTGATTTAAATGTTGACTACGAATCGTCGTCAATTGTTGATGGTTGTTGTTGAATGGTATTTTTCCTTTTACTCATATCTTACGTATGCAAATCATGCTTATATTCGGAGTAAAGTGATATTTCTTATATTGTTAAAATGGGAAAACGTGTCACGACACTTAATGGAGGTCACGAAAAACTATCATCAATCTGACAAGGAAAGGTTTATGAAATGAAACCAACGTAAATATGCTGCAATAATATAAAAACCATTTATTGCGATTGACAAATAACTGAAATGAGTATTTGATATTCAATTTATTTTGATAAGGGTTCTAAAACTCTAAGAGAAAACAAACATTTACTAAAAATCGTGTTAAAAATACATTCTCAAAAAATGAAAAAAAAATTTAAAAGTAATTTAAATACGATACCAACGAACTTGTAATAGAGGATTAATTAATCATTTTTACATCAATTCTTCTGTAAGTCACTTTATTCTTAATAATAAAACGAATGAATAACTCTCTCTATTTCTCTCTCTCTCTGTAATTTAAATAATTTACGAAATATTTTTAATTTAATTTCCATTTACTTGACTGCAGTTCGCTTTCTTTTGTCTTTTTCTTTTTTGAAGGTGTATTCGTATTAGTTTATTTTTAATTTAGTATTGTTGCTGTTTTATCGGACCACTCAAGTATTTGTTTAACATTAAGTCTGCAAATTTATTCATTAATCTTAATTTAATGTATTTGACATTGAAGGAAAATATATTCTGCTCTCTTGCTAGAGGCTACTCCAAGACAATTATAAACAATAAATATCCTCAAGTCAAAACAAAAACAAAAATAGAACAGTTACTTCCAAGAAAAGCACAAACAAATAACAAAAAATTTTAAAATAAAAAAATACTTTTTAACCTAAAAGCATCTCGAGTCAAAGTCAGAGACTGAAATGATACAAATACAAACAAAGTTTTCTTTTCGCATTCTTTAAGATATTCAAAAGGGAATTTCGCATATCTGGGTGGGTTTTTTTTTATTTTTTTATTATAAAACTGTTTTACGTACACGTCTAGACAGATATGAATAGATTTTTATGAAGTTATTATTTTAATTTATAAAAGTATGTTTATAAAATCATTGAATTTGTATATTTCATAAGCCACACCACCAAGTGTAGTCGAGGATGTTCAAGTGTTTTCAGTAAAATATTATTCTTATAGTAGAGATCTCTATTTGGATGATTATTTAAAAAAACTTATAAGTTTGTTTCGCCTAATTCAAAGAACATTCACCTTAATTAAGTAGCAATTAAGTACCGGGTTGTAATTGACTCTTTAGCTATCATGATGATTTTGATTACTAGTGTTCGAATAATCCTTTTCAACTATGGAATCATTTCATATTAAGTTCTCTCTTTAGGTATGAATGTTTTAATTAAAAAAACTGTTTTCTTTTTAACACATACAGAGAAAACAAACACAAGAAAGTATACAATTATAAAAACACATTTAAATTTGCACATAAATGAACATTTAAAATGAATAAATGAATAAATATTTATAGTAACCGCTTTTGGTTGCTACTGCCGGATATTAAAAAGCTTGTTTGTTTTAACAAAAAAAAACACAAAAAAAAACGGAGCAAGAAGGGGAAGTAACTTTTTCAACTATTTTTATACATTTTTTTAAATGTTAGACAAAAAACTGAAATATAATGACATTTGTATGAAAAACAAAGTAAAAAAAAAAACTTTAATTTAAACCTGTACAACAAATACATGCTTAAGTGACGGTCAATCTTAATTAATATCGTTCAACTATTGTGATAGACACACTACTGCGCTCTCCGACCACTGAAAGTTGTAAAAGCGGAAAACAAATACATTCAATGTGTGAAAAGGGAAAAAATACGAGAAAAAACAATATTCTACAATAAAAATGTAAATAAATGAAACTGTTTTACTTACGCCTATGGAAACATCATTGTTGCAAAATAATGTTGAGAACGAAACACAAAAAATATTTAAAACAAAAAAATATGAGCAGTTATTGGGAGTAGCGAATATTTTTTTTAAGATTATCTCAACGACAACCCATACATGAAAACTACTCACACGCATATTCCTTACACCATATGCATACATAGGCGTTCATACGTATGCGTATGTATATATGCAACAATATACATATGTACGTATGATTTCTGTTTTTTTTTTTTTTTTTGTTTGTTTTTGATAATACTTATATGACACACACATACTCCGCACAGTTCCATTTAAAATGAAATCAAATTGTATGAATACAACTGCTTACAAACATACAAAAAACCTCATAAACTCACACACATACACTCACAGGCATTCTCATGCTCATTCCAATATTTTCATTTATTTTTTTATGAAATTCATGTTTTTTATTTATTTTTTTTTTCCTCCCTGGTTGTTGAATTTTCACATGTGGGGAGTGTGAGTGTGGATGTAAAAGTAACTCTTCAGATTTGAGTTCTTGTGTGTATGGGTGTGAGTGGGTTATTATGTGAATATTTGATTTTCAGTTTATTTTTGTTAAGAGTTACAAACTTATTTGTTGTACTGCCTTATACATACATATGGCGCCATGTGTTTGTTAGTAATTTTGTTTTTTTTTTGTTATACAGTTATTTGTATCGCCTGTTGTTGCTGCTGCCATTGCTACTGCTACTATCGTTTAAAAGTAGCTCCGGCTACTACAGACTAAAAACTTTATTTGATTATTTTTTTGTTTTTGTTTTTGACTGTTTATAAACATGTCATTGGTGTATTGGTCAAAGGTTTTGTTATACAACAACAAAATAACATCGTAACGAAGCAAAAAAATAAAAAAAAAACATTAGCAATACGTACAACCAAACAAAGTTGAACAAAGTTTTTATTTTGTTTTGATTATTGCCGAACATGTTATAAAACTGAATGTGTTGTGTTGAAAATTGAGTGAAAATTATTTAGAAATTTGTTAAGAGCCATTTTTGAATTACATGAACTTTATCTTTAACATTCTCGGGGGTACGGTACAGCACATTCATAAAATGTTTGTATTTTCTATACATTTTTGTTCCTTTTTTATAAAGATCAACAAGAGAGAATTTCTTATTATTACACGTGAAGACTATTCAATCAAAATGCATTTGATTTTTTTTATAATATCAGTTATTATAATAATTTAATACATATTTACATACTGTACGTAATGATTTTAACATCCTTCACATACAAATCGCTACCGCTTAGAGTTTGCGTTTGAAGAATTTAAAGAATAAATTCTACATCTTATTTAATGTATCATAAATAGTTAGATTTGAATAAATTTTTGTAAATTTCTCTAGTTTTTCTATATAGCATTTCCTTTTTTAAATGTGCATTTTGAAAATATGTGTCCAAAAGTTGTGCAATGTACGGTTTACCTTAGATTCATTAAAATAGATTTCCGAAAACTTTTTTAAGCTCAATACGAATGAAAAGTATCATTTTCAGTCTACGTTCTTACATCCCTACAACTTCCCTTAAAAAAATACCCACCAACCTATTATATTTACACCAAAAAGAAAGGGAAGAGGGGAAAGTAGCTGTAAAGAGCAGTACAACTGATAACCAATAATAAATAACTGTAAAGTTTAGACAGAAACCAACAGGAAAAAAAAAGTTATAAATTGATATGTTCAGGTGAAGGTTAACTGCAAATGATAGCCAGTGGTTACAACAGAAACTATGAGAGAGAAAATTTATATTTTTTTTCTTGCTCCATATCCCAAAAACCAGAGACAGAGACAGTATGCTGGCCGAATAGGAAGGTAGAGATATAAAAGCACTTTACTTTTAGCCAGGAGAACAACAACAATCCAAAAATAGAAAAAAACTGAATAACGAACAAACCTAGAGAAAAAACAAAAAAAAAAAGAATCACTCTTTATGCAGAAAATGTAACAAAACAAGCTGATAAACTTTATCTAAATATTGTTTTAAAAAGGCTGTATATATTGTATTTTCCATATGCTCGGCTCTGCTCTGCTCTGCTCTGCCCTGTTTAAAAATAACACAGAAAATTTCAATATTGTACAGTTTCTTCCAGTTCAAAAGGAATACATTTGTCCATTTAACAGCAAATTTTTTTCGTTTTTTTTTATTTGTAACGTGGTGGCCATTGAAAAGGAGACAAATAGAAAACAAAAAAAGGAAAAAAGAACACAAATAAAATGAAAGCATTTGCAATCATGAACAGTTTAGTGATTTAAAAAGGATTGAATGTTTCTCTGTGCAAAATAAACTCTTGTGGTGTATGAATTACAAAATGTATTTTCTGAAATAGTTTCTGTATTTATCTACCAACTTTTGTTTTTTTCTTGTTTTTTTTTTTGGTTTTTTTTACAAAGAAATGTTCATTCCTTTTTCCCTGTGTTAAAAAAAAGAAGAAAACTGTCATCACCAAAAGACCAACTAAGCCATTACAAAACAAAAAAAAAATAAAAGAATTATAAAATAGAAAAAGAAAAATAGTCCTGGCCATCCTGTAACCAAACTATAAACACAAACACAACATTTTCCAGCACTTTTTCCAATATTTTACACATCTCCTCGTGCCGCTCATACTTTTACACACGATATTTTGTTTTGGTAACAACAGCTGAAAGTGCTGCCAGTAAAACTGCTACAAAAACAAAAACACAAACTTTTATGTGGCCATAGAGTAAGAAAGTAAAATACGAACGAAGCAAAATTTGTTATTCCAGCCAAAAGAAAAGTTTTAGTTTAATGTGTCTTTTTAATTAGTTGTTGATAAATGTTTAGAATTACAAATTATAACTAAAGAAATACAAAAAACAAAAAAACAAAAGAAAACAAAAACAAAAATAAATAATAGAACGTTAAAAAGTAACATTAAATTTAACCAAAAAAAAAAAATACTCGTATAGCAAGACGAACGACACACACTCACACACCAAAAAAAAAAATAATCGATTACAAAGTCTTTAAAATTTATTGGCATTAGGATTTAAATTTAGTTTCTAGAAATTAATTTTTATAAAGAAAAATATTACAATTTCGACAAAAAAAAAAACAAAAAACTGCGAAATATAAAAAGGGAAAGTTAAAGAAATAAATCAGTTTTCAATTAATTGCAATCGCAATGTCAATGAAAAACTTGGGAATCAAAGTTATCGGTTTTTTTCTTTTTACAGACACCGGCAGCTCAAGGTTACATTTAAAAATGGTGACTTGGACATCAGAAACTCTTACAGCATTCTGCCTTCTAGATCACTGCAGTGTTTTCAAGGCGGAAGTTATGCGGTTAAGCTCCTCCTCAGTACCAGAATATTCTCTGAGACTATACCGATATACAGTGACAATCAGACCGCCATAAAATCCATTTCGAGCATCACATCGACGTCCAGTCTTGTGTATATCTCGGAGATGTGTATCTCCCTGTATGGCTTGTCGAACAAACGAAGAAACTATGTTGCGGGCGCACTATCCAAAACTAGTAGGATGCGGGAAAGCTCCATACATACTCAGCGGATAGGGCTCAATTAAACTGAAAATTAGGAAAAATTTCATTTCAAAGGCTTCCTTCGTAGAAGATAAGACCTGTTTGACTGCTAGATTGAAATACAAAACTTACCTAGAAACGACGAAATAGCTCTTTTTCTCTCTCGATTTGACATTTATTATGTGGTCTTTATCCTCACGGAATACTGCCTAATAAGGAGGCATACCCGTCGCCCAGGCGCCCCTAATGGGTTTCCTGTAGAATTTGCACCTTGGAGAGAGGGGAAAGAGACCGCTTGTCACTTAATGTGTCACCGCCCAGAACACGCGCTAACGTGTGAGAGAAGACTAGGTACCATATTCTTGACATTACTGATGGAACGATCTGTAATGTAGGAAAAGTGAGTCTGGGTGTGTTGGATTATAGGACTCTTCAAAATGGTGTATTATTATCGTCTTTTAAAGTGGAAACGTAAGGTGTCGTATATGTGATGACGCGGCCTAAAAGTAAACAAACAAAAAATAGAGACGTGCAAGACATGATTCTGTAAAAAATATAAAATACGAAAGTCTAGTGGGTAGATTACTGGTTAAATAGCGTGAGTGCCGTAGGTGCGATTTACACCACAGCCTTTTGTCTGTTACACTACACCGAACATATGGTCTTAGTTTCTTGACCACTAGTATAGGTAGAGCTCTAATTCTTAATTAATAAAATAAAGAAACGAAAAAAAATAATATGTAGCTATGTACAGTTTCTTTTCAATTTAAACCATACATTTAAATGTCTAATCTGTATTTAAAAAAAGAAAAAAAATTGATCTTTAAAGCTCGTATGCTTTAAAATTGTCATAAAAAAATAGATGAAGAAATTGTTTATTTTTTTTCCAAATTCATGCAACTAGTTGTTGTAGTTATTTTGCATAATGTATGTATTTTAATGTCTGTGCAAAGGCTGCTGTTGAAGTAACAGCGGCACCGACATACATAAAGCAAAATATCAGCAACCAACACCATATGCATATGTCACTGAACATGATGTCAGTGGTGTTGGTGTTCTATAGACATATAAATGTATGCATATGAGTACAATGTTGTGTATTATTATTCCAAACACATTCTGCCATCTATACACATACATACATATATTGTTATATTTCTGTGAGTGCTTGTGCATGTGTGTGTTTTGTATTTTGATATATTCCTCTAATTCTCTATCATCATTCTAAGCATAAATTCTAGTATAAATATACCCTCTATACATGAATGCATGTGTCTATATGTATGTATGTATGTATGGATGAATGTGTATTTAACGGAAACGGAAACTTTATGATTTGTTAACAGTATGAAAAAAAAATGAGAATGAAAAAACGAAAATGCAAATTCCATAAAATAAAATGTATTCTAAAATATTTTATTTTTTCGTTTTTTGTTTTTATTTCGCTTTTTTCCAAACATCATGAACAAGAGAGAGAGTAAAAAATGCATGTAAATGCATGCTGTAGACATGACATAATACAAAACCGCAAAAAATATACATTGTACATGAACGAAAAACAAAAAAAAAACGAAAAAAGAAAACATGAATGGCACTACTAATGGAGCCAGAGTTTAGAGACTCAATATCAAACTTATGTAAATATGTTAAATGGACATAAGGGTAATAACCATAAATGTATAAAAAGAAAAATAAACACTAAAGAACACATACACATACACATACATATACAGATGCATAAGACTTACAGCAGCTTTTAAATTGAATTTAATATTTTACTTAAAAGATAACAAATAATTTTTTAAAGAAAGTATTGAAATTAGGTCAACACCATCAGTTGAATGAATTGAAATAAAGAAAATGTACAAAGATTAGAAAGTTCCAAGACAGAAATTAATCTTAAAAATATGCTGTTATTATGATTTGTGAAAACAAAAAGTGAAAGATAAATTCCATGTTTAAATGATGCTACGAAAGGACAGAATACAAAACACAAAATCAAAAATATACTTTAATAGTCTTCAATCAAATGAGTTACATTTTTCTTTTTATCTTGTACGATAGATTTAATTATACTTCTTAAGGCACCTTCCGAACAGGCTTACAATCGGGTTATGTGAAATAAATCTTTTTTTCCGATATTCGTTGCTCTATTGAAGGAACAACAAGACATTAATTTTTTATTTAACGCTTGTAAAAATTTAAAATCGTTTAACATTTTATCAATTCATACCATTTCAATATCAATTTACAGGCTTCCTTTGTTTTTAGTTCTTCTTTTTAAGAACCGAAATTATATTAAAACAAAATATATTGCGCATCAAGATTGTATCCTTGTAAGATGCAGTAAAACAGACAAAAAAAGCATGTACTATGTAGACAATTTGCAACATATTAATGTTATATATTTATGTTGGGATAAAGAATAATAATTTACATGAATATCCTTCGTACTTCAGTTTAATATTTGTATTATGTGAAGTATTCCACACAACTGCAAATAAATATGGAGCATATGGGTATGCATAATGCACACACATGTACATATGTAAGTACATATAAACGTACATGAATGGTATGTATATGTTATATGGGGAATGTGGAAAACATAATTATACACACATACATATGTATGTATGTGCATACATGGCAAAAGATACCTCTACACCAACTTATACCCACAGAATACATTTACATTCAAAGATATAACTTTTTAAGCAATGTTTCCTGTTTGTCTTGCGTTAGTTTTTGCTCTCATTTCATTTCATTTCGTTCTGTTTTGTTTTTTTTGCATTCTTTCCTCTACTCTTCAGTTTTTATTTTTATTTATATTTTTTTAATGTTAAACAACAGCCATTATAACTCTTTCATTGCAACTTTGTCTTATTCTTGTGTCTCTTTTTCTCTTTTTTTTCTTTACTTTTCTGTGTATTTTTGTTTCTGTTGCAGATTTTATTGTAGCACTCAAGGATGTTTCGGTAACGATACCACAAGCTGTAAAACGTGGCAGTAATGCAATGCTAACATGTAATTACGATATGGAAAATGATACTTTATATTCTGTAAAATGGTATAAAGGACGACGTGAATTTTATCGTTATACACCAAAGGAAAATCCGGCGATGAAAGTTTTTCCCAGCCAAAGTGGTCTAAATGTAGAGGTAAGTTTTCCTCACTTTCTGTCCTTTCATTTCTTTTTTGTTTTCTCTTTTCTTTGTATTGTACAAAACCTCAAGTACTAGCAGAGCAACAACATATAATAACCGTCACAAGGTAAAGTGGAGTAGAGAGTTGAGTTGAGTAGGCAAAAAGAAAAAAATATACCGGAAAGGGAAAATGAAGAATTTACCGAAATATTTCATAAATACTCGTCGTAACTTTACGTAAACAAAACAAATGAAAACAAATGCAACAGAAAAGAGAAATAAAATTATTTACAAAGACCATTGCATGTAATTAAAGCAACTGTTGTTTAATATAGAGAGCAATGGACTACATTGCAGCATCAACATCAAGTAAAAAACAAACGCTCATTAACAATGCATTGAATTCATTGTTTAATAATAATGTATTATCGATCGATCGATTACATTTAATAGACATTGAAGTTATTAAACACAACAACAACAACATCAACAACAAAAAAACAATTTCACATTGTTCTTCTTTTTTTATACACAATTATTTCAATTCATAATTTTCAATACAAAAAGAAAGAAAAAATATTAAAAAAAAAACAAATACAAGTAAAATAAAGGGTGACTAAAGAGAAAAAAGAGAAAAGAAATGCATTCATAATCATTTAATAAATTATATGTATTTTTTATGTGTTTCTCATTTTGTTTTAAATTTAAATTACAATTCAATAGCATTTTAGTCACTACAACGTAAAGGTAATGCAAAAAAGCAAAGGCAAAAAAAAATATTATTGAACAGCCATTATTATCGCTGTTAATAATCCAATATTTTTTTAATCTACTATCTCTGTTTTTTATCTCTCCTTCTCTCTTTCTCTCTCTTTCACAATTTCATTGAGAATTTTTTATCCTTTCCTACTTTTTTTTCGTTTTTTTTAACGTAATTTGCACATTGCAACAGTTATTTGTCTTTAATGATCAGCGTTTTCAACACCACCGATTACTATTTGTTATTGTTGTTGTTGTTGTAGCAAATGCATAATAAAAACAGAATTGCGTGAATTAATTAAAGGAAAATGAAATTTTATTAAAAAAAAAACAAAAGCGGATTAAATTACTTCAGTGAGAGATTGTCAAAGAGGATTCACACTAATAACTTCCCTCATTATATTGAATTATTGATGGCAGATATTTAAAACTGCCACCATAATGATGTTTTAAAATAAAAATAATAATCATTTTCCAATCAATGAAAATGAGAAAAATCTTTAACGCTACATCTACAGCAACTGAAAAAAGATATAAAAAAAATTTTACTCTTCTACTTCAAATTCCATTGACCACCTTTTAAATTAAAACAAAACTTTGGTAAAAAAAACGGGGAAAAAACAAAAAATAAAATAAAATTTAATTACCTTTCACATCGCAGAAGATTAATCAATAAACTTTGAATTGGCAGAAATAAATTTGAAACACGTTTCAAATGACAAATGAATTGTTCAGCCAATGGCTGACCTAAACCCCCCATATCCAAATACTTTCCTCGTATAAATCACAACTGCAAGAAAATTTTATTAAAAAAAAAAAAAAAAAAAATGCCACATAAAACCTTGTCTAAAAATAAGAGAAATTAGTTGTGCTAAAATAATAAAAGTAAAAAGAAAAAAAATTAGCTGGGCTCGTAAGAGAGCAAAAAAACGAAAAACGTATCAAATAAATTATTCATTTTTTTTTTCTTCTTTCATTTCATTTTTTGTCTTCTGTTTTGAATTTAATGAGAAACCACAGCAATAAGGACAAGAGAGAGGTTGGGTGGAAAAGTTAGAAAAAATGTAGCAGCAGAATACTAATTTTCATGACTTGTAATTTGCATTCTGTTGAAAATTATAACTCAAAGCATTATTGAGCAAGAACAACAAAACCAATATAGAAGACAGAAAAGCAAAGAAAAAATATAAAAAAAATAAAATAAAACTGATGTGAGCAAATTGTGGGTGAATAGAAAGATGTCTACAACTCATACTCCAACTCCTTGTGCTATAACTTGTTGAGGATGTAGAAAGCAATACGAAAATTTCTATTCATTTTTCAAATTTCATTTCACAGTAAAAATTTAACTTTACGTTCGTTGCTCATGTACGTTTTCATTAATTATTTTTCAACTTTTCTTGTGTTTTTTGTTTTGTTCCCCTTATTTCAGCGCAATCTTTCCAATCAAAGTCATGTCGTTTTATTAGCTGTACCTCTTAATATATCAGGCAAATTCACTTGTGAAATATCCGTCGAGGCGCCTTCATTTCAAACAGCCATGGTTTCCGGTGAAATGGAAGTTGTAGGTGAGTATATGATGATGTATTCTTATCAAGCAATTAGTCTATGAAAACGTCAGCATGTATATATCTGTATACCATTTTGTATACATGTATTGAAGTGTATGTGTATGTTTTGTAAGGTAAAATTGGTTGCTTAATGAAAACCAATAAAAAAAATAAAAAAAATTTCGAAAATGTGTTAAACAATAATGTGAGTGGCTTGAGTAAAAGTAGAAAATTTCAAAAAAAAATAAGAAGTGTTGGAAGAAAAAACAAATTAATTAGACAAATGAATTTTTGTGGTATTTCTTTTCAAACATTTTTGTCTTTTTTGTTTTTTTTTTTGTTCTTTTTTTGGCAACCATTACCGGTCTTTTTTACTCGTTTTCTTTTTTTCAATAACCACAATTACCCTGTAAAACATTTACTGCTGCTCCTTTTGATTAAATATTAGAGTCTCCTCTTTTTTTCTGTGTATATTAAACACAATGATACCCACATACATATTTAAAAATGTTGGAAAAAAATCAGTGGAAAAATTTGATTAGTTTTCGCATACTTTTTGAAAGCACCCTACACTATTTGCTAAGAAATTTCCCGAGAAATTAATTTTCCTTAAATTATTGAATTTAACACATATTTAAAAATATAAATAAAATTAAGTTTAACTACAAACAGTTTATGAAAATTTCAATTCTTGAAAGATTTGAAATTTTTATGAATTTTCGACTTGAACCATAAATTTTAAACGTACTTTTTAAGGCACTTTTTTTAAACATTTTTCTTTTCTATCGTTTCAATTTGTTTTGCTGTAGAATTACCCGAAGAGCAGGCTACCGTAACGGGCATACAGCCACGTTATCGTATCGGTGATTTGGTTGACGGCAATTGCTCAATTAAATACTCTAAACCAGCTGCTAATTTGACATGGACTATTAATGGCATAGTGGTAAGTATTAAAGTTCTCTTTCTCTCTCTCTCTCTCTGCATTGCCACCAACCGTGGCAGTAACAAAAAAAATGTGAAAAAGAAAAAGAAAAACGAAAAAAGTAAAATGGTATGGAAGGCTTATTACACATTTTATGATGGCATTAAAATCAATGAGAAAATGATTTTTTTTTCTTTTTTTGCTTAACGTTGAATCAAAATGTTGGCATAAAAGTTAAAATCATATCCATGGATAGAAGGACGGACGTAAAGGTTTAGTCGTTGAGATTAATAAGTATAAAAAACTTCTGTATTGGAAATAAACTTTTATGGCGATTGCTAATTAGAACTTTAAGCGAAAATGTTCAAATAAAAGAACATTGCATTTCAAATTGTACAAACGGAGTTGTATTGTTTTAATGTTGGCAGCTTGAGTAAAAAAAAAATTCACATTACTTCTCAACAGAATTAGAAATTGAATACAGCAGCATATGTATGTTTATGGAACTTGTAATATGAATGTAAATATAACTTGGAGTGCTTGATTACATTTCCAGTTTTATTGGCTACATTAAGGGTTCACAGATTGGTAAATTTTATTGCGTATATATAGTTTAAAGAGCAAATGCGAAGGATATTTTATTCTTTAAAATCTACGCTACAATTTTAAAATTTATTTTGTTTATTTTTAATACAAAATTTCATAGAATTTTATTACTATTTTCTTAACTACCATTCACTCACTCATTGTTTCGCAAATAAATTTCTCATCATTAGTTGTCTTCTGGCAAGTACTTTTTCATCATAAACTAAAGAATACAAAAACAAAACAAAAACAAAACATTGTATTCACCATCAAATTCCAGTGCTTTTCTTATCATCAACGCCACCAGTCAAAGTCAAGTCAAGTCATTCGATAGCCTGTTAGAGAGAGGGAAATGAATGAATGGTAGTGATGGCATTCTCGGTTCTTTCAGAAAAATACTGTAAATTTTCTTTGAGATTTACTTCATACTTTCAACGATACAGCGATACAGTACTTAAACTTAAAAACCGCAATAACATTGTTTTTCATCATGTTTTCCCTCTTTATTCTTCTTCTTTTTTTGTTTTTTTTTTTTGTTGCGCAAAAACGAATCTCATGAAAGAAAATCAAAGAGTGACTACTCCTTGCTCTACTTAATCACTCAACCGCAAATCTATTCCTTTGTTAAAGAAAAAAAAACGAACACGAAAATGAAAACACAACATTAGAAAAAGCACAACACAACAGCCAAGAGATGAATAAAAAAGAATTTCAATAGATTTCTTGAGACGCCACAGAAAACAGAAGGAGGAATTTGTTTAAACAGCAGAAACAAGACAAACTAAAAAGTTCGAAGCAAATATTGAAGAAACGCACCACGTAATGGTAATGAATGTCCTGTTTGTGTATTTAAATAAACAAACAAACAAAAATATATACATACGTATGTACACCAACAATGATGAACAATTTTTTCGCTACGAATACGAATGTTCTGGTTCGCAAATAAAGTCAAAATAGCAGAGAACAAGGCCTTTTATAAACAAATACGTGGAACATAAAAGTAAAAGTTTGTTTTTAAAAACATAACGAACAATTCTTCATTCTTACATTGAAATTTTCAAAATAAATAGAAAACTTCTTTATCAAAGTGTTATAGTAATTCGTGCAATATATTCCTACAACTACAGAGAAGATAATGGCTCGAACTATTTTTACTTTCTTAGATTAGATTCAGTGAGGTCCTTCATTTGATGGACATATTCTGTATTTATGAACATATTAAAATACGCAATTTTTAAATATTTCTTAGGCTTGATTTGGTTTTTTTCTTTATTTGAAGTATAATTATTGTCTTGTCCTTTTGTTTTGTTTTTTTTTTTTGTCTTTTATAAATATTTCCGCTTGAGTAATATTACTGTTGTTCGTCGTTCTGCTTGTGGTGTATGTAGTATTTAAAATTTCTGCGAATAGGTTTATATTTCAAGATATTCCAATAAATATAAATTCAATTCATAGGAAAGTATCTCGTTTGCCCATTCTTCTTATTTTGTATTTTGATAAAATAATAATAAATATTTATAAATTGATTTCATATTTTATCGTTTATTTAGAAAATACAACAGCAACAGCAACAATAAAATAAGAACTTTGAAATATAGTTTCGGAAAAATAAACTATTAAAAAATTTTAATAAACGTAAATTTACTAAGAAATATAATATTTATGAATCAATTAAAATTGTAAAAATATTTAAGATTTAAAAAACAATTATTATGACTACAAATGACTAAAATTAATGCACCTCACATTTCAATCGTTTCTTATATGGAAATTGTTAAGTTTTTATCTTTTTAAAAATGTTTAAAATATGAACTCGTAGATTGCAAATAAAATAAATATAATTTGTGTTTAGTTTTAATTAAAATCCTTTATTATTCGCACAATTCTGTGTGCCACTGTTCACAACTTTAAGTAAACAACAACAATTGCTTTGTTTGTTATTCCTTTGTTCACACCCTTTGCATAAACAATAAAAATTACTAGACAATTATTCGACAGATCTTTAAAACGGAGATCTTCAAACCACGATTACTCTTTTCTTTACACAAGACTGACTGAACCTCACACACTCAGTCGCCTGCTTTGCCTTGCCTTTTATATATGGCACATATATAAACGTAAACAGTCTGATGTATGTTCATGAAAAAATCCAGACTAGATTACTTAATTAAATAACTTTTCCAATTGGATATTGATTTAAAATCGTTAAGTTCGATTATTTTTTTTTTTTCGAAAACAATGCTAATGAAAAATATTTACCTACTTGTTTATGTTTGTTTGCTGTTATAATTGCCAGCAACTTTGAAAGAATATCTCTTCAGAATTCACCAGAAAAAAATGCGAAACTGTAACTCACAATCCCAACTGTCAAAACAAATAAACACTCAGAGATTTTGCACGAATTATTCGCAAAACAATAAAACGAATAAAAATATTACTGACCGGCGTACACAATTTCTTGGTACTCTATTCAAACGAAAACCAATACTGTGGCTGTGTTTTATTTGCTTCCTTATTTCAAAATAAGGCGGTAAATTGAGAGAATCATTAATCGACGTAAAACAAAAAGATTACCAGATATATGTATGTAAACATACATATAAAGAGGAAGTTGAAGTCGATTTATCAATATAATAACTAGAAAGCTATTTACAATACCATGACTATGATGTAAGCAAATTACAAAACATAAATTTACGATAAATGTAGGATTATATTAAGCAGTTGTACATGTTTAAGGAGTGAGTACGACATGAGGAGAAATAGCCTGTAACCGACTCAGAAACATCTTTAAAGGAAATAAGGAATACAACCGGAGAACGAATAGGAAAGTGTAAATGTACGATAGAACGTATAGGAGAACAAATGAAATACCCTCAGAAAGGCTGCCCGAAAAGATTCAAGAAACTGACCACAAAAGGCGAAGATGCAGCATATCCACTGAATTATTGGCCGCTTATCGAAACCAAACAATAAGAGGTTTAAAGAGTAACATTTTAACGAATGCTATTGACCGACTTGGTCGATGAAAAAATAAATTTTTCAGCATAAGCAATGTGCGCAATGTGATTCATGGACCAACATTGGATAGGTGTATACGCTCTACCCCAACGACAACGTATTTACAATCGGACACAGAATCTAATGGCAATTGGTGTTCCAACGGGAACAAATAGAAGTAAACTTCCACAATTACAGCAGCTGCCAATTCAACCTAACGGGCATACAAATATTTTTAAATAACACATCTATGTACTCGTAGAGATCATTGCAAAAATCTTGTTGGAGCCGTATGTTCCCAAGTAGAATAATTAAAGTAAAATTTACAACAACCGTGTTTCCTTTTGTTTTTTCAGTCAAAATAGTCCATCTATAACTCTGTGCAGCTTCTTTCGATATTCAAAATCACTGAATAACTTATGTGGTATATTTGCTGAAGTGCAATGAATTGAGCAAAATCAATTTGGTGTGTTTTTCATTGGGAAATAAAATAAAGAAAGAACTCTTTATTGCTTAATATTATCATTTAATAGGATTTTTTATTTTATAACGAAGTAATTTTGACTCTACTGCATTATAATTAGCCGAAAATTGTGACAATAATATTGGCTACAAAAGCAATCAAATGTCAATCAAATTCGTTACCATAAACTTTTGGATGTAGTGCTTAAAGTTGGACACACATCTACTATACATATAAAGTGTAAAAGGTCGTATATCATAAAAGTAGCAAAAAAAACCTCAGGAATGAAAATAGAAATTTAATAGCAACGAGTACAACTTTTGTCCCATAGTCAAATAAAACCCAAATGGAAAATATCGCTAAAAAATGTGAAAAAATGAAAAAAAAACAAAGTTCCTTTACTATCTAAATGATATAAACGCAACACGTCTACATAGCATCTCTTGGAAATGTTTTTTTTTTTGTTTTGAACCCATGAAAGTATGCAACAATAAATAAACCCCTATAGATGAGACAGTGTAGGTGTATGCGTGATACTTTACAGGCCTATAAATTGAGGTCTGCAGCAGCGGGACAGTTTTCCTATTTTTTCCATTATTTTTTCTTTTTTTTTTGTTGTTTTCATATTTTTTCTCAACAGTTTGCGTGATATCACGTAGCTTTGGCATTTTCATTTTAGCCTGAAACGTTAGACATTTGAGTCACATTTTTTTTGTTTTTGCTTTTTACTTCCTTTTCAATTCGCTATATGGATGGCATTTAAGGCCGAAAATCTGTTGCTATTTCTAAAACATAATTCATATTTTTGTGCTATTTTATTACAATGTATGCATGTGTATGCGTAGTTCTTGTTGTTGGTGTCCCTTTTTTTGTTTCATATTCGTCTATGTGTTATAAATTTAAGTTTTTCTATTGAAATTGCTTTATTTGTTTTAGATGGTTTTGAATCATTTTTTTTTATTTCATTTTATAGTTTTAGTTCGCATATTGTGTAAAATTCATTTTTTTATTTTCGGTCAAAGCTATTAAAATCCTTTCTTTCCCACTCCACAATTGGAGGAATTGAGTGCAAAAAGAAATTGTTTTCCCCAATTTGTCATGTTTAGTTTTATTTTTGATTTTTTATTTTTTTTATTGTGTTTCCATATATATTTTTTACTGTCTGTGAATCATGTACAGGAAATTATTGTTATTTTTTTGTTGAAATTGGTTCTTTTTTTCAATAATCTTTTGAGGCCAGATTTTTCATGCATAAATTGTTAAAATTTCAGAAAACTACACTTTTTTATTACTGGTTTATTTTATGGCATGCATGAGAACAAAAATAAATAAAAATTTTTAGAAAACATAAACATGTTAACAATAATAAATAAATTAAAATATTGTCTATACTAGAAATGTATGTATGCATGTATGTACATAGATTTGTTTAATAAACAATAAAATGATTATTTTTTTATTTGCAGCAACTAGATTTCATTTCTGTTTTTTTTTTGTATAACAAATTAAATTATTTAAAAAAATAACTCTTTATTGAATACTACATACATATGTATGTATATACAATCAATATATTCAAAAATCTACGAATTTAGTATTTGAGTTTTGAACAAACAACCAACGAATTGCATTTGGGCATAAATAGTCACAGAATGAAATTAATAAAACTGAAGTTTAGATGTGTCTATTTCGAAGAGATTTTATTTAAATTTTTTGAAAAATATTTTTTTTGTTAAAAAAAGACGATCATTACAGAATAAATACAAGATAAGGAAACACGATAATAAAACAAACTTTTAATTAATTAATTAAACTCTATTATTAGTTTTTTTTTATAATGATAGACAGAAAACAAAAAGATTAATTGTGGCGAAAAACAAAACTAAACTTTAATAAATTTATTAATAAATTCATTACAAAACACTGGCCTTAATTGACAATTGGGCCCTGAAATAATCTGCGAGCCACTGTATATACGAATTTTAAATTGATATTAATTGTACCGCTGAAGTCTCTATAATTTTACACAGAATAAACATTTAAGACACATTTTTAAAGCTTCGGATTAAAATCATATTCATCAATGATATTTCTTTTTTTTTAATCATTCGAATATCCGAAAAACACTTTTCTTCCTTCCCATTTATACTTATATTTATGCCAAATGTCAGTTAAATGAGAAAGGAAAATGGAGATGAAAACTTAAAAATGTCTAAAATTTACAATGAAATATTCCAAGAATTTGTTGAGTTCAAGCCCAAGAAACAAAGGAAAGAAAAACAATCATAATTCATGAGGGCTGACAAGGGCGTACACAAAAAAGAGAAGAAAAAACATCAGAAAATAACTTGAATATCATGTTGAAGTCATTAGAGATGCCACTGCTCTGTGTTTTCCTTTGGCAAATAATGTATCAAGTCAGAGAAGCAACATAAAAAAACGTTTAAAAAACCTATTCAAGCCACATTAATGTTTATTTGTTTTGTTACTTTGCTACTCAAAAAGTATGCTGCAGATATTCAACATCAACACTTGTTACAGAAGGACATGTAAGCAGAGGCAAGAAAATGTATAATGAAATCAAGGCGAGTAGGCATAAAACTTCTCCATAAAACATGTCAGTACACATAGTTTATGTAGACTTAGAAAAATAATAAAAAAAAAAAACAAAAAAAACAGCAAACAGGCCAAAAAAATAAAACAAACAGACACCATAAAGTGTGACAATTTTGGTTAAACACAAAAATGTTTACCAAAAATGACAACGTCTCTGCTCACGAATGGACTCAGAATGGATTCATAAAGAAAAAAGGAATATGAATTCTGAAATGAACAAGAAAAGGAAAACGAAAACGTAAAAGCCTTTCAAAGAACCGCAATTGAAAATTTATATTTGATTTGAAATGAAATTTAAAAGATTTTTAATTCTTTTGTATGTTCTTTTACAAATATTTTAAGGTACCTCCACATCACATTAAAACGTATCAAATCGAAAAATATGAAGAAACAAATTTGGAATCCGTAATGAGTGCCATACATTTTATGGTGACCACACAGCATTTCATTAAAGGACAAATGAGGGTAAGATAAACGGACATTGCTGCATTGTTACAACTAAAGCCAAAATTATGGCAACCAATTACTGTGTTAAGGGCCTATTTAAGTTATTTGAAATGTTATTGCTTTTATTATTGATTTTCAGTTGAAATGTACAGCCAGTATTTTCGATATATTCCAAGAAGAAATCGAAAGTGTTATCGAGGAAGATAGACCTCGTATAATGGCTTCAGGCCAATCATATCCTCCCGATCATCATGGTGACAGCGATGGTTATGAGCATAATGAATCATATTTGACATTTTATTCAGGTGAGTAAAAGTTTCATCAAAATTATATTGCCTGAGAATCTGCAACCTATTCTTAATGATATTGATCGATAATTTATATGTTATTGCTTATCTTAAGGTATTTGAAATTAATTTGGGTAAAACTTTTCATATTTTAGTAGCTCCTAAATCTTCCGCTTCGCGGTCTACCGAATGTATATTAACGAAGCTGTTGTATTGCCTAAAACAAAAAACTTTTGCTTTATTCGACATAAAATCTTATGTTCTGCAAAGACAATTAACAACGACACTTGTCAACAATATGAGAAATTATTTCCATCAAATCAATCAATACGACATCAACTCAATATATTCTCAACTTAAGCAACCCGTTCTTGGAAAATATATTACAAGCGTAATGGCCATATTGCTAATGGCGGAGATGCTGAGAAAAATTGTAAGAAAAAAATTTCAAATGATAATGACGTTTACGTTGACAGCTGAAGAGCCAGTGACACTTAATTGCACTGAAAGTATCAAGGAAGTGATAAGACAAACTAAATACAATTTTCAAGTTATAAATTTGTGGCACAAGAAACAATATCGGCTAAAAAAAGAGCCTCAACGAGAATGTGCAATTTCTTATCAAAATGCCAATAATGATGACTGTCAAGCGAAATGTGATCAATTGCTGCAACAACAAGATAAACACTGTATAGTAGTTGCAATTGCAAATCAAAATGTCTTCAATGAAAGTTTCTTTTCAAAAGATACAAATATTACAACAATAGAGAAAAATAAAAATGCAACTACTATTGCTGCTCGAACACTAACAGCCATTGAATACCAACATCAAATGACACAAACACTTGCCGTTGCTCGTTTGCTTTCCCCTTATAAATGCATTCACACAATGCCGCCATCATTTACCTCTTCATTGCCGGACTCGTCGTCATCGCATTCATCGTTTCCATCTTGGTCGTCATCATCATCATTGGCATCAGCATCAGCATCATCATTATCGCCATCATTATTGTCAAGCACTACTTTGGCTGATAGAAAAACGTATGCACATGATAGTTTTCCATTATATACTCTGGGTGGTGCGTCTAAAAGCAATAACGCCAAGTATATGTCAAAGGATCAAACATTATTGATGACTTCAACTCTAACTGCAGCAATGACTTCCACAACTCTACTGCTTGCTTCACTATCGACTTGTGCAACACCCAGTGCTTTGGCACTCTTAACATCACCAAAGCATTGCACATACAAAACATCATTATTGTCATCATCTCCGTTAACATCATCAGCATTAGCATCAGCATCAGTAGGAGCATTAGTTTTAGAGTCAAAGTTGTTGGGAGCATCTGTTGTATACTCTCTTGAAATTTCGAAATTCTCCCCCCTCCTCTTACTGTCATTCCCTTTAACATTATTTTTTGCCGGGAATAACAATTTAATGGCGTTTATTGGAGAATTATTATTGCATCAGTGCTGATGTTAAAACGATGATGAATGAATGACAACAACATTCTTGCTCTTCACGACTCTCCCAATTCTTTGACAACAACAAAATAAGCTTAATTTTTTTACATTAATTTTTTTTGTTGATATACATACATACATATGTAGTACATGAAACATACATACATACATATGTACATAAATATAAAAAATAAATACAATACGTATGTACATATTTCTTCAATAAATAAGTACATGCTGCTCGTATGTAACTGAAAAGTGAAGCTGCATTCATAAATTAAAATTTCTATTATTTCTGTAGCTCTTCTCTCCGTTTGTCGGTGCAAGAGCATTAGCTTGCACGAACTTTGATTGCTTTAATAAGATCTCAGACTTCATTATACCGCTTAAGAAAGTCACATTAAAAGAAGAGAGAGCTCGCTAAAATCATTTGGTAGAATAGAGAAATGTAAAGTAAAGGAATAGAGGGAGAATAAGAAAAATTCATAATGGAAAAATAAAATAGAAAAACAATAAAAAATAAACAAAAGGGAGTTGAAAAAGACACACACAGAGTTGTATGTTAGTTTTTAAGTGTTGAATGTTATAATTTTTTTTTTGTAAGATTCTAAAGGAGTCAAAGAAATTTATGCTCAGAAAAAAAATATTAGAAATTTATGTTGACTGTTATAAACAAATCGAGAGAAAACAAAAAATTGTAAAAGAAATATTTCTAAACAAAAAATATAAATAATATTAGAGAAAAATAATTCCAAGTAATTTTAAGCCTTAAAGTTAAAATCAAGTGAAAAAGAGTTCATTATTGAATTTATTGATTCAATTGATTCAATTTGTTTTCAATATCTTGGCAATTGTAAATATGTACATACAATAAAAATGAAAAATAATAATAATTTCTTAAATATTTTTTCGTATTTGTACACATTTATGAATAGGAACAAACAGAATTACATTTTGAGGAAAATAATTACCGTTCAAAACAAATTTAAACTTTGGCAAAAATCTAAAAATAATTAACAAAAAAAAAAAACAAATAAAAGAAATAGAAAAGTAGAAAAATTTAAAAAAATTGTTTCAAAACATTTAGGCCGCTAAAAAAATTATAAATAAAATAATTAAAAATGAAATTGGTTTATTTGAGAAAATCCAAATAAAAACGGTAACTAGTTCCTTAAATTAAGATGTAAAATAAATTGATGCTCACTTAAAAATAACGATTAAAAATAATACGTGATTTGCAGTGAATTTGTTTGATTTTTTTTAATTAAAAGTGTTAAAAGTATTTAATTAAATTTAAATTTCTTTTACTTAAAATGTACATATAGAAATGTATGTTTGCATAATTTCTTTTTCCTTAACGAAGGGTTTTTTTTAAAACAAAACAAAGAATTTATTTCTCTTTTTAATTGTAAATTGATAAATTAATCATTTAAATGCATACAAATTATAAATAAATAGAATTTTAATTTTTAAATTCAAATTTGGAGTATGCTTTTTGAAGTACATACATATTGTATTATCGATTTAGTAAACAAAAAATTAACTTTAATTTTGCAATTGTTTCAGCTTTTTATGAAAATATTTAAACAATTATTTACTCTAGTATTTAGCAAGAAAGTGTTGTGCCAATTGTCTTCCTTAAGTTATTATATACGAAATATTAAATTATGAGTCTACACATTAAAGAGTAGTCAAAATTAAGGAAAAACTTTAAACGATCCTTTTTTTATGTAATCAGGTTGTTGCCTTGGCTAATAATAGATTGATGGCTTGTTTAAGAAAGCCTTAATAGGATGGGTTAATTTTTTTACTATCGTCTAAAGGCATAAAAAATATTTCTGTGCTATTCTTTTTAACAATAATATTTTCATATTATTTTCATATTAAATTAAAAAATAATATTAAAATAATTAAATAAAACCATTAATGGGATTTAATTACAATGGGAGATGAATAATTGAATATTTTTTATTAATTACAAATAATAAATACCATCCCAATTTAAATAATCGTCATTAAATGAAACTGATGATAACCCAACAAAACTTGTATGTTAACTCGCAAAGAGAACAATTGTAAATTCTTATTCTGTTAACGCCCATGAACAAATGTTTGTTGGGTAATGCGCCCGTATAATTATAATAAATATTTATAGTTAAATAATTGTCGTTTGTATATTTATTTCTGAATATAAATTCTATTGATTCATTGATTGATGATTGATTGTATATAACACTAGACATACATACATTAATACAAATATACATAGACAACATGAAAAGATTAATAATATTATGATAAATAGAAATAAAAATTCATGTAAATTGTTTATTAATGGACACAAAATACACACAAATACAGTTCTAAACTAAAATAAAAAACAGAAAATATATTAAGATATATACATACATACATACATAAAAAAAATACAATAACAATACAAAAATTAAATAAACAAAATATTAAAAACTAAATAATATACATACATACTTAGTACACACATACATACATATAGTATACATATATGATAGCTTAAAATTATAATATAGTATAAATATAATACAATACAATTATAATATAATACACATTATATTTATAATATACATACATACATACATACGTACATAATGATCTTGTAAAATAGTTATAAATATTGATTTAATGTTAAAAAAAAATAAAAACAAAAAAATAAATAAAAATAAAAATAAAATGTATTTAAAATAGTCATATCCTAAAAATTAATTATAAACATAATAGTAACGATTAATAATTAATTACAATAAGATATAAATGAAATTAATAATAATAACACATAAAATGAATAAATGAAATGAAAATAATTAATTAAACATGATTTTGCAAATAAATATAAAATAAAAGAAACATTAAATGAATTACAAAATAAAACAAAAAAAAAAAATCAGAAATAAAAATAAAAATAAAAAACAAATATAATATTTTGTTTTATTTTGGACAAGTGATTGTGATTGCGTCTTAAAAATATAACGAAAATATATTTGGATTAAGAAACAATACATCATTGATAGTGTACAACAGCATGCATTCCGACGAGAGATCACCAATGAATGGTTTTTCGCTACTCATAAGCACTTATGAAATTTTGAATCTAAGTGAGTCAACAATATTGAAATTTAACTATGTACTCTCATTCATTCGTACTCACTACAACGTTGATTTATAAGTACAGGTTGCAATGAGTATGCGTACAACGTTAACATGAAACTCATACCATTCGAAATATGTATGATTCATAAGCCTACTCATTTAGATTCATAACTTTAGAAAAATACTTATAATACATATAAATGATGAATGAGTGACTCGAATCATTCAGAAAAATTTACAGTCTTAGTTGTTAGACATTTAAAGCAAAAAAGAAAAAAAGACACATAAAAAAAAATATAGAGCAGCATGAAGAGTAAACACACCACCTTCTAGTAAATATTTTAGTGTTCGTACGCGATTCATACTTATTTTGTGCTTCGTGTATATATTGAGTTATCATCAAAATAAAATACAAAAAGTATTTCTTCGGCGACTTCCTCTCAGCAGATTTCTGGCAAAAACTCTGAGAGTACATAAATTTGCCATGAAAACTTTCTCAAAAATCTGTCGTTCGGAGTCGACTTTAAACTGTAGGTCCCTCCACTGATGTATAAAATTAACACACCCAACATAAGTGGTGTGAGAAACTAGGTCGTAATCCTGATTGAAGGGTTGTAATGACCAATTATGTATGTATGTATAAATGCGTATAAGTATCTGAAATTATGAGTATGATTCGATTATACTCATCTTTTTGAATGCTCATTGCTTATCTCAGGTTCCAACCTATGCTCATATACAAAGTAAGCATTAATCAGTGAAAAGCATCTTATTTTTATGAAAACGATCGATATAAATTGATTGAAGTTGCTTTATCACTAAATCCTCTGTAGTTGTATATAATTTTTATTCAACTTACTTCAAAGTGATGCAAATTTTGAAATAGGGAAAAAAACTTCATTTTAAATTTCAAATGCAAGTGCAGAAAACTCTGCTTCATGAATTCATATTTTTAAGGTTCTGTTGCTCATTACATTTGCGACAAATAATTTTAATTCTCCTACATTTCAAGAATAGAATCCAATTCCTAGTTAGCTGTGTCGAAAACAAACCAGAATTGTTTCGCTTGCGCAGAAAGGACAAAACGTAGGTGATTGTCTGCAATAAACTGTTGAATTTTGTAAAACCCTGCATACACCACCATGTAAAAGGACTTGTATTCCACAAACTAATAAACGAAACATAACTTGAATTAAATTTTCAACATCTTGTGTTCCCTTTAAAGTATTTCAATGTTAATGAAAAAGCTTGGCGTTATAATTTCAAAATTTATTCAATCATTTTCAGTTTCTTTTAAATACAATACAATACATCTTTTTTAATTTCCGACTTCTTTTTAATTTGTTGTTAGAACTTAATTTCAAAAATAAATAGCAATAAAATTTTTAATAAATAACTACAAGATAAATTAATTAATTTAAATAAATTAATGGACTTTCGTTATAAATATCGAATTTCTTCTTTTCTTTTTTACAGAAATCAATTGTTTTTCTTTATAATTTCTTTTTTTTTAATAAAATATTAAAAAAACCGTACGACTGTTGCTTTTAAAGAAATTTGTGTACAAATACGAGTATAAGTCATGTTAAAGTGTCTTCGAGGGTTTCTGTTAATAAAATTTATTTATTAAATTTCATAAGACAACAGTCGTCTCTTATAGGGAGGGGGTATCAGCAAACAATTGATTTCATTATTTTAATCTACAAAGTTTTTAAAGAAAGTCCTTTAAAAATAAAGCATGTTTTTGGATATTATAAACTCAAAGCTTTTAGCAATTATTTCAATTTCAATACAATAAAGGCATGCAAATGGAAGAGAAAATTTTATCTTAAAACCTATAAAATGTAGAAAATAGTAAATAATAGGAAGGAATTGTTAATAATTTGTTAACAAAAGTTGAAAGTTCCACTCTAAACTTCAAGTTGTTTGATTGTTGGTGGTTAATTTACCACTGATTTGAGGGCCTACGTTCAGCACCCGGTGCAGCAGATCCAGAAAAACGTGGCGATGATGCATTCGAGGAAGCAGCTGGCATGGTAGATGCAACTGCCTCATTAGCCTGCAAAGTATAAATTGCCGTAAGCATTTTCTTGCGAGCCCCAAATGCTGTTATACCCAATTCCATTAGATTCTCTTCACTGAGAGTGGAGAACATTTCTAAATCGATTTCGTTTAAAACAAAGATTTCTGAAAACAAAATCCAAAAAAAATCGTTTTTTTAAAGGAACTTTTAGAGTTAAGAAGATAATTAAGCGTCACTTATGTAATGCTCCAAACCCAAAGCGGTCAGCAATGAGTGTATGTCTTTATACTGGGTTAATTGTAAGCGCCGATTGGCTTGTGTTGAATCAACAATTCCCGTTGTGGCACCCAAACAATAGGGCGATGTAAAAATACCAGTTCCTGCCAGACCTCGTTGCCAAGGAGCTAAATCATCCACAGTTTCAATAGGGGCCGGTGACGTGCGGCTTAAACCCATACCCATCCAATTAGGGGTGGGTGTTCTTAGTTCACCAGGTACTGGAGGACGTTCCATGGCCTTAAATCCCATGGCTCGCTTAATATCGAAATCAAAAGTGCGGTTATGCTAAAAGTAGAATTAAAGAAGACCTAAGCTGTGATTTATATTTGAGACTATGATCTAACCTTCAAGTCATAATGCAAATTACGATAACTTTCAGCGCTACCGGGAACAATGGGTCCAATAGGTCCTGAAGCATTTATGCCCAATAAAACTCCATCACTGGATCTTCGTCCTAGACGGTTGCAACCATTTTCACTGCTATAATTTGAGTCTGGCGAAAACGGGGAAGGCCTATTACTGCCTATTAAACCACCGGCATTCGGTCCAGCACTTGCGAACGGAGGATAAGCCTGCTCCAAGGATGTAGTACTGCTACTGAAACTCTGATAACCGCTTGTGTTGTTGCTACAACTGTTGCGTGGTGAAACATTCTGTGATTGAGGCAAGACTTGCTGCGGATGTTGTTGTTGTGACTGTAAATGAGCTATTGCAGGTATTTGTTGTTGGACCTGTTGTGTTTGTTGCTGCATTGCTTGTAAATAATTATTATTGTGATTAAGCTGTTGCGATTGCTGCGATTGCCTGGTGTATGCACTGTTATGCATTTGCAAATATTTCTGTGTTGGAGAGCATATGCCTGTAGGGGTACTAGGGTATAGACCGCCAAATGTTTGTCGATTTACTTGATTCAAATTGTGATTGTTATTATTATTTAAATTGTTGTTGTTGTTGCTATTGTTAGCATTTTTAATAATATTATTATTATTATTGTTGGTGCTGTTGTTGTTGTTGTGATTATGATTAATCAATAAATTGTTGTTGTTGTTATTATTATATGGTGAAACATTTACATGTCCAGTTGGCAGTGGAGTCTTTGGACTCTCTGCATTATAGCCAGCTAACAAGGAAGTCAATGTGCTGCGATATACCAGATTGAAGTCTTTGTCTTGCGGCATGAAATATGTCTCTGGTATTTCCGGTTTAATCAAAGGCGTTGTCAAACGTAAAATCTCTTGACGGGCATCGTAAACTTTGTCTAGTATAGAAAACAAGACATACTACAGAAGAATTTCTCTAAAACAATAGAAATTTCCCAAGGAGAGAGAGAGAAACTTACCTATAAACTTTTCCACACCCTTAATAACAATGGCCAAAGTGCTTTGTCTTTGCTTTTGACGCAACGTTATGTAGACGCCATATTTAGTGCTGAGGCTCATTATTTCAGAGGCATCGTTTTGATTGTCGGGAAAGTCAAATATTAGAGCAATCGGTAGATTACCCTGTTAGGAAATAAATTCAAATATGAAATGGAAAGGGGACAAGTATACTTATAAACTTACGAGTAACTGTTGTCGTGCTTTATAGACACCTTCTATGGTCCCAGTTATAGTCACTTGAGATTTTTTCAATGGTTTAACATTTAGATCCGATAAATCGGGAAATATTATCTACAAATTGAGATACACAATCTTAGAATTTTTATAAAAAAATAAACAAATGTAAGTGACTTTACCTTAGTATTTGTTCGTTCCATAATACTCAATAAATTCGTATTATTTTTGCCTTTAACAATCTCATGATGCTGCGGTGAAATTTCCAATTGCATGTTTACCAATATTTGATTCTATTGAAAAAAAATAGTAATTATAATACATACATATGTAATCGTTTCAATTCAATTGTAATACGTACTGCAATATTTTCACAAGAGAAATTTATTAAAGTTTGAGTAGCTTCTTGAACTTGTCCGGCTTCCTTTTCAGAGCCTTTTACCAAAACCAATGAAGAATGAAGTTTTGGGCGCGATGAAAATATGACCTAAAAAATATAAAAAATTAAATGAAATAAAATATTACAATTCAATAAAAGAAAAATGGTGAGTGTACCTGCACGTTATATTTCTGTTCCACCATTGCTACGTATGGTGTTTCTCTATCGGGCTGTGGTCGACCCGGTGCCATGACCGGCAATTCAAACGATATCAGTAGAGGTGTAGAGAGACGAACCAGTGCTCGGGCCTTTTCTACACCCTCTAAGGAGCCGCACAAGGAGACTTGATTCGATTTTTCCGTAGGATTCGAACGATTCGAATCGGGAAAATGTATATGAGTAGAAGTATCTTCCATAATACGTTTAATATTATTGCCACCACGTCCTATAATGTAGGAGTGATCGGTATAAGAGACATCCATTTTCATAATAACGCGAGTGCCCTTAAATGTATGCGAAATCAAAGATTTTCCTTTTAATAACGAATCAAATTTTAAATACTAAACTTACTCTTGAGTCTAAATTTGCTAAAATACGCTCTTTTGCCTTGCCTACCTCATCGGCTCTACCCACAATACGAACATGGGGATCTGTGGATCAGATAGATAACAGAGATAACTTGATAAGCAGTTAAAGTGATTAAATTAGATTGTGTGGTAAATACCTTTTTTACTCTTTGCACCGATTTTAAGCCTACAAGGCCAACTTATATAAGTTTCAGTAGTTTTCATAACCTTTTGAAATGTTCAAAAAATTAAAACAATTTAACCAATTAATGAGTTCTATCGAAGCACTTACACTCTCAAAAAAATATTCTGCTCCATTCATACCTTCTATGGAACTGTCAGCTAAAACATTGCAGGATATGAAGAGGGTAAAAATTAGGCTTTAAGTCAGCTTTTGCGTTAAGAGTACCTACCTTTAATCATTTGTTCTAATTTTTGACGATCCACTTTGAAGCGTTCGGTGTGCAAATCATCTGGATTGGCAACACCCAATTTCATGGCTATCGCTCGTATATCGCTCCAATCGCTATCCATTGAAGAAATTTCACTTTGTGTCTCACTTGGGGCTCCACTGGATGAGGCCAACGTGGCCACAGCTGAAGCAACAGCTACTGAAGCCGCCGTGGGATATAAAAGCTTATTAATGCAAGAAATCATTGTAAGGGGATGCTGTGTTGTGATGGTTTGTGAATTCAATGTGTACTTTTGTAATGCCTAACGGTATAATTATTTTTTTAAGGTCCTTAGGGTTCGATGCTGGGTCACACACTTGCAATGAATTTTCAAATTGCCAGGAGAAGGAAGAAGAGTTCAGAAAAAATAAAACGTAGACGACGACGAAATACCTAAAATAAATTCATTTAATTAAACTGTATTTAAAGGTGTATTTAAAGGTTTTTGAATTTAATTTACTTTTTTTTGTAGTGGAAAGTCTTAATCAATAATCAATCAATCTTACCTAGTTTTGTGTATTTAAATCCTTAAGGAACTACAAGATCACCTTCTTATGTTAGATAAGTTTTGAAAGTCGAGTTACTCAGATTGTAAAAGTATTTTTAAAATTTCATTTATTTTTATAACACAATAGTTCATGACAAATCAATTCAACCAACAGTGTTATTTTATTTTTATTTTAAATTTTAATTTTCACTATTTTTTATCAAAAAAACCAAATTTCTTAACCAAATTTCATCAATAATTTTATTTTTATTTTTTGTTTAAAATTTAAAAATTATTTTCAATATTTATGGCATGTGATCTCGTGGTCAAATTCGAAATTAATTCCGTTCGAAAAGCAAAAAAATTCAAGTTCTGGTTAAGGTTATACAAGTTTAACTAAATTTCTTAGAAAAAATACAATAAATAAGACCCTCATCTGATGAAATCGCAAAAGTTTTCTCGATTCTTATAAATCAATGGCGCTCTCTCTCTTTCTCCTTTAGAGAGGACATTGAATACAAAAACAAATTTAACGGTTTTTGAGTTCAACGACCTTTTTAGAAACAAAAAAAGTTTCTTTTGTGGTTTTGGTTGTATACTATCAAACAAACATATCACTTGGTTTAAAGCAGTTTAAAAGCCATTGGACAATGAATGGAGACCTAATAACAGAATTGAAAGCTTTTACTCAAAGGCTGTCAATATTAAATGGGATTTTTTATAAAAGAAAAGCTAAAATTCAATAGAAATGTTAAGTAACACTGTGGCACAATACTGCTCGTTTTTCAACTTTGAGTATCAGGCTTGGCTACAAAGTGTATTTTTCTTAATTATTTATTTTCTTAATTTCCTTTTATTTATTTATTTAATTTTAATATTTAAATATTAAATAAATCATATTCTTAATGCCATTAACTAAAATTTATTTTAAAATTTCATTTTTATTTGGAATACTTACCTTATTTGGTTGAATAGGTTTTGAAATAAAAACGCGAAACGAAAAAATGGAAATGGAAACACAATAATATCGTCAACGAAAATATCCTTAGTTGAACGAGTAAAGAGTAACACGCGATTATGAAGTTAAAGTCGATACACTTGAAAAGTTTCTAATATTTAACAATTTACATAAAAATTAATTAATTGCACAATTAATTTAATGTCAGTCAATTGGTCAAATTCATAAAATAAACGAATTGGAGAGAACCTAAAGGGGGAAGCAAGTGAATTTAAAAGAAAAAAACTAAAAAACACTTCTTCCAAAAAAATTATTTAACAAAAGGGGAGCACTGATTTAAAGTCAAATAAAGGTCAACGCGTTAATAAAATAAAAGCAACAACTGAGTAAGAATATCGAAAAGAAGTATAGAAATTAGTCAGAAAGTTATAATAGAACACAGATTAAATATTTTAATTTATTTGTTATTTGTTTTGATTTATATTTTTTTGCTTAATTTTATCGTATTTGGATTTATTCGTAGCTTAAAATAATTTTATTTCGAGAAGCTTGATTTTAAGTGAATGGGTGAGCGATATGAGCGATAGATGGTACAGACAGAGGATCACTGAATTCATTCGTTCAGTTTCCATTTATTTCTATAAATCAAAACAATTCAGACTCAGTTTCATTGAAATTGTTCGCTTGATGAATAACACTTCAAAGTGGAGCGTAACTAACGAGTAAAATAACGGTGCGATCTTGAAAACAAATTTAAAAATCAAAACAAGTATTTTGCTTTTATCTATTTGAGTTAAGGGAAGTATTCCCAACAATAACAATCGCAATTATTGGGATTGTCGGTTAATCGAATATTTTATACACGATTATATTGAAAACGTTTATATTTCGTTTATAAATAATTTTTGAAAAAATTAACTTTACTCTGCCAACAAAACATAAAATTACAATCGTCAAATCTTATCAAAATTCCATCAAACTGCGAGGAATTAAAATCTGTGTATATATTAAAAAAGCATATGTGGCCTCTGAGTAGGGATTACAAAACCCTGTAAACTTAATTAACAACGATAACTAGCAGATGAAGCCCACTATTCAAACCAACAAGCATGCATTATATACAGTACTTAAGTATAAAGTTTACTGATAAGCAGATCATGTATGTACATATGTGGGACTAATTGTTATATTTCTGTTCAATATATTCTTTATTAAAAAAAATAAAATAAAGACACTATAATCAAACCTAAAGGAGAGCAGCTGCTGTTAGCATACAATATAATACATATATATGTACATAATTAGTCATTACAACCCTTCAGTCAGGATTACAATCTAGCTTCGCACACTTATGTTGTGTGTGTTAATTTTATACATGAGTGGCGGGACCTATAGTTTAACCCATTCCGCTGCCAAGCCTAAATTATATGAAGTCATTCCAATTGCCATTTATATTTTGAGTGTTATTGTTTACCAAAACCCTGTTATTACTTGGTAAGAGCACATACATATATTATCATACATAATCATTCACAAGCAGAAAACCAAAGACGAGTTGCTGTAAAATTTTGTTATAAATACACGATAAAGTTGATTTTTGCGTGAAGAATAAGGTATTATTTTTGTGAAAAAAATTATTTGTAGTATTTTTCAAGTTTTTTACATATTTATATTATGTTTGTGGCAAAAAAAATTGCTAATTCGAAAGACTGCATGTTATAATATATTTAAAGTAGGACGAGTATACTCGTCTTGGCAGTGTGGGATACCCTGTCAAAGACGATTATACTCGTCCTTGGCAGCGAATGGGTTAAAGTCGACTCCGAACGACAGATTCTTGAGAAACTTTTCATGGCAATTTTATTTACTCTCAGAGTTTTTGCCAGAAATCTGCTGAGAGGAAGTCGCCGAAGAAATATTTTTTCATATTCCGGTATGTTCGAGATGTCTGACCTGGGGTTTGAACCGTGGCCTTACTTCTAACAAACCAACACACGGCCTAATATACTACGGCTACTATATTATATAAGCGAACTTATGAACAAAATACTGAGTTTGTATCAGAAAAGAAGATTGAAATTTATAGGCAATTTATTAAACTTTCAGTAAATATCTACCAAAAATTTGGTTCGTGGTTTTTCGAAAATTTCAAATACATTCTGAATTGAAAAATAAATCCCTCTGATCATGTCAAAGTCTGGAAACCAAACGAAAATAATATTAACAAGAAAATGCAGAAATGCTTAGAATGATTCTACTACTTGAAATTCCTCCCAATATGTACCAGACGTACAGAATGTACAGAAGCTACATACGGAGTTTTCATTGCTCGTAAGGGATGATAATTTAAATGCTTACGATTAACCAAATAAATCTTTTAAGCGCAGAAAATGACAATGATAAATGACAGAAATGAGGAAAACTTTATTACACCAACGGGATGTGTGAAAAACATACGTCCTAATGCCTTTGTGTGAAAAGGTTCAAAAATGAAACGACGCCAGATTTTAAATTCTTTAAATACGTTGGTCTTGCTCATTTGAAATGTAATACGATTTCATTATTTGTGTATTTCGATAAATTTTAATACGTTTAGAATTTCGTAATTAAATAATAATATGCAATATTAAATGTAAATATATCTAAATGAAAAATATTAAATTTCTTCTCTTTATATGTACATAAGAATATATGTATGTATAGACACATATGTATGTATGTACATAAGTATATATGTATGTATAGATACATATATATATATAGTATAGATACATACATATTTTATACATACATACATATGTATCCATAAAATATTAATTATAAAAATCAGTTCATGATTAGTCGTAAATTACTTCAATGAATATTCAAATCATAATTGAATGAGCAAATGGGCCACGAAAACAACGACAATAAAAGAAGGACAATATACGTACATATGTATGGCAACAAAAGAAGATTTCTACTATAACTAAAGTCATTATACTTATATAAACTAAAGTCATTATACTGATATATGTGTACACAGTCTACCCTCCTATAACGCGGTGAGTGCGTACTGCATTTTATGGAAACAGCGCTAAAAGAAACTCGGATTTAATCGTTCAAACCGGGAAACCGAATTCGTGGCGTGTTCTATGGAAACCGTCTACCGAAAAAGTCAGTAAAAGTCAGATCATTTGTACCGCGTTATATAGAGACCAAAAAATACAAAAGACAAGATAAATTAAAAATTATTTTTATTGAACTTCATAGAATTATTGATAAAAAAATGAAACAAAAACTAAACTAAAATACTCTTTTCCAATAAAAATAAGAAAGACTTCTTTTATTGGGCAAAATGCCTTCCTAGCTTGGTTCATCTTCATATTGGTTTTTGATAGTAGCTTGTTTTTTAACTCCACTAAAACCTCTCTATAGGGAGCTAAGCAATTTCTTAATTCTCTTTTAAACTTTGCGCTGCGCAAAAAAACTTTGAAATACAAATTCTTTTTCCATCGTATAGATTTCCACTGCCTTGATAAAACAATTATAAAACCAATCCTTAAATTAATCTTGAGTCATCCAAGCTTTCTTATTAGATCGCCAGAATACAAGCAATTGGGTCTTATTAATGTTTCTCATTACACGGGGAGTTGAAGAACGATTTATTAACATTGGTTTTATCATCAGGCTCCCTGATAGGTTGTTGAAACATGAAGGGTGATACGTTCTTTTGAAAGTTTAAACCCCTGAGATCGCCTTTGATTTTTCAGAATGAAGGTCCTCGATGGTAGTTTTTCCCAATATAATGCCGTCTCATCAGCGTTAAAAATCTGATCAGGTGAATAACGTCCTTCATTGATAATTCTAGCGGAAGAAACTTATGGGATGTTGTTGAGCGGATTCCGCGCTGTAAGAGTATCGCGTTATAGGAAACCAGCTGCGAGTTATATGGAAACCGCGTTATAGGAGGGCTGTCGCAATTTCAGCTCCGCGTTATATGGAAACTACGTTTTGAGAGTACCGCGTATAGGAGGGTTGACTGTACATATGTACATACCGATGTGTTAACGCAAACATAAAGGATAACATACATATACATATGTATGTACAGTATGCACTAGTAAAAATATAAAAGATGAGAGTATTTTTTATGAACGACAATTTGTATGGCGTCAGAGAAGTTCTTCATGTATATATGTACGTATGTATATGTATACTATAGATAATAAGGCTGTAGTTTTTACTTGTGTAGCATTAAAATGACAACAAACAAATGAAATAAAAAGAAATATTAATTTAATGACTTTTAAATCGAGCCAATAATGTCATCATGATTAAGTATATGACGTGACTTTTGGAGATACTCTTCACTGGCTATACATGCGAGGAGGACCATTTGGATTAGGAAACGAAACGAGTATGTGTTATTTTTAAATGATAATCATTTTGAGAGCTCATCGCTATTCTATAACACTAATCCTTTTTTCTTTTTCTCTCTCTTTAATTTTATAATATATTCGAGTAGAAGCAAAATGATAAATGAAGGAAATTTAGAGTTTTGCATAAAACTGATTTACAACTTTTGAAACATTATTATTCTCATTTCCAACATTTATTATACATATATTTTATTTTATTTGTTTATAGAGAATATATGTACAAATGTACATACATATGTATGTACATATGTATGTATGCAACAATAAATTTATTTATGACTTAATTTTAAAATAAAATCCAGTATTTTTAATACCGGCACGTAAACAAATCAAATACCTTTATTGCGATTCCTTCAGTAGCAAACCGTCGAGAGGAGATGGTTAGGAAATCATCCACAAAGATTGAAAATCGTGCAGAATTTAATTTACCACAATTGCATGGCAACTGCTATGAGAAATGTAAAAGAATTTTTCCAATAATCCAAGTAATATAATTCAATAAAGTTGTGTTATTAACTTTAACTGGCATTCCAATGCGAACAACTGTGACTACAACGCCTATTACAGTCAGTATCGTCAATGATAGACCTTTTACGTATGTATTGTATTTGATGATGGTGCAATGTTACCCTCTCTCCTTATGTTTAGCTCACCTGTTTTGTTAAGGGGTTGTTATTTTATATTCTAGGTTATTACCTTTTTTTATTTTTTATTCGCAGATATTTTTATTAACCCTTAACATCTTGTCTTGTTGCTGATTTTGTATTTTTTTTTTCCTTCTTTGGTTTTACATTTTACGTTTCATTCAAGTGCTTATTTATACTCCTACAGATATGAAGTGAATGGGAGGACTATTGGAAATATGTACACATTTTTTGTTTTTGTTTTTGTTGTTGTAGGGTGATTACATGAGAAATCAACTGTCAATTTGCAACAAACTGTGTCTATTGAATCAGTGTGGACAGTGTTTTGCAGCGAATATAAACAAAATTTTGTTTTTAAATTAATTTGAATATTATTACACAACCATTTACATATGTTTACAATAAATTTTATAGAAAATAACAAATGGTCAAGTTTATTTAAGATTATATTTGATGGAGTTAAGGAATTTGAAATATCATTTGTTTTCTTTGACTCTTGTGGACAAAAACTATTCCAAATTACTAGCATGCAGCATATGACAGTGTTGAAAACCTTTCAGTCCACTGTCTGCTGCAGAATACCTGTGTTGTGTGTGTCAATTTTCATGTTCCTTTTAAGAATAAGAAAACAAAAAATTATAAATTCTTGAGGGTGCCACCTTTTTTTAATATTCTGGCATTCAAACCTTTTGCAATGATAGAGTGAGTGTATGTGTATTGTATGTTTTGCCATAAAATTTGAATGACATCACGCGTTTAAGGTGTATTCCTTCCTTTTATATTTTTTTCCTGGGCCCAAACACTAAATTGTCGTAGAAATGAAAAAAAAATATGAAATGAACGACAAAAAATCCAACTAGAAGACAGGAGTAAAAAAAAAGAAAGAAAATTGTCAAATCAAATCAATTTGTGTTATCAACACAAGGATAAACATCAATATGTTCGTTTTCTTTCTTTTTTTGTCAATTCTTTTCTTACTATACTACAGCCTTCATTTTATTCAATATTAAACCGAGTAAACATGTACGTACCTATGTATAGTTGTGTTGAGAAATTTCCCCAAGTAGCAGAATGGGCGCGGGATGGCAAGTTTGTGTCACGTAAAGTAGCAATAAGTGTTAAACGGAAGTCAGTAGAAAGGGATTCAAACAGTTTGATGTCATACAACTTGATATTAAATAAAATGTTTAACATAAACATATTTAGGTGGAAATACATACATATTTTTTTATTTTTTATTTTGCATAACAAAATGCCAGGGCAAACATCGATGGTTCTTTTTTTTTCTATTTGGATTTATTGAAGACGTGTTTGGCAGAGCAATTGATTTATAGTTTTAATACATATTTTCAATTCTCTATTTATGCATTTTATCAATGGAAAGTGTATGAAATTTTGTAAATTTGACGGCCGTATTAAAATGGAATTATGAATATAATTTGAAAAGATCGATTTTTGAAGATTGACGGTACTTGAGTAATTTCATTATTGAGGCCAGTATATATAAATTATTCCATAATCCTTTTTACAAAAAGCTTAAAATTGTTGAAATTACTACGTAAACACAAAAATTTCTTATTTTGAATTTTAGGCTTTCGATCTAACAGAGTAAAGTTAGTCCAACAGTTAATATTTTAATATTAATTTTAATATAAACAAATAATTGAGAAGAGTACTAATTATATACTAATGAGAAATTTAAAGATTTAAAAACAAAAGCAACAATTAAAGAAAACCAATTTATGGTGAAGATATGTGTAACATCTGTTGTCAAAAGAGAAATTAATTGAAAATAAACATCTGTTTGTTGTAAATAACTTCGACATTCCCCTTACCTGTAACTTACATTTTTAAGCAAAGCACTGAATCTATGCATATAAAGTGCATGTATATTTGAATGTATTAACTACCATTCAATTCCTTTTAGTTTCATAAAAAGATATAAGGAAACTACTTATATATGTATATAGGCTTAATAGAAGTTCACTTTCAACACATTCTTTATAAAATTAATTTCTTTTGTGTGTTATTAAATCAATTTACAAAATACTAATGCCATCTAGCGTTATGACCTTGCTTCTATCGTAGACAAGTTTTCAACCTCTGTTGAAATAATGAAAATAAATTCACCTCATTTAATATAACAGTTCGATGAAGTAATTCATCACAAACCTTATACTTAAATTCACCATTCTCACATACAACTAAACATATATAAAACACAAGTCTCTCACAACCTGTTGAAGCAAATGATAACAATTGACACGTGCATTTAAGAATATGCGGAGCAAAACAAAACAAATTACATCAAAACAAACCGCACAAAAGGAGCATCACAAATAACTTCGTTTTGCACATGCTTCGAGAGTAAAAATTTATCATCAAAGTGGTGAATATAAAAGCAAAATCTCTCACTGTCTCCTTCATTTATATCACAACTTCGTTAAAATGAGAGTCGTTTTGTTTTGAAAACAAAAAAGGACAACAACCATTTCACCACTTTTTTGTTATTTGGCGAATTTTTCTCTCGCATTCTGCACACATTCTTCACCATTGATTGTGATTTAGAAAATCAGTTCATTTCTTAAGTTTCTTAATGAAGGTTGTGCTTTTACTTACCACCATCATAGCCGGTTACTCTGTCGTACAATTGCATTTCGGTTACTGCATTTAAACTACAGGCTAAACTAAACTAAACTAAACTAAAATAAAGTGTTTAACTAACAAGAAATATAGAAGTAACAGCATAAAAAATATATCGTTTTTGGTTGTTTTATTCCTCCGCCCAACAGCATTATTAAGGTACTGTTGTTTTTTCTTTTGTTCCTATTCACATGGTTGACCTAAATTGTTCAAATATTTAAGTTTTTCTTTGCTCAAAGTGGAATGTCTTGCATTTTTCCTTTGGGTTCTTTAAATGTTTAATAATGTGGTTACGTGCCGGTAACATTCTTCAGCCAAGTTTACAATTGCAACTTGAAAAGTTCAATGGATATACAACATAAATGTCGTGTATAAAGTGAAATAAATTAAAGCGGTTGATTGCTTTTTTTTGCACAACTCTTTGCGTTCTAAAAGTGATATCAAAAGAAAAGATTAAAAATAAAAAATAAAAAAAAATTATAAGAATATAATATAAAAGTGGAACGTATAGAAAATTTATGAGTATAAAATAAAGATTTAACTTTAAGATAATAGGTAAGAGTGCCGATTATTGTAAGAAATGTTTATATACCACAATGCAGATATGTATACATATAAATAAATAAATTATATTAGACAACCGTAGGTTTCATACTAGAAAAAATTAGTTAAAACCAAGGATTTTAACTGTTTGCAGCTCTCTTAGAAATTACTGCTATTGCAAATATGTACTGGACTAATCTTAATAATTTTTGTTAAATCAATGTTTTGCCACAATTGGTGGTGACAATTTTAATTGCCCGTTTAAGCGCCGCCTAAATTGTCCTTATAAACTATTTAATTGATGTTTATTCGATCAGCTTTTCTAACAGTTTCGTATTATCTTAAATCGTTATGTTGTAATCAGAATATAAAAAAAATTAAAACATTTAAAAATAATTTTATTTGCTATTTATAATTATTTTATCCGCGTCTTTTATAGACAATTTAAATAAACTTAAATTTATTTAAAATTTAAACAAAAAATTAAAATTCAATTAATATTCGCCGTATATGTATATGATATTAAGATGCAACGATTATTTATTGAAATTAAGTACCTTGCCTTCTTCCGTGATTTATTCCCTAGATTTAAAGTATTTACTTGGTTATCAACAAAACCAGTAATTGATCAATTTTTTTTTTCGAATAATCTCTTTACATACCATGACTGTATGTTTTGGATCATTGTTCTAGGCAAGTTAGCATTTTAGAAGCACTTCTTCTTCAACGAAAGGTAGCATTTTGTTTAATAAAATTTCTTTGTTAACTTCTTGGTTCACTGTACCCTCTATTCGTACAATTGGTTCCTTTCTGCAGCACGAGTTTCCTCACTAAACCATTACACTATCACCTCCCTGTTTAATCGTTTTAATTGCATGTCTTGGATCGAATTCCTGGTTAAGGTTTCTATGAGTAAGAGTCTGCTACCATCGGTGCCAAAGCAATTAAGCATAGATTAACCTGTTAAAAGTACATTATTCCAAAAAGGCGTGTTTTTTAAGGGTCTCTGTTAAAATTAAGACGATCCATTTGTTTCTTAAACGTGTGGTTTATGCCTTGCAAACGCCCAAACAGATTAATTTTGAATAAACTATTTCTAACGATATTTGGAGATAATGTTACTGCAAGTGTTTCTTCAATTTTCTTCTAGGTGCACTCCTTTCGAAACATTCGAATAATAGTAATACTTAAAAAGTCTGCTTACAAAATGAAACTGTTTTAAATTTCTTAAATTTATGTTGCATTTTCAATAAGCATCTAAAATAAACAACAACAAAACAATAAAATAACTGTTAATAGAATTTGAATTTGATTTAAAGGAAAATAAAAAATTGCCAAAATAATTAGAGTTTTCTATAAATGGTATATTTAAGTTGTTTTCGCTGTACATAATAATTGATCATTACAACCCTTCAGTCAGGATTACAATCTAGCTTCTCACATCAACCATGTTGTGTGTGTCAGTTTTATACATGAGTGGCGGGCACCTACAGTTTAAAGTCGACTCCGAACGAAAAATTTTTGAGAAACTTTTCACGGCAATTTTTTTTTTTTGCTCTTAGAGTTTGTGCCAGAAATCTGCTGAGAGGAAGTAGCCGAAGAAATATTGTTTTCTAATTTTCATTTTGATGTCTGACCTGGTGTTTGAACCGTGACCTTGCCGTCTAATAAGACAACATACTACCTACTAGACTACGGCGACTTCTGTCATCACTGTGCATATATAGAAAATAATGGATGTGTTATAATAATATGAATTTCATTCATTTTTTTTATATGAATGAAATATTGTAAAATGCGTTAATTTGTGCAAATATACCTCCAGTACTAAGTGTTTCAGGACAATCGTCATATTTTAGATCTTTATTTACCCAAATATTTATACAATAAGTACCACAGAGAAAGACAACTGCAAAAATCATGAAATTAAAGTTTTTATTTCACTTTCTTTTTTTGTATGAAATTTAAATATAATTTATTAGAACTAAACTATAAGCAAAATAAGCAATTTCTTATAGTTTTGTTTTAATTACATGTTATAATTAATTATTTATTTATAAAATAAGTTTAATTTTAATTAGTGTTTGCTTTTTAATAAAATTTTTATATGTACTCCTCCATCATGCCATTGAAATTGAATTACAAGTTGGTGAAAAATTGACTGAAATAAATTTCGTGGAAACATCCTTTCCTTCTGATGCTTTTCCATTTTCAATTTTTGAATTGCTTTTAACAACAAAACGCATTCATTTATTTTGTGATTCCCCCTGAAGATGATGTTGCTGCTGCTTTTACGGTTTTTAGTCAAAAAGGAATATTTTTCATTTCAAATTATATTTCCACTTTCGTTTAAATTTCTCTGTTTATTCGTTTATATGTATGTACGTCTGTTATATCTGCTTGTCCATTGGTATCATATTTATTTGTGCATTTGTTCAGAGTTTGCTTGCGAAATACTATTCGTGAGTATTCTTTTACGCGTTTTTTAAGTGGAATATTTTGTGGTGGTTTGGTTGAGTTGGTTGGTCTTTTTTATACACGTCTGTTTATCTATTTTTCCCGTTGCCTTTTCGTTTAAAAATATTCAACTTTCTTGTTAACTTTCACATTTTTTATATTTCTTTATTTGTTATAAAAGTTTTTGCGAATTTTTTCATTTTCTCATCCCCCATTAACGTTTTTACTTTGTGCTGGGGGAGGTTGTAAAAAATAAAAGTTGATGGCGGCAAACTCTATGCAGTCAATACTCGCAGCAGTAGTGTAGTAGTAGTAGTAGTAGTTCATAAAGTTATTCCGTAATTTCTTTATGCATTTTATTTCGCTTTTAGCATTTATTTTTATTTTTATTTTACTGTGTTATTTTTGTTACACTTTCTCACAGATTGTTCACTCTTTTTTTATGCATTTTAAGGCTGATTTGGGTTTTGACTTTCTGGCGTAATAGGATATTAAAGGCAAAATTTACAAAGCAATTATTGTCAATGAAGATGTTCGAATTTGCCTTTTAATAGTTGAAAAAGTAAAATATTCTTAAATCTTAAAATAAAACTTTAAATAATACATTTACAAATAAAATACATTTCAATCTATTACATGAGGTAAATAGTATGAGATTCAATATGAGCTCCTGTTCCTTTATTTATTTTTGCGTACGAGTATATTGTACAATACATACATAAATATTATTAAAGAAAATAAAAAATATATATTTATTTATGGAGATTTATTAGACAACTCCTTAGTTTATATACTGTTTTTAATTTCTAAGAAAAAAATCTTTTTGATGCAAGCTGGCATCAAAAGTAACTCTGGCTTACTTTATTCAAAGTTGAAACATTTTTACCTACAAATCTGTAAATGAAATGTGAAACAAAAAAACGAAATCTTCTAAATTTTTTGTTTCATTTAAAAAATTTTAAAGAATTTATTGTGTTTGTTTCTTACGTAAATGTATACGAATAAATGAAAGAAATTCTAACAAGCTTTACACCATAATCCGATTGAATGCAAAATATATCCTGATCTAGGAGGAAAAACAAAAATATAAAAAACTATTATGTTTAGATATTCTTTATTTAAGATTCTTTCTTGTGTTCTTTCTGTTCTTTTTATTATTTTTAAAAATTAAACTCTAAAGTAAAAACACATCTACTTGTTCCAATAACAATAACAGCAGCAGTAACAGCAGCAGAACTAGCCTCGAGTGCTGCATGCATGCACTACAGAAGCAAATCCTTAATGTTATCTGAAAAATTACAAGATTTTCTTTTTATATGCAGCATATTTAACAGGTTTCAGACACAGTGGCTAGGAAAACTGCAAATAGCCAGATGGAGTGCAAAACAAAACAAAAAAAAGCATTGTAATGAAATGAAATCCCTAAATGTTTATGGTCTGTTCGGTTGAAATAACATGAACATTTTCCATGGATATGAAAACACTTTTAAATAGAGACATTAAAATGCATATGAATGCTCCAAACCCAACAAATATAAGAAGAAAAAACACAAAAAACTGCATGAGATTATAGTCCTTTATCCCTACACGGAAGTATCTCTAACAACAAAAAAAAAACTTGTATTTAGCACTGTCACAGGTGTATGGTGTTTAAATAGAAATTGTTGCATGCAATTCATTGATGCCACTACAACGACAATGACGTTTATTTTAACTAATATTGCCACTCGTATTCCCATTAAAAGAGTTGTTATTTTAAATTTTACTTCTTCTACAATTATGTGATATTTGACCATCTCTATCTAATCTTCCAATTGCTACTATGAAATCAAATGTGATTTGTTTGTTGATTTGTTGCTTCTTTAACGATTAGCATGGAAATTTCAATAGAAATTTATTTTTGGGAAAATAAAAGTTCATGATAAATTTAGAAATTTTAAAAACATCCATTCAATCTGCTTTCTTCGTTCTAAATATTGCAAATGTTGATCAATATACTGTGTATGCTTCTATTTTTTTTTCTATTTTCCATATTTTGTTTTTATCCTAGAGCCCAGGTTATTATATTCTTAGTTACCTTGTTCCTGCATATTATGCATATAAATAATAAATCCTTTTTAGCATTTGGACATGCATACCTGATTTATTGTTAAGAGAAATGAATATTACACTCGAAAAGAAATGCAAACTAAAACTTATTTTGATTTTTTGTTGGACGAAATAAAAGAAGCGAACAAAATTGTGTTGAATGGGATTTAAATCCAATTAATCCCTTTAAAGAAATTGTCATAAATACTCCATTAAGCTGCTTTTAATAAATAAACTATTTTTAATTCAAGATTAAACATATTATAAGTAAATAATTTTAATTAGGACATAATGGTAAATACGATAATTTAAGAATTAATAAATTCTCTATGCAGGATGTAATACAATTGTAAAGCAAGTTCTAGTTCAAAACTAACAGTGGTATACAATATAAATATTGGTCTATTAAACAACCCCAACTAAGGCAACTTATTATAGTTGTCTGCTCGAAAATATATTGGTTAGGACTGGTGGTGTGTTTATGAATAGTTTCTCAAATCATATAGCAATTCGAAGAGAAGACAAAGATGTTTAAGATAAAGATGTCGTTACAGGATAAGTTAATAACCATGTTATGCTTCCCAAGATGTCCTGTGATGATAATATTATATTAGAATATTGTATATAAGTGGAATAAATATTGTTACGAAAATGAAGAATCTAGATACTGGTGTTTTGCTTCTACATCGCTTAACATTAAAATGGTAAACAAGTAAACTAAAATACAACAACACATACCAGCATAAAAAATGGTAAACAAGTAAACAAAACTATACCAACAAACACTACAAGAGTAAATGTAAGCAACATATCCAAACAACAATAATGAATGACTCCATGAATCCAACATTTGCCTTCAAGAACATTCATCAGACTGTTTACTCTGCCATATAAAAGGCAATCCAAAGCAGGCGAGTAAGTCAGTGAAGTTCAGTCAGTCTTGTGTGAAGACGCGGTGCGTTTGAGGAGAGTAATCGTGGTTTGAAGATGTCCGTTACAAAGATCTGTCGTATTATTACTTAGTAAGTGTTATTATTTAGGCAAAGGGTGTAAACAGAGGAATAACAAAAAAGGCAATTGTTGTCGTTTACTTAAAGTTGTGAATAGTGGCACACAGAATTGTGCGAATAATTAAGAAATTTAATTAAAACTAAACACAAATTTATATTTATTTTTTCTGCAATCTTCGAGCTCATATTTTAAACGTTTTTAAAAGTTAAAAAGTAGGACGGTACAACAAGTTCAAGGTAAATGACCCAGTGCCAGGAATCAACTGCTAAATGCCTATTAACAGCGCTTTTAATTGAAATTCAAAATATTACAGACGTTGTCATAATGCCACAAGTGTTAATAGTTAACATGTAACAACAAAAATTAATAGATTGAAAATGTTTCTACGAAATCTTGTTTAAGATCCATTGCTACAATAAATTCTACTAAAACAGCTCGTCGTAGTCTAGTTGGTAGTATGTTGGCTTATTAGACGAAAAGCCCGGGTTCGTATTCCATTTCCGACATCAAAACGAAATATAAAAAAAAAATTTCTTCGGCGACTTCCTCTCAGCAGATTTCTGGCAAAAACTCTGAGAGTAAATAAACCTGCCATGAAAAATTTTCTCAAAAATCTGTCGTTCGGAGTCGACGTTAAACTGTAGGTCCCACCACTCACGTATAAAATTAACGCACACAACATTAGTGGTGCGAAAAGCTAGGCCGTAATCCTGACTAAAGGGTTGTAATGGCCAATTATGTATGTATTTATGTATGTAAAACAGCTCGTTTCTGTAGATAAGTTACTTCAAACTAGAATGTAAACTAAAATACAAAAATAATTTATGCAAATTAACGAACATAATTTGAATGAGTGTATGCATAAGATAAATGCAAAACTATAATAAAAAGATAACGAAGAATAAAATATAAAAAATTTCTTCTTTATCTCTGTGCAAACACACCTAAACCTTTGTGAAATTCTATACTCAACAATGTATAGTATTTGAACAATTTTTGTTTTTTTCGTGTTTGGTAGAGAAATAAAGGGAATATCTAAGGACTGTTATCTGTTATATTTTTTTTTGCAGTTTGTTGGTCTCTAACATCTAACCTTAACGCCAACAATTTGATTTAAAAAGTAAATACATACACATACACACTTACATGTATGTACATGTGTATGTGTGACAAGTGTATGTGTGAGTATGTAAATGTGAGAATATAAGTAGAACAAACAGCCAACATTGATTTATTATTATATACGATAATATATGTATATTGTATATCGTATTTCATATTTTTCCATTTTGCATTGCATTTCGTAGATTTAGTTCTTCTTCGGTACTTATGTGTTTTTGCAAAAAAATGAAAGAAATCTAGCCAGTATGCTAGTAAAATAGTGCAATAGAAAAAATATGATACGAAGGGATATCTATAATATGAAATGAAACGATAATACTATATACAGTATAAAAGTTAAATTGTATACATCTCTAAGGAGTTTCCGTATATCCTTGTGATAAAACTTTCTGTCACACCATTATCGTACTTGTGGGTGTTTCAAAACTGCACTTTGTGTTATTAAATGGATATTGCTTTACTCTCTCTCGCTCTCTCGCTCTCTCTCTCTCTCTTTTATACCTTTTAGAAATTCCATAGATATTAATTTGCATGTGTATGTGTATGTGTATGTATGTATATGTATTTTATTTGCCTTTCTCTTTGAATGTGCATATATATGTATGTATGTATTTATTATAAAGCTTTTAAATTTTCTTTTTCTTTGCAGTTATTTAAGGCTTCGTTGGGAAAAAGTGAAAGTGTTTTTTAAAGAAAAATTACTTCTTAAATAAAGAGTGTGAAAATGCAGTCAGCATACAATGCAACACAATTAATATGGATTGTTTTGGTGGCAATATTTACAAGAGGTAAGAAATAATTAAAGTATGACAGGATTATCCAATTTCTTTGCTTTTATTTAACAGAAATCAATATAAAATGAAATCAATGAATTTACTTTAAACATTTTATAAATTTAAAACCAAGATTATACCATAAATTTTTTATTAAGTAAAGTAAAGTAAAGTATCAATCGTTGGCTTATTTTAAAAACAAAAACACAAAGAAAATCTTTAAAGTTTTCACACTTTTCTGGTTTTAGATTCCCATTCAAATTCTCCCAATTGGTTAAATTTCTAAATCCTTTAAGACTTTTAAAAGATTGTTTTTGTTTTTGCTGTCATTTTTCTGCTTTTTAAAGCAAACTTTTGTCATTGTGTTCTTTGTTTACTCTTGCGTAAGAAACTTTTTCCGTCACTTCTTTGTATAAAATTTAATTTAAAATTTAAAAGCATTTTTCATTAAAAAGCACACAAAACAACACGACGCAATAATGTCTTTAAAATTATAGAATTTAATGCGCAAAAATCAATAACATCGTCAAGTTAGGCTATTATCTGTCTATTTCAAGAGAAAAGGTCTCTTATAATATTCGAAATAGACTGCTCAACATGCTGTCAGTGCTTTTGCAAATGCAACAAATTCGCTGATGTTAAGGAGTACAAGGAAAAGTTATGGATGGGATAAGGCGTAAAAAGGACACTGAAATGCCTTTGGGATTATCAGGTGCAAACAAATCTTAAAGCACTTGTTGTTGACAACTGTCGTCAGCATGCAGGAGGCAGGAATACTTAGGGTTTTATTAACTCGCCCTTTGGTTTTATTAATCATATAAACTGAACAAAAAGTATATGTATCATTGAAATTATAAGGCTTAAAAACATATAATTGAATAGGAATACATTCTGTGTGTATGTGTGGAAGGTGTTTTATTCTTGGATATTTTTGATAACCGAGTCCTACTCTTTGTTATGAGATGTCGCTGTCTCAACTTTCAATTATCTACGTTGTTTATATCTGGTGTATGTGTGGCGTCAAAGGATATCTAGTTCTATTATTTTTAAAGGAGATTGAAACATCTTTAGTAAAGTTAGGTTAAATTGACAGCCGCCCTTAAAAGAGTAAGTCATTTGGGTTTTATACGTTGCATTGTAATACCAATTATACAATTAGGTTCACAAGTGGTACGTAAAGACAAAAAGGATGTGCCGTGTTCGCTATGTTTACCTAGCCCCTTACAGAAGTAGTTCTTCGTATATTCATAACGAGCAGGATTTGTCTGATTCTACACAACTTTGGTTTATAATTCTGGGAAGTGTACTCCATTGTGATAACAGAATGTGTGCGGTATTTTCGTTATTAAACTAATATAAGAAGAGAGTTCGGCTTCTTGTCAATAAGAAGATCCAGATCAACTATACTTAAGATTTAGGCATGAGCATAACTACAATTCTTCCATTTTCTGTAATGATTTGCATTGTTGCCATGTTCTGCACTGCATAACACCTCTTCATTTAGTACGTTACCTAATCATTCAATAGGGCTTTTACAAGATATTGCAAAATGAAAACTTAAGCGAGAAGCATTAAGACCCTAAAAACTGGGTTTAACCTTTCGTTGCTTACGTACAGTTACTTCATTAAAGACATCGAAAATTTTGTTCGCATAAATTCCCAAACTTACTGATAAACCACGGGTTTTCTTACCGAAAAGAAGAGATCAGTATATGAAGTAGGAACCGTATGGTATAAGATCTTCACATATCCTTATTTACACTGAATTTACAACGTTTTTTTTTTCATTAACAATATTATCTGTTGTTTTTTGGGGGCAGGAAAATAATTCCTTAACAAAGAAAAAAAAACTTTGGATGGAAATTAAAATTTTATAAAAATTTTTCCTTACTATACGTAAAGCAAAATTGAAACGTTTTAAAATGCAAATACAGCTGAAATAACAATCACAGCCTGACGGAATGTTGGTCTGAATTCAGAGACAGACAGAGTAATAAATTTCAAAAAGAATTAAAAACATTTTTTTCTTTTCTTTCCTTTTGTTTTGTTTTGTTTTGTTAACTTGTTTGAAAGGAATGCGTGTGTAAAAGAACAAACAGGCTAAAATAATACGGAAGCGCTACAGGAAATGACAGACACAAAAGTATGAAAATAAAAGTGTCAAGGAAATGCGTGGAAATTAAACATAAAATTAAAAAGCATATAAAAGAATACTAAAAGTTAACACAGAAAACAAACATTAGTTAAAGAAAGAAAAAAATATAAATAAATTATAAAACAAACATTAGCTAATAAGATTTCTTCTAAATAAATATGTACATAGGTTGCCTGGTGTAGTGGCTGTACAGTAGCCAAAGGCTTTAATTACTTAAATGAAATGCGTGTAGTAAAGAGCTACGGGCATAATTTTAAACTGCCGGTAATATAATTATAACCCACTGTGCCCATTTAAAAAGAAACACATGTAAGTTGTAATAAATTAACATTAATTTATGACACCAGTAACAACACTAACAACAACACCACGACAACAGTCACGAACAATTTCATTCATTTGTACAATTTACACAATAAAATTAATGAGAGTATGTATGTGTATGTGTATGTGTATGCGATAAGACAAGGAGGCTAGGAGAAGAAGCAACAGCAATCCCTGAAATAAAAATATCACAGTAGATGTTTTGGACGCAAACGAATGCCATACAAGAGAAGCAATCTCAAGCAAGAAGCAAAATCAAGGCATCAGCATCAAGTGTTAAATCATTGCAAAATATTTCGTGACATAACAAAAGCAAAAAAAATATTTAAAAATTTTAAACTATTTATGACACGTATACATATATGTATGTAAGTTTATAAGTTCGTGTTTTGTGGGAGGAAGGCAAAATCAAATTTAATTTTCTAATTTAAATTTATGACTGTGCTCTACAAGGTTCAACAATTTTTGTTTTACGTTATATCGCCATAACCACAGGAAACGTAAGCAAAATTCAAATATCATTCTAGAATTTGTATGTATATTTTTACACGCTGTATACAGCTCGAATTGTGTTTTTTTTTGGCTTTATTATATAAAGTCTAGGTTTGCATAGACTATTGTTTTTGATACATTAGATTTATATCAAGTCACGTCTATTGGTTTAGTCTACTATTACCACAAAAACGTGTGCTAATGTGTTTTTAGCACTGTTAAAATAAAACTAAAACGTTAAAGAATAAAATGAACGAAAATATAATAAAAATATATTTTCACAAACATACAAACATACGTACATATGTATGTAAAAGACAGTGACTTGAAGGTGCAATTTTTTCGTTTAATTTCATTATGATGTCTGATTATTATAATACAGAGTCAAAGATCCAACCAAGGAGGGTTTGTTGGCGATACACAGTGTTACACTCTGAACGCTCAAGCACCCATGTACATTGCATCTGTGAACTCTAGTCTTAGTCAGAGATTAGCAATGAGTATTCAAAAAGATGAATGGAATCGAATCATACTCATAGTTTCTGATATTTATACGCATTCATACTTATTTTAATACCATAGAACCTCTACTCATATTCAAAGTATGAAGTACTCATCATATTTATCCTTAACAACACGTATGATGTTGTCGATTTCGGCGCTCCATAACTCAACATATACACGAATCACAAAATAAGTATGAATCGAACACTAAAATACTCACTAGTTTGCTCTGTTTGCTGCTCTGTCATCTATAAATATTATAAATATTTTCCTGAAGTTATGAATCTAAATGAGTAGGCTTATGAATCAAACAAATTTCGAATGGTATGAGTTTGATGCCAACGCATACTCATTGCAACCTGTACTTATAAATCTACATTGTAGTGAGTACGAATGAATCAGAGTACTTAGTTAAATTTCAATATTGTTGACTGACTTATATTCAAAATTTTGTGAGTGCTTATGAGTAGCGAAAAAACGATTCATTGCTGATCTCTGGTCTAGATATACATCACAATATTGTTACATATTATCCCTTAAAGTTCTGTTTACACTATAAAATCGCAAAGCAGCATAAAAACTACGCTTTAAATTACAATCCTGTAGCTGTCATTACATAATTATAAATTAATTTTCACGACAAAAATAAAAAATAAAATTTTAACAAAACTTCACTAGAACGGGCATTATGAACCACAGTATTCAGTTACACTTTCTGATATTGTCACCCCTATAAATACCTGAGTAAACCTTTAGAGTCCTTCGTGTTGATTCGTTACACTGGATTGTTAATAGTTGTACAAATGAGTGTGTGTATGGGGAGTATGAGTGAGTGTATAAATCAATGCCAGTGATAATAAAAACAGTATGATTTCCCATGTTGCTACTTTTGCTATAACACTACTACAATATTTGTTATTGTTGTTGCTTTTTTTTTCTTTGTACCATAAAAAAACTATATGAAACGGTATACACTTACACCGTGTTCATGTATATCGGGCATATGGTGTTTGTTTGTATATATTTATTTAATAATTTAATATTATTATAGTTTTGTCATGGTAGGTAATTGCTTTATTTGCCACGGTTTCCTGCAACATTTCCTTTGTGTTATGGTTGCCCTGTTAAATTCTTTGTTTTGCTTTCCCTTTCTTTTTTTAATTTTCAATTGTATTGTGTTGTATTTATATTTATTTAACACTCTGTATAATGGTATACAAGTGTAGAGGTGTCTGTAAGTGAGAATAGACTGAGACTGAGAGAATTTAGGTTTGTTTTATTGTCCAATACCCCGGTGCTAAACTGTTGTACTCTTTTTCTGTAGAGTACAAGTGTACATATATGTACCTGTAGGAATGTACGCATTCAGATATTTACCACACATACATACAATACAAGAGTTTTCGTATTGAGGAGTGTGCATATACTTCAAATTGAGTTTGAGTGTGTAGGTCTGTGTTTCGTTCATTTAGATTTGTGCCTGAGTAGTATTTGATTTGTATTTAATTGCTGGCGTTTAACCGTCGTTTCGTTTTTGATTCTGTTATTAATTTTGGGCCTCTTATTTTATAAATTTTATTTTATTTTTATCGTTGTAATCGTTTTATTACAAATTTTTTGTATAATATTTAGACGTTTTCAAGTGTTTTAACCTTAAATGAAAATTCCAATATTGTATGTAGGATTTAAATGCAGGCGGGATTAATTACGTTCTTAATTGCTAGACAAGTTTTACCATAAAATAAAAAAAAGTGTGTTTTAGGTCATGAATTGATTTTTGTAGAAAATTTTTTTTGTTTTTATTTTAATGACAATGAAAACCATGTCTATATATGCCTTGAAATTTAATAAAAAAAAAAAGAAAAGTGTTTTTTAATTAGTATTGACAACGTTATTAAAAAGTTGAAAAGTCAATTAGTTCAATAAGTATATGCTGTCAGTTAAAATGTCTAGCCCTTGATAATATATTGACTTCAATATTAATGAAGGTATTCTTAATAACTAATTCTGTATAGCTAATCAATCAGTATATAAGTTAAAGTGCCATTATATTTAAAGGAACATTAGATTATTAGACATAATCCATAAAATTAAACAAATTATTAAGTTTAGCTTATTTAAGACTGTTGAATCTTATTCTCAGCAATTTAGCAAACCTGTTTATTGTTGAATTCTTCAACTTGGAGGGTTCTGACCAAGATGGCTGGACATCAAGACAAGTGATATGTGCTGAAACAGTCATATGAGGAATTAACAAGTTCATCGTTGACTTCCTAAAGGCCTCGACAACCTGGTTGTTCGAATACAGCAAGCCTTTATTTTAACTTTAGTTGAGCATTGTTTTGAATAGTATTGATTTAGCATTTATGTATTTTTAGGATTATATTTTACTTTATTTTTATACTATTTTGTAGAATAAATGCAATAAAGAAATTGTAATCAAATAGAATTTTTAGTATATCAGTTTAGATAAAAACTTTGGATTTTTGAATATGAAACAAAAAACACTTAAAAAATTATTATGATATGAAATAAACGGACAATGTGATACGTCTTAATTTTAATTAAAATGCGGGTTTTATAAGGTTCAAAAAGAATGTATTCAATTACCCTGAAAGCAAAAAAAAATGCTGAGATCTTTATATTTAACAACAGAATATACATACTTTTCTATTTATATGTTTATATATGTGTGTGTGTTTTATACATACAAATGTCCACATAAATTTACAAAAACAAAAGGACTACAAAAGGCAACAAAATCCACAAAAAGGAAAAACTAAAAACTTTACTTTCTTAGACTTTGCAAGTGAGATACTAATCACACACAGAATAAAACACAAGACCTACACATACATGCATACATACATGCATACACTCTTACTCTTGAACTTTCACACAAAGTTAGTCGAACAGTTTAAAAGATAGTTTAACATACAAATTAACCCACCCTTAAGAAAATTTTAATAGGGGGAGTAAAATATAGAAAACCAACTACAACAGCAAAAAAAAAAATAATTCGAACAAGATGATAATCTTTGCCAACAACATCCCCTAACACGATTGCAATAAGAGAACGACACGTAATAAAAAAACTGACACACATTTACATACAAAAGGAATATGAATGTAAAACAACACAACACAACAACAACAATGAAATAAATAATAAAAACTATTGAGAAACACACCCACATATTAGAGAACATAATGAATGAATGACTGCTCCAATGAGTGAGTATATGTAAGTATGCTTGCTATACAAACAAATGAATCGTATATAAATATGTATACCCATGAAGACACTCACACACGACACACACAAACTAATAAATAAATGTTGGCAGTCAATATTTACGTATCAATTGATTTCAATACAATTTAATTTCAACAAAAATTATAAATGACTCATACTTAATCCACCACCCTCCCCCCTTCACCACACATACAAATCCACAGAAACAAACTGATTGCAATAAAGTTCACCCTTATAATATCAGTCTTTATTCACTATCTCTTTGCAAATATTGCTTTGCATGTGTGTATGTATGTATGTTTATGATTGTTTAAAAGGAAGTACGAGTATATGTATGTATGTTTGATTACTCATTCCATCAACTGTGATTTCCTGTCTCAATAATTTACTTAAAGACAATTTCCCTTGTTTGCCTCCTGTCGATAACAATAACAATGTTGATGTCAAGTGTAAATTTTGAACAATTTTTTTTTGTTGGTTTTTTTTTAACAAACATAGGGGAATGATTTAATATTTTTACATGGGGTGCCTGTATGTTAAAGTTTAACTTTAAATGTAAATCTACTTTAATATGACCTCATTCATGACTTTTTTTGCTCGCTTTTGACAGACACACACATATTTGCAGTATTTATTCAACCCCTGTTTGTATGTATGTACATTGTAACTGTGTTACGAGTTTAAGTATGAATGTGAGCGATTGCAATGTGTGTTTAATTTAGTGTAAATCCAAGAAATTTAAAACTTTCTGTGGGTTCCTTTATAGTAAAAATAATAAAAAAAAACGAAATAATAAAAACAAAAATAAATAAGCGAGATGTTAAAAAATGAGAAATAATAAATAAAACACAAGAACCAGGAAATTATTTAAAATATATATACAAGGGGAGCTTAGAAAATCTTTCGTGGTTTAAATAATTAAATTTTTTTCTGTTTTGATGCACTATTTATTACACAAAAAAATATAAAATATTCCCGTTAGAGAACAAAGTTTAATTATTTGAGAGAGAATAGAATAAAAATTTATAGTAGAACATGTGGGTTTGCTGGATATTTTTTAAACTTCTTCAAAATTGTTAGTTTAGGAGGGTGAACCTTTGTTTTTTAATTGAATTGAAATATTACAGCGAAACATAAAGAAAAAATAAAATAAATAAATATTACCATACTTTAACACTGTTTTAAAATTTAAATAATAATTAATTTCATAAAAATTTCTTCATCGCTAATCATAAACTCAACTTGGAGAATAATTTTCAAGGGGGCAACCTTAAAAACTAAAGACTAAGATAAGACTAAAAGAATAAAGAATAATAAAAATATAGAATAAGATTAATGTTGTATTTTATATATCCTAATACTGACTGACTTACAAATCTAAATCTTATCAGAACATCTATAATGAGCACTTTATTAAAAATCTTGTATCGAAAACAAAGCCAAAGACTGATCATTTAAAATACTTGCCTTTACACTTAAGGCCAGGAAGAATAAATAGCCTGAGAGAGCAAAACCAAGATACAAACAGGATACAATTTATCAATAAATCTTAGCATGAATCGCTTTAGTTTATTTATGTTTATACAACAAATGAAAACACTATTATGCCGACAATTTCGAGCACAGTTAACGTAACGTTTCCTGTGGATTTGATATTCATTATTAACATATTAGAAATGAAACTGACGTATAAATTTCTTGTTAACTGATTAGTATGGTATGTCACTGAGTGATATAGACATTAAATAAATTATAATGAAAGTACTGTCAATTGATGTCAAGTGTCCTCTGTCACCTTTAATGACACACAAATTTAATTCTCTATCGGAATTCCTTTAGTTTAAAAGTTTTATTGTACAATATTTTTACTTCTAGAAACACAATGTTCTAATAAAACTTTTTCCTCAATTCAATTTGTTATTGTTTTAACTAATTTGTCCCCAAGTAATGTTTAATCTTATGACATTTTTGTTCTTACTCTCGACCTATGCGTCTTACCTCAAATACATGCGTATGTTTATGTATTTGCAATCATATCATATGTTTGTATAGTTACCTACATATGTATGTATGTATATACGTATGTATACTTATAACTATTGGTAGTTGTAAGTAATTAATCATTTTAAGAAACTTTCTTTGGAATTTTATAAGTATAGGTATGTATGTATCTGTGTGTGAGTGTGTGCATGGAAGACCTTTTTGTAAAGTTATTATGAAAGCAACATGTGAAAATATTTCCACTGTCATATAAATGTCAGTTCATTACACGGATGCCACTTTTTGTCCTCTGTCGCTACAACTACTGAGGTGGCGGGCGTCCTAGCAACTAATGCTACACGTAAATGAAATCAAAAATAGAAGCAACAACAAATTACATAAGCAGACAAATACTTACACGTACACACACACATATATTTGTACGCACTTGTTTGCCACTTGGAAAACCAAAAAAAAAAAACAAAACAAATATGTTTTCTTGTGTTATTAGGGTACAACTACAACTACTACTACAATAAAGAATTCGACTAAGTAGACCCTTGAGTTGAGTTTTTATTCAGTGCCGTTGTTGTTCTTTTCAACATGAAAAATATAGCAGCAGTTATTTTATTAAATACTTGAAAGTTTTTCCATTTTCCTATTCTTTTCAATATTTTTTCCATTTTTCTTTTTCTATTTAAGACTTTATCTGTACAGAAAGAAACAAAAGCCCAAGAAAAGCAAAAACAAAAATGAGGAAAAAAAAAGAAATCTGAGAGCAATAAAGGTGAAATTATCTTAAATGTTTGCAAAAGCTCAGGGGTTTGGCTATAATAAATCATATTTTTTGGTTTGTTGTTTTTGTTTTTTTGCTTCTGGTCTAAACGCATATTCTAATAGCCGGAAACTTAAGTTTAAAAGCACGATTTATTCAAAATTTTAAATAATTTTCTTTTTTCGTTTTATTTACAATCTCTTCTAAAATGTTTTCGTTTATACTTTTTAATTTATTGTTGTGGATTTTTTTATTTCAAAACAGAATTATTCATGCCGAAAAAGTTTCCTCATTTTTAAGTCGAGTTTATAAATATGTAATCAGAATCAATCATCAAAGATTAAATGATCATTGCGGAATACTTACTTAAGATGTGAAACCATGATAAACTTAAACATGTTTTCTTTGTTTCTGTAAGGAATTGGAAAAGAAAAACATCGTAGGTAAGAAAGCTGCAAGGCAAAGAAAAGGCCTAAAAGCAATAAAATTAAAATAAAAAAAAAACATCTACAGTGGCACAATTGTGTAATATTGTAGCTTTGCTACACCTTAAAAGTATAAAAGGTACATACTTATTAAGATAGACGACATTAATCTTAATACGGCAATCTAATCTTTAATACGGATAAACAATATTAGCATGGATGTAACCAAACAAAACATACAAAACATATCCCTTTTTTGTTTCCTCAAGGAATACAAAGCTATCACAAATTATTACTCTCCTTCAGTTCTTAGATAGTAGCAAATCTAGTATAGTATAGTAAACAATGAGGAGCTCTTTGCTAATTGAGTTCTAATTCGCTTCAAAAGATAGCGTTGTCTGAGTCCCTGAAGTTATTCTCCTCGAGAGGATAGAAGTCTGGATTATGTGTAAGGAATTGTAGCCTTTTAATTTTGATATATTGAAGACCGTGAAAACCGGCTAGACAGGGATGTGAATCTGAGTTTGATCATGTTTGCAATTTAGTATTAGATGTTATGTTCAATGGATACATCAATCAAAATTATTTAATTTTATGTGATCATATTTTTAAATTTCTATGATCAATAAGAATGTCCTCAGTGTCTGAAAAGGTAAACAATTCAATTATTGGCTATTGAAAATCGTTCTAAGATAATCTATCAGTAATTAACCATAAGTTTTCTGTATGCACATATTTCATTACGGCCCACTGTGCATGATCGTACGTTTATTGAATGAAAAAAAAAAAACTATTTGTTTAGAAAGCCCTTACTTCGCAATGACTTTGAAAGTATATCCATAAAGAACTGGCGAATAAATTTACTTAAGCAACCTTTAAGAAATCAAACAAAACAAAACAACATATTCTTAAACACAAAACCCTATTGACTTAAGGAAAAGGGCCACATTGTTGTTTTTAATAATATCATGCAAGGAAACGAAAAAGGGACAATATAAACAACATTTACTGCATAAAACTTTTGCTTTCCGAAAACCAATGGAGCATTGTTAAATACTTACGTCTAAATATTTGGTTTGTTAAATATTAAACATCGATTTTCATTCAGTAAATCTAAAAGAAATCTTTTGCAACTTTGGTTGGTAGTCGCCAAACATTTAGACAATAAAACTTTTGACCATTTAATCCGCATGAAAGGCGGAGAATTGAATACTAAAACAAGGGAAATTCAAAATACATACATACATACATGTTGTATATACATACGTACTACGTACGCCTATTGAATTGGAAATTTGATATGGGTTTTCGTTTTATAAAAACAAAAAAACAAAAAAAAACATCGTGCAACCACGTAAATAAACCCCAAGTAAATATTGAAAATTTAAATGCTTTTCATGTTCAAAGAATTTATAAGTAGACGATAATCATTGAGACAATCAATGTCTGACTGACTGACTGACCCTCCAACATGACCGAGCAAATTTCAATAAGCTCTTCAAAAGAAAAGCTTTCATGTTAAAAATAAAACAAAAAAATATTCAAATATTGCTCTTTTTCTTCCGCCCAATTTTGTACTAAATATGAAATAAATGTCGGAAATAAAGCAATTGCTTTCATACACCAAATACAGACAGACAATGCTTTACGAAAGGTATTTTACTTGTAGTAAAAAGTCTTGTAAGCTTTAAGTAACCGGCACTGGTGTACAAATTTAATTAGCGGGAAAAGATTAAATCACCATAATACATCATTGTGGCAATCTTTTTGTGTCTTCTTTATATATCCTTGATTTTTTACGCCTTCTTTCTTAATGATATTTCAGTTTTCTTATCTCAATTGCCGAACAACTCACTACACCCCCCAACCCCTGAGTGGAAAGTTTATTATAAATTTCAATTTATTTAAAATTTATTACATTTAACTCGTACATCTTTAAACATGTTGACTCATGTCACTATAAATGCAAACATTTTCAGTACTTTATTATATTTGAGGCAATAAAAAAATAAAAACAAAATCATACGAACAAAAGCTGCACTTTAAAATAATGACTTCATTTCATCAATCGAAAATAACAGATGAAAATCGGTGAATTCGTTCAGTAGATTTATGAAATATACGTATACGGAAGAAATATACGTCCCGCCACTCATGTATAAAATTAACGCACACAACATAAGTGGTGTGAGAAAATAGGTCGTAATCCTGACTGAAGGGTTGCAATGACCAATTATGTATTTATGTATGTGCACCTTGTTAGGATGTATGTATATTTATTTGTTGTCAATACTTTAACGCTTGTTTTCAGTTTCATTGGTTAAACCAATCATCAATCAGTATATCAGATTTTAGACTGAAGGCAAATTATTCTGTTGCTGCTTTGGAGCAGCGCCTACTATGCTCATGTTTTAGGTCTATTGATGAGTATACTTTTGCGGATTGAGTCCGAATCTTTCACCAGAGATTATTCATTGTGATGAAAATAGATTATTTGAAGGATTTGAAAATGAAAATAATGATGAGAAATTGTTCATCTTGCCTAGGGCCTAAAACTGGATAACTTCATACCCTTATCCACGACACACCTATTATGTTAATTTATATTAAGCAGGTCTTCTTAGAGCAATTTATATATAACAACGAAGAAACCATTATTTTACAATTCTGTCTCATAAGAGTTGCGCGGGGAGACAGTTAATGCACTTGACGATATAACACAGGAAAAAGTTGAATAAAAAGTGAACAACAATATGAAATAATAATGAAAAAAAGCATTGAATACGAAATGCATATAAAATGCAACAACAACAACAACAACAACGACAAAAGAGCGTAGAGGGAGAAAACGTTAACAAAACTGACAGTAAGAAGGCGCAACACGAAATCGCATTTTATTGCCACAAAATGAAATGCAACTGAATTATCAAAACCAACAAGGAATACTCACAACGAATACTCATAGTCTCACAACAACTTGACTGTTAAGCATGTATGGAAAATTTTATATGTTATGTGTGTATGTATGTATGCATGTATGAAAGAATGAATAAATGTACAAGTGAATGCATGAAAATATAAGAGGACTACACTCACACACACCTCCTCCGTACACCATCAGAAAGGGATAAATGTTGTTTTTTTTTTTGTGCTGGCAAAGGCTGAGCCAGAAATGGATGAATAAATAAATGAATGACTGACTGAGCGACTGACTGACTAACAGAATGAGTGACAAGGAGAAGATAGACGAATTGATAGTCAGACAGTAAGATACACAGACAGACAAATAATTTTTTGTGACAAAAAAATGTCATCACGATGAGAGAAAAAAGCAGGCAAATGAAATCCCCCAATGTGAGTGTAGGTGGCCTGACAAAAAGCATAATGAAGGGCAGTTACTAAAGATAAAATATAAACTTGACATACGCACACACACACACACACAGAGAACAAGATAGATGAGCGAGTCAAATCATATTATAAATCCTACAAGAGTATGTATGTGCAGTTTTACTGCAAGTCTCTGTAAGTCAAGCTTCAGTAAAAGAATTACCCAGCAAAACACAAGAAAAACAAAACCTAACGAGAACCTATCAAATGAAACGAAAGACAAAAGCTTAAGATCTCATACGACCGAACGGTTTCTTCTATGAGAATATATAGGTAGGTAGGTAGGTAAGTAGACTTTCAAAGACACGACAAATAAAAGAAAACTTTGACATTTTGATTGATTTAAAAATGATAAACTCAGTCAAGGCTTTCACTAAAAGGATTTCTTTTTCATTTCTGTATATAACAAGAGTCTTCTTATCATTCGCAGAAGTATGCTAAACGGCATGTATTGTTCATTTTGTTAACCAGTCCATTGGATTGTGAGAGGAAACAAGCGTTTTAAAGAAAAGAATTTTTTTATTTTATTTAAATTTAAATTAAGTGTAGTATACATACTATACATACTATACATACTATACATACATATATTGCGGATTATCTTTAATATTTTTAAAATATTTTTCTATTCTATTCCATGGTGAATTGTGTGTGTTTAGAAACTATAGGTTTGCGTGATGTACACGTTAAAGTGCCACATGCTGTGAGACGTGGACAGAAAATCACATTGAAATGTCACTATGACATTGAAGATGACACACTATACTCCGTGAAATGGTATAAAGGACGGCGCGAATTCTATAGTTATACGCCAAATGAAAAGCCTGCCATTAAAGTATTCCAAATACCAGGTGTACGAGTGGATGTGAGTAAACAAACGATTTAAATTATGAACAGCAACGACAACAACAGATAGAGAGTGCAGTTTAAGTGTAATTAACGCAATTCTATCTCTGAAATTTTTTGCAGCGATTTTCCTCAAATGAAACACAATTGGTTTTGGAATCAGCGTCTATGGCTACAACGGGGAAATATTCCTGTGAAGTATCAGCCGATGCACCCTCCTTCCATACACTAATTGCTGCTGCCGAATTAGAAGTTGTAGGTAAGTAGCAACAGTAACATTAGCACCAATTTTTGTTTTTTCTTTTTTTTGTTTATTTTGATTTTCCTCGAATTTATTCTCATTGTACTGTGTGTGAGTTTTTCACTTTTGTGTGTGTGTATATATTTTATGTTCATTTCAGAACTGCCACACAATCCACCACTTATCATTGGCATACGACCGCGTTACCACATTGGTGATATATTACGCGGCAATTGTACATCGCGACACTCAAAACCAGCAGCAAATCTCACATGGACAGTAAATAATGAAGAGGTAAGTATTCTTCAATTTGTTATTATTTCACCATCTTCATACTCCTGTTTAGCACTCAAAACAGAAAACACTGAATTCCGCCATCACCATCACCAATGCCTATACAAACATATACATACACAAGTATACACAAGTGAAGTATAGTGTGGAAAGTATTGTTAAGTTCCTATAGACTTTTGTTTATGTTTTCTTCCATGTGTAAGAGATCATATATTTGCCTGTAAACAAAACCAAATTTATGTGACATACTCCAGCTTTTCAGTAACAACAGGACTCTTTGCATTGAGATGGGTGAGCATGTGTTTGAGGGAGAGATCGTATGAAAGATCACGAACACAACGATACAAAATATGTTAACTCCACACAACTTGAGCCTGTTTTTGTTGGTGTATTTGTTATTGTTCGGAATAGTGATTCAGGCGTTAGTTGCTAGCAATCTATGCAACATGCAGAGAGTGTTGATATTTTATGTGTGTGTGTGCATTTAATTGTTTTGCCTTAAACTTTACAGCGCCCTGTAGTCTATTTGCTAATAATGTTTCGTGTAGTTTATGCACGCAATATTCACAGTGAAATAGTCAGACATACATATGTATGTATGTGAAACTGAGCTCACTTGCATCTACATTGTCGTATACATATGTATGTACATACATTTATGTATGCAGAAAACAATTTTCTTTCCGGCATTTACTCTGTATATTTTTGTTGGGGTCATTGCATATATTTTTTGGTGGCTTTTATTCAATTTTTGTTTCCCAAGCGTTAGGGGGCAAAGAGAGTGGTTTTATATATTAAAAGATATTCTTCTTAGCTAAGCTAAAATAAATTTAAAAAAATAAAATAATTTATAATCAACGTTTTTTGTATGTGCTTGTTTTTAACTATTTATTTTTTAATTTCATTTGTTTTGTTTTTATTTTTTTTTTTTTGAAATTCCTCAAACAAAAACCTACGTTTTAAAAATGCCCAATGCTTTCAATACTAAATTTATATCATTTCCAATTAGTCTAACCCTATTATAGTTTATTTGAAACACTAATTTTCAAAGTGTTTTACTAGAAATAAAATATTAACTTTGAAAATGTACTTTATTTTTGTTATTTTAAGGTAACACCATCGCATGTACGTCATTATAAAATTCACAAGGATACTCGTAATGAAATGCAATCGTCCACCATTGGGCTTCATTTCCTGATAAATGATTATCATTTTGAAAATGGAAAACTAAAGGTGAGCTATTTTTCCTGCCTCTTAAAAGTATTATTTATGTCAGGGAATTTTACAATAAAAATACCAACAGATACGTTGCATAGCACAAATCGGTGACATCTACTACAAGTCCTCAGAGAAAGCGGTACTGGATGTAGAATATCATCACAAGTATTTAAGTGAAAATACGGTTAATATGATACCCACCGATCGGGATTATGATCAGTATGCTCTACAGGATAGTGAGATGTTAAGAAAGAAAAATAACTATTTAACACAAATACAAGGTATACTTTATATTTTATTTACTCTGTATGCTATATGCACGCTTCATTGCAACTCTATTATTATTTAGATTTCTTTTACAATTTTATACCATCAAATGATGCCGAAATATCCGCTTGGTCTTCGGCCGCCAATTCAACGGCATCTATTAAATTGATTACCACCAGTTCCTTGAATTTGTTAATAATGTGCCTCGTCTATTTGAGTTGGCATTTCAAAATCTCTCTTCCTAGCATATTATCATGAAATTTTTATGAATTTCATTGCCTGCGATACATGCTTGTTAAAAAAATTTAATTTCTCGAAAGAAACCTCACAGTGATGTCTTGAATACTAAATTCAATGGATAAATAGTATAAGAAAACAAAATGTAAGTGAAAACCAAATAAATAAAATAAAAAACAAATAAATTAATGTGAACAGCAAGCAAGGAGCAGCCACAGCAGCAACAACATATTAAAAAAGTTGTTACCAAAAACATCAACATCAACATCAGACGCCATTACACAAGAAACCAAATAAATATTAACCTGATTTATTTATAAGAAGATTTTCAGTTAATCATAGAGTGCCACTTTCCAAAAAAATAGTAGAGTAAAGAGTAGAAGAACGAAAAATAATCAATTTGTGAAAAAAAACCAAGAACAAAAAACAAAAATCTAAATACAATATATAATATGTATGTATGTCTGTAAGTAATAAAATATATTTTTTTGTAATACAATATTATTATTTAAATTTACTATGTACTCATGTAAAATAACCACACACACACACATACAATGCCAGATACCAAAAATTTAATGTGTTAATAATGTATAGAGGGTTTACCAACAACTAAATAAGATAAATTATTTATAAAAGAAATATTTAAAATAATAATAAAAATAAAAATAATTGATGGTTTACTACTTATTACCAGTCTAGCATTATTAAGTTCGAAAATAAAAAAAACGTAACGAAAAGCTCAAATTGTAAGGTAAAGGTGATGATAAGAGGGGCAGGGCAATATAATGCCCTGAAGTATCGTAATAGAATTTAATTAATTTTTTAATCATTTAAGTTTGAATCATTTTGAATTAATTTAAATTGAATTTCAAAACTATATTTTATAAGGAATTCAAATATAAATAAATATAAATAAAATGCAAATGATATATGTATGTACGATTATGTCTACATTCATATGCATGAATATGTGATGTAAGTTTTTCTAAATAAAAATTTTTGAATTTTTTTTTCCGACATGGTTATCTGATATTACTTAAGGTAAGTAAATTAAATTTAAGCACAAATAAATTTAATAACTGTATATCTACCGTATATATTTATAATAATAATTTTGGTTTATTGGACCAAACAGCTTAGATTTATTTATGCCTTCTTATAGAACTTTTTGCATGTTTAATTCAGTGATTACTTAATCAAAATAAAAAAATATGTATATGATGAGTATATCCGTAAGGGGTATAAGGTTCAAATAATACCTTAAAATAAAACAAAATCTTTAAAAATTTAAAAACTTTACTTTGCTAGCAAAAGTCTCAGTTTCAAAGCACTAGCACAACTTTAGTATTCGCAATAGTACTAGGCGGAAGATCGTACGTAGGACTTTTCGCTCGAAGGCTGCTGCATCGGTGCCTAATAGTGTTCATGATCCTGTACCGTAAAGGAGCACGGAGAGGGTGGGCCACTTGTGGAGTATAGAGAGAGCTGGTAGTCTTCTAGTCAATTGCCTATTGAGACCGTAATAAAACCTGTTGGCAAGTGTCCTACGTTGGATCTCTATACTGACATTAATTTTGCTGGTAAATGCGGAGCCAAGATAAATAAATTCAATGACAACGTCGAAAGTTTAGTTATCGCCCGTAATATCAGATCAGATACACCGCATGCCCTAGTTGTTAACAACATATACTTCGTTTTGCGTTTGCGCTAAGTGCAGCTGGTACACCCTATGATGTCAATGTCATCAGCGATGCACTCCACCTTTCGCAGAACGCTTCCCATAAAACAGTTGAAGCGGTCGCATGATAAGGGATTGCCTTATTTGAAACCTCGCACGATATCAAAAGGTTCGGAGAAGTCCATTCCTATTTTGACTGAGCTGTAGGAAATGTCTTTCAAATCTGTCTTTCGGAGTCGACGTTAAACTATATGTTCCCCACACAAGTGGTGTAAAAAGCTAGGAAGTAATGCTGATAGTGTCCCAATGGACAATTAAGTAAGAAAATATTTTATATATTTAGCTCTTGCAAAATTCTTTAAAGGCTCAAAGATACTTTTTATGGTAAAGCGCTTTACAATTTAGCCAGGATATTTAGTATTTCAAATACTTTTCATTGAATGATTCCAATTGTAAGTGTCAATCTGATTTCTATTGCCATTATTAAACAAAACATAGAAATTCCTTTTAAAACTTTATTGAGAATAGTTTTGGAAGTGCAATACACTATTTTTTCCTTCTCGTTGGTCTAAATTAAATTCCAAAAATATTTTATTAAAGGCTCTTATTTAGTGACAATATTATCTTATTTCTGAAGATGTTTTATTGAGTTTTAAAAAATATGTTTTTTTTTGTACGTTTTCGGTTGAAAAATTTGTATCTCGTTCGTTTTATTAGAGATTTTTTATTTATGATTTACAAAAAAAAGAAAAAAACCCTCTGTTGGGTATCTTTTTATCGTTGACAGTCAATCAGCATATTAATATGGTGTAGTTGCACGCATTTTTAAAATAACTAAGGTGGTTCACAATACAGGCAATAAATTTACGAAACTTTAAAAAGGTAAAGTAACTTAAAGCGATTTTTCTTCTTAGAAAATGAAATGAACATTTTGAAATGTGTTTCATTTTTACATAATGTATACCGATATACCATAATATATATGGCTGTAGAGGATTTATATTCAAAAGCATAATAAATAATATATGTTATGTGTTATGTGTACTCTATACACATATACATAGTATTTGGGAGGAGTGATTGTATGAAAATGTCAAACACATTTTTCTTTAATATTTTGTTGTAAATATTTCAGATGAATATCGTGGGTAATAGTATGTACATAACTGGAAGGTGTTGCAAAGTGAAAATAAAAATAAGAATTTCCACACAATGAATGAATGATATGTACATAAATTTATATATATATTTATGTATGTAATGTCTTGATGTACAAAGACAGAGGAAAAGAAGAGTACGTCGTACATATATGTAGTTAAGTGACTTACAATAACATCAATTGTAAATGAAAGAAGGCGTAAATAAATAAATTTAAAAAGGAAAATAAATATAAAAATGTGCTAGTGTGAGTACATGTACGTGTGCAAAAAATTCATGTAACATTATATGTACAGAGATGATATAACATTGTTGTCACTGATGATGATCTATCGATGATTGAGTTTGGCCCCGAAAGTGCGTGTGTTCCTCTCTGCTGTAGAAAAGATGTCATTAATATTTTAAAATCTTACGAATAAATCCTTTTTTGGCTGTTCACAAACACATGTTTTGCATAAAACGGGATATTTGAACAGTTTGTGTTTTTTTGCGAAATTCTATTCTTCCTATATTGTTAACATGTCAGTCACAAATGATGTCTTTTTATCGCATGTATTCGTATTTTTTTTTTTTTTTTTTGTAAATTACAAAAAACAAAATTTGTAAATTTTTTATAAAGCTTCACTTTAACAATAGAAAATGATGATGATGATGATGGCAAAAACTGTATATCACTGTTTAGGAGGAATAATATCTTCTAAATGATTAAAACGCTTAGGTACACAGCCTTCATGGGGATTTTGCCAAATTTCTGTTCGATTATTGATAGCGCATTGAAAGAGACTCTGCTAAGGAACTATAGTATATCAATATATGTAAATAATGAATAAAATATTGTAAATGTTTACAAATCAAAGAAATAATAAATACAATATAAAGAATTCAAGTTAAATACTTAAATAAAATTAAAGAAAGAAAGAAAAAACATTTACTTGATATATATTTTAACTGCTGCGTTTCCGAAAAAAGGGCGATCTTTTCAAGCATCTCTTTAATGATAACCATTAATTTTGATGACACTACAAACATTTCTAACTATTTCAATTTCAATTTGAATTTGAATTTGAATTTGAATATTTAAATATTAATTACCATACCACTGAGGAGATTTTTACTTTTATTTTTATTTTCTATAATAAAAACAGAGGCAACAACCATTACTAGAATACAAGAATAATAATAACAACAAAAACAATTTTAAAAAAATACAACAATTCTTGCGAAAAGTTCAGAAATTCAATTGAAAGTCTTTTTGGTAAAATTATTTTCTAAAACAATACTCTTAAGAACTATTTGAAGCAGAAACAAACTGATGCGTGCATCAGTAAACAAACAAAAAACTTTAGCAGTCGCAATAGAATAACACTGTAGTGGTAGTAGTAGTGAAGGCAAAAGACAACAGCAACAACAAGTGTTTCTTGAGAATGGTTTTTGACATATTTTAATTGCCAACATTAGCAATATTTGCTGCCAACTTTATTCATTACTTCATAGAGAATATGAACTTTTTACAAACACACACCCACACAAACACACACACACACATAGAGTGTAGAGTTCCAGAATACTATACTACATGACTATGAACAGAAGACTGTAAACATTTATTGGCAATGCCACAAGTGGTGTGAGAAAAGCGAATTCCTCGTTTCAATAGAGGAAAATTTTAGTTGGTTTGGGGCTTAGCATGAAAGTAGAATTTTGAATTTGAATTGGAATTCTCAACAGGCTGTCATTTCCGCTTTTCTTGTTTTATGAAAAATTGTTTGAGGATTTTTTTTTCATTTTTTCAATTTGTCTAAATGTCTTTTGAATATTAATTGTATACAATACAGTGTATACATGAATTGTGTATGTGTGGGTGTAAATATCTGTATACCAGAGTAAATTTGTACTGGTAAACAAACTATTAGTACTTGAAAAAACAAATTAGACACACACACACATCAATATCAATATCACATCCGCATCAATAGAAATGGTGTAGCAAAGTAAGAGAGAGAATATAACTTTTTGATGTACACAATTAAAATACAATCACTTGAGTTGATTTTTAATGTAACAAATTTTAAACTAATGAAATATAAATGAGAAACTTAAACTATTATTGTGTAGTTGTTGACATTTCAGTACCATACCATTTACATTTAAATATTCGTTCATTGGCAAGCTATTAATTGTTAACTTAATGGGAATAATTCTCTAGAAATTAGATTACAAAACAAATTTCAAACGCTATTGAGGTAAAACCTTTATACTATTAATCTAAAAACTCATTTCATTAATACAAATATGGTAGAAGCAATTGAAACTTGTTAGTATGGAGCTTAACCTTATCTAGGAATGAATAATTTGTTGATTAACTTACAATCGTTAGAATATCCACTTGTGGATACACAATTAATTTAATTATTAAATATTATTTTCTGTGTATAAAAATAACGATTAAGTTTTCGTTGATAATTTCCAATGTTTGTGAATATGTTGTACGGATACAGATTTATAAAAATTTCAGTGTGGAAACTTTTCAATATTCAGTATAATTTATTTGCCGGATCGAAAGTTTAAGAGGAAAATTAATTAATTAATTAACTTAACTCAACAGATTTCTGGCAGAAATTCTGCGAGTAAATAAAAATTGCCATGAAAAGTTTCTCAAAAAATCTGTCGTTCATGTATAAAATTAACACATTACAACATACATAAGTGAGAAGCTAGGTCATAATCCTAACTGAAGGGTTGTAATGACCAATTTTGTATGTATATATAGAGTCAGAACATGTTGTTAAAATATTGGCACGAATTATAAGGAGCCCTCCGGCTGGAAATAGCCTTCATCTTTGTATAGCTAGGCCAAGCAAAGAAAATTACTTGGCGACGCGAAATTTTTGAATATAGTTTGGAGTGATAAGCTTAAGTTAAACGTTTTCGGGAAGTTGTGGCAGGCGCTACGTACGTCTACCAATCAAAACACATGTGGATTGTCCGGTGTTTGTTTATTATAAAAAATAGAAGGCTAAAGGACTAAGGAAAAGTGTAAGGACATCCCGCAAACAAAGATCCGAAATATAATTCTCGTATCGTAGGAACTTTGATCGAAGAGTAATATATTTATGTTATCAAGTAAAGAGCTCAATGTCTCGATTTAAACGCCATAGAGAATCTATGAAAAATCGTAAATCGAGCACTTCCTGCCGAATAACTTAATAATAAAATGCATCCAGGGATATTATTCAGTATGAATCAATTAATAAAACACCTCAACAACATTCAGACTTAGTTATTACAATGCCAGATAGTTGCCAAAGAGGGTATCTAATAAAAGATTAAAGAACTAAAATAATTTCAATGAAATATAAGTCAATGAAATTGAAATTGTTTTTATTTTTTTAAATTACATAAAATATTCCTTCACTTAAGTTGGAACACGGAATTTAAACTATTTAAGTGAATAATTGCTTAGAGTCTAAGTATAGTGAACTACTAAAAAAAGGTAATTTTTCATTTTACTTTTGATTAAAACAATACATTTTAATACTCAAAAGTATAAACACATAAACGTATACTACGTACGAGTGACTTAATTTCATAAAAAAATTTCATAATAAAATTGTTTAATTAATTCCAGGCTTTTCCTGTTTCAAAATTGAAATGAAAATGTTTCGATTTCACAGTACTATCTATCACAAGCTAATAATAATACTACCAGAATAACCTTCAATTTCCTACTTATCCAAGTAACTTTCATTTACCGTGTGTATTATAATTCTTTTTTCCATTTTTTTTTTTTTTTGTTTTTGTCATCATTCATTAAACACTTAACACGATAAGATTTCATTGTTGTAAATTGTACGTAAATTTCGTAAATATATTACAATTTCGTTTGTACTCTTGAGGATTGTCATGACAACGAACAGCTACCGATTTTCTTTGTAAATTTTAAAGTATAATACTAACTTTCTAGCTTTTCCTGGCTGCTGCAACATGATGACACAATTATAAGACGGAAAACAAAAACAAAAAAAAATTGCAAGAAAAATACTCAGTTTGCGAGTACATGGTGTACAATGTTTTTGGCATATTTTGCTTAGGTTTGTATGTACGTTTCTGTAAAATAAAATATTTTGTTGCTAGAACAGCTTAGGATAAAAATAAAAATAAAAAAAATAAAACCTTTAAACGATTGAAACTTAAGAAAACGTTTACCAGGAAAATACAAAGTGAACGGTGTAGTGTAGCTAAGAGTAGAAAATAAAAATAAAACACCAGTCAACCAGTGAGTTGTAGCTTTAACACTGGCAGTAGCAACAATTTGCCAAACAATATTGACTTGAAATTGTTGGGGAATTAAAACACAGCCATGCAGACAAGAAAATCCCGTAGAAAAATCCGATCAGACAACACAGCCAAACTGCAACAAAATAGCTACGAACAGTAAAGAAAAACCCAATAGAGTTGTTACGGTTTAAGATACAAACAATGTGTAGAGATATTTATTTGCCAAGAATTAAAAAAAAAACGAAAAAAAACGAAAAATAACAGTAAAACTCTCTTGTCAAACTTTTAACTTAGCGCCAATAAGGAATAACATTTCCTACCAAAAGAATTTATTTCACATTTTGCCATTGCTTTGGTTAGAATGCATTGTTGCTGATACACATATACATACATACATACATAGTATTGGCTTAAATGTGTTGTTAGACAAACGTTTGTTTAGTATGCTGTAAAGCTACTAATTTATATTCAAATTTGTGCAGTCGTGCTTACATAGACTTTGTCATACAAAAAAACAAAAAAAAAAGAAATAAAAAAGAAGACACAAAAACCATGTCGTAAAATTCCATAGTGAGGGCAAGAATTTGTTAAAATATGTGACTTATTTTTCTGTTTGTCTGTCTGCCTCTGCATTTTATTTTTGTCTTACAAAATTAAGCTTTTAAGTGACATATTTAGGAACCAAAAAACAAACAAAAAATATCAAAAATATGTTGCTTTATTCATTATTCTCAAATCTCAATGGTCCAAACTAAAATGTATAAACTGAATATAATTATGATCAGTATTTCAACAAATAAAAGTAAAAAAGCTTTCAGATTTTTGTCTGGACATCTGTTTTTGATTCCTGTTTCTTAAGAAAAGATTTACTTAATACCGCCATTTGGCATGTAATATGTTCAGGTAGAAATGAAAACTACACCTTAACCTCTCACGTTACACAGGCTGTAGGCATGACCTACAGTTTAAGGTTAAGTCGTATCGTCAGATTTACGAGGCTTTTTCATTGGAATTAATTTACGATTTACTTAAACGAGCACACAGCTGGAGTAGTCTTCTAAATGTCAGAGCTGATGTTTATGCTTTCGAGCTGTTGCCAGTGAGCCAATACACTGTTCACTAGACAAATGAATTTCGTTAAAGAATTCCCAGTTTTTAGTAAAACCTCTAGTCTCAAATAGTGTCTAGCGTCGACTTATCCTTTTTATTGATCTCATTAAGTGTCCATTCAATGGCTGTCATCAACAATTTCTATTTAAACTAAAATATTTCTATGAGTACATCACAGTATCCACAGCTCTAGTTAAAACGAGTTGGAATGTTATCTTTATTATGATTATTACTACGGTCTTGTAGAATTGCCATAGTATTGCATTCATACGATGATTTATACTTTTCTCAACCTGAATATCTCAGTAATTTCTCTCCAAACGATATCAGGAGACGATGTTGTTCGATATCAGTAAGAATAATCTTCTGGATAGTACTTGATTTTTACCTAAATGTTTGCCTTTAAGATATTTTAATACCACTCAGATAATGTGATTTCAATACGTCGATTCATTCTTCCCATCCTTGTGCCCGAATCGATTACAATTCAAAACAATTGTTTCTCAGGTCCACAGTGCTCGTTCAACAAACGGGCTACTAATCACAGGCATGACTCATGTGTCTTCTACTTTCAATTACTCAAGCAAAGTTTAAATTGGTTTTTAAGTGCTGTGGCTAATGCTGAGCCTTTTTTATATTCAAGCGCTTTTCATAAGCCTATTGAAACTAAATTATAAGCAGATCTTTACTCAACGACATCGCCGTAGTCTAATGGTTAGTAACTAAGTAAGGTACTCAAAATGTAATTTGCACTCTATTTTTTATATTATGTAGTTTTTGTATTGATACCGATTATGTTTGGAGCCAATTTGGTGACAAGAAAGTTAATTGTCAAGGATATGTTTTGGTTTTTATCTTACAACTGGACTAAATTGATTAAAATATCAGCCAACTGTTGTCAGAATAAGAGACTGCATAAATCGTAAGCAGTCGTCGTAGTCTAGTAGGTAGTGTGTTGTTTTATTAGATGTGAGACCTCGGTTCAAACTCCGGTTCCAACTAAACGAAAATACAAAAAAAAATTTCGGCGACTTCTCAGCAGATTTCTGGCACACAAAAACTCTGAGAATAAAAAAAATTGAAAAGTTTCCCAAAAATCTCTCGTTCGGAGTCGACTTTAAACTGTAAGTCCCGCCGCTCATGTATAAAATTAACACCCACAAACTAGGTCGTAATCCTGAATAAAGGATTGCAATGACCAATTATATATGATGACCAATTGATATGAATTCCAGTTTAATTTTCTAAATAATTTGCATTTAATTGTCGTTAATAATTAAACTAAGATTGCTTTAGTTCAATGGTAACAAACAAAGTTCAAACGTTTAAAAAAAATTCAAATAAAAATATTCAAAAAAAATATACAAAAATACACAAACTTTCGTTTAAAATGGAAATTTCTAATTAAGGAAAAATTGTATTTAAAGAAACAATTAATTTAAATTTAAACAGGGTCAAAATATTATAACCACAAAAAGAAAAAAAAAAAAAAAAACAAAACAAAATTATAAGAAATTATTACACTCACCTTAACTTAACTTGTAAAATTACTGTATGTGTGTGTATGTGTATGTGCGTGGCGAGGGACTGAAATTAATTCTATAATCTATTTAATGTTTCCATTTAATTAGTTTTTCTATTATACCCCCAAATAAAGAAGAACGTGTCTAGAAGTGTAACAAATTTTATTTTCCTTAAACTTTTGCTCACACTGGCACTTTCCCACTTTTACACTTTTCCCTTTTCATTTTGCGTTTTTGGTATTTCAGTCTTTGGCTGTAACATTTAAGCGTAGCGGAGTAGAAATTATAACATAATTATACCTTTGCATAGCGAAGAGTCAAAGTGTAAATTTCACATGATATGTTCACATAATTAACCTTTCTTTTACTTTTTTTTTCTCCCCTTTTTCACATTTTTTTTTGCTTTCTGCTTATAAACACCACAGTGGCATACACATATAATAGAAGGGTACAATAAGAAATACAAAATAAAAACGTTAAGAAAGAAACCTATAAACTATAAAACAGTGCTGCAATTACCACAAGCATCTGATACTCTATGCCCTGCCTGACGTTAAATACTATACAACAACCATTCTTGTTGGTCTACAACATATTCTATGTAGCCTGACTGACTAGTGTTGTTATGGTCCTGTTTTTCGGCGTAGAGGAAAAACAAAAAAAGAAAATGAAAATGAAAATAACCATGTCAGTAGTTGGTTGTATTATTAGCCATTAAAACTCTATGACTCAATTATATTAAAGGTAGGAAAATTTAGTTTATATGTTTAGTTTTTATGTGCCCGTTTCTATTGTTTTTCCTTTGCTTTTTCACATTCTGAATTCTTATTTTTTGTGATGATGACGCCGTCTTCGTTGTTGTTGTTGCTGTTTTTTATTTTACCTTAATGCGGATTTTCCTTTTGTTTCATTGTTACAAAAAGAGAGGAAAATACTGTGTGTTTTTCCCTTTTTTGCTTTCCGATTAAATATCATGTTTAGTACGAAAATGTTATTTTTTTTTGTTTTTTTTTTGTTTTACTTTTACTTGTTTTTCTTTCAAATAAGATGAAGGGCGCTAATAGAAGAAAAATAAAATGGAAAAGTTTTTATTCGGTTAGCAAAATAGGAGGAGTAGTCAGCATAACTCTATTGTCTTAATTACTTATGTTAGAAGTTAATTTGTGCACTTCTGTTTAGGGCTGGCTAAACTGAAGAAACTATTTAAAGATTTTATTTCTCAGATTAAAGAAATGGAACACATTTAAATACCAAAAAACAAAACAAAAATAAAGAAAAATTATCCTTAAGAAGGTACTAAAGTCGAGGGCTTTAAAGAAGGAATATTCAAAATGTTAGGTTAAGTAAGACTTTAAAAATTCCAATTTGAAGGAAATAAATAGGAAGGATATAAATATTCAAATTTTTGAGAATTAATTTCCAATATTCTTACAAAAGAATAGTACCATATATTATATAACTGGGTCTGTTTAATTATAATCCTTTTCACTCTTATTATATTCTTCACTTTGCGAGGAATTTCTCTAAATCATACATACATACATAATTGGTCATACAACCTTTCAGTCAGTATTAAGATCTAGCTCCTCACACCACTTATGTTGTGCGCGTTAATTTTATACATGATTGGCGGAACCAACAGTTTAAAGTCGATTCCGATCGACAGATATTTTGAGAACCTTTTCATGGCAATTTTATTTACTCCCAGAGTTTTTGTCAGAAATCTGCTGAGAGGAAGTTGCCGAAGAATTATTTTTTTCATACTTTCATTTTGATGTCTGACCTGGGCTTTGAAACGGGGCTTTACGTCTAATAAGATAACATTCTACCTACTAGAATAAGACGACTTCCCTAAAGCATAGGAAAGTTAAAGAGGACACTTTCAGCCTATGCTGATATGTCAGTTTTCGATGCCTCCGCCATTGTTATCGTCTGTGTGGCTACAGTCCTCAAGCCATTCTTTGCATCTTATCTAACTCCACCTGTATTGTTTTCAAAACGTTTTATTACATTTATGGGTAGATTATGTATTAAGTTTTCAACTTCGTTGCATCAAATAGAAAGCATCGACGTTATAGTGTTTTTGATCAATTTTCAAAAACCTGGACAAATATTGTCCGCCATTGCTGAACTAATTAAGTTCGGCCAGATGGCTTTATTGAAACAGTTTAATGTAAACAAGAAGTAAAAAAATTAATGTCTGTAATTTAAATCTTTACTTAATATAGTTGATGTAAGCCCTACAATTCCTCCAGCCGAGAAATCTAACAAGATTAAGTCGAATATGATACTAAATTCTGATTCTGATTGATTAACTATTTTCGTTTTAACTGTCTTACTTTCCTATCTTTTCAGTAATAAAATATTTTCATAGAGATTCTAAATTTAATACCTGCACACATACATAGTATATGTGGCAGAATAGCAAATGTCTGTAGAAATGGAAAAAATGCTTAAATTGTTTGCATTGTAAAATTGTTGCAAATTAGCATCACTTTTCCAGCATCTGCTCAACAATTTTGATTTCTTTTCAACACATCGATATCATTTTGATATTTTCTCTTCTTTTTTTTCAATTTAATCATTTGCAAAAAAAGATTTTTAATACGAGATGTTCACACATCTACTGGGAAGAAAATTGTAATTTTTTTCTTTGGAACTCCATACACTCTGCATAGCGATGTATGTATGTACGAAAACGTAATATAACACAACGATGGTGCAAATGTGTTTTATGCAGTGTATGTATGCAATGTTTAGTGAAAGTGTGTGTGCCTGGATATGAAGAAATATTTGTGAGCGTGTGTGTGTTTGAGTAATTGTTGCACTCGGTATTGTTGATGCAAGTTTTTTTGTTTTTCTTCTCATGATTTCCATACAACTTTCTAACTGTTTAAACCCTAAAGGTGGCAAAAGAAATTGTTCGTGGGATATGAAACCTGAGATAAAAATGTGTTGATCAGTATTGATAGAAGATTATTTCAGCATTTATTAGCATTGGGGATTCCTAAATTTATTTAAATTATACGTTAAATGCTGCCAAATTATGTGGTATGTAGTGACTCATTGATTTCGTTTATGCTTCGCGTATTATTTTATAGGTATGATTTAGATTTGTTTTTTGTTTTTGTTTTTGGTTTTTATTCCCTTTTGCTTGCTGTGAATTCTAATGCAGATTGCATGGCAAAGTTGATATTCATGATTGTTTGCTTTTCAAATGCATGTTGTACGTGAGTAAAATATATGATACGTACTAGTTTTAGTTATTGTTGCAGTTTTTCTCATACTACGACGAGACTTTAAGTAGTTGGCCTCTCTAGGGCAGAAAAAAAAATGCCACAAAATATAAAATGTTTGCAAAAAAAAAACGACAATAATCTACGCTGCGATTTCGTTTAAATATTTAAAACAAGCACAGGTAAAATGGAAATCCTTTTGAAATTTATTTACAAATTTCAAAATCTTTAAGAATTTTTCTGATAACAAACCTATCCTATATCGTTTAGCACTTAAAGTTAATAGTAACACCTTTGAATTCGTATCGCATAATATATATTCAACAGCGTACATTGTTGAGTAAAAATATTGAAATACATTTTTTTCTAATCACCCAGCCGACTAAAAGTTATAAACACGTATAACTCGTCCATGGCTTTGGCTTCCATATAAAATCATAACCACCACCATATAAAATTGTGTGACTTTTTAACTTTTTGCTGTTTTTTTCTTTTGTGATTAACAACAATGTTTGAGTGGCTCAAACTAAAGTGTTAAGAGCGGTCAACTTTTATTTGTTTGTGTTTTTTTTTGGCTTTGGTTTGTTTCCTTTTGCTCTTTGTCGGAACACTTTTAGCATTTGCCAGAGAAAATCTGAAACGTGCGATGCAAAAAGTTTTTTAAAAGCATAGCGATTTGGGAGTTGAATTGAATATTATTGCTTGACATCAAGTAAAATTGTAAAAAGAGACACTTTACTATTACGTGCAGCCATTCAGAAATATTTAAATTTTTTGTTTTGTTTCAATTTAAACAATTAAAAATTAAAGCATAAAAATGAAAAAATATATGTTTTATGTTAATTTGGAAATTTTTATTTTCCTTTAAAGTTTTATGAATTTTTCAAATGATTTAATGCAAACTGCCAGTGAAATTATATACCTGGGCCAAAATGAAAATATAAAAACTATTAATTGCTATTAAAACTCACACATGCATACATACATACATACATATTCATAATTATTCATTTACAATAAATTTATCGAAAGAGTACATATTCATTTCAGTGCAATTAATGGACAAACAAACAAAAGAAATATATGTGGGATTTAATTTCTGCCATCATTTCAGCAATAATCATTTGAAGTGTGTCTTGTACTCCCGCCTTCCCCTTGTCTATAACCAAAGTGAAGTGTAAAAAAAGAGAAAAATCTATAAAACAAAAAAACCTTTAACTATAATAACGTTTTAAACATTATAGTTAAGCTGATTAAATAATAATAAAATATTTATGTATTGGTGTATTGGTTAAATAAAATATGGAATATGGATTGCAATCATGAAATGTGTCGTCCGGTATCTCTCATTTATCATTCGCTATTAAATACAAATCATTATTATTTTATTCTTGTTTTTTCTGTTCTTTTTCTGTTTTTTCTCTTTTTTGGTGAAGTATTTCTTTAAATATATGTGACGTATGTAAACACATACATATGAATGCTCAACATGTCCTACCATATATTACAATTTAATATGACTTCCGCTGTTTGGATATAAGATCTTAACTCTTGCTGTTTGTAAACCAAATAGGAAATTAATCGTACAAGTTAAGCATTAGATTAGCAGAGAAGTATATTATCATTGTGTCCTTTCAGCTGTATGGTGCGCATATAAGACAATTTCCGTTTGTCACTTCCTATTGATTCCTTCTTGTCTTGTTATGAATGATTTTTGAGCCGTGGACAAACAGTTGTATTATACAGGGGAGTAAATGATTTTGAAGTGTTTTTAATTTAATTGAGCAAAAAGTTATGAAATTGAAATTGAATTAAATTTCCTCCTATCCATCATATAATTTTACATTCTATTTTAGGAGATTTTAATTATTCAATTGACTTGTGCATGTAGAAAAATTTTAATGCAATCCTTTGCCATTGAAGAACTAAATGAAATCGGACACTGGTTGAAAGAATCCCTTCAAACCAAAGAAAAATTAAACAAAAAAAAGGAAAATACGAAATAAAATCCTGATTGATTTGTGGTTTTCAAAAGAACAAACAAACAAACAGATGGTAAGAGAGTAAATGAAGATCGAATAACAAGCGATAAATAACAAAATTTTTCTCATATTGAAGTATTCTAAATGAAGCTACAACTGTCTGGTGAAATGTCTTTATTTGCATGATTTTTTTTTTCACTTGTTTTCTCTAAACTTTTGCTTGTCTATTAAGGACATTTTGTTTATCTTAAAGACTACAATGAATTTTGATTCAAAATGAAATTTTTTAACACTAACTGCTGCAGAAAAGAAACGTTTGCTTACAACTGTGAGTGTATAAATCTTGCTTTTTGCATAATAAAACAAAAGTAATAAGAAACTTTTCTGATTCATATTTCACAGTTAAACAGAAAATAAAAAGTTAAAGAATTCTCTCTTTTTTACTGTTTTTATTATTTCTCATTCTTCTTTTTATATTCTTTATTTTTGTCTCTATTTTTGTTTATAATGGCATGAGCATGTATAGTTTTTGAACTCATTTAAAAATTGTGACAAAACAGCAGGTGCAAAAAATATCCATGTGAATATCTCTACTTCCACACTTCCATACAAATATACATAGAGTCGACTACAGTGATTATACAAGCGCTTTTACATCAATATTGCAAGACTAATACTACTACTACTGCTACTATCGCTTCCAGTTTATGAATCTAATGTTTTGTAAATGTACTGCCTGCGCTTTTCTCTTACAGTGTATACGACACATGTAAAGAGGAGAAAAATTATAGAAAACAAAAGAGAATACAAGAGTAGTACCGTAGACGAACAAGCGTAATACACATGTTTGACAAAAGTTTTTGTCATTCATGAACCGAGCAAAATAGATGCCAGTGAATTTTATAAAGTTCTTTACAAAAAAAAATATTGTTCATTATGATAAAAGGGAAACATTATGAATGAAATGTGATGGCAAAAAACAAAACAACAAGCCAACAAATTTTTATAATTATTTCATGTGAATACTTGTACGTATGTATGTATGTATGTATATGTGGTATGTATACACAATATTCAGTGTTCATTTTAAGTCTGAAACTATAGACCAAAGCGAGGAAGTAACTGCGATAGCAGACATAGTGTCTGCTTATTTTTATAGGCAGGTAATAAAAGAAAACTAGTCCACAAAAGTATGAGATAATCAACAATGCCGTGTTATTATAAAAATAAATTCATAACCACAGAAAACAAAATATTCTTTTAGACGAAGGAACGTATTTTTTTTTCTTCTCCTTCTTAATAACAATGCAATATTTGATGCTATTTTTTATGGTAAAATATCTATCTCTCCATAAATTATATATTTTTTATACGTATTTCTTTATTCGTATAATTTTTTAATTAATTTTTATTATAAATTCATCAAATTAATGCAAAGATAATGTACTTACATATTTCCTTCTTTGCTATACTCACATAGACTGACATATCTGTTCGCACTGTATGTAGTTGGATGTGACAGGAAATGCTTCGTTTAAGTATTTAATTTAATAACTTTTATAACCACCATTATCACTTCCAATGTCCTGACATCTCTTTTATGATTTTCTACTCAACAAAATCGTATTGGAGATAATGATGCGAACAAGGATGTGATTCTCATAAAATTATTTACTCGTATGCGTTACAGCTGCTTTTCATTTTATGATTTCCTTTCTTTCTTTTTTTTCTTCGTTTTCTTTATGGTTTATGGCACTGAAATTAATTAAATATTTTGAAAATTTTCTTAAAACAATGACAACTAATGACCTGCAAGTTATGTGTCTCACATATTAATATAATAATAATAGAAACAACAACAACAACAAAGGCAACAATAATAATCATACTAATGATGGAATGAAAAAACTATTTGCACTTGTTAGTATCCGAAGTAAAAATGAAATCATATCATACATGTACATATGTATGTATGTGTGTATATATGTATGTATGTAGACACGTGTGAATGAGCGACTCTTGCAGGAATAGAGTTATAAAGATGTTCTCTTTATCTATAACTAAATTATATACAAATGTGTGTATGTACATAACTATGTTTGTAATTAAAAATCTAGAATATTATGGTAGATATGATTAAAAGTCTGTATACGAATGAAATGTACATTTAGAGTAGAATAATGTCTCTATTCTTTGAATGGCTACATGTATTCATTAATGAATTTATTTTATGAACACGAACGCACATGTACATCATCATGAACTTATTTGATGATATCTTATTTGATTAGTTTGAAAGTCATTTATATGATTAAAATTAATTCGTATTAAACTTTGGCGGTATTATCAGATGGCATCAGAAAAATACTAAAGAACTGAACAAAAAACTAAACTTATGTTATCAGTTATAATAATAATGTGGGGCATTATGATCGAAATATAAATGGAAACCAAGTGAGAAAATACCATTTCCTTTTCCATCGTAATAATCGGAAATTTTTTAAGCACTTATTAAAATAGTTATTCTAACTTCAATTTTTATACACACACATACATTCTATACGTTATAAACCGTAGTCAGGAATAATTTCTTACACCGCCCATGGCTGCCTTTGTCAAATTTATATATAAAAGGCAGTACCTACAGATAGATCTGAAAAGTTTCAAACCCCAGGTCACACGTCAAATTGAAATGTAAACTGACTAACTCTCACCAGATTTCTGGCAAAAACTCTGGGAGTAAAAATAAAATTGCCATGAAAAGTCTCTCAAAAATCTGTCGTTCGGAGTCGACTTTAAACTGTAGGTCCCGCCACTCATGTATAAAATTAACGTGTGAGAAGGTAGATCGTAATCCTAACTGAAGGGTTGTAATGACCAACTATGTATGTATGTATATGTATGTATTATATGTGTGCAAGACCTGTGAACACATAACATAATTCATAAAAAATAAAATTATTATTATTTTTCTTTTTTTTCAATTAATTTTCTTTGAAGACACAATTTTTTAATTAATTTTATCATTTCTAATCTATTGAATGAAATACTTTTACACGGTTGTACACTTTCATACATACGTTCACATTAAACTTTTTGTCATGCTACAACATACATACATATGTATCTTTCTTTATTTTACTTACTTTTACAACTTAAGTTTGAATGAAATAATTGCAAAATAATAAAAATTTCACAGGATCAACTACAAAAAAAAGCAAAATAATAAATAAATAAATAAATAATAAGTAATAATAATAATAATAATAATAATAAAAATAAGACAGCAGCAGAAACAACAAGTATTTTCTGTTTTGGGAAAAAAATACTTTTCAAACTCGAAGGCTTGTTGTTTGAATAGAAACAACAGCAACACAATAACAATAACAACAGGGGTAATTAAATGATAGTGGTGATGTTACCTAACCTCAGTTAAACTTAAACTACAAAAATTACAACAATACACACGAACATCCCTTCAGGCAAACATACATACATACATATGTATTAAGAGTTCAAATCTGTATTATACTAACAACTTTATTTCTCATGTGCACGTATGTATGTATGTATAAGCTTGTCTATGGAATATAGACAAATAACTATTTGTATGTGTTTATAATAAAAAAAAAAATAGCAGCAAAAACCAGAACAACAACAAAACAAAACCGAGAAAGAATGAAACGAATGAAATAAAAAATAAGAAACAAAAAAACAAAAAACAAAAACATTTTTCTACAGAAAGTAAAGAAGAAGGAAAAAGTTTTTAATTAAAATTTTACGCACGTTTTAACAACAAGTAAATTCTTAAAACACAAACACGTACAACGATACAATAACAAAAATAATAAAAACAACAGCAACATCACGATGTATGAACATGTATGCCTGCGTGCAATTGGGTATAAGGTTGTGTGCGATATTCAAAGAGAGAAGAGAGAGGATAAGCAAAAATATAAAGTTATTATACACCAACACAACAAACACAAGCATCAAAACATGTCTTGTTTCTCTTTACACACACACACACACCACGCTTTAGTGTTCTTGTTTACATTTTCGTTGTATACTATTAGGTAAACAAATACTTAAGAGAATAGTAAAATAGTGATGAAGAAACAGACAACAGAAAACAAAAACAAATAATAAATAAACAAACATAAACCCTTGTACGTACGTATAGTATATGCTCATGCTTGCACGAGTTCCCGTCTGAATTTTTGCATCTTTTCATAACAATATTCGCATGCATTCAGTCACAGAAGCCCTAATAATTGTTGGAATGTATGCTGAAACAATAACTTCAGAAGAATTCACTTTAAAGTATACAACATTAGTTTTGGTGTAAAAGAACCACCGCATATCGCTCTATTCAATCTTAATGTTATTGTTTTCATTGTCATTTGTTGTAAATTGAGGGGGGAAAAATGATATTTTTACACAAATTTTTCAAATTCCAAAAATTGTTATTCCTAGGAAATGAAAAAAAATAAATAAATAAATCGTTATGGATAATTGTGTGTGATTTAATGATTCATCTTCGAATTCAGAAATAGTTTTTAAAACGCAATAACATAAAACTAAAGTTGTCTGTTCTCTGTAAATGAAAATGTGCTCATCAATACGTATTTGATTATTTGAAATTTATTGAGACCAACCACACAAGTATTCACTGAAACGTTTGAATTGTTAATTTGTTAAACTTTCATCAAAAACGATTCATATCAATTAATCAGCATTTATTTAAAGACATTTTTATTTTGCTTTCTAGATTATCTTAGACATTTTTATTTTGCTTTCTAGATTATCTTAATAAAATTTGTCATCATACGAGTATGTTCATTTTGTGCTAAACCTTCAAAGACATATTGTAACTTGGCATAGGAAAAAAAATCATTTTTCATACTCAAATTCAATTGAGGCGTTAATTTAAGAAGTCATTATTCTCCCCTAACCAGGCATATAAAAAGACCATAAAAGGCAAGTAAAAGAAGAAAATAATAACGAGCCTTTCTCGATTATCTATGTATTTATTTGTTCATTTTTGCCTCGTTTCTTTAAATGCCATTGCCAAGATAAGTGTTTCTGTGAATTCCTGAATAAAAACCCAGAGTGAATATCTGCTCATTTTAAACAAATAATGATGATGGAAATTTTCAATATTCGTTATACTTTGCATGAGATGGTATAACATGAATGAATGAATGAATGAATGTTGTTCGTCATTTTGTATTTTGTCTCTTCAAATTTTTTTATTTTCTTATTTTTTGATTCTTTTAGATAAAAACCAAATCCCCATACATGACAAAGCATCATCAATGTCATTCATATAGGAATATGGGAACTATGTATAGATGCTGGTGTTACTTCACAATGGAGTCGTATGAAAAACAATGCAAGCTCTGATCGAAAACATAGAATAAAATGATGCTGTGGGTCGTTGTACGCTGTGATGTTTGGCTATTCATGTATGGTATGTTGTAACTAAAATAGCAGCATGAGGTATAGAATATGAATGGAACATACCAATATCAAGCAATTAAATGAAGCATACACAGTAATGTATGTGTGTGTGTGTTTTTTTTTCATCTACAATAAACAAAATACAAAAAAAACAAAAACTCATTCATGACATTGACTACACAGAGGCTGACGCTGATGGTTTTGTATTGAATGAAAGAGAAAAAAAAAAATTGTAATACTTTGAAACAACAAGTTATCGATGTTTATCGAAACTTAATGACGATTGCTTGTCAATTGGTCTGTTGTTTTGTGTTGTTCTGGGAGTGTCTGCAACAAGACAATACAACTGAATTGCTATAGTTTTTCTAAGAATAATAATAGACAGTCTAATAATGGCAGGGATTTGAATTGACAATAATGGTAATTAATCCTATAAAAGGAAAATATTCACTTTTATTATGCTTTTCTTTTCATTATAAACTTATTTTCTCTCTCTATTATTATCTTTCTAAAATACATTTTTCTTTTAAAGACTTTTGAAGGCAAATCATAAAAGAAAAAAAAATTAAATTAGTCATCAGTCATTAGTCATTTCATGTCAGTAGTTTTTATAGTACATCTGAGAAGTGTTTAATTAACCGAATTCGTTTGCTTTATCTAATATGACTCTATTAAAATATTATACAATATTTTTGACTTTTAAATTGTACTTCTCTCTTAAGAGTTTTAATGCTGCATGTTTTTATTTAAATATGATATGTTTCCTTAAGATTAAGTATTTCAGATCTCTTAATTTCATAACTAAAGGTCAATTTAATTCTTGAACACTTTCAATAAGCCAAGAGTAAATATTTCATAGAAATTCATTCAACCAAATAACCTTAAGCTTTTGGTCAAAACAGCATCAGCCGTAACCATAACAGATGATAAAAGTTTATCACTTGGCCACAAAAATATTTAAGATTTAATTCAGACAAAAGGAAATAAGGTTTTTCCGAGACTTTTCAAACCAAAAAAAAAAAAAACAACCACTTACACTCACACAGGCACATACACAAACAAACGCAAATCTTAAGCAGCAATATAAACAAATTTGCTATAAAATGGTTTATCAGAGAGAGAGAGAGAGAGTCTCTGAGAGAATATATTGTATATACATATGTATGTATATTGAGATATATTTAGACGTATAAATTTAAGTGTATTTACAATATAAAGGGAAAGTAAATAGTTTTCAATATACGAATTCCGTATTAAAATGGTCCTTTCTTTGCTTGCTCTCTTCCTTTTGTAACAATAAGTATTTATTTAACACGCTTTTGAGACCTACTTAAAAGGGCATGAGATTTTAACTGAGGTTTACCGACAAAAACGATAACAAGAAAAGAACAAACCCCCCTCCGCCCAGAAAAAAACTGAAAAAAATAGTTGCGTTGAAAACAGTAGCACTACTGTCATCGATTCGTGGCACAGTTACAAATGAATGAATGAATAGAACGTATTTGGAGTGTTTCATTTTGAAGTAAAGAAAAAGCTTTTGCCTGCTATTATTGGACACACAATTATTTGTTTTTCTTTTTTATCTTGTTTATCTTAATACTTTAAGGAAATTATTTCCAACGTTTCTGTTCTTCTATTCTTGTGTTCTTTCTTCAATTTTCTTTAACAGTTTTATTTCGTTGAAAAGAAAAAGGTCTTTAGCTATCAATACTTAAATGTAATTTATTTCTGGTCTTTAGTACATTTTCAGTACGATTTTCGCTTTTCATTTAAGTATGTTTCCTTTTTTTTTTGCTGTTTGCCATTAGAAAGTATTCCAACTGCAAAATACACTTCCTTTTTTTTAACCCAAAAAAAGAGAAAGAAAACATGTTGAAAGCAAATGGAAAAGAAACAGAATATAAACAGAGAAAAACTGATAAACATTATGTTTGACTTGAGGAAGGTCAACGGTCAGTTTCCTTTAAGATGATTGATTTGTAAATGAGCTTAAAGTATTCCAGTCTAAAATGGTCGATGAAAGTGATTGAAAAAAAAATTGAAACGAGAAAACGGAAGAAATGAAAATAGAGTCATGAAGGCAAGTGAAGATTTCTGCTGTTTTGACTTAATGTGGTAAATGTGGTAAGTAACCAAACTAGAAACGTGAAATATAAATTAAGTTGGAAATGAGATAAATTTAAATATTCTCATTGTTGTTATTAAGTTTTCAAATCAAATATTTTGTAGCAATTTGGCTGGAAACGACATTATGAAATTCTTATAATATTCCACTCCACTTCTTATTTCATGAAGTATTTCGTTTTAAAGTGCATTTTAAGGACATACATATATGCGAAAACATAAATAAATTTTATATAATCAGATTAGACGGACCCTAAATCAATCGTTTCTGCCAACATTTTCAAAAATTTAAAATTCAAATTAAATCTGCTTCTTCCTTTAAACCGTTTGTTGTTGTTTTGTTGTTAATAATTAAACAAATATAGAGTTTCAAATTGTATGATACACATGCACGTTTAAAATTGAACTGCTGTGTTAAATATCAATTATGGATACAAATTACACATTAAATGGCTTTTAGTACTTTTGGCGAATACCTGTTAAATAAACTTGGTCTAATTAATTAACTAAGTTTGACTTTATCAACCTTAGCATTACACTTTCTGTGCACACAGGATTAAATAGAAGATTAAATTTCATTTAAGATTTCTTCATAATATTTAAAACACTTTCCACTTTAACGTTTACGTTTGTACCATCACCATCACCATCACCAGCACGATTGGTGGCAATAAAACTTCACTTTCTCTGGCATTTTTGATTTTGTTTACCATGCAGTTTGAAAGGCAGCTGTTGCATAATTTATTACTTTAAATATTTAAATAAAAATGAAAAATGCCCGGTAAAGCATAAGGACATCCTTTTTTTATTTTACTTCATAATTAAGACCACATGCTATTTTAGACTTTCTTCACTCTACAAACACACACACACACACATGGATGTAAATACATTTGTATAAATATCACACATTTAATTTAAATCTTAAAAGAAAAAGCAAAAATATTATTTTGAAAATACATGCATATGTACGCATATAGCATAAGAATATCCATTCATAGAATCCTAAACATAAAATATTTGAAATATTTTCATTCATTTGCTATGCATTGAGAATTATTGTGTATTATTTTTTAAGAATTTTACAATAATATTCATAGTTCACACACATACATACATATGTATGTATGACATGCTAATGTAAAATATAAGATATTCATTCAATCAACAGAAAGTATACTTATTGAAAACTATTCATATCACTCATACGCAATCGGCACTAACTGATGAATACTCTACTCTCATGTACATACACATGTATCGTACATCTGTTGATTTAAATTTAAACACATAAATTTTTTGTTTTTTTTAATATTGACTATTAAAAATATTTTAATGCAAATTAAGTTAAAAGCAATTCGTAAAATATGTATAAAAATATCGTGTATTTAATATACATATATCTTCAATAGGAAAAGTAAGAATCTTGTTGTTGTTTAGCAGAATTAGATACGATACGTTGAGGCTTTTTCAAAAGGTTTCTTTAATGAAATTAATGAATAATTTAAATAAAATACATAACATAATTGGTCATTACAACCCTTTAGTCAGAATTACGACCTAGTTTCTCACACTCCCTAAACCTACAGTTTGAAGTCGACTCCAAACGAGAGATTTTTGAGAAACTTTTCGTGGCAATTTTATTTACTTTCAGAGAGTTTTTGCCAGAAATCTGGTGAGAAGAAGTCGCAGAAGAAATATTTTTTTCATATTCTCGTTATCATGTCTGACCTGGGGTTTGAATCGTAGTCTTACGTCTAGTAAGCTAATGCACTATCTACTAGAGTACATCGACTCTAATTTTAATTAATTTTAAAGTAATATGTGTTAAAATTTACAATTTAAGCTTATTCTACAATAAAAAATTGAGCCATAGCAACTGGCTTTTTTACATTTTGAGCCACCTTACGCATGGACGCCTGTTTATGTCTGACGGTCCAAACTTCCCATCCTTGGTGATATATACAGGATTGCTTAAACGATTGAAAATTGGCAACAGATGGCGCTGCAGTGTAGAATTAAGCTTTTTTTTATATTTTAACATCAATGTTGTTTGTGGCTTTAAATCCTTTTTTGATTATTAATTAAGTTATTCGTTATTTTGATCGCATGGAAAGGAAAGGAAAGTGCTATTGGTTTGATTTTTTGTGCTTTGGAATACTTTTAGTTTTGCCTGCTTTTTAGTGGCCTATTTTTCCAATTGGATGAGGGCGTATTTTTTTTCTCTCACTCCATACAGTCCACAGTCGAACAACGCCTGAATCCCATTTGAGTCCATTTTCTTAAGCTATCTTTCAATTTTTTGGTATACATTATGGGATATAATCATTTAAGTGTGGTTGATCACTGCATAGTTTTCAGTGGTTTACAGACCATAAGCTGTATATTAACAATTGCATTTCACTAAAGACTAACACCAAGTATAAATAAAAATCATGATATAAGAATTTTTAAATTCTTATTTCTGATCTTAAGCCGTAAACTTTCAAGTTCCATATCTGTAGTCGTGCATAAATGAATACCCTATACTGGTATTACAACTCTCCGATGCGCTGCACTGATATATACATGGCGCAAGCGATTTACTGGCATTCAAAATATATGACGTATTTGAAATCTGTTAGAGGACAGACCTGACTGGCACAAGTTAAGTGATTTGTAGGTCTCATAAAATGTTCCCTAATTTTTTATCTTGTGTGTTGCGGATTAATAGGGTGACTATCAATAAACAGTGTCCAGAATAACAAATAATATCATCGCCAGGATAATTACCATTTCCACACAAGCAGATAATATTGAAAATTTTCTTAAGTGAATATCTGGTATGCGATCAAAAATTAAAATTAAATTAAAATTAAAAATTAATTGAAACAAGTTTTATTAAACCAAACATTTGTCATTCTAAACGATATCATTATTCTAATTGCTAGGGTAAAGCCATTATTCCGTCAATTTAGAACTTATCAGTTTTCATAGTGAATAACGGATCGCATTGCTTATTTAAAATTCTCGGCCATGCTGTCTTGATTTTTGGCATGTTATTTAAGACAAATGGCGTAAGTTGTATGAGTATCCAACATATTTTTGAAGGTTGCCAACTATTAGTTGACAAATGCGTGATCCTCTCGACACGTTCTCGCTGCCTATATACCGGACTTTGTAAATTGTATTTTTTTTTTCTCCAGTGAAATTGTCAGACAGAAAATGGTGATGAAGCTGTCAATCAAGCTAAAGACAATGCAATTGCTTTTAGCATCGAAGAACAAAATGTAACCGATGTTTACCAAACACCCAATGTTTTTAATAAACCGAGAAAAAAATTTATTTAACAACAATTTGTTTTAACAGCAACCAAGTGGTATTATTTATAGGATCCAGTGAATTATTCATTCTTTTTCATAGTAGACAATTAGTCGCAGATTTTATTTCGTTTTTTTATTTCTAGTTTTAAAAATTTTTAGAACTTAACAGAAACCAATTAAACTTGTTAATTAAAACACTTGAAAAAGTTTAATAAAACTAAACTTCCAGCATTTAAAACAAAATTTGAAAATTCTTGCATAAATACGAGAAAATAAAAAATGCAACTATTTACGCATAGACTCCAAAACAAAAGGAATTACGAAGAAGGTAAAAATTCTTTAGTAAATTAAAAAATTAAAATAAAAATAAACAACAAACATAATAAACGCTGAGTTAAACTAAAGTAATAAGTTTTTATGATGGCGTGTAATTTCTTAAAAAATTTTAATAAATTCCATGACATTCTCATAATAAAGTGTGAATAAACACAATGGGTGTCTTCAATATTATCAAAATGCTTTGCTTTGCTTTGTAATATTTCCAAAGAATAATATTTTAATGTTGAATTTTGAAATACTTGAGAATTTAAAACGAAATTTTATGCATTTAATATCCGGTTAAATTGTTTCATTTCATTTATTTCCCTGCCGTTTCCTTTATATTTTACATATCTCAGGGTAAACGACAAAAATATTCAGTTTTATTTATTCACATTGTTTTTGTGTGTTGGGAGGGGGGCAGGAATAAAGCAAAATCAACAATAACAACAAGAATAATAAATGCTCGTACAACAACCTTCTCTCTGACAGCATGACACTACAGGTGGTCCTGATATTATTCTTTTTATCTCACAATGTCCTGCTTTTATTTGGTTTTTTTTTGTGTTCTACTTAAAGACAATTTCAGACAATTTTTGGTTTTACATTTAATATCGGAATGCATAAATATAAGGGCTTGTGTGGGGGGCTTGTGCGGTTGTGTAAATGTGTAGACAAAATTTTGTCTTTTCCACTTTTGAATGGTACTTGATTTATAAGATCTCATTGTTTAACTTGATTTATGCCCAATTAAGTATGAAACCACAAAAATATTTGCTTCATTCAAAAAAAAAAATTAAAATAAAAGAAATAAATGAACAAAAAAGAAAATGAAATAAATGTTAAAAATAATAGCACAATAGTTATTGCATGTATCTGAAAATAACACTTTGCATTGAACAACACATGCAATGTACATACATATGTAGAGTACATGCAATTACTTGCTCTTACAAAGTAATGGCTTGTCTGTCTATTTGTAAATATTTTATAAATTAAATTAAATAATTGCCAGGATATAATGAAAATCGATTGTGTATCAATGCATTTTATCAGATTTTAATTAAAATTTGTTTGCATTTTTTGGTTTTTTTTGTTTTTGTTTTCATTTTAAATAAAATTCGATCTTAAATATTCTTAGATTTGTATTCAAGGTTAATTTTATTATTTGCTTGTAAAAACATATATACACATGTATGCCGTACTGTAGCATAGCACTGTAATATTAACCTTTTATTTAATTTAAATGGTGCCAAGGATATCTTTGATAAAATCAACTCTCGAATGAAGATAAAAACGGGGTTAAATTCTTTGATTTATTGCTTGAATTTCACAGGAAGTCTCTATAGAGTAACAGAACAAAATAAAAAAATAAACACTTCTAAAACAAATATCAAACAATAATATGTAACAATATTATAGTAATTGAGGAAAATAACAGAAGACATTAGTAAATAAATATATATTAAAGAATATCCCATGCAACAAAATATTTAAATTTTCAAAAAAATTTCTACTGAAAAATAACAAACATGTTGAAAATGTTCTAAGTTAGAATTATACAAGCCATTAAATAGTTTACCCGGAATGCCAATATCGTTAGTGTGAAAAGCCCCTTCCATATCATCAAAAACAAGCTACCATCAGAAATTGTTAAAGAATTATACCAAATGAATTTATATGATCTACACAAGATGAGCTAAACCTAAAGTTTGCTTCTTCATTACACTGGCAACCTTTTATAAAAGATGTCAGTCGATCGAGCCTGATGAACGATATTTTTTGGATTGCATTTAAAAGTATTGTACCACCAATGACCATAATATAAAGTCGATGGCTTAGACAGCATAAACATAACACATACGATATATCATATGTACATATGTACATATATATTTTAAAATAAAGATGATTCTATAATTTAAAGGTTTCCGACACAAATATTTCATAATGATTTGAAATGCATTTGTTAAAGGAACTTTTGGAAATTCACATGATACGGAGAGTAAAAACAAAAACAACTTTTTACTCAGTTTGGCAACTGACGCCAAAAAAGTGACGCCGAAAATCTTTGTCACTTTTTTATTTTTCTGTTTTTTTTTTTTTTTGGTACAGACACAAATAACAGAAAAAAGATTCAAACAAAGAGATGAGACATTGCTGAGGCAATGACACCAACATGATGGCGCCAATAACAACCGACACATAAACAAAACAAAAACAAAAACAAACACAAACATGGTAAAGAGGTGAATCTACAACATTTAGGAATATGACCAAAATACGGGGGATGTTTTTTGAATTGAAAATCATTAAATCGTTAAAGAGAAAAACATACCGTCAGCAAACAGGTGATAATTTGTTCGACCCAAAATATTAATTGAATTGCTTTAAACCATAGCGTCTGTTTAAAAACTGAATGACTGGGATGTCAAAATCAAAAATCTTTGCACTTCTTTATTAATTTAATTTGATAATGTTTTAAGTGAAAAGAAAATTAAACTACTTTAGATATAAATTTTCCCAAAAGCCCACAGGCATACGAAAGTTTTGTGTTTTAATTTTCGTCCAAATATTAATACACATACATACATACATACATACAATACCTATTGCTTGTTATGAACTTATTTGTTAAGATGTTAGCATTGGTGTTTGGCTTTGGCCTTTTGGGATATATCATGTTTTTCCATAATATTGTTTAATTTCGTTTCTAAGCGTATTGTGTTGCTTTTTATCACTTGGAGACAGTTTTGTTTTGTAACAATTCAAAAGTGTTTTCAGTTTTCTTATTTTCATTAGAGTTTCAAAAATTTGTTTGTTTACAAAAAAAATATTATTTTTCAGGCAAAAGAAATTTAAAGGAATTTTATAATGTTATAATAAGAACAAGAGAAGAACTTGGAAATTTTTCTGAAATTAAACAATTAAAATATTTGTTTTTTTTAACCACGTTGCAACGCATACATTAAACTAACAATGAAATAAATATAATTACTACCCTATTTCATTATAGTTTGTGTTGAAGAATTCATTCCTTTAAATAACTGAAAAATCATCACTTAAACTTAACAATGCTTATGATAAGCTCTGCTAGATTTGCATCAACTTTAACAGCAACTACTATTCCCTAAAGACAATACAGTTTGGTAAAGATTTGTTAAAAAAATAAAAAAGAATTCCAAATAAAAAATGGCTGTCAAATAAAATACAAAAAAAATGTTTTTATTTTGCTTTTAAACCAATGCCAGCAAAAAAATCAAAATACTTTTGAATATTTTAAGTAAACTTATCATATAGTTGTGTGAAGTGATATTTTAAACAAAAATAAAAAGAACTAAACCAAAAGCCAAAATATTACTGAATACAATAAAAGTTTAGCATACATTTTCAAATGTTTTCCACTTAAAAAATTACCAAAGCCTTAGATTTGCGGTAGGCGTTCTCAAAATATTTTCCATTAAATTACTTCGATTACCTTCCACTTACTTTAATAGTGATAATTATTATGTTATACGTGTTTAAATAGTTTTTTTCTAACTTGTTCAGTGTGGAATTGCAATGAAATTAAAAAGCAAAACAAAGTATGCATGTTACGGTTAAATTATTTACATATTATTGTTGTATACGTGTTTAAATAATTACATGTTCAGTGGCCATTATTAAATTTAACACGCGACTCGCGTACAGCCGTTGGCTTTTAAATACGTTCCAATTAAACATTAACATAAATTCAATAAAAAAAATTTAAAAGCTTTTGTTAAAATTTTCCACATTTTGCTTGATTTATAAGCGTTTAAGCCATTTGTGCTTACCAATAAGTATGCTATGCATAGCATTATAAGTAAATGCTTGTTGTTTAGGAAATATTTCAACATGATTTAGGAATTATTACCAATAAAATTTTGACCAATAAATGTACAAATTTGTTAAAAATCCGGAAAAAAAATTTTCATAAATAACATATTCGACAACACTTCTCAGAAAGCCTATGATTAGTAGTTTATGCTCAAAATCTTAAAGCACCTACAGTCCCATTCAAGTAATAAAATCCTTTTAAAATTTCCTTACTTTCATAGAAGCCATGTGGCAAAGTGTACATGACACTGTGCTTAGTCAATTCAAACATTGTTACCGTTTTTGGTCAACTTTTCAAAAATGTCACAGCTCCTCTTCCTACACTCTTGCACTCTATTTTAAGTTCACCCTTAATTTGTTCTTTTATTCGTACAGATGCTAGGCTTGCTAATACGGAAAACTACATTTCGTATCCGATTACGAAAGAAAAAATATAAGAAAAACAGTAAAAGCTTTCAGGCGCATAGACACCCACACAACAACACTCTTCATGGCATACAAAGATTGTCTCTCAAACCTAAAAATAGACGCACGATTATGTAGGCGATATGAATTGTCGGGAGAGATGTGATGCGTCATAACCTTAGATGGTGCTTTCAAATGGTCGTCTTTAAAAGTCATGCACACTCATATGCGTAAAAAGCGTTGAATGTTGTTCTCCATGCCTTGTTTCTATGCTCAACACATATAAGCGAATATAACAGCTACAATAGACCATTTAATACTAAGGCGAATAATAGAAGAGGAAATACTATATTAATGCCACCTTTGGATTCTCGTAGAAGTCTTGGCGAAACAGAAAACAAACCTCGTGTTATTGAGTGGTAAAGTAGTAAACGTAACATAGGAAATTGAAAATAACATACAGATTACGAACTGCATTACAAATGTACTCTTGTACGGAAAATGGGACTAAAAATTATCTTTTCAATGTGCTGAGATACTGAACAACATGGTGTTCCATTCACTATTAATTTATTGTTGTTGATGATGTAAGTAACGACGTTTTGGCTGAGGCCAGCAAAGTGAAGGAGGCACATATTGCAAAAAGACAACCACAATTTAATGTTTTTTTAATTGATCTGTGCATCGGGATATTTTAACAAATTTTTACTTGAATTTTCCCTGTTTTTTCTGTTTTGTTTTCAGCAAAGACCACAAATAATATTCAGAATTGCGAATGCTAGTATAACAAAACAGCAAGTTTTTCTGATTCCTTTTTGTTATTTGTTTCGTTGCCATAAATCTTTGTTTTATTTATTTGACACTTTTATTATGGTTTTGCTGTTTCTGTTATTGTTGTTGTTGTTATGGCGTTTTATACGCTTTTATAAGTTCCATTGTTTTTGCTTTCTTTTTTTGTCGTTCTGCTTGCAACTCATGTTGAATATTGGAGCTTAACCATATATGTATGTGTGTATGTATGGGTGTCTTGTTACTGTGCTGGTGTTATTTTATGCAGTTTTATGTTTTTGTTGTTCTTGGTCCTTTTGTAAAGTGGTCTGTCCTTCCTTGTTGCTGCTTAACGTATGAGTATTTCAATTGTACACAAATATGTGGTCGTTATTATTGTTGTTTGTAGTTGTTCGTTATTCCTGTTACAGTTACTGCTACTACTTTCGGTAAAACCCCAGTTGTTATTGTTGTTTGTCTTTGTCTTTTCGTTTCAGATTTATAGCCTATGTGGTGGGTAGAATGAAAGTGCTAAGGATACGTCTTAAGTGATACTATTTCTTGGGATACAAAAATCTCGAAAAGAAAACCGAATACATACGGTTAACAATTTCAAATACTAAAAATTAAAAATGTTTTATGATACCACAATATAATTTGTTGATATTTTTTAGGTTAAGGAATGCCTTAATAAAAATTGAAGACGTCCATGAAAATTATTAATCAATGATTTATCCATGTATGATATATATGTGGAAGGCAAGAGAACCTTATTGCAAAATAAAGTTAAATAAAAAAAGAAATTAGTTTAAACGAATTGCTTTTTCAGAAATTCATTTGTCTGCAATGAAATTCTAATAAATTTTGGTTTAATTTGCCAATCAACAAACTCGGTACCAGACTTGAGCACTATTCACTTGTGATAATAGTTCACTGAACTGTAAAACACAGCAAAAAAAAACTCAAAAATACATAGAGAAATAAATAATTCAATAAATTTTCTCCTCACTTTTCCACTCTCTCAGTCTCGGTTTCACATACACACATATTATGCTATCGTTTAGCAAATGTAATATGATGAGTGTAAATGTATTTGTGTGCCTAATTGGATACCTCTAAAATTTACATACTCACACATATGAAATTATATTTGATTGTATTGTTTTTGTTGCTGCTTTTGTTTGTATTTCTGGCTCAATAATTGCATTTAAAGTAACCCTTCCTTTAGATACATCTCCTATGCCCACCTCATTACACGTTTTATTCTCTCATCTTTCAAAGTTGTTGTCATAGTTGTTGTAAATGCATTTCCTTTCTGTTGTTTTTTCTTCTTCTTTTTCGTCTTGGCTTTAACGTTTACGGACTTCTGTTCTGTTACTGTTCGTACATATTGCTAGTTTCTGTTTTGTATTGTATTGGACATCTGCTTGTAATTGACTTTTCTTGTGTGATTTAATAAAGTAAAGCACAAAAGTTAAACCACAAAACTATAGTAATAGTTTAATTTCTTTACTCGATTGTAGCAGAGCATAATAAAAATGAAACAAACAGCAACAACAACAACAACAGCAAAAAAACATCTGCTCAGAAGAGAGAACAATATCAACAAAAGTAATAGTCAGAAGATAAAGGCATTTAAAAAGCATTATAGAACATAAAAGACCACAAATTGCTATACTGTTGCATATAAAATAGTAAACGAGGTCAGTACGTTAAATGTTTCCCAAACAAATGTTTAAGGAAAGTATATTTCAAAATAAAAAACTATGAATGGATCTCAAAAAAATTATAATCAACTTGAAATAAAATAATTATACACTAAGCGCACTATGAATTTCCCAGCATGCCCTCGTTAACTCCAATATAATTGTAATAAAATAAAACAAGTGGTAAAATGCGGATTAGCTTATGTTTCTAATATAATATCTAAAAAGATTAGAATGGAAAATATTACAATAGTTGGATTAATATAATACTCATTAGGTAGGAAACACAGGGCAATAATAAAATAACAACAGAATGAAAAAGAAAAACTCAAATAATTTTAATACTAAAATAAAACATTTATAGTCGAATATTATTCAAACACCTTAAAAGGCACTCTCACTTGACTCGTAGCTCTGTGTTGTATATGATTTTACAAATTGTTTAATATTTTTCATCTTGGTTGTTGGCGGCACAAGATCCACAAGTCGTTTTCAAGTTTGTAAACTTATAGGTGTCGGTAGAATGCGGCCAATCCAATACCATTTACGTTTTTGTATTTCAAGGGTAATGCTTTCTTAATCCTGATCAGTCGAACTGACGTACTCTTATAAATCTCCGACGAATTTTGTATACCACTTTGGACTATTGAACGACTCGGCAACCGACTTATTGCCTTCTGATGTTGGACATCATAATATTTTTCTAATTTCTGCGAACGGTTAGATTGCTCTTTTTTCTGTATCGTGACTTCAGCAATTACTTCTTATCCAAGAAAAAATAACGAATGTTGTGTAATCCAGCAATCTAATTGATTTTTTTTTAAGATTTAATTGGCTCACATTCTATGCGGATAATTGAACATTTAGCTGGTATACTTCGCAATATTAGTTATCAGTTATTTTATATTAACAATTTCATACTGTCTGCTAAGTGGAGGCAGGCAATGTTAAAATGTTTTCATGTAACTCATCCAAGTTTAGATATATTAAGTTCTACAGCACTGTTTCTTAGTGGTTACTTAATACAGAATGGCAAATTGATTACTTTCCTTGTCCTACTGTGTATATCAGCAGGAGGATATGGATTTGCGGAATTTTTTTTTCCAATTTCGTTTGTTAACCTGTTGACCCATACATTTTTCCTTACTCCATGCATAAAAATAGAAAAAAGAAAGCTTATAATCAAACTCATTTGGTATGAGCAAAATATTTAATTTCAATTGCATAACCATTAGCAGCTTGGTAAAGACAAATACAAATTAATTTCATAGAAATAAAACTTTCATTGAAGACACACTAAATGTCAATAAACAACCTATCAACCCTTTTTAATCAAGCCAACTTATGCTATCAACTATAATAGAAATGATTACGTTTTTGCACAAAAGTTAATCAAAGTTATTGTGTTTGAACATTATTTGCTTAGCTTTATATGTAGTACAGCACAAATCTAACATGTTATTGACAGATTGAATTATAATGGCTACGAATACAATCAACACATTTGAGCATGGAATTTTTAATGGAGAATCTTAAGTAAGTTTTGCTTATACAGTGACACACTCAGTCACAATACACAATTCAAATAATTGTTCGATGTTTGTGATTTTCACTGTAGATTTTCAAATAATTTTTTATATTTTTTACTCAATGTACAGAAACACAGAAATATTTTTTTTAAATCAATGCTATGAACTAATTTAAATAAAATTTTTAAAAATAAATACAACTTCAATTTATTTAAATAGTTTATCATAAAATCTAATAATAATAATAAAAAAATTCTCTGTGTAAACTTAATTTAAGAGAATATTATTGTATGCAGAGTAATTGTTTTTAAATGTGAAACTAACAAATAAAAATTAATTCTTAAACGCAAGATTAAATAAAAGAAATTTAATGTTTCGTTGAATACAATTTTCTCCACAAATCTTTGATTCTATACACAAGTGCAATACTAGCAAAACCTTTACAAACTTTACTATACTTTGCTCTTTAAATCGCATTCATTTAAGCGTTTCTTTAAATAAGTCTTTTCTATTTAATTTTTAAATTTTTTATAATTTTTTTATAAATGATTTGAAAACGGTTTCTGGCCTTTTGCAGTATCCTATCTTTGTGTGAATTAAATGCATGGTAAATGCGGCGGCGGTTTATGTCAATGGTTGATTGCATTGGCTGACAAAGATGCATTATTTGCATGGCAAACACTGTAATAACAAAATAGATAGGAGTCAAAATATGTAAAAAAAAGAAAAAAAGAGGAAAAAAGTATACAAAATTAATAACAACGTTCAACATATTAATGTTTTAAAATAATATTTTCACATGCAATTCAATTTTATGAAAAGATGGAATATTTACTTAGCAGGTGTTGTATTTTTTTCCTTCATTTTCCTTAATTTCTATATAAACATTTGCTTTTAGCTGTTGTTCTTAGCTTGAATAACTCTTGTCTAACTTGGCTCATTTCTACACACTGCCATTATTTAACGTGTTAACACTTGAAATGAAATTGTAGCACCTCAACTCTTGGCTTAACTTAACTTTACGTGTCTAGATAAGTGAAGAAGTGTAAGTGTTTAAGAGCATACCGTTATGGCGGTATGAGTGTTCATAAAACAAAAATATATTCAACTAAAAGAACTCTTGTCTATGGCTGTTTATAAATAATAAACAAACAAAAAAAAACAAATGAATACAAAAAAAAAATTGTTTCTACACAATGACTGACGTCTACACCTATAGATGTATTTGTACGTAACTGTATACATCGTAATCATGTACATGTGCTATGAGAGAGGTCTGTTCATGTTGGTTTTTATGAATGAGCTTTTAAAAGCAGCAGCAGTAACAGTTTATTTTTTCCATCAAACTGACATGTGTGAAATGACTACTTAACCAGAGCTGTGTGTGTTTGTTTTACAATTCAAAAACGAAAAAAAACAATACCAACACCAGTGCGTTAAAGGGTTAAACATTTACACATACACACACATACACATACAGCATATATATAAACGCACGTTTAAGTAAGTACATATAAGAGAGAATGTTTATGTGAGAGTATGCGTTTTTATGTCTTTATAAGTGCTTGTTAGTTATTTAAACTTTTACTTTTAAACAAACACTTCATAAAATACTTTAAACAATTTTATATGTATTCTTTAGGAATTTCTTTTTTTTCATTTTTTGTTTTACTTGTTTTGTTGTTGGCATTATTGTAACATACACACGCACACAAACACACACAATTAATATGTACATATGTGTGTGTGTGTCATATATGTATGAAAATAAACCAAAGATATGGTAAGTAAGAGTGTGAATGTGAGCATGAATGGCTTATGTGTTATGGTTAAATGTGAATCCTTTATTATTTTTTTTTTTTTCGTAGGTATAACAACAACAACTTTTATGTCGTTGTTCTTGTTGCTGTTATTGTTAACTTCCACTGTGGTTAGTTAGTGTTGGTTGCGCTGGCATGGGTAGAGAGAGAGAGAGAGTGAGTATGGTATGTGTTAAGATATTGCCACAAGTGTTGACATATTTATACGTCTACTGTTGGTGTTTAACACGTGGTTTATTTTAACAATTAAAAACAATTAGAAAAGGTGAAGCTGCCTTTTCTGTTCTGTGTTTGTTTTTTGTCTACTTAACATTTTAATAATACAAGTGAGACACTGACTAACTGACTACCTGGAGAATATAATATGTTGCTAACATTTAAGCTATTCAAGCTAATGTGTCACCGTGTAGAAAGCAAAGCAATCAGATTTAATGTTTTCTTCCTGTTCGTAACAGCGCAGCGCTTAATAATAAAAATATTTGAATATTATTGCACATTTTTAAGCAGGAAATATAAGATGAACATATATTTCATTGTGAAACTCATTTATTTAATTACATAGGCCGAATTAAAAAAAAGGATCAAAAACACAATTTTTGAAAAGATTTCAGTAATATCGTAACCTATATACGTACATATGCAAGAAAATTAATTGCTCGGCTATATTCGAGTGGATGTTTCGTCAGGAATTGAGAACTGAGTGTGCTAATCTTTCCATTCGAAACTTTTTCTGAATTTATACGACATTTCTCTTATTCCCGGTTGGTATCCTGGCATATTTTTCACATAACCTTTGGCAAGACACGTTTTATCACGAAATTCTGGAAGTCCAAGAATTCTTCTTTGTAGTTTCTAAAGCCCCGGATAATGACTGAGAAGGTATTCTGTGGTTTTCTCTCCTTCTTTATCATTGTAGCTTCTACAGAATTCTTTATTAGGTATTCCCAGTCTACTACCGTAAACATCCACAGGCCAGTGTCCTTTTATATTTGCTTTAAGGTTCTTTGAAGTAAATGCTTCGATACAAATGCCCTTCTGCATATGTCCATATCCGGCTTAAACATATTTTTACATTAGAATTCATTGACGAGCTACATACATTCATAATTGGTCACTAAAACCCTTCAGTCAGAATTACGACTAGTTACTGATACCACTTATGTTGTGTGTGTTAATTTTATACATGATTAGCGGGACCTATAGTTTAAAGTCGATTCCGTACGATAAATTTTTGAAAAACTTTTGATGGCAATTTAATTTACTCTCAGAATTTTTGCCAGAAATCTGCTGAGAGGAAGTCGCGAAAGAAATATTTTTTTTTTTTATTTCGTATTGATGTCTGACCTTCGATTTGAACCCTGGCTTTACGTCTAATAACACAACACACTATCTACTAGACTACGGTGTCTTTCAATGATGAACTACCTTTTGATTAATAAGAAATTATGAACTTATTTCTTTTTTATTGCATCGAAGTTTAATTAAAATATAAATTCAAAGAATTTCTTACTGCTTAACTAATTAAAATAACACCTTGTAATTAATGAATGATAATAAAATGTAAAATCAATTAACATTTTGTAGTCGTTTATTAACCTTAGGCGAATTTTTAAAAATAATTCAATTTCAATAACTATAATTAACAAAATACATACGTACGTACGTATTAATAAACAATTTCACTGTTTACACATAAACTATGCGGGCTATTTAAACAATTTAATTACTACTTGAACAATCATAACACCAAAAAACAAAAAACATAAACGAGTAAAAATTAAAATTTAAATCGCTTGACTTTTTCTACTGTTTTTATGTAAAATTTAATTTTTTTATTGTGGCACTCAAATGTGGCCAAATACGAATACAAATACAAATACAATAACGCCTGAATGCAGTAACACAGTCCTTGGCACACAGTAATTGTGGGAAAAATGAAAACAAGAAAACAAAAACAAAAACAAAAACAAAAAAACAACAGCAACATAATAACATAATAAAATGAAACCATAACAATTGCTGATAATAACCTCAATTATGGCCATTATTAGATATTAAGAGTGTGGCAACAATATAGTCGTCGTCCGTCCTCTAAAATGCATGAATTAAATGGAAATGAAATTGAAATTATCTCTCATATTTACCATACTTAAAGTGAAATTCAAATCTTAAAATACCTGAAGTAAAGATTTAAAATTGTTTACAATGTTTTGCTTTTACCATTTCCTATCGTTTCTGTTTTCTTTTTTTTCTTTCTCATTGCTGTTTAAATATCCATTTTGAAATAAATTTTCCAAAAGCAAGAGCTATTTTTAATTAAAAGCCATTTAACTGTAGTAAGGAATACAAAAAGGTTGACATGTCTCCATTCTAAGGATGTCAATTAGTCTATACGTACATATATCATTCATTCAATTATCATCAATTTAATATGTCCGACAAAATGAGAAAAATTAAAGACAAATAAAAACCTATTCTTGCTACTTAATGTTGAAAAACAGAATAAAAAAGGGGAAAAAATTGAATTCAATTGAATTGAATGTTAAAATTTTTTTAGAAAAATCAAAAGAGGAACTTGTTCATAATTAATAAAACTTAACCAATTAACTAGACTTTAAAGCGCCTTTTCCTTGAAATCATTTTTTCGGCCTGGATACCACAATATAACAAAAACTACTTGACCGATTTCGTTGAACTGTTGAGACAATGCTCCTAAGACGAGTATTTTTAGCCCGAACTAAGATATTTTTGATCCATCAATAATTAGTAATTTTTTAAGCCAATAAAGTAGAAAAAATACTCGAAAGCTTTTTGTTGACTTTTACAATATACCCATGTTTTATCAGAACCCATCTCGATTTTTACTTTTAGACACTCCTAGTTCCTCAAATTTTGGTTGCCAGATTTTGAGGTGGCCCTCATCTGGCTGCCGTACCATCACAATTGGAAAAAAAAATTATATACAATGAAATGTTCTCTTTAAAATATAAAAAGACTCATTTGTATACATAAATTTATATTTAAAAAAAGTCGAAAAAAGACCCTTGGGAAGTAAGTATACTAAACCCTTAAGGTGTAAGCGGATATCAGTTGCATTAAAAACTCCTTTTGTTTTACGTATGTCTCGAAGGTTAAATACTTCAAGCAGTATAAACATAACAGTAATATGATAAGAGTCTACAAAGCTGTTATTGTTTTTAACTTGCCAGCACAAAGAGTTTATCTCGAACGTGGATTACAAAAACAAAAAAAAATCTTTTTAAAACTTCACAATCCGATCAATGCTCTGTAAAAAGAAGGGTACGTAATTAAAATGTTATCATGTTCAGGATGCATACATCGTAGTTCCTTAAACAAATCAATTTGTATATAAAAAAATGTCACAATAATATATGTATGTCGTTAACCCCTCTAACCATCTAACAAATAACTCACAAATATTAAACGATGCATTTAAATTTAAATTGATGAGTATAGAGGAATGAATGTTTGGGTTTTTCCCTTTTTATCCAAATAGAAACAGAAGTTGAATATTTAATTACATAGATTGCCTGTAAACGAATTTATTTAATTTCATTTGCAGCAAAGTAATATATTTTTAATGTGGCTATTTTATAAAATTAATAATTAATTAGTTGGTTTATAAAATATTTACAAACAAAAATTGATAAGCGCTCCTCATTAACCACAATAAAAAAATAGATAAAATGGAAATTTGAAAATGGTTTTACGTTATTTGTTGAATTGTTTATGCAAGAATGTGGAAAAATTATTATTAATCACATTTTAATACACCCTTTTGATGAGGCTATACCAGGTCAAGATATTGCATTAAAAATCATACTTTTTGTACATACCATTTCGTATTATTTAACAAAAAAAAGAAAAAAAAACGTCATACATATTGAAAAAAGTATACACATATAAACATCAATTATAATAATTATAATGGACAACAACAATAACAACAACAAAAAAGCGAGAAGAAGAAAGCAATCTAAAAAAAAACATGAATTAATTTCATTTCATTATTTGTCGTTAATTAAATTTTGCATTATTTTGCAACTTTTTTTTTGCTGAGGATTTTTTCCTCTTTTTTTGCAGTTTTTATTGTGTTTTCATACATAATTTAAGTACTCTTGACAATGTTATAATAATTAAATTATTTTTCAAAAATGCGCTTTTAAAAATGTTTACATGCACATACGTATACACCTTTGTAGCGCAACTCACTCATGTACATACATATGTACATCGCACGCATAGATTTATTTCAATATTTTAACAATAAATTTTCATTGTTTTCGCTGTTAAAATGATGGATTACAAACGGATTAAAAACAGAGTGTTAAAATCATATTGTATTTAAACTAAATTAACAGGGATTATAACAAAAAAACAGAAAATAAACGACAAAAAAAGAATTAATTTAAGAATAATTGTATAAATGTTTTAAATTTATTAGAAATAATAAAAAGAAAACAATATATATTTTAGTTCGTAATCTCAACATACAGACTTGAAATCGTTTTAAACAATATTGAATGCTTCTTCAAGGACAATGCATACCGCAAAAGAATGACTATTCAAAACTAAATTAGATATGATACTCATAGCTGCCAGATAAATGAGGCACCAAATCGTCAAATATTTGAGGAAAAAACGTCAAAATCGTCAAAGACGTTTATTGAAATCATTAAAAAATCATCAGGAAAAATAAATAAATAAATTAAAAGTTTTTAAAACCTAAAATTATTTCTTTTGTAGTAAAACATACAAAGTCAATATATGTATGTACATATCTGAGTTCAAAATTAATACATTTAACAAAGAATTTATTGGAAATTAAAAGCTAGCGTCCCTCATCTTCATTTAATATTTTTTTTTCACAAAATAAAAATGGAGAAATTTTATATTATTTTCAGGAAAAAAATAGTTTAAGGTTTAAACAATCTATCCCAACGTTGTTTATTGACACATAAGCGCAGTAACAATGTTACATCATCTAAATCTATGGGCGATGTAGGTATTAGGGAGTCAGAATGAAAAACCAGTGTAATGCTGACACATTTTTCAGTTCCTTTTTAACCTCTTATCATCTGATCTTACTATTTACACCGTTTATAACTGACAGAGAATGAAATACAACTCTCATGTATGGGTATTCGAAAGTAATTTTAAAATGCAATACTTTACTCCTAGTTTTTACTACCTAACAAAAATTTCCAATGGTAGCTATTGCAAAGTAAATACAAAGCTTAAAAGTGGCTTTTAATGTACTAAAGTAAAGATAAAATAAATCTGGGAGCTAGGATTGAGGGGCCAACCGCGGCAGCCATCAAAATGAAATAAAAATCCATTTCCAACCGGAGCAGTTGTAGTTCACAGCGAAACAATAAATTTATCAAAATTTTAAACTATTTTTGTTTTATTACATTTTTAAATTTAAACTTTTAGATCGCCAACCTATTCTATTTACTCACATTATGCTCAAATTTAATATGTTGTATGTAAAATTTATAATGCAGAGAACATATGTGACGTATGAGTTATATTTAATTCCATTAGTTTCATACATGACAAAATCGAAGTTTTTTTATTGCATACTTTTCAGGGTAACTATTCCAGTATTTGTAATATGATGCGTATGAGTAATATATTTCAAATACAATTAAAAAGAAAGTATACCCCAATAAATTTGGAATTAAGATACATAATTTTTTGATTCTAAGCTATATTCTAGATTCCAGGAATATTACAGGGTGAACATAGAAGGATTCAAATACCTGCTGAATGGGTTGATGGAAAATTTTATTCGTAACAATTGCAAAGTAAATGCAAAGCTTAAAGTGGCTTTTAATGTACTAAAGTAAAGAATATGATTTAAATTTTTAATTTTTAAAAATTAATCAAATCGTCATTATGATACTTTTGGTGCTCAAAATCGTCAAAATGACGATAAACCGTCAAATCTGGTAGCTATTATGATACTACTTATAAAATTCTGAATGAATTGTTATTTTGAATAACTAACTGAGGGAATTATCAGATAATTCAATGAATTATTGTATTCAGCTTAATAAAACATTCATTGGAAATGTTTTTTAGATTTAATATTTAAATTGAAATCATACATCCACTTTACTAAAGGAATATCAATTGAATATTACGTTCTAAAAATAGCGTTCACTTGAAATTTCCAGTTTAAGTTGACTTTGAATTTGTCACCAAATTTGCCAAAATGCAGCGTATTAAGCCTATAATTGTCGCAATGTCAAAAACTTGCAAACGTAATTTGCTTAAATAATTAATTTAACTTCTATAGAGCCTTGCCACTCCGATTTTATAACAACACATATCAGAAATCTGTTCGTAATTACAGAAAATGTTTACAATCCCATTGCAAGTGCAATTTGTCTATTTACGTCACTCATTATGATTGCCATAAGCAAAGGCCAACACAAGAATTGTCTCTTAACGATGAACTCTGATGGCGATGACTTATTATTGTCATAGAGTTAATATATCAACGGTCAACGAACGATTATATGCAATAAAAAAAATTCAATTCCAGTTATCGATATACATAGTATTTCAATACCTATTGGGCAATATGCTGTCTTTCGCAGAATTACTCAGGCACACACTCAATCGCAGTCGTCCATACGCCACAGCATAGGTAATCACATGTACAATAAAAGACTTGGTACAAGAGAAAGTCTATCATTTCTATCATCATTATCATCTTCGTATTATAATTCGTTGACGATGTAGCAAAAGTAAAAATATTTCCAAGCCTCTTTAGATTGTAAATGTTAATTAAAATTGTTGCCAGCAATTGGGACTTTTCCAGAAGAAAAAAAATAATAGAAATTGTGTATTCTACATCGTATATAAAATGATTACAAATAAAACTTTTATTGAGAAATATTTCCTTGTTCATAAACAACGCCTATGTAGTAAGAGTATTGATGTTTAATATGATCAATTCATTTCATTACATACATACATACATACATACATACTCGCATATATATTGTGATACTGTATGAGAACATTCATACTACAGTGTTGCATGGCATAGAAACCTATTGGCATCCATTTTAATTTGCTATACGCTTTTACAAATTGTTGTTATTTCATGCATATAGAGGTAGTTACTTATTAAACCCCCCTTTTCACCTACCGCTACCTCTCTATCATCATCATTGACCATAGGAATTATTGTTGTGTAACCAAATAGAAGCAATAAAATTTTGCTTTAGTTTATTAGCATCGCTGATGTTCTTCATTTCACATTCAAACACTCATATAAACACGTTCACACATACCTACATAAATACTTATGTTAGTATACAAATAGACTGACTATACAGTTTGTAGAGTAAATTATTTTCACAGCTATTATTAACTATTTAGAAACATAGTTATGTATTCAATAAAATATCTGTTTGACAAAATGGTCAATTTACGAACACCATTACAATTCTGTTCCATATTTACGATGTATTTGCTTATGTAAGTGTGTTTTATCTTTGCAAGTCAAGTAGTCTGTTATATTATATGATCAACTGAGTCCAAATTTATTTATTTAAGCAAAAACACAGATACAGTACAGATATTATCTCATTTAACATTACCGGTAAGATGTAGGCACAACAAGTTTGAAAATGGTACAATGGTTTTAGAAATAAACATGCTGTTATGTTTTCATCTTTTAAAAACGTTTAAAATATGAGCTCGTAGATTGCAAATAAGATAAAAATAAATTTGTGTTTAGTTTTAAATAAAATTCGTTATTGTTCTCAAAGTTCTGCGTACCATTGTTCGCAACTCTATGTAAACAACAACAATTGGTTTGTTTTTATTTCTCTATTTACATCCTTTGCAGAAACAATAACAATTACTAGACAATTTTTCGACAGATCTTTGTAACCGAAATCTTTAAACCACGATTACTTTGTTCAAAAACACCGTGTCTTCAAACAAGACTGACTGACTGAACTTCATAAATCCAGTCGCCTGCTCTATCTTGCCTTTTATATGGCGAAGTAGACATACTGATGAATGTTCTTGAAGGCGAATGTGCATGACTTCGCCTTCCTGTAGTCTCTATAAATGTAAACATTGTTGTAAACATTGTTGATTGCATTTATTCTTGTAGTGTTGTTGGTGTATTTTTGTTTATTTGTTTACCATTTCTTTTTTATGTTGTTTGTTGTTATATTAAGCATTGTTTTCTTTTTATAGCTTTTGTTTATAATTTTAATGATAAGCGATGTAAAGCAAATACATTAGTATCGAGATTTTTCATTTTCCTAACAATACTTATTACATTATGTAAATAATTGTTGGTTACAAACTGTAAATATTGCAGTTTTGAATTGCTTAGCATTGCTAAATAATTATAAATCGTTCGGTATTTCATTAGGAGTGCCGCATTTTAACGTTTTAAGTAATCAAAAGGAGTAATTTATAGGAGAATTTATCCAGCAGAATTTGCTATTCAGAATTATATTCAATTTGAACGATCAAAATTTGTTTACTATGTATTGAAATTAAATATTTTAATGTTTTTTCTTTTCATTTCTAATCACCTTTGGTCAACTGTTAATTTGTTTGTCTGAAAATTCTATTCAGTTTATGTATGACATGGCGATGATATTTATTCTCATACAACACGTATGTATGTGCGTGTGTGTTATAAGAATATTTTTGTTATGCATGTTCACGATTATATTGAACTTCAGTTGTTCCTACTATTTGTCTATTTAATTGAGTTTGTGGCTCCGGAATTTTTTTCATTCATGTGAGGTATTCCACAAATCGTTGCAATGCCATTAAAATTTACAAAACAAAACAAAAAAATAAAATGATTTAGATAGTGTTTGTCATCGAGTTATATACATACTTAATACAGATTTCATTTTAATTGATTTGAAAATGAAATGACCCACATCCGACGATAACAAAATGAGCGAATTTTGTTCAATATTAAATGTTCTCCGAATTGCATGTTAGGAGATTGTGTTTGTGACGCAGTTATTTAATGGATACACACACACGCACACATACATAGTATTATTTAGGTGTATGGGAGCGAACACGAAATGTATTTCATGTTTGTATGTGTATGTGTGTGTGTAGTTTAGTGGGAAAATATAAAACCGTAGAGTATAAAAGATGTTAAGAACACAGGCATACACACTGAAACTTCGCTATTGAATGCAGTCAAAGAATATTTGTTTGTTATAATTGAACATGAACTTTTTGATCAACTGATCTCAGTGCAACTCAACTCAACTTAAACTAAACTTTTCATTGGCAAACTAATAACTAAAAAACGTAATTATCTAGAATATGGTTCCAGAGAAGCATAAATAATTGAAAATGAACGCTTTAGTCGTGAAATAAATTAAAATTTTAAAATAAAAGTGAATTAACGCTTAATAATTAGAATATATTTCAATACAACTCTACTGAACTCTACTTGTTGTGTTGTTTAACTAAATCTTGTTTTCTACAGATATTAAATGACCTTTAAATAGAATATAAAACAATAAATTCCGTTAGATTTATTTTATAATTTTAAAGAAGTTTTAATTAACATTAACATCGTCTAAATACATATGTTTACTTTACACTGTATTTGTTAAAATTATTGTGCAGTTTCGCAATATTCCAATAATAATGTTGAGATTTAATATTAAATAATTAGCACACAACACTGGCATAATTTTGGTTTCTCTATTGATTTTGTGAAAATGCTTCTGCATACATATTTGCTTTTGCATGTAAATATATCATATACTAGAGTTACGAATACATATTTATATATGTAAAGATGTAATTCAGTTATTATGTACATCAACCGGATTCAAACCACTTTGGTAATACCATTTAACGGCCATGTTAATAGAAATTCGTACCTAAAGTGTAAATGTTATTTGAATAGTAACTTCGAGTCTCTTATACACCGACGTTTACTCTGTGTATATACAGGTGAGAGTGTACGTTTATTAAATCCACTACAACGGTTAAATAATGTGATTGTTTAATCTCAACATAATGCACCGGTAAAAGGATTCATTTACATTTAACTTGATGAATACCTACAAATACAAACCACGCATGGCCACTCTTATGCAAAATTAATTGCTTATTAAATGAAGTGTGCAATGGCAGCGAGAATTAACTAAGTGCGGAGCATATTGTGTTGTGAATGAGAATGAAATAATTCAAAGACGTTGCGGTTAATTTCAAGAAATCAAATGCGATTTTTAAGAATCTTTTGTAGTCCTTCTGAATAAATTTAACAAATTTTCTAATTTATTTCTGTTGATATAAATATTTTTATATCGATTGCTGTATTCATTTTCTTAATCCAAAAAGAACTCCCTCAGTCCCCAACTAATCATAGGCTTATGGATTTAATTTCATATTCATTTTCGTAAAACTATATTTTTCTTTGGTATGAATTTTTTCTGGTCATTCAGGTCAACATAACAACTCAGTTAGGCTAACGTTTGTCCTTAATTAAATACAAACTGAATTTTCATACTCATAAATGTTTGATAAGTGCAAATGTGAGAGTGTCATAGAAACAATTTTTCATATCCTGTTATTTTTTTTTATTTTCTTTGAAAACTTGAATATTTTGGCAAATGCTAGAGAATGAAATGAAAAAGAAACAGAAGCAGGAAAAAAATGCGGATACGAAATCCCTTAAATAAACAACCAACATATTGACAATAACAGAAAGTTTTATATAAACCTCGCCTCATAAAAAAGCTAAACATTTGTGAATATTTCTCTTCCTGTCATATACTACGGAATGCAGATATATTTTCTTAAGTATTAGACTAGAAATTTATATTACAAAATTGGTCGCCACTTTCACCATTTCAAGCTTTAGGTAACCGTTTATGCATTTTATTATTTTCTTTTAATAAACAAGTCTAAAGTTGACTTTTTATGCTCAATACCGAATTAAATTGTAAGAGTAAATTATCTTAAAGCCACTTTCAATTTACATTTCTTTAAGTCAACCGTAGCGCTTTACGATTAGCTGTAGCTAAACGTCTAACTTAGAAAATAAAAAACTATTTCATCTTTAATTTCCTTGTAGTAGTAAATGCAGTGAAGAATACATATACGAGTATCTGAAAAGAAGAGAATGCAAAAGAATACGAATAAATTTTTACTTTAAATACAACTGCGATAAAGCAGTGAAAAAGCAAAATGAAATATGTATTCTGCTGTACAATATTAACTTAATATTTTATCTGGAATTTCTTTTTATTGTTTTTTTTTGTGTTTTTCTACTGCATGCTACTAAATAGCGGACGAAAGCAAGAGTGGTTACGTTTCGTCGTTTTAAAGTTTTTCATTTTCCTTTCATTTTGTCTTGAGTGTAAAAACACACAGCATTTAATTTGGAGCCTGTTGTGTTGTTGGTTCCTTCTATTCCATTATTTCCTGCTTTTTGGCCACTGCCATCTCTTTAACAGTAGCTGAGTGTTTTTATTTCCTAATTTCGTTTTTCTTTCCTATTCCTATATTATTTAAGATATTCTTTTTTCTATTTTTTGTATTCATTTTCCATTTTTTTTTTAGATTACACTTCAGCATTATTTTTCCAACTATTAAGGACATTTACAAGTTCTTTTTATAACGTTTTGTATTTTTCTTTTGCGGGGGAATGGGGAGTGATTTCCGGTTTTATTTGTAATGAAATGATTCTTTTGTCTGGGCTATTTTTGTTGATTTTTTCGTTTTTACATTTTCATTTTGATTGTTTTGTTTTTTTTTGTCTCTCCAAAATGGCAAATACCAAAAACCTAATGTTTACTTTTAATTAATTTGCTCAAACTGTTTGTTAAAAAGAAGAAGAAGTGAAAAAGGAAAAAAAACAAAACTACAGAATGTAATAGAATGTTTGGTAATATAAGTGGCAGGCAATGAGACAAACGCACAATGAAAAATGCCTTTAGCAAAGGCATTAACTGTTGGTGTAAAGGGAAATTCTTTTTATTTATTGTTAAAACTATAAAAAGATTCAAGAAAAAAAATACATAAAAAAGCTACAATTGACAGTATGAAACCTTAATAGTGGTTGACCACATTTAAAAGAAAAGAAAAAAAATTTATTTTGAATTGCCTTTCGCAGATAAAACAAAAGCATTAAACACGTAAATACTGATACAAATTAAATAGAAATTCTCAAAAAAAAATGAAAAAAAACAAAAAAATAAGTTACAAACTCAACGATACAAATTAAAAGGTAATCAAGCATAAGACTACAATAACAACATAAAAAATAAGCATGAAAACTATACAAATCAAATGAAATACATATAAAAAAATTTATTTATTTTGCATGAATTATTGCACAAAGAGATATTATCAAAAAGATTAAAGCTACGGTTATTGCTTACTATTCAGAAATTTATCTTTTCATAAAAATGTTTTACGCTTTTGCTACTGAAAGCGTGCCATTGATAAAGCTGTCAAAAACATTGATACAAATCATAAATTATAGGGAAAATTATCACCAAAGAGAAATCGTTAAGAATGTATATTTAGCATCCCAATTTTTTTTATAAACAAAATAACACATCTACAGATATTGAAAATGATAGTGTCAGATAATAAAAATATTTTAGTTTTATCCTTTATCTGCCTGGAATAATTCATAGACAATGTTTGTGCATATTTTTTTATAAAATTATAAATAAAAATTTGTTCCAATGACCCACTCAGATCAATCGCAAACTATTAAAGTCGCCGAAGAAATATTTAATATTTTCAAATTGAATTCTGACCTGGGGTTTGAACCGTGGCCTTACGTCTAATAAACCAACACACTACCTAATAGACTATGACGACATCCAAGCTTTATATCATATATTATAAACAATGAAAAACGGTGGTAGTTATATAGTAAGAATAAAACCATATTTGCTTCTTATCTTCGTTAATTTACAATGATTTTTTGTGAAGTTATGCCTTTTGGACATAGATTACCAGTCAGACTTAAGTTACTTTAAGAACTTGATAGCAATTTGAAAATGTTTAAAATATACTCTTAATATCTTAACTTTAGAATAACAAATAAATCATTACATCAAATGTGTACTGAATTGTATTGTAACAAAAGAACTTCAACTTTATAATTCAGAGAAAAAAAATTTTTTTTCATTACAATTTTGTCCATTAAGATATTTCAAGCAGAGTTAAAATTATCTTTATTTCCACTAAATAAATATTTTTTAATTGTCCATATAAATAAATAAAAATAATACAATTTAAAAACTCGTTATGCAATCCGACGGTAAAAACAATAGACTGTTTTGAAACGCAAAAATATACACATGATTTCCTTTCAACAATGAATAAAAAAAGGGGGATTACATATATGTAAATATGTTTGTGAATGTATGTAATAACAAAAAAAAACAAAACGAAAATAAATTGTAACAAAATTCTCGGGGTGTCAAAAATTTATTTTTAAAATTCAAATGACACCATTTGGTGTTAAAATAATTTTATTATATTTTATTTATTATAAAAACTTACTGCTTTTTTCTTTTGTTGTAAATTTTTTACAAAATTGTATTTTAAATTAAAATTGATTTAAAAATCTATAGGAATATACACAAAAATGTAAATAATTTAAAAAAAAACAAAAATTTTTTTGTTTATTAAGCAAAAACTATGCAGGATTTGATTTAAATATTTAATTACAAATTACTGTGTTTCAAAGAAGCAAAAAAAAAACAACAAAAAAATAGAAAATCTGTAAATCTATGCATATTCGTACGCATATACATACATACACGCATACAGTACTTGCATATGTATATTATCCATGTTGGAAATGTAATATAATACTCATTACCTACATACACAACTCATTCCGCTCTTATATAATAAAAAACAAAAATTAATTAACTTTATTATGTTAAACATTATTAAAACACATGAATTAAATTCTCCAGAATTCCTTACTGTTTATATTTATTTTTATTTTTATATTTATTTTACGTGTTTTTTTTCTGAAAAGTTTCAGAATTTTAGAAATGAATTTGACACGCCATATGAATAGTTTTACAGCTCAATTCAGCATATTTTATTGCATTGAATGCTTTCAATTTTTAGTTTTATTTTTCCAACTGCATTTAATACAACTATAATTAGAATGATAATTGATATCATGATAGTAACGATGATGATAATGATAATGATAGAATGATTATTAATAATGTCAATTTTACACTCAACTAAACATTCATTTCCAATTGATGTTGTGATTACCAAAAAGGACCAACTCAATGTTAAGAGTTTTAGTAATAAATACGCTTCATTTATACAATAATAATATTACATTTCACTTTATTACATAAAATTAAAAAAAACAATAAAATTTATTAAATAATTTGAATTTTTATCTATTTGAACTTGGCCTGTTTTACACATTCACTGCCACAGCTACAATACAAACGAGCTAAAGTTAAAGGCCACTAAAGTGAGTGCATTTATTCACTGTTACTAATAAATTATAAATCATTGTGTGTTAAATATAATACAGAGAAATAAATTTAAGATAATAATAATAATGAAATAAATAAAACAATAAATCGTGTAATTACAGTGTAATGCACTTGTATAACATAAATCTAAGCAATTTAAATAAAAAATAAATTAAAACTATAATAATAAAAAATGTATATCTATACATACATACATATGTATGTGCAAACACTTGTTCATCGCTTTTGTTATGTGTCAGTTAAAATTGATTTGTTATAAAACAAAAAATAATAGAAAATATAATTTGTTTTTAATTTACTTACTTTTGTTTTCTTTTTTTCTAAATAGTTAAGTAGGTACAGTTTATTATAAATAATAAAATTAAATCAAATAAAAATTATTTACAAAAGACTGCTTAATTATCGCAACAACAATATGCAAATAAAAATTAATACTTTAGCTTAGGGATCAGAAACAGTCGATCTCATAATAAATATAAAAAGAAAACAAAAACATTGTCTCTAAAGGGTAATAAAAGACAAATCGTCAAAATTCGAGCACCTGGGGAATACAGCAAAGTCAGACGGAGGCGTAGCACTCGTTATAAACAATAGAATACCAAAAGCAAAAACTGCCTTTGGAATGTCGAAATATATTCAGAAGTATATCAGTTTAAATACTGAAGACAAAGTTAGCATATCTAACGATTAATTTGTAGATACGACTTCTGTCACTTTACTAATGTGAGAAAGCATTAGCTGTTAAAGATCGATTTGGTAACCGAGCATTATATTCAATCAGAGATTATGGAATATTATGAAGCAAACAGGAGTTCACTTCTTGTTCGGAATAAGAAATATGAATGACTAAGACATATTCCGAAAAGAGAACACAAAGACTAGAGGTAAAGATTGGAGTAGAACAGTAGCTAAGAAAACATGCAAATCGTTTAACAAATTCCGATCTATTCCACAGAACAGACCGCAATTGAAATCATATGTTGAAAGTCCTTGCAATCAGGAGAATTTCTACTATAACTTGTTATAACTAGCATGCACCTAATGTACTATATATGTATATGGATTTGAGTCTAGCAGCATAGGAAAAAATAGAAAATACTGCATGAGAAATAATATTCCATATAAGGATAGCGAAAGGGAATAAATTTTCTCTTACTGTTCTTGATCCGCTAGTCAACAGGTGGAATAGCAAATAGTTTTTCCTTTTTTGGGAAATTATGAATGCAATTTCCATTGAAATTAAAATAAATTTCTTAATAAATATTATTAAATAACTTCATATAAATATTTCAATGACTCAACCAATTTATTTTCATTTTGTTTTTTTGTTGTGTGCACTTATACACACATTCATGCTCTGTAAATATCAAAGTACTTTTCTATTTATTTATAAAAATTCATTTCAAAATGGTACATAAAACCATTATTTTTAACCAACTCAAATATGTACTCACATACATACATATGTACATAAGTATGTATGTAGGTATGTGTGTTATAATTCTATGTAGATTTTTATTTTATTATTGTGTTTGTACTCTCACCCAAAAACCCAATTAAAAACGACGCTTTGTTTTATCATGCATGCATGACCGACAACATGTCAATGTCACACACTGTTATGCCAAACCAAACCGAATCGTATTTGAATGTGCGGTTTTCTATTGTATATAAAATAACCATAATAATGCATATTTAACATACATATATGGCGGGGCAAACATACATTTTTATTTTCAACTACTTAAACAACATTTTACAGTTGTATGTTGTATTTACTTACTAAAATAGTAAATGTTGTTCATTTTTGCTTATGTTGTTTCTTTAAAAAAAAAACAAAAAAAAACAAAAAAAAGCCAAAGTCCTCTCCGTTCACTTTGCTAAATATTGCTGCGTTCATGTAAATGCTATTTAGTAGGGCTGAGTGTATGTGGATATGATAGGTAAGTATTCGTTTATAAGCACCTGTGTATGTGTGAGTGAGTGAGGAGTGAGTGTGGTTATAACAAAGTATTAAATTTCATTTCAAGTGCGTTTTTATGTTTATGAAACCGGAAACAAAATCAAAGTTCCTACCAGAACTAAAAGAACATACTTTAGAAAAAAATGAATAAAAAACAACAGAGATCTTAAAAGAATTTAAATATGAATTATAGAAACCACTAATCAGCTTTTCGTTGATCAGAGTAATCTTCATTATTTTCAATACTAAAATCTATATTTAAGTACACTTTAATACAACAAATCTCGAACTAGATCCCCACTCACGCAGTCCATTGTTTTCGACCTAGAAATATAGTTTATGAGCGAAAAGAAAAAGGAATAGGTGTTGATGGATTTTAGATTTGAATCTCTAAAGCTCTCTCCGTTTAAAGAACCATTTGAGCTGTATACTCTACCGACATTAATAAACACCTTCACTCTCGCATTTCTCAATCGACAAATCTTAAAGTAGAGGCACCAAACAATATATGAACATTGTATTCCATTCTTGGTTAATTAAAAGTAGTGTAAACAGTAAAATTATCTGATAGATGGAAGTATTTCTTGTTTCATCTAAGAGAACCAAGATTATTGGTTGCTTTTGTTAGTTCCAGAGAACATCACATTCAATGGTCTTCCTAACTTGTGATGTAAGTGAATCATTCGTATTAGAAAACTACAAAGGACTTAGTCTGCAATCAAAGAAATATGAAATAAAATACTACTGTCATCTGCAAAAGAATAGATAGGATTGGAAGCTAAAAAGAGCACATTATTAAGAAAAATAAAGAACAGATTTTGAAATGAAAGAAAACTTTGTTGTACTCTTGAATTAAACCCAAACTCAGTACCCATGAGAAACCTCGATATGATAGGTAGATAGGTAGATATCAACCAAGGGTTTCGTGACTGTTCGCATATACCTAAGCCATCAGTAGGCATGTTGTGCACTCACAGCCTTAAGGCTATATATAGTATGCAGCTTGTAAAAACTACACCTACATCTTCCAGATCACTCCTTTGTGACAAGTTAAATATCTGTTGTAGTATCATTTACAAAATATTGAAATCTTGAACCAGGCATTGGCATGGAATCTGCTTCAGCATTTTGATGCCTTTGCTACATATCATCATATTACAGTTCGCCAATAAAGTTCAGGTACACATGTTAGACAGAGTAACCCATGACTGCGCTTACCTTAATTCACCCTTATTCGGTCTTAAAACACACGGTTTTTCTCTCATCTTAATAAGTCTTTCTATTGCGTCGTTGTTCCAAAATATTTGATTTCCTTCTTTATGCATACGAGTCTACTGTCAAAGTTAAATGTAAATCGTGTTTTGGGTGAGATACAATATTTCCAAAACCAAAAAAAAAAAGATGATTTTTGACAAACTTACTTTGTAACCCACTGTACGGTTCTACTTTAAATTTCAAGTCTATACGTAATGCATTTAATACAATATGTATGTGTACTTGGTATATGAATCAGTGAGCGTGTAATTGCTTTTGTGATGAATTTATGTCAACTTAATAAATACAAAGAAAATGCTCTTGATAAACAATTGAAACTTTAAACTTTTTTGTTTTTTTGTTGAAATCGCATGGAAATGGAAACAGCTTAAATAAAAGGAAAACAAACAAACAAAATAACGAACAGCAATTTAAAATTGCTGCAATTTTAAGTAGAAAATAGTTGAAAAGGTTTGTTTTTACAAGTTTCATTTCATTTAAATTTTTTTATTTTTGTTTAAACTCTTGTAAATTCAACTTTAATTCAGTTCACTTAACTGGCAACGAATAATAATTTTGTATTCATATGTACAATTTTATTTAAATTCATTTTGTAAGCATGGATGTATGGACATATATATGTAGTATGTATGTGTGCATATGCGTGAGAAGGAGTTTTCATTTAATTTTTGTTTAATTTTTTTTTTGTTAATACCCATTTAAAACAATTAATTTTTGAATTTTTAAACATAAAATTTGTATGGCAATACATGTTTAAATTTAATTGTGTCGGTTCATTAAACAACTTTAAATACAACAGTTAAATAATTAATTAAAAACGTTGATTCTTTTGCAAATAAATAACAAACAAAACAATTACAACAGCAACAGTACAACAACAACAGCTGCAACACTTGCAATAGCAACAAATACAGAATATTCAACAATTAATGCTATACTCATACGTGTTGTGTTATAAAATCATTTGCCTTGTAAACCAAACAAAAAAAAAACAAAAAATATTAAATGAAACACTTTAAAACTGAACTTGCAACACACAGTCTGGCCGACTAAACAGTGTGCTACCGTCAAAGAAAATCATGCCATAATTAGATGATTTGATGATGAAGCCAATGTAATCTTTAATAATTTAATTACAAATTAAGTAGGATGCATAATAATAATTAAAACATAATAATTTCTTGACACCAAGGCGAGCTTAATACAGCATATATGTAAATAAAAAGAATGTAGATTTTTCAAATTTTCTTTTAAGTAACTTAGCAAAGTATAATCCTTTAATTTGCGTTTAACAATATTTTAATTTATTGTAGATTTTTTCATATGTTTAGTAACGATGGTGACGATCCCTTTATATATGTATGTATGTTTAACCATGACATTGTATTGTATTCATAAATTCCCCAGCTCTCGCCCTCTGGCTTAACTGCTTTCATTTTTTATCCAGTTTGTTTTTTTTTCCTTCTTCCTTTCTTTATTTTTTTTTTTTATTTAACCATTCATCATACATTGATTGTAGTTGTATGGGAAGAAGGGGTGATGATTGAAGAAAAAATATGTGAAAACAGCAATGCTGCAATTAAATACAGTTTATGGTATTTCAAATATACATAATTCCACATTTTTTTTAATTCAGCATTTTATTTTTTAATGTATTTTTTATTATTTTTAAATACCTTATACAAACACCCTTCAAGCAATCACATAATTTTGCAAAATTCTATGAAATTGAAATGAAAAAAGTGAAACGTAAAAACACACAAAAGAAAAAAAACACTTTAATATTAATAAAGAAGGATAGTTGGGAAATGGAATTTATTTTCGATGTAAAAACATATAAATTTTCTATAGTTTTACAAATATATATCATAACTGATTATAATCAAATAATCTGCCAGTATTTCACAATTGAAAGTTTCAACTGAAAATTGAAATTAAACATTAAAATACTTACATCCAAAAAACCTTTATATTTTTTTAATAATTGACACGCGAAATACAAACATAGTTTATGCTACTACCTTATCTTAATGATGATCTATACAAATCTCAATTTTATTTTTCAGTTAATACATGTTCAGCTTGTTATTTGAAAACCACAAAGACCCATGTTATGTGTTGTAATTTTATCCAAAAGTAGGGGGATCTACTCATGACAATTTTATTTACTCTAAGAGTTTTTCCCAAAAGGCTGTTGGAACATGTTTTTTTATATTTGGCTTTGCTCGAGATGTCTGGGCTAGGAACTGAAGCACGGGCTATCGTCCTTAAGCCAACACTCTACCTACTAAAAGCGGCGACTTCTTTTGTATACAGATTGCTACATAATATAACATACATACATACATAGTTGGTCATTACAACCCTTCAGTCATTATTACGACCTAGCTTCTCACTCCGTTTATGTTGTGTGTGTTAATTTTATACAAGAGTGGTGGGATCTACAGTTTAAAGTCGATCCCGAACGACAAATTTTTGAGAAACTTTTCATGGCAATTTTATTTACTGCCAGAGTTTTTGCCAGAAATCTGCTGAGAGGAAGTCGCCGAAGAAATATTTTTTCAAATTTCGTTTCTATGTTTGACCCGGAGTTTGAACCACGGCCTTACGTCTAAATAAGCCAACACACTACCTACTAGACAACGATAACTACATAATATAAGAGATCTTTAAATAGCGGCAAATAAAATATATTTTGCTGTTTGACAAAAGGTACAGTGGTGGCCTTATAATTAGAAACGACTTAGCAACATGTATGTATGTTTGTTAATTTGTTTTACAGTTTTCACTGCGTACCTGGGATCAAAGGCTTTGTTTGGAGGACGTCTTACATACGTTTTTTCTTCAGATTGGGACAAATTAAACTTAGATTTGTCACTCCAGAGATCTCTGTTCCAGAAACATCGTTTCTAATTATAAGGCCACCACTGTATTTAATAAAAAATGTATATAAAATGTAAACATACAGTGAATTCATGTTTCTAATTCATTGAAATTTATGTCAGATGTTTTTTATTTTATTTTTTTTTTATTGTTTATTTATTATTATTTTTTATCTTTGATTTTAACATTTATGACCGTTATTTATATTATATTGACAATAAAAAATTTCAATTTAATGCAACAAAATAAAACAAGCGTTAGTTATTTTTTTTTTTAATTACTACTGTCTTCTATAACATGGCTAACATAAAAATTGAAATAAAATAGATTTCGAAAATAAATATTTTCTTCTTTTTACAATATTTTAAAACAAATAATAATAAAAGATAAGCAAAAAAGTGATTTATTTTTAATAATATCATGCAGTAATATTTGAAAATATTTGGTGTATGAAAACATTAAATAATTCATTAATTAAAATAAAATAAATAATTTTTTCTCTGTTCTTTTTTCAGATCGGTAAACTATTCCAAGCAACTAAAAAAAATATCATATAAAACCGTTTAATTAAGAAATTCTTACATGACAATGTCCATTGTCCATAGACTTCATTTTGATAAGACACTACCACTGCCGTTTTAATTATTTTTCTAATTTTTTTAGCTTTTATTTAATAAAATGTTAGCAAATGTTTATTGTGGTTTCTTTAATGTAAACGCAGAGACACACACCCTTACCCTTACATGTGACATGTGTCATCACGTGTGTTGAAAGGTACAGACATTAAATGAGTCTATAAAATAAACTCTTTTTCGTAACAACACTCCCCCTACTTATTAGTTTACCGTATTAATAAATGGTGGCTGTAACAAAATCCCCCCAGAAATCCCAATCTGTACGTTGACATTTTGTATGTATGTACGTTCATGTAAAATTCTACGTAACCCGTATAAACACAATGCCTTTAAAAATACATAAGTCGACAATCTGTCTACCCTATTATAATCGTAAACATTTTCCATCAACAGCAAAATATCCGCAATTTAAATTGAATTATCAAATGTACAAGAAATAAAATTTGATTTTACACAGAAGTTTTAATGAAGATTGAAAAACAAAACTACCTTGCCATCTTACTACTTAATGTTTAAACGAAATACATTCCATTCACTAGAATGTCAGTCACTTTGTAGCGAGTGTAGTGTGTAGGATGTAAGATTTTATTAAACAGCACGTGCTGTAAATGGAAGCTGGATTTAAGCAAAATTTTTAGAAAAAATAACTGCTTGTTAATATACTGGCAACTACATACACGCATATGTACATAAAAGTAAAAGTATAAAATGAAAAAATAAAAGTGAATGATATAAACTATTCAATCGTAGTAATACCATAAATTTAGCAACATTCCATTCACTTTATCATTGTCAACCCCTCTCAGTTTGTTTGTTCCGTTCCCGTTTTCTAATGTTGACAGCAATTTTGCAGTTATTTTATGCGACATTTAATAACAACTTAATTTAGGGCGAATGCCCGTTATAAGGGAAAAAATCCACCCTCTTACTTCGACCTTTCTATGCTCATACTATCCATCTCCTGCATACTCGTACATACTTTATAACGAATAGCTTTATGTTCACGCACAATGGCAAATATTGATTATTTTATTGCTTTTAATAAATAAAAATCAAGTAAGAGGAAGACAATGCCTTTGTGTCTGTTCGCTCCGGTCAAGGCGATGGTGATGGTGATGGTACAAATTCAAAGGGAGGTTAATACATTTTGCCCAGATTCATGGAAATAAATTGTAGAGATTTTCATATTAATTGTGTGCGATCGTATACGTGCACACAGACACATGTAAGTAAGTATGCCTAGGTTGATGTATTTGTTTTGATTTGCTTTGATTTGATGCGAGTCGAACACTTAATGATGGCCTATTTTATCTTTTGTAAACCTTATTGATTAAAGGGAAAGACAAACACATGCTACTCTAATTAAAGACAGCAGCCAAAAGTAAAATAATTATTAATTTTCGATTGTTTTTCTTTTTCTTTTCCTTTTTCTAATAGTGATAATGAAAAGCAATAAATTCAAGAATCAGTTCATTTCTCACAACAAAAAAAGTAAAAAACTATCGGAAATTCTTTTCATACGGATTTGGTGGTGTTTCTAAATAAAACAAAAAAAAAATTTAAATTCCATTTTGTATGTTAAAGCTGGACTTTAATAAATTTACGCATCCCTCACTCATTCTTCATTTACGCTGAGGGTTAGTTTTTGTTCAATGCAGGCGTACATTAAAGCAAAACCCACATACATACCCACACACACATCTTCATACGCACAAAGACGTATGAATGAAAGAAACTCTTTTAAGAACATGTTTTGACAAAGAAAATCATTGAGTTAAACTGAATACACACACACACCTACATGCCAGAAATGAAAACTAACAAGTTTTTCAACACCTTTTTTTTTTGTTTTTGAGGGATATTTTCTCTTGGTCTTTTTACGGTTGTTCTGTTTGTTGTTTAGGTGGTTGGCAGTGCACTTTTGAAAGAACTCAAGATTACAGATGCAATGTGACCAACGAGAGAGAAAATGAGTGTGTGTATGTGTGTGTGTGTTTGTTTGTTGTTGTTAATGTTCTGTTTTGTTTGTGCTTTTACTACTGTTCTGTTTTGTAGTCTATAATTTAAAAGTAAACCAACAACTACAACAGCAACAACTGCATAAACTACAACAACAAGTGTAGTTAGTGAGAAACATACAAACTCAACTGAGCATACCATGTGCACAATGCAATACTGAATAGTAGTGACCTTTTGTAGTTTTACAAACACATGCACACAAAAAAATACTGAACTGAACATACTCTTACGTACACCTCCTATACACCTACACATATACAAGCGTACATTCATATTTAAATTTTAATTTGTATACACATACAGAAATTCATATGTTTGACTATATGTACTAATGTACGTAATGTAATGTATGTATGGGTGTCTGCGAGTGTTACTGACTGGTAATTTGAATGTCATTTTTCAGTTCTTTATTTCTGTGTTTTTATTTCCTTTTTTTCTGTAACAGGCAGCTCGTTTTTCAGATTTTTTTTTACCAACAAGTGAATGCCTAGCCGTGCCCTATACATTGGTGATGTAAAATTGGAACAAAAATACAAAAAAGAAAAGAAACGAAGAGAAAAAATGGTAAATGAATGACACTTCAGCACACAAGTTTGTTTATTTAAGTTGTGCAGTTACTAATTAGTGAATAACAATTTTAAAAAACGTGTTCTTTATTAAATCGTACAAACATTGTTGCATCTTTTAAAATTGTTTTAGTTTTTGTTATATAAAGAAACTGTTTAGAAACTGTAGTCTTAAAGGAAATTGGAAAAAACAGAGTCTTAAAGATTTTTTTCGATTAAAATTCTCATTTTTATTTTACTCACACGTTCACATGTACGTACACATGTGTTATTATAAAGTCATAAAAGTTCCTGGTAAACTATAAACGTTTTGAAGGATTATAAAACTAAACGAGTTTTATCGCTTTCAGTCAGAGATGTTATAACATTGAGGGGGTGGTTAAATCGATAACAAAAACATTGCACATGTAAAATTCATTGATCAATGTTAGTAAGAATAAAAGCTGCAAACATTCTCTTTAAAATCTATTTATCGGAATTACATATATCTCGAGTTATAGTATTTAAAATATTGCCCCCACTTGTGCATTATTTACGTAATGCCTCTGTTTAGTTTTGTACACTGTTGGTATTTACTTAAATGGAATATAAAGCAACAGTAGGAAAACATTTTGCAACATATTTAGAAAGGCGTTACAAATACTTTTGGTAAGAAGCTCAAAAACTTATCTTAAGTACATACAACGTTGTAATTTTAGTTTCTTAAACAGTAAAAGGAGAGAAACTGCAAGACAAAACGTTTCAGCTCATGCCTCATGCCAGAAGTGATTTTACAGCATCTTTTCAAAACTAAAAACCAACTGAAGTTAAAGACGAAGCAACAGAAAAAAGAGGAAAGTTGTGGCAAAAAGAAAACCTCAACTCACGTAATTTGAAAACTATTGGAAAAATTCGAAACCATTACACCTTGGTCATATGGAACTGCTAACGAAGATTAAAAATAAATCAACTAAGTATGGCCTTTGGAAAGAAGACCATTACAGCCACTATAATATAATATAAACGGAATGTTTAAATATTCTAGTGCTCGGTTTTGACCTTTGTCAACATTTCACCTTAACGACAGGTGTTTGTTATATGTTAGATTATTTTTTTTCTTTTTTTCATGTATCGATTACAATATCATTTAAAATTTTTTTTTTATGTTTCGTTTACATTCGTTGCGATTCATTGAATATACTCGCATTGACTGACCCTTATCGCTGCCTGTAGATTGTTGTGTTGCACGTTTTCATACAGTTATTTAGATGCGAATTTATTCCATTTCCTGTATATTGATGATGCCGGCGATAATAATGCCGTTCAAGCTGTTGGTGATTTATTTTCTTTTTTTTAATACTCCTGTTGTTACAGGCATTTCATGCTTTATTGCGTTCATTTCATGAATTTTTAATTTACATACATGTTTAACCATAAAAATTCATTAATAGTCAACCATTGTAATATACATTTGCATTTACGAATAATAAAAAAAAAAACAGAAAAAAATCAAAAGTTCACGTATGATTGATAGCCGATAATAGACAAGTTCGTTATAAATAAACTCACACATGGCGTTTGGATGATTTCCTGTTTCCGTTTAGATAATTGTAAATAAAATAAAGATAAAAATATTCACGTATCAAAACATTATTTTCAAATTGCGTATTAAATAATAAATATTTTGAAACAATTTAAGACCAGCTTTTAAGTTAAAAAATATTTTTCAAAAATACATTTTCATGAGGGTTTAAATTAAAACGTAAAGTTGGATTACTTTAGTGTTATTTATGGAACTGATGATTTTTTAAGTCTTGATTTAAAGAGTAAAAAATGTATTACTCAAATTAAATAAAAGTTCCAAAGTCGACAATTAGAGTTTTAAAGCAGAATCACTAGAGCCCAGATCCTTAAGTCATCTCCATGTAATACTGTCCTGCACTGGCACATTTATTTCATTTTATTACGAATTTATTTACTCCCATTAGCAGTGATTACTTTCACGTTGCTTTGGTAATTAATTGAGATTTCCAATCCACAGCGTTTTGGCGAACCTCAGTAGAATTATTACTTTGCCCATTTATTATCGAAAATTTTCATGTACTTGGCAATTTGCTTCATGTTTCATCTGGCATTCGTTCAGTCATCCGTATAAACGTCCATCCGATTTTGCATCAATAAACTGATATCACATTTGAAAGTTCAATTTTGTAGTACGATACTTCAATCGCATTCAAAATATGGCTATGTGTATGCAACCATTGCCTTAATCATTGTAGCTCAAATATGCTCAGCTGCACTATACCTTGTCAGAAATGTAGCAATCCCAAGCTATTATTGCTATGCAGTAAGAAATTTTTCTTATATAGGCCACGTTACCGGCAAGACAGAATGTTTTATTGATAACAAGCTCATGTCATTCGCATAGGCAAGTGCTTCAAAATGGTGGTTAAAGCTCCAGTTCATGCCATTTTGATTACTTCATGTTGAGTTCTGTAGAATGCCATCAGTAGCTATAAAGAAGAGGAGACAATAAGCATTCTTAGTTCTTATCTGCGTGGATTGCGATTATATTAGAGAGCTCGTCATTATGAATACTATTCCATTTAAATGTGCATATTGTACTCCTCTTATCATGAGCGTTCCCGAAGTGTAGGCCGCAAAAAGAACTTGAACAGACGTTCAATATTCATTCGTTTACTTCACTACAATGAATTGCGTGTTAATCTGATTCGATTTAATGCAATTCGAAAGTATACGACACCGTACGCTGAAAGAGGTCTATTTTTGACAGAAAAACTGCAACTTCTAACCACTCCCTGGAAATAAACTCTTTAATACATATGGAACCAGATATTGGCAAGGAAAGTCTTATCGTAGTCGCTTTTATAATTTCAGTCTTGATTTTAGTGTCTGTGAAATATTTTTTAAGTTATTTTTTTCGCCTACATTTGTGGCTGCATCAGGGTCTAGAGAGGTCATTGTTGGAAATTTATTCATTTATTCCTTTGTAGCAGAGCAATCAGGTGAGACTTTTAAAAATATTATTTAAAGTTATTTTTCAAAATGAATTTTCATTCAATATCTGGTGACACACTCTACAAACTGACACAGTGACACAGTTGTCAGCTAGAAATAAACCTCAGTGCACTCAAAAATTTAACGAATAATGAAAAAGAAATAAAGAAAAGAATTCGAAATGTTACGTGAACAAAACAAACTTCTATTGCCGGAATGCAACAGAAGCGGATTTTTTGCAACTTTTTCGGATTCTATTTTCAAAAAAAATTTCACATTTTTTAAAATGTGTGATGTGTGTGCCTGTATATGTAACAATATAAAATATTTAAAACAGCCGAAAGTATTTTTTTATAAATACTTTATAAATTTTCAAAACAAATACAAACAAAGTTGCATGCAACAGTAACTGTGATGGTGATGGCGGAATTTAGCAAATTCCATTTCAAATACAAAAACAAAATAAAATTTAAATTTAACTCTCAAACGCATATTTGCAGGCTAAGGGATGCATCAAAAACTCAATTTGTTCTATTGGAGAGCTTATATTATTTATTATTTTTCCAGCGATTATCGTATTTTTTTTTATTTTATTTCATTTGTATCGTTATTTGTGGCTAGGAATAAACAAGAGGAGACACAAACATGAATTTAATGGACAGATTTAATTTCGAAATTTAAATTAAAAAACTAGACTAAGACTAATGACGTGTCTTTATAATTTCAATGCTTTTCCAATAATTTGCTTAAGAAATTACTGCTACAGATTAATTATAGTATAAGCCTCACTTTATTCAACTTAATAAGACCTTATTGCTTTTTTCTGCAGGAAATAGATTTAAAAATCCCTTTTATAAACACCATAATGATTAGGAGGCATTGTCCTCTTATCTTTGCTTTGCCTCTTAGCTTAAGAATAAATCAACAAAAAGTATTGATTGTTGAATTTTAACCTGAATTCTGCAGACTACAAAGGCAACTGAAAAGAAACTACCAGGCTTAAAAGAGTTTTTCCAATCGAACTGAAGTAAATGACCGTCTAACAGCAATATATATCAATGGACCCACAGACGTTTATAGCATCTCTATTATATTTCTATTCGCCCTTATTAAATTTTTTTTCTTTACATTCTTCAGTTTAAAGCAAAGCAAAAAAAAATAAAGACAAATTCTTCTTTGGTTTTGAAGAGTTTCAATATTTAACAATATCGTCTGTCTGTAACTATATTTGTTCTGCTTATTGCTTCTTTTTATTCCTTAACCTTTTGTTGCAAGTCTACTTTTGTTGCATTAGGTTTTGTGTCTTTCTTTCATTTTTTTCTTTTTTTCACAAAGCTCCACCACTGTTCCTTACAACGTTAAAAGGATTTCAAATTGTTTTTTGCCTTCTGCAATATTTTTTCTCAATTCGCTTGTTCGCCAACATTTTTCGGTTGTCATTGAAAATTTGTTCCTGATTTACTTTAAGAATTAAAGTAGTGTCTAAGTAGCATTATCAAAGTTTATTTCTTTTTCTCTGGGGAAATATATTCTCTTCTCGATAACATTGTACATTGTACAGATGGTGGAAGTAAAAACAAAAAAGAGAATCATGTTGTTAGTGGATTCTGAATGTTAAATTTTTTGTATTTTATTGGAGAATTTTTTTTTTTTTTGCTTAAACACAGAAATTAAGTGAATAAGTTAAGAACAAATCGAAGAATCTAACGTTGAAAGAAAAGTAAATCATGTAAATGTTGAAAAGAAGAATTTTTACGACAAAAGAAAGTAAAAGTTATACATCGAAAGAGGCATTGAAACAATGGCCTGCATTAAATATACTCGCAAAAAAAATATGTTTAAAATCAAGGTCACATTTCAAGTGCTTCTCAAGGAAGAAACATAAGAGATTGAATGAAAAATGAAGAGAAAAGACAAGTTAAGTTTTTGGGACAATTTAAAAAGGGTGTTTAACACATTTTAAATTGAATACCTTTTTAAAAATTAAATTTGAGAGGAGGATATAATCTTCAGAGAGAGTTTTAATTATTAGCAATTGATATAAAAAAATAAAATGCATGCTAGTCAGTCTATAAGCCAATTAAAAATTGATTTTAATATTGGCAATGCAAATTCTTATCAATAAAAAATTAAAATATAATGTGGATACACACAGACCTCTTTCCACATTCCACTTAATACCCCAACTGGGGACTAAATGAGATATTAAATTAAATGCTTTTTCACTTTGGTAAATAAAATTGTTTTCAGTTTTACGGATTTGAACTTTATTCTCTGAAAGAGAATTAATAAAAAAAAAGTAATTAAACACATGGTAAATGTCGTATGTATGTTAAATTTTTAGAAAACCCCACCACGAGCTCAATAATTCTATAGAGCAACGCATATCCAGTGGGCAGCATACATACATACATACATATGTACATACATAATTGGTGATTACAGTATTCTATCTACCTTCTCACACCACTCATGTTGTGTGTATTAATTTTATACATGAGAGTTCAAAGTCGATTCCGAACGACAAATTTTTGAGAAACTTTTCATGGCAATTTTATTTCTACTCCCAGAGTTTTGCCAGAAATCTGCAGAGAGGAAGTCGCCGAAGAAATATTTTTCCATCCTTCGTGTTAATGTCTGACCTGGAGTTTGAACCGTGGCCTTACTTCTAATAAGCTAATAAGCCAATAAGCTACCCACTAGACTACGGGGAATTGGGCAGCATGCCTGGATTAAATCCATATTTGTTTGAAGCTTAGTTTTCATACAATCCAGTCGTATATCTGCTATTCTAAACTTTGATTTTGGCCCCTTTAGCTCTCCTTCGTTTTTAAATCACGATAAAATTGAGATTTAAGCTTAAAGCTACACCAAAAATCCTAATCAGTGGAACTGCATCAATTAGATTAGTTTTAAAACTCATAAACTAAATGTTCTTGATCATATGGAGTATATAATCTGTTAAGTCTAATATATAGTATATGCCTTATTTAAATAACAAGATATTGTGTATTAAAATTAAAGAAACATGTGTTACATACTACTCGAAAATGAAACACTTAAAACTGACCCTCACATATATTTTCCTTTTATCATGCCGTGAATACTCAGAGATACTGTAATAATTTTCAATAAAAGTCGAAATTGATTTCAAAAATAAATTTAAAAATAAAAAAGAACTCCAGTCCTCTTTCTAATAACGTGTTAAGCCTCTAATGAAACAATACTTAATACAGGCAAGAAAAGAGAAAAAAAATACTGAAATAAACAAACAAACAAACAAAAATAAGGTAAACAAAAGCAGGTTGCCATTGATGTTGTCAATGTTTCGTTTAAATTTTTCCTGCTGCTGTTGGATTTGTTGCTGTAGTTGTTGTTATTTTATTTTTTTTTTGTTGTCACTGAAATATTTACCTTGTTCAAATAAATCTTTATCGCATTTTGCTTTAACAACAATTTGTTGTTTAAATATTTGTATTAAAACACAAATACATTCTCTTACAATACATACACATACAAGGCAACTCTCCGAGGCATGGTAACTACGTATACTCTCGACACACACACACGTATACATACGTATATGAATGTACGTTTATTTGACTCAATAATAAACAAACAGAGTACAACCGAAAAAATTTGTTTCAAATACTGTTTAAAATTCTACACAATAATTGGTTGGAGATAAAACTCATTTCGTTACCTGCAAACCAACATTTGTAATTAAAGCGATAAACGGCGATAATGTTTACATGAAATGGAACAGAATAAATAATAAAGTTGCAGAGATAAAGATCATCATGTACATATTTGGTAATAAATGCTTGTCCTTCGACGCAACAGCAATTACTCTATTATAGCCAGATGTTGAAATTACATGACAGTACAACTGCAATTAATGCTAGAACAGCAGCAGAGTGATTATATGCTGCAATTAAACATAAATTGCTTAAATAATTGTTAATAAAACAAAGAAATTATTGAGATTAATCAAAAGACATACATACACATATTATTCGGCACAAGAGAAATATCTAAAACCCTTACCTTATAAAAGACTTCTCGGTATTTCTACAGCGTATTTAATTCACTGTACATTACGTACACATCGTTGTAGAGCTTATTTCCGTTGAATCTTTTTAAAGGCAAATTAACTTTTTTTTTGTAAATGAATTTATTCTAGTACTTGTAAGCAAATCAAAAAATATTCAAAAATATTAAAAATTAAAACTTCAAATAAAGCTAATTCGATGGAAATCAATCATTTAATCCTCGAATGAATTGTAAATGAATAAACCAGTGCAGCATATCAAAAAATGAAATGAAAATAGAAAAAGAGGATAAGCTTCTTGCGACAAAATTGTGTAAAATCCTTACATTTGCACACTTTCAAGTTTATTACTATTTTACAGGATATTACCAATCATTGCTGCTCTTCCTCTCTTAATCCGGTTGTCTATTTAATACTCGTCACTTGTAGAACTAATTGCTTTTAAATTGTTTTCATACTAATAGTGCCATTAATATCTCTCCTTATACCGCCCTCCCCCCCCCTTTCGTAACTGCCTTACATTTGCAGTGAACGACAAAAATTTAAACTCTTAACCCTGTGTTGAAAGTGGTAAAAGAGCAGAAACTATAGCAAAATGAAATAAAACAGAAAGTGTATGGGAAGGCAAGCAGGAAAGAGAAAATAGTATAAAGTCATCTTACGAACTTGGTAATAAATTCAGTTTATTACCTTGTCAATTATATTAGATCCTTAAAGCAATTATGGTCAATTAAAGTGTATATAAAAGCAAATAATTGTATTTGTAAAGTATGTTTAATAATATAAAATGTACATGGATTAAGTGTAACTTAAAACAGGATTAAAGCATAATGAACGAACGAACGAACGAACGAAATGAATAGAAAGTTAAATGCAGTAAAGGATTCTCTCACTCTCACTCCCTCTCTCTCTCGCTCGCTGCTGAAGTGCTCAAGTGCTTTGGAACATACTTTACATTATGAAACAGAAGCAACAATTGAATTAAGCCTGTACAGCACTTTAATATTAAATTAATTATTAATTATGGCACACAAGGAAAAACATTTTCTTTTCTTTATACTGTATGATCATCTTTGTTTATTGCTTTATTGCTTTTATACTATTAAATGTATGTATGTATGTATGAGTGTATGTATATCATGTTAACCATTATTTTTCTGCTTATTTAGTGAGTGCTAAACGTATGAGTAATATTTATTTAAAATAATAATATTACTCATACGCTTAGTTTTGCTGAAGTTTGCTTGGAAATCTATTGAAGTGAAGTGAAATCTAGAGAAGTGATTATATTGATGAGCGTTGAAACGAAATTAAAATTAAACTAAAATTTTATGAACTTTCATTTTTAATAAATAAAAATATAAAAAAGAAAAAAAAAATTTATCTATTATTGTCTAGAATTGTATTTTATTTAAAATTTTTCTACCACACTTTAAAATTTATTAACATATTTTATTTTGTTGAATTTATTTATGTTTGTTATGTGATTTTTTTTTGTTTCATTCTTTGATTTGAAAACATTTCATAATTGGTTGTTTAATTTTGTAGTGTTTGCATCTGTGCAACAGAGTGATGTTTTCACACACGCTTTTGTCAGCTCGCACTCGTTATTGTAATTTATTTAGAATTCTAAATACATAATAAAAATCATAACTACACATTCTTTTTTGTTTAATTTCAATGCATGTTTCTTTGGTTTTTGGTTCAACATGTGAGTAAGGCTGTTAGACTGTCAACTACCAACAGTAGACACTTTTCAAGCTGGATATTCAAAGAGAAAATTTCAAATATTAAGTCATATGCACATGAGACTGTTGTGCATCGCCTATGTCATGCAATTTAAAAGGTTTTCGTATAATTAAATGAAAATTGAAATAAAACAGACTCATCATATATGTATGTACATACATCATAACTATACGAACGAAATGAAATATTCTTTTTAATTTTTTGTTCTTGTATTAATGACAAACTGCTGTTCATACATACCACAGAAAGAAATATGTTAGAAATATCATAATTAAATCTTTTTCAATGCCAAATAAAATAATTATTATAAAAATGAAAACAAACAAGAAAAACTTAAGCAATGAAAGTCGCCTTTTCTATTATGAAAAAGAGAGAATATATGATAATATTTTTATGGTTGGAATGAAAAGTGTACATTGCTTGTAGCATCTAATTATCGCCAAAACACCTACCATTGTTTTATAGTAGATCACTAAATTTTTACTAACTCCGTCGCCTGGTTTGCCTTGCCTATTATATGGCTGAGTAAACAGTCTGATGAATGTTCTTGAAGGCGAGTGTTTATGGCTCCGAATTCTCGAAATCTCTATAAATGTAAACATCGTTGTTTACATTCATTATTGTTGTTTGTGTCTTTTGTTTACATTTATTCTTGTAGTGTTTGTTGTTGTACTTTTGTTTATTTGTTTCCCATTTTTATGCTAGAGTTGGTTGTTGTATTTTTGTTTACTTGGTTACCATTTTTTATGCTGGTGTTTATTGTAATTTTGTTTACTTATTTACCATTCTAATGTTAAATGATGTAAAAGCAAAACACCAGTATCTTGATTTTTCATTTTCGTAAGAATATAATAATTTTTGTTTTTATTTTCGAATAAGGTTTTATTACAAACATATTAAGTGTTATGCTATCTTTAAATGTAGAATACCTTCAGGTTGAGCATTATCATTAATTATTTCATATCGATTTGAAATAACTTTGTTTACATGAATATCGTAACACATTTGAATGCAAATTCTTTGCGAAAAAAAGATCTCTACTATAATCACTTTTACTGTTTTTATTATTTACATAATAATATATTCACACACATACATTGGCTGGTAAAAGTGTTCGAATAGAATATTAAATAAAAATGGAATATAAATTTAACTTAAAGTGTCAAATTATACAGAGAAATAGTTTAATTAATTTCCGAATATTTTTCGAAAGCTTTCAAATATAGCTTCAAAATTCATAGCAAATCTTCAATTACGTTTATTTACTAGCACATTAGCCACGAACAATGAACCTATAACCCCAAAATTGTCTTGCTGTCGCTATAATAATAAATGAGCTGAGCATAGTGCTTTAAGTGAACACGATTTGATTCTTAAAGTTGTCTGTTTAAAATCATTGTTTAGTTAATAAATAAATTATATTGAAATTTTTATACGTTTAACATCAGTTGTCATTGTATAAAAGATATTTACTTTTGCAACCCAGTGTATGTTCGTACATACTCATACCTATAAACCAAAAAGAAACCCCCCAGTATGGTTTTGTCGTGTCGTTGTGTTATAACCAAGGCGTTACTAATTCATATTTAAATTGTGTGTTAAGTCGTGCATAATCCAGTGTATCACATTCGCAGAGACTTATTTTGTACAATTTATGTGTGATTTATGAACCTGATTTATTCGTCTTATTCTTTGTATTTTTTTTTTTATTTTATAAAATACTACATACCACATTAAGACTCTTAACAGAGAAATAAAATTATAATCTTGTAAGAAGAAAAAAAGGATTGGTTAGAGATTATATGATTAGAAGTTAAGATAAAATTTTAAAAGATTTACTAAAGGCGAGAAATTGATAAGTTAAAGGAATTTTGGTTTTTTCTTTTTTGGTTGAACAGTGCTGTTAAATAGTAAATTAACGTAAAAGAAAAGTAATCATAAATAAAAATACAAGTAATGATAGTTCTGCTTATATTTTGTACTGTTTTTGCTTTAAGTATTGTGTAACAAACCACGTGTGTGTATATTTAATGCCTTTGTGCACTCACTTTATCTAAAACTTATCAAGTCAATAATTTTCTAAGCTCTTCTAAGCAGTACTCTTAGACTTACAAGACACCAAACAGAAATATATAAAGGAATCGTATTATCAAACTGCCAAAGTTACAGAGTATTTTTCGCCAATCCAGGTATAAAAATATAAAGACTTTCACTAGCTAGTCAAAGGCTTCCTTACACTTTTTAACCTCTATTCATATAGCTCTCACACCAGGTTAGGTCAGGCTCGTTTACGGAAAATCCTTTGAGAACGATTTCCCACTTTCATCAACGCCATACTAGGTTTAAGTATGATACCACAATTAATATTCTCTTGAAAATACCAACTTGTGTCCAAAATAGAAATAAGCGTCAAGGATGCACAAAAATGTGACGACAACACATGAATTCAAGATAGTATCATACTTCTCCTCAGACCTACAGCTCCTGCAGAAGTCATTAGACGGAGTGCCAAATCTTTCGGCATGCCTTCCGAAAGGATAGTGGCCCATAAGAATCACTACAGTGAAAGGCATGCGATTAATTAAACGAAATAAGTCAATCCTCTGCTTGTTTATACGTGTCCAATAAAGTCTTGCAATATTGAACGCACTTTCTTGCTGCCAACTAGATTGCACCTTTCTGTAAAACAGTTGGACGTCACAAGCAAATACTTGGGACACAACACAATCGCGGGAGATGTTAAGATCATCGTAGCCTCATAGACACCGAGTGCTGCGACAGTAGCTTGATTGTCTGACAATATTGCAATGTCTCGTCCTTTGTACCTTCTACTCCAATTTTCCGTATAAACAAAAGCATATAAAAATTTTATTCACCACATTCGCCAACTATTTTCTTAAAACTGTTATACAAGTATAAAATATACTACGTATGGAAAGTACACACTTGTTGAATCTGATGCCATTAAGTACTACATTTTTTGAAATAAGGGTAGTTAACTCTCCGTCTATCTTTCTTTCTCTGTTGCCTACTCTCAATAAGTACAATCCGCTCTCTCTCTCTCTCTCTCTGAGCGAATAACCTAAATAACACGTTTAATAATCGTATAGTATGGTATAATCACCACACATTCTCTCAATTTTTCGTCGTTTCATACAAAATAAAAGGAATTTTTGTTGAATTTCTTAAACATTTTCAACATTTTTCCCGATGAATTCATGATAATTTATTATGCATCCAAAGCAATCTCAGCTGTATTTTGTGTAAAAACTTACCACAAATTCGTGTAGAAAATGTGAAAAAAATCGCATTTCAGAACAAAAAAAGGAAACAGGACACGACTTTCCTTCCACATACTTTAAAGGACTGAATACAAACAGACAAGGAAAAGCTTTAGTCGACTATTTGCTGCAAAAGCAAACGAACGTGTCGTGTACAGAAACGAAAAGAAAAATTCTAAAAAGAAAAGAATATCTACTGAAATAAGAAAATAAAGGAAGGAAAAGAAAACTTCAATTTACAAAGTAAATCATATCAAAAGTGAACGTTGAGAAATCAAATAAAATATTTATTATAAAACACCATACAGCGAGTGGACCGTCAGTGTTTATTTGCCTGAGATGCAATAAAAATCTCAATTTAACATATCCTTTGATATCGTGTCACATCCTACTGTTTAAATATTTATGCGGAAAGAAAAACCTTTTCGTAATTGCATTTTGATACAACAACAACAAACAACAGCAACAACAAGAAATAAGAAACAAGTTCATTTACCTTAAGGCAATCAACAACAGCAACAACAATAATAAATAAAATGTACTAAAAAAAGACGTGGTAAAATTTCATTTAAAAATGTCATGCAATTTGTGCTTTTAAGCAAAACAAAAATTAAAAAGGAAATAAAACAACAACTAAAAATAAAATAAAAAGAGAAAAAGAAAAAGAATTCTTTTATATTTTTTAATTGCATTTAAAAGTTCATTTGAATCTCTTTTTGGCATTTTAGTTAGTTATCGTTAGTATGTGATCTATTTAAAGTTTTTATTTGTCAAACAAAATGTCATTCCGTCGTGATTATTCCGTTACGATTATTAACATTTTAAAAAAGTGAAATGTGAAAACAAGAAAAAAAATATTGAAAAAAATCACAATTCTATGCCAAATACGAATAAATTTTAAAACAAATAAAACCAATTACAACACACATGTGAACAAACTCAAAAAGATTTCAAAAACAATTTAGGAATAACACTGTGAACTAAACTGGTAAGCACATACATACATACGTCTATTACTAATCTAATGTTACAATGTAAAGTTTACATTGTAAACCAAACTAATTTGCTTCCTTGACTCGACTTTTAATTTTTTTATTTCATTTGATGCTAAATTTTAAATGCATAGCGAGTTCAAGGCCTTTCCTTTTGTCAATGTTAACTAATGAACCATGTTTCTCTACTCAATATAGATTCGAATTAGTGATACTTGCTTGTGTTTCATCAATATTCCACCATAAATCTGTTTGATTTACAACCAATGCAAAAAATAAATTCTATTTCTCCTTCAGCTACATCGCAAAATGCGTTAATCAATCATGCGTTACCATATTTATCAGAAATGTTGGATGCTGTTGAATAACTTCAAACGATTGATTGAATTTGATTTATACGATTTAAGCATAGCAAACATAGTTGCATATACTCTACTATAATTTTATGAACACATATCGACGCATTTTTTATATACGGATTTATATGCATACATACGTACGTATATAATTCAATAGATAACTTAACTAAGTTTTTTTTGTGGGATTTTCAATTGTAGCAATTTATCAAATAAAAGACTGTGAAATTATTGAGTCTCTCTAAGCAAGACATTACTAATCAGGAGTATATTATTATGTTCATTGCTGTAGTTTGATTAATATCATTTCGTAAAAGTTGACTTAACATACATAATTGGTCATTACAATCCTTCAGTCAGGATTATGGACCTAGTTTCTCACAACACTTATGCTGTGTGTGTTAATTTTTGTATACATGAGTGGCGGGACCTACAGTTTAAAGTCGACTTCGAACGACAGATTTTTGAGGAACATTTCATGGCAATTTTATTTGCTCTCAGAGCTTTTGCCAGAAATCTTCTGAGAGAAGTCGCCAAAGAAATATTTTTGTTCTATTTTCGTTTTGATATCTGACCTAGGGTTTCAACTGTGGCCTTATGTCTAATAAACTAACACACTACCTACTAGACTACGCCGATTTCAATGATCAACTGTATCAATAAGCACCGATTTTACATTGAAATTAAATTCCTTTCTCTCTTCCCTATCCACATTTATCTTTATCATGCCTCATCGTTTTCTTTTTTTCATCATTAAACCTACACCTACATATACTATGTAGTATCTTTGTATCCTTCATTCGTATAACGAGCTATGTTCCTGCTATATTATTGGTATCATTCCAGTTTTTCCTGTCTTAACTATTTCTTTCAAATTATACCCCCATACTGTGCTAGCGGATATTCCACTTGGACAGCTAACTTGTGTTTTTCAAGCTACAGCAGATCGGGATATATCGAAATCAGACAATATCTTTAAGATCGCAATGTATGACGTTTCAGGAGTCACAGCTTTGATTCGATACTTGAGTTGAGTTAATATTTGAGTTAAAAATTCTGATCACAACCTTTATTGATAGTCCAAATGCGCACTTTGCTAACCTTGTGTGATTCCTTATAGTAACTGCAAAACATTATATATGTGTTATAACGGTACTTAAGAAGCAATAGTTGTCTACCTCGTATTATTTCAAGGCTATGAACATATCGGTTTTCATTTCCTATTATTTCGTATTGTCTTCCGGCCCTTACTACAGCTTCAAAAAATGGTTTCTCTATGCACGAATACATTTCATATGTCAGATTATTCAATAGCTTACTGCTATATTTGTTCTTGAAAAAAAACTTCTCTGACAGTACCATTGGCCCAAATTGCTTATCAATCTTTCAGAATATGATGTCTCTGAACGATATAGCTTTTCGGTTACAAAATGGACATAAAACACGAACTTTTTTGAAACAGTGCCACTATTTTGCGGATAAACTCAAGAGCACTCTTAAACTGCAATAGAAAATATAATAAAATAGCTGTCAGATCACAAAGCCATTTAGAACTTATTTCAGAATGTTTAAGAAATTTGTTCATTTTCATTTCGATAAATGTCAGATGTCATCATCAGTTTTGAATAACATTAAATTTAATTTCACCTTTAACCTTTTACTGTCACTGTTATCATGTCGTTTTGTATAGTAGCAGTACCTGATATACCTCATTGAACGCCTTATTAAATAATAAATTTTAATTAAATCATTTAATTTAAGTTCTATTGGAGGGCGCCATAAATTTGAATCCATACAGTTGCACTTTTATCTTTGCATTGGTATCGACAAAGTACTTGAATAACTTAACTGAGCTGCAATAATATTTTTTTTCTTTTATTTTTTTCATTTTCATTTTCATTTTACTTCTGTTTGTTGCATGTTTTAACAGTAACTCTGTACAACAACGTTGGAATAGAAATTTTTATAAAGGTTTGTTAGTGTAGTTGTAGTGGCACTTTTAAAACACCGATTTCTTTCTTTTTTCACTCCAAAACTTTTTTTTGCAGTCTTTCTGTAGCTTTATTTCATGTTAGTTTTTTTTTTGCTTTAAGTTGTGAGTTTTTTTTCTATTCTAACCAACTTAGCCATCCGGCCAGTTAGCCATGGAGAGAGAGATACACTGTCCAGATCCACAGCTCTAAAGAGCTAGAGAACGAAGAGAATGAGTGAATGTAACGTTTTTAACTTTATATCAAGGCTTAAAAAACTTTAATCCTACAAATAATATTATTTTAATATCTGCAAAGTAGAATTACGAGCAAATTGAAAAAGAACAAGATTTTTTATAAAATTTTTATTTCTTCTTTTCCATTTATATTTCAATTCTTTCTCACAATTTTTTTTTCAATATTTTATTCGTTGCTTCTTTCTCGTTTTGCCTTTATCCAAAAAAAAACCAAGGAGCTACTGATTATAGTTGCTTAGTTGAGTCGATTTAAGTTGAGCCCGTAAATGTGGCTGTTATTTTTACTACTTTTCGAATTTCCTTCAAGCAGGTTCAGTTTCTGTTGTTTTTTCCTCTTTTGTTTCAGATTCTTTTTATTTTCTCCCTGCTCTTTAGGATTTCACAAAATAAGTATATATATGTGTGTGTGTGTAGTTGCTGTTCTCTTCGAATCATTCAATTTAAAATGTTTCAGTTTTCTCGTCCATCTCTCTTCATCTCTTGTGCATTTTCTTTTAACTAAGTCCTTAGGTAAATTTTCTAATTACTTATAGCCGCCGGGGCTAAAAAATGTAGAATAAAAAAGGGGGGCTTTAGTCTGTTGCAGCCGTAGATAGTGAGTGAAGCAGGCCAGAGCTGGCGGCAGGCGGTAAAGTTGTAGCCAGAGACGTACTTATTTTATATATGTATGTATGTATATATGCAGTATCCATTGTATATGGAATAATTAAAGCAAAGAGAATGGCAAATGTTTTAAGCAGATTAAAGTTAGAAAGTTTAAATTTAGTTTTAATATTTTTTTCGATTTTTTTTTCGTTCCTTTTTTGCATTCCAGCATTATTTTTGAATTGTAAAATATTTCCTTTGAAATGCTGATGTATTGGTATGCGGTGTATTGCAAGTGCAAGGTGGCTTTAATTAATTTCATTTCATTTCTTTGTATTTCTTTAAATTATTCACACGTACGTGTGTATTGTGCTTGAGGTATTTTTGTTTATTTATTAAATAAATCAAATTTGAAGTTCGTTTTCAATTTCTAGCACATTTTTTATCACATTTCTTTTATTTGCTTTTTATTTACTTTTTTTATTTCTTTATTTATTCTATGATTATTGTGTCAAGGTGTGCTGTAACCACATTTTCTGAAATGTGGCTTTTATGTCTGTTATCATCTATTTTTATTTCATTATTTTCTTGTTTTATTGTTTTCCTGTTATTTCAATTCGATTTATTTTGTTTGTTTTGCTTTTGTTTGCCCCATCAACATTGTGGCAAACCAATTAGATAATTGATTTCATGTGTTCTTGTTCGAAAAGCTATAAATTCTACATTTGCTTTAATTCATATTGTAAAGGTGAAGTAAAAATGTATTCAAATACATAAAATTGAAGTAAAAATAAGAAACTCTTGGTTAACCAATACAATACAATACAATAGAAGTGCCAACAGTTACATTACAACACCTACAGTAGTTCAAGTTCACACATGCACACAAATGTGTACGGATAGAAAAGGAAGTAAATTTTAATATATTTTTGATTTTTGTTTTCCTTTATGAATTTTTTGTTAGTGGTTTAACACGACCATAAATAGGTAACTTGTAGTCGCCTTAGTCTAATAGGTAGAGGGTTGGCTTATTAGACGCAGGGCCAAGCACGGGTCAAGCCCCAGGCTAGACATCAAAACGAAAATATGAAAAAATATTTCTTCGGCGACTTCATCTCAGAAGATTTCTCTGTGAGTAAATAAAATTGCCATGAAAAGTTTCTCAAACATCTCTCGTTCGGAGTCGACTTTAAACTATAGGTCCCGCCACTCATGAATAAAATTAACACACACAACATAAGTGGTGTGATAAACAAGGTCCATAGACCTGACTAATGGGTTGTAATGACCAACTATGTATTTAAACTTCTGCCGATAAAATCTGTAAAATATGTACCAAACCACTACAGATAACATGTTCAGATTTTCTTTCGATTCCTCTTCACTACAGCTTTATGCCCTTGGCGTGTTTGCCTAGAGTTCAGTATCCTGAAATGATCGCAATAATATCCCTAAGGTAGATATACATAGCCCCATTTAATCTTGTGATAATAATTACCTTTTCAATTTTTAGTCCTACTATGTATATGAATTCCTTAAATTGTTTGTCTCTGATTGTAGTCACTTCTGTTTCAAATATTATCACGCATTTTACAGTTTCGTTATCTTTAACGCCTCTGAATATCTTCAAGTAAAATCCATGCGCATGTATGAATAACAAATAAATCCCTGATAGATCAATACATACATATGTATGTATGTATGAAATTAGTTCACAGACATACAAATTTTACATGCTTTATGTGTCTGACATGTACGTACATACTTTACTTTAATTCGTGTTTGCTTGTACAATTTGACTCAGCTGGAAATACAATAGAAACGGAGTAAACATTTAAGACTTCAATTACCCACACAACAGCAGGCAACGAAAGTGTATTAAAACAGAACTCTTTATTTGAGTTGAGTTGAGTTCAGTTTTTCAATCATAAGATTGATTTGAAGTGTTGTTATTATTGTTAATTTTATATGAATAATTCGTCCTTAGTATTTACATAATTGAAGTTGTTAGCGTTAATAGATGGAATTTTAAGTCAGTCTGTGTACATTAAATCAGCAAATGTAATCAATTTTAAGTACGATTTCATAGACATACAGAAACGATATGAAAGAAAAATGTTCAACTGATTTTTGTTACCTGTCAAACACGTATGCGAACACGACTGGCACTGTATGGCATAGAAGACAAGCAATAAAATAAACACCTTCAATAAGCTCAGACAAACCAAAATGCTTTAAAAAACACCACAACATTAGGCAGCGTAAGAAAAGAAATTCAAGAAACCAAGAAATACACAACGTCTCACAGGAACATGTTTTCAAAACCAAAACAAAATTTACGTGTGCGCCATTAATAAAACGGTGCGTTGAATAAGTCGATTTACAAACGATGGCGGCGATATTTGATGAAAAACCCATTAAATACCAAAAAACGTTTAAGAAAAAAAATAAGGAAAATTATATAAAACGCTAACAATTGGTTTTATTATACAATAGTAACCTTGACAATGATTTCTTCTTTTTTTATATTTATTTACGTTATAAATTACTTTGTTGTTTAAATGTTATAAAAGAGAAAGCAATATACATACATATACATACGCGTCTCTTTAGAAATCTTTAGAAAATTAAAATTTCTTTTTCACTTTCTTTTCAATTTCTTTGCAGTTTAAATCAGCACTTTTGATAACAAGGTCTAACTAATAATGAATACAATGGAAACGATAAAAAATAATTTCAATTAAGTTTCGTTTCCGACCGCTGCATTAAATAAAGTATTGAATTCCAGATTCAAAATAAATTAGAAACAAAGTTGAAAATGAATTTCATAAACTTACTCAAGTGCACTATTTGGACTCTGCTTTATGGCATTCTTAACTCGGGTAAGTTATTTAACAAGTTATAAGTTGGCAAAGGAATCTAAAATTATTTTTTATATTACATCTGACTTACTTAAGTGGTCATTACAATCCTTTACTTAGGATTAAAACCTAAATTCTCACACCACCTATGTTGAGAGTGTTAATTTTAACGAACGACAGATTTTTGAGAAGGTTTTCATGGCAATTTTTCTTTTTTTACTGTCAGAGAGTTTTTATTTATTTATTTCAAATTTGTATACAGTTTCATATGAAATATAGAAATACAATTGGAAATTTTAACAAACATTCATAAATTATTATATTGGAAACGACCATTGTATTCAATACATTTTTTAGTAATTTCTAAACGGTATCTAACAGTCTGTAAATTGGATCTTTGTCTTGTAGTTATATTATCATATATCTTATCATTACTGTTCAATCACCACCTCTACTCTGATAAGGTACATGCCTTATAAACTTCGTTTTATTGGCGTTTAAAACTAATTTATTAATTTGCGCATATGAGTGTTTGCTTTGCACAGATCATCTGAAAATGTTGCCCTTCAACCCGATATTTGTAAGTAATTTAGATTTTAAATAGCAAAGATCGTAATACACTGCCCTGTATTCCATACGTCTTCTTCTTGAATTGATTACTGCCTACTGTCACCTATTGGCGAGAGAGCTCTTTAAGTATATAAGCTCACGTTGAGAAATAACATAGAAACAAATTTTCCAAATTTAAATTGTGTGTTCCACTAAATCAATTACCTCGGAAATGTCGTAGATTAATCCTCGAACGCCAGTGTACCCTTAGCTCAAGGAATCACAAAATAATTTGTCAATTGCCCGCAAATTAATTTCTCAAAGATTTTGTCAATTATTAACAAGACTGCAATCGTGCGGTATTTCGTAATTTTATCTGCATGTGGTTGATTTCGCTTAGGAATAATCTTTTGAATTTTTAATGAAAAAAGGAAAAATTCATGTGGTTATTGATTTACTATATGAGGAATCATATATATCTCATATCTGTTTTTATCTGAAACCAGAATAAATCTTACAATTTATCGTATCTAAATTAGTTTTCGGAAGAATTATGCTTATATTTGCTAATTATGTCAATTGAAACTACCTACTTAAATTAGATTATATAATAAAGTATTATAATTTTACATTTTATTTTGATATTTTGAAATAGTTTTTAATTTTCTTTTTTTATATTTTACCCAAACTATAAACTGATTGATTATAAGTCATAACATCCATTGTATTTTAATATTTTCATTATTTCATTACATTTTTATTTGATTTGTTATTGAATTTAAAAAGATAAAATCAAATTGTGTTTCTTATGAAAAAAATTAAAATCCTTTTTTTATTTTTAAATACATAAGAACAACAAGAAAATAATAACAGACTATCTGTACTACGTGCATGTTATCGATATTTAACACTGATTATTATTATTTTTTTATTTATTTTTTTTGTTTGCAATATTTCGCACTCTTTTTGAATTTGTATATTTTTTATATTTTAATTTTTTTTTTTTGATTTTTTTTTGTCGTGTTAGGAAAATGTAAATTTTATAAAAATATTTAAATGAGTTTTAATTAAATTTTATTGTATTGCATTTTAAACCATAAATTATGTAAATGCACTCGTTCGTTATTATAAAATTTAATTAAAAATATGTTGCATTTTATTGAAAAATTGCAAGAAAAATATGGTGTTTGGTAGTACAATTTTGTAGCAAATTTTTCAAGCCATTATGGAAACATGTTCTAAACTGAGTTCTAGTATTTGAGAAAACTCTTAGGGTATTATTTTTATTTTTTTTAATAACAATTGTTGCAAGCTTGTATTTGATTTATTTTACTGTTGCAAAGCACAGAGAATACAAATGAATTTTTAAAAATTTTAATTAAAATGTATTTTATTTAAGTTCAGCATATAAATTTTATGTTTTAAATGTTAACTCAATCATAGAATCACAAAAACAACTAACACTGACATGTGTTCTAATGGCATTCATTCTATGCTCCTTTAAAACCAATGTTAAACAAAATATTCAATTTTTTTCTTTTTTTTTCTTCTCTCAATTCAATAAAACAAATGCTGACCAAAAAACTAACTGCAGCATATATTGATATATGCAAAGCAAAAAAAAAAGAGAGAAAAATTTCCAATACCATAATTATAAAATAAAATAGACAAATACAATAAAAATAAAATAAAATAAAATAAAATAAAATAAAAAATAAGGGGAGAGAAACAACGTAAAACAAATAAAAACGATTTTATTTATTTATGTGGTTGACATGCAATTTTAGTTTTTCTAGTTCTTTTTTTTATTAATTTTCCTTCTCTTTTTTTTGCAAAACCAACTTAAATTTTATTCGCATAACGAATATGTCCATTCATCTGTTTGCCACTATTTGCTTTACCGGCAGGCAGGGGCAAGGAAACAATATTTTTAGAGTTTTAAATTGCATATTAAGATACAAAGTACAACAGCACCACAAGAAAAACAAATAAAAAAAATTAAAAATTTAACAAAAAATTAAAAATATTTATAAAAAACAAACAAAAAACAAAAAATAAATAAAAACTTTAAATAAAAACATATATACATATTTAAGCAATTTTTAGCGGGTGTTTATTTTACCATTTTGTTTTACAGTCTAAAGCTTGCAAGGCTTAGCATTTTATTATCAAAATGCAAAATATGTTTCCATTGAATAACTATCTTTAGCGACGTAACCTATTTTAAGCTCAATTGGCATGCGAACAAACAGAAATGCCGATTAAAATGCAAGGAGAGGAGAAGAGCATTCAGGAGTTGTCATGCCTCGTGAAATATCCTTTAAAATGGTTGCTTTTTAACCTCGAACAACATTTACTTGAAACAATCTTTAAAGAGCCATTCATTTACCATTCGAGATAAATACGTCATTTTCTTTTGTAATCTTCCTGTGTTTCATTCAATTACATTTAAACGTTTAAAAAATCACCCGTTCATGGCATAAAAACCAAATAAAATTTTTATTTATTTTTTTTTATATAACGAATAACGATAACAAAATAAATTTTTCAAAACTACGGAATCTACTTCATTGATCTGTGAAATCAAAGCGATCCTTCCGTATTAAGAAAAAAAAATTATTGAAATAAATTTAAAATATTTTTAATAAAAGGAAAATAAACTTATGCAAGCCGTTATTTACTATTTAACAATTTCTTTTATTTTGCTAGAATTTAAATATTTCAATTATAATTCCCCTCTTATTTTATTATCATTATCAAGATTGGCACAAAAAAAGTGAAAAAATTGTGTGTATAATGTGTGTGTTAAATGAACTAAAATGAATTTGGCATAAAAAATCACATCGTTTCCATTTGTATTATGGATTGTAATAGCAACAAAGAAAAAAGAAATTTAAATTATTTATAAACATGTAATTATAAATGAATAAACAAAACCGTTGTAAAAATAATAAATTTAATTAATACCTACTGTTTGCATAAACAAATATTAAAAAAAACATGATAAAAATGAAATTCCGATTTATAAATATTTATTTAATTAATTTACAACAATACAATACAATACAACAACAACAACAGCAAAAACAAACAGAAAAAATTTTAATGTCATTACATATACCACTAAAAATATTCAGATTCGCATCAATCATTGGTAATAATGCATTAAAAAATTTAAATTATTTCTTGTTTTTATTTTTAATAAAATTTTAAATGCATTTGAAATATTTTTAATTTAAAATTGAAATGTTATTTTAAATTACTGAATAATGCCGCAAAATTTTTCCTTTTTATAACAACAAATTAAATAATTATTAACAAAATAGTTGAGTTCCGGCACGATTACCTTTTTTTCATTTCTTAATTTTTTTTTATAAATTTTTTTGTTACTAAAAAATCTTTATTTTGAGACTTTTTATTATGCAAAATTATATTCAAGAACAAATGCATTACATTATTACTGTGTCAGTGTGCATTTCAATCATATTTAAATCATTTAAACTTTAAGTAGAGTTTCTCAGGAGAATTATGCCCCATTCTGGGCTGCTGGCGTTTGTAGTTGGGAGTCGTTATACTCCAGTAACGGCCAATATACGTAAGTAAGCTTAGATCTTATCATCTCATAAACAACACGCTCCTAGAAAGACTTCGCAGTAACTGATTAACCGAGAACTACTCTAGTAATTGCTGAAGAATTTAATTTCATAAAGAAAATTTCTATTCCCAACAAAAACTTTCCCAAAATTCTGGGTAGTTTTATTATACATATTTCTGTTCAAAATCGTATAAAAATTGTGAACTTCAAAATGCTAACAAAAGAAAACAGCAAGCAAGTATAGATTTTCAATTCAAGATTCGCCACCAGTCAACGAAATTTTTGATGATTTTTTTTAATTAAATTTTTTTGGAATAAATTTTTGAATTATAAAAAATTATAAGACTTTAATCTCCTTCAGATAATCTAGCATGACTTTGACAAATAATTTTTGTTTCTAGGCCTCCAACAAGTTTTATTAACGAAATTAAAATAGGAGAATATAGGACAGATGCTTTTTTCGTTAAAGGAATGAAATGCAACAAATATAAAATTGCTAACAACGCGTCTGGTCATAGAACTCTTATGAAAGTTCTTTTACAAGCATTCTAAAATAAAGCTTGCTCTTGAATAATCATATGCAATACTCCATGTCATTAAAAAATTAACACATAAATTTTAATTTAATTTCTAGAAAAATGACCAAATTGAAAACAATTTTAATTTCAAAATTTATAATGGAATTAAATTGAATTTAAATTTTTGTTTTTGCTTTAATTTCTGTACATAAAATAAATTTTATTTTCTATAAAAAATGCACTTTTTTTGTTGAATCTTTCGCTTAAAAAACAATCTGTAGTTTTTTGAAAAACTTTGATGAACTTATTAAGTGAATACCTCCACTTATACTACACTTTGTTCCTTTAAATGTTATGAATATGTAGCTGCAGCAGCAGCAGTGTTTGTATGTATTTTAAAGTGATGCCATAACAACCTAAAGTCTGTTTAAAATTGCCAACATTCTGCTGTAGAATATTTACTTCATAAACTTCTGGACAATTTTCCATAATTTCTCTAAGGAATTGTGTGCATTACTCGTACTCATACTCGTATTCGTACTTGTACTTGTACGCTTACGTAGAAAGTGAACCCTTTAAACATACCAAGCTAATGATGAATATTTTATTCAAATTTCACTACAACTGCGAGCACAAACACAGTCAGTCAAACACTTTTAAATCTTTAATATGAACGTGTTCAGGCTTAAGCAAAATGGGGGAGACAAAGGCGAAAGGTGAAATGCAAAAAAACAAAAACAATAACAAAAACAATATAAATATTAAATTTCATTAAAAAGTAAATCTTCAAATAATAAATGATGATCATATTGCAACTCAAAAACAACCAAGAAAAATAGTCTCGAAATGAAATTGAAGATGGTGATGAAAACAGAAAAAACGCAGAAAAATAGAAACATCGACATCAACGTTGTCATTATTGAACAAAAGTGCAGGCATTTGTTAACTGTTCAGGTGTATTATATGTGGAGCACTCTTATATTCTACACCTTATTGACGTACTGTACTTATCTACCACATACATACATATGTATGCGTATTTTAGTTGCTCCAATGACACGCTAGTGTGAGCTAGTGAGTATGTTGACTGTTGGTAATGTATGAGCATGTAAGCATAATGGTGGTAAGCAGCTGTTGTCTGTTTGAAAAAGGAAAGTCACATACATACGTGCGTCCTTGTTGTAAGCAAAGTAGTCGTACTCGTACTTGCTGCATACAGCACACATCAAATAATAAATACATTTCAATACAGACTTATGCACAGATCTGGCATGTAGAAATAGGATAAAATAGGGAACTCTCCTTATGCGAGTTCAACAATACCTAACTACTTTCCGTGGTTATATGTACATACATACATAGTCTGACACTAAAGTGTTGTATTTGTGTTTAAGTAGAGTACAATAAGGTACAGTTTATGAAATTGCTCTCTTTTTATGGTTGGTCTTGTTGTAACTGCTGCTGGTGATTGCTGCAGCAGACCTTCAGAATTTCTTTTGGCTCTTGAAGAAATTTTCCCTCTTTTTTTCTTCTTCTTCTAAAATTTTATAAGTATGAGAGTGTGTGTGTGCGTGGCTTTATAGATGTGATTGTACATGTGGCACAGCTGCAGTTGACACGTTTTGTTGCTAAAAGTTGATTACACTGCTAGTAGCATAACTATCAACAGTACAACGTATAACTACTACGACCACATACAACTTGATTCTTCAATGCAACTTGTTGTTGACGCCGTCATCGTCTAGCTATAATGTTGGAGTGCAACTACTCTACTCATTCCCTTAACCATACATACCATACAATACAATACCATTTCTGATGGCAAAGTGAACAAAATACAATTTCTGCTGGTACGAGTATGTATTATTTTGCCACCCGTATGGGTAGCTGTCGTTTTGCTGCTCCATATTTTAACTCATTATTTTGGTTTTGGCCTTTATTCTGGGCACTAAAACCATTCATAGCTTGAAAATAAATAAGTGAGTGAGTGAGTGAGTGTGTGTGTGTGTATTTGTATGAATGAATGAACGAATGAATGCTTCTGCATTTTAGTTGCTCGTACATACATATATATTCCTACCATACATATAATGAAAATGACAATCATGACGATGATGACAACATTTACTATAAAGTCAATGGCAATTGTATGTTTTCGAGGTTAACTAAGAAATATTCATTTATACGAACGCAAATTGCATGTATGTGTGTAGTCAGTGCTGATATGCATTACAACGTCATGGGGAATCGTCAATGTCAGTTATTAAATGATAATAAACATAAAAAAAGATAAAAATTCTGATTAAAAAAATTTTATTAATTTAAATGTGAGTAATGAAGAAAGAAAAATTATTTAAATTTTTCATTAACTACATCTGTTGCGTACCATAGGTTTGCCATACCACATTCTCACCTGTATTCAAACTAATACAAATGCCCCAACACGTACGGACAGACTAAAATACACGCAATTATTTACATGAAACAACCTTTACTCGTATATGAACATTTATTTCTAGTGAACACAATTTATTGGAATATAACGACAATGGATGCCACCATTACTATCATTGTCATTATCAACATAATCATTCGCTTCGTATTCCTCGTTGTAAGCAGTAACCATTGTGAATATTTCTATAATAAGACAAAATTCATGCACAAAAGACTCATTGCCGTACATACATATGAACACAGCATACATGTTATATACACAATCAAAAATATACGAAAAGAAAAAACAAAAATTATACAAAAATCCAACCCACCCACCTACATATACATTTAAAACTCTACCATTTCTGTTGATCATATTGTATTATTGTCATCATCATTCCATCAAAGTACATTAATTTCATACCATCACTTGCCTGTAAGCCTTCTTATCCTGCCTTAAACAGTATCTGATACTTTACTGCTTCTGTAATGAAGTAACCAGGAATCTGAATAAATTTATTTTAAATTTCATCATTCAAATTTCCAATTGCAGTTGTATTTAAAATTCAATCATTTTCGTTGTAACCCCCTTATATTCTCCATTTTCGAACTTTGTATTGCATTTCCTTTACACACCCTTTATTTTTTATTTTTTTATTTTTCTGTTTTTTTCTATTATTTTCATTTTAATCAACGTTATTATATTGAGATGAATAATGTTGTTTTTGTTATTTTGTGCTGCTGATTGTATTAAATTTTTACCACAGAGTTTATGCAAAATACTTGCTTCTGTTACAGCAGTGGTTTCTTATTTAGAAAATAATAAATATCATTAGAATATAAGAAGATGTATTGCTCTACTCTAAAGCATTCTATATTAGTGCCTTTGAGATTCTATAAGGAGCATTCTAATGTCTCTATTCCATTATTTAATTCCATTTATACCTTGTAGGAAAGTAAGTTATGGGAAGCAGAGAGTAACATTTATGGATATTTAATTTGAATCTGCTACGTGATAGAAAAAAGAGAGTTTCACATACGAAAACTTACCGCAATGCATTTTACTATCCACTGATCTATCGACTACGAATGCATGTATCTAAAAAATTACAATTACATTATAATTACAACGTGCATAAATAGAGCTGGTTACTCTACTCTCATTCATGAGCACCAGCTGTCTAGCAGCTTCAAAATAGACTTCGACTCAGGATTAAGTGGTGTAAATACTGATTAGATCAGAACAGCAGATAGTCAGCAGATCAGAACCACTCGAATACATCTTTCCACACATAAAAAATATGCGGGTTCAAGTGAACATTGCACGCCCAGATCATCAGGCTTTTCTGATTGTCCAATATTTATGACAGATGACTTAATGCAATACTAAGTGTGATTCAGAACGACAATAGTGCAGTGTAAAGTGTAACTCCCAAGATAGTTTAATATTGCTAGAAGACACTGTCGAAATCAAAATCAGCATCAGCAAATTGTGCATCGTAAGACTCGCAGTCAAACGCAAACATGCAGAGCCTTGAATTTGATCTCACTAAAACGGCGGATAGACACTTTCCACTTCTCTGAGAGTGCCGATAGCAATAGAACGTGCCTTAGGAAAACCGTATTACCTGACGCTTATGAACTTATTAGGCTCTACGTATTTGCTGGTTAATCTTTAAAAGTGCTGAACATATTGCAATTGGGTTATTGTACGCTCTTTAATACAGGACTCAATATCTATTTTGAATTATCGTAGTGAAGCAATCTCTTAAGAAAAATGTACCGTTACTAAATAATTACGTACTGCTGTCTTAAGGAAGACTGAAAATCTTATTGTCATTAGAATAACGATTATTTGTGTATGTCCCTTTGAGTGTCTGTGTATGTGCATACATGTCATTTGCCTCAAATTTAAAAGTGTCTCACCAGAATCCTTCACTTTGAAGATATTATACAAGTTATTGTAGTGCTTGGGATTTATGTGATAGTCTCTCTCCCTATATCACAATATACATATATGTACATACATACTTATGTATATAATATATGTATGTATTATATATTGTTTGCCATATAAAATGGTGTTATTTAATGGTAAGTCATGTGAAAATTTATGAACATTTTTATGGCTTATAATAGTAATTGATTGGGTTGAGTTTAAATTGTTTGCGCATAAAATTTGCAAGGGAGACTGGCTGTATTATCACTATACCCCGTATGACTAATAATCAAATATTTATTTAAAATTTTATGATCAATAAAAAATATTGCGACAGACTTATTTAATTTAATATAATGACACAAACATTATCGATGAAAATAATTAAAAATAAAAAGTGGAATAAAATGTGTTTATTTATTTTGCTTGGAGATTGTTCCCTGTTTTTTATATTTTTCTTCTGTTGCGAGGAATTTTTAAATCTGAAGCTGCTGGTTGAGATAGCTTTTGATTTTCAATAATGAAAAATACAAATTAAATTTTTTCTCTTAATACACCCACTATCTTTATTTCTTTCATTGTTTTTCGCAAAACATCAATTATGTCCTGTATGCTATCTGCATAAGACTTAATTCCTTTTAAAACGTAAATTTTCATATGAGTTTCTTATAAATGAAATCTTAACCTCTTGATAAAATCCCGAATAATCTTCGCATATCTTAACCGTTAAGGCAATGCTCGAAAATTACTTTTCAAAGTTTGTGAAAATATAAAGCGATAAAGCGCATGAGTATGCATTTCATGGTTATGCTCGTGTTGCAAATTAAATTTTAAAAAAATATTCTTTGCACATTTACTTACTACTTAAAAATTAATGCATTTCTTCAGGCAATACCAACACGGCCTCCTTTTGGAATTTATTTAAGTAATTACGAACACTATCAAACAAAAGTGTATCTCGGAGGATTTTTCTTCTTTTTTATTATTTAATCGCTTCTCTTTATATTTGTAAATCCTTACTATTATCAACAGATATTTTTTCGGAAACAAAAAAAAAAAAGAAAAGAAAATAAATTCTCGTTACGTTCGCATAATGGAAGGAATGAATGAAAAGAAAACAAAATAAAGTATAAAACAGAAAAGGAAACGAACATGCATGCGTACATACATACATACAAACATGCAACAAAGAAAGAAAAAATAAAATAAAAAGAGGAAAGTAAAATCTTTCATTGATATGTAATGAAATTTTATACAATTTTAACGATACTCTTATACATATACAATACAATATAATACAGCAATAATAGCAACAATAATAAAATAATGTATCCTCAATGTGGTACAATTTAACATGTTTGTTGTTGTAAAGGATTGCATGCAACACGCTCACTGGATTGTTCACCGAAACAAAACTACAGCTAAGACTCAGACACATGCACGTGAACAAATGCATTCAATTTTTATTGTATGTACATATATATGTGTCAATGTTGTTGTTTTTGTTGTTATTTTAAGAAATTAAAGAATGCGGTTTCTTCTTTTATATGAAGCTTTTCCTCCTTTTTGTTATTTTTTATTGCTCAACCAGTCCTCTCTACTTTTTTTGTTAAAATGTTGAACAGAGTGAGAAAATCGAGCCTACATTATATGTATGAACAAGGAAATAAACAAGAACAATATGAATAACAGTAAATTCAAACCAAATATAGTGCAATATGCCTACACACACCCATACGCACGACGAAAAAATTCGATTTTTCTTTCGTTAAACAGAATAAAAAAGAAAAATTCCCCTACAAGTGAAAGTGGGTTGTCGTCGCTGCAGCTGAAAAATTGTGATATTGTTTTTAATTTAAACATGGAACAATTGTTTAAATTTATTAATAATTAAGAAAAGTAAGTACTCATTGCAGTTACGTAAAGCTAATTCGTTTGAGCTTTTTAATTTCATCGCTTGTGTAGAAAGTTTCCTTGATTACAAAAATGGATGAAAAGTCTGTGATATTTTTTGATATAATAAATCAGAAAAACTGGTTAAAAAGTCTTTGAAAATTAAGTATCTGCCCATACTTTAAATACTTCATTCGTATATCATCGGATTTATGTGAAGTACAAATATTTTCTACTTAGAACAGTCAAATATGCATTTTGATAAGAGCTTCAATGTTTGGAAAACTATTCCTCCAACAGATAAAACAATAATGAGGTCAATATAATTTCATCATAATAAATCGAAGGCTATATAAATGAGTTCGTAGTCTTGTTAATATATTCTCTTATGCAATATATTTTAGACTTGTTTACATACCATCAGGTAGTGTGCATGCTATTCTATCAGTAAGGGTTATGAGTTAGATTCCAAATTCAGACTCTGGTTTGTTAAAGTGCGTTGCACTCATAACAACCAGAATACGGATTTGTTACTACATTGCAAAAAGCAAGAATTTTTAAACTGTTGTAACAAGTTACTGTTCAAACAATTATATTTTGTATGTCTAAGGTGTAGTATAGTATTCCACTTCGCCTCTACTATTCATGTTGTTACGAAAATGAAGAACTTAGATACTGGTGTTCTGCTTTTATATCGCTTAACATTAAAATTATAAACACAAAAAAAAACAACAACAAACACCAGCATAAAAATGGCAAGTAAACAAAAATACAATAACAAACACTTCAAGAATAAATGTAAACAAAATACACAAACAGCAATAATGAAACAACGATGTTTACATTTATAGAGAACTCGAGAAGGCGAAGCCACGAACATTCACCTTCAATAATATTCATCAGACTGTTTACTTTGCCACATAAAAGGCAAACCAAAGCAGGCGGCAAGGTTAGTAAAAATTCAGTCAGTTTTGTGTGAAGACACGATGTGTTTGCAGAGAGTAATCGTGGTTTGAAGATCTCCGTAACAAAGATCTGTCGAATAGTTGTCTAGGAATAACAAAGAAAATCAATTATTGTTGTTTACCTCAAGTTGTGAACAGTGGCACACAGAATTGTGCAAATAATAAAGAATTTTAATTAAAACTAAACTCAAATTTATTTTTATTTTATTTGCAATCTACGAGCTCATACGTTAAAACGTTTTTAAAAGATAAAAACGTAACAATATTTACGTATTTATACGTAAGTGCAGTATAGTATTCCATTTCACCTCTACTATTCATATATTTTCATATATTTCAAAAATATTAAATATGTATACTTCTTATTACCAATAAATTCGATTTAAATGAAATATTTTCAAACTTGAAGACTATTAAACATTAATTTTTATTTCAAACATATAATACAGATTAAAATCTGTTCTAATGATTGTTGTAGCCGAAATAAAGATTGAAATTGAAATTAAATACTCATATGTTACATTATGGTGATTATCTTTTGTTTTCTATTTTATTTCTGTTGCTATTTATTCTTAACAATAAACGTCTATACTTTGTTGAAGATATTTTATTTAATTTTCTCTTTTTTTGATAAATTACAATCTATTTTATGTATGTACATATGTACATACATGTGTAATGCAACAGTTTGGAAACAATTACGAAACAAAGAAGAAAATAAGAAAATTTAATATAAAAATAGTATACATACACATACATACATACATATTTATCGGAATTTAGAACATTTTATAACAATTAGGAAATTATTGTTCTTACCTTAGTTGTCATATGTATGTACATATGTATGTGTACATATTCGAAGAATATCTCTGTATGTATGTATTGTATCATTGTAACGGTCTTAATATCGGTATTTATTGTCTGCTGTTGTGTCCATTAACCAAAAACACCAGTATTTTTGGTATGTTGGCATGTTGGTATGTCGTTATATTGATGTTGATTTCATAGTTAATTAATTAAAGTTTCAATATTAGACCGACTAAAACAATGTTGTCTTGATTATTTTCTATTGTCATTGAATTACATACTTGATTAGGCATAGTATTCATACAGTGCACAGTGCACAGTGACACACCAACTTACTTACTTACTTATATATTTATGTATTATGTATGCTTTTAAGTACATAATGCAATCGTATCTCTATAACTGATATTATATGCTTAAGAACAAACTGTAACAAACCAATCCTTAGACGTATGCTTATACATACATATGTATGTATGTTGCTAAGAAATGTAATTGCAACTGTTACACTGTTACGTATATGTACATATCATAAGTAGTTTGGCCTGTTATTTGATTAATTTATTGTATTTGTTAACAATTTATAATTAGTGAAGCATGTCTTCTACACAACAATAGATAGCAAGGGCATGTGTACGCAAAGGCGAATAGAAAATAATTATCAAGCATTTCTAAAGCATTTAAATCCATTAAAATATTTCATTTTCATTTAAATTTTTTCAATCTTTAAGATATTTCATGCTAACTTTTGACACTTTAATAGCCATTTAATATTTAAGGTCGGTATGATGGCTTGTATTCATTCCCTTTTGGCTAAAATATGAAACTACTATGGCGTTCGCTGTATAATCCATCAACAGCTGTCACTTACACTCACCAATGTTTTAAATAACAGCTTGACTTGACTTGACTTGAGCTTCTTGAGCATTTATTCGTTTGTTTTTTTTTTTTGTCTTGCTTTTTGCCATTCTTACACATCCGTGGGGAAACAAATAATTCGGTTATTTTATAATGACAGCCTTCTCAAATACATAATGCCAGCCATGCAGACAGACAAGCGGACAAGACAAACAACAAAAACAGTTAACGTGTATTAAAGGCTAAAAATGACAGCATGATGTCCTATTATGGCATAATTTTAAAGCTAAAAATTCAAAAATATTTTCAAATATTTCTATTTAGCCTGCTTTACTTATAGCATTTCATTCTTGCTGCTCAGAATAGTATGCAGGTGTAGGAGACATGTAGCAATATAAGTATTACAATGCAATAATATGGTGGCTTACTAACGTTTCAAAGCAATAGAATAGAACAAAAACTATATATAAGAAAACTATGTATACTTGAATTAACAAACAGACTATTTTCAATGGATTTAGATCCTTGTTTGCGTGTATTCAGATTGTGATAAACTTTGTCTTGTTGTATTCAAGTTAAAAAGCAATTTACGCTTAAGCCCTTCTTGATGACATACTATCACATGGTAGATTATTGTCTTATGCGTTTAGCGCAGTACAATCCTTAATCCGTTGCGAAAGCTGCCCATCAAAAAGCTGCGATCACAAAGCGTTCTCCATTCAACTCTCGGTCAAGCTTTGCAAATCTCTCTCTAATCACAACAATATTGATGGACAGTGGCCAAAAAGACAGAGAGAAGGAAAGGCAAGAGCGTAAGGAAATCTTTCGAAAGAAATGGAGATTCCACCGCGTAGCCACATAAAGGTCAAAGTTGCGATTCTGCGAACAATAAGTTGCATGCCCAGATCGCCTATCCGCTGAATGGTTTAAGGCTCGAAGTTGCTTATACTCCCATGTAGCAGCACTAATAGTAGACGAGGTCCTTAAGTCCTTCAGTGAGCTCCTCATCGACATAGACTAGAGATCAGCAATGAATCGTTTTTTCGCTACTCATAAGCACTCATGAAATTTTGAATATAAGTGAGTAACTAATCTGAGTCATTCATACTCACTGCAACGTTGATTTATAAATACAGGTTGTATAACCTTAACGTCAAACTCATACCATTCGAAATATGTTTGATTCATAAGCCTACTCATCTAGATTCATAACTTTAGAAAAATACTTATAATATTTATAAATAATTCGGGTAACTCGAATCAATCATCAAAATTTACAGTCGTAGTTGTTGTTGCATTTACAAAAAAAAAAAGACACATAAGAAAAAAAGGTAGAGCAGCAAGCTTAGCAAATACCCAACCATTTAGTGAGTATTTTAGTATTCGTACGCGAATGCTACTTATTTTGTGCTTCGTGCAAATGTTGAGTTATAGAGGCGTCGAACTCAATAACATCATACGTGTTGTTAAGTATTAATATGATGAGTACTTCAAACTTTGAATATGAGTAGAGGTCCCATAATATTGAAATAAATATGAATGCGTATAAGTATCAGAAATTATGAGTATGATTGGATTCTGCTAAGCTTTTTGAATACTCATTGCTGATCTGTGGTACTGACTCGACCATGTCGTTCGGATTGAAGAGTATGTTCCAGTAAGAAGAATATTTAGAGTAAACGCTTTAGTAGATATTTTAAATATTTAAATTTAATTATTTATTTATACCCAAAAGAGACTAAAAAATATACGCATTCCAAACTTTGCATGCAACCATTCCATATACGATGCGCGAGCGTACACAATTTATTTTTAAAGCAATTGTTAATTTATATGACAAAACTTTGGTTGAATTATTCACAAAATGTTAATTTGTTAATTTAAATTTCATAGAAGTATAATGTACGTCGTAATTTCAACATTTTATTGTTTCGAAATTTAAGGCACATTTTCGATTTCCAAAAAAAAAAATTTCTGAAATCCAAATGCACAAAATCCCTCAACATAAAATCGACATGCAGAGAATTTTTAAAAGTCCATGGGGATTAATTTTGCAAATAAATGAAAGCAAATACGACAAAACACAGCACAAAGAAGGCAATTTCTATAACAAAACAACTTTTACAAAATTTTGAAAATAATAAAAAATAAAACAATTAAACAATTTGTGTTGCACGTATACATATGTACATAAATACATACATAAAACCAATATACATATATATATGTAGACAAATTCTAAAATATAAACGAATAAATGCTTAACTTTAAAAACAATAGGCAAAGTGTGAATGAAATGAAATTGAAAATGGAAACGAAATCCAACATAAAATGAAATTTCACGATAATTATGCACAATGCATAAAGCCTATGCAACAATTGGGTTTAATTCATATCTTAAAAATATAAAAATTAAATGCATTTCAAATTACATCTAATATGGTGGTGTGAGGTAATCAAAATTATTCGCACATATCTTCATAGCAAATATTGTAATAAAAAAGAATGATTCTCATTAACATAAACTCGTATTTATTGCAAATAGAATGAATATAATAAATTTGCGGATGGAAAAAATGCTACTCTTCCTTTTATGCTGCTCAAATTATAGAATAAAAATTAAATTTTCTAGTATTTCCTTTTCATTTTCATTTTCAATTTTTTTTCTTCTTTTCTTTTTTTAACATTTACCGGAATTGAACAAATAAAAAACACAAAATTTAATTTCCGTTCAATACAAAACAAATCAAAAAGAGCACGAGAGTCGCATATATGTATCTAACGAAGTAGAGAGACAGAGAAGCAAAATGACTTGTTGTACAAATGACTTCTCTTTTAATAAAAGAATGAAACAAAACAAAAAAATTGTTCCACAATCCATTGGTATTAATTATTTATTGCAAAAAGAGCAACACAAAAAACAACAAAACAAACCGAACAACTGCTATAATAGAATCACAGATAAGTAATTACTTTTATGGAAAAGTATGATCAAAAAACAAAAAAAAAATGTTTCTTTTCTTTAAAATTGAAATGGCAAAAGCACAGAAATATTTTTTATTTGTTCAGACATATAAAGAATAGGAAAAATAATCCTCTTGTTACGTATGACTGATGCTGACTGAATGTGTGAAAGGGAGCATTCGTTACTTTTTTCTTCATATACTCGTACATACATACACATACACACGTATAGCATAAGCGCACAAATCGTAATATGTATGTATGTGTGATTGTGTAAGTAAATACATACATACTTCTTACATTTACGCTTCATTAAATAATTCCAGAGCGAAGCCCTTTTGTGTTTCACTTATAAATTATGAACTTACAAAAGTTTTGCAATTTGGCAAAAGTGAATTTTTTTTACCCTCCACCGCCCTCCCCCAAAGTTTCTGACAACAATCTTATACGAAAATGTTGAAAAATAATTGATTTTTAATTAGCAGTAATTGGTAGTAAAGATTGTTTACAAACGCTCAGAAAGTTTTTAAAAAATTTCTAATCTCGCTGTTTTCAAGCCAATCACATAGTTCTAATAAAATAAAAATGAAATACATTAAAAAAAAAACATTTTTTACAAATCAAATGTTCATTGATACATGATATCTGATATTGATTAATACCTACGCAAGCTACGTATAAATAAAAAAAAAACTTTATTTACTCCATTAATGCTCTTCAGCATTTTTGAGGCCATTCTCGTAATAGAAAATTCTCAAAAAAGAAAAAGAAAGAAAAAGAAAGAAAAGATTAGAAGCTCGAAATATCAATCTGATGTTAGAAAAGCATTTGGACGTATCAAAAAACTAAACAATGAAGTTAAAGCCGTATCAAAGACAGAATTAAAAATGCGTATAAATGAACAAATATAGTCATAATGAAAATATTAAAAATATTCCACGACTTTCGTAATCAATGGAATTTGTAGTACTTAGCTAAAGACGGATGTTTTTCAGTGTTATTTTATTGCCACGAAGCCAATTATCCCTCACCATACTGCATAGTTCATTTAATTAATAAAAGCCGTGGTCTAGTAGGTAGTGTGTTAGCTTATTTGACGTAAGGCAATGGTTCAAACCCCAGATCAGACATAAAAACGAAATTATGAAAAATATTTCTTCGGTGACTTTCTCTCAGCAGATTTTTTGCTAAACTCAGATAGTAAAGAAAATTGCCATGAAAAGTTTCTCAAAAATCTGACGTTCGGAGTCGACTTTAAACTGTAGATCCCGCCCCTCATGTATAAATATTAAAGCACACAACATAAGTGGTGTTAGAAACTAGGTCGTGATCCTGACTAAAGGGTTGTAATGATCAATTATGTTATGTATGTATGTTTGGGAGAATCGTGAAAAGTATTTGGCTGCGAGTATCTATTCGCATGTATCATGTGTTACGATATGATATGTAACACGTGAATATTACTTTGTTGTAGTTTAAATATTTATTTATTTATTCCAATACATCCAATCATTATGAACGAAGTAACAAACATAAATTCAATGTAATATAGTAACAGACCAGGGTCTCTGGTGGGAGTGGAACCCATGCTACAGTAATATACTACAGACACTACCCACCATGGTCGACTACAACGGTACCCTAAGATAAAATTTTGCAAAGCGGAAATGTATTTGAAAAATAACTGATAATAGCTTTTAGCCAAACTTTCTATGTTCAGCTAAGTAAGTGATCTTTGTTTTAAGAAAACAAATGGAAAATAATTTCAAAAATTAAAAAAAAACATATTTTTCTAATGAAAAGCGTACAACGTTACTATATATTTATAAATCCCTATAGAAATTATTTAAGAAATTATTTTTTTATCAATGAATAACCATTTCCGGCTGAAAAATAAAACAAGTTACAGAATTTTATTTATTTTGAAGCTGCTGTTTTCTTCTTTTTTGTTTCAAATAAATCGCGCAATTAAAATAAATCTAAAAACAAAAACAAAAATCACACAAAAAAAAACAAGAGAAACTCAATTAAAAATGTTTTGCTACACTTATGAGAGCATTTGTCTGCATACACATCTACATATTTTTTTTTTTTTTTTTTTTTTTTTTTTTTTGTCTTGAGCCGGAGGTGGGAATCTTCGAAAGACACTTTTGTTCCAACAAAAGAGTGCACGATTCACCATCACTGGTGCCTACGTACTAAACCCACCCCCTACACACTTCAACCACTCTCCCTCCGCGGGACTGCCGTAAGGTATTACTTCGCGGAGAGCTGGTTAGCTTGAAAGCTTTATCACGTTAATTCAAATTTCGCCTCCGTTCCTCCAGTCTTCGGAGTACTATCAAAACTTCAGCCATTCTCTGGCTATATTGACTCCATAGAATCCTACGATTCAACAGCTCTTCCATTAGCCGGTTTGGTCCTAATCTCGTTTCCCCGGGCCATCTAAATCTGGGACAGCATATTAGAATATGCTCCGCATCTTCCTCCTCATCTACACAGTTTGGGCATATAGGGGAAGTGTCATGACCAAATCTGTGCAGGTACTTCCTGAAGCACCCATGACCAGTTAGGAACTGAGTCACGTAGTAGTTCAGCTCGCAATGTTTGTTATTCATCCAAAGGGTTACATCAGGGATAAGGCGAAATGTCCATCTTCCCTTTAAACTGCTTTCCCATCGTGACTGCCACTTGTGCATGGAAGTCCTTCGTTCCTCCGCTTTTATAGCTGCTATTCGTCCCGGGTGCTCGAGACGGCGAAGGTATATCCTCCTCATCTCATCCGCCAATATATCTATTGGTATTGTCTTTGCCAACACCAATACCGCTTCATCAGACACTGTCCTGAAGCCACTTATCCGTCTAATCGCGCTTAGACGATACACCGAGGACAGTATCCTCCTTGTCGTCCCCACGGAGAGTGCCTCCGACCATATTGGGCAAGCATACAGCATTATCGACGTTATTACCGCCGAAATTATCCTCCTTTTGAATGGACCTGGTCCTCCAATATTTGGCATCATCCTCGCCAGTGCTCCCTGTGTTACAGATGCTTTTTCGCCGATGTATTTCACGTGCTCCTTAAAGTTCAACCTGTCGTCGATAATCACTCCCAGGTATTTTATCGCCCTCTTCGATTCGATCCTTGTGCCTCCAACGGTCACTTCCATCTTCTCCACTATCTTCCGGCCGCTTATCAAGACGGCCTCTGTTTTATGCGCAGCAAGTTTCAAACCTGCTTCATCCAGCCATGCTCCAACCTTTCGAATCGCTGTGTTCGTTTTCTCCTCTATTTCCCTTACCGTCTTAGCTACCGAGACTATGGCTATGTCATCTGCAAAGCCCACAATTGTAGTCCCGTTCGGCAATCGCAATCGAAGTACTCCATCGTACATAATGTTCCATAGTAGTGGCCCAAGTACAGAGCCCTGCGGGACACCCGCCGTCACTACGTATTCCTGCTCTCCTTCATCCGTTAGGTATATTACCTTCCTGTCCTGAAAGTAATTGTTCAGTATCTCCATTAAGTATGGTGGCGTAGCCATGTTAAAGAGGGCTCTCATAATCCGCCCCCAATTCGCTGAGTTGAACGCGTTCCTAACGTCAAGTGTGACAACCGCGCAGTATTCCTTGGTGCCAAATCTCCACCTTTCGCCCTCTATTGCATCTCTTGCAATGTCGACCACTCTTCTTATCGCGTCAATAGTGGATCGTCCTTTCCTAAATCCGTATTGCAGGTCCGAGAGAGCTCCTCCTGCCTCGGCACACGACAGTAGTCGATTGTATATAATCCTCTCCAGTATTTTTCCCATCGTGTCAAGTAGACAGATGGGCCGATACGACGATGGTTCCCCTGACATCTACATATGTATGTGTGCATGAGTGTATGTTCATGTGTGCAGAACTCTGAGCAGATGACAGTACATGAGTGTATATCAATGCGATTGTTGTGTTTGTAAGTGTGTATTAGTGTCCCTTGGTCTGTCATTAATGTCTTAATTCCATCAGGGCACAATTTCATTAAATGGTTGTGTTTTTTTATTTATTTTATTTTTGTGAATGTATGTGTGTACGGATAAATATCCGTTTACTTTCTCTGTACACATACATACATACATCCCGTACACAGGCATATGAATAAGAGAGAGAGAGAAAGAGAAAGAATTATACTTTTTTATTTTTGGTTTTTCGGCTGCTCTTCCTGTGATTGTTGTTATTGGTATGCGTTGGCGTGTCACTAACTTTTATTCATGTTGTGTCATAACAAAGTACCGGGTATTTTATGTTGTTTAAAACAACTTTTCCTTCTTTTTTTTTTTGTAAATTTTTCGTTTTTTTTTTTTGTTTTTTTGGGTGATTTTTCTCCATTTTCATTTTTTAATCCAAATGCTTTTTTTCTTTTTCGTTCACTTTTTTCTGTTATTGTTGTAACAAAACAAAAAAAATTGACATTGTTTAACATGAGCGTGGGCGAATAAAAAATCACCAAAAACTTTCAATTTGTTTGGCGATACTTCTGTTGTTGCTATTATTATTGCTGTGGCAGTTGTTGTTGTTATTGTTGTTGTCATTCATTGCAATATAAATCGTTTGTTATTTTTAACTAAACTGATTTTTCACAGTTGACTTGTTGTTGTATTAGCATTTTTATACACAATTCTTGTGTTTGTTTTTTTTTTTGCTAGTGTTTGATGTTGTTGTTGTAGCATGAATTTACACAAATATATGTATGGATGTGTTTACCTCTTGCCGCCCCTCGTTATTGCTACTGTGTTGTTAGTTTGAATCTATAAATATCTGCAACCGTATTATACACATTGTGTGTATGTAGTGTAGTGAGTGTACGTGAGTGAGTGTTCAAACTCAGTCACACGACAATAAATTTTAATGTTTGGCAAAACACTTTTCATGCAAATTTCTTGTTGCTTTTGTTGTTGTTAATTTTTTGTTTTTGTTTTCTCATCGTTCTGTGTATAGTTGTAATCGTTTTGTTGGAGTTGCTGATGTTGTTCTATTTTCATTTTCATTTTTATTTTTTTCATTTTTTTTTTGTTTCTTTGTTTTTTATTTCTGTAGTAAATGTATGTGTATTTAGATGGCAGGACGAGTATTATAAAAGTTTAATGGAATATTTATTACTGCTTTGTGAAGAGATTTTAAACAATAAATAAAAAATTATAAAAAATAAATTAAACGAGTGATTATTCATTTGTTTTTTATGAATAATATTGGAATTGTATGTTTAGTTAGGACAGAATTTTAGACAGTACAAGATCATAAATAATTCAATATATTGATGATATTTATTATTTAATTTAAATTAAAAAATAAATAAAAAATAATACAAAGACTTTGCGCTTAGGCTTTTGAAAATGCTAATCTTACTAATGAAATAAAAAAAATTAAAATATTAAAAAATTTAATTTACCTACGAGTGTTTTAGACAGTTAATCTAATAAGATATTCTTATTGACTTGGATTTATCCCTATATACTATAAAAAGTCAAGTCACATAAGTATAAATACATATCCATATACTTCTACTGAAATATATTACGAACCAAATTATTATATTCAATCATAGAAACACGAAAACAAACTTTAGTTTACAAAAAAAAATCACTTGCTATTCCATTTACCCACATTTTCCTTTTTGTGTATTATAGTGGTTTTTTTTTGTTTTTTTGCATTGTAAACTTTCTTGTTAAAAATAAATTAAATGAAATTAATTGCTTTTTAATAAATCACACAGTGGAAAAATAGAATTTGTCATAGAGATTGTCAGAGAAGTGCAAGTGAAAGTAATTGATGGAATAATTAAATGCTACAAAAAATCATGTTTATTTTGTAGTTCTCTTTTTTTTTGTTTTGTCCAGCATAAAATACACTATTAGTATAAATAAATCGTATTTAATTTTAATTAAAATCATTATTATTTTTCTTTGTTTCTTTCTCTTTTTTTTTTGTTATTTTCTATAACATACATTTTAGTTTTTCTGTCAGTGGCATTATTTTAAAACAATTTAATTAATTTCCTTCTCATACATTTGTTTTTCAATTACGCTACAAATCAATCAAATTTTCTCTCAATTTTTTCCTTTCCTTTTTTGGGTTTATAGTCCACATATAAACATAAAATAATTTTTTTAGTTCAACTAGATTTACGTTTTAGAGATTATTAGAGGCAACTGTTTTTTAAATTGCCTTTAAAATTGTTCTGTTTTTTGCACAATTTACGTAATGATATTAAATTCTTTGCGTAAGCACCGTTAGCTGTAAAACACAAATTTTCTATTATTAATATTATCAGCCCTCAAGTCTTAACTTAATTTATACCACTGCCAGGTGTAGTACTCAATATTAAAGCAATTAATATGGGATTTATTTTGTAATCCAATACACCAACACATATACATACATAGTTATTAATACGATAGAAAGCTGCATTTCAAATTCAACAATGCAATCAACAGCAATTAGGGCTTATCAAAGAATACCTGAAAGCATTCTCGTTTGGCATCCTAAGAGTATTATTGAGATATGTATTGTTTAAATTCGATTAAATTTTACTTTTTTACCATTAAAGTAATTCCTTTTTTTCATTCTTTCTTTCTCTGTACAATTAAAGAATTAGTCTTAATTTACTTAAATTTGAAATTTAAATAATTCAAATTTAGGCAGGATAAAATTAGACTATCTGTGTCAAAGGTTGCATAAAATCTTTTTAAAAAAAATTAATTAAAAAGAAATTATTTTTGAATTTGAATTTCAGAAATAAAAATCCTGTCTTTAATCAATTTTTTCTTTTTTGTAATAACTGATAGAAAAATGTTTGTGCTTTTAAATAAATTTAAAACTGAATTTTTATTTTAATTTAATTTTTAATAGGTTTAAAAATTCACTTTCTAACATATTCCAAACTATCGTCGAATACTAATAAGCTGATGAATACTTAAAATTTCTTTCGTTAAGCAACAATGTGTCAATTGGAGAACTCGATGGAAAACAATAAAATCAATTGATTGACCCAAAAAAAAACAAAAACAAAAAAACAGAATGTATAACAATTCATTATTAATTTCCATTTAAATGTAAAATAATAACGATCATTATAATGCAAAACAACACATTCATTTGGCGAAATATGGCACTCGCCAATGGATTTTGTATTTTGGTGCCATTCTCGGACAACAAATTAAAAGTGAGAATTGTCAGAATACAATACACGTGTATATATAATGCATAAATTGCATATACAGACTACAGCAACTAATGAGAAATAGCTTTGAATTTGAAAAACTCATTTTTCAGAAATTGTATCAGTTTAAATAAAAAGCTAATAGAAGCGAAACTTTAGTACCAACTGATTTTATTAGCTTTATTTGACAAATTATGTATTAATACTAATTAGCTGTTGCATGCTGTTTTGCATATGTACATGCGAGAGAAAATATATATCAAGTTATACTCAAACAGGCATCACAATTTCCATTCATACAACACTTAATATTTAAAGTAAATATTATTGAAATGTATGAGTATGTATGTATGTATGTGTGTGTATGTATCACCACTGCATATGTATGTATATGCATAAGAGCATACATATTTAATATGCATTGCATTTATGCATATTTTTGCATATGCCTATATCTATACATATGAACATGTATGATTGTATCCATGTATGCAATTGTAATAAAAAGTGAAAAACAATCGTTATTGCATCAAAAGGAAAAATACACAAAAATAATATGAATGCCAAACAACAATAAAAAAAACAACAACAAACAAAAAACATACAGCAACAAATTATATGATGAAATAAAAACGAAACCAAGCGATATATTAAATTTCTGCTTCAAAAAATAATCGCACATACAGACACATATATAACAATAAGTATCTGTATGCAAATGCCGACATACATACATACTAACGCGTGTACATATATGTATATGTATGCAGTTCATTCATTGTTGTAGTTGTAATTTTTATCATTTTTATGAACATGTTTTCAATTCAATTTTTATTTTATTTTTTTATTTTTTTATTATTGTTTCCAGTTTATTGGGTATACATTGCATTATACTTCCTGTCATATTTTCACTGATATATGCGACGAGTTGATCGCTGTTTTTTCGTGAGGGCCTTTCCCGAACAGCACGCATAGAGAACATTATGAAAACAGGAGTCGTATCCTGCAGCTTTTTCAACGGAACATACCACACATCAGCAATAATACACAGAAGTTACTTACTTATATACCCAACACATACGTACATATGTATACACATACACAAACCCTTTCGAAAATGTACGAATAGTATAAGCAAAAATAGATTACAAAAGGTTTTTGTAAGTGTGATATGCAAAAATTGTTGTTTTTTTATGTTTTTGTTCATAAATTGTTTAAAAAGTAACAAACAAAAATCTTTTATTTCGTTTTGTTTATTGAAAACATTTTCCGATTATATGTTGAAAATATATTCGATTATTGCAAGTAATTGAGGCAACGACAGATTTTAAAAACAAACAAGAAAAGTAAACAGAACTGTAGGTCCACAAGACCACAAACTCAACTAAAAAAATTTTAACACGCAGTGCAATATTTAACCCTTATGCTACAAATTATTTATCATATGATTGAAAAATCTAATATTTCGTATTGAGACTCCTGCTGACCCCAGAAATAATAATCAATTATTAAAAACAAAAATAATTCCTCAATAGGCTTTTGGAGCGCTTTGCAGTAACATTATTTGCCTCTTGTATCCAATATGCCACCTCTACGACCTCAGCAATGGATGGGTCAGGGAGAAAGAGCAGATGCGTTGGGGAACTGAATCGGGTTGTTATATTTCTAGATGTCTATGGCCTGCTATAGACAGTGTAAGGACAGATTGGCTGCTGGGCTTGGATATGGCCAGTTTAAGGTTAGTTATTGGGTTTGTTACGGCGCACCGAGAGATTAGATCGCTAACAAGTATCTGGAACAGATCCCAGCCGGACTATTGCAGGATATGCTGCGATGAGGAGGAGTTGGAGACTATCGAACACACTCTAGCCCTTAGTAGGTTGAGGTTGAAGGCCCTTGGCAGGGGCTTCTTTCCGAGTTTGAATTCTGTGTCGAGAACCGACACCAAGGCTCTCCATAGATTCAGTACTAGATTGAGCTGGTTGAGAAGTGCTAGGGCTTCAATAATGTAGTAGCGCTCTTTTGTGCGTTTTTAGTCTGTATTATTCCTCCTCTTCCTTATTCTCCCTTTACTACTTCCTCACCTTTTTCCCTGTCTTCTGTTATCCTCTCTCCTTTAGGACGTTTGTACAATGAGTCAACTTGACCTCCGGGTACTGTATTTGTCTGAATTGGCAAGTACACGTCCTCTTTCAGAGTTTTTAAATAATTTCCAAAATAGATTTGGTGGCTCTCTTGCTCTGAAACAGTTTTTGATACATGGACAACTATACCTGGTATAATTTTAATGCAGGAACCTTCATCATTTTTGAAATGATTTTTAAGAAAAATAATTTAAAACCACGTTTTTCAAAGAAAACGGCATTTAGAAATTAAAATCTTTTCAACTTTACTTATTTCATTAAAAATCGAAATGATAAAGAAAAGATTAATTGCTTGGGGTGTTGTATGTATCCATCTGGAATGCAATGCAACGAAAAGGTTAAATAGAGAAATTAAAAACAAACCATAAGGAATTACAAAAATATGTCGTATGCAAAATGATCGTATAATCCTTTTCTCTACACTTTTATATACTATAAATAGGCCTTTAAATACAGATGACATAGGCACAGTTCCAATACATTAAGAGATTATATGGAAATGATATTTTCTTGTCACACATTCATATTTTAAAATTATTAAAAAAAATAATCGTTTAATAATTGGATAAAGACACAAATAATTCGACTGTTATGTATGCTTCGCATTGTAGTTATTGTAGTTTTATTATTATTTATATCACTTAATAATGATTATTTGGAAATATATTCGTATTTATTACAATTTCTGTACGATTATTATTGTTGTTGTTAATTGAATTTCTACCTTAAAACCATAGCATAGCATATTTATTACTGCATTACATGTTAATACATTTGCATTATTTTTCTGTTTTTATTGTTCTTGAGTTGTGGATGCAAGTGTGATGATGATTTATAGTCAGTCAGTCCATCTTTGTTTTTCTGCATGTTTTCACAAATTAAATCATGTTTAATCGTATAAAAATTATAATTGAATTTTTCAATTGTCACACACACAATACAAGTAAAATCCAGCATAACTACCTGTAACCAAGTGACAATAACAAAAAAAAATTACCCGGAAATTAACTGGGCAGTGGTTTTTATGGTCGAAAAATAATGTCAGTTTTCGATTTTTTATTTTCATTTTATTTGTAATTTTTTTTTGTATTTTTTTTTGTATTTTTTAATTGAATTAAAATTGTACTTATGTAATATAGCGATAATTGCTTTTAAAATAAATAATAAAAAAGAAGAAAAACGTAACGAAACGAAATTTAATCAAGAAACGTCTTATTTTCTATGGTAAGCAATTTAACTCATTGTGAACTTAAGCAAGCGAAAGGAAATAGAAAATAAAATCGTTGCGGAAGAAAATGCGATAAATTATTTTCATTTCAACATCACAACATCACATCACAACACCACAATCAGTACAATTTGTACAAATTAACATTTCACACTTTCTAGAGCAACCTGTGAATCGGTAAGTGAGAGAGGAGAGTGAGTGGGCCGTGAAGTATAAATAAACGTTAAAATTTCTATGTTCTGTTAATGCCACCGCACTATCTTTATCGCCATCATCGTCATCGTCATCGTCATCATCATATGGTTTCGTTTGTTTCTCTAACCAACCATACCAACACCAACACCAACAGCAACACTAACTAACTTAATAGTGTTGCCTGCCTTCTTTCATTTGCTCACCCGTTGATTTAGTCAGTCATTCATTTCGTTTTCGTTTTCTGCCTTTACCTATTATAGCCCATCATTTATCACACTCAATTTATAAAAGGCAACCATTTATTAAGAAGGTGTGCGTGTAGCCAACCATAAACTACTAAAAGCCATAGAATCCCCTCCATAACCAAACAGGGGGAGCATAACAACTGAAGGAACTACTACTACTACTACTACTATCCGGCCATAATAGAAAACGTTTAGTTTCAATTAATAAAAATTCACCAAACGTACTGGTGGTTTATAAAGCGCCAAACATGTCGAGCACGACCTCCTCTAAACACCCTGTCTCAAGTCAAACTAACTAAGTAGATACGCAACTTTAAAATCCACAACACAACACAACACCGTCAAATAAAATAATGAAGACACAGAAGTCAACTCATGCTACATAAATAAATAATCCACATTGGCCCACAGTACAAGTATGTATGTGTCTTGTTTGCCAGTGTCTTAAACAACTTAAACCCTGTAATCATTTGGTTTTTGAAGTGAAAAGAGTGAAAAGAACGAGAAGTAGTTTCTCCTTTCGCTTGAGTTCATTTTAAAAGAGGCTAAAAAAATTAACCAAATGTTTAAAATTTACCTTATCCTTCTTCCTTTCTGCCTGACATTTTACAGGATGTCGTTTTAAGGACTTCCTAACATTTAAAATAGAAAAATAACGACATCGTTTGATTAAAACCAGCCAAGATGGTCAGGTAATTTTTATACATAGCACCCTCACTAACACTGTAGCTACTTTTTATTGAATACGAAAATATTTATTATTTCAATCGAACACAGTTGCGTAGCTAAAGAAATTAATGGGGGGGGACATTTTGTATGAATAAGATTGTAAGAAATAAAGAAATAAAAGCAAAGATTCTAAAATTAAATAAATTTTGAATTTTCTTAAGACTAGGCGAAATCGTCGTAGTGTAATAGGTAGTGTGTTGGCTTATTAGACATAAGGCTACGGTTCAAACCCCAGGCCAGACATCAAACCGAAAATATGCAAAAATATTTCTTCGTCAACTTCCTCTCTCAGCAGATTTCTGGCAAAAACTCTGAAAGCAAATAAAATTGCCATGTAAAAGTTTCTCAAGAATCTGTCGTTAGGAGTGGACTTTAAACTGTAGGTCCCGCTACTCATGTATAAAATTAACGCACACTGCATCAGTGGTGTGAGAAGCTAAGTCGTAATCCTGACTGCAGGCTTATAATGACCAATTATGTATGTATGTTATGTAGTAGAAATCGATTATGATGTATAAAATATATAGAACCCGTAGAAAAGATTTTTCAAAGCAATATATTGCAATAAATGCCTTAATTTCATAGCTTCATAAGGATTTTTGAATCGATGTATAACTGAGCTCATTAGCTGAAACCAACTAACGTCTGCCATAACAAAAATGTCCAGTATTTCGATCAAAATCGAAAAAATTCTTATTTTGTAGCCACTTTGTTAGGTTTTCGATGCACATTGCGACATTTATATTGCAGATCATAGAGTTTGTTAGTATAAGTGACTGACAAACAGTTCATTCGTTTATACGTCCAGCTGTCTTTCTACTGCCACATTTTGTCCTGGTTAATTTTGTTGCTCATGTTTTCTTCTTCACTTTTTGTTTTTTGTTTTCATTTTGCATTTATTTTGATTTCTTTTTATTTTTTTTTTTTTGTTTTGTTAGTTTGTGTAGAGGTAGTTTCGTAACTGTCAGTTGTCATTAAAATGTTAAAAAAAAGATAAAAAATTGATTTATTTACTAAATGTTACTGGTTGATGTTTTTACATGTTAACACTTATACATACACATTCCCATACACATGCACTTACACATACACACACAAATGTATTTATAAAACACACGCCAGCTGAATAGTGTTTAAATTGTATTTGTATTTGTACTTGAGTAATGTTTTTCTCTTATCTTCTTTTGCTCACCCCTCTTTCTCTCTTTCTCTCTCTCCTCTGTCACTTTCATTGATTTTTCAAATTATTTGTTGATTTGTTTGTCTGCTTGTTACACTGTTTGTTGTTGACTTGTAGGTGTAAATACCGCAAAATGAAGCAACAACAACATATATAACACTATTATAATATCAACAACAAGAACAACAACAACAACACAAGCAACAGCAACATCAACACCAACACGAACACGAGCACTTTGTAGTGTGATATGATATTAAAGTTTTATTCAAAGTGATTGATTACTGGTGTTAAAACTTGCACATGGAATGTAAATTTTTATTCACAGTTTTTTTTTTCTTTCTTTCTTCCTCCTTTCATTCTTTCTCGTTTCCCTTCTCCTTTGATTCTGTTTTTCCCACATATTTGTAACCTGCATAAATGTTTAAATGTCCATTTGGATGCATATTTATTTATTTGTTTGTTTTTTTTCTGTTACTGTTTGTTTAACTGTTTTTTTTTTCTTTTTGGTGGGTGTAGGGGTTATTACGCTTTTATGTGTCAAGTATGTGTTTTGGTGGGTTTGGGGGAGGGGGTCTGCTTGCAATACATCATCATTCTTTATAATAAATCGTTTCATTTGAGTGATCGTTGCATAAATACTTTATGTACCATATTATCAATTATTATTCCATTGCAATCTGTTTTTCTCTTTTTTTTACTTAAATTGAAAGCAATCAATTCAATTAAAACAAAAAAAATATGGATTTTAATATAGAATGTCGTTAATAATAATCAATATTTAAGACACTTTAACTCTTATGCATTTTACCATCAATTTAAAGGAAATAAAATAACGAAATAAAGAATTAGGAGCACTGGAATACAACGACCAGATAAATGGTTTATTGTATTGCTCTCAACTTGTACACCTATAATGTCTCAACCAATCATATTGCTCTAAAATATTCAGCATGCTGTTTGATGTCAATAAGGACTACTTAATAAACACCGCGGAGTTTCCCGCTGGGATAAGTTAACGACACGCAGTTCTCAAGTATGTGTTCATATACTCGGAATACATAATTGGTCATTACCACCCTGCAGATAGGATTACGACCTAGTTTCTCACAGCACTTCTGTTGTGTGTGTTAATTTTACACATGAATTGCGGGACCTACAGTTTAAAGTCGACCCCGAACAACAGATTTTTGAGAAACTTTTCATGGCAATTTTATTTACTCTCAGAGTTTATTTTGCCAGAAATCTGCAGAGAAGAAGTCACCGTTCGTTTCGTTTTGATGTCTGACATCGGGTTTGAACCCTGGCCTTACGTCTAATACGGCAACACACTATCTACTAGACTACGGCGGCTAGGGATACATATTCTTAAAAAAGTGTTATCCTCAGGCTGCTTCTAGAAAGTTTGAAGCATAACTTCTTAAGTAACTATATTAATTAACTTAATATCTTCTCATTGTAATTACTCCACATAAGTTTAGATTGTCTCAATTCCGGGTATGCGTTTGACTTCATCTTTCCTTTCGCCAAGTATACCCTTTAAACCTCTACGCTACTCTATAGAAAGATCCTGGCCGCATCTTCTGCGAATGCCCACATGACTTAAAATTCTAAACAGGGTGACCATCTGTATAGCCGAATATTATTTTACTAATGAAAATCTTTCGTGTACCGTGCAGAAAAACTATAGGTCAAGCTGTTGATGAAAAGCTGATCACTTGAGACAGTATCAAAAACGCAAGCTGTGGCGGTCAATTCACAATGAGTCAGTAGTTAAATTACGAAGCTTCAATTGGACAATGGCAGCTTATATTCATATTAATGCTAGTCGAAAAAATTTACGCAATTTAAAATAAGTGTTTAGAAATACTCGTATATCGTTGTAGTTCTCTGTTCCATTAGAGGGAGAGTTTCTATGAGAATGACTAATGGAATTGCCGTAAATATTTCAACAAGTTATGGAACAAAATGATGCCCATTTGTATCTGATGATAACGTTTAATATCTTTATACTGCCGTTTTAAAAATGTTAAACATTTATTTTCTTAACATTTGTTATAAATTCGACACTTCATGATGAACGTATAAATTGTTTTTTCCTTGTAAAGGAATTTTCTATTACAACAATTTTCTGAAACATACTAATCAAATCACTAACCATGAAATCACTCACCCACTCTCCCACTCTCTCGCTCTCTCTGTCTCTAAACAAGATATACACCCACATGAAATGGCAATATTTTACTCTAACACAGGCAACAAAAGGCGACAAAATAAAAAAAAGCTTAAATCAAATGCCAAAATATAAAGGAAAATCTTAACACATCACAAAAGTCAAATCAAAATCTGTATAATAATGTGTCATTTAATATCCATTGAAAATGTCATTCGAAGCTAAATAACAAATCATTTGTTTTACTCTCAGATACAACAATACAGCAATACAACAGCAAACAACTACACGGACAGACAGTGCATTTCACTTGAATCCAATATACTCAGGGCCACTTCAGCTGGATGTTGTACGAGTACTCGTATGACATTGTGTACCGTCAAGGAATTCATTGTTTAAGACAAATAATACAAATTTGTAATGTAAATGTTAACAGAATAGACCAGCAATATTACAACAACATGAGAGAAAGTACAACAAAAAATATTGCAAAGGAGTAGTAGAGGACAGTACAATGTATAGAAAATCATTGAACCACAGCAAAAAGTCGTTTATTTCCATCTCTTCCTAGCCGTAGAGAAAAAGATATAAAGAGAAGGGGAAGGGGAAAGACTAACAGAAATATAAATTTTTTTGTTTTTATTGCTAACTGATAGTGGAAAATCAATTGTTTTTTGTTTTTGTTTTTGCTGTAAACTTAGTAAACTCATTTATTTTAAAGAGAATACCCAGGATAAACTCATTTAGTGTGCGAGTACATAAAAAGGGACATCTTCAGAATATCACAAAAATTTACAGAAAAAAAAGAAAAGAAATATTCTCTCTGAACAAGATTGATGACGTTATGTATTGTTGGTATGACGGTAACAAATAAAATCCTTTGTAAAAACACTCATGTACTAAAAAATTGAAAATGACAATGAAAACCAAAAGGTTGTTAGAGGAAGTGAAAGAGAATAAAAGAGAGAATAGAAGGGAAAAACAATTGAGTTTGTCAATGTGTTTAGCAAAAAATATCAGCAAATAGAGAAGCTAAAAGTGTTTCGATTAAAAACGAAATTTTCAACACAAAAACATTCCTACACTCCCTTAACGTCATTTATTTTTTACATATCGATTACATTATAGTTAAGAGAACAACAATTGCAAACACACACAGACACACAATCGCATATACATGAGGAATAAACTCACTCACAGTAACTCGTTATTACTCGTCGTTGTTATAACTACACAACATATGATGCCCAAAAATACATCACATCGTCAAAACGACAATGACCGTCATTCATCTTACAGTTCCGTTCGTCTTAGACAAATGAGGACCAAACCGGAACAAACAAAAGCAAAGCACAGAGACACACACTCACCCACCCCACTTAAAACACAGTCTACATATATAAAATATGTGCTCTCACACATACCAACAAATATACGTTTTTATCTACATATGTGACTGACTACCTGGTTACATGTCCCCTTTGTATACCTCTGGCTGGCATTGGACAGCTTCAGGAATTAAGGTGCTCAGCTGCTTAAATATTTAAAGAAACGAGAAAAAAACTCAACGTCGAAGCCTTTATAAAAGACCGGACGAAGCGTTAAAGGAAAAATGAAATGTTCCTGACAAAAAATTCGAATTCCATTAGATAAGAGTGGTTGGTGTAAATGGCAGTAGCAGTGGACATTGTTCAAAAAAAAAAAAAAAAACAAAAAAAAAACAAAACTCATATGAAAGACAGAAAATCTCTTAAAATATTGCATTCTTCTGTTGTGTTCTTCTGCTGTCTCTTCATTTTCAATCACTATTGATTGGAGCAGGTGTTTTGCTGTTTGTATCCGATTTTAGGCCATATTCGTGAAAATTCTATTTGCAATTCTAATTCCTTTTGCACATGTTTTAAGACGTTATTAGCAAAATACCAAAACGCAATAATTCAGCAACGCAAAAAAAGAATTCAATTCAATTCAATATTCAATTGAAAAATGAAAAATTTTACAAATTTTTGCTACAATACTTAAGCCCTTTAAAACTCTCTTTAAGTAAATATGTTTCTATTATCCCCCTGTATCTTTTTTTTTTTTTTGTTTGGGTACAAAAAATTCACGAATTGAAATATAATCACTCAGTCACTCTCTCTCTCTCTCTCTCACCCATACACTCATGACGATAGTTGTTAAGCTGCTCTTGAGAACGGATAAAAAAAAGTACGCCATGAAGTTGAAATGGCGACTACGATATACTCGAAATGTTCGAGAGTACTTTAGGAAAAAATGAGATGATTTTGTTCGTTTCAGACAATTTTTTCTTTTTTTTTTTAACAAATGCTTAATGGAAACGTATTTCGTCAAACGAAAGAAAACAGATTTAAAGATGAAAAAGAGTCAAAAACTTAATTTTGTTTCCCTTATTTCGAGATTAACGTAAGCATTGGCAAAAAGAAGTATGAAAAAAAAGGAATTCAACTAAAAAGTGTTAAAAGAACTTCAAATTTTGTTGTCAACTTACAAAATTTAATCCTACACGGACCAGACATAATTTCTAGTTTTAAGAGAATTTTTAAAGTAAAGCAGATAAGACAACTTTAACTTAAGATTTTAATTTTCATTGGAAATTTCAATTAAGTTTCTTATTTTCAAAATCATGATACCTCTACTCATATTCGAAGTTTGGAGTACTCATCATATTCACACTTAACAACACATATGATGTTATTGATTTCGACTCTCCATAACTCAACATAAACACGAATCACAAAATAAGTATGAATAGAGTACGAATACTAAAATACTAGCGAAAAAACGATTCTTTGTTGACCTCTGTAGCGGATACTAAATATTAGCAATTAAATATTACGCATACGCTAAGCTGATAAGTGAATAAAAAGGCAATCATTACTGCCTAGAAGAATTTTCACACGCATAATTCCAAAAAACATAGGAATTAAATGAAGGAACCTTTGCGGAATATTTCTTTAAAATCACATTTACGCCTCGTATTATATCCCATATTTGTAAAATTGTCTTAAATAAGCACATTGAAATAACGTTTTATGTTTAGTTTGTGTTTTTATCATGAACAAATTGTTGTTATTTTTATTGACATTTTAATTATGCCGGTCACTTGTAATTTTATTCATTTAGGGACTTATATTCCCTTCTGCATTAATATTTCGACCAAATAAGGGACAGGAAAAAAATGTTTTGCAAGCACAAGACCTTTCACCTTTTCAGTCAGTGAATAAATGTGACAAAACAAAGAATCTGCACTTTTGCTAATGTTTTCACATGATATCGTGGGAGTGTTACTAAATGAAATACGATTGTTTGTTTGTTTATGTAGTCAAAACTAAGTGTTTTACATTTAGTTTTCCATATTCATAAGAATCTCTCCCCGTATTTCTATGAAATCTATTATGTACGTGTGTATTTTTTTTTATTACGACATATTTTAATAACAACTGCTGCTGTATGTTTGCTGTAAATTGATAAAATGGAGCTAATGGAGCTAACAACTACTTGTTTGTAAATGATTTAATGTGCTGGCGTAATACAACCTGTATTACTTAATAATGTGGAAATTGGTGATCGTTTTCTATTACCCTTTTTTATCTTTCTAGCAGCTTATAGATTGCTAGTCAAAACAACTGAGGCCAAGAACGAATCAAGCGAGAACATATTGCAGCGAGTGAAACAAATCATCTGATTGTTCGGACTTTACATAAAATTTCATGCAGTTCTAATTGTCGTAATTGATCCATTTTTAAAACATAAATACAAAAATAAATTACCGATTTAGTGGATCTCAATAATTTTGAAAGGCCTTCCTTTCTCCACCATCTTCAAGCTTTTTTTTTCATTGACCTGTTGTCCGCGTCGAACTCAAAACTTGTCAATAACTTCTCTCTCACTCCTTTAAATCGATTGCATGTATTCTATATACTCTGCTATGAGCAATCGATGTACTTTCGATTCCATTTGGACGTTTATCTTGTTTCATTGATTTTTTTTTAAATTTGTATGCCACTGGGTGTTTGCAAGACATCTCTTTTGTCTTAATTTTGTTTTTTCTTTTTAGTCTTTTCTTATGAAATCATCATCATATTTATTAATATTTTATTGACACGTATTTTTGTCATTGCTTTGTGTTTGTCATTATATCTAAAGATTGTGTTGTTTGGTTTTGCAATCACTGTCTTCTCATAAATATCTTTTTCTTAATTTATATAAGTGTTGACAGATGTTTTCTTTTATTATGAATTGTATCAGCTGTCATGGGACAATATTGAATACGATATCACCTTGAAGTACTCATGTGTAATACCCCGTAGACTTCAAATCACACAATACATAAAGAGCAATAATTTTTTAGTATCATCACTATTCCTTTGGTAGTGTTTTCTTTACAGGCGAACAATATATTCCAGTTGCAATCATTGCGATATGTATGTCTCATAGTATAGACAAAATAATTCAAACAAAACTTTACATTTATGATATGAAGTTGTAGATTAAATTTTGTAATTTTGTGAATTTTATTGAATGTTGGCCTTAAACATATTGTTACGAAAATGAAAAATCTAGTGTTTAGCTTTTACATTGCTTAACATTAAAATGACAAAAGAAAGCTACAAAAACTAAACAATTCAGTAAACAAACTTATTTACAAATTATCGTGCTGCTTAATATAACAACAAACACCAGCATAAAAAATGGTAAACAAGTACACAAAAATCTACAAACAACACTACAATAATAAATGAAAACAACGATGTTTACATTTATAGATATTTCGAGAAGGCGAGGTCATGAACATTCGCCTTCAAGAAAATTCATCAGACTGTTTACCCAGTCATATAAAAGGCAAGGCAAAGCAGGCGACTGAGTTAGTAAAGTTCAGTCAGTCTTGTGTAAATACGCGGTGCGTTTAAAGAGAGTAATCGTGGTTTAAAGATATCAGTTACAAAGATCTGTCGAACAATGGTTTAGTGATTGTTATTGTGTATGCAGAGGATATAAACAGCGAATAGCAAAGAAATGCAATTGTTGTTGTTAACATCAAGTTGTGAACAACGGCAAACTGAATTGTGCCAATAAGAAAGAATTGTAATTAAAACTAATCACAAATTTATTTTAAATTAATTTGTAATCTACGAGCTCATATTTTAATTGTTTTTAAAAGGCAAAAACGTAATAATGATGCTTAGTCCATATACAGTGTTAAAAGGACGGAAAGTATAATAAGCTGTTAATAGATTTTCAACTTTTGCTGCAGAGAATTTTACACATACGTTGCATATGTTTCTTTTTTTTATGGAGCTTTAAGTCAATACGTGTTTGTGATTTCTTTTTTTTCTTTAAGTTCTGTTTTCCTAACAGTAGTGTTCCTCTCATTTCATTTTAAAACCAATATTTAAAACGAACCCCCCACACACATGCAAAAAACAAAAGCGCTACAAAATGTAAAATGTTTTCTTTTTTTCTTGTTTTTTGTCTTGTTTTTGTTTAACATTAAAACTTTCCATTTTCTTTTTCTAAGTATTTTATTTCCATTTGAATTTGTATTTTGATTTCGTGTCCTTTTTTTTGTTTTTCTTTCATCCTTACAGTCATTCATTCATTCATTCATTTCGTTTTCCAGTTTATTTATTGCTTGACATTTGTGTGCTCAATTGATTTTCAATCAGGGTATTTTTCTCAATTCAATTCTATGCCAAGCGATGTAAGAGTATGTACATACATATATGCACGTATGTATGTGTAAGAGGTATTAATGCAATCGCTGCTGTTGTTGTTCTTGTTGTTGTTCTTCTTGTTGTTGTTGTTGTATTTTAGTTTAACAAACATTAGTATAAGCATACGATATCTCGTTTGTCTCTCTTTCATTCACTCATTTTAATTTGTTTTTTTTTTTGTTGTTGTTTTGCATTGAACTCTCAACTCCATGATGAGGCAGGTTGACGTTGTCAATGTTTAGCATGTGTATAAGGGTACTGATTATTTTAACCAATACTTATTCATTCACACAAGAATACCATTGAGTGTATATATATTGAGAGTATGTATATACATACATATGTATTAAAATTGTTTTTTATTTTTATTTGATTTTCTATGAATCTTAACTTCTCACTCCCCCATATCTGCCTGCACCTCTCGTGGCTTATAATATTAATGCTAATTGTGGTATGACATGCAATCATCATCATGATGGTTGTCGTTGTGCGTTGTCGTTGTCACAATGATAAGCATTCCGATATTCCGGAAATGTTTTATATATTATTTGCCTCTCTTTTTTACTCTTGAATTTATTTTTTTATTTATTTATTTTTTTTAATTAATGTCAATGTTATTGTTAATGTTTTCACTTTTGTTTTTTAAATGTGGTTTGGTTTTGTACATCAATAAATTAATAGAGAGTAAAAACATGTTAAACAAACCTATAAATTGTTAGGCATTCTGTTTTTTTCTTTTTTCTTTTTGTCGTTGTTTTGTTTGTTTGGTTATACCGTGAAGCAGTAATTAAAAGTGAAGTGAAATTATTGAAATATTTACATTTTTTTGTTTTTTTCTTGGTTGTTGTAGTTTTTTATTGCTTTGCAACTTTTTATTAGCAATTGTACAATTATTTATGAGTTTATGAGTTTGTTTTATTCATTTACACAACCACACTAACTAATATTGCCAGGCGTATAACTAATATTTGATGCAAATTGTATTGAAAAAATATAAATCATACGCCAACGATTCCAATTTCATACGTTGGAAAAACAAAAATAAAACAAACAAAAGAATTTAATATATAATGACAACTTTTGTTCATTAAATCTATGTATTTATAGAATATTATCAGGTATCAATAATAATATTGAACAAGTTGAAATTGAAAGAGTTGTTGTTTTTATTGAATTTTTCTGGCAAGTTAAATGAAACTTTAAATTACAAACATAATTAATTGCACAACGCTCACTAGACTACGGCAACCACCACTAAATACCAAGAAATTCATAGAAAATTGTGGATTGCCATTTGCAAGCAATTCATATTGAATGAAAGCTAGTCAGCACTACACTTATTTGCAGCGAATTAGTGACAGTGTATAGTGACAGTCCAGATTTATCCTGTGGTACTCAATTAATCGATGCTCAATCAACCAATCTCTTTAGCAACTCATGTCTATCAGTAGTTATTCTGTCCCCTGGAACATGATATCTAATTCAATACTAATCTCAGGAAAAGTTCTTTCTGTTTCTGTCTTTTTAAGAGTAAAAAATAAAAGTAAGTAAAACTAATGTCTTCCTTTAAGTGTTTCCTGTTTTTAAATACACATAAATATTATTAAGGGTGAGTAAGTAAGTAATTCGAAATTTTCTATTCATTTCAAACATCTGCAGTGGAGTGCATCCGATATATCCAATGTATTTGACCGATGTCATGACATGGGTTATGTTGGCTTTAGGGACTGCTGTGGTTTATGCCATATCCGCATAATCCTGCCTCTTAGAAAACCCCACAAGACTAGAGAATCAAAATGCTTAATCTCCGAGACCAACCATAAAATTGCTGTTGCAGTTTATCCCATGGGGCACTAACTGTAAGAAATATAACGACGCCCTGTTGAAACCACATGTCGTTGGTGTCCAGATCATTTAATTCAGACCATAAGAAAGTGATAGTCATCGACATGTAGTACTTGTTGGCGACAACGATGACCTGGCCAATGTCGATTGCAAAGAAATGTGCACCAATGACGCTGCAAGTATAAAGATTTTAGCTAACAGTGACTTTATCAGAACGTACTGAACACACTTGGATCTCATGTGGTTTGATATTGTCCCAAATTCTACAATTTTGTTTGAAGATGATAGTTTGATGAAAACAAGGATCAGTTTTCAATTCATCCAAACAGCATTGAGCATACATACTTCTCTATCTATGATCATTTATTGTGATTTTGCAAAAGAATCTGATAAACTGACTGTGCAAGTTTGAAAATCTTTGTTGGTAAACCACTCAAACGTCAAAAGTATGCCGTTATAATTTCTACGCAATTCACAATTCAAAACAGAGTACAAAATATCATTTGTAATTTTAAAAGAAAGTAGCAACACACTTAGAAACCTTGGCAGGGAAATTGTCATTTTATAAACAAATTTTTTCACGTTAAATTTACTTCTCAATTTTTGTCTGCCTGCCTTCCTTCCTTTCTTTTGCACTCTCTTTGTAAGGCAGTTACCAGTTTACACTGGTTTTAGCTTAAATACCCTTAAGAATGTTTATCACATTTTTACTTATTTATAGTCGGGCCTAAAAGCCTAAAGCATTTAATGTCAAATACTTGACTTGAGAAAAATACAAAAATAAATAAACTAGAGACTCAACGAAACCAAAGGCACAGAAAATCTTGGTTTCCGTTCTGTTTTTAAATAAATTCGCTCAAGTTTAGCCAACAAAATGCCAGTACCAGTATAAGAAATTTTATTTTATTTTATTTCCTTCATATTTGTCGCTTAGTTTTGTATTTGTTTTGTTTTTTATTTAGAAAACAGATGAAAAAAAATACGATTTATTTTGTTATTCTTAAAGTGGCATGTTGGTTTTTCTCTTGGTGGTGTTAATAAAAAATCAACACCACTTGACATTAACATGCAAGTGGTACTCCAGAGACATTTACTTTTAAAATGTGTCACCAGCGAGTGCCTGCTCAGCATCATCTCACTCTAAAGCATACCAAATTGTTTTTAGAGGAGTAGCAATGAAACTTTCTTTCTTATTACCTCTCAATCCTTGTTGTTTTTTCTTCAACAATTAAGTTAATTTAACTTTTAATTTTGTTTTTGATTTCATTTTGTTTACTGGTTGACGTGGTAGTTGTCTGTCTTTAAACTGTTTTGCCGCTGCCAGAGAATGTGCGAGACCAACGGCGCGTGCTAGTGTTTAAGAAACTCTGTGGTGTTATAATTTTAACAAACAACCACACATGATTTTATGGATGTAAGACAGCAATCACTTGAGAAAAAGAAAACAAAATTTTTAAGGGGTGCCTCGTTTTCAATTCTCTACAATAGTCAAGCAACTTATTGTTTATGAAAAAAATAAGTTTATGGATTATTTGCTCCTTTTCCCCCCTTTGCCCAGTATACTCCAGATTGAAGAATTTACACAAATTTAAAAACTAAAAAAGTTAATGAAAGGATACATTAAACATACGGATGAAACGACATGAGTAAACTACGAAAAACTTTTCCTTTGCTTTACTACCGAGTGCCAAGTAGGTATTGGTAAACAAACACCCGTATCGAACAGAAATATTCGATACTTATTAAAAACAATCATATCAAATATGTACTTTACAACGTTTTTCTCCTGAATTTACATACATACATACATACATAATTGGTCATTTGCTTATTAGACATAAGGCCACGGTTGAATCTCCAGGTCAGACATCAAAATAAAATTTGGAAAAATATTTCTTCGGCGACTTCCTCTCAGCAGATTTCTGGCAAAAACTCTGAGAGCAAATAAATCTGCCATGAAAAGTTTCCTAAAAATCTGTTGTTGGGAGTAGACTAAACTGCAGGTCCCGCAACCCATGCGTAAAATTAACACACACAACATAAATGGTGTGAGAAGCTATGTCATAATCCTGACTGAAGGGTTGTAATGACCAATTATGTATGTACATATGTATGTATTGGTACTTTGCAACTTATGCCGTATCAAATACAAGTATCGATACCCTCTAATGGTATCGTTACATCTCTTAATTAAATTATTAAATTAACTGATGCCTCTAATATTATTAGAATTTAATGGAATTAAATTAAAGAATTTTTATTTTTCAATATTTAAATTACCGTTAAATTTCGTTTCTTTTTTTTCTTCAATTGCAGACATCTCCTTGGCTCTACGTGATGTCCGCGTCCAAATACCACATGCCGTACGAAAAGGCGAAAAAGCTGTGTTAAAGTGTCTCTACGATTTAGAAGGTGACAGCCTCTATTCGGTGAAATGGTATAAAGGCAGACGCGAATTTTACAGTTTCACACCCAAGGAAACGCCAGCGATGAAAGTTTTTCAATTTGCCGGCGTTAAAGTTGATGTAAGTATAGCGAGAAATTCTTAAATTGCTCGCTCCACAAAATACTGGCATCATTTAAAAAGTGTTTAAGTTTTAAGTACGGCAAAAAACTTTTTAACTACCAATAATAGTCAAACATTTAAAATATTTAAGACCATGAATGAATGAATGACTGAATGACTGAGTGAATATTCAAAATGTTTAGCATATTTTCTATTTTGAGAAGTAAGCCAGTGAGGGAGAGAGAGTTGGCTTTTATGGCCAAAATAATTCTCTAACCATTCTTCTATTGTTTTCGTTTCATTGTTTTCACTCTCACTTGATGTCACTTAAGCCATTTGCTCTAAGAGAACAGCTTCCATTGTCTGCCTTTGTTGAAGTCACAAGTAATACTCACAGTTGGTACTTTTTTTTTTCTTTACTCGTCTACTTTCCATTTAAAATAACTGCCGTTTGTGAATGAAACAAAAGCTATGTATTGTTATAAATAGGAAAATAATTTCAAAACTAAGATTTCAGGCAAAATAGCAAGCCTTCAAATTAATCACTTCGTATTCAATATTTAACACAGCATATCGTAGAACTACGATAATTGAATTCACCCAGTGTTTTTAATTTAGCCGTTGAATTTTCATATTTCTGTTTAGAGTTTGTATAATTGAAGTCGTTTCTTATTGCTTGAATAATAATTGAATTTTTGTGGTTGACAACGAAGTTCTTTTTCAGGACAGCAAACAAATATTTGAATTTCGTTTGAGAGATAAAGTTTTCCTGCTCGTTTGAGTAAAACGGAATGTTTAATTTATTTATGCACAAATTTTATTTTAAATAACTGTGGTTTGTTAAGGACATATTTTTTGATATACTATGCAAGTGAATTACCACCTAGTCTATGGAAAATTATTGTCTGGCTGCCTTTTTTAGCTCATAGCTGCTTCTTTCCCAAACACTGACTTCCCAACATATTGTTGTGCATTATCATGATGAAATTTTAGGGCTAAATATCAAATTAGTTTTGCAGGCAGGTTTCGAGCAATGCATACTTAAAACATATCAATTTCACTGATGCATCTTAGTGTTTGCAAATATTCTGAAATTTCTGACTAAATGGTTGCCCATGTGTTCACATACTAATTCCGAATTTAACAAAAATCTTTATAAAGAAATGATCTAAGACTGCATTGGTGTGTAGAAATACTAAAATACTGTGAATTAATCTGGTTACGGCAACTCATGTGAGTTCCAGCAATCTTGAGAAAACCATAATTCCTCAGCCGCAGAATCCAACATATGTAAGCCTTGGACTTCGCTATTACACTCAATAACGATGTAACAAAATATGTCAAATCTGTACCTTTCATAACTACTGAAAGCTTAAGAGGAGATTTTTCAAGATACACCATTTCTAACCCAAGACCGTTAATATAAAATAACTTGTAACGTATTTGAGATAATGATTTTGATTTATACGCTGTAAAATGTTTAATTTTTTTATTATTTAAATATCGTAAGACAAAATTATAAATAGCAGCAGAGATTTTAATGTTGTTTTACTGTCGATATAAAAGTTCATTTCAACAGATTTGCACTTCCGACTTATAAGCACTGTTTGCCAAATACTTTTTGCCATTTTTCTTCTTTCAGTTTTTAGTTGTTATCATTTTAATACTGCTACTGCTGATTACTGTTTATTATTTTTATATTTTATTTTTTTATTTAAAATGATAGAAAAAAAACAAACAAACTTTGTGCTTAAAAGATTTCAGAATTTTGTTTGTAATTTCTGTTCTGTTTTAGTTTAAATGTCCAGAAAATTAGCAAATTTGAATATTTTTACATTCACATTCACCCATACACATATGCGGATGTGTGTAAATAAAATGAAATTAGAAAACTGCAACATACATACATACCAACAAATTTACATTGAAATTATGAAGTTATACAGCATGTGTGGGGGGCGGAGCACTTGGTGCATTCATTATTTCATATTCTGGACAATAACGAACTAATAACAATCATAGCAACAACAATAACTATACAAGCCAATAAATAAACAAACATAGGCACCAATACATGTATATATGTATATATAATGTTATTGTTGTTGTTTTTGCAAAAGTTGACTCGGCAGGAAATATTAACAAACAAACAAACAAACTTACAGATACACACACCATTGGGATAGTAAGTGGTAGTAAGAAAGAGGCAGAGAGTGATTATAAATAATATTTGTGTGCCATTATAAAGTAAGTCCATTTTCCATAAAATAATACAGGACGTTAAAGAGGGAGCGAGGGAGAGAGAAAGAGAGAAAGAGAGATAGTAAAAGATAAAGTTTAAGTACACGTGAAAGCAGTAGTAGCAGAAGTTGCAGCACCTAGAAAACTTTCTCGTCGTTAAGTTGCAACTCTATTCAGCATCGTAAAGACGATATCCTAACCAATGCATAAATTTTATTTCAAGTATCAGCATAGATTTACGGTAAATAGAAGAACAATTTATTATTTTGTTTACATTGTATTAAACATTTGTCATTTTCTGCTGAAAACTGAATGGCAAAGAACGGAAAACAAAGAACGAAAATAACTTTTTTACGTACAATTATCAACACAGTAAATTAGGGATAATGAATAAACTTTTCAGACTCCACTGCTTGGACAGTTAATTTTGTACAACGGTTTACTTACAACTGCCTTAACAATTGCTTAATATGGATAGAAACAATTAAATGCAGTTCAAAGTAAATGATGCCTAAGGCTCCACGGGGAATACAGTGCTTACTGTTCATTATAAACTAAAAGAAAGTATTCTTATTATTTTTATTTTAATAAGAATTGTCTAAGAACTATGAATTTTGAAAGTATTTAACTGTTAGCCGATATGCCTTGCTACGCCATGATAATGAAGTACACAATAATAAATATTTACTTAATGTTATCGGATGTTGTTGTTTCTTCCAAACAGTTTGACATACAAATCAGACATCATCATTCTCATGGATTCATTACATTACAAACTCTGTGAACTCAATACATATTTATGAAATATCATACAATTATGCATCAATATATGTACAGGCGATAGTTAGTAATTTTTGATATTAACACAGATTCCTTTAATGCTGCCAAATATTCAAATATTTCAATACATTTTTGTTTGAAGAAGAAAAATTTTTTAAGAATTTTATTTTAAAATACTTAAAAATAATCTTTGAGCAAATTGTTGTTACTTTTTAGTGTTTTACTATTTGTTAGGTGACCCAAACTTTATAGTTTTTAACTCTTTTCATAAATTCAACAATAAAAAATATTCGAACAACCAAACAACCAACACCTACAACAATAGGAACCACAAAAAACGAAACAAATCTTCTGCCAAAACCATTCATAGAATATTCACATTCGAGCGGATTCTAACAAAAGGCAAAAGGTATATGCAAATATTATAACAATATAAGCAATGCAGAAATACACAGAAAAAAAAACAGAATTCAGTTATATAAGTACACGCACACACTCACCCATACATACACACACACACACTCGTGAATAAACAGAGAATACTCAACTAACCAACTAAAATTGTTATTAGAAACAACAAAAACACACACACTATTTGCACTTTTTTTACTCTGTACTTGCAACGCTCCGCGTGCAAGTTTATGACTGCAAAAACGTATGTTTCACACTAAAACAAACGGAATTTCTTTATTTTGTTTGCACTCTACATCCATCTCCAAGCATCCGCATCTACAATATTTGTAAACAAACAAAAAAATGAAATAATAACGAATCCAGATACAGGCATTCCTTTCTCCCACTCTCTGTCTCTTTCTCTCCCTCTCTCGCTTTTATGTATCCGGCTTTATATACCGGCTATGAATACTTTTAAATCCAATACCAAATTTTCATACTCGTTAACAAAATGTTACGGTAGTAAAAATCGTTAGTAAAAGAATAAGTTACACACACAAACATACACAAATACACGCGCACACATTCACATTAATACATAGTATAGAAATAACATTGTTACAGTTGTATACCCCGTTAGTTTTTGTCCAAAACTACATCTAAAAAATGCTGAGATATTTAAAAAAAAAATCAAAAACAATTTGTTAAAGAAATCACGACGAGAAATAAATGTGGATTGAAATTCTAAACAAATATCGTTAAGTAAGTACAGCTAGTTAATAGGGTAGCACCAATTCTTTTGCATCCAAATTTTTAAGTAATTTTTTTAAATAAAATCACAAAGTAGTTAAAGCACGCTACTTTCAGTAAAAAAAACATACCTTTTCTGTAGGTGTTATAAGTATAAACTAATATTGTAGGGTTCCTCCTATATTCCCCTCACTTTTGATGACAATGACAAGAAATTATAGACAAATCTTCATCAGTTTTACACAGAACTTATTTCGAAAGTGTTCTCTACGAATAGAAAGACGTATGCTTTTACTAAGGCTCTCTCTAATTCAATTTAAATAACACTTCTAACATTTCCTTACAGCGAAGGGCGGCTTCATTAGAACAACCATCATTTCTTAATTATAGAAAGCATTCCTCCTGAATTTCTTCAGTTCTAAGAGCAAAAAGAAATTAAAACTTACCATAGAACTAGAATAAGGTCAATAAGACATGACATACAACAAAGTCACCGTAGTCTAGTTGGTAGTGTGTTGTCTTATTAGACGTACTCGGCCACGGTTCAAACCCCAGGTCAGACTTCAGGCAGATTTCTAGCAAAAACTCTGGGAGTAAATAAAGAATTGCCATGAAAAGTTTTCCAAAAATCTGTCGTTCGGAATCGACTTTAAACTGTAGGTCTTGCTACTCTGGTATAACACACACAACATCAGTGGTGTGAGAAGCTAGCTCGTAATCCTGACTAAAGAGTTGTAATGACCAATTATGTATGTATGCAACAACAAATAAAAGTAGAAGACATAAATTATTGTTTTTCATGTACATAGTAAAAGCTAGCAACAGAAAAACGATCAATATTAGTTTTATGTTTCATGTCGGGCTCTCATATGAACTTAGTGAGTAAGATTCATGATTGTGTGTCTTGTCAGCCACTCTAAAATTAAAACACTTTACATATTTAAGATTTTGGAAACAAACAAGAAAAGATTTTCGATTTGGAAGTTTGAATATAAAATATAAATATCAAATATAATACGAGTATAATATAAAAAGAAAACAAATCTTATATTAGCAGTTGTGTTGATGGGCTTTAAAATCCATAATAAGTTGAAAATTATAAAATAATTAAGGGTTTGTATAGGCATTATTCATACTCACAACGATCAAGTAGCTAATTGAATTTAAAGCAAAAAATTATAGAATATCACAGTCTCATTACACAATTTTAAATATTCATACTAGAGCTACTTTATTTAAAGTTTCATTTATTGTAATAAAAAAAAATATTCTTTAATATTTTTGTTTTACAAAAAGCTTTACTTTACGTACTAAAGACGAAATTAAATCAAAACTATAATAAATTATTTAAAACCACAAATTTTTCTGACTTATTTGATAAAAACAAATCACAAAGTCATTGCCACCCAATGCATTTGAGTATGTTTTTTCAAGAAAAAAGCTTGTTAAGTATTCACACCTTCAGCAGATTAACTTTTATAATAGAAAACCAAGCAACAAATGCTTCTTCTCTTCTTCTACTTTTGCCAAAAGCGATTTCAATATAATACTTTAAAAACTAAACCGTGTAGAGGCTATAATTCAAATAAAATACGTACGTGTTAGTTTTCAAAAATAAAGTAAAAAAACATCAAGGGAGTAGAATTTGCTCAAACGTAGTCATTTAAAATTTGCTTACAAATTCAACCACAACTGCAATTCCTTTTCCTTTACCTCATACAACATACATATCTCTGCTAAAAACATAAAGAAAAAGAGACTGCAGGAAATTATACACACAGTTAAAGTAGTAAAACTGCTGTGTCAGCCAGCAAATTGTTGCTTAAACGATGCCAGCCCAGCCTGTAACCAGTAAGGAAACTAAGAGTACCAGTACCAGGATTCAAACAGGAATTGCTAACAAGTTTTGCCACATACTTTTCCCCAAGTATGTGTGAATACTGCACTAAAACAGGCATTAAATTTTCCTTTAAAAACACAGCCACACACAAACAATCATACATAGATAGAGAGAGACAGAGACACAGTCTTCTCTACTGGTGCACGTTGTATAATAAAACGAAGCCCAAAAAGGCGAAAAGCGAAAAGTGGATCTCAAGGAACTGTAAAACTATTTTTTATGAGAATGTGTGGTTTTCACAGGTTCGCTACTGCTGTCCTCTCTTATTTTATGCCGACAACTACAGCTACCACCGCTTTACATTCTACTTAAAGTTTTTAATATTTAAAATAATTTTTTAGCAAATTTAGCAGTTTTATCTATGAAATACGACTATCTGAGCGAGCAGCACATACATACGTATACATATATGTGTCTATGTATGTTTACATGTTTACATATAATTTTATGATAAACGATAAAAGTATGTGTAAATTATTTATATACATATGTATGCAAGTATGTATGTATGTATGTATATATGGATACGAGTATGTATAGAGATAAACGTACTAAAAGTTCACCTCTTTTACAATGCAGGTGTTTATGCATTTTTAATGCACAGGTTATTTTTACGTGATTTTTTTTATTTCTTTGTTTGTTTGCTTTTCCTCTTTCGCTAACCTTAAAATTTTAATAAAGATTTATGTTATTAAAATTTTCTAATTTCCCAAAGAATTATTATTTTTTAATTTTCCTTTTGCTAAGATTTTGTGGTTGTTTTTCATATTAAATGCAATTCAAGCTTGTTAAACTTTTAATGCAGGCGAGAAAGAATTCATGTTTAAAAAATTTTAAACTTCATAAATCTGTGTACAATCGAATTTTTAATTTATTTTCATTTCAGCGTTCATCGTCCAACGAAAGCCAGTTGGTGTTGGAAACTGTTAATGCGGCCACTTCTGGCAAATATAGCTGCGAAGTCTCAGCCGATGCACCATCATTTCACACACTTATTGGTGCTGGGGAACTCGAGGTCGTGGGTAAGTCATACGAATTAAACTATTAAGATATTAAATTTTATCGTAATTAAATTCTAAGCAAGGAGATTGAATCAATGAGCAGACGTAACTACTATTCTGAAGTTAAATTGTATAAACGACAATTTACTCTCTGCATGTTTAATATTGAAGGATGTAAATAAAAAGTTGTTAGTGTTTGATCGTTCTTTCTGGTTAATTTCTAATCAAGACCAGAATTTAACTTTTGGCAACCTTTTTATATTTTAAAATTAAAGCATTCACAAAAGGTTTGAAAAATCTGAAATATTGTTACGAAAATGGAAAATCTAGATACATACTGGTGTTTTACTTTTTCCATCGCTTGACATTAAAATTATAAACAAAGGCTACAAAAACAAAACAATGCAGTAAACAAATCTGTTTACAAATTATCGTACTGTTTAATATAACAACAAACACCAGCATAAAAAATGGTAAATAAGTAACCAAAAATACACCAACAACACTACAAGAATAAATGAAAACAGCGATGTTTACATTTATAGAAATCTCGAGGAGGCGCAGCCACGAACATTCGCCTTCAACAATATTCATCAGACTGTTTACCCTGCCATATAAAAGGCAAGGCAAAGCAGGCGACTGAGTTAGTGAATTTCACAGTTTTGTGTAAAGACTCTTGCGTTTGAAGAGAGTGGTTTGAAGATCTCTGTCACAAAAATCTGTCGAATAATTGCCTAGTAATTGTTATTGTTTATGCAAAGGGTATAAATAAAGGAATAACAAACAAAGCAATTGTTGTTGTTTACATAAAGTTGTGAACAGTGGCACACAGAATTGTGCGAATAATAAAAAATATTAATTAAAACTAAACACGAATTTATTTTTATTTTATTTGCAATCTACGAGCTAATATTTTAAATGTTTTTAAATAGTAAAAATCACGTTCTTCTTTAATTTATTAGAAAAAAATATACCAAAAAAAACGTTTAAAATCCTTTACGGCAAATACACCTGTAATTGCAAACTTTTATTTTTCCGTTATTTTTTAAACAAACGAGTTTCACAAAAATCTTTCTTAAAATAGTTTCCTTTTTTCTTTTCTTTTGTTGTTGTTCATACACAATCACCATATGAAGGACAGGGATATACCAATAGAGAAAGAGAGAGAGAAGGAGAGAGAGAGACAGAGTGAAGAATATGATCATGTTACATTTAATGCTAAAACTAAAAGCTGACATGTTTAAATGGAACTAAAACAAACAACAAAAAGCCATTAAAAGCAGCTCTCTGTTACATGTTGGGGTTTTAAAGAATAATTTCTAACGATAACCAAAAAAAACACAAACTATTGCTAAAAATCTTTTCTAACGTTCGATTTTATTTAAGCAAACATGTATGTGCTATTTTTTCCACATCCTCACATCCCCGCCTCTAACAACCATTCAGTGGGGTTTAACACATATTTTATAACTCTTCTTCTGGTTTAGAGTGTTAAAAAGCTGTTATTTTTCCATCCTTTTTTTTTTTTTTTGTTGTACTCAGTTTAGTTGACTCAGTCTCAGTCGTTTTTATTTCTCTTTTTCCGTTTTCTGGCTAAAAATGTTTACCATTCTAAACTGGGTTAATGTCATGTTATTGACAATCATTGGCAAAGACAGACACATTTTTTTTAATTTTTTTTGGTGATGAAGAGAAAGAAGGAGCCAAACAGAACATGAAAAAACTAGGTGGCGAAAAATCTTGTTATTGAAAAAAAAAACCATTCTTTTCTACTCCCCTTTATTTTTGTTTTTTCTTTAATTTTTGTTTGCATTTTAAATCAGCATATATTCGCATGAAAAATGCATTTAAATAACGAAAAAAATATATATGTTTGAGTGTATATATGTGTGTGTGAAAAATGGTGAAGAAGTGTTTTATGAAAAATTAATTATAGTTCTTGGCAGCGAACAACACAATTTAAAAGCTATTGATGTTTTAAAATGAAAGCGTCAAAAAATGAAATGAAATCTGATTCAAAATGGCTTTGAATTAAGTTTTTAAAAGTTTTCCGTATTCTCGCAAAATGAATTTAATAATTAATTATTGTCACTTCAATCGATTTAAAATACACTAAATAATTATTAAGACTACACAAGGTAACTTAAAAGCTATTTGAGGTTTCATTATGGAAATTAAAACAAAATGCATTTAAATTAATACATCACAGTGTTTAAGACTACGATAAGTGCAAAATTGAAATAAATTTAAATATCTTGAGTAACCATTCAACCAAGTTTTAAACGAAATCTTCGTTAGTCTCTGCCGAGATCATAAACTGTTATACTTTAATACATGGCACTTAAAAAATTGTATAAGAAAACCAAGCCAATAAAAAAGCGAAAAATAAACCCCATTTGAATATTTATTCAATGATTTTGCATTGTTAATGCAATGTAAACAGCGAAAAATACAATTGGGGGAGGAAGAAAAACAGTAATGCTTCATTACCACACCTGTATAACAGATGAAATTATTGTACGCAACTATGGTTGACTGATGATGTTAGCCACCAGACTGGCTCCAATTGAATAATCGAATGCGGGGGAGACACACTAACATTTCAAGCATTTGACTTCCATTTTGTGTACTCATTGAAATAGTTGTAGTCGCACTAATGGTATTTCTAATGAAAGCCAGAAAAGTATTCAAATAAAAATAAGAATGAAATGAGAAAAACTATTAGCATTTCATAGCCAGACATGATGTCATGCTTCAGGTGTTTGTCAATGGCTCCAACAAAATATTTTGTTAAGACCATTAACGTTAGTTTTGTATGTCTCTTGTAGCATTCTTAAATGGGAACACATTAAAATATTTTAATGTTTTAGAGGGCACCAAGTCGAAAATGGTGAATTTAATCATTCTTTATATTTATTTCATATATTTTGCTCGCAATTACCATAAAAGACAGTTAATGCTGCATTGGGGCAGCAGTCAATAAAATACTATGAATAACAGAAAATGTCCACAAGGTTTATACCAGAGATCAGTTAGTACTCATGGAATTTTGAATATAAGTGAATCAACAATATTAAAATTTAAATACTTTGATTCATACATACTCACTAGAACGTTGATTTATAACTACATATTGCAATGAGTATTAGTACAACGTTGACATCAAACTCATACCATTCGAAATATGTTTGATTCATAATCCTACTCATTCAGATTCATAACTTTAGAAAAAATACTTATAAATAATTCGAGTGACTCGAGTCATTCATCAAAATTTACAGTCTTAGTTGTTGTTGCATTTACAAAAAAAGAAAAGACAGAGCAGCAAACAGAGCAAACACACAACCATTTAGTGATTATTTTAGTGTTCGTACGTGAATCATACTTATTTTGTGATTCGTGTATATGTTGAGTTATGGAAAGTCGTAATCAGCAACATCATACGTGTTGTTAAGTGTGAGTATGATGAGTACTTCAAACTTCGAATATAAGTAGAGGTTCTATGATATTAAAAGAAGTATGAATGCGTACAAGTATCAGAAATTATGAGTATGATTCGATTCTACACATCTTTTTGAAACTAATTGCTGATCTCTGGTGCAGATATATTTGGCTCTCCAATTCTTGTCAGCTTGACGGAGCTATCACCCATTGATGTCAAGGATATAACTTCGTTTATCAAACTTTCGGGCTGGTTTTCCAGCGTAGAGTAGTCGTGCTTTTAATGTGCAGCCCTTGCGCTGACCAACTTCTTCTTTTTCTTCACTAGTTTGGTAGCACTTGGTCAGTACAGGGACTGCGTTCACCTGTGGCGTCACAACGGCCCGCTATGCGTGCTCAAGTAAGCTTTTGGTATCAAATCTACCACTCCAACCTAACCTATCCTATCATAAACTCCAATTACTATAACCTTAAAAAACACGCGCATTCACTTATTTAAAAATTAAAATAAAATTAATATAAAATTTCACAAATTTTGCAAACGATGTATAAACGATGTATAAGTGTAAAAACAATAGTAGCAATGGCAATGGCAATAATAAAAACATAAAATTAAATGTCTGCACATAATTTAACAATTTGAATATTTTATTTAATAAACAAAAAACCAGTTACCACTTAATAAAAACAAAATAAAAGAAAACTAGACACCATCAACAGCAGCAAAAACAATCAATGAAAATAAGTGAAAAATAAAAAGCAAAAAAAACATCCAAATAGTGAATATAAATAAAATTAACACTTGCATGTGAAGGTTGAAAATTAATTTTAAAAACAAACACCAGCATAAAACAATAAATGAATGCCCGGTAGGAAATGCTACACATTACATGTTAATGGCACTAGAAATATAACATAAAACCAATACAACGAAAACAATACAATACAATAATTTAAATTCAAAATATTCAGTTTAAAATTAAATTCATTGTTAATTAACTTTCGTTGAAGGCAGATAATGATTTCTAAATGATTCAGTTTTTTTCACATTTTCTCATTTTTAGCTGACTTATTATTGTATGAGTTATTATCCATAAATATATATTTTTTAATTCCCTTTTTTTATTAACACTTAAATTTATTTTTTTTCCAATGCTTTTTCTGTTCTTTTTTCAATATTCAATATTCGCCATCATCGATGATAAAACAGAAAAGAAAAAACTTCTCTGTAATGTTTGTGCTCCACTAGAAAATTATAGCCAAGTTTTTTTCCTATTTTTTCCTTCTTTTTCATACTCAGCAATTAATATGCAAAAGTTTTTCACATTTTTCCTCCTTTTTTATTTATAGCAGCATATCCGAAATATTTTTCCAATTCTTTTCATTTCTTTTTTTGCATTATTTTCAATTTATTTAACGTTAAACAGAAATTTCTTTTATTTATTTTTTTTCACTTTTTTTTGACAATCTCGTTTAATAGCTTCTTTTTTTTGGAAGGGTGGTGTTTTTTTCTTTCCGTGCTGTAAAGGTGTTAAATTGTCAAATATTGTCATTATGCAAAGGAAGTTGGAGAAGCTTCGAAAAAAATATTGAAGAAAAATAATTAAAACTACGAATAGAAAATTCTTTTTTTTTTGAAAATTTAATGACCGTATTGATATGAAGTGAAAATAATTGCAAGCGTGAAGAGAGAAAAAAAATTGAAATTAAATTACTGAAGAGCTGTTCGCATATTAAAAAAAATGAAGAGAAATGGACGTGTAAAAAGAGTAAAAAAATTCGTTCAATTTAATAGGATATTCGATAGATAAAGTAATCAAATGCGAGAAATAAAAATAAGCATCAATAAAAAGTTTTATGAACTAAAATCGCACATTAGAAGTGCTTTACTATTTAGAATTTTATTTATAAATCCATTGGAAATAAATAATGCTCGTATATTTTCAATTATTTTTGTTTTTTATAGAAATTGTTTTGGTTTTAATTATAAATGTGATGGAAATTATATATGTATTCTTTCTTTATAAAATAATAAAAAAGACTAACAAACTCAGTTTAATTGCATGGAATTTCATTCATTCATTTCCAGGAAATATTAAAAAATTAAAAAAGAAATCGTTTTATTAAATCATTTTTCAGACTGCAATCTGACAAACTTATCCATAACAAACTTACTTATTAAAAAATAATAAAAAATAAAAATAATAAATAATAATAATAAAAAAATGTATTTAGTCACCCTTGACAACATCAAGCGAAAAATGTCGTTTTAAATCGTGGTTACCCAGGACAAATTTTTCACCGAAAGTTTGGTAGGATCTGCTCCAATACCAACCAAACATTAGACTGCCTAAAGCGATAACAAATTAGGAGCCAACTGTGGCAAAAAAGAGCAAACTTGATGAAATATACTTAAAAGTTGCTGCAAAATATAGACATATGTATGTATGTTTACTCCAAGTCAAGCAATACTTTAAATTTTGAGCAAAAGTAACGGTTTCTGACAGTTTTTTCTATACCCCACATACTCCAAAAACATTAAAATTTATAAGATTTTCGCAATCGTAATACGCATATTTTGATATATGCACACATGCATGCAATATGGGCCATTAAAAGCGTTAATTCATGATTAAGGCCACGCACGACATCTACTCTGTGTATTAATTATGTCCATGAGTAGTGGCAGTTTAAATCACGAAAAAAAAATTTTTGAAATAAGCCTAAAGGATGAGAAAAAACTTAATCTACCACCAATCCATAAGTATTTGTAAAGTGAAAATTAATTTTATTTATAGGGTATTTTAATGCCACAAGCGTAAGCATTTAAAGAAAAGAATTCAAACTCTCCCTGGTCTTCTACTCAGTGTTGCGATTGTAGGTTTCTGCTGCACAAATCATTAAAATATTTTCGTAGAAATTCCTAGTCATTACATAAGTATTGATTGACGTCAATGTGAATGAATAATTAAAAAATTGTTCTGCCATATATTTAAAATCCGTTTTCCTTTCAGTAGTTCCTGGCAAAGATCCTGTTATTAGTGGCATACGTTCACGCTACAAAGTTGGCGATATTGTGAGAGGAAATTGCACATCATCACATTCAAGACCAGCAGCTAACATAACCTGGACAGTTAATGGTTATGAGGTAAGTAATCAAATATCTTTAAGGACGCCATATTTAACCCATTGATTTCATAATAAAAAAGAAGATAAGATAAAAGAACATCATGAAATATTTTTCTAAACAAGGCCATAAAAAACTAGGCTTGATTAGCGTTTGATTAAACATTAATTTTTGGCAATTAAACTGTATAAATCTGTGACAAAATATGTAATCCAGACATTATTAGTTTTACCCTTCTCAGTAAATATGCCGCCTGTGTAATCTTTACAAAATAATATCAGCTTTAAAGTTATCTGTTATCGTTTGCATTTTGCCGTTGTGCTATAAAAATAATATGGTCAGTTATTGGCCACAAATTATTGTCGTTGTAAAATATAAAATTAAAACTCAACTACAAATAACATCTGAATAAAACCCATAAAAAAACCCAACCTAAACAAATATTTTCTGTGTTAAAAGCCACAAAAAGAAGAAAAAAATAAGCAGAAATCAAATAAATGGAAAAATTTTTTTTTTCAAAAAGTAACAAATCATACATTCGCCCATATTACGATTTTACCATTCCAATACCAATCCACCAGGCCACCACCATTCAAGTAAGATAAAGATTGCTAAAATGGTAAACAGGAAAAACAAACATATGTATGTACGAGCAACTTGGTACAAAGGATAAAGTTTTATTTAAGGGAAGACAAGCATATGGCCTGGCAAGGCTTAGTTAGGTTTCGAAAATTTAAAATAAACCAAAACAACAACAATAACAACCCGTATACAAACACATTAAACAACCACATGAACTGGGGAAAAATAAAATCAACAAACATTTTCTCCAAATTGACCAAAAAAAAAAAAAACAACAACAACAAACAATGAACAGACAACATACATTTGACCAAAAAATATAATTTAATGTCCACTTAAGGAGTTTTTGTGAGAACAGAAACCGAAATAAAAACGTACGTACGTACGTATGCGAAAGCAAAAAAAGGGTCACAGTACAGTGTCTTGTATATGCTAGCTAGCTCTGGTCTATATAAAAACATAAACAATAATGTGGTTAAAATACCTCTGCTACATTCATTACAATGACATTAGAAAGCCAGGAAGCGGAAGGACTAGACAGAGACACAAAATTCTCGCAAAAAGAAAAAGTGCCAGATAAACGTGGCAAATTAAAAGTCACATTACCTCAACACTTATACGTACGCTTACTATATCTCTCACTCTTTCTCTCTCTCTCGCTCTTTCTCTCTCTCTCTCGCTCTTTCTCTCTCTCTCTCTTTACATATATTTAACACTTATAACCCTATTGGGGTATATAAATATTTTGTAAATATTGTTAAACTGTATTGTTTACTGAGAGAAAAAATAGTTGTTACACTTTCATTGCTGCTGTTGTTGTTGTTCTTGTTATTATTTTGTTGGCTTTTTTATGGTTGAGCATATGTTTGAAAACAACACTCTTACATTGTAGCAGACATTGTAACTGCTGCTGCTGATGCTTCTGTCGTTTTCGGTAGCCATAGCCATAGTTATGGTTGTCGTAACCACAAGTCCTGCTTACCATTGTTAGCATATGCTCCCCAAGTGCAGACAAAGTTTTCAACGTGTATTTTTAATAATGAGCAACGCATCTGCCCAAAGTAGTTTTAAACCCGAAAAAATCCAAACATTTTCCGTTTAACTTTCTTCGTCTATTTTTTTTTCCTGTCATGCTTAAGCATAGTTAAGGTTTGTGTTCGCCTTCTTTATGGATAATTTGTGTCGCAATGTTTGCTAAAAAAAAAGTATATTTTTTGGTAATTTAAAGTACAATTAAACGGTATCCTTGCCACGTATGGGAATTCACACATTTCGCGACTATAAACCGTATGGGCAACTGCAAAATCAAAAGAAATTAATTTCATTTCTCAATATGCTCAAAATTTTTCTTCCCATTTAATACGGAGCCTAACGGCTGCATAGCCCAGCCGAAACGTTCGAAGGAGGTGTTATTCCTTTAGGATTCTTGTCCAATAAAGCCCTTATGTTTTTGTGAAGAATGTTACTTACTGAATCATACCCTTTTCCTATTCAAGAATCGACGTTAGACCTGAAGATTCCGAAAGGTTTATTTGGAAGGAGAAAATTGTCTTTAAAATCATTACAAAAAAGACAAATATTTATTTGAATCATATTTTCTTCATGGAAAAGCCCATACGTATGCAAAAAAGAAGACAACATGACCTTTTTAAGAAGAATAACAGAATTTACAGAAACCATGCAAATAATTATAAACAATTTGGCTTAACAAAGGACATTAACACAGATTTTATGCAAAATAAGCGGCATCAACACAAAACAAGCAATTGGAGGGCAAGCGTGAAAGTTTTAAAAATTATTTTTCCATAAAAATGTTTGTTAATTATGACATGCACGACAATAACAAAAACAAAAATATAAAACAAACAAAAAAAACTACAGAGATTTTGTAAATACAAAGGCCGCGTTGTAATTATTCTGTTGAAGTTTATAAGTTAAATCAGTAAATTAGCGGAAATTAAATTTTAATTTAGTTTTTTTTTTGTATTCCATATTATTCGAAGAATTCACAGTAAAAGTCAGAATTATGTTGTAATTCATCATTTACTGCAAATTACTTTAAAGACAAACTTTTACTGCAAGATTACACAGCAGAATATGAAAAAATTTTGCATTTTAATTAAACTTTAGATTCTTATATACAAATGACCCAGTTAAGAGCTCATTATATCATATTTTATAATATGTATCGTATACTATATTCCTCTTACATGGTTATTATCATTATACATACATATTTACTAAGAATTTTTATAATTAAAATAATTATTTATTAAATCATTTTCTTATTTTTTAAGTTTGTTTAGTAATTATTTTGTCATTCTCCTTATTCTCCTGCTACTAGACAAATCCAGCTCATGTACGACACTTTAAGCCCCATAAGGATCCACGTGAATTAGAAACGGTTATTGCAGCAATACATTTTGTTGTAACGCCACAACACTTTATTTATGGCAAATTAAAGGTAAGTACCCACCATACTACTAAGAAAATTTACATGCACTTTAAAGAGACCACACAGAGATAAAATGATACAAAACCAACTTTTACCATTATAATGAATGAAAAACTTGAAGACATTAAGGAGTTGCTTAATGCATGCATAGTTTTTACAGACACTTTAACCTGCCACTACTGCTTGTCATGCAAAATACACTCAAGACAACACAGACGTGTGCAGGAAGCAAATTAACAATATTCTTAGAAAGGGTATTTAAAACATAATTTTTTTTTTAATTTAGAAACAGAAGCTTAAAGGTTTACTTAATTACCGAAAGTTTTTCAATTTAATGTCATAGTTATGTATACTTCAGTTAAGAATTACAATTTTCCGTAAAGTAAAGTAAAAAAAATAGATTTGAGCCGCAAACTATAATTGAATTGAATTGTCTTAGAAAATGAATTCATTCATACTTTTTTACAGTTCTTATCGCATGGTATGGAAAACATATCCCACAATAGATTCGTCTTTTACCACCATATTTCGACTTATTTTGTCAGCCTAACCGCTGATTTGAATTAAATTAAATTGAAATTGAACTGCTATTTGCGCTTTAGATAGCATATATCACATAACATAATTGGTCATTACAACCCTTTTAGTCAGGATTAGGACCTAGTTTCTCACACGACTTATGTTGTGTGCGTTAATTTTTATACATGAGTGGCGGGACCTACAATTTAAAGTCGCCTCCGAATGACAGATTTTTCAGAAACTTTTCATAGCAATTTTATTTACTGCCAGAGTTGTTGCCAAAAATCTGCTGAGAGAAAATTGCCGAAGAAATATTTTTTCCTATTTCGTTTTGATGTCTGACCTGGAGTTTGAACCGAGGCCTCACGTCTAGTAAGCCAAACACACTACCTAGTAGACCACGGCGACTTTAGATGACGCTTGCTCTTAATTATGACTTAAAATTCTGAGAATCCTGTGAATATAATCCTACTATAATACACATTTTAAGAAAGTTAACTATCACGTTTGCAACTTTCTTGTCAGTGCTACGGCTGTGCCGCTGTTATCTTCAGGTGATCATTTGTAACGTCAAATTGATAAATAAGATTGGATTGTATTATGGTTTCATTGTATGATGGTAATATTTGTACAGAAAGATTTTAGTGTATAATGCATACAGAACAATCGATCTAAGATTGTTCGTTTAGTCGATTTTGGTAAATGGTAAGAAGCAACACATATATTTCACTGACAAAAAACTCATAAAAATATTTTCAGAAATTTATTCTAGAAATAGCACTCTATTGTGAGCACAATATTCACAGTTTATGGCTCACATCAATTCAGGACACATTGTTGTTATAGACAGGAGAAAACTGTTGCCATTTTGAAAACGCAAACTGAAATCGTGAAGAAAAGGATGTACAATATTTTAAATAAAATTAAAAGTTATGATACCAAATAGAAATAGCAGTACAACGAATACAAAAACAAGAAATAATGACGCGTTATTTAAAATGTTTAGAAAGAGAAATGGCCTCATAACTATTAGGCTGGGAATTAAGTTGTGCAACAAAAGAGTCCACACACTAATTGTTTGTTATTTTAATAACAAAAACCATAATTTTTGAAATATTTTGTACATAAAATATACATAAACTGGCTGGCTGGCATACAAACACAGAGAGGCAAGCAAATGCTAACAAATAAATGTTATTATTTGAGTTGCACTACATATACATGCACACAAATACACATAGCAAGCAACTTTCTAATAGTCGCAACACGTACCGAGCAGCATTTTATGGCGTATAATTATTTTGCTGTTGGTTCTCTTTTATTTTTGTTTTTTGTTTCTTGTTTTTGTTTTTTGTTTTTTTTAATGACATTATGGCGGTTTAACGTGCTTACAGTCATCTAGTCACACACACACACACACACACGCACCAGTCGACAACAGAAACTGAAACGCGCTCATATGTACAGTATGCGCCTATTTTCAGTCGGTTTATGAGTATCATAAGCTTCTTGTTGTTCCCAATTATAAACACAACACAGACCTACACACTTAAATGCATACATCGTTCGTGTACAACGTTCACATTAACCGGAGCATAGCCACAGCATAGGCTAGGCAGAAGGACATCAGATACATGAAAATTATTTCATATTTTTTTTTTTATTTGCTCTCTTTATGTTACACTCACACAGATTTATAAGCAGACGCTAGATAGGCAACACTGAAGTGCCATAAAAAAATGAAATGTTTACCATATTAAGCGTTGATGGCGCGCGGCTGGTTTGCTTGCAACCACCACAACTGCCACATTATTTGACTGCATACAGTATCAATGTGTCCTTCTTTTTCCTTTTTTTCTGTTTCTGTTTTTGTTTCTGTTTCTGTTTTTTCTTTAATGAAAGCTGTGTATGTGTGTAAAATCTGTATCATCATTTAAATTCTTTAAGTGGTTAAATTATAAATTATCATCATTCCACAATGATATGAAGGATTTAATTTATAAGCCTATTAAATCGTAACCAATATTCTTACTTTAATTGTTTATTTATTTGTTGTTTATTATTTCATAAAAATCAATTATTACAGGTACGCTGCACCGCCTTCATACATGATGTATATTGGAAATCAACTGAAAAGTCTATAGAAGAGAATCGCTTAAATAAGGCGGGTACTTCGAATGTGGTGCACAAATTTTCCGAAGATTATTTTGACTTGGAAGACGATAATGTGGTCGATAGATCGGATACATATATGACACACATAAAAGGTAAGTAAACCGTAAGGCATAAAATTTTTAAATCCTTAAAAATTTGTTGCCCACGATTTTATTTCATCATTTCTCAAATTTATTATTGTGGCCTTTAATAAAGGAAAGGGAAGAAGTATACATAGGGACAAAATTATTAAACAAATATACAATATTTTTATGAATACATACATATATTTTTTCTCATCCATCAACAATATTTTCTCACATCCTGTGCGGAAACACATGTTTATAGAAATATTTCACTTTTGTCAGATCACTTTTTATTTTATTTTTTCATTCTCCTTCTCTCTCTCTTGGTAAAGGAAGTATGACGGAAATGTATAAAAAATAATTTGTTAAAACTAACAAAGGACATAAATATGTATGAATATGTCAGCAGATGAACGTGTATATGGCCTTAATATGTAACACCATTCGCAGCAAATGAAAAAAAAGGAAAGAAACCTAAAAGAGCAACAAGTTCGGTGATGGAGAAAGATATGAAACAAATTAAAAAGGGGAAAACATATAATTTTTATAAAATAAAAATATTACCGGTTGTATTATACACCAACTGTGAAAATGAATATCTTACGTCCATATACACAGATTGTGATGGTTTCATGGTAAAAATTGCAAGTCAATATGGAATATACATATACTGTATCTAAAACCTATAAAATTGAGCTGTTTATTAGTCAGGATTTAATTTGTTGATCCAACAGGTGACAGATTCCGCAGGTCAGATTTGAGAAGCTTTTTGGTGACAATCAGTAATAATTCTCCAGAGGATTGCTGGAGTATTCATATTTGTTATGCTTTTTCAAGATCTTAGAGCTGAGCGATCAAGCCTCTCGTCTAGTAAGCTAATACCTTACCCTCTGAATACTTTCTACAAAATGTTTCATGTTTTAAATATTAAAAATTGGGTGATTGTATATTGAATTTAATATACTCGTAATTATACGAAAATAATTCACCAGTGTTTGTCTACAAAATAGTACATTTGCTCCAGTTTATAAAACTCCACCCATTTTTTAGGCCATTTCATGTAGACACTTCAAAAATTCTTTGCTTATGAGGCAATATCAAGAGATGAAATCGTAAATAAATTTTTAATTAAAATCCGAATGAAATAACGAAAGCAAATGATTTTTTTAGAGCGTCTTCTATATTTCTTTTGCATTTTCTTTTTTCTTTTTCATGTTTTTTCTTTTAGGTGATGTATCCTCGCTAAATGCCAGTGGCTGTTCAGCTTTACATAAATGTTCTTGCTTTTGGCCACGCTTAACAACACTTTCGCTTATCTTGTATGCCATGCAACAAATGCTCCAATTATTGCAGCAATTGTTAACACAAACAACAACAACAACAAGAAAGACGGCTGCAATAATAAAACAAAACACTAGCAATTGTCGACCAACAAAAACATATACGAACAACAATAATAATGAAAAAGACAAAAATTTATTAAAAATATCAAAAGCAACTACAACTACTACTATAGCAACAACAACAACAAAACACTCAGCTATAAAGCAACATACAAGTGGTTCTTTAGAAACACAAGTGGCAACAATTTGTTATAAAAACAAACAGCAGCGACAACAGCAACAACAACGACAACAACAAAACAATAATAAAAGTCAAGAAAAAGCATATTGTTGGCCCAAAGAAAAACATTTTCAAATAGAGTTAATCAAGACAAAACATGAGCATCTATATTGTCGAGAAGTGCAGCCAGCAAATAAGAAAAACTGGCAATTGGAATTGCAAGCCAAGTGTACAAACACTTCAATATGTGAACAGAAAAGAAGGAACATCATATGCCATGAAACACAATTGCAATTGAATTTGTGCTTATACTTGCAACCAGGGTGTGATAAAACTCTATATGAGTCTGATAATTTAACAATGACAACAACTACTCAAGTGGCAAATATTTTGCCAGTAAACTGTACTGTAACTTTGATACGTTTTCCCGCTTTCGTTGGCTTTAATATGCAACAATTTATGTGCAATAAGGCAGTCTCTTCTACCAGCCATAATTTAAACGCATTTCTTGCTACAACAACTACAACAGACCCATTTAACTTCCTCTTTAATAGTTTGAATACCGCCACTTGTCTTAATATTCGCTGTTCACGTTCTCATTCTCGCTGTTGTACAGCAACAGCAACAGCAACTGGCAACTCAACATCAAAAGATATTTTCTTAGTTGCAGCAACAACAACTGCAGCAACAACAACGAAAATAATAACAATAACAACAACATGACTTGATTATATACATTGTAAAGTGGCTTAAAATTGCATGAATTACACACACACATACACACATACAAATGCATGCCGGCATATATATTACGTATAGCATAACAATAACAACAATTTATATGTGTATGTGTATGTATTTGTTTATTTGTTTCATTGTTTTTCATAAGTTTGTTATTTATTTACATAAAATACTCATACAACTATAAATAGTCGTGCTTATTTACAGCTGTAAAGTTTTACATGTGATATGTGAATATGAATGCGATGGTGTGTGTTATTTATTTTACATGGGGGGAGTTTCTTTCTTCAGCTTTCAACATATTTTTTGATTTGTTGCTAAAATACATAAGGGAATTTTCATATTCGTTTGGTGTACTCTTATATTCAAAAGAAGCTTCCGCTTTTCTTTTCATTTTTTTTTGTCATGTAATCTTACATTTGAAAGTGTTTTTTCCCATGCACACTACGTTGTTCCTCCTTCATCAATACAAGCATAGTAAAATCAGATCGGGCATTAATTTGTGAGAAAAAAAACACAACAGCAGTCCTCTATTCTGCATGTTTGCCACTATCGGCTACCGTTAATCTATATTGATTTTCAAGCCCCTAGATCACTTAGGTACAAGCAAATTCTACAGAAATACCTGAAAGTGCTTTAGCTTCGCTATAAGATACAGCAGGGTATTATAGTGTTACGTTTTTATCCTTTGGAAACGTTTAAAATATGAGCTCGTAGATTGCAAATAACTTAAAAATAAATTTGTGTTTGGTTTTAATTAAAATTCTTTATTATTCGCAAAAATTCTGTGTGCCACTGTTCACATCTTGATGTAAACAACAAGAATTGTTTTTCATTGTTATTCTTCTGTTTACACTCTTTGCATAAACAGTAGCAATTACTAGACAATTATTCGACAGATTTTTGTAACGGAGATCATCAAACCACGATTACTCTCTTCAAACGCACCGCGTCCGTGACCGAGCTTTTACTGACCCAGCCTTGCCTTGCCTTTTATATGGCAACGTAAACAGTCTGATGAGTGTTCTTGAAGGCAAATGTTCATCACTTCGCCTTCTCGAAATCTCTATAAATGTAAACATCGTTGTTTTCATTAATTTGTGTGGCATTGTTGTTGTATTTTTGTTTACTTGTTTACCATTTTTTATGCTGTTGTTTTTTGTTATATTAAGCAGTACGATGATTTGTAAACAGATTTGTTTACAGCATTGTTTTGTTTTATTAGCATTAGTTTATAATTTTAATGTTAAGCGATGTATATGCAAAACACCAGAATCTTGATTTTTAATTTTCGTAATAATAGTATTGCTCGAACTCTCTACTTGAACTCTACACCTCTTTTTTTCCAAAGCAAATAAGGATAGTTCTTCAAGCAAAACTCAACAAGGTATTCTTTATCGCTTGTCGGCTTAGTTTTAATTTGTTCTTAATGGATTCTATTCATATTAATCTTGAAAACATAAAACTAAATTAGCCAGCATTTGCCAGGGCTAGGGGGAAGTAAAGACGACGCCATAGAATTATGATGCATACCACAATGCTCCTTATGCATGTGATTTGGATCACACGGTATATGTGTCATATAATGTATGAGTGTCATATAAACTGAATTAGTAGGTACACTTGCAGGGGAAGAGCCCAATCAATTGTTTCTATTCCATGAAAAATTAACGTTAAATTTATTATTACACTATATTAATTTACAAATATTATCTTGTATGCTTAGAAAGTCGTAAAAGCAATAGCAAAATACACATCCCTTGAATTAAAAATTTTAAAAATAAGCTTTCATCCGTGTTTCGTCTACGTACTACAGATGGACGTCAGCAAAATTAAACTGTCGTCACTGCTGGCTAAAGGAATACTAAGTAACTTTCTTTTCATGTCGAATGTGAATGTGAATTGTGAATGTGAGAAATACCAAGTACCCGGATCAGTATTCTTAAAACCCAATAGAGTGTAGTTACATTTTCTAATTAGTCGTCTGAAATGTCCACAGGTGTGCAATCATCTAGAAATGAAATTCCGCCCATAAATACATGAATTCATTTTCTTTTTTGGAATAGCTGAATAGTATGGGTGAATATTCTCTATTCAGGAGTGTGTACTCCTTCGGGTGCTTCAAGTGTGAGTGTCTGTATGTGTGTGTGAACTTATGCATAAAATATTGTTGCTCTACAAAATCATATGGAAGAAACACTTTTTATTTCAGTTGGTTTTTGTTTTATTTTTTTTGTTTTTGAAATAAAGAAATAAAATGTTGCAACACTGTCAGCATAAAAAATTCTATTATTTTATAGAGGGTACGGTACGACGGATACGATGAATATTTTGCTTGCATGAAATTCATTTTCTGTATGAAACAGCCTTTAAGCGTTAATCTTTTTTTTTAGTTTTTTAATACAAGATGAACATAACAAAACATTTATTTTATTTATAAACACAACAAGCAGACAACACAGATAGAAAGATAGATGCTCCGGCATATACAATAAAATAAAAAATGCATACAGATTCAGCGGATAAATGAATACAAAAACGTATTTTCAAGTTATAAAACAATTGGAATCTTTTTGAAGAAAATTGAAAATCTTGAAAATATTTCTGATAAATTTGTTGTTGTTGATAGTTATGCTTGTGTTTGTTTATATGTTTAGTAAAATATTTTAAGTTTATAATGAAAAACAATATACAGCCGATAAAAGGTTTCTTATAAATAATTTTTATAAATAAATAAATATTGTATGTGTAACGATAAAAGAAATGAAGCTCAACAAAGTATAATAAAAATATGAGTGTAAAATAAAAGCTTAAAATATTAATAATTATATTAGAATTAATAATATTAATAAATATACATACATATATACATAGTATATATTAAAAATACTATATGAATATGTGAATTTCATATACATACTGTTAAGTAGAATTATTTTTTTTTGTTTTGAAGGTATTTAATAATTATTATAGAAGATAAACAATAAACATTTAAAATAAAAGTAAATATAAAAATCATTGTGTAAAAACGTTAATATTTAAAGTCTTATTAAACTTACAAAAAAGAAATTAATGGAAAATAATTTGCACTTATAAATAATACTTAAATTACTATTTATAAGTATTTGTAGCATTAAATTCATGTAAATAAATTCATGTAAAAAAACGATATTAAAATAAAACCATAAACAAAAAAACATAAATAAATAAATAAATAAATGAAAATATTATATTTGCCAGTATTTACTGTATTTATATGATTGAAGTTTGATTTTAAAAAAACTTAATTTAAGGGGTTAGTATAGGTACTTCCTAAGGGTATTTTTTAGGTTTTTTTAAATAAATTTATTAGAACCAATGAATCATTTTTTATGTTAAAGAGAACATTTGTTTGTTGAAAAAAAATAATGGCGAAGTCTGGCGGTGATACGGTAGCTTGAAGAAAGTCACCTGGAAATATGACTACGTTTGGAGGAGTTAGGAGTGTCTGAAAGCAAATATTAAAATGGATTCTTGTAAATTATTTTACTGACTATAGACTGAATTAAGATATTTTGAAAAGAAATAAAATAAGCCTAGTTTTTCTACCTTAATTGTTAAATATTATTATTAATTGTAATGATTCTCCTTCTTTTATTACCATTTGAGGGAATGCTACCTTAATGCTATATCTCTAAAGTAACTAAAACCATAAAAAAATAGATTTCTCGAAAACTATAAACTATACAAACCCCTTAAATAATAACAAAAAAAAATTATTTTGTTTTTTGATCATTTTCACTTCATTTAAGCAAATTTGTAAATAACTCACTTCAACATTCGAAAGCCCTTCAAAACATCCATTAAAACACTACAAACTGTTAAATGAATGTCAAGACAAAAAAATTAGTAAATAAATAAATAAAGGTATGAAGAAAAAATATAAATTATACAGTGACTATGTTTTTTTCACACATTTGAAAAATGCTATTAGCATCGAATTTCCTTAAAACGATTTATTAAAACAAACCTTCATCTCGCATATTTTGTTTTTTATTATAAATTGTAAATCATTTTAAGTACATAAATTTTACTTAAAATAGTATATACATGCATACATACATACATAATTTAAAACTGTAATTATTTATACATTTCGTGTTAATTATTATATAAACTAAAACTTAAATCAAAATAAAAAACGAAAATAAAAAATACTCTACTAAATAAACACTCAATTATTTGTATATGCAGTGCAGTGAATTTGTAAGTCCCAATGTCATTTACTTTTTCAAAATTTTACATCCAAAATATTCTGCCAAATTTAATATTTTTAACACGACTGTAATGAACAACTTTTGCTGGGTAAATAAATAGAGAAAGAATAACTTGCATATGTATGTACATGTAATTAATAATTTGACCGGTAGTAGTTTAATAAAATGTGAAAAACTAGTGTTAAAAAATAAAATTAAAAATAATTTTCATTCAAGTTTTTTTGTAGAGAGTTAATAACACATGCATCCGACATATTGAGTAACTTACATACATGCATACATATACATACATATATATGTATAAATATAAATATATTAATGAAGAAATTAGTAAAACATACATACAAACAGATATTTACATAGAAATAAATACCTATTTACCCCGAAAAATTATTTACATGCCAATTAAATATTGTAATTGTATAATTAATTAATAAATAATGGTAATACGTTTAACAAAAAATGGTAACATTTTCATTTAGGCCATAAATAAAGTAGGAAAAATGATAAAAATAAAACTTTTATCACGGTTAGTGGTCACCATTAATTGAATAGACAAGAGTGATCTAAGATTTATGATTTTTCGAATACCCACAACAGTAAAGATCGCAAGAGTATGTTCAATATGACCGCATTGATGTCAATGACCGCATTGATATCTTATTCATTCGTTCTTTTGAAAGTGAAGCACTAGAGGACTTGCAATGTTATAAGATACATAATGTTCAAACTACTGGATAATATTCTGAATCAGATGGCCATAAACAACATTTAAGGGCGATAACCCATTCTAAAACGCTCGTTTTTCAGTTTCACTACAAAATTTTGAGAAGTGTTTTACCTTCTTCCTTTCATATGAGATTTTTCGTTTAAATAAGAGAAGAATGAATTCATTTTTTACGCAAATACAGTACAGGTGTTAAAACCGATAACAAGATATTTTATTGAAAATGACAGATGAAGCTGCAGCACAAGCGACCCTTAAGAAGATCAATAAGAATGCAAATTACAGCCCATTATTTAAGGCGAGCTGTAGCAATAAATGCTTGCGAAATATTTCGAAAATATGGCGGACACGAATGATCATTAACGATGGACTGTTTCAAATTGCGTATAGGTTAGGTCAGGTTAAACTGGCACCGGTTGCAAGGGTTGAATTCCATAACGTTCCGTTGTAACACCGTCATAATTATAGCTACTGGCATCCCTCAACCATCCCGAGAGCTTTATGAAGGTGCTGATATTTCTCAAATCATCTTTGGCCAGAAACATTTTGCTACTAAATTCTGGAAGTCCAAGTATTCTTCTTCTTAGGTCTCCGAGCGCGGACAATCTCCTCTTCTTCTGTGTTGTTGCAGCTTCTACACAAGACTTTGTTAGGTAATCCCAGTCTACTAGCGTAAACATCCATCTTTAAAGTAAATACTTTAATGAAAATTATGTTTTACATACATGTGTATATATCGGGCCAGATCTGTCTGGTGGCTCTACAAGTGTGTTCGTTAATCCATCTTTGTAGTCGTTAAGTACACTCAGATCAACCATACCCGAGATTTTGGCATGACCATAATAGCTTCTGTGCTTTTATGCTCTATTGTCGTGATGTAGACCTAACGGCACCTATTATTTTGAGCCCCACCATTTCCATAATCAAAAGGGGTTTGAAGATAACTTTCCTCTAAAGCCAACTACCAAAGCGCGGTCTTGTAGAATAGAGTTGGTTTGATAACAAAGTTGTATAGCCAGTATACAAGTTTAGGGTTAATATTCCAATTCAAGCCGATTGTTCTCTTGCAACAATAAAGACCAGCAGCCGCCTTAGTGCATAAAGAAATGATGATTCCAAAATATGAAGCCGAAAACTTACATGAAACTCCTACGACGAAATATTCCATGCAGCATTTGAATAAACTACAGACAACAGTAAAAGACGTGTGCAATGATTAACTACAAAGGGACTGGCGATCTAGGTGAATCTTGTAAATTCTTCAATGAACTACGAACGTTTGCAAATAAAAATCATTCTCGAAGTCGGACACATACTTGAAAATGTTGCAGTTATCTCTCTTGCATTCCGACTCATGTTGTCAATATTGTTCACTTCAGTGAGTATCGTGTGTCTCTTTAGTGTAAGTTGTATCCATTTCTAAGCGTAAGCAAATCAAACCCAGACATGACTTTAAATACCTCTGCTCGTAAGGAAATGACAAATACAGTTTTTTAGTTGGCCAACAGATAATTGGTTTCGTTTTGAATTAAGATTTATACCTACATTATGACCTCGTTCATGGCCGTTTATGTGTTGTTGATAATAAATTTTGAATCCATTTTAAATAAATTTTATGCTAAAATCTTCATCTTCATCTGTGCAGATCACTAAACATATTTTTGAATAATAAACAAGAAAAAACCAACCAAAATACATGTTTAAACAGTTATTGTCACTCCGTATACATATATAGTATAAGTGTATCAAATATAGGCCACATTTGTAAAAAAAAAACAAAAAATAGAATACAAATATGAATGAAATTGCTTTCAATTTTGGAAATGGTATTTAGCTAAAAAAAATCTATTTAATCTTTCACAATGATTCATGTAATAAAAAAAATAAAGACATGTTAAGCATTGCTGAGAAGAAAAATTGTATATAAGAAATTAAATTAAAATAAAAAAGAAATATTTAAATATTAATAAAAATTTAAATAAATTATCATATTAAATGCATCAGTTTTAAAGTTTTCTTTTTTTGAAGTTCAACTTTCAGTTATGTAATGGTAAGGTACAAAAATTCTTTTATTCCTGCTGCGATAACAAAGGAAATGCAATAAAAGTAAAGTATTTAAATTCTGCCTTTTAAAAACGTTTAAAATGTGAGCTCGTAGATTGCAAATAAAATAAAAATAAATTTGTGTTTAATTTAATTAAAATTCTTTATTATTCGCACAATTCTGTGTGCCACTGTTCACAACTTTATGTAGACAACAACAATTGCATTTCTTTGTTATTCCTCGGTATATGCACTTTGCATAAACAATAACAATTACTAAACAATCATTCGACAGATCTTTGTAAATGAGATCTTCAAACCACGATTACTCATTATTACATTTATACTTGTAGTGTTGTTTGTGGATTTTTGTTTACATGTTTACCATTCTTTAAGCTGGTGTTTGTTGTTATATTAAGCAGTACGATAATTTGTAAACAGGTTTGTTTAGTGCATTGTTTTGTGTTTGTAGCTTTTGTTTATAATTTGTTAAGCGATAATAAGCAAAACATCAGTGTCTAGATTTTTTATTTTCGTAACAATATAAAATAAAACTGCCACCAATAATTTGCTTACAAACAACAGAGACTCCCGCTATATCTCTGCCAATGCATTTAAAACTATATAATTTTCTTTCATATCAATTAATTACTTGCATTGTCTGTCTTTCACCTACAACAACCAATCAATATCCCTGCAATTCATTCGATATTTATAACCTTAAAAATATACAGAATGAGAATGAGTGTAAAATCCAAAAATAAACGCCAAAAAAAAAACAAAATTACCGACCATTTTAATTACATTATTTTTATTGATTACCAAGTATTTAAAACAATTGTATGGGCCACTATTAAAAGTTTATTGGAAAATCGCTTTCAATTAATTCTCGTCTGTGTGGACGCTTTAAACAATACAAGACAATAACAGCAGCAACAACAACAATTGTAACAATTTCGAACTGAACAAAAACAAACATACAGATTGAAAAAGAAAAATGGTCTGCAGTTAACCTAAAGCCTATAGAAATGCAGAAATTTTATATTTTCAGCTTAAAAGCAACAACAACAACAATAAAGGCAACAGTATAAAAGTTCCACAATAAATAAACTCCTACATGTTGCCCACATACAGCAGCCGACAATTATATGATGACGGAAGGGCGGGCGGGTGATACGAAATAAGTTGAAATAAAAAAATCAGTTCGAATGTGAAATGAACTTTGGCTATTATACTTTAAATAACCAATATTTCCTCTTTATTTTTGTTGTAGCGCACAGATAAATCAAGTATAATCACAGCTTTAAGTGCTCTACAGTATCAGGCATATTGACAAATATTATTACAAAAACTCTCTTTCCCATCAAATATTGCTATAAGTATGGACTATGGCATTTTCAAAGTGAAAGCTAGTCCCATAGCTTTCATTAATAGTAGACTGGTTTTCATCTCATTCCGTATTCAATAAAAAGTCTGGACCCTTGAACAATGTTGCATGCTTCTGAAGCGGTTTAGATAAACAGTGTAAGGAAATCTAGCCACAGTTGATCATGTTAAGCTATTATGGTTATTAAAATGATATTCAGAGATAACAAATAACAAAAAATCTCTGAAGCCGAAGTTCATTTGGTCAATATGATGAAGGCGAGAAAAATATTTGGCTAGTTTTAAAACTTAATTCCAAAAAGTGTTAACATTTATAAATTGATTATTTATAACTATCATTTAGAACGCTTCACCAGTGTACTTTGGTTTTTTCCAAATTTGGTTCATAATAAATAATGTTTTTCATTCTTTTTATAACATGAAATGGCTTATGATAGATTGTGTTTGAAAGAAGTGCATCAAAATTCGGTACAATTATTAGAAAGATAACAAAAAGTATGTTTTTATTTGGTCCCTCCAATAGAAGTTGAGCTAATAAAAATAAAACACACAACAACAACAACAATGACTAGATTGACTTTTAAGCTTTTCAATTTTTTTTTTTTTTTTGTTTTTCTCTGTCACATTTTTTTCAAGTTGCTTTTATTGTGGATGTTAAAGTATTCAATGATGGGTTTTAAAGAACAAAAAAAAAACCAACGCAACGCAAAAGTCAATAAAAGCAACAACAAATTTTTGCGTATATTTTATAAATGCTGTCATATACGTACGTATGTACGTGAAAGTATGTGAGTATTTACTCTTACACAGCAAATTTTTAATGCTCTTCAATCACGACAAAAATCCATTAATACACTTCACAAGAGCAACAATTCACAACGTTTATATAGTCCTGTGAGTGCATAAGGAAGAGCGTTTATAATGGACACAAACTTTTTATACTACACACGCAAATCCAATGCCAACCAGTCAAAAAATCAAACAAAAAACAAAAAATAGAAAAACAAAAAAAGAAGACAAGAAACACAACGAGTGGAGAAAATCAACAAAACGAAAAACTTATCATCAATAGATAAATGACGCCCGACTGCTGCAATTCTTGCCGTCAAAAAAAAGGCACAAGGAAGACACAAAGCAAAAAAACGAAAAATTAAACCCAAAACAAACGTAACATAGAAACAAAACAAAAATCTTTCTTTTTCTGCTTTTAGAAAAGAAAAACAACCATTTTAATTCCCTACCAAATATACCAAATAGTCTCAATAAACAACTACTTAAAGAGGCAAAACAATATTTTTCTTTAATTTTCAAAAATTAAAATTTTTACAAAAAAATATTTTGTTGAAATTTATTTCCATCTCGCTTGGTTTCTATATATTCTGTCCTTAAGATATTTTAATATTTTATTTTCTTGCATAATCTAATTTCTAATTCTTACATGAATTTGAATAACAATTAAATTTAATTTAAAAATTCTAATTCTGGCTTAAGGACTTTTTTCTTTCAGTATTTTGTCTACTTTTAACAAATCATTGCCTACATTTAGGCTAATCTCTATTTTCAACAATTCTCTCTCTCTACTTTTCTTTGGATTTTTGTTTATTTTATTGTAATTTCCAAAGGATATTACGAATTTCTATTGTAATAATTGTTGAAAACGTTTCTACTTATCTTCACTCTTTCCCGCACACCAAGAAATTTAAGGATTTGTAGCTTCATATTGAGAAAGTGGAAAAGTATGAACAATACATACACATGTATAATATGTATAGAATCCTGTTAATGCATGGGTATTATATAATATATATGCTTAGTGTTGTATTATATTTTGTATTGTATTGTATTTTGTAAATTAGCACAAATTCTATAATAATTGTTTAAATTAACAAATTTTCATTTATTTAATAACTCAAAGCAAAAATTAGAAAATGAAAATTCAGCACATTCATTACACACATACATACAAAACTGTACAAGAATACATTATTTGTATGTGTTAAAATATGTGTCCTTGGCTATACAGTTGTGAGTGTAGAGAACAATACGAATTTACATTTTAACAGTCACATACAGTTACTTGCAATTAAAATCGTTTACATACTACATATGTATGTATGTACATACACAATACACTGTATTGTAAAGACTTTTCGTTTCACAGACTAAAATGCTAACTTTGTGTTGATCTCCTAAGTGCCATTAGAAATGTTACTTGCGGCTAATTCATCAAGAACTGTCTTCATATGTTATGTAAAAAAATTTCTGTTTCTGTTGTTTTATTATTTGAACCATCCTAATATTACACCACGTTAGTTATACGATATGTTTCTAATCTTGAGAATTATTAACAATACTAAGGCATTATTTTCCAATTGAATAGAAGTACAATTAAATCATTAACTCTTATTAAACAATTTCGCAAAATGAAATTATTTAATACCACAAGAAAATATCCATGATCAATGTCATTACGATAGAATTACTTTTAATATTTTAGGGGCGTTATATAAAATGTAAAAAAATGTTTTTAAAGATTTTAATATTCGAAATAATCAAATTGATTTGTGAATTGATTTAGTACATACGAGTACATAAAATATTTTTACGTTTTTACCTTTTAAAAACATTTTAAATATGAGCTCGTAGATTGCAAATAAAATAAAAATATATTTTGTGTTTAGTTTTAATAAAAATTCTTTATTATTCGCACAATTATATGTGCCACTGTTCACAACTTTATGTATACAACAATTGCGTTTCGTTGTTATTCCTCTATTTATACCCTTTGCATAAACAATAACAATTACTAGACAATTGTTCGACCGATATTTGTAACGCAGAAAACTGACTGAACTTTTACTAACGCCTGCTTTGCCTTGCCTTTTATATGGCAAAGTAAACAGACTGATAAATGTTCTTGAAGACGAATATTCGTGTCTTCGCCTTCTCGAAATCTCTATAAATGTAAACATCGTTGTTTACATTCATTATTGTTGTTTATGTATTTTGTTTACATTTATTCTTGTAGTGTTTGTTGTTGTATTTTTATTTACTTGTCTATCATTTTTTTATGCTGGTGTTTGTTGTTATAATTTGTAAACAAGTTCATTGTTTTGTTTTGGTAGCTTTTGTTGATAATTTTAAAGTTAAAACGATGTTAAAACTATGTTATAACACCAGAATCTAGATTTTTCTTTCACTTTCGCAACAATATCTAGAAAGTGTTACATTCTCAATTTAATATATAACGGTTCTGTATGGAGAAATGGTTCTAATGTAGAAAATGTAATTTATATTTCTTAATTTTTGTGGAGAAAATAAAAACTAAACATCTTAATAAGGTACTTGTACTTGTAAGGTACTTGTTGTTTAAAACTCCTTTCAAACATTAAAGACTGGGCCTGTGACATGGTATTCTGTTGAAGTCCACACGGTCACTGGCAAACTTGAAATCAGATTGGCAATAGAAATTTTTTCAAAGATCTATGAATGCCTTTTCGCTTTCCTGCCTACTACAGCATGTTGCAGGTATATTTAATGGTAGTAAATCACGCTGGAGAACTTATTTAGAGTAAGAAAGCTACAACAGCATTTCTATCCTGTTTTACAGCCAGAAAGCTATCAGCCTAATACGGATACCTGATTCCATAGATATCCCGATCAACTTTATAGCTGATGAACTTGCTTTGGACCTGTTTTCCTAATATGGAGCTGAAGATTTACTAATTCTTTGTATTGCTTGGCATTAAATTAATTTCTTATTGGTTTTTTAATATTATTTTTGCCAAAAAATGTTTGTTTTTATATAACAATACATTCTGTATCATATTTTATAATTGAAAACTTACTCAAAGGATTAATAAATTTCAAATACAATATTTCAACTTTAAAATATATATACATACATATACATATACATACATACATATGGCTATGTGTATGTCTGTGTATTGCATTTTTACGCTTTTGTTTTAACTTCAAACAATTCAATTAAAAACTTTATTATAAAATCAATTGTCTATAGTTTATCTAAAGTAAACAATGTTTCAAGTTCAATATGAAATTCATTGAATTATGCTGTACAAAAACTATTGCTTTTTAAATTTTAAAGCGTAGATTTTTTGTAAAAATCCATTAAAAATAACGTACACACTTGTCCGCTTAAGCGATAAACATGTTAAAAGTGACATTTTTTTAATGCTGTTGCTTATGGTTCATTTTGTTTTTTTTTTGCAATAAATTGCTTTTTAACCATTTAACCACTTGACAACTTTCAATTTCAATAAATGAAATGTTAAAGCTGTACATCAACATACATATATGTAGATACACTTTAATGCGTTTGTGTTTGTGTAAGAGTATGGAAATCTGTGAAAATATTAAAAACAAAATCCTGAAACATTGACGTTTTTAAACAACTACATCAACTCTAAACAGGATAATAAATACGCCGCACAAATATGCCAATAAAAAACAAAAACAAAAATTGAAATAATTCACACGTATACACACAAGCATGAGCTTTTCAATGTGTGCGTGTGAGTACCAAGAGACAGACAGACACATTACCGTCACAACGTATTTGAATTAAAACATTATTGCATAGAAAAAAAAAAAGAAGTTAAAAGTGTAAATAAAGGTATAAAAGAATAAACTCTCATTCTCTCTTACAGTTCCGCACATAACTAAAGCATCCCCAATAAGATTTTTGCATATCATCAGTTTTATATGGAAATGAATTTTTTTTATTTTTATTTAACAAACAAAAAAAATTACGGCGATATAAAAGAAAGTTTTGATTAAAAAACTATTAAAACATATAAAGTTAAAATGAACAAAAGAGATTGAGCAGGTCACTCGATAACCTTGATTATATTTTACAACACAACACATGAATTGAATCATTATTCCATAAGTCTTATAAAATTACTTGACAAGAGAAACAATTCCAGAATATTAATGTCTCTACAATTCCTTTACGATAGTTTAGATTTAGCCTTTCAGCTCTTGATCTTCTTTCCGGTTAATTCCAGATGAATTTTTTAAATTAAGCTTACATGTGTCAGGAATGAGAACTGGTTTTTTTAATTTTGTTCCTTTTCGACGTAAAAGGCCTTTTTGCTGAACCTCGTTAGATATTAAACTTATTCTATTTGAACAACAATCTTATAATGAAATAAAAACGTATAAAAAATACAGGTTGAAGCTTTAGTTATGACCAATACTGTACATTGGTGGATGGTGTCAAAAAAAATACAACAATACGTACACTAATTCGGTAAACATACTAATACTGTACGTAAAAAAAACCAACAACAGCAGCAGCAAAATTGCTGGCAATTTCCTGATGAATTAAAAAACACACAATTTCCGCCACAATAAAACAATGCCAAACATGTGTACATATTCATACAAATACAATTTCTAGAGTACAATACTAAGACAGGACGAGAGCAAGAGAAAGAGAGAGAGCGAGACAGCAGGTATATTTGTTATGCCTGTGAATATTCACAGGGTTTTAATGTATTTTTGTTCGTTTGTTTATGAATATGAATAGAGTGTGAGAGAGTATATGGAAAGCAGGAGTATGTTTATTTGCATGCAAAAAGAGATTTCAATGGTGAACGTGAGTTATTAAAAGAGAATGATTGTGAGTGAATCTGGTGTGTATATAAAAAAAGTAGCAACAACAACAACAACTATACGTACATATATTCGTTTGAATACTCTAAAGGAGTAACTGAATACAAAAGAATTTTTTAAAAAAACACAAAAAATATTTAAAAAATCAACAACACCAACAACCAAAAAATACTCTGCAATCAAGAATGTTTATTTTAAATATGTTGTTACTAACACATACCCAATATATAGTACATATATGTATGTATGTATGTATGTATGTATGAACGTATAGTGAGAAGCGGCAACAAAACCAAAACAAACGAACAATCAAACAAAAACACCAATAACAACAACTGTACATATGTACCTACATATATGGAAAACAATAAAAACCACAAGTGAGCAAATAAAAACATACTCAGGTTCAAAATTATTTTTTTCATTTTTTTTTGCATTTCAAAATCTCTTCTCTCTTTTATTCTGTTGTTTTAATAGAGGTTCCAATTTCTTTTTTAATTTTTTTGTATTTAAGCAAATTGTGTATGTATTGTATATGCATAAAGAGATTTTGTTTTATTGTGCTTTATAGTGAACGACGACTACAATGGCGTTAAAAAATTCCAGTCAGTAAATGATTTTCTATAAAGCAGCTCATATTCCAATTACAATGAACGATGGATGGATGATAGAGAGATGGGAAATGGGAAATTGTTTTGATTAGTAAGAGAATAACATTCAGGAAATACGAACTACATAAATACTACTACAACAGAGAAGAGTCGATTTGATAAATTAAAAAAAATAAAGGGATAGAGTATTCGATATTTACAGAATTTGCCATAGTAACTCATATAAAAAGTACTTAATCAAATTGATTTACACTTAACTTTCGCTATGAAATGTTCATTTATTCCAAATATAAATTAATTTTAAAAAACATGTGTATTTTAATTATTTTCAATAATTATTTAAACATTCTAGCCTGTATAAGTAACATAATGGTAGAGTGTGCATAATAAACCTCTTGAAATAATGAAAAACATTTTAATATAAACATGTAGGTATAGCAGCATACATACATATATACGTACATATTTGTGCATACAGTGAGTGCCACAGTGTAAAGGTACATCATGAATAGGCATAAAAAAATTCTAAAGAAATTAATGTATGATGAGTTCATACTTGTATTGCTATGCATAAAATATAGAGCAAGAAAGGGAAGGTAGAATAGAACAATGCATTGATTGCATACATCACTAAACAAGTTGATTGCATATTAAAACAAAATGACGCATTTATAACACCTGCCTGCCATGCAAACCATTCATATTCAGTATACGAGTAAATGAACAACAAACGCTTTTCTTCCTGAAGGAGATCGAAACAAACAAAAAATAGCGCCTGCTTTTTATAATGGAAAAATTGTAAAAGGAAAATAAAATATTCAAGGGTTTAAACAAAAGAAAAAGAAAAATTATAAAAAAATCAAAATAATTTGAGGTTTTTGTGGCCAGTAACACCTTATTTCCATTCTATTCCATTTTTTTTCTTGACTTTTGCTAAAGAGCTTAAGCAACTTATAATGGTTTAAGATTTTTAAAAGACTTACCTTTGTTTTTTTCTTTTGATTTCTCATTTTTCCAACAATGACTTGTTTTTTGTATTTTATTGCTCACTGTGTTCGTTTTCGCAGCAATGCTTTATTCATGGATTATGCCACCTGCTCAGCACAGTCATTATCATTTTTCAATTTTTCAGTATTAAACAGTTTCGAAGGTTGCGAGATTGTAATTTTTTCTAAGCAAGTAGCTGCACGGCTATGACTATTAAGCAGTCATGCAGAAGCACACAACAATTGCTCTGAAGTTAATGAAAATAAGTGAGCTTTTTTCTAATTTACATGTTTTTTTTTTCTAATTGCTTGTATTTAGGAAAACAAAATAATTAAAAGAAATTCTGTATTAAAATTAAAAAAAAAGTAAGTAAAAGAAGTAACAAATAACTATAAACCTTGGCTTGTTACTACCAAAGGATCATTCATTTAAAGGTGAACAATTAATTGAATATAGTGTCTCGTAAGTTATTGCCATAAATTTTCTATTTGAAATTTAATGAAAGCATTTCATTTGAAACATCATCATCAATTTCAATTCATTTTCCCTCAATATATTTCTCTACCATATAAGTACATATATTTGTGTGAATGTATTTTGAAATATTTTATTTTTTCCCCTCTCATCATGTTCGTATTATTATTTCTTATTTTATTTTTTTTCGACTTTAAATAAATATTTACATATTTCACAATCAATATGCAAATTATTGTTTATTTTAGAACCAGCAAAAAAAGAAAAAAAACTGTTCTATAAACAAACACATCGATAATAATGTATGTCTGTTTAGACGATATTAGGGCTGTACAAAAGAAATACAGTCAGTCTTGTGTGAAGACGCGGTGCGTTTGAAGAGGGTAAACGTGGTTTGAAGATCTCCGTTACAAAGATCTGTCAAACAACTATCTAGTAATTGTTATTGTTTATGCAAAGGGTGTAAACAAAGGAATAACAAACAAAGCAATTGTTGTTGTTTAAATCAAGTTGTGAAGAGTGGCACACAAAATTGTGCGAATAATAAAGAATTTTAATTAAAACTAAACACAAACATATTTTATGTATTTGCAATCTACGAGCTCATACTTTAAATGTTTTTTTAAAGATAAAAACGTTACAATTTTTCTACTATTTTCGGAATAATGTTATAAAAACTAGCTGGTTAAAGCTATCCAATAAAATCATTTGTTTTTTTATAAAACGAGTATGCATTAGATATTATGCTTGATTATACCAATAATCGAATCCGCAACCGTCATATTAGGATAGCCAATTAAATACGAATCCTTATTAACTGTCTTATGCTTACAAGACAAGAAAAAACTTTTATTTGTTTTTCTGCATTCACACTTTTCCATTAACAACTGAAATCTTCGAATAAAATCGAATATTTTTCACATTTTAACCTCCTTAATATTCAACAAATAATAGCGAAAATGCTTGCAAAGAAGTTAGTGAGGTAGATAGAGATGACATATCTAACTTTTTTATGGCACAAATGTTATGTCAACAAAATGTCAAATATGAAACAGCTCTCTCTCTCTCTATATATCGAAGTTTAAATCAGCTTGTTAAGTCGTAGGAAAAGTTAAGAAATACACATCAATAGAGAGAGAGAGAGACACAAGCAAAAACAGTAAAAGTCGATTCAAAAAATTAAATTCTTTTTCTATATTTTTTCATTCATTCATTCACTATTCTATCTACACATTCCCCAAAGGCTTAAAAACTTAAAACAAATGCGACAACAACACAGCATCAAGTGAAAGAACAACTTTTGAGTGTGTTGAATGTTGTCAACGACTACAAATATTTCTAAAACTAATGATGGCAACACTCATACAAGCACTTACATACACGCACATGCATACGTTCTTAACAACTCACACAATAATATTGACACAATTGAGTCAACTAATGGGACATCAAACGAAAAGGTTAAACAAATTTAATTTAATCAGAAAAGCTTAAAAACAACGAAACGATTAACTCTTGTCTTTTAAATTTTTTATTTCATTTCACAACAATGTAATCCATGTGAACATTTTCTTTTATTTCATAAATAAAATATAAATTTGAATATACATATTCCAGTAGGCTCATATGTACGTATATATGTATGTGTGCGTAGATGTAAGTAACAATCGGAAATCTGTGTAATTAAAACGTAAAAGTGTTTTCAAAAATATCATTGAATTTAAATAGATTTTGTTTTATGTCTGACAATTATCTCTGCATAGTAAATGCAACTGTAGTACAATAATTTCCATTTCCAAAATGTGGACAAATGGCAAACAAATCGACGTACTCATCACAGATGGACACCAGTGTGAGCATTTTATGTATGAATAAATGAGTGAGAGTGGCATTCAGAATATTTTCGATTTTTAGTAATAAAATTAAAAGCCCTCAATTACCAACTCATCTTATAAATAAATCAGACAAAAATAATAACAAAATTGCTGTTTACAGATATTGAAAAGAATGAAATCATTTTGTTTTTAAATATATCTACTCGTATATAAGATATGTTTTGAAAAATTAACTGATTTACTAAGCCCCTCAAAAAACAAAACACTTTAGAAAACAGCACTTAACTAAACAATTTTGAAACTGACTTACGAATGCCAGTGTAAAATTAATGCCACTGTTTTTCTGGTTAAAGCGCATTCAAAAAATCCAATTATCCATGTCTCTAGTTCAGAATATCCAATGTGACATGAGCTGAATGGGACATAGAGCCATTCTTTAAGAAAAAAAATATTAAAATAATAAACTATTAAATGTTTTTCTGTTTTTCCTAAAAGTCGCCGTAGTATAATAGGCAATGTATTGGTTTATTAGACGTGAGGCCATGTTTCAAGCCCCAGCTCTGAGATCTCGAACGAATCTAAATACGAAACAAAATACGAAAAAAACATTTCTTCGGCGACTTCGGAATAGACTTTAAGCTGTAGGTTCCGCCACTCATAGATAAAATTAAAACGCAGTGCAACAAACACAACATAAGTGGTGTGAGAAGCTCGGTCTTAAATATTAAAATTAATATTGAAAAATTTTAAACGAATAAATTTTATTCGCATAAAGTATAAATTCTTTTAAATACTTTTAATACAGATAAAGTTTTGCTCATTTTTTTCACAATATTCATGCAGTTAAATACCTACATATACATTTACATTTAAATTTACAATGAACATGAATTTTAATAGACTTATAAAAAGTATTCAAATATTCAAATAACAATCAATAAAGGCAATGAAACACAATATTGTTGCACATTTATTATAAAATAAAATAAAGAGCACAACAACTACAACAACAACACGAATCAAATATGTATGCAAAACGTATAAAATTTAGAATGTGAATTTTCAATTGAAACATCATTCACGAATTCGCACTTAAAATCTTTTTCTTCCATTATTGCCAGTCAGTCTACTCTACTATTAGCTGACTGACGGTAAGGCAACCAACCAACCAACAATCAGTTGGTCGCTCTGTCAGTGGTAAAATGTCTATAATGCCGTGTAGCTATCTGATTGACTGATGGGATTTTATACGTTTTACTTTCATTCACTAGCATTGAGGCATTGAGCTGTTGGAATTCTGTTTGTTTTCATTTTTTTTTTACTAACATTTGACTGCCTGGATATTTGGTGGAATGTCTGTTTGACTGGCTGTTTGGTTGGTTGGTTGATTGTTTGTTACATTGACGGATATTACCTTCAATTCAGGTTTTTTTCTGATGTTTTTTTTAATGGCTGTGTAAAGGTTTATGACCGTTACACAGTGTTTTCGTTTAAAATATAATTTTAAATTCAAATAATAATAAAACAATATATTTCAGCTGACTGTGTGCAAAGGATTCAATAGCGTTGCTCTCTTGAACTCATCAAACCACACAATCTGTTGTTAAAATACAAAATGGTCTTGTTAATGACTGTAAAGGTACTTGAAGGGTATAAAAATGAAGTGCACAACAATGAAACACAGGAAATAAAAACAAAAATATATTTAATTTAAATCTTAAATATTCGTTTCTTTACAATATCAAAAAGGATTTGATTTGCTTTTAATTTTAAAAGTAAAATACTCTTTATCTAAAAACGAAACCTTAAATAATTTCTGATTCCAAGCCAAGCAAAAATTTTAAAAATTTCACCTTAAATAGTAGGATATACAACCAATCTACCAGGCAATGAACCAATCAAAGAACCAACTAAACGTCACTAGACATACAAAAATTGCTCTGTTAGATATAAAGCCACACACAATAAGTCCCAGAAATCAAAATAACAAACAAAAAGATGAACTGTTATAGAAATTTTAACTACAAACAGACAAAATCCATTACAAGCGGTAATAGTGAACAACCAACAGATAATAAAAAATAAAAATGGACACAATCTAACAAAAAAGATAAGAATGAAAGGATCATCTGTATGTGCACGCCTTAAAAGCACCATACCATCCATATACGCACACACATTGAAGGTATGCTCGGAAAATGAATAGAAATGTACTCAAAAGAAAAAACGGACATTTTAATTAGGCTGAAGCTTTTAAATGGTGAGCGAGGGAGTTAGAGAAACTGGTGACATTGTATATCCACAAAAACATTGTCAACATCAACGTTGTAATAATTGTCAGCAACCCAGGCAGCAGAATGGGGAAAACAAAAACGGGTTAACAAATGTTATGCCCATATAAACCTACACTCTAGTAAAATCAATTGCACTCTCTCTCCCTTTCAGACACCATACCACATTTCATAGCAACACGATAGTGCAAGCAGCAAGCACGCAGGCAGGGCGGTACAGTCAGTGAAAAACCACGATACGAAAATGTGAACTTTATTGAAAACAGATCGAATGAACATTGATTGAATGTAAGCCAAAGCAATCAGCAGCTATAGCCACCAAATTTAGTACAAAAACAAAGAGCAACTATAACGACAACGGCAACAACAACAACAACAACAACAACAACAGCACTAACAACAAGGACAACTAAAACAAAAAAAGGAAAAACAAAACTGCCAACAACCAAACCCAAAACAACCGAATCGATGGTTAGAGGTTACATTAGCAAAGCCAAGGCAAAAACAGCATCAACAACAACGGCAATAGCAACAACAGCAATAACATGAGATCCTGAAACACAAAGAAAAAAATAAAAAGAAAATAACGAAACAAAACCTTTAAGTAAAGATGAAGGGACATCTATGTATGTATAAAACGAAGCACAAGCTTATCAATGAAAATTTATTAAAGGCTTAAACACAAATGCAACCCTGTTGACCACCACGTATATAAACACAGTCACAGTTACGAGTTGCTTGTTTGTGTTGTTGTGTCTTCTTCTAATGGCAGTTGGCTGGACTATAAATAGAGTTTCAAATTTATTTTAAGATTTTTAAATAGACCAGCACTTGTAACCTCCTTAAAAGACCGTTAAAGTATTTGATTTGTTTCTCACTTTTCGTTTATCTGCCTGACTGCCTAGAAGTCTCCACCAACTCAAGTGGGTGATCCCGCCCGTTAACAATTTGCATATTTTACAAATCGTTGAACATGATAGCGGCTGGCTACAGCCATAAAGAAAGACAAAGAAAAAAAGAAAAAAAAACACAAAACAAGGCTACTCTACCCCTCCTGCACACAATTTTAATAACACAACAAATATTTTGAACGCGAGAAAACCACCTCATGGCGAATAATATTCATACACAACACTAACATAAAGACACACACACGCATGCATTTATACATACATATGGAAGTACAACCAGTAACATTCAAAATCATGTCTAAACCTCACGTTTGGCATGCTACATTGTTTGCTGCTATTACCGTTAGCTTTTTTGTTTTGTTAGTTTTTGCTGTTGTTGTTGCTGTTGCCGTTGTTATACGAATGAAAGAGTTTTTAAAATTATTATTGAACTCCCTGATGATGGTGATGATTACAATGATGACGCTGCCGATGATGTTGATGTTGATGACGGCGGAAGTAAATGAAACAATGCCAACAACAAGGGCAACATTTTTACGTTCTTTGGACTATTGCTTTAACATTTAAATGTTGTGCACAATATGGGCATTTCCATATCTTTTGGAAGCATAAGATTCAAATAAAAAGTTGAATAAATGATAAACATAAAATTACAATTACGTTCTTAGAGTGAATATTTAAATAATACGGATTCTCATTTAATAATAACTTACATATGTAGTATTAAAGAAAGTAAGCATCTATCATTTACATTCACTTAGTTTTAATTGCTTCGAAGGCGTAGATTTTTTACCCACAAGTTACAAAAAAAGCTTGTCCTTAATATGTTCTACATCAACTTGCGAAAGATCTCCTGTGCGTTTTAGACATAAAACTTGGACATGGCAGACAAAGATTGGAGGCATTACACGTGAAACTCTTGGTAGTCGGACAACCATCAGAATTCCTTCAAAAATGGTGTTTGAATGTCATAAAAAGAAGTGTACTCTATGGGCCTAAAACCATTGAGAGTCACACAAGCATTAAATTTAAAACATTTACAATCATCAGGATTCATTCATATACAAAGGAAATTAGATACCATACTATTTCCAAACGACAAATGTTGACAGGTTCTAAATGCTGACTGAATGCCTTAAAAAGAAGACGTTATTGGATGGAATCATTATTGACGATAAAAAGTGTCCACTACGATAATATGAAGCACACGAAATGGTATGTGACGGTCTGTCAAACTGACAAATCAATGACGAAGGTAAATTTCCAAAGTCTTCCAATTATATTCTATATTCTATACACGAAATTTCTGTGCGTTATGGAAACTCCCATATTTTATGACGTTTTCATTACCAGTCATATTGTGGTATTTTGTATTGGTTGCCATCAATGTCATCATTGTCATTGTGGTCGTGTTATTAGACTGCATTCTCAAACACATTCTTACGATACATACACACACATACACACAAATGTTTAAACAATAATACCCATATCAATATACACACATATGTATATGCGCTTATAAACAAATACAGTCAACTATAACGGTATATTATTTAAATGTTTAAAACTATAAAATTAAATGACAGTTTGAAAATCTATAACAATAACAATTGTTGTTGTTGTTGTTGTTTGTTTGTTATTGTTATTATTCTCCTCATATTTCGCTCTCTCGCAGTGAAAAAAAGCATCAAAGACCCTTTTAATGGGTAAGAGAGATAAAAATTGAATTAAAATTCTGCAACCAATGCCAACCGACGTGAACAGCTGAATATTGAGAAAATCAATACAAAACTGAAAACAATTTAATTTAAAACAGAAAACTGAAAAATATTGATATTTTTTGGAAAATGATTTTAAAGTAAAACTCTTAATAAAAACACACAAAAAGAAAAATAAGACTAAAAAACAAAAGAAAATTGAGAATGAAAAGTTTTTTTATTTTTTTTTCATATCGAATCGATGGAAAACACTAAAGGAAACACTCACACACACAAGTACTATATTGAAAAACTATTTATTTCTCATTTAATTTAAATTTTTTTCTTCTTGTTTTTTATTTTTTTTTGTTCGTATTTTTCTCTTGCAGAAATAAGTCAAAAACATTCAATAAATTCTTAAGATTTTCATCTATTATACTTTTGTGAGAATATGTGTGTGTGTGTATGTGTGAGTGAGAGTGAGAGAGATAGAAACTGTTTTTTATTTTTTTGTCAATACTTTTTTAAAACTATACATTTTCCTTATGCTCGTGTATGTACGTATTTATGTTTGTATGTATGTGTGTATCTATATTTGGGTTTGTATGGAAGTAAAAAAAGGAGAGATGATGTTGGTTTCTTTATTTATCATTTTTTGTTTTGTTTTTTTCGGGATAGTGAGTGTTGAATTTCAATATCAACAAAATTTGCATTTTCATATCTTTTGCCAAGTCACCATGATATTGCATTGCAATGTATTAAATAAACACCTACACACACTCACACACATACATACATGCAAACACGCTGACTCACACTCAAACACAAACGCAAACAAACAAACACTGCTGAAGAAGTGCACAATAAAACACAGAAAAAAGTCAAAAAATATTATTTCATCGATAGAATTTTCTTAAACATTTTTTATTTACGAGTATTTGCTTAAGGTTTTGTGGTGCACAAACATATTATGATAGTGACTGTAGTTTCAGTTTTTCTTTAATTTTTTTTATTATTTGTCTTTAAAGTACTAATTAAAATGCCATAATAATGAAATCAGTAGAAAGAGCAATAAAACAAATAGAATTTTATTAAATTTATGCAATAAATCAATTCAAGATGCATCGAAAAATTATTCAAATACGTGCAAGGATGAGAAATGAGATGGCAAGAGAGAAAATGCAAATATTAAACATGTGTGAGAAGGTTTATTTTTTCTTTGCAGAGTCAGTTTTAATTGAAAAGAAACGAAGCAAAAAAACTGCCAAGAATTTTAATGTAAAAAGTGAAATTTATGCAGGGTAAAAAAACTTTAATTACAGCCGGTCCTTTAGGAAGGGTAGTTGCTATAAAAGAACAAAATAAAATTTATATTTTCTATAAATCAACAGACATTTTTTATATTAATTTGCATATTGAATTTGTTTTTTTTTTCAAATAAAAAATTATAATAAATTGCATTTAATATTGAAGATGTAGTAATTAAATGAAAGGAAGATACATTCTTATATTTTTTAATTAAAAAGTACTAAACAAATATTCAATGTTTAAGCAATTATTAAACAATTCCTCACTTTTGTTTTAAAATGAAATAGATGCTAAAGCTTACCTTCTTTTTAAGCCAGCAATTGGACAGTAAACGTGGTTCATATCTAATTAACAATAAATGAAAAAAATGCTGGACATTGTAGGCTGTGAAATATACGATAGATTAACCGTTCTGATATGAATTTCGTATAGGCTTTCTAACTAACTAACCATTGTTTTTAAGGCCTTTAAGGTCTGGTAATTAATTTACTCTGCTAGCTAGGCTGTGATCAAGCCCCTTACAAACATCATCTCTACGTTCGTCTTGAATTGGGGTTTTATGAATGAAACTCTTATACCGGCTCCAGGACATATGAATATTGTATTATTAGTGATAAACTGGCTAGGCCAGGACTGATACAGAACTTACAATATCCAACATTGATAAAGGGAATAGTTGTTTCAGTTTCCTTAGTTAAACTCTGCATTTTTTCCGATCGATATTCATAGGAAGGCTCAATTTGGCTGGCAGCAGAACTATACGTACGATTTTGCAAAATTCTGTTGGACTACGTATAGGAAGAAAAATGATTACCTTCTATCATTGAATCACTTTCCCATCCATTGCTCTGATGCAGTTCTCACAGCCCACACACCTTTTAGAAGTTACATCAATAGACACGATATGCAAAAGTCATTTGGAGCTTCTGCAAGACCTATGAGTCTGAAGAAGAGACTCATTAATATGTCAGGGCCAGGCTTTTGATGTAAAGAAGCGGAGGTTCGTTCTGTCATCACCGACTGAACTATTTGGAATAGCAATTAATCCAATAGCAGGATTTATTATATTAGAGTTGTGATGATTCTTTGCAGGGAAATAGTTAAGCTTATAGATAAACGCAAGAGCAACAGTATCGATCTTCAACCAGTCTTTTATCTCCATTATGCTTAACATTGATGCTGATACCTTATAGGTAAAGACAATTGTGCATAATCTAGTTATACTATAGAGTCACTTTTTCATCATACGATCGCCTGCTACAGGAAATTCTAGTACACACTTATTGAACTTTTTGACTCTCTAAAATGTAGAACCTCACAAGAGTTCTTTGTGCATTTTATTAAAAAAAATTGCAACAAGTTCCCAATGTTCACTTCTTATTGCTTCCAATGGTAATACAATAAAACATCCAATTATAACAATTACTTGCAAGTGTCTTCAAGTGTTTCATTTCAAATACAATGTAGTTTTTTAATCTTTTATAATCAATTTTGCTTTAGCATTATACCCTTACAGTTCAATAAATATAATGGAAGCTCTTTATTTAAAGCAAATGAAATTAATCCGGTATTTACGTGTACTATAGCCGTACTTAGCATTGCAGCTAAGTAATGTAATGTTACGTCTTGTCATCGTTTAAGTAGTTTTTCTCTTTATAGTTGCTGTAATACAATCAATTATTAATTTTCATTCTTTGCTGCCAATTTCTTAATAAACTTTTCTACTTAATCCATCTTCTATAGTCAGGCCTTAATGAAGTTATCAAAGAATTCTTCTAGGCAAGGAAAGAGAAAAAACCAAAATGCCACACATACACAATGACAATTTTGAATATATTTTATAATTTCTTTAGAATACATTGTCCTTTATACTTTTTCATTCTCTTTCTTTCGTTTTTCGTTTTTTTTGTCCCGTATTATTTCATTAGACTTGTACATCATTCAACTTTTGACTTTATTACATGGTTATAATCTTGTTGGCAAATGTTCTTTTGGCCTATTGAGTTGTAACAATGATAAACTACAAGAAATACAAAGAAGTGAAGAAGAAGAAAAAAAGAAAGAAAAACAGAAAAGAATAGAAAAGAAAAGAAAATCTGCTACTGGTAGACGATTTATATTCATCTTTTTCAATTTCCTTGCAACATAGACGTTTTTAAAGTTTCTAGGTGCCACTAAATACACTTACAAACAAACGTACACCCATATCCGTTGGATAAAAACCGTTGGATAAACGGAATGACGGAAAGAAAGTATTGTTAAGGAGAAAAACACTTCTTAAGAAACCATGTCCAAACTCCACTTTAGAAGTATGAGTGTTTTGGGCTTATAAATGTTTGAACAGCCAAAACAGTAACAACAAAAACAATATAACAACAACCAATGCATATAAAAATTGAAAAAAAAAGAGTTTATTTTTCCTACACTTTTATTGTTGTTGTTGTTGTTGTTGTCTATGTAAAGTATGCAAAGAAACAAGAAACTTATACTCTTAATATGAAAAAGTTTAATACACACACACACTAACGCACACTCATCATTACCCATACAAACGCTTATAAAGCATTTATATTATCTACGCTTGAGCATAAAAAAAGTTTCAAGTGTTTATATATATGTGTGTGTGTGCTAGAGATCCTTTTTGAAATTCTTTCATAAGTTCAAAAAGGTTAAATAAAGAATATCTCAGGTTTTTCCTCCTTTTTTTTCTCAGTTTAGATGCAAAAAAACAAAAACGGCAAAGAAAATAAAATTCAATGCGAAATAAAAGAGACTAAGTAAAGGCAAATGCATTATTTTATAGAACATGAACAAAACGAGAAACACAAACACAAAGCCAAAGACAAAGCGAATGCAACAATGCAAAGGCAATAATAAAGATTTACTTTTATTAGAAGCATGTCCGTCTGTCTGTCCGCCTCTAAAGAGTGCATAAAAATAGGGGAAAAAAACGGAGGCGAAGAAGAGTTTTAAAGAACTTATTAGTTTTTTGTACTGCGTTCAAGTGTTTGTATTGTGACTCACATAATGAAAGAAAAGTAAAAGATTTTATTAAGACTCGAATGGCTTGTAATAAATTCATTGGCACAAAATGATTTGAATAAATGCTGGGACTTAATTGTATTATGATCTACGGATATAATGAAAATTTATTGAATGAATTTCGTTTAATTTATGAAAAATGGAAAGCAAATGGAAAATAAAATTGAATTTTGTCAATACCATACGTTTTTTAATTTTCTCAAAACGTTTGTTTATCTCGTATTTTTAGATTACAATTAAAATAAATGAAATTCTTCACTTCTGTTTCTTATTTGTTTCTTTATTTCGCTCTATTTATACTGCTTTATTTCACATCTGGCAACTTCACGATCTTTTTATAACTTTGCTGTAGTATTTCTAAAGTTTATTTTGCTTTAATTTGGTACATTCTGATGTTGTTGTTTGTATAGTTCTTGTATCATACGACGTGTATGTTATAGTTGTTGTCTGTTTGACTCGTTTACTTATTTTTGTTTAGCCAACACCATGTCATTTAAGTTTTTGGTAATCCTTTCTTCAATTGTGGTTCATAGAGTAGAACCACTAGGCCCTCATTGAAACCGTTAGTATTGACTGTTCGATCATGCTTGTATTTTATTTTATCACTCACCACCTCAGTTGTGTGGCTGAAATTGAGCTCTGTTTTCCTTACTGGATCTTTGGCTGTAATATATTGTGCGCAGTCCGCCATTCAATCGTCTACACCTTTTGGGCATCCAGTCTAATAGAAACTCTGCTTCAGTTTTTTCAAAGTTTTGGTTTTAGTTCATTCATTTTGAAGCACAGTACTATTATTAGTTTGGTTGACGTATAAGCACACATCAATCAATTTTAAATTGACTCAAAATTCCAATGATTTTGTTGATAAAATTAAAATAAATTTTGAGTGCTCATGGAACATTTCTTTTTTTTAAGCAAGCAATATGCCATCAATCTAACCAAGGCTAAGCTTGAGAAATGAGTTCACATTCAAATCGACTCAAACAATCAAGTAAAAAAACTAAAAAACTTTAATAGGTAGGATTTGATTTCATTTCAGAACCACAATAAACAACCGAAATATTACCATAGTGGAGACTTTATAGAAGTTGTTGTCCGTAGGGGGTGCTGAAATCATAACTATTATGAACAAATTTAAATAATTGAGCCAAAACACATGTGAAAACTTCAAAAAAGTACGAGTGTTAAGCCAATTAATATTCCCCCCGTTGTTTATATTCAACTTATAGTTTTTTTAACCACTCTGTCACTCATTACTTATCAAATTTCAACAAAATACATAAAGGACTATATTTATGGTGAATTCCGTCAGGATTTTTATACAATTTGTTGAAATATTTTCGCTTTAATGCTTTAATTTATAAACTTGATTTTTATATGAATTCTCTTATGTATGTTCCCTAGGTTGTAAATATTTTTATTAGACAAATTTGCTCTTGGTTCAATAATGTCTAATATTTGTACTCGTATAACTTAATCTTATCAATATGCGTAGAATTGAACTCCTACATACATAAACTATACCACTATGATTACGTCCATGCAACCATTATTGGATTACCAAAAAAAACATATTGTTCTATACACAAGAAGAACAACACAGAAAAACTGAATAGGGAGAATAAAAAAGTCATAAAAATTCATAAAGAAATTTTGACACACTTTGGTTTTTGCACCCTCTTCATTCATGTCTTTGTAAACGGAAGTAAAACATGAACAACTACAACTTTAATAAAATCGTAAATACATATGTATAGAAACGAATGCTTAAGGCAATAAGTCAAGACGTAGGCGTATAGACATACAAACAAACAAAAAAACAGTAAAACTAACAAAAGTCTCTACTCTACAACTACTAATATACTATAGGTTCGAACAAGAGCAAGAAATGTTCATTTACTCAGTAATAAAACCACTAGCACCACTACAATCACATTTGCAGCCAAGAAATGAGAGAGAAAAATATTAAAACTAATAAAAATTGCCACAAGTGTGTCTAACAATATTGAAAATGAAAGATTTTGAAACGTACACATATGAAGACTGTAGCATAGTTGCTCGTATTGACATGAACACTTATTAATTATTACCATTCATAGTGAAAAACTTCCTCTTGACAAATATTCGAATTTAATATTTTCAAAGGCAATTCGAAAATTCTGAAGTAATCGGGACTCTCAGTTAAGGATAACAATTTCGGAAAACAAATTTTGAACACATTTTCTTGATCTTGATGTATAAAGTGATTAAAATGGAAAATGTATGTAAGTGTGTATGTTTGTGTATGTTTGTGTATGTTTTTGGTAGTTTGTTGAATCTATTACACTACTTCATAATGACCATCTCTTATCCTTTATTACACTCACACACTCAAAAACACTTACATACTGCATTCGGTTCGTGTTGCAGCCTTTTGTTAAGGTACGTGTTTATTCTGATTTTGTTTTGGGATAATTTAGTTATAAAATACAACCTTGACAAAATATCAGATCCGTTCTTACTACTACAACAACAAATAACAGCTATATCTGTCATACATACATCCTATTGTAACAGAAAATTATGAAGTAAATACAGTTACCAACACCTTTTGTTCAATTTATTATTAACGGTGATTGTGTACGTGCGTAAGTACGAAAGAATACTTTATACTGGTTGTTTATTATATACTCTTGCTTACACACAAAAACACACACACGTATATACACTTACTCTCCTATATATGTACATACATATGTATTCCTTTAAATATTTCATAGTGTCTCTCAAAAATGACAAAATACCAGAGGACATCCTATACGGAAAACCTCCTCTTGCTTTAACAAATTTTAACGTTGTTTTTTCTTTGTTTCTTTTTCTAGAAAGAGACCTCTCACTCTCACTCCTCTCACTCTCTTTTCTCTCGTGTTATTGTTGTTGTTGTGTAATATAGAGTTGTTGGTGTTATTGTTATTGTTGTATGCTGTCAATATGGTCTCGTTTAGGCCGTAAAGAGAATAAATAAATGGTTGCCATAAAAAACATGTAATAAAATTCGGACGAAAAAAGGTAACCGAAGCACGAGAATAAGAGATGTTACAACATATGCCCACCACCACTTGATGCTGGTCAATAAATACCCTACTGTACTGACCCACACACATAAGATGTCACAAAGCAAATGTTGCGAAGTATTTCAAAAGAAAACATGTGTTAATTTCATTTAAACTCCGTGTAGGATAGATTTGCCAAATGTATCCTTATTCTGTATCATCGCTTAGGCTCAAATATTGGTTACTTAAATTAATATAATCTGTCTCCTGTCTCTTTAACTGACGGATTTCAGTGTATGATAATACTAGTTCTACTTTTCAATTGTCTTCTTTGCAACCATTTGCGACTCCTTGCTGAACTGTACGCCTCCCGAGCATGAGATAAGTCAAAATTTATAGAAAAACAGTTGCAACTATTCACGAACAGTTACAATTTTTACATATCATGGCTGCTACTATGCCATATTCGCACCCATAAGGAAATTTAGATTTTATGTTTGCATTAAGGTGATCTAGGATAACAAAATCATTTTGCCTTATCCTCTATTTGTAATTTAAAGTTGGCAAGATAACAGAATAGACTAACATCCTGTATTTGTCGTTTTGTCAATTGCAAATAGTTCCTGTCATAGGGTACTTACTGATACAAGTTTATTGTTTTCTTGTTGCTGTTTAGTTGATTATATACGAGTATGTATTGATGTATGTATGTATAGTTGGCGCAGCTCCTGTAGTTATTTTTTGTATTCATCACCTTGTCTTGCTTTTTTTGTTTTGTTTTGTCTTCCTTTTAACCAAATAATGTTATTTGTGGTAAGTAAACAGAAATATTGCCTTAAAATTTGTTCGTGTTGAAATCTAAGGGTCCATTATTCTTACAAAACACCAGCAATTTTTTTTACCTTTAAAGGTGAGGGGCACAAACAAAATCCCCAATTTAACGGAAGTATATTTAAACATTTTTATCTCTTTAGACCGTCTATTTTACCCTGCCTTCTGTCTCAAAATTTCTTTCCAAAACTTTATATCGTGTCCCTATTTAGAAGGAAAAAGAAAAGAAATAAAATAAACACGTTTCAAGGGAACAATGAAATATTTTTTAATGGCCTTTGTACACTTCTCTTTTCCCGTTTTTTCTTTCTGTAATATTGATTATTAAGTGATAAAATGCTACTTAATGGTCAACAAAAAGTTACTTGTTTATATTATATTATTTTATAACAATTATTTTTTAATGATATTTCTTTTTTCTCTGGCTCGTCCAGCGTTGATTTCATTTATTTTCATGTTTCCCAAACTCTCTTTAAATAGATGAGGATTAAAAAGGATTTTATTTCAAGAAAAAAAAGTATCCAAATGTGTAAAAATAAAACTTTATTAAGCTACTTAGAGAACTTTAAAAATTATGTTAATTTTTATAAAAAAAAGAAAATAATTTCGTAATTCTAGGATAAAATATTATCACTTAAAATCAGAACAATAAGATTAAAAACAAAATTAAACTTAAAAAGCAACAATCTTCGATTTCATTCCTTTAAAATAATTAATTCAAGGAAAAAAAGAAGTTAAAGGATGAATTTAAATTCATGGTACTCCAATCTCTAGGTTCTGTGGAAATAATTATTAGAAGTAAATACAAACAACGTCCGCGACATAAACACATCTAGCTTGTGATGAAAAAGAATCCACGGAGGGCTTAAACCACTTTAAACGTTAATTGCATTATTTACTTACTTACTTAACAGGTCATTACAACTTGGCTTTAAACACCAGCCATTTTGTGTGTGTTAATTTTATCCAGAGTGGTGGCATCCAAAATGACAGATTGATGAGATGAGAAACTCTTCATGGTGATTTTATTCACTATCAGAGAACTGTTGAGAGAAACCCTGGAATTTCAACCATGGCCTCACGTCTAATAAGCTAACACACTGCCTACTGGTCTACGGCAACTACATTAAATTCCTTACAATTTGCAAAAACATTAAAAAGGTCACTGATTTAATCTCAAAGAATTATAATGTAATGCGATTAAAATTCTTCTAAGATCACGTTGCACGTCACACACTCTTGCCAACAGGTGCTACTATGGTCTCAATAGGCAATTGAGTAGCAGAGACCTCTTTCGTACGACAATACTAATACTCTACAAGACGCTGATCCTCCCCGTGCTTCTTTATGGCGCAGAGTCATGAACCCTACTATGCACTGATGCAGCAGCCTTGAGAGTATTCGAGAGAAAAGTCCTACATGAGATCTTCGAGCCAGCACGAGATGACGATGATTTCCGTATCCGATCCAACAGTGAGCTGTATGAGCTCTTCAACGACATAGACGTTGTGCAACGTATTAATATCCAGCGGCTGCGCTGGCTCGGCCATGACGTTCGAATGGAGGAGGATGCTCCAACAACAACGTTGGAAGGACCAAATCGAGGAAGCCAAAGAGAGGCGCCTGGAAGGATGTGTCTCGTCTGACCGATATCCGTTAATCGAGTTTGGAAATGACCAATTAAATAAGTAAATTCTTCTAAGGTCGTTTTTGGCATTTTGCGTCAAAAACTTTCTCGCTTGTTTTAAAGAAAAAAAAAAAAGTAAACTAAACTTGATTTCAAAAATCTTTTTATATGTTTATTTCTATTATTTCATAGTATGTACGTGTGTGTATAAACATAATATTAAAATATCTAAGGCTTAACCCAGAAATATTTAAATGCATTGTTTTTATTATATTAAAATTCCTTTTTCTAGAAGTATTTAATTATGTGGCCTTAAAAGCAATCAGTAAATGATCTTGAATTTTTATTAAAAAAAAAGAGAAAATAAAATACAAAAATTCCTTTTACTCATTTACTGCTTTTATTAGAATATTTCAATACTTGTTTTTTGTTTCCGTTTATTTTTCTTTTTTTTTTTTTTTTGCTTCTAAATCGTTTTCCTATTTTGCTTTTTAATGCTATTTAAAGTGTTTCTAATAATTGTTGCTGTTTTCATGGTACATATTTGCACGTTGATGCTGCCATTGTTGAATATATAAAAATGTAATCATAAATTATGTACAAATTAATGCAATTTTATCTTCTCCACCTTTCTAAGTTTACTTAAATATTTTTTTCTTATACATAATTTTCTTTAACTCCCATTCCTGTATATGGTTTTCATGATCTAAGGACCATAATAAACAGCACAAAAGTGACAGAAGTAAAAAAAAATTATACAGTAGAATATAGAATGAAATAGAAAAATACAATTAAATTGTGTGTGTGTGTTGAAGAGGAACAACAAGTTAAAATATAAAGATCCATTAACGTAAATAACCACAGCAACAACAACAAATAGTAACAAGTCGAATAATAATAATAATAATGTATTGTTGTTATCATCATTAACAAACATTGTCTTGGGCTAATATAACTACTTAACTCAAATACACACGTTTTTAATATAATACAACAATGCTATAATACATGTACACGCAAACACACACACATTAGCACATCATACGTGCACACAAAAATGGCAGCAATACAAAACAATAACACTTCATAAGAATTTCAAAAACATTTTAAGAAAGAGTCAACAAGAGAGCGAGAGAGAGTGAGAGCGGGCATACGAGGCATCTAAAAGGAGAACAAAATAGCATACCTACATACATATATATGTACATATACAAATTTATATTCATTCTTTTATTCTCATACAATATAAACACTTAAAGGCTAATTAGTAAAACTCATAAATAAATAATAAAAGAATCTTGTACTCATACTTTCACTTTATCTCCATAATTTTCCCTCTCTCTCTCTCTCTCTCTCTGTACAACATATACTTAAAAGAGCATTTATATTAATAAATTTACTTTAGCCCTGAGACCAACAATATAAAAACAGGAAGTTCTTTAAATGAAACACTTACACAATCATAAACTCATACATATACATACATACATATATGAGTACAATGCCATTTAGACAAATGGCTTAGATACGAGTACAAGAAGAAAACAGAGATTTTTGAAGTGACATGCACATTTAAGAGGTAAATAAAAATGACAATAAACAAATTATTGTCTTTATTACTTACTATACGCTACATACGCATGGAAATATATGTAGTTTATCAGATTATAGGAAATTAGGAAGGAAATTAATGTTTTTCAAAATGAGAGCGTGCAATAATCTTATCAATAGTCTACTATTGGAAGTGCCATAAACATTCTGTTTGATCTTAAAGTAAAGGAATGCTATCTCATCAGAATAGAACTTTAAATAGAAATTATATTCCTAAACAAATAAACGTGTGTGTGTGAATGCCCCGCCTAAAACATTGTTTACTTTCGATAGCTCAAAATACTGCCACATATTACCACATTTAATGACAGTAAAGCAACTATTAGATTCCTAAACGTCGACCAAGAATGCAAGATGAAACAGCGACACGTTCAAAACTACTTTCTTTGTTATACCAAAGTCCCTGCCGAAAAGCGAAACTACAACTTTACACTGGCTATTGTTATAATACATTAAACAATAAGTTACTCAAGACATAATCCATGTGAAAAAAATACAAACAAAAGACAACATTCATGATCAAAAAAACATTTATTTCTTACTTTAGGAATGTTATAATAAGTGATTCGGATATTGGAATGGCAAAAACCACTTTCTACTTCTATTCACTGACTTATGCCAAAATGTTAACTTTAGTATCAGTATATTTTTCTGTTTTTCTGCTTTTTTTGCACTCAGTAACTTATGAACTTATGCCCTTCACTATCAAACTAGAAATGAGAAAATCAAAGACAACAAATATTAGAAAATCTTGGATATTGTTGGTAGCTTTTTTTATTTTTCTTTATATGATACAGGAATTTTTGTTAAATTTCGGTTTAGAAACATTAAACTATGGAAAGAAGGAGAACTTTACAAGTTGAATAGGGACACGGTTGATGTAATTGCAGTGTTTGTTGTTGTTGTTTGTAAATGTTATCATTTTTGTTTTTTGTTATTATTATTTTCCTTATATTTTTTTTGGGTTGTTATTAGTATTGTTTTTATTGTTTCTGTTGCTGCGTACCCTGTTCAGTTTAGACACTTTCAGACACTTAAAAGCTCTTAAGTAATCCAATTACTCTCACATGTCATGTTATACCTTTAAAATGTTACTGTATTCATACTAAACAACAATACAACCAAAGTATCCATCCATCCTACCATTCATCTCAAGCTAAACGTTGCAACACTTTCTCGCTTTCTCTTTATCACTTACCATACACCACTCACCCTCTTGTATACTTTTGTTTCGAAACAAACATATTAAAAGTATAATAAAAGTACAATAGTACTCGTAGTCTTTGTACTTATACACTCTCACTCTCTCTCTCTCTCTCTCTCTGACTCTGTGACTCTGTGATACATTGTTTTACATTGAGTGTAAGGAGCGTAGTCATAAGTGTATGTAGGTGTGGGTGTTGCTGCATTTGTGAAATTTATGTGTTAACATGTATTTGTGTATTCGTCTATAAGTGTAAGTGATTGTATGTTGTTTGTGTTATTGTGGGTTTTTCTGTAGTATAATGATATTGAATGGTGAAAAAAGAAAAACACAACATAAAATGAAAACAAAACAGACATAATCTTCAGTTTCTCTTCATTCTATAGTTTTCATATTTTTCTTGCTTTTTTTACCTTTTTTTCGGGCGGTTATGGGTGTTAATAATATGAGCAGTTATAAAAACATTTAGTATCCACACCTCCTTATATGCACCCACACATTCAGACACGCACACACACACACACGCTTAATAGTTTTACTTTTCCACCGTTCAATATTTCTACATGTATATGTATACATGAATGTGTATTGTGGCAGCTAAACAGGTGTTCTAAAGATACGCTCATAAGTTTCTCATTTATGAACTTCCATCTGCAATATGAGATTGGTTCTGTTTAAGAATCTTCCTTCAACACTGAGTAGAAGGCATTTGAATCTGTTCGTTGTACTGGAATTTATAAAACCATAATAGAAACACAGAGATGGCAATGGAAATGGTAATGTGTGTGCATTTTTACGGTGTATAGTTATAATATAGTGTAGCAATTTTTAATTAGGATTAAGACGTAAAATTAATAACTTAAATTAAACAAAACACCAAAAACAAAACAAAAAAAAGAAGATTATAATGCATTATAATGAGCTAATAATAGTAAAATGTTGCAAAGTATTAAGATTTAATTATTTTTCTCTTTATCTTTTTATTTTTTCAAATTTTTCGTCTAGTATTTCCATAGATTTGGATAAACGAAATTATTTTCTTTTAAACTGTTTAAAATGATGGAATAAATAGAAAAGGTTTGCCTTTCTTAAGGCTAAAAACGAAAAAAAGGTTTGAATTTTTACTAAATGTATTTTGAAAGTTAAAGAGGTTTTTCTCCATTTAATATTGTTACGAAAATGAAGAAACTTTGCTTTAATATCGCTTAACAATAAAATGATAAACAAAAGCTACAAAAACAATACAATGCAGTAAACAAACCTGTTTACAAATTATCGTACTGCTTGATATAACAACAAACACCAGCATAAAAAATGGTAAATAAGTAAACAAAAATCCACAAACAATACTACAAGAATAAAGGTAAACAAAATACATAAACAGCAACAATGAATGTAAACAACGATGTTTACATTTATAGAGATTTCCAGAAGGAGAAGTCACGAACATTCGCCTTCAAGAACATTCATCAGACTGTTTACCCTGCTATATAAAAGACAGTCAGTCTTGTGCGAAGACGCTGTACGTTTGAAAAAGCAATCGTGATTTGCAGATCTCCGTTACAAAGATCTGTCGAATAATTGTTTAGTGATTGTTATTGTTTATGCACGGGGTACAAACAGAGGAATAACAAAGAAAAGCAATTGTTGTTGTTTACATCAAGTTGTGAACAGTGGCACACAAAATTGTGCGAATAATAAAGAATTTTTATTAAAACTAAACACGAATTTATTTTTATTTTATTTTCAATCTACGAGCTCATAAATATTTTAAATGTTTTTAAAAGGTAAAAACGTAACAATATGTTTTAATTTTTTAATAATTTACTTTTATATGTTAAAATAGAAAAGTAAAGTAACAAGTATGAACTTCATTTTGGTACTTCTGTCATTTATTTTCAATAAGCCAATACTTTTTTCTATATCGTAATAGTAAAGATTGCTTAAGCCATGCCTCTAGATATGCTTTTAGAAAAAAATTCATCTTACTGTGTATAATAATAATGTAGTATTTCTCCATATTGCTTTAATTGTGATTTGGCATATTAGACTAGGAATCCATTGTTCAAACTTGAGCTCTGAAATTCTGAAACAAAGAAATATGAAAGAAGATATTTTGTTAGGCTCTACCTCCCTTAAGCATATCCGGATAAAATTTGTTAGAGTAAACTAAACACCAAGAAAAAGCTTATTCAATCTATGATTAGGCGTCAATATTAAACTATTCATAGTTAAAATTACACACATAAAATAGATAGTGTGTGAGAAACTAGGTCCCAAATCCTGACTGAAAGGTTGTAATGACCAATTATGTATTATTTATGTAAAATAGATAGTGTAAGAGCAGCAACGTAATACTGACGCAAGGGTGGTGTGTGTGGCCGATAATATTTGTATCTTTTTTAAAAATTCATATCAAAGAGATTTGACAAAACACCAATAGATATACATTTGGAATTACATGACATTCATACAGTATGACTACAATCAAACAAATAAGGCATGTATTATGAAAGAAAGCTACTAAACTGCTAAACGATCTTCTAATAGGTCATCTAATTAGATCACAAATATTTTATGAATATGCTTTTTAGTCAGAATTGACGTCGATGGGTTATTTGCCATTTCTTTGATTTTTAAGTGATTTGTCAATAAACTTATCAAAAATTTATTAGACTCATATGTGTGTGCGCCTGTGATGGAGCAAAAGGAAGCACAATTTTTTTAAGGAACAAACAAGTAAAAAATTCCTGCTATAACAGAATAACCTGCCAATATATTCCGATTGAATATATTTTTTCTTCACTTTCTTTCATCTTTTGCAGTATCTTTTGGATTTTATCGCGTTCTTTTTTTTGTCGCTTCTTCTTAAGAAGCAGAAAAAATAATAGTTGACTTGTACTACCGCTGTTATTATTGTAGTAGTAGTTTTTCTTTTTTTTTTTCTTCTTAAGTTAATACTTCTAAAAAACATGCACACTTGTAAAGCTTCACTTTATTGACGTAAATACAACACTTTGAATAACGTGAATAATACTTGTAAGAAACTTTCCATTTTCCTACTACGTAACGTTACATTATGATTAAACTTATATAAACAACAACATTGTTTTTCTTCGTTTTCTTCGTTCTTTCTCACTGCTATAAAATGTTAAATTTCTTATTTTTTTTTTTGTAAATATATGTTAGAAAGAATACAGAGCAAGTACTTACTTACTGTCTATTGAGATTGACTTTTTATAGACTTCAACTGCACTTTTTGAAAATGTGTTCTTAGCGAACATCAAAATCACATTGTTTCCCATTGTTTTATTAATTTTATATTGTAAGCATCTTGTTTTGTCTTTTTAATTTCCTATAATACGCCGCCTCTGTCATTTCATTTTTTTATTCAATCATTTGGAAAACTTTTATCAACCATCTACCCCCCTCCCACTCCCCAAAAAAGTTTTTTCAAACTCTTACACGGTTATGTAAATGTAGAGCGAAAAACTTAAACAGGCAACAAAACAAACAGCTGTTATTAAGCAAGTAAAACTGACTGACTGACTGACTAGTGTATGACTATGAAACTTTGTTTGTTGTTTTGAAGTGAAGTGATCACTTTTTACCTTTAGCATTCAGATAGTAAAGTCGTCTACTTCACTTTTTCTTAAAGCATTCTTCCAAAAGGATTCAAAAACACAAAAGTGAAAAGTATTATTATTTAAGGAAAATTTCAAGAAAAGCAAAAAAAAAATTAAAAAACTGTTGTGTTCTTCTAAGGTGTAGAAGTAGTAGAATAATAGGAACATGCTAGTTATACCATTAAATATAAAAATGTTGATGCAATTTGAAGTAAGCATATGTTTTTATTCACCAACTAAAATTGTTTTCAATCTACAACAAGAGGAAGTATGGCTTATAAATAATTTAAGACAAATTTTAAATCAAAAGTATAAAAAGAATTTCAACACTAGTGGCCTTAAAACTCTAAAGCCTAGGAACACTAAGTTGTATGCCAAGCCCGAACACAGTAATATACGTCATCGTCTGTCTATCCATTATCATGAATTTTCACATGATCTGGTAACTAGCAGTGCTAACCTAATTAGGTGATTCAGTTTCCTCACACAGTTCCATACTGTCCTCAATTTAACCTTATAATAACCGACTTCTTGGATGGCAACCTGACGATCAGATAGTATTGCCATATCCTAACCTTTGTACCTTCAATCCTACTTAAATCGAGCACATCAAAAAATGTACACATGCACCCACAAGTTTAACCATGGCTCCGTCTTAAAATTGAACTCCTTATTCCAACGTAGTCCTTTGGCGTTATTTCCCCTTTTGGTGTCAGATTTCTTGCTTCCAAACTGTATTTAACATTTTCCCACCGAAAAAAAAGAATTAAAATTCAAGGAATTGCAGACAATTTTCTACGTTAGTCTTGGACGGTTGCAGCTGATGCTGCTACCAAGACCAACCATACCAAATTGTATTTCTTTTTGTTTATTCTTTCCATAATTCTCTCAATTCTGAACCATTTTATAGTTTTCGTGCTAAGCAGCCGCATATGCGGCAGGCAATGTGCAACGGACGGCATGTTGAACGTAAAACATCTTTTAAACGTTTTCCACTAACTTCATCAAATTGTTGTTTTTTTTTCTTTATGCCATGTTTTTCCTTTATGGCTAACGATGTTAATGTTTGGTTAGTGCGTTTAGTCGTTTATTCAGACAACGGATGCTATTGACATTAGAGTGTGTAGCAATTGTGTAATCAGAGCAGAAGTAGTTTTAGCTGATGTCGTGGCCAATAAAATTGTTTGCAACAAAATTCGCTACGATTAAACTCTGACAGAGGGGGGTTAGGAATTAAAAACTGCAACTGACATAGTTGTTGCAGCATACATAAGAATACAATTTTTCTGGTATAATATAAATGAATAGTTATAATAATTACTTGGGCCCTATCAAAGAGTCCGTTCTAAATGAATTACTTTGATCAAACTGAATATTACCTTTGAATATTGTAAATTCGAAAACCGAGACGTCCTTAAGTACATGCGTCTACCTGTGTTTGTACGTCGTTTAAATTGCTAAATATAACATTCATTTCCCTCCTATAGTAAAAAGAAGAGATTCTACTTACAATTGTTTTATTAGCTCAATTTTAATGAAAAAAAAGAAAAAAAATTTATGAATAAATTTTTAATGTGTTTATGCAGGGTGAACCACCTTTTGGTGCCGTTTGTACTTTTTATTGTTTATTCTGTTGGCGTTTTTAGTGGTTTCTTAAATAACTAATCGACTAAAACATTTGTTTTCCTTTAATAGATGCAGCATTTGTAAACTTTCTTAATTCAAACTTGAGGAGCTTATATGAACATGCTATTTCCAGGCAGATTCAATTCATCAATGTTGCTGCAGTTTTTTAGCACTCATAGCCTGCCTAAATCACCTCCAATTGAACTTTTTTTCACTTAAGATTTGTTAAATTTTCCAAATATATAAATTGCTTGATCTTGATTAAAAATAAGCAAATCATAGACGTCTTATAACTTTTTAAAAATTAACATTTCTTTAACAATATTTCTTCAAGGCACTTATGTATAGCATGTGAATTTACATTCAAACTGTGTACTTATTTTAATATTATTACTGACACCAATTTAATCTCCTGCTAATATTCGAATAATTAATTAAATCTTATTTTATTTTATATTCAACAAACAGTATAAATAAAATGACTTCTTCTATTCTCAGAAAAAAAGGAAAAAAACAAATAACAAAAAATAGAAAATGAAATATAAATCAAAAGCAAATCTAGCCAACAACGATAACCAGAGCAAAACAAAAACAAAATGAAACAGAAGAATATGGGAAAAGTGCCACTTAAATAATAAAATAATTTAACGACTTAATTTAAATGCAAACAAAACATGAATACAAATGACTTCCTACAACAAAAACTCCACTATATTACACTAATATACACAAACCACAACAACAATACAACAATACAAAACCGCATAATATTGAGCCCACATACATGCACTCATCTAAATTCTTTTACATGAGCACATCAAAATTTCCTACATATTCCCACAGATATTTCAAAGCATAACGTCTCTGTCTGTCCGAACTCTGTATCTCGCTCTCTCACTTTCTTGTTATGGACTTGGCTGTAATGAAAACTAAAAGGAAAAAACAAAACAAATAAATATTGTATATTAAATAAACAGACAGACTGGAGGACAGACAGTAGGAAGGACCGAAAGATAGTTGGACTGACAGGCTAATATTTTGACTCAACGTACAAAAGAGACACAAGAGCAGACAGGCGGACATTTAGACCATTACTGACAAACTGTCATATTAAACATGTGCATGCATGCATATATTTTAAATAATTTCAAGTCTTTTTGTTTGTGCCAGTGGTTTGTAAGTGCACGACTGTGTATGTTAAGGTAAATGTATTCGTCTGTCTTCAAATTACAACTGTTGTAAGCTAACTAGAAATGAATGTTTGAAACACACAATTCGATTAACGTAGTATTCTAGTAGTTGGTTTATTAAATAACTAGACAACATCTCGTGAGTTCAATCATCAAATTCAAGTAAATACCTACATACAAACATACATGCATAATTAGTCATAACAACCCGTCAGTCAGGATTACGACCTAGCTTCTCACACCGCTTATATTGTGTGTGTTGATTTTATAGATGAATAGCGGAACCTACAGTTTAAGGTCGACCCCGAACGACAGATTTTTTAAGAAATTTTTCATGGCAGTTTTGTATTTACTCTCAGAGTTTTTGCCAGAAATTTGCAGAGAGGAAGTCACCGGTAGAAATATTTTTTGTATTTTGTTTTGATGTCTGACCTGGGGTTTGAACCCTAGCTTTTCGCCTAATAAGCCAACACACTACCTACTAGACTACGGCTAATTCTAATTCAAACTCAATTCCAAACTCTATTTTTTTAACGATTTCCAATCCAATCTGAATGCTAGCAGTGAATCTTGTCATTTATGCTCGAAGCCTTTGGAGATTGAGATAAAAAGGTATGATGGTATGATCCCATCTAACATCGAGATAATTTCCGAAGAAAATTGTGTAAACAGGGTCGATATAAATACATGTATAATCCAAACACAACAACCATAAAGCCAGCATTGCTGGATAATCAGAAGCCTTTTATGTTCTAGACATGAAAACACAATATATTGTTCGCAGAAGTCAGCATATTTTTCATATGTTTAAAGTATAATGATCATGTCCAAGGGTTTCTTTGCCAAATTCACTTTCCTACTACTTACTCAATCTACTACTATTGTTTTGAAAAATAAACAGATTCTTATAGAAAACACTGCATGAGCAGTGTACCGCCTTAGTTTTGGTCAATATTGAATGGAAAGATATATTGTATAATGGAATATTTCTATTTCTATTTAGCTCCTATCAGCTGCACATGTACATTTAGAAGATACGTCTGTTTGTTTGTTTGTTTATATTTTTAGGGGCGTACCTTATAGTTGACTACAAGTGCATGCATAAAGGAAATTGTGTTTTAGTTGAATTGAGTTTAGTTTTGTGAATTTGTGAATGCTACCCAAGTATTTCTCTCTTTAACTTTATTTGTTTGTTTATACGTCTGTCTGTCTTTCTCTTTTTTAGTTCATTGCTTTTGTTGTTGTTGTTGAGGTGGTAATTTGCATAAAAATTTTCAACTGAAACTGAAAATTATACATTCATAGGACACAACAACAGCAATAATAACAACAAATAGAAATTCACCTACACTTTCACACAACAACAGATACTGACACGTAATGACACAAACTCTACCACATATGTTATTCTCGTAAGAAAATTGTATAATTGTAACAAAACATACATACATACATACATCCATACATACATATAATATTGTCAATGTGGCCAACTGAAAACCAGCAAACTGCAAGAGTTACAAGAACGCATTTTATCAACAAATGTTACAATTTAGAAGTTTTTCTTTACAAACAATATCGTATGTACATATATGTATGCATGTACAATGTATTGTATAAAAACTATAACTGGTTTATTGCCAAACAAATTTTTAAATACGTTTTATTTATATGTAGTTCGTACCTAGAAAAAGCCTAAAAACTAATGTTGGTTTCAATTTTATTTAAGAAGAATGCAACTAAAATCATATGTGGCAAGAATGTGGTGTGTGTATATAGTATGTGTGTGTACAGGTTAATAATATTGTTGCTGTTTTTAGTTTTCTGGAAGAAAGAATCATCTTGTTTAAGGACATAAAACATGTGTTATTTTGCATCATTTGCATGCTCATATTCCAGTGTGTCCGTCCAACTGTTTGTCTAGCTGCCAAATAGTATTTATGACTTCTCTTTTCTATTTAGTTTTGCATTTGCATATTCAAATACAATGTGAGTTTTTGTTGTCAACTAAACTTGGGGAATATCTTCATACAATTTTTAGTAAAAAGAAAAAAACCCGAACTCATACGAATTATAAAAGCAATTAACAAAGAACGCTTTTAAAATGCTTACGTATTGTATTGTATTACAAGCAATTTGGTAATTATAAGATTGGAATCTGATTTAGGATTAAAAGGCGCTCTGTGTGGCCAATATTATTTTCAGCTACAAAAGAGCTGTAGCTTCGAATTGCATCTCAGTAGCAGACGTTATCTTTAGTTCGTTGAGATAATGATTCGAGCCGTTTCATCACATGGAACTTGGATATACTTTTGAAAGGAAAACTGTTGGGTATTCGATAGTGAAGATTAATTAATTAATTAACCTACTCCGTCTTTCACAAATAGAGCAACACCCTGCTCTAAAATATGTTACGAGTTCCTGTGGAAGAGTAATGCAAGACACAAAGGATTTTTTAGTTCAAAGGTTCTGACGTTTGACAACGGTGTTACACGCAGCTGGTTAAGTTATAGGTTTGGTTCACATAGCCGATTTGCCCTATCTGTAATCCTCTAAGGAGTATTCAAACAAAGAGAAGAATGGACTCGCCCTGTAGATGTAGAGGAAAAGAAGACGTTTAATGTATTCCTGGCATCATTCTTTTGGAAATCTTTTGTGAGCAGAATCACCATAAATAGATCAAGTGTCAATAATGTAAGCCAGGTTTAAGGTTCTCTTGAGCTGATTAACACCAAAAGCTTTCCAATCACGTAAAGAATTAAAAGCTATTTTTCCCGAGGATGTAAATACACTTAGAGAGAGAGAGTGGGAAAAAAGAACAGAAATATATTGAAAATTCGTATTAAAACATATTTATGTTGCCTCCTAAAGTAATACCAAATGTTGACTGTTTTATTAAAACAACATACGGCTGTAATGGGTGTAGGAAAGTTTATAAACTAAACAGAAACTCAACATCAAAAGGCTTTAATGCCAAAAACAGACTTATAAAGCCAAACAGCTACTGCAAATCATTGTTGCAACAGCTACTAACTACTGCTACAACTAAAATGTCGCAAGCCACATTACAGCAATGAGGCAAAAATCATACTAAACATAGCGCTTAGCACACACGCAAATATTTGGTTGGATAGTTGTAGACACAAATGAGTAAAATGTTAAGCCACTGCATGTTGCCGGCATAGAGCAGACAGTTGAACACATACACAAACAATTCTATATACATACATATATACATACATATACTGTAGCATTCAGAACTCGTCGGTTGAAATAAACAGCAGAAATGATGACGAAATAACACCAAACCAAATTAAAGGCAATGAAGCATAGCTTTACATTTGTGTGTATATACACACATATTTGAGGGTAACTGTTATAAGGGTTTCCCTTTAATGGTTTGCCATGGAGAGTAAATTGATCATCAGTAACTACAGTTTCAAGGGACATCCTACAGTGAAATACTAAATATATAATGATGATGCTGATGGCGAAGATGATGTATAAGCCAAGGCAATCTTTAGAAGAAATCTCTAACGGCAGCCACAATTACGATTTGTGCCGCAAACACGAGATGTTTGATGTCATAACATGACAGGCATTGAGGCTCGACTTAATAAAACTAAATGAGCCTTGAATATGCAACAAAAAAATCATAAATCACTACTTCTTTTTAACTTAACAGTATACGTTTTTATTAAGTCCTTTAATTTCTTGTTTCCTTCTTATTTTTCACTACAAATTGGAAATTCTTTACAAAATTTTAAACCATATCCCGTAAGCTTAGAGTCAGAAGGTATTTAAAGACTCGTCATTTTTTTCTCAGCTCTTCTTCTTTGTTTATTGCCACATAATATTCATCGTCATAATGCTTCAGAAAGTAAAATATTCACTTATACACACTTGCATACACATGCATTTACCAATTTCCGTTTCCTCTTATTTATTTACGTTCTTTATTCACTTCTTGCATTCCTTGCCTTTGTGAGCTTCATGATGATGTACTCTCTCACATGCTGCTGTCGTTATTGCATGATGCCATTGCTGTTGTTCGTATGTGTGCACATGTAAGTATGTGTTTGTGTATATATGTATGTATGTATACATATTTGTATAAAATTATGCATATTTTAACAGGGGTATACAATTTTCACCAAAATAACAGAAATAAGGCTACATTATGCTTAAACAAAGCAAAAGAAAACAAAACCTTCTTTATTATATCCCCACAAGTGTTGGTGTAACCATGAAAGAAAAAAAATTAACTGATAAGTACCATATCGTTCTTATCGAATTTTAAGGCACTCTTTTAAATGTTTTATTCAGTACTGTTTAAGAAAATAAGAAAATTTTAAAACCTTTAATAAAAAAATATCTTTTGTACGTCTTTTGTTTCCATAGACTGTGTATAGTATAGAGCCTTTTAAAGTATGTATTTATGCCAAGCGTAGAGTACTTAAGTGAGTATAATGCATTTTATCCTGTTTATAAGACAACAACATAGTCGGGCATGCAATTTGACAAATTATAGGATTTATAAAAGGCAACAACGAAAAATGCTTTTAAAATTTATAGACGAAACGATTTTTCGAAATTGAAATTTTACAACAGCATGTTTTTTATGAATAGTTAAATTTCGATTTATTTCTTAAACAGTGAGTTTAAATATAAAAAACACCACTTCTAGATATTTATTTTTCAATTTAAAATTTAACATTTTCGTGATGAAATAGTGCTCAAGGATTCTAAACAAAACTCTGAACAATAAATTCTAAAGCCTTTACAATTAATTTTTATTAGAGTACAGCTCAATTGAAGACTGAAGCGGACTAATTGGGGACATATTTTATTCGGTTTGTAGGATTTTTAAACTTCCAAGCTTTATTAAATTTCATGCATCAGAAGAGTATACAAATTTTAGCTTTTATTCAAGCAACAGATTATAGATAATTGCTAATAAGTTCAAAGAGTTTTCCAAAGATAAATCATTTTTAAAGACCTCCGCAGCAATGAAAGCTGGTAGTAACTCTATACTTGCTTAATATATCACACCAATTGACGAAAAAGAGTTCCTTAAGATGGTCTTTTCATCGCAGATAAGGTTGCTTCAAAAGCATCAAATTTTAAACTCGCCGGAACATCCAATTCTATGCAAACAATATGTATGATCCGCTAGATATTTATGGAGTATATTTCTAGCATTTTCCTTTCGAATGCTCTCAAGGCTGCTGAATCGGTGCTTAACAGTGTTTATATTTCCGCACCGCGCGATGGAGAAGCATGGGGTGATGAGTGACTTATAGAGCATCAGTTTCATCGCATGAGGTACCAATTCCTATTGAGACCATAATAAACAACAATTCCAATAATTGATCTCTAGATTGATATCAGGTTTACTGGTAACGGCGGAGCCAGAATAGATAAATTCGTTGATAAGGTCAAAAGTTTAGTTATCGATCAAAATCTGCCATCCGATAATTGCTAATGTGTTTATAGAGTTTTCCAAAGATAAATCATTTCTAAAGACCTCCGCAGTATTGAGAGCTGGTAATAACTATTTAAATTCTTGTTATTTTCTATCAGAGGATATAAAATGTAATTTTGAAAACAATAATAAAATACAGCACATCAGGTCTTATCACGAACCTACCATTTTAATTGAAAAAATTATATTTCATTTAAATTTTTTTAAATTTAAACCTTAATGTTTAAACACCCTAAAACATAAAGTGATCTCATCGGTTATAAACTTGATATACCCTCCCTTGACTATTTTTACATCACAATTTCAAATACTGCATAATAAATTACTTTAAAAAAATAATAAATAAATCATTAGTATTTCTTTTAACATTCACATAAAAAGTTTACAACAATTTCAAAAGGCAATTCTTTTAAATAAAAATTATTATCAAATAAATTTCATTTCAACCTCGTATTACTACTTTGGCCCCCCCCATGCAGGCACCAGTATTTATGAAACATAAAATAGACTAAATTTTATGCATTTTAACAAAGGGAAAAAAGAACAACTTGATTCTGCAATGTCAGGCGTAAAATCACCCCCGTTATCCAACTGTGTACACTTGAAATGACAGAGTAAACTTTCGCCAGTTATTGGTTAGAGTAACTCGAAATAGTTGGAGGGTATGGTTGGAATGATTTTTATTTGACATGTTAAAAAAAAAGATTCACTTCAATACAAAGTAAACTACAGTTTTGAAAATGACATCATCGTCATTTTTATCATCTTATCATTGTAGTCATTGGGATTCTGTTTTCTATTTTTTTTTTTATTGGCAAAGTCATGCTAAAATGTTTTTCCGTTTCCGGTGTCAGTTTCGTACTTCACTCAAAACTGCCATTAAAAACTAGACAAGTAATTAAGTTGAAATAGTTGCTGGTTTTGTTGCCATTTCATTCTGTTCATGTTCACTCTCTTAAGGTCTTACCATCATTGCCTTTGCGATTATCATTAATATTGTTGTCATCATCATTATGAACATTGTCATCATCATTTGTTGTAAAAAAAGTCATAAGATTTCAAGTCCTAATGAAAATAAATGCATTAAAAATGCAATTTTGTTAGGAAATTTTTCCCAAAAAAAAACTAAAATAAAACGGATGTGAAATTTAATACCCAAATAACAGCTCTAAAACTGACCAATATTTACCCCCGAATGCTTTTAGATGAATGAGTGTGTCCTATATTGGAAATAAAAGTGAGGGGGACGACTTCATAAAATTCTATCCGTAATAATTTCTTAGAGTAACATATACATCCATACATGCATACACATGGACTTGCAGACGTACACATACATATTTAAGGGAATTTTTTTTTCTTTTGAAAAATTCTCTGCATTTATTTGATAATTTTGGTAATTCTGTCCATGCAAACAAAACATCCCCCAGTTTTACCAGTTTTAAGTTGAGAATATCAGATATTTATAGACATGATTTATTTTTGTTTTAGGCAAATATTATCGAATGCTAAATTGAGCATGATAAATGCCAAAAAGAAAAAAAAAACAAAAAAAAAACAAAAAAATAAAAGAAGATCAAACGAATAGAAAAGCATAGATTTTATGTCTCTGACAATTGTAAAAATGTCCTTTAGTATGTGTCATAAAATATTTTTGCTTTAAATATATTTGGGTCGGCAATAAAATACTCTTTAAAAGTTAAAAGTTATTTTTCAAAGTCTGATACAGCATAATTACTAAGTGATGTACGACATACACTTAAGCCTCGTTTTACAAAAAGCAAAACACAAAAATATAAACTCTCAGTTGGAGGCTACATACATATCTTTGAAACTGGCTAGTATAGACCATTGCAATAACAACTAAAAGGGTTCAAATGGCGTATTTGACCCAATTGTAAAAGTCAAAGTTGAATGACATTCTTGGCTACCATTCTGTATCAGAATATTTTATTTAAATGGTTTTGTTGCAGTAATAATAGACGTTTGTCTGAAAAATTACTCTTTCTCCATACTTATCAAAATTCATTTGTTTTAAATCTAAGCTACATCAGTATCCATCTTTCATTAGCAAGATTTATTTGCTGTATTTATGGTATTTTTTTACAAATAGAATAAATTAAAAATCATAAAAATTAAACTGTGCAGCTGAAATTAAATTTTGAAAATTCATTTGCTTTTATTTTGGCAAAAAAAATGTTTGTGATCAACTGGAGAATCGTTATAAATTTTTAATCTTCTTAAACTTCACCAGGAAGACTGCTCTGCGGATGATGGGAGTCCATTGCAATAGTACTAGTTTCTGCCCATTTGTGTGTGTCCATTTGTTTGTGTACTCTGATTGACATCATTGGACCCGCTGTCTTTAGCGCTATTGAACAAGAGTCTATCAAGGTGAGTCTGGCAGTAAATGAAGGTAAATCGAAGTATATGTTGTCGTCAAGTAGGGCCAAGCGGCGTATCGGATCGCAGATTTCGATCTCGCTCCGCCGTTACCAGCAAACATGGTATCAATCTAGAGATCAAGCGCTGGAATTGATGTTTATTACAGTCTCAATCGGCAATAGACAGAGATCACTCTCGTGCGACAAACATGCGTTATTAGGCAATTGAGTAACAGAGACCTCTCTCATGCGATAAAACTGATGCACTATAAGACTCTCATCACCCCATACTATTCCATGGCGCGGAGCGCAAATAAGTGTGAACACTATTATGCGCCAATGGAACAGCCTTGATATACTGGATTATACAGCGGCTTGCACATATTGTTTACATAGAAGTGGGTGATCCGGAAACCTTATCTTCGTTGAAATGCCCAGATTGAGGAACACCTTTTGTCAATTGATGTGAAATATTAGGCAAGCAAATAATATATGATATTGTATGTATTTTGGATTATAGTATAAATATTTTTATTCATATTATTAGTTAATAAGTTTTACCGAAATTTGTTATCTCTTTGTTGCAAAGTGTAAACAGTACAAATCATGACTTCAATTTAGAAAGAATATCCAACTACTACTGCATAATAGCGTCTTATTGTGTTTCTTTGTATGTATGTATGTATGTATGTATATGCATTCTGAAGAATCACACACTTTACAATTAGACTCGTACGTATTGGTATTGGAGTTTATGTTCTGGTTTACATAGTTTTATTTGCTTTTCTACAATACACATACACACACAAAGATAGTGATTGTTGTTGTTGTTTGCATTAATCTTTTGCCAAGTTTCGTAAACAGCAAACACGTCATTGATTTTGATTTAAGTGTTGCGTATTTGTGGCGTCACTTCATTTCTTTTTACCCTCAGCTTCTAACTCCATTCCAATTTATGTTTTTATTTTCTTCGTTGTATTTTCTTCTTTTAGTCACTCATTTATACAACAATTTGAACAGAGTTTTTTCAATGTTATACGTTCACAACTTATTGTTATTGTTGTCTTCGTTTACGCTTGCAAGCCCTGTATTTGTGTCTGTTTCTGTTTCTATATATGTTTGCTGAGATAAATATTTAGTTTTCCCCTCATTTACCGGCTTGTTTTTTTTTTTGTCGCCGTTACTTTAGTTTCCTCTTGTGTTTGTTGTCTAAATGAAAAGGATGTGCAATGGTTTTTATGTGTTTATTTATTATATTCATGTAATTATTTTTAAAATAAATAGACAGACATATTCCGTAGTATATATTTGGCTTTTTCCTTGTTCATTGTTTCGTTTTAATTCCACTGGCACAAAAAAATGAGGTAAAATTTATTACAACGGAAATTGAAATTTATGTTCCCCTGTCACATAAGCCTGTTAGTCTGTCTACGTTTGTCTACTCTCATACAATGAACAGCGAGAATCTGGTAGTTTATAAAAAATTAAGAAACAACAAACAAAAACTTAAATTCAAGCATTTTTGCTATAAAATTCTTTTGAAATCCTTAAAGGATTAAACTCAATTGCCAGTAATTTTCATTTATTTTTTCCAATAAGTTTTATTGTTTCTTTCAATTTTTCTTTTAACAACTTTCTATGGCTATAACTTCCATGACAACCAATGTACGCCAGAATATAAAAACTGTATTGAACATTAGTTCAGTACCCGGCATCACTCATTGGTTGAGTTGAGGAAAACTTGTTCCAATGGTTGCACATTCCTTCACAAGATAAGTGACAACAAAAACAATTCGTGCACCCACGAAATTATTTTATTCCTTCAATGCAACAACTCTACTCACAGTTTACGAACAACGTTCAAACGTAACCATACAAGTAGACAGACAGACAGAAAGACAGACAGACAGACTAGTTGAAAAGGAAGACAAACAAACGAAATGAAGTTATTGTCATTGTATGGATTGAATCCGATTCAGGGAAAGGAGAAAAGAGCACTGGCATAAATGTAGAAAAAATATAAAAATAAAATGAAGTTGGGAAGTTGCTCACAAACTCAGGGATGCTTGCATTAACTTAATGACGTGGTTTTACATAGATCTACCGACTTAACTCGTAAAAACTTTCGGCGCCTTACTGACGGACTCACAGACGACAACATCACCAAGCATCATCAACAACAACAACATTGTTGTCTACTCGAGAACAAAACTACCATCAATAGTAGGTAAATGGTGTAAATGGTTTTGCTGTCTCCTTGCGACCGAGTAAAATTAAACATTAACGGTAACAGAAAGTGGCTGTAGAGTAAGTTAGCTAATCAAACTTTGGGGCCATGCATAATATATAAATATCAAAATTATTTTAAATGTCAGTACCTACCAAATTTATGTACATATTTAGAAAGAATATTGTTTTCCACGTCATATATTAAATTTACTCATATGAATGTAGTCTGGTCTAAAAGACTACAATATATGTACATATATGCAGTCTCTGATTGTTATGATATGTGACAAACAATGAAAAATTCAATTGCAAAAGATTATCTCTCAACCTAATATTTTTATCTGTTTCTTCAATACATTGAAGGATTTTTAAGATCCCTCTCAGAACTGTTTGCAATGTAGTTTGCGATGTTTTTCTATTTTCCTCTTCGAAAACTATCCGAATTCCACAATAATACTACGTTATAAATTAGTTTTTTTTAGTTTTTCGCATACCATGAAGCCACAGCTTCTCTATGTAGGCCCAACTGCTGAGAATGCCGTTCAATAATCAAAATCGAGTGGTCTGCCACAATGTTAAGACAATGATGTCATTCATTCTGTTCAATTTTATTTATAATCGTACCAATTCCTTGTACCAGAATGTCGATTAGGATTACTAAGGCATAATCACACCGTAATGCGTAAATGACAAACCTTTCACTGAATAAATGACATTTCAAATCAAAAATATTTTACAAATGACACACTCGTCAGACCGACTTTTTTGAAATCCAATAGTTATCATTGGTAACATTAAAAGCCATATTGTTATCGGAATTAATTATCATTGTCTTTACTTTTGTCTTTCCGATGTTTGTTTCAAATGAGGTAGTATTAATTGTGTTCATAAGGCTGAATACCTTTTATAAGCTTTTCGAGAACAACATCCATTACAAGAATTAACAACAACTGTGTTTCAAATCACGCATGTAAATCAGATTAAAGGAAAATTCTCCATACATATACAATTCGAAAACGTTACAATTATTTAAAAAAAATGTACTCTGTTAATGCAATGATCAGTTAATATACTCTGCCAATCTTGAAACAAAACAAAAATATAAAAATATATCATAATCAACTGCTGTACATCAGTACTTCCACAAAAACATATTCATTCAATTTTTTTTTGTGCCTTTAAAGCACCAAAAACAAATACAGACTCTTTGAATATCATTCCATATGCAAAAGGGTATGGACAAGTGTCGCTGAGTTTTTTTATATGCATTTGAATAAGATGTGCCGTCAATATTATAGTGTCTGGTTTGAATGAAACCCCACGTACTTTTGTTAAAATGAAGCTGCACTATACCAGTCATTCTTGTTTTTGGACGAACAGTGTGACTTTGGCGAACAGTGCTTTAAAAATAACTGAATTTATTCGCAGATATTCTTTTAATGCAGACAGACAGACAATAATATCATCTACATAAGCAACAACACCAAAATACAACATAAAAATATTCAATGAACTCCATATCCAAATAAACAACATATAAACACAAAATATACATACAAACACACAAAATGTACATACACATTCATGTCGTATATGTATGTATATACATAAGTACGCAAAATAAACTTCCTGCTGTTAAACACAAATAAACATTGTAATTGTCTTTATATGACTCTGAATGAATATATGTATTTGTATATAAGCATGTGAGTGAGTGCACATAACACATTTCACCAATACTAACAGAAAAGGATCAGAAAACAGTTCAATATTTGCGTAAGTCTGTATTGGTCTCTGTATGAAAGAGACTTTTTTCTTTCTCTTGCTCATAGAATTCTTTTTTTTTTTCTTTTCTTTTCATATTTATTTTTTATTCTTTTTATTATTATTTTAACAGTGACTACGCATATATTTTTATTTTTCTCTTTTTCTGTTACCAAAAAATTTGGAAAAACGGACACATAAAACAACAAAACAACAACTCTACGCATTTCATAAGCAATTTTCAATTGAAACAAAGAAAAATAAAATGCCTTTATGCCCAACCAATACAGGCATTCGTAGTTAAAATCACGCATGTACAGTGGTAGTCTTGTAATTAGCACATCCATCCACCAAAAAGTTTGTGATTCTAATTGAAGGAAGAATGTGTGGCCTTCACTGAAGAAAGATTTTAACTCACGCTATACTTTGAAGGCAATTAAAAGTAGAGAATAAGTTACATAATGGAAGGACAAGCTTCCATATAGCATATGAAATATTGTTTGGATTCATATAATTCCACTGGCTCATGATGGTAATTCTAATAATTCACCGCTCGATTAGACAAAGTATTTAGAGGACCAATAAGTTTATATTATATAATTGCCAGCATAAAGCTTTCACTATATGGGACGATCTTGAGACACAAATTGAACAAAAAACTACAAAACGTTCAAGACCTGTGGAAAGTGGTTCGAGCGGCATAGAATGACATACAACATGCAAGCATAGCTGCCAGATAAATGAGGCACCAAATCGTCAAATATTTGAGAAAAAATCGTCAAAATCGTCAAAGACGTTTATTAAAATCGTCAACAAAAGTAAATAAATAAATTAAAAATTTTTAAAAACCAAAATTATTTCTATTGTAGTAAAACATATGAAGTCAATGTATCTACATATCTGAGTTCAAAAATAAAACATTTAACAAAGAATTTATTGGAAATTAAAAGCTAGCGTCCCTCATCTTCATTTAATATTTTTTTTTCTTAAAATGGAGAAATTTTGTATCATTTTCAGAAAAAAAATTGTTTAAGGTTTAAACAATCTATCTCAGCGTTGTTTAATGACACATAAGCGCAGCAATAATATTACTTCATCTAGATCTATAGGCGATGTATGTAGGTATTAGGGAGTCAGAAGCTTTTGTTCTGAGCATGAAAAATCAGTGTAATGCTGACACATTTTTCAGTTCCTTTTTAAGTTATTATCATCTGATCTTACTATTTACACCGTTTATAACTGACAGAGAATGGAATATAACTCTCATGTATGGGTTAGTGCCTCAACGTCTAATTTGCGTTTTCTCGACCGTGTACAGGAGAGGCCATAGCATCTCGTTAATGACGGTAGTGTATCCAAAAAATAAAAATATGGTTTTTAGTCGGACTATTCGTATGTGGAACCCAATTCCTGCAGAGGTCTATCCTGTTACTTATAATATAAAAATATACAAGCCTAATGTCCATAATTTATTATTATTTTATTAGATTATTTAGGAGTTGTAATTTTTCAGCTTTTAAGGGCTTAAAAAGGAATAAATTACAGAAAAATCATCACAGGTATTTGAAAGTAACTTACAAATACAATACTTTACTCCTTCTTTTTACTAACTAACATAAATTTCCAATAGCAACAATTGCAAAGTAAATACAAAGCTTAAAAGTGGCTTTTAATGTACTAAAGTAAAGAATATGATGTAAATTTTTAATTTTTAAAAATCGCCAAAATAAGCGCATCAATATGGGAGCTATGATTGTGCGGCCAACCGCGGCAGCCATATAAATGAAATAAAAATCCATTTCCAACCGGAGCAGTTGTAGTTCACAGCAAAACAATAAATTTGATCAAAATTTTAAACTATTTTTGTTTTATTACATTTTTAAATTTAAACTTTTAGATCGCCAACCTATTATTTTTACTCACATTATGCTCATATTAAATAGGTATGTAAAATTCATAATGCAAAGAACATATGTGACGTATGAGTTATATTTAATTATATTAGTTTCAAACATGACAAAAATCGAAATTTTTATTGCATACTTTTCAGGGTAACTATTCCGGTACTTGTAATATGATGCGTATGAGTAATATATTTCAAATACAATTAAAAAGAGAGTATACCCCATAAATTTGGAATTAAGCTACATGATAGATATTTCGATTCTATGCAATTCTAAGCTACATACATATATTCTAGATTCCAGGAATATTACAGGGTGAACAAAGAAGGATTCAAATACCTGCAAAATGTGTTGACGGAAAATTTGATTTAATTTTTAAAAATCGTCAAAATAAGGGCATAAATCGTCAAATCGTCAATATGATATTTTTGGTGCCCAAAATCGTCAAAATGACGATAAATCGTCAAATCTGGCAGCTATGCATGCAAGATGTCAGAGACTTCTAGAAAGTCTCCCTAGAACTTTATATTAAGTTGTTAAAGAGAATGAGTGCCCACAAAATATTCAAAAGGATTAAACCCAAATGGAGATTTCATTTACCTTTAAAAAGGATGTGCTAATTACGTGACCAAGAAATGTTTTGCTTTCATGACTTAAAGTGCCATTTATTGTTAAATTCATTTATTGAAGTTACCTTAAGCCATGTATGGAGTACACATGGCTTAAGTATACCCAAAGGAATATTTAACTTTCCTTTTGTTTGCTAATTATAAGACCACCACTGTATGTGCTCTCTATTACCCCCGAATATATAAATACACGCATACCCACTCACATTTTTATTTTTATCACTTCAATATGGAAATTTTTTCTTCTCATTTTACAAAGCTTTATTTCAAATGTGTGCCTGTGTGTGTGTAGCTATATACACAGTAATAATTCATATTTCTTCCATGGTTTTTTTATTGTGTTCATATGTGTGGGTATGTTTGTTTATTAACCGATTCTACATATTTTTATATACTACATACATGGCAATAATAACAACAACACCAAAATAACATTGTAAAAAAGTTCTTATACTCTAATGTTAAAACTGATTTCCGTTTTCATATCAGTTGTTTTTGTTTTTGTTATGTTATATTTCCGCTGTTTGCGATTATGTATGCGACCGTTGTTGTTGCTGTAGGGTTATTGTTGTTGTTTTTTTAATGTTTTTTAACTGCCCTCATAAACTTTTTAACAGGCAATTGTTGCAATGGCGTTAAGTAATAAAATACCACTTTTTATGCCAGTATGTTTACAGTAAATCATTTCAACGCTTTTTTATAGCCATCAATGGCGCTTTAGATTTTGTTACCGACAAATGTTTTTCTTTTTACTAATTTTAAACAAAAAAATAAAATTACAATAAATCAATAACTATTGCCAAAAAATAAATAAAATAATAAACATAATAACAAGCAATAGTATTAAGTGTTATTGGATGTACATGGAGTTTCAAGCGATTTGAGTAAGATCATCCTCAGTCAGCGATTTATTTCGATTGCAGGACTTATACACAAGATATCTTAGAGGCATTTACCATCCGTTCTGTATTATATATTAATTAACGACGTTCTTTTTTATACGCCTCCGGGAATACAAAAAAAATTAGAAAATTTTAATACATTTGCAGTCTCTTTTAAATTGGGTACACCGTAAATATTTCAGGCAGATAGGAGTTGTACATTATTTAGCTTCAAAACACATACATTATTGGTCATTACAATCCTTTTGTCATGATAACGACCTAGTTTCTCACACCACATATATTGTGTGTGTTAATTGTATACATGAGTGGGCGGACCTACAATTTAAAGTCGACTCCGAACGACAGATTTTTGAGAAACTTTTTATGGCAGTTTTATTTACTCTGCTGAGAGAAAGACGCCAGAGAATTTTTTCCATATTTCGTTAGTTGGAGATGTCTGACCTGGGGTTTGAACCAAGGCCTCACGTCTAATAAGCCAACACATTACCTACTAGACTACGGTGACTTCAAGTTACAATACTTGACACTTAAAAAAATGTACTGATTCCAACATACTTTCCATTGGACTTGCACGATAAAAAATAAAATCAAAAGCTTTAGTTTCGACCAACAACCCCGAAACTGTAAGTACTTTGGTGGATGTTATTAAGGTATAAGCAGTTTATGTCGATATCATTAGATATCAGCGAGAAGTCAACATAAAAGACAATAAAATTAAAAAAATGCTCAGTAACATAACCTATCTTACTTGTATTTGATCATTACAACCCTTAAGTCGTTGTATGTGTTAATTCTATCCAAGGAGTGGCGAGAGCTACAGTTTAAAGTCGACTCCGAGCGACAGATTTTTCAGAAACTTTTCATGGAAGCAGATTTCTGGCCAAAACTGTCTAATTTATATAATATTTGTAGATTTAAATAATACATCAAATATTAATAATCTTTTAGAATTTGATTATCATTTAATATTTATTTAAGAATTTATTAAATGTTTCATGATTATTTACATTATGGTTTGCTTACTTAAATTATTAAAAACAAGCATCAATTCGTTTTTCTTTTTTTTTCAAAAAATAATAAAACATTTCTAAAAGACAAATTTTTTTTGTTTTAATTAAGGAAGAACTCAGATGCTACAATTTCCTTTAAAAGTTATTTTATCTTAGAAATCAATACCCTGTTCTTGACTTTTATTTTGTGTTTTTGATATTTATTTTGTCAAAATAAGTTCAGTCCTTCCTGTCCTTTCAGCAGACGTTCCAAGAACATAGAAGCAAAAAAAAAAGAAAAAGATGTTGTTAATAAACTGATTTAAATTGTTCATTTATGGTAATTTTATAGAGATGTTGATATTAAACTTGAAATGTCCTTTTATCATTTGGCTTCAGGGGAATAGCATAGCATTTACACACCCACATACATATATCTAACATTTAGTGAGCTGTGCCTTCAACAAAATATAACATTTAACCCTTGTCGTTTGGCTAATACGTACTTATTTATTTGTTTATTGCATGTGTATATATACAGCTTTGCTTGTGTATGTGTGTGTGTGAATCTTTTATTGTTAGAGAGAGAACATACTTTAGTCTAGACTTGTTAAAAGGGATTCTTTAGCTACAAAAATAAAAACCATAAAATATTTTTAAAAGTTTTTTAATATCTTACTTCTGCATATATACTCACACTTGTATACCTATAAATGTGTATGTATGTATATTTGTATAAGTAAAGTATGCATGTTTTTATTACTATTATTGTTATTATTTTGTTTTTTTTTGTTTTCTTGTTCTTTTTTTGGCTTTGTGCAATAAATACGTTTTTATATCGTATACAGATACCGTATTTTTAATTTTTATTTTCTTACAATTTTTCTTAGAATTCTTAAAAGATCATATACAAGATATTTTTGTTGTTGTTTTAAATAGAAAGTTTTCTTTTTTGCTTTTGCATACGAGATTGTTGCAAAAGTACTATTATTATATTAAACAAAGCTTTGAGCATTAATACTTCATATGTAACATATTACAACATAAAAAATTTATAAAAAAAATTATTTTTCCTGCTACGTAAATGCTGAAATGAATGAAATCCTTAAGCATAATTTTTAGAAAGAAAATATAAATAAAAATATAGCAAATATTTGTATAAATATGATTTTTTTTGTTTTGAATACAATATATTTTTTTTGTTTGTTTTAAAGCATAAAATTGCGTAAAAGAAAAAATTTTCTTAAAATTTAATTAACCTTAATATCCACGTGTTCGTAAAATTTTGAATATAAGTGAGTCAACAATATTGAAATTTAACTACTCTGATTCATTCGTACTCACTACAACGTTAATTTATAAGTACAGGTTGCAATGAGTATGCGTACAACTTTGCCACTCATACCATACGAAATATGTTTTATTCATAAGCCTCCTCATTCAGATAGAATGCTTGTAAATGATTCGAGTGACTCGAATCAGTCATCAAAATTTACAGTCTTTGTTGTTGCTGCATTTACAAAAAAAGAAAAAAGACGCATAAGCGAAAAAGACAGATCAGCAAGCAGAACAAACACACAACCTTTTAGTGAGTATTTTAGTGTTCGTACGCGATTCATACTTATTTTGTGCTTCGTGTATATGTTGAGTTATGGATAGTCGAAATCAGCAACAGCATACGTGTTGTTAAGTATGAATATGATGAGTACTTCAAATTTTGAATATGAGTAGAGGTTCCATGATCTTAAAATAAGCATGAATGCCTATAAGTATCAGAAATTATGAGTATGATTCGGTTCTACTCATCTTTTTGAATACTCATTGCTGATCTCTGGGTAGATGTGAGCGGTCGGTTCAAACCCCGGCCAGGCATCTCCAACTAAACGAAATAAAACAAATTTCTGGCAAAAACTCTGAGAGTAAATAAAATTCCCATGAAAAGCTTCTCAAAAATCTGTCGTTCGGAGTCGGCTTTAAACTGTAGGTCTCACCACTCATGTATAATAATGTAACGACCAATTATGTACGTGATCTTTCTTCATTATTTCTTTTCTTTTTGTAGTATAAACAATTCAGCTTTAGCAACAACAGATAATAATCTACTATAAGTGGATTAAAAATTAAATAGAATTTAATTTGTATGTAATTAATACATGTATTTATTATAAATACCCATTAAAATTAAATCCGATTATAAGAAAATCTGTGAAATTTATAAGTCCAATAAACGATACCAACGACAATGATACACAAATTTTGTTTAAGGCCTTCTAGCATTCCTGAAGGCATTGTGTCAATAATACATAATACAGCAATACAATGACCCGAACCTACGTATATACCACAATACCCAACATAGCTATTCATAATAAAACAAACAAAAAAAAGTAGCCAAAACAAATGTGTCTGAATACCACTGTCAAACAAATGGGCTTCCGAATATTTGAGGGAAAAGAATCAGGCGCTGTGTGTAATTGCGGGTTATTGAGGGTGTAAATATTTAGTCATTAAGTATGTGTAATAGTGTTTAGAAGTATTTGTATTGTGGTTTGTATCTATAGCAGGCAAACGTTTACGAGAACTAACCATGCACAGGCGGACATACTCATAGAGAAGAGGGGTAACAAATACACTTACATTGATATTTATACCATATATTACATGTTATAGATTTAATTTACTTTGATTTATGGCAATTGACATTATGAGTAGGTTTTCATATAAATATTTAATGAAACGTAAATTATGACAAATCTCTTAACATATACACAACCAAACTGACGTACATATATATGTATACATTTTGGGCTCACGCCACCACATACATATGTTTAGTTAATTTATGTGAATACATGTACATCAACACTAGCGAAATTACACACTAACACGTACTCCATATATAATGACACATTCCAGGCACATTCCTTTATGTCGACACAGACTTACACACTTGCATTCATGGATGTCCATTCGAACAGTCTTTGGGTAATAAATATCCCTTTTCATACCGCACAATCTGATTAATGTCCTTAAATGTTGATATTTTTGTTTTTCTTTTTTGTTTTGTTTTATTTTTATTGAATACTTGGAAATTCCAGGATACATATTGTATACAAACTTAAGTATTTATTCAGCACATAAATATATACATACATATACAATACACATATGTACATATGTATACATGTAAAAGTATAATAATTTAGTTTCGATTTAGAGATACGTAAGGATGTTCTATATTTAAAAAGCAAAGAAAACTTAACTATGCCCGTTTAAGATATCAATAATCTCAATGTTTCTCACTAATTTGTATGAAAAATTTTAAAAATGGTTTTTACATCATAATATTGTTATGAAAATAAAAAATTTAGACATTGATGTTTCGCTTTTACATAGCTTCAAATATAAGCAAAAGCTACAAAAACAAAACACCAGCATATAAAAATGGTAAACAAGTAAACAAAAATATAAAAACAATACTACAAGAATAAATGTAAACAAAATACACAAACAACAATAATGAATGTAAACAACGATGTTTACATTTATAGAGATTTCGAGAAAGACAAGTCATGAACATTCACCTTCAAGAACATTCATCAAGCCAATTACACTGCCATATAAAAGCAGGCGAGTAAGTTAGTAAAGTTTAGTCAGTCTTGTGTGAAGACGCAGTGTGTTTAAAGAGAGTAATCAAGGTTTGAAGATCTTCGTTACAAAGATCTGTCGAACAATTGTCTAGTAATCGTTATTGTTTATGCAAATGGTGTAAACAGAGGGATAACAATGAAAAGCACTTGCTATTGTTTACATAAAGTTGTGAATGAAATTGAAATGAAATTGAAAACAGAATTGTGCGAATAATAACGAATTTTAATTAAAACTAAACACAAATTCATTTTTATTTTATTTGCAATCTACGTGTGCTCATATTTTAAACGTTTTTAAAAGGCAAAAAATGTAACAATATAAATTAAATTAAATTCCATTCGATAAGGTTTTCAATTAGAACATCCCTTATTTAACGAACCTATAAATGTATGTAAATATGTACAATAGCATATGAAAAAATATCATACACTTTCTAATATTGATTAAATGTAATTTATATTTATTTACTATTATTTATTTTTCTTTTTCGTCAATTTCATTTAACCCAAGGTTGTTTTTTTACATACATATACCATACATATGACACATGCCATTCTGTAAGTATATGTCATTGTATGTTTGCAAATCTGGGTCTATATAAGCCAACGTCTGCCTTTACATAATATGTACGTCTGTCTGCCTACATATGCGTCATATAATATTTTAGATACAATTTTAATATATTTATTAAAAAGGTCAATAAAATATCATTTGATTTTGTATTTTCCAAGATCTATGTACTGTGTGACATTGTCTAATCGAATTTATGTGAAGAAGAAAAAATTCAAGAGAGAATACTTCGCATAACAAATGACTTTTAAATTATTCTTAAAAGGAAATTTAATTTCCTTCAATGGATTTTATTTAAATGTCGTAAATAAATAAAATCTATTGTAGATGAAAAACTATGTATTTATTTACACAGAAATCAACACTTTGACTTGTCAACGTTTGCTTAAAACGAAGTGATTTATTAATCATATGCTGCTTTCAAAAACTTCATTTGTAAAAATGTATTGTTATGTTTTTAAGTTTTTAATTGCAAGTAAACTAAAAGAAAATTATTTAAAAAATGCTTAATTTATTCAAATAACACTACGCTATCAATTTTATTCACGATTCTAATTAACAAAAGTTAAACTTTCCGCTTTCAATAACATTAAGCTCAGTGACTATTCATTACTTGCTGATAGTATAGTTATTTCCTCTCTTTGCACAGCTTTATTTAACATTTGGCCACTTCGCTATCTTCCTCTAAATGTTCTTGTTGAGTTTTTGATCGGTGTTTTGTTCCTTCTGGTACCATCTCGCACTTAACCCTATGTAGTTGTTTGTTTAATTCTGGATACCGTATGATGTGTGTGTTTTGTTGTTGTCTGTTTGTCTCGTTTGCTTTTTGTTTACTTTGTTTCTGTCCATATGACAATATTAAAAAGTTATATGTTAAATTTAATTATGAGACCTTCATAAAAATTTTGTAATTTAAACTTTAGATAATCAACGCTTGTGTCATTTCCTTTCCAGTACATCCAAGCATTTCAACTAACCATATTTTTGTTTAACCTTACCTTCTACCAAACATTTCAAATTTCGCTCCTTTCACGAATCACTTCAATCTTATTTACAGAAAATAGTCTTAGGGAACTAAATCCAGTGAATGCGTTTACTTAAGCATTTAAATGAATTAGACAAAGGGATTTATTATGTTTGGCAATTAAATGTTTAATTAAATATTTATTGAATATTAACTGAATTGGTTGTAAAAAGCATGTAAAAAATTAAATATTAAACAAACAAAAAAATGTTCACTGCCCATAAGTTTTATTTAAACTTTTAATTAAAGTGTTATTAATTTAAATACTGTACAAACTAAATTAATAAAATCGCTAACATTTATTTAATTAAAAAAACTTTAAATGAAAACATTTATAATATTTATTGTTTCAATTTCGATTTGATTAATTGTTTTTAACAAAATAAAATAAAATTTAATGTGAAAAGAAAATGAATTGAAAATTAATAACCAAATTGCATGTCAATCGAATTGATAAAAATAATATTGAATTTTTATTTTAATTTTCTTAAAAAAAAACAGAACTCTCTTTCCTTTTGCTATATTTGTATATAAACACGTTTTTATATACAGTAAGTAACTGATTGACAAAAAACACCTGTTTTTCCAATTATTACATTTAAAATTATTTAAATAATAATACGTATGTACATATGTACTCAACTATTGTACAAGCGTTTGCAATCTTGATTGTGTTGAAATTTCTGCGTATGTGTATGGGAAAATTAAAACTAAAATGAAAAATGAAATGAAATTATAACAAAATAACAATAACAGCAACAACGATTACGATAGGAGATAAGTTTATTATGTGTTAAAAATAAAATTATTAAAAATAAAGAAATTGCAATAAAAGTATTTTAATTGTATATTTTTTGAAATTAACATATTAATGTATTAACTCTGACGTATACACACATACACACACACACACAGACAGTGGGTAGTTAGTCACAGAGGCAAGTATAAATTAATATATTCATACTTATGCACAATCATAACATACATACACAGACATATTTAAATACTGAATATAAAAACAATCTCAATATTCATAAAATAACTGCAAGGCTAACAGTTAAAATTTATAGCCACAACTGTAAACTTTTGACACTGAGCAAATCAAATATACTACACACATATACACACGTATACAATTCATGCACTCACACTCATAAACTCTCGAACATGGATTTAAATGCAAGCTATTATTATTATAAACAATATACGAAAATGAATAATACGTATTGTATATGTATATGCATGTATGTATGACTCCATGTACATATGAGCAAAAGAAATATACTCATACTCTCACATTCAAATGTTCGTGTAATTTTTTATCTCTTTATAGTGCTTTGTATGTATATGTACGTATGTGTTCATTTGCTGATTCCATAAATAAGAAGAAGAAGAAATATACTACTGCTCTTGTGCTCTTTCACACGCATGTACACATCCTTATAAACAAATGTGCAGACATTAAAATTAATTTGTAAAAGTCATTTGTTGTTTTCACTATGACCGAAATACCAGAAAAAAAAAGTAGCAGGCAATGTTTACAAATAATGATTTTTCTCATATATGTACATACACTCACACAGGCATAGGCGTTTAAAAAATAATAAATTTACTTACATTATATATGTTAATATAGATGTCTGTTCAAAAATATATGCATGTGTATGTATGTATTTATAAGAATTAAAAGACTAATGTATACATTTATTGCTTGTCCATATGATTATGTATGTATATATGTATGTATATTGCTTATCTTCATCATCAACATCATCTATAAAATAGATAACAAAAAAACAACGACACCGACAACAATAAGTCATTGTGGTAAAAAGTCAATTTTGTTTTATTTATATGCCACATAAATAAATACAACCACAGATATACGTATGTACGCATGTATGTTTACAAGTACTTTTATATCATCGGTATTTGTACCAGAATGTAATCGCTTTACAAAATTTAATATCAAATTTCTTAAGGCTTTAAAAAAACAACAATTTCTTTCTAAATCAAAATTATTTTCATATGATAATTGCCTATAAAGAGACCACAATTTTGAATTACAACAACCACTAGGTCACATTACTTTAAATATACGATAACAATCTATAACTAATAATAGAAACAATAATTAAGAAATAAATAAAACAAGTATTTTAACAAAAACATAAGGTCATATGCAACACCTGAATGTTTCAATGGAATTAGATGCAGACATCAGATTAACGAGAGATTAAAGAGTTTTATACAAACATGACATTTCAGACTAAAACTCATATTTGACTGTGTTCAGAAGTATTTTATAATTTCCAATATTTCAATGGAAATAAATATCCCACACCAAGATTTTATATGCTGTCTCACTATAAATTCCAGTGCACAACAAAATTAAAAACTGTATACAATGCACTCGCAAAATAAATGCTTATCACACTTGATCAAAATAATGCTAATTCAACAAAATCATAAGAGAGAGAGAGAGAGAGCAACATTAAATGTTGACATAAACAAACAAAAAAATCTACAACTTTTTTTTAATATTAAATTTTATTTCAATTAAATGGTCAGAGGAAGGGTAGAACATTTACTACGAATTTATTTGAAAGATAAACAAAATTTGTTGTTATTGTTGTTGTTATTTTTCAGTTTGCACATGATTGAATTCAATATTTTAAAATATACAGTAAGCAAGTATATATGTATGCGTGTTATAGAATTGTATTATGCTCACACATACTCGTATGTATGGATGTACGTACGAGTATTTTGGCGTGGAACAATGTATCATATCAGATCAATTCATAGCATTTATTTAATCGTCTTTTACAAACTTTAATAATAAAAAATATTTTTATTTCTGCTTTTCTCCTGCCATATACAGTATTAAATGCGGTTTAAATTCCACTTACTCCCTAGCTCTGTAAGTATGCATACATATGTGTGTGACTATATAAATTTGTCCATTGCAATTGGAAAAAAATCAAACATACAGTTATGGCAATAAATATAGGCTACAGTAGTGTTTATTTGGTAAATATTTAATGCAAATTATTTGTGAAAACTGAATTAATCTCTATCATAAGATTTTTAAAAATATATGTTTTTAATTAATTACATACATACACACATATATAATTGGCAAGGATTCGAACTAGGTTCTCACACTACTCGTGTTGTGTGCATTCATTTAATATATGAGTGGCGGAACCTACAGTTTATAGTCGACTCCGAAAGATAGATTTATGAGAAACTTTTCATGGCAATTTTATTTACTTTCAGAGTTTTTGCCAGAAATCTGCTGAGAGGAAGTCACCGGAGAAATATTTTTTCATATTTTCGTTTTGATGTCTAACCTGGGGTTTTGAACCGTGGCCAACACACTACCTACTAGACTACCAACCAATAATAACCAATAACCAACTCTCATAAGATATATCCATATGGCACAACACAATCAAACTTAAAAAGCTGGATGTTAAGATTTATTGAAATCACCGTGTGCATAGCTATATTATCTTAATGAAATACAAAATTATACCTTTGCCTATGCCTGTCTCTTGGGAGGTGCAGATATAGGTTATTTGGCTCTCCAATCATTGTTAGCTTGACGGAGCAATCATCCATTGATATCGAGAACATACATAGCTTCGTTTATCAAACTTTCGGGCTGATTTTTCAGCGTGCTTTTAATGTGCAGCCCCTGCGCTGACGAACTTCTTCTTCTTCCCTGGTTTGGTGAAACTTGGTCAGTACAGTGACTGCGTTCACCTGTGGCGTCACAACGGACCGCTATTCGTGCTCAGGTGAGCTTTTGGCATCCAAGCTACCACTCCAACCTACCAAACGATAACCGGCAAAAATATATGTATACATATATGCATATAAAACATCTCATCTTTATACTCGGAATATTTAATGCATATACACTGTAGCACTGTACATATAATTATTTCCATATCTGTATTCATTACGGTTTATTCAATTTCAACAACTACCGCAAAATAACGACTATCAAATGAATATAAATTTTTTGTTTCTGTTTTTTTAAACTTTTTAAAACTTAAAATAACAATGTATGCGAGGAGTTTAAAAATGTTTATATGATCAATATTCATTACAAATCATATGATGAATAAAATTTATTTTTATTTTTCTTTTAATAAAATGCTGGTAAGTAAATGGTAAGATACACAAAACTTTTGCTTTTTATTTTGTATTCATACTTGTTCAGCACAAAATGTTAGTGTATATGTATGTAAGTATGTATGTAAACATGTGTTTATTTTTTTTTTAACAAAATTATGAAAAAAAAGAAATCTTAAAATAATTCATGTGTAATACAAATAAAATGTTTGAATTTGTTTCACATATGACTTGCATTTAACATATTCAAATATGAAAACGAAAGATTTGAAACAAATCTAACTGTACAGTGAAACTAATGTTCAAAAATTAATTTAAAAATACTCAAATGATGATTAAAAGCCAAACCTTCGATATTTGAGAAATATTTAAGTTATAGATGTAATAACATGTTAAAAAAATTCAAATGGAAAATATGTAACGAGATGATGACATTATTTGGTATTTTCTCTCTCTCCCTCAATGTCCTTTAAACAATATAAGCGGAATCGAAAAAGAGGAGGACCAAAATTCCTTATACCATATCAAAGATAAAGGTTTTGTTAGATTGGACTGGACAGAAAACTTTATGTTAATAAATTCGGAATGCCCAAGATCTCTTCTTCTTAGGTTCCCAAGCACCGGATAATCACAGAAAAGATGTACTGTGGCCTTCCTAGTCTTCCCTATCTGCTGCATTATAATCATTATAAGGTCTTAACAGTATCTAGGCACTTGCACCCAGAGATCAGAGTCCCATTGTTACATCTATAGTGTTCCTAAAATGGAATATGATCAGGATTAATTCAAATTTTGTTCTGCATTTATGTATTCCCATTGGGTCAGATCTTCGCGAAAAAAGCAAACTTAATGACAATATCATCTAAAAAATAAGTAAAAGTTATTGTTACGAAAAAGAAACATAGCATCTTGGTGTTTTGCTTTTTCTATCGCTTGACATTAAAATTATAAATGAAAGCTACAATGGTAAACAAGTAAACAGTAATCCACAAACAACACTAGAATAATATATATAAACAACGATGTTTACAATTATAGAGATTTCGAGAAGACGAAGTCATGAACTTTCGCCTTCAAGAACATTCATCAAACTGTTTACTTTGCCATATAAAAGGCAAGACAAAGTAGGCGACTGGGTTAGTAAAGTTCACTAACGAAGACGCGTTGCGTTTGAAGAGAGTAATCGTGATTTGAAGATCTCCGTTACAAAGATCTGTCGAATAATTGTCTAGAATTGTTATTGTTTATGCAAATTAATTAATTAAAACTAAACACAAATTTATTTTCATTTTATTTGCAATCTATGAGCTCATATTTTAATCGTTTTTAAAAGGTAAAAACGTAGTATTATCTTTAAACTTCTTTAAACATCACGAGCAATAACAAATTTTTGTTTATGCTATTTTCCTGAAAAAAAAACATCCCCACATAACTCATTGTGCCACCGTGCGATATCAATAAAAATCTTTATTTATATTAAATAAACTTTTATTGCCGATAATTAAATCAAACGCAGTCAATCCTATTCTCTATAGTATATTAAATTTGTTTTCTTTTTTAAATTTCAAACAAATAAAAAAAAATAATCCATTATACCTGAATGAATTTCTTAAAAATATTGCTTTGAATAATAAAATTACTTAAGCAATTAGTCTGTATAACAATGAGATTTTCAATTTTTCTGGCAGCCTATAAAGACGAATAATTTTTATTAAAGCAAACTGTTTTTTAGAATGAATTTTTTTTAAATAAAAACAGAAATGCTGCATAATAAATTAGCAACAAATTTTCAATCAGCAACGAATTGCAAACCTACATAAAGTTCAATCTTGAGGAAATGCCAACATAGTAAAAGGCTTCATACTTAAGCACTGGCTCCTTAAAGTCTCAGAATATATTTCCAACTGAAGCATAAATCTAAAGAAGAGAATAAATTGAAGAAAGAAACAAAACATATTTTGGCATAAATGTATAAAGAAAGATGTTTATTGATTTTGAGAAAAGAAAAAAATATGAAAAACATAAGCAAAGAAAAAAGGCCAAGAAATTATTAAACATATAAAAATAAGAAACCATAACCCGAAATATTAAAAGAGGATAACAAAACGTGGAATCTTTCATCTTATCGGAGAAAATGAAACAAAACGAAAAGAAGTCTTAAACAACACATATTCATTCGTACAAGTCTAGTGAGTGGCGCCATTATTATTACGAATATCATGTTGTATACAAGTAACAATAAAGGCCAAAAACAAAATCAACCACATAAAAACCCTAAAAAATATTTTCTTACATAAATGTTATGGCCATAATGGTCACTTAATTTATTTTAATGATGCCTGGCTGGTGAGTTTATTGACGCGCTGTCTGGCTGTTTGACTATCAGTCAGGCTGGCAACTGATGTTCTGTTCTCACTGCCTTTGATGAAAATGGTCAATTTATTTGTTGTTTCTACTTAAAAATCAAATTTGTAAATATAAATAGAATTTGTTATGCGTTTGTTAACAAGAAAAATGAAAAACAATACTAAAAACAACAACAAAAACAAAAGCAAATACTCAATATTGGCCATCTTCATCACCAAATCATCTTTGATGATGGTGATCAAACTAATCTTTCAAATAATATTGGATTTCTTTTAAGCGTAAAGAGCTTTTATTCGTACTTTTTTTTCTTCTTATTTTTCTTTTTTTCATGCGGATGAATTGTTTTCTTATACGAAACTTTTTGCTTTACGCTTATTTATTATTTATTTATTCATATTTATTAAGGGGCGCCTATTAAGTAAGTATGAAATTATGTAAAACTTTTCAAATAAAATAAAAACAGGAAATCTCATGACATTTTAATACAATATTTATGTGTTTATCTTTTATTTTTTTAATTTAAAATGCTGGTGAGAAGAGGTGTCTTCTAAGCCATACATCAAGAAAAGTAAATTACAATATACCTACGTACAATGTACTTAAAAGGTACAATTAATTAAAAATAAAGGACGGGTATTACTTTAACAGTTATTAAGTTTATGTTTCATATTTTAAAAATTGAAACAATAAATTTCAACAAGAAAAATCTTAAAACTTTTAATTATACTTTTCAAAAGCTTATAAATCTTTTCAAAAAACTTAAGTAACTTTTTAATTTTCATGTAAAATTTATCACTTCCAAGACTCAAAGCTATTTGGAACTTAGCTTTTGGCATGTAATCTCTATCGCCTTCACCAATCGTCATCTATTTCTTTAATTCTGAGAACAATTGTAGGCGACTTTCTCTCAGCAGATTTGTGGCGGAAACTCTGAGAGTAAATAAAATTGCTATGACAAGTTTCTCTAAAATATTTAAACTGTATGTCCCGCCACTCATGTATAAAAATTAAAACACATAACATAAGTGGTTTGAGAAACTAGGTCGTAATCCTGACTGAAGTGTTGTAATGACCAATTACATATGTATGCAGATATTGTATGTGTTGAATTTGTTTCAAAAACGCTCCTTTCCACTGCTTATGATCATAGTCCCATTTTTTACTCATCCATTGTCTTCAGACCCTAAATTCATAGTTGGATTATCGGCACATTGTTTGAAAGCAAGCGATCATATACAATACAATTGGTTTCCGCAAACTTAAACATTTTCTATAATTTAATTTAATTTTATAAACTCAATTAAATCCACTTTTGTTCTGTGAAAATAATTTATTTTAAAATATTTCAAACAATTTAAGGCTTTTTTTATATTTTATTGAATAAAATAAACTTTTCCCAGCTGTTTAAAACACGATTATTGCAATTTAATTGCTGCCTTCTAATGAAATTTTTTTTGGGAGTAGAAAATAAAAATTGGAAAATTCTTGTTATTTTATAATAAAAATCATTTCATGTAATAGAAGTGAAATATTTTACACAAAACTTACAACATGAAAAAAGAATGAAAATGAAAATAAAAATAATTATTAAACAAATAGTTTACTTAACGTTATTTTTTAATTGAAAACTGTACAACGTGCAACAAATCATAACAGTGCTTCTTAGGTTGAAGTTGAAGTAAAAGTTTCCATAAATATTTCTATACTTCTATACTTTATGGCATACTTTCTTGTGTGTGTATGTGAGTGTATGCGTAACTAAAACAATAGAAACAACAGTGTTATTCGTAGAATGTATAACATAATGTAACACACACACACACACTCACACACATTAGCACACTCTTAAATGTTCACATTCTAAAATGTTTTAGTTGTTATTTTTTGTTGTTGCAGTTGTAGTAGTTTTCCATACTTTCCTTCGCCTTTGTTAGCCAGGAAGCAGTCACAGTTTCGTTTCGTTGTTTCCTTTTTTTTTTTTGTTTGTTTCTTTATTCAATTGCAACAAACACCGTGGAAAACGTGATGTTGACTGCCACAGCGCTAACCATATAATTGGCTAATGCTGTAAACAATGATGCAAGGAAATGCTTACCCCTGCTCTCGACTATGTCGAGTTACAACACTGGAACAATAAGAACAGCAGTATCTACAACAACCAACTCCTCGGTTAGAAACACAAACCACACAAACACACACACACAGTGTCAAAAAATATATAAAAAAAAGCTACACAGATATCATAGTAAAAACAAAAACTAAAAAAATAATTTAAAAAAGCAAGGAAAAGCACAACTGCCAGCCAAAGCACTTAAATGATTGTGTTAATTTTTTAATAGTTTATTTCCGCTTTTCCGTTACTCTTGGATCGGATTTTTTTTCTTTCCATTTTTCTTTTATTAGAGGCCAGAAAGCCATTTGTTAACCTTTATTAATTGCAAACCATACCCCTAAAGAAACTCACTCTTATCGTCATGGTCGCCGTTTAATTTTAAGCCTTTAATGAAAACGCCTCAATGCGTATGAGTAACATGTCATTACACAAATTACTTATACAACATGGTGTGCGAAACCACACACGAATTTTAACGAAATAATATAGAAAAAGAATTCTATTGCATACATTATTAACAAAAAGCATAATATTTAAAGTAAAAGAAACTAAAAATAAAAGAAAAAGGGCGAAACGTAAAAAAAAACGAAACATTTTTATAATGACAAAGAGCCTAAAATGCTTGCATGCATAACATGACAGGAAACGTGTAATATTTCATAATGCTGTCGTAAAATACATACGTTCTACACAAACATTAAAAATATTACGGCTTTAAAGGAAATCTGTTTTTATAGTAAATTTTCTTTTTTTGTCAGGCGTAAATAAAAAGGGAATCTCTTAAATAAAATTTCTGTTTCTTAATCTTTAACGAATTTAATTGTATCTTTCTAATTATTTATAAGTACATACATATTATACGCTTATAAAATGTAATCTTATTTCTGTTTTAAGTTTTAATTTCAGATTTTATTTTTACAAAAACATATTCTCTAATGAATAAACGTCAAGAAGATTTTCAAATCAAAAACTTTCTCATATTCGAATACAATTTAAATGATTTTTAAAACGCACAGACAGACGCACACGTGTATTATGTTTGTTTGTTTAGATTTTACGTTTTATCTGAGCATTTATAATTGTAATGTATAGCATAGAATGGCATTGGCAATGGAAACAACAACAACAATAGGAACAATACAACACTACAGAAAGTGATATTAATTAGAAAAAATAAAAAAAATATTTCTACAATTACAGAAATTTCAAAAAATAAATGTAAAACTAAAAGTATAAAATCCTCTACGGATTAATATGTACGAATATTTGTATATACGTCTGTGTGTCATTTGTGTGTGCAGCAGCAGAGAGCAACTAATTGGCAGCAGTACAAAATTATTTTATTAAAAGGATTTATTAACAAAAATGGGAAAATGTCTAAAGAAAAAAATGTAGGGTAATTTGATTATTACTAGAGGATAACGATAACTGGAACTAGGTATCAGGTATGCTTCAAAATAGTCCTAGAACTATTTAGATCTTTTAAAACACGTTAATAAATCAAATAATGTCTTAATATGTAGAGGTACGACATGTATGTTGAGGTTCGAGACTTCGTCCACTATTATACACAATTTACTCTAACGATCTGTCATGTAAGTTGAAATTCTGTAATGTACAAATGTACACAAATGTTGTTAGCTATACGTTTGAAAAGATTTGTTTGAAATATTTTTCGAAGCAGTGTACATATACAGTACGCTTCGCTTCCGTTCCTTGCGGCTCAGTTTGTGTTTTCATATGTATCTTTATTGGCACTCAGCCCTTGTCTTTTACGTAGAGCAGAAGAGAGATGGTTCCAGGTACAATGATTGAGCAGATACAGATTACATCGCTGTTAGCTTGTTGGTTTATTAATTAATGACTAAAATTTCTCATATTCTACAGATTTTCGCTGACATACATTTATTACACAATACTAGGCCCCTTAGCTTTATTTAATTTGAAATTAATTCTGAAAAAAACATCACAACTACAATCTAATATAATAAAACAACATGCAATACAGAAATCTATCTAATTAGCTGTCTCTATATGTTTGCTACACTCTGAAAAACTATAAAACAATAACAATATAACTATAGATAGAAAGAAAATTATCTTTAGGGCATCATAGACAACAGAAAACAAATGAAATCATAATAATGAATGCCTGTTAAACGGATTGAAAGACATAGCGATGCAAAAAAAAAACACTCGCTTCATCTCTATTACACAACAACACACAATAATGAAAACAACAAACAATTTTCCAATAGGCATCAGGGATTACAAAAGAACCCTACTATTACATCTTCCAGCAATGAGTTCTGAACTTTGACAGTTGATAACGACCATTTTGTTCAAGCTATATCTGTCAAATTAACATAAACAACAGTCTGTTTTGCCAAATCACCACGGATAAATATAGTATTGAAATAATAAAATTGTTGTTTAATTTATTTTATCTTAATCAATCAATCAAATCATGAGGCCCTTTTCAAGATGCACCGTAAAAAGGAACAAACAAAATTGATGAATTTGGGACGATACCAATCCATATGAGATTCAAAAGCAGCTGAAGCATCCCGAACAAGTCACTTTTTGGTGTGAATTTTGGGCTGGCTACGTAATCTGTTGATTTCAGACGTTTGTCTGGCCATTACTGTTAATGGCAAATACTACAGGTCGATGATTCCCCACTTTTTTTGGCGTGAATCGGATGATCTGGACACCAACAATATGTGGTTTCACTAAAACGAAGCTACGTGACGCACACCTCAGATCATCATCTACCGAAATCGTACAATTAGACTTCGTTAAGTTTTTTTTTTTTTTTCTTAAGTTCCTTATAAGGCATAAGCCACAGCTATTCTCAAAGACAAAATATGTAAATGCCTTCGGTGGAATTTAGCCTGGTTTTTTGTATCGAAGTCATGGACGGACATTTCGGATGTATCTTGGTAGAACCATTTTATACTACCATAATTTTATACCATACATAATGGCATCAATAGGAGTTACAAACAAATAAATAATTTCAATATAGTTTCGTACACACTTTGATTTATTTAAATTTAAAGGTATGAAGCGCTTAATGAAAGACCCAAATAGAATATAATTAAAACATTCATTGATGCAATCACTTATTAAATGAAATGAACAAACCTAATGTAGGGTAAATAAAATATGGTTATGGAAACTGACGTTATACTAAGCCAGCTACAGTTACAGTTGTTTCTACAATATAGTTTAAATGGGAGATAAAACAACAATAAAAAAAATATAACAAAACAGTAGAAAAGTTTTATGAGCACGTTCATTCATTTCACATCTAGCGAATAAAACGTACAATAATAACAACAACAACAACAATATTAATAATATAACACTACAATAAGAACAACAACAACAAGCAAAAGTAAAATCTCATAACTCTATTGTATTGTTGTTCTCTTTTTTTATTTCTCTAGTTGTTGTTATTATTGCAATAGTTGTTCGCTCTTTTTTTCGTTTTGTTGTAATTAATGCCTTCGGGTAATGGAAAGTAATTGAGTTTTTTTTTTTTTTTTTGTTCATTCAGTCATTTGTTATTTCGTTTTGTTCCCTATTCTTTAGCTCTCCATACACTTCTCCATCTCTTCCACATTACAAACAAGCAGATACCTGTATGTAGATGTATTATTAATGAAAAATCTGAATCTATATCAGCATCAGTATCAGTTCTGGCACATTTTAAAATGTTGTATGCAAAAAAAATGTTTTTTTTTTGTTTAATTTTAAACGCTTTGAACTTTAACTGTTACCGTTAACTGTGAGTCTTTTTTTACATTTTTTTAACGGTATCATTGTTCTCACACTCTCATTTTCACATGCACCAACACACAGACTCAAAAAACAAACACGCATTCACATGTAAAATCTTAAGGTTAAATTATCATCATAATCATCTTCATTATCACAAGCATTTCTAAAGAACAGAAGCGTAAAACAAAGAAAACTCGTGTTTAACGTTTAATAAAAAAAAAAATAAAACGTGGCTGTTACCTGTTATCAAACAAATGGCTTAAGGCCAATTTAATTAGTTGTTAGTTAATTAATTGATTACACTGTTAGTGAAAGGCATAAAATTCTTCAAAATTTTGCAAAATTTCATGAAATTCACTAAAAATCAAAGTAAAATAATTTTAAAACTCATTAACAGATTAAAGGAGAAGATTAACATAAATTCATTCACATAAACGGTTAACTACAGGGATAATTGGATTAATCTTGTTTTAGGTAGTGAAATATGGCTGTGCTTTTTAATAATCTTCATTATAAATATAATTTTAATAAATAATAAATCTGTTGAGAGGAAGTCGACGGAAGAATTATTTTCTTTTAATATTTCGTTTTGTTGGAGATGTCTGAATTGGTGTTTGAACTGAGATCTCATGTTTAATAAGCCAACATACTACTTACTAGTCTGTTTACATATAGAGGCTTAAGTTGAAAATAATTTTATTTATTTATAACTGCACGCATTAAAATATTTATTGACCAACGATTTCTTCACAAAACCCTGTCTGACTACACCTTTCTTCAGATACTGCTTTATACACAATTTTCTTTTCTTTTTTCAATACCTTTCTCTTTGTTTTTGATTTTTTTTATCTTTCAGTTCTACTTTTGCCCGAAAACGAAGACTGAAAATTCTTGACTTGTTGTTTAATTCAGGCACGTGCATGTCATCATGAAATTTGCAATACATGAACATATTTTTTTTTCTTCTTTTCTTTTTTTACTGTAACTTCCGCATTTGCAATGTTTGGCATTATTTTAGCTTCTTCGTTTTCGAATGGCAATTTTATTCAATTTTTTTTTTTGATTTTTTATGTGATGGAAACCAAAGGAAAGTCAAAAGAAGAAGAATAATAAAATAATATACCAAAGACAACACATTCGTGAGAGAAGCTATGACTTTTGGAAAGAATTTTTTAAAATGCAAGACATATCAACTGAAATTTCTTTTTTTTTTGATCAATCCACCCACCTTAATTCACCCTCACATTCTTCACTCTTCGTGTATTTTCTTCACCATGACGGTTCATCATCATCTCCTTTTGTCATTTACTTCATGTGTTGAAAGTAGTGGGTGGTACATACATACATGACGTTCAGTTTAAGGATGTCTTATGTCCTTCTGACTTTTGCCATAAAGAAAAAGAATTTAATGCAAGACAGTTTTGAAATTTAACACATACACACACACACGCACACATACATATGTTGTTGTTAAAGTCTGCATGTTTGTGAAGAAATTCAGCTAAAGTTCCAGCGTCCAAACGTTTATACACAGCGGAAACGGAAGTAATGTGTCAAACAAAGTCTTGTTTTACGTTTTTATGATTGCCGTTAAACACCAGTTGTTGTATGCCGGGCAAGTGTGGCAACAAAATTGCCATAAACGGAGAATTTATGATTGTGTCATTGCCGATCATTGTTCAACATGTTTTCCTTTAAGGGCAACGTAATAAAGGAAAGGTATGCCTATGTAAGTAGACGCCTGTAAAATATTCTACATTTTCCAATAGAATAAAAACAACCAGAACTTGAACTAGATTTGGAACATAAAGAAATTCGTCGTATTTATAACACTAGATTAGTTGTTATTAAGAAAAATAAAAAAAATCAACCCGTGTTACAAAAAAATATTTCATGAAATTTGTTCAATTTACGTATTGAAATATTCTATTGATATTGAACAAAACCACGCCAGTTTATGAAAGTCACATAACATTCACGTGATGTAATTCCGAGCAAAGCATGCATTCAGCAGCAAAGAAATCATTTCAAACTTATTTAAATAAATTTTGTTTTATTTCTTCGTATTATGTTTCTACAGTATAATCTAAAATGGAAAGTAAAAGTTTTATTGCTATATTATGTTTGTGTATTTGTTGTTGCTGTAGTTGTAGTTTATCTAACAATAGCCTTATCAAATACAGATTTTTTTATTTCCTACATTTCTTTCTGCGTATATTTCTTGTTTTCTCTTTTTTTGTTTATTCTCTTGTACATATTAAGCCGTAACGAAACAATTGTTGGAAATCCTATTTACTAGCTGATGTTATTGTTTTTATTGTTGCCGTTATTCCAGAACAGAAGCAGTAGTAGTTGCAGCAACAACTGTATATTTAACTGTCAACAACATAATAACATTGTCTTAACGCAGGCAACAAAAACAAACAAACAAACAAACAAACAAAAATCGTTTACAAAATATTTACCACGAAAGAAGAAAAAAAGATGCAATAAGGAAAGGAAAAACTTATTTCGTACTTCTTGTTTTTGTTTTTGTTTTTTTTTTCCTAAAAGTTGTGCCTTTTAAATGCATTTACTTATTTATGTTGTTGCATGCAACAACAACTAGAAAAATAAAAAGACAAGAAAAGAAAATAAACAACATAACAACAACAGTAAGTATCTAATAGAGCATATAACATAAACATTAAATAATGTTGCTCGGCTGCTGGTGCTTCAGACTAACTCGAACATAAACTGACGGTTCATCTGTCTGTATGTCTGCTTGTAGGTCTGTCTGTCTGGCTTTCGGTCTTTTTGTGTTATTGTTATTGTTTAGTTGTCTCTGTATTTTAAGCCATCTGTCGGTTGGTCTATTTCTGTTGTTTATTTGTATAACTGTCTGTAGGTTTTTCTTGCTTGGCTGCCACTTCAATGGTTGGCCACTTGCTCAAGTGGTTAAACACTAAACTTTATCTATATGAACAGCAATCTTTAGTCTAAAGCACAACAAAAGCACAACCAACTAAAAGACACAATTTTTGTTTAATTTTTTTTTCTTTTTTTCCACTGTTAGCCGGCCTTCTTACAAAAGAAAAGTTGGAACTTTCTTGTTTGTCTTCCAAGTCGACTCTGTTTAAAAGATCTTGTTTAAGGAAATCCTTGTTTTACACAAAAATTATCGGAATTTTTCTCCATTTAAGATCATTTTTGTGTTTTTATTTTTTTATATTTTATTCCACTTATAATTTGTTGACAAAAATCTTTCGCTGCTTTCTTGCTATTATGCAGTGATAATAAATTATTTTGTCACCTTTTTACCACCGTTTCGATATAATTTTTAATTTTTCCGCAAATTATTTATGGTGTCTGTGTAAATCCCTCTCTGGTATTTAATTAGATTTACGACACAACTACAACTACAACCACCATCAACCATAATGAACTTTGTTTAGTATTGTATGTTAAAATACAGCACATTTTCACAAGCTACACGAAAGGAAATATGAAAAGAACAAACAAAATTCAAAATAATGAACTCAACAGGAAAAAACTAAGAGAAAAAATTTTAACAATAAAAATTATAACAAAAAAAAAGCATATTTAATATATATTATCATTTAATTTAATGCCAAGGTTTACAAATCATTAGTAACACAAGCATAAATAATAATTTTTTTTGTCTTGTTTTTTGCCATTGAGATACAACATTTAATATTATGATGCTCTTGTACTCACTACTAATGCTTGTTCCTTTCATTTTCTTCTTTCCATTTTTTTCTGTTACTTCCCTCTCTATATACATTTTCTCATAATTTTTTTGCTCTCTTTAAATAGCAAATAAATCATTTTAATGATATACAGTGACACCCTCTTATGGAAAAAGTTCCAGCATATTTAGTGGCTAAGGAACAACGATATTTGCCAAAGCTGAAGGCATGACACCGATAACAGCATAGCTTTGTCATGAGAATCATATTGTGAAATTCTTATACTATAGTGTAGTTGTAGTAATAGGATGGAAAAAAAAGAAAGAAAAAAAGAAAATTATTTCTTATTAATTTTTATTGTCTGCAAATGAAGTGAAACAGGAAAAAGAGGAGGCAAAATAAAACACAAATAATGAAAATTAAATGTAATTAAGCGTAACAAAAGAAATGGAACTAATTTGTAGCGAATATGTCTAAATGTACGTTAATTACTATGAACAAAAAACAAACACAAATTAGAGGTATTGTAACTATCGTACATATGTATGTATACAGGAGGCTGTATATGTATAATGGTATTTAGTGCTAAAACATGTAAAATAAAAATTATCTCTGGATACAGTGAAAACAAACAAAAAATTGTTTTTGCATTCCATATATTTTTTTATATTAATCTTTTATTTAAATTAATATAAATATAATTTAAATTCCTAAAATAGTTATGTAGTACGTTAGGCACTGCAAAATTTAATATCGTATAGAAAATAAAATTATTGTTGGCACATTCTTATTTGACTAAGAAAACTTCAGTTTGCTACGTAGCCAATACTGCAAAGTGTTAAATTTCTTGTTTTTTGGCTTATTACCAGGAAAAAAAATTTTAAATTTTATACTGCTTGCCCCTAAAACGTAACAACAACTTTTGTCGATCTCCATGTTGTATCTGTGGTTAAATAATGATGAGATTTTTTTGTTTTTGCAACATAAATTGTCTGACCTTCAATATTGTGGTATTTATTTAATTAACAAATATCTTTTGTCTTTAGAACTGTCGACTGGACAGCAGATATAACACATGAATTCAAAACACACAAGTATATGTGACATATTTTGATTTTCCGATTACCAATTTCGCTTTGGGAGGCCCCGCTATAGGCGGGGGGCTTATTGTGTGAACGAGTAAAACCACTCGTCAAAACACTGACTGGACAGTATCAACGCGGTTTCAGACGATCGATCTTCACACTACAGCAAACATTGAAGAAAACCCATGAGAACAAGTCGGCACACACCATCTTTTTGTGGACTACAAGGCGGTCTTGCAAGCGATTCGTTATCATGCAACTCTTCAATTTCGTCATGGAGAGTGTTCTGCGGAAGGTAGGAGTGCATCCCAAGGGCACTATTTTCAACACAAGTGTCCAGGTGCTTCGGTACGCTGATGACATTGAACGAGAGTCTCATTAAGACACTATTAAACACCGATATATCCGGCTTGAGAATATTCAAGAGAAAATTCCTACTTGAGATCTTCAGTCAATTGCGAGTTGGAGATAATTTCCGCATCCGATCCAACAATACGCTGTATCAGCTCTTCTACGACATACACGTTATGCAGCGCATTAACATCGAGTGGCTGTGCTGCTTCGACTATGTCGGCGTTCGGATGGAAGAGGATGCTCGGTTGGGATAGGTATTTGATGAGGGGATTTCCGGAAGTCGACGCAGAGGACGACCTTGTCTGCTATGGAAGGACCAAATCGAGGAAGCCATACCATCAACTTGAATGACCAACTGGTGAAAACTCACAAAAAGCAGAGACTCCGGAAGGATGTGTTTTGGCAGACCGTCCAATTAAGTAAGTAGTTTAGACTTGCTTTAAATAAAAAGAAGTACAAAATTTAAATTCTTCTTCCTAATGTATACATAATATATTTATATACACAGGAAAATAGCTTTCATAATTTCTAAACTTCTCAGTAGCTTTTACAGTCCTTTTCCAAATGTTTTCAGTTTTTTATTGGAAACTGTCAACTTTCTTCGATATAAAAATTTAAATCTTAAATCCTTATATTTCTCTGTGGCCTCAAGTCAATTGCCGTTTTTTTTTTTTTTTCTTTTAACAACTTTTTTTGTTAAACATTGTTTTAAATATTTGCAACAATTTATTCAACGAAATATTACAAACTTCTAAACAAATTGAAAAAGTTTCGATGCAATAAACTTTTTGAAGTTTTTTTTTTAACTACAAACTATTGCGCGATTGCTGCTCATACGCATGTATAAATATTTTTTTATCGCCCTTCCTCTCTTTCCATCTCTTTGGTATTTATTTAGAGAAAAAATATATTTTGTAACAAGTACAACTTTGTCTCATGCGTAAAAATTTCGCGTTCTAAAAACCCTTTGCATACTTTTAGACTGTGTTAAACACATTTTGTGTGGCATATTTTCAGAAAAGTTTTACGCAAGTTTTTCTGTATTTTTTTAATTTTTTTCGTTTATTTTACACTGTTAATTATTAAACAAATATTTTCCTTACTTTTTAACATACATACTTATATTCGAATATGTAGGTATGTGTGTGTCAAAATGTTGATTATTTTTCACAAGTTTATTTCTAATTGCACAGTTTTGTTTTTTTATTTTTTTATTTTTAACAACTTCAAATAGGTAATTAAACCTAGTTCCAAAGTAAGATTCGGTTTAATAAGCATAAAAAATATTTGAAATCTACTAAGTTTCGCAATTGTACACAGTAACTCTAAAACTACCGCTTGCACCCTATTAAATTATTTCGTTGCATATTTTAAGGTAATTGAAAATAAAAAACTGATTACTTGATTAGACATTTTATGTACCCCTTTTATTTAGCCGTTAACCACTTATAGACACCTAGTAAATGTTACCCTATGAAATAAGTTCAACAAGCAATGTAAACTGGACAGCCAAAGTAAAGCATCCCTCAACTGCAAGAATAGTCCACAGTTAAACAACGCTTATTACGATATTTATGTATAGTTTTTTTTTGATTTTTCTTTTTCGCAATAAAACTATTTGATGACGATTTCCATTCACTTACAATCTAATCTGTACAAGGGTATTAGTTGTCGTAGTAGTCGGAATTATTTACCTTTACATTTGCTTCTTCTTTTGCTTCTTCTTTTGCATGTTCTTTTAACATTATCTTTTGAGTGGTTTACAGAGAAATCATACAAAAGGTTAGTTTTCCGATTTTACCCCTTTTCTCTTTTATTTGTTGTTTAAATTTCATTTTATAAATTTTAAAATGTGAAAATATATGTTATGAGGACCGTAAACTATTTAACTTCTATAGCCATAAGCCACTTCAGTCCATTATATGAGCATAAATGTGGATGTACAAAAAAAAATAAAAAAGGAGAACAATATGCTGGTGCTAGTTCCTGTTGTTATGACTGCTTCCTTTAAAAGCTAGCACCAGTTTAATTACACACAAACATGGTTAACATCTTGCTGTGTGGTTTACAACATACATACCAACTGCTCTTAAAACCAACTGCTTGAAAATTTCTCTCACCATTATTTAACCAGTGGGTGTGTGCGTATGTATGCCATTAATAGTCATTAATTAAGCGCTAATTTATTTAGTAGCCACTTGGGAGTAATTTAATTTTTGACAAAAACAAAATAAACTATGAACTTGACTAGAAAGAGGTTGGAATAGAAAATCAAATAAAATAAAATAAAAATAGAAAAAATTAGTAACAAAAATATATGTTCTGCAGTTAAATGTTGTAAATTGTAAAAATGCTGATTGTGTCATTATCCAATATTTTTCTAAGTGTTGCATTTTAAGATTTATCTTCTACAGTCTCTATTAAAGTTAAATTATTTGATTTTTATTGTCTTAATTAACCATGGCACGTAAATTTATAGAAAAGGAATTTGTTTTTGATAAAATATTTCTAGAATTTTGTTTTAAAATTATATTCCATATTAGCTTAATTGAAATTTTCTTTACAACATAACATGGTGTTGCAAAGGCCTTATACAAGGGACTTTTTATTTAGTAACGTATTGGTTTGGTGGTCAATCAATTAGGCAACTGATTTTGTGATCGTGTTGCATCGCTTAACATTAAAATTATAAACAAAAGCTACAAAAACAAAACAATACAAGTAAACAAGCCTTCGAGAACATTCATCAGACTGCTATATAAAAGGCAAGGCAAAGCAGGCGAGTGAGTTAGTGAAGTTCAGTCAATCTTGTGCGAAGACGCCGTGCGTTTGAAGAAAGTAATAGTGATTTGAAGATCTCCGTTGCAAAGGTCTGTCTAACAGTTGTCTAGTAATTGCTTTTGTTTCATGTACAAAGAGGAGTTATAGAAATAAACAGAATTTTAAAATTTTTCTTCCATGTATGTAGCTCGCTCTACGACGCATCAGCCATGGTGGCTACATCACCAAAATCGTTTCACTAACATTATTTCCTAAAAATTACTTTTTCAAATAAAATGAGTTTTATTGATGATAAATTTGTATTGATTTATATATTTTATTATATTATTTCATTTACGGTTTAAAGTTTAAACATAAAGCGCTTCATAAAGCTTTTGTTAAGAAAGTCTTTTATATTTTGCATTGATTTGTTAATAATAACAGGAACAGCATTATATAGTAATGCATTTAAATTTATCTCTTTACTAATGTATACAACAATTGAAAGTACATATACAGACATAAACATATTCGTACTCTCTTACACATGCACATGTGCATACATACATACGTACATACATACGTAGTGTATTTTTTATTTGTATTTAGAAAATCATGAGAGAATACATGAGAAAGGAATTTCCTTTTTAATTATATTGGCATGGAATGCATACGATATATACAATTCCTGGTTATTACAGGAATGTGAAATGTTGATGTCGGTCCTGGAGGTACATATACGAGTACATACATATATACATATGTAGTATTCATAGTGGTAGTGGTATTGCTTTTAGTTCGTTGGTAGTTGAATGAGTGATTGCTCGACTGGCCGGTTGGTTCGTTGGTTGATTGCATGTGTAAGTGTGCGTGCTGTTTTGTGAACGAAGGTTTTAGTGGTAAATCTGGGTAATTGAAAATGTGGTGTGTGTTTAGCAATGAATTGGCAAAATTGAGAACCAAAAGCAAAAGAACAGTGTATGAAAATAAAAGAGCATATATTGATAAAATTGAGAAATGAATATAATTCTTATGACCTTAGAAATTAATTTTTAAAACCCAAGTAAAGTAACAACATTCAACAAAGACAGTCTGAAGACCTAAACTATATTGGATTTGAACATAAAAATTAAACAATAAAATTTATCGTTTTTATTATAAAATTAGTTTCCTTATTATTAAAACGCTCTTAAACTTTATTTCTCTGCACATCCTACGTCGTTTTAATACAACAACATAAAAAATCTTCAGTTCAAATAAAAAATAAAAAAAAAATTATGGATTGTAAAAGTAATGCAAAAAACGAAGAATAATACAAGATGTTCTTGTCTAAGAAAAAAGACGTTCCTGGTCATAAGTAGTATAAATCCGTAAAGCGACGGAAACACTTGTTGGTGGCTGACGTTGTTGCCATTAAAGCTGGTGTTGGTATTGAATACAGTGCGACCATTCAATATACTGTCGAACAGACAGTGGCAGCAATACATAAGAATAAGAAAATAATATACTTAAAAATAAATGGTAGGTTGAACAAATGCTACTCAACTCTGGGTAAATAGTAGAGAAATAAATAAAATATTAACAAATACTTGAACAACAAGAAGAAGTTTTACAATACGAATAAAGGAAATAAAATAGAAAAATCAAATTGAACAGAATTATAATCATATTATAAAAAAAAATGAGAAAAAATTGGAAAAAAAATCAAATAAGGAAATAACAAAAGAAACTACTTAAAATATGGCTTTTTATTTATAAAATAAAAATAAGACAATTTACAAATTTAAAAGTTGTTGAAAAATTTAATACAATTTTGCTGTAACATTTTTTCAAAACATTTAAACACTAGGTGTCGAACAAGTAAGTCACTGTTATTATATTTGAAATATTTACATGGAAAATTATGAAAATAATTGAACGAAACGGTTAATAATTAGTTATAAATTAATTAACTTAAATAGTTTTAATATTTCAAACTTCTTTTCAGGTTTTAATACATGAATACAATATGAACACAATATTACAATTTAATGGAAAATTTTTTAATATCAAATTTTATTAAACGTTGTTTTAGCAGCAAATACATATTTTTTACTATTAAAATTCTAAGCATACAGCATATTTTTGCATTTTTCTATTCTATGTTAATAATACATTTATTTTATGTATAATTTTTAAATATAATTTCAACTTAAAGTACAAAATAATGACTTCATAAACTAACTTTATTAGACTGTTAAACAGCGACACATACAATTTGAAAAGTAAAATTGAGTCAAAGTTAAGATTCTTTTGAGCATAATTTACGGCAATGTCTTATATTTTTAATTTGAAATTTCGATGCCATTTTCCTTCGTATAAAAAAATATTTTTTCTATTACCACTTAAAATGATCTCAAACTTAGGAGCGGCATCCTGCCGTGCAATGGAATACATATTTTTCCTGTACAACAATTTTCTGTGCTAAACTCCTCTGTAAAACGAATTAAAAAAGTCTGATGCTTAAATAAGTAAAAAAAAAATAAAAATATTTTATTTAAAATTTTTACAAACTTATGAATTTTTATTTACTTAAGTTTTTCCTCTATATACATACATACATACGATACACGCACTCACATGCTTGTGAATGAAAAAAAAGTAGATGGAAATGAAAACACCCAGCTACGCATTATAAGCTTTAACTACAGACAACCTGCAGAGTTTAAAGTGCGTTTTTATAAACTGTTAACGCAGAGAGTGGAAAAGAGAGATAATGGGAGAAAAAGAGAACGAAAATGAAAAGCAAACTCTCACACATAATGTTGACATATTTTATAAGCTATTCCATTCGTTAACTTTATTTGCTTTTGCTCTAAATTTTGTTATTGTTGTTATTGTTTTTTTTTTTTTGTTTCTCTCATTTCTCCTGGTTGTTGTTTTTTTCAAATGTCATTTTTTAGCTGTACCTACATAAAATCCTTTGAATTACGGTCATTATTTTGAATTAGTTGTGTCACAAACATCCAGCTACAGTAAAAGCACATACACTCATATGTACATATGTATGTGTTGTACATTCCAGCTTTCTGCATAAGTTGTACAACAATAGCAGTTAACAACAAAAATACCATTAAGTTTCAAGTGTAGTTGTTACTACCATAAAGTACGGCTTCATTTGCTATGTACATGTGTGAGTGAATTTTAATGTGTAGTGTTCCAATGTTTGTTAATATATATACTACTTGTCTCTTCTCGCGCTCTCACTCTTAATCTTTCTCCCTTTATGCCGTCACTGTTTGTGTATGTGTGTATACAATATGTATGTGTATGTATAGAATACTTTTTTTGAGCTGTTATTCAGTAAATATTTCACTTAAAAAAAATGATATACTGTACTGCTACTGTACTAAGTTCATTTTTATATTTTACGATGCTTTTGTTTTTGCCTAAAAGAATGAAAAAAAAAACAGACAAACGAATTTCTTTGTGTAAATGCAGTTTTATCATAAATGTCATTATATTTTAATACAAATACCGCTTAATTCTGATTTTTTTTTTGCTTTTAATACACTGTTATGTAAATGTTTAAAAGATATTTATTTTAATGAGTTTCCTTATAAACAAAAATATTTCTAAAAAGCACTTTATGAATTTAATTTAAAAATAAGGACATAAGGACCAAACTCTTCTAACTATGGACTACAGATACTCTTGTTCATATGTATGAGGCACAACTTCAGGGTCTAACATTGAAAAAAAAAAACAATAGAGCCATTGTAGTCTTGTGTACAAATATGAAGCACAACTTTAGCCTCTAACATCGATAGATTCATTCATTGCACCTGGATTCATTAAAATTTCATACAGAAATATGTTTGATAAAAATTCAAAACCCTTAGCTTATGTTATATTTATGAATTACAGCGTTCACTTCCTTTTAAAAAATGTGCCCTCATGTCCCGAAGATAAGTAACTTTCCCTTTAAAATATTATAATTTTGTTTAATATTGGTTGTAGTCGCCATAGTCTACCTAGTAAGTATTGTTTTGGCTTATTAGACATGAGACCGTAGTTCAAACCCCAGCTCAATCATCTCGAACAAAAACGAAATATGAAAAATGTTTCTTTGGCAACTTACTCACAGCAATCGTCTGACTCTGAAAAAATTTTCTCAAAAAACTGTCGTTTGGAGTTGTCATTAAATTGTAGGCTCCGCCATTCATGGATAGAATTACCAAGTTAAGTATAAGTTAATATTGATTAGGTCTGACTGACAAAATTAGATATAAAGTTCGAACTCCTATTATTTTTTCATAATATAATTGAAAAATTTGTGTCTGGGTGTATGTAATTTACCATTTAAAAGTTTTTCTGTAATCATTAGTTGGATTGTTATTGTTATTCTGTCTATATTTTATGGTTACACCTCCAATAGTTAAACTATGATAAATTGTTTTATTTTCATATTACAATATTACATATGTATGTACGTTTAAACAATAAAAAAAATAATTTCAACAATAAATAGTTTCATATTCATACTCTCTACGCTTGGATTCACAGCAATTAATCATATTTCAATTACAAACTACAATTATCATAGGAATACGACGTGCATGTGTATAGAAGTAAAAGTGGCAGAAATATACGACTAGAATAGCATATAATTGTTACACTATTGACACCGACTAAGCATTAATTGAAATTTTGACATTTATTTATAGCATCGTAAACACTTATAAATAAGCAAATTAATATCAACTAAATTTTAATTAATGTAATAAATTTCTAATAAATCCAAACTATAAACTAAAACACAATTTTCTAATAGAAAAGCCCTCCAAAAAAAAAAAATAAAAATCAAACACCTACAAAATAATTCGATTTGTAAAAACAAACGAAAAAAAACGGTGACCCATGTATATTACGCCTACCATACAGAGAGAATGGCAGCAATAGCCACACAGTGAACAATATCAATACAAAACGGAGACATTTAAAGGTAATTTGAACATAATTATACGCCACAACTACACAACACTTACATACACATAAGCACTATAGCATACAATGAGAAATGCATACATTTAAATAAGCATAAAATATTACTATCCATTATATGTATGCATGTATGTGTGCGTGCATGTATATGTAAATATGATTGTATAACTTCCTGATTATCTAATTTACAAGCATGCAAATGAAAGGAAAAAGAGATAAAAATATACTCTGATTGAGGGAGAGAGAATGAGAGAGAGAGAGAGTGATAGTGGGCGAATGATGCGAATTGAGATGGGAAACGGTATAAACCAGCGACCGAAATAATTTGACTACAGTTGTATTATCATTAGGATATAATAACAATACGATTGAGTTAATGTTTAAATTTATGACCAAAATTACATAACAAACACCAAAATACCAAAAATTTTAAAATTGTTACATACACACACACATATTCATGTACATGTGTGTATGCATGTGTACACAAACACACACACGCAACTAAATAGTGGTTGCATTGTAATCAAAGAACAACAATCGCAGTAGCTATACCAACATTCATGGCTCTTGCAATAGAAATTTATGTAAACCAAAAATACAAGATATATTAGTATGTACATACACATATTTTATACGTACATATGTACATATGTATGGGTATGTGTAGGTATGTGCAAATAGATAAGTCTATGATTGCGCATACATGTATGCATGTTTATCTATGTAAGTGTGTATGTAAAAAATGAAAATTGTAATTGAAACATTGCTACACACCATGATGCAAAAATGTAAATACACTTAACAAATAAATTTTGATTTGATTTCACTGAAAACCTTCCACCACATAAGGAATTATTCTGTTCAACAACACGTAAGCATTACTTCAGATAAAAGCTCAATGTATTCTGCCCACAATCCAACACTGGTCTACGTGTGGGCCCATGTCCATTCAAAGAATGTATCGATATTTTGTTTTTTTTTTTTTCAATATATTTTGACATTGTCAGTAATATGTAGAGCTATGGACGTGTATGATTCTGTTTTCGTATGTTTCGTGTCTGGTTACGGTAGCATTTTGAACAAATCAAGCTTGTTTTCCGTTGTCCGAATCGTTCAAAGTATAACAGCAGTTGACAGCAGAGTTTTGTAAAGGTGGTTTAACTATAACAAGCATGGTTTCATGACACAATGGTTTATGTAACTGTTTGTAAGCGGTCGTTCAGAGCGTTTTACATTCTCTAGGCTTTATTTATATAAATCTCCTTCATAGATTTTCCAAAAAATCTTAAAAAGAATTGATGTCGCCGTGGTCTAATAGGTAGTGTGTTGGCTTATTAGACGTGAGGCCTCGGTTCAAACCCCAGGTCAGGCATTTCCAACGAAAATATTTCATGGGCGACTTCCTCTCAGCAGATTTCTGGGAGAAACGCTGAGAGTAAATAAAATTGCCATGAAAAGTTTCTCAAAAATCTGCCGTTCGGAGTCGACTTTAAACTGTAGGTCATGTATAACAGTTAACGCACACAACTTAAGTGGTGTGAGAAACTAGGTCGTAATCCTGACTAAAGGGCCAATTATGTATGTATGGACTATTAGTGGAGGCTAAACGGTAAAGGACAGATATTAGAATTTACTTAATATTTATAAATAATACAATGCATTATTCTATTAAACGCTGCCTGTATAAGTTCAAATTGTATTGCTTTTATAAGAAATTTCTTTGAATGTATTCACAACATATACGCATGCATTTGTTTGTGTATGTAAATTCAACATTATTTATTGCACTCGACACCAATAAGGTTGTAAATCTTCCAACATTATTTGTCCTTCATTTTACCATTTACATAGATGCGCACTAACACGCACACACAAACATTTACAAACATTCTTATGGGAAATCACGAAATTTCAAACACACGCATATATACACGCATGTATACGAACAACATTCATACGTACATAGCAGTATAAATGTAAACGTATAATTGTAAACTGTTATACTATTTCTATTTGAATGTTTATGAGAATGTAAGTGTATATGGAGTAATAAAATGGCTTCGGAATGTAGCCAATAATAGCAAAAACAACAAATCGCATTTTATATATATCTTTCATAATTCTGTTACTACGTATTACTAACACACTTACATAGAGGATAACAATCTAAACACTTGCACAAGAGTTTGAATTTCAGCATTCGAAAATATTCTTTCACTTGAATTTTATTTTGTTTTTATTTTCATTTTCAACAAACATGGAATACTATAAGTTAAAAATTACTGTTCTTGCAAGGCCTTTTAGTATTCCATGCGAGCCGAACGCGTGTAATGCCACAATTTTATTAACTTTACAGAAGGCCCGACTATTTAAAGCCGTGCTATGTTTTGCCTAGTTCCTGGGTTTACTAGGATTTTCAATGAATATGAATGTGTGTGTATGTGATTTTTTATCTGCCCTGAATATTATTATAATTTGTTTGATGTTATTGTTGTTATGTATGTTTTTGTTGCTGTTTTTTTAGAATATTTTTTCCTTTTACGTTAAACCATTAAATCAATAAAAACAAAACAGAACACAACAATAATTGTTTTATTTAAAACGATTATGTGGCGTAAGACAAATTAATTTAAATTAATTTTAAACATGTTTGTCGGTTTGTATAACAATTATACAATAATTTCTTGTTGTCGTTAAATATAGAATTTTACAAACGATTATGAAAGTCAATTACAATAAAAAACTACAATTGCAAGGGAAAATTAATAAAACATTTTATTTTTTATAAAGTTTAAGAAATTTTAAAAAGTTTCTTCAATTATTTGCATGTTTACTTAATAGATTCATAAATTTTTTTAATACTTCATACATACATACATACAAGCCTATAGTCAGGATTACGACCTAATTTATCAAAACACTTATGTTGTGTGGGTTAATTTTTATACATGAGTGGCTCTAGGTCTCCTGTTTAAAGTCGACTCGGAACGACAGATTTTAAAGAAACTTTTCATGGCAATTTTTTACTATCAGAGTTTTTATGAGAAATCTGCTGTAAGAAAATCGCCGAAGAAATATTTTTTATATTTTCATTTTAATGTCCGACCCTGAGTTTGAACCGAGGCCTTATGTCTAATAAGCCAACACACTACCTACTAGACCACGTTAGTACGCTATATAATACTAGGTAGGTAGGTAGAACTGGCTGTCCTCTCAAGGAGTTTGAATGGAAACACTTAGGCCACATAGCGCCCATTGTGATACTTTAGTTTTCCATTTATCCTCTAATTCTGGAACCACTCAGACTGGCAATATCAATGCATGACAGTTCCTGCCGATCTTCCACATAGTGCCTTTTTCTCCTTTGAGTCTCTGCAGCTGAATCTACGATAACATTGTCAACTACTAACGTCGAGAATTCATTGAAGAATGGTTATGCCCCGTCTGGCCAGTTCATACGCTCTGCATTTACTTGGAATTTCCCTGTATCCTATTACCCATGGTATATTGGCATAATATCGATCTGCTATCTCATAACCACCTGTCAATATATTCTCCATTTCCGCATTGTATATAGTTTCTAAATATTGTAGGGTTAGGTTAGGTTAGAGGACGTGTACTTGTCAATTAAGACCCATTGACCCATTGTACAACGTCCTAGTTTCTCACACCACTTATGTTGTGTGTGTTAATTTTTTATACATGAGTGGTGTAACCTACAGTTTAAAGTCGACTCCGAACGACAGATTTTTGAAAAACTATTTCATGGTAACTTTTTTTGCTCTCAGAGTTTTTGCCAGAAATCTGCTGAGAGGAAGTCGCCGAAGAAATATTTTTTGCATTTTGTCTTGATATCTGGTCTGTGGCTCGAACCCTGGCATTACGTCTAATAAGCCAACACACTACCTACTAGACTACGGGTTAGTAGTTACCTATATTATACATAAAAGGCACAATCTTAATAGCATAAGGCCACTAAAAGTGGTTTTCAAAATAATATTTGACATGCTTTAAGTATATATTTCGTTTTTATTATTTATTATCATCAAAATATTCTGAGTTTTTTGAATGTATGTACGTATATGTGTTAGGTATATATCATTTTTATAATTTAAGTTCTTTAACCCCTTTAGCCTACACAATATTGTTATTAGTTTTTAATTCTTTCAAACTGTTTTAATCTTAGTATTTGTTTTGCTAACATAGATATATGTATGTATATGTATGTATTTACGCATAAACTTGTGTATGATTGCCTTATAATGGATTTCCGTTTTAATTATATAATATTTAGTAGCCATATTATCTAATAATCGTTATCAGAAATTATTATTTTTCAAAATTATTTACTATTTCGATATTTTTGGGAAAGAGCTAAATTTGCAAAACAAAATAAAAATGTTCAATTGATAATGGCATTATTGTGGAAGTTATTACAGATGTATGTACGTACGTATAGATTTATGTATATGTGTTTGTTCATGTACGATATTAATTTCAATAATCAATATTTGTGGTTGTTGCCACTAGGGCCAATTCTACTGTAATTTTTGTTATAGTTTTTAATTTTATATAATCTAGAAAAAAAAAACAAAAACAATAAAAACAAGAAGGAAAAACACACAATATTTCTATTGAATTATATATGTATGTACTCGTATACCATTATTATTCGGTTGTATGTATAAATTAAATGCAGTTGAATAAACATAAATATGAAACAATTACGATTATTATTATAAAATATTATTAATGTATTTAATTTTTAAACACATTTGACTTTAAATATTAATGTTTGGCTTGCTAATATTTGAAAAAAAACGGATTAAATTTTTAGCTGATTATGACCTGTCAAAGATCTGCTCGTAATTTTATAACACAATATTTTTCATGCTGGTTAAGTGTAAAAATAGCAGAATGATTTATAAATTAGCATCCATCTTTTGTTTTTTAATCAAATGTAAACTAGCAAATTAAATATGTTCTCTTGTGTCCCTAACCATTTATCTAGGAATTTATTTATTGAGAAACACTTGTACATAAGCAGTTCGGATCATTGCTAAGTATAATCACAAAGTCATCCACCATTTGCAGAAAGCGGTATCGTCATACGAAAATTTAGTGGACTGACAAGGAATAAAATAAAACTACGAATATTTAATTTATTGGTCATTACAGCACCTTACTCAAGCTAACGGCCTCAGACGTAGTACCTTGGACGTCATTTTTAAAAAGTAGAAGGATGCATGAAAAGGATCATAGACTAGGATTGACGCCATGATGAGTAATACTCTGTATCTGGAAGTATTAAAAGGGAATTGTTCATTATGAGTTTTTGCAATTTAGTTAAATTATACACTCTTATCTCTCTACTGTTAACATTTTACGATATTAACACAACAAGCCAGAATTGATTAACCAAAACAGTATTGTGTTCCATCATGACAACGTCAAACCACATACGCCTTTAATGACTCAACAGAAACTAAAACAGTTTGTCTGAGAAGTTTTGACACACTCATCAAATAGCCCGAATTTTACGCCTTCAAAATATCATTTCTTGCAATCTCTGCGAAATTCTCTTACTGCTTAATATAATCTGATCATTTTTAGGCCCAAAAAAAATTCAGACGTTCGTCATTGATGCAATAATGACTTTAATCCAAGATCGAAACATACAGAATAATAAATTCATTTGAAGAACGCATTAGTCTGAGTAATACAAGATTTTTTGAGGGCATTACATAACTTTTTTGCATGTTATTTAGATCCCCATCGTTTTTCCACCAAAGGGCAGATTCATTTAGACTGATTAATTCGAATATAAATATATGTATTCTTGTAGCAAATATTCTACAAGATGGATTGTCCAAAATATCCTTTAAGAACACGTCTATGACAGTGAACCTTAATGTAAGTTTTCTTTTTAAAAGAAAATTTAAATTCTTTTTATTCTTAGAATTTATAGAATCCTTTAATGTTATTAACACCTTCAATGTTGTTATCTTACTTTTGTTGTTGTTGTTGTTGTTGTTAAATTTGTTAACTTTGACTTTCTTAATTTCCTTTGTTTTATCGCAAATGCTTAAAATAATGTTACCATCCTTTTCAGCCCGGTAAACCAATTTTATAACCAGTTTTTTTTTTTTTTTTGTATTTTAACCACAATCGCTTAATTGTTTGGCATAGAATGTCAAGTGGCTTATACACACACACACACACCGATTCATCTTTTTATTTTAGCCTGTACAGTGTACACACACGCACTTTCATGTTTATGTTCAGGCGGAAAAGAATTAAGAAGAACAAAAAAGCCAGCCTGGTAAATTAATATCCTGTCATAACCTCGGTACACATTAACCTGGGTAATTACAAAAAATTTCTCTTTTATTTAATTTTCTTGTTGGTTTTTCCATGGCCCTTTTTTTTTGTTTGGAACATTTTTTTTAACATTATTTGTTGTTGTTTTTTGTTGGAAGTTTATCATCCAGCCATATTATCCTTTAACAGAATCTCTTTTGTTGCTGGAATTTTAGTTAGTGTTACTCTTGAATAATTTTGGTATAATTAGCCTAAAGCATCATTTACTTCAGTGTTGGTGCTTATTTTTTCCTTCCCTCTCTCTCTCTTTCTCGCTTTTCTTTGAGGGTAAAAAGTTATTTTCATTACTTTGTATTTGTGCAGACATTTGCCTTTATCTGTGCATGAGTTGGTTTGTGTGTGTTTTAGGTATATAACAGCGTTGGGGTAGGTAAACTAACGTGTACATGCAAGAGTGCTTTGCTAATCATACAGGCATGGGAATGATTGTAATAATGATACCCAAATTACAATACTATTCTGCTATCAACTGAATAAAATAAAATAAATGGAAATAGTTTTAATGTCAAATGCAGTTAAATCAAAAAGAAAATATATATACATACATATGTACATATATGTAATAGAAAATATAAGGTAATAGTTTGTATATATTCTTGTAATAATTATGTCTTATATACGAAAATATTTTTATTAAGAAATAAATATCATTTTTAATATGGGAGAATGACTGTGGCTACAAAATTAATCCTTTTCCACTGTTCCCATACAAAATCTATTTTGTGGGAAAAGTTATATACAATTTACAATGCAAGGATAGAAAAAAGAGTCTGAACATAAAATATGTTTTGTATTTATATTGGTAACGCTAGTACTTCGTTAGTTAGTATATTTGTAGGCTTTTATATTGTTGGTCTTTCACCATTTCAGCGTTAAACACAATAATTTCCGCCAATAGCCTTTGGCGTTAAATCCTTCCTTCCTGTGTCTCAATAAGCTTTGTTTTACCAAAATGGTCGAATGATTTTTTGTTTACCTCTTCTCTTTCTTTCTTTCTTTATTTGTTTATTTACAAAAGGAATAAGTGCATGCGTGTGTATGTGCATGTGTGTGTTTTGTAAACCTGTGAAGATGATTACTAATCGAGTGGTGCCAATATCACGAAATTTATGGCGGAATAAATATAAATACATATGTATGATATTAATGTTATTCAATCTTATTACAGTTCGACACTGTACCGAAATACATTTAATTAGCGCAGAAACCAAGATCAAAGCTTTCAATGTTTACTATACATTTACATTTCCGACCTAACCCATGACACCTTTGGATTGTAAAATCAAAAACAGATATAAAAGAGAGATCAGGTCTGAGGTACAAGTAAGAAGAATTGCAATCCTCAAGTGCAGTCCTTGCACTGACCAACTTCTTCTTCTTCCCTGGTTTGGTGGACTTGGTCAGTGCAGGGACTGCGTTCACCTGTGGCGTCACAACGGGCCGTTATACGTGCTCATGTGAGCTTTTGGTATCAAAGCTACCACTCCGACCTACCTACCTGCCCACCTCAAATCCTAATAAAACGGAGGATCGTCATTCTAAGACCTTCTGAAGGAAATTCGTGTTATCCGACGATTTACCACGATTCTTTCTGCTTCAGTATGAAATAAGCAATTGTGGCTCTAATGAGAGGAAAGGAATGATTTTCTCTGTGATATTTTTCTGACATTTCCATTATTTTCATTCTACTAGATATTTAAAAAGGCAAAAACCTTAAAAAAGAAATTCACATGTAGTTTTGTGGATGGCATGCTCCAACTAAATTCACTTTCATTCAAATCTATATCGTTATTATGTGGCTAGAAGTATTCTCTTTCTGTGGCTAAACTACAACGTCTGATCAAATCGCGTCAAGACAATTGATTGTTGCTCCTTATTATTTGTTTGAGATTTTTTAAGATTGAACAATCATCATATCTTCTTTTGCTTCATAGGTTAAGACGCTACCAATGAAACTTCTAGGATTTTCGAGAGAACAATGGTTTACTACAAAATAGATCGGGAACCAGAACAAAGGTTGCTTACTATTCATTATTATGAATGATGAACAAGAATAAATATGTTCCTTCGAATCGTTTACCAGTTCTTCTAGTTTTCAACTTATTGAACACTTTAACGTGTAGTGTGCGTTTTTCCTTTTATTGCATACAATCAGAGTCGAAACCTTCCTTTTTAGCGGTGACTTTTAGTAAAAAGAAAAAATTGTATGCCGTAGTCATTAAAATCGAAATGGATTTGATTGAGGTATCCTATTAGGACTTCAAATTGAACATTTTTAAAGTTCTACTTCAAAAGAAGATGCTGCTTATATCAGATCTTTTTCAGAACACTATCTTGTAAACACACTAAAATTAGATTTTTGAAATTATTTGCAAAAAAAGTCTTAAAATAAAACGCTATGTTAGCATTATAAATTATTTGTTGTTATTCTTCGTTTTTTTTTTGTTCCTTTTTTGGAAACAATGCTGTTGTTCGTTTCTTCATCATTACTTTTATTTTTTTTGCAAGTACCAGACATACATATATACAGCCTGCCAACGGTTTGTCTGACTTCATGGTTTGAATTCTAGACCTCAAATTTGTATACCACACCAGAGTAGACAACAAAAGAGAATAAAAGCAAAATTTAGCCTGTGTTTATATGTATTTGTGTATGTATTTGTTGTTGTTGTTAAAGTTTTCTATGTTTTGTTTTCACTGTTAGTTTTAATCTCTTCTAGTTTTGTTTTTTGTGTTTTCTTCTCTAATAAATGCTTAAGGCTTGAGCGTATAATAGAAGCAAACAGACAATTTTCCACTACAATAATAAAAACGAGTAAAAATCATCATGAATTTTTTTTTATTTTATTTCGTAAAATTTCCTACTGTCGGAATATTTTTTCTTTTGTTTCTTTCTGCCAAAGGTTTAATACGTTGAATTAATCTTTTTATGCGTAAAAAATTATAACAGTTTTTACGTGCCTAAAATCTTATACACATACATACATACATACACACATACTGTACATGTTACAAAAAATATATTTCGAGTTATTTGCCTATAACTATGTATTTAATGAAGCCTGTTAAGTTTTTGGAAAAACCACTCTTCCAACCATTCATCCTCTTGGTGGTAGTGAATTGTTTTATTAGGCATTTACTTATGGCTGCTGGCCTACACGAGCTACGACTGTTAGATAATTGGTAAACCTTAATGTAAAGGTAAATATGTACATACATGTATATACGTACTTACTTTTACGAGATGTATAATTATTTATGTATGCACTTGTATGCTTGTTCGTAAGTATGTACGTGACTATTGTATTTATATTTTTCTTTATTTTTTTATTTATACTCCGTTTATTTGATAAGCAAAGTAAATTGACGAAAATGTATCATTTACCTTTAAGGTAAATATGTGAACTAGAATTTAAAGGCATAATTTGTTAGTGTTTATTTATCTTATCAAATATATTTCATTATATAATAATTAAGTGTAAGCCATGCTAACTCTATTGTTTAAATAATAATTAGAAAAGGTTTTATTTAAATAACATGAAAGAAAAAATTCTAACAATTTCATCATATACACACCACACAAAAGTTTAAACGAAATAAATCATTTGAATATACATATAACATCAATGGGAAATTGATGCAAAATGATTGGCATGAGTACATTTTATGCCCCTCTTGTACATATTACAGCTGACTCCACTGTAGCCAATTACTACCAACCAATAGTGTGGCTAAGACTAACTTCTTTGCAAAAAATGTCTAAAACTTATCAGAACGTTTTCTGAAATTTCTTTCTTTCACTGTGTTAAATATGACTATATTATTATTATATTAAAATACTACTTGTTATGTAGTTTCCAGTTTTAACTCTTCGGAACTTTTTTTGTCTTTTCGTAGACGTTAGTCAGTTGGTAGTCTATTCAGCGAAAGAAAATTATCATTTGGGTCACACAACAGTTCGATGAAACTCCTCAGATAAAATTAAGCAGAATAAAAATGAATTTAATTTCCAAATTTTTGAAAAAGTTAAAGTGGCCGTGTTATTCAAAAATATTATTATTCAAAATAAAAGTAATTGATCGATATTTTTGAATAGGCTGCTACTACTTATAAAATATTGTATATCATTTCATATCTAACCTGTGAAGATAAATAGAAGCTTCTATGCAAGTCTGTTTGCAACTGTAAACCTATAGAAAGAACACCAATTTCTCATTTAAAAACACATTATATCACTGATTCATTGTTTTGTATTTTAAAATTATCATTAATCTACAATAAAAATCAAAACTTAAAAATTATAAATTAATTAAAATTAAATTGATATTTTAGAGAATATGTTGAAAAGATTCATGCTAAAAATAATTTTTCATAATAATGGAGAATAACACTTTAGACACTTAGTTATTAAATAGATTCCTTAAGTTTATGCATATGCAATATGTGCATACATACATATGTATGTAAATGCTTATACGACTTTCCCTGTTTCCCCTAAATAATAACAAAACAAAGTACTAAAATTTGAATTATTTGTCTTTGGGGCAAACTTTTGTATAACTACCAGCAATATTAGTCTTAGTAATTTCATTAATTTCATAATATTATAGAATACATACATACATACATACATATATTTACTGAAAATGGAATATTTACAAACACAACATAATTTCTAAATATAATAATAATAATAATATTCTACACAACTACTACGACATACATACATATATTATCATATGTATAAATAAATTGTAGCACAAATTACATACATAAGTATTGTATAAACGTGTAAATAATTTTAAATTAATTAGAATTCGTAAGTATGTTAATCAGGTAAAAATTATTTGTACTCATCATAGAAATTCATATTCAAACAATCATATCTATCTAGATACTCGTAATTAGGGAATGTAACAATAAATTGTAAATATTTTCACAAACTAATTAAAATCTTTTACCCAAAGGAGTACAGCAGACGTAGAGACGATATGGGTATTAAGACAATAACTGACGCATATAAAATAAGAAAAATAAAAATTTAATTAATTAAGACCCTGTTTTCTATTCTAAAACCAAGAAATTTACGCTTACCAGTGTATGTATGTATGTAAGTTAGATTCTATGAGTATAAAAAGCACATTCAATTGCGTATGAAAGTGGCATGAAAATGTATATATGCATGTATGTACATATGTATGCAGGGAGAGTACAGTCAGTTAAAGAAGTATGTTTATGTCTAATATTGTCATTATGAAAATATTTTCTTCATCTCTAAATTTATTGCCTGCTAAGGTGTTTTCTGTTCTCTTTTTATGCTCACTGTCTACTAAATGAGGTATGAGTGGTGGTAATCAACTGTCAAGTTGTATGTTCTTTTATTTTTATATTTATTCGCCAAAGGACTCTCCTATACACATACTTGAACACAATATTTCTCTATGGTATGTGTGTATGAGATTACACTTTATATGCATTGGTTGCTGCTGGTTGCAATACACATTCTGAAAAAGAAAAAATTTTAAATAAAAAAATAAAAATAAAAATAAAATACATTCAATGAGCATTGCATGTCTTTATGTGGTCTCTTTTACCAGCATTTGCTTTTTATACTTGAATGCCACTTGTTTGTTTGTTTGTTTGTTTGTTTTGAGATTTTAAAGTTACTTTTCTTTTTATTTTTCTGCTTTTTTAATAATTAATACCACGTTTAGTTATTCTGCTTGTGACATTTTAATTAAAAGAATTAAATTTATAATGAAGGTAACAAATAAACAACTTATTCACTATAAATATCAAAAAAAAAAAAAACAAATAAATAAGAAATAAGAAATAATATTAAGATGTTATAGATATTAAGTTAAATTTTAAAGCATAATACACATGTGTTGGCTTCAATTATAAAATTCTCAACCAGGGATTTTAGAAAAAAAATGCAACAGTTTTTCCAATTACTTCAACGTCAGCTGTTCCTTTAGTCAAAACGGATTTACTTCATCTAAACAGTTATTTAGTTCAGTGGGTAAATTTGTAAGATATGAACTTAAAATCTTAAAAAAAACAAATAAATAAGAAATAAGAAATAATATTAAGATGTTATAGATATTAAGTTAAATTTTAAAGCATAATACACATGTGTTGGCTTCAATTATAAAATTCTCAACCAGGGATTTTAGAAAAAAATGCAACAGTTTTTCCAATTACTTCAACGTCAGCTGTTCCTTTAGTCAAAACGGATTTACTTCATCTAAACAGTTATTTAGTTCAGTGGGTAAATTTGTAAGATATGAACTTAAAATCTTAAGGATTTTATTGTTAAAATCTTGCACAAAGTAATTCAAAAGAAATGTAAAGAACAATTAAAGAATATATGTACTGTTAAGTACTGATGCAGCAGCCTTAGAAGTGTTCGAGAGAAAAGTCTTACGTAAGATCTCCATTGCAGTGCGAGTTGGCGTAACATTAATAGGTGTGACCAAATGGAGAAGGCATGCAAGAAGCAGAGGCGCCTGGTAGGATGTATTAAGGCAGATCGAAAGCCGTTAATCGGATTGCTAATGGCCAATTAAGCAAGTAAGTAAATAAAAAATCAAATCAAATACAATTTTTTTTTTAATTAAAAAAATATTTAAAATAGAGAATATTGTACCTGTCAATAAGGCTTTTAAATCTGTTTATCACTTAGATTTAAAATTCATTAATGCATTTAACAGTAGACGAGTGGAATATTAGCAATAAAAAATTCAATTATGCCTTTCAATTTAATTTTCTTTATTTTTTTTTTTCAAAATTCTCTTACTATAATGGCATTCATAAGTTTAAAATGCTGAATGTATTTTGCATATCAGCCGTAAAAAAAATAAACAAAAAAACATAATTTCTCCTAGAAACTGCAACAAAAATTATTTTCTCTTTTGTTTTCCTAAATGTATGCAGCAGCATAATGTAACATTTTTGTAAATACTCATTTGCATTTGCCCTTATGTATGCAGTATAGTATTGTGCCCCTTAAAGTATGCTTTAATAATTTGAAAATTTAAACAAGAGCTCTTTGAAAATGTTGTTTTTAATTTTTCAAAAAGCCTTTTCAACTATTGTATTTTTGTTGCATACACACTATACACACATATTCACAACGAACTGCTGAAATTATATGATATTGCATGGGGTTGTAAGTGGGCTTAAGCTTTTGAAAATGTTGTTTTCGAAATATTCGACTTGGATTTTTAATTTATGGCACAAATTTGCCATTTGACAGTTGGCAAACGTTTATCAATGACAATAGAATTGAAAAATAATAGGAAACAGCAACGCACACAAATGCCATTGCAGCTACATACACACACACTCTAAAAAAGTTTTTGTGCAAAACGGCTTCGTTATCCCATGAATAGGAATTTAATTGTTGTAAATGGCAAGAGTATTGTTATTAATAACATTACCACACCATAATTATTAATATTTGTTGTAGAAAAATAAAATGTAAATATATGTATGTAAACACATTTAAAGAAATTTACCTTTTGGAGTTTATCGTGCCATATTAAAAAGAAGAAACTCTCTTTTCTAATCATTTGTTTACATTAAAATCATTATAAATGGTTTTGGAATCGAACATCTTAATTTTTTTTTTCTTTTTCTCATTTTTATGGTTCCTTTGTACTCATATAACGAATAGAATATGCTTTTAGGCATTCATTCATTCATTCATTCATTCGTATTCGTTTGGTATTGGTATTTCTTAATAGTTCAATTGATTGGGCCAAACATTCATTACCAATTGCCTTGATTTCGTTTACATTACGCATGATACACAACAAACAACAAATAGGAGAGCAATAAAAAAACAACAACAGCAACAACAACAGAAAAAACTGCAACAATATTAGGTACGTCGAAAGGAAAAGAAAATATGCAGTAGAAAACATTACGTATCCATACGAATGATATTTACTGGTAAACTAATGAACCATTGGGTAATTAATCACAGGACAAAAATTCGAAACATACAAACGCAGTTTAAAAGAATGTTTCTTTGAATGCTTCTTTTGCTAAATTAATGGTATTTCTGTGACAATTTTCTTCTTTTAGTTTTTAATTGAAAAAGTTTTCTCCTTTTTCTAGGAAATAAATTTCTTTTAATGAATGAATTTGAAAATCTTTCGAAATTGATTGAAGGCCGTATGATGATTGATTTTAATTTCTCAATTTTATTCATATATTTGTATACGTTTAAATCTACATACATATTTTCTAATCGTTATTTCTGTTTATATCACGGAGCTATTATATATCTTTTTATCAATAAGCTGCCTGTTTTAAAAATAAAAATTAAATAAAACTTACGTAAAGAGCTTTAAAAACATTCTTAGCATTTTATGATTTTTATTTCATTTTCCTCTGTTTTAAAATGATAGACAGACTGCATTACTTGCTAACAAATTGCGCATAAATAAATATTGCATGGCACATACATACATATAAGCATACCCAATAACTATGTACATAGTAGATTTTACAGATACAGACTCAAGAAAAAGATGTATATATATATGTATATGAATTCTTAACACACTTGTACTGATAGGTAAACCTTTGTGGTCAACTCTAAACAAATGACAACAACAATATTCATATACATTCCTTCATACACTGTAGTATCAACATCAACGATAGAATCAATGGTAGGTAATGTCATAATAACAGTATCATTATTGACTATTTCCTATTCCACTTCATTCACTATTGGCATCAGCAGCCATAATACTAAAGGATAGGATTCAATATCGAGATATTTTAATAAAACTAAAGGAAGAGTCAGCAACAGAAATGGCCGCTTATAGTAGAAAATGTGAAAAAAAAATTCCTGTCACAAAAATATGTTTAAAGAAAATCCATTCCTTACCAACGTTCTAGTATAAGTGTACGAGTTTACAAAGAGTTGACTACTATTGCCCATATTATTATCAATTGTAAATCAAACAATTTACAAACAAGCATCAATTTACTTAAACTCTTGAGACTAAAGTTTTTCGTCCTTTTTTTCTTTTTTTCTTTCACTCACTCACTCTCTTATACGCTCTTCTCAGGCTGTGCATTCTTTTTCTATTTCAGTATTGCTTCTATTTTGCTTCCGCAAACCACTAACCATATACAGCATATACCCGACATACATACATACATACTTACACATGTATTGAAAAAGAAGAGGCTATACAAACTCGGGTACTGAGAGAAATTAACATTAAAAATAACTTAAATTAAGGGAATAAATTTTAACTAAAAATGTTTCGTATTTTAAATTATTTACGATTGCAAGTTGCAATATAGCAACAGAACAAGGATACATCGTTGCGGTGCCCTCTCCACATATTTTGTATCCGTCGGCGTTCACCACTTGTATGCTGCCCAAATGCATCTTGTCTTTCTGCTAAGTTCACGCTTATCCAGAGTTGACAAACTTATGATCTTTCCCATATCTGAGTAGCCCCAGAGTGTCATAATAATTTCATCTACTGTTGCGTTGTTCTATAGCATTCCATTAAACATTTCAGTCAATCCCTGTAATTCAGTTTTCAATACCCCGATAAGGATCTGAATTTGTATTCAAATTTATCTCGTGTTATTATCTAGCTATATTATCTAAGTCATTTCGACCACTATCCCTGGCTAGATATCCAAATAACGCACATAAAACTATATCCGGAGAAATTTTTGATAGCTTTTTCAAAGTTTAAAACAACCTTAGACTTTTGGCCTCAGAACGCCTCTTCTCTAACTACCATGTAGCTGTAGTTTTTCCATTTCAACTAAATTTATGCTGACCCAGAATACACACTTCTTAATCGCACGTATCTCCGCCTGGAAAAATGTATTATTGTTAGATATACAGCAAGGAGTTGAATTAAGCTTATATCCTTCCAGGTTCTTTTTAATATATATGGGATGCTTTTCGAAAGCAATCCACGCCTGCTTAATTCTCAATCGCCAGGCCACTCAGTTGATTAGATAGGATAGTTTATAATGTCCTGATCGACGTTGGCATCATCGTGCCATATATTATATATATTCTTTGAATTTTTTGGAGATTTCTGACGTTGCATTTTCTATCTATTGACGTCCGCTATACTTGTGAAGCGTATGTTAACAAGAATCCAACTACACTCAGATAGAGACAGATTTAGACCCCCTTTATACAGGAAAGTAATTTATGCACTTTTATAAACCTTTCATCCAGGTGTTGTTTCCATTACAATGTCATATTTGGATCCTTTTGTCAAGGAAACGTTATAATACGCAATGCACGTTTTTTTTTTGTAGAGAAGCAAATTAATTTCTAAATTCTAGTTAAAACTGTGGTTTCGGTGCACAGTGGTATTCCAGGAAACGAGAAAACGGACAAACTTACCAGATAAGGATAGCGCTCGGGCGATGCGTCCGCTGATTAAACCGAGATGTTGGAAAGATAAATTGGGGGTGGTATTTAGCTAAAAATCTTTGGCAATCTGTCGACAATGGTAGAAATGACTGTACGTTGGGGCTCACTAAGGACAACGTAAGAATGGTGATTGAGTTCGTTACGGACATTGTAAAGTCAAAGACAAAAGATCTGACAATAAGTGTGACTGTACTATGTGACTGCTCGCTGTGGCTATACACACTCTTAAGCCTACTTAGCCCGCTAAACATTTATATACTATACACCGTAGATCCTTAGTTTGACAACAATTTTCTTTAACTGTTAAAAAAAATCATTCACCAAAAAGAAATAATATTGGAAACAAACATTTCACTTCTTTTTATTCATCTCTCTTTCGTTTCTTTTTTTCTTTCTTTCTGTATTTTTTTTTTTTTTTTTTGTGCACAAGTCTTTTCTGCACCGATAAGAGAGAGTGGCTACTATACAATGCTGGGGAATAAATTTCAAGTATTTGTTTGTGCTTTGCATTAGTCGAATTGAAAAAACTATTCCGTTATAAAACACCAAAGCGATGCTCTGCATAAGGAACTGTGAATAGTGAAAAAAGAAGAAGAGGAAGAAGTAAAAAAGACGAAATGTTTAAGTCACAAAGTTTAAAAATTGTTTGCTTAAATAATATAAGCAAATATTAATAAAATGGAAAACATTTAAAATCAAGCAACTAAAATGGAGAACATTCTGTAACAAATATATTCAAAATTAAAAATCCAAATTCAAAGAAGAAATCATTGTATGAGTATTCATTGGATACAAAATTTATATAAAAATAAAATTAGTTAAGGCCTTTGACATTTAAGGTTACGATATATAGTTGCATGCAAAACTTAAAACAAAAAGTGTAACTATAATTTGAACCAAATGTTATATTTTATTGAAATATATTTTTTAAAAATGTTTTGGAAGTAGCAAAACATTCAATTCGAATTTAAAAATTTTTAAGATTTTACAAAAAAATTCGCGTCTGTTTAATAATTTTCGTTTTAACAACTTTTTAATATGAGTTTATTTATTTTTTCAAGTTTAGTTACTCCAGTAAAGGTACTTACCTGTTGTTGGACAATCATCTGACTTAACTTTGTACTCAAGAGACACCAGTGCTTGTTATATTGTCATTGCAATAATATAAAAAAGAAAAAAATATTTACATAAAAAATCAGTAAAATGCTGTTATGAAATAAAAGCAAAAATATCCTATTGAAATTGATCTCTATCGTCCATCTTCTTACAGCAATAGCCTGACAAAGTTAAATAAACGCAATAGAGAAACCAGCATACAATGACAGCAAGTAAGGATTTTGAAATGCAATTTTACTGTGTGCCTGTCTTCTTAATAATAAATTTTATTACACAAAGGAATTCAAATAATAAACGATATTAAAAAAGAAAACTAACACAAATTTTACTTGACAACTCCTAAAGACGTATGAGTATGATATTATGACTTTAAAACACATTACGAATACGCCTCGTATAAGTTAGATTTTTCTCTAATTTTTGGGTAAAAGAAAAAGAAACCCTTTCAGCGATGATTTCAAACTGTTTTAAAAGGAATAACAAATTAACCATGTTCCGTAGCATATGCTTAATGACATGAAAACCACATTTTGCTGTTACTGTGCACTTACTTAGCTGCTGCAATAGTTTTTTTTTGTTTTTTTTGTTGTTGTTCTTGCTCTAACACGAAATACATTGTCAATTTTAATTATTGTATTTTATCATAAAATTGACAAAAGTTAACTTGATTCTCTCAAAAAGGCAAAACAAAAAATATTTCTAACAACTTGCAACATGATTTTATGTTCTTGCTACTGCTCTTATGATGTTTCATGTATGTGTGCAATAGATGGCTAAAACACAACCCTCTAATTAGTTAAAATCATGGCCCACTTTGTTGTTCTTTTTGAACCGAAATTAATGGTTGCCAGATATGTCGACATATCAAAATTTCAGCGATTTTGAAAATCATAAATGTGCCTATTATTGACAGGATAATTTGATTTACTATTTTCAAATTTACATAATTTGGCCATTAGAACTCTTCAGTCAGGATTACGACCTAGCTTCTAACATCACCCATGTTGTGTGCTTTAATTTTATACATGAGTGACCTACAGTTTAAAGTCGACTCCGAACGACAGTGTTTTTAGAAACTCTTCAAGGCAACTTTATTTACTCTGAGTGTTTGCCAGAATCTGCTGAGAGGAAGTCGCTGAAGAAATATTTTTTCATATTTTCTTTTCTTCGAGATGTCTGACCTGGGTTTTGAACCGTGGCCTTACGGTCTAATAAGCCAACACACTATCTAATAGCCTACGGCGACTTCACCGATATTGATATCTGCCTGCGCAAGATTGATCCTCAAAAAGCTAATAATGTGAGAAAAATCCGATAATTATTTTTCGAATTTGTTTCGACTTATTTGTCGATTTGCTTTGTACATGTATGGCAAGATATATACTTTTTACTTTTGTCACAGGGGACCTATTTAGAGATTTACAAGGACCTCAAATTTTTACTATTTTCGAATTTGATTCGACTTATTTGTCGATTTACAAAAAAATTGTTTTGTACATGCATGGCAAGAGATCCTTTTTTTACTTTAGCCACAGGGGACCTATTTAGAGATTTACAAGGACCTCAAATTGGTTTAGTTTTCTTACAATTCAGTAAAATTGTTTTGTTGAATTTTGTCTTGTAATTTGTCGATTTTATGTTTCACATATCCGGCATCTATGATCGTAATTATCATTAACCCAAGTGGTTGCAACAGTACATAGCATTAACAGTTACAAAAGCAAACGTAGTGGCAAAGAGTATCATCGTATTCATTGCAATGGTGGCGTTGGTGTCGGCTTATGCACTTTTCTAGTTAAAAGAAAGAAAGACAACAACAACACGCGCACTTAACAACACAGCAACATTATAGCTGTTACACAGATTTGGTGTAACTTTACAACGCTTTACCCTAAGCATTCCTTTTTTCGGGTGGGCTGTTTTGTTTGGCTTTTTAGGTTTTTTTTTTCTTTTGAAGGGATTAGGCGTGTGTAAAATGTTTTCGCAGATGTAAAATACAACTAAAAAATTAAAAACTTAAATAGTTGCACGCATTTAGAACGATTTTTTATGTATGTATGTATGTTGGAGCGCGTTGTTGTATTTTTTTTTCTGCTGCCATATTATGGGCGTAATTAGAAATTGATTTCATTTGCTTCGTTAGGTTGGTTAAGGACAGAGAAACTGTTTTTTGGGAAAATGTGAATTTGATACCATAACAATAAAAAAAAAGATTTATATTAATTAACGCTTATAAAAACCAAAACGAGCTTTCGTAATAAAATGAAAGGCCATAAAATTTTTATATTAACCGATAAACCTGAATTTTATTATTTAAAAATGGAATTTGTGTTTCGGAAAATGAATTTCAAATGTTTATATTCCTTTAGTGTAAATACAAGGTTCTTATAAATATCAAATTTTATTTTCTTATACTCCATACATTGAAAGATCTTATACAGTAGTTTTGAAATGCAGCTGGTAAATTCCAAATTATTAATTATTATAAATAATCTGAGGTTTTTTTATATTTAAATAGATGACAAATGGTTATAAAAATGTACATTACGATATAAGATTGTTGCAGTTGTAATTGCGGCTTTGTGTAAAGCCACAATTTATATATAGCCATAAGCATTTGCCATTACATACATATATTTTACTATTTAAATATATTTTACAATGAATTAAGTGCCACTATCACATTACTGACTGAAGGGTTGTAGTGACCAATTATGTATGTATCACATTACAATGATGCTGTTCGGGAATCACATTCTTCAATACTTAAATATCAATCAATATGTCTTCTAAGCGATATAGAACTGACCTTTTTCACGTTCATTGATTCCATTACATAATCATTACGTTTCCATCAGTTGAATTAATATAACTCTTATTTGGATGCGCTGGTGATCTAGTGGGTAGTGTGCTAGACTACTAGCGGGAGGGTCGTCGGTTCGTTTACCACCAGAGACTCTTGTATGTTACACTACACCGAGCGAGCATAAGGCTGCAATTACTCAGCTCGTAAATAATTAAATATAATTTGTAATTGTATTGTAATTAATAAATAAATAAATGTTATTATTTATTTTATTGTTTATTCCAGTCAAATTTCAAACCCTTACCCTACTACGCTTTACTTCTACAGTTTCTTATTTTTCTTTTAAGTAAATTTTTTATCAATATATATGTATTAAGGCCATTACTACATAACCATAATCGGTAATACAAAGATCACTTAACATATGGACTCTTAGTGCGGCTCTTAATTATTAGGCTATAATAACTCATGCTATGTTATTAAGGCTATAAAAATATTCCTCTACTCACACGTTCCATTTCTATATACTAAAGTGAACAACTTTATGAATATCATTGAAATTGTTTGATTTTCTGTTCATCTACTGACTATAACAAAAGCAAAAATAACAACAAGAACAACTACTTCTGTTAATGCAAGTAGAAAGTACCATTTTTTTGTTCTAGATAATGTTTTATAAGTACCACTTTATAGAATGAGACTACACTTCTGTTGAAAGTACTCATTTATGTGTTCATAATTTGTATGTATGTATGTATATACATATGTAGTAAGTATGAACGTATATGGATATTTATACTAGAACATGTCGGTGCATGTAATTGATACTACATTGAGAGAAGGAGAGTTTGAACTAAAAGTAGTTTCTGTAGCAATATTAAGCCGAGTAGTTTACAATTTTTGATTTCTACTAATTAAAACAAGTTTCAACAAGGATTTTCTAATGTTTATAATACTCGTGCGTATATTAAGAAGAATTTGTTGTTTCTGTTCTGTTTTTTTTTTTTGTTTGTTTGTAGTCGGATTTTTATATACCCCTCTTATTACGTATTGCAAGTAATTTATAAGTACTATTAGTGATTAATTTCTACTGTTGTTCTACTTTTTTTTAAATTTGTCATAATACATATTAGCCGGTAGGACGTAACACGTTAACTTGAGGAACAAATATACATATGTATGTATGTAAGGCGTATGGAAAGAAATCTTCAATATCTTTAGGAGTTTATCTTCATGAAACAATTGAATATTAATAATTTGTTTTAGTAAATGACATATTAAATATAAATATAATAATAGAAGAGGTTATATAAAAGCCTATATAACCTTTAAGTGTTGGGGCTTAATTAATAAATAAATAAATAATAATAGAAGTAATTCACACAAGCGTTGTTGTTTTACCTTGAACGTCTAGTGTATTTATAAAATATTTTGTAAACAAATTTCAAGATCAATTTTTATCACAAATTTGTATATATGAAGTTCTTTTTTTTTTGTTTTACTTTTTTCTTTTCATTAACATAAAAAAATATAACTTCCTGTAGGATAAATCAAATGTACGAGAGCAAGTTGTTTTAAAAATAAAATAAATGCACCTTAAATCATATTTTTACGTACATATGTATGAACGCAAGTACGAATATACCATATACAATATGTATGTATGTATGCATATTTATTATTTACGATTTCAGTAAAACCACAAAATAATATAATTATTTGATAAACAAAATACATACACAAACATACATAATATGTATGTACATATGTATGTATGTATAAGCATTAAGAATTTCAATTCAAAGTAGTTTTCTTTTTTAATTCTTGGCACAATTTTTATTTGAGCGTCAATCAGTTCTTGAACAGCAGTAATTACGTATGAAAAAAAACGTTCTACGTATGAATATTTATTGTGCTTTAATTAAAAATGTGCAAAATAATGTATAAAATTATTTTAATTCTTTGTGTAGTGGAACTAATAATATCTGCGCCATTACAAAATATTGAATGCAATATAACCTGTCCGCCCAACAATATTTGTGTGGGAGAAAATACGTGTGCGTGCGTTCAAAACATTAATCCGGATAAATTCGATCCACTCCTATCTAAACTACCACACTGCGATCCAGATGGTGTTAGTAATGATGAAAAAATTGATGCAGAGATCTTGGAGGAACTCTTTAATGCTGACAGTGATGAAACCATCTCAGAAATGATCGCAACTAATGACGACATTCAAATCGATATTGAAACATCAACAGAGTTCAATAAAGTCAATAATTTGATCATAGAAAAGAAATATATGAATAGTTTTAATAGATTTTATGAAATTTTTGGTATTGCATGTATTATTATGGCGTTTTTAATTTTAATTGCATGTTTAGGGAAATAGAATTTATTTAATATGTACTTTAATTTGTTATGCTTTTATAATAACGTTATTTAAGTTATTATTGTTATAAGTAAATAAAATTTAATACAAACAAATTTTAATTTTATCACTCAATACAAGTTTACGTTTTAATATTCATATCTTGTAATTTATATGTACATACATACATTCATACGTACATTTTTTTATTTATTAACGCTCATATATGTATATATATGTTTTTACATACAAGTATAACCTGTAGGAGTTTAATAAAGGAATAAGAAATTTTTAATCGATCTCATTATAATTAATATTTCACTAAGGCATACAATATTATATATGTATATATCACTCTTAAATATTGTATTTTCATTTTATTATGAATTAATAAAAGAAATTTTTTTCTTAACGATTATGTGAAATTTTAATTTTTCTTTACTTCTTAGTAGCATTTGAAACTCAATCGTCGGAGCATCCTCCTCCATTCGAACGACATGGCCGAGCCAGCGCAGCCGCTGGATATTAATACGCTGCACAACGTCTATGTCATTGAGGAGCTCATACAGCTCACTGTTGGATCGGATACGGAAATCATCGCCAACTAGCACTGGACCGAAGATCTTACGTAGGACTTTTCTCTCGAACACTCTCAAGGCTGCTGCATCAGTGGTCCATGACTCTGCCCCTTCAGGAATTGTAAAAAGAAATAGACAGCGCAAAACGAGCTTGATCCTTTTCTCTCTTATGCACTCTAATAATTTTGAATATGGAGTCAAGACACAGTGTTAAAGTATTAGTACGAACCGTAAAAGAATGCCTAGCAAAAAACAACCTTCACAATCGTATTGCAAAAAAAAAGCCTATCCCAATAAAGATACAAATTTTTGAAAACTCCGAGTATGGAATGATGGCAGGCCCTATGTATGATCACTAGTCAACATTTGGATCTAAGGTATACAAAAAGCACTATCACTATAAAGAGTTTCTACAGTATATTCCCAATAATGATTATACTGAAGTAATGAAATTTACCTACTGGGCTAAATAGCCATGGTATTAAAGATTCCTAAACAGGTTGCCTTACTATCGTGAGTTACTTGGGTCCGGAGATATAGGCACAAAAGCAGTTTTCTTCAAAAGGTAACCATTTTTTGGTTACCTTCGAATGGAGAAATTCGACTCCGATTTTATTGATGGTAATATTTTCAACTAAATAGAAATGTACACGACATATTAATAGGGTTCACCAACAGTGTAACATATGGTATCCATATTATAGCAACCTACAGCGTTCGACTCAACTAGGCTGGAGTATAAAATAACTTCAGACTGACAAATACAAGAAAACTGAAAAGTATTAGCATCATATCCTGTATTACCAAGAACATAGACATTCTAAAAACTTTTGTCATCAGGAGTAAAGGCTATGCTGGTAAAAGTTGTATTAAATTCGACATTTACTTGACAGATATCATTATTATTTGTACCACTTATTTCTATTTCATGAATACATACATACATATATCTCCATGCCAGCCTACAGCTAAAAGCCTAGTTGAATCGGTCTGAGCCTTACTTCGCCTTACATTGACATTAATGGCGTTTTCTTTTTCTTAATGTTTTTATTATTATTTAAAACGACTTTGAGAAACTCAACTGCGGCAAAAAACAACGTAAAAAACTTTATGAAATGTTAACAAAAGAAATCTTAATAAAATTATTCCTCGTTTGCGCAATATATTTTATAGTTTAATTCTAAAATCAGATTAACGTTATTATGCGTTTAGAGCCCAATCTTTATATTTTACGAGTGGAGGAATATGGAATCTGGTGCAAAAAAAAACTTTAAACCGAAAAACGTATGTACATATTGTAAAATGCATGTGCGACAAAAGGAAAAGCGGGAATATATTTTATCAAGTATCAAGTACAAACAAGACCACCGAAATATTTAAAAAATATTTAACTTCGGTGTTGCAGTCTAGAAAATCTGTTTGAAATAGCAAATGGGCTTAAGCATATATATGTAAATGTATTGCAAGTAATGAATGACAAAATGAATATAATTTGTTACAAAAAACTCCAACTTTTTATTATGTTTTGTCAGATGATCTTTATCTACAATGACTCTTGCTGTAATACAACACCAACTCTCAGCTTTTTTTCTTTTACAACATAAAAATTTAAATTGTATTTTGAATTTGTTTTTCTTTTAATAATAAAGAAATAATTTATTTCTTGGACTTGATTTTCTTAAGATAAAATTCCAATTCTTTGCCTTCCAAAATATAACCGTCTGAACGACCACATTGGCCTGGGCGGGATGAAATACAGGCTAAAATAAAAGAAAATTTCGAGAAATTAATAACATGTCAACAAAATTATATACGCACATTAAAATAAGATATTTTTACAAAACCAATCAGAGTAACTATGACAAGCAAATTCACACCCCATCGGCTTGTTACAGAACTTAAAACAAGTCCGTAACAATAAAATTTGATGGGATCGCTTTGAGATTTTAACATCATTTTGTTTTGCGCACAAACTAACATATAAAATTATAAACAAACCTAAGAGACGACCAGACACGAATTGGTCTTCCAAAGCTTGTTCAACTTTGGCGTACTTCTGGCGTTCCAAGTACTTCTTCATGGTCTTTTCACTGCGCTTCTTGGTGAGCACATCATTATCATCTTCCTTTTGTTGTTGCTTTGGGTTACGTTTACGACCCAAAGGCAATACGTAATGGGATTCATACCATTGACGGAAAGGAGTGGCGTCAATAACAACGATGGAGTTCTTTACCAAGGTCTTGGTACGAACCAATTCATTGTTTGAGGCATTGTAGACTACATCGGCAATACGAGTCTTGCGTGCTACACCCTCGGAAGCCCAGGCAAAGTTACCGGTTTCAAGGCGGAGGGCACGGAGTTTAGCATTACCACCGCGAGTGCGTACACTGTGAACGCGGGGAGAACCCAACTGAAACAAACAAATATTTAGTGTTAAGATATTTATATAGTTACAGGTATATTCTGTTCAACTATTAGTTTGAAAAATCAATCAGCAGTCCGAACATAATAACGTCATTCATCAATTGCTGAAAGCTCCAAAGGAACTATCTGGTTACAGTTGACACGCGTTAACATCATTTTGATCTTTCCAAACTATGCCAAACATATTACATATTAGATTTAGTAGAGGTCTCACCTTGGTATTGGCAGCAGGGCGGCCCAACTCGAACTTACGCTTCTTGCGTAAAGGTTTACGTTTGCCACCAGTGGCACGACGCTTATGAGCACTATCGCGGCTAATACCTGCAATAAATTGAATCACATTAAATCACAAATCTCACTCTCCCATAATAAATCCTTAAAGTTTAAAACTATCAAGAAAATCTTGTTTTAAGTCGCACTTGTCCATCGCTTGATATGTATTTCACCTTTAGACCGATTTTTACTTTGAGTTTTTGCGAATACTCTGCAAGATATTTAATTCTTGATTTACCACATTATTTTCCTGATAATTTAATAATTAAAATTATCAATTTCATTTATTATATTTCATGGATGTTTTAAGATTTTCTTGAAAATTTTTCACTTTATTTAAAACACAGCACTCACCCATCTTGAGTAAAAACAGAGAAGGAAAGGAAGCAAAAAAGAAACGCAATTGATTTTGTCAATCGCTTGTCACATGTTTTTTGTAAAAGAATATACAGGGTTGCATTTCGTGTGTCAAGTTCTCCTTTGAGACGTGTTTAATATGTATTACAATATTCAGTTGCAACAAATTAGGCATAAAATGTATCGAATGATCGTAATTTGTATTTATAATGAAAATTTAATTGAAATTGAATTAAAATTGGACTGATTTTCAAAAAAAAGTTTACAATTAATAACACATTTATACGTATTAATATATATTGATCTAAAAGTCGCATTAATTTTTGAAGGCTTTGTTTTTATATTAAATAAATGAAAATTACTGAGCCATTTAATGGATAAACTATATAGTCAAACATATTTTATTCATTCAGTCCTACAGTTTACATTAGAATATAACTATCTTATGAAAATTAATATATATTTAATGAAAACTTATTTATCGTTCGGAGATTTTTAAGTTGGTAGCAACTCTATATATATATATATTATATTGGAGAGTTAAATTTAGAATTTCACCACTTTAATACAACCCTGTAATTATTATCGAAAATGGTAGAATTTGTGCAAAATATCAAAGTAAAAGAAAAAGACAGACGCAATTAAAACAGGCAGCTGAATTTTTGCATTAAAATTGTAAAACTTTTCATTAAATTGCAAATAATAAATTTTGAGTTTAATAGGACAAAAATAATAAAGGTGTGTTTTATGTGTAAATTTGTTCGAAATATAAACTAAAAAATAAATTGTGTACATAGTATTTGTTGAAATATTGCAAAATGTACACACACGTACGCATTTATTACACATGAGTAATACAAAACCTGAAAAAAAGTATTTAAGTTATTGATTATTCAATATATAAATAAAACAAAGGAAGCATTTAAATAATCGCTCTGAAAAAAAATTTCGTTTTTTGTGCATAAATTCCTGTAATATATGCTAGGGTTTTATTGTAATTGTTGAGAGAAACTGTGATTTACATTCTGTTCATTTTTCTTGTTGGTTCGTCGTGTACGTGATATTTTTAAGATAAAACAACTCTGTTCACCATTGCGTCGCAGAAGTAAAAATCGAAGGACATTGTGAAAATATAATTGTTTAAATTATTCAGAAAAAAATAATAATTGTTTAATCTAACGTTTAATGCTTGTCATATAAAGTGTAGCATAAGTCCAAAAAAGGTTATTTTCATTCGTTTCACTTTTGTCGAATTCAAGATGTGTGTCAAATTTTGCGTTAAAGCGTGAAAATACTTAAAATAAATTTCACAAAGGCATTTACTGGTATGCCTTTTCATGTTCTCTTCAATCGATGCATTCTAAAATCTTTTAATATAGCAACAGGCCACAAGTGTATCGTTGTCTCTTTCTGTGGAGCCTATGTTATTTGTAAATAAAACAAAAAAGACAATTGTTGAAAAAAAAAGACATTCAAATGACAATTCATTACTTATTACCGAATAAAATAATTACATCGATTTAAATACAAATTATTCTATTCATTAAATAGTTTAAAATAATAAAACTGTTGTAATTTACAGGATTCTTATTATTTAAATCACTGTCACTGTTGAGATGGACACGATTGTGAGTTCCGGAGGTTCAAACGCCTCTGGTGATAGTATTGGTGGTATAAGTACCGGAAGTAATGGTTGCAAGCCACAACGTTGTGGAGATTCATCTCAAAATAACGGGATCAGTGCCGAAGTTAAGAAAATTTACCAGTAAGTACTATAACTATAGTATTTAGATGGAATAATTGTTATAATTTTTTTTTATTTGCTTAGACAACTTTACATCGTAGTTAAACAGCTGGACGATGAAAAGAAACAAATTTCGGGCATATCTCAACTGTTCCAAAATGATTTGGAACAGAAACGAGCCCAACTTGTTCAGTTATGTATCCAAATTATCTTTAAGGACTTTCAATCGGTGGGTAAAAAGGCACGGGAAATTATGTGGCGTAAAGGCTATTATGAATTCATTGCATATGTCAAAAAGAATTGGATTAAAGAGCTAAAAGATGTAGCCCAACCGGGTGCTCAAGACAATATTCAGAAATTAGAAAGATTTCTTTGTGCTGGTATACTGAATTACAAGAGAATAGCTATAAAAATGGAGGAGATTTATGATTTAGATTTGAAATATTTAATCGATTTCACCATTATAAATGACGGCTATTTAAAGGAGCTGAAAGAAAAAGATCGCCTATCTAAAGGCGACAATTTGAATGTGGATGAAATAAACAATTATGCACTGGATAAGAGTTTGGAAGCGGTATCATTTGCTTTGGATACTATACACTCATCATTGTTAAGTTTGGGTGATTTACATCGTTATTTTTTAGATTTTCGCATTGACACGAAATTAAAGATAACGAAGCAGTTGGCTGCCAAATATTACTTTGAAGCTTTTAAGCTTAACCCTGCTATAGGTATGGCACAAAATCAATTGGGCACCCTATATTATGGACAAAATTATGATTTAGATTCCATATATCACTATCTTTACTCGCTAGTGAGTTTGATACCGTTTGAGTTAAGTGAGAATAATGTTTGCAAACTCTTTGCTTCTCATGCTGATTACTTGACAAAACTTGATCCCGATAAAATCGAATTCAGTCTTCAGGACTTTTACGCTCGTTTCTACTTAATTGTGGATATATTCTTTTTTGACAAGGAGGTACCTGATTTTAATGCCTTGTGTCACTGTGTATTGGTAGACTTGCGCAAAATTCTCTGCTCCAAAACTTTTCAAGTTAACGATTCTTGCATATTTAAAATTGTTTCGATACTATTCTTCTGCTTGTCGAAATTAAAAATGATTAACTCTCAGAAGGTCTACTCGTTAAATGCTTTCTTGGTGGCTGTATGTTCTGATCTTATGGATGCATGTATTGTAAATTTGGAACAAACAATTTTGGCCAAGTCGGCGGAAAACGAAGAGTTTCATCTTATGTACGCTAAAAAGTTCGAAGAATTTGATATGATTGTTAGGAAATCTCGTAACGAATATAAAAACTGGCTAGCCTCTATAGGTGAAGCTGAAAGGAAGGAAAAGAAACTTACTCAGTTATCACAAAAGGATTTCTCATCGGATTCGCGCGAATCACAAAGATCTCACGATGATTACGTCTGCAAAACTCAAGACAGTAATAAGGTTAATAATAAAGACGACAAAAATGATGGTGAACCAATTTCCACAAGATCGTCAGATGAAGCAAAAGAAAGTGATCTAAAGACACCGCTGTCTTGTAAGAGCAAGAAGAAGGGTATGAAATTACGAAGACGTCGTCGTAAAATTGCGCAATCGGATGACAGTTCTTGTTATGATACTGAATCCGATATGGATACCGATTTCTCTACTGATGACGAAGATTATACAGACTTAAGTTCTAATTTCGACACTGATTTTAGTGATATTGAACCTGCAGAAGCTGGTGAACAAGATCAAGATCCAGAACGTGGAGTACAAGTTGATAACAAACATAAAAATAATAATTTGGTCAACTGCTCTCGCCACGGTTCTAAAGAAAGTATTGATTCAAACGTTGACAGCGTTGGACCCAATTTTTCCGATAACGAAGACATTGTTATCGAAGAAGAAAATATTATTTATCCAGAAGACCATGAAGAACAACGCTTGTCACATACAGCACGTAATAATTCTCAAGAAAATGATACGGAAGAACTTTTGAAAAGTTTTGAAATTCTTCAATTGCACACTAATAATGCTGCATTGAATTTTACCAATTGCGATAAGGAAGTTTCACAAAAAACGCAACAAATAAACGGCCAGAAACAGAATGAAGATAATAAAGCTAATAATGGAGAACCACCAAAGAAGATGGTTTATCGCAATAAATACACCAAAATAAATCCCAACATTATAGTAGATTTTGCTCAAAATGAACCCACAATTAGAGCTTTGAAAATTCTTTTCGACTGGCTACGCATAAATCATGAAATTCTGTTTGGTTGCTATCATTCGAATCCCGAATTTATTCACAAGATTATGAAATTATTAAATTACTGTAATATTGACATTTTCACGCGTAAGGTTTATTTTGAGCGCGAGTTTCTTGTTACACCCAATGTTCGCCAAACATTGGCAGATCTATTTGACGTCCGTGTAAATGTGCCGCTTTCAGAGGATTTTGTATTTAAAAGTTTCGATATATTTCAAAGCACTCAAATAACATTAGACTGGGAAACTACTATTCGAGAGAAAGTTACACCACAGGAAGAATCTATTTTACGCATATTCAAAATGGTTGATTTTGGTTTCTTTATATGTAAGCAAAAGAAGTTTAATTATCGCTTTTGTGTAAAGGCTAGACGTTTCACAGAAAATACTAAAAAGAAACGCGAAGAAAAAAAATCATCTTCCAGGCGACGCGAAAGACGTACCGCTAAAAATGCTGCCCGGAAGCGAGTGGAAGGTCGTACACGACGCTATTCTGATCGTAAAAATGGCATTGTACGTAAGAGCTATACCAGTAACGAGGAAAAAGATACTGTAGAGGAATGTAAGCGTATGCCACGCAAAGGATATCTTCGAAACCGGAACACAGAAAAGTTCAATAGTAATGGTGCTACTGCTGGTGGCACTTCGGCGTCGACAACTACGAACAGCGCAATTTGTGAGAAGGTACAATCTAGTAGTGGTGCTGATGAAGAAAGATCTGAAGCCATGTCTAAAAAATGTGAAATAATGGGAAAGCTCTGGCTAAAAAATGAAGTGGAAACTTTGGAAGAAGAGGTTTGTATTACTGTAATTTGAAGGAGACAGTGTAAGGCGTTACAATTAATTTTTAATTAATTAATTAATTTTTTAATTTAACAGTTACGTAAAAATCCTTTAAACATGATAATGACCCCCTTCATTGTGGTAGATGCTAAAGCTTTGACCGAATACAATGGCATTGTTAAAAATTTGGTTAAGAGTAGAAAATTTATTGTGCTCATACCAAATGCTGGTACGTTAAATATATATATATATATATATATATATATATATATATATATATATATATACATACATATATACATACATACATATATACATATATAGTTTCTTTTTAACGAACATTTTTTATTTGTTTGTTTCAAATAGTATTCAACGAACTGGATGATTTGAAAAAGCGCAGTGAAAATGCTCGTAATGTTATCCGTTGGTTGGAGCAAGAGTTTAAACACGGTAACCGACATATGAGAGCTCAAAGAGATAATGAAAATTTGGCATTATCTTTAATTAAAATTCCACGAAAATTAGGTATATGTATTATAATCGCGTTCCCTCATATGTATATATTAAATTTGAATCTTATGTTTTCATTTAAGATCGCGATGCTTCTGTGTTTTTACAAATCGCCCAATTTTGTAATCATTTGGTAGCCAACCATTCGGATCCCAAAGCTACGGAATTTCAATCAAATGTGGTCACTTACTTGTCTGGCGATTATTTACATGAGAAACAACGCCATCAAAATAATTTCAGTTTTACTGGAATTTTAGATTCTATACCAGTTAGGCATGATCAAATTGCGAATTTCTATGCGAAATTTAAGGCCAATAAAAAATGAATGCATCAACGACGCGGGATTAACACCTGCAGGGAAGTAAGCACCGTCGTCGTCCTAGCTGTCGTATTGAGTCGTATTTATTACACAACAAAATGCCAAGAACGTTAATTTGAGAAAAAAAAAACAATAACAACAAATACAACGCCATCAATCAAATAAGAAACAACAACAAATGCAACCCAAACACATTAAAAAATTCAACATAAAAACAAATATTGCTAAAAACAACCAGTAATTGTAACAGCTTCATATTACTGATGTCATAGATAAAGCCGCTGAGCTTAGTTCTTCAATTGCTTAGAAGTCATAAAGATTTTTATGTAATTTGAGAACATCCAAAAGACTTAGCAGAGGAAGATCAACAAGTTGAATTTAGCGTTCATGCGGAAATGTTGCATAAAAATACTTTTTTTTAACTAAAACCTTTATTTTTAATAATTAAAAACAAAAATCGGAGTTTAAAGGGATGTTTTACAAGATTGAACGAAACCCATCATTAACAACAAATTGGTAATGAAACAAAATATATATTTTGTGAAAGAAAAACCTTGAGAAAAATCTTAAAAAACTAAAAACCCCAAAAAATATTCAACAATAGGCTTTATATAACTCCTGAACTAAAAAGAGTGGTACTTTTACCAAAAGCAAATTCTTCTAAATTACTTGGTGTTCAGTAAAGTATGTTTCGTCAAAAAATTTCAAGTGGATTTTAGGTTAAATTACCGATAAATTTTTAATATAATGCTGGTTTTTTCAACAATGTGAAAACTAATTGAGAAAGTATACTTTACATATTTTACATGGCAAAATATTGTCCAGATTTATTTCTAAACACAAGTTTTCAGTTGCTGAAAAACATTCTAATGATATAGCTCTTTGTTTTAAACTCTTTCAACTTCCAAAACTATATGTTTATTCATTTAGTTAACAGTAGGATTTGCAAACTTAAAAACAATGAAAATGTCGAGAAGGGACAATCGTTTCTTGTAGTTTGTTTAATCAGTTTCAACATTGAAAACATTGTCCTTTCAACGCTAACCTTCTTTCAAACAACATTTATAATTTTTATTACACACCTTATTTCATATTTGTTTTCTGTCATAATACATAAAATATCTGGTAAAAATTCCGCCTATCCTCACAAATAATAACTTTTGCTATTTCATATACAAGAAAGATAAAACTTTTCTTATTCATATCAATTTGGGCAGATTTTGTACTGAAAACTTTAAATAAAAATTAATTTCAATTCATATTCTTAATATCAATTAATTTTTCATCTTTTTAATAAAGGGAATATGTCAACATATTTTAAAATTTTTTCAATTTTATAGTTTTTTTTTTCATAAAAATCAATGTTTATCATGCTATTTAATTTTTTTAGTATAAGATCTGCCCATGTTCAATAATATAGTAATAAAAAAATTGTTTTTTTTTTCAAACCAGGACTAGATATTTATTAAATTATTAATCATGTTCATACTTTCTGTTAAAGTATTTCAAAATTTAAAAACTATATATATATTTTAAAATAATTTGAGACCATTAGATGACAGTCAAACTTTAGTTAGACACGCCGAAATACATCTCAATGGTGTAATTAATTTGGTAATGTAATTTGCAATAAATCTGTCAGTACAGTGTTCTCAACTTTGGTTTCAAACAAAAATTAATTTTTAAACAGTTAGATAAAATTGCATTAAATTAAAAAATTTATCAGAATGAAATATACTCGTACACATTTTTATAGTTTTATTAAATTTTAAATTTGTTACACTTACCAGAATAATGATTCTTTATACAATTCAATTCGCATTAAAATAGTAATTAACACATACCCTGTTCTTATTTTCCACAATTAAACTTTAATATAAATACAATTCAATAGACTAACAAAATATCATAAACATGGATACTAACAATTAATGGGTTAAAAATAATAAAAAAAATAAAAATTCATCGGGTCTTTAACATTTTTCTTAAAAAAAAATGAGAACTTTGTGATTACAATTTAAGCTATTTTAACCGTAGTTTCATACAAAATGAATATTTAAAAATTAAATCATAAATAAAGCTCGATGGTACCCAAACACTGTTTTTTATTTTGCACTGTTAAACTAAAACTTTCAGGTAATTTTATTTATTATATGTACAATTTAATATATTGCAACAACAATAAAAAAAATAAGATACTCAAATCATATGATATTAAAGCAGGCTATCTAACAAGTTGTACAATTGTTACAAATTTTAAACCACAGTCCTTGATTCTAAGTTACATGCAACATACATACTTGTATGCAAAATACGTAAATTAGTTGCATTGTCTCCTTAATTATTAATTAGTTTATAAACAAAAAAGAAAAGGTTATAAACATGTTACCAAGTACTAAAACAAATATATTAACATTATCAAAAAGGTTGAGATCGCCTCGGTTCAAATCCAGGTCAGACATCAAAACGAAAATATGAAAATTTTTCTTCGGCGACTTCCTCTCAGCAGATTTCTGGCAAAACTCTGAGTAAATAAAATTTCTAAAAAAATAATCTTTCAACTTTAAACTGTAGGTCCCGCCACTCATGTATAAAATTAAAACACACAAAATCACTGGTGTGAGAAGCTAGGTCGTAATCCTGATGACTAATGGATTGTAATGACCAATTATGTATGTATTAAAAAGTTTTTTTTTTACAATTAAATGGAAATACAAGTTTATGAAACAGTAATGACAAAGGGATTTACAAAACGAAGCCTTAACCATTATAGCATAGCAGCACAGCAATCTTAAAAGAGTGTAACAAGTCGGAATTGCTATTACAATTGTTTGATATTTATTATACATAAAATTAAATAAAGGAAAACACGTTAGCCCGACTTATTAAATTTCCCTTGACCTTGTGGAAGAAGTATTTTCCATTTTCAATTATTACCTTGTATTTATGGAAACTCTATTGGATAAGATCAGGATTCTAAAAGTTTTATTTCGAATTTATCTTTTTGCCAAATAAAACAACAGATTTTAGCCTTCGGTATTTGTAATTGTCATACTAAAATTTATTTTTATTTAATTTAAAATTAATGTTTCATACAGTTTATATTTTAAACGATAATTTAACGGTATATACAAGTGGTTAGTATGACATTCAATTCGTAATTGTCTTTAATTTAGTTCAACTAACCAAATTTGTATGTCAAACAGAAAATTTATCTGAATGTCAATTATATTTCAAAGCTAGAATTTAAAAACTATCATCTAATTAAATCTAAAAAAATAAGCAAAAGAATTGAATATTTAGAAATGATTATTTATTACAATACTTTCGCCATTCATTGACTAACCGTATGTTCTCATTATTACGATTGTTTTTTTTTTTAATATTTCATTACTTATTTAAATATTAATTTCATTAAGTCTAAAGTATTTATTGTTTCTTTTTTATATTTTTTTCTAAATTATTTACGTAAAAGAAAAAATTTCTGTATATATACTTAATGAATTTTACAAGAAAACAATAAAATAAAAATATATAGAAATTTCATAAAGGAAAAGTATTGGTTTAGGATGAGGGAAAGTGAAATTTAAAAATGAAGCAAACTTGTTAAATTTGTTGAGATATAAAATAAGTATAAGAATTTTAACTAAAAAATTAATTTCAACTACTTTATATGAAATTTAGTTAAAAACAACTGATCGTTTATCACGATTTTTGGCTCTGGAGATAGTGCGTGCTTTAAACGCAGCTGCATTCATTAAGTGCTGCAAATAAATCGTATAATTTTACGTGATCGTATAATTTTTTTAAGGAAATATAATGACAAGGTACTCACTCTTTCTAACTTAGATGCTTTATTTTTGGGAGCTCCGTTAGATTGATTTAGTTTTGTGCCCAAACCAAATATTTCTCGGATAAAATCATTTTCTTGCAATTGTGATGTCATACCAGGGCCCATTACAATACATAGCGCCGAATATTGATGATGTATAGCCCATGAATCCAAAACCAAACATTCACTACCGAATCGAATGTTAATTTCAGGAGAAATATCCTCCTATTTTAAAACAAACGAGAAATTGAAATGGAATGTTTTTTTACTCAGGAAATATTGAAACATAAAAAACAACATTTGCTTGGATATAATTATCAAATCATTTATGTAAAAAAATATAAATATATAACATACATGTGTAATATATTTTTTTTTATTTGGTTTACAAAATTTATTGTATTGAATTAAAATAAATAAATGTTAGTGACTACTTATCAACATGATTATGTGCCACCTCATACAAAGAGGTACGACTTTGTTGGGGGCCGCAGCACTCCTGTCAAACAAAAGGAAAAGGTCGAGTGTCAGTGCGTAGAAGAACCTACAATTGATATTCCTAAAAAAGTTGAAAAGGAATGTGCAATTGAATGGACAGGGGTTGCACCAATGGGGCGTCTGATTGATCCCCGCATTATACCCACAAAATTTTCAAAGGATCAACTGGATGCTATGATTCAAGAAGGTGAAGATGATTGCTTTAAGGCACAACCAAATCGTTTTCTAAAAATTCTTCGCACTGCTTATCCTGATCTTTATGAAAGGCTTAAGCAAATGCCTAAAGATGAACTTAATAGGCGTTTGGATCGTGATCGTATGCACACAACATATCAAGTCGATTTTTGTAACATAAACGAGTACCCCGAAGGTATTTATGAATCCCTTAAGGTGGAGGATGAAACCAGTAAGCTTAACGCAAGCAAATTATTACAACAACAACGACCTTGTGCTGAATTTAGAGCTAACGTTATGAAAGAGCTGTCTAAAGATACTGCAGACGGTGGCTTTGCCATCAGTGATGATCCATGCGAAAAGGCTTACAAGCCATTCAAAATATCATTTGCAGACTCATCTCGTTTCATTACTTCTGGCAATAATTCACATTGGCGTAGTAACATTTTTACTAAGAAAGCAAAATTCACAGAATATATAGACACTATAAGTAAGATTGGTTGTGTAATTATGAGAAATAAGATTCACGATCATAAGAAGTGCACAGAAAAGCACTGCAGACATCAGTTGGTTCATGCTTGTACAAATTTAAAATAATTTCTTTTTAAAATTGGATTTAGCACTTTCGCATATAAAGATACATTTTTAAATTCAAACTAAATTAACTGTTAATTAACTGATTTCAATAAAATACAGTATAAAGTGATTAAAACATCATTTAATTGTTTCTGTTTACTTACTTCCAAATAACGCAAAACATCTCTGAATGTTGCTCTTTGAGCTTTACGGTCTCGCTTAGCTCTATATTTATGCGAATCAGTAGCTAACTGTTTAACGGCATCGATTAGGTCGTTCAAATATTCCTCCAAGAAATCCTCATCATGAGCACGGCCACATTCTAAAATTAAGGCCAAGGTTTCTCCAGCTGCTATGCGAACATCCAAATGTGGCGATTGCAAGAGACCCATTAGCTTTTTTAATGATCTAAAATTTTAAAACGTATTAAAAACAATTTCAAACTTTGTAAGTTTTAAGCAATAAATTTAACTCACGGTAACATGGGCTGACCGCTGGTCATCCAAGAAACAAAATCTCCAGGTGGTATCATTGTTAGCAGTAGACCCCATGATGAGAGAGCCTCAGCGTGCAATGTGCCAGCATCAGCATTTACAGAGATAGGAGTCTTATCATCGCCCTTCAAATAACTGCCACTGAAAATTCCTTCGAAAAATTGCATAAGACTTAATAGGTCGCCTATATCGACATTGCCAAAGAAATTTAACAAGCCCAAAGCGGTGCAGCATTTAGCACGAGCATCAAACGAAACTGACTTATCCTGAACGGTAGTCAACAAAAACTGATTTAAAGCTTTTGATATTCCATCATCTCCTCCAAGTTGTAATACCAATAACGGAGCCAATCTAGCACCCCAAACTTGTTCAGAGCCCTTTCCACGGCGAATACTTTTTTCGATACAATCAATTAAAGTTTCTTTACGGTCGTCAACACAGTCAGGCATATAACGATGCATTAGAATTTCGCACATGCTCTCCAGAGCAGCAGCTCTAGTCTGTGCCGACTTTTCTGTAGCATTTTCCAAAGCTTGAACAAATTTTTCCTCATAACGTTCATTTAAGGATAATTCATCAGCGTCATTAACTGATGAAGGAGCATTTTCGGAAACAAATGAATATACAGATGCATTTTCGTTATAAGATTCGTCCTCTGAATTGGAATCGCCCGGACGTCCTAAAAGGAAGTAGATTGGAAAAAAATACTTTAAGAGTACAAAGTTTTTCATTTTACTTAGAATTATGATTACATAACAGAGTTTCAGAGTTAGTGAACTTAATTTTATGTTTGAAGGTTATTTTTAATCCATGATATTAACAACATTATATTATTTATGTACAGGTTGATACACACCCTTTTTGATATCCACGTATTTATTTATCATAAAAATTTTGTGTTTTAAACCTAGATTGACAGAGTGAATAAAACTAAAACAACTTTTAATTATATTAACATAGTAATAATGTAATTGCATAAAAAGGTAAACGAAAAATTAAGAAAACATCTCATATAATCAAAAATATGATACAAATGTACGTTTGTACATAAATATGTACATATAGATAATTGTGTGCAAATGTAAATCAACAAACACATACTATAGTCATGAATGTTCAAAACGGCCTTAAAAAAGTAAAATATTTATACAATAAACTGGTTAACCTGAGACTTTCAATAAAGTTACTGTATAAATGAAGTAGTTGTCTTAGATTATTATCTGGATTTAAGAAAGAAAAATACATATTTCTATGTACGAATAAATGGCCACTCAGTCAAGAAGGCATGCTATTGAATAAATATAGTAAAACCATATTGATTTAATTAGTTTTTTTATGCTGTGATTTTTTAAAAACAGCTGATCCTTTGTGTACATTTTCAAGTTATGAAAACAGTATTGTTTATTGATATTTCAGAGTTCTTTCTATACTATAAAATGTTACAACTCTTAACAGTGATCGACTAATTAAGTAAATAAATATTCTATTATCAAAACATTATTACGTAATGATTTTCAAGGTCATTTAATCCGGCTGTTAAAGAAAGTGTGTTTCTTTCTATGTTGAGTTTTAAAATATTTTCTACAAGTAGATAGCTATTTGTGTAGATATAGGAAAACCTTGACAAATGCTTATACATATATGCTCATATGTTTGTATGTATTATGTCTACTGATAGTATAATACCTGTATATACTAAATATTTTTGATACACTTTTTTAGAATTGAATCAAAAAAAAAACTTGAGCATTTTGCATACGTGTATTAATTGAGTAAACTTTACCAAAGTGGAAATGAATAACTAATATTACGAAGTTATTGTCTAACAGATGTAATTGGGACACGTATTTAAAACATTACAATTTTTTTCAATATATTTCTAGTTTCAAGATCACTTATTAATCACAATATTACAGTTGTTTATTACGCTTAAGGTTTTAGCAAAATATTAAGAGTATGCAAAAGCTAAAAAACAAAAAGCTCAATCCACAGAAAGCTTTTTTGTGGTATTAAGAAAGTAAATGAAAACAAAAATAAACGAAAAATATAAAATAATAAAAATGTTATTTATCCTTGGAGACAACATTGTGTTCCCACGACATACGGATTTATATACGTACATACATATATTACATTATATACACTGCACATTCTGATATAAGAATATGTTCCATCTATGTTATGAATTTTGAATAAAATAGGACTAGTTCAGGCAATTAATCGCATATAAGATGGATCGCCTGGCATAATGGATTGTTGTATATCGTTGTTACTATATTTCAGTTAACCTTACCTTTTCCTCCTTTCTTATTACGTCTCGGCATGTTTGATTTTTTGTTTTTATTCTTTTCCAAAGATTTCGATATTTTAAATGAGTATAAAGATGAAGTTGAGGATGAAATATTGAAACTGATCGTTTTCGTTAAAACACCAGTTGCTGTAGCCGACACCCTGTATTTATGTATACAGAAAACTGCCAGAGAAAAATTGCCCGTTGAAATATTTCTCTTTTAGAAAATGGCAACAATAATATTGTTTTCAGTTGTTATTGCTGTTAGTTAAAGGTGGTTGCTTGTGTTAGCCTTGAGCAAGTGCAAAGAAATACAGACACAAAATAAAGTTGATAAATTTTATCAAGGAAAAACTATTTTCCTTTGTGCTCGCCGGGCAACTCTTCAGATATAAGCAAAAAAGGGCAAAAGCGCGCGCGCAATTTTAAGAATTTAAACCGAAAGAAAATATAAAAAAATGACAGTTAAGCACGAGGTAAATTTATACACTTTTACTTTGTTGATCCTTTTTTAATTTTTTTTTTTGTTTTTTGATTTTAATGTTTATATGATTTAAATTTTTTGTAGTCTGCCAATTAAAATGAATTATTCACTTTGGTTAACAACACGTTCTATTGTTTTATACTTTTATTAAAGAGAAATTATTTAAATGTTTTGTTTTAATGTTTCTTTTCTATTTATAATTGCACTTAATCAGGAAGTGGCTATACAAAAGTTTTGATTTTTCCAATTTTTAATAATTTTACTTTTTCTTCTTAAACTCTCGACTTGAGATTTTTTGTTTTTCCTAAAAAATTGTTGAGATTCTCGAAGACTAATTGCTCTCCTTGAGACGCACAAATTGTTATTCGACGATGACGACTGATGATTGTTAACCGTTGTATAAATATTTATATTGAATTCCTCTTTGCACAAACACAACGAAGTTTTTTCACTTTGTACAAGATTATAATTATTAACGTTGGATTTTGTTGTTGGAACAAATTTCATGATTAATTGCAAGGTTCAATATGCTTTAAAATTATTGTTTGTTTCACAATTTAATCAAATTGCTTTGATATCGATATATTGTTTAATGAAATAATGTTTGTTGGTTTGCCTGCTTTCCAACTTTTTCTTTTGTACTCGACAAGTAATCGAAAATATTACAAAAGATTACTCATTGGTTTGTTATGTTGTTGTTTGCTAAAAATCGATTGCATCTAAAACTCAAACGAAAAATCAAAATCAAAATATTTCGTTTCACGTTCTTTGTCCAGAAAAACGAAAGAAAAACTATTTCACAAGCTTAACCAAAAAAGCTTTTGTGTTAATTCATTAAACACTTTTTTATTGTTTAGCAATTTAATAATGATGTGTTTGTCTCACTCTTTTGTTATTATTAATAAATGCTGTTTTGGTTGAAAGTTGACGATTTTTGCGATGGGTTGTGAAATTGATTTCACATATACACGAAAAAATCACAAACGATGCTTCCACAAGAACTATTTTTCCGCGAATGAACAATATGTCAAAAATATCAGCGATTTCTGCAGGAGTGGTGACTTCGAGTAGCAGAGCTGATCATAATCGTATTATTAAATAGGGAAATTTACTAGTAATACAAAAAATTTATATATATATATATATATATATATATATATGTACAATTACAATTATATTAATATATTAAAGGTAGAATGTATAATGTTTTTATATTCTCTTTCCAATAAATCATGAGACCATATGACTTAAGTTAGTAAATATAATCTTTTTGTTATGAATAAATTATGAATGAATTTACTACATTATTATACAACACTGTATTATTTGTAAAATTAAGAAACTAGAAGGAGTATAAGAAAAGGAAACAGAAAATTTCACGAAATAATTTGTGTGATAAAGATAAAGAAAGAAGAGATATTGGCTTAAAAATAAAACACAAATATTAGGAAATACAAAATTGTAGATAATTAAGTTAAAGAAAGAAGTAAAACATTTTAGTATTACTTTAAAAATATTTTGGTCGAATCAAAGGCTATTTTTGCCCAAAACAGAAGGTAAATTGAGTAATTAGCCAGGTATGGAGAAAAGCACATATTAATGGGGACTGATGGTCAGGAAAGAGGTTTTGGTAATTGAACAAAAATTCAAAATGAAATAAAAAGAACAAAGTTCATAGTAATTTAAACAAAGCTTGGCAATTATCCTATGTACAGTTGTAAATTAAATGCTAGAATATTAATTAGATCAAATTGAACTTTAACCTAATGCTTCCAAAGTGTAGATAAGGATATCATTGATAATATTATCGTTATCGAGCTTACATACCGATTTACAGATTATTATTATTCTTAATAACGTATGTATTTTCTAAAATAAATTATATTAAGGTTAAGTTGTTATGGTATCTGTACAAGAACGTTTCCAAGCGGCGGTGAATGTAATAAAGGGCCTGCCTAAAAATGGACCTTATCAACCCAGTAATGCAATGATGTTAAAATTTTATGGTCTATATAAACAAGCAACGGAAGGACAATGTCATCAAAGAAAACCTGCATTTTGGGACGTTGTAAATAAAGCAAAATGGGAAGCTTGGAATAGAAACAGTACCCTAACGAAGGAAGAAGCAATGGAAAAATATGTGGAAAGCTTACAGGAAATCATAGAAACGATGTCGTTCACTGAAAATGTTCAAAACTTTGTAGGAAGCCTGCAAGGTTTGGAGAACATTAATTTGGATGAATTAGAAATTATAGCTCCCCGTATGCGGGAATTGGCAGAATCGCATCCTAATTCTCCATTTAATTCAAGGACAAACAGTCCTCAGCATAGTAGCACAAATGAAAATGGTGACGAAGAGGTATGTTGATAAAATTATAAAAAGCTTTATAAAATAAACATGAAACTTTAATTTTAGCCAATTTTAAATGGACATTCTTCATCTCTGGATGGAATTGCTAATTCTCTCATTTCAAACAATCAGCAATATGAACTGCCTCCTTTACCAATTCATACAAGTGATTCAAATGTAATAGATTACTCACAAACGAATGGTTCAATCGAACAGTCAGATGACGAATACGTGGATCCATATGATATTCAAACCGAACTTTATGAATCGTTGCAGCGTAACACAGAATTACTGAAACAAGTTCAAGCCACAGTGTTGCGTATGAATTCTGATATGTCATCCGTAAATGAACGCATATTGAATTTAGAACAAACAATCAAAACTTGGAAAAATTCATCTACAATTCGAAAAAGTTCTCCAAATGTATTGGAACAAAAACCCAACTATCCAAACTGGTGGCCCTTTTCTGATATTTCACCTTTATGGTTTATTTTATTGGTTGCATGGCCTTTTGTGGTAAAGAGAATTGGTAAAATATTAGCGAGTCCTGCGAAACGCAAATAAGTGGAGTTACAAGTTTGAGAAAATCGATTTCTTAATCGTTAAATTTTATAATTTCGACTTAAGTGGTGTTTATTGTTAGCGGAAGATAATAGCTGATCTTAGTGTTTTCACTAGCTTCAATCATTTTATTCCATGATTATTTATTAGTATACAGTTTTAATCAACTTTGCTGGTTTTTGTTATGCTTACTTTTTAAGTTTAAAGGTTTAGTTATAATGCTTTCATTCCCTCTTTGTATAAATTATGATGTAAGAAAATCATGTGTATATTTTTTTTCTTAAAATGTAAGGAAAATATTTTCTTATGATGTATGCTTGTGTATAATTTTGTTGAATTTTGCGAATTTTATAGAAACATTTTGAAATTATTTTTACGACAAATATATAAATTAAAACTACTGGTGTTTAAATACATAATTTTTATATTGAAAAACAAAGCATCATATTGGACATCCTGTCAACAAATACAAAGTAATTTTAATTGTTTTTGATGCAAATACATATAATATATATTTTATTAATTTTATAAAAGTGCGTTAATCAACAACTACATCCATATATATTTTAAGGAATGATTAAGGTTGGGCGGTCTGGCGCAAGTACTTTTTGCCTGAAGGAACATCTACGATAGAGAATCCTTTCGGAAACTTTTCCAAAGCTTCTTGCTCAGATATAGTGGGTAGTATCATACAGGCATCTCCTTGCTGTATGTAAAAATTAAATGTTTTACTAATATTCATTCTACACATAATATTTCAATATTACCTTCCAATCTGCTGGTGTAGCAACTGATTTTGTACTCGTCAATTGCATTGAATCTATGACTCTCAAAATTTCACTTGTAGGAAAGTATAAAACAGTTTAATGCAAAATGAAATAAAATTATAAATCGAGTATAAAAACTTACTCAAAGTTTCTGCCAGTTGTGGCAGGATATAGGATGGACAAGCGCAGTTTTTTATTATTATCAATGATAAAAACCGCACGACACGTTAATGGTATACCTTGAGCGTTTAATTCATCTTTATCCAACATATTTAGCATTAAAGCCAACTCGCGCTTGTCATCGGCAATAATTGGATAATCGAATGAAGGTAATTCTATAAAGCAGTTTAAATTAATTATTTTTCTGTAGTTATTAGCAAATTGCTACTTACTGCCAAAACATTTTATATCCTCTATCCAGCCTTTGTGAGAATCTACTGAGTCACAAGATAAAGCTATGGGTTTTATATTGCGTTTATCAAATTCTGGAAGCAGAGCAGCTACACGCGATAATTCAGTTGTACACACAGGGGTGTAATCGGCAGGATGAGAAAATAAAATAGCCCATCTACATATTATCTTTGAAAACATTTTTGGCACGGATTAAAACGAAAAAGAACTTACGAATTCTCCATCCATTCATAAAAATCGATTCGTCCTTGGCTAGTTTCAGCCTGAAAATTAGGAAACTGATCTCCTATATTTAAAGCTTTACCGGACATTTCTAATTATAATTGTATCCACTAGTTAGGTATCTCCAGCTGTTTTTCTGTGTCTCCAGTGCTGGAAATAAAGCCGCAAAAATATTTAAGCAATGTTGCCAAAGTCTTCAATTTTAATTCCCAATCGGGTTTTGACTATATTCATTTGTGTTCAAGCATATTGTTGATTTAGGATACCATGGTTAATATCGACAGCTTGAAGTGCTGCCAAATTAATTTGTTTCTCAGCTGTTTAATACGTCAAATTCATTTAACTTTCATTTATTGATAATAATTCAAACAATTCCTGTTTTATTTCTGAGATTTTACGTTTATGAATTATTTAATAATACGAATTGGTAAATAAATGGTGGTTTTGAATTAAATATTAGAAAATTTATTTTTGTGTTCACGTTCAGTAACTATTTTTACATAATAATAAAATTTCAATACGTTATTATTGTGGACTTTGATCAGTCCACAATTTTCCATTAATTTTTGAAAGAATTTGATAGGTAAGTTATAAGTCTGTTAATTTGAAGTTTATCTATGTATTTGCATTTTTATTTGTCCAACAATAGAAAGAGCTGTGTTAAGAGAATATACTAAATATTGAACTATTGCTTGTTTATGCCAGATTTGTCGAGTTGTCGTCTTTTATTGAAGTAAACCTGTTAGTGGCATTTTTTAGATGGATGATAATTTAAAAATGTTGAGCATATTTAAAACATGACATAGAGCTGAAAATTATTCAAAATAAAAATACGGTTTCACCAATTAAAACTACGTTATTTATTTATTCTTTCAGAAATTACAAAATGTCTGATTCATCTGAACGTAAAGCTAATCCCGTAAAATCTTTTATTAGTGGCGGATTTGGTGGTATATGTACTGTAATCTCAGGCCACCCCTTAGACACTATTAAGGTATAGTTTCCATGATTAAGAAATATTTCGTAAATTATTAAACTTCCATACTAGGTTCGTTTACAAACAATGCCAAGACCTGCCCCCGGAGAGGCTCCTATGTTTAAAGGCACATTTGACTGTGCAGCAAAAACGATTAAAAATGAAGGCTTTTTGGGCTTGTATAAAGGAATGTCTGCCCCTATGACAGGTGTTGCTCCAATTTTTGCATTGTGTTTCGCGGGTTATGCGTTGGGAAAACGAATTCAACAAACTGAAGGAAATACAAAATTAACATATCCACAAACATTTGTAGCGGGCTCGTTTTCTGGTATGCTTTCTACAATTATAACAGCTCCAGGTGAGCGTATAAAGTGCCTTCTGCAAATACAGCAAGCTTCGTCCGGAGGCGAGCGAAAATATAATGGCATGGTTGATTGTGCGTTAAAATTATATAAGGAAGGAGGAATTCGTTCCATTTACAAGGGTAGCTGTGCTACTCTCTTAAGAGGTAGGTGGAATTATTATTATTTAGCATGTATTCTGCATGTTATTTTTTGTGCTCGGTGGGCAATTTCATATTATTATCTAACACTATTCACTATTCACTATTATTATATGTACATATCAATCTATCCATTTAATATTTAATTATACGATATGATTAGAGTTTCGGGGAAAATGAAAAAATCATTGTTTTCTTCCAAACTTCGCTCATGAACTCTATAATTGTATATATTTATTGATGCAACTTACATTCATTCTTAAAAATATGGACATATGAAACAAAAATATTAATTTTCTCAAATTAAATAAAATGAACTTATTCGAATACCAAACACAGCTTATGAATTTTTTTTAGTTGTGAGAATAAAATTATTTTAATCTTGCTAATACGTAATGGACTTTAATTAATTAAACAACAACAAATTGTTAAATTTTTATTTATTGTTTATATTGACGATTTACATCATTACTTATTGTGTAAAGTTTTATCTAATTTGTTATTCAAAATCAATGTTCTAATTCTCAGTATTTTATAAATGTTTATCTTAAGCCTAAGCTCGATAAGCTTAAACCTTTTCAAGAGTATGTAAAAAGAAAAATGATTTTACTAATTTTCTTTAAGTTTTCAAACATATGAATGAATTTTAAGTATCATTTGAAAGCTCATCTCCTTCATTTTTATTATTTGTTTGCTTAACACCATTAAACGTTTTTATTTTATGAAGTTGATAATTTAAATCATTCTCATTGTTATTCTTTAGAGAATTCCTAATTCTTTCGGGTCTTTGCAATTGCCACATCACCCGATTTTCGATATGTTTATTACTTATTTTTGAAATTTTTGAGCTGTTTTTGTTTGCTCTTTGTTTATCTTCTTCAACCTTGAGCCAATGAGGTATTTTCTTCTGTGATGCAAGCGAGCGCATTTGAACATATTTTTTGCTACATTGCATATGCTTCCGAATGACATAGTAAACACTTCGTCCTTTAAAATTATCACATCGCGGAGCTAGTTTTTTATTGAATTTGAGACTGTTTGCTCCATGGCATGAAATCTTTTCTCCAGTTAGAAAATCATGGACACACCTTTGAGTGTATGGCCCTTTTTCCTGATTGGTAACTTTAGCTTTCCAGTTGTTCATATCACAAGAACATATCCATGGATTATTATTTAAACGAGCCAACAATAATTTTTTTTGTTGGAAAAATGTTTTGGGTAATGTTTTTAGTTGATTATTATTTAAATATATTTCTTCCAAACTTTGTTGATCGTCAAATAATCCAGGAGGTATATAAGATATAAGATTTTGCGATAAATTTATTATTTTTAGATTTTTGCAACCGATAAATGCATCCATTGAAATGTCTTTTATATGACAATTAGACAAATCCAGTTCCTCTAATCGAGATAGTCCAGCGAATGCATCAAACTCCACTCTTCCTAGTTCCCCCCGTAATTTTAGTTTTTCCAATGATGTTAAATCCTATAATAAAAAAATTAATAAAGTTTTTATAAAATATCAATAATTACCTTGAATATATATTGATCTAAACTTTGTATTGTAACATTATTAACTTCCAAAATTCGAAGCTTAGTTAATTTTTTGAATGGTTGATTGCCCCACAATTCTAGAGGCATTTTATTTGAACCGAAAAACATTTCTTGGGTTTGATTCATTACCCAAAATGTTGCAGGGAATATGTAGCGTATGGGGTTTAATCGAAAATCCACGCGTTCTAATTTGGGGAATGGCGGAAAAGTCAGCTCAGTAAGTTTAGTTAAACAATTATCGCTTAAATCCAATACTTGTAATGCAAATAAGCCAGCTAAATTCCGATAATGTAAATCTTGAATAACATTATGTGCTAATGATAACGTTTTCAATTGTGTGGCGCCTGATAAAGCGAATGGTGGTACAACTTCTATTTTGTTTCGTTCTAGAGAGAGATGCTGTAATTCTTCAAGACCCATAAACATTTCCCAAGATAATTCATTTAAACCACATGAGTGTATGCGTAGAACTTTTAAATGTTTCCAGCCATAAAATGAAGGCATTTGAGCCTTTTTAACTTCTTCTTTGTAAATCTCATATGGTACTATTTCCATTTCTTCTCGTTCCTGTCTTTGTAATTCAAATAATAATTTCCGATCATATTGATTAAAGTTGGAGTCCTCTTCATTAAATTCGAAACTATTAAACAATTCAATATTTGGTTTATAGTCGAAAATTTCTTTAGGATGCACAAAATTTTTTGGCTTTTTTAGAATTTCAGAACCAATAATACTTATAGACTCAAAGTTAACATGTTGCAGGAAATTTAAAGGTGCATCTAAAACAAATCTGAAACCACGATCCTTTGGACCTCGTATTTCCAACGTATTGAGTTGACTAAGTGATTTTAAAGTACTGCTATTAACTGTAAATAAATATATACACATGATTTAAATTAATATTAATTGATAATGAATAGTAGTAAGTAATCACCCGTCTTGTTCTTTCCAATGCCAGTGTACAATAAAATTAGAGCTTGCATGTCATGAGGTAATATCTTAATTAACTGATCTGTGTCGGTATCTTCTTGTATTATACATGTTGCCTGCTTAATAAAAGGATTCGATAAATAGTCATCATCGTAAGACGATTCATTGCTTTCTATAGCATCAAATGTATCTCCATTTTCGTCGCTATCACTATAAGCATAAAGATTTGTCGTTGAATATTTTTGTTGCATATAATTAATCCAGCGTGATATTGGCAGGTCAGTCAAATGAGCATACTGACAAACACAGCCTTGTGGACATTGTGGCATGTCAATTTCTATAACTGGTGCGGAATTTATATTAACTTCCGCTTCCGGTTGTTTATAATAATCAATATCGTGTTGATAATAATAACGTTGATTTTGATCATTTTGTTCGTTTGTTGCTAATGACGCAATGTCATATTTATATTTATCTTGTTTAGCTCTGTTTTGTAAATTTCGATTTCGTATACGATTTTTTGTTGGATCATATTGTGATGTAGGTGTAATGGATATTTTCTATAAGAAAATAATGTGTGTAATTATAAATTTTTCATTTTTTTTTTCATTTTATCAATAATTATAAGAGCTCTTCACCGTCGTTGCGGTTTAATTATATAACACATAAATGTTATAATCTTTATAACATTTTTTGTTTCGATCATAAAAGTCATGATATAAATCTCTTAATACATTTACAGTATTATTTATCATAATAATCGAATAATTTGAACATAAATTCTTTTAATAATAACAATAATTTTTGTCTTTTGTATGAACAATTTTAATCAATTCAAATTAATAAAAATTTGTAAATTTACTCACAGCTAACAAAATCAATAACAACACTTTAAAACACCTCATTTCTTAAATTTACAATAAATAATTTGTCTCAGCAATTAAATTTGGCAACTAATATTTATTTTAAGCCCACATAGCATTGATCAAAAATATCAAAAAAAAAAATAAATAATGTTTTGTTGCAAAGTATAACAGTTGAAACTGGCGTGTAGCTTTTAAAAGACGATATAAAACTAAAAATTATTTTTATAAAAATATATAAACCGCCTCCACTACATTACAAAATGAAAAAGATTAAATTTCTATAGCCATTATATGTGTATATATGTACATAAGAATATTAAGAGTGGAGGAAATCACGACGTAAAGGATGTTGTTATCAGCAAAATGTATGTGCTCTGAACATGTAAACAAACAATGCTCGTACATTTCAAAACTACTACTCGGCATGAATTTATATAAAAAGTATTATTTTTTTAAATTCTAAAAAAAAACAATAGTGCAGAAATAGTATTTTAAAAAATATGATACGCACGAATATGTAAATGAGAACATGTATAAAATATTACAACTTTTATGTGCACAAGCGTAAAGATACACCATAACATAATGTTATAGATTGTGAACGAATTGAAACTATGCTAAAACCTATTAATTAAAAAGACTGCAAATAAAATAGAAAAGTAATTAATTTTTAGCATCGAAACTCGACCGGTTTATTAGAAGATATAATATAAAATCATACTAATTATAAATCAATCATATTAATTATAGCAAGGATAACATTTGTTAAAACTTGTAAAAACTGTGTAAAATTAAGAAATGTCTTTCAGAGAAATATGTATGTATGTATACTACATTCATGTGTAAACTATATAGATAACACATGTGCTTTGTATTTTTGTTATCTAATGTTAAAATATCAAATTTTATTGCTGGTTATGGTAAAGTTTAAAGTTGGTTTTGTTATAAATCATTTTTCACAAATCATATTTCTTCATAAATTGTGCCCGTGATTTAGAAGTAATTTACTTAGAAGTGAAAAATAAGTAAAATTGAATTAATTTAATTTATTAAGATTTACCCGCCAACGGCTTTTACTTCCTTGTATATGAGTACCTACAAGAATTTACTAAGAAACGAACTGGAAGTGACCAAGTTAGTTTAACTGCTACTCTCTTTGCTGGTGGTTCCGCAGGTATTGCATATTGGGTTGTCGGTATGCCGGCAGATGTCTTAAAGAGTAGATTACAAACAGGTAAATATGTTATTTTAAATTAGTTTTGTAATATAAATGCTTATAAAATCCTGGATATATTTTTAGCTCCTCAAGGTACATATCAACATGGAATTCGTAGCGTATTTAAAGAGCTTATGTTGAAAGAAGGTCCTTTTGCATTATATCGTGGATTCACACCTATAATTATACGGGCTTTCCCAGCAAATGCTGCCTGTTTCTTTGGAATTGAATTGGCAAATAAAGCTTTCAATAAGTTTGCGCCTGATTTTTAGTTAAATTTTTCGAACTTCTAGACTATATTTTCAACGTGCCTATTTTTTAATTTTGTATACATTTTCAATATATGTATATTTCTTAAATCTGTAATAACTGTAATAAGAGAAAAAGTGAAAATATAAATAAATGATTTTATTGCAGTAAGCGTTTAAATGAAAGCAAAACCTTTTTTGCTTTAATCTTCGACAATGAGATTAATAAATGATAAATTCCAATATAAATTACATATTTAGAAATGTGCTGCTTTAATACTACATTACACAGACAATAAATGATCATATTGATTGAATGTGCAGTTATTTAGACAAATGCGTAATTTTATAATTTTTATCTAAATCATCATAGATATGCCAGCGAATGGTACATATTTTGTATGTTATGAATTTTTAAACGAATTTCTTTCAAAAAGCTCTGGTTCGGATACAAAATTCCTCTCGTCCGTCTTTTCTGGTGGAGTAGCAGGAATGGCTTACTGGATTTTGGGTATGCCTGCTGATGTGCTCAAGAGTCGCCTACAAACAGGTGAAAAATATTGAAATATGTTATAGATAAATCGCTAATTATATGTTAACTACAGCTCCGCCGGGTACATATAAGCGTGGTGTTCGCGATGTATTCGTGGAACTTATGAAAACTGATGGTCCAAGCTCCTTGTATCGTGGAACAATACCGGTAATGATACGAGCCTTTCCAGCAAATGCAGCCTGCTTTTTTGGCATAGAACTATGCAATCTAGTTTTTCGAATTGTGGCACCTGATTTTTAAATATCTGTTTTGTATATACAGTGTGTGATTATAAAAATTGGACATTTATTTTTAAATATTTTATGTGGGCATGCAAATTTTATTTTTTTTTATATAAATGTTAACAAATTTCGCTTAAAATATATATAAAAAAGAATACAAATAATCATTATGATTTCTAAATTGTTTCCATTACTGTGATAATAAAAAATTTACTAATAATTTTTATGCATTTATAAATTAAGACTAAAATTATTACAGCATTGTTTCTAATCTTTTATTTTAATATATAAAGTGTTCCAGTGGCACTATTTGAGAAAGTATAGATGTTATATATGTAATTTTGTTTTTTATTTTAAAAAACGTCTCTCGTTAACGTATTTCTATTTGTTTGTTTTTCATTTTGCTCGCCACATATAGCCATTTTTACTTATTTCAATTTTTATTTTGCTACATTAAGAAAATTAAATAGTTTATTTAAAAACAGTTAAATATTTAAATTAATTTATTCTAAATAATCGATACAATTAATAATTAACATAACTTCTGCAACATTTGTAGGAGAATAATTAATTTATAAATAAATTGGAAATATTAATTTTTAATTTAAGCAATTTTCCTATCATGAGAATCAAAATTGAAAGCTTGTTTCATGTTTTCCGTCTTTGAAAGACTATAAGGAGATAATAACATAGGTAAAACGTTGAGAGCTTTTAGCTCTGGAAGACGTATATTCAACTGCAAAGAATTTAAAGTAGATCGAATTAATCCATAACAAAATATTTGAGTATATTTACCAAATCATCTCTTGGTTTCTCGCTATTGTTATTGTTTGTCCAAATTGGATCTATCCAAAAGGGCATGTTCTACAAAGTTAAGGAACGCTTTTAATAATTTAACTTAATCTGTTATTTATGGCTTTGATAAACTTACCTCTGATGGTGGTGTGTCTGGTTTGGGAGGTTCATACAATGGACACATTTGTATGTTGTTTACTAATTCATATAGACCGGTTGAAGCTTCAGAAACGTTTGGTAAATAAGGTGTCTGGTTGGAAATTGCAATTTTTTGTGTTTGAACTGGAGCAGTGGATGGTGGCATAATTAATGGAGGCAAATTTGTAGTTGTAATATCAGAAGAAATGTCTACAAATGGATGTTTTTGATAAATATTACATCCGTGACGACGGTCCCATAGTTTAGAAGTGGGATATAAAGAAGTTATTTGTTGCATTTGAACAGAATTTGTAAGGCTAGTTTCTGCCGCTTGGGCTTGGGCTGTTGAAGGTTGCAAACCTGCTGTAACGGTATTATGTATACTGCCATTTAAATCACAATATGATCCCGAGGTATTTGAGGATGAATTAAAAGATTGATTAAAAAGCGTTGACGAGTTGAAAGAATTTTCTTTGTTATTTGATATGTTGGACGTAGAAGTGTTAAAAACATTAGAATGATGTGAGGCTGTTGAATATATAGACGAACTACTTAGGTTATTAAAGGAATTTCCACCAGTGTAGTTTTTGAACGAAGTTGATGAGGACGACCTTGAAGGTTGTTGATAATAATTTGAGGCGTTGTGGGAGCGCAAACTGGACGATGAATATGAACTGTTATTATATAAAGCACTATCCGAAGATATAGCGCGAGTTTTTGCTGGTGGTCCTTGTGTATTAGGTATTCGATTATTATGATCACCTAAAGGAGGCCGAGATGATCGTACATTTTTCTGTTTACCATATGACAATTTTAATGAGCCAAACAGATGCTTGTGATTTACATATGAAGTTAAACGCACTGAAGTAAAGTATTAAATACGTTAGACATGATACACACATAAATATATATACATAAATAAACGCAAATTTTGTACATACATTCCGAGTTCAATACGAGTGTAATTTCCGATCGCTCTTGTGTTGCACCCAAATTTATATTAAATAAATCTTCATATGCTGTTAAAATTGAAAACAAATTTGGATAACCAAACTCGAAAGTAGTATTTATCGAGCAATCTAAAGCTATCTTTATATCATGGACTACCATAACTGTACGTTGTTCTAACAAACGTATAATATTTATTAGAAATTTCATAAATGGCGATATGCTCACATAGGAAATGTTATTCTCAGTGGATATCTGTAAGTATGATTATTAAATATACATACATAAATATATTTTTTTTTTGCTTTGTAAGTATACTTATATACTTGCCTCTATGAGCTGCTTCATGGCTCGTATAGTTGATTCTGAAATATTCTCTTTGTATTTATCATTGAATCCTTTTATGAAATCAATTAGTGTTAACGAGGTTTTAACCTCTTCTTGCGTTATAACAGTTGGTTGATCATTACAATCTTTCTGTTTATTTTTTTCCACTTCGTAAGAAAGGAGATATTTAGTAGCCTTATACGAGAGATTCCTGAATGCTGTATCATTGTTGTGACATATAATCCACGAACTATCATCTTTTTCAATTACCTTAAATTAGATTTGAATATAATAGTAATAACAATACTCCGATTTGAAAAATGTTTTAAAATCTTTAAAAACTTTACCTCTACATATGGCAATAACTCGACAGCCTTTGAAATATCTTTAACACCTAAAGAGTGTGGTGTTATTTGGTATCCAAATTTTTTCTTATGCAATTTTATTACGTCTTCCAGTTTCATAGACGTTTTCGAAGATCCTGTTGTATTGGTAATAAGATCTTCAATTTGTTCGGCAAAAACCCTCCTGGCTACCTTTGAAGTTAAATAAATCTTTTTGTCCTCGTCATTTGTTAGTTCCATTTCGACAATGCCATGAACAGCTTCCATCAAATCTGCTAATTTCTGAAATCCATAATCGCTTAGACGGCATTGATAGCCAAAGTGATAGTGGTACGAGCGAACAAATTTTTGAAATAGAATTGTATATTGTGGCGCATTGCGGAATAGTTCCACAATTTCACCTGCAAATATGCAGGTTTTTTCCAATTCACTGGCTGTTTGTTTACGCTTTGGTATGGAAATCAGTATGTCTTTCCCACTTTGAACAGTGGACACAACAACTATATTAGAGTTAACCAATCCATCTAATATATCCACAATATCACAAACTCCATAATCAGTAACATCGAATGTTCTATTTTGAGTTTGAGCAAATATAGTAGGCAATTGAGATAGCAACACTGACTTGTTGCCATGGGCCCGAAGAACTCTTAATAAGTCGGATGTAAAGCGACGGATTTGTGTACGATGAGTCAAAGTTATTTGTCGATTTTCTCCATCACCCATAATCTGAACTACAGCTGATAAAGCCTCAAATAGTTCTATGAGTTTAGTGTAGCCATAATCCGCAACGCGACATTGTTTGCCAAAGTGATTGTGATAGGCTGGTATGAAACGATTAAACTTCATTGTAGCCTTTGGTGACATCTTCACTAGCTCTATAACTTCTCTTGAAATTTGATATAATGGATCGGAAATTGAATTTTTAGAATATATTTGATTCGATGAACCAATAGTAGTAGCAGAACTTTCTTTATTCAGCTCCAACCAACCTAATATTTTAATACCAAAGTTATTAACGGTTATTTGGATACCTTGAACGCAGCAGACCAAGTGCTCTAAATTGACCCCGCTTTCGTTAGGAGTAATTTGAGTTTTCAATTGTCCTTCAATACAGTGCACAAGTGATGCCACAGGAATGTCTCCAGCATGGTTTTTTAACAACGGATGTATTATTTGTTGTATTTCAGATATAGTCATGAAAACGTTAGGTAACGGCTCAATTTCCTGCTCTGCCCATCCTTTATGTTGTTCTCTTTTAAAGTGTATGGTACAGTAGGGAACGCTATGTTGCAAACCCTCCATAAGGGGAGAAGTTTCTAACGAATTTACTAAATCTGAGTGTAAAGTGATAAATTTTTCTTCATTATTGTCCGAATTAATGATACAAATGTCCTGCATTTTATAAAGATCTAAAACACTGATGGAAGTTTTGAAGCGTGATTGAAACAATTCTCGAAACTTATACATCGGCAGTGTGTAGCAAGGAACATCCTGAAAATGTAAATGTATCACAAAAGTATTGAAAATATTAAGGAAAATTTATACCTTTAATAGACCAGCTACTTGACATCTTAGAGTGTTTATTTCAGTTAACGATGAATCTCGTGTGTATGATACCAACATTCGCTTGTGACCAATTTTCTTGCGATGTAAGTTTGAAACGACTTGTTTGGCAAACTGCAGGGAATGAATTAAATTATACTTCATTAGCTCTTACTACGCTGTATTTTAATACTCACATATAAATCTGGCACAGTTACTTTAGCATATGAACTCCCTTCAAATGTTAAACTAACTACAGGCGTTATGGGCTTTAGTTGATTCAGTAAGAAATTTTTTAAACTGGCTTCATCCATGGAAAAATCGAGATTTGTTATTTGCAAAGTGACTGTATCGTTAGGATCATTAACGGTTACATAACTCTGAGGAACACTATATGGCGATGAAGTCACTACACAGCCGCCACCGCTAGATGATGTTGTTACAGCAGTAGCTAAAGAAACAGCAGAGTTTTTATTGTCAGAGTTTGGTAAATTTGAGTTTACATTATTGGATGAAGCCGTAGTATGAGCGTATGTAAATTCTGTTGGGCCAGAAGAGCATTGTGTTGTTGTAGTTATCGCTGACTGCTTTGTATGTTGAAGTGAAGGTGGCTGAACGGACACCGACGACAACGGGGTAGTAGATGTTATAGTTGGTCCCAGACCTGGAGGACAGCTTTGATAAACAGGTGCAGCAAATTGGTTATAATTAGCGCTGCTTGTTAAAATTGAAGTAGTAACCGAGCAAGGGGTATGTAATGATTGATGTAGAGATGTGTGTGTTGTGTTAGTGCGATTGTAAGGCATATAACGATTTCTCTGGTAACCATAGTTTGAAATACTGGCTTGATTGGGATAATAAGCTTGGTTAACAGAGGCATGACTGACGTGATGGATGTTATGGGAATTAAGAGAGTCGTGGGATTGCACAGTGGCTGCAGTCATCGAAGTACTTCCATGGATATAACTACCAGCATTAGTGTATTTGCTCATCAAAGAAGATGGTAATACTTTGTTTGTGTAAACATGACTAGGGTGAAACCCGCTCCCATTCTTACCTCCTACTCCATTTCCAACAGTTGTATTATGATACCGGCTTGATGTACGATTGTTATTAACGTCAACTAAATTATTAGCAACAGATGCAGGCACTGTTGTATAATAGGCTGGATTTGCTAAATAATCACAATCGCCATTTACTTGTTTAACACCACCTAAGTTATTAAGAGGCTGATGTATAGGCATCTGGGCCACATTATAATTTACAAAAATATTAGATGATTCTTCGGGGTGTATGCTGACGTTTAGAAAATAAAATTATTATTATATTATTATTATTTTTAATGAAAAGTTGTCGTTTTTTTTCTATAAACTTGACAAACCTGTAGAAACGTTCTGCCATTGTATAGATTTAAGAAATTTGTATTTGAATGCTTGCACGAGAAATTCAAAGCAAGGCTAATGAAAGACAATAATTAGAAGATCTGTAGAAATGAGAAAAAAATGTTTTTCTACAATTATTGTAAAACATTTAAAATCGTTTAACCAGAATATATGACTATACTGAAAATGAAATAGTTATTTAAGATGTCTAAGAGAACAGAAAATTGATGTGTTAGTAAACTTTTAAATAATTGATTAAATAAGACATTTAATTTTTATTTTAAGCTATGTATTTCATACATTTAATTTTTATTTTAAGCTATTTCATACATTTTGAAGTATTAAAAAAAATTATAACTGTAAAAATAAAAAAACTTACGCCAAAATTCAGGACGATGCGAATGTACTTAAAAAAAAAGGCGCCAAATTTGTTAGCCTTTAATACGTGTTATTATATTTTTTGTAGGATTTTTAATACGTTAATTATGTATAAAATTTATATTATTTATTAAAAAATAATCACTTGTTGTTTAATGGCAATAAAAACTTATTTATTTTAAATTAATTTCATTAAATAAAATATTAATGAAAGTTTGTACAAAGAATTTTTAATAAAAAATATTTATTTAAATATTTTGTCCCTACGAAGATTTTAAGCACAAATATTTCTAAAACACGAATCGCGACTATTTTTTTATTTCAAAACCTCGGATTTATTAATGTATATTTTATATAAAAAATAATTTTAGAATACTGACATATCACCAGACATTAAATATATGCAAAAGATTTATAAGATATTACGATTTAACTTTGTTCACATAATAATCGTTTTGCTTCTTTAAACATTCTAAAACAAACATTTATAGAAAAAGTGCACAAAAAAGCGGCTTAAAAAACATAGAAGTGTTATACCGTTATAATCCATTACATTGTATTCAACATAGAGAAAATATTAAGAGATAAAAAATTTGTTGAAATTCTCTTAAAATTTGCAGTTTCATATTTTAACCGTAAGGAGGTGATCGAAATAGGTTATCCCTAACATCACAAGAATGTCATTGGGTTCAGTTAAATCTATTTTTATTAGTTCAATTAAACTGCAGAAAAAGTTTCTTACACAATTTAACAGATTAAAAAAGAAGCGAAAGATCGTCAAACTTCAAATTGTAAAAGTAGATAAACGTAATAAATACATACAAAAGTATATATATACAGTCAAAGAAAACAGTCTACATACACCGTTGCATGTAGACTTTTTTCCCGCTAATTTTTATGTTTTTCCCCAAAAACTTTTTTTTTTCAAAGAAAATAGTCTACACACACTAATACGGGAAAAAGTCTACATGCAGACTACACACAGTGGTACATGTAGACTTTTTTATTTGACTGCATATATATATATATATATATATATATATAAATATTTATGTATGTATGTATTGAATGTCATAAATTTCTTTGTTAAACAAAAACAATTGTGATTTCTGTACCATCCCTTCTTTTATAAACATACATGTACTCTGTTTAATTTCGTAAAAAAAACTAACCCGAAGTACCAGTATAAGGATCTATAAGTACATAGATCAAACTCTTGAAAAGGAAACCAAATTTACATTTAATCATTATTTAATTTTTTCTTTTAAATTTCATATTTATAAATGATGTTTCATAGGAGAGCCGTCCGGCCCAATATTCCTTATTAATTAAATAAATATCTAAAGGATCGATTCTGGATGTCAACAGAACTCCAGTTGAGTTGTCAGTTGCCAGTAATGGTATCAATTGGCAATACAGGCGGCAACTGTCTTAAACGTTTTAAAATGAAGTTGGGTTGTCATTTATAATCGAGTTATAGATTTACATATGTATATGCTTAGGGCGCCTTTACAGATTTTTTTCTAAGTGCACGGGAGATCGTTCACCATAAAATTATGCAGAACTCCGTTTATCTATGATTCAAAATAATCTTCAAAATTACTAGCTAAATAGCAGTTTTTGTTTGGCCGGATTTTCAAAGCGATATCAAAGAATAAAAGTTGAATTTTTCCATTTTAAAAGTTGTTTATTTTATTTTTCATTACTTAAAAAAGTGTAAGTATATATACACATTGTAAAAAACAGTACATTCATTTATCTGTTGGACTTGGCAACACGTTCCAATTCGTCCTTCTTCTTGATAGCATAAGAGTTAGATGATCCCTGAAAAGAAAAGAAAATTAATACTGGCACCTTATGTATTCAAAAAATTGTTATAAATTTTAATAGAGTTCAACTGTCGTTTTACGTTTCTCAAGCCCATTAAAATGTATGATTACTTCAAGAGCTAGGATAATAAAACATTATTGCTATTGTCTACAAGCGAAACTAAAGTTAATTGGAATACATAACAAAGTATTATAGTAGACTATTAAAAACATTAAATACTGACAATTAATCTAACATACAATATATATGGTTAGCATTGTGAAGGTTTTTAATTTTTAATTCAATATCCTTGAAACCAAAGGAATATTTATGGGTTTATTATGAATAGCAATCGTACTTCAGATGTAGTTATGGAAAAAATTATTTTACCATGCGATTTTTTTTTTTGTCAACTATCAATACAATTGCAGTTCTGTTGCCACCCATAATCGTACCGTCAGTTAGGAGAAATGTGGTTTTACGTTTCTCGAGCCCATTAAAATGTTAATATGATTACTTCAAGAGCTAGGATAATAAAACCTCATTGATATTGTCTACAAGCGAAACTAAAGTTAATTGGAATACATAACAAAGTATTATAGTAGACTATTAAAAACATTAAATACTGACAATTAATCTAACATACAATATCTATGGTTAGCACTGTGAAGGTTTTTAATTTACAAGTTTTGAATTTTTAATTCAATATCCTTGAAACCAAAAGAATATTTATGGGTTTATTATGAATAGCAATCGTACTTCAGATGTAGTTACGGAAAAAATTATTTTACCATGCGATTTTTTTTTGGTCAACTATCAATACAATTGCAGTTCTGTTGCCACCCATAATCGTACCGTCAGTTAGGAGAAATGTGGTTTTACGTTTCTCGAGCCCATTAAAATGTATAATTACTTCAAGAGCTAGGATAATAAAACCTGATTGATATTGTCTACAAGCGAAACTAAAGTTAATTGGAATACATAACAAAGTATTATAGTAGACTATTAAAAACATTAAATACTGACAATTAATCTAACATACAATATCTATGGTTAGCACTGTGAAGGTTTTTAATTTACAAGTTTTGAATTTTTAATTCAATATCCTTGAAACCAAAAGAATATTTATGGGTTTATTATGAATAGCAATCGTACTTCAGATGTAGTTATGGAAAAAATTATTTTACCATGCGATTTTTTTTTTGTCAACTATCAATACAATTGCAGTTCTGTTGCCACCCATAATCGTACCGTCAGTTAGGAGAAATGTGGTTTTACGTTTCTCGAGCCCATTAAAATGTTCAGATGATTACTTCAAGAGCTAGGATAATAAAACCTGATTGATATTGTCTACAAGCGAAACTAAAGTTAATTGGAATACATAACAAAGTATTATAGTAGACTATTAAAAACATTAAATACTGACAATTAATCTAACATACAATATCTATGGTTAGCACTGTGAAGGTTTTTAATTTACAAGTTTTGAATTTTTAATTCAATATCCTTGAAACCAAAAGAATATTTATGGGTTTATTATGAATAGCAATCGTACTTCAGATGTAGTTATGGAAAAAATTATTTTACCACGCGATTTTTTTTTTGTCAACTATCAATACAATTGCAGTTCTGTTAATTGGAATGCATAACATAGCATTATAGTAGACTTTTGCAACCATTAGATACTGATAATTCATTCAACATAAAAACTATATTGCAAAAATTGTTTTTTAGTGAATTAAAATTGACGACTTAAGTCTTGTAGTTTTACGTTTCTCGAGCCCGTTAAAATGTATTATTACTTTAAGAGCTAGGATAATAGAACTTTATTGATCTTGTCTACAAGCGAAGCTATAATTAATTGAAAAACATAATATAGCCTTAGAGCAGACTTTTTATATATTTTTCATATATTCATGTCTTTCGTTATTTAGTTTCATATAGAGGCCGCCTTAACGATCCCCTTACTTTATAATTTAAATATATTTGAAGTGAAGTGAAAAATAAAGTATGATATATCATAAGGAGAGAAGTAATTACCTTAGCAGCGTTGATTAATTCATCGGCCAAGCACTCAGCGATTGTCTTAATGTTTCTGAAGGCAGCTTCACGAGCACCAGTGCACAACAACCAAATAGCCTACAAAGAATAGAATTATATGTTATTAATAAAACTCTTTCAATCGTTTTGAAGATAACAGAGTGTTAGAAGTAGTTTTCGAGTTTACGTTGAAAGCAATTATAGCAAACTTAGAAATACTTTCTTCTATTTTATTCTGGCCCAGTAGCATAACCTTATACTTATGGCTAATCTTTAAGAATAAGCAATGTCCTGGGCCAACTAAGTATTTGTATTAATTCTGAACGGATGTATCTTTATTTCATACATTAAATGCCTATTTAGAAGTGGCGAGTTAATGCTACGGATGAAAGACAATTATTGGGTTAAATTTTATTTATATAGCCATGTGTTATAGTCTATCAAACACTATGCTTTGTTTTGAAAGATATTGTGCATGGCAAGAATTAAACAATATATTTTATTTATAAACCTACTTGATTGACACGACGGAGAGGTGACACATCGACGGCTTGACGACGAACAGTACCAGCGCGACCAATACGGGTGGAATCTTCACGAGGGCCAGAGTTGATGATGGCACTGACGAGAATCTATATAGAAATAAGGCCGTTATTAAATAAAAAAAGGGATAATGAATTCATCTTTCCTTTAATCGAAGACATTTAAAAACAAAACAAGATGATTTTGCTCTCTTCTCTTCTTCTAATTAAAGTTTTAATATGCGTTTTATTCTACCTGAATGTTAAGTAGAATCTTTAACATCAGTTTAGCATAAAACACTTTGCAAATTTATACTACTCTATTCTCTCTTACCTGCAAAGGATTTTCACCAGTTAACAAATGGATGATTTCAAAGGAATGTTTAACAATACGGCAAGCCATAAGTTTCTTGCCATTATTGCGTCCCTTCATCATCAAGGAGCATGTCAAACGTTCAACAATTGGGCACTGAGCCTTGCGGAAACGTTTGGCAGCATAACGACCAGCGGAGTGAGGTAAATAACGGGCAAACTTCTCCTTGACGGAGATATAATCTTGCAAAGAGATGTCATTGACAGTAACATCATCGCAAGACCAGCGACCGAATAACTTGATTTCGGGCAATTCAGTGGTAGAGACAACGTTGGTTTCCAACAAGGTCTCAACACCCTCAGTTTCAATTGGAGGTTGCTCCTCAAAGGTCTCGGTAATGTTCTCAGCAACTTCAGCCATTCTAAAATATATTTATAAAAAAATTAATAAATACAATATTGTCTGCATTAATTAGGAAACATTATGTCTGCTTTATTTGAAGTTCATATTTTTAAGATGCATATTTAAAGAAAGTTTTTTCGTTAGATAAATTAAATAACATCGGATTGTTAGTTTGGACATCTACGATTTCAGTTTTGAACGGATGTTAAAATACTTAATTGCAAATTTAGTTTTGATTTTTGAAAGAAAATACATTTAAGTAGTCTGAGGCGAAAAAAGAAAATTTTTTATATAAAATTTCTGCATTTTTTTATTAAATAATAATTACGATGGATAATGTAGTTTTTTAACTTTATTAAGGTAAATATCTTTGAGCCGATATCCTTAAGAGGAATAGTTAAACCTGGTTTTTTCTTTAGTCCAAGTGAATACCGCAGAAGCCTAATTTATAACAAATACGGTTTTAGTTATGGACGAATGCAAAAATATCTCCTCACATAGTTGGAGGGTTTTTAATGTTTAAATAAAATTTCTGTTTTTCACCAAAATAAGAATGACTTATAATGTAGTTTTTTAACTTTATTAAGGTAAATATCTTTGAACCGATATCCTTAAGAGGAATAGTTAAACCTGGTTTTTTCTTTAGTCCAAGTGAATACCGCAGAAGCCTAATTTATAACAACTACGGTTTTAGTTATGGACGAATGCTAAAATATCTCCTCACATAGTTGGAGGGTTTTTAGTGTTTAAATAAAATTTCTGTTTTTCACCAAAGTAAGAATGACTTATAATGTAGTTTTTTAACTTTATTAAGGTAAATATCTTTGAACCGATATCCTTAAGAGGAATAGTTAAACTTGGTTTTTTCTTTAGTCCAAGTGAATACCGCAGAAGCCTAATTTATAACAACAACGGTTTTAGTTATGGACGAATGCTAAAATATCTCCTCACATAGGGTTTTTAGTGTTTAAATTTCTGTTTTTCACCGAAACAATAGACTTATAATGTAGTTTTTACTTTATTAAGATCAATATCTTTGAGCCGATAGACTTAAGAGGAATAGTTAAACTTGGTTTTTCCTTTAATTTATAACCACTTCATCACTTTTTATCTACACGTGTAGTTCCAATAATTATTAATTTGGACAAGAAATAATGCCCACATTTTTGACACTTATTCAACATAACCTTACACAATTAGATAAAGTCTTTTAACACAATTTTGGCCAGATAAATACTTTAAAAACTAAATGAACTCATATTATAATCTTCCAAAACAGTATAGAGAATATTTTTACATCGTTTTCTTTTTTATTAATACAAAATTTTCAATTAAATATCTTACTTTATCACTAAGAAAAATTATCCCCGATGCAAACAGCAATGGCGTTCGCCAGAAAAAGAACATGTTGATGTAATGCTGCCAAGTTTGCGCGTCTTGTATCCGGTTGTCAGCACTGACATAAGGTATTGAACGCAATATGGCAACACTAAATATTTTTTTTTACAGAAATATGGTATTATCCTTGTAAAATATTTCGGATACTAAAGATGGCGCTCTAAAGTTGGATCAACTAGAATCATTTACTTTGGATAGGATTTAAAACAGTGTTGCAAAATTGGAATTTTGAAATAGTACTGAACTATAACTCAAAGAGCACCTTTTTGCATCAAATGGTAGTTTTATAAAAATATATTTATATTATTATACCTTACCACCGTACGGAATGGAATAGAAAAACTAACACATGTTTCTCATATACAAAACGAAAACAGTTGATTCGAAACGTAAGTATGGTTTAGTAAAAATGTCGACGCAACGGTTTATTCAGCATTCTCATTATTGCTTTTCGTAATCTAAAATACTTACGTTAGCCGCTGGCTAACCGGGGCTTAAGACCATTAGCCTGCCTAACCCATTTATAGTTGAAAAGCGCAAATCATAAAATCAGTAATCTGTCTGTAACCAGTTTTTTTTGAAAAAGAAAAGAATTAATAGTTCTTTAATAATTTTTCCTGATCCGATTCAAACAAAAAAGCACAAAAATTTATATATATTTCGACAAAGAATTTCCAATTTGCAAAAAAGCATTTTGGGAATAGAACATAAAAGAAAGAAATTATTCAAAAATTCATTTATAAAATAATTAAAATTTAATTATTTTTTATAATTTTAATTTTTTAGAATTTTAAATAGAATGACACAATGGCAACATTGTTTTAATGCAGTAACCAGACATATTGGTGAATGCCTCCACTAACAGATGTGAAAATTACGTATTCTAGACACGCACCGTCCAAATCACAATATACAGTACATTGATTTATGGTAACACAGTACCCATTTCGAATAACGACATGGTGAATTTCGATTTTTTATTCACCACACCGGATAAAATTCACCACATTTTGTAAAAAAGCTCCCCACAACTGGTGAATTTCACACTTCAAAAGAAAAATTAATTTAAAAAATTTAAAAAATATATATTTTTTCTTTTTCTATCAATTTTTCTATTAATCAGCAGCGACCAACATGTTTTTTGTTTTCAAACGAATGGTGAGTTTTGGTTGGGCTTGTTTTTGGCGACCGAACTTAACCAAAACTAGCTACCTACTTTTTTCTTTCTAACAAACAAATTTATTTTTTGTTTTGTCTGACCTGTAGTTTGAACAGTGGCTTTTTTGAGCGTCACTAAAGGCTACTGTTGTAACTTGTAACTAACTACCTACCGGAAAGAATGTGCGTATATTTATTTATTTAATAAAATATATATATATAATTTATTTATTTTTTGAACGAACAAAAACGAATTTAATGAAAAAAGTACTGAAAGCTTGGTGGTTGTACTGCGGTATTTTTGAAATGAAAAAGTACTGCAAAAAATACAAAAATACTGAATTTTTCAACACTGATTTAAAATGAAACTGAAATAATAATTTAATAAAGTTCTTATTTTATAGTAACTTAATTTTTCACTTATACTTCGCTGGCTATGACGTACACCTATGTAACTAAGAAAGTTCCTATAAACTTTTATTAGAATTAACTGAACTCGTCTGATAAAAATATAGGCATAAGGTGTTTTTTTAATTACATGTATGTCTTTACGCTATACCCTTTAATTATAACTATTTCTATAAATGTGTGCACTTAAGTTTTCCTTAACAATATCGTTGGCTGAAATGCAAATTTTTCAAATTGAAAATGTTTAAATTATTCAGGTGAAGCGAAAAATCAATATTTTTAAATATTTACTTCTATTACCTGAAGTTTTAAAATTTTGTTAATTATAATAAATATTATTATTAGCTCTTTAGTGCGTACACATATTTAAATTGTATTTAAAGGTTAAGGGCTATTTAAATTCATATAAAGTTATTCACATCGTAGACATTTTTTACTATTTGTCAATGTTTTTTGTTCACTACAATTTGGAATCAGGACTAATTTTTCTGATTTCATAAATCGCCACTGGTTTAAACAAGAACTTTTAAAATTGATTTGTAGTTGATGAAAACATTGGTGAACATAAAAGCATATAAATAGACATCTGAAATATTTGCGTTAATCTACAATATATTTTTAAATTTGTAATCATACATTGTGGGATTTATTAACTCAGTTTCTTTGGATGTCAATGGTTTTTAATGAATTTTAATTACAGTGTTTTGTAATGCAATCATTCATTAAAACTTTGTAGTAGAAAATAATAAAAAAAAATAATCAAAAGAAACGCGAATTAAAACTACTATATTACAGACAAGAATTTAATTGCAAACATTTTTATAGGAATTATTTGTTTAATTTATAATTTGTTTTGTAAAATTTCTAAATAATTACAGATATAATTATAAATTAGTATTAACAAATACATGCAATAAATAACAAGAATTTTAAACTCAATGTAATACAATATTTCGGAAAATTTCAGATTAAAAAAATCAGAAGTAATCGTTTACAAAGTTTTTAATGGATTTAATATTTTATTTTTTAATAGGATGTAATACTTTGAATTGTTATGCTAGGCATGGAAATCATTTCTTCATTTCTTTCCAAACAATGAAATTACATGATTTACACGTTACTAATATAAAAACAAGTGACGTCTAGTCAAACGTGACTGCAGAAGATTTGATTGTTTAAAAAAAAATTTCATGATAATCTTTTACTGAACTTTGCTGAAGAGCAATCACAAAATTGTTTTATAACAAGAATAAATAAATAAAAATAAGGTGAAGCAAAAGTAATTGTATAATGTGAATTGGCTGTCGTGCTGTTAGCACTGAGAGGAAAGGACCTTATTTGTAGATAAAATATTGATGAAATTAGTTTAGATCAATTACATATACTCTTTTTAAAAGTCTGGTTGCAACACATTTGTTTGTAATCATTTTTGAACTGTTGCTCTCAAATATCAAATCTCTCGGAATTGGCTCGTATTTTTACACTATTTTTGCAACACTCGTTGCAACAAGTTAATAAAATAATTTGCAAAAAAGAGAAATTCATTGCACATGTCTAATTTCGAAATTCGATTATATTTTTGCTGGAACCATCAGAGATTAAACACACTCCAGACAAAAAACAAAAATAAATAAATAAAATATAAATTGAAATTTTTTGTAAGAAAATAAGTAATAATTTAACCTCGTTTTAATGCTTCACTTGATTCACTGTGTACTTTTCTGGTTCCTTAGTAAATGTTGGTACCTACCATACATCAATTTTATAACTTATAAGGCTTTCACAGTTTATTGCGCATCTGTGCATAACTTCTGATTAAATTTTTTTCCAACTTTTTATATAAAATTGCAACGTTCTTGAGAATTTTAAAAACAAATTGAACATGAATTCCTATGGTGATTAACCCGTAAAACTTCCATGGATTCTCATATTTAAATTGTGGTTAGTATTTGTGAACTAATTTTTCAATTAAATTTATAGGTCTAGGTCATGTTAATGGGTGTTCACTGAAACATACATATTACGATTGCGACAGCGGCAAAAGTATACAAAATATATAGTTATTAACAACTAATTATTAATAGATTTATTGAAACTGTTAACTATTTTAATAATAAAAAATTTTCAAAATCTTTCTTTTAATAGATATAATTTACAAAATAAGAGATTTTAAGCTTAATTCACAATGGTCAATTGTACTAAAAGCTGTATTTTTTAAATGTTTAATTTTCAAAGAAGTTAAAGTAAGTATAAGTAAGTATAATCAATAAAAACACTATAAAATTGAAGATAACATTTTATAAATTACTAAGCAGATATAAATATACATACATATATAGTAAATTGGTAAAATTTTAAATGATTTAAATTGTTATTTTAAATTAACTAAGTTGTAAAGTATTTAAATCAATATAACCATAAGAATGTATTTTTTTCCATAAAAATTTTAAACCATTTTTTATAACTGTTATTTATGATGTTTTTGCCTTACAACAATCGTTTCTAATTATTTTTGCCTTATCATTTCGTTTAGGTTTTAGAATAACCTTCACTTCATCAAAGACAACCTCATTTCTTAATAAGTATAAAACATATTTTTGATTACCAAAAACAATATAACATACGTTTTCATAAGTATGAGTTTGAATGTTTTTTTTTTCCCGATAGTAAGTGAATATAATAAATTATATGGTCCATTTACAATTATATTGTACCATTAATTAATTTACAATTTATTATTGTTTAAGAATTTAAGGGTTTTGTAAAGAGACGCAAACAATTTGAAATTAATACGTGCCATTCGCTTGTACTCACTTTTATAGTATTTATTTGTTTACGTATTTTTTTATAAATTTAAAGAGAAGCATCTTATCAATCAGTTAAATATATAATTAGCTCGTCATAACAATTGAATCGTTTTTTCCTATTTAAATAATTGTAGATTAAGAAAAACGAGTATAAATTAATAATATTTAATAATTCAATTTTAAATGCGTGGTTTTACTCAACGACAAAGAACACATTTTTTATATGAACTAAAAAAAAGAAACATATACCAATTTTATTCTGTACATACATAGTTGTGAGAAATATAAAAGAATACAATATAAAAATATTTAAATGTTGAAAAGTAAAAAATTTAATATGATACTTCTAATAAAATGTAAGTCTACATTAAAGTGAATATTCTGATATATACCATATATGTATATGTACATACATATGTATACGTGTAACATTTCCTTTGAATGTATTTAAGTAAATAAAAATAAGTTTTTAAGTATTTTAAGTTCATTAATTTAATGTTTTCATTTTACATACTTTGTTTAATTAACATACTTTTAGGAGATTTCGTTTTAGTATAAAAATTTAAATATAAAAATATAAATTTTTTTTTAGATTAAAAATTGTCAATTAACTATATTTTAGTGTTAACTATATAAAATATGGAAGTATCCTGATCATATCATATTCCGAAATTAAATGTTGATTGAACTTTGTTTGGAAGTGCTTCCTCTAAAATCTGTATTCAAAAGACAATTGGAAAATTTGCATTACAGTAAAAAACAATATGAATTCATGTATATTTTGTGCGTGTAACTTTAAATTTCGGCGATTTGTTAGGATTTAGATACAAACTTTTTTCACTTAATAAAATCAAACAATTTGAAACAACTACTTACTCTCTTTATATGTATGTATACACATGAGAATCAAAAAGAAAAATTAAATAAAACAACTGTTTAAAAACTTAATTTTCTGTCACAAAATTTTGATTAATTTAGACTTCTGAGGATACCAATATTAGCACTTTTGGTGTTTAAAACAATTTCGACCTTATTTAATGTTTTACAATGCTATGTTAATGTTCTACTTTAATGGTCTACAGATATACATGGAAAACATTATTTTTTAATACGTAGAGTCAAGTTTTTCTATACCAACATTACATAAGGAAGTTTAGGCATCTGTCTCTTTCTCTCTTCCAGTGTACTCACTATGAGTAGACAGAGGTTTTATAAAAATACCTATTTAAATAAACGGTTTTACTTATTTACCATATTCTCGTTTAAACTAAAAAATGTCTAATGTTTAGTAGATACACTTGATATCGGATTTCAGCAAGAAAATATTTAATTTCATGAAATGATATGCTCAATGGAATAGAAAATGCCATCAACTTTTTTTTTGCTGTTTTTAGAAAAGTTTTTAGTTCCAGAATTTAGTTTTTAATTCAATTTCTTTACTTTAAGGTAAGTTTTATAATATATATATATAATAATAATATATAATAGTAAGGACTTAATTTTCATTTAAAATATTTCCACTCATTACACTAGTTAACAAAACAGCAAATAAATGTAAGATGTTTAAAATTTGTCAAAGCAGGATGATTAAAAAGGTATTTTAATTTTGTCTCACATTTACCCATCATTTATTTTATAAATCAAATAAAAAAAATGGAGATATAAACGGTGTATCTCATTAGTATACTAGTAGATAGAAATTAAACTTGTATCTTTAAAAGTCTTGACTAAAAACATTTAAAAAGAAAATGTGAAACATGCTTTTTTTGATAAAAAATTATTGTATTTACGCTATAGATAGGAGTTCTTAACGATTTACATTTAAACAATAATAATGTGTTTTTTGATAACAATTTTTTTTGTAACATCATGTGATAGCCCTTGCACAACATTATCAAAAATAAAGAGCGGCAAACAATTAAAAGCATTTTTTTGTTGTTGAAATATGCTTCATAATTACAAATTTAATAATAATAATGTTGTTTTTCTTAATGCAACAAATTCTTTATCTGCAAGTATAGGCGTTTGATGTTTAAGCGGTTTATTTTGTTGGGTTTGAAAACCCAATGTCAGCGATATTTTGTGAAAGTTCTTTTATATTCAAATAATCACTTTTATATAATTTCCTTTAATAATAAAAAAGAAACCAAACGAAGAGAATTTTCATGTTTTTTTTCTTAAGTATTTTTCGAATCTTTTAGTAAATAATTTGCAATTATCCATATATACTATATGTACATATATCATATATATATGTATATATATATAAAATTGATTTATATATACTTATATATATACATATATACTCGTATATTCAAATATATTTTCTTTTATAAGTTAATGTTATTATAATTTTAATAAAACTTCAGACTTGTGTTTCATTTTCTGGTTTTAGTTATTGTAACAGTTTCGTAAAACGCAATTTTTATTTAATTTTTGTTTGTAAAACTGTTGTGAAAGTTTTGTTGTATTTTAAAAATTCTTCAAATTAAAAACTTTATTTTTCTGTGTTTCTTTTCCAACACAAATGTTTATTTAGGTGTGCATAGTTGCTGTTCATTCATACTTATTAAAATTCATGATTTTGAACATTTATTTCTATTTTTAATTATAGCTTTAATTAATTTGAGATATAAATTGACGTAATTGTTCGAAAGCAAACGTAGAATTACAAAAATATAAAACTACATTAAAAAAGTGTTAATCTTTGTTTACAATGTATACAAATAAATCTAACAGAGAGTGGGAGAAAGACCATAGCTTATAATTTTTCGTTTTTGTGGACAGTGATAAAACTTAGAGAATATTAAAAAGTTTATTTCAATTATATATGATAATATTTTAAAGACTATATTTATAAACAGCAACATAATTTAGTGTAATTGTAATATTTTATTTGAACATGTGTTATTTGCAGAAAAAATGCCGTTTAAAATCACAACTTTTTCGATTAGGAATGTTCGTCAGTTCAATTGCAACCAATTATACTATGACAAGTTGCAGACTTTTTATTAGAAAAATCTTATAAACTGTTAACGCTTTTCCCCATTTGACTTTCTGACTTTGTCTTTTATATATGTAAATAAATTATTTTACATTATTTGTGTCTATTTTTAATTGTTAAATCCTATAAACAAGTGTGGACTACCCGTTATTTACTGAAATAAAGTCCTTTTCTATAAACCAGTTTTTTTTACCGGTTAACGTACAAATAGGTACAAACAGTGCTGGACAATCCAATAGAAACTTTTTTTGAAATTTATTTTTCTATTGTTAGAAGTCGAAAACCAAAAACAATTTCTGAAGAAACTGAAAAATTATTTAGGAATTTTATTTTACACATTCTGTTTGATGTATTAAGAAACAAAAAAATTAAATAAAAATAAAATTCTTCTAAAATTATAAAGAAAAGTAAAAGTACTCAATTTTGAGGTATTGACAATACAATGGAAACTTTCTTTATAATTTTAGAACAATGTTATTTTTATGTAATTTTTGTTTGTTTGTTAATACATCAAACATAATGTTTAAAATAAAACTCCTAAATAACTGTTAAATTTCTTTAGAAATTGTTTTTGAATTCGAATTCTAACAATGAAAAAGTAAATTTTAAGAAAAGTTTCCAGTGAATTGTCCAGCACTGTATATATTAAATCTCGGTATATTTTGTATTAAATATACTAAGCTTTTCCTATAGGTTCGATTATTGTCAGCAACTGTAATTGAAAACGAAAATCAAATGATTTCAGAGAGGGCATGACCTTTTATTGTTTTCTACTGCGACTGGATGAAGTAATTAATCTTATTAGGCTATTTAGTTTAGATTAGTGGACTTTAAACAGTACAAAAGGATCGCTTTAATTTTTTTATAAGATAATTTTACAATAGCATGGTTTGAAGCAATTAATAAAAAAATTAAATACGAAATTAATAGGCCGTTATATTTCTATTTTTTTTTATCTAAACCTCAATGAAAAGTGTAAAACTTAGTTTTTATCCAAAAATAAACACATATCTGGTTTGAATAGAGGCAAAAATGCCTTTTTTTCCGCTTAAGTTATGTTGCGCACACGCGAACTCGTAGAATTAGTATCTAAAAGGGCATTGACATTATAAAACAAATTAAAAGGAATGTTTTATGTATTTCGCCACAATTTATCCATATTGGTTTATACTAAGTTTCACTTTCAAAATTAATCACTTATTTATGAGAACGCCTTTAATATACTGGCAAAATCTTAAATGACAAAGAAATGATAAATTATAAAATTTAAACTTGTTTTTGTTAGTATATAGTATAGTATGTGAATATTCTTAACAAACGTACCTATGAATTGGTTATTACAAACTAGTTTACATATATCTATTTGAAATTATTTCTTAATAAATTAAAGAAATTAAAAAAATCTATAATTTAAAAAGACTTGAAGATTAACTTTTCAAATTACTCTGTAATTATTATCGCATTTGTTTTTGAAAGTTCATTTTGTTTAAACCTTTATTTTTATAAAGTTAAGCTATAATTTATTGCCACAATTTAAACCATTAGGTGCAATCTGTAAGAGAACTGAAATAATATTTATTTTAATGGCTGCCATATATATGTACATATATAAATATATACAAATTATAATAGTAGCAATTTAAATATTTTCTACAATTTCTTTTCAATTAAGAATCAGACGTTTAATGAAAATAACTTTATTACACTTTGTTTGTACTGATTTCCTTTTTATCCGTAATCAGTACTTTAAGGGCCAAGCATTTCAAAAACTTTTCAATTTTACTTGTTAGTTTTGATTGTTTGTGAATCTTTTAATACTTTTGCTCAGACCCATCAAAATAAATCACAAGTATTTTGATACGCACGAGATCAAACTAGTATTTTAATTACGCGTGTACATATATTTATATTTTAATTGTTAACTTTATATATATTTCTGTTTTATTAAAAACATTAATTTGAACAATCTAGAAGAAATCTTTGACAGTTTTTTAGTAGTTTTTAAGTTATGTTGTTAACTACTTCAGAAACTAACAAAAAAAAAACAGAAATTGATGAATGGAGCAATAACAAAGAAAAACATGTTTATATTTTGTTTATATTTAATTTAACAGCTGATTTAAGATACAATACCATCAATAATAACACATCAAATGGAAATTTAAATGAATAACTGTTGCTTTTTCTTCTATTTCTTAATTTCTGATCAAACCTAGCGTGAAGTTAGGTATGTACATTTAAAAATATATAAAAATAAATGTATAATTTAGTGCGATCACTTCGAATAGGAGTAGCAAAATGATGTGAAGAGATCAAGTGCAAGCAAACTGGTTAACCAACTTGTGTGTCTATTTTTGTTAAAAAAAAAACGGTAACAAAATCTGCAGACTTAACAGTTTAAACTGGCAATGGCTATTTGATCAATTCATGCAATGCCTTAGGTGTGTTATGGACGTACATATACATGTACATATATCTACTAGTATTTCGCTTTTATTAACAAAACGAAAATAAAGAAACAAATATAGAAATAAAATAAAATTATCAATTGTATTAAAGATTTTCTCGAAATTTCCTTAAGACAAAATAGTAGCAAACTGTGAAGGACGTTCAGTTTGTGAGTAGTTTTTCATTGAAATTATGTAAGTTATAAAATTTTTTCTTGTTGCAATTTGAGAATTTACTGATATAAACTGTATTTCCAATTCGAGCACAAATATAGCATATTTTTTTTGTTAAAAATCGTACACGTTTTTAAAAAGTATGTAAAATTTCTGCTGAGTAATGCCGGCTAATCACAGGTGGTAAATTATCATTAGCAAAACAAAAAAATAACATATTCTTTTTTAGTGAATTTATTCAAAGCTTACGTTATTAATTATAAAATTTAGAACTTGAGCTTCTAAATTCTTATATCCCAGTAAACAACTTTGTAGGTAGCAAAATACCTAAGTAACAGTTTTAGATATACATTCATTCTTATGTAAACATAACATAGATAAACAAATTAAATGTAAAAAATTAGCTAAATATAATAGGTATCATACTTGAAATGTTTCAGAGAAAATGTTAAGAAAATTGGATCTGAAAAAAATCAAATGAATGCAATAATGTTGGTCCCGTAAAAATATCACATTGAAAATGTATAGAAATTGGAAATTGGGTTGTTAACCATTGGTGTTGGTGATACAACTGCACGTAAAAACCCAATTATCCATCAAGTAATCCTGTAATCATCAATCATTTAATTTATTGAAACTTATTTGAAAGCAAAGATGGGGGCAGGAACATGTTTGGTGTTTTGAATAAACTGCATTTAAATTTGTATTTAATGATAGATATTGCACTCCATTATTAAAGATAAATAACCTAGAAGACTAAATATAAATTCATCAAAAAAAAAAATGAAAATTTTGCTGGGTTATGCACATATATGCAATTTCTTTTAAAGTATTTCTTTTAATGAAATATTATTTTTCGAAAAACTTTAAACGAAATTTATTAGGTGTTGCTTTGGCAAATTTTTATTCATATTTTTAAAATAATATTCACGAGTAATATTTCAATAAAAAACTAATAAGTAATAAAATTAAATCTTCATAAGAAACCAGTTTCGACATCATTCGCGTCAAATATTGTTCCTGCTTTTATTGATTTGTTTAACATAAATATAAACAATCATAAACACAATCATTGAGACAAAAAGAAATAAAATAGAATGGTATACAAATAACCCATAATAATTATGTAAATAAACTACCAGTTAATTGCAATTAGACTTGAAGATGAATTAAAATTAAATTTTTTTCTTATCACAGTACAGCTTTATCAAAACTCCTTAATAATTGTAAAATACAAAACAATAAGTTAATGCGTATAAGCCATAAGTTTCTAATTGAGAAGTATGTACTTCTGTCCAATTCAATAGTTGGGCGACACTTTCAGGCACATCATCAGTTTATTAAACGGCCTTAAATATTTATACATACATATATGTATAAATATATATTTTTGTCGAAAAATATATTATATTTGTTTTTATTCATAATGACAAAGTACATATATTAAGACCTGGTTTCTCAGGAAGATTTTTTTGCTTTCGAAATTGTTGGTCTAAAATTTGATACAGGTATTGATTATAAAACATTATTTGTTATAAAAAAAAATATCAACAAATAAAATACTTTCATAGAAAATTCTTAATATTGTGCCACCATTTAGCCAATATTGTATACTTAAATAAAATTAGAATAACAAAAAACCGGAAAATTAAATTAAACGGTTTTTTTTGGCTATTGTGATAGATTATTGAGATTCAATTTTCAGGTTTTTTTTATTTTAGAACATTTAAAGCATGTTTCTTAAAATGATGGAATAGAAGGGAAGTATATTAAGAATATTGTATAGCTTTTAAAACGTTCAGGTTATTAGTTAGTATATGCACACATTATTATTTCCTTCCTTTAAACCCACATAGGTATTATAGCAAATTGTGTTAAAGCTGACTGAAATAGATTGTTGGTATTTAAAAGAAATATATGCTTTCTGCATGAATGAACAAACAATCAACAAAAATATTAAAAGGAAATTCCATATGATAACTAGTTTCAAGAAAAAATAACGTTCATTGTTTGGGTTTTCAAAGCATTTAGATAACATTCCACTTTCAATTTATGTTGACTTATGTTGTAACACTTACGTTCTAGATTATATTATCTTACATTTATTTATTTATTTAACTTTTATGCTTAATGCTGATAATTATAAATTTAGGTCAATTCTAAATCAATTTTGTAGTCATTATGAAATTCAGTTTGTTTTAATGTAAATACTTATACAAAATATTTTATAAATATTTCGAAATAACAATTAAAATGTTTCAGTAGAACAATTCTGTTAAAAGGTAGAAATATCTTGATTTAGTTTATATGTATGAACATATCAGTTATAGTAAAAAGATATAACTCTTGTAAGAATTAATTGCTGATTTTCAAGATCAATTTCACTGATTTTCCAAAGAGGGAAAGATTACAATGCAATCTTTTGATTATTTTAATAAAGGCTTCTTAATTTTTTTAAATTCTAAAATTATGACGAAAATACGTTTTGCTGTAGCGACTGAATCTGGGTTGTGGAAAGACCACTACACCATATACAATAATGTCTAAACAATAGATTCTTAAGTTTTTTGATTTTATTAGAAATTTTTTGATCAATTAAGAATTAAATAAACCTTTATAATTAAGAAAAATTCTGAGTTTTGGTTGTAGAAAACATTTAAGATCTGTTTCTTAAACGGCTAACTTGCTAAATTAAATAACTTGTAAAATTAAATCTCATAATTAATACGGACAAAATGAAAGAATTAAACTTTTTCCATTAAGACATTTTTTTTGACAACCTTGTAACATCTCGGAAAAAGTACTCAATTGTAGGAAGTAACTAAATTTGAGGATGATTTTATAAAACAAATTATCATTTAATAAATGCTAAATTTGAACACGGAAGAATGATAATTTTTGTTAAAGTTTCGGTAGTTTTAAATCCATTGCTAATAAAACTGATGACAATGTTAGAAACTTTTCCATTTAATTAATATTATTACGTATCCCCTTAATCTACAGGCAGGTAAAACTATACTCATTTTCAACGAATATTGAAAATTTGTACCTAAATCCAGAATATATTATGTATATTCAGCATGATTGAACAGAAAATGCAAGTAATGCGTTATAAATCCCCCAAAGAAGACATATACTACATACAAATGCATACATAAGTTTAGTCGATAAAATAGTAGGATTGTATTGTAGAATATATAATAAATAATAGCTGTATGAAAACAAAACAGAAAAACAAAGAACTACTAAGAACAGTAACAAAGTATAAAAATATTTACCGGCTGATTGTTGTTGGGATAAAATCGAAACAACAGACAAACTGACAACAGATTTAAACACACATCCACAGTTTTCAATCACTTGATATATTTTTGAATCAAATGGCGATAGAATCTGAGTGTATTTGTGACTAAATAACCGACTGAGACATGCCAACAACACTTTATGTGGATCTGTATACGTTAAACTCAGTGTTATTAACGGGGTATTTCAAGATACTCGTATATTTACTAGTAAGTGGAGTTCTCTCTCAGTGTTTTTGTGTTAGTGCGAACAAAGTTCTCGCATGAGAACAATATAACATTACTTTGTTAGCCGCAGCAACAAACGGCAATAGTAGCAGCAGAAAAACGTAACGCAATAATACTATGACGTATTTTTGATAAATTATACGATCTCATTTTGTCGTTTTTTTTTTGTAATGATTGTTGTTAATAGTGAGTGACCGACCAATCGACTGATCTATGATTTTTGTTTTGTTTTAATTTATCAAGTTTATTTTGATGAACGTATGTGTGTGTGTTAATATATATATTTTTTTGTTTTTTGAAGTTCTTAGCGACGCTTTTTGTATGCATATGTATGTGTAAGTGCTGAGTGTGAATGTTTGAGATATTAATGTTTGCGTATTGATTGAAGCTTGATTTGATTTAACACAAAAATGTAGAAGAAGAAAGATAAATTTAAAATCTTACTTGGTCAGTTGGGGTTACTTCTAGGGGTTCATTCATTAGCGAACAACGCTAGCGAACAGTCGTCCAAACGGTTAAAATAAAACAAAGAAAAAATCTCAATAAGAACGATATTAAAAGAAAATAAGCATAATTTAAGTTGAATTAAATAAATATATTGAAATTTAAAAAGTTAAGAAAAGAAGTTTCCAAAACAAGCACTTGAGAAAAAGTAAAGTAGAGTTCATTCAATAAATTCTGTGTCATTTTATATGTAAAAAATAATACACTTGATAATATGAAAGAATTTACCAAGTTCTTTGCTCGACGATATAGTGCAGTCAACTGTGATGATGATCAGCATTTGCCTCAACAGATGCAATATACTAATAACGAAAGGCACAAAAGCCTTAATGCTCAACGTTCTATGAATCCGTCTGGCATTTTGAACTCATTCTTTAATGAGCGGACCAAAAACCACAGGGCACGATCACCTACCCGTAAGTATGCTTAATTTAAATAAGACTTGAATATTCTAAACGAAGGAACAGAAAATTGTTCAACATTAACTTTGACGAAATTTAAAGTGTGATAATTAAAATGAAATAAAATAAATCAACTGTATTACAAATTTTAATTTGAAGCCAAGAGCTCGAAGTAGAAATTTAATAATTTGGCCTCGTTGTATAAATTGTCGCATTAAACTTTAAATCTAAAACACAAAATAACGTGATGTTTTCAAATTTTCTCTGTTCCAATTAAATTATTTAACAAAATCTTAGAAAAAAAAAACAAAACAAAATATGTGTCAAAAAGAATAAAAACAAAATAATGTGAATTACAACATACGTACTTGCATACAATTGTTATGATAGCACAAACAATTATAAAGAAATGTAGCTGAAAAACTGCTTTTATTTATTTGCGGCAGCACACTTACTATTTCAAGTTCAATATCATGGCTATAAAAGGTTTTATGAAAACGTAAATAAATTTCATTTTTAGCGTTAAAACAAGTGCAAATATTTCGGAAGTTGTTTTGCTTGCAGTGCAATAATTTAAAATATTTCGTTTAAAACATACTTAAGGACTACAATGAAGTTTCAAATTAGAATGACAAAAATACATTTAAAATTATTTTTAGTTCTTGACCAAGCTAGATATAAACTTCCATATACAGGGAAAAGAATAGTCAAACGTTATGTACATGTTATCCGTATATTTAAGATATGTGTACATACATATATTGCGTGCCGAAATGCAAATAAATATTTCTTTATAATAACATAATTTGTATGAAAATTTGTTTCATAACCCTTCATAAAACAAAAATAATTTTTATGTATATGGGAGTTTATAACCCAATATTTTAAATTAAAAATATTTTGAAGAATTAGAATTATTTTTAAGGAAACCTGATTTAAGTAAACATTTGATATGCAGTATTATTACGGCATAAACTTATTAATTCTACAAGAATCTATAAATTTAAAGGAAATATATGATTTTCTGTAAAAAAAAATTATAAAATTCTGTGACAATATTTTAATTCTTAACGATTATATGAAAAAATTTGATATAGTTTGCCGAGAACACTTTTAAATTACATAAAAAAAATGTTGCTAACATTTTTCAAGCATTTCCTCTTGACATTTATTTTAAATTTAATGATATATTTTTACAAATTATATTATGTTATTGATCGTAGAACAGATTAAAAAGTTTTACTACTGACTTTCTACGACCTTTAAAATTCAAAACATCAACTAACTTGCATAGTAGTTTCACAATAATAATTATTTAAATTTTCATTTATTTGAAAACCGAATATCTAATTTAGTAATTTAATTACAAAACCAACATATTGACACGCTGAAAATATTTTTCCCACCTTTTTTTGCCAATCATTATCATGATTACAAAATTAAAAAAAATATATATAAGTAAGCGATTAGGTTTGGGATTCTGCAAAATATTGCATGACCAATATGATTGCATTTACAAATAAAAATTTCTACTGGATGTAACAAAATTTTTGGTTTTCTTTTTTTGCTATCGAAAGATAAACTCACATCTTTGAAATTTGTTTTATGTTGGTTACAAGTAAATTTTGAAATTTAATGCAGTCACATTAAAAAATCTCTAATGGTTTAAAACACACACGTAAAAAGATGGAAAATAAAACAAAATAAAATAAATTAATCATTATAAATGTTTGGTTTAACCCAAAATATTAAAAGCCTTTAGGAATTAACATAACTTTTTTTATTAGACAAATATTTATATTTTTTCTAATTAACTGAGTTTAATTTCAAAGGTTTGTGCAAAATATTTAAATTAAATAAAATTTTTATTGAATTTAATCAATTGTTATTAGACTTCATCATAATTACGCTGTTAAAATTGTTGTCTAAAAGAATATTATTAATGTTTAATTCATTAAAATTTTAAAAACTTTAGATTTAAAAAATAATTGTCTTTGAAAATCACTATTACACTGATAAATTGTATAAAAAACGTTTTCCTGAACTTGACTCTGAAATAACTGAGAAAATAATAAATAAAATTTTAAAGCATGCAAATAATTGATAAAATTTTAAACGTTAAAGTAACAACATAAAATAAAACAATATAAAAAAATTTATTATATATACATATATATACATACATATGTATGTATATGTATCTATATTTAAGTTCTTAAATTATTTATTAAATATATACTCCATTGTAAAAGCTGCATTAAATTAGCAAGTATTATTAGACAGTATTAAAACTTATTTTAAACCGGTACTAAAATTTAAAGGTTATCAGTAAACAATAATAAAAATTGTATTATGGGAAACGAAAACTAAAATTTTCTCTAGAATAAAAAATCTTAACTAAAATACTTTTTAAAATTTCCTACCTTAATTTGCCTTTCAGTTTTAGTTTTGAAAGTTTGAAATATATTAGTCAAGTTATTTCGATTATTGATTCGTGTAAACTAATATCTACTCATTGTCCAAGATTTACAATCTCTTACTCCATTCTGTGGTATTTATGGTTCAGAATCCGTAATTAATTAAACTTTCAGTATTAGCATAAATTATTTTACTACAATAGTAATGCGATTTTAAAATGTCAGATCAAGGAAATTGATTTAAGGAGATATAATTTACATTAGTAATGCCATGTGCCAGTCTCTGGCTTCATTGCATCAATTATTATAAGACGAATAGCAAAACGTATTAAAATGATTTTCACATTAGTATCTCTGTGAAGTAATTTTAAGTTCAAATAGTTGCCTTAATAAGTCGTTTGGATCACGTTTTCCTAACACAAGTCGTTTGCCACCAACACACTACTTTTAATATAAATAAAAACATTAATTTCAGTATTTAATATGCGTAATTTTTAATCATTTTTATTAAAATAGTAATTAAACATATGTATATACATATATACAAACAAATAAAACCAGTAAGACTTTTTCTAGAAGCCAATATACGAGTATTTAACTATTCAAAAAAGCAAAACAAACATTATTAACATGTTTCAAAGTGGTTCTATTTTATATTTATTTTTTTGCTTCAATTGGGTTATTCCACCGGTCTATAACAATTTGCAAAATCATCGTTATATTTTTTTCTTTTGGTAAACAAAAATGTGAGAAAAATGTCAATGATTCACATCACCAATATAGAAATACACTCGCAAAACATAACTGAAACTATTTGACTTTTGTACTTTAGCTTTGGTTATGACGTCTAGTGGAGATACGAGACAAGCTTACTTATACACAGATTCTATATTTTAGGGAACTTGATGATAATTGGTTGCTATAAGTTTATTCTCCTAATTATTACGAAATATTAATAAAAATTTATGCAAAGTCATGTTATGAGCTGCTCTGTCTTATACTTCTTGCATTTAATTAAACAAAAGATTAAACATTCACACATCATCATAGTTAGTCCGTCAGTATAAAGAAATAAAAAAGTTATTTCAAAAGTACTGTAGGCTAAATATTGTTTCTATACATATTAAATTTAGACGTTTATATGATTGAAAACAAAAGACTTAAGAAGCATACCTGACTTGGCAAAATTTGTTCCATCTGAAAACAAAAAAAAAGAATCTTTTAATAATTTATAAATCGTTTTCTTATATGCCAATAACTAGATTTGTAGTAAAGTACAGATGTATTTTAATAGTTTTTTTTTTCGCAAAACTCTTCATTCAGAATAAGCAGAGAATGCGGTAAATAAACAAAAAAAGTTACGACATACATACATACACTCTGGATCAGACATATTTTCAGATAAATGTTGTTTGTTTTGTTTTTATATTTTATAAATTAAATATACTAAATTCTTCCAATGATTTAGTCAAGTTGAAATTAATTATTTATTGAGTTAATTTATTCGTAAATATTCAAAAATAGAATTTTGGCATTCTTTTAATTAATTTATTAATTTATTTATTTATTTTTTCATTTAGCTTATGTCAAATATTGTATGTTTCACAGACAATTGAAAACTAGGCAAGCCCTCAATATCCTATCGTAATTTGAAAGTTTTAAAAGAATTTATATTTAAATTAAATTCATTTAAAGTGGTATAAATTATTTTCATTCACTACCTGTCTAGGTAAGAATGTAGTATATGTATTGATATAATAATTTCAAGTGTTTGCTTTTTTATGCCTGATTAAAATGCATATGTTTATTTTTCACGTGTCTTGTGCGCAATCTAAACATCGCTCGGATTGCTTTTGCAAAGACAAAATAAAATAACGCAAACATTAAAAATAAAAGCTTTTTTATTTTCCAAACAAATATTTATAAAATGCATTTTCTTTTTGATTTTGCAAATAAAAATTCTACTTTAACAAAAATATTTTTCTTTGCTGTTTTGTTTCCTACAGAGACATTTTTTAATATCTTTTACCGCTGTAGCATATAAATGATAGATAATTTAGATTTTTTTATTATTTTAATGCTTATAGTATTATTCACCTTGTTCCTAAGAATCTCATTTAACACTCTGTGATGAAAATATTGTTATTTACAATTTAGTGTTCAAAACTATTTCAAGACCGCCACAACTATTTAACAAGAAAATCTCTTATTTTAAATAAAATTAAAAAAAATAAGGATTTTGTGTTGAATTTGTGTTTAAATAAGTCTGTGTTTTAATAAAAAATATACCAGGATGGCTATAAAAAGACGCTTAAGGCGTAATTCTTTAAAAGATTTTCTAGAAACCTTCTATTTTGGTTCTAGACGCTTATCCAAGGAACTGAAAATTCAACAACAATTTTTCCAAAAGAAAACACTACATTATCGTAAGAATTTCTCATATTTTACTGTAAATTCAAATTTAATTGTTTGTTATTGTTGTTTTTATTGTGTGGAAAAACGATTTGTTTGTGTTTTTTAATCTGATTTTGTTATTGTAGACATTTAATTGATGTGTTGAAATATATAACCGCATAAACAATAACTGTTAGTGAATCTGATGAACGGCTCATATGTGACTAACTTGACTTTCAATTGAAACGTTTTCGTTTCATTGCATTTTAAAATGTTTCTATAAAGCTTAAATTTTTTAATTAATGGGTACTACTATATAGTGTTCTGGAATTTAATTAACCCATTAAAAAGCCGGTTTTCCAAAACCTTATTATGGAAGTTTCCGTTTCTTAATGAACGGGAATAAACAGGAATTTAAATAAACTATTTAAAATTAAGACATATTACAGAAGGCTTTTATTTCAAATTGAAGTAATCAAAAATAATTTGAAAACCATAAGTGTGACGCTTATCAAATTGAGATGAAGACAGACTATATGATGAAGTATAAATTGCATTATTTTTGTAAAACAAGCAAAATGCTTTTAATGTTTTGCATTTGTTTGCGATCGAATTTTGATTTTAATTTCTTATAAAATAGAAGCGTTACAGATTTAGTATTCAGAGCATTTTATTCCTGGGATCTCAACGCTTACGAAAGCTGATCAGTAACATAAGAAGTGTTCAATCGTTTCGAAATTGAGAAAAAAAAATAAATTCTTTACTATTGCATGATCTTCATTTCAATTCCTTGTATTATAAAACAATTCAATGTATAAATAACAATTAACAATTGTATCGGAATTTTTTCTCCTCAAAATTGTTTACAATATTATTTAACATTACAAGTAACAAAAATCATCACCACCGACGTGGTTAGTCATTGTGGTTAGAGGTGTTAAAAATTATAGAAAATGATCAGAATTTTAAAATTAATTTAATAAATACAATTTAATAAACATTAATGTACAAATTCTATTAAAAACAATTAAATAGAGTGACTATGTTTAATTAAATAACAAAAAAAATACTTTTGCAGTTCATTAAACTAAAATAAGTTAAAACGTCATAATTGGGTGTAAAATAGTTACAATTAACCGTAATTAAATACAAATATTATTGCATTACATTCCATCATTGTTTACTTTAATTGTCAATATTATCGGTTACATAATGCTATTCAATAATACAATAAAATTCACCTTTTTATTAAAACTGACCTAAAACTGTCGACATACAATATCCTGTTTTCAAAGCATTCATTTCAAAAGTTATTTTATCTTAATTTTTTTTTAATTGGATAGAATAGAAAATAATATTAAAACACAATTTGCATTAGAAATTGCTTATTAGTAGGCTTGAGCGAAAGTATTCAATATTAAAAAATATTCTTTGCCACCTAATGTACTACATCCGCAACAAGAAATAAGGAAACATTTTTTTACAATAGTTTAAAAGCATTCAAAGATGTACATATGTATGCGTGCTTCAACGAGTAAATTTTATAATGACTGGTATATACATATGTTTAAAATTTTATTGATAAAGCAAAATGACTCATTAATTAACTTAAACGTTTCCCAGAGAACATTTTAGATTCGAAAATATTCCATTACAAACGTACGTCTCTTAAGTTAGTAAAATCTTATATAAACACTTTTGCAACACGACTACAGTTTACATGTATTCAAAAAAATTCCATTGGATTTTCTTTTCTTTTTCTTTCTTTAAATAGAATGTGTAAAAAGTTCTTTAAACAGGTTTCTATATTTAAATGGCTTTCAGTTTTAGTTTTCTATACTTTTTTCTTTCCTTTCCGTAGACAAAAAAAGAGTGGAAATACAATGATTAGTTAGACCTGCTTTTGCGTTTTTGCTCCTTATTTACAATATGTCTATAAAAAAACTAGTTTTACAAGAATGTATGGATTTGAATAATTCTTTTTGTAAAAACAAAAGATTTGCGGTCATCCTCAGGTTCTTCGTTAACAAAGAACTTAAATATTCTGGAAACTTTTGATTAAAACGACCTTGACTTCGTATAACACATAATCCTTTCTCTTTTTCCAAATGATCATAAGATAGCTTCACGTAGATACAACTTTATGTTTTAGCAATATAACACAGACTCGATGCAGTGGAAAATATACGGACATATTTACTCATAAACTTTTGTTATTATTTACTATTTTTGGTATGGCATTTTGTGATTTAATGCTCATTAAAAAGAACTAAATATACTAAGAAAATGCCAATTAATACCACAATAAGGTTTTATTGTTTTTTTTAATAGCTTAAGGCTCTAAAAATATCTCAAAATATGACAAAGTTTCTGCTGGAGTTTTAACTTGTTTTATATATATTGTAAAACATTGTATTGCTTATGCAGCAAAACCAGTCTTCATTTATTTTAAACAGAAATTATTGACAAGTGTTGCAATTTCAAACTGAGGTGATCGTTATAGAAAATAATTTATACAATTTTGTAATTATCAAATTGCCCTGCATTAATAGTTATTGACAATGAATAAATATTTCTTATTATTTACACTATAATTTTGCAATTAATATTGTGTTATGTAACTTGCAACAATAGTTGAGCAAAACTTCGTTCAGTGTTTTTAAAACACAGAACTTTCTTATAAAAAAAATAGATTAGAAAATAAAAGCAAAGTCATATTAATGATCAAAACAGAGCATTCGTTTGTCAAACATTTTAAAATCGCAGCATTTAACAAAAAGACATTGATCGCATAATACACAACATTTTTAAATTTTATTATTCGAATAGAAACCAACGAGGCAACAAATACTCTGTGATATAATACGGTCTTCTTTGATAGTTTCAATTTCCAGAAGCAACCGTCTTGATGTAAAAAAATTCTTAAATGCATGCGCACCATCTGTTCGAATAGACCATATTTACATAATAATCATTTATTTGTCTAATTTGAAATACTTTTCAGAAAGAGCTGAAAGAAATTTGATTTTGTATTTATTACACTGTTTTTCTTTTAATAAAACAACGTATTAAAAACTTCAAGTTCTAGAATTATTTTCTATACTGTGATATTTTTTCGTTTATGGTATAGAAAAGCCAATAAACTTTATATTATGTGCAGAATGCTCACACAAACTAAACCGCTTTTACAAAGAGTTCAAGGAAAATAAGTTGTTTTTAAACTTAAACTTATGACAAGTTAGAATTTTTTGTTTTGTTGTTAAAACTGTTTTTCAAAATTGTTAACATAAATATTTATGTTTAATTACAGGTGCATTTGTACTATTAACTGTGGGTATTTTAGCTATATGTGCAGCAGTTTTAGTAAAATTTTTGCAACCCTACGATTTGATATTTAACTGGGTAAGACTTAAAAACGATTTCAGAAAATATAATAATAAATTTTAATTATAAAACATTTAATGTTGTATTTACAGAAACTTATTATGGCTAAAAATGGTGAAATATTTAATTTGTGGGCTCAACCTCCAGTAGATTTATATCTCAAAGTGTACCTATTCAATATAACTAATGCTGAGGCTTTTCTAGCTGGTCGAGAGAAAATGCATGTTGAACAAGTCGGCCCTTATGTTTACAAGTAAGTACTGAAAAATATACAATTAAGCCTTAAAAATAGAAATATCCATATAATAGGGTAAACGAGACAATACTAAATGAGTTAAAAAGTTTTAAGTTAAATACATTACGCATTAATATTGAAAATTGCGTCAGCAGTTTTGTGACAAAATCTTGTTTATTTATAAATAATTTTATTATTGAAGTAAAGAATCTTGTTTACAAAAATTATAAAGCTTGAAAAACTAAATTTTCAATTTTAATAACGGTCTTAAAACACTTATAACTTTTTAATATTTTTCTACTAAAACTCTTTCAAATTCGAAAAATAAAATAAAATGTATACTTTTAACTTCGCCTCTATTTATGAAATGGTTTTTAACTTTTTTTGTATTCTTCTTCTGTTTATTCGTAGGGAATTGATGACTCATGAAAATATTACATTCAATGAGAACAACACTGTTTCCTCTAATCCCAGTCATCCTTTAGTATGGCAAGAGCATTTATCTGAAGGAAGACGAGAGGACGATGAAGTTGTCATGTTAAATATAGCCATGTTGGTAAGTATATTATTGTGATATATGTATGTACTACAGAATGCAAATAGGATATGAAATGGGATTTCTGGGTAGAAATATTTTTGAACTCAAAAAAAAAGTCGTGTGATTTTCACATGTTTTTCATACGTATTATTATTAATGTATTTATAAATAGTATTCACATGAAAATAAAACAAAAACAAACAAAAATAATAACAAAGTTTGGGTCAATAAACGTTAACTTGCTACCCATACATTATAAACATAGTATATGCAGTATACATACATATGAGTGTGTATGCTAGTAAATTAAAGCAATAAGTTTAAAAGCACTCGGCTTTTGACAAGCCTTCTTTTTATTTACGGTATTTTATTTAATTTTTATACAAAAAAATATACATATGTATATGAATATATAAGCATACATACACATATGTATAAATGTTCAAATATATTTATGTACCTGAACAGATGAATCAATTTATTAACTATCAATAATAATATGTTTGAAAACTTTGTTTCTCCACTTCAAATTATAAAAACGTAACAATGAAGTAGTGTGAGTATTTATAGTAGCAGTAAATGTGTGAAACACATGAACTGTAAATTAAATGTACATATTTTAAAATACATGCAACTGCAAGTTAATAGAAACAATAACGAAACATACAAGGAAAATAAGGAATTACAATATCACAATTGTTTAGTTTGGATTAAGTGCGAATAATATTATCGTTTAAAAGTCATTTTTTACGAACTTAATTCGTTTAGGTCGAGTGTTTGATACACAAGTACTTGTTATACTTGTAAACAAAAGATACACTCAGAAAAATTGGGAATAAATGGAAACTGTTGATTAAAGTGGAAGACAACTTTGTTTCTAAAGAATACTGTAGATTATGCGCATTATAAAATGCGAAGATTTAGCTAAAAACACGCACTTCTTTTTGTACATTTTGAAATTATCCGCTCTCTCTACACAGTACAGTTTTGTATTCATTCAATATACATACAGTTTGGAAAATATTTGGCTATAAAACATAACAAACAGTGCTTAAGATAACACCAGTTATACCAGATTTTTATGTATTATTATAATTATTATTTAATTGTCTATATTCCCACCCATTATTAGCTTAAATAAAATTATTAATCAACCTGAATAACCTCTAATTCTTATTTTATTTTCTTTTGAACCCAAATTGCGTTTTAAATTTTACTAACATTTTTTTATATGTATTTGGGTATATTTTTAAATAAAGTAAACATAGTAGTAACAAACTATATTTGTTGGCATATATAATCAAAAAGAAAATGTTAACTTTTAAATATTTAAATATAAATACTTAATACAATATACAAAATTGGATACATTTAAAATCAAAGCATAAATATCGTTAAGATAGGTCTAGATATACGCAATTTTTCTTTTTGTTTCATTTAAGATATTATACGAGGGTTGGTTACTAAATTCTTGAGTTTTTAATTACCATGTTATATACTGAAATGGCAACACTACCCTTATCGATAAGAATATTTCAGTTATATACTGCGAAAATTTAGATAAGCTGCCTCAGTTCGTGTTTGTCAGCAATAGAGAATCCTATTTTCTGAAAAGATTACGAAATTGAAGAAACGTTTGAGAAATTATATAGAACTCAAATAAAACTATACTGAAAGATCAAATGCTTTTGTTCCAAAAAGTCATGAACTTATTGAAACACCCACGTACCTCTTTCTATCAAAAAATATATAGAAATGCGAAGCTTAAGGAAGCTAAATAAATAAATTTCTTTTTTTATATTTTAAATAAAAATATTATTAAAACATTTTTATAACTGCGTTTTAAAAATAAACTTTATTGAATATGAATTCTTTCTCAAAAAGTTGTTTTCATTTTCGTAAATGATTTATAATAAAACCCAAACAACAAAATGATCAAAACATTGTTTTGAATTTGTTTCGGAAAAAAACATCAATTAATAAACTCAAAAAAACAAAAAACAAAACAGTTTTAATTTCATTTTATTTTATTTCATTAAAGTATATAAAAAATAAGATTTGACGTCAAAATCAGATAAAAAAACAGTGTTCACGAAATTTCTTTTAAAAAATTCAAAAGGAAGTTAAAAAAACAAATAACTCAATTGTACGCTTTTATATTATAATTGCTTTAAAAATATTCCCTTAATTACAACAATCACACTTACATATACAAGTGGGTCAATAGATGCTATTTAAAATTAAAATAGTCTTAATCAAATATCTAAGAAAAAATATTTCAAACACTTTCTGAACAATAAACAAAAAAAAAAAAAAATAATAATAAATTTAATTAAAAGCAATAAATTGATCGATTGTGTCTAAGACGTAAATAGTAATAATCGATGAAAAGTTTTCATTCGAAATCCTTATAAGAAATTACAACGCTTATGACGTTTGTAATAAATTAGAAAATAATGGAAAATTAATTATTTTCATATGTACATATATACATATGTATCTAATTATTAGCCAGACGGACTGATGCTGAGAACGTTGTTATTTAAAGATAAATAAGAATTTTAATGTGTTAAAATACGGAACGATATGAAAGTGCAACAAACTTGCATTTTATTTGATTGGACCAATAATTATTTATGAAATATTTTATTATAAACGAATATTAATTAACAAAACCATTCATTCTCTATGAACTGTTACGTTTATTATTATTTATTAAATTCTAACTCACAACCTTAAAAATTAGTATAAATGGTCCGATGACTCAATATGAGAAAAGACTTAAACGACAAACATTAGTTTAAGTCAATCCATATTGATTGTGTAATTAACTATTGACAATATTGAGAAATAATAATATACAAAGCAAATTGATATTATTAAAGTAAATTATAACAATAGTTATATTTTAAAAATGATTTATTATTTCCACTAAATACCTGATCACACAGATTTAAATTGTAAGAATTTTATAGAAATGCTTGAAATACTATTATTCAATCGTTGTAGTTAGTAATATTATACCTATTTAGATAGTCTATGATTTCAATTATTTATAGCCCATTTTTGCTTAGAACTATATAATACGATAACCATTAAATAAGCTACCATATGAATAAATAAATGTTAATTGTTTATTACTTGAGTGGTAATAAACAAAAATAAAGGGAAATTATTTAATTGCTAATAATTTAAACAAAAGAAAATGTGTATTCAATAAAAAATATTTCTATTGTTATATCATAATTGCAGGCCATCTCGCATCTTACAGCTGACAAATCGTTTTTGGTACGAATTGGTTTAAATAGTCTATTTATGACACAAAATTCGCAGCCCATAGCTCGTATGACAGCTAGGGAGTTTATGTTTGGTTATGCAACCACTCTTACTTCATTGGGTAATAAGTTTTTACCAAATTGGATACATTTCGACAAAGTGGGCTTAATTGATAGAGTAAGCAAAATAGTTAAAAAAATAGTTGAAAACAAAACTAAAGAAACTAATTTTTCCATATTTTTAAGATGTATGATTTTGATAACGATTTTGAAACTTTCTATACTGGTGTACCAAATCCTAGCGTTTCTGGTCTTTATGCTACCTACAGGGGTAAAAAAGATTTGCCCCATTGGAAAGGCGATTACTGCAGCAATATAGAAATGGCTTCGGATGGTGTTAAGTTTCCTAGCTTTATACAGCCCAACGATTCTCTTAAATTCTTCAGAAAAAGCATGTGCCGTCCCATTAACTTGGTAAGTCTTAGAAATTTAACTGTCTTTATATTATGTTTTAATTTTACACTTTTGGTACATTACAGCTTAGAAACGATGATGAGAGAGTTAATGTCGGCAGTTTATCTGGCTATAAATATATTTTCGAAGAAAACGCTTTAGATAATGGACAAATCAATCCCGAAAATAAATGTTTTTGCAGACATGGTAAGCAGTTTTCCCTGTTATTATTTAAATCATTTAATTAATCATTTTCCCTAAAGCCTAACCAATTCATTAACTTTTCATTACATGTACGTATCTACATACATATGTTAATGATCATACCGAAAACAGTCTGTCAAACGGTGATTAGCTAAGATTAATGATTAAAATCTTAATTAATTTCAACTAATCAATACTGTCTTGTTTATTTGTTCAAATTGCATTCATTATAAATTCATATTTTTATTTTACAGCCCAATTAAAAAGTTAATTGCTATTTCGTTAAATATTAACTTTAGAGCTATTTACTAACAACAGTGGATATGTTAAATATTATGATAAATAATGGTATAGCATCATTTGCAAAAATGAATTACAAATATAAAATTATACTCAAGGAAATAAATAATACAATACCAGTAATGAATTTTCAAATGACTAGGCAAGAAATTTATAATGATTTCATTTGATTTCTAAAGAAAATATTTTATAAAAATTTTTGATTTATAAGTAGTAATGATCTCAGTATCTTCTACAAATTTAGTTTGACTTTAAAGGGTTAATCATCCTCATATTGAAGTGATATACTTTGCGGTATATTTAATGAACTTTTGTAAAAACGTGATTTAAAATTTTTGTTTTTGGTCAACAAAAAAAAAATTCCATTACCCTCCACTATTAAAGTGACGTCAAAACAAGACATTAAAAAGTCAAGAACGACAACCTCACTCTTTTGTGTTATTCGTTATTGTAAAAAACACAAAAACAAATAAACGGTTTTTCGATCGTGATAATAACAGTGTGCTTAACTGAAAAATAAAACAAAATTTTGCACATGAAAAAGGGGCGTATATGTTAAAAGTAAACTTTAAGTATGATATAGTAGGCAATAATGACAGAATACATATCTCCTACTTGAAGTTTTAAATAGAACTACTAACATTCTATATATTCTTTTTCTTCATTTATTTAAAGTATTTCCAACGTTTTTGTTTTTGATTGATAAAAATTAAAAACAACAAGATATTCTTAAAATCTCTATTATTAAAATAAATGCTACATATCGTTTAAAAAGTCTATGATGCCACGTAATAATAATCAAGTTTGCGTTTTATATCAACTTTACCTACCTCAATAATGTTAACACATAAATCATTTAGAAAATTTCCATTACTGAGACTGATGATTCACTTTGCTTGTAGCTTTTAAAATAGACGATATTGAAAACAACGACGATGACAAAAATTCCTTTCACTTGTTAATTCCCCACTGCACATATTTACACTTATTGTGTTTTTTTCTTTATATATACTATATACATATTTTTTTTTATTTATTATTTTCTTATGCTACTGTCTAGGCTACTGTCAACCTGCTGGCTTAATTGACGTCACTGATTGTTACTACGGCTTTCCTATTTCATTGAGTTTACCACACTTTATGGATGGTGATACAGGCCTACGAGAAAATATAACTGGTTTAAGCCCCAATAAAGAAAAACATTCGTCAGAATTTATAGTGCAACCGGTAAGTGAAATAAAATATGGTTTAATTTTTACCGTTCGCTTCTAGTACAGAGACTACAGTAAGTGCACACCGAATACCAAAATAGAAATAAGAGCATAGTTTTTATAAAATAATTATTACATCGATTCAAAAACGCGCCAAAAATATTAGTTGAAACAAAACAACAACAGGAATGGATTCCAAGTTTAGCACTTTAAATTTTATGTCACCTATTAGTTTTCTTAATTTTTCGTGCAACAGTTTTTAATCTAAGCGAAAATACTTATAGCACTAAAAACATATCATTGTTGTCAGTCTGTTCGTCTGTTCGAGACGGATATTTTAACTGCCCATTACTTTTGTATTTTAACATATCATTTTCCTGATGAAACAATTCTGTGATTATAGCTGTAATAATTATAGTGTAACACATTGTGTTAAAGGAACCGAGTTAAATTGCCAATTAAATGAATTTCGCCATTTATGTTTATTTTTAAGCATTCATTATTTGCGTATGCATATGCTTACGTACTATGTACCTATGTATGCCTGTGTAAAAATAATGTTAAACTGAAAATGTTCAATTAATGTGTGATATTAAATATAGCAATTAATTAATCCGAAATAAAGATGGAAATAGACTCACTTCCAAAGGTTAATATCACAGTATGTCACAGTTAACATAGAAGGAATAGCATTTACTGCCAGATTAATAGCAGAAAAATTATCACTATCACAAGTTAACAGTATAAAACTTTACTTACTTTAAAAATTTGCTCTTATTTAAAAAAAAAAAAAGAACTGAAATTAATAAAAAAAAATTATTCATATATGTATGTAATTCCTGAATAAGCAATAACATTTTCGCGAAATACAACACACTATTTTATTACTCCTTTCTTATGTTGAGCGAGTTTTTAATTGAAACCAAAAATATATAAAATAATAGCGCGTCATTATATGCAAAAGTTGTTAAAACTGTGATTTTTTAATACGATGGAAATTTTTTGTGGTAAATATTATTTAAAAGTTTCTTTTAAAAAACTAAACACGCTTATTGACATCATTTGTTATGTGTTGTGCATAATAATTAGAATACCTACATACATATATGTATAATAGTAATAGTTTTAAAAATGGGAAATATTCAGATCATCTTTTTTATCTAGAGAGATTGATTTCATGGAAAATAAAATAAAAATAATTTCAGTTTAGAAACGAAACGTGCTGACAGTTAAAAAAATTCCTTAATGAATTCGATTCTTAAGTTATTTATCGTGAGATTTTTTTTGTAAAATTCAAGACAAAACTCCTGCATAATATTATCAAAGTGTTTCTTCCATGCATTTAAAAGTGACTGAAAAATAAATAGCAAGAGGAAATGAAATGAAATTCATATTGAACCGTTTTATCAACAAATAATTATTAAAGCATTGCTGTACTATGTATATTTCATTCAGTAGAAATAAACAGTGTGGAAAAATTTTCTTATAAATATACGTACATACATGAAGTCGCCGTAGTCTAGTAGACGCAAATTAGACGCAAATGCCTGGGTTCGAGCCCCAGGCCAGGCATCAAAGACAAAATACAAAAAGGATTTTTTCGGCGACTTCCTCTCAGTAGATTTCTGGCAAAAACTCTAAGAGTAAATAAAAATTGCCATGAAAAGTTTCTCAATAAATAAAAATCTGTCGTTCGGAGTCGACTTTAAACTGTAGGTCCCACCACTCATGTATAAAATTAACACACACAACATAAGTGGTGTGAGAAACTAGGACGTTGTACAATGGGTCAATTCGACCTCCGGGTACTGTACTTGTCTAAATTGACAAGTACACGTCCTCTAACCTAACCTAACCTAACCTACGTACATACATACATATGTACAGATAATAATGGAATTTATTAATAAATTAAATCAATTAAATTTATGCATGGCGATTAAGAAGGAGTTATTCATATATTATTTAATACTATAAACTAACCGTTATTTTTTTTTTCTTTGGAAAGAGTATACCACATACACAACACGATTAAAATTGAAAGCAATTTGCAAGTAATTCGATCGTATGCGATCTTCCTCAAATTTTTTACCTGATTCCTCCATCGAAGTTTCTGTCTTCGTCTTTTGAGCATTCCTTCATATTCAAAGTCGAAAGGCAAGCATTATTCTTTATTTTATCTCCAAACAGATGGAATTTCATCAACTTCTCCAAATTGTCTCTATCTGCGTCCACATGATGACCCCCTTTAACGGATCATTTTTTCGTTGAAATAAATAATTTTGTTCTGTGTTCACTTGCATTAAAGATCTTCGAGCAATTAAAATCTGGCCTTTTTGTTATGTAACCTATTTGTATCACTTTATTTTTCTTGAGCTTTTTCTAGGCTTTGCCATAATTTGAAATTTGGTAGGTGATTGACGACTAAAACTAGCACACTCTAGCAAAGTCTGCAGAGATAAACAACTGCAGGAGAAAATGCCTGTACCAAAGCCTTCAACTTCTCACGTTGGCAAAATGTCGTTACTGTGCTTTCATGTCATCAGGACGACCTATTAAAATCGACCCAGTTAACATGAACACATTTGTTTAATCTAAAAATTGCATTCTTAAGTAGTGTATTGTTTTTTCAGTCTAGGCTAGCAATATCTTTATAAATAAATTCTTAATTTCATAAAGAGCAATTAATTGAAATGGCAAATATGTATATTAAAATTTTGAATATTTAGGATAATTTTCTTTTGAATTTAGAATGTTTATAAGGAAACGAAAAATCAAAACTAATAGCGGCTCTATGAACATTATTTACATCAAATATTGCAAATAATTTTAATAAAAGGATTGTGTTTTTTTTGTTTTTTGTTTTTTGTAATCAATTAAAATTAAAAATTTTAATAAACTAATGCATAATTAATAACTTTAAATTAGTTTTTTCTAATAAAACGAGTTTAACAAATTATTTAATTGCCATTCAAAGCCAAATAGCAGGTAAATACTTTATTCTAATGTAGGTGTATATCATTTAGCAGCCGTATAGGAGAAAGCTACTGCACCTAGTCACACATATTTTAATAAGCCATATGTCTAACACTTCATTTTTGGTTTATTGATATGTGTTCAATTTTTATTTCCGTAGATTTTTTTATAATTTTTTTTATTAAGTTTAAAGTGAATACTTTTAAGAAAGTTGTTACGTTATTAGCAAAAAAAAGTTGATTAGTTTTTTAGTACGAATGTAGAATTTCTCGTTGAGTTCAAAGTGGTTATCGAAGTGTAACCATAATAGTTTTCCCAATTATAAAATTATATTATTATTAAATAAAATAAATGCATTGAAACAATTATTTAAATATCATTTGCAAATACAACGCCATATTGACACTTAAATAGTAATCAATCAAAAATCTCAATAATCTAAAACGTGTGTTTAAATTGTTTTATTTATTTTTTAATTTTTTGAATAAAGCTGGCATACAGAAACTAAAATAAATTAAAAAAGATAATCGATAATAAAAAAAAACCTAATTAAGCTGTAATCAGCGTGATGCTGCGTAGTTTGAAATTAACAATGAAAAAAACACGAATTAAATTTTCATGTTTTCCATCAAAATTATAGTTGTGCGAGTAGTATTAAAAATGTAAACTTGAAATTCTTACTTCAAGTGAAAAATGTTAACATTTTCAAATTTTATTCAGCTGACCTATATTTTCGTGTTATAAGGCATTTCAACAAAAGCAGATTTAAATGCTAGGAATTAAAGCAAAGGCTAAGTAGTTAAGAAAGCATTTTGTTGTAAACTGTAAATTCTATGTAATATTTATATAAAAAATATTTTATTTCAAAAGATCATTAAAATAATAGTTATATTACAATGCACAGTAGAACTATTAGATTTCTGCTGGATACCCTGGTAATCTAGTGGGTATTGAGCTAGACTATTAGCATGAGTGTTGTGGGTTCGATTCCATCCAGAGACTCTTTTCTATAAACAGATTTCTGCTTGTATATTTTAAAAATTAGAATTTAATATTGATTTTCTTTTATTAAATTATAATTCCAGGAATCAGGTCTGCCCTTATCCTTATCGGTTAAAGTCCAAATCAATATGCACTTGAAAGATTTGTCAGCATATAGCAGACTTAGGCGTTTCAGCCATTTAACTGTGCCAATGTTATGGTTTGAAATTGTAAGTAATTGAATATTTAATAAGTTTTTCAAATGGAGCAGCTTGCTTATTTTTATATTAATTTTTTCCAGATGATGCCCAAGTTACCCGAAAATTTAGATAATAGATTCAATTTCTACCTAAATTATTTACCCTATATAGATCCAATAGGATTTTGGGGTGGACTATTAGCCGGCTTGGGACTACTCATTTACGCGATAACAAGTGCCACTTTAAGAATGTCATCTTTGGCTAAAACACCTCATCGTATGGAGGTAAACTATGGTCGAACCAATCTCTTGCAAACCAACAATGGAGTTTACAAGCCTTGCGAAATGAAATTAATAACAACCAATGAAAAACCAAATATCATTTTACGCAATAGTGGACATGAAGCAGATAATATTTATACGGAATTACATCCAAACACAAGAACAAAAAGAGGTTCATTCGCCTTGGAATTGGAGCCGCCACTCGCATCAAGTATTGATACAAGTTCGAGTGATGAAGGAAATGAAAGCGATACAGCGACATTATCTTTAAGTCGTGACTCATCGTCATCTTGTTGTCATGGTATCAACAATTGTTGTATTGATGGGTTTAAAGCAGACAGTTCAAACTCGAATTCCACAACTGATGAAGATTGTGAGATCGTTTGCGATGAGGAACAGCAGGTAGGAATAAAAAAATAAAAACAATTATTAAATATAAAATTTGATTCAACCGCAAGCGTTAGGCAAACGTTAGAACTTGAGAACATATTAGACCTGGACGACTAGATTGTTTATTTAAAATTTTTTTTGTGTTATTTATTTAAAGCACGCGACTTGATATTCCATTCATAACACAACATCAGAATAAATTATGTACATTTAATACTATATTAAGATTAGTTAATACACAACCCTTTATAATATATGTCTGACAGTATTTCAAATATTTAAAGATTCATTTAACGAATCAAAATGTGAATGAATAATTTATGGCGTTAATGCAAATGATTTTTGAAATATAAAAAGCTAGTAAACCTCATAGAAATATTAAAATAATGATTAACACATACTGTAAAGGGACAAATACAAAATATATTGAAAGTAAAAACACATTAAATATACATGTATTATTATTATTCATTATTTTGGAAAGTAATCGACTTCATTTTTATTTATTATTTCCTTATCTAATTAATATCACATAAAATACTTCAATCCAGAAGAAAAAAATATTTATTTGATATTATAATTAAAATTGTTATGCAACAAAAAGAATGATTATTAATAACGAATATATGACTTACTTCTCTCGTTACAGATGGGTCATAGTATTAATAGCAGTGGTTATAGAACCTCTCTAACAGCACCTAATGAAGATTTAAAAAATAAGGCTACAACGTCGTTAACAAAAACAACAAGTATTCAAAAATTAGAGATGGTTGAAAAATGAATCAGAAATTCATTAAACGCTATCATTGGTAAAATTCTTAATACTACCATATAACAATAGATCGCCACAATTTTATTTTAATATAAGACTTATATCCTATTGCATATATTATTATTAGCGCTAAACTTTTAAGAGGGGTTATTTATATTTTTATACATCTTTCAAAAAACGATATACTGTGATAAATTATAAATATTCTTCACTTTATCATTTTGAGCTCTCTACAATTGTATGGATTTTCTTGGATTTATGGGTTCTTTTAAACTTCAAAGTTAAGTTTTAATATATTTTTATAAATAAGGGTTAGCGATTGAAATTTTTAACTCATAAAAATGAATACTAAGTATATTTTACGTCGACCTATTTTATTTAAATATATATTTTTAATACGTTTACTTTTTAATTATTAGTCTCCATTAAATACCATAAAAACATACTACCTCTGTGAGGTTTTAACCAAATGTTCATACTCATAATATAAAACAAACTCTTATGTACATACATATATTTCATAATTTTTTAATGCTAACTATTCTAAACTGTTGCCAAAAAAAATAAAACAAAATAATCACATTAGATTTTATGCATTATATGTATATACATATATGTACATACATACATATATATTTTAAATACTTATAAAAATTTATTGTTAAAGTAATGCTGTGATTTTGTGTTTTTTTTATATCAATATTTACGGAAAGCAAACAATTTGTCATTTTTAGAGAATAAATTGTACAATCGATAATCATTGTTCATTTCATAACTAGAAATTGTAAAATATTGTGTTATATTTTAATCAATTACTTTTTAGAATAACTACATACATATATGATTGATGTTGCTATTTTTATGCTAAAATGTACATAATTACTTTTTTATAAAATTTAGAGGATGGTTATAACGTTAATAATTAAATAAAGAAAAAATCAATGTTCATTTATTTTAAAATTCATAAGTTTTATTTCTCTAAAAGAATTCAACAGTTGGGGGCCAAGTGAATACTATATAGAATTATAAGCGCCTTAGTCTAGTTGGCAATGTGTTGGCTTATTAGGAGTGAAGCCAATGTTCAAAACTGTTCAAAACATTTCGAACAAAACGAAATATAAAAATATTTCTTCGGCAGCTTTTTGACAAAAACTCTTTAGTCAATAATATTCTCATGAAAAATGTATCAAAAAACTTTTGTTCGAAATCGACTTTAAACTGCAAGTCTCGTCGCTTATGTATAAAATAACCACACACACAAGTGGTGTGAGAAGCTAGGTCGTAATCCTGACTGAAGGCCTGTAATGATCAATTATGTATGTACATATGTACGTATTATATGGTGCCCTGTGGCAACTTAAGTTGCCAGCAGAGGTTGCCTTAGTTTTTATGCTCTGAGAGGAAATTGAGTGGAAAAAACAAAACGGTAACCGTTAGAAAAAAAGTAATTCAGGCATTAATGGGTTAAGATGAAATACTAGAATGTCTGCAAACACAATGCAAAAGATGCATATTTCGCTCCTATTTATTTTTCATTTGTTTAAGCAAAAATTTTCGAATTTCAAAAAAAAACGGAATTTACATTTCAGAATAACTAGGTTTTATATATAAGTTCATACTACAGAAAAGGTTAAGTCCGGCAACACTATTAATTAGTCTCACAACAACAAAAATTGTCAATTGTTTTATAAAATTCGTATAAAATTTTTCTGTCGCTTTTCGTTAAAATTCCAATTGAACGCGCTTAAATTTGCCCTAATAATAAAAAAAATTACCGTACTAATATATACGTAATAACTGGTAAGTTACTAAATAATTGAATATTCCGGCAAAAAGTTATTTGGAGTTATATACAACATACATACATATAATCCAAAGAAAAATGCTGTTGTGACCGCATAACTTGTTGCTGCTCTTTTAAAGAGAAAGAGAAATAGAGATCGTGCATAAAAAAAACATTAAGAGAACTTCAAATTAATATCAAATGTTATGCATTCTACAGTAGGTAGCATATGAATTAAATTTAATTTGGATTTTCTTTATAGTTTAAAAGATTAAGAAGAAAAATTGTATACATTATGCAAATTATATCAAGAAACTTATTTATGTTATTGGTATGTATGTATTTGATAATTTTCTTATTCATGAAACTAAGAATTATTTTATCATAGAATCGAAATGTCAAAATTGTTAATTCCCTTCTATGCCTTTCAAAACTCTTGAACCAGACTATAAATTATAGCTGTGAAAAAAAACCCACAAAAAAACCTAAACAAAATCTCTTAAAATTTCCTGCTTTAAAGCTTGAGGAAACTATGCCAAAATTTTTAAAAACAGTTCAACCGCTCTTAACTCCAGACGAATTTGAAGAAGCCAAATGTTCGGCAAATCAATTTATGACAGGAGAAGGAGCCAAGTTGCAAAAACTTTTGGAAAAGGTTGCTAGTAAAGAGGAAAATTGGCTGGCTCCTCGGTGGCTTAAAGTAGCCTATCTGGGATATAGAGCACCAGTAACAGTTTATTCAAGTCCCGGCATGACTTTTCCTATAACTAAATTTAAAAACGAGGATGAATATATTATGTATGCAGCCAAATTAATAATGGGTTTGATAAAATTTAAGAAAAACGTTGACGACGGTAAAATGCCAATATATAAGATCGGTAAAAACGAATTGGATAATTCTCAATTTGGTGTGGTATACGGTACATGTCGCATACCTTTGAAAGGAATAGATGATATGTCATATAATCCAAAATCAGATCATGTGGTAGTTATACACAAAAACTATGTAAATATCCTAAAAGTCTGGTTTGTTTTTGTTTTCATATTTTAATACAATTTTCAGTTCTTTAAACTGCCCGTATATAATAAAGATGGCAAAATTTTAAATGCCGATGTGTTAGCTAAACAGTTGAAAGATATTTGTGCTTGTTGCAAAGATTTTGGTCCTCCTATAGGAGTGCTCTCCACTGATAAGCGTGACAATTGGGCAAAAGCCTACGAAAAATTAATTGAATGCCATGCTAATTGCAAGAACATAAAAATTATACAAAAGTCCTTATTCACAGTTTCGTTAGATCAAAATGTCCCTTTCGATGAAGACAATAAGTACATTGTTCTTGGCCAACAAGTGGTACATGGTGGTGGTACAAAGCAAAACAGTGCCAATAGATGGATGGACAAAACGATACAAGTACTAAAATATGTTTCTTTTTTAAAATTTTCAATTTTATTTTAAATAGAATCTGAAAAGATTCCCAAAATAATTTTAAGCACAAAGAAAACACTAAAACTTAGTTTTTGCGCTCAGGTAATTGTTAATCCCAATGGTATGAGTGGTTTTTGTTATGAACATTCCCCGGCAGAAGGGCAGCCCATTGCTATGATGACAGATTATATTACAAAGATATTGTAAGTATATTACGTATATTGCGCTATATGTTATTATACATAGCAATATATTTTTGAATTGAATTTTAGCCCTAAAGATTCAGAGTTTAAAGACGGTGCTTCAGATAATTATGAATGTTTTGAGAAAATCGACGTAACAGAACCACCAGGAGGTTTGTGCAATGAACTTGGACTAGCAGAAGATAATATCAATCATTTAGCAAAAGATATGCATTTGTATATAAAACATTATAAAACTTATGGCAAACAATTTCTAAAACAACACAAATTAAGTCCTGATAGTTTTATACAAACTGCTTTGCAATATGCTTTCTATAAGTACTATTTATAGCGTTAGAAAAATTACAATAAACTTTTTAATTTCCTCTGTCACATCAGGTTACACAAATGCCCAGGTGCTCAATATGAGTCAGCCCACTTACGTATATATTACGGTGGACGTACAGAAACTATTCGTTCATGTTCTAATGAATCTGTGGCTTTTGCTCGGGCTATGTTAAATCCTCAAGGTTGTGATGAAAATCGTGCACTTTTGTTGCGTGAAGCAGTTAATGGACATCGCAACTATACAAACATGGCCTTGCAAGGTCGAGGTGTCGATCGCCACTTATTGGGATTAAAACTAATGGCCATAGAAAATAAATTACCTGTGCCCGAATTTTTCTCTTCCAAAGCCTTTGTTAAAAGCTCTCACTTTCGTATATCAACTTCCCAAGTTGCCACTCCTAATAAAGCTTTTATGTGCTATGGTGCTCCACTTAATGACGGTTATGGTTGCTGCTATAATCCGAGAAAAACTGATATGTTTTTAGCCTGTGCCAGTTGGAATTCAAACAAGGAAACAAATTCGGAACATTTTGCAAATTATATCGAAGTGGCTTTAGATGAAATGCAACAGTTGTTAAAAAAATCCCCTGTTCAAAAAAAATAGTCAATAATATTGAAATAAAAACAAAACGAAGAAAACTTATAGCTTAAATATTTTTCTTTGATTAATATGTTAGAAAATAGTAAATAATTTTTATTGGTATATTTTTGGAACTTGTACTTAAAATAAAATGCTTTGTACTTGATTTTAGAGTGATTCAAAGTCTTTTACTACTCCCTAACAGAATATTTTATACTGTTCTCCATGTTATACAAATATGATGTTCGTTCTCTTTCAAGTGCTCTTTTTTTAACGAGTCACTAGAAAATATTGAGTGCGACTTAAAGAGAAACTATTTTCATCTGATTGAAAGTTGCATTGTTTTATTTCTTCAACTAATTTTATCAAGCAGGTCTTGCAGAAATAGTTCATTGATTCCGGTTCCATAACTTGATCTATAATTTGACTACGTGGTTAACTTTTACTTCTTTTACAATTTTTTTGTAAGATAATTTCTAAAAAAAAAAGAAACAACTGCCTGTGTTTAATCATTAACTAAAAACCGAAAGAAGAAAGAGTTTTTGCTTTGTTATCAAAACAAGCGATAGTAGCTAAAACAATTTTGCTCGATTATGGTTAAAAATCAAAGGTGAACTTAAGCAAAAGAAAAAATTATTTATACCTCAATTTAAATATTTTTTCATATTAAGGTACTTGGAAGGAGAAGACTTAAGCCAAAATATGCCAATTTTGACGCGCAACATTTTAACCAACTTGGTATGTTCACATATTAAATATTTTTATATTCTTATAAACATACATATGTACATATGTATGTGTGTCTTTGCACTTTAGACAAAGAATGCCTTATCTATAACATCCCAGACATCTAAAACCTTATGTGCTGCAAACTTACCATCGAAGGCACAGTTTTATAGCACCGAAGCTAAGAATCAACAAAACCTTCTTAAATTCCCAGCTTTAAAACTGGAAGAAACTTTGCCGAAATTTTTAAAAACCGTTGAACCTCATCTTACAAAGGAAGAATTGTTAGAAACTAAACGCATAACAGAAGAGTTCCAGAGGAACGATGGGGCCCAATTGCAGAAGATATTAGAAAAGGTGGCGGAGACTGAAAAAAATTGGTTGGCCCATAGATGGTTAAAAGCAGCATATCTAACTTATCGAGACCCTGTTACCGTTTACTCGAGCCCTGGTATGACATTTCCTATGCAACAATTTAAAAATGACGAAGACTGTTATATGTATACGGCAAAATTAATACAGGGATTAGTGAAATATAAAAAAATCGTTGACGATGGTAAAGTGCCGGTAGTTAAGATGGGCCAAAATGAATTGGATAACTCACAATTTAAAGCTGTTTATGGTACATGTCGTATACCTCTACCCGAACAAGACGCGTTAGAGTACTATCCCACTTCAAAACATGTCGCTGTAATCTATAAAAATCATGTACGTATGAACCGTATTGCAAGCTGAAGCTTTTAAAAATCCAAAGGTCTTTTTTTACATACAGTTCTTTAAACTGCCAGTTTATAGTAAAAGTGGTGAAATAATAAATGCGAAAATACTCTCTCAACAATTACAACAAATTGTCAAATCTGAGAAAGAACATGGGCTTCCAGTTGGTTTATTGTCTACCGATAGCCGAGATAATTGGGCTACAGCTTATGTTGAATTAATGAAATCTTCTACAAATGCCAAAAGCGTTAAAGTTATACAAGAATCTTTATTCACAGTGTCCTTGGACGATACTATTCCATTTACTCAGGACAGTTTATACAATGTCTTGGGTCTTCAGCTAATCCATGGAGGAGGCACTAGTAAAAATAGTGCAAATAGATGGATGGATAAGACAATACAGGTAAATTATATAAAAAAAGTTAAAAAACTGAAATTAATGTTTTTTATGTATACAAGGTTGTAGTTAATCCGAATGGTATGAGCGGTTTTTGCTATGAACATTCTCCTGCGGAAGGTCAACCTATTGCCATGATGACCGACTACATAAACAAGATTTTGTAAGTGTTAGCACTCTGTGTATAAAATATAAGTATTCAATTTAAAATCGATTATTAATATGCAAAAATAATTTAATGAACTTCTAGTTAAAAATTACCAAAGCTTTTTTGATTTTGTGTATACAATTATAAGAGTTTAGAGACTAATTTCATTATTTCAATTATTTACCTATACCATTTTCAATAACAATTTTATAATAAATATCCTTTTTTCTATAGCCCTAATCCCAAAGAATTTGAAGATGGTACCAATGATAACTATGAAACCTTCTCCAAGTTACCTTTTGATTCAGCTTCAGAAAAATTGCAACAACATATTAACGAAGCTTCGAGAAACATTAACAAATTAGCCGATGATTTACAATTAGAAGTACTTCAATATAAAGGATATGGCAAAGATTTCTTAAAGAAGCAAAAACTTAGTCCTGATAGTTTTGTTCAAATGGCTTTGCAATATGCTTTTTATAAGTATGATTCTATTATTTTTATTAAGTTAAAACAACTAAAAATAACTGCAAATGTTTTTACACAGATTACATCAGTGTGCCGGAGCTCAGTATGAAACGGCTCATTTACGTATTTACTATGGAGGTCGTACAGAAACCATTCGTTCCTGTTCTAACGAATCGATGGCCTTTGCAAAATCAATGATGGATTCTAAGTGTACGGATGAGGTGCGTGTTGATTTATTAAAAAAAGCTGTGAACGCCCATCGTGAATATACCACAATGGCTTTGCAAGGCCGTGGTGTTGATCGTCATTTATTGGGTCTAAAACTTATGGCAATTGAAAACAATAAGCCCATACCAAAATTTTATCAATCGCCTGGCTTTGTGAAGAGCGCTCATTATCGCGTGTCTACATCACAAGTTGCCTCCCCCAACGAGGCTTTCATGTGCTATGGTCCGCTAACGCACGATGGCTACGGTTGTTGCTATAACCCTCGGAACTCGGACATATTTTTAGCATGTTCTGCTTGGAATTCTAACGACCAAACTTGTGCCAAAAGATTTGCTAAAGCCATAAGTGAAGCCTTGAGTAGTATGCGCGACTTGCTAGAAAGGTCCGGAGAGAAACCCAAATCAAAGCTGTAAATTGTAACTTTAAAACATCACACAGTATTACTTTGTATTCTGTTCTTATATCTTTATGCTGAAAATGAAATAGTACATACATATAAAAAATAAAAAGGTTTTATTTTGTACAGCGAAAATTTCGTATTTTGTTTATTTATTATTCTAATTTAATTGGCTGGCTCATCACATTATATTTCACACTTAACATTTAAAAAAAAATTAAATTTCAGACGTGAACATTATCATTTAATCCTTTTTACAATGATAACAACTACAGGAAACCGCAGATTGAAAAGTAAAATTGCGCATGCCACCCATGCACAGTACACGTTTTTGTATCTGTTAAATAATTTAAACAATAAACTTACAATTACTTCCTAAAACGTATGGAATTTGTTCTACCTACCTCTTCAGATTCCATCATATTACAACATTGACCCACAGATACTACTGGTTTTGGAGGTTTAAACAAACCACCAACAGCGCCCCAAGGCATGGAAGGAACTGCATAAGATTCGCAAAAACCACGGCAGGCATTGGTGGTTATATGAAACTCCACACAATCCGGTATGGAAATTTTTCGGGTATTTCCCACCTTGTGGCAACCCGGTCTAAGCCAAGTCTCTTTGGCCAAAGACATTATGCAGAAGAACAATAACAAGCAAACTACCTTCATAGGGAACATTTTTTTTAATTTAACGCTTTTGCTAACGATTATATACAATACAATTTGCTGTTTTACTTCCGTATTTATTGTGATACACAGTTAGCACTCATCACGCTTATAAAAGACTACTCGAAGCCTTAACTCATTCACAGGTTTTTATTGCTTTCATATTAAAATTCAACAGAAGTACTTCATATTTATGATTCTGCGCACTTGACGTTATCTGCTCCTTACATTCATATTATTGTTCTTCGTGTGTAATCGCTTAAAAAATCTTTTAATATTTAACTTGAATGAATATTTATGAAAACAAAATTTTGCCCTTTATTTAACTGGTATGAGGAAAAATATTCACCCGGTCCGTTTATAATTTTTATTACGTATACGCCTTGTTAACGGCTAATGACTAAAATAACTGAATTTCAACTATTTTTTCACAATTTCGAATATGAATTAAAATAACTCAGATAAACTTAATAGTATTTTAAACAAAACTTTGTATTCTCCTATTATAAGTCGGATTATATAGTATAATATTCGTACATAATTTTTAATACACAGAAAATTTTTCAAACTATGAATATGAATAATTTTATAAATTCGAAACGTTTTCAAGACCCTGTTTTTAATTCCAATAGAAATCTAATGTCACTATTTGTTTTTCTCTCTTTGCCAATCATGTTTTAAAGTTTACTTTTATAAATATTTTTTTGTCATTAATATTTTCCTTTCTTTCGGAAAACTTACATTAATATAATTTTTTTTAATTTAATAATTTTTAATATATTTAAAAATAACGCCTTTTCAATATTATAAGATTGTATCAAACTGGACGAAACAGTTTATTATCGTTTTATTAATTAAAAACCAAATTTTATTTAGTGAATTCTTCAAACCATAAGGAAGAATTTTAAAATAATTATATTCCTATAATTTTGTGGAATTGGAAATAAAAATCTTCCGAAAGTCCACTAATTTTCAAAATTTTTATTGAATGCAAAATTTGTGGTATTTAAAAAATTTCACTTTATATCTGCAAATTTATATGAACCTGTCAAAAAAAATTTATTATGAATCGCAATATTAACATGCGCGACAACCATGACGAAGGAGTTGTGGTGTCGCCTGAAATCGACGTTGAAATGTCTGAAGAAGCGGATAATGAAAACGATGAGAGTCCCACAGTCCCATCAAAAAGGCTAAAAACATCGATGAGTGATCAAGCCTTAAAAACGTTAAATGACTTGCGATGCAATAATTTATTGTGTGATGCAGTCATATCAGTATCCGATGCTTGCTTCAATGTACATCGTGCTATTATGAGTTCTTGTAGCTCGTATTTTAGGTATGTTTCCCAATACTAATGAAGAAGGGAGTATTATATCGTAAATTGAATTATTGTAATTCATCTTAGAGCACAATTTACTGGTTTTAATTCGGCTGAAGCCAAGTGTTTAACCGAAGAGAATCGACACGTACATATTCCAGGGATGAGCGGCAGTATTATGGAACAAATTATACAATATGCATATTTGCGCAATTGCACTATAAATGCTGATAATGTACATGAGCTTTTAATATCGGCAGATTATGTCGGTATAATTGGCTTGGTAACGTTGTGCAAACAGTATTTGGCTCAAATGCTAACACCGGAAAACTGTGTCAGTATAATGGGCTTTGCAAGGTACTTGTATGTAGTATGTGCGTATGTATGCATGTGAATGTATACATGAGAATACTTTTTAATAGTTCATTTCCCATTAAAAGAAAATAAGGCAATGGCAAAATGTAGCAGATAATCCTCTACTAATTGATTGCAATTTCTTTCTTAATACGATTTTGATTATGATTTTTTCTTCTTTTTTATAAATTCCCTGCGCTTTGGTAGATTTCGCTTTTTAGATGATTTATATGCCAAGGCCAGGAATTACTTATTGCGTTATTTTATTGAAGTGGCTGCTAAAAATAAAGATGTTTTGGAAATGCATATAAACGACTTCTATGACATCATTAGTGATGATGAGTTGAATACACGAGATGAAGACAATGTATGGAAATTGTGCATTAAGTGGATAGACCATGATCCGGATAACCGCAAACAACATGTAGCTAAATTAATGCAGGGTGTGCGTTTGGGCCTAATGACACCCAAAGTAAGTAATAAGGACATTTTATATATACAATTTTAAACAATTTACAATTGCAGTGTTTTATGGAAGAAGTCAAAGAGCATCCATATGTTTTGCAATGTGAAGCAGCAAAACCTCTAATAGTAGAAACATTTAAATTTATGTATGATCTGGATATAATGAATCCCTCTTCCGGCGAGGTATAATTGTGTATTTTTATTCATTTTGCACTTTTATGCGCTTCTTCATTTGTATATTTCTTAAACAGCTTACGACACCTCCCTTAGCTATGCCACGTTTACCACACGAAGTCATATTTGCAATCGGTGGCTGGAGTGGTGGCACTTCGAAAGGCTGTATTGAAACGTATGATACTCGAGCTGATCGTTGGGTTAATATACCAGCTGAAGATCCAGCGGGACCTAGAGCATATCATGGCACTGCCGTTATAGGGTATAAAATTTATTCCATTGGGGGTTACGACGGTGTGGAGTACTTTAACACTTGTCGTGTCTTTGATGCCGTTAAGAAAACTTGGAAAGAGGTAGTTTTCATCTCTTGCAACTTTTGGAATTCCAATTATTTTTTTTTTGTATAATTTCGCTTTATTTTAAGGTGGCTCCCATGCACTCTCGTCGCTGTTACGTTAGTGTAGCTGAACTTAATGGTTTAATTTATGCCATTGGTGGCTATGATGGCCATAATCGTCTTAATACAGTGGAACGCTATAATCCTAAGACAAATCAATGGACCGTTATAACACCTATGAATATGCAACGATCTGACGCAAGCGCTTGTACGCTCAAGGGAAAAATTTATGCGACTGGTAATATAAAAAAAAATTAATAATTATAATAAAATAACACTTAGCAGAAATTTTAAGAAAGTGCTGGAAAAAATTGAATTTGGTTTCACTTACATACATATGCACATAGATATTTTATTCGACAATTTTATTAAATATATATATGAATTTGTGTATATTAAATAAAATTAAATTAAATTGTTCAATAAAATATGTATGTATATATGCAGTTTATATACCATCTATAGTTTTTTAACTTTATAGGTGGTTTTAATGGACAAGAATGTTTAGATAGTGCCGAATATTATGATCCAAATATTAACGTTTGGACGCGAATAGCCAATATGAACCAACGTCGCTCTGGTGTATCATGCGTAGCGTTTCGTGGACAGGTGTACGTAATTGGTGGCTTTAATGGCACTGCTAGACTTTCAACTGGAGAACGTTATGACCCCGAAACACAAACATGGTCTTTTATACGCGAAATGAACCACTCCCGTTCTAATTTCGGTTTAGAAATAATCGATGATATGATTTTTGCAATTGGCGGTTTTAATGGAGTTTCTACTATATCACATACCGAATGTTATGTAGCTGAAACTGATGAATGGATGGAAGCTACTGATATGAATGTGGTACGTTCGGCCTTAACGGCAAATAATGTAGCTGGATTGCCGAACAAGCGAGATTATATACATAAGGAACGTGATCGTTTGATGGAAGAAAGACGTCAGCGCTTACTAGCAAGTGCTATTGCCCGTGACGATAATGTAACGACATCTAACATATCGGTTGAAACGCAAGATGCTGTAATGGACGATTACGATACGCCGAATGAAGACGAAGATGCAGATGATGAGGAAGATACCTTACAGGATTTACCACAAATTCAACAGGGACCACAAGCTTTCAATAATGAACATAACAGATCATTTCGGATGCAAATGAGGAGTCAACGACTGGGGTCACATCATGAAATAAGAAGAAGATCATAAGATATATATCCGAACAGAAAAACTATCTTCTAATAAAAAAACCAAAATGATATATTCATACAAATTGAAAAGCGTAAAAGAAAGGAAAATGTGTTTGTAATTATTTGAAACTCCCTTTAACTGGACAGAAGACATAATTTAACACATTTTGTAGTTAACACCAAGAACTCTATAACAAATTATAAATGTATATAAAAAATTTTAAGTTAATATATATATATATCAAAATTTGTATAAAAATTGAAAAATGGAAAAAATTAATACAAAAATGTTTAAACAAAATTTGAAATATAAATATTTTTTCAATTGGAAATGTGAATTTAATTCAACTTTAAATTTAATATAACAATGAATGTAATTTCAATCAAATCCATCATGCTTTACGTCCATTTTTATTTTTGTATTAACTGTTATTAAATATTCATGTTTTCACTTTTTTCGCAAATAAATAAGAAGAAATCATTTTTTAAACAATAAAAATATGTAAAAGTCCAAAGTTAAACTTCTTAAATATTCATTGAAGGCATACGCAAGAAATTCAAACGCACGCACATACATACATACATTAAATTTATAAAAAGCATGTACTCTAAATCGAATATAGTAGATATGGCATATGTATCTTGTATCCCTTTACCAAGTCATACTCTATAAAAGCAAACAAATGAATGAAATCAAATCATAGCGTAGCTTAACGTTGAAAGGATAACATATAAACAGAACTCCTGCAACTGACATGCGTTGTCTACAATTGTGAGTAAAAGAATACTGGTAAATCAATTTGAATTACGAATAATCCAAAATGTCTAGTTTCTCATTTGCAACATTATGCTGCGTATCTTTAACATTGGCACAAATTGTAGAAGTACAACCGATTAATAGCAGTCCAACAACTGCCCCTTTGGGGTGCCACCGACGTCTTTACACATACCGCGTTACTCAAGCAGATATTAAAGGACGTGAATGTTGGGACTATGTAAGTGTCGCCGCATGTTGGGGACGGTGTGACTCGAGTGAAATATCAGATTGGAAATTCCCTTATAAAAGGTCTTTCCACCCAGTCTGTGTTCATGCCACACGACAACCAGCCGTAGCGGTACTTCGCAATTGCCATCCTGAAGCAGATGAATTTGCACGCCGTTACGAGTATTTAGAGGCAGTCAGTTGCCACTGTCATACGTGCTCGACAATGGATACCAGTTGCGAAGCACCAGCCAATAACATTTTGGACGAAAAATCGGGTGTTAAAGTATTAGCCCTTACTGGGTCTGATTCGGTTGGTCTGGACTATTAAACATGAAGGGTATTAACTTTTTTTGTGTATAAACATTCTAGTTTGTATAAAGTAGTGTAAATGATGATAAAATTACTGTACGGAGTATTAAATATTATACAGCGAAAATTTTGTATTTAGAAAAATGTTATTTAATAATAAATTAACGCAAACAAAATAAGAAAATATACGCTTACTTACCTAGTTCTTCTTCAGTTGACAAAATATTCTAATTCTAATAATCACAATACGTTCTAATATTCATAATACGTATGCAAATTGTTTGCAAATTTTAACCACTAGTGTTTATAACTTAGAAATCTTTACTAAACATGAAAAATTGCGCCAACGTACTTTTCAAGACTTTCAGCTGGTTGGCAATTCTTCCTATTTGTGTTGTAATACTGCAACAATTTAAAAAAGATCTGGTATCACAAGTTATTGTTTACGTTTTGTGAATTTTTCAGTAATAGATGTAAATTTTAAAGTAAATAGTATTGGTTATTGAATTTTTTTAAAGGTTGTTAATCTAAATAATTAACATTGAAAACAATTTAATGGCTGGGCCCTGTAATCCTATTTGGAATTACTTTCAACGTAACGAAAGTACTGCTACTTGTGTGGTATGTATGAAGGAATTATCTTTGGGCAGTTGTTTACCCAAAAACCAAACCGTAAGCAGCATTAAAAAGCACTTGGAAAAGGTACACATTAATGAGTATGCAACTTTCCATACGTTGGAGAAGGAATATGTAGAACATAAATCGCAAAATGTTAATTTAAAGCGAAGAGCAAAACGCAAAAGACTAAAAGAGCGAAAAGAAGCAATAGAAGGTCCGAAGGAGCGTAAAAAACCGGGTAGAAAAAGAAAACAAGAGAAACTTTCGGAATCAGAGGACATTGATCAGAAAAGTTTGAATATTGAAATAGTGGTAGACGATCCTTTAGTGGAAAATGAACATGATGAGCAAATGGTTGACATGAGCGGTATAGATGCTGGCAATATAAAAGTTGAATCCTACAAAAAATTATCGATTAAACCAGGTGATATTGCGCTCAACAAAAGAATAGATAAGAATATATTAGATTTAATGATTGTAGATTTATTGCCCTTTAATATTGTAGAGGGTTCAGCATTTAAGAGATTGAACTTTGCTGATCCTTGTAAGCCCCATAAGTACACAGTAAAACCAATGGAATATTACAAAAATGATCTCCTTCCTGAAACGTATGAAACAATAAAAAATAAAGTTGTACAAAGTTTAGAACAAGCCGAGTGGATATCTCTGACGACAACCCAATGGTGGCATCATAAAAAATCCTGCTGCATTCAAGCAATCAGTGGGCATTTTTTACAGGAAAATCAAAAGCATGTGATAGTGTTGGAAATAATTCCTGTCAGTTCACCTCAAATGCGGCCGTGCAATCTTACAGATTTATGTAGAAAATTTAATATTGTGGATAAAATTCATTTGAACGTAGTGAGAAGAATAGATGATTCATCTTCCGATTGGTTTACCACTTTAGAATGCTCGGAATATTTACTACAAAAGGTCATACAAGAAGCTTTGTTATGTGAAGAGCTAATACAAATCGTTAAGCAAAAATGTCACAGCATTATAGATCACTTCGTAAACAATGAACAGGCCAAACAAAACTTAAACGAATGCCAGGAGTTGTGTGGCCTAAACCAACGTCATCTGATAACATCTTCACAAGGCAGTTGGACGTCTACTTATATGATGTGGGAAAATTTACTAGAGCAAAAACAAGCACTGGAAATGTATATACAACAATATGGAGACATTCAAGTTCCTTCAGAATATGAATGGCAACAAATAGAATATTTAGTGCAATTACTTAAAATATTTTATCAAGCATGGTTAGATCTAAGTTCAGAGGCAGCCTGTGTATCTCTGATCATACCATTACTTACAATGGTAAAATCAAAATTAGAGGCCAAAATAAGCGATGCCCAAGATTTACAATATTATAAAAAATCTCTAAAATCTTGCATAAATCAATATTTCTCTTTTACCCATCAATCCTCATCGTTAATTATAGCGACTTTGCTTGATCCTCGTTTTAAAATGAGATACTTAAGCGAACAGCAGTTGTCATCATGTCATGCAGAAATGACGCACAACTTAAGGCTTTCCCTAAATCTTCAAGAGGAAGCAATCAATCCCTCATACGACACGTTGCCAACAAATAATTACAACTACCACAACACTTCCGATCTTTGGGAAGCACACGATAGTACTACCATAACAGAGAACAACACAAATGAAAGTGTTTTTCTAGCGTTTGAACAGCAATTGAGTTTTTATTTAAAAGAACCACTCATAGCAAGAAATGGAAATATCTATCAATATTGGAACATAACTCCCTATGAATATTTACGCAAATTAGCATACAAGTATTTAACAGCTCCTCCCACTTGTTTAACTTCTAATGAAATTATCAACCAAGTGGGCTCTCTCTATGCTGAGAGAAGATTGGCTTTAAAAGACGAAGATGATAAAAAGCTCTTGTTTATGTCCTGTAATATAAAACTACTTAATTTTGAATATTCATAAAATAGATTTAATATAACATAGAAAAATAAATAATTAAGTAATATTAATAATTAAGAATAGTATAAAAATTAATGTAGCTATTTTCTACTACCTAACAATAAAAGAAAGAGTATATTCTTTACTATTTGGATTTTTATTGTTACGCATATTATGTAGAGCTAACTTATATAAAATAGTCAATCGCAACATAAAATATACAAAAAATTTAAATGGTTACTTCGTTGATATCGAAATCCCATTGAAAATTTCAGGTGTGTTTTACATTTGGATGTCTATGTCTTACATGTGTATTTTGTGGTGGTTTTTGTTATTCAGATTAACAAAAAATGAATTAAAAAACAAGATCACAATTTAAAAACTATAATGAAAATGTAAATGGTATTGTTACATGTGTATTACATATTATAGTTAGGAAAGCATTTTTAAAGAATAAAGGGAAGAAATGACTTATTCCTTAAGATTTGCTAAATAAAAAAGATCGCTTAAAGTCCTTTAACTAGGACCAAAAATTACATTTATATTATTATAAAACAAGTGAAGGGTATTGGCAAGATGAAAAACCTTTTTTAAAGGAATTTCATGCCTGAATTGCCGTTCGACGCAGCATTCGTTCGCGCTATTTGAAAAAGACAGTAAAGACTGGTAACACCAAGACCAACAGCACCTCCAAGAGCACATTTTCTCAACCCAGCTAAAAGCAAATAATAATTGGGAAAGAAATAATTAGTTGAAAAAGTTGTAAATATTTCAAATAATATTTAAATACCGGTAGATTTATACAGGAAACCAGTTGCTGTACCGGCTAAAATCGTATTAATGTCATCGTCTTCTCCGCGGGCAAATTGCAGGAGTACACCAAATGCTGAATACATTACAGCTAACACACCGAGAGTGTTTGCTGTGCCAGAACCTTGCTTCATAACGTGGTTAATCATTCTAAATAAATATTAAAAGTTAAGTTTTTATAGCACATTTCCAAAAAGAATATATTCATCTGCAGACACAAAGCCGATAAAACGTAATAGGTAGTTTGGTTATGAAAGAAAATTTCCTACTCGTATTACAAATAAATAAAATGTTTCTATCTTCTATGAATGCAGAATTGTATTTGAAAGACATCAGCTTCTCTCAACCTATGGGTTTACATTCGTAAAATTTTTAATATGACTTCCTACTTTTAAGTAGTCAACAATATATATATTTTTTGTATCAAATAATGGATAATTTTATCATATAATCTATATTTTTTTGCTAGAAGATTTCATTTTCACCTATGAAATGTTTTGAAATACTATATTTGAAACCTATTTTATTTATATATAAACTTCTATTGAACTTACTGTGTTCGCCATAATTTGCCGGTTTGTTGTAAAGCTTTTGTTGTTCTTAAACCGTTGTAAAAACCAGCTACTCCTCCAATACCCGCACCCACCATGACCGAAGTACCAATTTGTGAGAAGGATAATTCGAAGCGGCCTCTTTGTTTTGTAGCACCCTCGGGAAATATAAATTCTGGTTGAGCTTGCTGTAAAAAACGCGGGTCATAGTTCAAATAAGGTGATATAGGTGTACCAAAAGTACTGGAAGCTGAGGTGGTATTTGTAGATCTTGCAGGTTTGGCATCTTCAACTAAAACCGAAACATATTCTGATTAAAATCTTTTCATAGATAATTTCTCTAATACAAGCATGATGTAACACAATACATAGGGAAGAAATCAATTGTGAGCAAATATTCACTACTACCCCTGCCGTGTTTGATAAGTTTGCTGTTTTCACAAAGAAATCAATTATACTTACATCCAGATGATGAGCCCGATAAGGACAATGGTTTGCTCAAATAATCATCACTCATGTTTAAAGATGGCAGGAATTGTTAAGCTTCTTTCAAAATATGATTCTTTTATTTTATAATTCTTAAATACAGAATTTACTAGGTAAAAATCGAACAAATACACACGTGAGATTTCTTACACTTTTCACATACAACTTCATAAATGAAAAGAAGACCGAAAAGAACAAAATGTCAAAGTGTTCAAATAAAAGTCACTCGATACAGCGTTGAGTTTTTAACAGGGTACTGTTAATTACTTTAGTTCTGTATTAATTTCTTCAAAATGGCAACATCATTGAATAATTGTTTTGTTATCAATTCGTAAAATTTTGACATCTTTTTTTCCTTTTTTTGTCGTTTGTATTATTATTCTCCTCAGTTTTCTTATTTTGCTCGTTTGGTGTGGTATTTGCCTTTGGACGTTGTATATCTGATTGCAATTTAGAAGGAAGAAATACATACATACACACATTTATATGTATAGAAGGCAGATTTGAGTGACAAAAAATTTTAAAGCAACTAAACAAATTTTTTCGATAAATTGTTAATAAAAGAAACAAAAACACAAGTATTAAAATCTGATCAAGAACAACAAAAGGAAGTGATAAGTCAGGAAAAAACGCACAAATTGTTTTTCGTATTCCATAATAAATTTTCATTAGAAAAAATCAAGACGTTACCAATGTCGGGAGCTGATGTAAATGTTAAACTATCACGTTTGCTACTAATGGCACACAAATTTAATAATTTCTATCTGAATGGTAAGTTTGTATTATTTTAATATATTGTCTATAATTTTTCGTCGGACTGGTGGATGATGCGATTTATATGACTGCATTTTATTGATTTTAGTTTATACTTCTTATAAATGGGTGTGTGCAGCCATTAAAAGTTCGAGGTCCTTTTAAAGGAGAAATGTATGAAAAAAAAAACAATAAAACCTTTAAAGGATGAATAACATAAACTAATATTAATTTGATTTGATATGAATCAGTCATAGATTAAAATTTCTTTTAATATTAGGCATCCTATTGGATGCAGCCGGTTTGTATATATGTACATACGTACATACATATAAAACAAAAACGTAGCTTACTTGCCCCATCTATGTCTGTTATTGAACAGAAGGGTTAACTAGCATTATATTGTAAAATGAAATAATTACTTCAACGTATAACAAAATTATTACAAAGAAGAAAATCAGTTATATTCTTATCTTTAATGATTTAATAATGCTGTATTCCAATATATTAGTAGACGCTCGTTAGACAGTTTTATATATAGGACTCACTTACAAAACTATTAATAGTCTATACGATGTTTTTATTAAGTAGGTGTATGGCCAATGTCCAATACAAGTTTTTAATTGTACCAGTTATACTTCTTATCTCGAAATATTCCTGATTACGAGTGTTATTTATCAGTTTTTCTTATTTATCACTTCAAAAGAAAAAAATGTATTGCTGTGGTGTGGAATGTAAAAAAGTTTTGCGAACAATCGTGTTGTTATAGTGTCAGGCCAATTCCAATTATTTTAATAATTTAACAGGTTAAAATATATGAACCTACCTTGGTTGGTGAATACCTATTAATTGGAAAACTTTGCCATTTCTCTTTAATATTGTTAAGGTAATCTTAAAACAAAAGTCTATTAAATTGTTTTCAAATAGGGGGAAAATATGAAAATTTATTTGTTCTTATCGTATTTTTTTAAGTTCGGCCTAATTTTGGTCTAAATCGTTTGATACATTCAAATAACATTGAAACGGTATGTCATTGGCAGACAGTTATTGATATTTGAAATTAGCGTTGTTAATCTCTTTTAATTTGCTCTCTATAACTTTACGAACTTCATATGTACTCATCTAGACAAATACTTTAAATAATTACATGTCATAAAAATAAGCAAACAAAAACTTAATCGAAGTTTTACAAGAACAGTATTCAAAAAGATTTTTAGTAAATCTACACATTAAAAAATACTTTAAAATATACATTCGACAGAACCGGTAATTATTGGTTAAAAAATAAATAAATTTAAAAAGGCGATAAAATGGTCGAACAAGTTCTATTGTTTGCTTTTCTTCTAATAATTAAGTACTGGATTGATTAATTGATAAGATCTCGCCAATTTGGTTTCAGAATATTGATAACTTTTATTAAAATTTCATAATTTAATTTTAAAAATATCAGTAAATGCGAACGTATTAGTTTCATAAAATATCTTAACTGGAAATTGAAAAAAAATAAACTCAAAAAACAAATAAACAATATTGTAAAAATGAAAGTCCATACTACACAATTGTTGTGTTTTTGACTTTAGCTTTTGTTTATGTTTTTGCTTTTTCTAATAAAAATAAGTTTTAGAAACTGAATTAATACTTTATCAACAAGTAATTTTCCAGCTATTATTATGTACACATATAAAACTAATGCAATATTTTAAAATATTACTACAGTCAAGAATGAGTGTATAAAATAAAAGAAGATATCACTATAAAATAGCAACTTGCAACGTTTTTAAAGTTATGCCGTAATTTGTTAAAACTGAATAAGTACATAAATTAGTGATAAAATATGTAAAGCACATTTAATCGCCAATGTCAAAATGTTAGACATATGTTCATCAGTATCAAAATATACTTAAATAAATCAAAAAAAGTTTAACCGCATACAAGATAATTGAAATGTAAATTCCATATACATATGTTGTAAAAACTTACAAGCGACATTCGACACATGTTATGTTGACATTCTTTAACTTCAATTAATTACATTTACGATAACGAAGCCAATACATCTAATATCAAAATATATACATACATAAATGTATTGTGGTAATTTCCTAAATGACCTTGACAAAATTGTATGAAAGTATTATGTATTAGAAAAAAATTGAGAAATAAAAACAAAAGGCGAAAGAAGAAATTCTCAATATGTATATGTATATAAGTGGTCCGTAAATGAATACTCTTTAAATCGTTGTCAAACAACATTCCGCTTGAGATGAATGCTGTTGTATATTTTATTTAATCCAAATTTTAATTTATCAATAAAGAGAGCCGCAGAAGATACCTTGATCTTTTGCCATATAGTTTCAATCGTTTAGACAACTACACTCGGCAATTCTACATTTTTATTTATTATATAAAAATATGGAGGCAGTAATAAATGGAAACAATAAATTTGTGTAAAATTGAATAAAAAGTTTAGATAATATGTATTTTTTATGCCACACATATACAATCTGTTATCAAGATATGCATACATATTTTTAATAGATTTATTAAACCTCTATGTACTGTACATAAAATTACCAGGTACAATATTTGAATCAATTTCTATTAAATATGCATACGTACAAACGAATGTAAATAAAAAATATATACGTACATATACAGGCCGAAATTTTATGACGTACATATATTACAAGCAAAACTTGTTAATTATTTTGAAATTGGCAAATATGGCGAAAAATTAAAAAATAAATTTTACAACCAAAATAATAATAATAAATAAAAGTAATATTTTAACGTTTTTGTTATTATAATACATATGTCGTAAAAAATAATCGAAGTTTTAAAATATAATAATGAAGCAATTCTATTAGTTAGGCCTTAAGGGTCACTAAGCAATATGAATGATATGAGTTGTAGATTTATGTTGGTCTCTATCGAATTTTCCGTTATAGTGGTTAAAAATAGGTCTCCTATTGTTCTTATTTTTGCTTCATCTATTCGATTGATGGTGTAATTTGAAGTATTTAGACGGTGGTTTTGATAATAAGGGATGTAATATAAATATTTAAATAAATAGAAATTGATTTTGAGTATTAGTTTAGGAATCAATAAAAACACAATAATCGTAAACAAAAAAATAAATCAACAAAATAAAAATTTTACATTAAATGTATGAAATCTAAAACAAAATTATCAAAATGCTGGTGTTATAGTGCTGTCGTTTCTTCTTGATCATCTAAGAGATTATTGTTAGCATTTTTGTGCTTTAAAATAATATTGACGTCGTTGTCTGGGCGTTAAACATCAATTAAAAAATATATAATTAATATGACTTCTTTTTTGTATATTTGTTTTTAGGATTTCAAAAAGGAGACATACGTCCATTTCTCGTCGAAGGTCAACAAGTAGGCCTTATTAAATCTGATGTGATTAAACAACTTAATAAATACCCTGAAGTATTTTGTATACGTGATTGTGAATACACTAAACAGGTGTGTAGTTAATTTAAATATTTGAGAGATGACTACTATTTCGTAACATAATTAAATTAATAAAATTCCATAGGGTGTCGTAGAACTAAATCCAGCATTTCGTGATTATTCAGAGCGTACAGAAAAACTTGAAAACGTTTTGAGAGAATTGAGATCTAAAGGTTTGTTTTCTGCTCTACAAGGATGGAGAGAAGAGGTATAATTTCTCATATTTAGTTTAAATACGATGTATAAACATGAACTAATTTTTGTTTTTAGTATTATGAAGTAAAAGCAGAGCACAATAGTTTATTAAAAATGGATCGGTCGGCAACACCGTTATTTGGCGTTCGCAAATATGGCGTAGATATTAATGGTTATGTTAGACATCCTACTCGAGGGCTTTGCATTTGGCTACAGCAGCGTTCAAATACCAAAGAGACTTGGCCTGGCAAATGGGATAACATGGTTGGTGGTGGTCTATCTGTAGGTTATGGTATTAAAGAAACGGCCATTAAAGAGGCTGCCGAAGAAGCTTCGATACCGAGTGATCTTGTAAAAAATCTCATATCAGCTGGTTGTGTCTCATTCTTCTTTGAGAGTGAGCAAGGCCTATTCCCCAACACAGAGTATGTGTTTGATTTAGAGTTACCATTGGATTTTGTGCCACACAATGCTGATGGTGAGGTACAAGCTTTTGAGTTATTGCCAGCCAAGGAATGCGTTGAGCGCATATTTACGCCTGAATTTAAAACAACTAGTTGTCCCGTTGTTATAGATTTTCTTATTCGACATGGCTTTATAACGGCGGAAAATGGCAAGTTAAAACGAACACATTTTATATATACATATAAATTTAATTTTTAATTTTTTTCAGAATTCTGGTTTACTCAAATTATTGAATTGTTGCATGTGCCACTACAATCATTGTACACGTATAAACAAAGTTTGGAGGAGTGTAAAAGGCAACTGCATTTGCAGCAGAAACAAAATCAAGAACAACAAAGTAATCAGCAACAGCAACAAACAGACAAACTAATTAATAATAAAATTATTGAAAATGGTCATACTAAACCGCCATTAACAGAGGCAAATTAAAAACGTATAATGTTTTAATATAAGAATAACTTAACAACGATAAATAATTAAAATAATGCAGATTTTTCTTAAAATTTATAAGACTGCATATGAAATATTAATTTATTATTTTTTTAATTTAACCATATTAAATAATGAACAATTATTAAGGTTTAGATATACAGCTTCTATATTAAAAAGCAAGTAATATATATTTTACACTCCAGTTCTTAAAGAAAAAACACAAAGTAAATATTATGTATTTTAGTTGCAGTGTATAGTTTTCTCTTACATAAAATCCTATAATATATTATATCCATTCTATTTAAACAATTACAATATATTTAAATATTATATAAAAAGCTTACAAAATTCATAAATTATTAAATGAGATTATAATATAACATTCTATGTATATGTAGTGCCTGTTAACGGTTTTTTTAAGTCAGTAAATATTTTGTTTGCCAATTAATAAATTATATAAAAATTCTAAACTTTTTTTATATATAATTTGTATGCGTTAAAATTTTTATAAGATACATTTTATATTTAATAATTTTTATTTTTATTTTTGACCTATAAAATAAAAATTATCTCTTTTCAAATATAAAATCGATTTAGAATAATTTATATTCGAAATTATTATTTTTATAATAATTTGTTTTTATTTATTTGTTAATCTTTTAATTCTAAGGCTACTTGTGACATTCTAAATGTTCACTTCTGTTTATAATTTAAGTACTCGCGTAATCTGATTGACATATTTTTTCATTTTGAATTCATCTGTTTGATTTTGTTTATCCTATATGACTTACTGACTATATACGTACATACTTATACATCTTGCTACTCAATATTTATAATTAATTATGTATGTATGTTAAATGTATTATAAAACCAAAGTGCTCAAATTATGTTCAGCAAATGTTTGTATTTTTGTTGTTTTTTTTTTTATTAAACTTATAAAGAAAAAGCAAATTAAACAAATAATAGGTGATGTTTTGCAATTACATTACAAATACAATATATCAATTTATACAATAATCATTATATAAAATATTAAGAAATAAACAACTTTAAATGTGTTTGAATACTTATATACCGGTAAAATTTTCGTGAAGTTATTAAGAATAGTCGCTCTAGACCCTATAGCTACTCTTATGTTTTGTACATTAATTATGATTTTTATTATCAACCTTTAATCAAAAAAAACTTGTAATTTTAACTTGTTAAGGCAAAAAACTTTTGGGATGAAAAATTTTAAAACAGAAAATATAGCTCATACATCAATATAATTTTATCTATACCCGTCAAGTATTGCTGAAGATTATCAATTGGCTTATTTTAAAATTTTATTCCATGGTGAAAATTCTGGGATCCTGTCTAAAATAAATAATGAAAAAAAAATTATCATAAATTATTACATGGAGGCATATGGTAGAAGTTATGCTTATGCCAAAAACTTAAGAACTGTTGATATGGATCACCCATATACCTGAACTTGCTTTCAATGCTTGTTTCATGCCAAAAATACCTTATAAGGTCTACACCTGCCAGAGAATATTATCCAAGTATTCACTGACGGATAAGGATTACTCGACAAAGTCGGATATGGAATCTTTCAGATGAAATAACCGATTATTGTAGTATTATTCAGATGATAATAATTGCTATTAAGATAGCCGCTTAAAAAATTCAGTACCAGAGCATATTTAGCAATGCACATATTTACTCATAGTAAAGCGGTCGTACTACCACGGGAACTAATAGAGCCCAATAGAGTTCTGCTTAAGGATGCTACCAATTAAACTAATCAAACTTTTAGCCTCAAAATTTCATTTTTTTGTTCGTGTTATTAGGCATAGGTCACATGGTGTAGAGTCTTTATAAGCATATTATTCGTATATAAGTAAAATACAATCCAATTTGCTTCTTGACAGAAGCAAAAACTTTTTGAAGAATTCTCAATACAAAAGAACACAAACAATACCGCAATAGTATATTTACCATATTCTTTTATAAAAATATTTTTTGTTTTTTGCGCTTCACAGTTCAAGTCGTAATCTTAACTTACCTTTATATAAAAACTCACCCTTATAGATATTGTATTCCTCTAAAAATTCTTGAACATCTGCGAAGTTAAAGTATAAAAAAGTTCTCACGGTCTACTGCCTCAAACAATTGAATTGAATGGTAAGGAGTTATTCGTACTTCTTAGAATATCTTCTCTACATAAAATAAAACGTGATTGCCTCAAGTTAAAAATGATATGAAAAGCAACCACCGTAAAGTAATAAAGAGTAGGGAATGGTGGTAAAATTATTTGTATATGTACATATATGCATGTATAATGTCAGTTTTAAATTATGTCGCGTTAATATTGTTCTGGAATAACAAAGTCAAATCTTATGAATTTATCTTTCTTGCTTGGTTTTATGTTTATTCGTTAGACTTATTTTTCATATTAAAAATTAAAAAAAATTTATATTGTAATTAGGTATAGTTTCGAAGATATAAAATGAAATTATGTCGAGATTGATTACCAAAAAGGAATATATGGATTAAGAATGATTTCTATTGACTTATTGCTAAAGATTATTCTAGAAGATCTTATTGGTCTTGACAATAACCATACAAACATAAATTATGCAATTTTTTAATGTCTGGTTTCTTTAAACGTTTCTTGGTTTAAGCACCTGTTTCTGTGGACTTGGTATATTTTCCTTGCCCGGAAACAAAACGGTTTTTTTAGGAGTGGTACGCGGCGTGTGTGTTGTGGTTTTAGGTGTACGCGGTGTCCGAGGTGTACGGGGCGTACTTATGGTTGTTACATTAGCCACCATCGCTTTGCCAGCTGAAGTATGTCCAGGAGTGGTGCACGTGCGGTTTGTTTTGTTATTTGGTGTTGTTGGTTTCAACAATTCACTGATTTCGTTTGAACTTTCGTTACGTACAATCTTTTCGGTTGAGTTCAGAAACCACGTGGCAATTTTATCACATTCTGCTCGTAATTCTGAATCGATAAGAAGTCCTTCAATTTTCTCTATATCGGTACTGTTCTTTTTAGCAGGTGTGGTAGCCACTTTGACAGAGCTTTCATCGATCTTCGACTTTAGGGCAATGTTTTCAAGCTTTAACTGTTCGCATTCTTCTCGGACTTTGATTAAAGTTGTGTCTTTGTTGTCCATCTCTAGTTGAGCAAATTGCAAAACTGTTGCAAATTCATCAAGAGCCTTTTTCATGTCCTGCATGTAAATTTCCCGCGTTTCGTCCTTGTTTTTAAGTTCATTGTACATATCCAGGTATTTGGCGGCATCGCCATCGATGCGCTCCTGGAATGAAGAAGCAATCTTAGTGAATTTGGCCAAAGTTTCTTCTTCAGAAGTTAGTATATCATTAAACATGCTTTCTTTAAGGGATACCTCTTTTTGTAGTGTCTCCGATGAAGCTCTCAGCTCCTGGAGAGCGGTTTCCGATTCAGAAAGTTGTTTCTTAGCAGCTTCTAGCTCAACTTGCAATGTCAGATAACTCTGTTCCAATGCTCCCTTAGCCAACTGCAATGATTCCAATTCGGCTTTCAGTTGTTCTACGTCTGCGTCTGATTTTTTCAAGCGTTCCATAAGTATGTTGACCGTAGATCGAGTATTGCTCAATGTTAGTTGATAATTGTACTTCTCAGTGATCGTCTTTGCCATTTCTTGCTTTAAGTCGACCACTTGTTTCTGAAGATTGTCGGTTAATTGTATGTAGTAGTCGATACCATTACGCAGCTGTTCTTCGTACTTTTGAATCTTTTCGTCACGCTCGCGTAACATATCATTAGTGCTTTCCAATAATACCATTACGTCTTGTTTCTCCAGCTCAATCTTAATTATTTCGTTCTCAGCCATTTTTTGACGTTTTTCTAATTCACCACGCCAGTAAGCTTTCTCACGTTCTAGAGCATTTTCGAGATCAGACTCAAGTTTCTGGACCTTTTGTTCGGCCTGCACTTCCGCAAAGCGAACCTTTTCTTCGGCTGTGTCCATAAGACGCTCCTTCTCTACATATTGAGCTTTTTCACGACACAATTGGCGTATTGTATCACAGTGGGCATCAATTTCACAGTTTTTGTCTAATAGTTCATCTTGAAGAGCCTTTATAAAATCACACTTACTAGCCAAATCGTTTTTTAACGTGTTGCGTTCATTCTTCAGACACTCCATTTCATTTTGAGTGATCTTAGTTTCTTGAGCGTAGGCTAAAGCATCTTGTTCAATTTGCTTTTTCAATTTATCAAGATCGTTTATTAGTGACTCGTTGATATTTTTCAAATTTTCTATAAGCTCAAAGTTTTGTTTGGCCTTCTCAGCATCTAAAGCCAAACGTTCACGAGCCTCTTTAATTTCGTCCTCTAATTTTGACATTTGCAATTGCATGGATTCATGTTTTGCCAACTGTTTCTTGCTGGAGGCTTCTAACTCCTCATTGTTAGCTCTAAGCTGATCGGTAAGTTGAGATAATTTTACAACTTCGCCAGCATGTTGTTCATGAACCGAACGTATCTCAGATTCGAGTTGGCCAATATGTTTAACGAGTTTTGCATTTTCAACTGTTAACTGGTCGTTCAGATCTCTCAAAGATTTGTTTTCAGTAGTTAACTCGTATACCATGCCCTCTGTTTTAAGTTGAACGCTAGCATGTTCTTCTCTCAATTTACTCTCAGTTTCTTTAAGTTGGTCTACATGGCGTTTAAGTACATCAATTTGGCTGATGTAATTCTCTATCAGTTCGTTCTTATGGCGAATTTCTTGGTGCAATGCCTCTTTGCCTTTCAAACGACTTGCCGTTTTAGGTAATTCTTTAACAGGGGTTGTTGCAGCCGAAGGCAATGGTGTTGAACTTGCCGTCGAAGTGGCATTATTGTTGTTACCGGCAGCTGCTGCCGTTACATCGGAACTTTGACGAAAACGTAAACGATGCGGCAAAGAAGGTGTACGAAATAATCTCAATCCCTTTGACTTTTTATCCTTATCTTCCTTAAGGCCGCCTTCCTTGGGTATGGCAAACTCTTTGGCATCCTTCGAGCTGGAGGCAAAACGGACTGCATCTTTGAAGAACTTTTCGATTTGTTCCCTTCGTTCCGGATGAGCAGATGATGAAGCAGCACCAACAGATGGAGTACCGTTATTATCAGAATTGGCCAAATGACGTGCTGGTGAGCCGCAACCGACTACATCAACATCATTGAAACGTTTAAGTTTAGCTTTGGAAAACGACATGTTTGTCCTTTTAATTTAGTTTGTATATCAGTTTACTAAATACTTCTGTATTTTTAATTAATATGGCTTATTTAATTTTGTTAATAACAGACACTCTTCAAAATAAGAAACAAAAAAATTTTTAAAACCCTCTTTTTTAAAGTTCAAAATAACAAATTTATAAACAAAAAACACAAAAACAAAACAAAGATTTCTTTTATCTCAAATTCAACAAATATTCACAACAAACTATTTATTTAATAATATCGGAGAAAGGATACTTTCTTCTTTAAACGGAAAAGTTCCTACTCGTTCCACTGACAAAACCTAACTGATATCCGGAATTTATTCATCGAATGTAACTCATATCTTTGTTACGCCATTCTGCATATTCACTCTTTTGAAACCACCCTTAACTGCCGGAAACACCACTACAGTTGAAAACTAATTGCTGAGAGACCATTGTGTGTACTGTGTGAATATATGTACATACATATACAGCTGCATATGCGATAGTGTAGTGTGTAGTGATCTCGAACATAGTAGTACATTTGTCGTACTGAGAATTGCTTGAATAAAAACAAGTTTCGTCTTTAAAAATACGTTCAATATAAGATGTAACCGAAAGAGGAAGAAGAACATACTTCTAACTGTTTACTCCTTTGTCGTAAGGAATGTACGCCTATGTACTATGTGTACACATGAAGATCTTCTTTGAAATAATTGCGCGTAAATTTTACATTGAATGGAACATGCTTGTGTTTATTACAGGGTATGTGTACATGAACCGTAAATCCTATGCACACCTGGTACAATTATTTCAAATAGAAGACAACTTTTCTTTTTTTCTTCGTTTTAAAAGCAAAGTAAACAAAATTCTAGCGAACAGCAAAACTGGCAAGGGGAAAGAAGAGAGGTCGTAAATAGTAAGAATATTTGGAAGACGACTACATTCATATAAAGATTTGGGCTTTACGCAAAACGAAAGAAAAAACGTAAAAAAATAGTTGACAAACAAAATGATGTTAACAGTACTTCGGAATATGTAAAGGTTTTTTGAAGAAGTTATTTTTTTTTTATTACAGAACTGTTCGGATCGAATGTACTCTTAAATGCAATTAACAAAATAGAATTTGGTAAACGGAAACCTATGTAATAGTAATGCGGGAAAATAATCAAAAATTGCAACATTACGAATACCATACCATATACTCCTTTCTTAAATAAAAAGGTTTAAAAATACCTTTTAAAAATAGTGTAAAAGGTTAATAGCACCTTTACCCGCATTACATTTTCCAAAAATTCATAAAATATTGCGCAATTTTCATTATAACTATTTACAGGAGAGCACAAAAAATAAAACGTTTTCACGCGTACATATGTACATACATATGTTGTATATCATTATTTTAAGAAAGAATCGAATTTAATAACGTGTGTACGTTCAACTATAGGGGCTAGTGTCACACATGCTCTCAAATTTCTCAAGTAAATATATGCAAAAATACAACGGAATTAATAACATCTAGAAACGAAAGAAAATTATTTTTGTATTTCATTTCCTCCATAGCTATGCATAAATTAAATTTATTTTGAAAAAAAAGCTTTCTGCCTACATAGAACTGTTTTATTTAAGAAAACTAAATTCGAAAAATATTTTAATTGCTTTGCTTCCATTATTTTGTCTGCCACTGTATTTTTTAATGTTTTCAATGTAGTAAATTTCGTCGTATTGCAATTGAAGTATTTATTTACCCACAAAAAGTATGATTCTTCTGTATGTAGCCAACCCAACCAGTCATTGTGTTTTTTGTTAGGATATCTTTCGTACATACTGTGATTCACTCACAATCTTAATATGTGCTTACTTCGCCCATTTTTAAAAATAAATCTACATTACGTCGTCTGTCTTAAAAAAGTTATTGTCTTAAAATTACATTTTTGTTTTCAATTCTATTTGACAAACAAGACAATTGCGTTTTACCTTTCATGACCAGTTTTGAACAGCTGAGCTGTTTTCTTTTTCCTTGGTTCATTTAAAAGATTTGTATAGGTAGCAATGTTTCCTTTTTGAAAATCCCTATACATTCATTGCACACCTTGACTGAAGATTTATTTTTTATTATCCTTTTGTAAAGTATAATTGTCAACTATAACCTTATCTTAAACAACAACATCTTGGAAGTTCTAAATTTAACATAAGGAAGGATACCTCATATACTAAATTACTGTTCATAGATAGGTATGTTTGCGTATTCAATTGAAACTGAATTTAAAAAAAAACTAAGTAAACCACAACAAATAGCTGAAAGATGTATGCAAATCCAATGTAAATTCTTTTAATAATTTTAATTAAACCATGCAAGTTATTGACTAACTACCAACTAAAATGTTCACTTTTTAATGGAAAATAAAACTATATATTTATATAGTGCTAAGCAAAAGTATACGTATCCCATTTTATGTAAACAATTTTATCAATTTTAAGTAACAATTTTTAAAAATAATTTATGTTTTTCATTTATTTCAATTTCATGATAAAACATAAAAATTATTAATGTATTCAACAAAACAAAAGAAAAAAGGAAACTTTTTTTGAGCCGCAAGAGTGTAGGAACCACCAAAAAGAAAAGAGAAACCTTTAAAATTCAAATGCCCAGTGTACTACTATTGAGCAGAATATCCTTTAAAGTCAAGTACTTCATTTAACCTACGTATATATTTGCCAAGCAAGTTTTTTATTTGAGTTCTGTTTAAGATTTAGCGACTACGCCACCGTTTTTGGAAATGATACCCTAAGTAGCCACTTGGAGTCATACCTCTTGAATTACTCGGACAGACAGTCTGGGATTAACTCCCTAGTGAAATTATTTTAAAAGTTCGTTTTCGGACATGAATACCGATGATTTCTCAACATTACTGAACTTATATGGAAAAGTATAGCACTGTTTCACTTCCGTTCTTTAATCAGATAGCCATCGTTCGAATGACTTCTGCAGAAGCTGTGAGTCTGAAGAGAAGAAAGAGGATGAAAAGACTATTTTACACTTCTTGTGGCCTTGCTCTGTTCCAGCTATAAAAACATGGAGGGCCTATAAATATCTCATTTTCTGACATCTTTGACTAACATACATAGCTCTCCAATAAAAATATTGTTGCAATAGCAAGCTTTATTTTTTTACTCAATTTCATTGCCCTAGGAATTAATGTTTGATCCACGGGTGAATTTTTAATTTTGGAATCACAATGGGTATAACGCTGGGCTAAATGTGACCTTGTCCTTCAAGTAGGGCCCACTACACTTTTTATAATGATAAAAAACTTTCAATGAATACTGTAATATTTAATATTTTTAGTAAACATGTTTTAACTCTTTGTCTAAAGAAATTATTTACAGCAAGATAATTAATTATTAAGAAGTGTGATAAGGAAATCTTTAGTTTAATGTAATAGAAAGAAATTGTTAGAATATAAATTAGATATGAACTTGAATGTTTTACGGCCCAAATTAAAATAAAACATTTGTCACCCATTAGGCATGAGGCAGCGTGGCCGAGCGGTCTAAGGCGCTGGTTTTAGGCACCAGTCCGAAAGGGCGTGGGTTCGAATCCCACCGCTGTCAAGTGTTTTTGTTTACTTTTTATTTATTTATTGCATATTCTGAATGCTTTTATTACAACAGCTTAAATTAAAATGAATTGAAGAATATTGTTTTTACATAACAACCCCAACCCACCTTAAAAATAAAAAAGTTTTTGCACGGTAAGTTCTTAAGGTGTGGTGAATTTTTGTGGTAAGTTTTGAGAAATGAGATGATTTTTGAGAATGAAATGAAATAAAATTTAAATTCACCGCGAACAACGGTATCTACGGTACTATCATATTGCACAGAATTAAAAGCCGTGAATTATTCGGTTTGTATCTGGAATAAGTAAATTTCACCTCGATTAGCGAAGTCATTAGATTAAAACCCAACCACCACGTATTGGAATGTGAGTTTCAAAAGAAGATTTTAGGAAATATTGGCGTTAAAAATTTCTAAATCGAGAAATCTGACAACACTTATATAGGCGTGTTTAATTTGTTCTTATTATTTTTTACATTTTTTATGCAAACTGAACGCAACCACTGTTAAGTCTCCATCTCTGTTATTTTTTTTATAATCATTTGACATTTGTGTTCTTTTTCGAGTGTTTATCGTGTACTTTGTGGTTTATCGATTCTTTTTTTTGCGGCTGTGTTTTTATGTAAATACTAATAAAAAAATTGTAACTGGTAATGGCTTTAGTTTAAAAAATTTAAGGAAATAAGAAGGTATGAAGCAAAACAAACATTGATTTTGTTTTTATACATAAGAACGTCCTACAGAAGTCTGTTAATAAATTTATCCGTAGTATAAAGTAAACAAAACAAATAGGGAGATATGGCAACAGTAATCCCTCGATTTATAGTTCTGTCGTATCGTAAAATTTGTTTTCTAATTTTTCAAATCTGGTCTTAATGGCAGCTTAATCAGTGTTACGTAATTTAATCAGATAAAAGATTTGTAAAATATATAATTGTAAAATAATTTTTAAGATGAGTCCTAGAACCATTTTTAAGATTTCCATGTTTGTAATACAAAAATCGTCCAAAATGTGCCATTAGAAAGTCTCAAGGCTATAATTTTATCTTATTTTTATCTCAAGTAAATAAATTATTTAAACATACTGGACAAAATGTGTCCCGTAAACATATGTATTCATTATGCCACTATTTTATACTATCCAACTATGTTTCTAATATCAAATTTACTCAAAAAGTACAGTCGGAAAGACGCAAGAGTATTTTATCTAATTTTTATTTTAACTAAAATGTTCGAAAATTTACTTGTAAAAGAGCGTCCTAATATCATATGCGACTTTAATTTTTGTCTTCAATATCCAATCAAAAATCTCCAACAACTATCAAAAGAATGAGGAAAAACAATCATGAACTCAAAAACTTATTTTTTGTCTTGATTCATAGCTTGAAATATTCAAACAGAAGCTCATGATATCAAATATCGTTTTATTATTTTGTACTACCGAATAAAATGTAGCTATTTAAAATTAAGTTAAAAATAAATAACACATTGTATCAAATATTTAAACTACCTGTTTTTTACCTGTTGTAGTAGTTACAAGAATTTTACAAGAAAACTACCTTTTTTTCTCGGGGACGTCAAGATTATTAACCATATTTAAATTTACTTTAAGCATTCTTTGAAAACAAAGAAACTAAACAAGTCTCTATCTTAAATAAATCTCAACAATAAATTATAATAAAAGAAAAAAAGTAAAAATAAAAGAAAAAAGAAACCAACCAATATAACCAACCATCTATATGAGTAGATTTATACAAGTTGAAATTACTAGACAAGCTGATATTTCGATATTCATTGTTTGTATTGATATTCATTCAGTCGCTAGGAAAAGACCCAAAACAAAACAACCAGCTTGTAAACGATTCAGTTTGATCGCGCTTGTCACAGTGAACGGTTGTTTCAAGTCACTCTGATTTCATTAATTAATACTATTATTACACGACTATAAATTTAATATTTGGAAAAAAAATAAACTCCTAATATTTAATTGTTTAGCCATGACTGATTACGTTGAACTGCACAAACGTCTGACGCAAGTTGGTCAGGAGCATTTACTTAAATTCTGGGAAGAACTGACGGATACAGAACGAAAACAATTGGAACGCGATATTGCTGAATTGAATTTAAATGAATTAAAACTATATTTTGATCGTGCTACAACGTCATTGTCGCAAAATGGTCTTAAATTGGATGATAGTTTACAACCCATACCTGAATCCAAAATTATAAGTATTACACGATCATCGGAGGAAGTATTAAGTGGTTACCGTGACGAAGGTTTGAAACAAATATCATTGGGACATGTAGCAGTCTTACTTATGGCAGGAGGACAAGGTAAGTTTTAAAGTATTTTTACTTTTATGTTTAAAACTTTATAGTTCATTAAACCTGCAGATTAATGTAACTAAAAGTTGGCATAAATTGAATGCTGCTTTAAAACAGTTTCTTGGTGTATGTGTTTTTATTTAAATACCAACAAGTTTCTTTTACAATATTTACACTCTTTTTGTCCATTAAAGCCATATTCTTTCTATACGGTCTTTGTTTGTCTTGTTTTGAAATTGTGTATTCAAATGTTTCGTTTTTTATTACTTGTACTTTCAAGTCACGCCTCAATTGAGCCATTCCTTGCATAGCTATAGTTAATAATATTTCATTCATATAACAAACACAATTCTTATCTTTTAAGTTCCTTTCTAAAAGCCTTGAACCGTTAATTATTTCACTGCATTATTAAAGAGCTTAGCGCAAATGCTGTGAGTTTAATTACATTTATATAATGATTTCGATATTTTATAATATCTCTACAGAAATTGTAGTGTCGACTCTGTTATCTGTGTATTCGAATTGACTTCAAAGTTTTCTTAACTGCCGTAGTCATTGCGCGCATACCACACTTTACATCCAAACATTCAGTCAACTCTTGAACGCTGTTTACAATTTAATATTTTCTTATTATCATTATTTTTATATTTCTTTCTTTTTTACACTAATAAGATTTAACACGTATACGAAGTTACCGCTCTATGCAATGGCATAAAAAGAATAGTTTATAATTATTACACTTAGGAATTTCTTTTAAACAAAATTAGACTTACTTACATTCGTTCAACTATGCATATCATTAAAATATAAAATGTCGAAAGAAAGATTTAACAGAACAAAACATTAAAAAACTATTTTATGTTTACTCTAAGGCCAAATTATCGTATTAACGTCATTTGTAGCTACATACACATTAGCATAACAAACAAAGCTCACTAACTTTTCCAATAATAACAACAGAATAGGATCATTTTTTGGTTCATATTTTAAAGGTACATCTTTTTCTTAATTTTAAAGTAAAACCACAAAAAACAAGTTTTAAAGGTCAAATGAAATTGAAATTGAAGAAAAAATGGCATTTTATATTAAGTGGTATATAAAACTTGTTAAATCTATATTTTCAGATGATAAAAACATGTTTCTTAAAAAATATACCCACATATATAAATATATACATATATAAATATGTACGCTACACATGCGTTAATGGAAATAACATTTAAAAATGAAATTTGTTTTTCTAATTTTAGGAACCAGATTAGGTTTTGCTTACCCCAAAGGCATGTATGACGTTGGTTTGCAATCACGTAAAACATTATTTCGTCTACAAGCAGAACGTATATTGAAATTAGAAGAACTGGCTTTTGAAGCCACCGGTAAAAAGGGTGTCATTACATGGTATATTATGACCTCAGAACATACTATACAGCCAACTTATGATTATCTTGTGGCCAACAACTACTTTGGTTTGAAAAAAGAAAACGTTAAATTATTTGAACAGGGTTCCTTGCCTTGCTTCGAGTATGATGGTAAAATTATTTTAGATCAAAAACATCGCATTGCCAGAGCCCCTGATGGTAATGGTGGACTCTACAGAGCTCTGAAACAACAAGGGATATTGGAGGATTTGACGAAAAGAGGTATCATGTATTTGCATGCGCACAGTGTAGACAATATATTGATTAAAGTGGCTGATCCCATATTCATCGGTTACTGTGTTCGAGAAAATGCTGATTGTGCTGCAAAAGTTGTGGAAAAATCTTCTCCCACTGAGGCTGTGGGTGTAGTAGCAATAGTGGATGGTAAATATCAAGTGGTGGAATATAGTGAAATATCTGCTAAAACTGCTGAAATGCGTAATTCCGATGGTCGCCTTACATTTAATGCCGGCAATATTTGTAATCACTTCTTCACCACTGCATTTTTGCAAAAAATCGGCTCTAGTTACGAGCAAGAACTCAAGTTACATGTAGCCAAAAAGAAAATACCATTTGTTGATAATTCTGGCAAAAGAATCACTCCTGAAAAGCCAAATGGCATTAAAATCGAGAAGTTCATATTTGATGTATTTGAATTTACTCAAAAATTTGTAGCTATGGAAGTGCCCAGAGATGAAGAGTTCAGCGCTTTAAAGAATGCCGATTCAGCCGGTAAGGATTGTCCCTCCACCGCCAAAGGTGACCTTTACCGACTACACAAAAAGTATGTTGAGGCTGCTAATGGCATAGTGCATGGTGATGAGTGCGAAATATCTCCATTTGTTAGTTACGCTGGTGAAAACTTAACTTCGTTGGTACAAGGCAAATCGTTTACTTCACCTTTATATTTGCGCAGCAATCGTGATAATCAAAGCGGTCATTTGTAAATAATATGTATATAAAAGGATCGATCAATAAGTCCAATTGTCAAAGAAACAATTTTAAAATCATTAGTTACTTAAAATTCCATTATATACTTAAAAAATTCTATTTGTTACTTTTTATTGATGTAATAAGCAAAAATATTGTATGTATATTGGAAAACCAAATTAAAATGTGCAATTTCAATTTTTTATAATATTATTTTTGATTGTTTGTTATTTGCATTTTAAAACAAAAAAAAAAAAACTAATTTGTTATTATTGTGTATGCAATTAGATTTTAAATAAAATAGATAAATATGTATGTAAGTAAATGCAAATAAATTTGTAATTGTAATTTGTATGTACATATACGTTTAATTTAAACAATGTTTTATCTTTATAAACAAGTTATCCAATTCTCCAATCTGCCACTTCTACGTCCTTATCAACGGATGGGTTAGGGAAAACGAGTAGAAGCGTTGGGGGACGGATCGAGATGTTACAAGCCTAGGAGTTTATGGCCTGCTATAGATAGTGCTAGAACAGGTTTGCTGCTGGGCTTCGATAAGATTTAGTTAAAGGTTTTATTACAGAGCACTGCGATATTACATCGCGGACAAGGATCTAGAACAGATCGCAGCCGGACTATGACAGGGACAATGAGGAGAAGTTAGAGTTGGAGACTGTCGAATACCTGCTCTGCAACTGTCCAGGTGCTTCTTTGAAGTTTTGGACTCTCTATCGAGTACCAAGATAGAGCTCTCCATACATTCGTAAGTAGTTTGAACTGGTTGAAAAGTATTGTACTTGGCGCAATGACAAGTATACGTCCTTAAACCTAACCTAACCATAAAGAAGGTCTTCATTAAAAATGAATGGTTAACAGCGATTGAAAGATTTGGACCGATCCAAATAGATATTAGAAATGTCTGAATTTGGCAATAATTCTAATGATCCTTTCGATAGAGTTACAAAACAAATATTTTTTGATAACACAAAATTGTTTAAATTACTTTGCAGAAATGGAGGCATATTTCCCTAACCACCAATAAATGTATTTACAAACCTAATTTTTCGTTTTATCTTAAAATATTTTTGTTGTGAAAATTCTATTTTTATATGGATACTTCCTTTCATATTGTTGTTTGTGTACTTTATATAGTTTAATTAATGTACTTCTTCTGTAAAGAAATGTTTTTTTTATATTTAGAAAAAATACTGATAACGCGAAACGATTCATAACAAGAAAAAGAATCATTGTTTGTTTGATCAACTCTCTATGATATCGGAATACTTTTTTATTTGTATAAATTTTTTTTCTTTTCTTGTACAAATAGCGCAATATTAAAACCGTTAACAAGTGTCGTTATTGACACAAATTAATCATATCAATCTGAACTGAATGCAAAAAATTTTTGTATATTAAAGTATGTGAATGATTTTTTGAAATATAAGACGTGATAATTTTTTGGAATATAACTATAAACGCATCGTGAATCTCTTTCGACTATAAGAAACAATTCACGTTAACATCGTATTACGAAATTAAAGCAGAGACGATTAGATAGAGTATAGTTTTGATACAAGTAATCTCAGAGAAAAAATATATATAAAACAGAAGAAGCGTAATAATTAAGACACATTTTAGAAATTTGCAAATATATTTGCAAAAAACTCGAGTTAGTAGGAGAGAAGGGATGTGTTTGAAAAATTATTTTGTTCTTTATAAATAGTTGAATAAATAACAATTCACAGTAAACTTTTTGTGTAGAAGCAAATGAAAGTTTAACAGCAAATTTAAATTATGTTAGCATACGAAAAAGAATAACCCGGATACTATAACGTTCAAAACAAGTAATTGCCTCTATATATAAGAAGAAGATTCTATACAAATTAGACAGCACTTAAAAATGGTCACATGAACAAAAACGTGTAATAAGTATACAAGCGATTATTTTGACAGTTCCGACTAATGGCTATTGGAGTGAAAAGGTTGACTATAGTCTAATCGTTGTAGAAATAGCAGCTCTTTGACACGAAGCACAACTGCAGTTGAGTTTCTTGTACGAATTCCGTTCATTCAATTTTTGACGTCGGTACTTTTCGTTTGTGTATTTGAAGAGTTTTGTTTTCCCAGCCCAATCAAAAAGTTGGGGGAATAAATTCACTTTCTATCCGAACGTTTCAGTGGAAAGTATAAATAAATTAGACAATATTTTTTTTACATAGCAAATAATAAGTTAAAAAATCAAATTACCACAATGGGAAGTAAGTAAACATTAATCAACAACAAAAAAGACAAGTGTAAAAAATAACAAAAAAAAAAAATCGGTAAAAAAGAAAGGTTTTCTTCATGCAGTATATTTGATGAAGTTTTTATTTGCTTACGTATACACAGAGAATTTACGAACTTAATGCCGGTCAATTATTAAAACACAATTTTACAAATCTGTGTGTGTTTAATTAAAGACAATTGCGACATCCTATAGTTTAAAATAATAAACCTGATAGAAAATGAATTTGGTGACGTGTAAACTAATGATCTCTCCTACTTTCTTGCTTTCCAGTAAAATTCCTCGAAGTAATAAAACCCTTCTGCAGTATTCTGCCAGAGATTGCTAAACCAGAACGAAAGGTAAGTCATTAAAATTTTTATATTTATAGACATTCTTAACAAAAAAGTTAAGTTTAATTAACGACTTTATTACCAGAGTACAAAATAATTCATAATTTGTTGTGTACATTTCGACCGCCTTAGCTTCCATTCATTTTTGGTTAGAAAACTTTCTAATTTGTCTTTTTCTGTCATTCTTGTAAAGAGAACAAAAAAAAAGCTAAAAAAGAAGAAAACAACAACAAAAGAGGTCTAAAGGGTGGGTTAGAAAGCCACGCAGGCATTACTGGTTTACTATTTGCAATCTATTCCACACAATAAAAATAAATTAACAAATTAGTATGATATTGTATTTTAGACAATGATTAAATCAAATTAAAGATATCTGTAAAAAAGATGTAGAAATTTTGGAAATTCGTCTTCTGTTTATTTATCAAATGAAAAGCATTTTTTACTCTTCCCTCATTCTCTCTATCTCTTAACATTTTTAGTTTGACACTTTTCTGTGTTTTTATTTTGACATTTCGAAACAGCGTATACGACGTGTACAAAATAAACCGAACACAGGTTCGTCTTGTTTCGTCATTAAGTGCTGCTCGTTTTTTGTTAAAAATAATTCGTAGCATTGTGTTAACTATTGTTATTCTTGTTGTTGTTGTTGTTTATATTATTTTGCTTACGTAGATGTCAAACACGACGATTGCCTACCGCACTTTTAACGAATATCATTAATACTGTCATCATGTTGGCCATTATGAATAAAGATGCATGCCTTTTATTTATTTTTTAGTTAAAAAGTAATGTTACCTGTCAATAAACCACATTTAGTTTAAAAAAGTAATAATAAGGAATTAAGTCTTTAGATAGAAATTTTAGAATTTAGATACTGGCTAGTTTGATATTTGTTTAACAATTTGAATATTAATTACTTAGACTATGAATTAATTTCGTAGCTAATTTTAAATACTAACACATTTAAAATTTGTTTATTTTATTCCAGATTCAATTCAGAGAGAAAGTGCTATGGACTGCCATAACGCTGTTCATCTTTTTGGTCTGCTGTCAAATCCCCTTGTTCGGTATCATGAGTTCCGACTCAGCTGATCCCTTTTACTGGATTCGTGTAATTTTGGCTTCAAATCGTGGTACCCTTATGGAATTAGGTATATCTCCAATTGTGACATCTGGTTTGATCATGCAATTGTTGGCTGGTGCCAAAATTATCGAAGTCGGTGATACTCCTAAAGATCGTGCTTTGTTCAATGGTGCTCAAAAATTGTTTGGCATGGTAATTACAATTGGTCAAGCCATCGTCTACGTTATGACTGGCATGTATGGTGATCCATCAGAAATTGGCGCTGGCGTTTGTCTATTGATCATCATTCAATTGTTTGCAGCTGGTTTGATTGTTTTGCTTTTGGATGAATTGCTACAAAAGGGTTATGGCTTGGGTTCCGGCATCTCGTTGTTTATTGCTACCAACATTTGTGAGACCATTGTGTGGAAGGCATTCTCTCCCACCACCGTTACAACCGGACGTGGTACAGAATTCGAAGGTGCAGTAATTGCCTTATTCCACTTGATGGCTACCCGTACCGACAAGGTGCGTGCTTTGCGCGAAGCTTTCTATCGTCAAAACTTGCCTAACTTAATGAACTTATTGGCTACCGTACTCGTTTTCGCTGTCGTCATTTACTTCCAAGGTTTCCGCGTTGATTTGCCCATCAAATCTGCCCGTTATCGCGGTCAATACAGCAGCTACCCCATCAAACTTTTCTACACCTCTAACATTCCCATCATTTTGCAATCTGCTTTGGTTTCCAACTTGTATGTCATTTCACAAATGTTGGCTGTTAAATTCCAAGGAAACTTCTTCATTAATCTCCTCGGTGTATGGGCTGACGTTGGTGGTGGCGGCCCAGCTCGTTCTTATCCCATTGGTGGTCTCTGCTATTATCTTTCTCCTCCCGAAAGTGTTGGTCATATTCTAACAGATCCCATTCATGCTATCCTCTATATCGTATTCATGTTGGGTTCTTGCGCGTTCTTCTCCAAGACATGGATTGATGTGTCTGGAAGCTCTGCCAAGGATGTAAGTTTAAAAATAAATTTCAGATTATGTAATTGGATCATTAATGACAAATAATTTTCTTCTTAGGTTGCTAAACAATTGAAAGAACAACACATGGTTATGCGTGGCCATCGTGAAAATTCTATGATCCATGAATTGAATCGTTATATTCCCACAGCCGCTGCCTTCGGTGGTTTGTGTATTGGCGCTCTATCCGTTTTGGCCGATTTCTTGGGTGCCATTGGTTCTGGTACTGGTATTCTCTTAGCTGTTACCATCATCTACCAATACTTTGAAATCTTCGTAAAAGAACAATCCGAAATGGGTGGTATGGGCACACTGCTATTCTAAGCTAAGCACAATTTATTGATTAGTTAAGAGCGTGCCAAGTGCGTGTAAATGTTTGTATTTTTAAGTACATGAAAGATACTCAAGACATTTTACGTTTTGGGTTCTTTTTTTTATCAAATTTCTTTGTAATTACTTTTTTATTTAAAACAATAATTAGAGCGGGTTTTTGGTGGGAAAGTAAATGTTTGTTCTTATATTTTTTTCTAAATTTTATTAGAAGAATGTGAACATATATTGTTTCTTACAAAATAAAAACAAACATTTTTAAACTCCTCACCTAATTGCTTTAGTGATTCCTATTCACCTCATAAAATGCAAACGGCCTGCAATGGAGAAAGTTAAGTGAAAAATTCCACCTTTTTTAATTAAAATGTAACAAGTAAAAACGCAAAAGAAAAACATTCATCCTTCCATTTTCTTTTTTAACTATTAATTCGAACTGTTTGTTTCTAAAGCCCATTTGGGGTTTACAATAATTGTTTTTCATAACTTAAAATAAATATAATACTAGTTTTATGTTAAATATTTTTTTACGAAAATGTCTTTAAAATGATAAAGAAAAAAAAATATCATAAATAAAATAAAGACTTTTACTTTTATATTTTTTAATATTATTTCTTAATACAAGAACACAAATTTATTAATTTTATTACTTAGACTGGTTAAAGTAATAATTTGAGATTGGAAGCGGTTTTCTTTGAAATATTTTTAATTTCTATTTCTTAAACACAGCTGTATATTTGTTTAAGCTTTAAAATAATATAATCATTTAAATGTTGTAAAACAGCTGTATAATTTAGAAATAATATTAAAAATTAAAGAAGTTGTAATTTATTTATACACAGAACGAATGATTGTGAAATTATTAAAGTTAAAGAATTGAAAGTAAAACGATTTTAATTCAAGAAGAGCAACTTAATTCTAAATACAAAAAAACCACTTGTAATAATAAAAACATACAAAACAACACAAAAAAATTGTAAAAAATTAAAGCACTTAGTTTTATTTTACTATTTAGCAAAGTAAGAATTATATGGGTCTACTATGAACATCAACTGAAAATTGGTTGCATTGCCTTGGAAAATTTGTAGTTCCCAATACAAATTGTTTACAAGAGAAATTTTTGATTGCCAGTTACCGTCTGTAAAACCGTCCGTAATCGACCCATTAATTTGGAAAGCACTTTAGAAATAATAGCAGAGCTTAATTTTAATATTAAAATTTTTTTTAAATTACATCATACAGAAAGCGAAAATTAAGTAGGGAACAGATTAGTAGTGTAATGTAACGAGTAGCACTGTTGGTCGTAGTAGTCGCTGCAGTTGAAGCTGAACCACAAAATTCGAATATTTCAACTTGGCCGCGCGACAAAGTATCACCAGCCGATTCCCAAATATAAACTGTAAATACGCTTTTCATATTTTTCAGAATATATATAACATCAAAGATGTTAAAAATAGAATTTAACGTTACTGGAAGGAAATATGAAGAGTCACAGAGTATTGTTTAACATTTTTTGAGAAAGGTATTTGGCAGCCACATAAGACAACTTCGCCATTTTGCGTGCATTTTTACTTGCTTTACTATTCATTACTTTGACAGCTTCTAAATTGAATTCTTTGAAATGGTAAATCATAATCGAAAATTAGTTTATGGAATTTTATTTTATTGATTTGACAAAAAAAAAAAAATCAGTGCAATATAATATCGAAAGAATTCCCAAAATAAAAAATCCAAGTTGCCATATTTGCATACCTACTGTTGTTATTCACTTTGATATGTTATCTTTACACTGATGGTTGATGGTAAACAAACATTTGACATTTAAATATTGACAGCAGCAATAGCCACAAAAGTGTTGACACTTCCAACTGGTGGATACGTAAAGGAATTCCTGATAAAAATCTGGATTTCTGTTATTTTAACAAGTTTTTATTTGCTGCCAGATCATTCGAAGGATTCTAAAAGATTTATATGGTAAATCATTAGCAACATTATAAAAATATATCACACGGCACAAGCAACGACTATGTCAGCAACAACCCATATTCTGAATAGGAATATGCCCTATTTAAAGCAGCAGTTCTCGGCATTGCTGCGTAATACATCACCTGTTATTACCCTTATATGTTTGGTAACCACTGTGGGATATTTGCTGTCGTTCAGTGAAACAGCCGTTCTTTTCCTGACAGTAACACCCGGCTACATTTTGCCTAATGCTGAATTTTGGATATGGACGGCGTTTACATTCTGCTTTATTGAATTGCACTGGTGGGAAGTTTTAGTGGATGTTGTCACAGTCGGTTTATGTGGCAAAATGATAGAACCTCTATGGGGTCAAATGGAAATGTTTAAATTTTTTGCTTTAAGCAATTTTGGTGTGTCAATATTGACGACAATTTATTATTTATTCTACTATATGATCACAAAGAATCCTCAGATTCTGTTCGATGTGCATATACATGGTTTAGCCGGATACGTGGCTGGAATTTGTGTAGCAGTACGCCAAATAATGCCGGATCATTTGATATTTAAGACACGCTGGGGACGTTTAACGAACCGCAATGTACCCTTGACAGTTTTGATTATGTCGATTATTTTGTGGGCCGTGCATTTGCTTGATGGGACATATCCTGCCATGTTCGCTTCTGGTTTATTGGTTTCCTGGGTATATCTACGTTTCTACCAACACCACCCAAATGGCCGAGGAGATAGTTCGGAGAGTTTTACGTTTGCCAGTTTCTTTCCAAATGTTATGCAGCCGATTATAGCTGTGCTAGTAAATCCTATTTATGTATGCTGTTTGAAAGTGGGAGTAGTTAAACCGCCTGCCCCACCAAGAGTTGCTTCAGCTGCAAACTTGTCATCGGTGTCTATCTCAATGCCAGGTGTAGACCCGCATGATGTCGAAAGAAGACGGTATTTAATAAAAGTCTTTATATGTATATACAAGTTTTTAATATGATATTATTAATTAAATCTATTTACTTTGTAGACAAATAGCTTTAAAGGCCTTAAGTGAACGATTAAAATCCACTGAAACTTCCCGTCACAACCAAACACCTAAATCGTTTCCCCCTGTTGCTGGTAGCGTCAGTCAAGGACTTGCTCACGCTCATGGCCATAGTCAGCATCCGCATAAACATCACGGTCATCATGGTGGACAAAGCCACCACCACCACCATGGCGGATTACACTCTCATAGTCATGCTTCGGGTGGACATGGGGAATTACAATCTCCTCCATTTTTAGCGCAATCAGCCAATTCTGCCTCCTCCTCTCTACCCATTACCACGGCTCGTTCTGAGCCACGTATGATTAGTACCATGAGCTCTATAGCTATACCAATGCCGGCGCCGCCTCCTAAAGTGGAAAATTCTGCAATAGCCACAAGTGATTTCAAGGACGACAGCAGTGACAAAGTGTTACTCATCAATATGGATAACGACAACACACAGTAATTGTAGTTTAATAAGCAAAAGTATGAAAATAAGATTAATTTAAAAAAAAAAAATTAAATGAAATAAATTAAAAAGTTATCAGCTAAACATGAAGTTGTTGATGACGACGACACTGTTGCGGAGCTAAGCAGTGATCTTACTTTTTTGTTTTTCATTATCTTTATTTAAACATGTATAATAAAATAGAAATTACATTATAAAAGAAATATAGTATGTATATTTTTTATTTTTAAACATTTAAATTGGCGTTACTTTCTCATTTTGAAATGTATACTCCCACTTTGATTTATTTATTTAACAGATAAGTTTCTCTAATGTTGTTCAAATGCAATAAAGTGCTTTTAAAAATCATATAAGAGTTAATGTCATTTTTAAGTTAGCAGGGTATATTTCTTTTTCTTAGTGAGGAATTAAAGGTGGTTGGGGAAATCCATAATTTATTGTTTCTTAAAAACAAAATAATTAAAATAGTTTTATTTAAACAATTGCAGTTTTAAGAACAAATTTCAAATTGAATTATAATATGTAAAATACATATAATACAAATGTTTATGGATTCTTTTTATCGACACGTATAATATACAACAAAGGGAAGATATTATATAAAAATGTTTTAAAAAATATTTGTTTATACGTTATTGCGCCATTTTCATCTATAATATTGTTGTTGCTGTTGCCACGAACTTTGACCGCCTGGTTGATTGGCAACGGCAGTAGATGACGACTCACCCCCACTGCTGCCAAAGGAATTCAAAACACTGCTATAATAAGAAGCATCCGCCACCGATTCCGACGGCTGATGATGCCCCTGACTTAATGGGGCTTTTTTGAGCGACTGATGCAAAGCTACTTTGCCCTGATGACATTCCTGAGCGTTGGCATTGTTAATGCGTGCCAAATTGGCTTGTGTTAAAGAGGAATGCGTTGTTGAGGGTTGAAGTGTTGCAGAGCCTGGTGGAGCTATTGAGCCTATATTACTGGTTGTCCGCAGGGGAACACGTTGAGATAAGAGTGTGGAGGGAGCTTGTATAGGAGCCACTGTAACAGAAGACTCCGATAGTTTTCGTTGCATGCCAGTTTCTGGTTTAATTTCCGTCGATGGCATTGGGGCGGGTGGTGGAGGCGGTGGCGGTTGTGTTACATGCCTATGGTTGATATGGGCTTGCAAGTCTCTTTGTGACAAATAAGTTCTCCTGCAACCTGTATTACCATATCTGCTACCGCTATGTGTACACATAAATACAGTTCCAAGTCCTGATTGCTCTACACGTACTACTTTGTCACTGCAACGAGGGCATAACTTGACGGGTTCCGTGCGAGCGCATTTCAAACAAAATACATGTTTACAAGGAATCATGCGCCCATAGTGCAAAATCGGTTTGTCACATTGATCACAAATATGGATCATGGGATTTAAGACTTTTTCGCCAATCAAATTGACTTTGTGATTCCATTTAAGACGAAGCATTGGCTCCGGAGGTCCTCTACAAATAGTTGTAAATGTCGGTGCTTCCAACTGTGATATGTCGGCTTCCATATCAACTAGAAATCAAAAAAGTTTGATTAAATTAGTATACATTTTTATTTTCTTTGAAGTTCTTACTTGTCTGCGGCACAATATTACTAGTCTTGTTGACTGCAGTTCCTGTTGCTTCCGATTGGTCATTAGCAGTGGCCATTGTGGCTTCTGATGTTGTTTGGGTGTTCGAGAAACTGGTTGGTACTTCAACCGATTCATTTTCTTTAGGCAAGTCATTCATGACAGCATCTTCGCCAGTGTCTAATAGAACATTTGCACCACTTCCAACTGAAACGTCTCCATCTTCTACCACAACACCGGAACTCCCATCAAAGGATTGATCTAATGATACTTCTTCATCACTGGAGACAACTACGGCGGCTTTTTTGCCTCTTCCACGACCGCGTCCTCGGCCACGACCACGAGCTCTACTCCCACGACCACGTCCTCTACCCCTTTTAGTGACACCATCTTCTCCTTCCATTATACGGATTGGTATTTAATAAAGGAAAGTTTATTTTATCCTTTTAATTTCAATATATATTTTATTTTTAAATATGCTGAATAGAATTCGCTTGTTTTCAGCTTCGTCCACAAAAACTGCTGCTTTTTTAATAATAGTATTCAGAGTAAATTGATAACATCGATGGAGATGGTACTTTTACACAGAGTATTAAATTTGTTGAAATAGTATAGATTATATTTAGGTCTGAGTATAAATAAGAAGATTTTTATATTATTCTGAGTTTTTAAATGGATATGGGAAATTCGTTCGATTAATTCAACACTTGTGTTATGAAGTACATAAATTTTTTGAGACATTTTAATACAACACTGGTCAGTAATAGGATTTGGGTACGTTTTTCTGCAACTATGTGAGTCTACCTGGCTGGGGTTGTGGTGAATTGTGGCAACATCTTTCTTTTTCTCGTAACGCCATTGCAGGCGTGTAGTGTTTTTTAAAAGTTGCCCAAGAAAAAATCATTAAACATCCAAAATGGTAGGTGAAAATAATTAAAAATAATGAGAAAAACTTAGAAAGCAAACAACAATTTTTCCAAAGCCATAAATATTGCAAAAGTGAATCAATTTTTTTGAGAAATTAAGTAAATGAAGTTGTAAATTGCGACGTCAATAAATGTTGGTTTGTAGATGTGATGGCGTTTTTTTTTTTCAAGTTCCGAAGTCTGTCGATGTCATCGTGTTTAATATGGGGGGGCGAAAGTAACGAGAACAAAATGACGTGTGCATTTCTGAGAAAACGTAGACATTAATTTTCTTTAATGGCCTTGGAAAATTTGTTAAGGATATTCTTTAGTTAGAATTGTGTCACATTGTGAAATTCTTTGTTTGAAAGACAAAAATGTTTAATATAAATATTGTGGTTCGTAGGTCAACTTCACCGTCGATGAAATCCGTGGTTTGATGGACAAGAAGCGGAACATCCGTAACATGTCCGTCATTGCTCACGTCGATCATGGCAAATCCACTTTGACTGATTCCTTGGTGAGTATTTCTTCGATAGAGAAAAAAGGGCGACCGCACCCATTTGCTGTAATAAATTAATAATTGATGTCAATATCTGGCTTTATAGGTTTCCAAGGCCGGTATTATTGCTGGTGCCAAGGCTGGTGAAACCCGTTTCACTGATACCCGTAAAGATGAACAGGAACGTTGTATTACTATCAAATCTACGTAAGTATCAATACAGCTTTTGTCTTTTGTCATTGTATGTGCTTGTTTGTATGTTTTATATTTTTAACATAACCTCACTTTATATGATATATAGTGCCATCTCTATGTACTTCGAAGTAGAAGATAAGGATTTGGTTTTCATCACCCATCCCGATTTGTGTGAAAAGAACAGCAAGGGTTTCTTGATCAATTTAATCGATTCTCCCGGTCACGTTGATTTCTCTTCTGAAGTCACAGCTGCTCTCCGTGTTACTGATGGTGCTTTGGTAGTCGTTGATTGTGTTTCTGGTGTATGTGTACAAACTGAAACTGTATTGCGTCAAGCCATTGCTGAACGTATTAAGCCTATTTTGTTCATGAACAAGATGGACCGTGCTTTGTTGGAATTGCAATTGGATGCTGAAGAATTGTACCAAACTTTCCAACGTATTGTTGAAAACGTCAACGTCATCATCGCAACCTACAATGATGATAGTGGCCCAATGGGTGAAGTGCGTGTTGATCCCTCAAAGGGTTCCGTAGGTTTCGGTTCCGGTCTGCACGGTTGGGCCTTTACTCTTAAACAATTCTCTGAAATGTATGCTGAGAAATTCAAGATCGATGTTGTGAAGCTAATGAACCGGTAAGTCCCTCCTATATTTAATATTAAATTAATGTACACTTGGATTCAAGAAGAAACAATAAAAAAATGCTTTTAGCACAATTCGTGTTGTTCATAAAGCGTTGAGATTTAAGATACTTTGTCTAAAACTTACGGCTTAAAGACTGAACAACAAGTGCTCATAAAAGTAGAATAAATGATGAGAAAACCTCTTCTGTGTGTCCCTCTGGTGATAGACGCTGAGGAGTTCAATTCAAGCTATTGATTTGTAACGCTGAGTAGTGACCTCTTTCTTAATGTCAAATCTGCTTATGCTGAAGACTCAATAAAACATTATCCTTCAAGTTAATATTTCTTATTTGTTTTTGGCAATTGTAACGTCTAATTTCAATTGTATTCTTTTTTTTATCGGAATATTTTAGTCTTTGGGGTGAAAATTTCTTTAACGCCAAGACCAAGAAATGGCAAAAACAAAAGGAAGCCGATAACAAGCGTTCGTTCTGTATGTACATCTTGGACCCCATCTACAAGGTGTTCGACGCCATCATGAACTACAAGAAGGAAGAAATTCCCTCTTTGTTGGAAAAGATCGGAGTTACTTTGAAGCACGAAGACAAGGAAAAAGATGGTAAAGCCTTGTTGAAAGTTGTTATGCGCACCTGGTTGCCAGCTGGTGAAGCTTTGCTTCAGATGATTGCCATCCATTTACCATCTCCTGTCGTTGCCCAAAAATACCGTATGGAAATGTTGTACGAGGGTCCTCATGATGATGAAGCCGCTGTTGCTGTTAAGAACTGCGATCCCGACGGTCCTTTGATGATGTACATCTCCAAGATGGTACCCACTTCCGATAAGGGTCGTTTCTACGCCTTCGGTCGTGTATTCTCCGGTAAGGTAGCCACCGGTCAAAAGTGCCGTATCATGGGCCCCAATTACGTTCCCGGCAAAAAGGATGATTTGTACGAAAAGTCCATCCAACGTACAATTTTGATGATGGGTCGTTATGTTGAAGCCATCGAAGATGTTCCTTCTGGTAACATTTGCGGTTTAGTCGGTGTCGATCAATTTTTGGTCAAGACTGGTACTATCACCACTTTCAAGGACGCTCACAACATGAAGGTAAGAATAAAAAAAAAAAAAAACAACTTTCATCCATGAGGGAGGTATAACATGATGATATTTAACACAGACCTGTTCTGAATATAAACCCATTTTTGAATGATCAATTGTTATCTGAAAACTTTTGTTAGCCTTTTTTTTTCAACTAATAACTGGTTTTTGTCTGATTTTAATATAGAAATCTATTTGTACACATTGTCTTATAGGTCATGAAGTTCTCCGTATCACCTGTCGTGCGTGTTGCTGTTGAACCCAAGAACCCTGCTGATTTACCTAAATTGGTAGAAGGTCTTAAACGTTTGGCCAAATCCGATCCTATGGTACAATGTATTATTGAAGAATCCGGTGAACACATTATTGCTGGTGCCGGTGAATTACATTTGGAAATTTGCTTAAAGGATTTGGAAGAAGATCACGCTTGCATTCCCTTGAAGAAATCTGATCCCGTCGTGTCCTACCGTGAAACCGTTTTCGAAGAATCCAACCAAATGTGCCTCTCCAAGTCTCCCAACAAGCACAATCGTTTGCAAATGAAGTCTTGCCCCATGCCTGACGGTTTGCCCGAGGACATTGATAATGGTGATGTGAGCTCTAAGGATGATTTCAAGGTCCGTGCTCGTTACTTGGCCGAGAAATACGATTACGATGTAACTGAAGCCCGTAAGATCTGGTGTTTCGGTCCTGATGGTACAGGTCCCAACTTCATCTTGGATTGTACCAAGTCCGTACAATACTTGAACGAAATCAAGGATTCCGTCGTTGCTGGTTTCCAATGGGCCACCAAGGAAGGTATCTTGGCCGATGAGAACATGCGTGGTGTCCGTTTCAATATCTACGATGTGACCTTGCACGCTGACGCCATCCATCGTGGTGGTGGTCAAATCATTCCAACTACCCGTCGTTGCTTGTACGCTTCTGCTATCACCGCTTCTCCTCGTTTGATGGAACCCGTATACTTGTGCGAAATCCAATGTCCCGAAGTTGCTGTTGGTGGTATCTACGGTGTATTGAATAGACGTCGTGGTCATGTCTTTGAAGAATCCCAAGTCGTCGGTACCCCTATGTTCGTCGTCAAGGCCTACTTGCCTGTCAACGAATCATTCGGCTTCACTGCTGATTTACGTTCCAACACCGGTGGTCAAGCCTTCCCTCAATGTGTGTTCGATCACTGGCAAGTCTTACCCGGTGACCCAAGCGAACTCTCCAGCAAACCTTACCAAATTGTCCAAGACATCCGTAAACGTAAGGGTCTTAAGGAAGGTCTACCCGATCTTTCCCAATACCTCGACAAATTGTAAATCACTCTCCTTGTGTCGCGTCGTCAACTTACAAATATTTACGAGATATTTTCAAGCTGCAACTTTCGATTTGTCGGATCTTGGAATTATTTTCACTGTACGATTCAACTACATTCTTAAACCTAATTTAATTGAAGCAGCAACAATAACAACATCAACAACTACAATAATATAGCACATGCATACAAATGTTTAAGAAAAATGAAATTATAGAAAAAAGAAAGAAACAAAACAATAAATATACATGATAATTACCATATTATAATATGAACAAAAAACAAAAAAAGAACTAAAAACTCGTAACAAAATTTTTTTTCTTGTTTATTTTCGATATCATGAAAGGAAGAAGGTTATTTATTATTAATTACTCCGTACTAGTTTTGCTAGGTTGTATTGAAGGGTATGATTTTTTTTCTTCATATCGACAATTTCATGAAGTAAGCGTCGCTTTTTTTTAAGTTTCAAATTTAATTTTACATTGAAATTGTCTCTTTTTTTTAGTATTCAAGGAAAAACGATATTTTGGCCTCCGCTTCAAAATTCTAAGTTCAAACAATAAAAAATTATCTAATCGCCTTGGCTAGCAGCAAAAAAAATCTCTGAAAATCTGAATTTAATTATAAGTTCCTTAAAATGATAATAAGTCTTTATAATTCAATATATAGCAGTTGAGCACAGAAAAAAGTGAGAATTTATTGCGTAAAATTTGTACTGCTCATGTTTGTACTGAGGCTAGAAGAGGAAGATCGGAAATAACACAGTTGGGCAGCTTTCGTAATAGGCTATTTAGGTATAAAGCCTCTTTAAATGTTGACTGCAAAATTAAGGGATACATTTCTAAGTAAACCAGGTGATATGGTGATAAAGGCCGATGAGACAATTGGAAAGCAGGACTCCCTAGTTATTCCACCAAAGACACTTTCGAGTATCTACAGATCGAAGGTAATAGATGCCTATCGCGATCGTCGGATTTTCACTGTTTTTGGAAACTATTCTACTATAAGACGTTCGTTATTAAAGCGAGGTTGGCTAGAAAAATTGCCACCGAACCGCTTTAGCAACTTGCAAGGTTTACCCGAGGAAGTGCTGCTGGAACATGCGAAGCGTGGAAATGATTATGAATCAGTTGCTATAAGCAAGATAATAAATCACTTTCCGGCATTTTTTGTTTGGCAATCGAAGTCTCAACGAGATCTGTACGCAGACGTACGACCGTATCGTAATCGTATAAGACGATCACATGCTGTAGACTTTTCAACAAAGGTCGGTCTAATTGGCTGCGCTGAACACCAACATTGGTATCGCGAAGATGGTGTAGCTGTGATGATGTATCCAAGATTTTTTCGATTGGGTACCAATCAGGAAGAACTCCAGGCCTTTATAGACGACTACCGAGTAACTCAGTGCCGTAGTTTATTGCGTTATATAGTTCAAAATGTCGATAAGCAAGAGGAAATATCCGATTATGAAAACGGGACTATTAGTCAAACGATTGTACATTTTGCCTTAAGTCGCGTTAAACGTCAAGTTGACGATTGGGAAAATAACGGTTGCTTGGATATCGAACAGTCACAAGTCCCTGACGATGAATGGTTAGACTTTTTAGAGAAATCCAAAATGGTCATTCATCAAAAAAATAAAATTAAGTGTTCATATCGAGAATTGACGGAGTTCACTAAGACTGCCAAAAATCTTTTGATAAGAACCGAAATGAAACATCCAGAATACAAGTGGGATGGCTATAGAAATATATGGATCCTAAAACCGGGCTACCAAAGTCGCGGAATGGGAATTGTCATACGAAACAGTTTGAGTGAAATATTGAATTGGTCGAGTGCCCATTCCAATAGGCGTTACATTGTACAAAAATATATAGGTAAACAAATAATATATCTTAGATAATATTTTAATGTATGTATGTGTGTGTGCGTGTGTGTAAGCATATATTAATAATATTATTATTAATTGATTGAACGTGTGTATGTAGTATATGTGTATGTATGTATTATATACGTATGTACGAGTAATTACTAATTATATATCTCTTATGTTCCTCTACTAAGAAACGCCTCTACTGATCTATCGGTCAAAATTTGACATTCGCCTGTATATGATACTTTTCATACGTGAATCTACCGTCCAGATATGGTTGTACACTGATTGCTATTTAAAATTGTGCTCGCAAGATTTCAATCTTGATGACTTGCGGGAGGTAGTACACTTGACGAACCATACTGTGCAGAAAAGGTATAAAAATAAGGCAACTCGAGATCATCGCCTACCAAAGTGTAATATGTGGTCATTGGATCAGTTTAAGACGTATCTTAAGAGCCAAGATGTAGCGGAAGATATCTGGGACAGGCGTATATTTTCTGGCATACGGGAAAACCTTATTGCTGTTGTTTTATCCAGTTTGGACGATACAAATTTAGCCGAAAATTCATTCGAATTGTACGGTTGTGATTTTATGCTGGATGAAGAATATAATCCGATTCTAATAGAGATTAATTCTACGCCCGATTTGTCATCGTCAACTGAGGTAACAGGTCGCATTTGTCCAATGGTCATGCAGGACTGTATAAAAGTCATTGTGGACGTGCCACGCAATAATATGGCATCGACAGGTCAATTTCGATTAATCTACGAGGTGAACTATAAATTCAAACAGGAGTTTAATTTCAAGGAAGGCTTGAATGTCAGTGGCAGATCAATGGAATTGTGTAAACGATCTGGTTTGCATGACAAAACTAAATACTTGAAAAAATCCAAACATGAAAATTCCAGTAACAGCAACAAACTGCAAAACAAACGGGCACACTCAGAAAAGGTATGTACGTCCCACTTATAATATCCTTAATTATACTAATAATTATACTCTACATGTACATGTATCTTCTGTGTATCATATCACAGACGTCTAACAGATCATTACCAAAGTCTAGCAAGTCAAAAATCAGTGAATCGAACAGTTCGTCGAAATCCCTAAAAGCTGTAGCCAAAGAAGCTTTAGCCGTGCGTTACACAATGCCGAAATGAAAGTCAAGTCAAATTGTTAAGCAATATTTTAATGTACATCTAATTTGTCTTATCAAGTCTAAAGAAAATTTTATTACACTCTGCATCTAGAGAAATATAAATTAAAACAAAAAAAAAAAAAAAAAACAAAAAAAAAACATTTATTCAGCTTTTATTTAACAATTTTTAAATTCCAATTGAAATTCTAAAGTAAAGTAAATGCGTTTCAACAAGTAAAGCTTGCAATAATCGTTGTTGTAGTTGTTGTGAAATCCTTATCTAATCTAATCTAATGGGCGGGGCCAGTATATTTGTTTTACGACTTATTTGCTTATTTTTATAAGTATTATTCCATGCTGTTATGCTTCTTCCAATTGCATGTATTGTAATGTCATTGAAATCGTTTTTATTCTCCTTCGATTGTACGCATAAGTTTGATTGTGATTTCGTGTTATTCGATATCGTACTTTTAGCCGAAGTCATCGGACTAAGGCTTTTGGCTAATTTTAGTGCGTTATTAGCTGGACTGCAAAGTTCCTTTATATTATCCGCCGATTTACTTACGGTTAGCACAGGCGCATCCAATAGAGTGGACTTTAAACGCTTTGTATTTCGGGACGAGTACAAGGCTTTCTGTTGATTATAAGCGGCAATAAAAAATTTCGATTTTTGGCTATTTTTAAGGTCGATCACAGAATTCGCAGATAATACCGGACCACAACTGCGATGTCGCTTAAGTGAGGAAAATGTTGATAAATTTGATGATGATTTGGGACTAGTTGGCTTTATATGAGCTTTCACTGTCGTAGATACCATAAGATTCGTCAATGACTTTCTATGCTTGTATGTGACGTTAGTTTGACTTATAAGATTAGTTTTCTTCCCGCAGACATCTGTAAGACAAGGAACGCTCTTACAACGTGGACTGTTGCCATTTTCCACCACTAGGTATTTTTCAATATAATCTGTAGCATTAAACGCGGGCATGGGTTTATGTACTTGCGAAACATTTGTTATGGCTAGGGAAGTGCGTTGCTTATATAATTGGCTAGTTTGTAGCGATTTTTCTTTTCTTTGATAACTTTGGTATGAATTATGGTGAGAGCTTGAACGATTTGAAATTTGTTTACCTTTAACAATTAAATTAAGTCCCATGTATGCTGGAGTTGGAGGGATCACTTGTCGGTATATTAATTCAAAATTACCAACGTCGGCTTTGAAATCAGTACGACGGTCAATGATGACTTAAAATAAAAGAGATAAACGAATTTAATGAAAGACAAAAAAATCGACTTTAGTTACTAACCTTTTACTACATCCTCCAAACATTGTGGGCACATGCGTGCCGTTACGCTTGTAGAGGGTGCCAAATCAGGATTTGAGTTTATTTCTATAAGCCATGGATAGAAATCTTCGCATATCATAAAATCGGCTCCAAACAATTCAAATGTATTGGGTGTCCTTTCCATGTGATCCTGTGAGACTAAAACTGCGGCCACAATTGCTTTCCGCATTCCTGGATAAATACGTTCCAGCCAAAATTCTTGCTTTCCAATTTGCCTTAAATACGCTTGGAACGAATAAGAGTCCCACATATTCTCAGAGGGTAAACGCTTATCGCGTTTGCCATTGTTCGTGTACTTTTTTTGTATGGCATGATTTGTTAAATGCACCGACTCATGATGATTCGTCAACGTATATTCCTGAGAACTAAATCTCAGATAACATTCTTTGTACATCCAGATCATTAACGGATGTATACTCGATATGAGAAACCACTGACGTATATCGAATTTCGTTTGATGTATAATCAAAGGACGTTCTGTAAAAATTATTTGCAAATACATAAATGAACAGCAGCAGCCAACAGTAACAGCAACGATAACATTTACATTGAAATTAAAATGTATAAAATTAACATAACGAGAGAGAGAGAGAGAGAGAGAGAGAGAGAGAGAGAGAGAGAGAGAGAGAGAAAGAAAGAAAGAAAGAGAAACGAATTGAATATTTGTATGTAATTGTGTTGTAAACTATTTTGACACTTGTTGCCTTTGAAATACATATTTCTATACGATATCATGATTGATATGCACGCAACCAGTCTACATTTTGCCTTTGTTTGTGAATGTGCATTGGTGACTGAGTGTGTATGTGTGTAGCATTTAAGATTCTTTCTGTTTTCGTCTGTGACAGTAAGAAATCTAGGTCTATCGTTCAATGTACTATTTTCGAGATACACAACATTTTTTATGTTACGCCCGTTTTAAAGTAAAAGAAGGAAATGTAGTCGTCGACGACTGACATATGTTAGGATGATAATGTGTACATTATTTGCTTTAATACTCGTATTATGTGATAATTTTAATAAATGGTACGCATGTATGAATGTGCTTAAGTACGCATGTTATTTCTAAGGACATACCCATATATTTTTGTACTACAAAACGACTTTTCGCAGCTATAGATGGATTCACTAAATTTATAATTTTTTTAAGATTATTGCTTAGGTGTATACCACGTCCTCGACATTTATTGGCTGGTTTTATAATCCAAAGATTTTGAAAGCCGTCAATAGAATACTGAGGCCAATAGCATTGAAAATTATCCAGAATGTGGTTGCATCTATTTATTAAGCTTTCAACAATTTTTTGTGGATCTGCTTGGATTTTGTAACCCTCGTGAGTCATTTGGTAGTGTTGATGTAGAAACGCATCCCAATCATGTTCCCAAATACGGGGCGGATCTTCAACGTCGATATCATTGTGTTGACAATTGTCCATAAAATCTAAGCAGCGTTTAAATGCAAATTCAATAGAACTGTAAGGAATTTTCCCAGACGCTGAGAATACAGCATCAAAACCTCCGCTGCGATATTTTTCAATTAACCACCTTATAAACGCTACGCATGCGGTGAGTTTAAAGTTTTCAATAAATTCATTAAGTTCTTCCGGAGACCAAACATTAAAACACCGGGGAAACCTTATGTCCGCAATGCCTTCTTCGAAAAACGATGGCATATCACGTAGAAAAGAACTTAAATTCTCCTTATTCGTAAAGGGTGCTCTATTAAACTTATTGATTAACATATTGGGATTCCTGGACTGTTCGACGTAATCGCTTTTTTCCTTATGGGGTGTCCATAGCAAATCACTCGAAGTATTTTCTATGTAACGGGACATAATATTTCTCTCGACTTTCGCTATAAATTGGCGCTGTGTTTCTCCCATTTTACGTTTAGGTAAGACCTGGGACAAATCACAGACGCTGATTTGATTGGTGGGCAAGGGTCCTGGCTTCCTATGTACTTCTAATTTCTCCACCCAACCGCGCGATTTTAAAGCAAACCGCACGGAATTATAATTACCACGTATAGTGAAGATTTTATTTTGCTTTGCCGCCTCTTGGGCATGCTTTCGTAATCCGTTGATTTGTTCATTATTTAGAATTGTATAAATGCACTTGATCTTTTTAAATGGACCAGTTACCGATAATTGCTTATCAATTATAACGCTTCCCTGCGATGCCAAGGTGCAACTATTTACTTCATTCGTATTGGCTACGAATTGAGCTTGTTTTTCCTTCGAAGCCACAACAGATTTTTTGGTAAGTTTCTTCAAAGCATCCGTTACTAAAATCTCATTATCTTTTTGATTTATTATGAAGGGTTTACGCAAACATTTGCTAGTCTTTTGCATTACATCTTTGGTTTCATTATCACTTTTCGCTGACTTGGTTTTGTCTCTTTTATCTGTATTTTTGTTATTATTAATATTCTCCTTTAAGTCTGTTGCAATATTTTTTGAATGTTTATCCTTTGACTTTTCGAATTCACTTTCAATTTTATGTGCCTCACATTGGGAGGGGACTGCCTCAACAATATTCGCTGTTGTAGTCGCTTTCGCTATTTTAACGGATTCTATAGGTGTTTCATTGATTTTCTTTAATTTCTTTAGCATATTCAAAATAAAATCAAAGTGAAAAGTTTAACTTGTTTGTATTGTTTGCCTTGTAGCCTTTAATATTTCCGCTAAACGTTATAGAACACGTAACATGTAACGAACTGGCAAACGCTTTACAGATAACTAATTCAATATAATTCAGTAACTATTTCGTGTTACTTTCCATTTTATTTCTGTTTTTGTTCTTATTGTTTTTTTTATATTTTCTTTTTTAATAAATGTTATCACAAATACCTATACAAACCACACAAAAATCCTTAATCCTTAAAGGAATGTGAAAAAAATCATTTCAATTATAGGGTTTTTGATTTTTGTTTTTAGAATTTTACGCCAGCCATTATTCTCAATTAATTTATTTCTTAATGCAAAAATTATTTACGTAAATATTACAATATAATTACAAATTATATGTACTTTAATTATCATCTGCTTAGTCATCAGCACACATTGTTTACTAGTTCAGTTAGATCATGTATCTTGGTTTTTCCACCTTAATGGGTTAAGTTTGCTTGAATAGCGAGTGGTAAGCTCAGTTAAAGGCAACCTGAATAGGAAACTATCAAGGTTTATGTATGTAGGAACGAAACAATAATTTTTACTATAATGCTATACGAGTACACGTACATATGTGTGTATGTATGTATGTATGAAGAAGAAGACTATTATTCTTTGCATAAAAGTGAGTTGATTGAGATGTGTGTATGTATGTACATACATATTATGTTAAACGAAAAAGTCAAATTCAAATACATGTGGCGTTTGATTATCATCTGTTGGTAATAAATGATGAAGAAATCAACTCATTTTCCTTTCATATAGAAATTTTACACGCGAAATTTGTATACACATATACATATACATACATACATACAAACATATTCTGTATATTTTGAGGTTGTTGCATAAAGTTTTTAATAAAAGTTTTTTTAAGTATGCTATGTTTAATGAGAAAAGAAAATAAGACTTTTCAATAGTTATAGGAATAAATATTATAAATAATCTGAATTATGAAATTATAAAAAAGTATTATTTTTAATTTATAAATATGTACATAATTTAAAAGAGAAAATTTATGTGAGCATTTCAGACGGTTTAATTTATTCATCATTTCATTAATTTATTATTGAAATTTACGTTTATGTTGTTAAATGCTAAGCAGCTAATAAATATATAATATTTACGAATAAATATTTTACAATCTGTTTGTTCTGGAAGTCTACCGGGTAGAGGGTTACGGGTACTATTCCCACCAGAGACTTGAGTCTGTTCTACTACATCGAACATATGGTCTTAGTTGCTCCACTTGTAACAATGAAATATAATTTGTAATTGTATTATAATAAATGTTTTGCTACTAGTTCCAATAACATTTTCTTATATTTCTTATATCCTACTACTCTAGTAGACCATCTATTATGTCATATAGTAATAATAATAATAATAATCTTTTCTGAATATTTTAATTATTCATTTGTCGATAATAAATTAAGGAACTTGAGGCTTCTTGTGTTTGTTATTGTACCAATTTTTATTACTATTGAATAAAAGTAATTTTTTAATTCTGTTATGTGCGTTAATTGCTCTTTTCAATAAAAATATGTTTCTTTGTATTATAAAATACTTACGTTTTAGCATTTTATCGCTTATATTTCTTTTTGCTTTAATAAAACCACCTTAAAAGTTTAAAACTTCTTAAGAAACTTTACGAATAAACCTTGAATAAAAATTGAAAAGACAGTAAATAAAAGTAAAACTGGTTTAAGGACTACACAGCGTATAAGTATGTTATAAAATTCATTTATCATTGCACAAACAAAAAATAACTCATACGCAATGTATGATAACACAGGTGTACTTACTATGCGTTTGTATATGTACTGGCACAACCAGCATAAAATTAAAAATAGCGAGCGAGAGAGATGCAGAGAGTGAGAGACTACGAGAGATTCGCTCACACAATGTTAAAGTGTTATGAACATAAGTAATCGTTTTTAATACATTTTTTCGTTTGTATTTCATAATTTAATATGTATGTATGTATGTAGTATACAATTTTGTTTTAAGTATTGTTTTTGTTTGTATGTAAATACGTTTTAATTTTCATATACATATGTACATATGTATGTATTCCTAACTGATTGTTAATAATTTTTGTTTACAAAAGAGAGCATCAGAGAAAAGAAGTACCGGCATTTAGTTCAACTCTCCTTGGAGAGTATTTGTACGCGTGTGTAAGTAATATTATTTGTTATACTCTTGTAGGCCAATCGAAAGCGAAAATAACGAATTCGCCTTAAGGTTATTTATTTTTCATGGAATTGAGTGTATAAAATGACTTTGCTGGGAAAATTTGAAAACATTTTATACGTTTATCTCCTTGAGACGCGACATAATTACGGAAAACAACTCAGCTAAAAATAATAAAAATAAGGAAAATAAGTTAAACAAACGCAAAAATTTCTTAATAAACGTTCAATAATTAGTGTAAAATATACATTTCATTTGAATAAATGTCAATACGACATAAACAAAAAGCAAATAAAACTTTAATTAATCAAAAATAAAAGCAAAACAAAAAAACAAAAAATTTTAAAGATCGATAAAAAATAATTATTTAATGGAATATTTTTGTTATAAAAAATAAAAACTGAAAAAAGTAATTAAAAAAAAAAAACTTAATGAAAAAATTGTGTGCCAATTTAAAAAAGCTACATACATATATTCAAGTAAAAAAAAGTATAAATAAATAATTGACCAGAAGGCTAATAGAATTTTTGGATACAGTGCAGCTGTTTCACTGGAGTAACAAATACCAGATTTTTGTTGTCATAGTGGGTGATATTTCTATTCGAAAATATTAGAGTCAACACAAACGGCACTTGGCGTATTAACAAAATGGGAACCATTGGTAAGTAGAATTAATAATTTTTAAGTGTTTCTAATTAAAAATGTATAGAATTTTATATTATATTTTGGACTCAATAAATTATTCAAAGCAGATAGGAACATGTACATGCTACATATAAAGAGTAATATCTATACTATAATTCGTAATTATTTGGAGAGACTTTTGAGGTGATTTTGGAAGTGAACATTATTTAAATGAACTAAAATGCCAATTGCGTTTGTACTTATTACGATGGTCAGGTTTAAGTATTAATAAATGAGCTGTCTTTAACTGTAGAAGAGCAGTTTTTGAAATGATGAATCCATGACCGAGACTATTAATAACTTTAATAATATGATGTGTTTTTCTTGTTTCAACTTTAAATAAAATTTTAATATTTGCTTGATGAAACAAATGAATATTAAGTGAGAAGTTTCAAAGACTTGTATTTATTTAAAAGAAGTCAACATCTATACAAATTATTCTATATTCTATTATTCCTTATGAACCTTTCAATTATTATTTAAAATTTATGTCTGGCATTTTAAATAATTTTTTAGTTTAAGTCTTTATAAACGTTTTCACTTTATGGTTAAATGGCCGGTCATCGAACTAGGCCATTAATAGAATTTGAATTTGATTTAATATTTAACAACTTTTCCTTTTTTCTTTCTCTTCAAATTCTCTAAAAAACTCTTCAAGAACAATTTTTTTTCATTCATAATTAAACAATTTGTGACAAATAAAATCATACTTATGCAGTCATCGAGTGTAGTGTGTAGAGTTTTACCCTTTTACGCTTTTTTTCTTTTGATATATGCAAATATAATAGAGTTTATGACGTCATTGTCGATGGGTCGTCTACCTTGCTGTGTTGAAAGTTTGCAAAGTGTCAATGTGTACATGTATGTATTGGTTTGAAATCCTGTAACTGTGACGTCAATACATTGCCATATACCCTCTCTCTCTCTCTCTCTAAAAAAAAACTGTTTTACGATTATCTTTGTTTACAACAATAACAGACAACAAAAAAAAAAAAATAAAGATAGAAAAGAGCAAAAGTATTGTCGTACACATCGTTTTTTTCTATATCTCTGTTGCTATTTTTATGCCATTTATTACATTATATGTATATATGTGTGTATGTATGTATGTATGTATATAAATATTTATTTTCTAATACACACTTACTGGCTTACTTAAATATCGCCTATAAATATTTGATTGTTTATACAGATTTCTTAGTATTGCCTTTAAGGGCTTGATGTGTTCTTAAAATAACTTCTATGGAATTTTACTATCGTTGGTGTATTACCAGTATAATGAGAATTTAATGTTTTTTTTTTCTCAAGACGGTTACACGAAATCATTTGAGTGTCATTATGTTAATTTTTAGTGGGCGATAGCAGCACTGTTTAAGGAAAAATAAAAATAAATTTTCCAATAACTGCTACGGCAAAGGTAGGGTTTGCTTTCATATTTGAATAGTCAAAGTGTTAAGAGTTACATACATACGTACATACATATGTATTTATTTTTGTTGAATGTAACTAAAATTTAATATTTGATTGCAAAACTAAAAATAGAAGAAATAAACTGGTACTGGATTATATTGCCAATTTTTGCTGTTTGGAAATGAGTTGTTATATGGAAAATATAAATAGCCTTAGAGTAATATTTGTAGCTTTTTATTTTGTAATATATTCCGTAATTTATACAATATCAATAAAAGAAAACAAATAAAAAAATTATTATTATTTATTTATCAAATGTTTTAAATTTCGTTACATGTTCAATTTGTTTGTTTGAATGTAGTTTGTTGATTTTGCTTTTAAAAGGCACCAACAACTGGAAACAATGTAAAGTTTTCCATTCTGTTCTTTTTTGTTATTAAAAAATTGCACTAAAAAAATTTAATAATATCTTGCAAAAATTTTACGAGTTTTACACAAAACGAATGAATTTTTATTGTTTCTTTATTTGTTTTTTTTTTTGATTGTAATACTATCAAGTAGCGTTTGTACAAATTTTTATTTCTACAATTTTACGTTATATTTGTAAACTAAACGATTGCAAATGAATTTGTACAAACATGTGGAGGTCTTGTATAGAATTTTTCTATTTATTTGAAACAAACTACGTTTTTAATAGTTCTTGCTGTTTTTTTGTGCTAAATATTCAAATTCAATTTTGTAGAACATTTCAGATTTAAAAATTACCAATTTCAAATGATTTGGCAAATGGGAACAAAAAAGAAAAAAATATTGAAAAAAGCAAAACATTATTAGTTTATGATTGAATTTCTTTCTTTCTTTTTTCAATACCTGCTTGCTTGCTCATTACCCGTAAACATTTTGACTTATTTTTCTTTAGGTTCGTAAATAATTTGAGTACACGGAAGAAAAACAATCTTTTCTTTTGTTGTTTTTTTTGATTTGAAAATTACATCGTAAAGGGAATTGAAATTGAATTTTTCATTTAATTTCTGTTAGTGTAGGAAAATATTTTCAATAATTGTTTGTTTAAACAAATTACTGTATTATTTTGAAAAGTTTTTGTTTTTATTTTTTTGTGGACAGTTTCTTCCACACCCAATGTAGTGTAAAAAAGGTATTCGAAATATTCTTATTTATTAAGGCAAAAAAAATAAAATAAAAATTATGAAATAAATAAATATGTATGAAAATAAATTGCGTTATTACAAAATATGTATGTACATATGTATATAAAAAATATAATTTATTTAACAAAGTTTTATGAAAAAAAAAATATGAAATAAAAAGTAAAATGATAGGTCAACAAGGTCTTGACGTTGTTGTCTGAAAGAAAAACAAAATTATACGACAGAAATGTTGTCAACTTTTGCGTTTATTGTGTTTGTTGTTGCTGTTGATGTTGATGTTGATGTTGACGTGTAATTGCTGTTGTATGTTTTTTGTTGTATGTTTTGTTGGTGATATTCTCTAATATGACGTACAACTTGCCATTGACACATAATAAAATAATAATAATATGTAATATAAAAACCAAAAACATCGAGAATAACAAATTATCGCACACATGTATGTACAATAAATATCACATACACGAACAACAACAATAACCACATAAGTAGATAATAAAATGTAATAATGATCATTAACAATAATTAACAAGAAAACAGAAAAGTCAAATGAATTACTGTGAGTAGATCCCCTACACATACAGACATACATACATACATACATACTTGTAATTCACACATGAAGACTATAAAAGTATTAAAATACTATGTATTTATGTATATTTCTCAATAACTGTAAATTAAAATTCTCATTAAGAGATAAGAGAAATGTCATGGCACTGTCTTTCTGTGTGATTTTCATCTTTCGATATTTCCATAAAAAATCTGTACCTGCTGCATTTTTATAAATTTATTTCTGTGAGCTTTTTTCGTTGTATAAAAAGTTTTTTTTTTCTTTTAATAATTTTTTTGTGTATGTTTACAAACGCATTTAAAAATAATCACAAATACTACGCTTTCTTTTACGCTGCTACTCAACATTTAATTTTTTTGTTTAAATATTATTTGAATAATTTTTTTTTATTTATTTTTGTTTTTGTTTAAAATACGTGGGCAGTTTCTTTATAAAACGAAAAAAACAAAAAAGGAGACAAATACATTGTTTTATTCCTTTTTTAATATTAAAATTTATTAGTTTTTTTTAGTATATTTTTTTGCTTTATATAGTATATATATGTATGTACATAAATATATACTTAAAAATATATCAGATGGTTTTATACATTATAATGTTGTTGTTTTTTTATTTTTTGTCTACTTTAATTTTACGACATCTGAATTTTCATTTGAAACAAAAAAAAAATTTGTTGTATTTGCCTTAATGTTTTCCCACTCGGTGTCTCGGTTTTTATTTGTTTATTCACTTTCCCTTTTTCCACAATTTTGCTTTTTATTCTTAAGGAATCATAAATAATGAAATGAAAGTTTAAGGTAGGATCGACTTTATGAAATTCCCTACACGAAAGTAGATATTGAAAATAAATCTTTCTAAAAAATTTACAGAAATTCATTTAGAAGAAGTGCAATTATGAATGAATTCATTTTTTACTTTTAAAACCTTCCAAAGCTATAACAAATTCATGTGGTTGTAATAACCCCCGGGGGTAACAAAAAATAAAATAAAATGAAAAATTAAAAAAAAAAATATCAATTTGTCTAGGATTTTATACCATAATTAATATTTTTATTTATTTATTATGATTCTTAATCATTTATTAACTACGCAGTATACCATACTTGTGACAAAATAGAAGACAGAAAAACATCAATTTAAATTTTATAAGAAAATATTAAAAAATGAAAAACAGAACAAAAAAAAAAAGGAAAAGAAAAGAGAGACAATAATAAAAACAAAATTTATTTATGGAAAAGTTTTAGTATACGTACATACATACATATATATATATTATATTAACGTTAAAAAACCTTCTTATCCCTAATTAATTGAGTCTGTGGTATATGGAAATTTTTCCATTTAATTTCAAAGTTCTAAATAAAGACGTAAAAACCTTCCAGTACTTTTTGGAGTTTTTTGAATGAATAAAAGTTCTTCGAAATTATTTCAATTGTTAAGGACTAAAAGTAAAAAAGAAATCTGAAATATTTTATGTTAACATTGCCCAGAGTGTGCTCAATTCTTTATGTAAATAGAAAAATATAAACGATATGTAGGGAACATAACCTCAACTGTTAAATATCTTTCATTTGAAAAGTCATTTATAACAACAGAAGAATGCTTATAAAATGTCAAAACTTACTACAAAATTTGGTGAATTAAACGTGACCACTTTTTCAGCACTATTCTGTGATTATGGTCCTCATAATCGCCTTATAGTACATAGTGGTGGCAAGATTATGAAGAAATTTTAAGAGACTCGAAACGTCAAAGGCGCGTCATCGCAAAGTGTGCACTGCTGAAGATTACGCTGAATTTGTCAATTACTCAATAACTGTCCAATGTATTTTGCATTTGGATTTATGCTTTCATCCACAGAAAATTAAACTCAAGTAATAATTAAAGCCAATATCGTAGCTATGCTGGCTTTCAACAGCCCTTCAATGCTGATTTTTCGAACAACATTTTTTTCAGCGATGAAACTTACTTCTCACTGAGAAAGCTCCATTGCACTATGGATGGTGGATTTATGCTTTCTTGTTTGAAAAGTTTTCAGAGAAAATAATTGTACGGTTTTGAGAACATAAATTATCAGACTTTCAAACAATTATTAGACTTTTTCTCTAAAATCCCATTCGTCAAATTATCGCCCAGATATCGACCGAAATTTATTGATAATCGGTTATAATGAATTAAATTTTTTTTACTAAAATGAAGTACACTTTTCCCATTCTAAACATATTAAAACCCGTTATTAAAGCAGACCTTTTAAGGGCATAATGATATATACATACATATATTTAGAAATAAGCGTTATTTATTATCCATAATGGACTTAGGTGTGTATTAAAGATGTTCATTGATTTAATGTAAATATTTATTGAATTTATTATTTATTTTAATTTTTATTCTTACGTATTTCCTCTTCTTTTAAACGTAAAACATATTGTTGATATTGTTTTTATTTTGCGTGTGTGGCTACTGCTTACGAAGAACTGAAGAAAAAGTTGCTGTTGCTTAAATTTGATGCGATCTGAAATGAATCATAATCAATTGTTTTCCTAGAATTCTAATTCTCCAGGCTAAAATCCCTATGAATTCAATGCATACGTAAATGATTTGTTTTTCAAAAATATTATTGAATATTTAAATTCGATTCAAATCTAGTCATATTGAGTTTAGTGGGTGTGCTAGGTTGTGTTTACATTATCTTACCAATACAAAATTAAAGATTTTAAATCAAAAATCAATTGCCTATGATAATCTGTTGAAGCACAGAAAACAAACCAGCAACATGTTAGTGTTTGTAAATAAAAGTTGGTACTTTTTTTTGGTGTTGTTGTTGTTGTTGTTGTTGTTCATTATTTGGATAATAATAATAAAAAATAAATTGCATGAAAAAATAAAATAAACAAAAACAAAAACAAAACGGTGTTGATTTTCAACCGGTGGCATTGACCAATCTGTGTGTATGATTAACTTTTCATTGTTACTTGGCTTCTTTTTTTTTTATTTTTTTTTAAATAAAAATTTTTCAAATGTATTTTTAAGTGACTGCGTTCTTTTTGGTTTCCTTTTGGTTTCTAGGTATTGTTTTCTACATGATTCATAATATGTATGTGTTTAGAGTGTGAGAATGTTTATAAATATTATGATCCATTTCAATTCCTATATGTATGTATTCCCCGTGCTTATTTTATTGATTTCAATTGTTCGATTTGTTCGGATTGTATGCATAACTTTTATTGTTTTTTAATATTATTATTGTTTGTACTTTTAAATTTTTGTCTTAATGAAGTGTTAATAAAAATGCTGATGCGTTTTGCCGCCAAACGTTTCCAATTTGTATTTAAAATTTTTAAACAATTTATTGCTATTTCTGTATTAGTTTAGTATTTGAGCATTTTGAGAAAAATTAAATGAATAACAATTATTAATTTTCTGTGTTTCATGCAGAGCTTGTGTTGGATACCATTTAAATCGGCAAAAGAATTTTTGTTATTTTGTTAAAAACCAAATTGTTTTTTACTTTTTAGACTAGAAAGAATTTTTTATAATTTTTTATTTATAAAAGAAATATATAACGAGATAATTGTATTCATGTCATTGTCATGTATTAACTTCTAGCCATTTTTCTTACGAAGGCAAATTTAAGGCAAATGCAACAAGAGTTGGACTTCATATGGAGTCTTCCAGCAACCGATGTTAAGGCATTTTTAATGGCTACCTAATTAAGGGCATACTCTTCAAACCCAAGAAGAAACATATTGCCATGGATTAGAACAAAATCTTACACTCCTTTTAAGAGTTCCCTCAATCAATCAATGTCAACAGAGTCCTCTTGCAAATTTTTAAGTGAGATTCGAGATTCGATTCGAGAAAGTTACAAATATTTCGTTGCGAACACAAGAAGTATTTTGGTGCTAAAGACCAATCATAGCTTATTAGAAACTAAAACGAATTTGTAATAATAAAAGTAAAATAAGATACATTTGTGTTCTGTATGTACTACTAGAAATAATAATAATACACGTAGTGTGACAGTAAGAGTAACACTTCACTGTGAGACACATGCACTATTTTTATTTACTCTTTTTTATTTGTAATTTACATGATGTAAATATAATTTCATAAAAAAATAATTTTTTCCATGTAATTTTTAATGAAAAGGACTAGAATGCCAGAAAATTTTAATGTCAGTCATCAAGAAACACGTGCCTTTGCAGTCACTACACACTATACAAATTATATATTTATGGGGGGGGGGTGGTAAAAACACATATTACATTTGTGCCTCTACTTATTAAAATACAAACACTGACTGATTGAGCAGATATAATCAAAATGATTATTTATTTACTCTGTAGCCTGTAGTTTCATAGCAGGATTCTTCATTAATTTTCAATGGATAAATAAACACATACATTCGTAGAAGCAAGCATGCAAGAAGGCTGGCCGACTAATGAATACGAGTACGAGTGTATAATCATTAAAATTGATGTGGCCTTGAGTTGATTATAATTTACGTGTTGACAGTTTCACTAGTCGGGTATCCTTCGTAAGATTGTTTCTCCAGCAAATAAATTTAAAATAAAATGTATTTAAAAACTGATTTTATTTTTTTTTCCAATTTCTGGTTTAGTATACATTAATAAAACTTTTGATTGTAATGGAAATGGACGAACAGACAGGCTATGAAGAATTGAGAAAAAGGCGAAATACATTCAATCAAGTGGAAAAGAAATAAAAAACCTTTTGGACAAACAATGATATTCAATGATATACATACAGACATATGTATGTATGTAAAGTCTATCTAGCCTATAATTTTCATTTGTCATTGTAATGATGTTGGATCTTGTATACATACTTATATTAAAAGAAAATAATTGAAGTTATTTATAGTACGTACTTATGTGTAGTCTTTAATTTCAATTAACGTCTCTTTATCATCAGTACATGTATGTATTATCAGTACATATATGTATGTATGCAGCTGCTAGCGTTTATTTCCATTTCCATTCCATTAGCAAAGACAAAAATGGGAATACTTTATGGTTTAGTTTTTAATAACAGTTGGATTGCATCTAAGAGTACATGAACAGGAGGTTCTCATTTTAAAGTATCCATTAAGACGGGTGGGAATTAATCATGGCTAATGGAATCATCTGTTAACAAGATAGCCAAATGTGTATATGATTCAGAAAAGTAAAATAACAATAGACTGCTCATACTGAGCTCTTTGCTGTGTGGGTCGATTCAGCAATGTTTGGTAATATTCTGAGGAAATGAAATTATTTTCCAAAATAATAAATTTACCAATTTATGAAATGTAAATCTAAATTCGTTTTGATTTAAGGATACAATTGAACGTTCTCATTACATGTTACGACTGTAGATTGATCGCTTTAGTTTTTGTGCCATTCTTATTACTAAAATACATGTTTTTAGTGTGCTGAAGAGAAACTCATTACAGATGTTGTGCAAGATAAATTAATAGAAGAAAATCATAGAAGATGTTCATATTTCTGTAGTAACTTTGTAACAGATCATGCATTACAAACATAATTGGTCATTACAACCCTTTAGTCATGATCACTACCTAGCTTCTCACACCACTTACATATGTTGTGTGTGTTCATTTTATCCATAAGTGGCGGGACCTACAGTTTAAACTAGACTACGAACAATAGATTTTTGAGAAATTTTTCATGGAAATTTTATTTACTCTCTGAGTTTTTGCCGGAAATCTGCTGAGAGAAAGTTGCCGAAGAAATATTTTTTCATATTTCGTTTCGTTGCAGATGTCTGACCTGGGGTTTGAACCGTGGTCGCATGTCTAATAAGCCAACGTATTACCTATTAGTAACCTGTAACAGATCATATCTGTTAAAAATATTGTAATATTAATGTCCTTAGCAGGTTCGTCAGTGTCTAATGGGTGGACGAAAACTCCAAGTTCAAATGGTTCTTTTGGCTAATCATGCTCAGCATTATTCTAGAAAAACGTTGAAATGAAAAAGTGCGAGATGCTAGACCGTAATCTTGACTAAATGGTTGCGTGTAATAACAATGAAAATTGAACTTTCATGCCAACTTTGTTATCTATATTTATACTAAAGTCTAGTGATTCTGCTTTCTTTTTGGTTCTAAGAATTATTTTTTCTTAATGTTTCTTTGCATGTACATATGTATGTGCTATTATTGTTATTTTCCAACATAAGTATGTATGTGTCTGACCAGTCATAAGTTGGCCAGAGTGTTGAAGAGGATCTACAAAACTACAAAATTTAACTTGAAATATACAGACAGTCAGGGGGCAGTTTTTATTTTCTTATTTTCTGATCACTTTTATTGTTTGTATATGTGATGCCAATTGACGTCAGCAATGCCCCCATAGTCGCTAAAATAAACGAAAGAAAAAAGAAAATATTGAAAGAACAAAACAAAAAAAAACGAAAATCTGAAAGTAAAACAAAACAACGTGCTGAAGATACTACACAACAATATTTCACTTAAATCTTACGACTGAGCGTAATGAATGGTCCACTAATGGTGGTGGGGAAAACGTAACGATTTTGTAAATGCTGTTGAAATTTGTAAAGGTGCTCTGTTGCTACAAGTCGTTGCCATTTGAAATTGAAATAAATGAAAAACCAAACCTAACACTAGAGAGCGGCATCGGCATCTTTCATGGAAGGGAAATATACGAAAAGCATGAGAATAGGGAAATTTTAAATCTCTAAGGAAAATTGAATTATTTTTAAAAATAGAATTTGCAATGCGTGTTGGGCCTTTTGTTTTTTTATTTATAAATAATTCTTTTTTCTTTTTAATTAATTCAACACAATGTGCTTGGTTCCAAAAATAAAAAAAAATTATTATTTTGGTCAGACCTCCCATGGGTGAAATAAATGAAAGTTTTTTTTTCTTTTTTTTTAACTTTTCTACCAATAAAAGAGTTGCGTTAAGTTTTAAAAGAAAGTTTTTTTTTATAAATTCAATTCTTTCTATTTAATTAAAAGTGATTTCATGTATAATTTATAGGATTTTCTTCTAAGAAAACAAAAAAAAAATTAATGAAAAACTATAATAAATTATGTTTTAAGACAGTAAAGATGATTATGACTGACATCATATTTAAACATAAAATTAGCAAACAGAAGATGATAATAAAACATTTGTCAAAACAAACAATATATATTGTAGAAAAGTTTAAACAATTCCTAGAACTCTATATTTTTTTTTTTTGAATTTTATTCTTTTGAGTATATGGCAGGTTAATTAACATGATACCGCTCACGTTTTGCCGCACAGTGATGGCGATCTAAACGAATGTGGGGGTGGAACGCATTGACGCACTGGTTAGACACTACGGCGTCTTTAAGTATTATTTTATTTATTATATTTCTTTTTATTTTTTTTCCACATTATTTCTTTGTATTTTAAACCAATTGGTTTAACAAAATTATTTAACAGCCTTAGGTGGACCATTATTCTCTAGGTTTATTTTTTTTATTTGTTTAATTCTTATATACATACATACATACATATCTATTATATTGTCTATATGTATAGTTTATGCGTTATAAATCATATTTCATATTAAAAGAAATAAAGACAAAATAAATGAAAAAACAAACATAATAATTTGAAACGAAGGGTAATAAATGCGTTTTCAAATTTAATTTTCATCATAATTTTTCTTTTAATGCTTAAAACAAAGACTTTTTTCCATTTTGAAAAATTATGATCATTAAATTAAAAAAAAATGAAAATTAAAAAAATATCACACCAACCGGACTGAACATTTTGGGTCGGAGATCATTATTATGCTTTAATAAATCACATAATCGTGATGGGGTTTTTTCTTTTTGATTTAAAAAATCGAAATCATTACGCGTTTTTTCTTTTTGCCTCTTTGTGTCTGCCTCAAGGTCTACGTAGATAGTCTCATACAAGATCTATTTATATTCATATAGATAGACCGACATTAACAATTAATCTTGCTGGTTGAAGCAATTAGTTTTCTCAACAGATCAAATATAAACAATAATTTATTTAAGAACTTATAAACTCTTATAAGTGGTTAATAAATTGGGGATATGTAACTTTAAAAGAGAAACTGTCGCAAGGAAAGAATGGTAGTTCTAATGAAACCGAGAAGTTTCTTTTAAATGAAGTGATTTTAATACAATTTCATATAAATTTTTAATTTAAACAATGAAATACATGTTAATATTTCATTTGAATTCATAAAGATGAAAGGAAAATATAATTTAACATTTTCTTTTCTAAGGAACAGTTTTTCTTAATTTTATGAAAATAAAAAGAAAATTTTCACCTGCAATTCCCTATAATAACTATTAAATGGCATCAAAAGAAACATATTTTCTATACATTTGTAGAATGGAAAGGGGAGATAGGGACATGGAAATGATAATCACACTATTTCTAGAAGATATTTTCTTTGCTGTTTCTAAGGAGTATTTAAAAAAGAAATTTATGACATTTTGCTGTACGAGTATACGAAATTGTGTTGAGTTTTCCAGAAAAAGAAATAAATTATGAATTATAGTTCATTTCTTTTGTCATATTTCGACTAAATATTGTATACATACATACATATAATAAAATTCATTTCATCTAATAACCGCAGAAAATAGGTGAAATACTATGGAAAAAATATTTTATGGGCAAATGACACATCAACATCAAAGTAACGAGTTGTCTTGTACACACTCGCATAAATCAATCTAAAAGCTAGAGCTCCTTCAAAAGAGGGTCCCATAAACACTCTATCCTATTCATAATTTCCGTAGAAGAATTGATTTTTTGTTTTTTTTTATAGTAAGTTTGGAGGCAAAAAAATTATTTCTTTTACTTTTGGTTTGGTTAAATTGGTCTGATGATCACATTTGATTTTTTTCAAGAAAGAAACTTATAGAAACTACTTGAATTCTTATTAAACCGCATGACAACTAAGAAAGTGAAATAAATAAATAATGAAATAAATTATAAAGTGAATGAAATTAATGGGAATTTCTTTTTTCTTTTTCATTTTATTGTGTAGAAAAACGTACATTTTCATTCCGTTTGAGGAGATCGCGTGCCGGTGATGGTGGCAGTACGAATTCACGCAATAGCAACAATAATAGCAGTACTTGCACTAATAATCGATGCAATTCGCCCTTAACTCCTACCAGTGTGAGCATGAAATTGGAGGTGCCCAATTCGACGACTTCAATTAGCCGCCGCAGTAGTATCTACAGAAAACCAGACAAGGATGACAGCGGTTTGATACATATTATACGGGATATTGATTTGCCTTTGATGTCCTTCTCCGATCAGTACAATATCACAAAGATATTGGCTGAAGGCTGTTTTGCTAAGGTCATGCTGGCTTTACATAGGCCCACTCAAACCGAAGTAGTTCTAAAAGCCGTGCATGCCGAGTTAACAACGATACAACAATTCCAAAAGGAATTCCATTTTAATTATGAACTCTCTCACCATCGTCATATCTTGAGCGCTTACAATGTGGCTTTCCAAACGAAAGACTACTACGTGTTTGCCATGGAAAATGCCGAATATGGAGATTTGGCAATGAATTTGGGACCCAATGGTCTGCATGAGAATGCCTGCAAAATGATAACAGAACAGTTGAGTTCAGCTTTGGGTTTTATGCATTCGAAAAACTTGGTTCATCGAGATTTAAAATTGGAAAATGTTTTGGTATTCAAACCAGATTTTAGTCGTGTAAAGTTGTGCGATTTCGGAGCCACCACTAAGAAGGGCGTCCTGGTGCACAAAGTTAAACACACCTGGACCAGCTTTGTACCCCCAGAAGTTTTGGAAATAGTAAAAAACGAACGATTCACCTGTTTGCCTTCCAGTGATTCGTGGCAGTTTGGTATTTTAATGTTTCATATACTAACGGGCACAGCACCCTGGAATGCTGCTGACTGGGTTAAAGATACCAATTATTGTAACTTTATGAAATATGAACAGCGCAAGACTACCAAAATTCCCGATTCATTTAGGCGTTTCTCTGCTCGACTCATGAGATGTTTTCGTAAATATTTATCTCATGATCCCGAGGATAGATGTAAAATAACTGAAGTCTCCAAATACATGAAAGATAGATGGGTAGAATGCCGCATATCAACATCCAAATCTGCCACCTTGGTCTCGCCTAGTCCCGATCAGGATTCATGCATTTATTTAAATCAAAGAGAAGGCCGTAATTCGGCTGATGAAAGTAAATCCCGTATGAAGAGAATGATGTCCAGCTATGGCGTAGAAAATCCCATGGATCAAAACGCTGTAAGAAAACGTGTCTTAGATTGGCTTGCTACCTGTGATAATAATTTCGATACAGAAATCGAAAGTCTGGTGGTGGTGGACGTTGCCAATTAAACATAAATGCTCATTACTCATTTACTTTAATAATGAGTGGTGCTGTTAACAAAGTCAATTCCGACAATAATTATAAGTTTTAATTGTTCATTTTTTTATTCTGAATGAATGAATGAAGGGCGCTAGAGAAAATAACGAAATATGGGAATATCTGGAAAAATGGAAACATTATTCTATAAAGAGCTTAAGACTATGCTTTGAGCATAGCACGATCGTTGAATTAAAAAAGCGAGCAATGTAAACGGAAATCCGAATATTTATTATATAAAATAAAAGAAAAAATAAATAAATATCAGTATACATTTTATACGTACAATGTGTTGTCAATATATGTATATACTTGTAGTCTTATACATAAGTATATGCTATGTTGTGAGACAACAACAAAACTAATCTTTACGAATTTTTTTACGACACCAAACTTATGTGAATTCTACCAAACAGGATGTGAGAACGCATACCAAATTGTTCTATTGACATTAGGCATTGGCTTTGGCCTCAATGTTAAAATTATAAACAGAGCTGAGATCCTTTAATACAAAACAAATTAGCTCTAATTATACATACATACATACATATACTATACTATAGATATATAATATACAAAAATACTTCCATTATATAGTTTTTAATTAAATTAAATTTAATTTACAAAAAAAAAAAAAAGAAAAAAGAAATTAAAAGTAAATCATACATTAATTTTATAAACATAAGATTTTAATATTGTTAATATACGATATAGTATTAAATAAAAATCTATTTATTGTACTGTATTTAGCATGTAGATGATGTATTTAGGAATTCTTATTATTATTATTGTTATTATTATTGATCAAAATATTGATTCAATTAATTTATTTAATATAAATATTTATATTTGCTAAATAGAAACCAATCTTTTTGAAAAATAAACATTGGAAAGAAGAAAACATTGGCGAAATGCAATTTTGTTTTTAAATATGAAAGTAACATCAATTAAGGCTATGATGAATAGCAAATTTTTGACAAGACAGAACTTTTCTTTTATTGATATATAGATTGATTATATACCCAGTTTTTATATTTATACTAATTCGTTATACTTAGACTTCACTGTTTTTCATATTTTCAAAAATTTTCTTTTTTTTCATTATGTAGAGAAGGTGGAATTTATAACAGCTTTCTTTTCTGTAATATAAACAAAAGAAATAATCAATTAAAAATACCGGCATATTAAAAATATTTTTCAAATTAAAATTTGAAAGATTTTGCAAAAAAGTAAAAAAAAAATGAATAAATCAGAGAAAGCTAACAATTTGTATAATAAATAAATAAATAAATAAATATTGTATACAATGATCATATGAAACATTTGCACCTACTCACATACGTACAGTGAAACCCACATGTACATATCTGTACGCTCTTTACATCATCTATTCATTAATCAGAACGTTACCAGATTATAGAAAAGCCATATTTTTTGTCTTTAATTCAATAAATTTTTTTTCTTAAATTAAAGAATTAGGCGCGTGGCATGTTTAATTTGAATTGTAATAAAAAGAAAAAAATAGAATTTTCTTCATACAATGATTTCCTTGAGTAAAATTTATTTCCCGTTAACACTTAATGGCTTTTATTGCTTTCGAAAATTAAATCCAATAAAATTGGCAAAATCTCCAACAGCCAATTAAAAATTAAAATATTTGGTTGGGATTATATTTTCTTTTTGTTTTCTTCTCTTTTCTTTAATACAATTGAAATAAGAAATTGGAAATTCAACGCGTGGTGCTCATAAAAAACCTGTGTCTCTTTTCTTTTCGTTTTTTTTGCTTATTTAAACAAATCTTAAAATAATTTCTTGTATTTGTTTCTTTTTTTTTAATAAAATAAATAAATTCATACATACAGATGTTGTACGATAGTGTATACCCCCTATACATTAATGAAAAAGTATAAAAAAATTAAAAAAAAGATTAAAAATTTTTATTGCGTATATAAAACGAAACTATTTTCATAGCCGGGCTGGGCTAATCTGCCCTGCCAGCCATATTTTTCATTTCATTTTGAAATTTTTTTTTGATTTTGTTCTTGCTATTTGGAATATTTGTTTGCTCAATTTGTTTTTACGTAAAACATAAACTGTTGTTGACATCTTACATTTTGTTATTTAGGTTTAAACATTTAAACATTTCAACAATTGTTTATACGACCTTTGTTTTGTTTTCGTTGTTGTTGTCGTTTTTTTTCTACTTAAATGTAAACAACACTGTCCGACTGACTGGATTGAATTAATGAAAGAAAAGGGTTCATGACATTGAAATCTCATTAGGCGCCAGTGGGTGATAAAAAAAATTTTTAAATAAACGAATCTGAAAATTGAATTTGTGAACATTTCTTTCGAGAACAATTTTAGTCAGATTACCAAGCAATTAACTCCAAGCATTAACTCCTTCATTCTTGGAAAATGCTCGCAACGGAAATGAGTAATAAGAGTGAAAAGGATTATGCAGGACTTACATTAAAGCAGACTTATTTTCAGATCGTATAAGGAATTTTATAACTTGTTTTCAAGCGAAAGTTTACGCCAGTTTGCCTAGGATTTAGGAGGGAAGAGTCTTTCCTTTGAACACGAATTACAGCGGATGGGACAGAGCAATCTATCTTATAGTCAGGCCGCCATCTAAACTGAATCACTTAGGCAAGGTTGGATTTCAGGACACATAGGAGTTCGTGGCAATAAGAAGGCAGATCAGTTTGCCTAGGATTTAGGAGGGAAGAGTCTTTCCTTTGATCAGGAAATACAGAGGATGGGACAGGGCAATCTATCTTATAGTCAGGCCGCCATCTAAACTGAATCACTTAGGCAAGGTTGGATTTCAGGACACATATGAGTTCGTGGCAATTATAAGGCAGATCAGTTTGCCTAGGATTTAGGAGTGAAGAGTCTTTCTATTGAATAGAACGAGTTGTTTGGAAGCATGTATTAGAGGAAAGGAAAGATAAAGAAAGGCAAATGCACTCCTGAAGTCAAAATTGTTTGAGAAAATCTGAACTTTTTATGGATAATAACAAATGTGAAGTAAGTTATTTATTAGACCTGCGGTTTGATGTCGTGGCATCACGGCAACAATTCATTTGGTGACTTTCTCTAAGCAGATTTCTGGCAAAAACTCATGGAGTATTTTGTAAAAATTGTCATGAAAAGTTTCTGTCATTCGGAGTCAGATGTAAACTGTTGGCCCTGCTCCAAGATTTCTTCATCTGGTTTAGTTTGGCACTGGTCTGGTCTGGGTCAAAGTATTCTATTAAAGTGCATCTCATAAGGTTTCTTTTACGTATTTTCTGTACGACTGGCCTATCTATTTAAATTTCCTTTTTTAGAATTCCTTAGAGATAGCGGCTTGTGAAGATCGCCGAAGGACCGACTTTCTGTAGAAGCTGTTTGTGTTTTTTACATCTGGTCTTGTTAATGCTTCAATATGATACGTAATGTAGAAGATTCGTTAAGGTGTTCTTCATAAGCTAAACTGATCATTCGAGTTGCAATGTGAAGTGGCCTTTAACCGTGGGTCAATTTGAGGAGTTTTAATTTATTTCAATCTTATATTTGATGAATTATTCCTTTAACATTCTCAATTGCCTTTCTTTAATATTGTTCTTAATGAAAACGTGAGTAACATGAAGAAGTGTAATAAATACTTACTTTTTACAAATAAATCCAAAATAATTAAACAACAGGTTAAATTTATTTGACAATAAAAATGTATTTTCTGGTGATGAATATGAATTGGAATTAAATCTAAAAAGAGTAAATGTTATGAATGAAAGTCAACAAAAAGTGCGAAATAACGGTATGAATATGACATTTAATCTGCATCTAACGGTATATTTTTCTGTATAACCTAAAAAGAAATATTTTTAAAATAAGGCTTGTATTGGTACAGTATTATATGTATTCTAGGAAAAGGATTCAATAATAGGAAATATGGAATTTACCTCGGTGCACATATTCTTATAGATTTCATCTGTATCCCAGGGGCCACGTTCAGGTAAAGGAATACCACGGCGACGTAACTCTTGAACACAGTCAGTCAAATCGAATATGGGTAGAGGATCAATTTTAGCCCTTGCCACTTTGGCTGTTAAATACTCAACGTAATGGGTTCTAAAACATTCAGAAATCGGGGGAAAAATGGAAATTCAAAATCCTTTCTTTTAAATGTCCAATGAAATATGCTTAAACTAACCGGCACATGCCCGCATGTTTGTCAGGCACATCGCCATTACATCTGGTATCCACTAAACCGGTGGGTGTCTCTTTTTGTAAGGCTACGGAACACAGCAATTCTTTCTTTTTTGAAGTTGAGGGCTCATCGTCTTTACTGCTCTCACCAGGCACATCTATTGGATCCACTTCATATGTGACGCCATTATTTTTCAAAAGAATTTGCAGTTGAACTGGTAGTTTATCGCGTAAATAGAATAGGCAGTTGCGTGGATGATGAGCATGTAGGCCCAATTTTGCACAATAAGGTGAAATGGTGCATTTAGCACCCATCATAAATGGTTTGGCACAGCCATAACAGAATTCATATTTGCATTGCGTGCAAGTGAAATGCATACAGCCGCCTCTGTTTTGCAAAACGAAAATGCATTGAAATTCAGTTAGAAAGTGTAAAATTGCGATATCGTAAACGAAATTGTAAATACCTGGCTAAAGAATATCGAAATTTACATTTGGGACAATCGATACCGTTATGTTCTAAATGCTGTTGAACACCCTTAGCCTGCACCTCGGGATCATTGGCCGATTCCCATTCAGCAAACTGATCACAGGAAATGCCTTCATGCTGTTTCTGCCACTGTAATAAAGTTAAGTGAAGACTTCACATTTCCTGCACCTATAATGAGAGCCATAAAGATCATTTTCTTACCGGTTTTCGGCACTGGGCGCAAGTAACCGAACCACAATCGGGACATATAAGACGTTTTTGTTTAGGTCTTGCGAAGAAGCCCGAAGAACATTGTACGCACCATTTAAAATTGGGATCTTTAAGTAGCGTGCGATCTCTTAGTTTGCGCTGGAATAACTCATGCACCTCGGGTTCAAGTATGTTTTTCAACAATATATCCAGATTTGAGAAATATTCGAGATTTTCATCTTCGTGTTCGGTTTGATTATGTAATTCGGGTAATTTGCAGAAGGGACAGCTACAATCGTTAATACTGCGTTCGGTGATCTGAAATTTAAAAAGATATAAAGTTCGTTTATCCTATACTAGACTGTAGTAAGAGAATTCTACCTGTACGGTGAAATAGGTTTTGGCACATTGTTTGCAACATTTATGGGTACACTTGAGCATGGAAACAATTTCATTAAGTGCATAAGTACCACTACAAAGTTCACATTCTTGTTTCAGCAAAGATATGGCATGATCGAGATCGCGACACTCTTTGGCAGCCCATATAGAAACGTCCTGTTGAAATTTCAAAGTGACTAAAGTTGCTGCTATATGTGCTTCCGCTATGCTTGACGTTAATTCTTCTTTCATAAATCTCTCAATAAGTTCCTAAATTTGAAAATAAAACGTAACGATTATAATCTTGAAAGGATGCGAAGAAAGAAAAATAATACCTCCGTGTTGACTTCAACAGGTTCTTGTTGTACACTTGGATAGGCTCTGAAAACGGGTATACTGAGTTTTCTTTGCCTTATTTCCAACGTTTCTAATTCTTCCTCTGACGATGTAGTTTCATAATCATCGTCTGAAAAACAGGTTTCATGGTATTTCTTTTTGGGTATGCGTGGTTGGGTTCTTGTCTTGAATAGTGAACTTGTGGTGGCATGTTTCTCCGACTCGCTACTGGGTTTGGTGAATTTATTGATCGTTTCTACTATTGAAGATCTTCTTGCAACCACAGGTTGTGATTTTTTAACCGCATTGGTTTGATTTGTGTTTTGTGGGGGATTTATAAATTTTTGAGATATAGTTTTTACAGAAGCTATGCCAATCGGTGTTGGTGGTCCCGAAAAGGATTTGGAGCGCGTATATAATTTCTTTTTAAACTCATTTTGTGGTTTAGTTGCTGCTGCTGCTGCTACTTTTGGCTTCTGATCCTTTGGCACTTCCTTGGGTTTGGGAATTTTGCTGGCAGCCAATGGTTTCTTTGTAGTTATTTTAGCATCTCCACTGTATTTATTCTTCGTGTCTGCAATTACGGTCGTTTGTTTTTCTTTATTGATTTGTTGGGATTTCTCTGTAGTTCCCTTGGCTTGCTTACTTGTGGAAGGCATTTCTACTTCATTCTGTTGATTGTTGTTTGAAAGAGTTTCAGCATTTTCAACATTTTCGGTAGCTGCAGTATCCAATCTAGTTGAGGACAAACTGTTTTCATTTAAGAGGATTATTTTGGAATTACTCTGGTTTTCTTGTGGAATCGGTTTACTTGAGTCGTCTGGTTTATTAGCCGCTGATGGATCGCTAACGTTTGCTTCCAAAATCGAATTCTTTGTCTTGTCTCTTCTTGTATCTTCGTTTAAAACTTCTGAAGCTGTCAGAACTGGTTCAGCTATTGTCAATTCCACGGGTAATTCAGGTAAAGTATTTTCAGTTTCCAATGGATGGCCTATGGAAAGAGGAACTGATAGAATATTTTGTAAACTACTAACCAAAGCCATTGTATCTTCTGATTCATGTTGTTCATTAGTTTGTTCTTGTTTTTCCTCAACAGTTTCTGAAACTGCTTCCACTGGCGTTTCTGGAAGAAGATTTTCTGATTCGTTAAGTTCTACCGAATTTTGTGGCGGCTCTAAAATTGTATCAATTACAGTTTCAACTGGTAGTTCCGGTGAACTATTTTCAGTTTCAACAATTGCCACAGTTTCTTCAACAGAAATCGTTTGATTTTGTGTGTTGTCCTGTTCGAAATGATCAGAGAGTAATGCTTGTGAATGATCAAATGATTCGGTTACTCGGATATTGGCGATATCTGAACTAATGTGTGCATCTTGAGAGTCTTGCGAGAATGGCAAAGGTGATTGAGTGTTGCTGTAATTATTGTCTTCATTTTCTTCTGTTATGTCTTCAGTAATGTCATCATATTCATCATCGTCTACCTCACTTTCTTCTTCTTCTCCTTCCCAATCTTCATCATCTTCATCCTCCTCTTCACCATCATCATACTCATCCGAATACTCATCCGTGTATTCATCTGTAGACGATTCAAAGTCATCGATACTTATTTCATCTTTCATTTGCTTGATGAGCCTTTGGGTATCCTCGACAAGTTCAGAGAGATTTTGTTTTGAAGGATCACCGGACGGTATAAAGTCCGCAGGGGATTTTAGACCGGAGGCTTGGCTTGTTGTAGAATGTAGCGTAGAACTACTTGTGGAAGGGGCGACAGTGCTTGTGTTTTCCGATTCTTCCTGCTGTATCATTAAAATCATTTCATTAGTGCTGACTGGGGATTGAAATTCATCCGCTCTTGAAACCAGCTCAGCTGCTGTAGAATCACTAGCGATGCTGTATAGTTCTTCATCAGATTCATCGTCAGTTGCAGTAGTTTTTGAAACTTCCATTTGATTGGATGTCTGTGGTATATCAACTGGACTGCTTACGGTCTGTACAAGTTCAGCTTTAGATTCTGCTTTTGGTGGCACAATAGGAGACATGATTAAACTTTGATTGCTAGCCGTTCGACGAACAGGTATTTTCGATACTCTTTTTTGTGCAAAAGATGTTGACTTTACTATTCCTGGCAGTTTAGATTCCTTTTCGATGGAATTATCTTGTAGAGAAGAGGATTTTGTTGGTTCGTCTTCCACAACTTTGTGCTGGGATTGTGTTGTCGACTGGGTGTTTTCGGGTTCTTCTTGTGATGCTTCAAACTCTACTTTGGTCGTTTGCAAAGTCTCCTCTGCAACCGATAACGTAGAAGGTGTCTCAAACTCTGGCATAACATCCCCTACAGTTATACTGTCTTCCGATAGCGATTCAGCTCGCGGAGTATCTATAACAAGAGGTGTCACTAAAGCTGAATGTTCCATATTTAAGTTTGTGGCTATTGTTTCTACTGTATCCAAAGCCTTGGAAAGATCTTGAACAGTTGTCCGTTTGTAGAGATTAACATTCTTGATACTATTGTTAGAGTCCTTACTTGGACTATGTTCTTGAGAACTGTTTTCATTTTCCGCTGTAATGACTTCGTGTGAGAGGACTTTTAACATGGGTCCTGTAATATTATTCTCTGTTGCCGTCAAGGAAGACTGAGCTTCATCAACAGTTTCAAATGTTGATTGTATATCTGTTGCCGTCAAAGAAGACTGTGCTCCAGCTACAGTCTCAGTTGTTGATTGTATATCGGCAAAAGTTTTAGCATCTAAAACTGGGACATCGATTTCATTGGCTTCTGCTTCCATTGGTTCTGGAATAATTTCAATCGAACGAATGTTTGTTTCTTCTTTGACTTGAACTTGATGGTTTTCAGATGGATTGGAACTCTCGGTCTCGGTATTGGTTTCATTGAAATGTTGATTGTCAATGAATATAGTATCTTTACTTTGTTCTGGTCTAGAAACGGTATCAGAGGAAACAGTTTTCTGAGGTTCAGCTGAGCCTTCAGCTGCACTAGTAGCTCCTATTACCATGTCTAAAGCATTTGTTTGAATTTTGGATTCAGTTGCATCAATTTGACTTTCAGTAAAGTCATTAACTTCATCTTGAACTTCGCGAGAATTGTCTCTTGTATTTAATACTTGAGCAGGTTCTTCTACTTGTGGTGCCTTAAACATTTTGTAAACATTTCTTTGCGCCTCCTCGAGAGAATCGAATTCAAATTCATGCTCGTGTTCTCTTTGTAGACATTTGTCAAAAGCCATTTGAAATGTGGCAATTTCTGCAGGATATCTGAATTGCGGTGGTAGTTCTTCTTTAATGGAGGCATTTTTAATATTTGGCTTGATGACTTCTTCCATCAGAAATTCATCCTGATCGATAGGAGGCGGAGGAGGAGGCGGCGGAGCTGTTACCGGTTTACTAGTATCTGGGCTAATTTCTCGTTTGTCCTCAAGTGGCTCATTAGCTTTCAACTTTTCTTCAATGTCTTCCATTAATTCCATTTCAACTTGTTGCACCAGATTCGGTACAATTTCTTGAATGTGTTGCCATACAAAATTTTTTACATCAGCCTCATTCTCTGTCTGACTGTCTTTGGGCGAAGTTTTGTATTTGTTTGGAGTTATGGGACTTTTAGTAAGAATTCTCATGGTTTCCGGGTCGTAATCGTTTTCAGTTTTCGGGTTCATATTACTAATCATATCGTGAATGGAACGTAATACATGATCGTTTGGTTTCTGTTGGTTTTGTTCCATGTTGCCTATCAGATTCTCAAGATCTTTGAGCACATTTTTATTGCTGAGTATCGACTCGTCTATGGGTAATGGGCTGGTGGCGGCACAGTCTTTACTGTCTGCACTGTAACTGGATGTATTATCGAGCATATGATTATTGTTATCGAATGAAGTGGTAAATGGAACTGGTCGATCGAATGGTGATGGCATCTGATTATTATTGTTATGAAAAGCACCAGATTCGTTTGGTGTTTGCATGCAGTCGAAAGCGTTGACACTGAGAAAATTATGAATGTCTACAATGAGAAAAAGGAAAAAGAAGGAGAATCAAAAACAAAATAGAGTTCATGAAATGAAGTGCTTTCTAAGATGTCCCACCAAGTGCAACGAATGCTAACCTTTGTCGATGTTAAAGGCGGTTAGTTGTGATGTCTGTGAGACGCCAGCAGATAAAGGCTGAGAGCCACTCTCATTTTCTACACCTCCTGGAGAGCCCCAAATTCTCATTAGAAAAGGTTTCAGTTGATTGCGTCCCAAGTCGTGTGAGGCTAATTCTACATTTCCCTGGTGGGTTGTGAGAGCTGTTACAATATCTTCTCGGGAAAAGTTGCCTTTAGAAGAAATTTCCCTGTACTTGCGTTGCCTTTGCTCAATGCACTCTGACACTGCTTGCCAAATATTGCCGGTGTGCATGCGTAAAGCTTCTCTAGCTTCCATTTGTGATATGGTGCCTATTGTATTTTCGGCTCTCTCTTGGCCATACTTGGTGGCTAAACTCTGAACAGTTTGTATAAGTTTCGGCCAGTTATCGCGCAGCCACACGAGTGGATGCATATCAGGGCCACAATATTTAAGAGCAGCATTGAGTTCCTCAGTGGTATACTTATACAAATCGGATTCCTAAAGGAGGGGGGAAGAAACAGTGAAAAAAAGAATTAGTTATTCGGCATTCTGTCACTACAACAAAACGTTGGTGGATTGATAGAAATACTTTATGATTGTCCATGTCAGTGAGTCTGAGAGAGGAAAGATCGCGATAGGGCAGATCATAAATACTGCCACCCAAAGGTGAATGCATCTGTGATGAAGTCTTAAAATGAAATGAAAAAAGAAAGATGAGTTCATGTATAACAAGGCATAGACTAACAGTGGCTACTTTCTGCAACAGCATCAATTCACTTATAGAGGGCTGACGCCGACCCAAACCATTAAAAGGACCCTCAAATTCCATCGACATGGCATCGTCCATGTGCAAGTCGTTGTTGCTGCGATATCGTTGTCGTGAATCGTTGAAAAAGTGCGCATTATGATGATTCGCATGATAATTGTGTAGTTGTTGCTGTTGTTGTTGATGATGATGGTGGTGGTGGAGGTGGGAGGGTACATGACTGATGTTGTGAATTTTATTTAAAACTTCCGCTTCGAAAGATTTCAAATCTTGTATCTTGGGAGATGGAGGGAAACTTGTAGACTTATGAAAAATAAGACAATGTTAGACGACAAAAGGTAGACTGATGGTAAACGGGGTATCAGTTCTTTACTTACCTGTATGGCATCGTTGAACATTGGTTGTGAGGTTTGTGATTTCGAAATCGAGTCCTCTTTTGCCTCGGGTTTGCGGATGCCTAAAGTATCGTAAGTCTAGATATAGAAGTGAAGTTATATAAATTGATTGTGCCTATGGCTTGATATGTTCATACGAAACCTACTTGGGTAGAAATACTCTGGGGTGGAGGTGAAGTTCCTATCTCTCGAGCTTGAAATTTACTTGAATCATTTTCCTGCGATTGAACACCAGCTGACTTGGAGTTTGACGTACCACCGCAAGCGGTAGAACCTTTGGGAATTTGTTTGGATTCAGCCTTTCGTGTTACCTCACTGGCTGTAGCCTGAATATTTTCATCCAAAGTCGCCCATACATCCTCCACAGATTCTATAAAATATTTTTGTACATATACATGGGGTTAATAGAATAAAACAACACTCGTGTAGGGTTCGAAAAGGATGTATTTGTGCATTGTTAACAGAATTTAAATCTATAATCTCGTGAATACAATCAATAAAAAGAAAGACTTGGTAATAAAAAATGTTATGAAGATCAATAAAACGATTAGAAATGTTTGTATGGATTTGGTAGACAGAGGGCTTTGTGTGTTTTTGTTTAGGAGGTTTCTTAGTATGGTTTGGTTCCTTCCAGGAATGAAATTTTCCGGATCCTACCTTTAGTTTTGAATGTGTTCGACGAAGAATCATAAGCTTCATCTGTGCTGTGAGCGGAGTCTGTTTTCGTAGTTTGTGGTGCCTTCTGGTTTAAGGAACTTGTGGGTTCCGTATTTTTCTCGATTATGTGATTGAATGGTGTTTGATTGTTAGATGTTGCCGTGGCTGTGGCTGTTGTTGTTGGTCTTTTCTTAATCGTACCGCTTCTGTCCTTGTCCTTGTCTTTGTCTTTGTCTTTCCCTTTGCCTTTTTCCTTTTCCTTTGTATCTGTTGGTGGTGCTTTTATTTGTTTAGGAGGCGATGTGTTTTTCACTGCTTTTCTCGGTTTAATACTTGGAGTTTTACAACAAATGGAGCAGATCTTGATATTGGCTTCGTTAACGAACGTACAAAATTCACACTCCCATTCATGGTCGGGTGTGGAAGGCGGTGGACCCAAATCATCCTCCTCTATTTGAGCATCATCGGCCCCTGCCTCATTATTATTTGCTTGTAAATCTGGTTCCAGAGAATTTGGCTCTGATGCTGATTCCTCATCTTCGTCTTCATCTTCTTCTTCCTCACTTTCTGTCTCTTCTTCCTCTTCCGAAGCAGTGGCTTGCTTATCTTCATGCTTCTGTTTTATCTCTTCATCTTTAGACTCAATTTTCCAAGTTTGTTTCTCTTCTTTATCAGGTTTGTTAGCCTCGACTGCTTCGTTTTTATCTTCTTTGTTGTCTTGCTTAGAAGCTTTTTTCACTGCCGGGGTTTGTACTGCTGCACTGGTTTTTTGTGGTGTAGGAGATTGACTTTGACGTTTAGCTTTGGTTTGTTTCTGTTTCAGAGATTCTTCTTTCAGTTTTTGTTCTATTTTGGCTTGAACTAATGCTCTGGTCCCTGAACCTTCCGAGTCCAGATCGGAATATATACGTGATGGCTTGAGCGGACTATTGAAACCAGAATCAGCTGAACGGTTGTTATTATTGCTGTTAGAGCCTCTTCTACCCGGTGCCCAGTCATTGTGAACTGACTTGGCTATTGAGTCTCTGCGTTGATTGCGGGCACGATGACGGTGTAATTTACCCGGAGGTGAATCAATATCCTCGTCTAAATGAATTTGAGAAGCACTGGACAAACGCCTTTGCCTTGAACGATTTGAAGTAATGGAACGACGATCATCTTCATCAGAGTCTTCATCATCGGTCGCTTCATCATCAATATAATTGGAACGTTGTTTTCTTCTTAACGTAACTGATTTACGGCTCATAGCCGGTGAAGCCATGCGAGAACCTGCTCTCGAAGCAGCTCTTGACGCGGATGGTGGCATACCCATTAAACCTTAAAAAGAACATTAAACATGAGTACCAAAATAATATCATCACTGGTGTGCGAAATATACCTGGATTCATGACTGGCATTCCACCCATATAAGGTTGTGGATACATTTGCTGCATGAGGCCTCTTTGATTCATAAATGTGGGCGGTGGATACATGCCATTCATTTGGGGTTGCATCATGTAACCAGCAGATACGTTAAGGGACATATTCGATCGATTTAAATGCTGCTGTGAGGCCAACTGGTTACACCACGGATCCTGTGGCATATGCATATGACTGTGTCCATTCCACTGGGATTGCTGATGAGCACAATTGGCGCAATTCAATTGAGCCATCGATTGAGCCTGTTCGGAAGTACGTATTATGATAAGTTTATAGCTCTTTCAGAGAATATGCTTTGTTGACGTACCTGTTGCATGGAATTATTCATCCAGCCGTTAGTTGTTGGGGGTTGCTTACGATTTATGTGATTTAAATTGAAAACTGACGTTGATAGGGCACGTTGGCCCAATTGGTTGGCCCTTTGGGCGGCTAACTGATGGTGTTGTCTAGCCAATTGACTCTGATGAACAAAATTGAAATTATTATCATCCATAAGGTCTAGATGGGATGAATTGATGCCGGACGACATGCTGCCAGAATGAAAATGTGATGGCGATTGTGAAATGCTTGACCATTGATCAAATGCCGACATATTCTGTTTACAGTGGTACACAGTGACACCACAACGATCGATACCAATACCAGGGTATTATGGAGGGAATACGTACACGTGACATGAGTCAATAACAACATAATGAGAGTACAAAGAGAGAGAGAGAGAGATAAAGGGATAAACAATGAATACATTGAGAACGAGACATTATTTTACATGAAAACTAAATGAGAGGAGATGACATATATGTACGTTTGTATTATTGTACAAAAAGTGAAGAGAATCAACTCTTTCTCTGATTTTTGCAAGCTAGTGAGAGTATTAAAAACTTGCATTATTTGTTTACAAAAAAGTTTTACCTGATCTGTTACTGAGCCACTGCGCTCTCGTTCCAATTGTTCTTTCTGTTGCCTATAGCGCTGCTGCAATAATTGCATACGATCCAGGGTAGCGTTGGCTTTACTTTTGATTTTTTCCAACGTTATCGACGGTGGCCTTTGTATATTATCAAATACTGATTTCGGTGTGGTGGAACGTGACGACTCACTGGGCGGTGTCTTGGGAGTATCGGGCAACGGACGATTCAGTAAATTTAAGCCTCTGGGCAAAGAACCGAAACGCTCTTGCCAAGTTCCATTTTTCTGCGAAGGCGTAGGCGATGAAGGTACAGGAAATGGTCCCGGCATTGAATTACCCTGAGATTAAGGTCACATACAATATATATTTAAAAGAAAAATGATGATGAAGTGTGTGCGTATGGTCTATTTGTTCAATTTGTATGTTTAATAAAGATTTCCAAATAGATTTTCATGTTTTTCTTGATTTTATTTTATTGAGTTGAGTTTTTTTTTTATTTTTTTTATTTCTGATTTTATGCTTATCATCGTCATGATTAACAGTTATAATAAATTTAATAATAAAAAATTAAAAATTATTGTATCAGCGTAAATAGGCAAGCGTACTACAATAAAACGGTTAACGATTTTGAATTTTGAAAGAAACGAAATTTGTCGACAATATTGTCTTGGGAATTTTCTTTAGAAAATCGTACAGAAGCGTACCTGATCCTTGCGCTGCATTAGGGGTGTCAATAGACCGCGTTTATTACGTCTGGGTGGAGCCACAGGCGGAGAGGGACCAGTTTGGCCGGGTAAAACCTTAGGCGGCAAAGGTGGTAGTGACTTCTCAATAGTCTATAAATAAACAACAACTTTAAAGGCAGCACAATCAAGTTTTAATAATAAAATCACCTTTCTTCGATGATTTTTACGTTTGGGATGCTTGTGAAACATGTCATCACAAGAGGCACAAAATATTTGCTGGGCACATTCGTCACAAGTAACCCAGGGATTACCCGAACCGCATAGAGTACACTTGAGTTTGTTGTCTGAAAGAAAATAAAAAAAATCGAATTTAAAAAATAGAAAATGGTATGTAACTTTAAAAAAGAAATAAAAAGGTTTACCCGGTGTTTTGGAACCAGAACTGGCCGAATTTGGTCTTAAAGGCGCATTCGAATATTGTTGATTAGAAAATTCAATCACTTCGTAATCTGGTTCCGGTAGAGTTTTGGTTTTCGGTGGCAAACTTGGTTGTTTCGTCGCAATGTCACCATTTTCGGGTGTTACCGGAGGCGGCGGTGGTTTTGGACCAATACGATCACTTTGATCTGCCTGTTTAAATAAAGGAATTATTTGAATTATCATTCTGAATAGATGCAAAGTTGACGGGAACATTAAAGGGAAATATATATATTAAGGGAACCCTGTTTTAGAAGATAAACAATGTCAGGCAGTCGAAAATTTGTCTGAAAACTACAAATTGAGAGTTTCATATAAATTTTCGATCTTACATAGATTGTTTCATTTAAACCCTGTCCTGTATTTAAGATTCCAATTGAAAACTGAAGAAATTTTTTTAACAAACTCATAGCAAAACTTTCTTTTCGTTTGAGTAATACAGAACAGGGGAGATTAATAAAAAAAGAACATCTTTTAAAGATCATTAATATGCACAGATTATTAATTTTGTTTATGTCACCATTTTTTTTTTATTTTAAAATTATTCGATAACTTACCACCCATTTTGGCATCGATCGTTCGTTTCGTGTGACTAACATCCCTCCATTTCTATTATTTGCTTGAGAGGCCATATTTTATCGTCTAAAAATTAAAAAAAATTTTCATTTTTCATTTGCAAATTTAAAAAGAAAAATAAACAGAAAAGGAACAGCTTCTCGGCGTCTAATGTATGTACGTAATTATAAGCATTAAATACCAAAAACTACTGCAACTAATGGTAACGAAATATAAAAATTTTAATTCAAAATTTTATTCATGAAAAGTTTTAATGAATATAGAGTCCAATATTTATGAGAATAAATGAAAAGCAAAATTAAATGAGTGTGAGCTTCGCACTGCAAATCTCATTAAAGGTGATGACAACTTTTCAACGAGCGCACATTTTATTTTTATTCTACGAAGTCAAGAGAATAAATTTTAATACATCCGTTATAATAAAGAGACAGCGTGCGAGCGAGTGAAAAAGAGATTTCCAGTAGCTACAGCATATGGGTCAGATATTTTTGGCACAACATTAAGGAAAAGAATCTGTGACTATTCCTTCTTTTCGCTTCTCATGAAATATTATTGGATTTATTTGTACGAAAATTTTCTCAATTTTAGTTCAAATGCTGGTCTATTGTTTAAGGAGTGTGTGTGTGTCAGAGATCAGCAATGAATCGTTTTTTTTGCTACTCATAAGCACTCATGAAATTTTGAATATAAGTGCGTCAACAATATTAAAATTTAACTAAGTACTCTGATTCATTCGTACTCACTACAACGTTGATTTATAAGTACAGGTTGCAATGAGTATGCGTACAACGTTGACATCAAACTCATATCATTCGAAATATGTTTGATTCATAAGCCTCTACAAATTTAGAAAAATACTTATAACACTTATAAATGATCGGAGTGATTCGAGTGACCCGAATCATTTATCAAAATTTACAGTCTTAGTTGATGTTGCATTTACAAAAAAGAAAAAAAGAAAAAAGGCACATAAGCAAAAAAAGACAGAGCAGCAAGCAGAGCAGTGAGTATTTTAGTATTCGTACGCGAATCATATGCTGAGTTATGGAGAGTCGTATTCAATAACATCATACGTGTTGTTAAGTATGAATATGATGAGTACTTCAAACTTTGAATATGAGTGGAGGTTCCATGATATTAAAATAAGTATGAATGCGTATAAGTATCAGAAATTATGAGTATGATTCGATTCTACTCATCTTTTTGGATACTCATTTCTGATTTCTGGTGTGTGTCTTTAAAGTATAAAAGTTTCAATTCATATTATAACGGGTGATTTTGACATTTGCTTCTTGAATAAAAATCTTTATGGTAAAAGGAAACATTCGTGGCATGTGGAAATAACGGAAATGCTCAGTGAAATTTACTGTTTCATGGTAAATAGAGTAAGAAACCAACAACGCCAGACAATTATTAAATTTTTTTATCGTGGTGAACGAAAAATATGTTTCGGAGAAGAAAAATTGAAAATTTACCTTTAGCGACGAAGCTAACTTTTCACTCAATGGGAACGTCGATAAACAGAACAACCGAATATTAGGTGAAGAACAGCCAGAGACAGTTTAAAACTGTCAATACGCCTTGAGAGATATAATGTTTGGTGTCCTGTTTGGTCCGTAATTCTTTAAGACCGAAGAAGGATATCGGCACGCTATACCATAAATTTAATCTAAAGGTTTGGAGTAGTTCATTTGCAGGGAAACGTGAAGTCTTTCGTGACCAGGGAGAAACCAGTCACAACACCTGCATTGGAAGATGTTTTCTTCAAGGAGATTTTTAAATTTTCGTCCGATTAGAGAACATAAAATTATTTGCAAATTAAATCCTCGAAAAAATTAACCCAATAAAAATAGTTAAATGACGGTAGATTGGCCATACTCAGCGAAAAAACAACGTCATAAAATGAAATCCCATATTTTTTCGTTATTCTTATAGCGTTTATGTTCGTGATACTATAAAATACGGAACATAAGTGTCGCAAATTTGTATGCTGTAGGACTAATTTTCAGGTTATGAAAAATATCGGTAAAATTATAAAACCGTAATGCAGGATCTACGCCGATTACTTAGATTAACGACCACGATGTAAGAATCTCCTATGAAATATAATGCAATTCGAGAATCGCGGCTTAATTGCAAAAGGCCATGACTTTGGTATGAAGAGTAAGTCGTTCTGATAACAAGAGATCAACCAATCGGACGTGCCTATAATAAGGTTTTTGTGTTTGGTGGATTCGCGATTCTTCTATATTTCTCATGAATAGCGTAGAATTTTTTTGGTGAATAATTCGTAATAAAAAGTTGCACAGAATGTAAAACTGATTAAAATTATCCTGAATATGATTTATATTTATAAACATATTCCAGAAGTCATCTGATATCATCAGATTTTACAAATGGGAAATGAGTGAATTTGCAATTTTTTTCGAAAACAAATTTTATCGTAATGTTCCTATGATTTCAGCAGTACTTTTAATTTCATACCCGAAATCAAGGTAAACATATTCTGTATGCTTTTACATGATCAATGAAATACAGAGTAAAATAGAATTCTTAATATTCAAAATATAGAACCATAAGTTACAAAAATAAAATTCAATTTTTTTTGTTCTACAACCATATAATAAAATGAACATGTTTTAAGGTCATCTAATTTCAGTATTATTTTGAACTTGAAATTTATGATCACCACAATAAATAAATATATTGTATTAAGGGATTCATCTATGTATGTATGTGTATGTCTAAATATATGGTATAAATAAATAAATACAAAAATACAACGTTACTGTTTAAACAAATAACATGAAAATATCTTTTTAAATAAAACAATACCACATACTAACAGTGTTGTTTGAGAATTTCAAAATTCAAAATGTTCAAATAAAAACGATATTGAGATAGAATAGAATTTTTTGCTTTTCTCTTTCCCTATCTCTCTCTTCTGAAGAGAGAGAGAGGAAACAAATATGGCCTATAGAAGAGAATATTGTGAGAACAAATTAAATTTTTTACACTCAATTTTTACTTTCTTTGTTGAAATAGAAATTTTGCATGTTTTTTTTTGCCACATGTTGACGGTTTCTACGAAAATTTTTTTCTTATTGTCCTCTATTTTTATTCGATTTCTTTTTGAGTGCAATAAGAGAATTTACTCATTAAAAGCAGGTAATTACATACATACGTTCATAATTGATCATTACAACCCTTCAGTCAGGATTACGGACCTAGTTTCTCACACCACTCATGTTGCGTGTATATAATGTATAAAATTAACACATGAGTGGCCGGACCTGTAGTTTAAAATCGGCTCCAAACGACAAATTTTTTGAGAAACTTTTTATGGCAATTTTATTTACTCACAGAGTTTTTGCCAGAAATCTGCTGAGAGGAAGTCACCGAAGAAATATTTTTTACATATTTTCCTTTTGATGTCTGATCTGGGGCTTAAACCGTGGCCTTACGTTTAATAAGTAAACACACTACCTACTATACTACGGCAAAACAGGTAATTAATTTGATTTATTTTTCATTAGAAAATGAAAAATTTTAATAATAATTGTCCCACTGTATTAAAGAAAATGTTTTTAAAAAATTTTCTTTTGAATTTGTAACAAATACCGTAAACTGCTGAACTGTATGAAATAAGGAATTAATTTTCTTCAAAAACTATTAACATTACTTGTTATTGACATAAATTCAATCTTGGCTTTCTATTCTTCAAATACATGATTATGTTGTTAATTACTGTGGAAATTCGATGCATTAAAAGCATGTTCGTTAAAGGACTGACAACTTTAAATTAAAATAATCCAAAATTATATTTCTGATATCGAGAAAACGGATACAAATAATTGTTTTTTTAAAGCGTGGTGCAGTGGGTCGACAGTTGGATTCTGGCCACCCGGAGAAGATAACGCCAATAACACCAACCTACAACAAACGTTTGGGCAACAATGGGTGGACATATCGTTATTCTATTAGTAGCAGATTGATTACCTGCTTAGCTGCAAAAAACTTGAATAATATAATTCAACAACAAAGCAAATAAATAATATGAAGATGAATAAATGGAAAGGAATAAAAAATGTGACACAGTTGACTCAGTTAGTTAGTCCTAAGAAAATATTTTTGGGGTTCTATTTATGTAAAGTTAATTACAGCCAAACTATTCTCCCACAAAATCGCTACACAACCTTTCACTGTAAGTGTAAGTGACTTAATTATCGCAGTAAAACTACTGCCTAAGAATTAGAAAGGGGCTAGAATCAAATACTGATCCTTTTTGATATTTAAGACAAAATAATGTGAGCGAAAACTTGAAATTCGTGGTGGACTTTTACTTTTTTTTATCATAAAGTTTTATTTAAATTTAATATATTCTTTGTTTTCATTATATTAATTTAAAAAAGCTTTTACAATTTTATCCCTAATTCTATTAAATAATTATGAATATAATGCGGTTGTGATAATTTTAGAAATATTGTGGAAAACACATTTACAATCGTTTTTGAATTACTGTAATTAACATACAATATACATACAAAAAGAAACAAATATAAAATTGTGTATAGATAGAGAGAGAGAGAGAAAGAGAGCTTTCTATTTGCGCCATATTTACGCCATATTGTGCATCATTAAACGTCAAAATAATTGCATTTTTTCTATTTCCTTTATGTTAGACAAGCATAAAAGTGGTTTTCAAAGATTTAAATTTAAAAATAATTTTTGTTTTGTTTTGCATACTTTCGTTTGGTTGTTCTACATATATTTTTCAAAATATGAATATAAAAACTGTTTTTAGAAAATAAACATAAGCGTTTACGAGTGTGTGCGTGCATTCATGTACAACAGTGTGTTGTTTATGCAGAAAATCAAATGTAAACGAAAGTGAGCATGTGTGTATGTATGTGTGCGCGCGTTGTGAGAGAGAGAGTAAAAGCCGGTTTATAGTATTTTAACCAAAAATATCGTTGTTGGCGTATAAGCGATTAACTTCGTCATTTCCTTCGTGCAGGTTTTTTTGTTTTTGTTTTTATTTTATTTTGTTTTTTTTACGTAAATGAGTACGAAAACCAAATGAATATGAGAATATTAATGCTTTTATTTTCTGTTATTATTGTTGTTGTGGTTGCTGTTAAAAATAAAATTGCCGTTGCGTTTAAAACAAAAATTGTTTATTTATTTGTTGTTACTCTTAATGTTTTTTTCTTTCTATTTCTTTTAATTTTTAATGCTCACGCTGATGTCGTCTGTTGTTTGTTGTCTATTCTCTGTTGATCGTTGTAGTTGCTGCAGTTGTAGTTGTGTTGCTGTTTTCTTTCGTCTATGTGGCGCTGTGTAAGTAAGCACAGCCCAGGGAGACGCTGTTGTGTTATTTTTGAAAATTTCAACAACTATTTTTAAAAATGCCGCAAAACTCTTTTTTTTTCTCGTTTATTTTTATTTTTGTGTTCGAGTTTTTTTTTAATTTTATTTCGATTTATTTGCTTTTAAAGGTAAAATTTAGAATTTATTTTTAGAAATTTTATATGATTTTATTAAATTTCTTTTTGTATAATTCAAAAATAAATTTTTAGGAATATATGTACAATATATTTTCATTTGTAAAACACTTAAAACACACACATACACATACATATGTACATATAAATACTTTTTATAAATCTATAAATAAAATTTTTCTATATTGTATAGATGATATTCATTTATTTCTTTTAATTTTCTTTTTGACGTTTTTTAACACTTCCTTAAGGGTATTCAATTCAAATTAACCGTTAATTTTCATAGATTTTCAATAGTTTATTCGATTTTGTTAGGTTTTATCAATTTTATTTTGAGATTTAACTTTATATATGTATGTATGTAAATACATATATTTAATTGTCGGCCTAAATATTGCTTACATAACTCGTGTTATATTGTCGCCTGTTTCCGTATTCGCGTAAATATTTTATATCTTTTTCGTATTTATCGTTCAACTTCTGCTCACCAACTGAAATAGTCAAGTGTCGCCCTGCATTCAGTACCAATATAAAGAATGAATAAAAGTTTGTGGGATTCGATTTTATTCTCAAAATTAATGAAATTTGTTGCTGTTTTCGTTTGTCAACGCGTTGTTAACGCGAGAAAATATTTCTCTTGTAGTAAATAATGAGAGAATAAATGATCGATCAACAGACGTTTTGGTGACATTTGAATTCCTTCTTCCGCAAAATTAAAACATCAATGGTTTGTTTATGTTGTAAAAAGACAAATGATCTCATGATGTTTGTTTTCCTTATAGTATTTATTTATTTTTTACTTCTTTTTTTTAATTTCAAATGTATTTTATTTTATGGTATGTAAATAAAAATAAATACTTAATAAATACTTATAAATACTTAAATGCTTTAAGAAAACCCATAGGAAAAAGCAAACTTATTTTCTGTGCTGGAATGCCCTTTGCAAAGAATGTTTTTAATTTATTAACTTACTTGATTTAAGAACATTTTAGATGAATTTTATATTTAATTGTTGCTATACATATGTACATTAGTTTTGATTTATTTTCAATTTAAATTTTTAAATCCTGATTTTATAACCGGTAACTAAAGTAAATGAAATAAAAACAAAAACAACGAAAAACTAACATTCTCTCTTTGCCTTTTAAGTTAACATTGTTTACTAGTGTTAATAACAGAAAGTTTATTTTTAAGTCTTCATAAACCCCATAAAGTATGCTCTGAAGAGCAGAGCAAAAACACATGTTCCGTTTAATTGAACAACAAAAGCTTAGCCACTATAGCGTATGAGTATTTTCGTGCAGTATTTAAAACGCAGGCTAACGGCATGGATATTATTTTCAAATAAAAAATTGTTTTCCAACAAAGAAAATCAAATAATTGTTAAGCAAATTATGTAAAAATTAATTAAAATATTAATATATATATACATATATATCTGCATAAAAAATAAATTTAATTTATATTAAATAAAAGTGCCTTGTGTAGAGGATAACCAATGAAAAGAGGAAATTTCTAATCAATGTTAAGCGAAATGAATAAAAATGTTTTAAGTGCCATAAAATATGAAAAAAAACAAGAAAATGTGTTTGTGAAATTCTTCATGTGAATATTGTTGTTTAGCCAGTGAAGTTCAAGGAATTTAGATTTCTTTTCTTTCAATTTAATTTTTTTTGTTATTGTTGCTGTTGTATGAAAATATTTCATTGCACAAGACGGTGTAAAAATCAATAATCAACAACAGCAACATATCGACATACACTTGTACATAAAGTACAATAAAAACACACGAAATAACTACAAAAAAAAAGAAAATTTTTCGTGTTCGATGGCTGGGCGACATGGAAATGTGGTGGCCAACAACTACATCTACATCGACAACAACATCACATGTCTAGCATAGTAGAAATATTGTTGTTTGTATACACATGATGATGAACATGAACTCGTAAACAATAGAGTGTAATATACTATAATCGGTTAAATTGCGGATTCTCTTTTCTTCTGTTCTCTTCTCAGTCTTCTGTTCCATTATTTCCTTATAATATTATTTGCATTTATTTAGTTTGCTGTTGTTGTTGCTATTGCTGCGTACGTTTGTTGGATTTGGGTGCATGCACCAGTACCAGCAGCAGTAGCAGATTATTGTTTACTTGTACCACTGCAGCTGCTTTTATTATTGCTGTTGTTGTTATTGTTGTTACTTGCATTAGAATGTGACCAGTCAAGTGTTATTATGTTTAAAATTATTGTTTTGTTGTTGCTTTCGTCTAGTAGTATTAGTAGCTGGATAAAATCAAAATTGAAAAAAGAAAGAGACAGAGACAGAGACATTAAAAACAAATTAAAAATGTGATCAAAGTTCAATAGTTTCGTTGAACTTAAAAGCCAACAACGATTTTCCTAAAAAAAGAAAAAAATAATTAAAAAAACGCCACAGACTTAAGACCTGCAATAACTGTGGGAGACAATATCGACTGGAAAAAAATAAAACAAAACAAAACAACAAAAATTGTATTAAAGGCCACCAGAGAGTAAGAGAAAAATAGGAGAGGGAAAGGGTACAGGTGGTATCTAGACACTGATCGATATTATTATTGCTTCTATGTTTTAGGACAAAGAAATTTTGGATTTAAGCGCCGCCACCTAAATGTCAAAATGTTTAATTCTTCTTCTTCACCACCACAACCCGTTACCCCACCGCCTGTGGGTGAAACATCACGTATTAAAAGCTTTATGGGACGAACTCCGGCCATTGGTATATTGAAATCAAAATTTTTAACTGTTCTAGGCAATAGTAACGAATTACTTAACGGTATATCATCAAAGGTAAGTGTCTAGTTGTTGTTGTTGTTATTGTTATTGCAATACACAATGTGCTGTAAACAGATTGTCTTATGTTTTCGTTTTTGCCTTTTCATGCTTTGGTTCTTTTAGCATTTTGTTTGACTTTGACCTTGTGCATTTGTTTGTGTATATGAGTGTGTGTGTATATGTTTGTGTGGTTGTATAAGTGTAAAAGAGAGTTTTACTTTTCTTGCCGAGAGGCCTACAGCTAACAAACACAACAATACTAATATTCATAATAATAAAGGAACAAAAGAAAAAGAAACAGAAACAGAAAAAAAAAACAAAATAAAATAACAAAAATAACCGTGACAGCATAGGCTTCAAGGTTTTAATGCCACTGTTCAGTGAGTAACTGACAAATTGCGTGGTTGGCTGACTGACTGACTGACTGGTTGTCTGACTGACTGAATTTTCGTTTGTAAAATCATAAACAACAACATACATGTGTGCATATATCCAGGGGGAGAATTAAAAGAAAACGAGTCAAAGAATTTGTAACACTCAAACATACTTACACAGTCATATTCATACATACATATGAATGTATGTAGTATGTGTATATGTATGTAAGTTAAGTAAAGGCTTCTGTCTGTTACAAGGATCCATTATTTGGTGTATTAAATGAAGTGTAAAAGAAAATATTATTTGCGAGTCCTTGAAACTTTTAAATGCAATGCTTTGCTTTATAGGCATAGCGTTCTAGGACATTGGTACTGTTAGACGACAGTAATGCTTTTAACAATTTGGAGGCCTTTTTTTGTGCCTGTCACAGAAATTAAATTTTTTAACTTTGTCAAGGAATTCAAGATGAAGTTTTTTTAATTAAAAATAACATTCAATACTCATTAAATTTTCTTATCATATGTAAAAAACTTTTTTTTGTATTTAAACAGTTAACGCTCAATATCAGTTCAAGCGATTCGGACTATTGTGATGACGATGAAGAAGAAATACCCAAATGTAAGTTGTAATTTGTGTATATCATAGATTTATCCATTTAATGATCATTTATTAATGATGAATTTTAACAGTTGATGAATCAATAGATTATACAAAAATTGACTATGAATCTCGTCGTGTAAAGGCCCGTAGAGCGCATGAAGAGTTAATTTCGGGACGGTATAGACAACCGAATTTAGCACCACGTAAGTTTACACAAAACTTTACTTTTTAATGGATTGTATTTAACGAAACAAAGCTATTTTTATTTACAGGACCTCGCTTGGATGCTTTGCGTAATAAGAAGCGTGAAAAATCTCGCTCATCTTCGTCTTCATCGTCGTCATCCTCCTCATCTACCTCAACGTCATCGCGGTCATTTCACAATAATGCTCAGGAAAGGTCACATATTAGTAGCACTACCCGTTCAGATTCTATAGAATCACGTCATTCTGGTGGTTATGAACGGGCACGTGCTATACCAGGCGCCAGACGTAGTGAACTGGACATCCAAAGAGACATGATGAGGTTGCGTGAGAATTCAGCCAATGCATCTGTATCAGGTGCGGCTACTGCAGCAGCAAGTAGTGTAGCACCTCATATTGAGGTACAACCGCCTTCGTATGAACGTGATCTCAGCAAGTCATCTGTAGTCAATATAGCTGCCACCACCTCTAACCATTCCATGCGAGTTCCTCCCGCTGTTAGACGTAAAAACTCTAATAGTAGCACTTTAACCAGTCTGCGTGATGATCTGGAATGTCAAGTGAGTCCCAGTGTAGAGTCAACCGACTGGCGTAACTTTATACGTTCCGAATCGCAAAATTCGGTACCTTCTTGGGCTTCTTCGATCAGTTTGGATTGTCGCTCAGGCGAAGAGCCCATTAAAGAGTTTATGAAACGTTTCACCGAGACCATGTTCGCTAATGCCAATGCTATTGATTTGGAATTGAAATCGGAATTTGGTGCCATGACTCGTTTAGAAATAGGGCGCCAATGGTTTGTGCGCTTCCTAATTGATCAAAGGAACAAAAGGAAAGTGGTAACCGAATCCACATTTCATTCGTTGATACAACATTTCGCTTTAGTGCTGTTCGAATGTAACGAGTGTGAACATTTTCCGCCAGCCACAATCATTATGAATCTCTGTTTTGTTTTCTACAGAGAAAGTGAGTTTTTAATGTTCGGCACTTAGCTAACATATTATATTTTTGAATTACAATTTTTATTTCAATTTACTTTTAGTTGATGTACCCGGCTGTGAGGCGTACCGGGAGTATCTTTTTACGTACATGCGCGAGCAGCCCATTTGGTTGTGTTTAAGATTTTGGAATACCGCCTTTTTCGATGCAATGCAAACGGAAAGGGATCATCGTATTATGGCCAATCAAAAGAAACAGGAACGACGTAAGGCTAAGCAAAAAGCAAAAGCAGAGTTGGAGGAGGAACGCCAACATCAACAACAGCAACAGCAGCAGCAGCAGCAGCATCAGCAGCAAAATCATAATCAAAATCCGGATGTCAAAAAGGATGATAAACATGTAAATCAACATGATATTTCCACCTCAAGTTCTTCCCATCACAGTCACAGTCATGGTCATGGTCATGGTCCTGGTCATGGTCATAGCCATGGTCAGGCCAATAAAATCAAAAAGGATCGTTCACCGAAAAGCGTCAACGAAACAGCCGCTGATGTGGATAAGGAAATGGAAAATATTGCATTTCGTCAACTAACGTAAGTCATTTAAAGTTTTTAGTTGCTTATGAGCTATCTAGTCCGCCCCTTATAAAATTCATCTCACATCTAAGTTGAGATTCTGTAAAAGTTAATTACCCTACACCTGGAATGTATGCCACTTATGCCCGATGTGGCCCATTTGCAGCAGATGAACTACGATAAAAAGTAGCGTAGTTAGAATAATCCTATTCAGGTCAAATATGCCGCATTTTCCTGAAGTGGCAATCATTCAGATTTCATAGCAGATTTAGACGATAAGGTGAAAATCACACGTGTCACTTTCTATGCATGTAGTCTGAGCATATTTTCATTTCAATTGGCCAAAGTAGACCGCTTGTAATCTTATAATAATAATTCAATCAGGTCTTGATTGAAGCTGACGAAAGTCATCTGGTGATGGGAAAAATAACTTGTTAGAAATAAATCGATATTGTTGGGATTTAGCAGGTAATCCCTGATGGAAAGTAATTGCCTCAGTCTAGTAAGCACTGTGATGGTTTATTAAACGCGAGCCAGCAATAAAACTTCAATTCAGATATCTCGAACAAAACAAAATATGAAAAAAAAATATATTTCTTTCGACATCTTTTTGTTTCGCATAAATGTAGAACACACCAAATATTTCTCATTGTTTTTATCTGTTTTATATTTTTAAAATTTTTCAAATTATTGTCTGACTTTTTTAGGTCGTTCACCTGTAACATACACGCCTTAGGAGCCCCACAAGATTTGTGTTTGGAGTTTTTTAAGAAACAACAGGCCATAATTGGTCTGCCTAAAGAGAAAGCGAAACTAATACGCGATAATATCTATCGCATCTACTATGAAACCGATATGTGGGGCTCAAAACAGTCTTGAAACAAATGGAACATATTCAAACACCAAAAATATTTTAATTTTCGTAAATTAAATAAAAATTAAATTTTATTAAGCGAAAATGTTTTCATAGGTTTTATATCGTAGTTAAACAAATCAAAATATTTATAAAATAAATTAAAAATAAAATAAAATTAAATAAAAAACAAAGAAATAAATAATATTATAATAAATTATGAAATATTTATAAAAATTATGTATAAAATGAAATGAAAAAATAAAAACATTAAAAACTTCATAGTTATAATTGTTCCAATGAAATTCTAAACAATATTAGTTATTCAAAATGAATACATTTCTAATCAAATGAGAAATTAAAAAAGAAAATCAAATAAAATAAAAAAAAGTAGTAATTAATTAATGACAAACAAATTTTCCTTAAAGGGTTCTTTTCAAAAGATGTGATAAAATAAACAAACAAAAATAATTTGTGATTCATAATAAATAATTAAAAATCTAATTTAAAAATAATATTATTATAAATGAAATACTAAGCAATCTAACTTTAAGTATTAAACATTACATGAACTTTTCATATCTTCAAAACAAAAAAAAAACTAACTTTGTGCTCCTCTTAACCACTCTACTAACACATTCAATAATTAAGTAACACTATCCCCTTAAACAATTATAAAATAGATTTTATTTTCTGAATGTTTATTAAAGAACAAAAACCATAAATATTTATTAAGAATAAAAGAAGAATAATAGATTTATGTTTAATAACTACAGTGCAAGCTCGATTATGGCAACTTGAAGAAAATCTAGCCTGTTGCAATTACCGAAATGTTCCAATCATCGAACATTACTGTTTACTTTGTTGATTATACTTATCACGGCTATAAAACAATAATCTACGCTTCTATTTAAAGAACACATGTAGTCTGTAAGAGAGAAAATATTTGTATGAAGAAGCAGTAGAATGTTTTTGAGACATCATTGGCAAGTAAGAATTCTTTTTGAAATTCTTTTTTTTTTGTTTAAATATTTTTACGAAAATGAAAAATCTAGATGCTGGTGTTTTGCTTTTACATCTCTAAACAAGTAAACAAAAATACACCAACAACAAATACACCAACAAACAATAATAAATCTAAACAACGTTGTTTACATTTATAGAGATTTCAAGAAAATGAAGTTCATTTGCCTTCAAGAGCATTACTCAGACTGTTTACTTTGCCATATAACAGCCAAGGCAAAGCAGGCGACTGAGTTAGTGAAGTTCAGCCAGTCTTGTGTGAATACGCGGTGCGTTTGAAGAAAGTAATCGTGGTTTGAAGATCTCCGTTACAAGGATCTGTCGAATAATTGTCTAGTAATTGTTATTGTTTATGCAAAGGGTATAAACATTCCTCTGAAAAAAAAGAAGAGCAATTGTTGTTGTTTACGTCAAGTTGTGAACAGTGGTACCCACAATTGTTGAACTAAACACAAATTTATTTTTATTTTATTCGCAATCTACGAGTTCATATTTTAAATGCTTTTTAAATGGTAAAAACGTAACAATATGATCACTTTGATAAATCTACCTTTCTGAACCAGAATTATAAGAGAGAAAATAAATGTAAATTAAAAAAAAATAATTAGGTTGCACTAATTGAGATTCGTTTTTAAAACATGTTGCACTTATAAAGACTATAATGTAAAAAATTTCATTGTTAAGAAAATATCTGTATTTTACTAATCGGCGGTTGCGATAATTCAGCTTGCACTGTATGCCAATAATTAAACTAATGGAAGTAAGAATAATAAAAAAAATAAAGTACTTCTACAACTTCTTCTGTGCAAAATGCCTCCTCATATAAAACAATCCGTCAAACTATCAAACTAACTACTACAATACAAATATAAAATTTCATTATTTTATAACAATATTTTACTTAAATAATAATAATAATAATAACAATAACAATATTAATAATAATAAGAAAACAACACAAATAATAATAAATAATTAACTACAGTTAACAGCTAAAGAAAACAAATTGAAACTACCTATCATTATTAACAGATAAATTATAATAAAAAAAAATAATACTTGTATTCAAATATATTTTTATTATACAATATTTTAATTTTAAAAACAGCAAATAATAAAAAAACAAGAAGAGTTAATAACTCCACAATGATAAACATACACATCTTCGCATACAATACTTAAAACTTAAGTCTTTAAAAGGTTTTTAAAGGTATTCTACAGATAAGTTTGTACAACTGCATTGCAAATAATAGCAGCACGTATTTATTTATTTATTTGTATGTAGATCTATTCTATATGCCACTGCTGGTCCTCTGTGTATCCAAATGAATTTGTTTACCCAATGTTAGAAATTTCAGGTCCACCTGTCGTTAGTTTCCACTTGACAGCAGTTCAAATAATGGCAGTTTTGAAAAAAAAAAAAAATTCAACATAGTAGTTACAAAAAATAAAAGTAAGTGGAAGAATGCGTAAGACATGTGATATTGTTTAGCTTCTAAAACATTATAGCATCTGGCCAAGAGTTTCGAGAAAAGTAGCGGTAATAATAATAATAAAAATCAGCTTTAACGCAAACTTTGTTCTCTCAATATCGGGTTAGATCTGTATGGTGTCACTTTCTATCTAAAGGTATGCTAATCTCACGTTACCACAGTTTAAGACTATTTCCCTCTCACAACAATAAAGAACTGTTAGTTGTTCTGGATTGTATTGTAGTCATGTATCACCTTAATTTGCTATTCAATATGATCCCAAGATAGGTCAATAGTCCAATTAGGCCCAATAAGGTTCTGCCATTCATTGATCAAATTAACACACACAACATGAGTGGTGTGATAAACTACGTTGTACATCTGAAAGGTTAAGCAAGTTAGATTCGATGCGAGTGTATTCTTAGTACGTCTTCAACTGTGTTGCGAAAAAATTTGTGAATCTTCCTCTCGAACAAAACACTTTTATGCTTGTGTTATTACTTTTTTTCCAATGCAATTGTAGAACATTCTTATAATGAACAAAATTCATTACAAATGATTCAAAATATTGGACCTTAAACAGTTTAAAATACAGCTGCTAAGAGTGATCTCAAGAAAGTTAAATTCACCATAAAAGTTTGAAAGAAATACCAAACTTTAATTCCCTTTAAAGCTGTTTACAACTGTGCAATGTAATGAGTTGTAAATGATGTTCCAACTTGGAAAAAAAGAGACGTTTTAATTAATAAAACTTTTGATACATCTTATGCGTATATACATATATTTATATTTAAATATACATACATATACATACTTATATTTTTTTAAACTAATATATTATCATTTAGCTAATTAAGTTAATTAAGAAAACATGAATTTTCTATTTAAACAAATGTATGAGAAATAAATTTAACAATTAATAATGTTTCAATAATAATACTAATAACAGTATTGATAAACATATGAACAAACAAGCAGAAGAAATAAATAGTCGGTCAAGACCGACTATCAGAAATACCCTACATTTTAATGTGTGTAACAACAAAACAAAAAATAGTTGTTGTTTATCCGTTATATTGATGCAGTTGAACTAACCATATGTTTACTGGTTTATAATCAATTTTGAAAAATGGTTTAGATTTGTAGACTTATCCGAAGTCTCTAGTCTTTACTACAGACAACCTCATCCCACACTACAGTGGACAATTACCTGAATAGTAGGAAAAACCTGATTAGTGACGTCGTTGTAGTCAAATAGCTCGTGAGATCAACCCTCAGCTCTGACTCCTTCTTAGCCAAATACGAGAAAAATTTTTTTTTCGGTGACTTCCAGAAGAAAAAAACTTTCTCAATTCGGATTTGACATTAAACTGTATGGACAACTTGGTTGTTGTGAGAAGCTAACCAATAGGTAATCCTGACTGACAGGTTATAATGACGAATTAAATAATACAGTTTGTTACAGTAGTACGAGATTTTCAAAAATATTTCTTTAATAAATACATACATACATACATAATTGATCATTACAACTATTCAGTCAGGATTACGACCTAGTTTCTTACACCACTTATGTTGTGTGTGTTAATTTTATACATGACTGGCATAACCTACGGTTTCAAATCGACTCCGAACAACAGAAGTTTGAGAAACTTTTCATGATAATTTTATTTACTCCCAGAGTTTTTGCCAGAAATTTACTGAGAGGAAGTCTCCGAAGATATATAGTTTTTCATATTTCGTTTAGTTGGAGATGTCTGACCTGGGCTTTGAACCGATAGCTCACGTCTAATAAGCCAACACACTACCTACTAGACCACGGCGACTTTATCTGCTATCTGCATGCCTAATATAAATTCAAATTCATAGTAAATTCTTTTGAATAGGAATTTATGTAAATGGATGCCATTTTGCATGAATTATGCAATTAATTTAGAATTAATAATGCAACAATTATAATATATTCTAATGAGCGTGTATGTTAGGTGTAGGGTATAACAAAAAGTACTCTTATTGCAAACCAATTTATACCAAAATATGTAATGGTTTCTTTCCTGAAAGTATTAACAAATTAAATAAAATCAAATAAAATTATATTTTAATAATATTAATTACAAAACTGTAAGTAAAACTAAAAATGCACTTTTAATTTAAATTATATGTACTTATATTCCTTGGCTACAGCCAAGAGAAAAAGTAAAACAACTAAAAGTTTTTAAATTTTATTAGTTTTAGATATCAAAATAAAAAAAAAAACAAAAAAGAATTTAAACTAAAAACCTTTATCGATAAATAAAAACAATGATTTATTTAACAAATTTTATTTATTTTTATCATTAGTTATTTCATTTTATTAATAATAATAATAATAATAATAATAATAATAATAATAAAGGGTTTTTATTAAATAATTTAATAAAAAGGTTTTAGAATTAAATTAAATAAATTTCTCTTTTACTTTCTTTTTTACGATTTATATTTTTATTTTCATTTTTATTTTCATTTTAATTTTTGTTTTTAATTTAGTGTGTAAAAAGATGTGTTTTGGAAATCGATAATAAACGAACGATAGAAACGTTAATATGGATTACAAATATATTGCCAGGTATGTATATGTTTGTATTAAATTGTATTTTTCATAGATAATAAATAATAACTTTAAAGAATAAGATTTTAGCTACGGCTTTACGTTGAGTACTAAAGAAGGAAACAAAATACCTAATGAAACATATTAAAAAATATTTGCGTTTAAGTTTTTGTAAAATATTATACGGGTTTTATTTTTATTGGATTGGTATTGTATTTTTTAAATTCACACTGCTTCCGTTATACGTACTGGCTTAATGATATGTCAGAGACAACAATAGGCCAAGGATCAGTGCAATAAATAAGAGAAACTTAATAACAGTTAAAGAATAGATACAATAGATACAAATACAAATACATTTACAAACATAACATCTATCATATACAATAGATAATGAGAATATTAGCTTAAAAAATTTGAAAACATTATTCACTCTCATATTCATACAAAAAAATGTTCGATTAAATGTTCGATTTATAAAACATAATTTCTTTAAAACTTTGCTTCATAATTTGCTTTATAAATCAACAATAATTTTTATGAATATGAAAGTCATTTTGTATGTCTAAAGTATCTTTTTGAAAATTATTTACAATCTAAAAAAATAAAAAAACAAAATTAAAAACATTTAAACAGAATTTTTAATTACAATTTAAATTGAAATTGAAACGAATTATTTATTTGTTGTAACATTAAATAACATTTGTAAACATACATAAAATAATTAAGAATATTCTTTCATACAAGATATGATTTAAACGTAACAAACAATTTTTATTTTTTAAAAAGGGGCAGAATAAATCACAAGAAAAAATTGTTAAATTTTATATTGAAATTCTTTTTTTCTTTTTTTTCTGTTTCTTATGTAAAGGCTGTAGTAAAGTGAGGTTATTTTTCTTTTTTTTGTTTGTTGGTGTTTTGATTTTCTTTCTATATGTTGTTGTTGTTGTTGTTGCTGTTGTTAATGCAGCATAATCTCTTAATAATTAACTACCAGAACCGATACAGTTCAATAAAAATCTTTATAAATTTAACGGTTTTTTGTTATTTTTGTTTTGTTTTTGTTTTTGTTTTTAAGGTTAATAAAGATACTGAGGGCATTAAAAGTTGTGAGTGTATGTGTATGTGTATGTATGTGTGTGTAGGTCTAGAGTCAGTGATTTTATTTAATAATGAATGCAAACTTGTGGTTGTGGTTGTGGTGTGTTGGGGAGCAACATCATCACGATAAAAGTTTTGATGTCGTTGCAGTTGTTAATGGCAAACATAGTGGTCGTAGTTGTTTATTGTTATTAGAACTAATAAAACAAGAGACTATCGAAAATATTTATTAATTCTGATCATTAGAGTCGATAAAGATTTGGAAGGTAACAGAGCCTTTACGATCGCGTATACTGCCGCTGTAAATAATATTTCGCGCCCAGGCACGGCATTCAATGTTAATCATTTTGGCATTGGGTACATTTAGAAACTGTACAGCAATTAAGGGACTCAAATAGCCAGGCTGATTGATGTAGGGATAGTAGTAACCGGGAAAACCTTGATTGGGATAGTATTTGACTTCACCCAAGTTTTCTCTGTCTTCGGCATTGGTGCCATTACACGATACCCAGATTTGTTGGCGCTAAAAACGAATAAAAACAAAATTATTAATTTATTTATTCAATAGAAATCTCGGAAGAGCAAAACACTATTCTCTTATATTTTATGTTTAATTATTCTAATGGCACCTGATTTAATAGCGCACAAATAAATAAAATAAAGGCGGATAAACATATTCCTCTGGGAAGCATATTTGTTTTCTTCTTTTTTTTTCTTACCTCCGATGGTTTAACAATACCGATGTGTTCTATTAATTGAGCAGGCATATCTTCGGGCAATTCCTTAGGGTTATCGTAATATTCAGGTTCCCAATTAAAGATTTTATTCAATTTCAAGAAAACACAGGGACGATTGTTATTATAACCGTAGGAGTTTTTAGGAGAACAGGGACCAAATTGATTAATGTCCACATTACAAACATCTTTGGCATCGTGGGTTTGATTAAAAGCGCAAAGCTTGCCTCTGTGAGTGCTTTCATTATAGGCTGTAATAAAAAGAAAAACATGTATAAGTTAACAAACATAAGCTAATGTGAGTGCCCAAAAAAAAAACTTACCCTGGATATAGTCATCTAATAAATCGATCCAGTATTTTTTCTCAGCATCTCTTCCGGTGTTGAACTTTATGACTGAACCGAGTTCAGTTTCATCACTAATGGGACGAAAACCTAAACCAGGATTGGTACCAATTAATGAGTTTTTCAATTTCCATCTGGGTTCTCTATCGTCCAATGTGGAAAATAGGGTCTGCATGCATATGGTAAATAAACCAGCTAATATCGTATAGAAGATCAAATAAAATAGAAACAATTGACCTGAAAAACAAAAAGAAAAAAAATTAGAAAATTAATGCATTAAATAATATTATTGCGAGGAGATTTATTGGGAAATCATCAATCAAAAAATCTTTTTTAAAAAACAAAATATTTATTACATTTTTACCGTTATTAAACGGTGCATGCAATGCAAGTGAGTTTGGAATGTCATAGCCATTGTGTTGTAAATATCTTATGTATTGTTTTACTAAAATTGTAAATTAACACGTTCGCCACATTAGCGATCGGCAGTTGTTTATATAATATCTAGCAATTAATAGTACAAGCTTTTATTTTAATCTTTTTTTTTATTTTTTATTATATTGGCAAATAAGGAAATTACAGCTTCTATTTCTAAATATTTCACTTATTAAGCGTACAGACTTAAAAAAATTTACAAAAAAATAAAAAAAATTAATTAAAAATACTCGTTTTCTTTTTTCAGTGTCATGTGCTAAACAGAGATAAATTATTAACGTAAATGCTAACTTTTCTTTTTTTTTTAATTTAATTTCAAATTAATAATAATTTGAAATGTATTAAAGTCGGCTTTAGATATACGGTACACGTACATATATGAATTCATTGAAAATGCAAAAGATTTTCAAAAGGATTTGATTTTCATTTAGAATTAGGTTGGCAATATTCGCAATTAACCTTCCCAGAAGACTTTTCGGTTTTTTTCTAATTTTGAACGCCACTTTATGAAAACATCTGCATGTACTATAGTATGGGCGAATTATAAGATAAGGAATTGTCGACCTCGAAGCAGTGGAAATAAAATCGCCTGTTATTGAATTCCAGGTCTGTGAGCATTATACGCAATTAATACGCAGACTAGCTTGGGAGGACGTGATCTTCTACGTTTTATAATGTGGCCAGAGCCTTTCTATGGTATAAGAAGCGGCGTCTCAACGCAAACTAAGTGTATAAGAAACGGAGAATTTTTTCAAATTACTTAATAACGACCCAAGGAATCGTCACAAGGTCATAAAATACTCGATAACATTAATGATGCGTTGCCTAAAAGGTAGATCAGACTAAAAACTTATGATCAAGTAATCTCTTTTAAGTTTTTGAATAAATATCACACAGTAATGAATCTTAAGAAGGCATCTCTATGCCCAATTACCTGTTGTAGTGCTCCTTAACAGGCAATATTTAACCACCCATGTATATAGTATCTATGTATGTATATTTGATGTGTCAGTTAATAAATTATTTTTGATATTTTTGCGGTTGAATTTCTATATTAAAAACATTGTATAGAATTGCAATGCCAAGGTTGCCATTTCAAGTGTAAATGAAATGAATTTTTACAACTTTCAATGCTTAAAATAAAATTTTAAACAAAAAAACGCGAAAAATATATAAAAAACCTGAATATTTTTAATGCATTCATAGCATAGAGATGCTGTTTTAAGGCGTTCAAGTGTAAAATATTGAAAGTGATAGTTTACTGATAATGAAAATAATACAGAATTCAGAATTTCATTAAAAAAAACCCCAAAATAATTCCATAAGTTATCGAAAAAAAATTGGTTATTTGGAAAGGAGTAAGAGAAAGTAAAGTTTTGGAAAATATATAAAATTGGCCATTACTTGTTGAAATCGTAATGAAGAAATTACATAAAGAAAAGACAATCTATTTCGATGACATACAAATTATATTGGGTAAATATGTACATACATGCATATGTAAGCCAAAATAGCATCATAATATTAATTAAAATTTATTAATTTTTTTCTTAATATTTACACCCAAAACTGTGCTCTCGCGCGCAAATTGAAAAAAGGACACTGTGTATGCCAAGACTCTGTCATAAATTTGTTTACACACTCACATTTACGCACACATACACGTATTTTATAGGGTCTAGGAAGAAGGAGAGATTATATTTATCTATCCCCCATACGCACACACAGCCACACACACATAAAAATAAAAATGACGTATAAAAGGAGCGGTTGCTGGTTAATGACCTCATTGGCGCCAAATAAATACGTATAGACTTGTTGGCATTCAATTGGAAACAATGCAAAGATACATAGATAGGTGGATAGAGAAAAATAGAAACAAATACGTTTATTCTGAATAACTAACAACAACAAAAATAAAAACATACACATTTTTTTATTATTACAAATATACAGGTTTTTATTATTTTATTATTATTCTTTTGGTGTTGTTTATATGCGTTTCTTGTTTTCCATAAAATTCATAAAACCTTCTTCTCACTTGTAACTAACTCACTCACTGATACAGTCAAGGTGAAGAAAGAGAGAGAGAGAGAGAGAGAGAGAGTCGAAGAGCGATACGGAAAACATTGAAGTAATTTTGTGCATAATTTACTCATTGTTTATTAATATTTTGCTATTATGTTCGAAGTTTAACAAATTTTAATTAAATTTTATTAGGAGAATACACTTACATATGTACATACACGACCACTACGATAGTGTATGTAAACATAGTAACAGTTTCAAAACCAATAAAGAAAAAAAAATCATTCGAAATAACGGCTTAAAGTACATTATTGAAATTGGCAAGAGAGAGAGAGAGAGAGTGAGGGTAAGCACATGTTTAACAGACCCTGTTATTTTTCATATAGAAAAGAACAACAACATATTCAAAATATCATGCATTTCATTTTTATTTTTTAACTGGGACAATAAAAACATAAATTATTTGATACAATAGATTGTTCCCCTATACCCTAGAAACAATATTATGTATACGAAGTGATAAAAAAAAAACATCTACCAGTGACTTGAATTATATAAGACACCTTCAGATTTCCGATTTGATGATTTCTCTGCTGGTGTTTAGTGGTTTGAAATTCGTTGTTTTTTTAGTATTGAAAGAAAACGTCCTTGCTATTGCCTTCGTTACGAGATGTTCATTTCAATTATCACTGCTACTAGCTGTTGTTAGCTTAGTCTCGTCTCCATATTATTTTGTGTTTCGCAAGGAATGCCTTCTGAGGCATCAGGATTTCCTTTTGCTGAGGCTAAGAAAGAGGAGTTATGTATATATTTAAAGGTGTAGCTTGTTATCAAAAAAATTTGAAAATTTTGTTTTAAAATTAACTTCACACTAATGAAACTGCTGAAAATAAATACAAATCCAATTCAAAAACCACAAAGCTTAAATATAAAGACAGGAGAGTTTTTTGGTGGTACAACTTGTCTGCCCCATTCATTCATTAGAACTCTAAGAGTGTTAATTGGCGGTTTGTCTGTAGTAATACAGTATCTTTTAAAAGACTACAGATTATTAAACTATAACACTCGGCTATATTCAAAGTATAGTGTAACATAAAAAATATAACATATGTAGGCAGTTTTATTTTTTCATATTCCAAATAATAAATAAACTCTAGTTTCAAAAAAAAAGTGCCATAAAATATATTCTCAAAGGACAAATTAGGTTTAAGAAGTTGGTTTATAGCTGCTGTGCCATATTGTCGTATTTGAAATACTTGGTAAAGGATCATTAGCTTTATTACTCCCCTTACGACAGAAACTATGCGTATAACTTTCAAAACCTTTTTAAATTAAGTCTCGTAAGTAAGTGCTGTGAAACTTTTCCAAACTAATTTTATGCGCATATGCGTACATACAAACAAAACATGACTTGTATAATGTGATGCTCCATCCAAATCATTGTCAAGCGTAATTTTAATAATAAAACTTTGATGACTTCTCTCCGCTTTTATTCAAGCAAATGACATGAAAGTAGTCTTCTTAGTTTGAAAAATAAAAAATATATAAAGAATAAGTAAACAACTAAAGACGGAATAGAAATGTATAATAAAAATAAATAAAAATAAAATAAAAGTATCCCTTCATAAAAACATAAAAAGAAAGACAAAATGTTGACCCATTTCCTATATAAACTTATTACATATTATATTAGGTCACGGAATGATAACAATATTAGGATAAATAACATCAATCGCCCCCCTTCTATTTTCATATAATTTTCTGTTTTAGAAAATCAAGAAACAAAATTTAAAAAAAATTACAAAATTTTCTTTTTTTTTTCTTTTGCGTATGAGCCAAAGCAAAAGTCTTTCACTTGTATTCTTATTTAAAATTTAAAACGTGCAGGCATAGTATACATATATGTATGTACGCCCTATTGACAGACAGTCGCATAACGAGACAAATGACGTCATTAAAAAAACACAAATTCAGTCGAATTAAAATGAGAATAAAAAATAAAAAATAAAAAAAATTTAAACAGAAATTTGAAAAGAAATTAAAACATTTGTTTTACAGAATATGTATGTTTTGCTACAACAATACGTTTGATATTTGCGTCGATACAGACTTAAATTCTGTTTTTTGCCGACTATAATTTGAATGATTTTGTTTTCGGTCTGTCTGCATTATATTATGGCTTTCAAAATACACATTTTAAATAAGAAACATACAATCGTACATACACATATTGTATGTTATTTTAACTATTTATACTGGAAACAAATTGTTGCCTTCTATTTTGAAAATTCACATTTGTTTCTATGTATCCGAGGGTTCTACTATGAGTCACATTTTTAAAACAACCAAAAGATGTTATAAATTGCTGGAAATATTATTGTTGTTGTCCTTAAAAAGGTTTGTTTAGTTTACTAATATATATACAATAATACTATTTCTAACCCTTAAAGTCCTTTTGTTAAGCAGGTGTACTGTATAAAACTAAAATCTTTAAGATTAGCTTAAGTACGACGGTTAGGAAAACGATAGAAGAAACTAGAATCCCTCATGGGTACCAAATAATTGTCCTACAGTGATATCAATGTATGACCATCAATCAGCAGGGTATTGAGTTGTTAAAGAGTTTGAGTTGCTAAGGAGCTTGAGTTTTCCCCAGAGGCTAATAGGGATATTTTCTGAACACATCCCCTTTCGCATTGAATTCTTGCAGCAGAACAGGCGCTGTACAGTTGTCATATTATAAGGAACTCTTTTGACTGGAACTGAAGGAACTGGCACCGGGCAATTCTGAGTGAAAATATACTCAGGGTACAAAGGATATATATATAAATCAGAGCTTATACTAACCTCTATGTCCGCCATGAGTATGAAGAAAGAATAAAGATAAATGGCTAGCCACCGCATTTAGAGATGCCATCTAAATTCTAAGGACTTTGCTAGACCATCTGTAAGGGTCAGAAGAAATTGTTGGGCAACCTTGAAGACCTTTGATCTTGAACTCATTCATCGGAAATTTTGGCTTTTTGTTTCGATATCTCTAGTACAACAACCTAATGGTGAAGACAATGTTTCCGTTGCTTATTTAGCGTTCTCTAATGGACCGTCTAGCGGTTCAGTATGGAAAGCTATTAAATATATGCTCATTTTTAAAATTCTAATCCGGTTTTTAATTTTTTCTTTCATGAACATTTAATTCTAATAAATTTAATACCTCCAAATGAAGAGGGGTTTTTAAACTTTCAAGTTGAATATGTCAGTCCTTTTAATTAATTTCCAATTCTATCCTAAGATAAATAGGTTTTTATAGCTAGTTTTCTAACGGTTGTTTTATTTAATTCTTTTCATTATGATAATTTTTTCGTTTAAATTTTCTGTTTTTTTTTGTTTTCCAAAATTAACCTGTTTTGGTTACTTTTTTCATAATTTTTTTTCTATAATCGTGAATGAAAATTAATATTGTGGAGATTATTCAGCACAAAACATACAGACAGACGGACAGACTTACAGACATTAATGTATTTATTTATTCACACAATACTAATGATCACTAATTTTTTATCATATTTTATGTTTTTTTGTTTGGTTTTCTTCTCAAATGTCGAATTTATCAAAAAATCCCCTCCAAGTCTTTCGAACTCTACAGACCAATCAATTATAATTCACGTCATTCTGTTCGGATGTTCATTGATTTTATAAACAATTGTATTAAATATTGTGTTATTTTTTTCTACCTGTTGTTATATTTGTCTTAATTTTTTATTTGTTTTTAATTTTAATTTTAATCGTTACGTATTGTCTATCAAATTTACATTCAATACATTTTGGGTGTAACGTACGTACATACATACATATGTATTACAATATTTAGTGAATGTGCCGTACCATAAGAATGTATTTTCTGTTTATATGTACAGTCATGGTCATAAATAAAGGAACGACTAGTAAAAAATGGGAGTTATAGTTATCGAGTGACCTGCCCAAACACCTAATTTTAATTCTATTGAAAACTTATCGAAGATTGCTGACATGAGAAAAAATAGGGGAATTTATTAAAATAAATTAAAATAATGTTATCGTGCAATGTTATTAATAATTCCATACCTAGTTGCTTTAGTTTTGTATTCTTAATTTTATATTCTTTAATCCTCTTTTGTTAAAAACATGCTTTTTATATAGCGCAGAGCCCGTGATTCCATGCCTTAGCAGTTTTCTGACAAAAACTCTGAGAGTAACTAAAATTTCCATGAAAAATTTCGCAAAAAACTGTCGTTCGGTGTTAACTTTAAATTTTAGGTGCCGCCACTTATAGATAAAATTAACACGCAGTACATGAGTGATATAAGAAGCTAGGTAGTAATAAAATTGAAGCCGCTGTAGTCTAGTAGGTAGTGTATTGGCTTATTAGACGTAAGGCCTCGGTTCAAACCCCAGGTCAGATACCAAAAACAATTTCTGGCAAAAACTCTGAGAATAAATAAAATTGCCATGAAAAGTTTCTCAAAAAATCTGTCGTTCGAAGTCGACTTTAAACTGTAGGTCGCGCCACTCATATATAAAATTAAAACACACACAGCATAAGTGGTGTGAGAAACTAGGTCCATAATCCTGAGACTGAAGGGTTGTAATGACCAATTATGTATGTATGTAGATTGTAATCCTGTCTAAAGACTTGTAATGACCAAATAAGTGAATAAGTAAGTAACTTTAGAGAAAATTATTGTCTTTCGATAGCAAATAATTTAAGAAAATGAAAATACAACACAAAAGCGATGATTTTCAAAAGTCTTATTAGCGGTTACATTGATTTCGACCGTACTGTATCTTCTACTCATACGTATGTGTGTATGTATGTATGTATGTATGCATATGATAATCACTATACTGCACCCGATTTGTCTATAAGTTAGTGCTTCATTAGTGCGTGTATGATGCCTCTGATGGCAAAAGAAAAATAAAAACAAAGAAACGAAAGGAAAGGAAAAGAAAAATGCACCGGCGACAAGAAGCTAACATGTGTACTCTGCTCGTATCTGTAATATTCCCACCTGTTCAAGTTTTATCCAGATTTCACTACGCTAATGCAGTTAAATACTTGTTTTGTATTTGGTTAATAGCGTTTAACAGAAACACACAAAAAAAGAAAAAAAAGCAGAAGAATAAATAAAAAGCAAAAGCAAGAACTGATAATTGCTTAAATTAAAATCTGTTTATGCCCGTGGCCAGTAAAAAAAACATACTTTTTAAACGTTTTAAACTTACGTTCTTCGTTTTTTTTTTTTTGGTATGTTGTTGTTAATTCTCACCCCATTGTCACAGTTAACAGAGTTTAGCAAACTTATTGTAAAACGTTTTATTGTAATTAATTTTTTTTTTACTTTTAATTTTTCATTTTAAATTGTTTTTGTGTTGTCTTTTGGGATTTGGTTAAATAACACGTAAATAAAATGAAATTTCGTTTTTCAATTATTTCTTTACAATTCATCTTCACGTTTTATTTTTGATTTTGATTTTTTTGGTTGTATATTTGCTAAATACGCTAATTTATCTTGAGATTAGCATTAATTTGTGAATTTTATTTATTTCGTTTTTTTGTTTGTTAAAAAACAATTATTTTTTAAGGTCTGTTTAAATACAGGCCCCGTCAATTGATCATATCGCATGGAACAAAGAAAAATTACTGTTTTGTTGGGTGAATTTATTTCCAGACATTAATAAAATCAAGTGCAAATGAAGTAAATATTATGAAAAATTCGATTTTGAATTTAAAACATTTGAAATAATTCAACAGTGAAAGTTCAAGCACTTTTATGGTTCTCTTAATACATATATGTATACATACGAGTACATAATTGTTCATTACAACCCTTTAGTCAGGATTATGGACCTAGTTTCTCACACCACGTATGTTGTGTGTGTAAATTTTTATACAATATAATGTGAAGTCGCCTGTAATGCCTGTAATGATCAATTAATTAAGTAAGTAGTCAGTCATCATTGTTTGAGATACGATTCACTTTTGAATTGAAATCGAAATTAAACCATGAGTTGCTTGCGTACATCGTCTATCTTTCTGTTTCTGGGTCTAAAGACATCAATTTTTATTTTAACTGTATATAAAGGGAAATGCTTACAATATTTTTAAATCAGTTCTTAAGAAAACTAGTGAAGTAAATATTTTCTTTATCTAACTTTTAAAAATGCTCGATAATATTTCTTGTAAGGCATAGACGTCAAAACATGGAAATAAAAAACCCGATCGAAAGACATTCCAAAAAAAAAAAATCAATCAAGATTAGATGTCTATTAATTAGAGTATGCTCGTACGTAATAAGACTTAAAATATTACGTAGTCGTTAGGTGATAATTTCGATAACAAAATTTCTTTTAAAGCGATTATTTACGCAATTAGATGTTTGACCAAAAAAAGAAAAAAATTAATTTCATTGGAAACAAATTAACCAGACTGACGACATTTATGACGTTTTAATAATAAGAATTGATAGGTAGTTGCAGGGAATTGAAAACAAAAGCGATTTCAAAAATCAAAATTCATGACGTCAATTTGAATTCGTTGGAAAATTAAAACAAAAATTTTATGCAATTAACACATTTCGTATTGTGGTGATACAAAATCAATCAATAGACGACTTTAACGAAATTTTTCTGTTATTTTTCCAAATTTTTTGTTTCTTTTTTGGTTTTTCATTTTGAAAATTTCTTTGCATGAGGTTAGTGAATGGTTTTCATATGAGTGTTGGCATGAATTTGATTGATAAAAGAAGGTTAATTATAAGTATACATATATGTATGTACATATGTACATATGTATCTATATCTATATCTATATCTGTATATATATGTATGCAATATAGAGGGGGATTAATTATATTTCCATGTCTTGATATACATAGGTATGTATATGAGTAGTGTGTGTGTGCGTAGATAATTGAGAGCGTATGTGAGAGTATTTTTCAAGATGATTTCATTTGGTTGCCTATTGAATGTTGTATGTTTTTTTTTCTGTTGTCTTAACTTGGCTAACATTATGATTTTGCTATACCCTGCTTGTAGTTGTTATTGTTGTTGTTGTTATTAATTTTTGTTTATGTTCAGAAAATGACATCACTTTTATCCTCCTGGTCACCGCGTTCACTGTTCACTGTGCTCTATTCATGGCTTTAGTTTCATTTAATTGTTTGTCTTTCATAGGCCATGAAAACTCGTCAAAAGAAAGAAGGAAGGAAATTATAGGCAAGGTAGGACTGCTCCTTTCTCGTGTTGTTTAGTTGTTAGAGCCACATTTCATATTGTCTTTTTGTGTGATGTGTGTGTTTGAGTTCTTAATGGCTTTTATTCCTTATGGCCTTATTTTGAAGATAGCCAAGTTGTAATGACAACACCCATCATTGGTAATAGTTTTTCTATTTTAGTTTTGGGCCAAAAACAACGATACACTTGGGGTTTGATTAATTGTAACACCTGGTGCCTAAGTTTTCAAACATATTGTAGCAGCCATTATGCTATGATGACATCAACAGACCTAATACGTTATAAGGATCTCTTTAAATTTCATTTAATATTTGGCTACAATATTTGGTTGTTTTATGGTTTTACGAATTATTGATAGCCAGATATTAAGTTTCATCAATTGCTAGTTGTCTGTTGTTCACTGATACCATATGTAAGTATTTTTGGAATATCATGGCCTAGCAACAAGAATGAATTTTTTAAGTTTAAAACCTCAATGATTGATTACATGTTGCTCTTGTTAACAGGCCTGTCTTTTATTATTATTTTAGCTGTTTTAATAATGTGGTTTAATAAATTAAAAACGATTGATATTTAAATGGCGTTAATAATTATACGGGTTATTAACTTGACATAAATAAAACAAACTTCAATAGAATTTTGATGATACTAATGCTAACGATATGTAAAGATATCTTTAAAAATACAATGTATTGCTCATATGCTATGTATTGTAAGATTATTAAATTTTAATAAAAATTCCCCACAAATCTTGAGGTTGCCAGTTAGTTATAAGAATTTATTTTTAAATAAAAAAAAGAAAAAAAAAAATACATATTTCAGTGCTATATATTCATATGTATGTATCTATATATTCACAAGAAAAAATAATGAATAAATTTTATAAAAGCTGTTCCAATAAAATTGCAAAAGTTACTAGAGTTGCTACAGTCCGCCTACGTCTAAAAAAAGTGCCACCTAGACTTAAGGTTCAGCTCTACAAAAATGGCAGTTGGAAAGCATTCAAATCTATTAACACTTTGCGAATCGTAGACCAGAATTAAACTGAACAATATTACATTATTACAGAATTATAAGTATTAATTGCAATGAAAGTATTAATTGCAATGAAAGTATTAATTGCAATGAAACTACAAGATTAAAAAAAATGTAATCGAGAATCGAAATCCTAGAAAATTAAAATTGAATTGATAACGGATTAAGCTTTGTACTCCTATACGACCTTCTTTCTATTATTATTTAAATTAATTCGTGTTTAAACTTTTTTGAATTGATTTTTTTTATCGAATTTTCTAAGCGATGTTTTCTCATGCACTTTCTCATTCGTATGCGATTGAAAAACTCGCGTATAGAACTGGCCAAAACCAGTTTAAACTCAATGGCTCGTTTTTTTTATTGCCTAATAATAGGTCTGGCTAATGGGATTATTTGTTTAATTTTTAAACAAAAAAAAAATAAAATTATTCGTTTTTATTAAAAGCTTGGATGTTTATTTATTGACAAGCACCTGTAATTAAATGTCAGTTACCCACTGAACAAAATAAGATTTTGGAAAAAAAAGTTCACTAAGGGGGAGATACAATTTTAAATACCAATTTTTTTTCTTTGTAGTTTAAAATGTATTTGACAAGCACCGACCGCTGTTTACTTAAACAATTGTTTAAGACTGCGACTTGGTTCAACAGGGGCAATACAAGTGAAATAAACTTGAAACGCTTGAGTTAACATTTGAAATCTTGATATAAAAAATAAAAATTAACAATTAAAATAAAACATATGTACGTACATACACTAACAATGTATTTAATGGATTTTAATAATTTAGGCTATAAAGAGACAAACTAGGTTCTGTTTTTTTATTTTGCTTATGAAAAGAAATTATCAGAATAACATTTTGTTTTCAAAATTAATAACGATTACCAAGATATACATGGCATGGCATGGCTACAAATTCCATTATGTGTCATAATTTTCTATAAAAACAAAATATGTACGGTATGTATGTGCTGTATGTACGGTATTACGCTATTACTTTGAACTTCAATTAGTTAAAATGATAATGGATTCAGTTTGTTATCTAGTTGCCGTCTAAATAATAAATGATCATCAATAATAATGGAACACACCTACTATATTTAGGCAGTTACTGTTACAACACTTAACCACCATCTGTATGGGAGAATCAAACGAAAAGGAGAGTTATTAACCTTGCCACCATAGAGTTTTTTTTTTTCAATTTTTCTTTCCATTTTTGTATTGAAATTGAATGTTAGACTGAGAATGAAGAAATATTTCCTGTAAAAGGATTTCGAATCTTGGGCGTTATATTGATAAAGAAGAAGCAGAAAGTAAGGAGTGTTATGTTTATTAAAATTGTACGTATAACAAGAAATTCCAATAGAATTTTCAATTAAAACTTAAGTAATGAATAATTGAATTGTAATTGTATTATATTGTAAGCCGTTTGTTTTTTTTTTCTAAATTTATTTTACATTCACAAAACCAGTTAAAACCTGTACCAAGTTTTATTTGCATTGGCAAATTGAAAATGATTATTGGCTAATGCATATTAATTATAAAAATACAAATTATTTCTATATATATGTATGTATACATATATGCATATATTTACAATACTGATTGTGTTCTATTATTTATTATTCATATACAATATAATTCTGTATACATTTTAAAATAATTTAAAAAATAAAAAACACTTAACTGAGTTCAAATCCCTAAGACAAACAAAAAAAAAAAAAAAAGTGCGATGTTCTAAGCTATTACTGCGAAATAACATACTAATCAATAAATATTGATATTGATGTACATATGTATTTATCCATGTCTGTATGTATGTTTATATATTATAACAAAAATCCACTACGTAAATATAAGGTGTTATAAACTAAATCCAAGTCCAGACAATATCCAGCTCTACCATACCATTACGGATATTGTACGTTTTTCCATATGTTTTGTATGATAAAAGAGAAATCGTTAGTTTTTAATATAATTTTTATTGTTAATTTGTATTTTATTTTTAATCCAAATAAGTTTTTTTATTTTTATTTTTTTTTATGTCGTTCGACAGCGCACTTGTTTAAAGGCGAAACCAGGCGAAATATTGTATAATTTATGAAATGACACTGAATAATAATAAAAACAATATAAAAATAAAAATATTTTTAGCATTTTGTGCTTGAATTTAAGGCGAATATTGAAAAAGAAGAAAAAAAATTATTTAGCAACAACAACAATCAACAAATGTTTATGTATGTATGTATGTACGTATTTCAACATGTGTGTAAATAAATTTAAATATTAAAATTTAAAAATACATTCTTTTTAATTTGTTTTGAAGAATTTCAAACATTTTCTTAGAATTCCTTTCAAATTGAAAACCATATTATATAAGTTTTTAAATAAAATTAGATTTTTAAAAGTTTTTAGAAGTGAAATATAACTTTTTAAAAACTTGATTAAAAAAAGTTATAAATTTTAACTAAAAATTTTAAATTTATTGCAATAAACATTTGCTGTATAGTCGATTGCCCTATAAGCACCTTATCCTCTTACTCACATTCGGACCAGCGGTCAGCAATCAATCGTTTTTTCGCTACTCATAAGCATTCTTGAAATTTTTAATACAAGTGAGTCAACAATATTGAAATTTAACTAAGTATTCTGATTCATTCGTACTCACTACAATGTTAATTTATAAGTACAGGTTGCAATAAGTATGCGTACAACGTTGACATCAAACTCATACTATTTGAAATATGTTTGATTCATAAGCCTCTACTCATTTAGATTCATAACTTTAGAAAAATACTTATCAATGTTTCGAGTGACTCGAATCATTCAACAAAATTTACAGTCTTAGTTGTTGTTGCATTTACAAAAAAAAAGAAAAAAGATAAATAAGCAAACAAGACTGACACACAGCCTTCTAGTAAGTATTTTATTGTTCGTACGCGAATCATATGTTGAGTTATGGAGAGTCGTAATCAACAACATCATACGTGTTGTTAAATATGAATATGATGAGTATTTCAAACTTTGAATATGAGTAGAGGTTCCATGATATTAAAATAAGTATCAGAAATTATGAGTATGATTCGATTCTACTCATCTTTTTGGATACTCATTGCTGATATCTGATAAGCACTTTACACTCCTACTCAATTCACTTATATTCGGGTATGACAGGCTTATGATCATCTTTATATCTAGGTGGTCTCAAGTTTGGTTTAACAAATTTGGTTGAATGCTTTCAAACCATGGAAATAATATGCGATCACGTTCTTTTACATCACACTGAAAGCCTTAAGAGGTTATCAATCATGAGAAACTGATAAAAATGATGGTGCATGAACAAAGAGTCACTTCAGGTGAAAGCGAAGAAGGTTCATTTAATATTCAGTTCATATGACTAGTATCGGAAAAGTTAAAACTAGAATCATTTAATTCACCAGAAAAATCTTCGGGTACATCTAAGTGATGAAAATGTGATTATGAAAAGGTGTTTGTGTAAATTCTGACAGGATATATCGTAAGATTTTTATTTATTTTTTTTAATTATGAAAATTCATCGCACATTACGAAACGTTAAATTAATTCTTTTAAAGCTTTAATAAATTAAATGACGATCTAGTTTCGCTTTGCATTTTCAAATAGAAAATTTGTCTGAAACGAAAACTTTCCAATCTTAAATCTTTTGTAAATCATGTTTGATTTACGGCTGGTTAAAATGTGGCGGGTTTACTGCAGTGAAATTTTGAATCACTGATTAGCCTGACTGTTGCTAATTTCGTCATTGAAGGCAAATATTTGTTTTTTTTTGAGATTTTAAAATTGGAAATTCATTGTAATTTCTTAATTATAGAATTCTGCTATTCACACTTTTAATATGATTATGGTAGGCGATATTGTGGAGTGGAGGTATAACAACACCACCACCACCACCATCACTATCACCACCACCCCTTGCCAACTACAATATGTATTTTGTTTTGAAAAGTCTCGTAAAAATATAAACAGAATAACACTGAAATGCTGATAAGAATTCTGTTGTATAAATAAAATAAAATATTTTTTTTTTTCATTTTTATTTTAAAATTATTCATACATATGTATGTATGTATGTCTGTCTAACAACACATGGTTAAATTTCTTCTATAAAATGTTTGTTTTTGTTATTGTTTTATTATTAAAATGGTTTGTTTGTTATTCTTTAGTTCAAATGAATCGTTGGCTGTTAGCTGTTCTCAATTTCATTTCACTTCTTTTGTGATGTGAAATGATGAATGTGATGAATGTGTCTGTCGTCTGTTGCACAAAATTAAATGTTTTAAATAATAAATATTATTAACTTTTATTGTATTTCTCTCTCTTTCTTTCTCTCTTTGCTTTTGGCTTGCCTTTTAAGGCCCAGTTAGCTAATTGCGTAACAATTAAAGCCAAAGAACAAAGATTCATTATGTTTCGAATGGTATTGTAGCGTGAGTTGACAATTTTAAAACAGAATTTTATTTTATTTCACATTTCTTTTGTGGGTGTCGTAAAAAATAGAATAAAATTTATGCTTTAACCCCATATATAAAGTAGATAAATTGTATATGAGACGAGATAATTAAACCAAAAAAGATAAGATTTGATTTTATTTGATTTTTTTTTTTAATGTTAATGACTTAAGTGCAATGGAAACTTACCCCAACTTTTCAGCGTGCGCCCAAAATATGTGCCATCTTTACTGTTGTATATGAATGTACCCAGTGATTGTTTCTCCTTGGGTGCATAGAATTGAAATTCTGTGGGTATGTAGGGAGTTTTGCCACCGTTTGATTTCGACATTTTTTTACAAAGATTTGTTGTGTTGGTGTAGCAGGTGTCTTGATTTTGTTTTGAAGATTAATTAAAATAAATTATTCAATTAGGTCGGGTAATTTTACAGGCAAATACAGTATAACTTCTAATGCTTTAGTTTTTGTTTTGTTTTGTTTTATTTTGTTTTTAATTTTTCTTGAATTTTTGATTTGAAACAAACAAAAATACAAAGAATTAAAATAGACTAGAAAATAAGCACGATCCTATAATAAAATAAAACAGCCAAGAAGAAGTAAAAATAAAAAAAATAAAGAATCACATTAAAAACAAAACATTAAAATAGAGAAAAAAAAAACAAAATAATGCAGAACTATTTTATAAAAATATTCTTTTAAGTTTTGAAGAAAAATGAAATAGAAAAATCCGCAAAAGAAAAAAAATACCAAAATGAAATTTAAAAATACAATAACATTTATGTAATAATTGACATTTAATTTTAAATTTCTTTAAGTGTGTTTAAACAGTTTTTTGGTTTTTTTGGATTCTTTGTTCTAAACTTCGTTAATCTTTATCAATATCAATAATTATAAAACTATTCTTATTTATTATTATTTAGTTTTTCTATTTCTTTTTATTATTATTATTATTGAAATTGCTAATTTATTTCATTTATTTATGTTTGTATTTTCAATTTTATTTTGTGTTCGTATTTTATTTGATTCGATTTTATTTTAAATTATTTTTATTTTTATTTTGAGGTTATATACTTGATATTTTTACAAGAGCAAAACGTTTATATTTTTATTTTATTTGTATTTTAAAACCACTACAACAGGGTATAGTATCTTTTCGTTCAGAGTTCTGTTTTATTATAACTTTTTAAATATTTCTATAAAATTTTTAATTTTATTTTTCAATATACAATATGCGTAGTATTTACTTTGTATTATGGAATATGAAACAAACAAACAAAAGAAAAATAAGAATATTTATTTGTATTTATTTTTTTTAATCCGTTGAAGCCAGTACGCGTTGTTGCGTCCACGGCTAAAGATCACTGACTAAGCTTTTCAAGAACTAGGTACTCGGGCTATTATTGGGGGAATTTGTAATGTACGTATCGCTCGTCTGGTGTTGTTTATTTTATTTTGTTGTTGTTGATTTTTTTCGTTTTTCGATTTTTCTTTTATTATACATTTCATATGCCTTTGGGGTTTTATGGCTGTTGCTTTATGTCGGTGTTGGTGTTGGTGTTGGTGTTGGTGTTTTACTCTACTCTCCACTCGTTGCTGCTCTCTCTCAGTTGTTCGCTATTTACTCTTAAGGCTCCATTTGTTTGTTGCTTACTGTTCTTATGCTTTAAAGGAAAATAAAGTGTGATAACTTATTTAATAAACACTCGTATGAACAAGAATACGAAAATGAAACTTGTTTTTAAAGGTTCTCTTAAATTATTGTATGAGTATTAAATATAGAGAGTGTAATCATTAACTTTACTTTGTCTTAAGCTCTTAATTCTATGTGTGGTTATTACTGTGCAGAGAAAGAGAATAAAGTTCTAATTGTTTGCAATTTGAATGCAATCGCAAGTGTTTTTCTTTATTCTGTTTTCGTTTTTGTTTGTTTTTTTTTTGTTAAATAAAGTGATGAATTTATTTTTAATAAATAAATAATTTACATACATAATTAATGTTTCTCATTAAGACGTGTTTTGTATAATCTAATCTGAATAATACTCACGGGTTGCCTTTAAAAGGTAGTGCATACACGTGTTTTCATGTTTACGGGTGAAACAATGAGAATAAACTAAACGTAAGCAACAAAAGTATACATACACTGAAACAAACTGTTAAGTATTAAAGTTTTTAAACTATAAAATTCATAAATATCTAACATATGCAACAAAAGTACCTCAAAAAAGACATACGGTAATAGGATGCTTTCAAAATCAAGTATTTGTGGCAGGAAACCTACAGGCAAGCCCTTGCCTATTCTGAATTATGTCCACTTTTGTTACACAGTGTAGTGCTAAACAGTGCCCTTATGTACACAAAACAAAACAAATATAATCTCTTAACATCTTTCTCTTAAGCATGTGTTTGGCCTTTCTAATCATAAGATTTTATTTCGTTTACTTCTCTTTATTTCTTTATTTTTGTTGGTAGATTTCAAGTGTTCTAAGGTTTTCTTCAAACTGTTGATTGTTGTTTAGCACCAGTGTTGCCGTTACTTTAAAGTTTTAAACAAGAAAACCGATGGAAAAATTTTAATATTTCGAAATACTGCATTCAAATGTAGTATTGTATTTGAAAAGAGACAGAAAATATTTAAAAATTAAAAAAAAATTGTGGTTAAATGGCAACAGTGTAACAACATTAGCAAAAAAAGAAATAAAAATTGTGTGCGTTAGCAAAAAATTATGTTAAGGGATTTGTTGTTGGTATAAACAAAAATAAATAGGATGTTGGTATAAGTAAGTTGAAAGAGAACTCTTTTCCACACAAACTACCGCCAGTTTTCAAGGCATGCTTTCTGTATAACCCAACGCATAGTAATTGTAACTTTGTATTGCACACTTCACTAGTCACGAACTATCTACCGAAGACAATTATTGTTTTCCGTTATTAGAAGAGAGGACATCCTTAGAGGAGAATAATTGGTTTCAAGTCTATAGATATGGATACATATACATTGATAGTGCCACGAAAATCATGCAATCTTGTAAAATTGTCAATAGATAGAGGAGTCTGTAAAGACGCAAAAAACGCATAGACAATGTTGCAATCTCTTAGTGTCACTTTCTTAAAAACAAGCAATTTTGTTCAAGTGATACCTCAGGCTGCTAAGGTTTGCAAAACATCCGCTAGGAGGCTTAAATCTTATCCCAAATTTCCCAGTGAGCAGCATATATATATACTTTCATTCCAAAGTATACAAAGTATTTCTCTCGTAAGGTTTTTTGTAACTTCATAGAATGGTTTCACTTCACTACGGAACCAATCTCCTGTTGTGCGGAGTTGCTGTTAGTAGGCGCATGCACAGTATGCGTGCCCGGTCATTATTACTTTTGTGAAGAGAGGCACAACATTTACTACAAAATGTTTTGTTCTTTGTTGTTGTAGTTGTTTCTATTACTATGAATAATAAGCAATGAGAGTGTATACATACAAACGCGTATTGTATTGTTCACTAAGCATATGTATGTACATTAAATGAATGCCAAATGTTTTGTTTATTTAACAGACTTTGAGGGTTAATTTATGTACATATGTATGTATGTATGTGTGTTTAATCAAAAGTATTAATTGTTGTTATTGTTTATATTTTTTGGATACAATATAGATAATGTTATAAACCAACAATAACAACACACATCAATAGGAATAGAGTGTATAAAATTTACAAATTATTTTAGCGTATTTGGATAACAAATACAAAAACAACAACGAGAACAGCAATAAATAATTAAAATAAACACACGTTTTGATACATTCATTTACTGTTCAACAGCCTATCGCTAGTACTTGTATTGAAGGTGTTTGTTTGTTTGTCTGTTTGTGTGTGTTTGTCAATAATCGGTTCGTTATTTAAAAGTTTTATTGTAAATAATGATAATGGTAATGATCATTATCATCGTTCATTAGTGTTCATTTCATATATGTACACAATATGTATCATGGTTTTATTGAAATTTTAAATTTTAAATGGTTTTCCTTGTTTCTTGTTGATTTTTTTCAATTTTTTCAATTTTATTTTTGCATTTTTAATGTAAAACATTTCGAAAGTATAATGAAGTGTAAGAACAACGATAATAAAAATATAAGAAAACAGGTTGTCATTAATATCTCTTTCGAAAAAAATAAGCAAAAATGATCGTAAAAAAGCGGTTCTCAAATTGAAATTGTCTGTGTCGTCAGTATCTTTTCTAATTGAAGACAAACGATCTGCCTGGCTGCCTGGCAAGCCAGCCACACTTACACGTGGCAGACAGTGTTGTTGTTTGTTTGCATTCTATTTGTTCAACACCGCTTTATATAAGACATTTGATAATGGTGACCAAAAGAATACATCTAAAAGTGCATATCAAAATCATTATTATCATCATCGTCATCATCATCACGATCATTAAGTAATAAATACAATAGAAATTACCAAGAGCAGCGGCTATAAAACATAAAAAATAATTCAAATGTCTGATCAGTTGCCGCATTCATCACATGTACTAGAGTAAATCCATTTTTTCAATTATATATGCATACTCTGCTACACCTAGATATACATATGTATGTATCTTTATGTGTATATGCATATACGTATGTATGTGTGTGTAGGTAGCTCGGTTTATTTGTTTAGTTTTACTTGAATGAATGAATGAATGCATTTCAATTCATTTTCATTTTACTTGTGGATTATTTTGGATTTGACAATTTTCTCAAATATCAAACCAATTGTTGTTGTTGTTGCTGTATGGATAAAAAAAGAACACCAACAATTACCTGCACTTTGATAATAAATTTCATTTGATGTAACCAAATGTTCCATCAGACATTTACGAACAACTAATTAGTTATGTGCCGCATAGAGTGTCTTGACTCTTATGAGGGGCAGGTTTTTGTAAAGAATTTCGGCGCCTTACGTAGACAGGACGCTTTCTTCTCAGTATACCTCAGTATACCTTAGGGATATTATTCCATTTTGTTTTTTTTTGTTAATCAGGACCTTTTCCGATTGTATGTCCTATCCAATTCCATATTCACGGTTATGTTCCGTTCCAATTTAAGCTATCTTTGGTTCGGTCTTAATTGGGGATTTATCAGACTTACCAGGCGTTATCAGATACCGTTGGATGGTCAGTTAATAGAAACGATTGAAGATTTCAATTATGTTAAGGAAGTTAATTCTCTCTTTGCTCTAAATTCTTACAGAGAAACCCAGATGGGCTATTATTCCTTCCAATAGTATTTATCTTGAAATGGGGAATTTTGTTGACAAGCAGACGTTTGCTGTACGTCTGGTTAGCTGTCACTGCCTGTTGGGCATGTACATAAATTTAAATCTCAGGTAGTATACTCGTATACTAAATGCAATATTTAGTTCATTGTTTCTATAAATTGTATAAAATTAATCATTATTTTGTTTTTATTTACTTTTTTAATCGATTGTATACATACTTGGATTTACAATTATTTCGAGGTCTTGTTTCATTACAATCTGTGCGGAACTGTTAATTTGTGCTAATTAATGCTTCCGATTGCAAAATTGTCAATCTTTTGACATGACAATATATGTACATATGACCGAGAATATACAATATTATTATTAGTGAGTGTCCATGTATCTATCAATCTATTTGCCTCTCCATTCAGCCATGTATTCAAATCGTCGTCTATTTATTTCCATAATAGAAAACCTAGCCCACCCACCCATTGATGCTTTTAATAGTTTGTTGTCCGTACGTCGTCCGCTTTCTATCCATCCTTCATTGTCATTACAAGCCAACAAATGTCAATGATCATGATTTTTCTTTGTTGTAAATGAAAAATTATTGTAATTTTATTGTTGTTGTCGTTGTTAGTTGCCTTTGATTATTTTTCATGTTACAAATACACACATCAGAGGGATAATCACGGTTATTTAAATCTAAACTACATACAAACGTTTGTGGTGCGAATGCCTTCTAACTATACAACTATAGATGAATGGCACATACATACATACAATATAGTATATGGATACCCGTAAATAGTGTTGAATGAAAAAAAAAATTTTTTTGGTTGGAAATTATCAAGAAAATTTGAATGAAAATTGATTTATTTTTTTTTTTTGGAGGGGGTAGGTACCCGCAATTTCACACTTCCTGAGGAAAACTGATTTCGTTTTACCTGTTTTGTTTAAAACGAAACATAAAATATTCAAATAGTATCAGTTTTATCCACTTTTTGTTTTGGAATATTTGACCGTGATAATTAAATTAAGACGGAGTGGATTGCAAAATAGTAATGCGAATACATACATACATTCATGTCTTTTAAAATTAAATTAGTAATCGAATTAGCAATAACATCATAAACATTTATGCTCAAGATAACAGATTTTTAATATAAAAAAAATACGAGGATACTTTATAAATGTTAGATGTGTAGACTACTCGCAGATTAGGTTGTTATCGATTACATGGTACTATTAGCCAACAATTTCTGAAAGCGTACAGAATTTTTAAAAGTCTTTTGCTATTATTTTTACTTCAATAGTTTCATTATGAATCTCGTGTTTTTCTAAGAAATTAATAAATTTTAAAAAGTCGGGTTTCCCATCGAAATCTGTTAATTATAAAGTAACTTCACCTGGAATTGAAATATGTTCATACAAAAAACTCGAACAGTCTCCGAATCCTCGAACACAACAGTTTTTCCTTGAAGTTGTGGTAATGGATCAACTTTTATTCCGCGTTTTAAATTTGATTTGATTTTGTTGCTATCGATACATGAAAATTTATTTTGTATTGGGCTTTATACACGATATTTTAGTATGTGAACAAGTGAAATAGTGATGTTAACATTACTCACATCCTAAGTCTCCTCTCTTACATTTGTCGATAAAAAATCGGCTTAATCGGCAACTATCATCGACATTTCTTAGTACAAATTCTTAATTTTTCAATGTGACTTAGAGCGATTCAATTGCTCATGTGCGACACGACGTGTCATATCTCATCTGGCTTCAGGAAGTAAGTCGTATAACAGATCAGGTTCTGTTTCCTGAAAATTCAGCACAAGAGCCAGACTTGAGGGTTGGTTTTTCATATCTTTGGTAAAATTATGTGCGCGCCAAAAGTTTTATTATTCTTCAGTGCTTTTAAGGATCCGATTACCGTTCCTAAACAGTTTTCCTGGCAGTTACATGTTTCTCCATTGGAGAGCATTTTTGTTTAAGGTTTGTTCACGAAGGTGATTTTATTTAGTTTTGTTGTTGTCATTGGGCCAATACCGTTCCTAAGAACTCGTGAAGAGAGCGCTGCTTACTAGCTTATGCTGTGTGGTGGGTTTCTGTTGCATTCTAAGGTATAACATTTCGGCGTGTAAAGGCTTTATCCAATTACTCTCGAATATCCGACATCCATGAAGACCAAAAACTTCATGGGATTCCATGAGCTATGTACGTATGGCCACAATACGCACGGTATGTGCGTTTTAATCGTAATGACTTGACATTCTCATTCGAAATTATGTTTTATTTGCTTGCTCACTACATTGCAATTTTAATTTATGTTGTTGTTGGAATTGTCGTTCATGTTAATTAAATACATCTGAATCACTTTGTAACTCCAGTCATAATCTACACATTCATTCGCAATATTTTTTTTTATATTTGCATCCATTTTGCTCATCATTTCATATGTAATTGAACAAACACTTACTTTGCAGCATCTTTTCTATTTTTTGCTTTGCTGACTGACTGACTGATCAGAGATACTCTTTTAATGACAAATAATGTCGAGTTCTTTATTAAATTATAGTTACGTACGGTCTTTTATAACTTTATCAACGTCTTCTTTAAGATTATTTTCTTAATGGAAAAGAGAAAAAACCCGCTTACATGTATGTCGTTGGAGTCTGTAATTTATTTTATGCAATGCAGTGAAAAAGAAAAATAAAAGTGTACAGTGTGATACGTTACAATGTATGATATAAGTACGCTATGATTGTAAGGCCTTATCATAGTTTACATGTAGATTGCTCACCGATTGCCATTTTGGTTATTTTACATCAATTTCAGAGGTATTGAGTTGAGGGATTAGAAACATTACTTCATGAAGATACGTTGCTTAATATCTCCACACCAGCTGTAGACTCAAAGCGTTCGGGTTTGAGAAAAGTAGTACGTAAAGTCAGACCAACAATTTGAATCAGATACACAGTTGAATGTCTATGACCATCAGAATACCATCTATTATGAGCTGTGCTTTCCAGTGACCTGTGCTTTCAGATGACTTGTAAAGAACACAATTGGCTTGTTCAAAGTTTTTATAGGCCGAAAAATATTTAGTATAAGAGCGAACATGAAGAAGTAATAATTATCCTAGACATTGCTATGAGCCTGGACTTTTCCCTGTTGCATCTCCTGTGTATTTCAATCGACAGAATTTTACTTTATTTGCTTCATTTTATTCACTCACTTATTTGACTTTAGTCTGTTATGCCCATAGCCATTGGTTCCTTATGGTGATCGGCCCATTAATCCTCAGTATTTTGCATAAATGCCGGTTCACATTCTGATCAGAGATCAGCAATGAGTATTCAAAATGATGAGTAGAATCGAATCATACTCATAATTTCTGATACTTAAACGCATTCATACTTATTTTAATATCATGGAACCTCTACTCACATTCAACGTTTGAAGTACTCATCATGTTCATACTTAACAACACGTATGATGTTGTTGATTTCGACTCCTCATAACTCAACATATACACGAAGCACAAAATAAGTATGATTCGCGTACGTGTACTAAAATACAGTTTGCTCTGCTTGCTGCTCCGTCTTTTTTGCTTATGTCTCTTTTTCCTTTTTTTGTAAATGCCCAACAATTACTTAAGACCGTAAATTTAGTTGAATGATTCGAGTCACTCGATCTAAATGAGTAGGCCTATGAATCAAACATATTTCGAATGGTATGAGTTTGATGTCAACGTTGTACGCATACTCATTGCAACCTGTACTTATAAATCAACGTTGTAGTGAGTACGAATGAATCAGAGTACTTAGTTAAATTTCAATATTGTTGACTCACTTATATTCAAAATTTCATGAGTGCTTATGAGTAGTGAAAAAACGATTGATTGCTGATCTCTGATTCAGATATCATCTGTTTAATGGCCGCTTCTAAATGTCAATGGCAAAATGATATAAAATTTGCTGTTGAACAATTCCGAACATTTTTATTCGAATAAATAGAGTCGAGAAATGAAATAAAGACGGAGGTCTTTTTCATTTAGAGATATTCCGCTATCTGTGGCATTAAATGAATTGTTTAATAATTAAATCAATAGCACAAAAATACAAAAACCTTCCTTTATTTAAAGAAAAAATGAATTATTTTTTTCAGTGCATTTTTCCCTTAAATGACGTACAAGGGAAATTAACTTTAATTCTCTCATGCTATTCAAATTGTATGTAGAACTTTATATTAATCCTGTTCTACCAGTTTTGAAATGCGTTTGAATTTATGAAGATTTCGTTCGTCTACTTTTAAGGTTGATTAAACAGTTGTATGTTAATGTGGAAGTAAAAAAAACATGATTGGCTTGAGGGCGTATCTCTGTAAGCGAAAAATGTTTCTAATAAATCATGATTTAAAGGTTAAGAAAGAAAAAAATTGAAGCCGGTGTAAATTTTGCTTGAAACTAGTTTTGAACAAATAACAAAAGAGAAACGCAACAGATGTTCCCTTTATCTACAAAATCCTGCAGAGAAGTACTTGATTAAAAAAAAAAGAACTCAGAGAGCATTTCAGGAAAGAAGAGATTCTATTTTTTTAAACACTTTAAAGATCTCTTATTTTAAAGCAAAGTATCTGTGAGATGTTATAACTTGTAGTTGAGAATTTTTCTATCTTTTCTGCTTTTCTGCTTATATTCTTGATTTCTTTTTCTTACTAACTTTACGTATTCTTTTTTACTCTCTAAAAGACGAATAGCAAATGAAGACGTAGACGAAGATGAAGATGAAGATGAAAAATAAAATCTGTTGTAAACAAATTGATAAGAAATGTAAACAATTGTTGTGTGACTCCTCTAGTTGTAGAGCGTTTTTGCCAATCCCTCGAGCGTATGGAAACAGATATTTCTATGAATTTCGCAGTTTTTTCTTTGATTATTTTTATAATTAATAAAAACGTTTATGTATTGGAGTATGTATATATAAACAATTATATTTCTATAAAAATTTCTTGTTTACTTGTTAAAGAAATCTACTTTAATATGTTAATTCGATTTGTATCCAAGAAGACAATGCCCATGGGGCACGCTTTCTTTATTAACTCCTTAAGCAATATATGTACGTGTATCTAGATTTTAGTCTTATTTATTTAAATTATTTGCAATTAATTGTATTAGTAGATGATATTCATAGAAAATACTAAAATAAAATATTACGAGTATATTTGATCGCAGACACTTTTTATTTGAAATCTTGCTTACGTTGAATTTACGTTTGCAAAAAAAAAAAAATAGAAAAATGAAAACAATCGTGCCGTTCGTTACTCTCGTTTTAAATATAATTCTGACGTCAATCCCTTAAATGTGTAAAAATTTATTTTCCTTTTTTTATTTGTGCTTTACTTTAAATATAATATTTTACCTGGGTTTTATATATTAATTTTCACACTTACCTTAATGATGAAATATGTATGTAAATACATGAGAGCGAATATATGTATAATTTCATTATTATTTATCATATGTACACTATGTACACTACATTTAAGCCGGTCGTTTATTATTGTTAATTTCAAAATTTGTTATATTGGTTCTGTGATCATATCCTTTAAACTAATGAAAAGGCTTCGATCGATCGAAGAGCTTGTTATCTAACAACTGCAATTTTCTTTTACAAAATTCCGTTATCATCATCAAGACATCACCCAAAAGGACTTTGTCATATTAATGAATGTAATTCATAACATTTTTTTTTAAATTCTTGTACACACCTCGTATGTTTGTTCTTATTGCAATCGTTGTTGTCTATAAAATCAAAAGGTAATAATTTTTTAACTTTTTTTGTTATTTTCTTTTTAAAAGTGCGATAATAGTGTAGTAATTGAGTTTTTGCATGCCACATAAATTTAATCGATTTGACACTGTCCTAAAAGTCAATAAAAATATTTTATTGACAAACACTGTGTCCATAAACCCTTAAGGTTTTTATTAAATTGTACAGTTTTTTGTGGTTCCTTTTATAAACGAATACAATATAAGGAGAACTGTAACATGGAATTAACCCTTTAACGATATTAAAATACGGCAAATGGATCGAAATCGTAGTAGTCTAGTAGGTAGAGTGTTGGCTTATTAGACGAAAGCCCATGGTTAAAATCCCAGGTCAGCCATCTCTGACTAAACGAAATATAAAAAAATATTTCTTGGGCGACTTCATCTCAACAGATTTCTGGCAGAGACTACGAGAGTAAAAAAATTTTTTCATGAAAAATTTCTTAAAAAATCTGTCTTTCGAAGTCGACTTTAAACTGTAGATCTAGCCACTCATGTATAAAATTAACACACACAACATAAGTGGTGTGAGAAACTAGGTCCATAATCATGACTGAAGGGTTGTAATGACCAGACATGTATGTGTGTAGAGAGGCTAGGCTTGTAATGACTAGTTAAATAAGTAAGAAAAGCAGACAAACTGTATAGAATTTTTGATATTTTTTAAAAATTAATTCATAAATTATGTAAACTATTTCAGTGTAAGAAGTACAGCATATGCATAGTTCGACCTTGTGTCTCTTATAAAATATGGTTACGTGTTCTGTTTTATTTGTGGAAGATTCTAATACCATCCGTGGTAATAGGTAATGATTGAAATTCAAATACATTTTTTTATTTCCTCATGTTTTTTTCTTCTCTTATTTGCAGCACATTAAAATTCACTGCGAATTCAAATAAATGAATAATATTTACAAAACATTTATAAACACTTTAAGATATTTTTTCTATTTGTTTTTCTTTTTGTTTTTGTTTTTTCAATAAATTTCATACACAATTTCTCTTTCAATCGTTTTTTGCTGTTTGTTTTTCTTTTCTCAAAAGATATTCAGTTTTTTTTTGACTGTGAAAATAGAATTAAAATTTTATTACATAAAATGCTTAAATGTGGCAAATTTTTATATTTCTCTGTGACACTTTTTATTTAAATAATATGGACATCTATGTATGAGAAATAGAGTGTATAGGTATTTTGGAAATAGAATTTCAAATTTATTTAATTAGTATGTTAATTAGTGGTGAAGAAAACATACGACTGTGGTGTTTTGTAATGTGCATTACTGTGTATTAAAATTGTTGTTAAATTAACCACAGAGGTACTATAATAATATAAAGGGCCTGGCCATGAGCAGAGTTTAAATGTGTCATAAGAATTGTTTAATTTATTTTACAAAATTTAATACGTATTTAGCTGATAAATAAAACATGCTTCTTAAGCATCAGTGTTACTACGCCATCAGTGCAATAAATTTCCTGATTAAAATTATTTTTGAAATTATTTCTATTTCGTACCTTATTTCTTTAACGTCATCATTACTTCTTCTCTCTCTCACACATATAGCCCACCAGAAGTCCATCGTATATTTTTGAGGTATTAATAAATCGTCCAATTTTATCACAATATGTGATGGCTCTCTAACAACGTCACACATTAGTCCAGAAAGGCAAAAAAATAAAAACAAAAAAAATATATATAAATTCATATTATTATTTACAATCTTATACTTAAAGTAGAACATATATGTACATACTTATATACAATCGTATTTTGAAAATAATTGATAGAAAATGTTCAAATGATTATGATTTGGAAATAGCGTACCAACCTTCAAAATGTTTCCAATCTCTTCTGTAGATTTACGTCGATGATTTGAAATGTTTTTTTCTTTTTTTTATCTACAATCACCTGTGTATTGTGTTTATTTTGATTGCATATTCATTCTCTTTTACGTTAATTGTAGTTTTAAACTAAAAAATAATTTAATTTTTTTTATTTTTATTTTATTTCAATATCTTATCATATTTTTTTGCTGTTAACGGTTTCATATGAGTACCTCAAGCGTAATAAAAATAATAAAATCTGGCATTTGTTTAAAAAAGCAATTCTTTTTCTCAAGTGGGTTACGAGCAAACAAGATTAGCGATTTGGAATTTTCAATATGATCTAAAATAATTTTGCTTTTTAAAGTTGTTATCCGATATAATGAAACTGTATTTTATATTATTTTCTTCAGTGGGAACATAATTTAGCCTTAAGTAATGCTGTATTCAATCTAATTTATGTTTGATTATCTTAAAATTACTCTAAAAATTATTGCATAATAGTATGGAGGTAAAGGGAACTGTAGTGAATTATATTTTATAATATGGCGCTAGTAGTAAGCATAAATAATTCTTGATTAAAAAAATAAAAGAATTTAACAATGTTTGTATAACTTGCTTGGATGATGAAAGGTCATGCCATGTTTCGATTCTGTAAAGAAACGGCTGTTAACTACCTATTTAACTGGTTAACTAGGTTTCACAACCTTAGAGAGAAAAACTTGATTTGATTGTGAAAATTTTCCTTCCAGTTAAATTTATGTTTGTTCCTTCGACTTGTCAATTATAAGCCGAGTCTTTGTTGGGTAATAGGCAAATATTGTTAGTGTATCAGTCATGCAACGACTTAGTTAGAGACGACTTACATCTCCTTTTAATAACAGATTTTCAAAGAAATAGTTTGAAAAGGCGATTATTAAGGTGCTTATATGTTACATAGATCCCATGCTATGGAGTGGAATCCACAAAATATTAATCGACGGGTAATGAGCGCCAACACTTGAGATAAAGAATGAAGAAGATTTGTTGAGTCCCTATGCCACTATTTATAATTTCCACAATTTTTACAGTGTCGCAAAACTCTGTTTGATTTCTTTATTAAGACTTCTTGCGTTGTATCTTGATCCACCTGTAGACAATATAATACAAAGTTGTTGACATTTTTCAGCAATCAACCAATTTTTCCTGGTGGAAGAATAATTTTATTCTTCTATTCTTTACTTTCTTTACAACAATTTTGCTGCATATCTGTATGTTGCAGGTTTATTGTCATTTTAGTATCCAAATGAGAAATGTAACCAGAATTCTAATAATTTCTTTCAAAATTTTAAACATTACCAGATGACGCCATGTATTAACAGATTTGTAATGTCCATGTACAGTCAGTGTAAGGATTCAATGACTGATTTGTAAATTCTTCGTTTTAAATTCAACATAAAAGTATTATGGCTTGGAACTAAATCGTTTTTGTCTTTCAAATTTTTCTAGTTTAATATTGGAAAAATTAAAAATAAATTCAAATAAATGTATAAAAAACGTTTTTAAATGCAAAGCTTAATTTATTTCTCAGGTATTTTGGTATTTAAAGCATTCCAATTAAAACAAGGATAGATTTGTAGTGTTTTTTCTGTTTTGGTAGATTTTTATTAATTAAAATTTAAAAAATTGTAGGTTTTTATTTTGTTGTTATTAATAATTAAAAATTTCGTTAATTTCATTAATTAATTAATAACATTAGAAGCAGCTAAGGGGAAATAAATTATTATAATATTAGAGGAAGGGGCTGGTGTTTATGGAAACAACTTTTGATACAGGGTCTTGGAGCATACAATGGATTTCATTTGTATCTATTTAGGCAATGTTTGAGATTAAACTAACTTGTACATGTATACACTATTTCTATATACTTTTTCATTATTATTATTATTATTATTAAAATATGTAAGAATTTAAATGTTTTTAAAAACAAAATGAAAGAATAAAAGTTGTAAAAGTGAAAGTACTAAAGTAGTGTTAACATTAAAAGACTTTGTTTTATAAGACATTTCGAATAGGCGCTGTTCATAGAAATTTACAATAATTAAACATAAATGTATTTTATACACACTTTAGTATACAGTTTTTTTATTTTTTCTAAGATAATATTTTATGCCCGATAGGTATTGTTTTAAAAGATTTCGTCTTCTATATTTTTCGTTTTTTTATTTTTATTTTTATTAAAATTAAATTCTATTTTTATTTAGCAACAACAATATTTATACACTTGAAATAAATGTTTAAGAAATGAGAAAACTAAAGGAGAAAATTAAATAAAATAAAATTATAGTTACAGTTACAGTTAAAGCAAAGTTATTTCAAATAATTTAAATTATTATAAATAATTATACGGTAGTATTTTTCTGATTTTAAATAAATTTGTGTATTTCTTGCATAAAATATTTGGTGAATGGCAGTTTACTTTAAAATAAAGTAACAACAATCATTTAATCATAATTAATTAATTTATGAATTAATTTATTTATTTGTTATATTGTTTGTTCTGTATATTTCATTAAAACTGTGCATTTGTTTAATACTCTTTCAGTTTTTGCTTAGTTTTCAACTGTCAAAGTTTGCTTCTAAAGCAAAAACCCTTAAAAGAAAATTTTGCAATTTGTATTGTTCGTTGGTAAACTTTAAAATTAATTTAAAAAATAAAATTAAATAAATTTTAAATAATTAAAGAACTTTAATCTATCAAAAGTTCAAAATGTACTGAGCCTATTCTCTCCTTGCGATCATGCACAATATTACGGGCCCAAGCTTTGCATTCAATATTGATTATAATACCGCCTGAAAATAGAAATGAAAAGTATTACGACAACTATACATAAGGATATAAAATCAGTTTAATATAAACAAAAGGCTTCGAATAGACGCTAACGTATATTTTCCCAAATGTTAACAAACCATATGCTTTGTCAGATGACTTTTACAGAAGTAATGTTTCAATATGCAGTACTACATGACATGTATACATTTTGAGAAACAATATTTAACAAATCCGTAATAAAATTCATATCGTATCTATCTGAGACGAATATATTTGATATATCTGATGGGAGTATATCGTTTACTAAGTACTATATAAAAACATATGCATTATGAATTTCATAAATTGCTTCTTTTTTTTTAAATGTTTGTTGAGATCACGAGAAAGTCTTTTCACTCAATACACTTACGTTTTGGTCTTTGGAAATGTACTGCCACCAAAGGACTTAAATAGCCTTCTGAATTTTGATAGGGATAAAAGTAGCCGGGAAAACCACGTATGGGCAAGTAGTCAACAGGACCGATGTTCTCCTGATCTGCAGGATTTTCGCCTTCACACGACACCCAAATGGTGTTCATCTAAAATTATAAAAAAAACCATTTTAATACGTTACAGAAAACATAACTAACTTAAAAACTACCTTATGTTCCTCCTTCTTTTGCATTTCTGCAATGTAGGTTTTGAGATTTATGGGCATAGAGTCTGGCAAATCTGTAGAATCATTATAGAACTCGGGTATCCAGTCATAAATTTTATTCAATTTTAAAAACACACATGGCGAGCTCTTGTGGTAACTGTAGTTATTTTCTTTGGTACATGGTGACCAGTTCTTAATGTCGACATCACAAACCTGGCCCTTTGGTGGGGGCTGGTTGTAATCACAATTGTAAATATTTTGACCACGGCCGGGTGTTAAACCGGGTACCTTGTAAACTAAAATAAACGATAAAATAATAAAAACATTTGTTAACACAAGTACAAGTACATACATAAATCACGTAAACAGAACTGTCTTAATAACTTAATGATTGAGTGCGTAATATTTGAAATTGAAAAGCAATTAATTAATAACATTGACACACTCTTGAAAAGTGCCAGTCGTCATAGACAATTTAATTGTTGTTTTTTTGTTTGTTAGTAATTTATTTAATTAGTTTACCATCCAAAAATTTGTCCAAAGCATCTGTCCATTGTCTATAGTTTTCGTGATGGGTACCCTTGTACCAAATCAAAGTACTTTCAACATTATCGGAGGGTGGTAGTGGTCGAAAGCCAAGACCTTTATAAATAAACAAGAAAGAAAGATAGAACAATTGGTTGTAAATTCATTTAAGGTTGTCAAATAATATTTGAATGCTTTACCGGGATTTGTTCCAATTAATGAGTCTTTCTCTGTCCATCTCGGTATGCGTGGATCCAAAGTTTGTGAGAAGGCCCACATACAAATTGCTACTAGCGCCGCTAAAACACCATAAAATGCTGTGTAGAAGACTCCAATTTTTGCTTTAAAATATCAAGAAAAAAAGAGAAAGAAAAAACAAATAATATTAAAAATAAATATCAATTAGAGAAAGAAAATTGTTTGAAGTGCTTTAAAGCGAATATAAAAGTTCGCATGGTTTTCATGAGGCATGAGTAAGGCACGTCCATAAGTAAACAAATATGCCGTGTTTTGAAATCCGAAAGAACACACGGAAGACAGTGAGAGTGAGACCAGCATTCTAGGGAATTGCATTCGTTACATAAATGGATTAACAAAGCATTTAGGGCATAAACAGGCGATTATATTATTCAAAATTGAATCGATTTCTTAATCATTATTTATAAATTTAAATAAACACTGTTATTAGAACATTCTATATGTGTGTCGGATTAATAACAAATCCGTTTGAATCAGAGATCAGCAATGAATCGTTTTATCGGTACTCATAAGTACTCATGAAATTTTGAATATAAGTGAGTCAACAATATTGAAATTTAACTAAGTACTCTGATTCATTCATACTCACTGCAACGTTGATTTAAAAGTACAGGTTGCAATGAGTATGCGTACAACGTTGACATCAAACTCATACCATTCGAAATATGTTTGATTCATAAGCCTCTACTCATTTAGATTCATAACTTTAGAAAAATACTTAAAGTACTTATAAATGATTCGAGTGACTCGAATCATTCATCAAAATTTACAGTCTTAGTTACTGTTAGGCATTTACAAAAAAAGATAAAAGACACATAAGCAAAAAAGACAGAGCCGCAAGCAGAGCAAACACACAACCTTCTAGTGAGTATTTTAGTGTTCGTACGTGATTCATACTTATTTCGTGCTTCGTATGATGAGTACTTCAAACTTTGAATATGAGTAGAGGTTCCATGATATTAAAATAAGTTTGAATGCGTACAAGTATCACTAATTATGAGTATGGTTCGATTCTGCTCATCTTTTTGAGTACTCATTGCTGATCTCTGGTTTGAATATTTATAAAAAATTTAAACATTTTCTTAAGAGTAAGTAATGGAAAAACACAGTGCAGTAGAGTGCTCAATAATTAATTTTGAGTCGGCTGAATATCAATTATAAACGAATAAAACTGAATAAATTGCCGTTTTTGGATTTAATTCGATCAAAGACTTGTTAAAGACGCTGTGACAGAATTTCAATGAATAAAAACTGTTTTCTTCTCATAAACGATTCTTGTGTTTTGTTTTTATTTTTCTTTTCAAACAATTGAAGCAGGCGATAAATTAATTTATTTGCAACTCTGTGTGTATATGAATGACTGATTGACGATTGCCTGCTGAACATATGTATGTATGTACATATTATTTGTTTGACTTCTTGACTTTGGTTAATTTAACGGGGTTAACAATGAAATTTAATTAAAAAATCATCAATTGAAAGTTGAGTAGAAAGAGAACATGATGTTACAGTAAGAAATAAAAAAATAAAAATATAAACACAATGTAAAATGACATATTTTAAGACAAAATAATGCCACATGTTTAGATGGAAAAGGGTTTTAATTAATATGGCAGCTTTAACTTTGGGATTTTAAACAAAATAATCGTTATAGTTGTCTCTTTTACTCGATGAAATTGTAAACAAAACCTTATTGACGTTTGAATTACTAACAAAGGCTTAAAGATGAGTAATTGAGTGAAGCAGTACTCAACGATAAGAATAACCAATGCATAGACATTTTTCTCATTAAATGGAAACAGAAATAGAAATTGAAAAGAAAGAGAGAAGCGTGCGTTATAAGAGCATTTCAATTCCCGGCATATGTCCGGCCAATATGAGTAATGCTGAGTAATTTTCACTGAAACTAATTAAAATGTTAACAAGAACTTGTTCAATTGAATGTTTTTCTTTTTAATTTAATGAAGGCTGAAACGGAGGTTCGTTCGGTAATGCTTTAAACAAATGAATATTTTCTTTATTAATTAGTTTTAAGGTTTTTCCATTTAAAATTCAATTCGACAGTTGCCATAATGCCATAATGCCATAATGCACTTCTAATAAGGTGACCGTAATGGTAATTTTATGTTTGTTTTTCCTTCTTTGTTGTGGCACTGAAATGTAATTGCAATTAATTTTACAAGATCAAAATATATTGTCTCTATCTAGTATATGATGCTTTAACATTTTCATTCATTAGTTAGAAATGAAAAAATTTTATTTTTTCCTTGTTTTTCGTTAGATTTTTCGTTTTTTTTTTGTTTTTTTTTGGTGATCCACAGCCATAAAGTGCTCTTGAACGAGTTGGATATTTGCAATAATTGCCACAATTAGCAAGAGCTGTGAGAAAAACCGCTGGGAAGAAAACAAATACACACCATGTGTACGAGTATAACGAATGGGGGTACCCCTTTGAAATTTCAAAATCTATGTTAGGGTGACATTAAATACGTAGTATTTTGTAAATCTTTTTCTCTATATGCACATGTGTATGCATATTTGTACATTTATGAATGTCTGTCTGTCTGTATGTATGGTATAGCCTGTGTGCTGTGGCTTTTAAAGACAGACCTCTAATGCATAAACTAACCAAAATGCATAAACAAAGCGAACAAACGAAATGTGTCCCAATTTGTGGCCAATTATTTGACATATTTATGTGTATATAAATTGATGATCATCATAAAGCAACAACAACAGCAACAACATCATATATATATATATACGTATGTACATACATATGTACATACATACAGATAAACATATTGTTCATATTGTATTTATTTCTATATGCATATGTACGTATGCATATATGCATACGTATGTAAGCCTATGTCAGCCGAGTATATAATACAAGATTTACAAACCATTTAAATAACGTAATGCCTGCTAAAAACCTTATATGCACAGACACACATTTGTACGTACGTCAACGTAATGCATAAAATTTTATTTTCTGTTTTTATTTTGTATCCAATTGATGACATTTTGTTACGCAAACTTAACGAAAAATTATCAAAAAAAAAGTACTTGAGACTACATAGACACATTTGCGTATGAAGTTACCTTAGCCCATAAATTATTTATTAAAGTTGATACAATCAATTTTAAAGAATTTTGGAAAATAGAATTGAAGAATGTGATTGTCAAGGTTTTATTACTTGGTATGCAACATGTTTCTATTTCCATGACAATATAATTTGCTTATGATTCTAATGTCTAATGATTTATCTTTCAAATTGCTGCCTGGATTATTGAAAGTTCTTTCCCTTAATATACATAACATTCGTAATTAGTCATTACAACCCTTCAGCCAGGATTACGACCTAGCTTCTTGCACCACTTATGTTGTGTGTTTTAATTTTATACATGAGATCTGCGGGATCTACAGTTTAACAGATTTTTGAGGAACTTTTCATGGCAATTTTATTTATTCTTAGAGTTTTTGTCAGAAATCTGCTGAGAGGAAGTCGCCGAAGAAACATTTTTTTTATTTTTTCGTTTTGATGTCTGACCTGAGGTTTGAACCGTGGCCTTACGTCTAATAAGCCAACACACTACCTACTAGACTACGGCGACTTCTTAAATATTCCTTAATTGTTTGATACGATGAAATTTCACGATTTTTATCTCCAGACATTCACTCGCAAAACAACAACATGGTCTTTAGTGTGTAGTCCCTCATATGTTATACTCCTTCATTACCACCAAGAGTGTAAATGTTAATCCCAGTGAAATTATTTCTCAATAAGAATAGCAGAATAAGTATTCCTCTGGATAACAATCATAAATACTAAGTGAAAAACTTACCCCATGAAGTCCTGTCTCGATTCATAACAGTACCCTTATCGGCATTGTATAAAAATGTGGCCAAATGAAAGGGTTCAGCACGACGCACTTGAAACTCCTCCACTAAGTTGGGCTGATGCATTTGTCGTGGTTTAGACATTTTGAAAAATGTTTTCTTTAAAGTTTTTCACAAAATAAGTAGATATTTAAATATTTCTTTTTTTTATGCAATAAGTATTCTTTGCTAGTTTTTTAAAATAATTTTAACGCTTATTTTACACTGTGCTCTATAAATAAATACAAAGAAATCATTTATGTAATCGTTGTGATACTATTCACATTTTTTTGTAGGAATTTTTGCCCTTTGTATAGAATATTTTGAAATTTCTTATGTAATGTTTGTTTTGATTTGGTTTCTTTAAGGGTTTCTTTCTAAAAGCTTTACTTTAAAGTAAGGCTTATCGAACAGATTTTGTTGAGACTGCTTTCTATTTTTTTTGATAATTTTTTTTTATACTTTTTTTTTAATTTTAAAAATTTCAAAAAAGAATTGTTTTTTTTTTTTTATTAATGTATGTATTTAATAAGTGTGTTATGTTAACAAAAAAATGCTGATCACTCACGATCGCGCGCTTTAATGCAACTGTTTTGACCATCAGTTTCATTTCGAAATAAAGATTTTTTTCGGTTTTTGAACACGGAAAAATGATTTGTATTTTGGCTAAAAATGCATGGTCAAATCGAAATACAAACGAAAAAATATGATTTTTTACATTTGTTATATTGTTGTTGTTGTTGTTGTTATTGCTTTTGGGCCAAATGCAAACCGAAAACGAAAGTCAATGCACTAATATTGTAAAAATGAGCGTTTACAGCATTTACATGTGCAAATATTCTTTAAATATCTTCGATATATTGTTGATTAATCAGCATTTTCTAATACACACACACACACACACACATACAAAATAATTGGTTGAAAAAAAAATAATTTATGTCACCACAAAAGAAAAAAACAAGGAATTTATTAAAAACCCAAATTAAATTTAAAAGATTTTATTTGTTTCTTTGTTTTTTTATTGTGTTTTTTTTTCTTTTTTAGTTTGTTTTTAAATCCAAATTCCCAACTTTAGTGGAATTTCTTGAGAGTCTGCCACACCTTATTAGTGTAGTTAAAATCTCTTTAAGGTAAGACAGAGATGGCTTTAGACCAACGTGTTAAAACTCGGCTTTATTAACTTTCTTACTAAGATTTCGAGGCTATAACCTGGCAATGAATACAATTCTTTTACAATTTTCTGTATTCCATAGGATTTCCTTTAATTTAAACGAATTCAATTCATGAACTTTTTAAGCCTGCGTCCAAAAATTATGGAAAAACACAACAATTTTGCTGACACAAGAGTTTAATTTTTTTTCTTTTTGTTTAAGTGTTTCGTTAGCGCGTTTCAAAACAATAATACAGAGATACTGAAAACCAGTATCTGAAACGAGACATGGCTTGGAATACCAACAGTGCCAGCCAGCCAAACAAACGATTTCTCAACAGAATGTACTGACAGAGCCACAGCTAAAATGAAAACAATACAAAAAAAAAAACAACTCAAAACATAAAGAAGAGTTAAAGAGAAATTCCATTTCAACTCTTGATTATGAGTGGAATCGATTTAAGAGGGCTTTCAATGAATACAACACGACAAGATCAGCATTAGGCGTGTATACAAAATTAAAGAGAAATACTTGGAATTGTTTATAAATAAATTTCTATTAAAATAAAAATGATTGGATATGTATTTAATAAATACACTTTAGTTTTTCATTTTATATCGCATATCAACATCATAAACTTAAGTTTCTTTCTAAGTTTCTCTTGTTTTTGTTTAAGAGAGAATATATTTCGTTTAGTTTTGTTAATTATTGTAACAGTAAAAGTAATGTGTATGTGCATATGCATGTGCATGTACATGTGTAATGTATTAGCAAGTCCAGTATGATTATAAACAATTGACAATTTGTCAATTTCAAGCTCTCATTCATCATTTGAAACATCATTATCATTGCCATCATGACCACTATTGCTGCTATGCAAACCGCTATTATCAAAACGTTTTAAAAAATTTACTCAAAACATAGCAAAACAATGAGTTCAACTCAATATTCAAAGACAAAATGAAAAAAAAAAAACAAAAAAATCACCAAAAAAATTCTTGTTTTAATTCATTGTTGTTACTGTCTGCACAAGGGTTGTAACGCACATTAAATACGTTACTTCATCATTAATACAGGTAGCCAAGGGAATAGTATTTGAAAACAGCATGTATTTGTTATTGTATTATACATGTACTACGAGTGTATTCATATGAGAGTGTGTTTAAAAAAAAAATGTTAATTTCACACCCTTAAAGAAGGCCATGTGCATTAAAGTTGTATAAATAAAAAGGACCCTCGTTACTTCGTAGCAAACAAACAGAACAAGTTTTATGTCGTTTTTTTTAAAGTGATTCTACAATGAAGTTCAAAAATATTTGCTTATTTGCTTCCATAGAATCTCTTTCAATTCCAAAGCAAAAAAATGCCATTAATGGTTTACCCTATCAGGATGCAGAGTTTAAAATTTTGCTGTTTTTGATACATTTTTTTAAAAGCATTAATTCCGTGCCAATAGGTCAGTCCACTGTAATATAATAATAATAATATATAATAAGACTATAAGGACAGTGGGGAAATACTTCCTGACCATTGTTTTCGAAATACTTTTGAACTGTTTCTGTCATATCTGGTCGATTGCTTGTTGCATGTTACAGCTTTATGTCTCATCACATATTTTGGGCATTTTTGGGACAATCTTCTCTTCGAACGAAAAGGAAGCGTGCTTTACTTTTCCTCAGTTATTGCCTTTTTTTTCATTTATTTTTTTATTGAATCTTCATTAATAATGAACTAACAATAATTATTCAAATCTTAAAACTACAAAGAAAATCTTAAAACCAAAACAAAAATTATATATTTATTTAGCCATTGCCAAATAAAATAAAATATTCAAAAATAAAATTCAATAATAATAATAATAAATAAAATATTCAAAAAGAAAGTATCATGTCCCTCATCTTCGGTCGAGCGCAAGAGTATCCTTTCTCTTCAAACGAATATGGCCAGTGTGATGTAAAATACCACGGACTAACGGATTTATGTGGCCATCTAGGTTATCTAAATACTTTTCAGCACATCTTGTAATTTCCATTTTAACCAGTGGGACGTCCAGATCTTTGTGAATACTCGAGTTTTTGATATACCAAGGGGCGGCAGTGATCATTCGTAAAATTTTATTTTGGCGCCTCTGAATTTTCTCCACGTTTGAAGCTGAGGCAGTACCCCATAGTCAGTTATTGCCTGACCCCATTTCAGTAACCCATAATAGATTGAACTTTTTTTGTCCCATATAATATGGCTTCTGTGTTTTATGCAGTTCAAACAGTACTTTTGATATTCGTAGTCTTCTTGCAACATGTCTCGCTTTTAGGGCGTAAAGTACCCTATTTCCCTGCTTTTGGACGGATCGCACTGTTTACAAACGGTTTGAAAATATTTTTTAAGTTTCTGTTTTAAGTTTCACGTTTTCATTGTAATAAAGCAAGAAATAAATTTTTTTTGGCCAACTTTGACGATATTTGATGAATGAGCTTGCAGCAGCAGTACTTTATCACAATTATATTTATACTACCTGTTAACTTTTGCTAATGGAATTAAGTTTGATTAATTTTTCGAAGCTACTCCCGATACCGATACTACAATGGAATTTTCCTATCACTTCCACATTATATATTCCCAGTGGATACACAAAAGAGATCAGCAATGAATCGGTTTTTCGCTACGCATAAGCACATATGAAATTTTGAATATACAGTGAGCGCCATAAGTGAGTCGAGTCAACACTTTTGTTCTTAAGTATAAAACAGTTTTGTTCGTATGTATAAAAAAGTTCCTTTATCATGAATTGTTGCTTTTGTTTTAACATTTTATAAGTAATAAATAAACGTTTTTATTTTGGAAATTTATTCGACTATTCTCATTTACTTTTCTCGCTATCCTAAGATAATGAATTATTTCAGTGGTGTTTACTCACTTTTGGCGCTCAGTGTATGTAGGTGAGTCGACAATATTGAAATTTAACTAAGTACTCTGATTCATTCGTACTTAATACAACGTTGATTTATATGTCCAGATTACAATGAGTATACGTACAACGTTGACATCAAACTCATACCATTTGAAATATGTTTGATTCATAAGCCTCGACTCATTTAGATCGAGCGACTCGAATCATTCACCAAAATTTACGGTCTTAGTAATTGTTGGGCATTTACAAAAAAAGAAAAAGAGACATAAGCAAAAAAGACGGTGCAGCAAGCAGAGCCAACTGTATTTTAGTGTTCGTACGCGAATCATACTTATTTTGTGCTTCGTGTATATGTTGAGTTATGGGTAGTCGTAATCAATAACATCATACGTGTTGTTAAGTATGAATATGATGAGTACTTTAAACATTGAATATGAGTAGAGGTTCCATGATATTAAAATAAGTATGAATGCGTATACGTATCAGAAATTATGAGTATGATTCGATTCTACTCATCATTTTGAATACTCATTGCTGATCTCTAATACACAATGCACTATACAGTCTACTTAACACATTCCATTTTTTTCGTATGATTTCTTTTGTCTTCCACTGTACTATACATTTAGTAGTGTAAGCTGTAAATATTTGTTTCATTTGTTAATTTTTATGTTATCATCAGATGCCTATCATTTATTTATTATTGTGTTTACGTTGACGGTCACATTTGATTTCTATTTTCAAATCAAATCAATTTATTTCATTCACAACGATTAGGGAGATCAAGACTGCATCGGTGAAACAGTTGAAGATTCCACGTGTTAGTTTAAGACGGATGTTAGGATTGGAAAAATGGAAATTATTTTTAACAAAATTTATGCGCCATTAAATACTTCAGGCATGCTTGAGATATTACTTTATATGTGTGTGTTATCTATTTCAGAAATTCTAGGATAAAAAATTAAAAGCGTTAAATGTATGATATGATATTAGTTTAATTTCTATTTAAAATATTACAAACGTTTATAAGTATTGTGTGTGTGGAACAGTGTTTTTCGTTTGTTTTTTAAATGTTTAGTTTGTTCGATTTTCTGTTTTAAAAAGTAGTATTTTCGTAACCCTGAGACCTATCTTCGATCCTTACATGGTTTGCTAGAGAAAATCAAAATTCATTTTGCGCCGATTCAATTTCCGTCGTGTATTTTTGGAACGTAACTACGACGCAAAGCGATGTATGGGTGTAGTTAAGTAATCCAGAGTCACTGGTAAAATTGTTGAAATTGTTTTGGAAACAATTTATGAACACTAAAGATGACCAGGAATGGAAAGGAACATTATAGGTAGCGATGGTGACGGTTTGGTTTAAAAAGATTATAAACCATAATGATGGTTAAAGATGAAACCATAAATGTATTCCATCTTATTGTTGCATAATTTCCTTTCTGTACAAGAAAGAAAAAAACACAATTTCTCTTCGTCAATTGCATAATCGTATCGTTCAGTGCAAAGATTGAATGAAATTCATGCCTTACACGCCGAATATTCATGTTTATTCACATGCAGTTGCGAAAAGATTTGAACGAATCACAGCAGATGAAAATAATTTTCCAAATCAGAGGTCATAGTGACACAAACGTAATGGAAAATCACACTTGAATCTCAGTTGTAGAGATTATTACAATTATCTAATTGGATATCATATATAAAATTATTATTATTTTTTACCCACACACTCGGATACTATACTACTTGTACTTGTACAAACAAACCTATTGAGACATCCATACATACATACATATGTTATCTATCTGTCTGTCTGTCTATCTATCTTTCCATCTACATATATATATAGATATATGCAAATATGGATATACATACGTACATATGTACATACAAACATTGAGATATTGAATAAATGACAATTGCTGCTTGCTAGCAGCTACTGTCAGAAGCTAGCTACTCTTTTCATTTTTAAATTTTTGTAGGTATAGTTTTTAGTTTTTGTTGTTACCGCCATTGTAGATTTTCATCGGTCGTATGAATAAAAATAAATAAAAATTTTGTACACAAAAAAAAAATTAAGAAAGATGTCATAAAATATTGAACCACTTACATACATACATATGTATGTATATATAAACATACATACTCGTATTTGTACTTATGTAGACGATGAGTAAAAATTTTTTTGAATAAATCTTAATAGACGATCAACCAACTAGCGAACGGAAACCACGGTATACTTGTATTCTAATTCATCTTTTAATGAATCTCAATCTCAATCTCAATGGAATAGATTTTTTCCTTTCATTCTTATTTTTTTTTCTTTCATACAATTTCAATTTGAATTTGAATTTGATTCTGATTTATGATTGTCATCCAGTTTTTGTTGTACAAGAGTTACTTACCCCAGCTTTCAATGGTTCTGCCGAAATATGCGCTGGTTTCGGGATCGTAAATCATTTGTTTGAAAGACTTCTTTTTGGGTCTTTCTGGTGGACGGGCGTAATAGTTTTGGAAAGCATCGATAGACTCTTCGGCAACCGTTGGCATTTTGAAGCTGAAATATAAATCCTTAATGCGTAAACGCTCCTGATGTGTACTGCGCTGAGGACGATAATCCGTCAAACGTAAACCTCTAATGGAATTTCTCACTTCGAACTCGTTTTAGTTTCGTTTACCAATTAATAATTCTCCACATAAATATTTTTTGGATATCTTTCTGTTCGTTTCTTTTTAAATAAAATTAAAAATTTTCTTAAATTATAGTCCCGTTTTGAGTAGCTTAATTTCAGTTTTCATTTGAAATTCTTTTTTTTTGTGTTTTTTTGGTTTTTATTTGTTGAATTCTTCTTGAGTTTTCAAATGAACAACCAGTTTCCGAGATACGCGTGCTACTCAGGACTCCACCGTGTAACGAATGATCAACGCTTCCCGATTTGAATTGTATGAACGTTTTTCGGTTGTCAGTCGAAATTCAAGCGTTGGTCACTTTTCTCAGTCCAAAACAGAAAAAAAGTCCAACTTTTAGAGGAGCTTTGCATTGACGCCATCGCAACTAAAATTCAAAACGCAGCTGGTCGCAGTACACAATTGATTTGACTTGACTAGAGCACATATCAGACGGACATTTCCAACGTACACACATATACGCTCGTCGCAGATAATAAAAAAATGTAATTTGCTACTTAGTTTAGTTTATTGCTACTGCTTGTTGTTTATCTCATTGTATAGTACACTCTGTACAGATTTAGTTAAAGTTTAAATAAATAAAATAAAATTAAAAATTATAACACACGTTGATTGTTTAAAGTCACTGTGACGGCTACAGCTTACGCCTGACGCCAACAGAGCTAACCAGTAATGGGGCGGAGCAGAGCGGAGACGATCGGTAATGCTTGGTTCAAGGCAGAATTGAATTTGCGCTCGTAAACGCTGTCCGTATGCGTCGTTCTTAATCAGTGATAATTCCTGTTTAAGCTGCGATTTCCATTTTTTCCCCCACATACTGATGATGAAGATGGCGTCAATGTACCAAATCTCATCAATTGTTACTGTGATATACTTTGTAGCAAATACCTATAATATATTGTGCGTGGGCTTATTAATAAGTTTTTGAGAAATTTCATTTCACAATCATTCATTTGCTGCTAAGGCTGAAGTATTTTGTAAATGATTAGAGGTTTTTAGTATATAACCATATTTGATATTAAAAAAAATATTTCCAAGTGTCAACGAATTATATTTATCGTTTATCCTTAAGAGAATGACATTTTGTTCTATCATTACAAAGAATTTCAAATGATTTCCCATGATATAATTAAAAGCCTTATGTTCCACAATGAAAAAACGAGATTAAATTTATAACCACATTCTGCCCCACTTGTTTGAAAGGCGACATGGTACCAGGCGACTGATTAATAGCAACCTAATCGCAGTGTATGAAAGGTTTGGATCAGAAACCAGCAATGAATCGTCTTTTTGCTACTCATAAGCACTCATGAAATTTTTAATATATGTGCGTCAACAATATTGAAATTTAACTATGTACTCTGATTCATTCGTACTCACTACATCGTTGATTTAAAAGTACAGGTTGCAATAAGTATGCGTACAACGTTGAAATCAAACTCATACCATGCGAAATATGTTCGATTCATAAGCCTCTACTCATTTAGATTCATAACTTTAGAAAAATACTTATAGTACTTATAAATGATTGGAGTGACTCGTTTCATTCATCAAAATTTACAGTCTTTGTATTTGTTAGGCATTTACAAAAAAAGAAAAAAGACACATAAGCAGCAAGCAGAGCAAACACACAACCTTTTAGTGAGTATTTTAGTGTTCGTACGCGAATCATACTTATTTGGTGATTCGTGTTTATATGTTGAGTTATGGAGAGTCAAAATCAACAACATCATACGTGTTGTTAAGTATGAATATGATGGGTACTTCAAACTTTGAATATGAGCAGAGGTTCCATGATATTAAAATAAGTATGAATGAGTATAAGTATCAGAAATTATGAGAATGATTCAATTCTACTCATCATTTTGAATACTCATTGCTGACCTCTGGTTTGAATCTCTGTTTTTTCCTCGAGACTGATTATAAAAAGGTTCATGCACGCATGAGCTTTTCCATTGATAAAAAGACTCATGTGTTTACCAAGCAGACTCCTTGGTAGGATTAATATAAAGTGGCTAAAATATCTACTGATGAAGAATTAAATATTTTGTTGGCGAGATAAGAATCGCCTAACCTAACATGAATTTGAAAAATTTCGTTGTAATTTTTAAGGAAATTTTCAATTAACCCACTGCTATTAAATAATCCTAAATTTATTTCTTTCGTATTACATAAACACTTGTGAGAAACTTATTTTATCGTTGTTTTTGCCTTTAATAAGAGGGTGGGGGGAATTATAAGCAATCACGAGAAATCTCTTGAAACTTCTTTGAAAACTTATTGAAGCAGCAGGAACATGAGAGAATTTGCAATGTTTTTAATTGAAGTCGGCAATGCGTATGACAAAAAACTATGCGCAGACGAAAATTCAAGTTTAACAACAAGGTTTACAATTGAAACTAATGAAAATGCAAACAACAAACTATAGAGGCTTTGGTTTAATAATTAATAATAATAATTATTATTTTTTTCTATCTAGTACAAGGCATATATACATACATACACACATACATATACATATAAGATGAGTGTTGAAAGTAAAGACTGGGATTTATTATTTTAAGAAAATATTAAGAGCGAAAAAACAAAAACAAAAACAAAAACTAAAAGAAACGAAATAGAAAAAGAAAGAACTTAGTTGTCATTGCTATTTTACTTGCTTAAATCTTTAGTAATTGTCTGTAAGAAATATTACTTCCGTTGACACTGAAATTTTATTAAAAAGATTTTCTTTGTTTTTTTTTTTTTGTGAAAACTAAACATTATGTCCCGCTAACTGTCCGACTGTTTGAATGAGTGACACAGAATGTGAAAGCAATGTTCTCATGTACAGACATGTACGTTGATACAGACCTATAGATAGACGACTGCCACATGGTTATTACATACAGAAGGCAGGCAAACCATTAGTAATCTGTATGGCATTGTCATATTTATTTTGGAATAGATGTCACTGGCTAGCCATCGTCAGTGTTTTATTTAGACGAGTCCCTCTAAAAGCCAACCATCCGCTTGTCCAGCGTGTCATTTATTTATTCATTCACTCAGTCATTTAGTCAAACGTTCAACCTCTGCATTATTGTGGGATTGAAGAAATTTTTTGTTTTTTTTTCTTATTGAAATATTAGCATTCGTTGTTAAATTTTAAATGTTTGCTTGTAAGGCAAAATGATTCGTTTTTAATTTTTTTTCCTATTTTTTTTTCTAATTTTCTTACATTTTGTTTTAGACGCTGTTTCCTGGTGTTGGAAATTTCATTTTAGATGACAGTTTTCAATTTTATTTATACAGCGGAATGACGTCATTGTATAGAGATTTAAATGAAGTGAATTATATTCTCTATAAACACGGTGTGGAATAATATAAATAAAATGGCATTAAAAATTATATTCAGTTTACTTAAGTTTCATTGCAATTTATTGCATTGCAATTGTAAAGGAATTTAAATGAATAGTAAGCTTTTAAATTGCTTCTGGAGAGAACATACCACAACAAAAAATGGTCTTCAGCTTAAACCATTCTTTCTTAATTACACTCCAGCTTCTGTAAGCCACAAATGCAAGTCTTAAGCAACACCCAAGATTAGCTCTGTTGAAATTGTAAGGATTCTAAAGTTTACTCTGTAGAAGAAAAAGCGCAATAGATAGCAGACTATGTACATAGCCTAGTTGTTTAATTGTAAACCCCAGCATCTTATCATTTCGGATTTTAACAGCATTGTTGTACCATTCCGGAGCGTATTGATGCATCTTTAGTTGTAAAAGGCTACTATGCACCGTGTGAAATATAGGGAATCTAGAAAATTTCTACAGGCTATGGTATCGATCGTTAAAAATTTTATTTAATTCCGTTTTTTTTTGTTGATTTTATCTCCTACCTTCCTGAGCACATCAATACATAGGTGGTCAGCATATTTCCCCTGCTTGTTTTCTTGGTTAATTTCCAGTTTCTTGTCTTTCTATTGGCAAGAATCACCTCTTTATTGTATTTATAGTACAAGATGTCACTGCTTCTGTCAATTATACGTTTTTGTTTTGCAAGTTTATAATGTTTCAATCCTTAATTTGTGGATTCCGTAAGGGATACAAGAGATATCCAAATTTAACACTTTATCTAATAATAGGTCACCTTTATTCCGTTCATTACTGTCAACTATTTTTGTGTATGTTTTCACACTCCTTCTGTAGAATTCCATTTTCATTTCCGTTTTTCTCTATCAACGGAAATCCGGTAAACAAACATCCTTTCAGTTGTAATCTATTACGATATAAATTGTAAACCACCAAAAACTTTACGATTGTAATTGCAGTTTGTAATTGCCACAGGGTTGGTCACTATTATGTGAAGTATATGTGGTTGGTGTCTTTGGTATTTACTCTCAATAGGGTGCTTCACATAGATATAATTATAAAGTGTTAGTATCTGTTGACCGAACAGAATAACTAATATTTTGAGCAACAATGGCTCTTAGACTGTTGGAGCAACTGTTACAATGCTTCTAAAACTATTTAAATAATATGAATCATTTTAATCAAAATAAAATCTAATCAATTTAAACGGTTATCCTTTTTTCAAAATGAGGATAACGATATAATTTTTTATAAGCACAAATATCTGGAAATTGGTTTGGTGATGCCCTGTTGCGAATTGATTCTGACCATACTTCAAGCAAAATATTTGTTTACATAGCAAATAAATTCTGTCACCCATATAGGCTGACTAATATTGGCTACTGTGCTAATGCGCACTGATCCAGTAATAATAATGTAGGCGGATCTTTGTATTCTCTTTAACAATTTGAGGTTAGTTGTCCTGCTAATGAATTCCTACCACACTAAGCATCTGTAAGTCAAGATAGGTCCGGCTATTGCTATTGCCACATAGAAATATAAAGTAGGTATACGAGAGCAGTGCAATGAGTATTCAAAAAGATGAGTAGCATCGAATCATACTCATAATTTCTGATACTTATGCGCATTTATACTTATTTTATTATCATGGAACCTCTACTCACATTCAAAGTTTGAAGTACTCATCATATCCATACTTAACATCACGTATTATGTTGTTGATTACGACTTTCCATAACTCAACAGATACACACGAATCACAAAATAAGTATGATTCGCGTATGAACACTAAAATACTCACTAAATCCAGAATGGTATGAGTTTGATGTCAACATTGTACGCATACTCATTGCAACCTGTACTTATAAATTGCAACCTTATACTTATATAGTGAGCATGAATGAATCAGAGTATGTAGTTAAATTTCAATATCGTTGACTCACTTATATTCATTATTATAGTGGTAGTGCTTATGAGTAAAGAAAAAACGATTCACTGCTGATCTCTGGTGTATATACGCATTGCAATGTAGGCGGCTCTGATCTCTGTTTTCATCTTATCGAGTTGAGGTTAGTTATCCTGCCAATGGATTCCCACCGCACTAAGCATCTGTAAGTCAAAGTTGGTTCGTTTACTGTTATTGCAGTATAGATACTTAAAGTGGGTACATTTGGAAGTTTAAAAAGTTGTCTCACCTTTCGAACACTGACTTCCATGTAAATAAATATAATTCATGATAAATTTGAATGGTGTTACAACTTGTTTTATTTATTTTTTTTTGTTTTTTTTTTTATTATTTTTAATATATTTTTATTTATTTATTTTTTATTATTTTATTAAACATAAAAAAATTCACAAAAAATAATACATTGTAGTCAATAATAATCAGTTACTCTTCTATATATATTTTATTTTAATTTATTTTATTTTATTTATGATGATTAAAGCGTACTAAATGAAAAGGCTGACTTTAAAATGGTAATTTATTTTTGTTTTTCGTTTTATTTTTCGATTTTTTTGTTAAATAATTATAATAATAATTAAAAAAACGAAAAAGTCTTCATTCTATAAACAATGAGCAAATTGTGTTTTTTATGGTTTTTTCTTTTTCAACTTTTTGTTAAAAAATATTGTATGCAAGTGTATTAACTTAAAGGAAACAATGTTTGCATTTATTTTCATAATTATTTTAATTTTTTTAATTTAATTTAATTTTTGTTTTATTTTTTTTTTTAATTTATAATACAAGTTTGAATTGTTTGTTTCAAAACTAACAATTGTTAAACAATTTTTTATAATCATTTATATTTAACTAAAAACAAACTAAAAATAATAATAATTATTTAATTAAACAATTTATGAAACAATGAATGAATTATTTTTAATTTTTATATCTTATAAAACACTTAGGCATACTTACATAATTAATTATTTTTCTATTTTTTTTATTATTTCATGTTTTATATTTCGTACATAACTTTTTTTTTCGTTTTTTTAATTTTAATTTTATGTTAAACTATATTAATTTTTTGATAAATTATATTATAAATGTACGTGTATATGTATATAAACCTAATTAAAGTTTTTTATTTGTTTTTTGTTTTTTTATTTAGAGGAGGGATTTTTAAGTTTATTTATAGGATTGTAATAAATTTGAAATAGAAAAAGATCTTGACTATTTACAAAATAGTTGAGACGAGTATACGAATACGAGATTAAAATTTGTCTTCTTTTTTTTTTGTTAAAAAAAAATTAATGGGCTTAGTAGAGGCATTAGCTTTTTATTCCAAAACATTTGAATGGAATTATAAGATTCGCTTGAAATTAAACAATTTTTCAATGTTTTTTCTTTGTTTTTTTTTTTAATTTCTTTTTTAAAGAGATTCAGATTGATTTTTTTTAAACAGGTACGTATATTTGAAATAAAAAGCCTTTAAAACTAAACGGTAATCATAAATATTTGCTTTATTTCTGAATATTTGCATAAATTTTTTTGGTTTTGGTTATTGGTTAGAGTAGGTTATTTTTTTAGTTTTTTTTTTAAATTCATTAAACTGTGTTAAGTTTATAATTTTTCTTAAGGGAAACTTTAAATAGATTCAAGCAGGTTTAAGAAGACGAGGAGAAGGACTTTTAGCCCCAATTTAAATTTATTTAAATATTTCTATCTTTTTTTGTTTTTTTAAGAAAGTATAGGGAAAATAATTGTTTATTACTGCAAGTCTTTTTATTTAATTTTTGTTTTGTAAATTAATATTTTAGTATTCAGCTGCTTTTGGTGGCATGTATGGTAAGTATGTATGTATGTACGTATGTATGTATTTATATTTATATGAATATTTATGTATATAGATTCGTATTCTTTTTTTTTGGCATATTTCCTTTTTTTTGTTTTTATTTTCGTTTGTATAGTAATTTATTTATTTATTTTTTGTATTTTTTCTCAACTTTATATTTGTAATTTATATGCATGTATGTATACATACATATATGTATGTATGTATATATGTATATACCATTATTATATTTATAATTTAATATTGTTTTTAATTTAATTTATTTTTTTTTGTATTTATTTGCATAAGTATAAACCAATTGTATTTACATCATCATATTCGTTTAACAGTGCTTATGGGCATATATTGTATCGTATAACTACATTATACTATATTTTATGCATTTATGTATTTATGTATATTTACTTATATATAATAATCATTTATAGATTTATTTTATTTATTAATTCTTTGCTTTTACATATTTTATAATTTTATTCATTAACTTTATATCATTATCTTGGTGGTTGACTTAAAATTTTTAAAAATAAAAATAAAAATATTTTAAAAAAGCTTAATAATTTGACATTCATTTCGAATTAATGCTTATAATTTCAATTGGAAAACACAATAAGAGCGTAGGGCGTATAACCTAACAAATATATTTTTTAAAAATTTTGTGCTTAGAACCTGTTTGTTCTGTACTAAAAACATCAATCATAGTTCAGAATATGAAAACTTATAGAAATTTTAATTACATTTCGTGTATTTACGATCTAAAAAAGATCAAAAAATGTTGAGAAAAAGTTGTTTTCCATTTGGAAGAACAGAAAAGAATGCGTCGACAAATTGTTTTATTACAAGGATGCACTGCGAAAACATTTGTCCATTGTCCTTTGAGACAAAAAGTGAGCAGTTTATCTCGCATTCTTTTATTGAGAAACAAATGCTTCTTAGAAACTAGTCACAGTAAGTACACTTCAAGACAACATAGCGAAAACTGTTTCTGAATGGAAAGGAGATAATGTCCCCCGAAAACAAAATTACATGGCTTAGAGTTCTAAGAAAACAATGCATATCCATCATTTAATACCGAATCCAAGAAAAGATCTTTTCAAATCACCGAAAAAAGTTCAGAGAATCATGTGTCGCTTGAACATGAAAGGAAGTAAATATATTTTTTTTACTAAAACTCATCGATTTTAATGTTAAATTTTCATAAAAGTAGACTTCTGCTAAGGAACAACGTTTCAATTAGAAAGTGGTATACAATGTTTCTCTTCTTTAATCTGCTACAAACTGCAAAAAGAAAAAAAAATATTTTAAAGGAAATTTTATGTGCTAAATTGCCTAACGCTTGACGCTTTTATTGTGTTTTCAAATACAATATATTTTTTAATTATTATTATACAATTCATACATACATATATTAAATATCTTTCTTTTTTTATATGTTTTCTGTTATAAAAAGTGTCGATTTTTTAAACCTTTACTTTACTTTCATTTCTCGTTACCTTTTTATTTTAATTTTAATTTAAATTTGAATTTTTGTTTGTTATAAATGCTGATGCTATTTTAATTTTAATATTAATTTGTTTAAGCCCTAAATTTAAATGGTTTTTCCTTTTTGTATAATTCTTTTAAAGTTTTTAACTAATTTGTTGTACATTCAAAAACGCTAAATGATCCTTTAAAGGACAATTGAATTTCGTTTCGTTTGCCAAAATGTCTAACAGAATGTCTCATATCCTTTTAAAAACATTATCAAAAATTATAATACAATTTATAAACGTTCTTCTCTTTTATTTAAATTTTTATAATTAAACTGTAATTGCTTCTTGTGTGTTTTTACCTTTTTAATTTTGAAAATAAATTTTTTCTTTCATAAAATCTTACCACGGTGATGAGTTGAAAGACATTGTCTTCATCATCATTCTCATTTTGGAGATGGTAGCTGTGCTTATCTATCTTTTAAACATCTTTCCTAGTCTACATTTGGTTATGTTTCGGTTTCTGGTGCAAGTATGGTGTGTTCAAGGGTGTACAATGATGTCTTATCCTGCTTTTTCCGTTGCAATTGTGATAAATTGTCATTTTGCTGTTGATGATGATAATTATAAGTAATGTTGTAATGTTGTTGATGATAACGATGATGATGATGATGATAATGATTGTTATAATAATTACGTATTGTATGCTAATTTGGAATGCTATTATATTTGCAGGATTTACAACATTTCTCTTGATAACGATGTAAGCGACACAAGCCCATTGAGCGTACATTGCGGCAATAACGTGAAGTGTCTTTACAATGTTGCAAAGCTAAAAAGAAAAGAAAAGAAATAATTAAATGAATTCCAAGAAAACAGCAGGTTAAAATCAAATGCATTCTACAAAATTAATAAGTAATGCCATCAAATGGAATATTTATGAACATTTTCTTTCTATTTCCTTTATTTGTTGGCATTCAGTGCAGTAGTATTCTGTTACTCTCATTCCGAAAATGTTTAAATCACCTTTTAAATTACCTTTTGCATAACATGGTGGACTTTTACAAACTTTCATAACGGCCGGCCTGGTTTGATGTTTGCAGGCATTTCCTGCTGGTCTTCTAGTGCCGTACCAAACGCATTGCAGTACACGATACTTAATGCCCTGGCGACCACAAGGTGCATTGCACTAAAAATGAAAATAATTTATCAAAAATAATAAAAAAAAGAAAGGAAAAAAGAAGAGAAATATAAACGAAGTTAAAACAAAACGTAGAAATAAATAAATGTTACAAATTGCAAGTAGTTTGCTTCCTAATGAAGTTTAAACACAACAGAGTTGCAATACATAGCTTTACTTACCTCTGACCAGGGCTCTACACGCCATACACCCCTACAGCGTTCGTTATAGCATTCCTGGCGACTAATAGGCTTTTCATACTCGGCACATGTAGTGGCAATAGATTCGTTGGCAAAACGACATGAAACCTCACGTTTTTGTATGGCTGTATTACGGCCAAAGCAACGTGACTGATGGCACAGGGACCAATCGTTTTTAATCCAACGAGGACACTCTTCGGTACCACAGGTTTCAAACGTATCCGGTATATCTAGACCATAATCTTCGCATACAGCATTATCAACTATTTCTTGATTACTCTCATCGTTATTGTTGTCATCAATTTGTAGTTGTTGTTGTTGTTGGCTGTCAGTCAGACTACCAGCATAGGTGTTGTCCAGAAAATCTTCTCGTCCTTGGCCAGGTAGTTGATTGTATTGATGATGGCTTTTTAAATTTATTCGTACACACGTAATGGTTCTTCTCTAATTTGTAAAATACAAAAAAAAAGAAAAGAAGAAATATTTTAAAACAATTTCATTTAATTTCAATTCATTTCAATTCATTTCGTTTGGTTTTATTTAATTTCATTTCAATTTATTGTTGTACGTATTTGAAGAGCTAAAGTGAATGCAAAATGCCATTTAAACTTACTCTTAAGCCTGAACCGGCTGAACCACATTTTTGTGAGCATTCGGACCAAGGACTCGTTAGCCATTTGTACGTGACTGTTGTTGTTGTTGTTTCGGATAATTGGGTATTCGTATTTGACCAATGATTTGGCCATCTGGCATGGGGTAAATGTAATGTTGATTGTCCATCAGTATCTTCTTTGGCATCATATGCATCTGTATGGGCAGTTGCATCCGTTTGTCCAACCATATCATCTGCATTCAGCAACTCCATATCTCTTGTGTCCATATCAACATTGACATCCACATCCACATCCATATCCACGTCCTCATCATCATTATCGTCATTGTCATCGTTGTTGCTATGGTCGCTGCTACTGCTGCTGTGGTATTTTGTCGAGGATAACGTCAAGTCTTTGGTTATAATTTGTGGTTGTGATTTGCGTGTTGACTCCCTCTCTCTGTCCTGCTGGTCTGCTTTCGCCTGTGCTATAAAGTGATGATGATGTTGTCCTTGCTGTTGCTGTTGCTGATGATTGAAATCAATGCCGTATTGAAATCTATTATCCGCCAACATATGATGACCACGAGAATTGCTAAATTTCTGGAATGATGGCCATAAATACTAAAAGAATATGGCCAATAAGTAAGTGAGAATGAGAAAAACAAAAACAAGACAATTTTATTACAAATCGAATACAACACAATACAAAACGTAGGCTATGAATGAATTTAAATGCACAATGAAGGCATGAATTTCAAATTCTGAATTTTAAGGCAAATGTGAACAATTAAACTGAAAACTATAATAAATGGATGAACGACAATTTAAAACTTTAAATGAGATTTCAATGACTTTTTACAAAAAAAAAGAAGAGAAATTGAAGTTGTTGTGTAATAAATATAACATAATCCAAATGAAATTGAAAATTGAAATTGTGATCATGATTTTGAGTAATTATTGAAAACGTTTTAAGCATGCAAAACTCAATCCAGCATTTATTTTCAATTATTCAGAAATAAAAAAGTGAAGAAAATATTATAATGATGGAGGAAAAGTAATAAAATATTCAATCATGCATATACGCGCACACATACACACACGCTCACGTAGAGAGAAAAAGCAAGCGCCAGAAAGAGAGAGAGAGTATGATGTTAATGATAATAATACAAAAAATTAAAAAATATGTGTGTGTGTAGGTGAATCTGTTCAAATTACACACGAGTGGTGATTATTAATACATTAAGTGGTTGTAAATAATAACATATGTCATCCTCTGCTTATTATTAATTTATTTACAATTTATTAAACAATTTATATGCTCACACATATACTTCTGCATCCTTGCATTGTCACATATAAGAGTACATATGTATGTATTTATACTAATTTGATATTTAATGCCTGATTAATCATTACCTAACACGAGTATTTTTATAGGACAGATTTTACACGCCAATATAGCAATTAATTGTATATTAAGCTGTTTATTTTTTTATTTTTTAAAGATACTTTATAATGTTACACTCTTTACGCCTGGCATGTGATGATGTTGCCAAGTTGATGGTGAGCTTTGGTTGATTTTCAATACAAACTATTTGAAAACCTTTTAAAGTCATTTCGTTATTGTTATAGTTTTTGGTTATTGCTTTTACAAAAGATGGTTTTTGGTTTCCTTTACAGTTACACTTTTTAAGGCACAAACATACACTCAAGCAAAAAATAAAAAAAAAAAATAAAAATAAAAAAAAAAAATTGTTGCAATACGTATAGAAAAATATAAAAGCAACACAATTGCTTCGTTTCTTGTGTGCTTTTCAGTATAAAATATTCAATGGTACTATATGCCGGTAGTATTTTGTAACCAAATAGCAACAGCACCAATACATTGATTTCCCAAGTGGCACTTAAACTTTGTATCAAAAAAAGAAAAAAGAATCATTGAAGCGTAACACACAATATCAAAACATGCATTCATTTGTAGTTGTAACACCAATACATACACCGAAATGCTTTTGCAGAAAACCAGTTACGGTGTGTGTGTGCAACTGTTGTTGTTCAAGTATTAAGGAATATTTCGTACTTCGTATTTCAATAATGTTTGGGTGAAATTAGAAAATGTTACTTCGTTTGTAGTGTTGATTCTCTTCTTAGTCTCATTTTCTCTGGTTCTCTCAGCGCTTAATGTTCATTTGCATGGTTGACGAACTCATTCATACATACTCTGGCGTTTTAAACTGTATATTTGAATGTACGTGTACAAAGAGTGCATGTGTATACTCGTATGTATAAATAAAGCAGTTTGATAAACGTTGTTTTGACTTTACAACTGTAGCAACGATGGCAAAGATTTTTGTGATTTGTTTCGTTCTTGCAAATACATGTATATATGTATGTCTTGTATGTATATAAAGCTATATATATGCATACACATACACTCTGTCACGTCCATAAGCAAGTGTCTCTGTTTGTTTGATTTGTATTGCAATACGAAATTTGTATCAGGAGTATTTGAATTTACGGATCTTTCCGAATGTTTGTATGATTATGTTCGATTATGTGTGTGTAAAGAATCAAAGAGAGATAGGGAGAGAGTTTATTCGTTCATTTATTGGATGAACTCAAATATAATTCGGATATCGTATTAAAATTCTGGTTCAGAACGTCATTTAAATAGAAAAATTAATATTTTTAGCCTGAAAATTTTCGGTTTATTTAATTGAAATTTATGAATGGAATATTATTTTAAAAATAAAAGCATATAAATATATGTACATATACATTTATATATAAATTTCTGATTAAAAAAGCTAAAATTTATATGAAAACCATTTAGTCTTAATATAAAGTAGTAAGTCATCTGCACAATTCTAAATGCTTTCTTAAGCCTTATTCGACGTCAAATTTACTATAGTAAATGCAATCATCTACAAAGTTGGTATAGAAAATGCAATCCTCCAATTCAGCTTTAGAACAATATGTATGTATAAAAGAGAATAGCATCATGGTTAGACTTAAGCATACTTTTTCAAATATTATGAAAACGTATTACACATTTGTAGGTGAGTATATTTGCGATTGTTCTACTCAATCGAATATTTTCCATTTTCTGTCGCTTGTTTGGTAAAAAAGTAGATGGCTTTTTATTGTATTTCAATATGTTCAACTAGATGACCATTAAACTTAAGTGGACTTATGCCCATACAGACATAAGCATATTATTATTGTCATGGACATTAATGGCAATACCAATGAAGAATATCAATTTGCTCATTGCATGTAGAAAATTGTATTCCTGCCTGCTAAAGTCTAACCAAGTGTGGTATCAATGTCCAATACAAAATACATGAAATAGAACGAAACTACTAAAGATTGCGTAATGATTTGTATCATTTTTGTTAAAATGCTTTTTAAAATCACTCTGTAATATCATACGAATTGGATAGAATGTTGTTGGAAAATCAAAAATACAAATTTACAACCGCATAGACTGCACTTTAATAAAATATCAATAGAAAGCACTGACGGATTGATTGGATGTATATCTTTTTAAAGTGAATAAAATTGAATTTTAGCGACATAATTTTAAATTAAATACCAGTACAAGTAAAAAGTTCTGTGTTTCTATAAAGTTACCACATTTTGCGGTATATTCGAAATTAATTTTTGTTGAACGAATCGAAAGTTTTTTTTTACTAAAAATAAAAAATTTAAATAAAATTATAAAAGGGTCTTAGTTTTTAAAAATGTTTTAAAATGCTTAAATACGTTTTATAAATATTTATGCCATAAAGGGTTTCCTTATTAAATATGAATTTATTATAAATTTTGTATTTTCTATAATATTCTTGAATATTAATGAGTCTTTAGTATCGTTATTTATATTTGGTGGATTGCAAATAAACTATTGAAGTTATTATTCAATTATATTTTAAGGAAGCAGTACAATTCAAATGCATGTGTTAGTAAATACACGTCATTTATTTGATTTATCATAGGCAGTAATAAATAATTTGCACGCCATTATAACACAACGTTATTGACACATGTTCACAGCCTAAATGTCATCATCAGGATATACGAAAGAGTGATTACGTGGTCAAACAAAACAAAAAAGTTTTGAATTAAAAAAGTTTTTGTTTTCTTTTTTAAATTAAAAAAAAATTATTTTAAATGCAAATTTAATTATCGTGAAAGTTTTTAGAAGTTATCAACAGAAATAATTCAGTCACAACAGTGAACTAATTAAATACATATGTATGTATGTACATACACCAGGTATTTTTTTCCGTGTTGAAGTTACTCAGGCGTAAAGTGAACACACATCCACTGGAGAGTTATCACACACTCGGACATTGTATTTGCATATCAAGCCAAATTAGGTGTAGCAATACCAACAATAACAACAATAGTATTGATAAACAAAAAAAAAAACGAAATTATAAAAACTAAAATATGCAAATAAATTTTCAGACAAACAGTTTTGCAAGCGGATGGATAAATAGACGCTTGAATGATTTACAATACATTCATATATGTGTACACACATATGTATATGTACATTCACACTCTGTCATATGTATGTATTCAAATGGTTAGATAAACACACAGGAAGAAAAAGCCACATAAATAAACAAAAATTATTAAATTTAGTTTCTCTGTGTCAGTGTGTGTCAATCTGTCACGTATGCATACGTGTATGTCCTTTATTTGTATCGTTTACTACATACATATATTCTTCACACATAGACATGCATATTTTCAATAAAATACAACAACAATTTTAAAATTATCTAACGATTGTTTGGCTTTAAGCTTGAGTAACATCGACAACAAAACGAACAGGAGCACTAACACGAACTCCAACACTAATGTTTAATAACAGTGACAGCAACTTTGTTAACAGAGAATTGAAATGCAGCTGCATTTACATATACAGGAAGAGAGAGAGAGAGAGTGACATATGAAAGCGTGCTTTAATTTTGAACATTTTAGGCATCATCTGTTTTAACTATTGTTCGTCATTTGGTTGTTATTATTGTTATCATTCGTTGCTGACCATTCATGTTGTTGTTCTATTTGACAACGACAATACACGGAAACGGAAGTGCACAACAACGGTGATGACAAATTCAATGCAGCAGTAAAAACAACACAATTGAGCCTCTATTGCTCTAAAGAGAACACACATTATCACAAATATACTTATGCGAACCTACACGCTAAATTATTCTGTTACATATTTATTACTACATATGTACATACGTATGTTTGTTTATATTTATGTAATCTCTCATGTACGTACGTATGTACGTACAATATAATACAAAAATATTCATGAGCGAGAACATATTCATATTTATTAACACATTCACACAGAACCTATATTGTCGCATAATAACAGCATTCCAGTGTTTGTTTGAATATGTGTGTGTGTGTTATTTCGAGTAACAATTACAACAAAAATTGAAAACTTTATCTCTTCAATTTGAATGCATTTCATATGAGTCTCCAAATTAAAAATTTTTTTTATTGCTCGCTGTTGTTTTTATTGCTCCCGTCAGCAGTTGTTGCTATTGTTGTTGTGGATGGCGAATGTTTTCAACACTAACGGTTTTAATAGTTCAACAATTCGTATAATGAGGTAAACGCATAGAACGAACATGAGGCGAATTGATGGGTGAGTGACCATTTTATATTTTAGGGTGCACACACACACACACACACAAGTTTGCGGTAAATGTAGCAGGTCAATTAAAATGCGGTAATAAAAAGTAAACAGATCTCTTAAATATTTGCTGTATTTTGTGTTAATTTTGTGTGCTGTAACTGTACTGTGACTGTTGTTGTTAAAATTTAGCAAATATTCAACATTTGTTTGGATTCGCTAGAAAAAAAGTTGGGTTTTCTTTCTTTCCGGCATCTGATACATGGATTTTGTGTTGGAAGTACTGAAAATTATGTGAAGGATAATATATGTTAAAGTAAACTGAAAATCAGCGAGAACGTTCTGCACATATGGGACAAGGACTGATCTGCAAGATGACTGTAGCAATGCTTCTTAACTAGTCATTTCTAAATGATTTTTTTCATTTAATTCATTGATATCTGACTTTCTGATTTGCAGTGTCTGTTTTGCTCCTCTTTGCACATACCAAGTTAGGTTCTATAAATATGTTGGTTTAGCATTGAGTTGGCAGTTCGACCAGTTAAGGCAATACCATCCCTTTTATTTAAGGTTGTAGTATTGGATCTATTTTTCATTGCCATTAAAGATTCAAAGAACCATAATCTTTGAAGCCCTATTTTCATGTTCTTCATTTGAATTCTTTTTTGTAAGCCAATATCACTGATAAAACTGCACGCGGCGTATTCCATACCGTGCCACAAATCTAACGAAATACGAAACAAACAGAAGTAAATAAAAATATTGGGAAAACGGAATATTTACATTCTTGAGCAGCGTGTTATTTGTCTATCAAAAAACACCAACCCTACCCCATATATGTGTACGTACATATGCATATGTATGTAAGCAGAAAATGAAACGAAACGTTGAATTAACTCATTAGTGCCCACTGGCAACTTAAGTTGCCAGCAGAGGTTGCCTTAGTTTTTATGCTCTAAGAGGAAATTGAGTGTAAAAAACAAATCGGTAACCGTTAGAAATTTTTAATAACACGTGGTTTTCTTTAACACGTGGTTTTCTTTATTTATATTATATCTTTATATATCCTTCGATAGGTATCTGCCCAGTGGAAACTTAAGTTGCAGGCTAAAACACCCCCTTATCCCCATTTGCTCACAAAGTCGCTGAACAAAGAGTTTTTCTTAGACCACAAGCAATACGTGTTTAAAATCTGGTGCTAAAACTCAAAAAAAAATAATTTGGGCATTAATGGGTTAATATTTAAAGAAAAGTGCTTTGTTGTATATGTAACAACGTTTATATATGCATGCATATGCATGTGGAACATTAAAGAACAATTTTTATGATTTAAAAATAAAGTTAAATGATAACAACAACAACCATGTACAAGTATTCATAGTTATTTTACTCTCCTCTTCTATTTCTAAGTGAGAGCGATTTGTATATTTTGATACTCCGGTTTTTTTTTGAAATTTTTTTTCTTGCGGCTGGTCAATAGAAGAATGAAGAGGAACAAGAGAAGTTAATTATGTCACCACATATGAAATACGATTGTATTTCTCGTATAATATAGTGAGAGAGTATTAGTGTATAAATATACAAACATGTTTATGCAGAAATAAACGGGCGTTTAATAAGTACAAAGAGAAATAATAGTACATAAAATACATCTACTATTTACTGCCATAAATATGCCCTAACATACATACAAGACATATATTATAAATATACATACATATGTATGTATGTATGCATTTATTTTGCTAGTATTTGTGCATTTTTAGACTGTAACACAGCGCTTGGAAGCATTATAATTTTTATGAGCAGACCGAGAGAGAAGGATATACAAACCGTTAGACAAATGTAAATAAACCGCCAAGCACAAGCACTAGTTTATAGACAGACAATAATATGATATAAAATAAGTTGCAGTTTAAAATTTACACATAAATATGTATACGTAAATATATACATACATACTTATGCATATACGCCTGTGGATTTGTATGTATATGTGTGTTGTGTTTATGCCATTGCAGCATACATACAATAATTTACTACTATTCTCTCTCTATCTCTCTCCGTTTTGAATTTTGTTTTTATGTGAATCGCTTTTAGGCGCTTTTACTATTTTTTTTTTTTTTTTTTTTTTTTTTATAGCTTTACGAGCTAAAGGTTGGGAATCTTCGAAAGACATTGGTAGCCCGGCCTACCAATGTGCACGATTCGCCGCAAGACTTACTCTCGGCTTGCTAAACGCATACGTACTAAACCCAACCTAGTTCGTCACACTTTCAACCATTTGCCCCCCCGGGACCACAATAAAGTATTACTTCGGGGGGGTGGAGATTCAGCGAGTGCTGCCTCCAAATTCTGCTGACCTTGCTCTCTCAGCCAATCTTTGTTGCGTCAACACCTTCCTTGCGAAAACACATACTGCGTTCCAATTGTCACTTGAGGTTAACATCAGGTTAACTATGTTATCGGGCGTTACCTGCAATCCTACTGTCCTCTCCAGGCAATTTCGTTGAACAACATATCGCGGGCAAGTGAAGAAAACGTGCTCCGCCGTCTCTCTTTCATTGGGGCATTCTGGGCATGCCTCGTCTACATCATGACCATACTTATAGAGATATGCTCTATAACATCCATGGCCGGTTAGTAACTGTGTCAGGTAAAAGTTCACCTGACCGTGTCTCCTTTTGGTCCATTCGCCTATGCTCGGTATGAGTCTGTGGGTCCACCTTCCCTTGGTTGAATTGACCCAGTCATGCTGCCATCTATGCATAGCGTCATCCACTAACTGAACAGGACTGGGGAGATCCATTCCCCTCCTTGTGTCATGTTTTCTCCGCTCTACATCCACTACTAGCCTCAGGGGCATCATCCCCGCAATCACCAATGCTGCATCAGTAGACACCGTGCGGAAGGCAGAAATCACCCTGAGAGCTGATCTTCTGTAGGCCGTTTCTATACCTGCTCTATAGGTCTTCTTATCCATGGCCCCGGCCCATATAGGGGCCGCATATATAGCGATCGAAGTCACTACCTTCATCAGTAACCGCCTCCTCTCCTGTTTTGGGCCTCCAAGGTTAGGCATTAATCGGGCAAGTGCACATGATGTCGCCGCACACTTTCCACCGACGTACGTCAGGTGTTCCCTAAACGTGAGCCTGTTATCAATCATTACTCCCAGATATTTAATCGCCTGCTTTGATGTTATGCGCTGGTCGCCTACTGTTATTGTAATAAATTCTATCTTCTTCCTACTGCTTACAAGTAGTACATCCGTCTTGTGATCAGCAAGTTTGAGACCTATTCCCGTGATCCAGTTCCTGACAATACCAACCGCAGTGTTACATGTTCTCACTAACTCATCTAAATGTTTTCCCCTTATCACCAGGGCAATATCGTCCGCAAAACCAATGATCTGTGTACCTCTAGGGAATCTAAGCCCCAGTACACCATCATACATGACATTCCATAGTATTGGGCCCAGCACGGAACCTTGCGGGACCCCCGCCGATACCGCATATGTCTTCCTGCCATCATCTGTGTCATATAAGAGCACTCTATCCTTAAAGTAGTCTTTAATAAGTTCCATCAAGTAGTTCGGTACATCCTTTCCATCTAGGGCTGTTAAAGTGGCATCCCAATCCGCAGAATTGAATGCGTTCTTGACGTCCAGGGTGATGATAGCGCAGTACTCCTTATCGCCCTCCAGCCAGCGCTCACCACTGATAGCATCCTTTGCTATTGTCATAACCATCTCTATTGCATCTATTGTGGAGCGGGCTTTTCGGAAACCAAATTGGCGATCCGACAAGCCTTCTGTCCCCAGGAATGCTTCCAGTCTCCTACAAATTATTCTCTCCAAAAGTTTTCCAGCTGTGTCGATCATACAGAGCGGGCGGTAGCCCGATGCATCCTGCGCGTTGTTACCCTTCGGAATTAGAACCAGTCTCTGTCTCTTCCATATCCTAGGGAACGTCCTCTCCTGAATACAAGCATTAAAAACTTGTCTAAACAGCTCAGTATTACTTTCAATGGCTGCCTTAAGCGCAATGTTTGGGATCCCGTCGATCCCCGGTGCTTTGTTAAGTTTCATTTCCCCACAGACTGATTCCAATTCCTGCCTGCTGACTTCTGGGATTTCCTCCGGTGACCGCATATCCCGCACGCAGTATGTAATTTCGGCTTTGTGCGGAAAGAGGTCCGCAACGATAGATTGCAGCTTAGCTGCACATGACGTTGCTGGTGGTCGGAAGCAGTTCAGCTTTCTCATCACCACCTTATATCCAGTTCCCCAGGGATTCTCGTCCACATCGGCGCACATTTCCCTGTAGCATCTTCTCTTGCTGAGCGCAATGGCCCCATTAAGGCTGGTCCTACACCTTCTATATCTTTCACGCAGTTCTGCAAATTCATCCCGGCCTCTGGCCCTTTGGAATAGCCGCCGTGCGCGCTTGCATTTACGCCTCAGATCCGCTATATCCGCGTTCCACCAGTAGACGTGTTTCTTCCCAGACATATTACGCCTCCTTGCCATAGAAACGTTGCAAGCCTCCGTTATGGAGCGCATAAGTTCCATCGCCTTGTCATTCGCGTTCCCGAATAACCGAATATCCTCCAATGCAAGGACAAAGGTTTCCCTGTCAAAGGTGGAGTCCTTCCAAAGAGGGTTCGGCGGTGCGGCAGGAACGTTGTGTCCGGTAGAGCGTTCCCGGATCTCAAAAATGATAGCCTGATGATCGCTATGTGTGTAGATGTCAGACACCAACCAGGTAGATGAGGTCGCCAGTGAGTCGCTGACGAATGTCAGGTCAATTTTAGAGCAGCGTCCATTTCTCGAGAATGTATCCCTATCACCACTATTAAGTAAAACAACATCCAATGTTGCAAGTGCGTCGAGTAGGATTTCTCCTCTTGGATTAGTGAATGCCGAGCCCCATTCAACAGCCCAAGCATTGAAATCCCCGGCAATTACCACAGGTCTCACGTGCCTTGCTTCCTTAACGATGTCATCTAATCTGCGTCTATAGTCTTCTATTGATAGGCTAGGGGGAAGATAACAGCTGAAGAAATGTACCCCATTAACGGTGCATTTCACAAAGCTCTCCCACCTGTCGTCGACATTTCCCATTGGGAATTTACCACAGGACCACATCGAAGCCCTATTGCATTTGCTGGCTATCCAACGTTGGTTTTCAGGTGCTCTGTAGTGCTCGCTCAGTACTGCCAAGTCTATCCTCTGCTCCCGCACCGTCTGTTTAAGTAGCTCCTGCGCCTCTTCGCAATGGTTCAAGTTCAACTGCAGGACTCTCATTTACCTGAGTATGTCAACTTCCGTCGTGCCGCTAGATAGTGTGCGCACTTATGACCTCCCGTGATATGCTTCGCGTCCGCGTCCGGATCGCCTCTACAAAGAAGGCAGTGAGGGTCACGGTCGCAAGCCTTGGCAATGTGACCTTGCCCTCCGCATTTGAAGCAGTGTTTGGACCAGTCACTATTACTGCTACACTTTCCTGCTACATGCCCGAACTGCAAGCATTTGTAACATCTCCTTGGGGTTACCTTTCTCAGTAAGCGGCAAACTGTCCACCCTACACGCAGTTTACCAACTTCCTCTGCCCTGCCTGCCAGCTTCATAGGGATTGCGATTACCGCCGTCCTAGTACCTCCTGGAACGTTCCTGATCGTCTTGAGAGCCGACGGTTGTATTTCCCCGATTTGGTCCCTCCATGCGGCGATTATTTCCTCCTCAGTTGTTACTTCATCCAGGTATCTGAGTTCGAATGTAGCCTCCTCAGTTATTGTTCTGACCTCTATCTCTTCGGCCAATAAGCTCCTTAGCTTAGAACGGTGCATCTCCGTAGCCACCTCTGCCGATCTTCTAAACTCCAGAAGGATTTCGCCCCTTTGTGTCTTCTTCACAAGCTGGACATCCTCGCCAACTGATTTAAGTTCCGGGGCATTCCTTACCTTCCTTAGAATGTCCGCAAACGATAGTTTCTCGGTTGGCTTTATTATCACTGCGTCTGGTCTTGGAGGTTTTCTGCGCTTCCTAGTTTTCACGATCCAATCATTGTGCTCCTGGGTGTTTTCCTCTGTTGCTGCGGGCACTACCACAGTCTGGTTCGTAGCAGTTGCTGGTCGCCCAGGCGAGTCACTATTCCTAACCTCAGCGGCAGGCTTGACTAGTCCACGAGGACGGGTTGTCCTGGTCTTCTTTGGAGGTGTTCTCCTTGGTTTTTCCAATTCATCCCTCTGCCTTTTGGAAGCACAAGGTGTCCCTTGTTGCATGATCGTCTGTGTGCTTCTGTCGTTGGTTCTGACCTTTACCTCCTGTTCCGCAACTTTATCCTTAGCGGCTTGCTGGTATAGTGACGATATAGAAGCTACTAAATCGCGCATCGCTTGGTGGATGGACCTCCTTCCTCCGCCCATCATCTCGACGAGTTCCGAGATTCTGTCGCCTAGCTTGGTGAAATCATCCACCTCCTTTTCAGGAGCTTTGCTCCTCTGTAACTCCGGTGGTGACGAGCGAGATCTCTCGCCGTTCTGCTTCAGCGGTGGTGAGTGGAGTAACCTCGAAGCCCTCCGGAAAGGATTCAGGAAAGGGCTGTCCTGCTGGGTCTCCTTTGCACCCTCGGTGCCGGTTGGAGAAGTAGCGCCTGTAAAGTTATGTTGATTGTTGCTTGTATTAAATTCCATTTTATTGGGTCCCAACTTGGAGCCGTTATCTTGGATTCGTTGTGTAGTTACCCTTATTGTGGTCCCATGGTTATCTTTGCAATGCAGGGAGGCCATGCGAGGGTTGACACAAGTCCTCATGAGAGCTTGTGTTCAGAGCCAGACCGGGAGCTAAACAGAAGAAATTCTTAACTGCCCCTACACCCCAACTCAACGGGACGAGTCCAAGATCGTACTCCAAGGCTTGCCAGGTTTTAACGGGACGGAGACAGATGGTGTATTAGCCTGAAAGCCGTCTGTACCAGATTTCACTCCAGCACATATTGGTAACAGAATACCCCATCCGCCAGCCCATGTCATCAAATCCAAATAGTAGTGTAGTCCAGTATACCATAATCAGAATCTTACTGGAATCAATTCTGATGCCTATACGACTAGGCTCCGATCGTCCACATCCGTTGGGTGCGTGCTTGCACGCATGCTGGTATGTGATTCCCACGGTGCTATCGTGATACCACGGTAGTTCAATACTTTGAGCGGCATTGTTTCGCTTTAAAGCATCAGTGTCATTGGGTATATGCCAGACTTTTCATCCGCACCCTCTACCTTTGCCCTCCCATTTAGTCGCCTTTTACGACAAGCAGGGAACCACTATGGTAGTATTCTAATCCGCTACCACACGGGCGCTTTTACTATTTATGAGGCTCCACTTGTATCTGTTTTGACTGGCAGCTATATTACATTTGGTGGTTGTTAGCTATACTTGTACGTTTATATGTATGTAGTATAGGAACATATTTAACTCCATTCTACTTCCATTGCTTGCTCATATTTGAATGCAATCAGGTCTTTAGCAAATGGTACACCTAAGGAACATAAATATATTTTATGTATTTTTATCACCCCACGCCCCTTGTTTTTGGAGAAAATATAAAATTTAAAAACAAAATAAAAAGGGAAATCGTAAATTTTTCGAAAAAAAAGAATTCCTTCCGCTCTGTTCTAAACTGCATATGAATTTTTAGCATATCGCATAATAATACGTAAATATCATAGAAATAAATATTATGTACGAGGCATTTTTAACGTGAAATAGTTTCAAATGCAAAATGGAATTGAAACGTATTCATTTCAGTAGAAAATTTATAAAATAATTTTCTTTTAAATACAAACGTATTTTTCATTATGATCCATTGTATCATTAGCATTTCATTAGAAATTAAAAAGTATTGGCTTTGTTAACTAATACTTACAATATCTTTTACTTTCAAAGGAAGTAGTAACGTTCCAAATAGCATTGATGCAATATATCCTGAAGTTTTTATAAAATTTGTATGAGTTTCGCACAAAGATTTGGCTGTGCATGTATGATTGATAGCATATTGAATATGTCGCTTGAATTTAGGAATTATTTCTGATCCTTTCGCCTAAACTTAAAGAGGATAATGCTCCTAAAGCTACGTATTGCGTGGGTTTAAAGCCGAGTTCGATTTAGCTGTCTGTCTTTTTTGTACATCCAACAGTGTGGAGCAAACGTCTGTCTGAATTAAGGAACTGGAACCAAGCGCGTGGATTACAAGAAATCCGTTAGTGTTGCCACGTAAATCCATTGAATTAATTAAACATTTTCTGATTCATTTCTGATTTCTGAAAGATCCTACTAAAGAAAGAGGGGGCGGAGTCTGCAAAGCAATATTTAAACATCTTCATTGATTCACAACAGAATTCAGGAGAATAGTATTTGGTGTTGGCAGTATGTGTGTTCCTCAGGGGCTTACACTTTTTTCCTTTTTTTTCATCTTCTTTACCAAAACGAATACATTCTTCCTGTTTCTGTTTAAGGAGTACTTCCCGTTACAAACTTATGTATCTACGCCTGTGTAGGTGTATATAAAGGAATTCTTTACAGCAATTTCTTTTTTTTTTGGTACTTTTCACACATTCAATCATCCATTCATTGGATTATATGTGTGTGTGTGTGTTATTATGTGTAGCATATGTGGGTAGGTTTGTGTGAAATTTCTTTCTCTTTTCTGTGCAATTTCCTTATTTTGTTGCAGCAGTAGCATCAATAAATTATGCCTGTAATCTGCATGTCTATGCTATACAGTTCAACGTTTCATATTTCTTGTGTGTTTTTTTTCACACATTTTCCGATTTTTATAAAGTCTAACACAGTAAATTTAAAGTTGAAGATGAGAAACGATCTTTAAATGTTATTTAAAATTTTTCATTGTTCATTTCAAACGGTCTAATGGTTTGGTTACACTCACCTCTAAATATTATTCATTTAACCCTTTCATGCCCGATGTTGCCTATAGGCAACATTGTACATTTTTGTTCATAAATTCCGTAATTTTTAATTTTTTAAAAGATTTTTTTTGCAAACAAGCTTGGTTAAAAACGTGTAAAACCAGAATACGTAAGACTCTGAATTTAATATCACTTCATATTTAGGCCATGACTAACAAACATATGTACTTAAAAAAATTTTAGCTCTGGCCCAAAAAATTCTGGCATGAAAGGGTTAAGTGCCAGTTTTGTGGTCTTTGAATTTGTGATTTGTGAGCTAATCTATTCAGAATTTTTTTACGTACTAAGGGGAATGGATCAATATGAGAGATGGACATTTGCATTGAAAATATTGTTAAATGCTGATACGCCCCTGCTTAACTTCAGTTATTTTTATTTACTTATTTTATTTTAAATTGTTTTCCTATTTAATGTTCTTTATTTTTTGCCTAGCAACAGTTCGATTTATATTTACATACAGGCATACACACATACATACTTACGATCTCCACAATACTGTTTCAGACATGTAAATGTTCGAAGTTGGAGACTTATGTTCGAAAGTGTCTTCTTATTTAGTAAATAAGTATGTATGCGTGTATGTAAGTACATTACATTAAACAAGATCAATAACAATTTTTGTAACTTTGCTTTACATATTGAAACATAAATTCATTTAGTCTTAAATTTGCATTACAATAAAGAGGTTCCAATCGGGAACAAATATTTGAAATTATAGTTCGTTTATATTTAAAAAAAGTAGCTTTTAGCTTGTAAAAAATATTACAGGCTCGAAACATTGGTGACCCCGACGTGATACTTTAAAAGATCAACATCAATTCGGATATTGATAGGTATCGCGTAATCTTTCTTGAAGATCAATATTAATTCGAATATTGATAATTCGTTTGCCGTCGGCATATTTAAATAATTTTTAAAAAATTAGTATCAATTCGGATACTAGTTTGTCTTGTTTTTTCGGTTAAAGGCTAAAAGAAAATTTCGTAAATTAATATAAATTTGTATATTAATATCTAAGACTTTTTTGTTATTCGTCGGTTTAACAATAAAATTAATAAAATTAAAGAAAAATGTCAAAAAATAATGGTGAAGGATCTTCTAATTCTGGCGAAGCAGATAAGTCGGTGAATTTGTTGCCCTATTTTTCCAAGATTGCTGTTTCGCTGAAAAAACTAGAAGACCTAAATAAAAACCTTACGCATTCACAGCTTAAGGAATATGATGATGCAGAGCTGTCCGTCCGTTTGGAATACGTCGAAAAAATCAACAAATGCTACGAAGAGGCACAAGGTATGATAGAGCAGTATGAATGCAGTGCATCGGATACCAGTGACAGTATGGTTTTTATGTCATTGTATTTCGAAGTGAAAGCTAAGTTAACCCGTCAAATCGCTGAGGTTCGCAGAACTGATTCCAACCAACGTTCGTCAACATTTCGCCAATTTTCTCTCGATGAGTCACCGTCTCACGCAACATCGCGTAAAACCAAGGTTCCAGAAATCCAATTGCCGAAATTCCGTGGTTCATACACAGAGTGGCCTAATTTCTTCGCATTGTTCTCGACTATTATAAATGATAATAGTAACTTGAGTAAATTGGAAAAGTTTCATTACTTGCGTGCAAATTTGGAAGGTGTTGCCCTAGACACAATTGCGTCGCTTGAATTGAAAGAAGCTAACTACGACGAAGCCATGGTATTGTTAAAAAATCGTTTTGACAATAAACTGCTAAATTTTCAAACGCATATAAAGGGGCTCTTTGCATTAAGCAGTGCTGAAAGTGGGTCTGCTGCTGATTTGCGTCGATTTAGTGACAGTTTTAATGCACATTTGCGTGCTATGCAAACTATTGGAAATCAACAGCAAATTACCGATGGTTTATTGATCCATTTGGTAGCAACAAAGATGGATGCCAAATCGCGTATAAAATGGGAAGAAGGGCTACCAATAAATGACTTGCCAACTTGGGACTCAATGGCAGCATTTTTAGACAAAAGGTGTCGCATGGCAGAAAACTGTGAAAATTCGGGAATAATTAACCCTTCGAAACCGCATATTTTGAAAAAATCTAACCAAATCAATCGGCATGTTCATGTTGCATCTCAAAATAAATTGTGCTTTTTCTGTGACTCTAAAGATCGTTTCATCAGCAATTGTTCGAGATTTTTGAATTTATCACCCTCTCTACGTTTTAAAGAGGTAAAAAATTTAAAATTATGCCTTAATTGTTTGCGGAAAGGTCATATGCTAAAAAGTTGTACTTCTGGTTGCTGCCGTCAGTGTTCCTCAAAGCACCATACATTGTTGCACATTGATAGTACTCCCACAGATAATCTCGTCGCTTCATCCATGGTTACCAGCCCTGCTCAAACGGTGCTTATTTCGTCCAATGATGCACAAGCAAAAATAACATCAGCGTCCACTACAACCGTTTTCCTCGCAACAGCTGTAGTGATGGTCAAAAATAGTTTTGGAATTTTTGCACCTTGTCGCGCAATACTCGACTCGGCATCCCAACTTAATCTAATAACAAACCGATTTGCAAACTTTTTAAATTTGAAGTGTGAAAGGACATTCGCAAGTATCTCTGGAATCGGTAATGGTAATTTAACTATTGATAAATCAGTTGATATATTAATCAAGTCCAGGAACGGAAATTATTCAACATCATTGACTGCTATGGTGATTCCCAGCATTACTGATTATCAGCCCAGCATTATTTCCAACAGGTCAGAGTGGAAAATCCCTAATAATATAGAGCTCGCTGATCCCTCATTTGATAAATGTGGTCGTATCGATATTTTAATTGGCGCCGAATTGTTTTTTGAATTAATGTCAGTTGGACAAATTAAATTGGCTGAAAACTTGCCTATGTTACAAAAAACATTATTAGGTTGGGTAGTTGCTGGCGGTAATATTCGTTCTAATCATTCCTGGTCATTAGCAGTTAGTTCCAAAGTAAAACATGATGATGAATTGTGCTCTGTAGTAAAAAGCTTTTGGGAAGTGGAGAATAATTTTGGCAGCTGTAGCTCGTTTTCTGAGGAGGAAATTTTCTGTGAAAATCATTTCCTAAAAAATATGGTTCGCCTCGATTGTGGTTCATTATCCGTTCGTTTGCCTGAAATAGATGGAAGTGGTAGGCATAAACTTGGTGACTCTTATCAGCGTGCTTTACAACGTTTTAAAGGTTTAGAAAGAAAATTCAGAAGAAATCCCGATATGAAGATGCAATATGCAAAATTTATGGCTGAGTATATATCGTTGAATCATATGTCTTTAATTTCTTCACAGGTTTCCCAGAAGACATATTTTCTCCCACACCATTGTGTGTATAAGCTGGACAGCACATCAACCAAATTAAGAGTTGTTTTTGATGGTTCTGCAAAAACAACAACTGGGATGTCTCTTAATGATATTTTGTATACCGGTCCAACTATACAGCCAAAATTGTTCAGTACACTTCTGCGTTTTCGATGCTTCAAAGTTGTTCTTAGTGGAGACATCTGCAAGATGTATAGGTGTGTTCGTGTCTCTTATCCAGATAATTATCTACAATGTATTCTATGGAGAGAAAACGAAGAAGATGAAATCAAAACTTATTCATTGGATACAGTTACGTATGGTACACGTCCTGCAGCATTCCTGGCTATTCGAGCAATGCATCAATTGGCACATGAAGAGGAAACAAATTTTCCCGTGGGTGCAAAGGTCATAAAGCGTGATTTTTATGTGGACGATATGCTGTCCGGTGGTGATTCTGTTGAGGAGGTGCGAATAATTCAAAAGCAGGTCGCAGCCTTGCTAAAGCGTGGAAATTTTGTAATTAGAAAGTGGTGCTCAAACGTTCCAGCCGTTTTAGAGGACACGCCGCCAGAACAATGCGAGCCACTTTTAAAATTTAGTGATGGTACCGATATCACTAAAACACTTGGCCTGATTTATCATCCCAAAGCGGACAATTTTATTTTTTCATTTAATTCTGTTGATGATTGCAAAGTTGTTACGAAGCGCTCTATATTATCGTCCATTGCCCGTTTGTATGACCCACTAGGTTTAATTGGGCCGATTATAACTAGAGCAAAAATATTTATGCAACATTTATGGAAGTTGGAGCTACAGTGGGACGAAAGCCTTCCCCAGTTTTTACATTCATCATGGCTCGAATATATTTCGCAGTTTGATTCCATTGAGTATTTTAAATTTTCTCGATGTGTTTTGAAGTCAAACAAGAATGTCCAAGTACATGCCTTTTGTGATGCCAGTCTGGTAGCATATGGGGCATGTGTTTATATAAGATCACAATCTGAAAATATTGTTAAAGCATCATTGTTATGCTCTAAGTCTAGAGTTGCACCCCTTAAATCTTTAACGATTCCGAAACTTGAGCTTTCTGCGGCGTGTCTCCTAGCAGAACTTGTGGATGAAGTTGTAAAAACACTACCTTATGATTGTGATGTACATTGCTGGTCAGATTCAATGGTCGTACTTTCTTGGCTTCAGGAGCAGCCTTCAAATTATAATATTTTCGTTTCCAATAGGATCTCTCAAATACAAACAATCACAAATAAGATGAAGTGGCACTATGTTCCAACAAACCTTAATCCTGCAGATATACTTTCAAGAGGCTCATCACCTAAGGAATTACTTAATTCTACATTATGGAGCAATGGTCCTGATTTTCTGTGTCTTGAATCTTCAAAATGGCCTTCCAATATGGAATTTTTGACGGAGTTACCTGAAAGACGTCGAAATATACTAGCTACAACCTCTTTAACTGATTTTGCATTGCAGTGTAAGTACCACAATTCTTTTCCAAAAATGCAACGTATATTTGCATATGTTTTTAAATTTGCGTACCCTAAATTGAAGACCCAAGATGAAAAGCTTACGCCAACAGACTTAAAAAACGGAACATATCTTTTAATAAAAAATATACAGTTAATTCATTTTGCAGCAGAGTATAAGGCCCTCAAATCAAATCAAAATTTACCTTCATCCAGCAAGCTTTACTCACTGATGCCTATAATTGACTCATTTGGAGTAATTCGTGTCGGCGGTCGTCTTCAAAACTCTTGTCTCGAATTCGATGCTCAACACCCTATTATTTTGCCTAAACATCATCCATTGACATCGTCTTTGATAATACATTTTCATCAAAAGTTGTTGCATGCTGGTCCTCAGGTTTTACTAGCTACAATTCGGCAGCAATATTGGCCCATTGGAGGCCGTAAATTGGTAAGCTCTATTATCTCAAAATGTCTTCAGTGCTTCAGAATGAAATCGGTGTTAAGTCAGCAAGTGATGGGAAACTTGCCTGCAGATCGAGTACGCCCAAACAGAGCTTTTCACACTACTGGCGTGGATTTTTGCGGCCCATTTTATTATAAGTCTGCGGTGAGAAATCGCCCACCTGTCAAATGCTATATTTCGATTTTTATATGCTTTTCAACCAAGGCTAGTCACATGGAAGTAGTACAAGACTTATCAACACCATGTTTTTTAGCGGCTCTTCATCGCTTTATCGCTATTAGAGGAAAGCCCAGAACTATTTGGTCCGATAATGCAACTAATTTCGTTGGCGCTAAAAATGAGTTATTCGATTTAAAACAAATGTTTTTAAGTGAGTCGCATCAGAGGTCACTGCAACAGCAATGCCTAGAAGATGAAATAGAGTGGAAGTTCATCCCACCAAGGTCACCCCATTTTGGCGGATTGTGGGAGGCAGCTGTGAAATCAGCTAAGCAACATTTTTATCGCACAGTTGGACTAAACACTCTTACATTGGATGAGCTACAAACTTTGGTATATCAAATTTCTGCAATTTTAAACTCTCGACCACTGGTTCCTATTTCTGAAAATTGTAATGACCTTGAGGTGCTAACACCCGGGCATTTTTTAGTTGGAGGTCCCCTAGTCTCTATAATTGAGCCTAATATCACCGAAATGGATACTAGCCGTCTGAACAGGTGGCAAAGAGTAACCCAATTGCAACAAATCTTTTGGCGAAAATGGAGCAGTTCTTACTTATCTCTTCTTCAAGAACGAAAGAAATGGCAACAAAAGGGTACAAATATAACTTGCGGCGCAATGGTTCTTCTCAAGGATGAAAATCAACCACCCTTGAAGTGGCAAATTGGACGTATTTCTGAAGTTATAACTGGTGAAGACGGAGTTGCTCGTGTCGCAGTTGTTCGCACAAATAATGGTTTAATTAAACGCGCGGTTACTAAACTTGCTGTTTTACCCATAGAATCATCTGTTGAAGGCTATAAACCTCCAACGGGGGGAGGATGTTAAATGCTGATACGCCCCTGCTTAACTTCAGTTATTTTTATTTACTTATTTTATTTTAAATTGTTTTCCTATTTAATGTTCTTTATTTTTTGCCTAGCAACAGTTCGATTTATATTTACATACAGGCATACACACATACATACTTACGATCTCCACAATACTGTTTCAGACATGTAAATGTTCGAAGTTGGAGACTTATGTTCGAAAGTGTCTTCTTATTTAGTAAATAAGTATGTATGCGTGTATGTAAGTACATTACATTAAACAAGATCAATAACAATTTTTGTAACTTTGCTTTACATATTGAAACATAAATTCATTTAGTCTTAAATTTGCATTACAATAAAGAGGTTCCAATCGGGAACAAATATTTGAAATTATAGTTCGTTTATATTTAAAAAAAGTAGCTTTTAGCTTGTAAAAAATATTACAGGCTCGAAACAAATATCTTTAAATGCACGTAATGTATTCACTCTCTTTATGAAATATATCCCAACAGATGCTTATTATGATTTTATTTAAATATAAATTTTCGTTAAATTTCATTACAACAGGAAAAAAGAAGATATTGTTTCCAAAATTATGTCATAAGCTCCTTAGGGTGCTGTCTGGTGTAACATTTAAATGAAATTGTTTAAAAATTTAATAAAAATTCGTGTAATATTTCATAAAAACATAAATTTAGTTAAGCTCAACGAATGCTTTTCGCAAAAAACAAAAATGAATTCATTTTCGTTTGACACAATAACCATATCTACTCAAACACATTGACTGAAACCTTAGCATGTGTACATATGTGTGTGTGTGTGTGTGAGTAGAAATTTCCATTTATATCGATATGGCTTGCTTGGCTTCGTATGCGCCAATTTTTGGTTATTTTATGCCATTCAACCAACTCCCATCCCACTTCGTTTTACTTCCACGTATGTATGTATGGTAAATGTTGATTTTGTTTTCCCTTTTTTTCTTCTTCATTTTGTACGTTTTTATTCCTGCATTTCATTTTCGGTTTCATATTTATTTTTGTCATAATTTTGCAAAAAACAAAAAGAAAAAGAATGTAACCCAGTTTCAAGAAAAAAGCAATAAATGCAGTAAAAATAGGGCCAACAAAATCACTTTTAAGTACAAAGATTAATTTATGACAGACAGAGAGGTGTCGTATACATTTCTGTGTGTATGTGTGGAATTGTGTTTTTTTATGTTTTTGCATGTATGTTATGTATGCATGTATGTATGTGTCTGAATAGATTTTCAATTATGAATGAAACTTTAAAATGCCATTCATTCGTACGGTAAAATAGCAAAAAAAAATGGAGAAAAAAGTGAATGTATACATGTGCGTAGACGGAAATACAGAGAAAGAGAGGGAGAGAGAGAGGTGAGATTTTGTTAAAGTGGTGAACTCAACACTCATCCAAATGTAAATTCTGGCGTAAATATTTTTGTGTTTGTTTTTTCTTCTTCAGTTTTTTTGGCTATTTAAGCACATATTTGTATGCAGATTTAGTGTGTATATGTGTGAATATGTTTTTATAGCTTTTAATATAAAAAAAGTTTGTTTGTAGTTGTGTAAGACAGTTGGTTGTTGGCATGACCAACACGTATTTTAAACTAATTACTCGCATATATTTTTCATATACATATGTCCAGTATATGTCCATTGAATATGAATGTGGTTTTAAGTGTCGGTGTTTATTTGTGGCATGTATGCGTGTGTCTGCTTATGTAGTAATGGGCCTCCTGTAAATATTGTAAATATTTTATTCATTTGTTTTATTGTAACTACAGTTCCTATTATTGTTGCAGATAAATCTCATCTTGTCGATTTACTTTTGCATGAAATTGTATTAACTTATCATATTAGATTGGTATAAAACATTCATATATTTCATTGTATTTTCATGTTCATTTCATATATGAAATATATTTCTAATTTATTTACTAAAATTCATTGTTACTTTAAAATGTTTCCGGTTTTTAAAAATGCCAATATGTTTTTACGCTAAAAAGCATTTTTATTATGCTGTCAATAACTTTCCAAATATGTCTGTCTCTCTTAATCCTTTTCAGCGTTACATTAAAAAGTTTGATAAGCCGTTTTTATTAGTTTTCAATTATAACATTATGGGGTAAGAATATTTAATTTATTACTGGCTTTTAAAACCAAAAAGCTTATATGTACAACACTATGCCATTTCGAAACTACTACAAATAAATATACTCGTGTATTTAGTATGTAGAGATTATTTGGCAAAATTTTTAAATCCAATGGTTGTAAAAACTACGTACAATAAAACGGAATTTAAAAGTATTGTTTGGGAAATAACATACAGGAATAATACAGCACTAAAGTCGCCGTAATCTAGTAGGTAATGTGTTGGCCATGGTTCAAACCCCAAACCCAAGTCAACTTGAACAGAATAAAATATGAAAAATATATTTCTTCGGTGACTTTCTCTCAGCAGTCTTCTGGCAAAAACTCTGATAGTAAATGAAGTTGCCATGAAAGGTTTCTCAAAAATTTGTAGTTCGAAGTCGGCTTTCAATTCATTTACTAGGTATTTTAACAGCGCAACAATGCTGATTTAATGATGGCGTTAAACAGGGACTGCCATAACTGAGAAAAGACTTCTTGAGTCTTAGATATTCTGAATTTGACCTTAAATGATCGATAATGATTCTTGAAGGCCTTATGTTGTCAAGACAAAAACGATGGAGATGAATTATTGTATTTGAATAGCGGAATCAAGTACTTGGCTTGCACGATTAGTAAACATTTTTGTTTGTGTTAGTAATTCCTATGGAATTAACTATTAAATATGTTTTCAATGCACCCGACTCTATCTTATGAAAACAACAAAAAGAATTATGAAATGAAATTACGCCTCACTATTGTTATGAAATAAGAAATTTTAAATCTTGTAATGTATAATGGAAAGTAGTTTTTTTTGTTATTTTCTTGTAGCCAATATTGAGTTACCATACACAAATTGTATATACCACACACACACACCATGTTTATTATTATTTTTATTATAGGTTTTGTTATTGTTGTTACAAATAATAACATAATACCGGGTTAGAGTAATGACGATACTAATAATAATAAGAATATTGTAAAGGATAAACAACAAGTGCATAGCAGCACCTTCATTCACATACATACACAGACTTACAATGTGCATACAACATACACACTTCTAAACAATAGAGTAAGAAATATAAAGAAGAAAGAGAGAAAACTTACCTAAAACTATGCAATAGTTTGGAGGAAACAAAAAAGGTACGCAAGTAAATGTGGGAGTAAACGAGTTGGATGACTTGCAAGGCATTATAAGAAGCGAGCGAAGAGAATGTATGGCAAAAACAAAAAAAAATAGTAAAATGAGGTCGCACTTAAGTGCTACTAGAGACTAGTTGTTGATAATGAGGAAACTTGTCAACATCATCACATTTATAGACACACGATATACGATAAAAGCACGCAGTCAGTCATCTTCTTTTTTTGCTTTAAATTTTTTTTGCATGCTCTTCCTTATTTTCTAAAGTATTTGTTTTTGTTCTTGTTTTTGTTTTCGTTATTTCCTATAATAAGAGAAGGTAAATATATGTACATATTCATTCATATTTCAAAATAACTGTAAATACAAAACGTTTGCTTAGCCTATATTAGAAACACTGTAAGCAGAGCAGAGCATATGTGTGTGTTTCTGTTTGTAAATAAAGAAATTACGTTAGTTTTTCTCTCTCTTTCGATGAAACTATGTATGATTTTCAAAGTAAATAGCAAAAGATAACAAAAAAAAATGTTTATTCGTTTATAGTTTAGTATGACCACAATTTATAAGAAAAATAATTCATAGATTAAGTAATAAAAAAAAATAATAATTGTTGAGAGAACATTGGAATATAATCTCTTAAACTATGAAAAAAATTTGGATTTTTGGAGACATGCAATGCTGATCAATTATTTTACTTTTTTCCAATTGCAACTATATTTAGTATAGAATGTATGTATGTATGTAAGTGTTATTTATTTTAGTTAAAGTTTTGTTTACAAAATTCTCCAATTTATTCTATAATTTCAGTTAAAATACAGACTTGCCAATTCATTTTCAATTCAATTTCAATAGCAACTAATGCCAAGAAGAAAAGGAAACAAAACTAAACTAAATCTTTGCTGTCAACTAAACACTCCTTTGGAAAGGAATCACTTAAATACAACAACTAAATTGTAAATAAGAGCTAAAGACTATGAAGAGAGAGAGAGCAAAAGTAAGTAGTAAAAGAGAGCAAGAGCAAGAGTACAAAAATAAAATGAAAAAAAGAAAACTGAATTTGTTTCATTACCTAGTGAGAATTTGTTGAAATGATTTGTTTTTTTTTAGATTTTTATTTTTGTTTTTGTATTGAGCATATTTTCATTTATTTGGTTGTATGAAGAGAGTATATTTTTGTAGTTGCATTTGTTGTATACATTTAAACCATGTTGTAAATAAACCAGTCGTTGTAGTGGTCGTAGTAATATTGGTGAGAATGTACAAAAAGTTTAAAGATAAAATTGTTGTAGTTGTTGCAGGTAGGAAACATAAATGTGTAGCAAAATGTATAAAAAAAGAACCATTAAAAACAACCATAAGAAGAAGAATAAAAAAAATTATTAAATCGCAAAAAACTTGTATAAATTATTTGCAATAAGTCATAAGCTTAAAACAAAAAGGTAACATTTTCATACCAAAAAAAAGTGACTTAATAATGATCATAATTTAAAGTTAAAGGCTAAACTAGTGTATTAATATTTGTGATTATACATATATGTGCTGTGCTGTGTCTATTTACTACAACTAATTTGGTCCCCTTTTTCAGCAGTTCTTTACAAAAATATTTTTGTAAATGGCATTTACTTTATAAACAAACATACACGTAAACTCATATAAAAAATGCATATGAAATGAATTGCAGGGTAAAAAAATGGTAATAACAAGCAAGAAACAAACCTACAACAATATGCAATTCATATTCACAATATTAACCCTTAAAGGTACAATATTTTCATTTCTGGGAACTGAAATTATAACAGAAATTCTAAAAATTAAACTAACGGGAATTTACAACCTAGTATTTGAGACCTAAGCACTTTATAAGCAAGAAGTAATTTTTTTCTGCTCTTATAGGATCTGTCCTATAAACTTTTTGTATCTTCTGGGTACCACTAGCTCATTCAAGGGTTAATTATATGAAATTAAAATAACAAAAAAAGAAAATCTGTAGTTTCAACATTAATTACTATGCAGAAAATATAGAAAAAATTAAAAAATAATAATAATTATTACAATAAAAAAAAAAACAATTCATTGCACAAATAATTATGCTTTAACGACTTGTGTACATACGTATACAAATATCACTTTAACTGCCACTGTCTCTCTTTCTGTCATATACTCTGAGTAATAAAAATCATTTTTACATTACAATTACCTGGTGTAATGCAAATTTATAATTAAAATGCAAATACCGAGTACATGAGTAAAAATACAAAGAGAGTGACGGAGAGAAACTTTAAATTTATTTTTGCATTTTCATTGTTTTTGCTTTAATGTTTGAATTTCTGTATTTTTAAAACAAATTGATATTTATGTATGTATGTATGTGCAGACATAAATATACGAAAAATAATAAATAAATGGAGAAATAAATAAATATTTCAAATTAAAGCAAACAAATAATCATGAATTAAAAAGAAATTTCTATTTTAGAAAATATGTTTTCAAAACAATACTTATTACTACTTATAACACAAATACCATATAAATGTTATCACACGTTTATTATTATTGTAACTATTTATCTTGGCAGTAGTTTAGGAATATCCCCACCAATAGATGAATCGCGGCCAAGGATTCTAAATTTATTGAAATTGTTTACAATTTCAATTATCATAACCAATATTTTTTTAAATTTTTTGTTTTATATTTGCATTTTGTTTCTGGCAATTATTTGATTATTTTCATTAATTTTTTATATATATTTTGTGCATTAATATGCATGTATTTACGTGTGTTTTTATTTCTAAATTAAATCATTTATCATTATAATTTGTCTAGCAATTATTACACCAATTAAAATAGTTTGTTAAACACAGCATATTGTTTAAATACAAAAAAATAAAAAATAAATCACATCCACAGAAATGATTTCAATTAAACAATTAAAAAAAATGAAAAATTGAATTCATAAACAGAAGGCAAGAAACTAAAAATAAATAATTGAATATGAATTGAAATGAAATGACCCCAACAAATATTTACTATTTGCATGAGAAAAAGAAAAAACGAAACCCAAAATAAAACAAATGTAAAGTCCTAAGCGACTAACTTTCACTCTAATTCAGTTGGTCGAGGTATTATTGGTGAATTCGTCCCAAATTTATATTACACATGTTATAGTCTTTTCTTTTTCACAACATACTCTATTTAAAAATGTTCTCTGGGTCAATGTCGTAAGAATCTTTGCCAAAAATTCTAAGGCGGTTATTTCTAAATGCTAGGTAGTGGTACAAAAGCGACCAGCTGCCACCATATCACTTGTCCTTTTCATTTGACTTTGTTCCAAACCGATTGGCATGATAAAAAATTGGACGGATATGTCTGGATAGGTCATTTCTACTTTGACTTATAAGTTAACTGAAATGCCTGACTACATATTCGAGCCAAGTAAATCTCGAGATGCCACAGAGTCCACAAGCAATTTAGTCGGTCCAAACAATAGTAAAGAATATCACTGTTAATCAACACTCTAACTGGCAGAACTGAAACGGAATGGCATTAACAAGAGACAATACCTAAAGCAAATGTTATGAACAAATGTTCTTATAAAGGCCTAATAAATGCTTAGGCCACCTACTAAAGGAATATAAGGTCAAGTCTCTGTTCACTTTTCTACCCCCGTAATCATAATTAGTTTTTTTTTAAATTTTTTGTTGCTTTAATCAAAACATGAAAAGTTTCTCAATAAATAAAAATCTGTCGTTCGGAGTCGACTTTAAACTGTAGGTCCCACCACTCATGTATAAAATTAACACACACAACATAAGTGGTGTGAGAAACTAGGACGTTGTATAATGGGTCAATTCGACCTCCGGGTACTGTACTTGTCACAAGTACACGTCCTCTAACCTAACCTAACCTAATCAAAACATACTGTTTTTAGCCTAGTGTAGGGTGTCATTGAATAAACAAAAGTGACATGTCAGGTTCAAAAATGTATTTTGATTTGCCTTTCAGCAATTGGAAATGTTAATGTTAATTAAATTTTTCTATAAAATAGACAAAAATGCAAAAAAAAAACACGAGAAACATTAACAAAACTGCTCATAAAAATTGGTTTTGTAAAAAAAATTCCTAATAAATGAAAAATAATTTACTATTGGAGAAGGCTTATTCGCCATCACAGGAAATATAGTATGAAATAAAATGTTTCCCATGTCCAATAATAAATTACAGAGACGAGAAGAGTACAATTAATTCAAAGGAACATAAATTCGAATGTTGGAATCATTGGGAAAAAACTTAAATAAAATAAAAGAATACACTTGACGGTAACACATGAAAATATTGTCAGTTTAATGATGACACTGTAATAAACAGCAGACAACAAATCATATTTTGGCTGACAACAAATGAAAATGAGTTGAAAAGCAATTACTTCTGTACAATATTTTTAAACAAAACGATAATGTGTGTTAAATAACAAAATTTACAAGCAAATAACAAACAAAAAAAGGATACCAGAAATCAAAAGTGTTTTCTAAACATATCTACTAAATAAACACACACACAAATGTGAATCAATTCTAAAAAGAGAGACATACGAGTGTCTGTACATATGTATGTGTGCAGATGAGATATGGAAAGTGAAGAGTAAAACAATAGCAAATAAAACTAAACCAAGAAAGAGTAATGCTATCGAAGAACAAAAAAAAAACAACAACAATAAATAGTTCAAGTAGAACAAGATGAGCAGACAGGCAAATAAGAAACAAATAAAACAAAAACAAGAAAACAAAACAAAAAAATAAAAGAAGACAATGCAAAAACCCACAAGACACACCAGAAAAACCAAAAACAAAAGAAAAGAAAAGTCAGGTCTTTCTATTTTTAAAGGAAAACTAAACGAATGTTTGGCGGCTTTAAAATAAAAAAGTTGTGTTGTTTTGTTGTTGCTCTTATTATTGTTGAATAATTTTCTTTTGGGGTTTTGTACATAACACCACTTGACAAACAAAAATGAATAATAGCAACAAGAGTAACAATAACAATAACAACAACAACAGCAATTCACTAAAACAAGAAGTCACAAGACAATGCAATAAAAAGTGAAACAAAAAAGAGAGAGAGACCCAAACAACAAAAACTATAAAAATGCATACAAAATAAAAATTAATGGCGAAAAGGAGAAGAAAAACAAAAAAGAAAAGAAAATAATAGGAAAACTTTCCACACTCCAACAATGAGTGTAAAAAGTTCATTCTTTTCATAACAGGGAAGATGAATGCTTTGGTACACGTAAAAGAAAAAAAGAAAAGAAATAAAAAAAAAACTATTAAAATTGGTGGTGAGCAAAAGAGATTTCGTATTCCTATTATACAACGAGGTTTCTTTTATTCAAGTATAAAAATTAAATTTGATGCCGAATGACATCCCTAGAGAATTATGATTGTATATCAATGCTATACTATGGCATTATATTTTAGCATAGCACGCATATAGCAACCATTCATCAACTAACAATATTTTATGTGGAATTTTCTCATTTCATTTGCCAGCATGTTGCCTTGGCTAATGAAAAAGGTCTCATAGAAGACCTTAGTTAGCTTCGGTGCCATTGTTTTGTTAAAGAGATGTTGCCGATGTTCCTGGCCCAAAATATTCAAAGTATTCTTCTAATGCATCGGTTGACAAAGTTTTGAAGAGGCTGGGTAATGATAACTGATAGCTTTACAGGTTGAACATCCATTGACGAGTACATATTCAACATTTGTTAAAAACTGCGTTGCTTAGTGTAAATTTTTTGCTTATTCCACAATTTCAAGTCTACATCTGATGTGCGTACCCAGATAATTAGGAATTTTCCATCAATTTGCCAATGAATTCCTTTCTTCCGATTTCCAATCCCTTAAAGAAAGAGGATAAGTGACTATATCTACCAGTTTTAAGCATAAATGCGTCCGAATAATATTTTTTTGTGAAGAATGAAACTCCTGTTGTGGTTATAAATTTTCCCAATCAGTTCAATTGCAGTACAAACGATGCACCAAAGGAAATAATTGTCAATGAAATTATATCTCCGTTAATTGCGAGACAGCCATGCAGAAGTTAAATCTCAGATCGTAGCACCTAAAATAGCAATTCTACTGTTAACAGAATGCGTACAGCTATGTCCTTTGTGAGGTAGAGTGGATTGTTAAAGAATCCATGAGCACTCGATGATGCAAATGAAGGCCATAAGGGTGTAAAATATGGTATAAAACAATAGTAACTTGTAGAATTATATTTCCTGTTATGATTAGACTCGTTTGTTTCTTTTTTCCTTAATTAGAAATGACTAGATACGCCGCAGTCTAGTAGGTAGTGTGTTGGCTTATTAGATGTAAGGCCACGGTTCAAAACCCAAGTCAGATATCTCCAACTAAAGGAAATATGGAAAAATATTTCTTCGGCGACTTCTTCTCAGCAGATTTTTGGCAAAAGCTCTGAGAGTAAATAAAATTGCCATGTAAAGTTTCTCAAAAAGTCTGTCGTTCGAAGTCGATCTTAAACTGCAGTTCCCGCCTCTCATGTGTACAATTAACACACACAACATAAGTGGTGTGAGAAGCTAGGTCGTAATCCTGACTGAAGAGTTGTAATGACAAATTATGTATGTATGTATGTAGATACGACAATTTGCCCATTTTGTCCCTAATCAAGTTTAAAACAACACGATATGAATCTTAACTCTTTCACACTCAACCAGAAAAGATAAAAAATTCTAAAATTCATCTGCAACAGTTATAAAGAAAAAATTAACATAATCGAGGAGAGAGAGAGAGTAGTTGCCTCTGAAAAAAAGCATGACCATAAAATAAAACAAAAACACCGGAAGTAAAAAAGAAAATAAAAACCACCAGTGACTTGCAGGCATTAGACAGCATTAAAATACCTTGAAAAATAAAAATAAAAAATTAACAGAAAAACAGCAACAGTAAATACAACAACAAAGTAAAAACACAAAAAAAAAAAAACAAAAAGAGAAAAAATAAAAGAAAAGCTGAATAAAATTGCACAAATTAAGACTACAACAAGACTACACTAAATATTTAACACGCTTTTAATAGGAGAATACCTCACCTGTAGGTTACTTAATAAAGCCTGAAAATATGGCATCGCCAGCAATGTGTTGGTGCGGCTGCTGCCACTACTGGCACTAGGCTGCGGTAAACCATCCTGGGCCTGCTGCACCAAATGCGAATGCTAAACGTTACGTTAAGACGTACAATAAAAAGGAAAGGAAATATACAAAAAAGCACAGGGAGATTGAAATAAAGGATGAATAAAAAGACAACAATTTTTTTTGTTTGTTTTTTTTTTTTTAAGAGCCATTTAAATCTGAAACATAAAAATAAAATTGCAGAATATTTGGTGTATAAAAAAGAGTATGTGGCAGTTATTATTCACATGATATGCACAGAGATAATATTTACCACATACATACATAACTTGTTTTTATATCCCAGATTTTTCAAATAAAATAAAAAAAAATTAAAAGAAAAAAACAAAAATATTGTTATTCTAGTTAGGTTATGTTACGGATAAAATATTTATTGCTAGCCATGTATTGTTATTGTATATTTGACTACAGTTATATGAGTATATTTTTTTTTAGTTTTTGTTTTAGTGTTTAGCACTACAGTTATAACAGTAAAATACTATGATCTACAGTATGAGTACAATCATAAAAAAGCGTACTTTCAAGAGTTTAACGATGGTTAAACGACTTTTAAATGGATTTTTATTCATAAACAAATTAATACAAGTACCGGATGAGAGCAATAAAGTGTATAGGAGCGAAGAGAGCAGAAAAAGTTAAACAAACAGTCGAAATGATAAAAAACCACAAAGTTTTCCACTTAAACTTTAATTGAGAGTTGGCTAAACAAATGGAAAAATGAAAAAGAAAAAACGGAACATTTAACCAAGAATTGTTAGCATGACTATAAAAATAGCAACAGACTTGTTGTTGTTGGCCCCTTAGATTCCTTAAGAGATGAAAAATTAAAAAAAAACCAAAAATGACGAATAACAGACAGACAAACTAGAATTGTTTTGTACTCTTTTTTTGCTGTTGTTTTGTTTTCATCATTCAAGAGAAACCATCAAATTTTCATTTAAAATTCACAAGTCAAAGGCGAACAGAACTCAACAAATGCTGTTAAGGACGCCATCTAATCATTTGACTTTTTCGCACTTCAAGTCTTTAAATAGAGAAAAGCGTTGAAAAAAGTGTTTAAAAATAATACTGAATTATGGCTGAGTCATAGTTTACAAAAGTTTGTTGGCGTTCCAAAGACAATTGTTTTAAAAGGATTAAAAGTTTTTATTTGACAGAAAAAATAATAGAAAATGGAGTCAAACAACTGCAAATAAAATATTAATGGGTTCGTATACTTCCTCATTTTCATAAATTTGATTTATTTTCACAGTTAAAATTGCTTTAGAGCAATAGAATTCTGTTAAAAATTTTCTTTTCACTCAAATGGTACGAAAAGGAGAAGAATAACGCAAAATAGTACAACGAGTCCAGGTGCGCGTAATTTAAACGTGTTTCTCGCGATATGACTTTTTTCGACGTAGCCACCACGATTTAACAAAAACTACTTGAACGATTTCGTTAAAATTTTGGGACTACGTTCCTAAGGCGAGTAGTTTAAGACCGAATTATCCATTTTTTGATCAATCAATAATTAATAATGTTATTAAAGGAGTATATGTACATATATAATAATGGTCTCCAGATTTTGAGGTAACCCTCTTCAGGCTGTCGTACCACTGTCGGACTTTACAATAATTGAAAAAAAAAATTTTTAATGAGCAATCAAATGTCCTCTTTAAGATATAAAAAGATTCATTCGTTTAAATAAATTTATCTTTAAAAAAGTTGATAGAGGCCCTTAGAAAGTATACTAAACTCTTAAGCAACATACAGACGTATGAGTAATATTTTTATTCAGTATACGCATGCCGCATTATAAAATAATGAAGAAAAACTTACATTCTGACATTAATTCCCATACGAAAATTATGGCCGTATTATGGCTTAAAGCTCACCACAAAACTAAATTAAATTAAATTAATAATCTCCAATAGACCACAAATATTGGTATTGTAATGGTATTGTAATGCTATTACAAATAATAAATAAATTTCGAAAATATTTTCTTTTTTATAATGTATCGGGTTATCCATTTAGTTGTTACAAAATTTAAATTTTATTGAACATTAACTCAAAAGGATCGATTGCTGCCAGACCAATGCAGAGACGGTATTCTATTAATAGATGATGACAAGATCTAAGCATTATAAAGAAATAAAAGTTTCATGGAAATCATACGTTTATAGTATATGAAACCCAAAATTGGACCACTCTCTACGTACAATATAAAGTTAAGGATTAAGAAAATCCTTTGCATAAACCATTGTTGAAGTCAAATAAATTTATTAAATTATATTTCAGTATTTGTGTAATGTACTAAATTATTTAAAAATTTAATATAAAATTTCTATTTAATCGCTCTTCCAAAGGAAAGGGGAGGAAACACAAATAATTTGAAAAATAAAAAAATAAAAAAATATGTACAACAAAATTATCCGTTTTATGAAATTCTGTTTAATAAGCAATTTCGCATTCAATTTATGCAGAAACAGAAGGGGAAAGAAATATAAGAGAGAAGTAGAAAAAGGAAAAATAGCAAATAAAAATGAAATGCTGTGTTTGTAATGGAGATAACAACGTTAATTTTGTGGAAAATTACACTAAAAATGAGTTTTTCCCAGAAAAAAATTCACACACACATGCATTCATATACATATTATGGCAGAAATATGTGCATTTAGAGACGGGATGATGAGATACGAATCAGCTTTTCGTTTACAGCACTAAACCAGTTTCAATACTTTACTAAAAAAAATATACCAAGTTTTCGCTTTTTGGAGAAACTTTTTGTTGCATCAAGTTTGTGTTGAAAAAGAAACTCAGTTTGTATGCAGTACGTGCATACATCCTTTAAAGCAAAGCAGAAGGCAGAGTATAAAATCAAGTGAATATTTCTGTAAATGTTTTTGTTAAACGTAAAGGAACTATTAAATAATCAGAAGGGAGGTAGTCATTAGGAGTTATAGAAAACTGATATTTACAACATACAGATACATATGGACGTAGGGCCAGTAAATATCGTAAGAGGATACAAAAACATTGAATTTTTGGATGTGTATTCTTGAATCCAATGCCAGAATCTTCGAATACAACCATCGCTGTTATATATTGCATGACGATAATACTTGAGGATAAAAGTAAACAATAGAAACGGATATACAATATGAAAAAAATTTCCAACAAAAAAAATTTAAAAAAATCTTACAAGAGAAGGAGAAAAGAACGTTTCTGCCGTTGCTATCATCATCATCGTTATCATACTTAACTTCATCATTTACTAGAAACACTAGATGTAGAGCGAAAAAGAGGAGAAAAATACCAAAAAAAAAAAAAATGTTATCAACAAAATCAGACACATTATTTTACCAGCAAACGTAAATAATCGCACAAAACTGTATGTAAGTATGTATATTCAATCATATGTAAGTAAATACACAGTAACTCAGACATACTCACACCTATAACATATGGCGGAGCTGTAGTCAAAGTCATCAAATAAAGATTTTATCCTTTACATCCGCTAGAGTAAGTATGTTGTATACAAGATTTATTCATATGTTTACACATACACATCCATAGATATTCTTTATCCATGTGCAAGTGTATATGTGTGTGATAAGTATGTTTAACTAACTTACCTCATCGCCCATTACACTGCTATCCGCATGCTGTTGCACACCATCTGACTTTGGACGACGACTGCGTTCTCTGGCATTTTGTTGCTGTTTGCGACGTGTGGTTTGTGTACTGCAAGGGAATACAAAAAACAAAATTTAATTTATTTCATATAAATATATGTGTATGTAGGTACATATATACCAACAACAACAACAACAACTGAAAACAGATTTGAAATATTTTTCTTTTTCGTTTGTTTAAATAACAAACCGTACATGTTGTAGTTGTGGCATGGCAAGAAAAACTAAATCAGATTGTAGACGAAAGGAAACTAAAGGGAAGACTTAAATAAAATGGTCAAATGAAAACGAAATAAAAAGAAAAAATTAAAAATAAAATTCTTTTCAGGGATATTTTATCAGTTTTATCCAGAACAACAAAACCGAATTTGAAATCACGCTGCACATATAACACAAGAAGCATAAGCTGGAGTATCAAATAATGGCGTAGTAAATTTGTAAATGAAGTCGGATGGTCAGCCTCGGCAACTCAATTCAACATAATACGCTCGAGAAAGGTTTCTCCGAGAGAAGCATTGTCAAAATATCGGCAAAATGTCAACAAGTTTCCAAAAAAAAAAAAACAGTGTTCGGCAGAGTCTTTAATTTCATACAGAGAGACTAGATTGTGTAGTCGAGAGACTAAGTTACGAGAGACTAGATTATGAAGTCGCCGTTGTATAGTAGATAGTGTGTTGGCTTATTAGGCGTGAGGTCATACATCAAAACGAAAATATGAATAAAAATATTTCTTCGGCGATTTCCTCTCATCAGATTTCTGGCAAAAACTCTGAGAGTAAATAAAATTGCCATGAAAAGTTCCTCAAAAATCTGTCGTTCGGAGTAGCAACTGTGGGTCCCACCACATGCGTATAAAATTAACACACACAACATAAGTAGTGTGAGAAACTAGGTCCCTAGTCCTGACTCCTGATTGTAATGACAAATTACGAATGAATATTACGCCAAAGAATCTCGATAGGATCTGGTTTCTATATACGTGGTCAAACTACGTATGAAGCACATAATGGTTTATGTTATGGCTCTGACACCGAATAAGAAATTATTGACTATCTGCCACTTTTTTGCTATAATAGAATCAATAAACAATTAATTCTGTGCAGCAAAAGGAGTGATAAACTTAACACATCAAATCCCATGTAGAACCAGTTCGAGAAGGAGAAGAAAATGATGAAAAAATATCAGAAATTTATTTGAAAAGAAAAGGAAAGAAGAAGAGAAAACTTGGTTTATAATACAGCTCAGCATGGATCAGTACACATGGCAAGCAACAAAATGTGCAGACAAAAAAGAAGAACTGACAAATGCTCGCATGGATATGTGGAATCACTGCCATAAACATTACAACAGCGAACCAAAAAGACCGAAGTAAAATGAATGTGGTCAAGTGATGCTGTTTAGTTGTCCGTTAAATCATTGCTTCATTGGTTCATAAAGTGCTCTTTTTTTTACACATGGCCATAAACAGATCTGCACACTCTGGTAAATAAAAAATAAAAATTACATGAGAAATATATTACAAACATACATACAAACGAGAAGAGAAGAGTATGTATATGTGTGTGTGCACCAATGTGTAAACTCTAACCAGTTTAGTCATTCACTTATTATGACTTGTTTACATTTATTTTTTTTTTCTTCATTATTGCTGAAGTAAAAAATTAAAAATAATTGTTATTTCTACAACGTTGAGACGACTGGTCGGTCGGTCAGATGGTCAGTTATTATGCATATGTCAGCACTTGGCAGTGAAGGTCGCTAACTCAACTTTTGTAATAATTAGTGTGAGCTGAGTATGTGTACCATTTCTTTTCCCTGGCAAGAGTTTGAAAAACTAAATAAATATCAACAAGGATTTCAACATATGATTGGAACTTTACACACAGAGAGAAATGAATGGTAAATGTTAAGACACATTTTTTCCCGGCAAGTTGAAGAAAAACAAAATTAAACAAAAGTAAAGTAAAACGCATCCCAGGAACCATTGTATAACTAACAGGACTGCTATACTGGCAATTCAAACAGAAAAACAGAAAATTCAATCATAAACATGAGCACTCCATTGTAATATTGGATTATAGTTTTGTGATTTTCACAGAATACGAGGAATGTTCAAAAAGCACAGATTCTCTTATGTGCACAGTTTATGTCGGTGTTTGAGGACTACTTGACTTCATACCAAAAAAACTGAAAAGATAACAATTTTGAATCCGACATGGTCAAAAAAAAAATATTAGGAAGACAATTCAGTATTAGAGGACTTGGTAATAATGCCGGTATTTTCCTTTTTTTTTGTTATTTATGCGCTGTTTGTTCCAAAATTACTTAAGTTTGATCCAAAAAACTGTCTCTTAATAATCTTGTAAATAATTTGAGCACAATGTGCTCAAAGCGGTCACATTTAGTATTGAATCATTGTTATAAAAACAAATCTAAGACTTCATGTATGCTTTCGATCACCAGAAATAAAGCCAACCGACATAATGTATATTGGTGAGGAATTCTTGAAAGAAGAAGTCGCCGTTGTCTAGTCGGAAATGTGATGTCTTATTAGACGTAAAGCCGTGGTTCGAAAACCAGACCAGATAACTCCAGATAGTTTTCGTCCCGCCACTCTTTGATAAAATTAACACACAACAGCATAAGTGTTGTGACAAGCCAGGTCATAATTCTGATTAAAGGTTTGTGATGGCCAATTAGTATCCTTGAAAGAAGTAGTTCACATCCTGCAGCCGATAACTGAAGCAAGTAAACTCCCTACTAGCAGAATACAATTCCAAATTCATTCATCTTATCCAAACAGTTTTATGTACACAATATAATTGAGTTAATTTTGTATTTAAAAAGATGAAAACAAACGGTTTGTTTTTCGATTATATGTCATCATATTAAAATCTCATATTTTGTAGTTAATTCTGTGTACCATTCTATTTCACTTCAATGTATGCTGTTTAGTTTTCTTTCTCTATTCTATTCGGTTCTGCAAAGCTCAGCTATTTTGTGATATTTTTCTATTATTATTGTAGTACGATTATGTAATCTGATTTAAAATTCTTCATAATTGAGCTCAAGTATGTTGGTTGTCGTGTGTTTATTTTTGCACATTTTCATCATCTTCCTGTGTTGATCCTTTCAGTCCTTAACGTGAAGGTAGATAAAGGAAAATAAGCATACGAAAGAGGAAGCAGACGAGAAGGAATGCCATTGCATTCATATTTTATTGCGTTATTTGTATTTTTTTTGTCGAAAATCTGTTTAAAATTGTTGCAGCAGTAGAAGGAGGAAGGAGGGAGGGAGCCGAAACGGTAGAAGGAGATGTTTTCAAATATAATTTTCTATGCTGTAAACAAATAAATAAATTTCCATTTAATTTTCTCTTCTCTTTTCCTTTTTGTTCATTGCTTTGGAAGACATGCATATTTATGAAATATGACAACGTTTTAAAATATTCTAAGATTTACTCCCCGTTTCCGTCTCTTTTGCCCACAGCTCCTTCACTCTGAATGAACTGATGAGCACTTCAATTAGGAGTAATTTCCCAAAAAAAAAATAAAGTTCACTTGAAGTCAATTACAAGAGTAATTTGAATTCAAAATTTTCTCTTCAAAAATTGAATTGAATTTTTTAAATTAAAAAGAAAAGGATATGTTAAAACCAATGGCAACTCACCTATTATCACTAGCTGTCATATCAGCGGCTGTTAAAGGCTCCGTCCCACTTCTTTCTCTTACCAAGCGATCTGTAAATGAAAAATTTAATTATTTGGCACATAGAAAATCAGTTTTTTTAAGTTATTTTTGTATTTATTCCTCACCTGATTCGTGCCTTTCTAAATCCTCTGGCCTTTGCCCAGGCTTAGCCTTGACATCTATGGTGATCTCAGCTGTACTTAAGCCAGCATGACATGAGTAAACGCCTGCATCACGGAATGTTATATCGAGTATGCGTAAAGCCCCCTTTTTGGAAACTTTAAATTTCCTCGACTTGACCAATGGCTTGTGGTCTTTACTCCACTTTATTTTGGTGCGATTATAACGTTTCACAGGACACTTGATTTTAACTTGGGTGCCAAAGAACACTACTCCAGCGCCGCCAATTTTTAAAGTAATTTTTGATTTTTTTGGATCATGTTGTATGTGAGTCGTATTGCTGATTTGTATTACTGGTTTAGGATCTTCCGGTGGACAAGGTTTTACATTGCATGGCTTTTTGTCCGGTGGCTTGGCACTGGGACACATAGATTCTGGTCTTTCAATTTTGTGTTCCTGTGCCATGATCTGTTTGCATTCCACTTTGCGTTCTTTAAATCCATAACCACAAGTATGGGAACATTTCGTCCACTCACCCACTTCCCAGCGTACCGGACAATCTAAGACATTACAGTACTGACGATCAGCTGGTGGTGGCTGTGGACACATGCTGTTCGGCACTACCATTGTATTTTCACCACCTCTGGTTACCTCATGTATGCACTGCACCTCTCGGGTTTTAATGCCTATGCCACAGGACTTGGAACAGGGCGTATAATCGGAATAGTTCCATCTGGGTGGACAGGGACGATCATTACAGGTGCGTACACGTGCTTCCGGTTTGGTTTCCGGTGCACATAGAAATGGTGATACTACACGACCATTATCCTCACGCACACAATTGATTATGAGTTCCTCTACGCCACCTAAACAACTGGCACTACAGGAAGTGTAACCCTGTTCACGCCATACATACGTTTTGCCTGGCTCTGATACACCCACTTTAATCGAATCACGCGGATATTGGTCTTCATAGCCATGTGAAGGCAACATGCATGGCTCTTCAACACAACGCTCCACCTCATCGTGAGGCTTAATACCTTCACACAAAGAATCATTAACGGTAGCCAACGTGCGTGAGTATTCCAGAAATATTTTGCATTTATGGCTGCGACGTCTTATACCCTCTCCACAGGTGACACTACAGGGTGACCAGTCAAGATCTTTAATGTAACTGTAAATAAAGCAAAAACGATAAGGAAATTGTGCATAAAAATCAATATTCGTTATTGTTTGTGAATAGAAATTTTGAACTCGAATTGATTTGTAATCATTGTCAGCCTTACTTTCCTACAGCCAACTTTTATTTTTTTTCAGTTTGTTAAAAGCCGCCAGGCTGGATGGAAACAAATAATAAACAGAGTTTAAATAGAGTGGTAAAACAAGAGATTGAGAAAACAGAAACTTATTTTGTTACGACCTTATCATATAGACGCCGTTGAGACGCGTCTCATTGGCGACAATTTAACATCCGTTTTGGCATAAGACTATCAAATATTCTTTTGGGCAAATACTTTTTTGTCTGAAAACCTTCCTTTCTCGTTTGTTCATAGAACACATAACAAAAAAACATTTGAATGAAAAAATATTGGAATGAAAGTCACGTTGTTGGTCTCTTTGGCCTCCCTACAAATAGTTCTCTTCGGCCACAACTTTTATAAAATACAAAAGGATGTTTAAATAAGAATTATTATGAAAAATATCGCATATATGTATGTAGTATTATCTTTGTTGTAATTTTTATTTTTTATTCGTACAGAATAATATATTTTGTAAAGCAATTATAAGAAGTTGTTTCGCAACAATTGGAGGCCATTATCCTTATGGAAAATAATTTCAAACTTCAGTATGAATGGTTTATTTATGTGACAGGCAATGAATTGCACGTAGCCAGGGAGAGTGGTAAACTTCGTAAATGAAAATAAGATACAACCGGTACAGTTCAGTACAGTACTCTGTAGAGTGTAATTCATAGCTAATGTCTACAAATCAAGATATTTTTCTCTCATTTATTATTTTCCTTTTGGTGACTAGCTGTAGGAAACTTTATTTGTAATCAATAATAAATAAAAAATAAAATAAAAAATAAAAAATGAGCTATTCAAATACTTGGAAACAAACACAAGGGAAATATCCTCAAGAAAAAACATTTCATTTTTGACTGACTTTAAGACTGTCGAACAGTACTTAATCAAACTTCCTGCATCCACAACCGCCGCTCCAAAAAAGAAAACTTAACATTTAGTTTTACCATGACCGTGACAAATAATAAATTGTCACTGACGCCAATGACCAAAACAATAGAACAGAAGCAGAGAGGCAGAGAAACAATATAAATGAGGAACAAAAAGAAAAAAATATTTGCCGCCACAGCCATAGCAACTAATTTAAGTTCATAGAGCAGTTCATACAACAGCCTTGGCAATACATTAAACAAAATTTTGAATTGAATTAACACTGTAGCAATGCATACACACACACATACAAACACACACAGTTAGAGAGAATGAGGAAGATAGAGAGAGAAGGTTTCTAGTAAAATCTACATTCAATAAATTGTGGAATTCTCATTTGAGAATGCTTGGTGGTGTAATTAAAATTACCACACACAAGAACTATTGTGGTTTGCAAATACAGCAGCAAACAAGCAAACAAAACAAAACGAACAGCAACACAACTAAAAACGAATAAAAAAACACGAACACAATCACAAATACAGACACGCTAATGCATATTATTAATGAAGTGAGTATAAATTAAGTACTGCTGCTGTTAACTCTCACATTTGCTACAAAACTCACACACACACATTACACATTACAAAGACACAAAGTTCCGTTATTAGAGCATTTGCTGTTGAGAGAGAGAGAGCGAGTGTGTGAGTGAGTGTGTAAAGAAGTGTTTTTGTTTTCAATTTTCCTATTAAAAGCATTTTATTTGTCCTCTTTTCTCTTAATTTTTCTATTGTCGTCGTAATTAAATATTAACGCAGAGTGTTTTAAATTTGAGTTTATTTTTCAATTGATTTTTACGAAAGTACGAACGAACTGTTCGCTTTATAAGCTGTAATACTAGTGCTCGTTGGAACAACAGTTACATACACACATACATACGTAATTGGTTATTACAATGCTTCAGTCAGCCTAGTTTCTCACACCACTTACGTTGTGTACGTTAATTTTATACATGAGTGACGGCATCCACAGTTTAAAGTCGACACCGAACGATAGATTTTAGTTCTCAGAGTTTTTGCCAGAAATCTGCTGAGAGGAAGTCGCCAAAGTAAAATTTTTTTTCATATTTTCGTTTTGATGTCTGATCTGCGGCCTCTGGCCTTACGTCTAATAAGCCAACACACTACCTACTAGACTACGGCGACTTATCATTTGAAAAATAATTTCGAACTTGTAAGTTCTAGTACTTATTTGTAGGTCAATAAGAATTGTTGGTAAATTATTGTTTTTATTTCTAATAGAATATCTCATTAAAATTATTTTGCTTCTTTTTCCAAACACTGTATTTAATATTTAAATACATTACGAGCGACAGAGAGAGAGAGTTAGAGAGGCAGAGCGGCAGAATATAGAAGAAATAAAAATAAAAATGAAAAAAAACAAGTTAAACTTATACATTAAAAGATTTCCTGTACTAATTGAGTAGTGGCAGCCAATACACAAACAATACAAACAGGAAACAAAGAAGAGAGGAAGTATAACAGCAAATTCATTTAAATACAATCTTGATAAATACCTTAACAAATACAATACAAATAAAACATGTATCGCACACATACATACAGACGTGCTTAAAGTAATAATAAAGCTTATCAAGATTACTCATCATCATCATCATCATGATCAAAATGATTGTAGTCACCGTCGTAGTCACCATTAAAGGCTATAAGTAAGCAAGCAACAGCAACAACAACAATATCTAGAGTGGCAATAATACTACAAGCACTTGAAACCATTAACAGCACTTATGTTTATTGGCCTCTTGTTGTCATACTTATACTTGCTTACTTACTTACATACTTACTACTACAACAACAATATCTATTGTTGTTATTTGTAGTTTTACTTTTTCTTTGTTTGTTGCTGTATTTGTTATTATTGTATTATTAATTAGTGGAGAACAATTTTACTTGACTTTTTCCTTAAGCACCATTAGAGGTGTTGGACGTTAATTTCCATTATTAGCTGATTAACTTGTAGCTAAAGGTGACATTTAAGGACATTTTTCTATTTCTTAATTTGGTTATTACAGTCCTTTCTCTTCTACATTTACTAACAGCGTGTCTTAATGATGACAATTTGTTTGTCAAACATTATCAGGGGGAAGGTGGTTAATTTTTTTTAGTTTTTCCGTTTTTTCCATTCTGACCCTAATTCATAGGAAGTTGATTTGTTTCAAACATTCTTTTTGTTGTGTCTTAAAAGTAACAGAAATAATTAATTAATCAATCACCTAAGAATACTTGTAACTTGTTTTGTATAATGAACTGTGTTCTAATTTGAAAATGAAAGCGAAATTAGTCGTTTTTCAAAGAGAACACAAGGGCATTGAACATTTCCTATTGTATTCAATATTTTGTCCAGATTCTTGCTAATAAGTGCCACTCTGTGCGATAATCTTTTGCCAACTGCGGCACGTCGTAATGCCTTCTGCATATTTTTATTTAAACCAATTTAATTGTCATTCAGTTCCTAAGACATCCTTAGAATACTAAAGCACTTGATCTCATTAAGTTACTGACAATTATACACTTACGTTGGCTCTGATGGCTCGTGATCTCGTGCGGAATAACCCCCCGACGTTAAACGCATCGTTCGTGGACCGTCAATTTCTTCCTGATGCAAGCGGCTGACCGTATGATGTGAATAAATGGACGGCTGATCGTTGTACGATGCATCATCTGATGAAATGTTATCATCATCAATATCATCCGGATCCTCATCGTCATCGTCTTCCTCGTCATCCATATCTTCGTCATCATCGTCCATAGGATTCTAAAAATGAAAATAAAAGTAAAAGAGAAACAGAACAAAAGAAAATTAATAAACGTTATAAAGACAATGAAAATAAATTACATTTTAAGATAGTTTCGTTGTTTATTTTATTTTGTCTTCATTTCTTTTTTTTAGTTCATAAGGGAAAGAACGGCAGACAAACATTCACTTTTCATAAGATGGAAAGTAATTTCCTTAAGGATGTTTATTAACTTCGAATAGTGATGCCAACTCTAGACAGTGGAGGACGTATAAGAGGTAAAATTGGTGATTTTACATCAGATTTTGAAATAAAATATAATGAATAGTAAATAACAAGAAAGAAATTTAATATTTGGAATCAGATTGAAACTTTTAAAGAAAAATTATTTCCAACAAGAAACATTTTTGTTTTATTGAACAAAAATAAATTATAAACTCAAAACGCCTCAATTGGCATCACTGATTTTGAAGCTTAACAGACGTACAGCACTTGTTATGACAAGAATTTTATTTTTACTTTCTTTCTGTTCTAAAGTATGTACATACATATGTATGTGTTTAAACACTTGCCAACAAAATTAATTTTTTTATTTTTGTAAACTTACCCGAGGACCACTGCTACCCACAATAATCGTACCGCCACTCATAGAGCCACCATCACACGAAATGCCTGTGGAACATTGTTGTACGCTGGAGGGTTTCGTTAGAGGATCACATTTGGCACTCAGTCTGCCGTCGGGTGATTTACATTCGACGCCACGCATTTGTATACCCTGGCCACAGGACACGGAACACTTTTGTTTTTTTTTTTTTGTTTTAAGCACAACATGAGCAGAAGCCAGGAATAATAATGAAAAATTCAAAAGAATACAATGAAACAAATTTAAACGTGATGATTTTTAAGCAACACAATAAAACAAATGAAAAACAAAAAAAAAAGGAGAATAAAAACTGAAAGTAAAAAATTTAAGTTCATATGGCAGACAGAAAGAAAAGCACTTTCGTTTGGATGTGTGGAAGTGAATTTCATTTTTTTATAACACATCCAGAGGAAAGAAGGGAAAATTGAAATACGTCAGTTAGTGAATAAGTTATTTAAGTTTTTCCCTTTGTTTTTGGTTTCGTTTTCCTTTTACCATTTTTTGTTCTCTTATGTTATTTGTTTACATTTTTATCTTAAATTTTATTTGTTGTTGTATTTATTTTCGCCGTTAGATTATATGTGTATGTGCCTTTGTTTACCCAGGCATTCTTGCACGCATACTCTTACACACTTAAATGTAAACACTCATGAGTAACCAAACAATCTGCATACATTTTATATTGTATACCAGCGAGAGAAAGAAAGAGAGAGAGTTGGAGAGTACATGTGTTTGTATAAGTGTGCATGTGTAAATTGTATGTAAATAAGAGAGTTACAGAATTATACGTTAATGCAACGTGCTCGGATGAAGAAACATTAACATACACTCACTCACTGTCACTCACTCCCTCCAATACACAGACACGTATTTATGCTCGTATTAAAATTTATACTGTTTATATTGTGTATGGTTGTGTCTGGATGTTCACCCGTACAAAGACAATTAGGTATTTAAATTGGATTTATTGGTTCGAAGAAAAAATTTAATTCTCGATTATAATATTAGTAGTACATACATACATACATAATTGGTCATTACAACCCTTCAGTCAGGATTACGACCTAGTTTCTCACACCACTTATGTTGTGTGTGTTAATTTTATACATGAGTGGCGGGACCTACAGTTTAAAGTCGACTCTGAACGACAGATTTTTTGAGAAACTTTTCATGGCAATTTTATTTACTCTCAGAGTTTTTGCCAGAAATCTGCTGAGAGGAAGTCGCCGAAGAAATACTTTTTGTATTTTATTTTGATGTTTGGCCTGGGGCTCGAACCCTGACTTTTCGTCTAATAAGCCAACACACTACCTACTAGACCACGGCGTCGTTTAAATCCGATCATCTTTAATTGATTGGGGAACATTCGAATCTACTATCTCTAGGGTTTGGAATTATATTGTACTGTTTGTGGTTCGAATAGAGGTAGGGTGTCCCAAATGTATGGTGATTTTTAATCTGTTATTAAACTAAACTGCAGTGTAATGTGTTTACTTTTTATAAACATGAATATATGTACGGCCCGCCCATTTCAAATACACCTCATACCCCTTGAAATCGGGATCTTTCGTCCGGTCACCATAATAGTGCTATTTAGATATAAAATGATAGATATTTTCATTTGGTTGGCATTGGGCAATGATTATAACAAAGAATACATTGATGTACATCACCTTTCTCCTGTGATGGTCTTTATTCCAACAATAGGAGTAGACATATACGTATCATTCGCGTTATCTAGGTCTTTCAGACGCTCTTGCAGACGCTCAGTTGAAGCCTCTGAAGGCTAGGCCGACATTAGACTTAATGATGTCAGTGACACCATTAAATAAAAGTAGGGAATCGAGTTTTGCCCTTAGCCATTTTGAATGAAACACATCTTTATTATGGGAGTATAATTTTATGTAATTTTGTGAATAAATTGTAAGAGAGGAAGCGTAGGATGCTGTTGTTTTTATGTTTATTTTTATTGTTAACGTTAATCTTAATGTAAATTTCGTTGCAGTTGTTGTCAACGGCAAGCAAAAGTACAAATAATATGAAAAGTTATGAGTATAATAAGTTTTGTTCATTTAGTGTTGCTTGGAATATGTGAACAATTTTAATATTTTCATTTAAAACTGACAACCATTTTAAGGATTTTTGAGCAGACAGTGAACTTTAAAGTTTCAAAGGTATGAAACAAAAGAAATTTGAACCGAAACTAAATTGGAAATTTACTTTTATTACATTCACATCGACATATCTTTTAACCCTTTTACTTTCTCATGAATAATAAAACAGAAAGAAAAAAGAAAAAATAAACCCAAAGACAAAACCAAAATATTTAACCTCCATTAGGAAGGAACATTTTATCTGCAAAACGAAAATTGCATGTAAAACGCAAATTAAGTTGTTCGGCATGTTTTGGCCAAAAACCAGACAAAAGATACATTTTTAAATAATTTTTATTTTTGTTTTTACTCTTTTCATTTCTCTATTATTCTACACAGTCCTATTCACTTGGCCCTAGATAACCTCAAACAATTTTTTGTGGAGGAAGAAAGAAAGAATAAAAATTTACAAAAAAAATCCACAAAGTTATGTTTAAATGCAGCAGGAAAGTTACCGAAAAAAGTTACAACTTAATTTTAAACAAAAAACATTCGTTTTTTTTTAAAGAAATGTTTTTACTAAAACAAGTCTACTTGAAAAACCTAGTTTTGAACATTTAACAGAAGGAAAAAAACGAAAAAAAGAAAAATTATTACAAAAAATCAAGTTAAAGAAAAAGAAAAATTATAATAACAGTGTTTGTAGTCGACTAAAGGAAACATTACATGGCCTTAAATAGCTCTTTTTACATGTAAAAGTGTTTGAACTTTAAATGTGAATGAGAAACAATTGCTAAAAAACTAGAAGAAACAACAACAAAAAATTTGCCACTTACGCCCGTCCACTCTTCAGCCTCCCACTTTGGACACTCTTCCATAATGCACTGCTCTTGTGTTGGCGGTTTTGGCAAAGGGCACATTATGTCCGCAACCTGTAATAAGAACAAACAAGAAACAAATATGTAAGCAATGTAAGAGCTTATATGAATATGAGCATGTGTACGATAAAAGGGAGGAGGGAGAAAAAGAACATTTACAAACAAGTAGGCAACAACAGCTCATTATTCGAAATCAAATACATAGTATGGCCCTAAAAAGGGGTATGTTTAGCTTTCAAATTATTAAGTTGTTGTAGTTGTTGTTATTGTTGTTGTTATTGTATGTTATAGGTAGTTGTTTAACAGTAGCAATTACAAGACGTTTTTCGTTCGTCAGTAACATTTGAGGCAACAATATAAACACCAACTTATAACCAATAACATTACAGTCACGCTTCCCCACGTCATCTGGCCAACTAGCGGCAGAACATATTAGAACGTTATGCCAGGAGCATTACAATTTTAATGATTGGGTTATTTCATATTCTAGAGCTAATAACAGTTCATAAAGACAACAGTTTTCTTTTATATTCACATTAGATTCGGTATTCTATTACAATGACTGCGGATTTCTTTACCAGAAGAATTTATTACCGATAGGTCGTGGTAATGGTCTTAACTGACTGATACCATTAGCTGTTCAGAAATGTTGGCTCCCTTTTATCTTGAACCGATTTGTGAAGAATTTCGTAGAGCTTTCTGTTCTTCAAAATGTATAAAAAATACCACATTGTTGCTCAAGCATATTTTATTTAAATTTTTAATTTGATTTTACTCGTGAGATTTTCCTGGGAATGTAAAACAACCCACATCTTTCTCCCAAGTGTACTTTTTAGGCCACTTATATAAATTGTGTCTACTTTTCAACTCTTTTTGAAGCACATGTAAGTTTGCGAGTCTATGTGTGTATATGTAGTATAATTTGCTATGCTATGTGTGCTGGTACTCAGTACGTTTATGCCAAAATGCTACTTATACTGCAGTAAATCCACAAAAAGCAGTTGGTGTTAAATGCCCTTAAGCAACCTTCTCAAATGCTAACAACTGCAATAGCAACAACAAGAGCAACTAAAACTAAAATCTCCATAACTTTTACTGCTATTCAGCCATCACAGTCATCGTCATCGCCATTTCTAAAGTTCATTCATTCGTTTCAACAATCGTTTATTCATTCACTCATGTTGCCATGCTCTCAACCTCCTTCACTCATTTTCTGAGTGCAACTTTAACAAGAGAATTTGAGAGCTAACAGAGAAGTAGTAGCAACACACATGTCATTGCAATGTATTTAACGGTATCTAATTTTAACTTTGCTTTGGCAGTTATTTTCTTACAATTTTTGGTTTTATTTTCCGTAAGAGTGTGAGTATTTAAAATTAAACCATAAAACTTACTCGTGTTTTTATGCCGTTAGTCTCTTCGGCACACACCACCATGCGTTCACGTACGCCTGGCCCACATAAACGACTGCATGGACTCCAGTCATCGGCAATCCATCTGTAAAAGAGATATCTCGTAGTTAGTTATGATGCCAGTTAATAAGAGTTTAAAACTACAATTAAAATTAAAGATTCGACCATAATAATGAACAAATTTAATAAAATTATCTCCGCAGACCAGACAAGTTCTCCCATTTCATGGTATTTCATATTTAAGTGATAAGACTGCATTAATTCGTTTAACGAGGGTGAAACTTAATGCTCGATTTCTACTTTAAGGGGTTGAAAAAATCTTTGAGAAACTTCAACTTCCTTTTGCTATAACTTTCTAATAAGCAGTAGCCCGATCAAAGTTGGAATTACTAATTACGATTAAAATTTTTCTCATAACATGTCGTTTGGAGTCTCGTTAAGGTGATGCAAGGATAAAATTAACATCTTAAGGTATGTCAGGGACTTACTAAATTTATAAGCAACTGCAAAATATAAACTAGATAGCTTTAGGATATTAAAATAAAATTTCAATTTTATTCCTTAGATTTTTTTTTAATTTTTGGAAGTGTTATCGATAATTTTAATTCAAATCAAGGTGAGAATAATTTTGGCCTTACATACTGGACATGAAATCAAGATTAATTTTAGTTTTTTCTTGTAAAAATTTTAAATGAAAAAGAAGAAGAAAAAGAAAAAACAAGAATAAAATTTGTGTCCTTAATTAGAAAATTTAATTTTGCTTTTGTCATTAAAAGTTGGTTTTGCATGTTATTTGCTAAACTTCAATTACAGTTAAGTCTCCTCCGACGGAACAGTAAATAACATTTTGAGGTTTTGTAGCCAACATACAACATGTAGCCTGACATACAACATGCAATACAACATGGTGCAGCACTAACTGCAAGCATTAAAAATTTGTAGAAAAATGTCTGAAACATATAACAAAATGAACGCACACACACACATAAAAACACTGCAAGTCAAAACCACATAAACACGTAACAAAACACTTTCACAGAGAGGTACATGCTAAGCAGGAAAACACTTTTATTTTCTGCTGCAACATATAGGGAGAGAGAGAGTCATGCAGCCAGGCCACATTAACTAGTAGATGTTGTACAGCAGAAGACTGTGTAGTTAGTAGTAGTCAGTGTGTGTGTGTGTGATTAGTTCTTAAGAAGGCGACTTAAGAAGATATTTTTGTTAGAGTTAGGAAAGTTGATTTCACTGTTAGTTTGTAGAGTAAAACTTACCTGGGTGGACAGGTATGGGTATTGCACAGCTCAACGGAAGGCTCCGGACGATTAGCCACATTGCAGAGAGCATCATCCACTTCAATGCCGTTGATGCGACTACGGCATACAACACGAGACATCTTGTAACCTGCAATACATAAGGGAATAATAAAGAAAACATTAGTCAGTTTGAGAATCTCTCTCTCTCTCTGTCTCTGTCTATCTTCTGTAACTATCATTTGTTTTTGTTTTTATTTTGTTTGTTTAAATCAATGATTTAAAGTTTTATTTTAGCAGAGAAAATTTAACACAAATTATTTTTTTTTCATTCATGTTTTTTACACAACGTTTACGGAAGTGAATGCAGAGTAGCAGTGGCAACAGTGAGTGTAGAAGGACCAGGAAATGAAAGACGACGTGAAAGCATGGTAAACGTTTTTAAAACTTTTTTAAGTTCCCCGAAGGTGTCACGCAGTACCATTGGCTTAAGTGGTTTTATGTTGCAAAACGTACAAAAAGCCAAGAGAGAAAACGCGAACAGAACTTCCTTGTCATTGATGTTTTTCATATTTTCTCTGGGATTTTTTTTTCATTCCTTGTTCTGCCAACAAAGCCGATAAAAGGTAAAAATATGTTAAATATCTGGTAGCAGCATAAACGTTATTACTCCAACATACTGCCCTACTGTTTTCATGCATTTTAATCGTGCTTTAAAGCATTTAACTTTAGTTGAGCGCCTATTTGTAAAAAAGCAACGAAAAAGAAAAAAATTCTTAAATATTCTACACAAATCACCTGAAGGGGAAATTCAAATTTATTTTCTAAAAAAAAAACTCTAAACTTAAACTGGAGCTACAATTTCATGAGTGCAGAGTTGGAGATTATGAATCATCTGTAGAATTGTAAATTTGACTTCTAAGATTAGGTTGTTGGTTTATAATCGTGAAACCTAAAAGTTGAATTCGTTTTTGTTTATTCTTTTTTAAGGAATTAAGATTCAATTTCTAAAGGAGGATTTCTATATAAGAACAACATAAGAATTATTTCTTATGTTGAACAGTCCATAATGAATTCCAGTACCAAGTATTATTTTAAAATTTTGAAAAAACTTTCGGAGGACTTAAGTAAAGTATACACTTTTCGAATGATAGCAAGATATAGTTGGAAATGGTGTTTTGCTACTCAACCGATAGGACTACAGAGAGTAGCTTTAAGGATGGGTTGGTCTGCAGTCAGCCAGAACAACGTCTACAAAAAACATGTTCTGTTTGTGCAGCTCATCGTTCATTATAATAAATTTTCCGAGAAAGTAATGATAATTAGCTGCTACGAACCTCAATTAGCTGTCATACGTAAATCTTGCTAGAGAGACTTTAATAGGGAGTCAGATCAAAACAGGTCTGATCGCACAACTCTATTTTCGTCTCAATAACTTTACGAGGAACATCATTATTATTATTGACGTTGAGAGATGTTCAGTAACTATACGATCTATTGTATTGCTCTGAATGCCTAAAATTAGCATTCCTACAATGTCTTGTGGTATACTGATACCCTGACAAATTTCAGAATGTTGTACGTTGTCAATAAGGATAGCTTCCTGTCCAGTACTTGATATGCATCCAGATGCTGCCTTCTGAGATGCAATAAAGTCCCACAGGTTCCAAGCATGTGTTCCGGTAATACGTTTTCCACATCACAGAATTTACTATAGGGGTTGAGGCGATATCTATGCTGAAGAACTGATTTCTAAATCAACAGGGCCCGATCAAAATGGTGGATATTATCCCCAGTCTACTTCTGATTTAAATCTCTTTCCATTATGAGTACCTATGCAAAATTCAGATTGTCTCGAATCTTTTGTTAAGTTTACACTTCCAGCCTTCTATTCTTATTCCATGAAAAGTTCCTGCCCATATCAGTTTGGTACATTTTAGGTCGAGTTATGTTCCCAACCTTTTACTAACTTAATTAGCTGGCATATGTAATCAGACATTCTGGGCCTCAAAGGGATTTTACTTCGTCCTCTTTTTAGTATCATGTTTTTTACACCCCTTATTTAATACTCAGAAGGCTGTAGAATCGTTAGTCCCTTTCCCTTGCACAAAGTCAAAGTTTTCTTATTCAAGCAATTTAAAAAATGTTCCCTAAGGTTATGGAAAAAATTTGTGGTTTTAACTTTGGTTGGTCAAACAGCCAACATCAACACAAATTGTTTTATTAGATTTTAAACAAAACAAAAAAACAAAAAAAAATCCAAGATGAATTACGAAAAAGGAATGGACAAGAATGGACAAGTAAAAGTTATGGCGCCCACACACACAATCGATAATCAACCCAAACCCAGCAAACAATTGAAATTGCTCTTAAAAACTTTTTAATGTTTTTTAATAAAAAAAAGAAGAATTTAACAACTCTATCACTAACTAAACTTATCTTTATTTCCTTTGTATATCCATCTTTTCCTTGAATTTCTATGATCCATAGAAACTTATTAACAAGTGAAGAGCACAGGATGGTGAACTTTATTTATGAAACTTTTTCTCAATTTTGTTTTTCATTTTTAAATGAAAATTTGTAAAATTTTTTGTTTTCATTACTGGAGTTACCAGTGAGTTAAATAAAACAAAACAATTTGTCAATAGAAACAAATTTAATGCGACGATAAGTACAATGGTAGGAAACAAATGAGTGAAAGTGGAAAGTTGAAATTGTTGCAAAAATGCAAATAAAACGTAGCACCCTCAACAAAGGGTTGCAATACTGATGATTTAATAAAAAGTTTTGCCATGGCTTCATAAAAGCAAAGAACAAATGAGGAGAGAATTTTCTATTCGACCACCATAATTGCAATAAAAACTCTTGAACAAATCCGATCTCACAATTCTTTCATTCTTTAGCCGTTTTTATTTCGAAAATCGTTCTCATTCTTTATATTGTTACGAAAATGAAAAATCTATGTAGATATTGGTGTTTTGCTTTTACGTCTCTTAATATTAAAATTATAAACAAAAGCTACAAAAACAAAAACAATGCAACAAACAAACCCGTTTTCAAATTATCGTACTGCTAACAACAAAACACCAGCATAAAAAATGGTAAACGAGTAAACAAAAATACACAAACAACACTTCAATAATAAACGTTAGCAACGATTATAGAGATTTCGAGAAGGAGAAGCCATGAACGTTCGCCTTCAAGAACATTCATCAGACTGTTTACCCTGCCATATAAAAGGCAAGGCAAAGCAGGCGAATGAGTCAGTAAAGTTCAGTCAGTCTTGTGTGAAGATGCATAGCGTTTGAAGAGAATAATCGTGATTTGAAGATCTCCGTTACAAAGGTCTGTCGAATAAATGTTTAGTACAAAGGTTATAAACAGAGGAATAGCAAAGAAAAGCAATTGTTGTTGTTTACATCAAGTTGTAGACAGTGGAACACAGAGTTGTGCGAATAACAAGGAATTTTAATTAAAATTAAATATAAATTTATTTTTATTTTATTTGAAATCTACGAGCACATATTTTAAACGTTTTTGAAAGTTAAAAACGGAACAATATTATCCGTTTTGATTTCTTATTGCTTTTCATTATTGTTACGAAACTTGCATTACTAATGCAGTCTTCGGCAAATCGATGTTTTTATAGGAGACAATTCTTGAGGCCAACTGATACTTAATACTGGTACACATATATACCTTTCATTCATTTACATACAAAGAGACATCAGAGACATATTTATGCACATTCATCATCCCGTATACGCTCTTGCATGTCAAATAATGATTTTATTTATACATACTCAAATACTGTGTGTATGTACTATGGTACACGTACATACATATTCGTACATAGGTATGCGTTAAATGTGGGTTTACAATCCATAACCAGCTGCTGTATTTACTTTTCATTTCTTTTTTTTTTCTTTTGTCTCTCATATTTTTCTGAGTGTGCAAACGTAGAGAGTACACATATGCATGAATGTATGTGTTCTCTTTGATTTTATGTGTGTTTGCATACAATATTATTGTACTTGTTGGCTGAGCCGAGTTTAGCACACTGAGAAGGATTATGCAAGTGTGTTAGAGTGTTTACGAGTGTTTTCATATTTTTTCGCTACACTTTGTTATTTATTGAGTTCATTGAATGCTTTATTGGAAGGTAAATTTATAAACATACACTCTAACACTTGAACAAATAAATATTATGGCACAGGTGGCTGAAAATAAATCCGTCTTTTTAAACAAAACGATTTGTGTGGATAGAAAAAAAACAAAATGATTGAAACTCTTAAAAAATCTGGAATAGAGAAACATAATAATTTAAAGAAATTATGAAATATAATATTTAAAGAATATCTTGAGTTTTATATCCGATTAATTCTTGTGTGCTTTGTGATATGAAATAGGCTGAAAGATTAGTAATAATTGCCTCTATATATTACTAAGGATATGCTCCTTATGAGACACATATTGTTTTATTAAATTTGAAATTATCTTAAACATAATTTGTGTAGCGTGGTCTACTATTCGAGTACAATAATATTAAACGAATATCGAGTTCTGCGATAAAAAAATCACTGGGCATTAGCTATTGGTTCAACAGAGGAGTATGGTCAAACACTGATCAGCACATACTGAAATTTTTCCCTACTTTCGCTTTATCGATGGGCTAGAAACAAAATGAAACTAATTAAAGTAATATCATGGCAAGCCTTGCCTAATTACAATGAGTAGACTTTGTTTTAAGTTAATAACGTTTAACAATTAAAATGACTCATTTTAAGTGGTTGATAAACAATCAATTGTATTCAAAAGTTCTACCTTCTTTATGTCCTTAACAAAATTATTCATTAGGTGTGGAGATAGGTTGAAGGGTTGAACAATGTATATTAAAGCATAAGAAAAATCAATATGAATACATATTTAAATATCATCGATAATGACAATAACAAATATCAAGAAGGAATTCCAACAAAAGAAATTAATCGAATAAACATATACGAAAACGAATACTTTAACAAGAATTGAAAACAAACAACAAACAAGTTTCGCCTTTTCTTGACACACTCAATAGAAGCAAATTGAAGGGAAATGTTTAACTATTTAAAGAATTTCTTGTTTTCTACCATGAAAAATGGATGAGAAAAAGGAAAAGAAAACTAAATTGCTTATAGAACAAGTAGAAAAGAAGTTCTGTGAAAAAGAACACAATTTAACACGCAACGTCCTTAAACGTAAGCTAATAACCTTCAATACAATGGCAATAGCAAAAGCAAAATTCAACAAAAATTGAAAGTTGACTGTAATAAATTATAACAATTTATATACTGTTACATCAATGATTGACAAATAACGATACACTCATACTCCTACACTCATAACACATACACACACACACTATAAAGAAATACGAATGAAAGAGTACAGTTAGAAGAACAATATACTTTCATGTCATATAGAAATGTCGTGTAGATTTATAAATAATAAATAATTTAGCGTGACAATAAACGTCATCAACTTTATATTGGAATTCTAATACGTACAACTATGTATGTATGTGCTATAGACATATGTATGTATAGATATGTATGCCTGTATTGTTTTCAGGATGTATGTATTAATTCCCTCTTAAATAGTTTGAATAGAAGTTAAATTATCTCTTCTGTCATATCAATTTAAAGTTTTCATTTCCTTCAATTAATTTACTTTCGCTTGACTTAATTTCACTTCATTATCGTTAATTTGACTGTCTTACTTTCTATACAACTGGCTGTCCATTTGTTATCAACAATGAGGTTCTTAAAGCGTTTGAATAATTTGTTCAAAATCATTATTTTATGGTTTCTAGATTTCATGTTAATTAAGTTTACAAGTCAATATTGTTCAGATAATAAATTGCGTGTGTACTGGCAAACGTACAATGAATTCCTATCGTAAATTCCCTACAGGCAGATGGTGGTAGTAACAGTAGGGGTCAATGCTAATGATGCAATTCATTTTCATTAATTAACAACAATTGTCAGTGTTATCAACTCAACTCAAAGAAAGTCGTTATAAAATTATTCGATTGTTGCCATATTAGATGTGAATAAAAAGGGAAGGTAGTAAGACGTGATTGTTTCCACGAAAAGGAAAGGCACACATAGGACGATGTCACCCTTTTCTGGAACATTTTGGAACTCAAGGCAAACCCAATTAGTTTCCTAATACCTTTCTCCGAAAGATCAGTGATTTAAGTTGTAACAAACGAAAAGGAAAGACACACGTTAAATGGTGTCACCCTTTTCTATACCGTAATGAATTCTTTTCCCTAATTCTGGAACACTTTGGAAGTCATGGCAAACCCACTAAATTTCATAGTATCTTTCCCCGTAAGATCAGTGATTTCAATTGCATCGTTATAACCCATGCTCTTCTTTTATAACATTGAGAATGTACCCAGTAAGTGAAGAATCGTTTTCTCCCCTATCTTTGTCTCAACAATCGTGTCATCTACAGACTTTATGACCTGTTGCGATGTCAGTAGGTATTCGTTTACCATGTGACTCCATAAGATTGGGAAGAAAATTGAATAAAAGTAAATAAAATCAGTGAGAAAATTATTTCCACACGTACACCTTTAACTATGACTACTAACTATAATATTCGATAACTACTAACATTCGATAACTGACTACTAACTAACTAACATTCGATAACTGCAAACTCTATAGGATTGACAGTCTATGTAAATATAAATGTTTATACCTAAAGGCATGAAAGGAGGACTGTCTCTTGGCTAAAACAGTCTTTCAAAGTTTTTAAATGGTAAGAATATGTGTCTGTCTGTGTTCAGTTGCTCTTCCATGCAGCGAATCAACTGCACAATCGTACGAAACATTTATGCAAACACTTGTGCTTGTTCATCCATCTATACATGCAGCAATCATACTTCGTTTGCCCGTATCTTTTTCTTTTTTTTATATGCATGAGGACTACTTCCACGCAATTGTTAAACAAACAGTTTTGCTTTCTTTTCTTCTGCTACTGCTCCTAGACAGAAGAACGCAAGGGATCACTGCAGACCCCCAATAACTATCCTAAGAGTCTTTTCCTTAGACTGTCTGTAAGTTAAGTACAGGAGTATCGTTATTCTGTTTTAAAACTTCGCTGGGTTAAGGGATAAAACTTTTTTCAGAATTGTGTTCACTCGTTCCTCTATATATGTGTCGTCTTTTTTTGGCATACTTGTAATATTGCGTCATGCTATTATGATGGCAATAAAAGTACTCACGGTTGCCAATGATATTCAATAATACAATGAAATTATTGGCAATAACTGCAGCTAAACACATACATTTTCTTACTTTAGAAGAATACAAGAATAAAATATGAAAAGTAAGAGAGAAAATCCACTTACCACCACCGCACGATACGGAACACAGTGACATTGGTGCTATCTCCCATTGATAAAGTGTCTGTGAACAGGAGCTGCCATCGCCACCGCAAACACCACAACTGTCGACCTTTTTCGCTGAGCCAATTTTTAAATCGCAACCAACACGCTGCAAAAAAACAAACAAACAAATAAATAAAGATATATTTTATGTTGTTGTTGTTTTTTTGGTTATATTGTAAGTAAAATAAATGGAACTTAAATAAATAACTCAGAATATAGGAAGGCAACAACAAACCATTAACAATTGAAATGAAATTCTTCCAACCAAAAAAAAAACAAGAGAATAAATATGCAAATATGCTTCAGGTAAAACAAAATACTGAAATACTGTTATTTATGTTTGTTTTCGTTTATGTCTACTTCGTTTAGTACTTTAGTACAAATAACCCTCCTTCCGTTCCTTCATATTATACAGTTAAAACTGACATTAGTGTGGCGGCTTTCGTTGATTTCTGTTTTTTTTTTTTTGCTAATGTGACAGTTTTTCATGGTGGTTTTTTTGTAGAAGAAAAACAAATAAAATTGCCAGAAGCAGATGTAGAAAATGCTTCAAGTATTTCTTACCAAACGGCGACATCTTATGTGTAATAAATCAAAAATGATAATCACAGCATTAACGACATGACACGATAAGACTGCCTACCATACTCGTACATATACTCCTCTGTTACACTCGTAAAAATAAAAGACGAATACAATAGAATTCGAAACACAGCGAATTGAAATAAAAATTTTAAGAAAACAAACATCATGTCAAAGTCATTTAGATGCAACGATAATGGCGAATGACAAATTGGTCTGTTTTTCACTTTTCCAAATGCGACACTCGCTGTTTTTGCAATTGAAATATTTCTGGGCTCATTAGCAAAAAGCCAAGGCGGCTTATCTAAACGTTGATTTACGGTGAAAATTTAAAATGCTTGAAAAAACAATGGAGGTGTATAATAAATGAATTCAATTGTTAAAGGTGTGGATAAGCATTGGTCGAATTTAAAGCGACCTAAACACTAAAGGTAAACAAATTTTTAAATCCTTCGGTTTCTGATTTGAAAATCGTAGTTAAAATTTATCTGTGATTATAATTGAATAACTCTTATTAATATTTAACAAGAATTAATATTAATTTATCAGTGAATTTGGTTATTCCCTTAAAAATTATTAAATTATTCCAGATAATTGACAAAAACATGGTAGGTAGCACTTGCTTAAGAGGGTAGGAAACTAATACCGCATTTTGACTTTTGATAACAAACCTAGTGATAGCTAACTCATCGCCAGCATAAATAAATGACCTGATATGGACAAAGCAGTGTTGAACAGGTCGATGATATTCCAATTGCCACATGTGGTTCGAATAACAACTATAAACAGAGTGTCATTTACAATACGTATCGCATTATCGAAAAAAGCGATATGAAATTAAGTCATAACTAACAAACAAGACGATAATGTTAGAGCCAACAGTCTTAGGATAATTGCGGAACGATTTTCAAAATGAAGTTTGACACTCTTTTTAATACTTTATGAGGATTTTTAAATATAAGGATGTAAGGTTGTTGGAGTCGTCGTAGTCTAGTAGGTGGTATGTTGGATTATTAGACGTAAGATCGTGATTCAAGCTCAGGTTAGACATCTTAAACAAAATGAATTATAAACAAAAATTTCTTTGGCAACTTCCTCTCAATGAACTTCCTCTCTGAGAGTAAATAAAATTGGTCTGAAAAATTTCTTAAAAATCCTCCACTCATGGGTAAAATTAACACACACAACAGAGAAGCTAAGACGTAATTCTGACTGAAAGGTTGTAATGACCAATAAAGTAAATAAGTAACGTTGTTTTACAGAATGTCAGTGCTTTCCAATCATTTGTTAACAGAGGTTTTTGAACTACGTGTATCTGTAACCGCTAAAGTCCAGAAAGGTCATTAGCAGATGGAAGAAATTAATATAAATGTTTTAAGATTGTGTGCCAAAATCTTGTGTTGTTTTGTCATATTCTATAGAGAAATTTCCTGAATGCCTCTAAAAACAGCTGAGAATCTAAATTCCGTATTAAATTTCTTATTTTTCTCACTGTAAATGTGAATATTTTCTTCTTTCTTGGGCAAATTTGTTTACTCGTATTGGTAAAGTGATTCATTTTCCACTTCAAGTATTGGTTGTTGTTCTTGGTTTTTTTACGATTTGTTGTTGTAATCGTTTTTTTTCTTCTCATAATATAAGTTATCATAATATAAGCCGGTTAAATAGTATAACTCTACTCACACAAATACCCAATACATTAGTGGCTAATGATATACCAAAAAAAACCTCCACAAACAAATTTTGTTGTGCAAATATAAGCACAGACATGCTCAAGGAAAGACTTTATAAATGAAAAATAAAAAAAAATAAAAACCAATAATAATATGTTGTTGTTCTTGTTGTTGCCAAGCATAACCACATGAAATATGATCCACAAAAAAAGACAAAAAAAATAAACAAAAATTGTAAACAAATACATACGTTTCCAAATAAACGCTTGAAAGCCCTGTATTCTTCCCCTTATGTTCCAGCAAACAAATGAAAACATTTATTTCGTAGCCGCAAAAACGGTATATTGACATTTATTACAACAACAAATTGGGATATAAATACAACAACTACTACAATTGCGACGATGTCTGTTATAGCTTCTAAATAGGTAATGTTCAGTTACAACAAAACATATACAATCATAAACAATTTATACGACAGAGTCAAATCAGACGCAAAGAGAGAGGCATCCCGGACGATTGGAGGGAAGAGGGTGTTAAAATTTTTATTGGTTTTATGGGCAATACTAGCAGAAACAACAATAATAAGAAGAATACTTTTGAAAATCTTTTCGTTTTAGAGCGTAAAATTTTGTTAAAGTTACCCAACGAGATTAAATCTTATAAAAGGTAATGTAAAGTTGAATAAATTAAATAAAAAATAAAATAAAATAAAAACAAAATTAATAACAAAACTTACAAACAATAGTAAGAGAAAGTATTTTCGACAATAAATGTTGAAATTAAGAATTTTATTTTCCAAAAAAAAAAAAATATAAAAAGTGCTACAACTTTTTTTGTAAAGCATTCGTACTCACACACAATTTGACTTGAAATAAAATTATATTTTAATGGTTGTAAAATTATGTTGTATTTTTAATTTTTTTTGCTTAATAAAAACTTACCTGACATTTTCCTTGTATGCACATATCCAAACTGCCAGAACGACAACGTGTACCATCTAAGACGCGTGGACTTAATTGCACCACAACATTGAGTTCGTCATAATGTTCAGACTCATCGGCGGTAGTTTCGGGTGAAATATCATCATTTAAGTGTGCTGGACGACCTCTGTAAATGCGTATAAAATTCTTGCGTTAAATTCAAATTAGACCACATTACGTATACTTAATACAATAAAATACAATGAATTAAATATTGCTCATACGTAGTGTACTACAAGTGGTGTTTAATGTGTGCTGTTGTGTAAAGGCGAAATGTTTCCAAATGGAGTTTATTTGCGTGTGTTTTCCACACAAACAGAGGAAGGTATGAAACCTTGCGTCTTACAGATTCCACACTGTTTGTATCTTATATATCCAAACCTTGGTTCACTGTTTATAAAATTTCTCAGTATATTAGCGAATATAACGAAGTAATGAATGGACCGGGTATACGTAGTTTTTACAAAATTTTTATTGAATGTTCCCCCATAGAAAGTAAGTGTTTATTATAAGTAAAAAACTTGATACGGTTGATTCAGTAAACTTGGAAAACTTTGAAAAACTCTTGTAATTACAGCTTTTATTTTCTCTACAAACACATGCTATTGAATACCTAGAGTTCTATAGGATAGAAAACCTCCAATTTTAAGGGATATAATTTAGTGGCTCTTCTAATTTTTTTTAAAATTTGACGATAGCCATGTACGTGTTGTAAAGCAGCTTCTTATGTAAATGTATGTAGTCATACATAGATATTTGCATAAATTTATCGTAACTAAAAGTTTACGAGGATTTTTAAACGTTGACCCTCTATTACATTAAGCTGTCTGTATAATATAGGGACGTAATGTTCTTTGAGTCGCCGTAGTCTAGTAGAAAGTGTGTTGGCTTATTAACGTAAGGCCACGCATAAACCCCAAGTCAGACATCAAAACGAAAATATGAAAAAATATTTCTTCGGCGACTTTCTCTAAGCAGATTACTAGCAAACACTCTGAGAGCAAAAATCTGTCGTTCGGAGTCGACTTTAAACTGTAGATCCCGCCACTCATGTATAAAACTAACGCACACAACATAACTGGTGTGAGAAGCTAGGTCGTAATTCTGACTGCAGGGTTGTAATGACCAATTATGTTATGTATGTGTATAAAAACACATGTTATTGAATATCTAGAGTTCTATAGTATAGAAAACCTTCAATTTTAGTGGCTCTAATATCGTTTCTCATCTTTTTTTCTTCATAAATATGATGATAGCGAAGCATATCGCCTGATAGTTACATATGTACGCATTGTAAAGCTGCTTATAATGTAAATCTATGTGGACATATCTGCATAAATTAATGTCAACTAGTGGCATAAAAAAATATGAAAGAACTTCAAATTAAACAATTGCTCTGAAATCATATGATAAACAATATATTCTTTTTTAGATTCAATGAATCATGATAAATTCTTCAAAGAAAACAATTTAAATTGTTGTCTATCAATTTAATGGCGAAACAAATCATAATAATTTTATAATTTTTTTTTATAAAAATGGTTATGGGCCATTTAAATATGTTTTTTGCAAGATAATAGAGACAACAATTTAAAAAATGATTAAATAAAGTAAGAAATAAAATAAATAATAACAAATTAGAACAATAAAATCATATATAAAAATATTACTCAAATGCTTGAATACATTTTTATTTAATTTTTAAATTAACCATTTAAATCTATTTAATTACATTAAATAAACAATTTCACTTATACACATAGCCATACATATGTACATACATATACTATCATAAATACTTACGCAAGTATTTGTATTGTTTTGCAAAATAAATTATTAATTTATTTATAAGAGTGGGAGTACATTTGTGTGTATATATATGTGAATATGCAAACAATTTATTTATTATTGACTTGAAAACAAAAAGGAAAATAAAATGGAAAATAATTTATTTGTGAAATTTAACAAAAAAAAAATTCTTTTTTTTAATTTTTGTTTTCTTTTTTAATAAAAATATTGTTATTTATTTATTTATATTTATTATTACTATTATTATTTATTTGTTGCTTATTTATTTTATTTCATTCGTTCGTAATGTTCGTAGTTTTGTTCTTTTGTTGTTGTTTAACCACAAATATGAAATAATTTTACCACAAATAACCTATAAAAGCAGATTGTATCAAAATTCTCTACACTCACATGCATACAAATATACAATAATTCAATAAAAACCTATAAATTTGTATATATGTATGTATGTATAAAAATTATTCCTTTTTGTGTTATTTTACGAAATATTTTCTCGTAATTGATGTGCAGCTAAGCAAAGGGTTTGGGGATGGCAGTCAATGAAAATGGACGAGTAAAATATGCGCTGAAATATTTAACATTAAAACCGCAACATATTTTATGTTTATTTTGCTTTTCAACATAAAAAAGCGGATACAGCACACAAAGGCATACAGGCGAACAGTCAAATGTCAGTCAACAACATCCCCGTTCCTTACAGTACAGTTGCACTGTGGAGAAAAAAAAGCTTAGAGTGCAGGCCAACTCCTCAGTTTAATTTAAGAGCATTTAATAAAAATTCTTCGATAGCAAGAGCTAAAAATGCCGTTTAATTTTAGTGCAGCTTTTGCTGCACAACCCTGTTAACACAAGTCACATATACATACATAGATCTAAAGGGAATTTTTACCACCACCAACACATGTCCTGCAAAGCATTTAAGGTGATATATTGCTTGCATTAAATACGCACAGGTAGTGTAAAATGTTTTCTTGCTTTTGCTTTTTTAACTCACCTGCATGTCAGAGCACAGGGCTCAACGAAATCATAATGCGGTGTCCACTTATACAAGGTACCATCGTATGGCACATCATTGTTGGCGGAACATTGCTGGGCGCGAAAATCAAGTTTCTCCGGACATGGTTGCATATTGCAAATGCGATAGCGTACACTGTCGCCCTTACAGCCGTTGGCATTCTGACAACGACGTAGTTGTTGCATGACACCACCATCACATGTGCGCGAACACGTCGACCACTCGGACCAGGTTGTCCAACCACTATTACTGTTGCTATTCGCACTTGAACTGCTGGAGGAGGGTACACTTTTGGCAGATCTCTTTTGCTGTGACGAAACACACTAAATTAAATTAATCAATAAATTTAAACGATAGTTTGAATTACAATTACAATCAATCAAATCCACTTTATGTAAAGGCCTTTCAAATCTGCCCAATTGCAAGTTTACTTACTTCTAATTCGTTTTCCAAATCGGTGGCTGTACTCCAGGTATTATCGAAGGCTTGACTGGCATTTAGTTTCTTAGCCACAGAGGCATTATCAATGAATATGATCAACTGCAATACAAAAGAAATAAAATGAAAATAAAATTTAATGTTATTAGTTGTACCACAAATCAATAAACATTGCATGTAAACAATATTGTAAGGAGACCAGATTAAGGTATAATACTATTAGAACGGTACTTTAAATGCTTGTTAATGTTTCTTGTTATCGTTCAATTATAGTCATTTCGTATCTTTTTTTCTTTGTATTCTTAACAGTGATTTCTTAGTTTTATTGTTACTCTAGCTATTGTTGGTTTCCCTTTTAATCAAAGCAATCAAATACGAACTAAATGACTAACTGACTGACAGACTATATAACGAACATTATTAGCTAGAGCAACATGCGGATACTTCCGATTCCTGTTTCTTCTACAACCAATACAAACATTGTTTCCTAAACTTTGGTTTATATTCTCTCTCTCCCTTTCCTTCCTTTTCTTTGATTTCTATATTTACAATGGTTTCCAATAACCAACCTAAACAAACAGCAGCAACAACAACAACAACAATGTATAGCATTTCTCCACTTAATAAAACTCTCACATACTCACACTCTTACATATTAGCACGCAGCCATATTGCATTGCATGAATTCTGATGAGTGTAGGTAGGCATGTGTTATAAGCATGTGCATATGAGTGTATGTGTGTTTTGTTTTGTAAACAATTTGTAATATTTGGTTGTTGTGTTGTGTTTTTAGAATTTATTACACTTTGCCTTTGTATGATTGTGTGCATGTGGGTACATCTGTCTGCCCAGTTGTCTTGTCTTTGCAATTTGCAATGCCACATACGTTGCCTAGAAAATTGTTATTTGCCCCAATGGACGCGAACGCGAACAAGCGTGTCAGTATTACTTACACTATGACACATACATTGTCATACATGCTTACGAAAGAGAAACAGAAAGCAAAAAAAAAATGGAACTCAACGCCTACACTGATGTATAGAACAGACAGATAAACACATATGTAGCTACAGACATGCATCCAGACACACTTACGTATGAATGGATTGCAAGTCAGACAGTTAAAAATAACAAATAAATTGTGTCTCCCTTTGTGTATGTGTGTGTGTGTGTGTGTGACTTGTTAAGCAACGGTTGGTTACTAAGGCATGAATAACGAGTATCCGTATCGTTGTAATGATAGAGAGCATGGGAGTCATAGGAAATTTAAGTTCGAATTTAATATTTTATTTCATAATTTTTACATATTTTAAGCGAAAGATTGCAATCTAAATAATACTACCAATAAGCTCACTACCTACCATTTAAGCTAACAAATGTTTACCGTTTTATTTATTAATTCATCTTTAATTCCATGTATTAAATTCCTTATTGGAATCAAATTTAAACTCGTTTAAGATTTTACACATCACTAGTCATGGAACAACAGAAGACAACAAATGAACGGCATTCTTATGGATTATATAAAAAGCTAATACATACATACACACACACTTGTACTCATACTCATATACTACTTCAAGTGCAAGTACATTTTTATTGTTGTTGTTCCTGCTGGTCTTGTTTATTTCGCATTATTTAACCCAGTTCTAGTGGCAGTAAATAAAGGACGACAAAAAAGAAACCATCCACAAATAAGTGGGTGTAACAGCGGTGTGTCTAGACATTTCAACGAGTTAACGTTTAAAAAAAGTATTTTTAATACCTTAGTGGAAACAAAATGTCAAATTTTCAATTAAAAACTACATGTAAACGGCTAATAACGACGAAAATGTTGTTGACAGGGATTTGAAAGGAAGGAAATTAACTACGCTTAATATCGAATATCCTAAGAGGCACATTGACTTAAATGAAAAATATTGGTAGCATAGGAGCCACACAAAGCCAACACTTTTGATTACATCAACCTTATGAGTTGCATTAACAGCAAAGTACAGAATGGAAGTAAGAAACTACGCTGTCAGCTGTAAAAGTCAAAGTATGATAGATTATATGTGATATGGTCTTAAGTAAATCCAAAGTGCTATGTATTGGATACATAAACGATATTAAAAATAAATCTAAGAAACCGAGTAGGTGGTAATGACTACTTTAGCTCCGGTGCTCCAATGCTAAGCACTGTAGATAACGTTGGCATCTGTAATTGTTTTAGGAATTGCTCGATGACTTCAAATATGGTTTTGATTTTTTGAAATGTGTGATAAAATGACAGACTACGGCAACTACTGGCAACAGTTTTACTTAATTTAAAGCCATTAACAACGTTAAACGAATTTTATTTTGAAATGTATGTCCCACAACATTCATTTTCATCTGGGTTTCTAAACTATAGACAGGCATGCATGATTACATACACAACGAGAGGCCTTACGAGACGACAGATTTTTTTTAAAACCGTAACTAAACTTAATATATCCTTTTGCCTATTCAAATGAATGTAAAATGTTGTCCAGGAATTTATTTTAAATTGCTTAGAAATTTTCAAATGTGCACTTGACTTTTATTGCTTATAAAATAAGCATTTTAATACATTCTTCTTCTTCTTACATTCCGAAACATAATGAAGAAATTACCACATATTTTTAAACTGTAGGGTGTTAAATTTACACGCCCTCCTTGTTTGGTCGAACAAAAACACTAAACTTTTATTTAAGAGTCTCAGAGTGACTTAGTATACGTACATGTAAAAGGAAAGCTTTGGATACACAGTATTTTTCTACACACTTACTATGTTACATATTGTGTACGTATACATTCTCATGCAGAGTTAAGGGTTATTTCACATTCAACATTAAAACATTGCCATCAAAATCCAATAAGGACAGAGTAAGTATCAGCTAAATTCAAAATATTACAACTGAAGGTAATCCTTTAGTTTGAATAGAGAATGTTTAACATTAGAAAATATATTCCAATATATTGTGTGCATGTGTAGTGGTACACACGATGTTCGCTGTGCATAGAGTATGAAAGAAGAACAAGAGAAACACGAAAATAAAAATCTTTAATATTCCCACACCCTCGTTGTTGCAGTCGCATGGAATCAACGCTCACAAAAAGAGAGGACGAGTAAAACGATAATAAACGATAATTTGTATGAGATGTCGTACAGAGTATGTATTAACGGTTGTATACGAAGATATACTCCTTTGGCATACATTGCCTATGTATGTATATGTGTGCAAGGAATACTGTAAGAGTTTAGACATTTTCTGAACATATTTTGTTTTCTTGACATTTTTATAATTTCTTATAGAACGTGTTCTTTTTTTTCTCTCGTATTCTTTCTTTTATTTTGTTTGGAGTTTTGCAAAGCAAAGTTCATTAAATATTCGGTAATTATTTATTTATAAACTGAAATTGTTTCAGTAACTCATGCCAACAGCCTTAACAAGCCATCATGGTTGCTAGGCTTAGCATCATCATCGCAACCACCAATAATTTGGCTGCTACAGTTACAGCTTCAATAGAAAACACTTTTTTCTTCGTCATAGAAACGGTACAGACAATCTAATGGTATATTAAATAAAAATCTACCTACTGCCACAACCACCCCCCAAAAAAATGTGACGTCACCTGTAATTTAGGTTCACTGTGGCACAATACACAATGATTTTATAGAAATAAAACGGTAAGAGTAGATGAGGGCATGAGTAGATGAATACAGCAGCATCAAACCCTTGTTGGCTGTAACAAAGCCAATTTGTTTGAACGGACGATGTTTAATGAGGACAGGATATAAAACATACACACACACACGTACATCTATAGAGTATAACAAGGATATAAATGTAATTATATCATCTGCATATAAAAGTAGAAATTAACTGAAATCGTATTGGGTAAGGGTAAAAGACAGAAAAATTATGAAGACAATTTGAAACGCATTAAAGAAAAGAAACATTAGAGACATTTAAAGAAAAGAAATGCTCTTTGAACATGTAAATAAAATAATCATGAAAAAAGTTTAAAGCTGTAAGCTTAAGAAATGACTTTTTACTCTAACCCAATAATTTATTACTTAAACCTTTCAGTTAATATTTGTTCTTTCTCTACTTCTCTACTAACATTTTATACAAATTTTATAATGGCCATTACAATGCTGATACATTGAGTTTGTGTACCAGTGTCTGTGTAGGATTGTGTAAATAAGTAAGCGGTAGTGAACGTGTTCACTATGAAACAGACAATCTTTATATATTATTCAGATAATGCTTTTGCTTTTTATTGTAGTTGTTGTTGTTGTTGTGTACGTTTTTAAGAGAACGTGTCTAGTAGGTTGTCAGTCATCTATTAAAAACGACAGCAAACGTCAATTGCAACAACACACAAAAATTATTTGGTTTTTGCTTCTTGTTTTTTATTTTCCGTTTTTTTTTTGTTTTTGTTTGACTTAAAAAATTACGCAAAAACACAATAACAAGTAAGAATTTAATTGTGCCCTACACTTTAATATATGTAGTTAGGCACCATTGAAAGCTAAAAAAATTAAGAGTTGCGTACGAGTTCTGAAATCCAAAGTCACAAGGTCTTCACAGTGCATTGATGTAGAGATGCCTGAGGCTCCCCACGTCAAGGAGGACTTGGATTTGTAATACACCTGCAGATCGAAGTCTGTACTATAGTTACCATAGTGATGAAGACCGACACGCAATTAAAGACGAATGAAGAACACCATAATCGGCAACTTCTAAATTTTTATTTTATAATCCAATAAATTCAGGAGCCAATATGAAGGAAGAAAATATATTTAGGGATGACGTATATATGTATGTACCTTTACAAAACAAAAGTAGTGACTATATATTGGTCCGTAATGCTTAAAAAAGAACTTATCTTACTGGAACTCTATAACTCGAAGTACTTTAACTTGTACGCATTATAAATAGGGAAGCGCATGTATATAAATCATCCGCATCATTTTGATTGACGTCACGGTATATTGTTGACAAGGGATGAAGCTTTTTCTAACAGTCACATTTTTTACACATACACATGCATATTGACGATTGTCAAAACTACAGACAATCGCAATCCAACTGGAATATAACAAAAAAACCAGATACAGTCGAGAAAATCAAAACAGAAATACAAAGTATTAGAGTGTATAAGACCAAAGGCAAGGGGGGATAAAACAAATTGTAGGTTTTTGCTTTGACAGACTGACATTATTTTGTCATTAAATCGTTTTTCTCTGCTCCTCTGTCGTCCTTTTCCTATATGAATGAAGAGATACAGACAGGTTCACAATTTGTTACTGCTATTATATACTTAAGATTATATGCTTATTTTATACATACAAACATACATACACATGCACAGACAGCTACAAATACGTACATATATATACAGTCCTTTATCTTCCACAAACAAATACATTGAAATAAGGACTCTTAAAGAAAAAAGAAATAAAAAAGGAAACCACACTCATAGAAACCCTTAAACAGAATGAAAATCTAAATCAGAAGCAGAATCAAAAATATTTTCTGACAAAAAAATCTTTATTAAGTAAACTGCTTTGAATGACAATGTTTTACGGACAATATTTGTTGAATTCATATGAATATTGTATAATAAAACACAGTAGAATTCAAATTATGCTGTTGCTAGCACTCTTTTCGAAATACTTGTAAAAAAAAAATTAAAAGAAAACCGGAAAAAGCTGGCTTCTCCCATAGAAATGCAATACATTGTGTGGAGTAAATTTTATTTTTCTAGTCAACAATTTAGATTCTACTGTATTTCATTTTTTTCTGATCAAATTTCGTAGATTTTATTAGCAGTTTCAGGTAAAAGGTCAAATAACCTTTAAATGGAAAAAGAAACAAGTTTCTAAAACTAGGAAAAAATGCAAATTTTTATATGATGGGAATATATTTTGTGCCATTCAAATAACGATTGTGTTATAATTTGTTGGACTGTAATAAAATATTTAACACAACACAATTTGTTTTTGCTTTTAGTTTTAGTTTTATCATCATTTTTAAACCAAAGAGGAAAGAAATATCAAAATATTGTACATATTTACATATGTACGTATGCATGTGCTTCATATACAATACAATTTCAGAGATATATCTACAATTGAAATGTGTTCTGGCGGTGTTTTATTTATTACCAGCAGTGTACCAGAAGATTTGTGTGTAAATTTGTCTTTATTTTATTGAAGCAAAAAAATCTTCTTATTTCGAAATGTTTTTTTGACAGAAATATGAAATTCGAAAAGTTGGCGGACAATTTTTGTTACAAAAGAAATATAAACTCAAATGATGAAGAAATTATCATCTCTTTTATATAAGATAACATTCGGAAAGTTTAAATATTTTGTTTGGATGCAGTAGAATATTGTCCTCCAACGATGTATAAATTCTGAGGAGCAATGTTAGCATTGCTTAGAACACATTCAATGACTTCAAATTAAATTACTTGTGGAAGTGTGAAAGTATGTGGAGAAATATTTATGAATGTTAGATCTTTACCTGATTATGTAAGCGACAGGTAAGATTTCTGCAGGGTGTTCGTTCCACAGATAGGGTGGCAAAGAGATAATTAACCTCTGTAAAGCATACATTGAAAATTTTACGCAGCTATCGCAAATATCTACACAGCGGTGGTCAGAACTATCCTTACCTATGGATGCCTAGTGTGGTGGAAATCCCTGAATAGGACAACGAACTTGAGCCTTGTACGCAAATTACAACGATCTGCTTGTATAATTATCAGTTGTGCTCTGCGCACTACTCCTACGCTCGCTCTGGAGATAATCTTATACCTTCTGCCGCTTGACCTCTACTGCAGGAGCGTGGCGGCAAAGGTTAGCAGGCGTCTCTGGGCTGCTGGACAATGGCATGCATCGGCCATTGGTCATACAAAGATACTGGGAGAAATTGATATTTCGGAAGCAATGATTAAATGACACCGCGATATGTCTTCTCAATGAACTTTGGGACATCCATTCCGAAAAGGGAGGACTGGAGGAGTGGTTCAGTGAACCTCCCGAGGGACTCCGCACAAATTTACACCGATGGCTCCAAACTGGAAGGAGCCGTTGGAATTGGTATATATTCGGAATCAATCGGAATATCAAAGTCTATAAGGCTACCAGATCATTGCAGCGTCTTTCAGGCGGAGGTGTCAGCAATTCAGGCTGCGGTGAAAATTATTGTGGACAAAAATGTTCACGCACGGAAAATCATCATACTTTCCGATAGCCAAGCGGCTATCAAGGCATTGGATTCCAGTGTAATAAACTCCAAGACGGTGTACAACTGTCGCAGATATCTCAATGAGGTGGCGAATCGATATGATGTTTGTATCACATGGGTACCGGGACATAATGATATTCCTGGCAACTTTCCTGGAGATGAAGAGGAAGATGAGACTATTCTTCACCTATTGTGCACATGTCCGGCACTTAGTTGGAGGAGAAAGAGGTGCCTGTGTGCCTACTACATGGAGGATATGGATAAACTGTCATGTATGGATATTGGCAGCCTGAGTCGCTTCATCGGAAGCTCCGAATGGTTCCTTGAATAGGGGAAATGAGGAACTGTGGTATCACAATGTGCCCTGTGTGCGGCCTAAGTGTGTCCGCTCATGACTCCATCGAGGGGACAGCCACTTCTACCTACCTACCTACCATCGCAAATTTGGTCAGAATGTCAATTAGTACATTGACGTCTGGGTCCCAAAGTGTAGGACTGTTGACATTAACGATTTCTCTAAAACGGCCATGTTAACATAGGTAGATAATTACATGAGGTGAACTTGGTTTATTCGAAGCTTTTGGGGGCGTTGGAAAAAGTTGTCATAGTCTAGTAGGAAATGTGTTGGCTTATTAGACGTGACGCCATGGTTCGTACACCAGGTTAGGTGTACGAAAAAAAAACTTTGAAAGTAAGTAAAATTCCCATTAAAGCGTTTCTAAACAATCTAACGTACGGTGTCAACTTTAAACTGTAGGTTCCGCCGCTCATGTACAAAATTAATACACATAACGTAAGTGGCATGAAAAGCTAGGTCGCAATATTGAAAAAAGAGTTGTAAGGACCAGTTAAGCAAATAAGTACAGCCAGTTTTAAAGAATTATAAATTACTGTACACCGATCTCATCGACAACAAATAAATTTCCTTATAATTTACTAAAAAGCCTTTAACGTTCATTATACGAGTATATTCTTGTTGAAAATCAGAAGAATGTTTATTTAAAGAATATGGCCAAGAAAAATTTATTGTAACACCATCCAACCGCCCCTGTGCCGCAATTATGCAAATATTTCTTACACTTGAGCTGTTTGTGTCCTGACCGCCACAAATTAATTTATTATTGACAAAAAAAATAATAAAAATATCAACAGAATAAAGGCAGAAAAAACAAAATGTGACAACTTAATTTGGTAATGTGCACTTGGAAAAAACAAAAAGGAAACTTCCTCTGCCATTTTAATAAATAAATTAACAAAAAAAAAAAATAAAAAAAATGGAAAAAAGGCAAAACAAAGTTGCATTGAACAGTAAAAAATAAAAAAATATTGAAATGAATGAATAAATGAAAGCATGACTGAATGAATGACTGAATGGTGTTTGTATTTCTCATTTATTTGTTGGTTTTTACTTTTCTACTGGTGAAGTAATAATGAAAACGAGAGCATAAAAAATATACGAAATTGTACTTGAAAAAAAAAGAGAAAAAGTTTCCATTTTACCCAACAAATGGACCCACAACATTCGAATGGTGCGTGATTTGGAAATGGCACAGCACAGAGCTGGATTGTATGGCCTGGTTATTGCAAGCAGTTTTAGTGGCTGTGTTTAAAGTAATTACAATTTTAAATGGTCAGAAACCATTAAAGATTTTATTTGCAAAATAATGTTTGACTCGGCAAAAAGGCAAACCAAATGAACGAAAAAAGAAAAGAAAAAACGAAAATTCAAATAAAAACGTTAAAGGAATCATTAATTATTTTGATTGGGTTTGTTTTTCATTTGTCTTCCTGAACATTTCCCTTTCCATTTTGTAAAACTTTAACCGCAAATAATTTCTATTAAAATAATTATTATTTATGATTACATTTTACATTTTTCTCACTTTGGTCAGTGAAAAATGTTGCGAAAAGGACAACAAAAAAATGGCAACAAAGAACATTTTAATGTTGAGAACTCTTAAGAATTATTTTTTTAAGCAAATCAATAAATCTATTGAGTTGTGGCTTAATCCCTCAAGCTGTTAAGGTAAAAGAATTGAAAAAAAACAGAAAAAAATATAGGAAAAGAAAAGTTTGAAGATAAAAAATTGCGAATAAAACACACACGTACACCAAAAAGAAACCTCAAATGTACTCAAACTAATGTATGAGAATAAAATAAATCCTTTAACGTAAACACTCACTCAATACTTTACGTATCAAAAAAAAAACACCCACAGAAATAAGGAAAAACAGGTAAAAAGCAAGGGAAGAAGAGAAAAAAGATTTAATCTTGAAATCAATTTGTGAAAGTGTTGCTCTTAATCAAATGACTTGAGTGTCACACGCAACTTACAACAACAACAACAACCACAGCAAGAACAGGATGTAGTCACACAAACAAATTAAATAAAAATGAACTCCCAAAAGACCAAAAACTACTAAGAAAGAAGCACGTTGATGTGATAGGAAGGATTAAAACTGGATAACGTAGTCTCCTTCCTTAGCCACTTTCTTTGCCACTTTTTTTTGAGTTTTGTTTAACAGAATATTTTTCTTGTTGCTGAAGGCTTTTGGAAACGTATTGTATTGTATTTCATAAAATCGTTTTAAAAAAAAACTGTGGTGGTTATAAATAAAGAATTCTTTCCTTATTTGGGGCAAAGTGCTACGGTCTGTCTTCAAGTTACTAGATTAGATAAGAGGAACAGCCTGTGTGTTAGCACATGTCGTATTTGGGACTATGGGTGGAAGTCGGATTTGTCATCTCTTGTTAAACATTTAGTAGATGCTGCTTGGGCATATTACATCCTTAAAGAGTTTCATTAGAACTGTTTTCAAGAGTAGAAAAAGCGTTCTAACCTGTTCATATTTCTGAGAGGGAGAATAATTTTTGGCGGCTGGTAATATTGTTACGAAAATGAAAATCTAGATACTGGTGTTTTGCTTTTACATCGCTTAACATTAAAATTATAAGCAAATACTACAAAAACAAAACAATGCAGTTAACAAACCTGTTTACAAATTATCATACTGCTCAATATAACAACAAACACCAGCATAAACAAATGGTAAACAAGTAAACAAAAATACACAAACAACACTACAAGAATAAATGTAAACAAAATACACAAACAACAATAATGAATGTAAACAACGATGTTTACATTTATAGAGCCACGAACATTCGCCTTCTAGAACATTCATCGGACTGTTTATCCTGCCAAATAAAAGGCAAGGCAAAGCAGGCGAGTAAGTTAGTGAAGTCCATTTAGTCTTATGTGAAGACGCTGTGCGTTCGAAACAAACAACACTACAATAATAAAACTAAACAACGATGTTTAGATTTATAGAAATTTCGAGAAGGCGAGGTCCGGAACACTCGCTTTCAAGAACATCCGTCAAACTGTTTACTTTGCCATATAAAAGGCAAGGCAAAGCAGACGAGTGAGTTTGTGAAGTGCAGTCAGTCCTGTGTGAAGACAGTAATCGTAGAGAGTAATCGTAATTTAAAGAGAGTAATCGTGGTTTGAAGATCTCCGTTACAAAGATCTGTCGAATAATTGTCGATTAATTGTTATTGGTTATGTAAAGGGTATAAACAGAGGGATAACAAATAAAAGCAATTGTTGTTGTTTACATGAAGTTGTGAACAGTGGCACACAGAATTGTGCAAACAATAAAGAATTTTAATTAAAACTAAACACAAATTTATTTTTATTTTATTTGAAATCTACGAACTCATATTTAAAATGTTTTTAAAAAGTAAAAACATAATACATTTGCGAATAAAAAATTAAATTCGTCTTATGCATTTTAAATAACCATCATGTTTCTTAAGTCCGACTAAAACAAATTGTGCTTAATTTCTGTGAAGTAAGATTCCCTTTAATTTGATGTCATTAGGAATTTTTCTACAATTTATTCCACGTTTTCTTACATTTGTAAAGCTTTTTAAACTACTTCTCATTTATAATACAAAAATTCTTTCATTTCCTTTAAATTTTGAATTGTAATCACTTCCAGAAGACGTTGCTTATTCGTATTCTTCTTTGTATTTTAAAGAAAAATTATGACTCGGCTGTATTTCTTTTTGATTGCATTCATTTATCTTCGTATACAATTTATGAAATAAAATATTATTTGGTAAAGTATTTTGTAATGATTATGATAATTATCATAATCATCATGCTTCTAATGATCATCGTATTGCAATAATAATTGTGACGATGTTAGAGACTCTATAGCACTTTGCTGAAATTCAATAGGAACAGTTGAAAAACTCCATTCAATACAACATTCACTACACAGAAGCGAGTTAATGACTCTTGAACACGCAAATGTCCTTAAAAAATAAAAATAAAAATACATACATACTAGACTTTATATTCGTGTACGACTATGTACATACTTTAAAATACAAAACCAAACCAAGTTACGATATTCCTGTAAACTTTAGAGAAAAAAGTTTTGCTTCCTTTCCTTTACTTGAGGGGTGTACCATTAAGCAAATAAAATATGAATTCCTGTAGCGAAAATATAAATTTGACAATTTGGATTTGAAAATAAAACAGGAACAGAAAATAAAAATAATAAAAATAATATTTTTACCTTCTTGGGTTTGCAAGTGCTTCTTATTGTAATATTTTAAAGCGTGACAGTAAAAAAATGTTTCATTTTGTCATTGACAGCAACAAGGAAAGCAATACAAAGAATTTAAAATTTTGCTTTTATAAGATTAATTTAATAAATATTTTAACAATTGATTCTTTTCTTTTTGTGTGTGTTTATTTTACTGTTTTATTCCATTTCTTTGTCATTGGCTGCTTTATTGTTTAGCTTTTCGTCTCGTTTACATGTTTCCATTATTAAGAAATACTTTTCTAAAGTAATTGAAAATTTATTAAATCCCTACTCAAATTTCAATTGTCAATTCATAGTATTTTCTAGTATTTTTCTACTTTTTTTGTTTTTCTACTTTTTGTTTCTTTTTGTAATTAGTTTCGTCATGAGACAATATTTTATTTCCTCTATTTCTGTTCTATTCATTCAGTTCAGTTCAATTCGATTTTATTACATACATTTCTTTGTCTATCAAATGAAAGTAATACACTGTTTCCAAATGCAATACGATATAGAAGAATTTCATTGTATGCTTAAACTTATCTTGTATTTCATTTAATATTTCGAAAACCTCTCATGGTTTCCCTTAAGAAAGCATTATAATGGATCGCTGTTCGCTAATAATAGAAACCCAATTGAACAAGCTGGTTTCAAACAAAAGATACGTTAATCAAGTGAATTCGTTGTACATAATTTTAGAACAAGAGCAGACTGGAATTCATTAAAATTTTAATATTTATGGAATTGAAAAGAACACGTCATGCATTCAATAAAAATTAAATTTAATTCTGCTTTCCAAATCCCGGTATAGCGGAAACCATGCAGGATTCTATGTAAGATTTATAATGTTTTAAGATAAACTAGGTTATATGTATATTAAGGATATACGTATTTGCCAATATTTTTTCTGAAAGCAGTTTATTAGCGGTTCAGGCCAGAGATGATCGATTCATACTAATCATTTCTAATACTTATACGCATTCATACATACATACATAATTGGCCATTACAATCCTTCAGTCAGGATTACGGCCTAGCTTCTCATACCACTCATGTTGTGTGTATTAATTTAATACATTAGTGGCGGGACCTACAGTTTAAAGTCGACTCCGAACGACACATTTTTGAGAAACTTTTCATGGCAATTTTATTTAATCTCAGAGTTTTAGCCAGAAATCTGCTGAGAGGAAGTCGCCGAAGAAATACTTTTTGTATTTTATTTTGATGTCTGGCCTGGGGCTCGAACCCTAGCTCTGCGTCTAATAAGCCAACACACTACATACTAGACTACGGCGACTTCTATACGCATTCGTACTTTGTTTAATATCGTGGAACTTCTACTCATATTCAAAGTTTGAAGTACTCATCATATTCATACTTAACAGCACGTATGATGTTGTTGATTACGACTCTCCATAACTCAACATATACACGAAGCACAAAATAAGTATGAATCGCGTACGAACACTAAAATACTTACTAGAAGGTTGTGTGTTTGTCTGTCTTTTTTGCTTATGTATCTTTTTTCTTTTGTTGTAAATGCCTAACAACTAATACCATGTTCACACGGACAGTTGAATCACTTAATTCGGGCACTGAAATACAATAGCCAATTCACCCGTTTCCACGACATGTTCGTCATTCAGTTTGAAAGTTATTTATTTCTTCTTCTTGTTTTTTTCTTGTTTACGTTTTGTTTTTTCTTTATTTTATTTGTTTGTTGGGAATTTTAAATTTTTAATTTGGCAATGGAAAAAAGGTAAGGAAAATATAAAATTGTAGCAATAATAAGCAAATATTATTTAATTATTATTTTCAATATTAGAAAAAAGAAAAAGTGCCAGCAGGTGGGACCAGGGCAGTGAGCGGGCGTTATTAGAGGTATGGGCTGAAAGATTGGTAGAGCTGCGTGGTGTCCGTAAGAACAGTTCGATCAGATCGAGTAATGCCATGGTGCACAATGTTGTCTCCTCTACAATCTTTAATGTAGCCAATAATCTTCGGGACATTATAATTTTTTTATAATTTTCTTTTTTTCATCCATTATCTTATATTTTTTAAAATACTTCCACAAAATTCACAAATAATAAGATTTTTTATTTCTTTTAATTTATTTATTTAATGCTAAACTGTTTTTCTTTATTTTGTTTTGTTTTGACAGCTGATTTTGATACATAAATAATCGATAGAAATTAGAGATGACAGTCATTCGTTCGTCATTCATAAGGCCATTCAAACTGAATGCCGTACAGCTTGTGTGATTCGCAGCTAAAATTTTGTATGGCGAAACATGTCGTTCAGTTCTTAACTGGGGATTGAATGACGAATGAGAGCGTGAATGACGAATAATTGCGTCGTGTGAACGTGCTATAAGACTGTAAATTTTGATCAATGATTCGAGTCACTCGAGTCACTCGAATCATTTATAAGTATTTTTCTAAAGTTATGAATCTAAATGAGTAGAGGCTTATGAATCAGACATATTTCAAAAGGATGTTAACGTTGTAAGCATACGCATTGCAACGTGTACTTATAAGTCAACGTTGCAGAGAGTATGAATGAACCAGAGGAGTTAAATTTCAATATTGTTAACTCACTTATATTAAAAATTTCATGAGTGCTTATGAGTAGCGAAAAAACGATTCATTGCTGACCTCTGGTTCAGACCAACAAGAATGTGTCAGACGCAATAGAATAGGGATGTTGATTATGCTGCATGTGAGGGGACATATTAATGAGTAGTTTGTTGAGAAATGTAAACTAAATTTCAATTACTCAAGATTGCATAGCATCAGTGAGAATAATTGCCTGTGGAGATATCCTTTAAGTTATTACAAAAGAAATAAAAGTTTTAAAATTTCCCATTGATGTTTAGAAATGTGCAAAATCTAACGGTTGCTTTCCTTAAGCCTACGGTGTATTTCTGAATGCAACGAACATCTCCTCCGCAAACAGAGACAGACTTCTTGTCTCTGTGCCTTGCTGTCTATTCATATGCTCGTGCATGTTCGCTTGACTGCATTGGCTCGTACTTATTTTACTACTTAGACGTTGGTTGTGTTGTGTGCGACTGTGAGACTGTGTGTTAGTCTAAGTCTAATGTTTTAACCACATTTAAGCTGCTTGAAACCTTAGTAATGTCTCCTTAGTGTCTGTCATATATTCTCCGCACACTAAACATTCTCTACAACTACATTAGCTGGCATGTACAATAAATGTATGAAACTGTGTGTAAATAAAACATGTTTTGTATTAAAAAAAAAATAAAAAAAAATACTTCGACTTGTCTGGCGTTCTTAGTAATGTATGTTGATTGGTATGTTGTGGAGCTGTTAAGCTTAGCTTACGTTATGGACACTTAATGTCCATTAAATGGCGTTGAAGATTAGTTAGCGTGTGTGTGATGTGATAGCATCACATTGCTTTTTAAATAATAAATGAAATAAAAAACAAAATATCCTAAAAGTTAATTGTTTTCAAATATTTTAAAGAAAATTTTTATATTAGAAAACCAGATGAAGAGTGTAATGAAGTGAATTTCGGTTGATAACTTAATTTTCACCAACCAGCAATTTAAGTTTTACAACAAAAAGAGCTACTGGGCATCGCAATTGCTGCATATACCAAAAAACTAACGAGTATCGTCAGAAAAGGGAAAACAAAAAATTGTTTTAAAAACTTTTCCTTAAGATGGGGCATGACCTTAGAATTGTTTAATTAAAGTCTTTTATTTCGTTTTAAAAATTCATCACTAAATTGAAATCTATTTCTATTTTTTAAATTTAATCCTTTTTGTTTTACAAAGAAAGAAAAAGAAAAAATTTAATTTGATTTTTATTAGCATTCAGTATTCAGAAAGAATTTAATTTTTTTAGCATTTCTACAAATAAAAACAACAATAAAAACAATAAAATATTCAATGTACAGAAATATCCCCATGCATACATAGCATGTATAAAAAAATCAATAGAAATAAAAATTAAAAACGAGTCTCGTATAACTGTGTATTTGAACATATTGAAAATGAAATATTTTGTTTCCCCCTTTTGCTGGTCATTGTCATCGTTGTCTTGAATGGAAAATTGTTTTAGGAAAAGCTTAAATTAGGGGAAGATAGAAAATAGAACAAAAGTATTTAGACAGGCAACGACAACTCAAAAACAAAACATGAAAAATACTCATGCAGAGTTAATTATACAAGAATTGAGGACCTGCAACTCTGCTAAATGAACAATGAAACCTACTTCCTTTTTGTTCTAATTTGTTAAATCGAAAGAACGAAAAAAATTGGAGGAAAATCATTGAAAATGTGTTCAACTGTCAATCATGTCAGATATTGGTTCTGTGTAGGAACTTGTACACATTAAAAGCGTTCACATACAATAAAAAATGCATTTCTGGTTGTAAATATTTTGCCATATACTAGCACTAATGTATGTTTCGTATTGTATTTGGGTTAATTAATATTTAATTGAAGGAATATTAAATTTAAAGCTTAAATTCAAGTAATAAAAATCCATTATATTGCAAAAAAAAAAAACGAAACCGACCGCAATATAAAACCATCGAATGAATGTGAATGGTTTTACGGTGGTAGTACGTGGAAATTTTCTGTAAACGGATGTAGCCAGGCATGCAGCCAGGCTGAAATTACTCAAATAATCCACGAAGTGTAAGGAATTTGTTATGTATGTATGCATATGCGTAAAAAAGGAAGCCATTACGGTAATATCCATACATTATCTTAGAACATACGGAATGTATAAATTACGACTTCCGTTTCATTTACCAATGTGTTGGCGTTTTCAAACCTCTAGCCAGCCATGCTTGAATTCAATTGCTAAACTAAGAACTTGAATAAGCCTTGAAAATGTTTCCTTAATTTCTCTATTAACGTTGGGCATTATTTCTGGTTACATGCGTATTTATGAGTAAGAAAGTCCTTTTTTCTTGTTCTCTAAAACAACAACGATGACCTGAAAGTGGTAACAATTGTACTCTGGTGGATTTAATGTGTTTTTTTTTTAACAAATAATTTCTAAGAAATTGCTTTCAAATGTTTTAACTGCGTGCGTAGTTGTAAAATGAAGTGGAAGTATAGCTGAACAATAAACTAATGAGTATTTAGTAACTTAATTCAGAGTCTTTCCGGTTAAAATGTTACCCCCACGGCAGCAACAACTTCTATAAAAACTAGTCGTATGAAGAATATAAATTTCAAGGATATCAACTAATTTCCTGTGATAAAATCTTAAAGAATTTTTGCAATAATTTTATATTTTACTGCACAACGTTGAAAAAAACAAAAGAAATAGAAACAGAATATTTCATAATATCTTAAAATTTTAATTAAGAAACAATTACGGAAAGTTTCAAGAAAAGATTGTAATTTTTAAATAAAATTTAATTGAAAATTTCTCTCAAAAACAGTTCGAAAGAACAATTTCAAAATTGATAAAGTTTTTGCCAGATTAAAACAAATAATTTTGTTGAAAATACACAGTAAAATCACAAAATAATGAATACACTTTATGATACTTTACTTAAGTACACAACAATTACATTCAAATCATCTTTTATATCTTGGGTCTCCTTTACTTTTAAAATAGTATTGTTTTCAAAGGGGGGAAAATATATCCTAGAAATATTATTTCAAGAATATTCTAAAATTTATAAATTCGGTTGCTATGATTCAAACTTTTTCTCTTCTTCTGTTTTAAAGTGTCCAAATACGAAAACTTCTAATAAAGATAGTTTAGGTACTCTTTACTTTTGATCACATTTCAAAAATGTTAATTTTCCACGTTGAAGTTACGCTTTTGTAAGATGAATTTCTACTCACCATTAAGACTATCGTCCACCATGTAACATTTGTAAAGGAAAATAGACCCGGTGGTATTCTTGTTGCTCTTTTGCAACGAGAAACTGTTGTCGTTGAGCATGATGATAATGATGATGATGATGATCTGCTTTTTCTTTTCTTAGTAACCATGTTTGTAGTTTCCATTTTCCACGTAACATGTCTTAAACTAAAGAAGAGCAAAAACGAGAAAGAGAAAAATTTAAATGTTAACAAGAGTTTCAAATTAATTATTTTTGTTTTTGTTTTAAAGCAAAAGAACTGAAAAAAGCATCATATCTATTGTAATAAACTTGCAAAAGACTTAAAACTCTTGCCGGATTAGTACTAAAAGCCTCAGGGTTAAATTAGAAATGCTTGGATATTATTCTACGAAAACTTTATAAACTTTCTAAAACTTACATACGAGTTCTTAATGTTAGAAGCCAATTGTAGTAGAGAATTGTTAAAAGTAAGAAGAAAATACCAAGATTTTTAAGAAACTAAAGTTTATTTAATTAATTTACAAGTAAATTTTTAAGCAATAAAAATTAGAAAGATAAACTTTTTACATCTCAAAGTACTCTGAATTTCCATTCTAATTTAAGACATGTAACTAGAGCATGTAAAATGTAAAGAAATAAGCAACAAACTAACACACATTATACTTGTAACTATACTATGCCTTTGTAGTTGTATCAACAGTTTCATTTAAAAAATTAGAAATGCAAATATTTTTAATTTTTATTGCTTATCCAGCAGGCAAGTATTACTAATTAACTACCCTATGATGTCTGGCATTTCAATGTTTGTATTTAAATTTACAAGCTTGTAATTGTAAACAAATACTGAAACAGTTGCGAATAGAAGCACGTACACACACTGCTCTTAGGCTTCTGAATTCCATTTAAGGATTTACAACAACTAAAACTACAAAACAGAAAGGTGTAGACAACATTCGATTTAAATTTCTACTCAAATCCTGACTTACTTTTTCAATAGACTGTAACAACAACAAAAACAATGAATAAAACTAAGCAAAAGAAATTTTTCTAAGATTAGAAAAGAAGAAGATAAAAACATATTACAAAGGGGAAGAAAAAGAAGTGTAAGGACTACAACTTAAAAGAAAAAAAAAACGTAACTGGAAGTTTTACTGGCTCAAAATCTTTCTTTTTTAAGTATAAAAGCAAAGTATAGTCAGGTATTGGTTATAGTATCTTACTTAATTGCGTTTTTATGTGTGTATATACATACTAAAGGAAAAACTAAAATTTGGCTTTACGGTGCTAAACTTGATTTCATTTCTTGTGTAACAAATCATTACTGATTTAATCATAAAACTTTTACGTTTAAAACAAACAAAAAAAAAACACTCTCTTGCTCGCGAGCATACTCGCACACACACTATTAAACATAAAAGAGCAGCACACTTGCAGGCTGGCTGTAGGTGAATTTGTACTTGGATTTGTATTTGTATTTGTATTTATCTTTACGATTAAATATGGCTAATGAAAGTAATTAAAGCTGACAACATTTCTAAGCAGCGGCGACAATAATCACGTGTTACATATTAAATGAATACTTTTATGTGTCACCCTGCAATGATTCTAGGTTAAACGAGGAGCAGGGGAAATTCGGAAACCTGATGTTTAATTGGAGTTTGTCTAAGTTTTTGCCACTGAATTCTAAATAGAATTCAGTAAATGCGTATCTAATTAACAGGAAAACAAAAATAAATTAAAACAACAATCTGCAACACCCCCCACGCAAAAAAAAAAAACGAAAATAAGGAAACAAAAAATTTCGCACATTTATTGACACCATTAAATTGATTTACGTTTCAACAATGTTTAGATATTGATTCTTCTGAATTGAAAAGTTAGTTTGTATTTAAGTAGTCAAGTAGTATTCAAATACTGTGTACACGTTTGTAAGTAATTAAAATCTCTCTACGACTAGCTATATATGTACATATGTATTGGATGTATGTATTAATATATTTTCTGTTTTAAAGAATAATTAAAGAATATCTCAGCAAAAACTTGCCAAAATAGAAAAAAAATGTTTTTTTTTATACAAGTTTTGTTCAATTCTAAAAATTTCAATCCTTAAAATTGTTGTTTCTTTCATTTATCTTACAGGCATATGGGACGGAAAAAAATAAATTTTATTGTAGTTTTTGTAACTACTTTTATTCAATCAATTATTCATATTTAAAGTGATGAAAGAGTCTAAATTCATAAAGACAAAATGATAAAGAATAAAAATCATAATTTTTGTTTTTTATTCTAACTGAACTTCTCTATTTTTGTAAGACTTATAGTATATTCTGTAATACAAACATAATTTTGTTTCTCTTCCCAATAAACTAAAAATATTAAAGAGAGAAATACTTTATGACCTACTCATTTTGTACAATGGGTCAATCCGACCTCCGGGTACTGTACTTGTCTTGACTGACAGGTACACGTCCTCTAACCAGATCTGATAAATTCATACTTCAATCCTGTTTGATTTGTTCTTTACGGTGTTGTCAAGTGAATCAAACAGTAATAAACAGTATAACGTAAATGAATGTGTACATCAGATATTAGCAATGAGTATTCAAAAACATGAATAAAATCGAAACATGCTCATAATTTCTGATACTTATACGCATTCATACTTATTTTAATATCACGGAATCTCTACTCATACTCAATGCTTGAAGTACTCATCATATTCATACTTAACAACACGTATGATGTTGATGATATCGACTCTTCATAACTCAACATATACACGAATTACAAAATAAGTATGATTCGCGTACGAACACTAAAATACTCACTAGAAGGTTGTGTGTTTTCTCTACTTGCTGCTCTGTCTTTTTTGCTTATGTGTCAACAATAACTAAGACTGTAAATTTTGATGAATGATTCCTATCACTCGAATCGTTTATAAGTATTGTAAGAATATTTCTAAAGTAATGAATCTAAATGAGTAGAGTCTTATGAATCAAACATATTTCGAATGGTATGAGTTTGATGTCAACGTTGTACGCATACTCATTGCAACCTGTACTTATAAAACAACGTTGTAATGAGTACGAATAAATCAGAGTACATAGTTGAATTTCAATATTGTTAACTCACTTACATATATTCAAAATTTCGTGAGTGCTTATGAGTAGCGAAAAAACGATTCATTGCTGATCTCTAGTGTACATACAGCAGCAATATTCTATTACAATATTCCATTTCCTTTGAAGCTGATAAGGAATTTTAATGCTTTATTATAATCCATACTCTAATCTATTATTCTCTCTCTCTCCCTCTCGCTCTATCTCTTTTTATATCTCTGTTTCTATTTGTATTACCATAATATAAAATGAGCATTAGTAGACTGTATGGCAATGTTTATTTTTAATAAGGAGTAATAATGATGTGAGGGTTGGTTAGTCTACTAATTATAAGCCGCTGAATTGTAACATTATCATCAGTGTAATTATGGACTTCTCAAATTTCATTTTATTTCTGAGAATTTTTGTATTTATTTTTAGATTTATTTTTTATACTTTTAATTAATGAATTTTCCTTTCATTATCTTTATAAAATTTGCAAAAAAAAAGCTGAAAATTAATTACAGGTCATTCATATGTCAGCAAGTATTAAAAAGTATTTGTGTGCATTTATATTTGTCACTTCACACTTTAAATTTCTCAAATTATTTAATAGAACAACACCTCTGTGATTAATTTATCACAACTTCATGTATTTAAAATTTGTCGGAACTCATAAATTATCGATTAATGAACACTCTGCCCACGTAAATATGTTTCATTTCAAATTTTTATAAAATGACAAACGAACAAATAAATAAATAAACAATCTGTCACAATGCATTTCACATTTCGTTCATTCATTCCCTCATTTATTCCCTCATTCATACATTCGTTCATTCACTCATTGAAACAATCATTCATTTATCGTGGATAGCGGGAAAAGAGGAGTTTATTCCATTGAGAATATTTCCGTTGTACTAGTGGGTTTATTTTTTGTTTTATTGTGTGTTTTTTTCTTCTTGGTTTCTATTTCTCTTCATACATAGTTTTTTGTAGATTTTTGTTTTCTCTTATTGTTGTAGTTGTTATATTGAAATTCCCAAATGGTTATGATGCTAGTTTTCTAATTACAAAAATATCAAAATTTCGTATCAGAATCAAGAAAACGAAACAAAAGATTCATTCCGATTGCATGGGAAATTTATAGAAGCGGGGAAATGGATTCGAACTCATTCGTCAATAACAAGAATCAGTAATGAATGTAAAAAAATATGATTGTATAATCATTTTGTAATCATCTAACACTATATTTATAGCCTCAACTGTTTAGTTACAATACAATAACAATTTTCCCCCACATAGATTTCAGAAACAATAATTAATGATTGGGGGAAATGAAATAGTATCGATCGAACGGATTCTTATTAATTTGCATATCAAACGGTGCTCGCTCTTTTTCAAATTCAAAAAGAATTTTTTACAAAAAAAATGGATTGGAAAATGAAAAGGAAAACCTCGATGATTTTGGTAACAAAAAAAAAAACAAAAAAAAAATATATTCGAATGGGAATGATCTGTGTTGCTGTGGGAGAATGTTGATTGAGATTCACGGGCATCATTTCTATACGTTTGTATTTTAAAAGTTTTTTTTTTTATTTTCAATACATTGTATATTTTTTTCCTGTCCTTTCCTTTGGGGAGTTGTTAGCTGGTAAAATATGAGTTTAAATGTCACATTAGCGGTCGCTGATTCATGTGCATGTATTTCCCTTTGACTCCCTAGTCGAATATGTGTCTGTCCTATCTCCCGTCTTTCTCTTTGATGGGAGTGTGTAAATCAATACCAAATAAATAAATAAACAAACAAACAAAAAAAGAAAATGTTCCTCTTTCTTGTCTCTTGTGTGTCTATTTGAAGGCCCCAACGATTTCGTGTGATAAAACGATTAGGCACACGCATAAACATTTTAAACATTTAAAGCAAAGGGTCATGTTTTTTTCTTTGTTTTATTTTAAAATGTGTTTTAAAATGTAGAGTAAGGTTCCATAAAAAACATAATTTTCGATGAAATCACAAATAAATAAAATGGAAATACAAATGAAAGGAATAAAACAAGAATAAAATTTATCTCGAATTACTTTTAAGAGAAATTAAAATTTAAAGGCCAGCAACAGTAATGGAAACTTGATACGTTTGTTTTTTAATATCTTCTTAAGGCCAAAAAGACATAAATGTGGCATGCGTCATCATTACGAAATGATACAAGTGGCGCCCTCCTAAAAATCGCCCAAAGATCGTTATAAAGTATCTTAAATTGTAAGTAAGAAACTTAATATTTAATAGCGTTAGAGAAAGGTTTTGTTTATTCAGATAACGCAAACAAATTACAAACATTTATGGTCATTAAATTCAAATTTAAAGTTGATTTTCTGTTCTAATTCGTGTTTCTGTTTTCTCTATAATTTCCTACAATTTAGTAAATGAGTTTTAAAATGATAATAAAAATTTGATCTAAAAAAATGAAAGAAAAACTCAATTCACATTAAAAAGTAATAGGATTTTCTCATTAAAATGTTTTATTCAAACTAAAACAAAATAGTTTTATTGTTTTGCCTACAAATCGCAGCAGTTTAACTGGAGTTTTATGATTTTAAATGAAACATAATGATGTGGTGACGCATCATATTTTATGACACTTTTATTCATAATGCCAACAAAAAGAAAAACAGATTGTTTACATTTTGAACTAGACTGCAGTATAAAAACTTTTCCAGAGACTTCGATGAAAGATATTTACTTACTAAATTGGTAATTACAACACTTTAGTCAGGATTACAAACTAGGTTGTCACACCAGGCAATTTTATTTACTCCCAGATTATGAACTTGAAACTAAAGCTCAACAAAAACAACGATCATAAGAAACGCGCCAAATGCTATTAGGGGTTTAAGTTTATCGCATAGCTTTCTCTACTATCGCTGTACAATGTCTCAATAAGAAGAACCAAATAAAAATAAAAGAAGTGAAAAATTCCTTGATTTCATAGCTTAACAATACATCTGCTACCACAACCAATTTCGACTATTGCCGGTCCCTAGATAGCGAAGGAGCGAGAAAACGTGGGGATTTGCAAGAACTATTGTTACAGTTAGAATACTAAACTTAAATATATTTCAATACACAGAGAGGTTCATTCTGTCTGCAGGAAAGGTGGATTCTTCTTTAAATATATGGAGAGAATACAAAAAATGATTTATTCAGCATTTAAAAATATTTCCGTTTTCCTGCTTTTATTCATTTCCTACGCAGTACACACACACTTAAATTTCAAAAGTTTTGCGGCTTTATTCTCATTTTACGAACCAAACACACACGTGTGTTGGCTGCTATTAAATACGAAATAATTTTCATTCGAAGTTTTTTTTTAATCAAAACACTTCGAGGGTACAATATCCTTAAAAATATTAAAAAAAAATATATTTTTTTGTAAGTCCTTTGCTGTGAAACAAAAAAAAACCATTTTATTTTTAAATTCAAATTATAATTCAGTATTTACGTATTCCGTATACAACATTGTATATACAGATGTGCGTGAGTGTGTATGTGTTGAGAATTTGCGTATAATTTTGTTTACGTTTTCTTGTCTTTCCTTTTCCTCTTGTGTTTTCTGTTTTCTGTGCACATTGTTTATTATTTTTTAATTTGACGACCTTGTCGTCATCGTCGTCGTTATTTTCTTTTCTTTGGGTGGCTGTGTGTTCTCTTTGATTTCTTGTTGTATTTTATTGTTATTGTATGTAGTGTTTGTTGTTGTTGTTGTTTTCCTTTTATTAAAATATTTTTTCTTTATGTTTTCTCTTCCGTCAGTCCTTAACGGTAGCTTAAGCTCAGCATGTTGTTGTGCAAAGAAAGAAAAAACAAATTAAGATCTAGTGCGAGGGGGGAGGGGGAAAGTAAACGAAACCTAATCATTTATTATAAAAATTAAATGCACTGTTTCCTTACACATACTTTCTTTTCATATACTTTCTTTGTTATATTTTTTGTTTTTGCTTGTTGTCTCTATTGTTTTGGCTCTTCAGTTGTATTTTCTTTCAATTTATTTTCACGATTACGACAGCGTGTTTACATCCTTTTGTGTGTGAGTTTATGTTGGCAACATTCTATGAAATTCTAACGTGGTCGCCATCACAAGCACATTTAAATGAAAGGAAATTATTTCTTTCAATTTTAACGAGAGAGAGAGTAATTTAATGCCTTTTCAAGTGTGTTGTTGTGTGTACTCGTGCTTCTATTTAATTTTCAAATGAAATATTTTAAATATTTTTCTTGGCGGACTTTATTAGTCCTGAGAGACTTACAAAGTATTTGAATTTTTTTTCGTGTTCATAGAAGCTAACACACATATTAAGTGATAAAATAAGTCGTATTATAATACCTCAATGGGCCGATATATATTCATTAAAAACAATTACACTCCAGTTACTGTAATAATTTGAAATTAAATCTATTTTAAGTGCTTAAATATTTCATTTCATTCAATTAACCTATTAAGTCAGACATTACAATGTAATCTAATGTAATGAAGTTGAGGCTGGAACTTCTTTTTGCACAGCAACCAAGATTATAGAATACAATGTAGCAATTACAGACTTAGTACATCAAGCCACAAGATCACATTCTACTGCGAAAATGACAGCAAGTCTTCGAATATATGTATCTAGACGCCTAGTGCATTACAGTTGGCGATCAAGTTTTAAGCGTTCAATTTCTTCCGCACAGTAGCATTTGCTGGTTCTAGTATCGAGTTCTATCCTGCTTGTAGACATAAAAGCCACAGAATGTGATCTTTTTTCTGTAAAGTTTTGAAGCAAAATATACTCTGAGTATTTTTCTTGGATTTCTCGAGGCCAATGGTATCATTGCTGTATCCTAACGATGTGTGTTGGCCATTTCCTAAAAGACGGCATGGATCTATAGTGGTTAAGTTGTTGAGTGAAAAATAACTCTCCACCAATATCCTGGACGTAAATTTGTAACTGCTAAGAGCGCTAAAGGCATATTGACTGTTCGCGAATTATTTTATATTTAATATGCCCACTTTTGGACATAATTTCTACAATCTCGTGGATTATGACGTACTTACTCAAGTTCATTGATAAGCGCGCTCTAATCCTTCTTCAATTCCGTAGACAATGTTGTGTCAATTCCCTTACAACGATCCCCTTTTCTCTGTTCAGAAAGATTGGCCTGCTTCCTCTAATCAAACTGCAAAGTTTTCAACTTCAAATATTAAATTAAAAAAGAAAAAAACACTTGAAAACTCTGAAAATATGTCTCCTATTTTGCTATTTCTCTCTCTCCCTCTCTCTCTCTCTATCTCTCTCTTTCTCTGTTGGCTCTTTATCAATTCGAATTGATTAAGAAGTAAAGTAGAGTCTTATGGATAAACTTTCTCTCCTATTAACGAATCTGTCGAAATATTTCAATATTTTCTTAATCAGCCATTAAAGCATATGAATGTGTGTGTGTGTTGTTGAATACACATACATAGATGAGTGTATTAAAATGGTTATAATAAGAAAAAAATGTGTGTGTATGTGTGTGTGTATTTTTCTTCCTATTTCTACAATTTTTTCACTATTTAGTTGCATAAGGAAGAGAGAAAAACTAAAGAAAACATTTTTTTGCTGTTTAACTTTGGTTGCATTAATAATGAGGTTTTTTCCGTCTTCTTCTGTTTCCTTTCCGTGGATTTTCTTTTCTTCTTTTTTGTTTATTTTTCTTGTATTAAGAAAAGTTGTTCTTCTCTCTCTATTTTCTTACGATTTTTCTTTTCATGTTCAAATTTTTTGCTGCTTTCAGTCTGCCATAAAACAATGTTTTTATAATAGAGAGGAGGGAGAGAACTGATCATAAAAAGATGGATTGTTGTTTTTATTGTAGTTGTTCTTCATCTTTCTTCTTTTTATTTTTGTTGTATGGTAAACGTAGAATAAAAAGTATGAATAAGTGAAAGAATGAAATTCGTTCAAAATTCAAAATACAATTCATTTTCATTTATAAACACAATGAATAAAACTACAGAGAGAGAAAGTAAAGAAGTGTTGTTGGTGTTTAGGCAATGTATAAAACAGGCCCTATTGAAGCGTTATTCGATGTCTTTGGTTTTAAATGAAGACAAAACATTCTTAAACAGAAACAGGATAATAACTAAGCAGCAAAGATTAATATCTATGGGTGGGTATAGTTTCTAATAGCCATGCGGCTATCAATTAATTCCAATGGGATGAACTCCAAGACTGTATAAACAGTCGCAGATATCTCCCTGAGGCAACAGAACGATCTGATGTCCATATCATATGATCTAGAGGAACTGTCACGCATTGATATTGCCAGTTTGAGTCGCTTCATCAGATAGTAAAGCACTGTGGTATCACAATGGTCCATCCAAATTCCTTGAATGGACAGCCCCTACTACCAACCGTTGGTATGTGGTTGCAATGTAATAAAATTTCTATACTTGTCCCTTATGGTTAAAGACCATGAGCCTTTTCTAAATAAACTACCAGGGAGCAATACTTTCTTTCTTTCTCTAACTATTTTCACAGCAAAAATAAGTTTTATAACATTTGGTAGACAACTTATGATCTTTATTGTAGAATTTTCAAAATCGTTCGTTATTTACATGGTGTCCTAATGAGATTATTGTTTTTAATTATTAACAGCAACACATTTTCTCTCATCTATTCGGTGTTAAATACAAATCCAAATAAATATTTAATTTAAATCTACGGATTTAAATACAAATAAATACGTACATAGAACATATGGCTATAAAAACAATAATTAGAAACCGAAAAGTCAATATTTAAACCTGATTAGTTATGCTTAGTATTACTTACTAACACCTACATAAATCTAAACAAATATATAAACAGACACCGTGGCGTGTACACACATACCTGAACATACGCATCGATAAATACATTTTGTACACACTACATTAGAGCGAGTATATCGTGTTTCTGTTAGCACCTGTAACAATCTGAATAAAATTCGAGGGAAAGAAACGAAAAGGTCGACAGATCTGATACAATAAGTGTTCTTGGACACTCGTCGAATCAAAATCTGTCGTTCGGAATCGTTTTAAACTATAGGCCCTGCTACTTATGTATAAAATTAACGCACACAACATCAGTGGTGTGAGAAACTAGGTCCATAATCCTGACTAAAGGATTGTAATGACCAATTATGTATGTAAATACCAGTGATTTAGGTAAACAAATCTCCCTTACACATACAAAAGAACACAATTCCGGGTAAACAAACATGTTGAAACACAATAAAATCTATAAAAAAAAACAAACCACAGAACATAATTACCATTACAATCAGCATTAATTATTAACTTTATTGTAAATAATAATGGAATAATATACGTACTAAATTTACTAAATTTTTCCAATAAATTTACTTTTGTGTGTATTAGTGTCTGACAATACTTTCTATTGTATTACTGAACTATTTAAATTCAAATAAATTCCGTATATGCGTGCATTTAATAGAATAATAATTTGAATTTTGTTTATTTAACCGCTCTTTGCTTTGCTCTGCTCTCACGTTTTAAATGTTTTACAAACTCTCTGCACAATTATTTGTTATTGTGTCCAATGTTTGTTTGTGTTTGTGCGATTTGAATAAATAAATGAAATGAATTAAACTGTCCCCCAATGTATTTAATCCTGGCTTGGTCATTTACTAAAACAACTACAACTACAATGAGAACGAAACAATAACACAATAAAACAAACAGAGGAGTGAACTAAAAACAGAAAATATGGTTTAAACAACTCCAACAATATTTATGCTGTGTTAGTGTGACTGCAGTATGTCAGAATCTAATAGACCACACATGATAAACACTCACACATACAAAAAATATTCTTTCTCTCTCTCTCTCTCTATGTCTGTATCTACTTATGTATGCGGCTCACAAAATAAATGTTAAAATAAATGAAAAATGAAATTTTTATTCTAATTTCAATGAAATTTATTATCAGGCAGACATTTAAATACATGCATTCATGACATAGAGAGAGAGAGAGAGAGAGAAAAGGGAGTAAAACTGCAATACTGCTGGGGCATTAGACATCTAACTTGTTAAATTTTTGCAAACTAAAGTAGAAAGAAAAACTTTTCAATTTCTTAAAAAATACCACAATTTATAGCAAAAAGTCGCATTTTATTTAAAACTATTAAAATCATAAATTACAAAAGTATGTATTCAGTATTGAAAAATTTTACAAAAATTGTTAATAGTGGCTCGAGTGTTGAATTCTTACTAAATTAAATGTTTTTGGATTTTATTTCTCCGCTTATCTCCAATAATTTTGCCTGTCAAGGAATTAAGGCACATGTTTCAATGAATAGAAAATTTAAAGTAATTTTACTGTAATGTATGTGGTAAAAGTAAAGGAGTGCAAGATAAATAATCGTCAAATATATTTTCAAAAATGCCAATTAAACAATTTCTTTTCGTAAGCCGTAAAATATTGGATAATTTCCTTCAATTGTTTGGACAATTTTTTAATTAAAATTAAATTTTTTTTGGGATTCTTTAAGAAGCACATGATGTTATTACTCTCCCTCTGGCAAAAACTAATTCACAATATTATAAGCGCCTGTGCTGTTAATTGAGAGCGGAGAAAATTGCTAAAGAAATCATTTAAAATTAATTTAAGAACTCATTTAATTCCAATTTGGCAACAACTGGTGCATAAACCACACAATACTCTACGAAATCTTTGCTGAAAATCATTTCAATCTGAATTTTGGGTTTTTTTTTGTTTGATGAATTACTTTTAAATTTGAATTACGAAAGCCCTCATGAAACCATACAGATATTAAGTAAATATTTCTGCTATCAAAGTATACGTATAATCAGGTTCTCTCAACCAGGTTAATCGACCAAAAAATGTAAATCATTTGTTTTTCTCTGTTCAACCCGTCTTCTTTTAATAAATTTATCAATTAAACTTAAGCCAGATAAGCTCTATATAAAGAGAAAGAGAGAGAGAGAGAGAGACAGAGAGAGAAAGAGAGAAATAATTAACCGATTTCTTGGTTGAATTCACAAACTCTGTGTAAATATTCCTTATAAGAACAACCATGTCAATAATATTACCAAATACGATAATAATTGAATGGTAATAAATTAAAATACAATGTGAATGGAATGGAAAAAATTACGTTGCCATGTCGAGATGTGACAGAAGAAATTTTATAAATTTATAAACGTTCAATTAACATTTTAAATTCACAAAATGTATATGGAAAGGCGAAAGCAAATGAAAATTAACAATGGAATGAGCAACAAAGTAAATGCCGGACACAGAGAAACAGATAAAATGGACGGTTTTTAACACTCATATATCAAACAAATACAGTAGAATCCTTGCCGTTGTGCCTTAAAAATAGTTTGATTGCAGTAAAGTTGAGACATGAGTATCTACTGTAGCAACAAAATTTATAAGAATTGTATTTTATTGTATTGTATTGTATTGTATTGTATTGTGTATATTTAATGCCACAAAATCTCAATAAAAAAAAAAAATAAAAAAATACTATGAAATATACAATAACAACAGCAATACAATACTATAATACGAAGAGTGAGAGTGAGAGAGAGAGGAAAAGAGAGATAAAATCCATGATTGGTATTGTTGAAAAGCATTAAGTGATTTATTAACTCGACAATCCCGTCTGATGAGCATATAAAAGCATTTAATACATGAGAATTAACATACAAAGAAAAACACAAAGTATACACAAACACACACACGCACACAATTCCAGCCATAGCAGAGCGAAATGGACAGACAGACAGGAAAGCTCTAAAAGAATTCTGGAAGTTTGGTTAAGTGTATGTTGTTGAATGCATATGAAAGAAAGCATACGTATTTTATATTATTGTTCTAGACTATGAATGAGTAACGGTATGAATGTTGTAAAAGAGAATTAAATGATTGAGCAAAAAATATAACAGAGTTACTGTAACACTATTTGAAGTGATTGTAACAAAAAGAATAGAAAGTGCAAATAGAAACAGCAACATAGACAGAGAGACAGAGTGAGAGATTTCAAGGCTACAAAAAACATCAAAGAGTATATAAAAAAGGACAGCAATAAACAACCATAATTGTAACAACAATAACATCATTTAAATAACAACAAACTAATTAAAAAGTTCACTGCACATACATAGACACGTTTAAGTACGTAAACATAATAAGCCATTATAACATACACACTCATTAAAGGCTGACAATGCCAGAACAAAAGAAAATTCAAATAAAAAATGGAAAAAAATCTCATGTTATATAAGAAAACACAAATTTATGCAAAAAAAAACAAAAATAATAACAGTTATGAACTAAATATAACACACAGTTGTTTTTGCTCATAGGCTAAGCAGCATGTTTATAAAAGAAAAAGTGTGAGCGTGTGTTTGTAAAAAGTATTTGTATGTTTAACATAATCATGTTTAGAAGACTAATTTTGTCGTCATGGTTATTGTTACCCACTGTATATTAACATTAAATAAAATATAAAATCACTCTCTTACGGTACACATGCACATGCAAAGTACTCCCCATAGAATGCATACTGATAAGAAGTAGTCAAGCACACAAATACACAATATTGCGTTTAATACATACATAAGTGGACATTTTTATTTCTGGATAATATGAACTTGATTTGTACACGAGCATATCTACTTAACGTAGAATGTTTTAATTCTGTATTCTTTTTTCTGAAAAGGAATTCTCGCGTTTGATGCTGCTAATCACAGGATACAAAATAACGTTATTTACTATTATTTTAACGACTTAAAATTGCATTTTTCATAACACAATGAATTAGATTTTATTTTAGTGCTGTAACTTAAGTAAATTTTAGTTTTTCACACCACTCATCCATAAGTGGTGGGACCTACAGTTTAAAGTCGGCTGCGAACTAAGTACTTATGGGAAACATTTCATGACAGTTTTATTTACTCTCTGAGTTTTTGCCAAAGGATTGCTAATTAGAAGTCGCTGAAAGAACTATTTTTTTGATATTGGTTGGAGGTTGAAGCATGGGCTCACGTTTAATAAGTCAAAGACGAATATATCGACTTCAAAAACACTTTGAACAAAGGAGCAGAGATTTTAAGACTGGAATATTTAAACTGTCTTCTGTTTTTGTTATTGGATTAAAAATTTATTATTTTGTCCAACAGATTTATAATCTTTTTCTTATATTGTTGATCATGTTGACCTTATAAAAATATATTAAGTCCATTGTTTTAATTGTTGTCAATAAAAAGCATATTTTCCTGTATAATAATATTCTATAGACAGTACAAAAATTTATCTTTTTAATATAAGTACGTCCGTGCACGTATATGTAATCATATGTGTATATAATATAAATAAGTTCATGTTTTTGTTACACAATAATTTTAAATTGTATTTGTATCTTTTTTATTTCCAGAACACATTACTTTTTTATATTACATTATTAAACTCATTCATGGCATTGTGTCATGAAATCACGACTTAATTAATTAATTAATTAAGTACTGTGGCGCAATATGGGTTGAAATGGCAAAAAATATACAAACACATAAGCACTTACACAACACTACCATGCATACAAATAAATGAAACATATGAAACAGTAAAAACGAGAATTTATACAACATGTATGTGTATGTGCCATATAAATATATTATAATTACAAATACACACATAAGCATTGGTAAAAGTACGTGTGTGTATGTGGTATTGGGTATTTTAACCATAAGTGCTTAAAATATGTGGGGTTTTCATTGTTGCTTGTAAATATTTTTCAAATTTTTTTTCTACACAAAAACATGTTACAGAGTGTGCTGTTGTGTACGTAACATTAGTTTTGGAAATCTTTTCTAAAGGTTTCACAATGGCGTATAAGTAAAATACCCTCCTTTTTAAGATCATTTAGAAGAACGTGGATTTTCTACAGCTACACTGAATAAAATCATATAAGATTCATATTTTTAAGCTCATCGTTAAACACAATGTATGTGTATGCCCTATAGTGATAAGGAAACTCATAATAGACCCTACTATTTTAATTAAAAAGTATAAAATATCGTGCCATTAAAAAGGTTACTTCAAGATATTGTTTTAGTCCTGCCTGAAGACCACTTTTACTCCAGACTGTCATATTTTTTGTCATCTCTGTTCATATATGGATGTATACTGAAAATGCAATTTTTGTAGCACATGTGTTACTGAAACAATTTCAAAGTTTAATAATACAATGGTAAGAAATGTATTTTATAACAACAGTAACTACAAATTTATACACATACGTATATGTACATATAGTGAGGAGCAGGAGTGAGTACATGTATACATACTAGTATTATGCTAGTGTGTATGTACATTATAGTACAAAATTTTTAACAAATGCATGCCATGTAATACAGTGAGCGCCATAAGTGAGTCAACACCCTATATGATTTTAAATTCTCTATTATGTCCTTAAGTATAAAAAAGTTCCCTAATCATGAATTGTTTTTTTGTTTTAACATTTTAAACGTTTTTATTTTTGGAAATTTATTCGACTATTCACTTTAATTATTTAATTATAATTAATTATTTCAGTGGTGTTTACTCACTTTTGACGCTCACTGTATGTCTTTAAAAGATATCCTTAAAGTTTATTTTAATGCAATTTGCAAACGTATACACTATCCTGCAGGGCACACACATACTTATGAATTTACTTTAAGAAATTCCGTTACTTATAAGTAAAACAAGAAATTTGTCACTTACAAATACAAGCGTATCAAAACACTTTTACTCTCTCTCCCTCTGTCTTACTCCTTTATGGAAATTACATGTAAATATATATGTATGTATGTATATATAGCAACAATGACAACAAATGTAATAACAACAATAACTGCAAATCAATGCAATAAATGGCAAACATTTAATTAAATTACGAGTAGCAAGTAATTGCCCTGCATTTGTTGTGCACAAATTTTCTCTGCTATTGAGTAACTGTTGTACAGTGTAGAAGACAAACAAGTCTGAGTGTGCATGTGTGTGCGCTGCTGCTACAATTGACAATATTTAGCATTTATTATTACTATTTACTGATGATATATACTCCTGTTGTTCTTGTTATTTTCTTTAAACAATTCTACTATTGTTGACAGTTTATTTACATTTTCAACTACTTAATAACATGCTCTGTATGTGTGTGTGTGTGCAGGTATGCTATTGTTTGAGAAAAAGAGACAGAGAAAGAGAGTATAATTACTGTTCATTTAACTGCTCAGTATTTTTAATGTCCTTTGTAACAGTTTTTTTTAGAATTTTTCTCGTGCTTGTGGGTTTTTGTTTGTAATTTTTTTTGTTATTATTTTTTAATAATTTAAAAAGTCCAAAGCAATAAATTTTTGTTTAAATAATAAAAAATAATTAAAAAACAGCAGCAGTGTGGTGATTTATTTACACCAGATTGTATGTAGTGGTAGCACAAAATAAACCTCTTTAAATATTCTTTTTTCATACCGCTTTACATAATATCAACTCTACCGCCAACCAGTGAAAAAAAGTGAAATAAAATGTACGTTTTCTGTATAAAAGTGGATTTTCACCAGGATGTGCAATTTTATTGATCATATTTCTGTTGGTTTTTTTATTTGTTGCCATCGTTATACAGAATTGAATTGAATTTGTTATGGTTGGGTGGCAAAAGTGGAAAGTTTTAATTAAGATTGATTGGTTACAATTTAATTCAACAATTTAAGTGAAAATATTGTTGATGGTCAATAAAAATTCATCTCCCTCTCTCTCTCTTTCTCATTTACACACATGCAAAAAAGAATTTTCTTTCATCAGTCTATTGGCATTACTTGCATATGGAAAAATTACAAGCTCAAGTGTTTAACGAGTATGTAGTTGTGTGCAGTTCAGAGGGAAAAAAATCACTTGAATAATAAATTATTCATTCATCTGCACTTTCATTCATCTGAATACTTTGCGAGAATTTCAATTATTTAATGTTTAATTCAGAGAAATTCAATAAAATTAAAAAAGATTGCAAATGTAAATTGGAATGGTTGTTCAATGAATGTCTGTTTTTTCCACAATCTTTATAATTTGATTGTGGTTTAAACATTCTCTTTTTTTTGAGTACACAAAAAAGATTAAATTCCTGGAAATGTGTCTTTGAGAAATTCCATTTTGGCATTAAAAGTTTTGGGTGAAGATATTGAATACAAATCCCTTCGTTGATAAATGTCGGCTTTTTTGAAAGTATATATGGAATGAAATGTAAAAGTTTGATTTTGTCAAGACTGTCAAGACAATTATGTCAAGGACTGTGATACATATATGGCAACCATACTGGCTTTTAACCTTAAAAGCACTCCAATTTTAAAAGGGAATTTTATTCATTGAAGCTTTAAGAATGCACGTCAAGCAAAAATAGTAATTTAAACCATTTTTCCCAAAAAATTTTCTTGCACACTCACGTTTAAATATCGTATACAATTATGGCGAAGTGCGACAATTATTTTAATTAAAGGCTTCATAACAATTAACCAAATGTCAACAACTGACCATAATCAGTAGCATTTATTTGTATGTTATCGTTGGCCAGCACTTGAAGAGCGACGCTTTCGTGTTTAACGCCATTAAAAAAAAAGAAATTTTGCGACATGAATAAAGCAAAACAAAAACTAAATTACTATGAAATAAGTAAAGTGAACATGAACATCACAGAGACCATCCCTGATTTAAATTAAATTTTTAATTCAACAACAACAACAGTGACGTAAAGTGCCATGAAAGGCACAGCAAATATAGTATAATTCTGTAATTGTTTAGTAACCATTAGTAACGCTTAAATAATTATGATGAAAAACAATAATAATAACAACAATATGAAAACAACAATATTATCATCAGTATAACCAACATGACTACGTAAATAATGATGATTGTAATGAAGTCAGCAAATAAACTCAGAACCTTCGATAGGAAAAAAAGAGTAGAGACCTACAACACATTCACTTAAGTATTGTACAAATGAACGAGTAAATGAATGGAGGTAAAAAGGTGTGTCAACAAAGGCCATATATAGCTTAACACCAGTAATAGCAACAACAACAAGAACTACAACAATAAGATAAGGCTGCCTCCTACATTGTTAAAATCTCATGGATGCGTTCAACCAGACAAACAAACTTAAACAACAGAAAGTGAAACGCACTGGACAATGTACAAGGAGCTAAACTAACAAATGAACAAACACACATAGCAGGTTCTTATAGTGATAAAGTCCCTAGCAGTCCACAAGTGAGAAAGGAAAGATAGTGTTGTACTAAGTAAGTATGTAAATACCAATCTGTTGTTATAATGTTCAATCAGCACATAAAAATAAGTCAATTTTATACAATTCCTATGGTATGTACACAGACATTTACACATACTATTTCTCAGGTACTGATAAAGATACCAGACACTAAGGAGAATTTAACTTTTCTGTTTAAGTCATACGTTCTGTTGCCAACGTGCGTTGCAACGTGCATAACTACTATACTAATACAGCAGACAACAATAGAATATAGAAACCACAACTTCAGCAACAAATACAAACAATTTTTAGTGTTAAACTGTAATAAATTCCAATGAAAGAGATTAATTTTGTTTTAATGCCTGAGTTTTAATTATAATAACAGAGTGTTACTTCTGTAAATTAGTTTTCATTCGATACACCCTATAGGGGTCAAGTAAATGACGAGGACAACCGGTTCTAACATGTTTTATATGAGTTGACAGCAAAAGTTTTGAAGCCCACATTTTCTAGACTCTTTGCAAACTGAAATGCATTCATCATATCCAATTGCTGGTCATAAATTTCTTAAACTATTCGAGAATATAACCGCCTTTATGGCGACTTTTATGTCTAGAGAGTCATTGCAGGAAATGGTGATGGATTACCGCACTATACACAAATGCAAAGTCCCATATTCAACATGTGATAATATCAGCCGACCAATTTTTTTTAAAGTTGGTGTTCGAATGAAGTCGCCGGGCACGGTTTAACCCCCAGCTGAGACATCAAAATGAAAATACGAAAAAAAAAATAATTCTGCGGCGATTTCCTCTGGAAGATTTGCCAGATTTCTGGCAAAAACTCTGAGAGTAAATAAAATTGCCATGAAAGAGTTACTCAAAAAATCTGTCGTTTGGAGTCGACTTTAAACTGTAGGTCCCGCCTCTCATGTGTAAAGTAAACACACACAACATGAGTAGTGTGAGAGACTAGGTCGTAATCCTGACTGAATGGTTGCAATAGTCAGTTATGTATGTTTGTATGTTCAAAATGCTTGAACTGAATTGATCTGTTTATGAAATTTAATAAATTTTTTTTATATTTTTGCTTTAAGAACTTTTTACAACTGCTACAGAAAAGTGAAAATACAGTGTAATTGATAATGCAGTGTCAAGAAAATCAACCCAATTGTAAATAAAATTAAAAATTATCTCAACTATTATCGGCGATTATATACATATAAACGACAATAGAAAGCTACGAACCTAACAGTTACAAGAAGTGCCAACAAGAAGACGACAAAAAATTTTAAATTTCTTTTGCCAGGTGCAAGAAGTAGAATCTTATGGAGAGAGACAGAAAAAATATCTAAAAATATTGAAACAATACTACAACCCAAAAAGGGAAGCAAATAAATGGGTGGCATGCAATGTAAAGTGGAGACAACTTCGATAAAATAATCTTGTCCACACTTTTGAAACAATGCACCAGGGGCACCGAAAAAAACAACTACAAATAAAAGAACAATTGTGTGGCATGATAAAACAAGACAGAACAAAAACAAAAACAAAACATAAAAGAAACAGTGGCGGAAATAAGGAAAAATACAATTTAGAAAAAAAAAAATAAACAATTCCAATAGAATTGTTATAAAATAAGAGAACAGAGTAAAATAAGTTATACACTCTCACACAGGCACCTGAGTTAGTGTTCGAAAGTGTATGAAAACGTGCGAATAAAATGCACACACTCTCATATGAACATATTTTTGAAAAAAGTTGCTACTTTTTAACAGGATATTCAATACTGCATGGTACTCTAGAGAGAGAATTATACTTATACGAATACTTTCTTCTTCTCCATCTTTCTCTCTCTCTCTCTATGTGTTACTCTCTCATTGCAAAACACACGGGTATATATAAACTTGAATTTTAGCACTTCCAACAACACAGCATGCACAACAGCGTACAAGAAAAAAAAAACAAAAATATTTTGAGGTACCAGCAGTCGTTGCAACAACGATAAGAACAGCAGCAAAAAGTGAGCAACAAAAAAAAAAAAAAAAAAATTCTGACAAAAACTGTGCGCTGTAGGTGGCAAGTGAGAATTACGACTGAAATAGTGGGCTGTAGTATGGGTAAGTGTGTGTGCCTATAAGAGTGGAGGCTTTTGGCACATATAAACAAACACACACAGACTCATATAGGATGCAAGCAACTGGCACTTGGCTAATGTGACACAAAGTAAGTAAAACTCTTGCACATACTTAGACGCTGTACGAGGCTTGCATGTTAACAGTTGATGCTGGCTATTTAGTTTAACTTTAAAAAGATATTTTCTTTTTTATTATAAAAGAAAGCTACAAAAAAAAACAATGCAGTAAACAAACCTGTTCACAAAATATCGTACTTCTTAATATAACAACAAACACCAGCATAAAAAATGGTAAACAAAAATACAACAACAAAGGCTACAAGAATAATGAATGTAAACAACGATGTTTACATTTATAGAGATTTCGAGAAGGCGAAGTCATGAACGTTCGTCTTCAAGAACATTCATCAGACTGTTTTACCTGCCATATAAAAGGCAAGGCAAAGCAGGCGAGTGAGTTAGTGAAGTTCAGTCAGTCTTGGGTGAAACCGAGGCGTGTTTGAAGAGAGTAATCGTGGTTTGGAGATCGAACACTTGTCTAGTAATTGTTATTAGTAATTGCAAAGGGTATAAAAAGAGGAATAACAAACAAAGCTAGAGATGAGCGATATTTTCAAAACTGTGATTTAATCACAGTTACTAATAATGTCGTTCTTTCAAAATTGTTACATACTCAAATTTATTTCATTTTATTTTGAGCGAGGCAGAATTACTATTAGATGATGCTTATTATTTACTTTTGTCTTTTATACATGAACTTTCTGTGAAACTTAATTGTCAAACTTCATATAAAAAAAAAATTACATTAAAAATAATAACATTGATGACACCACTTTGATTTTGTTTAGTAGTCTTTTCGTAGTATGTATCTAGTTGTCTCTTTCTTACGACTTAATAAAATACATTATTGTCATTATTGTTTTCTTTTGGAATACTGTGATCACAATCACTGTTTTAAAGAACAGTGATTAACAAATCACGTTCACTGAGAACAACGTTCTTCAAAAATCACTGGATCGCTCATCTCTAAAACAAAGCAATTGTTGTTGCTTACATTAAGTTGTGAACAGTGGCACGCAGAATTGTGCGAATAATAAAGAATTTTTATTAAAACTAAATACAAATTTATTTTATTTTATTTGAAATTTACGAGCTCATATTTTAAATGTTTTTAAAAGGTAAAAAAATAACAAAATATATGGATTAGATATGCACAGAATCTAACCTCTGCATTTAACTTCAGGGGATATTGTTGTCAATGTCTTCAAATTTTGTAAATTCAAATTTCTTTATTTGTGCTAATTAGCAGGTATTAACTGTTGATATACATACAAATGCTGCAACGTCTTAAAATGCTTTTATTCTTGCACACATTTGTATACACACATTCTTTCAATTCATTTTTATTTTTTTATTTTTTTATTTTTTATTTATAATGAAATAATGTTGCATGCTTCTTGTTCTTTGGTAACTTCCTTTTTATATCCTTTCCTCTACTCAGTTTGTTTTTTTTCCAACTTGGATTTCATTTTCGATTCTTTTATTTTAAGTAAAGCATAGGAAAAGAGAAGAGTAGGAAAAGAAATTCTTACTAGAGTTTCAGGTTGAACATAAAAAATGAGAAAAAAACAAAACAAAAAAACTGCACTTCTTCAACAAAAGGAAATATTACTCTAGACTAGAAGAGTTTTGGCTTAAAAAAGAAAAAAAGAAGAAACAGAAGTAAGAAAGTTCTGAAAATATTTCTTGAGAAATGAAAAAAATTTTATAAGAAATGCTTGGCTGGTTAGTTGGTTGGGTTGTCGTGCATGTTCTTTCGATTTCAATGCAACTTGATCCTTAAGTTCAAAATAAATCTTTGAATAGGTTTACAGAAACACAAAAATAGAAAAATAAAAAAAGAAAACGTAGAATAAAAATATTTGCAACACAATTCTTTCCCTTTCATATCATTACGAAGCATAATGCTAGCAGCAGAAGCAGCTAAAGGACAGACAGACGTTTTTAAATATTTAAAAGAGCGGCGTCTCATGAAATGTTTGTTGTACAATAATTTCCTGTTCTTTTAAGTGTGCATGTGTGCAACAAATAAAATGCAGCTTTTCAAGAACCGAACTTTAAAGATACTAAAAATAAAACAACAAACTTTGTTCTTATAACTTATGACACTCCTACAAGACAAAACTCTCTATTTTGTATCAAGTTCGAGCACGACGACGCCTTCTTCTATTTCCTTACGTGTTCTAGTTTATGGCAATTCGGGAGATATTGTTTGAAGACCTTCTGAAGATAAGAACAATCGCTGATATGGTCCTCGACCAAAATTTTTGAAGACTCTTGAGATTCACAAATGCGTGGATCTTTCCTTTGTTATATTTATATTACAGATTGCAGTCTTTATTCTAAAAGCTGAAATGATGATGAAATATGAATTTTATATGAATTCAATTGTCTGCGGGGATTCTTTTTATAAATTATCCACATAGTCACCGTATGCTCGGTTTTTTGGATATGATACTCGCATATGACAAATTGGCCAAAATCCACCATTTAGTTTGTGGCAATTACAAATCGTTCATGGCACATTTAGATCAGCTACTACGCTGTCACGAACATTCGCCTTCAAGAACATTCATCACACTGTTTACGTTGCCATATAAAAGGCAAGGAAAAGCAGGCAACGGAGTTAGTAAAAGCTCAGTCAGTTTTGCGTGAAGTCGCTGTGTATTTGAAGAGAATAATCGTGGTTTGAAGATCTGTCGAACAATTATCTAGTAATTGTTATTGTTTATGCAAAGGGTGTCAACAAAGGAATAAAAAAGCAATTGTTGTTGTTTACATCAAGTTGTGAACAGTATTTATATTAATATTTTAAACTTTTTTAAAAGGTAAAAACGTAACAATACTAACTTTTTAGTACGAATTTACGAAGAATGAATGAATCTATGAAACATAAATATAGTGGCAGAATGCCATTCGATAGGCTATTCTACCATACCATGTAAGCAATTATGTGGTCGATTATGGACTTATGGGTCGGAAACCAGCATATTCCTGACATTATTTCTTGTATAGGATCTGATTTCAAATCCCGTGCCTTGTGCAATGATTTAACCAAAAATTATTTTCTTAGCAAAAAAAAAAAAGAAAATAAGTTTTGCGGGCTACAAAGTATGCAAGAAGAGTTTACTGCCTGTAATAAAGGAAATGTATAAGTGTCTGCACGTCAAGTACTCAAAATACATTGTTGCAATAACAAAATAACAAAAACGAAAAGAAGACGTAATTCAATATTTAAAAAATAAAAAAAAAATAAAAATAAAAGGAAAGGAAAGGGTGTACAAGCCACACACTTACTCTCTTCCCCTGACACCTTCAAGGTTTTAAAATTCAATTGTTTCTGTTTGTTTTTGTCATGCACTCTCCTCTTTGTTTATTCCTAAGCCTTTTTCTTTATTTATTTTGTTTTCTTTTCTTCGTATTTTTTCACCATTTTATTGCCATTTTCCATGACATTATAAGGCAGTTGTTATTGTAAAGCAAGAGTTTGTTGACAAGTTTTGAAAGTGTGGCAAAATACGAAATTGGTGCCCCATGATATTGCCATTTCTAGAGTAGAGTTCCCTTGTTAAGAATAAAAAACGTATACAAACGAATTTCAATTTGTTTTTATTTTTCAAACTTTTTTATGTTGACATTGACTTCGTAAAAGATTTTCAATGCAAAAAATTAAAACAACATTTACAAAAAAACAAAAAAGGAAAATAAATAGACTGGCAAGGACCCTCTTAATTTTTAATTACAATTCCATTTCATTGTTTTATTTGGGAACATTTTTTTTTGATTTACTCAACACTGTTTAGTGTTATTGCCATTACTGTCTCCTTGTTTGGAAACTTTTGAGAATCGAATAAAATATCATTGAAACAAAAAAGAAAACTGCATCTGAAGTAATAAAATGTTAATTTTTAGTTTTTTCTCATAAATTTCAAAGAATGAAAAACTTAAAATGGAGAGGAAATTCAATTAAAATGTTACAGAATACGGTTCATATAAATTTATGCTAAAATTTTATTAGAAAATATAAAAATATGGAAAAAATTTCTTAAAAACTTCTTTTTTGTTTTATGAAATGATTTTAAAACGTTCTCCGCAACTGTAGTTAAAACTTAAAATTGCTCTCTTTGGTCTTGGCTAATCATCCATGGTTTAAATAGCACTTAAGTGCAGTAACATTCAATGACATAAAGTCTGTTTGAAACTGCAGGCAGACGATTAGCTATTTCAGTACGCATTATTTGTGTATTTTGTCACTGAGAAATAGGCTGTAAGAAAAGGAGGATGATTCAACTAATAAAGCTGCAAAATGCTTGTTTGGTAAGCCTGAGAAGTCCAATGTCTATTGGAACACTGTTAAGCGAGTTACAGGCTTAAATGTTACGCGAAAGACAAAATCACTGACGTCTTTTTGGACGACCTAGATATGAGTAGGATAAGTATGTTAAGTGCTCTTACATGGTGCCAACAGATACATTCAAACCAGAGATCAGAAATGAATCGTTTTTTCGCTACTCATAAGCACTCATGAAATTTTGAATATAAGTGAGGCAACAATATTGAAATTTAACTATGTACACTGATTCATTCGTACGCACTACAACATTGATTAATAAGTACAGGTTGCAATGAGTATGCGTACAACGTTGACATCAAACTCATACCATTCGAAATATGTTTGATTCATAAGCCTCTACTCATTTAGATTCATAACTTTAGAAAAATACTTAGAATAATTATAAATGATTCGAATGATTCAAATCATTCATCAAAATTTACAGTTTTAGCTATGTTGCTTTTACAAAAAAAGAAGAAAGACACATAAGCGTAAAAGACAGAACAGCAAGGAGAGCAAAAATATAACCTTCTAGTGAGTATTTTGGTTTTCGTACGGGATTCATACTTATTTTGTATTTCGTGTATATGTTGAGTTATGGAGAGTCGAAATCAACAACATCATACGTGTTGTTGAGTATGAATATGATGAGTATTTCAAACTTTGAATATGAGTAGAGGTTCCATGATATTAAAATAAGTATGAATGCGTATAAGTATCTGAAATTATGAGTATGATTCAATTCTACTCATCATTTTAAATACACATTGGTGATCTCTGGTACACAGCTGGCAGCATCAGCACCCAGACACTGTTATATTAACATGTAGAGAGAGTGTCAGCCCTTGATGAGTAATTAAATTTCTTTCAAGAGAAATTAAAACGTAAACCTTTATTTTTTTTAGTAAAGCTTGTAAGACCTCATTCTGATGTAGAACAAATCGAATGTCTGCTTGCATTTTGATTGCAAAGTTTCATAATTAGTTTTGAGGAAAAGCAATATTTATAAAGATTATAAAATACTTATTATTTTAGGTTGGTTCATTCAATTTCCTCTCAAAATGTATAATCCTTTAAATGATAACAGAAGTTACTGAATTATTTCTTTGAAATATTTGTTCTTTTTTGGTTCACATAGCATTTAAGCTGACATTGAGTCATTGAACCAATACACATTCAAATACATACTAAATAAATGTATGTGTGCGCTGCAATATACCATAACTTCCATTCTTTTTTTTTAAAGAATTTCGTATTCCTTTTTGAAATATGCGCTTAAAATACTACACTTTCGTTATCCTCTTCACCAGCATTTGAAAGCATTTGCTGTGGAATCTTTCTAAACTCAACATTAGAAGAAAACAAAAAAAGAAAAAAAAAAGACGAAAAAGAAAAGAAAGTTGATGTTAAACTATTACCGACAATGGATAAACTTTGTGAGATTTGTTTTCCTTTTTTATTACTTGATTTAGTAGATGAAATCGCTGTTTTTGTTGTTCTTTATAAAACTTAAACGTCGTTAAGATTACTCAACAGTCGGAATAAAACGAAGGGGAGGTGGAGAAATGAAAAGAAAAAAGAAAATCTAAAACAGAATTTAAAAATCAAGAACAAGATATTCTTCTTGATTGAAGCTTATCCATGTTAACACAGATACTTACAGACACTCACACATACATATGTATATGATAAATACGAATACAGTAACATGCAGCAACATGCTTGCTTTTACCCACATCTACATACATAAACACTTTGATAGTCGTTAGATTGCAGCATTTCCATTACTTTGTTAAAGATTTTAAGGAGAATTAGAGGGGAGAGCTTCTCAATTTTTGCCTTGTAATTGATGAGTTACTCCTTAACATGTGTTCGCTACAACTACAACAGCAACTGTAGTATTAGCTGCCACGATTGCAACACTAACGGAAAAGAGATTTTCACATTGAAATTATCTTAAACGAACCGAAAACATCTCGTTTTCAATAAAAACGAAAAAAAAGATGAAATCAGTTGACATTTGCTTTACAAGATAAAAAGAAAACTTTCTCAATGGTTTTCTTCTTTTTTTCTCTTTCAAGTTTCGCTCTATTTTTTCACGTTTTATTCTTCTTCAATTGTCATCTTCATCTCGTAAAATAGTAAAAAAAGTTTTAAAGACGATTTACATGTACGTTAACGGGTCACGCATACGCTTACATACGTCGCATGTGTTGCTTATCAAGATTGTCTCTCTAAATTCAAGTGTCACGAGAGCCAAAAAGGAAAAAAATTCACTTGAATGTCAATTTAAAAAAGTTCGTTTTATTGAAAGCAGTTCTTAAAATTTATCACAGCTTATGTTTGTATTTTTTAAGTGATTTCTCAATAAAAAAAAACTGTGGAAATCCGAATAGATTTTCTATGAAAATCGAAGACTTAAAAGGAGATATATTGTTACGAAAATAAAAAATCTAGATACTGGTGTTTTACTTTTAGATCGCTTAACATCAACATTATAAACAAAAGATTCAAAAACAAAACCAATGCAGTAAGCAAACCTGTTTACAAATTATCGTACTGCTTAATATAACAACAAACACTAGCATAAAAAATGGTAAACGAGTAAACAAAAATACACCAACAACACTACAATAATAAATGTAAACATCGATCGTTGTAAACAACATTTATAGAGATTCCGAAAAGATGAAGTCATGAACATTTGCCTTTAAGAACATTCATCAGACTGTTTACTTTGCCATATAAAAGGCAAAACAAAGCAAGCGACTCAATTAGTGAAGTTCAGTCAGCCTTGTGTGAGGAACGCGGTGTGTTTGAAGAAGAGTAATCGTGGTTTGACGATCTCTGTTACAAAGATCTGTTGAATAATAGTCTACTAATTGTTATTGTGTATGCAAAGGGTTTAAACAGAGAAATAACAAAGAAAGGCAATTGTTGTTGTTTACATACAGAATTGTGCGAATAATAAAGAATTATTAATTAAAACTAAACACAACATTATTTTTATTTTATTTGCAATCTAAGAGCTCATATTTTAAATGTTTTGAAAGGTAAAAACGTAACAGTATAAATTCTCCAGGAATGAGATAACATGACCCAGGAATTACTATATGATAACAACGATGATTATGTTTTTCCTCAGAATTCAGAAACTATATTCATACTCTTGGCTGTGTGAGTAATATTACCTTGAAGTTGGAATGAAAATATCCGAAGTTGTGAATAGAAAGTGTATGGCTTTTGTATGAAGATATCCTTCACTCCACTGTGTAGTTTCCTGTTACTAAAGTAGATTTCATTATAAATCAATACGATCCTTTTGTCCGGATGACGGCATACTCTCTCACACCACACTTGCAGTGTGCATCAATTTATTTTATACACGAGTCACTACACCTACAGTTTAGCGTTGGAAATTAATTATTCTCAGTACTTTTCTATAAGACTGATGACAGGTCCACTAGATTACGGCGACTTTGTACTGGCGACACTCAATTGAAATAATTCTGCAGTCTTAAACGAATTTCCTAATAAAATCTAGGTTTATTTTGTATAATTTTCGAATAGTTTTCGAATAGTTTTCGAATTTTTCTCAAATTTGGCAGCACTATCTACTTTTTACTCAACACAACCATAACAATCAGTTGCCAAAATATTGGTAGGAAACGTTTGCATAGAAACTAAGCTCTTACATTCTTTTCATAAATTTTATTAATAAATAATACACATACATATGCTATGTGCACATACATACATACTCTATAATAAATATTTTAATATTATATTTATCGATTTATTTAATTCTTTTTCTCTTTGTTATACAAATGAAACGTAATACAATACAATACAGCAGAGAGAGATAGGAAATGACAAACAATGTAAATTATGAGAATAATTTGTATTCCTTGCCAGTTATTTTTCAATTCCCAAAAGCCTACAAACTCTTAAGAGAGGATTTAATGTACACACACACTTACATACGTACGTACATGCACTAACAAAGCAGCAATATAGAGGAAACCTAATATTAATACATAAAACCACACACATACGTATACATACAAGCAGAATCATATTTTTGCTTTACCTCGCATAGACTGCTTAAAATAAACAAAAACAAACAACAACCACAACAATGTTTGCTTAGGTTTACATTGCTGAAATGCAGGTGTATGTGTGTGGGTATGTGCATATGTATGTAAGTTTGCATGTTTGAGAAAGTATGAGTAATTGTGTCTGGATTCTCTGCAATTTCTTTACACAAGAAAGAAAAGCAACACTAACAATGGCAACACAATAAAGCATATAACCATACGAGAGACAGAGAGACAGAGAGCAAGAGAGCGAACGAGTATGGAGTGTATTACTCAATGGCAAACGAAACAATGAATATTTCTTTAGCGTAGCAGAAGGCTTTCTGCCTGTTCGCTTTTGGAAACTGCACCACACAATGTGATCCTGTATGCATAAGTGAGCATTTATGTGTGAGAGTGTATGTGTGCATGCGATGAATGGCATGAGTTTCTTAAATTTGCCATCTTTACCGATTTATTATGGTTGAAACTCACAAAAGTAGGCAATATTTTCTGCTTTAGTTTGGTTATTTCTTTAGAAATTGCTTTAAAATGCTATGAAATACGGAATTATTCATTCACCTTAATTTAAAAATGAAAATGGGAAACCTTAAGCGGTATTTTTTTGAAATTGAATAAAAAAATAAAATTTTTGTTTTATTCTTGTGTTTTTGTTTTTTTTTATTTCGCATTCACTTTATTGTCTATTTCAATAGAAAATTTACTCTGTTTATTTCATGGATTTTTTGAGGAGTAACGAAACTTTTTCAATTAAATTTGTTTTCATTGGTAACGTATTGTGTAAAGAACGAATTTAATTGGGAGTGTGGCTATGAACAAAAAATTTGAAATATTTTTATTTAAATAAAGTTTTTGATAACAGAAATGCTTCTGTTCCTTTATATGTATGTACGCTCTTCAAGTATCCAGATTTACTATTTATTAGATTTTCCGTAAAAATAAAAGATTGTCTCAAGCCTATACCCTAGTTTATTGGATTTTATTTAATTAACACATAAAAATATTTCATTCTTTTGAAATTAAATGAAGAACAGAGTGATTGATGAGAGTTTATAGTAAAACAAAGTAAACATAATTGATATCATTCCATTTTATACTTTTCCATTGTTCCTAGAAGTAATACAAGGCCTTTCGAATAGTACCAATGCCAGCCAACTGAGGTAATAACTAATCATGATAGTATTACCATGAAAGCAGAGAGGCTGGGGCTATAGTTTTGTCACTAAGTACTGTGTCTCTATTTCTCGTGCCGGCTTCCCTTGCTGCAAATGAAATTTCTGGGTAAACCATCTACGATACAGTTACATTTTTTGGTACGTCATAATTTGTTTAAGAAATCGTGGTCGCTATTAAACTGACATACTACGTATTTATGATGCCGCTTAGCCACAAAGAGTTGCAAATGATGGTTTACCTTAACAGATCATGGTTTTTATTGTATTGCTTTGAAAAACCTATTCGATATTTTCAAGAGAAATAAAACTCACTAATGTATGGTATGTATAGGTAGTTGGAATACCCTTTTGAGGACTTTCGCTATGTGGCCGATGATATGTACAATCTGATTTACAAAAATTCAATTATCAAAATGAAGGAATTTAAAATAATTACCAAAGCATTAAGAAAAATCACAATCATTTCTGTTAGAGTCAAAGAAATAAAATATATTTTATATGTCGACATACGCCAGCAAATAAATATTAAAAATTCTACTTCCGTTTGCTTATTTGCCTTTTTGATATTTGTATCCTTTTATATGGAATATTAAAATAAATAAAATAAAAATATACTTTGCCCCAAATGGAAACCTTTTAACCTACAAAAACTTCCGGCATCTTTTTTTAATATGAAAATTTAATTATTAAAAAATAAGAAAATAAAACCTTTAACTTAAGGGACAATCAGTGAAACAGATCCTTACTTTAAAATGAAACGAAAGCAAAAAAGAGACAAACAAATTTCAGAGAATAAAAATTGTTTAATGGCATACCAAATAAATATTTTATGATTCTCTGTCATTAAAATTTAAAGCAAAAGGTTCATTAGCAAGAAAAAGAAAACCCCAAACAAATATCAAATGGAGAAACACTTACTGTAACATGAGTTCAGTTGTATTTTGAAGAAGACTATGTGTGCTCCTTATATAACCATGAGATAATCCTTTTTCATTCGGTTACAATAATCCGTATAAAAATAACAACAAACTACTGCTACAGCAACAGAATAGTTGTTGTATTTTTTACTTTTTATTTTTTCTAGATCATTTTATTCCCTTTGCTGTTGCTGTTGTTGTTGTGTGCTGTAGTTGTTGGTTCTAAGTTGGTGGGGAGGTGTGCTGAACTAGGGTTTTAGCTGAGAAAATTATGACTTTTTTATGGCTTAAGTTGTTAAAATAAATTTTTATAACTTTTTTTATTTTTTAGAATTGCACTTCTTCCTTTAATTCTGTGCTTTTTTATTTTATTTATTTATTTTTTCTCTTCTTCTTAGATGTTGCACTTTGATTTTTATGGCCTCTGCCACAAGAAAACCATCGAAAACTAAAATTGCTCTTGAAGTGGACTGCGTTGGTGGAAATACGATTTTCTTGCTTTTCTTTTTGGTTTTTTTTTTCAAAATATTATTATTATTTTGGCTTGAAATATAATACACTTTATAAGATAATATTAAAATAAAATTTTTATTTTATTCTGCAGTATTAAGCATAAAACACTTGACAATGATTTATTTGTTGAGATTATTTGCAAATTTCTTTCTTAATAATAATTTATAGCAGCTTATTTTGCTTGAATTTTTTTTATATTTTTTTATTATATTTTTTTGTAATTCTTCTAAAATGGCTTAAAATAATAAAAAAAGGATTTTGTGTAGATTGCCGTGCATAAAGCGAAATATATTTTTGAACACATTAACTTTTATTATTTCTTTTTTTGGTTTGGTTTAATTGGCTTTTTTCTATATTTTTTGTTGCTTAAAATGCTTTATTTTTTATCCTTTTTTTTCTTTTGTTAAGGCTTTAAATTTTAATTTTTTGAAATTATAATTTCACCGGTTTTATATGAAACACATGTCAACTCGTTTAACATCACTTAAAAACTAACGTTGCCTGCTCACGCACTTTCGAGACAAGCTCTCATGTAAAAGAAAACTTAAATCGCACGAATACCAAACAAACGCCGAATGTACCACGAACTATTAAAAGAGAGTTTAAGCTTTTGCTCTCGCTATCTCTCTTTCGCTCAAATATTGTAAAACTTAAAACGGAAGGAAGTTATTACAATTTCACCTCAAATTGCTTTGCATACATACGCGTATGTGTGTGTAGGAGATGCATTCTTACGTAGTGTTTTATAAGAAATAAAATAAGCGTCACTCTCACTCTAACGTGTACGACTGCATTAACGGTCCATGTATGACTAAATAAAGAACTTGAGTGTACAAAGAAATACTTACGATTTATGAAATAAATTCAAAAACAACACTGTCGGCGCAGTGGTGTGAAACAAATGTTGCGCGCAACATGTTGCTAAGAATATAAATGTTCTCAAGCAGTAATTTTGCTGTTTTTCTCTTGGCATTTCTTTCGTAACCATAATAGATCAGGTCTTTATAAGCCTATTAAATCTAAACATTTATTAAAAAAATTTTTATAAAAGCAACATAAACATACTTCTGCCTAATTTTCAGTGAAAAGCGAAAACATCATGCCGAAAAACCTAAAGAATGTAGAAATCAAAGAAAATCAGCTTACAGCTGACAAAACAAGAAGGAAATAAACTTTAAAACAAATGCTAGACAGACAGTTAGGCATTAAAAAAAAAACATAAGAAAGTCTACAGACTTATAAAAATAAATATCTCGTATTACGTTTGTATATTTCAAAACAAAAAACCTCCCGTGTAGACCCAAACCGGCATAAAAAGTTCATTTGAGTAGGCGATGTGTTGTTTTCATTCAAATTTTAAATGAAAAACGAAATCGCCAATAACAATTTGTCAGATGTAGTATTTAAAACGTTTACTAATGATTTCTTTTCTCCTCTTTTTTCCTCAAAGACCCCCTAATGATGCTGAGAAAAATGGTGACGAACATTTAATTTATTTTCTTTTTTTATTGAAGCAGTTTATGAAATCATTTCATAAAATTGTAATAAAAAGCTTAACACTTTCTTTGTTTTCGAAAACGTTTCATTTTATGACTTGCAATTGGTGCACCAGTTGAAAAGTAAAACTTTTTAAAAGCAACCATAAAATGATAAACGTTTAGAAATTAAAATGATCATGAAAATGAAAAGAAATTTATGAAATAGAAGAGTTTAAAGGTGGAGAGGTTACTTTTTATATTATGATATAATAAACGTGACTTTATTGTGATAATGAGAACAAAATATTGTAGTTCAGGAATGAATGAGCCATTTCAAACGCTTAAAATATTGAAGCGACTTTACTTGAAAGCGTTTACTTGAAAGGCTTTTATCTGAAAAAAGAGAATTTAGAGTCTCCACAAGAATGTTAACTGAAGATACAAGAAATATTGGTGGTATTAACTTTAAAATGCTTGTCCTTGATGAGCCCACAGTACAACGCTGTTAAACTACGGACAGCTAGCATGATGAGCACTGAAAATGTGCATAAAAATTTGATGCAACATCACGGTTACCATTAAGGATAAAGAAATATTTGCATAATAATAATAACAATAAAAAATGATGTAAAGTGCCTGGTGTAATAAGCTATGTAGAGACTTTTAAGACAATTTGTTCAATATTGTATCAGTTTCAGTGGATCATTCTTTAAATATTCCAAAGCAAAATAATACAAAAAATATTGTTTTAGTAGAATTGATTTTTAAAATCATTTACAGATCGAATGGAACATTCACAGTTTTAATAAAGCCAATAAAATTATGCATATAAGTTCTGTTTGCCTGTGTATGTGATGTAAAACATTTAAAATAAATTGAAACAACAAATTGCAATAAATACCATAGAAAATGATGCAATAATTGCATGTAATCAGTGAATAATTGCTGCACACGATTAACGTTCATGTTTATTAAATCAATTCCATTCAATTCAATTCATTTGAATTTTTTCATCTAATGAACTCCAAACCATAAAACAACAACAAGCAAACAAAATGTGTGTGTGTGTGTGTAAATAACTGAGTTCATTATAAATATAATATGTTTGTATTGAATGTCCGTGTATATAAATTGGCCTTACCTCTCCTAACTCCAAAGATATCAAATGTTTTTGGTTAAAAGGTTTTCCAAACTAGGCTTTTGTGAAATACCTTCAAAATCGTTCAAAAGAATATACGAATATTCAAATGATTGTGCTCCCCAAACGTTATTAAATAGGCAATCTGGCAACAGTACTTTAAAATTTCTTCCCATACAAAATTCCCTGTCATAGAATAATTTGTTTGTGATATATGCAGCCAGTCAATATTGTAAAATACTTTGTTACATGCGATATAAAATGTTCAGTCAATCGTTAAATGTTCATTATGTTGTAACAATATTGGCATCAGTATACTCTATACAATTTTTTTTCTTTCTCTCTCTCTCTCCCTTTCTGACTTACACACATTCAAAATATTCAAACATAAGCTGCCATCTACACATCTACACTAGCGTCAGCGTACTAGTTCTCACGGCAATAGTAGACGAATATAACAATACGTGTGTATTTGTATACAAAGATTATGCTCTCGTGCAAATGCTAGTATAAAAACCAAAATCATAGAAATACTCACCCGTACATGCACTCACTAATTGTCAGAATTTCATACACACATATACGATCATATTTGTGAAGGCAGGCATGTTGATTGTTTTTGTTTTGAATCGCATCATGAAACCAGCAATAGTGGTACAACTAAAGTCAACTAATTAGACTTTGGTGTAAAGTTTATGAAAATCCATATTAAAATTAATCACTTTTGGACACTCAGTTTTCATTTGAAATTTAGTGCACTTAATAAACATGTGAGAGGAAGCTGTTTTACGACTTCAAGTCTTGTCGAAAAAATCGGGCATTTGTTTGTTAATTTGTATTGGTTTCGGTTATTGGATTCAGCATTTTTTTCCTCAACCTATAAAGAAAAAAAAATACTTTTTATTTTTACAAAATTATCATACTCAAGGGGAAACTGAATGAGTCCTGGAGACTCTGTAATTATTAGCCTAAACAATTTACAATTTCGTTTTAAGTTTTGTTTTCAATTCTTGCAAATAATTTGTAATTAAGCACTGTCAGCTGTAGGCGTCGATATAGTATTATTGTTGCATGTCGATTCTATTTTCATTTTTACTCGTGTACAAGCAGACATTCAATACTTTGTTAAAAATTCGTGATATCAGCAATGATAGCAGAAAAAATGTTGAAAAATTTGTTGGTACAACAATAATAATAAGAACAACAAACGACTGGAATTATTCACACTCGTATTTAGCTCGTGCCACACAAACGGAAAACTCTACGACACTAAACTGAACCCACAGACATATACCGACTGGAAGCAGAGTTGAGCAGAGTATTGAAAATAATATTTGTGTCTGTGTGCACAACAATATGTGGCTTGGTAGGCAAAAACTGATTGTTTTCATAATTCTTTTTGATCCTGAACTAAATGCATGATAACCGATTGACTGACTGACTAAAGCAACAACTGCTTTATAATCTACCATACGTACACATACAAACATTGGTATTAATGGAGTAATACGTTGTATATACCATATATGTATGTGTGGTAGTTTATAAACAATCGACAATTGGAGGTCATTATTTTCAGACCAATGGCCAGATAAAATGAGAATATTTTGTAACGCATTCAATGCAAAACAGACTCTGACTGCACAATAATACGCTTTTAGCTCAATACCAAACAGCTTGAATGCAAGAGTTGATGGAAACAAGGCTAAAGAAGCTCATGAGCCAAAGGAAGAATAAAAAAGTTGGCAAAATGCCCAAAAATCTATTTAAATGATCAACTTTAACACACAGAAAATTCAATTCAACTTAATGCAAGTAATTATCGCTTCTACAGCCGGTATGCAGAAACTGAACACAACTGAAAATTGTTGATGGGGTTCCCAAATATTTCTTTTCATATTTAAGTTATTTGAATCTTTTTGCAGTGCATTAAATATATTCTGAGGAAAATACAAAAGAAAGAAAACCTCCAGTTAAGCATTTAAAAAAAGGCAAAAGACGTTTAACTCTGTTAATTCCATCAATTGTTGAAAAGATGAAAAGCATTTCCAGTTGAAAATGCATTCGTTTTAAAAGTTTCTTCTTACATTGTCGTAAATAATGGATATACACGTTAAAAATTACACATTTTTTCTATTAAAATCCTTTTTTGCTCCTTTCTCTCCAAATTCTCACCATTTACAATAAAGCATATGTGCGACGAATAATTATAAGAGAATGATAAGGACGACAGTATTAAAAACCGTATTTAAGTAAAGGTAAAGGAACGTGTTGTATATCCTTTGACCATTCTGTAATACCGTCCCTCGTTTTTATTTCTCGCAAAAGTAAAATATTGAAAAAAGCGTATGAAAATTCTATAATGATGGAGAAAATCAGTGAAGCTTTTAAAATTATGATGATGGCTCAATGATAATTGGAAATTATTTTTTAATTTCAATATTTTTTTGCCATTCATAACACTCACTCATATCAAGTAGAAGAGTATAATAGACAAATACATTCATTTACACATGCACATATATATATACATACATATGAGTATAGGAATAATATTTTCTGAATTTTATTGGAAGGAATCCATTTGTGGGTTTTTCGTACTATTGATTCATACGCCTTTTTTTTCTTTTTTCTGATTTTATTAAAATTTGCATAAATGTTCCATACAGTCTGCGTATAATGCTGGAATGTTGTATAATTACGTAGTACATATGCGGAACAAGTGGGCATTTACTCTTTTTGAAGTTTTAAAGCAAAGTCAAATGCAACCAGCGTCACACATACACACCCATAACTATATTTATATTTTAATAGAAGTTATTAACACAACAGTAAATTTGCTTGTGTTGGTGATATTGGGCTGTTGATTGGTTGCATCATAATGTTGCATTTTAATTTAGTCGGCCAAATCGTGCTCGAATAATATTTTAATTCTGTACTAAAATATATGCTGTATGTATGTATTTGTGTGTAGATTTTCTTTTTTACTGTTGATGTTATTGTTATTTTATATTTTTCTACCATCATTACTATAGCAGATGTTGTAATCAGGGCCATAAAAACAACGTATCAGTTCGTCTACAAAAATCGGAAATAGATATTGTCCTCAGAGAAAAGGTTAGAGGAGGAATAATAATTGTAGATTCTGGCAGTAGCAATACTTGGCATAGGTTAATGATGCATCCACTGCAATGTTTTCTTAGAATCTAAGACTTAGATGCACTTTCCAATCAAACACAAACGAATTTGCTCTCCAAAGGTATCGAACACTTTCCATTGAAAAGTATGATTTATGGGAACGATATTCCCAACTGCATAAAACCATTTCACTTTATTGAAACAATAAAGCAAATAAAAGCTATAAGAGAAGACACATCGTGCCATAGTGGTACTTGAAATATTAAAATATCAAAAATACTCAAAAGTATTTTAAAAATTTAAATTAACTATTAAATGCAGGCGATCATTATTAAAATATTTAAACGGAAATGCACCTGTAGGCATCCACTCAATGGGGAAAGCAAATACATACACAAAAAATAATTAAAATTACACCCACAAGCAAATACACTTTTACAACTATACTGCACACAAGTACAGAGACAGTGAGAGAGAGAAGGAGAGAGCTATTATAGCTTATTTTCCTTGTTGGTTTGATGGTAGTGCCCATTACACACACGTAAATAATTTAATCGTTCGAACACATGCTTAATTAAAGGACAGAATGAGAGTGTGGTTGAGTGGAGTATTGAAGTGTGAAAACTCCAATTTATTTTTTTTATGGTTTTTGGTTTATTCTGTTAATTGAAAAATATTTCAGAAGTAAATAAATTAAACATAAATTTAAATATTATATTGTGGTGTATGTATGTAATATATACCTGTAAAGTATGTGTACATATAGCATATGATTACATGACAACATTAAAGAAAATAATAAACGAATAAGTTTTTGTAACAAATAATGAAGATTTAAATATTTTTTATCTTTCTTTTTTATGAATTAATAACTCAATTAAAATGTGTGCATTAAGATTAGTTGTAAAATAATATTCTTTCTTAAGAAATTATCTCTTTGGAAATCTACTTTTTCTCCTATCTAACTAAACTTTCTTTTATTATACAAATATTTACAATATTTGTTTTATTCATATTAGTTTATCGAAAAAATTACTATTTAATGTCAATAATAAGTAAAGTCATTTAATGAATTATTAAAAATTTACATTTCTTTTCTCTTTTCGATATTATTTATGAATGAAAGTTTATTGTCTCATAATTAAAGAGAAACTAATTAAATTTGAATATTTGTTTTTGTTATTAAACAGTAATTGGCATTAAATATTCAATGGCTTTATAGAAAAACTAAACTCGTCACAATGACAAATAATAAAATTCATTATTATAATAGCAATGACACATTCTATGTAATTATGCATATACATACATATAAACAAACGCAGATCCATGTGTATTAGGATGGTACAGGACAGAGATCACCAATGAATCGTTTTTTCGGTACTCATAAGTACCCATGAAATTTTGAATACAAGTGAGTCAACAATATTGAAATTTAGCTATGTACTCTGATTCATTCGTACTCACTGCAACGTTGATTTATAAGTACAGGTTGCAATGAGTATGTGTACAACGTTGACATCAAACCCTTACCATTCGAAATATGCTTGATTCATAAGCCTCTACTCATTTAGATGCATAACTTTAGAAAAATACTTATAAATGATTCAAGTGTCTCGAATCATTCATCAAAATATTCAGTCTTAGTTGTTGTTGCATTTACAACAAAAGAAAAATTGCACATAAGCAAAAAAGACAAAGCAGCAAGCAGAGCGAACACGCAACCTTCTAGTGAGTATTTTAGTATTCGTATGCGTTTCATACTTATTTAGTGATTCTTGTATACGTTGAGTTATGGAGAGTTGAGATCAACAACATCATACGTGAATATGATGAGTACTTCAAACTTTGAATATGAGTAGAGCTTCCATGATGTTAAAATAAATATGACTGAATAATTATGAGTATGATTCGACTCTACTCATCTTTTTGAATACTCGTTGCTGATCTCTGCTACAGAACAGACTTAAAGAAGTATTTCTGCTTTGGATTTATAATTATTGCAAAACTTATGGAATGAGAAATATGAAAACAATCAGACTCTACTGCTAATTACTGGTTCAATTCATTTCGCATATAATTTCATTAAAAAAAACCATGATATTTAAACAACGAGAGCGCCATTGCCATCGATAGCACTTTGAAATAAAATAAAAAATAAAACAACAACAACAATATGTATAAATATGAAACATCATTAAATAAAGAAAAAGGCTCTTGAATATGTCATCGCTGTGATTGAACAGACAAACACCACAAAGCAACAAAAGGAAGGATGTTCAAGAGCCGCCTGGGCCGACATCAACAAAGAAACAAACAGACAGGCACGCAGTAGTTAACCATCAAAGCAAATGAATGGTCATTTGTCAATATATGTACGATGGTCACGAACAAGTGAAAAAGGAAGACAAGATAACAGGCATTGATTTTAACATACGCATTTTTCCTTCCTCTCTCTCTCTCTCTCTGTCAAAGACACACATACAGTCAGTCTCTATAGGGCAAGAGAAATATTTTATCAAGTGTTTGTTGGGGAATTGTCAAGTGTTTTGCCTGCTTTTGAAAGTATTTCTGGTATGAATAACTGCAAGCTGACACAGAAGATTCTCTTTTGAAGGCATTCTTTTGTCTTGCCACAACATTTTGCTGAATAAGGCAAAAAGTTGGAATGATGTCAGTTGCAGCTACATACAGTTCGACTCATGTCTCATGTCCAATGCGGCGATGATGATAACCGTAAGTGTACCTGTGAGTGTCGGTCAGTTTTTAATTCTTATTTTTTGTACATGTAGTAGTAAGGAGATAGAAAATAAAGCCACAACAAAAAGCCAAACAATAATCTCAAAAAATGTGAACAAAAGGACGCCACACAATTGATGCGTCATGCTTAATGTGTTAATTGTTGTGTTGGAGAATTTTAAAGAAGAAGAATAGTTTTCTGGCAATAAAAAAGGGATTAATTTCAAATGGAATACTCTCAACAGACACACACACACACGCACACACACACACACATACAATAATCCTCCTCCAGCTATTGTTTCGCTGATAAAGTGAAGATAACCGATATTAAAGAAAGAAATATTTCTTCAATTGTGTGTGTTATTTTCCCTTTTTTCCTGCATAACTCGTAATCTAACTTAATTGGTAAGTGAATTGTTGTTATTGTTGTTGTTGTTACCTTGGAGTTAAACCAGTCTTAACATTTTGTGCATTAATGCATGCATGCGTTACTAATTGTTTGATTAAGATGAGCGTAAAGACCATAAAATGCTTCACTTAATTTATTTGTTTTTTCTTCTTCTGCTTTTTTTCCCCCAATTGAAATTTGTGTTGTCGTTGTTGTTGTTGTTGGCTGTAAAACAACTTGACTGAGTGATAATTGTTTTTATCGTAAATAATGCTTATAAAGATAAGCATGATGGTAACTGAGTTGAAAATGAAATAATTTTGAGGATCATTAAACAGACCTGCAGAGTTTTTCATCTTTAACATACAATTTATGGCAGGCCGATGGATTGTAATCAAGACAGACAGTAGTTTGAAGGGTTGGGGTCGAGAAACTACAAATAATACGAGAAAATAGTGCCTTCATATGTCTTATGACGCCAGATATTTAGAAATTGTGATTGAATTTTCATAAATTGTTGTCCATTGATTTCTTTATTGGAATTCAATTCCTAGAATTTCAATTAAGATTCGAGAAATAGACAGGCTGAATTTTATGTCGTTAGAGTGAATGAAAATTGGAATTAAATGACTTGACTCATTAGGAATTAAGGTCTAATTGCAGAACATTTGGGACCTATGCTAAAGACAGAATAAAGATGATGACTTTTGTAGGCACACTAGCGGCATAAGGTTTTTTATGACAGATACTGAAGTACTGCATAAGACATTGGCTTGTTTATTCAAACACAAGATCACCTACCTCACTTTAGCTATTATATTACATAAAGAAACCACGATCCATCGAGTATAATTAGTAAATCAATACAATGCGAACGTAAAAACTACAAAACCGAGTTCCTATGATTATGATTAGGACCTCTAATTAGAAGCCGTGGTACCTTCGGATATGTTGTGGAGATGTCTATGTTTTTTGTCAACACTTCAATGTATCCTTCAAATTTGATAGTATCTTATGAAAAAATCTAAAATATTAGCAGATTGTGTTCAAAGTTGTGTAGACAGCATCCAATATTTTCTACGTTCAATTTATTAAATTGAAATTGCCTTAATCTGTAAAGGAAAACTGTTTTAATTAGATTTACTACCATGGTTATAAAGAGCCTTTAGAATTTAATAAAAAACATCAATTCATTCACCGGATTTTAGTAGGTAGTGTGGTGGCTTATTAGACGCAAGGCCACGGTTCAAGCCCCAGGTTAGGCATCAAAACGGTGTCTTCCTCTAAGCAGATTTCTGCCAAATAAAATTGCCATGTAAAGTTTCTGAAAAAAATCTGTTGCTTGGAGTCAACTTTAAACTTTAGTTCCCGCCATTCAGGTATAAAATTAAACACATCATAAGTGGTGTGAGAAACTAGGTCCATAATCACGACTGAAGGGCTGTAATGACCAATTATGTATGTACGCGTATGTATCAATTCATTCAAATATCTTCACAACAAAATTACAATTCGAAATTGGGTTTTACTTTTGAAAAAAGAAAGACAAAAATTGGGACTGTTTATTTAATTTTTTTGGCCACTACCAATTGTTTAAAAGACTTAATTTTTGTTCATTCGTTTTGTCCTTAGCTCTCTTTCGTGTTCACATAGACAACATAATGCCACATATAAGGGAGCATTAGACATTGACTTCGGTTTATTATCCTTTTTTTTTTTTTTTTTTTTACTTTGCTATTCAGTTTTCTTCTTTTCTTCTCTCCGTTTCGTTATGGTTGGTTACACTGTCGTTCTATTGCTTGGAAATTAGTTAAGCAATGTTGTTAATTACGGACAACAACAGCCACAGCAACAATATCAATAAACAAGAATTTATGGAGCGAATAATCGACCGCAGAAATGACAAAAGATAAAAAAATATCTTAGGAAAACAAAAAATATGGGAGACATTACAGGTGATATACGAACGTTAAGAAAATATCTTAGCAGAACAGATGATTTGGGACCAAACAAACACATGCTGTTAGAAGGATTACTCATACGAATTTAGACCTGGTTTATATATTCCCATTGATATTACTTTGTGTTATTTATAAAGAAAATTGCATTTTTTTTTACTAATTTTTGTTTGTTTTGTAAATAATTTGTAAATTTGTAGCGTAAAACTATAAAAATATTTTAAAGAAAGTAAAGCAACAACAAAAGTAAATTAAATACAATTTATTTTGTAAGAATAAATTCAAAGAAGCAAATCAAAAATTCTAAATTATGTACTTGCTACCGTCCCTAAATATGGTGAGTATTTGAGAGGCTAATGTGAGAAATACCAACAGCGAAGTAAGTTGAAATGTAATGCAAATTTATCGTATTGAGTACAGGAGGTCTGTGTAAGGCCTGCATATGAACTAATATGAACTTTATGGTGATACACGCATACTAATCTGATTAATAAAAATTTTGTAAATGGAATATACCCTTAGCACATCGTGTCAAATTGTATGCTCTTCGTTTCTTGAGATCATTTTACTTTGGTTTGCTATTTTTCTAGTGGTATAAATACAAAAAAAATCTTTTGTAACAGATTTACTTTCATTTTCAAAAACGAATGGGATTTTGCAATTTTTTCTCTCAGATTTTACGTACGTAAGTACTTAACGTGTAAACTATTTTAGATTTTTTAAAAATCTAGACCATGTACATACACACATCCATATGTATGCACACATACAAATGTATGTTTGTATATAAATTAATTGTTGTTGTTTTAATTTTGCTTTAAGAGACAAAATTACAGACAATACGAGACTGTTGGTAGAGTTTAGACGCAACGCATTTAAATTCATATATTTTTGTTGTCTTATTGTTGTTGTCATATTATTAATATTGTTGTTGTTGCTTTTGTATTCTTCATTCATTTCGGAATATTTTATTTTTTACAAGAAAACTGCATTAGTCGAGAGTTAAATATGAATATCAAAAAAAGAAAACAAAAAAGTTTTGTTTTTCTTTCATTATCATAACGACGATGAAATTGTTTTTGTATTTGCTGTGGGATGGAAAGCAGAGGAAAATAAAAGTTTTACAATGAAAATAAACAATTCACATGGGATATACATACATATACCAAGAAAACAAACAAACAAATAAACAGTAACAAAAGTAAAATCAAATGCAGTCCATAAAGGGTCAAACTACTTATAAATACTCGTACGTATAGGCTTACCCAGCAAGCATTTTCGTTCAGCAATTAGACTAGAAAACTATGGCAATATCGATTAGCTTTTGAATTGGAGCATATCGTAACAACTGATTTAATTTCTTAAAGTGTCTCGTAAGTAGCAATCAATTGGTAAATATGTTATGAGTCAATATTAAGTAGTTCTGTACAGCAATAAGTTTCTCCCCCAATGAACTAATATTTGCTATATTCAGAGATGAAAGAAATCTCTGGAAGAAATAGTGAGAAGCACTCATATAAATGCTCATGGAGTAATGTTTGCTCAGACAAAGCAAATATTATTTCACTGTTTAGGTCTGTCTTAGTCAAAAATCACTCTCTGTTTTCAGTAGAACCACGGTAAATATTTCATCATTTCTTTTTTTTTTCAAAAAATTTTCATATGAAAGGTTTTTTCTTTCCTCTTAAAATGAATTTTCTGTCTTCGTTTTAAATTGACGATGAGTGTAACAAATTATTTTAATTCAATAATGAATTCATTAAATTCCTCTTCTTCTTCTTTTTCTTTTCAATTTTCATTTTCTATTGATTAAAGGCCAAATGAAGAGTTTAAAGATATGGACGGCTTTATTTGGTAAAAGTTTAACGCTGGCATTGGTATTATCAGTTGGGATAATCTGATAGTCAGTTTTATGACCAAAATTTATGAGTATAAAGAGACGTTTAGTGTCTAACCATTCAACTAATTGGCGTTTCTTTTCATTTTCATCGTTTTTTTTCTTTTACTTTTTTTTTAATTTCTGTGGTTTAAATAACAAACAAAAGCGGAAAATTTATGTGTTTGATGCCAACAACAATGTAATCATAAAGAGCCAACGTTTTAACAAAAATATTCAAAAATTGTGGAAGATTATGATAACGACAGGTGACCATGAATGGCTAAAATTCGCTTTGTTGTTAACGCTGTTGTTGAGTTTTTAAATGTTTATTTAAATTTCATTGCTAAATTGAAGATAATTTTATTTAATTAAATATGAAATTAATCGATAATAATCAGGTTTATCCGCCCAAAGAATACATGCATACACAACCTACATAATTGACCATTACAACCCTTCAGTTAGGATTGCGACCTAGTTTCTCACACCACTTATACACATTTTACACATGAGTGGCGGGACCTACAGTTTAAAGTCGACTCCGAACGACAGATTTTTATTTATTGAGAAACTTTTCATGGCAATTTCTATTTACTCTCAGAGTTTTTGCCAGAAATCTACTGAGAGGAAGTCGCCGAAGAAATTTTTTTTTATATTTTCGTTTTGATGTCTGACGTGGGGTTTGAACCGTGGCCTTGCGTCTAATAAGCCAACATACTATCTACTAGACTACGGCGACTTCCCACAGAATTAAAGCTATTTTTGACCATATTTGTGGCATAATAGAGATGAGGGATACATTCTAATTCGAAGGACAAGTTCTATACCCAATTTTTGTCATTTACGTTGGCACTTGCAAACTATATACCTCATACGTGCCTCATATGCCTCCGAACAATTATATGTAGCAATTACTTTAGTTTTTTCTTTCCTCAGATTTCTCATCTGTTATTCCCATCCAAATTTCCATAGTCTCTGTCATACACATGAGTATTTGATTCACTTGAAAAACTCTTTTCAATTCATGCTAATTCTTTTGCCATAAATCTTTATAAATTTTATGTTTTTATAGTTGAGTTTATAAATTTTTTAATCTTTTTTTTCAGATTTTGCTAATCCAATAAGAAAACAATAAATTCCCCAAATTTTAGCTTAAAACTCAAAGCCATATTGTTATTAAAGCTAAAAATCTCTTCTCATATGTTTTTGCCAACTACAATACATGTATGGATGTATTTATTTTATTTTTATTTTTGTTGTTGTATTCGTTTTAGGAAGGACACTAACCAACTCGTATCCGTATGAGTATTTTACGTTTTTGTTGAAATCCAGATTAAAATTTGAATATTGCCATGCAAATATTATCAATAACAGATACAAACATACATACATATATCAACAATATACATCAAACAATAACTACAAAACAGGAAATATTTCAAAATATTTGGCTTATGGAATGAATTTTAAACATACTCGCATAGAAAAAAAGGAAAAGAGACAAAAAAAAAGCTTCTAAAGGAATATTAATGGAATGATATGGAAAATTGTTAAAACTAATATTTGTCATGGTAAAAGAATAACAACAACAACAACAACAGAAGCAATTGCAGCATGTAGCAACAGTAGCAACATAAATAAATTGCCAAAGTAACCAACCAACAGCAATAGACAGACAAACATGAATACAGACATATAATAAATTACACACACACACACATACACACACACAAACTAAACATTTATAAAGTGATTTTCATTCACTTTTTTATTTATTTATATTTATTGCTACAAATAACTTGAATGTCAACAGTTGCAACAAACTTGTGGCTGAAAACTTTCTACAGATTCCCTACATACTTCACCTCCACTCTCGAGGGTATTTTACCACAAAATTTTGTAATCAAACTAAAGGGGAAAGTTGAAAAATGTACACTCATGTATGCAATTTTGGTTGCAAGTTACATACATGCCACAGCTATTTTCTTGTTTTATTTTATTCGAGTAAAATTAAAAACTAAAACTATAAAGAATTCAAAGATATTCCTTTTAGCTTGAGCTCAATTGAATATTATCCTGCCGATATCGTTTTCGTCCGCATAATCACCATCAGAATTATCAACATTGGAAAGCAATAAAAACGCAATTATGTACGTGCAACTGCTATGATCGCTTCCGTATACGGTTTTAAGTACAAATATGTATTCAGATCAGAGATCAGCAAAAAAGATGAGTAGAATCGAATCATACTCATAATTTCTGATACTTATACGCATTCATACTTATTTTAATATCAAGGAACCTCTACTCATATTCAAGGTTTGAAGTACTCATCATATTCATACTTAACAACAAGTTTGCTGTTGTTGATTTCGACTCTCCATAACTCAACAGATACACACGAAGCACAAAATAAGAATGATTCGCGTACGAACACTAAAATACTCACTAGAAGGTTGAGTGTTTGCGCTGCTTGTTGCTCTGTCTCTTTTGTTTATGTTTCTTTTTTCTTTTTTTTTGTAAATGCAACTGTAAATTTTGATGCATGATTTGAGTCAATCGAATCATTTATAAGTATTTTTCTAAAGTAATGAATCTAAATGAATAGAGGCTTATGTATCAAACATATTTCGAATGGTATGAGTTTGATGTCATCGTTGCACGCATATTCATTCCAACCTGTACTTATAAATCAACGTTGTAGTGAGTATGTATGAATCAGAGTACATAGTTAAGTTTCAATATTGTTGACACAAAAAAGTAACGAAAAAAGGATTCATTGCTGATCTCTGATTCAGATGACTATTACATGACCGCATAAGAATAATAAGTGAGTGGAGAGAGCTTTTCTTCTCGCTCCATGCGAGACCTGCACTGACAATCAATTTAAAAAAATATAGAACAATACGATAATAATAGAAATGAAACTTCTAACGCAGAATTTCCGATACCCAACACCCCTAATAATGAATAAAATTTTTATTCTTTTTTCCTAAATTTCTGAATATTTTTGCACTAGAAACAGAAAATCTTCGAAGGACTAAATGTGCACCTTTAGTATATTTTATTTAAAGTATTAGGGGGGGGGAAGGTAGGACTTTTCCTCTTCTTTCCAAGAGGAGGCATCATAATTAGGCTCTAATCACAATGAAATTTTGTCTACTGAGATCGTGATGATAATTTTTTGTTTACTGAGCTACATGGGTTTTAATTTCTTTTCCTATGGCCTCATTTCGATAGAAAATCAATTTTCTCAGTTATGTTTTCACTGAAGATTGCTTCAAGATTGCTTCGAAATTTATTTGCAATGATTATGTAATCACTTGTTGCTGAAGCATGCAGGTTTATTTAAGTCTTATCCAGCTAGATTAGCAAGATTATCATAAACGTTTATTAAAATCAAATGCTTTCCAAAGGAGTTTTCTTCAAAAAATAAAATAGCACGTACCGAGCTCTTTGCTTTTGCGAGGCAATATTTTATTCCACATTAAAAACTTTGAAAGACAAAATGACGCATTCCAGTTTGTTTTCAAGTTATGAGTTTAAACTAGGCTGTAGGACCTAACAAAAATGGAAACGCTGGCAACCATACTGCATTATTAAAAACTTGCTCTTTTCGCTTACGAAAATTGCAAAATATTTCTTGAACTTTTTTATTTTTTGTTCATGTTCATGATCATGTCAAATTTGTTTTCAGTTTATTTACAATCAGTCTACGAAACTACAGAAGTGAACAACAACACAAAGAACGAAATATTTTTATTTGCAGACATAAAATTTAATTGAAAAACTTTCAACAGCAAATGTCACACATGCACAGAAAATATGTACGTACATGCGTATTGTATGTCCCTTTAGATCTCTGGGAACATTAAAAAAAATATTTCTTTTTGTCACACACTTCCGTCATTTAATTATGGCAACCCACCGAAATACTTACTATCATCATACCGAAGTCACTCACAAATATGAGATGAATTTCCAAACACAATTTTAAAAGAAACTGCAATAAGGACAACACATGTCATACTTTGATGGACGACGTATTACTTTTGCAAAAAATTTTAAAGCTTTTTGTCATAATCATTGCAATGGCCTTAAGGCATTCCAAAGATATCATTTGTTGCTCAATAAATGATACAAAAAACACCCAAGATTGGGGTTAAATTGTTGTTGTTGTTGTAAATATTTGAGTAATTTTCAAAATGAAATTCAATTTATTGGCACAACATCAAAGGGAATACATTCGCGTCTCCCAATTTTCCGAACACATGACATGAATTTTTCAATTTCACACAAAGACTGAGAGACGCCTTCCATCTCAGCGCTTGCAATTCTTTACTTTGGAAAATGAAATTTCAAAAATATTTCCATCGTATTTTTATGGGACAGCAATGAGAATCAAGCAGACAGAAAACTAATTCATTTGATTGATTTTATTTTGCAAAACTTTCTAATTTGGTTAGTGGGTAAAAAAAGTATTGATGACTGGCTTTTTCCTTTTGCTGGTTTTTCTTTTTTTTGGATTTCTTTACACTTTCAAGCATGCAAACAATGTTGATGTCATGATAAGATGACAGATTTTGAAAAGATTTAAATTCTTAATTTTTCAAAGGAAACTGTATACATGATAAACTATTTAATTTTACACTCAGAGAAATTTTATAGTTTACGGTATTGTGTGGAAAATAACAGCAGTGTTACAAAACTGAAATTTTAAAATGGTACTGAACTATAACTGAAATTTTTATTTTTTTTTTATTTTACTCTCAGAGTTTTTGCTGAGGAAGTCGCCGAAAAAATACTTTTCGTATTTTGTCTTTGATGCCTGGCCTGGGGCTCGAACCCAGGCTTTTGCGTCTAATAAGCCAACACACAACCTACACAACACACTACCTAAAAAAAAAAAATTTTCCATGAAAAGTTTCTCAATAAATAAAAATCTGTCGTTCGGAGTCGACTATAAACTGTAGGTCCCACCACTCAGGTATTAAATTAACACACACAACGTAAGTGGTGTGAGAAACTAGGACGTTGTACAATGGGTCAATTCGACCTCCGGGTACTGTACTTGTCTTAATTGACAAGTACACGTCCTCTAACCGAACCTAACCTAACCAATACAGAACAAGTACTTTTTTGCATCAAATTGTACTTTTGTAAAAGTAATAATTGGTTATTATAACCCATCAATCAAGATTATGACGTAGTTTCTCACACCACTTATTTTGTGTGCGATAATTTCATCCACCTACAGTTTAATGTCGACTCGGAACGACAGACTTTTTGAGAAACTTTATTGTAGTAATTTTATTTACTCTCAGAGTTTTTGTCAGAAAGAAGTCGCCATATTTCGTTTTGATGGAGATATCTGCCATAGGGTTTGAATCGTGGGCTCACATCTAATAAGCCAGCACACTACCTAGGATTAAAACAGCTGATTCGGAACATAACAAAACGTAAAAACCCCGTTTAGTCAAATGTCGATGGAACGTAATGTAACATACGTTCGTTTTTAGCATATGAAGAGTAATGTAAATGCTTACCGAAATTATTGTGCGGCATTTTTAAAATGAAAAAGTACTGAAGAAAGTACAAAAGTACTGAATTTTTTATCACTGAGAGGAAATAAAATGATTTCTCCATTACTTTTAATACCTATTTCGTTTATGTTTTAAATTAAAAATCCTATAAAAACGAATGTATCGCGTATATCGCCAGATATTTTTAGACTTTCTTTTTCATTTAAAAATTCATTACGCCTGCCTTTAGCTGAACACTTTTCCATTAGAGTGGTACAACAACCGGAGATATTTGCTGTCGTTCGTTGTAAAAGTGACATTTCATATGACACTTTTTGACATGTTATCCGAAATAAATACTTTTTTTCCGCTGAAAACAGGGGATAAATAAAATAATAATAAAATGTATTCTCATATTTCGAAAAAGTGTTGCAACAGTGTGTCAAAAAAGGACTCATATTTGCACAACAATATTTAAAATCACTTTTCCTTCCCTCTTTTCCTTATTCTAACCGAATATGTGTACACCATGTGTGCACTGAAAAAAGGACTCATATTTGAACAACCACTTCTCCTCTTGTCCTTATTGCAACAGAAAATGTGTGCGCCATCAATACTAAACCAAAAGAGAAGAATTTGAATAAGAATGCAAAAAACCTATCATATGAATGTGAATTTTGCAAATCCTTTTTGAAATTTTCAAAATTCACCAAATAAATACAAGATTGCCTATATTTTCCCTCCTCTCTCTGTTACTGACTTACATACAAACATATGTACGAATATTCTCACTTTTTTTTGTGTATGCAACACTACAAATATTAGCTACGAGTATAAGATTATAGAAGGCAGTAAAATAGCAAAATATTCAATTCGTTCAATTGGCAAGAAGAGGACTTCGTTTCTAGCAAGATTTCAATTGATAATTGACCCATGTTCTATTTCTTTTTGTTTGAGTGCAACTAAACTGGTATTGAGATACAGAGAAACAAATTCGAACGAACAAAATTTAAATACAATACCGATGATAAACCTGAAAAACAATGCACAAGAAAAATGTATTACAAAGACACGTAACACAATGCACGTAGAATGTCATTTAACATTGTGTCCTTCATTGTTGTATGAGTGGCAACAAAAGAAAAGATGACTAACAATAACTATGAGAAGAAGATAAAAACAGAAAAAGAAAGAATGAATAGGATCTTCTATACATAGATGATTTTAAGGATATATTCATCTATTTTTTTGCTAAAAATTTCACAATAAAATGTAGAGAGAGACGGAGAGTGATAGCGAAAGAAGAAACACTATTACCACCACCACAAACAGAAGTACAGCTTAATGATTGTGTGTCATTGGGAAGTGCTTTTGTTAAAGGAATACTTGAACCGAATATAACACCCAATATTTTGAAAGTGTGTTTGTGTGTGTGTGTCAATAATAGATTTCAAAATGTCTATTTGCCTACCAACAAACAACACTACAATGAGGCAAGGATGAAATATTTATTTTAAACCCTGTTCAATAAATTTACAAAAAAGTTTTCGTGCTCTTTCTCTATTTTTATGTTGAATTTCCATTTCATTTTCATTCTTTTTTCAGTTGCTTAAGGTTTCTGTTTAAAATCTGTTAAGAAATCTGATAAAAGAATTTAAATTTCTACTCTTTTTGCATTCAATTGCTTTGATTTGTTTTTGTAATTAAATAGGTCACTCATTTTGTTGTATTCTCTTACGAACACATATACATACATTCTCCTAAATAAACGTTTACATGTAGTAATCCTTTTAGGAACTCAGCTGCATGAAAGGAAAACCTAAGGTTTCATTAAGAATAACTAATAAATGCTGACTGGCTCTCTTCCTCTCGCTCTCTCTCCTTTCAACTTTAAATAGCTTAATTGATTAGGCATAGTAAGTACAAGTTAGAGCTGATTTGGTTAAATAGGAGAGTGAACGTTTATGTAGTAAATTTTGTTACGAAGAAGAAAAAACAAATAAAAATAGAGAGAGAATGAATTACTGTATTAACATTGTGGGAAGCAGTGAGATTATGTATCAGAAAGGATACGTTTGGAATAACTCAAGATACTACTCTGAAAACTTCTTCATTAGTTGGGATCGAATCTGTTTTCCTTTTAAAAAGCATATGGTAATAAAAATATCTTCAGACACAGTGGATTTTTGTTCTAACCAGGACCAAAACTCACGGTCGAATAACAACTAAATGTCCCAAGGATATGCTAATTTAGTTCAGTTTTAGAATTTGTGTCAATCGGCCTTAGATTTGCCTTGGAGTTTTTGTTTGTTACTCTGGCTTAACTTTCAATAAGATAGGAGATTATGATCGGTTTTAACTGTACAATAAAGAAATAATCCATGGCCACTCCCAACTGAGTAGCAATCAATCTTTCCTTAACAATGCCCGTAATCTTTACACATACACATCCTTCAAGGTTTGAAACATCGCAGTAAGCTAACCATGTCGGACTTAAAAACTGATTTCTCTATTCATTTCTTGCTGCTCACTCTGTATTTATGCAAATACTGCACTATCAGCAGTTATATGATAATCTATTGAATGCAATTGAACCGTTATAATACGTATTATCGTAGAGGTATCGTATAATTTCTTAACTAAGAACTATAATATCACATGAACACAAACACACATACATTTATACACTCTCTCTCTCTCTTTCTTTGCAAATCTCTTAAACCAAATGAAATGAAAGAGGATTTCTTCAATTGAAACCAAGTGGAGTTCATTTATAAGTTCTTAGAATTGAATTGGAATACGAATTAGTGGAATATTTAAAATGATTTACATTTCAAATTGTACTTATAGCGCCTATCCCACGTTGATTGTATTTCAATGGGATGGGATTTGATTATTTTTAGTGAAAAACTTTGCATAATAAACGGGAAACAATTAGAGAAGACGGATAGAAAGGGCATTACAAAAGAGGCACAAGTTTATTATGAATACAAATAGAAATTGGAATCAAAGGAAAATTCAAAACTACAAACCAAAAATTCCAAATTAAATATTAAAGAAATTCAACGCTCAACCAGACACGCACTGTATGTGAATAAAAATTTAGTGCCTCTGGCAAACTTTAATAATCGATATGAAATTTGTATTGTTGAATTGTATTCTTATGTTTGGTTTTTCCAGTTTTTCATTTGCTTTCTTCAGTATTTAAGTCTCGAAGGATGCATTTCCCAGCATTAAATCGTTTAATACTTTAATATTGTTCACACATATACAATTAAGCTCGAAAGCACAACGAATTTCCTTTATGGGCAATGCACGTACAACAGGATCGTTTCACATTACAAAGCTCAAGAATTTTATTAATTTTGAAGGGAAAATTTTGTGGGAACCCAAAAAAAATAGTTTTATTTCTTAAACATATCCGGTATGTTAAGGGGTTAGTATACGTCCTAATTTTCAAAAAACCAATATTTTCCACGAAATTCAAAAAAATTCAATTAAACCTCCTTTTATGGACAATCAAATGTCCTCTCTAACAAATAAAGACATTAATTTGCTTAAAAAAAATTTGTCTTAAAAAGTAATCGAAAAAATCCTTGGTAAGTATACTTACCCCCAAAAAAGTTTTTTTTTTGATATAAAATACCCCCAAAAAGGCTCAGTCCGAAAGCAATACAATTAACAAATTAGTTCGTACTTATTTTATTGTATTTGTTACGACCACCAATACAATCTTATGATGTTTTCGTTATGTTTTTGCCTTTTTTCATTCTCTTTATTGGCCGCACATACAGATTCATGGTCAGTTTTAATGTCACCGCTAAGGATTATCCAACAAAAGCGGCAAAAACAAAAACAAAAAAAATCATACCCGAAATACAAATGAGAATTGCCATAAAAGGCTATTCATCTGACACTCATACACATACACCCACTATTGCTTGCCTACACATGTTTAAATAGAGCAGAGAGGGTAAAATAATACACAACACGATGCATGCTGTACTTGGAGAAGAAGAAAAAAATACAATAAAATGTATAAGAGAACCTACTCATACACTTGCACAAACTTGCTAACAGATACTGAGCACACTATTACACATTTATTAAAGAAAAGAGAGAAAAACCCAATAAACGTAGTCGTAGTCGTAAAAAAATTACCAAAAATAGACGAAAAAAATCATAATTTCAGGACGTAAAAATAAACATTTGATTTCTGGATTACAACCAAAGGACAGAGAACACAGAACATACACAAAAATGCTTCCATTTTTTCATAACTAGAGGCTGAATATAGAACTCAAAATAAAAGAAAAAATAAAAAAAGACCAACGTGAACCCAACACAAACATTGTATTTATGTATGTTCCGTACTGTTTTTAAACGAGGGTAGTGTAATAAATTCGAATTTTCCAATTTCCTAGTCATGAATTCATTGAACAAAGATTTCTATGGTAGAGGCATGATGGCAAAATCCTGTAGAATTGAATTTCAACTTTGCTGAAAATAGAGGACGCCTGTTTACAATACCCCGTATCTACATATGGATTGTTTACATTCCAAATCTTACGATATAATCTTCCATATAAAGTAGAAGGCCTATAAAAAACTGGAGCTTATTGAGCAGTAACTACTACAACAGCAAAAAAGCCAAAAAAAAAAATAACACGTTAAATAAAAAACTAGAACAGTAAGAAATAAAGTTAAAAAGTGAAGGTGGTCATAAACTAAAAGGATAATAAAAAATCGAAAAAAATAAAACAATTCATATCAAAATGAAGCGAAAGAGAATAAAAAAGTACTTTATTCTGTATGAATAACACAAAAGTCTGCTTATAATACAGCCTCACAAAAGGGAATAAACGGATAATGGTAGGAAATATTAGAATTGTCGTAGAGATTTTCTTTCTTTAGAAGCAATTGCCAGATATTTTGGTCATAACAATTTATTTATGATTTCATATTCCTTTTTTATATGTTTATACACTGAGACGCCCTTTAACTAGAGTATCATACTCGCAGGCATAATAAAGACGTTGGTTTAGGTTTTCTTTGTTTTTTGGCTTTCCAAATACTGTGTGTAAATATTTTATAATAAATTAGAGAGACAATGCTTTCAGTATTAAGCGTAACGAAATTCTCAATACAACAGATAATCAATATTTATACGCTTGAATGCTTCATTAAATTGCTAAAAATCTATACAAAAAAAATATAAATGAGGGTCATTCTATTTTGAAAAGATTAAAAGCGTAGAGAAAAAATATATTGAATGCATATGTTTGTTTTCGTTGTAAAATGACTCATATTTTATAATGAAGTAAGGAATGAGTATTTCTTCTGTCTTATAATGATTGTGTAAAATTCTTTGATTATGATTGAAATCTTGTAAGGATTATCATTTGCTATACAATTTCTCTTTATTTCATTATAAATTTAGAATTTCTTGAAATTTTTTTATATTAAACGACAGAAGATATACAGTCTGATGATTACATTGACTCGTCCTTTATTCTATTTATTTAATGTTTTACAAGTTTATTACAAAAGTTTTTGCTTTTGTTGCAGACATAGATAATTTTATTTTGTATATGAAATAGAAATCCTTGTTATTATTTATGCTTTTAGTTCTGTCGTAAATAATTGTTAATGCTGTAGCCACAAAGAACAAAAGCGCAAACAACAAGAATTTTTAATACCAGGATGAAATCGTTAATGTTCGTTGCGTTGACGTATTAAAACCTTTAAAAGAAGTTTTAATATCTTTTAGACAGGCAAACATAAATAAAAATAAAAAATTTTTTTTTTTCATTTAGCAATGAGTATCGAAAAAGATGGGTAGAATCGAATCATACTCATAATTTCTGACACTTATACGCATTCATACTTATTTTAATATCATGGAACCTCTACTCATATTCAAAGTTTGAAGTACTCATCATATTCATGCTTAACAACACGTATGATGTTGTTGATTTCGACTTCCTATAACTCAACATATACACGAATCAAAAAATAAGTATGATTCGCGTACGAACACTAAAATACTCACTAGAAGATTGTGTGTTTGCTCTGCTTGCTGCTCTGGCTTTTTTGTAAATGCCTAACAACTAAGACTGTAAATTTTAATGAATGATTAGAGCCACTCGCATCATTTATGAGTATTATAAGTATTTTTGTAAAGTTATGAATCTAAATGAGAATGGCTTATGAATCAAACCTATTTCGAATGGTATGAGTTTGATATCAATGTTGTACGCATACTCATTGCAACTTGTACTTACAAATCAACGTTGTAGTGAGTACGCATGAATCAGAGTACATAGTTAAATTTTAATATTTTTGACTCACTTATATTAAAAATTTTATGAGTGCTTGTGAGTAGCGAAAAAACGATTCATTGCTGATCTCTGATACAGGGTTAATTGAATATGATTGTTTAAATGTAGAATTTTATATTCTATCGATCAAGTCTAGGAGCTAGTGTGTTGTCTTATTAGATGAGAGTCCGGACTTTATTTCAGTTGTTAACAGAACTCAAATGTTTTGTTTATAAATTATAACCGAAATTTATAAAAAACTTCGGTTTTATTTTAAGAGAATTAAATTATTTTCAATTAAAATAAAGCAAAAAACAAATTAAATTACTTCTTCCTTTCATAGTCAGGAAATGTTTTTAAATTTAGTTTAAAAAACCAAAAAAGTCCTACAGAATAAGCCTGCCATGGAAACACTGTCTCTTACGACTTACAAAATTATTTTTATTCTGCTTCTAATCAAGGGAAACAAAAACATAAAGGTTATGTGAATATGAGAGCATGCAGACTCTTGTATTATTGCGTTTGCAGTAGGCGTATACGTGTTATAATTGAACCCGGAATGTAATACACAAAAAGGCAGAAAAGGAAAGAAAATATACAGCCGTTGTCTTTATTACTTCAATTTTACGTCTTCTATCACTTTTGGTTTTGGAAATGATAATGAAAAAATGAAAGACATTAATGAATATAATCATTGTTATGAAACTGATTTGAAGGCAGTCAGTCAGTGTGTAATATTAAATGTTAATAAATGATAATAATGAACCATGAAATGTTGTAAATACGACAATGAAACAATAACAACAATAAATAAAATAAATATTTGTCGACACATGATTTAGAATCTAGTCAAGCCAACCGCATTAACAAATTTGCAGTTTCCACTCTGTTTCCTGGCTTTGATTTTCCATTATGGTTTTCAATTGTTTTCCTCTCTCTCTTCTCCCATATTTTTCCTTTTTAGTCTTTGTTTTATGCCGGCATATAAATGAGAAATAAAATATTTTGCCCTCAGAAAATGAATTTTGATTTTCTTTTATGGTTGGCAACATCAAAACATTATCGAAAGATTAAACCATAACGATGGAATTCATACTCGACGAACAAAATGTAATAAAACCGTTAGGGGCTTGAGAAGCAGAGGAGAAAAACACAGATCTGGAATATAATGCTTTCGTATGAATATTGTATCAACTAGGAGCGAATGCAAAGAATTTCTTTCAGTAGCTGTAGGATAATTTTAAAAATGGAATGCTTTTCATATGAATAAATTTGTTTAAAGGCTCTGTTTAAATATTCGCAACTGAAATATATCCCTATGCCTACGCACAGTTACACTCACATAAACATAATCTTATGCGTGCGTAATTATGAAAGGAATTTATGGCCACACATTTGGCAGGCATTGCTTGTATTTCTGAAATTATTTCTGAATTTATTACGATACACATATATGCATGTACTAGCAAATATTATGCTTCCCTACGACGGCATGCATATGTATCAGAGATCAGCAATGAATCGTTTTATCGCCACTCATAAGCACTCATGAAATTTTGAGTATAAGTGAGTCAACAATATTAAAATTTAACTCCTCTGATTCATTCATACTCACTACAACGTTGATTTATAAGTACAGGTTGCAATGAGTATGCGTACAACGTTGACATCAAACTCATACCATTCGTAATATGTTTGATTCATAAGCCTCTACTCATTTGGATTCATATCTTTAGAAAAATACTTATAAATTATTCGAGTGACTCGATTGATTCAAATAATGCATCAACATTTACAGTTACAGCAAAAAAGACGAAGGACAAGCAGAGCAAACACACAACCTTCTAGTGAGTATTTTAGTGTTTGTACGCTATTCATACTTATTTTGTGCTTCGTGTATATGTTGAGTTATGGAGAGTCGAAATCAGTAACATCACATGTGTTGTTAAGTATGAATATGATGGGTACTTCAAACTTTGAATATGAGTAAAGGTTCCATGATTTTAAAAAAAAAGTGTGAATGCCTATAAGTATCAGAAGTTATGAGTATGATTCGATTCGATTTTCATCTTTTTGAATACTCATTGCTGATCTCTGATATGTATGTATTATGGTCCATAATTTTTGATGACAAATTATTATTCATTTTATATATGATTACGAATCGTAAAAATGTTCACAAAACTTTAGTACCAAAGAAGTTTTCTTCTATCATTTCCACTCTATGTCCCTTTTACAGAAGAAGAAGACTTTAATATTTACAAAAACAAAAAATAAAAATAAAATATCACTGTTTGGAGTCAGTAACACTGCCAAACAGCTAGTCAAAACATCGCACAGGCATTTGTTTTTGTTTTATGAGGAGGCAATTGTTCGTAATGTGTCGACATTTGGTTCTAAATGTGTATTGCCATTGCAAGGACATTTGTTAAAACGGCAAACAACAGTAACAGGACATTTTTCTATGTATATATTTAAGTATAGAAAATTTCTTCATGTTTTATTTAATATATAATGTATTTTGTTTTTGTGTTTTTTTATTTTATTGTTGTTGTTATTGTTTATGGCTGTTATTGTCTTGACAGGGTGACAAATCGAAAAGTTAACAACTGCAGTCGTCGTTTGACTTTTACACCCAAGAAAGCAAATGTAAGAAAGAAAAGAAAACATGGCTGGTTATTCATACTTAAAGGGCCAACTAGAAAACATATATACACATACACACACACATACAAAAGGGTTTTACTAGGTTTGCTAATGTACATATACTATTCAGGGACATGTATTAGTTTTGTATGTGTTTTTGTGTTATATAAGACATTTTTTATTTGTAGTTGTTTGCCAAAAAAATAAAATGTCAAATCCTTGACTTTACTTTCATTTTATTTTAAGGGCTTGTGTTTATCTCACCCTACACCCCTACATACATATGTACGTAGATCCTTTTAGAGCTATTTTTGTTTTGTTTCATTTCTTTTGGAATTTTTAGGTTTTAGCTGCCTTGTTAGATTTGTACTCCAAGGATTGCAAAAGTCGTGAAAATTGTGTTTTTATATCGAAATATTTACTTTCGTTTATATTTGCATTTGCATTCATTTTCTTCTTTTATTTGTGTATTATTCGGCTTAATATCATTTTTATTCTTTCGTTAAGTATACGTTTATATTTGTTGTTATTGCCATTTTGGCTACAAAACAAAACGTTTTCAAATCATTTTATAATGCCAACAATTGACTTTCAAATGCGTCATTTTGTTTTATATTCTTCAGTACTTTTTCTTCCCCTTTTCAAATGTAATTTTATTTCGTATATCTTGGATATAAGCCCATAAGCAGCCCTTAAGAGTTTAACTGTGTATAAGAATTAGTTTTTTACAAAATAAAAATTTACTATTCGTTAAAATTGTTAATATTATAGACTCTAATGCAAACTCTCTTTACGATAAGGCTTCCGTTACATACATATGTACATACATAATTGGATATTACAACCCCTCAGTCAGGATTACAACCTAGCTTCTCACAGCACTTATGTTGTGCCTGTTAATTGTATTCATGAGTGGCGAGACCTACAGATTAAAGTCGACTATGAACGGCATTTTTGAGAAACTTTTCTTGGCAATTTTATTTACTCCCAGGGTTTTTGCCAGAAATCTGCTGAGAGGAAGTTGCCGAAGATATATTTTTTCATATTTTCGTTTTGATGTCTGACCTGGGGTTTGAACCGGTGCTTTATGTCTAATACGGCGACTACACGACTTTGACATCCTCAAAACCATAGCTTATATCCTATATGATCCCAATATAACACTGATAGCACCTATTTCTTCGTTGAACTATAACTTCAGGAATCATAATCGTATCTATCCGGGATTTTTGTTATAAATCCAGAAAAAAATTTGACCCAAACTAAAGTAGAATTGGCAATTAGACGTACAAAACTACGAAAAATTATTTTTACTGTTTTAAACTGATTTCTACAAAAAAAAAAATAATAATAATCAATTTCTTGTGTAATATTTAATTCAATCGCTTTAATAATTAAAGCAAATCTCCACTTGAGTTTTTATGGCAGTCCATCGTTCATTAGCATTTACTTTCATATTTTTTTTGTATTATTCTTCATTTTATATCTTTTAAACAAATACTTGTACTCATAATAATTTATACGTACATAATTACAAAAGCAACAAAAAAAATTAACAAATAAAGTAACAAAGACAGAGAAAAGCGTCTGCAATTGACAAGCATTAAAGAACGTTACGGATACTACTACAATTTGTTGGATATTTAAAATTAAATTGGCTACATTGATATTGTGTTTGTGTGTGTGTATATATATGTATATAAAAACGAGAGAGAGAGGCGAACATAAAATTGCGGTTATTTTAAGAAATTAAAATTCGTTCATACTACTATTCTATTAAAAGTTTAAAGCTTGTCAATTACATGATAAATCCTTTGTAAGTGAAACTATAATTTTAAAGCAATAACAACAACAACAATAGAAACCTGCAAATAGTGGTAGTAGAGTAGTAACAGTGGCACTAAGATTAAATAAGTTTTATTTTTACAACAACAACAACAACTCTATAATTGATGCCTCTGCTACTGTTAGTTTTCATTTATTTACCACTATAAGTGGGAGTAGTTGTAGCCCAAACATAAACTCACACTGTCTTCGTCATAATTGGCATTGTCGTAAAATATACAAAAACAAGTTGAAAACACAAGCAAATGACAGTACAAAGAGGGAAAAACAGTACGAGTTGCAAAGCAAAGACTTTGTTTAAATCTCTGCATAAAAGTGTAACACAATTTAAGTTACTTAAGCAAAGTAATCAAAAAGTTTTGCAATTGAATTAGTGCAGCATTCAACCGTAACGACAATACATCCAACCGAACATACACACACACACACATACACGAATTAAAAGTATTAAAAGAGAGAATGGATTCTCATTTGTAAACACAAACGCATATTCTCTCTTGATTATCCATAGTTTGGATTCTTAACATTCATACCACACATATACACATACCCACACGCTAACACTGTTTGCCACATTTCATCCTATCATGTCTCTCTCTTTGTCTCGCACTCTCGCTCATTCCGAAAACTATCGAATGTTTGAATGAATGGTGAAATGAATATCAATGTGTGCGTACAATAATTAGCAACAAGTGTAATTAGTTTCCAAACACGTAGTGACCAAAAAACTCTACACATTCAATCACTCACTCACTCACTTATACGTCGAGAGCTTTGTTTACCTATACACATACAGTTAAACAGTGCTGACCACACGTACCCACACATACACGGGACAGAATGTATTTGACAAGAGAGAATCTTAATTAAGATGCGATTTAATACGTCTTACTTAAGGCTACAGATTAGAAATTCAAAATCTCTCTCTCAAACACACACACGCTGCTACTCTCTGTTACAATAGTATTGAGTCGGTGAGAGCACATACATATGTATACTCTTACATTTACACGCATATAAACAGTTAAAGGTGGATCACAATCAAATCATTAAAGACTATCTGTAGAAGAAGAAGTTAAAGTGTGAAAAGCAAGGTTCTGGTTTTTTAAGGCCGTTGACAAGGCTATAGCATCAGTGTAGCTACTGAAGGGACAGGTGTTTAACACTGACACTGCTTTCCAAATGTGTTTGAGTAGAGAATTAAATTTTTAAGGCTCTTGGTTTTCCTTAAAAAGGCCTTTTTCATTTTACAATTTCATTCACCTTTGTTTTCCATATGTAAGTATATGTGTATAGGCGTCAGTCACACACTTTCGTATATAAATATAGGAGACCAGCGGTAGCAACAACACATTTTGTTAACACAACACCCCTACTGATAGTGCACATATGGAGATTAATATGGGCTTTTATATTACAAGTACAAGTATTTTTAATATATGTAAACTTGTGCACAATTCTTACGTACATATTCACAAACATATGGGATATATGTATATAACGGTAAATGGTAAACATACGCATATATTTTCACCATGTCCTTCAGATACAATTTGTAAAAATTCTTGTAAAAGTTCTTGTTTAAATTATTTAATTTAAAACTATATTGATTGGTGGTCACCTTGCCAACAATAAAGAAAACCATAAACTTGTTACTGTTTTCAACACATACAACATATACATACGCACTTTTATACAGATGGATGGATTCGTAAAGCAGACCAACTGATTGGTGGCAACACCGCATGCAATCACTTTATACAAGATGTGCTCTCGATAACGCTATACTTAGTGGGGATTTGCGGTAAGAGATATGAACAGATGGCTTGACCATTGAATGGTGTCATAGGACTTAAGTGTTCTTAATTAATTACCGAACGGTAATGAAATTAAGTGCTGGATTTCATAAAGGAAGCGAGTACTAATGATAAAATGATTGGAATTAATTTGGATTCAATACCGTGGACATTTCCTAAAAAGACTTTGATTCTGCTTATCAATTTGAATTCATTGTTTTTTTCTTTAAATTACTTGTATAGGAATTTGCTTGTATATTTGAAAGTGAAATTTTAATGTGTATGCATGAATTGTAGCCCTCTGTTTAAAAGCTCCTTTAAAAGATTAATATTTTAAAACTCCAAAAAAAAAATTAAAACTGAACGATTTTTAACTTTAAACACAATCCCTTTAATGACCTTTAAACGGTATTACGCCATATGTATGTATATGTCCATCAATTATTTAATGAAATATTTACTGAAACCAAGAAAAATCGGACTATTTTCAACCTGTGCTATTTAAGAACAAACTTAAGATGAGCGAGAGAGAATGAATGAAATTATCCACGTTAAAATTCCACACAACTAAACAATATTTCACGCCATAGAAATTTGACAAAAATTGAGTTAAAAAAAAAAGACGAAATAAAATAAATTTAGTTATAAATCTACAGGGTAATGCCCAAAAAAAAAGTAAAATTATTGAAATTTTTAAATTATTTTGATTTTCTTCTATTCCATACCCTGTAATATTTCCATAAGTTTATATAACACGCTCTTAAGAGTAGTATTATGAAGAGGGTTGAAGGATATAAAATTTTAATATTCAACGGAACAATTGTAAAACAGTTTAAACAACAAACTTTACCGAATGAGTACTTTTGCCGGGGAATGTAACGTTAGTTCGTTGTGCACCAACACTAACACTAACATCTATAACTACAATTCAATATTATATACTATATATGTACATATGTATGTAAGTGTAAGTATATACAAACTTACAACAACAAGCATACTAACTGTAATGATATGCATGAGTTAATCTAAAATTCGTAGGTAGGAAGGATATATGCGAACGACTACAATCACATACAAATTCATATTATTTCCGGTACATGGAGATGCTTAAACTAGAGAGGAGCGTACTCTTCGCACTTTTCTACACTTTTTCATTCAATAAAGGCGAAGAAGAAAAAAAGTAAAGTTTCTAGTAGTTGTGGCAGAGTAGAGTGAAAGTAGAATGAAGCATTGGTACATAAAGAAAATTTAGGCAGCAGCATGTGATATTAAAATGTGGAGAAAAAAGTGAAATAAAAATTAAATAAAGAAATTGGATAATTAATGTTACTTTGGAAATTTATTGAATTAATATTTGTACACACATTTGTTTATTCGGCTCACCTATGGACTTCGCTACAAATCTAAGCAATTTAAAAGGTATTTAAAGAATTGTTTGGATGAACTATTGACATCTCTTATCGAAGAGGAATTATCTAAGGAGGCCTCAAAGAAACCATAAAATTCCTCACATACGTATGGGCGGCAAATCAACAATCAATTTACATCTGTAAATAGGTGATGCGGAGAGAATAATATCGTGCTCGAGATATAGAAAAGTTTATAAAGTTTTTCTAGTTAAGCTGTAACTGGTTCTAGAACGGTAGAGTTTGCCACAAAAATATTGTCGTATATATATGGGAGCAAATTATTGTCCTCCAACCAATACAACAAAAAATCTCAGTCCCAGACTAAGATATACAATAATGAAGCTACAATAAAATAGCAGCTACACAGATAAAGGCAATATTGGCTGCAACAATACACAACGACTGTACACAACAGACCATTTATAAGAGAAAAATAAATAAATAGCACAGTTAAAGAATTGGGTAAAAACAGATAGCAAAAAACTTCAACTCACACAACGGCACATGGATACATACATACACTCAAAAAAAAAAAAAAATAAATAACGACGCGCTAGAATAGCAGGAAGAAGATAAAAACGATTGTTTATCTGTGTAAGTGTAAGAATGTCCCTGTAGTAACAGTAATAACAATGAAAACAAGCAGTTAAACAATTAACAGTTTATGTAATTGACTCAAATGGGTCAACAGTCAGACACACACAAACACGCATACATATATATTATCAATAATAGACTCTGTGCTCTTAACTTTATTCTCCCAACATAAATACTAAAAATAGAATAAATAGAGATAGGAACAGAGAGAAAGAGTGAAAAAGCAAACAGACAACAGAAATGTTAATAAACAAAAATAATGCTTAACTCTCGCCTCCATAACAATGGAAAAATACAAGCAAGTAGAAGTACTAACCCATACATAATGAATGATGAAATACATTTGCCATGAGACAAAAGAGAAAGTCAACTCAATTGCTCACATGATAAAAATTATGAATAATTGTGATTCAATTGATTGCACCACAAATAAATAATAATGAATACAATGCCAACAAGAGCATTGCAACGTTGTAATCAATTGTCCTCTTTAGGGCAGAGGTCGACACAAAGAGAACATGATTAAAATGCGACTATAGTCGTGAGGAACATGTGTATAACCCAGAGGAAAATTCTTAGCAATATTTTAAAGTGTATTTATTAATCTAATAATGTGTATATGTATGTGGAAAATATAGAAAAAATGTACAGCGCCAAATCCCTCAAGACTGCGTATTTAACTTGAAAAATATTCTTCCTAAAATGTCGATCATTTCTCATTGCTTTTAGTGAATCTCATTGAATATTAATGAATCCTACCATAATATTTTTTAGGTGTAGAAGTGAACCTTCTCCTTTAGAAGTTGACAATTAGCTGACGGCATTTTTACTCTCTTTTTTACGAACTTGGTTGATTTCGTGTCCTATGTGTGTAAAAGACCGAAGATGTTCGGCCCCCAGGGGCTATTGCTGCTTTACAGTCACAGTGGGTGAGAGAGTGTCACTTAACTTTAAGGGCCATTATTACAACTTGCCGTTAAACTTGGGTTTAGTTAAAGGTATCTTTAGCTAAAGGGAACTGTAAAGTTACCTTTAACTTATTTTCGTTATTACAACTTACAGATAAAATTTTTCAAAAATATGGCAGTGCCGGAGCAATGTCGATAAAACTGCTCAATTACACAAGTTTTTTTAACGCAGCGGCAACTGCGGTCTTCGTTTTTTTTTGTTGTATATGCTCATTTTGTTTAAATTTGAAGTTGCCATAATGAAAATAATATATAATATGGCAGTTCAAACATAAAGTGACCTTTAAATGTTAAAGGTAGGATGATCCTCCCTTTAGCTTAACGATCACTTCTATCTTATTGGGTACTCATAATAACGAAAAACAATTTATCTGTCCTTTAAAATCCTCCCTTTAGTTAACGGCAAGTTGTAATAATGGCCCTAAGAGTTTTATTGCTATTTATCAAAGTAAAATACAAAAAAAAAATAGTGAAAACAGATAAACTTTTTAACCTCTTTGTCCTCTGAGAAATTAACATCAAATAAACTGCATACAAGTCCTTTACACAAGATTTAAGTAAACGTAACACAAAAAACTGGAGATACATCTGCAGCATCCTAAAGAGGCTGGTTATACAGCCTAAAGCTTCGAAGAAAAAAAGAGAAGAACTGAAAAGAGTTTTTCTATTTATTTTCTCTAATTGTTGTTGATTTTACAATAGGCTGTGTTCTAAAAAAAATACAATTTAAAACGATGCCTTCTTTCTCTAGCACTATTTGAATACTTTATTTATTTAAAACGTTTTTAATAATTTACCTCGTAATTTTTGAAATGAAACAAATTCAGTTAAAATTGCAGATAAGAATAGAATACGAGTGAAAAGGGACATGATATGGTTGCACTTATCCTGGCAATCTTTCATACTTAGGCATAAGCATTTAAGCGTAAACACCATGAGCTAGCAAAAGAGAAAAATGTAAAGACATACTCGTATACACACTCTTTGTATGTATGAAATTGCATTTGAGGATGATGAAGCCCATCACATGACAATTTCTTCAAGCAGTTTGAATACAATGAAATTGAAAACTTACAGACAGGTATTCTTCAATGCATATAATAAAACTAAAAACCAAACCAGAAGACGACAGTGATTTCCATTTTAAAATCTATGGCATGTACACTCGTACCATCATTATTATCATATAAAACATCATCATCTTCATTGTCTGTATCGTCATTAAATGGAGCAAACGAAGTGGTAAAAATCATTTGAAAGAAATTGAAAAGAAAACGGAAACGAAAAAAATGTCAGGGATAAGAACAACTATCGCTGTCATATCATACACTCTCTTTAGCTCTCTAAACATGATTGTGTATGTAAGTATATGTATGTATGTGTAGAATGGCAACTGCTAACAAAGTGGAATGAAAGAATGAATTGTAAAACTGAAACCAAAAGAAAAAAGAAAATGCAGGTCACGTATGCCATTGATCAGTTATACGCGACATAAATTTCAATTGTAATCAACAAAATACCAAGGCTATGTTAGAAAAAGAGCAATAAAGAGAGAGAGAGAGAAAGCAATAAAAAAATACATATGTATTACTATGTATGTATTTAGATAAAATAATTTTCTTTTTTTATGGGATATTATATCAGAATTATGCCTGCTTGCCATTAAACAATTAAATTTTTCAAAAATCTTGTTAAGTTGCCTTAAGCAATATCTCTTGTCTTTTATGAATGAAAGGGAGAGAGAGAGGGAGAGAGAGAGAGCGAGAGCAGATTTTAATTCAGTGTTTGGTTTCTACAATGGCTTTCAAATAATTTACGACCTTAAACGAGCCACAATTTCTTCCTGGCAAGTCATAATTCTTGGTGTTACTTCAGCTCTCTCTCTCCCTCTCCCTCTATCATATTAAACACACACCATGAAATGCCTCTACATGACAGCAACAATAATAACAAACAAAAGGAATTACAAAGAAAAGAAAATTATGAAAAGTAAACAATAAAACAATAAAAGTTACAATACAAATACAAGTAAAATACATAAACCTGTGCTTTTGTTAAGGAATATAAATAAATGGGAGGGAGGCCAAGGAAAGAGAAAGATAAAGCATTTACAGTTTTCACATACCTATACAAACATAATACAAAAATGTATATTTCTTGCCTTTGTATTATTTCTTACCTACCGTGGGCCAGCCAATTACCTACATTGCCACAAAAAATGGTTTGCAGCGTCGTAGCATATGAATTATGACTTAATTTTTAAACTCACATACACACACATATACTCGATTGCAAATAAAATATGTATATGCATACTATGTATCAGGATAAAGGATGACCCTAATGAAGAAATATTTTTCACTACGATATTCGTTAAACTTTGTAAGTGAAAGTGCAATGGTAGGGATTTGAGTTGCTGATATTATTGCCTTGTAGTGAAAAAAGTGAAATATTGAAATAAAAGAAATAAAACTCAATACAAATGTAAACAGCCACGGTTTTATTACATTTTAAAGTGTTGTAACCGAAACAACTATCGCATGCATTCAGAAGTGAAGAAAAGTAATAATTTTGAAAGATCTGCATCAGAGTTTAGCAATGAGCATTCAAAAAGATGAGTTGAATCGAATCATACTCATAATTTCTGATACTTATACGCATTCATACTCATTTTAATATCATGGAACACTCTACTCATAATCAAAGATTGAAGTATGATGAGTACATCATACAACACATGTGATGTTACTGATTTCGACTCTCCATAACTCAACATACACACGAAGCACAAAATAAGTATGATTCGCATACGAACACGTAAATACTCACTAGAGGGTTGTGTTTTTGCTCTGCTTGCTGCTCTGTCGAATACGAATACTAAAACACTAGAAGATTGTGTTTGACAATAACTAAGACTGTAAATTTTGCGGAATGATTCGAGTCAGTCGACATAAGGAAAGTCACTCGAGTCATTTATAAGTATTATAAGTATTTTTCTAAAGTTATCAATCTCAGTCGCCGTAGTCTAGTAGGTTGTGTTGGCTTATTAGACGTAAAGCCAGGGTCGAACCACAGGCCAGACATCAAAACAAAATACAAAAAATATTTCTTCGGCGACTTCCTCTCAGCAGATTTCTGGCAAAAACTCTGAGAGTGAATAAAATTGCCATGAAAAGTTTCTCAAAAATATGTCGTTTGGAGTCGACTTTAAACTGTAGGTCCCACCACTCATGTATAAAATTTAACACACACAACATAAGTGGTGTGAGAAACTAGGTCGTAATCCTGACTGAAGGGTTTTAATGACCAATTATGTATGTATGGTATCAATCTCAATGAGTAGGCTTATGAATCAAATATATTTCGAATGGTATGAGTTTGATGTCAACATTGTAGGCATACTCATTGCTACCTATACTTATAAATCAACGTTGTAGTGAGTATGAATGAATCAGAGTACATAGCTAAAATTCAATACCGTTGATTTACTTGTATTAAAAATTTCATGAGTGCTTATGAGTACGGAAAAAACGATTCATTGCTGATCTCTGATCTACATCTCTCAACAAGCAAATATAATAGAAACAACTGAATTAGATATGCCGGCACTACTATTGTATTCCATATGTTTCTATGTTATCTTGAAGATTTTTTTCTTGTAACTAAAATCGTTATGATTAAGAAATGTAAATAAATAAAATCTTTTAGTATTTTTTTTAACGAAAATTATAAAATTCTCTATGGGACACCCTAACCTAACATTAAGGCAATGCAATGCAACCAATTGCGCAGGCTGGCATATTTTCCTGTCAATTTCAGGATTTCCAAGAAACCAGTTGTTGTGAAAACATCAGTTCGTTCTCGAGACGGTAGCAATCGAGTCCAGCCTTTGCATTTACATGCACACTATACAGCAATGGTCACATTAAAATTTCAACATGCAACACAGTTCCATTACCATAATGAAACTCACACATATATGTACATATACGTACAAAAGCATGCAACAAAAATGTATCCTGTTAACTGAATTGTCTTTATGGTAGAATAATCATATTTTTGTAGTTGAAATCGACAAATAATGGCAACACTTGACCACAAAAATTTTAAAGTTTATTTGGGATTCGTTTTATTATTAATTAAAAATCTAAATAAGCTTTTACTCGTTTATTATTGTACAGTAACAAAAAAATACGGTGGCACTCTAAAAACTTTTTCTAAATTTTATTTAAGACATGTTTTAATTGATTTTGCAAACTAGGAAATGAAAAATTTTAGAATTTTTTAAAACAATCAAATTTCCAACTGAATTTGGGAAAGAACTCTTGAAATTTAACACAATTTAAGCTTTAAAGTCAATTAAAAATTTAAAATTTTTCATGGGAAAATTATTTAAAACATTTTCATTATCAATGAAGCCCAAAATTGATAAAAAAAAATGATTAAATTTTATTTTATTTTTTTATTTCCAGCCGTACAGTAAGCCAACAAAATAGTTTGCAATTTTGCGGAATAATAATCCTTAAACCTTGTGAGTAAAATGTGCTAGAAAATCACAAACATTTTGAGCAGCACAGTACATTGATTTTTTAATCACAAATACGCTTTCCATGCACATGTTATGCCATTAAAGCATTGAAACCAAAAACGAAAAATGATAAAAAAGGAAAAAAAAACTAAAGTTTTCGCACAATATCAGTTTGGCCCTTCTGTCAAATGTCAGTCGTCATCATCATCATCAGGAGCATAACGAACACAGTCGTAGTAATGGCAGCAATAATGGTGTCTATAACAGCAACGTGGCGCAGTCATCATCATCAATTAGAGTAATTAATTTGAGTTTTTTGTTGTTTTGTTGTTGTTTTTTTTTAATGAGACTTTAACAACAACAAACACATTAATGAATGAAAATCTTTATTAAACAGAAAAAAGAAAACAACAACAACAACAACAAAATTACAAAAGCATCATTAAACCAAAAAAGAAGCAAAAAATTTAATCACACATATACACACACACACACACAGAAAGGGAAGGCAAAAAACCAGATGAATTCATTTATAAAATAACACAAAAACTCTCTTTCACATGAACACAGCCACACACATGCATACATATGTATATGTGCACATATGATATGGTTTTTATGAGAGAAAGTGTACAAACAAAAATCCTAATGTTTCTGCTTATTTGGGTGTGTGTGTGTTTGCGTGTGTTAGCCTTTGAATTTAAGCACCTGTAGAGAATCAAAAGAGCGTATAGAAGAGCCCCATAATGTAATGAAATTTGTTGGTTTTTTTGCCATTATTTCGCACTCTACACTATTTGATGTTGCTGTTGTTGTTGTTTCTTTTGTATTTGAATGGTTAGAAGAGATTGTTTTTCTCTGTAACGCTTTTTCAGATGCACTGTTAAGTGACAGTTCTAATGAAATTGAATTTAATTTAAAATTTGAAATACGGTTTCAAGGTGCTTTAAAGTTTCGAAATAATAGGCTACGTGTGGCAGTAGTTACCACTACTCTGATTACAAACCAGAGTATTTCGAATTCGTAGAATTTAGAAGGCAAAAGAATCTCTATTTGGAAGAGCATATATCAGAGGAATGTCAGCTAAAGCTGCGTTTTGAGAAAGAGTAAAATCAATGAGGACTTTTCTTCTTAAATGTAAGGAGTTTCGTAAGAAACTTTATCATTCATTCAAGGACATCTGATAAAATTTCAATGTATAAGACAAAAGATTTGAACACGTTATCAGCAAATCTCAAAAAGTGATTCCAAGAATAAACTTTAAAAAGTGTTTTAAAAATCTTATCAAGCTTGGTTTAATCCATTGGTTTATAAAATGTCCATTAATTCTTAAGAAATACTTCTTTCTACAGATCTAAACTTGTTCAGATGTAGTTTACCAGCCTCAGAGTTTAACTCCTACCAAAAAGGCTAGGAATCCAAATACTATTATCATTCTTTTCCATTTCCGTTTTCCGCTTTAGCATTTAGCATTAATGCTGTTGTTTTTCAGCGCAATTACCATTGCGGGATAATTAATAGCAAAGTCCTTCTCCTTACTTTATTATGATAAATACGAATCAATTTATTGCATTTCATTGGCCGTTCACTAAAAGTAAGAAATCATTAAGTCATATCCCATGGACAAAGAGCATACGAGAGAGAGTACATTTATTAGGAAATATTGTGAAATAATTGTAGTATTATTGATTGCTGTTACTCAAGTTTACACTACCACTGAGGGTAAATAAATATGCCAAGAAAAATTACTCAAAAAAAAAAAAATCTGTCGTTCGAATCGGCTATAAATCGTACGTCCAGCCAGTTATGAATTAAATTAAAACACACAACATTAGTGGCTGTGAACCTGCGTCGTAATCATGACTGGGTTGTAATGACCAATTAAGAAAAACAAAGAAGAAAGTTTTCTAGGTAGAAGGGATTTGGATAAATTCCTCATCTTATAAAAACTATCAGAAGAAAAACACACGTACTCACTAAGAGAAATTTATTCGATATCTTCTTCGAAATAGCTTTCCTACGATAAAACTAATGCACAATAAAGAGACAAATCATATTCTTTAAACCCTTAAAAACTTATTAAACTAAACTAAATTAATGCACAATAAAGAGACAAATCATTATCAAAGGCTAGAGTGAAAGGCTTTATCTTCCGAGTCCTTAAAACCAAGCCAAAAGTTGTTTTATATTGCAGAATATCGGAGGGTATCACTTGTCCCCTGTAGGAATTGCTATTCATTATTACAATTAACTATTTTTTAATTAATCTCGTTGAACTTTATTTCAAAGTCAAAGAAAACGTTGGTATTAAACTGACTGTAAAGATTTTTCCATCACTATTCATTTAGAAAAATATCTCAGATTACAATAATCGTTCTCAATGTAGTGTTCTTCACTTTAGTTAGAAATTAATTCATTTCTGTTTTATTAAACATGCTTTTCTCAGTTTCTCTATCCTTTTGCAATCTTGCCATTAATTTTTCATTACTAATTAGTAACAAGAGGAAGAAAATATTATCTCTTGCAATTAAACAAATAGCTGACCTCTGTAATGGAAAAATGCAGGCGGAAGTGAAAAAAACTTCTTTCAAAAAGATTACTAAACATACTGCTTTTAACACCAGCCCTAGCCGATGTATGTAATATGACAACGACAGTTTTTCCTTTGTAAAGCCAAAGAGTTTTAATGAAACTACATATTTACTCTCAAAGACTTTTCTTGATTACCTACCAAAACAACAACAAAAAAAGCTCAAAAGATAAGAAATAATTGTGCTTGTATTAGACATACACTCTCATTTATTTATCACACTTGAATTTTAAAATACAAACAAAATAAAAAAAAAAACAAAGAGGAAATGGAAATGGAGTGGAAAAATATAATAACAGGTGATGGACATGACGATACAATGTTATGCCATCAGTCATTATCACTTGGAATACAAAACAATCATCACACTTAGTTACTCTTTCACATACACTGTAACTGCTAAAGACTTTTTATTCTCACCACTCTGTACTTAAAAAAACACTCTCTTCTACATTTAACCACGCTTGCAAGAGGAATGCATGAATGTACATGCACACACATTTACTCATCAACCAACGAATGTAGCATACATATGTGTGTGTGTGAGTTTCATCATTTTAAACATTAATTTTTATATCTATTACTCCACCTCACACTCACAGTCTCACTTACATGCTTATTGCAAACTTATGTTTAAAAGAATGTCAATGTGTATTCATAAAGGAAAAATACTTCCTGCTATCTTTGCGTATGTGAATGTGTGTTAAAAATGTTGGGCGTAAGGTGAACGCATGTTTCAGTTCAATTTTCCGTTGAGTTCTTATCAATGTTTCTTGTCTTCGTTATTATTCTTATGGAAAGTGATAATGATGTTCATTACGATGTGGTTTGTTTATTTTAATCAGTCCATGCTAATGTGTACTCCTTTTTTTTATTAAAAATTTAAATATTCTTCCAGGTTTTTTTATTTTTTCAAAGTCTTAGACATTCAAATGCCTTTTATCAAAAAATTAATTTTCGGTTGCTTCTTCTTCTTGTTTTAGTGAGTTCAAAAGCAAATGAGGAAATACGTTATATGGGCAGAAAGTTTCGGGGCATTGCGTATGGGCATGTGGCATATGGAAGCAGAATTTATGAAGTATTCAGATTGATTGTGATCTCGTTTTAAAAAAAGTCACGATTCGTACGATCACTCAATGCTTTTTATTTATGTTTTATCAATTAATATACAAGAGAAAATTCTTAAAGTCCTTTAAAGATAAAAAACTAAGAAGCTTAGTAGGACGTTCCTCATTATTTGCAATTATTTTACGTCATCATACATCATTTTTCTTTTTTTTTCAAATTTATTTAAAGCAAAAACTAGAAAAATAAATTGCAATGCATCAGCAGTATTTACGCTTCGCTATTTCTTTAGCAATTTGCGAATTTTGATTTCGAAAGCAATAGAGGCGTAAGAATTACTTTTTTTAATAAACTTTTTAAAAAACAACATAAAAACCAACAACTTTTATTGCACATAAAATAATTGCAACAATTTTTACAATCGTCCCACGTACGGTAGGTAACACATTCAAAAATATTTTGTAACCAAAAATATGCAAAAAAATTTTTTTTGATACAAGAGAGCGAAAAACTGTGTTGCTTTCAATTGCTTTTTTTTGTTTTTCTGTCTTTTTTTTTAAATAGACAACACGTAACATATATTTCAACAACAGCAAAAAGAAAATGAAAATAAAAGTAAAAGAAAAAAACATAAAAATACATGGCAAGAAATGACAAGTTGTAGCAGTAACTATAAAATGATGTCACTCCTCCAAATATGCCTCTAGAAAACGAGATACAATCAGGAGTTATAAATGTATGTATGTACATATGTATGTGTAGGTGTGTGTTTGTGTGTGTCTATAAGACTCATTTCATAAAATGATGCTGTTATATTTTTATTTGTTTTTGTTGTTGTAGCTGATGTTATAATTTTCTCTCTGGTTTTGCTTGTTTTACAATAACAACGCATTTGTATGCCAACTAACTGATCTCATAATCATCTCGTAATACTTTATGGTTCAACATTCAAATCTTACACACACACATGGCTTACTCATGTATGTATGTGTGTACATTTACGTTTGTATGCGTTTATTCCGGGGTATACGTTATTTAGCAAAGACAACAAGCAATACAACACACATTATACAATGACTTACACATGATATGCTCACTCATACAGGCATAATGAGTACATGCAAACGTACATACATTTACAACCAAGAGCAAAATAAGCCGTGGGAAGACAAAAAAATCGCCCAGCACCAGTCCAACTAAATAGACAGGCTGTTAGTTTGGCAATTTATGCAGCAGATCGGGCGACCAGGCAAGCAACGAGGAAGGTAGCCAGCTTGTTTGGCACTTTAAACTCATCAACTTTAACTCATTCTATGCATTTAGCCATCCAACCATAGCTTCAACGTTTTCAAAATAACCCACTTCTTCGACATCATTGCTGTCGTTTGCTGGCTGCCACCCATTGTCGTACACGAGCACAACGCCAAGCTAAAGTAAACACGTTAAATGCCACAACACTTACAACAAAAATATTATAAACATTTTAAAAATATAAGCTGCTGTTTCTACTTCCAAAGAAGCTTATGAATGAATAAAAATTCATATTTAGAGCATGAGTTATGCTTGCGGAAGTCATATGACGATGCACTGACATGGCCAACGCATGCAGTTTTAATGTGACCAACGACTGTAACATAAAAACTATAAAATCCTTTCGTTATGTTATGTTTATAATACAGAAAAACTTGTCAATTTCCGTAGACTCTGATGCATAATCAGAAAGAAACACTTGGTAAATATTAGCTGCTGGGAAGGGAATTGTCATGGTTGACACCGATCGCCATTATAAAGTTTATCAGGAGATATTATTGTAATATACGACAAAGGTTCAAGAGAGTACAATCCATGGTATGATTGTAGTACAATAGCACCTCTTAATGACTTTATTTTCAAAAGGAATAAAAATTGTAAATGCTTTGAACCCGAAGTAAATTTTACTGACGATTTAGTAGATGTTGCATAAACTTTTGACTGCATTTGTCATGTGGGTCACGCATATTCTCATTTAGTTTTAAAATACTTTCTATCTGACTGGTATTTAAAGCTGAGTTGTTAGAGGATTCTGAAGTCAAGACAGGTGTATCGTACCACACCAATACTGCATGTGATTTATAAGTCAAACTACTCTACGAGTGAATTTTTGTTCACGTAAGAACTTACCGAACATACGATCATATTTACCTACCACGTACAACTACGATGAATTATTGCTCACAATGGTATCAAGCTTGTTAAAACAAGGACCTGTAACTAAAGAAGACTTTAAAGTGAAAATCCTTTAAAAGTTTTTTCCTTCTTCCGTGCTTGGCCGACCGTTGCCATTCCTTTACAACAAATACCTCTTAAGTAATCCAACTTCTAACGGTTTGAAACGGTCTTTAACAAATCGGTTGGTCACATTTAACTTTAACTCAAACGGTTTCACGAACTCACAACCATACTTTAATTAATCCTTTGGCCTTTAATGTACGAGTTTTATAAAACTGGCAAGAAAATAAAAACAACAACAAAAATAGCAAACAAAATAGCTATAAAAACCTATAAAACAAGGTACACAAACTCATGCGCACACACATAAACATCGAAAAACATTTAATTTTAAAGAAAAGCAATCTATCCCCTCATAGGTCCTCTCTCTATTATTCGCTGTTATTAGGTGCTGTAGAGGTTTTGTTTTACGTTTGTGTGATGCAGAGTTTTATTATGAATTTATTTTGATAATGAAGACGTTGTAGTGTGTAGTGTTGTTTATTATAAACAGCAAACGTTAAGAAATGAGCCTCATTAATATAAAAAGACAATGAAGTGAGGTGAGCTAAGAGAGAGAGCAAAACAGTGTGAGCTTTGTATGCGAAGTTCTCTAAAAATTTAACGTTTAAAATTAATACCATCACGCAAAAGTACTGGGTTTACGAAAAAGCAAAGATGAAATTTTAAGTGCTAAAAACAACCCCAATTTTGAAGGAAAATTAAAATGAAATTTTTATTTAACTTTGCCACCAGAGATCAGCAATGATTATTCAAAAAAGATGAGTAGAATCGAATTATACTCATAAATTCTGATACTTATACGCATTCATACTTATCTTAATATCATGGAACCTCTACTCATATTCAAAGTTTGAATAACTCATCATATTCATAATTAACAACACGTATGCTGTTGTTGATTTTGACTCTCCATAACTCAACATATACACGAATGACAAAATAAGTATGAATAGCGTACGAACAATAAAATACTCACTAGAAGGTTGTGTGTTTGCTCTGCTTGCTGCTCCGTCTTTTTTGCTTATGTGTCTTTTTTTTTTTTTTGTAAATACAACAACAACTAAGACAGTAAATTTTGATGAGTGAATCGAGTCACTCGAAACATTTATAAGTATTTTTCTAAAGTTATAAATCTAAATGAGTAGGCTTATGAATCAACCATATTTCGAATGGTATGAGTTTGACGTCAACGTTGTACGCATACTCATTGCAATCTGCACTTATAAATCAACGTTGTAGTGAGTATGAATGAATCAGAGTATTTAGTTAAATTTTAATATTGTTGACGCACTTATACTTAAATTTCATGAGTGATTATGAGTAGCGAAAAAACGATTCATTGCTGATCTCTGATTGCCATCAAAGGATGAACGGGAATATCAGCTCAACGACACTTTTTTTATTTCTTTTCTCGTAATCAATTTCATTATTTCTGCTGTCAGTAAACGAATTTTCACTTGGTTTGCTTTTATCTAAAACATGCCCCAAATTTTCAAATGTTTTATAAATAAACACATAAACAAGAATTTTCAAATCTAAACGTATCGGTTAGTTTTTACACTACAAGTTTGCTTGGCTTGGTTTTTAAACGAATATAATCGGTCGGTAATAACAAAAAACAACAGAATAAAAAAATAAAATAGAATTAAAATCTGTGCGTGACTTTAGTAAAATAAACCGAAACACGGATATACCCGCATATAAAGGGATAAGCCATAAGGAATTATGAAATTGTATGAACAAACGACATTACTCTGGAGCATAGAACTTCACAGCAGACTTCAAATGATGAAAATGATAAAAAAAATATAAAAAGTTTTAAAAGACAAACAAATCAGCCACGATATGAGTGTTAAGAATTTTTAAAAGAAGAGTATAAGAAGAGTATTTCATAGTTTTAAGGTAAATATTGTATGCGAAACGTAAATATTGTATGAAATCGCCGTGGTCCAGTAGATAGTGCGTTGGCTTATTAGACGTATGGCCACTGTTCAAAGCCCAGGTCCGACATCAAAACGAAAATATGAAAAAATATTTCTTCGGCGACTTCCTCTCAGCAGATTTCTGGCAAAAACTCTGAGAGTAAATAAAATTGCCATGAAAAGTTTCTCTAAAATCTGTCGTTCAGAGTCGACTTTAAACTGTAGGTCCCGTCACTCATGTATAAACTTAACACACACAACATAAGTGGTGTGCGAAGCTAGGTCGTAATCATGACTGAAGGGTTGTAATGACCAATTATGTATGTATTATGTATGTATGTATGTAAACAGGCGAATAACAAAGAAAAGCAATTGTTGTTGTTTACATCAAGTTGTGAACAGTGGAACTCAGAATTGTGCGAATAATAAAGAATTTTAATTAAAACTAAACACAGATTTATTTTAAATTTGTTTGCAATCTAAGAGCTCATACATATGTTAAACGTTTTTAAAAGGTAAAAACGTAATAATATTGTATTTATTGTTTCAATATTTAAATGTTCAAAATATTGCTTAAAGTATTTCAGGTTTTGTATAAAATAATCGAGATGTTATCTTCTAATTTAAAACGAAATAATGACTTACAAATGAAAACCTTGTGTATGAATTCAAGTAAAAAATAAGGGGAAGTAATAAACAACACCGTAAACGTAAAGAAAGAAAGCTAATAATACAACAAAAGAACAGTATAACATTGCAAAGAAAACAACATAGAAAAGAGTGAATGAAGTTTAAAAAGAGAGGGACAGATAGATAGAAGAAGGAAGTCAACTGATTGCCGACAATTTGTCAACAATACATACGTTTATCAAATGCTTTGATTGAAATTTTTCTATCCATAAACTTAATGTGAGACTGATGCCCTTTTTTTCCAATTCAGCATTTGCTGGAAACAACCAGCAACAAAAGAAAAACTCAATATATGAAAGAAAATTGAATGGAACGCATTGCCAGCAAAATAATGTTTGTTTGCAATTGAAAAAATGATTGATTATTGTATTCATTGAATGAATGAGTGACTGAACGAATGAATGACTTACTTGTAGGGCTTGACTGACTGCCTTATTGCTGGATTCACTGGATGGCTGGCTGAGTTTTTTCCCATTCCTCTGTGTGCGGTAGCCGGAGGCATTGTTTGGTTACAAAATTTTATCATCAATCATCATCTGGTTGCTGAATGGAAGAACAATATTGCTTATGAAAACGAAAATCGTTTAAAAATAAATTCCACAAGTAAAACAAATTTCTCGATGTATTATGATAAAATGGAAGGAAAAAACATCATACAGGAAAGAAACAAAAACTGAAACAAAATTAAATCTGAATGAAAGCAGTTTACTAATCGATTGTTTTAGGGTTGTTAAGTTATAGATAACAAGAGTTTTTGATTCTATTTTTAATTAAAAAAGAATAAAAGTTTTTAGACAAACATCTCCATTCATCGATACAATAAAAAAGTATCGCTTTCATCGGCTTTTTTTGCAATTTTCTTGTTTCATTCACCCAGTTAATGCTGTCAGTTTAAATGGGAGATTGTCTTTAACATAAATTGGTTTAAAGAATTGCTTTCCTACTTAATTTTCTTAACTCTTTGTCAGTTTAGTGGGTCTATTGTATATATGGCATGAAGAAGGAACAGAAGCAAGTATTGAAAATTCTATTAAATTGTATGGCATCTTCGACTACACTCCCAAACCACAACCTCGTTAGCCGGACAAAAGATGTTGCAAGATGCTGCATGGCAATTTTGAAAGTAATTGACAGTTATTTGACACAAAAGAACACATTAAAGGAAATGGAAATGAAAACAAAATAGGCAGAAAATAATAATCTTAAGAAACAAGAAAAAATATTTAAGGTTTTAAAGAACGGTTTGAAGATTTGGGTCAAATTTATTGTCTGCAAAAAATTTATTAGATTTTACCGGCATTAAAATTATTTTCAAATAGGATTTCTAAATGAAAAAAAAAGAACAAATTGTTTTTATTCCTCCAGGAATAAAACATAGGCTGATGAACAAATTGTCTAAAAAATTCCTTAAGGAAACAACGGATTCGGATTGTTATGTTTCTAGGTGTCGATGGCCTGCTATATACAGTGTAAGAATAGGTGCCAATCTATGCTGGGCTTGGATAAATCCAGTTTAAGTTTAGTTATTGGGTTTATTACGGGGAACTGAGAGATTAGATGACAAGGATTTGGAACAGATCTCAGCCGGACTATTGCAAGGTATGCTGCGATGAGGTGGAGTTGGAGACTATCGAACACCTATTTTGTAACTGTCCAGCTCTTAGTAGGTTAAGGTTGCAGACCCTTGGCAGGAGCTTCTTTAAGGGTTTGAATTTTGTGTCGAGAGCCGACGTAAAGGCTCTCCATAGATTCATTATTAGTTTGAGATGGTTGAGCGGTGCAAGGTCTTCAATAGTGTAGTCGCGCTCTCTTGTGTGTTTTCTTAGTCTGTGTATTTCCTCCGCTTCCTTATCCTCTCTTTCCCACTTCCTCTGCTTTTGCCCTATCTCCTCTATTATCCTCTCCTCTTTAGGAAGTTGTACAATGGGTCAACTGGCAAGTACACGCCCTCTAACCTAAACCTAAACATGTGGTTTCTACAAGTTGAATCATCGTAATTTTTTTTAAGTCATCTGCATTCAACTCAAAAAGCGACTCCATATTAATTTCTTTGCTATTTTATGATAATCACTGTAATTTCGATACCAATGTAACCCATATTTTTTCTCTTCTATTATATCAATATTTTGATTTATTAATCATTAATATTCACATACTTTTTAACTCATAATTATTGGTTTTCTATTTGGGGTAGGGCTTGTTTTGATTTATTTTGCTTTTGTACAATGTGTACAATAATCAAATTGCCATAAAAAAAAGGTCACAAGGACTTCCTTTGACTGCAGCAGAACCTTGTTAACACACGTTAGTAGATAAACAAAGAAGAAGAAATGGTCATTACAAGTTGACCCTCTAACCAAATGATGCCACACCTATCGTTACCACACACACAGGCATATAATTTTACTTCTTCGTATTGAAGTGTGTTCCTATCTTTTCAATTAGGATATTCTGTTTATTGTTTTTGTTTTGTTTCTGTTGTTCGTTTATTTATTTAAGCATTAAGAGTCTTTAATTGTATCTGTAACTCCTTTTCAACCATCCACAGACAATCAATAACAACAAAAACGGACGTTGTTTTCGTCTGCCTCTAGTGTAAATACGTACACTTTAAGACTCTTTATCTGTCTTTAGATTTTTTGTTTTTGAGGGCGTTTACCACAAAACATCGATGGATCAGACAGAAAATTTTATATTTTAAGGAAAAATTTACTTCAGAATTAATCATAATTTATGATTAATTCATATTTTCATGCAAGCATTATACTTACATACATACAGTGATTTCACAACCCACTACTAAGAAATCAATACGAGTACAAGAAAATATACAAGAAATGTGAATATGAAGAGCTTGAGGCAAAAAAATCTTTTTATGGTTTGTTAAACCAAACCAAAGCCGTAATTATGTAAGAATTGTTTACAACCAAAATGTTATTGTAGTTGTCTATACAGTATGGTCTTCATCAAGGTGATAGCAGTTGGATACTAAATAGAAATTAAGATGGTTGTCCCTTTCTAAACTGCTTTTAATATAAGACGAAGTAATATAGGAACACATCTAGCAGAAGGTAGGTATATGACGTAAAATTGTGTCCTATATTATCACCGGTCTATGTCTTTGAATTATCCTCCTCAGATTTATAAACAGTCGGAATGTAGGCGTGATTGTGCTACATATTCTTGGCAAAAAGATTTATAATAACCTTGGCATTCGATTGAAATTTGTTTGTTTTAAAGATGCTGTGAAGTGTGATGCTGTGTGGTGATTAAACTGCTTGAGTTCAAACCCAAGTAATCCTACTTTAAAACACCAAGAAATTGAAAAAATGTTTATTTTGGTTTTAAAATTCACAAAATCAAAAGGCTGTTCTGATATTACTTGTAATTATGAAAAATATTTCCCTGTAAAACAAGTTGATCGATCAGCCATAGAACCATTACCCATATACTTTAAGATATTTCCCTCAAAATCATCTTTACAATAATATGTGTACATTATTACTAATTAGCAAGTCATGCCTGCTATGCAAACATGTTATTGAGTCTTATTAGTAAAATCATAAATTACAAGACAACTGATTATTTCGTTTATTTCTGTTGGTGCTGCGTTAAATTATTTTGTAAAAATATGCTGATTTTGAATAATGATGCGCTATGGAGTTCACAAGCTAAACAAAATTCATTAAAGGCCAACGAATAACGAATTTCACACAAACTCAACTTAAAACTCTAAAGCCACAGCGAACAGTCAAACGAAAAAAGACACATAAATTTACGCAAAACAGATAATTTTGGCCAAGACTCTATTTAAGAGTGGTGCTGTGGTAATTTATGAAACTGAAAACCGGCATCATCATCGCCATCATCAGTTACTTGACAGTGTTATTAATATTTCACAGATAATTTTCTTAAAAACGTATCACTCCTCCTACATCCATCTTCATCGTTTGCCATTAACATAACGCCGTGAACTGTGAATTACTATTGAGCCGTCTTAAATCGTGCATTGAAATACATACAGAAGGGTATAGGAAACGTGAAATGAAGGCCTTCATATTAATTTGGCATTTAATAAGAAAAGAAACATATTTTTAGTTTTGTTTAACCAAGAAAATTACTTGCCACAAATAGAATATGAATCTCAAGGTGTTCAGTCAATGGCTGACAAGCACACAACCATATTTTAATAAGACATTTTGGCAGTATCAATAGCAAGCGATTGAAAATGAATAACAGAAGCGTGGTATCAAATAAAAATTTAAAATTCTTATTAACAAAATTAATGTGTTGCTATGTTACTAGTTACTGTGTTATCAGCATAAAATTATCTTCAAGCAATTGAATGATTAGAATACCAAATATTCTACAAAATGGGTGTTCAAAATTTGCAATTGACAGCAGCCAGTATAAGATGAACAGAATTTACTTTGACAATGAAAGAAAAGTGAATTGGAAACTTTTACTTGAAATGGGGAAACAACAAAAACTGAATGTGAATGAAAATGAAGTATGAAAAATAACAAGAATTTTTTTAAAATTAACTTTGAAATTTTTATGGAAAATTGAAAAATAAAATTTCTTTCTTTCTTTTTATATTTTAAGTCAATACACTTCCAACAATATACAGTTTTAACTGTACGATGGCATTCTTTATATGATTGCCACAATACTAAGGTGAAAAGTATTTGATGCGCTAGAAGAAGTTCTGATGTCGAACTAAATAAAGCGAATACCGCTTTTAAAATCTAATTTTTTTAAATTACGAACAAAATATATTAAGAACCGAGTGCTCTGGTAGTCTATTGAGTAGTGTGCTAGACTATTAGCGTGAGGGTCGTGGGTTCGATTCCCACCAGAGGCTCTGGTCTGTTACACTACACCGAGCATATGGTCAAGTTACTCCGCTCGTATATCATTTATAATTTATAATTGTATTGTAATTAATAAATAAAATAAATAATATATTAAAAACCTTTTATATACTCGTATTCATCATACCCCCTTTAATTTACTGCTGTTAGAGTTTCTTTTTTTGCTTTCGCATTTAATTGCTTAATTGAATAACGACAATTTACAAATTTTATTACAGAAATCCTACAATAAATGAATTAATTTCAGAAAATGTAGACAATAATTCCTGAATACAATCAACAACCTAGCATCAAAATCCACTAAAAACAACATCCTACAATATTTACAAAATAATAAAAAGGTAATTAAAACCTACTCACATAAACTTCACATAAATTTAAAAGGAAAAAAAAGCCAGAGCAACATTACATTGTAAAATTTTTTTTAGCCAAAAACGAATTAAAAGGCGAGTGTAGGAAGAAAATTGTGTTAGCAACGCACTAAAAGTAAATTCCACAATTCAATTATGATCCATGCTCAGTTACTCGCACAATCTCACATGAAATATACAATAAATTTGTGTATACGTATTACCCAATACTCATTCATATCTTCACACGTTTACACGCACACATACATACAGAATTAATTGAATGGAGTATTTGGTGAAATTTAAAGTGTTTAATTAATACATACGACAGCAGTGATGACAAAACACAAGAGAATATGTTTGAAATCAACAAAGAAAGAGAGAGGGAGAGAGAGAATAAACGAAATTAAAAGCTATGGCAAGTGTTTTAAATTGAATCAGAAATCCTTTATGAGTACATGCACACACTAATTTAAGGAAAAAGAAAGAAAGAAAGAAAATAGCAACAAAAAAGTCAAACTGTCTTCATCAGAACGATATCAAAGTGTGGAATAGTGGAATAAAGAAAACAATACGCACAAAAAAATTTTCAATTAAAAAATCTTCAGTTACTTTGTTCCTGATTTCTTTATGTTTTTTGTTTTTGTTGTATTAACACAAGGCCACAATTAAATTTACACATTTTCACAGTTTATTTTCAATTTAGTACACCTGTACATACATATATACACACGTACAATTTTGGAGAAAACATATGTGTGAGTTAATTTCAAGATTCGTTAGATAGGGGTTCCATCTTCAGCAAGAAATATATTAAAGAAATATTGTAGGGTATCCAGAAAAGTAAATAAAAATTTAACCCAAACAGAAAACGATTATTACGTTCCCCTTTACGTATTAATCCCGAATATTTTTAAAGCATCAAAGCGAAGAGGACATTCTGTCCGTATAATCCCGTAATATAGTTAAGTTGGAAGAACTGTAGGTAAGTAAATTAAGTACATATCTTATATTCCTGTAGTCTTAAATATAATTGTTCCCTGCTTTGAGAAGTTTCCCACTTGTAGATTTATTCTCTAACAAGTTGAGGTTACGCTGTAGTCTAGTAGGTAGTGTGTTGGCTTATTAGACGTAAGGCCAAGGTTTACACCCCAAGTCAGGCATTACAACGAAAATATGAAAAGAAATATTTCTTCGGCGCCTTCCTCTCAGCAGATTTCTGGCAAAACATCTGAGAGTAAATAAATTAGCCATAAAAAGTTTCTCAAAAATCTGTCTGTCGGAGTCGACTTTAAACTGTAGTTGCCGCCACTCATGTCTAAAATTAACACGCACGACATAAGTGGTGTGAGAAGCTAGGTCGTAATCCTGACTGAGGGGTTGTAATGTCCAATTATGTATGGATGTATGTATGTAAGTAAATGAAGTAAGCTAGCGTAAGCGAACTACAAACCCAAATTGATAGTCAGACAGCTATGCCGTACGTTTAGTTACATAGGCTGGTAATCAGTTACGGTGTGAAGCTTTTTTACTCTTTATCAACAACTGAAAACTCTTTTTCTAATTTTATTTTGACCCCCTGGTTAGCATAAGGTTGGCTTAAGGATTAAAATATTTTGTGGCATGTGCGTATATAAAGCCCAAAACCATATTAAAACACACTGGGGGGATTTAAGTGTTTATTAAATGTGTCAGAAAATACCGTTAATACCGATAAAACCTCCAACTCTCACAGTATGACAGAGAGAAGGGGAGAAGCAGAAAGTGTCTGAAAACATATGAGCCTATTTGCTAAACAATTTATTTGCTCTTCTAAGTACACACACACTTTTTCTCCATGAATGAGTAAATATGCAGCATAGAACATATGACCTTAGTGATGTCTCTTTATTTATCTACATATTATACAGTTATTCAATTAAACATATGTACATACATACATACTTTGATATGTATGTATGTATGTGTATGCATGTAGTGACACAGAGCCACATAGGAAGTGTATCCTTTATCAGTATTAGCGAATTGGGGTGCTTATGTATGTCTGCTTGAATTCTTCTAATTTCCGTTTTAAAGCACAAACAGCAACAGCAACAACAAATAGAATATTATTTTATATTTTAACGGTAATTAAGTCTAAAGTGTTAAAAGCATGGCATGGAAAAAACCAAACAAGAAATAGAACATATTGCATGGCTGGGGAGGGAGTAAATTAAGCAAAGGAATGAACGATTGTGTGAGTGACTTTGTGGCTGTCTCACTGTATAAAATGTACAACAGGAGCGATGGTATTAAGATAGGCGTGATGAAAATCATAAATTAGATTAGAAACACAAAATTAAATGTTAAAATAAAAAAGAATCACCAAAAATAAAAGAAAAAATTAATACAGGTAAACATGCCAGGCTAAAATATGTATACTCCACCATATATGCTCGTACAATAGAATGCAGTTAATTAGAAGTGACATAGAAAATAAAGTTTAAAGAAAGAAAATAATTCGGAATCATAAATTGATCCTTTAATTGAAGTGTAACTAGAAAAAATGCTGTGGACTTTGTCTATATGCCAAGCATTTCGTAAAGTGTTTCCATTTGAATGAAATGGTACATTGGTATTCCGATTTTGTCAAAAGATCATTGCTGTCGGAATCAAACTCTAATCATCCCAACAGTGTAGTTCAATGCCAGAGAAGACTGCAAATAATTGAACCAAAGTTCGACTGCTTCAGTATTTGAATTTGAATTTGTTAACTGAGAAACATTATTTTTTACAACTAAAATTCTCTCTTATTGTATAAGACTTTTCCCTAGAAATGGATGAATATGGCATGTGTTGTCTAATTGGTGTTTATTTCCATGAATATCCATGTATTTTTAGACTGATATTTGCTTCTTGTATTAGTACTTATTCGCTCAACGAGAGAAATATATTTTTTGGCATATTTTTCGTTGCCTATGCTATTTAAGTCAAAGCGGGGGCAAGGAATAATAAATGCTAATAAAAGTAGATCATGTTAGCTGTGTTACCTTAAACAGAGAGAAATTCAGAAAACGATTTCACAATATTCAACATTATTTGTCATATTTTGTGTCAAAAATTCATTATAAAACCACAATTTCAATTAGTAAGTATTTGCAAATTGCCTTTAAAACAAATGCAAATGCTTGCCATTGCAATCACACTACAGTGCCCTTTTAAAAGGCTTGCCTAATATAAGGTTTCTTTCATCCATTACATCTACACATAAAGAAATTTCATTAAAATATTTACCTTAAGAGAGCAGAGCAAGACGTACACTTATGTTACACAACATGTAACACATTTAAGTTTACCACCAAGCAGCACAGTGTACATATAATATGCCAAGTGAAAGATGTGAACTATAAAAGGAGAGAAAATACATGCAAGGCTCCTTAATAATTCGTAAGTTGGAAGAAATGTTCGTATATTTTTGAGTTTCTTCAGAGAAAGGGGTCCTAAAGAAATCAATTTCATTGGAGCGTATTTTCACCTCATAAACAATGATATTTTCTTGAAATGTACTACCATGTCTATAAAGGCAGTCCTAACTTTAGTACTATGCCCAGTAAACATGAAGACTTTATTTAGCCTTTAAGTAGGATTAAAGGACCAAAAAAAAATTTTTCAAAACAATAGGAAAAGCATAGCATTTGTTGTAAAGAGAAGGAATTTTAAATCTTAATTAGAAATCTATTTAGTATTTTACAGTGGGGAGCAGAAATGTTTACATGTATACAGATAATGTACTTCAAAGTTCGCTTAAATGTATACTAAAGGACGCATTTCAAATTATGTCGCGTTAATTTATTTGATGTTCCATTTTTATTATTTTATAATTCAAAAACCATTCTGTTGTTCTCTGTTGCTGTACTCTTTCTCCTATGTTAAACCTGTAACATAATGTTTGCTGGGTTATTTTTTTAGTCTTGTATAAAAACTACAGAATCTTAGAATTTCGTTCTACAATTTTTCTTCAAGTTCCTTTCAAATATTCCCCAACAAAAGACATCAGCCTAGAAATTTGTTGCATATTCTCCCTTCATTATGCTCCGTTGCTGTCACTCTTGTTTTCTGATACGTTCGTACATTTTAGTTTAGCTTAGTTTTTGAAATTGAATTTAATTTTTATTCATTCATTCAACCAGACATGGGAGTAACAATGCATTGCAAACATTGATTATACATTCACATACGTAAATATAATGAAAAAACAACAGCAACAACACAAAATTTTTATACAATATTTAGGTGAAGCCGTTAAAACTGAATAATTTAGAAAATGACTGCAATAAATTCGTTTTGCTTTTTCTGCCATTCTATTGCAACAACAATAAAAATAAATATAAATTTGCTACAACTTCAATATTTGCAAATTATAACAGAGAGGTAGTCCTGAAAAAGGAAAAAAGGGACAAGAAATACAAATGGTATTGGCTGCTAATATTATCGTCTGTTTCCCCAACAGTATGCTAACTTTAGATTTATATGTTGGCATATTTTTGTAAACGCAATTAAATAATGCCAGAGGCCGTTACAAACTTTCATAATAAAAAGCTTTCATGACAGTTTTGTCATTGCTTAGCATTGTTGAATTTGTCATCGTTAATATCGAAAATTCAAAACAGAGAGCGTTTGTATTCTACTGACATAGCCAGTATTTTACACTTTTGGGTTCTAATCCGGTCCAGTAATTTTCTTCTTCCCATCAAAGGCAAATAATTTTATTGCTTATGGAAAGCAGTCTTTAACCAAAAAGAAAAATGACTAAAGGAATGGAGTAGAGCCCTCCTTGAATTTTCTTCATTTGTTTCTATTCTTCTTCCGCATTTAATATTTGACACCCGATGTTGTTCTTCAGGCACCATGCAGATCCCAATTCAACGTATTTGGAGAGTTCACCTGCTTGTTTGCACATGTCATTGAATTGGCGACAATTATTGGACGCCATATTATCAGTTTTTCCACAGTCAATGGTGTATAAACGCCTTCAAAATGATTCCATGTTTGTAGCGAATCAATTTCAAGCAAATATAATGAATTTCTACATGTGACAAGAATTTCTTTCGACATCAGATCGAATTCAAGTGCTGGCAGCTTTTCCAGCCTAATGTAACTAGGCCGCAAGTTCACCTTAACCTCAATATTTCAAACCAGCAACCTATGGAAAAGAGACTGCAATTCATTCAAAGAGAAATGTAAAAAAAAAATTCGTGAACTGAAGACTCGCATGAATAAACCAAAATGGGGAAAAACAAACAGGCAAATAAATGTTTTTAACTTCAATCGTAACATAAGTTTTGGAGTTATTGGATCACTTCTATATTATCAGAAAGAAGTCATCCGAGACCATTGTCCCTAACATTTGTATTACTGGGCTGATGTCTTCTTTCTTCGGCTTCGACGTTAAAAGCATAGTAATAACAAACTAAACTTACCTTAAGAAATTAAATTGTTTACAGATTTAATTGCTCACATTATTTTGTTTTAGATTTTATATTTACACTCGCAAATTAATAAAAACTATAAAAACACTCGCGGAAACGGAAAATAGAATTCAACTGAAAAACAAACTTAAAATAAACGTGAACAACAACAGCTGTTGCGCTATTATAAGTAAATAGTGCTGCCAAGTTTATCAAATTGCTTACGATGAGATTTTGTTGTATTTTTAAACAAGCAGCAGCTACACTGCTCTTTCTCTCTCTCTCTCTCTCTTTATTGTTTTTTTTTATTTTTATAAAAACTCGAAGAGGAGTTTCTACGCTCCTGTTTGGTATGTTTAACATTTCTTATGTGCATGAATGAATGTTTGCTCTTGAAGCTTTTGCTACTGCACGTAGCGTAGGGAGTTCATAATTTTTTATTACCTCGGAAACGTGCAAAGGTATACCAGGAGGCTGACTGAGGATAACTGCTATGCCAAGGATCTGTAAATGTAGCAGAACAAGTTCAAAAGTTTAAGGAAATATTAGGTTTTCGTTAAGAAAGAATTAAAAGAAACGAATGAATATTCAGGCAATATCAACTGATGGAATGCATGAGAAATATTAAACAGGAAGATCTTAAACTCGCCACTGAAATCTATTGCAAACAGAAGTAAAGGCTACACCAGATATTTGAATGTAAAACACAGGCAACATTAAAGAAAAACCATAAACTTTGTGAACAAAAGACAAAAGAACAGCCAACTCGAAGGTGGTATGCATTCGAGTACGCCAAATGTGTGAGGCACGTGTAGTAAAAGAAAACATATCCAGCCAAGTGTGAATTGTGGCAGCTTTAAAATCGCTCTGCTATTTACAACAGCTGAAAAATATTGCAATCAAACACAGGTGAAACTTTTCATTCTTACCTCTACTCTTACCTCTACACACTTGATGTCTCTCGCCCTCTGGAAACCCAGCCATTCAAGTGCAACGGGCGGATCACATCAATTCGTTTACAGTTCCGCTTCAGCAAAGTGTGTTTATTTCAATTTAAATTAAAGTTTTGAAACACATTTCCCCAATGGAAACTAATTCATGCTCCACTCCAATCCAATATGTAACGCAAACTCTTATTTTATATACTGCATGGAGGCTTGCAGAAGAACTTTTTATTTTTATTGTTACTCGTACATGGAATAAGAAAAACGTACATGCATACGTTCATACAAGCATTTTAAAGAAATTCTTACACTTAAGAATTGTATTTTAAACATAAAAAACTCGTACAATAATTTAAACTGCCAGGCACAGTGTAACGCATTTTATTTAAAATTTGCCTGGGTATAATGAATGAATGAATGACTGAAGGAATATACGAACGAGATCAAAGTAACTCACTAGTTAACTGACTGACTGTCTGACTGAGTGAATAAGTGCATAGTTGCTGGGTAACTGAGTGATATTTCTACATTTCCTTCCCGTACTTTTTTTTCAAAATAAAAAATAAAATTAAAGAACAGAAAGGAAGCTCCATTTAAGGCAGAAGCAAAGTTATAATTTAGAAAGTTTTCTTTTATTTCTTCAATTTTCTTTCTGCTTCTTATCGCTACTTTTTCTTCGTCTACTTTTTATATTGTTAGAATTATTGTTGTTGGAGTTGGTTGAAATATATTTCAAGTGGTCATATGTGATGCAACCTGTGTTGACAGCTGAAAATATTAAAACAGGTTTACAAATATTACAGAGTTAAAAAAAATTCATAAATTTAAGAGTATTACGTCGTCATAGTCTAGTAGGTAGTGTATTGGCTTATTAGACGTAAGAGGCCACGATTCAAACCCCAGGTCAGACATCAAAACGGAAATATGAAAAAAATATTTCCTCGCCGACTACCTCTCAGTAGATTTTTGGCAGAAACTCTGAAAGCAAATATTTGGCATGTAAAGTTTCTCAAAATATATTGATACGTTTTTACATTTTTAAAAACGTTTAAATATGAGTTCGTTAATTGCAAACCAAGTAAAAACAAATATGTGTTTAGTTTCAGTTAAACTCTCTTTATTATTCACACTACGTTTGTGCCACTATTTACAACTTAACGATACAACAACAATTTGCTTGTACACTATTCTATTTCACACTTCTGTCCGCGTTAACACTAACAACTGTTCGTTAGATCTTCTCTGCTTACAATCTTTTTGCAAGCAATGCCGCTTGTACGTTCCAACCGCAACGCGTCTTCACACAAGACTGACTGAATTCTCACTGACTGCTGCCTGCTTTGTCCAGCCCTTTTGTAGTCACGCCATCAGTATGATGAACGTTCTCGATGTGGAAGGTTCTTGCTCTCGCCTTCTCAGAAACTCTATTGCTAGTACATTGTTGTTTGTGTACCTTGCTTACGTTGTCCATCCCTTTTTGTCACATATATGTTGTTGTTGGTACCAGGTGCAACCCAGTTCGTTGTACATATGTGTGTGCAGCTTTAGATAATCAACACGTTCATTGTATTCTTAGTGCTAGTGTGTATTTGTATCGTGTGGCTTTTGTTTATCGTTTTTGTTGTTAAACGATCGGAGTCGACTTTAAACTGTTGGTGCCGTCACTCATGTATAAAATTAAAACACATAACATAAGTGGTGTGAAAAGCTAGGTCGTAATCCTGGCTGAAGGGTTGTAATGACCAATTATTAAGGTTATGTATGTATGTAATCCATTTTTCTATTCCTTATTTTCATCCTTATTACAATGATTTTTATTTTAGATGTTATAGTAATCGAAGTGATACGTTTACAAGTAAGTTATCAAACTAAACAGATACCTATGTACTTACCGAACGTGGCAATTTAATTAAGGATTTATCATTGTAATTAGAATAACCAACTTGAAGGACCTTTATATTGAAACGTGATTTGAATATAATCAAACTACTATTTAATGAATAATTTCCTTAATAGAATCATTATTTCATTCATTCTACGCCTCAAAATTAATGTCAACCTAACGTCCAATGTAAAAATCTTCTACTCCCACTACTCGGCTAACAATTTAATGAAATTATTGTGATGAGAAAATCACAAAAACCAATAATAATAATAACAACAACAACAGAAAAAAAGTAATAAAATGTACTTGAGTGAGAAAGATCCACTTGATTTGACATTAAAACTACTTTTATGCAGATTCAATTCAATTCAATTCAATTCCAAACCAATCCATTCAGTAACAATCACAATCAGAATTTCTATTATTCTGCGTTCGCTTGAGTGTCTCACTGTGTGGCAATGAATGGTTGTTTGTTTGTCTTTCCATCAAACAGGCCGATTTCTAGGTAGAGTTGTGGCTCTTTGTTTTCTTCCTTTTTTATTTTCTATGAAGTAATCATGGCATGTGATTGCTGTCGTTGTTATTGTGCAGTGTTTTGTTCATGCCTAGGTTCTCTTATTTTAAGTATATATGGTGCAAAAGTGCTTGTATGTGTGAAGTAGCAGCACAGCAGTTATTGAGTAATTAGAAAAACTATGATGAATACACCAAAGAGTTATAAATGATATCAAGTTTGTTTGTATAACTGACCAGAGTCTCTGGTTGTAATCATGACTAAAGGCTTGTAATGATAACAATTTTTTTTCCTACCATAAGCTTAAAGACCATACATTTATTGAATGGTTCTTATTAGATAACACCAGCTGCTGCAATACATTTACAGAAATGTATGTGCGAATTTGAATGAGAGTCCTTATATGTAGTATGTGTAGTGGTGGTAAGAGTATATTGGTCCTGTTGCTGTCATGTTAATGCCATTTGTTACTGTCACTTTTGGCTGCACTTAACTTATAATCATTTTCGAAATTTTGTATACAATGTCCATCCGAAACAATACACAAACAATTATTTCAACCTCTACACTCTACACTTACACTCAACCACACATAATTTAAAATTATAAATAAATATAAATTTATACAGAGAGAATGTGTTACATTTTAGAAAAACCCACGGAAACCTCAAGTACATGTAAACATATCATATTCAGATAAAAGAAAATGGTCATCAAGATTTAAGGAATTTAATAAAAGTTTTGTTTTTTATTTTCGAATAAAATATCAGTAAAGGTTTCAAGAAAAAAAGTGTTATTAATGATAAGGAGATTAAAATTAAAAACTAAATCTCACTGTTTTAATTCCAAATAAGTCTTGGCATTCCTTCACATTATTTTAATGTATTAAAGCTCACACACTCTACCCAATACAAAAATTGAATGTTTACCGTAATTAATCTTAATAATTTCATTACATCCCTCGCATTATACCCTAATGACTATAAATGCTTCAGAAGAAATAAAAATTTTGTATTCCATTGACAAAAAGGACCATTTTAGGTAAATATACGAACGTACTTTAGTCCACCTCTTAAGCCATTTTAAAAGAAAGAAAGAAAAAAAATTTTTTGAACTTTGGGCCATCTGCATAAGCTATAACGCCAATAAGCAACAGCAACAATCACACGTTTAAACAAGAAAAAAAGAAAAAAAACATAAGACCATAAGTAATATTGGCTGGCATTTGCTGTTGACAAAAAATAAGAATCCTAGTCTGAAATAACTTTCTATTAGTGGGTTGCTTTCGAAGGATTTTAGGCTCCTCTTTTTGTTTTTGTATATTTCGTGATCGATTTGTTAAACTAAAGTCAGGTTTTACACGTGTTTCGGTTTAAATAACAAAAGAAAATGAAACTTTTTAATGCTTTTAACAACACAAGGACAACGTTAGTCAATGGCAACAACAGCAATATGACAAAAGGCAATTGCAAAGGTGGCCACATTAAAGCAAAGTGTAGCGATGTACATAAATCTAGCAACACAAGAAAGGAATTTCAAAAGAATTTTCAAAAAGAAATTTCAAAATTTTACCCGTATTTCAAAGGAAACATCGTAGTGCTAACCACATCAGAAGAGTAATCCAGGAAACCAAGGTAGTAAATTGCAATTTTTTAATAAACAACCCTTAATCGATGGCAATCGCCGTGGTCTAGTAGGTAGTGTGTTGGCTGATTAGACGAAAAGCCAGGGTTTGAGCCCCAGGCCAGACATCAAAATACTTATTGCCCGAGCCTTCCCAATCATCATACTAATATGATCAATAAAAGACAATTTCATATCCAATAATACTCCCAAATCAAGAAATGTAGTCACAGTTTCCAAGGGGCAAGAATTAATCACATAAGTGGACGAAATTACGCCCCCGCGAGAGAATACCATGCATTTACATTTCTTCAAGTTAAGATCCATTAAATTAATTCTACACCAAGTTACAAACAAATCAATATTTCGCTGAAGAACAGCCTGACCATGATCATCATCAAAAGTATAAAATAATTTGACGTCGTCAGCATACATCAGAATATTACAATCAGGAATAGCACAAGGAAGATCATTAAGAAACAATAAGAACAGTAAAGGACCCAAATGGCTACCCTGCGGAACACCAGAAGTAACATATACTGTCTTAGACAATACATTCCTAAACATTACCCTCTGAGTCCTAAGGGAGAGGTAGGAGTCTAGCCAACGATGAATAATATCAGGAATACCAATTAATGAAAGTTTAAGAAGCAAAATTCTATGATCAACCCTATCAAAAGCCTTACTGAAATCAGTATAAATTACATCAGTCCGAGCCCTGGCAAGAAAACCCCTGAAAACATGCGTAGTAAATTCAAGAAGATTAGTGACAGTCGACCTACCTTTCAAAAAACCATGTTGGAAAGGGGATATTAAAGATCTCGTATTAAAAGAGAGATAATCCGTCACCAGTTTCTCCATTAACTTGGGAATAGCACTGAGTTTGGCAATACCCCTGTAATTGGAGACATTGGATTTATTACCTGACTTATGCAAAGGAATTATAAATGAACTCTTCCAAATGGATGGAAAATGACCAGCCCTCAGAAGCCCATTGAATATAAAGGTCAAAGGACCACTCAAAACAACAGCGCACTTTTTCAAAATACAGGCCGGAACACCGTCAGGGCCCGGCAAGTATGTAAGTTTCAGTCCAGACAAAGACTCAAGAACAGATTCCTCATCAAATGAATATATATTAGAAATGGAGACACTTCCCACTGAATAAGGATACGAAAAGCCGCTACTCAGATAAGGTCCCGAGTCCAACTGCCTATAAGTAGACTGAAAAAAGTCAGCAAACATATTAGAAATATCAAGGTAATTAGAGGAAGATACGTCCCCATAAAACATCTCAGAGGGAAACAAAGATGATTTACGTTTAGCTCGAACGAAGTCATAAAACGACTTAGGATCGCTAGCGAAGTTCGACCTGACCCTAATCATATATTCCTCATAACAGTAATGATTCATTCTACGATAATCCGCACGCGCCCTAGAGTAAAGAGCATAATCAATATCAGTACCTGATCTAACAAACTTCTTAAATAATCTTGATTTTCTGTTCCTCAACCTTGACAGTCTAGCCGAATTCCACGGAGGACCAGAACGCTCCAAACGACTATTTGCAAATGGAACACACTCCCTAAAACATTTAAATAATACCTCATAAAAGCCATCCAAGATCCTGTCAAGTGAAAGAGAGTCATATGGTGGTGAAATTAGCACAGACGACCAATCTACAGAGGCTAGTAGTGTATTCAAACGACTAAAATCCGTACGATGGAAATTAAGACGCCCCTCGTCACTAAATAAGCGATTTATTAAAGGAGGTAAACAAAGATCAACTTCAATAGAAAGTAACAACGTAGGATGATAACTATCCTCAGGAATAGATATAGGATCAATGCGAAATAACGAAGAAATACTTGGATCCTCTAAAAATACAAGATCCAGAATTCTACCCATTGAATTCAATACACCATTCACCTGGAGAAGACCCAGATCACACATAGCGGACAGAATTTCATCATAGAAAGGAACTGAAGAACATGGCACCAATGAGCCAGTCTCAGGTGAAAAATTCCAAGATGTATGCGGAAGATTAAAATCACCAAGGACTACTATAATCCCCTCATGCCCCATTGAATCAATTACTCTAGAAATTAAATCGAAGTGAGCCCTATAGATATGAATGTCAGAACAGGGAGGAATATACGAGCAAGTAATGTATATAGACTTCCCACGATCAGAGACCTTGACGCAAATAAACTCAATATCCTCAGAAGAGCACAAGTCAATCAATTCAGATGTGTATTTAGAGCAAATGGAAATAAGAACACCACCACCATTTTTAGACCTCCTATCGCGTCTATAAATACTAAAATTACCAGACATAATCTCAGAATCAAAAATATTACAATTCAGCCAAGTTTCAGTAAAAGCAATTCCATCAAATTCAAAATCAAAGCTACTATTATAAAGCGAAGAAAGTTTAGACCTAAGTCCGCGAACATTCTGATAAGCAATTTTGAAATTAAAAGACGATTTCGAAGTTAGTTTTTTTGAGAAATAGGACCAGGCAAATTAGCACCCTTCCTTCGTTGGCCCAGCCTGAATACGAATTCCCGTACCAATACACCCTGCGGCCAAAACGCAGGATTAACAATTTCACCAAATTTTTCATCGGGAACATACAATTTAAACGAAGAAATACTGCTATTCAAAGATGGCCTCATCTTATAGCAACCAAACTCAAAAGGTTCCCTAATCTTCGATTTAACGAAACATCTTATATCATCGACCGAAGTATTACATGAAAGACGAGACACAAAAATAGTCCTTTTAGGTTTGACTACAACCAATTCCCTTGGAGCAGAAGTATCTAAACTAGCGGACACTACAGATGAATACGAAACAGAAGACGGTTTAGAAGATGCATGAGAAGTGACATCACCTAGAGGTAAAGGAGATAGAGTAGACTTTGGATTCAGTTCAACTAAATTTGCAGACTTCAGTATAGAGCTGCCAGTTGGGTTATCGGCAATAGATGGACAAATGTCCACAATAGGAGTAACAGTGGACAATGTGTTGATTGTCGCAGTTTCCCTTGGTACAGAAACTTGCGCCACATGCCCAGAAGCCTCAGAAGAAAGAGGGCCTGGAACCCTTTCCGATTCAAGCAATTCGTTCAAAAGGCCATATTTTGAAAATAATTCATCAAACCGACGAAATCTAGCAGAAAGAGATGCAAATTCAGTGTGCATCTCAGTAAACTCACGACGAGTCCCCATAAAAAATTTATAAAATTGGATGTCCACCACCTTACACTTAGGACAACACCAACGTAGACCCAAGGAACTATCCACTAATTGGTCCGTGGTACGAGGAAGCAAACCAACACACTTAATGTGAAACAAATTATCACATAGCCAGCAAGAAATCTGGCGTTCACCCTCTTTCTTTACAATGCACTTTGCTGCCATACAATTATTCATTTTTATAAATTAAATATAATAATAATAATAATATAAATTAAATAAATAAATAAAACAAACAGTATAAATTATCTATATAAAAAGAAATAAAAGAATAAAAATATATATAAAAGTTTAAAAACAAAAATAAATAATAAATAAGTAAGAATTACAAGCAAAAAAATAATAATACACAAAGCAGCAAACAAAATAAAAAGAAAAAAACAAAAGAGGAACACTGATAGAAAGAAAAAAGAAATAAACAAATAAACCGTAACAAAAACAAAAAATAATTAAAACAAGCAATTTTTGTTTTTGTTTTGCTAGATGATACAACTAATATTACAAATTAACAAATTAAAACTTACAATTTTAAGATAATAATTCAAAAAACAAGAAAACAACAAAAACAGCTTCCAACACACTTATATAAAAAATTTAAAACTTAATTTAAACAATTAAAAATCACAAATATAAAACTTTTACAAAGAGCACTTCAAAAAACACACTCAATCTCAACAGAGTTGCCAGACTTTTTTGATAAATAAAATACAAAAAGTATTTCTTCGGCGACTTCCTCTCAGCAGATTTCTGGCAAAAACTCTGAGAGTAAATAAAATTGCAATGAAAAGCTTCTCAAAAACCTGTCGTTCGGAGTCGACTTTAAACTGTAGGTCCCGCCACTCATGTATAAAATTAACACACACAACATAAGTGGTGTGAGAAACTAGGTCGTAATCCTGACTGAAGGGTTGTAATAACCAATTATGTATGTATGTATGTAATCGATGGCATATAGTAGTGTGGATGCCGGTATGCGTAAGAAATTGAAATTGTGCTAGAGGTGGATCTGTTTCGATGTATATCGACCGTAGTCTCGTAGGTAGTGTGTTGTCTTATTAGACGAAACTGAAAAACTCTAAGAGTAAATAAAATTGACATGAAATGTTTCTCAAAAACTGTCGTTTGGAGTCGACTATAAACTTTAACGTACACAACATAAATAATTTGAGATACTAGGTTGTAATCCCGACGAAAGGATTGTAAATAGGAACAATAAATACAGATTATGTCCACATGAATAATAGTTTGCACATAGTTTGCTTGGCGTATCTCGGATAGTCCTATTGCAGCTTCATATATGGGTCTTTCCGAGATATGATGCCAAATTAACTACATTCGCTTAAGCATCTCCTTCAGTTCTTCCAAATGTCCGTTTTGACTATATGTTTCAAGGTACTTTCGAATAATTTGGATTTATACGATATTGGATTACATCATTACTTATAACAGTAAGAGACTCATACTCCGCATAGCTTCAAAAGTGCGGAAGAAGAAGGCATTCACAATTTGAATTTTTTATGCTGAATTTTTTATGCTGAATTTTTCGTGCACATTCTCTTTTTTTAAACATGGCTATGATGATTCGTCAAGCTTAGGCAATCGTCAATCATTATGTTTGCACACACGATATTGAACATTTATTGTGTCCTTTATTCACACTGCTTCCAGTGTGTCTTGCCTTTTTAGATACTGCCGACCTCCAATCTAAAACATTAACCAGAACACGTTTTATGGCTGAAGATACTCCTATCATTGATGTGCAATTTATCGCTGGTCAATACGCTTCCAATAGTAAAATTAATTTTCTTGCAATAAAAGAAACGAAAACAAGCTCATGTGATGTGTTTTCCAAATTTTTATTGCTTTTCATACGAATAAAAGTTGCCTTAAAAATGTTTATTCCTTTGCTATAAACTAATGGTCAAACATGGCATCTCTTTTTAATCGTTTAGTTTAATAGCAACTCCTCCTCCTCTTTTACTGGTTTAGACGAGAAGATAGAAGAAAGGATATGTCCAGGTTGGGTTAAAAAAGACTTTAAAAGTGCGCGATCGATTTTTTTAATGAGTCAATTGGGACGGTATTGAACAAAACAAAATTTTTAAGTATTTTTGTAATTTTTTTCTATTTTTTCTTCTCTTTTTGTTGATAACTAATAAAATGATTTAAATTTGGTTCATGGCAAATGAAATATGCCATGAATGAATAGAGAAACCGAAGGCCAAACTAAAGAGTCTTGCTAACAAACAAAAATATGTACCTGCAATCGCGTATTTATAAGATGATCGAATGTTTATCTATAAAAACGGGCCTTTAACTTACTATCACTATTATAATCACTATTATAATATTATTAATGTAACAAAAACAACAACAACTAGATATTATTATTATACGATATTATACTGTTATATTTTTTTTTATGACATATTGTTTGTCATTAAATATTTGATGTGATCAAATAAAGTGGCATTAAAAACAGCTTTAAAGTTTAAACATTAAGTAAACGTTATTGTTAATAAAGTTAATGCCAATGGAAAAAAGCAAATAAGAAAACTTTTGTCATCTCAATAAAGAAAAACAAGTTTGAAGACGAAAAGGCAACCCGCATATTATTAATGCCCGTATTTATGCGTTAAACTTTCTAAGCGTAACAAAATAATTGGAGCACATCTACTATGGGCTCATTGGATTCCCTATCAAATTACATTTCTATGTAAATTAGGCCACCAGTCAGTCACAATGTCCGTCCCTAGGTTAGTCTTTACCACATTATACATGTGTTGGTTGCCTTTATTTTTATATTTTGTGGTCATCAAAGAGAGCTTCTAGTGGCATTAAATAAGCCATTACGTGTTAAAACGTGTAATATTTCATAATTGGTTTGAATTGTTTGGTTTATAAAAAGCTCACAAGTAACAACAACTTTGCTATCAAATAAGATTCATTGAGCATTTACTTACTGATTGACAAATTTTCCTTAATGCCATCTAAAAAAAAAGGTTAAATTGTGAACCGAAGAATGAATCAACGTAAAATTAACATTTAAATGCGTTTGTATCATGCTGTTGTCTATCATCTCCCTTAGGTGGGAAAGAAGGCTTTTTCGAAACTGTATATTAAGGGGGCCAGACGAGCTATGAAGCTAAACATCATAGAAAATTATTGTTTATCTTAAATGACATAAAAGAGCTTAAAAGCGTAAAATATACACGAGAGATGGCATATCTTTTTTCAGCTCACACAAAATATACTTCTTTGTACGTAAATATACTCGTACACAAGCAAAACAGGCGCGCATGCACTAACTTGCTGATTCCAGCGTGTGTTTGACAAACTAAAAATGTGTCATTAAAACTAATCGCTGGTGATTATCGAAATCCACTCACAGCATGGAATTATGTGTCGTAAATAACAGCAACAACATCTATTACAAAACTACTAGTACCAGCAGCGGCAGCAGCAGCATCATTACAACGACAACGGTGGCAAATGTATTCTTATACATTTTCTTGTTAATGCGGCCACTGAAAATGTATTGTGACCATTATTTGTCGTGTTTTAGTAGCAAGTCTAACGCTTCTATCTTCTTTTTATTCGAAATTCTATTCTGTTTTACAACAGCATCAAACAAATTCCATTTCTGGTTGTAATCAGAGATCAGCAATGAATCGTTTTTTCGCTACTCATAAGCACTCATGAAATTTTGAGTATAATTGAGTCAACAATATTGAAATTTAACTATGTACTCTGATTCATTCATACTCACTACAACGTTGATTTATAAGTACAGGTTGCAATGAGTATGCGTACAACGATGGCATCAAACTCATACCATTCGAAATATATTCGATTCATAAGCCTCTACTCATTTAGATTCATAACCTTAGAAAAATAAGTATAAACGATTCGAGTGACTCATGTTCGTAAGCGAATCATATCTATTTTGTGATTCGTGTATATGCTGAGTTATGGAGAGTCGTAATCAACAACATCGTACGTGTTGTTAAGTATGAATATGATGAGTACTTCAAACTTTGAATATGAGTAGAGGTTTCATGATATTAAAATAAGTATGAATGCGTATAAGTATCAGAAATTATGAGTATGATTCGATTCTACTCATCTTTTTGAATACTAATTGCTGATGCATGAGCACGCCATTTTAATGGAAAATCTTACAACATTTCCAGCCTTTATTTTCTTGCATAAGCAATTGTAAGCCAATCCATTTAGAAATCCTCTTTTCTTTAGCAACCTATTCTGCATCAATTTCACGGTTCCATACTTCTCACAGTCTACAATTCTTCCGCTGGTAATTACAATTTGATTCGTTTTTGATTTGAGAATTCAATTAAGATTTTAAATAAATAAAAAATGCCAATTTATTTTTGGAAAAACTAACTTTCCATTATTACTACGTTACTTTTCTTTCTATATACATATGTATGTATGTATGTAGTATAACATAAAAATTTGATTATTTTTCCATTTTGTGCCCCATTTTTTCAGCCATTTTATGTAACATAGAAAAAGCCATTCAAATTGTAATAAGAAATGGCAGAAATTAATTTTTTATTTTTTTTTATTTTTCATAAGAAATTGAAATTTTCGCTGTTTCGCCATTTTCAATCTTTGTTTGGCATTATTATCGACTTAAAACTTAAACGATATACAATATAATGGCGCACAATTCCGTTATTTGCTGCATACTCGTACAGTTAGTGGGTCTGCAAGCAACTAAACATCTTGAAACTTTGGTGCTGGTAAAATGTAAGGAAAAGAGGGTGAACGAAATGGAAATGGTTTGAAACTTTTCGTTTTCTTCTTTCTAAATTGCATTCAATAATTACAAAACATTCAACATTTTCCAAGTCATTCAATTCTAGACAACAACAACAATAACTATTTCGTGGGGGCAAACAATTGAAAAAAAAAACAACAACAATAACAGACGTTACAGACGATGATGATGATGCGTTTTAAGCATTTCCTTTTCCCGCATAATAACTGTGACTGTTTGATTTGAATGTGTAGTTAGTTGTTGCTCTTTTTGCTTTGTTTGTATAAATTTTTGCATCAATTGCTTCGTAATTACATAAATGGCTCAATGTGCTGCTTAAAATCAACGCAAATATCCTATAAAATTGGCATCAACTACAAGCTACAATAATGAACATTTTATAAGGCTCCCAATATAAGAACACAATACATAAAACGCTAACGCTGCTCGGCGTCTGTTGTGACAACCGTCAGATTAACAATTGCAGTTGAGCAGCAGGAATAAAATCTTTGGAAGCGTAAAAAGATTTCAGTTCTTAATTACCAAAGTGTTAAAGCTGCTACAGTTTTTAGATCGGCATTATGACTACATTCTCTTGCAACAACAAAAATAAATAAAAAACGTTTATTTTTTTTCAAATAAAATAAAGTCCAGAATGCAAGTTTTTGTTGTAATTATGAATTGCACAAAAACGTTTTGTGATAAGAAATTTTACAATTATAAACTCCTCATTCTCTTTATTTTACAAACCAAAGCTAATCATATTCACATATTCACATATCCATAGACCATGATACTTGGATACTTGACCCAATGGCGAAGATACCGAAGTCATGATCTTGATTGATATTGCCATTGGCAGGCCCATTTCTAAAGCATATGGTAAGTGGGGATAAAATATCGCCACAATATCCAGTGCAAATGGTGATATTCGAATTGCAATAGGCTGATTCAAATGCGATAGACTTCGATGAGTTTAAACGGCTGCCTGACCAAACTATCATTCTGTGTACATTTGGATTCACTTCACTTATCTTTCAATAAAACATTACCAATCATTCGAAGAACTTAATCTGTCTTCCTCTGAAATTTGGAAAATAATAACAGTGATGCTACCCCTTGTAATATTTGAATAAGAAAATTAATTTTTCACTTACTCCCTCCCAATCGCCTGTATATTTATTTCATAGGCAAATGATATAAGAATTCGGATACAATTGTGAATGCATTTATCGTTCAACTGCTGTTACTTGTTTTGTTTTGTTTATGCATTCATAATGTGGTACTCACTAGCTGTGTGGCAAGACTGTATGCAAATATTAAATATGCAGGCATTCCGAACAAGAGCAGGAGTATTAGCATAACAACAGGGGAGGAATGTCTCAAAAATAAACAGAAAATGAGAAAGAGCATCATAACAACGTCTAAATGTGAAAATTATACTGGGTTTGTGGGTTTGGTTGTCTGAGTTTTACCCTCTGATACGTTTCATTCACAATTTCTATAACGACGACTAGACGTACATAGTCTTGGAAGATATTGGCACTGCAACAACAAGAACAACAAAGAATACAGCACGCAAAAGCCATTTTGAAAATTTTAGTAACAGTAGCAGTAACATTAACTTTGGGACTTGAAAACAACAACTGTTTTGTTATACAATCAGGCAGTCGGACAGCCATTCAGCCAGCCAACGAGCCAGCTATTTTGCCTTTCAGTTCGCCTTTCTTGCAACTGAATGTGATACACACAAAATATATACATACACTGAGATTCCTAGAATACATACGACAGGACGAGAGCAAAAACATAAGCAAAAATCAAATTCTTATTGTATTAAATGTTTATGTGTTGGTGTGTTCATGTGCATTGTGCTACACGAATGCAGAAAAGTAAGTAATACACACTCACCAATACATACATACAAATTGTGTACGTCTCGTTCCGAATAGCTGGTGGAAAAACACGAATAGTGTACACAGGGGAATGAAGACAATTAAACAATTGGAGTGCAGCAGCCTAAATGTGAGTGTTGAGGGTAAAATAAACATTTTACAACCCAATAGGCAAATTGGTTGTAAATTTTTAAGGAGAAGTATGTCAAACAGCAAATCATAATTTATTGATAACTTGATCGGAACTTTGGAAATTTCAATTTAAATTTTGTAATTATGTGGCATATATGTAAAGGCATTAATCTGTGTTATAAATCGTGGAATATATGTACAAAAACAAGATGAAAAGTATTACCTTTGGCATGCGTTAAGGCGAGTGTGAAGTAACAGCGAACATCGGTTCGTAGCAATAAGCCCAATAGTTCCATCGCAAATGGGTAATACGACAGTGATAAGAGTGGCATAGACAAACATAACATAATTGATCATTACAACCCTTCAGTCAGAATTACGACCTAACTTATCACACCACTTATGTTGTGTGTGTTAATTTTATACGTGACTGGCGGGGCCTACAGTTTAAAGTCGAGTCCAAAGGACAGAGTTTTGTCTTTTCATGGCAATTTTATTTGCTATCAGAGTTTTTGCCAGAAATCTGCTGAGAGTAAGCCGCTGAAGAAATATTTTTTCATATTTCGTTCAGTTAGAGATGCCTGACCTGGGGTTTGAACTGAGGCCTCACGTCTAATAAGCCAACACACTATCTACTAGAGTTAAGTTTGTACACGAGTGGCGGGACCTACAGTTTAAAGCGACTCTGAACGACAGATTTTTTAAAATGTTTTCATGGCAACTTTTTTTACTTTCAGAGTTTCCGGCAGAAATCTGCCCAAGAAGTTGTCCAAGAATTATTTTTTCATATTTCGTTTTGATGTCTGAGCTGGTGTTTGAACCATGGCCTTACGTCTAATAAGCCAACACACTGTCTACTAGACTACGGCGACTTTTGGATACTCGGATATTTTCAGTTAAACCACCATATTATTAATCAATAAGACATTTTTTGTTGCCTTGTTTTGACCGGTATGTTCGGAACAATTTAAAACGCCAATCCCAAAGGGAAAATGGAAGAATAAGAAGAAATAGAATAAATTTCGATCTAAAGCTGCAGCGAACTTTATTGCCTGTTGGGTAAGCACTGCAATGGTGGATCAATATGTCTTTGGTAAGGCTGTGTATTTAAAGTTTAACAATTTTTGTAAAGTTTATTTTAATTCTTGTTGTTGATTTTCAATTAGTTCTGACTGTAAAATAAATCAAATTCTTAAAGTTTGACAAACATTTCTGAAAACCTTTTAACACTCTTTGGAATGTAGGCAAAGCTATTACTTCTGTCTGCGATTACCACGTAGTAAAAGTTTGTCGTTTGTCACACACTGTATTCGACTGACTTAAAGTTCATCGGCTGGCACTTATGTGGGATAATATTTTATGTAGTAAAACTCGAAACTTTTACTTCAGCAGCATAGAGAGGTAGACAGAGATAATTACGATTCTAACCTTTACTTTGGTTAGATTAAAAATGTCATCATTGTTATTGCAGTTATTGTTGTTGTTGTTGTTTATTCAATAAATTTAAATTTTTCAATTTTCCACAAACTCTTGCTGCATCTCAGTTAAAATTCTTTTTCGTTTTATCTGTATACGTATGTATGTGTATACGTATGCTTTTGTCCTTTTTGCATGCAAAATTTTGCTGACTTAAGCATTCGTTCATTTATTCATTCATTCATTCATTCATTCATTTATTGTATTGTATGCACTCGTTCCATTTAAATGTCAACCGAACGTCAATTAGTATTAATTCAGGTCATTTAGGACATGAACTCTGTGTATACCATTTACATGATGACGGTGCAGCCTGCTTTCCAGAGAAACTGCCTACCAAAGAAACAAAAACAAAAAAGAAGAGTAATACAGTCTCTGGCCAAAATGCCAGCTAGTCAGTCTATATAAGCCATTTCAGCTATACTGCATTAAAGTTTTTGTTGTTTGTTATACCCTTTATACCTAACATTACAGCGGTGGCATATTGTGTTTGAGATGATATTTGTTGTTTCAATCAAATGTTAAGTGTTACAAAACATATTGTTATGAAAATGAAGAATCTAGATACTGGTGTTTTGCTATTACATCATACATACATAATTCAGTCAGGATTACGACCTAGTTTCTCACACCACTTATGTTGTGTGTGTTAATTTTATACATGAGTGGCGGGACCTACAGTTTAAAGTCGACTCCGAACGACAGATTTTTTGAGAAACTTTTCATGGAAATTTTATTTATTCCCTGAGTTTTTGCCGGAAATCTGCTGAGAGGAAGTCGCCGAAGAAATACTTTTTGTATTTAATTTTGGTGTCTGGCCTGGGGCTCAAACCATGGCTTTTCGTCTAATAAGCCAACACACTACCTAATAGACCACGGCGACTTCTTTGCTATTACATCGCTTAACATTAAAATTATAAACAAACATAAAAATGGTAAACAAGTAAACAAAAATACAACAACAAACACTACAGGAATAAATGTAAACAAAATACACAAACAATAATAATGAAACAACTATAGAGATTTCGAGAAGGTGAAGTCATGAACATTCGCCTTCAAGAACATTCGTCAGACTGTTTAATCTATCATATAAAAGGCAAGGCAAGGCAGGCGAGTAAGTGAGTGAAGTTCAGTCTGTCTTGTGTGAATACGCGTAGCGTTTGAAGAGAGTTATCGTGGTTTGAAGATCTACGTTACAAAGGTCTGTCGAATAATTGTCTAGTAATTGTTATTGTTTATGGAAATGTTGTAAACAGAGGAATAACAAAGAAAAGCAATTGTTGTTGTTTACATCAAGTTGTGAACAGAGGCACATAGAATTGTGCGAATATTAAAGAATTTTGAGCACAAAGTTATTTTTGTTTTATTTGCAATCTAAGAGCTCATATTTTAAACGTTTTTTAAAGGTAAAAACGTAACAATATGAAATGTTGACAGTGACAACAGGTAAGTAAAAAGGAAATGATAACAAGTTTTTGCAAGAATCAAGGCGAATCTTGTTCTGATACAACAGCTATTATAAGAATAGGAATTGTTCATTTGCCTCACTTGGGTATATGACAGCATGGACTGTCATAAATGTTTCCAATTTTCTGTAAAGGAACATATGAAAACATGTTTTAAATATAAATTTTAAGATATTATGATAATTTTTGAAATATTGCTTTATAGGGTAACACAGTTGGCGACCTTGATAGCTTATACCTTTAGTTTTTCTTCTTTAACTCTTCATGGATTTTATTTTTGACAACAGCATTCATGATGAATGCTTTTGAGAGTTTAAAGTTCATTGTGCTGATGGCAACCAACACAAAAGAATTAACATTGAAAATAAATATTTTATCATAATCAAATACAATACCCGTAGAAGGAAATTTAAAACACTTAAAAACTGTTCATTAAAGAAAAATGATCCCTAGAATCCAATTGTAACCCAAGAAAATCTCTCACATTTCAATTTACAATCATTTGGTACCATTTTAAGTACCATTTGAATACCTTTTGAATGTGTTTGAGGTATTTTGTTAATGGGATTTTAATTTTTATTACACGAACACCAGTTATCAATAAAACAACATTTAATACCATTGACATCATTACCACTTATCATTATCAGAATAAATATTGACAGATCTTTAAAAGTGTTGAAGGCTCTTCGAGTAATTCAACTCTATTTGATGACTAAACAATGTACTTAAGATTGTGGCATGTATACTTGGGCCATAATAAACATGTACTCGCAGATAAAAGGTTACATTTGTGCCATGTATGGCTAATAAACAATGTTTTTGGTTTTCTATTCTGCCATTAAAGTAGATTAGAGTAAAGATAATTGTGGAGGCTGAAAGAGAAATTAGACTTCAGTTAATAGACAAAAACAATCCAATAAAAATCGCATTAGCCGCAACACATTTGTTATTTATTGGGCCTTAATACCGCCAACGCTTATAAGGAGGACCAATTTTAATCCATTAACGTCAACACTTACAGTTCCAACAAGTTTGAATGTGTTTGTCGCCTACAATATTTAAACCCTCTACTCAATTCAGAAAAACGATGTTCATCTCCAATTCACTTACACTTATTGGCATTTCAATGCTTTTATTTTCATATATTTCTCTCTTAGTCCTTGTTCTTTTCGTTTTTTCGTTCTTCTACTGATGATAAGTAGGAAAGACGCTAAAAAGCTGAGTTGAAGGCATATTTAACCATTATAACGGTAAAATGGATATTGCTTCCAAGAAGAAGAAGAAGGAAAAAATAGGAAAAAAGTGCATTCCAGGAAGTTATAAAGCAAATCACAAAAAATACATCGGAAGACCAGAAACAAATGTCTTCCCAATAACGCAATTTATCCTGTTGAAGCCAGTCTCCTATAATGTTACTGCAGGTAATAGAGAGAATCAACATCTTTTTGGTTCACTTAAAAGTTTTTTTATTTTAAGAAAACTGAAAGAAGTTGAATGGTATGAAATGAAGTTGAATAGAGTACCATCAGTGTACAACGTCTGCACTTTTGCTTAGAGCACAACATATCATATACTCGTCCAAGTGAACGTTTATTGTTGATGCATCTTAACATAGTCGTTAGTGTTGGATTCGCGAACTCACTGAGCAGCATACCGCTGAACAATATTGTTACGAAAATGAAAAATCCAGATACTGGTGTTTTGCTTTTACATCACTTAACATTAAACAAACCTATACGTACTGCTTAATATAACAACAAACACCAGCATAGAAAAATGATAAACAAGTAAACAAAAATACACAAACAATACTACAATAATAAATGTAAACAAAATAACCAAACAACAATAATGAATGGAAACAACGATGTTTACAATTATAGACATTTCAAGAAGGCGAAGTCGTGAACATTCGACTTCAAGAATATTCGTCAGACTGTTTACTCTGCCATATAAAAGGCAATACAAAGCAGGCGAGTGAGTTAGTGAAGTTCAGCCAGTCTTGTGTGAAAACACGGTGCGTTTGAAGAGAGTAATCGCGTTTTGAAGATCTGTCGAATAATTTGCTAGTGATTGTTATTGTAAGTTGTGAACAGTGGCACGCAGAATAAAATAGAAATTTATTTTTATTTTATTTGCAATCTTCGAGCTCGTATTTTAAAAGGTAAAACCGTAACATTGTTTAAGAAAGTTAGTAGTAAACAGTTATTGAATTATCTCAAAACTCATTCAATTATGTTGACATACTTTTATAGTTAAGTGTACCTGAGTATGTGGCTTATTTTGCAGGGATTTGTTTTGTATTCAGTTTGTTTTCATATTAGATTTTAGAATTTTTTTTGGTCTTCATTTTTTGTTTTTTGTTGGCATTTCGATAAAATGATTTGCAAACAAATTGGTTGTGGAAATTCAATTGAGCAGCGGGATTTCTTTTGTTAACAGGGTTAGCAAACTTGTTTCATTGGTTCGGTGCTTCTACGACTTTCTTTCATTTTTTGTTTACATGACTTCTTTCTAGTTTTATTTTCTTTATTTATTTCTTAAAGATGATTGAGTTTTTTCTTTTCTTATTCTTATTCTCTAACTTTCATTCAAGTGGTCAGAGTAAAAAAAAAAATTCAGAGAACAACAATTGCATTATCGAAGTTTTGTTCAATAAAATGAAGAAAAAAAAACAATAAAAGCAGACTAAAATCAAGCAACAAATGCTCGTTAAATAATACGATTAAGAAATGCCAGCTTAAAACCGCATAAGTACATACACAGTAAAATTGAAGAATACGTTACGATTAAAATGCAATTTTTTCGCTCAATTTTGTTGGGCAAAAACATTAGTTTTTTTTTCTGAAATCGGAAAAAGGAAGTGAAATGCTGGAAAAGAAAAACTAAATTTGAATTATTACTCGCCATCGAACAATTGTGAACAAACATATGTATGTGTTTGAACATGTTGTTCAGCATGTGTTTCAGAAGCCACAAAAATTGATTTTTTTTATTCAACTGAAACTATAAAAAACTATTTTAAAATTTTTTTAATTTCATAACAATTAATATAAATTTCTATGAATTCTGAACATACTATTCATGTACATATTTATGTACCATATGCATTATTAAACGCATATTCGTGGATATTTCAGTAGAATTTTTTTGTAGTTCTCTTGACTAAAATGTTATAAATTGTTTAATAGCCGCCAATTTAATTGTGAATTATTAAACAAAATACACAACAATAAATAAATACAAAAATAAATAAACAACAACCATAGAAATATTGCAATTTCATATTAAAATTGTTAAAAATATAATCACGTGACGGTGGTGGTTAAAATTTCTAATAAATCAATGCACATGTCATCACAAGGCTTGCAATTTTAAAAAACAAATTAAATTCAAATTCTAAAAAATTTAAAATTATTTAATTTAAATTGTGTTTAGATTACTGGGTTAATTGGTCAATACAATCCTTTAGATTCTCACACCACCCACGTTGTGTATGTTAATTTTATTCATGCGTGGCGGGACCTACAGTTTAAAGATGGCTCCGAACCACAGTTTTTTGAGAAACTTTTCATGGCAATTCTATTTACTCTCAGAGTTTTTGCCAGAAATTTGCCGCCCAAGATATATAATTTTTCATATTTTCGTTTTGTTTGAGATGTCTCAGCTTGGAGTTGAACCTCGGGCTCGTATCTAATAAACCAACAACACACTATACGTGAAATGTCGCAAAAAATAAATAAAAAGACGATGACTACAATCAAACCACGAATGAAAATTTTGCATTGCAAATGACCTGGCATGTTGATATCCTGCATGTGCTCCTACATTATCTTAGTTAGGAAACTAATTTTTAACAACTTTCTTACGTTGTATGCATAAATGAATGTTGAAATCAAATTGATAACATATGTGGCTCAAAAGAGAACATAGAACCCAATTAGTTATATTTGGTTGAAGTCCATAAAGTTGAATCTCAGAGTTGGTCAGGCTTGTGATATCTTCTTAAGCGGAAAATGTCCAAGAATACCTCGGTAGCCTCGTTTGGAAGCATTATTTTGTGTGGATACTGCAGCTATAAGAGCGGACTTATGAGATTAGTGCATCGAATCAGAAATCAGCAATGAGTAGTTAAAAAGATGAGTACAATCGAATCATATTCATAATTTCGCATTCATACTTATTTTAATATCATGGAACCTCTACTCATACTCAATGTTTGAAGTACTCATCATATTCATACTTAACAACACGTATGATGTTGCTGATTTCGACTCTCCATAGTTCAACATATACACGAATCACAAAATAAGTATGAATCGCGTACGAACTCTAAAATACTTACTAGAAGGTTGTGTGTTTGCTCTGCTTGCTGCTCTGTCTCTTTTGCTTATGTGTCTAATTTTTTTTTGTAAATGCAACAACAACTAACACTATAAATTTTGACGAATGAGTTATGAATCTAAATGAGTAGATTTATCAATCAAACATATTTCGAATGGTATAAGTTTGATGTCAGCGTTGTTCGCATACTCATTGCAACCTGTACTTATAAATCAACGTTGCAGTGAGTACGAATAAATCAGAGTACATAGTTAAATTTCAATGTTATTGACTCACTTATATTCAAAATTTCATGAGTGCTTATGAGTACCGGAAAACGATTCATTGCTGATCTCTGATTCGAATGCAGTGAAGTGTGCTACGAGTGCAATTACTAGGAAAAATAGTAGCTATTCCGACTAAATGCACAGAATGAATACTGGTTATTATCAAATAGAGATTCTTGAGCCATGTTGAAACAATTATTCGACAAATTTCTTAAATCTCTCATCTTACTTTCATCAAAGAAGAAGAAATTAAAATGCAAATAACAAAAAAAGGTTCGTAATCAATTCACTTTTAACTTAATTTGTGCACAAAAATTAATTTAAATAACAGACTAAAGGGAAATACTATCTACAGAGGAAAATAACAAAAGACTTCTCTTTCAATTTAATTCAAATATTCGTTCTTATTTTGACAACAACAACAACAATTCCAAACAATAACAATGAATTGAATTCACTTACTTCTAAAAGAAAAAAGAAAAAAAAAAAAGAAATTGAAGACACAAACAAAGTAAAATTGGAAGTGGGATAGAGATAGAACTAGGGAGAGAGAGAGAGGTTAAAGCTTAATTATATTCTAACGATGTGACAAAAGACACACAGACTTCCTTATTAAAGAATTTTTATTCTCTCGTTTTGTTTTTTTTATATTATTGTAGTCAGTTGTCAAGCAAATCTAAAACAAAAATTAAGCAATAGAAGCCGGCATTTAGAATTTCATCAAGAAGCAGGGATGATGAGTACAATTCAAAAGACAAAAATTGAGAAAACAGAGTCTTAAACGCCATAAATTAAGGAGGCCAAAATGTTAGTGAAGAATAGGAAGTATTTATGTATTGTTTAGGCATTGTTGCAGTGATGTTTTTTTTAACAACAACAATATGCAAATATTAATGCCAGCAACAACAACACGAACAACAACAGAAATAACAATAAGTCAACTCGTAACCAAATGCCAAGTAAAAGCTTGACAAATAAACAAAGAGACGAAAGTTGACAAACACACAGTCATTCAAAAATCGTCAAGGGTCCTATTGTTCTTTTATTTGTTCCTTGTCTCTCTCTCTCTCTCGCTCTCTGTTTCTCCCTCTAATATTACAAAAGAACCATTAAAGGCATCCCACTACAGAGAGAGAGAGAGAGTTAGAAAACAGGATGCATTTTATGAAAATTAAAATCTTCATTTCATTTTCAATTTAATTGTAGAACTTCTTTTCTTATTTATTTTTTTAATTTTATTTTTATTTCCTTATATTTATAATTTCTGCCTTTTATTTGCCTAGAAACTCTTCTGGACATTTCGAGCACAAGGGAAATATTTTAATGAAATTTGTATTAAAAGAGCGTACCACCAGTAGACCGCACTAGACAGCCCCATCGGACGGCGTGTAACACCGGTGGCCAGCACTAGACTGAATATTCAGAATATTTAGTGAGGAACAGACGAATTTACTAAGAATCTACGTCTAGTCAATCACACAAAACTTTACACGATACCGTTGCATTGTTGGATTGCCTATGCTGCATATTAGATGTCGTCCGATAGAGCGAAAAGCATTAACTGCAGACGCCAGTGGGCGACAAGCATGAATTACAGAGGCGGCGTGAACGTGTTAATTTAATTAATTTGCGTCGCATCTTTGGTTATCAAATTATTTGAAGATGAGTTTCGTACGTCCACACGATGCGTATACAGTACAGGATGGTGTAAAGATGTTTTTGTTGTAGGTAGATGGTAACAAATACTGAAGCTTCATAACCCTAATGCATGTTAAGTCTTTATCAGGTCGGGGTATTTCAATTTCTTTTCCCATGATGTCGTGTTAACAATTGAATGAATAGCTGCGACTCTGATACAAACTGGGTCTGCTTTCATAAGTAGAAGTTGGCTCAATTGTGCTATCGAACGGAAGTCTAGTAAGATGGGTCTGGCAGTAAATGAGGGCAAACAAAGTATATGTTATATAACTATACTTTTGATACGGTCAAGGAATTCATCTATCTTGGCTCCGCCGTTACCAACAGAAATGATGTCAGTCTGGAGATCAAGCGTAGGATCACTCTTGCCAACAGGTGCTACTATGGTCTCAATACGCAATTGAGTAGCAGAGACCTCTCTCGTGCAACACAACTAACACTTTATGAGACACTCATCCCACCCGTGCTTCTTTATGGCACAGAGGCATGGTCCCTATTAAGTACGTATGCAGCGGCCTTGAGAGTGTTGGAGAGAAAAGTACTACGCAAGATCTTCGGTCCAGTGAGAGTTGGCGATGATTTCCGTATCCGATACAACAGTGAGCTGTTTGAGCTCCTCAACGACACAGACGTTGTACAGCGTATTAATATCCAGCGACAGCGCTGGCTCGGACATGTTGTTCGAATGGAGGAGGATGCTCCGGCGAGACGGGTATTTGATGCGGGAATCTGCGGAAGTCGGCGAAGATGACGACCTTGCATCCGTTGGGAGGACCAAATCGAGGAAGCCCTGTCATCGATTGGTGTGACCAACTGGCGTAGGCGCGCACGAAGCAGAGGCGTCTGGAAGGATGTGTTGAGGCAGGCCGAAATCCGTTAAACTTGTTATTATGACCAATTAAGTAAGCAAGTAAGTAGGTTCTTTTGACGGGACATAAGAGAGACTACACGGAGGTTGAATTAATTACAACTGACTGCAACTCATGCTAACTTTGGCTTCACTTTGTTTATAACTGACAATCTATCTTCCGAGATATACGAAAATTGTATGAGTAGTAGCACTCTTTTCATATGTAATCTTCTATTGCATGGATTTTCTTTTAGGTTTCTCTTTAGGTTTTCTCGTGAAGTCATGTTATTCATAAATATTAGAAGCGAATGAATGTTTTTTTACTTTACCAACTATAATCATATATATTATGAAAGTATTTACAATAAATTTAACACATTATAAAAATCTTTTAAATGTTGAAGTATATTTTGAACTCGTATTGTATGTATAATCCTATGCAGGATATTCAAGCACTGCTGTATTTGGCCCATAAAAACCAAATAAATAATATTTTATCATAATCTATTTATTTCTGTATATAAAATATTTAATGTTTAGATTATAAGTATTTCTTCATATTTTTTTATTTTTTCTTGCAAAAAAATTCTTTTTATAGTTGAAAAATGTTTGTGTGTTTGTTTGTTTGAAAACCACATATTGAATGGCGGCAGAAGTCCTATCAAAACTACTCATGTATTCTTAGTCATTTCTTACTCTTTTCCCCTTGTACTCTGGTGTACTCATATCCTCTTATTTGGAGCGTATTTGAGTAGTTGCCAAAAATAATGAAAATAAGACACACGCCAACTTTGTCGTCGTTGTCATTGTCGCCATAGTGAATGACTGTATGTATGTATGTATAGGATGTAGCAATGAATAGTGAAGGAAGTGAATAACAAAAAAAGAAATCAACAACTAAAATGCAATAAAATATTAAATTTATGTACAGTCTTACAGGATATTGAAAGAATGCATTGATTCATTAAAGATGAAAAATTAAGAAATTTTAAAATAATAACGTTTATTGGAAATAATACAATGTGATCGTAACAAGCCTTACTTTTCATGGTTCATGTTCATGTTCATGTTTTTAAAAGTACGGCTTAAAGCTCAATAACTGCATACACAAATAATTAATCATTACAACCCTTCAGTCAGGATTACGAACGACAGATTTTTTTTGAGAAACCTTTCATGGCAACTTTATTTGCTCTCAGAGTTTTTTCCAGATATCTGCTGAGAGGAAGTCGCCGGTGAAATATTTTCATATTTTCGTTGTGATGTCTGACCTGGGGTTTGAAACGTGCCTTACGTCTAATAAGCCAAAACACTACCTACTAGACTACGGCGACTACAGGAAAAATAAGTAACTATTTTTTATTGTCTGTTTATTTACATTGTAATGAGTTGTACTATTCCCCATAAGTATTTTCAAACAATTTAAGAAGATATCCTGATGAGGTTAGATTAGATTGTTCGAAAGTTCATTGTCCCATAGCCCATTGTGATAGAATTCGTGGAAAATACAATTCTGAGGTACTCCCGTCACAGAAAATTTTTGGCACCGAACTGTCTTACTTAAAAGCAGGACATTCACTCAGAAAGTATTCTACTGAATCCGCTTCCTCCTGATCGAAACATCTCCTACAATAGTAGTATACATCCGCATACAATATACAAACAAAAAGATCTCATCGAGGCTCTTCCAGAAGCCAAAATAGCTTTGGTTCTGGATTTTCTGCATTTCGTGACATCCTAAAGGAGTTCGAAATTATTGGTTACTATATATTAATGGACACTGAAAGTGTAATAAACTTGAACCAAACTACCTAATAATGAGCAGCTGCTTATTATTGTTAATTTGTTGATTTCTTTGAAATGAGACTTCTTCACACAGAAAAACAGGCGCGATCCCCATAATTTTTATATTGTCCCTATAAATGATTTTATTATTTCATAAAGGAAACTATTATGTTTTATAGTGTACATATACGCACACAATCTTACGTTTTAATATAAAACATTTAAAATTTCTCTAATTCAATATCTCAAATTCTCCTAAAGAATAAAATCTTTTAAGGCTCTGTTATTCTAATGCAAGTATACATATATACATATATATATATATGGTACGTCAGTCTGTATGTATGTATTTAAGAACATTACGAGTACATAAAAATTGGTTTCTGAACAGATTTTCAGTTTCTTGATTTTTCCTTTGCTCATGTTGATGATGGTGCTGATGTGTGCCAATTTAAAGTTATATGAGTACGTACATCTTTTATTTTAAATGAGTTTTTCATAAAAAATTTTGAAAATTAAAAAATAAAAAGAATTTTCCCATGATTTTTAACATTTTTGTTGTAATTTTCACATACAATTTAAACCATAAAAGACTCCATTTTGTCTGCAAACATTTCTTGTATCCAAAAATCTATCAGTTTATTGGCCAAATCCAAGAAACAGTTTCATTCACTCTAGAAATACATGTGTTTGGTTTGGTTTGGCTGAACCAAATGATGAGTGAAACAATTCAGCATAAAATTTTGTGTCACAGACATTTAGTCGCCTTGAGAAGACATTATTTTTTTGTTTCTTCTTCTATTTCAGTTCTTAATTTTTCTTTTCTATTTTTTCGCATGACATTATTTATTACACGAGATTAGTGTTAATTTCTAAGACAGTTGCCAAAATATAAAATAAAAAAATTGAGAAAATTCCAATGAACAGAATTTAAGGAGCTTTGAACCACAAATCGTATGACCTGTTATGATATGTTGCGCCATTATCTCATAGTGAAACGAATTGATAAGAATTGAAAGACTGGTAAATTGTATCTGAAATGAATAAATTCAATAAAGTAAAGATTATCTTAATTTTTTTTTAGAAATTGAAAAGTGTTCATAAAACAATTGTTAATGCATAAGCGGTTATCTTTACATTACTACCAATCCATCATCTGGAATGTTGTCGCTCCTTTGAATCTATTTTTAATATTTATTACAATACAACTTTGTAAAGTAGGTATTGTTTCGTTTTTACCTTTTAAAAACGCTTAAAATATGAACTCATAGATTGCAAATAAAATAAAAATAAATTTGTGTTAAGTTTTAATTAAAATTCTTTATTATTCGCACAATTTTGTGTGCCACTGTTCACAACTTTATGTAAACAACAGCAATTGCCTTTCTTTGTTACTTCTCTGTTTATACCCTTTGCATAAACAATAACAATCATTAAGTAATTATACGACAGAGGAGGTTTCAAACCACGATTACTCTCTTCAAACACACCGCGTCTTCACACAAGACTGACTGAACTTCACTCACTCACTCGCATGCTTTGCCTTGCCTTTTATATTGCAGGGCAAACAGTCTGATGAATGTTCTTGAAGGCCAATATTCGTGACTTCGCCTTCTCGAAATCTCTATAAATGTAAACCTCGTTGTTTACGTTTATTATTGTAGTGCTTGTATATTTGTATTTTTCTTTAAGAACATCGTATTTTACGTTCACCGATTTTGATTGTGATAAGGAGGTTATATGAAATTATAGATGTATTCCATACAAATGCCATGGACAAAACAGGTAAATTTGGGTTCCAAACTTGGTCAAAAAATATTGTTTTTTCAATACTTCACTCTACAAATGGCGGGAAATAAAATTCCAAAATGTGACTTCATTTTCATTGAACAACTTCATGTGGTTTGTCACTCTGTCCCTTTGAAGTTTATTTCTTATCCAGGAATGTAATTATTATATGACTTTTATAAGCATGATATGGCAATTTAGATTCAAGTACAAGATGGTTTGAATCAATTTTTTTTAATATTTTTTTGTAGCAATTTTATTTGGTCGTCTGTCTGCTAGTAGTTGAAAGTAATTCTTCGTTCTGCGCATAAATTAAATTATGGCAGGAGTTCATGCTTTTGCATAATTTTGTTTGGCTTGAAAGACAGAAGCTTCTTACAGAGCCATAGTTAAGTTTTGTTAAATATTTGCTAAACTATACTCTTTCCTTCTCTCTTTCCTTGTTGCAAATATCTAAAAAATCTTTGACTTTGCATTGTATAACGAAATACTTACAGCGACTCAGAAAAAATAGAATAAACGCGTGGAGTTTGTAAAATTATATGCTTAAGCGGAAATCCACTGAAATTTGTTCATTAATTTGTTTTCTCAACTTTGCAGCAAATTCTCTAACATCACGTTACCAAAGGACCAATGCGACGAAACCATACAATATAAAGAATTCACGGTTACAACAACACAACAAATGGTTGTATCCAGTGAAATTGAGTTCATGTTGCAGGAAACCAATAACAACCAACGCAAACTTACATCCTGTTGCAATAATGAACTGAAGGAGTTGTGTTGTGTAGATGTTGAGTGGCTAAACGTAGTGATAGTAGAGAACGCATTTCTGCAACGCAATATGCTGCAGATGACGTTGATATATTTGTTGTTCTTTTTTTTATCGTAAGAAAACACACCAATCTTTAACTGCAGTCCTTGCTTATATTTAGGCTGCATTGTTACATGCTGTAGTAAATAACGAAATACAAAATTTTACTGGAAAGAATTTATCAAATGTAATGGAATAGTTTATCTGAACATTACAACCCAACATTGATAAATATTAAACCAGTAATCGCTGAGTTTTAACCACGGTTTTAGGAATTTGGATTCTTAGTTTAAAGCAATGAAAATTTCAGGCTCAAGGTATTACGCCATAAGAATACATACGTCAAGTTTGAGTTCGTGTGGTTCGTTATCAATTATTTCGACTCTAATGTCGCAGAGGTAAGATGAAATAAATGCTTACGCATTTTCGCTACTCATAAGCACTCATGAAATTTTGAATATATGTAAGTGAGTCAACAATATTGAAACTTAACTATGTACTCTGATTGATTCGTACTCACTTCAACGTTGATTTATAATTACTGGTTGCAATGAGTATTCGTACAACGTTGACATCGAACTCATACCATTCGAAATATGTTTGATTTATAAGCCTGCTCATTCAGATTCATAACTTTAGAAAAATACTTATAAATGATTCGAGTGTGTATTTACAAAAAAGAAAAAAGACACAAAAGCTAAAAAGACAGAGCAGCAAGCAGAGCAAACACACAACCTTTTAGGGGTATTTTAGTGTTCGTACGCGAATCATACTTATTTTGTGATTCGTGTATATGTTGAGTTATGGAGACTCGAAATCAACAACATCATACGTGTTGTTAAGCATGAATATGATGAGTACTTCAAACTTTGAATATGAGTAGAGGGTTCCATGATATTAAAATAAGTATGAATGCGTATAAAATCAGAAATTATGAGTATGATTCGATTCTACTCATCTTTTTGTTACAGATCAATCTAAATAAAAGTGGTGAGCGTTGCATTGACTAGCGATCAGCGTTGACGCTAAAGAGCGTTAAAGTTTTGTCATGAAAGTAATGTTAATGTGAATGGTAAGTCGCTTGATTGAGGTGAAAACAGCTTCAATAGCATTATGATTGAGTAAAAAAATTTAAAGATGTCAATTATTCACAGCCAACTTTTTTCTTCAAAGTGCCGTCAATTTCGAATTTTCTAATTAATACTAATCTAATGGCTCTAAATAACACATAGATAACTTAATGGGGCTAGTTTGTACACCCCATCTATTAATAATATTTAAAAGAAATAAGGAAAAACTAATTTATTTTTTAACCAAATTTTAAAAAGCCATGTGTTCCTCTTTCCTGGAAAATAGAAATATTTTGTGAACTTTAAAAAATGAAATCTTCAACAAAAGTAAAGAAGATTAATGTAAAGATTTGCATTGGTTTTGAAATAAAAGTCATGATTTGTTATGCTACTCTTATAAATAATAACGAATAAATCATAAAATCATTTTTAGAGAAAAAACGGTAAAGATTTCCTTGAATTCCGGTGTGATAGTACAAAATCATATAAAATACAGGGGATATGAGTATGAAATGGTTATGGTTGGATATACATTCATCCACTCGTATTAGTTTAACATTAATTTAAAGAATATATAAATGCGAAATGCATTAAGAAACGAGTAAAGAGTATCAAAAAAGAAAATGCTGGTAAAAAAGTGGGAAAATCATTTTTTACAAAACAGATTCCTTTCAGTGATGCATTTTGGTACGAGAGGAAGAGTACATGAGTCAAAATAGAATGAATGAGCGAAGCAACGAATAACTTGTTAGATAAAAATCCATTCGATGCTATGGAAAAACACGAATTCTCTACGTTAATAATATAAATCTTTACAATATTTATAGATTTTTCTACTTTGAATCGAAGCAAATACAAATCACAACAATTTTCTTCTCCAAGCATTTTTTTGTAAACTTAAAATCGTAGAATAAGAATTACGAACGAAATCTCCTAAAATACGGTTTAGATTTTGGTGTAAAGAAAATTCAGTACAATTCTTAAGTTTTTACAATAACAACGTTTTTGCTTTTTAACTACAAAAGAAAATGAAAACTTTTTCAATTTTTTATTCTCTTTTTTTCCAAGTTTTTAACTGTCTTCCATGACTATAGAAACGTTTCATTTGTATTTAAAATTCTACTCTTCGATGTCTTCGATGTTTCTGTCATTGCTTGTATTTCTTTTGCTCTTCCACTCCAAATAAATGCATTCAGGATTCGTTGCAGGAAATGATTTCGTTGCAATTAATTTTACAAAATTTTACATTTATTTGTTGTTGTTGTTTTTTATAGAAATACAATGGGATTCGTTCTCTTGTAATTTGTAAACGAAATTTTGTTAATTGCAATCGTAAAACTCAGAAAGTGTCATTGAAACAATTTTATTACTACGGTTTCTAGGGAAAACTGTTTTTTAATTTAAAAATAAATCTGCATGTACTATGCTGGTGGTTGTAACTGTGTTGGATTTATTTTCTATTATAAACGAAATACATTTTTAATTTGCATTTGGCTTCTAACACATACCTTTTAAATATTTCTCTACTAAAAATTTTAGATTTTATTGGAATACACTATTATTAGGGCGGTTTAATGTATGATTAATTACGGCTGTGAAAAATATTCGAATTAAATACAGTTTCCTTAATGTTGAGTGTCCCAATTCGGTCAGATTGGACACGATCATTGCATCTGCCAAATCCATTATAACTACTCGCAGACGATGGAATATTTAATGAATTACTGCTTATTGACAGCTCGATCTTAAATTAATGATACTTTGAATAAAATCAAGCAGTAATCGATCGTTATGTCATTTTTAATCTTTTCTTTCTTCCTTAAGTATTACGCTCAAGCGTAGCAAAACTAATTAGCCATCCATCGATCTTCTTTTCAATATGACTAAAGCATCGAAGAAAATGCACTGCATGGGCCAGCAAATATCAGTAATTTTTGAACATATTGTTACGAAAATGGATAAATCTAGATATTAGCGTTTTGCTTTTACATCTTTTAACATTAAAATTATAAACAAAAGCCAGAAAAACAAAAACAATGAACTTGTTTACATGACAAATAGGTAAACAAAAATATATCAACAGACACCAGCTTAAAAAATGATAAGTACAACAACAAACACTACAAGAATAAACGTAAACAAAATACACAAACAACGGTATTTACGTTTATAGAGATTTCGAGAAGGCGAAGCCATGAACATTCGCCTTCAAGAACATTTATCAGACTCTTTACCCTGCCATATAAAAGGCAAGGCAAAGCAGTCGAGTGAGTTAGTGAAGCTCAGACAGTCTTGTGTGAAGACGTAGTGCGTTTGAAGAGAGTAATCGTGGTTTGAAGATCTCCGTTACAAAGAATCTGTCGAACAATTGACTAATAATTGTTATTTTTATAGCAATAACAAACAAAGCAATTGTTGTTGTTAACATCAAGTTGTGAACAGTGGCATACAGAACAGTGCGAACAATAAAGAATTTTAATTAAAACTAAACACAAATTTAGTTTTATTTTATTTGCAATCTACGAGTTTAAATTATAAACGTTTTTAAAAGGTAAAAACGTAACAATATTTTGAGTTTACAATGGCAATAATCTGCTTGGCATTATCTCTCTATCACTTAAAGAAGGCAGGCTTACAGCATCATTATCATTGTCATTATCATTTAGCAAAACTACGTATTCGATTGATTTAACATACGTATGTATATTAAAATATACGTATGTATATTAAAATCAAATAAAATTGTTCATTCTAAAATTTAATTAATTTCGGTATACGAAAGATTAAAGTGTGTGTGTGTGTGTTGACATTTTGTAGACAGGCATTCAGTAGAAAATAGTTTGGCAATCCAAAGCAGTCGGATGATATTGATGAAATTGCTAACCAACCAACCTAAAACGTGTGTTCAAGAAATTTATTTAATTTTCATTACAACAACAAGCCACTCTTCATTGTTGCATATATGTATGTACCATCATTAATATTATTAGAACAGAAGAAGGAATACGACAAAGAAAATTTTACCAAAATACCAACAGAAAATTCAATACAGGAAAATATGTACTCAACCACCAATACTGCTACGAATACTCATTTTAATAACTAACTTACAATAATACATATACAAACGTCTGTTATGTATGTATATTCGCCTTGAAGATGCACTGGAAACAATGGCAATACAACAGCAATTGCACTTAATTTCTCAAATTGATGTCCATTGCCAGACATTAAATCTATGAGAGTATCTTGTACTATAATTATTGTAGGTTGTAAGATCTACCACAACATTTAAACTGCAGTGTGGCATATATACGATGACTTTAGAAAATTAGCAGAATATTTTAAATTAAATTCAATGTGTACGGAGTTCATGTATTTGTTCATATACAGCATACTCCAATAGAGTGAAAGGGCAATATAGAAAGACAGACATTCAAATGAGATTTATTAAAGGCCTCAGCAAACCAAACAGCCAACAAGATATACACGACAGTACGATACTGCACAGGAATCATAGTTCCATTTGGTTTTTCTTATGTAAAGTTTTCACCAGAGGTCAGAAATGAATCGTTTTTTCGCTACTCATAAGCACTTGTGAAATTTTGAATATAAGTGAGTCAACAATATTGAAATGTAAGTATGAACTATGTATTCTGATTCATTCATACTCACTATAACGTTGATTTATAAGTACAGGTTGCAATGAGTATGCGAACAACGTTGACATCAAACTCATACCATTCGAAAAATGTTCGATTCATAAGCCTACTTATTTAGATTCATAACTTTAGAAAAATGCTTATAAATGATCCGAATAACTTGAACCAAAATTTACAGTCTTAGTTATTGTTTACATTTACATTTACAAAAAATAAAAGGCACATGAGCAAAAAAGACGAAGCAGCAAGCAGAGCAAACACACAACCTTCTTGTGAGCATTTTAGTATTCGTACGCGATTCATACTTATTTTGTGCTTCGTGTCGAAATCAACAGCATTATACGTGTTGTTAAGTATGAATATGATGAGTAATTCAAACTTAAGATATGAGTGGAGGTTCTATGATATTGTTACGTTTTTATCTTTTTAAAAACGTTTAAATAGGAGTTCATTAATTGCAAACCAAGTAAAAACAAATATGTGTTTATTTTCTCTTAAACTCTCATTATTTTTACACAACTTTTGTGTGCCACCGTATACAACTTAGCGATACAACAATAATTTGCTTGTACACTATTCTATTTCACACTTCTGTCTGCTTTAACACTAACAACTATACGTTAGATCTTCTCTGCTTACAACCTTTTTGCAAGTAATACCACTTGTACGTTCAAACCGAAACGCGTCTTCACACAAGGCTGACTGAATTAATTCTGACTGCTGCCTGCTTTATCCAGCCCTTTTATAGTCCGACACAACCAGTCTAACGAACATTCTTGAAGTGGAAGGTTCGTGTTATCGCCTTCTCGAGAATTATGTTGTTAGTACATTATTCTTGTATACTTTGCTTTTGTTGTCTATTACATATTTTATGTTGTTGTTGGTACCAGGCGCAACCAGGTTCGTCATACATAAGTGTGTGTGCAGCTTTAGATAATCAACACGTTCATTGTATTCCTTGTGTTAGTGTGTATTTGTATCATGTGGCTTTTGTTTATCGTTTTTGTTGTTTAACGATATTAGGTCGTTTCGATTTGCGTAACAATATTAAAATAAGTATGAATGCGTATAAGTATCAGAAATTATGAGTATGATTCGATTCTACTCATCTGTTTGAATACTTTGAACAATGAAGAGATCTTCTATTTGTTAATTTTTTTTTATTTTACTTACCTTAATTCGTTACCCATATGGCTATTTAATGAGCAAGTAAAGAATAGTAAGAGTATTTAAATCAAATGTTATCCCTTTCGTTAAATATTTCATGGTCTTGAAAAAGACCGATGTGTAGCCGCTGCAAACCGCTTGAAGTCTCTATGTAGACTGTGATAATCCTGTTGGTATTTGCCCAAGATTGCTGATTGCATTGAGTTGTCAAATAAATCTTCCCATCCTTCTTCAGATATTTGATTGTATGTGGCTCTACACACGTAGTAACTCTTCTCTAATTTGTGGTAAAGAATTGGAAAAGAAAAGACGAACAAATATTTTAAAAACAATTGCATTTCATTTCATTTCATTTCGTTTCGTTTTATTCAATTTCTTTATTTTTATCGTATCGTATTTAAAAATCTAAATTGAATGCACAATGTCTGTTAAACTAACTCTCAAGGTAACGGAGGAAACAAACTTTTATGGACAATCAGCCTAAGGACTCGTTAGCCATTTGTACGTGACTGTAGATATTGTTTCGGATTGTTAGGCATTTGTAGTTGACCAATGTTTTTGGCATGTGGCATGGGGAAAATGTAACGTGGATTCTACGGCAGTATCACCTGCATCTGTATTGGCAACTAAATCCGTTTGTCCAATCATATCAACTGCATTCAATAACTCCATACCTTTTGCAACCATATCAACATTGACATCCACATCCTCATCATCATTAGCGTCATACTCATCGTTGTAGCAAGTGCTGCTGCTGTGGTATTTTGTCAAGCATAATATCAAGTCTTTGGTTATAATTTGTGGTTGTGAATTGCGAAACGTTTGCAATACTCTATCGTTCCCACTGTCCGTCACTCAGTGCCTCTCCTGGCCTGATAGCTCTTTCGCTATGAAGTGATGATGATGTTGTCCTTGCTGTTGTTGCTGACGATTGAAATCAATGCCGTATTGAAATCTATTAGCCGGCAACATATGATGACCACGAGAATTGCTAAAATTCTGAAATGATGGCCATAAATACTGGAAAATATGTTTAATAAGTTCACTTAAAAGGGGATAGAGTGAGAATGAGTGAGAGAAAACCAACCGAACGAAAAGAGCAATTTTATTATCAACCGCATACACAATATAAAACGTAAGCTTTTAGCGATTTTAAATGCATGGTACCAATTCCAAAATATAAATTCTAGGGCGAATATTAAAAATTGAAACGAAAACTGGTAAAAATAAAAGAGATAAGAGATAATATAATACTGTTACCTTTTTACCTTTCAAAAACATTTAAAATATGAACTCGTAGATTGCAAATAAAATAAAAATAAATTTGTGTTTAGTTTCAATTAAAATTCTATATTATTGGAACAATTCTGTATACCAATGTTCACAACTTGATGTAAACAACAACAATTGCTTTGTTTGTTATTCCTCTGTTTATACTTTTTGCATAAACGATAACAATTACTAGACAATTATGCGACAGATCTTTGTAACGGAGATCCTCAAACCACGATTGGTCTCTTCAAACACACCGCGTCTTCACACAAGACGGACTGAAATTCATTAATTAATTCATTAATTAATTCATTAATTAATTCATTTGTCTTGCCTTTTATGTAGCAACGTAAACAGTCTGATTAATGTTCTTGAATGCGAATGACTTCGCCTTCTGGAAATCTCTATAAATGTAAACATCGTTGTTTACATTTCTTTTTGTTGTTTATGTATTTTGTTTACATTTGTTCTTGTAGTGTTGTTTGTGGATTTTGTTTACTTGTATACCATTTTTTATGCTGATGTTTGTTGTTATATTAAGCTGTACGGTAATTTGTAAACAGGCTTGTTTACTGCATTGTTTTGTTTTGGTAGCTTTTGTTTATAATTTTAATGCTAAACGATGTAAAAGCAAAACATCAGTATTTAGATTCTTCATTTTCCTAACAATACAATAAAATGTTAATGAAATGGAAATTCTGATTATCACTCGGATAATTATTGAAACGTTTTATTTACTTTTTATTTATCATTAAATCAGAAAAGAAAATATTAAAATAATTAAAAACAATAATAATTATAATAAAAAAATATATTCAATCACACACTTGCATACACAGATAAAAGGAGCAAGAGAGAGAGAGAAGGAGTGACATTTAATAATAATTCAGAAATAAAAAATATACATATGTTCGGAAGAGTGGATAAACGTTTTACAAAAGTTGTGATTATTTACACATTAATCAGTTATAAATGAGTACTTATTACAGCGTTTTTTTATTTATTTAGTAAACTATTCATTAAACAAATTTATATGCTCGTACAACGTGCATCCTTATAGTGTCACCACATACAGGAATATTAATATTCAATGCCTGATTAATCATTGCTTTACACGAGTGCTTCCATATGACACTTGTGTACAAGCACAATATGGCAATTAATTCTTTATTAAGGCGTTTATTTCTTTAATTGTTTTTTAAGCGAAATATCAATCAAATACTCTTTAACAATCTCTAATGACAGGAAATTAAAGGCATTGGAATAAAGTGAACTCTCGTTTGTTTTCTAATGGAAATATAAATACATTCCTACATAAATAATTGGTCATTACAGCCCTTTAGTCAGGATTACGACCTAGCTTCTCACACCACTGATGTTCTGTGTGTTAATTTTATACATGTGTGGCGGGACCTGCAGTTTAAAGTCATTTCCGAACGCCAGAGTTTTTTGAGAAACTTTCAATATTAGCTGAAGAAATATTTATTTCATATTTTCGTTTTGATGTCTGATCTGGGGTTTGAACCGTGGCCTTACGGCTAATAAGCCGACACACTACCTACTAGACTATGGCGACTTCAATAAGACTGCAATAAAATTGTCGAACTAAATATGTATAAATATAGAAATTAAGACACACAGAGAGAGAGAGAGAGAGAAGTTATATTTAAAATGTAATTCATTTGTTTAAGTTTCTGACATACTTGGCCTATTATTGAGCTCGATTAATCTAATAATCAAATCTATGCCATCAAATAATTGACTGTTCAGTATTTACTCGTTATAATTGTAATAATTAAATAAAAAAAGTATACGTGTGTTTAGTATCTTATTTTTTTATTGGTTGTATTGAATAGTAATGAATTGAATTTTCACGGATTACACACATATAATCAATCCCTATTCTAGAAACTTTAGTGTCCGAGATTCTTTGTTCTGTATTATGCAAAATGATACCCTTTATCCGCTACTTTACTCACGGTGATAAATTTTATACAGAATTCTTAATTTCATTGATGATGTTAACAGTTTAATACAGTGCTCTGTTGGCCTTAAATGCGAATTAAATTTGGTAACGAAAGCTTTTTAAAGCAGGATTTTAGTTGTTACAGTTTTGGGATATTGTTTCTACAGATGATATTTTTTTCTGTTTCCAGTTGTTCCTCTTACAAAAAAAGAGAAAACAAGCTACCTAAAAATGTTTGCAAATATGTACAGAAAATACCCTAAAAGCAACACAGTTTCTTTGTTTATCCTCTTATTCAGTATAAAATACTCAATCGCATACAGCAGTAGCGGCATTTTGCAAACCAATGGCAACAACACCAATGCATTGATTTCCCAAGTGGCACTTAAACTTCGTATCAAAAAAAAAATCATCGAAGAGCATATGACAATAACAAAACATGCATTCGTTCATCCATTCATACATTCATTTGTAGTTGCAACAGCAATCCAATACATTGGAATGCATATGCAGAAAACCTGTTAGTGTATGTGTAAGTGTTGATGTTGGTGTTGTAAATGTTCATGTATTAAAGGGTATCCTATTTTGAATAATTTTTGTGTGAAATTAGAAAATTTTACTGCTTTTGTTGTGTTGATTCTCTTCTTATCTCGTTTTTTGTCTACATTTCTTAGCGTTCAATATTCATTCGCATTGTTTACGTTCTCATTCACACATTCTCTTTCGTTTGAAGCTGGTGATTTGAATGTATGTCCGTGTACAAAGCATGTCTGAGTATGTGTATAAATAAAGCAGCTTGACTATCATTATTGTTTTGACTGTATGCAAATGCATGTATGCATGTGTATAAACTGGTTGAGTTTTGCAGCCAATATTGAATAATGCATGACTGCATAAACACACATATCGACAACTACATATGCATACCATACTCTTTATCAAGTCCAAGCAAGTGTCTTTGTGTGTGTGCGATTTATACTGAAATACAGTATTTGTATCGCTAATATTCGCATTCATGTGTCTTTATATGCAAGTGTTGCTATTAAAATGTGTGTGAGTTTGCAAGAGATAGAGAGAGAGAGAGAGAGAGAGAGAGAGTGACTAAGAGAGTGATAAGAACAAATAATACGGGTTATTTTAGAGTTGTTTTAGGCATTTATTGATCGAATCGAATTTAACTTTGATATCGTATTCTGGTCCAGACAGTCATAGTAGAACTTTTCAGTTTACTTAATTCCACTTTAAGTGAAAACTTCTTATAAAAAGCGCTGGTGCATATGAATATAGATGCAGCTAAAAAGTTAAAAAAATCTTGCTGGAAAATCATTTGTACCATTTTTTCAATCTCAATATAAAGTAGTAAGTCATCTAGCCTTATTCCTAATGCGTCAGTCAAACATTAAACTATTCAAATATAATTCTATTCAGCTAAAGGACAATATATACTATAGTATAGGATCACAGTTGACAGCTGTCAGTCAATAAGGATTAGACTCGAAAATTCTTTTTTAAATTTTATAAATACGTGTCACCTGAATTGTAGGAGAGTATTAATGCGATTATTCTATTCAATCGAATATTTTCCAACTATAATGTAATCTGCAGCTTGTTTTGGTAAACGGGTATTGAAATCTCTTTAACTAGATCACCATTAAATCTAAGCGCACTTATGCTTATACGGACACAAGGATATTATTATTGCCATAGGCATCAATGGCAAAATAATAGTGAATGTCACTTGCTACATATGTACAGTAGAATGGTATATTATTGCCTGTTAAATTGCCACAAAATACATGACACACAACAAAACTACTAAAGCTTGTTTAGGGATTTATTTCACTTTTGTTAAAATCACTCTGTAATATCATACGAATTGATTAGAATATGTATTATTGTCAATGAAACACACAAATACACAACCACATAGACAGCACTTTTGAAAGATATGATTGGAATATATTGATTAATATATCGCTAGATGGGTGGATGGTATACTCACTTCAATTAAAAAGCTTTTTAAAGTGAATGCAATTGAATTCTAGTGGCATAATTTAAAATTTAAGTGTATTACTCTTTTAAGTTAAATTTACTTTCAAATAGAAAAAAATACTTTCTATCATATTCCGTGGTAGGTACAGATAAATTTTCAAAATTAAATTTTATTGAACTTGAAAAATTGTAAGTTTTAAGTAAATCTAATAATATTTAAATAAAATTAAAAGTTTTCAGGTGTTGTCTTACGTGCTTGGGAGCCTCATAATATACGGAGTTTAAAATTCGTAATTATATGCCACACAGAAATATCTTCATTACGTATAGTAATTATTGCTAGTTTTATATTTTCTTTAATTTTTTTTGAATATTAATGAGTGATTTTTGTTTGCTGGACTGTAAATATTTATTGAAATTTTTATTCGATTACGTTTTAAGGAAATATTACAAGGCAAATACGTATGTTAGCAAACAATCGCCACTCATTCGATTTGTTATAGCGAATAATAAATAATTTACACACAACAATAACATAGCATTATTGCCATTGACAGCTTTGTTGTCATCATCAGGATGTCCGAACGAATGAATACGATATGAACGTGGCTAATGTTACCAAATTTAAGCGAAACAAAAAAGTTTTTAATTAAAAAAAGTTTATTTTTTTAATGCAAATTTAATTATCGTGGAGCGGATTTAGAAGTCATCAACAGAAATTATTCATTCACAACGATGGACTAATTAAACACATACGCCAGGAACTTTTTTCCATGGCGTAGTTATTGAGGCGTAAAGTGAAAACACATGCACTTGAGAGTTCACACACGGACATTGTGTTTGAATATCAAGCCAAATTAGGTCCAGCAATAACAACAACAATGATATTGATAAAGGAAAATTTAAAAAAAAAAATTATAAAAACTAAAAAATGCAAATAAATATTCAGAAAGAATGATTCGCCACATATGTACATATGTATGTATATACACAAATATATACTTCGACAAATACATATATTCAAATGGTTAGATAAATACAAGAATAAAATGCCACATAAATAACAACAATAAACAAAAATTATTAAATTTAGTTTCTCTGTGTTTGTACTACATGTCACGTATGCATGTATGTATACGTGTAGGTGCTTTATTTGCATCGTTTACTATGCATTTTCATATGTGTAGTAAACACACATACTTTTAATAAAATTTTCAATAATTTTAAAATTTTCTAATAATTGTACAGCTTTAAGCTCAAGTAACATAAACATCAACAAGAACACGAGCATTAACACGAGCGCTAATAGTAACGATTAATGTGACAGTGACAGCTGCACCTATATACATAGAAAAAGAGTAGCATATGAAAGTGCATGTATTTTTGTTTGTTTTTCTTTTGTTGCCATTGAATGATGTTAGGAAATAGTAGAAGTCCTGTCTTCATTTTAACATTTTAAGCATCATCTGCTTTAATTCTTATTATCATTTGTTCTTGTTGTTGTTATTATTATTATCACACGTTGTTGATGATCCATGTTGTTGTTTTATTTAACAATCGCAATACACAGAACCGGAAGTGCACAACAACGGTGCTGACAAATTCAATGCACCAGTAAAAACAACACAATTGAGCCTTTATTGCACGAATGCAAACACACGTCAATACGAATACACTTACATGAAACAACACCCTCGTTTATGCAGCTCATGCTCATGTATTAGTATGCATGTTAGTTTAAGTTTTTATATTATCTCACATACATATACATATACACACAATACAATACAAACCTTACATATGAGAGAACACCACACTGCGCCTTTATTGTCAAATTAGTATTGAGTTCAAGCGTGTGTGCTATTGTGTGTACAAATTACAACAATTTTTTAAAATTTATCTCCTCAACTTGAATACATTGCGTATAACAACCATAAATGAATAGACTAGACTCAGTAACAATTTTATATTTTAACATACTTACATACATATGTACATATTTAGGCATGTAACCATACCCACCAATACATACGTTTGTGGCAAATGTAGCAGGTCAATTAAAATGTGGTAATAAAAAGTAAATATATCGACGAATTATTTTTTGTTGTTATTTTTATATATTTACACTGTTGTTGCTTTTTTTATTGTTGAATTGAATGCGTTCTGAAGAAAACATTGAAACGTCAGTTATTGTCCATTAGCGCTTTGTGGTATTTAACTGGGTCTGCTGTACATGTGATCATATGATTCACCATTTACTCAAGAACTGATTCTACCCTTGAACTCATCTACAAGGTATTATTAACTGCATTTGTGATATCAAAAATATAGTCAAACAGTTAAGTACCTTATATTTAAGTATTCCTCATGCTTTTTCTTTTCAAAACCTTGTTGCACAATTGTGGCACATAAGTTGTCTACACATTAAGTAAGTCTTCTGTTTCAGTTACTTTTGTTTTTGTTCGTTTTAAGCTTCATTATGTTTATTTCATTATTCAGCAAAAAAACAAACGAAAAAAAATTGCCCTGATTTACAAAATTTTATATTGAAACTGTGTGACTGTGTTAAATGGTCTCGATTTTCTTTATTTAACTTCATTACTTCGTTTAAGCACGACTCACTCTTTGAAACAATAACAAATTTTTTTTGTAACAAAATACTCAAAAGATGGATTTTTTTCTATATGCTTTACGCTCTTAATATGAAATTTTTATTTGTTTTCCTGAATAAATATCACGGGTAACACTGCACGCAACATGTTCCATCCATACCGTGCCACAAAACAAACGAAATATGAAACAAACAAATAACAAATAAAAATAAAAGAGAAAAAAAACCGGAATATTTATATTCATGAGCAGCGTATTATTTGTTTACCAATAAACACACACTCTATCGCATAAATATGTACACATCATATACATATACACATAAGTATGTGTATACATGTGAAAAAAAACGAAGTGAAACGTTGATTTAATATTTAAACAAACGTGCTTAGTTGTATACATAAGTAAAAGCGAGCGTGTATGTATTTACATACGGCAACACAGCCAGACGTATGTATTAAAGAACATTTTTTATGATTTAAAAATAAATTGAAATGTTAACAATAACAACCATTCACAAGTATGCATATACACTGAGCGCCAAAAGTGAGTAAACACCACTGAAATAATCTTAGGATAGTGAGAAAAGTAAATGAGAATCGACGAATAAATTTCCAAAAATAAAAACGTTTATTTATTACTTATAAAATGTTTAAACAAAAACAACAATTCATGATAAAGGAACTTTTTTTTTATAATTAAGAACAAAAGTGTTGACTCACTTATGACGCTCATTGTACGTATTCATAGTATGTTTCTCTCTTTTCTATGTGAGTGTGTCTTTTGGCGGCGGTTAAATAGAAGAACGAAGATGCTTTAAACAGTAAATTATGGTACCGCATATGAAATACAATCGTATATCCCGTATAATATAGTGAGAGTGTATAAACATACATACATACATACATATTTACGGCTGACTAAACGAATAAACATACAAGCATACGTATGAATAGGTAAACATTCAACGTGCGCCAAATAAATACAAACACAGAAATTATAGTAAATAAAATACATCTACTATACCATACATACGTATATACACTGCCACACATACAGTGGTGAGCAAAAGTGTTTAAATGTTAACGCTTCAAGCACTCAAATGTCTTTCATACTATGAATACATATGTACATATGTTGAACGGATTATTTCCTTGCTTTCAAGTTTACCAACCAATTTTTAACTATCGCGGATGTGTGTTGCGGATCGCCTTCTTGCTGAAATGAAATGTTTTCATCAGGATTTCTTTATATCTTATTATCCGTTCAATGTGCAGAGAGACAATTTCTGTAAGTGACCGTGTTCGACTATTAGCATGGATTCTGAAGGTGAATTTCGCATTTTTCCTATACTTTGGACAGTGATGTGGGCAATATTTATGGACTTAACTAATTTTCTACATGTCTTCACACTTTTCATCGAATGTATGTATGTTACATTTGCATCATTCGGTGTATAACAAACCCTTCCGTTTATATTCATACAATTTTGCTCGTCAGTGTATGTATATATATTTTGGTAGAATTTATGTAATTTTAGACTATATCATAGCTTGGGGAACATTATAATTTTACGTGAACAAACAGCCGGAGATAGAGACAGAGAGAGAGAGAAAGAGGTACAGGCAAATCGTAAGACAAATACCGTCAAACACAAGCGGAGGTACCCATTCATATACTGACAATCGTATGAAATAAAATAAGTTGCAGTTTCAAATTTAAAATCTCACATACATACATATACTTATGCATATACACATCATGTGTGTGTATGTGGTGTTAAGGTAATTGTAGCTTACCTACTATTATTTAGGCAATATAAAGTGCTTTTAGGCGCCTTTGCTATTTATGATGCTCCAGTTGTATCTATTTTAACTGGCAGCTATATTTGCCGTTTATAAGTTATAAATGTAAGCTATACGTAGCATAGGTTTAGAACTACAGTCTGCTTCTTTTATTTCTTCATATTCAAATGTAATCATATCTTTATTAAATGCTACACCAAAAGGTACTACATGAGTATATTTTATGTGTTTTAAAGCCTTTGTTCTTTCAAAAAATATAGAATTTAATAACTAAATAAAATGGATCTTTCTGGATATGGGAAATCTGTTATAAATGCAATGAATTAAATGATCCATGGTTCTCGGAAGCAGACAAATTGGTAATGGGTGGAATCTGCAAAGGAATATTTAAACATTCTTGATGATACACATTCCCAGAAGAATGCTACTGACCCAAGTAGTAATGTGATGCAGGAAGAAAGCGTAGAGTAACAATATATTTCTAAGAGGCTTATACTTTAAAATGCCTGCACTTTTACTGGTTTTTTCCTTTTCCACTTTCTATTTAAGGGGCATCTGCTATTACATTTAAATGATAGTATGCATGAATACATATGTATGTATGTAAGTTGGGTGTTGGAGTAAAAATTCTTGCTTACAGCCAATAAAGCAATTGTTTACAGCATTTTTTTTTTGAAGTTTTCACACATTCATTCTTTCATTCATTTACATATGTATGTGTGTGTGTGCGTGTGTCGGTGTGTCTGCAACAATTTTATTAAGTCCATAAGTTTATGTGAGTGCTCATATGCATATTTTTCTACCTTTTTCTTTTTTACCTTTTCATTCTTCTGTTGCCGCCATAGCATTAATAAATTATGCCCCAAATTTGCATGTCAATGTTACACAGTTGAGCGTTTACTTACTCTCAGTTATTTTTAAGTCTATCACACAGAATGTTTGTTAATAAAATATTTAAAAAAAAAATTTTTTATTTTCACTCCAACCCCCAAAATGTTATTAATTTCAATGACGTTTATCTGTGCCTGGTTTGAAGTGTTTGAATTTGTGATTGGCTATTAACGGAAAATATTTGGTTAAAGAAGGAGATCGCTTTAAATGTATTCACTTTTTATAAAATATAGGCTAATTAATGCTAATTACAAAGTTATCAAACCATTGAAAAGTTTTATTTAAATGCTTGTAAAAGAATAGTTCCATTCTCATTCAATTCCACTAGAAAATAAAAATAAATAATTTTTTTTTAAATAAAGTCAAAGGCTGACATCTTAAGTAGCCTCTGGTATAACATTTTAATGAAAGAGTTTAAAAACTTAAATTTCAGGCAATATTGGCTGTCCGAATTAAACCTTGAGTTAAACTCAATGAATTCTTTAAAAAAAGATCGTTTGACATAAAATAAATATCTATTCGAACCTTTGTATATTTGTATGTATATTTGAAGGTGTAAAAATTTTCATTTATACCGATATGGCTTGCATCTATGTAGTAACCTGAGTTTCTGGAAAATTTTCATTTTATTTTTTCCCTTCATTTTGCATGTCTTTACTCCTGCATTTCATTTTTGGTTTCATTTTTATTTTTCGTCATAATTTTGTACAAAAATGTAACCCAGTTTCAAGAAAATCCAATAAATACAGGAAAAATAGGGCCAACAAAATCACTTTTAAGTACAAAGATTAATTTATGACAGACAGAGAGGTGTAGTTGTGTTTTTTTTTCGTGTAATTGCATGCATGTTATATGTATGTGTCTGAATATATGCATGTGTCTGAATAGATTTTCAATTATGAGTTAAACTTTGAAATGCCATTCATTCATACAACAACAAAAAAAATGTTTATACAAGCACATAAACAGAGAGAGAGAGAGAGTGAGAGAGAGAGAGATTGTTTTCGTAAATGTGGTAAATTCAACACTCACTCAAAATGCAAAAATTTTTTTTTTGTGTACATTTTTTGGTTATTTGTGCATGAGTATGTCAAACATACATGAATGAATTTACCTCTACACATGAAATTCATATTTGTATGCAGATTTAATGTGCATGTATTGATGTGTAAATCTTTTTTGATCGCACTTAAAAGAGTATGACAGTCTGTCTGCAGTTGTGTATGAATGTTCCATGACCAACACACATTTGCAACTAATTACTCGCATATATATTTTTCATATTCTACTCGTATATGGACAGTAAGGCCAACAATAAATTCGTTGAATATTAATGTGGTTGTTGTAAGTGTCGGTGTTTGTTTTTAAGGCATGTAAACTGAAGTCTGTCTGCGTAGCAGAGTGTGTCCTGTAAATGTTGCAAATATTTTATTCATTCATTTTATTGTAACCATAGTTCTTATTGTTGTTGTTGTTGTTGATAAATCTCATCATGTCGTTTTACTGCCGCACGATATTGTATTAATTTATCATACATCACAGGTAGAAAAGTTGATATTTTTGGTTTTATTTCGTTGTCTTATTCTCTTTTTATTTATTTTCAATTTATTTGTTAAAAATTGTAGTTGGTTTTGATGTTTTATTTGAAAGTGGTTAAATTTTATGCTTTAAAAGTGTTTTTCTGTGGCGATTCTGTTTAAAAATCCTGCTGTTCATAACTTGTCTTTTAATCCTTTTAAGCATTGTATTTAAAAGCTTTTTTATCACTCTTCTATTACTACTTGAGGTAAGAATATTTAATTTATTACCAGCTTTTAAGTCGATTAAGCACATACGAGACTATGTTAGGCTTATGAAATGATTTGATTTGATACAAATTATAAATCAGATTACATGTTACAGAGCATATGTTACAGTCTAAGATATAGTATTCAACAAACTAATCTAATTAAATTTAAATTTAAATTAAAACACAGTACGTCATATTAACACAACATAAGTAGGATTTTATGAAGGTATGTTATAGCTTTTTAACACGAGCGTTTTCTAATTTAACAAACTTTTTTTTCAGGAAGTTCCAATAATTTCTTTGATCCCTATTGCTCATAAGACACCTTGGGTCTTTGATGGTCTCTAACAAAAAAGTTCTTCCTCTAAAATCAACTATATTGAAAGTACTGTGCCGTGTTCAAACCAATCCGTTTTATCGAATGAACACAGATCGAGTTATCCTTGTACCCAATATTCCAATTCAGCTTAACCTACTTCAATGTCATGTTTTAAGGTAATTTTCTATAAATCATGCAATTCTGTGTTCATTTGGCTTGTGACGTTGAGACGTAAACAATTTAACAATGTTTAGATAACAGATCTTAATTAACAAAGAACGAGAAAGTGAATTTTAAAGTATGAAATATTAAACCTTGTAAAGCTTAATTGAAAACAATTTTTTTTTGCATTATTTTCTTTAAAAACCAATATATTGTTTAAGTGTATGAGGGCGTATACACATATACACTATGGATATATTGTTATTATTGTTGTAGCATATAACAACATAATACCGGGTAAGAGTAATGACGATAATAATAATATTTTAAAGGATAAACAACAAGTGCATGACAGCACTCTTATTCACATACACACACACTCTTACAATGTGTATAAAAACATACTTTTAAGCAATACAATAAAAAATATAAAGAAGAGAGAGAGTAAACTTACCTAAAACTATGCAATACTTTAAAGAAATCAAAAGGTACACAAGTATACATATGTAAGAGTATAGTACAAGACTTGTTTGTTTGTCCCTACATACATATGTACGTATGCATACAACTGAATGTAAGGAATGTATGGAAAGAAAAGGAAAATGAGGTCGCACTTAAGTGCCACTAGAGACTAGTTGTTGATAATGAGGAAACTTGTCAACATCATCACAGTGATAGATAGATACACAATATATGATAAAAAAACAGTTCGACAGTCAGTCAGTCACTTCTTTATTCTGCATACTCCTTTACAAGTACTGTGTTAGAATATCTTCTCATTTTTTTCTTTTTTTTAATGCTCTTCCTTATTTCCTTAAGTATTTATTTTTGTTTTTATTTTTGTTCTTATTTTTATATACGTTTTGTTTATATTTACTTATTTGTTTTTGTTTTTTCACTATAACAAGAGGATGTAAATAAATATATTCACATGCACATATTAAAATAACTGTAAATAAAAAAGGTTTGCATAGCCCATATTAGAAATACTATGAGCAAGCAGTGTACTATACATACACATACATATGTATGTTTCTAAATGTAAATAAATACATTGCGTTATTTTTTTCATTTTCTCTTTATGTATGATTTACAAAGTAAATATAAAAAAACAAATCAAACGAAATATGGTTTAGTATTACGCGAATTTATAGGAAAATTAATTCATAAATTAAGTTAAAATAAATACAAATAATATCACTCTAGTTGAGAGAAATTAAACACAAAATCTGTTAAATTATAAAAAAAATATGAGAAATAATTTTTATTTTTGCAGTATGAGTACAAAAATGAAATAAAAATAAAACTAAATTTGTGCCGTTTCTTAGTGAAGAATTGTTGAAATGATTTGTTTATTTGTATTGCATTTTTTCTTATTTTTTGTAAAGGGTCCGCCAAATAACTTTTTTTTTTGAAAATGCTTAAAAAAAATCGACTGAATATTTTCTCAAACTTCTTTTTTTATTTGAAAGTACAATCCTTCCGGTTAATAATGGAAAATAATTTCATTCAAATGGCTGCCTCGCCTGGCCATGCACCAGAAATTGCCGATTTTGGCAAAAAAAAAACCTTTTTTTAGGTTTTGATCTTGGCGGGTATGTAAACAAGCAAAATTGTCGCATTTGGGGCACAGAAAATCCGCACGCATACATTGAAAAGCCGACGCACCCAAAACGAGTAGTAGTTAAAGCATTTTCTAAAAATAAAGTTATTTGGCGGACCCTTTATAAAGAAAATTTTCATTTATTGGTAGTATATTTGCTATGTGGTTATTGTATACCTTTAAACCTTTAAACCACAGTGTAAATAAAGCAGTCTTACTGGTGGTCGTAGTAGTAAAAATTTATAAAAAATTTAAATAAAAATAGTTGTATTGTTACAGGAATGAGGGAAACGAAAACAAACAAGTAAAAAAGCTTTAAAAGTAACCCTTAGCAGAAGAGTAAAATGGTAATTATAGTACAAAAAAAATATTGACAAAGTCATAAGCTTTAAAGAAAATTTGTTTGTGATGGTTTTTAGAAAATATTTTTATTTCCTTAAACCTATTCTGTTGTAGTATTTTTAAAAAAGGGAATCACAAGTCACATTGGGGCAGTGGTCTAACAAATTAGTAGAGCTGATTTTTTTACTGTTCAAATTCTAAAACTACCGAAATAAGGTGGATCAACACACTGTGATTCATAGACTATTATTATCATCAAGCAATGGATATCTTTTTACAATTAATATTAAATAAAAACTGTCTTATATTAAATATATATATATTATTAAATATATTATTATTATTATAATATATAATATAATATGTTAAATAAAAACAATCTATTGGATATGACTTCAGGGATTGGTTTATAAACATTAAACACTCTTTTACAAGTAATTTGTGAAACAGTAGTTCATTTAAGGTTTAAATAAAGAAAACAAAGTGAAAATAAAAAAGAAAATCTCTTAGCAATTATTTACACAAGCAAAATAGATAAAAAATTGGTAGCAATTATAACAATAAAAAAAATTAAAAAAATATTAATGTAAATAAATGTATGTACTTAAGACACTCAAATACACAAAACGAAAACACTAGCTGTCAATGTCTCTCTGTCATACATATATTCTGAGTAATAAAAATCATTTCTACATTAAAAATTACGAGGTGCAATTCAAATTTATGATTAAAATGCAAGTACCGAATACACGAATAAAAGAATATAAGGAGTGTGACAGAGAGTGGTAGGAGAAAGGAACTTTAAATTCATTTTAAATTGCAATTTTTTTTGCTTCAATGTGAGAATATTGGTATATTTAAAACAAATTGATAATTATGTGCCTACACAAAATACACAAAATAATAAATAAATGAATATTTGAAATTAAAATAAAATTTTGTGGAAATTTATTTGTAATAGAATCCTATTTTATGGCACTAATATAAATATTATCGAACAAGTATTATTATAGCTCTGCTGGTAGTACTTTAGGGGATATCCTCGCCTACAGATTGAGTCAGGGGAAGAAGTATAAATTCAGTGATTGTTATTAACAATTTCAATTATGACAAACATTATTTTGTAATTGTTTTATTTGTGTTTTGTTGCTGGTAATTATTTGATTATTTCCATTAAATTGTTGTTGTATTTCTAAACAAAACTATTTATCATTCGCATTATTTGCCTAAAAATTATTCACACATTAATTGAAATGTTAGATTTTGTTAAACACAACATATTATTTAAATACGAAATAAATAAAATCAAAACCAGATATTTTATTTAATTGTAGCTGCAACGCATTCAATTAAACGAATGAAAAATTAATTCATACATGATGTGATAAAAAAACATGGAAATGAAATTACTCAACAAATGTACGTATATGTGATACATCATAGGACAACAACAACAACAAAAAGGAAATAAAATAAATAGAAAGTTCTCAGCGACTAAATGAGGTTCTATTCCGATTGCTAATTGAGGTACTATTAAGATATTAGTCTCGAACGTACATATATTCAAGCACCGAGCTATGCTCTTTCCTCCGATAAAGTCCTTAATACATACATATATATAATTGGCCATTACAGCCCTTCAGTCAGTATGACGACCTAGCTTCTCACACCTCTTATATTGTGTGTGTTAATTTTATACAAGAGTGGCGAGACCTAGAGTTTGTAGTCGACTCCGAACGACAGATTTTTGAGAAACTTTTCAAAGCAATTTTATTTACACTCAGAATTTTTGCCTGAAATCTGCTGAGATGAAGTCGCCGAAGAAATATTTATTTATACTTTCGCTTTGACGTCTGACTTGGGGTTTGAACCGCGGCCTTACGTCTAATAAGCCAACCTACTAGACTGTGGTGAGTTCAAGAAGGCCCAGTAATACAAATGAAAAATTCCGTGAAGAAATTGCTGAGGATAAATCGTTTAAAGTCATCAGAAAATTTATGTTTGTTGAGGCTTTAAAACCTGTTTTAAAAAAATTTGATACAATGCAGGCTTTAATTAATTATTACACGACAACGAGCATTTGATCTCTTTATTAGCCACCAGTATAGGGTGACATAAAATAAACAAAAACGACATGTCAGGTACAAATGAAGTTTTTAGTTGCCTTTCAGCAAATGAGGACGTTACCATTAATTAAATTTTAAAATAAATTGTCACAAAAACAAAAAATGTTTTACACGAATAACAGAACAATTTATAGAAAATTAATTCAACAAAAATCATTGAAAACTAATTAATGAGAAAAGAGAAGAATTTTTAATGGAAGCAGCTTATCCCCCTCCCCACAAAATGTGCAAAATCATGGAGAAATAGAATGCTGGAGATAAAAATGCTTTTCAATCATAAATCACAGTCAAAAATAAAAAGGATTGCAATGAAAAGAAAAAGTTAAAGTATTTCGAAATTAATTAAAGTGCAATCAATTTCAAACATCAAATCAAACGGATACTTAAATTCGAATATTTAATCCATCAAATATCATTCGAAAAATCAAAATAAAGGGAATAACAAACAGTTTACATGGCGGTATCACATGAAAATGCTGTCAATGGAATGATGAAAATGTGATAAGCAACAGGCAACAAATCAATTTGACTGCAAAACAGACGAAAATTTTACACAAAACTTAAACGGGATGTAAAACAAAAAAAATTGTAAACGAATCAAAAAGAATACAAGAAATCCACAGTGTTTTACAAACATGTTTACAAACAAACTCACACAAATCATTGTCAATTCTAAAGCAGAGGACTACGTGCATCTGTACGAGTGCTGGTGAGTGTAGAAACTGTACGTATGTATGGCGGAAACTGAAACAATCCCTAGTAAAACTCAATCAAAAGAGTAACGCTAACGAAAAAGTTAAAAATAACAAAAAAAATTTCAAGTAGAACAAGAATAGCAAACAAGAAAACAATGCAAAAACCACAAGACAATCTAGAAAAAGCAAAACGGAATCAAAAGCCAGGTTTTTCTTCTTTCAATGGAAAAACTAAACAAATGTTTGGCGACTTTACACAAAAACAAAAACGAATGTAGTTTTTTGTTGTATTGTTGTTGTTGTTTACGATACTTTTTTCTTTTTGTGATAAAAAACATGATTCTTTTACAACGATTTAAAAAACAAAAGTGAAGAATGGCAACAACTGCAGCGAACACAAAAAGTCATAAGACAATGCAATAAAAAAAAAAAAAATACAACAAAACTAAAAAAGAGAAACCAAACAACAGCAATAACTTAAAACAATAAAAATTCATACAAAACAAAAATTAATACAAAAAAGGACAAGAGCAACAAGAAGAGAACGAAACTTTCTACACTCCAACAAAGAGCGTTAAAAAGTTTCCTTTATTCATAATAGGGAAGACGAATGTTTTGATACAAAAAGAAAAAAATAATCATAAAAATATATGAAGGTTAGTGTAGGGCACAAGTGTTTTCAGATTTATAGAACACAATATTTTTTTAAATTAAACAAAATTTAAGGATAGAATTCTATTTTCATCCATTCATCGTCTCAGTAGAAACTAGTATACACATGCCAGATGTAGCGAATGCAGATCTGTATGCAATAAAACTGTTTGGCTATACCATATCAATCTATCCCATTTGTATTAAAGCTCGTGGGTTTTTTTACTTTATTCGGGCAAAAAGACCTGATACTTTGAACACGGTCCTCATTCAAATTAAACTGACAACTTTAACTGAGTACTTTTGTTTAAATACAATATACTACCCCTTAACAAAAGTCATCCTCTTCACCCTCAGCCAATGGAGTCCAATAAAATTAAAAATGCATCTGCAACAATTATAATGAAGGCATTAACATAATTGAGAGCAGAGAGTGGCAGCCATAAACTAAACAAAAACTCAGGAAATAAAACAGAAATAAATACCGCCATTGGCTTGTAGGCATTAAGAAGCAAAATACAAAAAAATCCAAAAACTAACAGAAAAATGCAATACAACAATGAAAACAATGAAAACAAAACAAAAGAATACTTAGATTAAGACTACAACAAGGCTACACTAAATATTTAACACGCTTTTCATAGGAGAATACCAGACTTGTAGTTTACTTAGTAGAGCCTGAATATTGTTACGAAAATGAACAATTTAGATACTGATGTTTTGCTTTTACATCGCTTAACATTAAAATTATAAACAAAAACTACAAAAACAAAACAATGCAGTAAACAAACCTGTTAACAAATTATCGTACTGTTTAATATAATAACAGCATAAAAAATGGTAAACAAGTAAACAAAAATACGCCAACAACACTACAAGCATGTAAACAACCATGTTTATATCTATAAAGATTTCCAGAAGGTGAAGTCATGAACATTCGCCTTCTAAAACATTCATCAGACAGTTTACTCTGCCATATAAAAGGCAAGGCAAAGCACGCGACAGATGTCAGTGAAGTTCAGTCAGTCTTGTGTGAAGACGCGGTGTGCTTGAAGAGAGTAATCATGGTTTGAAGATCTCCGTAACAAAGATCTGTCGAATAATTGCCTAGTAATTGTTATTGTTTATGCAAAGGGTATAAACAAAGGAAGTCGCCGTAGTCTAGTAGGTAGTGTGTTGGCTTATTAGACGTAAAGCCAGGGTTCGAGCCCCTGGCCAGACATCAAAACAAAATACAAAAAGTATTTCTTCGGCAACTTCCTATCAGCAGATTTGTGGCAAAAACTCTAAGTAAATAAAATTGCCATGAAAAAGATTCTCAAAGATCTGTCGTTCGGAGTCGACTTTAAACTGTAGGTCCCACCAATCATGTATAAAATTAACACACACAACATAAGTGGTGTGAGAAACTAGGTCGTAATCCTGACTGAAGGGTTGTAATGACCAATTATGTAGAGCAGAGCTCGGCATTTCCTATGCACGCGTGCATTTCAGCCATTACTAAATTTACAACAACGTGCTCACACGTATTGAAAACACTCTCAGTCTCGTTTGAGCATTCATTGGAAGAGGTTGTGTTGTCGCATGTTTCTTGCTTATAAATATTGTTTAGCAATACAGCTGTAAGAGTAAAATATGCTCTAAAAAAAGGAGGGTTTAATGATGGTTAAACGATTATTAAATGGATTCTTATTAATAAACAAATTAATACAAGTACCGTATAAGTATCATTGAGAATATAGGAGAGAAGAAAGTAGAAAAATAAAATTAAAAAAATAAGTTGAAATGATAAAAAACCACAAAGTTTTCCACTTAAACTTTAATTGAGAGTTGGTTAAACAAATAGAAGAAGAAATAAACAAAAAACAAAACACAAAAAAAGAATACGTTTAACAAAGAATTGCTAACAGGACTACAAAAACCACAACACTTGTTGGTTTGCTTGAATTTAAATGCAATGAGAATTTAGAAAATAAAAACAAGAAATAATGCACAGACAAAGAATAAGAATTGTATTGCACTCTCGTTTCTTTTAATTTCCATTAAAATTCACAAGTCAAAAGCAAACTGAACTCAACAAGCGCTATTTAGGATATCATCTAAATATGGATTGAGTCACCATCGTCTGTCTTTTGTCTTTTTCTTACTCCAAGCTTTCAAATAGAAAAAAGAAAAAACGTTTACGAATTGTAGTTTACTCACAATGCAAAGGCTTTTCTCAATAGGTTGATACCTTTTTAATGACAGTAAAGTACGTATGCTTGCAAAAGGGGAAGAAAAAATGGAGGAAAAGTTTACTAAAAACGCCTACTGAAATACAGAAATCCAGACGTATGAGTATTATTTTTTTATTCAACATACGCATCAGATATCTGTTATATACAGATTATATACCATTTTCCTTAATAAGATTTGCTTTCTCTAAGAAATTTAACTTCATTGATTTTATTTTATACTAGAAACTTATATTTAAAGCCTCTACTGTATGCAGAGTAACATCTACTACAATTTCTCTGTTTTTGTGTTGTCATTTGCACGTCAAAACAAAAAGTTTCATGAAAAAGTTGTCACTTTTAAAACAATTCCAAATGAAAACAAAGAAATTAAAACTTTTTTTCGGCATTGTTGTGTAATTAAAAGCAAAATAAAGTAGCCATTAGTTCTTTGGAACTTTTCTAAGACTATTGTTTAAGAAACTAATGTGGCAACTTGTTTCTTAATATTCACAAACTATCTTTAAATTAAAAATAAAAGATAAATTAGAAAATTTGCATTCTGGATTTAATTTCCATACAGGAATTATATTAAAAGCTCAACACAAAGCTAAATTGAATTATTAATTTCTAATTGAGCACATATATTGGTTTTGTAATGCTGTTACAATAATAAACAAAATTTCGAATACATTTTCCCCTCCATTTCGTGGTTTCAAAATCGCCAAATTGAAGTTAAAAATCTTTAATTCTGTGACCATATTATATTACAATTTAATTTTGGCTTGCAATTGGGCTGAGTATTATCTTGTTCCAAATCGTCGGTTCCATGAGCCTCACAACACGACAGATTTTGAGTTTATTACCAGAGATCAGCAATGAATCGTTCTTTCGCTACTCATAAGCACTCATGAAATTTCGAATATAGGTGAGTCAACAATATTGAAATTTAACTCCTATAATTCATTCGTAATCACCACAGGTTGCAATGTGTATGCGTACAACGTTGACATCAAACTCATACCATTCGAAATATGTGTGATTCATAAGCCTACTCATTTAGATTCATAACATAATTGGTCATTACAACCCTTTAGTCAAGATTACGACCTAGTTTCTCCCACCACTTAAGTTATGTGTGTTAATTTTATACATGAGTGGCGGGACCTACAGTTTAAAGTCGACTCCGGACGACAGATTTTTGAGAAACTTTTTCATGGCAATTTTATTTATTCTCAGAGTTCTTGTCAGAAATCTGCTGAGAGGAAGTCGCCGAAGAAATACTTTTTGTATTTTGTTTAGTTGGAGATGTCTGTCCTAGGGTTTGAACCGAGGCCTCACGTCTAATAAGCCAACACACTACCTTCTAGACTACGGCGACTTGTATAAGTTAAACTCACATAATTTCTTAAATTTAACCTAAATTTTAGCATTTGTGTAGAGCAACTAAATTATTTAAAAATTTAATATAAATTTTCTATTTAATCTCCACCCCGAAAAAAAAGAAGAAGGGGAAGAGAAACACAAATTTGAGTTTGAAAAGTTAAAAATACAAATTTGCTAACAAAATTATCCATTTTATGAAAATCTGTTTAATAAGCAATTTCGCAATAAATTTATGCAGAGATAAAGACTACAAATACAAATAGAGCGAAAGAGAGAATGAGAGAGGGAAAAGGGAAAAATACCAAATAAAAATGAAATGTTGTGTGGTGTTGTGTAATGGAGATAACAACGTTAATTTTGTGGAAAATGGTACCAAAAAATTTATTTTTGCAACAACAAAAACCACTCACACTCACACACATGCACATGTACTTTAGCAGGCACATTCTCAAATCTTAAATCCATGTGCTGTGTGTGCATTTAGAGCCGGGATTACTACAGTTTGATGAGATACGAAAATGCTTTTTTGCTAAGCATACATACATATATACCCACTCTTCTCTTCTTTAGGAAAACTTTTTGTTGCATCAAGTTGGTGTTGAAATAGAGACTTAAATGGGGCACATAATTTTATATGCAATGCGTGCAGAACTGCTTTAATGCAAAGGGGAAGAAAGAGTACATTTTTCCAAAGGCATAAAACCTCCCATCTGATCAAGAGGAAGGTAGCTAGGGTAGAAAACACTTATACATATACATACATATACATATACAAGTGCATATGTGGATAACGTTAATAACATAAGAGTACACAACAAGTATTCAATACAAGTGGATAAAAAATATACAAATTTGTATGTGTGTGTATGCTTGAATTCATTGCCAGAATCCTTAAGTACAACAATCGGTGTTGTGCATCGTATGATGACAATATTTGTGGATAAATTTGCTTGCAAAATAAACAGGATAAATGGATATACAATGGAATGGATGAACAAAATTTCAAACGAAAAAACGACGCAGAATAACACAAAGAGCACGAGATGAAAGGTAATGCTTGTTAGTCATCATTTCTATCATCATCAACATCATCATCTTTGTTATTTTACTCGACTTCATCATTTACTAGAATCACTAGATGAAGATGGGGAAAAATATCATTCAGAAAAGAGAAATTTTTTGCCAACAGGCGTAAATAATTTCACAGAACTTTACCGTAGAAGTAAATATATTCAACCGTATGTAGGTACACACATTAATGTATACGATTCAAATGTATGAGCGAATATCAAATATAATGCTTCTGTAGTCAGAGTCATCATATAAAGATTTTATCCTTTAGATCCGCTAAAGTAAGTATGTATGTTGTATACAAGATTTATTCATATGTTTAAACAAAGACAGTAATAAGTCCACTGATATTCTTTATCCATATGTGGATGTGTATTGATAAATATGTTTAACCAACTTACCTCATCGTACATTACACTGCTATCCGTATGCTGTTGCACTACATGTGTTTTTGGACGACGGCTACTATCTTTGGTATTTTGAGGCTGCTTGCGATGTGTGGTTTGAGTACTGCAAAGGAAGGCAATAAAATAATAAAAAATAAAAAAACAGATTAAATAAAACTGAATTTCAAATACATGTATAAGTATGTAGGAAGAACGATAAGAGTAACAAAACCACCACCAACAACTACAAACAGATTAAAAGATACTTTTTTTTCGTTAAACAACAGTCAGTACATGTTGCAGTGGCATGTGTCATGGCAAAGATAAACCAAATCAAAACGTAGATTCAAGGAAAATGAAAATGGGAAGAATTAAATAAAATGTTGAAATGAAATCAAAACAAAAATAATATAAAACAACAGCAATAAGAACGAAAATATTTTTTAAAAATAATATTTGAAGATTTTTTCCAATTTGATTTAAAATATTTAAAAAAAAATCGATCACAGGAAACATAATCTGTAATATTAAGTTGTGGTAGCTCAATTTAATTTGATTAGGAGGATATGCAACAATACTAAGCAAGTTAAGCTAAGGATTGTCTGAACAAGCTGATTCGCCTAGGCTAGGAAAATAGGGTCCCTCTTTGCTGGATCTCAGTAAAAGTGGGAATTCAGGGTAATGCCGGGAACTGACTTCCCAGCAGGTGGTTTCCACATCTTTAATAGTGCCAGTATCTTTTTGGTGAAATGGGAGGATGATTTTGAAAAGCTATAAACGAAGAAGGGAGATCCTACTATATGCGACAACTATAGGGGTATAAGCCTTCTCCCTATCGCATACAAGGTTCTTACAGGCGTATTGTGTGAACGACTGAAGCCACTCGTCAAAACACTGATTGGACCTTATCAGTGCGGCTTCAGACCTGACAAGCCCACCATCGACCAGATCTTCACACTATGCCAAATCCTGGAAAAGACCCACGAGAAACAAGTCGACGCACACCATCTTTTTGTCGACTATAAGGTTGCCTTTGATAGCCTCATAAGGGATCGTGTTTTTGCCGCAATGTCTGAGCTCGGTATACCTGCGAAGCTGATAAGGCTATGCAGAATGACGTTGAGCAATTCCTGTAGCTCCGTCAAGGTAGGAATGGACCTCTCCGAGCCTTTTGATACCGTGCGAGGTTTCAGACAAGGCGACTCCTTATCATGCGACCTCTTCAACTTCGTCATGGAGAGTGTTCTGCGAAAGGCAGGAGTGCATCGCAGTGGCACTATTTGCACAGTTGCTGGCGTACGCTGACGACATTGACATCAAAGGGCGTACGAAGCGAGATGTTACTGCTGCCTTTAGTGGTATTGAACGCGAGTCTACTAAGATGGGTTTGGCAGTAAATGAGGGCAAAACAAAGTATATGTTATCGACAGATTACGGCCGATAACTATACTTTTGAAACAGTCAAGGAATTTATTTATCTTGGCTCCGCCGTTACCACCACAAATGATGTCAGTCTGGAGATCAAGCGCAGGATCACTCTTGCCAACAGGTGCTACTATGGTTTCAATAGGCAATTGAGTAGCAGAGACCTCTCTCGTACGACGAAGCTAACACTCTACAAGACGCTCATCGTACCCGTGCTTTTTTATGGCGCAGAGGCATCGACCCTATTAAGTACTGATGCAGCAGCCTTGAGAGTGTTCGAGAGAAAAGTACTGCGTAAGATCTTCGGTCCAGTACGAGTTGGCGATGATTTCCGCATCCGATGCAGTAGTGAGCTGTATGAGCTCCTCAACGACATGGACGTTGTACAGCGTATGAATATCCAGCGGCTGCGCTGGCTCGGCCATGTCGTTCGAATGGAGGATGATGCTCCAGCGAGGCGGGTATTTGATGCGGGGATCTGCGGAAGTCGGCGAAGAGGACGACCTTGTATCCGTTGGAAGGATCAAATCAAGGAAGCCCTGTCATCGATTGGTGTGACCAACTGGCGTAGGCGGGCAAGAAGCAGAGTCGCCTGGAAAGATGTGTTGCGGCAGGCCGAAATCCGTTAATCGGGTTGTTATTGCCAATTAAGTAAGTAAGTAAATAAGTAAACGAAGAAGAAGAATGCAATGAAATCTTTACTCAATATACACGATTCCAACCATTAAAAGAAAAGAAAAAGTGGAAACTCGGTTTACATTGCATTGGATTAGCATACTTGGTAAGCGATAGTATGAATAATGTATGAATATACCCTTAAATAAAGCCACATGCATTACCAAAGTAAAATAAACCAAAGTAAAATAAATGTGGCCAAGCGATGCTGTTTAGTTCAGTTGTTTGTTAAATTCATTGCTTCATTGGCTAGAAAGTGGTCTTTTACACAGGGCTATAAACAGATCTCTACACTGAATAATATATTATACGTACATACATACAAAATAGTATACATATGTATGCATCAGTGTGTAAATTTTAACCAATTTAGTCGTTTACTTGCTTCAACTTGTTTGCTTTTCTGTTTTTTTTCCATTATTGCTGAAGTAAAAAACGGAAAATATTTGTTCTTTTTAACAAAGTCTGTATCTGTTAGGCGGTTGATCAGTTGGTCAGACATCAAGGTGACTTAATGTTTGTAATGCTTTATGAGGGCAGTAAAGAGATTGCATACTTCTTCAACTGAGAATGTTTGTCTTTTCCTTTCTTTGCTAAGAATTTGAAAACGTAAATAAATGCCAACAAAAGTTGCAAGTTATGAGTGAAATTTCTTACACACACACAACTATAAATGAAAAATGTAGAAAATCATTGTTGTTTTCCTTCCTATTTTAAGCAAGTTTTTCAACAAGTTGAAGGAGACTAAAATGTCTTCATTGTTAAAAAGCCAAGAGTAGAAAACATTTTAGAGTCCTTTTGTATTAAAAAGAAAAGAAAAATAATGAGAAGAAAACACAGGAACACAAAACTTATAGTAAAAACTATAAATTGTTGTACATCTCACATGGGTATGGGTATGTACATATGCGTGGGTAATCCTGGTAGAAAACTATTAAATTGTGCTACAGAACTGAGTATTTAATTTTAAAATTGCATTTGTGTTTCGAGATTAGGGTTGAGCTTGGGTTGAAATATTGAAATATCATGAGCATCTCAACGATTTGGCAAAGTGGTACACTACAGAGCAAATGCAAGCACGGAACTTCTGGTTGATTTCTCTACATTGAAAACCTGCAAGCATATTGGTCTTGAAGAGTGTAAAGAGCAATTTATAGTCTAATTCATGTACCCAAATATGAGAATAGATTTACACTTGAATTCAATATTTTCATTCTAACGTGCTTCGCCTCAGGGAGCTACAATATCGTGAGTTTTTTTTTGTAAACAGTATGAGGTGCAGCTGATAATAGTATCCGAAAGATAAGTCATCCCTGTCTAAAATCGGTTGGTGTATTGTTCTCTAATCAATCAGACGGTTTTGGTTTTTGTGAATATGTAAACCTTCACGTAATGTAAACAGTTTAATGGACACGACATAATTGAGTTTGTTTTCCTTCAAAAGAAGAAGAAAAATTGACTCGTTTTCTTTTTACATGTCATTTTATTAAAATCTCATATTTTGTATTCAATTCTGTATCATCTTCATTCTATGTTACTCCACTTCACTTCATTCTTTCTCTGCTCTATTCAGCTGTTTTGTGCCATTTTTCTGTTATTATTGTAGTACGATTATGTAACCCGATTTAAATATCTTCACATAATTGAGCACAAATATGTTGGTTGTCGTGTGTTTATTCTACCAATTTCTCCATCTTCATCTGCCGGGGTTGATCCTTTCAGTTCTTAGCAGGAATGTGGAGAAAGGGAAAAAAAGAAAAAGTCGAAAAAAATGTCATTGTATTCATACTCCATTTCTTCCTTTATATTTTTCCTGCTGTTAAGTTCGTTTACTTTTCGAAAGTCTGCCTAGAAGTTGTTGCAGCAGTCGTGGATGAGAGAGTCAACGAGGGAGGAGGAGGTGTTTCCAAATATAATTTACTATGAAAATAAATAAATAGGTTTTCCATTTAATTTTCTTCTCTTTTTCTATTTATCATTGCTATAGACATGCATATTTATGAAATATGACAACGTTTTACAAAGATTTTAAGATCTAATCTCCTCCTCTCACACTGCAGTTCTTAGTAAATTGCAGAAATATAAAGTTTACTCCAATTTAATTACAAATTTTAATTGCACACACAATTCAATACAATTTCATTAATAAAAATAAAATTGAATATTTGGAATTAAACAAAAAGAATGCAAAAATTTAGAAAATACACTCACCTCGTACCAGTGACTATCATATCAGCGGTTGTTAAAGGTTTGGTTCCACTTCCCTCTCCTACAAATAAAAATAGATTTCTTGTCAGTTAAAAAAATAGCTTTCGGAATAAATTTTATATTTTTATCACACCTGATTTGTGTCACTCTAAATCCCCATGGAATGCAACATGCAAGTATCTTAAACATAACCTTATCGTGAGGCTTAATATCTTCAACAAAAATATTTTAAATTTATGACTGCGACGTCTTTTGCCCTCGCTAGAAGTCACTTTATAGGGTGACCAGCTTTGTGGCTGTAAGTAAAACAAAAATGATAAGAAATTATACATAAAAATCAATATTCGTTACTGTTTGTGAATTGAATTGATTTGAATTTGTTGTCAGTCTTAAAAGTTTCCTTCCGCTGCTGCAGCCAACTTTTATTTTTTCATTAGAGGCCGCCAGGCAGGATGGAAACAAATAATAACTCGAATAAAAAATAGATTGAAAAAAGACGACGACAAAAGAGGAAAAGAGAACATAATTTTCCTATAATATAAAGCGGTTTTATCTTATATAGTAGATGCCGTGCAGGCGCGTCTCAATGGCGACAATTTAACATCCGTTTTGGCATAAGACTATCAAATATTCTCCTCGTGGCCAAATACTGTTTTGTCTGAATACTTTCCTTTCTTGTCTGCTCACAGAATAAATGAAAACTCAAACATAAAGATGAATATAGCATTGTGGGCCTACTAGAGGGAAACTAATTCTCTTACTATTTGCCACCCCCCGCCCACCACAAACAAAACTCCATTTTGACCAGAACTTTTTAAAGAATACAAAAGAATGTTTCACAAAAGAAAAACTTGCACAGAATTATTATGAAAAATTATTTTATCGCAGTTAAAAAAAAGTTTTCTTTATATTCCTGTACAAAGCTTAACAATATTTTTGTTGTGGTTGTTAAGACTTATTCCGGCATAAGAAAATCTTTGGTAGAGAACTTCTGAGAAGTTGTTTCTCTACTATAGGAGGCCATTATTCTTTTCGAAAACAATTTAAAACTTATATAAGAATAGTTTTCGTATTTGAAAGGCAATGGCAAAGCTTTTAAATGAAAATAAAATACAAACATTAGGAATCTCTTACTTTAGCCCTCTGTAGGGCAATATTCATTTTCTCTTTTATTTTTTTATTGATGAATAGCTGTAGGAAACTTTAATTGTAATCATTAATCAATAAAAAATAAAAATACAATAAAAAAAGGAAATCTTATTCACGATTCAAAAAGAGGGAATAACCCAAGAAAAATTAATTCCAGAGAAACCTGAAAAAACTTTTAGAGTCTCTAACAAAACTTAAGCAAACTTCATGCACTCCTACCTCAAAAGTAAAACTAACATTCAATGACAAATAATGATTTGTCCCTGACGCCAATGACCAAAACAATAGAACATCAGCAGCAGTGAGGCAGAGAAACAATATAAATGAGGAACAGAAAGAAAAAAAAGAAATATCTGCCCTCACAGGCATGGAAACAAATACAAAATTTTGAATTTAACTAAGGCTACATACACACCACACTGGTAGTTAGAGAACGAGAGAGAGAGAGTGGAGTGCTTGTGTTTTGGTGGTATAATTAAAATCACCACACACAAGTTGGTGTGGGTTTCGAACACAAGCAAAACAATAACAAACAAATAAAGAAAAAGTCACAAACACAGACACGCTAATGTTCGCTTGTGATCAAATGAATATAAATTATGTACTGCTGCTGGCTCTCATAATTGCTTGAAAACTAACACACACACATAATTATGAAGCACAAGTTAATTAAACTTTAAATACTTTGTGTATTCGTTGTTCTTGTTAGTTTATTTCGAATATGACAGAGTGAGTGTATGTGTGAAGGAGATGGTGAGTATAGCTAGAGAATCGCATGTATTCGTAGAACATAATATACGTATTGGATCATCGCTTCTATTCGGATGACAATATTCAATAAAAGAAAATAAAACGAATCTTGTCGTAAGCAGGTACTGCGTTAACTCTTGAATGGATACTTGGGAAATCAGACAAACAAGTGAAAGAGGCTTAATTGAAAGAAAAGCTATTCGTGAATGATTATTACATGCCGATATTGAACCACCGGTTTTCTTTATAAACTCTTGTAGTAGGACTAGTATAGGCTAATACCCTTTGCTTGAATGGAAAACCATTTGTAGTACAAACTGAAGGCAATTCAATTATGAGAACGTTTGCGACAAACTATCGGTTTTATAGGCACACAATATGTACCTTTCGGAATGCGGGGTTAATTATCATTTGAAATTTTAATTTGAAAGACCCTGTACTTATTTTGTATGTCAACGAGCATTATTGGTAAATTAACGTTGTCCTTTCTAACATAATATTCCTAAAATTATTTTCTTCTTTTCCTTAGGACTGTGTTTAATAATTAAGTACCGTAGAGGGACAGAGTGAGGGAGAGAAAATGACTGAAAGTAAGTAAAACAAAACAAAAAAACCCAACTTAAATTATACATCAAATGATTTCCTATATTAATTGAGTGATTGTAGCTGAAATAAAAATACAAACAAACAATACGAAAAGGAAACAAAAAAGAAACGAAGTAGAACAAATCCATTTAAATACAATCTTGATAAATACCTTAACAAATACAAAACAAATAAAATATTCAAACACACACACACGCACACACATAGAGAGAGAGAGAGTGTTCAAAGTAATAATAAATCTTATCAAGTCTACTCATTATCATCAACATGATTGTATACAACGTCGTCGTCCTCGTCCTCGTCATCGTCATAGTCGTAGTCGTTATCGTTAAAGCGAAGGAAACAACAACAACAACAATAATATCTAGAGTGGCACTAAAATTACAAGCAATTCAAACCATTAACAACACTTACAATATTAGCCTCTTTTGTGTTACTAATACAACAATATGTGTTATTGTTATTATAGTTTTTGTTGTTGTTTTTGTTATTATTGTATCATTTATCAGTTATAGAGGGAGCCTTATACATAGAACATTCGCATTTATAAAGCAGTTTTAAGCATCATTGTAGGCGTTGGACGTTATGTTGCCTTATTGGCTGCTTGAATTCTAGCCAAAGGTGACATTTAAATACTTATTCTAGCTGTTTTTGTTTTTTTCCTGTTTGATTATTGAAGTTCCTTTTGCTTTACATTTCCTGATGGGTTTTCTTTGTTTTTGTGTGTTAAATTCTTAATGATGTCAATTTGTATGTCGGAAAACATCAGGGGGTAGATTATGGTTAATTTTGTATTTTTTTTTTCGTTTTGTTTTTGACCTCAACTTGTAGGAAATTTATTTTCCCGAAACATTTCTTGTACATTAAGAACAAAACAATGAGATTAAATGCTTAATAGTAAGAGGAATAATTATGTAATTACCAAAGGAAACCCATGGCTTATTTCGTGTTGGGTTGGTTGTGGTTTCTGATTTGAAATGAAAACGAAAGTTATTTTGAAATACGAAAAAATAATAATTAATTGCATATCAAGGACAAGGTAATAAATTTCTATTAAGAAACTATGAGAATAAATATTTTATTTTAATTTTCTTTCCATTTAATATTCAATACATTCACATGATAAATGCTTTAATTATTTGATGAATACTTTTCAGGGCAATTCAATATTTAGTTCTCTAAAACGTCACTCCCCAACAAAATAATAAGGAATGAAAGTTACTGGCATTTAAAAACTTACATTGGCATACACGTTAAGAATAATCTCCCGAAGTTAAACGCATATCTCGCGGAGCATCAATTCTTCCTGACGCAAAAAGCTGACCGTTTGATATGAATAACTTGAGGATTAATCGTTCGTTGTATGATGCACCATCTGCTGAAATGTTGTCATCATCAATATCATGAGATTCCTTATCATCATCCACTCTTTTATTATATATGTCTTCATCACCAAGATTCTACGAACGAAAATAAAAGTAAGAGAAAAACAGAACAAAAGAAAATTAATAAACGACATAAAGACAATGAAAATAAATTACATCTTAAGATAGTTTTATTGTTTATTTCATTTTGTTTTCATTTCTTTTTTTTTGTTCATAAGGGAAAGAAATGCAGACGAGCTTTCACTTTTCATAAGACAGAAACTAGTTTCCTTGAGGATGTTTATTAATTTTGAACAATGATGCCAACTCTTGATAGTAGAAGACACATGAGAGATAAAGAGTAGGATTTTTCATCAGTTTTTGAAATAAAATACTGTAGATGGTAAATAGTAAATGAATACTTCAATATTGGAAATCAGACTGCCACTCCTACTTGGAACCACCATAATATGAAATGCCTGTGGAACACCTTTATAAGCTGGAGGGTTTCTTCACCAGCTCACCGTCGGAAAATTTACAGTCGACGCCACACATTTGTATAGCCTGACTACAGGACACGAAACACTCTTGCTTTTGTTTCAAGCACAACATGAGCAGAATGCAGGAATCAGAATGAAAAATTCAAAAGGAAACAATGAAACAAATTTAAACGTGAGGATTTTTAAACAACAATAAAAAGCTGAAGAAAAAAGAAAACAAGAAAGAAATACTGAAAGTAAATTTAAGTTGATATGGCAGACAAAAAGACAACTTTGTTTGGGTATGTAGAAGTGACAAATACGCCTACACAGTGGTTTTACTCTCGCTTTCCTTTTTTTTGTTCTCTTATGTTATTTATTTACATTTTTATCGTAATTTTTAGTTGTTGTTGTTGTTTTTGTTTTCGTTATTAGATTGTGTGTTTGAGACACTGTTTACCCACACATTTTTGTACGCATACTCTTACACACTTAGCATGAGCATTCATGAGTACACGAAATAATCTGCATACGCTTTGTATTTTCTTGTAGATTTTTATATGTAGGTGTGCATGTGTGAATTGTATGTAAATAAGAGAAATGCTCAGTTGAAAAAAATTAGCGCACTCACACTTACTCGTACTGATACAGTAACACGTACTGTTGTTGTGGTTACGTTGAGATGTTCTCCCCGTCCATAGCCATTGGATGTATTAGTCGGAAGAGAAAATTAAATTCTTAAACATTTTTCTTTGCAGCAATACAGTCTTGATTACTATTTTAATAATTTTTAACGTAAAACTCAATACGATACAATGGAAATTACATACATTTGATTTCGTTCACTTTAGAAGGAGAAAGGGTTGAAGTGGAAGCATACATACATAGATGATCATTATCCTGATGTTTTCAGCGTTGATCTTCAGATATTAAATGTCTGAGTGTAAATGTGAGACTGCATAATAATCCATATAATCGTAATAATTCATCTGTGGCATGAGCTTAATAATCTCAGTGAGTACGTTAAGTAAAAGCGATGTTAGTTTACAGTTCTGATGTTGGCTTATTTGCTATTTACAGGCAAAAACTCTGAGAGCAAATAAAATTCCCATGAAAAGTTGATCAAAAATCAGTCGTTCGGAGTCGACTTTAAACTGTAGCTCCCGCCATTCATGTATAAAATTAAAACACACAACATAAGTGGTGTGCGTAGATCGTAATCCTGATTAAAGGGTTGTAATGACGTATTATGTGTCTTATGTATGAGTATGTTAAATAAAAGAGATATTAGTTCGCAGTTCTGATTAGCGTCCCTTTGGAAATTTCGTTATTTATATTGAATATGGCATACGTTGCTGTCGAAGTGTCTATCGCCCTTAGCCAATATCAACAAAACACTTCTTTATTAAGCGAGTGTTTTAGGTATTTGGAAGGCAAATGTTGTGTTGAAAAAAAAGGATGCTGTTGTCCTTGTTAATGTTAATCTTAAAGCAACTTTTTTCTTTCATTGTTGATGCCGTTAAGCAAAATGAAACAAAATGGTAAGAAGAGTAATGAGAATAATAAGTTTTGTTAATTTAGTATTGAGTGGAATATTTTTAGAATTTAAATTTTTATCTCATTTTATGGATTATAAGAGAGTAAATCTTAAAGTTTAAAAGTTAAAAACGTAAACGAAAATTTACTTGAAACTATATTTGAAATTTACTTTTATTACATACACATCGAGATTGCTTTAAACCCTTTTACTTTCTCATGAATAATAAAACGGAAAAATAAGAAAAATAAATCCAAAGACAAAACCAAAGTATTTAACCTCCATTAGGAACATTTTATCTGCAAAACGAATATTGCATGTAAAACGCAAATTAAGTTGTTCGGCATGTTTTGGCCAAAACTAGACAAAAAAACATGTTTTCATTTCAATACAATTTTTTTAGTTTTGGTTTCTTTACTTTTTCTATTCCTCTGTTAGTCTCTACAGTCCTGTGCACTTGGTCAAACTAACCTCCAACATTATTTTTGGTTTTATTTTCTCATTTTTTTGTATTGTTGGAAAAAAAGAAACAAAAATTTACAAAAAATTCCACACATTTATGTCTAAATGTAGCAGCAAAATTACTAAAAAAAGTTACAACTTACTTTTAAGCATAAAAAATGTTTTTTTTCTTTTAATTTTTGACCATAAAAATTCTACTTGAAAAACCCCAGTTTTGAACGTTTAATGTACAGAATCATACGAAAAAAAATCACAAAAGTTTAGTGAAAGAAAAAGAAAAATTATAATAAGAGTGCGAGTAGTCGACTAAAGGAAGTATTACATGGCCTTTAAATGTTTGAACTTTGAATGTGAATCAGAAGCAATTGCTACAAAACTATAAGAGCCGAAAATAGAGAAAAAATTTATGAAAATTCACCACTTCCGCCCGTCCACTGTTCAGCTTACGATTTTGTTAATTTTTCTTCCCTTATATTTGCAGTTTTGTTAATGGACACCTTATATTTGCAACCTGCAATAAGAACAAATAAGAAACAAATATCTTAACAATGTAAGTCGGCATACGAAACATACAAACAAGTATTACACATTATTAGGAATCAAAATGAAAAGCTCTAGAAAGGGTATGCTTAGCTCTGAAATTATTAAGTTGTTGTAGTTGTTGTTATTGTATGTTATAAGTAGTTGTTTAACAGTAGCAATATCAAGACTTTTTCTTTGTTGCTACTGTCATCATTAGCAACATTTGAGCAACAACTTTACACTTGTCATGTACAACTTGTCATCTAGAGAACCAGTGGCAAAACAAATTGGATCATTATGTTACAAGGACTAGATTTTTCTGCCAAAAGCATTTAAACTAAAAAGATCGTGTTGTTCTAGAGCGTATACCAGTTCACAAAGGAATACTTTTCTTTCGTTCAAAAGATCTTTACTTATAGTAGTTTCTCCAAATTGACTGTATTTCAACAAGAATTTATTATCAGACTAGTTATTATACGTTATTATTACCGCGAGTTATTTAGAAATGTTAGTGCTTTTGCATCTTGAAACGATTTTTCAACAGTTTTGATTAAGTTTCTGAGCCTCAAAATGTATGAGATATGGTTAGATAAGCTAATTTTGTAAATTTTTTGATTTTTACTTCTTTAGCGAACATTTTTTGAATGTTAAACCACCCATATGAACCTCCCAAGCGCACTTTTTAGGCCACTTATGTAAAATGCACACACGCACACACACATACTTCTAAATTCTTTTTAAGTACATGTAAATGTGCGTATGCTGGTACTCAGTACGTTTATGCCAAAAGGCTACTTATGCTGCAGTAAATCCACAAAAAGCAATTGGTGTTAAATGTCCTTAAGCAACCTTCTCAAATGCTAACAACTGCAATGGCAACAACAACTATTGTAGCAACAGCAACAACAAGAGCAACTAAAACTAACATCTCCATAACTTTTACTGTTATTTAAACATCATAGTCATCGTCATCGTCATTTCTAAAGTTCATTCATTCGTTCCAACGATCGTTTATTCATTCACTCATGTTTCCTTTTCTTTTTAACCTCTTTCACTCCTTTTCTAAGTACAACTTCAACATGAGCACTTGAGAGCTAATAGAGAAGGAGTAAAAAAAAAATAGCTGGTCAAACACACACACACACATACATAAATATATCCATTTAACATACTTAACGATGTTTAATTTTAACTTTGCTTTGGCAGTTATTTTCTTACAATTTTTGGTTTCATTTTCCATACGTTTGGGTGCCCTGGTAGTCTAGTGGGTAGTGTGCTAGACTATTAGCGTGAGGGTTGTGTGTTCGATTCCCACCAGAAACTCTAGTATGTGACACTACAACGAGCATATGTTATACGTTACTCCACTCGTATATAATTAAAATATAATTTGTATTTGTATTGTAATAAATAAATAAATAAATTTTCCACACGAGTTTGAGTATTTAAAACGAAACCATTCAACTCACTCGTGTTTTTTGGGCCGTTATTCTCTTCCACACATATAACCATGTGTTCCTGTGCATGGACACCATTTATCGTTAAGCAATCCATCTGCAAAAGAGAAAGAGTGCAAAAGGATATTTCGTATTAGGGCTGGAGTCGGTTAACATGAGTTTAAAAATTCAATTAAAATTAAAGATGCGACCATAATAATGAACAAATTTTATGGTTAAACAAATTTAATAAAATTATCTTCGAAACCAACTTTTCTTATTTCGAGGTGTTATATATTTAAGGGATAAGACTGAAGTAATTTATTATAAAGGATGGAAATGAAATGCTAATGCCTTCTAATAGGCACTAGCGACATCAGACACAATTAATTGGTTGCCGTAGTCTAGTAGGTTGTGCAGTTGATTACTAAAACAAAGTTCCCAGTTCAACCTTGGCTATTACATCTTGAACAAACGAAAGGGAAACAAATTTTTAAACAACCCCTTTCCATCAGGATAAAATTAACCCACACACTATGGCTGGTGTGAGAAGATGGCAGGAGTTGCATAGGTTTGCAAGCAGAGGTCAGCAATGAATCGTTTTTTCGCTACTCATGAGGACTTATGAAATTTTGAGTATAATGGAGTCAACAATATTGAAATTTAACTCCTCTGATTCATTCACACTCACAACAACGTTGATTTATAATTACATGTTGCAATGGGTATGCGTACAACGTTGACATCAAACTCATACCATTCGAAATATGTTTGATTCATAAGCCTCTATTCATTTAGATACATAACTTTAGAAAATTACTTATAATACTTATAAATGATTCGAGTGATAGGAATCATTCATCAACATTTACGGTATTAATTGTTGTTGTATTTACAACAAAAGAAAAAAGACACATAAGCAAATATTTCAGTGTTCGTACGCGAATCATACTTATTTCGTGCTTCGTGTATATGTTGAGTTATGGAGAGTCGAAATCAACAACATCATACGTGTTGTTAAGTATGAATATGATGAGAACTTCAAACTTTGAATATGAATAGAGGTTCCATGATATTAAAATAAGTATGAATGCTTATAAGTATCAGAAATTATGAGTATGATTCGATTCTACTCATCTTTTTGAATACTCATTGCTGATCTCTGTTTGAAAACAACCCGTACAAGATAACCTAAAGGACTGTATAATACTTGTAATTTTTATTTCTTCAAATTTTTTCGATAATTTCATTCAAATCAAGGTGAGAACGATTTTGGCCACACGTGCTTGACATGAAATCAAGATTATTTTTAATTTTCTTCTTCTTGTAAAAAATAAAAAAAAATTAAATGAAAATTAAATGAAAAATAAGAAGAAAAAAGAATAAAATAAAAATTGTGTCCTTAATTAGAAAATTTAATTTTTCTTTTGTCATTAAAAGTTGGTTTTGCATGTTATTTGCTAAACTTCAATTACAGTTAAGTCTTCTCCTTCGGAACAGTAAATTACATTTTGAGGTTTTGTAACCAACACAACATGGCTTGAGACATACAACATGCAATACAAGTTGCTGCAGCACTAACTGCAAGCATTAAAAAATTTGTAGAAAAATGTCTGAAACATACTACAAGGCACACGTGCACACACTGGAAGTAAAATTCATACAAACACGTAACAAAACACTTTCACATGCAGGCACATGCTAAGCAGGCGAACACTTTTATTTTCTTCTGCAACATATAAAGAGAGATGGAGAGAGCGAGAGAGGGGTCATGCAGCCAAGCCACATTTACTAGCAGCTGTTGTTGTCAGAGAGTCCTTAGGAAGGAGCCTTAAGAAGATGTTGTTGCCAGAGTTTGGTAAGTAGATTTTACTTTTAGTTTGTAGAACAAAATTTACCTGAATGGACAGGTATTGCACTGCTCTACGGAATGCTCCGGACGATTAGCCACATTGAAGAGAGCGACATTCATGTAAACAACGTTCACACAACACAAGACATCTTGTGACTTTGCAATACAAAGGGGAATAAAAATAAAAAATAAAAACGCCAGTTAGTTAGAGAATCTTTCTTCTAAGGAAACTCCAATAAATTTTATTTATTTCTGTTTTTAGGCCATCAGTTTTGCCTTTAAATATTTCAAATCAATGCTTTAAGGTTATATTCTGGCAAAGAAAATTTAAAACAAATTATTATTTCCTCTTATATTTGGTACGTAAAATTTACGAAAATGAATGATAAGGGGAAACAGCAGCAACAGCGAGTAGAGACGAGCCAGGAAATAGAAGACATGAAAACACAGTAAACGTGTCTAAAAATTTTTTAATGCTCACCGAAATAGTCACACTGTTAGTAAGGCTTTAGTGGCTTTGTGTGAAAAAAAGAAGAAGTGAAAAAGCCACTCGAAAAATCGCGTCAGAACTTCCTTGTCATTGGTTTTGTTTTACATTTTCTGTAGGATGTTTTTCTTTTTCCTTGTTTTACCAACCAAGCCAGCAACACTCTAAGCGTATGTTAAACATCCTGGTAGCAGATTAAGCGTTTTTAGCATGTCATACTGCCCTACTGTTTTTATGCTTTTTAATGATGCTTTAAAGCATTAAATTTTAACTGAGCGTCGAATTGCAAAAAAAGTAATGAAAGAGAAAAATTAATGATATTCTACAGAAATCGCCTTGAAGGCAATTCCAATTTATTTTCGCAAAAAAGTTTAAAAGCTGAATTGAAGCTACTATATCACGATTCAGTGCAGAGCTGGAGGTTATGAATAACCTGCAGAATTATTGTTAATAAAGTCAACTCTTAAGGTTAGAAAAGTTGTCAGACAAACTTTAAAATAAAAGGGATTAGGGTTTAATCTCTAAAAGGGGATTACAACAATACAGGCCACGAAAAAAGTTGGTTTTCGTCGAATAGTTCCTAATTAATTGAAGCTAAGAAGGTACCATGTAAGGCTTTAAATGCTTTAATTTTTTTTATAATTTTTATCTCAACCGCATTGACAACAGACAGTAGCTTTATGGTCAAGCCAGGATAAAGCCTACAAAAGGCCTAGTTCGCACCACAAATTGTTCATCACTCATGTTTACTAACCTGTATGTACTTCTATTAGTTGTCTGTTACTGTACCGACGTTAATCTGTATAAGAAGTCTCTATATTGTCTATATAATGAATTCTATAGCCCTGACAGACTTCAAGATGTTGTTCAGTGTCAGTAAAGATAGCTTCCTGTATATTATTTAACATGCTCTCAGAGGTTTTCTTCTGAGATGCAATAATCAGCAGAATTTATTGCGGCGCTTTAATCGACATTTGTTATGGAGAAGGGTTTTTTGGATCTTCAGTTACTTCTACTTCAAATCTATTTCCAGCATAGCAATCTAGCAAAAGCCAAGGCCATTTGGTTTAAAACAAGCCTCCGTTTGTTTTCTTTCTCCGAGTATGCTCTTCCAAACATTTCATCCCCCTCCACAAAAAGATTCTGACCCTATAAATTTAAGGCGCCTTATACAGAACGACTTGGAGTCATGATTGTTGCTTTAAAAAGGAACACCCTTTATTTAGTACACTTTATTTAGAAGTATGCGTGATAATCCCTTTACTTTGCACAGAGTCTGAGCCATTTTGATTAAACAATTCTGCAAACGTTCCCTAAGGTTATAAAATAAAGTTGAGACTTGGTACTTGGGTTGGTCAAACAACCGCACAAATTGTTTTATTAGATTTTAAACAAAAAATTCAAGATGAATTACTGAAAAGGAAGCCAAGGAAGCCAAGCCTAGTAAAAGTTATTACGCACCAATAACCCAAACCCAAATCTAGCAAAACAGTTGAAACTGTTGTTAAAAACTTTTTAATGTTTTTCAATAAAAAAACAAGCCAAGACAAGAATTGTAACAAATTTAGTCAATAAGAGATAACAACAACTCTATCAGTAACAAAACTCATCACCAACTTTTATTATCTCCATCTTTTCCTTGAATTTCTATGAACCAAAGAAAACTTATAAAAAAAAATGCAGGAGTAGTGGGAGGTGAACTTTATTTATGAGGCTGTTTCATAATATTTTTTCTCTTCAAATGAAAAATTGTGAAATTTTTGTTTTCATTACTAGAGTTGCCAAGGGAGTGAGATAAAACAACACAAATTTGGGAATAGAAAAACATTTAAGATGACGAAGAGCACAATAAGGATGATACGAGTATTTAAATTTGTAATAAATAAAAAAGATAATGATAATGACGTTGAAAATGTTACAAACAGAACTCTCAGCATAGTAGCCATAGAGATGTTTGCTAGTGAAGATAGTTCTTTAAAGCTACAGGTATAACAAATAAGCAGAGGATTTTCTACCTCCTTTTTACCTTTTAAAAACGTTTAAAATATGAGCTCTTAGATTGCAAATAAAATAAAATTTTTATTTAAATTTAATTTTATTTAAATTTATTTTAAATTTGTGTTTAATTTTAATTAAAATTCTTTATTATTCGCACAATTCCGCGTGCCACTGTTCACAACTTTATGTAAACAACAATAATTGCTCTTCTTTGTTATTTCTCCGTTTATACCCTTTGCATAAACGATAATAATCACTAAGCAATTATACGACAGATCTTTGTTACGGAGATCGTCAAACCACGATTACTCTCTTCAAACACACCGCGTCTTCACACAAGACTAAGTGAACTATACTGACTGACTCGCCTGCTTTGCCTTGTCTTTTATATGGCAGGGTAAACAGTCTAATGAATGTTCTTGAAGGCGAATGTTCGTGGCTTCGCCTTCTCGAAAGCTATATAAATGTCAACATCGTTGTTTCATTATTGTTGTTTGTGTATTTTGTTTACATTTATTCTTCTAGTGTTTGTTGTTGTATTTTTGTTTACTTGTTTATCATTTTATCATGTTAGGTGATGTAAAACCAAAACACAAGCATCTAGATTCTTCATTTTCGTAACAATAACTTCAATTATCTTATAAACTCTTGAGCAAAAGTGGCTTCATTCTTACATCGACAGTCGGTTGTGATTAACACTTTTAAGCTTAATGCCGAGTACGGTACCAGAGTGGTAATAATAAAGATACGTCTCCACTTTACTTCTCGTAGACCCATCATAATATAGCAATGTGCTCAAAAAAAAAACCTTAATGAAACAAAATATTTCTCTTCTTCATGTTAAATGGAGAGCTATCACTAGAATTATTTGCATTACTAAGAAGCTTAGGCAAAAGGACGACAGTAAAGGAAAATATTAAAAAGAAAATTCCAAAATATTACACGAAAGGAAACCTTTAATTAAGCTTTAATCCGACTTATTTTTTACAATTTCAATGGCCTTTGGACATTTTAAATTGCTGCTCTTTATGTCTTTAATCGCAATACAGAAATTTGTGACGTTTACTTTTGCCGAAAAGCTTATTACTTGTGTTTCTGATAAATTTTGTATAAGCTTTGTGTGCCTTATGGGCTAAAAGCGTATTAGCATAGCAACGTTAATACGAAAGCCAGACACGACACAGCCTGGGTATTTATTTAATAGATTGCTGCAGGTGTATCTCAATTTGTACACTCAAATGTGGATTTTTATTTAGTTTTTCATTTTAAAATTATACACGTATATATGTATGTATATCGCTTGAAAGTATGTATTTTAGTCTCGAACACTAGATAGTGATGCCATATGTGTGTGTGTTCAATATGATTTTAGAAACATTTTAAATGAACACTGTTTTCGCATAATTATTAATGAGCTGTGAACAAGTGCAAGCCTGTGCGGTTTAAAATTTTTAATCAGCATCAAAAATGGATCGCTGATGATAGGATACGAGTATAGTCCGCGGTTAGACGGATGCCAATTTAACCCGTTAGAATATGTCGCTACGGAAAACATATGAAAAAATACAATACACATACAAATAAAAAATTTACAACGTAATGGCAATTGGTGGGTTACTTGCCCATTAAAAAAACGATGACATTATTACGTGGGAGGACTATTTGCATATTGTACAGGCTAAATTTTCCCGTTTAACTATGTACTTGCTTAATTGCTTATACAATTGGCCATTAAAACCTTTTAGTAAGGAATGCAGAAAAGCTATTCATACGTCTCATGAGGTGTGTGTTAATTTTATTCATGTGGCGGGACATACAATTTAACGTCGACTCTGACGACAGATTTAAAGGCTTTTAAAGGCTATTTTATTAGCTCTCAAATTTTTTGCTAGAGCACTAAGAGAGGAAGCGGCTGATTGAAATATTGTGTTTAGTTAGCTTGAGATATTAGAGCTGAGGTTTGAACACACAAGCCCTCGGGTTGATAAGCCAACACTCTGCCTAATAGACTACCGTGACTACATTTAGTATGATCAATTGTGAAGAATGAACTGAGACAATATCAAACAGTTCCATCCAATCTAAAGCAGCTTTGGTACCAGGAGCAACTCGAGTGACAGCACAGGACTACATGCAGCCATGAAATATTACAACGTGTAACTTTTGTTAATATTTTTGAATACGGTAAGTTTCTAAATTTACATGATTATGTTTTAAAAATAGAACAATAAGAAAATATTATTTTCAAACATTTTGAATTACTTACTTAATGTACACATTTGAATTTCAATTCACTTCTGCTCCCCCATTGTGTGTAGTAGTAACTCATGCTCTCTTCAAGGATAAAAATATTCTTCGTTTCATTTTGTTTTCGGTTCTTTTCTATTCATTACTGGAAAAGTACTCGGCATTATTAATACAGCCTTCAGCAAATCGATGTTTCTATAGGAAACAGCACTTGAAGGTAAGTGATACTTAATACTGGTACACATACCTTTTATTTCCATACATATACGCTTACAAGCATCCACAAACACATCGTTCTCGTTCTTATATGCTAAATAATGATGTTGTTTGTACTCAAATACTGGTGGCGTATGTGTATTTAAACACAAGCTATGCCCAAGTGTGTGGGTTTAAACATTTCTTTGTTTTGCTCTTCTTCAAACAACAACCAGTAGCTGTATTTACTTTTCATTGCTTTTTTTCTTCTTCATATTTCTTATATTCTTCTTAGAGTGTGTGTTGTTTTTTTCTTCGTGTAAAGATATAGGAATGTGTTGGCATGCGTATATGTGTGGTTAGGCTTTATATGTATGTCTACGTGCCATATTATTACACTTGTAAATAAGCCGAGTTTAGCTAACACAGAAGAATTATTCCAGTGTGTGAGTAAGTGTTTCCATATTTTTATGCTTTACTTTGTTATTTATTGAGTTCGTTGAATGCTTTATTGGAAGGTAAATTTACACACACATACATTGATATATAAAAAATGTCTGTGGTGTGAGTGATTGAACAAAAAAAAAAAATATTGTAGCACAGGTGATTTCAAATAAACTCTTATTTTCAAACAAAACGATTTGTGTGAATAATAAAAAAATAATAGAAACGGTAATAAAGGCTGGCAAAGAAATCCGTATTACCTTTAAGAAATTTTCAAATAATTCTTAAAAGTAAAAATTAAATTGAAAATCCTACCATGACCTACGCTGATAAACTCTTGCGTTCAATAAAATGTTTTGAAAAAGACTGAAGAATTGTTCGTGATTATCTCTTCATATCACTTATATCTATCATATTCACTTATTAAAGTAATATCAAGCCAGATCTAGCCTAATTATATTAAAAACAACTTTATTTTCAATTAATAACCTTTAACAATGACATTTTCATGTCAATAGTTTGGTATACAATCAATGGAATTCAAGAATACCTGCCTTATTCATGTCCTTACAAAATAATTTATTAGTTCAGCAAAAGTATTTGAAAAATGAATAGTAAACCGTAAGGAAATCAATATTAAATGTGTATTTAAATATTATCATCGATAATGACAATGACAACAATAAACAATAAACTCCTATAAAATAAATGAATCAAATTCGAAATGAATACAAAAGAAAATATTTTCACAAGAATTGAAAACAAAAAACAAACAATTTTCGTCTTTTATTGACACATTCAATAGCAGTTTGAATGGAAATGCAAAATATTTAAGGAATTTCTTGTTTTCTACCATGAGAAAGGGAGAAGAAAAAGAAGAATAAGTTACTTTGAGGAAGGTAGGAAAAAACTTCTGGCATTTTGATATGAAAAAGTCCGCAATTTGACACGCAACATACTTAAGCGTATGCTAACCTTCAATACAAGAGCCACAGCAATAGCAGCTAATACAACAAGAAAGAAAATTGAATGTAGAATGTAATAAATTATAAAAATAAAGTAACGTTTACAACAATGATTGACAAATGACGATAAACTCATACTCATAACACATACACAAACTTGTTGTAAAGTGATACGAATGTGGCATGTTAGGTACGCTAGAAGAATAATATCCTTTCAAGTCGTATGGAAACAATGCGTAGATGAATAAATAATAAATAGTTTAGCGTGACAACAAATGTCATCAACTTTATATTGGAATTTTAATACGTACGACTATGTATTGTTTACAGAATACATATGTACATATACACCTTAATTTTCTCTTAAATAATGCGAGTAGAACTTAAATTCTATTTAAAAAAATATGTATTTAAAAACTTAAATACTTAAATTATCTCTTCTGTCATATCAGTGTAAAGTTTTCTTTTTCTCCAATTAATTTACTTTCGCTTGAATTAATTTGACTTCATTAACGTAACTGATAAAATTTAATTTGACTGCTTGACTTCCTAATCAACTGGCTGTCCATTTTTTATCACCGATGAGTTTCCCTGAGCGTTTGAATAATTTATTCAAAATCATTATTTGATGGTTTCTAGAATTCATGTTAATTAAGATTAAATCACAATATTGTTCAGTTCACAAATTTCGTGTGTATAGGCAATCGCACAATGAATTCTCGTCTTAAACTCACCATGGGCAGAGGGTGGTAATTGCTGTAAGGTCAATGCCAGCTGCAATCGGTTTTCATTAATTAGCTACAATTTTTATTTTCCATTTCTTTATTTCTATTTCATTAGAACTGATTGTTAAATTTAACTAATTGAGATCGTTTTGAGTATTGTACCACCATATAAGATGTGGATTAAAAGAGAAGACAGATAGGTACGTAGAAGTTGTCTGCTCCACAAAAGCGACAGAGATGCGTAGACCAGTGTTAACCATTCTGATATCACAATGAATCCTTTTCTGTCACGCTAGATTCATTCAGAGCCTATGACAAACCCTCTAAGTTTCCTAATGTCATTCATGGTTGTAGACCAGGTGCATAGAACCTTCAAATGTGGTGTCAGAGGAATCTAATAGTGCATTGTCGATACTACCTTGGCAGATTACAATACAGATGGAATGAAATGTTAACTTCCCAATATAAAAAAATTCACATAAGTTCGGTGGTTGTTCCATGACTTCTGCAGTTTCTCGGAGTGTTACTGTGAAGTAAATATTATGAGAGAAATCCATCAGCTTTAAACCTTCTAGGATGTAGTAAAGTGAGAAGCCTGCGCTCAAGTTTGGGTATCCGAAAGCATGTTATTTTCCTTCCTGAATCATCACAGCAGCCCTTATAGTCTATATTTCTTTCTCGTTACCAGGGTCCGGTCATCATGGAACTTATAATGGAAGACGTTACAATGGTCCTGAGGCGTTGTTAACTAAGCTGTTACTTATCGTCTCCGAAAAAATACCTTCATCGACAGCTCGAAATAGTCTTGAATAATTGTAAAAATCTGCTCAGAGTTATTAACGAGGTGCGTACAATACAATTTGTCCACTCCACCTAATTTGGAGTCTTTCCTGAGAAGTATAATGCGATGTCGTGTAGACAATATTATTGAAACTTTACAAGAGGGAAGAACCTCGTCTTGCACTAATATACTCACTAATGTAAAGAACAAAAATATGTTCCGAAATTACTTACAATTTGGGCATAAGAAAGATTACATAGGAGGGTAAAGAGTTGTTTTGTTGTTTGTCGAAGAAGAACAAAATTTTATAAAAAAGAAAAAATAAAATTTTGGTAAAAAAGAAATACGAAATACAGGATAAAAACATTGAAAACATTTTTAAATATTTAGCATGTGTTGTGCTTAATCGGTGAGAAAATTATTTCCACACGTTCACCTTTAGCTGTGATGATACAATCTTTCTCTTTGAAAATCTATTGACTCTCTGCCTGGGAATGCTTGTAGGGATGTCTTGTGGTAAAACTGTGTTTTAAAGTTTACAGATTGCATGACTACATGTGAAAGTCTGCCTGTGTATATTTGCTTAACGAATCATCGATGCTGCAAACCAACGAAACATAGCGCACCCAATCATTTATTCAACCGCTTATATTCGTTCAGCCAATCTATACATTCAACCATAAGACCTTGTTTGGCTGTGATATTTATTTTTTTATTTTTCTGAGCATAAGGACTACTTCCGCTCAATTGCTAAACAAATATTGTATTTCTCTCTCCTTTTGGTTTTTTCTTCTTCTACTGCTATCGTCCCTAAATCGTTGCAGAAAGTATAGCCAGGAAAATGAAACACAAACATTTAAATCGGATTACCTAATAACACTCACAGGAGTGTTTTTTGTGTGTGTCTGTCTATTATTTATATATGGGAATATGATTGCTCTGTACAATGTGCTTGAACTAGTAATTTATGAATTCATAACGCTTGGTGTATGCCTTTTTCCCCCTCTCCCTTAAAGTTTATAGTTTTTAAAATCAGGGTGCAATGTTTGGTTTTAGCCTTTGCACTTCAATGAACTGGCACAACACAGTTCGAATCCCAAATAACAGAAACTTCTTTTAGGGATTAGGATGATTTGTCCCTGTAAGTAGAAACATACATGTAATATACCGCCATGCGATTATTACAACGATGATGACCGTATAAATACTCACATTTGTCGATGATATTCAATACAATACAAAAATTATTGGCAATAATTGGCAAGAGGGAATTTGAAAAAAAACACAAGAATTATCACCACATGATATGGAATTCAGTGACACTGATACTGTCTCCCATTGATAAGGTGTTTGTCAACAGGAGCTGCCATTGCCTCCACAAACACCGCAACTGTCAACCTTTTTCGCTGAGCAGAAAACTCACTGTAAAGATATCTAAACAAACGAACGAACCTACAAATTTATATTTTGTTTTTGTTGTTCTTTGTTATTTTGTAAGTAAAATAAGTGGAACTTAAATAAATAACTCCAACACAATAACAACAACAAAACAAAACAATTCAATGAAAGCCTTTCAACCGAATTCAAAAGCAAAAAAGGAGCCTAAGTATGCAAATACGGTTTATGTCTACTTCTTATACAATTCAATACTATTGTTAACAACTACCCCCCCCCCCTTTCTTTGCTTCATCATAAACGTTAAAACCGACTTTGTTTTAGCGTCTGCCGTTGTTTTTTCTGCAAATGTGACAGTTTTACTTGGTGTTTCTTGTAGTAAAAAAACAAATAAAATTGACAGAAGAAAATGTAAAAAACGCTTCAAGCATTTTTTACCAAATGGCAATATCTTATGTGTAATAAATCAGAAATGATAATCACAGCATTAACGTCACTATAAGACTGCCTATAGTCCTGTTACACTCGTGAAAATAGTAGTGAAAAAACAAAATAAAACGCTTAAATGAAATAAAAATTAAGAAAACAAACATCATGTCATAGTCATTTAGATGCAATGATAATGGTAAATGACAAATTGGTTTGAGTTTCACTTTTCCGAATGCATTTTGGGCATATTAGCAAAAATCTAACGCTGCTTATCTAATTTGAAACATGAACAATTTTTAAAACTTTAAAATACTTAACACTGCAGTAGAAGTGAATAAAAAATGTGTTTACATGCTAAAGGTGTGCATAAGTAGCGGTCGAATTTGAAGCGATCTAAAGCGATTATATATGTATATATATCGATTAATTATGTATGTATGTATAATACGTAACTGGTCATTACAACCCTTTAGTCAGAATTACGACTTAGTTCCTCACACCACTTATGTTGTGTGCTTTAATTTTTATATATTAGTGGTAGGATCTACAGTTTAAAGTCGACTCCAAACGACAGATTTTTGAGAAACTTTATTATTCTCTGAGTTTTTGCCAGAAATATTTTTTTTCATATCTCGTTTAATTGGAGATGTTTAACCTGGGGTTTGAACCGAGGGCTCACGTCTAATAAGCCAACACACTACCTACTAGACCAAGGCGACTTCACTAAAGCGATATTAAAGCTAAAAATATCTTTGAAAAGTCTTTGACTTTGAGACTTCAATTAATTTGGAAGCTTAAAATTAAAATCTTCCAAATAATTGTGTATTAAGCTATAACTAAGATTTTGGAAGCTAATGGCGACGTCTCCCTATTGCAAACAGGCAGTTTTTTAAACTTAAGATCTTATGAAGACTACGCCAACGGTCTCTCAATAATATTGGCACAATTTTTTAAGTGAAGCTTAACACTTTTTTTATACATCTAAACTGGAAGAAGGTCTTTGACTTGTGATACACTTTGTCACGTAGATGCCTGCATGCTAAAAATATGTAAGGGTGTTTTAGTCATAAATTCATCTACAAAAGAATGGCGAGCCCTACTAAAAATTTTTCAAACTCGAAAGTTTTTGGTCAACTCGTACCAGTAACTTCTAAAGTCAAAGATCGGCGCACTTAGAAAGGAAGTAAGCAGAAGAAAAGAAATAAAATGAATGTGATGAGATTAATTTGCAAAACCTTATATTGACCTCATGTTCCATACAGAATTTTTCTGGATACAAATAAAAACTGCTGAGGAATTAAATGTTTGTATTAAATTTCATATTTTAGTCACTGTAAATATAAATATTACACATGAAGGCAAAATTTGTTCTCTAGTGCTTGTAAATTGATTGGTCTTTTGTGATTTATATCCCCGTCAAGTACGGTTGTTGTTCTTGGGTTATTTAATCGTTTGCTGTTGCAATCGTTTTGAATTTTATTTCCGTTACTAAGCCGTTTAAATGGTATAAGCCTATACACACAAACGCATCCTATTTTACAGTCTAATGATATCTGGGAAAAAAACTTACAAAAACAAATTTTCTTGTTGTTGTTCTTGAGTTATTTAATCGTTTGCTGTTGCAATCATCTTGAATTTTATTTCCGCTACTAAGCTGTTTAAATGGTATAAGTCTATATACACTAACACACCCTACATTACAGTCTAATGGTATACTGGATAAAAATTCATAAGAAACAAATTTTCTTGTTCAAATAGCTTACAAACGCCCTCGTCAGGACTTAATAAATAATCAAAAACAACAACAATAATAAAACTGTTGTTATTGCTGTTGTTGCCGATTACAACCACATGAAATATGATTCCTGCAAAAATATCGAATGACAACTGTAAACAAATATTTTTACAAATAAACACTTGAAAGCCCTGTGCTCTTATCCCTATACTCCTGCAAACGAATGGAAACATTTGTTTGGTAACCGCAAAAAGGGGCCGTATTGATGTTGATAACAACAAAATGGAATACAAAAACAACAACAACAACGACGTCTACTATGTCTATTAGATAGGCAATATCTTTTTACAACAAAACAAATACAATCATAAACAATTTGTACGACAGAGTCAAATCAGACACTATGGATTGTCTCTAGACATAGTAATTCATTGGAGGCAGGAGAAGTATGTTCAGATTCTTAATGTTTTTTATTGGTAATAATAGCAATAAGAAGAAGAATAAAATATATTTTTAAAAATCTTTTTATTTTAAATCATAAAATTTCAATACAATCATCGTGTAAATTTAAATCGTACAAAAAGTAATGTAAAGTTGTTTAAAAATAGAGAAAAAACAGCAGTAAAATAAAGAAGTAAATGACAAGACTGACAACAATGGTAAAAAGAGTGTTAAAACCACTTAAATATGTGACGAAAACAATACAAAAAAAATTCTTTTTTAATTCAACAGAATTTTAACAAAAAAATGTATGTGAAGCATTCGTCACACAAATTATATTGAAAAAGAAAATAACGTTAAGGCGTTAAGTAAATTCGTAATTGTATGCTTCAATACAATCCAATTCCAATACAATCTAAACCGCGTGTGCTTAATTGTTCTGAGACACTGAGTTCATCAGCGGTAGTTTCAGATGGTATATTATCTGTTAAGTGCACTGGAATGTAAACAAAATGATTGCAAATGAGTTCAGTAGGACAGCGTGACGTATACTTGATATGGTATGTTCAATTAAATATTGCTCATACGTCGTGGATATTGCAATATTATTGCACGTAAATGCTGATATTTATACAGAATACATACAAATTTAAAACAATTGGTCAATTCACACAAGCAGTTGTATCGTTGTATTGAGTGTATTGTTGGACGAATATACAACAGTGTATGCTTGTTATTGATAATTTTAATGTAAAAATCTGATACACTTATACACACATTTTTCATATGTTTTTAAAAGTTGTATTGGTTTCGTGCTATCAAATTATTTGAATGCCAAAAATTATGAAGAAGAATTAGAAGAAGACATTTGGTATACGTAACCCACAATACAGCATAGCGTTGAGCGTTCACAAACAATCAAGTGTATACAATACAACATACACGATACAAAGTCGTGTGAATTGGCCAATTAAATTATTTACTGTGCTGGTTTGTGAGTGTATCTGCATCAGAGATTAGCAATGAGTATTCCAAAAGATGAGTAGAATCGAATCATACTCATAATATCTGATACTTATACGCATTCATACTTATTTTAATATCATGGAACCTCTACCCATATGCAAAGTTTGAAGTGCTCATCATATTCATACTTAACAACACGTATGATGTTGGTGTTGATTTCGACTCTCCATAACTCAACATATACACGATTCATAAAATAAGTATGAATCGCATACTACTAAAATACTTACTAGAATGTTGTGCGTCTCCTCTCCTTGTTGTTCTTTCTTTTTTGCATATGTGTTCTTTTTTTTTTTTTTTTTTGGAAATTTTGATGAAAGATTCGAATCACCCGAATTTTGCCGTAACGAATACGCAGTTCTGCAAAGAGTTTTGGGAATGGCTGTCAATAAAAACGGGCGCGAAAAAATGAACTGAAATATTTAACGTTAAAACCGCCACATAATTTATGTTTATTTTGCTTTTCATCGTAACAAAGTGGATGCAGCAGACAAAGGCATAACAAAATGGCACAGGGCCACAAATACCAAACAGTCAAATGTCAGTCAACAATATGACCGTTTGGTTACACTGGGACACTAGACGAAAGGATTCCATACAGCATGGAAACGCCGAATAGTAGAGAAGAACTGTGCAGAAAGAGTACATATTTAAATACTGGATTCATAAAAAATTAAATAGCACATAGAGTGCAAACAAACCTGTCTGTTTTATTTAAAAGCTTATGATTAGCAACTCCTTAAGAGAAAGAAAATTGAATGCAGGTATTGGGCCTTCTTATGACAAGCTTATAAACCCATTAGACATGAACAAGAAATTCAGAATCATTGCTACGCCGCTAATTTAATTATTATGTAGCTTTTACTGCTTCAGCAAGTTAGCACAAATCATACATGTGTCTTGAGAGAACTAAAACGTTATTCTCTTTATTCCCATCAAAACATTTCCTGCATTTGCCTGCATTACTTTTGTTTATAACTCTCCTGAATTCAGAACACAAGCATGAATATAATCACAGTACGGCGTACACTTAAATAACATGCCATCGTATGGTACGTCATTGTTGGCGACACACGGCTGGGCGCGAAACCCAGTTTCTCCAGACGAGGTGGCATATTAAAAATATGCTGGTGTAAACTGATGCCCTTACGCTCAAATCACAATATCTAGACATAGGTATTATGCTATCGAAATGGTAGTTTAAAAGCTCGTAATGTTGCTTGTTATGGTTCAATTATACCTGCAGTAATTTCCTGAGTTTTTTGTTTTTCTTTTAATTTTTATGTTATTAACAGTGATTTTCTTAGTTTTATTACCATTAATTCTGTTACTGTTGCAGTTGCTTTCCTTTTTAATCAAAACAATCAAATACAAAATAAATGGCTGACTGAATAACTGACTGACTGTGTAATTGTCATTATTAGCAAGAACAACATGCGACTACTTCCGCTTCCTGCTTCCGTTACAAGCAATACAAGCAATGTTTCTTAAACTTTGGTTTATATGCTCTCTTCTTGGCTGTGGCTTTCACTCTCTTCTTCTTTTTCCTCGATTTTATAATTTTTTTTTTCGATGTTTTTCACTGGCAAACCTAAGCAAACAACAATAACAACAATGTATACAGGCTTACAGTATTTCTGCATTTAATAAAACTCTCATACACGCACTCTTTGCGACACACATTTAAACGCAGACGTTTTGCATTGAAAGGATTATAAAGGGTAACGTGTGTTATAAGCACGTATGTACATGTGAGAATGTGTAAGTGTGTTGTTTTGTAAATAAGTTGTAATACATTGTTGTTGTGTTTCTAGATTTCTTTATATCTTCTACCGTGTATATGTTTATGTGCAATCGCCTTGTTGTATGTTTTGTTGCAATGCACCCATACGTTGTCGTGAAGATTGTTATTTTCTCCAACATACGCGAACAAGCATGTAAGGTTTACTTACATTAGACAACAGACAAAAATATCAGCCAGATATTCTTTAAAATTTGAAACCACACTAGCTGATTAAAGTCGCAACTGAGTTTAATATATCCTCACGAATATTTTAATGTTTGTAAAATGATGTTCACGAATTTATTCTAAATTGCTTGAAAAGTTTTAAATGTAAACTCGATTTTTATTGCTTACAATATAAGCATTTTAATTTACGTTCATTTTATCATTTCAGAACATAATGAAAACATTAACACGTATTTCCAAACTGCAGGGTGTTGAATTCACACGCCCTTCTGGTTAGTTATGAGAAGAAACACACAAAACTTTTATTTAAGAGTCTATTACTCGGTACACATACAAATATATACACACATATACGTCCATACATATGTGTGTATACATTATATACAAGGTTAAGGGTTATTTCATATTCAATATACAAACAGTAAACAATAATTTTGCCGAATGGTGTTGGAAACAGATCATCAAAATAGCTTTACGGACAAATTGTCTTGTTTGAATATGGTAGGTAGGTAGGTTTGAGTGGTAGCTTTAATACCAAAAGCTCACTTGAATACACATAGCGGCCCTTTGTGACGCCACAGTTGAACGAAGTCTCTGTACTGACTAAGTTCCTCCTAACCAGGGTAAAAGAAGAAGTTGGTTAGCGCTAGAGCTGCACATTTAAAGTACGACTACCCCGCGCTGGAGAACCAGCATGGAAATTTGATAAACGAAGCTATATTCTTAACATCAAGAGGTGATAGCTCCGTCCAGCTGACAAGGATTGGAGGCCAAATAACCTCGCAAGAGATCGGCACTGGCAAAGAAAGTTGATAACAATCTCCTCTTACTCAGCGGATCTGCATCCACGGCAGAAGTCGTTAGATTGGAGCTGCATTCTTTCCTCGTGTCATCCCATAACACAATGACCTGCAAGCAAGGGAATTGTAATCGAGATGACCTTACAACCATGTCCAAGTGAGCCTAGCGGTGGAGCAGGACTTCTCATTGACCCAGCATAGATTGGCGTCTCGAAAGAATTTCCGTGTGATGGCCAACTACACCGCTGTTTGAATATGGAATACCCCATATTTTATAATATATCCTCAAATAGTATGTGAATGTGTAGTCATACACATAAGCCTGCTGTAGCTTACAATCTGCTTTTTTCTCTTGACAAAAATTTTAAAAGAAGAAAAACTGCCACAGAAGAAAATGTAAAAGAGTAGAATGAATATATTTTTGTTGCTTTTGTTGTTGTACGTTGTGAATGGAGAATAAAAGGAGAACAAGAGATTCATGAAAATAAAAGATTTTTATGTGACCAGTCTCCTTCAAGCAGCCATAAAGAATCAACATTCACAGAAAGAAATGAAGAGTACGAAAATAAAAAACATACGATAATTTCTATGAGTTAATGTACAAAGAATGTGTTAAAATATAGATGGACGTACTGCCACATTCAGCGATATATAGTATTCCTTTGTATGTGTGGGAAATCCTATTACATTTGAGATATTTTCTGAACATATTTAATTTTCCTGTCACTTTTATAAACCAGTATAGAAAGTGTTCTTTTTTCTATTCTTTTATTTCCATACCAGTTTTGTAAAGTAGAAAATAGCAGTTTTGAAAAGAATATAAAACAAAATGGAAAAAAAGAAACAATTTGGCAAAGGAAAGTTCATTTCGTATTCGATAATTATTTATTTATAAGCTGAAACTGTTTTAATAACTCATGCCATCAGCCTTAACAAGCCAACATGGTTGCTAGGCCTTACATCACCAGCACCATCACAACCAACAATAATTTGCCTGCTACAGCTAAAGTTACAACTGCAGACATTTTTATTTTTTGTTTTTGTTTCCGCTTTCTTCTTGATAGAAACGGTACAGAATATCAAAACAACCCATAACCTATAAACATTTTAATGGTATATAATGTAAAAATCTATGCACTATCGCCCCAACAAAATGTGACGTCACATGTAATCTAGATTCGTAGTAACACAATACCCACCATTTTTACGGAAGCAGAGAGTAGGAGTATTAGCTGGGGAATACAACAGCATCGAATCCTTGCTGTCTGCCAATTTGTTTGAATTGGACGATGTTTGATGAGGACAGGATATAACACATACATATACACGTATTTCTATAGAGTATAACAAGGATATAAATGTAATTATATCATCTGTATATAAAAGTAGAAATTAACTGAAATCATATTGGGTAAGGGCAAAAGACAGTAGAGGTTGAGAGGTCTGCCTGTCTAATATCTATTAAAATGAAACCTCTAAAGGAGAGAGTTGAATAGCTAGTCCTTAAATACTAAAGGCAGAATCTTAACATCTGTTAGTGTAAGAAATTGCTATTAACTCCAGTCCAATAGTTTCATTTCATATTTGTCCTTCGTCTAGTTTTATGTAATTTTATAATGGCCATTATAGGGTTAATTTATATTGCATTTGTGTACCTGTGTATGTAACGTATAAAATAGACAATCCTTATGTATTATTCAGATAATGTTTTTGATATTTTTTTATTGTAGAACGTATCTGGTAGCTTGTCAAGACAAGAAACTATGTATTGAGACAACATGAGTGCCTTTTACAAAACAATGAACGAGTCTGTACCACTCTTTTATGCTTAAAACAAAACATTTCATTCTGATACTCAACTTTTATGCATTCAACATAGGGAAACGCACGTAACTACATCATCCATATCACTTTGACAGACATAATGGCGTAACCTTGACAAGGGATGAAGCTTTTTCCAACAACCAAATATTTTTAAGGTACAAATACAAGCTTACACATTCACATACATACATAGTGACGATTGTCAAAACTATAGACAAGTGAAATACAAGGGAAATACAACAACAAAAACAAAAGGCCGGATACAGCAAGGAAATCAAAACGGAAACACAGCCTCAGCTAAAGCGAAAGACAATAGAAAAAAAAGGGGGTTGTGGGTTTCAACTACTAAAATTCGTTTGACAGACTGACATTATTTCGTCATTAACTTGCTTTTTCCTTTTCTCTCTCTAGCCCATTTTATTTTTTTATTTGTATTCCTTCTTTTTATTCTAAAAGTGTATGTAAAAATTATATTCTTTTCTAAATAGACCCAAATATACATACAGACACGTCTGAACACACAAACAAAACAGAAAGCAAACAATCCATTTTGGTCCACAAGTAAATACATTGAAATACTGAAGATTATAAAAGAAAAATTGGAAAAATAAATAGAAAACGAAATCATGTTTAAAAGAAAAACCTGAAACTGAATCCTTGAATCTAAATCAGTAGCAGAATCGGAATATTTTCTGGCATAGCAATCTTTATTATGGTAATTGTTTTGATTGACAATGTTTTACACACAATATTTGTTGATTTCATATGAATATTGTAAAATAAAACACAGTAGAATCCCAATTATGTTGTTGCTTGTATTATCTTTAAAACACTCATAAAGAAATACGATAACACGGAAAAAACTGCTGCGTTTTTTTGGAGAAAATTGCATCTTTTCGAGTCATAATTTAGATTCCACTGTTTTTTCTCTCAAATTTGTAATAATTTGGTAATATTTTCAAGCAAAAGGTCAAATAACCTTTAAATATAAAAAATTACAACGAGGAAAAATGTAAATTTTTATATGACAAGCATATACATACATATGTATGTATTTTATGCTTTTCAAACGATTATGCTATAATTTGTAGAATAAAATAAAATATTTTAAGCAATACAATTTACAGTTTACGAAATAACATTATTTTCCAACAAAAGAAAAGTGCTTTCAAGGAGTAAATGGGATGGACTATCACAAATTTAATGCGAATAACAATTATAGCAGTATTGTCCGAGACTCAAGGCCTAGAACGTGAAGTGAACTTAAATTTGGAATCGGAGAATCAATCGTAAGCAAAATTTCTAAACCACTTCAAGCGACCCAGATATTTTTGGAATGTAACTAAAAGTGAACTGAGCAGATAACAGGTATTCTTACAGAACACAGAGGCTTTGCAGCTACATAGGTGGAGCGATTAAGATCTTATGCTAGGCATGAAGACATCAATGAAGACATGATGAAACTCTTTCTATAGCATTGTCCAGCTGTTAGACGTATGAAATTTCCATATTATATGTTTGATATTGTAAAATATCCAATATCACGTTATCCAATATGTATTTGCCAGCACAGTAATCAATCCAACTTATATTTAAGATAAGACTGACGAATTTTAAATTGAGCATAACGACCCGCACGTAATCGCCGTAGTCTAGTAAGTAGTGTACCGGCTTATTAGACGTAAGGCCACGGTTTAAACCCCACGTCAGACATCAAAACGAAAATATGAAAAATAATTCAGCAGATTTCTGGCTAAAACTCTGAGCGTTAAAATAAAATTGCCATGAAAAAAGTTCCTCAAAATCTGTCGTTCGGAGTCGACTTTAAACAACATAAGTGGTGTGAGAAGCTAAATCGTAATCCTGGCTGTAGGGTTGTAACGACCAATTATGTATTTATGTAACCCCAGCGTTTTCAATTTTAATAAATATTAATACACCACTGTAATAACGTAAGTAAAGGGTCCGCCAAATAACTTTTTTTGTTTGAAAATGCTTTAAAAAAACTACTGAATATTTTCTCAAATTTTGTTTTTTTATTTGAAAGTACAATCCTTCCGGTTAATAATGGAAAATAATTTCATTCAAATGGCTGCCTCAGCTGACCATGCAGTAGCCTACAGGATCGGTCCAATTTTGAAGCACATTATCGATTGTGTGCAGCTGTATTTCACCAATGGCTTCACGAATATTGTCCTTTAAAGCGTCAATTGTCTCTGGCTTGTCGGCGCAACACTTATCTTTGACGGCACCCCACAAGTAATAGTCCAACGGTGTCAAATCGCAGCTCCGAGGTGGCCGAACGACATCAGCTCTGCGGCTGATAATGCGATCTTCAAAAACAGGGCGCAAAACATCGAGTGTAGCTTCGGCTGTGTGGCATGTAGCGCCGTCCTGTTGAAACCAAATGTTGCCAATATCCTCCTCTTAAATTTTTGTGAACAAAAATAAGTTCAACATGGTCCGATAACGATCGCCATTGACTGTAACGGCCACTCCTTGCTCATTTTCGAAGAAAAATGGCCCACTTATGCCTCTGGACCAAAATCCGCACCAAACAGTGACTCGTTTTGGGTGCGTCGGCTTTTCAATGTATGCGTGCGGGTTTTCTGTGTCCCAAATGCCACAATTTTGCTTGTTTACATACCCGCCAAGATCAAAATGAGCTTGATCTGAAAAGATGATTTTTTTTTTGCCAAAACCGGCATCTTCTGGTGTAGGCTTCTGCATGGCCAGCCGAGGCCATGCCAAGCCATTTGAATGAAATTATTTTCCATTATTAACCGGAAGGATTGTACTTTCAAATGAAAAAAAGAAATTTGAGAAAATATTCAGTAGTTTTTTTTAAAGCATTTTCAAAAAAAAAGTTATTTGGCGGATTCTTTATTATATTTTAAAATAAATTTGTAAGTTGAGAGGTTTTTAATGGAGGTATTGTCTGGATTATATTTCATATCAATTACTCATTACGGTCTTTAATTACTGGCGTTATTAATTACTTTAATTTTCAAATTTTTATTTATTTTAAATAAATTTTATTTTAAATTTATTTCAACTAAATGAACAAATGCCAGATGAAAGCTACTTATTTTCGATATTGTAATTATAACCTGCTAATGTAATTGTTTTAAAGACAATTATACGTTAGAATAATACGATATTATTTATTGACTTGACTTCATCGACAGTTAATCAATTTTATTACAATTAAAAGCTTAAAAGCCCTTTAATGACATTCAAAAAACTTCGTTTCATGATTCTACTGGAAATAAGAAGGATGGTTATTAAAAAATATGGCCAAGCAAAAGTCAAAAGAAAAGTTATTGTGACATTCAACCGCCACTGTGCGGCAATTATGCAAATATTTCTTACACTTGAGCTGTTTGGTACTCTGGCTGCCACAAATTAATTTATTACGCCATTCTCAAAAGAAAAAGAAATAAAAATACAGGAACAGAGGAATAAAGGCAGCAAAAAATAAAATAAAAAAGTGATAAATTAATTTGGTAATGTACACTTGGAAAGAATAAAAAATAAACCCCCTCCCCAACCAACTGGCCTTTAAATAAATAAAAACAACAAGAAAAATGGAAAAAAATGCGAAACAAAGTTGCATTGACCAGCAAAAATAAAAACAGCACTGGAATGAATGAATAAATGAAAGCATAACTGAAAGAATGACTGAATGAATGAATTAGTGAATGGTGCTTGTGTTTCTCATTTATTTGCTGGTTTTCACTTTTTTATTGCAGAAATAATAATAAAAAAAATGTCTAAAAAAGAGAAAGAAAATGAAAAAAATATACCAAATGTTACTTGAAAGAGAAAAGAGAAAAGTTTCTTGTGAGTGCTTTTTTCGGTAACATTTTGTTTAACCATCATCATCCAACAACCAGCCCACAAACAGACCACAATTCAAATGGTGCGTGATTTGGAAATGGCACAAAGCGCTGCGGCACAGTAGAAACAAACTAGAGCTGGAATGTAAGGCCTGGGTATGGCGGGCAATTTAAGGGTCTGTGTTGAAAGTAATTACAATTTTAAATGGTCAGAAACCATTAATGATTTCATTTGCAAAATAATGTTTCACTCGGCAAAATGGCAAACCGAATGAATGAAATAAATAATGTATACAACAGCAAAGCAAAAAACTTAAAACAGAAAAGAAAGAAATGAAAAACGAAAATTCAAATAAAAATGTTAAAGAAGGAATTCATTAATTATTTTGATTGGGTTTGTTTGTTTGTTTTTCATTTCATTTCCTTTTTTGTTTTGTAAACTTTTGCCACAAACATAATTTCTATTAAAATAATTATTATTTATGATTACTTTACACTTTCTCACCTGCCACTTTCCCATTGCTCGTTTTACAATGCAATACCAGGGAAAAGATATTCGAAAAGGGACAACAAAATGTGGAAAAGGAACCTTTTAGTGTCGAGAATTCTTAAGAATTTTTTTTTGAAACACTGAAAACTTTTAAGCAAATCAATAAATTTATCGTATTGTGGCTTAATCCCTCAAGCTGTTAAGGTAAAAGAGTTGCAAACAAAGCAAACAAACTGAAAAGAAAGGAAAATAAAATGAAAAGGTCCAAAAGTAAGATGAATGTATTGCCAGTTCAAAGGCAAAAGAAACAGACAAAAACCTCAAATGTACGTAAATGTATAAGAATAAACTAAATCCTTTAACTTTCACTCAACGTAACCACTCAACACTTTACGCTTAAAACCACACACAGCAATAAGGAAAAACTGTAGAAAAACCGAAGTAAAGAAAAAGAAACGGAGAAGAGAAAAAAAACAGATTTAATCTTGAAATCAATTTGTAAAAGTACTGCTCCTTAGTAAAATGATTTCAATGTCACACGCAACATAAAGATTTACAAGAACAACAACAACAAGTAAAATAAAACTAAAGTCCCGAAAAACCGAAATCTATTAAGAAACAAGCAGGTTGATGTCGTGATAGGAAGCCCTAAAATTGATACTTTTTCCATATTGGATTCTCATTTTTTTTTGGTCATTTTTTGTTGATATTTCTACTTTTTTTTTTGCTATGTGTTGTACTTCAAAAAAAAACCCCTTTTTGTACAAACAATGGTTATAAATAAATAATTTTTTCCTTATTTCCTTCCTGGATAAAGCACAACAAAGTATATAAACATTCCCACAAATTTATTTGATTTTTTTATTACATTTCCAACTGTATCTGTACGATGTTCTTGGTTTTTATAGTACAGTGTATAAGGTAGGACGGACCTACAGTCGAATCCAAAGGACAGATTCTTGAGATATTTTTCATGGCAATTATATTTAGAATTTTTGTCAGAAGACTGCTGAGAGGAAGCCGCCTCATATTTCGTTTTGCCCCAGGACCAATGGGCCAACACACTGCCTACCAGAGATCAGAAAAGACCATTCAAAAAGATGAGTGGAATCGAATCATACTCATAATTTCTGTTACTCATATGCACGCATTCATACTTATTTTAATATCATGGTACCTTTACTCATATTCAAAGTTTTAAGTACTCATCATATTCACACTTAACAACACATATGATGTTGTTGATTTCGACTCTTCACTACTCAACATATACACGAATCGCAAAATAAGTATGATTCGCGTACGAATACTAAAATACTCACTAGAAGGTTGTGTGCTCTGCTTGCTGCTCTGTTTTTTTTTTTTTTTTTGCTTATGTGTCTTTTTTTTGTAAATGCAACAACAACTAAGACTGTTAATTTTGATAAATGATTCGAGTCAATCGAATCGTTTATAAGTATTTTTATAAAGTTATGAATCTAAATGAGTAGAGGCTTATGAATCAAACATATTTCGAATGGTATGAGTTTGATGTCAACGTTGTACGCATACTCATTGCAAACTGTACTTATGAATCAACGTTGCAGTGAGTACGAATGAATCAGAATACATAGTTAAATTTCAATATTGTTGACTCACTTATATTCAAAATTTCATGAGTGCTTCTGAATAGCGAAAAAACGATTCATTGCCGATGGTACAAATATAAGGTCGACTCAGAAAGACATATTTTTGGGATATTCTTCATGGCGACTCTTAGAATTTTTGCCAAAAGACTGCTGAGAGGAAAACGCCGAAGAAATTTTTTTTTCATTTTTCGTTTTGTTCGAGATGTCTGACTTGGGTTTGGAACCGTGGCTTACTAGACTACGGCATCAGCAATAAGAACAATATAACGAATGTACATACATACATATACATATATTTTTGGATAATAAAATTAAGCAATCTTGTGTTTTGAACTTGTGTTTATTAAGCTCCGACCAAAACAAATTGTGTCTAAATTCTTTGAAGCAAACTTCTCTTTTATTTGAAGTCATTAAAAATTGTTCAAAGAATTTTTGTACATTTAATTCCCACGTTTTCATTTCTTTTAAGTCTCTTCTCATTTATTATAAAAAAAATATTCTTTTTCTTTGAATTTCAATCATTTTTAAAAGACGTCTCTTCTAAGTATTTTTCTTTTATTTTAAATAAAAATTATGACTCCAGGTATATTTCTTTTCGTTTTTGATTGTATTCATTTATCTTCGAATACAATTTATGAAATAAAATATTATTTTGTAAAGTATTTTGTAATGAAAATGATGATGATGATCATTATATTGCAGTAATGATTGTGACAATGTTAGAGGCCCTATAACACAGGCTGAAATTCAATAGGAAAACTTGAAAAACTCCATTCAATACAACATTCACTTCACAAAGCAATTTAATAATCATGCTTGTGTACGAGTACTTTAAAATACAAAACCAAACCAAATCAAGGTATTCCTGTAAACTTTTGAGAAAAAAAAATGTTTTGCTTTCATTCCTCTATTTGAAAGTAAATAAATATGAATTCCTATAGCAAAAACATAATTTTGACAATTTGGATTTTCTGGCGCAGGAAACTTTTATTTAATGTTCCAAAGTGTAAAGGGAAAAAATGTAATTTTGTAATTGACCCCAGAAGCAAAACAATACGAAGAATTTAAACTTTTGAATTTACGTTGGAAATTAATTTAATAAGTATTTTAAGAATCTTCTTTCCTTTTTTATTGTTTTCGTTTGTTTTAAAAATATTTCTTTGCCATGACTGTTCTATTGTTTGTTTAGTCTTGTTTTTTTTTTTCTGTTTCATTATTAAGAAATGCTTTCCTAAAGTAATTGAAAAATTAATTTAATCTCTACACAAATTGTCAATTCAAAGTGTTTTCTGGCATTTTTCGTTTCTCATTTTCTAGTTTTTTTCTTTTCTTTCCGTAGTTAGTGTCGTCACGAGACAATTTTTCTGTTCTATTCATTCAGTTCATTTCAATTCTGATTTGTTACATTCTGCCGCTCATTAAATAAAACTGCTTGTCACTCTAATAATACAGCATTTCCAGATCCAAAGTTTCATACTACATTTTGCATACTGTTTCTAAACACATATAGCTCTACGCTCATTACTAGTTTTTAGGCAAAGCCACGAACATTCGCCTTCAGACTGTTTACCCTGCCATATAAAAGGCAAGGCAAAGCAGGCGAGTGAGTGAGTGAAGTTCAGTCAGTCTTGTGTGACGACGCGGTGTGTTTGAAGAGAGTAATCTCGGTTTGAAGATCTTCGTTACAAAGATCTGTCGAATAATTGTCTAGTAATTGCTATTATTTTAATATAGTATTGAGTGTGTACTTAAGATAAATTCAATTCGAAATAGTGATTAAATGGAAAAATAAATACTTTGGAGTTAAAATATATTTTTAGCACGCGTATCGATAATTTCAAAGCTCGCTTTAGGCTCTTTTCTATTTCCTTTGTATAGAAACAATTTATCTGTAGGCAATTTGTTTGAAAATATCTGAAAAATATTTGAGAGTTTTACGTATAATTTTCGACCATTTGAAATCAAATGAAAAGCAATTGTTGTTGTTTACATAAAGTTGCAAACAGTGTCATACAGAGTTGTGCGAACAATAAAGAATTTTAATTAAAACTAAACACAAATAAATTTTTATTTTATTTGCAATCTACGAGCTTATATTTTAAACGTTTTAAAAGGCAAAAACGTAACAGTATACTATCCAGCTAAATGAATCACAACAGATAGAGAAGCGACAAAAAACGATAATCATTTCAATAATTCCAAAAGAAATTATAGTCTTCAAATGTCCTATTCTCCCTACTATATGTATTTCCAAAAATTAATATTTGATTAGATCAAGGCAATGGTGTATTTCTTAACTCACTGAGCAAATTTATTTCAGTTAATGCATCATAACTCCTACAAACGCAGACTTCTTGTCTCATTGCCTTGTGGTCTATTCATTTACCCGTGCATGTGTAAAGTTGCTCGTTGTTTATTTTGGTCGTCATTCGTTGGTTTTGTTGTTTGTGTCTCCATGATAGTCTAAGTCTAATATTTTAAACACATTTAAGCTGCTTGAAACCTTAGTAATGTCTCCTTAGTGTCTGGCATATGTTCTCTACACTCTACAGACATTCTCTACAAACAACTACATTTGTAGCGCTATACATGCATGAATTTGTGTGTAAATGCAACATGTTTAATATTAAAATAAATAGCAAGACATGGCTGGTATATTCTGAAGCTGTTGAGCAAAGCTTACCTTATGGACACTTAATATCAATTAAATGGCGTTGAAGATTAGTTAGCGTCTGATTTGTGCCATGTATGTGATAGCATCGCATTGGTTTAAAAAAATAATTGAACGGAAATAAAAACCAAAATAACTTAATGCCTTCTAGTCACCTACATTCGAAAGCATATTTTTAAATTGGAAAATTTCGAAACCATTTTTGTAAAAAAAAACAGAAAAATTAAAAAAAAATCGTTAAGTTTTGACATGACCTTGGTACTGGTGAATCAAAATTCGTCTCTACATAAAAATTCCATTTTCTATAGAAATCTATGTGTACATATTTTCAAATGGAAAAACAGACAGATATTTTAAAAATAATTTTTTTCCTTTTTGTTCGACTTTAGAAAAATTTAAAAAACAATAAAATATTCAACATTCACAAATCTATGTGCATATATGTACATACATATGTATGTATGCATACAATACATGTGTATATAATATATACGTAGATAAAAGGCAATTGTTTCGGCAAAAACAATAACCGTAGAAAACAAAAAAATTTGTTGGACAAATTGAAAATGGAATATTTTGTTACCCCCCCTTTTACATGTCATTGTTAAAGTTGTCTAGAATTTAACAAAAATCTATTGTAACAATTTCTAGAAAATTGTTTTAGGAAAAGCGTAAATTAAGGAAAAATAGAAAACAGAATAAAAGTAACACAGTCAATTGTATTTAGACAGGCAATGACAACTCAAAAAAAAAAAATACTAAAAAAACTGAATAACATTCATGCAGTTTTAAACATACAACAATTGAAAACCTGCCTGCCTTTATTTTAAATGAACAATGAAAACTACTTCCTTTCTACACGAATTTGTTAAATCGAAAAATTAGAAAAAAAAATCGAAAAAATTTTATTCAACTGCCAATCATGTCACATTTTCGTTGTGTGTAGGAACTAGTGCGGAAATAATACACATCAAAAGCGTTCACATACAATAAAAAAAACTGCAATTGTAGTTGTAAATATTTTATCACACACTAATACTAACGTATAAAATATATTTAAACAATTACAACAACAATAGTAAGGATATGTAGAAGGGAGGAGACAAAGAAAAAGTGAATCTGTTTAAATATTCGATGGCTTTTTCATTCGTTAAAGCTCTAAATGGACTTTGGAGGGAAAGAGAATTAATGGAGAGATATACATGTCCTCTGAGAAGAAAAATTAATTAAAAGAACATAATTTATGAGCATATATCACCGGAATAGGTTCATATATTTGGCGATCATGAATCACTGACAGCACGATATTTTCGAATAAACTAAATAGGCAGTATAAGTTCACTTTCTAAGTTAAAAATATTTGGGGTAAAATTTATTTCAGCTTAATTGTCCTTCATAAACTTCTACATTAAAAGTTTACCGTACTTTATGGATGAGAAACAGAGATCAGCAATGAGTATTCAAAAAGATGAGTAGAATCGAATCATACTCATAATTTCTGATATTTCTACGCCGTAGTCTAGACGTAAAGCCAGGGTTCGAGTTCCCGGCCAGACATCAAAACAAAATACAAAAAGTATTTCTTCGGCGACTTCCTCTCAGCAGATTTCTGGCAAAAACTCTGAGAGTAAATAAAATTGCCATGAAAAGTTTCTCAAAAATCTGTCGTTCGGAGTCAACTTTAAACTGTAGGTCCCACCACTCATGTATAAAACTAACACACACAACATAAGTAGTGTGAGAAACTAGGCCGTAATCCTGACTGAAGGGTTGTAATGACCAATTATGTATGTATGTATACACATTCATACCTCTTTTAATATAATGGAACCTCTACTCTCATATTCAAAGTTTGAAGTACTCATCATATTCATACTTAACAACACGTATGATGTTGCTGATTTCGACTCTCTATAACTCAACATATACACGAATCACAAAGTAAGTATGAATCGCATACGAACGCTAAAATACTTACTAATAGATTGTGTGTTTGCTCTGCTTGCTGCTCTGTCTTTTTTGCTTATGTGTCTTTTTTCTTTTTTTGTAAATGCAACAACAACTAAGACTGTAAATTTTGATGAGTGATTCGAGTCACTCGAGTCATTTATAAGTATTGTAAGTATTTTTCTAATATAAATAAGTAGGCTTATGAATGAAACATATTTCGTATGGTATGAGTTTGATGTCAATGTTGTACGCATACTCATTGCAACCTGTACTTATAAATCAACGTTGTAGTGAGTATGAAGTATAGTTAAATTTCAATATTGTTGAGTCATTTATATTCAAAATTTCATGAGTGCTTATGAGTAGCGCAAAAACGATTCATTGCAGATCTCTGATGCGAAACATGGAGGATTGCCTCTCGGGTCATATCCTGACTAAAGGTTATTTCCAATAGCAAACTGTGGACAGTCTTTAGTTGCACTGTTGTAGAGTGTAATTTACGCAAATACAGTTTGTAATCGAATGTTGGCGATCACATAAAAAAATTCACTTTTATTTCTAGTTCTAGTTCCAGTGCCAGTAAATGGTTTGTGTTGTATTTGTGTTAATTAATATTTGACTGAGAGAATATTAAATTTAAAAGTTAATCTAAAGTAATTAAAATTAATTTTACTGCCCGTTTAATTTAGAAGTAAACACATGAAGGCAGGCTTAAATTACTCGAATAATTTTACAAAATCTAAAAAAATGTTTGTGTTCGTATGTATGTGTAAAAAAAGGAACCATAATGGCTTCCATATCCATACATTATCTTAAAACATACGGAATTTATAATGACTACAACTTCCGTTTTATTTACCATTGCCAGGCATGCTTGAATCAAATTGCCAAAGTGAGTACAATGCCTAGAAAGCGTTTTTCCCTAATTTCTCTATTAAAACGTTGGTCATCATTGTGTGTTTTTACATGCGTTTTGCTTGTTTTCTTATTTCTAAATAAAAACGGTTGTACTGTAGAACAACATCAATGGCCTGAGAGTTGTAACATTTAAAAACTCTGGTGGATTTAATGTATTTTTTTTTTCTTAACAAAAAATTGCTAAGGCATTGCGTTCATACCGTTTTAACTGCGTATATACAAATACAGCAAAGAGAAGTGAGAGAAAATAAAAGGAATTGTAACTGAACGATAAACTAATGAGTGTTTAGTAACTTAATTGAACAATTTCCGGTTAGAATGTTAGCCTAATAGCAGGAACTTCAACTTCAACAAATACAAGTTTTATGAAGAATATTAATTTCAAGGATATTAACTAATTTCCGGCGATAAAATCTTAAAGGATTTTGGCAACACTTTTCCTATTTACTGCAAAAAGTAGAAAAAATTTAAAAAAACACGAAGCTTTAAAACTGTTTTCAAACAACCGCATTAAGTTTTAAGTAACAAAAAAATCAGTGAAAGTTTTAAGGGAAACCCTAAAAAAAATTTTAATTAGAAATAAAAAGTTTTTGAAGTATTAAAACAAATAATTGCGTTTTAAATCTACAGTGAAAGCAATATACGATATAAAGGACACTCTTTGTGACCACAAACAATTGCGTTCATATTACAAATTACATCATTTGTTCTACCGTGGTTATCCTTTACTTTATTTCAATTATATTTTTCATTAATGACATGTACGAGGTCATAAGTTTCATTGAAAACAAACAATCGAATCATAAATATTTTAGCATGTCTTTGCTTTGCCTCTACAAGCAAGGTCTTGATAAATGCGTCCACGGTAAGACTCGCTTCGCGCTTTTCAGCTTTTTTCAAGGCATGGTTTGTAACTGAGCACTTTAACCATTACACCAAGTCACCTCTGACTTCCACATTACAAAATCTTGTTCATTACAAACGATTTAATAAAGAATTTGATTCAAAATTTTTTTTTAAATAAAATAGGTTACCTCGTTATGAGACTTAAGAAATACTTTCTCGTCCTTGTTTTGAAGAGATTTGAAACATAAAAGTTAAGTTAAGTTAAGTTCAGTAAAGATAGTTAAGAGGCGCACTTTCTAAGACTAAACTTTTGTTTGGCCGTCTTTTATCTCGAATAGCAATCACAAATTTGTAATTTTCAACGTTTTGTAATTGGTTTGAGAACGAAATTTTTACTCACCATTTAAACCATCCTCCCCCATGTAATATTTGAAAAGGAAAATAAACCCGGCGCTATTCTTGTTGCTCTTTTGCAATGAGAAACTATTATCGTTGAACATGATGATAATAATACTGATGACTTGATTTTTTTTGTTTTTTAGTAACCATGTTTGTAGTTTCCACTTTCCACGTAACATGTCTTAAACTGGAGAAAAGGAAAAAAGAGAATAAAAAACCAAAAATTTAAATTTTAACGAGAGTTTGAAATAAATTTTGTTTTTGTTTTAAAGCAAAAAAAAAGGAAAACAGAAAAGTTGTTGCACATCTATTGTAATATACTCGCACAAGACATAAAACTTCTCATCCCTTTTACCAGATTAAACCTAAAATCCTGAGGGTTAAATTAGAAATGCTGGTATAATATCCTACTAAAACTTTTTAAACCTTCTAAACACAGTAGAAATATAAGAACGAGTTTTTAATGCCAAAAGAATTTTTAAAAGTAAGAGGAGATGTTTAAAATATTTTAAAGCAAATAAAGTCGGTTTAATTAATTTAGAAGTAAATTTCAATCAAAAAAATTTAGAAAGATAAACTTTTTAAATCCCAAATTAAATTTTAAGCCAACTAATGTACAGAAAAAAAATATTTTCTAAAATTTTCTGAAAAACACGAACCAACACATATTAAACTCGTAATTATAGTCCGCATTTGTATTTGTGTCAACAGTTCGATTTAAAAAATTAGAATTGGAAGTATTTTTAATTTGTTTTACTTATTTAATAGGCAAGTATTACTAATTAACTGCGCTAAGCTGTCTGGCATTTCAATGTTTGTATGTAATTAAATTTACAAGCTTGTTTCTAATTGTAAACAAATACTGAAACAGTTGCGAATACAAGCACTTAAACATACTATTCTTAGGCTCCTTAATTCCATTTAAGGATTTACAACAACTACAACTACAAAACCGAAAGGTGTAGACAACATTCGATTTAAATTTCAACTTTAATACTGGCTTTCTTCTTCAACAGACTGTAACAAAAACACAACAAAAAACCAACGAATAAAACTAAGCAAAAGAAATTATTCTAAAATAAAAAAAATAGAAAAAGAAAAAATATATGTTGTAAAGGAGAAGCAGAAGTATGGTATAAGGACTACAACTTAAGAAAAATTATAAAAGTAAGCTAGGTAATCTGGTATTGTAAGTGTGCGAATGTATAGGAACCTAACTTTATGACAGTTTTTATGTGTACTTATGTGTGTGTTTGATCGAGAGAGAGAGAGAGTAAGAAAGCTTTGGTTTACGGTGCTAATCTTAATTTTATTTCTTGCGTAACAAATCATTACTGATTTAATCATAAAACTTTTATGTTTAAAACAGAAACACTCTCGCACACCCATACACTCTTAAACAGAATAGAGAAATATATGAGTAAACTGTTGCAGGTGTATTTGTACATGGATTTGTATTTAAAGGGTCCGCCAAATAACTTTTTTTTTTGAAAATGCTTTAAAAAAAACTACTGAATATTTTCACAAATTTTTTTTTATTTGAAAGTACAATCCTTCCGGTTAATAATGGAAAATAATTTCATTCAAATGGCTACCTCGGCTGGCCATGCAGTAGCCTACACCAGAAGATGACGATTTTGGCAAAAAAAAAATCATCTTTTCAGATGAAGCTCATTTTGATCTTGGCGGGTATGTAAACAAGCAAAATTGTGGCATTTGGGGCACAGAAAACCCGCACGCATACATTGAAAAGCCGACGCACCCAAAACGAGTCACCGTTTGGTGTGGATTTTGGTCCAGAGGCATAATTGGGCAATTTTTCTTCTAAAATGAGCAAGGAGTGGCCGTTACACTCAATGGCGATCGTTATCGGGCCATGTAGAACGAATTTTTGTTCACAAAAATTGAAGAGGAGGATATTGGCAAAATTTAGTTTCAACAGGACGGCGCTACGTGCCACACAGCCGAAGATACACTCGATGTTTTGCGCCCTGTTTTTGAAGATCGCATTATCAGCCGCATAGCTTCTGTCGTTTGGCCACCTCGGAGCTGCGATTTGACATCGTTGGACTATTATTTGTGGGGTGCCGTCAAAGATAAGTGTTACGCCGACAAGCCAGAGACAATTGATGCTTTAAAGGGCAATATTCGTGAAGCCATTGGTGAAATACAGCTGCACACAATCGATAATGTGCTTAAAAATTGGACCGATCGTGCAGGCTACTGCATGGCCAGCCGAGGCAGCCATTTGAATGAAATTATTTTCCATTATTAACCGGAAGGATTGTACTTTCAAATAAAAAAAGAAATTTGAGAAAATATTCAGCAGTTTTTTTTTAAAGCATTTTCAAATAAAAAAGGTATTTGACGGACCTTTACCTCTACGATTAAATATGGCTAACGAAAGCAATTAGTGTTGAAAGGTTTTCTGAATAGCGATAATAATCACGTGTTACGTATTAAACAAACACTTTTATGTGCCACCCTGCAATTATTTCAAGTTAAATTTGTATCGTAGGGGAAATCGGGACCCGATGTGTAAATAGATTTTGTTTGTCATTTTGTCTCTGAACATTAAATAGACGCTAGCAAGTGGCTATGTAATTAATAGAAGATACCCAAAAAAAAAGGAATCAAAAATAGTCATCGCATTTATTGACTTCATTTAATTGGTCTTCTTTTCAACAAAGTTTGCTTAAATTTTGTTCCATGATATTTGTCGATTAATTTGAAAATTACTGTTGTGTACACCAGAGATCAGCAATGAGTATTCAAAAATATGAGTAGAATCGAATCATACTCATAATTTCTGATACTTATACACATTCATACACATAATTCGCCTATACAACCCTTCTGACAGGCTTACGATCTAGCTTCTCACACCACTCATGTTGTGTGTGATAATTTTATACATGAATGGAGGGACCTACAGTTTTAAGTCGACTCCGAACGATAGATTTTTGAGAAACTTTTCATGGCAATTTTATTTATTCTTAGAGTTCTTGGCAGAAATCTGCCGAAGAAATATTTTGTCATATTTCCTTTAGTTCGAGATGTCTGACCTGCGGTTTGAACCGCGGGCTTATGTCTAATAAGACAAGACTACGACGACTTTCATTTTCTATTGTATTTCAACTTAATGACTCCAATTTTGTAAACACATAAAATATAGTTTTTCCTTTTTTTTGATTTTATAAATGAAGTGGCACATAAGGAGAATTATGCTACATACATATGTATGCTGTAACAATCATACATACATTTAGTAATTTATGACCTTTTCAGAGTTAATAAATTTATACTTCGCTTATGTTTGACTGGTTCTTTACGGTGTTTTCAAGTGTATCAAATGGCTATAAATTACAACGTGACTTAATATATACAACAACATTATATTTCCGTTAAAGCTAGAAAGGAACTTTAATACTATAATATCTTAACTCTATTGTCTTTCCCTTTCTCTCTCTCCTCTCTCTATCTCGTTTTCTATTTGTAGTACCATATTAGTAGACTGCTTGAAAATGTATAGATGGACTGGTAATAAAAAAATTACGATTTATTTTTAACTACCAATTTTATGTTTGCATAATGAGAATAAGTACTTATGCTACTGCTAAAACACACATACATATTTGGTCATTACAACCTTTGAGTCAGGATTACGACCTAGTTTCTCACACCACTTATATTGTGTCTGTTAATTTTATACATGAGTGGCGAGACCTACAGTGTAAAGTCAACTACGAATGACAGATCTTTGAGAAGCTTTTTCATGGCAATTTTTGTTTGTTTTTGCCAGAAATCTGCTGAGAGGAAGTCGCCAAAAAAATATTATTTTTTATATTTCGTTTTTGTAAAGCTATAATCATTTTATTTATGGACTCCTCAAATTTCATTTAATAAAAAAAAATTTTTTTTTTGGTACGTATGTATGTAATTCGATTATCTTTAATATAAAAGAAAGATCTTGTATGCGATTATTTTACCATTTAAGATACAGAGTTTAAAAAATATGTGTTTTTAAAATGCTGAACATTAACGTATTAGAATTGTACAAAACAATAAAAGAAAATAAAAATCGTTGAAATATTTATCATTTCACACTTTAAATTGCTGGTATTATTAAATAGAATAGCACCTCTGTGTTTAGTTTGTCATGTCTTCATGTATTTAAAATTTTTTTTTGAACTCATAAATTCTTGATTAAATTAACACTTAGCCCACGCAAATATGTTTCATAAAATTTGTAGAAAATGACAAACGAACAAATAAATAAATAAACAATCTGTCACAATGCATTTCACATTACATTCATTCATTCATTCACTGACTTATACATTCATTCAATCATCGTAGACTGTAGAAACTGAAGTGTATTCCATTGAGAATATTTCTGTTGCTCTAGAAGATTTCGTTTTTTTCCATTTTCTTCCTTTTCTTTCTATTTTTCTTCATAGTTTTCTATAAATTTTTGTTTTTTCCTATTGTTTTAGTCCCAATTGTTGTTGTATTCATATTACATTGAAATTCCCAAATGATGCCACGATATTATTTTTCTAATTACAAAAGTACAGAATTTGTATTTGAATTAAAAACGAAACAAAAAATAATTTGCCATTTGAAATCTACTGAAGAAGTGAAATTCGTGCTGCAAGTACAAGAGTATGAATGATGCATGTTTTCTTTCCAAACAGAAATATTAAATTTTAGTTGTATAACTATGAAGAAATGCTTACACAACACATGTTTTTACTATTAAAGCGTGCATATGTATCAGAGATCAGTAATGAGTATTCGAAAAGATGAGTAGAATCGAATCATACTCATTATTTCTAATACTTCATACTTATTTTAATATCATGGAACCCTCTACTCATAATCAAAGTTTGAAATACTTATCATATTCATGATTAACAACACGTATGCTGTTGTTGATTTCGACTCTTTATAAGCCAACATATACACGAAGCACAAAGTAAGTATGAATCGCGTACGAACATTAAAATACTCACTAAAAGGCTGTGTGTTTACTCTTCTTCCTGCTCTGTCTTTTTTACTTATGTGTCTTTTTCCTTTTTTTTGTAAATGCAACAACACCTAAGACTGTAAATTTTGATGAATGATTCAAATCACTCGAATCATTTAAAAGTAGTATTGTAAGCATTTTTCTAAAGTCAAAGAATCTAAATGAGTAGGCTCATGAATCAAACATATTTCGAATGGTATGAGTTTGATGTCAATGTTGTACGCATACTGATTGCAACCTGTACTTTTAAATCAACGTTTTAGTGAGTATGAATGAATCAGAGTACATAGTTAAATTTCAATATTGTTGACTCACTTTTATACAAAATTTCATGAGTGCTTATGAGTAGCGAAAAAACGATTCATTGCTGATCTCTGGTATGTATATGTATGTTTCAAAAAGTACGCATTATATAGGAAAAACAAGAGATATTAAAATCGCTATGAGCGACACTATTGCCGAGGTCGTAATCCTGACTTAAGGGTTGCAATATATACGTATGTATGGCCTTCTTATTCCATAATTTAAGAAATCAATATTCAGCCTACCATGTTCTATTGAAATGCATATTTTTCATCCTTGCTTGTTTCAATAATACTACAAGTGCTACTATAGTAAAATTCAAAGTCTTTGTAAGCATTAAAAATATTCTCTTCTATCAACAATACACTCTACACTATTGTGATGATTTTAGAATAATTCCTCCTCGTTTATTTCTAGTACATGCCACTGATGTAAGCCATTTTCCCTCACATAGATTTCAAAAATGATAATTAATGATTCGTGGAATAAAATAGTATCGAACGAACGGATTCTTATTCAGTTGCATAGAATTTTTTTAAAAATATTTGGAATGGAAAATTAAAAGGAAAATCATAAGAAAAATTCAATGATTTTGGTAACAAACGAATAAATTCAAATGGAATGATGACAACAGCTCTTGATTTATTTGGGGAAAGAAAAATTTTATTTCTTTTGTTAAACATGAGATATGTTTTCCTGTAATTTCTTTAAGGAGTTCTTAGCAGTTAAAACAGATATGAGTTTAAATGTCATATTAGCGGTCTCTGAGTCATGTACATGTCTTTGACTTCCTGGTCAAATATGTGTCTATCTTAACCCCGTTTTTTCTTTGTTGGGACAAAACCAAATAAATAAAAAACAAAAGAAAATTATTTTTCTAATGTATTGTGTGTCTATTTTAAGGTCTCAACGGTTTTGTGCGATAAAACGCTTAGGCACACGCATAATTTTGTTTGTTTTCTTTTTTTACTGTCTTTTGAAAAACATAATTTTCGATGAAATCAAAATAAATAAAATGAAAATACAAACCAAAATGAAATAAAACAGAAATAAAAATTATCTCAAATAACGTTTTAAAAGAAATTTAAATGCAGCGTCCGTACGTTCGCTTTATAATATCTGCTTAAGACCAAAAGGATTGAATGTCATTACCAAATAGCTCAAGTGGCGCCCTATTCAAATAAAACCCCTAAAGAACATTAAAAATTATTTTAAAGATTTTTCTTCTCTGAATAGAAACTTAATATTCAATAGCGCTGTAAAAAAAGGTTTTATTTACTCTGGTAACGCATACAAATTACGTGACCATTATGACCGCCAAATTCAAATTCAGAATTGTCTTTCTTTTAATTTGTGATTCTATTCTATTTCTGTAAATTATCCAATTTAGTAAATGCGTTTTAAAATAATTCATATTAAAAAGTCATAAAAAATAGGGTTTAACTGCAGTTTTACGATTTTAAGTGAAATGTAACGATGCGATGATGCATTATATTTTATGTTGGTGGCACGTATACAGTTTTCTCTATCATGCAACTAAAAATGTCTATGGAAAGCAATAATTTTCCTTTGTAACGTATTACAGTTGAACATTTTTTTATTGGCAATTAACAGTCGATGGTATAAATACCGTGTGTTCAACATGTCTTACATTCCGAGTATAACGAATTACAGTTCGAATAGACGTAGTGAAAGAATTTGGGTACTGCTTTTAGACTTTTGTGTAATTTTCAATGTGATTACCTCAAATATAAGTGGATTTTATGAAAGAACAAACAATTTAAAACTGAAAAGACAATAATGCTTGTGAAATTCCTTTAATTTATTTATTTATTTATTTATTTATTAAGTACAATACAATTACAGATTATATTTTAATTATATACGAGCTGAGTATCTTACCCCATATGCTCGGTGTACTGTCACAGATCAGACTCTCTGGTGGGAATCGATACCCACGACCCTCACGCTAATAGTCTAGCACCCTAAAATTTTTTTTTATTTCAATGATTCACTCTTAAAAAATGTTTTAAAATTCAAAGCGAAAATAAATTTCTACAGAATTTAATTGAATTTAAAGAAATTATTAACCAGGTGCTCAATCAAGAGGCTTAAATAAATTTCTATATACTGAGAAAAGCAGGATTCTGTGCATACGAAAAGCACAGTTCATCTCTAAGCGCTATATGGAGAGAATACAAATAATTTCTTCGGAATTTATAAAAATATTTTTGTTTTCGTATTTTTATTTTTATTCAAAACACTTCATTTTTCTACATACATACACACATACACATTTAAATTCAAACGCTTGGTGATTTTATGCTTATTCTTACATACAAATATACGTATGTATGTGAATGTCTTGTCTGTCATTAAATATGAAATAATTTCCCTGCTATTTAATCGAAACTGTTCAAGGATATAATATCCAACAAAAATATTTTCATACAAATTCATTGTCATTTTCCTTTTTGGGATTTTTATTTTCTTACATTTTATTTATAAATTTAAATTATGATTCAGCGTATAAATGTACAAGTGTGTGTGTGTGTGTGTGCTGAGAATTTGTGTATAATTTTGTTTACGTTGTCCTTTGTTTTCTTTTGGTTTTTGTTTTGCTTTTGTACACATTGTTTATTATTTTTTAATTTGACGACCTTGTCGTCATCGTTGTCGTTATTTTCTCCTCTTTGTTAGTCTGTCTGTTTTCTTCGGATTTTTTCGTTTTATTTCATTGTTATTGTGTGGTGCTGGTTGTTTTTTCCTTTTATTGAAATTTATTTTTAAACTTTCTTTTCTCTCTGTCTATAACGGTAGCTTCAGTTTAGCATGTAGCAGCAGTAAAATATAGTTAAAAGAGCACGAGAGTATAGAGGAGTAGAGACAGTACCTAATAATTTATTATAAGAAAAAATTAAAAGCCTTGTTTCCTTGGATTTCTTTTCAAATCTCTTTGTTGTAGTCCAATGCTTGTTGTGTCTTCTATTGTTTTGGCTCTTCAGTTGTATTTTCTTTCATTTAATTTGAAATATGAGAGCGTATTTTCATCCTTCTGAGTGTGTGTGTGTGGGTGTTTGTTGTGTTGAGTTCTCGTGGCAAAATTCTAAGAAATTTAAATGTGGTCACCATCACATCGTAAACACATTTAAGTGAAAAGAAATTATTTCTTTGAATTTTTGAAACGAGAGAAATTTAATGCGTGTAGAGAGAGTGTGGTGTTTCTGCCATTTAATTGTTGTATGAAAATTAAAATATTTTTCTTGTCAAACTTTATTAATCCTAAGAGACTTACACAACGTTCTTGTATCCCTAATAGGACCACAGGTATTAAGTAAAAAAATAAATCATATCATTATAATCAAATGGGTCGGCATATTTCCATTAATATACCTCATCAGATAGCTTTTTTAAATTAAATTTATTATTACCGCTTAAAAACATTACATCTTGTTATTTAGCTTCAAAATAACGGGATACAAAGTAATGTAATATAAAATAATGAAGATGGGTCGGACCATCTTAATCATCTCTTTGTTAATAGCAGACTTTGTACCACAACGAACTTATTTACCCAGAGTCCTTTAAAGTAGTGGAATCAATCTCCCATGCTCCAGTGATACAATGTTGGTGATAACGTGCTTCATATCGAGTCCCCTTTTTCACGGTAGTGTATATAAGTGAATAAAATGTTACAAAATTTAAAATATTATTAAATTGTCTATTCCATTATAAGGAAAACCTTTACAAGTACTATTGCGAGAGATTTTTCAATTATTGAAATAATGAAACATTTGGCAACCCTTGTTGTCAACTATAAGCTGTAGTAAACTAAAAAAGTAAGTGATACTCTATTAATAATAATAACTAGAAAATTCAGAAAATATGGCTTTTAGTTTGTTATTTTCTCTCTCTCCCAATCTCCATCATTCGCTCTCTCTCTCACTCTTTTTCAACGCTCTATGTCTTGTTCTTTATCCATTCTAATTGATTAAAGAGTAAAAGTAGTGTCTTCAAGTCAAACTTTTTCGCTTTTCCCCGTAAATGAATCTGTCGAAGTATTTCAATATTTTCTTAAGCTGCCATGAAAGCATACGAGTGTATTTGTGTATCGTTGATTATACGGATGACTGTATTAAATGTATGTGTGTGTGCATTTGTTCACTATTTAGTTCCATGACTAAGTTGAAGAGAGAAAACCTTAAGAAAGAAATTTTTTGCTGTTTAACTTGTTTGCATTAATAATGAGATTTTGCCTCATTCTTTTGCCTCCTCTTCTCCATGTATTTTCTCTTCTTCTCAAATGCGATTCTCTTTTCTTTTTTGTATTTATTTTTCAAGTATTAAGAAAAGATCCTCTTCTTGATTCTATTTTTTGTTTCTGATGCTGCTTCAAAGTCTGGCGCAAAACAATGTTTTTATAACAGAAAGGAGGAGGAGACTGATAGTAAGTAAATGATGAATTGTTGTTTTTATTCTTCTTCTACTTTGTTTTATTTTTCTTCCATGGTAAAAGTAAAAAAGAAAATACAAGAATGAGTAAGTGAATGAAGGAAATTCTTTCATAATTCATAATGCAATTCATTCTCTTTTATAAACATCATAAAAATGAATAAAAAGACATGATGAAAAAAAACAGGAAAACAGCGAAGGTAAAGCAGTGTGGTTGGATGTTTAGCCTGTGAATAAAACTGCAGTCATGCTGTTGTTGACTGTTTATGCCCTTACTGAAGCGTTCCGTTGATGGCTTTGGTTTCAAATGAAAGAAACAGAAAAAACAAATTACCGTAGAAACTACGGCGTTATTAAGTAGAAACATAATGATTATTATGCGGCAAAAGGTTAATGGATATGGGTATGTGTATGTGTGTGTGTGTAATATAATGACATTGTTATACATGTCTCTTTTGCTTAAGACAATGTGCGATTTTCTTTTCCCAGCTAATTATGAATTTAAATAAATTTATTATTCGGCAAGAATTTTCTCAAATATTGTCTATAACAACTCAACTCTTTATATTATAAAAAAAATATTACAACAATAACAACATGATTGATGTGCTGCAACATACTCAAGACTCAAGCTAAAGAACAAACATATTACGAAGTTAAATTCTGAAACTTAATCAAGGTTTTGTAAAGAATACCAAAGACAACATATGTAATAGAGAAACCCTTTCCTTTTTATAAAAATCCATCTTTTCACACACAAAAGTAACATTTTGGTAGAAAACTTATGATCTTTATTGTAGAATTACCACAGTTGTTCATCATTTACATGGTGCCCTAATGAGATTATTGTTGTTAATTATTAACATGTTTTCATTTAACTCAACTATTCTATGTTAAATACAAATTTAAATATTTAATTTAAATCCATGGAGTATTTATTTCCACACATACATACATATATGTACATATACCCACACACATTCAACATATTGTTATAAAAACAATACATAATTACAAAATGAAAAGTCAATAATTCAATCCGATTAATTATGCTTAGTATTATTTACTGATGCCTAAATAAATATACATATGAACACACATCTAAATACATGCATATGTGAAAATATTAATTTTGTACATTATATTAGAGCAGGTATGTGCAACATTGCAAATAACGCTCAAACGCGTCTTCCAGTAGAAAAATAAATAGAAAAATTGGTGTATCTGATATACTGTCACCTTGAGCGCAATATATACATACGTAATGCTTTGGTCCTCACAACCTGATTATTCGACCCTATTAAGCGTAAAACGACCATAAGTTTTTAACGTCATTGTTTGTGTGTGCCTGTATTTCTTAATTCTTTGATATTTTTCAAGATTCTAGAAATACTATGCATATTCATCGCCAGTCTAACATCTCAAAATTTCAAAATGAGTACAAAGAATTAAACGTTGTAGTCGTAAACATTTTGAAATCGATTTCTTGTAACTAAAGAATGATTGAAGGGCGATTTTGGCAATTTACACCAGCCAGCTATCAATAATACAACCTAATATTTATTACATCCATTCTTCTAGCACAGTTCTAATAACTGAAATATGTGGAGTGAACAAAACTTGGTAGAAGAATATTTCAAAGCCACTACTAACGAAGTAACTCCCTTAAATAGTGTAGGCCCTAGGTTCAGACGTGTATTACCCCAGTTATAGATATTTTGTAACATTTTACAACTGCGCGTAGTTTGGTTATATGAGAACTAAACTGAGGCCCAAAGGCATTTTTACAATTAATTAACCCAATAGATCAGATTACTCTTAGTCAAGTCTGGAAATTAAAATGACTGCCTTGTAAATTGTGTAGTCGAAATTGTCAATACTTGTCCTGTTTTTATTCGCCACTTCATTAGTAAAATACTGTTAATCAGGAAAAAAATTCAACAAAAACAAATAATACGCGTTAAATACAAAGAGAGAAAATAGGAATAAAATGCTCTAAACACCGCTAATATTATGTAAATAAATCTCATTTACACACATATACAAAAGAATAAAATTTAGGATAAACAAACATAAAGAAACACAACAAAATCTAACAAAACAAGATTAATCGTGCAATCAACATTAATTATTAACTTCATTGTTAATAATAATCCAATAAATATTCTCTAATAAATATTCACTTTTGTATGTATTGATAACAACCATAAAAATATAACAATAACAACAACAACAACAAGTATTTAAATTCAGATAAATATGCATGCATTTAAGCATATATGTATGTGCATATGTGTGTGTATGTTTATTTAACCGCTCTTTGCCTTGCCCTCTCTGCTCTGTTGTTTTAAACAAACTGTTTTACAAACTCTCAATACAATTATTTATTATTGCTGGAGAGAGATGAGATGATTATTTCTACAACACTCCCAATGTTTGTAGAGTTTGAATTGATAAATAACACAAATTAAACTGTTCCCCAATGTATTTAATCCTGGTTGATCATTTACTAAAACATATACAACCGTAATGACAACTACAAATACAAATACAAAGACATAATAAAAGAGAGTGAGAGAATTGTAGACAGAAAGAGAAATGGAAGCATATTTTAAGCAACAACAGTTATGGCTGAAGTATTTTAGTATTTAATAAACCGCATATGATAACCACACACACACATACAAAACTGATTCTCTCTCTTTCTCTTTTTCTCTCTTTCTCTGTCCGGCTTTATTTGTGTATGCTGCTAATAAAATAAATGAACAGACAACAGTTTATATATAATTTCAATAAAATTTATTATCATTCAGGATTTGAAATTTAAATGCATCGGAGAGTAAATGAGACACGATAATGTGTTTGGAGTGTGTTTTGATTCGTATTGATTATCATGAGTGTATGGAAAGTTTTATCATCAGCAAATGAACATCGTTTGTTTGCTTCCTTTAAATTTTTTGCCTGATAATACAGGTTTTAAAAATTTTCTGAACATTTGTCAAAATAACTTTCAACGTACGTAACAGTTCTTGTTGTTTTATTAAACAAAGTTTTGTGAGGGGCTCTCATTTGCTACTATATTGCTATTAAAATATAATTCTAAAATGATAGATTATTGGTAGAGAACCTAGAAAATTATAACGAAATTATTTAAAATTACTCAGAGAGCTGATTTGGTAAGAACTGGCACAATAACCACATAATTCTTTACAATCATTTCAATATCATTTCCAGTTTTGCTTGTTTACTGTAATCACTTACAACTCCTTAGTGAAAACCCTCATGAATAGTATTACGAAGAACCATACAGATATTAAGGAAATATTTATACAATTAATGTATATTTATATTAATTGACCAAAAATGTATATATCATGTGTTCTACTCTCTTTAACGTAGCCACTTTTAATGGAGTTATCAATTAAACTTAAGCCAGACTGGCTCCACATAAAGAGAGAGAGAAAGAGAGAGAGAGAAAGAGAGAGAGAGAGAGAGAGAGAAATAATTAACCAATTTCAGGGTTGAATGCACAAACTCTGTTTAAATATTTCTTGAAAGCATAATGACAACAATATTACCAAATACGATACCAAATAAATAATAAATACAATGGGAATGGAGTGAGGAAAAATTCATTTATACCCTCAATTATGTTGGCATGTTGAAACATAATTATAAATTTTGTAAGCGTTCAATTAACATTTAAAATTCGCAAAACGGGAAATGAAAATGCTAAAGCGAATGGAAAACAACAATTGAATCAGAAAGAAAGTAAACGTAGTTGGCGACAGAGAGATACAAACGTAAAAAGAGCTTTTAAGGCTTACATTTCAAACAAATACAGTAAAATCGTTGCCTTTGTACATAAAAATGGCCACATTATAGTAGAAATTAATCGTTGATATTTACTGTAGCAACGAATGTATAATAATTCAGTTTTATTCTCTTGTATTTGTATTGTGTTGTGTTGTGTATATTTAATGCCACAAAATCTTAATAAAAAATAAAAAAATACTCTGAAATATACAATAACAACAGCAGCAAGAATAATACAAAAAAAAAGAAAAGAGGAAAAGAGAGATAAAACCTATGATTGGTATTGTTGAAAGGCATTAAGTGATTTATTAACTCGACAATCCCGTCTGATGAGCATATAAAAGCATTTAATACACAAGAATTAACAAACAAAAAACACAAAACACATACACAAACACACATCACAGTCAGACGGATAGACAGATTGGAAAGCTATAAAAGAAATATGGAATTTGTGTAAGTGTATGCCTGTAGTTGTATGCATATAAAAACACACGTATTTTTATTTATTTGTTGTTATACACCATGAATGAGTAACGGCATTTGACTGAGCAATAAAGAATAATTAACATACACGCACTAACTGTTCGAAGTGATTGTTGCAAACAGAGTAGAAGTGACACAGCGGCAGAGAGTGATTTCAAGGCCACTGAAAACACCGAACAAAAAAAAAACCATAATAAAAACAACAAACTAATTAAAAAGTTCACTGCACATACATACACTCGAACAAATAAACATACGTTCTAGTACCAACGCATAATAACCCATTATATGTAGCACACACACACACATTAAAACCTGACAACGCAAAAACAAAACAAAATTCAAATATAAAGCAAAAAAAGTGGAGAAACATAAACCTTATGTTGTCTATTAAAACATAAATTTATGGAACAAAAAAAGCAACAAGAACAACAAAGAAAAATAATTATAAATTAAATATGGTACACAGTTGTTTTTGCTTGCATGTTAAATAGCGTATGTGTTTATAAAGGGGAGAGACAGAAAAAGAGAAAGTGTGTTTGCAAAAAGTATTATCATGTTTAGAAGACTTGTTTTGCTATGTTTGCTGTTTTTGTCATTATTCTTGTTATTGTTGTTCTAAACTTTATGAACAACAAAAAACACACAATAACAGAATGTGTTATTAACACAACATAAAATATAGAATTGCTGTCACACAATACATGCACACACGCAAATTGCTCTGTGAAATTGTCTGCCTTGCATAATGGCAATTGATAACGATTAGACACGCATACAAACACATACATATGTATTCTACATTTAATACGTTCATGGAAGCTATTAATTATAAATGAATACTTGAATAAGTTTGCCAATGAGTGGATGTATTTAACTTATGCTTTGGTTTTACTATGATTTTTATCGTTTTTTATTTTTATTTTTTCATATAAAATGAACAAAATAACGTTTAAAAAGTAAAAAATTAGAAAGAAGTTATTTCTTAGAGGCATTACATCTCATTAATTGCCGTTTTAGATCCCTACAAAGTAATTCTCCTTGGATAACATGGAATCCAATATATTTCGAAAAGGCATACATTGGTATGCTGTTCAGCTCTAGTGGCAACGCATTGAGTGTTAAGTTCTTTGGCTTCAATTCCCTCTAAGGCTTGCTATAATGCGATATAATTTAAAGAAAGACTACAGTTAGACATCTTCTAATTCAAATGAATCCTGCAGATCTTAGTAATAGTGTGTGTACCATCATGACGCTAAAATGGAGGCAACCGGAAAGAGTTCGGAAATTGCGAGATTCGAACTCTCTCTAGCCAGTTCATCAGTAATGCCATTACAGAATATAAACTCTCTGCTGAATGAAATGTAACGAACCCATTATTGTAATTATTCTTTAACGTTTTCTAATAGAACTAAACTCCAAAATATCGAATGACTGATGGCTCTACAGCAGAGGGCGGTACAAAGAGAACATGATTCCAATGTGAGAAGCATGTGTATAACCCAGAGGAAAATTGCTAGTAATATATTCAAGTGTACTCATTAACCTAATACGAGTACACTACATATATGTATGTAGTGGAAAATATAAAAAAAATGTACAGCGCCAAATCCCTAAAGACTGCATATTTAACTTGAAAAATATTCTTCCTAAAATGTCGATCATTTCTCATTGCTATTAGTGAATCTCATTGAATAGAAGTCCTACTGTAATATTTCTGTGGGTGTATAAGTGTAACCTGAAAAAAAGCAATCAACTGAATGCAATTTTACTTGCTTTTTGACGAACTTGGTTGATGTTAATGTCCTATGTGTGTAAAAAACCGAAGATGTTCGGCCCCCGGAGGCTATTGGCGCCGACCTCTGCTTTACAGAAAGGATTAAAAATGTTATAACATGAAAATTAAAATTCTCTTCTTTTTTCTTTTTATTGTATTAAAAATTTATTTCTTTATCCAACAGATTTATAATCTTTTTTTTAATATTCTTGATCATGTTGACCCTATAAAAAAACAATAAATCTGTTCTTTTAATTGTTGGCAATAAAAAAGCATGTTTTACTGTTTCATAACATTCTATAGACAGTACAAATGGTTTTTCTTTTTTCACGTATGTATGTATGTATGTATGTGTGTGCTCATGTGATTGTAAATAAATTCATGTTTTTGTTGTTACACAATAATTTTATATTTGTATGTGTTATTTTTTTATTTTGTTCAATTTATTTTTTGTTAAAAGAGCACAAAAGAGAGAAAGAGAGAGAGAGGAGAAAGAAAAAGGTTCTGCAGATTTAAATCCATTCATGGCATTGTATCATGAAATCACGACTTAATTAATTAATTAAGTACTCTGGCGCAATGGGTTATAATGGCAGGAAATATACAAACATACACATACACTCATGCAAATAAATGTAATACAAAAAGTAAAAAAGGAGAATTTACACAACATGTGCTATATTATAATTACAAATACACACAAACAAACAAGCATTGGTAAATGAATGCATGTTTGTGTGAGTGTGTGTTTGGGATTTTAACCATAAGTGTTAAAAAAGAGTGTGGTGTCTGTTGTTGTTGTTTGCTTTACTTAAATTAAAAAAAGTTACGAAGTGTGTTGTTGTGTAAGTAACATTACTTTTTTGAAATGTTTTCTAATGCCTTGGCATAAACGGATGAGTCAAATATTCTCCTTTATAAGATCGTTTAGAGGGGTGTATACCCCCTATAGCAACACTGCACACAATACAAAAATACTAAATATACTAATAATAATACTAATACTAATACTAAAATACAAATTTTTAGTTCACCGTTAGAATATTAAAATTAAAAGTTATTGTGTACAAAGTACAAAATATTATGTAGTAAAAGGGGTTTTTAAAATAAAAGTTCAAATGAACACTTTTAGTTAACACCGCTATATTTTTCCGCATCTTTGTTTAATTATATGGTATGTAAGTACGTCACATGCAATTTAAGTAACACATGTGTTACCAAAGCAATTACAAAGTTTTGTACCAAAATGACTAGAGTCGAATTTTGGAAGAGTCATAACGTCACACTTGCTTACATACCAAAACTTAAAAATAAGGAGCAGAAGTGAGTACATGTACACAAGTATATTATGTACTTCAAAGTGTCTACAAATAATATTAAAAGCTGGATTTCGAATTTTTCAAATAATCATCGAATACAAAAATGACTGAATTTACATTCGTCTCATCAAATTATACATTTCCAGTCCTCAATGTTCATCCAGATAAGCTTTAAATGAACATTATTATTTAAGAATACATACTTCCGTTTCTACACAGCTGCTATATACCACGCTATTAAACAAATTTTTAACAAATGCATATGACATTAGATGTGTTTACAATGCTATTAGATATCCTTAAAGTTTCTTCTATTACTTATGTATATATAATAGAGATCAGCAATGAATCGTTTTTCGCTACTCATAAACACTCATGAAATTTTGAGTTAACAATATTGAATATTAACAATGTACTCTGATTTATTCGTACTCACTATAACGTTGTTTTATAGGAACAGGTTGCAATGAGTATGCATACAAAGTTGTCATCAAACTCAAACCATTCGATATATATCTGATTCTGTACTTATGGGCTCATTTAGATTCATTACTTCAGAAGAATACTTATAAGAGTGACTCGAATCATTCATCAAAATTTACAGTCTTAGTTATTGTTGCAATTACAAAAAAATAAAAAAGACACGTAAGCAAATAGACAGGGCAGCAAGAAGAGCAAGCACACAACCTTCTAGTGAGTATTTTAGTGTTCGTACGCGAATCATACTTATTTTGTGCTTCGTGTATATGTTGAGTTGTGGAGAGTCGAAACCAACAACATCATACGTGTTGCTAAGTACGAATATGATGAGTACTTCAAACTTTAAGTATGAGTAGAGGTTCCATGATATTAAAATAAGTATGAATGCGAATATGAGTATGATTCGATTCTACAGATATTTTTGAATACTCATTGCTGATTTCTGATGTATGCTCTCTTATCTCATCGATACTTATGTAATCTTGTTCACTATCTCTGTTTCCTATGGCTAAGACAAGATATTTGTCATTAAAAAAATTCAAATAGTTACGTATGTATGTAAAGTAACAATGTATTTAAAGTAATAACAATAAAAGCAAATCATTGCAGTAAATGGCAAACATTTAATTAAATTACGAGCATGAGAATCTGTACAGAATTTATGGCGCAGTAATTGTTGCTACTTTTAAGTCTGTTGTATAGAGTAGAAGATAAGCAGATAAAAACTGCAATAAATACATGCATTACGAGCGTCTCTGTGTGTTTGAATGTGCTGTTTCTATGGCATAGCAATATTATTAGAATTTATTATCGCGACATAATATTTGCTGATGATAGTTCTGTTGTTTTCTGTAAACAATTTTGTGTGAACGGGTTTAAATTTGCTTACGAGTTATCGTGTGGGAGAGAGAGATCATGAATATGAGTTTAATAGCTGTTCAATTAAGTGCTCAATTGTTTTAACGTTGGATTTCTGCAATATTTTTTCAAATTGTTTTTCCTGATTCCAATAAATTTTTTACCGCTTATTTCATTAATAAACTCTGAAGTCCAAAGTAATAAATTTTTATTTATTTTTAATTTAAAAAAAATACAACAACAACGTAATTACTTACTTACAGCAGCCTGTAAATAATCAGTAGCTATGCACAATTTCTTTTCTTACAATTCTCAAAATGTTTAAATCTATTTACATAACATCAACTGTACAGTAAGACCATATTTTTTGTTTATAAAAAGGTAAAAGAATTTTAACGGTTCATTATGAAAAAGGATTTTCACCAGGATTTCTCTTGCTTTTTGTTACCGTCTCTGTATACAGAATTGAGTTTATTATGGTTGGATGGCAAATGTGAAAAATATTAAAGGCTTTCATTAATATTGATTGGTAACAATTTGATTCAATAATTTAAATAAAAATATTATTGATGGTCAATAGAAAATCTCTGGCTTTATTGCCTACGCCAATAATAATTCTATCGGCATTAGTTGCATGTGGAAAAATTACGAGGTCAAGTATTTAACGAGTATGGACAGATCGGAATAAATTAACTTGAATAATAAATTATTCATTCATTTGCATGTTTTGCAAGAATTTCAATTATTTATTGCCTTTAATTCTGAGAAATTCAATAAAATTCAATGAATATCTTTTTTTATAGTTTTGTTGCTATAGGATGTCCTTTCCTTCGTAGTGTAAATGCGGCTTAAATAATTTCTTGTAAAATAAAATGAAAATGGATTGAAATCTTGAAATATTTTCTTATGGCTTTAAAATTTTTGGGGACAACCTATTAAACAAAAATTCCTCACATAAATTTTTTGTTAATTTACAGTTGAATGAGAAATATATGCTTTCCGCGTACGTATGTACATACATATGTACATAAGTATGTATAAGTATAAAAGATGTTAATATTTTGTAGTTTAATTTTGTCAAGACTGTCAATCCAATTATGTCACGCATGATGATAAATACATAGAAGCCATTCTGGCTTTGAACAGAAAATGCATTCGAATTTTTCCAGTCGAATTTCATAAATCGAATCTATGAGAATGCAAGACAAATAAAAATAACAAAGTAAACGATATTTCCACAAATTTTTTTTGCACGCTTGCGTGAAATTTCGTATACAATTATGGCGATGTGCGACAATTATTTTAATTACAAATTTCATAACGATTAACCAAATGTCAACGACTAACTTAACTGGTTTTTTTTTCAATATTATATGGCCATACACAGATGCATCGTTGGTCAACACTTGAAGAGCGACGCTTTCGTGTTTAACGCCGTTAAAAACAGAAATTTTGCGCCATGAAAAAAACAAAACAAAAACACAGCAATTTAGTGTGAAATAAGTAAAGTGAACATGAACATCACTGAGACCATCCCTGATTTAAATTAAATTTTAAATTCAACAACCAAACAGTGACGCAAAGCGCCATGAAAGGCACGGTAAATATTATTCCGTAATTGTTTAGTTACCATTAGCTACGATGAAAAACAATAATAATAACAACAACTATAACAACAACGTTATCATCAATATGACAAGCTTGACTAAGGGAATGATGATTGTAATGAAGTCAACAAACAAGCACAGAAACTTCAATAGCATTATCTTAAATATTGTACGAATGAGTGAATAAACGAATGAATGTAAAAAAGGTGTGTCAACAAAGCCCTTAAATAGCTTAACACCAGTAATAGCAGTAACAACTACCACAACAATAAGATAAAAGTTGCCACCTACATCGTTAAAATCTCATGCATGTGTTCAACAAGCCAAACAAACTTGAAGACAATGAAAGAAAAACCACAGAAACTGAAATGAACTGGACAACGGACCACAGGTTAAAGAAACAACTGAACAAACACACACACACAGATTCTTATAGTGTTACAGGCACTGACAACGTGTAGGTAAGTGTAAGCGAGAACGCACAGATAGTGTTGTTGTAAGTAAGTGAAAAACAATCCAATGTGATAAGGATGTATTAATAAGTATCATCTCTCAGCTCTATAATGCCATCACTATCAGCTCTTAAAAACAAATGTATTCGACACAAACACTCACACACAATTTCTCACACACTGATATAGACACCAGCCACTACAGAGAATTTAACTCTTTTGTTTCAATCATACGTGTGGCTGCCAAGAAAGAAAATAATAACAACAACATGCCTTACAACTACACAACAACAAAACAGACAACAGCCAACAACAGAATATGAAAACCACAGCATGAGCAAAAAAATAAAAGCAACAACAAATACAACGAAAATTATGGTGTTAAACTGTAATAAATTTCCTTGAAAAAGATTTTTTTTTGTTTTTTGGTTTTAATGTTTGAGTCTGTGATAATGACAGGATGTTTTTCTTGTGAATTTATTTTCATTCTATGCACTCTACAGAGGGTAATGTACGAGTAGCAAATGACGAGAACAACTGGTTCTTATAAGCTTTACCTAAATGAAATGAAAGTAAACGCTTTTTTATTTTATAGTTTTAGAACAGGAAGGTCTGTCCATAGTTGGAGAATATGACTAGAAAAGCAGCAGTAAGACTGGAAGTTTTTTTAAAACACTGTCTTTAGACAGGTGCATGTTGTTTAATGATGATGTGTTGTGCTGGTTCGTTTTTTGTTGTTCTTTTTAATTTTGTTTTGAAATAAAATGTTTTTGGTTTTGTTATTTTTGTAATTTTAATTTGTCTAATTTATTAAATTCAATATGTAGTTCTTATGTTATTTTATTTACAAAATTCTTTTGTTTTAATTTGATTGTGTTTAAATTCAATTTATGTTTCTATTATATTGTTTTTGTTCACAGTTTTTACTTTGTTTTTGTTCTTGTTTTTTGTTTAATAATAAAGGGTCACAATATTTGTTTTATTTTGTTAATTGTTAATTTTTGAGATGTTCACTGTTTAATTGTCGAAACTAGAGTGATCTCTATGCAAAAAATACTTTAATTTTAACTAGTAATGAAAGAATATGACAAGAATAAAAAAGTGATGAGAATATGTACATAATAAGGAAAAGAACCGTTAATATATATAAAGGGTGTTCTGAAGAGTGATGTTAACGTTGAACATTCCGGCCCCCATGACTTGGTGAAATTTACCACAGGTTTTGAACAGGTCCTATTTGTGGGTTGTGGGTCGGTAAGTTGCAAAGCCTCATGAAGTTGTTGACAGATATGGCATCATGATGTACGTTAACGTATACTGCAAGAAAATTGCCAATGTTTGGGGTGTTGAGATTGTTGGAATGCCATACCTGTAAGTATAAAATTAGAGCAATATTAGTGTATGTAAATGATTAGGGGTTATACTAATTTGCAAATAAAACCACAATTTTTGTAATTGGTCTGGTGATGACTCCATTTTTTGTTTTGATGTCTACAACTCTACAGTTTTGGTCAGGTCCAAGATATGTTTTGATGATTCGACCCATTTGCCATTCATTGGGTGGCAAGTTGTTGTTTTTGATGACTACCAGATCGTTGACTTTAACGTTGTCCCTCTGAATCTTCCATTTATATCTGCGTTGAAGTTCAATCAAGTATTCGGACTTCCATCTTTGGCAAAATGAGTGGTAGATGACCCTTAGGCGTTTCCAGCGGTTGATGAGATTCAGATTTTCGGTGCTTACATCTGGTTCAGCTGGGGTCAATAATGCACTACCAATAAGGAAGTGTCCAGGGGTCAATGGATTAAGGTCATTTGGGTCATCGCTAGCAGGACTTAAGGGTCTAGAATTTAGGCACGATTCTATACGAGCAAGAATTGTAGATAGCTCTTCAAATGTGAATTTCATGTTCGGTATCATCTTTTTTAGGTGTGTTTTGAATGATTTTACACCGGCTTCCCAAAGGCCGCCCATGTGTGGGGCTCCTGGGGGAATAAACTTCCAATTAAGATTTTGATGACTAAAATTATGGATCACTTGATTTTGAAGAGTTTTTATGAATTCTAGACGGTCTTTTCTTAGTAGTTCTGCTGCTCCGACGAAATTTCCTCCATTGTCTGAGTAAATGAGTGCGGGACATCCACGTCTTCCTATGAAGCGGGAAAATGCTGCTAAGAACGATTGGGTCGATAAATCACTTGCTGCTTCAAGATGTACAGCTTTTGTGGCGAAGCATACAAATATACAAATATACCCTTTTGTAATAAGACAAGCTCGGCCTGTAAAATTTTTGATGTCAAAAGGTCCTGCGTAGTCTAATCCAGTTGTAGCAAAAGGTCTTGATAATGTTGTACGTTCTGGTGGTAATGAAGCCATGATTTGATTTTGCGTCTGTTTTTTGTACAAAACACACGTTTTACAGTTGTATATTACGCTTTTGACCAAGGGTTTCAATCTGAATATCCAATATTCTGTGCGTAGGACTCGAACCATTAGTTGGTTTTCTCCATGAAGGGTAATTTTATGTGTAAATTCCGCTAGTAGCTGTGATAGCTTCGAGTTATGAGGTAGCAATATTGGGTAGCGTTCATTATACGTTAATGCAGGTGATTGCGCTAGTCGCCCATTGGCTCTAATAATGCCATGGTGATCCATGAAAGGATTTAAGGTCAAAAGACTGCTGGTTGGGGATATTTTCTGCTTGAGTTTTAAATGTTTGTACTCATCTGGAAAATGATTTTGTTGCGTCCATATGATGAGTCGATGTTTGACGAAATCTATTTCTTCTCGGGTGATTTCTGCTGAAGATACGCGAAGATGGGTTCGGTTGTTTCCAGTATTTCTCCATAATCGTATGACATAAGCGAGTACTCGATAAGCTCGTGATAGGTCTGAAAATCGATTTAATGGGTCTTCGCGTGTTGTGGTTGTAAATGCTTTTACAGTTTTTGCTTCTAGAATTGTGTCACCTGTTTGTGTTGGTATCGGCCATTGATTTTTAGGCAATTTTAACCAGGAGGGTCCAAACCACCATAAGTTGTGGTTTTCCAGTTCTTGTGGAGTACATCCTCGGCTGGCTACATCAGCTGGGTTATCCTTTGAGTCGATATGTTGCCAATTTTGATTTCCAACCTTATCCAGGATTTCAGAAACACGATTTCCTACGAAAGTGTTCCATGAGCAAGGGGGTTTCTTTAACCAGGACAGCACGATTGTTGAGTCGGTCCAATAATATGCCTTGATATTTTGAATTTGAACATTTGGTATAAGTCCACATGCAAGATTTGTCAATAATACGGATCCACATAGTTCTAAGCGGGGCAAACATATTTGCTTAATGGGAGCTACACGGGTCTTTGAAGCCAGAAGAAATGTGAATACTGAGTTTTCTGCTTGTATTCGAACATAAAGAGTCGCAGAATAGGCTTTTTCTGAAGCGTCGCTGAAACCGTGAATTTCCACATTACAATTCGGGCTAAATTGGATCCAACGGGGAATTTTCAATATGTTTATTGCCGGGCAGTTTTTTATGAATTTTTGCCACTGTAGACAAGTCAAGGGTTTTAATATGTCATCCCAGTCGACTTTATCCAACCAAATCTGTTGCATAATTAGTTTTGCTTCAACTATTATTGGAGCTATCCATCCACAAGGGTCAAAGAATTTGGCAATTGTCGATAAAACTTCTCTTTTCGTGTAGTTTTCTTTTAATTTGACATCTGGTGCTGTAAATGTAAATGCGTCTGAAGAAATGTTCCATTTGATCCCAAGAGTTTTTGTTCCAGTGCTTTCTGACAAATTTAACCAATCGAGAGGTAGTAGAGTCTCATTTGGTAAGTCTTGTATAACTCGTGGGTCATTTGATGTCCATTTCATCAGGTCAAATCCAGCAGATTTTAGAACTGTTGTAAGTTCTTTTCTTGATTTGATGGCGTCATTTAATGTGTGACCACCTGCTAAAACATCATCCACATACATGTTTTGTTGTAGAGTTTTTGATGCGAGAGGGTGAGTTGATTTTACATCTTCAGCTAGTTGAAGAAGGGTTCTAATGGCCAGAAACGGGGCGCAATTGACTCCAAAAGTCACTGTCAGGAGTTCGTAATCCTCAATTGGGTCCTTTTCTGATTGCCGAAATAATATCCTTTGATATTTGGTTTGATTCGGATCAATGAGTATCTGTCGATACATTTTTGTGATATCTGCGTTGTACACAAAACGGAAGAATCTCCACTTCAATATCAGAAGCACCAAGTCCTGTTGAAGTATGGGTCCTGGATACAATATGTCATTCAAACTCTTCTTGTTTGAAGACGGGCTCGAAGCGTTGAAAACTACTCTAAGTTTCGTTGTCAGCCTTTCGGGTTTTATTACTGCATGATGTGGCAGGTAATAATTTGGGTTTGTGTTGATTTCCAGGGGAGAAATTTTCCTCATATGTCCTAACTCGAGGTACTCAACAATTACTTGGTCGTATTGTTTTTTGAGTTCGGGTTTCTGGCTAAGTATGCGTTCCATTCTCAAGAACTGTGCCATTGCTATGTTTCTCGAAGTTCCTATTTCTTCGCTATTTTTAAAGGGTAGGGTAACGATATACCTTCCTGTGTCGTTTCTTCGTGTTGTCGACATGAAATTGTTCTCGCAAAATGTGTCCTCATCTGACCTCAAAACCCGTTTTGGGGTTTCCTCCACCTCCCAAAAGCGTGTGAGGATTCGGTCAAGGGACGTAGTGTTGAGTAATGACACTGTTGTACTAGGTTGTGTCGTTGTTGAAATTGGTCCCCCCACAATCCAGCCAAATACTGTTTTTTGTGCCAAAAGGGATCCAATAGACCGCATCGGTGTGTCCATGCAATATATTGAGTGGCCCAAGTCGAGGCCTATAAGCAAGTCGATGGGTCTGCTTTGATTGAATTGAGGATCTGCAAGTTCTAATTTAGCAGTCTGATTGAAATGTTGCAAATCTAAAGTCTGTGGTGGTAAATTAGATGGAAGAGTCTTCAGGACTGGTGCCCAGACTTCTAATTTAAATTGTGAATCCACCTTGGAGCAAAGATTGAATAAACATGCTTTGGTTGAAGTCTCTGACACTGTTTGACTCAAGCCTGTAACATGAACTAAATTTCGTTTGGTGGGCAAATTTAGTCGATTTTTCAACTTTTCTGACATAAAAGTTGATTGTGAGCCAGGGTCGATGATTGCTCTTGCCTGGTACTTTTCGCCTCTAGTTTCGATCAGTACAATTGCAGTAAATAACAAGGTCTCTTTCTCATTGGGAGATTGATGGACATGTTTGCTCTCTTGCAGTGTCAAGGAAGTGATATTTGGTATCGAAAAGTTTGATGCTGATGTGGACTGTATATTGGTGTTTTGTGCTGCGATGCTCCTACTAGATTGGGTCGCGTCACAATTCGGAACTAAAGTATGGGATTCTGATCCCTTATGTAACAAAGTGTTATGTCTTTGTCTACATAATCTACAACTGAATTTACTTTTACAGTCCTTAACACTGTGGTCAATAGAGAGGCAATTGTAACATGAATTTGTGACCTTTACAATGTGAATTCTGTCGTTAACGTTCTTCTCTAAGAACTTGGGGCAAGACCACAATTGGTGAGACTCCTTACAATTTTGGCATTTGTAATTTGAGTCATTTTTCTGTGCCCTATTTGTGTTTAAAGGTTTTATATTTTTCGACCCAGTTTCATTTTGGGTTGTGTTTATATGCAAAGTGTGAACTCGTTTTGACTTAAACTTTAAATTATCCCTTCTGGATTGTTCTAATTTTGAGTTCGATTGTGTGATGGCCGCTATGGATTCTAGAGTCTTAGAATTGTGCGTCAAGAAATTATTGAATTCTTCCCAAGTCGGAACTTTTGTAATTTCCTTAAGTGAATTTTCAAATTCCTTTAAAAGAGTCCGAGGGAGTTTTGTTGAGCAAATGTATACCAGGAATGGGTCCCATGTGGCGGTTTCTATGCCTAAAGCATTTAACGCTTGAATGCATCCATTAACTGTTCGCTGAAGTTTTTGAATCGATGAGCCTGAGTCTTCAGCTACGTCCGGAAGGTCAAATAAAATTTTTAATTGTTCATTTACTTGGATCCGATTATTTTCGTATTGGGCTACAAGGTTTTTCCAGGCTATGTCGAAACCTTGATTGGTCAATGGGGCATTTGAAACTATATTCCTAGCATCTCCTCCAGTCTTTTGTATCAGATGAAAAAGTTTCTCAATTTTACTAAGTCTAGAATTATTTATGTATAATGCTGTAAAAAGATCACGGAAAGTAGGCCATGTCACAAAATCTCCATAAAATGTGTCCGTATCGCAAGGTGGTAGCCGCACAAATGAGATGTCATGATTTTCCTGTGGTTGATTTTCAACAGCAGAAATCCGCTCTTCTTTCTTTGTACTCGATAGGGCTTGAATTTCTGCATTGATTGACCCTAAACACGTTTTGTAGGCAGAAAAACCTTTTTTATAACGATCACGAAGCTTATCTTTATCGATGGGTTTTTCTTTAGAATCTTTGTTTGTGTCCCTACACTCTCCATACGTCCTTTTGACTTGTGTCCACAGAGAATCAAGTTCGACCCGAAGTACCTCAAGAGAGTGAATGTTGTTTTCGGCCGCACTTTGTGTGTACTCTGTTTCAAAGTCCAAAAGGTCATTTGTACAATTTACAAATTTATCGAATGCCATTATTTACCGATGAATTAAAATTTAAACGATCAAATTAAGAATCAATTTTAAAAACAAAAAAGTCCCTGCTAGCGATTTCACAGCAAGAATTACCAAAAATAATAATTAATTTCCCGATTGGTTATTAATTTGGGTATATTTTGTTTCCCCAGTAAATTACTAAAAGAAGTATGGGTGGTAACCCTTTTCGTTTTTCTATTTCGTTTTCTTCTTTTTCTCAACCGCGACAAAAATTTATAAGAGCGTATACTTGTAATAAAGAGTTTTGTGTTTCTCTTTATTGTCTTATTTTTATTATTTTTAGTACTTACTTATCGTTGTTGTGTCTTTGTTAAAGCTGATGCTCTCTAATTTGGGTCTCTTCTTGCTTGTGTCTTTTGCTGTTATTTTTGTTCTTTTTTGTTTTTCCACTTTGCCTGTGGATTCTATTTTTTCTCAAAAAATTTAACTGTTTTTAACCGTTGCTTATTTTTTGTGTCTTAATATTTTTCAATTTTTTTAGCAAGTTTTTGTTTTTGTAAATTACACTGCATACGGTTCGAAGTGACCAAAAAGATGTTTAATGATGATGTGTTGTGCTGGTTCGTTTTTTGTTGTTCTTTTTAATTTTGTTTTGAAATAAAATGTTTTTGGTTTTGTTATTTTTGTAATTTTAATTTGTCTAATTTATTAAATTCAATATGTAGTTCTTATGTTATTTTATTTACAAAATTCTTTTGTTTTAATTTGATTGTGTTTAAATTCAATTTATGTTTCTATTATATTGTTTTTGTTCACAGTTTTTACTTTGTTTTTGTTCTTGTTTTTTGTTTAATAATAAAGGGTCACAATATTTGTTTTATTTTGTTAATTGTTAATTTTTGAGATGTTCACTGTTTAATTGTCGAAACTAGAGTGATCTCTATGCAAAAAATACTTTAATTTTAACTAGTAATGAAAGAATATGACAAGAATAAAAAAGTGATGAGAATATGTACATAATAAGGAAAAGAACCGTTAATATATATAAAGGGTGTTCTGAAGAGTGATGTTAACGTTGAACACATGTGGAACTAAGACCTCTAGAGATCATAGAGGGAGAATATATATATTTACATACATATACATAATTGGTCATTACAACCCTTTAGTCAGGATTACTACCTAGCTTCTCATAGCACCCATGTTGTGGGTGTTAATGTTATTTATGAGTGGCGGTACCTACAGTTTACAGCCGACTGCGAATAGCAGAGTTTTTGAGAAACTATTCATGGAAATTTTATTTACTTTCATGGTTTTTGCCAGAAATCTGCTGAGAGTAAGAAGCCGTAGAAATATTTTTTCATATTTCGTTGTGTTGGAGATGTCGTCAGACCTGGGCTCTGAACCGAGGCCTCAAGTCTAATAAGCCAACACACTGCCTACTAGACGGGATTTAAAAGCTTTATCTCTTACAAATTTTCTTGAAATCGCCGTTGGCTTATTAGACGCAAAAGCCTGGGTTCGAGCCCCAGGCCAGGCATCAAAGACAAAATACAAAAAGTATTTTTTCGGCGACTTCCTCTCAGTAGACTTCTGGCAAAATCTCTGAGGGTAAATAAAAATTGCCATGAAAAGTTTCTCAATAAATAAAATTCTGTCGTTCGGAGTCTACTTTAAACTGTAGGTCCCACCACTCATGTATAAAATTAACACACACAACATAAGTGGTGTGAGAAACTAGGACGTTGTACAATGGGTCAATTCGACCTCCGGGTACTGTACTTGTCTTAATTGACAAGTACACGTCCTCTAACCTAACCTAACCTACAAATTTTCTTCCTACAGTTGCTATTGAAAACAAACGTCTATTAACACTACAGTACAAGAAAAACCAACCAAATTGTAAAGAAATGTGAGCACTGCCCCAGCTGTTATTGGAGTTGATATCCAGAAAAAAATGTCAACAGAAAGTTAAGCACTTAACAGCTACAAGAAGTGTCTGTAAGATGACAGAAACTTTAAGGAAACAAAAAAATTTAATTTTCTTTTGCCATGTAAAAGAAACACAACAAACACAATTCAGGAGCGGACGCAGAAAAAACCTGAAACAATACAACAACAAAAAACAATATAAAACACTTTGAGACATACATGGATGCAAGTAAACAGGTGGTGTGCAGTATAAAGTGAAGACCACTTCGATAATACGAGTATAATCTTGTCCACTCTTTTAAGGGAAGCTATGGAGGTAAAAAACCAAAAAAATAAATGCATTTGAAGAAACAAAAACAATTGCAACTAAAGGAACTATTGTGTGGCACAATAAAAAAGAGTAAAAAATAAAAAAGACTTCGCGAAAGAATTTTTATAAAACTAAGGTTAGTAATAGTCGTACACACTTACAATGTCAGTGAATGAAAATGTGAGAATTTTTAGAATAAAATACACACACTTACTTAAGAAAACATTTTTAAAAATGTTACTACTTTTTAACAGGATATTCAATACTGTATGGTACTCTAGTGAGGGAATTGTACTTACGTGGATACCTTTTTTCTCTGTCTTACTCTCTCTCTATTTCTGTCTGATTCACACTCACAACTTGAATTTTTTTACTTCCAACAAGTCAGATGCACAGCCACATACAAAATAAAAATAAAAAAGAGACGAAATGTTGAAGCAAACGTTAGTACAGAAGCCATTGCAACAAAAAACATAAAGGAGAGCAACAATAAAAATCCTGACAAAAACTGTGCTCTGCAGGTGGCAAGTGAATATTGCAACTGAAATGGCAACAAAAAGATGTGTGAGCCTGTCCCTTTAAGAGAGCAGGTTGATGTCTCGCACACACATACTCATACAGGATGCAAGCGACCGGCACTTGGCTAATGTGACACGAAGTAAGTAAAACTTTCGCAAATACTTAGACGCTGTTTGAGGTTTGCATGTGCAACAGTTGATGCTGGCTATATAGCACAACTTTTAAAAAAACTTTCTCCTTTTTTATTGCAGATGCGAAGTGGATTTAGCGTTTTCTACACATCATTCAATATTTTTTCTGTGTATTATTAACTGTAAACATAACTCTTTGTTATAACTGGCGGCCTTTGGTTAGGTTAGGCTTGTCGCCTAATAATAGAGGAATCTTTTTTGATTTGAACACAGGCAATGCAAGATAACTGACGTCGTAGAACTCTTGAAAGCATGCCTGAAACAAACTGGCCTAGAACGAAATAGAAAGAGACGTCCACATCGTTTAAATAATGAGGAAATGTTTTGCCATTTGATCGTTGTGATTTCGCTAAATTTATATGCCATCGTTATAATAACTTCAGAGGTGCTGTCGATGATTGGAAATTTCATGTATTTTTTTAGTTGTGCTAATTAGCAGATTTCAACTGTCAATGCTTTAATGTCTTCGAACGCTCTTACTCTTACACACATTTTTCTACAAATTTTTCATTTAATTTTATTTTTTTTATAATAAAATAATGTTTCATGCTTCTTCTTGTTCTTTGTTAACTTCCTTTTTTATTTCCTTTCTTCTACTCAGCTATTGTTGTTTTCCATCTTGGATTTCATTTGGTTTTTTTTCATTAAAAAATGTTGCCTTCAGAGAAGAGAAGCAAAAAATGGTAACTAGAGTTCCAAGTTGAACATTAAAATAGAAAACAAAAAAGAAAGAAAAACTAAAAAAATATGCAACTACTTCAACAAAAAGCAGGAGTCTGGGCTAAAAAAACTGAAGAAAAAGTACGAAACTAAAGAAGAAGAAGTAAGAGAGAGTTTGGAAAATATTTCTTGAGAAATGAAAGAAAAAAAATGTTGTATAAATGCTTGGCTTGGTTGGTTAGTTGGCAACAACCCGTGCATGTTCTTTCGATTTCAATGTAACTTGATTCTTAAGTTCAAAATAAATCTTTGAATACGATTACAGAAACAAAAAAAAAAAAAAGAATGAAGACAAATTCTTTACTTTCGTGTCGTTATTGAAATGATGGCAAAAGCAGCAAAAGCGGCTAAAGGACAGACATTTTAAAATCATTCCAGTTCGTCTAAGTATGTGTAGCAAACAAAACATAAGTTTTTCTAAGACGATTAGGAATCCTACAGAGATTTTTCTACTTCCATTAGAATTTAAAGGAAATTTTTTATAATTTAAAGAAAAAATAGAGTCTACTTTAAAAGCTCATGTCATTATCACTACAAATCATTCAATCTTTTACAGAAAAATTATAATTTAACTGACATTTAGTGCCTTATTTAAAGCTAAAGGATACGATTAAATTTAAGACAGTATTAACCAATGCAAAACCAGGCCGTAAACGAATTGATCGGAATGTTTTTCCCAAAAACAAAACTCGTGAAACTTTCATTTCCACTACCCTCTATTACCAACACAAATTTAAATCTCTTGCTACGGTGTCTTTCTAATCTTCCACAGAAATCCCAATATTTTAGTCGAAAAGAAAAGGAAAAAGTTCCAGTTGAAGTTAAACTTTTACCGACAATGAATAAAGTTCGTGAGTGTTTTCTCCTTGTTTTTACTTCAGTTAGTAGATGCAATCGTTGTACAAAAGACTGAATTGAACACGAGGAAGAGGAGGAGAGGGAGAAGGATAATATCTTCAACAAGACTTAAAAAACGAGACATTCTTCTTGATGGAAGTTTATCCATGTTATCACTTACACACTCTTTCACATGTGCATACATGCATAAGCTGAATACAGCAACACATATGCTTTTCCCCCACCCCCCCACATAAACACATTGATGCTTTGTCGTCAGATTGATGCTTTTCCATTAGTTTGTTAAAGATTTTAAGGAGCAATAGAGAGGAGAACGTGTTATGGTTGTTTTAGAAATTTTGCCTTGTAATTGATGAGTTACACTTTAACATGTTTTACATGCGTTCTCTTCAACTACAATAGCAACAGCAGTATGAACTAACACGATTGCAGAGACAACTACTATTGCGACACTAACGGATTTAAATTATCTTAAACGAATCAAAAACATTTCATTTTCAATAAAAAGGAAAAAATATTCAAACGGTTGACATTTGCAGATACAAGATAAAAAGAAAAATTTCTTATCTTTTGCTTTCAATTTTTATTCTTTGCCATTTATAACAGTTTTTTCTTCATCTTGTAAAACAGTGAGAAAGTTTTAAAGACGATTTACATGTATGTTAATGGGCCACGAATACGTATACAGAAGATCACATGTGCTGCTTATTAAGATTGAGAGATTGAATTAAAAAAAAAAACTCACTTGAATGGCAATTTAAAAAAGTTCTTGTTATTGAAAACTGTTCTCAACAGTTTTGCAATTTAAGTTATTTTGAATAGAAAAACAAAAGAAACTGGAATAGATTTCCTAAGAAAATCGATCAGAGGAGTTTGGTATTATTTATGGAATAAATTTATAACATTGTCAATAAAGAAAAAAGAGAATTCAAAATATTCAATCGATAACTGGAGGAAAATATAGTTTTCGAACGTCAAAAGGTGTGTTAAAAGTATAGAGATGGCATATGAGTAATGAAGCTGTTTACTAACGGTATAGAAAGACTAAAAAACATCTTACGCATGCAATCAACGGCTGAAAAACATGTTGGCAAAGGTTATTTCATGTAAATTTTCCAATATTTTATACTTTTGGGTATTAACCAACACTGCCTGAGATGGATCAGGACAACAGGGGTCAGGGTTCGAGCCCCAAGCCAGACATCTAGACAAAATACAAAAAGTATTTCTTCGCCGACTTCCTCTCAGCAGATTCTGGCAAAACCTCTGAGAGTAAATAAAATTGCAATGAAAAAGTTTCTCAAAAATCTGTCGTTCGGAGTCGACTTTAAACTGTAGGTCCCACCACTCATTTATAAAATTAACACACACAACATAAGTAGTGTGAGAAACTAGGACGTTGTACAATGGGTCAATTCGACCTCCGGGTACAGTACTTGTCTTAATTGACAAGTACACGTCCTCTAACCTAACCTAACCTAACCTAATATATAACTACTACAGGAATAACAAACATTTTCCAAAAAATCATGTAAAATCCTTTGCTTGGGCGATAAATTCTTAATTATTTTGTTAAATTTCAATTAAAAAATGTACATACACATACATATGTAATTGCCTATTACAACCCTTCAGTCAGGATTGCCGCCTAGCTTCTCACACCACTTATGTTGTGTGTGATAATTTCAATACATGAGCGGGAGCTGCAGTTGAAAGTCGTCTCCGAACGACAGATTTTTAAGAAACTTTTCATAGCAATTTTATTTACTCTCAGAATTTTTGCCAGAAATCTGCTGAGAGGAACTCGCCGAAGAATTATTTTTTTATATTTCGTTTACTTGCAGACGCCTGATCTATGGTTTGAACCATGGCCTCACGTCTAATAAGCCAACATACTACCTACTAGACAACGTACGTATACATATGTATATACGCTGTGCACTTTCTTATAAATACTTTAATATTATAAATATTTATCGATTTATTTAATACTTTTTCTCTTTGTAATTTAAATGCAATGCAATACAACGCAGCAGCGAGGAAATGTAAATTATAAGAATAATTTATGATTCCGTAACAATTATTTTTCAATTCCAAAAAGCCTACAGAAATTTCTTAGAAGATTTAGGATTCAAGCATACTGCCTAACAATAACAACAGTATGAAACTCAATTTATTCATATACAAAGCCTAATACACACATAAACACTAATACATGGAAAGATCCATACTTCCTTTAGCTTACGTAAACTGCTTTAAAATACAGAAAAGCCACCGCCATGTTTATTTAGGTTTGAATTGTTTAAATGCAGGTGGATATGTGTGGGTATGTATGCACATGTAAGTTTGAGAAAGTATGAGTAATTGTGTGTGGATTTTCTGAAATTTCTCTACAAAAAAAGAGAAAAGCAACACTAACAATGCCAACACAATGAAGCCGACAACCATACGAGAGTGAGTCAGAGAGAAAGAGAGAGAACAAACGAAGATGGTTTATAACTCAGCAACAATCGAAACAATGAATATTTTGTGTAGCCTCGTGTCTGCTAACTTCTGTACAATGTGATCCTGCATGCATAAGTGAGCATTTGTATGTATGAGTGTATTTGAGCTGAATGGCCTGTATTTCTTAAATGTGCCATCTTTACCGATTTATTACGGTTGAAACTATCAAAAGTAAGCAATATTGTCTGCTTGTTTTGTGCAATTCTTTTAGAAATTTCTTTGAAATTCTACGTCATAGAAATTATTCATTATTCATTGGCCATATCTTAACAATGGTGAATTAATTTTATTTTATTTTTTTTTAATATTAGTTTTCCTAATTCTATTCTATTGTCTATTTCATGATTGTTTGGGGAGTATCGAAACTTTTTCAATTAAATTTTTTTCTCTGTGTTACATAAGAAGTTTAATTGCTAATGCTGATGTGGAATGTAGGAAGGAAATAATAAATTGAAATCAAAAGAATAAAATTATTTCTGTTTCTTTATCATTTTCAATCATCCAGCTTTAGAATTTGCTAGAGTTTCCGAAAGAAGAGTACAATACTGTCAAGCCTGTACTAAAGTGCACAGGATTTGTTCGTATTTTATTAACATATACATACAAATAATGTTTCAAATATTATTGATGTAAAGCATATCAAACGATTCCAGAGAAAACCTATCCTACTCCATTGTAGGGTGTAATATGTGAACATATGTGTAGAATTCTCTTCTAAATGTTCTTCTTTGGACGCAAATTAACGTATTTTCATATCTACCTACACTATATCAAATAAATATTAACAGGAAACCAAAAATCCCGCTTCCGTTTGCCTGTTTGCTGGTTTAAATGTTACAGTATGGCCGCAGCAATATTTTTATATACTTTTACGATATTAAAATAAACGAAATGGAAAGATTCTTTGCCCTAAGAGAAAAACATTTTAAACTACGAATACTTCGGGCATTATTCTAGTACCAAAATTGATTTATAAAAGGAGAAGAAGAAGTTAAAAAATAGAAAAGACCTTTGATGCAAGAACAACTTCCAGCCTAGATCCTTGCTCTAAAATGAAACGTAAGCAAAAAAGAAATTAGTAAAAATAGAAATTATTTAATGGAAATATTTGATTGCTTTCTGTCAATAAAATTTTAGACAAAAGTTTTATTACCAAACAAACAATACAAATAAAGGCAGACTTACTGTAACATGAGTTCAGTTAAATTCTGAAGACCAGGATCTGTTCGCTTTATACAACCATGAGATAATCCTTTTTTCTTTCCGTTACAATAATCCGAACAATCATACAACAATGCAACGGAATAACGTTATATTTTTCTTTTTGAACATTTCATTCCTTTCACTTCTGTTTTATTTCTAGATCATCATAATTTCTTTTCTGTCGTCTACTGCAATGTGGTAGGAAGTGGACTAAAGCAGGGTTTTGACTTTAACTTTTTATTTCATTTATTTTTTCTGCCATTTTTACTCTTTACTTTACTTTTTTCTTTTTTGATTTTCTAAAATATTATTATTTTGACTTGTAATATACACTTTATAATCCAATATTAAAACAAAATTTGTTAATAATTTATTTGCTGATATTATTTGCAACATCTTCTAAATAATTAACAACTAAAATGGTTGATATTTTTTTATTTGTTTGTACTTTAGAATTGAAAAAAACAATTTCACCGGTTTTATATGAAACACATGTCAACTCGTTTAACATCACTTAAAAACTAACGTTGCCTGCTCACGCACTTTCATGACAAGCTCTCATGTAAAAGAAAACTTAAATCGCACAACTAAGTAAACGCCGATTATATCACGAACTCTCAAAATACAAAAACGAGTACAGCTGTGGCTCTCACTTATTGTATTGTAAAGCATTAAACGCCGGGAAGTTCTTATAAATTCACCTCATTTGCTTTGTATTAACACACGTATGTGTATGTGTGGGAGATGCATGTCTTTCGTAGTATTTTTATAAAAAACAAAAGAAGCGTTACTCTCGCTTTAACGTGTACGACTACATTAACGGTCCATCTATGACTAAATAAAGAACTTGAGTGTACAAACAGATGTTATAAAAATAAATAAAAAATCAACATTGTTGACATGGAGTTGGGAAACAAATGTTGCAGCTTCATGTTGCCAAGAGCAATAATTTGTGTTTAAATTTGTCGTTTTATTTGTTTTTATTGGTGCGCACCCATAATACAGCAGATCTTTATAAGCCTATTAACCAACACATTTAGTAAAAAATATAAACAATAAGACTCAAGACCTAATTGTTCAATAAAAAAAACAAGAAGTTTCGTGTGAAGAAACCAACGAAAATAGAAATCAAAGAAAATCAGCTTACAGGTGACAAAAGAAAAAAGGAAATAATTTTTTAAACAAATGTCAGTCAGTTAGGCAATAAATAAATTTCTTGTAACATAGTTTGCATATTTCAAAACAAGAAAAAACATTTTGGTGTAAACCTGCCGGCATAAAATGTTCATTTGAGTAGGCGGTGAGTTGTATTCATAAAAATTTTAAAACAAAAACGAAATTGTCAATAACAAACCATTTACTATTAATTTATTTGAGGTTTTTCTTTATTTCTGATAGGCCCTCTAAAAACACTGGGAAAAAACTTTCTTCGGATTTTTTAATTAATTTTCTATTTTTATTAAAACAGTTTACGATACTATTCGAAAAAATTATAATAAAAAGGCTTCAAGTTCAAAAAACGTTCACACTTTCTTTGTTTTTGAAAAACGATTAATTTTATGGCTTGCAATTAATTGAAGTAACATTTGGAAAGTAAAAGTTTTTGGTGATAAATGGTTAGAAATTAAAATGCATTGTCTTATCATGCATATTTAAATGAAAATCACATTGACTGTCATAGAAACAGTTTTCAAAAGGAATTTAACTTATAATACATACGGTTATCATACATATCATAAAATAATATTTTAAATAAACTAAAACAATAACAAAAATCAATAAAAATCATTGAAAATGATGCAATAAATTGATTTAATCAATGAATAATTGCTGCACACGATTAAAGCTTATGTTTGTTAAATCAATTCCATTCAATTCAATTGAATTTTTCCATCTAATGAGTTCAAACCAAAAGAAAAACAAGAACAAAAGCTTTAGTTGAACCAACAACAAATAAACAAAAAGTGGTAGAGAATTACAAGTATTTGTGTTAAATGACTGAAATCATTATAAATACATTGTGTATGTATGAATATTTAAATGAATGTCTGTAATGTACTATATAAATAGCCGTTTATAATATATCACCTCTTATAACTCCAAGGATGCCAGATACTTTTGGGTATAAAATGCGTTAATTAAAGAACAGCGCATACATAATTGATCATTACAACCCTTTAATCAGGATTATGACCTCGTTTCTCACACACTTTTGTTGAATGCGGTAATTTTTATACATGAGTGGTGGGACCTACAGTTTAAAGTCGACTCCGAACAACAGATTTTTGAGAAACTTTTCATGGCAATTTCATTTATTCCCAGCGTATTTGGCAGAAATCTGCTGAGAGGATGTCGCCGAAGAAATGTGTTGTCATATTCCGTTTAGTTGGAGATGCCTGACCTGGGGTTTGAACCGAGGCCTCACGTCTAATAAGCCAACACACTACCTACTAGACCACGGCGACTAAAGAACAACAACACTAATTAATTAATTAATTCTTATTTTCTTAAAAAACATTGAAAATAATCGATAATATGGGCCATGAGTTTGAAACTGCACCGCTCCTACAACATTTTCAAATTGATGATCTGGCAACAGTGCTTACAAATTCATTTCCATATAAAATATCCTGTCAGAGAATTATTTGTTTATGATATGCAGCCAGTCAATATTGTAAAATACTTACTTACATGCGATATAAAATGTGCAGTCAATCGTTAAATGTTCATTATGTCGTAACAATATTGGCATCAGTACTCTCTGTACAAATTTTTTCTTCCTCTCTTTTTATCAAACACATAGAAACACATGTACACTAGTACCGTTGCATTAGTTTTACGGCTTTAATGTACTTTATACGAATACGTTTGTGTTTGTATGCAAAGTTTATGCTCTCGTGCAAATGTTTTTATAAAAAAATTTCATACAAATACTCATTCTCACTCACACAAACATTTACTAAAAGATAGACATTCATACATACAAATACAGTCGCATTTGTGAAGGCAGGCATGTTGATTGTTTTTGTTTTATATTGTATTATAAAGCCAGCAATACTGATACAGCTGCAGTCAACGAATTAGGCATGCCGTAAAGTTTGTTAAATACTCTTCATTCCTTATTCACACATTTGAATTAACAAACTGAAGATTAATGACAGACCTTTACTGTTGACACACAGGCCTTGTGAAGTGTGAAGTTATTCTTGTCCTTTCCTGGATCCAAGTCCATATTTATTTTGGATCCTTTTTGATTCAACATTCTTTCTTTATGCTGAAACTATTTCATTAAATTCACCTGCGCATAGGGAAACTAACTGACACCTTGAAGATTTATTTAAAATTCTATCAAATGACTTCTAATTAAGCACGATCAGCTGTAGTCGTCAATAATAGGTATATTCTTGCATGTCGATTCCATTTGTTTCATTCGCATATGAGTAGACATTTCAATATTTTTTTCACAAGCTTGTGAGCGGGAGTTTAAAAATAAAGCAGCATTAATGCAGACAAATGGTTTGAAAGTATGTTAGTGCAACAATAATAATAACAACAAACAAACAACTGAAATTATTCACACTCGTATTTAGCACTTGCCACACTTTATGCGGCATGTCTGTATTAAAGTTTATAAAACAATGTGAACAGAAAACTCTGCGAGACTAAACTGAACTCACAGATATGCATACATAGACTGAGAGCAGAGGCGTGCAGAACATTGAAAATTATACTGTGCAACAATAAGTGGCATGGGATGCAAAAACTGATTGTTTTCACATTTTTTTTTTTGCTCCTGCACTGACTGCATTATAACCAAATGACTGACTGCTAGACCAATTGCCGCAGTACACACAAAAACAATTGGAATTAATTTTTACTTCAACAGTGTATATATGTACAGGAGTGTGTTTATAAACAATCGGCAATTGGAGGTCATTATGCTTGGACCAATGGCCAGTTTTAAATGAAAATATTTTGTAACACATTCAATGCAAAATATATTCTGGCAAAGTATTTAGCACGATACCAAACAGCTTAAACGAGAGAGTCAATGAAACGAGCCTAAAGAAACTCGTGAGCAAGAGGAAGAACAAAAAAAATTTGGAAAAATGCCCAAAAATCAATTGAAGTGATCAACTTAAGCACAGAAAATTCAATTCAACTCAATGCAAGCAATTATCGGCTATAGTTGCTTCAGCTGATAATTGATGGGGTTCCCAAATATTTCTTTTTTTTCATTTATCGTTCTTGTTCGACTGCTTTCGCAGTACATTAAATATAATCTGAGGGAAATAAAAAAGAAAATCTTCAATAAAGTCTCTTAAAAAGTGGCAAAAGATGTTTCTCTCTTTGAGTTCCATCAATTGTCGGAAGATGAAATGCATTTGCAGTTAAAAATACGTTGAAATTATTTTCAGTTTTAAAAGCTCCATCTCATATGGCAGCCAAGACAAAGAAATCTCTGGTTATACGGTATAGAAACGTTTAAAGTTGCACAATGTTTCTTTACTTCTCGCTCTCTCTCTTCGCACATTACTTTCAAAAGGACAATTGAAGCTGAAATTTTGAAATCGTCACACATGTGTGATGGCTGAGAGAGAGAAAGAGTGATGAAAAATTATAAGAACAACCACAACGACATTATTAAATAATGTATTGAAGTTATAACAATGGAATGTATTGCAGATTCTTCGACAATTTCACAGGACAGCACGCATAAATACGTGAATATGAATATAATGATGGAGAAATTTAATGAAGCTTATAAAATTACGATGATTACGTTGAATGATAATTGGAAATTAAATTTTAATTTCAATACTTTTTTGGCATTCATAACGCTCAGTCATACAATGTACAAGAGTATAACAACCGACAAATATACGTTCACATACGCATACATATGAATATTACTCACTGAAGTTTATGAAAAAGAATCGACTACTATTCGGAAAATTTTTCTACAATTGATTTTTACTTCAATTTATTCCTCTCCTTCCGTTTCTTTTTTTAATTTTATAAAAATTTACATAAATGTGCCACACAGTAAGTCTGCATATAATACGTGCATGCGGAATGTGTAAACATTTACGGTTTTTGGAGTTTTAAACAGGAAACATGCATCAAACGTTACATAAGTATACTTACGTACACACCAGAGATCAGCAATGAATCGTTTTTTCGCTACTCATAAGCACTCATGAAATTTTGAATATAAGTGAGTTAACAATATTGAAACTTAACTACCCTGATTCATTCATACTCATTACAACGTTGATTTATAAGTACAGGTTGTAATGAGTATGCGTACAACTTTGACATCAAACTCATACCATTCAAAATATGTTTGATTCATAAGCCCACTCATTTAGATTTATAACTTTAGAAAAAATACTTATAATACTTATAAATGATTCGAGTGACTAGAATCATTCATCAAAATTTACAGTCGTAGTTATTGTTGCAAAAAAGGAAAAAGACACATAAGCAAAAACGACAGCAGCAAGCAGAGCAAACACACAACACAACCTTTTAGTGAGTATTTTAGTGTTCGTACGCGAATCATACTTATTTTGTGATTCGTGTGTATGTGGAGTTATAGAGAGCCGAAATCAACAACATCCTACCTATTGTTAAGTATGAATATGATGAGTACTTCAAACATTGAATATGAGTAGAGGTTCCATGATATTAAAAGAAGTATGAATGCGTATAAACATCAGAAATTATGGGTATGATTCGATTCTACTCATCTTTTTGAATACTCATTGCTGATGTCTGGCACTAATCCGTGTTAATATATGAATCCAAGACCAAAAAATATTCAGTAAATAGTCTTTAACTACAAATATAAATTGAAGGATTAATTGGCTTTAAATTGCCCATGTAATAGTACTATGAAAGGCCCATAACGAAGGAGTTGTATTCCTTGCATGTGAAAATATTTCAACAATTTTAATTGCTACAGGTTTTGAGTTTTAAAAACTTCAGTGAATAATTCAATGCAGACGATCATTATTAAAATATTAAAACGGAAACACATCGATAACCTTATACTCAGTGTGAAAGGCATGTACACAAACAATTACACAAAATAATTACAATAACACCCACAAGCAAATACACTTTTACACCTACTATCCACTCACAAACAAACAAACACAGACAGAGAGAGAGTGAGAAAGAGAGAGGGAGAGGAAGAAAGGGAGCTATTATGTTTATTGTTCTTGTTGGTTTGATTGCAGTGTCCATTACACAGGCAAATAATTTAAACGTGTGAGCGTATACTTAATTAAAGGAGAGAATGAATAAGAGAGTGACTGAGGCGTAAAGGGTGTATTGATGTGTGAAACCTCCAATTTATTTATTTTTTGTGTGGTTTATGGTTTATGCTGTTAATTGAATATTATTTTACAAGTAAATAAATTATACATAAAATTTAAATATTATACAGTGGCCTATCACAATTACATATACAAACATATGTAAGTAGTATTTATGTATTACGTAAGTTAATTATTATAACAACAAATTTAAATTTTTTAAGTGTGCAATATGAAATAAATATTAGCTTAGCTTAGCCTACGGCGACTAGTCTAGTAGGTAGTGTGTCGGCTTATTAGAGGTAAGGCCACTGTTCAAATCCCAAGTCAGACATCAAAACGAAAATGTGAAAATAAAACTTTTTCAAAAACTCTGAGAGCAAATAAAATTGCCATGAAAAGTTTTTGAAAAAATCTGTCGTTCGGTATCGACTTTAAACTGTAGGTCCCGCCACTCATGTATGAAACTAACACACACAACATAAGTGGTGAGAGAAACTAGGTCCATAATAAATACTGGAGCATTGTAATGACCAATTATGTATGTATGTTAGATTTGCGGTAAAATAATTGGTCAATTCACACAAGCCGTTGTATCGTTGTATTCATTGTATTGTTGGACGACTATACAAGAGTGTATGCTTGTTGTTGATAATTTTCATGTAAAAATCCGATACACGTATACACATTTTTTCATATGTTATTAAAAGTTGTATTGGTTTCATCCTATTAAATTGTGTGAATGAAAAAAATGTGTATATGTTTTCATATTCGTGCTATCAAATTGTTTGAATGCCAAACATTATGAAGAAGAACACGACTATGAATACATTTGTATGAATACATTGTGTATCTCGTGGCATTCAAACAATTTGATAGGCCGAAACAAACACAACTTTTTAAAAACATATGAAAACATATACACATTTTTTTCATTCACACAATTTGATAGCACGAAACCAATACAACTTTTAAAAACATATGCAAAAAAATTTGTATAAGTGTATCGGATTTTTATATGAAAAATATCAACAACAATCATACACTGTTGTATATTTTTCCAACAATACAATGAATACAACGGCTTGTGTGAATTTACCAACTCTTTTTTAAGATATAGTATAAAAATGTTCTTGCATTTCCATTCTTACTCTCACCAAATAAAATTTCTTTTGTTATACGACCATAAATTCCTTATTTATTCTATTCACACTAAAATATCGTCTGTTTATGAATTATTAAAATTATCCTTTTTGTTTTCTCTTCAATATTATTTATGGAATACAAGTTAATTGTCTCATAATTAGAGAAAGACTAATTAAAATTGAACGTTTGTTTTTGTTATTGTATAATAATTGTCATAAAATATTTAATAGCCTCATGGAAAAACTAAAATCATCACAATGACAAGTAATAAAATTCATTATTAATGACAATGACACATTCTATGAAATTATGCATACATATATACGTACATATATGTGTACACATATGTGTACATTATTAGGGTGGTGATTACTGTTAAACAAACCGAATAAGAAAATTAAAGACAATCAAGCTCAAATTTTAAACACATTGTGTCAAAATCAGGTCCTACTTACTTACTTACTTAATTGGTCATTACAACCCTTTACTCAGGTTAGTGTTAATTTTATTCATGAGTGGCGGAACCAGAGATCACTCATGAAATTTTGAATATAAGTGAGTCAACAATATTGAAATTTAACTAAGTACTCTGATTCACTCGTACCACTACAACGTTGATTTATAAGTACAGGTTGCAATGAGTATACGTACAAAGTTCACATCAAACTCATACCACAACACACAACCTTCCAGTAGGTATTTTAATGTTCGTACTTATTTTGTGATTCGTGAATATGTTGAGTCATGGAGAGTCGAAATCAACATCATACGTATTGTTAAGTATGAATATGATGAGAGGTTCCATGATATTAAAATAAATATGAATACGTATAAGTATCAGAAATTATGAGTATGATTCGATTCTATTCCTCTTTTTGAATACTTATTGCTGATCTCTGGTACAAATATAAGGTCGACCCCTGAAGACAGATTTTTTAAAAATTTTATTTAGTCTCAGAACTTATGAGAGGCAGTTTTTTATCTTTGGTTTTGTTCGTGATGTCTGATCTGTGTTTTGAAACACGGTCTCATGTCTAATGAACCCATAAGACATCGACGGCTAGTCCTACATTAATTTTAATTTTGAGTTTAATAAATGCCCAATAGATAGAGAAGCTTCTGCGTTAAACATGGAGATTAAGTCGAAGTTGTTACTCTATCGGGGCTAAAAGATATTTAGTGCAAGTCCTAGAGACTTATTTACGAAGATTTGTAACAAGTGGAGACGAATTGTATATTGGCTACTAAACTTCCACGTTTCACTCTTATAGAACTGCAGAATTGAAAATATCGAAATTATGATCCTGCGATGTATAGATAGACTGTCAACAGATGCCCAAGCAGCCTCTTCTTTCTTTATAATATTGCCAAAATAATGGAACAAATCTGCTTCTATTACTACGCTGGTAATACTGGCTACCTTTTCAAAGACTAAGCTGCTTCTTTCGGAAGTCCGGATGATTCCTGGACTAACGGAGAAGAATAACGTTGGCATTGAAATGAGTTGCACTTCATATAAGTGCATGTTGTTTGTATTAGTTCATATAATATTTCCTCTTACATCAATTATTTGATCATCCCTAATAAAATCTGTTCAGAAATTTCTCTTAAAAAAACCTTTTAAATTGCAATAATGCAAGTTACTAAGAAATATAATTTAATCAACTCATTCCACGTATAGTTCAACTGATAAACCATGATAGTTAAACAATCAAAGAGCCATCCCCATCGTTAGCAGTTGGAAATGAAGAAAACGCCACACATAAATATGAAACTTCAATAAACAAAAAGAGGTTCTTGAACATATCATGAACATGATTGAACAGAAAACACCACAAAGCAATAAAAGGAAGGATGTTCAAGAGCCGCCTGGACTGACAGCAACAAAAACAGGCACACAGCAGTTAACTCTCCTAGCAAATCAATGGTCATTGGTCAATCTATGGTGGTCGCACACTAAAAAATCTCTCTGGACATGAAGAGCCACATTTTATCAAGTGTTAGTTGGGGAATTGTCAAGTGTTTTTCCTTCTTTCGAAGGTATTTATGATATGAAAATCTGAAACACAGAGTTGCTAGTAGGCACAGAAGATTCTCTCTTGAAGGCATTCTATTGTCTCGCCACAACATTTACTGGATAAGGAAAAAAAAGATGAAACGATCTTAATGATAAACATAAATGTTCGAGTACCTGTGAGTAGAAGGATTTTTTCTTCTTTTATTAAAATAAACCAAAGGTGGAGACAGGCAGAGAATAAACCGAAAACAAAAAGCCAAACAATAATCCCAAAAGATTTGATCAAAAGGATGCTACACAATGTGATGCGTCATCCTTATTGTGTTAATTGTTGGACAATTTTCAAGAAAAATAGAATTTCTGGCAATAAAAAGGGATTTATTTCAAACGCATACTCTTACCACACGCACGACGCATAACAAAAAACGTCATCTATTGTTTCACTGGCATAGTAAAGAGAGCCGATAAAAATAAATCCCTTTTAATTGTGGGCAATTTTCTGCGTACCTTTTCTTTTTTGCTCCTGCATAACTTTAAATCCAACTAAATTGGTAACTGAATACTGTACATATTGACCGCAATGTTATTGTTGTTGTTGTTGCCTTGGAGTTAAACCATTAACATAGTCTCTGTTAACGCATGCGTTACTAATTGTTTGATTAAGATGAGCGTAGATAGCGTAAAATGCTTCACTTAATTTATTCTTTTCTTTTTCTTATTTTTTTATTGTTGTCTGCCAAACAACTTGATTGAGTGATAATTGTTTGTATAGTAAATAATACTTACAATGATAATGATGATGCCTACTAGGTTGGAAAGGTAACGATTTTGAGAAACATTAAAGAAAGCTGATGAGTTTTTAAAGAATTTAATAAAAACAAAATCAAGTCAATCATTGACTCTGTTTTACTATCGTTTAAGTCGTAGTCGAGTTTTGTGTGTTGGTTTATTAGACGTAAGGCCCGGGTTCAAACCCTTAAACCCCTGGTCAGACATCAAAACTAAATCATCAGATTTCTAGCAAAAACTCTGAGGGTAAGTAGACTTTAAACTGTAGGTCCCGTCACTCATGTATAAAATTAACACATACAACATAAGTGATGTGACTGACTGAAGGGTTGTAATGGCCAATTATGTATCTATGTATGTATAAGTAGTTTTATAAAGTTATGAATCTAAATGAGTAGGCTTATGAATCAAACATATTTCGAATGGTATGAGTTTAATGTCAACGTTGTACGCATGCTCATTGCAACCTGTACTTATAAATCAACGTTGTAGTGAGTACGAATGAATCAGAGTACATAGTTAAATTTCAATATTGTTGACCCACTAATATTCAAAATTTCATGAGTGCTTCTGAATAGCGAAAAAACGATTCATTGCTGATCTCTGATCTGGACCCTATGCATGCATATACTCCCATATATTAATGTTTTTGTAGCGATTTTTAGAAACAAAAATTACATTTAGATGCAACGCATTTAAATATATTTGTTGTTGCATTACTGTTGTTGTATTATTATTAATTTTCTGTTGTTGTTGTCTTTTTGATTCTTCATTCATTTTAGAATATTTTATTTTTACAAGAAAACTGCATTAGTCGAGAGTTAAATATGAATTTCAAAAAAGAAAATAAAAATCATAACGTTGAAATTATATTTGTAGTTGCTGTGGGACGGAAAATGAAAATAAACAATTCATTTGGGGTATATATCAAGAAAATAAATAAACAAACAGTAACAAAAGTAAAGTCAAATGCAGCCCATGACGGGTCAAACTATATAAGAATACGGTTAGGCTTACCCAGCAAAAATTTTCCTCAGGCAATTGGATCAAAACTCTGAAGATATCGAATACGCTTTGAATAAGAGTCATCGAACGATTTATTTAATTTCTTAAAATGTCTCATAACAGCCATTATATTAAGACAACAAACGGAGCGCTCTAAAAAATGCTCACTGGGTAATGTTTACACAGACAAGTCAAACATTATTTCACTGTTTACTACTGTATAGTTTAAAATCACTCTCTGCCTTTAGTAATACGACCGTAAATATTTCATCATCATCATCTATTTTTCCAATAAATTTACATATGAAAAGTTTTCGGAACTTTTTTTTGTTTCTTATAAAAACGAATTTTTTTTTAACTTGAAGATGAGTGCAACAAATTATTTTAATTTAATTATGAATTCATTAAATTCTTCTTCTTCTTTTTAATTTTCATTTTCTATTGATTAAAGGTCATATGAAGAGTTTAAAGATGTGAACGGCTTTATTTGGTACGAGCTTAAACGCTGGTATTATCAGTTGAGATAATCTGATGGTAAGTTTTATGACCAAAATTTATGAGTTTAAAGAGACGTTTAGTGTCTAAGCATTCAACTTTTAGGCTATTTTTTTAATTTCAATGATTTAAATAACAAACAAAAGCGTAAAATTTATGTTTGTAATGCTGACAACAATGTAATCACAAAAGCGAGGAGATCGTTAACTAAGGTGCTAGTAACGAAAATGGTTAAAAATTATGGAAGATTATGATAACGACAGGTGACCGTGAAAAGCTAAAATACGCTTTGTTGTTAACTCTGTTGTTAACTTTTTAAATGTTTTTTAAAATTTCAAGAAGACAATTTTAAAGATGGTGGGAATTTACTGAGTATACGTACATATATACAGCTCAACGATTTATTTTAATATATGATATTAAATTATCAACAGCTGATTCAATTCCCTAAGAAATTGAGTTTCAATCCACTCGTATGCCTAATGTGGTGCAAATTTATTATCTTTAACTTCTATACGTTAAAACTTCTACAAGTTCCTTGACACAATGCACTTACTAGTTAAGCCTTTTGTACACTTTATTCTTACTAAGATTCTTCCTAAAATCATATTGAATATCCATGTGCATATAATTTGCATAATCTCTGTCATGCATACGAGTATTTGATTCACTTAAAAATTCTTTCCAATTCAAACTTAATCTGTCAATTTAATATTTTTATGGTTCAGTTTATAAATTATTTTCTTCTACTTTTATTTGAAATTTTAACAAATCTTCAAGGAAATAATAATTTCACAAATTTTGACTTAAAATCCTTAGCCTTGTTAGTATTAAAGCAACAATCTCTTTCCATATGTTTTAGTCAACTACAACATATATATGTATGGCTGTATTTTTGTTGTTGTCTTCATTTTCAGACAGAGCAAAAGAAAGACACTAACCCACTCGCATCCGTATGAGTATTTTACGTTTTGTATTGAAATCCAGATTAAAATTTGAATATTTCCATACAAAACTGCAGCAAATGCAAATAATCAACAACAAATACAATATGTACACCAACAAACAACAACAAAAGCCAACTAAAAATTTTATAAAATTAAATAAAGCAACAAAAACAACAACAGAAACAAGAAATAATGCAAAAAAAAAATAAATAGAGTTTGGTTATGGAATAAATTTTAAACATACTCGCACATGTAGTAAAGTAAGGAAAGAAAAAAAGACAAAAACAAGACAGAAAGAAATATAAATGGAATGATACGGAAAATTGATAAAACTAATATTTGTCATGGTAAAAGAGCAACAACAACAACAAGAAAAACAGACGCAGTAGTATGAAGAGAGCAACAACAACATAAATTGCAAACATAACCAACCAACCAACAGGAATAGACAGACAAATACGAATACGGACATATAATAAATGACACACACAGACACACACCATCCCAAACGCATACATAAACATTTATAAAGTGATTTCCATTCATTTTTATTTTCCTTTTCGTTGGTTTCTTTTTTATTTATTTTTATTGCTGCATAACTGCAACAACAAATAACTTGTATGTCAACAGTTGCATCAATCTTGTGGTTTGAAAACTTTCTACTGATTACCCACATACTACAGTCACCTCCTTTGTTCATTCTCTGCCTGTTTCCATCTCTGGTGTTTTACCAAAAATGTTGTAATCAAACTAAAGGGGAGGAACAAATTGATAAATTTACACTCGTGTATGCAATTTACACACAATGCTGCAGCCATTTTCTTGTTCTAGTTTGTTTATTTATTAAAAAAAAATACAAATAAAAACATAAAATATTTATGAGAATTCTTTCTGGATTGACTTCAATTCCTTATCATCCTGATGATGAATATTACCATCATCAGCAGTAACAACATTGGCAAGCAATAAAACGCAAATGCGAACAACTACCATGATCACTTCCGTATCCGGTTTTCAGTGTGCACGCACGTATATGTATTCATATCTCTATAACATGTGGTGACTATGTGGTGAATAAATGTAAAGAAAAACTCTCTCCATGTAGATGCTGGCTGACTAATGCTTGACAAGTTTTGTTTGAAAAATAATCAATTTAAAGAAATAAAAAATACACGGAGAAATATTTTAGCCCTACACTAGCCATTTATAAAATTCAATACGATATGCAATCCTACACGACATGCTTTTTCAAGTATCGATAATGTAAAAAAATTTTTAGAAGAGTTTTTGACGATCTGTGCCTACTTCTAAAGCAATCAAACTTTCAAAACTATGTATATAAGTCTCGTGATATTAAGAAAAAAAATTTAAGAGCACCACACAAAAATTTTTTGAGTTTTAATGCATTTGTATATGTGTATGTACACCAGGGATCAGCAATGAGTATTCAAAAAGATGAGTAGAATCGAATCATACTCATAATTTCCGATTCTTATACGCATTCATACTTATTTTAATATCATGGAAGCTCTACTCATATTCAGTGTTTTAAATACTCATCATGAAGTCGCCGTGACCTAGTAGATAGTGTGTTGGCTTATTAGACGTAAAGCCAGGGTTCGAGTCACAGGCCAGACATCAAACCAAAATACAAAAAGTATTTCTTCGGCGACTTCCTCTCAGCAGATTTCTGGCATAAACTCTGAGAGTAAATAATTGCCATGAAAAGTTTCTCAAAAATCTGTCGTTCGGAGCCAACACTCATGTATAAAATTATTACACAGCATAAGTGGTGTGAGAAACTAGGTCGTAATCCTGACTGAAGGGTTGTAATGACCAATTATGTATGTACATATGTAAGTACTCATCATATTCATACTTAGCAACACGTATGATTTGTTAATTTCGACTCTCCATAACTCAACGTATACAATATTCATAAAATAAGTATGATTCGCGTATGAACAATAAAATACTTACTAGAAGGTTGTGTATTTGCTCTGCTTGCTGCTCTGTCTTTTTTCTTTTTTTGTAAATGCAACAACAACTAAGACTGTAAATTCTGATGAATCATTCGAATCATTTATAAGTATTCTAAGTATTTTTCTAAAGTCATGAAACTGAATGAGTAGACTTATGAATCGAACATATTTCGAATGGTATGAGTTCGATGTCAACGTTGTACGCATACTCATTGCAACCTGTACTTATAAATCAACGTTGTAGTAAGTATGAATGAATCAGTGTACATAGTTAAATTTCAATATTGTTGCCTCACTTATATTCAAAATTTCATGAGTGCTTATGAGTAGCGGAAAAACGATTCATTGCTGATCTCTGGCGATAAGACGATTGAGAACTACAAATGAAGAACAGAAAAAATGTTCCGTAACTTCTCCTTGTAAACAAATTAAAATTTCCCCAAAGTTCCTTTAAGTACTTAAATTTTAATTTAAACATCACCATCAATTATAGCATGCCTTACTTGGCCATTGTACACTACCTTTCTCTATCCACTTCCACACACATAATGTTAAATGAAATCCACGCTCAATAGGCAACAATTGCATGAATTTGCAAATGTTCACTTCGTCTGTCTTGCTGCTTCATTAACTTGCGTACTTAATTGGTCATTGAACCCTTCAGTCAGTTTGCAAGAATTTCGAATTTGTTTGGCATTTTCAGCAAAAACTTATCAAAGGCTTGTCGAACAAAGGCGTTAAGGTAATTTCTCTTCTGCTTTTGGATGTTTTTTTTTTCTTCTTAGCAAAAATTTCTGCCTAATTGATAGTCTGAGAGATTATAAAAGATTTTGACTATCAATAGGTACAAACGATAGATTTAATTTATTATAATAGCAAAAAAGCAAACTAGAACACGTGTCATATACCGTTGAAGGACAACATATTACTTTTGCAAAAATTCAAAAACTTTTTATCATAATAACTGTAAAGGCCTTAAGCCACTATAAAGATCCCATGTGTAGCAACAGAATGAAAGAGAACACCCAAATAAATTGTTTGAAATTGAGGTTAAATTGGTTGCTGTTGTAAATATTTGAGCAATTTTTCAAATTAAATTCAATTTATTGGCACAACATCAAAGGGATTTCATTGGCATTTCAAAGTTATCGAAATACACATGACATGTACATATGTGTTGCTGCTAAATTGTAAAAGACACAAAGACTTTGAGACGCCCTCAATGACAGAGCAGAGCATGCAAATCCTTATGTTAGAAATTGAAATTTCACAAATACTTTCAAACGTAACTTAAAAGGATGGTGTTGGTGGCAAGCAGTAGCAGTTGGAAAACTAATTGATTTGATGGAATGTTTTGCAATTTTGTTGGCTACAATTGCTAATTTGGTTAGTGGGTAAAAAAGTATTGATGACTGGCTTTCAGTTTTCCTTTTATCCTTTTCAATCAAATTTATTACTTTCAATTTCGTTACAGTTTTAAGCACATAAACAATGTCGATGTCGTTATCGATGTCAGAAGAATGCTTTTAAGAGATTTACAATCTTAAATTTTCATAGCAAATCGCACGTATGCATTGTATAATCAGAAATTGTTTAATTTTACACTCAAAGAAATGTTGGAGTGTTCGTTTTAGTATGAAACTAAGTATTGTTAGACAATGTAACCATTTCCCGTTAGCTTTCAATGGAATCTAGGACAACAAATAGCACCCACTTGCTCTCACGTTTTGACTTTGAAAAATTCCTCCATATTTTGAATACTTTCCAGTAGTGTTTCGCTTAATATTCTCTCACATCTTGCTCGAAAAGAAGCCCTATAACTGGAAAATGATATTCTACGTCTATTGTAAAAAAACACTTCTGTTTCAAAACTTCGATTATCCACCGTTTTTATAAAATTTTAAAATTTATTAACTCAGCCTTAACCTGAACATATTTCCATTAAAAAGCGTACAGTTACCACAGAGAGATGTTTGCTGTTGTTTGTTGTAAAAGTGACAGTTTATGTGACACTTTTTGACATGTAATAGGAAAGAAATATTATTTTTTCGGCTGACAATAGAAGGTAAATACATACGTAAAGAAAATGAAATAAAAATTGCTCCAAAAAATATTGGCAAAAAGATATCCTTGCTACTGCAACAGTGTGTTGTAAAAATTGCTCATATTTGTAGAATATTTTGTTGTTGACATTTAAAACCATTTTTCCGCCCATATGTGCAAAATATTTGCAACATCAAAACCAATTGAATATGAATGCAAAATTTTCCTTCATTTTTTTTCGATTTATTTTGTTACTTTATCTCCTTTCATTTTTATTCTGTAACCGAAAACCCTATGTAAGCATATACAAACATATATTCACACATTTTTTGTATACAATACTACATACATACATACATTTCCTACAAATATAAAGGTTTAGGAAAGAGCAGAGAAAAGTAGCAATATTCTCAATTGGTTTAAAAGAGTGTATTTCCTCTCTTACAGTATTGCAATTGATAATTGACCCTTGACCCATGTCATATTATTTTTAAGTGCAAATGAAACTAAACTGGCATTGAGAGCCAGAGAAACAGATTCTTTTGTACGAAAAAACAACACAGACGTTACAGATAAACCTCAAAAAGTTTGGCACAAAAAGTGCTTAAAAATGCTTTAAAAAGTGTAACAAAAACATCTAGAGTGGCATTTAACATGATGTCCTTACTTGTTTTATGGATTACAACAAAAGAAAAGATGAGAAGCAACAATTATGACAGGGAAAACGGAGGAATATACATACACAGAGGATTTTAAGAAATTATTCGTCTATTATTTGCTAAAAATTACATAATAATACACACATACACACACAGTGAGCGAAAGAGAGAGAGAGAGAGAGAAAGCAAAGAAAACAAACATAAGTAAATTTGTATGAGTTTGTGTCATTGGGGTTCTGAATAAGGCCCTCAAATATTTCGGGAGTACAAATCAGAGATCAGAAATGAGTATTCAAACAGATGAGTAGAATCGAATCATACTCATAATTTCTGATACTTATATGCATTCATACTTATTTTAATATCATCGAATCTCTATTCATATTCAAAGTTTGAAGTACTCATCATATTCATGCTAAAGAACACGTATGATGTTGTTGATATCGGCTCTCCATAACTCAACATGAACACGAATCACAAAATAAGTACGCGAATCATGTACGAACACTAAAATACTTACTAAATTTCGAATGGTATGAGTTTGAGGTCAACGTCGTACGCATACTCATTGCATCCTGTACTTATAAATCAACGTTGTAGTGAGTACGAATGAATCAAAGTACACAGTTAAGTTTCAATATGATTGACTCACTTATATTAAAAATTTCATGAGTGCTTATGAGTAGCGAAAACACGATTCGTTGTTGATCTCTGATGTGAATACGTAAAGAATAGATATCAAAATGTCAATTTATGGTACATATCGACAAACAACCCAAAGAGAGATCGGAAATTTTTTTATTCTTTATTTTTGAAATTGCAAGCCACATAATCAATAAATTTATAAAAAATGTTTCCTTCGCTCTTTGTTGTCTTATTTTGCATTTTAATTTCATTCCCATTCTTTTTTCTTTGTTTTGCTCACTTCACTTGCTTAAGATTTCTATTTAAAAAAAAAGAAATTAAATTTCTACTCTTCTTGATAATAATTTGCTGTGAATAGTTTTTGTAATTATATAGGCCACTCGCTTATGCTTTCATGCACATACACACACACACTAACAAACAAACAAACACATATACAACCGTGCACTTACATTTGTTGTAATCCTTTTAGAGACTCAGCTGCATGAATGGAAAACTTAAGGTTTCATTAAGAACAACCAATAAATACTGCCTGACTCTCTTCTCTCTCTCTCTCTCTCTCTCGTTTCAACTTTAAATAGTTTAATTGATTAGGCATCGTAAGTGCAAGTGAGAGCTGATTTGTTTGTGCAGGAGAGTGAATGTTTAAGTAGTAAATTTTGTTAAGAAGAAGAAAAGAAAAAAATAAAGAATTACTGCATAAACAGGGTGAGAAGCAATAAATTTGCATTGTAAATCAAGACTGTTTAAAAAATGTTTTAAAATGAATCTAAACTCATATAAACACTGTAAGCATGTTTTCAGATACAAATCATTATTGGCCAGATCGCCATAGTCTATTAAGGCAAGCGGCCATGATTCAAATTGTGTGTTCATTTCTTGCTACTCACACTGTATTTATGCAAAACCCAGCATTATCAGCAGTTTGATAATCTATTGAAAACTCTATAATGCAATGCAATTGAACCGTTATAATACGTATTTTCGTAGAAATATCCTCTATTTTCGTAACTAAGAACAAGAAAATCACTTAAGCACAAACACATACATACACTCTCTAATACAATCACATATACGCCATGCAAAACTTTGAAATGAATTGAAATGAAAAAGGATTTCTTCAATTCAAACCAAGTGGCTTTCATTTCCAAGTTCTTAGAATTGATTTGGAATACGAATTAGACGGATATTTAAAATGATTTACAATTCAAATCGTATTCGTAACACCTACCAACAACGTTGAATGTATTTTAATGTAATGCGATGTGATTACTTTAAGTGAAAAACTTTGCATAATAAACGGGAAACAATTAGAGAAGAAGGCTACAAAAGGGCATTACCAAAATGGAATAAATTTAATATGAATACAAATGAAAATTGAAATCAAAGGAAAACTTAAATTTCCAAACCGAAAATTCAAAATTAAATATTGAAGATTTTATTCGATGCTTAACCACACACGCACTCTATGTGAATAAGAAGTTAGCGCCACTCAATGTTTAATGTTCACCTCTGGCAAACTTTAAGAATGGACATGAAATTTGTATTGAATGTATTCTTTGGTTTGGTTTTGGTATTTAAGTCTCGAAGGATGCATTTTCCACCATTAAATTGTTCAATATTTTAATATTGTTCACACAGATATAATTAAACTCGAAAACACAACCAATTTCTTTGGTACGTAAGACCCAAACAAAAAGAGTCATTCCACATTAAAAGCTTAAATATTCTTTAAGTTTTAAAGAGAATATTTTGTGGGAATCAAAAGAGTTCCTAAACATTTTTTTTTACACAAAATACCCCATAAATGCTCAGTCCGAAAGCAATACAATCAACAAATTACTTTGTACTTATTTTATTGCATTTATTACGGCTACCAATACAATCGTATGATTACTCACTTCTGTTCTGTTCTGTTTTTTTTTTGTTCTCTCTTCCTTGGCAGCACATACAAATTCATGGTCAATTTTTATGTCACCGCCAAGGATTATCCAATAAAAGCAGCAAAAACCAAAAAAAAAATTCATACCCGACATACAAATGAAAATTGCCTATAACGGCTACTGAACTCATACAGGCACACATACACACCCACTATAGCTCGTTTCTCTTAACAACTTGAAAAGAGAAAAAGAGAGAGAGTGAGCACGAGAACATAAAACCATGCATGGCATGCTTTACTTTAAAAACAAAAAATTCAATCAAATTTATAAGAGAACTGACACACACACTTACACATTTACCAACAAACACTGACCACAATCACACACTAGTACACATTAGCAGAAGAAAATAACGGAAAAACGACCGGCAAACGTAAAAGACGAGAAAAAATTTCATAATTTCAGAACGTACCATAAAAATAAATATTTGATATCGGGATTACAAACCAAAGCCACACAGAACACACACACAAATATAATACAAGCAAAAAGAGAGGTTATAACTGTAGGCCGAATATGGAACACAAAAAGAAATAAAAATAATCGTAAACTCACCTCTCATCATACGTACATACATGTACATATATGGAGTGGTATAATTTTTCCATGTAATATTTGTATTTGAACGAGGGTGGTATAGAAAATTTAAATCAGTTTTAGATGGAGTGTATTTTAATTCAGTTTAAATTGATGATTAATTAGAGAGAAACAGTGAGGACTAAAATATTTTCATGAAAATGAAGAATCCAGATACTACTGTTTTGCTTTTACATCGCTTAACATTAAAATTGTAAACAAAAATATACAACAACAAACGCCAGCATAAAAAGTGGCAAACAAGTAAACAAAAATACAACAACAAACACTACAAGAATAAATCTAAACAAAATACACAAACAGCACTACAATAAACACCGATGCTCTTACATTTATAGAGATTTCGAGAAGGCGAAGCTACGAACATTCTCAGACTGTTTGCTCTGCCATATAGGCAAGGCAAAGCAGACAAGTGCGTCTGTACAGTTCAGTCAGTCTTGTATGAAGACGCGGTGTGTTTGAAGAGTCCTGGTTTAAACATCTCCGTTACAAAGATCTGTCGAACAGTTGTCTAGTTATTGTTATTGTTTATGCAAAGGGTCCATGTCCCTTTAGAAATAGATAGCTTTGCTGAAAATCTTCGTGAACAAAAGGAATGCTAAGTAGTTTAAAACCGATTCGGAGAGATCCAGTTTAAGGAGAAGTTCTTAATCGTCACCAAAATTTCACGACTTTATATTCCGAAGTCTAAAGCAGACAGAACAAGAAGAAATCTGATAATCAGCAGCACAATACCAATAGAACTTTAAGTCCAGGTGAGTATTCGAATACGGGCTAAAAGAAGTCACAGTAACGAAGATGAGGAAGGCAGTTATATATAGAAATGCTGAGGAATTTGCAAGAGGAGTGGAGAAACTTTACATCAAGACGGATTTCAAGGACTGTTGAGGGAGAGGTTAATTAGTTTTAGTACGGAGCGATAAATTCTCAGGAAGTGATAGGGTTTCTAGCGAACTCACTACATCCGAATATGACAATGATTCGAAGGAATACTTCTAAGACAAAGCCATAAAGAAATATTCTAAAATGGCTATGGAATATCCAAGAATACCCCCCTCCCCTCCTACTCGTTGTAATGTTTATATTGTTATACAAATCACAAAAGCAATATAATCTTCCATTTATGATAGAAGGACTATAAAAAACTTGATCTTATAGAGCAGTAACTAGTATAACAACAGCAAATCTAGGGCACGTTCCATAAAATGCTAGAACAGTAAGAAATAAAATCATAAAGTGAAGGTGGTCATAAAGTAAGAGGATAATAAAAAAATCTTAACAAAAAATACATGGAAAATCGAATGAAATAGAAACAGAAAAAAATTTTTGAGCTGCACTACCATATAGATTCTACAATACCGCCTCCTGTTTTTATTCTTTGCCAGCAAACAAATGGAAATAAACGGATAATGGTAGGAAATATTAGAATTGTCGTAGAGATTTTCTTTCTTTAGAAGCAATTGCAAGATATTTTGACCATAACAATTTATTTATGATTTCATATTCTCCTTTTTTATACGTATCTTTTATACGGAGTGTTTGCTTTATTTTGCTAAAGACGTTGGTTTAGGTATTCCATTTCTTTGTTTTTTTTTTGGCTTTCCAAATACTGTGTGTAAATACTTCATAATAAATTAAAGACGTAATGTTTTCAGTATTAAGCGTAACGAAATTCTTAATACAACAAATAATCAATATTTATACGCTTGAATGCTTCATTAAATTGCTAAAAATCTATACAAACATATTAATGAGGGTCATTCTATTTTCAAAAAGATACAAAAGCAGCATCCTATTATATTGCTACGAAAGTGAAGAATGTAGATACTGGTGTTTTGCTTTTACATTGCTTAATATTAAAATTATAAACAAAAAAAATACAACAACAAACACTGCAAGAATAAATGTAAACAAAATACACAAACAACAATAATGAAACAACGATGTTTACATTTACAGCGATTTCGAGAAATATTCATCAGACTGTTTACTCTGCCATATAAAAGGCAAGACAAAGCAGGCGAGTGCGTCAGTAATGTTCGGTTGGCATAAAGTTAAGAACAGTGGCACACAGAATTGTGCGAATAATAAAAAGTTTTAATTAGAACTAAACACAAATTTATTTTTATTTTATTTGCAATTTACGATCTCATATTTTAAACGTTTTTAAAAGATGAAGACGTATTCATTCACTTACTTTTACATGACAAATTATTGTTTTACCATGTGTTTAATTTCACAGTAAAATGACTCATATTTTACAATAATTGTATGAGTATTCGTTTTGTCCTGTAATGGTTGTATGAACTCTTTGATTATGATTGAAATCTTGTTTGGATTATAATTTGGAACACAAACTCTCTTTATTTCACTACAGATTTATAATCTGTTAAAATTTGTCATGCTTAACGACAGAAGATAGTCTGTATATGATGAGTGTACAACAATTGACTCCTACTTTATTGTATTTATCTGTAACCTTCAGTTGTTAATGCTACAAAAGTTTTTGTTTTTGTTCCCGATAAATATAAATTAATTTTATATATGAAATAGAAATGCTAAAAGGCAAAGCAAAGCAGACAGCTGAGTGACTGAAGACGCTGAGTGTTTGAAGAAGAGTAATCGTGTTTTGAAGATCTCCGTTACAAACATCTGTCGAATAATTGTCTAGTAATTGTTATTGTTTATGCAAAGGGTATAAACAGAGGAAAAATAAACAAAGCAATTGTTGTTGTTAACATCAAGTTGTGAACAGTGGCACACAGAATTGTGCAAATAATAAAGAATTTTAATTAAAATTAAACACAAATTTATTTTCGTATTATTTACAATCTACGAGCTCATATTTTTGAACGTTTTTAAAAGGTAAAAACGGAACAATATTATGAACAAAATTACCAAAAAAACCTGTGTTTTATTTCAAGAAAATTTTAATAATTTTCAATTAAAACGGAAAGCGTATAAACCAAGTGCTTATGCACTTCTTTCTTTCACACACGTTAGGCTTTTAATAGGAAATGCTTTTGAAATTCTTTGATATTTATTTTTAAAACAAACGCAGATAATAAGACCTACCCAACCCATGTTTGCCATGATAACACTGTCGCTTTGGGTACCAAAAAATATTTTTCATTTTCCTCGTTTTCTGCTAAAAGGGAAAAAATACCTCAAGGTAACGAAGATATGTATGGGAGTGTGCGGATTCTTATTTTACATCATTTATAGGAGGCGTATACGTGTTATAATTGAACACAGAATAATTTATAAGAAAGAAAAACGAGAAAAAATATGTCTTTACGACTTCAATTTAATTTTATTTGCTGGTTTTAGAAATTGTAATGAAAATCAAAAAGCCAAGCAAACAATTTATTTAAAAAAAAAATACAATCGTTGTTGTGGAATTAATTTGTAATATTATGGCAAATGATTATAAATGATAATAATGGACCATGAAATAGACACAATTTTCAATACGAAACAACAGCAACAACAACAATAAGAAAATTATTTGTCGACACATGATTTTGGAATCTAGTCAAACCGAATTCGATAACAAATTTTCCAGTTTCCACCCACTTCCTGCCATTCTTTCATACTTCTATGTTTTAGGTCTTATTCTTTTATTCCTTTTATTTTTTTTTATTTTAGGCCGGCATATAAATTAGAAATAAAATATTTTTCCCTCTGAATATGAATTTTGATTTTCTTTTATGGTTGGAAACATCAACAAACATTATCGATGGATTAAACCATAACGATGAAATTTATACTCGACGAACAAAATGTAATAAAACAGTAAGAGTCTTGAGAAGGGAATGAGGAGAGGAAAAGAAAAAGGCAGAGCTGGAAAAGAATGCTTTCCACGATTGGTCTGTAATTGGTAGAGACCCCTGCTTTATCAATAATTTTAGTACAAACCAATGATGAAAACTTCTGACAATGATTTTTAGGAAGAAAAGTTTTTAATACCAAACCACGAAAGAAGCAACACGAAGTTATTCGAAATATTGTCGAGTATTTTTACTACTAACGATAGGATAAAAGCTTCTAGAAGAGGTAACATAGCCCCACGACATGATTAAAGCTGAGTCCTAACACCACACATTGAAAAATACACATTTTTAAGCCCAGTGCATATTGCAATCCACATATAGAACGGAGAAAATTTCGCAAAATAGACAGCACAAGTTTCGGAAACAGGCTTTGCTGGAGAAAATTAGCACAACTTGCATCGACAAGCAACAAATGTAGGAAGTTCACTGTGACCCTCTCTTGCTTTTCGTAACTGTACGACATTATTTGTGATTTAATGAAAGAATGAAAAATTTGCGTTAAATTTTTTTAACAACAAGAAATTGTTTTAAGGCTCTGTTTTAATATTCGCAACGAATTGACATTTTTATGCCTACACACAGTTACACTTACAGAAACATAATCATATGCTTGCGTAACAATACGAGATATTTACGCCCACACACATACATACAAATGTATTATTTAACAGACATTGTTTCTATTTCTGAAATTATTTATTGCAAACAGATGATATACACACACATGCACTGTATATCCCTGTCACGGCACTCATGTTATGTACGTATTATAGTCTTTAATTTTTATGACAAATTATTTTTCATTTTATTTATGATTACGAATCGCAAAAATATTTTCAAAATTCACAATCAAAGAAATTTTCCATCATTTCGACTCCGTCTACCATTTTCAGGGGGTTCCATGTGAAGCCAGTCAGGCTACACAAGAAAGAAAGAAAGAGAAAAAGAAATGAATTGTTGAAAATGAATTATCACTGCATGGCAAAGGCAAGCAACCAGCCAAAGCGTAAGACAGTCATTTCTATTTGCTTTATGAGGAGACAATTGTTTGTAATGTGCTGACGTTTAGTTCGAAATGTTTGTTGCCGTTGCAAGGACTTTGGTTACAACATACAACACTCAGCAATAACAACAACAATAATGGAATAGAATTTTCTATGAATACATTGTGGATGTGGATTCATATGTATACTTGTATAAGTAGAAAATTGTTATTGTTTATGGCTGTTGTTGTCTTGACAGGGTGACAAATCGAAAAGTTTACAAGTGTAGTCGTTGCTTGACTTTTCGAAAGAAAATAAAAGAGACACGGAAAATAAAGGGAGCATGGTATGGTTATTTATACTTAAAGAGCAACTAAAACTCATACACACAAAGGGCTTATTTAGACTTTTTAATATACTGTTTACTAATATATGTACATCGATACGTCTAAGTATTTGTGTATGTTTTCGTATCTTAGAACATTTTGCTTTTTTCAGCTGTTTGCTAAAAATAAAATTTCAAATCCCGTACTTTACTTTCGTTTTAAGCGATTGTTTTTATCTCACTTAACATTATACACACGTACATAGATCCTTTTAGATCACATTTTCTTTTCGTTGCATTTATTTTATTTTCTTATTGTCTTTAAAGGTTTTTTGCTGCCTTGTTAGAATTGTTCTTCAAAGTATCTTCTGGAAAACGGAGTTCGTATTTCTATGTATATCGAAATATTTGTGTTTGCATTTGCCTGTGTATTTATTTTATTCTTCTGTGTATGCACTGAGCTCAGTATCATTTTTAGCCTTTTGAAACGTACATATTTATTTTTATTGTTGTTAAAATTTTGGCTAAATTGCAAAACGTTTTCAAGTCATTTTAAAATGGCAACAAATAACTTTTAAATGCATCGCTTTGTTTTTGCATTACAGTTCTTTTCCTTCTCATTTCAAATCAAACATCATTTCTTGTATGTGTATGTATGTATATAAGCCCCTCAGGATAATATATCAATTTATTTTTAAAAGTAAATACAGGTTATTTAATATTGGAAAGGTTTCTATAAAGAAATGGTATTCGATTGGTATAGACTCGGATTAAGGTTCTCTTTACAATAAGTCCTCAGTTAGGTTAGGTTAGGTAGGACGTGTACTTGTCAATTAAGACAAGTACAGTACCCGGAGGTCAAATTGACCCATTGTACAACGACGTAGTTTCTCACACCACTTATGTTGTGTGTGTTAATTTTATAGATGAGTGGTGGGACCTACAGTTTAAAGTCGACTCCAAACGACAGATTTTTGAGACACTTTTTCATGGCAATTTTATTTACTCTCAGAGTGTTTGCCAAAAATCTACTGAGAGGAAGTCGCCGAAAAATACTTTTTGTATTTTAAGTTAGATTAACTTGAAATCTACGTTAATAGAATAGCTTACATGGGTCCTACATGATATAACAGTACATATTCCGTCATTCAACTATAACTCCTAGCTGGCCTTCGTCTCTTCTTTCATATTCTGAGAATCTGTACTCATAAGTGTTATGATTTAGTCGCTCATAAGCTAAGGAATGCCAATTGATGGCAATTAATGCCGAATTAGCTCTTGTACAAGCTCTTGGAAGTGTGTCGACTATATTTGGCTGCCTTCCAAAATGTTAGTTGCTTTGTGTTTGAACAAAGTATCGTGTTTCATAATGCCGCTGTACAATGTATTCTATTTCAAATCGTCGTCAATGTGTATTTTTACGCAGTCAAAAAGCAGGCAGGCATCGGATTTATAGTTGATGCATTGTTTGGTAACTTTGCATATCTACATAGTTTATATACAGTAGTAGAACAGCTTAGTATTGGTACATTTTGGAAGGCAGCCTTGTTATGTTCAATGTTCCCGTTTTCAGGAATTCATTAAAGTAACCGTATCGTTATCTTTTTCAGAGATATCCAACATTCTTAAACAATTTTAGATGCATTTTTAGATTTAGATTTAGATGCACACTGTTTTGAGATCCTTACTACCTGTAAATATGTTTACGACACACTCTGGTACTGGATACTCGATACAGTGGCAGTGTTGGAAACCATTATTCCAATCTGACTAGTAATATAATGATTACGTAATCCAAGGAATATTTAAATATTCAACTGTTCGGAACCCTATATCATAATAGGACCTATCGGATCGTAGCCCTATTGATTACAGTTGTTATAATTGCAAGCAGACTTGACTTTTCAACGATTTTACAAAAAAATCAATGAAATTAAATTCAATTAAATCTTTAATAATAAATCAAACCACTTTAATAATAAAGGCAAAGCTTCATTTGTGTTTTTATGGCAGTCTATCACTCACAATCATTTAATATCAGAAAAAAAAAATTTTTTTCTTTTTTACTGCTTTAAAGCAAATAATTTTTACTGTCAGTACTCGTACTATAAAGTGAATTACACAATTACAGCAACAACAAATAAGAAAAAAAAACATATAAAACAATAGAAACAACAAAGACAGCAAAACAGTATCTGGAATTGACAAGCAATTCTTTTATACAACACTGAACTAATGATTGTTACTAATACCACTACACTTTCGATTCATTTAAAATTAAGTTGGCTACACAGTATAGCCATAAAACACTGATACTATGGCTGTGTGTGAGAATGAAAATGAGAGAAAGAGAGAGAAAGGTGAACATAAAATTGCGGTTATTTTAAGGAATTAAGTTCGTCCATAGTGCTCTTATCTTAAAAGTTTAAAGCACGTCAATTACATGATAAATCCTTTGTAAGTGAAATTATAATTTTAAAGCAGCAGTAACAACAACTGAAGCCTGTAACAGTGGCACAAAGATTAAGTATTTTTACAACAACAACCACAACCTAACCACATAAATGCTGCTGCAGTTAGTTTTAAGTTGTTGGAATAATTTTTTTTTTTCATTTGTTTACCACTTTAAGTGGGAGAAAATGAGTTTGTGACACAACTTTATGGAATTTTGTTTTACTTTCCTTTTGTTTTTGTATTAGAATGTCTTTCTTTATCATAATTGGCAACGTCGTAAAATATACACAAAAACAAGTTGAAAATACAAACAAAAACAAGAGCAAGCAAAACAAAGTCTTTGTTTTAATCTCCCGGCATGAGAGGGTAACCTTTTAAGTTACTTAAGCAAAATAATCAAAAAGTTTTGCAATTGAATTAATGCCACAATCAACCATACCGACAACGCACCCACATGTTGAAACTACTAAAATCGAGGACACACACACACGCATATTCACTTGGCTATCACTAGTTTGAGGTTTTAACATTCTTACCGCTTGCACCCATATGCTTACACTCTGTGCCACATTTTTACCCTATCAAGACTCTCTTTCCCTCTTTTTGTATGTATGTTGCTCTCACGCCTTTAATACCTTCCAATTGTTAGGATGAATGAACAAATGAATATCTATGTATGTATGTGTGGGTACAATAATTGGCAACAAGTGTACCTAATTAGTTTCCAAACACGTAGTGACCAAAAAACTCTACACATTCAATCACACGAACGGCGAGAGATTTATCCAGCCACACATATACACATAAGCAGTGATAACCACATGACTCACTCACAAACCCACACATACACGGGATAAATTGTATTTGGCGAGGGAACCTTAATTAAGATGCGATTCAATGGGTCTTACTTAAGGCTACAAATTAGAAAATCTCACATACGCACAATATTTGTGTGTGTGTTACAACAATATTGAATGGGTGACACCATAGACATACACATACACTCTTACATTAATACTCCTGTAAACATTTAACGATGAATCAAAATCAAGTCGTAGAAAAACGGGTTAGAAGAGGAAATTAAAGTGTGGTATGCTAAGCATTGTACAAACCCTGTTCGTATCAGAGATAAGCTATGAATTGTCTTTTCACTACTCATAAGCACTCATGAAAGTTTGAATATAAGTGAGTCCACAATATTAAAACTTAACTATGTACTCTGATTTATTCATACTTACTACAACGTTGATTTATAAGTACAGGTTGCAATGAGTATGCGTACAACGCTGACATCAAACTCATACCATTCGAAATATGTTCGATTCATAAACCTACTCATTTAGATTCGAGTGACCCGAATTATTCATTAAAATTTACAGTCTTAGTTGTTGTTAGGCATTTAAAAAAAAAAAGATAAAAGACGAATAAGCAAAAAAGACAGAGCAGCAAGCAGAGCAAACACACAACCTTTTAGTAAGTATTTTAATGTTCGTACGCGATTCATACTTATTTCATGCTTCGTGTATATGTTGAGTTATGGAGAGTCGAAATCAACAACATCATACGTGTTGTTTGAAGTCGCCGCAGTCTATTAGGTAGTATGTTGGCTTATTAGACGTAAAACCAGGGTTCGAGCCCCCAGGCCAGACATCAACGCAAACTACAAAAAGTATTTATTCGGCGACTTCTTCTCAGCAGATTCCTGGCAAAAACTCTGAGAGCAAATAAAATTGCCATGAAAAAGTTTCTCAAAAAAATCTGTCGTTCGGAGTCGACTTTAAACTGTATGTCCCACCACTCATATATAAAATTAACACACACAACATAAGTGGTGTGAGAAACTACGTCGTTGTACAATGGGTCAATTCGACCTCCGGGTACTGTACTTGTCTTAATTGGCAAGTACACGTCGTCTAACCTAACCTAACCTGCGTGTTGTTAAGTATGAATATGATGAGTACTGCAAATGATATTAAAATAAGTATGAATGCGTATAAGTATCAGAAATTATGAGTATGACTCGATTCTACTCATCTTTCTGAATACTCTGGTTCGTATGCTACAATGTGAGTCATTTTGTGATTAAAGTAAAGTACTGTTATTATCAATAATTATGGAATAAAGGAAATAGTTTTTGACTTAAAATTTATTTTCCATACAAATTGAAACATTTAAATCGCGGCAGATGATCTGGCATCAGAAATAGTATAACAACACATAAAGAAGTCAAATTTTCTGATTCGATGTAAACATAAATATTTCAGATTATTTCATCTTCAACAAAACTATCAATTGTACTGCCTTGTAGGGTTTTTCTCTCTATTTTTCCTTCCAAAGTCTTCTTTACATTCTACTGAATAATTCGGACTCGGTTATTAGTATGGATTCTAGCCTTCCGGCAATTTTACTGGCTTTTTCATGAATGTTCATATGAGCTGGTATCCAACAGACGGTGACGGTGAGCCCACAGTATCAGAATAGCTTCTGAAAGAATTCATCTTTTGAGACATTTTTTAATATCAGAATACAGAAGACAATGAAACAAAGGAATTTGGGTAAAGGTGGCCTTTCGAAATTTCGTTTACCACTGAGTTCCACACTCAAGTATAAAAGCATGCGGGTACACACACTTTTGCAGACAAATATAAGAGACCTGCGGTAGTAACAACAAATATAGTTGACCAGTCAGACGGAAAGCACCAGAGACTGATTGTGTGTGTACATGTATGCAGATTTTATACTGTAAGCACAAATATTTTCAATATAACCTCGTTCTTATGACTACACATACATACCTTTGGAAATGCTGACATGTGAGGTATATTGCCTTTGTGTGTATACATATAACGGCATATCGTAAATAAGGTTATGTGTACACATGCACACATGCTTTCTCCATGTCCTTCAATTACAAAAATTGTAAAAATTCTTGCTTAAAATTATTTAATTTAAAACAATGTGTGGTAACATTGATTGGGGTTGCCTTGTCAGCAATAATGAAATTATAGTCCTGTTACTACTGGCAATACATACGCATACCCACTAGTATATATGTAGTTAGAGTTGTATTGCGGTAGGAAATATAGGCAAATTGTTGAACACGTATTCAAATATTTGAAATATACATGACACTCGTCTACACCAAAAAAGGATCGTATTAATTTGGATTTAATACTGTGAGCATTAAAAATTATTTGATTTAACTTAACAATTTAAATTCATTGTATTTTTCTTTAATCTGATTGTATTTGAATTTGTATATTCGAAAGTGGAATTATAATGCAAACACCTGAATGGCAACCCTCTTTTTAGAACCCCCTTTAAAAACTAAAATAAAAATTTTAAACTTAAAAAAAGAAATACTCAACGAGGTTAAATAACAACAAAAAAGTGCTTTTAATGACCTTTAAACTCTGTTACATCAAATATGATATTTCCTTCAAATATTTATTGAAACCCCGATTTATTATGAACACATTCATTTACCGACTATTTAACAATATTTCATGCCAAATAAATTTAAATTTCATTCAAACATGCATAGATTTTGAACGAGGCAAAAAAAGCAAGTATGAAATACACAACTTTTTTATAAATATACAGGGTAAAGACAAAAAAATATGCCGATAAATCCCCTCTGAAGACGTTTTGATTTTAAAATTTTCCACACCCTGTTCAATTTCACAAGTTTAAGAGCAGTATTATAAAGCGGTAAGGGGGGGGGGGGTGGAGAGATGAAGGATAAATAGTTTTAATATTCAACAACGATTGTAAAACAATTTAAACAACAAACTTTATCGAATGAGTACATTTGCCGGGGAATGTAACATTAGTGTTGGTGTACCAACACTAACAACAATTCTATATTATATATATGTATGTATGTTATGTATACATATACAGTAGAAAATAACAATGACAACAACAACAGCAAGCATACTACATAACTGTAATGATATGCATGAGTTAATCTAGAATTTGTAGGTAGGAAGGATGTATGAGAACTAGAACAAGAACAATCACATAGAAATTCAGATTATTTCCGGTACATGAAAATGCTTGAACTACAGAGCAACAAACTTATCATCTACAATCACTTCTCCTATTCCTCTGCTATAACTTTTTCACCCCTTTTAGCAGTCAATAGAGACGAAGACGAAAAAGTAAAGTTTATTGCAGTTGTGGCAGTGTAGAGTGGCAGTAGTGAAGTATTGAGTGCATAAAGAAAGTTCAGGCATGGAAAAATACTGTGTGATAAACAAAATTAAATAAATAAATAAATTCAACTTAATGGTTATTACATTATAAAGGGTTTGGAACCATTTCTGGCTCAGTAAGGCTTAAACTTCGCGTTATAAGTTAAAACGTTGGTACCAAAGTATTTAAATTAAGTTCAGCTGATGGACTTAAAAGGTCAATTACTGGATGGAAGGAACAAAAACAGAGAATTGGCTCGGCCGCAATGTACGATATAACAAGAAATGTATTCAAAAGAATCCCTAAGGAACTCATAAAACAGAAAACACCGCACCTACGAAAACAATTTCTTGCACTCGATAAATCATTTTGGAATGTGTTTGCCAAGACCCTAAGCTTCTTATGTAACATGTAGCGGATAAAAAAAAGTAAAAAGGCAGACACTGAACTCATACATACATATGTATGTACGTTTAATATATTTTGATTGAAAATATTTATTTATGCCAGTATTTATATGCAAAACGCCATTCATTGTAAAATCCCCACCAAAACTTTATCAACTTTACATGTCTGAATGATTTTTTCTTTTTGACTACAGGCTGCACAATTCTGCTGCCTGCTTTAATATTAAAACACCATTACATAGGGAAAAGTCTTGTGCAACTTTTTTTACTTCAATTATAAAATATTTCATTCATGCATAATAAAATTCAATTCCACGTTCATTTTGACATGCAAATCAAATTTTTTCTCGATTATTCTTGAATTAATCTTTCTGTTCTGATTTGAATAGAGACATCAAGCACAGAGTTGTTCTGCTAAGGATATTCTAAAGGTTTGTGCATAAAGAGAATGCATATTGAATGGTTTTGAAAAGAGTTCAATTTATATAAAAAAAATATTACTAAACCAAGTTTTTTCCTGTCAACTTTAATTGTACGAAATTAATTCACATACAGAATTTGAATTCTTAGAGATAGTATAACCAGTGTTTCCGGTTGCATAATCTTAAATGATTATAATATTAATACGGTGATACGTGCTACGATGACAAAAGTTCCGTATTTCAAATAATGTACATACTTTTCCTTAGATTCACTAGTCATCGCAGAAAATTTTATTCGTAAACCATGCTTCAAAATTTGGAATTTGATTATTTTCCTGTTGTTTCATTATCTGCCAATGATTCAAGGTACTGTTACGTTTTTACCTTCTCTTTGCACACTTATGCATAAACAATAACAATTATTAGACAATTATTCGGCTGATCTTTGTAATTGAGGTCTTCAAATCACGATTACTATCTTCAAACGCACCGCATCTTCACAGAAGACTGGCTGATGAACAGTCTGATGAATGTTCTTGAAGACGAATGTTCATGATTTCGCCTTCTCGAAAACTTTATAAATGTAAACATCGTTGTTTACTTGTTTACCATTTTTGAAGCTATTGTTTGTTGTTATATTAAGAAGTACGATAATTTGTAAACAAGTTTGTTTACTGCATTGTTTTGTTTTTGTAGCCTTTGTTTATAATTTTGATGTCAAGCAATGTAAAAGCAAAACAACAGTATATAGATTTTTCATTTTCGTAACAGTATAAAAGTGAATTAAGAATTAAAAGGGTGGCTGGTTATTCGCTCACCTCCAACTTAGCGTAACGTCACTGTTCCATGTATACAGCACAGGCAAATTTTAAGGTTAATTAGTTAAATATCCGCGTCTCTAATTTTGTGCTGGTACTTTAAAATGTATTGAGCGGACTAGAAAATATACCGAGAGGCAGAACGGTAGTAGAGTAGCTGACATTTACAGCAAAATAATTGCCAAGCAGACAGTCAATTAAACTTTACGCTTTTTGTGTTTATGTTACTGTCAAAAATATTAAGGACTATCTACTACAACAATAACAACAGACATATTTTATATGAAAACGATTTCATTGTTTAGCCATCTCCGAACACTTTATAATTCCTTTCCCTGTTCAGCTCTTTTCTACTCGTTTTAAGCATTAAATTGAATTATTGTTGTCGTTGTCTTTTCACTGCTTCTATGATATTCGTGGTGGCAGTGAAGCGGTATATTTGTGTCAAAAGCCGGCTAGCTGTCCAAATGACAAAGTGGCTGAGTATCCATGCAATCGGAATTTGATTTTTTCTTTTTAATTGTTCGCAAGACAGAGAATGTAAAATAATTGAATGTGAAACACAATTTTTTTTTGTATGTACACACAGAGTCACTCACACAGCATTGTAACAAGTTATTGTCATTGTGATTACGACCTGAATAAAAATCCCTTTGACGATATCCCCTTCTTCATGGGTGTGATACGCTCCTTAAACAGAGTAGAGATACACAACATCCATACAAACGTTATTAAAGGATACAGCATTTGGTTCAGTACTTTTGGTTTATAAAGCAAATAAATGATGGCCCAGAATACAGTGGTATTAAATGTCTGTTACTCAAAACACTATTTTAAAGGACATATTGTTGCTAAATGGGCTTTTACGCCAAAAAAAATCAAATTATTTATAATTTCGAACGACGTTCAATAGCAACCTTAATTGTCACTTTACAAATGATCCAGAAAATAACCTCACAGTGGCATACAATCAAAAGATATTACAATCCTTAATATTTTCAAAAATTATCTCATCATTATTGCCAGTTTAGCCTCCTGTACGATGACAATTGATTTATTGGCGGTAAGCAAAAATGGCTGCAACAACAATAAGAACAACACGTAAACCAACAAGAGTTTAACAAAGCAGATCTCAATAAATATATGTATGTGCGTATAAAAATGGACTCAACTTATTGCCCTCCAAGCCAATACCACAAAAAAAATAGAATCGTCTCAGTTAAAGAGAGACAGAGAGTTGACGAAACCAAAACCCTATAGGGAACAGAGAATTTATAAGAGTAAAATAAATAAAAAACACAGTTAAAGCAGTGGAGTAAAACAAATAGTAGAATACTCATACTCTAAATGACCCATCCATACATGCACTAACAAAAGAAATGTTGACATAATAACAACAAATACAATTCACAAGCAAGCTGAAGCAGAAGATAGCAAAACAACAATTGTCTCGCTCCACATGTGTGTGCGAATATGTTTTGTAGTACTCGTAACAGTAATAAAAATGAAAACATGGAGTAAAACAACAGTTCATGTAATTGACTTAAATGAGCACAGCCCCCCGAATCTATATAAACACACATTCATAAATATTAACAACGTTAGTCTCTATGCTCTTAACATTACTCTCACAACAGGAATAATAAATAATAAAAATAGCACAACCACAGGAACAGAGAGAGAGAGAGAGAGAGAGAGAGAGGAGACAGTGCAAAAAACAAACAGACAAGGGAATTGTTAATAAACAAAAACGATGCAAACAACAATAATAAAAAGAGCACATTGCTGACTCTCGTAAGCACAAGCACAAGCACAAACACTAACCTAAGCATAGTTACCATGATGATGATGATGATGATGTACATTCTCTATGAGACAAAAGGCTACTGACGGTAATGCTCCTGCTGCTTATTTCTAAACAAATCAAAATGCAGTTACACAGAGACACACTCTACCCCTGTATTTTAAATAATAATACGAAGTATTTTTGTGTCTGCATGCTGTTTGGCAACGAAATGATCTATACTGAGCGGTTAAATGCGGAAATAATGTTGACATTTTGACAAATATTCCTGCCACTTGTGCACATCGTCATCATCATCTTTAGCCACCATCTTTATGGTCATGTGTGTAGCAACCAATGCAATATACTCGTATAATGTTCCATCAGTGTTTCTATATCATAATAATCACCACAAGGGACATGCCAGCCTAATCAGCCTTTATTCGTTGCATTGTAGACACAAAAATCGTGTGTCATTTTATATTCTCTGTCTGTTAATCTGTCTAGTTTACCGTAGTTGTTGGAATTTTACTTTAACCAGATGTCAACTGCTAAAGTTGTTGTATTTATGTTTCTATTTAAACTTTAACTCACACACATCACATAACACCGCAGGGTGCAAAATCAAAAAGTGAATTTTAAATTAATGACGGTGTTTGTATAGGCAAAGGTGCTTGGAAGTGATTATTTGATTATGAAGCCTAGAAAAGTACTATGCCTAGACTGTAGTATGAATCAAATGGCTATGAAGAATCAAATTATCTTTAGAAAAGTTGATATAGTGAGTAAAGTGATTTTGAGAAGAACGCGGAATCAATAGGATTCGCTAAAATTTTGGGATTTTAAAATAAGAGACAATCACTTGAAGTTCGATCTTCAAGGCAATAAGAAAAGTAAGAAAACACATTAAATTTTAATGTCCTTATGCTTTGAGAAATCAACATATACGGCATACACATCCTTTACACAAGATTTAAGTAACCGCAATACAAAAAATTCAATTGCTTCTACATTTCCAAAAAAGGCAAATTATACAGCTTAAAGCTATGAAAAGAAGACGATGAACTAGAAAGGGTTTTTCTAAGTATTTTCTTTAATTGTTGTTTATTTTAGGACAGGCTAATTTTGTTTTCTTTAACAAAATTGCTTCAAATTGCAGATAAAATTAGTAAAAGAAAAAAAGGACATGATGTGGTTATACTATATATTTCATTTTTAAATTTTTTATAAATCCTGGCAATCACTCATACAGCTCTAAAGCATTTAAGCGTAAAGAGCATGAACTAGCAACAGAGAATAATCATACACATAGCCATGTATACTTGTTATTATTGTATGAAGTTAAAGTTGAGTACGATGATGACCATCACATGACAGTTTCTGCAAGCATTTTGACTACTACACTGAAATTGAAAACTAATAGACAGATATTCTTCAATTTTATATGTACATGGAAATAGTAAAATCGAAAAGACGGCAGTGATATTCGGTTTAAATTGCATGCCATGTACTCTCATGCCGTCACACACAACACCAGCATCATCATCATCATTATTATCATTAAATGTAACAAACGAAGTAGAAAAATCATTTGAAGGAAATAGAAGCACAAAACGAGGGAAAAACTATCAGGGATAAGAACAACTATTGCTGTCATATCATAAACTCTTTAGCTTTTTGCACAACTGCTAACAAAGTGGAAGGAATGAAAGTCAAAACTGAAACTATAAGAAAAAGAAGAAAGCACGTAAGCCATTGATCAGCTATACGCGACACAAATTTCAATTGTAATCAACAAAATACCAAGACATTGTTAGAAAGAGAAAAATAAACAAAAAAGAAAGGGAGAGAGAATGATGGAAAATTTAATTTTTTTATACTTAAGCTCCAAAGATTTTTTAAAACGTTTATTTGTAATAATTTTATCAAAATTATGTTCGCTTACAATTAAATTTTTTAAAAGCTTTATTTAGCTTTTCGTGAACGAAAGAGAGAGAGAGAGAGAGAATAAATTTTAATTCAGTATGGTGGTTATTGCAATGGTTTTCAAATTATTTACGACCTTAAATGAGCCACAATTTCCGTATGGCAGGCCATAATTCTTGGTGTTACTTTAGCATTCTCACATTAAGCACACACAACGAAATGCCTCCTCACAGTAATAACAATAAAAGCAAAACAAAAAGAAAAACAAAAACAAAAACACATGAAAAGTAAACAATAACAGTAAAAGGCCCAACACAATTTCAAGTCTCTGTTAAGATATTTTACCGAATGTAAGAGACCTAGGAAAGAGAAAGAGGGTAAGTATTACTATTTACACTCACTTACACATAAATATATGCATGCATATACAATACAAATGCAAAATTATTTATTTCTTCCATTTGCATTTCTTCTTACCTACTGGCGTGGACTGGCTGATTGTCTATGTTGCCACAAAATGTGGCTGGTAATGTGTACGTTGCACATGAATTATGACTTAATTTTTAAGCTCACACACATCTACACAATATTTTGCAATAAAATATGTACATTTGTATGTAGATATGTATGTATGTGTATACAAGTGAAAGCGTTAATGAAATCAAAGGCTAACCCTAGAGGCCAAATACTTAGTTTCCCCTAATATTGTGTAAAATGATGAAATCATTGTCAAATTATCCAAGTTTGAAGGTGAAAGCGGAGGGAATTGAGGTGCTAATATTATTTCGTTTTAATAAAAAGGTTGAAACATTAAAATAAACGAAATAAAACTAAATTCGAACATAAACATGCCAAAGGTTAAGGATATTTCTAATTGGATTTGCACACTAAAACAGAGATAAATTAGAGAAATGTTACCACCTCGTTCAAAGGGAAAAGTAACATCTTACTTGGTACGCCCTATGACGTCTATGTCGTCAGCGTACGCAAGCAACTGGACACTTGTGTGGCATTGGCACTTGTGGGCGATGCACTCCCGCACAGAACTCTTCACAGCGAAATTAAAGAGCTTTTATGACAAGAGATCGTTTTGTCTGAAAACTCGCACGATATCAAATAGTTCGGAGAGGTCCATTTCTACTTTGACGGATATATAGGAATTGTTTAGCTGCATTCTGATTCTGGCATTGATTCCAATACTTTCTACTGCCGAGTGAAAAACAAAGTTTGCCCTCAACTCTTGCTTGAAACGGGTGGCAGTTTTAAGGAAATCATACAATCACCGGTAATTAAGACTTTTTAACGCTTAAAATTTTTATATTCTTGATAAAATAAAATTTATAAAATTCCCCATGGGACACCCTTATCAACATTAATGCAATGCAGCCAAATTATCCAGACTGTGAAAAATTTTACACTCAACCTTAAACAAGAAAAAAGAAACAAGGAGGCAATTACAGGATTTTCAAGAAGCCAATTGTTGTAAATGCATAATAAGTTCGTATACATAAATGTGTCAGAAGTCAAGAGGAGAGTGGAGACATAAGCAATCCTGTCCAGTCTTAGCATTCACATGCACAATGTACAGCAATGGTCACATTAAAATTTCAATATGCAACACAGTGCCATTACCATCATGAAGCACATACACATACATACATACAAGTGCAAGGAATAAAATTTATCCTGTTAACTGAAATGTCTTCATGGTTGAATCGTTATGTTTATGAAGTTGTAGTTCGACAAAGTATGGCAACAAAAGACGACAAATATTTTAAAGTTTATTTAAGATTTTTTTTATTTTTTTTTCTTGTTTAATTAAAAATATAAACAAACATAATAATTTTCTTTCTGTACACAAATAAGGCCAAATTGGTAGAGCTCTTGAAATATTAAATTCCATTCTTTAGAATTTTGCTCACAATGAAATTTCGAATTTTATAAATGAAAAATATATATGTATACAGGCAGAATGCTTTTAAAGATTTAAGAATTTAATTTGAAACTGAATTGTGGAAGTACAATAACCGTCTAAAAATTTAATTTAAATTTAACACAACTGAAGCTTTTAAGTCAATTAAATCTTGATTACATGGAAATTTATCCATTGGGTTGAGAGGATTTAATGAAAAACATTTAAAACACTTTCATTGTCAATGAAGCTTTAAAATTTTTTGGATTATTTTCTTCGATTTCCAAGCGTACAATACTTAACAAAAAAGTTGGTATTTTCCCCGTGTAATAAACATGGCTTAAATCTTTTTGAGCAACGCTCATCTCGCACATGTTATAACATTAAGCATTGAAACATAAAAAGGAGAATAAAAAAACCTGAATTTTTCGCATAACATCACAGGGGCCAACCAACCAACCTCTTGTCAAATGTCAATTGTCATCAACGTTATCATCAGCAGCAGCGCAACCAACAAAGAACTGTAATAGCAGTCATCATCATCAATTAGTGTAATTAATTTGAGTTTCGTTTTTTTTTATGCGAGACTTTAACAACAACAAACACATTAATGACAATGACAACAACAGCAACAGTGACAACGACAACAACAACAATATTCGAGCACAGCTTAAAAAGAACTTTATTAAACAGAAAAGAAAATAAAAAACAACAAAAAATTACAAAAGCATCATTAAATCAAAAAAGAAGAAGCAAAAAAGCAAATCATGTAGATAATCACACACACATACACACACAAGCCAAAAGAAAAAAACGAAACGAAAAGATGAATTCGTTTATAAAATCACACAAAAACTCTCTTTGACACACACACACTGGGAGACTGTACAACATATGAAATAGTCTTTATGAGTGAAAGTATACAAACGGAAATCCTAACCTGTGAGTGTGTGTGTTTGTATTTTAGCACCTGTGGGGAATAAAAAAAACGCAAAGAAGCATCCCATAATGTAATGAAAAAAAATATTTTTTCATTATTTCTCTCTGTTTTGATGTTGCTGTTGTTGTTTCTTTTGTATTCGAATGGCTACCAGGAATTTTTCTGCAGCGCTGTTTTACGAGCACTGAAGTCGCCGTAGTCTATTAGATAGTGTGTTGGCTTAATAGAGGTGAGGCCATGGTTCAAACTCCAAGTCATATATCCCGAACAAAACGAAAAAATATTTCTCTCAGCAGATTTCTGGCAAAAACTCTGAGAGTAAATAAAATTGCCATGAAAAGTTTCTCAAAAAATCTGTCATTCGATATTGACTTTAAACTGTAGGGTACGCCACTCACGGATAGAAATAAACACACACAACGTAAGCGGTGTGACAAGCTAGGTTGTAATCCTGACTGACGTGTTGTAATGACCAATTAAGTAAGTGAGTTAAGAGACAATTCTAACGAAGTTCTATTAAGGAATCGAATGTAATTCGATTTTCAGGTACTTTTAATTTCGAAATATTAAAAAAAAATTGGAGTTTGTGTGGTGTACTGGTAAAGCGTTGGTAGAAGGCGAAAGGAGCTGCATTATGGTCTCCAGCATGGCTTTTATTCTCCTTGAATACAGACAGCCCAAAAAGGATAACATGGACGACAACATTAGAGATATGTAGGTCAGGCAGTGCACCTTCTTTCGAAATGGCAGTATCCAAGGTGCAGGTCTGAAGGTCTAAATATCTTGAGGTGTACCTTAAGTCCTTTGACTTCCAAACATAAAACATTTCCAAAGTAAAATAACTCATATGTTATGAGAAAGAGATTTGGCATAGGTATGGGTTCTGTTGTTCATGGTGAATGTTTGAAACTCCTATTTTTAATGAAAACGAATCCGTGATGTTAAAATTTTTCTCTTCTTTTCCTATTAAATTCTATACAGTTAATGTTTTATTTTTTATTTTATTTTCGTGTTTGTTGCGTTTGACTTTGTTGTAATTTAATCAAACTGAAAAAAATCTACCTCGACAAAAAAGAGAGATTTTCCTAAAAACAACAACAAAGGATGTGTCAAAGGATACGTATGTATATGGAGTATGTGAGCCAGAGAAAGTGTAACGCATGCATTATTTCTAATAAAATTCCACTCATCACCGCCTGACGCAGTTTCTTTTCATATCAGTTCCTCGTTTTTGGTTTTCATTTCCGTTGTTTTTCAATGCAATTACCATTGGAAGATAATTAATGGCAAATATTTCTCAAGAGTAGTTTTGATTTCTTTTTTCCTTGTATTACTGCTTCACTTGCTTTCTTTATTGTGATAAATTCAATTCAATTCATTGCATTTCAGTGGTCATTCTACAGAAATGAGAAATCATTAAATCATATCCCATAAACTAGGAGTATACGAGAGAGAGAGCGAGAGAGTACATGTATTAGGAAATATCGTGAAATAGTATTGATTGCTTTTACTCAAGCTTAAGTAAAACTTATGTAAGCACTCAACTCATTGAAATCAAACATAAGAGCATTTATTCGTCTTCTTCGTTTCTTTTCATATCATTTTTATTTCCAATTTTTTATTTGATTTTTATTTTCCATAACTTTAGGCCACCACCATTACCACCAGCCGTAACCACCACAATTTGTCTTTGTCTTACTTTTTGCCGTCTGACCCATGGCCATCGTCAGCATCGTCATCTGCAACAATATAGCCGACAGACATCCAGTTTTACTACTGGCACTACTGGTATTGGTCTCTATCGATATACTGTGGAACTTTAATCATGCTTTCAAGTACGAATATTTTTGCTCGTAAATCAAAAAATAATGATGACGAATCGAGTACACAGCAATGCAGTTTCTAAGTCAATACGTTGCTTAGAGAAATAAAATTAAAAAAAAAAAAAACACCGAAACGAAATCAACAAATCAGTATCAGACGATAAGCTTCAATCTACGAAATGAAAAAATAAAAAATTATTTACGTACTGAAATCATATTTCTTGAAGAAAGTTTTCTCTTCCTTTTATTCCTCTTAATTCTGTTATATTTTAGCGTATGCGGTGTTGTTAATTTGCTTTCATTTATTTTGTTTGGCCTGGAGCTTTAATATGCCAGGATTTTAATAAAAATAAAATGAATTCAGTTTCATTTATGAAAACTTTCGCACGCCTTATTAACTGGCATAAGTGATCATCTAAATTGGTTCAAAAACATTGAAACTGGTAGTAAAGCTAGGGTATTTGGCTATTGTAATGGAATTCAAACTCAAATCGTCACGCAACAAAGAAAAACCCAATACAAACAAGACAATGTCGATGCTAAATATTTTAAGTGCTCTGACTTTAAAAAATTAAATATGAATTCAGATTAAAATCATATATGTAAAGTTAGCTGCTACATGCATCCCGTATCAGAGCATTTTGATCAGGGATATACACATGATTACTGGCAGTAAAAGAGTAGGAAATCGCCGTATTCTAGTAGGGTAGTGTATTGGCTTGTTAGACGTGGGGTCGTCGTACAAATCACAGCTCAGACATCTCGTGCAATATTGCTCTTTTATATACAATTGTAACTGCAAACGTCTCTATACTCATATCTCTCTTTGCATGCCTATGTGATTGCTTATTAAAAAACGAATGTATGCGTATATCCTTTCAAGCATTAATTTTCAATTTTATTTGTATGTGAATTTGACTTTTTTTCTTCTCTGTGGTTCATTTCAATAAAAACTGCTTCCTGCTGTTTTCGCGTGTTTACATGTGTGTTGAAAATGTTGGGCGTAAGACGAAAACTTGTTTTGAATTCATTTCAATTAAATTTTCTGTTCTTGCATTCATCATTATCTTTGTTCACAGTGATAATGATGTTCATAATGATGTCGTTTGTTTATTTTAATCACTCTTTGCATTCTGTTCTTCAGTGTTCTTTTCTTCTCAAAGTCTTTAAAGACATTCTAAAGAGTATTATCAAGAAATTCATTTGAATTTTTGGTTGCTTCTTCTACACGTTTTACTGATTTAAACAACAAATGCGGAAATACGTTATAAGAGCAAGAAGTTTCAATTCATTTCAGGAAAACCTAAGCCTTCCACAAAAACAAGATTCCGCTGCTTTATCATTGTCTTCACTGTTAAAGCGACTTCCCGCATTCGGATATCAAAGAACCAGAATAATATTCATGAAAAGTAAAGGCATCCTTAAGGACCAACATAATGTATTTGTATACGAGGCAAAATGAGCAATAATTGTATAGAATTCGGGAGTATTCCCTTAACCACTTGGAAAACCTGGCCTGAAAGGTTAATAGCTATTCACTAGCAACAACAGCAACGAATTTGGTAATAAGGATTTTTAGCCAATTCTGCTGTTTAGTCATCGAAGACTCCGAATCTTCTAGCTGAAGTAAATTCAGAAGTAGTAAAGGGCAGTGGACTAGGAGGGTCAAGCTCCTCTGAAGAGATGCAAACATATGGTCTCGGACAAAAACCCCATTCATTGGCAATGGTAGGATGAGATAAAGAACCCACTTGTAGAGACACTAGATAGATCTGGCTTGACATGATTGTGCTTAGGGCGGAATTTGCGTTATAACTATTTAGATCGCATCTAATGAAGCTCAATAGCAGTGATAACGGGACACTGGCCTCTGAACTTGCGCTCTAGGAGGCTGAGAGTGCCTTAAAACGATTTCTGCAGAAGCTGCAACGTCGAGACGGAATAGTAAACCAAAGAATATCTTTTCTGTCATTGTACGATGCTTGAGAACCAGAGAAGTAGAATTCTTGGACAACCAAAATTTAGTGACAAAACATGTCTATCCAAAGGCGATTTGAGAAGAATTAATACTTTTATAAGACTCTCGTGTGAGAAGCTATATATAGCCAGCATAATTTTTTGGACTCTAGACTGGGATCCAAAGCATTTTCAATCAGATACCGATACATATTAATTTAAAAGTCATCGAATATGCACAGACGCCTACCTTACATCGAACAAGGTATAACAAAATTGATTGTAAACAATATTTAATGGGATCTAGCTCCATCATAAGTCCCTACTTTTTTATTTGTTTTTATTTTGCATCACTTTATTTAATTAAAACTACAAAACATTTACGCTTCGCAATGTCTTTCGCAACTTGAAAATTTGGATTTCTAAACCAACCGAAGGGTAAAAATCTGTTTTCAATGACTTTTAATAAATTTGTTAAAAAATATACATACAATATAATAAATACAACAAACAACAAAAACAATTGTTGTTTCATATAAAATAATTGGAACGATTTTAACGATCGTCCCACGTACAAACATACATCCAACAAATTCAAAAAATGTGTTGCAAATAAAAAATAACAAAAAAATTTGATCCAAAAGAGCGAAAAACTCAGTTGCCTTAAATTCTTTTTTTCTCGTTTTCCATTAATAAACAAAACGTAACACATATTTCAACAATTTATACACGTAAAGGCGACATACTAAACGACTACACGTTGATGCAAAAACGATGATGCCATCCCTTCAAATACGCCCCTAGAAAATCAGATACAATCAGGAGTTACAAATTTGTATGCATGTATGTATGCGCGTCTCTATATGTGTGTGTTTATAAGACTTATTTCATATATTTTATTTGTATTTGTTGTTGTTGTTGTAGCTGATATTATAATTTTTTATTCTGGTTTTGCTTGTTTTGCTATAACGAGACTTTTGTATGCCAACTAACTGATCTCATAATCATCTCGTAATACTTTATGGCACAACATTCAAATCTCATACACATTGGCGCTCTCTTTTATGTTTGTTTGTACTTACGGTAAACGTTCTTTAGCATAGAAAACAAGCACAACACATTATACAACGACTTCCACATGATATACTCACTCATAAAGGATAATTGAATACATACGTGCATAAGTTTACAAACAACAGCAAAATAAGTCATTGCATGACAAGTCAGTAAAAAATACAGAAAACGGCCTGTCACCAGTCAAACTAAATAGACAGACTGTTAGGCGACCAAGCAGGCAGGCAGTCAGGCAGGCAGGCAGGAAGGTAGCCATCTTGTTTGGCAACTAAAACTCATGCATTTAGCCATCCAACCAGAGACCCACTTTTTCGACATCGTTGCTGTCTTTTGCTTGCTGCTACTCATTGTCGTACACGAGCATAATGCCAAGCTAAAGTAAACACGATAAATGCCACAACACTTGCAACATCAGCAACAACAACACTAACAATAATAAAATAAACATTTTAAAAATAAAAACTCATACTGCTGCTTCCAAAGCTTATGAATGAATAAAATTTCATATTTAGAGCATGAGTTATACTTGCGGAAGTCATATGATATTGTGTTGCCATGGCTAACGCATAAGGGTATAACGCAGCCAACTACCATAATATCCTAACCATCTGATCGGTATTAAACTCATGAGATCTTGGAGGTCTATTAATATGAATTACGAAACTAAATCTGATGTATTGGGTGTTCCAATACTGCACTTGGTCCTTAGATCATATCACGCCTGTTGAAGCAAAGCTGTTCAAGTGGAGGATATGGGGCTTTAAAATGCAAACCCCGAAAAGTATTGTCCGCCTGCGCTTTCTGCCACCGAAACCTTTAGTCATTCTATGACACTGAATACTTAACAATTACCACACCGTTCGACTGTCTAGAAAGACCTTTAGAGGATCAACGGGTCACATTAAACTCAAACAAAGTTGTGCACACACACCGATACCATATTTAGTCATTCGCATTTTATTATACGAGTTGGTTAAAAAACAACAACAAAAAGTAGCAACAAAATGCTATAAAAAAATATAAACAAACTCACGCACATATCTTCAAAATACTCTTCTCCCACTGCCTCTCTCTGTCATCTTTCTCTACATAAGTCCTCTCTCTATTATTCACTATGGTAGAAGAGAGTTTCTTTATGAATTTATTTTTATAATGAAGACGATGGTGTTGCTTATCATTAACAGCAAACGTTAGGAAATGAGCTTCATTAATACGAAGTTAATGAGGTGAACAAAGAAAGAGAGAGAGGACGAAATTGTGTAAGTTTTTTTATTCAAAGTTTCAAAAATTTTACATTTTAAATTAACACAGAAAAACAGAAAAATCCCTGGCTTTAAGAAAGAGAAACTTGAAATACTCGAAACAGTTCAAATTTTATATGAAAATTGCAACGAATATTTTATTTCACATCACACCACCAAAGCTCAGTAGCAATAAAAGAAGCAGCAACACGTTTAATTTTAAACAATTTCATTATTTACGCTGTAAATAAACGAATTTTCACTCGATTTTATTAAAATCACGCCGTTTGTTTTTCAGTTTTTCTTTTGTTGTTGTTGTTTTAAAATATTTTATAAATAAACACATAAACAAGTTGTTGTAAAATTTATCAGTTGCTCTTCACTTACATACAACTCCGCTTGGTGTAGTTGAAAGAAGAAAAAACAACAACAAAAAAATAAAACACACTTAAAATCTGTGCGTGACTTCACTTCAAAAGTCAAATAAACCGAAACACGGATAAACTCACACACAAACACATCAAAATTGGCAGCCATACAAATATAAATACACAGACCAACAGACGGACAGACGGACAGACACATAGAAATATAGAAAGAGCGAAATAGCAAAAGTGTTGATGAGCACTTAAGTGAGTGCGAAAAAGAGAGCGTGAACAAGTGTGTGTTGAGTGTTTTGTTGATGTTGGTTGGTGGTTTTATAAACGCAATCATAATTTCGGATTCAACACGTTGTTGCAAAAAGTTCCCCTCATCATATGTAGGATCATATAAGCACGAGAATGTATGCGTGCAAAAGCATTTTGCAGCTTTTAAACGAATAAACGCCAGAGCACTTCACTTCACACCTTTTGCACTTAGACAGGCTCTCAGGTTTCTATTCCCAGCCACACTAGACCAGATGTCTCTCTCTCTCTCTCTCTCTCTGTCTGTCTGTCGATATTTTTAAATGAAAACCCCCACGGATAAAGAAATAAATTAATAACATATGAACGAATGCAACATATGAACAAATGCAACTACGTACGAACGTATAAAATCTCTTATAAGCAGATGGGATATGAAACCATATGGAATTAATAGATTGTGCGAACGAACAAAATTGCTGAAGAGCATAGAGATTTACAGCAGACTGTAGAATATTGTTACGAAAATGGAGAATCTAAATGCTGCTGTTTTGCTTTTACATCGTTTAACATTAAAATTGTAAACAAAGCTACAAAAACAAAACAATGTATTTTACAAACATGTTTACAAATTATCGTACTTCTTAATATAACAGCAAACACCAGCATAAAACACAAAAATACGTCAACAACACTACAAGCATGTAAACAACAATGTTTACATTTATAAAGATTTCGAGAAGGGAAAGTCATGAATGTTCGCCTTATAAAAGGCAAGACAAAGCAGGCGAGTGAGTCAGTGAAGTTCAGTTAGTCTTGTGTGAAGACGCGGTGCGTTTGAGGAGAGTAATTGTGGTTTGAAGATCTCTGTTACAAAGATCTGTCGTATAATTCCTTAGTAATTGTTATTGTTCACACAAAGGGTGTAAACAGAGGAATAACAAATAAAGCGATTGTTGTTGTTTACATCAAGTTGTGAACAGTGGCACACAGAATTGTGCGAATAATAAAGAATTTTAATTAAAGCTAAACGCAAATTTATTTTTATTTTATTTGCAATCTACGAGCTCATATTTTAAACGTTTTTAAAAGGTAATGAAAGGTATGAAAATAATAAAACAAAATTAGAAGACAAACATAACCTGCCCCAAGATAAGTTTAAAAAGTGTTAATAAATACTCGTAGTTTAGAAATGAATACTGTATTCCAAGCAAAATGAAAGGAGTAAAGTCATGTCGATCGTTGAATAAGTTCTGCAACTTCAATTTTCCTGTATTATTAAGTTAATAATGATTGCAAAGAGGAAATGTTCCAGACAGTAAGAAGTTTTCTTCAAAAAAGTTGGAAACGTTATCTTTTTTTAACGAATTAAAGGGTTTTGTAATGAAAACTTGGTGTAAGAATTCATGGAAAATATAAGGGAAAGTAATAATCACTGTTCACATACCGTTGCAAAGGAAGCAAATAATAGCAAAATAGAATCGAAAATAAAAGAACAGAAGCATAGAACATGATGAAAAAGTATAGAAAGTGAGGTGCACATAGAGAGAAAGAGACGTGGAAAGTGAACTGATTGCCAACAATTTGTCAACAATTCATACGTTTATCAGATGTTTTGATTGAAATTTTTCTATCCATAAACTCAACGTGAGATTGATGTGCTTTTTTTCCAATTCAGCATTTGCTAACAACACAACCAATAATAGATATACAACAAAAGCAACAAAAAGAAGAAAACTCCTAATAAGAACGAAAATTGAATGGAAAGCATTGCCAGCAAAATAATGTTTGTTTGCAATTGAAAAATGATTGATTATTGTATTGATTGAACGAATGAATGACTGAACGAACGAGTGAATGAATGACTTACTTGGTGGGCTTGACAAACTGCCTTATTGCTGGATTCACTGGATGGCTGGCTGGCTTTTTCCTCATACCGTGGTATATCCAGTAGCTGAGGGCATTGGTTGCACGTTTTTATCATCAATCATCATCTGGTTGCTGAATAGAAGAACAAAATTGGTTATGGAAAAGTTTGCAAAATCGTTTAAAAATAAATTTCAAGCGAATAACAGCAAATTTCTTCATATAATTTTTAAAACATAAGTAAAGCAAATGAAAGCAACTCTCTTATCAACTGATAACAATAGTTTTTGTTTGTTAATTAAAGAAAAAAAATAATTTCGGTCTTTAGGCCAAAATATTAATTTATTGTTTAAGAAATAATGCGTTTCAGCGTTTTTTTTTATTTTAATTTTTTTTTTTTTTTGCGGTCACCCAGTTTATGCTGTCAGTTTAAATGGGAGATTGTCTTTTACGTAAACTGGCTTAAAGGATTGCGTTTTTTACTCAATTTTATTAAGTCAAAGTCAGTTTGGTGCGTCTATTGTCACATGGAACAAAAAAAATGGTCACAACACTATCAGCAGGATAACAGGAAGAGGAGGAAGTTTTCTCCTCCTCTATTAAATTGTGTGGCATTTTCACAAAAAAAAAAAAAAACGAATGAAAATTCTACAAATGTAGTGGTGGTTGGTGGTTGGTTTAAGCTCGTTAGCCAAACAAAAGATGCTGCACGTTGCGCATAATGGCGGTGGCAAATTGAAAGTAATTGACAGTTATTTGACACAAAAGGAACGCAGTTAAAAAAAAAGAAATGAAAACAAAAGAAAGGAAATAAGAAAGGCTACAAAGAAGACTTGATTTTATTAAAACATTATTTAAGCTTTTAGAGGATTTATAAAGAATATTTGGGTCACTGCTTGACGCCGTAAAAACTTATTAACTTTTATGTGTAGTAAAATTTTTTTTAGAAGAAATGAATTAAAAAGAATCGAAAAATTTTAATAAACAGTAGTAGTAGGATAAATGCGATAAAATTAAGAAAACTTTGAAATTTATGACAGTTTTCGCAATTAATTTAATTCCATCTATTTTCCTTTCTTCACAGTATTAACGCTCATGGGTCATATTGGCAGTAAAGAACTCCTTGCATAAACAATTGGTCATTTAAGCTCTTTAGACTGGATTACGACCTAGCTTTTCACACCAAGTATGATGTATGTACGTGCGTTAACTAAGCTGACACCGAACGACAGACTTTTTGAAAAACTTTTCATGTTTATTTTATTTGCAGTCAGAGACGAGAGGAAGTTCTCTATAGGTGCTATGAGCTGGACTGTACATTTGTCTGATTCAACTACATTCTACACAAAAGGCGTTCCTGTGTTAATTTTTATGATATTTCATGATTATCACTGTAATTTCCATAAAACCGTATTCCATATTTATTCTCATATAATATCAATATTTTGATTTAATAATCATTATCATTAGTTTGGCTAACTCATAATTATTGTTCTCCTTTGTTTGTTTTAAACAAATTGTGATAACAAAAGACTACAAAGACTTCCTTTTGCTGCGGCAAAACCTTGTTAACAAATGTTGCACAGAAGAAAAGGTCATTAAGACACGACCTTCTAACCACAGGATGACACACCTATCGATCCCACACACAGGTTTTCAATCCTACTACTTAAAGTTGCAGTCTTTTCCATTTGTACATTTTTCTTCGTGTTTTTATTCTTCCTGTTTCAGTTGTTGGTTTATTTACTTACACGTTAAGAGTGTTTAATTGTATCTGTAACTCCTTTTGAACAATCAAAATCCAATCGATAACAATAAACGGACGTTGGATACGTACCTTCTAAGGCTCTCCATTTGCCTTGAGTTTATTTGTTTAGAGGGCGTTTACCACAAAACATGAATGCATCAGACAGAAAATTGTATATTTTAAGGAAAAATTTACTTCAGAATTAATCATAATTTATGATTAATTCATATTTTCATATGAGTGTGTGTGTGTCCATTTCATTCAGTTTAAATATTTCTTGTGATTTCTCAACCCACTACTAAGAAATCAGTACGATTACGAGCCTGGGGCATAACTGTGTTCTTTATGGTTGAATGAATCAACGAAATCCATAATTATGTATGAATTGTTAACAACAACATTGTTATTGTAGTTGTACACAATATTAGAGGCTCCATAAAAGGCACCATAACAGCAGTGGCTAAGTAAATAGAAATGTTATGGTTGTCGCTTTAAAAGTAAAATGTTAAAATGAATGAAAAAAATAAAATGAATAATATTGCTATATTACAGAAGTCGCCGTAGTCTAGTAGGTAATGTGTTGGCTTATTAGACGTAAGGCCACGGTTCTAACCCCAGGTCAGACATCAAAACGAAAATATAAAAAGAATATACTTCGGTGACTTCCTCTCAGCAGATTTTTGACAAAAATTCTGAGAGCAAATAAAATTGCCATGAAAAGTTTCTCAAAAAATCTGTCGTTCGGAGTCGACTTTAAACTATTGGTCCCTCTACTCATGTATAAAATTAACACATACAACATAAGTGGTGTGAAAAACTAGGTCCATAATCCTAATTGAATGGTTGTAATGATCAATTATGTATATATGTATGTCAGGCTTGTCCATATTGTCGATAACTTGCATTTTCAACATTATAGATAGATCAGATGGAGCCACTGCTCAGTCAGGGCCACTGCTCACTTAGAGTCACTGCTCAGTTAGAGCCACTGCTCAAAAAAGAATCCCCTGATGTGCCAATCAAACAAAAAGAAGGTTCCTTCTTTACAGCCCATTAAGCACGGTCGTAAAGGCAAATATTTTTCAAAATCATCTTTACAATATTTGTTGAGTACTTTTTTTACTAATTAGTAAACTATGGCTGCTATGTATTTAGTTGAGTCGCATTAGTAAAATCATAAATTACAAACAAATTGAGTATTTCGTTTATTGCATTTCATGCTGCGTTAAATTATCTTTTAAAAAAATGTGTTAATTTTGAATAATGATGGGCTATGGAGTTCACAAGTGAAACAAAATTCATTTTGGAAAATTTAAAAAAAATTATTTGCTTGCGATGAATTCTTACGCGAATTCAACTCGAAACTCAAACGAAAAAGACACATAAAATCATGCAAAACAGATTATTTTAAGCAAGACTGTATTCAAGACACGCTGTGGTAATTTATGAAACTGAAAACCGGCATCATCATCGCCATCATCAGTTACTTGACAGTGTTGTTAATATTTCACAGATAATTTTCTTAAAACGTGTCACTGCTCCTATGCCTTCATTATCTACCATTAAAATCATATATAAAGCCATGGCCTGTAAATTACTATTGCTTTAAAGAGAGAGAGAGAGAAAGAGAGAGGAGACAGAGAGGTCTTCATATTAATTTGGCATTTAATAAGAAAATCATATATTTTTAGTTTTGCAAAAAAAAAAGAGCAAAAATTGCTTGCCACAAATCGATAATGAAACATTTTAAAAGTTTACGAAGCTAGGGTTGTACACTAGCAACAGCACACAGTCAGCGAAACCATGCTTTAATAAGACATTTTGGCAGTATCGATAGCAAGACAGAGCCTGTTTTCAAATAACAAACGAATGAAATTTGAAACTCTTGTTAACAAAGTTACTGTGTTGCTGTGTTACTGGCACAGTTTATCAGCATAAAATTATTTTCAATCGTTTGAATCATTTGAAAACCAAATATTCTGCAAAATGGAAGTTTAAAATTTGCATTTGACAACAGCCACTATGGAATGAACAAAATTTACTTTGACAATGAAAGAAAAAATAGATTGGAATTCAACAATAAATGAAAAACTAATAGAAATGAAAAGCAAAAGCTAACGAAAAACAAATTTTATTAAATATTTAAGAGTCTTACTTCAATTTACTTCAATTGAGTTTGGAATTTTTTGTACAAAAACTCGAAAACAATTTTAAATATTAAAACGACTTGGCACTGTGAGGCTGAGGAAAGAAAAGAATGGAGATGAAACTGCCCTCAAGTAATGAAATTAAAAACAGATAGAAATGTGGCATACAATATAAAAATTGATTCCAATCATTTAATTTTTAATTGTTCCATAAATGTTGCCATCTTTTGATATCGCAGTTAAGTTTTTAATTAAGCAACGAAATTTTAAAAATTTAAACAAAGAAATCTTACGTAAAGCACTTTATACATAATTAACGTCTCTCTTAAATATTTATGAAATTTTTTGAAATACTGACGTCATTAATTTCAGAAAATGTAGATAAACACGGCTGGATATAGCAATCAACCAGGCATTAAACTGAACGAAAAAACAACCAACAATAATAAAAATGTGTCCTATTTTAGTGCTTTTTTATGTACCTAAAAAAGCAGAGACAAAATTAAAACGCAAAAGAAAAAATACAACAGAATTAACTACAAGAACAACAACACGATAAAAACAAAATTAAATTTCTTTGGCAAAAAAAAAGAGAAATTAAAAAATATGAGAAGAAAAATTTTGTGTAATCAACGTACTAAAAGCAAATGCCACAAATTCATTTACGGTCTCTCACACTCACACACACAATCTTACATGAAATATACCAACATTACGCAATACTTATTCATATCTTCACACACACATGTACACATACGCACACATATGTATCAAAATTTATAAAATATGAATTGTTTAAAATTAACTCATAAGACTAAAATGATGACAAAACATAAGAGAATATGTTTAAAAACATCAAAAAGATGGAGTGACAATGAAAGATAAAAAGTGTAAAAAAAGCTGTGGAAAGTGTTTTAAATTCAGTACGAAATCCTTTATGAGCACACACACGCACACTTATACATACACGATTTAAAAGCTAAAATAAGACAAAAAGAAGAGAACAAGAATGGTCTGACTATCTCCATCAGTGCAATATCAAAACGTTAATGGTGGAATAGGGAGAATATTTCTTTGATTAATTTCCCAACAAACAGTAATAAACTTCAGTTTCTTTTTTCTTTTTTGTTTTAACATAAGGCCACAATTAAATTTACACATTTGGAACACTTTCTTTTTCAATTTAGGACACCTATACACATACACAAACACATATTTTATGAAAATGTATGCGTGTGTTAAGATACATTAGATATTCACAAGAAATTTTTAAAAATCAGCACAAAATTCCAAGAGTTTTAGTAAAGTTAGCAAGAAAGGATTTATTTTTTATTGTTAGCAAGCAAAAATTAACCCTACAGCAGGGATGGGAGCTAAATTTGACACCAAATATGCATGTACTAGGCAGCTGGAAAAGAACAGTTTTTCTCGCACGAAAATGCAGTGAATATGGTAAATATTAGGCAGGATATCCTGAAATTTGTCTCAGTTTATTTCGGGCTAATCGTTTCTCACTCTCAACAGGGTCGCTCTAATTTTAAGCCACATTTATTACCGATGTCTACATACATAACTGGTCATTACAACCCTTTAGTTAGGATTACGACCTAGTTTCTCACACCATTAATGTTGTAAGCGTTAATTTTTATACATGAATGGCGGAACCTACAGTTTAAAGTCGATTCCGAATGACAGATTTTTTGAGTAGCTTTTCAATGCAATTTCACTTACTCTCAGAGTTTTTGCCAGAAATCTCCTGAGAGGAAGTCGCCGGAGATGCCTGACCTGGAGTTTGAACCGAGGCCTCACGTCTAATAAGTCAACACACTACCTATTAGACCACGGCGACCACCAAACCGATGTCTAATTGATGATAATTCGTTTTTCTAATTTTAGTCTGACTTCTCGTTAGGCTTAAGGATTAAAATATGTTACGGTATCTCTGTACTGATATTTCATAAAATTCTAACGCGTTAACTGTGGGATTTTAAATTTTTAGTAAATACGACAGAAAATATCGCTAATATCGTTAAAAGCCTACACTCTAAGGGTACAAGAGAGAGACAGAAAAGGTAAGTATTTGATTTTTTCTCAAACATATGAGTCTGTTTGCTAAACAATTAATTTGCTTTTCTAAGTACACACACATTTTACTCATGAATGAATAAATGTATGTGCTTTCTATTCTATTCATGACTTCAGCAATGTCTCTTCATTTATACATACATACATACATAAGTATGTGTTTATACTCAGTTACACAGCGCAAGAAAGGATGTGTATCCTTTATAAAAATAAGAAACTAGGTAGGTGTGCTTATTATATGTACGGTTGAGTTTTTTTTTAATTTCCGTTTAAAAGCACAAACAGCAACAACAACAACAACAAATAAAATATTATTTAACATTTTAACGGTAATTAAGTTTGAAGTGTCAAAAGTGGCATGAAGAAAACCAGACAAGAAACAAAATATTTCGTAGGCTATGGAGGCTGCAACTTAAGCAAAGGAATAAACGATTGGGTGAGTGACTAGCTGAATGACTCTATGAAATGTTCGTGAGCAACGAACTAATTTAGAAAAACCTGACGAAAATCATAAATTAGATTTGTAATGCAAAATTAAATGTTAAAACAAATAAGAAAACAGCAAAAACATGAGAAAATATAAATGAATGCAAATAAATATGGGAGGCTGAAATGCGTATTTTTTTATATCGTACATGTAATCGTACACTTGAGGGCAGTTAATTAGAAATAGAAAATAAATTTTGATAATTTTTTAAAAAGTTTAAATGTCAATCTGAAATTCTGAATTGACTCTGAAATGGAGTTGTGATTAATTGTAACGATATTATCGCAAGTCGTATATAACAATTAAATAGCAACATAGTTCAAAGACAAACGACGCCTATTATCTCCTCTGCTTTAGTTGCACATACTCTTTCTGAATTTATTGCCTAATAATCAAAGTGCAGCACATGTATAGACTTCGAAATGCTTATCGAGAATACATTATATTGGCTGACACTTGTATACTACTTATGTATATAGAGGAAGAATGATTTTGATTTTACTACAAAAATATTCCTTTGCCACAGTTTGTGCCAAAATTCATCATAAAACCACAATTTCAATTAGAAAGTATTTGCAAATTTCCCCTTAAAACATTTGCAACCACACTCCAGTGCTCTTTTAAAAGGTTTGCCTGACATGATGGTTCATACCATTACATTCATACATAAAGAAATTTCATTAATATATTTACCTTAAGAGAGCAGAGCAAAAAGTACGCTGGTATTATACAACATGTAACACATTTAAGTTTACCTTCAAGTTTACATCGTGTTTCTATCTCTAAGGTACCAAATGAAGCATCAAATGTTAAGGGAAAGGAAATGCAAAGCATTGAATAATTCAATAGTTGGTAGAAATTTAGTTCTTACGTATCTTTTTGTGTTTCTTAAGGGGAAGAGGAATAAAAGAAATCAATTTTATTTGGGAATATTATCACCTCATGAACCTTAATGATGTTTCCTACAACTACGTTTCCTAAATATACGTTGCGAACTGTAATGATATTCCCGGTAAACACATAGGCTTGGTTTTGAAAGAAGAATTATTTACAGCCTTTAAATACTTGGTCCATAATCCTGACTGAAGGGTTGTAGTGACCAATTATGTACGTATGTATGTATATACTTTTGCTCCTGACTGTATAATAATTTCTTTGATAATACAAAAATTTAATATTGAAATTATAACACAATTCAACAACTATATTTAAACTTCCATTACGCTTCAGAAAGGCTTTAAGATTTCTACGACATGTCAAGTAGCAATACAATTCCATAAAAAACTATAACTTGATGTTTACTGGGTTACTTTAGTTATACAGCATAAAGTCTTACATAAAAGAATAGAATTTCCTAAAATTTTCTTCAAGTTCCACTCCATATAAAAGACATTCCATACAAAAGACATCAGCCTAGAAATTGTTGCATATTTTCTGTTCCTTCCTTGTTGCCGTCATCATTTTTTATGATTATTTTGTGTTTGAGTTTATTCGTTCGTTCCGTTGTTCTTTCGGTCGTTCTTTCGTACGTTTTAGTTCAGTTTAGTTTTAGTTTTTGGAATTGAATTTTTAGAATTCACTCAACCAGACATGGGAGTAACAATACAATACAATATTTATAACGGCAAACATTCATTATCCATTCAAATACATACACAATGAAACGAAAACAAAACGAAATTTTTATAAAATATTTATGTGAAGCCGTTAAAAGTGAATAATTTAGAAAATGACTGCACAAACTGTGTTGTTGCCAGTCTATATAGCAAGAACAACAATAGCAAGAACAACAACAGCAACAACAGAAATAGGAAAAAAAAACTTACAATATAATTTGCGAAAACTTCAATACATATTTGCAAATTATAACAGAGACGTAGTATTGAAAAAGAAAAGAAGAGAGGCGGAAAGTAAAAAGACAAAGATAATCAGAATTGCTCTTATTCTTCTACGTACAAAATTACATTGAAATGCCGAACAACTTTGTTGATTTGAAGAAGCAATTTCCACAGATTATAAACAGCAAGAACAAACATTGAAGTAATGGAATTGGGCAAAATTTATGTGTATTACATTAGGTTCCCAGTTGAAGTCACCGTGCTCTAGTATGTAGTGTGTCGGCTCATTAGATGTGAGGCCTCGGTTCAAACCCCAGATCAGGCATCTCCAACTAAACGAAATATGACAAAAATTTTCTTCGGGGAATTCCTCTCAGCAGATTTTTGACAAAAACTCTGAGAATAAATTAAATTGCCTTAAAAAGTTTCTCAAAAATCTGTCGGCATTAAAACTGTCGTAATCCTGACTGAGGGGTTGTAATGACCAATTATGTAGGTAAAGGCTCTACACAAACTTTCCTCAGTTCTGTCTGTTTTTCACAATCGCCTTTATTCCCCTTCAACTGTTGTCTTAAATTTTATTTTCCACATTTAATAATCGACATTATATCGTGCTTGGCAGACCGTTACGTTCTTCTAATGCCCTTTGTGATTCCAGTTCAAAGCGTCTTTGGTGTGTTCACACATGGCTCTGTATTCGAAATATTTATTGGACACCATATTATCAGTATTTGCCTCAGACAACAGAATATAAACACTTTAAAGATGACATCAAGATGGTGGCAGAAATTGTGAACATTTGAGCAAAATTTCAATTGAAAGCAATAATACTGAAATTTAATATGTGACAAGAATGTCCGATTGATAACCCTCCGTTATATGGTCGAATTCCAAGCTTAATGCAGCTAAGTTATCCTTCACACAAATTCATCTTCATAAGCAACTCAGATCAACAATCTATGGTAAAGAGACTGCAATTCGTACCGGGAGAAATACGCGAACATAAGATAAGATAAACTAAACTTACCTTAATAAATTAAATTGTTTACAGATTTAATTGTTCACTTTATTTGATTTTACATTTTTACACACTCAAATTAATAAAAACTCACTAAAAGCACTCGCGGAAACGGAAAATAAAATTCAACTGAAAAACAAACTTAAAATAAATGTAAACGACAACAGCTGTTGCTCTCTTATAAATAAAGAGTGCTGCCAAGTTTATTAATTTGCTTACGATGAGGTTGTGTTTATTGTGTTGAATGTTTAAATATGCAGCAGCTACAGAGCTCTCTCTCTCTCTCTCTCTTTAATGATTTGTTTTTTTGATAAAATCTCAAAGAGATGTTTAAAGAGGGTCTCTTCGCTTTCTTCTACGCTCCTGTTTGGTATGTTAAACATTTCTTATGTGCATAAAAAACGTTTGCTCTTGAAGCTTTTGTTACTACTGCACGTAGCTGAGGGAGTTCATAATTTTTTATTACCATGGAAACGTGCAAAGCCAATCCACGAGGCTGACTGAGGATAACTGCTAGACCGAGAAGCTATACAAAGAGAAGAACAAGCTCAAAAGTTTAAGGAAATATTAGGTTTTCGTTAAGAAGAAATTAAAAGAAAACAAAAAAATATTCATGTAAGATCAACTGATGAAATACATGAGAAATCTTAAATTAAACACTTAAGCAAAGAACAAAAGTAAGACGAAAAACTCGTCACTAAAATCTATTGCAAACAGAAGTAAAGGCCGTGTAAGATATTTTAACGATAAACACAGGCAAACGGAGCTGTGGTAGCATTGAAGAAACACCATAAACTTTGTGAACAAAAGGCAAGACAGACAACTCGAAGGTGGTATACAAGAATAGTAACAGAAATGATATTCAGCTGAGTGTGAACTCTGGCAGTTTTAAAATGATGTTGCAATGCAAGCACAGGCGAAACTTTTCATTCTTACATTCACAAAGTAAAGCTTTCTCCCATACTGGGAATCCAAGTATTCAAGTGCAACGGACGCATCACGTCAATTCGCTTGCAGTTCCGCTCGAACAATGTATGTTTCTTTCAATTTAAATTAAAGTTTTGAAATACATTTACCCAATGGAAACTAATTCATCACCCCCACCCATGTAAGTCGAACCCTAAGTTTACATTTGTTAGAGCAAGGCTCACAAATTCTAAGAAAAACTTTTTATTTTTATTATTACTCGTACACAGAACATGAGAAATCAAGACACACATACATGCAAACATTTTAAAGGAAATGTTATACTTACGAATTGCATTGGAAACCCACAAATTTAATTTCCAGGCACAGTGTAACGCATTTTATTTAAGATTTGCCCGGGCAAAATAAATGAATGAGTGAATGAAAGCAGGCAGTGAAGTAACTCACTAGTTAGCTGACTGCCTGAATGAATAAATGACTGCATAGTTGCCGGTGGAAGTAGCACATACACTCTACACTTTTCTAAAATAAAACAGAAAAGAAAAACGACAAAGAAAACTTTCATTTAGTTTTGAGGCAGAGGCAAAGTTATAATTTAGAAACTTTTCTTTTATTTCTTTAATTTTATTGTGCTTCTACTTCTTTGTATTTTTCCTGTTTTTTCTTCTTCTTCTTCAACATTTTGTGTTTTCAAAATTGTTGGAATATATTTTAAGTGTTGAAATGTGATAAAATTGTACTCATTTTTTTGCTTTAAATGTGTTTAAATTTGGTAGTCCAATGAAAAACTAATCTTTTAAGACAGGCAAACCACAATGTTTACTGTGCAGGACTTTATGGAATCATAAACAATGATTCAATTGTTATTTTACTATACACGAAATTATTCGGCATTAAGACAGGTAAATGTGGGTTATCCATACTTATTTAACTTACTCTATTGGTCATTACAAGCCTTATGACCCAGTTTCTCACACCACCCATGTTAATTATATTCATGAGTAACGAAGCCTACAGTTTAAAGTGGACTTTGAACGACAGATAATTGAATAACTTTTCATGGTAATTTCCTATGAGAGTTTTTGCCAGAAATCTGATTGAAAGGAAATCGCCGAAGAAATGCTTTTTTCGAAATGACTAACCACGGCCCCACTTTTAATAGGCTAACACACTACCTACTAGACTACGGTTCTCCATACACCTACACTAAATCCAGAGTCTTTTTTGTTGTTTTTTAAGTATAGAGTATCATAAATCGAATTTTTAAATTTAATTTCTATATTCCCCTTTTGAAATGTAAACCGTGAAACTCTTGCAATTATAGTTTTCAATTTAATTTGATTTCGACATGCTCAAACTATAATTTGTCTCCCCTTTTTCTGAGAATATAATATGACCTTTGGGTGCAATAAAGGAATTTACACAGCAACCATGTTTAACGCTTCAAAAAATGTAAGAGGAATTTAAAATAAATGAAAAATCTGGATACTGGTGTTTTGCTCTTTCATCGCTTAACATTAAAATTATAAACAAAAATACAACAACAAACATCAGCATAAAAAGAATGTAAAGTAAAGTAAACAAAAATACAACAACAAACACTACAAGAATAAATTTATACAAAATACACAAACAACAATAATGAAACAACGATGCTTACATTTATAGAGATTTCGAGAAGGCGAAGTCATGAACATTCGCCTTCAAGAACATTCATCAGGCAAAGCGGGCGGTACGCTTGAAGAGAGTAATCGTGGTTTGAAGATCTCCGTTACAAAGATCTATCGAACAATTGTTTAGTGATCGTTATTGTTTATGCGATGGGCATAAACAGATGATTGACAAACAATGCAATTGTTGTTGTTTACATAAAGTTGTGAACAGTGACACACAGAATTGTTCGAATAATAAAGAATTTTAATTAAAACTAAACACAAATTTAAAAACGTAACAAGGTAAACAGTGTGATGAAAGTGGATGTTCGTGATTTCGCCTTCTCGAAATCTCTATAAATGTAAATACCGTTGTTATATAAATGTAAAGTGTGGTGTTGTTTGTGTATTTTGTTTACATTAACTCTTGTAGTGTGGTTTGGGTATTTTTGTTTACTTGTTTACCATTTTTTATGCTAGTATTTGTTGTTATATTAAACAGTACGATAATTTGTAAACAGGTTTTTTACTGCATTGTTTTGTTTTTGTAGCTTTGGTTTATAATTTTAATGTTAAGCGATGTAAAAGTAAAACACCAGTTTCTAGATTCTACATTTTCGTAACAATATTACAAACTTAAATGCTTTAAAATTATTAAATTGTTCTCTTTAGCTAACACCAGCTGTTGTAATAGATGAACAGAAATGTGTTTGTAATAATTTGTCTGAGGGTGCTCATATGTATTATGTGTAGTGGTGGCAGGAGTATATTTTGCTCCTATTATTGTCATGTTAATAACATTTGTTCTTGTCACTTTGGCTAGACTTAAACTTATGATTATTTTCCAAATTTGTATACAATGTTGATCAGAAACAATACACAAACAATTATTTCATTCATTACACATATGCTTACATCCACACACACTCACAAATCAAATCTATATGCATATGAGTATGATTTCACATTAAAAGGATATGTAATATTCGCAACAAAAAAGGAAAAATACACACACACACACACGCAGAAACCTCAAGTAGTTCTTAACCTATCATATGCAGATAAAACAAAATAATTGACAACAATAATGAAATGAAATAAATTACAACAAAAAGAAAAACAAAAACACAATACTTAACGAGGTTCAATAAAAGTTTTGGGTTTTTCATGCTAAACTCTATTAAAAGTTCAGGGGAGACCATTATATACGTAAGACAACTTAATATTAAAAAATGTGTCCAACTGTTTTAATTTCATCTAATAATGGGAAGGACAGTCAACTTCCCCATGAATGTATGCCTTAATGTCCATAATCAACAGCCCACTTTATTAAATGCAAGGCTACCACAGCGTTCAACAAAAATTAATTGTTTACCTTAATTAATCTTAATAATTTCATTACATCCCTCGCACCCTAAAGGCTATAAACGCTTTAAAAGTAATAAAAATTTTGTATTCCATTGGCAAAGAGGACCATTTTATATACATAAGTAGACATACATACTTTGAGCTAACTTTTAAGCCATTTTAGAAGATTGAGAAAAACTTTTTAGGGGCCATCTGCATAAGGTATAAAGACGGTAAATAGCACAAAAAAAAGAAAACAAAAAAGAAGAAAACACTTAAGCTCATAAGTAATATTGGCTGGCTGTGTGTTGTCTTTAAAAGTTTAAAACCCCAGTGAAAAAAATTGTTCAAGGATTTCAGTTTGGTTGTTTCTGTATATTTTGTGTCAGGTGTAGCACGTGAGTTGCTTTAAATAATGAAAGAAAACAAAACTTTTTAATGCTTTAAGAATACAACAACAGCAACAGCAATTCCAGTACAGAAACCGCAAACAAAAGACAACCGCAAAGGTGACCACTTTAAAGCAAAGGGCATGGCATAGAAATTGTGTTGATTTAGGGTCAGGAATAACCAGAAAGGAATTTCCATAGAATTCTAGTTCGAGTTTTAGTTCAATCGAAATTCATATCTACATACATATGTCTGTATATGTATTTGTATTTCAAAGGAAGTGTTACAATGTCAACCACATGAAAAGAGCAACCATAGAAGTAAAAAAAGGGGGAAAACGTAATTTTGGTTAGAAAACTAAATTCTTGTGAAAAAAAAATTTAATTTCATAACATTGAGCACTTGAAGTTACCAAAATGTATATGGAAAAGCAATTAATAGTTTAGATGGCCTCATCTTCTTCTCTGCATAAGGCTTTCTAAGATACAGTTTTGTTTTTATTTTCTATCATTCGTCGAAAATCTATTTTGTTCACTACCAAATACTTGTCCTAAGTAGTAATAAAACTTGTCCCAAATCCTGTAATGCCAGTACATAGTTTAATAATCATTTAGTCTTGTCACAATAAAGTCAACCAATTTTTACTTCTAGACTGTGGTCTTCCAATTATAAAGGGTCCGCCAAATAACTTTTTTTTTTGAAAATGCTTTAAAAAAAACTGCTGAATATTTTCTCAAATTTCATTTTTTATTTGAAAGTACAATCCTTCCGGTTAATAATGGAAAATAATTTTATTCAAATGGCTGCCTCGGCTGGCCATGCAGTAGCCTACACGATCGGTCCAATTTTTAAGCACATTATCGATTGTGTGCAGCTGTATTTCATCCAATGGCTTCACGAATATTGTCCTTTAAAGCGTCAATTGTCTCTGGGTTGCCGGCGTAGCACTTATCTTTGACGGCACCCCACAAATAATAGTCCAACGGTGTCAAATCGCAGCTCCGAGGTGGCCAAACGGCATCAGCTCTGCGGCTGATAATGCGATCTTCAAAAACAAGGCGCAAAACATCGAGTGTAGCTTCGGCTGTGTGGCACGTAGCGCCGTCCTGTTGAAACCAAATGTTGCCAATATTATCCTCTTCAATTTTTGTGAACAAAAATTCGTTCAACATGGCCCGATAACAATCGCCATTGACTGTAACGGCCACTCCTTGCTCATTTTCGAAGAAAAATGGCCCACTTATGCCTCTGGACCAAAGTCCGCACCAAACAGTGACTCGTTTTGTGTGCGTCGGCTTTTCAATGTGTGCGTGCGGGTTTTCTGTGCCCCAAATGCGACAATTTTGCTTGTTTAAATACCCGCCAAAATCAAAATGAGCTTCATCTGAAAAGATGATTTTTTTGCCAAAATCGGCATCTTCTGCCGTAGGCTACTGCATGGCCAGCCGAGGCAGCCATTTGAATGAAATTATTTTCCATTAATAACCGGAAGGATTGTACTTTCAAATAAAAAATGAAATTTGAGAAAATATTCAGCAGTTTTTTTTTAAAGCATTTTCAAAAAAAAAAGTTATTTGGCGGAACCTTTAGTTAGTCATGAGATTTTATGGAAAAGATGTTCACACAAGTAATTTTCTTTCTTATAAATTTCACCAATTTTTATAGCATTTTGTATGAACAAAAACCTGAAGTAGCCATGGTCTAGTAGGTAGTGTGTTGTCTTAATAAACGAAAGGACTTGGTTCAAAACCCAATCAGAAATCAAAACGAAAATATGAAATATATTTCTTCGGTGACTTCGTCTCCGCAGATTTCAAGCAATAGCTCTGGGAATAAACAAAATTTGTCATGGAAAGTTGCCCAAAATAAATCTGTCGACCGGAGTCGACTTTAAACTGTAGGTCCCGCTACTCATGTATAAAATTAACACACACAACTTCAGTGGTTTGAGAATCTAGGTCGTAATTCTGACTAAAGGGTTGTAATGACCAATTCGTTCATCATTATTGGCTAAGAAGAAATTGCAACTGCATACATTTTTACGTGCAAGGTGGGTCAAAAAAGGTGGAATTTAAACCAAAAGACTATAAACGTGCGTGATCGATTTGCATTTACCAAAAGAAAAACACATTGAAATATCGTTCATGGCAACGAAAATTTATGAACAGAAATACTTGTAAAAATATTTTTTATTTTAAAGGCTAAACAATAGAGTCTTGTAAGCAAAATGGAAAAGAAAACCAGCAGACTTCGATTTATAAGATTATCGAATGTTGATCTATAAAAACTTGACTTTAACTTAAGATTACAATCACGATTATAGCCAATACAACAACAGCAGTAACTACCATTAATATTGACTTCATACTGTTCTGTTATGACTTATTTTTTGGTCATTAAATCTGTATTTGCTGGGGCCAAATAAAGTAGCATTAAAAATAACTTTAAAGTTAAAACATAATTTAAGTTGTTTTTTGGTTAATAAATATCAGCGGAAACCTAAGACAGTTGAAGACGAAGCAAAAAAGAAAAGCAAATAGGAAACTTTTGTTATCTCAATCACGAAAAAGAAGTTGGCCAGCAGCAGCTGCTATCATCCAATTACTACCGTCTATTATTTGTAACCGTATTTATACGTTAAAGTTTCTTAGCTTAAGAAAATAATTGGAGCACATCTACTATGGGTTCATTGGAGTCTCTATCAAATCATATTTTTATGTAAATTACTCCACTGATGCAGTGACCGTCTCTCAGTCAACCTTAACCACGTTATATATGCGTTTGGTTGCTTCATTTTTTATTTTACGCCAAGAGAGCTTCTAGTGGCATTAAATAAGCCATTAAGTGTTAAAACGTGTAATATTTCATAATTGCTTGGGATTGTTTGGTTTGGGATAGCCAATCTAAAAAAACCAATAACAACACAAATAAGATTCAATGAACATTCACTCACTGATTGACAAATTTTTTCTTTAATACTCTATAAAAAAATCGAATTGTGAACCAAAGTATGAATCAACGGAAAATTAACATCTAAATGCGTCTGTTGTATCGTGCTGTTAGCTATTATCTCCCTTAGATGGGAATGAAGGCCTTGCCGAAACTGCATATTTTAAAGCCAGTTTAAGATTAAAGGGGCCAGTCGGGCAGTAAAGCTAAACATCATAGAAAATTATTGTTTATCTTAAATGACACGAAAGAGCTTAAAAGCGTAAAATGTATACGAGAGATGGCATATCCATCTGCCACACACATGAAATATAATTTTTTTCTAAGCAGTTGTATGCAACAATCACACATATACACACACACAAACTCTGTGATTCCAACTTGTGTTTGACAAACAAAATGTGTCATTAAAACTAATCGCTGGCCATTATCGAAATCCACTCACAGCATGGCTTAGCAGCCATAAATAACGACAGCATCATCGACCACAAAGCTACTGTAAGGAGCGCAGTATAAGCCTTTGTTGTTAATGTGGCCACAAAATGTGTTCTAGTAGAATATATACTTTGGTTTTTTTTATTTTAGAGTTTGAACACCAATTCTGTTTTCAAACACCATCAAACAATTTCCATTTGTGGTGACAACCACAAAAACAAAGAAGGGATTTTAAAGAAAAAGTTTGTAAGGTTTAGTTCAAGTTTGCAGGTAAATAAGTGGTTTTTTCTTTAAAAAAAATGAAAATATTCAAAGAATTCTTTTAAAGCATACTAGTATGACTGGGACAGCTCTTGTACTAAAGACAATCACAGGAAAATAATGCCATGTTATAGCAATAACCCGAACTTTCACGGTTTTCAGCCTTTGTGGCCACATTTGAGGTGCTACAAGCTACTCCACGACATCCAAGAACATACAAATGATGTACAATGATCTGGGCGCCTTAAAACGTCAGGCTGACGAAAAGTTTCTTTTATTTTGCCTCAAATAGCAGGATTCTGTTATTGATGGCTATTCACAAGTGGCATGAAATCTAAGATCAAAGACTTATTGACCCACCATAGTATTGTTACATAAATCGAAACGACCTAATATCGTTTAACAATAAAAACGATAAACAAAAGCTACCAGCTACACCAACACATTACACACGATACAAATACTCACTAACACTAAGAATACAATGAACTTGTTGATTATCTAAATCTGCACATACACATATGTACGACGAATCTGGTTGCGCCTGGTACCAACAACAACATGTATGTGACAATAAGGGATAGACAATATAAGCAAAGTACACAAACAACAATGTATTAGCAATAGATCTCTCGAGAAGACGAGATCACGAACCTTCCACTTCAAGAATGTTCATTAGACTGGTTGTGTCGGACTATAAAAGGGCTGGACAAAGCAGGCAGCAGTCAGTTATAATTCAGTCAGCCTTGTGTGAAGACGCGTTGCGGTTTGAACGTACAAGTGGTATTGCTTGCAAAAAGGTTGTAAGCAGAGAAGATCTAACGTACAGTAGTTAGTGTTAACGCGGACAGAAGTGTGAAATAGAATAGTGTACAAGCAAATTATTTTTGTATCGTTAAGTTGTATACGGTGGCACCCAAAAGTAGTGTAAAGAATAAAGAGAGTTTAAGAGAAAATAAACATATATTTGTTTTTACTTAGTTTGCAATTAACGAACTCATATTTAAACGTTTTTAAAAAGGTAAAAACGTAACAGTATTGCTACAGAAAGTTGCTTCTACTTGATGCTGTATCATTGTATACATGCATACATAGCATACATACATAATTGGTCATTACAACCCTTTAGTCAGAGTTGCAACCTAGCTTCTCACACCACTTATGTTGTGCGTGTTAATTTTTACATGCGTGAGTGATGATACCTGCAGTTTAAAGTCGATTCCGAACAACAGACTTTTTGAGCAACTTTTCATGACAAATTTTGTTTATTCCCAGAGCTTTCGCTAGAAATCTGCTGAGAGGAAATTGCCGAATAAATATTTTTTCATATTTCGTTTTGTTGGAGTTATCTCATCTGGGGTTTGAACCGCAGCCTCACGTCTAATAAGCCAAAACACTATCTACTAGACTAAGGCGACTGCTGGTTTAGTAAATAATTCTTTTAAAAATCCTGTTGTTGGTGAATAATAATAATAAATACAGAATATTTCGTATGTTTTTCCATTTAAAAACCATTTGCAATTGCATTTGAAAAACAATAGAAAAAAATAGAAAACAAATAGTCCAAGTATTATTGCCACTCTTTTCCCACTCTGCCTTTGCCATGCCACTCAATATGATTTGGAGAATATGATAAAAAGCATTTTGTGGTTAAAGTCACATTTAAGCAGGAAATTTGCTTTTTTGTTTCCTTTTCACCTGCTTAAAGATTTTAATATTTTACACTCCTGCCAGATTATAATGATGCCCACACCTCTCGTACTATATAACGTACCCACTGTAAGTAACAGTAACTGACTTCAACAGGATAAAATGCGTTATTGGGAAGGCGTTTATTTCTTGTCTTCTCTCTCTCTCTCTCTCTCGCTCTTTTCGTTACTTCCTTGGATGAAAATTTTTCCCTTTTTTTTTGTTTTTGGAGCCAATAACAACTTTACTATTATAATAGATAAGTGTGCCACCAATTCACCTTATCTGCATCTTGACTACTTATCTTCAGTGGAAGAACAAAAAAAACAAAAACAAAATTCAAGAATATGAAAAGGGAAAGGCAGTGAGTGTAAGAATTGAAATGCCAATAAGTGTAAGGGGGGATTAGAGATGATGCACCTCGTTTCCATTCAGTCTTGAAGTTGGATTTATTCTTCTGAACATTTAATAGAGCAGAGCAGAGTAGAGCATGCACACTCACGCTTATGGAAACATTAAGTGTTAGCGATACAATATGATATGCTGTGGCACCTTTTAATGGATTAAAAGTAGTCCCCTTATAAGCGTTGATGGCAGGCGGCATTAAGCCTCAATAAGTAACCAATGTGTTGCGGCTAATGCGATTTTTATTGGATTTTTTGTCTTGCTTGTTATTGGAATTTAATTCCTCTTCAAACCTCCATTACTATCTCCACAGCTCATCTGCTATTGTCACTCTCTATTATTAATTTCTTTTATCATTGCAGGCCTTAGTAAATGGCATTCCAAATGCTTATTTACTGGCCATATATGGTATGGTACACTTGTAACACTTCATCTATGGCTACATACATATTTATTATGGCCGTAATATCAGGCCCATAATCTTAAGTGGCTTAGTTTTCAAATTGAGTTGAATTGCTTTTGTTATGAAGAGAGCCTTCAACACTACTAAAGATCTCTTAATATTTACTTTTACAATGGAACGCGTTAATGAAGGCGATTCTAATAAATCTCGTTTTATTGTTAAATTAAATGGCTTTCGTTAACAAAACTTCAAATCTCATTAACAAAATACACTCAAGTAATCTCAGGCAATACAGAAATGGCACTTAAAACTTAAATTGATTGAAAATTGAAATGAAATGGATTTTCTCAGGTTTCAGGTTGTATTTCATGAACATTTTTATTCCAAAAAAATTCTCTTTAATAAACAGTTATGTTGTGTTCTGTTCAAGTGATTCGTTACTGCATTTGAATATGATGAATTATTTATTTTCAATTTTAATTCTTTTGTTGTGGCTGCCTTTAGAACAATGAACTTTGAACTCTTAATGCAGACTAGCTTTTAATGCATTTATCATGAATGCTGTTTTTAAAATTAAACTTCAAGAAGAATTGAATAAAGAAAGAAAAAATTGTAGTCACTTTCAAGACAGACTGCTATGGTACACTACACAATAGAACAATATTGTTACGCTTTTTACCTTTTAAAAACATTTAAAATATGAGCTCGTAGATTGCAAATAAAATAAAAATGAATTTGTGTTTAGTTTTAATTAAAATCCTTTATTATTCGCACAATTCTGTGTGCCACTGTTCACAACTTGATGTAAACAACAACAATTGCCTTACTTTGTTATTCCTGTGTTTACAGCCTTTGCATAAACAATAGCAATTACTTGGCAATTATTCGACATTATTCACTTCATATGTTGAAAGCAGTTAAAATTTGATGCTTGATACAAATATTATCTTAAACGCAATATGACATCTAATACAGTATGCCTGAAATCTGGATTGTAGGCTTCTTTTCGTTTCTCTAGTAGACAGATTTTCTGACAAACAGACTGCACCAGCATTATGTAAAAACCGTACAATATAAAGTTCATGTCCAAAATGACCTGAATTAATACTAATTGACGTTTGGTTGACATTTAAATGGTACGAGTACATACAATAAAATAAATGAATGAATGAGTGAACAGACGAATGTAAAAAATACTTAAGCCAGCAAAATTTGCATAAGAAAAGGACAAAGTCACACAAATACATGCAAAAAAAAAACAAGAAACAAAAACGAAAGAGAATTGTAACAGAAATGTGGCAAGAGTTTTAGGAAAATTGAAATGTTTAAATATTAAATAAACAACAACAACAATGAGGACATTTTACATCTATACAGAGTAAGTTTGCAATCGGTTTTGTCTCTCTGTTGCTAAAGTAAAAGTTTTAAGTTCGACTGAAATATTATCTGGCAGTCCAGTCTAGTGCAGTCTCTACGATAATGATAAACGCTTGCTCGTTATTACTTACAAACAGAAGTAATGGTTTTACCTACATTCCAAGCAGTGTTTGAAAGGTATTCAAAATATTGTTTCAATTTTAAAATTTTTATTTTTTTTTACAGCGAGGCCTAATTGAAAATCAACAACAACATCATTTAATATGGGGTTGTAGAATACCTTGCAGTTTGGATTGTAAAGTGTTTATTTTATTTCCATTTATGCTGGTGCATTCCCCCATGTACTTTATTCCTGTTTTTCCATCAGTACTACGGTTTACATATCAGACAATTTGTTTGCCTTGGTAAGTATGTATTGCATACTTTTATGTGTTTGTGTAGCACAATATGTTTGAGTTTATTTTTTGCTTTTGTTTATGCTCTTGTCCTGTCTTATGTTATGTATTGCACGAATGCCTATGCCTGTATCACCAACACATGCATACACATGCATTGCAAGAATGACGAACTGAGTAGCGAACAAGTTGGCTGAATGCTAACTGAGTGCCTGGTGTCGACTGTTTGACAAACCATTTGTTGCTTCTCAATTCCCAAAGTTAATTTTATTGCTCGTGTTTGCCGAGCCTTCTTATGCTTTACCTTCTGCGTTGTTACTGCTGGTTTTTGTTTAGCAACATGCTAAGAACTACAAGTGTCTCGTCGCTGCTATAGAAGTTAAGAATGTGAGGTATTAACGGGTAAGAGAAGAAACCCGCAATAATTTTGTTGTTGCCTTGATGTTCTTATTTGCTGTTTATTGTTGTTAAGGCATACCTCTGTTGTTGCTTTTGTAATCGTACTCGTATTCCTTTCCAAAGTACTTGAACATTTAATATTTGCATACATTCTTGCCACACAGCTAGAGAGTTTCGAATTATGAATGCATAAAGAGAACAAGCAGCAGCAGTTGAACAATAAATTCATTCACAATAGTATCCTAGTCCTTTTACGATTTGATTATGGAATAAGCATATGGAGGGGGAAATTAATTTTCTAATTTCAAATATTACGACGGGTAGCTAGCTGCACTGCTTTTGCCATTGCTGTACTGTTTTTCTTAAAAACGTCGAACGATTGGCAGCGTTTTACAAGGGAATGTAGGCAGAATGTCGTTCTAAAAATTATAGAGGCCTTAACGCTTTGGTGATTAAGAACTGAAATCTTTTTATTCTTCAAAGATTTTATTTCGCCCGTTAAAGTGCATGTGCCATGATAGCATTTTATGAATTGCGTTCTAAAATCGGAAGGCTTATTATGTTTTCATTATTGTAGTTAAAGATGTTGTTAATTTCAAATTTGTAGCATTTTTGCCTTGATTTTAAGCAGCACATTGCATCATTTATGTAATTAGAAAGTAGTTGCGGCAATTATTTTTTCAAACAAACTGCAAACAATCGCATTCCAGTCATAGTCATAGTCCAAGGAAACAGATGAAAAATCTTAGAACGTCATTTCTATTTTCCTTTTCTGTTAACTAAAAAATATATTATTTTGCATCGTTGTTGTTGTTATTTTTAATGTTTGGCATTCTGTAGTTGTTGTTTAGAATTGAATGACTTGGAAAATTTTATGCGTTTTGTAATTATTGAATGCAATTTAAGCAAACGAAAAAAGTTTCCAACAAAAATTTTTGCAATCATTTCAATTTCTCTCTTTGCATTTTGTGTACCAAGTTGCAAGATGCAAACAACATTCAAGCCATTGTATTGTTGTATATCGTTTAAGTTTCAAGTCGATAATAATGCCCAGCAAAGATTGAAATGAAACAGCGAAAATTTTCATTTCTTTCGAAATGCAAAACAAACAAAAAAAAAAACAGAAAAAATTAATTTTTCCTTCTTCTGATTACAATTTGAATGACTTTAACTGCACAAAATGGAAAAATAATCAAATTTTTATGTTACATTTTATAGAAAGTCAAGACGGAATGAAAAATTGCTGTGCTTCAATAATGGAAAGTTTGTTTTTTCATAAAAAAATAAAAAAAAATCTTGAATTAAGGCTGGCATCGTTTACTTATTTAAAATTTTAATCGAAATTCTAATGACAAACAGAGCAATTAGCAATGACAAGAGCAAAAACTATAGAATAAGGAACAGAGAATAGTGAAATTGCTACGAATTAAATTATAAAAGTAAAATTAAGATTACGAAAATAGGGGAACTTTTTAAAGAAATTGTTGGTAAAGGCCATCATTACTATATCATTACTATTCTCCATGATGAAAGAAATCGCAGTAGTCTAGTAGGTAAGAGCAAATAAAATTTGCCATGAAAAATTGGTTAAAAATATGTCGTTCGGAGTCGACTTTAAACTGTAGGTCCCACCACTCATGTATAAAAATTAACACACACAACGTAGGTGGTGTGAGAAACTAGATCGTAATCCTGACAAAAGGGTTGTAATGCAAGCCTGTATACAAGATTGTTAAGACCAATTAATCAGGACTTGTCAGTAAGTTCTTTGGCATTGTTTTAAGCGATATTAGTGCGGGGCTCTATGCGTTCACAAGTGAGCTTTAATAACGCGAATGACAGAAAGTTAGTGAACAAAATGTTGCAACGTATAACCTAAATATGATTTTTCTAGCAGCAATTAACCGATTTTCGGTTTCAATATTATATTTAATCTTACTTTAGAATTTTGATTTTGACTCATTATATAATATGCTTGGGTCTACAGAAAATATTCGTCGTTTTATACTTTTTTGTTTTGTTGGCACTTGAGAAGGTAAGATGAGCGAGGCAGTTTTAAAATATATATTTGTATGGAATGGAAGAATGTAAACAATATTTTTATTGTTGTTATTGTTATTGTTATTATTTTGAAACAATTTCCTTTAAAATTCAATTCCAACGAAAGTCAGCAATAGAAATTGTACCATTTAATGTACCCTACGTATTGTATGTACGTATGTTTGGTTGAATATTTTTCTTTCAGGGAAAGCAATTTAATTTTACCGTGATAATATTGACATAACTTGGCTCTGTTGTTATTTTTTTTTCTTTTTTTTGAACTTTTTCATTCGTAACTATTTTTGGTTTCAAAAATATGTGTGTGTTTATCTGTCCGTCCATCCAACTCTTTATATTGGTTTGTTTGCGTTATCAGAAGATGTTTTAAAGGCATAATGGCACTATGATATGGAGAAGAAAAGTCAACATTTTTATGGTCCATTTAGAAGTTCTCTTTTTTTTTCGATTCAATCTCTCGCCAAAAGAAGTGCTATATGACCACCAATACCAGAATTTGTTGTTGATTTTTTGATGGACAACAAATAAATGGAATTTTTATTTCTTTTTTTCTTTTCTATTTGTACGTATGTATGTACGTATGCAACACAATAAAGAAAAATAAGAAAACAGAAAGAATTTAATGGCACGCAATGAAATTGTATGGAATATAGATGGGAATACATATGTATGCATGTATGTATGAACGTGAAAGTGAAGTAATGTTTGTTTAGAGTCCAACAAATAAATATCAAATCATCGTACTCAGTTCCAAGTGAACTTTAACTGTTGGTACGTCATCTTAATGTAACACCATAAAGAAAATAGGGATGACGTCGAATTTACTGGTTGCCTGCCTCCAAAAAATATTTTTATTTATTAAATATAAAACAATTAAATAAATAAGAATTGTAACTATATTATTACGAACAACAACATTAACTATTACTTCATCAAATACTAAGCGAAATAATATTGTTACGAAAATAAAAAATCTAGATACTGGTGCTTTACTTTCACATCGTTTAACATTTAAATTATAAACCAAAGCTACAAAAACAAAACAATGCAGTAAACAAACCTGTTTACAAATATCGTACTGCTTAATATAATAACAAACACCAGCATGTAAAAATGGTAAACAATTAAACAAATAAAATACACAAACAACACTACAAGAAATAATGTAAAAAATACACAAACAACACTACAGTAATAAATATAAACAACAATGTAAACAACAATGTTTACATTTATAGAGATTTGGAGAAGGCAAATGCTTGCCTTCAAGGACATTCATCCGACTGCTTATCCTATAAAAGGAAAGGCAAAGCTGGCGACTGGGTGAGTGAAGTTCAGCCAGTTTTGTCTGTAGACGTGGTTTGTTTAAAGAGAGTAAACGTGGTTGGAAATTTCCCGTTAGAAAGATCTGTCGAATAATTGCATAGTAATTGTTATTGTTTACGCAATGGGTATAAAAAATTATTATTTTTTTTTTGTTTTTTTGTTGCTTAATTAAAATTGATTTGTTAAATATAAAACAATATTTTTAAATTTGTTTATTTATTCCCTTAAAAATATAAATAAAAAACAAAAACTTATAATAATTTAATATTTTTACCCTTTGTTTGGGCGTTTTTAAACATTCATATTCAAATCTGATAAATCGTTACAAATCTCTGGAGAATAGCTTTGAGTTTTGTTTGACTTGATAATGTTGTTTCTATGATTCTCACTTATCAATTTGTTTCTTTAAATGTTTTCTTTTTCAATTTTTTTTTGTTGTTGTGAGATATGACCGAAATAAATAAGTTTCCCTAGAATTCTTTCCATTTTTCCTTTTTTTTCTGGTATCTAAGGAAGCAATAGTAATATTTTATAAAAAAAAGGAAGAGTATGTTAAACTCGTATGTACAATGTGTTTATCCATCATAACATCGTTCATAAAGACCATTTCCATAACGAATCAAAATAAAGGCAGTGTGTGACCAACATTTTTTTACTCTCTTTAGGCCAAAAGTGACTAAGAAATCTGAATAAATTACTGCAAGCGAATTCAAATTCTTAAATCATACTGAGATTTAATTCAAAAATTTAAATTCACTCGGTCGAGAGGTTCCATCATAATTTAAGTAAAATTGTGTAAAAATGTATTAATGAACTACATGCTTACTTAATTCCTAATATGGCTACGTCTACCTCACTCCCCGTAGTCTAGTAGATAGTATATCGGCTTATTAGACGTAAGGCCCAGGTCAGGTATCGAAACGAAAATATTTAAAAATATTTCTTCGGCGACTTCCTCTCAGCAGATTGTTGACAAAAACTCTGAGAGTGAATAAAATTGCAATGAAAAGTTTCTAAAAATTTGTCGTTCGGAGTCGACTTTAAACTGTAGGTCTCGCCAATTATGTATAAAATTAACGCACACACGTAAGTGGTGTGAGAAGCTAGGTCGTAATCCTGACTGAAGGGTTGTAATGACCAATTATGTATGTATACCTCACTTGGTCAACTGCCATGCATTAAAATATACAAATTCAACGTTTTTGTGCTCAAATTTCAGGGGATGTAAATAGTAAGGTAAAGCTTATGATTGATTTATCCAGACAAACTCAGTTTATTTCTTATACAGGTCTTCTCAAGCTGACACAGGATCTCTATGCTATGATACCTGAATGCATGACGCAATTTGTAAACGCCGAAAATCTTGGTAGTTGAGCTTGTTACTGTCGAAATTTGAAAATGACTATGAAAGATCAAAAGAAGAGAAACATACGATAGATATGTTGTGAGTAAAAATGACTTTGAATTTCTTAAATGTTTAACCTTTCCTACAATTCAAATGGCATACAGCGGTTAATTTCCTCCAGTAAAGTAGAAGAATTCTTACAGGTTTGACTGAAATAAAGCCTTTACGATAGCTTTTCAAAACTGCTTAAGTTTAGAACTAGAAAAACATTTGAAACCGCATATAGTTGGCAACCTTTAACAGTTATTGATAAAATAAAACCATGTGACACATATATATACATACATACACACATAATTCTGTATTCATATGCTGATACATGTATGTACATAAGTTCTGACCCTTTTATATGATAAAATAAGTTGTAAAAAATGTCACTTAATTTAAGGGGGAGTTGTCTCAACGGTTGATTGGCGTTATGCTTTCTTGAAAACTTCTTACAAACAAGTTGTTTCTTGTTTTAGATGAACAAAAAAAAAAAGTAAATAAATTTGAAACACTCTCCAAAAGTCATACACAAACACTGTGCTAAAAATAAATAACAACACTTAACATATTTAACAACCCGAGTATTTCTTCTTCGCCATTTCAATTCGATTGTATGGTAGGACTCATAATCAACTACCCGACCTCTTCTTTGGCCACAAGAATGAAATACTTAAGAACTGGGATCAGAGTTAATTTGATGCCTGTCAGCGTCATGCCAAGCAATTCCTAAGTCCTTACAGACTAATGTCGGTTGCTTTTTACGAAAGTGTTGACAAACTTTTATGATTCAGTGTACCCGGGCATTTCCCTTATTTTATGGAGTTTTCTTTGCATTCAGTTTGTTTATCTCTTAAATATTTGTATTTTTATTTTTTGTTTTCCTTTGCGTTACGATAAAATGATTTGCAAACAAATTGGTTCTGGAAATTCGATTGAGCTGCGGGATTTCTTTTGTTAACAGGGTTAGGAAACTTGCTCCATTGGTTAGTTACTTCTGGTAGTTTTTGTTGTTTTCTTTCTTTCATTTATTCATTCTTGCTGGCATTTTTTTTTTCTCTCTTTCAATTTTTTAAATTTCATTCTGTAACTTTCATTCTAATGGCCAGAGTTTTAAAGTCTGTAGAAGAAAAAAAACAAAAACTCAACAACTGCATTTTCGAAGTTTTATTTGAGAAAAATTATGAGAAGTGGAAATAGACAACAAATGAATGAGGCAAACAAACGGAGTATGATCTTCAAATGATCTGCTAAAGGAATACAAAAGTTATTTAACAGTCGAATTAGCCGAACGTTCACGGAACGGAACGCAATTTATGTTCGATTCTAGCATGTGTAAGGCAATGAGAACGATAACCCAACGGCCGTAGTATAATTTCGACTAGCGTTTGCATTCTTTTCGTTCCGTGAACGGTCAAATAATTCTGCTATTTTTCTCTCAAACACTGTTGTGCTCTTGTGTTGCATGCCAGATTGTAAGGAGAGCATAAAACAGAGCAGAGATCAGCAATGAGTATTCAAAAAGATGAGTACAATCGAATCATACTCATAATTCCTGATACTTATACGCATTCATACTTATTTTAATATCATAGAACCTCTGCTCATATTCAAAGTTTGAAGTACTCATAATATTCATTCTTAACAACATGTAGGATGTTGTTGATAACTCATAACTCAACATTTACAAGAATCAGAAAATCAGTATGAATTGCTTACGGACTGTAAAATACTCACTAGAAGGTTGTGTGTTTGCTCTGCTTGCTGCTCTGCCTTTTTAGCTTATGTGTCTTTTTTCTTTTGTTGTAAATGCACACTCGGATCATTTAAAAGTATTATAAGTATGAATCTAAATGAGTAGAGGCTTATGAATCAAACATATTTCGAATGTTATGAGTTTGATGTCAACGTTGTACGCATACTCATTGCAACCTGTACTTATAAATCAACGTTGTAGTGAGTATGAATGAATCAGAGTACATAGTTAAATTTCAATATTGTTGACTCACATATATTCAGAATTTGATGAGTGGTTATGAGTAGCGAAAAAACGATTCATTGCTGATCTCTTGTAGAGAGTATATCTCAAGCTAGGCAGACGCCCTTAAAAAAGTTAAACTTGCTTGAGGTCAATATGATTGGCAAATTAAATTAAAATCTTTATTCTTGCTTATCTGAATTCAATCTTATCAACATATTGAATCTTATCAACATATCTGATTTTAATTTTTGTAATATTTCTACGTCTCAATTTTGATAAAAATTTATTGATGCAATTTCACATCAACTGTAATATGTAGAAATTATGATGCAAATTAAAGAAAGAAACTTAGAATTCATAATCAAATTGTTCAATTTGAGCACAAGATTAATTTTAATAACAGACTAAAGGGAAATAATGTCTACAGTACAGAGGAAAATAACAAAAGACTTGTCTTTCAATTTAATTTCAATTTTAGTTTTTATTGCAACAGAACAGCAACAAATTATTCCGTACAATTAAAATGAATTGAATTCACTAACACTATCAAAGTATACTACAGAGACAAACGAAGAAAAAGAAGAAATAAAGAAGTGAGAGAGAGAGAGAGAAAGAGGTTAATTGTATACTAACGATGTGAAAAAAAACGATGCAAAGACTTCCTTATTAAAGAATTTTTATTCTTATATTTCTGTCATATTCTAGTCAGTTGTTTGTGTAAAACAAAACTAAAGCAATAGAACATCATCGGTATCAACATCAAAATTTAGAACTTCATCAAGGAGCCAGAACAGGGAACTCAAAATACATGAAGTACAATTCAAAAAGCAGGAATTGGGGAAAACAGTATCTTAGACACTTAGAACGCCAAAAGACCAAGATGTTAGACATTGGCGAGCAAGTAGCTCTGTATTGTTTAATAATTGCTTTAACACAACAATATGCAAATATTAATGTGAGCAGCAATCGCAATAACAATAAGTAGCTGTTGACTAAATGCCAAGTAAAACTTGACAAATAAACACAAAGACATAAATGGACAGACACACAGTCATTCAGATATTATTATCAAGAGTCTATTGTTCATTTATTTACTCCCTGCCTCTGTATGTCTCATACATATATTTCAAAAGAACCATTAAAGGCATCCCACTACAGAGAGTTAGAAAACAGGATGCCTTTTATGAAAATGAAAATTTTCAATTTAATTGTAGAATTTCACTTCATTTCAACACACAGAACATAAAGAAATTATTTTAAAAAGAATTTTAAAAGAAATTTATTTAAAGAAACCAAAAGAATGTTTTCTTGAATCCTTTTTTCAGCTCTTGAAAAGACTTTTTTTGATTTAAATTCATTTAATTTCTATCGAATTAACTAAATTATGGAATAAATCGTTGTTTATAAATTATTTTAAGATGAGCTCAAAATCGATACGTGTGCACATCAGAGATTAGCAATGAATCGAGATTAGCACTCATGAAATTTTGAATATAAGTGAGTCAATAATATTGAAATTTAACTATGTACTATGATTCATTCATACTCACTTCAACGGTGATTTATAAGTACAGGTTGCAATGAATATGAGTACAACATTGGCATCAAACTCATACCATTCGAAATATGTTCGATTCATAATCCTCTTCTCATTTAGATTCATAACTTTAGAAAAATACTTATAATACTTATAAATGATTTACTCGATTCATTCATCAAAATTTCCAGTCCTAGTTGTTGTTGCATTTACAAAAAAAAAAGACACATAAGCGAAAAAGACAGAGCAGCATGGAGAGCAAACACATAACCTTCTAGTGAGTATTTTAGTGTTCATACGCGATTCATACTTACATATTTTGTGGTTCGTGTATATGTTGAGTTATGGAGATCATCATACGTGTTGTTAAGGATGAATATGATGAGTACTTCAAACTTTGAAAATCAGTAGAGGTTCCATGATATTAAAATAATTATGAATGCGTACGTATAAGTATCAGAAATGATGAGTATGATTCGATTCTACTCATCTGTTTGCATAATAATTGGTGTACACACGCTTACATGCTCGATTCCAAACGAAATTCGACCTCATACATCAGCTAAAATTACAGTTTTTCAATTAAATTAATTTGAGGTCGCCGTGGTAATGTGTTGTCTTATTAGATGAAAAGCCAGGGTTCGAGCCCCAGGCCAGACATCAAAATAAAATACAAAAAGTATTTCTTCGGCGACTTCCTCTCAGCAAATTTCTGGCAAAAACTCTGAGAGTAAATACAATTGCCATGAAAAGTTTCTCAAAAAAATCTGTCGTTCGGAGTCGACTTTAAGCTGTAGGTCCCGCCACTCATGTATTAAATTATCACACACAACATGAGTGGTGTGAGAAGCTAGGTCGTAATCCTGACTGAAGGGTTGTAATGACCAATTATTTATGTTATGTGTGCAATTAAATTAATTGCTTTAATTCTCTTAATTTTTCAAAGAGCCCAACAGAATCATTGTAATACTATTAGTGGAGATTAACATTATCTCAGTCCATCTTGTTTCCAACTCGCTTTTAATTTGTATTATATTGGCAGATTTTCTAGGTCTAAGGTATAATATTTAATGGATTGGACCACAGGTGTTCTTCAAAATCACCTATACTTAATTGAAGCTGGCTGCAACGTGACAAGCAGATGCTAAACAAATTGTTTTTATTGGGGACCGAACAGAATGCTCCACAGATGGCATGAATACTTTGAGACACAAATTTCTAATTTTGTAACTTAAAAGTAATTGTCCAGAACGCAATGCTCCTTTTACGGAGGTCTTCAGGAATATCTATCAAATCTTGCAAGTATTTAAACGAAACATTGCGTTTATTTACTGATATTTACTTTATAAGGATTAAACAAATCCAAAGGAATTAAACTGCGGTTCTCATTGGATATCTCGTTTTAAATTCTTCATAAATTCATAAATATTACAGACGAATGAAATCTTTTCTTAACTTTATCAATCATAAATATTATGAAAGAATTTACAATAAATTTAACACATTATAAATATTCTTTATATGTTGAAGTATATAATGTACGCATAAGTAGTTTGTCTGTACATCCTTTTTAACTCATATTGTATGTATAATCCAATGCAGCATATTCAAGCACTGCTGTATTTGAGCCCATAAAAACCAAATAAATAATATTTTATCATAATCTATTTCTGTATTTAAAATATTTAATATTTAGATTATATAAGTATTTCTCTTGTTTTTTTATTTTATTTTTGTTTTTTATCCTTTTTGTAGTTGAGAAAAAAAACTACATATTGAATGGCGGCAGAAGTCCTATCAAAACTATTCGTGTATTCTTAGTCATTTATTACTCTCTCGTCCTCTTGGTGTACTCTGGTGTACTCATATCCTCTTATTTGGAAATGAATTTGAGTTGAGTTGCCAAAAATAATCAAAAATAAGACGCACACACACACAAACTTTGTCGACGCTGTCATTGTGGCCTTAGTGAATGACTGTGTGTATGCACGAATGAGTAGTGAAGGAAGTGAACAACAACAACGAGAAAAAAGTCAACTAAAATGCAGTAAAATATTCAATTTATGTACAGTCGTACAGAATATTAAAAGAATTCTTTGTTTCGTTAGAAAGGAAAAATTAAAATGTTTTAATCGGGATAATAATATTTGTATGCACAAACATAATTTGATAGTAACGGGTGTGTTATTTTTTGGTTTTTAAAGCGATCATTAACTATACAATTTGTCTCTTTTAATTTATAATTATCTTATGATTATAAAGGATGTGCCATTCACTAAGAATTTTTATCCAATTTAAGCAGTTATGCATGAGATACTCGTAAGTTTACCCTACTAGGCCTTTCTGATTTAACCAGGTTAGGTTAGAGGATGTGTACTTGTCAATTAAGACAAGTACAATACCCGGAGGTCGAATTGACCCATTGTTCCGATTTAACCAATATCTCCAAGAAATTCTAAAAATATTGTATCGCCTTCCATTGCCCCTCATCTAAACAGCTCCTACAATAGACGTAATGGGGTTATTCAGTATCGTGATCTCGGGATTTGAGGTCGCCATAGTCTGGTAGGTAGTGTGCTGGCTTATTAGTCGTAAGGCGACGGTTCAAACCCCAAATCAGACATCAAAACGAAAATATGAAAAAATATTTCTTTGGCGACTTCCTGTGAGGAAGATTTCTGTCAAAAACTCTGAGAGAAAATGAAATTGCCATGTAAAGTTTCTCAAACGGAATCGACTTTAAACTGAAGGTGTTATTTAGAAATGGAAATGCATAGAAACAATACCAAGAAGCCTTATGCTCCTAAAGCAGCTTTGAATTATTTTTTTTGTACCACTTGGTTTCTCTGGTTGAAGAATAAATTCTTTTGCTTCTCTGTCATTATATAGTATGTCAATCTGAGAACACACGCATATACATACATACTTGTCAAAATTACGTATGTACGTATGTATAAATTTGTTTCTGAATAGATTTCCTGTTTCTTTTTTATTTTCGTTGAGCTGTTTATGTTCGTTGTAGTTGATGCCAATTTAAAGTTATACGAATACATACTACGTACATATCTATTATTTTTTAAATGAGTTTTTCATTCAAATCTCTATGATTTCTAATGTTGTTTTTGTATTTTATAATACAATTTAAACCATAAAAGACTCCATTTTGTCTGCAAACATTTCTGGTATCCAATAATTTCTCAGTTTATTGGCCAAATTCAAGAAACAGTTTCATTCACTCTACAAATACAAATACAAGTGGTTGGTTGGTTTGGCTGAACTGATGATGGTTGAAATGAAAATAAAAATTTCCAAGAAATCCTTAACAAATCAGCATAAAATTTTGTATCGCAGACATATAGGCGCCTTAAGGATAATTTTTTTTCTTCTTATTCGTTTTGTGTTCTTAATTTTTCTTTTTTTATTTTCGCATGACATTATTTATTACACGAGATTAGTGTTAAGATTCACAGATAGATGCCAAATTTAGGAATTAAAAAAAAAGAGAAAAAATAGAAAATTCGAATGCAATTAATTTAAAGGTTTTTGAACCACAAGTTTTATGATCTGCTATGATACATAGTTAAGCAAACAGTTGATAATAAGCGAAAGGCAGGAAATGATAGGCCTACTATATCCAAGTACCATTGAAAAAAACAATCGAATTTAGTTTTCTAAACAGCTGCTTGATATAACAACAAACACCAGCATAAAAAAATGGTAAACAAGTAAACAAAAATCCACAAACAACACTTCAAGAGTAAATGTAAACAAAATACACAAACAACAATAATGAAACAACGATGTTTACATTTATAGAGATTTCGAGAAGGCGAAGTCACTAACATTCGCCTTCAAGAACATTCATCAGACTGTTTACCCTGCCATATAAAAGGCAAGGCAAAGTAGGCGACTGAGTTAGTGAAGTGGTTTGAAGATCTCCGTTACAAAGATCTGTCGAATAATTGCCTAGTAATTGTTATTGTTTATGCAAAGGGTGTAAACAGAGGAATAACAAACAAAGTAATTGTAAGTTGTGAGCTGTGGCACACGGAATTGTGCGAATACTAAAGAATTTTTATTAAAATTAAACACAAATTCATTTTTACTTTATTTGAAATCTATGAGCTGATATTTTAAACGGTTTTTAACAGGTAAACACGTAACAATATGATATTGAATCAATTCGTTGTTGTAATTTATGCTTCTGTTGTACATTAAGTTGTTGTCTGTCTGCTAGCAGTTGAAAGAAATTTTTTCGTTTCACAAATAAATTAAATTGTGGCAGCATTTTGTTCATGCTCATGCTTCAGACTGAAATACGTAAACTTTTCACAGTCTTAGGAAAGTTTTGTTAAATATTTGCTAAAATATATTCCTCCTCCATAATTTTACCACGAACTCTTCTCAGTTTGTATTGCAAAACGAAATACTTTGTAGTGACAAAGAAAAGAAGTTGTAGAGTTTGCAAAATTATATGCTTAAGCGGAAATCCGCTAAAATTTGTTCATTAATTTGTTTTCTCAGCATTGCCACAAATTCACCAACGTCAGGAAAGAATTGCGATAACACAGGACCAAAGAGATGCAGCCATACAGCCAAACAGCCAGCCAGCGAGTATTAATTTTATAAGGAATTTACGGTTACAACAACACAACAAATGGTTGTAACCAGCAAAATTGCGTTTATATTGCAGGAAACCAATAACAACCAACAAAAACTTGTATCCTGTTGCAATAAGGCTGCAGAATCGAATGGAATGGTGCAGCAAATGACAACGATAACAGACCACGCATTATTGCCACGCAATATGCTGTGTAGAATGCTATAAGTTTTCCTTTTTTATTTTTGCTTAAAGCCTCATAAGCACGCAAACAATCTGAAACTAAAATTCATACTCACACTCAGGCTTTAGTAAATCCCGAAACACAAATTTTGCAACACATAACCCCCCCTAGAAACCTTTGCCAAAAAAAAAAAAAAAAAACTGGTTGAACTGGTAAAAAAATGATCAAATTTAATGGATTGTAATAGATTTTGTGAGCATTACCAGGCTGTAATTGCACAATTCGCAACTATAATCGATAAATGTTGGCTCTAAAAGGGCTTTTTCTCTGTAACCAGCAAAAATAATTGCAATTTCCGATACTGACTAAAAAGGTTGTATGTACGCCATAAGGACAAATTTCCACGAACACACGTAAAGTTTTAGTGCATGTGGTGTGCTTAGCAAATATTGCGGTGTGGTTTTAATATGGCAAAGCAAAGATAAAACAAATGCGATGCCAATGTGGGTCTTATGGTAGAAAATATTAGAAAATTGTAATAAAATTTCAAGGTTTTCAAATTAAAATGGAAAATAGAAATGCGGTAGTAATTGAAAGGCAAAATGGTGGCCATAATAAATGAGTAAAAAATTTAAAAATTTAATTTGTATTCCCTTTGTATACTTATTCAGTACTTGTAGTATATTTGGCCAGCAAATATGTATTTGTAATACAAGACTATCAAAAGTTTGTCTGTCATTATTTCTCTGCGACTTTTATTAGGCAGCCTTTGCCACTTAGGCAATAACTTATTCGATTGATTCAATATGTTCGAATTTTCAAACCAATTCAAATTGTTCATTTTAATATTGAATTAATTTGGGAAATATGTAAGTTTAATTGTATGTTGACATTGCAGAGCAGGACATTGCGGAGAATATTGTTGAAATTTGAAAACCAACTTACACAGAGCGTGCATACATACATTTAAGAAATTAATTTAATTATTGAAAATTTAATGTCATTACTACAGCAAGCGATTTGGCATTGTAGGAACATGCCAGTAGTAATCATATTAAAACACAAGAAGTTATACGACAAAGAAAATTTGATCAAATTGACAATACAAGATTCAATGCAGATGAGTAGAAAACCAACAATGCAGCTACAACTACTCATAGTACAGTCATGTAGACTCATCTAGAACTTACACTAAAAACAATGGCAATTGCTTCTCCACTCTCAAACGAATAACCAAGCGTAAAATCAATGAAAGTATACTTGTATATAATTATTGTAGATTGTAAGAAAACCAATAAAATTTAAACCACAATGTAACATACATTTGATGAATGTACAGAAAATTTCAAGAATATTTCAAATTAAATTCAATGAGTACGGCATACATTTATTTGTTCATACATGTATTGAAACAAAGCGGATTTTATTGAAGACCTTAGCAAATGTAACCGCCAGCAAGGAATAGGCATCAATCAGAGAATGAAGGAAATTAAAGTTGATCAAAACAGACTCTTTGATATCCTACGAATGAATTTGTTTTCATGCAGAGCAAATTAAAGAAGACTTCTATTACATACATACATAATTGGTAATTACAACACTTTAGGATTACGGCCTAGCTTCTCACACCACTGATGTTGTGTATGTTAATTTTATACATGAAAGGCGGGACCTACAATTTAAAGTCGACTCCGAACGACAGATTTTTGAGAAACTTTTCATGGCAAATTTATTTGCTTTCAGAGTTTTTCCAGAAATCTGCTATGAGAAAGTCGCCGAAAAAATATGTTTTCATATTTTCATTTTGATGCCCGACCTGGGGTTTGAACCGTGGCCTCACGTCTATTAAGCCAACACACTACCTACTAGACTATGGCGACTTCTATTAAATTTATTAATTTTTTTTTTAATTACCATCCGAATACAAATTTCCAAGAATAGATGTTAATCATTTGGTAGCTTATCGTATTGAAAGTCATTAATCTGGAGAATAATCCAACACCATGTTAAAGACCCACGCGATATAAGACAGGACAGCTTTTTAAATAATATTTTTTTACTTTAAATGAATAATTTAAAATTGAATAAATTTTTTAAATTTAAGAGACAATACATGATGCAAGTGGTTAACATTGTTACGAAAATAAAAAATCAAGATACTGCTGTTTTGCTTTTACATTGCTTAACATTAAAATTATAAGCAAAAGCTACAAAAACAAAACAATGCAGTAAACAAACCTGTTTACAAATTATCGTACTGCTTAATATAACAACCAACATCAGCAAAAGGTAAACAAGTAAACAAAAATACACCAACAACATTACAAGAATAAATGTAAACAACGATGTTTACATTTATAGAGCTTTCGAGAAGGCAAAGTCGTGAACATTCGGCTTCAAGAACATTCATCAGACTGTTTACGTTCACATATAAAAAGCAAGGCAAAGCAGGCGACTGAGTTATTGATGTCAGTCTGAAGATGCGGTGTGTTTGAAGAGAGTGGTTTAACGATCTCCGTTACAAAGATCTGTCGAATAATTGTCTAGTAATTGTTATTGTTTATGCAAAGGGTATAAATAGAGGAATAACAAAGAAGAGCTATAGTTGGGCTGCCTTCCAAAATGTTAGTTGCTTTGTGTTTGAACAAAGTATCGTGTTTCATAATACCGCTGTACAAAATATATACAATATATACTATTTCAAAACGACGTCAATGTGTATTTTTAACGCAGTCAAAAAGCAATCAGGCATCGGATTTATAGTTGATGCATTGGTTGGTTACTTTGCATATCTACATAGTTTATATACAGTAGTAGAACTGCATACAAACTTTGTATTGATACATTTTGGAAGGCAGCCTTGTTGTTTACATAAAGATGTGAACAGTGGCACACAGAATTGTGCGAATAATAAAGAATTTTAAACACAAATTTATTTTTATTTTATTTGCAATCTACGAGCTCATATTTTAAACGTTTTTAAAAGGTAAAAACGTAACAATATAGTCGTAATACAAAAAGAAAAGAAAAAGCATGCAAGTGTAATGAGTTATTAAATCAGATTTGTTTCGTTCATGCCCTCTTTAATAGAAATAATTATCTTTAGTGGAAGTTTGAGACACCAGGGGAAGAACACATTTGGTATATAGCTTCAGGCATAACAGTTTACCATGACCGACCAACCACCACCTTCTGTTTTATTTACTTTTGAAATTTATAAGACCAAATATGCATTCTGGCACCTCTGCTACTACTACTATTTCTGTTGCCTTTGTGTTGTCTATTTAAATGCCTCTTTCCTTACATACGAAACATGACATGGATAGTGTTATGAGTGTACCACAACAAGTTTATGTTTGTAAGACTTCATCATCATTATTTGAAATATGCTGGCGGCTGTAAAACACTAACTTTTGCTAGTAGTTGTGGTTGTTGTTGTTGTAGTTGTCATATTTAGGTTGTTTCATAGTCTGCTGTTGTTTGTTTTGTTATTTAAACATGGCAATTTCCCTTAAAGGTCCACCAAATCTATTCAATTCGTTACACAGAATTCATGCATAAAACTATTTGTACTTGAATATAAAAACATTCAGAGATGGGAGATGTTGTTTGTTCATAAAAATATGGTCTGTATAAGAAAAATTCATTAAAACAAAAATAGTATTTAGTAAAGTAGACCGTTTTTAAATACCTGAAAAAAATCTTAGTAGTTTAAACGTTTGCCTAGAAGTCGCCGTAGTCTAACAGGTAGTGTGTTGGCTTATTAGACGTAAAGCCAAGGTTCGAGCCCCAGGCCAGACATCAAGACAAAATACAAAAAGTATTTCTTCGGCGACTTCCTCTCAGCAGATTTCTGGCAAAAACTCTGAAAGTAAATAAAATTGCCATGAATAAATTTTTCAAAAATCTGTCGTTCGTAGTCGACCTTAAACTGTAGGTCCCACCACTCATGTATAAAATTAACACACACAACATAAGTGGTGTGAGAAACTAGGACGTTGTACAATGGGTCAATTCGACCTCTGGGTACTGTACTTGTCTTAATTGATAAGTACACGTCCTCTAACCTAACCTCACCTAAACATTTGCCTACAAAAACTTTTCTTTGTTATAAACAGCAGTATCTCATATAAATAAAATAAAATTAAAACTGCTAATAATATGATAAAAGTTGTTTCGCTCATAGTTTGACAGAATTAAACAAAGGTACGGTTAGGTTAGGCTCAACTAGCAGCCGCCGCAATGGGCATAGCTTACTTGTTCTTGATTGGGTTCTTATATGAGTTCTTACTTGGGTTCTTTAAACAAGGCGCAGTTATTCGAAAAAGCATGTGGCGATATTCCTCGATCTGAATTCATTTAACATCTCTTCCTATTTTCATCCTCTCTTTTACTATATTACGTTACTAATGAATTCGACCACCTTTTTACGTAAACGTTTTCCTTTTGTGTTAAAAGACAACAAAAACCTGTAATACAATATTTATTAAATTATTTTTGGCTCCTTTATATTACAAAAAAAAAGAAGTAAAATTATCATCATCCTTCAGTAGCAGTTCCACTCATATTTTGTTTTTTTTTTTTTTTTTTGTAAGCAGTTGGTAAAATGCTTGTGAATATGGCCTTTGTTAACCAGAAAAATGTCAGAAAATATTTTTATTAAAAATCATACTTTCATCAACGTCAGCATCACATGACAGGCAACCATGCTGCGGGACGCGTTTATTCTTCCAGCATAAACTGAAAAGCTTAAAGCGACACAATCGCACTTTCACTCATCAGTAATAATTTTACGTAAATGAATAGCAATGAGACAATGCTTGCAATGCCAGAGGTGTGGATAGAATTTATTAAGCAATTTAATTAAATCTATTCGGGGTAATACTACTTAGGGTATATGAAATAAACTTAATGATGATTCAAGGTTATGACATTAAAACCTAACCTCAATCATTTTATTGGGAAAAAACGAATATAAATTATGGAATATTTCAGGCAGAGCATATTGGATGTTTTAAACATAAAAATTAAAAACATGTGGAAAACTTTTCACATAGAAATTTATAGAAATTTATTCTCCCCGTTATTAATCAATTCTGTTACGAGAATGGAATATCAAGATACTGGTGTATTGCTTTTACATCACTTAACATTCAAATTATAAACAAATAAACAAAAATACAACACCAAACACCAGCATAAAAAAATAATAAACAAGTAAACAAAAATACACCCACAAGATAAAATGTAAACAAAATACACAAACAACCATAATGAATGTAAACAACGATGTTTTCATTTATAGAGATTTGGAGGGGCCAAAGGCACGAACATTCGCCTTCAAGAACATTCATCAGACTGTTTACTCTGCCATATAAAAGGCAAGGCAAAGCAGGCGAATGAGTTAGCGAAGTTCAGTGAGTCTTGTGTGAAGATGCGGTGTGTTTGAAGAGAGTAATCGTGGTTTGAAGATCTCCGTTACAAAGATATGTCGAATAATTGTCTAGTAATTGTTATTGTTTATCAGCAAATTTATAAGCTGATGATTGACAAACAATGCAATTGTTGTTGTTTACATAAATTTGTGAACAGTGATACACCGAATTGTGCGAATAATAAAGAATTTTAATAAAATTAAACACAAATTTATTTTTATTTTATTTGCCATCTACGAGCTCATATTTTAAATGTTTTTAAAAGGTAAAAACGTAACAATATATCCAAAGGTTTCTATAAGAGATTTATAGAAATTATTTTTAATAAGGCAACAAGTTATCCAACATAAAACATTCCATTCGATCTGTCTATATATCTCAAACAAAATTCATAAAAGTTGGTTTAAATGTCTAAACCTGCAGCCAGACTATGCAGACAGAATGCATCTAAATTAGATCGTTGTCAACCTTATCTCTTTTGTAAAAAATTCTATGGCCCTGAAAAGGGCCCATGTTGTTTTATCAACTGAAAGAAAATTTAGAAAACATCTGATAATATTTGATATTTTTTCTTACCTTCAACTAGTACCGGCATAGCTATTTAATGACCAAATTAACAATGGTGTTAGTAGTCAAATACAATTCAATCTCTTTCATTAAATTTTTTATGTGGTCTTAAAAAGGACCGATTCGTAGCGGTGACAAAGTCTTTCGGAAGTCTACATTAAAAAAAACGATGTTTTTAATGGCAAAGATTTCCAAGCATTCCACGCTGAGCTTGGGCTGGGTATGGGTCTAAGCGATTATTGGAGGTGACCTGATAAGAACAGGCATCAAGTTTGTCTCAGATGAATATGAAACACAAGGTTCGGCATTCGGTGATGTTCGCGAAATACCGTCAGTTTTGCTCAGCACTCTGATAAGTCATCTACGCAGTGTGATTTTGGAGACAACGGGTGACTGTATGTTTTAGGAAAAGAATGATAACTTTCGTAGAATTTACAACAATATCGCCGGTTTTCTTGGATGTAGGCTACATAGAAATTTAATTTTATATTTTGAACTCTATTACGTATTACTTGTACGGATTGTATAAATTTCTTCAATTATGCTGTACACATCCATTTCCGGTAGACTTGCGTTGAACAAGGAGGTCAATACCAATAAAAGAGTGAATAATACGCTGAACTGAAACAAAATGAATAAAAGAAATATTAAAAGATATGCTATATAGAGGTCATCTTACCTGTGACCAATGCTTAATACCTCATACAATTCTACAGCATCCGTTGAGGAAAATGATATGAATTTGTGGGTAAAACGACATAAAACTTTGCGATTTGTATGCCTGTATTACGCTATGAATTTTTATTTGTTGTAAGCTCTCAGCCAGATTACGTACATAGGTGTTGTCATCGAAATCTTCTCGTCCTTGTCAAATTAAATTGTACTGAGAATGGCTTTCTCAATTTATATCATGCAGATGTATGTAACAGCTCTTTTCAAATTTGAGCAAATATTTTAAAACAATTTCATTTCATTTAATTTCGTTTCATTTCATTTTTTATATTTGAAAACCTAACATGAATACTTAAACCGAAGAAACTAAATTTTTATGTGCAATCAGACATTTGTTAGACATTTGTACGTGATTCTACTTTTTGCTTCTGATAATTGAGCATTTGCCTCTTACCAATGGCCATCTGGCATGCCCTTAATGTAATGTTGATTGTTCGTAAATATATGGTGTTGTCTGGCTAGGCATCATCTGAATATGTATTGACAGTTGCATCCTTTTGCCCAAACATATCATCTGCATTCAGCCACACCATACCTTAAGTCTTTGATAATAATTTGGTGGTTGTGATTTGCGTGACGTTTACAATACACTTTTTCTCTCCATCTCTCTATCCCAGACTATTTCCTCTTGTGCTATGAAGTGTTGATGATGTCGCATTGAAATCAATGCCTTATGATATGATGACCACGAGAATAGCAAAATGTCTGCACTGACAATTAACAATAAACAATTAATAATAAGAAAATATATCCAATAACTCCCGGTAAAAGACGAGGCGTGAGAGTGGGAGAAACAGAAACACAAATTTTGATATGAATTTTGAATTCTGAATTCTAAAGGGAATGTTAATAATTAAACTGAAAACTATAATTTTAAATGAAATATCGATAACTGATGACAAAAAAAAAGAGAATCGATAAAATAAAAATAAAATATTATTGAATATTGAATATTGAAATTGTGATAATGTTTCGGGTAATTATTGAATACGTTTTAAGCATGCAAAGCTCAATTGACCATTTATTTTCAATCATTCAGAAAAAGCATGAAAGTATTACAAATACATACATACAAACATACATAGAAAGAATGAAAAAGAGAAAGACTATGTGATGGCCATTAAGAATTCAGAAATAAATAATGTATGTACATATGTACGCAAGTATGGTTATTATTTATACATTAATCAGTTATAAATGAATACTTTTATATGTTTTATTGTATTTATTTATTGTACTATTTATTAAACAATTTATCTGATCGAACATTAACTAATGCATCCTCCTCCTTGTAGTGTCACACATATGTACATAAGTATGTGCTTAATTGGTATTTAATGCCTGATTAATCATTACATTACACGAGTACTTTCATATGACACCTGTGTTTAAGTGCAACATGGCAATTAATTGTTTATTAAGGCGTCGTTTATTTCCTTAATTGGTTTTCTAAATAATATACATATCAATAAACAATCTGTAATGACAACATATTGAATGGATACACATAAAATTTTAACTCATTTCACTTGTCTTCTTATGGCAATACTGTGTTAATGGCTTAAAAATTTAGTATTTGCCGCTTTCTTTCATACAATATTTTACTATAAAATGGTATTCTACTTAAATATAAAGCTTACTTTGTTATGTGTGTCCACGTATTTAATGAATTATTTTATTTTTTAAACACTTTAAGTGATACCCTGTAGGAATTGTATGAGCTGCTGTTGATAAGTTGATAGTGAGCTCTACGTACATACATACATAATTGGTCAAAACAACCCTTCAGTCAGGATAACGATTTAGCTTCTCACACCACTAATGTTGTGTGAGAAACACATGGCTATTTCATTTATTCTCAGAGTTTTTGCCAGAAATCTGCTGAGAAGAAGTCGCTGAAGTAATATTTTTTTCATAATTTCGTTTTGATGTCTTACGTCTAATAAGCCTATACACTGCCTACTAGACTACGGCGACGATGGTGAGCTCTATTGGCCTTAAATTCAAATGATTTTCGGTAGCGGAAGTCTTTTGTTATTGTTATAGTTGTTGATTACTGTTTTAACAGACAATGATTTTTTTTTATTTACTTTTCATGCTTTTAGAAGAGCCACTAATGCCCAGGCAAAAAAAAAATAAATAAATAAAATTTAACGTTCACAAAAATTGTTGCAATTTGTATAGAAACTTATAAAAGCAACACAGTTTCTTTGTTTTTCCTCTCTTGCCAGATAAAATATTCAACAGCACAGCTAAAGCTAAAACACCAGCACCAATACATTTATTTCCCAAGTGGTACTTAAACTTTGAATACAAAAAGAATCATCGAAGAATACAACACAGTAACAAAACATGCATGCATGCATGCTTCTAAGTGCAATACATACACAAGCATGCATGTATATGCATCTGCTGTGAAAATATCGTATTTTGAATAGTTTTTGCTATGAAATTAGAAAATTTTACTGGTTTTGTAGCGTTGATTCTCTTCGTATTTTCTTTTTCATTTGTTTGCTTTGCGTTCAATATTCACTTGAATTGTTTACAGATGCTCTGACGTTTTAAACTGTGGATTTTTGTGTGTGCGTGTGTGTGTACAAAGCATGCCTAAGTGTGTGTATAAATAAAGCAGCTTCCATTGGCTTTAGCGATGGCAGTGGCTTTTGTGGGCATTTTACAGTTGTTTCTTTATTTGTTCGGTTGTTGTTATCAGTGCAAGTGTATGTATGTATATGAATCTATAATTGGGCTAGTGGTTAAGCCATGCAGTCAATATTGAATAATGCATGACACAGTACAAATACACATATACATACATACGTGCCCATTCAAACATACATAGATGCACACGCTCAGTTACGTATGTACGTCTCTGTTTGTTATTGCAATACAAAATTTGTATCATTGATATTTGCATTTATGTTTCGTTACTAGTATTGGTGTTATTATGTTTATATGCATAGGGAGAGAGGGAGAAACAGTAAAAGATAGCAAATTTAATGTTAATGCTACAAATGTAAACTAAACTCTCTACTGTTCGAATTGTTTTAGGCATTCATTGGTTAAAATCGAATTTTGTTTGGATTCTGTGCTCCAGAGGGCTATTCGATATTTTTCAGACATTTAGTTTAAAATCTCCTCAGCTTTTTAAAGCTTAGTTTCAACACCTTACTACTACCGCAAATCACAGATGTCTTAAAAATTGTTTTTTAAATATTATAAAAACGTATTACATATTTGTATACGAGTAGTCCTGCGATTATTCTCTTTAATCGAATATTTTACAAACTTAACGCAATCTGTCGCTTGTATATTAATCGAATAGATGACTTTTATGGATTGAAATCTGTGTAACTAAACCACCATTCAACCTAAAAGGACTTATGCCCATAAAGGCATAAGAAGTATTATTATTGGCATACACATCGAATACAAAATAACAGCGTGATTAGTGAAATACATCTGCATACATGTGGAAAAGAATATTGTTGTCAGTTTGGCACTGTATGTATGGCACAGATATCAATGACCAATATTGCCACAAAATGCATGACACATAAGAAACTATTAAAGTTTTTTTTTTTTTAATTTTTGTTAAAATGACTTCGTAATACCATACGAACTGATTAGAATATTGTTGCTAATCATTTATACAACAAAATCTCCACTTAGACTGCACTTTTGAAAGATATGATTGGAATATATTGATTAATATATCGATGGATGGGTGGATGGTATACTCCGTTTAGTTGTAAAACCTTTTAAGCAAATTCAACTGAATTTTAATGGCATAATTTTAACTACATAATTTAATTTAAATTCAAAAGTAAACATTTTTTTTTAATAAAAAAATTCTTAGAAGCGACCGCATTTTTTAGTTCTTTTAAGCATTTTAATATTTATTATAGGCCGTAATAAATAAATTACATACCATAATAACACAACAGCATTGTCATTCTCATTCACAGCCTTATTATCACCATCAGAATGTACGAACGAATGATTACGATTATAAGCGTGGCTAATGTTACCAAATTAAACAAACGAAACAAAAAAGTTTTAATTTAAAAATAAAAGTTTCTTTTTTCAAATTTAATTATCGCGAACGTTTATAGAAGTCATTAACAGAAATAATTCAGTCACAACGCCAAACTAATTAAACACATACACCAGGAACTTTTTTTCATGTTGAAATTATTCAGGCATATGCGGTATACACATTCACTTGAGAGTTTTCACATACAAGGACATTGTATTTGCATATCAAGCCAAATTAGGTGCAACAATACCAACAACAACAACAAAAATATTAATACAAAAAAAAATATAAAAAAACTAAAACATGCAAATAAATTATCAGACAGACAGTTTTGCACACGAATGGATAAATAAATGACTGAATGATTTACCACACATACATATATACGCCGCCAAATGTATTCAAACGGTTAGATAAACACACAGGAATAAAATGCCACAAAAACACCAACAACAAACAAAATTTATTAAATTTAGTTTCTCTGTGGACATGTGTGAAGTACTAGTGTTAGCACAACATGTCACGTATGCATACGTGTATGGCCTTTCTTTGTATCGTTTAATACACACCCACATACATACATACATAGATATTAACACATATTTTCAATAAAGTATACGAACAATTTCAAAATTTTCTAACGATTGTATTGCTTTAAGCTTAAGGAACATACACATCAACACGAACACAAGCACTAACACGAGCTCTGGCACTAATGGCTTGGTTACCCAAGCGTTAGAAACGTAAAATCGTAACGTACGTAGCCTTAAAAACGTTTGTGTAGTTATAGAAACGTTTAAAACGGGACATATGTCAACGAAGAATGTAAATAAAAACGAAACAGAACACAAAGCAACACACAAACAAACACAACACAATGCATAGAAATTGATATACAGACTCATCATCAGTGTTGCCGTTTTTTGTTCAATGTGTAGATTATTCCGGATTTGTTTATTATTTGTCTTATAAAAATAGCTTTTGTTTTGTTTGTTAAAATTAATTAATTATGAGACTATAATTTCGTTTTCTTATTTTCTGTTTCTTTTTTCTCAATTATAATTTAAATTTGAAAAAAAAAAATAAAATAAAAAAACTGCAAATTTAATTTTGATCATATTTTTCCTTATTTGGTGATTTTTTCACAAATGTTGGTTACAATATTTTTTTTTCGTGGCAACACTGCACTCTCTCATGCTTTCTCTCTTATGTTCAAATGTCACGTAAAAACGTGGGAGAATTCTGTTTTATACAGATCGTTCCGTTTTGCTAACGAGAGAGAACGTTTCGGTAATCGTTTACATTGTTCTCCATATGCTAAAAAGAGAACGTTTTCTACGGTACGTTACGTTACGTGTGGCTAATTCACACTTAACGTTTAATAACAGTGACAGCAACATCGTTAGCAGAGACTTGAAATTCAGCTGCACCCACATACAAAGAGAGAGAGAGAGAGAGAGAGAGAGACCGATACATGAAAATGTGTATGTGTTTGTTGTTTCTCTTGTTGCCATCGAGTGATGACAGCCAACACAGGAGTTCCTGTGTTTATTTTAACATATTCTTCATTTAATTGTTACTGTTGTTGTTATTATTATTATCATTCGATGTCGATCATGTTGTTTGTCCTACTTAACAACGACAATACACGGAAACGGAAGTGCACAACAATGATGATGACAAATTCAATGCAGCAGTAAAAACAACACAATTGACACTCTATTGCACAGAAACGCACACACATTAGCACTTACATGAATTGTACACCCTGACTTCTGTTGTTTTTCTATTCTCACACATATGTATACAATACAATACAATACAAATCCATTCATGTGAGAGGATATATTCATATTTACTACCACATTCTGCAATTCCACTGAGCCTTAAACGTACTAATGTCTGTGCTATTTTGCGTAAAAATTACAACAATTTTGTAAAATTTATCTCCTAAATTTGAATGCGTATGAATTTTTTATCGCCATTTTTATTATCATGCTGGCCAACAGTTGCTGCCATTACTGGTGTCTATAGAGAGAGTTTTCAACACCAACGATTTTAATGGCCCAATAATTCGAATAATAAGATAAACGAATAAAACGGACGCGGGACAAATTGACGGGTTAGTAACCGTTTTATATTTCAACATATTAAAACATGTGAGTTCACACCTACACCTATACATACGTTTATGGCGAATGTAGCAGGTCAATTGAAATTTAGCAATATGAAGTAAACATATCCGCTAAATATTTATTATTGTTGTATTGTTATGTTTTTGTATTGTAATTGCAGTTGCTGTCGTCATTGTCGTTTATCAAATAATCATCATTTATTTCAGTTGCGTTATATCACGTTTATAACATCTGCGCAAATCTTTTTCTTAAATTGCCTTCACTAAGCCCGCCTATCCATTTCGGTATGCAAGTGTACAACAGGGTAGTTGGTCTATGTTGTTATAGTTCATCCAATTCTGCTATTGCGGCCTGATTTAGAGAAGAGGAACTGCAACAGGAAGTTCGGTTAGTTATGGTGAATGGCATAAAGCAAAGCGTGTTTCTATGACAACGGTTTGCATCGACTTAAACAAAAGTTAGTCAGATGGGGTAGGGATTAAAGTAATAATTGTCAACCACTGTTTTCTAAATAGCTTATCGCTGGTCTTACAATATGTACCTGAACATTAGTAATGACAGTGTGTTAGTTTCATGTATTTTATTGGCAGCTTTGAGCCTATAATCACTCAAACATACCCATTGAGTTCGGTACGAGTTTTTTTTTTTGGTCTGCTCAATCCAAAGGATTACATTGGCGTCACAGGTATTGATCTATGGCGTGAATTTGGCTTAATATTATACGACTTCTTGTGCTTCAGTGCTATCAAATTCTCTTGTTTTTAAACGAATCTTGCTGTTTCGAAAACTTTTTAAGTTGTTGCTTCCAAATATTTTGCAAGTTCTACTTGAGATTGATAACAGTTTTCATGTTCAACTTTCAATCTGTCATCTTTGATCTTTTTCGGATCACATTGATGTTCTCGGACTTTCGTTGGACAAAAAAGATTTATAACCTCAAACTACATAGAAAGTAATTCGGGATTAGAATCTGAGAATCTGATGATTCTGAAAATCATACAGTTAAGTGCCAAAGTCATACTTTTTATTTTAAATTTTATTCCATTTAAGTATTCTGGACGCTCTTCCTTTATAAAATATTTTTCCATAATTTTAATTTGCGGTGTTTACTAATTAAATGAAATTCTAATTGTGTTGCTATTAACTTTATAAGCTTAATTACCCTTTTCATTATCCAGCAAAAAAAAGGTAGGTAATGCTCTGATTTCCAAGCATTTATATTGAAGCTGTGAGTATATATTAAAAACACTTTCATTACTTCATTAAAGTATTTAAACAATAAGATTTTTTTAAGTAACAAAAATTCAAAAGATATTTTATTTTTCTCGACTTTCACGCCTTTCATATGAAATTTTTATTTTTTTCCTGAATAAATATCACGGGTTAAACTGCACGCAACGTGTTCCACATTGTGCCACAAAAGAAACGAACATATGAAACAAACAACGGTAAATGAAAATGTGGGAAAACGGAATATTTATATTCATGAGCAGCGTTTTATTTGTTTACCCAATAAACACATACTCTCACGCATACATACAGATATGTATATATGTCTGTAAGCAGAAAATTAAATGAAACGCTGATTTAATACAAAAACAAACATGCTTAGTTGTATTTGGAAAAACGTGTACATGTGTACATACTCCAATGCAAACACATGCATACATGCACGTTAAAGAACAGTTTTCATGATTTAAAAATAAATTTAAATGTTAACAATAATCATATACAAGTATTCATAGTTCTTTTTCTCTCTTCTTCTATTTCTGTATGAGTATGAGTATGTGTTTTAGTACTGCATTTACTTTTTTTGTTTTCTCCTTTTTGTGGTGGGTATATGGAGGAATGAAGAAGAACAAGAGCAGTAAATTATGGTACCGCATATGAAATACGATCGTATCACTCATATAATATAATGAGAGTGTATTAGTGTACAACCATACATACATATTTATGTAGGAATAAACGAATCAACTTACGTTTGAATGGGTGAACGTTAAACGCGCGCTAAACAAACACAAATAAAAATGAAAATAATGGTAAATAAAATACATCTGAACACATACATTCATATTATGCAGACATTGTTTTAGTATTTGTGTAATATTAGAGTATATCTTAGCTTGGGGAGCATTATAATTTTACCTGAACAGAGAGAGGGAGCGATAGAGAAGCTTAGACAAATACAAATAAGCCGCCAAGCACAAACACTACCTCATAGACATACATTCGTATGAAATAAAATAAGTTTCAGTTCAAAATTTACAATCGCTCATAACCATATTTATACACACACACTTATATACATTTGTATATGTATTTATGTAGGTGTGTGGTGTTTAAAGTAATTGTATTCCACTATTCTCTCCCTATCTCTCTCCACTAGAATTGTGTGAGTCGCTTCTAGGCGCTTTTGCTATTTTGCTATTTATGATGCTGCAGTTGTATCTGTTTTAACCGGCAGCTACATTTGCTGGCGTTTCAAATTACACTGGTACGCTACACATACAGCTTGTTTCTATTACTTCTTCCTACTCGAAATGCTATCAGATCCTTATTAAATGGCATACCTAAGGTACGTGAGTACATTTTATTTATTTTTGCTATCTTGTTTTTGTGGGATCATATGGAATTTAGAAAATAAATTGCATTACAATTTTAACATCGTATCGTATAATAATTTTTTTTTAAATTCCAGCAAAATTACTCAGCTAAACTGCAGTTTAAGTTACTTTTAAGCGCCTTTTATTGGTTTACTACAGAGATCAGCAATGAGTATTCAAATAGATGAGTAGAATCGAATCAAACTCATAAGCAAATCTATAACAAGCAAAAATCTGTCTTTATTCCTGCTATCTTAGGTACGTATCAGAGATCAGCAATGAGTATTCCAAAAAATGAGTAGCATCGAATCATACTCATAATTTCTGATACATATACGTATAATTTCTATATATTATACGGCTAGACAACGTTGGAAAATGTGAACAAAATTTTTGAAATCAAATCCAATTGAACTCCTAGGCGTATACTCAATATGACATCATGACAATAAATATTACTCATACGTACGTATTACACTACAATTGTTAAATTTTTTCACTACATACCTGTGTAAACCAGAGATGAGAAGCATCGAATCATACTCATAATTTACATACATAATACATAATTGGCCATTACAACCCTTCAGTCAGGATTACGGCCTAGCTTCTCACACCACTCATGTTGTGTGCGTTAATTTTATACGTGAGTGGCGGGACCTACAGTTTAACGTCGACTCCGAACGACAGAATTTTGAGAAACTTTTTAATGGCAGTTTATTTTTACTCTCAGAGTTTTTGCCAGAAATCTGCTGAGAGGAAGTCGCCGAAGAAATATTTTTATTTTTCATATTTCATTTTTGATGTCTGACCTGGGATACGAACCCGGGCTTTACGAATAGTAAGCCAACACACTACCTACTACACCACGGCGACTTCCATACTCATAATTTCCGATACTTATAAACATTCGTACTTATTTTAATATCATGGAACCTCTACTCATATTCAAAGTTTGAAGTACTCACCATAATCATATTTAACAACACGTATGATGTTGCTGATTTCGACTCTTCGTAACTCAACATATACAAGAGTCAAAAAATAAATAGATTCGCGTACGAACTTTAAAATACTCACTAGAAAGTTGTCTGCTTACTTATGTGTCTGTTTTCTTTTTTCGTTAATGCAATAGTAAAAAAGACTGTAAATTTTGTTAAGTGCATATTTTAGCGTATGTGACTATGTTTTTGAGAGTTACAAATATACGAGTATTTCTTTCTATTTTCTGTACAAATGCTTCCTCTCGTTGCCGCAGCATCAATAAATTATGACCCTAATCTGTATGTCTATGCTACATAGTTGAACGTTTAACATTTATTGTTTTTTTTTTCGTTTCATTCTTTTTCAATTTTTATCAAGTCTATCACAGTGCATTTAAAGTAGAAGTTGAGGCATGATTTTTAAACGTTACTTAGAATAATTCATTTTTTATCTTCACAATTTCGTTTCCAAAATATTTTTCATTTTAATGCCGTTTATCTGTGGCTGTTTTGAGATGTTTTAATTGGTGCTTAACTATTAACAGAAAATATTTACTTTGGAACGTAAATCTATATAAATGTATGTAAATAGTCCAAAAAAACACAATAAAATCAACCGAATTTTAATAAAAATAAAGATGGATGTTCGTAATGGAAACAGCTGCTTATTACAATGCTATTAAAATGTAATTTTCATGAAATTTATTTGAAAAAATTATGTCAAAGGCCTCTTAGGGGGTCGTCATTTTAATGAAATTGTTTAAAAATTAATGCAAAATTTATGTAAAAATATTCGACCGAATATTATAGTTTTAGTTCAGCAGAATGAACCCTTTTTGTAAAAATTGAATATTTTTTCCGTTTGACTCCTTTGCATATGCGTTTTGTGTGTAGCTGTGAAAATTTCCATTTATATCGATATGGCTTGCATTTACGTACGTATCGCAAACGTTGATTCAATTTTTTTTTCCATTTCGGGTTGTATTATACCAGCATTTCTATTTTAGTTTCATTTTTCGTCATAATTTTGTACAAAATATAACCCAGTTTCAAGAAAAACCAATAAATGCAGCAAAAATCGACTTTTAAATACGAAGATTAATTCATGACAAGCAAAGAAGGTGTCATAAATATTTAAAATTGTGGGGTTTTTTTTTTAGCTTATGCATGTATGTTGTGTGTGTATGCATCAGAATAGATTTGCGAATTATACTTTAAAATATCATTCACTTATATGGCAAAAAAGGAAAATAGAAGGATTGCACACAACCAGAGAGGGAGAGAGAGGAAAAAAGAGATAGATTTTGTAAAAGTGGTGTGAGTTCAACACTCATTCAAAATGCAAACGTTTTTTTTCTGTAAATTTTCTGGTTATTTATGTATGAGTTGTGTCAAACACAAGTGCATTTACTTCAATACATGAAATTCATATTTGAATGCAGATTTAATGCATATATGTATATATGCATTGCATGTGTGAATATATTTTTACAGCATTTAAAAGAGTATGACAGTCTGTCTGCAGTTGTGTATGAAAGGTGGTTGTGTGGCATGACCAACACACATTTTAAACTAATTACTCGCATATATATTTTTCATATTCTATTGGACTGGTATGAAAAACAATAAATTCATTGAATATTAATGCTGTTGCAAGTGCCAATGTTTGTTTGATTCATGCAAGGTTGTGTCTCCTGTTAATGTCACAAATATTTCATTCATTTTATTGTAACAATGATCCATGTTGTTGATAAATCTGCATGTCGTTTTAATTTTACTTGATATTGTATTAATTTATTTATTTATTTTTATTTTACTCCGTAATATTTTATTTTATTTATTTATTTTCAATTTATTCGCTAAAACTTGTATCACAACACAGGAATAAAACGTTAATATTTTTATGTTATTTTGTAATATTTTTCTTTTCATATTTATTTTTAATTTATCGGCTAAAACTTGTAATTGGTCGCACGTTTGATATTTTAAAGTGGATGTTTTTTTATAAACTCCATTTTGTTTTTTCTTTTTTGCTTTTCTATTTTACAGTGACACTGTTCATAATCTTTCTAATATGCCTGTCTATTAATAATTATTAGAAAGTTTTCTTTTATTTCGCCAAAGTTTTTTAGGAGACACGTAAACAATTTAATAACGTTTAGACAACTGATCTGAATTAATAAAGAACGAGAAAGTGAATTAAAGTTAAGTCTCAATACTATTTTAAATGATAAAATATTATACCTTGCAATGCTTAATTAAAAACATATTTTTTTTTATTTTCTTAAAACCAATATTGAGTATATGGCGATGTATCATTATTGTCATTATAATAAGAAAAATAACGCTAATAATAATATTTTAAAGGATAAACAAAAATTGCTTGTCAGCATGCTCATTCATATACACACACAGACTTACAAAGCGTATACAACATACAGTGCGAGCTCGATTCTTACCAGTGATCAGCAATGAATCGTTTTCTTGCTACTCATAAGCACTCATGAAATTTTGAGTATAAGTGAGTCAACAATATTAAAATTTAACTATGTGCTCTGTTTCGTTTTTTCAAGTTGGGCTAATAGAGCTCACGCTGTACTTCTAAGCAATGGAATAAGAAGTACAAGAGTTAACTTACCTAAAACTATGCAATACTTTAAAGAAAATAAAAGGTTCGTACTCAAGTATGTGTGGGAGTGTAGTACGAGTTCTAAGGATATGTATACGTACATACAGCAAAGCATTATAAGAAGCGAGTGTTGAGAATGTATGGAGAGAAAATGAGAATGAGGTCGCATTTAAGTGCCACTAGAGACTAGTTGTTGATAATGAGGAAACTTGTCAACATTATCACGACTATAGACACACAATACTATGTAGGTATGATATGATGAAAACAGTTAGTCAGTCATTTCTTTATTCTGCATACTCCTCTACAAATTGTGTATAATTTTCTTTTTTATTTTCTATTTTTGTTATGCTCTTCCTTATTTTCTAAAGTATTTGTTTTTGTTTCTGTTATTGTTGTTGTATATGTTTGCTTATTTATTTTTGTATTTTTTTCACAACAACAAGAGGTAGTAAATAAACATACTCACTCATTTCTACAATAAATATAAACAAAAAGGTTTGTATAACCCATATTCGAAATGCTATGAGCAGAACATAGCTACGTTTCTGTTTGTAAATATGTGGCGTTGTTTTTACTCCGGTTTAGTAAAATAATGTATGATTTACAAAGTAAACATAAAAAATAAATCAAACAAAATACGGTTTAGTATTACAAGAATTTATAGAAAAAATAATTCATAAATTAAATTCAATAAATGAATACCAACAATATCACTCTAGTTGAGAGAAAATAAAGACAAAATCCCTTAAATTATAAAGAAATTTGAGAATTATTTTTAATTTTTTGTGAGTTGCGTACTCCCCAATAAATAAGTAAGTACGTATGAATATATGTGCTAGTTAAAGCTTTGTTTACAGAATTTTCAAACTTTAAACTTCAATATAAACTCTATTTTACATAGACTTCCCTACATTTGATGGCTGTCAAGTATGGATTTTATGGGCAATCGCATAAGAAGATTTACTGCCTACAATAACGTACTAAAGTATAGTTCCTTAGAATCTCTATCACGAATCTCAATCAATGATGTAATGCGACTTGTATCAATGATCAACCCGGCTAGACGCCCGCTTCAAAATAGGTTAGTTACAAACGCAGCTCCACCTATACTTGGCCACCTCGGTGAATAACTTTTAGCGTGGCGAGGTTAGCAAGGGTTAAGACCTGGTCTACTTCCCTTTCCCCTACACTCGTGGGTATCTAATAAAACCTGAAAACAAACTAAAAAATTATCCGGCGGACCAAGAGCCAAACCCTAAAGGGGAGTAATTCCAAACAAATAAAATTGACTTTCTTTGCAAAAAACCTAACACAAATGTTGGTTACAATATCTTTTTTTTCGTGGCAACACTGCTCATCATCACTCATGTTCAAATGTCACGTAAAAAAAGTGAGAAAATTCTGTTTTATACAGATCGTTCCGTTTTGCTAACGAGAGAGAACGTTTCGGTAAGCGTTTACATTGCTCTCCATATGCTAAAAAGGGGACGTTTTCTACGGTACGTTACGTTACGTGTGGGTAACTGGCGCATAAGAATAGTAAAATCGTTTCTAACCTCATTTAACGTTCTCGTAAGCAATCCATGTTCAAAAATTTAGCTTTTAAAGTCTGTGGGACCCATTGCTCGAACTTATTCATGTACATATATTGGCTCCATCGAATTTTCTCAGTATAACTAGTCGAAAAACTAATATTTCCCAATAGATTTACATGTTAGAGTATTTATTATTACCACGAGTTGATGTATTAACCACGAGTTGATGTGCTGTACCAGAGACTCGACTACTACGTAGAAATATGTGACTCTTGGAAAAAGTCTCTTTATTTCCTTAGGACACTATTAGTTGTAATAACGACAAAATAGCCAGTTCTCCAATCGGATCAAGATTATAACTTTTTATATATTTTTCCAACTAGTAAAGTATGAACCAGTAGCCTATTTGAGGTCAATAAAAAGTTCCAACGAAAATAAAATACAAATAAAAATCCATATATTTACACATCAATCAGAGGTGGGAATGCGCAACCTTAACAAAAAAAAAAAAAACAGAAATTTAAAAATAAACAATGTACACTAGGAAATAAAACAAAATAAATAAAAACATAAATAATGAAAATAACAACAATAAAAATAATAATGGATAAACAAAAACTACTAAAAAAACACACACACACTCACTGCAAATAAATTTATGTCCTAACGGCACTCACATGCACAAAAATCACTCCAAACGTCAATATCTCTCGCACACAGACACACTGTGAGTGATAAAAATCATTTTTACAAATTACGAGGTACAATGCAAATTTACCATTCAAAATGCAAATATCGAATACATGAATAAAAATACAAAGAGAGAGAGAGAGAGAAAGGAGTTTTAAATTTATTTTAAATTGCTCTTGCTTTTATGCTTTAATATGAGAATAACTTTTATTTTTTAAAAACATGAATTGATATTTATGTATGTGCATACAAATAAATATGTATGTATACAAAATAATAAATAAATAAATGGAGAAATAAATCAATAAATAACTGAATAATAAATAAACAATCATGAATTAAAACAAAATTGCTAAAAATGAGCCTGAATGTAGGAAATATTTTTTTCAAATATAAACATTATCCTACGAGTAGTATTATAACTAATATGGGGAGTAGTTTAGGGATATCCTCACCAACAGATAGGTTAAGGAAAGGTGTTTAAATTAGCGTTTTAAATAGATTAAATATTCCAAATAATTTCAATTATCATCAACAATATTTTGCAATTGTTTTATTCATTTTTCGTTTCTGGCAATTATTTAACTATTTTTGTTATTTACATTAATTTGTTGTATTTTGTACATTTAATTTAATGGTTAAGTGTATTTATATTTAAATAATTATCATTTATCATAATAATTTGTCTAAAAATTATTGCCACTAATTAAAATATTTTGTTAAACAGCAGCAGCATATTGTTTAAATAGAAAAAAATAAAATCACAAAATAAAATCAAACCAGAAATGTTATTTCATTGCAAATAGTTGCTGCGATTTCAATTAAACAAATGAAAAATTAATTTGTAAATGAAAGTAAAATTTATGCCAATAAATTGTCAAAAAAGTAAACAAATAAATGAATTGAAATAAAATAAATCGAAATTTAATAAATTAAAATTTATTAATTGCACATGAAATATCATAGAATAACAAAAGAATACCGAAATAAATAATAATGCTAAGGTTTACTGCGTGAGACCACGGCTCAATCCCCAGGTCAGAAATCTTCAACGAAATATCAGCAGATTTCTGCCAAATACTCTGAGAATAAATAAATTTAACATGAAAAGTTGCTCAAAAATCAATCGTTCGGAGTCGACTTTAAACTGCAGGTCCCGCCACTCATGTATAAAATTAACTCACACTAATAAGTGGTATGAGAAGCTAAGTTGTAATTCTAAATGAAGGGTTGTAGTGACCAATTATGTATGTATGTATGTATGTTAAAGTTTACTGCTTTGCCCGATAACGATAAAAGAATGTGGGCAATTCAAACTCATTTTGTCAGGTCGTGGTATCAAAAGGGGTCACCTACATAGGTCGCCTATATAGTCGGGTAAGAATCACTCGAAAAATGCTGGGAAGCACCAAAGGAACTGATCAGTGATCATTATACTGTAGAACTATCTGTTAACTATGATCTCCAAGGAGTCTTTAGCGGCCTATGAGTTTAATGTAGTGGCTGGTAATAGATACCTACATATACAATTGGTTATTACAACCCTTCAGTCAGGATTATGGACCTAGTTTCTCACACCACTCATGTTGTGTGCATTAATTTAATACAAGAGTGGCGGGACCCAGTCGATTCCAAATGAAAGATTTTTGAGAAAGTTTTCATGCCAAACTTATTTATTCTCAGAGTTTTTGCCAGAAATCTGCTGAGAGGAAGTCGCCGAAGAAATATTTTTTCCATATTTCGTTTAAGTTGGAAATGTTTGAGCTGGTGTTTGAGCTGTGGCCTTACGTCTAATGAGCCAACACACTACCCACTAGACGGTGATTTCGACAACAGTTCACTTTGACTGCAAATCGAAAGGAAATGAATTTGAAGGCAAATATTTTGGCACAATATTTGTTCACAAAACGGAAATCGATATAAAACAACAAAAAATTCAAAAAATTTTATACATACGTTTACAAACAAACACACACAAATGAGGATCAATTATAAAGGGAGAAATATTCTGGTGTCTGTATGAGAGCTGGCATGGTATGAAAATAGAAAAGTGTTCGTATGGCGGACAGTGAAACAATAACTAGACAGACGAAATCAAAAGAATAATGCCATCGAAAAAGAAATAACAACAAAAAGTTCACGTAGAACAATAGCGGCAGACAAACAAATAGAAAAGCCAAGAAAACAAAACAAAATTAAAAACAAAAACAACACAAAAACAACAAGATAAACTAGAAAAACCAAAACAAAAGAGAACAAAACCCAGGTTTTTGTGCTTTAAAGGGAAACTCAACAAATGCTTGGCGGCGTTAAACAAAACAATAAAAAGTAGTTTTTGGTTTTGTTTTTGCTTGTTGTTGTTATTCCTTTTAGTGAAAAATAAATAATAACAATAAAAAATAAGAGTAACAGTAACAGTAACAACAGCAACGCAGTAAAGACAAAGTCACAAGACAATTCAATAAAAAGTGCAACAAAACTCGAAGAGAGAGTCTAAACAATAAAAACTAAAAACAATAAGAATTCATACGAAACAAAAATTAATGGAGAATAGGAGAAGAAGAAGAATAGAAAAGGAAATGATAAAAACAAAACAAAACCAACAAAGAGCGTAAAAAATTTCACTCTATTCATAGCAGGGAAGATTAATGCTTTGAGGCGAGAAGAAACAAAGAATTAGTGCAGGTCTCATAATGGCTAATATTTGCAAATAAAAAATACTTATCTTCTCCACCCTCAACTCATAGAACATAATGGATTAAAAATGCATCTGCAACAATTATAATGACAACACTAACATAATTGGGGGGAGACAGACAAATTGCCTATGAAGCAACAGACCATCATAAAATGGTAAATAAGCACAGGAAGTAAAATATAAATTTGAAGTGCCACTGGTTTGTAGGCATTTTTAGTTATAAAAAAATAAGAAAACACCAGCAGGAAAGAAAAATTTCCATTTGCACTTTTAATAGATGAATACCTCAATTGTAGGTTACTTACTTACTTACTTAATTGGACGTTATAATCCTTTAGTAATGATTACGACCTAGCTTCTCACACCACCTATGTTGTGGGTGTTAATGTCATCTATGAGTGGCGAGACTTATACTTTAAAGCCGACTCCGAATGACAGATTTTTTTTGAGAAACTTTTCATGGCAATCTTATTGCACTGTCAGAGTACTTGCCAGAAGACTGCCGGGAGAAGAAATATTTTTTTTAAATTTCGTTTTGTTTGAGGTGTCTTAGCCAGGGATTAAAACACGGGCTATTGTCTAATAATTCAGCACATTACCTACTAGACTACGGAGGCAAGGTTACATAGTAAAGCCTAAAAATATGGCTTAAAAGTTGCGTTAAACTATCCTCGGCTTACTGCACTAAATGAGAATGCTAAACGTCCAAAAACGAAGGATGAAAATGAACAAAAAGATGAATAAATTTGATTTTTCTTTTCATATATTTTTGTGTAAATTTGTTTTTTCTAGAGCCATTTAAATCCAAAGCAAAGATAATAAAATTGCAATATATTAGGTGTATAAAAAAGTATATTGCAGTTGTTATTTATTTGCTTTTTATAAATATCTTTTACTAGACAACAGTTTTTACACCCCAGGTTTTTAAAATAAATTAAAAATTCAAAACATAATCGTTGTTGTAGCGTTGTGTTATGGAAAAAATATTTATTGCCAGCAATATAACTACAGTTATATGATATTTTTTGTTTTTGTTTTAGTATTTAGGACTACAGTTATAACAGTAAAATACTATACTCTACGGTATGAGTATAATCATAATAAAAAAAACCAACTTTCGAGAGTTTAACGATGGTTAAACGAATTTTAAATGGATTTCTATTCATAAACAAATTAATACAAGTGCCGGATGAAGCCCATTAAGTGCAAAGAGGAGAACAGAGAAGAAAAGCAAAAAAAAATTAGACAAACAAGTTAAAATGATAAAAAACCACAAAGTTTTCCACTTAAACTTTAATTGAGAGTTGGTTAAACAAATAGAAGAAGAAAAAAAAACAAAAAAAAGATGAAAACGTTTAACAAGGAATTGCTAACACGACTACAACAACCACAATACTTGTTGCCTCTTTTTGATTTCAAATGCGATGAGAGAGTGGAAAAAAACTGAATTATTTTGCACTCTTTCTTCTTCCATTTCCATTAAAATTCACAAGTTAAAGACAAAATGAACACAACAGACGATGTTTAGCATGTCATCTCAATAGCCACGATGATGACGATGATGACGATGATCTTTTGACTTTTTCGCACTTCAAGTCTTTAAATGAAGAAAAGCGTTCAAAGACATGATTAGAAGTACTGCTGTGTTAAGGTTCAGTTATAATTCAAGGATTTCTTGGAGTTTCAAAACAATGCTTTTAAAAGGATTAAAAGGCAAACGATAATAAAAGGGAAGACAAAAAGAATATAGAAAGGAGCATATAAAGGGGCAAAAAGCGACAAATAGTTTATGATTAAAATTTAAATTCTAAGATTTTGTATCAAAATTTATTTTTCCTTGTATTATGAAATATATTGCAGACGTATACGTAATATTTTTATAAAGTATACGCATCAGAGATCAGTAATGAATGGTTTTTTCGCTACTCATGAAATTTTGAATACAAGTGAGTCAAAAATATTGAAATTTAACTATGTACTCTGATTCATTCATACTCACTACAACGTTGATTTATAAGTACAGGTTGAAATGAGTATGCGTACAAGGTTAGGTTAGGTTAGATGACGTGTACTTGTCTATTAAGATAAGTATAGTACCCGGAGGTCGAATTGACCCATTCCTAGTTCTAGTTCTAGTCCTAGTTTCTCACACCACTTATGTTGTGTGTGTTAATTTTAAACATGAGTGGTGGGACCTACAGTTTAAAGTCGACTCCGAACGACAGACTTTTGAGAAATTTTTTCATGGCAATTTTATTTACTCTCAGAGGAAGTCTCCGAAAAAATACTTTTTGTATTTTGTCTTGATGGCCTAGGCACGAACCCTGGCTTTACGTCTAATAAGCCAACACACTACCTACTAGACTGCGGCGACTTCAAAAACTTTATGACGTATCCTACCATCAAAGTTGTTTAAATTTGATATCGTAATTAAGGGGCTGCGATAATCACCAGGAGATATTCAGACCGTACAAGATTGATATCAAACTCATACCATTCGAAATATGTTTGAATCATAAGCCTACTCATTTAGATTCATAACTTTAGAAAAATATTTATACTTATACGAGTGACTCGAAATTAACAGTTACAAAAGTCATATAAACAAAAAAGACAGAGCAGCAAGCAGAGCAAACAAACAACCTTCTAGTAAGTATTTTAGTGTTCTTACGCGAATCATACTTATTTTGTGAGTCTTGTGAATGTTGAGTCATGGAGAGTCGAAATCAACAACATCATACCTGTCGTTAAGTATGAATCATACTTTAAACTTTGAATATGAGTAGAGGTTCCATGATATTAAAAGAAGTATGAATGCGTATAAGTATCGGAAATTATGAGTATGATTCGATTGTGCTGATCTGTGGTTTACATATGTACATACATATGTGGGGCTTAGCTTCGGGCTACCATGGGGGTCAGTAGGTGGCGGATAACTGAACGGCCTATCCCAGGTAGGTTAGCTGCGAATAACCAATAAGCAGTCCCCGACCAAGAGCGGCAGATACGGAGGCGTACTACAAAAAGGTACAAGTGACCGAAGACGTTATCTGCGACATGGCGAATCGATGCCGCCATTAACTAGGCATCATCCCACAGGGGGTTCCCTCAAGAGATGGGAAAATAGGAGAGTAACGACTCCGTGGTTCCCTCAGTTCCACCGAAGCAGCGAATTACGACGCCCTTGATTGGGGCATTAGAACCGAGCCCGGTAAGGTTCTAATTATGGTATACCGGAAAATGAATTTGAATTGGTGATATAGGCTGACGATGGCAGTATTCCGGCACTTTAGTAGGCGGTGTGATAGCTGGCTGAAATGGCTGTCGGGCTAATGCTGTCATTGCCCCCGCCCCGTTAAAATGATGGCAAGTCTGTCGGTACGTTCCTGATTTATCACCGTTAAGTTGGTGTTGTAGGACCAGATGTGAATCCCTGGTTTACGTCGACCTGGCTCTGAACACGTATTCCCATGAGGTTACGTGTCAACCCTTGCGTGGCCTCCCTGCTTTTGCATAGATAACCACGGGGTCTTTTGTGACGACTACAACGATGGATTAGGATAGCGGCCGGGAGTTGGGGCCCAAATAAAATGATTAACAACAAAAATAAATCTACAAATAAGACGACGAACGATATGAATACCTTGGAGCTGAACGCTTTCGGGCAGAGCTCAAGGATTCTGAGATCTCCTGTGCGGAATCGGGAAATGAACCCGTTCGGTCAGAGTACGAGGACTCCGAGATCCCCAGTGAATGGAGAATCTTCAAGATTGCTGGCATCGGAATCAGAACCAACGCGAAGCAACCCGACGGCATCGACCAGCGGGGTTTTTGATCAACTCGGAGACCAAATTAGGAGCTTAGTTGATATGATGGAGGATGGAAAGAGGAGATCAATCCACCAGCCAATGAGGGATGCAATTGACTCTATTAAGACCCTATACGACCTGTACGCAGGTGAGTTGAGGGGGCAGTCAATCAATGAGAAGGGTTGCAGCAGTTCTGCAACACAAACTTCGCCCTGGATGAGAAATCAAGAGGGGAAGAGGAGACAGGAGGAGACTGTTGAGACTCCCGAAGCAAAGAGGAGAACTCCAAATCCAGCATCGAAAGCTTTGACAAAGAGGACTACTGAGACGACTCTGGGTCGGCAGGTAAACACTCAGGAATCAACTGGAGAACCAGGGTGGCAAAAAGTCACTAAAAGGAAAAAGAAGGAAAAGAAACCTCAGGAGAGGAAAACAAAGCCTGATGCAATAATGATAGCTACGAGGGATGACACATCGTATGCTGACATTTTGAGGAGGGTTAAAACGGACCCTAAACTTTGCAAATTAGGTGAAAAAGTAACAAAAATTCGGAGAACTGTCAAAGGGGAGCTATTACTTCAGCTCGGCAAGAACGGCGAGCGAACGGAGGACTTCAGAGGGGCCATTGGAGAGCTCCTAGGGGAATGCGCAACTGTCCGCACTCTGAAAGAGAGGAGGACAATTGAGATAAAGGACATTGATGAGATCACGGAGAAGGAAGATGTATATAACGCAATACAGAACATTCCAGGTCTTGAGGGCTTCGCTCTAGCCGACATAGTTGGTCTCAGGAGAGCATATGGTGGAACGCAAACGGCCACAGTGAGCCTCAATGCAGATGCTGCAGCTATTCTTCTGAAAGAAGGTAGAATTAGGATCGGCTGGGTCATATGCAGGATTCGCGAAAGGAACATTCCGACGAAATGCTTCCGATGCCTGCAGTTTGGACATATAGCCCGCCTGTGCGAGAGTAAAGTTGACCGCTCGGGAACATGCCGCAAGTGTGGACAAGACGGTCATATTGCTGGAAATTGCGAACGGGAACCACTCTGCATGTTCTGCAAAGTGGACAACCCAAGGTTCGCCAAACATATCGCGGGGAGCAGGAATTGTCCGCAGTTTCAGCGCGCTCTTAAATCACGATCTAGGAGATGAGGTTAATACAAATTAACTTGAACCATTGCGAAGCAGCTCAGGACCTACTGGTCCAGAGAGTAAAGGAGGAGAATATCGATGTCGCAATCATAAGCGAACCTTATAGGGTACCGAGAAATAGTACTTGGATCACGGACGGATCTAATACTGCGGCTATATGGACTTGCGGTTCATTACCCTTCCAGCAAACCTATGCGCGGGACATTGGTTTTGTTATGGCCAGGATTAAGGGAGTTTTCGTCTACAGCTGTTACGCCCCCCCGAGGTGGTCAATGGATGAGTTCCAACATATGTTGGAGAGGCTGGCGTCACACGTGCGCCTGAACACCCCCGTTATAATTGGAGGAGATTTTAACGCTTGGGCAACCGAATGGGGTAGTAGATATACTAACGCCAGGGGTCGCTGTCTCTTGGAAACGTTCGCTTCCCTTCCTGTGGCGCTGATGAATGACGGAAGAGAAAGCACATTTAGGAGAGCTGGATTGAGCTCGATAATAGATTTGTCGTTTGTGAGCGATGGCCTTGTTTCGCGGACCGCGTGGAGGCTAACTGAGGACTTCACGAATAGTGACCACCAGGCAATCGTGATGACGGTTACTGGGCGCAACACGAGAAGAAACGGATTGCCGAAGTTTACGGGACCTAAATGGAAGGACTCCCGCTTTGACGAGGAGACGTATATATTGATGCTGTCGTCTTTTCATACGACGGGCAACACGGTCGAGGAATTAGTGAGCGGCGTATACGAAATGCTCAACACTGCATGTGATGCTGCTATGCCTAGGAGAACTGTGTGTAGGGGACGTTCCCCCTGCTACTGGTGGAATGACGAGATTCGAAGACTGCGGTCGGCGTGCTTTGGGGCGAGAAGACGGGCCCAGCGCACGAGAGGAAGACCGACATGGGAAGTCGAACGGGCTTCATATGAGGATCTAAGGCGACAACTTAGAAGAGCCATTAAAAGGAGCAAGAAACTATCCTTTCAGCGGATATGCCAGGAAGCTGACATCAATCCTTTTGGGACGGCGTACAGAGTCGTCTGCAAGAGAATCGGCGCTCGAGAACAGCCTAAACTAGGTTGTCCAGTTTTGCTACGGGAGATCATTGGTACATTATTCCCACGTGGCCAGCCCTACACTTTTATAAGTAGGGAGCCGGATGCCATTCATACCATACCCGAGGTAACAGGAGAGGAGGTACTCGCAGCATGCACTGGAATAGGAGATAGGAAAACACCGGGGCCGGATGGAATCCCGAATAGGGCACTTAAGGCGGCTATCCGGCTCAGACCGGATACGTTCGCCAAGGTGTTCCACGAGTGCTTCGTCGAGGGTGTTTTTCCACGTAGGTGGAAGAAGCAGAAATTGGTTCTCATTCCGAAACCTGGTAAACCGCCAGGGGAACCATCGTCGTATCGGCCCATCTGCCTACTTGACACGATGGGAAAAATACTGGAGAGGATAATATACAATCGACTACTAACATGTGCCGAGGCAGGAGGAGCTCTCTCGGACCTGCAATACGGATTTAGGAAAGGACGGTCCACTGTTGACGCGATAAGGAGAGTGGTCGACATTGCAAGAGATGCAATAGAGGGCGAAAGATGGAGATTTGGCACCAAGGAATACTGCGCGGTTGTCACACTTGACGTTAAAAACGCGTTCAACTCGGCGAAATGGGGGCGTATTATGAGAGCCCTCTTTAACATGGCTACGCCGCCATACTTAATGGAGATTCTGAATAATTACTTTCAGGACAGGAAGCTAATATACCTAACGGATGAAGGAGAGCAGGAATACGTAGTGACGTCGGGAGTCCCTCAGGGCTCTGTACTTGGGCCACTACTATGGAACATTATGTACGATGGAGTACTTCGACTGCGATTGCCAAGCGGGACTACAATTGTGGGCTTTGCAGATGACATTGCCATAGTCTCGGTAGCTAAAACGGTAGGAGAAATAGAGGAGAAAACGAACACAGCGATTCGAAATGTTGGAGCATGGCTGGATGAGGCAGGTTTGACACTTGCTGCGCATAAAACGGAGGCCGTCTTGATAAGCGGCCGGAAGATAGTGGAGAAGATGAAATTGACCGTTGGAGGCACAACGATCGAATCGAAGAGGGCGATAAAATACCTGGGAGTGATTATCGACGACAGGTTGAACTTCAAGGAACACGTGAAATACATCGGTGAAAAAGCATCTGTAACACAGGGAGCACTGGCGAGGATGATGCCAAATATTGGAGGACCAGGTCCATTTAAAAGGAGAATAATTTCGGCGGTAGTAACATCGATAATGCTGTATGCTTGCCCAATATGGTCGGAGGCACTCTCAGTGGGGACGACGAGGAGGATATTGTCCTCGGTGTATCGTCTAAGCGCGATTAGACGGATAAGTGGCTTCAGAACAGTGTCTGATGAAGCAGTTTTGGTATTGGCAAAGACAATACCAATAGATATACTGGCGGATGAGATGAGAAGGATATACCTTCGCCGTCTCGAGTACCCGGGACAAATAGCGGCTATAAAAGCGGAGGAACGAAGGACTTCCATGCACAAATGGCAGTCACGATGGGAGAGCAGTCTAAAGGGAAGATGGACATTTCGTCTTGTCCCTGATGTAACCCTTTGGATGAAGAACGAACATTGCGAGCTGAACTACTACGTGACCCAGTTCCTAACTGGTCATGGGTGCTTCAGGAAGTACCTGCACAGATTTGGTCATGACACTTCTCCTATATGCCCAAACTGTGTAGACGAGGAGGAAGATGCGGAGCATATTCTAACATGCTGTCCCAGATTTAGATGGCCGGGAGAAACGAATTTGGAACCAAACCGGCTAATGGAAGAGCTGTTGCACTGTAGGATTCTATGGAGTCAATATAGCCATAGAATGGCTGAAGTTTTGATAGTACTCCGAAGACTGGAGGAACGGAGGCGAAATTTGAATTAACGTGATAAAGCTTTCAAGCTAACCAGCCCTCCGCGAAGTAATACCTTACGGCAGTCCCGCGGGGGGAGAGTGGTTGAAGTGTGTAGGGGGTGGGTTTAGTACGTAGGCACCAGCGATGGTGAATCGTGCACTCTTTTGTTGGAACAAAAGTGTCTTTCGAAGATTCCCACCTCCGGCTCAAGACAAAAAAAAAAAAAAAAAAAAATATGTACATACATATGTAGTGAAAAAATTTAACAATTGTACGTATGAGTAATATGAGTAATACGTACGTATGAATAATATTTATTCGATAGTATCATATTGAGTATACGCCAGGGTGTCCAATTAGATTTAATTGCAACAATTTTGTTCCCATTTTCAAAGGTCGTCCAGCCGTATAATGTATAGAAATTATGCGTATAAGTATCAGAAATTATGAGTATGATTCGATTCTATTCATCTCTTCGAATACTCATCGCTGATCTCTGATACACACCTAAGTTAGTTGCAGGAAAAAAGAGAGATTTTTGCTTGTCATAGATTTGCTATCATACTTGCAATAATACCATCGTTTTTCTTAGTGGAAATTCATATCATCGATTTCTTTCTATACAAGGTAAGTTATATTAAAGACCACCACTGTATGTAGAGTAAGGCTGCCTTCCAAAATGTTAGTTGCTTTGTGTTTGAACAAAGTATCTAAATATATACAATGTATTCTATTTCAAAACGTCGTCAATGTGTATTTTTACGCAGTCAAAAAGCAGTCAGGCATCGGATTTATAGTTGATGCATTGTTTGGTTACTTTGCATATCTGCATGGTTTATATACAGTAGTAGAACTGCATACAAACTTTGGAAGGCAGCCTAATGTTGTGTACAACTTCATTAATTTTTTCTTCATGTCACTCGCACATTGAAACAAAAAAGTTTTACCAACTATTTGTCACCATAAAACAGCACAAAAGAAAAACAATAAAATTAAAAATTTTTGCATTATTGAGTTGCAAATACTTCCATACATTACTTTTCTGGGACTATTGCTTAGGAAACTTATTCTATTGCTTTTTATTAAATACTAACAAACTATTTAAGCAATTTAAGAAACAATTTGCATACCCACATCCACTTCAATTTCCAAGCAGAAATTATGGCAACATTATGGCCATAAGGACTTGCCACAAACCTAAATAAAATTATGAATTTCTAATTGACCACAATTATTGGTATTATAATGCTGTGTTACAATAATAAATAAATTCCAAATAAATTATCCTTCAGGATTAAGAAAATCATTTTCATAAATAATTGCTGTGTGGAAGGTGGGGTGGGAATTGAACTCAAATAAATTAAAGCAAATAAAATTCTAATATTTGATTAAAGGATTAAATTATTTTCAAATTTAATATAAGTTTTCTATTTAATATCCCTCGTAACAAAAAAGAGGGAGTAGAGGGGAAGTAATTGGCAACGTTAAAAATACAAATTTGCCGACAAAAATTATCAATTTTATGAAATTCTGTTTAATAAGCAATTTCCCAACAAAATTTATGCAACAGATAAAGACTACAAACAGAAGAGGAAACATAAATAGAGACAGAGAGGGAAAATAGGAAAAAAATATCAAATAAAAATGAAATGTTGTATTTGTAGTGGAGATAATAACGTTAATTTTGTGGCAAATGGTACTAAAAATTAGTTTTTTCCACATAAACGCAACACACATGCACTTACATACATATACGTTGGGAGGCGCATGGTAAAATCTTGAATGCATATGCTACATTAGAGCAGAATTATGTGCGAAGAGGAGCATGTATGCATTTAAAGCCGGGATGACTATAATTTCATAAGATACGGATCAGCTTTTACAATACCAAACCAGTTTCATAATTTTTATATTCTTCTCCTATTTTTGGAGAAATTTTTTGTTGCATTTTGTTTTTTGTGGAAAAAGTAAACTCAAATGCGGCGCATAATTTTGTATGCAATATGTGCGTACAAACTTTAAGGCCAAGGAAAAGGAAGAGTATGAAATGAAGTGAATATTTCGATAAATTTCTTTTATTTCTGAAGGCATAAAAACTATCACATTATGAGGAGGGAGTCATAGAAAACTGATATTGACAACAGTTACACACACATGACTGCATATGTATGTATGCATGGACAATAAATGTCATAAGAGGACACAAAAATCCAATACATTGACAGTAAGGGGATAAAAAAATAAATAAAAAATGTATGCATGCGGTTGAATCAATTTCCAGTATTCGGAAACACAACACTTGCTGTTGTATATTGTATGATGATGACAATACTTGAGGATAAAATTGTTTGCAAAGTAAACACAAGAAACGCATACACAATATGAACAAAATTACAAACGAAAGGGCACAAGCAGAAATGTAATACTTGATAGCTTTAGTTGTTATTATCATCGTCATCATCATCGACAACATCGTTATCATTCTCAACTTTATCATTTTCGAGATTCACTAGATGAAAGTGGTGGAAAAGTAAAGGAAAAATATCATGAAAAATATCATCAAAAAATTCAGAGAGGAATTTTTTTTACCAACAAACGTAAATAATTCCATACAACAACTGTTTATACCATACTCATGTATTCAACCGTATGTATGTACACACACAATCATTCTTACGATTCAAGTAAAATGCTGTTGCTGTAGTCAAAGTCATCAAATAAAGATTTTATCCTTTACATCCGCTAAAGTAAGTTTATTGTACACAAGATTTATTCATATGTTTACACATACACATACACACATATCCATCGTTATGCTCGCTCTCTATGTCGATAAGTATGTTTAACTAACTTACCTCATCGTCCATTACACTCCTATCCGCATGCAGTTGCACACCATCTGGGTTTGTATGACGACTGCATACTTTGGCAAAATAATAAAAAAAAAACTTAAATGAAACTGAATTTCAAATAAATATACGTGTATGTATAAATAATAACAACAACACCAAAGCCAAGAACTACAAACAGACTACGGGATTATATTTCTTTTTTTTTTAACAACAAACCGCACATGTTACAGTTGTGGTATGGCAAAGAAAAAACAAACTCAGAAGGCAGATGAAAAGTAAAAAAGCAAAGAATTAAATAAAATGTTGAAAACAAAAACAAAATAACAGATTTTTGCAAAGATATTTTGCCAATTTTCGTTAAAATATTGTGGCAAATCCGAATCTAGAATCACTCTCAATAAAGCTCAAGAACCTGTAGCTGTAACTGAAGTATAAATTCGAATAGGCTTGGGCTAGCGAGCGCAATTCAAGTTGGTTGGAATTTGCAATAATCCCATATTCAGCAGCTGAACTCCTAACTTTTACGTTAGCAATATTGGTACCGGACTGTTGAGCAAGTCGATTCAGCAGCAACCCAAATCAAGTTTAAATTCAGGGTAATGAACCTGCAGATAAATTTGCCAGGAGGGAGTGTGTCACACTACTTATGAAGCCAGAAATCTTCTGTGGAATATGAAGACGAATTTTGAAGGATATACCCAACGAGAGAATATATAGAGAGAGATGGAAACTCTACTCAAGGGAGACGAAAGATTTTGAATACATTTTGGGGTGATAAACTTAATAAGTCACAACTTAAGTAGAACCTTTCAGAAAAAAAAACGAACAAAAATTGTGGAAATAAATGTAAATGTTCACCGTCATTTCATTTCAATTTCAAATTTATTACAGAAAAGAATTCTGTTCTTGCATTATTCTACAGCTCAGCATGGATCAGCACAGTTGGTAAGCAACAGTCCGTATGTACAAAAAAAAAAAAACGTACAATCACAGCCACAAACATTAACAAAGATCAGCATAACGGAGCTGTTTAGTTCAGTTGTCTTTTAAGTCATTGCTTCATTGGCTATAAAGTGTTCTTTATTATGGTTGCTTGGAAATGAAGAGCTGTGACTCGGTCTTTGTAATAGCCTATGTGAGCCCTGTAAGTTGATAATAGTTTTTAAACTGAATATGTATGCCAATTCATTACGTTGGTAAGAATTTCAAACACCAAATAAATCCCAGCAAAAATTTTCATTTATGAGTGGAGCTTTACACACACATTCCGCAATGAATGAAAAATGTGGCATTTGCAATGGCACTGTGTTCTACAAATACTTCAAGTTGCTTGCATATGCCGTCGACATTGACATCATAGGGTGTTACTGTTGCCTTCAACAGGGCCTACTATGGTTCTCAATATGCAATTGAGTAGCAGATATCTCACACGTACGAGGAAATTCCTACCGTACAAGTCGGTTATCCTCCTCGTGCTTCTTTATAGCGCAGAAGCATGGACAGTATTAAGCAGCAGCAGCGGCCCTGAGAGCATTTGAGACCAGCCGTCCATTGCGAGTTGGCGATGATTATTGCATTCAAAATATCTTCGGCAGCACTATTACACTTTCAACAAGAATGTCATTGAAAATGAAATGTTTTAACAAATCCATATTAGCATCAGAACAGTTTTATAAAGACATTGTAATTCAGTTTATTTTTCATTTAAGAAGTGACTAGTTTTCCCCGTTGTATGTCATCTTATTAAAGTCTCATATATTTTGTATTTAATTCTGTGTATCATTCTATACCACTCCACTCTATTTCATGCTGTCTCGGTGTCTTTCTCTGCTCTGTTCCAAGCTGCTCAGCTATTTTATGTCATTTTTCTATTCTATTATTGTTGTTATTGTAGTACGATTATGTAACCAGATTTAAAATTCTTCATAATTGAGCTGAAGTAAATTGGTTGTTGTGTGTTTACTTTTGCCAATTTCCATCTCCATCTCCATCTTACTGCGTTGCTCCTTTGGAGTCCTTAACAGAAAGATGGTAAGGAATGCCATTGTATTTATACTTCACTGGTTCATTTATGTTTGTTTTCTTTTTCATTCTTTTGTTGATTTTGTTTCCTTTACGAAAGAAAGTCTGGTTAATTGTTGCAGCAGCAGTAGAGGGAAGGAGAGTGGCAAAGAAGGAGGATATAATTTTCTATGTAAATAAATAAATAAATTTTCCATTTAATCTTCTTTTCCTTTTTTTATTGCCATAGAAAATGTTTTATGTATATTCATAAAACTGAAAAAAGGATTTTGAGATCTTCTTTCTCACAACTGTGTTCAACGAGGAGATGAGCACATCAATTAGAACTAATTCGTAAAAACGTAAAGTTCACTTGAATTTAATTACAAATTTTAATTGTGTACACACACAATATTGTAGCTTAGAAAGTAAATAAATTTTAAATACAAATTCACTAACAAAAATTGAATTGAATATTTGGAATTAAAGAATCAGAATACTTAAAGCCTGTAACAACAATGTAACACAAGCAGATATTAAGTGCTACCACTTGCCTTCTATGTAGTCGCTGTGGTCTAGTAGGTAGTGTGTTGGCTTATTAGAAGTGAGGCTTCAGCTCAAACCCCAGGTCAGGCATCTCCAACTAAACGAAATATGAAAAAATATTTCTTCGGCGACTTCCTCTCAGCAGATCTCTGACAAAAACTCTGAGAGTAAATAAAATTTCCTCGAAAAGTTTCTCCAGAAACTGTCGTTCGGAGTCGACTTTAAACTGTAGGTCCCACCACTCATTTATAAAAATTAACGCACACAACATAAGTCGTGTGAGAAACTTGGTCGTAATTCTGACTAAAGGGTTTGGTTATGGATGTGCTTGCCTGCAATCAAAGTTTATCATATCAGCAGCGATTAAGGATTTGATTCCACATTTTTTCTCTTGTCAAACCGCACAAATAAGGAACTCATTCTCCAAATAAGGAACTCTACGTTGTCTAAACAACTAACTGTATGGGAGGTGTAGTCCAGTTCACAGCATACATAAGTTCTTCCCGGTTTTTCACACCCATTATAATCACATTGCGCGGGTGCTAGTCTTCATAGCCATAAGAAGTCAGCATGCAAGGCTTTTCAATACAAGGCAGTAATTAATCGTGAAGCCCAATAAAAACGGTATTATAAACGGTAGCCACGATAGTTCGTGAGGATTCCACAAATATTTTGCATTTTGAGCTATAACTTCTTATACCCTCACCACACTATAGGGTAACCAATGAAAATCTAAAATGTATTTGCAAATTAAATAAAAATAATAAAAAATTATGCACAAAAGTTAATATTCATTGCTGTTTGTGATTTGAAGTTTTGAATTGAATTGAATTGATTTGAAATTATTGTCAGTCTTAAAAGTTTCCTTCCTCTCCTGCAGCCAACTTTTATTTTGTATATTCATTAAAGGCCGCCAGGCAGGATGGTAACAAATAATAACCAGAGTTTAAATAGATTGAAAATAGCAAAACGAAAAAGCAAAACTCTTTTGTTGTAATACAAAATGACCTTTTATCTTATAGATGCCATGGAGGCGCGTCTCAATGGCGACAATTCAACATCCGTTTTGGCAAAAGACTATCAAATATTCTTGTCGTGGCCAAATATTTTTTTTGTCTGAATACTTTCCTTTCTTGTCTACTCACAGAACAAATGAAAACTATGAAAACTTATGAAGATGAAAGCCACGTTGTTAGCCTACAAAGAAGGAAAAAATTCTCTTACTCTTCTTCCCTGCAAATAGTCCTTTTAGGCCACAAGTTTTTAAAGAACACAAAAGGATGCTGCTTCACAATAGAGAAACTACTACAGAATTATTATGAAAAAAATTTTTATTGCATTTAAAAGAAGTTTTCTTCGTCTTCTATACAATGCTTAACAATATTTTTATTGTGGTTGTCAAGACTTATTCCAGCACAAGAGAATCTTTTCTAGAAAGTTTTTTCTCCCCAATTTGAGGTCATTATGCTCATGGAAAATAATTTCAAACTTTAATAAGAATAGTTTTCTTATTTGATAGTCAGTGGTACATAGCCAGAAGGAGCTATTTTTATATCAAACTGTGATGCAAACTGTATAATACTTTTACTGTAGCAGTCGTTAGGGTGTTGTCCATAGCTTAAGTCCACAAATCAAGAAATTCTTTATTTCTATCACTTCTTTATTTGTTGAATAGCTGTAGGAAACTTTATTTGTAATCAATAATAATAAAACAAATGAAATGAAAATGAAAATCATACCCACTAGCCATTCAAATACTGTTTTAAGAAGTAAAAAGACAACACATTTCACACTTTTGACAGTCTGTTCAAACTGTTATACAATACTTAATCAAACTTACTGCATACCAACCCTAAAGGAAATCTACAAGTTTACCATGACCGTGGCAAATAATAATAAATTGTCTCTGACGCCAATGACCAAAACAATAGAACAGCCGCAGAGAGTCAGGCAAACAATACAAATGAGGCAAAGAAAAGAAAAACAAATCTGCTATCAAAACTATTGAAATTAATTTAAGTTCCTACAACAGCAAATTCAATTGGCTTGGCAACACATTAAACAAAATTTTAAATTGAATTCAAACTGTACATACATGCATGAATAAAGAGAGAGAGTGAGAGAGAGAGAAGGTTTCTAGTAAAATGTGCATTCAATAAATTGCGGAATTCTCATTTGAGCATGCTTGGGTGGCATAATTTGAATTACCACACACAAGAGCTGTTATGGTTTACAAATACAACCACAAACATACGAAAGAAATGAACAACATTATGAACAACAATAACACCAGCAACGAATAAAATAACACAGTCACAAACCCACACACACTAATATACATACATATGGATGTATGTTGTTGATGAAGTGAGTGTAATTTAAGTGCTGCTGCTCTCACAATTGCTTTTAAACCAGAGATTGGCACCAATAGCCCGCGGAGGCCGAACATCTTCGGTTTCTTACATACATAGGACACGATTATCAAGCAAGTTCGTAAAAAAGGAAGTAAAAATGCATTCAGTTGTTTGTCAGCTTCTTAAAGGAAGGTTCATGAGACAAAGTTTAATTATTTTGGCATTTTTTGTTAAAATATATGTAAGTCTACGTGAGAGACAGTATAAATTAAAAGTATTTGATTGCTCCTATTTTCTCTTTGGCACGTGAGAGATAGAAATGATAACTTTTCATTAGTTCTGAAAATCAAATACTGTGATGGATGGTAAATAATAAATATTTGAAGTCAAATTGAAAGTAAAATCAGCTAAAAAGCTCTTAATTGACATCACTGCTCTTAAAGCACAACAAATGACATGCAAATGTTGATTAAAGAAAGAATTTTTGTTTTCACTTTCGTTACTTTCAACAGAGTATGCCACGTACTTGTCGACGAAAAAAATTTTTATTTCGTCAACATACACAAGGATCACGGCTACCCACAATCCATTCATACAACCACCATCACATGAAATGCCTGTGGAGTACACGCTCCGCACGCTGGAGGGTTTTGTTAGGCGATTACAGTTGGCACTCAGTCTGCCATCGGGTGATTTACATTCGACGTTACTTATCTGTATACCCTGGCGACAGGACACGGAACAATCTTGTTTTTGTTTCAGGCACAACACAAGCAGAAAGCAGAAGCAACAATGAAAAACATAGCAGGAAACAAATGAAACAAATTGTGAACGTGATGATTTTTAAACAAGAAATAAAGAAAAACTGAAAGTAAATTTAAATTGATATGGCAGACACAAAGACAGTTTCGTTTGGAATGTGTAGAAGTGAATGCCATTTTTATTTCTTTTCTTTTTTTTTCTTTAAACGAAAGAACAAAACCACAACGAGAGGAAAGATAGAAGCAAGAAGAGAGGCAAATACCCCAGGCAGAGTGAAGTGTGTCAGTTACTGCATCAGGCATTTAAATTTATTTTTCACTTTTTTTCACTTTCCTTTTTCCATTTTTGTTTTTTTATTTACATTTTTATTTTAATTTTTAGTTACTGTTGTTGTTGTTTTTGTTTTCATTATAAGGTTGTATGCTTGTGACATTGTTTACCCACACATTTTTGCACGCCCTCTCTCTTGCACACACTTAAACGTAAACATTCATGAGTATAACAAATAATTTGCATACATTTTATATTGTATACCAAAGAGAGAGAGACAGAAAGAGTAGGAGAGTACATGTGCTTGTATATGTGTGCGTGTGTAAATTGTAGGAAAATAAGAGAATTTTACAAACGTGCTCGGTTGTGAAACGTGAACATACACTGACTCACTTTCACTGCCACATAGAGACACGTATTTATGCTCGTAGTTAAATTTATACTTCTGTGTAGATATGTTCTTCCAGAGATATGTCCTTCGTTACATAGACTCTGCGGTATTCAAATTAGATTTATTGGTTACAAGAAAAATTCAATTTCTTAAATATTTTTTGTTGCGACAGTAAAGTCTCAATTAAAATAATTTGCAGTTCAAATCGGAACAACTTTGAAAAAACATTCTATTCTATTTCTATAGTATAGAATTCCTTACATATTCCTTATTTGCTTACTTAATTTCTCATAATTATCAGAGTTCATTGAAGACCAAAACCTTACGTATAACACTTTCGAATTGACTTTTGCCCTTAACCAATTTAAAACCTAAAACATCTTTATTAAGGAAGTTTTTGTGTAATTTTGTAGGTAAATTGGTAGAGAAATGTTGTGTTGAAAACAGTAAAAAGTAGCATGTTGTCGGTATTATTTATATTGTTGTTGTTAATGCTAATCTTAATGCAAATTTCATTCTTTCGTTGTTGTCGACGTTAAGCAAAAGCACAATGAAACTGAATGACAAGAAGAATAATGAGAATAATTAGTTTCGCTCACTTAATGTTGGAGTATGGAATATGAATAAGAATTTAAAATTTCCCTTAAATTTGATTACAGTTTTTAGGATTTTTGAGCAGAGAAATAATCTCAAAGTCTGGAAGGCAAAATATTGTTACGAAAATGGAAAATCTAGATACTGGTATTTTGCTTGTACATCGTTTAATATTAAAATTATAAACAAACGCTACAAAAACAAAACAATGCAGTAAACAATCCTGTTTACAAATTATCGTACTGCTTAATATAATAACAAACCCCAGCATAAAAGAAATGGTAAACAAGTAAACAAAAATACAACAACAAACACTACAAAAATAAATGTAAACAAAATACACAAACAACAATAATGAAACATCGATGTTTACATTTATAGAGATCTCGAGAATGCTCGCCTTCAAGAACATTCATCAGACTGTTTACTCTGCATTATAAAAGGCAACGCAAAGCAGGCAACTGAGTTAGTAAAGGTTCAGTCAGTCTTGGGTAAAGACACGGTGAATTTGAAGAGAGTAATCGTGGTTTGAAGATCTCCGTTACAAATGTCTGTCGAACAATTGCCTAGTAATTGTTATTGTTTATGCAAAGGGTGTAAACAGAGGAATAACAAAGAAAGCAGTTGTTGTTGTTACATCAAGTTGTGAATAGTGGCATACAAGAATTGTGAGAATAATAAAGAATTTTAATTAAAATTAAACACACATATTTGCAATCTACGAGCTCATATTTTAAACGTTTTTAAAAAGTAAAAACAATAATAATGAAATTTGCTTGAAACTGAATTTGAAATTTACTTCTTTTATATTCTTATTGAAAAGCCTTTCAGCCCTTTCATTTTCCTTTGAATAAAAAAAAAACAATAGGAAAAAAGCCAAAGACAAAACCAAACTATTTAACATTTTATCTGCATAACGAAAACTGGATGTAGAACGCAAATTAAGTTGTTCGACATATTTTTTAGCCAAAACCAGAGAAATGCTACATTTTTATATTATTTTTGACTCTTTTCACTCTTACTATTTTGCTGGTATTCCAAACAGTCCTGTGCACTTGACCAACATAACCTCAAACATTTTTTAGATATTTTTTCTCGTTTTTTTATGGGGAAAAAGCAAGACTAAAAATTTACAAAAAAAACCCCACTAAGTTATGTTTAAATGTTGTAGCAAAGTTAATGAAAAAAGTTAGAACTTTTTAAAAAACATTGTTTTCCTTTCTTTGAAATATAAAATCTACTTGAAAAACCCAGTTTACAAAAATCAAATGAAAGAAAAAGAAAAATTATAAAACCAACGTTTGTAGTCGACTAAAGGATATATTACATGGCCTTAAATAGCTCTTCACATGTAATAAATGTTTAAACTTAAAGAGGGAATGAAAAACAATTGCTAGAAAATTAGAAGAAGAAAAAATGAAAATTTGCTACTTACGACCAATCACCTTTCATTTCTCCACTTTGGACACTTTTCCATATTGCACCGCCCTCATGTTAGCAGTTTGGGTATAAGCGACTTTAGGTCCGCCGCCTGCAATCAGAACAAACAAGAAAACAAACAATATTGTAAGTCGGCATACGAAACAGAGGATAAAAGAACATTTACAAGCAAGTAGGCAGCAACACATGATTAGAAATGAAATGCAAAGGCCCTAAAATGAGTACGTTTAGCTCTGAAATTATTAAGTTGTTGTAGTTGTTGTTATTGTATGTTATAAGTAGTTGTTTAACAGTAGCAATTACAAGACGTTTTTCGTTGTGGTTGCTGCCATCACCAGTAACTTTTGAGGCAACAACATAAACATCAACTTATAACCTACAACATTACAGTCATGATTCTCCACATCATTTAGCCAACCAACAGCAAAGCATGGTAGGATTTTATGCAACGAGAACGGGGTTGTTTCATATTCTGAAGCAGATAACAAGGTCATAAGGAGATATTCTTCTTTTATATTCACGTTCAAAAGATCTTTGCCGAGTTATGCTTGTACCAAAATGACCATCAAATTAGTACGGATAGCCCGTCGTAAGTGAATTTGATAGACTGCCACGAAAATGCTTTTGCATCTTGAACAGATATTTGAATAATTTTGATTTGTTGTTCTGTTCTTCAAAATTTATAAAGAATACTACGTGTATCAAATTTTGTTTAAATTTTTGTTTTTCTTTTTCCCCAAGAGATTTATTTAAATGTAAAACAACCCATATCTTCCTCCCAAGTGCAGCTTTTAGGCCACTTATGTACATATAATACAAACACACACACATACACATACACATGTACATTATAAAATGTATTTACTTTTAAACTCTTTCGAAGAACGTGTGATTGTGAGTGTTTGAACGTGCATTTTATAATTTGCTGTGTGCCTATAGCAAAAAACGTACTCAGTACGTTTATGCCCAAATGTTTCTTATACTGCAGTAAAATCCGCAAAAGCAGTTGGTGTTAAATGTCCTTAAGTAACCTTTTTCACATGCTAAAACGGCTGCAACAGCAAAAGCAACTACAGTCATCGTCATCACCCATTCAAAAGTTCATTCATTCATTCATTCGTTGCACACAATCGTTTATTCATTCACTCATGTTTCCATTTTTTGAAACTCCTTCACTACTTTTCTAAGTGGAACTTCAATATGAGCATTTAAGAGTTAACACAGAAGAACTGGTAATAAAAATATACAAACGTTCATGTAAGATACTTAACAACATTCAATTTAAACTTTGTTTTGTTGGTATTTTCTTAAATTTTTCTTTAAGGAGTCAGTATACTTCGTAATTTAAAAAAATTGATTTTTTCACTGTTTTAGGGTACTTTAGACTAAAGGTAGAAATTTTTTCCGTTCAATCGAAAAGAAGGAATTAAATTGAAAATAGTACAACGCCTTCAGGTGAGCGATTTCGCTAAAATGGGACAGTTATCTTAAGACGAGTAGTTTTAGCCAGAAGGATATGCTTGATGTGTCAATAATTAATAATTTTACTGAACAATTACGATAGAAAAATAAGCGATTTGTGTTTTGTTATTTTTGGCCTTTTAAATAATTTCTAGTTCACATTTAATAAGAACCCATTTCGATTTTTGCTTTCAGACATCTCTAAATCCTCAAATCAGGGTCGCGAAATCTTGAAATTACTTTAAACCCTACAGTACAACCTACATAAAATAACGTAAGCATTGTATAAATCTTGCTGTAGTCTTCTCATTCCATTCATATTTAAATAAAATTTAAATGCATTATTTTATTTTTTTTTTTTTGACCACACTTGCTTCACATGCTTGAGGTTATTTTAAAAATAAATTTTTATTCTTATTTTTTCTTTCGAAAAAATGAAATTAAATTATAAGAAAAAATAGAAAACAACAATTGTGTCCTTAATTAGAAAATTTAATTTTTCTTTCTTTTGTCATTAAAAATTGGTTTTGCATGTTATTTGCTAAACTTCAATTACAGTTAAGTCTCCTCCTTCGGAACATTAAATTACATTTTGAGGTTTTGTAACCAACACAACATGGCCTGACATACAACATGCAAGACAGGTTGTTGCAGCACAAACTGCAAGCATGGATGGTAGAGGAGAAAGAAATTTTTTAGAAACATACGTGTTTGAAACAAACGATGTGAGCGTACACACACGCCCACACATACGTAAAATTAAAACCACACAAACAAGTAACAAAACTCCTTCACAAGCAGGCACATGCTAAGCAGAGAAATACTTTTATTTTCTTCTGCAACATGTCGAGAGTCATGCAGACAGGCTACATTTACTGGCAGGTATTGTTCAGCATAAGATTGTGTAGTTGGGAGTAGTTAGTGTATCTATATACATAAGTGTGTGTGTATTTAGTCCTTAAGAAGTAGTCTTAAGAAGATATTTTAGCCAGAGTTTGAAGAGTTGATTTTACTGTTAGTTTGTACAGTAAAACTTATCTGGGAGAACAGGTATGGGTATTTCACAGCTCTACACGAAAGGTTCCGGATGATTAGCCAGCCACATTGCAGAAAGTGACATTCACTTAAACACCGACTATGACTACGGCATACAACACGAGACATGTTGTAACCTGCAATACAAAAGGGAATAATAATAATGAAAACACCAGATAGCTTGCGACTTCTAACAAAACAGCTACAAAGATTGTTTATTTCTTCTATTTTTCGCTTTCAATATTTAAAATCAATGCGTTAAAGTTTTATTTTGAGAGGAAAATTTACTACAAATTACTATTCCCACTATTTTTTATGCAATGTTTACGGAAATGAATGAAAGGCAGTAGCAGCAACAGCGGTTAAAAAAATACGAGAGAATACAAGACGTGCTAAACGTTTTTAAACATTTTTTTTAAGCTCCCCGAAGGTGTCACGCAGTTACTGTGGCTTAAGTGGTTTTATGTCACAAAAAAAACGGAGCAGAAGAGGCAACAGAAAAAATTTACACAAAACTTCCTTCTCACATATTTTTTCTCTTCTTTTTTTTTTTGTTTCGCCAACAAAGCCGGCAAAAGGTAAAAATATGTTAAACATCCTGGTAGCAGCTTAAACGCTTTTATTCTGTCACACTGTCCTACTCCCGCTTTTTTTGCTTTTTTAATGGTGCCTTAAAGCATTTAACTTTAGCTGAACGTCTGTCTATTTGCTTAGTAAAAAACGATATTACCTTAAGGATAATTCAAATTTATTTTCCAAAAACAAAAAAGTCAAAAGCTTAACTGAAGCTACAATTTCACTATTTAGTGCAGAGCTGGATATTATGAATTAACCAAGGAATTATTGTAAATAAAGTTGGCTTCTAAGATTAGGAAGGTTGGCTTACAAACAAAATTTGAATGAGTTTCTGTTTTTGTTTATTTTTTTAAGGATTTAAACTTTAATCTCTAAAAGGGATTTGAAATAATAGTGACCCTAGTGATGTTTTTGTGTTGAACAGTTAAGCACAAGTAGGAATTTTTTTAATTCAATAAAAGTAGCAAGTATTTCGAAATTTTTTTCCGTTTTCTGCTCGAAATATTTGATAGCACACAGAAGTTTAATGGTTAGCTCGATTTGCTATTTCTAAGGAATAATGTTCATTCATCAGAATATTTTTATAGAGGAAGCCATGTCCACTACCGTCTACATACCTCAACTAGCTGTCATACGTAAATCTTATATTTATAATGAATTGGAAGTCAGATCAGAACAAGGTCTTCAAAGATTCTATTCACACAAGTTCGAAGTATGTGTTCTAGTGACTTATTGCGTTGGAAGCAATTCATATTTTGCGCAAGAGTTTTTTGTATCTACAGTACCCGGTAATTTAAATCTCTTTCCACCACTCTCCAAGCAAAAGTGACGATTATTTCAAGACCATTGGCCTTAGGAAGAGTCTTTGTTTCTTCAATTTCGTCGAGTATACCCTTCCATCATTCCACTCCGCAGAGAGATACTGACCCAATAAGTTTGGTGCGTTTTATACCGAAAGGTATAGCCTCTCTACTTAAATCCCTTAGCTGGCATATGTAATCTTGCAGGCAGGATCTGAAAGTAATTTTCCTTTACATTTTGTTCTGTTAGTCATCTTGAAAGCAACATCCAACATCCAACCATTTCAAAAATGTTCCCTTAGGTTATAAAACAATATTGTGGATTTAACTTTGGTTGGTCAAATAACAACCGACAATAACACAAATTGTTTTATTAGATTTTAAACAAAAAAAAAAGAATACAAGATAAATTACTAAAAAGGAAGAATAGACAACTCAATGTTGTGATGCACACCCCATAACCAACACAAACTCCTCAAACAATTGAAATTATTGTTAAAAACTTTTTAATGTTTTTTTTACAAAAACAAACAAGAAAAAAGACAAGAATTGAAACAATTTTACTCAACTCTATCACCCAGGAAATCCTACTTCATTTTCTTTTGCTTTTATTTCCATATTTTCCTTGATTTTCTATGATCCACAGAAAACTTATTAAAAAGAGAGCGGAACAGAGAGAACAGGGTGGTGAAATTTATTTATGAAACTTTCCTTTTTGTTTTTTCCATGGGAAATTTGTAAAATTTTGGTTTTCAGTTACTAAACTTGGCAGTGGGTAAAATGAAACAACAAAATTTCTCCACAGAAGAACGTTTAAAATGTAAGAAGAAGAAAAAAGGGAAAGTGGAAATGTTGGAAAAGTTTAAAAATGCAAATAAAACGTTGTATACTCAGAAGAGTTGCCATAGTGGTATTGCAATGAAGAGTCATGTTAATGATAATTAATCATTTACTTTTGGTCTGAAGAATATCGTTGGGTATATAAAATCAAACTACAACTACAAATAAGGAGAGAATTATTATTCGTTTACAATTACTTTAATTATCGCATAAACTTTTCAACAAATGTGGTCTCGTCACCTTTTCATTATTTAATTCCGTTTATTTGGTATATCATTGCCAAACCTCTTCCATACATAGAAATTTCTTAAAAAATTACATTAGAAAATGATTTCACTTTAAAGGAGCATTGATGGTCATAATAGATATCGTTGAGTTCTACTCGAACAACTTGGAGATATAATTTTTTTTAAGGAGGGCTTTCTCTAGAACTATTTGCATTACTAAGAAGCTTAGGCAAAAGGGCGACAGTAAAGGAAAATATTACAAAAACATTCCAAAATATTAAACGAAAGGTAACCTTTAATTGGTCTTTAAGCCAGCTTATGTTTGTTATTTGCACCGCCTATGGATATTTTAAATTGCTGTAGAAAAATCTGTGACATTTACCCGTAAGATAATTTTGGGTCTTTCTGTATGTGCTTTACTGGATAAAAGCTCATTACCATGGTAGCATAAATATGAAAGCCAGACAAGACATACACATAAATAATTGGCCATTACAATCCTTCATTCATGATTACGGCCTAGCTTCCCACACTACCCATGTTCTGTGCATTAATTTACATACATGAGTGGCGGGACCTCGACTCCAAACAGATTGCCAGACAAGATATAACCTACAATTAATTGAATAGGTTTCTACACATGTATTTCAATTTCCACACTCAAACTTGGCCTTTTTTCAAACAGAAATTATGATAAAAAAAATTTTAAATTTTTCATTCATTCATTCATTTAATTTAATGAATAATAATTTAAACGGTAGTTAATATTGTCAAAAGGAATATTTCACAGTGATATTTATAGTGCATTTGCTAATTTCTGATTAGGTTCTATTAGTTCTATTAAAAGTTGAATAAAAAATAATAAATGAATACATATTAAAGCTCAACCTGTGATATTATTTGAATACACTTTAAAGCACATGATATGAATGCATGTTATTACCCCTAGTCCCCGCTGTATGTAACAAAAATTTAGCCTCCAAGTTAAATGTTTTCTTCGTTTGTTTTCGTTCTGGTTTTGGTTCATTTCTATTCATTATTGTTAAAGTACTCGGCATTATTAATACAGCCTTCGGCAAATCGATGTTTCTATACGAAACAGCACTTGAAGGTAAGTGATACTTAATACTGGTACACACGCATATGCTCTCATATTCATCATAACGTACATGTTCTCACATGTTCTCACATGATTTTGTTTGTACCCAAATACTGGTGACGGTATAAGCGTATGTGTATTTAAACATATATTGTATGTATGTACGTTGGTATGCGTAATTGTATGATTTTAAACATTTTTTTTGTTTCTTTTTCTGTTTTGTTCTTCTTCAAACAACAACCAGTAGCTGTGTATACTTGTTACTTTTCTTAAGACTCTTATATTTCTCTGAGTGACTGAGTGTAAGTGAAGGTATGGGAATGCGTTGGTATATAATACGCATATATGCTACATACAATATCATTGTAATTGTAAGTGAGTCAAGTTTAGCTAACACAGGTGGATTATGAAAGTATGTTACAGAATATTTCCATATTTTTTCGTTAAAATTTGTTATTTATTGACTTCATTGAATCCTATACTTACACCACAAATATACATGCGAGTATAAACAAATAAAATTTACAATAAAGAAAGCAAGTGAGTGCTTATAACACTGGAAGAAATACATGTTGTAGCACAGGTGGTAGCATAATCACACATTCGAGTTGAATAATATTAAACAGATGACTTTACTGATGTTGTAATTTAAGGTTAAAGATGTCTAAGCACTGCCTATAGAGGTGTCTGGTTAAATAACAGTTATTTCATACTATTTACCACTTAAGAATGGAATGGCATACTAAAAATTTTCTCTCCTTTCGTTTTGTAGACAACTTAAATAAAACTGGGGGGTTACTCTCTATTGCGATGCAAAAGCAAGTTTGATGCGTAAATTAAATGCGTTAAGAGTACAATTTGGTACGCTGTATCGCTTACGCAAAATCTTTTGCAAAATTAGTTGAAAATAATGCCAGATTTGCGCAAGGAAAAAAATTAGATGCGTAAGGAAAATATGAAAGCGCAATAAAGAGTACCAATTATTCAATTACGTACCATTTTCTTTTCGCATTGCAATAGAGAGTAACCCCCCTGATATCAAGGCTAGTCTTCTCTGTGTTTTCAGTTAACAGCCCCCAATATTTGAAATGAGTTATTTCAAGAGCTTTGTATACAATCAATTGAAATCTAAAATTCTGCGTTCTTCTTGTCTTTAACCACATAATTCATTAGCTGAGCAGAAAATGAATGTTAAACCATAAGGAAATCAATATTAATGCATATTTAAATACCATCAACGATAATGACAATGACAGCAATAAATTCCTACAAAATAAATGAATCGAATAAATGAATACGTTAAACGGATAGTTTAACAAGAATTAAAAACAAAAACAAACAAGTTTCGTCTTTTTCTGACACACTCAATAGCAGTAAAGGAACAGGGAATAGGGACATGCGAACAATTTAAAGAGTTTCTTGTTTTTATAGCATGAAAAATAAAGAAGGGAAGGAAATAAAGGTTGGCTGGAAAAAATAGAAAAGAATTTCAGGCATTTAAATGTAAGAAAACGACGCAATTTGACACGCAACATACTTAAGCGAAAGCTAGCCTTCAAAACAATAACAACAGCAACAACAACATGTACGTACATAATTGGTTATTACAACCCTTCAGTCAGGATTACGACCTAGTTTCTTACACCACTTATGTTGTGTGTGTTAATTTTATACATGAGTGGCGGGCCCTACAGTTTAAAGCCGATTCCGAACGAGAGATGTTTGAGAAACTTTTCATTGCAATTTTTTTTTTCACTCTCAGAGGTTTTGCCAGAAATCTGCTGAGAGGAAGTCGCTGAAGAAATGTTTATTCATATTTGGTTTTGTTGGAGTTGTCTGACCTGGGGTTTGAACCTTGGCCCTACGTTTAATAAGCCAACACACTACCTAATAGACCACGGCAGCCACCATTTTTCACACATGTAAAATTGCGGAAAAAATATGCTGAACTTAGTTATTCATTTAGCAGTTTGATTCAAGTAGGCTTGGCCTACTGTTTCAGAAAGCCAGATCAGTAGTAAGGGGCACAGAAGACGTATGTTTCTAAATATTGTATGGACATTACCGTAACTTCCTTTTTCTATATATATGTAAGTACATACGTAACGAATTCCTTATAGTTTGTGGAATTATTTGAAAATTTAAGCCTGTCTTATATTTCGTTCAAACAAACCAAGAATTTTATATCAGGTTTACAAAGATGTCATGATTATTCAAGAAAAACGAGGTCCGTGTATTTTAAAGACTTCCTAACATTCTGATAAATTTAAATCGCTAAGTAATTGAACTATTGATGTCAGATTTATACAAATATTTCCATCAAATTCTCAATTTTAAATGAAAATTTAAAACCAAATAAAATTAATGGCAGAGTCCCTTCGCTTTGCTGTGTGAAAAATTTTGTTTAACAAAATGCTTAAGAAAAAAGGACACACGAAATGGATATAATACAATATGGAAAACATATTCATTTGAAGCCTTTCCTCCTAACACGACATCTTTCTTGCTGGTAGATTTTGGTCTTTTGGGGATTTTATTCTTATTTAATTTGTTTGTGTAAGTTCATCTGGTTTTTGTTGTTGTTATAAATTTTCTGTGTTGCGTGTGACGCTCAAGTGATTTTATTAAAAGCAACACTTGCACAAATTGATTTCAAGATTAAATCATTTCTCTTTTCAGTCCTTTTTTGTCCTTTTTTAGTCCTTTTTTATTCCTTATTTCTTTTGGGTGATTTTGTGCGTAAAGTGTTGAGTGAAAGTTAAAGGATTTCTTTTATTCTCATACATTAATTTCGTTCTACTTTGAACTTGCAATACATTCATCTTACTTTTAGAACTTTTTTCTTTTCTTTTCTTTTCTTTTTTTGTTTTGTAGTTTTTTACTTCCAAACTCTTTTTACCTTAACAGCTTGAGAGATTAAGCCACAATGCAATAAATTTATTGATTTGCTTAAAAGTTTCTTGGCATTAAGATGTTCTTTTCTCTGCGTTTTCCCTTTCTTGTTCAAATTTTTCATGGTAAAGCAAGCAACGGAAAACGCAGGTGAGAAAGTGTAAAGTGTAATCATAAATAATAATTATTTTAATAGAAATTATGCTTGTGGTAAAAGTTCCAGAAGAAAAAAAGTTCCAGAACAAACCCAATCAAAATAATTAATGATTCCTTGAACATTTTTTTTATTTTCATTTGAATCTTCGGTTTTTTTCTTGTTCCTTTTATTTTATTGTTGCTTTTCTCTTGTATACATTATTTATTTTATTCATTTGGTTTTGTCGTATTGCCGAGTGAAACATTATTTTGTAAATAAAATCGTTTTTTGGTTTAAAACTGTAATTACTTTCAACACAACCACTAAAACTGCTTGCCATACCCGGGTCAAACATACCAGTTCTGGTTTGTATGTAGCGGACTGTGCTGTGCTGTGCCATTTCAAATCACGCACCATTTGAATTGTGGTCGGTTTGTGGGTTGGATGTTGGTGGTTGAGCGGAATGGTACCCAAAATAAAAAAAAGGAAAATCACCCAAAAGAAACGTTCGTAAAATGAAAACTTTTGCTCTCTTTTTGTTTCAAGTACAATTTGGTATGTTTTCTGTTTACTTTTCTTTCATTCATTTTTTATACGTTTTTGATTATTATTTAACCAGTAAAGAGAAATACAAGCACCATTCAGTCATGCTTTCATTTATCCATTCATTTCAATGCAACTTTGTTTCGCATTTTTTTCCATTTCTATTTTTCTTGTTGTTTTTATTTTTTATTCTTTCCAAGTGTACATTACCAAATTAATTTATCACATTTTGTTGTTGTTGCTGCCTTCCTTCTGTTGATATTTTTATTATTTTTTTATTTTGTTTTTACTGAAAATGTCATAATAAATTAATTTGTGGCGGTCAGGGCATTCATCAACAGCTCAAGTATAAGAAATATTTGCATAATTGAGGTACAGGGAGTTGAGTTGCGCCACAATAACTTTCGTTTGAACTTTTCCTTTGGCTGTGGCGTGGTCATATTTTTATTAATGATTCCTGTTAATTTCAATAAGATCATGAAATGAACATTGAATGTCATTAAAGGCTCTTAAGCAAATTGTAAGAAAATGATTAAGTGTCGATGGGGTCGGTTATACAATAACTTGTAATTTTTTAAAACAATTACAAATGTTCGGTAATAAATAGCCTTCATAAATAATAGCATTTAAATAGCATTTGTTTAATTAGATGAAATAAATATTATAAAGGATACACATGAATGTAATTAACGAGGTAAGCAATTAAAAGTCAGAATAATACAAATAAAATATTTTCTCCATTAAAAGCTTCTCAATTTACAATTTTAGTTTAATACACACACGCAATAGTAGCTATCAATAGCTAGAATTCTTATGAAATTAAAATTTATTTAAATTAATACTGTTGTGAGTTAATTAACTCAACTAGAAGTTAAGTTGGGTTGAGTACTATATAGCGGCTAGCGAGGGAATTATGGAGTTGACTGCTTTAAAAGCTCCTGCTCTCTTACACTTGATGTAAATATTTAATAAAATCGCGAAGTAATAATCCTAATCACTAGGTTGGCATGGAATGGGTTTATTATCGAAATGGATGATGGTTTCTTATCGTCATATCAACCATCATTTAATCATTCAAAACCAATTTGCCATGGCCCATTTTTAATTCTCCTCGAGAGACACATATGCGAGCGTTGTCGGGTTTCTGATTTCACTGCATACACGAAACAGCCGATTGAGTTGACCCAACCCTTTAGAGCGATTTGTATATTAACATGTTTCCACTCGTAGCTCTGCCAGAATTCCATTCGATCAGGATTGTTGATCTGCTAACATAGTGATGCAATTGATTATAATAGACGTTCTTAGTATCCTGTTCAATATCTCTGCATTAACCCTATATCTTCAAAGGTCCTTTAATATTGAATGTAAATAAACTGCCTTTATCCAAGAGAAGACATCCTTTAACCTTTTTGTTGTTATACTTCCTGTCCAATAGTGTTAACTACACTATTATTTTTTTGGTTTAATTCCTCTAAACTGGGATAAAAAACAAATTGAGTTGTTTTACATACATGCATACATACATACATAATTGGTGATTGCAAATCTTTAGCCAGGAGTACGACCTAGTTTCTCACACCACTTATGTTGTGCGTGTTAATTTTTATACATGAGTGGTGGGCCCTACAGTTTAAAGTCGATTCCGAACGACAGATTTTTTGAGAAACTTTTTCATGGCAATTTTATTTACTCTCAGAGTTTTTGCCAGAAATCTGCTGAGAGGAAGTCGCAGAAGAAATAATTTTTTGTATTTTGCCTTGATGTCTGGCCTGGGGCTCAAACCCTGGCTTTTACGTCTAATAAGCCAACACACTACCTACTAGACTACGGCGACTTCACGGCAACTTTAGTTGTGTTAAATAAATTATTTTATTTACAAAAAATATGCTCATTCTATAAAAATATGCATATTTTCTACTTCTAATGTGTTCTACACTTAAAGATTATTTGACTATTCACCTGAAGATTCTATCAAATTGAAGTAAGTTTTGCGGAAAAGACGAAAACAATAAAATATCTCAGATTTCTATTGCAAGTGTCAGTGCCCTTTTCCCTTGTTTGCCATTTCTTTATGAGTATTTTAAAGACAATTCAAGTAACAGCATAAATAGGATTCTACTGTATTCTACTTTATAATCTTTATATTCGTATATAATTCAACGAATATTGTCTGTAAAACATTGTCAATCAAACGAATAACGATGATAAAGATTTTTATGTCAGAAAATATTATGATTCTGACTATGACTTGGATTTCGATTCACTTTCTGGCTTCCTTCTTTTCTATTTCTCTTCTCTCTTTTTCTATACTTCTTTCATAACCTTTAATATTTGAATGTATTGGTTTGTGAAATAAATAAATTATTTTATTTTCTACTTTGTCTGTATGTATGGATGTGTGTATGTGTATGTATGTGTATGTATGTGTATGTGTTTATTGGAATAAGTATATAATCTTTGCATATAATATTGTAATAATAAAAGGAGGAGGAGGTAAAACAAGAAATAGAAACAGTGAAAAGGAAAACGAATTAATGACAAAACAATGTCAGACTGTCAAACAAATTTTAGAAGTGAAGGCCAACAATTTACTTTTCCCCCATTCCCCTTGGGTTCTCATACTCAATTTTTTCTGTAGCTGTGACTGTGTTTATGTTTTGATTTCCTTGCCGTATTCGTTCTTCTGTTATACTTCCATTGTATTTCGATTGCCTATAGTTTTGACAATCGTCAATATGTGAAAGCCTTTTATTTTTGTCTAAAAAAAATTTGTCTGTTGGAAAATGCTTCATCCTTTCTCAAGGTTATATCGTTCAGTCTGTCAAAGTGATATGGATGATGTATTTACGGGCGTGGCAGTATGTTTAATGAGTACAAGTCAAAGTGTTTTCAGTGCTAGAAATATTAGAAAGAAAATTTCTGTTTCAAGCATCAAAGAGTTTGGTTATCGTAAAGTTATATATGTCGTCTCTAACAATTATTATAAAAAAGTGAATCTGAAAAAGAAAAGTATTATTGGTTAGGATATGCATGTGTATCCACCTCCATCCTGTAGCTTTCATTGCCAAAAGTAAATCCAAATAATTGAAAAGGAGAAGAAAAGGACAAGAATGAAGCATAGAAGGAAAATGGGAAAAAATGCGGAGTACCCAACTCTCATATACCTACACATCTGGCAAGAGTACATGGTTTTTTGACATTCTCAATTTATACAAACCCTCTAAATACTGTACTATTTGATGGTAGTTATTGATCATTTTCTAAAGTATTCATTATAGAGCCGGGCCTGAAGCTACTACCGTCTTTGTTCCAAAAATAAAAAGCGGAAGAAAACGCAAAAACCAAAGAATATTTACGTGTTACAATTGACGTTTGCTGTCGTTTTTAATAGATGACTGACAGCCAACAAAAAAAAGATATACAATAACAACATCTACTATAATAAAAATCAAATCAAGTATCTGAATAATATATACGGATTCTTTGTTTCACTCATTTACACAACCCTACACATGCACTGGAACACACGCGTACATTATATTGGCCATCAAAAAAATTATGTAAAGTGTCAAAACAAACTAGAAGAAGAATAAATATGACATAAAATTATTAGAGTAGAGTTAATAGTAATTTCTTGAATTAACAGGTGTATGTTAAGATCCTTTTTTAGTACTTAAACGCTTACTTTTCACAATTATTTTTTAGCACTTCTAAAGGGTGTTTTTTATAGAGGTACAGAACTTTAAGTTGCAATAAAACAATGATGGATTATTCGATTGACATGAATTTTATTTATCCGAAAGATAATCTTGTGGCATTACATTTTAAATATGATTTCTGGCATATGACCGCCACGGCTGGCGCGGATGTAGTCCAATCTGGACGTCCAATTTTCGATGACTTTTTCCAACATTTGTGGCCGTATATCGGGAATAATACGGCGAATGTTGTCTTCCAAATGGTCAAGCGTTTGTGGCTTTACCGCATAGACCAATGACTTTACATAGCCCCACAGATATTAGTCTAGCGGTGTTAAATCACAAGATCTTGGAGGCCAATTCACAGGTCCAAAACGTGAAATTAGGCGGTCACCAAACGTGTCTTTCAATAAATCTATTGTGGCACGAGCTGTGTGACATGTTGCGCCGTCTTGTTGAAACCACATCTCCTGGACATCATGGTTATTCAATTCAGGAATGAAAAAGTTAGTAATCATGGCTTTATACCGATCACCATTGACTGTAACGTTCTGGCCACAATCGTTTTTGAAAAAGTACGGACCAATGATTCCACCAGCCCATAAAGCGCACCAAACAGTCAGTTTTTGTGGATGTAACGGTGTTTCCACATACACTTGAGGTTTACCTTCACTCCAAATGCGGCAATTTTGTTTGTTGACGTAGCCATTCAACCAGAAGTGCGCTTCATCGCTAAACAAAATTCGCTTATGAAAATCGGGAACAACGGTAATCTCGTTTTGGGCCCATTCGACGAATCTCCGCCTTACTTGATGATCCTTTGGCTTCAAATCTTGCACGAGTTGGATTTTGTAAGCACGCAAACCAAGATTCTTCCGCAAAATCTTCCACAAGGTGGATGGACACAGATCCAATTCCTGTGCTCGATGGCGGATGGACTCATTCGGGTCTTCCTCAATGCTACGCTCTACAGCAGCAATAGCTTCTTCTGTACGCACCGTACAGCGTCTCTGGGGATGCGAGTTATCAATAAGAGTAAACGTGGTGCGAAAACGTTCCATGGTTAATCGAATTAACTGCTCTGATGGACGATTTTGTCGACGATAAAATGGACGTTGTGCGCGATACGTATTCCGCACAGAACCATTATTTTCGAAATAAAATTGCACTATTTGTAAGCGTTGTTCAGGCGTGAGTCTATTCATGATGAATTGCCAAACCAAACTGAGAATAAATCACTTAACAGCAGTTAAATCGGTCGCCATCTTGAAAAGTAATGCCAACTTAAAGTTCTATACCTCTATAAAAACAGAGGTATTCGACTCTTTCGTTTAAAGCCTCAATATCAATAAATAACTTTAAGAGATAAATAATAAATCAGTATTTAATATTTTAGCGTCTTTTGCCCTTACCCAATATAATTTCGGTTAATTTCTACTTCTATATGCAGATGATATAATTACATTTATATCCTTGTCTATACTCTATAGGTAAACGTGTGTATGTGTTATATCCTGTCCTCATCTAAGGTTGTTCATTTTAATAAATTGGCTGTGTTAACGTTTCGATGCTGCTATGTTTCCCTAGCTCATACTATTATCTATTCTTACGCTCTATTGCCCCGGCATCGGTGTGGATTGTGGCATTATGAACAGGCGACGTCACAAGGTAAAGGTAATGGAGTTAGATCGATTTTTACATTTTATACAATCAGATTGTCTATATAGGTTATGGTTTGTTTATATATCCTGTACCGTTTCTATCAAGAAGGAAGCAGAAATAAAAATAAAAATGTTTGCAGTTGAAACTGTAGCTGTAGCAGGCAAATTATTGGGGGTTGTGATGCTGATGGTGATGCTAGCCTAGCAACCATGATGTCTTGTTAAGGCTTTTGCTATGAGTTATTGAAACAGTTTCAGTTTATAAATAAATAATTACCGAACATCGAATGTACCTTGTTTTTGGTACTCTTTTTAGTCATTTTAAGCTGCTATTTTCTACTTAACGTAACTGACATGGAAATAAAAGAATACAAAAAAAGTATACGTTCTATACAGAATTATAAAAGAGACAAGAAAAGAAAAGAATATTCAGAAAATATTTAAACTGTAATAGGATTGCTTTAAAACACACAAACACATACATTATAAGGGAAATATTTATGTATGTATATATGTATGTACGTATATATGTACAGTATATAGCTGTGTAAGTGTGTACGTCTGTCTGTATTTGAATACGTCCTTTGTACGAAACATCTCATACAAATTATCGTTTATTTTTTTACTCTTCATTTTACAAACGTTGTTTCAATGGTATGTGACTGCATGAAGGAGTCTGGGTATATTATAGGAGGTTTTTATTTTCTGTTTTTATTTTCTATTCACAAAAACGTACAAGAGCAAGTAAAACATATTCATTCATGGCAGTTATTCTTCTTTTAAAATTTTTGTCTGGTGAGAAAAACAGATTGTACGTAACAGCAGGCGTTTATCTGTTGTACGAAATATGTGGATGCCCATACAGACATTCACATACTATATAAGGATATATTTTAAAATTTGGGGCATTCTGTATTAAAACAAAGTGACTAACTTTAGTTCTAATGTTTCGAATTTAGCTGCTAACTAATCTGGCCTTATTGCTATTTATGCTTCTAAATTCAATGTGAAATAACCCTCTGTACTTATGCCTTTAATGGACTCTTAAATGAAGGTTTAGTATGTTTCTCATAACTAAACAGGAGGGCGTGTGAATTTTGTGAATTTTTTGTGAATTTCCCACTTAACAATTTAAAAATATGTGGTAATTTCTTCATTATATTATGAAATGATAAAAGGAAATGTAAATTAAAATTCTTATATTATATGCAATAAAAATCAAGTGCACATTTGAAACTTTTCAAGGAAATTTAAAATAAATTTTTTGAACATCATTTTGTTTACATTTGAATAGTCATAAGGGTATATTAAATTTAGTTTTGGCTTTAATAAAATTCTGTTGTATTTCATTTTCTTTTCAAGCATATAGCCTTTATAGGAGGTTGTGTGTGTTCTTACTCATGCCAGTCTGGCGTTTATTTAAGAAACTCACATTCAGATAAACTTTATGGCATACTTTTCAAAGTAAAATTCGTTTTGTACTGTTAATGGCCTCAAATTAAGTAACAATGATGCTCAAGTTTTCCCTTTTGGAAATTTTCTGGCTTTTGTTGGTTTGCTCAAATGACTTTTATAAAGTTACCGAATAAAAAAAAAACAAATCAACTAGCAATTATTAGGACTTTAAAATGACGATTGCAAACATATATGTATCTTTTGATCACAATAATTCATCCAATTATCAAATTTAATGATTTTTTAAACAACCGTTAAAAATTGTTTAAAAAAAGTTAAAAAAAGCAAAAAAAATTAGCATGTAAATGTGCGATAGCTCCCACGTAGATAATCGTTACATTAATACGGATACTCGTAATTGATTGTTTAATATTGAATCGTTGACTAGCAAGTTATGGACACACACACTGTGTCTGACTTGTATGCATGTCTGTTAGTTTCTTTGTATTCTATTCTATTCTACAATTACATCAGAGTGTATGTGTTGAGAGTTTACTCTGCATTTTGGCGTGCCTCGCAGGCATGTATGACAATGTCTGTTGAGTGGTGTAAGTAATACTGTCACACTTGTTCGCATTCGCGTTCGTGTCCATTGGGGCAATAACCAATTTCCAAGCACCGTATGTAGGCAGTGTAACAACATACAACACGAAACAACAGCACAAAGGTTTATACATACACTCATACATATAAAAATAATGTGAAATAAATATTACAAATTGTTTACACACACATTCACACTTTTAATACCCACTACTCCTCAGAATTTTTTTCAACGCAACATGTTTGCGAGGAAATGTCTTAGGGTATGCGTGTGTGAGAGTTTTATATCGTGCAGGAATATCGTACACATTCTTGTTGCTGTTGTCTGCTTGGATTTGCAATTGGAAAACATCGTAAAGAAATAAAGGAATTGAAGGAAAAGAAGGCAAGACAGTAAGATGTAGAAACTGACAGAGCGGCTGAATGTAAGTGAAAGTTTAGGAAACAATATTTGTATTTGCTGTAGTGGCAGCAGGAAACGGTAGTAGCCACATGCTGTTCTTGTTAATATTGTTAGTTCTACAGTCAATCACTCAGTTAGTCATTCAGTTACTCATTCAGTCAGTAATTTACTTCGCATTTGATTGTTTTGATTAAGGCCAAGATAAAATGGTAAAAAGCAACAGCAACAGTAACAGAATTAACGGTAATAAAACTAAGAAATCACTGCTAAGGAAATAAAATGAAAAACAAACCGAAAATAACAGGAAATTACTATAATTGAACCATAACAAGAAACATTACGAACATTTAGACCACAATTCTGATAGCATTTTACCTTAATCAAGACATTGTGCTTAGATGTAATGTTTACAACAAATAACATTAAATTTTATTTCCATTTTATTAATATTGTTGTATTACAGTTGATCATAGTCTGTGGCTATAAAATTAAATGCCGGCCAAGCCTGGAGTGCAGTCACAAATTTGAAAAACGAATTAGAAGCAGGTGTGCAAAAATTGTTTTTTGAAAGGCCTTTACATAAAATGGCGTTTCGATAATGTTAAGCAACAACTAGGTTAGGTTAGGTTAGAGGACGTGTACTTGTCAATTAAGACAAGTAAAGTACCCGGAGGTCGAATTGAACCATTGTACAACGTCCTAGTTTCTCACACCACTTATGTTGTGTGTGTTAACTACAACACACAACAACTAGAAGTTGTCAAAATGCCAATGACAGTGAAGGCAATAGTGTGCGCTATCGCATTTCGTAATATGCAATCATGTCCGGAGAAATTTCGAGCCCAACAGTGTGTCGCCAACAGTGACATGCCATAAGGTGGACCCACACTGTGATTATGTTGATCCCTGTGTTCTGATTTGCAGGTGCATTAAAAAGCAAAAGCAAGATAACATGGCATTGCAAAAGCAACGCTAGCAGTGAGTATTTGATGCAAGCAATATATCATGTTAAATGCATTGCGGGATATGTGTTGATGGAAATAAAGACTCCCTCCAGAGCCAAGTTTAAAAACAAAAGTTTTTTAAATAAAACAGTAATGTTTGTCTGCACTCAAAGTGCTTTTTATTTTTTGTAATGTCAGTATTTAAATATGCACTCTTTCTCCACAGTTCAACTATAGAATTCGGTACTTCGATTTTTTTTTTTTTGTTCAATGTGCAGGTGTAGGACAATGGGGATGCTGTTGACAGCTATGTATATGACGGTTTGTTATTTGTGGCCCTGTGCAGAGTTGCTATGCCTTTGAGTGCTGCGTCCATTTCTTTTTCGCGATTAAAAGCAAAATAAACATAAATTATGTTGCGGTTTTAATGCTGAATATTGCAGCGCATATTTTGCTCGTCCATTTTCATTGACTGTCATTCCCAAAACCCCTTTGCTGAGCTGTACATCAATTACGAGAAAATATTTCGTAAAATAAAATGAGAAAGAAAAGGTATTTCTTTATTATTTACAGACACACACGTACATACATGCATTATATGTTTTTATTGAATTATTTTGTATTTATGTATGTATATGCACGTGTGTTTATAGAATTTTGATACAATTTACTTTTATTGGCCATTTGTGGTAAAATTATTTCATATTTATGGTTAAACAAAAGGAAAAAGAAATACAAACGATACGAACAAATAAATAATAAATAATAAAAAAAAAACATAAATAAATAACACAATATTTTTTTAATAAAATGAAAACAAAACAAAAATATTAAAAAATATAAAATTTTTATTAAATTTTTTACAAATAAATTATTTTTAAATTTGTTTTCACTTTTTTTGTTGTTCTAGTAAATAATAAATAAATTGTTTGCATACATACACACACATACATTCATAAATTACAATTCGCATTCAATTTTATTGTTTATAAAACAATGCAACCAACAACTGTATAAGTACTTATGGTAGAATTTGTTTATTTTATGTAATTTAAATATTTAAATTGTTAATTTAATAATTATATAAATAAAGTTCATTCAAGCGTTTAATTAAAATTTTTTATTTTTTTAGGTTTTTATTGTTATTTTTTGTCATTATTTTGTAACCAAAAGTTTTGTTTTCTTACTTCATTAAACAATTTTTATTTGTTTCCATTTTTACCTTTCAAAAATATTTAAATGGCCTATAATACAGTCAATTAAATTTTAAATTTATAAAAAGAACTCTTTTTTCTTTTAAATTTTATTTACATTAAATTGACAAGCAAAACAATTTTAATTGTTTAGTTTGAAGAAAAAAAGAAAAAAATTGTGTTTTTGATATGAATTACAAGCAATTATTTGATTGTAAAATCATTGTTTAAATTGTTTTTACTTTAATTTAATAATAAACAATAAAGTTTTATTTCTGTGATCACTTTGAAAGAGTTAAATGTATCCACTTAAGTTTACATCAGAGATCAGCAATGTATGCTACTCATAAACACTCATGAAATTTTTAATATAAGTGAGTCAACAATATTGAAATTTAACTATGTACTCTGATTCATTCGTACTCAGTACAACATTGATTTATAAGTACAGGTTGCAATGAGTATGCGTACAACTTTGACATCAAACTTATACCATTCGAAGTATATTTGATTCACAAACCTACTCATTCAGATTCATGAGTTTAGAAAAATACTTATAATACGAGCGACTCGGAATCATTCCTCAAAATTTACAGTCTTAGTTGTTGTTGCACTTACAACAAAAGAAAACAGAACCCATAAGCAAAAAAGACAGAGCAGCACGCAGAGCAAGCACACAACCTTCTAGTGAGTATTTTAGTGTTCGTACGCTATTCATACTTATTTTGTGCTTCGTTTATATGCTGAGTTATGGAGAGTCGAAACCAACAACACCATATGTGTTGTTAAGTATGAATATGATGAGTATTTCAAACTTTGAATATGAGAGAGGTTAGTTAGGTTAGGTTAGGTCGGCGTGGTAGCTCTATTTTCACAAAGCTCACTTGAGCACGCATAGTGGCCCGTTGTGATGCCACGGGTGAACGCAGTCCCTGTACTAACCGAGTTCTCCCAAAATCAGGGAAAAGGAAGAAGTTGGTCAGCGCAAGGGCTGCACATGTGTAGAGGTTCCATGATATTAAAATAAGTATGAATGCGTGCGTATAAGTATCAAAAATTATGAGCATGATTCGATTCTACTCATCTTTTTGAATACATTCTCATTGCTGATCCCTATTACATATGCAGTGAAAAAAATCAAACAACTGCAGTGCACTACGTACGTATGAGTAATATTTATTCGATATTGTCATATTGAGTATACGCCAAGGTGTTCAATTACATTCAATAGCAAAAAATTTGGACACAATTTCTAAGATAGTGCAGCTCAATGAGCCAATTCTATTTCACCAATTCTATTTAAATCGGTGAATATTCTCAACAATATCATGGCCTCAGTGTCGTAGTGCAAATGAGCCCACTTGGTATGCGTTGTTGAAAGATAAGCTGTTATAAAAGGAAGATAGTCGTACAAATATAAATGTATTTGAATATTATTCGTATGAAATCCTCACGATTTTTAAGAAGTTATTTTGCAGTTGATAAACTCTTAATTTTCATTTCTTGTTTTTTTTTTTTTGGAAATCAAAATGTTTTTCTTCTACTAACTTTTATAAACAAAACAATTCGTTTGTGACGTTGTCGTTAAATATTTTACTGCTTTAAAGTCCTCATAATTTCCTTTATTTTTTTTTATTTTTTCTTCAATCAACTTTACGTTATTTTTTATACGATTTGAACACAATGGGTGGCTGTAATAAAATTTTAAGCTTTAAAATGTAAAGATTTAAAAAAAAAATATTCTTCTTATTATTATTGTTACTGCTTCTATTAGCCATAAAACCAATAAGAATTTGAACAATCTTTTCCTCCTTTCATAGAACTGCTACGTTTAGAGGCACCCCTTAGTATCTGACTTGACTTGGTTGTACAAATTGTTTACGTTCGTATTTGTTTACGTTTCTAACAAATCATTGCCTATTTAGTAGCTGTTATAGACTCTGTTGTTGTCGCTGTTGTTGTTTTTATATACCAATTTGTTGTAATAAATGTCAATACGTCGTTTTTGTGGTTACCAAATAAATGTTTTCATTTGTTTGCAGGAGCATAAGAGTAAGGGCACAAGGTTTTCAAATATATTTTTGTGGGAATATTTGTGTAGCATTTTCATTCCTTTTTTTTAAGGATCATATTTCATGTGGTTTGTTCTACAACAATGAGAACAACAGTTCATTATTATTATTGTTGTTGTTTTTTATTATTTAAAAGTCTTTATTTAAGCATTTGTGTGTTTATATTTGCCTGAGAAAATTTGTTACTGGAGGACTTTTTTCAGTACATCATTAGACTGTAATGTAGTATGTGTTTGCGTGTATGACTTGTGCCATTTGAATGGCTTAGTTGTCAAAATATAACGGTAACGGTAAATTATAGTCTGATAGTAAAAAAATTCCAAACGATTGCAACAACAAGCGATTAAACAACCCAAAAACAACAACCATATTTGAAGTGGAAATAAATCACAGAAAATAAATCAGTTAACAAGCACCAGAGAACAACAAATTTGCTCGTACTTACACTGAGAACAACTTTCCATAAGTTTAAAAAACTATCTTCAGGAAATTTCTACTCGTACTTACACTGAGGAAAACTTTTTCATAAGCTTTAAAACTGTCTTCAGGAAATTTCTACCAATAAGTTTTGATTTTCTAGACATTTCATTTTCCTTTCTTTCTTTTACTGTTCTAGACTTTGGTTTTCAAGGTTACAGATATTACACGCATATATCGAACTAATATTCTGTTAAGAGAGTATCGACATTCTTATATACGAACAGTCTTAATATTTTAAAACATTTATTATTCATTTCCACTGTTTTTTAAGTTTTTTTTAATTTTTCTTTGTAAATCAGCCTTCAGATAAGCTGCGTTGCTTTTCAGTTAATGATCCCCAAAATATTTCATTTGCTAAAACAGAGTGTGGCATTTTGAAAAGTGAAAAGCAGACCAATTTGTCATTCGTCCATATCGTTCCATCTAAATGACTTTGGCATGATGTTTGTTTTCTTAAAATTTTTATTTCATTTCCCTGTTTTATTTTCAATTCTATTGTTCTCGTTGACTATTTATACGAGTGTAACTAGAGTACACTAGGCAGTCTTATCGTGTCGTTAATGCTGTGATTATCATTTTTGATTTATTACACGTGAGATAATGCCGTTTGGTAAGAAATACTTGAAGCGTTTTGTACATTTGCTTCTACCAATTTTATTTGTTTTTCTTTTACAAAAAACTACCACGCCAAACTGTCACATTAGCAGCAAAAACAAAGCGGTAAACGGCACAATAAAGTTTATTTTGAAGGGACGTATGGAGGTTTATTGTCAAAAGTAGTATAAAATTGTATCACAAGTAGACATAAATACCAGTATTTCAGTATTTTTTTTTGTCTGAAGCGTATTTGCATATTTAGGCTACCTTTTTGTTTCTTGTTTTGCAATTGTTGTGTTTTGTTTTTGTTTTGCTGTAAGAGTTATTTATTTAAGTTCCATTTATGTTACTTACAAAATAACAAAAACAACAAAACGTACTTTTTATTTATTTGCTTGTTTTTGTTTCTTTACAGCGTGTCAGGGATTTGAAATTTGGCTCTGCGAATAGCGTTGACAGTGTGGTGGCAGCTCCTGTTCACAAGCACTTTACCAATGGGAGATGGCACCAATGTCGTTGTGTTCTGTATCGTTTGATAGTGGTAAGTAGATCTTCTATTACTTTTTCTTGTAGTATTTTTAAAGTGTCCTTTTGCCAAATATTGGCAATAATTTTTGTATTATTGAATATCATTGGCCATCATGAGTATCGTCATTATCGTTGTCATAATCACAGGCCAAAGAACATGAGCAAAAAAGTTTTATTCCTCTTCCCGACATATGTACATTGAAGGACTTTAACTCAAGCGTCAGGTCGTTGCGGTGCAAGGACAAAAACTAAAAATCGCATTCTGGTTATAAAAATTATAAAGTTTAAGAGATAGGGTAAGAAAGCAACTCCAAGAGTTATAAATTCTCAAAGTGCAAGTATGCACACATCGCTCAGGATAAACATATCCCCCCTTACATACTTAAATTACATTCAGACTGAGGAAAAGACTTCAGAGGGAATTATTGGGGATCGTTTGCAATGCGATTTAAATGTTTGCGTTTCATTTTACTGGCTACAAGCAAAGAAAGTAAAAGCAAAAGAGTGAAACACAATGTTTGTTTAGCAATTCAGTGGAAATAGTGTTCATGCATGTAAAATAATAAAAAAAAGACATCAGCCAAGCCAAAGTGTGATGGTTGATTGTAAGGATTGTTGAACGAGCATAAGTGATTGAGCAAATAATTGATGAACGGTTGTATGGTTGATTTGCTGCATGGATGATTCGTTAAGTAAATATATACACAGGCAGTAAATATATACACTATTTACACGTATTCATACAATCTTGAATCTTTAAAAGACAGTTTAACACAACGACAGAACTATTATCATACCTAGACACACTGTCAATTTGAGAACGAACGAGTGTATCATCACAGTCAAAGTTGTACGTGTGGAAATAATTTTCTCATTGATTAAGCACAACACATGTTTTATATTTAAAAAGGTTGTCAATTTTTATTCTGTACTTTTTTTCTTTCTTCGTCTTTAAATACAATTTTAAATTCTATTTCTTTAATAAATAAAGAAAAAACTTTCCTCTTCCTATAGAATCTTGTAATTAATTTCTGCACAATGCCTCATATTGTTCGCAGCAATTTTCGTCAGATTTGTAGACCCTAATAAGGCAATTTGGAAACTGAACATCTGTTTGTGGTTCCGGGATAAATCCATGACCGGATAAATTACATTTTGGGACATTAAGTACACTTTACTCTCAAATCTTCAATCCAGATTAGGACCTCTTTCTGCACAGGTTTTAAACAAAAAGCGGTCATGGAATCCTAATACACTCAATAAAGTAAAAAAGTAAAGTATTAGAAGCAAGGATTCATTGTGTTATCAAAACGATTGATAATGGCTTGCATGTGTTTATCCTTTTTGCTGAGACTGAACATTAAACATTCAAACATTTACATTTCATGTTAATCAATCAATCACTTGGTGTTAATGAAATGTAAATAATTCTCATCACCATAATTTATTTTGAATTTTATGGAACAGTAATGGCAACAATTTCATCATTAGCACTCACACCTACTTGCTGCTGCTACCACCATCTGTCTCCCGGAAATCTAAAATTAAAATTCATTATGCTTTTGCCTTTATGCATCCACAATTTATGAACTCAGCAATATTGTGCTTTAATCTTAATTAACATGAAATCTGAAAACGTAAAATAATGATTTTGAATAAATTATTCAAACGCTTAGAGAAGTTCATTGCTGATAACAAATGGACAGCCAGTTGAAGAGGAAGTGAAACAATCAACCTAAGTTTTATTAATTAAAGTAAAAGGATAATGAAGTCAAATTAATTTCAGCGAAAGTAAATTGAGTGGAGGAAATGAAATGTTTACATTGATATGACAAAAGAGATAATTTATAAACTATATTCAATTAATTGAAGGCATATACCCTAAAAACAATACAAATATGGATTTCTGATCCCATAGTATACAAACAAACGTAGTCGTACCTATTAAAATTCCAATATAAAGTTGGTGACATCGTCACGTATGTACATACATTTGTTCCTGTCAAATAATCCATATTTGTTTATCGTATGAGTGTATATGTATGTGTTACAAGTGTATGAGTATGAGTGTCTTGTCAATTATTGATGTAATGGTCTATGAATTGTTAGAATTCCACTCCACTTAAAGTTTCATTCTTGTACATTTTACTGAAGTCGCCGTAGTCTAGTAGGTAATGTGTTGGCTTATTAGGCGTGAGGCCTTGTTTCAAATCCCAGGTCAGACATCTCCAACTAAACGAAATATGAAAAAATATTTTTTCGGCAACTTCCTCTCAGCAAACTTCTGGCAAAAATCGCTGAGAATAAATAAAATTGCCATGAAAAGTTTCTCAGAAATCTGTCGTTCCGAGACGACTTTAAAGAGTAGGTCCCGCCAGTCATGTATAAAAAATAACGCACACAACATGGTGTGTGAAACTCGGACCTAATCCTGACCAAATGGTTTTAATGGCCAATGTAAAATGTATGTATGGATAAAATGCTTTTCAACAGTAATTACTAAAGAATTGTATTCAAATGTTTTCACTGCGTGTGTTATCTTTTTGCAACAAGAAACTGTTGTTAGTGAACATAATGATTAGAATCTCATGACGTTCCACTTTTCCCTTTCTTGGTAACCATGCTTGTAGTTTCCATTTTCCACGTAAAATATCTTAAACTATAGAAAAGGAAACAAAAACAAGAGAATTTTAAATGTTAACAGGAGTTTTAAATTAATTAATTTTGTTTTTGTTTTAAAACAGAAAAGAGCAGCACAAGTAATACAACACACTTGAACAAGACTTACAACTCTTCTGTGAGCTTAAGGGTTGAATTCGAAATGCTCAGTAATTATTGTCTTAAAACTTCGGTAAACTTTTGAAACACAGTAGAAATGTAGAAATACTTGTGCATACGATTTCAATATTTAGAATTAGATGTAGTAGAGTAGGTTATTAGAAGTTAGGAAAATGTAAAGGAAATAAATTTCATTTAATTAATGCAACAACAAATTCTAAGCAAATAAACATTAAGAAAATAAAGTTTTTAGATTTCCAAGAACTTTCAAATTCCATTTTAAATCAACAAATATTTCAGCAACTAGAACATTTTCTAACAAAACCCCACATTATATTTGAAAATAAATTGTATAAATAAACACAAACCACTGCACTTGTATGTGTAGTTACAGTTTGATTTAGGAAATTAGAAATTTTAATTTTGTTGATTACAGAACAGTTTGGTATTACTAATTAATTATGCTAAGCTGTCTGGCTTTTCAATGTTTGTATTTAAATTTACAAGCTTGTAGTTGTAAACAAATACTAAAACAGTTGCCAATACAAGCACATAATGTATACACAGAATTCTTAGGCTCCTTAATTCATTTGAGGACTTACCATAACGACAATTACAAAACAAGGTGTAAACAATACTCGCTTTACGTCTCTACTCTTAATACGGGCTTACTTTTGCAGCAGACTGTAACAAAAACAACGACTAATAAAACTAAGCAAATAAATATTTCTAAAATGAAAAGAAAAAAAAAAACGAAATGAAAAGAAGTTTAAGAACTTAAACTTAAAAAAACTTAACGCCTTACTAGTTCTCAATTTATTTGAGTATGAGTATTGGAGTAAGGTATTTTAAGTCTTCCAAAGAGTATAGAAAATCTGTTTGTTGTGCCATAGTATGTCACTTTGTAGCCTTTCCAAGTGTGTGTGCTTAAAAGAACCGAAAGAAAGTCTGGGGATATGATGTTAAACTTGATTTTATTTCACGAGCAACAAATCATTACTGATTTAATCATAAAACTTTTACGTTTAAAACAAAATACTCCGGTTTTACTCACACACGTACTCACACATAAAAGAAAATCATACGTGTAAGCTGGTGTACGTTATAAGTGTATTTGTACATGTATTTGTATTTGCCTTTACGATTAAATATGGCTAATGAAGGCAATTAGTGTTGAAAGTTTTCCTGAACAGCGACAATAATCACGTGCTGCATATGAAATGAACATTTTTATGTGTCACCCTGCAATGATTTTACGTTAAACGAGTGGCCGGGGAGTAGCGGGACCTGCTGTTTAATTGGAGTTTGTCTAAATAGAATTCAGTAAATGCGTTTCTAATTAATAGGAAAACAAAAATAAAATAAAACAACCAAGAAGAAAATAAAATTGTTGTACGCATTTATTTATACCATTAAATTAGTTTACATTTCAATAATGTTTGCTTAAGTTCTGTTTGGTGATATTTATCGATTAGAAAATAGATAGAAATATTGATTTTTCTTAATTTGAAAGTTTGTTAATACTTTCGTAATTTATTAGTTTCTGAAATTAAACATTTTTGTATACATTTGCGAATTTCTTTGAATTTCAATATATTTAAAACAAAACTGTATGACTTTTGTTTGCCATGTAAAATGCTGAGATTACATGCATACATACATAAATGTTCATTAAAACCCTTCAGTCATAATTACGACCTAGCTTCTCACACCACTTAAGTTGTTTGCATTAATTTTATACAAGAGTGGCGGGATCCATAGTTTAAAGTCGATTCCGAACGACAGATTTTAAAGAAACTTTTCATGGCAATTTTATTTACTCTCAGAGCTTTTGACAGAAATCTGCTGAGAGGTTTAAACAAGCCAACACACTGCCTACTAGACTACTGCGACTTCTCAAATTATTAAATAGAACATCAGCTTTGTAATTAATTTATCATGTCATTTTGTATTTAAAATTTTACGAACTCATAAATTCTTAATTAATTATCACTCAGCCCACGTAAATACATATGTTTCAAAAAATTTATTATATCAAATGACAAACAAACAAATAAATAAATAAACAATCTGTCACAATGCATTTCACATTTCATTCATTCATTTATTCATTCATTCGTTCATTCTCAGTTATACAGTCATTCAATCATCGTAGACTGTTGAAACTGAAGTGTATTCCATTGAGAATGTTTGAGTTGTTCTAGAAGTTTTTTCTTTTATTTTTGCATTTTCTTTTCTTTCTAGTTTTCTTTATAGTTTTCTATAGATTTTTGTATTTTCTCTTGTTGTTACAATCCCATTTGTTGTTGTTGTTGTATTCATTTGATTACAATGAAATTCCCAAATGCTTTTGAATGCTATTTTTCTAATTACAAAAAGACAGAATTTATTCCCGAATTAAAAACGAAATAAAAAATTCATTCTGTTCATCATTTCAAATGTACGGAAGGAGAGAAAAGGGCTCGCTGCTCAAATGTATGAAAAAGCATTAATTATGCATTAATTTGCTATTAAAGCGTACGTATGGTATGTAGGAATACTGATATGAGATGTTTCATTAAGAACGTACTCAATATGAGAAACAAAGGATTACATTGTTGTATTTTAATCAAATTACACCACATAAAATAAAATGCAATAAATTCCTGATATCTTTGATGCCCTAGATCCTTATTAAAAGTAAAAAAAGCTCCTCGATTTTCTAATGCAGTAGTGTACACGCGAACTTGCTGGTATTCAACAGAAATTTCAAAAATTCCATGAACATGCTTGACAATCATATCAATCCCTGCTTACTTATGACTCATAGTAATTTCTAAATCAGATCAGAGATCAAGAAAAAAACACGTGTTTGCAACAACTACCACATGCATAGAATGCAGGTGCTGTGTATAATTCTATATAATTTGTTAAAACCCACTACGTAGCTGTAGTGTTAGCGCAGCACTTGCTCAAAATTGTGGATCATGTGCTTCAGAATTCGGTTTAAAATTGGCAGTTTCAGTTTGGTTCAGCATTACAAAATACTAAGATTTGTCCGTGGTTAGGCATATCGGCCGTGGATAGGCATATCAGCCTTTCTAGAATTCTTAGCATTCTACAGAATTAATTTTGTATTCATCTAAGTGCATGGAGAGAATACAAACAATTTTATACTTTAAATATCAACACTCAGAGGATGGTCTAACTCATGCAGTGCATTGTGTTGGAATTTGAAAAATAGGGTAAGGAGGAAAGAGAGAGTAATGACATAAGATTTTAGAAATAGGTTTTAATATCTTTATATTAGAAGTAGCCGTTGAAGTCGCCGTGGTGTAGTAGGTAGTGTGTTGGCCTACTATTCGTAAAGCCCGGGTTCGTATCCCAGGTCAGACATCAAAAATGAAATATGAAAAAAAATATTTCTTCGGCGACTTCCTCTCAGCAGATTTCTGGCAAAAACTCTGAGAGTAAAATAAACTGCCATGAAAAAGTTTCTCAAAATTCTGTCGTTCGGAGTCGACGTTAAACTGTAGGTCCCGCCACTCACGTATAAAATTAACGCACACAACATGAGTGGTGTGAGAAGCTAGGCCGTAATCCTGACTGAAGGGTTGTAATGGCCAATTATGTATGTATGTGTATATTAGAAGTAACAGGAAAACCTTTTACTGGAATGAAGTTCCACGTTCGGATCGTCCGGTTACAGAACAAATTCTGTCTGCAATGCAGTGTATTATCCACTGATCCATCGATCACAAAAGGATGTATTTCGCAAGAAACACAGGTGTTATGTAAGAACATATGATTTTCTGTAACAAGTCACTTTATTTCGCTAGAGCAAATAGAACACCCTACCGTCATTAATGAGCCTCTTCGGCCTTTCCTGTATGCGGTTGAGAGGCCACAATATAGACACCGGCCCAGACATGAGAGTTGTATTCAGTTCTTGCTAGGATATGTAAAATATTCAAAATATTTTTGTTTTCGTATTTTTATTTTCATGCAAATCAAATTTTATATTTTCTCCCATACATGTGTACACATTTAAATTGCAACATCTTGACGTTTTCATGCTTACGCTTACATCTAAACCAACACACATATCTACATGTATTGTCTGCCGGTTGTATAATATCCTTAAAATTTTTTTATGAAAACTTATTTTCATTTCTTTGTTTTCGATTTTAAATTTCAATTATAAGTCAGTGTATGTATGATATATAAGTTCGTGTGTGTGTGTGTGTGCTGAAAATTTTGTTTACGTTGTCTATTCTTTCCTCTTCTTGTTTTGTATTATTTTGTTTATTATTTTTTAATTTGACGACCTTGTTGTCGTTTTCTTCTCGTTGTCGTTTTCTTCTCCTACACTTTGAGTGGCTGTGTGTTCTCTTTGAATTTTTTTGTTTTTATTTCATTATTATTGAAGTGATGGTAGTTGTTGTTGTTTTTGGTTTATTCCTTCTTCTTCTTCTTATTAAAATATATTTTCTTTGTGTTTTCTTCATTCCTCAGTTCTTAACGATAGCTTAAGCTGAGCATGTAGGCGAGAAAAGAATGCAAAATGAGAGCGAGTGTGGGGTGCTGAGTGTATACCGTAAACCTAATAATTTATTATAAAAAGTTAAAAGCATTGTTTCCTTAGATTTCTTTTCATATCTCTTAAAAAGAAAAACGTTATTACGCTTGCTGTCGCATTGTTTTTGGCTCTTCAGTTGTATTTTCATTTATTTTACTTTTAATACGAGAGCGTTTTATTGTGCTCGCTCAGCATTCTATGAAATTTAAATGTGGTCACCTTCAAAACCACATTCAAGTGAAAACAAATTATTCCTTTCAATTTTAAAGAGAGGAATTTAATTCCTTTGCAAGTGTTTAATGTGGTTTGGTACTTCCGTTTAATTTCAAGCATTTTGCTTGTTAAACTTTATTACTCCTAGGAGACTTGGAAAGTACTTGATTTTTTTTTTTGATTTCTCCCAAGGGAACACACATTATTAAGTGAAAAAATAAATCATAGCATTAACCTTTAATGGGTCGTCATATTTTCATTAAAAATAATTAAAATTTGAAGATATAAAATGGCTGCCGGCTGTTATAATTTCAAATTAATTTTATTTTAACGAAAATAATAAATCAGGCATTACAAGGTAATGTAATGTAATTGAAATCGCTGTAGTCTAGTAGGTAGGCCACGTTTCAAGCCCCTGGATTACACATCTCGAACGTAACGAAGTATGAAAAAATATTTTTTTTAGGCGATCACCTCTTAGCAGATTTCTGGTAAAAACTGGACCATCATCTTTAGTCGTCCTGTTCTTTCCTATATTTTCGCGATACCCTGCTGTTCACAAATATTATAAGAATCATTATTAATCGTTGAAAACCCTGGATATTTGGCAATCTTTGTTACCAACTTGAAATATTAAATTAAAAAAGAAAAGTTTACATTATTAATGAACATAACTTGAAAAGTTAGAAAATATGTCTTCTATTTTACTATTTCATCTCTTGCTCCCTTCTGTTTTTCAACTCTCTATGTCTTCTTCTTCTTCTTTGCCAATTCTAATCTAATAATGTAGAGCTTAAGAGTCAAACTTTTCGATTTTCCCATAAGCGAAACTGTCGAAGTATTTCAATATTTTCTTAAGCTGCCATCAAAGTATGTGAGTGTATTTGTGTTTCGTTGTATATGATTAAGTGTATTACAGTGTGTGTGTGTGTGTATGTTTTCCTTCTTATTCCTACAATTTTTTCACTATTTAGTTGCAGAATGAAGATAAAGAAACTAAAAAAAAACGAAATTTTTTGCTGTTTAACTTGGTTGCATTAATAATGAGGTTTTCTTCATATTCTCCTGCTTGTTCTTCCTGTGTCTCTTCTCTTCCTTTCTTTTTTGTTTATTTTTCAAATATTAAGAGAAAATGATTTTCTTTCTATTTTCTTGCTATGATTTTGTGTTTCTTTCTGCTTAAAGTCTGGCGTAAAACAATGTTTTAATAATACAGAGGAGAGGAGAAGACTGATAATAAAAGATGGATTGTTGTTTTTCTTCCACTTCTTTATATTTTTCTTGTGGGGGTAAAAAAACAATGAATGAGTGAATGAACGAAATGCTTTCATAATTCATAATGCAATTCATTTTCTTTTACAAACATAATAAAAGAGGGAGAGAGAATACGTAAGAAACTAGGGATAGAGAGAAGTTAAAGCAGTGTTCAGTCTTGCAATTGCTTGCTGTTTAAGTCCTTATTGAAGCGAAACAAGAAAAAATATTACGAAGGAAACTACGACACTATTAAGCAGAAACGAGATGATTATTAAGTGCCAAAGATTAATGTCTATGGGTATACATAAGTGTGTGTATGATATAATAACATTGTTATACATGTCTCTTATGCTTAAAAAAAATGTTAGTCTTTCCTCAATTAATTATGAATTTAAAAAAAAAACCTTTTAGTCTGCAATAATTTGATCAAATATTGAATATTGCAACTCCACAGTTGTGTTCTAATCAAACCAGTTTGAAAGTTTTCTCAATACTATTACAACAATAACATTAAATCATAGAATAGAAGGGAATTATAATGTTGTAACACATATGATTCAAACAAAAGAACAAAGAAGATGTTATTGAGTAGAATCCCTAGAACTAAAACAAGTTCTTGGAAAGATTATCAAATAGAACATGTTCTGTAAGAATGAAAAACTCTTACTTGTTCTAAAGACAACATTTGAAAACAAAAGTAACATTTTATAAATTTTTTTGTTGTTTGCGGCCCTATGCTCCCTAAAGGAGTAAGAGGAACATACTTGTATATATGTACATATAAAACGTTTGGTAGAGCATTTATAATCTTTATTGTACAACCTTTAAAGTTATTCATCATTTACATGGTAACCTAAAGGGATTATTGTTTTCAATTATTAACAATAATTCATTTAACTCACCTATTCTGTGTTAAATACAAATTTAAATATTTAATTTAAATCTATGGAGTATTTAATTCAACACATTCAGACCTACATATGTATATATACGTGCATAGAACACATTATTGTAGAAACAAAAACTAATTACAAAACAAAAAGTCAATATTTAAGCCTTATTAGTTATGCTTAGTATTATTTATGGACAACTAAACAAATATATGAACAGACATCTAACCGCATACATACAGTGGACAGCAAAAGTCTTAATACTCCAATATATTTTGACAAAAAAAAGTCCTCACAGAGACTTCCAGAGAGTATTTAACAGATCATTTGAAAGAACGGTTATGTAATCGCTAAACCTCAAACAAAAGTCAACCGAAAAACTTGCTCATGGTGCCACCAGAAAACACTAAACAAAACTTGTACATTCAATTCCAAATGGGTTAAATGGAGTGTTTGACCTTAAGGGATATTCTACTAAATACAAGGAATAACACTTTCATATATTAGGACTTTGAATTTTAAATTTACTCAGAGTTCTCCTGGGGGGTGCCTATGGAGTCATCTGAAACTTTTCCTTATTTTTCTCTTGTTTTATGAAAAATTGTTTGTTTTATAATAAAACAGAAATAAATTAATAAAATAAATACACTGAGCGCCAAAAGTGAGAAAACACCACTGAAATAATTCATTTTCTTAGGATAGCGAGAAAAGTAAATGAGAATAGTCGAATAAATTTCCAAAAATAAAAACGTTTATTTATTACTTATAAAATGTTAAAACAAAAACAACAATTCATGATAAAGGAGCTTTTTTATACTTAAGAACAAAAGTGTTGACTCACTTATGGCGCTCACTGTATATAAACTATAAATTTGTATACAAACGTTTGGCTAAAATTCATGAAATTGCTAAAATATATTGCTATAATAAGACTTTTGCTGCCAACTGTACCTCAATAAATACATATTGGTGCACTACATTAAAGCGGGTATACATATAGCGTTTCTATTAGTATGTCACCTTGAGTGCTTTGCACCTCATCATCTGATTATTGGGTCATACATTTACTCAAGTCGCCGTAGTCTAGTAGGTAGTGTGGTGGCTTATTAGACGCAAGGCGACAGTTCAAACCCCAGGTCAGACATCAAAACGAAATATTTCTTCGGAGACTTCCTCTCAGCAGATTTCTGGCAAAAACTCTAAGAGCAAATAAAATTGAAATGTAAAGTTTCTCAAAAACTCTGTCGTTCAGACAATATAAGTGATGTAAGAAGATAGGTCGTAATCCTGACTCAAGGTTTGTAATAACCAATTATGTATGTTTATATGTACTTTTACTCAAAAGTCCAAATTTTTCTTAGTTAATGCCAATTATTTTTTTGCTTCATTTTATATTTCATAAATACAGTTAATCAGGGAAAAACTTTACAGAAACAAATCTTACAAATATTCAAAATAAAAATTGAAAACTGCAACTGCACTCTCACTTGCATACACTATGGTAAACCATGATATTGAAACACAATAAAATCTAATAGAAGAACCCACTCTACTATAATTATCATTATCAAGTCAGTATTAATTATTAACTTCATTGTAAATACATATGATTTAATAAACTGCCCAATATCCAACACATAGATCTTGTATGAATTGATGACAACCATAATAAAATAACAACAACAATATTATTATAATAACGTAGTATTTAAATTCACACAAATACATATGCTTGTGTCTGTGTTTGTGTGCGTGTGTTTGTTTTTAATGAAATAATTATTTGAATTTTGTTTATTCAACCGCTCTTTGCTTTGCTCTCTGCTCTCTGGCTCTCATGCTTTTAATATTTTACAAACTCTCCGTACAATTATCTGTTATTGTTAGAATGATAATTATTTTGAAACGTTGCCAATGTTTGTGTATGGGTTGTGTGATTTATGTGTGAATGAAATGAAATAAATTAAACTGTTCCCCAATGTATTTAATCCTAGTTGGTCATTTACTAAAACAACTACACGCACAACCATAACTACAAATGCATAATAAAAGGCAGAGACAGAGAGAGAGGGAGAAATAGAAGTGGATTTTAAATAACGGCACCAAGAATTAGGTTGTGTTAGTCTGGCTGGAAAATGGCAGTATTTTATAAACCACAGATGATAGCCACCCACACACACAAAATATTCTTCTTTTCTCTCTTTCTCACTGTCTCTTTATCTGTTGGTATACATATGCAGCTCACAAAATAAATGAAAAGTGCTGTATTTATTAAAATTTCAATTAAATTTATTATCACCTCGGACACTTGAAAGCAAGCATAAAGAGAGAGAGAGAGTTGGAGAGAGAAGTTGATACCAAGTAGAATAAATATGAAGTGCACAATTCTCACTCATTATACTTTTACAAAGGAAATTAGGAAGAAAAAATTGTACTTTGCTAATAAAAATATACAAAATTAGTGAAAACAAAAAGATTTACAAGAAAACACAGCAGATGGAAAGAATTATTAAAAATATAACGAAAAACCTGGTAGATGTATAAAATAGGTCTTCTAAAATTGCAAAATCTACACTGTTAACTAAGCACGGGAATAATGATGACTAAATCAATTAAATTTAAATTAAGGACTCATTTAATCCCCATTTGGCTGCAACTGATGCATAAAATACACTTCTTCTAGAATTTTGTTGTTTTTTATTTGCTGAATTACTTAAAATTCTTTAGTGGATGTCCTCATGAAAGTTAAACGGACAACTACTCATATACACATACAATTTGTGTATGCGTAAAACCAGGCTCTCGACAGTATAATCGACCAAAAAACATAAATCACGTATTTTACTCTGTTCAACACGGCCTCTTTTAATAAATTTATCAATTAAACTTAAACCAGATAAACTCCACACAAAGAGAAAAAGCGAGGAAGAGAGAGAGAGAGAGAGAGAGAGAGAAATAATTAATGGATTTCTAGGCTGAACGCACGAACTCTATTCAAATATTCCTTAAAAAACGTATGACAAATAATTACCTAATGCGATAATAATTGAGTGGTAATAAATTGCCATGTGAATGGAATTACGTTTGTGTATCGCAGTTATAAACTTATAAGCGTACATTTAACATTTAAAATTCACAAAATTGAAAAGCGAATGCGAATGAAAATGAAAATCAACAACTGAATAAGCGAGAAAGTAAATGGACTAATGGACGCACAGAAACAGACACAAAAGAGCGATTTTAACACTCTTCTTCTGTCACACAATTATAGTAAAATCCTTGCCTTTTTAACATGAAAATGCCCACACTGTAGGTGAGTTAAATCATGGGTATTTACTGTAGCAACGAATGACATTTTTTATGCATTCATTTTATTGTATTGCATTGTATTGTGTTGTATTGTGTATATTTAATCTCACAATAAAAAATACTATGAAATATACAATAACAACAACAACAATAAAACAAAACAGACAGAGAGAGAGAGATAACACACATGATTGGTATTGTTGAAAAGCATTAAGTGATTTATTAACTCGACAATCTCCTCTGATGAGCATATAAAAGCATTTAAGACACGGGAATTAATAAATAAAAAAGGCACACAACATACGCACACAAACACTCTTCCAGCCACATCAGAAACAGACGGACAGATAGGAAAGCCATAAAAAAATACGGAATTTTATGTTGAATGCATATGAAAGCACATGTATTTTATATTATTGTTATACACTATGAATGAGTAGTGGTATGTATGTATGAACTAAATGAAGTGAAATAAAATGAAAATTAAAAAAAAATAACAGAGGCACACTAAGCGTAAACAGAATCAGCAACAGACAGAGAAAGAGAGAGAGAGACTTCAAGGCTACTAAAAATACCCAGAGTGGATAAAAAAGAAGGAAAAATAAACATAATAATAACAACAATAACATCATTGAAATAACAACAAACTAATTAAAAAGTTCACTGAACATACATACACACATTTAAGTATGCACGCATAATACGCCATTGTAACGCACACACATTAAAGGCTGACAACGCAAAAAACAAATAAAATTCAAATAAAAAAAATTGGAAAAAATAAATTTCATGTTGAGTATGAAAACATAAATTTATGCACAAAAAAAAACAACAACTACAAGCACAACAAAAATAATTATAAAATAAATATGCTACACGGTTGTTTTTACTTGTTATGTTAAGTAGTATATTTATAAAAGAGAGAAAGAGAGAGAGATAGAGAGCGTATATGTATGCAAAGAGTATTTGTATGTTTAACATAATCATGTTTTGAAAGCTTATTTTGTTTTTTCTGTCATCGTTGCTATTGCTGTCCTAAACTTTATAAACTAAATACAATCACTAAATGTAGTCTTAATGCTATAAACACAATAAACGCAACATTTGTGGCACAGGAATTTATCAATTATCGTCGCAGACAACGCAGCATGCTTGCTAGTTATACATACATATGTGTTGTAACTATAGAACTACAAAAGGATTTGAATTTTCCAGTTGAATTTTGTTAAACAAAGTAATAAGAATGCAAGGTAATTAAAAATTTCAAAGTAAACCATTTTTCTACAAATTTATCTTACACACTTACGTTTATATTTCGCATACAATTATTGCGATGTGCGACAATTATTTTAATTAAAGGTTTCATAACGATTAACCAAATGTCAACAACTAACTTAACTGCTTTTCTAAATATTATATGACCATACACAGAAGCATTAAATTGGCCAGCACTTAAAAAACGACACTTTCGTGTTTAACGCCATTAACAAAAAGAAATTCTTGACACGAATAAAGCAAAACAAATTGCTATGAAACAAGCAAACATCACAGAGACCATCCCTGATTTAAATTAAATTTTAAATTCAACAACCAAACCAAAGTACCATGAAGGGCCCAACAAATATAATTCTGTAATTGCTTAGTAACCATTAGTAATGCTTAAATAATTATGTTTTGAAAACAATAATAATAACAACAACTATAACAAAAACTTTATCATCAGTATGACTAGCATGACTAAGGGAATGATGATTGTAATGAAGTCAACAGACGACCACAGAACCTTCAACAGCAAAAAAAATATAAAGACCTACAGTATATCATCTTAAGTATTCTACGAATGAGTGAATAAATGAATGGACGTAAAAAAGGTGTGTCAACACAGCCCATAAATAGCTTAACACCAGTAATAGCAACAACAATAATAACAACAAATACCACAACAATAAGATAAAGCTGCCACCTACATTGTTAAAATCTCATGCACGCATGCAACAAGCTAAACAAACTTAATGATAATGAAAGAGAAACAACAGAAACTGTAACGAACTGGACAACAGAAGTTAAACAAGCAAACAGGGACACACACAGGTTGTTAAAGTGTTACAGCCACTGACAACGTGTAAGTATAAGTGAGAAAGCAAAGATATTGTTGTTGTAAGTCAGTGAACAGCAATCTATTGTGATAATGATGTGTTAATAAGTATCAACGCTCATCTCTATCAACAATTAAAAACAAATGAATTCTATCACAAATACTCTGATACGCACCCGAACACACAGACACATCCGCACACCATTGCTCAACCACATGCATGAATTTAATTCCTCTATTGAAGTCATACGCAACGTTGTTAAGGTTGTCTTAAGTAAACAATAAGAACAGCATGCATCACTACTGCCATATACATTAGGTAACTGCTAACAACAGGGTATATTCACCACAGCATCAGCAACAATAAAAAGCAGCAACAAATACAACAAAAACTTTAGTGTTAAACTGTAATAAATTCCATTGAAACAAAGTTTTTGTTTTTCTTTTAATGTGATAATGACACGGTGTTTTTTGTATTTTCATTGAATGCACTATACAGAGGGTAATGCATGCATAGTAAATGAAGGCAATAACAAGCTTTTATCCGATATATTTAGCAGTCTTGTTGCATTGCAAACAAAGTCCACAAATGGGTTGCATTTAATACATTCAAAATTAGGCTAATCAAAGTATGATTAGGTAATTACATAGCAATTCTACGTATTAGAAATACAAATTGGTGGGCCAGAGGTCATTTTACGTCCAGACATTCACGCAGCTTCCTTAACAGACTGATCTTTTTGTGATTGACTTTTGTATGACGTGAGGAACGTGTACAGTGATCGTCAAAAGAAACTGTACACTAAGGCAAAAATTCTAACAATCACCAAACTCAACTTTTACAAATAAATGAAACAAATAAAATAAAAATAAGAGTAATTTACTAATGTATATTTTTTAATGTACAGTTTCTTTTGATGCTCACTGTATATATCTCTGCAAATATAAATGTGCCAAGTCGTGAATCGCAGCACTAAATGTACATAGATTAGGTACCATAGCAATGCTGTCCATGGACTCGATCTTGGTTATAATTGCCATTAAGTCATAGGGTTTGAATGGATTAACTAAGGATCTTTACAGGAATTAATAAAAAAAATTATTGTAGATTAATACACAGAACTGATCCATTTGTAGGATTTAAAATTTTTAATTTTTCCACCATCGCTTGATAGAGTTCCTTTACGGAATTTACAAGACATTCCCCTTCAGATTTATTTATTAATTTCAATACAATTACAAATTATATTCTAATTATATACAAGCTGAGTAACTTTGACCATATGCTCGGTGTAGTGTCACAGACCAGAGTCTCTGGTGGGAATCGATCTCATAAACCTCACACTAATAATCTAGCTCACTGCCCACTAGACTACCAGGGCACCCAAAACCCTTCAGATTTATATTCTTCAACTTCTACGGAAAGCATGTTTCTGGTGGCAAATTTGTATAAGAAAAATCAACCTGATTGTAAAGAAAAGTAAGCACTGCCCCATCTGTTAGTGAAACTGGTAGAATATAGAAAAAACATCAGTGTAAAGCTACGTACTTAACATCTACAAGAAGTGTCAACGAGATGACAAAATCTTTAAAAAAAAAAAAAACAAAAATGGAATTTGCTTTTCTCAAGTATAAGAAGTACTACAATAGCAACTCATGGCCAGAAAGACAGAAAAAATCTAAAAAGACTCAAGAACAAAAACAAAAAATCTTTGAAACAATACAACAACAAGAAACTGAATCCAATACTCTGGCACAGTTTGTATTGTGTAAAGTGGAGACAACTTCGATAATATAATCTTGTCCACACTTGTAAACAATGCAACAACAGCGGTATTAAAAACAACAACAATAAATGCATTTAAAAAAAAGAACAACACGATAAAACAGACGGAAGAAATTTCAGAAAAGGAACACAGGCAAATAAGGAAAACTGCAAATTTGAAAAAATAGAAACTTTCCAGTAGAATTTGTATACAAAACAAAAACAAAAAGAGGGAAAACAAGACAATAAAAATTATACATACTCTCCTACTCTCCTAATTTTCAGAATAAAACACACACACTTTCTTATGAAAATATTTTTTAAAATTGTTGATACTTTTTAACAGGATACTCAATACTGTATGGCACTCTTGAGAGAGAATTCTAAATGTACGAATAATTTTCTTCTCTTTTTCTCTCAAATAAAACTTGAATTTTTATACTTCCAACCAGTAACATGCACAACGACGTAGAATAAAAACAGCAAAAAAAAAATTAAAGAACGTTAGTGGCAGCAGCCATTGCAACAACGATATGAACAACAGCAAAAAGATTGTAACAAAAACAAATTCATGGTAAAAACTGTGCACTGTTGGTGGCAGGTGCATATCGGAACTGAAAAGGTAGCAGAAGTATATATCACATACACATACACATACTCATACAGGATGCAAGCAACCGACACTTGGCTAATGTGACATAAAGTAAGTAAAACTTTCGCACATACTTAGACGTTGTATGAGACTTGCATCTTAACAGTTGATGTTAGCTATTTACCACACTTTTCAGGAAGATTTTATTTAATCACCAATCATATCTTATGCGATTTTCTTTTTATATGATTCGAGATTTTCTATTTTAATGGTTCTAGATAAGTCCTCGATGTGGTTTCCATTCGATGGCATTTCTAGCAATTTTGTTTAAAAAACTCTGGAGAAGGTGGAGGATTCAGTTATATTTCATTTCTCAATAACTACATTTACCAGGATTTAGGCGGTAGTTACCAAATACTTGAATTTACTGAATACCTCATCGCTTTCAGCTATTCCAGTTATTTCTAATAAATTATCGTGCCCTCTGCTATGAATACTTTATAGCACATAACATTCAACCCAAATTTGAGTATTTCATCATCTCCTCCAATACATACATAATTGGTCATTACAACCCTTCAGTCAGGATTACCGCCAAGCTTCTCACACTACTCGTGTTGTGTGTATTAATTTTATACATGAGTAGCGGGACCTACAGTTTAAAGTCAAATCCGAACGACAGATTATTGAGGAACTTTTCAGGACAATTTTATTTTTATCAGAAATCTGCTGAAAGGATGTCGCCGAAGAAATGTTTTCGTTTTGATGTCTGACCTGCGGTTTGAACCGTGGCCTTACGCCTAATAACCTAACACACTACCTACTAGATTACGGCGACTTCTTTATTTGTACTAATTAGCAAATCCTAGCTGTTGATATGCATAGAAATGCTGCAACGTCTTAAAATGCTCTTACTTTTATACACATTTTTATTCGTATTCTTTTATTTCATTTTTTATAATGAAATAATGTTGCATGCTTCATGCTTTTTGGTAACTTCCTTTTTTATTTCCTTTCCTCTACTCAGTTATTTTTTTCGACATTTTTTTTCTTTACTTCTTACTCCAGAGAAAGAGTAGCAAAAAAAATTATTCCAAGAGTTTCAGGTTGAACATAAAAATGGAAGAGAAAAAAATTATAAAAAATGCACTCCTTCAGCAAAAGGAAATGTTACTCTCAACTGTAAGAGTTTTGTCTGCAGCCAAAAGAAGTAAGAAAGTTCGGAAAATATTTCTTAAAAACGAAAAAAGAAAGAATTTCTAGGGAATGCTTGGCTGGTTGGTTGATTTAAAATAAACCTTTGAGTATGGTTTACAAAATTCAAAAAAAGAAGAACAAAAATACTTGGAATGATGGCAGCAAGAGTACAGACTTTTTGAAATGTTTGATAAAAAAAAACTTGTTTTAGAAACTTCTGTTATATGCAATACAATATAATTCCTATTCGCTTAAGTATGTGCAACAAACAACACGTATGTTACCCTAAAAAGATTAAGGACCTTGAAGACAGTTTTTCTACTTCAGCTATGATTTAAAAAAAAACTAGAGTCTCTGTGTAGTAAAGCATATCTTTATTGCGGCCCTATGACCAAGTTACCATCTATAAGGAAGAGATCCCACCTAGGTCAGCATTTAGGCCCATTATAATACCACAATCAATACTATCCGGGGATCCCTAGAATAAACCAACCCGAGTACAAAATCAATCTTACTACTGCACCAATCTTTAGGTTAGGGAGTTCGTTTACAGATGTCAAAATGAACGATCAGAAACTCACGAATCTATGGAAACTGAAGTGGTTGGTGAACGCACAAACGAAGCAGCTAATATTACTAATTTTGTTATAGCAATATGGGTAATGCTTTTACGAGTGATCTATCAGTATTTAAACTGATAGAAACTTATTTCAATAGTTTGACGCCAGTAGTATGGAGCAATTGATATCCTTTAATACAATATAATCATATCCAACATACATACATACATACATAATTGGTCATTACAACCCTTTGATCAGAATTAAGACCTAGTTTCTCTAGTTTCTCACTTAGAGTTTAAAGTCGACTCCGAAAGACAGATTTGTTGAGAAACTTTTCATGGCAATTTTATTTTCTCTCAGAGATTTTGCCAGAAAGTTGCCGAAGAAATATTTTTTCATATTTCGTTTAGTTGGAGATGCCTAACCTGGCGTTTGAACCGCGGCCTTACGTCTAATAAGCCAACACACTACCTACCAGACCACGGCGACTGCATCCAACATATCCTAACTGAATTTATTTTAAAGGATTTCGTATCTCTTTTTATTTTCCTTGTTGTTTCTCACCAAAACTATTTTAAAACTTTTTTACAATTTTTCTTATCTTTCAACGAAATCTCAACGTTTTCGCTGAAGTGAAAATATCGGTTGAAAAACAAATGGAAAACGAGAGAAAAAGAAGTTGAAGTTAAACTATTACCGGCAATTGATAAATTTTGTGATTCTTTTTTTTTTGCTACAGTTAGTAGATACAACCATTATTTTCGTTGGTCTTTATAGGATTTAAACATCGTTAAGATTGTACAAAAGACGGAATACAAAACGCAGAAGGAGGAGGAGAAGAGTAAAAAAAGAAAATCTAGAACAAGACTTAAAAATCAAGTGCAAGACATTCTTCTTGCTTGCAACTTATCCATGTTAACACACACAACCGTATGCATACGAATATCAAGTACAAGACATTCTTCTTCCTTGCAACTTATCCATGTTAACACATGCAATCCTAGTACATCTCCATATACATATAGTAACACACACGTACTTTTTTACCTACAACTACAACATGCACACTCTGATAGCCGTCTGATTAAAGTATTTCCATTAGTTTGTTAAAGATCTTGAGGAGAATTAGAGAGGAGGTCTGCTTTTCAATTTTTGCCTTGTAATTGATGAGTTGCACTTCAATATGCTTTACATGTATTCGCTACAAAAGCAGCAGCAGCAGCAGCTGCAGTATTAGCTGTCACAACTGCTGTAACAACTACTACAGCAACACTAACAGAGAAAAGAGAGATTTTTAGCATCGAAATTATCTTAAACGAACCGAAAGCATTTCCTTTTCAATAAAAACGAGAAAAAAATGACGGAATAACTTGACATTTGCGAGACAGAATGAAAAGAGAACATTCTCAGTGTTTTTTCTATTCTTCTTCTATTCACATTTCTTATTTCTTATCTCGCTTCGTCTTGTAAAACTAAGTCTTAAGGACACTATTACATGCATGTTAATGGACCACGAATACGCATACATATAAAAGGTCGCATGTGCTGCTTATCAAGATTGTCACTTTAAATTTGAGTATCACGACATAGATGAAGAAAAAATCACTTGAATGACAATTTAAGAAAGTTCTTTTTATTGAAAACAATTCTTAAAATTGTTCTCAACATCATATGTTTTGCAATTTCTGTGATTTTGAATAACAAAAAAAAACGAAAGAAGTCGGAATAGATTTTCTAAGATAAACGAAGTCTTAAAATGGGAAATATTGTATTCCATATAGGATGGAGTATATTTATAATATTGTAAAGAGCGATAAATAAGAATTCAAAATATTCAAGCGATTAAGATGTCTTAAAGTATATGCATGAGGAAGAGCAAAAATAAATGGTTTCTAACGATAATAAAACGACAGTGAGTTTGCCACGGGAGCTGTATGAAAGGCACTAAGATAGCATAGATTTATGCCATGACTGTAGGCAGTCAAGGGATAATAAAAGCGTTGAAAAATTATGTTTCATGCAAATTTTTTGTAAGATTAGAGCATGAAATTTCTGTCGGTAAACTTGGGAGCAAACAATCCATACATAACACGACCCGCGAAATGCGGAATATAAACAACGATGCTCTTGATTTCTATCAAAAGAGCATAGAATAACCATGACAGAATTTAACTTGAAATTAGAATAAAAAGATTCAATAAATTTTTTTTGTTATTACAGTAGATAACTTCATAGGTAATTAGGACCCTTTATTCTGAATGACAGCAGAGCTTCTCTTACCTCTTCTGGAGTTTAACGCAGACTCTAAATGACAGATTGTAAAAAAATTTCTTACTCTCGAAGCAATTGGAAAACTTTTATAGGGCGGCCGAACATCTGGCTACTTTTCTATTGTAGAATTACCGTTAGGATCAAACGAATTTCTTTTCCCATTGGCAGTGATTGATTACACAGCCCTGCATGGGTTTTGCAAATAAGATGGCTCCAGGTATTTCCGAAGGCATTTTGCGTGCTGAACAAGAATCTGAGTTCAAAAACTTTCCATCACGTCAGGTTTTCGAGAAAAATGTGTCGCTGATTACAGATCTTCATTCAGATTTAAAAAATTCAAAATGGCGGATCCAATATCGCGATCAAGTAAATCTGATTCATTTTTATAAACCTCGACCGTCATATTGGATCCGCCATTTTAAATTTCTTAAATCTGAATGGAGATCTGTAATCAGCGACCCCAAAAACCCTGAGTAAAAATTTTCAAGTAAATCTGATTTTTAAGTCGCCGTAGTCTAGTAGGTAGTGTGTTGGCTTATTAGATGCAAAAGCCTGGGTTCGAGCCCCAGGCCAGGCATAAAAGACAAAATACAAAAAGTATTTTCTTCGGCGACTTCCTCTCAGTAGATTTCTGGCAAAAACTCTGAGAGTAAATAAAAATTGCCATGCAAAGTTTCTCAATAAATAAAAATCTGTCGTTCGGAGTCGACTTTAAACTGTAGGTCCCACCACTCATGTATAAAATTAACACACACAACATAAGTGGTGTGAGAAACTAGGACGTTGTACAATGGGTCAATTCGACCTCCGGGTACAGTACTTGTCTTAATTGACAAGTACACGTCCTCTAACCTAACCTAACCTAAATCTGATTAATTTTTAAGGACCTCCGTAATGCGTTGCAATTCGTCTTGGACAGTAATATTGTGCAATCCATCGAGCATTTAAATACAATGTACTCCGTAGTTTCATCGTGACTTTGAAACTATCCTCTCATAAATTACCTATTTTCTGCATACTTTTACTATTACCCTAGGAAAGAGAGTAGCACAACCTTAATAATATTTTTGTGTAATACCTGTAAACAATCCTTACCTGAAATATAAAATCTTTAATAGTTTTGTTAAGTTTTTATACTAAACAATACATAGGATATTTACTCTCCTATAAATATTTTAATATTGTATTTATCGATTTAATTCACTCTCTCTCCCTGTCTCTCTCTCTCTTTCTTTCTCTCTTTCGCTGTTTTTTTTGCTCTCTCTCTCTCTCTCTCTCTCTTTCATTGTAATTCAAATGCAATCCAACAGAGAGGAAATAAAACCAATGTTAAATTATGAATGTAATTTGTTTTCTTTGCCCAATATTTTCCAATTCCCAAAAGCCTACAAATTCTTAATAAAAGATTTTAGGTACGTACACACACACACACTATCTAACAATAGTAAAAATACAGAGGAAACATAATATTTGTATACAAAGCCAGGCACTTACATGCATGCCTACAAGTAGTCACATATACATACATAATTACATGAGTAGATCCATGTTTCCGTTACCTTGTGTAAGTTGCTTCAAACAAGCAGGCACAACCATGTTTGTTACGTTTACATTGCTTTAATTCCGATGTGTGTGCGTGCGTGTTAAGAAAGTATGAGTAATTGTGTCTGGATTCTCTGAAAAAAAAGAAAAGCAATACAACAATGGCAACACAGTGCAGCCTATAACCACACGAAAATGAATCAGAGAGAAAGAGAGCGAACGATAATGGTGTATTACTCAACAGCAAACGAAACAATGAATATTTCGTGTAGCCTGCTGTCTGCTAACTTCTGCAAAACTGCACATTGTGATCCTGTATGCATACCAGAGCACAGTTTTTTGTAAGAATCAAAGAAAAACAATGTATTTTCATGTCAACATTCCCTGTAGTAAATAAATATTCAAAATCGAACAAAATATCCACACTTCCGTTTGCTTATTTGCTATTTTGAACTTGGCAATGTGGCCTCAGTGAAGTCGCCGTGGTGTAGTAGGTAGTGTGTTGGCTTACTATTCGTAAAGCCCGGGTTCATATCCCAGGTCAGACATCAAAAATGAAATATGAAAAAAAAAAATATTTCTTCGGCGACTTCCTCTCAGCAGATTTCTGGCAAAAACTCTGAGAGTAAAATAAACTGCCATGAAAAAGTTTCTCAAAATTCTGTCGTTCGGAGTCGACGTTAAACTGTAGGTCCCGCCACTCACGTATAAAATTAACGCACACAACATGAGTGGTGTGAGAAGCTAGGCCGTAATCCTGACTGAAGGGTTGTAATGGCCAATTATGTATGGCCTCAGTATCTTTTTTATATTCTTTCTCGATATTAAAGTAAACAAAATAGAAAGATCCTTTGACCCAATAGAAAACAAAGTAGTAAAGCTTTTTGCCTCCAGAAACTTCCGGCATTTCTCCAGTATTAAAATTGAATTATTAAAAATAAATAACAGAAAAGAAAGGACCTTCAACACAAGAACAACTTGCCTTAAAATGAAACAAAAGCAAAAAGAAGAATTAAAAAAAATAGAAATTGTTTAATGGGATTACAAATAAATATTTAATGATTTCCAGTTATAAAAATTTTAAGCAAAAGGTCATTAGTAAACAAAAATAAAAAGCGAAACGGATGTCAAAAACAGGAAAACTTACTGTAGCATGAGTTCCGTTATATACTAAAGAGTATGGGTGCTCCTTATACATATAATCCTGAGATAATCCTGTTTCTTTCGGTTACAATAATCCGAACAACGGAATGTCGTGCTATTTTTCTGTTTATTTTCAATGCTGTCGTCTACGTGTTATAAGTTGGTAGTGAAGTGGCGGTAGCTGGTATTAAGCAGGGTTTTAGCTGAGAAAATTATGACTTTTTCCTGGCTTAAATTGTTAAAATAAAATCTTATAAATTTTTCTTTTTTATTATTGCACTGTGTCCTTTATTTTCTGGTTTTTATTTGATTATCTTTGCTTCTAACCAAAAAGAAAACTAACCAAAGTAATATTGCGATAAAGGGAATCTGCGCTAGTAAAAATATGACCTCTTTTCTCTTTTGGTTTATCAAAATATAATTTTATTTTCCACTTTATAATATGATATTAAAATAAATTTTGTTTTATTCTGCTGTATTAAGCATAAACCGTTTGACAATGATTTATAGGTTGAGATTATTTGTTACTTCTTATAGTCATAATTTATTACGGATTATTTTGCTTTTTTTATTTTATTTTTAGGAATACAAATAAGATTTCGTATAGATTATCGAGCATGGAACGTAAGCACATTAACTATTTCTGAAATTTCAAATCTTTTGTTTATTTATTTTGATTTAAAAATGGCTTAAAATGCTTAATTTGTAACCTTTTTCTCTTAAGGCTTTAACTAAAAAATTTGAAATTCGAATTTCACCGTTTTGATTTGATAAACATGTCAACTCGCTTAACATCACTTAAAAACTAACGTTGCCTGCTCACGCACTTTCGTGTCAAGCTCTCATGTAAAAGAAAACTTAAATCACACGAATACCAAGCAAAAGCCGAATGTAATACGAACTCTTGAAATAGTAAAAAAAAAAGCTTTGGCTGTCTCTCAAATATTGTAAAACATTGAACGGACGGAAGTTGTTATAAATTCACCTCAATTTGCTTTTTATTAATACGCATATATGTGTGTGTGCAGATGTGAAGATGCATTTCTTACGTAGCAATGCATAAGAAACAAAACAAGTGTTACTCTCCCTCCAACATGTACAACTGCATTAACGGTTCTTCTGTGACTAACTAAAGAACTTGAGTGTACAAACAAATACGTAAAGTTTATGAAATAAATTCGATTACAACATTATTCATACAGAGGTGAGAAACAAATGTTGCATCAACATGTTGCTGAGAGTATAAAAGTTCTGTGGAAGTAAATTGTGTTCAAATTTGTCGTTTTATTGAATTTAATTTTCTTGTGTTTTCATTTCTTTGACGGACCCATAATGAAGCAGGTCTTTATAAGCCTATTAAACCAACACATTTAGTAAGAAAAAAAAAACAATAAAAGCAACAATAAGCTTCAAGAACATTTTTTCGCCTAATTTTTCGATAAAAAAAATGAAAACTTCATGCCAGAAACCACCGAAAATAGAAATCAAAGAAAATCAGCTTACAGGTGAAAAAACAAAAAGGAAATAAGCTTTAAAATAAATATTTGATAGACAGATAGGCAGTAAAAACAAATAAAAATACCACAAGACCTACATTTATAAACAAATTTCTCTCATTAAGTTTGCATATTTCAAATTAAGAAAAAAAATACCCATGTAGACCCAACCGTCATAAAAACTGCATTTGAGTAGGTGGGTGAGTTTTTTGTATAGAAAATTTAAAACAATTTTAAATTAAATCTTCAATAACAATTTACCAAACATATTTAAACCTTTTACTAATGGTTTCTTTCCCTTTTTTATTTCTCTAAGACCTTGTAATGATGCTGACAAAAGTCTTCTTCAATGGTTTTATTTTTAAATCATAAAATATGGTGATCAACAATTAATTTATTTTCTATTTGAAGTTTATGAAATCATTTAAAAAATAAAAGTTTAATAAAATACTTTTCAAAGACCTCAAATTGTTCAATAAAAGAAAAGAAAATTTCACACTTTCTTTGGAAAACAAAACGAAACGATTAATTTTATGACTTGCAATTGATCGAACATTTGAAAAGTGAACACCTTATGGATAAAACCATAAAACGATAAAAGAACAAAAGTTCAAATGATCTCTTTTATAATGAAATTTCAAAGAAATTTATGAAATAAAGTGATTAAATAATTTCGTGGTAACTGCACGCATTTTGAAATCATTATATACATGACTTTATTGGGATCATATTAAAAAAAAAAAAGTTATTGCAGCATAAAGAAGCATTATTAAGCATCTTAAAGACATATTGTAATTAACAAATAAATTATTCACTTTAAAACGCTTAAGATATTGGAGTAAATTTATTTAAAAGATTTATTTTATCTTTTTTTCTACTTTTAAACACTCTTATGAAAATATAGATTTGAATCTGATTTAATTTGTTGTAGGTAGTTGAACTTAATTTTTCCTCTATACTGTGTTCACTTCAAAAAAATATAAAGGTCCTGCTACAAAGTCTAGACAATACCCTGTAGGCCTTTATAAGCCTTTAGTGCCGCCACTAAACAGCAGAGAAATCAAAGAAGAAAAAATATAAAAGTGCGTAAGCATTTATCACAACATCACTGTCAATATTTGTATGACTTTAAAGAAAAAAAAGATTAATTTGCGGAATAATAAAAACAAGTTTTAGATTCCTTTGCTTAGACAAAAATAGAATGGAGTAACTAGAGACTTTAGGAGTATTGCATCAGTTTTAGAAGTATTTTTGTAAAATTTTTCTTTAAATATCTCATGGAAAATACTAATTTTTGTTAAATTTGATTTTTAAAATCAAAATCAGATCAAATGGAACATCTACAGTTTTAATAAAAACAAATTAATTATACATGCACGTGTACGTATGTGTGTATGTGATAAAAAACATTTTAAATAAATTAAAACAACAACAAAAAAGTGAAATAATAATAATAATATCATTGAAAATGATGCAATAATTTAATATAATCACTGAATAATTGCTGCACACGATTAAAGCTTATGTTTGTTGAATCAATTCCATTCCATTCAATTCAAATCAATTTTTCCATTTAATGAATTCAAACATATAAAACAACAACAACAACAACACCAACAACTTTAGCTAAAATAACAACAAATAAACAAAACTGGGAGAGAGAGAGAGAGAATTATAATTATTTGTGTTAAATGACTGGGTTCATTATAAATACACTGTGTTTGTATAGCCACTGTACAACGACTGTATGTATGAATAGGCCTTTACAATGTATCACCTCTCATACTTCCAAAGATGCCAGACACTTTTAGATAGAAATCCTTTAAATAAAAAATAAAAACCTAGAAACAACTTACTCAATATTAGTTAGATTTTGTTAAAACATATTCAAAATTATCCAAAATAAGAGCCACTTATTTTGCACATTTTCCTACTCAAACGATTCTGTTTCTAAAAATCGTCTTATTTACGATCTGGCAACAGTTTCTACCGCGCATAGAATTATTTGGTTGTGATATACAGCCAGTCAGGGTTGTAAAATCCTTACGTACTTACATGCGATAGCAAATGTTCAGTCAATCGTTAAATGTTCATTATAACGTAACAATATTGGCATCAGAATTCCTATTCAAAAGTTTTTCTCTCTCTCCCGCTATCGCACACATGCAAATACATGCAACTACATATGTACACATATATACTAGTGCCGTTGCAGAAGTTTTTACCGCTGTAGTAGATGTTATAAAAACACGTGTATACTTGTATACAAAGTTTATGCTCTCGTGCAAATGTTTTTGTAAAAAAAAATCATTGAAATACCCATTCTCCCACATACATGCACAAGCAATACACACATATGCAATCATATTTGTGAAGGTGTTGTGTTGAGTGTGTTGCGTGGATTGTTTTTGTTTATTTTGCACCATAAAACCATCAATGCTGATACATCTAAGGTCAAATGATTAGGCATAAGGGACATGATCGTCTAGAACGTTTTCAGTAGCTTTTAATAACGAGATCGTTTAGTTCAAAAAATATTTGTATCTACTTTTTATCGCCAGTAGTAGTTCAAAGTCCTTTCGGTTACAGTTCTTTTTGAATTTATCGATATTACATACATACACACATAATTGGACGTTACAACCCTTCAGTCAGGATTACGACATAGTTTCTCACACCACTTATGTTGTGTGTGTTAATTGTATGCATGAGTAGCGGTAACTACAGTTTAAAGTCGACTCCGAACGACACATTTTTGAGAAACTTTACATGGCAATTGTCAGAAATCTGCTGAGAGGAAGTCGCCGAAGAAATTTGGGATTTGAACCGAGGCCTTACGTCTAATAAGCCAACATACTATCTACTAGACTACAGCGACTTCGATATAATTAAACTAAATTATTCAAGGCACAAATTATGTGTCATCTGTGTGTTGTTTTAAAGTTAGGTGCTCAAATTCAAGCTGTTTGCTTTGCGTTTTTATATATAACATTTTTTTCGTTTTTTCTTATTAACACTCGTATTTAGCACCTTCCACCTGTATGTCTGTATTAAAATTTATAAAACAAACAGAACAGAAATCAGTTATAAATGGACTTGAAACGGAAAAGCTGTGTTCCGTACGCTACTGTGTGTGGCATGGAATGCAAAAACCTATTGTTTTCATATTGTTTTTTCTCCTGAACTGACTGCATTATAACCAATTGACTGACTGCTATACGAACAACTGCTTTATAGTCTACCAATTGCCACAAATAAACACCACGCATATTGGAATAAAAGTTTACTTTAGTAGCCTGTGTAAGCCTATGTGTCCATGAGTAGTTGTGTATAAACAATAGAGAATTGGAGGTCATTATTTTCAGACCAATGACCAAATAAAATATTTTTTAATGGATGCAATACAAAACAGACTCATGCTACACAATAAGACGTCTGTAGCGCGATACCAACTATTTTAAACCAGAGAATTAATGGAAACGATAAACTTTAGTACAGAAAATTCAATTCAACTCAGTGCAAGCAATTATTTTTACAGCAAGTTGCCTCAGCTGAGAATTGATGGGGTTCCCAAACAGTTTTTCTTACTTTTCCGTATGTTTGACTCCTTTCGCAGTACATTAAATATGTTCTGAGGAAAATTAAAAAGAAAATAATCAATTAAGACTTTTAAAAAATAGCAAAAGATGTTTCTCTCTTTTAGTTCCATCGATTGTTCGAAAATAATAAAAATAAAACAACATAATAAAGCATTTCCAGTTAAAAATTCATTCAAATTGATTTCAGTTTTAAACGCTGCATCACACATAAATGCCAAGACAAAGAAATCTTCAATAATAAACGATATAAACGTTGCAAGTTGCACATTTTCACTTAACTCTCGCTCTCTCTCTCTCTCTCTTATCTGACAACAATTTTAAAAGTATAATTGTAACTGAAACATTGAAATACCCTCACATTGATAATGAAGAGTATGTACGAAAGAACAGCGAGAGAGAGAGAGAGAGATGCCAAACCTCATCCCTCTATTAAAGGGATAATAATGGCATGTGTTGCATATACTTCGATAATTTCGGATGTAAATATTTTAAAAAATATGCATGCAAAATAATATAATGATGGAGAAAATCAGTGAAGCTTATTAAATTATGATCATGACTCAATGATAATTGGAAATTATTTTTTAATTTCAATACTTTTTTGGCATTCATAACGCTCACTCACTCATACCAAGTCCAAGAGTATAACAGACAAATTTACGTTCACATAACCACACATATGAATATAATTCTAGGAATTTTATAGAATAAAAATTTATTTGGGGGTTTCCAAACTATTGATTTTCATTTCAGTTTCTTTTCCTTTTTTCTCTTCAGAATTTTACAAAAATTTGCATAAATAAGCCACACAGACATGTTGTACGAGTATGTTTGGAGTTTTAAAGCGCCAAAATGCATCCAATGTTACACATACATCCATGCTCACATTTATAATTTAATGGAAATTATTGTTACAACAGTAAATATGCGCATACTTTTGTGTATGTGTGTTATGGTGGGTAATGTGTTGCAATGTGTTGTTAGTTGGTTGGTTGGTTGGAACATGATGTTGCAGTTGTATTTAGTCAGTCAAATCGTGTGCAAATAATATTTTAATTCGTTTCCAAAAATATATCCTATATGAGTGTATGTATATGTGATTTACTTTTTTCATTGCTGCAGTTGTTATTTATTTTCATCATCATTAATATGCAAAATATTGTAATACAGGGTGTATCGTGGAAAGATATTAAATGAAATTCAAGTGCCACAACAATAATAAAATCAAAAATAAATACAATTCGTTATACTGTGCTCCTAATTAATGTCTACGACTAGTAGGTGTTGTAAGTAATGTTCTCTGAAAATATATTTATGAACATACGGGATATAATCTAAACCCCATTTCAGACATATCAAACGAAGCGAAATAAAACATAAAAATTCTCTTTCAGCAACTTCCTCTCAGCAGTCTTTCGGAGAAAAAAACTCTGAGAATAAATAAAATTGTCAATGAAAAGTTTCTCAAAAATCTGTCGTTTGGAGGCGACCTTAAACTCTAAGTCCCACCACTCATAGATAGAAAATAACTTACACAACCTAAGCGGTGTGAAAAGCTAGGTCGTAATCGTAACTAAAGGGTTGTAGTGATCAATTAAATATGCTAAGTAATGTGAAACAATTTCGTTCTAAGCATCCTGTATGATAAATTTGTTTATTGTTTGCATTTTTTTACAACAGGATTGAAAACATTTAAATTTTGGGAATTATTTGCATAAAAAAGAGTATGTAACGGTAAAGTAAATGTCATTTTCATGTCTGTATTCAAGATTGTTTGGCATACAAATGAAAATATTACAACAATTTATAAATTTATTTTGTTCTTTTCAAAAATAAAACATGAGAGAGAAAAGAACACACACAAATATACTTGCACACATATATATACATATATATTTACATATATTATATATTAACACATAAAAGTGTTGAATTAATAATTAAATTCAGCAGCTCATTATTAAAATATTAAAACGGAAACGCACCTATAATCTCGTTCGCACTCAGTGTGAAAAGCAAATGTACAAACAAATACACAAAATAATTACAATTACACGTACGTGACAGAGAAAGAGAGTAAGTGAGAGAAAGAGAAAGATTTTTGATTATTGTTTTTATTGTTCTGATTGTAGTGTCCATAACACAGACAAATAATTTAAACGTGCGAACACAAACTTAATTAAAGGAGAGAATGGATGTGGGCTTGAGTTTGTAGGCATTTAGCGTATGAGAGTATTGAAGTGTAAAACCTCCAATTTATTTGTCTTTTTTTTTTTGATGGTTTATGGTTTATTCTATTAATTGAAACACATAAGTAAATAAATTTCATATAAATTTTAATATTATATTGTGGTCACATACGATAAACGAATAAGTTTTTATAACACAAATAATGAAAATTTAAATATTTTATGCCATTCAATAAATATGTCTTAAGAACAGTTGTAAAATAATATTCTTTCTTAAGCAATTGTCTCTTTGGAAATCTACATTTTCCCCCAACCAATTTTCCTTTTCTTTACGAACATGAATACGATTATTTATTGTCTTGTTTGTATTATTTATAGCGCCGGTTTAGAGAAAAAAAATTATGTTTAATGTCAATAAAAAATATCACATTTCCCTTCATTTCTAGAATACAAGTTAGTTGTTTCATAATTAGAGAGAGACTAATTAGCGTCAAATGTTTGTTTTTGTTATTGTATAATAATTGTCATTAAATATTTAATGGCATCATGGAAAAACTAAAATCATCACAATGACAATAATAATAAAATTCATTATTAATGACAATGACACATTATGTGATATTATGCATACACATATACGTACGTACATATGTATGCATTATTAGGGTGGTAAAGACTGAATTTAAAAGAGTCTTTTTTAGAGAAATAAATCATTAGATATATGATTTTTGTGAAAAATAAACTGAATATGAAGATTGAAGGCAATTAAAATCAACTTTTCAGCACTTTTATATCAAAGTCAGGTCCCTGTACTAATCATAGTTTTAACATTTAATACTTAGGTCGAATACAGGTCTTTGTATCACACATGTGTACCAAATAAATAATATTAGAACACTACATAGGGACTTAGTTATGACATTCTACCAACATGTATTAAGACTGATTTCACCTAAGTATTAAAAATGCTTAGTTTATAGCTCTTTTAGATATGGGTAGACCCGTGTCTTCATATTCATATTTGCTGTCTCTATATATACTATATAGTGGGTGCGGTCATACCTATAGGACTTTATGAAAATCATTACAAGCGAATTTATCCGATGTTAATGTTCCTACTTCATTCAAGATATTTTTAGTCCTTACAATTACAATTTGATGGTGGTACAACTCTGATTTAATACTTGTGCTGTTTTCGATGTTATTCTTATAACTTGTTTTGTCGACCAGAGATCAGCAAGAATCGTTTTTTCGCTACTCATCAGCACTCATGAAATTTTGAATATAAGTGAGTCAATAATATTGAAATTTAACTCCTCTGATTCATTCATACTCACTACAATGTTGATTTATAAGTACAGGTTGCAATGAGTATGCGTACAACATTGGCATCAAACTCATACCATTCGAAATATGTTTGATTCATAAGCCTCTACTCATTTAGATTCATAACTTTAGAAAAATACTTACAATACTTATAAATGATTCGAGTGATTCGAATATTCATCAAACCTTTTAATCTTAGTTGTTGTTGCATTTACAAAAAAAACAAGAGTAGCAAGCCGAACAAACACATAACCTTGTAGTAAGTACTTTAGTGTTCGTATGCGAATCATACTTATTTTGTGATTCGTGTATATGTTGAGTTATGGAGAGTCGAAGTCAACAACATCATACGTGTTGTTAAGTATGAATATGATGAGTACTTCAAACTTTAAATATGAGTAGAGGTTCCATGATATTAAAATAAGTATGAATGCGTATAAGTATCAGAAATGATGAGTATGATTCGATTCTACTCATCTTTTTGGATATTCATTGCTGATCTGTGTTGTAGACATTCTGTTTCGTAAGTTCTTAGAAATATGGCAAGTTAGGAATTGTTACCTTTCATCAGATAAGTTTACAAGCCAAAATATACTTTCTACTACGTATTCATAAGCATCGATTTAAAAAGGCCTGAATATAGGTTCGATCAGTATTTCAAAATTCACTATACCATGATAAATAATAGATTTAAGATTTTATAGGGTGTCAGTATAGTAGCAATATTTTGCTGGCTACCCATGTTATTTCACTTTCCCCTTGCAGGCTATATAGGGATAATAGAAATTATCTTGTTACCACAAATAATTGAACTCCCTAATAAAAATCTGTATAGAAAGTTAATAAAAATATAATTTAATCAACTCATGCCGCGTATAATTTAATTAATAAACACAATGATAGTTGAACAATTAAAGAGCCATTCCCGTTGATAGCCTTTGAAAATGAAATAAAAAACAACACTTGCAAATATGAAACGTCATTAAATAAACAAAACGATTCTTAAAGATGCCATCGATATCATTACATAGACATAAACGCCATAAAAACATTAAAGGAATCATATTCAAGAGCCGCCTGGACCGACAGCAATAAAGGAACGAACAGGCATTTTCCAATTTGTTGGTCACGAACAGGGGAAGAAAAAGAAAAAATAACAGGCATTGATTTCATGTACGTGTTGTGTCCACTTCTTCTCACACAGTCACACGCACACTCTCTCTCTCTAGGGACAAAGAGTCACATTTTATCAAGTGTTTGTTGGAGAATTGTCAAGTGTTTTACCTTCTTTTGAAGTGAAGGTATTTCTGGTATGAAAATATCGGGAATATGAAGATTCTCTTTCGTAGACATTCTTTTGTCTCGCCACACAGAGTTTCTGAATAAAAGGACAAAAAGTTAAAATAATGCCACATCATACAGCCTCACGTCCTATCAATTCTACGATGATGATAACCATAAATGTACCTGTAAATGCCTGTGAGGACAATACTTCTCATGTTTTTCCTTCTTGTTTTTGACATGTGGTTCGTTTTTGACTAAAGTAAACCAAAAATAAGAAGAGAAAAAAAATAAAACCACTACAAAAAGCCCAACAATAATCCCAAATATGCAAGAAAAAAAGGCTGAATTGATGGTATGTCATGCTTAAAGTGTTTATTGTTGGAGACTTTCAAAGAAGAATAGTTTTTTGGCAATAAAAAATGGATTAATTTCAAGCCTACACAATCCCACACATACTTGTATAAAAAAAACTCTGACCATTGTTTCGCTGTAAAAGTAAGGATAACCGATAAAAAGGAAATCCTTTTTAGTTGTAAACAATTTTCCCCTTTTTTCTCGATAACTTTTAATCGAAATAAATTGGTAAGAGGATAAGTACTTGTCGCAACGTAGTGTTGTTGCTGTTGTTACCTTTAGAGTCCAACCAGCTTTAACATTTCGTGTGTTAATGCAAGCGTTACTAATTGTTTGATTAGAATGACCGTAGAGAGTATAAAATGCTTCATTTAATTTATTTTTTTTCTTTCTTCTACTGTGTGATGTTGTTGCTACTCACTTTGCTGAGTGATAATTGTCTTTAACGTAAATAAGGCTTGTGATAATAATGGTTACAGGGTTGAAAATGAAACGTTTTTAGGGATCATTAAACAGACCTGCTGAGTTTTTCATCTTTAACACACAATTTATGGCGGGCAGATGGATTGTAATGGAGACAGTGGTTTGAAAAGACTTCACAGGCATTAGAGTTCAATAAGCAATATGCAATACAAGGACAAAATTGTCCAACGGCGCCTTTATTTGTTTTACGATGGCTGATATTTGATATAAATATATTGTCATTCATTGATTTCTTTAATAGAATTTCATTTCAAGAATTCCAATCTGAGTTTGAAAAAAAGGGACGCTGGTCGCTTTTTCGCTACTCATGAGTACTCTTGAAATTTTGAGTATGAGTGAGTCAACAGTATTGAAATCCAACTACTCTGATTCATTCGTACTCAGTACAGCATTGATTTATAAGTACAAGTTGCAATGAGTATGAGTACAACGTTGACATCAAACTCATAACATTCGAAATATGTTTGATTCATAAGCCTCTACTCATTCAGATTCATAAATTTAGAAAAATATTTAGAATACTACTTATAAATGATTCGAGTGATTCGAATCATTCGTCAAAATTTACAGTCTTAGTTGTTGTTGCATTTACAAAGAAAGAAGAAAGACACATAAACAAAAAGAAAAAGACAGCAAGCAGAGCAAACACACAACCTTCTTGTGAGTATTGTAGTGTTCGTGCGCGAATCATACTTATTTTGTGATTCGTGTATACGATGATTCATGGAAAGTCGAAATCAATAACATCATGCGAATTGTTAACTACGAGTGCCATGAGTGTTTCAAACTTTGAATATAAGTAGTATGAGTATGACATTAAAATAAGTATGAATGCGTATAAGTATCAGAAATTAAAAGTATGATTCGAATCTACTCATCGTTTTGAATACTCATTGCTGATCTCTGGTTAGAATCAATGGATTTGACTCATGATTATTTAGTGTGTGTCTTTTGATGCCGCCTCTTGTTCTACAACCTTTTTTTTTCCAACAACAATGTAGTGTCGTAGACAGGAAGCCCAACACATAGTCTACCTGTGTTAAAATTTATGGAAATTTTCCGTACAAGACAGTTTCCCACTTATTCCAGGTCGTTGTTAATAGTTGTTCACTCACAATAATTTTATCTATAATCTGTTAGACTTTCATGATTACAAAAAAATGTAGGAATTTAATACAAAAACAAAATTAATTCATTCAAGTATTTCAACAACAAAAATTCAGTTACAAATACTTTTCAGGTTCTCTTTTTTGAGAGACAAAATAAAAAAACCACAAGAATGAAGGGGGAATTGTTTATTTAATGTTTGTGGCCACTACAAATTGTTCAAAATACAGTAATCCCTCGATTTACGTCGCAGTTGGTTCCAAAAAAAGCGACGTGAATAGAATTTCTTACTGCTCATACTACTAAGTAGTATGTTTTTAACAAGGAACATAAAAAAGTTGCAGTAATCCCTCGATTTACGTCGCGGTTGGTTCCAGAAAAAGGCAACGTAAATCAAATGACGACGCTAATTGAAGTTAGAGGGAACAAAAGGTTTGACGACGTAAATCGAAACAACGTAAATCGAGGCGACGTAAATCGAAGGATTACTGTACTTTAATTTTTGTTCATGCATTTTATCCTTCGCCTCACACAGACAACACTTTTCCACACGTAGAAGAACTCTGGAGGTAGACTTTGGTTTTTTACCATGTTTTTATTGTTTTAAAGGAACAAAAAAATCCTTTATTTTTCTTTGTTGTTTTGTTCTCTTCCTCTGATCTATACAAAGGACTTTCGAATCGTTTCGTTGTGGTTGGTTACACTGGCTTTCTATTGTTTGGAAATTAGTTGAACAATGTTCTTAATTACAGACAACAACGACCACAGAAACGGCAACAGCAATATTATCAATAAACAAGAATTTATGAAGCAAATAATCGACCTCAGAACTAAAAGAAAAAAAACTGTTGTAGATAAAAAAAAATGAATAGCATTACCGGTTAAAGGCCAACATCTTAATAAAACAAGTAATGCTGAACTAAAGAACACTCAACAAGAATATACACGGGTTAGTCACAGGAATGTAGATCAGGTTCATAGACACGTGCATAACATTTTGGTTTATTTATGAAGGAAATAATTGTTTTTTATAAAATTTTTTTTTAATTTGTACAAGAATAAAATATAAAAAAAGAAGATGAAACCTTTAATTCGTTTTGTTATTGTTATTGTATTATTATTAATTTTTATTTTTGTTGTTTTTCTTTTTTATTCATTCATTCATTTCGAAATATTTTATTTTTACAAGAAAACTGCATTAGCCGATTTAAAATTCAAAATAAAAAAAATTTTGTTTCGTTTTTTCATTATCACAACAATGAAATTGTTTTTGTATTTACTACGTATGAAAGGAAAAATAAATAAAAGTTTTACAATGAAAAATAAACAATTCACAGGGGATATAATACAGAAAAACCCAAAATTCAAATGCAGCCCTGGCAGGGTCAAAGTAATTTACAGCGAGGTTTACAACACCATAACGGTTAGCTTTCAACTGGAATCACCGTAAACTCTACTGGAACTGTTAGTAGTGAGAGATTTTCTAATTGTCTGCTTGTGTAACTAAACAAATGCTCTCTGGGTTATATTTACTCCGGCAAATCAAATATTATTCGTCTGCTGTTTGTGTGTATATACATATATGTATGTAAGTCAGTAGTGACTGTAAATATTTCATCATCTAGTTTTCACAATAAATTTCCATATGAAAAGATTTTTGTTTTTAATCCAGAAAAGAATTTTTGTTTGTTTTAAACTGACGATGAGTGCAACAAATTATTTCATTTAAATAATGAATTAATTAACATCCTCTTCTTTCTTCTCATGCTCATTTCCTATTGATTACATTCAGTTTGAAGATATGGACGGCTTTTAACGCTGTTGTTATCAGTTGGGATAATCTGATAGCCAAGTTTATGATCAAAATTTATGAGTCTAAAGAGACGTTAAGTATCTAACCATTTAACTAACGGGCATTTCATTCCATTTGTAGTGTTTTTTTTTTCTTTTCTTTTTTTTGATTCTTATGGTTTCAATTTACAAACCAAAGGGAAAAATTTAGCCGTGTGAAGCTGACAACAATGGAATCACAAAAGCGAGAAGATTGTTGGACAAGATTTGGACCCAAAATAGTCAACATTTCAAAAGATTACGATGAAGACAAAAGGACGTAAGGAATTTTGAATGGCTTAACTTCATGACATTCTAAAACTTTTTTCCTTTTATAATTTTTTATGTATCTTTTCTTTTCAATACAAATGAATTACTTTTCTACAAATGTGACATTGACCACATTGACTTTCGCATATTTCACACAACTATTAGGGAATTCTTTTGATTGATCATACACTTCATCTTCTGTAAGCTGAAGATCACGCCATTAATTGACAAAATTTGCACATACAATTTAGGTGGTGTGAGAAACTAGGTCATAATCCTGACTGAAGGGTTGCAATGACCAATTAAATATGTAACTAAGTACTCTTAGAAAAATTAAATAAAAAGAATTATAATCGTTTTATATACATACATGACATAATTGGTCATTACAACCCTTTTGTGAGGACTACAACCTAGCTTCTCACACCACTTTTGTTGTGTGCGTTAATTTTATACATGAGTGCCGGGACCTACAGTTTAAAGTCGACTTTGAACGACAGATTTTTGAGAAACTTTTCATGGCAATTTTATTTTAACGCTCAAAGTTTTTGCCAGAAATTTGCTGAGAGGAAGTCGACAAAGAAATATTTTCATATTTTCGTTTTGATGTCTGACCTGGGGTTTGAATAGTGGTCTCACGTCTAATAAGCCAACACACTACCTACTAGACTACGGTGTTTTCATTGTTTTACTGACATTAGATTTTCGTTCTATAAGTGACTTTAAGTTCTACAAGTTCCATTACAGAATGCACTTCCTTAAGCCTCACCAATGCTATGTATATAATCTTCAAAAATTGCTGTCCAAAATGCTCATCTGGACCAAATTTGCATAATCTCTGTCATACATGTGAGCACTTGATTCACTTAAAAACTCTTTCCAATTCATGCTAATTTGTTTGGCAAAAATCCTCAAAAAATTTAATATTTTTATGATTCAGTTTATAAATATTTCTCTTCTCTTCATCACACACTTTTTTAATTTTCATAACCTAAAAATTCCCAGATTTTGACATAAAACTCTAAGCCTTGTTATTTTATTAAAACAAAAATCTCTTCCCTTATATTTGTGTCGACTATTTTATGGGTATGAATGTATGTGTTGGTTAAAAGATTATATAGTTTTTCTTGCTGTTTTTACAAGGACACTAACTCACACTTGTATATGTACGTATGAGTATTTTACGTTTTGTATCGTAATCCAAATAAAAATTTGAATATTTCCATACAAAATTGCAGCAAATGCAAATATTATCAATAACAAATATAATATGTACACCAACAAACAACAACAAAAACCAAAAACATTTATGAAATTAAATAAAACAACAAAACAAACAACAGAACAGAGAAATATTGCAAAAAAAATAAATAGTTTTTGGTTATTGAAATGAATTTCAAACGTACTCGCATAGAAAAATAAGGAAAGAAAGTCTGCCATAGACGAATATAAATGGAATGATATGGCATGATAGTTAAAACTAATATTTGTCATGGTAAAAGAACAACAACAACAGAAACAGAAACCGAAGAAGTTATAGCATGTGTAAGCAGCAGCAGTAGCAGTACCAGCAACACAAATTGCAAAAGTAACCAGCCAACCAACAGAAATGTATACACAAATATGAATACAAACATACAGTAAATGATACACAAAAGCCCAAACTCATACATAAACATGTGTGAGATGATATTCATTCATTTTTATTTTCCTTCCTTCTCTTTTTATTGCACTTTATTTTTGCTGCATAACTACAACTACAACTACAACTTGTATGTCAACAGTTGCAACAATCTTGTGGTTGGAAACTTTCTACCGAATCCCCATTTCGTTCTCCCCCACTTGCTTACTCGCTAATGGCTGTGGTGTTTTACCAAAAATTTGTATTCAAACTAAAGTGAGGGGGGGGGGGGGGTAAGTGGAAAAATTTACACTTGTGTACGCAATTTTGGTTGCAAGTAACATGTGGTTGCATACCATACAACAGCCACATTCATGTTTTAGTTTATTTAAGTAAAAATAAAAAAAAAATAAAATATTTAAAAACTTCCCCTTTCGGCTTGACAGCAATACAAATGTTCAGTATTATCCGAGCTGATAAATATTATCGTTCTCATCAGCATAATCATCGTCAACAGTATCATCATTGGCAAGCAATAAAATGCAATTACGTACATCTACTATGATCACTTCCGTATCCGGCTTTCAATACACTCACTTATACATATTTTCGTATGTCCATGACATGACCGCATAAGAAAAATAAGTGGCAAGAGAAGCTGTCTTCATGTGGAGACTGACTTGACTGACTAATGTTAGAAAATTTTTGTTTGAAATTTTAATCAATTTAGAGAAATAAAAACTACACCGAGAGTAATATTAGCAATTGGAATTTTGGAAAAATTTTATTCTTTCAAGAAAAGAAACGCTCAGCCTTAAAAGTTTTAAAGCTTAACTATTTCTTATTTACATAAAATTCTGTGAAAAATCAAAAATTTTAATCCTTTTTTTTTTCATTTCTTATCAATTTTCTGCTTAAAATTAAAATAAATTTCTTACAGTGTATTTACAGTCGGTCTATGAAAAGAACAACAAAACGAAGAACAAAATATTTTTATTTGCACACACACACACACACCCACAAATTTAATTGAAAAACTTTCAAACAGCAAAAATGCCATAAAGGCACATATGCACGCACACACAATACATGCAGGCATATAGTATCTCTCTACAGATCTCACACACTTACATGGGGTAACTGTAGCATCCCATCCACATACGTACAATCATCATCATACCAGAGGAATCAGTCATCAGCATCAATTAAATTTCCAAGAAAATTTGTACATGACTTATATTCAGTTTACACCGACTTTTCAAGGAAGCTATAGAAGCTGTAAACGAGATAGAAGAACAATGTCTACAACATAGTGTGTCTTCTTCTCCTGTGAAACTTCAAAAAAGTCAAGAAAAATTTAAAAGCAACACACAAGAGTTTTCAACTTTTTGGGCATTTGTAGAGGTGTAGTATGCTGGAGTACGTCTGTAAGATGGTTGTGGAACACAAATATGGAATTGAAAATACTTGTATAATATTTACTTGTAAACAAATTTAAACTTCCTTTATTGATTTAAGTCTGTATGAAATCAATTTAAGCAATCCCATTAATGAGGACACATTACGAGTACCCACTGTAAACACTATTTTTCTGCTTTCATTCATACTTTGTTTATGCAAATCTCGCACATGATTTTAAATGAAATCCAGGCTCAATAGGCAACAATTACAGGAATCAGTGTGTCTGTCTGGATGGGATAAAGTTACACAGAGTGGAAAACACATGGGCTTTAGAAAGATATCCGACAATATCCGATCTAATATGCCAACAAATGCAAGAAGGAAATTGAAAAGAATAATTTTCTTAGTTTGTTAAAAACATTATTCCTAACGATAATGCCAAGTGACCAATTAAAAAATTAAAAATGACCTTCAATTTCCTAAATAAAATATTCTTTACCGGTAAGGAAACATAGTGCCTGCATAAAAATTTCTCAAATTTTGAATTCATTACAACCAAATAAAATCCATGTAAACCAACACATTGACAACGATTGCCTTCTTTTACTTGATTTGACACATCCTAATGAATTCTAAAGTGCTTTGATTATCAATAAATGCTTACTATCGATTTATTTCATCGATAACACACATCATCCTTTGAGAGACAAAACTCAACTTAAAAACTCTTTGTAATGGCTTTAAGGCATATATTGCAAAGATGCCACATACATACTGCTGAACACATACCACAAAAGAAAAAAAAACCCAAAATTGGTTTTAAATTGTTGTTGTTGTAAATATTTGAGTAATTTTTTAAAATCAAATTCAATTTATTGGCAGAACATCAAAGGGACACAACATCACTTGCATTTAAGAATTTACCAAACATATGACATGTGCTGTTGGATTGAAACACACATAAAGACTGAGAGACGCCTTCTATCTCAACATCAGAGCTTGCAAATCTCTATTTGGGAAACTGAAATTTCAAAAATATTTCCATCGATTTTTTTTAGTTGCAAATGCCAAGAATAAAATTAAATTGTTGGCTACAGTTTTGCAATTTGGTTAGTGGGTAAAAGTATTGATGACTGGCTTTCATTTTTCTTTTGAGATTTGGAATTCGTTACACTTTCAAGCACATAAACAATGTCGATGTCAAAATAACGTTTATGGGGGATTTAAATCGTTCAAGCTGTACGTATGCAATGCCAAATGATAAATTATTTAATTTTACACTCAGAGAAAATTTAAGACAGTTTACGTTTTTTTATATCAATTGGCGCTCTTAGAGTATGTGACCACCACGTGATTGCTTACAAGTCAATAAATAGAAAGCCTATGCAATAAATTTATAGCCTCAACTGGGAAAATTGAATACATTTAACCGATTTTAAAGTATTTAATAAAGGCTACTGCATTTCCAAAAGTCCTCGACATCTCTCATATTAAAAAAAATGTAAAAAAATCGTCTATCTTTCAATGACTACTATCGCGTATATCACGCAAATCCTTTTTTGTTTCAAAATCTTGTTTTCCAAAAATTTTATTTTTTATTTAAGAAATTCATTAAATCTGCCTTAACCTGTATACTTTTCCGTAAGAGCAGTAGAATTACCGGAAATGTTTGCTGTTGTTTGTTGTTAAAGTGACAATTTATATGACACTTTATGACATGTAATCGGAAAGAAAAAAAATGTTTTCCACTAACAATGGGGGGGGGGGGGGGGGGGTAAATACGTAAATAAAATGAAATGAAAAGTGTTTCCATATTTCCAAAAAAAAATATTCGTAAAAATTTTAATATTTTATGGGAAAAAGTACTCATATTTGTACAATATTTTGTAGCTGACATTTAGAAATATTTGTTCTTGTTGGTTTTCCCTTATTGTAACAGAATCAATACCAAACCAACCAAAAAATAAGCATTTTGCTCATGAATGCAAACTTGGCATTTGAATGGGAATTTTTTCTTTTGAAATTTTAAAATTCACACAATAAATACAAACATTTTCATTCATTCTTTCATTTTATTTTTCATATTTTCTCTCTCTCTCTCTTTTTTTATGTGGTTACACAACAACTTGTTCACTTACACTTGTGTAAGGATATACAAAAACATACATTCTCTTTATATTTGTATACAATACTACAAATATTATCTACAAGCATAGAAGAGCATAGAAAATGTCAGAGAAAAGTAGCAAAAATATTCAATTGGCTCAATTGGCAAAAGAAAAGAGGATTTCCTTTACTGTCAAAATTTCAATTGATAATTGACCCTTGACCCATGTCATATTATTTTTGAGTGCAAATGAAACTAAACTGGTGTGTTAAAGGAACAAAAAAGTTTTTCTTGCATTAAAACAAAAACAATACGTACGAAAAACCCCTCATTCAACTATGAGGCACAGAAAGTGTTTAAAAAGTATTACAAAAAGCAACAAGAATGGCATTTAACATGATGTCCTTCATTGTTTTATAGATGATACAACAAAAGAACGAAATGAAAAGCAATCTCAATGAGAATGAGAGGAAAAAAGAAAACAAAAAAAGAAAGAAACAAAGAATGAAAAAGATGTTCTACATGCCGATTATTTTAAGAATCTATTCCTCTATTGTTTGCTAAAAAACTACACAATAAACCAAAGGAGGCAGCAATAACTACAATAACTTTTAGTTCTGCTACTACTACTACTACTACTACTACCACAAACATAGAACGAGTTTGTGTGTCCATTGTGCTGTGCTTTTGTTAAATGAATACTTGAACCGTACATGGCCCCCAACACTTTTTGAAAGTGTGAATGTGTGAAGAATAGATTTCAAAATGTCAATTTGCCAACCAGCAAACAACACTAAGGAAAAGATAAAAAAACAGTTTTTATGCTTTATTTATTGAAGTGCATAAAAATGCAAGCCACAGAAAAAACCCATAAACACTGTTCAATAAATTTGCAAAAAAAAAAGAATTAATGTTCTTTCTTCCTTTCTTTCTCTATTTTGTTGTTGTCATATTTTGCATTTCCATTTTTGTTGTTTTTTTTCATGTTTCTTGTACTCTTGTCCTCTTGCTAAAGGTTTCTATTTAAAACAGAGATCGGCACCAATAGCCCCCGGGAGCCGAACATATCCGATTTTTTACATAGGACACGTACATCCACAATATTCGTAAAAAAAAGAGAGTAAAAATGCATTCAGCTGCTTGTCAGCTTCTAAAGAAGAAGGTGAATGTCGCTTTCTTTTCAGATTTCAATTATACACCTAAAGAAATATTACAGTAGGATACAATAAAATTCAATGAGAAATGATCTCGATTTTTTGAAGAATATTTGTCAAGTTAAATACACAGTCTTTAGGGATTTGGCACTGTACTTTTTTCTATATTTTCCACATACCTATACATATTATTAGGTTAATAAGTACAATTGAAAATATTACTTACAATTTTCCTCACATATCAGTCACATTTTAATCATGTTCTCATTGTGGCGACCTCTGGTTTAAAATCTGTAAAGAAAAAGCATAAAGGAATTTAAATTTCTACTCTTCTTGCAATAATTTGCTTTGATTAGTTTTTGTAATTTTATAGGCTACTCTCTCTTTACATTTCTATGCTTCAACATACATACAGCCATACAATTACATTTGTAGTAATCCTTCCAGAGACTCAGCTGCATGTAATGAAAACTTAAGAAGGTTTTATTAAGAACATGTAATACATACAGGCTGACACTCCCTCTCTCTTTCTCTCTCTCTCTCTCTCTCTCTCTTTTCAGCTTTAAATAGTTTAATTGATTGGATATTATACACATGCGAGTGAGGATTATTTGTTCTTACAGCAGCAGTGTGAATATTCAAGTAGTAAGTTTTGTTAAGAAGAAAAACAAGAGAAATAATTACTGCATTAACAGGGTTAGAAGCAGTGAGATTACGTACGAGTAAGATATGTTACAATTAGCTTAAATAAATAAACTTAACTTGTAAGGTATGAAATTTTCAAAAGAATTCTTAAGCTGTATATAAACTCTTCAGACTCAATGCATTATTGGCCCAACTGCGGCGTATTGTTAGACTCGCAAAGAATTTATTCACATTAACATGTCCTCATCTAACTTCTTTGGGTGGATAGCCACCTCTTCCTCTACCTATATGACGTGCATGGTTTCCAGGTTACTCAATGGCCTACTCTTATTAGCAAAACTGCCTTGATTTTCTTTCGGCTTGCTTAGCTCCAAGCTCTATTAGGGTGAACACTTTTTCTGTTCACTCATTAGTTGTATTCCAAAGACTGTGGATCTATTTCAGTTGATAGGTTTCTTGAAGTTTACCTATACCATTCCAAGTTTCGCTTATGTATTCCAATGCTTTTCTCAACATTACTTCGCCTGTAATTCCTTTCGACCAGAATATGACTAGGATCCTAGGTAAGCAACGCTTGAAAAAGATCGTTTCTGCTTATTCTGTATTCTTACCACAGCAAACAACCTTCAATCTTTTCTTCCCTTTGCACTTTCTTTCAGACTTAGAATTTATTTCTTTATTTAGTCTTTAAACTAAATTGGTCTTAAAAAGACGCTTTAGTACGTTAGTATAATAAATTCTTTTCATTTCTTACAGCTCATCCGGTATTTATGCAAACACTACATTATCAACATTTTGATTCAATGCAATTGAACCGTTATAATACCTATATTAGTGCAGTTATACTATATTTTCTTAACTAAGAACAAGAATATCACTTAAATACATACACAAACACACTATTCTTAATACACATACAGAAACACAATGTGAGACTTTGAAATGAACTGAAATAAAAAAGGATTTCTTCAATTCAAACCAAGTGGAGTTCATTCCTACGTTCTTAGAATTGATTTGGAATACAATTTACAATTCAAATCGTACTTGTAGCGCCTACCCAGCGTTGAATGTATTTTAATTTGATGAGATTTCATTACTTTAAGTGAAAAACTTTACATAATAAACGGGAAACAATTCGAGAAGATGGCTAAAAAGAGCATTACAAAAATGGAATTAATTTAACAGGACTAAGAGAGAAATTCAACGCAAAGGAAACGGAAATTTTCAACTGAAAATTTAAATTAAATATCGAATATTTTATAATGCAGTACGGAAATTTGACGCTTAACCACACTTGAAACTCTATGTGAATAAAATTTTAGTGCTACTCAATGTTTAATACTCGCCTGGTACATCTGAAAAGCCAAAATGTTTGGCTTTTCTCTTCCTTCTTTTGCTTTGTTGAGTATTTAAATCTCGAAGGATGCATTTTCCAATATTAAATTGTTCAATACTTTAATATTGTTCACACAGATATAATTAAACTCGAGAACACAACGAATACTCTCAATGTGCAATACACATACAACAGAGTCATTTCACATTCTTCACTTTGTGGGAAAGTATATGAGCTACGTAAGAACATTTCAAATTTTTCAGTATAAAATACTCCTTAAACGCACAGAACGAAAGCACTACAATCAACAAATTACTTCGTACTTAAGTGTGAATTAGCCACACGTAACGTAACGTACCGTAGAAAACGTTCTCTTTTTAGCATATGGAGAACAATGTAATCGATTACCGAAACGTTCTCTCTCGTTAGCAAAACGGAACGATCTGTATAAAACAGAATTCTCCCACGTTTTTACGTGACATTTGAACATAAGAGAGAAAATATGAGAGAGAGTGCAGTGTTGCCACGAAAAAAAAAATATTGTAACCAACATTTGTGAAAAAATCACCAAATAAGGAAAAATATGATCAAAATTAAATTTGCAGTTTTTTTATTTTATATTTTTTTTCAAATTTAAATTATAATTGAGAAAAAGAAACAGAAAATAAGAAAACAAAATTATAGTCTCATAATTAATTAATTTTAACAAACAAAACAAAAGCTATTTTTATAAGACAAATAATAAACAAATCCGGAATAATCTACACATTGAACAAAAAACGGCAACACTGATGATGAGTCTGTATACCAATTTCTATGCATTGTGTTGTGTTTGTTTGTGTGTTGCTTCGTGTTCTGTTTCGTTTTTATTTACATTCTTCGTTGACATATGTCCCGTTTTAAACGTTTCTATAACTACACAAACGTTTTTAAGGCTACGTACTTTACGATTTTACGTTTCTAACGCTTGGGTAACCAAGGCATTATTTTATTGGATTTGTTACGACCACCAATACAATTGTATGATGTTTCTGCTCTTTCTTCTCCGACCACACATACATACATGTTCATGGTCAGTTTTGATGTCACCGCCAAGGATTAACCAACAAAAGCAGAAAAAACCAAAAAAACAAATAAAAATCATACCCGAAATACAAATGAAATTTGCCATAAAAGGCCATTTTATACCCCCACACATGCAATATTGTTCATCTGCTCATATCTAAATAACACAGAGAGAGAGAGCAAAACAATATTAAAGTGTACATGTTGTACTTTAAAAAGAAAAAAATACAATACGAACCCACTTACACACTGACCAACAAAGAGTGAATAAAATCAGACACTATTACACTTTAAGAGAGAGCGTAAGAAGAAAAACAGAAGACCTGTAAACGTAAAATCCATAAAAGGTTACAAAAACGAAGAGGAGAAAAAATCATAATTTCCGAACGTAAAAATAAATATTTGATGTCGGGATTACAACGAAAGTACGGTTATACAAATATGGTTCTCTGTTTAGCCTTCCATAACATTGTTACTGTTGTTGTTTCTGCTTTTTGTTTAGAACCCGAACACGGGATCATAACTGTAGGCCGAATATAGAACACACACAAATAATCTCATACATATACATACACTGGTATATAAGTAGAGGAGTATAATGTATACAAATAGTCTTTGTATTTAAAAGAGGGTGACTCAAAACATTTAAAAACTCTTTACAGAATGCCAAAATGATTTGTAAATAATTTAGAGGTCAGTGAACTGTAATGAATTATGATGAAAATGCAATAAATCCGAGAAATCCAATCTCGAATTTGTAAAGAAACGAAAAGAACACACTGTTAGATAAAAAAGGGATATTTATCTTTAATTTCTCAACCTACCCTCTTAAATGCAATACAATTCAAAAAATTCCTTTAGCGTATATGTATAAGGTGTAGTAAAAGAACTTCTTGATATCGAAATAGTCCAAAGTTGGCTTATTAGACATGAGAACACAGTGAAAGTCTGTCAGATAGTTCAATTAGATCGTGGGCTCCCGTAGTAGAGCCATGGAATACTAAAAGCTCCGTTGCGGTCCGTTGTGATGACACAGGTAAACGCAGTCTCTGTACTGACCAAGTTCCTCGAAACCAGGGAAGAAAAAGAAGTTGGTTAGCGCAATGGCTGCACTATAATAGAGCAATAATGGTAAGTGTTTCCGGGTTCACGAACAAAACGGAATGACCGTATAATTGTTTACTACACCTCAAATCTTTGTATTGCTTGCATTAACGGTTAGACAAATCATATGTGATGTAATCTGCCATATAAAATAGAATGACAATAAAAAACTTGAGCTTATTGAGCAGTAACTATTGCAATAAACAACATAAAAACAACAGCAAATCTAAGACACGTTAAATAAAATGCTAGAACAGTAAGAAATAAAGTCAATAAGTGAAGGTGGGTCATAAAGTAAAAGGATAATAAAAAATCCAAAAAAAATAAAAAATAAAACTACATGGCAACCTAAAGAAATTGAGAGCAAAAGAAAATCAAAACAGAACTTTGTTGTGTATCCTACAATACAATATATTTTCTACAACACAGTCTACTATTTTCTATGCTTTGCTAACAAACAAAAGGGAGGATAAACGGATAATGGAAGAAAATATTAGAATTGCTGCAAAAAATTTCGTTTCTCTTTCTAAAATCGAAAAGAAAAAAAACTGGTGGCAATGGTGCCAGATATTTTGGCAATAACAATTTATTTATGATTTTATATTCCTTTATCATATGTACGTTCGTACGTTGAGTTGACTATTGCTGTTTACTGTTTAACTATTGGAGTATATTTTTTCGAAATATTTGTTTCATTTTACTAAAGATGTCCTTTTTTTCTATATTTATAAGGGTTTTCGAATACTGCATAAATACTTCATAGTAAATGAGACACAATATATTCTATATTAAGTGTAATGAATCTCTTAATGCAATAGATAATCAGCATTTATCTGCTTGAATGCTTCATTAAATGACTAAAAACCTGTAAAAGACTCGTAGTTAATGACATTTTGTTTAATAAATTAAGCAAATGCAATATTTTTTTAATAAATTTGAAAACAATGACTCTTATTTCATATTTAATTTGCCGTGATGGCAAAAATATATACGAGTATGTTTAAAACCTTGTCCATATTTTATTACAACTTAAGAGTCTATTTAGATTTGTAGTATTTAATCATAGAAGACATACAGACCGATGTCCACATGACTATTGACTCTATTTTTACTTTATTCATCACTTCGTTATTGTAGAAGTGTTGCAGCGATTTCTACTTAGGCTGCCATGTTGAAAGTTTAGTAGAAAAGTTTCTTTTGTTGCATTTAATTTATGTTATTGTCTTTACTTTAAATACTGCCGTAATTGTTAAAGCCAACCACATAAGCCATCGTCAAAAGTGAAAGCAGCAGCAACATAATAACAAAAGCAAAGAAACAAGAACTTTTGATACCAGAATGAAATTGTTGGTGTTTATATGATGAAATGTAGGCGGTGTTATCGTTTCAAAGAAAAATTAAGTCTTCAAAGGCAGTTTTAATAACCTTCAAACAATGAAAATGAAAACAAAACAACACAAAAAAACTGTAGGAGTCTTACGGAGGGAGAAAGGAAACCGAATGTTTGAGAAAAGAAAAAATTTTATTTATTTTTTGTTGTATTTTTTTATGAATTCATTCACTTAAAACTCTGTTTTAATATTTGCAACGTTTAATACATTGTTATGCCTTCACGTAGTTACACTTACATAAACATAATCGTATACGTGCATATATTCTATAAGAGATATTTTTTCAGGAACATACATGTACATACATATATAAAATTCCCGTTATTAAAAAATTATTTATTGCACACACATCCATGTCATACTATACATACTATACATACATACATATGTGTATGTATTGTGGTCTAAAAATGTTTGATTACAAATTATTTTTCATTTTATTTATGATCACGAATCGCAAAAATGTTTTCAATATTCAAAACCAAAAAAAAAATTTCTACATTTCTACCCCCTCATATCTTTCGTTGTAAAGCCTTTTAGCTTACAATCAGAAAAAGAGGAAGAAAGAAAATAAAATATCACTCTATGGACTTAGTTACACTGCCAAACAGCAAGCCAAAGCCTCAACACAGGCATTGTACTTTATGAGGAGGCAATTGTTCGTAATGTGCTAACATTTGCTTCTGAATGTTTGTTGCCATTGCAAGGACATTTGTTACAACACTCAAGAATAACAATAACAACAATAACAATAATAGAAAATTGTTCTATGAATATATTTGTAGAAGTCTAAATATACAAACACATACACGTAGAAGTAGAAAAATTTGTTCATATTTTATTTACAACACAATAATTTTTTCTTTTTATTGTTCATGGCTGTTGCTGTCTTGACAGGGTGACAAATCGAAAAGTTAACAACTGCAGTCGTTGCTTGACTTTTACACCCGAGAAAACAGTGGAGAATAAAGGGAACATGGTTATTCATACTTAATGGGCAACTAAAACACATACTCACACAAAGTATTTTTTCTTGACTTTTTTAAAATACTGTTTACTAATGTATATGCATGTGTAACAGTACATGTATTGGAATTTGTATTTGTATTTCAAGATATTTTGCATTTTTAGCTGTTTGCCAAAAAAAAATGTTTCAAATCCTTTACGTTTGTGTTTATCTATTCCCCTACCTATACATACATACGTAGATTCCTTTCAAGCTATTTTTATTTCATTTGTTTTATTTTTTTCTTTTATTGGTTTTAAAGTTAAATATTTTGTTGCTGTCTTGTTGGAATTATTCTTCAAAGATTGCAGAAAAGTCTTCCGAGAAACAAGTCTGCATTTACATTTGTTTTCTTTTCTTGTATTCTATACTGGGCTTAACAGCATTTGTAGCCTTTTGTTAAGTATACATTTATTTTAGTTGTTGTTGTTGCAATTCCAAAATGCAAAACGTTTTCAAGTCATTTTATAATGCCAACAAATGACTTTCAAATGCATCGTTTTGTTTTATGTTCTCAAATCGTTTTTCTTCTCTTTTCAAATGAAACATTATTTGCTAGGTCATGCATATAAGCCCTTAAGGATGAGACATCAATTGAAGTTTAAACGAAATACAGTGTAAATAGCATAAGAAGAAGGCCTACTTCTTAATAAGAAAAACGGTTGTGAATAGACTTTAATCGAGCTTGGAATTTAGAAGTTTTTTAAGCAATTTTTCCAATGATTTCTTTAATAATAAATCAAAACACTTTAAAAATTAAAGCACAGCTCCACTTGAGTTATTATGGCTCACAATCATTTAATCTCAAAAATTGTTTTTTTATTCCTCATTTTCCAGTTTTTAAACAAATATTTTTTACTGTCGGTACTTGTATTATGAGGTGAATTAAATATTTACAACAGCAACAACAAAAAGAAAACGATACAAAAACACAGAAAACAAGGCAACAAAATATTGTCTGCAATTGACAAGCATTTCTTTTATACAACAAAGAACTAAGGATTGTTGCTGATACCACTACATTTTCGATACTTAAAATTAAATTGGCTACATAGTAATATCCATAAAAAAGCTTATATTATGTGTGTGTGCGTATAAGAGTAATAGAGAGAAGTGGACACACCACAATTTTGGTTATTATGAGAAATTAATTTTGTTCATACTACCGGTGGTACATCAAGAGTTTAAAGCTTGTCAATTACATGATAAATATCCTTTGTAAGTGAAACTATAAAATTAAAGCAGAAGCAGCAGCAACAGAAGCAGTCAGAGCCTGTAATGCTGATTAAAGTAGTAACAGTGAGCTTAAGCAAGTTTTATGTTTACGAGTACAATAAAAACCACAACCACCATATACTGATACTTTTTAAGTTGTTGGAATCGTTTTCATTTATTTGCCACTCTAAGTGGTAGGAAAAGAGTTTGTGACACAACTTTAACACACCATGCTTATGGGGTGTTGTTAAACACTTTTTTGTTTTTTGCACTGCAATGTCTTCATCATAATTGGCAATGTCGTAAAGTATACAAAAACAAGTTGAAAATATAAACAAACAACAGTAACAACAACAACAACAATAAAGTAGCAAAGCAAAGTTTTTATTTTAATCTCTCTGCATAAACGTGCAACCTTTTAAGTTGCGTAAGCAAAGTAATCAAAAAGTTTTACAATTGAATTAATGCCGCATTCAACTCAACTACCCATGCACCCTCAGTCACACATACACAAGTTAAATGTATTAAAAGTGAGGATGGATTCTTATTCATAAACACACACACACGCATATTCATTTGCTGCTACATAGTTTGAGGTTTTAACATTCTTACCGCATACGCACTCGCACGCACACCTACACTCTAACTCTCTTTGCCACAGCTTTTCCTATCATATCTCTCTGAGTCTAACACTCTCACTTTCGCACTCTATAAAGTGTTTGGATGAATGAACAAATAAATATCTCTATGTGTGTGGGTACAATAATTAGCAACAAGTGTAATTAGTTTCCAAACACGTAGTGACCAAAAAACAATCTACACTCACTCACACACTCGCTCACTCATACGGTGAGAGATTTATTCACCTATACATGTACACATAAGCAGTGCTTACCACACAACTCACTCGCAAACCCACACATACACGGGATAAATTGTATTTGACGAGAGAACCTTAATTAAGATGAGTTTCAATGGGTCTTACTTAAGGCTACAAATTGGAAACTCAAAAACTCTCTCACTTACACATACACACAATAATACATTTGTAACACTATGTGTAACCCTAAGTGAGTGACACCATATATACATACATACACACTCTTATATTTCAATGCATATAAACATTTAAAGGTGGATCAAAATCAAATCGTAAAAAACTGATAGGAGGAAGAAGAACTTAAAGTTTTAAAGGTTAGGTATTAAACGAATTCAGTTGTATCCTACTACGGATACGTTAGCTAAAGTGGAATCGATGTGTTGTCTTGAAAACATAGAAAACAATGACACAGTATGGAGCGCAGAGTCTAGTAGAGAAATGAACTGTGAAGGCCTTTGCTATTTGTAAAAGGCTCTCTTTGTAGAAGTGAAGTCGCCTTTTAGGCATGAAAAGTTTCTCAAAAATCTGTCGTTCGGAGTCCACTTTAAACTATAGGTACGCCACTCATGTATAAAATTAACACACACAACATAAGTTGTGTGAGAAACTAGGTCGTAATCCTGACTGAAGAGTTGTAATGACCAATTATGTTATTATGTTCTCTTTGCAGAAGGCTTTTTTACAATTTTATTTACCTCTAGTGTCCATAGGTATGTGTATGTTTGTATACAAATATCAGAGACTAGCGGTAGTAACATCAAATTTAGTTGACCAGTCAGTGAGAAAGCACAGCGGACTGACGGTGAGTGTACACATGCAGATTAATATGGGCTTTTATTTAGTAAGATAAAACAGTTTCAATATTACAATACATTCTTACATACATACATGTGAGGCATGTAAATTTATGTGTGTATAAATGGTAAATGTTTTCCATGTCCTTTAATCACAATTTGTGAAAAAACTCTTATTTAAATTGTTTAATTTGAAGTCGCCGTAGTCTAGTAGGTAGAGTGTTGGCTTATTAGACGTAAGGCCACGGTTCAAACCCCAGGTCGGACATCAAAAACGAAAATATGAAAAAATATTTATTCGGCGACTTTCTCTCAGCAGATGTCTGGCAAGAATTCTGAGGGTAAATAAAATTGCCATGAAAGATTTGTCAAAAAAACTGAGAAACCGTCACTCATATATAAAATTAACACACGCAACATAAGTGGTGTGAGAAACTAGGTGGTAATCCTGACCAATTGTGTATGTACTGACTGGGGTCACCTTGTCATCAATAATAAACCAATAAGCTTGTTGCTGTTGGCAACACATACACAAACATCTGTAATTTTCTTATGGCCTCAGTGCTTATAAAGGGTGTTTTTTATAGAGGTATAGAACTTTAAGTTGGCATTACTTTTCAAGATGGCGACCGATTTAACAGCTGTCAAGTGATTTATTCTCAGTTTGGTTTGGCAATTCATCACGAATAGACTCACGCCTGAACAACGCTTGCAAATAGTGCAATTTTATTTCGAAAATAATGGTTCTGTGCGGAAAACGTATCGCGCACTACGTCCATTTTATCGTCGACAAAATCGTCCATCAGAGCAGTTAATTCGATTAACCATGGAACGTTTTCGCACCACGTTTACTCTTATTGATAACTTGCATCCCCAGAGACGCAGTACGGTGCGTACAGAAGAAGCTATTGCTGCTGTAGAGCGTAGCATTGAGGAAGACCCGAATGAATCCATCCGCCATCGAGTACAGGAATTGGATCTGTGTCCATCCACTTTATGGAAGATTTTGCAGAAGGATCTTGGTTTGCGTGCTTACAAAATCCAACTCGTGCAAGATTTGAAGCCAAACGATCATCAAGTAAGGCGTAGATTCGTCGAATGGGCCCAAAACGAGATTACCGTTGTTCCCGATTTTCATAAGCGAATTTTGTTTAGCGATGAAGCGCACTTCTGGTTGAATGGCTACGTCAACAAACAAAACTGCCGCATTTGGAGTGAAGGTAATCCTCAAGTGTATGTGGAAACACCGTAACGTCCAGAAAAACTGACTGTTTGGTGCGCTTTATGGGCTGGTGGAATCATTGGTCCGTACTTTTTCAAAAACGATGGTGACCAGAACGTTACAGTCAATGGTGATCGGCATAGAGCCATGATTACTAACTTTTTTATTCCTGAATTGAATAACCATGATGTCCAGGAGATGTGGTTTCAACAAGACGGCGCAACATGTTACACAGCTCGTGCCCCAATAGATTTATTGAAAGACACGTTTGGTGACCGCCTAATTTCACGTTTTGGACCTGTGAATTGGCCTCCAAGATCTTGTGATTTAACACCGCTAGACTACTTTCTGTGGGGCTATGTAAAGTCATTGGTCTATGCGGTAAAGCCACAAACGCTTGACCATTTGGAAGACAACATTCGCCGTATTATTGCCGATATACGGCCACAAATGTTGCAAAAAGTCATCGAAAATTGGACGTCCAGATTGGACTACATCCGCGCCAGCCGTGGCGGTCATATGCCAGAAATCATATTTAAAATGTAATGCCACAAGATTATCTTTCGGATAAATAAAATTCATGTCAATCGAATAATCCATCGTTGTTTTATTGCAACTTAAAGTTCTATACCTCTATAAAAGCACCCTTTACAAAATTAACACACGCAACATAAGTGGTGTGAGAAACTAGGTCGTAATCCTGACTGAAGAGTTGTAACGACCAATTATGTATGTATGTATGTAATTTGAAACATGTTGTAACATTGACTGGGGTTACCTTGTTATCAATAATGAACCAATAAACTTGTTGCTGTTGACAAAACATACACAATCGTCTGTAATTTTCTTATGGCCTCAGTGCTTATAGTTGACCAACTGATGTGTGGTAACGCCACAGGCAATCGATCAATACAAAATGGGTATCAAAATAAAACGCTACCATAAGTGAAATCAAGTATTTCAAGAACATCTAACATTTGTGTACACAAAGAAAAAGACCCTCAAATACAAAATTGATTTAAATTGAATTAATTCGGATTTAATGCCGCGAGAATTTTCTTGATAAATTTCAATTCATTGTATTTGTCTTTAAATTACTTGAATAGGAAATTTCCTGGTGTATTCGAAAGTGAAATTTGAATGCATATGCCTGAATTGCAACCCTCTTTATAAAATCCCCTTTAAATTATCAAAATATTAACGTGGATAAAAAACAAAGGCAATCCACTTGATGACCTTTAAACTTTCTTACCCCAAATATGATATTTCCTTCAATTATTCAATTATTGAAATATTTATTCACTCAAAACAAAACCCCATGTATTTTCCACCAGTGCTATGCTATTTAAGAACGAATTTAAGATGGACAAGAGAGAATAAAAAATTATTACCCACATTAAGAAGCATCCACGCTCATTTACCGATTACTTAACAATATTTCACGCCAAATAAATTTAAATACATTCAAACATGCATAGATTTTGAATGAGTTGAATAAAAGAAAAAACAAAACTATAAAATGCATTGCTTTTTCTTTTTATAAATATACAGGGAAACCCCAACTAAATTAGTTCTATGTTCTGTAATAAAAAATTATTAAAATTTGTAAATCATTTTGATTTTCTTTTCTTCCACATCCTGTACAATTCCACAAGTTTACGTAACACATTCTTAAGAGCAGGATTATGAAGAGGGTTGAAGTACGTACATATGTAGAGTTTTAATATTCAACAACGATTGTAAAACAATTTAAACAACAAACTTTATTGAACGAATACTTTTGCCGGGGAATGTAACGTTAGTTGGGAACATGTGCTTGTACGCCAACACTAACCCTAACATCAACTGCTAACGTAACTACAACTACTACTACAACTACTATAACAACAGCAAGCATACTACATAACTGTAATGATATGCATGAGTTAATCTAAAATTCGAAGGTAGGAAGGATGTATGAGAACAAGAACAATCACATGGAAGTTCATATTATTTCCGGTACATGAAAATGCTTGAACTGGAGAAAAGTAAACTCATCACCCACGATGCCTACCCTCTACTCGTATCCATTCAATAGAAAGGAATAAGAAAAAAACTTTTTGTTGCAATTATGGCAACGTAGAGTGGAAGTAGTGAAGCATTGAGTTCATAAAGAAAATTTAGGCACCAGCATGTGATGGCAACACTTGGGGGAAAAGAGTGCAATAAAAAGAATATGAAATAAATAAATAAATTGAATTATTAATAATATGTACATGGCAAAAAGAAATTTATTCATTTAATTTTAGTATACACATATGTATGCATAAGTACATATATACCTAATAAATGAAGGCTCATCTATGATGTCTTTCTTAAGACTTTTTAATACAGGGGACCTATTTAGACGATTTATACATATTTTCTGTACCTCAATTACCATTTAACTTATTCCTTCTGTTTTAAGGAAGTGGCGCTTCAAAGACTGGTGATGATTACTGCTTTTACTACAGGAAGATGATTCAAATCGGTTTGGAAAAACCAGAACACGAAAATTTCGGTTTTATGAAAAAGTGTTACGAAGTACCACACAATCGGTAAAAAACAATATTGTTACGTTTTGACCTTTTGAAACCGTTTAAAAAATGAGCTCGTATATGGCAAATAAATTAAAAATAAATTTAATTAAAATAGTTTTAATTAAAATTCTTTATTATTCGCACAATTCTATGTGCCACTGTTCACAACTTGATGTAAACAACAACAATTGCTCTTCTTTGTTATTCCTCTGTTCAAACCCTTTTCATAAACAATAAGAATTACTAGACAATTGTTCGGCAGATCTTTGTGAACGCGTCTGCGCACAAGACTGACTGAACTTCACTAACTCACTCGCCTGCTTTGCCTTACCATTTATATGACAGAGTAAACAGTATTATGAATGTTCTTGAAGGCGAATGTTCGTGGTTTCGGCTTCTCGAAATCTCTATAAATGTAAACATCGTCGTTTCATTATTATTGTTTACATTTATTCTTGTAGTGTTTATTGTTGCATTTTTGTTTACTTGATTATCATTTTTTATGCTGGTGTTTGTTGTTGTATTTTTGTTTAACAATATGGCTGCCTTCCAAAATGTTAGTTGCTTTGTGTTTGAACAAAGTATCGTGTTTCATAATGCCGCTGCATAAAATATATACAATGAATTCTATTTCAAAACGTCGTCAATGTGTATTCTTAACGCAGTCAAAAAGCAATCAGGCATTGGATTTATAGTTAATGCATTATTTGGAATCGTATTTCATGTGTTTGCATATCTACATAGTTTATATACAGTAGTAGAACTGCATACAAACTTTCTATTGATACATTTTGGAAGGCAGCCTATGTATGCTGGTACCATATGCCACTTGTTAAAGTAGTTTTCCAAACAAAAACATTCTGTAAGTTTTACTTGAAAAATATCTAAAGCATGAGACTCTCAAACTCAAACGTTAAAATAAATTTTATTGAAAATATTTATTTATGCCTGTATTCATATTCAAAACGCAACTCCCTTTAAAATCCCCAACAAAACCTTATCAACTTCACATGTCTGAATGAGTTTTTCTGCAGACGACACACTGCCGTTCGTTGCTTTAATTTTAAGCAGCATTACATAGGGAAAAGTCTTGCATAACTTTTTTTGCTTCAATTATAAATATTTTTCATGCATAATAAAATTCAATTCCACGTTCATTTTCACATGCAAATCAAATTTTATTCTTCATACATACGTTTACATACTAGAGATAGGAAAAAAACTTGTCTGTTTTTCATCAATTTGAATGGAGACATCAGTTGCAGAGATCTTCTGTTAAGGATGTGCAAGAAAGATTGTGCATAAATTGTATGCAAATTGAATGGTTTTGAAAAGAGTTCAGAGTTTACGAAAATTATTACAAAACGAAGTTTCTTCCTGTCAACGTTAGTTTTTTTTGGAAAATTAATTCATACACAAAATTTGACTTTTATCTTCTTGGTACCTTAAGTAATTAAACTGTTAACAATGTTATGAGGATAAAACATGGCTTTTTAAATTATTTACAGATTTATTTAGAAATCAAAAAGTAAATCAAAGAAAAACTGAAAGGCTGGCTGGGTGTTATAAGCCACTCACTATCAATATAGTGTAACGTAAGACAAATTTTAAGTTCATGGCACTATGCTCGTATTTTAGTCTAAAGAGCAGAACAGAGAGCTAGAGCGACAGTAGAATAACTAACATTGACAGTAAAATAATTTACAAGCTGGCGGTCAATTAAACTTTACGCTTTTTGAGTTTATGTTACAATCAAGGGTTTTAAGAATTATCGACTACAGCAACAACAAACAGACAGATTTGATATGAAAAACAATTTCATTGTTTGGCATCACTAAACATTTTATATTTTATTCCTTTACTTTCTCTGCTCTTTGGCTTTGTCTTTTCACTGATTCTATGATGGGCATATTAGTCGTAAAGCAGTGTTTGTATTAAAAGCTCCAGTTAATCTATGAGTTGACTGGCTAAATGACAAAGTGGCTGAGTATTTGCCGCGTTGGATTTTAAATTTTTTTCTCATGGTTCTTCAAAAGTCAGAGAATACAAAATAATGGAGTGGCGAACACATTTATTTGTCCATGAACCCAAAGGCACATAGAAGAACGTCCATGGAAATCATTGCGATGAGACCTCTTTTCCATGGTGGTTATACGCACACATACACACTTTCCCTAGCAGAGAGATCTACAATCTCTACACATTTTAAAATGAAACTAAAGGATGCAACGATTGGTTGAGTATATTTGGCTTATAAAGCAAACGAATGATGTAATGAAATACAGTGGAACGAAAAGTCTTTTACAAGTAACATCATTACCTTAATGATTAGTAAAGATCCTTTTACATTCCACCACAACTTCGAAGTACCTTCTAAATAAAAATGTTTTAAATTTTTATATTTTCAATATTCTCCACTTCATTATCACCATTTTGGCCATCTGTACGACGATTATTTGTTTATTGGCTGTAGGCAAGAAAGCAGTGAACCAGCAAAACAGAAAGAAAACACGACATACGTACAACTAACAAAGCGGAACGCAATAAAAATATGTGCGGATAAGTATGGACCCAGCTTATTGCTCTCCAAAAAAAAATACCTCCTAGCGAAATAAATACCGTAGCAGAGTTTAATACAGATAAAGGCAATGTAAACAACAACGACAATAATATTATAGGGAACAGAGAATTTATAAGAGAAAAATAAATAAATAACAGAATAAAAGTTAAAGCAATGGAAAAACACAAATAGAATACTTATATGTACGTACGGCGAACGACAAATACACTCACAAGTACAAGCAAAAATAGTAGTCTGAGCAAAAAATAACCATTGTCTCCCTGTAAGAGTATGATAATGTTCCTATAGTGACAGTAAAACAGTTCAACACAGAGTGAAGCAATTAACAGTTTATGCATTTGACTTAAATGAGCACAGTCAGCCTTAGCTACATACATACAAACAACACTCACAAATAATAACACTAATACAACTATGCGCTCTCTCTCAATACGAATGTTAAATAATAAACAAAGCAAAGTAGAGAAAGAGAGCCAGAGAGCCAGAGAGAGCACATTAAAAACAAACAGACAAACGAAATGTTAATAAACAAAAACAATGCGAACTACAATCAAAAAATCAAAAAATAACACATTGCTGACTCCCGCCCCTGAAAGTAGGCAGTAACAGTAAGAAAATGCACGAAAGCACAACATCTAGCACAGACAGACATGATGATGAAATGCACACTCCTTAAAACAAAAGTCCACTAAGGGCAATACTGCTGCTGCTAATTTATAAATAAACGAAAATACACTCACACAGAGACACACACTTCCACTCTCTGAGTGCCTTAAATAGTAGGTTGTACTGTTATTTTCAATAACAACACAAAATATTGTGGTTTTGACTCTGTATAGAAGGATCAAATGAGGAGATAATGTTGACATTTTGACAAATATGCCTGCCACTTGTACACATCATCATCATCAGCATCATCATTATCATCATTGTCATTTGTAACACAAACCAATGCATTGTATTGTGCTTCATCAGTGTTTGTCTATCACCATAATCACAAGCAGAGATGCATCAGCATTATCGGCTATTTCGTTGCATTGTTAGACACACAATAATGGTGTGTCATTTTATATTCTTTGTCTGTTAATCTGTCAAGTTTAGTTGTTGGACTTTTACTTTAAGCAGATGTCAACTGTTAAAGTAGATGTATCTAACACACACACACACACACCAACCAATACATAAACTGTGGCATACAACATAAGATAACAAAGAGTGAATTTGAAATGATGACGGTTTTTTAAATACGCAAAGATTATTGTGGTTTTAATTTCAAAATTTATTCAGAATTTCAGTAAGGATTTTGATAATAAGAATCAGTACCGAATTATTTTATTTTGAATTCAGAATTGTATCGAATGTATCAACTACACATCAAAGGACTGAAAAAGTAAAGCAAATGGAAACGTAGTATTGGATTATATTTACTGAAGTTACTAATGGTACGAATATCAACTTCAATTGCATTTATCGTGTTATACATAGAAGAAAAATATATTTTAAACAGAAAAACTCTCACATGAGCAGCATTTAGCAACTCGTCTTATGTTAAAAATAGAGCCTGTTTCCACCAATGAAAACGCCCTGGTTCAAAAGTCACGTAGTGTAGCAGGTTGTATGTTGGCTTAGTAGACGTAAGGCCACGGTTCACATCCCAGGTCAGGCAACAAAACGAAAATATTGAAATATTTCTTCGACGACTTCCTCTCAGCAGATTTCTAGCAAAAACTCTGAGTAAATAAAATTGCCATGGAAAGTTTCTCTGAAAAAATCTGTCGTTCGGAATCAACATTAAACTGTAGGTCCTATAGGTAAGTGGTGTGAGAAGCTAGGTCGTTATCCTGGCTGAGGGATTGTAATGACCAATTATGCATGTGTGTATGTATGTATGTATGTATGTAAAAACAAGTGTAGTTTTCATGTGTCCTTGCTTCAATCACTGAAGTGTATTGATGTGTCCAACTACAAAGCATGTGGTTGATCAGAGTTTTCGGTTAGAAAATGCTTAGGATCTTGGGAAAATAAGGGTTATTGAACACTTCCACCTTATGTTGCAAATCGTGACATATTTGTGTTAATTTTATATTTGAATTGAAAATTTGAACGCACAAAAAAGTAGATATTCCAATGGATCTTAAACAGGCAATTATTCTATTCTCTGATTTGTCTCCATTCTCTGAAAGATCGTTCTAAACTTTATCTTCTATGCACCTACGGATAGAAGTTTTACTCGTTCATCCAGTAAATAATAATTATGAATGATTGTAATTCGAATCATTGCAACAAAAATGAATGAAATGAAAAGAATACAATACCAACAGGACTTAAGGAATTAATGAAACCAAATGTTCCTTAAAATAACCCTTCCTTAGGAGTCTTAAGTCGCATAGAAAATGCCTTGACTTTCGGGTTCAAACGCTATTTAATTAAATAAAGAAAAAAACTAAAATCCTTATCTTATTCTCTAAGAAATCAACATCAAATAAACTACAATACAATACAAGTCCTTTACACAAGATTTAAGTAAACGTAACACAAAAAATTTAAATCCTTCTGCATTGCAAAAGGGGGCTGGTTATACAGCCTAAAGCTAAGGAAAATAAGCAGAAGAAGAGCTGGAAAGAGTTTTTCTATTTGTTTGCACTAATTGTTGTTTATTTTAGAATAGAATTTTTAGAATTTTTGTTTATTCTAACAAAATAAAATGACTCCGTTTCTTCAGCACTCTTTAAATATTTTTTGTGCATGAACAACTTTTTAAATAATTCACCTCGTTTTTCTGAAATGAAACAAATTGAGTTAAAATTGCAAAGAAGACTTGAAAAAGGGCACAAGAAAATAACATGATATGGCTGCATTACATTTCATTTAAAATTTTTCATAAATCCTGGCAATCACTCATACAGCTCTTAAGCATTTAAGCGTAAAGGACATGAGCTAGCAAGAGAGAGAGAAATCATACACACAACCATGTATACTTTGTTTTTATTCTATGAAGTTAAAGTTGAGGATGATGATGATGATGGTGCCCATCACATGACAGTTTCTGCAAGCAGTTTGACAACAATAAAATTGAAAACTAATAGACGGATATTCTTCAATTTTAAACAAGGCAAAAAAACTAAAACCAAAAGACGACAGAAGTATTAATTTTGAACTACATGGCATGTACACTCGTATCATCATTATTATCACATGCAACATCATCGTCAGTATCATCATTAAAAGGAGCAAACGAAGGAAGAAATTGAAAAGAAGACAGAATAAACTGTCAGGGCTAAGAATAACTATCGCAGTCATATCACACACTTACGCTGTACATGAGCTTGTGTGTGTGTAAAGCCAACTGCTAACAAAGTGAAAAGAATGAATCTCAAAACTGAAACCAAGCGAGAGAGACAAAGCACGTCACGTAAGCCATTGATCAGTTATACGCGACACGAATTGCAATTGTAATCAACAAACTACCAAGACAAGACAATGTTAGGAAGAAAGCAAAAGAAAGGGAAAATGGCAGAAAATAGTTTATTTTTATTGTAGCAGGTTTAGGAAAAATAATATTCTCATTTGCTTTTAATAATACGACATTAAAATGCATTTTTCTAATATTTTTATCGGATTTATGTTTGCTTACAATTAAACAATTAAAGTGTAGACGGCTTATCTAATTGCCTTAAGCATTATCTCATGTTCTCTCTTGAGAATAAAAGAGGGAGGAAGAGAGAGAGTAAATTTTAATTCAGTGTTTGGTTTTTGCAATGGTTTTTCAATTATTTACATCATGGCAGGCCATAAGTCTTGGTGTTACTTCAGATCTCTCTCTCTCTGTCTTATTAAACACACACCACAAAATGCCTTTCCGTAATAACAACAATAACGCCGTAAGGAATTACAAAGAGGAAAGAAAATATTAACGGTAAACAATAATAATTAAAGAGAAATACAAATACAAGTAAAATGCATAAACCTCTGCCTTTGTTAAGGAATAAAACCAAATAAGAGGCCAAGGAAACACAGAGGGAGAGCGAGAGAATAACAATTTACACATACATGCATAATTATATATATTTCTTCCGTTTGCACTCTTTCTCACCTACCGTGGCTGGCTGATTGCCTACATTGCCACAAAAAATGGCTGGTAGTGTGTATGCTACACATGAAGTATGACTTAATCGTTAAGCTCAGACACTTACTAGTTTGTAAAAAAAATACATATATGTATGCCTGTATGTATATAGAAGTGAAAGCGTTTAGCAGTAATGAAGGGCGGCCCCAAAAGCCAAATATTTCCCCAAAACCATGAAGTAACTGTCAAGTCATGAAAATTAAAGATAGAAGTGCTAATAAAAGGAATTGAGGTCTTTAACTTTGATTTCCTATTATATATAGGCTACAAACCCCAAATCTTCTATGCTCTGATGTGGTACAAGTGGACTGTCAACATAAACAGAGAAATACACGCAACCAATGTAACTCGTTGTCGTACCGCAATAAATCTGTCTCCTTAATCCTGGAACCATCCGAAACTCGTGATAAGGCATTCTATCTATTGTCTGTCTATTACAAGCCAGTGAGTTTCGTAGAAGCCCATATGTTTTCTTTATTTGAAACTTAACACCGGGTATGTTCCTTTAAATCCGAATGTAATGCTTTAGACTGGCAACAAACTTTTCCTATTTTGCCTCATGCAGCTTAAGTCAGATAATGCAACAATTACTTGTATCCGAAACTGCTCATGCGGCATTGGCGGAATCAATTGCTACAGCTAAGCTCTCCTAAGCTTTCTAGTCATTAATGCGATTCCTAATGTAGAAAATTAGCCAGAAAGCTCGGTGATTGTGCTCTGTCTAGGCAACTTGCCGGCTTTACTTTGTGTTCTCAGTCATATGATGTGAATGTTGTACTGCTTAACCACTTTGTTGCGAAATTTGCGGCAGTACAAAACCATCTTTGAAGTCATCATGTGAAAACCCACCCCTGCTGTAATAATGCGATAGTTGAATTGATCCGTGCCATTATCTAGTCGTCACAGAGGCATTCAAAGTCCCCCTAGATGCAATACGCAATCCAATTTTAGCCCAAACTCTGAAATACATTTTGAGAAACCCTAATAAACACTGAAGCAATGCAACTAAATTGCTTTGGATGGACAATTTTTCACTCAACCTAAACTACGAAAGCAATTTAAAGATTTTCAAGAAGGCAGGCATTGTAAAAACATAAGTTCGTGTATATAAATGTTTCAGTAGTCGTGAGAAGATGAAGACTGGGGCAATCCAGTCCATTTATTGGATTCACATGCACACTACACAGCAATGGTCACATTAAAATTTCAACATGCAACACAGTGCCATAACCGTAATCAAACTCACACATATGTACGTACGTATGCAAGTGCAAGCAACAAAATTTATCCTGTTAACTGAAATGTTTTCATGGCAGAATGATTTTATTTATGAAGTTGAAATCGACACAAAAAAAAACAAAATAGAAGACGACAAAAATTTTAAAGTTTATTTCACATTTCTTTTATGTTTAATTAAAAATATAAATAAACTCCACAATTTTCTTTTGCATTTGTTACTTTCTTCTTATTTTTGAATATTATAAACAAACAAATATAAGACGACATTCATTGTTTTTTTTTTTGTTTGTATTAAAAATTTTATGAATTTTGCTTAAAAAAATATTTTGTATGTACATTAACAAATAGAAAAAGTTCGAATATTATGAAACAAAAATATATTTGCTAAGTGCATCGTTTTTAAGATTTAAAAATAAAATTTTAAATTGAATTTTTTTAAAGAATAACAACCATATCTGTCTATCCAAAATTTAATACAATTGAAGCTTTTAAATCAATTAAATATTGATTACTTAGAAATTTATCCATAGAGACGAGAGGATTTATTGAAAAACATTTAAAAGACTTTCATTATCAATGAAACCTAAAATTGACAAAAAAAACAAAATTTTTTGATTTTCAGGCCTGCAGTAACCAACAAAGGAGTTCGCAATTTCACTGAATACAAGGCTTAAACCTTATGGAAAAAATAAGCCAGAGACTGTACCACCAATAATTTTAAGCAACACAGTAAAATGATTTTTTTAATCACGAATAACTCATCAGTAAGGCACATGTTATAACATTAAACATTGAAGCATAAAAAAGAAACCAGAAAAAGGGAAAAAACTGGGAATTTTTTTGCACAATTTGAGTTTGGCCCTTCAGTCAAATGTCAGTAGTCATCAATATCGTCATCATCATGAGGAGCATAAAACGAATGAAGCCGTAGTAGTAATAGTAGTAGTAATGATGTTTGTAACAGCAACGGGACGCAGTCATCAGCATCAATTATTGTAATTAATTGAAGTTTTTATGTGAGAGTTTAGCAACAAACACATAAATGACAAGGATAACAACAACAACGACAACAATAAAAAAAGCTCAGCCGAAAAAAACTTTATTAACAGAAAAAAACCAACCTTATAAAGCTACGTTTGAAACATTGGTTTTCATTGCCATGGCTTACAATTCTAAACATACTCACATATTTTCGTATCTATTTGTGATTTGTGTTTGTGACGTATGTATGAGTGAAATTCAATTTTTTAATGAAAAAGAACCCGTGATGTTCTCATTTTTCCAAAAAAAATTTATTTTTTTTGTTTGTTAACTTTAATGTTGTTGTAATTTAATCAAAATGAAAAATCTCTCTCTATAAAAAGAGAGAAAAAACAACACCAAAAAATATAACATATCACACGTTTATGTAAAATATGTCAGAGATGCATAGTTTGCAACATCAATTACTTCTAATAAATTTCCACTGAATCCCGCATGCCACAATTCCTTTAGATTTGTGTTCTTCGCTTTAGTTTTTCTTTCTGTCGCTTTTAGTTTAATTGAAGTGTAATTAATTACAAATATTTCTCAAGAGTGACTGACTTTTTTTATTCTATTTTCATTTACTATTTCTTATTCTTTCTTTATTATGATAAATTCAATTCAATTCATTGCATTTCAGTGGTCATACTCCAGAAATGAGAAATCATTAAGCCATGATTTCTATGGACTAAGAATATACGAGAGTACATACATTTATTAGGAAATATCGTGCAATAGTTGTAGTTGTAATTGGTGAAATTATTGATTGCTTTTACTCGAGCTTAAGTAAAACTTATGTAAGCACTCAACTCATTGAAAACAAACATAAGAGCGTTTATTCGTCTTCTTCGTTTCGTTTCTTTTCATTTTTATTTGCCATTTTTTATTTGATTTTTATTTTTCATATCTTTAGACCACCACCATCACCACCACCAGTAACCACATCAATATGTCTTTGTCTACCCCATGACCAATACTACTATCGGCACCAGTAACAGCCATATCGGCATCATCATCAACCACAATATTGCCAACAGTCATGCAGTCATTCAGCCAGTTTTATTACTTTTACTGATACTGGCCTCTCTCGATATTCAGTGGAACTTTAAATATACGTTCAAGTACGAGAAATTTTTGCTCGTAAATCAAAAGATAATGATGACGAATCGAGTACATGACAATGCAATTTCTAAGTCAATATGTCTCTAATAGAAATAAAATGAAATGAAAAGAAAAACAATGCGTTTCGAATTGAAACCAACAAATCAGAATCAGACGAAAAAACTTTAATTTAACAAATGAAAGAAAAATATTTCTATTCTATTATATTTTAACGTAAGCCGTGTGAGTAATTTGATTTCATTTATTTTGTTAAGACAAAGTAAATTAAATGTGCCAGGATTTTTGATAAAAATAAAATGCGTTCACATTTATAAATCTTGGGTCTTAAAAATAAAGGAAAACCAGATTATTATTATGCTTTTAGAAAATAAAATATTTTAAAAAGAAAATTTAAACCAAGACTTATAAAAGAAAAGATTATTAACAGCATCCTGCTGTTAACACCAGCGCTAAATTATGTGGGATATAACTGTTATACATATATTTCCTTTATGATATGAAAGAGTTTTAATGTAAATGCTTCCTCTCAAAGACTCTTCTTGATTACCAAACAAAACAGAAAAAAAAACCTCAAACGATAAGAGATAATTTAGCGTGTAATATACACTCTCATTTATTTGTCACATACGTATGCATTTAAAAGTACTAACAACACAAAAAAACATGGCAACTTCTTTATGTATAAGGCAACAAAAAATATACCAAGCAAACAAGGAACAAGGAGTGTAAAGAAAAATAATAACAGGTGATGAATATAATGACACAATGTTGTGTTGTGTTGTGTTGCGTTGTGTTGTGTTGTATCGTCATTATCATCACTTATAATGCAAAACAATCATCACACACAATATGGCTCTTTTACATACATACACTGTAACTATAAAATTCTCTTTTCTCCCACCACTCGTTACCGTTACTTTAAAAAAAAAACACTGTGTTTTGCACATTACGACGCTTGTCGAAGAACTGCATGCATATGGTTTTGCTTATCATCCTTTGAAGCATTAATTTTTAATTTTATTACTCACACACACACATGCTTATGCCAAACTTGTATTTTAATGCATGCCCATGCATGTACGCGTATGTGAACTTGACTTTTTTTACGTTCTCTGTGTTTCAATTTAATACAAGAAAAAATGCTTCCTGCTGTCTTCGCGTATGTGAATGTGTGTTAAAAATGTGGGTCGTAAGGCGAACGCATGTTTCAAATAAATTTTTTTTTTGAGTTTTTATTTTTTTTTTGTTTCTTGTCTTCGTTATTATTTTTATGGAAAGTGATAATAACGTTCATAATGATGTTGCGTGTTTATTTTAATCATTGCTCGCTAATGTTTTCCTCTTTTTTATTAAAAATTTTAATATCTTTCATGTTTTTCTCATTTTCTCAATGCCTTAGACATTCTAATGCCTGTTCTCAAGAAATTCATTTTAATTTTTGGTTGTTGCTTCCTTTTGCTTTTCTAGTTTAGAATACGTTGCATGGGTGAGAAGTTTCGGTTACTTAGAGAATCCATTGAAACTGCGTACTGTGGTTGGAAAATTTAGAACAACACTCATGAAACAAGAAAAAATTTTGGAATTCTAGCGATACAATCAGGAGTTAAAAATATGTGTGTGTGTGTGTAATTTAAGTCATGTTTCATAAAAAATGTTTGTTGTTGTAGCTCATGTTATAATTTTTTTCTTTGGTTTTGTTTGTTTTCCTATAACGAAGCTTTTGTGTGCCAACCAACTGATCTCATAATCATCTCGTAATATTTTATGATACAACCTTCAAATCTCACACACTCGCTTACATACATACATATGTTCACATTTACGTTTGTATGTGTGTTTATATACGATATACGTTATTTTGCAAAGCAAACAAGCACAACACATTATACACACACATTTTCCACATGATATACTGACACATGCAGGCATAATAAAGCCATACGTACATACATGCGTTTACAAGCAACATCAAAATAAGCCATGGCAAGACAATACAGTAAAAATATAAAACACAGCCGAGCACCAGTCAAACTAAATAGACAGACTGCTAGGCTGGCAATTTATACTGCAGATCGAGCAACCAAATAGGCAGGCAGGAAGGTAGCCAGCTTGTTTGGCAACTTAAACTCATCAGCATTAACTCATTCTATGCATTTAGGCATCCAACCATAAATAGCTTCAACGTTTTTAAAATAACCTATGATATCGAAGAGCATCATTGCTGTCGTTTGCTTTTTACCACCCATTGTTGTACACAAGCGTAATGCCAAGCTAAAGTAAACACGCTAAATGCAACAACACTAACAACAGTAATAATATAAACATTTTAAAAATATGAGCTGCTGCTGGCTGCTAGTAAAGCTTATGAATGAATTAAATGCCTTATTTAGAGCGTGAGTTATGTTTACGGCAAACGTAGGTGATAAAAAACGTGACCAACTACAATGTAAAAATGAAAACGCCGCAATCAAATAGTGGTTCGAACCCCAGGCCAAACATATCGTATAAAACGAAATATATAGACATCCTCTCAGCAGTCTTCTGGCGAAAATTATGAGAGTAAATAAAATTGCCATGAAAAGATTTTCAAAAATCTGTAGCTCGGGGACGACTTTAAACTGCAGGTACTGACACTCATAGATAAAAATTAACACACACAACACGACTGGTGAGGAGCTAGATCGTAATCCCGCCTAAAGGCTTGTAATTACCAATGAAGTAAGTTTTACTGCACTTTGCAGGAGCAGATTTTCTGCAATGCTTTATAGCCACAACAAGCCTCTTGAAACAAAATTATGCATTTGGAGAGTGCGAAAAGAAACACCGGAAAAGATTCCTTCGCTTTCACTTTCTGCCGCCTGAAGCATCTGTCATTCTAAGACACGGAATACCGAATAAAGATAGAAGTAGTCGAACGTTCATTTCAAGCATGTGAAAGGCAATGAGAACGATTACCGTAATAAAAATATAGTACGATACGTTACGTTGCGTAAGCGTTCGGCTAATTCTATTTTAAGAACTCCATCTGCTGACTATTTAGAAATACATTTAGCGAACGAATGTTTCACATTAAACTCAAACAATATAACGCACACTCTTCCAAACTATATTTAATCCTTTGCCTTTGAATATACGAGTTGTATAAAATTACATAAAAAAACAACAAAATCAAAATGGGAACAAAACCTTTAGAAAAAAAAGTACACAACCCCACACACAAATGAAAGCAAAACATTAGCTCATCTCTCTCCCCATACATAGATCCTCACGTTATTTTGCGCTGTTAATAGTGTTGGTTTATGTTTGTGAGAGAGAGAGAGAGAGAATTTTGTTTTGATTTTATGTTGTTGGTGAAGGCATTGGTGTCGTTAGTATTGTTGTTTATCATAAACAGTAAACGTAAGGAATTTAGCTTCATTAATGCAAAGTTAATGAGGAGATCTAAAAGAGAGAGAGAGAGAGAGAGTAAAAGTGTTTCAGCGTTTAATTTAAAGCTTTCAAAGGTTTAATGTTGTAAATTAATATCATCACACCAATGTACTGGCTTTAAGAAAGAGAAACCTTAAATACTAGAAACAATTTCAATTCTGATGGAAAATTGAAACGAAATTTTTATTTTACATTACCACCAAAGCTCAGCAGCAACACGTTTTATTTTTATCAATTTCATTACTTTCGCTGTCAATAAACGAATTTTCACTTGGGTTTTTCTTATTAAAATCACGCCGTTTGTTTTTCATTTTTTTCTTGTTGTTGTTGTTTTAAAATATTTTATAAATAAACACATAAACAAGTTGTTGTAAAATTTATCAGTTGGCTTTCACTTACAACTTCGCTTGGCTTGGTTTTTAAGCGAAAACCACCGGTGGTTAAACAAAACAACAACAACAAGAAAAAAGTAAAACAGACTGAAAATCTGTGCGTGACTTTATTTTAAAAGTCAAATAATGCGATGCATGGATAAGCCCGCACACAAGCACACATTAAAATTGGCAGCCGTACGAATACATAGACCATAGCAGACGAACAGACAGACAGACACAGAAAGAAATACAGAAAGACCGAAATAGCAAAAGTGTTGATGAGCACTTAAGTAAGTGCGAATAGGAGAGCGTGAACAAGTGTGTGTTGAGTGTTTTGTTGGTTTTGTTGTTTTTATAAACGTAATCATCAGTTCGGATTCAACACGTTGTTGCAAAAAGTTCCCCCCTTTTCACATGTACGTGTGTGCGGCATTAAACGAATAAAAGCCAGAGTACTTCACACCTTTTTGCACTTAGACAGACTCTTAGGTTTCTACTCCTAGCCACTCTAGACCACATGTCTCTCTCTGTCTGTCGATGTGTCTAACTGAAATCCCAACAGATAAACATAGAAATTTATAACATATGAACGAATGAACAAATAAATGAATGCAACTACGTATGCAGGTGGAATATACTGCAGACTGCAGAAGATGAAATGATAAGAAAAAATTATAAGAAAAAATTATAAAAAGTTTTAAAAGTCAAACAAATCAGCCACAATATAAGTGTAAAGAGTTTTCATTAATATTTCTCTTAGTTTTAGTCAAGGATGAAAGGAGTTCAGCAACTTTAGTTTTTTTTCTATTCTTGAGTTAATAATGATTGCGAAGAAAAAATTGTGCAGACAGAAAGAAGTTTTCTAAGATATTTTCTTGAGAAGGAAAAATGTTTTTCTGTTTTTAAATTTTTTAAATAAGTCGCCGTGGTGTAGTAGGTAGTGTGTTGGCTTACTATTCGTAAAGCCCGGGTTCGTATCCCAGGTCAGACATCAAAAATGAAATATGAAAAAAATATTTCTTCGGCGACTTCCTCTCAGCAGATTTCTGGCAAAAACTCTGAGAGTAAAATAAACTGCCATGAAAAAGTTTCTCAAAATTCTGTCGTTCGGAGTCGACGTTAAACTGTAGGTCCCGCCACTCACGTATAAAATTAACGCACACAACATGAGTGGTGTGAGAAGCTAGGCCGTAATCCTGACTGAAGGGTTGTAATGGCCAATTATATATGTATGTATGTAAATAAGAAGAGGAGCATGAAAGCCAAATAATTAAAAAGAATTTTAAACACTCTTCCTTTATTAGACACAGTCCATCAGTTAGTGAAGTTCAGTCAGCCTTGTGTGAAGACGCGGTGTGTTTGAAGAGAATAATCGTGGTTTGAATATCTCCGTTAGAAAGATCTGTCGAATAATTGTCTAGGAATTGTTATTGTTTATGCAAAAGGTGTAAACAGAAGAATGACAAATAAAGCAATTGTTGTTGTTTACATCAAGTTGTGAACAGTGGCACACAGAATTGTGAGAATAATAAAGAATTTTAATTAAAACTAAACGCAAATTTCTTTTCATTTTATTTGCAATCTACGAGCTCATATTTTAAAAGGTAAAAACGTAACATTGTGGAGATTATTTTAAAAAACTATACCAAATAATTGCGATACAGGAGAAAATTTTGATTTCAAGCGAATATAATATGAAGGCTTTTCTTTAACGCATACTCTGATCTTGACTATAAACAGAAAAAATAAATATGACAGAAGAAATATTACATGAAAGTATAAAAAGAAATGGGAAAATCGTGCGAAGGGGAAAGTGAACTGATTGCTTACAATTTGTCAACAATTCATACGTTTATCAGATATTTTGACCGAAATTTTTTATCCTTAAACTCAACATGAGATTGATGCGGTTTTTCTATAATTCAGCATTTGTTGACAACAACAACTAATAAAAAGTACAACAACAGCAATGAAAAAACAGAAGAAAACTCAGTATATGAACGAAAATTGAATAGAACGCATTGCCAGCAAAATAGTTTTTGTTTGCAATTGAAAAATGATTGATTATTGAATTCGATTGAATGAGTGACTGACTCATCACTGGATTCTTTCCAGTACCTATGTATGTATGCCTGTGTGCAATAGCTAGGGGCGTTGATGGCACGTTTTTACCATCAATCATGATTTGGCCAAAGAATAACAGAAAATTTCTTTTGAAATGGAAGGCAGAAAAAATCAAAAAGAAAAAAACAAAAACTGTGGCACAATTAAAATCGTATGAAAGCAGTTCCCTTATCAATTGTTTTACGGCTGTTTTGTAAAAGATAACAAAACTTTTTGATTCTTTTTTTGAATAGGAGTAAAAAATATAAAGTTTTTAAACGAAAATATTAATTATTTTGGTTTTTTGCTTCAGTCATTCAATTAATGCCGTCAGCTTCAAAGCCAAATTCTCTCTTACATAAATTGGTTTAAAGGATTGCCTTTTAATTTACTTTCCTTCTTTTTACTTGGTGTCAGTTTTGTGTGTCTATTGTTGTATGTAACAAATAATGACCGCAGCAGCATCAACAGGATAAAGAGGAGGAGAACGAGACATTGTAAACTCTGGAATAAACAAATGAAGAGAAAGTCTTCATGCCCATACGAAAAGATTATTGGGGTGAGTCGCTCGGTTAGCCAGACAAAAGATTTTGCAAGTTCGTGCATAATGGTGATGGTAAATTGAAGGTAATTGACAGTTATTTGACAGAAAAGGAACACAAAAAGAGGAATGAAATAATAGTCTTAAGAAACATTTTATTAAAAGAAAAATTATTAAAACTTTCGTGGAATTTTCAAAGGACATACAGAAGATTTGGGTCAAATTTTTTGCTGATGAAAAATTATTAGATTTTGCTCAAAATTAAATTATTTCACAAAAGAGACAAAAATTGTTTCTGAACAACAAAGTGTCGCATGCTTATCGAGCAATCCCTTAAATTCAAAAGTCAAAGAACTCTTTTTAGGATACAGAGGCTAATTTTGCGATAGGCTGGGCTCTACAATAATTGAAAATTAGGATAATGTAAATTCGACTCAAAAGGTTAATCAAAATCAATTTGTATGTAATTTTATGTGTATCACAATAATTTAAATGAAAACGTATGCCATATTAATGTCCATATTTTGATTTATAAGACATTTTTTAAGCCATAATTATTGTTTTACTTCACCAAGAACTAGATTTTATTTCTATTTATTCCGTTTTAGGCCTACAATAATTCAATTGTCATAACAAAAGGTCACAAGGACTACCTACGTGTGTAGCAGAACCCCTTGTTAACAAAAATGAGTAAATAAAATAGAAAAAAGGTCATTAAAATTTGATCCTCTAACTAAATGAAGCCGCACCTAATGGTTCCACTTCACTTGATCCCACACACAGTCATACAATCCTACTCCTTTATTTTTTTTGTTTTTGTTTTTCTTTTTCAATTGTTGGTTTATTTAGTTAAACATTTGGCGTCTTTAATCATATCTGTAACTCCTTTTTAACAATCAAAATCCAATCGATAATAACAAACAGACGCAAGTACCACTTAAGACTCTCTATGTGTCTTTGGTTTATTTGTTTTTGAGGGAGTTTACCAAAACATCGATGAATCGGACAGAAAATTGTTTATTTTAAGAAAAAAAATTTACTTCAGAAATAATCATAATTTATGAAGTTTCATGCGATTGTGGTTCATTTCATTCAGTTTCAAAATTTTCGAATTTTTTCTTGTGATTTCTCAACCTACCATATACGAGCACAAGAAATTCGTACCAGAAACTATAAATATTTAGAGCCTGCGGCACAAACGTCTTTTTATGGTTTGTTAAACCAACCAAAGCCATAATTATGTATGAATTGTCGACAACAAAATTGTTTTTGTAGTTGTACAAATATTATAGGCCTGATAAAAACAACAGCAGTGGGTAAATAAATAGAAATGTGATGATTGTCCCAATCGAAAGCTTTTAAACTGTCTTATGAAACTCATTTAGTCAAACTAGGAAGCTCTTTATATCTTAAAATCCTCTTTGCTCTAACTTGTCTGTACTGTTACTAATTAATTAACCCTGCCTGCTACACATTTAGTTGAGTCTGATTAGTAAAAATCATAAATTACAAACAAGTTAAGTACTTTTGTTATTTCATTTCGTACTGCGTTCAATTATCTTTTAAAAAAATATGCTGATAATAAGCTATGGAGCTCACAAGTAAAACGAAATTCATTAAAGTCTTTGGAAAAATTTTAACATAATTTATTTGCTTGTGATCAATTTTGACACAAACTCAACTCAAACCTTTAAAGCCACAGCCAAAAGTCAAACTCCGAACGACGAACACACATAAACTCATGCAAAACAAATGATTTTAGCCAAAACTGTGAAAGATATGCTGGTAATTTATGAAACTCATACCCACTGGCATAACAGGCACAATCATCAGTTACTTGACAGTGTTATTAATATTTCACAGATAATTTTCTTAAAACGTGTTACTCCTCCTCCTACGCTTCCTCATCATTAACGCCATGACCTGTAAATTACAATTACGCCGACTAAAGCTACATAGCTGTATATATTCAAGAATGGCATTTAAAATAGAAAATCATATAAATTTCGGTTTTGTTTTACCAAAAAAAAATTACTTGCCACAAATAGATAATGAAACGCCTTTGAAATTGATGAGGTTAGGTTTGCACCAGTCAATGGCGTACAGGCAACCAAACCATGTTTTAATAAGACATTTTGGCAGTATCAATAGCAAGTGATAGAAAACGGGCGAATGTAATTTGAAACTCTTATTAACTAAGTTACTGTGTTGCTATGTTACTGGAACAGTTTGAATCATTTGAATACCAAATATTCCATAAAATGGATGTTAAAAACTTGCATTTGACAGCCGCCATTATAAAATGAACAAAATTTACTTTGACAATGAAAGAAAAACAAATTGGAAACTTAATTAGAAACGGGGTAACAACGAGAAAGAGAGTAAAAACAAATGAAGTACAAATTATTGAATGTTACAAAATTTTAGAAATATTTGTTAAAAATGATTTTTAAATTGTTTGTGGAAAATCAAAAACAATTTTAAGATATTACGATACATTAGAACAAATTTCTTTTCATATTTTAATTTAATTTTCTGCTTTTAGAGTTCTTTTGTTTGCATAGTTAAATCTTTAATTCAATAACGAAAAATATGAAAATTTAATTACAGAGATTCTACAAAAAAAAGACACACACAGGGTAACACATAATTAATGTCTCTTTGACTATTAAATATTCATAAAATTGTTACAAAATTGACATCATTAATCTCAGAAAATGTTGTTAAGCATGCCTGAATACAACCAACAATGGTAACAGCAATGTTATCAAAATGTGACTAAAAAACACACTCACATCTCATTTAAGTACACCTCATTTAAACAGAAAAAATGAGCAAAATAAAGTATAAATTAAAACAGAAAGGAAAAATACAACAGAATTAATAACAACAACACAAACAGCAACAACACTGTGAAAAAAATAAATTTCTTTAGCAAAAAAACAAATTAAAAAATATGAGAAGGAAAATTGTGTTATCAACGTACTAAAAGCAAATGCCACAAATTCATTTATGATCTACCCCCACTCCCTCAAACACATACACATACACATGCACAGTCTTACATGAAATATAAAAATATTACCCAATACTCATTCTAACCTTTACACACACACACACACTCATACACTCAAGCATACATATCAAATTAAGTGTTTAATTAATTCATACGGCAAAAATGTTTGCAAACCAAGAGAGAATATGTTTGAAATCGTAAAAGAGAGGATGTGAGAGAAAGTAAATGAAAGAGAAACCTGCTAAAAGTGCTTTAAATTGTGTCAGAAATCCTTTATGAACACACATACGATGTGGGAACAAAAAATAAGAAAAGAGAAGGGAAATTTCAAGAATTGTCTCTGTCTACCATATATACCCCGCAGAATAGTATCAAAGTGTTAAGAGCTTAGACGAGCAGTAATAGACTGTGTGTTCAATTCTTTAGTTTCTTTGTTCTTGTTCTTTTTATGTTTTTGCTGTTGTAACATAAGGTCACAATTAAATTTACAAATTTTCACAGTTAATTTTCTATTTAGTACACCTATACACACGCACAAAAATATCTTTTAAGAAAACGTATGTGTATGTTAATTTTGAAGATACATTGGATAGAAATTCTGCCTTTAACAAGAAATTAAAAAAAAAAACATTAAAAAAATGAAGAAAAATTCCAAGTGCTGCAGTAAAGAAAGCTGGTAAGGAAGTGTTTTTCTTTTTATTGAAAGCAGGAAAAAATATTAAACCTACAGAGGAAAGACGGGAGGCTTGCCAAGTCGTTAATATATCTAGTACATGAGGCGGTAAAGAACAACCTCTTCATACATACATACATAATTGGTCATTACATCCCTTCAGTCAGGATTACGACCTAGCTTTTCACACCGCTTATGTTGTGTGTGTTAATTTTATACATGAGTGGCGGGACCTACAGTTTAAAGTCGATTCTGAACGACAGATTGTAGAGAAACTTTTCATGGCAATTTTATTTACTCTCAGAGTTTTTATCAGAAATCTGCTGTGAGGAAGCCACCGAAGAAGTATTTTTTTTCATATTTAGTTTTGATGTCTGAGCTGGGGTTTGAACCGAGACCTCACGTCTAATAAGCCAACACACTACTAGAGCACGGCGACTTCAACGACCTTTTCATACAACCTTTTTATGCAGTGAACATGCGGTTATCTTTGCAGCTAAAGGAAAAATAAGAAATTTTCATAATTTTTCTAAACAGATGGCGTTACTGAAACTGTGTTTGATGGACCATTTTTCAAAGTAGACTAAATCAAGTTTTTAATTTCTTATACAGTAGTTTAGCTATTTTGAAATAATCTCTTAAAGTAATAAAGCTCAACCAAATTTTCAGCATGGAAGCCTAATTTCATTTTTCTTTTTTTGACCCCTTATTAAGTTTAAGGGTTAAAATATTTTAAATTATCTTTGTGATGCTATTTTAGAAATTTCAAAGACACATTAAAGCGCGTTAACTGGGAGATTTAAGCGTTTATTAAAAGTGCCATACCACACCGCTAATATTGTTAAAAGCCCCAACTCCATAGAGTAGCTATATAGGGAAGGGAATCGGTGTAGGTTCATTCATTCAAAACATATGAGCCTCTTTGCCAAACAATTTATACGGCTTTCTAAACAGGCGCACACATATTTTACTCATGAATGAACAACTGTGCAGCATATAAAGATGGCTCTTAATTTATCTACAATATTACACAGTTACTCACTTACACATACATATAAATATATATATAAATGTATTTACACTCAGTGACACAAAGCAAGAAAGAAAGTGTATCCTTTGTAAACATAAAGGAATAGGTGTGCGGTTGTGTTCTTTTAATTTCCGTTTTAAAACTTTACAGCAACAATAACAAATAAAATATTATTTTATATTTTAACGGTAATTAAGTTTGTAGTGTCAAAAATAATATGCAAAAAAAACTAGAGCAGAGAACAGAACATATTGTATGCTAGGCAGAGAGAAAATTAAGCAAAAGAATAACGAGAGCAACGAACAAATTCAGAAAAGCTTCATTATGCCTTTAAATTAGATTAGAAATACAAAATTAAATGTTAAAACAAAAAACAGCAAAAAGTAAATTTAAATGAATAAAAGTAAACTTAAGAGGGATGCTAAAATATTTACATACTCCTAATTATTCGTTCAAGCAATGAAAATAAATTTTGTAGACATATTTTTCAGTTACCAAACTTTAAATCAATGTGAAGGCAAGGGTAAAACGTACAAATAGAACATGCTAATGGCAAATTTAGATCATATAGACTCTGTTAAAGATACAGAGAAATAATAATGAAAGAAAAAAAAAACACTAAAACATTTTGAATTTACAATATGTGTGTGCATTTATTTACCACATTTTGTGCCAAAATTCATCATAAAACCACAATTTCAATTAGTGAGCATTTGCAAATTGCCTTTAAAACATTTGCTTGCCAAAGCAGCCACACTCCAGTATCCTCTTAAAAGGTTTGCCTGACATGATGGCATGAAATGAACGAACCATTCACATTCACATATAAAGGAATTTCATTAAAATATTTACCTTAAGTAAGTGGAGCAAAAGGTACACTCGTATTACATAAGGTATCACACAGTGTAACTCTAAGAGCCCGAATGGAAGGAGAACTATAAAGGGGCAGGAAATGCATGACTATTCAATAATTCACTAGTTGGTAGAAATTTTCGTTTTCTTTTATGTTTCTTAAGGAGAAGGGTAATAAAAGAAATCAATATTATGAGAACATATTTTCACCTCATGAACTCAATGATGATATTTTCTACGTGCATTGGGATTCTAACGATTCTACAATAAACATGTAGGCTTGATTTAGATTTTCATTATGAATTAAGGATAAGAATACTGCTATCGATCTTTTACATTTGGAAAGTGGTTACCATATCTTTATGTCGCCATTACCATATTTTACAGTTTGTTCAACGCGATGTCTTTGTACTTTTTCATCAAACGGAGCCAATAATGCTCTTTGCCTTCGGCTAGAAAGCAATTCAATTTGCATTCGTACTGGTTTTCAGTTTTCAACGGTCCAAATATGGAGCTCCTTAAAATTTTTTTATGAACTAACAGGCAACACCTTTCCAATTTGACACTGCAGTCTTGCATCTCTTTTCAGCTTCAATGTAGCCAATACAATGAATTTCTTCTCCTGCAGTCTATCGTCTTACGTTTTTATTTCTTCATGTTTGCTGGGTTAGTTTAATTCGATTGAATAAAGTCTCACATAAAACTATGGAATCTTGAGAATCTTGTTCTTAAATTTTCTTCAAGTTCCACTCAAATATTTCCTACAAAAGACATCAGCCTAGAGATTGTTGCATATTCTCTATTTTGTTTATGCCCTTTTGCCGTTACACTTTTTTATGATTATTTTGTGTTTGAGTTCAGTTCAGTTTTAGTTTTTGAAATTGAATTTCAGTTTATAATTCATTCAACCAGACATGGGAGTAACAATACAATACATTATCCATTCACATACATACACAAACAATGAAAGAAAAATGAAATTTTTATGCAACATTTAGGTGAAGCCGTTAAAACTGAATAATTTAGAAAATGACTGCAACAAACTTTGTTGTTGCCAGTCTATATAGCAAGAATAGTTATTAACAACAGCAACAACACAAATAGAAAAAAAGAAAACAATATGGTAAGCAACAAAAAAATGTGATATAATATAATTTGCAAAAACTTCAATACATATTTGCAAATTATAACAGAGACGTAGTATTAAAAAGAAAATAGGAGAGGCGCAAGGAAAAGACAAAAAATCAGAGTTACTCTTATTGTTCTACGTATCGAATGATATTAACTGACAATGTTATCGTTTTTTTCTGCAACCAATAATGGATAAAGTTTTCACGGCATATTCCTGCCAGCTGCGAACAATTTTGTTGATTTGGAAAAGCAATTTCCATAAATTTAAAACAGCAAGAACAAGCGTTAAAGAAATGGAATTGAGCAACATATATGGGTATATATGTTTAGTTGGAGTAAAGGCTCTCCGCCGTGGTCTAATAGGTAGAGTGTCGGCTTATTAGAAGGCCACGGTTTAAAACCCAGGTCAGACATCAAAACGAAAATATGAAAATATTTCATCGGCGACTGCCTCTCAGCAGAATTCTGGCAAAAACTCTGAGAGCAAATAAAATTGCCATGAAAAAGTTTCTCAAAAATCTGTCGTTCGGAGTAAGTCCCACCACTCATATATAAAATTAACGCACACAACATAAGTGGTGTGAGAAGCTAGATCGTAATCCTAACTGAAGAGATGTAATGACCAATTATGTATGTATGTGTATGTATGTAAAGGCTCTCCACAAACTTTCCTCAGTTCTGTCTGTTTTTCACAATCGCCTTTATCCCCCTTCAACTGTTGTCTGAAATTTTATTTACCACACTTCATAACCGGCATTATGTCGTACTTGACAGACCTTCTTCTAATGCCCTGTGTGAGTCCAGTTCAAAGCCTCTTTGGTGTGTTCACACATGGCACTGAATTCGAATTGGACACCATATTATCAGTATTTGCCTCAGGCAACACAATATAAACACTTTAAAGATGACATCAAGTTGGTGGCAGAACTTGTGGACATTTGAACAAAAATTAAATTGAAAGCAAAAATACTGAAATTCAATATGTGACAAGAATGTCAGACTGATAATCCTCCGTTATCTGATCGAATTCCAGCTTTTCAAGGCTAACGCAACTAAGTTACCATTCACACAAATTCATCTTCCTAAGCAGCTCAGATCAACAATCTATGGAAAAGAGGCTGCAATTCGTACTGGGAGAAATATGCGATCATATGATAAGATAAACTAAACTTACCTTAATGATTACATTGTTTACAGATTTAATTGTTCACTTTATTTGATTTTAGATTTTTACACTCTCAAATTAATAAAAAAAACTATAAAAAGCACTCGCGGAAATTGAAAACAAAATTCAACTAAAACGGAAACTTAAAATAAATGTAAATGAAAACAGCTGTTGTTCTCTTATAAATAAAGAGTGCTGCCAAGTTTGTCAATTTGTTTACGATGAGATTGTGTTCTATTTTTCAATATGCCACAGCTATAGAGCTCTCTCTCTCTCTCTCTCTCTTTAATGATTTGTTATTTTGATAAAATCTCTAAGAGATGTTTGAAGAGAATATCTTCGCTTTCTTCTACGCTCCTGTTTAGTACGTTAAAACATTTCTTATGTGCATAACGAATGTTTGCTCTTGAAGCTTTTGTTACAACACGTAGCATAGGGAGTTCATAATTTTTTATTACCTCGGAAACGTGTAACGTCATTCCACGAGGCTGACTGAGGATAATGGCAATACCAAGCAACTGTACACATAGCAGAACATGTCGAAAAGTTTAAGGAAATATTAGGTTTTCAACTGATGAAATGAAAAATATGAGAAATATTAAATTATAAACTTAAACAAAAAGCAAAAGTAAAACGTAAAGCACGCCACGAAAATCTATTGCCAATAAAATTAAAGGCCAAAAAGGAATTGTGGCAGCAATGAAGAAAAACCATAAACTTTGTGAACAAAAGACAGAACAGTCAACTCGAAGGTGGTGTACATATATGCGAGTATGCGGAATGTGTGTGGCAAGCATGGTATCAGAAAACATATCCAGTCGAGTGTGAACTCTGGCAGTTTTTAAATCTCTCTGCTAAAAAATAATGCAACCATATAGCGCAGGTGGAACTTTTCATTCTCACCTTCACTCTTGGCACTCTCGAGCCCTCTTGCGCATTGGGAGCACAACCATTCAAGTGCAACGGGCATATCACGGCAATTCGCTTGCAGTTACGCTTCAACAAAGTGTGTTTATTTCAATTTAAATTAAAGTTTTGAATCACATTTACCCAATGGAAACTAATTCACCACCACCCATGCAACTCGAACCCTAACTTTGCATTTGTTCCAGCGAGAAAAACTTACGAAAAACTTCAGTTTTATTGTTACTCGTGCTAGGAATAAGAAAAGCCCATACACACATACATGCAAACATTTTACAGAAATTTGTTACACTTAAGAATTGCATTTCAAACACAGGCTCCAAGGCAAAAGTGAAGGAACGAATGAATGCATGAAGGAAGATCCGAATGAGTGAATGAATACAGGCAAGCAAGTAACAGACTGATGGCCTGACTGAATGAATGACTGCATAGTGGCCGGTGTATGTGAGTATTATTCCAACATTTACTGTCTATATTACAAAAATTTAAAAAAATAACAAAAAAACACTTGCATTTAATTGTAAGGCAGAGGCAAAGTTATAATTTAGAAACTTTTCTTTTATTTCATAAATTGTCTCTTCTTTTATATTTTATATTGTCTGAATTGTTTAAATATTGGCCAAGAGCTCTCATGTGATGAGTAAATAAAATTGAACACTTTAAAATGAACACATTACTTAAATAGATTTGCGATTATCACAAATCAAAATTTAAAAGCAAATTTTTTCTTTCCCCTGTTTTTGAAAACTAAATTCTAAAGCACTTGCAATTATTATTTTCAATTGGATTTACTTTCGACACGTTCAAACTACCATTTGATTCCCCTTTTTTTGAGAATTTAATATGGACTGTGGGTACAATTAAGGAATTTATACAGCAACCATGCTTAATGCTGGAAAAAATGTCAGAATTTTAAAAACTTAAATCACAAATATTTCCTGTACAAATTCATATTACTATAGCTATTGTACGACTTAAATTTATGTTTAATCAGCATCTAGTGTTGCTACTTGACAAATCTGAAATGAAATTATTGTGATACAAAATCACAAACCAACAATAGAAACAAAAAGTAATGGAATATACTTACGAGAGGAAAAGAGCCTCTTGATTTGACATTAAAACTACTTTTATGCAGATTCAATTCAATTCAATTCCAAACCATCCATTCAATCACAATCAGACTCACAATTTCTATTATTCTGCTATCGCTTGAGTGCCTGACTATGTGGCAAGAAATCATTGAATGTGGCAACGAATAGCTGCCTGTGTGTGTGTCTGTCCTCCTATCTAACAGGCTGTTTTATATGTATAATTGTGGCTTTTTGTTTCAGTTTTTTTTTTTTTATTTCCTATGAAGCAATCAAGGAATATGATTGTTGTCGTTGGTATTCTACATTGTTTTATTCATACCTGGGTTCGCTTACTTCAAGCATGGTATGTATGCCAAACTGTTTGTGTATGAGCAGTAATAGTACAGCACTTGTTGAGTAATTAGTAACTACGATGAATGCTTAAAAGAGTTATAAATGATATCCAAGTTTTTTTTAATTGATTATTACAAACGAAGTGTCTTTGAAGTCGCCGTAGTCTAGTAGGTAGTGTGTTCGCTTTTTAGACGCAAGGCCATGGTTCAAGCCCCAGACCCGACATCAAACACAAAATACAAAATGTAATTCTTCGGCGACTTCCTCTCAGCAGATTTCTCACAAGAACTGTGATCGTTAAAATAAAATTGCCATGAAAAAGTTTCTCAAAAATCTGTCGTTCGGAGTTGACTTTAAACTGTAGGTCCCACCACTCATGTATAAAATTAACACACACAACATAAGTGGTGTGAGAAATTAGGACGTTGTGCAATGGGTTAATTCGACCTTCGGGTATTGTACTTGTCTTAATTGACAAGTACACGTCCTCTAACCTAACCTAACCAAATCTAAGTGTCTAGGACCACATGGGCGATGTAGTATAACCCACCAGAGTCACTCTCTGATGGTAATGGAACTCACAACTTCTACACTGATAGACTAGCACACTATCGACTAGACTATCTGTGCAATACAGTTTAAAATGTCAACAAATTGTTCCAAGAAAGGATTTATTAACTTTTAAAAAAACAACCATTCGGCTTCAGAAAATATACGCCATCTATTGTTGTTGGCTTCAATTCTAACAATTTCACAATTTCTTTAACAATATCTTTTGAGTACTAATTAGCTAGCACCAACTGCTAGAATAAATGTACAGAAATATATGCATGCATTTGTGAATTTGAATGAGAGTTCTTATATGTCGTATCTGTAGTGGTGGTAAGAGTATATTGGTCCTGTTACTGTCATGTTAATGCCATTTGTTCTTGTCATTTTTGGCTACACTTAAACTTATAATTATTTTCGATATTTGTATACAATGTTTATCCGTAACAATACACAAACAATTATTTCAATCACCACACATACATACATATATATACTCGTACATATGTATGCAGTTCGAAACTATAAATGAATGAATATGAATTCATGTGGAGATGATATGTAATATTCACAACAAAAGGAGGTAAAAAACACAGAGAAACCTCAAGTAGTTGTAAACCTATCACATGCAGATAAAACAAATCAATTGACAACACAATATTAATGAAATAAATTACAAAAAGAAAAAACAAAATTTGAAAAAAAAACCCAATAAAAGTTTTGTTTTTTCATATAAAACTGTAGTAAAAGTGTAAAAAAAACAAAAAAATCTTTAATGACAGAGAGATTAAAACAAAAAAAAAGTAAACGAATACCAATGTTTAATTCCAAATAAGGTTTGACAATCCTTTCATTCACTTTGAGACCTTAATGTTCACAAGCGACACCCAAATTACTAAACACTCTGCTGCTGCTGCATTCAAAAAACAGTAAAATGTTTACCGTAATTAATCTTAATAATTTCATTAGAACTCCTCGCATTATATCCCATTGGCCGGCCATAAACGCTTTAGTAGCAATAAACATTTTCTATGCCATTGCAAGAGGGACCATTTTAAGTAAGTATACGTACGTACGTACGTACATACTTTTATCCAAGTTTTAAGCCATTTTAAAAAAGAAGAGAAAAAGAAACGTTTTTCACAACTTCAGGCCATCTGCATAAGCTATAATGCTTACAAGCATTAAAAAAAGAAAGAAAACCATAAGCCCATAAGTAATATTGGCTGGCTGTGTGTTGTCTACAAAAAAAAATTAGAACCCCAGTGTAAAATATCTTTCTATTCAGGGATTTCAGGCTCCTATTTTCTGTGTGCTCTTATACGTGGGTTGTTTTTAAATACCATAAGAAAATAAAAACTTTTTAATGCTTTAAAAGTACACAACAACAACAAAATTTGTCAACAACAGCAGCAATTGTGCTACAAAATAAAACCGCAAAGGTTACCACATTAAAGCAAAGGCCACAGAAAGTGTAGGCAATGGCAGAAAAGAATTTACAAAGAATTTTAGTTGGGGTTCCATTCGATCGAATTTCAAATTTATATCCGATTTTCAAAGGAAGTGTTGCAGTTCAGACCACATGAAAAGAGCAACCAAGGAATTAAAAAAGAAAAAACACGGCACAACCCAAATTCTAAATTTAAATCTTGGGATTAACCATAACCATAAACGACATGAGTTGTGTGAGAAGTTAGGTTGTAATTCTGACTAAAGTGCTGTAATGACCGATTAAATCAGTAAATAAAACAACTGAAGCTTTGACTATCACTAATGCCTGTGCTAAAGATGGACACCCTGAAACGCTTAGGTATCTTGCTTCCAAAATTGCCGTAAAAAGTGCACAGATGCTTGGCTTTACAGCATCCTTAGTGCTACTATCGGCGCCTGTAGATTAGTACAATAAAGTGCACTTTCAATAAAAGCTCTTGAAACCATAAAATTAACAATCATTTGCGTTTAAACTATGGTTCTCGAATTACAAACATCAACCATAAGAGATTTTAAGCATCCATCAATACGCTTCCAATAGCACAAGTAATTTTGAACAAAAACAAGCTCTTAAAATTTGCAAATTTTCCAAACTTTTATAGCATTTTTCTCCTTAAACTTTTTATTTCTTGACTATAAACCGTATGACCAAATATGGCAACTCTATTTATTGGTTTAGTTTAACAATTACTCTTCCTATCTCATTGGTTTACGCGAAGTACCAGAAGAAGGTAAAATTTAAACCCACAAACGTGCGTGATCGATTTCTTTAATGAGCCAATTGGGATGAAATTGAGCAAAACAAAGTTTTTAACAATTTTGTAATTTTTTTCAGTTTCAGTTCAGTTTTTCCTCCCATTTCATATTTCAGCAGAAAAAACATTATAATGTTGTTCATGGCAGCCAAAATTCATGATTACGAAAAAAAACCGAAATACTTTAATAAAAAAGTGTTTTTGATTTTGAAAACTAAACGAATGAAGGCAGTCGTATATTTATCGAAAGTTTATCTATAAAAACTTGGCTTTAACTTATGATTACAATCAATACAACAACAAAAACAACAACTATCATAAATATTTGATGTTATTCTGTTATATTTTTCTTCAATAAATGTTTGCTGTGACCAAATAGAGTAGCATTAAAAACAACTTTAAAGTTTAAACATTATTTAATAAATATCAACAAGAACTTAGTATAGTTGAAGGAAATAGGAAAACTTTTATCATCTCAATGACAAAAACCAAGTTGGAAAACAACAACTCAACCAATAACTACCGCTTATTATTTATGCCAGTATTTATGCGTTAAACTCTCTAAGCTTTACAAAATAATTGAAGCACCGCTACAGGGGTTCACTGGATTCTCTGTCAATTTACATTTCTATGTAAATTAGGCTACTAAGCGAGCTTCCAGTGGCATTAAATAAGCCATTAAGTGTTAAAACGTGTAATATTTCATAATTGCTTAGGATTGTTAGGCTTAGTGTAACCAATTTAGAAAAAACCATCAACAACAACAAACAAAATTCATTGGGCATGCATTCACAATGTGACAAAATTTTCCTTAATGCCCTATAAAAAAAGCTTAAATTGTAAACAAAAGAATGCATCAAGAAAAATTAACAACTAAAAGCGATTTTATAATGATGTTATCTATCATATCCATGGAGGAGAGAGAAGCTCTTACCAAAACAGAATATTTAAAGCCAGCCTGCAGGCGCAATCACTCACACATACTCTGACTCGTTGATCTTAAATAGTGTCTGACAAACAAAAGTGTTTTAATCAAGCTGTTGGCTGTCATCTCCATACAACGTTTTTCCGAAACCTACACAAAAACTCTGAGTCACTGATTCATTGACAAATAAAATGTGGCATTAGAACTGATTTCTGGCCATTCTCTAAAACCACTCACACTATGGTTTAGCAATAGTAAATCGGAGCGGCATCATATATTACGGCACTCCCTGCCATATTAGCAACAGCAGCAGCTTTTCATTTCTTTATCGTTTGCTAGTACAATCTGATTCTGAACAAAACATAATATTATTTAAGGTTCTACAAGGTATTCCAAGATATCTACATAGATACCAATAACGAACAACGATATCGGCATCAGAGATCAGCAATGAGTATTCAAAAAGATGAGTAGAATCGAATCATACTCATAATTTCTTATACTTATACGCATTCATACTTATTTTAAAATCATGGAACCCCCTACCCATATTCAAAGATTGAAGTACTCATTATATTTATACTTAACAACAGGTATGATGTTGTTGATTTCGACTCTTGATAACTCAACATTTACAAGAATTACAAAATAAATATGATTCAACCTTCTACTTACTAGAACGTTGTGTGTTTGCTCTGCTTGCTGCTCCGTCTTTTTTGTTTATGTGCCTTTTTTCTTTTGATTCGAGTCACTGGAATCATTTATAAGTATTTTTCTAAAGTTATGAATCTAAATGAGTAGAGGCTTATGAATCAAAAATATTTCGAATGGTATGAGTTTGATGTCAACGTTGTACGTATACTCATTGCAACCTGTACAACGTTGTAATGAGTATGAATGAATCAGAGAAGTTAAATTTCAATATTGTTGACTAATTTATATTCAAAATTTCATGAGTGCTTATGAGTAGCGAAAAAACGATTCATTCCTGATCTCTGATACTCGTAAAGTTAGTTGGTCTGCAGGTAACAAAACATCTTGCCACTTTGGCAAAACAAAGCCAAAGAAGAGAAATGGAATCAAAATGGTTTGAGCAAAAGATTCCTATTTGGAACATTTTTTTCGTCTTCTTACATGGCATAGAATAATTACAAAACATTCAAAAAATTCCAAGTCATTCAATTCTAGACAACAACTACAGAATGCCAAACTCTAGCTAATAAGAATAAAAATAACGCTGAGGGATATCTATTTTGGTTAACGAAAAGGAAAATAGAAATGACATTACAGACGATGATGTTCATAATGATGAGTTTTAAATTCTTCCTTTCTCTCTGTATGGCCATGGCTTCTGTTTGGAATACGTAGTTGTTGCTTTTATCCTTTTTTTGCTTTGTAATTACATAAACGGCTCAATGTGCTGCTTAAAATCAAGGCAAAAATGCTACAAAAGTTTACATTAACTACAACAACACCAGCCATAATTACTGTATCGTATAATAATAACAGAATAATCGTCTGTTTAATGCCACACGCTGGCTTAAAGGTCATGGGCTGACACTTATGTTCGATAATATTTTAGTAGAACTAAACAGTTTTACTCTAGTAATAGGTAGATAACAACGATTCCAACCTTTACTATGTAGTCAAGTTTAAAATGTCACCATTGTTATTGTTATTCTTGTTTGCTTTCCACAAACTCTCACTGCATCTCGGTTACAATTCTTTCTCATTTTATCCTTTTTTGTGTGTTTATTGCAAGCCTTTGCCCTCATGCGCATGCAAGTTTTCTTGACTTAAACATTTTTATATTGGTCTGTTCATTCCTTCATTCATGCAATTATTTTATTGTATGTACTCTTTCCATTTAAACGTCAACCAAACGTCAATTAGTATTAATTCAGGTCATTTTGGACATGAATGGTATGTATGTACATTCTATGGTATGTATTTGCATGATGCTGATGCAGTCTGTTTGCCAGAAAATCTGTCTACTAAAGAAACGAAAGAAAAGAAAAGAAGAGATTTACAGTCAACCCAAATGCCAGCTTGTCGGCCTACAAGCCTTTTCAGCTTAACTGTATTAAAGGGGGCGGTATATTGCATTTGAGATGATATTTGCATTTACCAAGTTTTAAGTGCTTTCAAGCCAATGAAATGTTGACATTGACACCACTGAAGTAGAAAGAAAATGTTAATACGCCCTTTCAAGAACCACTGAAGCTATTCTTTCGGTAGAGGTGAAAACTTAAAGAAATGAAAAATCGAATCAAATCAAAATTAATTTGAATTTAAGATGAAGTGTTATGGCCAATAAACAATGTTTTTTTTAACAATTATTTTCTATTCTTTCGTTTTATCTAAATAACAATCATTATTTGGAATTCCATTTACTAAGGCCTGTAATAATAGAGGGATATGGAGATGGGAAGAAAGTAGACAAGAAATCCAATAAAAATCGCATTAGCAGCGACACATTGCTTACTTATTGGGGCTTAATTCCGCCAATGCTTATCGAGGAAAGCACTTTTAATCCATTAAAGTTGTCACAGCATGATATATATTATGTGCTGTAGTTAACTCTTAATATCTTAATATGAGTGAATGTGTTTGTCTCCTACAATGTGCTCTGTTCTGTACAAAGTTCAGAAGAATAAAAACATTGCCAAGAGAGAGTGAAAACGATGTGCATCTCTAATCCACTTAAACTTATTGGCATTACAGTTTTTTCTTCTTAAACTTACTTTTTTTTCGTCTCCCAGTCCTTCTTTTTCATTTTGATTTTTATATTCTTCCACTGATAAGCAGTAAAGTGTTACAGATAAGGTGAATTGGTGTCATACTTAACCACTGTAATGGTAAAGTTGTTATTGGTTTCAACAGAGAAAAGAAGAAAGAAGAAAAAAAAAATAAAAAAAAATATTCATCCCCGGAATGGGAGGTCAGACAAGAAACAAACGCCTTTCCAATAACGAATTTTATCCTGTTGAAGGCAGTCACTTACAATTGTAAGGTAGGGTACAGCAGTGAGAGGTATGAACATCGTTAAAATCTGGCAGGAGTATAAGATATTAAAATTGTTGAGAATAAATGTTACTTAAACCACGAAATGCTTTTTATCATCAACACAAAAAAGTAACCACCACCATCCTTGTTAGCATGGAAAAGCCAAAGTGGGAAGATACTTGAAAAATATTGAAAAAATTGATTTTTCAAATGCATTTGCAAATGATTTCTTTATGAAAATGCAAACGAAATATTTAGGATTTATTCACTATAAATATTAAATTATTGAAAATGAATTAACAATACAAACCGATGCAAAAAGTACGGTCATAAAGGTTTTAAATGCGTGCTAGAGACAGATGTCTAGCTTACTTACTTAATTGGCTATTAATAATCCTTTAATTGGATTTCGGCCTGCTTTAACACATCCTTTCGGGCGCCTCTGCTTCTTAACCGCCTTCACCAGTTGGTTACACAAATCGATGACAGGGCTTCCAACATAAACAAGGCCGTCCCCTATGCTAACGCAATGGACCGTGGTGTCGTGTATGCTCAAGTAAGCTGTTACGTTTTTTACCTTTTAAAAACGTTTAAAATATGAGCTCGTAGATTGTAAATAAAATAAAAATAAATTTGTGTTTAATTTTAATTAAAATTCTTTATTATTCGCACAATACTGTGTGCCACTGTTCACAACTTGATGTAAACAGCAACAATTGCCTTTCTTTGTTATACCTCTGTTTACACCCTTTGCATAAACAATAATAATTACTAGACAATTATTCGACAGATCTTTGTAATGGAGATCTTCAAACCACCATTACTCTCCTCAAACGCATCGCGCCTTCACACAAGACTAATTGAACTTCACTGACTCACTCGCCTGCTTTGCCTTGCCTTTTATAAGGCAGGGTAAACAGTCTGATTAATGTTCTTAAAAGCGAACGTTCATGATTTCGCCTTCTCGAAATCTCCATAAATGTAAACATCGTTGCTTACATTTATTAACGTAGTTTTGTTTGTGGATTTTTGTATACTTGTTTACCATTTTTTATGCTGGTGTTTTGTTGTTATATTAAGCAGTATGATAATTTGTAAACAGGTTTGCTTACTGCATTGTTTTTTTTTTTTTTTTGAGCTTTTGTTTATAATTTTATTGTTAAGCGATGTAAAAGCAAAACACCAGTATCTTGATTTTTTTCATTTTCGTAACAATATATCAAAACTACCACTCTGCTTAAGATTGTGAAAAAGTTTGACTGAAGCAATTATTTGATAATTACTGGGATTTTGCTGACAACGCTAAATCGATTTTAAATTTATTCAGATTTTAAAAAATTTTTAGGACTTTTTCTACAATATTCCTGGGGTTCTATGGTCTACCGAAACCAAAGCGACAGAGGTTTGAAAAATTGAAAATTTCCCATTTTTTCCCAATCATTTTTTCCTTGACAACTGAGAGGACGAGTAAGCGGGTTTCAAAATTTATTTAATAGAACATTGAAAACAATTTTTTGTTGTTATTCTTATTGTTATTTTTTCAAAATTTAATTTCAACAAAAGTCAGTTATAAAAAATTGTATATTTTAATGTATGTACATATATACGTATTGTATGTATGTACGTATGGTACATATGTATGTATTCCATAGTTTTTGGAGAGGATATTTTTCTTTCGTTCACTGAAAGCAATTTAATATCACAGTGATAATATTGACATAACGTGGCTCTCGCTCTCTCTCTCTTCCTGTTTGCCATTCGTAACTATTTTTGGTCTAAAATATTTGTTTGTTTATCTGTCCGTCTGTTTATATTGGTTTGTTTGCCTTTTCACATGACATTTTCAAGGAATAACAAGAGAATGATTTGGGGGGAAATAGGAAAGTCGACATTTTTAAGAGCGAAACATCTTTATGGTCCACTTAAAAGTTTTTTTCCTCATCAAAAGCAGTGGTGCTAGGACCTCCAATAGAATTTGTTGTAGATTTTTGATGGACAACAAATAAATGGAGTTTTTTTTTTGCAACATAAAGACAAATAAACAAACAGGAAGAAATTTAATGGTACGAAATGAAATCGAATAAATTGTAGATGGCCACATGTAGGTATGTAGGAGTAGAATAATATGTATTTACACTTTAATATATCAAATACTCGTACTCAGTTACAAGTGAACTCTTGTCGTTTGTGCCTCTTAATGTAGCAACATGAGTAAAATAATGATGACGTTGGTGATGCTGTGTTCTAAACAATATTTTTATTTATTAAATATAAAACAAATAAATAAATAAGAGTTGTAGATAAATTATAAACAATAACATAAACTATTACTTCATGAAATAGTTGACAAAATTATACAGAATGTTGCAATTCATTTACGAAACTTAAATCAATTTTTTAATGTTTTTTTGGTTTTTATATTTATTTATTTATTATATTTCCTTAAAAAAAATAAGTAAATCACTTGTGATAATTTAGTTGTGATGCTTTTTTGGGCTTTTTAAAAATGTCATAATCAAAATCTGATAAATCGTTAACAATCTCTGGGGAATGGTAGTGCCTGCTTTACTTTATAATGTTGTTCCTATGATGCCACTTATCATTTTGCTTCTTTCTTGGCAAAATAAATAAGTTTTTCTTACTTTCTGGTATCTACAAATTTGTACCCTTTTCGTTTAGAGCAAAAGTAATATTTTATGGAAAATAGAATGAATGTGTTATACTCATATGTACGAGTTTATCCATCATAACATCTTTCAAGAAGATCATTTCCATAACGCATCAAAGCAAGTGTAGAACGTGACCAACTATACGAATAATTCATAAGATTTTTAATCTCTTTAAAACGATAAACATCAGATTTGGATTAGGACATAGGATTAGGATATAGGATTATTTTGATGAATGATTCGAGTCAATCGAATCCTTTATAAGTATTATAAGTATTTTTTCTAACCTTATGCATCTAAATAATTAGGCTTATGAATCGAACATATTTCGAATGGTATGAGTTTGATGTCAACGTTGTACGCATAGTCATTGCAACCTGTACTTATAAATCAACGTTGTAGTGAGTGTGAATGAATCAGAGTACTTAAAGGGGTCCGGCAAATAACTTTTTTTTTTGAAAATGCTTTAAAAAAAAACTACTGAATATTTTCTCAAATTTCTTTTTTCATTTGAAAGTACAATCCTTCCGGTTTATAAGAGGAAAATAATTTTATTAAAATGGCTGCCTCGGCTGTCCATGCAGTAGCCTACACCAGATGCCGATTTGGCAAAAAAAAAATCATCTTTTCAGATGAAGCTCATTTTGATCTTGGCGGTTATGTAAGCAAGCAAAATTGTCGCATTTGGGGCACAGAAAACCCGCACGCATACATTGAAAAGCCGACGCACCCAAAACGAGTCACTGTTTGGTGCGGATTTTGGTCCAGAGGCATAATTGGGCCATTTTTCTTCGAAAATGAGCAAGGAGTGGCCATTACAGTCAATGGCGATCGTTATCGGGCCATGTTGAACGAATTTTTGTTCACAAAAATTGAAGAGGAGGATATTGGCAACATTTGGTTTCAACAGGACAGCGCTACGTGCCACACAGCCGAAGCTACACTCGATGTTTTGCACCCTGTTTTTGAAGATCGCATTATCAGCCGCAGAGCTGATGTTGTTTGGCCACCTCGGAGCTGTGATTTGACACCGTTAGACTATTATTTGTGGGGTGCCGCCAAAAATAAGTGTTACACCGACAAGCCAGAGACAATTGACGCTTTAAAGGACAATATTCGTGAAGCCATTGGTGAAGTACAGCTGCACACAATCGATAATGTGCTTAAAAATTGAACCGATCTTGTAGGCTATTGCATGGCCAGCCTAGGCAGCCATTTGAATGAAATTATTTTCCATTATTAACCGGAAGGATTGTACCTTCAGATAAAAAAAGAAATTTGAGAAAATATTCACCAGTTTTTTTTAAAGCATTTTCAAAATAAACGTTATTTGGCGTACCCTTTAGTTAAATTTCAATATTGTTGACTGACTTTTGTATATTCAAAATTATATGAGTGTTTATGAGTAGCGAAAAAACGAGTCATTGCTGATCTCTATCCGAAACGTATTTCCTTATCAAATGGATTGGCTTTGAGCTAGCAAAAACGTTAAACATTTTGTACACTTGTACACTAGATAGCAGCATTCTGAAATCCACAGAATATTCTACAAAATGATACTTTGGACCACTGCCTTTTCATCCAGTCTATATGTATTAGTTTTGAATGCTGTGAGGTTCATAAGGAATTTATTATTGTGCTTCTTATCGTATTCTTTAATAAATAATGCAAAGAAAGGAACCAACAATTAGTGAATAAGGGTTTCTAAACATCTTGTCGTGCAATTATGAAACGAAGTTTTATTTTCAAAACTGCTTAGTTTGGGGCCAAATGAAGAGACACTGAAATAAACGTGTAATGAAAGCCAGATAATGTTTTAATGTTGTTGCCTTTTGAATCCTTTTTTTTGATTTTTCTAAAATTAGTTGGTAACTTTGTTGTAGTTGCAGGACAAAATCAAATACATACGTACATGTGTATCAAGCGTATACATGTACATATATTTTTTGACCCGTATAACTGAGCGATAGATAAATACGTAAAAAATATCATTTAATTTAAGGGGATTTTGTAGCAGAGGTTGATTTGCGTTATGCTTTCTGCAAAACTTCTTATAACTTAGTTCAATATTTAAAGTTGTCTTTTTTTCCCCTTGTTTGTAACCAACAAAAAAAAATAAGTTCAAATACAAACACTGAGCTAAAAATAAATGCCAACACTTAACAAATTTTATATTGTATACACAGTTGAAACTCATTAAAATATATTTTTAAACTAAAGTGTTGACTAACTTTTATAGTTCAATGTACATAGTTGTAGTATGTTGCTCATTTTTTGAGGATTTCATTTTATTCAGTTTGTTTTTCTTTTTACATATTTTTCCCTTCCTTTCTCTTTTGTTTTTGTTGGCGTTACGATAAAATGATTTGCAAACAAATTGGTTCTGGAAATTCGATTGAGCAGCGGGATTTCTTTTGTTAACAGGGTTAGTAAACTTTGCTTCATTGGTTAGTTGTTTCCATGACTTTTTGTTGTCTACAGTCTTGATTTCTTTCTTTTCTTATTTCTTTCATTTATTCATTCTTGATTGAGTTTTTCCTTCTTCAATTCAATTTGTTCAATCTCATTCCCTAACTTTCATTCATTCTAGTGGTCAGAGTTTTAAAGACTGTAAATGGAAAATCAGAAAACAATTGAATTATCGAAGTTTTATTTACAACGAAAACAACAATAGCACACAACAAATATTCGTTAAATAACAGGGTTAAGAAATACCATTTTAAAATTGCTCAACTAAGGTTAAGCAGTGCGTTACGAGCTTTAAACAAAATTTTCTCCCATTTTCTATTTGCCAGAAATATTACAAAAACTCAACATGAACAACAGTTGTAGAACAGCTTTAAAAACAAATGTCGTTGAATATGGTGCAGAGATCAGCAATAAGTATTCAAAAAGATGAGTAGAATCGAATCATACTCATAATTTCTGATAACTTATACGCATTCATACTTATTTTAATATCATGGAACATCTACTCATATTCAAAGTTTGAAGTGCTTATCATATTCATACTTAACCACAAGAATGATGTTGTTGATTTCGACTCTCCATATGCACGAATCACAAAATAAGTATGAAGCGCGTACGAACACCAAAGTACTTACTAGAAGGTTGTGTGTTTACTCTGCCTGCTGCTCTGTCTTTTTGTCATACTCATACTTAACAATACTTATGAAGTTGTTGAGTTGAGTCCATAACTCAACATTTACAAGAATTACAAAATAAGTATGATTCCACCTTCTACTTACTAGAAGGTTGTGTGTTTGCTCTGCTTGCTGCTCTGTCTTTTTTGCTTATGTGCCTTTTTTCTTTTGATTCGAATCACTTATAAGTATTATAAGTATTTTTCTAAAGTTATGAATCTGAATGAGTAAGCTTATGAATCAAACATATTTCGAATGGTATGAGTTTGATGTCAACGTTGTACGCATACTCATTACAACCTTTACTTATAAATCAACATTGTTGCGAGTATGAATGAATCAGAGTACATAGTTAAATTTCAATATTGTTGACTCACTTATATTTAAAATTTCAGGAGTGCTTATGAGTAGCGAAAAAACGATTCATTGCTGATCTCTGATATGGTGGGCAACATGTGTTTCAGTAACCACAAGAACAGCATTTTCCCATTTAACTAAACCCGAATGTAAATAGTTTTCTAAAAATTATTCATTATTTTTTTTAAATTTCATAACAATTAATTTCATTGTTTGTATGAATATAGAACGTACCATTTATATATTTATGCATGCATATTTTACTCATATTCATACATATTTAAATAGGGGTTTTTTTGTTATTGTTGTCCCTTGATTTGAATGTTATAAATTGTTTAATAGCTGTCAATTTAACGGTGAATTATTAATCAAATACAAAACAATTAATAAATAAATAAATAACAACAAAAACAATATTTCAATTTCATATTAAAACCATTGAAAACGAAGCATGTGATGGTGATTAAAATTTATAACAAATCACGGCAAGTGTCCTCAGCAGGCAAGCATGAAATAATCCCATGATGTTGGAATTGAAAAATGTTGGAATAAATTCTAAACAAATACTTGCTTATGTATTACTTAGTTGGTCATTACAACACTTCAGTCAGGATTACGACCTAGCTTCTTATACCATTTATTTTATGTGCGTTAGTTTTATTCATAAATGGCAGGACCTACAGATTTAATGCCGACCTCGAACTATAGATTTTCCAGAGGCTTTCAATGGGAATTTTATTTAGTCTCAAAATTTTTGCCAGAAATCTGCTGGAAGGAAGTCGTTTTATTGAAGATGTCTTGTTCTGGGAAAAGAACCATGACTTCACGTCTAATTAGCCACCACACTGCCTACTAGACTAGGGCGACTTCTAAATAAGTGAAATTTTAAAAATTTAAATCAAAATGTATGGATTTCAGATTGGCTTCGTATTTTTATACAACCGAGCTATGTCTTTAGAGAAATTTCTTACATAAAGGTTACAGGATGTTACTGTCCAATAGAGGTAGGTAGGTAGGTTGGAGTGATAGCTTTGATACCAACAGCTCACTTGAATACGCATAGCAGCCCTGTTCAATAGAGGTAGGTTCCTGAGAAATGTTGAAACAATTATTTGACAAATTCCTTAAATAATCTCCTATCAACAGCAATATATAGAATTTTAGATGCAAATTAAATGAAAAAGAATACAAAATTATAATCAAATTATTCTGAATATCCACTACAAGATTAATTTTGATAACAGACTAAAGGGAAATAATTTCTATCGAGGAAGATAACAAAAGACTAGCAATTCTTTGGCAATTTAATTTCAATTTTCGTTTTTAAAGCTACAACAACAACAATTTCATACAATTAAAATGAATTGAATTCAGTTACTCGTAAGAAAAAATTCAAGAAGATGAAGAACAAAGTCTACTACAAACACAATCAAAACAAAAAAACAAGAAAGTTAAGAAGAGAGATGGAGAGTAGGTGTAGCTTAATTGTATTCTAACGATGTGACAAAAGATGCAAGCAAGTCCAAAATAAAACAAAGCAAATGCAAGAGAACATGACTTCATCAAGGAGCAAGAACAGAGAACTGAAAATGATGAAGTATTCTTACTCAAAAGGCAGGAATTGAGAAAACCAATGTCTTAGACACTTAGAATGCCAGAAAACAAAGAGACCAACATGTTAGGGATGAAAAGTAAGTATACTCGTACATATATGTATGTATTGTTTTAGCTTTGTTGCAATAATTTGTTAACAAAACAATATGCAAATATTATTGCCATTTGTCAACAACAGCAATAGCAGTTGCAACAGCAACAACAACAACAAAAACAGCAATAACAATAAGTCAGTTCTTAACTAAATGCCAAGGAAAAGCCATGACAAATAAGCAAAAACACATAAATGGACATACACACAGCCTTTCATATCAATTATCAAGGCTCCATTGTCCTCTGTCTCTCTCGCTCTCTACTTTTCAAAGCAAACAAAAGAAGGATGAAAAACAGGATGCATTTCATGAAAATGTAAATTTTCATTTCATTTTCAATTTAATTTTAGAATTTCTTTTCATTTTTTATACTTCTTTTAATTTTATTTTCATTTCTTCATATTTATTGTTTCGGTAGCTTATTTGTCTTGAAATACTTTAGGAAATTTCAAAAATTTATTTAAAAAATCACAATGAAAATATATTAATGAAATGCATTTAAAGAAGCGGAATGAATTCCTTCTTTTGTAATTTCTTCAGCCCTTAGAAAGAGACTTTTTGAGATTTAAATTCAATTCATTTGTGTCGAATCAACCATCACAGGGAATAAGTGGGTAGGTTGGACTGGTAGTTTTGATACCAAAAGCTTACTTGAGCACGCATAGCGGCCCGTTGTGGCGCCACAGATGAACGAAGTCCCTGTACTGACCAAGTTCCACCAAACCAGAGAAGAAGAAGAATTTGGTCAGCGCTGGACATTATAAACACGACTCCCCACGCTGGAAAACCACCCTAAAAGTTTGATAAACGAAGCAATATCCTTGACATCAATGAATAATAGCTCCGTTAAGCTGACAAGGGTTGGAGAGCCAAATAACCTACATATATCTGCACCTCGCAAAAGATGGACATTGACAAAGAAAGTGAATAACAGTCTTCTCTTCCTTAGCGGATCTGCACTCACGGCAGAAGTCGTTAGATGGGAGCTGCAATCTTTCCGCGTGTCTTCCCATAACACAATAACCTGTAAGCAAGGCCACTGTGATTGGGATGACGTTACGACTCCTCATTGATCCAGGATAAGTTGAAAGAATATCCGCACAATGGCCAACTTAACCGAGGTAAGTGGCATTCCCAAGTCGATTGAAGAGCACGTCAGACAAGTGAGACACTGAAGCTCCCAGAAAGAAGGTTGAGACAGCGGCAACATTCCCTAACGATCCCGGAGTTATTCACAACGCTCTTCAGAGATCTTATGGCAGACTGACTATCAGAGAATATTGAGATGTGTGTGAAAGAAGCACCGTTGACGAAGATCCATTGAGCAGCCTAGTAGATGGCCACTACTTCCGACCACAGGGGATAAATGCTAATAAAATTTACTTGTGTGTACAAAATAATTAACTTTACTGTTGCTGTGTTGCCAGTTTAAAGTTATACGGATACGTACATTCATCTTTTATTTTAAATGAGTTTTTCATACAAATCTACAAACGCCGTTGTAATTTACAAGACAATTTAAACCATAAAAGACTCCATTTTGTCTGCAAAGAAATGTTCGTTTCCAATAATTTCTCTGTATATTAGCCAATTCCAAGAAACAGTTCCACAATTCCACTTACTCTACTCTGAACTGGTGATGGGTGAAATGAAAATAAAAATTTCAAACAAATCCTTAACAATTCAGCATAAAATTTTGTATCACAGACATTTTGGCGCCTTAAGAGAAATTATTTCTTTCATTCTCTTCATTTTGCGTTACTAATTTCTCTTTATTTTTTTCGCATGACATTATTTATTACACGAGATTAGTGTTAATTTCAGAGACAAGTGCCAAAATTACGAATGAAATTAATTTAAAGGTCTTTGAACCACAAAGTTTATATGTGGTTCCAGAATGTAGTAAACAGTTGATTAGAAATGCAAGACTAATAAATTGTGTATACATCTGTAAAGCTCACACTCATTTACAACTCTGTGAAGCAGGTATCTTGAGGAATGAGACCCACTACTATATAGAATCCAGTTGATATTGCTGATTTTAAGCTTAAACTTTGTAAAAACCGAGGGTTATCTAGTTAATCTTACCATTAAAGTCAATTGCTCAATGGAATTATCGACTCCATAATTTCATTCCCTTTGTTTGCCCAACAAAACCGTTTGTCATGCTGTTTTTTATCCAGGAATATAATTATTACATGAATCAATTTATTTATTATTCTTTTTTTGTTATTGTAATTTATGCTTTTGTTGTACATTAAGTTGTCCTCTGTCTGCTGGTAGTTGATAGAAATTTTTCTTTCTGTAGCAGCAGTTCATGCTCTTGCATAATTTTATCTTGAAAGACATAAACTGCTCACAGTCACAGCAAAGTTGTGTTAAATATTTGCTAAAACATACTCTTCTTCTTTTCGGCATCTAATATCTAAAAATCGTTGACTTTGTGTTGCATAACGAAATACTTTGTAGTGACAAAGAAAAAAATTGTAGAGTTTGCAAAATTATATGCTTAAACGGAAATCCGCTGAAATTTGTTCATTAATTTGTTTTCCCAACGTTGCCGCAAATTCACCAACATCAGGAAAGAATTGCGATAACACAGGACCAAAGAGATAAAACCGTACAACCAAACAGCCAACCAGTATTAATTTTATAAGGAATTTACGTGAACAGCAACACAACAAACGGTTGTAACTAGCGAAATTGAATTTGTGTAGTAAGCCAACGAAAACGTAAATCCTGTCTGCAGTAGCAAAGTGAAAGAGTTATTGTAAGCAATGAATGGATTAGAGCTGCAGTTGGTGGCATGAATTTTTCCCACGCATGATGCTGTAAATTTACCTTTTTTTTGTTCACATTCCATGTAAAACTAAAATTCATACTTCCTTTCAAGCTTCGTTGTTGCACGTTGGTAGTAAATCCCGAAACATAAATATAAAAAGATAAAGTGACCTGTGACCCCGTCCCCCAAAAAAAAATTGGTTCAGCTACAGTAGAACACATTATCAAACCTAATGGATTGCAATTTATTATGCCAGCAATACCAGACGGCATTGAAGCAAGTCAAAGCAACAATCGATAAATGTGGCCTCTAAAGGACTTTCTCCTTAACCAAATAATTTCAGCCAAAGATAATTGCACTTTCCGGTACTAACCAGAGATCAGCAATGAATCGTTTTTTCGCTATTCATAAGCACTCCTGAAATTTTAAATATAAGTGAGTCAACAATATTGAAATTTAACTATGTATTCTGATTCACTCATACTCACTACACTACAACGTAAGTACAGGTTGCAATGAGTATGCGTACAACGTCGACATCAAACTCATACCATTCGTAATATGTTCGTTTCATAAGCCTACTCATTTAGATTCATAAGTTTGGAAAACTACTTATAAATGATTCGAGTCACTTCATCAAAATTTACAGTCTTAGTTGTTGTTGCATTTACAAAAAAAGACAGAGCAGCAAGCAGAGCAAACACACAACCTTCTAGTGAGTATTTTAGTGTTCGTACGCGATTCATACTTATTTTGTGCTTCGTGTATATGTTGAGTTATGGAGAGTCGCAATCAACAACATCATACGTGTTGTTAAGTATGAATATGATGAGTACTTCAAACTTTGAATATGAGTAGAGGTTCCATGATATTAAAATAAGTATGAATGCGTATAAGTATCAGAAATTATGAGTATAATTCGATTCTACTCATCTTTTTGAAAACTCATTGCTGATTTCTGGTGGGTAGTGTGTCGGCTAATTAGACGTGAGGCCACGGTTCTAACCCCAGGACAAGACGTTACCACTAAAACGAAATATGAAACAAATATTTCTTCGGAGACTTCCTCCCAGCAGATTTCTGGCAAAAACTTTGAGTCTAAATAAAATTGCCACTGAAAGGCTTTAAAAATCTGTAGTTCGGGGTCTGGATTAAAACTTTAGATTCCGCCACTCATATATAAAATTAGCACACACAAGATAAGTGGTGTGAGAAACTAAGTCGTAATCCTGGCTGAAGGGTTGTAATGATCAATTACGTATATATGTATGTATTGTACAATATGATCTTAATCTAAAACAAATCATTGGAAGATTATAACCTGAAACCCAGACCATAAGAGACCAAAAATTCAAATTCATGTTACCTTCCAAATATTTACTCATAACTGTGAAGTTACAGACAATCCTTACAAATATTTCAGCAACTTTTTTTAAAATTTAAATAATAAAAAGAAGAAGAAGAAAAATAAATAGATTTGCATTGGTTTTGAAATAGAAGTCATAAATCATAAAGCCATTTTTGTCGTAAAAAGAAGAAAGGATGTACAGTCTGTTTAATATTTGAAGAGTTCTTTGATTTTCGTTGAAATACCACAAGCATGAAATAAAACATTATGAAATGCGAGCATGAAATGTTTATGGTATGTACATACATACATATATACTTACTCGTATTAGTTTAACATTAATAATAAAGAAAAATAAATGCGAAATACTGAAAGAATGAAGAGAAAAAAGGAAAATTGCTGTTAAAAATGTGAAAATCATTTGTTATAAAAACAAATTTCTTCAAAATGAAAGATGAATGAATGCATAAACGCAGCAATGAATTTCTTTTTAAATAAACGACACAACTATTCCTTATAAAATAAAAATCTTCATGCAATTTCTTCTGAAAATTACTTTGCTTTTTAAATCATTTCAACAACTACAAAAAAATAATAAAAAAAAGGACCAACAAACGAAATCTACCAAAAATAAAGTTTAGATTTTATTTGTAAAGAAAAAATGTTGTGAGTACAACTCCTAAGTTTTCCGATATACAAAGTTTTTACATTAACTATCAAAAAAGAAAATGAAAAGTTTTTCACACGTTGTTCTCTTTCGTTCTTTCGTTTTTTTTCTATTCGTTTATTTTCCTCTATTACTATAGAAAAGCTTTGTTTGTATTTGTATTTCTCTTACCTCTGTTTCCTTTACTGTGCCACTCTATTGCCTGTTGCCAAATCAATACATCCAGGTTTTGTTGAAATATTTTTCGTTGCAATTTATTTTGTAAGAAAAATATTTTCGCTTCTTTTTCTGTTTTTTCTGTTTTTGTTTTTGTTGTATAGGAATACAATGACATCCATTGGAGATGGAATAAAATCTCGTAATGCCATTGAATTTAGCCTGAACTTATTTTGTAGTAATTCGTTTAAGAAATTTTTTAATTTTTTTTATTTTTGAGTTTTTTTAATTTAACAACTCTAACTCAAGAGTTTATTTTGCTCTAAAAATCATCATTTTCGTTATCATTTATTCAATTGCTTAAATATATATTCAAAGCAATGCAAATTATTCATTTTAAAATTTAATTAATTTTGAAATACGAAAGATTAATGAACATTCAACAATTCTTCGTAAGATTTTGAGGAGAAAATTGGTTTGACAAACCAAAGTAGTCACATGATATTGATTAAATATCAAACCAACCAACATCAAACGTTCAGTTTTGAGAAATTTATTTAATTGTTGTTTAATTTTATTACTAACAGCAAGCATCCCGTCATTGTGGCACATGCCACATATTAATGATATTAAAACAGAAGAACAAATACGGTCAAGAAAATTTTGGCTAAATTACTAATAGAATATTGAATGCAGGAAATTAACTTCGTAGCAATAAACTTTCTTATATACATACGTATAGACAGTCATACAGTGAGTGCCAAAAGTGAGTAAACACCACTGAAATAATTCGTTTTCTTAGGATAGGGAGAAAAGTAAATGAGATAGTCGAATAAATTTCCAAAAATAAAAACGTTTATTTATTACTTATAAAATGTTAAAACAAAAACAACAATTCATGATAAAGGAACTTTTTTTATACTTATGAACAAAACGGTTTTATACTTAAGAACAAAGTGTTGACTCACTTATGGCGCTCAGTGTATATACTTGGCTTGAAGATACACTTAAAACAATGAAAATTAATTCCATTGACAGACATGAAATCTATGAGGAGCATCTTTATATATAATTATTGTAGGCTGTAGGAAAACCAGCAACATTTAAACAATAACGTGACATACATACATTCGATGCACTTTAGAATTTGGCAGAAAATTTCAAATTAAAATCAATGTGTACGGAATACTTTTGGTGTTTCATACACATACTGTAAGGTGAAAGAGTGAAATACAGATGAAATTAATTTTGGACCTCAACAAATGAAACTACGAACAACGAGTAGACAACAGTATGAAATTAAAATTGATTAAGTCAGTATGACCAACATATTATGATTCCATTCTTACTTAGCCGGTGTTAACAACCCGATTAACGGATTTCGGCCTGCCTTAACACATCCTTCCAGGCGTTTCTTGCGCGCCTGGCGCGAGCAGTCTAACGAACATTCTTGAAGTGGAAGGTTCGTGATCTCGCCTTCTCGAGAGCTCTAATGCTAATACATTGTTGTTTGTGTACTTTGCTTATGTTGCCGTTGGTACCAGGCGCAACCAGGTTCGTCGTACATATGTGTGTGTGCAGCTTTAGATAATCAACACGTTCATTGTATTGTTAGTGTTATTTATTTGTATTGTGTCGCTTTTGTTTATCGTTTTTGTTGATAAACTATATTAGATCGTTTCGATTTGCGTAACAATATTATGTTCAAAATTTCTCCCCACAGATAGTGGAAAAGGCGGCCATCTATCAAGTAATTCTTCTTGAAATTCTTTTTTCTAATCAATTATTTTAAATTATTAGTAACTTCTTTTCCTAATTTAAAATGTTGATAACATTGCCTAATGTGACTTTCTTTGTCACATTCGTTACGAATTCCGCTTTGCTTCACTCAAGTTCTCTTTAATAAAAATAATCTTATGGCGGTTGAGACCGATAAAGCACGGGAGGCATTAATTTGACGTATAGCTTCAGGCATAACAAATTACCTTCTATTACAACAACCTTCTGTTTTATTTGCGTTTAGACTGTAAACGAACGTACATACATACATACATATTTTCAAACATTTGTGTAATGTCAGGAAAAAGAGGCTGCTAAAAGGTCCTTCAAAAAGGCCTTTAAAATTTAATTTTATTTTTATTTATAAACTATACATACTGAACAGGATTTTTAGAAATGAACAAAAATTTTTGCCGTGTACTCTCACCTTATTTTTTTAACAAACTTTTGTAAAGAGGCCGGCATTTTCTTTTTCCGCATCTCTATATGGATGGTTTGTAGTTACAGTTAAATAACGGTAGCAGCCATATCTCTACTAAAGGGAAAATTCTCACTTTCGGTAGAACTGTTTGAAGACTCCATTTAATTTAAGGTTTTTTGTGAGGACCAGATAGATACGCAAGCCATCACTACGTATAATATGTGTGTTGCTATGTTACCTTTTCAAAACTGTCTGTTTCATTATACGCGAAACAGAGCCCATTTACATTTATAGGTGTACCACAACAGTTTATGTTTGTAATACTTCATCACAATTTGAAATATGCTGGCGGCTGTAAATCACTAACTATTGTCTTTGTTGTTGTCATTTTTAGGTTGTTCGCCAATGTTATTTCAACATTGCAATTTCCTTAAATGGAACAACAAATCCATTCAATTCGTTACACAAAAATTATGCAAACAAACTATTTGTACTTGAATATTTTAACATAATCAGAGATGGGATGGAAATATGGGCTGTATATGCATACACATTTTTACAGACAGAAATATAAAAAATGTGTAGTGTAATGCCTTAATAGTTTAAATATTTGCATTTAAATTCTATTCTTGTTCTATATTATGTAGGCTGCCATCATAAATTCAAATGTAAATGAAATTTAAACTGCTCGTAATTTAGTAAAACTTGATCCCAATATTATTTTAATAAAATAATTTAGTGTTACTGCTCCATCTTAGTTCATTTAGTATCCAACGATTTTTAGCACTCCTTAAGCTACTTACGAATTCAGCCACCCTTTAACATAAACGTTTTCTGTCTCTTTCTCTGTTAAAACAAAAACTGTTCATAAAATATTTACATTTTTGGCTCCCTTAAGGACTAAAAGAGCCTTATTTTCATCACATTTCTGTCTGAGTTCCTGCCTGATTTTATTTGAGGCTGTTGCTGAAGGTAAAATGCTTGTAAATTTTGTTAACATAAAAGCATGATGTACATGTGCATAATTTGGGCTTTTGTTAATCAAAAAATGTCAGAAAATCTTTTTAAGAAAAATCATACTTTCATCATCATCATGTGACAAGGCTGCGGGCTGTGTTTGTCCTTTAAGCATACACTGAGAGGTGAAAACGACACAATCACACTTTCACTCATCAGCAGCAATTCTGATTAAATGCTAAAAAAGGAGCCTGTTTGCAAAGCCAGGAGAGAGGAAAGAATTTATTAAGCAAATGAATTAAATCTAACAATGCCGTCAGGTTTAACAATAAGGCGGGATACAGCTGAAGAAAGAAATGCTTTCAAACATTTTTTATACAACAGATGAAATCCAAAATAAAATGTAGCTAATAATTCGAAAAAAATAATTGGTTTTTGAATATTTATTGCCTATGTTAGCCCTAACATTGACTGGCGGCAGCTTAAAGAACCCAAGTAAGATCTGTTTTTCTAGACAGCTGGCAATTTAACTTACATACATACATAATTGATCATTGCAACCTTTCAGTCGGGATTATGGACCTAATTTCTCACAGCACTTATGTTATGTGTGCTAATTTTATACATGAGTGGCGGGACCTACAGTTTAAAGTCGACTCCGAACGACAGATTTTTTGAGAAACTTTTCAAGACAATTTTATTTACTCTCAGAGTTTTTGCCAGAAATCCGCTGAGAGGAAGTCGCCGAAGAAATATTTTTTTTCATATTTTCGTTTTGAATATCTGACCTGGGGTTTGAACTGTAGCCTTGAGTCTAACAATCCAAACACTACCTACTAGACTACGGCGACTTCAATCCACTTCCAATATAACTTAACCTAACATAAATGTAGACTTGAATTCAGGTCCACAAATTGTTCCTCTTGACGCCATGTAATCCTAAAATCTTGCCTGCGCATATGATATGCTTGCGATAAAAGTCCTATTTACTCTGTATGGAATCGCTTGGTGGAATATTTTTGTTATGCACCGTATTGTTGGTATTCATCACCAATTGCTTATCTTTAACCATACCTTTACAATATTTGCCTGTCTGTGCTCAAACGAATTGACAGACAAAATTTAATTAAAAATAAAGATTTTTTGATTATTTTTATGTTTATTGAATAAATTTTTAATTAGTATGTATATTTTATTAAAAAAAATGTTTTAATAATAAATGTTAATGTAAGGTTTTGATTAACTAATTATGTAGTATTATGCAGCATTTGTTTACGTACTATTTTTTAACTACCAATTATTCTTTTCCTATAAAAAATTAATTTCAAAATTTGTTTTTCTAAAAAATTTTTGTATTATTTTTTGTTTCTAATTATCTCTAGCTAACACGTAAATAAAACTAAAAAAATAATTATTAAAAATACAAGGTGATTAACCTTAAAAAAGGTAAAAAAAATTTTTAAGAAATTTAAAAGAAATTGTGGAGTGTGTAGAATACTTGTAATGCTCCGGCTAATGGAGCTTTAAAAAATTCATGTTTTCTTTTTCTCTTTCAGAATAATAATAATACTTGGTACATAATTTCATAAAATTAATAATGATACATACATTGATACATACATACAAACATACTTAAAAACATATAATTAAAGAGAATAATAAGGTAGAATAATAAGAAGTCTTAGTAATTTGCAAAAAACCATCACAGCACTATTACATAATAGTATTACTTTGTTTTGTTGTTGTTGTTGTTGTTAGTTGTTAATTTAGTTTTTGTTTTTATAGCTTAAACACTCTTACATACAAACTAAAATAAAGAAAAAAAAATAAAAAACGTATTCAAGTATTGAAATCTAAAAATATTTTGAGTCTATCCTCGATATTAAAATCATATGTTGTATAGGCTATGATTATATAGAATAGTAGAGTATATAGTGGAGTAAACCCTGTTTTTCTTTTATACTGTGTTTTTGGAAAATAAATTTTCATTTTTCTTTCGTGCATGCGTCCCTGGTGGTGGTGGTGCCACACTTTAACGCCTTAACGCTTTACAGCATCACCGCTTTTGCTATCATTATGTACGATGTTTAGAATAGTTTTTCTAAACGTCCGTATTGTTAACCAAAAAATCTTGTTTAAGCCGCAAATATTCATTAACGCGTGTGATGGCATAATCCTGCAAAAGAATCCAAATAATTTTAATTATTTCGTATGCAAAAAAAAATAGCAAATCTACAAAAGTCTTACCCAATAGCCGAATTCTATATTTGAAGTGGTATTTACCACTGACCATATACTCCAGAATAGATGAGAAAACATTTTAAATACTTTCACTTCATTTGCAACATCATCGATTTCCTTTTGTGTTGGCTCCCAATCTTCTTCGAAGTCATTTAATCTCTTTAAATAGGCTCTTATGAATCGCTGTCTTTGTTCTTGTGTGGGAAATTGCTCTTTGCGATGATAATAGAAGGGAAATTGTGGATTACTGTAGTCGAAAGTCCACTCTAGGAAATGATTTGCCAAATCAAAGGCTCTATAATTATAGGCACAATATTCAAAATCAATTATCATAAGATCTGGATCTGAAGAGTTTTCGCCGGTCCCAAGGTCTGTAGTATTGGAGCGTTTGCTGGAAGCGAAAAGAAGAAAAAAATTTACAAATTGCAACAACACATGCGTTCGTTTCATTAAAAAGAAAATGCAGTATTCTAGGTAAATCGTATAAAAGTTAGGTTAGGTTTGAAAGTTAGGTGAGACGACCGTACTTGAAGACCAGATGCAGCCCATTATGAGCCAAACCAAATGTAATTGTTAATCAAAAACTAAAGTAGGTAGCAAAAGAGAAGACATAGAAACAAATAAAACTTATTCAAAGTAAAGGGGAGAAGATAGAGAAGGAACCATCCCTCAAACCATCTTATATTAGAGATATCAATACCGTAAAAGCTAGGGTTAGCTAACCAACTAAGGCCATTGAAGAAAATCCGTTCGAAAATTCAAAGTTTACTCCTCTGCACACAGAAGAGGGATGCGAAATATGCTCCGACTCCGTAACAATACTAAAAATGCTGCAGAAAGAATTGATGTTCTTGTCCCACAAAAAAAAGCTTTCAGAGATGTTAATAATTTGCCTATCCAGTTTCAAAACCAAATTCGTTTTAAAACGGTCTATCCTGGTCCAGACTCTGGAAGTTCTAGAGATTCTGCAAACTTCCTTCTTCCGTCAAGAAGAGTCCCATCTTATTGCCCCATCTTATCACCCATTTTATCTAACCGATTAACTAATCTACCAATTTTTCTTTACTCAGAACCTTCCTACTCTAAAATGTCTTAAGGTTACTTCATTTTGCTAACTTTTCCAATAGCACCATTTATTTAGAAACTTCAGATATTCTTTCTAGAAGTTACCAAGCAGGCACTCAACATTATATAATCTGACGTAAAATTACAGTTTTCGATCTGTTCAAATTCTGAATATGTTTACTAAAAAGCCTTAATTTTAACACACTTCTCCAAGACTAAATTTCTTACAGGATTTCACTACCAGCACCAAAAACTATATCATCTGATGTTAAATTATCATTATCAGTCTGTTCAGTTTACCACAGAAAAGGCTTATTTTAATTATTTTTCTCCAAAACCTCTATGGCGGCCTTACCATACATTATTATTAGACAGTCTGACTTAGAAAGTTGCGTTTGATCACAGCGTTTGATCCAAGACAACAATCAACTTCCGCTAAAGCCATACTTGCAAATTGTTTGTAATACAAAATAAATGTTTTGTTTGCGAGAAAGTCACAAGACTTATGAGTATTGATCAGCCACATCGTTAATCCGTAGATCACCAAGAAAAAGTGTTACAACCTACAGTAAGCAGTCCTCCTTAAGAGAATGGTCTGAAGTTAAACAATCTACGAAAATTTGTCATCAAGTTATGTCATCAGCCCGCCATTCTATGGGGCCTTTGATACGTTTTATTCTCTAGTTATGAGCTTCTAAAATATGCATCTTGTAAACATTGGTATACTTATAGAGGCAGTCTTCTGTATTCCCAATCCATGAAGAATTACAACCAAAGGCAAATAAAAATATTTCCCTGCATATACCATCACTTACTTATTGAGCAAGTCACCGCCTTCAACCTCATTATTGGTATCCATTGCGGTATCATCTAAATTTGAACTGAAAATTACCAAAAAAGAAAAGAACTTTAAAAAATTTTCGAAATAATTTCAAAAAGAATAAACTGGACTTACATGCCTGAATTACTATCACTTCTTAATAGAATATTACCCTCTTGTAAGTCATTGTGGCAGAACAAAACGGGATATTTGCCCTCATCTATTCGAGTTCTTAGCCATTTGGCTTCTTCTGAAAAATTTATAGTTTTTATAAAATCGGCATGATGTTGATTGTCTTGCCAATCGTTTCTGGCTAAAATAGCGGGTAATAGACGCAGCCATCTATTCATACAATTCCAAATCCAGTCGGGTTCTTTGGACATGGGTATATTGAGGCCATGAATTTCACCCATTTTTTCGGCAATTTTAACGGAAATCTTTGAATTGGACAATTCATTTGTTAGCAATGCCCGTGCCGGTATATATTGTTCTATGCGGCCACCAGGGAAAATACCATGTAGCTTAGGACCGAAATGACGCTCACTGAGTAAAGCAAAGACCACCGATTCGGTGATCATGGCCTCTAAAGCATCTTCACCATGGGACTGGCCATAGATGCGTAAGAGAACCTAGAAAGAAATAGTTTTTAATAGTTATTTGAATACAAATTTTTAGGCTATAAATTGTTTACCTCTTGTGGCTCATTTTGTCTGGTGGCTGTAGACGAGGCTGATGAAGTACTATCATATCGTTTGCGTTTGTTGCCATTTAAATCGCCCACTGTAAGTAAATCATTTCTATTTTCATCATCTGGTACATATGTAAGTATTGCTGTGGCTGTTGCACGGTCTATTGAGGTTTCAACTGTTTGCACAGCTTGCACTGGCATTTGGTAGTCCACACCTTCATTTGCATTCTCTTGCGGCAGACTTACGTAATACAAAAAATTGGAGAGACCACCACTAAAGGGCAGGGAAGAACAACATAAAGTAAACACAAAATGTGTACGTACGTATGACATCACAAGACTTACCTGATTCTCTTGACAATTAATTGCTCAGCTGGTACTATCTTCCAACGGCCATTTAAATAATCACGACAAATGCGTGAAGCTGCCTGACGTATTTCATCTAGAGTGGCCTAAAAGGAAAATTTCAACAAATTTTTTTTTAATATGTTCGTTTTTGATTTCTCTTCTTTAATATCTTTGTATTTATTTATTTGAAATAAATATGCCTACTTGTGGTCCAAATAACTGCCACACATTTTCATGCGATATAGGTTTTTTGCCCACTTTTCGTGCTACAACACTTTGTTTCATGTTATTTTCGAATACCGATAAATTTCGATAAACAATTGGTATTCAATCTAACAAATCGATGACGTTTTGTTATGAATATAATCAATTACGTTGTATGAGTGGCCGTGTCTTTTTTTTATTTAGAAAATTATTATTTAGAAAACAGTAAATATAAGTTTATAAAGAAGAAAATAAGGCACTTGTTTTCCTTTAGGTTTAAGTTTCTATTTTACTTCCTATTTTCGCTAGAGCACGTTACGTGTTCAAATATGAAATGTGCAATGTTAGCCAAAAAAAGAATAGAAAATCATTAAACGAACCGACCAACCGACCCACCCTTAGCGAATATCGTATACTATACGTCAATATTGCGTGTTTTCACTTCATTCATTCACTTGCTTATTTAAATATTGTATCGTTTTATTGTGTGAATTTTTTTTTTCTGTTTTTTTTTGTTATTTTTTTTTGGCAAACTATTCGATTTTTATTCTATTTTTTTATTTTATATTTTTTTAATGTTTCCAAGGTAGTCTTCGACCTCGAAATTAGCACGCGACTTGCACGTTGAATACTTTGTTGTTAAGGAAAATCAATTGGATTATATCGGTATATATATGTACATATATATGAACAGAGATAACATACAATATATTAGAACACTATTTGATACGAACTTTATACAACATTTTGTTGAATTTGACGTAACGTCTTTGTTAAATGCAATGTATTTGATTTAATTTTTTAGCTTATTTTGTTCTTTTTTTGTTTTTATTGTTTCACTACTGGTACAAAGAACTTGTCATCTTGGCCTTAATTTATTTGCCTGCCTGCCTGCCTGTGGCCAAACAAAAGCACTTGAATATTTTAAATGAAAATCTTACTACTACAGGTAGTACATTTAGCCGGTATTTGTTGAGGCTCTCTTTTCTTGTAACACATATTAGCGCATGCCCTGTGACTATGCCACAAAAAACCGAAAAAACGCCCAAACTTTTAAACACCATTTCCATGAAAAGAAATCGAAAATAATAAAATAAATAATTTATTTGAACTAACCATTTGGATTTCAAGCGAAAATTAAAAACAACCGATCAATCGAAAGCCACTAATCTCTTTGAAATTATTTTATTTATCAAAGAAATTCCAAAATACAAATTTCAATAACTAAGCGCTAGGTATGTAGTCCGTATCTGTGGAAGTTATCTTTAAAACTTATGCTCCATATTGATAAGAAACGATGAAAAAAAGGAAACAAGATTTGATGTTCATAATTTGAAATTGAAGATTAAATTTCTTTTCTACGTGGGGGGTTTCTATTGGAAATAAAACTAAAATTATTATTAAAAAATCATAAGAAAAAAAAGAAAATACTTTTCTACTGGCTATAAAGAATGTCGGTGTGTTAATCCAGATATCAGATATCTATATCCAGATAGATACAGAGTATAGTGAATGAAAGTATGTACTTACTTACTTACTTATATTTCTTTCATATTTCGTTTTATTCGAGATGTTAGACCTGGGATTTGAACTCACGAATTCCAGTCTAATAAGCCAACACCCTTACTACTAGACTATGGCGAATTTGCATACATATTTACTGGCATTAGATTCCTAAAGAATTTGTACACCACATTTAAGATTGTCCAAAGATACCTATTGTATCTTGAGAAGATAGCAAGGAATTCAGCGGTTACCCTCGCATGAGTCCCTATTCACGGAGACACGGGGACGTATATACAAAATCTTGTACAACAACAATCTTCGTACGTGACTTTGGTAAGCCTCTGTAGAGAAGCAAATGAATTATCTCTCACACAAACTTTACTCGTTTGCAAGGGGAATATGGTATAGAGGCCTGATAAATCTGCCTGTATACAGAGCATAGTTAAGCAAAGTTCATTTAAAAATCACACGTAAAGATAACACAGCATGTGTTGATAACTTAGAACGTCTGCGTAGGCATTATGGCTTGATGTGCGATATAGCTATATTGTCTGGATTTTCAGTTTCATAAGTCAGTTTAGGCCACGTTTAGTGTTTGTCAGAATGATTGCAAATAGTATGTATGTATGATTAAAAGATGTATTGATTGTCTTTTTTCGATTTCTGTAGAATTCAACTCGAATGACCAGGACCATGATGGTGGGACATCTAGACTCAAATGCTTTAAATACAATCTTTAGCAAATAATGGAGAGAAACTAGGTCGTAATCCTGACTGAATGGTTGTAATGACCGCTTAAGTAACTTAACTAAGCAAATAATAAACAGCAATGGAGGTTCTATATAAACATTCTATATTCCTGATGGTATACAACAGCATTGTCTAGACCTTAGGCGGATATGAAGTATAGAACCGTACTGAGTGACTATTAAACCTTATTCCGGCAATTAATTTATGTCTGAATAGTAGATGTTTCTTTGAAATCTTTTATAGTTTTTTTTTAAGTTTACGAGTCAATAGGTATTATAGGTACGTATTATTCAACTTTTCCGCGTTTTATGATTCAAAAATGAGTCTTTAATTATTTTCTGATTATCGCATATTATTTCGTGATGGAATTTTTTTTGTATATCTTATCATAATTACCTAAATTGCACTATGGCCAATATATAATATTTTTATAAACAATTTCAAAATTTTCTAATTTCCATTTAAAAAAAAATAATTTATTTCGTCATGACATTCAAAATTCATTTATAATGTGCTGTGTGTGATTGCATTTTAACACTGATATAATAATAATGTTTGCATTATTGTATTATTTTTCAATTAAAATCATATTAATTAACAATTACGTGTACATTAAACCTTAGACGGACAGTTCGTTTTAGTTAGAACGAACAGTAATGGTATGAAACATTGTTTCGAAATCTTATCGTTTTAAAGGAGGGAATGATTATTAAATATTTGCCAATTTACTACGAATAAATCTTATCGGATAATACAGTAGTATATAAGCAAATGCATTTGTATATACATATGTACATACATTTCTATACAATATAAATTTATATAACAATAGCATGTTATTTAGCATCCTAGCTGCTGTCTACTAACTTTAGTATTCCGATAAAAAAAATTTTGACGTTGCAAAAAAAAAAAAAAACAAAACAAAAAGCCTAAAGAAGGAATTTAGGTGCATGTGCTTTAGAGAGGTCTTTTGGTTGCGTTATCAATCAATATCAAGTTTTGATAATTAACCCCTTAAGTGGAAATTACGAGTGTTTGGCCTCAAATTGAAATACTTCTTTCATTGTAGATAACGGTACTAGACAGTTTGTAATTATAATCATCACAATCATTTACTACAGATCACAATACATTTTACTACAGATGAAATAAAAATCCATGTTTCTACGGATAACCATTAATAATCATCTGCACACGCATGTTTCTTTGGAATTAAATTGTAAGGCAAAAGGGTTAATAATCGTTTGAAACCCTCTTGCGTTGCGTTGTTACTTCGATTTTTATTAATCTATGAATCTTATCTTAGTTAGGAGTGACAACGGGTGTATAGCAACGAATCTCTCTGTTGTGTGTATGGATCAAAGAATTTCGCTATTGTTTCAGTTAAAAACTGATAACAACAAGTCTGCTGTTGTTTGTACAATAACAATAACAAGTCAAAGACTTCTCATGTGGGTCGTTTTTTATACTCTATAAATATAATAATTATTCATATGTACGTACGTACATACAGATATAAATACATACATACATGTGCACATGTTTTTTCTTTTTTGGTTTGTTTGTTTTCAACAATTAAAAAATATTTCCCAAGTTGTTGTATTTAAAACGTAGTATTTTTATTTTGACTTGGCCAACAGTGATTCATTATTTTGCATCTCAATGAGTTTCTGTGGTAAACGATTTATTTAATCACGAGATCAATTTCAATCCAGTCAGTTGGGTCATGCGAATATAAAACCCGTTTAAGCGGGGTTTTTTTAATTATCTTTCCAGTAATTTGTGTAAAATGTAAATACATACAATTTTATATTTAATCGATAAATGAAATATTCACTCATTGTTGCATTCGAATGATTTTTAACAACAACAACACACCAGCTTAGTTAGGTGCAAGTAGGAGTAACAATCTTGCCGCGATATGGAATCTTAAGTGTACTTCTGAGACCCAAAAAAGGTAGAATAGGGATGCATATCTAAAGATTATTCAATTATCGCGAGAAAACTTATTTCCAATCGATATCTTGTTTAATCTTTTGCTGTGAGATTGTTGCATTTGAGAATTTTATTTTTAAGTGCATACTATCACTGATATTACTAATAAGAACACAGACAGACTGAATTTGTCGATAAATTTAAATAAAAAATTTTCTTATTCACTCATTGAAGCTTAATCAAGTATCATTTAAATAAACTTTTGAAATGATTTATCATATGATATATAAATATATGAGTACGATATAAAATCAGAATACTTAACAAGCAGAAAGAAACTAAAATCTTTGATAAATACGAAGTTTCATAGCTTCAATACAAGAAACCAGTGACGATTCAAAGTCCATCTAGCCTACATATATGCATACAATATAAATAAGAAACATTTCCTAAATTCTCAAAATGATTACGTACGTGAAGTCACATTCAACGAAAAGTTAAGATGTAATTAATGCATGTAAATAATGCAATTAATTTGTTGTATTATTTTACATGGAAAATTTTTACAAATAATATAAGACCAGTTGCGTGGAACATAAAGCCTACGTCCATAACGAGCTCTGTTTATAGGGAACTTATTGTACGTTACGTCTTAGACCACTTTCCTCTGGAATGTAATCTATCGACTGCACTTTCTTAATTGATTAAGGTCTTATCAAAAGGCAACATTATTTCATAAAAAATCTATTAAAGATAACATTTAAAATAGGTTTTATATGAATGATTAAATGGTTTCAATGCATACTTTCCACAAGATACTCCTTTTAGCGACTCACATCTGTAATTAATATGAATATTAACAATTGAATAGCTTTAGAAATATCCCAAAAGGGGATATTTTTAAAACGAATTTTAAATAAATCATATGGAAATACAATATAAAAAAACACTTACCGTCTGTAAACTTGAAGACATTTTCTGTTTGTTGTTTTTGTTATTCTATACTAATTAATGTTATTTTCAATTTAAAACAAAATTATTTATAAACAAAAAAAACTTTATGGCCAGCTTTGTATGTGTTTTATAAAGGTGATTAACATATATAATTAAAGGCTGTCAATCAATATAATTACAAAACAAACTGTATAATGCAGTGGCTTGTTTTTTTTTTGTATTTTCCAAGGGAATTAAAGCACTTGTTTATTTTTTATAGAAGATCGTTTAACTATTGCAACCACTTTATAATGACTTCGAATGTTTTCCCTTTATATTGGCAATAATTTTGGTGGAATATGTGTAATTATTAAATTTATTTTAACACTTTACTGTTTGGTATCGTTGTTTCTATAATTTTCTGAATATTATATTATGGTTTTATTTTTCGTAATACTCTCTCTTTGCTATATAGAAAGAACCGCATAAACGACACATGTATCCGAGTAGATTGTTGGTGAGTGAATGATTTTCAAAATATAAAATAAAACTCAACTGAAAACAAAACCAAAAAGAAAAAAACCATACCAGGCAACACGTCTCGAGTCAGAGAAACCATCGAACAGCACATATACTTGTACGAACTGGTTTGATTTCTTTAGTTGCCGCTACTAACAATATTGTTATCAGTATTCGAAGAGAATATAAAATTTCCTATGACGCTCATGGGTCCGCTCTTTGTTAGCAGCAGTGAAGGAGATAATTCAAATGACTTAAACATGTTATATTTGCTCTTTATTTAGTGGCTGAATATTGTGAAATACAATACAAACGTACTCACTCACATACTCACAAATAAATATAGCACAACGAGAATTTTCATCTTTTAAAAGGGTTTTAAAATGATGCTCTCAGGTATCAGTCTAAATTTTGTTTTATGTACTCAATTAATGTTTTTGCTGGATTAAGAGCGAGAAATGTTAATTTCTTTACTGTGTGGTTTGTCTAATGTAAATAGTTTTATAAAGAAAAATTCCTTCAATCTTGTTCAACTCAAATAAGATTTAAAATTCTTAACGTAAAATGCGGAATAATTTAGGGCGAATAACAAAATGTTTCACTACATTAATGCTGTACAAAGCTAACATTTTTGAATATCCACAAGAATATCTGCGAGTTCACGAAAACTTAAAGACTTTAGAAGAGACTTGGCCCTATAAGTGTTGTTTTCAATTTTTGATAAGTGAACACCTACTGTCGTATAAAAGCTACGAAATCTAATTCAAAAATCAGCTCTAACAGAGGCAAAAAAGGAATAAATGTTGAGTGCTTCCTGCATCAAAAATACAACGCAACCTCCATAGTAATTCTACGATTTTATAGGAAAAGTTTTTCCCAAATCGTTTCTCAAAATGAATGAACGTTAGAGAGATAGAGATAGGAGATTTATCTTGGATTTTTGTTGTCTTTGTAATTTTTATATGTATATTTTTATAAGTACTTTATAAAATAATGGCTTAAAATCTATTATATTTCGCTCTATTAATTACTATTAAGTATTAGTAGTAATAGGGTAGTAGGTAGTATACAAAAGACATGTTTACATATTTTTTTTTTATTTTCAAATATTTTTTGTTTTATTTTTCAATCGAATGTATTTTATTGAATGTTTGTTTTTTGTTTAAATATATTTTTTTATAATTTTTTTACAACTTTTTAGCCTTTTACTTTTTGTCTGATAGGTAGAGATTGGTGTAATTGTTTATTTAAATACATATTTTTTAAAAAATATTACAAAGAAATTGGAAAGTCAACTATTTTAAAAGAAGAGAATATGATTTGTCGTTACACTAAGAATTCTTAAAAATAACGTATCCACACAATAAAAGAATGTTAACCATATTCAGATCCTTCGTAATGGTAATGCTCAGCACTACACAACGGAGAAAAGGTCTGAAGTCGGTTTACGTTCTTCTGTCCAGATACTGAAATTAATAAGAAAATTTAGTTGAATACACTGTCAATTCTAATTATAAACAGCAAAAAAAGGAATCTGAGATATATGTGAACAACATAAGCAATTCCACGATTTATTTATCTCTACAAGAGTTTAATTATTTATAGGATTCATCGCTCGTTCTCACATCCATTGTCATGTGAATATGGAAGAAAAGAATACGTTTAGGCATCAAAACAAGAACATTGCGTCTCAATGAAAGTTGTTTCTGAAAAATCATAAACTTGAATAAATTACCCAACCCGAAGTAAGTCCGTGTATAAACGTTAGTAAAAAAAAAGGGAAGAAAACTCCTCCTTTGACCGAAAAATGTTCAACTTTTACAGAAGAAAACAAGCAACAAGCAAGCAATTTCTCCAGGGAGGGTACATTTACAATATAAGGAGAAAAGATATGACGGTTAAAACCGCAAAGTTATTTGCATTCCATGCAACCGGAAATGCATAGACAGTTTAGCTGCTACTTGATGACAAGTAAGCGATTAAATATATTACCAATGTCTGGACATCGACGATGAATTATTCTGAATTTTATTTTGTTGCGGTTGATGGTGGTAATGATTATGATTGTTGGTAGTGTTGTTGCTCTTGTTGATTGGTCTGGTCTTCTGATCTTATTACTTCTTTTTCTATTTATCGTTTTATATAAGTAGGTATTTTTTTTACAGGTTCTTTCTTTGTAGGATTTTTTAAGTTTTTTTTCTTTTTCATTTTTTAATGTTATTTTAAGTAAATTATTAGAATTAGTTTTTGTTTGTTTTTGTGTGTGTTATTTTTAATATATATTATATATAGTAGAGGGTAGGTTGTTGTGTACGTTTAATTAAGAGATTAAGCCGCTACTTCTGATGCCTCCGCACCATTTTGGACTTCTTCTTTTGAGGACTCTTCCAATTTGGCCTTCTTTTCAGGTGTCACTTCAGAGGCATCTTCTGTTTTGGCTTCGCCCTCGGTGACTTTCCTTTTAACAGCCTCAGCGGGGGTCGAATCTACAATTGAAGGTAATCAAATACAAAAAAATTATGATTTACAAACGTGTGGCTTACTTAAAAAAAAAAGTATAAAGTGCATGACTATTAATGAAATTTACCTGTAGAATCCCCATTTGCTTCGGCTGCAGGTTCTTCTACACCATTTTCTTCAGTTGTGGCTGGCGCAGATTCTTCAGCAGCAGCTTCGGTGGCAGCAGGAGTTTCAGCTTCGGCAGCAGCACCATCCTTTTCAGTTGTGGCAGCCGCAGCGGCTTCACTGTCTCCGTTCTCCTTGGCTTCCTCGCTCGATTTCTTTTCATCAGCGGCGGAAGCTTCACCATTTTCTGTGGTGGTTGCCTCTTCAGTTGCGGGAGTTTCAGCGGCAACTTCTTTTTTGCCAGTATCTACCTCCTCGGCGGCTACTTTCTCAACAACGGGAGTTTCTCTATAATGAAGAAAAAAAAAAGGAATATAAAAAATACGCTCAGTTTTTCATTTTATTTATCGAATTTAATCGAATCCATGTGTTTTACTATTATAAAATTATTTAAATTATAAAAATTTCATATTTATATAGTGGAATACTCTTCTACGTTCGGTTTGTGTATAGTAAAGTATGTATATTTATTTATTTTAATAGATACATATGCTAATAACTTGCACAAACAAGTAGTACAACCCCACCGTTAATATACCAGCCGCTTCTTAATTATATTTGCATTAAAATGTGACAAAACGATTGTATTCGTCGTCTCTACACGTTTGATTTTGTACACTTTTTGTGTGTTGAAATTGTATACATCAGAGACAAGATTACTGATTGTTGATTAATTCATTCTAAGAAGGTATGTGCATACTTAAGGCAATAAATAAAATTAATCATGTTATAGTTTAGAATTGCGAAATTTGCCAGACATGAGAACGCTTCAAGAAAGCGTTTACTTCTTGTAACTTTCGTAAACGTATGGCTCGATTATGGATGGCAAATAAACTTCAGTTGTATCGCCCGTTGCCAATAATTGTATTTTTCGATAGTTAGCTAGAGCAACGCAACTGAAGTTCAGTTGCAGTTCATAACAGAACCATATAATTTAGATGTTAGTGACTTGACTTTAACACACACAAAAAAAGCTTCACTTCCTATTTAGTTAAATATAAATTTATGTTATTACTCAAACAACATTATTATACGGAAAACTACCAGCAGTTTATTCTATAAAAATTTTATGCATTTCTAAAAAAGAAAGACGCGTTTTATAATCTGTCTCTGCAGCTAATAAAAAAAATATACTAATTACACCTTTAAATCAGCGATAACATTTCGACCTTAGTTTGGAGTTTAGTCATACGCACGTACGTAGTCATAAAAAGTTATTAAGCTAGCAAGCAACACATAATTTAAAACAAAACCAAAGCTTGATTTGCAAGGCAAATAGGGCAAATATAATGAAATATTATTATTACATATAATTTCCTAAAACAAAAATAATTTTATTATGCCCTAGTACCTACTAGAAAACGAGATTTCTGAATTAATATTCAGTGGGAAAAAACACTGAAATTTACATGACACCGAAACTATTCGTCGGAAACCCTATCTACTATTCACCAGTGTTGATTAACAACTAAAAATAATAATAAAGTTCTGTGAATCAAAGGAAATTTTAACACTAGTTTAAAGCTCTACCTAAATAAAAAAAAAGCCGTTACAATAATTAAGTTTCCACGCTCCATTGAGAAAAAGCATTAATAATGAATGAAGACGATAAATGATTACAAATACACTCCAAGGTAGTGTTTACTGAATAAATAATCCTCGTGTACATTTATACAGTAGAATTGGTTCGAAAATGAAATAAAACAGAAAAAATATTACACACCGCTAAAAATAGAAGAAAAAGTATAATCAGCACACATCTGCCAGTTTTACGATCACTTTACACAGCGCGTCACTCTGCTACTCTATCCTCTCTCTCTTCCATAGGCCACATTTTCTAAGTACACATGTGTTTAAAAAAAATACAAAAACAATTTACCCAAAAAGAATAACATGACTAAACTACAGAGTGCACACATACACGCACAAAATAAAGCACATTGCAAAAATACGAAGCGGTTGAAACACAAAGGGTGATACATAATTCAACACACACAAATTAGTGACTAAAGAGAGCGAATAACGTGAAAGAAGTAATTGCACAAAAAACAATAACAACTTTATACAGTGGTTGTGTCAATATTCCTTTTTAAACAGAACACAAAAAATAAGTGAATAAAAGAGAACTAGAAAAGAAAACATGATAAAATAGGAAAACGAAGTAGTGAATGATACGAGTTTTAGCGCGCTAAATGAAACAAAACAAAGATGGAGCGAACGAAAATTACTACTTGGTAAAAAGAAACACACAAGGAAGTAACGGACTTTTCTGGCCATATTATAGAACAGGGTGATACAAATCTGACAGTTTTGTTCGAAATGGTATAAAAAGACGTTTCGCAAAAGAAAATAACCATCCATTATCGTTTGGCAATTTACGAAATGAAAAATGTGTATATCCACAAAACTAAAAAAACTCATGCTTTACCTTTCGTTCTAAAAAATTTAATGGAGATACATAGTTGTAAGCGAAAAAATTTAACAAAGGAAAGAAATACATTACTGCGTAAAAATTCACTCCTCTTCAATGAGCACAAAAGAAAGAAAAAACTAAATATTTTACCGCCTTTTGTTTCCCACCCCTTTGTATCATTTGCGCTAAACTTTTTGTTTCAATTTAACAAACTTTTTCCCACCATCTTTGTTCATTATTCTGTAGCTTTTTCTTTTAGAAACCAGTCAGTCATAAAAAGTAAGCATTTTTATACCGGCATTGGCATTATAAGCCATCAAGAAACTAGAAAACCAAAACTACAAAAACAACACCACACTACTATCTTTTATATTTGCTGCTTTGGTTTCGGTGCTGAAGTCACAAGCACCACGCCGCACTAATATACCAAAAACCCCTCGTCAACAATACCTAAAAATTGTTTCTTCTACAATAGTACACTTTTTTTTACATATAAAGCTCTCGTTTTAACAGAAAAGTACACAAACAACAACCACCGCAAAAAACAACGCTTGGCGTCTTTTCTGACTTCTTTCGTTTTCCTCATGTTTTCGTTTCCTCCATCATCAGCATTTCATTTTGTCGTTTATTTTCAAAGAAATAAGTTTTTTTTTTGTATTTTTAAAGCAAGTGTGCGTATATACAAGTACCGCATTGAATATAGTGTGCGTGTATGTATGTGTTTCGAAAAAAAAAATGCCGCTTTAACATGTTGTAGTCCTCTAGCAGATATATACACACAACAAATTCGAAGCACACACATGAACACATGAAGAATTAAAAAGTGGTAAACGAAACAGACATACTTTTGATAAACATTTTAATTGAAGTTTCTTCAATTGACATCACTAAAGCGTAACAAAGACAACACGAACGTCTCAAAAAGTATAGACGCCGTAAATTTTTTTCGCAAATGCCGCTGTTTTGTGATACAGACAAAATTTCAAAAATTTTCATCGGTTTTTTTTCTCTGCACATTTCAATTTTTTCATTTCAACTTTATGAGTGATTTTTCCCACATTTGACTTGGTTTATTAATAAAAAGCCACTTAATTACAATAACTTAATAGATTTTTTTGCTACTCACTTTTTTTCTACAGCAACATCGGCCATTTTGTTTAGGTTTTTACTTTTTAAATTGATTTAAAAAACTGTATAATACCAGAGAGAACGTTAGAAAAATTGTATCTTATTTGGTTGAATAAAACACAATCTTCAGTCACACTTTTTTTAATTAAAAAAAGAACTTTGTTGTTTTACTTTTAGTAAAAAAAATTTAACTTTAATTTCTTTGAGCACACAAACGATTTGTTTTAAAACTGAGAACTTGTACTATTTCTTTTTCCAAATGCTGCACTGACCACTGCACACGTCTTGACTGCTTCGCTGATTAACGCCGAATGATGATCGAATTTTTGTTCGAATTAATTGGCGTCGTTGAGTTTTGCCATCAAGTTGCAAAACAAATACTTGTGTATGCTTCAGAAATGCGTGTGGAAGAAAGAGATGCAACGTGTACCTTTTTCAGTTAGGAATTGAAAAAAGGTAAATTCTTGCAGTATTCAAGCAGGTAAAAACAGCGTAAATATCAGTTTTGTGTACTCAGAGCGCCAACTGCGACACCTGGTTGTCAACTTTATTACTTAAATTAAGAAAATTGCGGCAATTTTTATTAATGAATGAATAAAAAAAAGAGTTGCCGGTTTTGGTTATTTTTAACTCAAAACTGGTTCGTTTTCAATGTGCAGATTGTTCTGGTTTTAGTTATTGTTGTCAATAAATGTAATTTAATAATGCAAACTAATTTGAAAAAATAAAGAAAACTATGAAATTTAAAATTTGTAAATTTTTTATTTTAGCGATCTTATTTCCTTCCTAGTGGCAACACTGGTGGTTGGTTTGTTTGTTCGTCCAAAAAACAGTGTATTTTGAGAGAAAGGATTATAGTTGTGGTTATTGTGTTTATGGTGCTGTTGGAATTTGGTCAGATTTATAGAACGGACCACAAAATTAATTACATTAGTGAGTTTTTCTAATGCGGCGAATTTTTGAAAAGTGTAGCGAATTTATACGGTGTGGTGAGTTTCTCAAATGTGGTGAGTTTTTCGAAGTGTGGTAGTTTTGTCCGGTGTGGTGAATAAAATTGAAATTCGACAAAGTACCGTTATTCGAAATGTGCACTGTATTATCATAGATAGCTGTACTATCAGTGATGAATTAAATTGTATGTATCTAAAATAAGTAATTTTCACTTCCATTAGCGGAGCTATTGGGTTACTGATATGTCGGTACTACCATTTAAAACTGGATTACCAACTGTGTTCTTTGTGTTTGGATTAATCTCGATTAGAGAGGTCACAAACACTGAATACAAGAAGGTCCTTCTTTTACACCTACATGTGTCTAAATGCTTGCAAATTATCAATTGTCAGAAATTGTTTATCTTTAAAAATTGAAGCAACAACTGTAATGATGTGAATATAAAAATACAGTACCTTTACATTAATAAACAATTTTTTCGTTTACCAGCCCTGATTTACTATTGTCTCTTCTTTTCAAGTTGCCATATTTATATTTTCGTAAAAACATTTTAGCAACAAAACTGTCTGGCAATGATATTTATTATTATCGTAGTGATGTAAGAGCCATCTGGCTGTCAGTAACAATAATAATAACATGCCAATATCAACAGCATCAAACTAATCCGCTCTGAAATAAACACGTTAAGGATAAAAGGAAGAAAACATTACAAAAAACACCAGATGTTTGTGTAAGTGCTGTTGTTAATATGCCTTTAACAGGATGTTTTCTTTAAATGAGCAGATGTAAGCAAAATTTGACGGATTATAGGCCGCGCGCGTCTCATATCGTTTGTTTCCTTTTTATGTATTACAAACGGCGTCCATTGAAGGTAAATTATAAAATTGTTTTTTATTTTTTTTTATTAAAAAATTCAAAAAAGAAATTATGGCATCTTACAGCAACAACTATTTAAATTTATCAATGCACTGGCTGTAAAATAATTATTCGAATAACTAAAAACAGATAATTTGATGTGCATACGCACATTCATACATGACCAGCAATCTAAAACGTTTAGGCTTCATTGAATTTATTTAGTTAATAGTCCCTAAATTATTTTGGGAGCAGTTCACTACCTTTAAAATATTTAAAAAACAAAAATTAAAACAATGAAAAATGTTGACCTGATTGTTTTTAAAAATAAATTGTTATTCAGGGTGAAAAACGATGGGTCCATTAAGATTTAACATTTTTGGGGTTTTGTAGTGTTGGACATACGTACTACATGTTTTACCCTGTTACACTCCATGCCCACTTATTCTATAATTTTGTTATTAAAGCGATCGGACTCATCAGTATAAGATACATATATACTCAGTTTTCTCGTATTTTTCTTCAACTATTATTTATATTCTGTGAAGACAGGCCATATCAAAAGTATAGGCGAGTATCACCTACATGTTAAATAAATCATAGGAAACTATCCTTTAGTTTTAAAAAGTCAACAAATGCCAGAATCTACCAACATGCACACACACACACACACCTGCAAAATATTACTTAAGTACATACATGCATACATACATACATACATACATAAATGCAAACATACTTGCTAATACTTTTAATGTTTTTAAATTCCCATAGTTTATTTAGTAATTGATAACAGTTCAAATGTAAAAATGGCAATGACATTTCTGTCATTTCGCTCAACATTTGACACATGTCATTATTTAGCTATAACATTTAAGCTCGCTTATCTCTAGGGGCTGAGTATAAAAAAGCACATTAAATGTCCTTAAAGCTTTCTTTCCCATTTGGCTCTAACAAAAGTTTAATTTTTCTTTAGTCCTCTACTGGTAATGGCTTAGAAAACTATTAAAACAAATTTATTGTACACATTTTAAAACGGACAACGAATAGTAAAAAAAAAAGAAAATTAAAAAAAAAAACAATGAAAAATTAAAATTTATTTTAAATGTTTAAAAACCTCTCAAGAGTAATTTTAAATAGAAATTTTTGATATATTAAAAGAATTCAGAAATCAAAGAAAGGACCTAATAAAAGGAATAGCAAAGTGATGCAAAAATTTACCTTTAATACTATATATGTTCATACATACATACATACATACATACATATGTATATAGTAGACACACACATATACTGAATTTTTATAATATGAAAATAAAAAAATACACACAATTAACGGAACATCTCTAAATAGATATGTTTATGTATATGTACATAGTTTGTGTTTTTATTTGTAGAATTGTAAAATTAAAAATATAAGTTTTTCTTTTATAAATAACTTTTACTAAAAATACCTACCTAGCACAAAATGAAAGAAATGCTGGTGTACTGTAATTAAGAAAATAATATAACGGGAGTTAAAAAAGAGCCCTTGATTACTTTCCTATGTATATATGCATTGTACTTTTGTGGCCAAGTGTTTTAATAAAAAAAAATTATGAAAAATAACATAAAAATCATAATTATTAATAAAAATGTTTAGCAATTAAAACATTCTTAAAAGAGATAAAATAATAACAAAAGAGAATATATAAATAAATAATTTAAATTGAATCAAAAGAATAATTAAACAAATGCTTTCCAGCAGCCAAAAAATCTGCTGATAAATAAATATGATACACAGACAATAAACATACACACACAACCATGTAATTATTTGAACGCAGCCACATACATACATATATACACCTAACAGTACCAAAGAAATGTTAGAGTGTGTGTGTATGCACTTATTGTGCACATTTTATTTTTTTTGTTTTCTTTTATTTCAACACGAGCGAAGCTATTCACACGCACTTTCAAAGGAAATCTAATAACTTCACTTAACATAATCCTTTTTTCTTTTCTTTTCTTTCCTTTTCTTTTCTTTTGTTGTTGTTGTTGTGTAGTTGCTGTTGTTTTTCTTATTGAATATTTTGGTTCTTCATGTATTTCTTTTTGTGTGTTTAAATTCAGGTCCTTGAGCAACAACATTAAATACACATGAAGGTTTTGTGCCAAAGTCAAAGCTCTTTTTAATTTTTGGGAAAGTTACTGTAAATATTCATTAAGGACAACAACAATAGCAAAATGACATTTAAATTTAAAAACAATAAACCCGTTATAAAGCAAGTAACAACTTCTAGACACAGTTAATAAGACAGAGACATAGCGAGAGAAAGAGATAGAGAGAGAGAGAGAGAGAGAGCGAGAGAGCAACAATAGAGAGTTATAGAGAGCATTTATACATGCATGTATGTATGTATATAGAAATGAGAAAATATCCTTTATTTGAACAGCAAAAGAGAAATATAAACTTCCGCATGTTTTTAAAGAAAGCTTTAATAAAATCAAGCAAAACAAACAACAAGGAAGAAAAAATAACAAAGTAAATAAAAACAAACACACAAGAAAAGCGCGCCTTAATAACAACAATCGTGTTAAGCAGTCAGTCGTTAAAACATTATTCTACATACAGCACACATATGTAGAACAAACGCCTTTTGTGTTGTTTGTTCCATGTTGTTCTTCTTCAAAACCTACAGGATAATTCGCAAATTACACAAACAAAATGCTGTAGAAAAAACGTAAAGAAGAGGTTGTGATTAAAAAAAAAACGATAATTTTTAATGTGAAAAGGAAATCTTTTAAATTAAAACATAAGATGAAAACTTATAACACCAACAATAACAATAGTTAACCATAACATTAATAGCAATAATAAATAACCGTTAACGAAATTAAAAAAAAAATTAAATTAAAAACCTAAAAGCAAAATCAAAAAAAAAAAAAATAAATAAAGACGGCAATATGTCCGAAACAAAACTAAACAATTGCAATAATATTGAGAATGGTGTATCATCTCTAACATCGATAAGTAAAGATAAAAATGAACAGAATGAGTCCATTGAAGGACCCACCGTTATATTGCCCGATTCGGTATTAAATAATCTATTTACAACGTTTTATGTCAATCAAAGGCGTGAAGCATTAAAATGGTTCCTTCTTGCATATCTTTGCTTTAGTATATATACTCTGGGCATACCAGCCGATCAGCCAATACAATATAGAAGTAAGTATACACATACATACATACATATGTTCGCCAAAATTACTTATAAACTTTTCTAAACATCATATAATTTTTATTAATACGTGCATAATTATTTATTTAAATTATTTTCAAGAAGGTTCAGGGAGGCTTTTGCCTTCAGATTTTTTGACTACTCCTTTGACTATTTCTCGTCATTTATTTAATTATTTTGTTTTTAGCGTTTTATATAATATATGATGCAATAGCAATTAGCAGTTGGCTATTAATGTTTATGGCTAGCAGATACGAAAGATCCAAATCGAAAAGACCATTTTTTATAGGCATATTAATAAGCAGTTCACCATTAATTATATGGACATGTTTTGTAATACATTTCATAACATACTCTTTCGTCCAACAAGTAACCATATCCGGCAGGTTTGTTAAATTTGCATTTGAAAATGTAAATAGAGGCGAATGGTAATTCTATACATATGTACATTATTCTTGCTTGTATTCCAAATAAACAAATCATCAAATAAACGCAACGCAACACATGCAGAGAGCTTTTAGGATGGGCCATATTATTTAATTTCCTAGTACCAGTCAGTTTGCCAGTTCCATTGTACTATACGGGATGTTTAATGTGCTTTATAACGTTTTTCGGCTACTATGCCCTCATCTATTTATCGTCACGTGATGATCCCATGTTTAACGAAATGGTACGTACATACGCTTCTCTTTTTCATCCGCTTCACCAATAAAATTAGAAAAATAGAAAACAAGAAAAGAAAAAACTAAAAATATTTAAATTCTGTGTATAATTTAAAGTTGCTGGCCAATATGGTTTTGGTTTCCGCCGCTTTAATGATTGGTCTGCTGTACTATGACATGAATGCTGCCAAACAGCGTCGTGCATTTTTGGAGGCCAAAAAAAGTCTGGAGGTGAAAATGATTATTGAAGAGCAATCAGCGGAACAAGAACGTCTGCTATTGTCGGTGCTGCCCAAACATGTGGCCGAAAAGATGCGGCAAGATTTAGGTTCCACCAGTTCAGAGCCATTTAAAAAAATTTACATGAGTCGCCACGAGAATGTGAGGTAATTTAATGAATGTCACTTTAAAAGTTGCTTTTGAATTTTAATAAAATATAATTTTTTCTAAGTATTTTATATGCTGATATTGTGGGCTTTACGGCCATATCGTCTACATACAGTGCCCAAGATTTGGTGAAGATGCTAAATGAACTTTTTGCTCGCTTCGATCGATTAGCAGAGGTAAATTTGATTACATCGCTGCCAATTTATAATATTGTGCATAAGTTTCACTTTTTATGTATGTATGCTTGGATTTACTTGAGTTATGTTCACATTTAGCAAATATTTAAAAGGAAAAAAATTGTAAAAATGTACTTGACATGAGAAGAAAATCCCTTAAATGTATAAGAATAATGTTTGATCAAATTTTGCAAATTTTGTAGAACTCATGTTTGTATAAAATTGTTTTTCCTATATTGGTTACCTTTTTTTTTTGGCAAAATATTTCTTTCATGTGAAGATAACATTAATGCGTAGTAAATAGAACGATTAAAAATATGCTCTAAAAAAGCCGTTAAAAGCATTAAAAGTTATAACAAACGAAAATATGTTTTTTAAACTATTTAAAGAATAAAAGTAAAGTTCATGCGTACATACATACATATATACAATGATTTGGCATATTTTTCCTTGCCCTGGCAGTTAATTTTAATTAATTTGTTTCATTACATTTCTGTTGATTTAAAATATATGTGGTTGACTGGTTTATTTGACTTTATTTTTGTTTTTATTATTTTTTATATTGTGATTTCATTAATCTTAACGTATGTTTCTCATAACGCCATACATACATATGTCTCATAGGAAACATTCAACCGGAAAATAACAGTACAATACAACATTATTTGGCGACCGAGAAAGAGCAAACCTTATTTATTTTCATGATTAACGTGACCAACTGAAATTTTACGAAAAACTAGCTGCCCCGCCAGACTTTGTTCTAAAAAATCGTGTCATCATTCCTGTCTTGGAATGATTACTTTATTTATTGATGTATTTGTTAATTACAAATTGTATTTAATTGTTACTTGCGAAGAGACAAAGATCATATGCTCGGTGCAGTGTAGCAGACCCAAGTCTCTGGAAGAAATCGAATTCGCGTCCCTCACATTAATAGACTAGCACATCACTTATCAGACCACCGGGTCACGCAAACATAACAAAAATGTTTATATTTCCCAGATTTTAATAGTAATATGAGTCTTTACGTTTTCTTTTATCATCACGAGGCTTCTCTTGATGAAAAGACCTTATTGGCCTACAATCTTTAAGATTAAGTAACACAAAGGCTACTCTCTCCACTTTACTTTTAACACTACAACTCGGTTTGGGCCAAAGTGATTATGACCCATGATCCATGACCTTTTACTAATATTTCATAGTTTGTATTTCTTAAATAAGCTTACATTCTTGGACTACGCTGTTCTAGAATAAAGGCAAAAGTCTGCGAATGATTTTAACATTTAAGAAATAAAATGCTAACAAAACTTGGTTCTCTATGGCTGTACAATTCCATTGTCCATTACTTCCGTGCAATTGGGTGATTTTTGGAGGAACATTGCATAAATAAATAAATCAGTTAACGTTGGCGGAATGGCTCTGTTCGTCTGGTAGGTCACGTTATTTGTTTCACAAAACATTACCGTGCAATTCCCTGGTCTCCGTTATGTTTACGTTTAACAGTTACATGTTTTGCTTTGCTGTTGTTTTGCGTTGTTTATATGTAGTTGGCATTGTTTTTGTTTTCGTATTTCTTTTTTTCTTTTCCAATTTTATGTTAACTTAACCAGTGGCAATGACAAAGGCCATAATTAAATGGCCATTAAAAAAAAAAAGAAAAGAAAAAAATAAATAAAAAGCAGTTACCAGCACTTATTTAACACTTTTTTCCATATTGTTTCTTTCTTGTCTTCTCTACTTCTTGTTATACATTCTTTTTTTCTCACTCTTCATCTTCTTCTTCGGGCTTCTAAAAACATGTATTGTTGCTGTTGCTGTTTCTGTACGTCATTGTTGTTGGCGTATTGGTTAGAAATACCAACAACTACGTATTAAAATTCTAGGTGATTGTTATTATTGCATTAGCGGAGCACCAGACGAAAGACCGGATCATGCCGTGCTTTGTGTGCACATGGGTTTGTCAATGGTAAAGGCTATAAAGTAAGTCTACAATAGACGTCGTCATCATCTAAAATATCGTGTGTTATGTTATGCTAAAATGAAAGCATGTCTGTGTGGGGGAATGAATGATGAAAAATATTTTCATGGTGTTAGTAATAGTAATGGTGATAATGATGTTGATGATGATGTTAATGATGCCAATGATGTTGGCAATGGCAAACAAGTCAAACGTATGAAAGGGAGAAGTGTGAATCCTATTATTAGTGAAGAATACAATCCGCATTTTATGGTCTTGTCTTTAATTTTACATTTTTGCTTACGTTCTGCCGGTTTCCTCTCGTTTTAATATATTTTTTTTTAATTTCTTTCCATCTTTTTTCAACTATTTTTGCCTTGGCAATGTCATAATATATGCGACAAACAATGTTAGATACGTACAACAAAAGGCAAATTCACCTGTTGATATGCGAGTTGGTATACATACGGGTGCTGTTTTAGCCGGGATATTGGGACAACGTCAGTGGCAATTTGATGTCTATTCAAAGGATGTTGAATTGGCTAATAAAATGGAATCAAGCGGAAAAGCTGGGTAAGTAGAAAGTAATTTAGTTTATGCTCTGACACAAGCTAAACTATACTGTATTATACTAACCTATTAACAAAACGACAAAGATTAGAGCATTAGACGACGTGTAATGCAGAAGGGAACAAAACTTATAATGTGATGAACTGACTTTATATTTTAATTGATGGAGGGTTACTCTATTGATTCGATAATTAATGTACATACATGTTGAACCTTAGATAATATTCTTAAAATATCTATTAATTTGTAAATAAGCCTCCAATTGCAAAATTTATTGTTTTCATGGAATTTATACAAAATTAAGTTCTTTAAATGCCCATCAACATATAAACAATATACTGACTTTGCAGATATAAACTTAGAAAGGAATTATTTTCGAATTATAAGGATTCTATTTCATTTTGATGGTATTGATTATTTTTATGATAAACGAGCGGTCTTTCTATACGTATGTACATACTATATATTGAACAATATACATACATATACATACATATGTATTCATTTATTTATTTATAAAAAGTTAATTAAATATTTTCTTTTTTTTTATTTCTTGAATTTCTTTCCAACCCCATTTGGATGTGTGTGTGTGTGTTGTATGGTGCATAGACGTGTTCATATATCTGACAAAACTTTGGCATATCTAAGTGGTGAATTTGAAGTGGAGCCAGCATATGGAGAGAAACGTGAGGAAGCCTTACGTATAGCTGGCCTCAAAACTTATTTTATAAAAAAAGTTCTGAAGCCTGTAAGTGTCATTGTCGTTGCATGTATTGTAGAAAACATTTAATTTAAACACACTATACGTTTAATAATAAATATATAATACAAAACCAGAAAAAAAAACAAAAAAGGAAAATAAACGGAAAAAACTTTCAATGATTTCCTATTTTTTTTTACAGAAAAGGAAGAAAAGTAGGAAACAAAGAAACCAAACTGTCATATATTTTCCTTGCATTCAATCATTTATTATTTAATTTTATATTGTATTTGTACTCATACATACATATGTACATACATGCAATACACAAACATGCATTGATTTACTTCTACTACCTTTATAGTTTGCCTCACCAAATGCTAAGAAAATCAACGAAACGCAAAATGGTAACAACGATGACAATGATGACACTTTGGATGAGGAACTCTTGGCTGAAACAAGCGAACGTAAAGCTAAAGAAAAACAAGCTGAAGCCAACGATGTATGTGATAAAGCTGCTCTATTTAAAGAAGAACTACGTAACGTTTTACGAGATCGTGATTACTATGCGTAAGCTATTCGCCTAAGCCACCATTAAACAAGTCACAACAAACAATAAATTGAGATTTCTTTTTTCCCTTTAGACATATTGATCAAGACACAGATTGTTTACTTAAATTTAAATTGAAGGAATTCGAAGATGACTATTCAGCTTACAGAGAGCCCTACTCCTCATTACCATTGATATCGGCATTGATAGTACAAGCCGTTGATATATTCTATTCATTTCTAATACTACCACGGTTCGTTTTTTGTTTTCTTTTTTTTATTATTAATTTTACTTTAATTGAAATAATTTATGATTTAGATCACCGCTACATTTTGTTAATATAGCTGCTCCCTTAGTTCCCATATTTATGCTGGTTTTCATAAGTGTGGCTGAGAGTTTTCCAAAATATTTACCAAATTTCTTTGTAAGCATTAGCAAACGCTACAATGACTTCACTTGTGTACGAGAATTAACCGCTGTCATTATAGTCCTTACCATTGGTCTAAGCAATGTTATCGATGAGGTGAGTAGTAATCGTTCATTCCGATCGTCTTTTTGGGTATTTATTTAGACTCTGATTTATAATTGCTTTCCAAGTACTTTTTTGTGGCGTATATAAAATCGGAACATATTGTTAGCGAAAGTGTATTCAATAAGACACAAAGTGAGGAAGATTTTTTGGTAGCCGAACCCATGATTGATGCTACACCCGATCCATTGAACAATGTCATGTATCCCTCCTATTTGAGCAATTTTTGTGTCTTAATTCTAATAGCCACAACTGTTATAGCTCAACTGACACACTTTATTAAAATACTTCTATTGATACTTATAACAGGTAACAAAAAAACAACAACAACAACAACAACTTTCTATAATTGTTTCTTCTACTTAAATATCCGTTTAAATAATTATAATTTTACTTCTATATCTCTCTCTCTCTCTCTCATTTCTGTGTGTGCGTGTTATATATAGGTTTACATTGGTATTTTAATATTTATGTGCTCAACGATTTATATATATTGGAAGATGATTTGGCCTTCAATCCGTAAGTGTATTTATATCGCGTATATTTTAAGTTTTATCCATTAACTACTCTGCCATATCACATTGTATTCACATATGTACGTACATATGTACATATAGACTATATAAATAAGAAGTGTACAAGCATGCATACATATGTACATATTGTGGAAATATGAAAATAATAAAAAATTTATACATCATCTGGCAGTTAAATTTTAAATGTCCAAGAGGAAGTTGTGTGCCGAAAGATGAAAACCTCTCAGGATATTTAAAATAACGTTGAGAATATTTTAAACATTATATACGCATTCTTCTTAAAGTTAAAGGAGTTTACAATTTAAATTTATTGTGTTACATTTCAGCATTGTTTCGACAAGTCACATTATGTCAGCAGCCTTGGTATTTATTACCATATCTTTGGCATTCTGGGCAAGACATGTAAGTACACAATAAATCGTTTGTAAGAAAATTATCACCAACACCCACCGTTTGCACCGTTTCGCCGTTAGATGGATCGTGAAGACCGTGTTATATTCAAATGGAAGTTATTGGTAACGGAACAAAAAGAACGGGCCGATGATATGCGTAGAAGGAATGAAGCACTAGTTTATAACGTATTGCCAGTTCATGTAGCAGAGCATTTCATGAAGAATACTACACGTTCCCATGATGACTTGTATTCACAAAGTTATGCTGAAGTCGGTGTACTATTTGCCAGTATGCCAAACTTTTCAGGTAAAATAGAAAACCAGCCTCATTGATAAACAAAATGATGATAAAGAATTTCCTCTTGCAGATTTTTATTCCGAAGAAACTGTAAATAATCAAGGTTTAGAGTGTTTGCGATTCTTAAATGAAGTCATATCAGATTTTGATGCGGTAAGTTAGGCCGTCATAGTCTTTTCGTATTTCATTCACACAAGATTAAACTTTCCATTCCATTTAATTTAATTTCATTTCATTTTTATTATTTGATAATCACAATGAATTGTAATATTTTTAGCTGTTGGAGTTGCCACAGTTCCAGGATATTATAAAAATTAAGACAATAGGCTCAACATATATGGCAGCAAGTGGTATAAATTTAAATCGTGATATAAGACCTGGCGATCCGATAACTAAAAGATGGGCACATTTGGCATTACTAGTTGAGTTTGCTTTAGAGTTGAAAAAGACATTGCAGGATATTAACGAACAGTCGTTTAATCATTTTGTTTTAAAAATGGGTGTCAACCATGGACCCATAACAGCAGGAGTTATAGGAGCAAGAAAACCTCATTATGATATATGGGGCAATACAGTAAATGTAGCCTCTCGTATGGAAAGTACCGGCAAAGCAGGATCTATACAGGTTACTATCTATCAAATACAAATCCAAACTGAAATTATTTATTCAATTGCAATTCATTAAAGGTTACCGAGGAGACATGCAATATTCTGCAAGAATTCGGCTACTCCTTTTTGCAAAGAGGTCTAGTCAGCGTCAAAGGCAAAGGACAATTAATGACCTATTATTTACGAGTAAGTTAATAATATTTCTGAACAATTTTTATAACAACAACAACAAGAAGAAGCTTATGGGTAATTTTGAAAATTTCAGGGTAAGTTAGAAAAGCAAGTATTTCAACTTCATTTAGAAAATAATGCTAATAACGAACGTGATAATCTTAAAAAACTTAATGCTGCATATACAAACACAGATGACATTCCCGTACAACAGGGAATGGTTGGTAATATTTTGAATACAACATTGGAAACCGAGGTCCATTTAAAAATGGAGGATACAGAGGCTGATATAAAGACTCCTCTATTGAATCTTAAAACAAATGTCAACCCAAAATCAAATAGTAGTCCACTTAAGGACTGTGCAAATGGTGAAATGACAACGGAAGAGGATGCTTTAATAACTACCGAAGAAACAATGTAAAATCTGTGACAAATTTTAAATTTTAGCTCATTATTACAATTACAATTAAACAGAAAAAGCAAAAGCCGCCCTCAAGAGGGGATGGACAGGACGTTAACATTTAAAACGTAACACAATTATTAGACACATTTTTCGAATTAGATAGTAGAAATTCGTATGCTCTTATAAATTGTTTCTCCTCATTTCTCTTACATTCGTACAATTCTATACTATTATCTCACCATACATAGTTATGGTAGTATCGAAACCCTTAACAGTATTGTATATTATTTTGTATACAGATTCTTTTTTTTCTTTTTTTTTCGTAACATAAGATCCAAGGCATAAATTCTTAAAAGAGAAAAGAAAAACAAAACAAAAAATGTTTCATTGTTATATAGTATTAGTTTTCTATTTGTTTAAACAAAATCTAAGCCTTTGTTAAATAAAATCACTTGTTGTTTAAAGAACAAAAACAAAAAAAAAACCAAACAAAAACAGAAAAACATAAAAATGAGAACAAAATCTATTAACTAAGTACCTAAAGTATCAAAGTATATATTGTTTTGAATAATTACAGAAATTATTTCAATTTTTTTTGACTTTAAATAAATGAGAGAACATGTAAATTATACAGGAAAGGTAGCAAAAATTTCTAAGTCCTCCTTCGGTCCTTCTATGAGAGTTCTCTTTACTTTTATTTTCTTTGTTTTTTTTTTGGTTTTATTTGAAACGAAAACACTAAATCCCACCTAATTCCATGATACAAATAAAACTAAAGAAAATATACATAAAAACATACAAACAAATAAAAAACAAAACAAAAAACTAAAACTTTTTAGTAGACAGCGAAAAAAATCTGAAAATTATTCAAATTACTCCTACATACATACGTACATATATTGCAGAATGGTAAAACAAAAGCTTATTAAACTTGGCATACGCATACATACATACAGTATCGATCATAACTAAAGGACTACAAATTTGCAAAAATCAATTTCAATGCATAAAATCTTATTAAGCGTGCTTTAGTTATGACCGATACTGTACATACAACATGCATACATACGCATTATTAATAAGAATAATAGATGTTTGAAAAAGCATTAAAACTGAAAAAAAACAATTACGAAATTCTATAGAAATTAAGTCTTAACAACAACAGTTACTTTCTCAACGAATTAACTATTTACACATACACACATGTATATATAAATATCTATCTATATTTAGTATATACATACTCATTAGTATTCAAAAAAAAAATATTAAAAAAAAAATACAAAAATTAAAATGACAAAATTAAAACACCAATGATGTATACACCACAGTACATAAAAAAAATATTTTGGGCTGCCTTTACACTCACTGTACTTTCTAAGAGCAAGATTTTTAGTTTGTGATTTCCATTTAATTTAACTCAAAACTCTACAAATTTCCGTTTTTTTTTTTGAACAATACATATTACATAGCGTGCATGTAAATTTAAAGCTAAAAATCTTGCTCTAAATTATTGAATAGATGAGATAGATCTCGAATAATTCGTTTAGATTTTCAGGCGTAATAACATAACTTAGAAAAACTTAAATTTAAAGTGTAGTAGTGATGTCAGCAATAATATATTATAATCTTGATGAAAAAAAACTTCACAGTAGCATATTTGAAATTATTTTAAATCCATACTTACATACATACATACATACAATATTATACAGATATCTTAGAATTAGCAGAATTAGATCGTGTCTGTCATTTGAGATCGTTTTAACGAGGCTGGTTATTACTACTGTGTTATACACTAAATAGGGATTTATTATTTAAACATACATACTACATACATAGATACATACGTGTTATGTTGTCTATTATTTTGTGTTATCATTAAGTTATAAGTTATTTATGATTTTAACAATTAATTTTATTTTCTTTTTTTATTTCTTTTATTTATTTTTATGTTAAAGAAGTTGCTTAAAGTTGGCCAAGCAAGACAATCATCCAACATTTTTTTGGTTGAAACTGTGTTCAATTTCGTAATATACTTACGTTTTCAGTGGTACAATTTATTTTTTCAAATCGACACCCACCTCATTTAAAGAATATCAAATTTTTGAACAAACTATCTATTATCCATAAACATTGTAATTATTTATTTATTTATTTTTTATTTTTAGAATATATACTCACTCGTACATATTATATGTACATATATACATAGAATACGATATTTTTTAATTATAAAAACTTATTGATAAGTTTTGTACAAATACTTACTATCTATGAAAATATGTGTGTGTTTTAATATTAGTATAAAATTATTTAGAAGAATTTTATTAAAAATTTTTATTATTTTTTTATTTAATTTTACTCAAATTAGTATTTAAAACAATTAATTATAATTTTAATAACAAGTAGTGGATGTATTAAAAATGTAAAACATATAAAAACAAAAACAAAAAAATAAAATCTAATATAGAACAATTTAATTAAAGACAACAACAAAAAAAGAAACCTAACATTTTCTTTTTTACTCATCTTCGCGTCACACCCTTTTCAGCGGTTCAAAACATATGGCGGAAGCAATTTTTTTCTAACTATCTAGCGTTGCCAATCAATACAAAAAGGTTACTGTACAGGACTTGGGATGTTAACACAGCTAGTTTATTGTTATTACTTGATGGCTTCACCTTTGGCCAGTAATGGTTGAGTATAAATTCATCTATAACATCATCAACACATATCCGATTAGAATTCCTGGGAAGCTTACTATCTGTATTTTGTAGTTTAAACAGTATCAATTACGTACTACTACTCATTTGGATTTGACAATATTGTTGTATAAATACCAATTTTCTAATGCCATAAGATCATGAGCTTTGTTATGTTATAGTTTGGAATTAAAGCTAAGAAATCGATCTAAGATATTTTGCATCAATAATTTAGTTGGGGTTTTAAGATTTCACAAACAAAATTTTAAACTTTGTTTAATTTACTTGATGCATGTGTATATAGGCTGATTCTTGCTTTTATCTACTGTCCCTGTGCTATTTCAAATTTAAAACATTTTAAATGTCAGGATAATTTGTCATTATTCCTTCTACTCTATTTATATAGTATTGTGATCACCCTGTCTTTTATTGAATGACATTTCGATTGGTCTACTTTTGTTGGGGTATTTTTTTTTGCGTTTTTGACAGCACAATGACAATTTGTTAATGAAAATTTTCGACGAAAAATTGCAAAAAATAAAGAAAATAATCCAAAAGTTTTACATTAAGTGTATATTAAAAATAAAAATTTAAATAATTTATATAAACAATAAACAAAGGTAATTGAGCACATTGGAACTGCAGAGACAGTATGCAGTGCCACAATAAATGGGAGCCACAAATTAAAGTATTTTTTCGATGGTTTTATTGTAGTCTTCGCGTTGCTGTAACTTGTCCAATAACTCTTTAGAGAGTTGAGAGTCTCAGGGTTATTGGGGAAATAAAGTTGATTGCAGTAGTAGAAGAGAATATTTGCTAAACAATTGCTCAATTTGTAAATTGTAGGTTAAGATGTCCTTAAAACCCAAGAAAGTAAATTTTAATGAAATTTGGACTGATCTGAAGAGTACAGCAGAGGCGGTTATTAAATTGGATAAGGTGGAGCGTAATGTTTGGAATACCAGTTTTACGTTAGTATCAGTGCTGTTGTTTATTTTATAATTGTAAACTTTCCAATTTATTATTTAACATTAATGTTGGCGTTGTTGTTGTTGTTTTATTCGTAGGAATGTCTATAATCTGTGTGTCGCCCACCCTGAACCATTTGCCGATCTGTTATATGAAGAAACAAAAGAATTTCTTAAACAGCATGTGGAGAATATGCTGCATACGCGTGTAGATCCGCCCGGAACTAAAGATGGTGAACAACCGGACCTGTTGAAACGTTACTATGACGCTTGGTCAGAATATAGTCGTGGCATTAAAGACTTGCATAGTCTCTATTCGTATTTGAATCTCCAGCATATCAAAAAACAAAAAATCTCTGATGCTGATGTTGTCTATGGCAACTTGAGCACAGAGACGTATGAACAAATGGAGATTGGCGAATTAGGTTTGGATATATGGCGTACAAAAATGATTGAAACACTGAGCTATGATCTGATTAAACATATTCTGGACGGTATAAAACTTGATCGCATTGGCAATCCAGGTCTAGATGAGGAACGTGTAAAGATTATAAGTGGCGTTATGCATAGTTTTGTTGAGGTGGAGGCGTATAACAAAACTGGCTCCTTAAAAATATATCAATGGTTGTTCGAGTGTCCTCTTCTGTTGGCCAGCGGAGAATACTATGCTACTGAAGCGTCTGCTTTGCTGGAGAGGTGTACAGTTAGCCAATACATAGAAGAAGTTATTAAAATATTAGACGATGAAAATAAAAGGGCTCAGAAATTTTTACATTCAAGGTAACTAAACATCTACTAACGCTATGAATTGTGAATTTATTATGAAAATATTACTTGTTTTGACAATACTTTCTAGCTCATTACCAAAACTTTTAAAGCAATGTGAGGAGAAATTCATCAATGAACGTTTAGATTTCCTATATTCTGAGTGCAAGCAAATGGTGTCACAAGAGAACCGCAAAGATTTGCGTAACATGTACATTATATTGAAACCGATACCGGACCATTTAAAGGGTATGCTCATTCAGACGTTTCTCGATCACATCAAAAACGAAGGCCTAGAAACCATTTCAACACTGAAAGGAGAAAATATTCATATACAATTTGTGGAGGATATGCTGAAAGTTCATCAGAAATATACGCAATTAATAGCTGAAGTGTTTGAGAACGATCCACTGTTCTTGAGTGCATTGGATAAGGCGTGTGCTAGTGTTATAAATCGTAGACCAAGTGACAAGCAACCCTGCCGTAGTGCCGAATATGTGGCGAAGTATTGTGATACACTGCTCAAAAAGTCAAAAACGTCTGAGGCTGAAATTGATCAGAAGCTCACCAACAATATAACGATATTTAAGTACATTGAGGATAAAGACGTTTATCAAAAATTCTATAGCCGTCTGTTAGCCAAACGTCTGATACATGAACAATCTCAGAGTATGGATGCTGAAGAGGCAATGATAAATCGTTTAAAGGTAAATAATCGGAATTTATAAAAATATTTTTTTTCTTTTTCAAAAGCAAACCATTTTTGTTGAAATTTATTTCCTTAGCAAGCCTGTGGTTATGAGTTTACCAATAAACTGCATCGTATGTTTACGGATATTTCGTTATCGGCTGATTTAAATAATAAATTTAATAATTATCTAAAACAGGAGAATATAGATTTAGGTAAACGCAAGCACATTGGCTGATTTATTTTATAATAAAAAGAAATTAAAAACTAATAAAAAAAATTTTATATATTTTATAGGTATAAATTTATCAATTAAGGTTTTACAAGCAGGAGCTTGGCCTTTAGGTCCTACACAGGTTGTTATTCCCTTTGCGGTACCTCAAGAATTTGAAAAAGCTATTAGAATGGTATGTAGACATTGTACGTTGTAAAGGCGAATAGTGCTTTTCCTATTCTAAATTTTTTCCTTTTTACAGTTTGAAACCTTTTATCACAATTCATTTAGTGGACGCAAACTCACCTGGCTGCACCATATGTGCCATGGTGAATTAAAATTAGGTTATTTGAAGAAAACCTATATTGTAACTATGCAAACCTATCAAATGGCCATGTTATTGTTATTCGAATCTTGTGACTCGATGACCTGCAAGGAAATACAAACCACTTTACAACTAAATACCGAAACCTTCCAAAAACATATGCAATCATTATTGGAATCAAAAATTCTCATTGCTAGTAGTGAAAATCTAGATGATAATACAAAAATCGAATTGAATTTAGATTATACAAACAAACGAACCAAATTTAAAATTACATCAGCTTTACAAAAGGAAACACCACAAGAGGTATGCTTTGAATTAAACTAGAAACTAAAACAAGATGTAAGTTGTATGGTTTTCTATTTTTCTCATCATTCCAGGTTGAGCATACGATAAATGCAGTCGATGAAGATCGTAAACTATACTTACAGGCGGCCATAGTGCGTATAATGAAATCTCGCAAGGTTCTTAAACATAATGCTCTAATACAAGAGGTAACAGAACTAACAAAAAAAAAAAAACAAGAACAAGAATATTTTTGGTTATAATTAAATTCTAATGTATTTATTTCTTTTTGTAATTGTACAGATACTATCGCAGTCAAATGTTAGTTTTACGCCTAGCATTACAATAATTAAAAAATGTATTGAATCCTTGATTGATAAGCAGTATATAGAACGTACTCCCAATTCCGGTGATGAGTACAGCTATGTAGCATAATTTGGCATCGTGTGTTCATATACATACTACATAGATAACCACAACTATACATAAAACACAATACACCACACACACCATCATTTGTAAGAGATGAAATTTTCCTGTATGATATTTTAAAATAAAACAAAAAACAAAGAAAACCATGCCACTAACTAAATATAAAAGGAACAAAAAAATAGAAAGACAAGAATGGATGAATGAATAATGAAAATGCAAGCCAAGCCAATTCAAACAAAGAATACAACCTATAAAACTATCATGTAAAAACAAAATAAAACGTAACTCAGGCCTGGTTCACCCACAGGTTTCTGAAACATTTTTGGTTCGGACAAAATTTTTTTTATATGGAGTTTGACGTTTCTCTCAGAGAGCGAGCGAAATTATTTTGTGCGAACAACTCTCAGTGCGAATTAAATTAATTTTAAATTTGGTCCGAACCATTTTAGAAAAGGTTGCCACACCATATGAAATTTATACAATACACAAATATTTGCAGAAGTTCATCGAAAGACCCAGGGTCCATGCGATGAAAATTTATAAATGAATCTACGTAATTTAAACGCATTTCGGAAACTAGTGAGTGAAAATACCTTTTGGCTTCTCTTTGTTTCAAAAGTGGTCTTACACCCGTCCTCTTGTTTATCTTTGATTTTCTTTTCTCATAAATATATTTTGCAAGTAATTTTACTTTGGTCACTTCAATGGTGAACAAGAGTAGCAAATGATTTATATCCATTTTATCCATCGCAGAAAAAGATGTTTTTACTGTTTATTTTTTGTTATAAATATTAATTTTTTTATTTCTTTATTTTGACACATATATAATTAACTTTCTTAAGTTTATGCAAATATGTATTTACGTCATTTTTAATTAAATATGGCAGCACTGTTTTTACGAACAAAGTTTCTGAAATGGGTGAATCATGCTGCAGAAAACTCTCAGTAAACAAGAAATTTCTCCGAACCAAAAATGTTTCAGAAACTTATGGGTGAACCCGGCCTCAAAGAAAAAACAAAAAACAAAACTCACCTTTGTTCAATACACTTCTCTATCTCTCTCTCTCTCTCGCTCTCCCGCCCACTACTCTCTTTTAGATTAGTTCCTTCTAAAGTTGTTTCATTATGTTAAGCTCATTCTCGTATATATTTCTTACATCGTAAAACAATATGTTTTTTGTTGAACGCTCTTTTTTTTCTGGCTTTTAACAGAACTATAAAAAACAAAAAAATATGTTTTCAATAAAATAACACATAATTTTTTTCTTTTTTAATTTATATACGAAATTTAAAGTGGTAACTATATTATAAAACATAAAAATAAACATTATTTTAATTATTTAGTATTTTTTTTTTCTAGCCCAAAATTGTAATAAATAAAACAAACGAGAAATCTATAAGAATTGTGTTTATTTTTACTTAATATTTCTTCAATTTTTATTTCTAATTTCATTTTATATTTTTGTTTTTATTTCATTGTTTTGGTTTTTTTTTCTTTTTTCATTTTTCTTTAGAGAATTAATAATTTTAAGTGTGTTCTTTTTTTTAAATTTATTTTTGGTTTATCATGCTATAATTAATAAATCCATTATGGTTGTTATAAAACGTTTATTAAAATGGTTTCAGTGTAAAGGAATATACTTTTTGTTTTTCTCTCCAAAATATCTTTCATATCTTAAATAAGATGTTATAAATTTTGCTTTCTATATAATTTTGTGTGTGTGTGTGTGTCTTTTTTATTTTTCATGTTTTAATTTCGCCATTTTCAAAAATAAATATTAAAACTAAAATAATAAAAACTACATACATACATATTAAATATGTTTATTAAGTGGTGATTATCGTTTGTTTTCGTAAAAAAATAAAATAAAATAAATAAAATATAATATAATACTATAAATAAATACAATATATGAACATTTTTTTGTATAATTAATTTTTAATAATAAAAAAGTTAAACTTAACTTTATTCTTGACTTGGAATTCTTTTCTAAGGTGGCACTAGTTTTTATTTTCTTTTTTCTTTTTATATTTATAATTTCAATATAATTAGTTATCATATAGGGGTTTGTGTAATTTATTAAAACAACTAGTTTTTGTTTCTTTGATTCTTTTTGAGGGATTTATAGAAAAAGTGAGCATTACGTTTAAATAGAAGAATACTGTTTGTTTGTTTGTTTGGTTTATTTGTTAAATAAATTCCTTATTTTTCATACATATTTTCTTTTTATCAAATATAAAGTGTTCTAAGATTTATTTAAAAGTGATTTTGTTCTTTGTATTTATCATTTTCTTTATGCTTTAATAATACAATATATGATGATAATTGGTTTTTCTTTTTCGTTTTCTTTCTTTCTTAATAGTGTTTTTATTGTATATTTTTTTTTGTAATGCATTAATTGAGAAAATTGCTTTTAATGATTTTCTTTTTAAATGTGATTTTATGCAAGTGCTTTTTAAATTTAAAACAAAATAAACTTAAATTATATATAATTTATAAAATTCTTACAGTACTCAACACTTTGAAACGGGTATGCAATGATCAAAGTATTTCAGATGTTTTCTTTATTCATAATTTTAGAAAGCAATGAAATTTACTTACGAAAATTCGAAATTATAATAATAATACTGTGGTGTTTTGTTTTAGAATTTATTCTGAAATCTTTAACATTGGCTGTTTACAATTTCTTTGTCATTTTCAGAATCAGTCAAGAGACACTAGACAAAAACATATCATTGCTTTATTTTATTTATAAAAAAAGTCATTTTACTGCTTAAAGATTTCGTAGTACATATTTACTTTTTTTTAACACTTTTCAATTATGTAATTACATTATATTGTTTATTATTATGTATGTATGTATTATTAATATAAATGCATTTTTATTATCATCGTCTCTTACTGAGGTATGCTTTTTTAAGTTAATTTTCTTTTTTCATTCATTCTTTCTTTCTTTTATTCATTTGGGTGAAAAATCTACATTTTTAATTGTTAATCATTGTTTTCTTTTTTGTTTTGTTTTATTTTATTTAAAACGATTTTTTTTATTAATAAACTGCAATTAATTATTTTAAATCAACGACTAGTTTATGTTACCTTTAAAGCGATTTTTATTCTATTTTTTTGTTTTTGTTTTTATCAATTATGTTTTGCATGTTCATAAACAACTCTGTTCAGATTTTTGTATGTATGTATGCATGTGTATATATATGTATGTATATATTTAATTATATTGTTTAGTCTTTACCAATAATAATTTGTTATTGGTTAAATTCAAAGAGAATTAAACAATTTGCTCAATACCTGAAATTCTTTATAAATGAACACGTTATCAGCAGCCATCAAGTTTTTTGGACAAAAACTTTTCAATCTTAGTATTATGCCAACAAAATAATTTATTCAATTAGTTTTCAAACTCTATTCTTAGATATACATATGCATGTAAGTAATAACCTGTATAATACATGTTTCTCCTGTAGAGTTGCTAAATATCATCAAATGCATCATTGCATCCACCATTAATACATAATACTTGCTTAGTGACAATTCAGCTCAATAGTATTAAAGTGTGTATGGTATGTATGCACGTATGTACCTTTCTTCTTAATAATCATTCTAATATAATTTAATTTAATTTAATTTTTTTTTGTTTTTTAGTTTTAAAAGTTCCTGTAACTTTTTAAAGTATGTCGTTTTATTTATTTTATTTAATATTTTAATCTGTATTAAAATAATTTCTCCCTAATATTTAATAATAACTTTCAAACCAAAACCTATTAATTGTTAACTTTAATTAACTTCTTATCATTTCAGAAACATATGTAACTGCAATTGCCGTATCCTACAATAACTGTTTTCTTTCTATAAAGTTTTTTTTATAGCACTTTTTGGAATGTTATAAAATCCTTTCATTGTTGTTTAAAAAAAAAAAAAGCAATTCGAAAAAAGAATTCAAAAACAAACAAACAAATAAAAAAAAAGGTGCTTATGGATAATTCAATATTAAACTAATTTCGGACAACAGTAGTTTTACGTTTTGTTTTTGTTTTTTTATTATTAAATCTATATATTATTTAAAATCGTTTGTAACGTTTTGTAGCTTAACAACAAAGCCAGGAATAAAAATTTTGATGAATTTCGAAATGGTTTATTAAATACACATGGTTGTTATAAAAAAAAAAAAAAAAAACTTTTTCAAAATTATAGTTTCTGTGTATTTCTGGTATGGTATGTGTGTTTGTCAGTGTGTGTATATGTATGTGTGTATGTGTAGTAAAAAAGATTTGGTTGACAAATTGCATATAATTTCAGTCTTTAAGATTTCCCGCCTTTGTGCATATTATGTATTTAAGTAGATAATAAGTGTAATACTTGTAAAGTTATATAATAATTGTTTTTCGTTAGGATTTATAACTATATATACTATATATATATAAATATGTATGTCATTTTCATTGACCATATAAACAAAATAATAATAGTAATAAAAAACAAAAACAAAAAAAAATTGCATTAATTTATAGTTTAGGGATAGGAGTAGAGTAGGTGCGCTTAGACTTTGTTGGAGGGCATTTGGTTAAAAATTTCATATAAAATTGTAATTGTAAGATTTCGTTTTCTTTTTTTTTTTTTTTGTTTTGTATTTACTGATCCAATGAAAAATGTTTCGTACGTTTCCATAATGTTTTGAAAATTCCCTTTTTCTTCGGCTTATCAGCGGTATTACTTTGGCCACGTTTAGTTTCTTTTGTGTTGGCAGTACTTGTTGTAGTTGTAGCTGCAAGAAATTGTTTGTTTTAAATCAAATAAAGATTAAAATTACATTTTCAATATACTTCTTTCGATGTCCTGGTAATAATGAGCTTCTAAGGCATGATCGGCTGTATATGCAGATTTGCTTCTTTTGTCCTTGTGTGGTTCTGAAATTGGATAAGTAGATAAGCGCATAATTTTAGTTGGAGGATTTAAATAGATTCTGTTTTCTGGATTTTCTTACTCTTTTTGGTAATTAATAAACTTGTAACTCTACGTAAAGCTTCCCTCGGTGATTTATTTAAAAACGAAGGTGTTAGATTGGGTGGTAAAGTAAGAGGCTTTCTAGTTTGGCCGGTACCTGTCATACCGGGAGTTCCATCCCATATACGCATGGTGGATATACGATCAATGTTCTCTGTTGAAGCTGGTCGCATTGAACGTTGTTTGGGATACCAACCCCGTTGTGGGGCTCCAGCTAGCCTAAGCATTTCATTGGAAGCTAAAGCATGATTAATGGAACGTTGACGACACATGGCGCCACCAAAAGTGTTTCCTCCTGAGATGCCAACAATGGAATTTCCCAGCTGAATGTTATTTGAAGTACTGGACCTGGGTGCAGTACGCGAGCCGCTGGGTGTATTTTCGGTTTGTCGTCTATATGGAGTACGGGGAATGTCACAGCTAATGAAAGAATGATAGTTAAAATTCTATTTATTTAATTCCTCATATACACATAAAAGGGAATAAAGTCTTACCCTCTGGCAAATATTGGAGTTTCAGGTAGACTACAAGATGTCTGCAAACGATGCTCCTCTCGCGGTGATTGTTTTAAACTACGTTTTGTGCCATAGGACACATATCTTCTGGTGCCATAACCGCCACCACCGCTACCTTCATAAGAGGGACCATGCGAACTAGTTGGTGTAGTCACGCCACTGCCATAGCCTCCCATCATGCGAGGCGATTTCCTTTTATAATTCGAATCAATTGACCAAGATTTCATTGTATTTGCGGAATGACCGTGACGATGAGGGGGTACTGCTGGTGGTATATTTTCAAATGTTGTGGGGGGTGGTGGTGGAGGAGGTAACGGTAGTTCATCTGACATGTGACGATGTACTGGTCTAGTTTTTTCACGTTCCTTCGAGCGTTGGGGATGAATATCTTCTCGTGGCACCGATGACGGCGTATGAATTTCAGCAGATGTTTTAACAAATGGTTTAACAGGAAGTTTAATATCCTCTTCTCCCACTGATGTATCGTCCGATGGTGATGGAGGTAAAGGCAAATCGTTGTAATCCTTCAAGGAAACGAAATACTTGCTGTTTTGTTTTTTTTGTAATAAGAGGTATAATATTCTGACTTACAAAAGTATCTGGATTAGAAGAGGGTGGCGATGGAGGCAGTGGTCCAAAAACATTTTGTGATAATTTCATTTCCTTGGCACTTTCCGATTTGTGCACACCAGGACGAAACTCTAAAGGACGTTTTGTTGTTGGTTGAGCCGCTAAATCAGGCATTCGTACAACTGCAAGGTCTCCTCGCAAGAGGGCACTTATATTATTTTCAATTTGTTTCAACGGCGCACAACTATAACTCAAATCACTCAATTGTTCTTCATCTTCCTCTAGAGTAGGAGCCAAATCAGTGTGAGGTGTTGTCGAAGTCGAACGCAGTTCTAAAATTAAAAGTTTAATATCGTATGTATTCACATATTATATGAATGAGATACTAGATTACCGTTAAAGTCTGCTCCTTTAATGGCACCATTGGAGGGCTGCTTGTAAGCAAACATATTTGTTGGATCAGAACCGCTTCCGCTTGCATCCTCATTGCAAGGCGTTCTTACAATATTTATAGATTCAGAACTAGTGCGACCTTCTAAAGATTTTATACTTCCTTTTTTGGACGCTAAGAAAATGTGTGTAGACATGTTTCTTTCATTCAGAACATTTTCATTTTGTTAAAAAAAACATCACTTACATTCAATATTCGATTTACTAAGATGTAGTATTGGCGAATGATCTTTTTTCAAAGAACTTTGATGATAATGTGGATCTAAATTCAACGACAACCGGTCTCTGGGCGAAGTTAATGGTTTGCCGATATCCAAACTGTGACGAGAATTTGTATCTATTATATCATATGGCGGAGGATCCATCTGCTTAACATCATTGGAGGATATATATTTGGCACGTTCAGATTCCGAATCGGCATCGGGTTCACTTTCACTCAAACCATCTTTGGACGTTTCGTAATTGGAGAAGATATCCATGGCTCGTGGCGGTCGTTTGGTTGAACCACGTCGTATGATAAAAGTTCCTTTTCCTAACATACTAGACTGGCGAAAAACACACGAATTAAGAATCTCCGGACTTTCTTCAAAGCAACGAAATTCTTCCTCATTATTGATAATGTTCTTGAAATGACGTGAATTTTCTCTTGTTGCTTTTCCATGGTTCTGTTTCGAATTAACAGTTGATTTCTTTAATGATTAGTGGAGAACAGTGGTTAAGAAATTGTTTCATTGGGTGGGTGTAGTTTACAAACCTTTTTAGCTTCAAGTTGATGTTGTTTCGTTTTCTTTTTGAAATCTTTAAAATGAATTTCCCAAGCAATGCCACGCGGTGTTAATAGTGTTGACTCGGATGAGACGGTTATACCCGAAGGATCTTCTGCGGAATCATCTGAAATATCGTCGTCTTCTTCATCGTCATCGTCATCTGTGGTATTTTTGAAAATTTTATCCAACGTATTATTCGAAGATGAGGAATGTGTCTTATGATTCTGGTTGGATTCGGAAGAAGTGCCAGTACTTGCTGGGGAACTCGAAGAGGAAGAAGATGATACCGATGTTGTGCCTGGATTTAAAATATGACAAACCTCCTTATGTTTGTCAACGGAAGCTTGCAAGCGTTTGGGTCGACTATTACGAACTCCTCCAAGGCCATCCTTTGGCCCCGGATATATGGTCACAGGATGCTCATTAAGTATGGGTTCTAGGATAGTATGTATCTCTGATTAATTATATAATAAAGTCCAGTCACTCATTTAAACTTACCTGGTAGTTTGGCGACACGACCTTTTAAAACCGCTTTATGAACAGCGCTGATATCAATACCCAGAGCATTTCTTTCACCATTACAGCTGCCAACACGTATTTTTAAATCACCAACTGAGTTTGCAACGTTTCGTTGGCCACAACATGGAAGACTAGAATAATTTGAATTGTTGCTAATAGCCGTTGTAGTAGTTGGGCGAGCCTTAGGCTGTGCGAAATTAAATAATTTTTATTTTCAATTTGTTATTCATAAATTCATTAATTTTGAACTTTTACTACTACTACTCACTAATGTCGTTTGAACTATATTATTGGGATCTGTTGTTGTATTAGCATTGTTTGTGGGTGTTGTTACTGCATTCGATATCGATGTCGTTGCTATTTTAGGTTGCATACATTGTTTGCTACAGTTACCGTTGGTCTCGAAACGAGCCAAATCAACAGCATCGAAACTTTCGTTTGGCGTCACAGTTGGTGCAAAACTTGAACTTGTTTGCGACATTTCTTCTGAATCGCGCTTCTCTTTCATGCTGAAAGTAAATTTAAACATTTTTATTTTTGAAGTACATATGTACGTATGCAGTTATTCTTAAATGTAAATGTTTTGTATAATGAAAACCAATAAAAATTAAAAAAGAAACCTTTCAACAATAGATGAACAATGAGCTCATGAATATGAAGAGTGTTTCTTGTTAAAATAGGGGTACGACAGGTAAGCAGTGAAGGTACAGCTATGTGCATAGCTACTTACTTTTTACGGCTTAGGCTCATGTAACCATCATCTTCCGATTGGTTTTCACCATTGTTTTGCAGTTGTGGCCTTAAGGATAGATCCTCAAATTCGGATATTATATCGTCTAATACTTTAATGGGTTCAGGTATATCATCTACAGGAAACGTAACAGCGTCTAGCATTTCCTCCTCTTCGATTTCCCTGCATTACATTGTTTACAATGAAAATTAACACATCGAATGCATAAAACTTAATAAGATTGTATAGAAACGTAATGAACTTACATTTGTAATTGTGATTTTAGTTTAAGATTTCCAACTGAATCGAAAATATAAAGATTCCTTAGCCCCTCTTCCAAATGGCAGTGATATGATTTTGCTGTATGCGGTGTACCTGCTTTATTCTCCTCTAATACTGACGATGAGTTACTGGTTTGGTGGTCTGACTGAACTGTATCGTTAAATGGTTTCTTGTATGTGAATGCAGCATTATCCGGTATACCGGAAGCATTTGCCATTCGAATTGAAGGACCTTGTCATCAGATGATTGAATAACTGTTCTTTAGTTTTAAATTTTTTTTATTTTTTGTTTTTCTTGGCTTTCGTCGTGATTTTTCTTAATTGAAAAGTAATACATACTAAATGTGTATATGTATCCATTTATATTTGTATATATACAATATATATATATATGTATGTATATATTCTCGAATTTGTTGTTGTTGTTGTCGTTTTTATTGTTGTAAATTAAAAATGATTTTGTTGAATTGATACTACGTTTTCATTTTTATTGGTTTTCAATTTGAAAAATATTGATGTTATCGTTGTTGTTGTTGTTGTTGTAGCTGTTTTAATTGCGGTTAAAAATTTACGTCACATTTCTAAAAAGGTATTATTTTAAAATTATGTACTTATTTGTTTTTATTAAAAGCCAAGATATAATTTGCTGTTGTTTTTCGGATTTTATTTCATTTTTCCAAAAGCATTGAATTCTAAACACACATCACAACATTGACGACGACTGGCCGCATTGAAGTTACAGAGTCTGGCATCGATTTTTCATATTTCCCTACATATAGATAGATATATACAATGTACATATATCTGTACAATAATATACGTACTGTAGAGAATAGTATCTGATGATGGATGAGTATTGCAATAGGGAATACTTCAATATATGTACATATAGAAGATATATGTAAATATATACTATAATATATCTTTTTTTTTTATTTATTTTGGCTTTTTTCCTTGTATATTGTATATGAATTTACATATGCATTACAAATACTGTTTTTTGTTGTTAAATTAAAAAATTAAAAAAGATTCGTTTCATTACGTATATGAAAAATTATGGATGGGTACATATGATGTATCCCTCCTCTCCCTTTGTAAGTTTCCTTTTTTTATAACCTAAAGAAATTCAAATTTTATTTCTTTTGTTTTTATGTTTTTTTTTTTTTATTATTATTATTTTTCCAAATGTCATAAGGAATAGAGTTGTTTTAAATTTTCTTATTGTTGGCGCTAGTGGTGTTTATTTTAAAAGTAATAAATAGTATCTGTATCTGTGGATGGACGTCGATATATATGTATATATATATATACATATATAGATATAGATGTAACTGAGGTATATATCATTTGAATTTTTTGTATAAATTATGAGCTTTCATTTTCAATTACGTTCACTCACTTAGTTGCAGTCGCTGCTACTAACTTTTTCGATATTTTTTATTTTTTTTTTCTCGATTTTTTTATTTTCTATTTCGACTTCCCGCAGACGATTGACTTTTGGAAATAGTTATAAATAAAAACATTTAATTTTATTCAAGTGCCCATATTTTATGGTATTTTTCTATGGCGGTTGTAGGTTGATTTGTTTAATAGGTTTTTATTTAAATTTTCATTGCAATCAAATCAAAGAAAATTAAGTGGGTTTTGTTGATTTTCCTTTTTTAATTTTTATTAGTTTCAGTTTCAGTTGTAGTTTTAATTTTTTGTTGATCTCACGCACAGACACTTTTATATTTATGTATGCATTTAAAGTCGTTGTCACATCGCCGTTAAGTGTTATACTCCGCTTGTTATTCGTCTACAATCGTACTTAGTTGGAGATATTATTAGACTGAAGTGTGTTTCAAAGTTGAATCAGAATGCAAAATAGTGTCTACTACCCAAGCAAGCGACATTTGACGATAGAAACATTAGCACCATACAATAAGCACTCATCAACTGACAAAGTACGAGCGAAAATTTGAGTTGTAAGCACGTAATGCGGAGATTTTACTTAAATTTTGTTTTTTGTCTTTCTTCTTACTTTCTGGTTCATTTTCATCCTCTATATATGAAGTAGAAATTCTCCCTTTGGGATTGTTTGGTTGGTAAAGTGTTGTATAGATGAGAGAATGAAAACAGAACACAAGTATAACAATATAATTGTACATGTGCTTTGCGATATAAACTGTGAAAGTACCTTACAAGTCTGCCTAAACGGCTGTAAAAGCAAAATGGAAACACCACCCACATCTTTTCGCGCTTTAACGATTTAAGCTTTAGTTTTATGATATACGGCCTTACATTGTGCATTACAAATCCAAAGTATTTACAAATCCAAGTATTTTAGGACTGTTTTTGAGGCGATCAGTGTTAGATTTAGGCCATTCTCAACATGACTGTGGTTTCGATTTACAAATGGTTTAAATTGAAGAAAAATTCATGATCATTGATTGATAAACTTAATTCACTTCAGTTCAGAAAACTTTGAGAAAGACTTCATACCAATATATTTACTTCTTTTTTTTTGTAGACCTCTAGGTTGATGGAGTAATAAAACCAAACCAATGTTAGAAGTTTGTGAAACTTCATTTCATTTCATTTATCCAAACCAAACCTATGTAGGGGGTTAAAAATTGTAATACGAATTCCACCCTTACTAATTTCTACAAAAGCAATGAAAACAATCAATTTTCAATGAGAATATAGTGAATGTAAAAGGCATTTATTACTTCATTGCTGTTTGAATTCGAAATCACGTGTTAATATTATAGTACAAGCGTAAAGTCGGTGTTTATGATTGAAAAGTTGATTTTTGTTTTTGCGAAACAGTTTATATTTATGTATGTACTCTTGTACACATGTCGGTCTGTCGGTCTGTTTGTCTAGTTACATTAATTTGGATACATGTGTATAGAACGAAATGTTTTTATTGCATTTATGCGCGTGCGCATTAATTAGCTCCAATTCCAATAGGCCAAAATGGAATCAAAACTACTACACTCTTTGACAATATTAAAACATAAACACGCTAATAAAACATTTAAGTCAAATAAATACATAATAAATATTTATTTTCAGCAAATATAATAAACAAAAAAGAAAAATATTAAATTTGAATTTTCTTTTTTAGTTTTTATTTACAAACACTACATATACATAATGTGTAGTATTGAGCTTACTTATTAGAAGCAAAGATTCAATTCATATCAAACAAACAAACATACATACATACATGTACATACCTATATGTATGTACAAATAACAAACATACGGTGAAAGAATAAGGCAACCAATAAATGTTGTATGTTGTAAATATATGTACGTATGTATGTATATAACATATTGTACAAGAGTGTGGGAACAATGTCTGATTAATTTATATACATACATACATACATACATACACGCACAGCTAGAGAGACAGACATTTAGTACTCTTACAACCCCTCTATATTACAACAATGAAAACAATTTTTAAACAGAATGTAAATATACAAAAATAAGTTGCGAATTGCGCAAAACATTTGTTTGAAAACAAAAGCAGAATTTCGAATAACATGCACAAATATATGTACATACGTATTTATATAGACTCAGAGACAGCCATAAAAGGTGACAGATATACACACAAACATAAACATACATACTCCGTAGACTTTATCATCGTAATCACCCATCAACCATTGTCGGTTGTATCTTTACCTCTTCTTTTGGTGGACTGGCTTTTGGTGGGACTGTTGTTTGTTTGATATTTCATGTTTTATTGAATGAAATCAAATCAGATGAAATGTCTCTTTTATAACTTTATAACGAAAGGTACACATCGTACTTACATACAATTATTGTATGTATAATAAATCTTTGTATATTTTTGTTTGAATGTCGATTGTTTGAACTAATGAATGTACGTATGTATGTATGTATGTACATTAAGCTTTAAATACACAAATAAGAAAAATTCTGTTTGTCTATCATTTACGTTGCCCATTGTAAGCCATGTTGTATTCTTGTACTACACATACCGTATTTATACAACCATATATACATACATACTACATACCTACATATATCCATATGTATGTATGAATAATTAACTAATATTTCTCGGTATGGTCACGCAATTGATTTTGATTGTTAAAAAGAAGAAAAAAAAATTAAATTTATTTTTCAGTTTCTAATGTGACAACAGAAGAGTCACTCTTTGGCAAATGTTTAGCTTAGGTGCAATTGTTTAATATGAAATTTATGTATGTATAGTATATAGTGTATTATGTAATAAAATATAATTCTAAATACAAATTCTACTATGAACTGTGTGCTTTGAACTTACCAAACTGAATTATTTTTCTATTATCGCTGCTACCGGTTGCAAATGATTTGATTTCTTTCAGCACATGCTCCTTTACATATGCATTTGGCAGCTGTGTTAATTACTTGTCCGTTTTTCAATTCAAATGATTTAAAAGTTATTCATTCCATTTTAAGAAAAGCAGCAATTAATAACTGTTATATTTTGTATTTTCATGTAATATTCATTCATATATATATATTTTTCATCTCCATTTTTGTTTTTGGTTTTTGGTTTTTTTTTGTTTTGTTTTATTTAGTTTAGTTTTGTATTAAATATTTTTATAGCGGCTATTAGCTACTTAAGAAAAAAAATTCCAAACGTTTCTTAAGTACGCCGAGATTGTTAATTCATCCATTCATTTATTTATTTTTATACTTAATATTTGTTAAATATATATATTATTTATTTTTTTTTTGCTTATACATCATTTTTTTATAATTATTATTAATATTATTATTATTATTATATTTTTACATAAATAAACCTAAAAAGGCTTAGTTTATTCATTTTTTTTAAATTTTATTTTATACTCTTTAAATTAATTCACACTATATGTTTATTTGTTTGTTTGTTTTTTATATTATTATGTACATACGAATGTCTTCTATATAATTTTTGTATATAATATGTATATAGATAATAATTGTAATTAAATAGTTAATATATGAGTTAATATATCTTAGTAAAGTTATACTATTTTTATTATTAGCATATTTGTTGTTTGTGTTGTTTTTCATCTTTTTTTCTTTTTTTAGATACAGAAAAATTTAAAGGCTAAACAGAGTGCAATTTATTAGTATTTGGAAATTCCGGGAATTGCTAAAGATTATCGTAAATCTATAATAAATATTAACAGAATTATCATACGTATTTAATTTAGAGAAACTCATTAAAAATTATAATTATGTAATAAGAAAAAAGCTTAATAAAACGTTTTTATTTTTATAGAATTACATATACATATGAAAAGTAAGGCCAAGCAAGTAAGAGGTGGTACATAATAAAAAATAAATAATATTGTATAAAAAAAAATTGTTTAATAACTTATAACTGGGCTTATTAACATATTGACAACAAAACAATAAAAAAAAAACAATAATAGATATGCTTCTTATTTGCCAACAAAACAATAAATAAACAAAAAATTAAAAAAATTAAAAAATAAAAACTGTCCTGGTTTGTAATACTCTAAGAAAGTCTAAATGATGTACATACATACGAAAAAACGTCGAAAGATGTTTATAAAATCAATTTGTGACATCATTTGCCATATCTAGAGAATAGTAGTAATCGTTACAAAAAAAAAATCATTTTATTTAAAAATTTACTTTAAGCGATTTATATATTGCACAAGAAATTTTTAAATGCCAAAGGAAACAAATTTAATTTATAATCATACAGTTTGCGAGTTGGTTAGTTAATTTTCAAACATATAGAATGAAATGTATTTTAATTTTTTATTTGTTCTTTTTGTACTAAAAGAATCATCATTTAGTTTTTCTTAAAAAAAACAAAGAAGAAACAAATTACTTCGAGGGCAGTTTAAGGTATAAAGAAATTAATATTTCCATAACGAATTTCTTTTCTTTATCATGTTCTTGTTTTTTTCATTTGTCTAAGTTCATTATATCATAGATTTTATGTATTTTCAAAAAATAAAAATCTTTTACATTTTTTTTTATAACCTATAAACGAAAACAATTCACAAATATATGTGTTTATGTATGAAATTTTGTAAAATTATTATTTTTTTGTTGATTTATGTATAAATTAACTTATTATTATAAAATTTTAGTTGTTTTTCTTGTAATTTTTATTTTTTCTATTTCGGTTTTTTGTTCTTGATTTTTCTTGTATTTGGTTTTCAAACAATATGAAACTACAAGTATGTATTATGGTTAATTTTTAAATAGTTTTTATGTTGTTTTACCTTTTTAGTTATCAACGGCGTTTAATATAGAGTTTAGAAATCGAAATTATCATAATTATTGTTTAATAATTTATTTATATACACATATAATAAATATATGCATGCGTGTGTATGATTTTTTTCTGTTTTTTAGTTTTGTTTTGTTTTGTTGTAGTAAAAAGATGCCTTTTAAAGCTGTAATTTTATGTTATAGTTGTTTTTGTTTGTTTCTTTGTTACTTTTGTTTATGAATTAATACTTGTTGTTGTTTCAAAACATCATCATCATCGTCATCATCATACCGTGTTGAACAGAGTTGACCAAATGATGGATGGTTCTTTTCTTTTCTCCGTTTGTCAATTAAAATTTTATCTATGTATTAATTAAGTATGTTTGTTTGCTTGTTTGTCTATATTAATGTATTTTTATAGTAATTTATTTGTCTATTGGTTTGCATTGGTTTCATTTGTCTATTCTTGCGAAATGGGAAGGGGAAAGAAATGTTTTTAAGCCTAGATTTATAAATGTTGTTGTTGTTTTTTTTTTGCTAATCTGATCAGATATACAGTGTTTGTTGGTGTTTTTGCTTGTTTTGTTTTTCAGTTGTTCGCATTGAGCTGTAAATATCCGCTACATTGTGATTACGTGAATGAGCCCACTATTGTATGAGCTATTCATTGATGTGTTGTGATCATTATTGCAGAAGTTGAAATAAATTTTTCAAAGTTGATTAATAGTTTAGTTAGTACGTTTAGTGAATGTGATAATGCATGAAAGTGTTAAGAAGCATGGCTTTTCATTGTTGTTGTTAAATGTATGTATGTATGTATATTGTATTTTCGAGGAATATGTAGGCATTATAATTATTTTAAATTTAATGTCATACTTAATAAAAATAAGTATGTTTGTTTATACTCGTATGCTTGTTTTTGTAAGTATGTATATAACAACAGAAGAATAGTAGTAATAGTAATTTCACATTTGCGTTACATTTAAATTTTGGTTTAAACATGAACACACTTAGACGTCTTTAACAAGGCTTCATGGCTTAGTTTGTATTACATTTTCAGACCTATACACACACATTCATTATCCGCTTTAGTTATTCATTGTATTAAGTCATGTAATATGATTTTTTCAAGCTAATGAAAGCCTAAGGATCGTTGAGGGGGTATAACTGTAGCTGACTGTTAGATGGAGAATAAGATCAAGACTTATTGAGCTGCTCATTTTCAGGCCTACGATCTGTGGCAATTTGTAAGAGGTTATTAAATTCCGTATCTAAAATTTGACGAGCCTTAAATGCGAAATACATGCAAACAATTACTTACAAATCACTTAATTGAAGGCCATAATGCATTTGTATAATTACCTGAACATTTTGTGTTGGAATTTGTAAGGCCAAGGCCATTGCTTGGGCGTCAAAGCTTTCATCTAATGCTATTAAAGCTCCATGTACTCCAGATTCTAACAAGTTATTTGCATATTCCTAAACAGTAGATAACACATTTAAATAAAATTGTTGTATTTCAATTGAATGTTTCAATTTAAAGCTAACCTTTAGGCTAATACTGGATACCCAACGTATAACTCTTTCATTGCTCCACACTAAGACGTCACATAAACCATTTTCACACATTTTTCTTCTATGCTCTAACTCATTGCGATCGTAGTTGAGTCGTTTTAGGCACGAGATACCATATTGCAAACTTGTACGATGAAAGCTGTCAACCATTTTGAGTTGTCCCCGTAGATCTTTTTTAGTTAAATGATCTAACATGCGAGCATCTACCAGACACTCCATGAATGTTGTGCGATACTGCGGTAAACCCAGACCAGGTAACCAATAATTACCAATCCATTCGTGATTCATGTCACCTTAATATAGAAAAGAAAAAAACGGTTACAATGCATTTAGAATATACAAGCCTTGTTTAAAAAATGCTTCTGTTGCCAATTATTTTCTATTAATTTATGCAATTTGTTTTATTGGCGTTCAATTAAATGACCTATAAAGCTACAAACATGGTGAGTTTATCTACATATTTATTTTGTGTTGTACGTTGTACTTACCAAATGCCAAAGTTGTTCGTGATGTTTGCGGCGCTGAGGGTGAAGTTAATGAAACCATTTCCTGAATGGCAAGACGCAACTTAAGCCTATGCAAAGGATTGCTTATACCTGAAAATAATTGTTTGAAGTCATTTTAAAAAATATCTATAAACGTAAACATTATTCGTGCACTACAAACCAATTTCCCTTTGTATTTCAGTGTCACTAAGAGCACTCATAATTGCTCCACTTTTTACATTAGCTCTACAGGCGGCAACATACCAAGCTGGCATACCTACCCACAATTCTAGCCAGGCTACAATTGTAGGTCCATTCCACAGAGCAAATGGTGTACCCGCTTTCATAGCCTCTCCTAATAAATCATTCCTATAATCGTGGTCCCTATAAGTTTATAAAAAATTAGCATTAATCCGCACTATTATATTTAAAAAAAAAAAAACATGTTTTTTTTTACTTCTTTTGTCTTCCGTAATCGACTGAAGAAATTTTTGAACCGGGCACACTAGATATACGCGGCATCATGCCTCCTGTCATACTCATTGCATCATAGTTTGATTCGGTTTCACTTAAGCCCATTGACAAATTGCCAATAGACATCATGCTGGGCGAACCATCAGGCAATGTGTCTTTCACACCCTTAACTTTTTCCTTTTTACTAAAGAATCTTCCTAAACTAGATTTAATACCCTTTTTCTTTTGCACTACCGAGGCGGAGTCGCGACCGACAGCGTTAGTGGGTGTCTGCAGCATCGACATTGAACCCATAGTATTGAAATGGCGACTTAAAGATTCCTGACTACCGTAACGAGAGCTTAAAGGTGAAAGACCGTAACCCGTATGGGCAATGGTCATGTGACCTGAGTTATTAGCCATTTGCTGATTGGGCGACAGACCCATTGAACGTCTTCGAAGTTCTTCTTGACTATGAGCCAGAGCCTGAGCAACACGTTCCAATCGCATTGAGCGTGCAGTTAAAGGAGATGCAGCTCCACCTGAACTTGAGTCTCCCGTATTAGAAGTCATGCCGTGGATATCATCCCGCGAGACATCACTAGACATAACAGGGAGATTTAGCTGAAAATATATACGTTATTAAATGTATTATTTGATTGCAATTATACTTAGATGCTTACTGTATGGTATTTTTGCATAAAATCTCTGTTAGGACTGTTGGGTGTGCTGCGACCACTCATAGGTGGGCTTTGACGATCCATAGATCTACCGCGTACTAATAAGTTCACATGCTCTAAACTGCCTACACGTGATTCTAGTTCTTCTGCGCGCGCTTCTGTCGATTGTTTTTCTTCTTGTATTAATCTGTTGTTGATGTTGAGATAGAATAATGAAAGAATTATTATTTTAGTTGACATTTAATAAAAAAAAAAAAAAAAAAAAATAAAAAATAGCGACAGATTTCTTCTTACCTTATTTCATTATTTATGGCATCCAGTTGCTCCTGCAACATCATGGCTAAAGTTTGGGCGTCTGTATGCCCCGTAGGCGACATCATATCGGCATCTCCGAACAGCGCTGCCTGAGCTTCCTCACATTCAGCTGCTGCTACAGCAGCTGAAATTTCATAAGCTGCTTGCTGAGCATGTGCCTGCTGTAGTTTTTCCCATTCCTGTTCGGCCATTGAACGATGGAATTTCTCGCTTTCTTCCTGTAAACGTGATTTATTACGTCGTAAGGAGTGCGTCTCAAAACTGGCATGGGAAGCACTGCGTGAAAATGCTTGCGGCCCATCTATCACACTACTTGGCGACAAGCTGCGCGTTAGAGCCTCTGTTTGTTGAATATTGTAAGCAATCTCCTGTTGCAGCAATTGTCTTTTGAAGTTTTCAATTTCTAGTCGCGTCTTTGAAAGCTCTTTCATTATTTCACTCTTCTCATGGTGTAGTTCTTCTGCCACTTTACGAGCCTTTTCCAATTCCTGTGTCAGAGCATTCTTCTCGTCCAAAGCATGCATGCGTTCTTTCAAGTGCACTTGCAACCGTTCATTTGACTCTGACAATAGCTTGTCGACCGTCGAGGATAATCGTATATTATGTTCCTCATTCATTTTTAGTCTTTGGTTAAGTCTGACCACTTCTGCGTTCTTCTCCTCCAAATTGGCCTCCAATCGCTGTATTCGATCTTCAGCAGAGCCATGACGCTCTTGAGCCTAAATTCATAATCATAAAACATAAGACGGAAAACTATTTTTAATATCGTCTCGCACATAAATTTCATTCTGATAATAAACAAATGAAAAATGCAACGCAAAGAATGTACTCAAAAATAGTGCATGATTGAACGAACGTACGTAAATATAGAATGTAAAATGTAAAAAAAAATGTAAAAAAAAATGTAAAAAAATAATATGATTTGTGACTATAAATGGGAATATAAAGTTGAATAAATTAATGTCTTTTATATTTATTATGGTGCATATAAGTATGTTGTTGGTTGGTTGGTTGGTTGTACTTGTTGTTTTATGTTTTGTTTTATTTTGGGCCAGTGCGTTCAGAGGAAAAACAAATTTAATCGAAAAAGAAACATATACATGTACAATATAATAGAAATTGTATTCATAACCAGGAATTTTTTTGTATCGTTTTTTTTTTTAAAGTATTTTCAAAAAATCTATGCAAAAAAAAATAATTATACAAGACAAATTAAGATAATTAAGTTTGAAAGAATTTGAAATTTACGCTTTTTTCATTGATTTCCTCTTTGACGCATACGATACACATTCATACCTTGTTTCCTACCTTTGTTAAAGCTTCCATACGTGCTTTAAGTTGCTCTTCCATATCTGGCTGCAATTTGGCTTGTTGAGCCAATTTCTGTTCGGCCAATTCCAATTTCTCTTCAATGGCACTAATCTTCTCCTCGTGTAACTTTAACAAAAGACGAAAATAAATGAATTAACGAATAATGTAAAAATTTAAACAGAGAATAAAGAACGTAAAAGCGTTTGGGAAATGGAAATAAAAAATAAATACTTACCTTTAGTTGCGCCTCTTTGTGCCTCAGTTCTTGTTCTAATTTTTCATTCAAGTCATGTAATGACGTTGATTCGCGTTGTGCATTTAAATAGCGCTTTTCCAAAGTGGCTATACGTTCCTCCTATTGTTGCATGGATATTATTGATAAATAAAAATATTCGTTAGTATAATTGCAGTATAATGTTAATTGAAGAATCTTTTCTCACCTGATCTTCTTTTTGTGCTACATTTTCACGCAAGTCCCTTTGTAATTTCGAACATTGCTCCTGCGATTTCATGTAATCTTTTTGAACTTTGGCTAAACTCTCATCCAATTCATCGCATTTATTTTTAAGAGCTGAAACTCTTCGCTGCCATTCGGATAATTCAGAAGTCTGTCAAGGAAATTACGATAAAATGTTAAAAATATAAATTCAGAATTAAAAAAAAAATCTATTGAAACTTGCCTGCTTTTCAATGATTGTCTGCAGTTCATGAGTTTTAGCAGCGTAATCATTGGCCGCATTTATAGATGAGGAATCATTACTTTCCCCGTTTAAGGTTAATGAATTCTAGAAATCATACAAAGAGAATAATTTTAAAAGAATTTTTTGCTACACAAAATGCTGATGAGAAATAGCACACCTTTTCGCTGACTCCATTTTCGGTATTATTATCACGTAAAGCTTGCATTGCACCTGATTTGTATTGTTGGAGCTAAAGAAATATGAAAGCAATATGAAATAGTGCAATTGCTTAAAAAGGGTTCTAATCGTACCTCTTCTTTGGTTGAATTAAGCTCAGTTTCTAACGCATTGTTGCGCTCGAGTGATACGCGTAGGCGTTCACGCACCTTTTCATCTAGAGCCTTATGATGTTCAAACAGGCTCTTTAATGCTTTTAATACTTCTACTTCGCTGGACACACCACTTTGAGCAGCCGCTTGACGTTTAACGACCGTCATACGTAAGGAACGCTCATGTCGTGATACTAGACATTCCAAGTGCTCCAGAAGAAGCTACAATATTCAATTACAACTTGATTAAAACACATTCTTTATCGATTTCATACGTTCCTTACCCTAGTATTGTTGCGTTCAGCTTTGAGTTCCCCAATTTCTTCATCTCGTTCCAATAACGTCTCTCGGGCCTGTGTAAGCTCTTTGGTCAATGTTGCAAATTCCTAATTGAAAAAATTGTTTGGTTTAGCATGGAAAATGAAATATGGATGATGGATTTTAATTGATTGACTTTGGTAATACCTGCGGTAAATTTGCATTTATTTGGCGTTGTAAACTGTCCCTTTCCTTTTCGATTTCGTGCAGCTTTTGTTCCGTTTCGCTGAGTCGTTCTTGAGCCTCCCTTAAGCTGTCCATCAACTTGTCACGCTCGTCGAGCATTGACACCATAAGTTGTTCAAAGTTGGCATCTTCGCCACTGAATTGTGACGATCTTTGGGAGATGCTGTCCTCCGATATAGTTGGCATCACGTCGCACATCATGTTCCACATTTTATGTATAACTCATTCAATATGAAAACTATCCAATATTAGAACAATTAAACATACAAAAGGATACACTTAAGCAAACACTTTAATAAATTATTATAGAATTTTTTGTATAATTCCTATCATGGGCGTAGTTATAGAAAGGAAATCTTAACGCCAACGCCAACCTACATTTTTTACATGGTTCGCTTACAAACCACCACCACCACTATCACACCACAATCTTATAAGATACAAAAATTCCAATTTGAATTAAAAATTACAATTGGATAACAACATGAGCAACAAACATTCCCTTTTTGTTAGCTCTTTAGATTTTAATTTTGCAAATTTCCTTTATTGTTGTTGTTTCACATAATTCTGTAGTGATTTATTTTATTAATTTGTGCTTTTGGGCAAAAATAATTTGACATATGATGCACTAACACACTAACAAACATATAAAAGAGAACTGGCTCCTCTGCTTCTGGCAATATTTTAGGTCTGCGTTCAGTCACCGTCAACAGAGCTCAGTCAACTTTGCTTTTTTTCACTTGTATTTTTTGCTTTTGCTTTTTCATTCGTCAAATGTCTACACTACGATTTGCACATTGGCAATTTTAGATTTTTTCTGCCCTTAAACTTACATATTTTTACACTCTGTTGTTTACAATTCATTCACAATTGATATCAACACATTTTCTATAGGTTTCTATAAACTTTTTTCTTAAAAAACATGAAAAATTAATATAAAAATTCTCCTAATGTTGCCCGGTCGCCATATTTTACTAAACTTTTTCTTTGAAACAGCGTTGAAAATGTAAGGAGCGGTTTTTGCTACTAAAAGAAATTGATGCAAAATGTGTAACACTGCAAATGTTTACGAATAGCTCAAAAGAGAATTTCAATTAAATGACACTGAATTAAATTGTCATGCAAAGAGAGGATATGTACTTGCTCTCTCACACTAGTTTTAGCAACTACTCTCGAATGGTAAGGCAACACAGAATTGCCATGCTTAATTATTAAAATATATTGTGTTTTAAATTTTCAATTTTTCATGTTGAATAAAAATTATTTTATGAACAGATTTATTTTAATATTTATTTATTTGTTATTTACTATAAATTGTAAATAAAAATAATAATAATAATTGTTTTTAGTATTAAAATTAGAAGCTCTAGAATCGTTAATGTTCATGATAATACAATATATTTAAAGTATGTTCTTAACTATTTGATAAAAAATAAATAAATGAAATTTTTTCTGTGTATATTTGGTCCACTCTCTGTAAGTACTTGTTAAACAATACTTTTTAATACAACCCTGTGCTTTTTTTACTATAGTCAATTGTTTGACATACAAAAAATTTGGAAAAATCGAAATCGGTGTAATTTTTTGCAAATTTTTCCGAAAAGCCGAATAAATATAAAAATATCTACTTACAACAATGGGGTAAATACAATTTATTTGTAAAATTTTTTTTCGTAATGCAAAAGAGTCTTTTGGATAAGTAAGGAGATTTCGTAAAAAAATGTTAACAAGAGAAACACTTGATTTCTTTCTATCAAAAATACCAAGGGGAGTAGCAGGCAGAAGCACGAAAAATAATCCAAAATGAAAAATTAGACAGCTGCCTGACTACGTTGGTATCCAGTTGTTGTTTTTGTGAGTGCTTTCCTAATAAAGAAAATACTTTTGTATTCTTCTTAATTGGCAATTTGTTTTCCAAGGCATATTATTTTGAGTAGAAATAAAAAAGAAGTTTTAAACAGAGATTTTACGGTTCCCCTGAGGACCGTGAATAAGTAAACAGCAACAACAACTGCAATAATAATAGTAATCAACTACACACAACTATTTTAAAAAGTTCTTTGGATTTGAATGTGTAGTGATGTGATGAAGATGATGATGAGGGTATTGGTGGTGGGGTGTAGGAAATAAATTCATTACCCAGAAATATGTAATACATTAGTGGGACCTAAACGATGTGGGTGTTATTTTTTTCTTCTTTTTTATGATTTATTGCAGCGAGCAACCAATATTCACCTGCCAGGCGCATGTTTTCCATATTGATCCGAAGACGAAACGCACCTGGATAACAGCCAGTATGAAGGCGGTCAATGTATCATTTTTCTACGATTCTTCACGCAATTTGTATCGAATTATAAGTGTAGAAGGTACCAAAGCAGTGATTAATTCCACTATCACACCCAATATGACGTTTACACAAACATCTCAAAAGTTTGGCCAATGGAGCGACGTGCGAGCCAATACAGTGTATGGCTTGGGGTTTTCCTCCGAAGCAGAGCTGACAAAGGTATAAATGCTTTAAAATAATACATTTTTTCTGATTTTATTTATTGTGTTCTCTTCTGTTCCTCCGATAATGTTTAGTTTGTTGAAAAATTCCAAGAAGTTAAAGAAGCAACTAAAAATGCCTTGAAGTCTGCCAATGGTAAATTTCCTTTAAAACATTCATGTCCTTTTGTTAAAAAATACTAATAAACCTTTTTCAAGGGTCTGCAGCGGTGACACCTACCACATCGGCCAATACATCACCCATCAGTTCTAGAACCGCTGCAATGCAACAAAATGACAATGCTACTATGGTTGATCCTCACACTGTGGAACCGCCCAATATGTCAAACACTAATACTCAAAATGCAAATCCTGATAGTCCATCTCACAAGCTTTTAACAACTGCCGCCGAAAGCAAATCAGAACATGTCACGGCACCTTCACCAGCACCAATGGTTAATGTTAGTTCAGGCGGCGGTAGTGGTGGCAGTGTGGTGGGTATGCACACTGGCAGTGGTCCGCCAACGAGCGAACAACAATTGAAATATGAGAACGAACGACTCAAAATGGCTTTGGCTCAAAGGTATTTACAACACTATACAATCTAAGAGACTTAATTAAACATACTGTCGTATTTATTACAGCTGTGCTAATGCTAAGAAGTGGGAAATCGAATTGGCTACTCTTAAAAATAACAATTTACGCTTGACCAGCGCTTTACAAGTAAGCTATGCAAAGCTTTTCTTTCGGTTGAATGTGAAGTCATTAAGTTTTTTTTTCTGTAGGAATCTACGGCTAATGTAGATGAATGGAAACGCCAGTTACATACTTACAAAGAGGAGAATATACGTCTTAAACGTGAAATTGAACTAATACGAGCCGGAGCTCCAGTTCCTGCTTCAGTGGGCGGAACTGTGAGTAGTGAATTGGTTGAAGAGTTACGACGTGAATTGGCCGTTCTGAAAGCACGCAACGAATCATTACAAAATGAGCTTATGAATCAAGAACTAGAATTAAAGGCAGCCAATATGAACCTAAGAGAAAAATGCAACGACCAGGCGGTAAATATTTATTAAGTTTAATATTAAAAATTCGAATGCTTTATCACTCTATGAATTTTAGATGGCTAAAATGAGTGAATTGAATGTTTTGTTTGCTAAACACTTATCCGAGTTGTTTGCTGTGCAAAAGGATATGGAAAATGTTATACATCCACCCAAAAGCACTTGAGATACAGAGACTATAAATTATTATAAAAAAGTAAGATTTCGTTAATATGAATGCATACTTCAAAGAAGGTATCGCTAATCTAAAATCAAATTCTGTCTCATTAGATTTCTGAGGAAAATGCGGCTTCTTTGAGAAATTATTTACAACCCAGTTTAGGATTACCGTGTGCAATGGATACAGAAAGTACACTTTCCAACGTTACATCCATACAATCCCAGTTGCAATCATTATATGAAACATGTCATGATCCCTTAAAAATTTATCAAAGCCTCCAGCCTACAACTATCAATAGCAGTGATAAAACAACTCATTTACAAAAAGCATTAGACAAACATACTCAACTATTACAGGAGCTAAAATTTCATCAGCAACGCCAGTTTAAACCTAATACGACATCGCATACTAATAATCCTGCTACTTTTGTTGTCTCGCCGGCCAAAAGTGCTCCAGGAGGTATTGGTGGTGGTGTCACTGCAGGCGCTACTGGCGTTACAGTAGCCGGGGGTGTAACGGGTAAAACTGCAACCATATTGGTTTCAAAATCAAAAACCAAAACTGGTTTACCTTTGCTACTCAAAAATTCTATCAATAATTAGTCTAGTAATATAATTCTTTACTTTTTTCTAATGTTACACGTTTACATACATATATGCATTTATATATACATAAAAGCATATATATATGTAAAGTGTAGGTTTTTCGAATATAAATTTAAATGGAATTCTTACGAACCCACTGCAAAGCAGCTTATTCTCTATTTATAGTGTTAATTTAAATACCTTTTATTTCGATATATTCGCATATTTATTTATTCAATTTAATATTTTAGTGCAATATTATCTCATTTTGTTTAACGAATTTCTATTTATTTATTTATATTTTATTGAAACTCGAAATTGTTATACAATGTTGTTAATTTTAGACATTTTGTATGTATTTATTTAGATATTTTCCAAACATCACAGTATTTCTTATGGATTTTTATTTTTTGAAACTGATTGAATTAGTATTTTACAAAAATATTTCTATAAATTTGTCTCTCATATATGGATCTTTTTCTTTTTATATAAATATATGTATGTTTTCTATAACTAAGATAATTTAAGATAATTAAAATGTTTATTACACAACAAAACTCATTCGGCTAATAATTATTAGACAAAGGAAAAAAAAAAACGGCAAATTTTAATCAAAAAGATCAAGAGATATTGGGTTCACGTTTTGTTGAATAAAATTTCCACAATTGCTTCAACGAATCTTTGTAAAGAAAAAGAGTGGCTATTTCGCAAGTTATCTATCCCTTTTAAGGAACAAACAAAACATACATATATGTACCAACCACAATGTTCATAATCATTTACAATACATACATTTGAAACAAACACACACAACTTACACACTCAAAAGAAACTTGATAAATGTTACGACGAATATAATATAAAATAAATATAAATTAATATAATAATAATAATAATACATAAATTTAAACTAAAATAATAAAGAAAAAAAAACAAAAATATAGTAGTAATATTTGTACGAAATGATAAAGAAGTTATACGATTAAAAGATTATGCCCCGGGTCACAACGGATTACTGTTTGCAAAATTGTATTTCAAATGGACTTTAAATTAAATTCAACGAAATCGAAACTATATCGGTCGTAATAGAGTATAATTTTGCCAGGATTAACGTTGTGACCCACATAATAAGCTCTCGATATCGAATGGCGATAATGGTAACTACAATATTATTAATGAATAAAACCACAAAGTAATTTACAATTAACAAAAAATAAAACAAATATTTATACTTGTAGTAATCTAAACAAAAGGAAATAATAAATACAAATAAAACTGTTAAGTTTTTATTTATACCAAAAGAAAGGAATCACACACATAGTAAAACAAAAACAAAATGAGAAAATGGAAAACTTAAAAGTAAACTACATACAATATTACACCCTTCAAATAAAAGCAAAACAAGAAAATAAATCTAGAACAACAATCCTCCTAATTTTCAATACCATTTGCCTATTACAACTGTACACATTTATACATGATGAATATGTTTGTTTACAAAATTTCCTAAACTTTAGACAACACACACCAAAAACAAAAAAAGCAAGAAACTTCTAAACTACAGATCCAAACACGATTAACATGGTTGAAAAATAGGCTATGTTAGCTATAATTCCTTTTTCTACAATTTTTAATTTACATGTTTAAATTTGTGTAAAATTTTATTGATTAAATAAACAAACAATATAGAAAGATTATTAAATTAAACATTAAATACTTGACTGATCGATGATGTTGCTGATCAGCAATTAAAAAATAAAATTAAATTAATTTTTTTATTGTACTAATTTTTCTTTTTCTTTTTTTATCATTTTCAAAAATAAAACGAATTATTAAATATTAAAATATATTCATAAAAAAGTTGGTTCTTTTGATTTTATTTAGTTATGTCCCTCCCATCCTTCCTTATTCAATTACACGAATAGAGACTTACTTAATTCATCGATGGAATCCATGGTCCAAGTGTAATTATCATGGGGAGCCATGAAATTAATCAACTTATTATGCACAATATAGCTAAACGAAAATGGAATACATATATAAATTTAATTAATTTTCTAAATGATTTAGAAATAAAATTTAAAAAAAAGTACCGTAATTTTCTGCCTTTACTCGCTCTGGTATCAACTTTTTTCTTCATTTTCTGTCTGAGTTTTTGCAATTCCACATATTGCTTAGTGACCTCACTCATACTAGTTGAGGTATTGGCTTTATATTCTATTAATTCTCTTAGTTGTTGATGATAGAAATCGCTATCATCATAGATATTGGGGTTCCTTACAACATCATCTCCAATTTCATTTTCTTTGGTGCTAGTTTTCAACTGTTGAGACTTCTCTTTTAGCACAGTTTTATTTATTAAAGCATTATCAATTTTCTTGATAATATCGTATTCCTCCGTTAAGGTTCTCTTTTTATTGCCTGCGCCTGGTTGCAAAAGTTTGGTGCGATCGTCCCACTTTAGTAGAACATTATTGCGATAACTGCTAAAACTATCAAAACTTTCCTGCAAATATTCGCTGAATTGCTTTAAAGGCGGTTCGTTTTGGTTAGTATCCTTAAAGGGGAATGGTCTTTTAAGGCACGGTTTCATGGCTTTGTCCAATTCTGGGAATTGTGTAAAAAGATTATTTTGCAGAGACAAGAGATTTTGTAACAATTGACAAGTTTGCTTGCAGGTTGCCTGTTGTATATCCTTGTGTTTAGCATTGCTAACGTTTAGATCGTTAATCTCTTGGGGAGCAGGCAATTGATTTGTTTTATTTAAAATTTTCTGCAAACTTATACGCAATTCCAACAAACGTTCCCATAAACGTAATTGGTTTTGTACACTCAAGCCTTTTAGAATTTCAGCTTCATGATTCACTTTACTAACAACTTCCGTATCGTCATCGTGTTCATCGCTGTCGATGTCATCTTCCATGTCATCGTCGTCTTCATCTTCATCTTCATCGGTTGACTGCTCTTCATCCATTGCTTCCTCGTTAATGTCGTCTTGTTGGGAGTCACTGTCTTCGTACTCAGTTTTGCTATTTTGTTTTAAAGCTTTATTGAAGGCTTTCAAAGTATTTTCATCGTCTGAAGAATCGGAATTTTCATAGTCTTCCTCCTCCTCCTCTTCTTCCTCATTATCGCCGTTAGCTTCATCACTACTGCTCTCAAATTCCTTTCTAGAGGCTATTTTCCCTTTGTATTTGGCACTTTGGTCGGCTAATAACTTAACGTTACGTTTTCTAAATTCCGTGGTACCCGCTTGTGGCAGTTCATATTCATTATCATCATAATCAATAACACGGGCTGCTGTGGCCTCTTCCTCCGATTCACTATCACTACCGCTTTCATTTGGGTGCAATAAAGTGTTGGCAATTTTTTCCGCAACAGTTTTTTCTTTATTTTTTGGTTTTTTTAACATTTTAAATAATTTTTTCTATTTTTTTAATGTAAAACACTTTAAGTTTATGATTTCGGATAAAGAAAACAAAACCAAACAACTGATGTTTTTGACAGATCGCTACCACACGTGTTGACTACAGAGATGTCAGACGTGTAAGCGCTTCTTCTCGAATATGAAATACAGTGTGGCCATATTTAGAAATGTTGCAAAAGAACTGAACGTTATTTTGAAGCTCTTTTCAAATTATGTGAACAACGATTATATTTATTAAAAGAAGTAAAATTATTAAAAATATAGAATAAATAATTTATTTTCATTATTGTTTAATGTTTGTTTAGTTGTATAAAAACTTTTTAAGAATTATTTCTTAAACTTTACTATACCATTTATTTATACATATGCATGTATATTGTACGATATAATTAAAGTGAATTTTTGCAAATAACTAACGATAATATATATTATATATCATAATCTAAATCGTTTATCTTGAATGGTTTTGTTTTGTTTTTTTTTGTGCAATCACATGTTTTTATCTTTTGCAAATTAGACAAATTATTTGCATGAATTTAGATTTGTGCACTTCTAAGAAACCAAACCGAAATCCAAATGGTGACAGGACATGTCATTTCAGTATTTTCTTGTCTGTTTTTAATAAATGCCTGGACAAGCATTAACGTTAACAAATGTTAGTAATTATGACAACAATACTTGTGTAGAGATATAATAAATATATACATATGTATGTATGTATGTATGTGTATGTATGTTGTGTGATGGAATGTAATAACAATGATAATAATATAAAAAAGCGAACAACTGTTGATTTCATTTTACATACAATTTCGAACAAGGGGGCTGTACAGAAACAACTATCCACAATGTGTTTAAACCACCCTCTTATGACTTATCAATTTTCCTTCAATTTAAAGGAATGTTATAATTGCGGAAACAACATAACAAAGGTTTTTTTTGTGTGTGTTGGTCTTCTGTTACTACTGCTATCAATTGACATTAAACACAACTCTTTTTGAAATATTACAAAAGAGAATGCATTCCTTAAGAGCTCTGCTAATATACGCTTAATTCTAACAATTATAGCGGTTTTGTTGGTTTTTTTTTGTAAATTCATAAGACACCAGGCAGGATAAAAAATATGAAATAAAATTGATTATTGTAAATGTTTTCATGGTCTATTGCAAAAATGTTCAAGTTCAGTAGCGAAAGTGTTTCTATAAAGTAAACATACGAATAAAATAAAATTAAAAAAATATCGTATTAAATAATAATCACAATAATAATGCAGAACGCAAAAGATTTTAAATTAAAATAATATACAACTATAAAGTTTAAAACATTCGATTAAAAAAAAAAGGAAGTGGAATCAGATTTGTACGAATAAGTAGGTTCTAAGCAAATTTGCCTTCAACAGTTATTTATAGGGAAGAAAAGCAGAAAGTAATTAGTGATCGTTTTAAAAACATCTTTCTTCTCAGCATTCCTATTGAAATGAAAGTAAGGCAAGTCTTTTACATTTTTAATAAAATTTTTAAATTAAATAATTAAATTTTCATCGCAAAAATAAAAGATTTCATTTACACAACGGACTTACGAAGTCCTACAATAAAATATAAGAAATTTTATGATCAAAATAACTATTTAAAATTTCTTTAAAAAAAACTCTTCTTAAGGGAAAAAAAAACTAATACATTTGTGTATTTTTTAGTCTAAAAAAATATTTTTAATAAAAATAATTCTATAAAAATATATAAAAACAGTAAATTTTATAAATATATTCCTAATAATTATTATTCAAATGTTTATGGTTTTTAATATTTATATACATACATACATATGTATGTATATGTATAAAAATTTTAATAACAAAAAAAAAAAATACATAATTTTATTTCTTCTTAAATTTATTTATGGTGCAAAAGATTATTTTATTTAAGACAGTATTTCTTTACTGACTAAGAAATAAAAATTATTTAATATAATGTCTTATCAATCATACAACGATGTGGACGATAATCGGGTGATTTTGAAGTCGATAATGCATGAAACAGTAAAACTATGGGGTCATGAAAGTACCACCATTATAATAATTTTCATTCAACACCCCCGTGTACAATGATCACAAATAGACCAGCTAATGTTTCCTTTAAATCTAATCTTTATTTTATTAAATTTCTTTTAATAATAAAAGAAAATAATTATTTTCTTAAAGCATTTCTTTTAAAATCTTACAATAACAAAATTAAAGAAATGCTTTTAAATATTTCGTTGCCATTTTTTTCATTTTTAGACTAGACTTTTGTATAAAAAATATCTCTGGAATAATTTTAATCATACGTTGTGAGTATGTATTATCAATACTGCTGAGCTGAGCGCTAAAAGTATGGCTAATAATTTACTCCCCTTGCGGCCTAGACATTAAATCGGCTGAACTTTGAGTCCGACTGATTTTGGGCAAAAAAAAAGCGAAAAAAAAATTATAAATTATCATAAGCAACATTTCAAAGTGAGGGCGGTGTTTGGATCAGTCTTTTTTAATCAGTAGCAGTACAACACCGACTGATTGCTGAGCTCAGAGAACAGATAGAAAATAAAAATCTGTTTTAAAATCACCGTTTAATCTCAGTCGTTTGTTTTCTACGATCTAAGGCTTATCAGTCTTAAGTTTATACGAATTTTTCATAACAACTGCTGGTTTATTAAAATAAAAATAATAAAAAAATAAAAAGAAATAATTATCAAAGGAATGAATTAATGAAATGAGGTTCCTAGACAATATTCTCAAATTTAAGACCGTAGTTTTAAGAATAACTTTGTAATTGAAAGACGTGAATTGAAAATTAATATTATTTAACAGCAATAGCAAAAAAAAATTAAAAATAGAAAACATTTTTGTAAATCAAAACGGAATATGTATATAATAATTGTTTACCTTTAATTATAAAATAATTATTTAGCAAATCTATCAGTTCGTCAAGAGATCAAGTTTTAAGTCGAAACTATTTTTAAATACATTTAAAAGAAATCGTAATCAAATAATTAAATGTGTTTTTAGAAAAATAAAAAACAAAACATATGTATTCAACAAGTTTCAGTTTATTTAAAAATGTTACACTTAAAACAAAAAAACGTTTCTAAATTAAATATTTATAAGGAATTAAAATTTCTTAAACAAAAACATTTATTTATTTCATGGTTTCCTTTTACAAGACTAAATATAAACTAATAACAACAAATAAAAAAATTAAAGATAAAATATTTTATAAAAAAGAAGGAAACCCATGAATCGCCAAAAAAACTGAGGATAACATTTTAAAATTAATTTAAACAAAATACCGGTATTTTCAGCATGTAAATAAATATTTGAAAATATTTGGAATTACAACAACAAACAAGGAAAATATTCCATAAACATTTTTCTGAGATACAAAAATAAAAAAAGAATTGAAGAAAATTAAATAAAATACACACATGCATGCATGTAAATATGTATGTATGTTGTTCAATTAAAATCTTTTAATAAAATAATTAAATTTCTATTTTACTGGCGTAGTTTGATTTCTATTTGAAGCTATGCAAACAATTTCAATTTCAATTTGCGTTCGAAACAACAATCATCACTGGCCGTGTCTATTGATAGTGTGTGATAATTTAGCGCTTTTATTTGGAACAGTGTTAATAAACAGCATATAACTGTAACAACCTGAGACTCTTCCAATACAATGTGTGCGTGTGTGTACGCGTCTATTTGTGCTTGAGAACATTACTTACTCACTCTCTTGCGTTCTTATGCGTGTTTGCGTTTGTGTGTGTTTATGTCTCATAGTGTTTGTGAGTATTAATATTTTATTTTGTTTTTATTTTTCTTGTATTTATTTTTGCACAGATCAAAACAAAAACAAATAAAAAATCAAAAATAGTGTGATTTATAATCAGTTTTTATTATTTACAAAGAAAATAAATGCATAAATTTTATTTTTAAATAATAACAATCAATACAACAAACGACAAACAAACAACAAACAACAAACAATCAACAATAACAAATTCATAATAAACAAACGAATAACAACAACATTGAAAATATATTAAAAACCAACATTATCACACAACGACAACAACGTTATGATAAAAATGACAGAGTCCGAGATAAACGAAAAAATCTACGATCATCGTGTTTTAACCGATTGGTCAAATGTTAACAACAATACAAATGGCACGATGCACTATTCCAAGGATATGATATTTAACGATGGTCATCGTTTATCGATAACAGTTTATAGGTAAGATTTAAATATTTGATTTTCGTACGATATTTTGAAAATATATAACGGGATAAAAACAACAATAACAATGTACTCGTATTTTCATTCATTACAAAGTTTTGTTGTTTTCCACAATTTCGTTGAGTGATCATATTTCTATGGCGTAATCTTGAAATGCTTTAACTTTATAAGTGAAGAATATAAAGAGGCTACTGTTGGATTTTTGAATTCTTTATTCAATTAATTCTAAAGAATTTTGTTTAAGGCTTCTCGGTACTATTCACTATCGTTAATTGTAAAAAAAACTTGAAAATTATTCCAGATTTTGTTAATAAAAATGACATGTTTTTCTCTAAAAAATATTAAAATTATTTTAAAAACATTTTCACTTGTATATTTTTCAATGAACACTTTGTTTTTAAACAAAAATTTAATTTTCGGATATCTTTGCGAGTGAGTCGGATATATTGAGTTCTAATCTAATATTGCAGATAAAAAAGTTGGAGATATTCTTAAAAAGAGAAATTTTATTGAGAGACTTCATATATGTCCATTCCACTGTAAATTTGCAAGCACCTTCTGATTGAGTATGACATAAAATATCATGCAAATTATCGAAACTCGGAAATTTTATTTGAATTTGTCAGATCTGCACCATAGAAAAAAGAACAGTTCATTAAACCATATCGTACAGTGAATGGTTTTGTAAATTACTCAGCTAAGTGAAATCTAATTTTCAAAAAATTAATTCCAAACCAACACGCCTATCATACATTTCCAATAAATAGTTTGCCGATCTGTACGCATTCATCTCTAATTGTTTTGAGCCATGTATTATTCATACGCACAATTGACTGAGATGATTACCGTTAACCATTTAGTGAATTCCCAGCCATATGCAGGCTGGTTCTAGCTTTTTAAGTACGTAATGACGGTGATTTTTCAAAAATCACTTCCATTCTTTTAATTTTAAATACACTCAGTACACAGCGCCAATCGAAAGCCTCAAGACTAAGTGAAGGAAGTTCAAAATTTGATTAATTCGGAAATTGTATCGAAGATGCTTTAATATAATAAAGAAGTCGCCGTGGTCTAGTAGGTAGTGTGTTGGCTTATTAGACGAAAAGCCAGGGTTCGAGCCCCAGGCCAGACATCAAAATATAATACAAAAAGTATTTTTTCGGTGACTTCCTCTCAGCAGATTTCTGGCAAAAACTCTGAGAGTAAATAAAATTGCCATGAAAAGTTTCTCAAAAATCTGTCGTTCGGAGTCGACTTTAAACTGTAGGTCCCGCCACTCATGTATAAAATTAACACACACAACATAAGTGGTGTGAGAAACTAGGTCGTAATCCTGACTGAAGGGTTGTAATGGCCAATTATGTATGTATGATGCTTTAATATTCGTCTAATATTCACAGTTTAATTATAATCTATTCACTTGTGCGTTGCAGAGAACACAAATTTAATTTAGATTTTGCCATTCCTCCGCTTTGGAATTACTTTAAACTTTACTTAGTCTAGGAATGTTTTGAAATCTAATGAATTTTAACATTTTAATAAAACTATTTACACTGTCTACATGCGTACATATTTATGTCCATGTCGATTTTATTTTCGATTACATTTTAATTTGAATTTTATTTGAATATCGATTGCAATTCAATTCAATTGAATTCTTTTAAAGTGTTCTTTTTGTGATCTCAACAATTGGAAACTCAACCGTGCTGTATCTATTAACGAAGCGACGATTACGTGGTCCATCGCGGATTGACATCATGTTAATGCATTTGGCGATTGCCGATCTAATGGTGACGTTCCTGCTGATGCCGCTAGAGATTGCGTGGGCCTACACAGTGCAATGGAAATCGACAGATTTCGTTTGTCGCCTCATGGGTTTCTTTAGAGTATTTGGTCTCTACCTATCAAGTTTCGTGCTGGTATGCATATCCATTGACAGGTAAGCGAACACAGCCTAAATGGAGTCAATTTTCTCTAAAATTTTCTTTTTTTTATCTTTTTCTTGTTGTTGTCTTGTTGGTTGGTTGTTATTATTTGCAGATATTATGCCATAATTAAACCTTTGAAACTTTCTACAAATCGTGGCCGCATCATGTTGGCCGTTGCCTGGTGTAGTTCCTTTTTATGTAGTCTGCCACAGGTTTGTATGAGTGTGTGCATGAGTTAGTTTGAGTATTTTACGTGTTGCATGTTTTGGGTCAGTGTTTTTTTTTTAAAGTCTGTATTTTCATACTGGTTTGTGGTTTTTTTCCTAATTTTATTTGGTATTTTTACAGGCCTATGTATTCCATTTGGAGGAGCATCCAAAAGTTAAAGGCTACTATCAGTGTGTTACATTTCATTCATTTGCCAGTGAATTTCACAAATTATTTTATAATATTGCGAACATGTGTGCCATGTATGCCTGTCCATTGATCACCTTTATCTATTGCTACGGGGCGATCTATTTGGAAATTTATCGCAAGAGCCTGCGCATTGTTAAAGGCATTGGTAAGTGAATATTTTCTTTGACTTCCGTTTTCCAATAACCATCCGCAATCAAGTGGAAATGTTTATGTGTGGCTTTGGGTAGTGATATTAATTGATTGAAACTCTAAGCCTTTAATGTCTTGTTTATTTTGTTGGTTTAGAACGATTTCGCCGTTCCAATGATGATGTTTTAAGTCGAGCCAAGAAGAGAACTTTAAAAATGACTATAACCATTGTTATTGTCTTTATAATATGTTGGACGCCCTACTATATTATCTGTATGTGGTATTGGATAGACAAATCCTCCGTGGATGAGGTCAGTTCTTTAATACGCAAGGGCCTATTCATATTTGCTTGCACCAACTCATGCATGAATCCCATTGTCTATGGAGCATTTAATATACGTGGACGTATAAATCATAATAATACGGTAAGCAATAGTTTATTCATGCTATATGTACTCTTAGAGATATTAATTGTATTTGGGACATTTGAATATTTAGAAATTTTATTTTTTTTTTAACCGTAACAGTCCACTATGAGTAATCGACATACGTCTTTGTATCAACGTGGCGATTCATCCAATCAATTGCCAAAACATTTGTTAAATATAAATGGTGGCGCCAGTGGCAAAATAGCAACAACAAATTCCATAGTATCCCAAGAAAATAATGGCAACAAGGTGGCGAATTTAAATAAAAGTGAAAAACAAAAGGATAATGATGCTACAACACAAGTACCAATGGAATCACCACCCATGATTTGCATAAGGTAAATAAAAAGTAATTAAAACTGTTATACAGGGTTTAAGTTTTCCATTGTAGGGTTAAGTACGATTATGATCATTAACACCCTTACAGTTCAAGGTCAGCAATAAAAAAACCCAGTTTTTTTTTTTTTTTTTTTTTTAATTAACAAATTCTTATCAGTGATTTCTTTTTAGTATAAATAGCTCTTTTAAGTATTTTGGTTTTCAAAATTTAACAATAATCACTGACTAAAAACTGGCATGCTGTAAGAAATTATGGTTAAATGTAATCATCACTATTATCGGCAATTGTCAGTTTGTATAACAAATATTTATCTTTCGTAATAACAATAATAGTGTTTATATTACTCATGTATGCCTGTGTGTATGTCATTTATTTGTTTTCTTTTATTTTCCTTGCAGTTGCGGTGACTCTATTGAAATGGCTAATCTACAACAAAAAACATAATTAAAATAAATAAACAACAACAACAACAAATAAACTACAAATACATATGCTCAAAGGTTTTTGTTTCTTCATTAAAAATGTAAACATTAAACACATGCATACATACATAGTACATACACACCCAAATGAATATGTATGACAATGACAATTATTGCAATTTTTATGATCGTTTAAAGAGTTTAGCACTCTTTTTGTTGTCTTCTTCTTCGGCTGCATACACACTCTCCTTCCTATCACCGCATGTTTACACACATTCTTAATTAGTAAAAATATAAAATTATTAAAACAAGAAAAGAAAAACCAAACAAAACACAAAAAATTAAACAACAACAACAACAACAAGAATAGTGTCATTAAGAAAAACGTTTTATATTGTATACAAACATATTTTATTTGTATTCTCATTTAATTAATGTTATGGTATTTACTGTTGTAATACTCTTTTAATGGCTGATACTAGTTGCTGTTGTTGTTGCTGTTGTCGTTGGTGTTAGTGTTAGTTAATAGTTGAATTAATATTTTTAGTTTTAATGATTAAATAAAATAAACAAAAACAAAAAGAAAGAAAGAAAAAAAGAAATCATATTTATTTATAATATATTGTAATAAAAATATATCAACAAACACGATTTGTGAGCCTATTTAATTAAGTTGTTTAGATTTAATCGCTTTTTAATTTGATAAAGTTTTTTTTTTATTGTTTCTATTTTGCTCTTCTTCTTTTGATTTGTACATCCATCCATACAGACAGACAGATGGATTGACAGACAGTTGGATGTACTACATACATACATATGTACGTTAATGGAAATCAATGAAAAATATTTGTGTGTTGAATTTTAAACCATAAACGATCGATATGTTGCTGATGACGAGTTTGTTGGACCTCTTTTTGGCAACTGATTAAAAAAATATTTCTTTGGCTGCATGCGATAAATTTATTCATTAAAATTAATCGTTATTTAATTAAGTTTTATTGTAAAGTGTCAAACATTTCAGAAATCATTAAATTAAAAAGTTTCTCATTTTGTAAGCTCAAGTGCCATGCCGGTTTATTGTGTTTTAATGGTTTAAAACGCATAATATTGGAAAATTTAAATATGCTTAAAGCATTTATGCATTTATTAACAAAAACAAATACAAATGAAAAAGAAAAATTAGTGATATATGTATGTATGTATGTATTTTGATTTAAAAATATAATAATCAATGCATATTTCTTACGGTTTTCTTGAAGTTTCCTTAAATTGCCACTTTGAAATTGTTTGTTTGGTTTTTTAATTGAACCACAGAAATATTAACCGTTAAATTAATAAATAAAATTAAAACTTATTAATTTAAATTAAGTCACAATCAATTTATGTGACATGTTATTACTTTTCCAGCTTAAATATTGTATTTTTATCTTTTTTTTTGTTGTTTGTTTTTCATTTCCATTTTCATTAAATCAAATCAAATTTCGTTTTTCCATTATGAATTTGATTTGCTTGCCCAGCTTAACCAGCAAACCAAGCATACAGCCAACATACATACATACATTCCAACTGTCAGTCAGTTTGTTAAGCCTTTTTATTGTACGAGCATGATCTCTGTGGCCTACAAGTTTAGCTTAACTAAGCAAATACGCATTAATATGGCTTGGGATTACAATCATACATACTACGTAGTAAAATACGTACTCTTGCCACTTACAACAGCTAGTGGCAAGAGTAAGGCATTTGAAAATAAATAGATAAGTATAGAAATATGTGGCATTAACGTATATACAAACACACACATAAGTGTTTGCATCAAAATAAATATACAAACTGTAAGTGTTTCCATGTGTTGTGTGATACAGAAATAGGAAGATTTTTCTTCATTATGTCACATTGTGTCACAGAGCATTTTGCAACTAATCAACAGCCACAACAAGTAGTCAACAACAACTACCACACACAAAAAAAAACTCACTGACTAACTGACTGCATTTAAACATCTGATACTAGACTAGATACTGATGAGAGAAAAAACAAAAACAAATAACACAAATAACAACAGCGTTTTAAGCAGCAGGCCAAAAGACACACGCAATTCAATGGCACCACTACGAAACGAAACTGCTTGTCTTTGGCACGGGCACCAAAATCCAGCAACAACCGCTGCAGTAGCATCAGCGCCATCCTCAAGTACTAAAATATTATTTATTTTAACACACACTCATACTCATCTAGCTAGGCTTGTTCACTCACTCACTCACACACACGAATAAATGAACGAACAAAGATGATGAAAAATTATCATAACAAGACCGACTGTCTGTCGTAGGTGAGTATGTTTATGTCTGCGACTAGTAAAAGAGTGTTGAACACGTGACAAAAACTGTTCGATTTGAATGGTGAAATTTCTTGAATGCCATTTTATTGTCAAATGCTTAAAACTATGGAAATAGGCCTCTGAACGCAAACTGAGATTTTATATGAAAATGGAATATTCTCTACGTTTATATATGTACGTTATATTGGTGGTTAAGATTGATATTTATTGGTAATTATTTGGCCATCAATCACAAACTCTCTTCAGAGAAAATAAAAATATGAAAGAAAGATTTAATTCGCCGGTTTTTTCGTCCATTGAGATTATATGGAACAGGCTATAAACTCAAGAACAATGAGCACTTCTTGGAACTTCTTCTGTAAAACAAATGTAATCTATAGGATGAAAAAGGTCCGCATTGCATTTTGCGTTTGTGACAAATTGTTGGCGATAAAATTGAGTCGGGTACAGACATCTGTCCGTATCATTATTACTGATGTCTTATGTACTGCACCTACATTAGCGCCAGTGGTAATTTTATGCAGTTAAAACTAATAGGCATCTCTGGACAACTGGACAGTGGCATGGATCATGCACTGGACTCTAACATCTTGAGGAAAATTATAACTATCAAGAGTTTTGACTACACGGTACTTAATTGTGACTTTTCAAGCAAACGCAGTGCATCTGTTTCAGAAATGGAGGAAAAATGGTCCGTCTTAAGTACGGAAATATCTCTGAAGGGAATATTAATATACTCTCTGATAGGCAGATGCCTGTCATTATATTACAGATCTGGCTTACCTGCTTCTGCCTAAGGCAAATAATTTTGTAGAGGGATTTCTTCCAACTAAGCACTGTTCCATCTCTAATTAAATTTTTAAAGTCAAAACCGAAAACCAATTCCTCTAAAATACCTTCTATGTAATAAAGTCAAAAGCTTTGGGATTTTTATGTGTTTTTTTTTTCTTTTCAAAAGTAAACGGACAGACAGAAATATGAAATAATGTTTCAATATTTTAGAAATTTATTTGAATTCTGTTTTTTTTTGGTCTTTTGTTGTTATTGTTGCTTACTTTTTCATTTAGTAATGTAATGATGATGTCTTTATCAAATCACTTGCCATTATGAACGTCTTTTTATATGTAAATAAATATGGAACGGCACGATTTATGTCCCTATACGCCGCCCACAAAATGCCACACTTCTTCACTCCATGAAATGAGCCATAATGTTGAAAAACTATTCAAAAGTCAGAGTAAATTTTCAATTCCAATTTGAATTTGAATGGCAAGCGAGCACAGTAAGTGTGCCTTGATAGACACACACAGACATTATACGCTCACTCATCACACGCTGTCATTATTCATCATCACACGTAGCAGAAGGTGAGTGAGTGTGATTCTATGTTTTTGAAACCGCTTGCCGTTAGTATTTGTTTAAATTTTCTTCTTTTAATTTTTCTCTTATTGAACTTTAAAGGTGTCGGAGGCCGTATGGCTTTATGATACTTCTTCAATTCATTATGATTTTTTGATGTTTTTTTTTGTTGAAACTGAATGTCGTGATTTTTTATCTGTTTGTAGAACTGCACATAAACAACAACAATAGCAACAGCAACAACAACAATGGTAATAATGAGAGGCCACCTTTTCGGTCATGATTTGATTGGATTAGTTTATTAAGTTATTTTAAAAATGTATTATTAATTAAACTCTATAAGGCAGGCGGACTGACAGACAGACGGACAGACAGACGGACGGACAGAAATCAATAATAAAAGAAAGAACGAAGAAAGAAAAACGAAAAACGAAACACAAGAACAAACTGATTATGAGGGAAATCATTTAAATAATTTTCACTTTTATTTGTTGTTCTTTACGTTTCATTTTAATTAAATTGTTGTTGTTGGTGTTGATTTTTTATAGCCGTTGTTGCACCGAGAGTCATAAAAGAACGACCACTCGTCATTTGATCTCGAAATAAATTTCAAATCAAATTTCAATACTTGAGCTGTCAAATATAAATGAAAATTATGAGGCATTTTAACAAAAATTATACCTCCAGAGAGAATATTATAATTTTTTTTTATTTTTTTTTTTTTGATGAAAGTTTACTTTATAGTTTATCTGAACAATAAACCCACCACCAACACCTCTATGGCCATTTCATCGATGATAAAATTTAAGAAAAATTCAAATTGGAATTTTAAAAGCGAATAAAAATTGCTTTGCAGATGCGGGTCTAAGTTTCTCATGCAAAATATCTTTTGGTGGGCAGATATCCTATTTTATCTGATCAATAACTTTGATTATTTTTTAAAGTTTATTCAAATTGAATTTTATATATATAAGAAATAGAAAATATTTCCGTATGTACACGTCTATCGTGGACAAAGGAAAATTTTTTGTACTCCTTAGAGAACTTTTGATAAATCATTTTCGATTAGGCGGTGTAAGTCTCAATTAACAGCAAAAACTCGCCCTAGTCTAATAAGTAGCATGTTGACTTATTAGACGCGTAGTTCAAACCCCAAGCTAAATATGCCGAACAAAATGAAATATGAAAACATATCTGGGACTAAATAAAGCTGTAAATAAGAGACAAACAAAATCCTGATATTTCATAAAAAATTTGTGCTTTTTTCAGCCTAAGATTTTCCATAACCATTTAATCGTAATTCGCTGCGTCCTTTAAAAGATGTTGAGCGAGAATTATATGGTTTTTACGAGAAGATCTCTGCATAATTGGCTGTCTCTAACAAACATAGATGCTGATATCAGCAGCATCTGAGGGTATTGGTTTTCTGCTTTATGCCATTTAGTGTAAGAAATGTTGTGAAAGCAACGTTGTTGGATTATTAAAAATTGGCAATTAGCATTCTATTGATTAAATTAAGACAAAATCTAATTCCATATAATGGTTGACAGTTAATATGAATATGATAACAATTTTAATTCAATGATGAAGATGGAGATAGGGCACCACCTTACAAAGTAAACCTTTGAAGTTTCACATACTAAGCGTAACATTGGAAACGTGAATACTGTTACTCAAATGACATTCTTTAAGTAAGGAATGGAATAGATTATGCGTGGGAACATTCAGCACGAAAATATTTGTCCTTGGAATCACTGATAATCTTCGATTTTGGATAATTGATCACAATTTCTGATAGTTGTGAAGACATTCAATGTAATTTTTCACAGGTATTGAGTTTAAATACAATAACTATGATTATTTTCCCAATTATGTGAATGAGATTATTTAAATAAAAATTAAATTAATGTTAATTCATGTTCAAAAATATTCACTTGTTGTATTCGAAATAATACAGCATGATTTAAAAAATAAATAAAGTAGTAGTAGAATGAATGAGTGAGACTGAATGAATGAACAAACAAAACGAATTCTGAATGAATTCATTTTATTGCGGTGACATTGTCAACGATAATTTCTTCAAGTTTGTTTTAAATTTTTAAATTATTTTATCTAAATTATTATAAAATACGGCTAAGTCTAGACATAAAATCAATTATAAAACGATTTTCAATAAATAAAGTTAAAATCATTTAAAAGAAATAAATATTTTGATTAAAAAATGAAATTTTTTATTTTTAAGTTTGGTTAAGGCAGAGTCCAAGTCAATTAGGATCCTGATTAGCTCAAAAAACAAAAGAGAAAAATCAAAGCCATTCTGTTGAACTAAACTAAGTAAGACAATGCAAAACTTGCAGCAAGAAAAAACTGACGCTAATTTTTTTATGCCTACAGTATACGGCATTTCCTGTGGTTTTATTCCAATAAATCTTCCACACTCATTACCATTCAATCATTTGTTGCCAAATAAATTATTTGTTGATGTTCACTGTTGATGTATGTACATATGCATGAATGTTGGAAAGATTTTAGGTCAATAGTAATTTTAGTACCGATTTCAATATAAATTTTGTATTACAGTTGTCCACACCTTTCCAATTACACACACATTTATTTTAAGTGCTTTTTAAAAATTTGTTTTCAAGCGAATATAACATTGCGAAACATTTAAAGCCAATCTTTCTAATGCGTAAACTTCTTAGAAAATGAAAACGTAATAACGTTCTTAGTTTCTTATTTTCTTTTCCTCTAAAGATGATACCAGTGTTTCCAGCTTCTCTCTTTGTCTACTTGCTTTAAGGTGGTGAATTTCTATTCTACAAGTACAACTTTAAGTTGCAACAACTTGTGGGCTTTGTGAAAATGTAAATAAGTGAGCAACGTAGGTAAATACTCGTGTAGTAAATGTGCGTGCCACAACTTAAGCTGCAAAGACTGAATGCTACTGATTGGCGCAACAAATTCGATTTGTCGGTAGACCGGCAATAATCCAAAGTCTACTGGCACTGGAACCACTACTGTATGCTAGAAAAAATGAAACAAAAACAAAAGCAAATTCAAAAAAAAAAAAAAACGACCAAAAGACTAAAGATATGGATTTAAAAAATTATTATTACGAGTATTATTTTGCTCTTTTGCATAGCCAGGGGAGTTGAGCCGAGTAGCAGTAAAGTTGGATGACATTGCTCGCCACAAATGACATACGACAGCCTGTCACAGGATCTAGTTTTATTGTTTTTCGCATTTGCAATTATTTTACAGCCTCTGCACTTTTTTCCTCTATTTTTTTTGGTTCGTTTTTCTTTATATTCGTTCGTAATATAGGCAAGTATCTCTGTTAAAATGATACTGGAGTAGCTATAGCAGTAGTAGTAGTAGTAGTAGTAGTTGTTGTTATTTTTCCTTTTCTTCTTTGGATGAGTGATCAAGTAAACAACGTATAAAAATCAAATCAACAGTAAAGCCAAGTGGTTCCGGCAGTCACAAAAGCTAAGCTGCTGCAGCAGCTACGGCAGCAGACCAAGCACGTGGGCGTCTGGTTAAAAAATAATAAAACTTGTAATAAAAACAAACAAAAAAAAGAGTGCCAGAGAGTAAAAGTGGGTATGATTTCTCCCAGAGAAAATGCAAACGAAAAAATAAAGGTAAACTATTAGTAGTGTTGCCAAGGCCTTAAAATCAAAATTAATTCTTATTAAGTTCCCAATGAGCGTATGTCACATTAACCGAATTACATATATTCGAATATTCATAATGAATACTTTTTAATTTTCGCCAGGATTCGAACCAGCAACCACTTCACCACTTCATCTTTGTTTAATTGACTTACATTTTTTAATTTGATATATTTTAGCTTCCAATAGCTTTGGTAATTATCAGCTGCACGGTGTATGGCAACATTGTTTATTACACATGAGAATATTGAACACTAATAAAGGAGAGCAAGAGATCAATACTCATCGCCAATAATCCGAGGCAAATAGAGATATTGTTATTGTTTTTCAATTACCGTTCTCATAGTACACTGTGTATATTCTTATGAGACGCATCGCAGGAGCATCAAAAACAACAACTATGTATGTATGTATGTATGTATATGAAAACAACCACATGTTGTGCACAAGTAAAGGAGGATGCATGACTGAATTTGTATTGAGAGTTGGTTGTACTAAAAAAAAAAAACAAACCAAACCAAGGCACAACACCATCAAATCAACAGGCGTTTGCGTTTACCAGCCAATGTTCATCAACATGTGTAAGTGAGCACCTTGTTTTTTTTTTGGTGTATTATTCTGTTGCGTTGTGCGGTTATGTCGTGAGTGAGAAATAAAAGCAACAACAAAAGTTTTTATTTTATCTGTTGCTCTGTTATGATTATTTATCCATCCACACAGTCAGTCAATGTTTATACCTTGACCAAAGCAGTCGGGGACTCTCGAAATTGAAACCAATTTATTGTGTTAGAAATCGGGTGACGAATGATACGAATCTAACGAATTTTATCGTTAAATTATTGTTAATAAAGTGAGTCGCGTGTTGTGCTATTTATACTGTGATATATTGTTTTTTTTTAATTTAAATTTATCACAATGATAAATAAATAAATAATTATTGCCTAATAACAATTAAAAAAGGTTATGCCGTATTGTAAACAAAAATTAATATTAATATAGATCAAAGGAAAAGAAAAATTAATTGCTAGAGACCGATCTAGACCACCAAGACTTTGTTGTGCTTTAATGTTGTTATAGTTGCTGTCAACATCTTACAAATGAATGATTGTTTTTGTTATTTTAAGTCATTTCAGGCAGTAGTATTTTTGTCTGTGTGTGTGTATGTGTGTATAAGTTCATGTAATTTGAATGATGGCCTTAACTCATCATAGTGTCAACTAAATAAACTTTTACTGAAGAGTTTCGTTCGTTTGTTCGTTTATTCGTTCATTCGTTAATGTTGGCCTGTCTGTCTCTCGGTTCGCCTGCCTGTATGTGAAAGAGTATTTGGCGTGCGTGTGAACATTTGCTAATGGTGGAATATTATTTTAATTTTTATAGCCTTTTTGTTATTGCTGTTGTCGTTGTTGTTCTTTGTTGTTGGGCGGCATGGCATATTGGTTGCTGTTACATGGGTTGTAAGCAAGATTTCACAAATCACTTTTGGCACTTTAAATAGGATCATCATTATCATTATCGCGTCTGTGCTCATCCATTACTCAATAAAGCACAGAGTGGGCTGTTAAGCGGGCTGGATGGATGACTGTTTAGTTGGTTAATATGCTTCATGGGCAAGTTGTTTTTTTTCTCATTTTATTTATTTAATACGGCAAATTGTTTGTCTTTAACGAATTGAGGTGTTTGTTGAAAAGTTCTAAATTTATTTTCCATTTTTATTACGGCAAAAAAAAACATAATTACGAAATATTGTGTGTATGAGTGTGCGTGTGTGTGTTGTTTGTTTAAGCCTAAATAAATAAAAATAAAAAAGAGTTTATGTGCCACTATAAATTATTAACGGTAATTAAATTAAAACATTAATAAGACATTTTATATGAAAAACAAAAAAACGAACACGAAAACATTTTCGTTTGCTCAACGGTATTTTATTATCCTTTTTAATCGTTATAAAAATTTATTTTTTTAATCGTTCATCTGCTAAACGTCATCATTTAATCGTTTCGCCTTCGTGTTCTCATTGTCAGTTTGTGCCGATTGCGTGTGTAGAAATCATTTAAAGTCTATGGAATAAGAGTGAAAACTTTTTATATTATTGGCGTTCCCAAAACACCAGGACCTTTTATTGGCTTTTTAACTTTAGCTGGCCATCAACCACTCAAGTGATGTGAATTATTGTAAACAAGAAGGAATTCAAGCTTGTCATGAAAAAACGTAAGTTTTTAATCCTTTTTTTTAATGGCTTCAGGTTAATTTAGTTGTAATTTTAAGACAGGAATAATGGAATTTAAATTAATTAAGATGAAGTATAATAAAGAGAAATGATATGAAATTGTATAAAAGTATTTGAAATGGTTAAGGAATTATTTCATAAAAGCATAACACCATTAAGCAAGACGTATTAAATGCTAAAGTAATATTGTATCATAATATCTAATATATGATACAAGGCATAGGTATTATGCAGTCGGTTTACAGAGAAGCTCAAATTGATTGGCAGCAGAATGGTACGTGCAATTATATCAAGCAGTGTTGGATATGGATATGATGTGGATAAAAAAGGACTGATTTTCTTTTGTCCTTGAACAGAGTTGTTGAAAGCAATGCCGATAGACTTGGCATTCCCTCAAATGATTGCTGCACGAATTTCTAGTTTATTTTCATGTAAATATTTAAAAATGCAAAGAAAATATCTCAAATGGCATGATAAACTCCTGTAAGCATAATTCGATAAGTTCCATCACCCTTTGCTTAAATTCTTGAAACTTTTCATATTTCTGTTGCTGAGCCGTTGCTTTCAGAGAGTTTATGGGCATTAGGGTATTATTTCCATCACCTAAAATATTCTTTTTAATCAGAATATAATAAAATGTTGTCTTAATAATAATGCCAATAATTGTTAAAGACAAGTAATGCCAAGTTAAAGGAATAATTAAACCAGCAATATTGAACTGGTTTTAAGAACAGCTTAAAATACCTTTAGGATTTGTATAAATTCAAAAAAAAAATTGTTTTCTCTCTTTGGTTTCCTGAAATCATTGTTTTACGAGAAACATGTTTTTTGTGCGTAGTTAACCTTTCTAAATCAAGGTTGTGTTAGAAATTCTAAAAATAAAAAACAGATAGACAATCAATCCTACCTACATTGGATTCATATAATTAAGTTATTAATTTATACGTTTAAAGCATATAAAGATTTATTTGTTAATCAAACTATAATTACAGGTTATGAACCAAACAATATTGTAGTCAGTGGTTGTTAATGAAACAACAGGCCCTGCCCCCTTTTTCCTGTATTTTTTTTTATTAAAAAATTTAATTTTGAATGTTACAGAAATTGTTTTCATAAACGCCTTCTTGTTTATATAAACTCGAACGTTAAAATTTAAAAACAATTTTTTAAACGGAAATTTCTAATCGCTCAGCAAAATAGCAAACCTATGGCATGGCAAATGATTAAAAGAAAAAAGTTTTTTTTTTTTACTTAATTTTAATAAAATCTTCAATGTTTTTTTGGTTTTTTTTTGTTCATTTACTTAGCATTTAGAAATGTATAAAAAAATAAATAAAAAAATTAAAATAAACACGTAAATAAATTTAACATTAGAAGCAATAAAAATTAAAGAAAACTGAAAAAAATGGGGGAAAAAAATTTAAATAAATAAATGGAATTGATTTGCATGTGGGCGTTAAAATGTATTTTAAATAATACCTTATTTTGTATTTTAATTAAAACGAAGAAAAAGTAATTAAAAAATGAAATTAAAAACAAAAACTAAATTAAACAAAAATGGAAATAAAAACACAAACCAGTTTTTTGTTTTATTTTTTTTTTAATTTTTATAAACAAATACAGGATTTCACAACACTTTTTTTTCTCAAAATAAATTATTTTAATTGAAAATATACCGCCTTAATAACATATTTCTTCAAACTTTATTATTTACATGTCAAGAAAGTCATAACAATACAACAGCATCAATTATAACAACAAATAATTCCTATTTATTACGATATAAAACAGCCAAAATTTGAAAATTTGAAAAACCGCTTACAAAAGCAAATCAATCTTTACTCTTGCAACACATTAATATTGAATGACAAGCCAGCAACGTTTACACCGGAAGTTTATTGTTGTTCGTTCATACTCATATTCAAGTGTCAAATTTTCGAAAAAAAAACAAAAAAAGACTTTAAATTTTCCACTTTTCTACTCAGAAAGCACCGTGTCGTGTCCATCATATTGTATAAGTGTCAAGCAGAGATTTAAATATTCATGCTTGAAACATGCCTGCTGCATTGTTTTGTAATGAAATTAATTCACGATTGAAAGCAAAAACAAAAACAAAAAAAGTTCATTAAGTTAAGTTTATCTCTTTCACTCTCTCTCTGTTTCTATATCTCTTCGTATCTTGACGTCAATTTTCAATAAAATAAGAGATTTAAAGAAAATCTCCTAAGGAATTTAAAAATTTCCAAAACCAGTGTTGGGAAATTGTTTGTATTTCTTTTTTTCGTTTACCTTTTGTCTCCAGCGGTTGTTGTTTTTGTTTGTTGTGCTTTGGAATGAATACAAAAATATTTATGCGTAGGCGCCAAAATCTTTACAACTTGTATTTTGGAGTCAAGTTATTTGATTAACAGCAACAGTAACAGCATTAGCAGCAAACCACTACAATGACAACGGCAACGGCAACGGCAACAGCAATAGCAACAACATCAGCGGCAATAGCTAAACATGAGTAAAACCAAAGGAATGAACAACAACAACATTAACATTAACTGACACATGTTTTATTGCTGTTGCTGCGGCTGTTATTGTTGCTGTTGCTGTTGTTAGTATTGTTGAACCGTTTTTAGTTTAATTTTGCATTCGATCCGAGGTGAGTTTTACTCTCATTTTATTAAGTGAACACGACAAATGAGAGTAATTCTTTGTTAAACACATTTAGTAACATTCATTGTTTTTTAGTTGTTGTTGTTGTTGTTATTGTTGTTGTTAGTTTCCTTTGTCGAAGTTGTTGTCATTATTGTAGCTGTGTTGAAAACAAACCAATCATTTATGTCTGTGATGGAAATCTTTCGTGTATTTTAATTACACTCGAAAACAAAAAGTTTGTAATACGACTGGAATCAAAGCTAATAAAAGGTATGATAATAGTTACAATACATACAATACAATAAATTTTCTGCTGAAGGATTTAATTAACATGATTCCTAATCATTACATCCAATACATGTTTACAGAATGCGTTGTTTCGGGCAACAAGAAAACTGTTGAAACTCAATCAATCAAACTGAAACAAATTATAGAAATACAAAAATAATAATATAAGTGGAAATGCTCTGCGACAGCCATAGGTTTGAGTTATCCGATACAAATGGTTATTTTGGCAAGGCTATTTAAAAATACGGGCGGTTTGAGTCCTGCAAACGTAGTTACATATCAAACGTTGCCACTTTTCCAAGATCGAACTACTGTGCAAGAAATTGTGAAGATTTCAACTGAATTTGAAGAGATTGAGAGGTGAGTGCAACACCATTGCTAACTGCATTGCTGAAAATATCTTCTTCTAGTGAAAGCGTGGGGGATAATTTCAGCTCCACGATATTCTCAGTAATTGTGTCTAACTTACAGTCCATTATGGCATATTTTGCATTTGAATGCGAACTTCCGTTCATAGAAAATTCATTTCTCTTAACAATTAACATCGGCTGAAGCATAGCTAAATAGAAAATTCTGTAATTAACTAACTACAATTCTTTGAGTGTAAACCTATTTGAGAAATTGACTTTAGGTTTGGGCGATTTAAAGTGGCGCAAAAAATAAGAGACATAGGCACAGACACACACACTCACACAGAGACACAGCATCATACACACTTTAAAGCTTTTCTTAAAGCAACAATATCTTGAAACTCGTCTTCCTACACACCTTTTATAACTACTCTATACGTATGATTGTTGCTGATGTTGTTGTAGTTGTTGTTGTTGTCGTTGTTTTTATTTGCCATTTGATTTGATTTTCTTTTGCGCTCTAACTAAACCAAAAACTCTTAGACGAGCAAAAATACCACAGCCATCATGGCCATATGAGGCAAAGAGATTTGCAAAAAAGAAAAAGCAACAACAACGCAGACAACTAATATAACTATAACTGGGTAGGAAGATAAATACGAGAGCACACATCGATCGATGGATGGTTAGATGGATGCTGGAGTAAAAATGTCGTAGTTGTTCTTGTCGTTATTGTTGTTGTTGTTGTTGATCATGAATGTCTGATCGCGTTTTCTATATCGGCGTCAAAATCCACATAAACAGCAGCTGTAACACAGCATTGCCTGTAACAACAACAACAACAACAGCAACATAACGCTCACACATTTCCTACAGTTACATACGAACCAACAGTCAGTCAGTCAGTCAATAAAATATCCATGACACTTATGTTCCCCGGTTTGGTTTGGTTTGTTTTGGTTTTGCTTCGATTTGATTTGGTTTTTTGGTTTTGTATGACGATCTACCACCATATAGCCGATCAGCGGCCAATAAGAGCATAATATTCTTCACTATTTTGGGCCTACAATCGTTAGTTGGAAATAAAAGTTGTTGAGTTTATATGTAGGGAGTCGAGAGACGTCAAACAAAAATGCTTCTGTAAAATTGTATGCCTGGACAAAAAACGCACACAGGCATTAGCCAGTATTCAAGTATGTTAGCCTGGACTGGCCGGCCACTCAATCACTTGGAACTGACAAACAAATGAAAACATTTAACGACAGCTTTTTTTTCTTTCTTTCTTTGCTCTTATCATTTCTGTTTTTCATTTTGTTTTCGTTTTGGTTTTCGATTTTTTGTTTTTAACGTCATGTTGAATGATACGTTGGTACGTATGTACGTCTTGGAATGCTACTATGGCCTTATATGTTTAGTGAGTAGTGATCCACGGGATAGCGGTGTCTGTCTGTCTCTCTGTCTGTCGATGTGCTCTATGTTTGTAATATTTATGGTCGTTTGATATTTCAGTTTGGGTGTTGGACATTTCAATAATAAAAAAAAAAAACAGTTTAACACTGTATTCGACTATACATTGAATTGCAACTGACAAAATATTTAAATTTCAAATGATTGAAAAGTTTTGTTGCTGCCTCTTCGAGTGTGTGAATTGCCCGTTGGCAACCACAAAGTTCAATCAATATTCAATGGAAAACACCATCTTATATATGTATATGTATGTATATACAATGTAATGCAACTACAGAGTATTCGGTAATTTGTGGAACAACGTATCCTTTTGTAGATTTCCAAACGAAGAAGTCATTGTAAAAAAAAAAATGGGGAAAAGTTATGAACACGGAAATATTTTTTCTACGCATGACAGAATTCTTGCTAAGTTTTTTACACTGGAGGATCGGTAGAGTAGTAGTATTTGAATTTATGCCGTTTGATGGATGATCTATATAGCCGTGGGTTATTTTCTTGAAGTCCAAATCCAGTCATAGGTTTGTTAAACCAAAGTTTTCTCGAGCACAATAAGGCCTGATGTAACAGCGCATAAAGCGATGACCCAGAACTAACTGACAACATTTGATTAACCGATCTTGGCAATCAGCATCAGAGTTTCACATTTAAATGATGACTCCTTTAGAACTAAGCTAAGTAGCTAAGTTTCGTAGTGTGATATATAAACAATATCGTCGTTTGAATCACATTAATCTAATCAGAGAGACGGATTAATATTCCAAGATTAAGTTCTTTGGAAAAAATTCCACAGTCTAGCTGATTTTGGTGTTTGAAATTTCCTATCATCATGATTAGACGAGGTATAATCAATTTCACTTGGAGTCAGGAGATTCGCAGACGGGGTATAGGATTGGTCAGTGTAACAGGGCATTAAGTTGCATAGTGACAAGTCAGTAAAGAATAACAAAGAGAGACTTTGTATGTACGCGTAATCTTTATCGCAACAGATTTCCACATTATCGAAGAGCTTCACATTGCAATTTTCATTGGAGAAAGCGTCTTGAGAATCACATTATCGGACCTTGTAAGATATTTTCTACAATTTGTATGAATTATTTTTAGTTCCCCTATTATAACACAGTAATATTTTAGTATAATGACATGCGCCAATTGAACACTTATTTAAAACACATACTCACTTCAAATCAATCTCTCATGTACTACATACATACATACCCAAACACTCTCACATGTACTTGCATTTCTTTCAATAAGATTTCCATCATCACCTTGTATGTGTGTGAGATGATGATGAGAAAATGTTCACAGTGTTTACAAACACATACACATGCATTTGCATAAATTCGTAAATAATTATTACAAAAACAAAGAAAACAATAACAATCAAACGCATCATCAATGCTTGAAATTAATTATTATTGTTGTGGAGAGAACGAGAGAGAGAGAGAGAGAGAAAAAGTGGCCAAAAGAGACTTTGAAATTGATGGCAGTTGTTGATGTTGTTGTTGTTGTTGTTGTAATGATATAAAAGTACAAATTAAAATAAAATACCTAAAGTGCTGGACATTGAATGTTTATAAACAAAACAAAGCGCCAAGCAATAACAAAAACAAAAAACTACAACAACAAAATATAAAAAAAGGAAGAAAGGAGTAGAAGAAGAAGAAGAAGAAAATCAATGATCAATTGATTTCTAAATGAATTTTATTACTCTGCCGTAATACAGTGACTGTGTTTATTTTTCTTTGTGCTTATGTAAGTGCAAATACGTTTTCTTCTTGTACTTTTATTGCTCTCTCCCCCTCTCTCCACCCTCTCTCTCTCTCTCTCTCTCTGTCTGTTTTTAAGGCTATGAACAATACATCAAAGTTGTTATTCTAATTGCCGCCGTAAAACATTTTTCCTGCGTCTACCCTGTTTATGTAAAAAAAAATCAAATTAAACTGATCGTATTAAGGAATTAAAGTTGTACGATTTTTGTTTTGTTACAATTTGTTTTGTAAATACATATGTAAATATGTATGTAAGTGAATAATATCCAATATTATTAGGGTTATTTTGTTATTATTGTTGTTGTTATGGTGGTCGACAGTTATTTATTCAAGTATGTATGTTACCAGACAGTAAGCTTGTCTCTGTTAGGCTGTTAAACTAAAGCTTGTCTTTCCGATTACAGGGAGCATCAATTTATTGACTATTCGTGGGTGGTTATTTGGTGCCATATTTCTGCTTCTTTCTATTCGTTTTCATATTTTGTTGTTCCTTTTTGTTTTATTTTAAAACAAAATGAATTGGTTTGTCGGCAATTAGTGGCGTTTGTGGCATTTCATTTAATATTAACGACCAAGATTATGTTTTATGATCGACTTATTCAACCACCACTAAGTACTAATGTAGGGCAGGTAATAACGAATGTTGGTTAACCTGATTAATTATTTCAATCTCTCTATTCGAGTATAATTTAGTTAAAAATTAATTTTTTTGGTTTCTTTTTTAATAAGAACTAGAACAGATTGGAACAGATTTATTTCTCTTCTTTGTTTTACTTTTTTAATGCTGGTACTTTAAGTGGAGATCTGAACCAATTTTTTATGAGTACAAAGGGGTCACACGATTTAAGTATTCTTCCTAAGGTTGTTTCTTCCACTTGTTTTAAAGACGAATTTATTTAAACAAGTGAAAACTTTTATAAGTTACCGATATTTTGATAATTAGTGAGTGTACTAACCCCATAACGCAGTGCAATATTTTCATTTGGTGTGTTTAAGGTACTCAACTTTATAAGAATAAACCAGAAACAATTCCTGAACTCTAATCCGAGATACAACGTCAACCATTTGTCTTTAAAAAGGTCACAGCAAATTTCAAGAAAAGTATAACTTCCTATCATTACAGCCATTAGGCGTGTTGATATCCCAAGATTAAGTTCTTTGGAGAATATTCCACAGTCTAGCTTATTTTAAAGTTTGAAACCTTTTATCACCATGATTAGACGAGGTATAATCAATTTCACTCGGAGTCAGGAGATTCGCAGACGGGGTATAGGACTGGTCAGTGTGACAGAGCATTAAGTTGCATAGTCACAAGTCCCTGCATGAAAGTCAATAAAGAATAACAAAGAGAGACTTTGCATGTATGCGTAATCTTTATCGTAACAGATCTCCACACTATTGCTACAAATGCTAATAGACTGTACAGTCCGGAATCCATATGTTATATAATATGAGACTTTTTTGCTTGGGCTCCTTAAGGACGCACCTTAATGTTGATTAACAGATGCTAAGATTGGGAGATTGTATTCCTATATTAAATGGAGATTGATTGTAAAGATTTGTTTTTCGTTGTATTTTCTGATGCAAGGGGAAATTAATTTCTGCTTTCCCTTCGTATTACAATGACTAGGCTGTCATAATCAAAGCTGTTTAAGGCAAGGTTTCCCAATAAATGTCTTCAATATTTAAAAAAACAAAAATTAAATCAATCAATAAACAATTTCAACATTTTATCCCCCCCCCTCCTTTCTGTGTTTAAATGTATATTAAAAAGCTTAATTAAATGAAATCTTAAAATGTTTATCTTGAAAATAGATTACAAAACAAAAAGAAGCGGACAGGAAAGAGGGTAAAATAAAAACGCTAATCAACAAAAATGTCATTATAAAATAGCGGTATAATTTATTTAATAGCTCGGCCTTAGTAGTATTTAAACAAAATTAAGTGTAACCTTGATACCCACTATCATAGACAATTGACACCTTGTCAGATTAACTTCTCTTGGTTTTTTTTTAAGCCCAGCTTATACGACGACACAGGCTTAAAAATATTCAAATTCGAATTAAAAATCAAATTTCGAAAAATGTCAATATCATTAGAAATGAAAATGAAAAGAAAGAGAATGATAAACAATGAGAACAGATACTCACTCATGCGTATGGTATGGTGAGTAAAGGTGTCGGTAAATAGATTTCCTTCCCAGAAAGATTAATTTTATAAAAAAAAACCAAAAAAGAAAAACGAAAGAAACACAGGCTTAAAACTTAAAATTTTATAAAAGAAAAACGATAAAAGTGTTTGACACTTTTTGTAAATTATCTTAAACGTCTTATTGAAATTTCCAAGTAATTTCCTTTGTAAAGAGAGAGAAAGAGATAGGAGGGAGAAGGTTAGAAGGTGTATGTGGTGGTGAGAGAAGGAGGAATTGAGGGGGGCAGGGGATTTAAACTAAACTTGAATTTGTATTTCTATTTTTAGTATTTTCTCCACCATAAATAACAGAACAGAAACCCAATATGGCATTGAGATGATGTTTTTTGATGACAACATGATGACAATGTTTCATGCTGCCAATAGCAATAAGCAGCACATGGCCAATCATCATCATCATTATGTTGATTGTAATAATGATGATAAAAATTGTGTTTTTTGTTGTTGTTGTTGTCTTCTTAGATTTGCTTTATGATTATTATAATTTTAATGATAATGGCCTCTAATGATGATGATTATGATGTGTTAGCGTTAGCAGCAGCAATAGTAGTAGTTGCTGTTGTTGTTATTGTCCACATAGTATATATGGTTTGTTTAGTTTATAATCACCATTTTATAAACTAATTTTGGCATAAACCACTAACCACATTTTCTTTCAAAAAAGAAAAATAAAAATAAAGAAGAATTGATTGTATAAGAACCATTATGTTGTACTCGTATTATCAAATGGACAGATGAACAGACAGACAGACAAACAGGCTGACTGATTGTTGTAAAAAAGAACATGCAATAATTGTTTGTTTTCAAATCTTCATTTGACTGGCGACATTTGATGGTGTAACACACTTGTGAAGAAAAAGAAAATGAGACAAATTCAGTGTTAAATTAAATATTTGTTGGATTTGTTTAGTTTTCCACCACAAATCAGTTGTAAAATTTTCGTGTATTTGATTTTTTTTTCTTCATTTAAATCTTCAATAATTTAAGTAAACAAAAAATTTTAAAATAAACAAAACAATTTCATTTCAATTTCAATTTATTTACTCTTTGCAGTTTTCGACAAGATCGTTTTAGGCAACCAGAAATCATAAAATTTCAGTTTATTTTTGTCTTCTTGTGGTGTTGACACTTTAAACAACACATATCAGCAGTGCTGGTACGACTTTCAACACCATTTTTACACAAAAGGGCTACAGAAGAAGAAAAAAACAAACAAACAAACAAACAACAACAAGAAAACGAACAACGTTAAACCGATAAATAACTGCAAATTCATAATGAATTGGCTGAGTTTAAGTATATTGATGGCAATGCTATGCCTGACCCAAGTGGCGTCACTGTCTTTAGATCCAGGTAAGCAAAAAATCCAAAAAAAAACCGAAACAAACGAACACAAAAAATATCACTGTTCGTCGCTCAGCAAGACATCATCGTCATCATCATTGTATCGTATCGTATCGTATCGTTGCTATACATATTGTGTGTGTGTGTGTATTGGAAATTGTTGCAACAACAATTGATTACACGAGCGATAAAATAAGGCCATTTAAATATTCATTTCCTTTAATGATGACGATAATGATGTTGATGGTGATCATAATTATGTTGTTGTTGATGATGATGATGAAAAAAGTAAATATTTAAACCTTTTCTCCTTTTCTTTGCACACAGTGGCCTCAGCTGAACTGGAACAGCACATTAAAAAGGGTGATTGTGTGATATCGATGCGTCATATAAGGTGAGTTCGAAATAAAACATACCCTGGTTTTTATTTGATTTTCGTATCGTAATTAAATCACAACGCATTTAAGATAAACGCTTAGAGGCCATTTTTTAGATAAGGATTTCAGATATAGGCAATGATTTTATGTACGAAAAACAGCTAAATGACGGATTTGACGATTTTTGCTTTTAAAATGAACATGTTGGCGATTTTGACGATTTGTTTTAGAAAATTTGACGTTTTTATGCTCACTGGCTATAAGGTGTTCTTTCTTTGTTGAAAGTTTCGCAGCAACTGCTCTTAAAGTGAAACCAGTCTTTATTGAAAAGATAATTTTTGTGTGTCTTATAATAAAAAGGGTTTCGATAAACTTGCCACTGCTACTGGCTAGTAGAAGGCATAATTAGAAGAATCAAATTTTTAAAATGATAGCAGCCACTATGTTGTTCTATTTTGTCTATGACGACAAGAGTCTACAGAGATATTCTGCTGTGCTATCTTTACAATTTTCTTGTATGTGCTCTCTCGATGCAAATTGTCTTGTCAAACTGTCGTACTGAATTGAAATTTGGTTTGTAGTACAGATAAGAGCCCTAGACATCGGTTGACAAGGGCTTGTAATCACCTTGCGTTGTTTTTTTTAGCGAATCCATGAATATGTTAATGCCTAGACAAGTTAAGACGGGTACAAGGCCCAAAAGGGCTTTGAACGTACACACGTCTTAACTTCATTCGCTATTGTTCATGATTATTCAAACGAATTATATAGTCTAGTAGCTAGTATGTTGGCTTATTAAACGCGAGGTCATGAGCTCAGACCACAATAGGTCGATGAACTTCTTCATCGGTGTTGCTATTGAGAATGGGGAAAATAATTTGCGGTAGAAGTAGCCAACTTTGAAATTTGAAAATTTTAAAAAGCGTCGTATAAAAGAACTGTTTCAAATGCTTTATAAAAAAAATTCCATTAATTTTTAATTTCCGTAGACCTCGTCGCAAACTGCACATTTCTATTGAAGCCTTATTTATGATTGATTTCCCAACTTTGAAGCATAAAATGTCATTCTTTTTGGATCGCAAACAGCAGCGTGTCACTTTAGATATCAGTGCAGCTGGCGAAGTAGAATCCTTAAATTTCGATATACCACACACGAATGAGACAAGTACGATACGATCATTGGCCATAAATTTCCATAAGAATCGAATATCTCTGTTGGTGGACTGTAAGGAAACGTCATCGCATGATGTGGATATGAGTCTAACGAAATTATACACTCAAATGGATGATCCGGTTGTTAAGCTGGTAGGGAAACTTGAACTTAAACGTACATAAACAATGAAAATTTATGAAATATTACTTTATTGTGTTTTGTTTTTAGTTCCGTGAACGTAAATATCCCTTATATTTCAATGCCAATGCAGAGAGTGCTTTACAGCAGGCCAACTGTCAAAAGGGTATGACGCGACGTGGCAATAGGCGTATGTTGAAAAATAAAATTTCAGAAAGAGGTGAGTCGTAAGATCTTCAAATAAATTTCATAACGTAATGCTTCATATAATAAATACTTCTTTTGTAAAAGGAAAATTAGCGTCAATTTGATTTAAGATATTTTAAATTCTAAGCGTCATTTTTTTTGCTATTGACAGAGAAAAATAAGAAACGTGATGTACGCAATTGGTTTAATCATGAACCTGGCACTAGTGCTGAACAGTATCAACAGCAAATACCCTTGGATATCGATCGTAGGGGTGACATACCCATAATGAGTGGCGATTGTGAAGGTAAGATAAGAATCAAATGAAATCTAAAAATAAATAAAATAAAACATAAATAGCTAAACCCTAATCACAGTGACATATTCTTTATAAAAAAATGCACAAAAAACAAAATTAAAGAAGGAAATTAAAAAAAAACGCAAAATTTATAGACAAGGGGTGTGTAAACGTCATTCAACTATGAATGCCGTGTTTTAGAAGCTCAGTTTCATGTCTCTTAATGCATTCAAATGAAAATGAATCAGCTTAAAATATGTTACTTTAAGATTAGCAAAGCAATCATAAACAGAAACAACAACAACAACAACAACAAGCGTTAATCTATATGGGGAATCATAATAATCATCATCTGTATCGGCAACAACTTTGCCATTAAAAATAATCACAACAAAAATAACGAGTGATTAGCAGCAGCAGCAGCAGAAGCAGAATATGAATATTTTTGTATACAGAACTGTGGCCTTAATCTTGTCAGTTATACTGTTTTGGTTCAAACCGCTTACTAGCTGCCTTAGAATCTTGTATTGTGTGTGCACAAATAGTTTTGCTACACTTTAAGAATTTTACAGTTGAGATTCGTTTTACCAGTTGGCCTTGCCTTCTATTCATTAAAATGTAACTAATATTGTCGGCCAGAACCGATAAGTAGTTTACAATCTCCAATGAAACTCTATTTAGTACAAGTGTAATTACTTACTTACTTAATTATCCATTAACTATCCGATTAACGGATTTCGGCCTGCCGTAACACATGCTTCCATGCGCCTCTGCTTCTTGCGCGCCTACGCCAGTTGGTCGCCCTCCTCGACGACTTCTACAGATCCTCGCATCAAATTCCCCGTCTCGCCGAAGCATCTTCCTCCATTCGAACGACATGGTCGAACCAGCGCAGCCGCTGGATGTAAATACGCTGCATAACGCCTATGTCGTTGGGGAGCCCATACAGCTCACTGTTGGATCAGATGCGGAAATCATTGCCAACTCGCACTCTACTGAAGATCTTACGTATGACTTTTCTCTCGAATACCCTCAAGACTGCTGCATCAGTGCTTAATAGGATCCATGTCTCTGCTACTCAATTGCCTATTGAGACCTCCAGACTGACATCATTTTTGATGGTAACGGCGGAGCCAAGATAAATAAATTCCTTGACTAAATCGAAAGTATAGTTATCGGCCGTAATCTGAGATCCAATACGCAGCACGTGTCGATAACATATACTTCGTTTTGTCCTCATTTACTGCCAGACCCATCTTAGTAGACTCCCCTTCAATAGCAGTAAAGGCAGCAGAAACATCTCGCTTGGTATGCCCTTTGACGTCAATGTCGTCAGCGTATGCAAGCAACTGGACGCCTTTTTGAAAAATAGTGCCATTGTTATGCACTCCCGCCTACCGCAGAATACTCTCCATGACGAAGTTGTAGAGGTCGCATGATAAGGCATTGCCTTGTATGAAACCTCGCACGGTATTAAAGGGTTCGGATAGGTCCATTCCTACCTCGCACAGAGCGAGGTAGTCATTCTGGATAGCCTTATCAGCTACGCAGGTTTACTGAGCTCAGACATTGCGGCAAAAACGCGGCTGCCAGTGCAATAAGAATGTAAATTATCTCAAGTTTATTAGAAGCCTTTTATAAAAAACCGTAAAACAATAAGCCGCACATGAAGGCTGCTGTGTATGGTAATAAGTTCTGTAATAAGTTTTGACATGCATTTAAAGCAGTAGTAATGGTGTTAGTACTACTACTACAACTACTACTATGACTTCACTACTACTGCTTTGCAACAACACCAACAACAAGCAACAACAACTTTGATAATAAAGTTGATATTAAGCCAACATATGTTTTAACTAAATTTATTGGTTGTCTGTATTACGATTGTTGTTGTTGTTGTTGTTGTCGTTAAGACTTGACTGTTACGAGTGTGCAGTAAAGTACAATGGAATACAACAACCCACACTTTAAATGGATTTGGTATGCCGTATGAGCAATTTCAGCTGCACTTTATTTTTGTTTTTTTTTGTTTTTTTTTTGTCATGTCACATGTGCTTTGTATGTGTCACTGTTTTAAAAGAATAAATAGATGGATGGATGGATGGATGGATGAATGAATGAATAGTTGAATGAATAAATGTTTGAATATACATACAAATCATTTATATTGTGTATCAATTTTGCTTACCTGATTTTAATTCCTTTTTTTTATTTATTTTTCTTCTTTTTGTTTTGGTCTTCTGTTGGAGTGATTCTATTATGTTTTTAATGTCAAATTTTTTGTTTGTTTTGTAGACGCCCTCGCAAAATCACTGAGCGATTTAATGGCTTTGGTAAAACTGTTACGTGAAGATATCGCCCACCAGCGTCAAGAGATCGCTTACTTACGTATGCTCCTTGAGAACTGTGCCGGTTGCAAGGAGCCCAAAGGTGACAATAACAAAAGGATTGAGCCAACATGTCGTACCTCAAGTCCTTGCTATCCCGGTAAGTACATACATAATAATTATGATTTCATAAAATTATTAATAAATTGGCACAAACGGATAATGATAACCAGTTTAAGCTGACAATTATGTTTTTGTTATTGTTTTTTGTTTTTTTTGTTTAACAATAATAAATTACTGGCGGCAAATTACAAATAAACAAAACCAGATATTCGTGTGCTTGTAATAAATTTATTAAAATTTATTTCGTATTCTATTTAAACGTTTTACAATCATTTTGTGGTTCCATAACAACTTGCCTTGCCTTGCCTGGCCTGGTGTGGTGTGGTGGCCAGCCAATCAATGTGGGAGTTTTCCCATTCATTCACTCTGTTGAAATATTGTTTTTGAAATACATTTTCACAGGCAGGCGCATGTTCTTTCTTTTTTTTAGAAATTTAAATATTTTTTGATTTTTTGTTTTTGTTGTTGTGTGTTTTAAATGATTTTGACATTTCTGTTTCAAGTTTTTCAAGATTTATAAGAATTATTACGAAAATAACTCAGATATTGCAACGCTTTGTTATAGAACATCGACAAACTATTCAAAATATTTCGATTTTTAGTCTGAATTTTCTATACTCGTTGCGCATAGATTGTGTAAAAAAAAATTATTTTAAATGGACGACATAATGATGATTTATACACACAGTTTTTTATTTTTACCTTTCATATGTTAATAAAATTAAGAATAATAAAATTAAGATTTATGAGCAGGTTCTTGTCTTCTTTTTTTGTTTTTTTCGTTTTTTCTTTGTAACATTCTGAATTACAAAATTTTTTTAAGGGCATTACATTAAACTTTAACAAATAAAAATTATATTCTACCAGGAGACCACTCCATAATAAAGATTAGGTTCGTTAGCCATTAAATAGAACCAAAGAACCCCACTAATGGGGGGTTCCCATATGCCACTTTCTTTAGAACGTTATTGAACATTATCGATCACAGTGTAGAACAAATAACTTAGTAGGCGTGAGAAGCAAATACTACACAGGTGTGCCGCTGGTATTATCTGTTGGGCTTATTATATTCACTTCATATTGGGAGTTGACCTTGAAAACTTTGCTTAACTGGCCATTACAAAACTTTAGTCCGTATTCTCACACCACTCAATTTGTCTGTGTTAATTCTATCCGTGAGTAGCAGGACGGACCTACAGTTTAAAATTTATTGCCAGAACACTGTTGTGAAGAAGTTGCCGAAAGAAATATTTTTTTTTGAAATGTTCGAGATGCCTGCGCTGGGAGTGTAACCACGGACTCGCTTCTAATTAGCCAATACAGTGCCTACTAGGTTTTAGGTTGGAGTGGTAGCTTTGATACCAAAAGCTTACTTGAGCACACATAGCGGGCCGTTGTGACGCCACAGGTGAATGCAGTCTCTGTACTGACCAAATTCCTTCAAACCAGGGTAGAAGAAGTTGCTCAGCGCAAGGGCTGTATATTTAAAACACGACTACACCACGCTGTGAAACCAGCCCGAAAGTTTGATAAACAAAGCTATATCCTGGACATCAATGGATGATAGCTCCGTCAAGCTGACAAGGATTGGAAAGCCAAATAACCACGCCAGAAGTCGTTAGATGGGAGCTGCATTCTTTCCGCGTGTCTTCCCATTACACAATGACCTGTAACACGGCCACTGTGATCGAGATGACATTACGACCAAGTCCAAGTAATTGGTTGGTGCGCCTTCTATCCATCGAGGGCCAAGTGAGCCTAGCAGTGGAGCAGGACTCCTCATTGACTCAGGATAGGTGCCCATTAAACAGTGCCTACTAAACTACGGCAATTTCAAATTTGAATATCTATTTTAATTCCCCCTATTTATGAATCTTTCAGGCACATTTAGAGTACAAGTAGCTATTGGTTAAGGTTTTAGTACGATATTTTTCATAAACATATTGTCCGTCCGGCCTAACAGGCCTAAGTGTATGTATGTTCGGCGAGCATATTAGTAGGAAAGTTGATTAAAAACTAGACGCCTTTACAAAATTAATGAATCAGGCTTAAATTAAAAGAGAACCAAACTGTTCACATTAAATACTAAAGCCTATTGACATCGTTAAGGGCTTTTTGTGGCACATTAATGACTTGAAAAAAACAAAACAAAACACAAGACAAAACCAAATAATGCGTACAAGTTAGTTCTTTATATACAGAGGGACAGAGTTTGATTTGTAACTCATTCCGTATTTTTTTATTTTTAATACTTTTTTTGAATACTTTTTATTTGTCGTTTTATTTTTATGTATGAATGTGTATCTTCTTTTATTTTTTTTATGCTACAATTTAAAAAAGGTGTTGAATGCTATGATTCAGCTGCGGGACCAAGGTGTGGCCGTTGTCCCTTGGGCATGATCGGTGATGGAAAAATTTGCAAGCCTGGCATTAGCTGCAGCGATCGTCCCTGTTACATGTAAGTAAATAGAATTTTATTAACTAAACTTTTATGTTTGTAATGATATGTACATACATACATACATATGTATGTATGTATGTCGTATACAAAGAAAACAATAGTAATGGATTTTAATTATATACGACAAAAACAAATAAAAAAACAAAACAAAACAAAAAGAATACAAGCGATAATATTTTCCATTTTTCATTGGAAAAATAACCCCAAAATCAGAAGTTTTTTAAAAGAGAAATGCCGCTTAGGATATTAAAATTAAAAGAACAAACAGAAAAGAATTGAACTGAGACACAGAAATATTAAGGAAATGTTGTTGTCGGAAAAACATCACATTAATGTGGTGGTGGTGTTTTGTTTTATTTTGTTTAAAAGCAAGCAATGTCATGTTTTACAATTTAAATTCCTCATAAATTGAACAAAACCAATCAAAATATTTACAAAAGCCGCCTTCATTCCAACAGCAACAGATAGACAGACAGACAGACAGACGGACAGTGTATAGAAAAGCCATGAATAGCCAATTACATGTATTCGAGAGCACCCGAACGGAACGTTAAGAAAGGATCAACAGGTGATCTTCATTTAGGGTTACTTTACCATTCCTATTCTTCTGTCTTTCTATCTGCCTCTGTCTGTCTGTCTGTCCATTTAATGTGACAACTTCACCGTTGTTTGTTGTTTGTTTTTGTCATTTTTTTTTCTTTCAATCGTGTGTTCTTTTCATTAAATCGAATGAGTTTTTAATAGAAAATCATGTTCTTGTTGTTCTTGTTGTCTTTAGTCAATAAATTATTGGCCGTTCTATGATGTTCTATTCATTATTTTCAGTTGATACAAGAGATTTCTGTAATAAAATCAAATGATTAAATGGCTTTTAAGACGCCTCGAATACTACATATATATTGTAACACGCAACTAATAACGACAACAACGACATAGACGGACTAACTAAAACTCTAATGCGCATGCTTACCTATTATATGAGATATTTTTTATGTTCTGTTGTAGTTGTGATAAGAAAAATCACTTAAAAGAACTTTGAATATTAATTAATGCCCTACGTTTATAAGATTTAAACTCATGTTGAGAAGATGAAAACTCTTAAGAGTACATGTATAAATTGAGTGATTGATTTTTGCCAACGCTTCTCCCAGTATTATTTTAAATTTGCAAGAAAATTACCTCAAATATTAATAATATCTTAGTTACATAAGTTTAACCTTCTTTCTGAGCGCTTCAGTGTCTCACTGGTCTGGGTCCCTGGGCACTGTAGCATTCTGGAAGCTTGCCAGGGCTGATGCACTACTTCCGGAATCTTTTTAAATCCACTTGAGTGCCACTTACCTCAGTCAAGTTGGCAATTGCGTGGAAATTCTTTCCGGACGCCAACCTATCCTGGGTCAATGGGGTGTCCTGCTCCACCGCTGGACTCGCTTGGCCCTTGATGGATAGAAAGCGCATAAACCAGATACTCGGTCTTGGTCGTGGTATCATCTCAATCACTGTGGCCACGCTTACAGGGCATTGTGTTCTGCCGTGGGTGCAGATCCGCTGAGTAAGAGGAGACTGTTATCCACTTTCTTTGTCAATGCCCATCTATTGCGAGGTGCAGATATAGATTATATGACTCTCCCATTCGAGCAAGCATCTATTGATATCAAGGATATAGCTTCGTTTATCAAACTTTCGGGCTGTATTTCCAGCGTAAGGTAGTCGTGCTTTTAATGTGCAGCGCTTGCGCTGACCAACTTCTTTTTCTTTCCTAGTTTGGTAAAAATTGGTTAGTACAGGGACTGCGTTCATCTGTAGCATCACAAGGGGCCGCTTTGCGTGCTCAAGTGAGCTTTTGGTATCAAAGCTACCAATCCAACCTAACCTAACCTAATCTAATTATGGAAATAATTCCACCAAATCAAGTCAGATTGAGGCTATTACCTTTAGGAAATAAGTACTATGTTACTTCTTTTAATTCTTTTCGGCTTCTCTTCCTAATGGAAGACGCCTCAATGGTCTGTTAACTTTACTGAACGAGATATACACTGTGACTCTGAAAATATTCTCCACAGTTTCATTCAGCTTCGAGCCAAATTTGTGGAGTTGTTAACGAAGTGTGTTTCATAATTTGCATATTTTCGCCTAAAAATTATCAGTATGGTCCAATCGTCACCTGAGAATAATATGAAGCATTTTCTGTATATTGATGTGGGAGAACCATACCCATGACTGGTGTACATTGCTCATGGCGGGTGTACATAAATTATTTAAGCATTTCAAATTCGTAAAAAAAATTTTTTCAGGCAAATTTTGATTTTAATTGATGCTTTACTATTGAACAGACGAACCGATATTTGCATTATTTTCTGGTGAATAATCAGAACAAATACGCTCTGGTATTTTTATATCGTGTGATGGATGAGCCAACATTTAAAACTTTTGGATTATAATGTTGAAAGAATGTTAGAATTTTGCGAAGCGTTCTTTTTAGGATAGTGTGATGGAGAAAAAGGAACAAATGCTTTGAATTTGCCCAACCGTCGTTAGCTTGAGATTCCAACATTTTATGTATAACAGTATACCAGCTATAACTCGTCTCAGAAGCGTGGTGTGATTAGAGAGTATGGTGAATGGTAGACTTTAATGACGAGCCCAACACAAGCTCTATTCCAATAGACATGAGTCCTTGAACATTATGTTTGGCTTCCTCATAACTTCATCAATTTTATTGGAGTTTCAAGTTTTCCATATAAAATTTTATTTCAAATCAAAAAAAAGTTGAAATATGTTCTCCAATAATAAAGAACTTGAACTTTAGAGAGCCTATAGTTTAGAATATTTTTTTTTTTGTTAGTGGTCTTAAATAATAATTTTCTTCTCAAATAGCCTATTGTGGTGGCATGTCAAAAGGGCTGAAAAATGAAATTTCTTTTTGTTTATGAGTCTCAAATAAAAATCAAATTTATTAAAGGCATCTTTATGATTATGATTGTTTATGGGCATGGAGGCAGGCATGAGGGCAGGCAGGTCTTTTAAAAGTGATAATGAAAAATTATATTAGCCATTCAAATGTTATTGTTGTTGCTGTTAATGCAACAGACCAACCAAGCAACATTAATACCAACGATGACATAAAGTTTTGATATCCAATATAAAATGACAGTGCGTGCGCGCACTGCGTACTCGTATTTGAGTAAGAGTTTTGATATTTGTAAAGAACTCCCATACATACATAGGTGAGTGCGACAATGTTGACAACTTGAAATGAAACAATCGTAACATTTTAAATTTTATGCAAATCAATTCGGATCTTTAAGAGGAAAACAAATAAAAGACAACGACAACGACTGAGACAACGACAACGATAAAGTGGAAACAAGGCGCACCTTGTAGCATTTTGTGAAACAGACACACCGTTAATGTTTAACAACGAATCATCTGAAGAAAACATTAAAAAAAAACAAAGAAAATACAACAAGGGTGATCCACAAGCCATAGTGCATAAAAGGCATATGTATACAGGTACTAAGTGAAGAGAAGCAACACCTACAATGCTATCAGTTTTTATCTTTTGTTGCTGTAGCTGTTGCGCTAATACGATGACAATACCGATGATGATGGTGATGGTGATGGTGAATGCTATGCCTGACTGCCGATTCGCTATTTGTGACAATATTGGCCAAGATATAAAGAAGATGAAGCAGTAGACCCCATATCAATTTCATTCATATCTTTTTTATTTTTCTTTTTTTTTGCTTTTACTTGACTAGTCTTGGTTGGTTTAATGCGAAGCATTTTATTTGGTTTGGTTTTTTAGTTTTCTTTTCTTTTCTTTTCATTACTTTTTAAAATCATTATCAATAAATGGAGTGGAACAAAATATGGTTCATTTGAATACTTTATTGTTCTCTCACATTTCCCATTTTTATCGATAAAATTAAAACATTGGGAATATATGTATTCACCTGATGCCCAACCACATGATCTTCACAAGCAGATTGAATGTTAACGTTTAAATCTGACTTGTAGACAAACAATTTCGTTAAGCCATACATGTGGCCATTATTTCAAATTGGCTTTTATTAAATTATAAAAAAACGCAATAATACATCTGTATGTACATACATACATACGCTTAGAAACACTTAATATTTCAATCTGGTTTTCTTATTAAATCCACTGTCATCATCATCTGTACGTTTTTAATTTAAAATTTTAATTTATTTTCCTGATAATTTCTCCGCATTTCGTTTTTTTTTATTTTTTTTGCATATTTAGTTGGTATGCTTTTTTCCCATGGTTTTTAATACTCCTGATGACTATGACTGTGAGACTGAGAGTATCAGTGTTAGTGTGAGTGTGCATTTTATTTGCTGTGACAAATTGAAAATTTTAATATTGAAAGGCCATAAAGAAAGAAAGACAAAAAAAAGAAAGAAAGAAAGAAAGCCTGTAAGGGAGTTGAACAAGATGAGTTAGCGAGTGTCTATCTCGAGATGAGTGGGTGTTATTAAATTTTGTGATGTGGTTAGTGGGTAGTTGGTACCGTTTTATTGTAAATTTTATGCAAAAATAATAAATTTATACGCGAATACGATGTGTTGCAGTTGTGGTTGAATTTTATTTTTCCACTGATTTTGTATTTCTTCAAATAGGAGGAGAGATTTTAATAACCCCGTGATTGTCATACGATAAGTTGTTCTACTTCTATTCAATCTACATACTACATACTTCTCAAATACTTAATATGAGACATCAAATGCTAGCAAAACCACATTATTAGCAATTACGAGACAGAGAAATTACCCCAAAAGGAAAAGAAAACTTTACTGTGCCAAAAGATCCCATGAAAATAGGGAGTAAAATAGTACTGAACAGAGAGCAACTCATGCAGGGCTAAACAAGTGCTAATGATCTGTAGAAGGGTTGCTAAAACGTAACATTGCATTTATACGGTGGTGTTCAAGCCAGAGATCAATAATGAGTATTCAAAAATATGAGTAGAATCGAATCATATTCATAATTCCTGATACTTATACGCTTTCATACTTATTTTAATATCATGGAACCCTCTACTCATATTCAAAATTTGAAGTACTCATCATATTCAGACTTAGCAACACGCGTATGATGTTATTGATTTCGACTCTCCATAACTCAACATATACACGAATCACAAAATAAGTATGATTCGCATACGAACACTAAAATACTCACTAAATGGTTGTGTGCTTGCTCTGCTTACTGCTCTGTCTTTTATTGTAAATGCAACAACAACTAAGACTGTAAATTTTGATGAATGATTCGAGTCACTCGCACCATTTCTCAGTATTTTTCTAAAGTTATGTATCTAAATGAGCAGGCTTATGAATCAAACATATTTCGAATGGTATGAGTTTGATGTCAACGTTGTATGCATACTCATTGCAATCTACACTTGTAAATCAACGTTGTAGTGAGTATGAATGAATCAGAGTACATAGTTAAATTTCAATATTGTTGACTCACGTATATTCAAAATTTCAATGAGAATGACTCATGTCAGTTGTTAAAAGTCTTGATAAGATACTCCTTTGCGGTTAACGATTTTCTAAGTGCTATTTCGCTAAGCACCACTGTGTTAAGTTGTAGAACAAAATAATGTTTTAATAATAACAAGTAAAACAAAGAATATATTCAACAAGTAAATTTTAAATACATAAATTATTATTGTATTGAAACTACAGTGGTGTAGTATAGTGGCTGGCTGGCTGGTTGGTTGGTACTCGTATTCACTTAATTTACATACTTTGACATCTCTTGGAAATTGTTGTGTGTTATGCGGAGGTGGACCTGTAATCACCTCGGTACCACTCAATAGATTCCAAACGTTTGTAGTTATTCGAAAACAAAATTGTTTTATTTAATACTTGTACTTTTGATCTTTTATTTTTATTTTATTTTTATTTTATTTTATTTTATTTTATTTGTATGGCAATTAATGGTATGTTTGGAGAGACAGCCGAGCCGTGTGGTTGGAGGTTTTATTTTGTACAGTTTTATGCTTCGACAGCGTACAAGAAAATTTATAACAGACACCCTGAAGTAACCAAATGACCGCAAACTTAAAAAAAAAACATACAATATATCAAATATTTTCGGTATAAAAGAAAGAAAACTTCGAATACGTTTGGCATACACTTGTTAGAAATCTTAAAGCCTTAAGAGGTTTTCAAAATTTATCACTCTTTCCCGTTGCACTCCCTTTGCCATATTGGGGCGGAGGGAAACGGTATGGCCTACAACAATAAAGCCATAAAAGGTAGGCTTTTAAAAAAAATATTTCAATTCAAAAGTGTTGTTAACACATGACTATTTGGTCAAAGACAGTCGTGCGTTTTTAGCGGACATACATACCACATTGTTTTTATTCTTTTTGAAAAAAACTTTAAATAAATTTCGCTTTCTATGGCAAAAAGGCTTTAAAGTCTACCAAGCATCAGGTTGGTGGTGTTAATGTTTCATTTTCATTTAAAAGATTGCTTTTGGTTTTGTTTTGTTTTTTTTTTATTGTGTTTTATTTCCATGAGGCTTCTTGTACTTATGTATACGCACTTCGAATGGTTGTGGTCGCCGTTCAATTCAATTTACGCTGTGGTCTTGGTCTTGGGAAAATGCCTTTAAATGTTTACTTTCTGCCTGTGGTTGAATGAAAATATTTCATTTACATTAAAGCCAGCGTTAACAAGACCATCATCATTGTGATGGGAGAAAGACATAGTGAATGAAAGAAAGAGAGAGAGAGAGAGAGAGAGATAGAGAATGAGAATATAAAATAGGAGACATGTTTAAATCATTTTGCTGGTTTTGAAAGGAACTCAAGCCTGTAAATGTTAAATAAAAGCAATGCCTTTGTACTCGTATGGTAAATGGTGATCAGCATTAGCCATTTGCACATTTCCATGCAATTTGCCAAACAAAATTAACAGAAAAAAAAAACAAATTCTTTCAACCAAGAAATAAAAATAAAACAGACGGAAGAAGAAGAAGATGATGAAAATGAGCCACTTACTCCTTGTGTTTATTATCCTTATGTTCATATTTCATAATTCCAATTTGCCATTTGCATTGGATTGGGTTGGGTTGTTTTACGCAGTAGACAGACAGACACACAGACAGGCAGAAGACAAACTTAAAACGTTGCTTTAGCCCCGAGGCAACAAGATGTTTCAAACTCGGCTATAACAACAACAAACAACAACCTAACTGCCTACACTTAAAATTTTACCACATAACCTGGCTTGAATTTGTTTGCTGATGTGAACATTTGAAACGTTTCGCCAAAATAATGTGTGAACAAAAATGTACAAAATGCGTATTAAAATTAAATACAGCCACGGAAATAAAATTGTTCAAAAAAAAAAGATACAACAATTGAAGTATAGATACTGGCATACTGATCTCAATTGAAATACATTTGATCCTTGAAGCACTTAAACAGCATTGGTGGGTATGGATAGAAGTGTGCATTATCGAGTTCTCTTTGATGACTCGATAATAATCTATCGTAGCTTTTATCACATTTCTTAACCGCACTGAGGCATACAGAGCGGTCTTTATCATTAGCGTCTTTTCGATGGTATTGGATCTTGTATTCTGGTTGATAAGAGGAATAAGGAATGTTTGAGATTTGAAACTGTGGAGAGAAGTATTATAGAGACATGGAGTAATAAATTTTTTTCAAAAAAATTTCAGTTCATTCAAATGTAATGGGTTCCGCGACATCGTTGGATTTCGATTGCCTCAGTTAATTTGAATATTGTGCACTCGTTTCACAAGAAGGCTCAATCTCGTTGGAGGGTACGTGCAAAATTGCTAGACTCTGCTGAACACATGTGGACCTTAAAACGCATGCTCATCCATCTTACAATGGCGATTGTGGCGGCGTTTTAAACCACTAAATGGATAACCTGATATTTTATAATTTTTTTGAAAAATCAAAGTGCATTTCGTTGAGTGTACTTTAATGCTAAGCGTTTGGTTTTGTGAATTTCTAAAACTAAGGCCCCCGAAAACAAAGTCTTCAACAATATTTTGTGGATTGCATTGGAAGAGTACCAGTATTTAAGCTTTTATTGTGTAGTATTGCGAGGATTTCAATGTTTCTTTTGTTTCGTTCTGTACTCATTGCATGGAGGTCTGTTTATTGTTATTATTTCTGTAATACTGCGACCAAAGGCATTTTAGCCTTTTAAAAAGTGCCTGCGTAATGCAAATAAACTAATATTCATTTCAAGCAGAAGAATGAATACAACAACAACAATAACAGCGAATAGTTATGTTTTATTGCATAGACCAGCTTTAAGTGAAATAGACAAACCACCACAAATACAAAAACAAAACAAAAAGGAAAAATTAAAACAATAACAACATCATGTAATCATCATCATCATCATAACGTTGGAGGCACTAAACATTGACTATATGTTATCCCTATACCACATACATAGCTGAGGTTAATTCGAGAACTTGCTTTTCAAAAATTATCACGTTATGTTTACGGGTTAATTCTCGATAAAGATACTGAAGTTATCCGTTTGTCAAATTGTCAAATTTAATAGAAGGGTAAACAGACAGTCTTTTTCAATACAAAAAGTAATCTTTATATCTGTAGGTTTAATTAAAACAGGATCTGCTTTATAAATGTTAACCGAATGCTCGTCTTAACTAACGTGCTTAGTTTGTAGGGTACTATGGGAGTAAAACCGTTTACATGGCATATACGTATACATATACGTATACATATATGTACAAATGTATGTGTATTGCGTTACGGATTATAGTTAAAAAAATGCGTAGGCGAACTCGTTAATGACAGTTGTCTGGATAGAGAGCAAGTAGTCTTTTTCTCTCTCGTCGAATGACTGTATGTATGAATATATGCAAGTGTGGCTAATACAAGAAACTTTACAAATGTAACAACGCTAAAATGCATGGCTGTTGAATTTCCTTATGCATTACCAACACAACTACATCCTCTACAAGCGATGTACGTGTGTTAAGCACTAGGATGATAATAATATTTGATCAGTAAAATTGATCACAACTTTTCAGTGACGTTTTCTCTTTCATATATTGAGTAGAACATGTTGTTGGTCCGGCAGTTTCTCTATATAGTTTTAGTCGTCCACTTTGTGGGCTTTTCTTTCGTTATGCATAAAGTGTGGGAAAGTTTTAGACTTGTTTTCTTTTATGTATCTCTTTTGGTTTGTTGTCTTTGTTGTTACTGTCTGTCATGGCAGGCGAACCGTTAACGATCTTTAATGTGATAAGTTGGCTTTTTTACTCTTTGTTTTACCACTTTTTTGTTTGACTTGAAAATTTTTAAAATGTACCGATCAGTGTTTGTGATTAACGTGGGGTCTACCCCTTAAACCAAATTGATATGCCTATCAATGCGTAACATTTGTGTTTAACTTCAATAGAAAATGTGTACAGGGTTGCCAGATTTTAGGATTGTAAATGAACGAAATATTAAGCAATTAAAAAGGATAAGGCATGTTAAATTATAATTACAATGTACTATCTTCGTAGAAAAAATTCTTTCCATATAACAATCTAAGCCAAGTTTCTTCTAACGAATGCTTACTTACCCTGCCTATTAGAATTACATTTTTATATATTAATATTAAAAATATTTATTTTTTAATTAAAATTTTATTTTTTATAAAACTGTGAAGGGGGAAGAGTGGCTTGAGTATTGATTTGAAATTTGCTGTGGGTTATCAAACATTTTTCTAAGGAAAATTTCGTAATGACTCCTAACACTGTTTCCTACATACATATAAACAAGACTATGGCAACTCTTTAATAGTTTTCCAGTGGCCTCTTATGTATGTATTTGTCTTTATCTCTTGAGCATCTTTTAAGCATGAGTTGAAAATGTTTTCAATATTTTCCATTTGATTTAATGTCTCATTGACAAATTTTTATTTTATTGTGTAATAAATTGTATAGTTTTTGTTATTATTTATTTGTGTATGTCATTAATAGCAGTTGGTAGTGATTGGGGAAAAGTAATGTTTACATAGTATCTGCATACATATCTATTGATGTTGAAGATTTTATTTGAAATTCGGTTTTTAAAGCCTTTAATCTTTTGATTTTTTCGGTTTGATAAATCGCCTTAAGGTGTATTTTTAATGCATCTTCTTCCTATATTTTTTCCACCACGATTAAGAAAGACTTCCCACACGTACATTAATTTACTTACTCATCATCATACATACGTACCAGAGATTTTCTCTTTTGGTCTCTCTGTTGTTTGTTTACTTTATTTGTAATTCTGCGTATGGGTGCCTAAGTGTGAGTGAGTGTTAATAAGATTTTCTTGTAATTGTTATTTCAATGATGTTGTAACCAACCATATTTACTTGCTTGCACAACAACAATAAAAGCAATAACCATAACAATAAAAACAGAAAAACAAAGAAAAAAACAATACCAGTACACGTACGAGTACAAGGAATAAAAGAGAAAAATTGTAAATAAATTTTCAAACTTCAACAGACATTAATTTAAGCCTTTTTGTTCTTACCCTTTCTCTCTCTGTCTCTCTGATCTTTGGATTTGTAGCGCTTTTTCGTACAGCAACAATAAAGAGCCGATTAATGTCCATTTATTTAAAACGTCATTTATTTAGCATTGTTGTTGGTTGCATTTCTTAAAGTTGTTGCCTGTCAGTCATTCAAAGATTATTGTTGTTGTTGTTGTTGTTGTCGAGCGAGTTCTGTGTTTTGAAATCTCTGTTTATTTACGTTAGTCATAATATTTTATATTTTATTTTGATTTTGTTTACCTTTTTGTTCTTTTTTGCAGGGGCGTACAATGCCACGACACTGTAAATGGTGCCCAATGCGAATCCTGCCCGCTTGGCTATGATGGTGATGGGCGTACTTGCACCAAACGTAATCCCTGTTTAGATGGACCATGTCCTTCAGGTTGGTAAAATCATAAATTTCCAATAATACAAGAAATTTTTGAATAGAATTTTTTTCAATAACTTAAGAAAATATACTTCATATTGTCCTTGTTTTTGATAACCGTAAATATTATAGGGAAACTTTTGATGGCATTCAATTTTATCTATTTGTGAATAGCAAATTTCTCATTGAAAGCATTATTTAGCATTCAAAATTTCACTTTATTGCCTCCTTTTCATTTTATTTCGCTTTGCCACGCTTTTGTTTTTATATTCAATTATTTATTGGCTTTTTTGGTTAAAATCGCGGTATTTTCTTGCTTTAATACAGGGCAAAAGTGTAAATTGATTTTCGACATCCACCCTAATTAAAGTTAAAGAGGAAGTTTGGCAGTTTGATTTATGGCCACAAATATTTTTTAATTTTAGCCTTTTTTTCTTAAACTGTTTTTATAATAATTTCCTACCAAAAAAAGAAAAAAAAAATTAAGAAAATAATATTTTTTTTTCAATTCAATTCAATGTTTACTAATGTGAAGTTTGTGAATTTTATAGGAAATATTATAGTGCCCAGCCATAATGTACAGCATTATCAAAGGCAGTATACGGCTCGTAAATATTCTGTAATGACATCATAGATCGATGCCAAGGCTAACAAATAAAAAGCCTTTTTGAATTTTAACTCACCCACACACACACACACACACAAAAGCTATAATTAAACAAAATTAATTACAATTACAATACAATAATAAGTATTAAGTTTTTAATTATAATTTATAAAGAAAGATTTATTTTGCAATTGATTTTGATTGAAATGATTAATGATTACACTGCTCTACAAAAGTAGACAACAAAAAAATGAAAAGAAATTATCACAAGAAAGTATTATGTTATCCAAAATAAATAAATTAATTAATTAATAAAAAAAAACAACAAACAAAGAAAAAATATTCAAATAAAAATAATAAAACAAACAAAAAAAGGAAAATTTTTTAATAATATTTGTTTGTTTAAATAAACTAATAAACTACAAAAAAAAAAAACAAAACAAAACAAAAAAATAAATTTAAATTAATAATAATTATACTTATACTCGTATACACTTTTCTTTGATAATTTTAAGTTCTAACCACACCAGAAAGTGGAAATTTTCTATGTTTTATATTTTAATTCACTGTAATAATTCACTGTAATGTAAGAAATTTTTAATAAAATTTTTGTTTTTAGAATAAAAAATTAAAATTAAAATAAAATAAAATTATTTTGTATATTAAAAAAAATATATATAAAAACAATATCATCTGTGTGTAAAGAAAAAAAACGGAATAAAAACTATTTTTGATTTAACAAAATAAAAATTTGTTAATTAGTTTGTGTTTTTATTTATTGTAGGGCAACGAATATTCTGTATTATATGATCTGGTAAATAATTTTCATCATTTTTTTAAATGTTTTTTTTTTTTATAATTTTGGTTTAATTTTCAAACATTTTTATCATCATTTTTAGTGGCGTTTATTGGTGTTGTTTATACGCTTCTAGAAATTATGTATTTCGGTTTTATTATTTTTTATTAATTTTATTTGATTTTATTTTATTTTATTTAATAAATAATGAATGTATGAATATTTCCATTTTCTGGTATTTATGGTTGTAGTTTATTATGCATAAAGAGCACGTGCTTTAACAAACTAATTCATTATAAACAAAATAAATAATTTTACATATAAACATACGTTGTATGTCTCTTTATTTAAATTCATGCTAATATTGTTTTATCGTTTTATGTTTACACGGTTGTACGAAGCCGTTCATTATTAATTATAATAGAAAAACGTATATAAAAACGTATATAAAAAATCAGCAATGAGTATTCATAAAGATGAGTAGAATCAAATTATACTCATAATTTCTGATACTTATACGCATTCATACTTATTTTAATATCATACTCATACTACTCATATTCAAAATTTGAAGTACTCATCATATTCAGACTTAGCAACACGCGTATGATGTTATTGATTTCGACTCTCCATAACTCAACATATTCACGAAGAACATAATAAGTATGAATCGCATACGAACACTAAAATACTCACTAAATGATTGTAAGTTTGCTCTGCTTGCTGCTCTGCCTTTTATTGTAAATGCAACAACAACTAACACTGTAAATTTTGATGAATGATTCGAGTTACTCGCACCATTTATCACTATTTTTCTAAAGTTATGTATCTAAATGAGTGAATGGCTTATGAATCAAACATATTTCGAATGGTATGGGTTTGATGTCAACGTTGCACGCATACTCATTGCAATCTGTACTTAATAAATCAACGTTGTACTGAGTACGAATGAGTCAGAGTACATAGTTAAATTTCAATATTGTTTACTCACTCATATATAAAATTTCATGATTGCTTATGAGTAGCGAAAAAACGATTCTGATTGCTGATCTCTGATATAAACCTGGCCAAATAAAAAATAATTACCTCTAAATATGTATCTATGATGCCAAGATAATGCTCTAGCTTTTGTGTGGTATCCAAATTAAGAACCTGTTTGTTCTGAACCCAATTTTCTCCAGGCAGAACAAAATACCAAAACTTGGTTTAATTACTGTCTGGCCGGTTAGGTTAGGTAAGGTGGAGAGTTTTCCCAGAGTTTTTGCCAGAAATATGCTGAGAGGAAGCCGCGTAAGAATTTTTTTCACATTTTCGTTTAAATGTCTGGCCTGTGGTTTGAACCGTCGCCTTACATCTAATAAGCCAACGCACTACTTACTAGACTACAACGACTTCCTAGGAAACTATCCCGAGTCTAAAATAAATCTTGCTATTGCAGAAATCTTTATATTAGAATGCTCGGTTAAAGATGTCAGAAAATAAAGCATTAAAACCCGCGTTGTCAAGAGCAAGACATTGACACATGAGTTGAAAGGCAGTCTTTTCCTCCTCTTCAAAAGGACAGTGGTCTGTAAGAATCGCTATTGTAGCATAGATGGCCATGTAATTTAAGGACAGATGTGAATTGGTCCTTTTTTCGTTCATACGGGTCCAGCAGAGTCTAGCAATATTGCATGTGCCTGTCTGCCGCCATTTGCAGTCTGGCTGTCCAAGTAAAAAAATCCCAATACCCAACAAGCAGTACGGCACATTCAAAAGAGTTCATGACACTGCTTGGAAAAGATATAAGTTCTCTTAAATTCCCAAAAGCTTAGTGAGTAATATTTTGGCTTACTAGACAATGGCCTGAGACTATAATCTTTAGTTCGGACTTCTTTCACTCTAATTCATCGCTAAACTTTAGGTCATGGCACTCATGAATAACATTTACTCACATAATATGGGTGATGTAAGAAGCGAAATCGGAATTCTAATACTAATCATTAACCATTAACCATTAATCACCATTAACCATCACTAACTGTTTCTATTGTATGCTTAAAACGCAACCATTTTAATCGTTGAATCTATTTTTATCACTTACAGGCGTTGAATGCATTCAGATCGGTTTGCCGCCATATTTCCAATGCGTTTCGTGCACACGAAGTCAGAAGATCAATGGCACCATGTGTGTCGATGTAGACGAATGTGAACTCTATCAGCCTTGTGATCCCAAATCGACATGTGTTAATCAAAATCCTGGATTTAGATGTGAACCATGCCCCATGGGCTATAGTGGTATGCATGTGCATGGTTATTATGCTGAATACTGGACTGTAAGTTATCAAAAACAGAGCTGTTACGATATTGATGAATGCCAAAATGGCATGGCGAGATGTGGTCCCAATTCAGTGTGTGTCAATACTATGGTGAGTACACGGTGGCATAGAGTTAGACGAACGAACGTTCGTTTTAAGAATGTTTTAGAATATGTACGTTCGGCTAATCTTACCGTAACAATTTATTCGATAGGGTTCCTATCAATGCAAGTGTCGTGATGGTTATATTTCGAATGGCACATCAAATTGCTTTCCTATAGCCGATATGTGTCCGGATGGCACGATATGCAATAGCAATGCCATGTGTATACTCGCGGATAATTATAAATATCGTTGCAAATGCAAAGTTGGTTGGGCTGGCAATGGTTTAATATGTGGACGTGACCGTGATTTAGACAGCTGGCCTGATCTTCAATTGCCCTGCTCGGAATTACATTGTAATCGCGACAATTGCCCAGATCTGCCGAATTCGGGCCAGGAGGATGCTGACAATGATGGCATCGGTGATGGCTGCGATGATGATGCCGATGGTGATTTGGTATCGAACGACAAGGATAATTGCCCATTTACCTATAATGTGGACCAATTTGACTCGGATCATGATGGTGTTGGCGATGCCTGTGATAATTGCCCATTTGTACCGAATCGTAAGCAGTTGGACACTGACGATGATTCGTTAGGCAATGATTGCGACGAAGATATGGACAATGATACGGTGGTTAATGAGTATGACAATTGTATGCTGGTGCCTAATCCAAATCAAATGGATTTGGATGGAGATGGCATTGGAGATGTCTGTGATAATTGTCCCAGTATATCGAATCCCTCACAAGAAGATCGGGACAATGATTTATTGGGAGATGCCTGCGACAGCGAGATCGATGGCGACAATGATGGCATACAGGATAGTGAAGATAATTGTCCCATGGTTAGTAATGCCGATCAATTGGATACTGATGACGATGGCAAGTAAGTAATCAAGTCAAGTGTTTGCATTACAAGCTTTCTTTTTTAATAAAAAAAATTTCTTATATTTTGTGTGAAACAGAGGAGATGCATGTGATGACGACATGGATGGTGATGGTGTGCCCAATTACAGGGATAATTGTCCTTTGGCTAAAAATCCAAATCAATTGGATTTGAATAGTGGGTTGCTTTAATGTCTTATAGGTTTTCTTCTTTTATGTGAACATCTCTTTGTTTCAGAGAACGGCAAGGGTGATTTGTGTGAACTTGATGAGGATGACGATGGCACTCCCAATATTATTGACAATTGCCCCAATAACTCTATGATATATTCCACTGATTTTCGTACCATACGTTCGGTAATTCTAGATCCAGAAGGTGAGGCCCAATTGGATCCCAACTGGGAGGTGCATGCCAATGGCTCTGAAATTATACAAACTTTAAATAGTGATCCGGGTTTGGTGGTGGGTCATGATGCTTTTGGTGGTGTTGATTTTGAGGGCACTTTCTATGTTAACGATGATACCGATGATGATTATGTGGGTTTTATCTTCAGCTATCAGAGTAATCGAAAATTCTACATTGTAATGTGGAAGAAAAATACACAAACATATTGGCATTCAACACCCTTCCGGGCTTCTGGTGAGCCGGGCATACAAATAAAATTGGTGGATAGTATTACAGGGCCTGGATCAATGTTGCGTAATAGTTTGTGGCATACAGGAGACACTAAGGATCAGGTGAGGCTGTTGTGGAAAGATCCACTGAATGCTGGTTGGAAGGAGAAAACTTCTTACAGATGGTCACTCATACATCGGCCTGCCATTGGCCTTATACGTTTGCGCATGTTTGAGGGCGATAAGCTAATATTGGACTCTCACAATGTGTATGATTCCACCTTGAAGGGCGGACGCTTGGGGGCTTTCTGCTTTTCCCAACAGATGATTATTTGGTCGGATTTGATATACAAATGCAATAGTAAGTAGAATTATTAACATTTACAATGATGAGTACTCAAATAAAAATAACAATGTATTGTTTTCTGATTGAATGATTAGCTCGTGTGCCTGCTTTGGTTTACAATGACTTACCAGCTCACTTAAAACAAAAGGTGGAAATCGATAGATAATCATTTTTTATTGCACTGCGAGATAATTGTTAGCGAATTAAAAAAGAATTTCAAAATGTTTGGTGCTCATATTAAAAAAAAACGAAAAAAGAAACAATAAAACGATCAAAACACAATATTATACGTAATTTGTAAGTGTAACTGAAATAATTGCCATAATAAGAATACATAGTAATTAAATATTAACTTTGCAACGAAGCGATTAAATAAAATATTTAAACATTTTATTCAAAATGCCGACAAACGTATTCTATTTTTATTTTCTAGTGAATTAAAATGAAAACTTTTAATCTTTCGGTGAGCACATACATAACATAAATACATAATTGGTCATTACAATCCTGCAGTCAGGATTACGACCTAGCTTCTCACACCACTCATGTGCGTTAATTTTTATACATGATAGGCGGAACCTACAGTTTAAAGTCGACTTCGATTGAGAAATTTTTAGGAACTTTTCATGGCAATTTTTTATTTACTCTCAGAGGTTTTTGCCGCAAATCTACTGAGAGGAAGTAGCCGAAGAAATATTTTTTCATATGATTTAGTTTCTATAAAGCCAATCAATAAAACCCCGAGTTACGAATCAGACAGAGATCAGCAATGAGTATTCAAAAAGATGAGTCGAATCGAATCATACTCATAATTTCTGATACTAAGGTATACGCATTCATACTTATTTTAATATCGTTGAACCTCGAGCCTCTACTCATATTAAAAGTTTGAAGTACTCACAACTAAGACTAATATTGATGAGTAATTCGAGTTACTCGAACCATTTCTAAGTATTATAAGTATTTTTCTAAAGTAATGAATCTGAATGAGTAAGTAAGCTTATGAATCAAACATATTTCGAATGGTATGAGTTTGATGTCAACGTTGTACTCGTACTTATTGCAACCTGTACTTATAAATCAACGTTGTAGTAAGTACGAATGAATTAGAGTTCGTAGTTAAATTTCAATATTGTTGACTCACTTACATTCAAAATTTCATGAGTGCTTATGAGTAGCGAAAAAACGATTCATTGCTGATCTTTGCTACAAATCTTGTGTACGGCGAAGGGTTAAGGAAACTTCTATTGCTCGTATCCAATATACAATTCAATATGCATTTCATAGCATACTTTTAGGTGGTTTTTGAAAAATAATGATTTTTAATTGAACAAACAAAATTCAAGAACCAAAGCGATTTACTTACGTTTTCTTTAAAATAAAAAAAAAAATTATTTCCATGGCATATTTTTTTTCTTTTTACCATAATTAATTAGAATGTCATTGTTAATTAATTTTTCATTTATTATCATTATTATTATTTCATTTTGTTTTTGGCTTCTTTTTGTTTGTTTTGAGAACGTAACATTACTAACTATTTATGTATGTATGTGTACAGCTAGAAAAAAATTTTTTAAATTTTCTGTTTTGTTTTGTAGGGATTTTCCATTTTATTTTGAATTTTATAAGTATTTCTTATATAAACAAGCATTAATTAATTAATGTACTAAAAAATGTAAATATATAGGTTTTGTATAGCATTGGTTTGGTTTTCGGTTTCGTGAAGTTTACAACTTCCAAAATTAATTATCATTCATCGTTTTTTCTTTTTAATATCAAAGGTAACAAAACTAATTGAATTATTATTTTTTTTTAACTTAAATTTTTTTATTATAAATTTTTATATGGAAGAGTATACAATAATAATAATTGAAAGTTGTTCTGGTTTTTATTCACTTTTTTTTATAATTAGTATGTACGTATGTATGGTATATAAGCAGTATAAGGGTTTTGTTAGTTTATTTAATTTAATTTTTTCTTCACGTTTTTGTTTTTTGAATTATTTTTATTGTCATTTATTTTTAAATCATACGTATTTTTGTGTGTGTTTTTTTTTTAAATAATGATTTATTTATACTTAAACTATTAAGTATGTATGTATTTATTTATTTATAAAGTGCTTCAGAAAAAGTGGCTGGGATTACTAACCGCTTTAAAGTAAAATTCCTTCAATTCACAAATTTTTTGTTTTGTGCTTTAAATAACTCCCTCTTTTAAACGATTTTGTATTGGCTTCCATATTTTATTTTTTTCTTTTTATTTTATAAATTTTTTTTTATAGATTTTAAACTAATTTTATAATCGTGTTCTTCATTTAGAGTTTAACAATGATTAACTTTATTACATTTTCTATATTTACATTGTAAATATAATTTTTTTTGTTTATTTTAATAATGTATACGAAAATATTTTATAAATATTTTAATTAAATTTCGTTTTAATTTCTTTTTTATAACAATTTTTGATTTGACAGTGAACAGGGAGGTGGGTGGTTGGTGGTGTTGCTTTAATAAAATTGTGGCTAAATTTTAAGGAAATTCGTTAGAGTTGTACTTTCTGCTTTTCTTTCATTTCATTTTCTTTATGTTTTTTTTGTTTTTTTTTTTTTTGTTGAAAGAAATGAGCCTGGAGTATATATAAAATAAATGATTTTTGTTTTATAATTTAAATATAAGATTTCTTGTTTTTCATTTTCTTTTTGTATTGCTTTGAGAAGACAAGTGTCGTGCTTCTGGAATGGAAAGAACACATCTGTCTGTACAAAAATAAATTGGCTTAACTAAGCAGCACGTCGGAATTATATTTCTTTTCTTTAAATTTTCTTTTCTTTTTTTTTTAATTTAAGTTACAAATATAACTAATTCGACTATTGACTATGCTATCATTTAGTGTCACGCTGAATATTTTATTCTTTATCATGGCCATTGGCGCCTAATTCCAGCAGTTCATGTGGTTCAGCATTTAACTAAAATGAAACATGGATTAAAAATTAATCTTGAAAACATTTATAAAACACCACCACAATACTTACTCTGTCTACCTTTTCTAAATCCCGTTTAGATAATTGATTTACTAAAATTGTGCCCAAAGCATCACACATAACATTGATGGTAGTACGGAAACGATCTCTGGGAAACAACAAAACAAAAATTTAATAAAATAAATCAAAAATATATTTTATTTGACGCTGTTGTATGCACTTACAGCAACCAATCGACAGCTATAATGAGGGAAACATCTTTGGGTTCCAAGCCAACGGTGTCCAACACCATTACCATTGTTACAAGACCAGCTTGTGGTATACCAGCCGCACCAATCGAGGCTGCTGTAGCTGTAATACTGACCGCTACAATAGTACCAAACGAATAACTAATCTTTCTGTATTGGGCAATGAACAAAGCCGCCACAGCTTCATATAAGGCAGTACCATCCATATTGATGGTGGCTCCTACGGGTATGACAAAACGTGTGACACGTGGATCTATACCCATGCCATCCAAGCATTTAATGGTCAAAGGCATGGTAGCCGAACTAGAGCCAGTGCCAAATGCTGTGGCCAATACTTGACTGAGTTTGGCAATATACGGATACGGCAGTTTGCGTGTACCCAAAAAGAAAATGACCGCAATGGTGCCTGCACGAGAAATAAGGTTAAAAAAAGGAATTAAAATTTCTATTCAAAAACTTTAAAACAATTTCAGTAGCGCTTACCAAAACCATGCAGGAATAGACCCAACATTACGGTAAGAAAGTACCAACCCAAAGACTGTATGGTATCGGTTATCGAGTCCATTTCAATAATTTTGGCAGCAATCAAGAAACCAACACCCAAGGGTGAGATCCTATGAAAAATTAAAATGATATTGTCAACTAAGTTTCTATTAAAATCATGGAGTAAGGGATGGTACTTACCAAATAACCCATGAAGTAATTGTCATCATGGCTTCACTCAATGTGGTAAAGAAATCCTGCAGCAATTGGCCTCTTTCGCGCATTCTGCCAATAGTAGTACCCAAGACAACACTGAACATAACCAAACCTAAGACATTGGAACCTTCTCTTTGCGTAGGCTTGAAACTCCATTGTTCCATAGGCACTGAAATGAGTAATGAAAAGAATTTTTATTTGATTGAAAACAACATTGCAAAGTAATTTTCAATTTCCAATACATACATGGTGGTGTAATACTGGTGTTTTCGAATAATTCTGTACGATGCTGTAAAGAAATTTTGAATTAAAAAAAAAACTATAAAAGAAGTACACATGTAATGATGATTGTATGTAATTTATCAACAACACTTTAACACTTTTTTTTTAGCAAATTTTTAAACTTTGCCCAGATCGTATTACAAGGGGGGTCCAAAAATTTTAAATTGAAACCCATTATGTTGCATTATTACGATGTGACTGACAATCACTAACAGAAACAAAAAAAAAAAAAAACAAAAATTTGCTGTGATTTAATTAAAGAAATAAAACCAACACTAAAGTGGATGTAAATGTCAACAGCAAATTTAATTCAAGCCACAGATTTAATTTAAAATTGTTTTCAAAACAACTACAGACGATCAGAACAAATCAGATCAAATCAGATCAGACAGACAGACATACGGTCAGTCATACTGAGAGATGTTGACGACGATGGTGATGATGATGATGATGACGATGACGATGATACCCCTTATGGTTATAGTTGTGACAGCAAATTGTTACAAATGATACTTTAACAGGTTGGTTGGATTGTTGGGTTCATATTTGTGAATTTGAATTTTGCAATTGAAATTGACAAAAAAAAACAAACAAATAAACAAATAATAATGATCGTACGCATACAAAATTGGAAGAGAGAACTTCTTTTACAACAAATGTAATGAGAACTTATCATCCATCCATCCAATTATCCATTCATGTTTGTCTTAATAAGAGTATCACAAATTTAGATATTTTATGCTGCTGCTAATGGCTATAAATTGAATGATTGCTGCTGGTGAGACTGCAAAAAACACGAATTCATCACCATCATCTCCATCATCACCAATGCTTTCCATCCCTACACATTACGAAAATTAAATTGTCACTGACACTAAGTATTAATGGAGTGATAGACAGAGAGTACATGTTTCCGATTTAATTTTCAACAAAAAAAAAACTTAAAAAAATTGTGTTGCTTTAAATGCTTACCTGGAACATGGTGGATTGTATAATGTTATCGGTGAACATGTTTCTTTAATAATAATAAACATACAAGGAAATTATATTTTAATTAAGAAAACCAAGAAAATTTAATTTATTTTATATGAAAACAAACCTTATTAAATCCATAAGAGTATCAGGTGTTAGCACCTTTGAAGCCTTATCCACTGATTCTACACGTGTTTCAACAATTTGAGCATCTTGACCCGGACGTATGGTGGTTACCAAGCAAATGCCCAAGACTACAGCTGAGACAGTGGTTGTAAAATAATACACAATGGCTCTGAAATTATTGGAATTTTGTTCGATTTTTATTTTATTATAGAACTTGTATGGGGGTTTTGTAATTTTGATTTTTACCTGGTAGCAATTTTACTTGACATACTCAAGTCTAGGCCACCAATGGCACTGGTTATTGATGAGACTAACAATGGCACAATCAAACATTTTAACATACTATAAAAAAAAAAACGTAAAAGAAATAAATAAATTAGCGACAGTTTAAGATGTTTTTTCTTTTTAATGTAGAATGGAAAAATGTTATGATACTTAATATTGAATCGTTAAATATTTTAAAGTGAAATCCATAATAAATTCATACTTATATAATTAATGCCATAGACACACTAATCTTTCTGGGAGGCCCAATTTGAATTCAAAGAAATTAGCTTGAGATTGGCCGGTATAAATACCTGATTTGAGCACCATAGAGATCTTCTTTGGTATATTAGTGCACAATGTTGGATCTGGTCTTTGTAATAAGCAATAAAAGCTTATGAACTGCCTAGAACTGGGCAGGGAATCAATACCAAGACAAAGACCAACAAAACTAATAGAATCTATATATGTGCTGAGGACATAAAATGTAGAGAATATCATACGAAAAAAGTTATGCACGAAGTTAATTTCATTTTTGTTATCTTTTTATTTCTTTAAGTAAAAGGAATTAAATTTTTATTGTTATTAGAGGACTCTATTCAATGGCATCGGAAATTGGAAAATCAAAAATCACAAGGCATTAGAAGCTTCTACACGGAGAAGGGATAATTGAAGTCATGGTTGCCCCGATGTCCTAGTTGGTAATGTGCTAAATTTCAAGTGCTCAATGATGAAGCCGCCGTAGTCTAGTAGGTAGTGTGTCGGTTTATTAGACGTAAGGCCACGGTCCAAACCCCAGGTCAGACATCAAAACGAAAATATGAAAAATATTTCTTCGGCAACGTCTTCTCAGTAGAGTTCTGGCGAAAACTCTGAGAGTAAATAAAATTGCCACAATAAAGATTCTCAAAATTCCCTCTTTCGGAATCGACTTTAAACTGTAGGCCACTCATGTATAAAATTAACACACACAACATAAGTAGAGTGAGAAACTAGGTCCACGATCCTGACTGAAGGGTTGTAATGACCAATTATGTATGTATGTATTTAACAACATTACTGAGGTCCTATGCTTTTGTAGGATGTCAATATAAACAAATATAAATATATGTCAATATAACAAATATAAGATTTAGATTTTTGATTTTTCAAAACCAGTTGCTTAAGTCAACACTACTATATCGAACACTATATGGCAATGCAAATAAATACTCATTAAATATCTGATATTTCAAGAATGATCTAAACAAAACAATTAAAAACTTTTGGGAATTTAATCGAGAAGCCTTTAAAAAAAGATACAGCAATTCTAACAGAAAACTTAACTCAAATAAGGACAATCACTAAAGGACCTACCAAGTCTGCCAGCATGTACACATTTATGTAAAGAAGTGATCAGTGCTACCAGCAACTGTAAACGTAATCACTATGAATGTGTATAGGAAGGAACACATGTACATACATATATACATGTATATTTTGATATCTTCTCTAACCATAAAGGACATAAATTTTGAATTTGTTCTTCTTTTACTGTACAAAATGCAAATATGAAATGCTATATGATGAGTATACTTACCGCAAAAATATTTCACCGGGAAATGAAATGTACATGATTTCACGATTAGTCCAGGCACCGGTGGTGCTTTTGATGATGAAACCCACAACGCCGCCCAGAAACACACCAATGACCGTTAATATGGTCAAAAGGTTCTCCTCCATGAAGCCTTTCTTCGGTCGCGTCATATTGGATTTTTCTGTTGTTGTTTTATTTATTAAACAAATTTATTTAAATAATAAATAATAAAACTAGACTAGAAAGTCTAGATTATTTTGAAATCACTTGATCACAGTTAAAGTTTTCAATATAGATGCTGTTTTATTTGAATAAAAAAAAAACAAAAACAAAAAAGGATACAAAAATTTAATCCTTTAACATTAATAGTTCGTTTATTTATTTATTTTTTTTTATTTTTTTATTTCAAGTTTTGTGGTTAAATTGAGAAAACAGAAAAAAAAAACTTTGGCTTTATTTGTTTGGAATATTTATTTAATTTTCGTTTTATTTAAAATAAATTTTATTTGAATAATTTTTTTTGTTGTTTGTTTGATTTTTTTTTTAAGTTCTGTTCTTGTCCGCGTTTAAAATAAAACTAAATTTTGTTTTTAATTCAAAACCTAACAAATCATCAAAACAGCCAAAATCAACCACATTTCAGTTTTATTTATCATTTATTGCGTCTACCATACATACATACATACATACATAGGAGCCATATATACATATATATGTACGACAACGAACAGTGAGAGGCAGAACGCGCGTTAAACTTTTCTTTTTTTTTTTGTTGCTTTTTACACATGCAAATCTCTAATATAATATGAATTATCACACTTATAAGTTATTACGTATGCATACATGCATACATACATATGTACATGCATACGTACTTAAAAACATTGAGCAACGGATTAAACTTGAAAAAACAAAACAAAAGAAAGCTTTTTTTTATTTCAACCCTCATAAAACATGCACTTTTTTTAGCTCTCTTCGTTTAAAATGTTCTCTTCGTTTTGTTAAGCTTTTAGTTTTGCTGAATTCTTTGCTCAATACTAGAGGCTGCTGCAGCAACAACAACCACTTTATAAAGATCATGTTTGTTAGAATCTCTATGTATGTACGTATACAGAGTATCATTATCAATAGGCTCGTAAATAAAAACGAGATCACGTTCAAGTTTATTTACAACAAAAATAAGCAAAAAAAAAAAACGAACTATACGAACTGTTTCAATAAAATAACCGGAAACTACAAAAATATTGAAAATTACAACAAACACGAAAAGAAATAGACACACATACATGTAAACTAGCAAGTGTACTTAAGATATGCACATGTAAACATGCTTGTGTGCAAGTAAACACGAGTAGAGTAATACTTTACATTTGTTTACATTTGGAGTGGGAAAATAACAGTGACCGACTTACACAACTACAGTGATAGAAGTTTAGTATCCAATCAATTTTTCATTCATTCAATATTTTACATTACCATCGGCATCTGCATCTGTATTGTCATCATCATCATCATCATCATTATTGTAATTAATATGATAATCATAACATGATATGAATAATATTATCAGTTTAACATCATTACTATGTATAGCGCCTTTACAACAACATACATACATGCATGTAACCCAACAAACATTGACAGAGCCAAAGTAGAAAATCAATAATAAACAAATGCATGAGTGACTGATGGATTTGCATAGTTCGATAAACAAATTGAATGTGAATATTATTTCTAGTTGAAAAGCATTTATTATTAATTACTCATCAGTTACAAAAACATTCGTTAGTAAATAAAAAAAAAAAAGAAAAAAGAAATGAAAAATGATTTTACGGGGAGAAAACTGAGCACTAGCAGATGTCAATTTATGGAAACTCTGACAGAATTGCGTCGTTAGAATCTATAGAATTAAAAATTTATATTCAAAATAACAAGAAAATTAATTATATGTATAGGAATTATTATTATTGTAGCTTTTTATAGTAAAATTACGACGTTATTTGTGTAGAACACAAAATCATAAAAAAGAAAATTTAAATATTTTGTTTTATTGAAAACTAAAGTTAAAATTGTTACAAGACTTTAGAAATTGTTTGCGATATTTTCGAATTTCAGTGTATGATGTATGATTAGTTTTTTGCATCATATAACTGCCTATTGGGTTATGTTAGTACGATTGAAATCTCTTCGCATTTAAAATATTCTTGAAACTCTAAAGACCGCACATCGGGTGTTATTATTATTATTATTACATATTTTCAGTTTCAGTTTTGTTTAGTTTAATTTGGTAATAATCAATTAATAGAGGACATACTGACATACATATGTTGATATATTGTTTAATTAAATTGACCTTAAGCGTTTATTAAGTTTTACACTGTTGGTGTTGCTTGTATTGTTAGAAATTAATTTACATAATAAAAGCCGACAGAAAGTAATTTAAATCCATACAAATCGAGTGAATAAATGTGTGTTAAATAAAGAAAATAAAACGAAAAATTATTGCAACATGAAAATATTTAAGCGTTGTAATAAGAATTGTTTTCAAAACATTAATAAAATTAATAAGAATCAATATTGAAAACAATTTGAAATTCTTATAGTCATAGGTGTCGTCTTGATGGTTTAGATTGAAGACGTTTTTAGCCTTAATGAAACACTTATTAAAATGAATTTAAATTTAGCATACACACTCAATTTAAATTAGATTTACATCTCATGTAGATTTAAAATTTATTCAAATTATAATTGAAATGCCTAGAGAAGGTTGTTTTTTTTTATTAAACTCGCTTTTTATGCTGCCATAAAACAAATTTATTTAAATTATATTCCAAATGTATAGAAGTTTCATTAACGTCATATTTTACTCGTGTAAATAGCCGATTTACAAGTTCAACCATTAAAAGAATGCGGTCTGTATTTAGATTTTCCGTTTTCTAGTTGAGTATTTCTTATTCACTTGTTTTTGATTAATAAAATAAAATAAAAAAAAATAAAAACAAATATCGCACTTGGAATTTTATAAGGTGTAGTAAAGAGAAACCTTTTGAATTAATTCCATATATCAAGCCAGTTGCAAGCGTTAAACTATCTATCAGACTAAGATTTCTATTAGATACTGGACACCCTAGCCTCAGAAGGAATATTGCTCCACTGTCAAACTAAACCTAGCTTAAAATGGAAATGGAAGGCATTACTCTCAGTGTGTAATGAAAAGGAATTTTAATGATATGTACCAGAGATCAGAAACGAATCGTATTTTCGCTATTCATAAGTACTCATGAAATTTTGAATATAAGTGAGTCAACAATATTGAAATATAACTGCTCTGATTCATTCGTACTCACTACAACGTTGATTTATTAAGTACATGTTGCAATGAGTATACGTACAACGTTGACATCAAACTCATATCATTCGAAATATGTTTGATTCATAAGCTTACTCATTTAGATTCATCATAACTTTAGAAAAATACTAATAATACTTATAAATGATTCGAATGACTCGAATAACATCGTATTTGTTGTTAAGTATGAATATGATGAGTACTTCAAACTTTAAATATGAGTAGAGGTTCCATTATATTAAAATAAGTATGAATGCGCATAAGTTATCAGAAATTATGAGTATGATTCGATTCTACTCATCTTTTTGAATACTCGTTGCTGATCTCTGATATGTACATGGCAGGTAATATTTTGTGACCATTCGTGTGTATGTTTCAACTTTATCGAGGGCATATCTATTACTCAAGGTGTATCTATGTATTAAAGGAACAAATGATTTCTTTTTACAACACCTAATACATATTTTCATTATTCTTAATAAAACTGTATCTGAGTATAATGAAAATGAGCCCAGTAAATAATAACTGAAATATTTCATTCAATTAATTTTCTTTTTTCATTTGCATGCATAGACAATGTGGGTCAATATTATTTCACTATAAATATTTTATAGTGAATGTAGAATATTTTTTTGTATATTTTTTTTTTAATACTCAACAATTGAATTGTACCGTTAAGTGTAAACAATTTCACATAAAAATGCAAATTGGAAATATGTATGTATGTATGCCTGTATCTATAACATCACATTGTGATCATTATACGTCCAAACAAGTCTAAGCCAAGGGAAACCAGAAAGAACGACTCAATATTTCATAAACATTCATGTTTACATTGCTTGTCTAGATCGTATGGCAAGGGAGATGACACTCCCCCATTTTTATTTTTTTTTTCAAATATAAGGTCTCAAGTTCACATCACATCACACTTGTATGCATACGCGCTTAATAAATATTTAATTAACAAACAATTTAAAAAACATTTTTGTTAATAATTCTCGTTTAACTAACAAACAAATTTATATTCTATTTAGCACATATTATTTAAAAAAAAATTTAAAAAAATAATCATAAAAACTAATCGAATTAATGACTTAATAATGCTTATCGATTAGCGTTAATTTTTTTTCTTTATTTATTTCGAGAGCTTTTTTTAGCTGCTTGTAAAACAGTATGTAGGAGTGCCGTCAATCTATTTTGGTCCGGTTTATTTTGATTTAAACCTGTACGATAACACTTTGTAAAGTTATCGTTATGATTACAAAAACAAAACTTTAATGTTTTGTAGTGTTTTGTTTTCAGACACTTTATTTCTAATGTCTAGATTGCTATCGCTCGGTAGTTAATCTGGAAATATTATTGTTATTAATTTTGTTTTTTTTTCTATTTTGTTTTTAATAATTAATCACAAACAAAATTTTATTAAGACTATTTAAAACTGATAAGATTTTCATTTGTTCAAATAAAAGACCGGCTATTAAAATTATTTATTTGAAATGTTGATAAAAGTCTGATCGTGTTCAGTATCAGAGCGCTCAAGATTCTAGTGTGTGTTTAATAAAATTAAAAAAAAATAATATTTGAGATCTAAAGGTGGCAGAAAAATTGGTTTAAGCCCGTGTAGAAAAGGTGTCTTCATTAATATGATATGTATGTATGCGGAGGACCATAACGATTTTATTTAAAAATAATTTTTATTTACAAATAAAATTCGCAATCCGCTAATCAATTAAGTTGATTAAGTAAATTAAGTAAATTTTTATCAGACGACTTCATAATCTTTACCATCAACTCTATTTGCCATTTTGTTTCTTTGCTTCCCACCTACTATATCTGGAAGCCGCGTAATACTTTTTTCTTTACGCCATTAAAGAAATTGAGAAAGTTCCTTTCCGGCTCTTCGCAGTGTGCCAGAGAAAAAAGTGAAGAGTCATATGGAGAGAGAGAGAGAGAGAGAGACAGGGTAAGTATAAGCAAAAGAATATGGAAAAATATTACTTCGGCGACTTCCTCTCAGCAGATTTCTGGCAAAATCTCTGAGAGTAAATAAAATTGCCACGATCAAGTTTTTTAAAAAAAATTATTGCGTTCGAAGTCGACTTTAAACTGTAGGTCCCACCACTCATGTATAAAATTAACGCACACAACATAAGTGGTGTAAGAAGCTAGGTCGTAATCCAGGCTGAAGGGTTGTAAAGACCAATTGTGTATGTATGTATTTCGTTTCATTCGAGATGGCTTGGCTGGGGTTTGAGCCACGACCTACTAAACTGCCATCATAAATGTTGTACCCAAAACTAATATAAATTTGCCGCCTAACATCATTTAATATTTGTGAGTGTATTTAATTATGTGGCATGTAGTGTATTTCACAAAGTGTTAAACTCTGTTATCAAAAAATAATTTTTTTTGTTTAACTACGTCGTTGTACACTTCTGGCCTTTAATTATACATAATTTGCTTCTAAATAGAATCAAAGTCATGGAATCCACAAAAAAAAAGAACTGAACCATGCGATTAAGTTTCTTAAAACGAAAAAAATTCTTTCACAAGAAAGAACTTTAAGTTAAAGCAGCCCTAAAAAATTGTTTGATTTCATGACTAAAAAAGAAACAAAAAAAAACGTTGATTTACTTAAGTAATGGAAAGTTTTCAACATTTTTTTCTAATAAAAAATTTATAAACAATTTTATTTGTTTTTATTATAAAATAAAATATACAATTATATTCGAATCTGACAAATATATCCACAAGTAATAAAGTTTGCCGCGTGGGCATAGTTTTTGTTATTGTTTTTATTTTTTTTTTTATTTAAAAAACATTAAAAACATTTTTTGTCCTTAACTAAAAAAGGTGTGCTATTTGCGAAATATTGTTTCTTTATACAAATAGAGAATACGGGCAACCCTCCTATAACGCAGAACTCTTACAGCACGGTTTCCGTTCAACAACATCCCATAAGTTTCTTCAGCTAGAATTATCATTGAAGGAGATTATTCACCTGAACAGATTTCTAATGCACTATATTGGAAAAAACTACCATCTAGGACCTTTATTATGAAAAATCAAAGGCGTGCTCGGGGGTTTAATCTTTCAAAAGAACGCCTTTCACCTTTCATGTGTGCAACAATCTATAAGGGAGCCTGATGATGAAACCAATGATAATAAATCGTTCTTCAACTCCCCTTGTAATGGAAAACATTAATAAAACCAAATTGCCTGTATTCTGGCGATCTAATAGGAAAGCTTGGATTACTCAAGATTTATTTAAGGATCGGTTTTATAATTAATTTATCCCGGCAGTGGAAACCTATACGATGAAATAAAATTTGTATTTCAAAGTATTTTTGTCCAGCGCAAAGTTTAAAAGGGAGTTTATTATTTATTTATTTATTTATTAATTACAATACAATTACAAATTATATTTTAATTATATACGAGCGGAGTAACTTGACCATATGCTCGGTGTAGTGTCACAGACCAGAGTCTCTGGTGGGAATCGAACCCACGATCCTCATAATAATAATAGTGTATCGCACTACCCACTAGACTACCAGGGCACCCATTAAAAGAGAGTTAAGACATTGCTTGGCTTCCTATAGACAGGTTTTAGTGGAGTTAGAAAAAAAGCTACAATCGAAAACCAATGTGAAAATGGACCAAGTGAGGAAGACATTTTGCCCATAAAAAAAGACGAATTAGGCGACTCATATCTGGCAGTGAGGATGAATGTTGAAAAATTACATAATTTTACAAGTCTTTTTTATTTTTGTTGGAAAGCAGTCTTTTAGTTGAGTTTATGTTTCATATTTTTTTATCGATCTTTATATGAACTATTTAATTCAATAAATATAATTTATCTTGTCTTTTGTATTTCTTGGTCTCCATATAACGCATTACGAATGATGTGATTTATACTAATTCCGAGTTTCCATACAATGCGGTAGACGGTTTCCATAGAACACACTACGAATTAGCCTGGTTTGTACAGTTAAATCCGAGTTTCTTATAGCGCGGTTTCCATACAACGCGCTACACACTCACCGCGTTATAGGAGGGTCGACTGTACATCATAAGTCCGTCTTTGTGTCTGTTTGCCACTGTTGGTAGTTATTGCTCACTCGCATATTCAAGTTAGAATTTTTTATGAATTGAATTGAAATAAAAATTTTAATTTTATTCTAATTGTTTATAAAGTGTTTTAATTTATACGTTTTTATTTTGTCTAATTTTGTGTTTTCATGTACAAATATTGTACATATGTATGTACATTCACACATATTTACATAGAGACATATAAGGTTTCTAAACAAGTATTTAGCAGATATAAGCGGCTGTTAACAAAATCGTTGTCGTGTTTAATTATTTCTATTTTTTCTTTCTTGGCTTAAAATATCAGCAGATACAGCAGATACAAGCCAGTTACTGGTCCCACCGCAACATGTGACCGGCATATTAAATACATATAGAAATGACATAAAATAACGACAACAATAAAAAATAATTAGAAAAAAAAAACGAAAACGTTGCATTAATTAATTAATCTGAGACTAGACTTAATAGGGAGTTAAGCAATTCATAAACGAATTAATATTTAACACAAGCGTTTATTTGAGATCAGACTTGTAAAGCATCATCAATAATAATGTTTAAATAAATAGAACAGGAAATACAAGTAAATTTTCTGATACCAACACAGGACTACGTACCACATTAGATATCATGCACGATCATATCACATGTAGGTGATCTGAACTGGCCACCGATATCGACTGTTTTTCCTGGGGTTTTTTAAGTCGCAGGGGTATGCGAATAAGCCACAAATTGCAGTGGTCCCTTAGGCTAACATAACCTATTGGTTATCGATTAAATTCATCCCGATGTACGGCAAAGTCGCCGTAGTTTAGTAAAAAGTGTGTTGGCTTATTAGACGTGATAACTCGTTTCAAACCCTAGGTCAGGCATCTCAAACTAAATGAAATACGACAAAATATTTCTTCGGCGACTTCCTCTCAGCAGATTTCTGTCAAAAACTCTGAGAGTAAATAAAATTGCCATGAAAAGTTTCTCAAAAATCTGTCGTTCGGAGTCGACTTTAAACTGTAGGTCCCGCCACTCATGTATAAAAATTAATGCACACAACATAAATAGTGTGAGAAGCTAGGTCGTAATCCCTACTGAAGGGTTTTAATGACCAATTATGTATGTATGTATGTATTTAAACGGTGTATTGAAACATTGACTTTTATTTTAATTTCCTTTTAAAAATAATGCATCGTTTAAATTTGTTGAATTGAATTAGGAACTGAGGGCTTGAATTCACTTCAAATAGTGATCATTTCAAATGTTAAAACAAATATATGTATGTATGTATGTATATGCAATAAAGCTAAAATGTTTTGCATGCTTACAGATGATCTCAACTTATTCCAAATGTTGTTGGTTTTTAAGCGGATTTGTTTGTTTTGTTTTGTTTTTAACCAGCAATTTCAAACATAATTTAATCCTCACTACCCAAACAGCATTTCAAGTGTACCAGACAATTGTGGTCACCTGCAAACATGTCTGGACAATGCTGGCTTAAAGCAGTAACCAAAAAGCAGTTCAATCTGCCTTCAATTCACTGATGATCGAATCAAAATGATTACGAAAACAAAAAAAAAAACAAAACAAAATTGGTCATAAACAAATTGGAATTTGAATTTTAATAAAAACAATACATATGTACGTATATGTATATGTATATTACATATATATATGTATGTATATATATGTATATGATAAAATCTAATATGGTTCTTGTACTTTAAATAAATAAAAATAAAAAATAATTTATGACAGGCTTTCGACATTTTTATGGAAAATAATTCGAATGAATCAAAATAATGCTGGAGGGAATAGTAATAAAAAATTTAGAGTTTAATTTAAAAGAATAATAAAAATTTAATTGAAAAACTTTTGCAAAAAATTTGCATCCTTCAAGCCTTAAAAGTTAAACGTTAATTGTAGTTTTTATTTTCTTTAATTTTTTTCTTTTTTTCAAAATACTAATAAAAACTGTATTAAAAAAAGAAGAAAAAAACTTTCGTTTTCAAAAAATCGTTTTTTGTGTTGTACAATGTAGGATAATAAAGATATTGTTTGACAACAACAAAATAGATAATCTGCTGTATATCCGACAACAAGGACAATTGCTTGTGAGACTCAATGGAGAGTAATGAAAGCGCCTATTTAGCGTACATAAAACAAAAACCAAAACAAACTAAAAAAAACGAAAAAAGCGAAAGTAATTAATAATCCATAATAAACATACAATATATAACAGAAAGAAAGAAAAGAAAGCAATATAAAGCAAAAGAATATAACGTTTAATGAAGCAATGGAACGTGTAAGAGAACCCTTAACATAAATCCTTAAAAGGATTTCAAGCAAGCATAAGAAAACACATGTCCTTTGAAAAACAAAATTAGGCAAACGTGTTTTAAGCCTTTTTCTTTTATTAAGAAAAAAAATAAGAATGAATTTATTTTCGATTATTGGAATATTAAGGTGACTTAAAGGGTTAATCATGGTTTTCTTATAGAATCAACATGATTTATTTGTAGATAAAATATCTGAATTATCGTGTGAATTTTAAATGATATTGTTATCGAAAAAATGCGATAATTTTTATAAATAAATTCGTGAATAGATTGTAAAAGTATTTTTATGAGTTTAAATATGAAAATATCAATTAATCACTTTAACCAATTAGTGCCCAGTGGCAACTTAAGTTGCCAGCAGAAGTTGCCTTAGTTTTTATGCTCTGAGAGGAAATTGAGTGTAAAAAACAACGCTTTAAATTTGCTGTTAAAATATTATTGGAATAAAGATGGTGTGCATAACATACCACAGGTTGTAGGAGTTCTTATTGTTAATCAGGTCACTAATCAGGTTACAAATTACCCTATTCGTAGACCACAGTTACTAGCTCTGTGCAGAAGATCTCCTGCGTAGGCAAAAATAAACAAATCTGATCCTTCTCTAGATACGTATAATACATCTGTTAAATCGAATAACGATTCGTATAACCATCAAGCAAAGCAACTGATCTAGTTCTATATGAGCTTGGTACTCATGTAAATAGGTTAAATGACAGGAGAGAAGACTACCATCCAATGCAGTCGCCGTAGTCTAGAAGATAGTGTGTTGGCTTTTTAGATATAAGGCCACGCTTCAAACCTCCGGCCAGACATTAAAAACGAAATAATTCTTCGGCGACTTCCTCTCTCAACAGATTTCTCTCAAGAACTGTGAGTGTTAAAATAAAATTGCTATGAAAAGTTTCTCAAAAATCTGTCGTTCGGAGTCGACTTTAAACTGTAGGTCCTGCCACTCATATATAAAAATTAATGCACACAACATTAGTGATGTGAGAAGCTAGGTTGTAATCCTGACAGAAGTGTTATAATGACCAATTATGTATGTATGGCTCGTGCCTAAACCAAACTAAACACTCTTTTTTTAAAGATCTTGTTAATCTTAAGTACATAACCATGTACTTAAGGAGTGCAAAAATATACTTTTACGACTGGAAATTGTATTTTTATGAGCAAATTTACTGCCTTGTAAATAAGAAGCTGTACGCATATACATATTTGGCTTTCTAAATAGAGAAACATTAATCAAAAATAACATTTTATTGTACAATATAAACATTTGCTGGTGTTTGTTTCATTATTTCATACATTTTATTTTTGGCCTACTTTGAAAAAAAGTATGTACTATATATGGGACCACATACATATATTCACAGACAGAGTCGAACCATAAATAAATAGATTATGAATGTGAAGGTCATTAGCGATAGACGGGCGACAACTTCACCCACAGATGGTGATAATAATTATGATCTTTAAAAATTCTAAGGCACTCTGTGAAAAGTGTTGTTTTTTTTGATTTTTTCAAGAATTTGTTTTCGGTTTTTCTGTTTTAGATTAGCAGATAAGGTATATGAAATACACTCAGGCAAATTATGACCTTTGAAACAATGTTTTAACGAAAATAACGAAAAAGAGTCTTTACATTCACCATCAGCTACTCGTTTTTGTTTTTGCTTTTTTATATAACAAATCTATTCGTGTTTAATTAATTATTTTAAATAGTTTGAATTGAAAGCAAATCAAGTGGTCGTATTCAAACGACATTCCACAAGAATACCACTCAGACTGTAATAATAAAAAATTTTCTCATGTCATGTCTTCATGTCTTTCTTAATTTTTTAGATTTTATTTATAATTTTTTAATTTTATTTAAATGTACATGCCTGCCAACAAATCTCCTTTATGACGTCGTTTAACCATCCAAGAAATCATATTTTCATATGAAAATTCATTGAATTGATGTACCACAGTCGTCTATACCGCTTCATTCACACACATTAAAATGAAAAATAAAAAAAAAAATTTTGTTTTATTTTCCATTCAATTTTCAAAAGAAAAACCAAACAAATTCTTTACATGTGGGTGTTTTTGTTTTTTTTTTGACAAAATTCAACTGAATTGCTTAATTCATTTCAGTTGAGAGTCCATCGTATTGCCAAATTCTAAAGCATTTCTAATGTCGCCTCATTAAAAATGATGCGAAAAATTTTCAAAAATTTTTATATTCCCAAAAATTATTCAATAATTTATTATGATTCGTCGTCTTTCTTTTTTATTTCTTTGTTTTGTTTAAGCAACAAAATTGTTTTGTCAATGAACTAGCGTTCACTCTATCCAATATTGCCAAATGCTTTGGACTCATTGGGGGCAGCAGAGTAAACTGCACGAAAGCAACAATCCAGTTTAGAGCGGGTATCAGCTATAAATTCAGGCTGTACAATTTTTTAATCAAGCCAACTCTATTCGCGGTTCTTAATGTGTTTTTAGAATACCATCGTCTAGACAAGTGACAGGGAATGCGCGAAAGTATGTTCATGCCAAAATCTTAGGTATTGCGCACCTGAATCCACACGATATCTGAACCCGCTTTATAATGAAAATATCGGATGGATCTTATTATGATATGCACTGCTGACCTATACCACACGGTAAAGTCTCGGCTGAGGGATTTTTTCCGAACATTTGAATTTGGAAATCCTTCTTGGACTACCCGATTACTTTAGGCTAACATAATGACTATTAAGATTGCCCATCGTGAGTACCTAGCATTAGAATATATAGATTGATTAGAGATTCACAAACATTTACTGACAGTAAAACGGCCATCATATCTGGAGAGAAGGTCTTCTGTAGAGGAGGTAGCATGTGGGCTGTTGGACACGCAAGCTCTGAAAATGACAACATAGCTGACGCACTTGTAAAGGCGGAAAGAATAAATAATTGGAACGAATTTATAAATGAGATTGCAGGGGGGTAAACAAATATTCTCACACATAATTCACTCATACATACATAATTGGTCATTACAATCCTTTAGTCAGGATTATGGACCTAGCTTCTCACGCCACTTATGTTGTGTGTGTTAATTTTATACATGAGTGGTGGGACCTACACTTTAAAGTCGACTCCGAACTACAGATTTTTGAGAAACTTTTCATGACAATTTTTATTCACTCTCAGAGTTTATGCCAAAAATCTGCTGAGAGGAATTCGACGATGAAATACTTTTTTGTACTTCGTTTTGATGTCTGACCCGGGGTTTGAACCGTGGCCTTACGTCTAATAAGCCAACATACTACCCACTAGACTACGGCGACTTCTATTCATTCATTCACTTATACTCAAAAGGAAAGATGGGATAACTGACCCATTTGTATAGAAGCCAAACAAATCTGGCCAGCTGTGGATATATGCAGAAGAAAGATATGCATTAAATCTGAACAGAATTCGTCTTAGGAACTTCATAGAAGTCATAGCAGTAAAAACGCTTCTAAACAACTTACGCAGAAATTGTAAAACTAAGAAGAAGAGACAATCTCCTTTGCACTAGTCTTCCAGCATTTATTGACAGATCGTGTTTAGACAAAAGTGTTTTGGACAGCATCTATCGCTTCATGAAACATATTCGATGTTGCTTTTAATCAAATATCAAGTACGATGACGCCATAACACATTTTCTAAATTCTAAATAGAATCTGTATTTGAAAAACTGTTGACCACAATCTTTACTTCAGTCATTTATTGGTGTTGGTCAATACGATATGCAAGGCATGTTGCCCATTTGCATTTATTTGCTCGATATTGAAGGCCATTTTGAATTTTAACTACCAGACATACCAGATATGTTCCATTGCAATGAGAATAAACTGGATTCCGTTGATATATTTTAAGGACTGAAACTTGTTAATATCGGTTTTGGCCATAACAAATCGGTAATTTGACCTTAAAAGCTTTAATGCTACTTCGTGTTAAACAATTATGCTGTTTGTTTTTGATTGTTTCAATTATTTTTTATCAAATTTAAATAATAAATCACTTGGATTTCATGTTCTCATGCTCTCATTGTTTTTAATCACTTTTCAAAAGCGTATATACATACTTCACTATCATTTTTCGTTTTTTTTATTATTATTTCAAACACTTGTTTGATTTATTGTTTATAATGGTGTTTTTTAGTCATATTTTTAACAACAATTTAATTAATGTTGAACCGTTGTCAACGTAGTGTAACAAACTATTTTAATTTCCGTTCGAATACATTTTTTTTTCCTAAAAAGTTTTAAATCTTTCAGGCCATTCGTGTAGGCCTTTAAAACAAAAAAGGTGACTTTTTAATACAAGTGTTGACGGATAGGTGTAGTAAATAAAAATTCTTTATTTTTTTAAAGTTAACTTTAAACAGTAGGTTCCATCATATGTGGATAATATTTACCCAAGATTGGTGGTGTTTTAAGCTAAGAGTGTAATTCAAGTATCAGAGATGTAATGTTCAAATAATGTATGTATGTATGTACGTACGTATATAAAGATAAAAACGTACATTAGACATTTAGTGAGTGTTTGATGGCATTGACAATGATGGTCTACGGCTTCTTAATGCGGGTTAATATTGTCAGACTGAAAGAGAAAGAAAAATGATTCGCATCACTACCAGAGATCAGCAATTAATCGTTTTTCGCTACTCATAAACGCTCATGAAATTTTGAATATAAATGAGTCAAAAATATTGAAATTTAACTACGAACTCTGATTCATTCATACTCAGTACAACGTTGATTTATTAAGTAAAGGTTGCAAAGAGTATGCGTACAACGTTGACATCAAACTCATACCATTCGAAATATGTTTGATTCATAAGACTACTCATTTAGATTCATCATAACGTTAGAAAAATACTTATAAGTGATTCGAATAACTCGAATCATTCGTCAAAATTTACAGTCTTAGTTGTTGTTGCAAAAAAGGGGATAAAAGACACATAAGCAAAAAAGACAGAGCAGCAAGCAGAGCAAACACACAACCTTCTAGTAAGTATTTTAGTGTTCGTACGCGAATCATACTTATCTTGTGATTCGTCTATTGAGTTATGGAGAGTCGAAATCAATAACATCATACGTGTTGTTAAGTATGAATATGATGAATACTTCAAACTTTGAATATGAATAGAGGTTCCATGATTTTAAAATAAGTATGAATGCGTCAGAAATTATGAGTATAATTCGATTCTACTCATCTTTTTGAATACTCATTGCTAATCTCTGATCACTACCCTTACAGCACAATCACTCCAAGCTGCAGAAGAAATAAACTTGTTAGCATACCTCGGTGGCACAGTTCCGGTGGCTAGTGGTTTATTCTACGACATAAAGTGCCCACTATACATTGCAAGACGGGCAACCCAAACCAAACCAGTCCACCTATGGACTACCTACCTAACTACCAAAAAAACGATTTCTACAACGATACTCAACAAATTCTATTTAAGACAGAGATTTGTATTTTTTGTATTCTAAATTTTCTTTTAACTTTTTTTGTATTAACTTTTTACGCTTGCCTTTATATACATACATAGTATAGCTACAGACAACCATAAAAAATCAGATCGTGCTACTTAATGCATCCGACTTAATGTTCGTGATAGCAGATACGCTTTATTTTGAAACAAAAACAATAAAAAAGTAGCAAAAAAAATAGCAATAAAAAGAAATAAAAATATTTTATTTTTGAATATATAAAAATGAGTTATTCGACTTGTAAACTGTTATGTGGTGGAGTGTTAAAAATGTAAACAATAATAAAAACAATAATAATTTTGTATCAAAAATGTAAATAAACAAATTAAATTAAATGTAAGTACATACATACATACATATGTATGTAATGCACTTTTTTCGTGTGTTGATAGATAATAATAATCAATACAATATAATAAATTAATTAAATTAAAGAAAACAAAAAAAAAGGGAATTCTTAAGAAATTTTAAATGAAAATGTTTATTTTTTTGTGTTGTTTATTAATTTGTTTATTTAATAATTAAAACACTGTGTACAAAAATATTAAATTGTATGGTTAACAAAAAAAAAAAAAAAAATTAAGTTATTGACTGATACATAGAAATTTGAATGTCAGACATTGAGTCGAGCACATGCCGTTAAGAATATTCTTAAACTTGTGGGCACTTTAAAAGAGAATAGTGAGGAGATTAAATATAGCAGAGATCCACAGAGGAATTATGTACTCGTATCGCCGACATTATACATACATACATACATAATTGGCCATTACAACAAGTCAGGATGACTTAGTTTAGCTTCTCACACCACTCATGTTGTGTGTGTTAATTTTATACATGAGTGGCGGGACCTACAGTTTTAAGTCGGTTCCTAACGACAGATTTTTGAAAAACTTTTCATGGCAATTTTTTATTTACCATCAGAGTTTTTGCCAGTAATCAGCTGAGAGGAAGTTGCCGAAGAATTACTTTTTGTATTTTGTTTTGATGTCTGACCTGGGCTTTAAACAGTGGCCTTACGTCTAATAAGCCAACACACTACCTACTAGAATACGGCGACTTGCGACTTCTATTTTAAGACATAACTGTTTAACGTTGCCTTCATTAATTTGTATTCATTGGAATTTCTACAGTCGATTTTGAAATGGTACAGATTTAGCGTAGTACCGGACACAATGATGAGAAAATCAATGCATAACGGTAGAGGGATAAGTTGGCAGAGGGATACAGAGGCGTCTGAACGTTCTGGACTACATGGATGATAAAAGTTTTTTGGTGCATACGAATCCCCATACATTGTCCAAAACAACTGGGCAAATGGGTCTCAAAATATATTTTGTCACGTATTAGCTCAAATCAAGATTATTTCACTTTCGCAGCGGATTAAACTCGATATCTTTAACTATAATGTAAAGTCCTTTCTAATTTACGACTTCGAAACATGGAACACCGTTCGTCGAAATATCTAAAAAATTAAAATTTTTAAATTCGTAAAGAATTTTGCAGATATTCTAGCCAACGGCTCCTCTTTGGGCGCAATCCAAACATTGTCAAATTTCTATTAAGAAGTTGTTAAGTTTTAATCACAAACTCACGGTTGAGCATTAACTCGTTAAAATGATCTGGCTTTAGCCTTTTATTATATCCTGTCAATACATTTTGAATTTGAAGACCGTTATGACTCAAAGGGTAAGATAGCAGTCACTTACCTTTCCATTTTGAACAAAGTTCAAAGATTAAGTACTCTAGTCACAGTGGGAATGCTGAAGTCTAATTCATAGGCTAGTCAAAGGCTAATGCCAATGATTGATATTTATATTAGGAACGTTGCAAACAAATTAACAACTATACACATAGATGATTAGAGGACACAGATGAATCTTAGTTTAGACTCAGATTAATGACTGGTTCCAACCTAGTAGTGAACTACAAATATAGAATTTTGATAACCAAACTATCGGCCCACCAATCTAGTCTAACCTCAACTTAAGGTAATACTAGTACTATATTGTTAAACAACACTGTGGAATTACAAATTTTCTGAATTACTTTTCGCATACAAACTACACAACGCTGAATAACAGTTTCATAAGAACACGGTGAAAAATATTGCCTTGAAATCTAGAAAATAAGAAATTTTTTATTGAAAAAATAACAAATAAATAAATTTAAGTGCTTAATTAAGCAGACATTAAGTGCTTAACAAGTATTTCCCTGCAATTAAAGAAATTTCTATGAGTTTTTTTTTCTCCTGAGCATTGTTCAAACTTATTACGTGTTAATAAATTAGAAATTTATATGCAATATTCCGTATTCGATAACTTGTTATTTCAAGAAATTTAATAACGTTCAAATTTGATTTAAATCACGTGTTTTTAAAAATAAAATAAAAATTGAACACAACAGCACAAGTTGCTCGCTATTAAAAAAAATGAAATAAAACAAATTCAATGGAAATAATTTAATTAAAATTTTTAATTGCATTTCATATTTAAAAAATTTGAATATTTATTCAAAACGTTATTACCATAATTAAAATAGACGCTGAAATTTTCTAATAAACTCTGATACTCTGTTTTGTCCTAACTTTGTCAAGAAGTTCAGTTTACCGTTATTTTAACGATTATCGTATTCAGTTACTGTAGTAGTTTACCGAGCAATAGTTTAATAAGGATTTTTACTAGTGCTTCCTGCGTTTATAAAGTGTCAAAGATGTCTCTACGATTTATGCTATTGTATGAATAGCAATAAAAGTGGGTAACACAACAATATAAACATATTATAAATCAAATTATATTTATTATGATGCCGCTTGAAAATGACGCAATTTTTTTTTATAAAATTTATTTCTTATAAACTCGAGTTTTGCTTCAAGGGATTATTTCCCTATATGACAAAAAGCTTGTAACCCCATGTGACACCGACAACAGCAGTAGCGGCAGTGTTAGTGAGAGAAACAATAGCAAAAACAGTATTGTAAACAAACATTAAACAGCACTTGTTGATATCGTCTTAAGCCAAAGTCAAAGCAATAGGGCTGCCATACTTGCGAATGATAATAAAATGATGGCGGAATTAAGTACAAAAGGCATGAAGAAGAAGCTATATTTTGTAAGACAAACTATTTGAAAGATTAAAATCTCTACAATTTTAGGTTTAACATTTGAATTGTTTGCTTAACTTCGAAACTTCTCTTGAATAATATTCAAATTTACACAAACATACGCAGATCCTTAATAAAAAAACAACAAACGCCTGTAATTAACCATACAAAATTATTAAATCTGGCAACCCCTTCAAGAAGGAGACCCCAAAAAGCATGTGAATTGAAACTGTTTGTTGATATTTTAGCATGTGCCACGATTTTTGTTTGTCGTTGTCGTTATTGTTGTTGTACTGTGTCTAAATAAATAAAAACCAACCTTCTGCCATATGGGCATACAGAAATGCCTTTTTTTAAAGTAACAACAACAGGAAAATATTTTTGTTTTTGGTAACTAAAATGCAATTTGTTCTTATTATTGGCATTGTTGTTGGTGGTTCCGTTTATTATTTTTTTTTTGTTTCTGTTAATTTGGGTTACAATGGCAATTGTAAAGTGAAAAAGGCAAAACAACAGATAAAAATAAAATAAATTGAGAGACAATAATGCAGAAAAACAATAACAAATAATAACTTAAAGTGCAAATATTTTTCATTATCACACTTTTTGATTTCTTTTAGCACTTCTTTGCTTTAAGAAGCTGTAAAAGAGCATGAGAGAGACACCATATGCATATATTAGTGAATGCTATAAAAGAAAAAAGAGAAATTATGTCACTGATGCCAATACAGAGAGTGAGAGAGAGGAGAGCGAGTGGCAATAGTTAAAGAAAAAAGCACTGATCTTTACACAGTGTTTCCAAAAACAACACAAATTATGACATAAACACAGAAAAAAAAAATGAAAAATGTTACATTTTTAGAACATCTGACTGTCTGTCCGCCAGCCAGACTGTCTGTCACTTGTGCAAAAACAACAAGTACATTTTGTATTTATTTTAGTAGAATTTTTTTTATTTTTTTTTTAAGAAATTTTTAAATAAATATTTAAAAAGAAAACTTTCCTACAGATAAAATAAATGTTTTTTTTCATATAGAAATTGTTGGTGCCAGTATTTACACATCAATTATTCTCATTTTTTTGGTTTAAAATCAACAAAAAAAATTGTATACACAAGCGTTTCTACTAGAGACCTTAAAAGTCACTTTTAAAATAATTTATATGTTGATTAAAAAATTTTATATTTAATATTTTAATTTCTTTAACTGATAAACGTTTTTTTTTGTTTCTTTTTTTCTTTGCAAATAAAAATTATTTGTTTACATTTAAATTTAATTTAAATAGGGGGCCGCTTAACGAAATACACCACTTTACATACATATGTATATTAATCCGAAATTTCTTTCAATTTAACCACAATATATACTTAAAAATATTATTTATTTATTTCTTAGAAAATGTTCTGTATTGTTAATATTTTGTTTTATTGATAAGCACAGTAATGTTTCACCCAAACATTTACAATATATTTTAATTCTGTATTATTTTCTTGTATTTCGTCAATTTCAAACGCACGTCAAACGTTATTTGCTGCACTGCGTGCTACCGTAAAAATAACTTTGCGCCTCAGGTTTTTGTTTAGAACTAAACCACAGTGCTAAACTTAGACGACAACAAACATTTCAAATTCACATGCTAAATATTTAATATTTCACAGTCCCCAAACCCACAACTAACAACAACAACAACAATAAGAAAAGAAAAAATATAGCAAAAACACAAAACTTAATCAGCTAAGGGAGGGAGACATCAATGAGAAAGAATGAAAAAAAAATAAATAAAAATAAATAAGCTCTTCGCCTCAAACAACAACTATAATACAAAGCGACAAATTTACATACTCATACAGATATAAGTATCTCTCAATTGTGATGGATGCATGGATGGATGTATGAGCTTTGAGTATTAGCAATTAATTATTATTGTTTGCGTATTACTTTTTATTTCTTGTTTTTTCCTCTCGTCTCTCTTTTTGTGTGTACATTGTACATGTGTAAAGTTAAGCTTCTCATTTTGCGTAGCCGTAAATTGTTATGGAGATCTAAACTTTATTGTTATTTTTGTGTTCAATTATTTTGATAACTCAATGTAACAACAAAGCTTTTATTTAGCGCTCTCTGGTTGGTGTATCATTAACAATGGTAGTGGGAATACTGAGATGTTTTTTGTTTCTCTTTTTTCTTTTTCTTAAGGGAGTACAAATAATATCACTGCTGTTGTAATATTATACTAGCATTGCACTTCTAATGTGTGTGTGTGTGTGTATGTATGTATTTGATAATTAAAAAGAGGTTATTGTCACAGCAAGAGTATATGTGTTACAAGAGAATGAAGTTTAAAAGAAGAGTGTGTAAGTAAGTTGTTATTATTACACTTCTAATGTGTGTGTGTATGTATATATGTGTTTGATACATGTTGTATTGCAGAGAAAGGAAGATTCTAAGTATTTTAAGAGAATGAAATTTAAAAGAAGAGTGTGCCAGCAAGTTGGAGTTAAAACACTTTTTTATGTATGTCAAGGGCATTGTGGCCATATAAAGGATAATTTTCTTGGTCAATTAAATCGCATTTTTAAACGATGTGTTTCTGTTTTGCGAAGAGAAATTGCTGACGTGAGCTAAGTTTGCTGCAATTTATTTGCGAGAAAATGTAAATTGTGCTACACATGAAAATTCTACTGGCTTACATTCGATTCGTGATTATGATATCGGAAATGTCTCAAGCAACTATGTATTACACGTTCGAATTTCGCCTGCAAACACTAGCTGATGGCAAACCATATATCTCTTGCAATAGGACACAATTTGAGTTTGCAAACTTGAGATGATAAATATCAAAATTGTTGGATGTTTGGTTGGATTGTGTAATACCAAAACACTCTCTCATCAGGTAGAGTTTACAGCAAAATTCCATCGTGTAATATGCGCTCAATATTTGCTTGAAAATGTCTTCAATTACCATGACGCAGTACGTCACCACTAAAGTCGTACAGCCGTACATACATAATACTGAAAACACTCATAAAGCCCATATAATTTTAAGCCCTTGGCAAGGAAGTTGAAGACTGAAACACAGCTATACTTAAACAAATATTTTCCTTTTTATTATAAGAATTTTAAATCTTCAAATATTTTTTTAAATAAAATGTTCTCATTGGATTTCAAACAAATATTCCGCAAACAATGATGATCGACAGATCCGGTCTATTTAATGGTAAAAGAGTATAATTTCCCCATCGTTCACTTATGTAGGTTAGAGTGTGTAATGATTACCACAAACATTTGTCACTGCTTCGGCAGCTATTTGTTAGAGGCCATCACCGTCACCGTCACCACCACCACCACCACCATTACCACCTGTTGGTGTTGATGCAAACAAACTATCACAACAACGAATTAAGCATAATAATTATATTTGATTTCATTTATTTATAAAACGATCTCACCCAGTTACACACCAAAAATATATTCACCCGCTGGTGGGAATCAGAAAAATGCTTCAGAAAAAGCTTTTTTGAATTTTTCTGTGGATTCATATATTTTTTGTGTGTGTTTTGCCATTTCATATGATTGCACGACCTATCATTATCATCCTGATGATGTCAATTATTAAATAGAGGGGTTGCAATATGATTTAAACGGGGTTGGAAATGTTATCCACACTCATCTGCAAGGTGTCACGTATTTATTGGATACAATGTTTGTTGTTGTAAATAGCACATGTCATAACCCGGAAATGCATAACAAGAGCTCAACTAGAAAAAATATATAAAATAAAAATAACCGCTTTTTTAAAAACAATTTGTGTAATTTTAATAGAATTTAATACGTGCGATTCAAATTACAATTCAATAAAGAAAAGAACTCAAAGATCATTTTGCACTCGAAATCATTGCGTTTTTTTTTTTGCTTTTTTTGGACGTTGCATAATGTCCACGCGGATCATCATCAACGCCTGTACGAGCAATTGTGTGTAGAGGAATAAGTTGTCAGAACTGTAGCTTAGGAAAGAGTTATTTCTGCTCTTCATTGTGGCATACGTCTCTGGTGTGATGACTCCCATATCATGCACGGAGCATGCGTCTTAAGTTGTGTAGTCGACATTATTTCTTTCACGACGGACTAGTAAATTCGGACAGATATGGCAACCGAACTTCAAAATATAATGGAAACTTAACATCGAACATCACCTTAGGAACGCCACCATGGCTTACTACACACTTGTTGAAAAATATTTGGCAGAAGATAAGGTCTCAGGCAAAAGTAAATGAATCACCTTATGCTTCTTATGTAACACAGTCATTGTTTGATTTGCTGGCATTGTAATTTCAGTGAGAATGAACTGATAAACTGATTAATTCGTAGCGGATCGGATTCATATGGGCTTACCGGAATCCTGTGCCATCTCTGTTTGCAAACATTAAGAAAATAATTCTCATCTACTATTTTGGCAAAGCAAATACCTAACCTAACCTAACCGAAATACCGTACGGAAGGGCAATCAACACGAAAATGAATAAAGACGTTCTATGACGCCAATGCAAAAGGAACGTATCTAGATTTATAACCGTTTTCACTGAAGGCTAATCAGTTAGTAACTATTTTGTTGCATGGGTAATCACTGTCGTCGCTGTAATGATGCGATAGTGCGCCTTTAACAGTCAATTCAATTTTAAAACGCCAACCATATATTCCGAATGCCAACTTATATAAAAGTTGGTGTCTTAGCTAAATATTAAATCATAGTATTGCCTTGTGAAACAAATGCTGTGTTGATGTCATTACTAAATTGTTCATATTTTGTGTATGGCCGCATTAAAATAAAGTACTGCCAAGTTATTGCATTTACCAGGCAATTATTCTAGACACACACCGTCAAATTCACAATGTAGAGTACACATTGGTCTATTTTAATATAATACCATATCGAATAGCGGCGCTTTGTGAGTTTCGATTTTACTCACCACACATGATAAATTCACCACACTTTTTAAAAACTCACCACAACGAAATTCACCACACTTCCAATAATTTTAAAAATCCGTCCTCCATCCAACAATAACTTTTCTCATTTCTTTTCTCCCCTCTCACACACAAACTGCTGCAACAAACAACAACCACACACTATTTTTATTTGTTTTCCTGACCTGGGGTTGAACCTTGGCCGTTTGTGGCGTCTACTAAGCTACAACTACCTACTGGACAGACAAAGGAGGAATGCTTTAATTTTACTTACTTACCGGAAACGGAAAAAGAATGTGCGAATGTTAAAGAACGTTTGTTGTTTATTTTTTTGAACGAACAAAAACGAATTTTTCATCAGTGCTGCCAGGAAGGAAAAACTTTGGTACTCAATGCATTAGTGTTGCCAGGAAGGAAAAATATTCTAAAAATCTCACTGTTTTATATATTATAACTGAAAAAGTACTTTTTTGGAAAAGTCGAGAGAGGTCACGGACGTACGAACCGGGGCTAAAAATGAAGCCTAATTCTAATTCTCATTTCGTTGAACAACGTGCTTAAAAATAATTGAAAAACGTACATAAAATATAAAATAATAAAAAAACTTAAAGCGTAGCGTTGGTACCTGCGGTATTTTAAAATGAAAAAGTACTGAAAAAAGTACAAAAGTACTGAATTCTTCAACACTGCTCTCTAAGGTCGTTCATTCAAATGCCCATCACTGTATAAGTTTATGAGGTCAATAATTCTAAATAATTATTTTAGTGTCATTTAGTTTTGGTTTAACTTTTGTTATTAAAAAAAAAGAGATTTTAAATATTTTTGAATTCTTTTAAATCATTGTTAGTGTTACTTTGTAGTTTTATTTGAAATTAAAATATTAAGTCAGAGCTGACTGAATGAAGTGACTTTTAAAAAATCATTTATACGCACGAGCGCATTTCAAGTAGCAACCCTCCTCCTGTAAAAATGTACAGTTACTTTTATGATAACTACTTATGTACGTACGCATTACCTGCCTGTCAGTCATTCACTCTCTAAGGTCCTTCATTCAAAGGCCATCACACTGAGTATGCCTAAACAGTTTATGATGAGGTCTAGTTAATGTGTTCAACCACAACAAAAATTTCATTTTATTTCGTTTGGTTTACTGAACAATTCCTGGTATAGCGGGCAAAAAGAGAGAGAGAGAGAGCGCGAGAGAGAGGAAGAAGATCAATCTATTGTCTGTAGCCGTTTAAGGTCTTTTGATTCTGTTCAAGTGTTACTAATTGTGGTTTTTAGAAGCAATTTTCACAAAATTTTCTCACTTTCTATGGCAGTTTTTATTGTCGTCGATTTTCGTATGTCCAAACATCATTTGATGGCAAATCAAAATCATTTTTTATTGTTACTGCTGACTTGATTTTTTGAAACAGAGATTTCTGCTTACATAATAAACTGGCCGACCTTTTCTGTTTTTCTATTTTTGCAATGTTTGATGATAAACTTTTGACATGCCCTGTCATTTGTAAGCAGCACATAAATATACAATTTAATCTCACTCTACCTTTTCGAAAATCATTAAGTGGCTATTGTGCAATGAAATGTTAAAAACTACAAAAAATCGGCATTTGTTTTAAATGAAAACATATTATAAGGGCTTGAAAAAAAACTATAAAACATATAAAAAAGGCGGAAATAAAAATGTGAAGCCTGGTAAGTCGCTACTTTCTTAAGCTATTTCAAATTTCTGGTCTTTCAATCTAAGCAAATGATTTTCAATCAATTTGTCAACACTGTTTAAGTCTCTTGAGAGTTTCTCCGCCGATATCCCTCCTAATACCAGCAAAATTTATGCGATTAACTTACATATTTTAAATGTTATCTTCTTTATTATTTTAATTAAATATTCATTTTTTTATTTTTGTTTTTTATAATGGCTGTCATTAACATTTCATTAATTTATCATCTAAGTCGCATACAAATTTGCAAATAATTGAGCAAATTTGCTAAAAATATGTTAATTTCAGTTAAAAGACTTGGCAATAACTTTTACTCTCCCCTAGAGAACTGTAATACGCTCTCGCGAATATTGAATTACAAAACAAAGAAAGAGAAAATGAGAAAAAAAAACAAAATCACAGCACATACCTACATATGTATAATAGCTTATGGCAGGCAGGCAGGCAGGCAGGCAAATTACAGTGAATTTAAATATTAATTTGCATAATAACGTAATAAACAAACGACTTACAACAGTATAAACAAAACAAAAGAAAGTCCTCAAAGTCAATAACAACAACAACAACAACAAAAATCCTTCTCTTTGCATATGCAAATCTATTCCCGAAAACAAAAACCCATAAATACCTTAAAGCTGTGTGTGGTGTTGTGTTGTATATGCAAATGATAATCCCTCTCAATACTTAGAAAGAGCATAAAAGTTTATTTCTTTTTTGTCTTTTCTCGCTCTTGGTAATTGAACTAATGTAGCCACGTTTCATTGCAGCGAATGTGAGACAGGAAGCACACGTTTTTTGTTGTTGATTTGTGATTTATGACAGCCAAATGAACAAATAAACACATATACACACTGTGTGTGTGGATTTGGTTTACTCTCATTTGGTGTTTTAAACACCACACACTTTCAAATTAACATAACATTAAATCAAAATATTTAAGTAAATGTGTGTATGTGTTGTTTATTTTGATTTTCTCTTGTTTTTAAGCAAACAACCAAATAAACTCTTTATTAACAAATGTATAAAAACAAAAACAAAACTGTATTTTAAAGAGAAATTTATTTCAGTGTGGCACAAGGGAACAGAAGTCAGCCACAGTCCTTTTTATGTGTATTTTTTTGTTTTTCCTTTTTTTTGTAAATACCTGAAGCGTTGCGTGTGTACAGAGTGTTTAAAAAGCATTATTTATGCAAATATTTTATTGTTGTTGTTGGAAAACGCATTTGATATTTTTGTACTCATTCGCGTCTCTATCGTTTTCAAACGCCTCATTACATGACCTTGAGTAGTGCAGCGTATTTAACAAAGTAGAGAAAAGAGCAATTGTAACACAGGACAGGATCTCAATGATGACAATAAACGTGCGCCGTAAAACGTAAATAATCAAATGGGCGTTTAGATGATTTTCAGTAATTGAATTTGATTTAAGGGTTACATATGCTTACACACCCTTTATTTTTTACTTGTGGAATTTTAAATTATAAATCTTTAAAACTAAAAAAATCCTTCAATTATAATTATATTAAGCGGCTTATAAATGTTGTTAAAAATCCCATTTGGATTCATTTGTTTTCCACTTTTTTTTTAAGAATTGTGGTTAAAAATTATTTTTAAATCCTTTTTTCTTTTCTTTGAATAATTAAAATGTACACAGAAAGGCCAACATAATTATGATTTTTTAGAGGTTTATTAAAAAACAAAACCCATTCAAAAATATCCGCATAAATGTCACTTATTACGACAATAATATTAAAACAGCTCTATTAATCTCCAACACCCTGTTCTTCCTCTTCCGCTTCTTCCACTTCATTGTCATTATCATCATTGTCATTATCATCATTGTCATTATCATCATTGTCATTATCATCGTTATCATCAATTTCGTTATCATCATCGTCATCGTTGTGATCAATTTCATTATCGTCGTTCTCATCAATTTCATTATCATCTTCCTCGTCGTTCTCTATCATGTCTTCAATATCGGGTACTGCTGTAGTCAAAGTGATTTCAAATTGTAACACCGAGTCGTTGTGATGACCATCACCACCCGCCTCGGCATCGGCTTCGGCATCGACAGGCCCTATTAAAGGCAGTGATCGTATGACGTTATTTAACGAGGAGTCACTGGTACTGATATGCTCTTGTGAAGAGCTGTGGTGTACTTCAATGTAAGCAATTGTCGGTGGCGTGGTCATGGTTAACGACTCACCTGAGGTATTAGGCTCTACGACTAGAGAACTGTTGTGGGACGATTCATCGATCGTATCAGAAGATAGATCCGTGGAATCAGTTACAGTACAACTACTGCTTTGCTGATGATTAGTAACTGATTTTACTTCAGACGCTGTTACATTGCTGTTCGATTTTATAGGCAAATCTTCTGTGGAGACAGCTGGTTGTCCTTCCCTATCGTTGTTCGAATCTACCGTTATGGGCTTTTTGTTATCATTCTGCGTATGAGCAGCCGAAACAACATTTTTCACAACCCCCACAGAGGATTGTTGGCTCCGTCTATTGTCTGCGTGTTCCAGGGAAGATTTACGACTTTCCAAATTCGTCGACTTACTTGCTGAGGAAGACTCGGCAGCTACTGCCGTTCGTTCAGATCGCTGTGCAGCTGATGAGGCACCTGAACAGCAGGGATATTCAGTATTTGTTGAGACATCCTTACATTCCACATTGCCATACAAACTCAGTACATCCCGATTGGCTGATTGGCTATCGTGTACGAAATTTAAATTTTGGGAAAGATTGCTGTCGAAATTCGGTAAATCTATCTCTCTCGAATGACTTCTTAGTCGATTCAGGGCATATGGCCGATAACGTACACGTCGACGCATCAATTGTAACAAATCCACCTGTTCACCGCTGCGTGTTAATCGCGATCGCCGCCGCCTGCGCGTGCGATTAGTTCCAAAAATGTCTCGGTAATCCATAACGCAACCGAAATTAAAATATCAAAAATAAATATAAATATCGCAATAACAACAATATTGCCTATTAAAAGCGTTAGTGGGAACGGAATTTTGGCGGTTTATTTCGTTTTTATTAGTTTACGATCGGAAAATTTATTCAAAAATATATTTTTTTGAAATGAAATTAAAAGAATTAGAAAAAAAACTGTTTGGAGATGAAAAATTATTTAAAATTAGAAAAACGTCAACACCGTATTGACACACAACACATGACAAAAGGTAAGCGTTTCGATAAGTCTAGAGTTGTGTGTTGCGAATAGTGATCACAGTCTTGAAATAACTCTTGAATTAACTCTCAAGAGTGGTATTGTAATGCAAACTTGAAAAAATTTTATTAATAACTGAACAATAATGATTGACTCGCTTGCCGCTTTGAGAAACCATAGAAAATTAATGGTAATATCGAGCGAATCTTTAAAACGACATCTAGTTCTAAGCGATCTAGACCTGTAGCCATTAAGTCCTGCTGGCTGAGCCTATGGCAGCAATGTGTTTTCCAATCCCAATGGGTCTAGTTGTTTTCGAAAACAAAGACCCTACGGTGCCTGCAGCGGAAACTTCACACCAAACTTTGAATCAGTGGAAGGAATGATTCTTCATGTCTTTTACTGAGTTTTCCAATGCCCCAGAGAAGACAATTCTGCTCGTAGCTCTGCAGAACAGAATTTGCCACTGCCAACGAATTTCCGAATTAATCCCCATTTTGAAGCCATTTCCCCCATACAGTAAAAAACTGGTCAATTAGAAATATTCTTACGATAATATTTTAAATTCTATTCGGATTATTTTTTATTTTTAATTTTATATTTTTACACAATCTTTGGCTTAAAAACTATTTTAAGAAATTCATACGTTCTGCGGTGAAAACTAAGAAAAAAGAAATGTTTTTAACTCTTATACTACAGCAGTAGAGAAAATAAACTCAAACAAAGCTGTTATACTCTTATACTAAGACTCTTAAAATAAACTAAACTCTGTTATATTATACCTTTTATATGTACTACGTGTACGTTTATGATCATTTGTAGGAGAATCACTTTCGTCCACACACATGTTAACATAATAAGGAAACACACACACACGGGTTAAGAAAAATGCAAAGAAAAACAGAGGAAGAGAGAGAGCGACTTATAAAAAACGAGAGAAAAAAAGGAGAAATTTGTTAAAGAGAAAATTGACTAGACGACTAGAACGATGTACATATAATGGATGATAAGGCGTGGTTGGGGGCGCTGAGGAACAGTAAATAAATACTTAAATTTAAACAGAAAATAGAAACAAATATTGTGTTTATAAATAATAAATAATCAATAAATTTAACGAGTAATTGAGTATGAATAATAGCGAGTACGGGGTGACAGAAGAGTCATTAAAAAACTCCCATAGTCTGATGATTATTTTGTAATTCTGTTAGAGTTGTTGCTGCTGCTGTTGCCGCAGATGCTGGCGTTGCAGTGTATAGCTGCGTTGAGGACGTTGAGTCGTGTATTTGAATGTTCCATTCACTGCCATTATCACCAGCTGAATTGCTGTAATAGAAATCGGGTCCTGCTGCATCGGAAGCATAATGAGATAACGATTCGTATTGTGACGCATGTGAATGCTCTTGACGACGATCGTTGTTAAGCATGTTATCGCCAAAACTCATGGCCGGAATGTTAGACGGCGTGTAATTATCACCACTGCCTGCAAACTGAACTGCAGAGCTGGTGTTGGTGCTGCTGCTGCTGCTGGTAATAGTGTTTGTTGTTGGTAGATCGACATCAAAGACTGCAGCATAGATATCAGTTGCAGTTGAAGTAGGCGTGTTGGTACTGTTGCTATTATAATTGCCTAAAGGAACGCTGCTGTTTTGATTATCATAACCATTCAATGTGGGAGATAAGAAGTTGGGCAGATAATAATCATCGGAGTTATAGCCTGAGCTGCTGGTTAAACTGGAAGTATCATCACAGCTCTCGTACATCCATTTCTGCTGGATATCTTGTTGTTGGTGGTAGTCTTGTATTAACATTTGGGCATTTTGCGTGTCATAAAGGCCCATTGTTGCGGCTTGGTGTTGACATAAGACCGCGCTGTCCTCCAATAATGAGATGTTGTCTGAATATTGTTGTTGCTGTTGCTGTTGTTGGTTATAAGTCACAAAGGCTGTTGTTGTTGTATCATGATGTGCCGGCAATGTATGTTGGGATTGAGCAGCTGTTTCGTATGGCATATTGTAGGACATTTGCTCCAAGGCAGCATTGTGATGATGACTGTAGTTGAAATCATTAAGCGTAGTGGTGGTATACTCCGGTGGTGTCTGCATTTCGTTTAGCCATTGATTAGAGGCCATTGAGTGCTCAAATTGATTCGGATTTGGATTGAAGAATGATGTTGCTGTTGTTTGGTTGCTGTTAGCGTTGGAAATTTCTTTTAGATTGCGTTTCCTTTTGGCCAACTGTTGTACTGCTGCTGGTGTATCAGAGCATGAGTCCATTTTATGATTTTGTCTTTTGATCCCCCCTCGTAAACTGCTTAGCTTATCATTTAGTGCGGCATCTCTAGCCAGTATAACTGCTAAACTGCGGGCTCGCCTACCACTGCCCAATAGCCTGCGTGCCTCTGAAGATCCTTTGGCTTCTGGTCGAGGATGGTCATGTGTGCCCTTTGCTTGAAAAAATATAGCATTACCTGAACGGCGCCAAAAATGTGTCACTGGATAGCCACAATGACCACGACAAGGTTGTATTTCCAAACGGCCACAGCAGTTTCTTTAAATCAAAAAAAAAAAAATAATAATCAAGAAGAAGAAGAAAAAAACATTTTTATATCCTATAAGCTTAATTTTAATTTAATTTATTTAAATAATTACCTATTGGGACAGGGTTTACCCTGTTGTTTGCGTCTGGCCTTATCGCATATGGCCGGACGTAGATGAACGCTATTGCCGTTGGGTAATTTACAATTGGCCGAACACAATAGAACGCCAAGGCAGCTCTTTTTCAATATGTTGATGTTGTGATTGTTGGTATTTCGCATGGCCCAGCCGGACGAATGTTTCTTGGCATCTTCATTGCTGGCCGCATAGACTAAACGGCAGTGGCCATTGGCCCAATCGTGGAAGTCATCGAACTCATTAACCATGGGTATAACGGTATCATTAATATCCCAATCAAATTGTACACGTGATCTGGTGGCTGGAGGGCTGGCGGCGCTACATCTTACCGCCAAAGATGTGTTAATAACCATTTTCCTAGTGGCACCTTTTATTAACACTCAGGTTATATATGCTCTTACACTTATTTTAATTATATTTTCTTTCTTTAATTTTTCACATTCAAAATTTTTATTTCCGTTGCTTTTTTTTTTATAATGAAAAAAAATTTATTTTTTACTCTCGTTTAATTGTTTTTCTTTTTCGTTTCATATATTACCGACGTACACTAAACAAACGACCACTCGAAACGACTGCGCAATGCTGACTAACTTCAATTATAACATGCCACCAAACTAAGTTCCTTTCGACCGAATCATGTTTGGAAAATCAACAACAACAACAACAACTATGCAATGCACAGCAAATACAGGGTTGTTTATTACATACACACCTTAACAGCTACAGTTATGATGATTGGTTGGTTTCCTCTTGGATAAATTTAATTATCCATTTATCCAACACACATGCACACACACACACCAACGAGATGTTTATATTAGGCACTGTGATGTTTGTGAAGTAGAGAGCATAATATTTACTTTAACTGTTATTTAAAAGCGAAGCAAATATGTATATATGCATACATATCCATATATGTGTGTATTTATTTATTTATTAAGAAATAAATCGCAGAGAGAAGGCTGTAGTAGTTTAAGTGTGTATTTACTTTTATTGACGCTGTTGTTGCTACTTTTTGAAAAACAGAGAGAGAGAGAGAGAGTTACTGCTACCACATTTAAATTATTTTCCTATTTAAGTTCTACTCGAAAACAATTACAAACTCAAGCATTTGAACACTAATACATGCAAGTACATAACTGTTAGTTTTTTCATAGGGTATACTGTATATGTGAAATTAATTCTTTTTATTCCTTTTTATTCAACTTTTGCAAAATAGCATAAAAATGTGAAAATTATTCGAAAAAAAGTGAAGTGGCAGGTAGCAAAAAGCGTCAAAGAGAGAGAGCAGGGGAGAGATAATAACTGATTTATTCCCTATTAAATTTCAAACGAATTTCCTTGTCAAAATATACTAGAAAATATACTAGGTAAGTTCTTAATTAAAATATCAATGGAAATAAAAATTTCTTTTTCAAATATTATACAATAAATTATGTTTATATAACCCAACACAAGTGTGTACCAGAGATCAGCAGTGAGTATTCAGAAAGATGAGTAGAATCAAATAATACTCATAATTTTTTATACTTATACGAATTCATGGTTATTTTAATATCATGGAACCTCTACTCATATTCAAAATTTGATGTACTCATACTTAATGATGTATTCATACTTAAAAACACATATGATGTTATTTGAGTCACTCGAATCATTTATAAGTACCTATTATAAGCATTTTTCTAAAGTTATGATGAATCTAAATGAGTAGGCTTATGAATCAACCATATTTCGAATGGTATGAGTTTTATGTCAGCGTTGTACGCATACTCATTGCAACCTGTACTTAATAAATCAACGTTGTAGTGAGTACGAATGAATCAGAGTACATAGTTAAATTTTAATATTGTTGACTCATTTATATTCAAAATTTCATGAGTGCATATGAGTAGTGAAAAAACTATTCATTGCTAATCTCTGTTATGTACATAGGTATGTACATACATACAAATGTATGTGTTTTTCGTGTAGATTTTAAACTGAAAGTTATTCGTTGTATGATTTTATTTTGAAATTCTTTTAAATCATTTGTATTTTCATAATACATAGTTACCAAATGATTCTAAAGGATTGCGCTTATTTCGATTTCGATTTTGTAAGAAATTTCTCACGCATTTAAATAATGAACCCGTCAAATCTGCGTAACTCCGTTTAAAATGCCATCAGATAAGTTGTCAAGATCGTCCCAGATACGGCACGTTACAACCCCTTCAAGGCCGCTTTTTAAACTGAATAATGCCAAGCAAAAGTATACGAAGAAGGAGAAGAAGTAGTAGTAAGTAAAAGGTGTTAAAAGTAACGCCAAAAATAACACACGCAATCATATAATTTACGTTGTAAGTCAGTCAGTCATACAATAGAAACTGACGAAGAAAGATCATTCCATTCGAGATATGTACTGACACTGATGACAAAACGCCGCCAAAGAAAGAGACGAAATGGCATGGCATGAATGAAAACTACACATTTACAGTTATTCGAACAAGGACAAAAGGGGATGGATGCCTCAAGTCTATAATTTAGGCAACGCTCTACAATTAGGAGGTGATGAAAAGAAATATAAAAAAATAAAAAATAAAATAAAATAAAAGTATTGATTGAAGTACGTGTAATAAACTTAAAGATCTTCTGTGTTTTTTTTTTGTTTTTTTTTTGCTTTATTTGGTAAAGAAGAAGGGTGGTTGGAATTCTAAAGAATGTTTTTCTGTTTTAGGTTTTATAAGGAAACGATGGCTGGCAAAAGGATTATTAGAAGAAAGCAAAAAAAAAAAGAGAAAGAACTTAAACGGGTTGTAAGAAATCCATTTCAACTAACAACAGCAAAACTGAAAGGAAGTAATGAGAAAAAGGTAAAAAAGTAGGCGGGGTATTTTAATTATGCCACACACAATTAATAGGTTGACATTGCCCGACCGTCAATTATCACAATTTAAGAATATGTTGTGTGGAACAATGGAAACAGTTTAACGTTTAACAAACTAAAGTCAGTAATTGGATCACACACAATTAACGAACGAGTTTATGATGATGACACCAAAAGGGATCACTCTTCTCTTCAACATTCGTTGTCATAATAATCATTAAAAATACCACTACTCCACTGACGATGATGATGATGACAGTGTATTGGCTTAATAGAATAGAAAAGGAAATTAAAAGTTAAAAACAAAACCAAAAACATAAATGTCATCGTAAATTTGAAGAGTATTTGATGATTTCCTTACTTACCAAAAACCCAAAAATAATAACAAATAGTGGCCATAAAAACCGCCTCATTTTAATAGTTACTCGCATACGAATTTAAAAGAAAATATTTTCGAAATTATTCCACAAAACAAAATTGTGAAACTAAGTAAATATTTAACTTTTGATTTCGAAATTAGAAATTGGCATCCTGTGGTGTAAAATAGAAATTTTTCTGTGTGACCTTATCTTTGGCGTAAATCAATGAATATACTTGCTCGCTCGTTATCATATAGCCAAAAAGGGATTTCGTTAAATGTATTCCTTCAAATACCATCATAAACCATTGTAAACCTATGGATATGGAGTATTATGAGTTTAATTAACTTTTTTGGCGTAAGAGAGGAAAACAATTTCCACACACACACACACACCATTCATTCCATTAACAAACCACATTAACAAACATTCCGTACCTCTACTGAACATACATACATAGACGTTCGGGTATTTTCTATTTTCCATTTCCCTAATTTTCACTTTTCCTTTCATTATTTATTAACGATCATGTTAAAAAACTGATGGCTATCAGTGATAAGACCAGGCCAATCAAACCATCTTTAACAGATACGCCGTTTTGTGACAACAACTAAACGCTTTGTAAACAACCCTACTTGGTAATTCCCTCTCTTTCTTTCTCTCTTTCTTTCTCGCTTTCTGTGTCTTAATTATGTTACCAGAATGAAAAACCTTCAATATATTCACAACATTTTACAGTTTTTAATAATTTTCTTTACTTTTGCGTTTGACTGTGAAATATTGAAAATTTCAAAAAGAATTTTAAAAACTATCGGATTAGTTTTCCATTGGATCGGTTAGTTCGGTCGCTCATTCGATTGACTGGCTTAGTAAGTGTTGTGTTCTACACAAGTGAACGAACAATAGACGCAAAACAACCTCATAAAGATTTACACCAACTGATAACCACAAAACCAGCAAGGAAGCCAAAGTCATAGCCAGCAAGTTAAAAAGAAATCAACTCTTCAATAGAATGTACACGTTCAACATGCAATATCTTAGCGCACATGAGTCAGCATTAACTCATAGACGGTAGTCGGGGCCTTCTTTCGTATTCGTGGATATGTATGATGAAGTCGTCGTAGTCTAGTAGGTAGTGTGTTGGCTTATTAGACGTAAGGCCACGATTCAAAGCCCAGGTTCGACCTAAAAACGAAAATATGAAAAAATATTTCTTCTGCGACTTCTTCTCAGCAGATTTCTGGCAAAAACTCGGAGAGTAAATAGAATTGCCATGAAAAGTTCCTCAAAAATGTATCATTCGGAATCAACTTTAAACTTTAGACACACAATTAATGCACACAACATAAGTGGTGTGAGATGTTGGATCGTAATCCTGACTGAAGGATTGTAAGGACCAATTATGTATGTATGTATGTATGTATGTATTAATCGGCTATAAGAGTGTGTCTATAATGCAACGGTGAAAAGAATATAATTTCAACATAAAACACTTCTACTGTGAGTATAAATGTAAGAGGTAATTGCAGAGCACAAAGTTATAATAACAACAACTGGAAAATCGTATAAACTTTCAACTTTTCATTGAATTCGTTTTTAGCCGAACTATCCATGTTAGGTATTCCCTTCTTGCAGAGATCTTTCCTGTCACTTATAATATAAAAAGTCGCCGTGGTCTAGTAGGTAGTGTGTTGGCTTATTAGACGAAAAGCCAGGGTTCGAGCTCCAGGCCAGACATCAAAATAAAATACAAAAAGTATTTCTTCGGTGACTTCCTCTCAGCAGATTTCTGGCAAAAACTCTGAGTAAATAAAATTGCTATGAAAAGTTTCTCAAAAATCTGTCGTTCGGAGTCGAATTTAAACTGTAGGTCCCGCCACTCATGTATAAAATTAACACACACAACATAAGTGGTGTGAGAAACTAGGTCGTAATCCTGACTGAAGGGTTGTAATGACCAATTATATATGTATGTATAATATAAAAAGATTCAAATATAATGTCCACAAACACTACTTCCTCTATCCTTCCACCCATAATCGATTTTTCTAATTCCACCACAATGCACTGTATGTATAGAGGTCATCCCATAAGTATTACAGTTAAAAATACTGGTGATCGCCACATTTGCTTGGGTATAGCCTTAAAAAAACGAATATGGTCTATCACTGAAAAAAACTACACAACCTTTTTAGGGTTAATAACATACAAAATGTGATTGAATCCAACGAACCCACAAATGAAAGAGAAAAACAACAACAACAACAAATATTTGTGCGCAATCGCACAATTTCTAGCTGTTTTGTCTGTCTGCCCGTTCTCACTCATGTAGACGTAATCGAACGCAACCCAAAAAATTCCCAGCTAACAAAGTCATTTTCAAATGTCCTGCAGGGTTTTACAAAAACAAACAAAAAAACGAAAACGAAAAATAAACTCTAAGAGACGACTATTGAGCTGCTGATGTTTTGTTGAAGATAAAACACAACAAAAGTACAAACATTTTGGCAACATAAAGAGATTGTAACAACAGCAACAACAACAACCGAAAAAAAAACAAAAAAAAATCATTTGTTTGGACATTTATTTTCAAAACAATTTACTTGTCAAACCAGGAAAATAACCAAAAAAAACAGATTTTTGTATTATCATCATAATGTTTTAAATGTTATTAAATGGAACACAACAATAAAATCCTTAAAAACTAAAAATATGTAATCGAATTACGTACCACAAATGAAAGTGAGAGAGACGTTAATAATAAGACAACAAAACCATATCCTTTCTATGCAGGATTAAACCAGGTTTACAGGCAGATTTTATAATCAGCATTTAACCTGCTCATTACTGCTACTGTTGAAAATTTAAATGTTTTTTTTTGTTTGTAACCAAAGAATACAAAAGAATTTCAAATGTGATTATTTCATGAATCTTTTCAAAAGGATTTAAGCATTAAAAGGATTCAGGATGGACTCTCACGACAGACGATTCATTATTGCAATTTTGTACATAAAAAGAAAACGAGAAAACGATCTAAATAGAGATTAACAACATTTAATAGGATCTGTTGATTTATACTCGCATGTAAGGTGAATTGTATGGAAATCTAAACTAAAAAACAATGACCAGCCAAAAACAAATTTTTGTTGAAAACCATACCATCAATCAGTTTCCATGCCCTTGAGCACAGAACTTAAGTACAGCATACGATCATTTAAAAACTGCATAAGGTACAGTAAACGAGAAACGGAAGTGATTGTTTTTGTATCACACTGTAATTCATATTCATCAATTGAATTCATATTAAAAAAAATAAAAAAAAAGAAAAATACAGTCGGCCAAGTTCGATATGATTATTCTCTACAACGGTAAAGTGATGTTACAATACAATAATCGCCTTGATTGTCAGCCATTATAGATTAGTTATTAGCAGACGTATGCCTCGGCAGTATAGTATGGTAGAAAGTTATAATTTGTTCGTAATAATTGGAATATAATTTCAACATAAAAGATATGGTAGTGTACGCTAGTAATCTATTGTATAAAGCGCTGGTCAATCAGTGTGAAGAACATGAGGTCAATTCCCATTCGAGCCTGTGGTCTGTTACACTACTGCAAGCATATTGTCGTAGTTACATACATACCAGAGATCAGGAATGAGTATTTAAAAGGATGAGTAGAATCGCATCATACTCGTAATTTCTGTTACTTATATGCATTCATACTTATTTTAATATCATGGAACCTCTACTCTCATACTCAAAGTTTGAAGTACTCAGCATATGCATACTTATCAACACTTATGATGTTATTGATTTCGACTCTCCATAACTCAACGTATACACGAAGAACATAATAAGTCTGAATTGCGTACGAACACTGAAGTACTTACTACAAGGTTGTGTGTTTATTCTGCTTGCTGCTCTGTTTTTTTTTTGCTTATGTGTGCAACATACATACATAATTGGTCATTACAACCCTTCAGTCAGGATTGCGACATAGTTTCTCACACCACCTATGTTGGGACTTACAGATTAAAGTCGACTCCGAACGACAGATTTTTGAGAAACTTTTCATGGCAATTTTTATTTACTCTCGGAGTTTTTGCCAGAAATCTGCTAAGAGGATATACTTTTTATATTTTGTTTTAATGTCTGGCCTGGGGCTCGAACCCTGGCTTTACGTCTAATAAGCCAACACACTACCTACTAGACTACGGCGACTATAAATGCAAACACAAAACTGTAAATTTGGATGAATGATTCGAGTCACTCGTATTTATCAGTATTTTTCTAAACTTATGAAGCTAAATGGGTAGGTTTATGAATCAAACATATTTCGAATGGTATGAGTTTGATGTCAACGTTGTACGCATACTCATTGCAACCTGTACTTATAAATCAACGTAAGAATGAGTCAGAGTACATAGTTAAATTTCAATATTGTTGACTCACTTATATTCAAAATTTCATGAGTGCTTATGAGTAGGGAAAAAACTATTCATTGCTGATCTCTGTTTCGGACCAAATACGACTTCTTTTACTTATATCGACAGACAGGATGATGACATGGTAACGTAAGCATAACATCTTCAAATTTATCCTGAACTCATTGCAAAAATCTAAATAAAAAACATAGCAAAGTCGTTACTATATACTCCACATATTGCCAGTATAGCCTTTACATTTCAAGTAGAGTAAATATTCTTGTGTTATATAAATAAAAGTATTTAAATTGTTTCTCTATTAATTACAATAAGAGGGAAGTTTTAATCTTTCTCAAATGAAAAACTCTCAATTGAAACACACAATTGATCTATGTATTGACAAAAAATCAAAAAAATAGAAAAAATATTGAATGGCAATGAGTCTACTACTACACATCCTCATCTCATTATTATAAGTTTTTATTACGAGACTGTTTATTACTAGGCAGGCAGGCTGGCATTAATAAGGAAATTAATTTAAATCACAGCAACAACCAACCAATCAACCAACACTCATCACTTACAGTGATGGGAACCAAAAAATAAAATCTTTTTCTTTTTGAAATTCGAAAAAAAAGCTGCGGGCGTAGGATCAAAAATTGGTTTTATTGCAAAAACAATCAGTTAGAAAGAGCTAGCGAGAGAAATAGAGAGAAAGAATCTAAGATTTGTATTCATTTGCGCCTGCGCATTGCATTTACAATTACGTCGAATATTCTTTTTGTCCATGCCACTCATGGTCTGAGAATAATTATTTCCACTAGTGCCGGGGCAATGAAAAATTTCCTCTTCTCAATTACTTTCCCAATTATGATGGCAATGAACTTCATTCATATTTTCTAATTAAAATGTTACACACTTACACTCTCATGCTGTATGTAATTTTTCAATTTTCATTAAAATTTCATTGGATTTTTAAAGAGTTGCAACAAAGTATGCCCATAACCTTCAACCCTTAAGGCTATTTTCCTATACAACACATGGAAAGTTTAACAAAAATCTTGTTTTTTTTTAAAGAAAAATTCAATATTTGGAGAAAATATTCCATAGTATCAGGCAATATTGCAAATAATTTTCCTTTCAATTGAAGAAAAAAAAACGTTTATTATGCGGGTTTTAACGAAAATTGTTTGTCATATTAATAGAAATGAAAAGTAGAGAAAAAAAATGCTTAAATTCATTAAAATATTTCACTTTTCAATGGTTTCTTATTGTAGGTAGGAAGGTAGGTCAAGGGTCTCATGCCCATTGAAGTACACAGCATTAGATCTACCACCTTACTTTCTATAGGAAGCCTGTATCTTGTAAAAACTTCCTTAACTGCTTCCACTTCATTCCTCTGAGATGAGTTATGTCTGGAATAGTGTCATTCCCGAAAGAATTGAATCTGTCAGAGTATTCGCTTTCCCATTTCTAATCACTCTATGTTGACTAGGAAGTAATAGAATGTGCACTGCTCTATGCCTGGAGTAATTGTTAAACGCCTTTTCTCAAGTGAGCACAGTTCGGCGTCTTACGGTATACACATTTCCCGCTCTGTAGGACTATTATGTATGTCATGAAATAGACGAAGTGCACGATAACTTTGGCGAACAGAACCATTACTATCTATCCATAATGAAATGTTAAATCAATTTTAACAAAAAGTGACTATCAGCTCTTAAATCGGTTGTCAAACTTGTCTAAAAGGCAGCAGGTCAATGGGTGTCTGGGAGAGCTTTTAATAGAACTGTTCTAAACACTACAGTGACAAAAAAAGATGTTAGATTTTATGGCCACCAAGCTAACACACCCTTTAGCCCTTTCAAGATCGTCATTGAATCATTTACCTATTCCGAAGCAACTGCTAAAGCAGTCTTTAAATAACCCCCACTAATACTGAAAATAATACCAGCAAATCAAAACAGCCGTAGAAGGAGACCGAATAATATTTTTATTCCGTTTAAATAGAGTTCTTTGGCATCAAAAATACATACATACATACATAATTGGCCATTACAACCCTTCAGTCAGGATTACGGCCTAGCTTCTCACACCACTCATGTTGTGTGCGTTAATTTTATACGTGAGTGGCGGGACCTACAGTTTAACGTCGACTCCGAACGACAGAATTTTGAGAAACTTTTTCATGGCAGTTTATTTTACTCTCATAGTTTTTGCCAGAAATCTGCTGAGAGGAAGTCGCCGAAGAAATATTTTTTTTTTCATATTTCATTTTTGATGTCTGACCTGGGATACGAACCCGGGCTTTACGAATAGTAAGCCAACACACTACCTACTACACCACGGCGACTTCGATCAAAAATACCGGGTTGGAAATACTGCTCCCACTTCTTTTACAACATTTTGATACTCTGGGATTTGTTGGTAATGCTAATACTTTTTTAACTATGTACACTTTTCATTATCAATCTAAGGCTTCTGATATGATCACTACAAGATCTGTTAGATCTAAACGTCGCTTGCTCTTTCCTAAATTGCTGATCGATAATTCTGTTGCCACAGCAGATTCAGTATTTATTTTCTTTACATATGTCAAAACTTCTGGTCACACTTTTTTATGTTGCAGGAAGTTATCGATATCAAGGTTATTTCGTTATTATTTGTTTTCGATTTATTTTTTTTTGTTGCTTAAAATCATAGAAAGTTCTTTGACACTTTGTTGCTTTGTAATCGAAATAATATTACTAATGACTTGTAACATTTCGATTCGGTTTCCAAATAAAAAGAAAAAAGTAAACGAATAAAAATCTTTAATTGGAAAGTACATTGAACTCAAGTCTGTGTTGTTGGGTGATTTGCATTCAACACAAAGCAAAGCATGGAAAAACGATACAAATACCGGTGGAATCTATTGGAACTTTTAACATTCATGCCACATAAAATTTTTGTGTTTGTTTCCCCCTCTCTCCACTCAAACTTGGTTTCATTTAATGGATCTATTATGATTATTATTGTTATTGTTACTGTTGCTGTTATATTTTTTATTTATTTTTCACTTTAATTAATTTAATTAAAGATCGCATCCCATGGTTTATTCAGGGTGTCTTTTTTCCCTTGCTGTTCATGGCATATCGCCATGCGTTGTGTATTCAAAATTTTGAACACAATAATCTTCAATTCCAACATTTTGAATTTTTTTTTTCTTTGATAACAAAATGGAGTTTTGTTTCCATTGTTATGATTTCTATTTTGTTTTTTCTTTTTTTTTTTTTCTTTGGAAGTGTAAAATTTTATTAATGCAGTTTCCAAAATAAAATAAACAAAAAAATACCAAAAAAAAAAGTAATCATTTTTGTTAAACATAAATATATGCGCGTTCGTTTTCAATTAATTTCAATTAAGCTGCTGCTGCACACACTCATTTCGTTCATTCCAACCATTAATCTATCCATCCATTCATCCATCCATCCATCCATCCCTTCAACTAGCCAACCAAGCCAGACACTCGCTCACTCACTCACTTACTCATCTAATCATTGATCTAAACTTTACATTCCATTTGTTTGGGAATCATTAACAAAAATTGTTTTCAAAATTTTCAAAATTTCCTTAGTATTCGAAGGTATTCTCTCTTTTTTTTATTGTTATTATTATTATAATCAATAATACAAATTTAAAGGTTTCACTGTACAGTAAGCACTAGAATTGAAATGCCTTTAGGCATAATTTTATGACTCAGAAACACACACACACACGCATAGATATTAATTTTATTAATCATTTACAATATATTTATTTAATAAAAGTTTATAATAATTTCACTTCTTTTTTTATTTAAAGAGTTTGTTTTTTACAGGAGACATTTTTAATAAAATTCCTAATTAAAATCAAAAATTAAAGCACCAGGAATCGATAACATTGATATCGATAACTTGCCGCAAAACAAAAAGTGTGATCAGAAATTTAGGTATGTTCTGACATATGTATGTACGTAAATTGTAAGGAAAATAGGATAAAAGAGAAAAAATATACTGAAACTGGAGAGGCAACAGAATTATGGATCAGCAATTTAGGAATTTAGGTCAGACATCAAAGCGAAATATGAAAAAATATTTCTTCGGCGACTTCCTCTCAGCAGATTTCTGGCAAAAACTCTGAGAATAAATAAAATTGCCCTGGAAAGTTTCTCAAAAAAATCTGTTGTTCGGAATCGACTTTAAACTGTAGATCCCGCCACTCATGTATAAAAAAAATGAACACACACAACATAAGTGGTGTAAGAAACTAGGCCGTAATCCTGACTGAATGGTTGTAATAGCCAATTATGTATGTATGTAATTTAGGAAAGAGCAAGCTGAGTTTGGATCCTTAGATTGATTATGAAAAGTGTACAAAGTTCAAAAAGTATTAGCATTACCAGCAAATCCCAGAGTTATCTTCAGTTAGGCGTCTAAAGATTTTAGATTTAAATTATTCGACTGCTAATCGCTGCATAATTGTACCGTATAGGTCCGTTGTTTGTTTTTCACCATAATTCATGTGCTGCCATGGAAATTTCTTGAAGACATAAATACATCAGTCATGATTACGACCTAGTTTCCACATAACTCATGTTGTGTGTGTTAATTTGATACATGAGTGGCGGGACCTACAGTTTAAAGTCGACTCCGAACAACAATTTTTGAGAAACTTTACATGACAATTCAAAAAACTTTGTTTACCCTCAGAGTTTTTGCGAGTAAACTGCTGAGCGGAAGTCGCCGAAGAAATATTTTTTCATAAAATAAGAGATTTTTCTCGAACCATGGTCTCGTTTAATAGCCAATAATAATCCAACACACTACCTACTATTCGACGACGACTTCAGTTAGGGGAACTAAATTGAATATACGTGGACCTAGTTAATGCCACAGGAACTAAAAAGAACACATACGTGAGACTTTTACTTTTACTTACTAATCGTTATCCTACAGAAGGTGATCTTATAGACCAAAGCCAACGTTTTCGCAATCTAGTTTCGTTGTATGCAAATATGAGCAAGATTAGGTGTCGTAAAAATAAATGAGCGCCCATCAGTACAAATAAGTGAGTATTGTACAAAAATCATACTAAATTTAGATCGACTTCTCTGCTAAGCGATTTTAAACCATACGTTTAAGCTTCTAATAATGATCGATTATTTCAGATCCTAATACTGAGCAGCTTTTGCCAAAAATTGGTGCAGGGATGCAATTACCCCACTCTTCGATAGAATATTAAAATATTTTACACGTAATATCGATTCAGTGGTTACATACTGAACCACGAGATTCCCTGAAACCACTTTATAAAAACAAAGAATGGTCATCACCAAACTCCCATTATTATTACCTAAACTATGCACTTACGACAGCAGGTAATACCTATGGTTGGTCTAGAACGGCAGTTTAAAGAAAAAAACTGACAAATATTTCGTCTTTTTGCTGGAAATCTTTTGTTTCTCACCAAAGTTTTTTGTTTTAATGGCTTCCAAAAATTGTTCACACCTTTGAATTTTCAATTAATTCGTTACAAGCAATAAAAAGCAATTAGCAGACTACTTCCCTTCTCTTTTTTTTAACAGCAATTTTCCTTTTTTATAAGCCTTAATTATCCACAACTAAATGAAATTTCAGAAGATGATTTTTAACGTTTGTTTTTGTTTTTTTTTTTGTTTTTTGCAAGGAATCAAAAAGATAAACAGGACTTTATTACACAATTGATGATACGAGTAACACCCCTTAAATCTCTTTTTTTTTTTTTTTGTAATTATTGTTGCCAAATCTCTGACACCCAGAAATGCAATCAAGCGAGAAAAGTTTAAAATTTAAACAATCAATGGAGTTTTTTCTGTTTTGTTTTTTTTTTAACAGAAATGAATTATTAAAAGCGGAAACAAAACACTCGTAATTGTCACTTTGAAGTGTGCAACGAATTGCATCACGCAATACTACCAGAAAACCATGACTAATGTTTTACGCATGTTTTTTTTCGTTGTTTTTTTACGCTTTTGCACGAATAGGTGGCATCAATATTTTAAAGTTTTTTTAAAATCCGTGTTATTGAGGGGGAAATACGCGCGATTGCAAGAGACAAATCATTATTATTAGAAATAAAGGATCATATTGTCCGCCAGTCACGCTAATAAACTTGCGCTTTTGTATGTTAAAAAAAAAACAGCAACAATCGTTCGTTGGAAAAAAGGAGTGACGGGAAAATGTTTATCTTTAAAGGACTACTACTGTTCCATTGACATAATAGGATACAATCGTACAAACGCTTTAAACAAACATTTATTGTTGCGATCGAAGTATAAAATAAGTACTGTTTACATACATATATGCTTGTAATAGCGCTTGTAGTAGGTAGAATTATTATGGACTTAGGGCAGCTCAAGGTTGACACGCGTTGCCATTTTAAAGCCGTTTTCGTTTTTTGTTTTTTTCTATTCTTCCATTGTCCTACGAATCGATATAAAATTTTGACATAAATATTTTAAATTCAATTTAAACTTTAAGCAGAAACATAATATTCGCATGTATTTCTATTTCTATTTCTAACGCTAACTCTGTTTCTATTCCATTGATATTCTTTCTTCGATTAAAAGCCATTCGGCATAAAAACATAAATTTCTTTATCAATGAGAAATGCGGGTGAATATTACAAAAATTATACAAAAAACATACAAATTTTAAATTACCAAAATAGTGAAAATAAAAGTATGTGATAAGTATTTGGAGTTTAGAAAGTGAAAACTATGTATTAAGATCAAAGGTCATCATGTAATATAATAATTCCGGCAATTAATTATGCAATCTTACATTTTAGGAATTAAGGGCCTATTTCATAATTGAAAACCTTGTGGTGTTAATGTATTCCAGAAGGAAAGTCCATGGTGTGTATCTAAATCTGTTGTTGGGAATTATATTTACTGATGCCAAGATAAAATGACGAACCTCCTTGAAGGAAGAGGCCTAGTGTGATGCAATTCTACCCTATAGAAAACAATCCCGAAATTCAAAATAAATCTTACTCTTGCAGCAGGAAAACAATGTAGTGCTTAGGTAGCCTATAAGAAAGTTTAATATCAGAGCCCTGCTACTCTGTCAGTCATCCTTCAGTCAACAGTGTAAATTTTAAGGATTCCGTTGGGAAGCTTCGGTTCTTCTGGCCAGAAGTCCTTAGTTCGAATTCTAAAATCGAATGTTCTGTACAGAAATTTATATAAGGAATCATATAATCGACTCCGAAATGTCTATGTCTTCTTAGAATTGCAGCATGTCCAGGTTTGGCCAGGACTCAGCCCTCTGCCTTAATAGGAGGTCAGATGAGAGCCAATGAAGTATAGCAAATAGAGAGGAACAGATCGCACTAGTGCTCAGATACCAAACAAAATTTTGAAGTTTGTAAAGACAATCCAGGAATGAGGAGTCATTATGGGAATACCTCGTATAGATTGAATGCGATACGATGGTATTAGTACAAGGCAATATCAAAAGTAAGAGTAAGACTAAAAATCGAATCATATTTTAGCTTTCGAATAATTTGTATGTGTAATCCAAATGACTTTCAATCAAGTTTGTTAATATTTCGATCAACATTATCTAAGCCTAGCTATCGAAATGAACGCATATGACTCATGACAAATTATGGCACTAAGTATCGAAAGCAGTTCTTAGGAAATTTGTTTAAAAATTCATAATAAATGCAGGAAAATTCGTTCAATTATGCAAACATTTTTAAAACATTTTTAGTTTTCAGAAATATCGATTGTTTGCTTTGAATTTCTGAATTTACATTTGCAAATATGAAAGCAGCTGCTTTTACGTGCCATGCTAATTATTCAATCATTTTAATGCCTTTATTAGTAGGTTGAAACAAACATAAAAAGAGAATGGTTTTTCAAGTGACCGCCATGAAGTAGTACAATTCGATACAATTTCCATCATGTCACACACTTAAGATTGCGTTTTGAACAAAAAAACACGCCTTAAGACATTTAAATGGTTTTAATGGTAATATTTTGCATATACGAGTGCAGCTCTAAATAATGTGTAATCGATCAAAACGATATTCTTTTTGCCAATGTAACCACTTCACTAATTCAATCTAAGAAAAGTAACAAACTTAACAAAAGGAATTCAAAATTCAAAATTCAAATTCCATTGAACTGAACTGAACTGAATCAATAAGAAAAGAAACAATATGAAGCAGAATATGTACTTGAGTACCCCATAAGAGTAGAAGAAAGAGAAACGAAGGACTGAGGATTGATCATAAAACAATAGAGGCACAGGCGATGTCTAAAACCCATTTGCATTCTGACAAAACTGTAGAAACGAACGTATCGTTTGCACTTTGACACACAGCCTGTAACAACAACAATAACAAAACTCTTGATATCCTCAATATCCTCATATCAATATTACGTACGTATAAGGGAAGGGAAGGGAATGGGGAGTGAGTATATGTTTCTCTTATGTTGATAATTCCCGTACTCGTTGTTTTCGTCCAAAAACAAAAAAGAAACATTTTGCAAAACAAAAGAAAATTTTTGTTTCTTTGAGAATGAATGCCTGAATGAGTAGTTGAATGTGTGTATTGCTATGGTAGTGATGTGTGATATTGTTTGTTGGTTGATATTTTGTAATCTATACTCTGGGGAAAATCCATAGAAAATTCCGATATTAAATAACCAAAAACACAAATGAAAATTTAACATTTTTAAGACATGCCCTTCAAAGATATCACAACTTAAAATGCACACATACATACATTGTTGTTCTTATTCATAATCGTTTAATATATGAATACATACGAGTATATTTTGTTTAACAATTCATAAGAAAATTTAAATTCAAAAATAAAACAACAAAAAAGATGTAAAATATCAAAAATTATGCATGTGCACAATATTCAAGGGCTGATAACATAACATCGAAGCATTACTATGTTTTCAATTACATACGAGGAACGTGTGATAAGTGAATAAGTATGATTATGATTACTCCGTAAAGAAGCACGGAGAGGATGAGCGACTTGTAGAGTATAGAGGTCGCATGATAAGGCATCGCCGTGTGTGCAACCCAGCACGGTATCGAAATGTTCGGAGAGGTCCATTCCTGCCTTAACGGAGCTGCAGAAGTCGGTCAACATCATTCTGCCTTTGCAGTAGATTCGAACACAGACGTTGCAACAAAAACACGATTCCTTATCGCACTATCGAAGGCTGCGATATTGACGACAATAAGATAATGGGTTCCGAATTATTTTTTATGTCTGGTTGGTAGTGGACTTGTCAGATATGAAGGCGCACGTGTCGCATCTGCCTTCGAACACAGACGTTGCAACAAAAACACGATTCCTTATGGCGCTATCGAAGGCTGCGATATTGTCGACAATAAGATAATGGGTCCCGAATTATTTTTTATGTCTGGTCGATGGTGGACATGTCAGGTCTGAAGACGCACGTTTTCATCTGCCTTCGCAGTAGTATCGAACACAGACGTTGCAACAAAAACACGATTCCTTATGGCGCTATCGAAGGCTGCGATATTATCGACAATAAGATAATGGGTCCCGAATTATTTTCTATGTTTGATCGATGGTGTACCTCTCAGGGCTGAAGAAGCACGAGTTGCATCTGCCTTCGCAGTAGTATCGAACACAGACGTTGCAACAAAAACACGATTCCTTATGGTGCTATCGAAGGCTGCGATATTGTCGACAATAAGATAATGGGTCCCGAATTATTTTCTATGTTTGATCGATGGTGGACCTCGCAGGGCTGAAGACGCACGTGTGGCTTCGGTCGTTCGCTCGTAAGAACCTTGTATGTAATATGAAAAAGCCTTATACCCCAGTAGTGGGCGTGTAGTGCTTATTGTAAAACACTTTTGGATTTTCCCACGAGCATTATTCAATTAAATTTGTAAAAACAATTAATGGATGAGTAAATTATCGCACGAACCTCGGATGTCTGTATCTTTTGCATACAAAAAAAAAACGTATCATGTACTATATTTCGTATACCAATTTTAAGGCCAAGAAGAAAACAATATCGCCCTTTAAAGTGTGCTAATGCGACCACAATTGTCTGGCTCTTAAAAATCCTTAAATGTCCTTAAGCATGGCCTTTTGTTTACACAAAACCTCAATTTCTGTGTGTCTTAAGCTGTGTTGTGTGACTCAACAGAGTCCTTCTTTCTTTTTGTTTGCAACACAAAACGAAAATGATCTGTTTTATCTTCGAATACAATAAAAGAAGAAAAGGAGACGAAGAAAAAGAAAACGAAATGAGAATAAAGATCTCAAATGTCGCAATCTCTGGCATTTTAATTCAACAATTATGAAATTCAGAAAAATTAAAAGACCTCACAGATCTTAATTTCGATTCCTTTTTTAGTTTTTCGACGAATGCTAATTCTGCGAAAATGCTTTGATGCTTTTCCCAATCGCATAAAAATATAAATTTATACGCTCTTGAGTGTTTAACGAGTGAGAAGATTTCCATTAATTTTGGATAAAATTAAAGAATATTATTTAAAAAAAAAAAAAACAGAATAAGAAAAAGAGAAATTATTTATTTTTTATGTGGTTTCTCAAATGAGTGCACAATTTTTAAAAGTAAATCTTGTTAACCCTACAAAGGCCACAATAAAAGAAATTGAACAACAAAATCAAATATTTGTGAATTGTATTAATGAATGAATTATTTTGATTCTTGCTGTCTTTTAAAATTTTTCCATATTCTTTACACAAAATCTGTATACGTTTCAGTGTTAAATACTAAACTATTATTATTATTATTAAGTACTCGAGCTTACTCACGACATCTTTCCATTATTGAACATTCAGCGATGCGTGAGAACTTCTTCTCTGGCAATGGAACAGAACGAACGCATCCACAGAGTTGCAATGTTGCTACTGAAGCTCATCTAATATGTGCTACATACGGTTCATTTCAACCCCCTAAACTTTTTAATGAATTCATGTATCAATTTTTATAAAAACATTAACAAAATTATTCATTTTATTACTTTATGCCACACCACTTCTTTTAACCATAGGAATCCCTTTTTTTATTTGGTTTTTCTTTTTTCTTCTTTTACTCATGCCGAGTTTCAAGTGTTTTGAGGTCCCTCCCGTTCCAATTTATGTGACCGAACAATTGCAATTGAATTTTTCATTGTTTTTGTAAAGAAAGGGATGTTTGCACTCCCCGGGAATATGTGTATCTGTCAAGTGGTCTTTTTTGTTATAAATTTGCAACAAACGAAGCATCAACATCGTCTGCGGTAGCAACAAGCTTTCCAAAATGCAAAAAAAAAACTTTCCAAAAAGTGGTTACAACTCAAGTGTAATAGAAACAATGTGTGTTCAATTTATGCGCAACAACATATTGTTGCTTAATTTGTGTCCCACAAATGCAAAAAAAAAACAAACAAAAAATAAATCTGTAAACTTTTTTACGTTGCAAAGAAATACATAGGAAATCCAAATCGATTTTAAACTCGAATCCTAGAGAAGAATGAAATAAAAAAAACTCCGCCATATGTTGAGGAAATAGAAAGTTGGATTTGATAGATCGGTTTTAAAAACAAAAGATTTATAAAATGAAATACAGAAGACAGAAGACTGTGCAAAGATCTGAATTTTTAGTTAAGCTAACAGTCGAACCTGCTTTGGGCTCATTTTAGATTCAATTGCTAAAGAAAGAACGATATCTATAAAGCCCAATTTTGAAATCATATGTAGATGATGATGATCGCCAATAAAACGAAATATAAAAATAATATTTCCACGGCGACTTCCTCTCAGCAGATTACTGGCAAAAACTCTGAGAATAAAAAAAAAAATCGTCATGTAAAGTTTCTCAAAAATCTGTCGTTCGACAGTCGACTTTAAACTGTAAGAGCCGCCACTCATCTATAAAATTAGTACACACAACATAAGGGGTGTGAGAAACTAGGTCTCCGACAACCCCGACTGAAAGGTTGTAATGGCCAATTATGTATGTTCTAGACCAACCGTAGGTATTACCTGCAGCCATAAGTGCATAGTTGAGGTAATAATAATGGGAGTTTGGTGACATGTATGTTTTCTTTTTAGTACCGGTCGCATTAACCAGGTCCACGTATACCCATGTTAGTTCCCCTAACACACAACTTGAAATTAATATAGCCTATTTAAGACAACAGGGTGACTGCAATTTTGGATAAAATACTAAAGTTTTGGTAAAAGTAAAGGCGGTAATATTCTCTTTTCATTTTACTTTCTCCCACAATGGAACCAACACCTTAGTAATGGCGGCCACGAAGAGTGGTAATCTGCAAAGCCGTATAAAATTAATCAAATTAGTACGGTCACGGTAGAAATTTGTTATTAAAGAAATCTTATCAGCATTTCATAAAAATATGCTAGAAAGTGTTGATAAAAAAACATTTCAGTTCTCATTTAACCATTGATATGAAAACATCGTGTAGCATTATACCGATTATCGGTATTTCTATAATTTTCAACGCACTATTAATACAGACCAGCGCCTTAAATGAAGATAACAATGCAACAGAAACCCCCACAGTCAGCATCGCTTTGGATAAAATTCAAGGTACAACATTGAAAACTTTATTTGGTCAGGATATCTACGCCTATGGGGGCATACCTTATGCCAAAGCCCCCATAAACGATTTGAGATTTAAGGCTCCCGAGCCGATAGAAGCATGGAATGATACGCTCAAAGCAACAAAGGATAGCTTAGTTTGTCCGCAAACGGGTGTATTGCAAATGTTAATGTCCGAGGATTGTTTAAAATTAAATGCTTTCACTAGAAATTTAACAACCAAAAATCCAGTAATAGTGTACATACATGGTGGTGCAAATGTTTTAGGTAGCGGCCATAGCGTGTATGAGGCAGGCCCCCAGTATCTCTTGGAACATGACATTATTTTATTGGCATTTAATTATCGTTTAGGAGCCTTGGGTTTTCTTAGCATCAAAACTTCCGAGTATCCAGGTAACTATGGCTATTTAGACCAGGTTATGTTATTGAAATGGGTGCAAAAGCATATAGGAAATTTTGGTGGTGATTCAAATAGAATTACAATATTCGGTTTAAGTGCTGGCTCTATGGCGGTTACCCTGCATCTGGCCTCCCCTTTGTCAAAGGGTTTGTTTCAGCATGCCATTGCTATGAGCGGTTCAGCGGCTAATCATTTTCATATCGATAACCTGTATTGGTCACGTAAATTGGCTAAAGAACTGTCATGTCCCCAGTTTCATCCAGATGATATGGTAAAATGCTTAAGGGAAATAAGTTGGCAAAAAATTGTGAATAAGTGCTCAGAATGGGAGCCCTACAAGTTTACCAACATGAAATGGAATTACGAAATTGATGGCATATTTCTGAAACAACATCCCACAGAGGCTTTTGCTGGGGGTAATTCTAATAAAGTACCATTAATGGTGGGCTTAACACGCAATGAGCTGGACTTTTCAGTACAACGTAAGTCGAAGAAGAAACAAAATAAATGAAATTTTACATGAGCATTGTCTTTCTATTTATAGATCAAGAAAATAATACGGGCTTATTGCATGATCTGTTTGTAAGCTTTGAATCCTATGCACCAGAAATGTTTCTTTATCAGCAGGAACATGGCAATACAAAAAGTCTCCTTCTTAAACAGTTTTATTTAAATGACCTAATGGAGTTTAATTCCTCAAATTTATATCGTTTGGGTGAAATGTTCTCTGATGCCATTATAGGGCATGGCATTTACCGTCTACTGCAGTTAACATACAAGCATCAATCGGTCTATTATTACTGCATGGACTATAAGGGCAAGCGCAGCTTATATAATAACGAAAATGGCCAGCCGAGAGGTATATTTTATGGTTTTGTTTTTACTGGCAACTATTTTTTAACGTCATGTTAATACAATCTATCTTGCAAGGTATTGGTCATGCCGATGATTTGCAATATATAATGCCGGGATTATGGTATGGCCCACAATTACCTGTAAATGACAGCGATATATTCATGGTGAAACGTATGACTCAATTGTGGACGACATTTGCTAGAGATGGGTAAGAAAGAAGAAGCATTACAAAATATCTTTAAATAAAAAGTGATAATGAAGAATTGCTTTGCCTTTAATCGACTTAAGCACTTATTCTTTATTACATCTGCAATATACACTGCGTTTCACTTGAATAGCACACCGTACAAATTGAAATTCTCCCCCTATATCTTTGTAAAAAATAAAGATAGCGGATTGATTTTGGATTGCAATTGTAGTGTTATTTATAGCTTTTATTATAAAATAAAAAAATATTTCGATATATCAAGTTGTTTTCTTTAATTTCAGTCGTTTGAGTAGATTTGCTCCTGAAATAATACGCCACACAGTGGTCTTGCTAGCATGGACACCTATTTTAGCCTTAATTTTGTCAACAGAATCGTGCGAATTTGAAGCTTCTCTTAAAAAAAGCCCTCTTATCTGTTTGGGGATGGCTGGCCAGAAAAGTTTACGGGTCTAAAAAACAATTTTCAACAAAAGCAGAACTGATTGAGGCCATTCAACGGGCATGGACTTCAATTTCTGTCGACTATTTGAAAAATTTGTACGAGTCAATGCCTAATAGGATATACGAGGTTATTCTGAACAAGGGAGGCCCAACACACTACTAGAAATCCATAGTTAAATCTTAGTTTTTATATAAAAATAAATATAAAAATAAGAAAAAAATTAAAAACCTTTATAAAAAGTAATTTTCCTACATTTATTAAAATATGTGCTATTCTAGTGAAACGGAATTTGATTGTTATTTTTTGAGTATTTTTCTTTTTTATGTTATATTTTGAAAACAACTTGATATATCGAAATATTTTTTTATTTTATAATAAAAGCTATAAATAACACTACAATTGCAATCCAAAATCAATCCGCTATCTTTATTTTTTACAAAGATATAGGGGGAGAATTTCAATTTGTACGGTGTGCTATTCAAGTGAAACGCAGTGTATTTCGTTAAAAATTTAAAAAAATATTTGGTGAAAAAACTACCAAACTTTTCGTATTTCTTTTAGAATACCTTATGCCAACGATGTGCTAAAGTGGCCAGCTTTGGAGGACTCGACTTTTCTAACTCTCTACAATGATAAAGAGGCCTATTTGGCGAAACCACCCTTCACGCAACGCTATCAATTCTGGGATGAATTATTTCCCATAAAAAAAACGCTGGGGCCTATTTTTCAAATCATCGTTGCACAATGATAGTCTTTCTGCTAAGCTATGCTGCTATTATTATGCTGTGGCCATAATCAAATGTTAAATGTGATATCCTTGAAGAGAGCGCTTTCTTTAATTGCCATTCAGATTAGAATAAAGGAAACGAAACGAAAGATGTTTATTGTTCTTCAATTAATCAAAAGGTGTTTGTTAAAACTGCTAAATAAGCACAAGAGCAAAGCAAGGAAAACATTCTGTAATTAGTCTTAAAGGATTAACTGCTCTCTTATCCGCTTCCTGCCTACCATTCCTTACACATTTTAAGCTTAATTTTGTAGGTAAGTTGTGCTCTCTATGGTCTCTTTCATACGTACAATTTGAGGGTAAAGATATGATTGCTGTTGCTGCTATTGCTACTGCTACTGTTGTTGTTATTTACACAGTGATTTGTTTGTTTATGTGTGTTGATATAATTGCTGCCTTAATTGCCTTTGTTGTGCTCCCCCCCAAAAAGAAAAAAGAAAAATACCTTCCTTTGTAAGCATTGGCAAAAGGAACAGAATAATACAAACACTGTAGAGGCTAAACAATAAAGAAGATGATGATGATGTCGTGTGTAGTGTGTAGTGTTATTGACATTTCAGATTAACATCGCATTACACTGCTTGTGTAAACACTTTAAAAAAGGATTATCAAACCCCCCTAAATATTTTCTCTCTCTCCCATTCTCTTTCTCTCTCTGTCTGATAGAGAGAGGAAATAACACTAGAAATCAAAGAGGCTTTAAACTCGCACAATGAAAGAAAGGACCACCCAACCAAATATTATAAAGAAAATTCTATGAAATGCCTTTTCCCCCTTTGCCTACAGTTGACTTGTGATTTGTTAAGAAGTTTTCTGAAAAAAAAATGAAAAAAGAGCAAGAAAAACAATTAATTTTATTTTAATCACAATTAAAACTGCACTTCCATTCTAATATGTGAACACTTGTGAAATTGGTTGCGATATCATGATTATCATCATCGGGTTTTAAATCTTTTTGTCCCTGTTTACTATCTGTTCCCTTCTGTCCTGTTCCATTCTGTTCTGTTCTGTTCTCTTCTGTTTGTATTTTATTTTGTGATTATCCTTTTGTTTGTGCCCAAAAACAAAACTGTTCATTATGTTGCTGCTGAAATACAAAAACAAAAAAAGCAGAAAACAAAAGACCTGATAAGAGCAGAGAGTCAAGAGAAGTTCCGTTTGATGTTGTTCTTGTATTTGAATGCCATGTATGTATGTGGCCACTGATGATAATTTGAAATTCATTAATATTCGTACAGATTTTGTTCGTTTTAAATACAAAATTTAAGGGATTTTAAGGGATTCAAATGTCAGTTGATTAGATTAAATCGCAAAATAATTAATCATACAACCGTAAGAGTATGTGAACATTTCAAGTGATATGGATACGTACACAAGAAGTAAATAAAGTTATAAAAACCATTAAAAGGATAAGAATTACTTGAAACAAATTGTAAAAAAATCTTTGAAAATATAATTTTTATTTTTAATTCATGGCCAGTTACAGCCTATTTTGCCTGGACATGTTAATAGAACAATTAGTTCAAGTTAAACTTGTGGATGAAGTGGCCATAGTCTAGTAGGTAATGTGTTGGCCCGTGGTTTAACACCTAAGTCATGAAAATCAAAAATTTTTTCTTTCCTTGACTTCCTCTCAGCAGTCTTCTGGCATAAACTCTGCGATCAAATAAAATTGTCAAGAAAAGAAAAATTGCTGAAGACGACTTTAAAATGTAGCCACCCATGGATGAAATTAATACATATAACATGGGTGGTCGTAATTCTGACTAAAGTGTTGTAATGACCAATTAAAAGTAAGTAAGAAAGTATGCTCGAAGATAAAAGAGAATACGAAATTTTTGTGATTTACACTCAGCCACAAAAGTATACATACGGATAACAAATTTCAGAAATTTTTTAACCAATCCCTTTTCGTTGAAAATCTTTATAAGACGGTCTTTTTGCATTGGTTCAGAAATTTATGAAATTTGTTAATCGTATGTATACTTTTGTGACCCTGCACAGGCCTGCACAGCCCACAAAAGTTAACAAATTTCAGAAATTTTTTAACCAATGCAAAAGACCGTCTTAAAATCGAGGAAAGATATTCAACGAAAAGGGATTAATTAAAAAATTTCTGAAATTTGTTAACCGTATGTATGCTTTAGTAACTGTTTGTACCTCGTGAACGAATTCATGCAAATTTTTTATGGATGGTTTGGAACTGAATTGAGCTGTAGTTGGATACGACTTTTTGGAAATGGGCCACACTTGCCCTACGTGTACCTATCCTCTATTCTTATACTGAAGCTACATTCACATTAAGCAAATATTTGAGGAAAACACAGTTGCAGGTTGTTAATTGGAGCAGTTTTGTTGATAGTGAAAATTGTTAGGTTATGTAAAAGCGTACATTACAAACAGTGTTTATTTACAAGCACTTGATGATTATCTGCAATCACGGATTTCCAAGTAATTCGATCAACTGATTTTCAGTTGCCTTACACACTTTATAACGAAGAAACTAAGACTGTTCAATTGGTTGTACGTATTTCTCAAGCAGACACATTATATTTTTAATAATAATTCCTATTTATTATATAGGAATGCATTTAAAAAAACAAATTCAATAATAGCTTTACATCTTTTGCTTAAGGTTAAACAAAATTTTTAATCTTTTTAATGTTTCTTCACAAAAGTTTCTTAAACTTTGTGTTCATCTAGACGCCAGTATTAGTGGCGACTTTGAAATATTTAAACAAGTGGATTTTAAACACCTTAAGTCAAAAGACTTTAGGCTTTTCCGTTCTTACTACTGTTTAGTCTGCTCATAATTAATCAATTATTGAAAAAGAAGGTATTCTTTGCTTTTCTTTTAATTTCTCAAGTACAGTACAATGTTCCCAGGTTGTAATTGTTTTGTTCACAAAATTATAAACTCCTCAGACATTTTTCTTTTAAATTTTTTAAAGCCAAACTAAACTGAAAAAATTGTATTTTGTATAGAAAATATGATGTTTAAATAAAAATTGTTGAGAAATGTAGAGAAAAACAAACCAACTCCACACCCGCATGCCACTTTAGAGAAATTCCCACGATGCAATAACAACAACTACACCCCATATCCAACTATGAAAATATAAAAATGATGATACAATAGTAATGATCATGATCATGATCATGAAAACGGCATAAGTCAGTCAGAAACTATTTATTATTAACGTTCGTTCTACTCCCTTTTAGCTAAAACGATTTCTGTTTTCAAAACAAACTCAAACTCTTATGGCAGCATTATGTACTACCGTCGCTGCTGTTGCTGATGATTCTTGCTGCATTGCTTGCGTTGAGCCTTTAAGCGGAAATGCTTTCTTACAACAGGCATATTAGTCTTTCTAAGCACGTAATTAAATTATAATTTAAACACAAGGTGTTTATTTAACTCCTTCCTTTATTACAATTATCGACAATTCTAGGCTGGTAAACAAAATTAAACAAAACAACAAATTCTTTAAACCACAAGACAGCTGCCCGATATTATAATACAAACTACAAACTACAGACGACAAAAAAAATTGTCACACTCAAAATGATAAATAAAACAGAATTTTATTTATATTTACACCACACTTCATAGTATTCATCAATAAAACAGTTGAACACAATTCAATACAGAATGAAACAAAAAAAAAAAGATACAAAGTGCTTGCTACACTGTCTGTCTATGCTGCAAGAGCTCATCGTTGCCTCACTCCCCTTTTGGTTGTTGCAGACACTTCAAATATGATTGTATGACGGTTAACATACGTTTTCCTTTTCATTTAATCTTTTTTTCGAGTCCTTTTTGACGTTATTAAAAGCCCATTATTAATCTAATGTGACAATACAGCGTTAAGATTTGCAATTTAAGCCACCACCACCACCACCATACGTACGTACGTACCAAACATCACAACCACCACTCACTAGCATTTCATTACAACACTGCGTTATTGCTACTGTACAGAAAACTACCGTTTTACTGGTTGATTATTACTGTTATTGTTGGCGTTGTTGTTGTTGTTGTTAGTAATACTGTAATTTATTTTTGAAAAATAAGAAGAGAAAAATTTTTTTCAAAAAAATAAAGTAGCAGCAGCATCCCATCAAAAGTCATCAGGATTTTGTGGCATGTCGCGTTATTACATTGTGTTTGACTGTTTTTAGTGGTTTATTAGAAAAAAAAGGACCAAACCATCGAGTGCTTCAATAGAACAACGTTGTTTCAAGTGATAAAAAGGTTTTTTTTTAAATAAAAAAACTTAAAAATTCAAAATGTTAACGTTTGTTCAGGTTTACAAAAATATTTAAAAATTTAATTTTATTTCAAAATATTTCTTTCTTTTATTTAAAATATGTTATTAGACGGGAAGGTTCAAAAATTAAGAAAGAAATACATGCCATCGTAGATTAAATATGGAATAAAATAGGAGCTAATTATACTCAGCTTATTCTCTAATAAGCAGCCTATGACTTTTCGTGGAATTTGCGATCACCTTTTCAGAAGGTTGTACATATCTCACCAGTAGAAATTTGAATTCCGATCTTAAGATCATTAGAATATCAGAAATTGATTCAATCTGGACATCGCATACTTGAGAGCTAAAAAAGCCGTTTAAAGTATCTGCAACTACGGACTCTTTATCTTAAAAGGAAGATCCAAGTTTTTCCAGCAACGAATTCAACAATTCTGGTTATTCAAGAACCCCTTTATTGAGTGATGTATCTTTACCAATAAAAAGATAAATTTCGAACTTAAGCTCAGGATTGCTTTCAAAAAGAATTAAATCCCCTAGTTCTAGATTTGAATATCAGAAATTGATTCAATCTGGACATTGCAGTTCTTTGTGAATATTCTTGTACAAAATGTGAATATCGACACCAGATTAGATTATGTTATGTTAGGTTAAATTAAGTTAGGTTATATAAGTCGCACTGTTAATCAAAATGAAATGAATAGCTATTCCAGTTCCGAAGCATCTATTCGACAGTCTCATCATCAATCGTTCATTTCTTCATAACATAATCTGCAGAAAACAGTGTTGCCTGGTGAAAGAGCAGTTTTTTACCAACTGTAAGCGATCTCGGTAAAATTTTCTTTATTTTTTTAATAAGAAAAGTTACCTTATGGTTAAGGTTTAAGTTTTACAATGCGATGAGCGCTTTTGATATGATTGCAGGCCTATTTGCAGGGTCTAAAAAATCGTATTATTTAGAATATTGTTACGAAAATGAAAAATCAAGATACCGGTGTTTCGCTTCTTACATCGCTTAACATTAAAATTATAAACAAAAGCTACTAAAACAAAAACAATGCAGTAAACAAACTTGTTTACAAATTATCGTACTGCTTAATATAACAACAAACACCAGCAAAAGAAATGGTAAACAAGTAAACACAAATCCACAAGCAACACTACGATAATAAATGTAAACAACGATGTAAACAACGATGTTTACATTTATAGAGATTCCGAGAAGGCGAAGTCATGAACATTCGCCTTCAAGAACATTCGTCGGACTGTTTACACTTCCATATAAAAGGCAAGGCAAAGCAGGCTAGTCAGTTAGTGAAGTTCAGTCACTACTGTGTGAAGATGCGGTGTGTTTGAAGAGAGTAATCGTGGTTTGAAGATCTTCGTTACAAAGATCTGTCTAGTAATTGTTATTATTTATGCAAAGAGTATAAACAAAGGAATAACAAACCAAGCAATTGTTGCTGTTTACATCAAGTTGTGATCAGTGGCACACAGAATTGTGCGAAGAATAGAGAATTTTAATTAAAACTAAAACACGAGCTCATATTTTAAACGTTTTTAAAAGGCAAAAAATTTAAAAATATTATTTAGAATATAAAATAAAGTTGCCAAAGATTCAATTCATTTAAAATTGATGTTTTTAAACGGTCATCTTACGTGACATTTTGTTTCCCTATCATTGAAAATGATGACATGTAACATGATCGCCTAGAAGTTGACGTTATGACGTTGATTCGGATGTGTTGTATTGTAATAGTAAACGTAGACAAACAACGATAACATACGAAACATATGGAACATTTAGTTGGTATTACAAATAAACGCTTATGTATGAAGATGACTTTGCGACGAGGATGAGGATGAGAATGATGAGTGAGTGTTACAAAATACCATTGTCGCGTGCTACACAATATGAAAATTTTGTAAACCTTCTTAATTCTCAAATTACAAAACATTTCAAATAAAAAAATATGAAAATTAAATTCCAATTTGATAAAGCACTCTTAGAGGCAAATGATCTGTACAGGCTGGGGAGAAAACCTAGGAGTGTTAAGTTGAAATTTTCAGGGTGTCATCATCATACAACATTATAATTAAAATTATTTATGGCCTAAGCAAATTGACCACAAATTTTCGTTAACAGATGTACATATGTATGTGTGTAGTACTGGATGAATGTGGTGTTAATTGTTTTATCACTAGTCGCACACAGTAGGAAGGATATTTAAAATGTTTCGAATATTCGATGGTATGTGCTCCAATTAGAAACTATGTTTCGTTGTTTTTTGTTGCTTTTATTTTTATTTCTATTGCAATCATCATCATTATCATGCACCATAAATTCTAATAACAGTTCAAACAAATTATTCTTCCATTTCCAGAAATTAAAATTTACAAAAAAAAAGCAAACAAACTGTCGGTCTTGTCTGTGTTATTATTAGTACGTGCTCAGAGCTTATCTATGCAAATTCCCTTTTTTCAGTTTTTTTTTTTCTGTTTTCAAAATATTGGGTTGTACTCCTCTGCCACCTTTGTCAGCCAATAATGCTTCAATTCAAATGCTGATAATAATTCTGTAATTATAGTTGAACAGTCTAAATGAACACACACACACACATTCGATTGCACACAATACAATATAAGTTTAATATACGGGTAAACGTTTGAAAGTTTGACTGAAAGACTGACTGCATGACTGACTGATAGTGTAGCACGAGCTAAAAACTGATGAATTGTTTGGCTTAAACGAACAAAAATTCCCAATTTTTTTTTATGTTCCTTTCAAGATTAGAAAAGTAATTAAATTAACCTTAACCCTTAGTTGGCTCCAAAAGGGGGCTATAAAGGTACGAAATAAGAATACAGGATTCATGATTATAAAACGAAAATGTTTTTAAAGGAGAACGCACAGTTCAGTTCCTAATTTTCAAGGAGCAGTCGGCAGCTTCATGGAAAAAATGGGGCAAATGCTTGTAGGCGTAGCACCCTTCAAGAAACTTTGAGGTATTCAACAAACTAACGCCTCCTGTGCTGGTAGGCCTACTTCGGATTCGGAATCTTATATGATCTTCGTTGACAGTCAGGCAGCCCTAAGAGCCATTGCAAGGCTCTTACGCGGGTGAAAGAAGTCGTTAAGGACCGAATCCGTCTATGCTACGTTCCGGAATACTCACTAATGAAACGGCTCTCATCATGCTCTCGCTATATTAGGTTCACTTTCTGAGGGCGATGTGATACCCCCTAATTCCCCAATCTACCACCTCTACGGCCTGACCTATGTGTCAGGGGGAAGAATAGAGGCGTTGGCGGGATAGATGGGGTTGTTATGTTTCAAGGTGTCTATGGCCTACTATAGACAGTGTAAGAACAGGTTGGCTGTTAGGTTTGGATAAAGCCAGCTTAAGGTTAGTTATTGGATTTATTACGGGGCACTGCGAGATTGGATCGCTGACAAGGATCTGGAACCGATCTCAGCCGGACTATTTCAGGGTATCTTGCGATGAGAAGGAGTTGGAGACTATAGAACAACTCCTCTGTAACTGTCAAACCCTTAGTATGTTGAGGTTGAAGACCCTTGACAGGGGCTTCTTTGAAGGTTTGAATTCTGTGTCAAGAGCCGACATAAAGGCTCTCCATGGATTCATTATTAGTTTGAGCTGGTTGAGAAGTGCTAGGGCTTCAATAGTGTATTCGCGCTCTCTTGTGTGTTTTGTTAGTCTGTGTAATTCCTCTGTTTCCTTATTCTCCCTTTTCTACTTCCTCTCCTTTTTCCTTATATGCCCTATTATCCTCTCCCCTTTACGACGTTTTACAATGGGTCAACTGGACCTCCGGGTACTGTACTTGTCTCAATTGGCAAATACGCATCCTCTAACCTAAACGCCACCTTCAAAGTGAAAGTGCTTTCAAGCGGTCTTTTAGTTTTCAAAATGCTAAAGGCTTACTCCCCTGTGGAGTGCTTGCTTCAATTTATAATGATTGTAACACTTTGTAAAGCATTATCCAATGAGTTTAGCATTAATATATCGGTTTAAGTAGCCTAAATTTGGTTAAACAACTTCCTATTCAATCATATTTCATTAGGGAAGCTCTGGTAAATATTTCAGTTCTTGTTTCAAAGGCTTTAAGGTGGTAAGTTTCCAGTTGTCAGTGGATTGTTAAAATGTTTAATAGGGTTTTTGGGATTTGAAAAATGCCTTCTTCTGCTTGTTGTGTGTAGAAAGAACATTTAATCGTATAAATTGTTAACCAAATACAAAATGTTGTTGATTTGTTTTGTTTTTTTCTTTTTTGGAGATGCGCTATACAAGATGTTCCCAGAAATCGAAACCCAAGTAAATACGACTAAAATTGTCTAAACAAAAGGCATTTAATTCGTATGTCTTTTTTGCTGGCTGTCTGTCTGTCTGTCTGTCTGTTTGTTGGTATAAAAAAGGTTTGTTTGTTGTTTTTTCATACCACCAAATGCATCAATTTGTATTGTCGATTAGTAAAATGTGATGCTCTAACTACGGACAGAGAGCGTGTGTTTGTGTGAAATCTGATATATTTACGAAATATTAATGAAAAACGACAACAACAACAACAACAATATAAATACAAGCTGAGAAAGACCAAACGGGCAAATATTTATTCTTCTTCTTTGGTTTGGTTTTCGTTTCTAAAATGAGAACAAAAAGAGGAACAAAAAGGAAAAAAAGAAAAAAAAAAACAAAAACTTTATTGGAATCGAAATAGTTCTGGTTACGATTGGTGTGTCTAACAGCCAGCCATACATGTGTATCAGTGTGCGTGAGTGTGTATTATTTTACTCCTTTTGCTCTTGAAATATTCATCTGTTATTGTGTTGTGTTGTGTTGTGTAATATTGATTTGCTATGGCTGTGATATAAGCCCTTACAATGAAAGGATTTTCTGGAGAAACGTAATCAAAACCATCCATAATGATGACGATGACGATGACGATGACGATGACGACGATGATAATAATGATTTTGAAATCGAATCAAAACTACAAATGGAATGAAATCCAATAAAACGGTACAAAACAACAACACAATAAACACAAAAGCATTAAATATGATCACACAATAATGAAGAGGATTTCAAAGTGTATATACAAACATACATACATACTTTGAGAACAAGAAGACAACACAACACAATAAAAGCCTTTTGTCAAGAAGCAGCTGTAACTGTCAAAGCAAAAGTAAAGAGATGAAGAGCTAGAGAAGCCTCCTGGTATATTCAGACATTCATCAAAATCTTAGATGTGTGTGTGTGTGTTCACATACCACACTTAAGCGAACTAAACCGTCTGACGATTGAAAGTCAATAGGCTCGTGCTTGTTTTTTGTATTCCTATTTCACTTTGAATTGCAATACAAATCCTATTTAAGTATCAAATCAAATAGGGAGGGAGTCTGTCTATGCTATTGTCTGTCGGAAAGTGTATGAAAGTGTTAATTCGTGTGTTATGGGCGGCCTTTTAAAATAATACGAAAATAATTGAGTAACTCCATCAGCTATTCAATGGAATACTTTTGATTTCAAATAAATGAACAATGCATCGCAATCAATATGGGGGAAAAAAGGTGAAGTGCTCACTGCACTCCTTTCTTTTGCTGATTAATTCAATAGCTGCAGAAGGCTTAAGTCCATCAATCTTGTCTACATGTGTCAAAAATCAGCAAAGAAAAAACTTAACAAAAATCGTAATAAAAGTATCAAATTAAAGAAAATTCCCACAAATAAATCTGTGGCCATAAAATTTACCAGACAGCGTAGCAATGGAAAATGTTTTGTGGGTTATGAAAACCATTTCCAAAACAGCGACCAAATCCACGATAAGGGATTTGCAACCATAAACATGTGCAACATCGTTTAACAAAAACCCGTTGTGGTTAGATAAGGCAGACACACCTTTTTTTGCCTTCTTTCAATTGCGGTTAACGCATCTATGGTAACAGTGGCTGCACGATGTATCCTTCACTGTATCCCACAATGGAATTAATGTTTGCCTTACATATGTTTTCTTTTATTTGTTAACAACAAGTTAATTTAAATTCTATTATGTTTTATGTTTTTTTTTCTCTTTTTCTGTTCTTTGTTTACCTTAAAATGTTTATGTCATCAACGTTATACTCTCCGACTTTACATTACAAAAGGAAATGTTTACGGTGGTATAGTTGACATCCATTGACTTTATGATGGAAATTATACACACACACGTAAACAAATTAAAATTAAATGAAAACATACCGAATTCCCACAACCGAATAACCGAATGGTTAAGATGACTTTTAATTTTCCTCGTTGGAAAAAGATTTCAAAGGGTTACCAGTTCGGAATATATGCAATTGCACTGTCAATTGTGGGGGTAAAAAATGACGTGAGAGACAGATGGAAAGGTTTTAGCCTTAGGACAATATCCGCTGATTGCCTGGAACCGCCTATTTGTGCAATCAACCTTTATATCAAAAGACCGTTCACCATCCGTAACCTGTGCCCCGTGCGGTTGCCAGTAACAGGATACCTTGAAAGCCCAATTCCAAAGAATTCCGAGACCTATTGTCGAAAAATGCGATGGATTAGATACATTCTGCAAATAATAACCTAACGAAGAAGAGAACAACCACCGTATACATGCAAAAAATAAATTGATTCGAGAATTGTTTAAAATAGAAACACTAGAGCCAACTGAAGGATTCAGCACCAAGCTGACATGTTTTCAATCAGTTTGTTAAGGTCCTATACTCCTTATTGACTCTATGAGAACATATGTAAAGGGTGTTTTTTATAGAGGTATAGAACTTTAAGTTGGCATTACTTTTCAAGATGGCGACCGATTTAACAGCTGTCAAGTGATTTATTCTCAGTTTGGTTTGGCAATTCATCATGAATACACTCACGCCTGAACAACGCTTGCAAATAGTGCAATTTTATTTCGAAAATAATGGTTCTGCGCGGAAAACGTATCGCGTTTTCGCACCACGTTTACTCTTATTGATAGCTCGCATCCCCAGAGACGCTGTACGGTGCGTACAGAAGAAGCTATTGCTGCATCCATCCGCCATCGAGCACAGGAATTGGATCTGTGTCCATCCACTTTATGGAAGATTTTGCGGAAGGATCTTGGTTTGCGTGCTTACAAAATCCAACTCATGCAAGAATTGAAGCCAAACGATCATCAAGTAAGGCGTAGATTCGTCGAATGGGCCCAAAACGAGATTACCGTTGTTCCCGATTTTCATAAGCGAATTTTGTTTAGCGATGAAGCGAACTTCTGGTTGAATGGCTACGTCAACAAAAAAAACTGCCGCACTTGGAGTGAAGGTAATCCTCAAGTGTATGTGGAAACACCGTTACATCCAGAAAAACTGACTGTTTGGTGCGCTTTAAGGGCTGGTGGAATCATTGGTCCGTACTTTTTCAAAAACGATGGTGGCCAGAACGTTACAGTCAATGGTGATCGGTATAGTGCCATGATTACTAACTTTTTCATTCCTGAATTGAATAACCATGATGTCCAGGAGATGTGGTTTCAACAAGACGGCGCAACATGTCACACAGCTCGTGCCACAATAGATTTATTGAAAGACACGTTTGGTGACCGCCTAATTTCACGTTTTGGACCTGTGAATTGGCCTCCAAGATCTTGTGATTTAACACCGCTAGACTACTTTCTGTGGGGCTATGTAAAGTCATTGGTCTATGCGGTAAAGCCACAAACGCTTGACCATTTGGAAGACAACATTCGCCGTATTATTGCCGATATACGGCCACAAATGTTGGAAAAAGTCATCGAAAATTGGACGTCCAGATTGGACTACATCCGCGCCAGCCGTGGCGGTCATATGCCAGAAATCATATTTAAAATGTAATGCCACAAGATTACCTTTCGGATAAATAAAATGCATGTCAATAGAATAATCCATCGTTGTTTTATTGCAACTTAAAGTTCTATACCTCTATAAAAAACACCCTTTATATATGAGAAGAATATCCAATAAAGGAAGGTCAAGGTGTCTAACGATATTCATCTCGGCGTCTGTCCTTGCCTATGCGTATCAGGCATTTCTGAGAGAACCCTTGAAACTCTGTGGTAATTGCCAGAAATTTCATTTGTCTCGTAACGGTCAGGCCGAGTACAGAGCCCATAATCCCGGGCATCATGCATGTCCTTTTACACGGAAGCTCAACTTTGTTGGTTGCAAAAGGATACGTTAAATATTGCTTAGCTATGGTCGACTGATAGGGATAAGGAGGGGACTAATTTGTGATGTTATTGTAAGGCATGCCGATAGACATGGCATTCCCGTGAAACACTTCTTCGGAAACTTTGCATCGGTGAAAGAGCAAGAGAATATCATTCACCTCATGCGCCAGTGCCTGGCTCTTGAGTTTTCAGTTTCTATCATCATTGACTGAACTCTTTAAAATAAGGATGAATGCAATACATATATTTATTTTAGAGTAGCGACTGTTTGATCCTCGGGTTGGATATTATTTTTTTGACTAAATTTTGACCTTAGTGGGGCTTTTCTCTACAAAGGGGGTTAAGTTCTGAAGTGTTCAAAACCTAATTTTTTATATTATTTCCCCACTTTTAATACATAAAGTAAAAAAAAGAAACTCCCACGAATAAAGAAGAGGCGCTAAAGTGATAGTAGGTTTCAAACCCTCTTATTTTGATCAAATGATGGATGAGTTTATGGGTTGATAAACATTTAAAAAAAATACTGTGATTTACCGTTAACAGCACACACTCCATCTATACACACTTAACGATCATCTCTATTGATGCTCTATTGTCTCGAGATGACACTTCAACATGATCGATTATCGATAAATGAAAAAAAAGACAAACAAACAAACGAAAACACAATTCCATAAGCAAATTCCATACAACAATCGTCACTTTGGCATTTGAATGAGTAAAAACTAAAGGAAAATTGAAATGTATTTCTCTTAAATATTCATTTGGATTTTGAATTGCACGCGAGATTAAGAGTAGAATTTTATTTTTTTTGTTTATACCAAAGGCTGTGTGAGTATTTATGAGCAATTAACAGAGGCAGATGTTAAGGATCAAAGTACGTTTCGTCCAGGATTTCTTTTTTTTTTATAAATGTTTACACTGTTATTAAATATTCCAAAATCTCTGTACCTTTGTAATGGTAGGCATATTTTAAAGGATTTGTTTTTTCATTATTTTTTCAAAGTGTAGTTTACACAGTGACTGTCTGCCTACACTAGTTTGGCTTGACATTTATTATTATTCCAGTAAAATCGTCTACTACGCATATTAAATCTATAAAATCCAACTGATGATGACTTTGTTGGAGTTAATGCATGCTTCATACGTATGGCAATATTTTATTAAATGTTTTCTTGTGGTAACAGAGGCAGGCAGCAGGCTTCATAGCATAGCTTCACAGCATTTTAAGAATTGTTATGGTTTGGCACATATTTAAGCACGAGTTTAAAAGAGCCTGCAACGGCAGGTGGCATACGATTTGTTGCTTTGGCCATAACCACTCACTAGCACGAGTTTATTTTTAGCACACACTCTCGTATACATATTCCTTGATTTTCTTTTTATTAGTCTTTCTGCTGTATATCTACGCTACACCACAGGATTTTTTTTCATTCTCCGTTCTTCTTCGTCTGATAAGTCTCTCTCCTCTTCGGTGTAGCTTAAGGTAAGTAAAGTGCGAATTGTAATGTTTGTAGTTGGCACTTCAGTGCACTTTTTTTTCTGTGTTTTTGTTTTCATTTTCAATTTCTTTTTTTTTAATTTTATTTTGTAATCATTTTTACGAGTTACAAATGTAATTGCGGTATGTTCATACATATAAATGTAGCTGAGGTTGGTTTGCACAAACATAATAAATGATTTTATTACACCGTAGTCCGGAGACTGCAGCTGGGGCTCCCTAAGGTGTTATTGTAGACACAGTCTATACTTTAGTCTGAACAATCGAAAACCTATAAAAATCCTAATGAGATTTTGTTTGTTGAGAAAGAAACTCCGCACACAAGTTAATTGCCAGCGTGTTGACATATTGCACTTGAATTTTGCAAAAATATACCTCAAAATGTCAAAGTGAATGTGTGTGGCCAACACGGTGAACATTTTTTTTTTTTGAAATACTTGGTATAGCCCCACTGTCTATGATAATATAGAAAACTTGATTACCGCACAGAATTTCTTAAAACTTACCCCTTAAAAGAGAATTTTAACTTGAATTAATTCGTTAAGAAATTAACGTACACGTTAAGGGCGTGTGTTAACATGAGTTGAAGTAGTCTTAATTACCAATTATTACCTGCTAACTACAGTGTTCCACAATTATTTATTGTTTTAGCAGGATATTTAAATGTTTTTGAAATATAAGGCACATGAGTATTATTTTCTATATTGATTGGATATGAGGATAATTTTATTAAATTGGAAATATCTCCTGAAGGACATAGCAAATGTGAATAAATGTACATATGTATTTATGTATAAATCAATTGTATTTTAAATTCGTACGTTATTGTGTCAATGCTCATTTGATAACATAAAATTTCCAAATTAAAAAAAAACGATTTATTATTCGTATAGAGCTCTCTGGAAGAGCGAAGAAAATCTATCATTTTACAAATAACTTGTGAGGTTGGCAATGAGCTAATAAGCCCTTTTGAAAATGTTTTAATACCTGGTCACTTTCAAATCGATTTCCCACTAACGCATAAATACAAAATACTCGTAATTATCACCACTTGAAGGTTCTTTTTTTTGTGTTTTTCACACAAAAATTAAGTCGACTTTTTTCAGCCCTTGCCCTTGAGTTTACAATTTAAGGGTAAATGTGTGGAAAATTTCAACACAATATCGAAACCACACCAAATGGTTTAACAGTTCGTTTAATATTTGACACACTATCTTAAGGTTTAACTGCCTCCGCTCTATCTGCTCTATCTGCTCTGTCTCTGTAATTTTGTGTTTTGGTGTGTGCCTTTCATTTTTTTCACTTTTTTTGTATCGATTACTTTCTGAAGAGCCATTAGTGGATATTTACCAGCGTTTAGTTACCATTTGTGTTCTTTTCTGGGGGTTTTTTTTTCTCCAATCTTTTCATATGAGTTTTAACACTCTGTTGGCTTATTGGCTTAAGACACGCAATTGTAACTTGGTTCTTGGTTCCTTACGTGGGAATATTCCAACAAATGTGCTACTCTTCTTCACACCTTAAAGATCAGGCAGTAGTTTAATGGTGCTTTAACACCTTTGGGGTGTGTGTGGGAAGTATTCTTGCGTTCTTTTTTAGCAAATTTATATCGACACAGTTTGCCTTAAATGTTGCACTTTAATTTGATTATTTATGAGCCTTGCTTTTAGTGCCCCTTAAATTAAACTTAATCCTGGGAAAAAAAGCAAAAAAACTGGAATTTTATTCCAGTGCTCTTAAGATTAAGGGTTCTTTAATCAAAAATTTGTGATAAATTAGGAATTATTTGTAAGAAATTGCTTAGAATTTTTATTAAATTTCTCATGAATCGTTCAAAGTTTTTTTAAACAAAATTTAAAGTTTTCTAACGTTTCTCTTCATTCTTCTTGTTCGTTTTATGTACCAGAAATCAGCAATGAGTATTCAAAGAGATAAGTAGAATCGAATCATACTCATAATTTCTGATACTAAGGTATACGCATTCATACTTATTTTAATATCATTGAACCTCGAACCTCTACTCATATTCAAAATTTTAAGTACTCATCATATTCATACTTAACAACACGTATGATGTTGTTGACTTCGACTCTCCATAACTCATACAGGAATCACAAAATAAGTATGATTCCCCAAAGTACCTACTTCAAGGTTGTGTCTTCGCTCTGCCTGCTGCTCTGTCTTTTTTGCTTACGTGTCTTTATTCTATTTTTTTGTAAATAGAACAACAACTAAGACTGTAAATGAAATTGATGAATGATTAGAATCACTCGAATAAATTATAAGTATTTTTCTAAAGTTATGATGAATCGAAATGAGTAGGCTTACGAATCAAACATATTTCGAATGGTATGAGTTTGATGTCAACGTTGTACGTATACTCACTGCAACCTGTACTTATAAATCAACGTTGTAGTGAGTATGAAGGGATCAGAGTACATAGTTAAGTTTCAATATTGTTGTGTCGCTTATATTTAAAAATTCATGAGTGCTTATGAGTAGCGAAAAAACGATTCATTGCTAATCTCTGTTATGTACACTTATCTCTCATCTAATAAAAATATAAAACTTTGTAATGAGAAGGTACTACCATAACAGAGATGATAATAATGATCGTTAATTAACCATAAACGTAAGCTTATGCAGAATTACATCTCAAATAGGCAATGGAGTGTATGGACAATTTTAATGGAAATTTCTTCAATATTCGTGCTTTGTTGCATGCCAGTATGGCAAACCCTGCGAACACCTGAAAAAGAACATTCTTTGGCAAAAGGGCAACAGGCTGGCTACAGTCTGCAAAGAATTTATATGAAACGATTCATTTATTTCAAATGGAATGCTGAAAAAAAGTCATTAATTCAATAGGTTTCTTTCTTTGTTGCTTGCTATTGCGTATAAGAAAAGAATTGCATTCCTTTTAAACAGGCTAAGAGTATAAAAGCTGCCTCCTTAGCTCCGATAGCCAACAGTTGTAACGTGGCGTTCGTACTCAACATGTTAAAACGCGTGTTTATTAAAATCTTTTATTTTTCTTTGCTTCTCTGTGTGATTAAGGCAGCAACTAAAACGACGGATGACATACCTATTGGCAGTGATAAGGAACTTTCTGATTTGGTTCTTACCACGGCTTTAGGAAAAATACGTGGCACTTTGTTAACCTCCCAGGCTGGTAGAAATTTTTATGCTTTTCGTGGCATACGTTATGCCAAGGCACCCATAGGCGATTTACGTTTTAAGCCAGCAGAACCGGTGGAACAGTGGTTTGATATTTTCGATGCCACCCTAGATGGTCCCATGTGTCCTCAACCCGGCTTAAATAGTTTGGATGTCTCCGAAGACTGTTTGCGTGTTAATATCTACACCAGAGAACTACCTTCAGAAAATACGCCCAACGTTAAGAAACCGGTTATTGTGTTTATACATCCGGGTGGATTTTATTCGCTATCGGGTCAAAGTAAAAATTTTGCCGGCCCACAATATTTAATGGATCGTAACATTGTCTTGGTGACATTCAATTATCGTTTGGGTAGCTTGGGTTTTCTAAGCACCGGCTCTCCAGAGGCTCCAGGTAATTTAGGTTTAAAGGATCAAGTTCTGTTACTGCGCTGGCTGAAGTTGCACATTTCACGTTTCGGCGGCGACTCGTCTTCCATAACTTTACTAGGCTATGGTGCTGGTGCCATAAGTATAACTTTGCATATGGTATCGCCTATGTCACGTAATCTGTTTCATAAGGCCATTATAATGAGTGGTTCGGCTACGGGGCAATGGGAATTGCCCGAAGAACAATTGTATTTGGCTCAGCGCCAAGCCAGGCTGATGAAATGTCCGGAAGAAGATACTCAGCAAATGATGGAATGTTTGCAAGCGGTAATTCATATGTATATCAACACTTGATTATCTTTATTGAAATTCAAGTTTTTTTTACAGAAACATTATCTTGAATATGCGAATACTTTGAGCGGCATGTTTGAATTTGGCAGACAAAATCCTTTGGTATTGTGGAAGCCAGTGGTTGAAAGAGACTTTGGCCAAGAACGTTTCCTTACCGAAGATCCGGTTAAGTCTTATCAAAATGGTGACTTTATGAAAATACCAGTCATAACAGGCATGACAAAGGATGAATTTGTTGGACCAGCTATATGTAAGTCCATATTAAAATGTTTCTTTGCGATTACATTGATCAGTTAATAGGTTTTCCATTTCAGCTATTTTGGAGAATGAAAGTCTTTTACGTTCTTTCGAATATCACTTCGATCAAGTGGCTCCCATTTGTTTTCTGTACAACAACACTAATCCTAAAGCTGCAAATATAAGCCGCGAATTATGGAATTTTTACATGGGCGACAAGCCTTTAAGTTTGCACGATTCCTTGGAAAATCTAACGAAATTATATTCTGATGCTCTGACTGGCTTCTCGGTTCATCGTTTCGTACATTTGGCCGCCCGTTCTACGAAAGTCTATTATTATAGATTTGCCTATCAGGGTCAAAAGAGTCACATATATTATCCGGAAAATGGTCCATACGGTAGGTCATTCTAACCGATTATCCGGCGTGTAAATGAAAATTTAATGGCTTATGGTTTTTATTTCGTTGTAGGTGTCGTACATCATGACGATCTGATGTATTTATTTGTGGAACCATCTGTTAGTCGTATGTTCACCGAGGACGACGATGAGTCTACCATGGTGAATATTTTAACCCGAATGTTTAGCTCATTTGCTTATAAAGGGTAAATAATCCTACAATTTGTGAACTTTGATTGTACTCTGTCATAAATATGGATTCTTTTCATTCTCTTAGCGATCCCAATAAGCCGAGCGATGAACAGCTACGTAATATACGCTGGCGTCCCTTCAGCTATAAGAAACAATACTATTTGGATATTGGCGATGAATTGATTATGCGTGGCGGACTCAATACGGAACGTTATGAACTGTGGAAAAAGCTATTTCCCTTGAATTGGCGGCGTCAAAGTAAACACGGCATTAAGGCCTATATTGGCGACAACGATTACGAAGAGGATTTATAAAAATAAAAGGTTTCCTTCAAAAATTTAATTCTGGTTATAAATATCACCCACTTATGCACTCGTCCTTACCATTAAAATGTCATCAATTATGGTGATGATGACGTTGATACATTATGATTGTCATTATAAAAGAAAATAAATGCAATAAAATTATAAAAAGAAAATTAAATAAAATAAAAAAAACAACAAATGAAACATCTGATCTGAGAAATATTAATTGCAATGAGTTTTTAGTGGTAGAAAATTGCTTTACAGTCCATTATTAATGGTTTCGTTGTTCCATTACTACCGAACGATGAATAAATTAAATGAAATTGAAGTTGGACGATACAATTGGAATGGGAATACATGCCAAGTCATTACAATAGACAAAAAACCAATTGGTAAACGCTAAAAGAGTCTATGTTTCATAACAAACCGACCGACCGACCGTTGGGTGATGGGTGATGGGTGCATACTAATGAAATAATATTAGAACTGCATTCATGCTCGTACATGTGTCATTTGGCAAAAGGGAAATACATTGAAAGAAATAGTTGCACATATTTCTTCAAAACTATAAATGTATGCACAGCAGAGATCAGCAATGAATCGTTTTTTCTCTCTACTCATAAGCACTCATAAAATTTTGAATATAAGTGAGTCAACAATATTGAAATATAACTATGTACTCTGATTCATTCATACTCACTACAGCGTTGATTTATAAGTACAGGTTGCAATGAGTATGAGTACAACGTTGACATCAAACTCATACCATTCGAAATATGTTTGATTCATAAGCCCACTCATTTAGATTCTTTGACTTTAGAAAAATGCTTATAATACTTATAAATAATTCGAGTGACTCAAATCGCTCAACAAAATTTACAGTCAGAGCAAACACACAACCATTTAGCGAGTATTTTAGTGTTCGTAAGCGAATCATACTTATTTTGTGCTTCGTGTATATGTTGAGTTGTGGAGAGTCGAAATCAATAACATCATACGCGTGTTGCTAAGTATGAATATGATGAGTACTTCAAACTTTGAATATGAGTAGGGGGTTCCATGGTATTAAAATAAGTATGAATGCGTATAAATATCAAAAATTATGAATATGATTCGATTCTACAAATCTTTTTGAATACTCAATGCTGATATCTGATACATATGTATGCACATATCGTTTTTAATGATGATCAAAATTCTCTTTTAAAACTATCACTGTATTGGTATAATCACAGTATATTTACTGCTATACAACCGTTTTTCTCAGTGTAGTATGTTTATTTCTCTTGTTTATGCTTTTTGTGGAACATCAATTGACCACACAGATGTTATTATTAATGCTGCTGTTAAATTAGAGCCTGAACCCCAGTTTAAAAAGGCAATTGTTCTTATCGGACTTGAGTCACGCTTCAAGGCTTTCAAGCAACACCAAACAAACAAACAACATCAGTTTTTGTGTTTAGAAGGAGTAAAAGTAGGTGAATTTTCACTGATGCTATTCCAATTAGCGTGTGCCAACTTTGAAAGTGAATAAATTAATAAAGTGACTCATCATCATCATCATCTACAATTTCAATATTTTCCAACTGCTGCTGATAGTTTTCATTCGTTTATGGGTCGATCGTCTACGAATAGCACGGGGGTGGAAGCGATGTGGCATATTAATTTTGTTTTTGTAATTTATGCAAATAACTTTAAAGTTGTTGTCCTTTTTTTCTTTTTTGGTTTAGAAATTTAGTTTTAGTTTCATACGTAATTTTGTAAAATTTTTATCGTTTCCACTTAAATTTAATTGTTTTTTGTCACATGCCACAGACGTGTACTACATACCGTAAAGAGGAAGAGAGCGGGACAGTAATTTGTTTAGCTTAAGTGATAAGCACTATATGCCACGTATGTGGCAACATATAGTTGCATGAACATTTAAAAAGCAAAAGAAAAAAAAGGGTGATTCTCTATACATACCATTCAACACGGCTATAACTTAACATATGTTGCATTATTGAAATGTGCAGATAGAGATGGACCACAACAATAATAATAACAGCAACAACAACAACAATAACAGCAACATGTAACATTGAGCAGTTAATTCCTGGCATTATTCTAATGAATTTCGTTCGTATTCAAAACATTTGTCCAAAGATGCAAAACTGATGATACACAAAAATGTTGCACTAACACACAGCTTTTTTTTGGCGTTTTTTTTTTTTGTTGGTAAAAACAAAAACAAAAATAAGAAATGAAAACAGAAATGTAAGCCATAAAATGAGAACATTGTTGATGTTGTTGCCACAAACAAACAAATAAGAAAAACATGTTAAATTTTCCAATGAATTTTCATTTAAATTGATTTCTTAAGAAACAATCGTCTATCAAATGGTTGTTGCTTGAAATAGAAATAAAAATTGGAAATTGAATTGCCGTTTGTTTGCCATTGTTGTTATTGTTATGGTTGTTGTTGCAGCCAAGCAAAAAGCAAACAATTGACATAAACACCTATTGGGTCATCATGGGTTGGTTGGTTAGTTGCTTGCTTGGACAAACGCAATAATGTGTTAAGCACTTCACAGCTTAAATAGAGTTGTTTCGCCAGCCTATAAAGACACACACACACACACATTCATACACACACTAGAATCTGATAGAGATCCCAGTACCAGAGAGTCCAACACAGCATTGCTTTACTTTGGCATGGTTTGGTTTGGTTGTGTTGCAACATGTTTGGCATTTTTGTTGAAGAAAATTTATATGTGAGTCGTGCTAGAAAAGCTTGAAAATTTCATGCTGTTCTGTTCACTGATCGAAATCAACATCACCACCAACTCCACCACCACTCACTCACTCATTCAGCTCACATAATATTCTCCAGATCACACTCGTATTTACGTATTTAAAATGGGAAATGGCCATTTGAAGAAGCTTCAATATAAACAAACCATACGAAATCAAATAAATTCAATTTGTTGCGAAACTCAAAAGCAAGAGTAAAGCTAAGCGAGAGATTCCTTCGAATTTGAAATTGTGACGACTCCATACTGTCTGGTCGCACCTAACCGAACGTAATGAAACAAAATCTTGATACACTTGTGACATGCGGAAGGAAGGCTCTTCTCTGTTGTGCATCAATATATTGTTTTTGTGTGTTTGTGCTAAGCTAAGCTATAAACGGTGCTGTTTTATTAAGAAAAGTACACGAATAAAAATACACACAGGCAAACAGACAGACAGACAGACAGGCAGATAGTGAGGCAAAGCATCATAATCCCCATTATTTTTATTTGAAAATCACTGATGACTGGGTTCGTTGATGTCCCCAACCGCAAATGAATTTCTGCTTAAACCATGAAACTTAAATTGAGTTGTCGACTGAATCGTCGTCGTATTCTTCGATGAGCATTTTTGTGATCATCTGCGGTATCATTGGCAGTTATTGTGTCTTAATTTTCTGTTTCTTTTCTGAGTTCACAAAAACAATTAAGTTGTCAGCAACGAAATAAGATACAAGGAAAGCCCCAGCATGTCAAATAGGAGGCACAGATTTCAATGATTTTTTTTTAATTCCAATAAAAAAATTTTTAATTGCATGCTTTTTCTTTAAGTACACATGCTAAGGACAAAGGAATGGAACGTTTAAAAGAGCATTATTATTCAAATAACTTTAAATCTTCGTGGAAATTGCAATTTTTCCGTCTAATTCTACAGAACCTATAGCAAAACCTTCCTTATCAGTTAACTTCTTTTGGCTATCGTTTACCTCGATCGATTGCATCAGTTTTGGTAGAGTTTTTTCCTGCTATAGGTTCCGGGGCGTAGATATATCGTTGGAAATTGCATTGCTGATGAGCTGCTCAGGGCCGATGCGAAGCTCGTAATCTTTGACATGTTACAGGACATAGGTATTCCGATTGTCTCAGTTAAATTGGATATTATCCACTCATTTTACAGGAAAGCTCAATTTAGACTCTGCTCGAGACGAATGGATATGAAGAGGATCGACTCACTTCTGTCTTTAAATAAAGGTTTGTTACAGGTCGCTGTAGTTTTGATAGGCATGCTGAAAGACTTGGCTTTCTGTTAAATGACTAGTACAGGAGCTGTGGATCTGAGGAAAAGGAAGAAACTGTCTTTCACCGCATGTGTCAGTGTCTTTTCTTGTTTTTGAGCTCTCATTATCTTTCTCTGAGCTCTCTAATATAAGGATTGCTGCAATAGCAAGAATTATTTTGGAATTGCGTGGCTTTTCTCTAGGGAACGGACCTAAATGCTGGCCTAAGGGAACAAGTTTGCCTTATTTTTTAACCTTTTTAGGGGCAAATATCTTAGCAAATAGAACACTAAAAAATATGGAAATGAATTTTTTTAAAACGATTTTCTGTAAGCTTTTACGGTTCTTTTATTTCCATAAAACTTGAATTGCATTGCATTTACTATGATTGCATCTTACTTTGTGGCACAGTCATATCATAAATTAAATTTAATCACATACTTTATACGCACTTTTGTACATACAGTCATGTTCAAATTAATAGGCACACCGATTTAATCAGAAAGTAAATACATATATACATAATTGGTCATTACAACCCTTCAGTCAGGATGACGAACTAGCTTCTCACACCACTTATGTTGTGTGCGTTCATTTTATATATGAGTGGCGGGACCTACAGTTTAAAATCGACTCCGAACGACAGATTTTTCAGAAACTTTTCAGGGCAATTTTATTTACTAACAGAGTTCTTGCCAGAAATCTGCTGGGGGAAGTCGCCGAAGAAATATTTTCACATATTCGATTTGATGTCTGACCTGGGGTTTGAACCGTGGCCATACGTCTAATATGCCAACACACTACCTACTAGACTTAGATGACTTTGATCAGAAAGTATGTCCTGATAAGTAACTGCACTGATAAGTATGTAATTGCACTTACCAAAAATTTTCTTATTTTTCGTACATTCTGATCAAATCTTTAAGTGTCTATTGGTGATCTTATTAATTTGCCCACGAGTGTTTGTAATACGCATTTAATTTGTTTAGTTTAGTTTAGTTTATAATAAATCACTTAATCACTTAAAAGAAAATCCGGGATTATTGGCGTACAGCCATTAATTATTCTTGCACTTTAAATAACAATTTAATGCCTTTAAAAAATAAATAATTTATTTATTTTGATCATAATTAAACATTTAAATGCAAAAGTGTTAAAAAAAAACTAGTCAAAGCCCTTAATCTCTTGTTATTTATAAAGTTTTTTTTTTAAATAAAAATCGAAAACCTACTTAAAGATTATAAATTTACAAAATAAACGCGTTTATCGTTATAACTGTCGACTGTGCATTCATATACATAAGTTTACATGTGTGTATTTATATAAGTCTATGCATCTAAATGAGCATTCAAATCAAATCAAATCGAATTTTATGATTTTGCCCATTAAAAAAGTGTCAAAATGTTTAATTTATTAGCGGGTATCATTCGATAGATTTTCACCACTGCGTTCGATTACCACCACGTTCGATTACCACTTCAGTGTTTGTCTGTCTGACAACTATTTATGGATGATTGGCAATTGCAATTTGTTTTGGTTTTTTTTTCATTTTTTGATTTCATTTGTTATCATTTGTTTGTTGCTATTGTTGTTATTGTTGTTTATTATGAATCGAAGGCCAGAAACAGCAACTAAAAATTAGCATTCTATTATATTGTATGTATGTATGTATTATTATACAAACATCCATAAACATACAGCCAGTCAAGTCAGCCAGCCAAGCCAGCCTTTGAAAACATTGCTTCTAACGAATGCAATACAAATTACCCGACAAAAAAGGAAGAAACTAATACACATGCACACAAAATCATTAATAAAATGATAAACAATACATAGTTAAACATCCGTTGCTTAATACTGAATACGTTGCTTTATCATATGCATTCGCGATGCAGCATTCGGTTGCAGCATCCCCCAAAAAACAAAAGGCGTTTGCGAACCGAACGATCGTCAACAAAAGAATGAAACAAAAAGAGGACAAGAGGATACTTGCATTGCAGCTTTTGTTAGGTCCGAACGAACATCGCTGTCGTACGTTCAACTTCAACGCCATTGTCACTGTAATCGGTAATGACTAGTAAAACACAATAAAACTCAACAAAAATATTTAATTTCTTTCCCTTTTTATTTGTATTTTTTTTTCTTTTTTTGTTGCAAAAAAACTCTTGAAATACGAAAAATATTTAAAACAAATTGGCAGCATTACGAATTCATTTTGTAATGGTAAGTGAGAGGTTGGTTGGTTCTACCATTCGTTTGTTTATTTGTTTGTCGTTATAACCACAATGTGTAGCCCATAAACGAACCAAAACAAGGTCGTTAAGGGCCAACTAACTTGAGTAATTTATGAGTCTCTCTCTCTATTGGGACAATAGGTAAACAATTTTGACAGCCTACTACAGCCGTATGTTGTCTTTTATATTAGAAATCAATCGAAATCAGCCACAATCAGTGCACAGTTATGCTAATTTCTGATGCAATGGAACTAATACGCCCGCCACTGCATTTTTCAATTGTAACCAAATAATAATCAAATAGACCATAAAATATTATGAGGGCCTAAATTTTAAAACTTTAATTGCAAGTTGAGCACTACCGAACACAATTAAAAGAACTTTTTACAGTTTTTTTAAAAGAGAACATAGAATTAGCAATTTGTAGTGAAAGGAAAGGTAAATTACATACATAATTGGTCTCTACAATCCTGCAGTCAATTCTCTCTAGCTTATCAAATAATAATTAGCCGGAGGTTAATTATTTAATTTAATTTCTGATTCTTCTATACAAAGGCCCAGTTCCATTCCATTTGCATGTTTAGAGCTATCCCTGTAGTCCAAACACGAGTATCTGCACAATTTGGATTCATTTGAAGAAGAAAGTCCATCCGGGAAATTAAAATGATGATTAAATTGGTTGCTATTGATATTGATTAGGCATCCTGTTGAATAACTGAGCATCAGGCGAGAGACCGTCCAGTGTTTCAACTATTTTCCGCTTATTTTTCTAAACAATTTTCTTTAATTTTAACAGATCACCTTATGGTCATGCCTAGTGCTCATCATTTAAATGTTTTCCCAGCAACAACAAGAATTGATTGTTGTTAATAATTCTATGTTGTTTTTATTATTGTTGCATTTATTTTAGTGTTTTTGTTGTTTTTTTATTCGTTATTTGTCATTAAAATTCATTCCATTTTTACACATTTCTTGTGTCGCCCGTATAAAAATATCGCAACGAAATTTAAATTTCCATAAGTTTTTATTTCACAGCCATTTTTGCTACTTTTTTCAATTTCTATTTCGGTTTTTTTGTTTTTTGTTTAGAAATTAAAAAAATGTTTCATTTTGTAGTTGTAGCCTGTATAAATGTGATAATTTTGAAAAAAAAAACAGAAAAAAACGTTTAGACATTACAAAACATGTATCTTCATACTGTACCGCTGATATGTCAAGTGTAAACGTTTTTAGAAAAGTGCTTATAAGCCGTAAAATGTCCATCATTTCCTGTTATTCCATTCCATGTAATGTGTACCATCTTATTTTGGGATTAAAGGGTTCAAGCAGACTTAAGAAAACCTATCTTCGCTAACGTCTTCAGCCATTTGGAAACGAAATATTCCAGCTGATAGTCTCCATTCCATATTCAATGTTCAACAATTGTTTGTTTGCTTTGCATTTTAAATACCTCTCTCTCTGACATTAAATTATTTGTTAAATTACAAAAAAACATTGAGAAAACAGTTCGTCTTTTTGTTCTAAATTATGTTTTCATTAGTAGTTGACGTTCTTTGCTTTGCTTCACTCACCCAGTACTTTACATTTGATGCGGGCTGATCAGGTGAAAACTTTTTCTTCATTGTCATCATCATCGTCATCGTCATCGCCATTGTAGTCATTTACATTTGGGTTAAAATGTACAACATTTTGCCATTTGCAGTTGGCCTCTTTTGTAAGCTACTGCTGCTCCGCCTCTTCATTATGATTTTCATTGTTTTATTTCACTTTGTACTCCTGCTTATTTGTTTTACGTTATAATATTGACGACAATCGGTCGGTATTTCTTTACTTTAATAATAATTTGGTACTGATTGCCACACCATTTATCGTATTTAAAAAGACAACGGTAACTCCTTAATGGTATACTCTTTAAATTTCCAACCTTGTTGCCATCCAGCTGATTCTTTTTCTTACTTATGTACGATCAAAACTCTAATGATGGCATTCTTCCTCTTTATGGCATGAAAAATGAAATTAATTCACGCGCCCTAATACGAACTCATAAGAACTTCAATATTCAGTAACTGCTTGTATTCTGATGTTTGACAAACTTGACAGAATAGTGTAATTGTAAAACACTCGCTCTCATCAGGTCGTGTTTGCAGGCGAATTTGGCAAGTGTAACATCAGCTTAAGGGAAAAACATTTTCCTTATGAACAACGGGGCTGAAATACGAATATTCCTCCTAGGAACATGTGTGCAGCGTAGAAATAAGTTCCTCTATTTGTTAATAAAAAACACACGTACTTTACAACGACGCTCTACTAAATGCTGACTTCTTCCCCGGTATATAAAATATACAGAGATGAGATCTTGATACTTGAATGCCTCTTATGGCAACTAAAAAGTGTTTATTTCAACGAGGGCTTAATAGGACGTATGCACTCTTATAAACGACATACAAAACAAGCCCCTAAAATCGATCTCATTTTCTGATCCACAGTTAAAGCAGCCCTAATAAGGCAATGGCATGCGGGCCATGTAATTAAAGGACAAAGATAACGTCTTTCGTAAAATTTACCATATGGTGATTGTAGACAGGTTCCTCCTAAAAAGAGAAGTCTGTCAAAAGAAATAAAACATCCAGTATAGACAGGGCAGTGACGATTCAACGAAAAGTTTAGCCTTCCGGTCGAACTTTTCATTAAGAAATGAATCACCTTAGTCCACAAAAGTTCTGTATCGTGTATTCTAACCGGAGATCAGCAAAGAATCGTTTTTGCTACTCATTGAAATTTTGAATATGAGCCAACAATATTGAAATTTAACTATGTACTCTGATTCATTCATACTCACTACAACGTTGATTTATAAGTACAGGTTGCAATGAGTATGCGTACATCGTTGACATCAAACTCATACCATTCGAAATATGTTTGATTCATAACTTCGAGTGACTCGAATCATTCATCAAAATTTACAGTCTTAGTTATTGTTGCATTTACAAAAAAGGAAAACAGACACATAAGCAAAAAAGACAGAGCAGCAAGCAGAGCAAACACATAACCTTGTAGTAAGTATTTTAGTGTTCGTACGCGATTCATACTGATTTTGTGCTTCGTGTATATGTTGAGTTATGGAGAGACGAAGTCAACAGCAACATCATACGTGTTGTTAAGTATGAATATGATGAGTACTTCAAACTTTGAATATGAGTAGAGGTTCAATGATATTAAGAGAAGTATGAATGCATATACTCATCTTTTTGAATACTTACTGCTGATCTCTGGTTCAGATGTACATCTAAGGCAGTATGAATGTCGTCCCGTGAGTACGCTCGTTAATGTGTTCAGTTCGCTCTTATTTAGTTTTGAAGTACCTATGGTTCTCTCCCCATTAGGATTGCTTCAAAGTATTTTTGTAATTCTTCCCCTACTGGTATCAGCATTTGTACTTTCAGTAAATCTTTAAATTATGTGATGAACGAGTTATTAAAAAAATATTTTCAAGGCTGCCAATCATGGCATAATCAAGTCAACACTATAGAAGAATGGCTTTAAGTTAATGTACTTATCAAATAACCGGAAGAATTGGAAGAAAACTCTTTATCTGAAGGCTTAACTTGTTCCATCAATATCCTAACACTCTTGTTTTTTTTTTTGATATTTTTGACCATAAAAATCTTCCACTTTTTTATTCGAGGCACGTGGCAATATTACAAGCCCATGTAACTCTTGTACGTTCATAATGTAATTGTAGTATGCCAAGCACGTACATATATTCTGTAAGCCAGGCTTAAAATCATAATGACTACATAGAACACGGTTACAAGATCGTTTTGTTTGTTTTGTTCGTTTTTTATTTACAGCCTCCCTTTTACAATATGATTCACAGACCAGCAGCATAAAATCATATGCGACACTGAAGACATCTGCTCCAAAACAACTGTTTTAAACGAAACGCTGTAAGGAAAAGTGTTGAGAGGAAAAACGACAACGACAATGACGACGACAACGACGAATGGTGGGGCTAAGAGAAGCCAGCGAAAAAAGAACAATTAATTGTTGTTTGGTGTGTGCTTCCTTCCACCTGTTGTGGAAGGATGGTTGGTTGTCTTTGGCTACAAAGAACAGTCGACAGACGACAGAAGACTGTGCAGAATATTAAAAGCGCAGGAGGCTAGCACGCGCTAATGCAAGCAATGAAATCAAAAGTGTTTTCTTTTACTTTTTCATTTCCATTTTGTGACTGACCAAGTCAGTGACTGGAAATGATAAAAATAGATTTGAGTTGATTGTTGTGTTCAAAAACTATTTTCTGTTCTGTTCTGTTCTGTTTGAGTAAATAAAGTGCTTAATAACAGTTTGCTTAACTCTAATCAACAATTATTAACTTTAAGCCGCTATGATTACGTGTACAAAAGACCTGGCTGGTTAAGTAGGCTTGGTTTGGTTTGGTTTGGTTTGTTTCAACAGTAGCCCATTGCATTTCTCATAGCCATCAATTTATTTGTTATCTTCTTGTCTTGATGGCAACAGACATAGATGGTGGCATAAATCTTCCCAATGCATTATACTATAAATGAATGTGAATGCGGGAATCCTGGTTAAATGTAATAATGCTTTGCAACAACAGGGTGGTCCCTGGACTAATTTAGAATTATTTGTTTATAGACCAGTTTGCAATTATACGATCATGGCATGCCTGATTACAATGACGATGAAGCGTAATAAACTTCATTTAAAATAATAAAGACTGCAGCCCCATCATCAGATTATTAAAATATTATTGCGATCGCAATTTAATTACATACACACACACACAGTTTCAATAACTTTTTAAGAAATAAGAAATCAAATTAAAATTTAAAATGATCGTTTTGTTTTACTGAACGGCTGCTTATCTTATCTTAAGGCCACTGACAGTTAAGAAAATTTATAAAATTAAACTTTTAAAAGAAAGAAAACTATCTCTGGCTCTGGTCTTCTTACATTGTATTCATTTTTGTTTTTCTGTTGAGAAGCAAATAATGGGTTTGCCTTATAAATGGCAATGGAATTTTTTTCTTACAACACCTATACGTGCAAGTTTAAGTATATTTTTGTTGTATTCAACCGCCTTTAAATTGATTCTTGGCCGAAAAAAACTGGACTCATTTGATTTTGATTTTGATTTGCCTGTTTAAACAATGTCTTTAAAGCTATGCGGTACATAGCGAAAAATGATTATTTGAATTGCGAATTGCGTTTGTTGCAAATCATCATCAGGTGGTACACTGATCTACAAAAATGCTCATAACATTTTAAGCAATCCGGATCAGCTGAATTGCTATGCAAGACAAGCAAGGTACATGTTTTTCTAAACAGATGTGGTGTGACGGCATATCATATCGAATTGCATGGGCATGCTGCTATGGCTCTTAGCAAACGAATCATGGGCTCTATTTCAATCAGAGTCTTTATATGATTTAATGGAATAGAAAGAAGGTAGTGGCAGCTTTGTTAAATCTAAGCTCAGGTAAGCACTTACGTTCTAGGAAGTAACAAACAATACCTGATTAGCAGTTCTTGATGATTAGCATCATGGATTTAATGATCGATCCGATTTGGGTGAGACAAACAGTTGTTGTTGTATGTCTATCAGAGTCTTTATATTATATAATGGAATAGAAGGTAGTGGCAGCTTTGTTAAATCAAGGCACTTACGTTCTAGGAAGTAACTAACAATACCTGATTAACAGTTCTTGATGATTAGCATCACGGATTTAATGATTGATCCGATTAGGGTGAGACAAACAGGTCTCAAAAATATTTCTTTTGGCGACTTCCTCTGGTAAAAATTCAACATCAAATAGTAAGTCCCGTCACTAATGATGGATACATTTAACACACACACTACATGGATGATGCGTGCAAATAGGTCGTAATCCCGACTGCCCAATTAAGTGAGTCTTGGCGACTTTGTACTCATTTTTTGGAAGCAAATCAACCGTCCAGATGCTTGCTGCCGAAGTACAATTCCATGTCCTCTATAGTTTTACACACTATTATGACAGTCACGGAATATTGATCTTGCAATGCTTGAATTCCAAATATCCTAAGTAACTAAAGTAATCAAATGGAATGAACAAAATTTTTAAAACAATTCTGTTCAATATTATAGCGTGTTTTGAAAAACAATTTCAGCTACTGTTTGTTGCAACTGTTTGCTGCAATACACACACACACACACACACAGATCCTTAGTAATAATCATACTTGCACACACGTATGATGTTCGATTATAATTTGATGAATTTGATTTTGGTTTGTTTAAATAGCCCTGAGCTTTTAACTGCATTTCGTACATTAGTTGACAGCACCCTTGATAGGTGGACTCCGCCTACTGAGTGATCTTCATCAAACACAACGTGGACCGATGACCATATGCCTGTTTCTTAGTAAGTGTGTGTGTGTGTCAATGTCAATGGCCGTGAGAAATTCCAAACACGTATTGTGTAAAGCACTTTTTCTGTGTTTTTTTTTTTTATTTAAAAAACGTCTTTCTGTTGTTTCTGTTCTGTATTGTTGTTGGCGTTTTTAATTTTTAGTGTAGTGTTGCACGAATAATTTATGAAATAAAGAAGAAGACCAATTGTTTGTTGCATGATGCAGTTGGTTATTTAGCAGCTTGAGGGCAATAAAAAGGTTTTTGTTTAAACAAGCCTCTCGCTGCTTGCTCTGTAATTATTGTCACCAATGGCGACAAAAATCGATCATCGAAGATCACGTCTCCTCTGTATTGTTAGTTAAATGGCAGGATGCTGATCGTATTTTGGCACCAACAAGCACCAGGCAGTACCAGACGTGTGAGATTTAATGTTGTTAACATTGGCCAAATATTGCGTGTCATAATGGCTAAGAACGCGTGTTTGAAATCGTTGAGATGCACACTTAATTTTATAGCTGCCGGCATATTTACACACCACAATTTCTAGTTTCAAAGATTCTGTGTGTGTTTGTTATTTTTGGAAATTACTCCTCACTGCCTCACACTCTCTCTCTCTCTCTACCGGCATCGGTGGCAATGCTTGGCGGGCTGGTTGCCTCTAAAGTTCAAAATGTTGTTCAATTTGTTTTAAATGTTTGCTGTTCATCATACCAAAAAGGGGCAATTTGAACTTCAAATATCTGTGTTTTGTTGTGCCAATATTTGTTCGTTGTTCGTTGTTCGTTGTCCGTTGTTCATTGCTTTTTTCACAGAAATCCATTTATTTTAAACAGAACTTTAAGCGCAGTCTGTCAGGCAGTCATTCCATAATGAATTCCACTCTCTGATTAACTTCCCTTAAGGATAGGAAGACTGCGCAGCTATACTCACCTCTCCCATCTGTATCTTTCTTTGTACATTTCATTAATACTGATGAGCAGCGTCCGCCTCTCTTCTCTTGTCGCTTAGGCTGTCATCATCATAATTTTATGTGTCAGCATTAACTTTAAACATCCGTGTTCGGTGTACAATATTTTTCGATTATTCATCTTTTTTACATACATTTTTAGTCTTGTTTATTGCGTTAAATTATTATTATTTTATTTATAAATTATGATTATTTTTTATTATTAGGATTCGGTGGCAACAAGAAAACGAATTTCTTTTTAGAAAATGTTGCTTGTATTTCAGTTTTGATGGAGCTGAGGTGATAATAACGACATTTAATTTTCATTTTAACATACACCTGGGGTCACTTTTTTTTTCTTTGGACTTTATGATGATGAACATGATTTATGACATGTACACATTTGTACACTTATTTTCAAAGGATACCCCCCTTTGGCGCTTAAAGATAAGATGAATGGCATACGGGGTGTGATTTCTAAGAACTAATATGTAAAGATGGCACTGATATGAGCCGTAAATAAGATGTCATTGCTTTATAGTTTTAAAGGAATTAAAAAAATTAATTTGAGAATAAAATTATATCCCAGACGGGATGGGAACTTTAGTTACAATCAGAGATCAGCAATAAGTATTCAAAAAGATGAGTCGAATCGAATCATACTCGTAATTTCTGATTCTTATACGCATTCATACTTATTTTAATACCATTGGACGTCTACGCATATTCAAAGTTTGAAGTACTCATCATATTCATACTTAATAACACGTGTGATGTTGCTGTTGACTTCGTCTCTCCATAACTCAACATATAACGAAGAACATAATAAGTATGAATCGCGTACGAACACTAAAATACTTACTAGAAGATTGTGTTTTTGGTCTTTTTTGCTTATTTGTCTGTTTTCTTTTTTTGTACGTGCAACAATAACTAAGACTGTAAATTTTGATGAATGATTCGAGTCACTCGAAGTTATGAATCGAAATGAGTAGGCTTATGAATCAAACATATTTCGAATGGTATGAGTTTGATGTCAACGTTGCACCCATACTCATTGCAACGCGTATTTATTAATCAACGTTGTAGTAAGTACGAATGAATCAGAGTTCGTAGTTAAATTTCAATATTGTTGACTCACTTACATTCAAAATTTCATGAGTGCTTATGAGTAGCGAAAAAACGATTCATTGCTGATCCACAGCTAAAGACGAGTTTGCAAACGATGTTGTCTTGAATTAAAGTCGGTTTTGTTTCACATTTCGCGTCGTACATTGCCTGTAGGCCAGCGAAAAAACGATTCATTGCTGATCTCTAATCTGAATACACTAGTGAGCGTACTAACGGGACGACACTCTTTCTGCATAACATGTACATCTGAACCATGTTGGTGTGGTAGTGGAAAATGATGAATGCAGGACATGCGCTGAAACAAACATCGAAACAATAGAGCATTGCCAAGCTTTCGTAAGTTCGATATCCCTTTTCTTATTTGAATGGTACTATACCAGATATAACTCATCTCAAAGGAGTAGATTGAAAGAAGAACTGCTAATGGCATACATTATTACAATTTAGAGATCCTTGTTTGTTCTTCTTTCCTCCAAACTGCCTACATCCATACTTAAAAATGTTTTTCCTGGCAATTGCGTTACTTTTCCGGCTTTTTTTATTCCAAAAATGTATGCCAAAATTATTTCATTTTGCCAATAAATAATTACGAAATTCTTTTTCTGGGTTAGAAACTCATTACAACTCAAACACACACAAATGTATTTCTCGGGTGGCCTCTACGTGTGGTCTGGTCTGGTGGTGTTGGTCTATTTTTCTTTTTAATTTAAAAAAAAAAATTTTTTTGGATCTTTTTTTTCGTTTTGATTCCATTTCTAATTTCTTGTGAAGCTTTAACATGACTAATGCCTGTCAATGATACTGACGCCATAAATTAATCACACACGTAGTAGAAACAAGAAAAAATCGAAAATATGTTTTCAGTGTTCTTTTTCCTTTTTTTTTGGTTTTTTGTGTTTTTTTTTCAAATTTGTTTAAATAAATTATCCAAAATCAAAACTATAGCTTTTAGTTTTTTTATTTGGCTTTTTTATTTGGTTTTTTTTGTTTCTGTTTCATTGTAAGACAAAGTGTGACTTGTGGCATCGTCATAATCTCTGGTAATTTACGCAATTAATTGGTCTTCACACTGGGCGGTCGTAAAGATTAACAGCTTTTATCTTTACGTGTGTTTTTTTGGAATTTTTTTTCTGTTTTTTTTGTGCTTTAAGGGGGTTTCTTTCATACTTAACTCGACAAGGCTGAAATTAAACTGAATCTGAATAATAGACTAGAGAACGAATATTAAAAGTACTCTACAGCATAAAAAATAATGCCTTTTGAGTTTTAATATTAGGAGAGCAACAGATTGTGTTATGTTAGGTTAGGTTAAATCAAATCTTGATAGTCTTAATGCAAACTGTGTTCAGCATGTATCCATCAAAGATCAGCAATGAATCGTTTTTTTGCTACTCATAAGGACTCATGAAATTTTGAATATAAGTGAGTCACAATATTGAAATTTAACTATGTACTCTGATTCATTCATACTCACTACAACGTTGATTTATAAGTACAGGTTGCAATGAGTATGCATACAACGTTGACATCAAACTCATACCATTTGAAATATATTTGATTCATAAGCCTACTCATTTAGATTCATAACTTTAGAAAAATACTTATAAATGATTCGAGTGACTCGAATCATTCATCAAAATTTATGGTCTTAGTTATTTTTTTAGTTATTGTTGTTATTATGTATGTAAATACTTTAGTGTTCGTACGCGATTCATACTTATTTTGTGCTTCGTTTATATGTATTTTGAGTTATGGAGAGTCGAAATCAATAACATCATATGTGTTGTTAAGTATGAATATGATGAGTACTTCAAATTTTTAATATGAGTAGAGGTTCCATGATATTAAAATAAGTATGACTGCGTATAAGTATGAGAAAGTAGGAGTAGGATTCGATTCTACTAATCTTTTTGAATACTTATTGCTGATCTCTGGTTCCAAGTATGTGTTCTTCTCAGACTGTTCTTTGGGTATACAGTACCCGATCAGAAGTCTAGTACTTCTGAATAGTCTGAGGCATAACTCAAATCACTGCCAAACAGTGCCTTTCTTTTGTTACTCCGAGACTAAACCATAATCTAACGGACAAGTAGCCCAAATTTTCCCCAATTGGTTTACGACTGTTTATTTTTCATTATGCTGTCTTTCGGTTTTGATTTTATATCTCGTGTCTCCTTAAGCGAAGGATTTTATATTAAAAGTCCCACATAGTTTTCATTCCATTTTAGTGAATTTACTACTCACCTTGCCTGAGTTATTCTGGCCAGAAAGTATATAAAAACTACAGCAAATCAATTACTAACCACTGCACAAACAAATGGATTCACTGGTGCAACGTTACAACCGTTATGTTGAACGAATGGTTGCTAAATATTACAGCCGTACGGTGTTTAGAGTTTAAGAGCGGATTAATATTGAAGGTTTATTTGATTCTATTTTTTTTTTGTTTTTTTTTTTGTTTTTTTTAGTTTACATATCTTTAACACATTTTATCATTAAAAAAATTGAATTTATTTTTTTTTCTTATTTTTTTATTTTTTAACAAAAATTAGAGAAAACGAAAAATTAATCACAATAAGAAATAGGCGCTCTTCAATAATTATCATTTTCTATACGCACATATTAATTAACAGCAACAACAACAGCAGCAACAAAATGTGTTTTTTTTTTAGTAATAAAGCACAAAAACATAAAATTAAAAACTTACTCTCTTGCAGAGAACAAGGAAAGAAAAGCCAAAAACAATATAACGGTTTTGTTTAAAACAACAAACGAGTATCCAATAAAAATCATTACAAATACAATTCAATGAGTGATTGAAGTGTGTTTACAATTTAAAGCAACAATAACAAAAAACAACAGCCTTAATTAATTATATTAACACTAAAGCAACAACAATAATGCATTTATAACAGTTAGACAGACATTAATAAATAAACAAACTTTGCAAACATTTCATTTACTATGGAATTACTCTCATGCTTGTCACGCTCTCTTTACATCTCTCACTCTCTCTCTCTTTAGTTCTCTTTTAATTAACACTTATACATTTTGTTGAATGGATAAACATGTACAACAACCTGAGAGTGTATGCATGCTAACAATGCATTTCAAATTTTATCCGACCAATCAGAATACACAGTTACAGCCAACACTGTGTTAACCTCAGTAGCTCTTTTCTTGTATATAAATTTCAGCATACAACATAAATATGTACATATAATTGTACATACATTTGTTTACTCATGTTTAGTGTGGTGTTTAAGCATAAGTTTGTCTGTTTATTTATGTATAGATGTGTACATGCATAAGTATGTGTATGTATTAAAAATTGTTGTTGTTGTTACTGAAGTACGCTTGCCATTGGAGTAGTGTAACGGAATTGGAGTTTGTGTTGTGCTTTAAATTCTCTTTAACTGTGCTCTCAGCTGTTGTTGTTGTTGTTTAGTATTTATGCGGGTGGCTAAAGCAAAAAATAAAAAAAAGTAAAAAAAATGCTTTTGTGTTGTTATTTGAATCCCTTCTTCTTGGTGAATTGTTTTTTTTTAGTTTCATTTTCTCTTGTATTAAAGCATTTTGTTTTTTATTTTGGGTTTTTCTTTTGTTTTGTTTTTAATTTCTTGTTTTGTAGGTGGAGCCTCCTATTGTTTTAGTTCCTATTGTTATTGTTTAGTTTAGTTTTACACCAAAAGTAACCGTTAAGTCTGTACATGAGATTTACGTATTAGTATCACAAAAGCTGTATACGTTTTAACCCGTGCGCAACGGATTAATTCTTCTTGAAGAAAACGAAACACATTAATTAACTATTTTGTAATCATAAAACCTACATTAAAATAACAACATCAACAAAACATATACAAAAGTGCTTAAGGAAAATATTTTAAATTCAAATTGCAAAAATTATTGAAAAGAAAATTTCATAACAACGTATGTATGTGTGTGGTTGAAATGTATGGCAATGGAATAACGGTTCTGGTTCTCTCTATGTAGCTATGTTTGTATATGTCATTGAGGTTATGAAAAATAATAGAAAAAAAGAATTATAAAATAATATTCATGCAAAATACGATATAAATCTACAGAAAAATAACAACTTTATAGGAAAATGAAAAATTAATTTTTTTTTAATATTTCTAAAGGTGTTTGTTTGTTTGTATGTGTTGTGAAAAATCTAAAAATAAATAATATTCAATATTCAACAATTAAAAAGGAAATTCTACGCCGCAGCATTGTTTTAATGGATTTAAAGGAGAATTTTTGATCAGCAAAAATATGGTGATACTGTAAGTAATTGGAATCAGAATTAAAATTAAGAAAAAAAACATTATAAAGAGCAATCTTTATTGGTTTGTGGCCTTAATAACTTATATTTCATTATATTACATCAACAAAATCTTAAAAAGTGGAACTGAAACAACCTTGATTGCCCACCGCTGGTTATACAGAATGTTTTTAATTTCGATAGTTTGTGCCCGAGTTGAAGCACAAATACTGCTCTGGTCGATCGGTACATTATCTTAGCTGATGTATAATTGTAGGCATTACGCCATGTACATTGTTGTTTAACTGTAAAAGAATTTGTAAAATCATTAGGAGCCAGTAATGCAGAGTATTTTAAGCATCCAAAATATTAGGCTATTGCTGCTTAAACGACATGTGATGAAGCAATTTTTGCATGGAATTACAACTACCCCCGCAATAAAAGGAGTCAAATCAACACCAAAGTCGAATATCTATTTGAAAAACTGTGCATTTGGTTGCAATAAAAGTAGTTTTTTGGCAAATTATTGCATGGCATTACTATGATTGATCAGCATCATCTTTTCTTTCTTTTCAGGAAAGTAAGACGCAACGTGATAAAAACTCCTGATACAATCCTATACCATTCTGATCATTATCCGCTGAACAGTGAAGTAAATTGTCACTTAATTTCCCTTCTAATTTTAGAATTCGAGCAACATTTCAACATTAATTCGTATTGAGTTACTTTACTTATCTCGCCCTTTAATGTTAATTGTTGTCGCACCTTTTTCTTCTTCTATCAAATAATAATTTCTCTTGGCAACATTTCCAACACCTACTATTCAATACAACAACAACAACAATAACAAATAACGAATCTCTTAATCAAAACCGTATGGAAAAAAGGGCAATAATGACAAACACAGTTCGACCACACACAGTCACATTAAAACGGTTAAAGTATAGATATTAACAAGAGGTCAACAACAACAACAACATACGAATATAAAAAGACAACTATTAACTCCATCACACTCAAAGGAGAATACATACATATGTAATAAAGAAAGAAAATAAAACATGAAAACATAATTTACTCATCGATAACAAAAAAACAACACGACATTATGATGTCAAGCAACAAAGAAGCAAACAAACGGCATACCTTGTCGTATAACCTTAAGGAATAAAGAAAGAAAGTCACCATTAACAGCAACAACAACAACTACAACAGCAAGAGAAACATACCAAAATTAAAAACAATAACTAAGAACAGGACCCGATAATGATAATGATGATGTTGTTGTTGTAAGTGACAAACTTAATATGTTTGACTCTTAGTGTTTGAGACAATCAATGTTTTTTAAGCAACAACAAAAAAAGGTGGATAAAACAAAACAGAAACACACCAACCACTGTAATAACATCATTATTGTTTTGATTATCATTAATAATTAATCAGCCTAGGCGAGAAAGGAGAATGACTGATTTTTCTTAAATTTGACTTCAAACAAATTAGAAATATTAATTAACAACAACAACAACATTAAACAAAATATATGAGATTATTACCACAAAAAAAGCCAAACAGAGAATAGAAACAATTTCACATGGAGAAAGAAACACACAAAAACAAAAAACAAATATTTTTACTTATGGCGCATGGCGACGCATCAAATTTAACTGATCAAATTTGCATGTGTTGGTATAATTTGGTTTGCTTAGCACAGCAACACATCAAAATTGAACCTTCAAACTGCATTGTATTGTTGTTGTGAAGAAGAAAAGAACATATGATTTATGGAACGCAGTTAGCGAAAATCAAAAGTATTTTAATACTCTTCAAACTCTTCTCAATCTATACGTGTGAGTATAGCTTTACCAACACATTAACAAAAAAAAGCAAGTTAGATCCATTATTTGATGTGTGGCTGAGCAATTTTCTGCTGTACACGGAGCGTGTCATGTCATATCCACTTTTGAATGGAAATACGAAATATGCCGGCATCAGGTGATTCTGGAGCGTGCCCTGCAATGCATGTCATACGCATTCTAGCCGCAGTTGCAGTTCTGATTAAAGTATACATAGACAGTGGTATGCGCAGAAACTGATCAATCTCAATTAAAGTCTGCACAGTCAAGTATCGCTGATTGGGTCTGCATTGGCCTGAGGTCACAAAAAGCTGTCGATCTTGCTTTGCATCTGTACAAGGCAATAAATCTTACACACCTGCATTTCCAAAGTGGGTATAGTTGCCCGTAGACATGTTGAACCCTGTTAATGCGGTTCCCAGCGTCCTCTCTAGAGTCAACGTCCTCCCCAGCTCTCCAAATTTCAAAGACTTGATTTTGAGTGACCACATAGTGCGGCTTTAGTCTCCTTCGACTTTCGGGTGCACATACCACTTACCCTTGATGTAGTTTTCGTTATAATGCTGTCAATTATCACGTTGTAGGTCGATAAGCAATAAGGGGCAGCCTAGTTAAACTCCGATATTCACATTTATGAAGACTTTTGTCATATTCTCGTCCTTAGTGTGGCAGGTTGCATTCCCGTATAAACCTATATTAAGGGATATGATGATGAGTCACTCTGGTATTCCTTTTACATCCATTTGCAAACTCCTTTTGCACCATTCTCAAGCGAGTGATGAACCTACCTACGTATCTTTGATATACGCCCCTCTTTCAGTTATCATCGTACGTATAAGCCGGAAGAATATGGTGGTATTTGCTTTAAGCAATTCAGGTGTTTTATGGTCGATTCAGTGTGGTTTATGTTTAATAAACGTTTGTAATTTCGTACACCCTTTTGTCTCAGGATTGCTTAATATTCCCAATTGTTTCTTATCCTCTTCCACATCTCTGCAGTTTCATTCTGCAGAAATCATTCGCGAGGTGCTCAGGACTAATGACCTCGCATGCGTGCCTATAATGCAATGCCTCGTAATAACTTTGACAACAGAACTCAGCCTACTTCTACGGAGTTAAAGCAGAGTTTCCATGCTTCATCCAGATTTTCTGCCCGTGTCTAAAACCGTCCAAGACTATATTGTTTTGATAACCAATGAGTGGATTGTCTGTAGTCTGTTTGTTAAAATTAATATGTTATGTTCCTTCATAATGAGTTTCCGTATTTCCGATATTCTGGAGAGAAGGTTATTTTAAATAGCAAGCGACAGAAAAACACAATCGTTTTAAACATAAAATGGGTGGGCTACTTATTAGACCACCACTGTATATTCATTAAATAGTAACTGTATGTTCTATGGCATATGGATCATTATAAAAACCACCTCCAATGTGGTAACAATTTTTTTTTTGTTTGTTTTTTTCCTTTAAGCCACGATAATGCCCAGAAGAATGCAATATTAAATCACATCTAATTTTATTTATTTTTTTTTGTATGTTTTTATGATTTCGATTTGTATTTGGAATTTATGGTTTTGGTCGTGGTAGTGTTTTGTTTTTTGGGACCACCACACCAAAACTCTAAACAACCGCGTCTATCTAACAATATAATAAAATAATAACCTGCTGACTTCCAAGTATCAATAATAAAATAATGTTTTTAGTCTTTCTTTACTGTTGTTGTAATCTTTTCTATTCTATTCTATTCTTTTTTTTTTTGTTTTGTTTTTTGTTACCACATCAGACTGAGCCTCATGCCTCATTCTATTCAGATGTTCTATGTTGAATTGAATAATTTTTAGGTGTCATTTTAAGTATTTCATGGGGTTTTGTTTTCTCATTAATAGCTGGCTCATCACTATGATTATCGTTTTTAGGCGTTGTTTTTGTTTGTTTAGGTTGTATTGTTGTATTGTTATTGTTGCTGTTGTTGTTGTATTTAAAAGTCGACACCATTATTTAACAGTTTTATTGGCAATAATTTTAATGAAAAAAAAAAAAAGAAAAATCAATTTAAACGTGGTCCAAAAGTGTGCCAGCTAATATTAGAAACGATAAATCGTGGTGTGGTGGGAAAACTTAATTGAGCCATAAAATGCTTAAATTTAACAAGTTGTTTTGGTATTTAATCCCTTCACAAATAACTTTGAAAATCTCTTCTTTAATGTTTAGTAATTTAAGCCAATATTTGTCATCGGATATTTTGATTTGAGTTTTGAGAAATTTGATTCGCTCCAAATCGTTTTAATTAAACGAAAACCACGAACAACAAAATCTAGGTTAAAATATCTCAAGGGAAGGGAAATAATGTCAAACGGAAATGAGCCCCATTTTGATGTAATCTAATCTTTCATTATACAGCTCTCTTCCATGTATAATGTATAACCCGTGATGTATGTATGTTTGTCATCTTCCAGAAATGCCTACTGTTTCAATTCACGCAAACAACAACAAATGAATATGAGCCATCGCACAAAACGTGACTGGGATATCAATGATGCTGTAGTGCCGCAAGTTAACGAAGGTGATTTTGATGTATTCAGTGAATGGACTGACGGTCACATACGCCTTATCTATCCCATCAACAATGAAGAGGCCAAGAAGCACATATCGGGCTGGGCCATGCGTAATACCAACAATCATAATGTAAATATTTTAAAGAAGAGTTGTTTAGGCGTTTTGGTTTGTTCCCAACAGTGCACCCTATCGAATGGCAATAAAATCAATCTAAGACCAGCCATATGCGACAAGGCACGCCGTAAGCAGGAAGGCAAAGCTTGTCCCAATAAGAATTGTAGAGGAGGCCGTTTGGAAATCAAACCTTGTCGTGGCCACTGTGGTTACCCGGTGACTCATTTTTGGCGACACTCAAATAATGCCATATTCTTCCAGGCCAAAGGAGTACACGATCATCCCAGACCGGAACCCAAAAATTCTAGTGTATCAAAAAGAGCTTTTGGGCGCGTATCCCTCGTAAATAGAAATTCATCGATATCATCATCATCATCAGCGAGAGGAGCAAATAAAAAGTCAACAACTTTAGTTAATGGCTTAAACACAAGTCTGAGACAAATGAAGACCCACAATAATTTTATTAACAAAGTTTTAAAGCGCTCCTCTAAAACAACAAATAACATGGCCCATACCACCGCCTTAGAGATTTATCAGTTCAATAGTAAGTTTTATTATTATTGTTGTTGTTTTTCTTTTAACAAATGATGTACATATGAATGAATGTAAATTTAAATTTCTTTTATTTCTTTTCAGCGTGCAAAAAATGTGAGACTAGAACCCAATGTACGTGTGTAATTGAACCCCTAGCAAATACGTCCAGTCTAAACTACACCACAACTCCGTTACATCATTATGAACCTCTATCTGCTGGCACAGTGTCCCATCAAAACTTTTCGCACTCTCATCACACACATAACGTTTGCAATAGCAATGAAATCAACTCCTCTTCAAATACGAAATGTGAAGCCGCTGCTGCTTTATTAACGGTCAACCATCAGCATATAACCTACAATTATCCCATATACCATGCTCCAGCATCAGCGGTAATACCTGCTAATAGCTCAGTGCTAGCATCTCCAAGATCAACCACGGAATCGGCGGCGGCACATCATGTTTGTAATAGTTCACCCGTCGCCACAGTTCATGACACTGTTAATCCCTACAATGCCCGTGTACACAATAGTGGTCATGAACATACAAAAACGAATTCATATCATTCCCATCATTATCATAGCTCCCATGTTGTGCCAGGCTATGGCTCTGATACTTCTATATGCTACAACAACAATTGTGATAACATTACCAACTTCAATAGCAACTTAAACAGTGCGTATGAATATGACATGAACGCACTAAGAAATGGTGGCAGCGCACATTTACCTTTGCACGACCTGCCAAATCATATGCAGCAACAACAAACCACCACTATAAGTGAACCTGCCGAATTTATAAACTATTCCGATTTGAAATACCCCGCTCGTGCATTAACCCATAGCTTAGCTAATGAAAACACGAGCACGGAACCTGAATTCATAAACTACTCGGAACTGAAGCATTATCCTCACATTATGGAATCCACCGCTACAGCTGTGCAACAGGAAATTAAACCCACGAAATTACTGAACGATGAAGAAACAAGTTCAGCTCTTTTGTACAATGAAACACCAGCTTCCAGACATCCACAAGGTACTACGAGTTATGAGACCTGTTATTACGCTTCCAATAGCAATAGCAGCAACAGTACGCGTACTACCAAATTGGAAAAGCTTAAAGACAAATACTTAATAGACGCAGCCACTAACCAAACGACTGCATATGAGTATGAGCACCATCAGTACGGTGGTGGTGCTATGAATTCAAACTACTTTTCAAATATCACATCCAGTCACAGCCACAACAGCAGTTATGCTGGTGTAAGTAACTACTATGACACTGGTACACCTCATTCTAACTTGCATGGCCCACCACAACAGAACCACACTCCTGCATACGACTTTAGTAGTTCGGCCTCATCGTATGCCTCCACCTATGGTTATGATCAAGTAAATGCGCGTGGTGGAAGCATAATGACTGGTCCACCCTGCCATACCTATGCTCATTAGTTTTTACTTTTACTCTCTTTAGAATTGTATTATAATTAAAATCCAAGAGAATTTTATTTTTATCTCTCTCTCTCTCTCTTTTTTTTCTTTGTTGGCATTAAATGTTAAATTGAAAAAATTAAAAACAAAATAAATTAAATTTTTAAATAAAAACGAAATACATACACTCTTACCGTCTTTCTTGAAAGTAAGATTTAATAACATATTTAAATGTATATACTTATGTGGGACCGCCAAACAGACGTACCATATTACTATTCCATTTGAACATCAGAGATGGAAATAGACAACATAAGTGTTAGGATAAGATATTGTTTATCTGGGGAAACTTGGGATATGATCTTTGCCTACTCACCCAACAACACACCAAATTTTATTAGAAGATCCACTCCGTTGACGAATTTAACAGGACTTCCGCCACATTAAAGTGTATGATCACCTGGACGAGGAGAACAAGATATTGTTTATCAGAGGACACTTGGTGGCATGTTATCTGCCTACTCAACCAACAACACACGAAATTTTATTAGAAGATCCACTCCGTTGCCGAATTTACCAGGACTTTCGCCACCTTAAAGTGAATATCCAAAACGTCATCCCGTCCAACGTGTTTACACATTTATCATTTGGCGGTCACTGAAGCCCATAAAGAATTAAAGAATTATTGACACAACAACAACACAATCCCAATAGACGCTTTTTAAACGGACACGAAAAAAGAATGTGCGAATTAAATTACTATAAAACATTTATTTTTTATACCATCAGTGTTGCCAAGAAGAAAAAAATTTTAATTTTGAAGTTAAAATAAAAATTATTTAATTTACAATAATTAATTAAATTACATTTTCTGATAACAAAAAACGAACAACAGCCCTCTTTCTCCACCACTTAGTAATATGTATATGTGTATTATAAAAATATCCTGGAATTTAAAAAAACAAATTTTATTAAAATTAACAGCCCAATTTCATACTATTATTGCCAACCCTGTTGTTAAATGCAACTATGTATACGGAAAACATGTTTATCTCAGTTCTTCTTTTTATTATTCTCCTTCTTCACTAATTTCCTATACATATTGTCACACGCACACATGCTCATTACATATGACACACACTCTTGCAAATGTAAAAGTCATTATCGCTGTTTCGTCTTTGGCTTCTTCCTTTACTTTAATTTTTTAGCTAAAAAATTAACCAAAGCGGCATTAATAAAATAAAAGTTAAAACGTGTGGTCGCAGTCAAAAGCTTGTCTGCTCGGTACAGTTAAAATAAATAGAATAATTTTCTTATTCAAGCGCATTTAAATTCCAATCAACAAACAACAACAAAATGGTTTATACAGTCAAGAACAAGGTAAGTAAAATGAATGGTGGAAAGAAAACAATACTACTTACAAGAAAAAAATCATAGTTTGATGAGAGATGACACCACAAATTAAGGAAAAAGTGAGCCAAAAAGAACATTTTTTAAGTTAAATTAAAAGATAGAAAACAAAAAATGACGTGTTTTCCACAGTTTAATTAATTATTTTCTGTTTGCGTGCATTTTTTTTTCTTGGTATTCTTGTGGGAAAGAAAAAAACTGTTTGATATGTTAAGTAATCAACTTCAGTGTTATCGATGACGATATCATCAATATTTCATCATGGAAAAAACAGTAGCCAAAGTACACACAGAACAGGATAGACTTTATTTATTTTTCTATACTCCTCTTGAGGGACCAACGGTGCGGGCTTTTAATGTGAAAATTTTAATTAATTAATATGTATTTGGATTGTTAATATAAATATCCATAATTTTAGATTATAATTCTACTTCAAACGTTGAAAAGAAAAAAAAAACTGCTGAATCGCTGTTGGCAGAGATAATACACACAACTACCATAGCATGATATCATCTCTCATTTAACCCAAAACAACAACAATTGACCACTTACTTGCCGTTAGTAGGGCATTTGTTTTCGCAAACAAATTAATATCAGACTGGTTAATATTTATAGCTGTGGGTTGTGTTGTTTCTTAGATTTTATTTAAAAAAATTTGTTTTATAAGAAATTAAAAATTTTCCAGTGGTTCTATGATGTCTAAGATGTGTGGTAGAAACAAACAAACCCTTATCAATAGCTTAATCGGTGCTAAATAACTTCATAATGACGTTTGTTTATTATGTATTGTTGTGGCTTTTAAATGATTATTGGGTCATAAAGTAGCAAAAGAAGGGAATGAGTTAACAAAAAAATATTGATAGATAGGTAAGAAAGAAAGCGTTAAAAAATGTATTTGATTAATGTTACAACACAGAATGAGTCATTGAAACCTGTTTTACTAAATATTTTCAAGATCAGCTAATTTATTATTTCGTAATTATATATAATATAATAAAATATTTTTCATAAGGCCAATTAATATAATTGCATAGAGAGAGAGGGAGAACAATCTAATATAGCGATTAAAACTTTTAAATCTCTTAACCCTCCGTCATTTCGTTTACGACCGTTTTCAACAGACTATATGTATACGTCTTGACAGAAAATATGTACCAAAAGAGATTTATTGTTAATATTTAGTTATTTTTTTTTATTAATATTTAATAAAATTCATTTATTGTTCATTTAAATCAAAATAAACACAGAAAACGGCTTTAAATAGAAAAATAAAATTGAGCGTCATAATTTGCATAGAAAAGAATAAAAAATTATAAGAATACTGTAACGGATATCAAATTTCGCTTAAAACTGAACTCAATTCAAACACTCACTTATGTTGTAAATCTAACATCATGAAATTATCCAATTAGTTGGGTACTCAATAATACTCAAAACATCATAAAAAAATGCAATCAGATCTAGCTAATTAGGTTTTTACAATTTTCGGGCTGTCGCCTAGATATCTTATAATATCCGTATCATACAATACACCGAGTGTCCTAAATTCCTAAATATACCTCCTAACTTGGTCGGTTTACAGATCTCATAGTATATGTATACTATTTAGCCTGGAACATATCCTCTCGATTATTAGTTTAATGTATTATGTTATATAATTTAATATATATGTATAGACTCACTTTGGTATCATATAATTTGGTTTACATAGGCGTTTACGTGTACTAAAGTAGAAAGAATATCGATTGACCTAATAAGTATTCTGAACTATAATTTATGTATGTATAAAGAAGGAATATATATTTAAAATGTAGTCATTTCCTATGGTAACATTACATGTTTGTTTTTACCAGCACTTTTTTTTTTTGTTGCTTGCATGTAAAAGCACTTTTATTTTGGCGGTCAATCAGAAGGCTGACAGGAAAATTAATTGCATTCATGCAAATAATTATTAAAAAAAATTACTTAGGCGTTTCCAAATACCGCATTTAATTATTTAATTAATATTGTATGTAATGTTTAGCAATTCACAAATTTCTAATCAAATTTTAAGTTAAACAAAATAAATTTTCTAGTCATATTTATTTCAAAAACATACTTTATTTTCGCCAATTACACTTTTTAAGGAGAATAAGTTTAGAACGCTTTATTGCGTTTATCTATAAAAGAATATATTTTTAAAAGTTTTTATATCAACATTATAAAATAAAATGCTAATGAATAAATGATAACAAAAATGTGAAAAATATAAAAATAAGCTAGAGAAAAATTGCAAATTTAAACACATGCTTTATAAAATATTCAAACATTTATTTTTCGTACTCAGTTTTTCTGCCACAGTAAAATATGAAATTTTTTTGTTTGTCGATTTATTTAATAAAAAAAACCTCACAAACAATAGTTTAGTGTAACCTAAAAGCCACAAAACCCGTTTATATAAAATTTAATTAAAAACAAATCATTTTCTAGTTATCAAGGAAAACACATTTAAAATTCTTGTAAAAAAAATTTGTTGTTTTCAGAAGATCATTACATTATTAGCAGCTTATATTTTTTAGTAAACCAATATCATTTAATTGGTTTTTATTAATATTAGTCATTCTTTTCAATTAATAAATTAGCATTCAGACCAGAGTTTTAGTAGTTGTCATTGTTAAGCTATGAATCACAAAATATTTATTAGAAAAAGTTAAAAAAAAGTGGTACAAAGAAATTGTTGTTGCTTATTGAAAAAAAATTCTGATATAATCATTTGTTTTTAGAAATTCAGAAATACATTTTGTCACTGAAATTGTTTATAAGAAATTATATTTGATGCCAAATATAAATAATGAAACAATTTATTAAAAATATACAACAGAATAATGATTGTTTAGATATCTTCAGAAGAAATTCTTGACTGTTTTACGTCTTGCATAACTTGTGAGAGTAAATAAACTTTACATATGCGGATTAAATCCGTAAAAATCTTATCCAAATCTGAAATTTTCAAACATATTGATGGTTTGTTACACAATATAAATTAAACATTTTAAATTAAATCAATTGTGATATATTGGAAATACCTGCCTTACAAGTGCATACAAACTAATGATTAATACTTTATTTTAAAGATATTTTCTTACATTATTAGCGAGAAAATTAACACAAGTTTACCACAAACCAATGCCAACCATTTTTCCATTTCCGTAGCGAATACCGAATTCAAATTCAAATTGTGATATATTGGAAATACCTGCCTTACAAGTGCATACAAACTAATGATTAATACTTTATTTTAAAGATATTTTCTTACATTATTAGCGAGAAAATTAACACAAGTTTACCACAAACCAATGCCAACCATTTTTCCATTTCCGTAGCGAATACCGAATTCAATAAAGTCGACCACTAAGCTTGCGATATATTCTAATTGGAATACTAGCTTCGTATATTTTATAAAAATACTTATCTCCACATTGTGGCTATGAAGTTTCATTATAATTACTCCGTACCTACAGTACTTTTGAAATACATAGACACTTAAAATACAACAAATAATAAAATGATAAACTCAATATAAAAAAAGCCAAACAACTTTACACAGATATTGCTAAGCTGTTAGAAAAAATGAATATTTTTCTAATAATTACTTGTGGTTCAAGAAGCGAGTTTTAATTATGTATTCATCATATGAATGGATTATTAAGTAAATATACTATAAATAAATACAAATTTAACAGGTAAAAGATAATATGTTTCATTTTAATGTTACAGTAAAATATGGCTATAACGATAGGTGTTCATTGATTTTAATTAAACTATAAAATTCATTTGTAGCTTTAATGCATTTTGTATGCAAATGTTATAATATACCACTTAGGTAGTGTATCGTATATAAAAAAAATTGATAGCATGTTATATTATAAGTTTTTGACATATGTATACATGTATGTATGTATATAATTATATGACACAATAGAGAATATATACAATAGCAGCAGCGACAGAATTTTTTTTATTTACTAACTAAATTAGTTATTAAAATCAACCAAAAGCGCATATCATAATTAACAATCAAACACTAACGATAAGGACGACGTGATAGTGTGATCAACCCTTTTTCTGTTTCTGTTTTCCTAGCTAAATATTTGTATAAAACTTTAATTTAGAAATTAGAAAAACCACTCACTCACCATTCAAAGTAAATGAAACATAATCATCTGTTGTGTGGATTTTGGCTGATAACGTTTTTTGTTGCATGTATGTATATACATAACACTACACAGCAAAAGTGTGTTATTTACCAACCTCTAACACAACTATTCAATTTATATGTATGTATATATATACATATATATGTACATATAAATTGAATATATGTATACATACTAATTATATTATTTACTCTACACTATTACCCCCTCGCACAGACTACTTAATAGTAAGCATGTATACTTTTTTTCCAACATAAAATTGCAGATTAATTTTTTTTATAGCTTTGATAACATTTCACCTTGTTTTATATTAAACGTTAGCGAGCTGTGGTTACACACCGCAATTCGCTCTTTTAAGACTTAATACAGTATTTATTTTATAAAAAAAAAAAAACAAGAATTATTAATCAATACTGTGTCAAGTTCTAGTTTAGTTTACGGATCTGTAAATGTCTTCTGGGATTATTTGTCTACAGTTACAGCTTATGAATAATTCAAATATAATGTCAAAATGCAGAGTAGTTTAGAAAAAACTTGAATACATTTTACACAATTATTGTATTTAGGTCATACGCACAAAATCTAATTATTTACTTTCCCTGGAAGAGAATAATTTTTACTTAAAATAATCACGTATTATTAAGTTAAATTTAAATTAAAATGGATACATATATTTTTGGAAACCCATTTATTTTTCACTTGCATTAATTAAATAGAATTTAATCTATTGCATTGAAAGAGCAATTTATGGTTAGATTATATAGATCTCACAGTGTCACAGGTATCTACAGTGGACCATCCTTGTCTCTGTGTAGAGCTGTGTTTTTATCAGACTTTGTAACCTAACTTATTATTTGATTGTCGCACCGTTCTCTTTTTGTAAATTGCTTTTGAATATTACACAAAAGAATACAAGAAAGCTTCCTTTCAAAAACTATAAAAACTGCTTTTATTCATAAAATGTAATTTGAGACTAATATTGTAAAAAGTTATCTACACAACCACAATAAAAACGTAAATTTTTCAGCAACAATAAAACATTTACAATTTGTATCAAGTACTATGTAACTTTTATTGTCATCAATAGTCAGCAAAGAGCATTTTTTGTTTTGCTACAAAATAAGTAATGCTTTTATCACGTTTTTTTTTTCAGTCCGATTTCGATCAACAATTGGAAAATGCTGGTGATAAATTGGTTGTAGTCGATTTCTTTGCCACCTGGTGTGGTCCCTGCAAAATGATTGCCCCCAAATTGGAAGAACTCTCCAAGGACTATGCTGACAAAGTTGTCATTATCAAGGTAAGCTTAGCAGATTTTGATTAAAAAAATATGAAAATTTCACACTTGTTACGTAATTTTTTCTTTTTCCTGCAGGTTGATGTTGATGATTGCGAAGATATTGCCATGGAATACAACATCTCCAGCATGCCCACTTTCATATTCATCAAGAACAAACAAAAGGTTGAAGAATTTGCTGGAGCCAATGCCGAAAAATTGACCAACACAATTCAAAAGTTGGCTTAAATTTTTTTTACGTTCTACTAATCTAAAATTGCATACATTAAATATGAACGCCACCAAACCAATACTTCTTTTTTATATAAATCTAGCCACTATGCTTTAAAGTAAAGATTGTTTTATTATTTTAATTTCTTTATTTATTTTGCTTTCAATTTGTATGTTAATTTCTAATTGTAATTTAAACCATGTTTTTAAAGAAAAGAACAAATTATTGTCAACTGCAGTTGTGAAAAATTCTTACAAGAATAAAATAAAATAAAAAGACACAGAAAAACAAAAACAGGAAACGTACGTAGTAAAGTGCTTAGTCCTTAATTAATGTTAAACGCAACCCTATTTTGGTGTTGATCCCATACCTCACTTAGCGCATACACCAATAGCAAAATTTATGAATTCATCGAACCTTACATAACACTTTTCAATATTCTCTAGTAGAAATTTGTCGTTAAAATAGAATATTTTGTAAATGATTAAATAAATAAATATTGAAAACGGAATGAATGGATGTCTTTAAAGTTTTAAATATTGTATATATATTTTATTTATTATATTTATTTATTTATATTAATTTATTTCATATTGTTAACCGACAAAAAATAACGATTCGAATTTTTCGTACGTGTTGCCAACTGGTAACCATATATCAGTAGTTGCTAACAAAATTTTATTTTTACAAGTAAAATTTTAAAACGTAATCTTGATAATTTTTGGCAGCTGTCGACTCAACTGAAGTTCAGTTGTCATCCATAATCGAGCAAACATTTTTTGCTTATAGGTCCATTTGTACCGTTTAACAAAACTTTTTCAAATTGTTAAAGCAAAACGTCTCGAGATTTTTCTTTAATTCTTTTAAAATTAACATTAAGGAGTCAAAGATTTAATTTTTTAAAAATTGTAATTAAGCAAATATACCTTTTTTAATTTATATAAATATTTTAAAGCATTTTTCAACAGACTACGTCAAAATAAATTATAAACGTTTAAAGGTTAATTTGCGATGCTACCAAATCAATTTCAGATTGAAAATAACTCTGTTTTAATATACAGAAATCAGCTGTTATTTGCTTTCTATTCCACCACTACTTTTCGCGTATTGTTGTTTGTGCTGACTCTCTCTTTTTCTACAATAGTGTTACGCTTTTGTTGTTATTGCAAACGAACTTGAGACCATAAATAATAAAAATTGTGCACAGTTTTTTAGTCGATTAAAGTATTGTCGCGTTAAAAAGCATAATTTTGCTAAAGAAGATATAGAATAATTTAAGAAATAAACAAAAAATTCGGTATATTTGGTTAAAAAAGTTGCACAAATAACGTGAAAAGTAATAAAGGAAGAAATAAAGCATTCCCCCTGCAAAACGAATAGTAAAAAAAGCTGAGTTTTTAATTAAACGAATTGAATCTCTACTCAATTGTATAAGCGAACTTAAATTGTTTAACAAAAAAAATTAAAAAATAAATAAAACAAATTCACAACAATTTTAATAAATGCAAATACAAATAACAAATATTTACTATTATATACTCCAGCTACTATTTCTTAATTGCACATTTTACTCATTGTGTTTGTGTTTGAGCGTGTGCGTGTGTTTGCGTCTATAAACCAAATATTTTATTAAAATATGAATGACTTCTAATGTGAATAAGTGGGGGGCTTTCTATCTAGAGTGGTTTATTTAATATTTATAACATAAAATCAAATTGTGGTTTTATAAAATAAAAACAAGCTTTATTAATTTAATTCAGTGATAAATAAAATCGATTTAATTAAAAAAAGGCATCACATACGTGCATCCGTCCGTTTACGTCCGTTTTTCCTTCCTTTGACCGTTCGTTGCCATAATCACATTCGTTACAATTCGCTTACGGGTTCGCTTAATCCAATCACAAATGTTGGGAAAATTCAATTCATTGCGTTATTTATAACAAGTGCAAGTGGCAAGAGAGAATAAATTAAACATTGAGCGCTGAAAGACACAACTTTCATTTGTGAAGCAATTAAAAGAGTTAATAGAGCTAATATGCCCAGTGCCCAGTATCGTCCTTTAGATACTGGAAATGGTCGGCCAGTACCAAGCGTATCGCTGCGTGGTTCTAATGGCAGCAAGCTACGAGCTCTGTTTCCCAAAACCGCCAATAGTCGCCGTATGTTCGTGTGTGTTATACTGCTGATGATACTTTTGGTGTACATTGTCTGGTGTGCGGTGGCTAATTACACGGACGAGGGTAGATCTGATGCCTTAGTGACCACAGGTAAATTTGAAGCACAATATCACAACAATTCTCAAAGAAGCCAAGGTTGGAAAATATGGGCAGTGGGCGCTCCTTTAATGTTAGAGAAATTAAATGCTGAACCAAAAACTAGAAATGATTACCCGCTTTATTTTAATTCCTCCCCAATTGGATTAGGTATCAGCACTATATCACCAACTCAAACTAAGCCAAATGCAAGTGTAGATGATATACAGCGCTTAGCAAGTGAGTAGGCCATTTAGGCATTGCATACCTATTGGCTGGTACTTAAACTTTCCATACCCAGCATCATTTCTTTCCGATTTATTCTAACTGAATACGCACCCATCTAAGCTATTTTGCATTTATCGCCTATGTTTTATATTCCGATTGGTTCAACTAACTTTAAAGACACTTAAGACGAAAATTTTGCCGCCTTTGGATATGTTTTCAAATAGAATTACGAACAACATTAGTACAAAACATTACAATTGCGAAATCAAACTTCGAAATCAAAATTCGGAATACATAACATATTCATATTTTTGTCGAATAACACAATCATAAATATTTAAATTAACGTTCTGTACTGCTTTGTCTTCTCCATTGTATGGCAATTGTTCTGTGTTCCAAAATCTATGGAAATATATTATAATATATACTTCCGAATTATTTTTTTTTGCGATTTCTAAACAATACAATCAAAAAATAAAAGAATTATTAATGTTCAATTATTTGTAATACAGAACAGAAAACAAAATTGTAATTTTGAAGATATTATTAAAATTAGTATGGTCATCCCTAAACATAACAAATTTGTCGTTGCTCCCCTCATTTATCTAAAGAACCTCTACACCTAAAAGCACGACCCTTGTGTACACAACTTTTGCATGTTAAACTGCACACAGAAACAGCTTAAATTGTGGAAATTTAATACAAAAGTGTCATTTGGTGTTGGTGCTGGTATAAATAAATAATAAAAAAAACATTTTTAAATAATAAACAATATTTATTATTATAAATACATACATACATACCTATTGCAATAATACATGATAGATTTAAACATGGATAAATATCTTCTTATTAAGTATTGTTTCATCAAAAACTGACAATAATTAGATAGAACTAATGACAGACGTACGTTTTATTAAGGAAACATTTAAAGGATAGAATTCATTGGCTACGATTTTATGTGTACAATTGAAATTGATTTGGTAACTCTTTTTTGTTGCTAAACATTCCTATCGGTGAACTACCGAAATAAAAAAGCTAAACACTGCCTCCAAATAATATTCATATTTAAATTACAATTTCATTAAATAATGTCGGTTATACGTCATAGAAATAGAAAGTTATTAGGCATGACTTTTACTTTTGTATCCCATTAATTATGGAAAAATATGTTTGGCATAGAGCGATAAAGATTTTTCCCATTACTTTGCTGCCAAAGCGATGTATTTTTTCCACCCTTTTCGCATGAGTTAATAAAACGTAATAAACTTTGATCACTAAAAGATATTCCACAATATTGTATATTTTATGATCACAAAAGGGGCCAAGACTATCAGGATATTAAATTTAATTATTTATCCTGCGCTATCATTCTAATTGCAGGTTAAACAGTCCCTTTACCTGCAACCAGATTATAATATACGCTTTAGCCATGACCAGTCAGCCTATCAAATGTGGGGCCATTTCTTAAATATGCAAATATGTTCACAACATTTTAATTTATCTGTATTAGCTTATTATTTATTTATTTATTCCTCTAGTTTTATGAATAAATCCTAAGACTGAAATAGAAATTTTAACGAATAGTAAAAGTCAGGGCTATTACAGGATGTTTGTAACAAAAATTCCATATTATGTAATATTGAACTTTGACGCTAAGTGAATGAGTAATCGACAAAGAATTGTAAATGTTAAGTTCCCCATTTTTCATTGCTTAGGATCAGTTAGTCACGTTACTTTTCTTTATTAGATAATAAAGAATTATTGATAAAGCCTTATCTTAAGCAAAATGTAGATTTTCCCCACTCTTCCTATACACGCTACTGTAAATTGAGAGATTAAAGCATGCTTTTGTTTATTAGGGTTTTGCTTTATTGGGGTTTTGAAACAAGACAAAGTAAACGGAGTAAATAGGGAGTAAATAAATGGAAAGAAAAGAGATTTTAATGACAAATGAATACTTCCCTTTTTCACATGACTCATTTCTTTTCTTTTATGTTATAAATAAATAAATTTAAATGCTCGCTTGTTAGTTCCATTCATTTAATTTCGAATTGTTAATATTACACTCTGTCTGGTAAGGCTTTTATAAATGGTCTCCTAGCAAATAGTATATCGCATATGAAACTAGTATGAATTAATTAATTATTGATATTTAAATACACTGTTTAAAATTTAGCATCTAACAAGTCTATACTTTAATTGACGTAATTGTTTTTCTACTATATTATGTATACGTAGAGGGCAATTAAATAAGAACATTTTCTTTTTGTTTTCAAAAAATATTGTATAAAACTTGTTAATAAATAATATTTGACTTGTTTGTTTTGTAACAAAAAACAAACGTAACTATTATTATCATTATTTAATTAAGTAGTCATTATAATTCGTTAAACTCTCTATTTGCTATCAACAGTAAGCCAGCCTATACATACATATTATAGATTCTTAATTTCGATAATATTTAGTTTGGCTATTGGTTGTTTATAGTTTATATAAATCACGTTGAAATAACTCGATACGTTCAATATCTTAAGTGTATTTATTATCTGTAGCTATAGCTTCAGTTCAAATAATGCTTGTGAATAAGATAAGTCAATAGTTAGTAAGTCTATACACATTACTTTTGTATTTGTTTCAATGGAAATAAATTATTTTATCACCTTTAAAAGTTTTAAACGATTCTAATTCTAACGCTTGGAATTGAAAAATTTAAAGAAATAAATTATACACATACATGTCTGAATGTATGTACATAAATACGTTGGAGCAAGTTACACAAGAATATTGAAAATAAAAAATACTTTTTCACTTTCATTTATCTCTTCTTCGCCTACTCAAGCAAAGAAAACAAAAATTCTTTTAGTTTTTCAATTTGATTGCCATTGTCAAGTTAAAGGGGCATAAACAATTGTTAACAATAACGGTTTAGTTGATTAGTTTGGGGCTAAATACATACATGTTTATGTATGTGTGTATATTTATGTATTTTTTTAATTGTTTTTCTCAAATATATGCAAAATAAACCCTTGGGATTTGCTAATGTGTAATATTTATTTAGCTTTTTTTGTTTTTATTTATGCATCATTCGTATACTTACATACATACATATGTATATGCATATTGTATAAATATTTTTTGCCCATATTATGCTGCCGGGGGAAAATAAAAACCAATATTTTCTTCTTGTACAATGTACATTCATTTGTATATACATATATACATATGTGCATATATTATATACATATTTGTATATATATATATATGTATACACTATATGCATATATTGTTAAATGTCTTTAAATAAATTTTAGCTAATTTAATAATAAATTAAAAAAAAACGAAAATGACATGAATTGTATGATATTATTTTAACGAACTGCCATTCATACATATATTTTTACATTTATTAACATATTTTAAGGCAAATTCCATAAATACAGTGAATGCATGTGTATTTGTTCAATACAATTGAATTCTTTTTATTATTATTATTATTTGCAGATACTCTCGATAATAAATTATCAACTGAATTGTCCTCAATACCATGTACAGAATCTTTTATGGACACGCGTTTATATATTCAAGATAAACCACGTCAGGAGTGGGATAATTTATCCACCATATACTTTGTCACACCAACATATCCTAGGCGAGAACAAGTGCCCGAATTAACTAGATTAGCTTATACGTTGCAGCATGTGCCACGTTTACATTGGATTGTAGCTAATGATTTTAGCGCTTGTAATCCTTATTTAGATACTCTACTATATAAGTTTGGTGAGTTGTCGCTTCTCATTTGTAATCTTAATGTAATTTCTGGTATATTAATGTAGTTAATTTTCTTTATTTTAGGCATTCCTTTCACCCATTTGGCAAGTCCTATGCCGGATCGTTTTCGCAATGCTAAATCAAAGCCGAGAGGTGTAGCCAATAGACGTGCTGCTATGCAATGGTTACGTCAGCGCAATATAACAACTGGAGTTTTATATTTTGGTGATGATGATAATACCTACGATCTTAAATTATTCAGCGAGATACGAGACACTAAATTAGTGTCCATGTTTCCCGTGGGTTTAATAGCCAATTATGGCATTAGTGGCCCAGTAGTACGTAAGGTGACTGACTATACGAAATTTACTTCCATATAAAAATTTGTTTAATACTTTATTATCTTAAAAACCAGGGCAAAGTTGTTGGTTTCTTAGATTCCTGGGTGGCTGGTAGACGTTGGCCTGTTGATATGGCTGGTTTCGCAGTAAGTTTATCTTATATGGCTGAATATCCCAATGCCAGTATGCCTTTTAAGCCAGGCTATGAGGAAGACTATTTTTTGCGTAGCATAGCTTTAACTTTAGATAAAATCGAACCTAAGGGCAATAATTGCACAGAAGTCTTAGTCTGGCATACACAAACTAAAAATCATAACCGTGAACCGGTCAAAATAAGTCATGAATATTTAGACGATCGCTCTAATTTGGGGACATTGTTCAAGGCTTTATCGGAAATGGGTGTGTCAGATGCCTCTGATGATGAAGGTAAGTTAAATAAACGTTTTTTAAAATAAAGAAAAATTAAAATTTTCTACTTTTAACAACCTTTCAGGTCAAAAGGCCATCATAAGCAGCAATGGCAAAGCTAAAGCACTAAGTTATTACCTTAGCTGAAACAGAATTGAAATTCAAGATTTTTTTAAGAAAATCTTTTCATTTTGAATGGAATTGTTTTTATCGTTTAACCCTACCAAACCCTGCCAAACTTTAGATCAACAGTCAAAACACTAGATAAAGGTCGAAAGCAGCGTAACTGGGCAGAAACGTTTCAGAATAGTATGCATATATAGGTTGCTTTATAAATCCTTTTAATACTCTTCATATTTTTTATTTGTTTGTCATTATTTTCATTTGTGTTTAGTACCTATACTAACTATAAGGCCAATCGAAATAGGTTTTGTGTTCATTGATACCTTGGCGTGTGTATATGTATGTATGTATATATTTGTCACTGCATCCATTTTTAGATAAGTTATAAGTGATAAAGGTTAGATGTGGATAAAGCGTTTAATATTTAATTTTTTTTATTATTAATATTTGTAAAAACTAACGAAATTAATTTATTAACAAATAGTACAATCAATTAGCTATATTTCCCTATATTCTCTCTCACTCCCTCTCGATATATTTAAGAATAATTTCACATAATGTTTACTATAGCAAACCTTACAACCTAAAGACATCGTATTTATATTTAATATAGTGTAATAATTATATTAAAAGAAGATTTTTGAGTGTAAATTAGATTCATATTTAATTTTTTTTATTTAGTTATGGTTTCATTTATGGTTGTAGTGCTCACCATAAAGAATAAAGCCATATCATAGCGTCACTTAAGTCATTTGTTGCTATGCAATATTTTATAGTAATACTTATTAGTTTAACACTTTATTATGCTTTTTAAGTATAATAATGTAAGAGTAAATAAAACAGAAATTATAATACATATTGTATGTATTACGGAAGCCAAGAGCTAAGAAGATTGTCACCGTTTGCGAATGAATTTCAATAAAAGAAAAATATAAATTAAACAAATCAATTTGAAATAAAAGACATTTTAATACTTTTGCTTGATTATTTAAATTAATAAAAGTTTAACAAATTTTACAAACAACAGAAGGCATTTTTATTATAAAATTAAAGGAACTGTTTTCAACAGCCACGTAATTCGTAAGCAGCGTTTGTAAATAATTTTCAAATTATTTGGTCTCATTTAAGCACTCCTGTCGTATTAATATCGATAATAATATTTTATAAGTCCGATTCCAATTTAATTACCGGAAATGTTTAGGGCAACTTGTTTTTATAACTGATTACAAATATTATCTATTGATCACTCTGTGTTATAAGTGTTAAAAATGCTGCCAAGTTGCAAACATATAATCGCCATTTGCAAATAACCATTCACGCAGCTCGTTACTTAAGCAACACTAGTGGAGGCAAGTATGTCGTCGTGTGAAAGAAAATTGTGAATCTTTGCACAAAAAGCTACTTTTGCTGTTGGAATATAACCAAAAACTCCATTGAACATTAATAATTTAAACATAAAATAAATTATTTAAACGTTTAAAGACATTTGCCGTAATTGTGAGTTATTATAAAACGTGAAGAAGGCCCGAATTAAAGTGAATTTTATAATGACGACGTCAAATTGCGAATAAAAAAGCACCACAAAAATAAAAGAAAATATTTTCTTTGCTTTTCTGTGAATAACGCAGTCTGGATAAACTAGACCAACGTTTCAGGCACCCAACTCTAATATATTATAAGAAAATTTTGGAAAACTGTTATTGAAAATTTTGGAAACGAAAAAGGAGAAATTCAAAACAATTGGCTGATGATTCCCAGCGAGGTTGACTTTTACAAAGGCACAGCTTAACGCAACCTCTGCGAAATGCGTACAAACGATCAAATATCGCAGCCATTATGGCAGAGAAAAAAGTGAAATTATTTTTTTTATTATTATCGAATGCAAACCTAATTCGAGGACATTAAACTTAAACGGAAAGAAAACAATCGTTTGCTCCTCTAGCCCGTTCCGTACTTATTCGAAGTTATTTTTTCTATTTTATCTATTTGTAAAAAAAAAAAGAAAATCGTCATCTCAAGTGAACGGTATTATACGGTTTTACGGTAAAATTAAAACAATTTTAATGGAGAAAAATTTGTTTTTGTGGTGTTTGTGATCCACGTTCGGTTTTTATTTTTTTTTGTGTTCGAAATATTGATAAAATTAATTATAAATTAATTTTTTTGTCCAAATTAAATATTATGCAAAACATACTGTACTAAAGCTTGTGAACAAAAACAATAACAACAACAAAAGAACGCAAATATATAAAAATTAAAAAAAAAAATACTGAGAAGATCCCATATTCAATTTAAGTGATTTTCGTGCTTCATTAAAAATATTTTTTTTTTGCTTTAACAAGAAAAACAAAAACCTGATTTCATTTTGGAATAGGACTAAAAAAGGTTACAAAAATAAAAAACAAAGAAAAGATTTGAAGCTGAAGAAAACAAAATAAAGAAAGAAATTTATAAAAATTAATTAGAAAGCATCAAGAGCAAACATTTACGCTGTGGTTTTTTGGAAATGTAAGTAAAAATTAATTTAATTAATCTCGTGGAAAAAAAACTTCCAAAGAAAATTAAGAAATAGTCTGTATTTAACTGAAGTTTTTATTGAAACAAAAAAAAAGACAAAAAGTTACAGCAACAGAAGCAGCGATTGAAATGAAATTTTGCTTGAATAGAGAAAACATACACATACAGAAGTAAATATGTCCATACAAACATTCATATATGGGCAAATATATATACTCTCTCCATGTTTTACATGTGTACACATCTACTCACGTATGCTTTATGAAATGCAAAGATTTTGAGCAGTGTAGACAACTAAGTGCTTTTGACAATATTTTCGATATTAGCTTTTTAAAATGCTCGAGTTTTTAGTTTCATTTCATGTTTTCCAAAAATAAATGTGTTTTAAAGATATTCAGGTAGAATAAAAATAGTAACAATAAATATTGTATGTATGCACTATATAAGGATAAAGAATTTTACTTTCTGCTAAAATTTGATTTATGGCAGTGTAAAAAGAATTATTTAGTTTTAAATTATACAGTGACTCAAAAGAAAGAATTTTTGGTATACAGCTCTTTTATACCTGAGTACCCTTTAGTATGCATTCAATTGCGATTTTTAAGAAATATACTTGAAATAATCATGTATCTCTCAATACTCGGTAGTCCTTTAATAAACAACAATTTAGTTAGTAACTTAGTTGCAAAAATCGAAAATACAACGGGACGTCTTTTTTATATGAAAAATTATGATTTTTTTCTAGTGATTTTTAAAAATTAAAAGTTGACAATGCTAATATTAAAAGAGAGAATGAGAGAGATAGGGGATACCCTCTGATGGTGATTGAATTGTAACTGTGTGTGTATGTATGTATGTTCATATATATATATGCAAGAATACATGTGTTCAATACTATAACAATTATTTCTCTTTAAGTATGAGTGCGTGTATTGACTTGAATAATGTTTTGTAGGTGTTTTTGTTTTATTGTTTTTGTTGTTTCATCTAAAAAAGAAAAACAAAATAAGTGCGTATATGTACGAGATATTGTGAGTTCTTTAATATTTTATTTAATCTATTAATTTGTGATTCTTTTACAATAATATTTTGAAATACTGTCATTTGCATTGTCTTATATATGGATTATAAAATGGTCCTTTTGCTAAGTTTTCAAAATTAATTTTTCCTCGTCTGGCTTTTTCAATACGGGGTGAAAAATTTGCTTGGTGTCAATTACATGTTTTTTTTTTGTTTGTTATTTTCATTTTCTCCATGAAAGAGTAGAAATGATAAAAAGTATTTATAAAGCACGGTGGGGGTTGTTTAATAGGTTAATAACAGCGTTGAACATCAACAACAGCCACAGTTTGGTGCTGAAGAAAAATTAATAAAATTCACTTCTAAACCATAAGCTTATCATCATCTATCACCCTCTAAACAAAACTTAACCAATATTTCCGTTCACCACCTAGAAAAATTAGTATTGGGAGTAGACCATTAACAAGATTATGGCAGTTTTATTGGTTCTTGTTACCTTCATACATGTATACATACATACGTATTGTGTTAGAAATAAATTGACGAATAAAAAAATAATATAGAGGAGCTTAATCAAAAATAAAATCGCAGTTACAAAAAAAAAATGTTTTCTAATAATCGTGGGGACAGGAACTTGTAATTTAATTAAAACTTTTTACAACAGAGAAAAGTGTAGGTAAGAAAGCACCTCATTTAAGGTTTTAAAGAAATGACACAAAAATCGCTTACCTGCAACGAAATAACAATAATTCATGTTGTTGTCATGTATTTTCGATTGGCGAAAAATGAATCCAATTGATTTCTTGATTCTATTATTTCTATTCGATATAAAATGATGGTAATATTTTTAACTTTGCAATATGATAAAATTTATAACTTTAATTTAATTAATAATTTTTTACTAAAAAGTAAAAAAGGTATAGGTATTTGTATTTCATCATGTTTACAAATTTAAAATAATAACTAGATTCAGAGTTTAACTATTTTAAAAACTAATTTTAATCTTTTAAATTTGTGCTTTATAGCAATAATATATAATTCCTTTTTGTTTGTATACATTATGCACTAGTTGCCTTTTTCGCTAAAAAATAATCGGTATTTTCATATATGGAAACAACGGGTTCGGGCGAACTTTAAGCTCCTTCAGATTCTATTTCAGTTCCTGATTTCTACTGCTAAAGGTAAAACTTGACTTCATTTTAAAAGCGCATATTTTTTATAAATTATCTTATTTATGAAAACAAAGAGTACTCGTTTAAAATGATAAAAAAAAGTAGTAAAGATCTTCGAAAGACTTAAGTTTTGTCACTAACAGTGCTAGAAAATTTCAGCTTAATTATTGTATACGGATGTTTGCCATCGAGTACATTTTGTTGTAAGTATGTAAACTAAATATTGCACATTGTAAATATTGTGCCGCCAACATATTGCAACTCTCTATTATGCCATACACACTGTTTCTTGTCTGCACTTGCGCAATTACAACAATTGCCCACATCAAACAAAAATAACCCTCTTTCTTTAACATCGAAATTTTATACTATTATTTCAATATTATTACTATTATTCTTAACATACGTTGTAAAAAGCCTTAACAACACACAGACAATTAGAATCATAAATAGAAAAACCATTTTCTTTTATTTTTGTGTACGAAAATGGTTGTCTCTTAAAAAGAAGACAAAAAAAAAAGAAATGAAAAAAGAAAACAAATTTAAAATAATAAACTAACTACTCAAAATGGAGCATAAAAGTTAATCGGCATGCATATGCAATTAGTCTTCCGGAAAGTAAAATTCAATTAGTTAAATTCGTAATTAATTTTGTAAAGACTTTATGTGATTAAAAAAGAAAAAAATATATAAAATCAATAAATTGTCAAGTGTAAGTTTTGTGAAAACTTTTAATCATAATGCTACATTACTTACTAAATATGTACTTAAAATTGTTTAAAATCGTTTGATTGTTTAAGAGTTTAATTCCGGTATAGATTTTAAATAGATCTGATTTTCCTAAGCTTTACTACAAAGTTTGTTGCATTATTGAAATTATTTACAACAACTTACCTTTAATTTAAGTAAATTTTTTATGTTTTTGTTTTGTTTTTATTGATTTTATTAAGAATTTCTTTTGAGAATAGTATAGCTTGCAATATGAAATTATGAAGCTTATAAATGCTATGCTGTTCTTCTCCGCTATTCTTATAAATAATGTTGAAAACTATTATGCCAATTTAATGTCTAAAATTATAAATTATATTAAAAAAAAAGTAATAAATTTCTTTGCGGTGTCTGTTTTTAAATTTCCACAAGTATTTCCGATTTGTAAATGTCATTTTATATAGTTTCAATTTGTTTAGGATATACATATATACATATGTATTATGTTACTTAGTTGGTTTTATCTTTCATTGGATAAGTCAAAGTTTACCTTTGAGTTTATAACTTAAATTGTGGGTTAAGTTTTATAATTAAATTTGTTTGGACATCAAACGAAAGCCATATCTTTCAATCAAATCTAAAATTTGTGAATTTTAACAAAAGCAATTTTCTAGATTATCGTTGCCAAGGATTCTTCTTTATACTTCAATTGATGAATGTGATAGCAGCAGGCAAGCAGGGGTTTATTAAAACATTTCTTTAAATATCCTCTTGTAATAGGCGGAAAATCGACAAAATTATATATATATTATTATTAGATTTCCAATAAAAAAAAGGTAAGCACAGTAATAAAGGAGAACAACTTTCATATGTTATTGCTATATGTTGTATCTTAATTACTACAAAATTTTTATCCCCCAACACTTGCACGCTCATTTATTCCAATAGAACTTACAATGCATAGGAAGGGATTTTTAAGTGTGCTTGTTTGCGTGATGTTTATGTGTATGTGTATAGAAAAAAGCTGGTTAGCTGTACAGACGACTCGACTTGTTTGCTTTCAACCCTAAAACTTCACCATTTTTAATATATTTGCGAAGTTACTTCCATTGGATAAGAAATTATGTAAACAATCACAATTGATTTGTTCTGTTTTTGTACTCGCTTTATTTAAAACGGTATTTCTCTTCTTTTTTTTTCTTTCTTCCTATAGACTCTTTTCGAAGACCAAACACTACTGCACGCAATAAACTGACTGATAATAGGTCTCTACATCAATCATCATCATTATCATAATAAACAACGTAGATAAAGAATAATGTCCACAAAGGTAACAGCCTCAGCCGATAGTAGTAATAGCTCTACCGCCAGTCCAGTCACAACTTCGTCAATGTCTGGAACTGCTAATGGTTCCACAACACCAGCCAGACGTTTACGCACACGTACTTCAACGAGTGGTAATGTCAGCGGCAGTGAATCGGCACAAAAAAAATATGGACCACTTACCGAACGTAGTGATTCAATAGCAAATACATCAAGTACACAAGCGATTAATGAGGAAAAACCAAGTGCAAGTAAGAAATATCACAACAGTTGTCCTATGCCCCCATCTAGTTCGGGACGAAAGGACAAGAATCATTCACAACCTCACAGTTCCAGCACATTTAACATGAATAAAACGGAAGAATTCCACTTTGATACACCGCTCGAATGTCCGGTGTTTCGACCCACAATTGAGGAGTTCAAAAATCCTCTAGCCTATATTAGCAAAATACGACCGATTGCTGAAAAGTGTGGAATAGCTAAGATTCTGCCGCCTGAATCATGGTCCCCACCATTTGCCGTAGATGTTGACAAATTAAAGTTTACACCACGTGTACAACGTCTAAATGAATTGGAAGCGAAAACCCGAGTCAAATTGAATTTTCTCGATCAAATTGCAAAGTTTTGGGAACTACAGGGCTCGTCTCTTAAAATACCTATGGTTGAACGCAAAGCTTTGGATTTGTATACATTGCATCGTTTTGTTCAGGAGGAGGGCGGTATGGAACAAACAACCAGGGATCGTAAATGGGCAAAAGTGGCTAATCGAATGTCTTATCCTTCTAGTAAGAGTGTGGGTGCCACTCTGAAAGCTCACTATGAACGCATTCTACACCCCTTTGAGGTATATACATCCGGAAAGGTATTGGGACAAGGTGGGTCGGCTGGAACTACGGCAAATCAAGATGTTAAGCTAGAAGATGGTACGGATTATAAAGTCCACGAGATTCCAACACGCCAACAAATAGCACCACCAAATGAAAATAATGCACGCCGATCAAAACGATTTGCACATTCAAGTGCAAGCTGTGGCTTGGGTGTAAATAGAAGTGGCATTAAAATTGAAACAAAAGAAGACTTTAAAAGGGATTTATTGAGTTCTTTTAATGCCTCTGCTGCTGCAGCTGCTAACCGTGCTAATGGCGGCAATGGCCTTGCTGGCGCAGCACAAAAGAAAGCTCCCGATCCTAATGCAGCTGTCGATCCTCTTATGAAGTATATTTGCCACATTTGCAATCGCGGTGATGTAGAAGAATCTATGTTGCTCTGTGATGGCTGCGATGACTCATATCACACCTTTTGTTTGTTTCCACCTCTCTCGAGTATACCAAAAGGTCTGTCTCTCTGAACTGAATTGACGATCTTTATTACATGAAATATAATATTTTTAAATTTTCTCTATTGCTTTCTAGGTGAATGGCTCTGTCCACGTTGTGTCGTTGAAGAGGTAAGCAAGCCTACAGAAGCCTTTGGATTCGAACAGGCGGAACGTGAATACACTTTACAACAGTTTGGACAGATGGCCGATCAATTTAAAATGGACTATTTCCGTAAACCGGTGCATTTAGTGCCAACCGATCTGGTAGAACGGGAGTTTTGGCGTATTGTATCCTCTATCGATGAGGATGTTACAGTGGAGTATGGAGCAGATCTACATACCATGGATCATGGGTCTGGTTTCCCTACGAAAAGTTCTCTTTACTTGTTACCCGGCGATCAAGAATATGCAGAGTCCAGCTGGAATTTAAATAATCTACCTTTACTTGAGGATTCCATATTGGGTCACATAAATGCAGACATTAGTGGTATGAATGCTCCTTGGATGTATGTTGGTATGTGTTTTGCCGCCTTTTGTTGGCACAACGAAGATCACTGGAGCTATTCAATTAATTACTTACATTGGGGAGAGCCAAAGACCTGGTATGGTGTACCAGGCAGCTGTGCCGAACAATTTGAAGAAACTATGAAAAAGGCTGCTCCCGAATTATTTGCATCTCAACCAGATCTGTTGCATCAGTTGGTTACAATTATGAATCCGAACATATTAATGAACAATGGCGTCCCCGTCTATCGCACTGACCAAAATGCTGGCGAATTTGTGATAACATTTCCTCGAGCATATCATGCCGGCTTCAATCAGGGTTATAATTTTGCCGAGGCCGTAAACTTTGCTCCGGCCGATTGGCTTAAAATGGGACGTGAGTGCATAAATCATTATTCCATGCTGCGTCGATTTTGTGTTTTTTCGCATGATGAACTTGTTTGCAAAATGGCTCTAGAGCCAGCAAAACTTACTTTCGGCATTGCGACCGCCTGTTACATTGATATGGCCGAGATGGTGGACTCTGAGAAGAAGTTGCGCAAATCTCTACTAGAATGGGGTGTGACAAGAGCTGAACGTAAAGCATTCGAATTAATTCCAGACGATGAACGTCACTGTCAAGAATGTAATACGACGTGTTTCCTTTCTGCTGTTTCATGTGAGTGCACTAAGGCAATTGTTTGCTTGCGTCATTATACAGTGCTCTGCACTTGTTCACCTGAAAAACATACCCTGTTATATCGCTACACCCTCGACGAAATGCCACTGATGTTACAAAAACTGAAATCTAAAGCCCAAAGTTTCGAGAGATGGCTGTCACGTTGCCGGGATATTGTTGACGCCAACACTCCAACGACAGTTACCTTGCAAGAGTTACAAGAGCTATGCAAGGAAGCCGAAATAAAGAAATTTCCCTCATCTTTGCTTATAGACCGACTGAATGCTGCTGTTCTAGAGGCTGAGAAATGCGTAACAGTAATTCAGCAATTGGGAATAAACAAGGTGAGTATATACATACATATATGTATATACATATGTGTGTGTGTCTTCTTATTAATTATGACATTATTGTAATGAAAGTAAGTAAGTAAATATAGACCAAGCAATTATATCAATATGTTTTATATCTTTAGGTTCGCACCCGTTCTGATAACAATACGGAAGCTGCTCAGTACAAACTTACCATGGAAGAACTTGAGCTATTCGTACAAGAAATAGATAACCTTTGCTGTACCATTGAGGAGGGTGTTTCCGTGCGAGAGCTTTTAGTATTAGGCAAACAATTTGTGGAGCGCACAAATGAAGTACTAAAGAATCCTTTGGATACCTTAGAAGAGTCTGAATTGGAAGCCATCATCAGTGAGGGCAACTCTTTACGCATTGAATTGCCACAAATGCATCAGCTAAATATGCATCTTAAACAATTGAAATGGTACAAAAGATCACAGGGATTACGGGCATCGAGCGCAAAATTAACTTACGATGACATTAAAAACTTGTTACATATTGCTGCAGCTGAAATAGATCCCACTGATCCGATAATAGATGCGGAGATACACAAACTCCAGGAAATTGGGGCTTCAATTGAAGCCTGGGAATGTCAAGCGAGTAAATATTTTAATTGTAGTACACAACGGCATGAGTTGGTAGAAATTGAGCAATTTCTTAAGACTGCAACCGATATTGAAGGTCAAGTCCCTTCGTACGCTGCGTTAAAGGACGCTCTTCGTAAGGCTAAGGAATGGTTAAGATCTGTAGAGCAATTACAAGCCAATGATCACTTTCCCTATTGTCATACTCTAGAAGCGATTGTGGCACGTGGCTCAACCATACAAATAAAACTTGAAGAATTGTTGCGAATGCAGGGTCACCTAAAGAGTGCCCATGATTGGAAAGAAAATACAGAGAGAGCATTTTTAAAGAAGAACACTTTTTATACGCTACTAGAAGTTTTAATGCCACGTGCGGAATCAGTTATAATTGACTCAGATCTAAAAAAGCCATTTGAAGACGATTTTGTAAAAGAAATGAACCCGGCTCAAATAGTGGATTCGTTTAAAGTAGCAGAAGAAAAGGAATTGCGAGATATGCGTGAACTGAGACGACAAAACATGACCAAAAATCCTCTACGTGACGATTACTGCCTGTGCAAGTCCTCCTTCCAAGGCGTTATGTACAATTGTCAATTATGTAGGGATTGGTTCCATGAGGATTGTGTACCACTACCGGTACAAACGCAATCAAATTGCTTTGCAGATGACGGCAGTAAAATGAAGTGGTTGTGCCCTTCTTGTGTTCGCTCAAAAAGACCTCGCCTTGAAACTATCCTTCCCCTATTGGTGTCCTTGCAAACGCTACCCATACGCTTACCAGAAGACGAAGCGTTGCGTTGTCTTGCTGAAAGGGCCATGAACTGGCAAGATCGGGCCCGAAAAGCTCTGACAAGTCCCGATGTAACAGCTGCATTAGAAGTTATCGCCACAACAGCCCAGCAACGAAGTAAGCAGAAAAAACGAAAGGGCACGAAAGATATAGGTACAGCACGAAAGCCACGACGCAGCAGCCAACGCAACTCAAAGGACGACGGATCAGATAATGCCGATTCAGATGATGAGGGACGATTACATATAGTAGAAGAAAACTTTAGTAACGATGAAGAAGAAGACAGAGAAGCAAATGGAACAAACGATAATAACACCAGCAGCACTCAAAATGGCCTACAAGCTCAAAAATTATTGTCGGATAGTGAAACAGACAATCTCGAGGAGCTGATGATGGAAGGCGACCTGCTAGAAGTATCTCTCGATGAATCACAAGAACTTTGGCGGGTACTTTCGACTGTCCAACCAGCCCAGCCTTCAGAAGCGGCAGCTCTGGTCGAACAGCATCAGTCGATGCTGAAACAAAATCAACAGCATCAACAAGCGCCTTCCAGTGTCAATTCAGCTGCCGAGGATTCCAACGACAGTTTGTTAGTACAGAGCAGTCCCAACAGCACCAGCAATAGCGGCAGCGGCAATGGTAGGAACTCAGCTACTACAATCAAAAAACGACGAACTATTGACCCCACCACGGGTTGTCCTGTGCCACGAAAAAAGATTGCCACCCCAAATAAACAAAACGCGATATCCGCAAACAACACGTCTTCGACGAAAAAGTCTGGTAGAAAATCGGATGCAACAAACAAGCCATCAGACGATAATGTCGAGAATTACACTCCCACCAAACAATCAAATGGCGGCTCACAAAATACCAACAATACAAACGCATCTTCTGGGACCCAAAAGAAGCACAGAAAACGTGTTGGCAATAATAACAACAGCAACAACAACAATGCTGCCAATGCCACGGCTAGTCAGAAAAAGAATTCTCAAAGAGCTCAAATGGCCCAGCAAGAGGACGACGAAGAAGAATGTCGTGCTGAGAACTGTCATAAACCAACGGGCCGTGAAGTCGACTGGGTACAATGTGATGGCGGTTGCAATGAATGGTTTCACATGTATTGTGTTGGCCTCAATCGCAGCCAGATCAAAGCCGATGATGATTATATTTGCATACGTTGTTCCAAAAATGTTACAGTAACCACAACGCCTGGTGGTGGGGTTTCAACAGTGACGACACAACAAAAAGGCCGCTCCCAAACGGCACGATAAGCGATAATATGTCCTTAGTCGTAGCCGTACCCGTAGTCGTTACCATTAACCAGCCAATAAGTCATCAAGCCTAGCTAGCAAGCGTCTTGTATACATAGTAAATATTCAAACGATATTATTAAAAAAAAAATTTTTGTTTTCGCTGTTATTAATGGGCATATTCTTTTAATCACATTCAATTGTCCTACCTACCACCACCTCACTTTTGTTTCCAATTCCCACTTTTCCTATACATATTTTTATAACTTTGTTTTTCCTTTTAGTAAGAAAGAATTTCAAATAAAAGTTATAAAAAAAAGAACAGAACAGAACAGAACAGAAAACACGCAAACCATAAATAGAATGAAGTAACACTGAATGAATGAATGAACAAATAATTTTGCACAGAATTCCAAAATCACGCAGCTAAAACTATTGAGCAGAACACAGAACATAGAACAAAACAGAATGAAATGCCGCTATTTTATGCTACTTCTGCCCCCCCCCCCCCTTCAATCATAAATGATAAGATAACAAAACAAAATGCTATGGCATTAAGTTTATATTTAATTAATATTTGAATGGAATAATTTACGTATATATATATTTGCTCGTTTGGTCCTTTCAAGTTAAATGAATTTTGAAAATCGGTAGTAGTTTTATCTGTATTCTTTTTTATTTTTATTTTATTTTTTTCTTTTCTTTAAATACATAAATTTACATTACACTATTATATTCTATATGCTATATTAATAAAGAATATTATTATTTTATTAATTAAAAACAAACAAAAAATTATAACTTATATGTAATTTTATTTAAAATATGTTTAGTTTGTATTTGTAATTTGTAATGCTTAATTAGTATGTAACACTCTGCCCATAATCATTTAGTATAACTACTATTATTCTCTTCTCTATTTTTACATATATATATGTATATATATATATATGTTCTGTATGTATATATGTATCTATATCGTATGCATATGTATGTGTTTATATGAATGTATGTATTTTTCCTATATGCATATAAACACATTATATACACATAAAACTGAAAACAAAGGAACAACACGAACGTTAGAAAAGAAAACAAAAAAAACAAAAAACAAAAACAATGTTTATTATTATTATTATAATTATTTTAATGCCGATGATGATGATGATGATGATGATAATATATAAATAAAGTAAATGAAAAATAAATAGTTTTTAAACATACATAGAATATGTATTATTTGCAAATTGAAACAAAATAAAATTAAATCAAAAACAGAATTACGCCCATATTTTAAAAGAAAACTATAAAGAAGTAGGAGCTGAACATTACTTAACAAAACGGACGAAATCTCTGATCGCGCTAGACTAGATGGTAGTGGTCGGACATGGAAAACAAAACATGTCGATAATTACCCACTATACACACACACACACACACACACATAAACCGCAAATGTAGTAGATCGATCGATAATATAATATATTTATATGTGTATATAAATATATAAATATTTTTTAAAACTTTGTACATTTTTTTATTTCTTTTTTTAAACGTGTAAAAATTAATTGATTTTTTTTTATTGACTACACATAACTTTGATTAAATTTTTAGCATATAAAACTAATACACACATATATACACGCAACCCGTAAATAGATACATACATAATAAATGAAAAACATACATACATATTTTATGAACTCTTAAAATTAAATTTTGATGTAATTCTATTATATATAATTTAAAACAAACAAACAAACAAAAACAAAAGATATATTATATATATATATATTAAAATAAATGTAGTATTTTAAAAATCTCGTTGTTTTGTTTTAGTATGTACTGGTTTACACTGATTGCTGGCTGATGTTTTTCGACTGAAAATAATGTCTATATTAGACAACCCCAATAAGTATGAAGAGTTCATAATACTGTATATTCCATTCAATACCATCGTTGATTTAAACTACAAATGGAACTCAATTGCTACAAATTGTATAACAAAAGACAACTGGCAACTAACATTTCATAATCTCACTTTCGTTAATAACTTTCAACGTAACAAAAGTTCACTTGCTGTTCATAATAGACTCAATACGTGCATATTTATTCCTTTAAACCCTATAGAGCTATGACATAGTTCTTCAATTTCAATCAATATAATGACGATTTTAATTTCACTGCATATTTAAATTTCTTCAGTCTAACCTGTAGATTAAAAATAATAGTTTGCCCTGTGTTATTATTAGGGGCCTTGCTTTGAGAGTGATTTACACAAATCAAATATGTTCGCCAAAATTCAACTAATAAATTTGACAAAAATTAAATTATTTCACTTGAGATTTCAATAAAATACCCCTATATTGAACAGAATTAAACGGTTCTATTAAAGATTGTCAATTCTGAATTAAAATTCATTAATTCTTTTGCTGTTATTATTATTATGGATAGCAATCGAACTCAAAATGAGTTCTCAATTACCAAAAATATAATAATTTCTTATTACAGATGGCAATTGTTTCATTATTTATCATCATTTCATAATTTCAATTATTTTATTTGTAAAAACCCTTAAAAGTAACGGTCATTCTGTTAACGATGTGCTGCTAGCTTGAATTTCCTCTCGCATTAACATAAATAAGAATGCAACTCTGTTATAACCGTTAAATGTTAAAGAGAATCACCAAACAATTTATGTATTTCCTTATGCGTGCTTTTCCTTTTTTCTATTATTATTGTTTTTGTATTAAGAATGTTTCTCTCTCAATCTGTGGTAATATTGGGCTGCTCTCTGCTTTTGACACTCTCTGTGTTTTTGTATTCGTTCACATATAAATGTATGTGTGAGTGTGTGTGCATATGTGTATGGTATTTGAATAATGCTAGTGATGTGGTGCGTTAGTTTGAATTGCAAAGGAAACAAATACTCCAGTTGTGTCAGTCATTTAATCGTTGATGAATTTAGTAATAACTTTTTCGCAACTACTAAAACAGCTCGTAGCACAAACAACAAATTTAACGTGTGCTAAAACAAAAAGCCAACAACACAAAAAAATTATATACATAGAGAAGGAATATCAATTGTAGTTCTTTAAATAAGATTTAGTGAAAATAAATTAAAAATATTACACACGGTAAATAAATTAAGGAAAAAAATATAAGAAAATATAAGAATAAAATAATCCTTGTCGATGATGAAGAAGGATTTGTGAGTGAAAAAAGTCAAAATTAATACACAAGAAAAGTGAGTGATTTTTGTACAACAACATATTTATGTATGTATGTATGTATGTATATAAGTATTTGTAGTAATTTTGAAGTATTGCCTTGAAGCTTACAGGAACAATAATTTATCCCTCTACGAATTAAAAAGCAAAAAAATAAAACAAAAAAAAACTGACTGAAAAAGAAGATAAAAAAGTGTAAAACGTTATACATTCATTCATGCATACATACTTCGCTTTAATACCCTTTAAATTAATTAAATTGTTTGTCGATGTTCTTTGATTTCGAATTTCTAATGGCTTTGTCGGCTGTCATCTTGACATGCAGCAGCAGCAGCCTTAGTAAAAGAGTATAATTAACATTGTAAGCAGGATATTTTAACATTAACCCTAAATGACTGCACAAGGCTTTTAATTTTCTACAATTTTTTGCGTTACTTTCACAATTTTATTGTCTTTAATGGCAAAACCAAACTAAACTCAACACACACACATACATATGTATATGTATAAGTATATAAACGAATGTATGTACATACATATACAAGCATTATGAACACATACATACATACTCTCAAATTTTTTTTTTATATTAGAGGCGACAAACCAAGAGACAAATAACCAACCATACATATAATTTGTCATTATTATTGTTATTGTTTTTTTTTGTATAACAATTAATTGATATCAATTTTAATACAATATAATCGATTAAAAAACAAACTAACTTAAAAACAGCAAAGAGAGTATAAGAAAATGTTCATTAAAATTAAACATTTTTGCCAACACGCACATATTCATACATAAACACATCCATCCATACATACATGACATGTACTTGAAGTGAAAAAAAGACATGAAAACTTTGTAGAAAGAAAGAATTCTTCAACAAACAGAAAAAAAAATAAAAAATAACCAGAAAGAGAAAAACAACAACTTCTTGTTTTTGTTAAATAAAGAACCCTTTTCGACAGCAGCACTGGTAGCAGCCATAACAACAGCAAATTAAAAGAAATGATATATTAAACACACACACACACACACCTCTTATTGTTCTTCTTATTGTTGTAGTTGTTGCTGTTGATATTTGTTGTTATTTTAACATGCCTTCAGGTGTGTGTCCTTCAATGGTTTATTATTATTTTTTTTGTTTTTGTGTACAACTCATCATCATCACCCATTGTATATACCAAAAGAAATGGAAAATATACAGAAAAACTAATATAACTGAATAATACTGTATATGAACACACATGCGTTTGTGTTTTTAATATGAATATGAATGTGTGTATGTTTATGTATGTATGCATGAACGCATGTAAGTATGGATGTGTGTTAGACATGCAATTTGTATTTTGTATTTGTATAATGGTTTACAAAACATCAACAAACCGACGGTGTTTATAATAGAAATCAAATATGAAATAAACATACAGAGAAAGAGAGTTTCTGATTTATACAATTGATTGTTATATTCACATTCAAAACAACTACATACACACATTCTGACATACATACAATTTATGTATGTACGAATGTACATAAGCAAATGTTTGACCATTAGACAATCATTCATACATGAATATTGTGCAGTAATTTGTAGTGTCTTCATTGTTTTTGTTTTAGTTTCTGTTTTATTTGGGGCTACTTTATGCAGATGTAGATACACATATATGTATATGTACATATGTACGTATGTATGTGTGCAAGTGTTGTGTGCCTTATTTGGTGGATAATATTTACAAGAATCGATGAGAATAATGATGTACTTGTATTTTCTTGTTGTTGTTACTCTTTTTTATATTTATTTTTTAAAATATTTCTTTTTTTGCATTATTCGCGAAGAGTTATTTCGTATATTTGTTTGATTGCATGTATATACATGCACATATTGTCCGTGTAAGTGTGTGTGAGTATGCGTGGCAGTGTTTGGGTATGCCATATATAATAAATGCATTTCTGTTTGTATCCCTAAAGTTTTCTGTATTGTAGTTGAATGTGTGTGGGAATAAGTATTGATGTTGTTTTCGTCGGTATTATTAGTATCAGTGTTGTTGAATATGTTTATTAGGAAAATCGCTTATATAAATAAGCTCCTTCTAAGAGAAATTGCATAAAAAAAAAGACTTCTTGAGTACCTCAAGGAAATGCAGTTTACCTACATATATTCCCTCAATTGTTGCAAATCGCCATGTTGTCATTTTAACAGGAATATGTCGCAGGAATTAAAATCTTGTCTACAATCGATCTTTTGTGGGGAGTTGGATATTTATATTTCTTACTTGTGCTTGAAACCACAATGGCTGAACCGCGAATGCTGTGGGATTATGTATGTATACATTATGATAAGAGAAGAAACTCGAATATGTATATGCATTTCGCGAAATTCAGAAATTGCTTACTTTTGTCACCATATGCTTATACTATTTGCACAAACACTTCTTGTAAAAAACGCTCAAACCACTATTAAAATCTCTCAAGTATAACATTGTTTCTTCGCACATGCACATACACATACACACACGAACACACATTTTTATACTCTCTTGCAAACACTTGCTCTTTTAGACTGGTGTATATGCGTGTGTGCGTTTGTGCATAAGTGAGTGAGCGAGTGTGTTTTCCTAATAAAACTTCGTTACTCTTTAACGAAATTTCCTTTTCGTGTTTGTGATGAAGAAAGTTTTCTTTTCCTTTTATATTGTTGTTGCTATTCTTGTTGGTGTCCTTGTTGCTCACTTTGGAAAACATTTGGACAAACACTGTTGCTGTCCATTTTTTGTTGTTGTTTTTGTTATTCTAAAGTTCCTTCTTTTAAAATGTTTTCCTCTTCACATTTTTTTGTTTTTCTTGCATTTTTGTTTCGAAAAAAGTTTTGTGCCATCGTGTTGGCTGCCATCGATGCGAGTAAGAAACACTTATAAAATTAAAAACACAAAAAAAAAAAACAATAAAATTTTAAAAACAATTTTTGATACAATAAAAAATATGCAAATTCACTTGAACTTTATAATACACATTAAAAACAACGGCAGCAACAACAAAGATTCGAATAAGAAATAGTGAAATAATCTTTTTGTATCAGTTTATCCAAGTTCCATTCGAGGCAAAGTTGGATTGGCATTTACAGTAAGTGGCGATTTAATTTAAATGTTAAATTTTAAAAAAAAAAACAATTTTAACGAAACTTGTAATCAAGATTATGTACACACATAGTGACTTACATTCGTACAACATTTTGGTTTTATTTGAGATTGAAATTAGTTTATGAAACCAAGAGTAACATTTATTGATTGGCAAGGAGTGATTTAATTGATATTTGAGCAAATATAAAATCTTAATGCTGATGAAAATGGAATTTACCAGCGCAGGTCCTGAAATGCTGGACTTACTTATTTCCAATATATGGAAATACAATAAAGAAATGTTGTAATGACAAAATTTCTATCATTCACATTGCCTTTGGAGTTCGATTGCAAGGTTCTAGAAGCGCATTAAACTTTCCATCTGTTCTTGTTTTTTTTTTATACTAGAAAACTCTCTCACCTTATTTTCAATTATAAACTCTTTTCTAAAATTTAAAATTATTCTTTATTTGGTATAATTGTTCTTTAGGAATTACTTTGTAGTGATGGCCATAAAATTACGGACATAATGCGAGTGGCAATCAATTAAAAAATAAATATAAGAAATCTAAATGTCTTTCACAATTAGGAGTATAATTACTGATAAAAGAATAAAAAAAAAACACGAGAAATGTACAATTAATCTAATCACTGTGTTTACGAGTACGACGCTTCTTGTGCAATTTTTTGGAACGGGTCCTGGACATGTGTGACATCAGTATAAACGAGCCAGGTAGTATAAGCAGAATTAAATAAATTTTCATAAAGGTGGGCATATCAAACGCGAAATTCAATTTATTTGGCATTTCCAATGTAAAGCGTTTGGTCTCCTCGAAGTAGGGTATATTGCGTAATATAATAATTCCCTCGCACATAATGCCCATCGGGTACAAAGGTATCCAAATTGTATAGCGTAACCAAGTTAATAAACCAATTTCACGCCCCAACAGTTGAGTAATATAATAAGGATAGCTAAACAGAGAAATTAAAAATATTTTGTAACCGAATTCAAAGTTAATTGTAAGTATATTACCGGAAAACTTCCACCAAAGACCATATCAAGAATACATAACATACAACCGGTTTGGTTTGCATACGTTCCTCAAAATCGATCATTAGGAAGAGGACAAAGTTCCTGCCAGTTACTTGCATAAACGGTATAAGCGGACCGCCTTTAGTGTAGCCAAATATGGGATGTAAAACCTCTAAATATTGCAACAGCTGTATGAATTTCATGGCATTGCCTACGGAGGCATATGCTTTTGGTATGAAAGCGGCACCATCACGGTAATACAAAACAGCCATAACACTCAAAATGTATAGGAAACCGATAAACTGGACCAAATTATAAAAAACCATGTACACCTTTTTTGAACTTTCTAAGAGGGTCAGAAAGAAAAACAAAAACCGTTTAGTTTTGATATCCTTTTGGTTGCTAACACTGAAGCAAAGAAAACCTACCCTTTATATAGCCAAATTCTTCCTTTTGCAAGCGATCATATTCCTTGGAGTAATCATCTAAAACATCACGGGGCTGTTCGTCCACATCGTCTTCTGTTTGCCAACGATCAAAATCGACTTTTAGCCAATGTGGCTTTTGAGGAGTGGCTACCAACCTTGGCCACCAGCCATTCTCACATTTCTTTACCAAAATTTCCACATTGTTGCCTGTGGCCTTAAATGTTGACTCCTATAAAAAGAGTTGCATTAAAGACTGTTACTCCTTTCGTTTTTCTTAAAGTTACACCGCTAACCTCATCATCTATGAAACCATAAAAATGTATTTCAAATTTGTACTCATGCATACCCCTTGCACCCAAACCTTTCGCCTTAAACTTCACCGTTTTGGGAGTAAATTCCACTGACGGACCCTAAATTACAAGGAAAATATAAAATTTGATTGATCACAGCAATTAAACAATTATTTATTTTCTACCTGTGTATCTTTAAGATCAACTTTTAAAGTAATTTGTTTATCCGTTTGAGCCCAATAGACCAATGGACTCAAAGATTGTGCACTACCGGCATTCGTTTTATTATTTATTTCTTCTTCCAATTTGCTTTCGAACATTATTTATAACTTTCTTTACTTTTAATATTTATCTGCAACACAATAATTTTCCGTAGGAAAAAAACAACCACAGAATTACAATTTTAATATACCAAATTTTATAAGAATTTTCTTTAGCAATAGGAAAAAAACACACACAGAAAAATCTCTTCTATTAACTATCAAATGACAGATAAAGAGTGTGCGCAAAACAAAACAAAACAATGCAAATAAATGGTTAACGACTACTCGTTGTTTACCAACATACGGCACTGCCACCATCGAGCACAACAAGAGGGTTGCCAAGCTTTACACTATAAAAGTTTACATATATGAGAATAGGTATTAGAGGAATATAGGGCCGCTAATCACATCTAATAAAAAATAGACTTGAACTTTGAAATGATATCTAATTTTTTAAAATGGACGTAAATTTCATATTTAATGTTTAAGATATAGATTTTTACGAAAGATCAAAGTTAGAATAGTTGTCTGTAAATACGAGTTGCTTAAAATTAACTTCTTGAAAATTTAATGCTATTGTGTAGGTGTAACTTTTAATAATTCAGCGAATTTAAACTGTCAAACATAGTTTAGGGGTAAAAATCGTGTACTCCCAAAATTGGTTTACTGCCTATACATTGCTGTCCTAGCATGGAATTGGTTAATAACTAGTAAAATACTATAAAAATGTTTTTTATAATTTAACTCAAATAACAAATTTTGAAATCAATATGATAATGTCTTTTAAATTAAATTTTTCGTGCTATAAGTTAATAAATTAAAGTTGAACAAATTATTAATTAAAATTTCTTATGCTTTATTACAGATTATGATATGGTGGATTGGTATTGTAAAAATGAAAAGTAAGTATTGAATTTTATATTAATATTTTTGGTTTTTATTTTTGCAAAGTTTTGTAAAGAACTTTTTAATATTTGTGCAAAATTAAATATAAATTAAAATAGGACTTTAAATAATTTGACTCGACTTCCTAAATTAGTCTTGAATTTTCTGTTTTTTTTTTTTAATCGATATTTTGAAAACGTTTTTAACATGCTCCAACAATTTACGTTGAATTGAATTTGAAAATGAAAAATAAATAATGCACGAAACCATATTATTTTATTTAAGTTCAACACAATATAGCCTTATTGGTGGCCCTTTTGCAATTGTTTTTACTTTTCAAATGATTTTCGAATACAAAACATGTGGTCACCAATTATTATCACCACAAACAGATTATTAGAGTAGACAGCTTAAAGGTAAAGGAAGGGGAAAAAGGCGAATCGAAATTAGTTAGTAAGTACATTAGCGTTATTATCCATAACTAACACGAATACGAATGGTGGATGACAGTTGCAGCCGAAAGTGAAAGTGATGTTTTAATAAAAACTCTTTTAATTCTAATAATGTACACACGTTTTAAGACAATAATTGTGAAAATCGTATTAAGTCCATGGGACTAACTGTCGAATGGAAATGAAATGAATGTCATTACACGTTTTGCTATCCACTGTACATATACTTAAATTTGTAACCTGTGTCCATACAATGTGTACATACATACGTCAAAGTACAATATTTATAATAAAGGTTTGTGATTACACACCTCTTTCTCACGCAAACAAATAACACATAGGGTATTCGGATATGGGATATTTGCTGTTTATAGAGTATCATACACCCTACATATCATATGTATGATATTTTATTACCTTTCTTTAGTTTAAGCAACATTAGTCTGTTACTTAGCATCTCTCCATCTACTATTTATTTTTTGCTTTGTTATTGTGTTACTAATCAATGTTTTTCCAACTCAGGAGGTGATTGATCCTTCTTTAGCAGGTCTTAGAATGTTAGCAGATCTATTTAACTTGCTTGAGAACAATGCCATGTGTGGACATGTGTTGCATATGATATTATTGCATCTTTTGCTAATTAAGTCCTACTTTTCTCAAGAGGTGGGATCATCTAGGCTAAGGTGTTTGTATTTCGAAGGATTAAAGGATCACAATTAATTCGAAAACAATTTCATTTTTTTTTGTTATATGCTATATCAGTGTAAATTTTATTGTGTTTTTTTTTTTTGGTTTAAAAAGTCTCTTCATATGTGAGAATGCCAATAATGTTCAGTCTTACAATTCTCAATACCCAAACATTAAAAAATCACCTATTATATACGTACGTATATTTGTGTACAGATTGATGTGTTCATTAAAAACTTGTTTTACTATATAAAACTCAACTTAGCTGTCTTTGACACAACGTTTTGACTTATCCTTACACTTGGGATTCTCTAAATGGCCCAAAATGAATACGAGAAACCCTAAGTGTTGGTAGTAAAACACCATACACGTTAATTGCTTATTAACTATTTATTTTCTAATACAATTGTTGCCGATTATAGCGCTGTTAAATATGCGTTGCCAGTAGTTTTATTTTATTTATTTATTCATACATATATCCGTACATCATATACATATACTATAAGAATGTATGTATGTATATGAACATACATGAGTATATGAACTTAAGTGTACGCGATAAAGTGTAGGAGAGAAAAAAAAAGTAAGAATGAAATGACATTTTGTTATTAACAAATATTTAATGTTATTACAACAACAACAATTGTAATAAGTGAGCATAAGGTTACAATATATACAATAATCATGGAAAGAGCTCAACACGCAGCACACACATACACACTTATGCACGCACACAATTGACAAACAATAACAATATAACTGATTGGCTTAAAGGATAACTGTCTGTCTGTCTGTCTGTCTGTCTGTCTATTAACATAAAAAATTAAGAAAAACAATACAAAATGAACAAAGAAACTGCCACTGTTTATCAATGGCATTTGATTGGAGTTTTTAGTTTTCAAGTAACTTTACAAGAACGCGGTTATCGTATGTTATCGTTCGTAAACGTTTTCAATTTTTTGTAATAATTGTAATTGAATTAAAAAAACGCTGTGATAATTAAAGTGATAGAGCAACGTAAGTGTGTGTTTGCTTCTATGCAAATAAATAACTTTTCGAGATGGCTCTCATTGCTCATCGCATGATTTTATCAACGCGTACCGGTCATGCTGCATCTACACGAAAGCAATTGGCGCGTAATAAGGTTGGAGTATTATTGGTACCCTCTCTGGCAGGTTATTACGATGATGAAAATATTGCTCAACGAATACAACAACAAACACAGCAAAGAAATGCATTTCAAACACAACAGGAAGAAAATGAATTCAATGTATGTAAATAACCTTACGTTACAAACAAAAAAGATCAACATTCTAGTGCAGTGTACTCTATTTACGGTTAAAAAAAGTTCTTTCGCTTTGAACATAAGACCACAATTTTAAATCGAAAGCATTGTAAATAGCAACACAAGCAAATTAGCACTTTAGGAAACAAAATTTTAGATAATTAAAGATTTTTTTAAATATTTTTATGGCAAACTACTGTCTCTTAATAACGATTTAACAATACAATATACGAGAAATGGTGTAACTCAAAATCCAACAGATGTTATGCTTTACTTAAATTTATTTTGTAATATAAAGAGCAAAAGCTAAATGCCTTTCTCTTCAACTTACTCTTGTGCACGATATACGGAAATTACGAAAACTTTTCATCTACTGACATTCAAGAAGAACATCTGTTACACAGTGTTTGGTTTTTTTATTGCAAAAAGCTGTTCAAGCTAAAATATCCTGTTGAAAGCTTTTCCAAACATTAACTAAATAATGCACATATGTACATGCACTGTGGCTTTAATTGTAGCTTTTGCACAATGGACATTGTGTATAAAAAAAATAAAAAACCAAAATTTTAAAATGTGCTGGTTCCTTAAATACACACACACACAGACACGCAACACATTAGTGCAAGTCTGGGTGATAGTTTTTCTTAAATGTTGACATCACGGCAAATATGTACATTAAAAAGTTTATTTATTAAAAGCAGAAGAGAATCTTTTCATTTGAATGTCAGATCTTTGTTTGAATGAAATACATATATGTACATATATAAATGAGATAAAAACTTCAAATTCTATAGAAAGCATAACAAAATAAATTTTTTCTTAATAATCAAAAATTGTGAAACGTTAGAAAGTTTGACCGTAATTTTATAAACCTTGTTGCCTTATGTGTTTTTTTTTCCTCCCACTTTTTTAATGTTATTTGTCAAGAATTTACAGTCTTCATTCAACAATTCATCCATTTCCAACTCTGTGCATAAGTAAGAAGTTACGAAGTGTATTGTACGAATTTTATTTTACATGTGCCAGTGTATTTGCGTGAGAATTAGCAATCTCTGCGAAATCAAAGAGAGCCAGACTCGTCCTCGTAAATTCTCACCCACACATTTAAATATAAAATAATACCGTTTATTTTTCCTACACACACCGTGTTAAAGTGTGCTAAAAAACAAGTAAAAACAAATAAAAGAGAATTTAATGAAAAAGGAAAACAAGTAACTGCAAATAAAATTACAAATGACAAAGACGAAAATAACAATAATAGCTCTATACAAACCTATGTACGTCTGTCTGTACATATGTATGTACGTATATATCTGTGTTTTAGTTTGTTCTCATTTTGATATTGTATGTATGGTGAGAGCAATAATAATAAGAAGGTAACGTGCAATTTCTTTTTCTTCTCTTTTCAATCTATTTCTTCACATTTAACAATATTTGTATATTTGTCGTTTCCCATCGTGAGATGGGATACTAGACACGTCCTAGCATGTCCATATGTTTGATTTTTTTGTTATTGCTGTTATGAATGATTACATTATAAGTATTACTATGTGAGTGTGAGTGTGTGTTTGTTTGTTTTGCTTATATATCTTGTAGTTGTTCTTCTTCTTTTCGTTTAGTTTCTGTCTTTGCTGAGAGAGTTAAAGATGATTAAGAGAGTGTGTGTGAGAGAGAGAGAGAAAGAGAGAAAGGTGCAAACTATTTTAACAAGGTTTTGAAAACTGAAAACAGGACAAAATGTTAAAATCGTTTTCGCACAGTTGGCCAGTCAGTCGTGTTTTTGTTGTTCGTGCTTGTCGTTGTCGTCGTTGTGTTTCAGCTTTAAAAATCCAATTTTTTTATTTCTTATTCAAAATTATCCTTCTTTTATGTGTAAGTTAAACTTTCAGTTTTAGCTGATTTAGTGAACAAACAATGGCAAGAAGAAAATTTTTCACTAAATAAATAATATATAAAGCAGGTTAGCCCGTGTACATGTGAGTGTATGTAAAGCGTTTAAAATAAAAATATACGATAATAAACCAATAGTTAAAAGCAGTAGTACTGAGTGCACTTTATAGCCTGTAATATATTTTGTTTGCCACTTGGACGTATGAAGAATGTGTGTTGAATGATATCGATATCGAAAGAAAATAAATCACTTATACGCCGTGTGAAATTTCAATTCTGCTTTTATTAAAACCTTAAATTATTCATGAACATTATATTTGAGCTTTTGGAATAACAAGAAAAAACAAGAAAAAAAAAGAAAACAAAGGCTAAGAAGGCAACAAGAAAAAGTTACATGCAAATAATGATGATAAAAAAACCGTTAAAAGTGTATTTCACATATAATATATATGTATGTAAATAAAATCACACCCATTTGATGGTCACATCAAAACGTTAAAAAGAAAATATGGTACAACTAATCACGGGAGTAAAAAAATAAAATTGAAAAATCAAATAAAAGTAAAAGTTTAATAATAATAATAATGAAAATATGAAAAAATAAGAAATGAAAAATGAAAAATGAAAAATTTAAATCAAAAAATTGTGAATATTTATTGAATAGGGAGAGTGAATGACACAGTGTATTCGTTTGTTTGCTTACCATAACGATAAATTATTTATAGTTCTTGAGTTTCCAGTAATTCCACCTGGTAATTGCAGAATTTATTTATTATATACCAACATGTATCACATGTTGTAATAGATACATGCATACATACACATACATGGTGTGTGTACATAAAAATGTGTGTAATTAAACGTATGAATATATTTCTAAATATATGTACATATATGTATGTACATACATATGTATATCTCAACAGTTTTTATTTATTAATATTATTATATAGCCTTGACTATATACTTGTACAACCAAACATTTGCCATAAACAAAAAATAACAAAAAATAACAAGAAAAAAAAATGATAAAAAATAATAAAAATTAAATAAACCAGTGCAATATGAATAACATGTATGTACAACAACATTAATTGTGTTAACCATAACTGTTCTCAATAATAACAACAACAATTACATGCAATGACAACTAAAAACAAACATGAACGAATATGCATGAACAACAAAACAAAACAACAATCACCTGCTCTACTCGTTCTCTTTACGATAACACCAACATTAATGGCAACAACCATAACAACAATAACAACAAAAGCAATAATAATGATTGATGATGTACTCAAAACCATGCACATACACATACTATATGTAGATGAAAACGACACTCTCACGCGTATGCAAAGAAACAAGAGTAGGTGAAGTGCAGTAGAAAAAGAACAACAAAAAATGTTCGAGAATATAAATACAAACAAGTGAAGTGTTGTAATAAAAAGTATGAAATTGGAATAATAGTTAAATAGAAAAAAATAAAAGAAAAGAAAAGAACAATAGAATTGTGTGGGATTACTTCATATGCATGTTTGGTTTTATTATTGCAAGAGGCACTGACTGACTGATTGTACATACAGACATACATACATACATATGTATGTATGGTCGCTCTGCTAAAGAAAAATAAGCTCAACAATAATATTATTTCTGTTGTTGTTATGAGAAGCTATAATTGCATATATAATGTAATTGTATGTGCGTATATGTTTTATAATCTTTGTGTACCTTTTGCTTATTTTTCTTTTATTTCTTTTTTTATTGATTAACACAAAAACAAAGCCAACCGCCACAAACATTTGTACCATATTATAAAAGTATGTATGTGTGCTTTTTCACTTTATATTAAGTATACATATGTGCATATGTATGTATGTAGTAGATATGCCAAAATAAACATGTTTGCAAACTACAGACGTACGTACGTACATATGTATGCATATGCATAAATGAGCCAATGATGGTAAAAAAAAATTTAATATTTTAGGACCGGGTCATATTTTCGCTATGCATTATTATAATACTTTATAATCCGTTGATGATGGCGTATTTAAGTCGTTTGCTATTATTATTTCAAAGCCGTAGCGTATAAAAGTGTGCTGCTATTCATTCAGTTTTCAATTGCTGCAGTTGTATGCAGTATTTTTAGCATTTAACTGTGTGTGCATTTCTTTTTAAGCTGATATGGTATTTTTTCCCCAATTCTTTCTCTGGGTACGGTCAAGGCTATTATGCCTTTAAAGTCTTTCGAATGTAAGAGATGAGATGAAAGAAGAAAAAAAAACAACCAGATGTTGTTCATATTTTGCCACAATGCCTAAATCCGAGTCAAGTAAATAGATTTTTGAAATATATTGAATAGCATACCAACACTAAAACTTAAAAACACCATTTAATATCAAAACAAATTTAATATTTCTTCATAAACCCATTTATGCCAGTCAGTTATTTTACACTTTAGATGTGAAAGAAAAAAAATGTATAGAACACAGTTGTGAGCAATAAAGGAGCATACTGTTTAACTACAGCACATTAAAACGAGTCTTGATTAATCAATTGTACCACTTCCCTTATTTGTACTAAGCGGGTGAGATACACTAAGCTCTTTTAAATAAACAATAAACTTAGCTATTAATTTATAGAATTTACAAGAGCGATTTTCATTTTTATTCAATTAATTTTACTTTTTATTACCGTATTATGTATGTGGTCACTTTTCAAGTAACTTTCTGTGTAATTAGCTGCTATCGTTTTACACAACACTGTCTGTTTGTTTGTTCACTGATAATAAAAAGAGAAAACAAAAACATGTAATAAAAACAAATAACAACAAAAAACTCAAAATGAAAATTTCCAAAAATAACGTAACTACTGTGTGCAAGAGTGTGAGTATTACATTCAGTATCTTTCATTTGCTCTCTGTTTGTATCCGTATCCGTGTCTGTGTTAGGAAACTCTGGCAGAACGGTCATAAATATTTAAAGAGATTCCCCTAAAAAGCAGCCAATGAAGCGTGTTTTAAAACGTGCTTTGTTTGCATATGTTGTGCATACACATATAAACCTACTCGCACATATATGGATATGTTCATGCAGCAAAAACAAAGCCAATAACACATACTGCAAGTTGGTGTTGGGCAAGAAAAATCTCAAGAAGGAGATAAAATGCAATATACTTGCACACAAATGTATGCATGTACATATGTATGTGCATTTGTTTGTATATGGCAATGAGTATGATTATTTTAATACAGACACATCATGAACACAATTTTCTTAGCAATTTCGGTTATAATTTAAATAAAAAATTTAACACAAGTAAAGTGAGTGAGTGAGAATTGAAATGATTGTAAAAGATAAATAAATAAATAAATAGAAACGTTTCTCTCGTAATAACTACTACAACTACTGATTTCAACAAAATATTTATATTTTTTTTTTAAACATTCAAAGTGTTAGTTGCCGAAGATTTGATCATTTAATTTAGCTTATGTACAAATGTATATATATGTATGTACATACGTATATGCTCGTAAATAGTGTACATACACGTATTTCTATTTCTATTTAGGTGTTTATATTTCTATGCACGTACAGGTCTATTTCAATTGAGGACATTTAGCTCGGCTACTTTGATGAATACGAAAGAAAAGCTTCAAACAGTGTTTGCATTTAAAATTTCATCTGATTTTAAAGAATTTGTTTTATTATCACATTATAAATTTAAAATAATTCGCAATAATTTGTATGATTTCTGGTTTCAAACCATTGAGATTCCCTGTTAGCATATGGTTTGTCATACTCTGTGTTACGTTGTAGGAGAAGGTCTTGAAGGAGGTTGAAGTCTGAATGGCTTCATCCTCCTCAGAATGAAAGGTATCACCATAGGCCACTTTACCAACTCGCCTAACACAAAAAATTACCTAGAAAGAAAGAAAAATATTACTTAGTTCTACTTAAGACTGCAAAATAATCAGAATTCAAGAGTACTAAATTAGACTGTGCTTTCGACAATAAGTGAAAGAAAGTTAATGTAAACACTATCGGTGTAGAGTTTTATCCAGCAACGATTGTAGACTGCTGTCATGGTAGCTTATGTGATCTCTGCTCATATTTGCTTTGGCTTTATCTTGATTTAAGATTTAAAAGAATTCTAAACTAAAAAATATAATAATTTTTAAATTACATTTCGTATCTTGTTAACTTAAGTAAAGTTTCGCACTTATTGAATTTTTAATTAATCATAAATTTTTACATTTTATGAAATACACATTACATATGTATGTATGTATGTATGTATATAAAGAATTTCTTTAAATGTAATATATGCTGTAAACAAAGTCATTGTAAATATTACGTAGAAATAAACAGAGTAAGAGAGAGAGAGATGGAGAGAGAATAATTTAAAATGTAGACTATTAAACCAAATCCCATAACAACACTACTGCGTATACTCAGTCGACATTTATTATGCAAATATAAGTTGACACTATCTTTTGTACACACCCTGTAAATTTTAGTTACTAAAACAGAGAGAGAGAAAGAGAGAGTGAGCAAAAGTTAGAGAGAAAAAAATCGATAAACTTTTCAGCCTTAATGTAAACACATTCTGTTTTTGTTTTTTTTTTTTTGTTTTTCTTTCAATAGAATTTTATTTTCATTTCTTTTATAATAATTTGCTAATTTGTTGCACGCTCCTGTTTACTTACAAAAACAAAAGAGAAAGTTGAGGTAGGGAAGGCGATGTTTGCTTCATGTACATCTGTGATACTCAAAAAAAAAAATGGTGAAAAATGAAAATAAGAAAATTGTTAAGGCCTAAAACTGAAGTGGGTGCTTGGTTTTCCTTTTCTTTTCCAACATTTTGTTTTGTTTGCGTAGGCTTAAATGTTTATTTACCACACTTACACATGTGAAGGGTCATGTTCATTTGCATTTTATGGAACTTGAAAGCCATAAATAAATATGTATGCCATGTAAATAAATATCTACATGCATACATACATATGTATGTACAATTACATGCATACAATGTAGTGTATGTTTTTATATTGCAGTCTTGCTTTTAAATTTATACACATATTATATAGACTTGTTTCTTGCTGTTCTACTCAAAAAGAGAATAATTAAAATCTATTTATTGTTTACTCACCTATCACCATCTTGTGGTGGTGGTGGTGGTGGTGGTGGTCTCCTTTTATCTTCGTTAAGCGTTTTTTTTTTCTTCTTTATAATTGAGGCACAACTAAAAGAGTGACAGTGCATAATTTATAGAATGTTTTAGACCTAGTAAATGGAAAGAACCAACAATGGCATGTGTGTGTGTGCGAGCGCAAGTGTGAGTGTGCCTGTGTGTTTGTTATTTATTTATGTCCAATGTTGAGAGTAAACGTAAAGACATTTAAGCAGTGTGCTAGCTAGCAAAGGTATGTGTGTGTGAGTGACATTTCAAATACTTTTAAATCATAACGACTGTCTGTCCTTCTGTTTCTATCCTTTCACTCCTTTTACAATTGTGGAGACAATACAATGTGAACATTGATTTGAATTGTTTTGCATGATTTGTTTGTTTAGTACGGCTTTTGTGTGTGAGTGTTAAACATTTAACCCTGGAGCTTTGAAATTTTGACATATTCAATGCTAAAATATTAGAAATTATGGTTGTGGTTGTTGTGTCAAGTAATGGCACAAAGCATTTATTTTTCTTTAATATTTTAGAGACATTTATTGGCATTTCAAAAGAATATTTGATAATATTTTTATTAATTTATTAGTTTTTTATGCACTGTCAGCAATAAGTCCGATGCAAATTACTTGTGTTTATATGTACTACCGTACATATGTATGTACATATATAAAATGTATGTATATTATGAAATATGCATATGCTAATATTTATATTATGTTTATACTACATGTGCTACATATACATACATACATATACAGTATACAGAATATCATCTTTAATACGATTGTATATTTCATTTCCATAGTTTTTAAAATTTTCTTGTGGAATTTGCTTTATTAAATCAAGTCGTAATCGTAGGACATAGAGTCAGACTTTTAAGAAGAAACTCTTTACAAAACTTTGCATTTATTTAAATTATTTCCTTTTTTCTTGTTATTTGTTTATTTTATTTTATTTTTTTATTTAATATATTTGCATTATAATACCTTTCTTTCAGCCTTAACGTTATAACTTTATAAGCAAAATAAACTGTTTTTAGTGATTAGTTTAGATTTTAAGAACGTAATCTAAATCGTAATCCTTAAATGCTTAACCCATACTAACTAAAATTACTGAAACAAAACGAATCGATTCCAAAGAAACCTTAAATAGCAATTAAATGTAATTTTGATCTCTTTTTATTTTCTTTTGCATTTATTATAGGCGTTTTTAGTTTAGTTTTAGATTAGTGTTTTTCTATTTTCGCCATCCAATCCAAATGGTAATTTTTATGCGAATGATGTTGTTTATCTTTTTAGAATTATGTAACGACTATCGATTTATAAAATTTTTGTAACCCAATAGAAAGCAAAGAAAAAAGTATTATTATAACATTTGTTTAGGCGAAAACAAAAACTATATAATCAAAGTATAAAGAAACCAATAAAAACAAAAAAACAGAAACACAAAATTATAAATAGAAACAGTTTAGTAGTTAGTATCAAAAAAATAAAATAACATAGTTTAAAAAGCAAACACAAGAAAGAGAAAAAACAAAAAAAAAAAACAAAACCAAAATGTATTCCAAAGATATTTGTTTAAGTTATATAACTTTATAATGTATGTGTGTTTGTAGGTAATATGGCCAGTAATTCAAGAAAAATCGGTTAAGCTTTACTAAACTGTTTAAATTTAAATGCTATTATATATTAAGCATACAAAAGATATCTCTTTATAGAAACATAAATGTATTGTCATATACTTAATATCTTCTAGATCTGTCTGTTTCTCTTTCTATATATGTATGTATACATATACATATGTATTTTGTAGATGTATGTATATGTATATATGTATATGTATTTATGTGTATTTATTAGCTATTAATGAAATATTAACCAAAAACAAAAAACCAAAAGCGAACAATATAGACTATATTGTACTTACTATACAAATGTTTAGAAAATCATTTACTCTATAGAATTACATATTTATATCGGTATTGTTATTATTATTATTATTATTACTCTGTGCGTATATTAATTACAAAACAACAAACAAAGAAAACAAAAGCATAAAAAACAAGAACAACAACAACAAGAATAACAAATATTATCTATCAAATTTCCAGTAATTATTGTTGTTTGTTTTAGAAACACATTATAGACACACAAAAAAACAAAACTTTGTAGAATCATAGATTTACTCTCATATACATACATATATGCATATGTATGTAAATTGTTAGTGTGATTAACGATCGATATTCAATTTGCTGCTGCTACTGCTGCTGCTTTTTTCGACACAGATGTGACCTAACCTTTAATGAATGAATGGTCTTCTAAACTCTTTACTTTTTATACTTCTTCGACTTTAACGCCGAACACATCAAATCAAATTAAAATCAAGAAATTTCTCCTTTCCTAACAATGCTCATTGATGTACAAAGATCGTATTCGTATTTGTAATTAAAAAACCAAGCGAGCGAGAATAAATAGCTTTAATTGTTGTCATTTAACAAAAATAAAAAACAAACGAAGAAAATTATATATTTTTATAGCTAGTTTACTAAGTTTTTCTTTTTTTTTTATATATATACAACAACAATATTAAATATACATTTATAAAGAGATTTCATTAACAAATACAGGTTGTTAATTGAGAAGCAGCTAAACAATTTGTTTTTTTTTTATAGAAATTTTTGAATAATTTTTTTTTACCATAGTCGTACGTCATTTAGTTAGAATTATTGAATATTTTTTAAATAGTTTTTTAATGATATTTTTTATTAAAATGCTGTAAAAATATTGTAAATTATATAATTTCTTTTTTTTTAGAAATATCCTGAGTTCATATTGTATCTCCTTAATAAAAATCGTTTGCACACTTTTCTCTCTCTCTATAGAGTTATAGTTTTGAAAGCACGTTTTCAAAATTTTAGTTCCTATTTTAGTTTTAAGCCACCGCTCTTCCACTTCCACAACTACTGCTATAATTAGTCGAGTTTAGAAAGAAGCCAAGAAAAATTCCATTTCGATAACTCATGGTCACATTTCGTTATCCAAAATTGAAACAAAATCTCATCAAAATTACCGCTGTAGGCTAAAAGTGATCGATAACTTCTCACTTACACAGAGTATCTCTCTCTCTCTCAACCTTTATTGTTATACTTGCTATACGACCAATTTAATTTCTTCTTCTTACTGCTGTTTTTTCCCTTTCCACAAACTAGAGAATAGAGAAGAAATAGAATTTTTTTTTAATTTCATAAGAAAACCTTAAAAATTAGACGGGCTTTCAAGAAACGAAAAATAAAACAACTACAACTACAAAAAGAAAAAAAATTAGAATAAAGAAACAAACAAACTAAGTTAGTTTTTAAAAACGTATTTAGAGGGTAAATAAATAAAAATGTATGCGGCAGCAGGCGGTGCTTCGTTGGCTTCACGCCAGGCTCGTCAGCGCCAGCGTCAACAGAAAAAAACCCAACAACTTCAAGCGAAACTACATCCACCGAAAGCAGCAGGCATCGTCCTTGCTGATCATGGCGCTTCCACGCCCACGCGACAATCTCGCCAATTCCACCAATTACCCAACAACTACTTACGTACACCGCAAGCTCAGGCGCGCAAACTCAGTGCAAGCTATACGGCCCAGTCGAAGCTTTTACTGCCAATCGATGAAGGTGACACGCAATCGATACTGCACATGCATATGCATTCGCATGCCCATGGCGGACAGATGCAGACGGGACATAGCCATCATGCCCATAGCCATGCTCACGGTCAGGGACATTATCAGCCTGCGGGCCATCAGCATCATCATCACCATCACATGGGCCGTGTGTCACCGAAACTGGTGCATCGTCATTCCGGCAGTAGCGGCACTAGTTTCCACCATTCGCACTTGCCAAAATCTGCAACTGCAACGTTTCCGCTTGTCTCTCAAGTCGAGGCCACACCACCGACGTCGCCAGCGGGCGTGGCCGTCGGCGACAGTACAGCAGGTACCCCACCTACAACTACGATGACTGGTCAAGAGGCCAGTATGGCTTTACCTTGCCACGACTCTATCATAGTGACGCCGGCCACGCCCATGGCTTCGCCCGGACATGTGGCCAAGCCGCGTGACGATCTTTCCGAAGCCGCAGCCGAAAAGCAGCCTCTAACCGCCGCCATGGACTCATGCGACGATGATGAACAAATGCACCCACCCACCGGTCCTCTCGAACGCAAATGCAGCGTCTATCGTATGCGACGCAGCGATGCCTTCGAATTGGATGCCTCTGCCGCCGTGAGCGGAGTAAAGCGCCAGTTTAAGGAGTTGCAATTCACGCAACAGCATCAACAGTATGAGCCTTTGTTAACCGATGATCCGCATATAATTTTCAAAGGCTTCTCAAGCACCACAGGCCGCAAGGTACAGGTCTGTGCCTATTGTGAAGAAGGTATTTGCGTATGCGAACACATTGAGGTAAATATCAACAACAGCAACAACTGCTACAACAGCTGCAAATGCAAAAAAAAAACACAAGAGCAAGACTAAAGCTGGCCCTATTTGTAATAATTTTTTGTTCTAACTACTCTGCCATTTTAATCGTTATTTAAATGTTTAATGCTACATACATATATATTTGAAAAAGTTTGAAAAAAAGGAAGTAAAAAAAATGAGAAACACTTTTGACATGTTTTAATGTTGGGGCGTGGATATCCAGCGGGAAAATCAACAAGAAAAATGAACTCTGTAAACTACTAAACGACACATTTGTAATACGAGTACATACATGTAATGTTTGAGAATCTCATTAAATTATTATCAATTGTGGAGAATATTTCTTGTTGTTAATACCGCTTGATACTAACCTCCTTCTGATTTTATCTGATCTGATCTGATGTGTGTGTGTTTAGCTTTTTATGTACTCGTATCGCTAGTACCTGCTAACAAGTGTATTAATATTGTATTAGAAACTAATTTCAAAATTCTTTTCTTCTTTAATAATTTAAATTTCACTTTTTATCTTTGTTCCTTACTTGCTTACTCTTCTTATTCTTGTTCATCTTCTTAATACTTAAATGTACTTTTTTTAAGTTTTTACGATTCTATTCTATTCTGTTCTATTTTTTATATGAGCTATAACAGTAAATATTTCGTTTTTTTTCTTTGTTTGTTTTTGTTTTTTTGTTTTTAGCAAAATAAAAGCTAATAATACAAGCGAAACTAAAACGAACACTCCTAATAACTAATACAGGCTACTTATTTACAGAGTTACATAGAGTCTCTGGAAACACTTACATACACACACACACATGCATAGATACATACACACATGTACATAATACATAAGGACAAAATACGTGCATACACATTGTCATGCGAATATACTTCAGCTTTTTTTTTTCTATTCTACTTCATAACGGTGTATGAAGTTTTTACCAGCAACACCATATTGGCTTCATATTTTATTAGCATTTTCGTTCGTCCTTTTATTCATTTACCACCACCACTACTACTACAACTATTATATATTTTTCTTGGTGTGTAGTTACGTGTGTTGATTTTGTCTTTATTATTATTATTTCGGTGTTCTATGTTATTCTCAATGTTGCATGTTTGTTGTTGTTTTTCCTTTTTTCATGTCATAATGTTTGCTCGCATGTTTTTCGTTTCTTTTTCGAGTATTTTGTTGTTGTCAGTTTTTCATTTATTTTTTGTTTCTTTTTTAATTCAATTTCCTAAATGAAATGAAATAAGCTCATAAAAAAAACTCTGTAAAGTTATGGCTAGAAAAACAGCTCATTAGTGGTAAGAACGATAACGGTTGGGCGGCAGACACAATACATGCTAAAGAATAGTAGATCGCTATATTTGGGTTTTTCTTACTCTGTGCTTAGCCACCGACACACGAAACATACTTACACAAGCATACATATACTTAATTAACCTTATTCTCCTTTGTAAATGGTTTGGTTTATTTGTTGTGTTCAGTTTCAGTTTTCCTTCGTTGTTTTTTTTTTCTTTTTTTGTAACTTTTTGGCGATTTTGTCTTGTCTAGTTTTGTTTTTTTTTTTTTGACAAGACGTACACACACATGGTTTTATATACATATATGTATATTCGCGTATGTGTAAAGTTCCGTTATAAAGTTTTTACTTGTTGTCATTACGTACATATGTATGTACATTGATACAAACTTTTATTTATCCTGTCTCTTTCTCTCTCTCTCTCTTTTCCTTAAAATAAAAGAGAAAAAGGTTACGTTTTACACTTAATAAAATAATTATAAGGTCAGTGTCAAGAATATTTATGTTTTAGCTTGACCTCGTTTACAGCAAATAATACAAATATAATGATGTATCGATGTTTGTAACAAATTCACCAATTGATGATCATTTAATAACAATTTTTTTCCAATAAGTATTGAATTTGCAAGATCTATGACCTTCACTTGCAAAATTTTTTTGCTTTTAAAGAACTATGAAAACAAACCTTGCCTTTATAAAAATTTCATGTAGTGTAAAAAAAAAATTGGAATCTTGCCTAAATGCGATGCTACTTAATAGATACATTATATTACAATGTTGCTGATAAACAGATAAATCCATCATTAAATTTTAGCACATTTTAGACTTTTAGTTTAGCAAAGACAGACGAATATTGTGAAACTGAATTTGAAACTCTTTAAACAAGTTTCGAAAGTTAGATATTTCTAAGAAAAAATAAATTCTTTGCTTTAAGTAGATTTTTACGTAATGATATGGCTTAGATATTATTTTTTTTTTTTTAGATATTAGTGTGCTGTTAGTAACTTTTTTAAAATTGAAAGAAAGTTCGTTTATAGGTTTTTCCATGTAGTGAATTAACAAAACTGTTTAGCAATATTTATTAAATAGAAGAATTCTGTTTTATAATGGTATTCCAATAACATAATCTGGGGCATGGCTCGTTTTGTAATAGCATAATCGACAAATTTACTTTAGAAAATGGAAGTCATTCACCGACAGATTTGGTGTAGAAAATGCGGGTCATCAACAAATTTTCTGTAGTAAATGCAAATGATTGACAAATTTTCTAAAGAAAATGTAAGTCATTGACAAATTCGTTATAGAAAATGCAAGTAATCGATAAATAAAGCTTTACTCTATATGGCAATGAATACCATGTAGGCAGCAAAAATGCATATTTTCGTGATTCTATGGGATATCTAGTTAGTAGTTAGCCGAAAGTATTTATGCATCTGGTATTTTCATTTGCGTTTTCCTGATTGTAATGTGAGTCATTTGTTCAATAAACTGGTATTTATCGAAATATATGGCTTTCACCCTTAAATTAACGCTGAATTCGACTGGTTTTTGTGCAAGCAGAATTGTTATACAGATATTTTATAAGGGATATACATAAGTTTGGAACAGTCGTTTTGCATATCAATACGATCCATATGTTATTGCGATTGAGAATGTCAACAGATATTCCTTATTCAAATGTGTATTAAATAGTTTAATGATAACATTAGAAAATTAGCTATGTTGGTAGTTTAGAATGGCTTAATGGCTTGAGCTAAAAACTAGAAATTATGTAGAAATAGCTGATGTTTATTTTTAAATTAATTGCAATAAAAATAAATTGCAGTAGTAAATAAAAAAAAATAAAAAATAATTTTGTTTCTAATAGAAACACAAATGTTGAAAAAGAAATTAAATATGTGTCCTCCTTTGCATTGTAGGTGATAATCCAAGTAACTGCCAAATATAATCCAGGCGAATAACAACAATAACAATTAAAATTATCTATTTTTGTGTAAGATTATCATTGTTGGTACTTATGAATAATATATTCGAAAAGCATACATACATACGATAAACAAAATTTATAAACATTATATATACACACACATACATTAAGAATATAAAATAGGACAATATACAGTTAAACAAAAGCTTGCAAAAATACATACATACAAACTCTGTGGAAAACCATACGACTAAACCAGTGTACATACATATATGGCAAGTGTTTGGCATTAACAAGATTTTTGTACCTTTTTTGTTTTTTTTTTTTGTATTCTTCATACAATGCTCTACATACAAATGTGACAATAATTCAAATAACAAAGAAAACAACAACAAAAACTAACTATAATTGCTATAACAATATAAAAAAAAAGTTGAATAACTTGTTGCGTTGTAATGAAAAACGCACATAAATTGCTTTTTAACAAATAGCCGAAAATAAAAACCGAAATAAAACAGAAACAAATAAATAATAACCGGAAATATAACAGCAATTAATAAAAATTAAGTTAAAAAAAAGCCAAACAAAAAGAGAATAATTTATTTAAAAAAAATTTTTTAAATGCCGGATATGACTATCCTATAATATTAAACATACACACACACACACACAAACAGCTTATTGCTGGGTACATACATACATACATACATACATATGTGTATGTATAGTAAATTAATGTCATTAAAGAAAGGGAAAGTTTCTCTCCTGCTTTTTTTTTCGAGTGAGCATTTAAATAAGATTTAGGAGGAGAGTGCATGTGTGTGTGTGTGTGTTGTCATTGTGTAAAGAACGTAAGAAAAATGATTAAGTGTGTGCCAAAAAATATTTCTTATATGTATTAGGAAAATAGCCAAATAGCGTGTAACTGCTAAATGAGTGTAAATTACAAAAGAAAAGTGAAAAGTAAAATGAAAATGAAAATGAAAAAGTTTAACTCTAGTTTAGTTTTCAAAGCCAAAAGGAATTCTCTTATAAATTCTTGCAATAAAAATAAAACAAACACAAAAATAATATCAACAACAACTACGGTATTACTACATCAACAACTACTTATTAACAACATATCGTGCTAATAAAAAGTAAAAATATAACAACAAGAAAACAAAAAGAGCGAAAAATGTTACAAAAAAAAACAGCAAAAACAAAACAAACAACAGGCGAAAACAGTGACAACAACAGCAACGGAAGCTTTAATAACTATGACTAAAACAACAACGATTTTGTAATTTTCACGACAACAAGAACAAGAACACGCATATTAACAACAACAACAACAAATGAATTGAATTGAATTTTTACATACTACGTACGCCTTCACCGCCATATTTTTAGCAGCATTATTATTATACTACAATACATACATAACTTAATAAATAAATGAAATTTATATACATATATATAGTTATACATACATACATACATATATATATAATATAGAATTTATATAAATAATTAAAAAAAAGTAACAAAAGAAAAAAACCAAAAGGAAACGAAATATTATAAAGAAAGAAAGAAGTTTTTCGCTAAAATTACAATTTGATTAACCTCTGATCGTGTAATAGTGTTTATGATCAAAGACTTTTCGATTAGTTTTAAACGAAACGTTAAATTTGAAAAAAATCTCAAGTTTATGTATCGACTGTTGTGTACGTGCGCACAATTACGTTTAAACTGGTGGTTGCGTCGGCGCAGCAGACGTAGACGTCGCAAAGGTCAACGCAGACAGAAACATCATCATCGTTGGAAACACAATCAAAGAACGTAGCAGCAGCTGGTGATATTTAACGACATCTACAGATAACAAATATAGCAACAGTAACAGTAAAAAAGCGAATAAGCTTTAAACGTTAAATGTCATCTTTAACGATAACTGATAAATAAACAGAAAAAAAGAAATCAACGAAACTAAAAAGGATTATTGCAAAAGCATTATACTATATTAGCAAAGGATTAGCACTAAAGAAAGAACAGCAAGAAGAAGAAATACTACACAATACATACATATACCTGTATACTATATGTATAGTGTATATGTAGTAGTATATCTATATATAATATTTATCAGGTTTTAACTATTCTAATTAACTGTAAGACTATTTTAAATGAAATTTTATTATTTTAATTTTTAATTTTTATTAATTCAACCAACCTACTACCAACCAATTAAAAAAATCAACAATTAACAACAACAACAAAACGCCTTTAGCCTTCAGTTTTACATATATATAGGGCTCCTGAAGAACCCAATTCTAGTTCTTCGCACTCACGTACGTTCACGTTCACGTTCAAGTTCAGACGCTGATTCTTACTTAAAAGTAAAATAAAATTATAATAACAAAAAAAACAAAACAAAACAAAACAATATAAAAAATAAGAGCTAAATATAAAGGAAATTTTTAATAAAAAAAAACAGCAAAAAGCTAAAAGAAAAAACAAATAAAACGTAACAAAATTCAACACGTAACGTAACGTAAGACGCCCAACAACTACCCGCCTACTTTGTTAAGAAAAAGAGTAGTTGGGTTTTTTTGTATCCACATACAGTACAATACAGTATTGGCGTTCAGAAATAAAAACAAAAAACAAAAAACAAAAATAATATTCTCTTCAGCTGAACTGATCTGTTCTGATCTGATTTGATTTAGTTGTTGCGCATAGAGTGATTGTAAAAAAAGAAAATCAGCATTAAAGATGCAGGCTGCATTGATGCTAAGATCGAAATCTCGGGTGGCGAGAAGAAGAAAGCTACGAAAATTAGGTGGAAGACTTGAGTTGCCTAGTAATGTAGCAACCAAAGAAATAGCTCCATTTCCTCGTTATCCGCCTGAGTCATGGGTAATACTATTTTTTCTACCTCTCTCTCTCTTCTTTCGTTTCGTTTTGTTTTATTTCTCTCTCCCTCTGTCTTTCTCTCTTAACATCAGTCTCCTAAGAAAAAAAATAACAAAATTTTTTTTTCAATTTCAACAGAAATAGATCTCATAAAAAAATAAATATATTCTCTTTCTTTATTATACACCACTCTATAGTAAATACAATAGTAAATTTTATATAATAATAATGTATAATTATTTAGCTGACCCTAGTAATACTTTTGATCTCGCTGTAGCTATCTCTCTCTCTCTCTCTCTGTCTCTCACTCTTACAAAATCAATATATTATCTCTCTTGTATATGCTAAAATTGAATTCGATAAAGTCATTGTCCCGGTAAACAATAAACCTATGAAATGTAGTAACCATTACCACCCACTTTACCTACACATATGTAGATACTAAAAATATCGGTAAAAATAAAAAAACTTGACACGATTTTGTAATCGTTTCTATTTCCTGATTCTTTGTTTCTTTCTCTTTATTTACGTTATGATTTATTTTTATTTATAAAGCCAACCTATAGTCCTAGATATTAAATTTGTTTATGTTAGTTTTTAATTAAATTTATATTAAATGTAGAAAGAACTCAAAAAATATTTTTTTTTAATTTTTCTTTTTGTGTTTTTGTTTTCATAAATAAAAAATCAAGAAATAGAATATCTTTTTTGCCTTCTTTAATAGTAGCCTCACTACCTACATTTTACTCAATAGTAGAGTAACATTTTAAGAGCTTTTTATTTTTAAGTAAAATACTTCAAAACAATTAAACGTTTTAATAATTATTTTATGCAAATGCTTACCTGTCTACATCTAGACCCCTTTTTACAATTAATTACATGCCTACATATGTATATACATACAATATTAACTAAATAGTTACGATATATAGCAATAAAATAAAGAAAAATTATTCTTATCTATAACTAACTTCATTACCACTCTTGTCCTTTCTATCCTTCTACATACATATAAATAAAGCTTACTAGAACTTTCTCTCTTTGTCCTGTACTTTTTTATATTTTTCACTTTAGTTTATAACCTTACCCAACCTATTTATAAATTTTGTAGTTTAAATTCTATTTCAGCCTCCAAATCACATAAACAATAACAAAAACAACTCTTAGTATGTCAAATAGCAAATTTGTATAAAAATTACAAACATTTTTTAAGTAATTAGTCTCAAATAACAAAAGCAAAACAAAACAAAACAAACAAAAAAAAAACATGTTGCAAATTTCTGTAGAATCTCGCACCATTTGATTTCACTTGAATTATAATAGTTGAAGCTTTTTAACAAAACATAACAAAAACAAAACAAAACAGATGACCCTTTTCAAAGATCCTTTACCAAAGTGTACCCAAAATAGTTTTGAACTCATATATCATTTTCTATTAAACAAATTTTTTAAATAATATTCAATTATGTATGTCCGTCCCATATTACATTCTTCCTCTCTCTTCTCCACTTTTTTCTTTAATTTAAATTATATTTTTGTTTTTTTTTTCTGTTTTTGATTATTGGCCAGCAAATCAATCTATTGTCGTTATAATGGTTTCTATAATACGTAAAATATTAGTTTATCAACAGTCTTCGATCAGTCATGATTACAATTCATGCAAACACTTGCGCTCATAAGTTGGTTAAGAGCACTTTTAGTTATTCTTGCGGCCTACAAAACATGCAAACAGATTTAAAGAAATTAATCTATCACTTACAAATATTTTCTGAACATACCTTATTAAAATTTATATCAAGTGAATGAATTTTGTTTAACCATGACAAATAATTTCATTAAATGGCAAATCTTTAATTCAATTAATGATGTTTTTCTAAAACGTGTAATTGCCCTTAATTGACGCTAATCAATAGTTTTCCACTTTAACATTTGTGTGTTTTCTATCAAATCGTATTTAAATTCAAAATTTGAAAATTCGTTTCTCCCTTTTAACCACAAGCTAACATCAATAATATATCTAATCGCTGAAATCGGAGGAAATTGTTTTCATTACTTGAACTTTAAAAGTTTAGTAATTTATTATCTTTTTTATTATTAATTCGTAAAAATTTGTCCTCTTCTTATAGGAAAAAAAAAAGAGGAAATCAAGTATAATTAATTACCCACTCTTGTCTTAATTAGCTGAGCTCAAGTGTATGTAACTTTTTCAATATGTTTATATCTTTAGTATATAATTATATTTACAATAACAAAATATTTTTTTCTAAATGGCTTTTGTTGAGGCCGACCAAACCAAGCAAATGATTTTTGTGTTTCAAAATAATTTATGGTTTTTCTTTTTCGTTTTCGTTTTTCGTTCTTTTTATTTTTTGCTTAACTTGGAAATTGTGTTGCCAAACATTTCCTTATCACATCAGCTACTATATACACTCAAATACATACGCACACACACACACAAACACAAACACAGACCCCATTCTTTCCACGACTTGACTGACGTTTACGAAAACATTCAGATTAACATTCAGTCATACAATTACATGTATTTTGCCATTGAAAAATCGATGACGCTTTAAATGACCTATAAAAGCTGTTAATTAAATGACGGCATCAGTTTCCGAATACCTTTTTTTCTTCCTTTATATTATACGGCAAAATTCGTAATTGGTCACACAAAAAAAAAACCCAAAACTAAACATTTTTCATGTGCTAAACAAAATATTGTTAAAAAAAAATTAAAAAAATAATTTTCACCTGCCTTCCATGTATATATATGTGCAAATGTGCCGCTTCGCTCTCTGTTAAAATCATTGCCAACCATTTGCTGGTTCGTTCGTTCGTTCGTTCGTTCTATTGATCATACGGTGCGTGTGTGATTTCCTTCGTGCGTTTCTTCGTCCTATTGTATATATGTATCTGTGTAAAAATGGACAGTAAGTTTCGTACTCAAAAATTAAAAAAAAAATTAAATATTTTTTTTTTTTGAATTCACCTTCTTACAATTGAAAATATAGCGAATATATATTTTATAATTTTCTTCTATTTTAATTGTTTTTTTTTTGAAGTTTTAAAGTACTGTGAAAATGCTTGTAAATACATACGATGCATACTATTTTTAAAAAACCTTATAACAACTTAATTTTAGTTACTATAGATATGAACATTCATTCCTATGTTTTCTGTTTAAGATCAAATAATTTCTCTCTGTTAATCTCTTAGTTTTAGAAATGTAAAAGAGCATTTGCATAATCTCAATATACATATATTTTACCTGAGCACACAACACCTACACACAAAAATGCTCTTATAATATTTTGTTAATCACACATTAAAAACTCACACACACTCACACTCTTATACATTATGCTGTTAGATTGAATTCTCATAAACAAACTCTCTTATGGACATACATACATGTATACATACATATGTATATACATATACATATATGTATCTAATGTGTATAGGAGAGTATGTTTATAAGGTTTAATGTAACGTAAACAAAGTCACTATCAGCCATTATTACCAAACAATACTACTTACTTAATTAAAAATAGTATGTAAATAATTACAATATTTGTATGTATTGTAGATATCATTGTAGTATAAGTATGGTTTACAAGCATTTTCCTTACATTGATACACTTCAATATCAATTCACTTTCCATTCCCTCTGGCTCTCACTCCCTCTAATTTCTCTCTCTTTTGTTATATATTTAACTCACTCTCTCAACTCAAAGTAGTAATTGTTGAAAACAAACATAAACTCCCTGTAAAATAGGAGACACAGCATACAAAATGGCACAGCTGAACAATATTAATAATTCTCTGTTGTTTTTCATTGTTTTTTTCTGTTAATTGCCATTACCATTACTATTACCATCGCCACTTTGCCACTTTTTACCACTCTCCCCTCACTGTCAAACATGATTTATGATTTTTCTTTTGTTCTCACAATAAACCCGTAACGATAACTTTTATGTATTATTGCGTTACGTTATGATCGAATAATTTTTGTTGTGTACATACTTACATACATAATTGTAGAAGTAAAAAATAAAATAAAAGAAAATAAATAAAAACATGCAATAATTAGTTAGACCAGTATGATGTTTATAACAGTTTATAATAATTCGAATGAAAAAATAAAATCAAAAGAGTTTTTTTTATTAACAACGACATGAATGTATTGAAGAATAAAGAAAATCGTACAGCCAACTAACCAAACAGCCAACAAACCAAACATTTTTTTTAACGGTTATCAAGTTTTCCCAAAGATTCTGTTAAGCTTGCTTGCCTCTCATTCCCGTTTTCGATCTAGGAGCTCAACTTGATTCAATATGCGAATTAAATTCCACAAAAAATGGCCAACAAAATAAAATTAACGAAATTTATTTACATACATACATACATACATATATGCATATTTTAAATGTTCTATAGCATACAACATATATAAAACATATGTAATATTGTATGTACATATACATAAGTTTATATACATATATGTAAATGCCTTTGTGAAAAAGGAAAATTGATTCGTATGTCATATACATATATTCGACCAGCTGAAAATTGAAAACACAATCACTGAGTATTTTTGTGGAACATTCACAGGTTGAAACAAGTGATAAAAGTAAAACCGAATAAAATCGAATAACTAAACAAAACAAAATCAAAAAAGAAAAATAAAATAAACGAAATTCTTACAACTTCAACTGAACTATGCTAATTAATGAAACTGGAAATTATAACAATTCTGCTAAACTATTAGAGCACAAAGATCTTTCCATTGAGGTGTTAACAATAACAAACAAATGAAGTACATCAGCAAAATGCAAATGAAGCGCGGACACCAGACAATCTTTTTTCTTTCTAATAAAAAAAATTTTTTTTTATTAATTTATTTTATTTTTAATCACTCACAATTGCTTTTTTTAAACTCTCTCTTTCTCTCTCTCTCTATCTCTCTCTTTCTCTGTAAAATTTTGTTAACTTTATGTAACTCTCTCTCTTTCTCTCTCTGTATTTCTTACTCTTTTAACATATAACATAACATATTTATTGCTAATATTATTATGATTATTACTACTTTTTTATTTATTGTTTCTTTTCTTTAATATTTAATTATTAAAACAAAAACAAAACTGGTGTGTAAGTATGTGTGTGTGTGGAGAAGAGCGTATTGGTTATAACGGTTAAGTCAAGAAAAACTAAAAAAGAAAAAAAATTGCGCATATTTTTACATACATACTCTCCCAACTAACAAACACATACGAGCATAATTAATTAAAACCCATACATACGAACATATCGAACGGTTTCGTTCGTATGTTCCATAGCCTTTGTGCATTATGTGCGTGTATGTGTTTTTAGTTGTATTATATGTATTGTTAATGCATACAACAATTTTCTCTCAATTCTCTCAAATTTTTTTGTAATATAGTAAATAATTGCAGGTATTTCGGTCGGTAAGTTATTGTTTAGTTATTGTTAATGACTGAAAAAAACCAAAATAAACAAAAAAAAACTATCAAAATAAATTTATAAAGTGTCTGGACCATTCGTCGTATACGTAATACACAACAAATAAATATTAATTATACGTACACACAAACGCATTCCAATTGAGAGAAATCTAGACATTCAACCATATCTGGCATTTAATAAAGAAAACAATCCATATATATTTTATGATTGTTAAAAAAAATCTAAAACATTAATTTAATAATAATATTTAAAAAGAAAGAAAAAAACCACATAGTCAATAACATTTTAATAGCTTTTAACAGTTAATGGCTTCTTACATTTATGTTTTAAAATATTAAATGAAATATTTTTTATACCAATACCCAATAAGAAAATAAATAAATAAAATATATATTTTAATATTTATTAAAATTTTTGAACAAAATATTGCTCGAATAGATAATTAACGGTGTCCTTTAAGAAAAACCCCTACAATTCAAATATTTCTCCTGCTCTAGTTGAGCGTTTGTGAGTAGGTATACTTATACGTTTTTTTTATTTGTTATAATCAATTAACACCCATATATACAATGTATGTATGTACATAATTTAGAGATCAATCAATCGGTAGACCAATTAATCGTAACTGTTACAATTCTTGATACGTAGAATTTACTTTAAATTTAAAATTAATTGTGTTAGAAAGAAAAAAAGAAAACTATATACCAAAAATGATATCATTTATTCGTAACGATTCAATTCGTATACCTAAACATGCATACTTACGGTTGCAAGGGGAAATTAGACATATATATTAAGCATAGGTTATGCTATAAATATTTCAATTATTACTACTGGCGAGCAAATGTACTTTTCCAAAAAAAAAAAGAAATAATGTGGAGGAAATTAAAATTTTTGTCAAAACAAGCAATTCCGTACTGACAACTGATTTCTAAAATTGGAATAAATTGATTAACTAAAGTAATTATGCTTGATTTAAAAATATGCTCGATTGTATCCTTGTTGACTTCAGTCGGTATGCATGTCAGGATGTATAAAAGCCCCCAAACATTTTCCTTATATGTACACAATTTATATCTTTCCTTTTTTTTGTTCCTTTCGTTTTTCAATATTTGACTCTATTCTACTTTTATTACTTCTTCTGCTATTATTTAAGTTTCATTCATATTACTAATAATTACTGTTTTTAATTCTTGAAAAGTTTTTAGGAATACATTTAAAAAAGTGATCTTGTTTTTCTTTTAGCATTTTTTCTTTAAATAATAATAAAAACATAAAATAACAAAAGCACGTGTTCTTTTTTTTTTTAATTGGAGGATCAATCAATCAGTCAGTCAGTCAGACAAACAGTCAGTCTATCAGTCAATCAATCAATCAATCAATCAATCAGACTAACAATTGATTTGCATGAATGCGACGACACACGTTCTAAAGTTCAGTTGTTGTTAACGTGCGTCGTTAGGTTGTTCTCCTAACCAAGCATTATGGCCATCAAATATCACATTAGGTATAACGATCATTATTGTTAAAACAAAAGCAAATTTTGTTTTCTTTTATCTTTCTCTGTTGTCCAGCTATATGGTTGCAAGTCAATATGTATGTACTATATACTCTATATACAATATAAATATGTATAAACGTAAAGTAAAGATAGAATCCTTTTATTTTATATTTCTTTCCTTATTATTATTATTTTTTTTTTTATTTTTTTCGTACATTATTATTAAGTATAGAATATACATAAATATGCTGTCTATATACAATACATAACTGTTTGTCCTTGATAAGTATAGTTCTTTTGCTTAAAAGTCAACAATAAAAACATATAGCAGAAGAAATGATTCTGTCTACAGTACAATTTGGTGACAAAAGTGTACATACACAAATACAATTACTTGACAATATATTCGAGACTACAAACAGCTCGAAATCTTTAAAAGTTCGAAAAAGAATCAAACTTTACCAACTTATTGCTTGCAGGAATAATTTTTTGATTCGAATACTTAGTATGATTGGTGAAAAAGGCCTCAACAATATTTCGAAAATATTGTTTAGTTATTCTGCAAATGAATCAATTTTGTCAAACCTACATTGCTTTTTCTTCCCTGTCAAAAACATCACTTCTAAACTGAGCAAACTACCATATCCATGTTGATATTGATAGAACTTGTTTAAGATAATATTCGCTGAGCAATTGAAGTGTATCAGTAGCATTTTTTTATAAAAGAAATACAAAAAAGATTTCTTACCGTAATAAGTCGGAAAAATGCCAAAAAATTTTAATCTACAAAACCATCTAAGTCGTCTAGGTTATTAAACTCAGAGCGATCAACGATCAGTTACCGAAATATTTTTTCATATATGGATCGTAAGAATTGAATAATTGTGATACGCTATTTGAGTATAACAATTAATTAAGCTTAATTTACAAATTTCAATTTCATTTCCAAACACACTGTTATCGAAATTTAATAAAAAAAAAATTTTTAATTTTTTTCTAAAATCTTAATCGTGGTAAATTAAGAGGAAAATAGATCACCCGTTCTTAAAAATATTTGTCAGACATTAAAATGATTACTTTTCTCTCTTTCTTTTGGCTATATTCTATCAAATATACGCTGCTTGAACTAGTACCAAGAGTATCTAATAACCCATAAGGTCCACAATTTTTATTTTATGTGCAATGATTCGCAAAGCACAAAATACTTCAAATTATTTAAAAGGCACTAGTTGAGGTTTGTAAAATGTATTCTTGTAAGCTGAGACAAATTTCATAACGAAAGGTTGATAAAAGTTAACAGGTAAATTAAAACATAAAATGTTTACCTTATATGATAATCAGTTTGAATTTTCCAATACAGTTTAACTGTAAAATAGTTTTTCTATTCACGTGATAACTCTAATGAAATAGTGAATCTACAAACTGTACTTGAGTTTAGCAAATGTCAACAAATATAAAAACCTGTATGAACACAACTTTGTCACTCTGTACTGAGATTGCATGCAAGGTAAAACATATAAACATTTATATATGAATATACATACTACAGTATAAATGTTATATTTTATTAAACGAATGAAATCTGGTTAAAAAATAAACGTTATAAATTATTGTTGACGTACATATTTCTGTTATTTATTATTTGAATAATTCAGGCAATTTATATCACAAGTCTACTTAGGAGAGGGTATAGTTTACACCTTTAAATACTTGTTAGGGTAATAATACAATTGATAGCACTTCACGTTAACTGCTACAAAATATATGGTTATTAAATTTAGATATATGTACATATATTTATATACATATGCATGTATATTAAAATAAATGAATAGTTCATAGACTCAATACGAAGTTATAGCTCGGCTATAGAATCGAATGAGTTTTACTTTCCTACAGATATAATAAGTTCAATAGGAATTAAAACTAAAATAAAAATAAGTTGTGAACATGTAAAGCAATTTAAAAAATCTACATATAGTAATTATTCACAATATGTTCAGAAAGCGGTACGTCGTCGTGCTTGTGTTTTGCTGTTTAACAAACACACTCCAATTCTTCGGTAAATAACACAGGCCGACATTTAGTCTAATCACGAAAACTAGACTATACTTTTCTAAAGGGTTTTGGGCTTTTGCACTAATCCTAAACTGATTGAATAGTTACGATATCTTTTTTTGTCCCAGAGATATCGTTGAATGAAAATTAACGGTTCCATCTAAATTTTACCAAAACTACAAATTAGTAAAATAGGCTAAATCGCCTATGCTATTATGATATTAAGAAAAGTTTTAAAAAGCGTTAGTGAATAAAATTTATGGTCGCCGTAGTCTAGAAAGTAAAGTGATCCGACATCTTAAAAAATAAAAAAAACTGACCAAGAGTTGTAATGACTAATGATGTATGGGAATGTGTAATAAATAAATTGACATGTATATGAAAGCGGATCTAGTCGATTTGTTTTTAATAACTTTTAAAAGACGCTCAAATCACTCAAAATTTCAAGTTTTAGACAAAATTTCTTACGGTTAAATAATAATACCCAATAATAAAAAACACTCCCAAGGCTGTCACTAGGAGTCGACGTAGTAATATTAGCATAATTGTGCATAAAATTGACACATTCCACATGAGTGATCTGTGAAGCTAGGTCGTAGTCATGATTAAAGAGTTATAATAATCGATAATGCACGATTTTGCTATATGTGTGTAGCAGTTTTGTATTTTATTTTAAAATAATAATAATAACTAAATAAATAATGTTTAATTTTTCGTATTTAAATAAATATAAAATTTCTCCAAACTCTATTAACATGCTCAAAAAAATTATCTGTTGTACTAATTTCTTTACAAAATATTAGACTGGTGTACCAGGAACGTCATAAATTACTTTATTTTTGCGAAAGTTCGTCAATTTCGATTTATATTTTTATAGATTTATTTATTACAGGCATTGCTTATCACGTTATTGACCCAAATTAAGCTGGACACAAAATATCATATTTATTTTGTCATTTTATTTTCCTTTTTTTCCTCAATTATTTTGTGTGACCTCTGTTTGAGTTGTTCGTTATTCGTTCGTATTATTATATTTTACGCTATTGTTGTTATTATTGCATGAGCAATTAAACTTATTGTGTGTAAACAAATGACACATACACATACACAGACAAATACACATACACAGTGACTACTATTTATGAATATGTACTGCTTTTGCCTGCAACAAGTTAATTACATATGAATTTATTATATATATTTATATACTACATATGTACGTCGTCGAACATGTAATTAAAATCAAACGCGATTTTCGAAAAGCAAGTTTTTTTAATCATTGTTTATCGCCATTTGGTTCTCGTTTTTTTTTAATATTTTAATTAAAATCTTCTTCATGTTCATTAAAAAAGAGAAAAAAATTTCACCTGTTGTCATATAAACTTTACTAACACCACAATATACGAGTGTATACATACATATGTATGTAGTGGGATATGTTTTGGTACATGCCCTCTAAATATATTGTCTATTCTATAAATCATTTTTGGCCAAAGTCCACATATGTACATACATATATAATACTGTTCGTTTGTCTTCCTTTTTCTAATTTATTTTAATTAAACGAAAAACATTTTCGAAAAACTTTATTCTAACACAAGTGCTAGTAGGCGACTGTCTTTGTTAGTCAAGGATTTAAATTTCCCAAAAGACTTTAAAAGCATTACAATTTGATAGCAACTTATACAAACATTCATATATGTATTAAAGCTATTATAAAGCTTAACTTATATGTGCATGTTTGGGAGGCATAATAATAATAATAATAATAATAGCGCCTTGGTTGGTGTTGTTATGCAAGCTACCTCAATGTAGGCATAGGCTATCAACAAGGTATTTTAACCGGGAACCTTTTCATAAAACAGATTCTTATTGAATATAGTGCCAATATATATATAGGCCAGTTGATTGTTAGTATTAAACGTAGAGATTTAAATTAATTTGCAATCTATCCTTAATTGCTTAGGCGAAGAGCTACTTCTCAAATTCATATACTACACAGTCATATATTCAGCTACCAAACATTCTATACAAGAGAAAAGGCAACACTTGTCTCTTTCTTTCTGGACGTGATATAAAGCACAGAATTTTTCTTACCCAATATTTATTAATTGTCACTTCGTTTTGTTGCCATACATACATATTATAAAAATTTAGCTGTGAAATATTTTCAAATATTGTATAAAGTACTTATTGTCATATTTTTTTTCTTCATTTTAATTACAAGAGTTCTACACATATTCTTGTGAATTCTCAAGATCACGTTGAATAAAGAAGATTCAAAATACAGCTTCAGTAGTGTATGCATACCTATGTTTGCATATTTGAATATTTACAGTGAAGTACATAAGTTGCTAAATCATATAGAATTAGTTCATAAAATTCATACACAAAACTTAAAACGGGTCAACATTGTGATCAAATTCATAAGGACATAGTGCACTAAAAGAAACCGTTATATACCAGTTGCATTCAAAAACATCAATATGAATGGGATCTCAAATGTAAAACCAGAAATTTTTTGGGTTTTAATTCACATGAAATGACATACATAAATATTTACAATGGATTTAAGAGGTAAAGGTCAGAAATTGTATTGATTTTACTGCAAACTTTGTAAAAAAAAAATACAAACTACACCTTTTTGGGAAAGATTTGGACCTCATCCATCTGCTATTTAACAAAAATTGAAAAAATTCAATTTTAACGACTACTTCGATTATATTGCAACTACGTACGTAATTTGTCATTAGAACCCTTCAGTCAGGATTACGACCTAGTTTCTCAGGTATATTGCAACTATTGGCTATTAAAGATAAAGCTGAGCTTAATTTTCACTCTTACTGTATTATTGTATAATGCTTCGAAGATTTGGCCTCTTCCAGTTGCAATAAAAAAAACCAAAAAAAAAAAGAAAAAATAAATCCTAAAAGTGCATCGTCATTCAGACTACGGATGTTGTAAGTACTACACATGTTCTACACATACAATGAGCATATGTAAATTTATTGTATGTAAATATGTGTTCATACATATCTTATACTCTTGATGCTAACGTCAAACAATCTTGATGCCTGTATTATAGAAGACATCTGGTGGTATGCAGTCTTTTGTTGCAGAGATTTGATTTTTGTGAATTTTGTTTCTGCCATCGTCTTGTTTTTTTTTAAATCTTTCTTTTGGTTTTTATTTATTAAATACTCTTGTCGCAACCACTCAAGAACTAACAATAACTTTGTAGTGTTTTTTATTTTTGTATGCAAATACGTACAATCAATATTGTTGTTGTTTGCTAAAATCAAATCAAAACAAAGGTCAATTCATCCGACTATATGGACAAACTAAACATTCTGTAAGGCATTTTGCCGGTGGTGATTGTTCATTATACGAACCAAACTAAATCAATATTTTTTTTCTCTTCATATCAAACTTTTCTATCATCAAACGGACAAAAACAAAAATCTTAAAAAATACACATTTTCATAACGATCACAAGTAGTAAACAATTGATATACGGGTAAGAATTGTTTGACGTCAGGCCAGATTTGCTTAAACGATATTACCAAATGCATTTAAATTGTTATACATATATACTTGAATACATACATACATATGTATGTATGTCTGTGTAGACAGATGTAGAAACTCTAGAATCTTAAAATTAATTTAATTAATTAATTATCCTTTCAAAATTCTATGCGTTATAAATTTGAAAGGTTATTAAACGAATAAAGTTTTGTTAAATTTTCAAAATACATAACTTATTATTGGAAAAAATGCTACAGTCGATGCTTTAGAACACAACTCTCAGAAGTTACCAAAAATCATAAATCACTAAACATTCTTAAAGTATTACTCATTTTGTTTTTGTTTTTTCTTTGTTTTGTCTCTCACATTATATCAGCTTATTACAATTTGTTTTAATTTAATTTTAAAAACATACGATTGACAATATGTACTATCACCACGTACATGCAACATATTCCATAAGCACAGTACGCGTACATAAACTGTATAAATACATACATATATGCATAAAATTAAGCATTTAGGGTGGTATGTATGTATACGTCTTCAATCAATCTGCATGAAATTTTTTTTAAATGGCATGAATTTCAGTATTTTTCAGGCGATTAATACCACTTTAAGCATTTCAATAATTTCCGATACTACAAAACACTAAATCTTATGCTTATTATTATTATTATAACGTAATAATCCATGTACATAAATACTCGTATATACATATATAATATAAAAATTAAAATATAAAAGCAATTGTATGCTACACACATATATGTACATATGTATGTGAACAATTTAAATATTTCACTATTTTTCTTTTATAAACTTGAATGTTATTGCATTTGTTAAGTAGTCTTTGTCTCTTTTTTTAATTTCAATTAAATTAGATCATAAAGAATTGGTATAATGTTTGTAGTATATTTTATTTTTTATTTTTATAAACTAAAACATACACACACATATTTCCATATGCTACACATTTATATGTATGTACGCATTCATACATACATGTAATCAAATTAAATTCTTTTTATAACCCACTATAGTGGGAAAAAAATAAAAAATATTTTTCTATATGTATGTGTGTGTTTCTAGTTATTTTTTCTATTATTATGTTTTTAATTATACATACATACAATTAAAAAGAAAATTTTAATAGTCTTATGTATGTATGAATATCTGTGTATATAAAAAATATAATATTTTAAGGTTAATATTTATTTTTTGTTTGGTGTAATTTATTGGATGTCTTAATGCCAAATTTTATTAAAAAGAATACACAATTAAAATAAGTATGTAATAAAGCATATATAAATTTTATAATCCGTTTATGATTAGTGTGCTCAGGGAAGAGCTGCTTGGTTGGAACGAGGACGTCGTTGCAGTGTCCAAGAAAGTCAACAACAAGCGGCGGCTTGTCATCGACGTTGGGTAAAAAGAAATAGAGTAAGTGTATACGAGTAGATAAATCAAAGTATTCTACAATTCAAAGACTGCTCCAATCAATTATTGCTGTACATATTAATCTAACAGCACTTTCAAAGATGTACATATATAAGTTTCTCAGGCAATGCTATTGCGAATAAAACTACTAATATATAATCTCTCTGTCCCTCTCTCACCATACAAATTATACTGCACAACAATTCTAAATACATACATACATAGTAAAAACTTCTATTAAAAATATAATACAATACTATAATTATACTTCTTTTTCGCTTAACAAAAAAAAAAAAAACTATTACAAGTTCAAATCTAAATATTCGTTCTTCTAAAAGAACAAGATCTGTTGTTCAAGTTTTTCTAATGACCATAGTATAATATGTACAAATAATATATACATACTTTTTACGTATCGTTTGTTCGCTTTGAAAATGTATACAAAATTATTCAACAGATACAGGATGCCTCTTTGGGTGGTTCTTCAGATGATGAGGACTTTTTAGGTGTCCTACGCGGTCCAAGCACTTTTGCTAATGCTTTTTTATATGTTGGTCTGGGAACAATAGCTCTTGGTTTAGTTATAGCATTTGTAGGTACTGGTGAAAAAGGCTTCAAAACGGTGGAATTGCGCTTGATTGGACCTTCACTTATAGGTAACAAACACTTTGATCTATTTCTTATGCTCAATGCAAATTAAATGCCTAAAAAATTACAAATACCTGTTATTGTTGTTGATTTACTTGTGATCAGGCATCGGATTTATATGCTGTCTATTAAGAATTTTATTTTGCATATGTCCATCTCATTGTATATCGACAAAGAAAAATGCTCGAAAGAAGAATAGCAATAAAGTAGACGCCGACCACACAACATCTCTGCTCAGAGGGGAAAGCAAACGTGTTTCAATAGCACGTGGACCAGGCCAACAGGTATGAATTTATTATAGCGGGCACAAGTATTACAATAATTAACACTACATTGTATTTTTATTTGAAGCCACGATATCCGATAACTCATAAGAGGTCTAATAGTAAAATGCTTAATGAGGGTATGGAAGCTTTGCGACAAATAGCCACCACTTCATTGTTTATGCAAAATGAACAAAAGCCCATGACGAATCGTATTGTACCCATTATCAAAGAACCTGAAAATCTTAATGGTAAATATATATTACTTTTTGCTTTTTGCTTTTCGCCTGTAATTCTCTAATGGAATGCTTTTTGAATAATATGCAAAATCAAATGTTTCGTTCGTTTAATTATGGATATGTAATCATACTTTGACTCAACATATTGCATTTATTATTAATTTTATTATAATTAAAAGCAGATATACCAGAAGCCTCAAGCGACAATAAACAAACGCCAGAAAAAGCTCCAACGCTGGATACTACAAAGCAACATAATGTAGTCTCAAGCCCTAGTGCAGCTATTAATGAATCAACTACTAATACTGCCGTTTATCAAGCCCCTTTAAAACAGTCAGAAGAAAAGGAGGTTGTGGACTGTGCTGTAAGTACGAATAACGGTTTCAGCAGCAAATTGTCTCGCCAACGTATTTCGGTTCACCAATCAAATCCTGCGGTAAATTTACTATCTCAACAAAATTTAGTTGCTCTAAGTGAAAGTAGCACCCAAGAAATGGAGACATCATTAATGTTCGTTAGAAACCCGAATCTAACAAACGAAATGCTTACACCACAAGTTCAGCCCAAAACAACAACTACGATAGTGGATGCAACCGTTTCAAATCTAAATTATTCTATAGGAGATAATACTCTCATTCCTCCGATTCATGCGCCTAGTAATGTGGCAAAAGTTAGTTTATTAACTGCGAGACCAGCTAATGCAGGTTCGTTGTCAACAACAACCAGTACCACTAACACTGCAAGTACTTATGCGGCTGCATTAGCCGCAGCTATATCTTCCCGCGGCAACACCGAACGCACTGAAGGCCTTATTCGTGGTCCACTTGGAATGCCAATGCACGTACTAGCTGCCTCTTCATCCACATATGCCTTGCCAGCTTCAGCACCCAGTACTTGCCAGGTTAAAACATCAACATCAGCTCCACTTCCAGCACCTTCGACAGCACCTTCTGCATTAACGACAAATACAAATGAGTCTGCATCCAATATACAGTGTATACCAGGTCAAGTGGTTCAAGATTTACCATTCATGGGTAACGCCATTACCACTGTGCCAAATCAACTATCAACTATAAATGAACCCAGCTACAATAGCACGACTTTAAAACTTCCCGCAGCATCAATGTTATCTTCCACATACTCTGGTAGTTCCTCTACGCTATCGCCAAACAGTCTAATTGGTTCTACATCGTTTACGACACCTACCACCCAAACTACTGCTGGCGCTAAATACGAGCCAGAACTCTTGTTAAGTCCAGCTAAGCTAGGTCAATAAAACAGTGCATGCTCGTACACCAAATCACTAGGCTTTACATTGATTACAGACTTGTCTTGAACACATATTCATCTATCCTATGTAACGTGTGTAATAGTTGTAAGCCATACATCTTTTAGGATTGATTTATTAAATGAATAGCTAGCTATAGAATTTTATAGGCTGAGGGTATTGTCAGCGTTTTAGAAAGATTCCAAATAAGCAACCCGCTATCTGCATAGAACACAAATGTCTAATAATATTCGTTTAAATAGGGGACTATACAGAGAACTCGTTTTCATAATACAAAAGTCGTCTTTAATTTATTGGACCCTCTCGAGACAAGAAGTTTCAAGATCTGGTCAGAAATGCACTTGTTAATTGCGTTGTAAGTGCGTACATTGTAAAAAGGACCACGATAAACAAAAATATACAACCAAATTAGTTTGGAAATGTTCTTTTTACACAAATTTAAATCGTGACTTTAAGATAAAATGATAGGAGTTAAAATAAAAGATGACGAATTCTTGAAAATTTGATTTAAATTCTTATAATTTTTATATTTGTCATTCAGATAGACAAAAAAAACTGAAAATTGTATAATTTATAAGAGATAAGCTTAAAAGGATTCTAAACATTTCATTTTTATGAATTACAATTCTGTTATTTTAATTAATAATTACTGCATGTTATCTTTTTTATCCAACAAAATTGTAAATAGAAAGTTTGCTGGTGGTTCAAAGTGTAAATTGGTTACTAGAAATAATACTTTATATGACATTTATTGCATACAGGTGTCGTTTTTTTTTTAATTTTAAATAGGAAAGCATAGAAATTAGTTGCGTAAGTGAGCTTTAAGATAATTTAAAATTTCTACACAACTACATGAATTTATTTGTACATCTTACAGGGCTTTTCAATTACTCTTTCTAAAATTCTATATTTATTTATTAAATTCTCATGACCAGATCGTATTTTAGTTTTCTTGATGATGATCAGCGTAGCAAAGGAAACTGAAATCACGAATAAAAAGTAAAACCCAAAAATTGTTATATAAATGTATGGTAGTATGTATCATCTATTGATCTGTATTAAAAAATATATCTTTATAATTATTTATGAGCATAATACAAGCAATCGAGAAAAAAACCAGTTCTTGTTAACTGAATTAAAATAATAATTCCGTTATGTCAGTATATAGTTTATGTAAATTTTATTAACATTAATTACTTATTCTTTTGTTATTTATGTATGACATTATGTTTAAATTATAAAACTATATTGTATTATTAAATAAAGAAATTATTAAATCGTGCATTAACACAACTATTTACGTCTGTGCCAGCATAATTAAATCGTATACATTTTTCGTTAAAATTAATTGAAAATTTTTTCGAAAACATCAAATGATTAGGCCAACATAGCATAACTGAATATTATTTTGAATTGACAAAAACACAAATGCCTAAATTTTTGGCAATAACATTATTCCACATTATTCTACATTGTTGTCTTAATCATGCAATGTTGTGTAATTAATTATGTGAGCATAAGCGACTGTTTCTGTATGTTTTGTGATTAATGAAACAATTAAGAAGTTTAAATTTAAAAAATCTTAGGAAATATAAAAACTCATTTTATTTTCTTCGATTTCATGCAATGTTTATGCATTACATATAAAATATTACATAAGAAAAAAAAAAATAAAATCCTGAAACCAACAGAGGAAATACATATTACATTTATTTTGTTTCGTATAACATACGCTTATATATTTTTTAAAACTTATAACATTTTTATTTTCTTTAAAAAATATATATCAAAAAGTAGTATTAAAAAATGACCGACAAAGAAAAATTAAATAAAAAAATTTTAAAACAGTATGAATTGTCTTGTTGTTAATTAATTGTATAAATATTATCTGTAGCTCTCTTGAAAGTGAATAGTTCATAGAAAAAATAAATAAAATTAACGAATATAATTAAGATTCGGACGAATATTGAGATTCTTGTTGTATAATGACCAAATTATGAACCGTTTTGTTTTCAGAAGGATTTAAGGTATCGTCAAAACTGGTAAGTGCAAGTCGCGTCTTAATTGATTTAACTGAAGACTCTACCGATCGAGAACGTGTATGCATATTGTTGCGATTACGAACACAACCCAATGGTGTGCGTCTACCCTTCGTCGGATCGTTGTTCTCAGTTTGCGATACTTTTAACTTTGGTGTCGTAGGAATTTGATTTTCGCAGTCTTCATATATTTGTTGACGTGACAAACGGCGTTTTGGCTTACGATGTGTTCCCTTAGTAGAACTTTTCTTAGCACCTTTTACGCGATCCAAATGCTTATTTATTGGTTTAGACATTGCTATTTCTGAATTATTGTCATCATGGAAACTGACATTTGGATTTTGTGATGCCATTGACGCAACGCTGCTAGTTCCACTTGAATTTAAATTTAATGACAGAGTGGCTAAAATATTTTCAAGCATAACATCCTCATTTGCCTCATCAGTTTCATCATCGGTAAAAATAATTGGTGTTCTTTCAACTCCAATTGATGGAGAACGTGGATCTAAATCTTGTTGTAAAATAAAAGGCGTTTGGGGAAGCTGGGGAACTGCTTTTTGTTCCTCCTCAACTGTAATGTCAAGCTTTTCTTTTACATCCGGCATTTCAATGTCCTGATCTTCTTCATGTTTTACTTCCTCCTGCTGTTTAATTTCGTCTACTTTTTCCGGCTGACGAGAGTCGACAAAGAGGTCAGCAAATGTATCATCAAGAGAGAGAGATTGCTCAAGAGTGTCTTCAAAAATTAATGGTGTACGATTTAGATAAAAACTTGGTGACCTGGGATCGTTAAGATTGTATGAGAAACCACGAAAAAACCGTTTACGTAAAACTTCTAATGGATTATTATCTGGATGGGAATCGCGATTCGGTGTTTCAATTGGTACCAATTGAATTTTAGTGTCGACGCGGTTATTAGGGACCTAGGCACATTGTGTATTTGGTTAATGTTAAGATCTCAATCCTATACCGTCTTAAAATAATTATACGATTCGTACTTACGTTTATAGGGGTTCTGGAACCACTAGGTGACCTGGGATCGATCGTTTCGTTTTTACTCATGTTTACATTCATATTTAAACGATGCGTTGAAACAGTTTGTACTGTCGGTGTCGATGGTAGATAGCAACCTTCGATTTTGCTTTGTTTCGATCCCATTTCTTTAATATACACCAAATAATAAATTCACAAAATTTCTAAACTCAACAGCTGCATTCAAAAATAAATGGCGTACCGCTTTAATTATAAAACTGCTTCTTCTTTTTAGGAAAACAACAATCATAGAAAATGATAACATTAACAACAACAATGCTCTGTTCAAGCAATTTTATACGTATCAAGCATTAATTAAAAAAAGTTTGTTTGGAAAAGTTTAAATGTAATTCAATAATTTTGTAATTGTAATACTTTTTCAATGGTATTATTGTACTTTAATAAAATAATATATATTTTTTATGATGAAAATATAAGATTGGCAACACTTTGGTATACAAAAAAGGTATTATTTTATCGATATTTATGTCGATTACATGCGATACATACTACAAAGGGTAGCATTTTTTGTGTGTTATTAATTATTGCCTTAAAAATGCAACTCTTCGTACAATCGTCTTAATATTCTTGTGAACGAAAATATAGTTTGTTGTATTTTATCCAGTGTTTTTTGCGATAAATTTAAGTTTATCAATCCATAAATAAAGAAGTTAACAAAATATGTATCGTCTGTTGGTGTCTTATTAAAATGTAATCAATTATTAATAAATATTAATTCCCCATGAAATCAATAAGAGAATATTTTTACAAAATAGCCCATCCTTGGTGTGTAACAAAAACCTTAGAAAAAAAAATTGTGCGATGAAAAATTTTTACAGTATAAGAACATAAGAAAACTTATAATTAAAAAGTCTCATAAGCAAAAATAGAAGTAAAATAAATATATTGAAATCAATTTTTCGATTTGATTGGTTAAAACAGTTTAATTCGTACCAAATAAATATGCAGAGATGGCGTCGTCTATGCTAACGGCAGAGGTGTCAGCTTTAGCGTCAACCGAGGCTGATGTTGATGCAGCCATGAAGACTGTGTTGCATACCTGTGCAAATGATCCAGATTTTGCAGTAATTTGTGATTTTCTTCAAAAATTCTCAAAAGATTTGGGCATTGAATTGCCCAATTTTAAGCTGCTGTTGCTTTGGCTAACCAAAACTGATGAAGGTAAGTACCCGATTGTCTTAAAAAATTATAAATTTTTTCAACACACATATTTTTACCCATGCAGTTAAATATAAACTGTAACTGGTTAAAGTATTTACAAAAGAACGATCTAATTTCATTTGTTTCATGGTATTTAACTATTTTTAATCATGACCCATCGATGGAGACACTCTTTTGAAAGTAATTGTTCCACTGTTGAATGTCAAGTCTGTATCCTACTTCCTAGTGAACCCTTTACTTTTAAACATTTAAAAATCAAATCACTATTACAGTCAGTAAATTAATTTTTGAAGTTATTGGTCGCTACAAAGTTTCTAATCCCTTATCCTAGCATAAATATTATGTTAATGAACGGGGAACAACATACTTAATAACTTATATCTATTTTTGTATACTATCAAAAATCGTATTATTCTTTTTTAAAATAGATCTGAAAATAGAAATGCCTAAACATTAAATCCATATTTTTCAATTTTTAGTTCCATCTCAACTAAGGGATATGCAAATAAAACTTCTTAGGAAAACTCGTAAAACGGTACATGAAAAAAGCTGGGAATCAGCTCTAAGTAAATTCTGTTTTACATATTCAGCACAGGATGCTTGGGAAATAGAGAGATTTGGATACAAGAATTCAAGTCCTAAAGTCAAACTTCGTATTTTACGGGTAAGTAAATATTCCACATCAAATTTCGAAATTTACTTCATCACATATCCGATTTAATATTACAGGAACTACTTGAATGTCAATTTGAACGTAATATGAAATTTCGTGCAAAAATTTTGACTGTTGGTGCTGATTCATTGAGATCTCAACCAATAGGACGTGATCGATTGGGTCACGCATATTGGGTAACTCAAGATAATGATTGTAATATTCATATATACCAAGAACACTTGGATGAAGAAATATGGCAGGTTGTCGCAACAAATCGTGAAGAGTTTGTCAATCTTATAAAACGTCTTAAAGGCAGTGAGGTCGTGCTACCCTCTACTGACATTGGTATAGTTGATGAAGATACAACAAGTAGCAGTAGTCGTTTGGATTCAGAAGTATTAGAGAAGCTTCCACCACCCGAGGAAAAAGACGATTCCCAAGAGGACGAACAAAAAGTTCCGAAACTTAGCATAAAACTTATGCATTCTAAAGAGAACAAATGTAAAGACATTGGCAAAGGCGAGGAAGAGATAGCGGCTGAAGAAGATGCAAAGCTATTTAAAAAGATTGGTAATAGCCAAGAAAATCTTGAAAGCGATGAAGAAGAATTTGAAGAAATAGAAGAGGAATATGAGGAAAGCGAAGAGGATGTGGACGATGCAGAGGATGACTTAAACAGTTCAAAGAAAAACGTCAATGTACCAGATAAAAATTTAAATAAAAATTCTAACTCCGCTATTGACCAAAATAAAAAAGTTAAGGTAACTCCATTAAAAAAAAACTATGATTGTCTAAATGTTAAAATATTTTCCATATTATAGCCCCTTTTAATATCGCAAAACAAAGTATTAAACACTGACAATCTGTCAATATCAACAAATCCAACAAAAAAACGACCAATCGAAGAAGTGGACCCAAAATCTCCCTCTGGAAATGAATATCAGGAAATGAAACTAATCAAAAAACAAAGACCGTCATTAATGGATTCGAAACGGACTAAATCGATTAACAAATATGATGATAATAATGATGTGGGTGAAGAGGATTATGAGGAAACAGTCGATGACGACGAAGATGATGTTGAAGAGGAAATAGAAGAAGAAGACATTGATTCAGCAGCTGCCGAAGAAGATGAAAACGAGGACAAACCGTTCGATGACTATGATGACGATGATAGTGAGGAAGAAATAGTTGGGGAAGAGAAAACGGACCCTGTCGTACGTGTAGTAGGCGAAGGTTCTGGAAAGGATTGCGATGCAGAGAATTATTTTTTAAATATAGATTTTGACTCAGATGTAAACGATAAAACCGACACAAGCGAAGTTATAGAAGAAGAAGTGTATTTTGTGTGGGGAGATGGATATGGTAATGAATGCTTAGTCGGAGACGACAAAAATAACGACGAATCCATTAAAACTGAGCCGGTATCAGAAGCAAAAACTAACAATACTAAAAAAGGAAATTCTTTAGATGAGCAGAACACTTTGAACGAAAAAATGAATGCAGAACAAGATAAGTCTCATGAGCAAAATTTTTCTTCGCAGCAGTCTGATTGTAATGAAAGCGCTGAAACGGAAAGATCAAATAATGATCTAAAACTAGAAAAAAACGAAACCATCCCTGAGCAAAAGGTCGTAAATGTGAATGAAAGTATAGAGAAAAGTCCGAAGGTCCAAAACCAAATAAATGGAGAAAATCATAATCATAAATCTCCAAAATTGGATAGTCAAATAGAAAATAAAATAAACTGTATAGAACCAAATTGTAAAACTAACTCTTTAGATGAAAAAATAATAGAAAAGGACGCTCCTGTAGTTACGTCTGTAAAGAATAGTGACGACAAAGATATAAATGTTGCTAAGACAGAGTCCGATGATAAAGTAACAATAAAACAAACACATGCTGAAAAGATGTCTGCTTTAGAATCTCTAAAAAAGGAACTCCGCGAATCAAAACAAAAACAATTAGAAAAAAATGCCCAATCCACCGATGAGAACAGCAGCACAAAATTTTCTAATCCAGCAATGTACAATCGTAAAAGACGTCTAACTGATCAACAAACACTTACTATACGACCATCAAATTCTGAGAGTGAAATAGATTTAAATACAGAAAATGTAGATGATGCACCAAATGACCAAAAGTTAATTGAGGAAGATGTAGGCGGTAAAAGACTTAAAATGAGACCTAAACAAACCAACACTGAACTAAGAAAGAAAATAGAGGCTCAAAAATTTGCGGCAAATGATGAAACAACTTCATCCAGCGGTGGTGAGGAAGAATTAAGAAGACGAAAAAAGATAATATTGGGCAAAGAACATTCAATTCCACCAGTATTTAAAACCGGAGAAACATTAAATAAGTTTGAAAAATCGGGAGACATTGTTCAAAATAAAGAAACTGACATTTCAACTAAAAGCAATGAGAAGACTATTTCTAGTAGTAATTTAGATTTGCCTCAGCAAAGTTCAATTAAAAAGATTACACAGTCTACGCCAACTAAAGTAAAACCAACATTAGCAGAAATAATTGAAAAGAAATTAAAAAAGACACCGGAAAAGAACGATAAAGATTCAGTCGTGGATAACCTGGCTGGTATGACAGTGAAATCCATATTTCCTTCTCCAGTGAAAAGTCCTATTACGAAACCTTTAAAGAAGAATTTATTAAATCAAATTCGGCAGGAAGAGAGTGATGAAGCCGCTGTTCCTAAAAAAAGAACTATTAGTTTAGAATCAACTCCGGCACTTGTAACAGATAATAAAAAATTTGATACAGAAATTGTTGTAGAATCAAAATCAAGTGTAAAAACAGAGATAGAAAAGCAAAGAACTACTCCCGATCGTCAACGAAAGCGTCGCAGCAGCGAAGAAACTGTTCAAAAAGAAAGTCCTGAAGAACCAGAGGCCAAAAAAGAAGTGATTGCTGTAAAAGGGGGAGAAATTACTTCGAAGCAAGATAATACTTCTAATGTTATTAAGGAAGAGGTCACTATTTCAGATTCAGAAAAAAATATTATAAAAAAGGAAATAACAACTGAAATAATAACTCCTACTCCTGGCAGACGTTCGGGACGGCGAAGTGTAATAGCTCCATCTTATGTGGACGTTATACAATCAAAAAGAAATCGTGGAACTATAAAGAGATCAGTAAAAAATGATGATAACGACGCAAAAAAACTTGAAGTTAAAGAGAAAACTGAATCCAAGGAATCAGAAGATAAACCTGAAGTCGTGAGATCTCACATCAAAACGGTAAGTGAAGTTCTAAAAATGTAATTTCTTTTTCTTTAACAGCGATATGAATAAATTTCTAAACCATTTAATTTCAGCAAAACGATAAAGATATAATGTCAGATAATAAAAGAAACGCAAAAGAAAAAAAAACTGATGATATAGATTCCGGTACAAATATTTTGGAAAGTTCCGAAAGCGAAAATGTATTCAAGTCCAAAACTACTCCAACAAATAAAACGCCTGCAAAAGGTACTAGAAAGAAACGCGAAGTCGACACTACAAATATTTTAGACGTCGATTCTGAAACTCCAATTCGTCAATCAAGACGAATAGCACAGCAGAAGATAAGAGAAGAAGCAGAACGTCGAAAACTTGAAGAAATTGCTCTTAGAACCATGAAGCAAGAGTTGAAAAAGAAAAAGAAAGCCGAAAAACAGGCAGATCCTAGTGTTGCACCACCGTCGGAGCAATCTTCAGAATCGGAGGAGAGCGATGTCGAAACTAAAAGAAAAGTACAAAAGAAAAAATGTCCAGGTAAAAATGGCAACTGGTCTTCGGGTTCGGAAGAACAAGAAGAACCTGATGAAGAAGACGAAGAGCCTCCGCACTATGAGACTGATCCTGGATCACCCCTTTTTAGATCAGATCATGAATTTTCTCCCGAATCGGAAATAGAAGATGAATCTCAGGTGGTACCTATGAAAAGGGCACGTACTGTGCGTAAAGAAGATGCCGGCGACGACGCTGTCGATGAGGAAGAAGAAGAAGCCTGTCAAAAGTGCAATAAATCTGACCACCCGGAATGGATTTTACTTTGCGACAAATGTGATAAAGGATACCATTGTTCTTGCTTATCACCAGTGCTATTTTATATACCAGAGGGGGATTGGTACTGTCCACCTTGCCAACAGGAACAGCTAATCATAGCATTAGAAAATCAACTAAAAGAATTCGATGGTTTAGTTGAAAATAAAAAGAAGCAAGAAGAAGAAGATAAACGGTTAGCAGAAGAAAAAGCCCGTAAAGAGAAGGAAGAAGAAGAAGAAGAATCGAAGAAGCATAAGGACAAGCGGCACAGAATGAATGCAAAAAGGACTAAAGATAATTCCAGTGAAGAGGAGAACTCGCGGGACGAAGACGATGCAGAGCATTCAAGCGACAATTCTGAGGACAGTCGAACACGGAAACATTCTTCTAAAAGTATGGATAGAACCCGCCTAAGAAATATGAAAAAAAATGAAAAGAGAAATCATCGAGATCGTAAACATAATATTACGCGCGGTAATCGTAAAGGCAGTAACTCTGGAAGCGATTCTGAGGATTCAAAAAAATCCCAAACTACGTCTGGAAGTAGTTCCTCATCATCGTCAACCTACTCTGACAGCGACAATGAGCCAATTTATAAGCTGCGCAAACGAAGACAAATTAATGTGAGCTATCGACTGAATGAGTATGATGATTTAATCAATTCAGCGTTAAAAAAAGAAATGGACGATGCTGCGGGTGCAGGTAATTTAGGCCGTGGCAAGGACATTTCAACTATAATCGAAGCCGATAAGGAGGAAAAAGCTCGCCAGAAACAATTGGAAGAAGGAGATGTAATTACAAAAACAAAAGAAGTAGATCGAATTGAAAATGCAAAGGAAAATACTAAAGATAACGCAACTAAGGCTGAAATTGAAATAAAAAAGGAGGAAGATGTAGAGGATGATGACAGCGATGCAGAACCTATAATACGTAAATTAAATATCAAACCATCGCTTAAGAAAAAGTCTCGTAAATTAACTACTTTAGATATAAGTTCGGAAGATGACGACGCGTCCGATGAAGATTTTAAAGGTTCATCCTTAGATGAAGATGAAGAAGAGGACACTTCAATTTCAGTATCAAATAGCGATTCAAGTTTAGATATTTATAAACGACATGGAAAGTTTAAGAAAAAACGTCGTAAGGCAGCCCGACGAGCTTTCCGGGAACGTCGAAAAGACAGAAGATTTATTGTCGACGAAAGTGACGACGATGATGTTCAACGACCAAAGTCTAAAAAGAAGAGGAAAGACGACTCGGACTATACGGAAACCGAAGCTGACGATGACGATTTATCCGAATTATCAGAAAATATTGATAGTGCAGATTTATGTGACGATACTACCACTGATGATTCAGATGGAGCTTGGAGGCCAAACAAAAGGAAGAAAGCTAAAAAGTCAACATCATCAACAGCACATAAAAGCCCGAAAAGCAAGAGTTCATATACCAAAAAACCCAAAAAAATTGAATATTCAGATGACGATATAAGTGAATCAGAAGAGGACGAAAATGAAACAGAGGAAACTGGAAGTGGAAAGGGTATGGGAAAACAACCACGTTCTCAGCCATTAAAAAGTAGTAATGCTTCAAAATCCAAAGGAAAAGGGAAAGGAAATACGACGGCGAAAACTAAAAAGAAAAAGAAATCATCGGAAGATGAGATAAGTCAATCTGACAGTGAAGACAGTACGCGTCGTACACGAGGACGCCGCTACGCTTATATTGAAGACTTTGATGATGATAGTTCGGACGGAGGAATTAAACCAGGTGTTCAGCGTCCAGACACTCCTCCTGAAGAAAGAGAGAAATTTATACAACGCCAAGAAGAAATAAAACGAATGTTGGCAGAAAAGAATGCTGAGGGTGCAAAATTAGTGGCAACGCCACGTTTAACTCCTATTAAAACTGACAATGAGAAGGATAAACGTTCACCAGTTAAACCTGGTGGAGATTCGCTATCAACAGTTCCCTTGTCTGTTATACGACAAGCAAAAGTGCTTGATATAGACTATTTGCAACGACGGGGAGAGAATCTCGACGACCTGAGCAATGATGTAGGTGAAGTCGATGACGATTTCGATGATGCTGATCTGCCGGACGATTTACCAGAAGATATGGATGAAGATGCTATTGCTCGTATGGTTGAAGAAGAAGAAGAATTTGGAGCAGCAGCCGCTAGAGAACTGCCGCCACCAGATGATGTTATACGTGCAGCTTCCTCTATCATTAAACCAAAAGCTAAAGAAACAGAAAAGTCTCCTTTACCAGGATGTACGACATCATTTCCAATAAACACAACTCCAGCAGCTATTACTTTACCTTCAACATCCTCTGGTCTACAAGAACCAGTAAGAAAGAGACTTCCGATGCCTACAATGCATCCTCCTTTACTTCGACATCAATTTTTAATGCATGATTCCATGACTAATACTCACCATCATTTAATGCAAAGACATGGCGGGCCACCTCCCTCCCACCTTTTACAGAATGCACTTTCAGCGCCATTAACTCATCCTATAGACAGAAATTATACACCCTCACTGCCTTCAACGTCACACCATTCACTTTTGAATCGAATGGCCCATAGCATACCACTACAACCAACAGTATCGCATGGCTTAAGTACAACGAGACCATCACTTGCAAATATAACTAAACCGTCGGTTTTGCCCGAGCCTGTAACACAAGACAAACCAAGCAATACTCAACCAACTACTGAAAACAAACCGCGTGGTCGAAGAAAAAAAATTACACCGCTACGAGACACACTTCAAAAGCAACAAACAGCAGCAGCTGTGGCCGCAGCAGCAGCCACAAATTCTGCTTTTGCCTCAGCAATGGTTAAGAAAAATGAGTCTGTACCGTCATCTTTGCCATCCAGCGTTATTAAAAGCGGACCGCCAACTAAGACTTCAATGCAGGCAAGTGTTATAACAACCAGTATGTCTCCCTCTACGCAAACGATGGTCAGCAGACCTGCTGTTCCCATGACTGCTGTAACTGGCACGTACCCAAGACCAGACGGTAAGTAATTTATAACATTAATAGATATGACAACACTCTCAATAATCCCAATTCAGGTCCAAGATTTTATGATTCACCGGGTAATAGGATGTCGCAAGGTGGAATGCAACGTCATCGAGGGCCTCCACAAATGCCACCAAGTTTATTGCCTCCTCCACATCCTGCCAACCGGCCATCATATGGTCCACCACCCCCTCTAAAGGGATCGAATTCTACACCTAATGTTACATCAACACCAAATACGCCAGGTTCAATAAGAAATCCGGTGCATCATGTACCACCTCCTTATCTAGGAGTTCCACCTAATGCTCGCCATTCATCACCACATTTAAATTTATACAGGTAAATTGGAAATTTAAATTATAAGCCATTAATAAAACAAAATAAATTTTTTTAGGCCTACTATGTATGGCAACCCTAATTTTGGACCTCGTGTTAACTTAAGGCCTCCAAATATTCATACACCTGAGTTCTCTGCAGGTTCACGTAAGTTAAATATTATTATATTGTACTCCATGCAGTATATAAATGTAATTTAAATCCAGGTGCATACTCTCCCTATGGGTTTTATCCACCACCTCCACCGTTAACAAATCCAGGTCAACGACCTGGTCCACGCCAATCGTCACAAATGCCTCCAGTTCAAACATCTTTGCCTCAACAGTCATCGTCAGTTATCGTATCTGCAGTAACAGCTACAACATCGTCTAGGGTACCACCACCTAGACAACCACGACCTGCACCCCCTCCCGAATTACCTGAAATCAGCCCCAAACCAACTCCAGAAGTTACACCGGAATTACCCATTAAAATTAATCCTCCCAAATCTACTTCGCCAACTCCATCGCACATTAAATCAGAAGCTGCAAAGCTTGATGTAGTGGTAGAACCACGCAAGAAGCTTACCACCCTGCAAGCATACACATCAGACACTCCAAAAAAATCATCTCTTGAGCCAGTTGCTGAATCCTCAGGGTCACAAAATTCACCGAGGCCCTCTTCGGCAGACGTAATAGATGATTCCTCAACACCCGGTGTATTGGAAAACCCGACTTCAGTGGAACAGACAACCGCTTCAGAGGGGCAGGCTAGCGAATTTAGCGGTCTTGTTAGCTATTTCAGTTCACAACATGACGATTACAACACATAACCCCAATAAACAACGTTTATTTCAATAGATTTTTAATCTCATGTATATAAATATTTTTGTTATTTAAATTAAAAATGGTATTTATCTTAGTAAAAGCTTTAGATGGGTGGCACACGAACTAGTGAAAATCCGAAACAAAAATGTGTGTAGCAATTAGAACAGACATTTGCAAAAGGCAATTAATACTAACACTTATTTTAATTTATTCCATAAATGAATTTATAATTTAAAAATTATTTTTACTCAAAATAACTATTTTTATGTATGTATGTATTCACATAAGTATTTTTGATTTATTTATGTAATCATATTATTCTGGCTCCTTTGCTTTGCTCTTTCTTTTCTTATTTCAGTCTCTAATTTATAAATATATAAAATCAAAATTACATAGTTATTAAATATATCCATACAACATAAATTGTATACTATTGTAATATGCGATTGTATGTATATTAAAAAAAAGAGCAATGCGCAAAATATTAAAAAAAAATATTTATATTAAAATTAGCCAATAGTCGTCATTGGTTATAAAACATAAAATATTATTTCAACATTCAAAGCAAATTTATTAAGTTTACTACTACATATTCATATGTAATAATAATCAATACACACTAATAAAAATGTATAGTAATTACATAGAATTAAAAATGTATGAACTTTCTGTCTCTTTAATTAATCGCACATATTGAAAACGTAATGAATGTGGGTAAATTCAATATATTTTGAAATAGATTTTCATTTCACTAGTTGGTAGTACGGTACACATCAGATTTTTAAATCATTAACTATTTCGATGCCTTAACTTTGAATTTTTAATAGCAAAAACATCCTTTTTGTTCTCGCAAAAGGCGGAATTGGAAAATACTTCTAAGCACTTTATATATACTTTACATTTTCCTTCCGTTCCCAGTATTATTAGAATTTTAATAAAAATGGACACAACAATTAGTAGTATACTATATGTATTTAAAAAAATATTCATAATGCTATACGAGAAATATTATAAATTATAAAAAATAATAATTTAAAAATATGGCTCATAAAGGCTAAAGGTAAACTATAATACTAAAATGATGCCAGCCTAGAACGAAAACGTATGAGTTGAAAAACCATTGCGAACATTCTTTATCTTCCTCCTAATACAAACTGAGAATACAATGCAATAAACATAAGAAAAAAATAATGGAATAAAAACGTGATTTAAATAAGTAAAGTAATAAATATAAATGTTATACACAAGGAATAAATATTGTACTAAGAATTAAACTTTGCAAAGTGCTCCAGCAAGTTCAGTTACATGTCGTTTTTGTCCTTTAACGTAAACAAACAGTCTGGTGAAAATGGCACATAACTAGAAAACATTTCATTCACGTTAAAAAGGATAATAATGCAATGGTGAATGTGGGCTCAACTTCAGATTATCCAAAAATCGTGTACAAAATAATTTTATTAGCGGTGAAATGCATTTGGCTATATTCAATTACGAGTGTTCTTGGAGGGGGCTTTAATGCTAGTAGCGTTTCAATTATGTTTTCCAATGCAAAATATTCCAAATATTCTACTGTTGTATGGGTCGTCGAAATAGCAAAATATGAGGCTCTGGTTTATGTATCATATAATGAATCCAACCACGCGATTGCTGAACTCCTATTGAACGCCATTCTGTTTCAGACATGAGATGTGTTTTCGGTACAAGTTTTACTAGCTCCTTAGGGAGGACCACATGTCTATCAAAAAAAAAATATTGTTATTGTCGATTATTTAATTTGAGAAACGCAATATATGTTGCTCACCTGTATTCATACTTTTCATCATAGTATTTTTCTGAATAGTAAATGTCCTTACTCATTTCGATACAGAATTGTTCTAGAAATGTAAGGTTATGTTAAAGGTTTAAACAAAGAGTCCTTATAAAACCGGGATTGAAAAAAATTTTCTTCCTTGACCCCAATATATCTCATGGGATTTCTTTAATACAGAAAACGAATCGCTTATTACACTCTTAACTCGTTTGTTTACTCAAATTTCAGCTTTTATTTAAAACAAATTCACAAACTGTTATTAATGTCGTGTGAAACAATTATTTAAATTTTTAGCGCTAACAAAGACTTCAATATAATAAAAATTGACACAAACAATCCACTCTCTTCAGTCCAGCGTCAACCGCCGAAATCTACATTCAAATGTTTTGCTTCTTTTGATTTACTTAAAATCGTAGTATGATGGAAAGAGACAACATCTAATGCATGGTATGGTATGAAGACCTCTAGTGGTAAAACCTATCAAACAGAGTTGCGCTCTTCTCCGCGCAGTGTTGGTAAAGTGAATAAATTTAACATAGTAAACTAATGAAAATAAAGTGTAAAACGTATATAATTATTAAATCTATACAGAAATAGTATAATTTAAATATTTGTATGTAATCAGTAAGCATGAAGCCAGATAATTGGAAGACGACAGAAATTGAAATGAAAAGTGTTGTATATATATATATATATATGAGTATATATATGGGCATTTAATTAATAACGCACTTGACCGTTGTACATTATAAACGTATAAAGAAATAAAGTTAAAATTAAGTTTTTTTTAAAACAGACCTACCTTAGATCTCATTATTGCTATGTTATATTCTTATTGCATAAGAATAGATTCTTATTTTTAAGATTGTATGTTTACGGGCGCGAAGGCAAGGGATCAAGAAACGCATAGACTCTATGTTGTACTTTAGATACGCTTTACTTTCTCATTCGTAATGCATACACACAACTATAAGTAACTAATATGACATCAAAAATAAGACTTGTTTCGTATGAACAACGAAGATAATTCAAAGAAGAATAAGCTAAAATCGTAAAAATAATATAATATGTAAAGTTACCCGTTATTACACAGCCTCAGCTTGAGCTACATTTAGCTTTGTTTAAAAAAATTAACTTACAAAATTATGAATTCCAACACGTGATCAGCATCAAGGGCTCAAATCATTGTGTTTGCAATGTATTTCTTTTTATTTACTAATGTAAACCATAATTGTGCGATAACCTTTCTATTTGTACCTTTGATCGACTGTTATCACTCAATGTCGTACAGGACATCGAAACTTGCGATATCGCAAAACCAAAACCTCGCAGTTATTTACAATTACATAATATATTCTTTATAGTCATAAGTCAACGTATAACAATTTTTTCAAAAAGTGTAGTAGACATATCCAAGTAAGAATAGTTGTGCTTTTACTGCCTTACATGCTAATATCTTGACATAGGTTATGAATAAATATAAATTTTAACTATTTCCCTTTAAAAATATGATATAAAACAAAATAGATGTGTGATACATTATCAATAATTTGTACCATCAAAGATTCTTTGGCCTAGGTTCCCAATTTTATATTTCTTACCTAATAAAATTACTAATACAATAACTTAAAACGATGATCAACGATGATAATTCAAACATATATTTAAAAGTGAAAAACAATAGAAATTCTTATCCCAAATACATTTATATTTGAAATTTTATTACCATTTAGTTCATGATTGGCTTACAGATATATACAATTCATTTATACAAACATACATGACATTAAATATATAATATTGAGGTACAACGTTTTTTATTATTATTATTATTATTACTTTTTTATAGGATATAGTTGCTTTGTCCATAAATGTGTTATTGCGCAACTATTTGAATATTTTAAACCGTTAAAAATTATCTGAATGCACGACATTTAAAAAATGCATGCCACTCATTCAGAACGTTAAATGTAATTTATATTTATTTATTTATAAACAATTAACATTTCGCTATGGTATCATTCATAATAATAGCTCGATTTTCCTCCAATTAGAAATAATATATACTAATATGCTCTATTAAAAATTTGTGTTGAGATTTTTTGGTATAAGCGCAAAAAAATGTATATTTAAAATACCAGCGTTAAGACGAAAACACATAAATAATTTGAAAAATAAACGATTACATTAAGACATTTGCGGGTGTTTATGTTTTTAAACCCTTCTGATGGCGTTTGACTCGGGCGTATGGACCGACTGCTGGGTCCATAATGAAATCGTACAATACACGTACCCAGCTAGAATGTTGCGGCATTGTATCATAAAATTCTGGGGCAATTTTTTTAACTTCTGGCAAACGAGAGCCTGGAACTGCTGGAAAATCATGATGCTCATTATGATAGCCTACATTAAATGTTATCCAGTTAAGCGGGCCGTAATAGGAATATGTTTCAAATCCTTTTGCAAACATATAGTGCTCGGATATAAAGTGTCCGGCCACAGGGTGTAAACCCATTGCTAATATGGAACCTAATACCAAATAAGCCATTGCTTTCCAACCAAAGAAATACACAACCAATGCGTTAAATGTTAGTTGAATTATCGTATTGACTATTTCCAGTCGTGTTGGTGGTTTAGGATTAATAATAAGAGGACGGAATATGTAGAAGAATGGCTGTAGACAAACCCATATAAATTTTCCGAAAGTGGTATCGAACAGTTTGGCTTCCAACAAAGTCGGTATATCAGTATCAATCACTTCATCTCCTTGATATCTAAATCAAACAGAAGTTAGAAATATATAAATTTGCTTTTTGTTGTTATTGTTATAACACTTGTTTGCTTTTAAAATATACAAATACAAATGTTCGAGTGTGATTGTGATTCATCATTGGCGTATGCATATATATGTACGTTATCAGCAAATGCCTATAATAGTTTTTAAATATGTATTTAAATATACATTTACAATTGTTTATTCTTTTTACCCAATAACTCCCCGCAAAATTTGACATGTTTTTATTTACTATATGAATATCAACACGGCTAATCGTCTGGTTACGTGCCACTTTTATACTGCTTGGCAATTGGTATACTATAGACATTATCAACACGATACTCCATATTATTTATATGAAATATATATATGAAATTTATATCTCAATTTCCGATAAGATTACATGCTAAAAGCGTGATTTAATAGAAGAAAATACTCAGAACAAAATATCCTAAAATTTCTTGGATCAAAGTATGAAGTGGCAAATAAAAAATTTATAGAAATATTTTTCGTTAGAATTTTGATTAAATATGAAGCAATCAAATATCTAATTGGTTGCTATTTCAACCATCATGTGGTAAACTTACTATATTTAAATTAAATACAATTGACTTTAGGGATAATGTTTAACTAAACTTTCACTGCATAGACAACGCCCCGTGTAAAAGAAAACACAATAATCACTCAAAATACTAATCACTACTTTAAAAATATTACCTGTGGTGTTCCAAATGATATTTCCGAAATGATATAGACATTGGTAGTCCAATTGGTAAATTACATATAAAACCCAGAATACGATTATGCATAGGCCGGCTGTGACCAAAAGCTAAATTGTGACAGATCTCGTGAACAGCAAGCATTAGGGAATGATTTAATATCCCTCCAAAGCAATAAGCAGCCAATATTAGCAAAGGCCACGAGAAATCCTTTACAATAAATAAAGCAAATATTTGCGTGAGCACCATGGCTCCAGCTACCCACTTAAAGTTGGGGTCATAACCAAAAAGTTTCTTTATTTGTGGATATTTTTCCAAAATTACTTTGCGTCGGGACGCGTGCGGTTCCTCCGTATAAACCCATTCGAAGTCAGTTCGCGATACCTTCTGACCCATTATTAGAAGAACTAGTTAAATAACACTAACTGAACGCAACTAAATTACTTTCTTCCTCGTCTTTTTAATTAATACTGATGTCAAATGCAATGTAATTTATATATGCATGCTTCCTCTTTTTCGGCGTTTATTTATTACCGGCTACTCACAGTGAAATGATAACACTTTATATCATATTCATCAAATTACACCTAAATCTAACTGTACGGCATAAATATTTTTTGGTTTCAAAAAATTATTGGGTCTAATATGAACAGTAACCGATTTTACGTTGTGGTTCCAAATAGCTGCTAACGATCTGTATTTGCAAAAACTTAATATTTGAAAAATAATATTTTTAAATTTTGGTTGTCAGTTCCCGTCTGCAATAACATTTTTGATAACTGGCAATGCAATATAATGCAAGCCATAAATCCAGAAGACTAAACTAATATTATATATACTGTTTACCTTTTTGATTCTAATTATTCACATATTATATTAAACAAACTTGAACGCGATACAAGTTAGCATGTCTGGACCAAATTCTTTAGAACGTTTCTAAGTCATCGAACGAAATCTAATAATTTTCTATATATCTATAGTGACAATTGATTCCAAAATCCTGCAGTTTAAGTCCTAAAAGTTTGTATGAATTAACATGAGTTAATCCCATTTACCATTAACTCGTTAAAATAAATTACTCAAAATTAATGTTAATAACAATTGTTAAGCAATACTGTAATATGAGATTTATTCTTGTTGTATTGTTTTGAACAAATAAATAAAATAACCGTGTTTTACCCCAATAGGTATTTTCTTATCCATAACATACCACATGTTGTTTCCCTTGAGTACATACTAAATTCGGGGATTTCCTTTTTTATTTTTAAAGTATTGATATTCCATGGAGCGCGATAACGAGAGACGTGTATGAGTACAGTTTGATATGTGTTAATAGAAAATGATCTAACGGTGTTGAATCACAATCAGTTAATACTGTTTGACTGTTCAGCTATAGTATCACAAATTGAATGGGGTGTGATATTAGTGTAGACAATGGCAATATATTTGATGACGAAATCATTTAACGTTAATTCTGAAAATGAAACTTCCAACTTTGTGACAAACAATTCAAGCTAATAATGTAGTTTTAAATTTTGTAGAAAATTAAAACTATTTCGTAACGAACTGAGTATCACTCGGCCAAAGATTGTCAACTTAGTTTCGTTTAACAAAAAAATATTACCAGCATAATTCTGCATTAACGTCCAAGTCATTCTTATTACAAAAATAGAAAAGGTGCAAAGAGGCGTGGTAAAATCGTTCCTCTCTCAAATTTGCGAAAAGCTTATGAATAAGTTAAATAGTTACCTCAATTTGCCACTGTTACTAAGTAGTCCCACTTTATGATTCGTTTCCATATATCGTAAATATGTATATTTCACACAGGCTATATTTATTAAAATATTAATTATATTAGTAATTCTAATATTGTTTGTTGGCTTTTTGTGTTTATTTCTTTACAATTTTATTCCAGTTTATAAAGATATTTAAAGACTGGTTTTATTACTTGGTATTTTATGTATTTTATTTTGAAATTAATTTAATAGTTGTTGTTTTTTGCGGTTGTTGTTGCTGCTGCTGTTGTATTTTATTTCTTTTGCTGATGACGTGCGAATGGACAAACAAAGAAAAATAAATATGTTTAAATTAAATCAGCAATATTAGCGGGCATTTCTTCGATAGTAGTATGGTAAAATTGTTCAATATCCTTAAGGATTCTACGATCATCATCAGTAATAAAGTTAATAGCAACACCTTTACGACCAAAACGTCCACCACGGCCAATTCTAAATTGAAACAGAGAGATTATTGAAATACATAAAACAATCTTAGTTAATAATTTGTTTAAAAGTTTTAGTAATACCTATGAATGTAATTTTCTCTATTTGAAGGCAAGTCATAGTTAATAACCAATGATACTTGCTGCACATCAATACCACGAGCCAATAAATCGGTTGTAATAAGAACACGAGAAGAGCCAGAACGGAATTGTTTCATGATTAATTCACGATCACGTTGTTCCATATCACCGTGCATAGCAGAAACTGTAAAGTTTTGGGCGGTCATACCTTCAGTCAATTGATCGACCTAATCAAACAAAGTTTATCAAAGATTATTAAAAAGTAATCAAAAATTTGTTTCAGTCATTCTATTATTTATTACCTTACGTCTGGTGTTACAGAATATAACTGACTGGGTAATTGATAATGTGTCATATAAATCACACAAGGTACCAAGTTTCCAGTTTTCTTGTTTAACATTTACGTAGAACTGCTTAATACCTTCCAAGGTAAGTTCTTCCTTCTTAACTAAAATGCTAACGGGGTCACGCATGAAACAACGACTCACTTCCAATACATCAGGTGGCATAGTAGCCGAAAGAAGAATGACTTGTACATCTGTGGGAAGCATTTTGAAAACATCTTGAATTTGATCCTTAAAACCACGAGACAACATTTCGTCGGCTTCGTCCAAAACGAACAATTTAATGCTACTCGTGCGTAAGACTTTACGATTGATCATATCATAAACACGACCGGGTGTACCAACTACGACGTGGCAACCAGCATCCAAGTTTCTTGCATCTTCACGAACATTTGTTCCACCAATACAGGCGTGGGAATGGACTTTCATATACTCGCCAAGTGCCATAACAACGCGTTGAATTTGAGTTGCCAACTCACGAGTTGGTGCCAAAATCAAAGCTTGACAGTCACGGATGGACGTATCGATTTGTTGTAAAATGGCAATCGAGAAGGTTGCAGTTTTACCAGTACCTTTGGTAGCAGCAAACACAAAAAAAAAAATAAAAACCAAACAGTGATACAATATAACAAACAAATATTTATAATGCCACTGCTTGTGCATGCAACAAAAGACTTACCTGATTGAGCTTGAGCAATAACGTCTCTACCCCTGACACAAGGAATGATAGCGCGTTGCTGGATAGCTGAAGGTTTTTCAAAACCATAACCATAAATACCACGCAATAATTCCTCGCGCAAACTCATGTCATCGAAGTTGTCATAAACTTCGTGCCAGGTGGACTCAATTACACCCTCGGGTTCCATACCGGCTGGTCCTTCATGTACATCATTTCGATCATCCCTAAAACAAGCGAAATAGAGAAAAATAAACATCAAAGTAATTTTTAACTTTCAACACATATTTTCAATTTCTGGCTTTTTCTTTACATTATTTCTTAAACTGTGTGTATATATTTTGTACTTTTTCTTTGCAAAATATTTATTATAAAAAAAAAACTATAATTTTATACTTTTTTTCACACGCGTGTGCACTTTTTAGCTTCTTTTTCGAAAATGTGAATAATTATTTTCTTTCGTACGCTTTCCACCATTTTAATTTACTCATTTGAGTTGAGTGGCATTCGTTCGTCTCGTACACACACACACATACATACATTTAAAAGCATTATCATCATCAAAGGCTTTGCTAATCACAATTCCAGTCGCATTTGCTATTTCTCTGTTTTCTTTCTGTTTCATGATACCAACAACAACACACACACAATCAACTCAAATGTACTTCTTTTTATTTCATTCTATCCGAGTTAAAAAAGGTGGTGTTTCATCGGCAACAACAATTGCAGCAAGAAAAAACGTCCGTTAAGAATGAAATTAAAAAGAGAATATAAAATTATTCATTATCCGAGAATTTTTGGAAAAAGGCACACAAAAATGAAAAATGGCCGATTTTTCTTATTTCCTTTGATTTTTTTTTCTTTTGGAAAAATATCTATTCATTTCTGACATAAAATTTAAATAATATAAAATTTTTGTTTCTTTATAAAAATGTTTGACTACATATTTTTTCGTTTGCAGCTGTATAGGTCGTGCGACATTCGTATTTTTACCGATTTTATGTGGTTGCCGATTAATCACTCATTGTTCACAAGAAAAAAATTTTCCAAAAAATAAATTTCTTAATATTGCAATATTTTTCACAACACTCTTATTGCTTTTTATACGTGCACACGCAGAATTTTCTCTGCTATTAAATGGTAATATATTTGCTATTTATTTATGTGTTTAATACTAACATTTTCTGAAAATAATTTGGCACTTTTTTTACACGTGCTGATTCTGATTTGTAAAAGCAAGCGAAAGGGCTCAGCTCTTGCTGAATTTCTGACTCATTTGTTAATCTTGTTCTTCTTGGCACAGCAACTGCAACCCACTTTGCTATATACATCCGGATAAAGCATATGGCAGCACTGAAAACTAATTTTCTTCACAGCTGATTGATAACAAAACAAAAAATTAAAGTATAAACAAAAGAAATATAAATGCAATAGAATTAAAACAAAAGGCTATGACACAAAATACAACATCGGAATCTGTTCCAACGGGTATATACATTGAAATGGAAAATTCTAATGCTGAATTGCCAAATATTGATTTTAATGAAGACCGTTTTCCATACTGCATTGTTTGGACACCAATACCAATGCTGACATGGTTCTTTCCATTTATCGGCCATATGGGTATATGTATGTCGAACGGTGTAATAAGAGACTTTGCTGGTCCCTATTTCGTGTCGGAAGACAATATGGCATTTGGAAGGCCAACACGGTACCTTCGTTTAAGACCGAAGTATGTCGAGGGTAGTACAGTGATGTGGGATGAAGCGGTATCAAAAGCATCTGTGCTTTACGGAACTAGAATGCATAATTTATTTTGTGATAATTGTCATTCTCATGTAGCCACGGCATTAAGTGGTATGCGCTACAGAGGACGCACCAGCTGGAACATGGTAATATTAGCATTTTGGATGTTTTTTTGCGGTCGTTACGTTGGATTAATGGGATTCATTAAAACCTGGCTACCTTTCTTTATAGTTTTAACAATATGTATAGTTTTAGGAATATATTTCTGAGTTTATAACGATTTTAAACATATTACTTATTACATAGTCAAATTTTTTCCAATGCTAGAGCCACCTTAATAAAGCAACAGCTACAAATTAGTAACATAAACACATCTTTATTTATTAAAATTAAGACTAAAGTACAACGAATGACTGGTGTTAATCTTTTTCAACTGCGCGGTTTACTTCATCAGCAATCTGCAATAGCTTTTTCCACTGTTCCACAGATAACGATATGCCTTTTTTGCCAGGTAACATTTCGCCATTTTTTTCATAATATTCTCTTATGTCGACGAGTTTTCGTCCTCTAAATTCAGTGATGCGAACTTGTCGTAGTTTTTCTAAGACCCAACAATTTTTGGTTTCATCGTCGTTATTTTTGGGTTTATCTTTGCCGCTAGAAGCTTCTTTGGATTTCTTTGCCGGAGGAATTGTCTAAAATCCATTAATTTTAATAAGGTTTTATTGATAAAAATATTATGAAGTCTTACATCCTCTGGCCCAGAGTCACTATCACTGGAAGAATCACACTTCTTAGTTTTTGGCATTTTACTGATTAAAATTTAACTGAAAATCGTTATTAAAAATTTGTGACTTCTCAAAACGACGCTTTATCTTCTTCGTTCTACCATATGGCCTTCACAATGAATGATAACTCTTGTTAAACGACACAAAAACTTTACCAGCTAACATCGCACAAAGTACAGAATATTTCTTACAGAGTGGTATTTATTTGTACTATTTTAGTAAATTGAGAATATTTCGATGTCAATATGTAAATAATTTTACCCCATAAAACAAAATATACTAAAGATTACATAAAATAATTATTTCTATGTATAAATTTAACTTTTTAAATTAAACAAATAAAAAGTATAATTCGAGGAAAATTTATTCAGTAAAGACAAAAACCATATTAATTATTTTATGGAAATATACAAAATAAGAAGTTAAGTATTGCCAATGTAAAAAATTTCATTTTCAACAAAAAATTATTAATTTATTCAAAATTATGTACAATTTTTTCCCATATTTTAAAATTTTTTGCTAATAATCGAGTTCCTATACATTCACAACAAAGCTGCCTAAATTGTGTTTAAAATAAAAAGCATTTTTTATTTCATATTCAAAAAATATTACTAATTGTTACTACTTTCAGGTGCAACACTGTTGGAGAGAGAGTTCAACAAAAGGGTATTTATATTTCAATTTGACACTCGCATTCATTTGTAGACGGTCGTTTGAGTAGAAAGTGAGTTATACATCTTTATCTTTAGAAATATCGTTTTGTGGTTCGTTAAAACCTTTGTGGCAATCAAAGAAAAGAAAAATTCAAGAGAATTTAAGTAAAACCCCGTGTAGTGCCATTTCCTGGAACAGAAGGAAAACGAATTTGCCACAAAATGTAAGTAAATTTTGGAGTAATTAGGTTAGTTGTTAAGAGGACTTTCACAAACTGCGTAGGCGAAGAAAATTTTTTTGTTTAATGTTCGTTATTTTTCATTTTGCAATGATATTGTGTATGCGCAAACATTTTTCAACATATGCACGCGTATGTGTTTGTATTTACATGAGTAAGTGTATGGAAGCGTTTTTGGTATAGGCAACAAATAGAATTTGTTATAAAAAATTATTACTAGATTTAGCAATAAGAAAGAAAGATGATTAAAAATTATTTTGTATTTGTCCTTTCATCCCACTGAATCATCCATTCCATATTTTCAATTCTGATTCATGGCGAAGCCGTTGAGTCACACTTGAGTGAAACTTGACGCTAGACAAAGAGATACGAGTGAGTAAGTGAGTGAGTAGTTGGATGAAAGTAGTGAAAATGAGAGAAAGAAAAGGGAGTGTAAAAACGGAAAAGACTCATGTTGAAGATGTCGGTTATTTATCACATTCGTTTTGGTGAGCTTGAGTGAAACTGGTGTGCGCGGCAGCAACGGTAGAAAGAAAAACAATTTTCGGTACTTTTTAAAATTTTTTTGCATTCTTTGTTGGCTAAACTTGTTAGACCGCGGCTGCGTTGGCATTAAAAGAAGAAAGTAAGGAAAATAATTGCTAAAAAAAAAAGTCAATATAAAATTTATTAATGGAAATTTTAAATAAAAAAGCAACAGACAGAAGAAAACAATTTTACAATAAGCAAGCTCTAGTACAGATTTTGGATACAGTTTTCTCTTTTTTACAATTTTTTTTTTACATAAATAGCTTATCACTACTTATAAATGTTGATGGGTTATTTTCGTCCGTGGAAGAAAACTGTGTGGGGTTGTATGTGCAGGCTTTATTTTTGGTCTCTTGCATTTTTTTTAAATTCTTTTTGTCATTGAATATCGCTAATAATTTAATATATATATATTTATATATGTAAATATATACCTATAAATAATTTATGTATGTTTCTTTTTATTCTTGGCAGCACAACTATATCAAAAAGAAAGAAATTGTTTTCTGTTGCGCGACATTGACAACCAGAGAACGGATCAGCAAGAAGAAACAACAATAGAAACTTGAAAAAAGTTTAATTTCATTTGTGTATTTTGAAAGTTTAAAGCAAACAACAAATAATCATGAGCTGGCAAGATTATGTCGATAACCAATTGATGGCCTCGCAATGCGTTACCAAAGCCTGCATCGCTGGTCATGATGGAAATGTTTGGGCTTCGTCTAAAGGCTTTGAGGTAAGTTATTAAAACTTTTTCTAATCGGACTATTATACCCTTTATTGGTGCGTTTAAACAAAAAGTGGTTTCGAAGCATTTAATATCCTTTTTAACAGATATGTTATTATGGTTAAGATTCATGGGTGTGACCATCGTAAGGAAAAAATTAAGAAACATTATTGTATAGTAAATAATAAGGGAGACAAATAACAACGTTTAGTATAATACTCTGTGGCCCATCATTCATTTAAAAGAAATAAGATTAATACGAACGATTTTTTACTTAAACCATTAAAAAGTGATATAAATTGACTTTCGTATATACAATCAGAAGTAGTAGTAGTATGACATGTGTAATAAGCAAACGCCCTTCATACTACCACCACCACCGCCGCGACGACCGTCATCGCCATCTCGATTCCTCACAATGTATAGACTTAACAAAACAACCACCAATAACAATAACCTTCTGGATGTCGTTTGTTTTTTAGTTTACATTTTATTTCATACTTTATTCTCTCATTCACTTTGCTCTTGCAAGTGGTGGTGGTGCTCAATGTTTTTGGAGCCAACAATACACACTCAGCAACGCACATTTCAAGAAAACTGTATAAAACGGAAAAAAGACCGGTCGGTCATTCTACGATTATTTTTCTCACCGGTTTTCATCTTTTGTTGCTTGTCAAAAGGCTTAATTAACTATATTGGCGTTTTTTGTTAATATTTCTTTTGATAAAGATATTTCAGTTGGTTTCAATATTCTAATGTAAATTCACTAACATTTACGCTGAAAAGTTTAAAATGTGGCTAAGTATGTGTGTATGGCCATATTAAACTTTTAAGCCCTTAAAATTGTTAGCCTCTGCCGTATGTTCTAACAAACTTAATGAATAATAAAAAACCTTTACGAAATATCTGTTTTATTTGAACGGATTGATTGCACATAAATAACTTGATATGGGCGTGGCAGGAAAGATTTAATATTTTATTGTTAGTTCCCACAAGAATGACAAATTCTCTCAGAAGTAATTTTTCTTAAAACAAAATAAAAGACATCAATTACAACAAACAAATTACATCGATTTACTACATAGCCTGTTATAGTCTGTTTGGTTAGCTTTTTAGATCAAATGATGGTTATTTTTAGTTTTTTTTTTTTCATTTATTTATCAATAAAAATTTGAAAGTAATTAATACGATTATCATATAGACAAGTTAAATATAAACCGTTGTGGCTAAAAGTAATAGGAGTGGTGCTCAGTATAAAAATGAATATTATATTTTGTTTATATAGTCAGCACAGGCCACTGTTTAAATATATCACACGCAGTTATTGGTGTCGCTCCCTTTTTCCCTAATCTTTCCATATATACACTAAATATACAAAATTTGGAAAAATATATGTTTGTTATAATCTCTGGTTGCAACAACACATGGGACTTTAAAATATTTAAGTAGAGTCTGTATGCTGTATATGCACCATCCGGGGGATCGTTTTTCTTAACAAATAAGTGTTATCAAATACGTATTTGAAAGAATTGTGATAAATATGAAACGAACGACACAACCAACAATAATCATCTATCCCATACGATGATAACATATTTTAAACATATGTCGTAAAGCGAAATTGAAATTTCTAGAAATTCTCTATACCATACCACTGGTTATAAATAACTAACAACGAATACTTTCCAGGGGATCAGTGGGCGAATAGGACTTATAAAATGTACGTATTTAGATATCTTGTACTTTTAATAGCAACGTGATGTGATTTATTATTTTTCTTTAATAAACAAAGGACGTGGAAAATAATTCGAACGACAAACTAGATACATATGTATATGTACATACACTTAGATATTTACTTTTAACGGTTATGCATTTGGTGGTTTATTTTTTCATTTCGTTTTTTTTTCTCTGTGTGAAATGTTATCGCATTTGCTGCTGTGACTCATACATAGAGTCTTACGGGCTGTATGTTGTTGTAAATGTATGAGTACAATATATTTTTATGGCCAAGACTTTTTTTCACTTTTTTTTTACTTTGTGTATAAAAAATATATTATTTGGAAAATGAAACATTATCAACAACTACAAGTACAAGTACAACTAAAATAATGATCGCGAGCAAAAATAAATTGATATTATTATGTTGAAAATAATTTTTGCAAGAATTTATTATAAAGAAAATTAAATACTATTTGAAAGACGTGCAAAGTGCAAAAAGCTTATACAGCTCTTTATATACAGTCTTCTACCCTGCCGATCTCCTTGTTCTGTTCATCCATGTCTATTTGGACAAGAGAAAATATTTATTTTTCATCACTGTGTGCTGTTGGTGCTTCGCTGTTATGTTAAAAACAATCAGCTGACGCCGTGTTTCGTCGTCTACGTATGCCAAAAATTAACACGAAATTAATCCGCAACTTTATCGTTTTAATAGAAAGACAAAGAAAAGAAGTCTATATATAATTTAATTTGTTGTTGTTGCCTTATTGTAAACTGCTTTCGGTAGTTCTTTTTTTTTTTTAAATAAAAAATATTACCACACATGGCTACTTTGACTACCGACCTTAGTATCTTTAAGATAAGCTTTGCTTAAAAAAGATATTTACGTGTACTACGTACATATGTATATAAAATAAAGTCGTTTGCTGATTAGGCTGTAGGGCGGGGTAATTCTTTCTAGTAATATATTTATTAAGGCTGTTGTCAAAATATTTCATATTGAGTTTTTTCTTTTATATTTAAAATAGTTTAAAAAATTATTTCGTTTTGCGGTGAAAACGCACACGTCCATGCACACGCAAAAAAAGTTTTGCATATATACTCAACTCAGCTACATGCATATCATGGACATATACTACCACACAACCCGGCATTGTGTTCTTGAGACATTCAACACTACAGCAACACTTTGATTTCTTTGTATATTTTTCTTTTATTTTTTTCTTTCTTATCTATCTTCGATTTTCTCTCTGTACACACTTATCCCTTTCTTACTGCTTCATTTGCAGTTTCTTTTTATCCACATTTCCATGCTGTTTGTTCTCTATAGTTCTCTCTTCTTCGAGTTTATAATATACACATGTATGCATGTACGTTTGAATATTTTCCATGCTTTTCGATTTGTATTCGACGAAGTAAAATGTGTATATATGGCAAATTTGAATTGAGTGAAATATCCCCCATTAAATTTCAAACATAGTCTGTGTAGTTGTTTGTTTCATTTTATCTTGGTTTTTCTTTTCGCAAAAACCGGCTGTCAGTGTGTATAAATATATATATATATCAAAATGGCTGCCGACAGTGTTGCCACTGCAATTAGATTTAACAAAATTTCAAATTTACTAGATGGGACAAAAACTAACATTTATTATTTGTTACATACAAAAATGATTTCATAAACTATCAAATTTTATTTGTTTGAAGGATGAAGACCTGCTTTATTAATTATTATAATTAAAAATTGCAAAATTCACTCTTAATTTTTGGTTTCAATTGAAAAAAGTACTTTTAAGCCCTGATAACAGTGAATTTGTTAAAAAAAATAAGAACGGTAACACTGCCATTGAAATGAGCATAAGAGAGAATGAGTGTAGTGGAGAAAACGAGTGCCCGAAACGAGAGAAACTTCGAAAATTGAGTTTTTCCATAAGTTTAGTCTGGAGTTTCTTTTAATCTTTTTATTGTTTTTGCTTTAATAAAAAGTGAGTGACATTGAAATTTTTTTCTATTTATACTTTTTGCCAATATTCGCAGTTTAAGCGGTTTGTTAAGGGCGGTAAAATTGTACTCATATGCATGTAAATTGTGTTACTAGAGATTTTTGTAATGGTTGTTGTTGTAGGTGGGATGGATAGTTAAGATGTTATAGATATAAAATATGTAGTAGTAGAAAAGTAGTAAAATAAAGTTAACAATATTGATAGATATTAGTGTATATACATATGTATGTATGTATATAGTGTCAATGCACCTTCTTTAAATTTAGATTTTTTTTTGAAAATTATTAAATGGAAACTTTCTACTACTTTCGTACCACTATTTGAATATTATTACTATTATTCAATCATAATCTTAATGGAGTTACTAAAATACATCTACGGTAACCTAAAGATAGCTTGGGTGTCAACCAACTTACAAAACGAAGTACAAAACGAAATTATTTACATTAATCACTCATTCGAATTATTATGTATTGTATAAATATAAATGTTAAATCGTTTCAAACCACAAATATTTATCATACCTACATATATTATTTCTATATTTTTATTCTTTATTATACATATGTATGTATATATTTTACACAAATATTCTATTTATTTCTTCTATATTATTATTATTATTATTATTATTATTATTGTAGGTTACAAAAGAGGAACTGTCAAAATTGATCTCTGGATTTGATAATCAGGATCTTCTCACTAGCAATGGAGTAACATTGGCCGGCCAAAGGTATATTTATTTGTCTGGTACAGATCGTGTAGTACGCGCCAAGTTTGGACGCAGTGGTGTACATTGCATGAAAACTACACAAGGTAAGTTTGACTCATGATAATAATTATATTGCCACCCCATCCAACTTATACTTGCATTACAATAATTTTTTAAAATGCATAGTATTTCACAGATGGTGGTTAATATTGTATAAATTTTCTTTATATATTTTTAGAAACACATAATTTTATTGTGCGTACATACATACTTATGTACATATGTATTTTATGTACATATGTATGTATGTATGTGCGTGCTAAGTAACATATACATATTTACCTAACGTATAAATTCTAAAATTAATTAATTTTTTATTTTTGAATGTGGAGGTCGTTGAACTAAAAAGTGTGTCACAAATACAATAATACACGTTACTTTAAAAAAATTATTCCTTTCCTTTTTCCTTAAAAACAATCGTTATAATATAAATCGATTATTCCAAAGAAAATAATATGAATCAGTTTTTAAGAGACTAAAACAAGCCCTCGTCTTCTTATTCAAAATTTTCTTCTCATTTTCAAAAGCAATAACCTCTTATCTTCTTTGAAGTAATGTGTATTATTTTTTTTATATTGTATATATGGGAAAGAGTCAATCGATAGTAAATTAATTCATTAATCAATAAAATGAAATTAAAATATTCTATAAAATTATAATTCATTCTCATTTTAAATTGTGACGAATTCTAAATTCAAACTTAACTTGACCTTTAACAGGTTTTTAAACTATTTTTGCAAATAAATAAACAAAGCCTTTAATAGAAAAGAAAAAACATCGAATTGCTAAAAACAAGCATCTAGATTAGTGTTACGTAAAAATTTCCTTATACGATCATAATTTTTTGTTGTTCATTTATTTATTTATTTTTGTTAGTGTAACTTGATTTTTTTGTGTATTTAATGAATCTAATATAAAAACATTATATATATAAATATTTTTGTTTGTTTGTTTGTTTTTAGCCGTGATTGTTTCCATTTACGAAGATCCCGTTCAACCACAACAGGCCGCATCCGTCGTAGAGAAACTTGGAGATTATCTTATCACTTGCGGGTACTAGAAAATAAACACACACACTATACATAATACATAAAAGTAATTATATAATAATATTAATAAACGAAAAAAAAAACAAAAAAAAATATCATAAAAATAATTTTTTGCTAAACAAAACAAAAAACTTTGGAATAATTTTCATACAAAATAAATAAAAAATAAATATAAAAACAGAAAATTTAAATAGATATTTAAAAACATTTAATTTTTAAAACCATACAAAAGATAAAAAACAACATATTTTTCGCTTTTTACAAGAGATACATTCAATATAAATATGCAATATACAGACGTACATACACAGAAATGACCAAAATATTTCTAGCGATCAAATCCAACAGTGCATCATCTATCTCTCATTTTTAAACCCTACTATACCTATTCATACAGCAGACATCATCGTAAAAATAATATGAAATAAAATAAAATATTTTTCTAACACTTGCATTGGAGATTGATTTGGATGTATGTATGTACAGTCCAAAGCTAATCATCAACATAAATAAGATCTAAATATTATTACAAAATATTCATTTTTATAAGACATGAAGAATAAACTTTATAGCATGTAAAATAATAACGTCATCAATAATTACTTTTTTAATTCAATTGTTGGAATTCAAATTGCGTATTACGCGAATATGTGTTTGTGTTGTACGTACTACAACCGAAAAGTCCGCTGGAGAGTTTTTTTTTTGTTAAGCATGCTAGGCTAGGAAGTATAATAGAATAGGAATCTTATCGTTTCAACGAGAGTTTTCTTAGACTATCAATATTTTTATGGAACTCTGGTATGTATTTTACGTTTTACTCGAATATTTATTTGTTAATATCATTTTAATGTCATCAGACAGAAAAGAAAAATGCCAGCTGCTGCTGCTGTTCATGTTCGTTATAATTATAAATATTTGTTTTTCCAAATGTTTTTCTTCGCCCAATGTTTGCGTAAAAATATTTAACAAGTAAAAATATAAGTGGGCCAAAAACAAAACGAACATTTCATATATTTTCGTACGTACATACATATATACATAGATAAATAAAAACAAATCTTTAAAAATAGTTACATACCACTTGTATGTACATATAAACATTTGTGTATATTATGTCAACCGCCGCAGCCAATCATTTTCAAAAAAAATTATAAATATATTTCAATAACATAGAATGAACATATTTCGTATGACTAATAAATAAAATAAATTATAAATGTTTGTAGTATTCTATAGAAAAAGTGGATTTTCTTGGAAGAAACATATTTTTATACGTTTAACCAATATAAACTATATAAACTTAATATTTGCAATGTCTGTCTCCATATCTTGATACGAAAAAAAACAAAAAATTAATTGCAATTTAGATGAAATTTGATCTCCTATTCATGTAATTATTAATATGCAATAACACTTGAAAAACAAACAGAACCAAAGAACAGACAGACAGATCTGTCTATAAATAAATAAATAAATACTTTGTAATTTGTAAAGTTCCAACGTTTAAATTTTATTTTAAAAAATTGTTATATTTTGTAGTTTTAAAAAGGTTTTTATTTAAAAACTCATTTCACATGTAAAAATTTTTTTTTTTACCAAATGTGAAGGGAGCTTTAAGGTATACCATCGCCACAACCATATCAACTGTTGATGGTGGATGACTAATATAATACTCGTATTTTTTTTTTTTATTTAATTCAGTTGTCTGCTTAGGAAGCATGTACGTTTTTAACTTATTATTTCCGTTTTGCATAAACAAAAGAAACTTTTGATTATGATTATGGTTAAGTCTTCAATATGAATCAAGCCATAAATATACGTACCTAAGTGGTTGGTTAGTAAATATTATTTATTCATCGATTGAAATTTATAAAAAAGTCACGTTTAAAATTTTTAAAACTGTATGGCGACAATGATAATGACGTTTTACTAAGTGGTTATTGCACTCCACAACCAACTGACGTTAAGGATCATAAACATTTATGTAAAAAGAAAAATTTTATGTACATTAAAAATGTAAAACAAAGCGCCTAAATTGTGTTTGTTTTCGATTATTGGATTAACCTATTGCCAATCCTTCGGACAAAGTTTTATTTTGGCAAATGGTTTATTTCTCCAAAGTTGTTGTAATAGTTTCTGATGACAAAGAGTTACTCAATAACGGTGGGGAACAAAATTAAAAAGAAATTTTTTTCAACCTGAACCGAAGTGATACAAAAAAAAAAAAAATAAAAATTCTAAAAGACATTGGAGACATAAGCACAATGATATGAAAAAAAGGTTTAAAATATACTTTTTTTTATTTCGTAAAACGAAATGTTAATTCTTCCATTACCATGACCCTATTAACAGTTGCAACTTTTTTGCAATTATGGTTTCGTAATGATTTTCTTTGTAGTTTCTTTTATTTTTTTGCCAGTTTGCAAAATTTATTTTGTAATAAAGTTAATGAAATAAATAAGAAAGACTAGAATTTTCCGGCTGTTAATACAAGGAAATTATTTGTTTAACTCTGTTGATTATAATGATTTTTAACTACAATAGCCCGAATTTCTGTCACCTTGGACTCACTCTAGTGACAGTAAACCGGAGGAAGAGAATTAGACTTCTGTTTCATAAACTTCTTAACTAAACACTGAAAGTAATTCTTTCATTTAATTTAGGTAATTTTGGAGGAGATTTTATAGATGATGCAGCAGGGCATTGACATTTTTTTTTTAAATTTTTAGTGGGAATTTATGGCATTCCTCCTCAAGGTTACTCAGACTCTTAATACATTTATTAGAGTTGAATGAACGACATGTGCGATAATGAGTTTTTAAATTACACTGATTATAGAATCGATATTTTTCAGAGCAACGATGGTAATGGAAAGAAAATTTGGTATTGAAACGAAAATATGATTTATTGAATCTATCGTTCGTTGGTTAGCTGCAATATATTTGTATGCAGTAGAAAAAAGGAGGAGTAAAGGTGTTATACGTATGCGTGTGACCAACCATTGCTGATAATACTCAATAAAGTGATTACATTTCATAAAATGAATAAGAAAACTGATGTGCACCAGCTGTGAATACAATACGACATTGAAACAGAAAAACGAATTGGTATGGAAATGAATAATCATATGAATGTATGTATGTGTGTATTTGTTGAATATAATATTATTAAAAAGAATTGTATAAATATAAAAATTACACACAATTGATTCCTGAATCAGATTTAATTTAAAAACAGTTTTGAAGTGAATCAGATTTATATAAAACATGATTTCCCTAAAAATAAATACATTTCACATTTCTGTTGCTTTATTTATTTTAGAATTTTATATTATAAATAGAAAACAAAGCTCTCAAGAAATTTTCTACAGCGTCTAACTAGAATTCAAAGCTTTTTTTTTATTTTAATAGAGACTTAGTTAAGCCCTTTAAGCCTTAAAAGAATGAACGTCAGAATAATAATCAATTTAAGTATTTTTTTATAATAATTTTTCAATAGATGTAGTAATTGATGTTTAGATTATGAATGTGAACTTCAGTTGAGTTGCCAAAAATTCTTTAAATTGGCAATATAGATGACAACAGACCATTAAAACATTTTAAAATTTTAGTATAAAGATTATTAACGTAAGAGATATCTTTTCCATGATTATATTATTAATTACAGTACAATTACAAATTATATTTTAATTATTACAAGCGAAATAACTCTGACCTTAGCAAAGTTTAATAAATCAGAGTTTCTGTTAGGAATCTAATTTACTAACCCTTTCGGGACAAACTTGCACTGTATCCAATAGACTACTACCATGGCAATTTCTTACATTTTTAAATATGTATGTAAATAGTAAACTTTTTAGGGGGTAGGGGGTGTCGGTGTTTGACAAATTCAGACCAAAAACTGTTCCTAAATAATTACCACAATACTGAATATATACGGTTAACAAATTTCAGATTTTTTTTTAACTAATCCGTTTTCGTTGAAAATCTCTATAGTTTCCTTGATGTTAAGACGGTCTTTTGTATTGGTTAAAAAATTTCTGAAATTGAACTGAATTGTGGCCCTGCACAGGCCCACAAAGGTATGCATCCGATTTACAAATTTCACAAATTTCTGAACCAATGCAAAAGACCGTCTTAAAATCAAAGAAAGATGTCAGACAATTATAAATATTTTCAACGAAAACGGATTGGTTAAAAAATTTCTGAAATTTGTTGTACATCAGGCCCACAAAAGTTAACAAATTTCAGAAATTTTTTAACCAAGACCATCCTAAAATCGAGGAAAGTTGTCAGACAATTACAAAGACTTTCAACGAAAACGGATTAGTTAAAAAATTTCTGTAATTTGTTATCCGTATGTATACTTTTGTGGCTGAGTGTATGTATGCATCTGCCGGCCACTAGTGGTTATAATGATTTTATAAGCAAATTTTACAACAAACATAAACCTTTTCAATAATTCTCTTAAATAAATGGAATATATTTTATTTTAAGCATTTATTAGATTATTTCTCATTTGAATACTTTTTGTTTTTGTTGTAAATTTAATTTTGTTTATATTAAAAATGTATTCGATAACATATTTCTTTAGCACTTAAATTCTTTAAAATCTTTTGCGATATTCTTATCAAAAAGAATTCCAATCAGTTTATTACTTTTTTACGTTTTCCTAAAACAAATGTATAAGCAAAGTTGGTCTGCTGAAATATACTACATATGTATGTACTTATTATAGTATACATAATTATTATTATTCTTATTATTATGTATTTGATTAATTAATAACAAAAGTTATGGATTCATTTATTTAATATGCATTATGTACACATGTATGTATATATGTATGCATGAGTATTATAAATGTATTTACTGAATGGACGAGACAAAGTGTAAATAGAAGAAATTCTTTGAATTTAAAAGAAAATTTAAATACACTGTATACCTTTTCTTAAGCCAATTTATTTGCTTTCGAATGCCTTCCAAAATTCTATTAAATTAATTGCACTTGTAGTTATAGAGTTAGATCATTACAAAGATTTTTAACGAAATACATATAAATCGGCATGTTTGGGTGACTAGGATAAATAATGTTTAAAGTGTTGAATGTTTATAATTTAATAAAAGTTGCTTATTTATTTATTTATTTATATACGAGAATAAAAATGAAAAAGTAAACAATAAACTCCAACATAATAAAACACATACAATACAATAAAAACAAAATAAAATTTATAAAATGTAACAGCATATGTATGTTTATAAATATAAATGGTATGTGATAATGGATAAAAAAGAAAATATTTGTTCGAAACCACATCGATTGGCATTCAAGTCCAAACAAATCAATTGCAAAAGAAGTTAAAATGTCAGCCAGAAAGCGTGTGCAATTTGTAGTATAAAATATAAAAACTCTGAATGACCTAAAGGTCATTGCTTTTTTCTTAATTCTTGTAAAAGTTAGTTTCTTTCTATTATTATGACATAAGTACATACTCAAGAGGTATGAGTATAGAAAACCATAATGAAAAAGAAAACAGTGACAATAGTTTCGAAAAGTATGTTAAATAAAATGCGATTTATAAATACTTTCATAAATAAATAAATGAACAAAAAAAAAAAAAAAAAAAAAATACAAAACAAAATTTATTTTTGATCTTTAAGAAATTTTCTTTTGCATTTTAAATGTCATAACCTAACACACTCTATATTTTTTTTTACAGTTACAAACAATATGTTTGAAATTATGAAAACTTCAATGGCTTTGTAGGTGTCTACGATTCTTTAAGATTCAGTCATAAAAGGATTTCTAAAAAATATACTTCTCCAAACTTTTTCATTGATTTATTTTTAAATTCAGCGCCTTATAAAATATCATTACTTGAAAACATTTCCATTTCCATTTTCTAGTCTCTTTATTTTTATTTTTTTAATTATTTTGGTTCATTATATGATTTTAATGATGTTTAATACAAACTCTATATGACTATAGAAACTCTTGCAGAACTTTTAAATTTAAATTAATAAATAATATTGTCTTGTAGTAATAAAAAATTCTTTTTCTTCTTCTAAACAAAAAAAAAAAAAAGAAAACAGTTTTATATTCGAATAATAAATGAAATATTTAGGGAACTTTAATAGAAGTTTATTTAAAAAAAGGTTTCAAGCATCTTATATAATGCGTGTCTGTATGCTTTTTCTAATATCAAATGCTTAAACTGATTTTTTGTTCTGATTACGGAAAGGTTTAATTTCTTTATAACAATTGAATAGTTTAAAATTTATTGTTTTGTTTTGTTTATAATTATATTATAATTTAATTTAAATGTTGATCTAAATATATTTATATATATATATATATGTATAGATATATAGTTGATTGAGAGCTTTTAAAAAGTGTATAAAATTCGTTTAGTTTTTTATTTATTATATATATAAGTATATATATATTTAATTTTTCTTTTTAACTAATAATTATTATTATTGATTATTATGCATATATTTATTATAATATATTTATTGATTTTTAGAGCATTTCCAAATTGAAATGCTTTTGACATTTAAATATGTCAAACTCTTTCAAATTATTTTCTTCTTTTGTTTTTTTGTTTTTTATTTACCAAAAATTAAAAATAAATAATTGATCTTAAGTAATTTGTTTGTTTGGTTTATAGGAGAATTATTAAGATAGTCTCTTCAATTTAAAAGAAAACAATAATAAAAATAAAATAAATAAATATAATTGTAGTTATATATACAATATTACATAGAGTACATATTACAGGTTACAATAACATACACATACATACATATTTATATGTATATATATATGTATATATGTATGTATATATAGTATATATTTATTTTTTTCCTAATATATTGTAAAAGTGTAATTTAGTTTCATGTTTTCTTGCATAAAATATCTGCAGTAGTGAAAATTCTTTTTCTTCTGAATAACAAAAAAAAAAAACATAAATAAAAATAAATGAGTAAATAATTTATACAATTTCACTGCAAATGCTAAAAAAGAATTAAAGATTTATTATATTTAAATATGTAATGTATTATTATAAAAAAAAAGAACGCATCTTCAAGCGGTTTCTTTTCTATCAAATTGAAATTGTTTTTAATTTTCATGTATTCTTTTAGTTTTTTTTTTTGATTTTTAAATTCGACACAAGTTCATTTAATTAAAAAGATATACAAATATTAAGTAATATCGACAATGGGATGTTAATAGACTCCTAATACCAAAAAAAAAAAAACAAAAAATGTATGTATGTATGTATGTATATATATGTATGTAATGTATATATACAAAATAGCACAGCTAGGCGTTATTAAGTGTTTTTGTGCTTTGTCATATACATATATACACATAACTTTACATTCTATTCAAATTTATAAATATTTCCTAAATAGCGAACAATTTTAAAATGTAATTTAGAAATGAAAACAACTTTCAGAGGCGTTTGTCTCATATGGTGAATGAAAAGTTCTACGCTATGTTAGCATTTTAATAAATACTATGGCCAATAAGATATTTGCAAAAAGCACCAAGAGCACCAACTGTTGTCGTGAGAACCATTCCTAAAAACAAAAACAAAAACCAATTAAAAAATAATTCATTTGAAATACGGATTTTGAATGAAACATACTTTAACTTGTGGACTAACGAGATATAACAATGGATTCGCTTTAAGCTTTTCATTCATTTCAATTTGTCGTCGTACCGCTTCGCGTCTAGCTGAGCCTAAAGCAGATACCTCCTCGCGGCTCATAGCCTCTGTGGCACGTGGCAGTTCTTGGAAATCAGGCATAGATTTCTTACGCTGTAGCGTAACATTAATAGGAACGCTCTGAAAAGCACATGAAATAGAAAATTTAATAGAAAGATTTTTAAGTTATTTTAATAAAAAAATATTAATTAATGATATTATCAGTTCGATAAACTTAGTAAGTTAGTCGGCCGAAATATTGTAAATAAAAAACAAAACTTTATGACATTAACCTCTGCAGGTGGGTCAACAATCCAACTCTCTGATGCACGCCTTGCTAGCAAGGCTGGTGAAAACATTAAATCTTCTTCATCTTCATCGGGATACCACTCCATTTTAATTTGATTGTGTGTTCTTCTCTACTGTCAATACGTTTAAGTTTGTTTTATTTGTTTGTGTAAAATTTCCTAAAGTTGCATAACTTTTAACTTTCACTGATAAATTGTTTTTCTTTTCAACTTAATTTCAAATATTGAATAAATCTTGTTTTTCTATTTTTTTTTTTTTTTGGATTTCAATTGGAGAGTCAATCAATATTAAACAAACAAAGAACACTTTAGAATTATAATAATCGTTCGTTTGAAGAAAGAAAATAATGAATTGTATACACAGTATTTTCTTTTCTTTTTTTTTTTATCAAAAATATGTAAGATTTGTTCTGCTCAAGTGTGTTTTTATTTTAAAATAAATTTTTAATAAAATTCTTTGAAAATTCTATTCAATTCGTAGAATTGTTTTTAATGACTTCCGAACAATGGCTCTTTATTTATTATTTTATACGTATATTGTTTTAATTTTATTTTATTTTATAATTTTGCAGAAAGAAGAAAAGATACACAATTTAATAAACAGGCCAACTCAACACATAGCTATCTGTGATGACGACGTTCGCGACGAAATTGATGGGCTGTTGGTTGTCGATTTTAATTTTTGTTTTTTTTTTTTTTTCAGTTTCAACTTGAAAAATAAACGTACGAAAGAACGAACGAACAATTAAGAAGAAAGTGGCAACAGAGCAGAATGCTAACGATTGACTAATGCGTACAAGAAACGATCAGTTGTTTTGCGTTAAGGCACGAATGTTTACAAACTAAACAATTTTCCCAGATACTGTCTGTGTCAACGATCTGTGTGTGGCTCTGTCTATGACAATGAGCAATCACTAGCTACTAATGGTCGAAATCCTTAATATGAGAGAGTTCTAGTGACATTTAATTTTCAAAAGAGTAAAAGTCTTTACAATTACTCTTTCCATTTTCGAGATTCTAGTGTGGTTTTCGAAATTGTCGAAAACTACAAACACTTGTGTGAATGGATTCATTCCGATAGAGTAGCGTTCATCATCAAACATTCAAATGCTATTTTTAGCATAGCACAAGAGTGCTTGTTCTCCGAATTCTCTCTTAATTGTGAAATTTCCTAAAGAAAAAACTTAAAATCTTTTTCGCAGAAGAATAAGGTGAAGAAGACGAATAAAATACAATTTCGATACTTATAATTGCATGCATTCACTATTAAGAAAGAGTAATGCAAAGAATTTCGAATGTACATACATACATTCATCATATGTGTGCCTACAAAAATATGTATGTATGTATGTATGTGGTTGTGTATGGGGATTATGACCTACCTTTAGTTTTTTATTGCCTCCACCGCCTCCGACAGCGGCTGCAGCCAAAGGCGAAGCCGGTTTAGGTGGCATATACAGACTTTCAGTGCGCTTTGGCTGAGATGGTGAGGGTACAATATCCTGACCCAGTGTACGCTGACGCAGGAGTATATCTTCAAATGGTTGATTTGGTTTTGAAAACATGGATTCTGCTGTTGTCGTGCCTGAAGGTGAGTTTGTGTTTAGACTGGGCGTCGCCGCTCTTGATAAACGACCGGAACCAGTTGGCACAGAACCGTTGCCAGTTGTTGGTGTGTTGTTGGCGGATGGTGCAGGCGTTGATCCACGAAACACTGAACCGGCTCGTGGTCTTTGCTCTGGCATTCCGCTGTCGTTAATAGTTGTTGCTGTTGCACCCGCTCCTGCACGATCTACTGAAGCCTGTCTCGATGCATAGCCACCGCTTAAGCGACTGGCTGCTCTCGTATAGCGATCAATTGATGAATCTCGACTGGGTGGTCGCTTATAGTGATCGAAATGGTCAATTGATGACTGTTGGCTCATTTGACCCATCATAGGAGCCTTATTGGAACGATTCATGTTATCCATCATTTGATCCTGTTGCTGTTGTTGTTGTTGTATCAGCTGTTGTTGCTGCTGTTGTTGTTGATATAGAATTTGAGATGGTCGACGTATTTGATTAGTGCCGTACATGGGTGAATTTAAATTTGGTTGCTGTTGCTGCTGTTGTTGTTGCTGTTGTTGCTGCTGTTGTTGTTGCTGCTGTTGTTGCTGCAATTGCTGTTGTTTTTGAAGTTGCTGTTGCTGCTGCATCTGTAATTGTTGTTGTTGTTGTCGTTGTTGTTGCAACAGTTGTTGCTGTCTTTGCATTTGTTGCTGATATGCTTGTTCCTGTTGCTGCTGTTGTTGTTGCAACTGTTGTTGCTGTTGCAAATGTTGTTGTTGCATTTGCAATTGTTGCTGTTGATGCTGTTGCATACTGTTTGCCGTGTGTGCTGCTTCAGCGTTCTTAAAATTTGTTGTATCCTTTTGCATTTGGGAAATTTGCGGACTACCACTGGCGCTCAAGTTACTGTGCGCATAACTTGAACCCGGCGGTTGATGTGGTTGATACTGATATGCGGGATTCATTTGAGGATTATTTTGTTGCTGTTGTTGTTGGTGGTACATCTGATTGATGGTAGTAATGGCACTCATTTGTGGTTGATTTACCAAGGCGGAGAGATCCGTTTGTGGAGCAACTGGCAACTGTTGGGAATACATTGAACTGGGAACTGGAAATTCCGCATCTTGTTGATTTTGATGTCCGTCGAGATTTTTTTGAAAACCCGTTGGCCGCTGAGCGGTCGCACTACTTGCGTATGTTTCAGCCGCTGCATTGCTAGTGGCAAATTGTGATGTACCTAAAAGCGGTCCCTTGTGACGTTCCCGAAATCGAAGTTTTTCAAAACGTTCTAACACTGACGGCTTAAAATCGGGCGCAAATTCACGAGCCATTTGTACGGCCAACTCACAGTCTACGCGTGCCTGATCGGCTGCAATATCAGCACTTTGTGCCTTAGTGTTGGCAGTTGTGGTACGTGATATGGCAATATCTGAACGTTGCATGGCCATTTTAAGAGCACGCTGAGCCGATGTTACAGACGCTGTAATACGTTCTCTGAACTTGCGTGAACGGGCAATGAACAAATGCTTTTTCTTTTGACTTGTTATCAGTATATTGTTTTTATATTTGCCCTCTTCAAATGTCCCGTCACGAAATGTGGTTACACCATAACCGTGCTTTTTATTATTGTACCATTCGCCTTCGTATTTAAGACCATCACTACGTTCGGCTACACCAAATCCACAACGCTTATCCTTCTTCCACTCGCCCATATAGGTTTCAACCACGCTTGGATCCAATTGTTCATCGTCCATTGTAAAGCTGGCATTTGACTCCGTATGCATTGATCTGTAAGCCAATAAAGTTAAGAGTTTAAGGAAATCGTTTTCGTTTTCGTTTTCTTAGATATTTGTTATACTTGGCGGTTAAATTTGACTGTTCCGATCCTGTGCTAAGCCATGAGGCGGTGGACATGGTCGACCGTATGCTACCAGAGGCTAAAGTGCCGCGCTTTTCCAAATCTCCAGTGCTACGTTGTTTTCTCATTTTGAGACCCTACGGAATAAACAAAATATGACGGATGAATCGAAATATGTGAGTTAAAATTCTGATGCCTACCGATAAAAATCCTTTTTTGGTTTTTTCAGAAAGACTGTTACGTCTCGCTGGTAACTTATCCGATCGGGCGGTGAGAACAAAACCTCCCCGTATTTCCTCCGTGCGGGCAATATTCTTAGCTGCATTTGCGGCATTTTCATTACTACGCAACGAACTTAATGAGGCGTGCACGTCTTTACGTTTATGATGTGAGGCAAGGCCAAATGGTGCAGAAGTACGTATACCGTAGCCATGTCGTTTACCTTCCTGCCATTGGCCCTGATATTTTCCTGTTTAAGTACAACACAAAACGATAATGAATACTAAAGTAAAGACAATAAAATAAATTTTTTCTAACCACTGCACATATGTAAATATACATATGTACATATGTATCATATAGGAGTATAAAAAATAATAATTAAACTTAAATATACAAACTATGAACCATAATTTACAACTATTACTAGAGAAAACCATAAAAATTCAATGCGAAATATTTCTCTGTCTTGATGCAATAAATTTTTATGGAAATATTTTACATTCATTGGGTATCTCGGTAAATAGGAGACGACGACAGCTTTCATAATACATACATGCATATTGCAATTCATTTACACCATGTTTACACCGTTTCTAATTAAAATTCTTTAATTTTAATTAAAGAAGTTCTGATACTTTACCAAAAACAACAATTGAAACCGTTTTTAATATCCAATTGGAAATTGTGTCAAGCGGAAATTAATGCAACCGGACGTTATGTCGCAAATAAATCTGAAAAACTACTTTTGCTTTAGCATGTGTTATTCTAATACCGTGACATGTCATTTTTATTATTATTATCCAAGACATGTATGCAGATAAATACAGAAAAGCCTGCATTTTATGTGTCCTTGAGCAAAAAGAGAGAAACACGAGTCTTTTTCTACATTCAATACTGCGTTTGTTCACTTCAGTAGACAATATTTAGAACAAAATGCAACAACAAACAAATTCTGATTTGCTATTATTCATTACTACACTAATAGGGAAAGTTTTTGAATACATATGTACATATATGACACACGATGTGTGACCATAAAATAAATTTTTTTATTTTGTTATTCGTACAGGTTCACTGGTATACAAACCACTCAAAAAAAAAAAGCTGTTATAAATATTCAATTCCTATCTGTTACAACAATAAACTGGGCCGTACATCCGGCGTGTAGAGAGCAAGTCTTTCTTTCAAATTATACTTCAATCAAGGAAAAATTGACCATAACTTCTGCACAGGGATACCGAAACATAGGTGCATTATAAAGAAAATTTGATTTTCTGTCTGAATTTTGTAGTGTGTTGGCTTATTAGACGAAAAGCCAGGGTTTGCGTGCTTACAAAATCCAACTCGTGCAAGATTTGAAGCCAAACGATCATCAAGTAAGGCGTAGATTCGTCGAATGGGCCCAAAACGAGATTACTGTTGTTCCCGATTTTCATAAGCGAATTTTGTTTAGCGATGAAGCGCACTTCTGGTTGAATGGCTACGTCAACAAACAAAACTGCCGCATTTGGAGTGAAGGTAATCCTCAAGTGTATGTGGAAACACCGTTACATCCAGAAGAACTGACTGTTTGGTGCGCTTTATGGGCTGGTGGAATCATTGGTCCGTACTTTTTCAAAAACGATGGTGGCCAGAACGTTACAGTCAATGGTGATCGGTATAGTGCCATGATTACTAACTTTTTCATTCCTGAATTGAATAACCACGATGTCCAGGAGATGTGATTTTAACAAGACGGCGCAACATATCACACAGTTCGTGCCACAATAGATTTATTGAAAGACACGTTTGGTGACCGCCTAATTTCACGTTTTGGACCTGCGAATTGGCCTCCAAGATCTTGTGATTTAACACCGCTAGACTACTTTCTGTGGGGCTATGTAAAGTCATTGGTCTATGCGGTAAAGCCACAAACGCTTGACCATTTGGAAGACAACATTCGCCGTATTATTGCCGATATACGGCCACAAATGTTGGAAAAAGTCATCGAAAACTGGACGTCCAGATTGGACTACATCCGCGCCAGCCGTGGCGGTCATATGCCAGAAATCATATTTAAAATGTAATGCCACAAGATTATCTTTCGGATAAATAAAATTCATGTCAATCGAATAATCCATCGTTGTTTTATTGCAACTTAAAGTTCTATACCTCTATAAAAAACACCCTTTATATCAAGGTGTGAAATAAAAGTATTATTTTGGTAGAAAAAATCATTGATTATGACAAAAATTTAATATTTTGCAAGTATTTTGTTAATATTTTCTTGTACAACCGTTAATGCTATGGTGACAAGTACATTTTTAGCGTCAACTTGAGAATTGTTTTTGTATTTTCATGTTATTTTCTGGCCGCGTAAATCTTCCTTCCAAAATGTACTACAAAATTAAGAATATTTTCCTTTTGTAAATTTCTTACTGACATTCTAAAAGAATAACTAATGTACGTCTATATGCAACATATCTATGTATGTACATACACACACCATAACCACATGTATTATTATAAGACAGCAAATGGTTGCTTGGCGTATGATTAATAAATTATTAAATATTACGTATACGCACTGTTGTCTGCAATGAAATGTTTTTATGCCAAAATAGAGTTTACCATTCCATGCCATATTTTCATTGTAAATAGCAAGTGAAAGACCATAAAGGCATGTACATGATGTCACTCTTGCCTTCTTCTTATCAATACAATTAACAATTCTTTGTGCAGGTATTTTCATAGAAATATTTATTAAACAAAAAAAAAAAACGAATTATAAAAATTATTTAAATTAAAAACTAAAGGGGAGCCAACAAAATAAAAATAAAAACAGAGGAAGAAAAAATTATCTCATGCACAATCAACATTAATACGAAACGTATATACAGTATTGGTCATAACTAAAGCGCTGCTTTAAAAGATTATTTGTTTAAATTTTTCTTTGAGTTTTATGAAAACCTGCTTTATGTAGTAAAAAAAAACAACAAAATAAGCCTTTCATATCAGCAAAGGACAAAAAGGCAAGACTTGAGTTCGTCAAAGCCCATATCGATTGGAAAACTGTTCTATTTTCTGACGAATCCAAGTTCAATTTAAAAGAATTCGAAATTAATAAGACGGGCCTGAAGATTCAAAAATGAAATGCTAAATTCTAAGTATTGTAAAGCGACGGAGGTCGCTCCTCTAGCCAAGGAATTGGGCCGATTAAGAAGACTGAATGATGGACTCATGTATATTCAATATGCAGATAAAGGCATGCCACTAAAATGAATGTTTTAACAGAATAAAGATCCTACGCATCCCAACAAAGTTTGTACGGAATGGTTAATAAAATATAGGATCGTGGTAATCGAGTGGCCGGTTCGATCTACTTATTTCAAACCTATTGATTGAATTTTATTTTTATTTTTCTACATGCTTAAAAAAATGGAAAGGCAACACAAGGCAATGCAACAATTTTGTTGGGGGTGTGTTTTAGTTATGGCAGATACTGTATGTACAGGAAAGGTATTCTAATATTTAAATAATAGAAAATGTTTTGTTTTTAGTTAAATTACTAACATACTTAGCGTGAACTAAAATGCAAAAGGCCTTAAATAACAAACAAAATTCAACACACAGACACACCGAGTTTCATGATCACAATGTTGAATAAATATAAATTATAAACTAAGTACTATAAAGGTAAACCGTGTTGGATTTTAGTTGGCGATATGTTTCTGCATCAATATACAAAAAATGCTTATGAATAATTGTGCATATTTTTATATAAATAAAAGCACTGACTACTACATGTGCAGGTATTTACTATAATTTTAAAAGACTTTTGAAATAATCAAACATTTACCTCCATCAGCATATGTTTCACAACCGTAGCCATCCTGATAGCCTAAATTCCAGGTACCCTCGTAACGTGCTGTTGATACCGTACTTTCACGTACACCATAACGACCTTTATGGCCATCTTTGGACCATTCACCGCGGTATACCTGGCGGCCTATTTGTTCGACACCTAAACCATGGCGTCGTCCATTTTGCCATTGACCCTCATAATGGGAGCCGCTAAAAGAAAAAGAAAAAATAAGTTCAAAACGTGTTATTGCATGATTGCATTTCAATTAATTCAGAATATTTTACTAATTCTAGACCAGGAGGAAAAATATAAATAAAAACTTTAAGGAAAAATTGAAATATAATACGGAAGAGAACAACTTTTCATTCATTCACTTTATATCACAAAAATTTGTTTGCGTATGTGATAGAAGGTCTATTTACAGAGTTAAAGTGATCTAAAACTAGCATTATTTTAAGGAAATCGGCTACAATCTAGCAAAACAAATGATATAAATTAACACCCGAAATCCCAGAATAGGTTCAAATTATACCAGAACTTATAGACTCTTAGCCTTTGTCCTTAATACAAGCCATGATTGTATTTGTTAATGTTAATTATTTACTCACCTGGGCCATATATATGCACCAGATACTTCGAAACCATAATTCCAGGCACCAGCATATGCACCCTGATGCTTGGGACCGGTACACACACCATGACCGTGGGCTTTGCCCTCATCCCAACCGCCACAGTAGGTGCCACCATCTTCGAAATCAAATCGTCCACCACTTATTTGAGGTCTTTTGCCAGTTCCAAAGGATGTTGGTGGACCACCGGCTCCCGTTCCATCGCTTATCATGCCATTCTGTTGCTGTTCGGCCTGCTGCATGACTTACTATCCAATGTGTTGCATAAAAATTTTCTTTTCTTTTCGATTACTCTTCTTAACGTTACTCTTTTTGTTTTTATTTCCTCTTCTTTGTTTTTGTTTCTTTGTAGATTTTCGAGAATTGAATTCTTTCGGCAAAATGACTTGTGTGCGTAAGTAGAGTGATAGTAATAGTAGTAGTAGTAGTGGTGGAAGTATGTGTGTAGGTGTGAAAGTTTTCTTTAGTGATGATAGGTGGTTAGTGCTTTATTTGTTGGTTGTTTGTCGCTTTGTATGGCGGTTATATTAAAAGGTTGGCTAATAAATGTAACGAACGTTCTCTATTATTATTGTTTTTAGCCTTTTGTGTTTGTGTTTTCGACAAGTTTTCATTGATTTGGACAATTGTTTTGTTCTTATTATTTCTCCTGTTGTTGTTCTTGTCGTTCTTGTTGTTGTTGTTATTGTTGTTAATGTAATGGCCAATACAACTGGCATAAGGCATTTGAGGATTATTCTGAGGATGATTTCGTTAGTTTTTTGATTTCCTTTTTCTTTTCTTTTTATATTGTTGTTGTTGTTGTTGTTGTTATTTTTATTTGTAAGTGTTTTGTGCGGTATTATTATTGTTGTTATTTGTTTGTTTATAGTGGTGTACAGTTTTAAAACTTCTTTAGCGTTTGACGGTACTGTGAGTGCGTTTGATTTTGGTTTCGTCTTAAAAACTTTTTTTTTATTCTCTTTTGAATTCTTTTCGTTTTTCGTTTGTTTTCATTTGGCTTATTGGCTGCTTACTTTTGTTGAAGAAGCTTTTATTAAATTATTTTAATTTAAATGAATTAAATTAATATTTATTTGTTTTAGTTGTTGTTATTGTTGCTGTGTTCTATATTCAACTTCATTTAAGTCATACAATTATTGTATTATATTTTTTGTGATTTTGTTTTCGTTAATTTTAAAGGATATTTCACTAAAACGCGAACAATTTATACAAACGGTTGTTTTGTACGGTATTCTCCTTAAAAAATTTTGTTTTCTTTAAATAATTTAATTTTGTTGTAATTTATTTAAACAAAATTATATCGTAGTATGTATTTTATTATAGTTTACGAACTGCTTTCAGCGGCAATCATAGTTATTTTATCATCTAAGAAAATTTTTGACTAAAATATAAAACATAAAAAGAAAGAGAGGAAGAGATAAAAATCACAAGAAATTATTTTCAGGAAGAATTTTTTAAAATAAAAAAATGCTTTCAGAAAAGCCAATCAAGAGGTTAAAAAATGCAGAAAGGTTTGCTGTTCTTATAAATAACTTTTTTAACATATTTTTATTGGGTGTTACCGACGAATCGACATGAAAATACATAAAATCGGTGAATATGGCCCAAAGTAATCACGGCAATTACATACATACATACATAATTGGTCATTACAACCCTTCAGTCAGGATTACGACCTGGTTTCTCACACCACTTATGTTGTGTGTGTTAATTTTATACAGAATGGCGGGACCTACAGTTTAAAGTCGACTCCGAACGACAGATTTTTGAGAAACTTTTCATGACAATTTTATTTACTCTCAGAGTTTTTGCCAGAAATCTGATGAGAGGAAGTCGCCGAAGAAATACTTTTCGTATTTTATTTTGATGTCTGGTCTGGGGCTCGAACCCTGGCTTTTCGTCTAATAAGCCAACACACTACCTACTAGACCACGGCGATATTACATTAAAAAAGAAAAATTAGTTTTTACGAAGTGGACGCCAAGCCTATTTTAATAATTTGAGGTCTCGGTAATAACCCCAAACAATGTATCAGACACCGATTGTTATGCCCTAGTTTTTAATAATAAAAAAAAATACAAAGGTGCAAAGTTAAGGGGTTAATAATACTAATGCAATTATTATATGGATAATAGCTACACCTTCATGAAACCCTCGAATGTCAAACAAACCTAACCTAACTTTATTTACAATACAAATACAAACAATATCTAATTATTATGAGCGGAGTGCCAGGGCCACATGCAACTTCTTCTAATAGCTTAGTGCACCACTTACTAGACTACCAGGGCACCTTTGAAAGGATTTTTTTTCTCATATTTCAAGCTCTCAGTATTAATATTGAAGTCGGCGTAGTCTTATTATTAGACGTGAGGCCACGGTTCAAACCCCAGGTTGGACATCAAAACAAAATATGAAAAATTATATCTTCGGCGACTTTCTCTCAGCAGATTTCTGGCAAAAACTCTGAGCGTAAATAAAAATTGCCATGAAAAGTGTCTCAAAAATCTGTCCTTCGGAGTCGACTTTAAACTGTAAGTCTCGCCAATCATGTATAAAATTAACAAACACGACATAAGTGGAGGGAGAAACTAGGTCGTAATTCTGACTGAAGGGTTAGGTAGGTAGGTAGGTATAGGTGGCTGCCCATCCAAGAAAATTTTTTGGATGGACTCACTTAGGACTGAAGGGTTGCAATGACCAATTATGTATGTATGTATGTGTATATGTAAGAAATCGTAATTTCAACAATGGAAAGGCTTTAAATCCAAATAAAACTATTTTGTTTAATTTAATACAATATATTCTGCTGATTTTCATATTAACGTTTTTCCCTAGCACTTATTAGCCACATTGGTTCGGTCACTACCAACGTGCAGTAGACGAAATGAAAAGAAAGTTTATGACAAAACAATTAAACACAATGTGACATAATTTGATATCCTAATATATACTTAATGGGCCTACAAATTAGTGTCTATTACTAATATTCCTTTCAAAATACAATATAAAAATTCATACATATGTATGTATGTACCTGTAATAATAAAATCAACATAAATTTTCAATATTTTTGCCTCTAAAGCTAAAGGGGGTGGGTGGTGGTGTTTTTCTTCTTAATTTATAACGAAAGAGTATTTCAATATTGTTTTGTTTTAGTTGGTATGAGCACAAAAGCGAATTTTGAAGAAAAAAGAATAACTTGAGGGCCAATATTTATTCTTGAAGGGGATGAGTGAACGTGAATGTAGTGGGTGTGGGTGCATGAATATGGGTGAGTATTCGTACTATCAGGCAATTGTTTAGTTTGTTTGCTTGGTTGCTGGGTCTGCTACACTTGACAATTGTTGTTGTTATTGCAGTGGGCAAAAGAAAAAATTGAATTGTAACAACGGACATGCAAACATCTAATGCTACTACTACTGGCCGATTGTAAATCATCGCATAAACTTATAAACCCAGATAAAAATACATACACGCACATTTCACATACCAATTGCTTGTGTTATACGTACTACGTATACGCATTGTATTGTATTGTATTGTATTGTGTTTACTGTTCAATAAAAGTTTCCATTCCTTTTATAATTTTTCTCTTTTATTTATTTTTATGGTCAGCAGTAGGTAGTTGATAGATAATACGAGTGTAATTAAGGAGTATGCCTTTGGCTTGTTTAAGTTATTTCAGATATTGTTGATAGTGATAGTAGAAGTATATAAAAATTAAATAGAATAACGAAAATAGACCACAAAACCAGGCTGCAAGCTTTTTTAAATTCATTTCTTTTTCGTTTCCTTTTTTTTTAAGTTAAATTAACTTTTAACACATTTTATTTGTTTGTTTTCTGTTTTTGTTTTTTTCTTTCATAAATTCTATTCCTCTACCATAATGTATGAATGAATGAATTCATTAATACTTATGTACATACATACACACATATGTGTGCATACAGAAATATAAATGTTTGTTTGTAGGCATGTATCTATTTTAGAATATGATAAAAATATTTATTATTGCAATTATTATTATTATTTTAGCTGATTTGTTTGTGTCGAACGAACAAGTAGTGGCAAACAGAAAAAAAAATGATGAATTCATTTTATGTTTAAATTCTTACAGAAAATAAAATTATTTTCTTTATTTTTTAGTTTCTAATTAAGAAAACAGAAGGAAAATAAATTAATTTTATATTTAGAAGACAGCATTTCACTTGTAGTCGACCTAGCAAACGATGCACGTTGTCGTACAAAACCAAGAAAATAATTCTTTTCAATGAAAACTATTAAAAATATGTGATACATACATACAGGCGATCATGATGATGTGAATCTGGTATGCCCTATGCTTAACAAGTGTAATGACACTAAGTCAACAACACTAATCAAACATTATGGCATTAATCACTAAAATTATTCGTATTTTTTTGGTTTCTTGAATTTTGCCATTCAAATGGTTTTTTGTGTGGAAGACTAGATTCCAAAGTTTTCTTGACCAAAATAAGTAAAATTATGGATCTTCTAGAGAGACACCTGCGTACTGCAGTTATTAAACATAGTTAAGGCTTAAATTACATGCGATTTTGCCTTTTGTGAAAAACATAAATTTTGAATTGACTTTTGATTTCCACTTTAATATTTTATTGTTTATTATTGCACTTTGACACATTTTGTCTTTTAAATTATCAAAATTATCACTTGATTCTATATTTTACAATGCTGATGATGGAAATTATATGAAAATCGATCCTAAAAGACTACCCAATAAAAAAAGACACTTAGCTTTGATTCGAAACTGCCGGCTGATTTATGTTTTTCAAATACAGTAGGACATTGATTATCCGTGATTCGATTATCCGGCAACATCAATTATCCGGGATGGAAAAAGAAAATTGTTTGCATCGACTTAATTTTATTTAGTGATCGACTTAAATTTGTCTGCATCATTTAACCCTGATTACCTCTATTATCCGTGATTATAAGCAAAAAATTTTTTCTATTAGGAAAAAAAAAGGAATTCCCTCTTTAGTATACGATGAGTCAAAAGCATAAATGTAAACCTGTTTAGTTTAATTTAGAAATTTGAGAAGTGCGGTGTATTTTATATTTTTGAAACATGTATGTATATAAAATCCTTGAATTATTTAGTTTTTATATAAATATGTACATATTCATTTATTAATTAATAAAAATATCTATTAGAAAACTAGCCAAAATTTTGTACTCAATTAACCGCGAAAATCGATTATCCGGAATGCTTCCGGTCCCGACCATCACGGATAATCAAGGTCTTACTGTACTGACGATGAAAGGTAAGTGGAAATCGAACTTAAAATACTATGCAATGAAAAAGGACACTTAGACTTCTACACAATAAAAGTTGTCTTGCGCAACTAATGCAACTTGTCTAGCTAAAGGCGACTTAAATAATATTCATTAAGCTCTCTGGATGGCTGGGAGATACCAACCAGGAGTTGTAATTGTATGATTGCATAGGTGATATAGTTGTTGCAACGGTAAGAACCAAGTGAGCTATGCCCGTTATGGTGGCTGCCAATCAAATCAAAGCTGAAGTATACGAGTCCACTACTGCTGACAAAAGTTATGAGTTTTAAAACAGAAATCTGTTAAACTTTTATTAAAAAAATATTTTATTTCATTTAAAAATAATTTATTTTTGTTTGTTCAGTAAACTTTTGATTTAAAATCTTTTAATTTTTTGTGTTTCGAATAAAAAACTTTTGCTCTTTGCAATTTACTACATATTGTTTATTTAGACTTGAGATATTATTAATCGTAATGTAATTATTTATAAAATCCTTAGCCACTATCAACTAGTGTGTAGGGTATACATTTTGAGTAGAAAGAAAAAAATAAAATTGTGTAAACGACATAAAAATATTTTCAAATTATTCGTAATCGAATCGTATGAATGTACAATATATGTACGTACGTACATACATTTTTAAACATAAAAAATAATATAAAATAAAACTCATACGTAAAAATAATAAAAAAAAAAACAAATAAAAATTGCCAGAAAGAAAAACAAAAAACACTAGAAACCTAAAGGAAAAAGAATTAACGATAGCAGTGGTAGTAGTACAACAAATATCACACTGACTGAATAAGTTTCGAACTTTTCTTCGAATACAACTACATACATACATGCGTACAGTGTACATACATATGCATGTATGCGAGGGTATAAAAATTAACAAAAAAAAGAGAAGAAAAGAAAAGAGAAATTGATTTGAAAATCCAACTACAATAATAGCAAATGATCAGCTACAAATAATAATAATAATAATAATGAAAACAGCAGATACACACAAATACAAGTTTTCTTTTTTTTCTTGGGGGTCTGTGTTTTAAAAGTAAAATTTTTCGTTTTGCTAATGTTCGAAAAATTTTAAAGTAAATTATGTCACAGATAAACAGGGATTTTTTGTTTCTAAAGAAGCCAGAAAATATATGTATATGTACGTATCTATAGAAATATTTTCGTAAGTAATAATAAAAGAGAATAAAATAAAAATATTTTTATTTTTTTTCTTATTCGAAGCTTAAAATCCTTGCAAAAGATTTGTTTTTTTTGTTGTTGCTTTTTTTTTTTTGTAAATTATAAAATTTTAAAACACTTTTTCAATTTCTTTATTTCTTTAAACAAAACTATTTAATGATGAGTTCTTATTTTTTCTCGTTCTTAAGAATTTTTTTCATACTATTGAAGCACACGAGTTATATTTTTAGATTCTTTTTTCTATTTTTCTAATTTTTCTTTTATTTTTTGCTTTTCAACATAATATACAATATAAAGAACAGAACAGAATTATTTTTAGGTTCACAGAAATCAAGTATTAACTCAAAACTTTTTCTTTTTTTTTCAATTTATTTCATATGCAATTTAGTTGAAAGAAAATATATGTACGTTTGTACTATATGACATATTTTAATACACAACATATGTATGTATGTATGTCATGTATTTTCACTTCACTTTTAAAAAATTGTGTTTTGAGTTTTCTGAAGTTTAAGAAGTGAAAAATTTCTATTTCGTAGATTTGGAGAACGACATGCCTTAAATTGCTTTTATTTTTATTTTTGGTTTTATTCCAAACAATATGCAGTAGAATTAGACTGTATAGGTATTGTGGCTGGGACGAGAAATGTGGAGTACGATTATGTATATTGCATGAAGGATGGCCGATAAAAGTAATAGGCAGGCAGAGCTCATACAAAATAATTCGAAATGTATTGTATAAATCGAATGCGCGAGCGAGCGAGCGAGCGATCAAGCAATAGAACGTACAGACGAACGAACCAACGAACGAACAAACGTACGAACTGACAGACCGTACCACTAAATTGCGTACCGCACGCCTTACGCTGTTGAACGAAATGAAATGAGATGAGAAATGAAAAATTAATGGCAACACAAAATTTGTTAGAAAATCATATTATAACGGAATAAATAAATAATAAAATTAAAATAAAATATAAATATTATGAAGAACTGTGAGCGAACGAGCGAGCGAGCGAGCGAGCGAACGTATAAAAGCGATCGAGCGACTGGGTCTACCACCCCACACCGATCGTGATTGGAACAAGAACGAGAACGATAATGAGAACAAGATAAACAACACAAACCCAGTTATTGGATTTATTGAAAGTGTCCAACAACTTACCCACCGTAAACCGAAAACAACAAATAGTGACTGCACGATACGCGTTCAAAATTCGAAAAGACAGTTTCTGTTTTCGAAGAGAGAGCCTGTCATCATCTCTTGGCCATAAGTTTTCCCATTTGCAAAATAGAAAATGTTCAATGCTACAAATGAACACCACATTGTACATTTTCTCTTATCTCACTTGAATTCTCTTCCCAGAATTTTTGCTCTCTTAGCAGCAACCAGCTGTTATTATTTTCGAAATTTCAATTTAAAAACGCTCAGCTTTTAAGTTAATTTTCCTGCTTTTCTGTTTTTCCTTTTTGTTTTATATTTTCGCTTTGCTTATGTATGTATTGCATGTACATGTACCATATAGTATAGGGCGTATGAAATTTTCATATGTACTTTGGTTGTATTGGCCTAGTGACGATCAGGCCAACAGGCTGCCTGCCTGGCAAGTGGCCTCCACATGTACACATCAATCAATTTGGCTGGAATACGAGATAGTGAGTGCTTGTAGGAGTATTTAAGCAATAATAAGAGGGCCAATAATGTTAAAAACAGAGAAGAAAATACGAAAAAAAAATGGAAATAATTCCAGGAATTTGTAATTTCATCACAATTTTATATGGTTTTGGGCACACGAATAAAAAAAACGAAAACAAAAACAAAAAGATCTGTTTAATTATGATTAAATTAAAATAAACAAAGAAAAAATAGCTTTCCACTATGTTAAGTAAGTTTTTATATATTTTATATACTCTATGGAAACATATTGAGCATATTGTGGCCAAAGTGGGATAGAAACTAAGCAATTAACAGTTGCAAGAGGTCTTAAGTAAGAAAAGTAAATGAAACTGAATTGATCACATTCTATGAGGACTGTCAAACGATATTACCAAAGATACTATAATCAATAATCCGCAGATCTGGAAGAGTATATGGAGGGGGACAAATCGTCACCAAAATTGCATTCCTAGATCTATATATACTGAGTTTCTTGGTAGACTAGTGATTAATTTGTTATGTTAGTCTTTTAGTGTGAGAGTCGTGGGTTCGATTCCCTTTAGAGATTCTTTTCTGTTGCATTACACCACTCATATGGCTATATTTATTTGGCTGGTAATATTGCAATATAAAAGACAATTATAATATAACAAATAAACAAATATATATATATGTACATATCATATGGTAAAATAATTGTAAAATAATTGTAAGCCACCCGCTTTAATTTTGTCGAAATCAATGAGCTCGGTTTGAATTGAGTTTGCCTTGTTTTTTGCCTTAAGGATTCGATTCATTCTAAATTTTTTTCTCCAAATACCGTAAATACCGTATTTAAAGTGATGTCTGATCAGAATATTTTGTCTAACGTACTTAATTACTCTTTTTTATATGCTACCAACAGTCAGGTTGTATGGTATGTTCTTATGCAGTGAGGAGAACTTGAGACTGGAGGTAAGACTGAAGGTAAAATTGTTTACAGACATTTGATTAGATTTGAATACGTGGATGAATGTTCCACATATGCATAGTGTAACTAAAGACTACGGCAGCAAGTCCCTTTATTTTTCTAGAAAACATTATGTTGCCGAATCGATAGAACAGTGCTACACACCGACGGTGCTCATATGAATCATTAAAAAATGAGCACTTAATGAGCACTTTTTTGTTGCATATGGTATATTCAAGTCGCCTGGCCTAAACAAAACTGAGTTCAGTGATCGCATCGTTTAAAATCTTATATTTTTTTATGGAATACAATCGTACTTGAATAATACTTGACGGAGTTTACAAAACTGTTTGGTTTCTATTTACTACACCTTCTAATAGATAAAATCATTTTAATAGCATTAAAATCCCGTTACAAAAATTGGAATGACTTCATGTTTCTTAATAAGGTCAGCATATTGAATAAAACACTGACAGCTTATCCACTTCCCGATCTCCGAAAGGACTAAGAACGTTTCCGTGCTTTTAAATCCCAAATTATTATATTAGGAGCCTAATAGTGAACTAAGAGAATGGAGAGTGTTTTGTCCTTACGTCTACAGAATTCAAGATGGCCGAATATAATTAAATTCCTTTCATAGGGCAACTGAGTTGCAATAAAACATTGTTTCTGAAATGAATAAAGCAACATACCATAAAAGATAAATCGCTTGGGATCTTCAGCATTGTAGATGCTAAGATTTGTCTACTGATCCACACCTTCTCAAAAATGTAATTAAATTTATCACTAGGCCAATAATCTGCATTATATGTCGGCTTAAGTATACTACAGATGTTGGGAAGATAAATTTAATGCGGCCAGTAAGAAAGCTTTAACCGTCTAGAGTCAATTGCTTGATGAAGCAGATTCACTCTGTACTTCATATATATCCAAGAAGGACGATCCAGAAGAAGGTAAAATCCGCATTCTACACAGTTGTGAGATATGAAATGCTGAATCACATTACAAGTATTTTTGTTAACAAGTATGTACTTGATAAAGATTCTGGCTTATAGCAATACCAAATTGTCGACTCTGTTCAGAAACTGGTTCAAATCCATAAACGTAAATCAGATTAGGATGGATAAACATTACATCACTGAACGTCGTAGTTAGTGTGTTGGCCTACTAGACGGGAGCTCGGGAGTGTAAATCTCAGCTCTGCCACCTTAAAAAATATCTCACTTGATGACCTTCTGGTAAAACTTGTAAGAACTTTGAAAAACCTTTTAAATCTGCCGTTCAGAGACAATATTAAACTGTAGGCCCCGCCCTAAGCTTCAGTGAACGCCGTAGTTAGTGTGTTGGCCTACTAGACGAGAGCTTGTGAATGTAAATTTCAGCTCTGCCACCTTAAAAAGTATTTCATTCGATGACCTTCTGGTAAAATTTGTAAGAACTTTGAAAAACTTTTCAAATCTGCCTTTCGGAGACAATGTTAAACTGTAGGCCCCGCCCTAAGTTTAGAGAGCTTGTGAGTGTAAATTTCAGCTCTGCCACCTTAAAAAATATTTCATTCAATGACCTTCTGGTAAAACTTGTAAGAACTTTGAAAAACCTTTCAAATCTGCAATCGATTTAGTGTATGAAAATCGTAATTCAAATCTATTTATGAAGGTGTGTTAACCCACTTTTTCCTGTAACTCTTGCTTCCTAGAATATTATTTTAAAAATACAGTTCAGTATTTCAGATATTTCTTTAAATCGGAGACGATGTTAAACTGTACGCCCCGCTACTCATGGATAAAATGGACACAAACAACATGGGTAATATGAGAACCTAAGCCGTAATCCTGACTAAAAGACTGTAATAAACCAATAAAGTTAGTAAACAATTCAGCGATATTGCTAAACATGCTATAAATGGAATCCAAAAGACAGACGATTAATAGGAAATGGCAAATTGAAGTCTGTAATATTCGGCAACTGGAAATATCTTGTGGCGTACGTATTCCCTTGGCAGGAGTAGGGTCAGATATACAATGTTTTCCATATTTTGAAAATTTCTAAAAGTCAGAACAGAAACTCAACAAATTATTTCTGAATGACGTTTTAAATAATTTATAAAGAACTAATCAATCTTATTAGAAGGTGAAGAAATCTTAAAGATATTTATGGAAGAAATTCATTTTCATGTGTTAAAATGTGTTAAATTGAATACAATTAATATGAACTGCCCTATTGTTTGTCAAATAAATCATATAAGCAAATATGTATTGGTACGTGTATGGATTGTTTTTTTTTTTGTTGTGGTTTTTAATAAAATTATGGAATGAAATAAAATGAAATGAAAGTAAAGGAAAGAAATGATATAAAATAATCAAATTATGTTTATTTATTATATGGTTATGGATAAATAAATTTAGAGTCATTTACGTGCGTATGTATAGATAGACATACACCACCACATAGTATGTGTGAATGTAGCGGACGTGTTTTATTTTAAATAATTGCCAACAATAAATGATTAATTAACAAATTTTTACCTATCCATGGCAAACCACACCCTTAATGATTATTTTTCCTTTTAATTTTTTTATTTTCATTTTTTGTTTTACTTTTTGGAAAATGTACATACAACGTGTGTAGATAGATAGCAGCGATGTTTGGTAAATTATTTCATATTTTTAGAAACGTTTTGCTTTTAAATATTTTCTTTTTATGCTTTGCTTATATAATTAAGCTCTCTAGCTAGCCACTTTGAAAGACGTTAAGAAGGAAAATCTTAAAACGTTTGCTTTCTTTTCTTTCTGTTTTCCTTCGTTGAAATTGACCCAATTTCCTTCATTTCGGTTTTATAACTTTGTGGATTAGTTAGACCATAAGAGATTATTGCATAATGGCCGCAATGGCCGAAATTTATGGTAAAAAACCAACAGATTATGAAATTTAATAAAACACTTGATTTTCTGTAGTCTATTAATAAAGCAAGCATAGAGTCCAAATCATAATTTAATTAACTGCTTAGTTTGTAGTCCAATAGATAGAAATTAAACTATTACAATACGATTTGTCTGTTTGTGTTTCATTAAATATGTGTATGTATAGTACTTAAAGCAAAAGTCAATGTTTCAAAAGAAAAAAAAGCTAAAAAAGTTTCCAGGTCACAGAACATGACCATAAAGAAAATGTTATACACTTGGAAAAATTCTTAAAACAAACTTGATTGTCGCAATCAAAGAAATTAAACTCCTTTTAACTACAGTTCAAAGTCGCCGTAGTCTAGTAGGTAGTGTGTTGGTCTATTAGACGTGAGGCCAGGGTTCAAACCCCAGGTCAGACTTCTCCGACAAAATGCAATACAAAAAAAATATTTCTTCGGCGACTTTCTCTCAGCAGATATCTGGCACAAACTCAGAGAGTAAATAAAATTGCCATGAAAAAATTTCTCAAAAATCTGTCGTTCGGATTCGACTTTAAACTGTAGGCACTCTGACACACTACCTACTGAACTACGACGTCTTCAATACTAATACTGACAGCTTCAAATATGAGAAAAAAATTCTTTTGAAAGGTGCACTGGTAGTCTATTGAGTGGTGCACTAAGCTATTAATATGAGGTTGCATGTGGCCCTCACACTCCATTTGTTTTCGTATTGTAAATAAAGTTAGGTTAGGTTTAATTGACATTCGCCTTAATGGCGGTCCTGGTTGCTATCTCTCAGTCATTTCGAGGGTTTTATTAAGGTGTAGCTATTATCCTGAATTATCCATAAATATCTGAAATACTGAACTGTATTTTTAAAATAATATTCTGGGAAGCAAGAGTTACAGGATTTTATACCCGTGAAACAATGTTAAGTTAACACATCTTCATAAATAAATTTGACTTACGATTTTCATACACTAAATCGATTGCATATTTCTTTTTTCTTGAGAATGTAGGAAAGGAGAGAGTAGCAGCTTTGCTAAATGAAAGCCTTGCTTGACCACACATAACAGAACGTTGTGATTTCATATAAAATTATGGCCGAAAATCAACTGACAGTCAATCTCCTGAAATTAAGTTTGAAAATTTAATAAATTAATCGATCGATCTGATATTTAGCAATGATAGCTCCAGTAGACTATCGAGAAGGTAAGCCAAATGAGAGAAATTGGATCTCTACCGAAGTCATTTATAGGTAAACGGAGTCTCTCCACATGAATATGCATAACGCAGTGACCAGTGAGAAAAGTTAAAGGGACAGAGGTGTCCATATGCTCTCATTGGTACGTTTCCTATCCAAATTAGATCACATGAGTCTGGAAATAAAATAAGATTCTTCCCCAGCCTAGAGTTTATCAGCGGCGAATGAATATCTTTGCCTAATCGACAGCCTATTACGGGGCCTATTTACATACATACATACGTGCATAATAGGTCATTACAACCCTTCAGTCAGAATTATGACCTAGCTTTTCCGGGGCCTATTTACCGAGATAAAATCAAATAAAATTCAATTATTAATCGACCATTAATATATGCTTTAAGAGATTAGTATGTTTTTAAGGTTAATGTTGTAAAGTGATCACCCAATAGTTGTTGACAAGTCATAGACAGATGGACCTGTTAACATTCTAGGATCTGCTGCCAAATATTTTGTTGTAAAAACTAGATTTATGCAAACGAAACAAGGCAAAAAAAATATAAGAAAATGTGGGAGATGTTCTGTGACTGCCTTAAGTTTCTTATAGGAATGCAAACGTATAAATATGTATTATATTTTGAAATATTGTGATATATAAGCGGGTATGTGGGGGTCAGAGCTAAAACTTCTGATTAATTCATATTGTTGAATCCAGGTTAATCATAGTATGTATATCAGACTTAAGGCGACTTACAATGCCCTATGAGGTGGTCTCTGGACGAAGTTTTTGACACTCGCCAAGCCTCAACGAGTAGTAAGGGATAAAGGCAGTGTTTGTTTTTCTAGGTGGGAAGGTTGCAAGCCTAACATACGTATAGATTAAGTAGTGGTTCCATAGACTAGGAAGGACTTGACAAATTATTGGCTCATCTGATACAATTTGATTAAAGAAAGCTGCAACAATATACCTAAAAATAACCATGTATGGTTAGACTATAAAAAATTATCTTTTCTTTAACGAGATTAACTTCATTCAACGATGCAGGTTTTCTTAAAATTAGTCTTGGGTTCTTGTGTTCATGCTAGTTTTTATTAAAGAAAATTTCATAGGGCCTTTAAAAATTGTTTCTCAATATATTTTTCTAATTAAATGCCTTTGGATTTGATAAAGAATAAATGCAAAAAAATAAGCATTAAATGGCATAAAGGCTTTTACGAAATTAAAAAAAAATTAATTTGTAGAGCCTTTGATTTAAATTTACAATATTTTATTCGTTAATAACAGGTGCTTAATATATAAACAAATTTATTTAAAATTTTATTTTAAATATTTAAAATTCATAACTGGTTTAATCCTGAAAATTATTGCAATAAATTAAAATAGCTTCGGTTTACTCATTTGTTTGTTTGTTAGTTTTTTTTTTTTTTTTAATTTTGTCACTTCCGGAACCAATACCTTGGCATTATCAATTAAGGCTAGAATATATATGATTGTGATGAATGATGATGTATACACGATTTTAATACGTCACAGTGTCGTTAAAAAATCAAAAAATGCTCGTCGCTTGCCATTGACTTTAAATTTTTAGCGAAATGAAGAAAATTATGGTAATTTTTCGCAGGAAATTTATGAATCACAACGATACAGAATAAATTAGTGACACAAGTGTTTTTCTTTTCTTTTTTTTCTTTGCTTTGCTTTGATTTTCTTTTGTTTTCCGTTATTTTTTTAAAAATTTTTTTTGGGGTCTTTGATTCTGAAATCTTATTAATAAACAATGTAAGAAGAAGAAGAAGAAAAAACACAAAACATATTCCCACCGTTTGCTTTATAAGTAGCTTTTCATTTACATATACACATACATACATATGCACATTATATTCTAGTGTTCTATATGTAAGTAATTTCTTTATGCACTTGAGTAAATATTATTAAAGTTTTGAATTTAAACACACCACATACAAACATACATACAATGTACATTCATACACACTCAATATGAAAAGGACGGCCATTTATTATCCTTGTTTTGTTGTTTTATTGAAAAGCTTCTTTATGAATTTTAAATCACTTCAAATTACACTTTATTAATATTTTCTAACTTTTTGTTTGTTTTCTTTTTTTTGGTTGGTTTCTTTTTTTTGGGATTTGATTCTTTTTATATATACAAGACCTCAATATCAATTAAATTTTTTCTTTTATTTTATTTTCTTTTCTTTTTTTAATTTATAATTTTGAATTTCGTTTGCCTTGTATAGTGTAACAACAAGTAAAAATTTACTTTCCTTTTATTGTATGCATTTATTTAACTATGTGTTCTATTATTTTTATTATTATTTATTAATAAATTTATTCCTGTTATGTTTTATTTTTTTTCTTCTTTTTTTTATAATTTAAACAAGAACATAAATCGCGCGTGATGATTTCGAAAAAGTGGTTCGTTTTACACTGAATTTTTGTTTTTTGGTATTCGAGAGATAAACAGGCACAATGAAAGAATAAGTGGGGAAAAAAATTGAACAAAAAAAAAAGAATTCTTAAAAATAATGCAAGACATTGAATTTGTAATTGTATGGTTGGCTCTCTGGCAGGGGAGCTTTTCATTCTTATTGATGTTGTTGATGTGTTTGTTTAAAAGCTTTTTTTTTGGTTTTGGTTTTGCTGTTGTTGGCCTTTCTTAAAAACATTGCTTCCTTCCATTAACCATATTCTCTGTTCTGTTCTGTTCTTTTGTTTTATTTTGTTTATTTAACATTTTCTCAGGTATTTTTCTTGTTCTTTCTCAATTTTCTTGTTTAGTTTGTGTTAAGGTTATAACGTTCGCCATTCAGGTGTTTTTAAATTTGGCCATTATCCATAAGTTGACAGAGTTAAAAGATCTCAAAATGTAATTATTTGTAGGGGTTTTAGAAAGATGGGGCAATGCAGCCACACTTGGGACACAATCAGTGCAGTTCCTCTACACTACACTTAAAACATGCTCACAGAGAGTGTGTTTCCTATGTACATACATACGTAGCGACAGAAGGCAAACCTAACATGGTCCTAGCTGGTCCATACTGATTTTGACCTGCACATATTACTGTGGATGACAGTGTACATATCAAATTCATTTCAAAATCGTCTGGCAAAGACATGTAGAACGACCTGTGTTAGAAAACCTGGTCCAATAAATATCAATTAAGTAATTTCTAAGGAAGTAGCTGTCTAGTAGGTAGTGTGTTGGCTTTTAGACATGAGTCTTTGGTTCAAACCCCAGGTTAGGCATCTCCAACTAAACGAAATATGAAAAAATATTTCTTCGGCCACTTCCTCTCAGCAGATTTCTGGCAAAAACTCAGAGAGTTAATAAAATTGCCATGAAAAGTTTCTCAAAAATCTTTCGTTCGGAGTCGACTTTAAACTGTAGGTCCCGCCACTCATGTATAAAAATTAACGCACACAACATCAGTGGCGTGAGAAGCTAGGTCGTAATCCTAACTAAAGGGTTGTAATGATCAATTATGTATGTAATTTCTAAGGACAATTTACGGACGCTTAATCGGGCTATTTAAATTGTCGCCACGGTATGGAAGTCAAATCAATTTCGAGACCAATCCAGAGATAAAATATAAACAAGGTCTACCAGAAATCTGAATAACATGGTGGCTAGACAAATAATGGAACGTGTTCTAAACATATTGCAGTTATACTAGTTGGAGTCATATTGTAGAAGTCCTATGCTGTCGAGCGAAATAAATAAAGGAGAAAAAGAGGTGATACAGCCCACTAATGTCCATGCAGAAAAGTCATTTTAAATTGTAGCTCTAAGACGCGTTGCACTTAAACGATGCCATGTGTAATTATGTGTGAACATTTATCACTCAGCCTTAAATTTATCTCACAAGGTGTCTATCGCTTTCAATTTAACCTCAAACCGCAATTATTTGAAAACTAGTGTCTAACAAAAAAATTAATAGAAGTATTCCTTGAAGGCTGCCGATTGATATTATTTAACCCGAATATATTTTTGATTAAAAATTAAAAATTATTTTTCAAACCTTATCCGTATATTTTAAGACTTCCTTTGTAGAAATAAATTTAAATTTTGAAACAAGTCACAGTTAGAAATAAAAATAAATAAACAACTCGTACACACTCGTATTTATCAACAGTTTTGTCCTTTCCTTATATTTGTAGGCTAAAAGTGTCAAGGTCATACCGAAAATTTCTTTTTTGCAAGGAGAAGTAAAAATTTATACGATAAAAGCATGGATTTTCTTATACAATATTACGGCGCATTTTAAAATAAAAAAACTGACAATATACTGTCTGTCCACTCTTTAATGTTTAGGACCCCATATTGTTGTTTCAGGCAACATTCTAATTAATTTGCTTCAAATCAAAATTGGTGTTTGCATTGCAAAACATGTCGAATTTGTATATTTTCTTATTAATTTTTTGTATTTCTTATGTATTACTGCTAAATAATTTGTTAAAAATTATGATTTTTGTTAAAATAAATATGTATGTACATATGTATGTACAACACAACACTTACACAAATGTTCATACATAAATGTAGTATATCTATGTACTGTACATATGTATGTGTGTATGTATTGTATGTATGTATATAAAGTCAACAATAATATGTTTTTAATATGTGTATATCTACAGGTAGCTTCATAGATTTTATTTACTTTTTGCTGTTGTTATATCACTGTATCTACACAATGCAATAATCGATTTTTTACCAAAATATTTCAATCTATTTATTTTGTAGATATTTTTTTTGTTTTAATCAAACTTTTATTGATAGTGAAGTGATTTATTTTTTAATTACTTTAAAACAATTTAATTGGCTGCATCTGTACATATGCATGTAATGTAAGCTTTTAACAATAATATTTAATTTGAAACTATTTGGCCAGCACTGCAATTCCCTTGTTTGCCTTCACTGCGCTCAGCACAACAACTAAAATTCTTTCGTTTTCACATTTTTATATTTCCTACTCATCATCCTTTTGCTTTCCCTTTTCCTTTTCGTTTTATAATAAACAAATATAGGCCACTATATTATTGTTTGTTCTGTCTTGTCTCCGTTTAACGGTATATTTTCAGGCAAACACACAAAGTCCTTACATTATAGTTTGTGTAACAGTGAGAGTGTGTTTACAAGGGCTTATAAAAGCTATAATTTTACCGCTTTTTAACTCTCAGTTGCACGAAAACAAAACAATCACAATAATAAAGAGAACGAGCACGATGTTAGAGATGCTAAGTAAATGGTAAGCTTTTATAAAGAACAGTGTTGTTAACTTTACTGTGTTATATACGATAAAAAAGAATGAAACATATCTTACGTCTTGATATGAACATCAATACCAAGATGTAGTTTATCCCTCACATATTATGACCATTTGAATAACTCAGGATCGTTATTGCAAGCGTTAAAAAAGGAAATTTTTTCAGATTCTTCATTACAATCACTCCTTCCTCTACAACTTCCAAGGTTTAATCAATTTTTATTGATCGGGTTATCCAGAATGATTTTTTTAATTGCTCATTTCAATCCTTTACCTAGCTTCTCCCAACACCCATGTTGTGTGTGTTAATTTTATACATGAGTGGCGGGACTATCAGAGGTTTTCCCAGAAGATTGCTGAGAGGAAGTCACCGGGATGCCTGGACCAGAGTTTGTACCACGGCCTGCGTCTAATAAGCGCAGAATATATTTTCCTCGAAAAAAACGAACTTTTTTTCTTTTTCAGTGTAAACTAACACTGGTCTTATGGTTTAAAACTGATTTTAAATTCGTTTCTTTTACCAAAGCTTTTTAAAAAGTTTTCTTCTTCAATAGAAAAGCTCTTAGATGGATAATCTAATAAAAATTGTTGTAACTAACAGAGCTTTATTATGAATAAAAAATAAAACTTGTAAATAAACATCGGACATGTTAAACTTTATATAACAACAAAAACAATTTGAGAGAGAGCGAGAGAGTTTAAGAGAATGTGTAGGTTAAATGTAAATTGAAAAAGCTTTACGAAACAGTGTTGCTTCACTGATAACAAACAAAAACACATTGTGCCATTGGAATATGAGTGGTTATTGGGTTGTTTTGTTGTGGGGGGGAGGTAAAGCCCTGTTGTTTGTTTTATGCGAGCTGTGTGTGCTTTTCTTGTATTGTTTTTGTTGTTTTTTTGTTTTACAGTTTTACCGATAAGGCAAATGTTCGCTGAAAGTTGCTCGTGTCGTATATATGTGATATGATAAATACATACAAACTAACTCACGTTATTTGAAGCAGAAAAAGAGGAAGAAATTCCGTATTTCGTATGGGTGAGTGCGGTGTTTATATGTGAAATTCACATGTGTGCTTAAATGTATGTTTTATATGTATGTAGAAATTAATGAGTGTGTGTGTGTGAGTATGCGAGTGTTGTATAGTCGTGTTGTTGGTGTTATTATTATAACGAACGACGAGTGTATTGTTGTTATTACGTACAATACAATATGAATACAATACAATACAATGAGGAGGTGCTGTTTGTGTTCTGTGCTCTGTGCTTTGTATGTTTTGTTTAGTTGCTTAGGTTGCCTGATACGGACAACATTTGTTGTTTTGCATCGAGAGTGAAACGTACAAAATTTAACTAGAATTCTTGTAGCCAACAATTTCTTACTTTTTTTTTTCTCTTCTACTTCTCAATTATTTCTTCATACATATGTATATACAAACAGACTACAAACTATAGTCAAACAAACACACTACAAATAATTGTGTTAAATAAACAAAGATTTTTACGTTTTTATGTATTAAATGAATTTCGAAAAATAAATATTGAAAAACAAAAACTAAATAAAGAAAAAAGTGTTAAAAGTGACTAAAACTGTAATAGTGAAAGAAATCATAGAAACAACAAAAAAAAAAAAATGAATAAAAAATGTCGTTTAAAGTGAAATTATAACAACACAACAGAAATTAGAAAAAAAAATCTTACATCTTTAACGATAAAAAGTGGTGGTATTTTGTTTCTGTTCTTAGTATTTTTGAAATGAAAATCTCAATATTTAAATGTAACGTCGAATGTTGAATAAGATACACTCCGCACTATCGAAAGCAACAAAATCTAACCAAAAAGGTAAACACACAATTCTTTTTGTTGTTTTTCTCTTTTAATTTTAAGATTCTAACAAAAACAATAACATTTAAATTTGAAGACTGTATGTGATACTGAATTCGATTCTCAATCACATGGACAATTTAGAAAAGAAGCAAATATTTAACAAAAAAAAATAAAACAAATTTAAAGCTTTGCAAATAAAACGAATTGGAGATTTAAAACTAAACAAAAATTCATAAATTTTAAGAAGAAAAACTTCTAGAGCAAAATTAAAATTATTAAAAATAAAAAAGAACGTAACGAAATATAATATTTCTGTTGATTTTTATTTTCATTTCATTTTACAAAAGTATAGATAACTAAAATATTAAACAATAGCAACAACAAAAAATAATAACAACAACAAAGGGAAAAACATCTACATACATATACAACAAAACCAACAACTTAAACCAACCAACAACAATGACTCTGACGATAATAATACATGAGCAGATACAGTGGAGGCAACAATAAAAGCGACAGCAAAACATTATAAAAAAACACATAAAAGTAATAAAAAAATTAAATATACTGAAAATAGTTCATAACAAAAACAATTTAGGAAATAGAACGCGAAATTCAGAGAAAGACAAGAATCATTTTGTAGTACTAAATGGAATGGCTTTTCTGTTTTTGAAGGAACTCATGCACCACATATGTATAGCTATTGATGGTCCCACCTACTCCAGCCAAACGCCAGCATTAATAAACTACCCTTTGGAGTAGTTCTTGTTCTTGATACCATTTTCGAACCATTACTCAAAATAGGTGTGTTCAGTATAATTATAAATTTGCAAAGCCTGCAAAGAGAAACAGACTTCAATTGCACAACTTTCATCGTAATAAAACTTTTGTTAAATTCAACGATTTAAAGACTAAAGATTCATCAAACTTTTAATCAGTTGGACGCATTACAGAAGTATTAAACCAAAAAATGATGTTTAATACGGCAACCGTACTATTGTCACATTGTATTCTACATAAAATAAGATAATTAAGTTGTAAAATTTACAGATTTACAGCTCATAAAATACTCCAGAGTTGCGAATGTACATACACACATATTATTTCTTTATCCATTGTGATAAATGTTTTCTATCGATTGAGTTAATGCTTGTTGTCCTTATTATTATTCCCTGCTACTGTTTTTGAATTCAGCATAAGCAAATACCAAATATAACAAAAACAATAAACCAACAGCAACAGCAACAACAATAATAGCAAACAGTAATTACAATAACAATATTATTGGTGACTATTCTGACAACAGATACAGATACCTAGTATTTATACATACATATTTTGTTGTTGTTGTTGTTGCTTTTGTTATTATTGTTGTTTTTGTTGGCTTCGTTAATATTTTCACTATTCTTGTTCTTGTTTGTGTTGTTGTATTTGTATTTTTCATTATTATATGTTAATAGTTCGTTCGTATACAATAAAAACTACGACGACAGCAGTAACAGCAACAGCAGCAACAACAATAGTTGAAAACAAAAACAATTATAACAATAACAACGAAAAAACAACAAAGTAAAGCAGAGCAAAGTGTGAGAAGCATCTGAGGGAACAAAATAAAACCAACAGAAATCAAAAACAAATAAGAACAAAAAACATACATTCATACTTATATAGAGGAAAGAAAAAAATAAGAAAACAACGAGGAAAAACAATAACAAAATAATAAAAACGTAAGAGATAAACAGAAAACTAAAACAGTGAAACAATAATAATAACAACAACAACAACAGTAACTTACATAAAAATAAACATTTACACATATACAAACATACTTATTAAGTGAGAGAGAGAGAGAGAAACGAAACTAAACGAAGAAAAAAGCATATTTAATTCTAAAGACTCTACTAACAGCCAGTCAGCGAAACAAACAATAACGTACGAAACCTAAACCATCAAAAACACTGAAACACAATAATACCCCATACCTCCCCCTCCTACCCAAAACACATAATCTTCATACTACACCGTTCGCGCCTTAACCAAAAAACAAACCAAGAAACGAAGAAAAACAACAAAACAATACAACATACGAATTTCGTTTGTCATTTGTGAGTTGTCTGACGACCCAAAACTACGACGACGACAACGACTGTGTGTGTTTGTATTTTATTTATTTTTTTTTTATAAGGAAGAGCTTTTTGTCAACACATTTGAAGACAAAATAAAGAAAAGCTCTGACACAATCCGCATTAGAATAACAAAAGAGAGCGCCAGAGAGAGAGTATGTAAGTTCTTAAAAAAAATGAAACATTTTTTCTATAATATTTTATAAACAATATGTAAACAATCGACAAAATTTTATATTGAAAACATTTCTACAAAAAAAAATGTTTTATTTTAACATCGTGACAGATTTCGTTAACTCTGCGTACCGTGCTGCGTGCACAGGGTGTTGAGAGCGAAAAGTGTAAAAAAGCTTTTGTGTATTTTAACAACGACAAGTGTTTCAGTGAGCTGGTGTTGGTTTAGGATGAAACAAAATAAATACTTGATAAATGAGTAAAGAAAAACAAAAAATGCAAGAAATATATGAATTCACAAAAAGCGCGCCCAATTTCTCCATTGTCGAGGTGTTGGGGATGAGCTATAGTATGGGGAAGGTATACTTATAATAATAACTTCATTTTCATACTTCCTACTAGAGAGTAACGTTTCAGTAGTTACATACAGATAGTAGTGGGTGGTTAGAATAAACAGAAACTCGTTAAAGCCCGACGAATTCATTTAATTGGTACAGTTAACTTTCTATACGAACAAAATAATTAATAAACTTAAATGCAGCAAATTTCAGAAACCATTACACACATTTATTAAAAATTATTCAAAATTTTTGCTCAATCCAAACATGAAGCTCTTCTCAAACTATACGGTTGTTGTCCGTGACTAACCAAATCCCGAGATTTTGAAACTTAAAATATGTGAAAAGTAGTAAATAGGCGGTTAAATTTTTTAACAGTATTTTTTCAACAAATTGTTTTTCAACGGAAAAACGACTTGCTCATCTATAATGGTGAACTACCTTTAAATAATTGCTTTAAATTTGATGCCAAAATAGTTGCTATGACCTGATGGTCACATAAACGTGTCAAACAATTCAGCTTCTTTAAGCCAAATGTCAATCTAGTCACACTGATGATGACCGGTTATCATACGAAAGTGACCTTTGACAATGCTGGTCATTACAGATCTTTTAGGAGATAGATTTTGGTATTTTTTTACCCAAAAACAGTTGGATTATTTTTTATAAAAAATAGAAATTTATTTCTTATAATTCCCAGGTGTGTAAGCCAATAAAAGTTCCAAAAACAATAGAAGTACAGCCAAAGTATTGTTTCATCTAACAATGACCACAACAACATCGGTTCCTTCAGAAAGCAATAGCAGCAAACAAGATCCTAAAATAAACAATCTTAACAATAATAGCACCACTACCAATATTTCAACCAGTAACACGATAAATACTAATACGATCACCACCACCGCCATCAGCAATAACATGGAATCAACCCCAACAACGAATTGTCCTGCTATAACAACGGCAACTTCAAATACAAGTGCAATAACCATCAATACATCAGCCACACAACGAGCTGTAACTATAACCCCCATTATCACCTCCACACTTAACAACTTACAAAATTTTTCTCGTACTATGCAGACCGATGAAGACTTCAACATACGCTTTGTGAATTTGGTCAGAAATCACAAGTGTTTGTATGACAAAAAGGTGCCAGAATATCGAAATCGTGACAATCAGGAGAAGGCCTGGTTGCAAATCTCCATCGAAACAAAAGAAAGTGGTAAGTATGACTCCAAATGTTTAATTAATATATGATGTTTCAATGAAAAAAATAATTCATATTCAATTTTAAATTCTAGTCATACATTGCAAAGAGCGTTGGCGTAATTTGAGAGCCTGCCTGTCACGTTACATTAAACAACAGAGTGGCTCTGATCCACAACATAAACCCTATTATCTTACCGAACATATGGCGTTCCTTTTACCTTTTCTAAAATCTACTAGAAATTCCTTAGATGGCAACAATAGTTTGGCAACGTTATTTCAATATTCCCAACAACAACAGCAGCAGCAGCAACAGCAACTTAATACACAAACGCAAAATTGTAATCCAAACTCATTACAAGTCGTAGTACAACCCCACTTTAAGTTCACTCAAGGCCAGCAACATTTGGAAGTGAAACATTCACTCTCCGATAACGATGACGAAGAGACAATTGATGCCTTCGATCCGGCCATAACAGCCAGTCTGCATGTCCAGCATGCCAATCGATCCTCACCCGCTCTTAGCGACACGGCCAGTGCAAACACCCTGCAAAACTTTATACCCGATGTACAACTATCCGAATTGAGAACCCCCGACGGCGGCGTTCAGGAACTTAATTACCAAAATTCGAATATGCGTCGAGACTCTCATGACTTTGGTCACGAACCGAAACGCATTAAAACAGAGTGCCATTCAAGCGAAGCTACCACCACCGGACAAATGCATATGTATGCCGGCGAACAAGCTGACATGGAGTTTTTCCGCAGCATATTGCCGGACATAGCCGGTCTCACACCGCAACAGAAACGTAAATTAAAAATAGGAATCCTAGAATTAATTGACGATGTAGTGGAACGATTTCCACACGAAAGAAGTACAAATGCTAACGCAACTAGTCAAAACTTAAATACACCGAAAACACGACGAACTTCCTCCAGAGAATGGCGCAAGTAGATTTAATTAATTAAATTAATTGTAAAATGAATGAATGGGTATTCTAGTAAAATTTATACACTTAACAGAAACAGAGCTGTATGTTCGTTGTATAATTTATTTTCAAAAATTATAGTAAAAATTTACATGTAAATTGAATTGATTCAATGCATTTACAAATTTTATCCAGTCCAGAATTATTTCTTTTTTGATTTTTATGTTCAACAGCAGCAGCTCTACTACAGTCGTCTTACAGTCTTATTAGATGTTGCTCAAGAACAGTAGTTGTAATCAATTATGTTGTTTTTTTTTTTTTTTTTTGTTTAAATATGTATTTTTTTTAAATTTTAGTCAAAATAATGTGTAAATAATAATGTCAAATGTTTTAAAGAAAAAAAAAGAACGTGTTTGAATGTTTTGCTTTGTTTTCTTAATTAAAAAAAATCTTTTATTTTACTTATTTATGGATTAGAGATAGATGCATAGTATGTATGTGTGTTTGCAATAATTTTGAATAGAATTCTTTTATCGTAATTTGTTTCTTAACAAGTTTTTGTTTTGAAATAGCAAAACTTCTCTTTTAAATGCAATTTAAGTGTCGCATCGTATGAATATAAATCGTTTTGAAAAATAAAGTATAAAAAATAAAAGGTAATTAAGTTATCATAAGCGGACGAGTGTTGTGCACAACTTCGATGACATTTTAAGCTTAAATACTAGTTAAAGTTAACAATAAACAGTTTAGAGTTTGGAGGAGGCACCAGTGCTTTTAGGATAGAATTTTTTCGAGGAGTCTTTGGCCATATCGACTAGGGTTTGGGCAGGTTTGAAGGGTGCTCCGTAGAGGTCAGCATAGGAGTACATTTTATCTACTAATTTGGCAGCTGTGAAATGATCGACCCAACGGAAGGGACCACCGGAGAATGGAGGGAAACCCAAACCAAAAACAGCACCAACATCACCCTCTAAGGGATTGTGCAATATCTTCTCTTCCAGGCACAAAACAGCTTCGTTAACGAAGCGCGATACCATACGCAAGGTCATGTCTTCGGGTGTATTTGCGCCCTTGGAAACCAAGGCATACTTTTGTTTTAAAATTTCAACAGCTTCCATATTTATAGGGCGACTGCCTTTTGTTTTACTATCGTACATAAAGATACCTTTACCGGATTTGCGACCCAAGAAGCCAGCTAACACCATGTCTTGCATAACGGACAAATTGCCGCCACTGAAACGTTCGCCAAAGGATTTAGACAAATCGACAGCAATGTGCGCGCCTACGTCAATGCCTACCTCATCGGCCAAGGTTGCGGCACCAACAGGGAAACCAAATTTCTTCGACAAGGTATCAAGTTCTTTGGGATCAACACCTTCTTGCAAAAGACTATTAAGAAAAATATATCGATTATATACGGATACACTTAAAATATTAACATTCTTCTGTGCTTACCGTATGGCTTCAGACAACATAGTGGCCAAAATACGTGTGGTATAGAAGCCAGGACCATCACCAACGGTTATAACAACTTTGCCCTGTTTCAAGCCCATGGCTACTGCAGAGGCAATAGTGTCTTTCGATGTGCCTGGATGTGTTATAATTTCCAACAATTGCATTTTGTCTACTGGAGAGAAGTAGTGCATACCCACTACTTTTTCGGGACGGGAACTGCCAGCAGCTATTTTGGTAATGGGAATAGCACTGGTATTGGTGGCAATAACACAGTGTTGAGGTACAACAGCTTCGATTTCTTGTATAACGCGATGTTTCACTTTAATATCTTCAAATACCGCCTCAATAACCATATCGGCTGTTTTGAATTCATTATAGTCTAAAGTAGGCACCAAATTGGCCAAGATTTGATCACGTTCCAAAGCACTGATGCGTTTACGTTTGACTGCCGTCTCTAAACCATTCTGTACTTGTCCAATACCACGTGAAAGTCCAGCATCTGAGGCATCTTTCATAACAGTTTTGATACCCTTATCAACTGTAACCTGAACAATACCGGCACCCATAAGACCAGCACCCAAAACACCTACAGTTTTAACCTCATGTTGAGGCTTGCCAAAGCGGTTTTTCTTACATTCGGTTTGACCACGGAACAAAGCAATCAAACCCTTAGATTCGGGAGTAGCAGATAAATAACCAAAACCTTCACGTTCAGCGGCATAACCAGCTTCAGTACCCTTGTCCAAACCAGTACGAATGACCTCAAGAATCTTCAAAGGGGCAGGATATAGACCATTTGTCATTTTCAATACTTGTTTGCGGGCAGTATCAAATATTTTATTCTTTACGAAATCGGTGTCCATGGCCAAAGCAGTGATTTTGTTGATTAAACCAGTCTTCTCGCGGTTGACCTTTTTTGTTTTTCATGATTTAAAAGAAAAGTTTTAGTTTTTTATGAAGACTTTAGTAATATCACAGTTGGACATACCTTTAGCTTGCCACTGGCAATATCATTTGCCACTTGGATAGCTACTTTCTCCAAATACTCTATGGTGACTTGGTCGGCAGGAGCCAAACCGGGACCCAAAGGACTCACCAACAAATCGACTATACCGGCTTTCTTAGCACGTTCGGCAGGCAATTGCTTACCAGTCAATTCCATGTCGAGTGCTGTGGGCAAACCGGCCAGTTTTGGCAAACGCACTGTACCACCGCCACCGGGTAGAAGACCCAACATTACTTCAGGCAGGCCTAATTTGGTCTTTTTATCTTTGGTGGCTATACGATAATGGCAGGCTAAGGCCAATTCCAAGCCACCGCCCAAGCAAACACCATTAATAGCAGCCACTATTGGCTTGCGACTACGTTCCATACGCTCAAACATCCATTGAGCGTCCTTTGAAACACGAGTGGCATCGGCGGCCGTTTCACATTTTTCCAACATGCCTATATCAGCACCAGCTACAAAGCAACCTGGTTTAGCTGATATTAAAACAGCAGCATTGACTTGGCTGTTGCTTTCAATTTCCTTTAAAATTTGTTCAAATTCCTGGCTAACAGCTTCACCCAAAGAGTTAACTTTGGCTCCGGGGCTGTCTAAAGTTACGACCAAAACACCATCCACAACTTTAGTGCGAATGTGTTTTTGATGCTCAGCTGCTGCTGTGGCAGACATCAGTCTCATATTTTGTTTAATCACTGGGCATACAGAATAAAAAAATAAAAAAAAACGTTTTTCTTTTATTATAAAAAATAATTCACAGTGGGCCGTAAAATAACAACAACGACAATAACACCAATTTAAAACTGTTATCTCAATAATAAAACGAAAACAACAAAAACACAGACACTGACTGACGCACACAACATAATCAATTGACTAAATGGCTGGTTGTGCACACAAACACAAACACATACAGTACAAAGTGCAAAGTCCAGTTCTTACATTAACAACGAAACCACCGAAAATTTTCATCTTTAGATTTGGTTTATAATGGAAATAAATTTAGAAAGACTTTACTTTATAAGAATAATAGTTAAAACAGAAGAATAATAGTTAAAACAAAAGAATAATAGTTAAAAAGAGTACAAGAAAAGTTATGCCACTTACCGCTATTGCATTTATTTTGCAGCAATTGCCTCCTGGACAACTGGCCAACAACACTGAATATACGCATAGCCGACATATTTTGTTGTTTATTTTTAAATTGTTTACTTTTATTTACAAAATTATGGTTTTAAATTAAAAAAGAAATAAAAAATATAAAATCGCTGCACAAGAAATATAACAAACTGGGCTAACAATAATAACTTGTTGCCACTCCAACAAAGCCTATTAAATAATTCCAAACGAAAATTACAAACAGAATGCCAAGTCGATGTGCTACCTTTAGAACGGCGTCAATGATAATTACCGGCTTTATTTTACACTAGAGGGCATTAAAGTTATTGTCCACAATATAGAATTGCCAGACTATAGAATTGAATATGAAAATAATTGATATTAAAATTCCTTTTTAAATTAAATAATTAATTTAATATTAAATTACTGTGTAATTTTATATGTTAAAAATTTTAATCGTACAATAATAGTTATCAAAACTTTAAATAACAGTTGCCAAACTCCAACAACATTTTGTTTTGTTTGTTTGTTTGCTTAGAAGATTTGAAATTTAAAACGTTATCTTAAATTTAATGGGAAATATATATTTTTATTGCAAAAATCTGGCTACTCTAGTATAAAAGCTTTCCATTTATTATCCATCTACTGATGCAGGGTACATTTGTTGGTTTTTATTTCATACAATCTGTTAGTCTCAGGCTGGTGCTTAAAATGCGTAAAACATCTTAATTTTATAACGGAAACGGAAGGTTTATTACTGTTATTTAAAGTAGTAAAGTTAACTCTATTTAATAGAATATAAAAAAAACATAAAATTAATAAATCATGAGAGAAGTGCTTTAGAGAACAATTTAACTATTTAAACGAAATTAATTAAAAATAAAAAAAAAATGTTTCACAAAGTCGACAAAATATTAAAACGGTATTTGGCTCGAACATATCAATTTTTTTGTTTGATATAGTTTGTACGTTTTTTTGCTATTTGCAGCAGCAGAAGCACTAGGACACACACACACAAGTACATAAATATGTGTGTGTATGTATAACAAACATTCTTTAAGAATAAAAATATTTTCCTTTTTTCTATTTGACTACTTACACGACGTTGGCTGCCACAGCATCTATTTGGGAAAGTATATGATTTTAAAGTAAAAGAGAAAAAAAAAACAACAACAACAGTAAGGAAAAATGTGAAAAGCATCGTTAGCATCATCAGCATTATTAAAAAAAAAGTGCTAAATTGTGGTGTTTTTACACACATGATTGAAAACATAAAAAAATAAAATAAAATTTAACACACGCAACATACACACCCACAAGTGCACATATGTACGTTTTGTGTTTGCAACAGTGTTGCTTGTAATCCTTTTTTTTGCAATTTTTATTATAATTTCCTTTTGTTCGTTTGTTTGTATTTCTTTACGCACATTGATATTAAACCAACATCCCATCAACAACCAGAGACACACAAACGATAAACAAAATTTCAGTGTTTTTATATATATATATGTGTGTGTGTGTTTCATTCTAAACATTTTTGTTGAGAGAGTGACAATTTTGTTGTTGTTGCCGTTGTTTGGCTTTGTTTTTATTATCCAGAGATTTTTATTAACATGTTGCTAACCAATTAACAGTTCTAATATACATAAACACACACACACGAACACACCCACAGATTCAAAATTGAGTAGACAAACACCAACGAATAACCAAACAGCATGTTTACATTAAAGCACACCAACATTTCCGAGCACATAAATTTCAAACCTACTTATGTACCCACACACACAAACATACACAAATACTAAAGTATATTCTAATTTCCGGAAATGAGTATAAAATCCCTGTTGTATGTAATGTAATATTTATGTGAGTATTTGTTGTATTTGTGTACTCTGTTGGCTTGCTTGTAAGTAAAAATATTATAGAGAGTGAGAGTAAGAGTAAGGGACATACATATAAAGAATAAATTGTCTTTATATTACACAAGTATGTGTACATGTCTCATTAAACAGTGGGTAAATTGCTAGTGAAACGAAAAAATAATAAATGTTGTCGTTGTTTGCCTTTGGAGGGCTATTTAAATGAATTATTGCCCTTTAAAGTATGCAATAATTGAATGGAATTATGATATTCATTAAAAGGACTATTAACGGAATAAATATTTAAATAAATACGCAATATATAGGCTTATAAAGATATTTAATAAATATATACATACATACATATGTATATATGTATGTATACATATGTATATATGTATGTATGTATATATGGTATATACATTTTAAACTGAAAATAAAGTACATAAAATTCCGTTCTTTGAATGATTTAAAAATATTAAAATTTGTGTATGACATTTAGAGTTGAATGCAAATGAAAAATCTTGTACAGACAACAAACATCTTTAATTATCTATAATGCGATAAACAAATATATAAATGTATAGACACGATAGGTATCCCTTCAGGTGTGTCATTTTACTGTATTGATTCCGTAGTAATAAGCAGAAATGCTAATATAACGCATACTCTATCCAAACATACGTTATTAGCTATTACAGCGCTTTAGTCAAGATAAAGGCCTCTTATCAAACGTCATCATCATTTATTATTACAGAATTATCGTATGGAAGTGCCAGAGTACTGCTACCATTCGATCTATTGCACTGACCTTAAGCGATATAAGTTACTTCTTTCAATCCTATTGCCTTGGCAAACTTCAGAAAGTTTTTTTTAGTGTCAGTAAGAATAACTTCGTCGCCGTAGACTAGTAGGTAAATTGTTGGCTCATTTTATGAGACCCGGTGGTTCCACCTCCCGCTCAGACACCTCGAACTAAACGTCTTCTTCTGGATTGTAATCCTGACCAATTAAGTAAGTAAGTAAGGATAAGTCCCTTAATACGCACTCAGTTGCTTCCTCCTAAGATGAATTAATACTGCACAGCCTCAATGTATATATGTATATATACAAGTGTTCTTTTCTCTTATTACTCAGGCTCGTTGAGAATCATAGTGGTACTGTCCAGGGGACAATCAAGGACGGAGCTGTCAACCACTCGATTTATCGGGTCAAGATACCTTCTACTGAATCTCATGATAGCTTTGTTTCGCATTATTGTAATCAAAATCTTCATAGGTCTTGTTTACATTTCCATGCGTAATGGGTAAAAGAGTTTCCAGCGCAGCAATTGGACGGATTTTCATTGCTACAGTTTTGGCAACGTATGCCAGCTTCTGTAACTTATCCAATTCCAACTAAGCTGTTTTCAAATTCGTCCTGCCTGCCGATTTAGTGTACATGAAAAAACGTTAAAGTTAGTCTTTTGCTTTATAACACTCGGATTCATTAGAAATTTATACAAAACAGTCTATTAATTATGAGTTCTTTTGTGAATGTCTTAAAATTTCAGAAATAATTGGTTCAGTTCTTTACAAAAAATGAAAAACAGAAGCATAGCTTGCTTAGCACACAAGGAACACGGAAAGAACGGAAGAAAATATTGTTTGGCACTTAATAAAATTTATTAAAATTCAAAATTTCTGCCCACCGTGCTTTAATTCTAAAATAAACGAACCAAAAAAAAAAATTATTTTACTTGCATGTATAGAGTATGCATGCACGTACGTGTTTGTATTTGTGTGTGTAAGAGTGTTCTGACTTGACTAAAAGCATTTTAGTAAAGAGCGTAATGGCAGTCATACATACATAGTCTCGTAGTAAGAGTAACAAATTAAAAGTTCTTCCATTATTAAAAACGTGTTTTTGTTTTTGTTACTGTTTGTTTGTTTGTACGTTCGTCTTTTTTGTTTTTTATTTGATTTTCTTTTCTTACTTTTCCTTAACACTCAAATTCATTTGCAAGAGCATAAAATTGCTGCCATCTATTATGGTCACCAATACAACGACACTAGCACAGCGTACTATTTCTCATATTGGCCGTTAGAATGTATTGTAGAGGAAGGAAAAAAGTGCTCGTAAGAGAGGAAGAGAGGGAGATAAAGAGACGTTAACTAATTAATGTCATTCATTGCGGAAACTAAAGTGCAATTAAACCATTTAGCAAGCAAGACAACGAACGAAACTTATTTAACTTTAAATCATGCTGATAAATATTATTGAATAAATAATAAATAATTGTGCTGGTTTTTATTCTTGCATCTTGGAGAGCACACAGAGCAGAGGAAGAGAAAGAGAGAAAATAGAAAATAAATACATACTTTCATAGGCATGCAAACAAGATTTTGTTTTCTTTGGGCAACAACAAGGACAAATACTTACACACACATACATATACACACGCAGATGTATGAACATGCATGATTATTTATTGAGACATGTTGTCACATTAGCACATACAAATAAATTAAAAACAAAAACAAACAAAACAATACACACAGAAACATGTTAATTTCTTTTGTTGTTTTTGCATAAGTATACATGGAAGGCAAACATGTGCGTAATTTGTAAATCCGAGTAGAGCAACATTTTTTCTTTTACCAGCAGCCATGCATACATAGCCTCTAAACAGTTAATCTAAACGAAATAAAAAATATCACTGAAAAAAAAAGAAAAAAAAGAAGCCAAATGTAAAGCAATAGAAAAATAAAAGAAAATTAGAAAAAAAGAAAGGAAAACAAATATAAATAAATTACACTGTGTTGTTATTGTTATTATCCTGCCATATTGAACTCTTGAAGGCTTAAAAAGCTTTCACGCTTTACTTCATTGGGAATGAAATATTGTCGGTTAACGTTTGTATTCTACTATCAACTTCAGCAGCAATAACACAACAAACAACAAAAATATCAACAGCAAAAACAGAAACTATATTTACAACTATTACAACAATAACAACAACAACAGTATGGATGGCGAAAATCGTATTATACTAAATGTTGGTGGCATAAGGTAAGTGGCATAGTAGTAGTCGTAGTAGTAGTAGTAGTAGTCGCAAAAGAACGAAAGTTCGACAGACAGTTAGAATTGCAAAAATAAACACACAACGAATGAGACAAAGAGAGGCAAAGAGAGAGAGAAAACTTTTCATATATTTTAAATGTAAATAATATGCCTGTTGAATTTCTGTTAATGTTTACGAAACATTCACTCACACTAATACAGATATTAAAGCACAAACACATGCCATATACATACTTAGGCATTTATAGTCTTCTTTTTATTATGTATTATTCTTTTAGTTTTTTTATGATTTATTATTAAATTTCATTGGAAAACATTAGACATTAGACATCATTAAGAGAAAAATATTTCTTTTTTTTGCGTTATTAGTGTGTGTGGAAGTGAGTAATTATCCTCATAAAATGTTAAATAAAAAAAAGAAGTTTTTTTTTTGTTTTAATGGCCCCATTGGGATTATCGCGTGATTTGATTGTTTTGATAATTTATAGGATGGATTTTTATAAAAATCCAACGTTCGATTTTTTATTTATTTAAAAAGTCCAGCATGTTTAGAAGCACAGTTTACCAGAGAGCAGGAGAAGATGCTCATTTAAAATATTGGCAGAAAAAAAAAATAAAATGTGGAATTATTTACTCAACGTGACGTGACACGAATTATTGGTTTTAATCTCTCTCTCTCTCAGGCACATACACAGTCATCTACACATATACATACATGTGTATGTGCATGGACATATAATATTCTGTTTACAATGCATTGATAATATTGTAACGATACGATAATATGGATTACTAATGGCATATGCCAACTTCTAGTTGTATAATCTCTTAATGCAATGAAAATTTGGTTTATTTTTCTATTCTATTCTGCTCGCTATCTATATATTGGATGCGATGCATAACTTATAACACGAGATTATTGACAAATTTTAGATGTACTCTATGAAACAAATATTGAATATCGAGAGCTTTGATCTTTTCTCAACTTTTCTGGCAACAAATGGATTGGAAGCCTTGTTTTTAGAGGTTTAGTAAAAATCAAGGCAAAATTTGATGCCAATTACAGGGCGTAGTGCATTCCAGAGAAAGAGATCCTATTAATCCTATTCCTTGAAAACACATTTGATTTTACAAGTTCTTCTTGAGTTTGATAACACTCTGCGTGGAGAGTCTTTGTCCATTTTTGTCAAATCTATGGAACATATCCCGAATAAGCTTTGATGAGTAATCGATTTGTGATTACCCTCTGATATGTCATGTTACATAATTAGTCATTGCAACACTTTAGATTGGATTGGGGCCCAGTTTCTCACATCACTAATGTAATGTGTGCATTAATTTCATCAGAAGTGAATTGGCTTCTTCCCTAGTACTTCATATGAGTCCAAGCATTTCCTTCTGGGATATATTAACACCGCACAGGTTCGAAGTATGTATTCTGGCAAAACGTTTCCTTACTACTGAAGCTACATGTTAAGCACGAACAAATATTCTTTGAGTCTGTAACGTCTGTTCCTGTTGTAATCATCTAGCAAAAGTTGAGATTACTAACTTTGCAAGATTTGCTCGTTTCTGTTCACTTTCTCTTTCTACTCAGCAGTCTTCTGGCAAAAAACTCTTGCGAGTAAATAAAATTGTCATGATAATATTCTCAAAAGTCTGTCGTTCGGAATTAACATTAAACTGTGGATCCCGCCACTTATGGATGAAATTAACACACACAACATAAGAAGTGGTGTGAGAAACTAGGTCGTGATCCTGACTGAAGGGTTGTATGTAAAGAGACGTGAAGCTGATCCTCTGGGATCAGGGGAGGAGATTCTGATTAATCCGCTATATAGTCTGGAATCTTTTGTTGCTAAAAAATAAAACATAGCAGAAATGAATTGTTCTAGTTTCTCTCCAATTGACAATATGCCCTTCTTCTATGGGAGAATAATAATGGCAACAAGTTATCATTCAAAATATTACAATGAACGAATAAAATGCTTCATGCATTACAAGTAAAACTAACAGATTTCTTCTAAACAAAGTTAATATTTCAACAATTGTATACAAAAAGAAAAACAAAAAAAAACTATATTTTGACTTTAAATATTTAAATTTTTAATGAATTATTGTATTGTACAGACTGTCATATAATTGCAAACCGCATGTAACACTTGAAATACCTGTCAGATGAAAGTAAAATAATGGATTTTATTGGTTGGTAATTGCTGATGGATGGAAAATGTTTTGAAAATGTAAATGCTTTCTATGGAAATTAATAATGTCGTGAAATTAGAACACAGGCCAACATCAATAAGTACTTAAATATTGTATATTGACAGTGTTGCTTAACACAAAACAAATGCGAGTGTTTAACTAAATGGCTTAAATGTGTAAATGAATATACAAATGAATAAATGAACGAATGAATGAATTAATGAATGCATGAATTAATGATTCACAAAAAATGTATCGTTGCTGTTCCATTGGTATTAAAATCCATTTAAATTGTATGTATGCGTATGTGTGTGTGTGTGTGTATGAGATTATTATTGAATGTCTGCGACAGATTTTATTGCAATTGCCAGCAGAAGGCATGTCTGAGATATATTTGCTACACAAAAACAAAAGTATGATTAAAAAAAAGAAACTTTATTTTTTAATTTTGGGAGAAATTTACTTCATATGTATGTTCGTACGAGATGTGTTTCTAAAGTAGAATGAATTTTCATATACTCTTCCTAAGCTAATTACTGTAGAGTCACCTACATTTCCAGAACAGTATAGATCCGTTAGCAACGTTGGCTTTTAAAAGGTTTAAAAGATGACAGTGCCTCAGTGAGTCTATTCTGAGCAAGAGAACCCATATTTGAATAGGCTAAGCTTGTTCAAGTAGTCTACTAGGTAGTGTGTTGGCTTATTAGACATGAAGCCATGGTTCAAACCCCAGGTCAGACATCAAAACGAAATACAAAAAGTATTTCTTCGGCGACTTCATCTCAGCAGATTTCTGGCATAAACTCTGAGAGTAAATACAAATTTGCCATGAAAAATTTCTCAAAAATCTGTTGTACGACTTTAAGTTGTAGGTCCTACCACTCAAAAAAAGAAGAAAAATTAACGCACACAACATAATTGGTGTGAGAACTAGATCGTAATCCTGACTAAAGGGTTGTAATGACCATTTAGGTATGTAGTTAGAACAGTTAGCAACATTGGCTTTAAAAAGTCTTAAGGCGACGTAAATCGAAACGACGTAAATCGAATTTAATATTGCTCATACTACAAAGTAGTATGTTTTTAAGAAGGAACATAAAAAACTTACAGTAATCCCTCGTTTTACGCCGCAGTTGGTTCCCAAAAAAGGCGACGTAAATCGAATGACGACGCAAATTGAAGTTAGAGGGAATAAAAAATTTGACGACGTAAATCGAAACAACGTTAATCGAAGCGACGTAAATCGAAGGATTACTGTATTTTTCTACAGTTGTAATGAATCTAAATGAGTAGGCTTATGAATCAAACATATTTCGAATGGTATGAGTTTGATGTCAACGTAGTAGGCATACTCATTGCAACCTGTATTTATAAATCAACGTTGTAGAGAGTACGAATGAATCAGAGGAATTAAATTTCAATATTGTTGACTCACTTGTATTTAAAATTTCATGAGTGCATATGAGTAGCGAAAAAACGATTCATTGCTGATCTCTGATTCGAGAGCCTTTATATCACAAATTTTTATAGCCGTTGTGTCAGTCTGAACATTACCACCGTAATCGATTAAGATTCAGTTATTTTCCAAATCGCAAATCATATTTTTCCTGAAGAAATGTTTCGTTAGTAGTTCACAAAATGGAAAGGGGTTGGAAGACTTGTAGACTCAAGGACTTGTATAATCATTGAATGTGGATCCAATAACAATTTCCAAAAATTTAAAACATTTGAACTTATTCAATAATTGGCCTGCAATCAAATGCGCCGTATTATTCGAAAAAAAGTATGTTTCATTAAGAAAAATATTCCGAATTATTTTCAGTATACGGCTGATAGTAGAGTGTTAAAGCACAGGAAAAATATTTACCTTCTCATCTACCGATGATCCTAACGAAAATTAATGAATTTTGTTTACGTTACCGTTACCGTTTACGTTACGTTTTCCAAACGCTTCATCATTTGCACATGGAAATTGAAGCAAATGTTAGAGTTTCCTTGTTTGATTTTAGCAAATAAACTTCAAAATTAATTTTCATTATTTTCCATGTTTTCATTGGCATGCATTACGGTTCTGTTGGCCAGTCAGACATGATGACATACAAGTGGCAAAAAGAATACCACCTGCCCGCACCCCCCACTTGTAAATATGCAAATTATTTCAACATATTTTCTCTGTTAGACATTATCTATTAATTTTAAGCATACCTATACATACATACATATGTATACATGTATATATGCTCCTCATTTCAAACCCCCGCTATCGTACAGTATAATACCAGTTAAATTACCTCCATTTATAATCCTTTCTGTTCAAAGAAGCGAAATGAGAAGAAAAATGCAGAGACATACAGACACACACACACAGTAATATAATCATGTTGGCAATAATTTAACAATCTTTCCATGACATTTTGCTTGAGAATCTAAAACGAGAATCCTTGAAAACTAATTAAAACACATAAAAACCAAATAAATCTTGTGTTTTTATCACATCAACATTATCGTTTTACTTTTTTCTGTTTCTTCCCCCCTTTATTTTCTTCTTTTTTTATTAATCAAATTTTATTTTTTCATTATTTACTTAGCAAGGATTTAACGTACCGATACATGATACGTATGTACATATGTATGTGCGAGGCAGGTTTGTCTAAAAATTAAAATGAATTTCAAGTGGAGTCTTACAGTGACAACAAATTGAAGTACCACTGTCAACTCAATCAACTGGAACCAACTGCGACGTAAATCGAGGGATCACTGTACTTATAATACTTACAAATGATTCCAGTAACTCGAATCATTCAAATTTACAAATTTACAGTCTTAGTTGTTACACATAAGCAAAAAAGGACAGAGATCCGCAAGCAGAGCAAACACACAACCTTCTAGTGAATATTTTAGTGTTCGTACGCGATTCATACTTATTTTGTGATTCGTGTATATGTGTGTTGAGTTATGAAGAGTCGAAATCAACATCAACATCATACGCGTGTTGTTAAGTATGAATATGATGAGTACTTCCAACTTTGAATAGAGAGTAGAGGTTCCATTGTATTAAAATAAATATGAATGCATATAAGTATCAGAAATTATGAGTATGATTCGATTCTACTGATCAGTTTGAATACTCGTTGCTGATCTATGGTGTGTACACAATTAATGCATCGATGTATTCATTTATAATTTAAAGCAAAGTGTAGATAAATTAATTTAAAGCACTGTAGCTGCATATTAGATTACATAAGTATTTATGCTTATTATTTGAAAGACGCTGTTTGTACACATAATGTAAGCATACTCCTATGTTCTGATCTCTGTCTCGATACTAAAAATAAAGACGCCATAGTCTAGTAGGTAGTGTGCTGGCTTATTAGACGTAAGACAACGATTCAAACTCCAGGTCAGGCAACAAAACGAAAATATGAAAAAAAAAAATGTTTTTTATCGGTGACTTCCTCTTAGGAGATTTCTGGCAAAAAACTCTGAGAGTAAATGGAATTGCCATGAAAAAGTTTCTCAAGTTTCTCTCGTACGGAGTCGACTTTAAACTGTAGGTTCCACCACTCATTTATAAAATTAACACACGCAACATCAGTGATGTGAGAAGCTAGGTCGTAATCCTTACTGGAGGGTTGCAATGACCAATTATGTATGTATGTATGTGAAGTTGCCATTGGAAGGTCTTTAGACAGTGTGTTCACCACATCGAAGATTGTCCAAGAATGCTGTGTGTCTCTAGAGACACATTTTGGCCATTCGACGGTTATCCTGATATGGGTTGCTAGACACAGGAACTTTGAAGAGTAAATGAAATCGTTTTTATTAGCTTTGGACTTTCTGTGGTGTTTAGAACGAGACTCATTCATTCCATCCTATTGCCATATTTGGGAACACATCCTTTTATGTCTTATAAGACATTCTGTTTTACTCAACATCAGACACATCGTTTCTTTTGTTTGTTTCTTTCTGTTACAAGTACAACAAGTATTATACGCTGTTGTTCTACATTTTCAAAAAACAATTAAATATTTGCCTCAACTATATTTTTTATTTGTTTATTTGTTTATTTATTTACTACAAAAAGATTGAGTTTAAGGAACTTTCGTTTTTTTCTTTTCTTTTCGTTTCTTTTTCTTTTTTTTTATAGAAAATAAAACACAAAAACAAATTCTCAAGGGTTTTATTCTATAAATTTTGTTATTGTTGCCTGTTATCGTCATTGGTTTTCAAAGAGAGAAAAAAAGGAAGAAAATAACACTTAAATACTCTACTATTTTTTATTATTTTATTTTCAATTTTTTTTATTTTCATTTTTAAATAAAGAAAAACACAATTGGTTAATTTTTCCAATTTTTTTTCTTCATTCTTTCTTTATAAATTTTGCGGTAATACAACCGCAGAAATAAAAATAAAAAGAAAAAAGAAAAGAAAAAAGAATGTCATCTTCACAGTTCATCTTCACTTTCTAGGCTGAATTGTCGGTCTGTATGCAGATGAAGATGATGACGATGATGATGATTATAATGACGACAACTATAGTATGTACGTCGACGTTGTCGGCGCTGATGACAGTATTGTTGTTGCTCTTGATGTCTGCAAATAAAATGGAGATTCACACAAAAACTATAAAATATTCATCATCATCATTCATGCCAGAAGAAAGAAAAACAACAACAAATAACATGTTTAACAAAACTAGGCAAATATTGACTTTGAGTTAATAGCCTGTAGTCAACTAAGCAAACCCAACTGTGTCTGCTTCTTTTCTAGCTGCAGGATTTGTAAAATAAAAACTAAAAAACAAAAAAAAAAACTGAAAACAACAACAACAATAAAAGAAAAGTATGAAATTTAACGTTTAAAAAATAAAACATTTTATTTTCAAGTATTTTTTGTATTTTTTTTTTGCTTTCACTTAAGCTTTTTAGTTTGTTGGCTGATGGAGGAATAAAAAAAAATACGAAAAACGAAAAAAATAGTGGAAATACAATACAATACAAATATAAACATACTCACACTTACTTAGCGTACGCACACAGCCATGTTCGCATACAAACAAAATTAAATCCACTCTTAAAAATTATTAAAAAATATGCAATTCACTCAGTTTAAGCTGACTTATATACTACGTACGTACGTATGTACGTACTCATACAAGTAGTTGTACTCATGAGTGATGAATAAATGAATATTCAAAACATCATCGTGTTTACAACACACATACACACACACACCAACAGTAATACATACACACATGAGTTCAAACAAATACATTCATTTACACAAGCACACCAATAGGTATGATGAATACAAGCAGCAGCATCATCGTACCCATATTATGTTTATATATACATACGAGGGTAAATTTATAATTATAAAACCATTGGGGTAGTCCTTAAAAGTGTAATGAAGACAATTTCTGATGGGAATCAAATTCATAGGTCCCTCAATCCTATATTAATGTACCCATGGAATTCAATTACCCAATAAAAGTTAAAATTTTCTCAAGCGATCAACACAATCTGTAATGCAGGAGAGGGTGACCATATTTCCTAAATGCCTAGTTAGTTCAGCTGGCTCAGATAGTTGCATAATAATCGTGAGCTAACTTCAGCGGAATCAAGTGATAAGATAGCGGCCTGATAGTTTTGCTATGTCCCTGGTCCATGCCTTAAAAGAAAAACAAAGAATATGACACATATAGTACGAGTATGTGTAGTTGAGTTGAGAAGTGTCAGGCCGCCTTTCTAGCTCTGGCTCTTATGTTTATAAATAAACAAATAAACAACACAAGTTTTAGCACCTTCCCAATTGGCCACTGCTGTTGGTTGTGTCAATAAAATGTCCATGGGTGTGCATATATACACACATACACTCATACAATTCGCGTTCATACCTACAAAGAATTTTTGGAACAATAAAGAAACATAAAATGAATGACATGGAAATGAACAAAAAGCCTCTTGTTTATGCACAAGTGTATGGTATAGTGTTAGTTAGTGTTAGTGTAAATGTAACTACAAGTACGAGTATGAGTATGAGCATGAGTATGTGTAAGACTGTTGATGATTTTTAAGTTAAAATGCTTTTAAACATTTTATAAACGCAGGAAACGAAGTACAACTATTTTATAATGAATGAATGACTGACGGAATGTATGAATGAATGAAAAATACCTCCCATAGGCTTAATTAACAGAATGTAACAGATATTAACTCACACCTCCCCCCCATCCTAGCCCCCCGTCTCCATACACTTCATGCCTGCTTTTGTTTACAATACAACAGCACTGTAGAGCTTATATATGCCTGTGAGGGAATGAAAGTCTTGATTTTTTTGTTGTTGTGCATGGGAATTTTCTTTTTCGGAAGGGAATCAAATAAATACGGCCTGAAATTCTTAATTATGCTACAACTTGTTGAAGGCCTACCTAATGTGGGCGCTCGTGTTTAACCTTTTTGGGTTACTTTTCATTCATTCTTTTCATTCTTACTGGCTGGCTGTTTAAGATTAAATGTACGCAGAATACGTGTACGTACGTACGTACACATACAGTCTAACCAAGTGGTTGACTAAGTGAATCAGTGAATGTGTATGTGCTTGTATGAGTGGTTGAGCACTCATATTTGAGAACACATGCATACGTATGTGAGTGCAAGTGGGTTAGCATAAGTACAGGCATTAAATACATTAGAATCATGAACTGAGCTTGTTGAGAATTTTTTTTTTCATTCTCTTTCTTTTGTTTCACATTATGAAGTATGGAACAAGCAATAGCAATAGCAACAGCACGCGGTATTACAATTTAACAATTTCTCAAATTGTTTTTTATTACTTTTCTTATTTCCTTGGCTCTCTTTCTATTTCTCTCTGTCGTTGTTGTATAAAAATTTGTCGTTCATTGTTGTTGTAGTTTTTTCTTCTGTTTTTTTTTTTGTAATGACGTTGTACTTTTCATGGTTGTTAACCAGATATGAAACGAAATGATTTCTGCAAATGTAGCAAGAGGAGGGCATCACAAGGGTAAGATATTCTTCGTTTGTACATATGCATGTATGTACGTATGCGATTGCAAATATTTAATTATAAAATCGATTCATAGTCTCGATAATGTTCATATGGAAATCAAGATTTAATTACACGGGAAATGTTCCAAATTTTCTGTGTGTTCATTTCGTTTCTTAAAATTTTATAAATAAACTTTTTTTTTTATTAAAAAAAAGAAAGAAAAATGAATTCTTTCTTTGCTGTAGCAATAAATAAAATGTTTAATACACTCATTGCTACGTACATACATATGTTCGTCCCCTGTATGGGAAAATGTTTCTTTTGAAAATTTTATAACAATTTAGATTACATGCGAATATCCACACATACATACAATGTAACATACATTTATGTACATACACACTCTGCAGTAAATCGAAATGCACTACTGTTCGCAACAAAAAAGAAAAAAAAAACATTTTAATAAAAATCATGTACCGGGAAATCTAGAAATAAAAAAAAATAAGAAAATAAAAGAAGGAAAACTTTGTTGGAAAATTGAAAATCTAACATAAAAGTTTTCGCAGGCAATTTAACAGGCGACAGGCGAATAAAACAAATTAAGATTGAGGGACACTTTTTAAGTGTTAAATTAAAAGTTTTTTTCTTTTTTTTTTTTTCTTAAAGAATAACTTAGTTTTAGTGTTGCAGTGTAGGTTGTTTTATGTTTTCATATTATTAAACAATTGCTGCTGTGTGTTTATTAAGATATTAACTATATATAGACTGTGAAAATATGTCAGATAAGGTAAGACGTCTTAAATTATTCTTAAAAGAGGGCTTAAAGTAGCCGCATAGTTTGATAGAATACGAGACAGGTGTTAAAGGTTCATGAACAAACTAAAATTATTGCTGCAGTCAAGAAAGCATTGCGAGCAATCCAATCTAATGTCCTTAAATAATTCAAAAGTTATCTGAAGTTTTATGTTTCCCAACTTAACTGAAGGCATGACAGTACTACTTACAGCGTGCAGGACAATCATTAAGAATGAGCTTTGAATTGTCAGCAGCTCTTACTACATTAGTTGTAACAATTCTTTAGTTAGGAGTACGACCTAGTTTCGTTTTTCCAAGTTCGTTAAATCCAAGTTTCGTTAATTTCCAACTACAGACGACAGGTTTTTAGGAAACTTTTTCTTGGCAATTTTATTTTCACTCAGTGATTTTGCCATAAGACTTCTAAGAGGAAGTCGCCGAAGAAATATTTTTTTGCATATTCCGCTGAACAGATATTCCCCATTGGAAACCATCACGAACAAAAAATAAAGTTGTTGGGGATAGAGAGAGAGAGAGAGTGAGTCCAATCTAAGACGACAGAAAATTATAAGCTAAATACTATGAAGCTAGCCTTCAAATGTGGCATTGGCCTGTGATAGATGGATAGCACACATACATATATTATTGATCATTACAACCCTTCAGTCAGGATTACGGCCTAGCTTCTCACACCGCTCATGTTGTGTGTGTTAATTTTATACATGAGTGGCTGGACCTACGGTTTAAAGTCGACTCCGAACGACAGATTTTTGAGAAACTTTTCATGGCAATTTTATTTTACTCTCAGAGTTTTTGCCAGAAATCTGCTGAGAGGAAGTCGCCGCAGAAATATTTTTTTAATTTTGCTGTCTGACCTGGGGTTTGAACCGTGGCCTTACGTCTAATAAGCCAAGACACTAAACACTAGACTACGGCGACTGCAATTAAAGGACAATCAGTTCAATACAGCTTAGAAAAATTGCAAGCATCCTCCTGCTGCCAATAAAGTTGAGCCCCCCCGTAAAACGACCGAATAGTGCCCAGTTTAACTGAAGCAATAAGAACACATAAGCACTATAATAAGTCAGTGATTGAAAGCTCTGTATCAGCCCTTGCCAGGAATTCATAGGCAAGAAAGGATGACGAGGTAGTTCAGTGTTGGTAATTTGAAAGCACTTGTAAAATACTTCTGCTATATCTATATTGATATTGACATACATATGTATGTACATATGTATACTATGGGTTACATTTTTAAATTTCATATTAAATTAAACACACAACATTACATACTACATACATAATTAGAATTTTATTTTCCGTTCCTATGTATATTTGCACATTCCACATTCACATTTAAATGAAAACCACAAAAGTGTTCGGATGCTATTTGGTTAATGATGCAAACAAATATGAAATTAAGAATGAGATTCGTTTTGGAATAACAATAATGCCCTCCGTACGTACACGTGCATATGGAAAATCATTTGGAAATATTTTTTTTGGGTTTAGAAATTTTTGTATAATTTCTGTCAACATTAAAAACAGTGTGTGCAAAGAGAATAGATTCTAACATTTTATGTGAATCCATTATAAAAAGAGGTTTTTGTACACACACACATACATATGTACATTAAATACAAAACAGTTAAAAACGAAATAATAGCACATTTTAAATTTTTGTAATGTTATCTCAGATAAGCAGTGAGAGAGAGGGAGAGAGAGAGAGAGAGAGAGATATTCAAACATCAAACAAGAAAATTGTGTATCACTGCCCCAATATATTGTTACAATGGAAGGGTGATAACTCTGCTATGTGTGATACTTAACAGCGGGTAAAATCGATGCCGTACTCCGAAGTTAACTGAGTTGTTTGTGGTCTTATTATTCTTGTGTAAACCACATTGCGTCCTATCGAATCATATTGAAATAAATCGATGATATTCAACACCTTTTATGTCTGATGTTCGATGACATTAGATGAAGCTCTAGAGAATCTAAAATACACTTACCAAGAAAGAAGACCCTGGACAAATTTGTCCTGTAATGTTTTCACAACCCGTGTTATTTAAATGACTCTGCATTATACTCCGTGAAGCAGAGTCCTATGCAGGACAAACTAAACATCTTGTAAATATTTGATGGAGAATATCAATTGCGCATCCATGATAATAAAACAAAAGTTATTCGTATGATAACTTCACTCCTTAATGACATCTGTTTTTATAATGAGCCTGTTAAAGAAATACAAAATTTTACTTACCTTAGTAACCAAAGCATACACACGGTGGTACTATAATGAATATTGAGACTCGTTACCTAAAAAATTGTCACATAGCTTCCTAATGCAGAGTTCAACAGAAAACTTAGGCAAACATCTATTGCCATAGAGGTTAGATTATGTAATTGTTGCTGGATACAAAAAGTCACAAAAATAACTCTCTCCTGAAATCCCCTTGCAATTAAAAGCCACTTGCAACGAATAAAAATTGTTAGACGACCTACTCTTTTTTAACGTTTTTCGATAGTATATCGAGGTGCTGTGTATGTATCAGAGATCAGCAATGAATCGTTTTTCGCTACTCATAAGCACTCATGAAATTTTGAATACAAGTGAATCAGCAATATTGAAATTTGACTCCTCTGATTCATTCATACTCACTACAACGTTGATTTATAAGTACAGGTTGCAATAGGTATTTACATCGAACTCATACCATTCGAAATATGTTTGATTCATAAGCCTGCTTACTTAGATTCATAACTTTAGAAAAAGACTCTTATAATATTTGTAAATGATTCGAGTGACTCGACTCGAATTATCCATCAAAATTTAGTCTTAGTTGTTGTTGCATTTACAATAAAAGAAAAAAGACACATAAGCAAAAGAAACAGAACAGCAAGCAGAGCAAACACTCAACCTTCTAGTGAGTATTTTAGTGTTAGTACGCTAATCATACTTATTTTGTGATTCGTGTATATTGTTGAGTTATGGAGAGTCGAAATCAACATGAACATCATACATACACATACATACATAATTGGTCATTACAACCCTTCTGTCAGGATTACGACCTAGTTTCTCACACCACTTATGTTGTGTGCGTTAATTTTTATACATGAGTGGTGGGACCTACAGTTTAAAGTCGACTCCGAACGACAAATTTTTGAGAAACTTTTCATGGCAATTTTATTTACGCTCAGAGTTTTTGCCAGAAATCTGCTGAGAGGAAGTCGCCGAAGAAATATTTTTGTATTTTTATTTTGATGTCTGGCCTGGGGTTCGAACCCTGGCTTTTCGTCTAATAAGCCAACACACTACCTACTAGACCACGGCGACTTCACATGAACATCATACGTGTTGTTAAGTATGAATATGATGAGATCTTCAAACTTTGAACATGAGTAGAGAGAGGTTCCATGATATTAAAATAAGTATGAATGCGTAATAAATGCGTATCAGAAATTATGTGTGTGATTCGATTCTACTCATCTTTTGGGATACTCATTGCTGATCTCTGACTGGGACATGACGAAGAAACTTGTTAGACAATATGTCTTCTGAAAGAGAGTAAAACTCGGCTTCAAGATCGGGATAATTTAAGAAATTCTCTTGTATTTTGTATCACCCACATGTTTTTTGATTCAATCGGGTGTATTATAACGATTATCATGTACTTTTGCCCTCTACTGTATGTAAGTAGGAAGGAGTTTATGTGCATATTTTATAAACATATCACTACGTTTTTCTGTTCACATCTGGACCATATTCATTTAGTTCTTGTTCTTGCTTCTTTTTTATTTATTTTTTTTGTCTATTTTTTTTGCCCACATTCAACTAAAAATAATTTGTTGTTAGTTTTTGATGGCAAACACAAAAATTTCCGCTTTTTTTTCTTGTCTTTTATTATAAATAATAAAAAGGAATTTATAAAATAAACAACTTTTCATAAATAAAAAAAGAGGCATCATCAACATCATCATCAACAACATCGTACATACAAATATTGTCTCGTTTTTATGGCTTTTTAAAGAAAACTTTGTTAAATAAATGGCACGAATTGGCTTGAGTTGAGGTCTTGACATTAAAATATAATGGAATGGAGAATGGAACAACAGCACAGAAGGAGGAGGAAAACATTTGAAAATCAAAGCAATAATTGTTAATGGATTTTTCAAATATTTTCCATCACTTGCTGAAAGCCAACACAAATCAATTGATAAGCAATTCCAGTGCAATCATAGAAAACTTTAATGAAAAATAAACATTTTATGTCGAGATGATTTGGAGGCCGTAAAATAATGTGACGTTCATTTTAAAATGTACTTAAATTGTGGGCTCTCATAGTGATTTACATTGTATTTCCATATTTTTTTCATCTCGTTTTATTCATGTCTTTACGTGTTTAATTAAGCTCTTAGCCAATAATGAAGTTTCTTAAAATTCAAACGTTGCTGTCCATTAAGCTCTTCGTTCTTAAGCCTCAGGTCATTCGTAAGTCCTATAAGTATCTCTCTATTTCACTTCGTTTAGCTCAAATGGGTCTTTGTTCGATCTCGAGCAATATTATGTACGAAAGGCCTACTTTTTGTTTCTACGGTCTTATGGTAAAGTTAGCCAAACGTTCACGGAATGGTTAGGTAGGTTGAATCGAATTGTTTGTCGCAATGATCACCAAGCCCTTAGTCTGTTTTGAGTCTAAGAAATTTTAGATTCTATCCAGATAACAGCTTCATTCCCAATAACTTGACACAATGAAAGTCTTCTTTAAACTTACAGTCTCGAGGCACTGTAGAACATTCATATCTCTCCTCTGTGCCTACAAAATATTTATTGTAGGTTACGTTACGTTACGTTTTTATATTTTAAAAACGTTTAAAATATAAGCTCGTAGATTGCAAACGAAATAAAAATAAATTTGTGTTTAGTTTTAATTTAAAATTCTTTATTATTCGCACAATTCTGTGTGCCACTGTTCCAAACTTGATGTAAACAACAACAATTGCTTTGTTTTTTATTCCTTTGTTTACACCCTTTGCATAAACAATAACAATTACTAGAGAATTATTCAACAGATCTTTGTAACGGAGTTTTTCAAAGCACGATTATTCTCTTCAAACGCACCGTGTCTTCACACATGACTGACTGAATTTCAAAGGTTTTCTTTTTTGATTGATTTTTATACGATGGACTTTTGATTAAAATTAAACAATTTTTATTTTTTCAAATTCTTTTTCTTTGCAGATATGAAACGTATAAAGCTACACTTAAAAAAATACCCGCCACACGTTTATCACGTTTAACCGAGGCCTTAGCCAATTATGATCCAGTGCTGAATGAATATTTCTTTGATCGTCATCCGGGTGTTTTTACACAAATTCTAAACTATTACAGGTACACACACACATACAACGACGATATTTTTTTTAGAGTGTACCATGCCTTGGCATTTATACATAAGTTTACTTACAATAGAAATGAATTTATTTTTTTTAGAACTGGTAAACTGCATTATCCTACTGATGTCTGTGGCCCTTTATTCGAAGAAGAATTGGAATTTTGGGGCTTAGACTCGAATCAAGTTGAGCCATGCTGTTGGTCCACCTATAGTATACACAGAGATACACAGGCAAGATCATTATAAAACTTATTTGAATCCAGAGAATTTGTTTATTGGTTGTTTTTGCAGAATACTTTAGCCATTTTGGATAAATTAGACATCGATAATGAGAAACCATCCGAGGAGCAAGTGGCACGTTTATTTGGTTTCGAAGATTCCATTAATAAGGGACGTTTAAATTGTTGGCAACGCTTAAAACCAAAAGTCTGGGCTCTTTTCGATGAGCCCTCCAGTTCAACGGGAGCAAAGGTATGTGTGATTTGAAATCAGCCAACTTATTAAGTACAGGCGGATTGCTTAATTGAAATTTCTTTCTTTTTGGGTCTTTTGTTTACGTAAAGGTTGTTGCCAGCATGTCGGTGTTTTTCATATTCGTTTCTGTGATATCGTTCTGCCTCAAAACCCATCCGGGTTTTCGTGTAGATTTTACGCCCACCAATATGCAGCAAACAGCATCAGCAACAAACTTACCAATCATACCTCAACATCAAAACATCATGCCGCCCACACTTAATGCGTCCTCGTATCGAGAATTTAACGGTAGTATCAGTAGTAGTAGCAGCAGTAGCAGCAGCACCAGCACCAGCAGCAGCAATGATGGTCTTGCCAGTGGCGTAACGTTACTGCAGCCTACATTTAAAGTTACCAACTACACTAGTCCTTTGGGAGGCAACTATAGCTCGTCGTTGGCCACACCCATAGCCACATTTAGTTTAGAGAAAACGCGTAGAAACGATAGAACCCGCAGAGAATCCGAAGATGCAGATGATACATCTCATGCCCATGGTTGGCATCAATCCTTTGGCCAGCCGCATGAGGCCTTCTTTTATGTGGAATTGGTGTGTAACGTATGGTTTTTCTTTGAAGTCATCATACGTTTCATAGTGAGTCCCCTAAACTATATAATTATACTCAGTTCCAATTGCTAATATCATTGTATTATTGTTTTGAAGGTTTCTCCCAATCTGTGGCAATTTGTTAAATCACCCGTGAACATTATCGATTTTGTGGCCACATTAAGTTTTTATACAGACGTAATGCAAAGGATGGGTGAATATACGGGACTATGGGAGGCATTCTCCATTGTAAGGATAATGCGTTTATTTAAATTGACCCGCCACTCACCTGGTCTACGCATATTGATCCATACCTTTAAGGCCTCTGCAAAAGAACTTACTTTGCTCGTGTTCTTCCTTGTATTGGGTATTGTTTTCTTTGCCAGTTTAGCTTATTATGCTGAAAAGTTACAGGTATTCTCATACACGTACAAAATACAATAACAATAACAAATAGAAATACAAATACAAATAACAAATACAAATAAATATAATAATGTTGTTGGTGTTATTTTGTTTAGGATAACCCGGAAAATCAATTCAAAAGCATACCTTTAGGCCTATGGTGGGCGATTGTAACAATGACCACTGTGGGTTACGGTGATGTGGCCCCTAAAACATATCCTGGCATGTTTGTCGGTGCTTTGTGTGCACTGGCTGGTGTTTTAACAATAGCACTTCCAGTTCCTGTAATCGTAAGCAACTTTTCCATGTTCTACTCACACACACAGGTAAGCGGAAAAAACAATAGAAATCAAGCGGAATTGCATTGCATGAAATACCGATGCGATACGATACAATATCACACACACAATATAATACATGAGTATGAATATGAATATGAGTATGAAATGATATGAAAATAAATCGATTATTAAAGCGAAATGATTCAATTAAAAAAAGTACATACATATATGTATGTATACTACATACAGTTATTAGTATATACATACATACATATGTATGTATGTATGTGGTATGTAACATGGCTAAGCAACATGGTGTTATGTTTTTACTTTTTAAAAATGTTTAAAATATGAGCACGTACATAGATTGCAAAATTAAATACAAATAAATTTGTGTTCAGTTTTATTTAAAATTCTTTATTCTTCGCACAATTCTGTGTGCCACTGTTTACAACTTAATGTAAACAACAACAATTGCATTTCTTTGTTATTCCTCTGTTTACATCCTTTGCATAGACAATAACGATTGCTAGACAATTATTCGACAGATCTTTGTAATGGAGATCTTCAAACCACGATTACTGTCTTCAAACACACCGCGTCTTCACACAAGACTGGCTGAACTTCATTAACTCAGTCGCCTGCATTGCCTTGCCTTTTATATTGCAGAGTAAACAGTCTGATGAATGTTCTCGAAGGCGAATGTTCGTGGCTTCGCCTTCTCGAGAAATCCTTGTTTCATAATTGTTGTTTGCGTATTTTGTTTACATTTATTATTATAGTGTTTGTTGTTGTATTTTTGTTTACTTGTTTACCATTTCATTATGCTGGTGTTTGTTGTTATATTAAGCAGTACGATAATTTGTATCAGGTTTGTTTACTGCATTGTTTTGCTTTTGTAGATTTTGTTTATAATTTTAATGTTAAGCGATGTAAAAGCAAAACACCAGTATCTAGATTTTTCATTTTCGTATCAATATTAAAACCTAACTGTACGTAGCTTTTTTTAATTTTAGTTTTTAAATACTGAGATTTTAATCTTATTTTGCAAGGGTGTTATTTATATACGGCAATCGGACTGCCAAGAAGGCGTTAGGATCGGTCTGATGTACGTGTAAGTGAACCAGATAGGGTTAGTCTCTTTTGGACTCTGGGGCATAGTGGTATATCTGGTAACGAGATGGCTGGTACTCTTTTTGGTTGCCCTAATTGTCCAATCTGCTAAAGAGCTATGGAGAGGGAACAGACATCGCGATGTTGCTTGTTCAGGTGACTCGTGCCGTCTATTGAGGTAGAATCAAAACAAACAAGGTCGTCCTCTTTGCCGACTTCCGCAGATCCCCGCACAAAATACCCGTCTCGCAGGAGCATCCTCCTCCTTTCGAACGACATGGCCGAGTCAGCGCAGCAGCTGTATGTCAATACGCTGCACAACGTCTATGTCGTTGAGGAGCTCATACAGCTCACTGTTGGATCGCATGCGATAATCATCGCCAACTCTTACTGGACCGAAGATCTTACGTAGGACTTTTCTATCGAATACTTTCAAGGCTGCTGCCTTTCTTACGGAATCGTTAAATCGCTGACAAGGATCCCAGACAGACTATTGCAAGATATGTGGAGATGAGGAGGAATTGGAAGGATTCTTTGAGAATTCTTCAAGGACTTAAGCTCTATGTCGGGAGAGAACATCACGGTTGTCCGTCCGCATGGGGGTAACGGGTAACTGATACATCTGTTCTCTATATCGCTGTACCTTTTCCCACCTAATTGTTTTTACTCTTTCATATTTTGCTTTATTTTATTAAATTTTTTTTACTCGATTTTGATTTTTCCAACATGGAAAACAAACCAGAACAAAGGCGTTTTTAAAATGTTTTCTCAATAATAAAAATATTCTTTTGCAGGGTTGGTAGACATTAATCAATCGTCTGTGTTCTCTTCTTTTTTTTTCTTCCGCTATTATTTTAAGGCCCGCTCAAAACTGCCAAAACAACGTCGTCGTGTATTGCCGGTAGAACAGCCTAGACGTAAACGTGAACCGGGACCACCGCCACGTGGTAGAACGCATGCTTTCAAGCATGCCTCACTAACGCAAGCACCAATACCAACGGGTGTAACACATGTCCATACGCCCCTATACAAGGAGCCATTTGCCACAGCCAAAATAGGTAAGAATTTAATGGAAATCTTTAAATATCAATTATTTTTAAATTATTATTATCATTGTTAAACAAATTAGTTGTTTTAAGAAATAAAATTATAATTTATAACAACAATAAAATATATATGTATACATATGTATGTACATAGACACAGGCATACATGCATGTATGCATATCAGAGATCAGCAATGTATCTTTTTTTTCGCTACTCATAAGCACTCATGCAATTTGGAATATAAGTGAGTCAACAATAATGAAATTTAACTCCGCTGATGCATTCATACTCACTACACACTGATTTATAAATACAGGTTGCAATAGGTATGCGTACAACATTGATATCGAACTCATACCATTTGAAATATGTTTGATTCATAAGCCTGCTTATTTAGATTCATAACTTTAGAAAAATACTTATAATTGTACTTATAAATGATTCGACAGCAAGCAGAGCAAACACTTAACCTTCTAGCAAGTATTTTAGTGTTCGTACGCTAATCATACTTATTTCGTGATTCGTGTATATTGTTGAGTTATGGAGAGTCGAAATCAACATCAACATCATACATGTTGTGTTGTTATGTATGAATATGATGAGTACTTCAAACTTTGAATATGAGTAGAGAGATGTTCCATGATATTAAAATAAGTATGCATGCATATAAGTATCAGAAATTATGAGTATGATTCGATTCTACTCATCTTTTTGAATATGTACCCATTGCTGACCTCTGATGTATACAATCACATAAACATGTTTCATTGCATTCATATACATACGAGATATTCATTTAATTAAGGTTTTACATCAAAAAACAAAAAAATTTAATTTCTTTAGTAGTTAACGCTGTACAGCTTTTTCTTCTTTAAAAAATGAATATGATTTCCAAATTTTGAGTTTCTTTTTTTAATTTTTATTTTTATTTTTGTGGTGTAAAAGAAAAGAAAAAAGAAAATGTTGTTTTCTGTTTATTGTTATTGTTGTGGTTCATTTAATGGTGGTGTATTTTCCGTTCTGTTTTTCCTATTTTTCATTGTGTCTTTGGGTACTTATTTTGGGTGTTTTTTTTTGTGTGAAATAAATGGGGTTAGAAACACAAACAGACAGCATGAATGGTGTAAATGTTAATGGTGTTAGTATAATAGAACGTACTCAAGTACCCTCCTCAACCGCTGGTATCGGTTGGAATATCACACGATCATCTGAGACTTCAATACAAACATCGCCTTTAAATATGCGTACCGGCCCTGCCGTCATCAGCTGTAAGTAATTTTCCAAAAAATTATCATTCAAAGGATGTCTCCTTTATATTGGATGTTTTTTTATTTGCAAATGCCCTGTTGTTTTTCGTTTTCATTTTGGTTTAAGTAGACCCTCACCCGCCTAAAACCAAACATTCGTAGTATTTTTATGATTTCAAAATAGAATAGAAACAAATATTTTTTATGTTTTTTTTTAATTAAAAATTAATTTAAGAAGACTTACATACATATGTACATATAAATTGAAGAACATTTGTTTGTATTGTTATGATTTCTTTTGTTTAGCGGACTATTTAAGCGTGCCAGCGGTGCAAAGCTTACAGCCTAGAGCTGCTACCACAGGCAGTGATTACTTAATGCCACTACAACCCAAACTATTGGCCAATTTGGGTAAGTTTTTCATTATTTGTGGTTTTTTAATGAAACTAAAACGATGTTTATTATTCACAATTTTCCTTTTTTCTTTCGATTACTAACAGAACATAAAGATAATCATGCCACAAGTGAGAACAACAAATTCGATCATGTCCATAACGATAAAGAAAATCAAGAACAACAGCAGCACCAACAGCATTTACATCAGTTACATCATGGCCTAAGGCATCGTTCCAATTTGCGTTCCATGTTAAATGTACCGCCCACACTAAGTGTTGCAAATACACAAATGCCACCGGGAGGTGAAAACTCACCGGAACTGAATCGTTTGCATACGAATGAAGCGGAACTCAAGGGCCAACGATTTAATAATTTAAATGCTGAACACTGTATAAGTGGTGAAGTAAAAACTTCCAATAAAGATCACAAATTTACAGCAGCCACAACACTGCCGCCACAACAACAACACCTGCCCCCAACGAATACAATCGATCAGCAACAATATCAGCAATTGCACACACTACAGCCTAAGGTAACCCTTTTAGATGATGACTGTAGCAGTGATCAGTGTGATGAATGTGATAACTATCAAGAAGATCATCATCGTCATAATCATCAGCATCATCATCATCATCAACATCAGCAGCAGCCTCACGATAGTGACAGTGAAAATAACATGGCTTTCATAACGAATGCCTCAACACCGGCTTTACATGAAGAGGAACTCAACAATGCCCAGGGCAATGAGGACAGTTTATTTTCATTTTCCATTGATTTAATTAACGAAGATTAAAAATAAAAATTCATTTTAAATTTCTTTTTCATTTTGTTTGTCAAATAAGAAAAAAACAAGAAAAAAACCCAAAAGTTAGTAAATTTTTAAAAACAAATTTTAAAACAATTTTAAGAGATTAAAGAAACCAAAGAGAAAATGTTAAAATATTTACAAAAAAACACACACACACACACACGCCCTCATACACACCTACATACACTTAAGTACATATACAATACATTGACATCTACAACCCTCTCTAACCAGTGAAAACTAAAAAAAAAACAGAAAATCCAAAGAAAAATTAAAAATGCTGACAAAAATCAGGTCATTCTTTAGATATTTTAGATGTTGAAATAAATTGAATAAATAAATAAATTAATTAATAATGGTTTCAGTTCGATTGTTGTTATTGTTGTTGTTATTGTTTTCCATTGAAAATCAAACAAATTTTCTTCTACAATTCATTTTACGTTTAACTACTCTATTGTAAAGTGTTTCCCAATTTTAGTGTCAAAATTGCATGACACGATTCATTACTGATCTCTGGTCTGTATGACGTCATATGTCCTGTGTTAGATGTGTGTATGAGTATTTTTGTCTTGTATGAAGTGAGTGTGTTTAGATTGTGCCATTTGAAAATGTTATTAACAAAATAATGGTTTTCTTTTATCTTTTTGAATTTATTCATTTTTTAATACAAAAATGTTTTGTTTTCTTAAAAACTACAAGCGATGAATAGAAGTAAGTATAAATACGGAGTAAGGTTAGGTTCATATTATTATTTTATATGTTATGTTATGAAGCTGGGTCGTGAAGTGGCCGTAGTCTAGTAGGTAGTGTGTTGGCTTATTAGACGTAAAGCCAGGGTTCGACCCCCAGGCCAGGCATCAAGACAAAATACAAAAAAGTATTTCTTCGGCGACTTCCTCTCAGCCGATTTCTGGCAAAAACTCTGAGAGTAAATAAAATTGCCATGAAAAAGTTAATCAAAAATCTGTCGTTCGGAATCGACTTTAAGAACTTAAGGTCCCGCCACTCATGTATAAAATTAACACACACAACATAAGTGGTGTGAGAAACTAAACTAGGACGTTGTACAATGGGTCAGTTCGACCACCGGGTACTGTACTTGTCTTAATTGACAAAGTACACGTCCTCTAACCTAACCTAACCTAAGCTGGGTCGTAATCCTGACAAGACAACAGGGTTGTAATAACCAATTAAGTAAGTATGTAGGAGTGCCTCTAATAAATGTGTCTCTATTTCAATCCTATTGCTCTAACAAAATTCAGTACGACGTAAGTAAGTTGCTGCCTTCTGAAATGCACACATTACAAGTATATGCTCTGATAACATATAGTCTTCATGTCGGAATCTATATGTTGCATCTAAGGTGATCCCAATTCAAATGTTCTTTAAGTCTACAATTTCCGACTGTTCCTGATGGTTTGATGCCTGCGTCTTTACTTTTCTTATTGTAATTACTACTTTTCGATGATTATTCTTTGAAAATTATCTCTTTCTACTCCTCAGAAAGGTTGTGAAATGTCAATCAAGAGTTGAACGTTGTTGAACGACGTTATGCCTTTGCATAACGGGACTTTACAGGACCTAGGCAAGCTATGCTTTCTCAGGCGGGCTAAACCTAACCTAACCTAATCTAAAGAATACTATTAGATATCGAAGTTGAGGTTAATTTATATGGTGAATTGGCTACGTAAGTAAAGTCAGGGGGAAGATATTAGAAAATTCTATCCTTCCGAAGGATTTGTAAAATACAAAAAAATTGTAAAACGAATGCATCCTTTAGTTAATGAAGTGTAATGGTTTTTGAAATACATATTTCAATACACGAAGGTAGTCATACGACATGTCGTACGACTTGTGGCATTTTTACGATTACAGGCCTATTTACCTATGTGTTAATATTTAAAATTATAAGAAAATAAAAAGAAGTTTTGGTTTATTTTTTGAAATTTTTAAATTTGTTTTTATTGCATTTGTCTTAATAAATACAATTGGAGCATAATCAGATATCAATTTTTAATTGTAATTATTATTATTTATTATATGAGTTTATTTTATTTTATCGTTTTAATATGTATGTATACATATGTATGTATATATAGAATATTTTTGTATTACACGATAAAAGAAAATAAAATAAAAATAAAACAATATTTCTATGTAACTAGTCTTTTTGAGTTATATGGTACAAGAAACATACATATTCTAACAATATTAATTAATTAATTAATTGATTTATTTATTTATTGTATAATTAAATTGTTATGTAGGTTTTCCTAATGAAGACTAACATCTTTTTTTTTTTGTTATTTATTCGTAAGTATAAATAGAATTAAATTTTAAAATAATAAAAAAAAGAAATTTTAAAAATTGCATACAAAACTTTGTGGTTTCTTTTTGTTTTTTTTTTTGATTACATTACAAAAATAAATTGAATTAATATAAAAAATACCTATAAATTAAACAATACGAACTAGAAGCACATGCACTCTTATATAAAAACAAATACTTAAAATATGTATTTAAAATAAAAAAAATTAAAAATATTTTTACTTTCTTAAGGAATTTATTTTTATAATTTGTTTTTCGTTTTTAGTTTTTAAATTAAATTAATAAAAATAAAAAAAATAATAATTAATTTGTTAAAATTTATTGCATTTTATGTTGGTATGTGTATGTGGTTGGTTATGTGTAACGAAATATTCTATTTTGTTTTTTGCAGCTTTTTTTAAAAGCTTTACATTAAGCTGAGTAATTTCCTTTCACTTAATTTTACTTATTTATAATAATAAAATGAAAATAAAAACAAAAACAAAAACAAATGAACACAAAAGAAAAATTGAAAATAAACTAAAGAATTATTAAATAAAGAAACGAATTTTTTTACATTTTCCAATGAATTAAAATTTTCCTCCTTTTTTTTTATACACAAAATTACAGCAAATCAATATAAAGCTTTTAATAAAATAAATTTTTTTAAAAATATTTTCTTATTTTGTTTTGTTCTTTTTTTTTTAAATGAAATTTTTGTTTTTTAATTTGTTATTGTATTTGTATCGTATGTACATGTCATGTTTTTAACAACGAGACATTTTTAAGCGCGTCTTAATTAAATTTAAGCTGCCTTCATTATTCATATTCATTCATTCATTACTAGCGCTCTATATTGTATGAATACGTAGGGTTATTAAAGTTGAACACGCTTACTGTACTTCGCTATCACTATCACTCTTTTCTGTCACAAAAGAAAAATGAAGCAAAAATAAAATTAAAACATATTTTAACATTAAAAATCGACTCTCTGCCTACCTTTTTTACCTGTATAGGCATGACGTTTTAGCCTATCGTACAAATCATCCTTGGTGCCATACAGTGATGCATTCGATCTCGCCAAAGTGCTCATTTTCCCACCGCCATGCAAACCTATTTTAATAAAATTCCTTTAATTTCAACTGTATTGTGTTTCTTTTTCATTTCAAACTTACCATCCTTCATGTAGGTTTCATTGTAGAAATTGGGCATTTCCCAACCATCCTCTTCGTCATCGTAGTAATGAGCATAAGTGCTGTGATGTGATGGCGCTATAGATTCCGCATATGGTGTATGAGCTCCATAGTAAAAGTTCACCTGAGAACCGGTTTGATCCATAGCTGGCGATAGCATTTTCTTGGGATCACGTCTCTTGGTTGAGCGCACGCAAATCATCCATATCAACAGTACAATGACAATGATAAAGATAACTGCACCCGCTATACCGCCAGCAATGTAGGCAAACTCAGAGCGTTCGGCACAGTGTGGTCCAGTAAATGAACCCACACAGCGGCAAGAGGGTGTGCCTTTAAGGTCCTTGACACAATTGCCTTGATTCTCACAGTAGCCATCACAAACATCCGTACATTCCATGCCAGTGCCATTAAAACCGGGTTTACATTCACAATCGAAGTCAGAGGTCTCGGACACCAATATGCAATAGGCATTGGGATCACAGTGAGGTTTGCCTTCGGCTACTTGTTTACAAGGATTTGTACATTCTGATTCTGAGGTAGCTCCGGTAATCTTAGTGCTATGATTGGGTGGACATTGTATACAGGAAGTCTGTTGCGATTCGGGTTGATAGTAGCCCTTACGACACTCCTCACACATATTGAGAGTGCCATTAAGATAGGTGCCAGGTGCACATACAGGCAGAGTACATTCTTCCACTGATTTGGAGCCCACTTTGGGAGTAGTGCGTCCCAAGGGACAAGACACGCATGAAGGTTGTACGCCTTGCAAGCGGTAAGTGCCACGAGGACAGGGTTCACAGCGGCCATCAATGCCCAACTGCATACCCGATGAACACTCATCGCGACATTCTTTGCGTGAAGTAGCCTCAGCCGATCGTGTAGTTTGTCCCAAACCACACAATTCACAGCTAAAGGAGCCTTCATTCGGTTGATAGAATCCATGGCCACAGGGTCTACATAAACCAGTTTCGGAATCAAAGTATTTGCCAGCTGGACAACGTTCTTTACAGTTGGAAGCCGAGCGGGCACCTGGGCCAGCTGTTACACCAGGTCTACCAGCGATAGCAGGACATTTGCTGCATTGTAATTGGCCAGCTTCAGACTGATAAGTGCCACGTTCACAGGCTATGCAAGTCTTATTGGTGGCATCATAGAAAGTACCAATAGCACAAGGTACACAATCGGGTATCATAACCACCTGGCCCACAGGGCAGGCATATTCAGAGCCCAGTTCTAAAGAGCCTGGATCAGGTACTGTATTGGGCAAAATGTCTTGTACCGCAAACTGATCATCTTCCAATATAAGTTTCTCCAACAAAGTCTTAACAGTGGAACGTTCTCCCGATGAGGTGTGTATTACCGGATCGCTAGATTTAAAAAAAAATTACAACAAATATTAGCGACGTTCATTTTGAAATTCGTAAGAATTGTTAAAAGCCTAGGCAAAAAAAAATTAAAATGCTATTGTTAGGCACACTAATTACAGATTAAAATTTCAAATTAAAATTTAGTATCTCAACCACCAACACCAATTCAAAATGATAAGAGAAAATTTTCAAATTAAAGTCTTAAATTTAGTTTTCAATTCAATTTCCAAAATATAATATCTGAAGGGGAAAATAGAAGGGGAGGGTTAAGCTAAAAGCAGCGCTATATAAAGCATATTTGTTTTGGAATAGAAAACATACTTCACTGCCGGGAAAGAAATTTCCAGCGTGTAAGTGTCACCGCCAGTTTGTTGGCGTCCTTGGCGACCACGAGTATCGGGCTCATCATCTTCGCTATAAGTTTTAAAACAATTAACACACACACATATTATAAAAGACACATAGCATGCAGGGATATTAACAGAGGCCATATCAATTGGGAGGCACACGCTCCAATTGAATATAAACCCATATACATACATACATACATACATACATACATATGTACAGAAGATATGTAACAAAAAAACTTTCAACATTTTAACATTTCAACACACATAAACGGTAAAAAAAGATAGAACTTTCGATACCATTTCGCTAATGGAGACTTACTTGAGTACTGGTATTTCAGCTTCGAGAACATAAACTCCACCATCCTTGACTTGTCTCTTGTTGCGATTACTTTGGCCACCGCGATAGTGATCACACTTGACATCGATTTGTATGTCTTTGCATTCTCTAGTGCCCTCCACCGAGTAAGAACAGAAGTTCCAGTCACGATTAAGAGCATTAACAGAGTTGGTAACCTTTTGTCGAAGTACACCCTGGCCGGCCTTGTTACAAAGCACATCCGAAGGGAAGAGCATTTTGATACGGAACACACGTTGAGCGGGTTTCGAAGCTGTTCGTGATAAAAAAAAGAAAGAAAGTTTAAGCATTTTACCACTAAGGAACCACTGCTGGAACTTACGTGAGCACGAGGGGTAAATCAGAGGCATGGATGGATCACGAGTTGGGCGCCAGAAACCTTCTGCACCACAAGTATAAAATTCAGGAACTTCCTCGGAGAAACGTAAACCGGGGTTACAAGAAATTTCACAAACCTTGAATTGACCACCAGCTCCCCAGTCCTTGCAAACTTGTGCACCACCCACAGGGTCGGCCAAAGGAGGACAGAATTCAGCTAAAAAAAAAAGATTTTTTTTTTGTTGTTTTAAATTACGAAATCTTATCATATCTTCGAGGTGCTCATAGAATACTTACTCAACAAAGACACTTTGAAACTACAGGAAGCAGTATTGCCAGCAGCATCCATGGCTATGTAGGTGATATCATATGAACCCCACAGAAGTGTTGTACCAGGACGATGTCCATTACGTTCGAAGATTTTCGTTACACCAATATTGTCACTGAAATGTGGTTCATCCCAGTTGACCACAGCAGAACCGTTTTTAGCAATGACCCATAAATCGCCCGGACAATGTTCAACAACTGGTGGCTCCTTATCGACTTGTAATTGTTGACAATTTGGACCAGCATAACCATTGGGGCACTTACGTTGACCACACATTGAAGGTACAGTACGTTCAACACCGCCTGATGTTATCTCATAGCCGGACCAGTTCAATATCAAACCGTTATAGAGCACCGGTTCTGAACGGCAATCACGTACTTGTTTCTGTATTTCCGAGGTGATATCGAGAGCACGAGCCCAAACTTGGGCTTTAGTTATTGTACCTTGGAAGCCAGTTTCCGAGTAAGAAACAGCATATTTGGAGTCATCAGGCTGAGGACGACCAAGTACAGACCACAAGAATTGTGGCAATACTTGTCCTTGAGCATATTCAATCTTACTGGCAATGAGACCTTCAGTAATCAATTGCAATTGGCCGCTAACACCATCCCAAACAATGGCCACATGATGCCATTGGCCATCGTTGACGGATGTATATTCACCAAACGAAAGGAAAACATCTTGATATTCAGCGAATAATGAAACTTGTACACCACTGGAGTGAGCCTGTAACATAAGACGGCGATTGCTGGCCATATTGGGTGACTCTACGCCATACAAAGTGAAGAATATTCCGGTATCATCTTTCTGGGCAAACTGTACCCACATGGCTATGGTCAAACTGGTTGATTTGCCAGTATAGAAGGGTACTACCTGGGCAGCTGTTGAGCGTGAAGCATCGCTAAAGTACAGATCGTAATCAACTTGTATAGTTTTGCGGCAATCATCACCAGTCATGTTAAACGGACATTGACAATAGAAACCGTTGGTTAGGTCTACACAGGTGGCACCGGGTGGGCAAGAGTTATCTTTGCAGTCGACAATGTCTTCTTCACAGTTCTTGCCAGTGAATCCTTTAGGACAGTTGCAAGTGTAACCCTCTCCCACATCAATGCAGGTGGCTCCGTTCTGGCAAACATTAGCATCGCAAGCATCGAATTCATATTGACAACCAATACCCGAATAATCCATTGGGCAGGTACAATTTAAGCCAGAACCGAAATCTTGACATTTGCCTCCATGCATACAAGGATTGCCGATACAACGTTCAGGAGCCGTTTCACAGTTCTTGCCATCTGTACCGCTGGGACAAACGCAGAAGTAGTCTTGGAACAAGTCAATGCAATTGGCATTGTTCTGACAGGGCAATGTAGTGCTGCAGGTGGTAATTTGAGTTTCGCAATGCAAACCACTCCAACCTATTTCACATACGCAATCGAAACCACCAACTCGATCTCGGCATTGGGCGTTATTCATACAAGGACTGCTGGCACAATCATCGATGTCGGTTTCACAAAGTTCGCCTGTAAAGCCATCACGACAAACACACTGGAACTTATTGTCCAAGTCCAAGCAACGTTCAGTACCAACGGGGTTACAAGGATCACTTAAGCACTCATCGATTTCAGCTTCACAACTTAAGCCTACGAAACCTGGGCGACATTTGCATGTAAAGCCATCCAATTGGTCCACACAGGTAGCTCCATTCTGACAAGGATTCGATTCACAATCGTCAATAGTATGTTGGCAATTCTTGCCGGTATAACCAGGTTCACAAGTACAGCTATAACCGTTAACCAAATCCACACAGGTACCTTCATTATCACAAGGACGATCAGCACAATCGTCAATGTTAACATCACACGAGGGTCCTGTCCAACCCGGATGACATACACATTCATGATCGAACAAACGATCAACACAGGTACCATGTTTACAGGGTTCCGATAGGCACAAATCAATTTTTTCTTCACACCGTTTGCCAGTAAAACCGGGCGCGCAAGAACATTGGAAGTCGTTTATTAAGTCAGTACAGTTGGCTCCCAACAAGCAAGGGTTCTCGGCACAATCATCGATATTTATTTCGCAGTTAATGCCTTCCCAACCAGGCACGCATTCACACTTGTAGCGGCCTTGTTGTAAAGCTTTACAACTGGCGCCATTGGAACAAGGATTTCCATTGGCCGTACAGGGATCAATAGTAACATCACAGTCTTCCCCAGTATAACCACTGCGACAGAGGCAGGTAAAGTTCTTGAAGCCGGGTTCATTCTTGCACATGGCACGAGCAGGACAGGTATTTTCACCGCAATCACTTATTTCTTCTTGACAATTTATTCCAGAGTATCCAGGAGGACATTCACAGCGATAACCTTGAGGTAAATCAGTACATGAGCCACCATTGTAACATGGTTGTGAGGCGCATTCATCGATATCGATTTCACAACGTTTGCCTGAGAAACCAGCAGGACAGAAGCATTGTACACCATGACCCATGGGAACACACAGACCACCATGTTGACAGGCTCCTTCACCACAAATAACTGGTTTGCATTCTTCACGTCCTTTAGTACTAGGACCATCAGTACGCATGTTCGAAGGACACTCATTACACGTTTGAGCGCCCATATTGCTTTGGTAGAAATTAGCTGGACAAGGAGAGCAGGGAGCCAAGCCAGTTGATGAATAGGTGCCAGGAAGACATTTCTGTCGACAAAGATCCTTTGTAGATGCAGCCGGCTGGAATGTAAATGTATTTTGTGGACAAGCCTGGCAATCTTTAAAGCCACCAGTTGGTGGATCCATAGTGAATGAGTTGCGTGGGCATTCTAAGCAAGGCACTAAGCCAGTGGGTGAATAAGTACCGTAACCACACACTGGTACACAATCGTTCAAAGATTTGGAGCCTTCTTCCTTGGTATACGTGCCAGCTGGACAACGCAAACAAGTTCCTTGGCGATCACGGTTTTGATAATAGCCACGTGGACAGTTGGTGCAAATATTTTGTCCAACAGCTACATAAGTACCAGCAGGACAGTGCAAACATCTGGGCACATCGCTTGTATCCATATTCAAAACTTCTCCAGTACTGCAAGTAAAACCTCGGGAAATATTACTTTTCAGGGCGCGCAAGGGCGGACATTGATTGCCAATATTGGAAATGTTCAATAGAGAATCAATAACGGCACTGGCGTATGGTACACTTAAGTCGAAAATCAAATTCAAAGTAGAACCACAGAGGGCGTACAATTGTGGTTGTCTAATGGCTGGTAGAATGGATAAGATAAAGTCCATTTGCACTACATTCTCCTCTAATAAGCTGGGAACTGCTTTCAGGAAGGTAACATTCATGTTGACATTGACAGCCGAACAACGTTGCGAAAGCAATTGATTGAGGCCGGAATAATGCTGAGCCAAAACATCCTGATATTTGCCTAAACATGAAGGGGCTACAGCACCATTTGCTCGATATGTTACCGCAGCCGTTACTTGGTAATCAGCCTGTTCAGTATTTTCGGATACACAATCAGGAACAACAGAAGAGGGTTTCCATAGCCTTGAAGTTTCGCAAGAGAAAGTCTTTAGGGGTTCTCCATCTGTAAAACGGAAACCTGATTTACAAGTGGCAATACATTCAATGCCATTATCTCCAGGTAAACAGTTTATTGCACCATTAGCCGGCGGTTGCAGTTCCCAGTCAACACAAGGTGACGCTTGTACAGATACCTGGAAGTTGCAGTAGGCTCGGTTATTGAATTTATCAGTGGCAGTAACGGTAACATTTTCGAAAGCTCCGATGGGTATGGTAGCACGTTCTGGTGAAAAGGTCAAGCGTACTTCTCCGGATTCATCAGAAGTCTTAATACGTTTGCGTGTGTCGTTAAAATTGACGTCGTATTTTTCTTGGCGATCCACCAATTCTATGACATAACTTTGCGGACATTGCAACAGTGGTGGAGTAACATCGGGAATTGTGATATTTATTTCACAAATGGCCACATTACCATCGTAATCGAAGGCTACATATTTAACTACCGTGTCTCTGAAGATATATGAAGGAGTCTTGAAGTTCTGGGGCTTGACTTCCAAGCGGGCAATTGAACCGGAATTATCAACTGCCGTAGGTTCGGTGAAATTAACTGGCAAAATAGCTCCATTCGTCTCACGTCTCACAATAATCGGTTGTTGAGGACAGTTTTGGAAAATGGGTGGTTCATTGTCCACACAAGGTGAGTAGCCATAATCGTAACCAAGCAATGGTTCCTTCTTAGGTTCTTCACAGCCCATCAATTCAAATTTCAAACAAGCATTGTCCATATAACTGACAATGCCCAAGATAACAAAACGAGCCTGTACATACTTGGGCAAAGTTATCATTGCAAGTTCACCGTAATTTCCAGGATCACGCATAGTCAAATTGAAATTGGGGAAATAGACCACGTAGTTTTCACTTTCAGCTTGTTTGTAGAAGAATCTAATTTCTGTTGGACGTCCTACAATATCGTTGGTTACAACACCTTTAACTAGGATAGCTTTAACACGGTAGATTTGTCCCAGGTCAACGCTGACATAAGTGAAGGCTTCTTGCTTACCGCACCATCCGGTAGCAGAGTTGAGGCGTACATTTTTAGCTTCGTAATTAGGACGCTCGGATGTAGCATTGATGGCAGAGTCTGGTATTTTGCCGGAAGTTAAACCCAAAGGTTTAATAACCTTGCATTCCGGTTCACGTATACATGAAATTGGTCGGGGATTGATGAGTATATAACCGGGACGATTACAGCCGAAGAAGACCTCCGAACCTTGTTCATAGCTCTTGGCTATTTGGCGACCATCACTAGGACGACCAGGATCTTCACAAACAGGACCTTCGCAACGCAAATCTCCAAAGTCCCATATACCATCAGATTGACAGCGTACAACATTGTCATGGTGCGTTGTTTGACCGGCCAACTTGAAAGTATTTTGGCAGCCAAAGAAGAAGTTACTTTGATAACGTGTATCCACAAATTGACCGTATTCGGCACCTGGTGTAGGCATAGGCTCATAACAATCCACGCGTGGGCAAGATGGTTGTGATCCAGAGAGCCAGTAATCAGGCAAGCCAGGTTTAGGATCATAAACACACTGGCGGAAGCCAGACGAAGCTGTAGATCTTAATTGACGGCCAGGTGAATTGCACGCGATAGTAACGTTATCACGGAAGGGAACCAATACAGATTCGGGATCAGGTCGTACCACCGACAAACCTTCCAACTTGTCATCAGGTAGGGATACGCATTGGGCATCTAAAAAGAATCGAATTTCAGTAAAGCTGCACTAATTGGGAAATAAAACTACTTACAATTACACTCTGGAACTGTGCCATTCCACTGACCACTGGACAAGCAAAGCAAAGAAGAACTGCCAGACATGATATAACCGAAATTACATTGGAACTTAACGACATCCCCGAAATGATGATCATTTTTGTCTGTGAGTAATTTTCCATTTTCTGGTTCTTGTAGAGGAGGACACATGACTGGCACACAAGTCTTGTTCCGTTGGTAAAGATCACCGTCACGTTCACCGGTCTCTGATCTTTCAATTGCGAAACCAGCTGTACCATTGGCAGTGTAAAGTTGATAACCAGTGTTACAGGCACATGCAAAGCTACCAGGGGAATTGACACATTTCTGATCACATCCGCCATTATTCTTGGCACATTCATTGATGTCCACACAATCCAGACGCGTACAACCCATAGCTTCCATACGAATACAAGGAGCTCCTACATAATCTTGAATACGGAAGCGTACGTAACGAGCTTCTATGGGCATTGGTAGATTTAGTATCGATAAAGTAGGTTCTAAAATTCTGAACTCTACTGCAGTGCCATCGGGGTTTGTATAATCCTTGAAAGTATCTGTCAAGTCATCGGTATATTGTAGCCTTACAGCCGAGGTAAAGGCAATGTTACCATCTACACGCTGTACCGAAGTGGTACGGAAACCACGCAAAATAGTAGGGGCTTTAAGATCAATCAATATCCAATTAGCGCCGGGTTCTGCAGAAGCACCACACCAACCGCCGGTAGTTAGACGAACCATGCCCTTAGAATAACCTTCTTCGCTGGCTGAGGTTGTAATACTTTCATCGGGAATACCACCATTACTGAGACCCAAATCACCAACGGGACGACATTCAGTTGTAGGAGCAAAACCAGAGCGACATTTACAATGGAAAGAACCGGCTGTATTTGCACATTCAGTGGTGGCCAGATCGCATTGGGTTGAAGTACATTCGTTAATATCTTCACATGTGGGAGGATTTTCGAATACTTGATCTGAGTTACAACGTATAATATTACTGCCAATCAACTTGTAACCCTTGAAGCACTGGACGCGTGCATCATCCGAGTAGTAGTAGGGACGATCAGATTCCACAACAAAACCGTTTTCAATTTTGGGGAATTCAAAGCAACGCTTACGTGAACAACGGGGAACATCGCCACTCCAAGTGCCATTCGACATGCAAGTCAAAACGGGATAACCATTGCGTTCATAGCCCGCTTCACATTCATACTGAACAATCGTGCCATAGCTACGGCCACCACCATTCAAGAGAGTAATATTGGCGTGCGGTACATCGGGCAATGGAGGACACTGCGAAGCCATGCAAGTGGGCTTACGTTCCCAGCGACCATCAGGCAAACAGGAAATCTTTTCAATAGGAGCACCAGTGCTAAAGGTAAATCCAGCATAACATTGATACATGGCCACACCACGATACGTGACATTAGAAGAGCCAATAGAGAAGCCATTATCTATCTGGGGCACTGGACCACAATATACCTCTGCGTAAGAGAATCAAAAGAATACATTTAGTAAATTAGAATGGAAAATAATGGAGTATTAAGTGAATTACCTTGACACTTGGGTATATAGGAAACGCTCCAATTGCCGCCCTTCATACATTCCGTGACAATTTTACTTTTGCCGGTCGCAAACTCTTGGCCTATGGGGCATGTAAAGGTAACAACCGTGCCAAAAGCAGTATCACGACTGGAGGCCAATGCTCCAATACCAGGTTGCAACTCAGGACAATCAGCGGAGAAGGTGGCAGACCATCTAAAATAATAAAATTTGGTTATAATGGGTCCTCGCTCTATAAATTTCTAGTAAGGAACTTACCCAGCAGCATTGTGTAAAGCATCAGAAGTAAATTTAATTAGCATTTCCCCAGAGGAAGCGGTTAAAGTTAGTTTTGGTGCTGTGGTACCGGTAAAGCCATTGCCCGAGTGTAAACGTAAACCAGAGGTGGAGGAACCATCAAACACTTGAACATTATCAGATTTGTGTACAATAAACTTGTCAAATTTCAAGGACAAAGGCAAACCCATGCTGTTGCGTATGGTGAAGAAACACTCCTGGTTCTTGGGATAATCAGCCAAACCAAAGGCAGGAGAGGTAACCGTGCCATTACGAGCGCTAATGGTGGCCTTACAGCCTTGTATATATCTCAAGCTAAAACCTTTGCCAGAGTCACCCAAACTGGATTTAAAGTACAAGTACAAAGCACTGCCGGTGGAAATAATAACCTTATCGTTGTCACCGGTCTTGCCGGTAAGTCTAGCAATGGGACGACTCATGGGTGATTCGCCATCACGTATTAACATGTAGTCACGGCCGTCATTTATATCCAAGTCATCGACTTCTATGGAAATTATGCGCCCTGGCTGGGCTTTAATAATATAAAGGCATTCCAAACCACCAGGATATTGTTTTGGATAGTTGGGACTGGTTAGGGTTTGACGTTGCAAAGTTGCCTTCAAAGTGCCGCCACAACTTTTGGCTTCAGTTTTCCAAGTGGCACGGAAACCTTTACGTTCTACACTGCCATCCGTAGTGAACTTGACAATCATGAAATTGGAGGCTGACACTAAAGGTTGAGTGGCCAAGTCCTGTTTACCACTCAGCGTAGCTAAGGAGACAGATTTGTCTTCAGTACGTCCACCTACTAGGATTTGTACGGTATCAAAGGTTTTTTCAGTTTCAAAATCCTGGAATTGTAGAATAATATTGCTGCCCAAAGGACCTTCCAAAGTCCATTTACATTGCGAGAGAGCGCTATACTTGTGAGGATAATTGGGACTCTCTATGACATCACCGCCCGACTGCATATGATAATGACACTGGGCTGGACAATCCAATTCATCCGAACCATCACCACAATCATCAGAGCCATCACATTTGAAACTTTGGTTGATGCATTTGCCATTGGCACAGTGTATGGAGTTTTGGGGACAAGCCGACGTGCGACACATAAACGGCAATAAGCTTTCACAAGTGCCCAAATCCCAAGACTGGAACGTGGAAGCGAATGTGGCTGCCACACACTCGCCGGACATAGGATCGGGTTGATGTAACGACCAAAAGCCCGAATATTGTGAAATTAAAGCTCCCGAAGCGGATTCCAAAGTATTGGTTCTCAATTCGTCCAGTGAAGCCAAACCCAACCAATATTTATCTGAGGCCCGATGATTGGGATCATTGGAACGGGCTATCGTTAGAGTATCATTATTTTCGGCAAATGTGTCAATGGCCACAAGTTCAGCGCCATACCTTAAAAAGAGAAACGAAAAGAAAAGAAACAAAAATAAATTAACTTCAGAAATATTGCAACAAAAGAAAAGCAAAGTGTGGTGAGGTGAAGTGAAGTGAAGTGGAGTGGAGTTGAGTAAATATTCAAAATTTCTTTTTCGTTTTAAGTTTTAATGTTCTAACGCATTAACACGCTCGCTCTCTTATCTGGCATAAAATCGTTCAATTGTTGTAATGATTACCAAAAAAACAAACAAAAACAAAAAAAAGAAATTGAACTCATAACACAAATAAAATTAAGTTTTTATTTGTTTTTTTTTTAACTACTTTCTATTTCTAATTCTGTTTCTATAGCATTTCGGTTTAAGTGAGGTTTGATGGATTTCGTCTACGGCTCTTCTCCATTTCTTTTTCGCTAAGACACTCTTCAACTTCAGCTCAAATAATAATAAATGTTGGCCTAAATATAATTGAAAATAAAAAACAAAATAACAAAATAACATATGCACAGTGGTAACAACAGCCCAAAAATTATTGTTTTTTTCTTCTTACTTATTTAAACGTGTTTAAATATTTTTTTTCTTTCAATTTCATTTCCAAATATGTTTTTAAAAAATTTTACTTTTGTTTTTATTGTATTATTTTTGTATGCTTTTTTATAATGTAGGAAAATATAATTTACAACAACACATACAATAGTAAATTAACTTTCATTTCCAATATGAATAACAACAACAACAACAACAACAACAATAAACACAACACCAGCATGGAATCACAACTTAAAACGTGATTTTCTGGCGCTACATTTGATCATCTTATAGAGACATACATACGTACATATGCCCATATACACACACCTTAATATTTTTGTAAATATTTAATTACACACAGCAGTGCGTAACTAATTAGTAAGAAAGAATTACAAGCTATGAGGGAAGAATGCCTATGTAGACAGACAGACGGGAATATGCTTTTGTTAGGAATATGCGGATGCTGTTGAAGCGCATATATCGGTCAATAGTAATTCGATTGGATTAAGAGAACACGTGTTCGTAGGCTAAGACTTCAAGCTGCATAGGTTTAATTCGTGGCTCCTGTAAATTATCGAAAAATTATTAAATTTTCCATTAGGAATGCTTGAAGCAGCCCTTTCGCTGACCAACTTCTTTCCTAGTTTGGTGGAACTTGATGAGTACAGGGACTGTGTTTACTGGTGGCGCCACAATGGTCCGCTATGCGTATTCAAGTGAGCTTTTGGTATCAAAGATACCACTCCAACCTACCAACCTACCTATATAGGAAATGCTGTGAGTAAACGACAGACTGAGAACTGCATTGCTACTAAGATAGTCTCTCAAGAAAATGATAAAATTAATCAATTTTTACTGAAGCAAGATCATCAAGCAGGCAGTCAGTATATAACTTATAGTTTGGAATTATTTAAATAAGAATGGCAGCTCATAGAAATTTATGCTGCCACATAAATTAATGCAAAGAAACTTTATAAACCGAATAATAATTTTGAAGCAACTCTTATTAAATACGAGCATAATTAAGGATGGGAATTACATTCCCGGGGTGGGACTTTAAAGGATAGATTGAGGGTGACGGAGCTAATAAAAGTGAATTATCCATTATGAGCTGCTATAAACCATTCAAAATCACACTAATCAACATTTTATACTAGAAGTCGCCGTAGTCTAGTAGGTAGTGTGTTGGCTTATTAGACGTAAAGCCAGGGTTCGAGCCCCAGGCCAGACATCAAAGACAAAATACAAAAAGTATTTTTTCGGCGACTTCCTCTCAGTAGATTTCTGGCAAAAACTCTGAGAGTAAATAAAAATTGCCATGAAAAGTTTCTCAAAAATCTGTCGTTCAGAGTCGACTTTAAACTGTAGGTCCCACCACTCATGTATAAAATGGTGTGAGAAACTAGGACGTTGTACAATGGGTCAATTCGACCTCCGGGTACTGTACTTGTCTTAATTGACAAGTACAGATCCTCTAACCTAACCTAACCTAACATTTCATAGCTTAAACGCAGTTCCATTGCTTGAACGAAGTAACTGTGAAAGAGCATTCAGAATCGGCCATAAGAGAAAGCTAGATTGCCACATCTTTCCTTTCTCAATTTGTTTCAATGTTTGCAGAACTCTATTAATAAAACAATTAAATTCGGTTCGGCAATTTTTTTTCAGGGGATGTCCCCCTGCAGGTTTAGGAAAATAGGTTATAGGAAGGTGGAAAGAGGGAGTAGTGTTTGTGGACATTTGATTTAAACTCAAGATGCGAACGGCAAGGAAACCAGTTGCTGCTAGGTGACTATATAATGGCCAGTGCTATACCTTCACCATTAGACAGTCCACAGCAATCGTCCCCAAGAAGCCCGCATCTTAAGGTTATTTGAGTTGAAATATTTAAATTTTTGCGATTAAGTGTATGTAATAGGTATGTATGTATGTAATAGGTTATTTTTAATAAATAAATACTTCGTTTGATGGTGTTGTGGTTTAAAAACTGATGTATCCACTATGATAATACGGATCTTACAATACAAGTAGTCAAGTCAAGTCAAGTTTACAAGTCTCGAAAATATCCCACTCAAACTACTTGCTTTAAATATGAAAGCCAAGAAGCTTTCCAAGCTTTATACGAATATTTGCAAATGGAATTTCTAATTAGTCAACAGAAGCTGTAGCTACATGCCCATATATGTAGTTACTAGGAAAGAAACCGAAACCAAGTTAGAGATTTTTATGGGTTTACAAGCGAACAAGTATGGACATGTACATCAGATAAATACACCAAAAACAAAAAAAACAAAAACTTTAAAATTAAAGTTTTTTATTTTCTTTTCCTTTGAAAGAAAATACCATAAGTCAGTAAGCAAATAAAATTAAAAATTAAAAAAAAACAAAATTTCTGTTAACAAGAATTGTTTAAATATTTGTAAGTAAAACAACCATACGCACATGTACATACATACATACATGATTTATGAATGAAAGCCGTTTGTGTTTTTAGTTTTATTGGCTTATATCATTATTGTATAGTATATGCTAAAAACTCTTGGTTTTGATTTCATTTAAGATGTCTTTTGTTCTTCTTCTTTTCTTTTCTTTTTTTATTCTTTTAATTATTTTTACTTTTTCTTAAACAAACCTTTTTGAACTGTTTCACGTGTGACTGTTACTCTTCGTCTTGGCCATTTTACGATTTTCATTTCATTCATTAATATTTAGAATCTCTTGTTTTTTAGTGTCTTTGGATTGAGGTTAACAACAGGTACAAAAAAAATAAGAATAATAATCCACAGATTAACCGAAAAATTAACACGGCCACATATTCACATACACTTTCTTTAAAGCTGGTTAGTAAAAAAAACAAACTTGACTGAAAGTTTTTCAAAAAATACCACAGATTCATAAAACATATGCTTACATGCTGTGTTTAAGCAGCATCTCTCAAATAATAAGCATAAATACATATGTAGTCTAATATGGGGCTACAGTGCTGTAAATTAATTTATCTGCACTTTGTTTTAAATTATAAATCAATGCATCGATGCATTACTCGTGTACACACCAGAGATCAGCAGTGAATATTCAAAAAGATGAGTAGAATCGAATCATACTCATAATTTGTGATACTTATAGGCATTCATAGTTATTTAAAAAAAAAAAAAAAAAAGTTTGAAATACTCATCATATTCATACTTAACAACACAACACGTATGATGTTGATGTTGATTTCGACTCTTCATAACTCAACAATATACACGAATCACAAAATAAGTATGAATCGTGTACGAACACTAAAATACTTAGTAGAAGGTTGTGTGTGGTTGCTCTGCTTGCTGCTGTGTCGTTTTTGCTTATGTGTCTGTTTTATTTTTTTTGGAAATACAACAATAACTAAAACTTTACATTTTGTTGAATGACTTGAGTCACTCGAATCATTTATAAATATAAAAGAGCAGTTTTCTAAAGTTATGATGAATCCAAATGAGTAGGCTTATGAATCAAACATATTTCAAATGGTATGAGTTCGATGTCAATGTTGTACGCATACTTATTGCAACCTGTACTTATAAATCAACGTTGTAGCGAGTATGAATGAATCAGAGATCAACAATATTGTTGACTCACTTATATTAGTAGCGAAAAAAAAAACGATTCATTGCTGATCTCTGTTGTGTACACACTTTTTATGCGGCCTTTAAACATTTATTTCTCACTGTAACCTCTCTTATACAGGTTCGAGAAACCAACCATATTGTGGTTAAATATCAGAAAAAAAAGAAATATTTTTAAAATAAATACAAAAACAAACAAAAACAAACAATACGTAAATAAATTACACTTAATTGGTGTTGTACACACCACCACGCATTGATTAACAAAAAGGCACTTGCAGACAGACGATTATTTCTTTTTTTATTTATTTTTTTGGTTTGTATTATTTCTGTTAAAGCCAATATTCAAATGTTTTAGCCAAATTGTTGTTATTTATTAAACAGCCAAGTTAAGTGCAAATTTGAAAAGAAATTAGGTTCAATAAACTTCCAATAAATTAACGAAAGAAAGAAATTAATTTGAAAAAAAAGAAAAATTATTTTCGAAAGTAACCATGATGTCATTTTAAAAACCCAATTGAAGTTTGAATAACGTAAAGAAAAAGAAACAAAAGTAAACAATTGTTAGCTATAAATAATTGTCAATCGAAATATTGTATGTGACCAAGAAAATTGTTTAATTTTAAGGTATTGATTTCTATAGAAGCAAAAATACCGTAGTGATCCCCTAATAAATTATATTAAAGCCTAGATTGCAAGCAAACATTATTATTTTGTTATTAAATTGAAGCCGCTAAAAGCCGCTTTCGAACTGATTAATTCTGATCTCTACTGCTTACAATACGACAGTATGTTTGTGTTCGGTTCAGTTCATGAAATTTTTAAATCAAATGTCCACAAACACTACTCCCTCCCTCTTTCCACCTTCCTATAACCTATTTTCCTAAACCTGCACAATGCACTGCATGAGTAGGGGCCATCCCCTGAGTGCTGGTTTTACAAAAAAAAAAAAAAAAAATGAAATACTTTGACGACCCACGAAAACCTTAACCTTACTGTTATTTACTGGAAAGTTTTATTTAACACTGTACACGTTTGACATTTTGACAGGTTCGTTATTTTGCAAAACCAAAGAGTTGCTGGCAATCATTTGAAAAAGTTTTTTGCCATGAAGTTATGAAAAGTTTCGCAAAATAGGGAAAAATAGGGGATTAACAGAAGAGACCTCTCGGCTACTAAGGCCACGCCCTATCGTTCAATAATGGCATGGGAACTGAATCTGGATAAGGAATCTTATTAAGAATCTTGTTAGGTTTTTTAATTGAACATGGTGCTCCAATAGCAGGAACCTGTTTATGGAACTTAGCCACGGAATATAGCCTGAAACGTCGCTCATATTCTGCACATCTTTGTTCTCTTTTTTATACATTTCATTTTACTAGAGCACAATCCGTTGTGGTCGCAATAGAACAGTGCAACACAAATAAGCCACATTGTGTCCGTGTGGCGATCAGAGGCAAATGCTTAGGATTCTCGGCTGGGGTTTCTTTACTGTCCTTGGAAATTTGTTTTCTGTAAGGGTTTCTATTCTTTTTGGGTTAACCTGCAATATAGGAAGTACCCACAATGGACCTTTTCTGGTTTCCGGTAGTTGTCAATAGCACTGTTAAGTTTTCTTCTGAGGATAGTCTTAGTCCATCATAATTAAACAAATTTACTGCTGCTGCTATTGCAGCGTTAATGTTATGACTTAAACTGTTAATTTGTCGTTTATTCGGCATGATATAAATTAAGCAGTCAGAGCTTGATTTCCAGAAGATATCCAAAAGAAGAAAAAATAATTTACATTCAGGCCTTATGTGCAGTAGAGCCCTAGCTGCAAGGCTGGCTTAAAAGCATACAAAATAATTGCAAAGTTATAAGAGAAATATTACGTTTTAATACTTTCATTACCTCGAACTTTACACCTAAACTAAATGGTCTCCATTGCCTCCACTATATACTATCGTATGGTAGGCACATACTTTACAAAGCATTTCATATTTTCTTTCGGCTGATTGCAAAACAATTAATTTAATAACCCGGTCATACATAATTGCTCATAATTTTATTATTATTCGTATGTACTCGTATGTAAGCTTAAAAGTTAATTGGCGGTACCTTTTCTGTTACAAAGGAAATGCTTAAGAGACAGTGTAAAATTACAATAAGAAATCTACGGAAACTAAACAATTCAAAATTATGGAAATCTTTATTTCATTTTAATTTAAAAGAGTTCTTTAGATTGACATTATGTTGAATACAAGAATTAAACATTAAAAAAACTTTATTAAATTCCAATGAGCATAATAAAGCCATGTAAAAGGGCATATTTATAAACAAGTATTCTGTAATTTTAGGAAAATATAAAAAATCACTTAAAGAAATATACTTTTTTTATTTGGCACTGAAGCATAATATAGGAATTCATAGAGATTGTTAACAGCAACATTCGAGGGCATTTGGTATCAAAGATACCACTCCAACCTACCAACCTATGTACTTATATAGGAAATGCTGCGAGTAAACGACAGACTGAGAAGTGCATTGCAACTCTCTCTCTCCCATGAAGTGGATAAAATTAATCAATTTTTGTTGGAGCTAGTTCGTCACGCAGGCCGTCAGGATATAACCACAGTTTGGAATCATTTAAATAAGGATCATTTAATTAAGTTTATGCTGCCACATAAATTTATAAACCGAATAATATTTTTGAAGTACATCATTTCATTGAACACATCATTTCCTCTTATGGGTTCCATGAACATTGATATTTCATAGCGGAATACTGGGCAATGAGACGGCGGATGCCCTCGCTAGGATAGGTTCGCTTTCTGGGGGTGATTTGAGAATTGGTCCTGACCCCCCGGTACATCACCTCTACGGCTTCATCAATGGATGGGTCAGGGAGGAAGAGCAGAGGCGTTGGGGGAACGGATTTGGTTGATTTGTCTCTAGATGTCTATGGCTCTCTAACTGCCCAGCCCTTGTTAGATCGAGGTTGAGGACCCTTGGCAGGGCCTTCTTTGAGTGTTTGAATTCTGTGTCGAGAGACGACATCAAGGCTCTCCATAGATTTATTAGTGACTTAGGCTGGTTGACAGGCTCTAGGGCTTCATGAGTGTAGTCGCGCCCTCTCCTTTTAGTTATGTCTTATCTGTATAATTCCTCCACTTCCCATTCTCCCCTTTCCTACATCCTGTCCTTTTATCGCTCTTATCCTTTCCTCTGTAAGGACGTTGTACAATGGGTCAATTCGACCTCCGGGTACTGTACTTGTCTTTATTGACAAGTACACGTCCTAACCCAACCTAACGTGGACATTGAAACATTAAAGCTATGTGTTCACATTAAATCTTACCTTCTGCACAATTCAGCACTTTTCTCCCAAGAATGTTTGATATTAAAATATTTATAACAATGAAGACCACGTAGTTCCCAACCTGAAAATGTAAATAAAAAAAATTTATTATTAAAAAATTCAATTCAATTAAAAAGAAAATGGAATTCAATAAAGAAAATAAATTAAAATAAATGGAAATCATTCTTTACAATTTAAAAATACATACATACATGCATACATACATACAGTAAGCACCATAAGTGAGTCAACACTTTTGTTCTTAAGTATAAAACAGTTTTGTCCTTAAGTATAAAAAAGTTCCTTTATCATGAATTGTTTTGGTTTTAACATTTTATAAGTAATAAATGAACGTTTTTATTTTTGGAAATTTATTCGACTATTCTCATTTACTTTTCTCGCTATCCTAAGAAAATGAATTATTTCAGTGGTGTTTACTCACTTTTAAGGCTCAGTGTACAAACATAATTGGTCATTACAACCCTTCAGTTAGGATTGGTGTTTCTCACACCACTTATGTCAAGTGTGTTAATTTTATACATGAGTGTCAAGACCTACTGATTAAAGTCGCTTTTGAACAACAAATGTTTAAGAAGCTTTTCATGGCAATTTTATTTTCTCTCAAAGTTTTTGCCAAAAATCTGCTGAGAGGAAGTTGCTGAAGAAATATTTTTCATATTTCGTTTTGATGTCTGACTGACCTGGGGTTTGTACCCTGGCTTTACGTCTAATAAGCCAATACACTACCTGCTAGACTACGGCGACTTCTTACTATTTAAACATTAAAACAACACCCAAAGTCCATAAACATTTAATGATTATTGTCATTAATAAATAGACAAATAAATATTTTTTGCTTATTTGGCCAGCTTGTAACCCCAAAGGCAAATGAAAATGAAATTAAAATATATTATAAAATAATGAATAAAAAAAAGAAAAGAAAAGAAAACATCACATGTACATACATACATATTACGCTATAATACAAGCATACAATAATGTATAATTATATATGTACATATGTATGTACATACATATGTATGGTGGCATAAGACAAAATTACCAAAAAGAATTTCACCTTAAAACACTTTCTCGAAACCAAACCAAAAAACACTAAAAAAAGGAGAAAAATACGAAATGTAATGAAAAGACAACGGGCCTATCTATAAATGCTTATTTGTTATCAACGCATAATTGACTTAAAACAACAACAACAACAACAACAGTAGCAATAACATCAATGGCATATTGAAAATTGAAAAACTGAAAAACCGTAAAAAGAAATGAAATGAAATGCATTGAACAACACTGGTTTGTGCGCAACTGCACTGGCCAGTTATTAAAGGGGCTTTTAAGGCACAGAGCAAGAGGGAGTGATGGTTTTGAATGAAAAAAACTTTCTATTCAAAAATAAATAAAAATTAAAAGTTATTTATGTACGAGTATGTATTTAAACAAAAAAGAATATAATTTTTTAAACAAGAAAAATGTTTTTTTAAAGAAATAAATTTCCATGATTCATGCAATTGAAAATTATTGTGATGGTCATGCCTGTAATCGATAAATAGTAAGTCAGCCAATTGTATAGACAACAATAATAATGTGACAAAAATAAAAAAGAAAAGAAGAAAACAAATAAAATATATTTTATTGTGTTATAAATATAATAATTAATGGAAAACCGTCTTAACTGACTGACTGACTGACTAACGAAATAAGCATGCAACACAGTAAGTGAGCGTAAGTTTTTACAATTGTTGACTTTCATTGTAATTTTGTAATGAAAGCTGTCAATCAAGGCTTCAAATATGACAATATATTGGAATCTTGCCGTAAAACCAGTCCACAAAGGCCGCTTACATATACAACAACAAAAATCAAACTTTCCTTGGCTTTAAGCAAAAAATTAAAAGAAAAAAAATCCCAAAATAAAAATAACAACGAATACCGAAATCGTATTCAGAAAAACCAAACTTGTATTTGCACGAAAATGACGTGAAACGTATTGGCAGACAAAAAAGAAAAAAAAAATTAAAAGTCAAGTTTAATACATTTTTGGCCAGTGTTACATTGCCGCTCTCTCGCTTTAAATGACCAGTTTAAAGCTGTATTACCAAATCAAGTAGAAAACAATCTCAGCGTATATAGTGTGGCATTAATTTGTTTGCGGCCATAAAACTATAAAAACACCTCTCGTGTTTATTTTCTGTTTTGAATTCAAAACCATTATACTGGTTTTTCTGATTTAAAAATCACAAATATTTCTTTGAAGAGTAAATTTCAAAAATTGAAATGAAAAAAGCAGACAAAAAATGACTTAAAAACATACAAACCTTGAAAATATGAACGATTTTTTATTTTGTTTTTCTTAAGAGATAAAATTAATATACATCGTGGCTGGCAAGGCTTTATGTGTACTTTATTTATTTTAGTTAATAATGCAATCCTTTTACTATAAAAATTAAACTTTCTAGTATAATTAAACCGGGTTTATATGTCCTATTTGTTTCTAAAGCCCTTTGGCAAAGTATCTGTTCTGGTAACTTCTAGAATTTACTGTTAAAAGGCTCTCAATTTCAGTAAGTTACTGACGAATTGTTGTTAAAATTTTAATTGTAACCATAAGAAATGTTTTCTTGTCTGTTAATAATTAAATTTTTATATACTTTTATACATAATAATCTTGAAACGGAAGTTAAACTTGTAAAAAATATTTCAAAAAATTAATTTAAAGAAGCAGACATTTGTGTGGGAAGTTTACGGTCGATTAATATTTAAATGCTGAATGCTTTCTTTGTAATTAATTTATGCAAAACGGTTGTTTTTTTTCGGAAAAGCCACAAACTTAATTAATTTTAATTAAATACAATTAAATATTTATTTTTAAAATATTATGTATCTAAAAAAGAGAAGTTTCAATGTCAGATGTAAGGAAGAAATGGTGGGTGAATACAGTAACTTGTTAATTGTTGGTTAGTAAGGCGGTCAATCGAATAGAGATCTTCCCAGTGTACTACGAGAAAGTATTTGACACGTTAACCCAAAATGTTATTTGGAATGTCATTAAAAGCATAAGAATTCTCCTCTGCTTGCATGAAGAACCTTGATCCATGATGTCTTTCTTAACTGTAGTATTGAGGTTGGTTTTCTAAAAAAACCCCACACTCCTTCATATTGTTCTGAATGGTGTAATAATGCATCAAACAATGACGGTTAGCCGCGCAATCGTTTAAGGACTTCACGAAAGATTGGCGCAGCTATACAGTTATGGTCACATTATTTAAAGCAATAACGGGTGATTTTTTAGCTATTATCTTTTTGGCAACACTGGTTTAAACAGCTCACGCACGTTTCGTGTTTTGTTTCACTGTCAAACATCTTCAATTTGGTCTATAATTTAACCATGAATCGTCTTACAAACGAACAACGCTTGCAAATCATTGAATTTTATTATCAAAATGCGTGCTCTGTTAAGAAAGTTCATCGCGCGCTTCTTCCATTTTATGGTCAGTTTAATCGACCCACTGAAGCAGCTATTCGGGCTATTGTTACTAAATTTCGGACCTAATTTACATTGTTTGATATTAAACCACCAACACGCTCACGTAGAGTGCGAACTGAAGAAAATATCGCAGCTGTATCGGCAAGTGTTAATGATGACCATCAATTATCGATTCGTCGCCGTTCGAAGCAATTGGGCCTCTGTTACTCAACAACGTGGGAAATTTTGCGGAAGGATTTAGGTGTGAAGCCTTTCAAAATACACCTGGTGCAAGAATTAAAGCCGAACGACCTACCGCAACGCAGAATTTTTGGTGAATGGGCGCTTGGAAAGTTGGCCGGAGATCCACTTCTTTATCGAAAAATTGTGTTCAGCGACGAAGCTCATTTTTGGCTCAATGGATACGTAAATAAGCAGAATTGGCGATTTTGGAGTGAAGATCAGCCAGAAGCATTGCAAAAGCTACGAATGCATCCAGAAAAAGTCACAGTTTGGTGCGGTTTATGGGCTGGTGGCATCATTGGATCGTACTTTTTCAAAGATGCTGCGAATTGTAATGTAAATGGTGCGCGCTACCGTGAGATAATATCCAACTTTTTTTGCCCAAAATGCATGAGCTTGGCTTGCATGACATGTAGTTTCAACAAGACGGTGCCACATGCCACACAGCACGTGTAACAATGGATTTATTGAGAGGCGAGTTCGGTGAACATTTTATTTCACGTTCGGGACCGGTCAATTGGCCGTCTAGATCGTGCGATTTAACGCCTTAGACTATTTTTTTGGGGCTATGTTAAAGCTCATGTCTATACAGACAAGCCCGCTTCAATTGACGCATTGGAAGACAACATTGTAGCATTTATTCGTGAGACACCGGCCGAAATGTTGGAAAAAGTATGCCAAAATTGGACTAAGCGGATGGACCATTTGAGGCGTAGTCGCGGTCAACATTTGCATGAAATAATCTTCAAACATTAAATTATATGGACCGTACTATCGATTCAAATAAAGATTTCATGAATTTTTCCGAATTTTATGTTTTTTTTTTGAAAAATTTTCCTATAGCTCTTAAAAAATCACCCATTATAAGGCTTAAGGATCAAAATAAAAAGATCAAGGTTTTGCTGACATTACTTGACAAATAAAAAAAGGCAACCGAATCTTTTGGTCCGCCTCTCTAAATTATGGAAATCATTTGTAATATTAGACCAAATTAAAATAAATATTTTCAATTCTAATACAAAGTCAACGCTGTTGAATTTGGAAAACGTCTTATAAAAGACAAATGTCTACGTAGAATTGTAAGAAGATTATTATAAGGCGGAAATATTTCGAACACCAATGCCTAGAGAATAAAGTGGAATTGTATAGGACAGCCACTCCGTAAAGTATTGCCTGATATTGCACGAAATGCTATTGAGTGGAATCCACAGGGAAATCGTAGAATCATTCTTTCGTTTCGTACCAAACATCAGCAATGAATCGTTTTTTCGCTACTCATAAGCGCTCATGAAATTTTGAATATAAGTGAGTCGACAATATTGAAATTTAACTCCTCTGATTCCTTCATACTCACTACAATGTTGATTTATAAATACAGGTTGCAATAAGTATGCGTACAACGTTGACATCGAACTCATACCATTCGAAATATGTTTGATTCATAAGCCTACTCTTTCAGATTCAACATAACCTTGGAAAAATACTTATAGTACTTCGAGTGACTCAAATCATTGATCTAAATTTACAGTCTTATTGTTGTTGGATTTACAAAAAAAGAAAACAGACACATAAGCAAAAACGACACAGCAGCAAGCAGAGCAAACACACAACCTTCTAGTAAATATTTGAGTGATTCATACTTATTTTGTGATTCGTGTATATTGTTGAGTTATGGAGAGTCGAAATCAACATCAACATCATACGTGTTGTTAAGTATGAATAAGTAGGATGAGTACTTCAAACTTTTAATATGAGTAGAGGTTCCATGATATTAAAAGAAGTATGAATGCATATAAGTATCAATAATTATGAGTATGATTCGATTCTACTCATCTCATTTTGAATACTTGTTGCTGATCTTTGTTTCGTACATGGATGGCGGCGGCCAGTTAAGAGGGAAGACTGGAGAATATAAGAAAAATAATGGCAGAAAAGAAAATTACGATGGATAAATAGAAATAGAATGTGATCCTTATAGGATGCTATAGGATGCTGCCCAAATTAATGATAAATAAATGAATTAATTAACATTTGCTTGCAAGCATTTGAAAACAAAAAGGGTGATCAGAATATCTAATGTTTATTTGCTCGACAGCTAAACTTTATTGTTATTAAACAAAGTCTATTAAATTCCTTGGTAATGTGTATGCCTCTTAAAAATAATTACTTAATGACACAATTATTTCTAGGAAATGGTGTAGTAACCTATTTAATAATAAAAATTCTTAACCAATCTTGTTTTTATTGTTTTTGTTTTATTCTTAAACATGTTAATTTTGTTCTATTAACAAGTGTTTGTTGTTATTGTTCTTGTGTGTGTGTTAATGTTCATTCAAAAAAGAAAATTCTTTTAACCAGTCTTTTAAACAACTTTGCTTAAACAAACATACACTCACATACTTCTATATATACGTATATATAATATGATAATGTATGTATATATGTGTGTATGTTTGTATGTTTAACTACATAAATATAAGCCACTGTAACAAGTTTCATTGGCATGATGTACAGATCTTTCGGTCATTTATTTCATTCAATTCAGTTCGTATTTGGCACTTGTGCTTACCATTGGATATGGACAAGTGAATGAGTGGAGTGGAGTTTTTACGTTAATAACTGTTTCATTTCATATGCCCAGTCATTGGCAATTTGTGTTAAAGATACACACGTAGATGATTAATTTATTTTTAAATTTAACATAAGCGTTCTAATTATTGGTTGCTTTCAAACGTGGTTTTTTCTATTGTTTTTCACTACCACTACTATGAAATATTTTGGTTAAGAATTTTACAACAATTTTCTTGAGTATACTTTTGAATAACGTTTGACATTTAAAATATTTGTGTTACCAACAGCCAAGGTTAGCCACAAAGCTTACGAAAAATATTTAAACATTGTTTTGTTGTATTTCTAAGTGTTTTCATCTTGATTTGAGATTTTTGTTGTTTTGTTTTTCATTTTTTTTTGGGAAATATACCTACGTTAACTTGTTAAATATTTTCCCAGAGGGTTTATTAATGACTGGGATTTTTTTTAAATTGTTTAAATTTGTTTAAAAGAACAGTTTTTTTTGAGAAATTATAATAATCTTCTGTGAGTTATTAGGTTTTGTATTGTGTTGTAAAAATTAATGGTTCTGCTTATAACAGTTATTTATTCATTAACAAAAATATGTCGTTAGTTTTATTTTCTTTCCTTTGGAAATGGTGTTAATTGTAAAAGTTAAACGAAATATTTAAAAATTGTTTATTGAGTTTTTCTTTAAGAATTTATTTAAAAGAGGTTTTGAGGTCTTGCCTTTGTGCCAAATCGATTGACAAATTCATATGTTTATTTGTAATTCATTTGTATTGATCATGTGAGTGTATTTCACCATTTGGTTACATTTGCAGAATAATAATTTATAAAGATTTACGCTTTAAATAATATTGCTTTAAAGTTTCATTCTTTTATTGATTTGTTAACAAACGCACCCAAAATATTATGTGACAGTTTTTCTATATTTAAAAAGGCACTTTTTTGTTGTTGAAATCTTTTACTGGTTGTTTTGGGTGGCTATCATTGTTACCATTAACGGTTGAATAAGTTGCGTGTGAAATTCTTTTAATAGTCGCCTAAAAATTAAGCCAGGTTCATTGAACTAAAAGGGCTGCCGTAAATACTTTTTAAAGATGGCAAATTTCATCACATGTACATATGTATGTATATATATGTATGTATTGAAATGATTATTTGTTAAGCATTAAATTTTTAATAATTTTCAACAGCTTTAGAAAACAAGCCAACTCAGCCAACCATTGATTCATCAATCTAAGCAACCAACCAGCCAACCAGCCATCCATCTATCATGTTTTGCACACGTTTGTAGCCAACACGCTGAAAACTAATAGAGTTTCTTTATAATATTCCGTAAATTTAATAAGTTTTTAAAACAGTTAATTTCCTACTCTTTGTAACATACAAACAAACAAAAATTGCACGGCTGACTAAACAAACAAGAATGTGTGGTATTGTAGTGTCTGTTTGTTTGTATGTCTGTCTGTCTACTTCCATGATTTTTAATTTTTTTCTTTCATTTTATACCATTACAAGTATTTATTTGCTATTTAACCTACTATACTAAGCTGTATACGTTGAATTGTAAATGTTGTGAGAGTGTATAAGTGTAATAGAACCGCTTGAAAAACTACAGTTATTTGTACGATTTTCTTTATTTATTATTGTTTTATATGTTGTTATATATTTGCTGAGCTTGCTTTTGTTACATTTTTTTGTTTCAATACAGGACTGGAAAAAATTTCCATTTTTTTCTCTTCATTTCACATTAAAAACAAAAAACCAGTTGATCCTGACTTATTTTTCTGTTTCTTCCTTTAATAGTATATACTGTTATACATACATACAATACATATGTATGTATATAATTTCATTAAATATTTATTTTATTTTTCTATTTACAATAATTATTTTTATTTATAATCGGGTTAGCTAACATAAAGCATAAAACCTACTTAGTTTTCTTTATTTTTTTATTGACTTAACCTATTTCTTTTAAAATTCTCTCTTTTCAAAAGCAACAACAACAACAACAACAACACCAACACCAACAATATTCGTACTTTATTATTAAATGCAAGAATAAAGAAAAGTAAACAGACACACTTATACACATACACATACACATACACCTCAATGCGAAAGTATAACTTGGCTGGCTTAACGTTTCTGGTATGAGTTTACAAAAACAAATCAAAAGACTTAAGCAACGAACCTGTTTACCACACTCACGTAATGCGCTGCTGCTATGGCATGTAGAAGAATTCTTTCATATTTTTTTTGTTCCAAAGCTTTGAAAAATATTTTAGGGTTTCTCTTTTCTTTACACTTGTAGTGTTTTTTTTATTGGTTTTGAATTATTTGTAGAATTTATTTTCGATTTGTTTTTTTTTGCATATTTTTTTCGTATTTAATTGTGTTTGTATTGAAAAATAAATTTTTTATTCGATTTTAAAATTCTCGCCTTTACCACATTAGATCATATTCTGTAATAGAATTCATATCTTTTGAAGCAATTTTTATACGCAAGTACTGTAAATATTTGTAGAAATTTATTGCATATTTAACGGTATTATTTATTAAATTATTCTTTGTAGTTTGAGGTTCGGCTACATAAATAAATAATTTGAATATTTAATATTTTTTTCTCTTATTTTCCAGCTCGTATTATGAATATGAAAATAGCAAAACTATTACACGTTAATTCCGGTTGCTATTAAGTAGCAAATGCGAACGTGCTAGTTTTTGTTTGCATTTAAAAGCAAAATATTTTATACTTCCTGCGGGCGCCCTTCATGTGATTTACACTAATACACTAAGCAAGTCCTTTAGAAGCAGAAACCAGACATTATCTGAATATCATAATTGCTCAGAAGCCACAGTAATACTCCCATCATACTTTGGTCGTTAATGAATACAGTTTTAAGAATTCTGTCCAGAACTATACTACAAAAAGGTGGGGATTGGAAAGAAAAGATTGAAATTAAGAATGCTTAAGACATTTTCCTAGCTTATGAAAAAATATCTCAAATAATATCAGCTATTCAGAGCGAACCAGCACTGATGCAGCAGCCTTGAGAGTATTCGAGAGAAATCTCCTACGTACGATCTTCGGTGCAGTACGATTTGGCGATAATTTCCGATTCAACAGTGAGCTGTATGAGCTGACGTTGTGCAGCGTATTAACATCCAGCGGATGCATTGGCTCGGCCATGTCGTTCGAATGGAGGAGGATGCTCCGGCGAGACGTATACTTGATGAGAGGAGATTTGCGGAAGTCGGAGGAGAGAAAGAGTCATCGATTGATGTGGCCAACTGGCCTAGGCACGCAAGGAGCAGAGGCGTCTGGAAGGAAGTGTTAAGGCAGTCCGAAATCCGTTAATCGGGTTGTTAATGGTCAGTTAAGTAAGTAAGTATTCAGAACGAACCATATTTTCTTGTATTGTGCCAGAGCATTACAAAGTACAAGATAAATTCCTCAAGTCTGATGGGATTACTAATACTCCATGAAGAATATCTGAGCAAACATAACGTGGTTTCATCAGATGTACAAAATAAGTTTTTCTTAAATTCAATTTCAGCTGTATTTTAAATAAATTTTTATATTTTCAACATAATAAGAACTAATAACTAATAGGGACAGATGTATATTCTATCGGAAACTAAAAAACAAATTGCTGTGAAGCATTGACAACAGCTTGAACTATAATTTCAAAACGGAAACGATCATTTTTAACCCATTGAATAAAACAAAGTTTAAGGTTAAATGCAAAAAGGACATTTTCATTACACTGGATATTAAAGAGAGCATCGAATTACATTTTGTTTATGTTTAAAAAAATGATCAATGAATTAACAGGTTTAATTATCTCCTTTTTGGCACATTTTTATATGCAGACAGATGGTTTAATTGAAAAAGAAACAAACACCTGCTAAGAACTCTTATGCAAAACAATAAATAATACTTTAGAGGAGAACTTTAAAGAAAGTAAGTTGTGCTTTGAGGACAAGGGACAATTAGAAAGCAATTTTTTACATAAACTTATTAATTCTTAGTTATTTGCCTTGCTGGTTAATGTCTTATATCGAAGTTTTAATATGTAAACTAAACTTTATCGAAAAAAAGAAATCGTATTGAAATGTCAGACTTTAACCTTATATGGGTTCTGATATAAGCAATATCTTATCACCTACATTGCCGTGCTAAAGCGGCTCATGAAAGAATCAAGCTGTACTTTATTAAGTACATTCCAGTGCTACATTATTGTTTATTCCATAGATTTGCGTGCACATACGACAAAGAAAACATAGAATTATAAATTATTTTAAAAAGATGTTAGCAGGAATGAAGTCGCTGTAGTCTACATAGTAGATAGTGTGTTGGCTTATTAGACGTAAGGCCACGGTTCAAACCCCAGGTCAGATATCAAAACGAAAATATAAAAAAAAAATATTTCCTCGACGACTTCCTCTCAGCAGATTTCTGGTAAAAACTCTGAGACTTAATAAATAAAATTGCCATGAAAAGTTTCTCAAAAAATCTGCCGTTCGCAGTCGACTTTAAACTGTCCCACCACTCATGTATAAAGAATTAACGCACACAACATAAGTGGTGTGAGAAACTAGGTCCATAATCCTGACTCAAGGGCTGTAATGGCCAATTATGTATGTATGTGTGAAAGCAGGGATTATTCTGAAGAAGGCGAATACCAAATTACAGCTCGTACCTAATGTTAGATTGTTAGGATTGCTGTTTGTAATAAAGGGAGAGAGCTAAGAGAGCTTTAATTCCCTAATGAAAATCTTTTTAAAGAAGTTATCAAAATCTGAAATTGATTTCAATGCACTTATTACGTGAATGATGGTAGATACGTATAAAAGGCTTGCAAATAAAGAAATCCAAGTAGTGTTATAATCTGCAGTAGACTCATGGCTATTTTAAGCTTACATCGCTCAGAAATTCCTTGCGATATTCCCAATGATTTAAAAGGACTACAAACGAAAGTTTATAGCACATATTCCCACTTCAATATTGACTAAGGAGAACAATTACAGAAACTCTTACACGAAAATTATAACATTTACACCATAGCTTACCGCAGCTATTGCGTTCAGATAATTCATCAATTATTAAAAACGCGAAAATAAAGTGAAAAAAGCAAAAAAAAAACCATATTCAACTGGTTAAAAGCAACAACAACAACAACATCATATTCGTAGATAAAATTCTACATACATAGGTACATATTTACAAATGAATGAATGTATGTATGTAGATACATTGTACGTATGTATGTTTTGTAAATTTCATTGCATGTATACTTTATTTATTCATTTCTGTACAATAAATAAATAAAAAAAAATGAGAAAAAAATATACATGCTTACACACAGTATTACATGTGTAAGTAGAAAAATAAAACAACTGTGTGTACAATGATACGCCAACAACAAACACTAGAGGAGGCATTTACAACAGCAGCAGCAACACCAAGTGTTGCAAGTGGTTAACATTAAATATTTAAAGAGATAGAGAGAGAGACGGAAAAAAGAAAAAAAAACAAAAATTAATAATAAATATATACATATGTATATATATGTATGTATACACATACAATAAATAAAAACCGTTAAAAATAAGAAAGAAAAAAGCACACGAGAAAAACAACAATCTGGCTTTTATTATGTACACATATCTGGTTTAAAGAGTTAACTTATTTAGAATAATACACATACATACATATGTATATATGGCATATAAAATAGACAAAGAATGAACAAAACATCTCAATAAACTGCAGATAGAAAAACATTTACTCGCTTACTTGCTCTAAAAAAAAAAGAATTTACAACAGACTTGATCCCCTTGGAATCAAGTGTGTGGCTACAATTTTCAATTCTTCTGTGAAGTCTAGAAGTAAGTATTTATTGCAAATCTACATATGCAGTATACCAATAATACCGAACATAGATAGCTACAATGGAGGGCGTTTTGAAATGATGAAATGATAGACAGAAAGCTCAAATTAGAAAAGAAAGCAAATCACCTGTATTTCTGATGTTACAACACACTCAATTATTGATTGATTTGATTTGTAATACAATATGTATTACAAACACACACCGCTTTTAACGCCTTTCCATTATTTACGCATCGTGCCTAAATGAAAATGATTTTCATTTCACGTTTTTATGTTGAAATGTATGAAAAGTATGTAAGTAAAGGTTATATAAACAACTCATATGTTTCACATTAAAATGGAAAATTCAAATGATTACGGTGGTTTCAAAATCACTGATTTCCACTGTTAAATATGTTTCATTTGCAGTACCATTTATTTAGTGAAAGATTTATCATTTACGCATATGAATTGTATAACAACCGAAAAATGCTGAAAAATGCCTAAGCTAGGCTTTTCAAATCTGGTCACTTATAAAACTTTTCGGGGTAATTATGGTTGTCGCAATCAATCCACTATGCAAGGAATTGGCAAATTTAAAAAAAGATTAAAGACACTGGCATCATTACAATTGTGATCAGGGCTGTGCATCATCACAACATATGCTTGTGTTACAATTGTTGATTGCAAAGTATTCTCAGGACTTAGAGCTGTCTTACGACTGTCTTTTGAATTTCTATATCCATCGATATAAAGTCTAATTCGCGCAATAATTAAAGGTGAACAATTGTCTAGTAATTGTTATTGTTTATACAAAGCGTGTAAACAGAGGAATAACAGATAGAGTAATTGTTGTTGTTTACATCAAGTTGTGAACAGTGGCACACTGAATTGTGCGAATAATAAAGAAATTTAATTGAAACTAAACACAAATATATTTTTATTTTATTTGCAATCTACGAACTTATATTTTAAACGTTTTTAAAAGGATAAAAACCTAACAATATGTATACCCGATTGGCTGCTATCGTACAAAATTTTCTTCAACGATGAAACAAATTATCGCATATGGGCCTCGGTAAACTTAAAAATGATTGGGAAAATGTGACTATTTGGTTCATATATTAGTCAGGAGGTGTTAAATGGGCTGAAAAAACTGTTAATGCCTATTTAGAGCACTACAGCTGTATGATAACCAAAATTTTTTTGGCCTGCAAATTGAAATTTATAAATTGGATTACATGTGGCTTCAACAAGCGTCAATACAATTCGATTGATTTTGGTTTTAATGCTTGAGAAGAGCCAGAAAAAGTTTTCAGTATTTGAAGTATTTATAAATATTTGCAGCTGCAACACATTAGATTATATCAACTTCTGTATCTCTTTTATTTTTACCCTAAAATAGTAACTTTTGATAATCAACATTCGCCAAGTTATTGCTAAAATATCTCTCGAAATGTGGGAAAAGGTGATAGAAGATTAACTGCAAAGGATCGACTGCTGTAACCAAATACAGAGGCTATCATTTACAAGAAATTGTATTTCGTATGGAAAGCGAATAATAGAAAGCGGATATTTCGTATAGAAAGTCGCCGGGGTCTAGTAGGCTTATTAGACGTGAGGCTTCGGTTCAAACTCTAGGTCAGGCATTTCCAACTAAACGAAGTACAAAAAATATTTCTTCGGTGACTTCCTCTCAGCCGATTTCTGGCAAAAACTCTGAGAGTAAAATAAAATTGCCATGAAAAGTTTCTCAAAAAATCTGTCTTTCGGAGACGACCTTAAACTGTAACGCACACAACATAAATGGTGTGATAAACTAGGTTGTAATCCTGACTAAAGGGTTGCTTGCAATGACCAATTATATACGGATGTATAGAAAGCGGAGGTCCCAGCATTATAATGAAATAAAAATTTAATCAAAGCCTATCTTGCTATCCTATTTCTTTTCTGAAATCACATTTTTGTTTAAAATTTTTTAAATTTATTTTGAAAACTTAAGTTAACTTGGCCCCTCTGTTTGTATTCAAATTCAAACTGTGCCAAGTAAATATTGTAAAACATTAAACGCTCGTTATTTTTTGTTTTTGCATTTGTTTTCTTAATTTCAATTTTTATTTGTTTAAAAAAATCAAAAAAAAAGAAAGAAATGAAAATCTTAAAACCGTAATTAATCATTAATTTTACTGTGAAATCATTTCATATGCCAGTAATGTAGCATGTGTTGCAATAATGGATGCATTTTATGAAAGTACCACCATGTATGTAGTAGTGGCTGTTATTGTTATTGCCTTATTATTTTGTTGGTTATAGTGTTAAATATTAATTTAACAAGTAAAATAAACAAAATTAAATACAAAATAAAAGAAACTTACCATTTGGACATGAGAAAACATCATCGGCAGTCGATAGTTTACAGTTGAATATTAAAACCAAACAAATCAAAGCGGACAGCCATTTTAAACTGGCCGCCGTCAAGCCTCCCATGATGACAGCTTCTACTCAAACTGAAATCAGTTTCTTGGACGCGTTGCTAATCGTTCTGTTTTCTTTTTCTATTTGCAATTAAAAAATTGTAATAAAACTGTAAAGAGAAATAAAAAAAAAATAAGAATTTAATTCAAATTAAGTTATAATCAGAAATATGAAATTAAATATTTTTTGTTAAAACAATTTAATTCTATTTAGTCAGTTTGTGTGTGCGCATATGTAATTATTGTTTGTTTTATTGTGTTTGAGGAACTTCTCAATTCCCATTTTCGTTTTTTTTTTTGTAAATTTTAGTCAAACGCGAAGGCTAAACAACAGTTAAACAATAGAATTTACACTTGTAATCTTACAATTTGTGTTACAAACTCTAAAACACTTCAACTTAAATGATATGCTGCACTTGGATTTACAAACAGCCAACCAACCAGACAATCAAGTCAGCTAACCAGACAGTCAGCTACTCAGCTAGTCAACTTAATGAAAATGTGTTTCATTTTTATTTTTTATTTTTTTCTTTTGTCGCATTTATTATTATATTGTCGGTATTAGATTTCTGAAAAAAAACGTTGAAACAATAGCAATAGTTTCCTATTTGGCTTGTGTTTTCCTCTAAATTCGGAAATTTAAATATGATTACGATTAAATTTCAAACATTTTGTTTTTATATTTCATTTGAATATTATTTTACAAACTTTAAATTTTAAAAATTTGAAATTCCTAATTTGGTTTCACATATTTTGCATGAGAAACTAAATTTTTTTAAACCAAGAACGTAAATAGATTGTAATGGAATTTAAATGGAATTTCATGGACCGTACTAGATTAATCATGGTGCATACTTGTTCAACCTTGAATTGTGTTTTGTTAAAGCATAACCTGTAGGCAATTTTAGAATTAAAAGACAGAAAGATTTTATGTTTTTCTTAAAAAGCCAATGCTTTTTCCAATTATTGCATCATTTCTGCCTTTAGTGCTGATGTTTTTAAGGGACATAGACTATTAAATTAGGTTAAATATCAAACTCTTCTTGACAAACAATATTACACTAAAGCTAGGGTTAGTAATACCAACTTCAGGATTAAACTTTCTATGTGAATTAAAGCGGTTGCCCCGTTGGGAAGATATAATAATAAAAAATATAATACGAAAAATCTAGATACTGGTGTCTTGCTTTTACAGCGCTTAACATTCAAATTATAAACAAAAGCTACAAAAACAAACACCAGCATAAAAAATTTTGAACAAGTAAATAAAAATACAACAATAAACACCAGCGTAAAAAAATTTTAAACAAGTAAACAAAAATACAACAACAAACACCAGTAAAAAAAATTTAAACAAGTAAACAAAAATACAACAACAAACACCAGCATAAAAAATGAGATTTTAAGAAGGCGAAGCCACGAACTTTCGCCTTCAAAAATATTCATCAGACTGTTTACCTTGCCATATAAAAGGCAAGGCAAAGCATGCGACTGGGTTAGTGAAGTTCAATCAGTCTTGTGAGCAGACACGGTGTGTTTGAAGAGAGTAATCGTGGTTTGAGGATCGCCGTTACAAAGATCTATCGAACAACTGTTATTGTTTATGCAAAGGGTGTAAACAAGGGAGTAACAAAGAACAACAATTGTTGTTGTATACATCAAGTTGCGAGCAGAGGCACACAGAATTGAGCGAATAATAAAGAACTTTAATTAAAACTAAATACAAATTTATTTTTATTTCATTTGCAATCTACGGGCTCATATTTTAAACGCTTTTAAAAAGGATAAAAACCTAACAATATATAAGTAGATTGAGGGCAGTAAGTAGATGGTATGGTTGCTTTATCACTCTGGCACTTCTCTACCACAATAATAATATAAGTCATCGTGTACACTTTTGGGTTTTTACGCTCAGTTTTTTGCATTTTTGTTCGTAATGATAAATAATTTCAAAATCTTACTGAATTATTTTGAATAGCATAACCTTATACTTTTGATTCATAACCACATAGGTATGTAAATGCATATTTTAAGCATGTTTGTCTTGCCATCTGCTCTCAGCTAACAAACCACTGTCCAAACTGCTCGACACGAGACAACAGAGATGTTAATTTAATTATGAACCACTCTGTTGGCGTATTGAAACTACTTCCTTAAGTTCTTTGAAGTTTTAATAAAGTTTTGATGAAGTTTACTTATAGGAATTATGTTTTAACCTAGAGCACCACGACCATAAGCCACTGTTACAAATTCTTTTCTTCAATATTTGAAAGGCGTTGACTTCTTGAACAGATTAGCTTCATGAAAACAAGGTTAACTCTGTTATTATTAATAATTTTTTTTATTTGTTTTTAGTCTTTAATTGATTGTATTTAAAATTTTAATTGATTTTGTTTCTTAATAAGAGAAGCTTGAAGATTGAAAATTGAAGTAAGTCTAGGTCATTATTTCCTGTGTGTAGTTTGGAATGTAATTTTGATAATTTTTTGTTTAATTTATTATTAAATTCATACAGAAAAACGAACCAAAGAGCAGTTTAAAAAAAAAATTACAATCAAATTAAAATTATTAACAAAACAAAAACGTCTTAAAACCAGTTTTCTTTTATTAAAAAAAAAAATAAAATAAAAACTGAAATAAAAATCGATTAAAAAACTCCCTTCGAAAAAAAAAAATAACAAAAAGAGTCATAAAAATACTGGTTAATGCCTGACAATTTTCGTTTAAAAAATTGTTTTTTTTTCTGTTTTTAACTTTTAACAACTATTTCAACTCCAATTATGGTTTGGCTCTCAGCATTAATAAATAAGAAAAAAAGCTAAATAATAATAGTTAATAAACGAAATAGTTTATTTATGATTTCAGCAAAATTGTAGACACAAACAAGTGTTTCTAATATTATTGGCAGCAGCTGTTGGTTTGCTTCGTTTGCTTATTTTCAATTGATCTTGCTAAGCCAGCAGAAAATAAAAAAAAATCTTTCAACAAAATTCCATTTCAATTCTTTATAGAGAAACGAACAATGAAATGAGAAAAAAATGGTATTTTGATGTATGTAGGTATAGAGGAGACAAAAGATATAAAATAAATTTCAACAAAAAAAAAATCAAAATCAAAAATGAAAGAAAGAAACCAGTTAAACGTGCTAAGAAAACCACATTTAGTTTGTGTTAGTCAGTCATATTTTAAATAAATTATTAAAAAAATATTGTCTAGATTGAATTAAAAATGTAGAGAATATAAAACAAAAAAATATTGAAATAAATATTATAAAGAAAGAAAAAAAGAATTGAATTAATAATAACTGTATGCAGTTAGAGATTTAAATAAAGTTCAAGTATGTTGCTTAAGTCTTTTGTTTTACTTATTATAAAATCTGAAAAAAACTGAATTAATTTCAAAAGTAGCCTTAACTTTTTAACATTAGATTTGAGAAAAAAACCAAAATAAAAAGAAACTGTTGAGTTAATTATTACAAACTCCTTTAGATGAAAATTATTTTGTAAATTTCATGTTACAATTTCATTACAGTTTGCTAATGATAATAAAGATGCAAAAAGTTCAGATTTTTATTTCATTTTTTTTGTGTTTTTTTTGCATTTTGCTTTTATGAAATATTATTAACCCAATTAAAATAGCGTTTTTTTGTTTTGTTTCGTCTTCTCTCGCCCTCCTCATAAATTATTATGAACAATAATGATGATCTCGTGTGGCCTTCATAGATGATTCAACTTTAAGTTGAAGATTTTAAAAACAAAAAAAAATAAAGTTGTTTAGCTAAGTCTGTGTGTACGTACGTAAGCATATACGAGCTGCTACATGTTAAGTTATAAACTTATAATTTCCTTTTAATTTATCACAACAAAATCTAAGCAAAAAAAAGCATAAAAAAATCCATTTTTGTTTAATGCAAACACCGTAAATAAAACTCTATGGTTTTAACACATTAAAAAAAGGCTTTAAACCGGTTGCAGCATGGAAAAAAAGTTTACAAGTATTTTGGATGGCAGCCGCAATAATAAAATCAGCAAAAATGTTTGGTATTTTTCTGAAATAGCATTTTTTTTCTTTTGGCTTTGTAACACAATAACAAATCAGGGAAAACACTATGATCAGGCAGCAGCCAGTCTTGTAATGCATTTATAATGTGGTTAGACCAGCTTATAATAACCAAAAATAATGGCAGAAAAAAAAACGGCTCATAAAACACTGAAAACCAAAAGTAAACACAGACACATGAAACCATTAACAAAAAACAGAAAAAACAACAACACAAACAAATTGTATCTGCATGTATGAAGAATACATACATACTCGTAAATGTATGTATATATGTATGCTTATGTGTATACATTCTACAAATACAGGTACTTTGTTTAATGCTAAAGTGAAAGTTCATATGAAAGTGTACAAAATAATATTGACAGAGAAAATAAACGAATTGCTTGCATACACAATACAACATAATCATACCAAGACATACCATACCATACCACACCATACCATCATAGGCTTTAGCTTTAACTCACCTGCCTGCATTTCAATAAATCTATGTATGTATGCAGGTATGTATGTATGTATTTATGTGTTATAGTAACATCTTTTAGATTGAAATTGAATTGAAATGCAAACACCACAACGTCAACGTTAACGTCATCATTATCATCACCATCAATACCTTTAAACCAAAGACAACGACTGCTGCCTTCATAGCAAGCCATAGTAATTTGAGCATTTTTCTACGATGACGACTACAGTGATGATGATGGTTGTTTGGTTGGTTGGTTGATACATTTGTAAGGTGTTTACCAGTGAGGTGCGTCTTATGATTCCCACGTTAGCAGTTGTAAAGTAGCAATTAAATATTGTGGTATTTTGTTGTTTTTATTGTAATTAAACCTTCATTTTTTTTATTATTTATTTATGAAAAAATTTATAAACAAAAACTCATATGTCCCATACATGTATATGTATGTATATTGCAATAGAAACTTTGTTTATTTAAATCAAATAAACATTAAGAGATCATTAGATCATTAGATGTTCTATTGCATTAGAAATTAAAACAGACACAGTAAGAGCCCTTAATAAAGGAACCAAAGATCAGCAAGAAATATTCAAAAAGATAAGTAGAATCGAATCATACTTATAATTTCTCATACTTATATGCATTCATACTTATTTAAATACAATGGAACCTCTACTCTCTACTCAAAGTTTGAAGTATTCATCATATTCATACTTAACAACACAACACGTATGATGTTGATGTTGATTTCGACTCTCAATAACTCATCATATACACGAAGCATAAAATACATATGATTAGCGTACGAACAATAAAATACTTGAAGGTTGTGTGTTTGCTCTCCTTGCTGGTCTGTCTTTTTTGCTTATGTGTCTGTTTTCTTTTTTTGTAAATGCAACAACTACCAAGACTGTAAATATTGATGAGTGATTCGAATCACTCGAATCATTTCTCAGTATTTTTCTAAAGTTATGATGGATCTAAATGAGTAGAGGCTTATGAATCAAACATATTTCAAATGGTATGAGTCTGATGTCAACGTTGTACGCATACTTATTGCAACCTGTACTTATAAATCAACGTTGTAGTGAGTATGAATGAATCAGAGTACATAGTTAAGTTTCAATATAGTTGTGTCACTTATATTTAAAATTTCATGAGTTCTTATGAGTAGCAAAAAACGATTTATTATTGATCTCTGAAAATAACATAAGAATGTGATCATCAACTAGAGCCTAACAGTCTGATCAGTGATAGGCAATAAATATCCACGAGGCTAGTTCTTTAGGTGAGGTATTGTTGGTATTGCTGCTTGTACGTAAGATAACAAACCACAAGATACATTGGAAAGCTATATAATGAGAAGGTTTAGAAAGAAAAAATCGCCCTCGAACTGGATCAAGTAAGTAAGTATTGTATGGAAGATGTCTTAGGAATGAAAGTATTAATTACTGACAACAGAAAGTTGTGACTGATAGAAGAATGCAGGCTAATTATTGAATAAGTTAAAATTTATTCAGTTTGTAAGACTATATAATTAATGCCTATTGCTAGAGTTTTAAGCATATTTAAATGGCATTAAAAAAGTTATTAAAATTTAAATTAAAGTGTTTGTAAATCGATAAAAATATAATCAAGTTTTAAAATGCTTCAAGCAAACACTCCTCTTATTGAAAGTCTTTTATTAAATTCCTACAAAGCGGTGTCATTTTTTAAGACATTTTTCTTTGGTCGTAAAACATAAATATTTCTTGTAGCATTGTGTTATAAAATTTTATATTTTTTTACATAAAATTACTAACAAAAAAAACCTTCTTTTAAAAAACTTTCACCGCATCATTAATTAGTTCTGCTTAAATAGATGAGTCAAAGAAATTCCAATACAAAGAAATTCCAATACAAAATCGAAAAATAAAATTCTACGATCGCAAGCAAATAAGCGAATAGGAAATTGATTAAGACTTAAGGTTTAGATTCGAAATAAAAACAAATGAAGAATCTAATTTTGAATTTTAAATAAATTTATTTAAAAATAACCGGATCAAAACGAATCCGAATGAATCAAATATTGAAATAAAATCAAAGCGGGTTTTTTTTTAGATTAGTTTTTATTTTTATTTTTATTTTTAAATAACAAAAGTTATTTATACAATTGATTCGCATTATGCATTAAGCAATCAATGAAATAAAATTATTTCGTGTTACATACATATTTAAAAATATTAACAAAAGGAGTGCTTTTAATAATTGGCATAATTTTTGAATTATAAAACTAAACAAATAAACAAATAAAAAAAGAGTTCATTTAATATGTAACAAAAAAAAGTTTTTGAAACAATCAAATAAAGTCATTAAGACTAAAAACCTTTCACACTTCAAATATGAGAAAGTAAAGTTTTCAAGGACAAACATAAATTTGTAATCACTTTTGTAAACGCCAATTAAGTGTGTAAGGGCAACTTTACAAAATTGAAAAGTTATGGCCAATTAGAACGGTATTATTTTAAGCTTAGAAAGCTCATTGACGATCAATGCATTGAAGTATTGATTCAGTTTCCAATTTTGCTAAAAATTTATAGAAGAACAACTATTTCTCATCTAATTTGCATTGTCTTATAATTAATTAAAAGCCATTAAAAAAATGTATTCTTAAACTCAACAGGATTGAAATAATATTTTAACATTTTTTGTTGTTGTTGTTTTGCTTTGTTTCAACTAATTAAAGTCTTATCGAATTCACTTTAACACATTAACATTTAAGCTGTGGCTTATTAGGCAAATAAAACAAAAGACTTAAGACACATGCTCTCTGTTAAGACGGTTTAAAGACGGGGTGGTATGCATACATATTTAAATAAATGTAACTATTTTAAAAATTGCTAAAGTTTAGCTGTTATTAATTAATAAATTTATTACGGAAAGAAATCCGAGCAATTAAATTGTTTTATTCAAACAATTCATTAAAATTATGCATGTTAATGGTGGTTACACATACAAGGTTTTTTAGTTGTAACATTTCATTAAGAATGAGCAGATTATGTACGGCGTATAGGGAAAACATAGAGAAATCATGAAGAGTCATACATAAATGCATAATTGGCCATTACAACACTTCAGTCAGGATTACGGCCTAGCTTCTCTCATCACTGACGTTGTGTGTGTTACTTTTATACATGAAAGGCGGGACCCACAGTTTAAAGTCGACTCCAAACGACAGATTTTTGAGATACTTTTCATTTTAATTGTATTTTATTTATTTATTTATTAATTACAATACAATTACAAATTATATCCTAATTATATACGAGCGAAGTAACTTGACTAAGTGCTCGGTGTAGTGCACAGACCAGAGTCTCTGGTGGGAATCGAACCCACGACCCTCACGCTAATAGTCTAGCACACTACCCACTAGACTACCAGGGCACCCTCAATTGTATTTTATTCTCAGAGTTTTTGCCAGAAATCTACTGAGAGGAAGTCGCCGTCTGACCTGGGGTTTAAACCGTGGCCTCACATCTTAATAAGCCAACACACTACCTACTAGACAACGGCAACATAGAGAGTCATAATCGAACATTTTTCCCCCATTGGCCAGATTATAGGCACATGAGAGGCCGATATTCATCACTACTCATCTAAGATGAGTGAATTGGAAGATTTTCCAAAAATTTACCTTCTCCGTAGCTTTCATAAGGAAGCGTGCAATAGTTTGATTCGATAGTTTAGTTAGCTTAGTAGCTAATAAGACGTGAGACCATTTGTTTATGTAATGGCCTCCGTTTTTTAATTTATTTGCCTAATTTCTAATACAAACTGCTCTTTTGCGAATGAAAAAATCACTTCTCATTGATATTCCTTTGATCGCAGAGGGAAACCTATTCATTTAAGGCAAAAAGAATGACTCACTTGCATCAAACCTGATGATGCGGGCTTCTTGGGGGACGATTGCTGTGGACTGTCTAATGGTGAAGGTATAGCACTGGCGATTATATAGTCACCTAGCAGCAACTCGTTTCCTTGCCGTTCGCATCTTGAGTTTAAATCAAATGTCCACAAACACTACTCCCTCTTTCCACCTTCCTATAACCTATTTTCCTATACCTGCACAATGCAATGAGTAGGGGCCATCCCCGGAGTGTTGGTTTTACAAAAAAAAATAAAAAAATAAAAAACCTACAACGGGTTTGTGTAAATACGACCGACTTTATGCAACAAAAATTATTATATCATCTTTACCTGCATGGATCTTAGGAAGTGAGAAGATAGGAACGAAAATTTAATGTGACTCTCACTGGAATCAACAGATTCTTCAAATACCGAAAGAAGCATTCAACGATATTAAGAAAATCATGCTCAATATTACAATCTTTACTTGAAAGCCTATTATGAACTGTGGGTAATGGGAAAAGCTTAGAAGGTAAAAAAAATAATCACCCTTTCCGATAGAATCTTGTTGGCCTTAAACCAGCATGTGGAAACATTTCTCTGTAGAAGAAACAATAAATAATAAAACATTTTATAGCACAGGTAAAAAAGTCGACATTAAACATTTAATATGTCATTATTTGCATGACAAGTATTGTTAACATAAGTGACCTTTTAAAAGTTATTTGGTTTTTTACAACGTAATGATAAATGTTTACAAATAAAACAATTAAATTCATGACTGTAATAAAACTATACAGAACTAACAGTTCTAGTGTTGTAAATAAAATAATTAAAAACAAAATAAATTTCAAACATATTATATGACCTCAACTAATCATCAGCATCATCATCAATTTAATCATTAGCTGTTATGAAATCATTTGCATAGATTTTGTTCAATTATTGAAAATATTTAAAGATTTTTTAATCAAAACCGATTAACATCTTTTTTATTTTGTATTAGTTTGTGTTACTTTTTTTAAATAAAAAAACCAAAAAATTCTAAATAAAAACCACAAAGAAAAAAAGTTAAAATACTCAATGAGTCACTAGTGAATAACATTTTTAACAAATAAATTATTAACCTTTTTCTCTCTCTTTTGTTTTCTAAAAAAATATACAAAAAAAGGAAAAATTTATAAAAGAAAAGAGAAAGAAATTTAAAAATTTTTTTTTATTTTAAAAGAACTTGAAAGAGCGTAGATTGTAACACTTTTACTTGCTTAAGTTGATTTTATTTTTTGTTCGTTTGTTTGTTTCGCCCATCAATTATTAATGACAATATAATGATCCAACATCATAATAATCATAATCAACCAAAAAACAAAAAAAAGAAAATTGAAATCATAATTGAAATCATACTTATCAAAAATATTTACCAAAAAAGCTACGAACAATTGATTGAAGCCTGATTTCACTTTAAACACAATCGTTTAAGGTCAACCAAAGAAAAAAAAGAGGAAAAAATTTCTTTCGGTTTTTTTGTGTACTGCACTTACAGTATAAGCTAAAAGTAGTTAAACAAAGTTAATAAATTCGATTAAATTTTATTTTTCCAATCATTTTTATAAAATTTCGAATTTAAATAAAAAAAATTACAGGTTTTTTGTTAAGAATATGACGTTTTTTCTGACAAAAGAAAAAAACCCGCTCTATAAATGAATCATTTTAAATCGTTTTAGCTTTGAACAAAAAATCTAAAGATGAGTTTATAATCAAAATACATAGTATTTGAAGCAGCATCTTTTATTTAAAACAAGGTTTTAAAGCATTAGAAATTAATCAATTTGACCAGCATGAAAATAATTGAAAATTTTCTTAAAAAAATTTATAATAATACCCCCAGATTGCAGTATAATTTTCCACAGTACACAACAGAGATTAGCAATGAATCGTTTTTTCGCTACTCATAAGCACTCATGAAATTTTGAATACAAGTGAGTCAACAATATTGAAATTTAACTCCACTGATTTATTCATACTCACTACAACGTTGATTTATAAGTACATGTTGCAATAAGTATGCGTACAACGTTGACATCAGACTCATACCATGATACCATGATATTAAAAAAAGTATGAATGCATTATGTTATGAGTATGATTCGATTCTAATCATCTTTTTTAATTACTCATTGCTGATCTCTGATACACAATTATTATGTATTTTTATTATGAATAAAGGAGATTTCAAAATCTAAAATTAAATTTGTTCCCCAAGGGCATCTAGTCTTTGGTAAATAGAATCGTTATTTAGAATATTTTACAGGATCTGTTTTTATTCCACAACCAGTTTTATAGAAACAATTCCAGATAATCACATTTTGCTGTTGCTTTGGCTTTATTTACAATAATTAGTGGGATGTCGCCATGGTCTAGTAGGCAGTGTGTTGGTTTAATAGACGTGAGGCCTCGGTGCAAACCCTCCGATCAGACATATCCAACAAAACGAAATAAGAAAAAATATTTCTTCGGCGACTTCCTCTCAGCAGATGTCTGGCAAAAACTCTGAGAGTAAATAAAAAAATTGACATGAAAAACTTCTCAAAAATCGACTTTAAACACATACAGTGATGTAAAAAATAATAAGGACAGTACCCACCCAAACTTACATTGTATTTAAAACCGAATAAAATCTCGAAAATTCTTTCTTCTTAAATGACTTATTTTTTCTTAAACGGTAAACTAAAGATTAAAAACAAAATTTTTGCTCTTCCTATAATATATTTTGATTTTTTGTGATTTTGTATGAATGCATGTAGTTTAAGGTGTGAAAAAAAAATAAGAACACTTCATGAAATCTCAAAGCTGTAACTAACCTAAGTAAAACTAAATAGATATTTATACTGGATATTGTTGCATGAAGCCTTAGTGCCACATCAGAACTTTGTTGAGGTTTCTTTGTTGTCCAGAACGGCAGCACAGCTTCTAGGCATTGAGTCGACCAAATTTTGAAAAACATGCGGGTTTATTGAGTTCCAAGCATCCTGTATAACATTCCAAAGCTCGTCGCAATTTGTTGGACACTTCCCCTTATTGCCCTTTTAACTTCGTTCCACAAATTTTCTATTGGGTTCAAATCAGGGGACTGTGCTGGCCATTCTAAAACATTAATTTTTTTGTCCTGGAACCACTTCTTTGTGTACTTTGTCGTATGCTTTGGTTCATTGTCCTGCCGGAAGACCCATTTGAATGGCATGTTTTCTTAGGAATACGGCTGCATTGTATTTTTCAAAATTTCGGTGTAATCAGCCGATTTCATTACATTCTGAATACGATATAGAGAACCCACACCATAATAAGAAAATGACAACCATACCATGATGCTACCACCACCCTGTTTTACCGTCTTTAAATTATATTTTGGATTGAATTCTTGAGGGATAGGTCTTCTTACATGGTAAGACGTAAGAATTCAATCCAAAATATAAATTAAAGTTTTTATTCGGTTTTAAATGTAATGTAAGTTTGGGTGGGTACTATCCTTATTATTTTTCACATCACTGTAAGTGGTGTGTGAAACTAGGTCGTTATCCTGGCTAAAGGGTTTTAAAGACCACTTATGTATGTATGTATGTAGTGGGAATGCAGTCCATTGTTTTTAAATGGAGAATTGATTCCCTGTATTTGAAATATCAGTTTTCAAAAGATTAAAATTCTCGTCAGTAGATTTAAGTATTTTATTATAATCCCTACAGCTACAAAAATCTAACTATGAATCACAAAAACATTACGTTCAACTAGAAAATCACGGTTTTATGGATCTGAACCGAAGAAAACTGTAAGTTTTTATGAACGTTAAAATACTGAGAAGAATTTATATTCATAAGAAATATCAAAACAATGAAATTAATAAACTTTAGACCCTCGTATAATGGGTCAATTCGACCTACGGGTACACTACTTGACAAGAACACGTCCTCTAACCTTGGACCCATAATGAGAAATAATAACTTAAGATTCCCCAGAGTACGCTTAAAAGCAAAAGACTTTATGAGCAACAGTTTTCTTCAGACAACTCTTAAACGCAAAAGACTTTATTCAAAAAAGTTCTTCATCAATATAGTCAACACCAAACCATAGCCTACTACAGATGGCAAAGCCACCATTCTCGCATCTGCTATAGTGGAGCAGCCATCTGTTAAGGTGAAAGCGAATGAACGAAACAAGGCAAACAAGGCAAATAATATAATAAGACGATAGGGGCTATGCTTAAGGCACTTAAAGAAAAACATTCAATCGAGTAAAATGTCTTCAAATTGCTCTTTGAACTGAAGAACCCTAACGCTTAAACGCTTTTAAGGAAATATTTGAGAAATTCTAAAGATTTTCAAATTTAAGGTTATTTTGAAGATCTGAAGATCCATAATTAAACGCTTTTAAGGAAATTTTTTAGAAATTCTAAATTCATTTTCAAATTTAAGGGTATTTTGCTCTCTACTGTATGTACTATAGTCTTAAAAAATCTTTTGTGAAATTATTTTTAATTCCCTTTCATATTTTGAGTGACAGTGTTTATTACAATTTTCTGTGAATTTTTTTATTTCTTTTTTTTGTTTAAAAATATTATCTTAGCTCTTTACAATTTTAATTGTAAAACTTTCTAAACTATTGATGCCATCCATCATTTATTTGAAAACACAAGTAAAATTCAACTCGAAAGTGTTAAGGGAAGTGGTGTATTGTTAAAGATTGTCACTATTTTAGTTGAATTTATTGTAAATAAAAATTGCTGCTATTGAATTGCTTTTGTTAAAAAGAATTCCATTAAATTCTTTTTCTCTTCTTCTTTTTCGTTTTTTAATATTTAAATATTCGTATTGCATACTTATACAACAGATCTAAAAGTGAATTTTGTTTTTGTAAGCCACTCCCTTCATTAACCATTAAAGTTTTTTATTTTTTTTTATTTTGTTTGCTTTTTAAGTATCTTGCTTGAATGATGTCAAAATTAAGCAGCAGGAATTTTTGTTAAGAATTATTTTTGTTTGTATCTACGAAATTATGCTAATTAGTGAAAAAAAAATTCAATCAAATGATTCGAAATGGAAACATTTTGTTTGTTCACTTTGATTTCTTTAATTTCCCTAGAAATCAGAAGAAGAATGAGAAAAGAAAAAAACTTAAAATTGATGATTTTTTATTGTAACCAAACGAAAGACTTAAGCAACAAACTTGTTTGTTTTCAATGTTCTCTATTTTACTAGGAAAGCAAAAAAAAAGAGTTCTTTTGTGGTTTGATTTGATTTAAAATAAAACCTTCTCAACGGTGTTTTAAGCAGTTTTTGTAACATTTTAGAAATAAACTAAATAAATCCATTGAAATAGATTTTTGATTGCATGATTTCAAAATTTATTGTTTATATTTAAAAATGCTTTTTTCTTCTTCTGTTCTTTTCTTTTCTTTTTTACTTATTAAAACACTATCTTTTTTGTTGGTATTTTCCTTATGTTGTGTGTTGTTGTTGTTGTTGATAATTTTCTTTAATTTTTTTTTGTGCAACATGTGTATGTGTGTGTGTGTGTGACTGCTTATTTCTTTTTCCATTTCTATTTTCCACTCTTCTTTAACCAGTAATTTTGTTTTATCTCGAGTTCTTTTTACCTGGCTTAGAAAGAAATAAAGATAGAGTAGAGGGAAGTAAAAGAAACAGTAGAAGAAGAAGAAGTAGAAGAGGAAAAACACACATAAATTCCAAGCAACACTTGTTGAATTTACATTACAATTGTTGTTTTTATTGTAGTCTGTTTTTTTTTCTGGCTGTTTGCTGTTGTTGTTGTTATTGTAAAATAATGTTGGTTTGTGGCTTTTTGCTGCTGTAACTGTGTGTTGGTTGGTTGTTATTAAGATTTTTGCAAAATGGAGTTGCAATTTATTATAATTTTTTTGTTGCTTTTTGTTGTTGTTGCATTTGCTTTAACATTTACAAAGAAACCAGTTAAATTTTGTTCATAAGAAAGAAGAAAAAAAATGCAAAATTAATGCAATCGCATAGCAGAGAAAAGGAAAAAAAAAACTAAAGAATGACACAATTTCTGCAATTTCAATAACTGCATTTAATTAAAACATAAAAAATAAAACATTAATTAACAGGAAACGTTATTAATTTGAATTGCCAACACAATTTTAATTTTATTTCTTCGTTTTTATTTTCAATTTCTTTTATTTCTCTTTTCATTTATTCTTATTACCGTTACTTTTTCTTTAATTGTATAATTTCTATTTAATTTTTTCTTTTCTTTTCTTTTTTTCTTTTTTTGTTGAAGTGAAATCCTTTTCTTTTTATTTGCTTTTCAATAAATTTTCTTGTAATGAAAACACACTCACATTTTAATTAGACAACACTTTACAATGCAACAAGATACACGGATAACTGAATTATTCTCCACGTTAACGTCACTATTACTAATTTTGTAGGCAGCAAGTAACAGTTTCTTTTCTTTTTTTTATTAATTTACTTGTTGTTGTTTTTTTAAATTTATTTTAAAAGTTTTTAAAAACTTTTTCGTTTAACCGTTTAACTGTACCGTACCACACGAAGGCCAAACACTCACTAAAACTTGCTTTAATGAAAATCTTTCAGGCTACACTTCAGCACTGTGTGGTTTTCTAAAGTGGTATGGACAACTTTACACTTATGGATGTATAAGACGCAAGAAGAAGAAGAAGCAAGCAAGTAAGTAAGTAAACAACAACAACGACAGCAACAATAACATAAATGCCAAAAAAAATAACAACAAACAACAGCAGCGGCAGCAGCAGCAGCAGCTTAAATAAACTTTAAAGTCTAAAGCTAAAAATTACGAAAACAACCAAGAAAAAATACAACAGAAACACAAGAAAACACTATCAACATACACCAACACTTTTGGACAACACACAGGCATGCACACACAAACACATACACTAGCTACAAAGCTATGTGTAGATTAAAATAAAATTTTTTTTCTGTTAAGGAATGTTTTGTTATTTTTTTTTACTTCTTTTCTAACCGGCTGTTAGTGTAGACGACAGTGAGTTCGTACGTTCGTTCGTTTGTTTGTTATTTTCTTCTTTTCAGCTTAATAACACACCATAAATACGTGCATCACTAACAACAGGTAAACAACGACTAAAGTTGTATGAGTTTTCTTATGGCCACAAACGTCGTAAGTCGCCTAGATCTTAAGATTAAGGCGAATTACTACTCACGCTTTAACGAAAAATTTGGTGAATTATGTTTTTTTTTTTGAAGCGAATTTACTCTTAAAAAAGCAGGTAAAAAAAAAGATCACACAAGATTTGTGTTGATAAAAATAAGAGCAAAAAGAACAACAACAACAACACAACACAGATTCTATTCAGCATTCAGTTTTTATTAGTATGTATGCAAGTACGTTTGTTTTGCTGTTTGTTATTGTTTTAATTTCAAAAGGGACGTGTGAATTGATTTTCGTTTTTCCCATTTTCCCAGTTACACAAACACACACACACAACTGTTACAACTTCAATCAACATCAAACACTGATTTGTCTGTGTTCGGGGTTTTAACCAACCCAGCTTAAGCATGTGCGTGCACATTACGGTGGCTGCCTTGTAGACTCGGCTTATTTTAAGGGTTTTACTTGGAAACTTTGTTACTTTTCCGTTTAATTTCTTTTTGTTTGTTTTTCTTTTTTGGCTATACAACAACAACAACTAATATTCATTTATTTGTTTATTACCTTAGCTCAGCGGAAAGTGTTTTTAAAAGGAAAATCAAAGAAAGCCTACCGGCCGATGAATGTGGATGGCCTTTGTTATTAAATATTGACATTTAAAGAAAGAATCGTAATGACTGCAATAAAAGACAGATACACTAGAATTATAAATTTATTTTCAAGATATTTGAGACATTTTGGAGGCATAATATTCCTATGATTCCATGTTATATGATAGAGGACAGAAACCATTAACTTAAGGTATGTAGCATGTAAGGTGAACTGGATTTGGTTAGAATGGATGTATTTTGTCTTAAAGAAAGGTTTATTATTTATGAATAGGGATCGTTAAACAACCGACAAATAAGTAAAAATAGTTTAACTATAAAAGGTGGGATTCAAGCGAAGCCATTTTTCAAGCATTATGGAGTGATTATGGATGTCGACCTATTGTACAAGAAACTGATCAAATTATGAAGAAATTTAAAGTAACTGAAGGCTTAACCGATATGCTTACGCCTGTGTATCATTACAATGAACTGATAATATCACTTCAGTTGTAAAAAGTATAGCGGATATTGCGAATTCGTCGATCCCATGGCATTTTTGGCAATATGTCTTATCTTACGGCTCTTTATTGTTCATTTTGAATTTGTATTTGGTCGCCGTAGTCTACTAGGTAGTGTGTTAGTTTATTAGACGTAAGGCCATGGTTCAAACCCCAGATCAGATATCAAAACGAAATATGAAAAAATATTTCTTCGGCAACTTCCTCTCAGCAGATTTCAGCAGTCGTTCGGAGTCAACTTTAAACTGTAGGTCCCGCCGCTCATGTATAAAATTAACGCACACAAGAAAAGTGGTGTGAGAAGCTAGGTTGTAATCCTGACTGAAGGGTTGTAATGACCAATTATGTTATGTATGTATTTGGAACTTTATCCATATAAAGTTCAACTCGAGCAACAATTAAATACTGAAGATTTACTGATTGTTTGCTTTTCAATGCTGAATTTTTTGTACAAAATTGGCTTTAACAATGAACTTCATTTCTCACTTTCATCACTTTTCGCTCTCCGTTTCTTGTCAGCTTGACGGAGCTATCATCTATTGACATCAAGGATATAGCTTCGTTCATCAAACTTTCTGGCTGGTTTTCCAGCGTGGGGTACTCGTGCTTCTGATGAGCAGCCCTTGTGCTGACCAACTTCTTCCTCCTCCCTGGTCTTGGTGGAAGTTGGTCACCCGTGGCATCACAATGGGCCGCTATGCGCGCTCAAGTGAGCTTTGTGACAAAGCTACCACTACGACCTAACCTAACCTTCATCAACAAACAAAATCGTTTGATATGGGGCTTGAAAATCCGCGAAGTGATTGTAGAAGATCTATTGCATTAAATGAAAGGTGACGTGTTAGTACTCTTTATGATCTGGAAAGGTCTTAAAGTCTTTTCTTTGATTGTGAAAGAATCGTATGATAAACCACTTTTTTTTACTTGCAATTGAAGATCGCTGTGGCCTAGTAAGTAGTGTGTTGGCTTATTAGACGAGAGATCATGGTTCAAAGCCCGGCTCAGACATCTCAAACAAAACGAAATATGAAAAAAAAACATTTCTTTCCGTGCAACTTCTGCTCAGCAGACTTCTGGCAACAACTCTGAGAGGAAAAGTTGAAGTGTTGATGAAAAGTTTTCTCAAAAATCTGTCGTTTCGAATTGATGTTAAACTGTAGGTCCGCTCTCTGATGAATAAAATTAACACATAAGAAATGAGTGGTGTGGAAAGCTAGGTTGTAAACCTAACTAAAGCGATGTAATGACCAATTAAGCAAGTAAGGAATTGAAGTCGATGAATTAAGCAGCGAGTCCACACTAGCGATTTTGGCTTTTTTAATTGAGTTGCCTCCAACGAGTTATTTCATGTTTTGGTGACGTTAATGATCGTGCGATTTGACGTTGTTAAGACTTCTTCTTGTTAAAGGCCATAAATACGCGATTAGCCGCCTAGTGCTAAAGCATTTGGACGGCAACCTTTGTCAAGGTATCGCGGTCAAGTATTTTTTGCTAAATTGTGGTCGCCAGGGCGAAGTAAGTGCTTTGAGTTGCTTTTAAATACGATACTTAAATTGAAATCATTTTATATCTTCCAATAAATTATTGCAAATGCAATGCTGCTACTGTTTAAACTTTTTCATGGTGTGTTTAAAACATGAAATTATTTTAGAAATTCACTGTGTGCAGCAAGAATTCTCAACGCCCATTGGGTGGTCTCTTTGGTCAAGTTTTAGTTATGTTTTTATTGTTGGGTTTTATATTTTTTAATGTTTCAAATCGATTTCTTTTCTTTGGTTTTTTTTGCTTTTCCCTTCCATTATAACAGCCACTTAGCCAGCGAGATCATATATTGCTTAGAAGTTATAATGAAATTGGAATTAATGAATGAGTTGAGTTGCCTTAATCATGCATAGTTGAAGTACTTCAAAGTCATTAATCAAATGCAACCTGAACTAAACAGACTTGCCGTTGCACTTGTTTTTTTTTTGTTCTTTTATAATTTTTTTTATCTTTTCTTTTCGTAATTCATGATTTTCTTTTCGTATTTCATGATTTTCTTTTCTTTTCGTTTTTTTGTCTTGTTTTTTTTTTGTTTCAATTTAGTCTTTAAGCGTTAACGCCCCAATCTTTAGGTATTTTTTTCTTTTTGTTTAAATTTTTATTTTCTTTCAGCATTGATTTCAGTCAACCATTCAATGGAATTCTATTCGATTATTTCTTTTTGTTTTTGTTTGTGTTTTTGTTGCAGGTTAATAGCAATTGTTATTGTAATTATTACAGGTATTTTTGGTACTGTTTTGTTGTTGTTGTTATTACTATCACTGCATTTGTGTCTTTGGGTTTGCTTACCTACTGACCTGAATAAAGAAATCAAATGTTTATTGTTGCTGTTATACAAGCATTGTTGTTGTTGTTGTTGTTGTTGTTGTTGTATACGCGCATATTGCATGAAAATGCCCACGTTTTAACAAGTGCCACACGCTCAGCTCCATTTCTTATTCTTATTATCAGCGCCAGTGTTGACTAACTAACTGACTGACTGACTGGCATTAAATGACTGGATATTCCTGTTTCTCTTCTCTCCAGTATTCAAATTCAAAGGATGTAAGCCTCAGCATACCATTTTTTCAGGGGTTTCTGTCGTATTCGTATTATTTTGCCTTCAGAAATTAAATTTAAAACAAGAACAACAACAACACCAAAATCTAAAATAGAATGCAGCCTAGAAAACTTGTCTTTCTTAAGAGTTGAGCTCAGTAAAGTTAAGTTAAGTTAAGATGCTGCAGAGCTGCTGTGCTACTTTGGCAATGCTTCTTCTTGCCCGTGTGCTGTAATAATTAATACATTCTGCTCTGTTCATTAATTCATTCGTTCATTCATTCTTTTCGTACATTTCGTTTCGTATCGGTTTTGTTTAAGCCTGTATTTATTAACCCACTTTCAAATACTCTCTCAGCTTTTTTTGCTTGGTATTCTAAACGTTTTATAAACAATTCCATCTATTTTTTCAGTTTTTCTGTTTTTTTTTTTTGTAAAGAATTTTGTCTTGGCGTTCGTTCTTTTTCTTGAAATTTTGTTGTTTTTTTCTTCTTTGATTTTAAAATTTTTGAAAATTTTGCGTGTTACGAATATTAAAATCGAATTGTACGTACGTTTCTCTTGAACGGTTTATTTTGCATTTATGGCTTACAATGTTAAACCACATCAATGTTTCTTTCTTTTTTCTTTCAAATATTTAAGGGCAATTGGGTCAATTGTTTTGATTTATGGTAGTATGTGTGTTAAGCACCTTTATCACTTGGCTCTTTAAAAATATTCTTTTTACACCAAAGTGTTGACGCATAAGCAACGGATGTCTCACTTTTTCCAATTTCTATATTAAGAGGACTTCCGCCCAGAATGTTTTGTTTTATAGTCTACCGTTTCATTGGCCTTTTTTCTTTTTGCATACAATTTTATTACCAGCCCAGTATTACAGAGAAGACTTTAATAATTTTTTAAAGTTTTTGGTTTTTCAAAACATTAGCATAAGTTTTCGCGAAATTATTGTTTGTTATTGCCTTCTCTTGACATCATAGCATAGGCTCTTAGTGCCATTGCAATACAAAAGATTTTCGAAAAACTGTTTTCGATAATAGATTTCTTACATGTAAGATAAAATCATACTAATCGGTCTAGGAGTATGCTTTCTAGCAGTTTTAAGTAAAACATGTCCAAAACATTTATGACGCCGTTCGAATCAAGGATTCGATATTTAAATCAAGCAGTTTGTCATCGCCATAGTCAAGTAGGTAGTCTGTTGGCTTATTAGACGTAAGGTCACGGCTCAAGCCCCAGGTCAGACATCAAAACGAAAATATGAAAATATTTCTTCGGTGACTTCCTCTCACCAGATTTCTGTCAAAAACTCAGAGAGCAAAAAAAAATGCCATATAAAGTTTCTCTAAAATCTGTCATTCGGAGTCGACTTTAAAGTGAAGGTCGTGCCACTTATGTATAAAGAATTAACGCACATAACATAAGTGGTGTGGTGAGAAGCTAGGACGTAATCCTGACTGAAGGGTTGTAATGACCAATTATGTATGTATGTGGAGAATATGCTCTTACCCTCTATGGTAAAATGTGCATTACAAGACCACACGGTGAATTGACAGATCCTGTCTGGCCATGGGCGTAACCGACCTGCAACTATTTAAGCCAGCATATTCTACACATTTGCTGCTATTCTCTGGTAGACCGTAAGCGCTGCACAAGTTTACATTCCAGTGACAGTGCTGTACCTTTCACATTTATAAAGCCGTCGTAGGTGTTTTCTGTGGATATCTATCGAAATCTTGCCGGGTATTACAGCAATTGTCACACTCTGCTGTATGCTTCTCTTAACTCGGACGATCTTAAAACCTTAGACTCGCATCGCATCGCATACGGTACAGTTAGGACCTTCGAAGTATTTTGAAGCCTGCGAAAATCTTTCAAGCTGAGCTGAAATTGATTCTAATGAGATACAGAGAGAAATCAGATTTGATCCTATCGGAGACTTGTTGGAAATTATTCGGTAACTGGAGTAGGGAATCGTCTACTTGAAGTTACTTCTCTACAGCAAAAACATAAATTCTGTCAACATATTGTCAATGAATGCTTCGTCTGGAGAAAGCAATTGCTCTTAAGCAACAATATGTAACCAACTTTGAAGATTAGAGAAAATAGAAGGGGAAATGTGTTCCATTAGGACAATACTAGACAAAAGACATCGAAGTCTCCAACTGAGGTTTCGTCCAAGGAGTTTTTTCGATCCTTATCAGCCAGACAGTAAGTCAGTTCACAATTGTAACTGATCGCAACGAGTAATCTTGTTAGTGAAGAGTAGAACCTTTTTGTCAAGAGGGACAAGAAGCTCTGATTTCTGCTTTTCACTGTTTTTCGAACATAACGTTCAATCATAGGAAAGTTTCATTAGAAATACAACACTGGTATTTCAGACACAAACCATGGTCTAAAATGTACTAAAATAAGAGCTTGAATAACAATTATTTTCTATTTTCGTTAAATCATTTGCTGAATAATTATTGGCGGCTTTTTAACTTCCCGTGTTGTAAAATTGAAATTTTGAAAAAGTACTGAACTATAACTGAAAGAGTACCTTTTAATTACTTTTTGTATCCAGTTTTCTAATTTTTTAAAATTTTAAACAGAATGACACAATTCCAACATTGTTAATGCAGTAACCAGATATATCGGTGAATGCCAACCACTAACAGATGTGAAAATTACTTATTCTAAGCAATAACACCGTCCAAATCACGTTGAGCAGTACATGAGTTATGATAATGCAGTTCAATTTCGAATAACTGCACTTTGGGTAAGTTTCGATTTTATTCACCACACCGGATAAATTCACCATTAACGAAACTCACCATACTAGAAACTCCCCATAGTTCGATTTTATTCACCACACTGGATAAATTAAATTCACAACATTTGTGCCGTTATATTTTTTGTTTTCATTTTGTCTGACCTGGAAGTTGAACTGTGGCTTTAGGGATACTACTAAGGCTACTAAACTACATATTAGACAGACAGACCACAAGTACATTAAACAAACGGGGCTTAATTTTTACTTAATAAGCCCGGAAACGGAAAAAGAATGTGCGAATTATTTATTATATTTTGAACGAACAAAAACGAATTTGATGAAAAAAGTAATGAAAGCTTGGCGGTATTTTTGAAATGAAAAAATACAAAAGTACTGAATTTTTCAACAGTGGTAAAAGCCCTTGTATGGTGTTTCGAAGAAATGTTTTATGATTTACAGAAGGTGTTGACGGATGTGTAAACTCATTTAAAATGAATCTTATTGGAGTACGCCATTGCCATAATCACTAGCTTCCTCTTTATATTAAATATAAAATAAAATATTACAATACTATTCTAAAATTTTGATAACATATTGAATTGATTGTTTTCCTTTTTTGTTTTACAAAAATCTAAAAATATCAATTTTTTGTTGAAATTAAATAAACATTCATCCGTCCATCCATTCATCAGAGTGGCGATAGTGTATGTTGTTGCATTGCATTCACATGCACGCACAACTTATTTCATATGCGTTTGACAATTCCACCACATGCTGCGATATTTTAAGCCAAAAATAAGGCTAAATTTGTACACAATATTTGAATTTAAATAAAAATTAAAAAAAAACATCTAAAAAACTGTAATAAAAAACGAAAAGAAAATGACTACGCACGCATCCATACGGCCAAGAAAATGGGGTCTACGAGGAGGTATTTGAAAGAATTGAATCTTTTTTCCAAATTATGTATCAAAACTTAGAAATTCAACAAGACTAGGGCCCGATACACAGAGCTCACAATCATTGACATTTTACACGGCAATACTGTACCAATTGCCTTAGCTAAACAGAATTTTCTCCAGTTGTTTTGCAGGCAAGCTCCAGTACGTTGACAGCAGGAGTGTACATGCAATATTGAGAGGCTCTGCTAGAGTGATATGAATAGGAAGTCCTCTCCTGAAAATTCATTGGTCTCAATGGAACAGCATAAAGCTTATTTGTGTGTGCTTTCATTGCAGTTGAGAAACCGTAGATGACAAAACGCCATGTGACCTAAAAGTAGTTTCTTTAAGGCGAAATAATTTTTAAACGTGTTTCATTATAGTCCAATTCTGTGGAAAAACTAAAATACAGATTTTACAGCATTGGGTAGTGAACTGCAGCGCAATGTACGCTAACAAAAAGTCGAGGACAACTTCAGCAATATATCTCAGGTAGACTATTCGAATGAGACGTAGAGAATTATTTTCTTGTTAGCAGTGCCAGGAATCGTTATGTTCTTGCCGTAATTTATCCCTTCAGTAAATGGTCAGAAGTGTAAGCCTTACACAACTAGGATAATCGAACAGTTGTTATCGAGTAGTCAATACAGAGGATTTTAAAGAAGCCCAGTTGTTTTTACTATACAACCGACAGCGGCAGAAATGATGACCTGTCAAGTTTCAGACTAACTGATAAGGACCCGATCAAAAAAATCAAAAGGTTAAATGACATGGTCTTTAGGATTTTAAAGCCTAACAACCGTAGATTCCTAACAATATTGTTTCATTTCAATGAGGCCATAAAAACACAAACATTTCTCAATTCATTTGCGTTAAAGCCCCATAATTAATCAATTTATGAATATACGAACGACAGACATGTTTTTGTAGAAAAGAACTAGGTATGTATTGAAAAAGAGGTGTGTTCGTGTGGATTGAATAAATCATGACATTAAATATTATTTCAAAATTAAACCATCATTTTAAAAAAATTTCAAATATTTATTCAAGCCATAAAAAAATTCCAAATGATTCATGCGAGTTTGTGGGATTTTTTTTTTCGCATTAAATTTTCTTCTAATGAAGCATTTAAGTTCAAGGAATGAATTCACTCTTTAAACTTCATTTGTTTTTCAAAACCGAACAGACCAACGTTTATTTAAAAAATTGAGAGATATATAGACAGAGAGCGAGAGAGAGAGAGAATTGTATTGAAATGAAAACAAGAAGAAACCATTCAAGACATTAACGGAGAAGAAATTAAACCAACAGCCAAACGCACACACAAACACACACACTCACACAATAAACAACAAATTGAGTTAAAGAAATATGAAAAAATGGCCAGAAATACAATGCAAAAGAGCAAAAAGACATGAATAAAAAACACCAGCAGAAAGAAAATCAAAACATGTTTAAAAGGTGTAGAAATTAAAAAAAATATAACAACAACAACAACACAGAGAAACACTCACCAAAAGAGAGCGTAAAAGTGGGAGAGACATTTGGTTAGACTGATAAACAGTCAATAAACAACAAGAAGAATCAGTCAAGTTAGTTGCATTCGGGCTTTCTAAAAAGAATCAACAACAAAATTAAGAAAAAAACCGTTTCGAAGAGATCTGCCTGCGTTAATTAAGCGCTTTTAATTCGAGGGAAAAAAAGTAGAAAACCACAGTAATTTTTTTCATTATTCGTAGCAACTATGCAATAACGGGATTTTGAATTTATTAACACAACAAAAATTCAGTGTTTTTTTTTCTGTTAAATTAAAAAGAAAAGAAAAAAGTACGTGAGAAATTTGAAATTTATTCAATTACAATCAAAAAATAAATTAAATTACCAAGTGAAAGTTATTTTTGACCATTCTTAAGGTCTTTTTAGTTTTTTTTTTGTTTTTGTTTGTCTTATTCTCTGTTGTCTGTTGTTTTGTTTTCTTCTATGCAAATACTAAATACGCATACACATGCACATAGTCATAGTGAATAAATGTTTTAGAAGAGGCTAAAAGGTGACGAAAAATTTAAATGCGGCTTAAAATGCTTGCAACAGAGTTGGTAAACATTAATAATCTTGTGCGGAGGGGGAGAAGGGCATTTTTCATTAAAACTTATTTCAATTTAAATAAACGTGTTGCATTCAAATCATGATAGAGTAAGCACTACCAATCCTATCATAATTAAAGTGTGTACTAATGGTTAAAAACAGTTCATATAACAAAACCTAATTCTTCAAAGTATTGGCCGTTAATATCTATGATCCTTTGACCTTGTCTCATCTTCTTGGCAACATACGGACTCCTTACCAAAAGAATTGCTAGTTTTTAGAAGTTCAATAACAAATCAGGCGTATGCCAGTGTAACCTTCCATTGCTTGAAGCAAATGGTAGACGCAAAGTGGAAGCTCCAAACCATAAGTCGGGTATGAGGCTGAAATGATCAACCACTAGTTTTTAACAATGGAATTGACTATTTACGGGGACAATTATGCCGGCCAGTGTCGAAACAAACAGGAGAATCAGATATTCGCGACGGAACGATTCACTTTGGCCAAGTATTTCCACTTCAGTGACTGCTATACCCAAATTCTCAAGGCAGTTTTTGCCTCTGAGAGTAAATACAATTGCTATGAAAAGTTTCCCAAGAGTCTGAAGTCCGGAGTCGTCATTAAACTGCTGGTCGTGCCACTTAAAGATAAATTAACACAAGCAGAAAGGGTGGTGTGTGCAGCTAGGTTAATATAGTAACTAAGTGTGTAAAGGATGTACAGAAAAGTTTATTTGAAATACTGTCACTGCCACAAAGAAAAGTACGCCTCTGTATAAAGTTTACCATACCAGTAACGTTTAATTTTATTTTTGAATGGCAGATTGTTTTGGACGTCATAAAAGAGAACATGTCGCATGTTGAAACAACGCAGCAGAGCAGTACAACAAACAAACAACACAACAATACCAACGTACTTAAAAAAGTTAAACATGTTTTAAGTACAGGCATAATTATTTAAATTTTTAGCCTTACCAGCAGCTTGGCTTTCATTATTGCACATGTTTTCCCAGCAACAACTTAAAAGCATGTGTATGAACTCAAATTAATCAGTTACTGTTCCCCAGAACCGGCTTAGAATCAAGTCTTAAGCTCTCATATGTACACACACACAGACAGATACAAACAAATTCCTTAAGTTTTATGCAAGTGTTATAAGTACTAAAAAAAATGCCTGATGCAATACAGTGCATAATAAAAGTAATGTAATAATACCAGAAGTATTATTATGGCATAAAACCGTGCCTTAAATGTCTTGTGGAATGTTACAAGGGAATTGTTTTCATTTTATTGCTTCATTAACAACCGGTTTAAAATATATTTTTTTTTGTTTTTGTTTTTATTTAATTTGTTTTTATTTGTATTTGAACAATTAAATATTAACACGTTTAGGTATGTGATCTATATTTGGTTTACAACCATTTTAATTTAAAAAAAAATGTCAATCACAAACAATAATAAATAGGGATCTACATTCAGATGAAAGTTTCCCCGCGAAAAAGGGGAACTAATTTCTAAAAATCAATAAAACATTTTGGAAAATCAAAAAAAAACTCGTTGGATATTGGATGTACAACTTAAAAATACTGAATTCAATATGTTTATTGGGACATAACATAACATACAGTGGTGGCCTTATAATTAGAAACGATTTTTCTGGAACAGAGTTCTCTGGAGTGACGAATCTAAGTCCCAATCTGATGGATAAACGTATGTAAGACGTCCTCCAAACAAAGCCTTTGATCCCAGGTACACAGTGAAAACTGTAAAACAAATTAACAAACATACATGTTCCTAAGTCGTTTCTAATTATAAAACCACCACTGTATGTATAATGTTATACAAAATATTGGTCATTGATAACTCTGACTTTGTCCAATCTTCATTATGGATGCCAAGCCTAGATCTTGCAATTTTTAGAAGCCGCGTACATATCAAGTCAATTCTGAATACCCTGTTCTAAAGTGAAGCGTAAGAACGTTCTTTATATTCCTAAATCCACATTTATTTCAAACGCCATATGTTTTAGAAGAACCCTATATTTTATTAAAACAACAAGCCACCCACTTGACATCCATACATGTATTACGATCCATGATTAACGTATTTAACTTAAATGATCTACTAAATACGACGTATGTGTATATCGACCAACCATACAACTGTTCTAAATAAGGCATTATTATAACCCACATTCTCTTAATTATTTTTTTTATAAAAAAAATTATCGCATACCCATTTTGTATTTCAAATTTTACAGAAAAATTCTTTCTTTACAAAAACAATCAAACAACAAAAGAAAATGTTAACCAAACTACCCGATTATATAATTTCTGAATGTGGTTATCCCGATTGGCCAGCAGAGGAAAAGGCGAATATCAAATTGGCTCAAATACAAACAAATCTATGGCATACCAGTACAATATGGTCTAGAAAGTCAACAAATTATGCCAAACTCTTGCCACTCAGGGAATCATTAACGGATTACTATCGAACCCAATTAATGCTGAAACAAAAGCAGGATCTCTATACAAAGTCAACACAATATAGTTTACCCTTGCCCACAAGGCATCAGCATAGCGGAAGGCCTACAACGAAACAGGTTAATGAAATGATAAATAATGCCAAAAGGTAAAATAAATTATAATGAAAAGCTTTTAGTTTTGTATTTTTTCCTTCTTCATATACTCCACTCCATTCACACGCTCGTACTTTTGTAAATGGTTTTCATTGTTGTGTGTTAATTTAATTGTTTTCTGCTTTTTCTTCTTGGTTTTTATTTTTTCGGTAGAAAGCAACAACAATGTGTTTTGGACAAAAGAAGATCTCACATTAGCAATGCGGACAATGATTTGGATCAGTTCTAGTATGTACTTTCTAGGTGTACAAATGCTGTTTAACAGCCAAACAAAACAAGAAACAAAAAAAAAGAAAACAAGTGATCTAGTGATGATGATGATGACGATGATGTGCTACTTAAATTTTTATTGTTTAAAAAGATTATTTATTGATTTTAGTTATTAAGAAAATATTATTAAATACACTACCGTAACAGAGATTTTATCATATATAATATATTGTAATATAAGAGTGTTATATTTTGAAAAATCATTAACTTTTATTTATATAAGAGCAGATTTTATTTTTTTTTTCAATTTTCCTCATTTGCTAGGCCTAAGAAATAGTAGCATTCTATTATACAGCAGTGAATGAAGATTAGCACCCCTTCTCTTAAAAATATAACTTTAGACAAGACTATGGCAATATTCTAGTAAATGCATAGGAACAACACAGAGGACTTAAAGATTTTTCGATAGAATAGAGAGGGCTCTACGGATGATATAAAATACTGTATTAAAGGTGGTATAAATGCATTTGGAGCTGTACAAATCTTTAAAAGCAACGCGATCAATTTCTGGTCCAGCATTAAAACAACTCTTCAATATTGTAAGGAATGATGAAACATTAATTCATACGATAGAGAAAATATTTCATTTTGAAAATATATATAGGACTAGTCATTAATCTAATTTCCCATAAGCACTATACGGAAAGCAGCCGAAAGCATCACAAGAAAACACTATTGAACGGAATTCCCTAGGCAATTGCAGAAAAGGAAGATCATCCCACAACTAGCATTGTCATATCAAAAAGCCAAGTGTAGGAAAAATCTCAAACGAATGGGGAAGCTGGCAGCAGACAAACACGCTTGGAATAAATACAATTGAGTAGAAGCGTCGCGAACTATTGACAAAATAAATTACTGTCTCTTCATTGCAACCAACTAAATTATAAATCAATAATTAAATATAAACATTAGAATTCAGGGCAAAGTATATGACTATTTTTAAATAAACGCTCTGCGTTTATAAATAGTTTCTTTAGGCACATACTGGTTATACACAAAATAGTTAAAGATCACATAAAGGTCAGGAATTGCCGCAATAAGCAAGATGCCCACACAATTACTGTCATTGCATATTTAACTATGTAGAGAGATTCATCAATAACCAGTTGGGGCCTCTGGGCGAGATTAATTGAGGCAGCTAACTTCCTGCAACTGCTTGCATCTTAATAATGACATACGAAAAAACAATACCTAACTTTGATAGAAAATTACTAATGATCTTTATATTTTACCTTGGATTTAGTCTGCGGATCAGCAACGAATGTGCCGGAAGAGCTCTTAGTCCGTTATAAGAATGGGATGTAGTAGACAAACCATCTACTCGTCCATATTAGGCTGACGAAGTCTCTAACAATATCACTTCAAATGACCTATCCGTGAATATAAATAAAGTTAGACAACAATTTTATAATTATTAATTAAAAAACTTACAAAGTTCTTGTCTATACATATTATTGAATTGACTCTTTGTTACAATTTTACTGAAAAAACACGTCTTCAGAAGTATTTGTTAAATTCACTTCCTTGTTAAATACTTCTTTACTTTTTACAATAACAATTCTGTATTAAGATTTAATTATTTTTATTATTTCACAAACTTTTCAATACAAAAAAATCCCATGATGCCTGATTATGATTTTTAACTTCCAACCGCCTTTTTTATGCGTTAAAATAAAGTAAACAAACGGTATTGCCAGTTGCAAAACACAATTATTACAAAACCAGTCTATTAAGCTTGGCAATAATAATAATGTTTTTGGCTATTTTGACAGATGACACATAAAAGAGCAGAAAAAAAAATAAATTTTTTGCTGTTGTGGAATTCTTTCACTTTAAAAAATAGACGAAAAACAATTAAAGCAATTAAATATTAAAAACCAAACGAAAAACTTAACTTAAACAACAAATAAAATAGAAAGGGATGCGAATTACAACGGAAAGAGGAAGAAAATGTTAAATGCAAAGCCATAATAAATGAAATACACATCATTAAACCGATATTGACATAAGGTCAGCCAGCTAACCAGCCAATCATTTGGATTGAACTTGAAGAAATTCTTTTAGGCCATTGGCATTCCAAAGAGAAAAATTCAATTGGAGTAGTTTTAAATAAAATTTTCGAGTCCTACAACTTTATGATGTGTTATGGCTACAGAACACGATACCAAGAGTGTAATAAAAAGGCAAACATCGTTTGTTAGTGAATCAACAGAAGCAATAACAAAAACCATTGATGACAAAGAAGCTTTACAGGTAACCAGCAATGATCAACACAACACGTCAGCCTTAAGAGCAGGACATCAATTGAATACAAAATCGGGTACACGCAGCAGTTGGGAAACCTGTTACTACTGCACGCGTGAAAATTTCAAAACTGTTGCAGAATTTATAAAGTAAGTTCACTCTGCCATGTCCCATGCCATGTAAGAAAAGAAAATTATAAATTAATAAACAATGATTTTTAGGCACTTACGTGAACGTCACTGCACACGAGAAGGCGGCTCTTTTGTTTGCCGTTATGGTTTTAATGGTGTCTGTCCTTCCCTGCCGCTGGATGGTGTATCCGATCGAGACTATGATGCTCACGTAGCCAAGTATCATGTGAATCAGCAAACTCGCGAAATGCCACCTGAATGGTCTGTGTTTTCGGCCGCTCAAAATTTACCGGCCGTTTTAAATGATCCCTCCAGGGGTAAGCAAAGTAATCTGTTCACCAAGAAATGGGGTGTGGATTTTGTAGAACGTACTCATATACCAGCATCGCCTCGTTTGCCGGAAATCTCTTTTGAAGATTTCGACAAGTATGTTAACAAAATTGGCAAACGTTATAAACGGCATGAACGTTTAACGGCCCAACAAGCAGAGTTACTGGCAGAGGAAACTTCATCAGCGAATTTGTCGAAAGGGGCCGCTCCTACATCACCTTCCAGCTTAAGTTCTATACCGGAAATCTTTCTCAAGGACAATCTAAATCTGCAACATGCCCCCACTTTTGCCCAGGTATTTCCGGGCATTATGCAAAACCCTAGTGGCGAAGAACGAAGGCAAACTGGGCGTCTATTGCAGGAACAATTGTCCCATTATTTAGATATAGTCGAAGTTAAAATAGCTCAACAAGTCTCGCAAAAATCGGCAGCCTTTTTTCATGCCATGACCTCTCAAGATGCCATTATGCGTGAAATGGAAGAGGCAGCTAAAAGGGTAAAAGCCTTAAGGTCTGCTCTGCGTACGCTAAACGACACGGTGGTGGTGGACACATTTCGTGTGTTACGCTTTGCCCAAAGGCGTCAGAACTATGAAAAAGTATTGGATAAACTGTGTTTAATGGCTACCGTACATAAAACCCAACCCATGTTGCAGTTGTTACTAGGAACGCAAGACTATGTGGCTGCTTTAGACTTAATTGGCACAACGCAAGAAATATTAGCCCAGGAACTGATAGGGGTGCATTGTTTCAAGCATTTGCCCATGCAATTAACTGAAATGGAAAAACTAATTGACAAAATGTTAACGACTGAATTTGAACGTTACACCACCACTGATTTGAATAGACCTCTGGCGGATGTACTCAAAGAAACGGATAGTGTTTGTGCGGAAGAGGATAAGCTGGTGTGCATAGTAATGGGCCTTTTGAGAAAAAAGAATTTCACGTTTGTAGATGCCTACAAGGATGAGGCCATAGTTACCATAAGAGCCATTATAAAGCAATTGGTTATAGAGTTTATAGCCGCTAGTGATGTCGAAATTTGCTTAACCGGAGCCGGTGAAGAGGCGCAAAGTCTGTCGATTAGTGAGTGGATAGCATTGCTAGGCAAGGCTACTGTAGCTCTATTAACAATTCTGCAACGCATACAAGCTGTTACACATATAATGCGTCAAACGACAGATGCAGCAGCCGGTCGCTCAATTAGTAATCAAAGTGATAACCAAGAGTCGGCTGTGAATTTAATAGATTCTGAAGCTTTTCTTACCGCCTCTGATCAGTCGTTGGTACATGAAAAGCTTAATGACCTGCTGATAGCCGTGTGCCATTATTGTCACGAACGTTGTGCGAATTTGGTGTCACAACAGAGTTTGGAAAATTCTGTGGCCACAGCCGAGGAAATCGACCAACTTACTGTGTTGGTAGAAGACTTTACCGAAGGCTGCCAGTCGGTATGTGGTGTTACGAATGTGCCTTTACAAGTTGCGCTTAAAGTCCAGGCCTCTAGATTTGCCAATCGCTTTCATAGCGAACATAAGAAAAAACTTGCCTTGCTGTTGGACAGTGAACGTTGGCGTCAAGTGGATATACCCAATGAATTTCAAAAAATTATCGATCGCATAGCGGACAATAAAGAGTTTGAATTTAATGAAATGGCTTCTAAGACGGGTTTAACCAATGGCCATGTTACATCAATAAATAATTCTGCATCACAAGCGAATCCAGTATTGTTGGTCGAATCGAAGCCTTTTACGTTGGTGGGTTCGGCTTTATTGTTGGTCCAAATGCTAAGTGAATACTGCCGCTGTGCGCATCGTCTACCTATAGTTGCAGGTTACTTGTCACGCCATGTAGTGGACCTGTTGAGAAATTTTAATTGCCGTTCTTGTCAATTGGTAATGGGTGCCGGGGCCTTGCGTGTGGCAGGCTTAAAAACAATAACCAGCACCAATTTGGCTTTGGTATCCAGAGCACTACAGTTGATTTTATGGCTGTTGCCTAAAATCAAAAATCATTTCCAACTGTTTGAAGCCACAGCGATCACCGGTTTCGAGGCCATCGAACATGAAATACAAAGTCATGTTAAGGAAATCGAAAACAAAATCTGCAGCATTGTTTTGGAACGTGTGGCAGTGCAACTGGAAGCATGGGATGCTCGACCGCCTATACCTTCTCAATCGTTTCGCATTGTGTCACGACATTTAGTGAAGTTGCATGAAGCGATTGCTCCCATACTGCCCGAACAACAGATACACACCATGTACGATACGATACATCGCAACTTTAAAGACAAACTAAGGGAACAGTTGCTAAAGCTAAACATTATTAATAATGGCGGGCCCCAACATGGAGTGGTGACATCTGAATTAACATTCTATATGGAAACGTTGCGTACATTAAAAGCTTTACCGGCCGACGAGTTGGACGATAGTATACAAGAAAGTATTTGGACTTTCTAAACGAAAATGGAAAATGAAGAAAGTCATGTTTTATGGTTTTGTGCCCCCCTCCTCTTATTTTAATTCCTTTATTTTGTTTTGTTTGTTAAGATTTTTATTTAAATTTTCTTGATTAGTTTAAGAGCCACCAAAAATGATTCGATTTTTTTTTTATTTGCTCAACAAAATGGAGGTCATTGTTGTTTTGTATGGCAAACATTTTCTAAGTCCTTAGGTAATATAGTTACTAAAACGTATTCTTGAGAGTTTGTTAATTAATTCCTTCCGTTTCTAAATGCTTTTAATTGTGCTTTCTATTGAAAAAAAATTATATTTTTGGTGGTGAATGCTTTGCATATCATTTTCCTTAAGTTTGTTAGTTTTTCTTGTTGCTTTTTTCATTTTTTTTGTTATTTTAGACAAATTTTTTAAACTATTCCTTTAGAGCTTTCTCACGTTCGCAGCTCATTTGTTGTGTAAATCCAAATTGCTTTTAACAACGTTCAAAATAGTTGTAACGTTTATCTACGATTATGAATATAAATACTATACGATTGTAATACTATAATACGATAATTTTTAAAACAATTTAGATTTAATGTAATTGTATTAAAACGTCATTATGTTATTATTTTTAGATGATAGATGTTAACACACATGTACTATATTTTACAAAAGATAAAAAGAAAAAAAAAGAGAAGAATTATAACACTGTAGACTATAACACTATTTAACAAAATGAATAGGAAACCAATCAATAATAATAACCACAATTAAACTAAATGACTTGTTAAAAATAGTGAGAATAATAGTTTTTGAATTGATTGATAAAAGTAAAGTAAATTTGTATAAAATAAGCCATTGTAAAGCCATGTTTTAAATGCTTGTAATTCTACTCTTACACCATTCCACAGGCTTCGATTTAAAACATTTTAACAAAAATAAAGTCTTACCTAAAACAATAAAAATCAATTGTCGATAGAAATAAAAATTGTAGTAAAAATTAATTAAAATTAAATTCATTAATAAATAATATTTAAAGTCTATACATACATACGTTAATATTGTATAATAAATAAAACATAAGTTAAATACTAATACACCACAGAGGTTTGGGTTTTATATCTCAATTGTTTGAAATTTACTCCTTAGCTGCACATCCTTAATAATAATTTTCAATTCTTCATCTTTTTGGGCACGCATTTCATCAATAACACTTTCCCGAAAGCCTACATCCTTAGAGGGGTCATTTAAAACCTTTTCGTCTTGTTTAATCTGAGGCAGTTGAGCCACTTCATTTGTAAAACTCGTTTGTATACTCTGTAAACTTTGTGGACCCAAGGGGGTAATGCTGGACCAACTATCCGTGCCAAACCAAATTGATAAAGCATCATTGTAATCAACTGTATGTATGCGAAAAGGATTGGAAGGACTGCCAAAACCCAAGTGACTTATAGTGTCCCTTAAAGTTTTTGCTAATTTTTGTATTTTATTAGAATAAAACAATATACTGGCACCCATTAAATGGGCCATGGATCTTAAGCAACGGCAGACATGTTTTTTAATTTCCGGTTCTAAAAAAGTTAAAAGAAACAAAACAAATTTTAAATGAAGCAAAAAAACCTGTTTGAAAATACTTACCATAACCTATAAACAAATCATATTTGCCGCCCACTATTACCACGGGAAAAGGCATTAAATCCAATGTATTCATATCCATTTGATCCTTTTTAACACGCTCCTTGGCTTTTTCCATTAGAACTTCCCATTCTATTTGTTTGGTTATCATCTCTTGACAGCCGTCTTTAAGTCCCTGATAGGCTGCCTCTAAGTCTGACCATAATGTTTGTGGTTGAGCCAAATCCAACATTATCACAGCGGCAAAGTTTGAAATGCCATGACTGCGTAAAGGTACTTTAATTAATTGCTGGGAATTAAGCATAGACCCCAATTCCCATATGTTAAGCACTTGTTTTTGTAAATGTCCAGAGCGCCGTCCAAATGAATACTCCAGAGCCAAAGTAGGCTTTGGATTTTCATCACGTTCAAAGAATGAATTTATAACCGTGGTTTTTCCCACACCCTTACTGCCCAATATGAAAATGGTTCTTTCTTTGGGCCCATGTTGCTGTTGATTCAATTCAAACTGTTCCTCAGCTAATTTAAAGGCAATATCTTGTATTGTTTCTTTTTTGCTTAAATCGTTTGTCATTTTTTGCTTTAAGTTTTGCAAGAAAAATAAAAATTAAATGATTTTAATAAAAATATTAACCAAAAGCCGTTACCATGGTAACCGTTATGAATTTATTTATTCGGTTGAAAATGCAACACTGCTTGTAACACATGTGAAAAGTTAAATAGTTGGCCACACTTATTTCAAATTTTCAACATCTTAAAGTGAGAAAGCAGATATGGCCGGGAAATTGTAAAATTTTTTAACTTGTGGTTTTATTTAATTTATTTTATTTTGTTTTTTTTGCCGTATTGGCCAAGTAAGTACTTCCAAGAAATTCAAACAAAGAAATCTTCACCAAGAGTCGTACATTCATTCATTAGCATTGAAGTGTCAACTGATTTTTTGTTTTGTTTTACGTTTTTCTTTTTAATTTATTGACACTGCCATATCATAAGTATGTGTGTCAAATTTTATAAAAAAAAAATTATTAAATAATCTTAAAATAAATAGAACGTTAATATTCTCAAAGACAATTTGTTTAGTAACCCTGACAGCCACGGCAACTGCTTTTAAAATTTAAATTTCTTTGTTTACAACTCGATTGCAGTGTTACGGCTTTCAAAAACATGAGAGCGTTTAACTTCAATATCATATACGCGAGAGAGAAAGTAATTGAAAATTTATTGGTGGCATAAGTGCTTGTTTAGTTGTTCATTTCCCTGCTCTCTCAGTGGTTACAGTGTAGTTGGAAAGTAATACGCCAATGATCTGAAATCATGTTTTATTTTTTTTAATAACAAGAAAAATAAAAAAATATAAATACGTTTTTATCTCGGCTGCGGTTTCAATTGAATTATAAATAAAATAATCAAGTGCTTATCGATCAAAACAAGGTTATTATTTAAAAATAAAACCCAAGAGATTAGCAGCTATTATTTGCAAGTTAGATATACAATTAAAAATAAAATTAAATTAAAGTAAAACCTTCGTAAATCATATATTTAAAAGCTTAACGTTTTTAAATCGCTTTAAATTTTCTTTTTTTAATTATTACACACGTGTTTACAATACAATTTTGTGTCGTACTGTAGAGTTTACTAAAGTAATTACAACTTCATACCTTAGCTGTTATTTCTGATATAACACACACACACACACATGCAAACATGCAAACACATGCGTTTAAGGTTTTTATTGTTGCAAAGAGAGTGAGAGATAATAATTACGGAGAGAGAGAGACTTACTGACTCCAATTGTTGGTTGACTATGATTTGTGTGCTGCTCTACTCATGCAGTTGTTGTTCAATATAATATTTATTGAAAACAACAACAACATATGGTATTAAAATAGTAGTACTAATATAACTAGTTGGCAACGCGCACTCTCAAATACAAACGTTATTTTCATAAAGAAACCGAAACAGAAACAAAACCACATACAACAACGGTATAAAAAACGAACAACTCAACTCACAACGACTCAATTACTCACCAACCGACCGACCGTTTTGAAAAAATAGTAAAAAGATTTCGTTTGTCACAGTTGTTGTTTTATACGGTCTAGATGAAGTCATAACCACAAAGCGCTTATAAAGCTGCTGCTGCTTGCTGGCTGGTTATAAATCCTTTTAAATTGTAAAATAATTTATTCATTCGCTTTAGTGTTAACATAAAAATTAATACAAATAAATAAAAGTAAATAAATCGAATAAATAATAACAACAACGGCAACATCTTCAACAAATAAAAATTAAAATGGAGCAGAAAACAAGTGCAAAAAATTAAAGAGAGAAAGAAAAAAAATATAAAATCAATTGCCGAGTTAAAGTTTTGAAACCAATAAAGGAAAGTGTGTGTGTGTGTGAGAGATAGAGAGAGAGAAGGAGATAAAAATTAATAAAGAAGTAAATTAGAAGTCAATAAATAAATACAAGAAAAAAATTAAAAACGGAAAGAAAATTAAATGTCAGTCATGTGCACGTACATATAAGTGATTGCCAATATCGAAAATATTTCTGCAATCGTTGTTGTTGTTGCCTTTTTAAAGTTGCAAATGAAAATTAAAAATTAAATTAAGTGTGTGTGTGTTTCTTTTTCTATGTTACATTTGCCATTTATCGTAGTTGTTATTGTTATTGTGTAATCACATCACCGCCACCAAACGAAAACGAAGTTTTAAAAGGAGAGCACAAGTAAAAGAAAATCAAGTCAAATCCAATAATATTGCTGGAATATTTATTGCAATAAATCCATGTAAATCTTATTTAAAGCTCACAACAACAACAACAAAACTAACGACAACACCAACAATTAACAGACAACAGTAGCAGTAAAATAGTAAACATTGCTCTTCTTATTATTGTTGCTGTTTGGCCTGTAAATTAACTTTTGCCGTCATCAAATAAACAACAACCATAAGGTGGGTAATAAAACAACAATTTAAATCGTATTCTCTTCTCACTTGTTTTCACTTGTTCATTCATTCATTAAAACAAAAACATTATCCTGCACTCGCCATTTAATTTACAACAAACAGTGTAACAATTACTCTCTGACGTTAACGGCGGTTTTTGTTGTTCCTGTTTTTTTTTTCTTGTTTAACACGACAAAAAAAATGACAAATTAATTCGGCAAAATTTCTCTATTCAAAGGGCGCGCTCAGGTTTTTGTATGAAAGAAAAAAAAAATGTGTATGTATGTATAGGTGGTCCTAATAAAAGCCCCTCTATACTCTCTTTTCAATAACAACCCCTTACATGCTTTTTTGTTTTTTTTCATTGAAAAATGTGTAGAAAGGAATTTATTTTCGTTGGATTTTTTTTTTGGGGAAAGCTCTCACAAGCACAACAACAAAAATCGATTTTTCCTTCTCTACTTTTACTACCGCTTAGTTACAATGTATGTACATAGTAGTAGTTGTTGTTGTTTTAAAACTTGATTGCCTTGCGATTTACTCTTGTTCTCCTTGCCGACCCACTTCTGAATTCACACTTTCGTGTCAAATACAACAAGAGAACATAAATAAACCAAACAACAACAACAACAACAATAACATTAACATCATAGCTACCGTATGTTTTGTTAAAAAAAAAGCTTAACTTGTAATGCAAAAACGCTAAAGTAAAGCAGAGAAAAAAAAACGAATCCTGTTAGAATTAAAACGATTGTGTGTGTATTTACTCTCTCTCTCCCTCTCTCTCTTTCGCTCATATTAATTGGGAATTTATAATTGTGTCTATTTCTGTGTAGTAGTAGTAGTTGTTGTGGTTGGTTTTCTTTGGTTAGATTTGAATTTAGTGATAATGATCTTAATAATTACATTATTGGCGATTGCTAATTATTGTGGCCTTCATAAACTGTGAAATTAAAAACTCTGTGTACGTAAGAACGTGTGTAAAGCAGGTAATATCGCTATTAAGGGTACTCACAGTTTGTTGGCAATTCAAATGTTTAAAAATTCAGTTGTAGAAAATTATGAAACATTGAAATATTTTTTGGAAGAAATGAAGGCAATTATTTACTTGATTGAACTTGAAACTCTAAAACTTTAAATTTTCCTATTGGATGTTATGTATATGATGAGCTTAAGGTTCTAACAAAGTTGTTTTTCAGCTCGGGGTTTCAGTATTTCAGTTGGGAAAAAAATATTTGATATAAGAGTCCAGCTCTTAGGAAGTTTGCTTCCATACAACAACATGTTTTGAAGTATACAGCGCGATCTAGCACGGTTATTGATAGCAAAATTGAATTAGAAATTGTTTTGGGTCCAGTTTTAATTGGATTCCAAAACAATTTAATGATTTTTTTATACAAGAAGGAGTCTGAAACATTAAACAATTGAAAAGACATTAGAAACGAGTGCCTTAAAGTTCTATCATCGATATTAAAACGAGACCTTTTAGGAGTCAATTAATTTATGCTTTTTAAAGTGACTATCGATTTAACCGATAAAACTATCACTTTATTTTAATTCATGCCAATATGGCACTCTGTGAATACCTGTAATGTTTCCACAACTTACTACCTTTAACATTTAAAAGTTTTTCTGAAAAAAAAGCTTCTAAAGATTATGTGGTTTTGACCTTATTAAAAAAGAACACAAAACACAGAAGAACAATACAAAAAAAGAGTGAATAAATGAGAAAATTATTCATGGTTTTAATGAGTTTAACAATGAACCACCGCCACTGATTGTGTGTAAAATTTGCTCAAATCTTTACAACTATAAACTCTACATTTTGCTTTTCGTTTTCTTTTCTAAAAATTACAGAAAATCTAAATCGTATGGCTGCATAAATAATTTTAAACTTTTAAATTTTATTTTTACAAAAAAAAAAAAAATCTGAAAATAGAAAGAAACCAGACTGTGTTTAATTTTAATCAGGTTTATCGCTTCTTTTCCTCGTAAACTTTTTTAAATTTTATTTCTGTTGAACAAGTTTTTTTCTACGTTTTTTTTTTTTTATAGAAAAACAAAAACTTAAAAAATACCCAACATTTGTTGAGTTTTGTTTTTTGTTTTTGTAGAGAATTAATTAATGAAAAAAGAAGAACAAAAAAAAAACAATAAAAAACCATTCTTAGAATTAATTTTGAATTGAAAAATAAAGTTTATGTTTCCTTTACTCATACACACATACATTTCACAGGTATAGTGGCTAACACAGGAAGTGCTACATCATTTAATGTGAATGTAAATTTATTGTCATTGTCGTTATCTTTAATACTTTAAACATTTTCGAATAAATTTCAATATTTTATTATTCCGTTATTATATAACAGAAATAATTCAATAGCAGCAGTATTTCTTATAGGATTTGTTTTTTTTTTTTTTATTATTTTTGAGTAGCATTGCTAGAGCACTGCGACCAGATGATTGATTGTAGTGGCTTCAATCCATATACCGTATCCGTAAATAGTTCTCTTGATAAGCACTCACAGAATGTACAACTATTAAGTCTTTGAGCCCGCTCTGAAGGCCAGTTACTATTGTTAGGCAACTTCTGCAAATTACTCAACAAAAGTTTAGATTGTCTGCAACTGATTTTAGCGACTTTATTCTTCCAGACTTCTATTTCCACGCTGCAGTAGAGTTATGCCCTCATCAGCGACGAGAAAATTTCCCTTCTCGTTAGCTTATTTACTTGTTTATTGTCGTGAATTTCTACGAGGTCTACATACATACATAATTGGTCATTACAATCCTTCAGTCCGGATTACGACCTAGTTTCTCACACCACTTATGTTGTGTGTGTTAATTTTATTCATGAGTGGCGGGACCTACTGATTAAAGTCGACTCCGAACGACAGATTTTTGAGAAACTTTTCATGGCAATTTTATTTTAACGCTCAGAGTTTTTGCCAGAAATCTGCGAGGTCTGGGTGACTTTATTTCTGCTGCCTATCTCATATTAATTTCGAGTCATGTTCGTACGTTCTACGAATCTGAATTGTCCGGCATGACGGTCAAATAACATTGCTATGTCCACCCTTTTGCACTTCCAGTCAAAGTTGAAATGGACTCATCTTTCAATGGCATACTTGGAAGATACTTTCTACTTCCTTTACAGATCCTGCAGTGATTGACAAGTAGTCATACATCTTGTTTGTTTGACGAGCTTTGATTCCAGAATGACATATCAAGGGTCCTCCAAATAACTTTTTTTTTGAAAATGCTTTAAAAAAAAAACTACTGAATATTTTCTCAAATTTCTTTTTTCATTTGAAAGTACAATCCTTCCGGTTAATAATGGAAAATAATTTCATTCAAATGGCTGCCTCGACTGGCCATACAGTAGCTTACACGATCGGTCCAATTTTTAAGCACATTATCGATTGTGTGCAGCTGTATTTCACCAATGGCTTCACGAATATTGTTCTTTAAAGCGTCAATTGTCTCTGGCTTGTCGCCGTAACACTTATCTTTTACGGCACCCCACAAATAATAGTCCAACGGTGTCAAATCGCAGCTCTGAGGTAGCCAAACGACATCAGCTCTGCGGCTGATAATGCGATCTTCAATAACAGGACGCAAAACATCGAGTGTAGCTTCGGCTGTGTGGCACGTAGCGCCGTCCTGTTGAAACCAAATGTTGCCAATATCCTCCTCTTCAATTTTTGTGAACAAAAATTCGTTCAACATGGCCCGATAACGATCGCCATTGACTGTAACGGCCACTCCTTGCTAATTTTCGAGGAAAAATGGCCCAATTATGCCACTGGACCAAAATCCGCACCAAACAGTGACTCGTTTTGGATGCGTCGGCTTATCAATGTATGCGTGCGGGTTTTCTGTGCCCCAAATGCGACAATTTTGCTTGTTTACATACCCGCCAAGATCAAAATGAGCTTCATCTGAAAAGATGATTTTTTTTTACCAAAATCGGCATCTTCTGTAAGTCGATCGCAGGCCCACTTAGCGAAGCGAAAACGCATTGGATGGTCCATATTCATTCAGCGGAAGGATAAAACTAATTATCTGCCAAATCAGACATGAGCTAAGTGTTACCATTCACGAAATAAGCACTAGTTAAAAAAAAAAACGTTAGATGGCGGACCCGATAGATGTCATATTTGATTAAGAAATTCTAGGGTAACACCAACAATCCTGGGTTATAAATAGTAATTGTAATAATTTCAGTGCCCTGATCTGTTCAGATTCAGATCATTTAGATATTTACCTCTTATAAGCAGCACACATCCTTAGCACAAAAACTAAATAGGATTTCGTTTACGTCATAGAGAAGGAATACACTTTCCCATTGCATTCTTTATGAATTAATATATTTACAAAAAAAAAAAAAAAAAAGAAAACATTTTTAAATATTTTCTTTATAATTTCCATATAAACTCACTCAATTGCATAAACATTCTTAAATTATTAAACGTTTTGCACAAAGATGTCAACGATAACTGCTGTTTTGAGATGCAAATCGTTTATTGTGTTTGCATTCACAGTATAATTACAGAAGTGTCAGTGGGGCAATTGAAAATTTGTGGCATGAATGGATACTTCAATTACAGACTGGCAAACAGACATCCACAGACAGACACACTTCAGTTAAAAATATTAAATGAATCGGTATCATGCATAATAATAAATACAATGAAAAAAATTAAAAAAAAAATGATTTATTTTCCCCGATTTCATTTCGCATGTCAAGATGAAATTATTTTCATTATATTCACGATATGTAAAGCTAGTGACTGTCTGCCGGTTGATTTAAATGAGAAACTCTTTTGGCTTTTTTGCAATTTTTCTTTTCATTGTAAAAGAGAAATAAAGTGACTGTGAATTGGTGTTAGTTTTAGTGCATTTCGTATTATTATTTGTATAATCAGCTCCTTGTCACAAGGAATATACATATGTATTTATGATTTATTACCCTTACCTTTATTTGGAATACCTTGATTGGAATATATTTTTTTTGTATATATTGGCTTATTGAAGCAACATGGTACCCTCGCAGATAATGGGTGATTTTTTAAGAGCTATAGGAAAATTTAAAAAAAAAAAACACATAAAATTCAGAAAAATGCATGAAATCTTTATTTGAATCGATAGTACGGTCCATATAATTTAATGTTTGAAGATTATTTCATGCAAATGTTGACCGCGACTGCGCCTCAAATCGTCCATCCGCTTAGTCCAATTTTGGCATACTCTTTCCATAATTTCGGCCGATATCTCACGAATAAATGCTTCAATGTTGTCTTCCAATGCTTCAATTGAAGCGGGCTTGTCTGTATAGACATGAGCTTTAACATAGCCCCACAAAAAATAGTCTAAAGGCGTTAAATCGCACGATCTAGGCGGCTAATTGGCCGGTCCCGGACGTGAAATAAAATGTTCACCGAACACGCCTCTCAATAAGTCCATTGTTACTCGTGTGTGTGTGGCATGTGGCACCGTCTTGTTGAAACCACATGTCATGTAAGTCAAGCTCTTGCATTTTGGGCAAAAAAAGTTGGATATCATCTCACGGTAGCGCTCACCATTCACAGTTACGTTACGATTGGCAGCATCTTTGAAGAAGTACGATCCAATGATGCCACCAGCCCAGAAACCGCATCAAACTATGACCTTTTCTGGATGCATTGGTAGCTTTTGCAATGCTTCTGGCTGATCTTCACTGCAAAATCGATAATTCTGCTTATTTACGTATCCATTGAGCCAAAAATGAGCTTCGTCGCTGAACACAATTTTTCGATAAAGAAGTGGATCTTCGGCCAAATTTCCAAGCGCCCATTCACCAAAAATTCTGCGTTGCTGTAGGTCGTTCAGCTTCAATTATGCACCAGCTGTATTTTGAAAGGCTTCACACCTAAATCCTTCCGCAAAATTTTCCACGTTGTTGAGTAACAGGGGCCCAAATGCTGCAAACGGCGACGAATCGATAATTGATGGTCATCATTAACACTGGCCGATACAGCTGCGATATTGCCTTCAGTTCGCACTCTACGTAAGTGTGTTGGTGGTTTAATATCCAACAATGTAAATTTGATGTGAAATTTAGTAACAATAGCCCAAATAGCTGCTTCAGTGGGTCGATTAAACTGATCATAAAATGGAAGAAGCGCGCGATGAACTTTCTTAACAGAGCACGCACGCATTTTGATAATAAAATTCAATGACTGGCAAGCATTGTTGGTTTGTAAGACGATTCATGGTTAAATTATAGACCAAACTGAAGATGTTGACAGTGAAACAAAACACGAAACGTGCGTGAGCTGTTTAAACCAGTGTTGCCAAAAAGATAATAGCTAAAAAATCACACGTTAAAAGAAACCAATCGTTATTCTATGAATTGAATATACTATTCCTGTTTCCTAAAAATGTGTAGAAAGGAAAGTGTCCTTGACTATTTTCCTTTGAACTTCTTTGGCAAGTGTTCTAATTAACAATGTTGCAATTATAGTCTCTATGCCTTCCTCCTCAATAGCCAATAGAAACAACAAATTCGAATGAAGATATCAAACGATAGAAAAACCCCAGATTGTAAATTTTCTTTCTTTTTTTTCGATTCATTTTTTATTTATTTTTGTTTTTTTTGGTTGGAAATCAACCTACAAACGAAATAAATTGAGAAAAAGAAATCCGTACAACCCACAAATGAAATGTGTTTGTCAATTACTTTGCCTATGTGGCAAGTGTGTGTGTGCTGATATATATGTGGGTATATAAAGTAAGATAATCCTACATTTATTGCATTTATTGCAACATCAACATCATCAAATTGTTTTTCTTATTCCATTACGATTCATTTCAATTTATTTTCAATTCTTTATTTCTGTTTATTTTTCTGTTTTTTTGGTTTACATTGGTTTGAATTTATTTTCTGTTAAAATTTATAGTCATTCAATCTACTTTGAATTAAGCTTACTAAACTAGCAACAACAACACTAACAACAACAACAAGTATAAATAGTAACAATAATGGCAAACATTTATAAGACTTCTCTTCTTGAATTCATTTTTTTGTAGCAGCAAACAGGAAATTCATTGCCAACAAGGTGTGTCATCCCATCCATTCATTTATTCATTTATTTATTCATGACTTTTCAACACACACAGATACCACCAACCAACCAAACAGAGCACCGCACCGCATCGCACCACACTTACAACACTTACAATGCGACGACTACATACATGAATACATGCAACACTGAAAGCCCAAATGTTGCATCACTGACTTCCGTTTTAAGAAGTTCGTTTAATTTTTTTTGCCAATGTGCCACATTCACATTACATTACTACTACTACCACCATATACAGGGGGGGCTAAATGCCTGTCACCATTACCAACGTCTTTTGAAAATCAAATAAAATTGTTTTCCTTCTTCACTCCACCCTCTTCAGACTATTAAATCAGCAGGATATTGAGATTGATTTTCAAATTGTTTTCAATTGGAAAAACAAATTCGAAAAAAAAATTGAATTTTGACAGGCAAATTGAAAAAATATTACCAATGAAATGAAAGTGAATGTGGCATGTGGCAAGTGCCACATATTTATTGTTGGTTATGCAAGGACTTGATTAATTGGTTGTTTAACATGAATTGTTTTTTTAACTCTCGAAAAAGGTATTGAAAAGAGCGAAAGTATCAAATTATTCATGCAATTACGTTAACCAAGCGACTCGACAAGCAGAAGTCGCCATAGTCTAGTAGGTAGTGTGTTGGCTTATTAGACGTAAAGCCAGGGTTCGAGCCCCAGGCCAGACATCAAAACAAAATACAAAAAGTATTTTTTCGGCGACTTCCTCTCAGCAGATTTCTGGCAAAAACTCTGAGAGTAAATAAAAATTGCCATGAAAAGTTTCTCAAAAATCTGTCGTTCGGATTCGACTTTAAACTGTAGGTCCCGCCATTCTGTATAAAATTAACACACACAACATAAGTGGTGTGAGAAACTAGGTCGTAATCCTGACTGAAGGGTTGTAATGACCAATTATGTATGTATGTACATATGTATGCAAGCGACTCAACTCGCAGTAAAATCCATTATACGATAATGGTCGCAGTCGTATGCCCCACCAAGGAAGCTAAGGATAACAGAAAAGGAGGATAATTCCCCTTAGAATAATCCATTCGTATGACCCCTAATTTAATAGAGAACATAACATTTTCAGGATATCAATAACCAATACACCCAACACAGCAACCCAATATATTGTTAGGTTTTTATCCTTTTAAAAACTTTTAAAATATGAACTCGTAGTTTGCAAATAAAATAAAAATAAATTTGTGTTTAGTTTTAATTAAAATTCTTTGTTATTTGCATAATTCAGAGTGCCACTGTTAACAACTTGATGTAAACAACAACAATTGCTTTTCTTTGTTATTCCTCTGTTTACACCATTACACCAATTACTAGGAAATTATTCGACAGATCATTGTAAAGGATATCTTTAAACGACGATTACTTTCTTCAAACACCCAGCGTCTTCACACAAGATTGACTGAACTTCACTAACTCATTCACCTGCTTTACCGTGCCTTTTATATGGCAGAGTACACAGTCTGATAAATGTTGTTGAAGGCGAATGTTCGTGACTTCGCCTTCTCGAAATCTCTATAAATATAAACATCATTGTTTGCGTATTTTGTTTACATTTACTCTTGTAGTGTTGTTTGTGTATTTTTGTTTACTTGTTTGCCATTTTTTATGCTGGTGTTTGTTGTTATATCAAGCAATACGATAATTTGTAAACAGGTTTGTTTACTGCATTGTTTTGTTTTTGTAGTTTTTGTTTATCATTTTAATGTTAAGCGGTGTAAAAGTAAAACACCAGTATTTTGATTTTTCATTTTCGTAACAATATTTTCAGTGATGCTGCAACGGCAAATAAGGACCCTGTATTCTAGGATCTGCCAGATTATGTGCTTAACCGAAGATATTTTAACAAGGAATTGAAAGAAGAAAATAAAACTCGGATTAAGTAGATGAAGATGCTTTGTTGGACTTTTGAAGAAAGTAAAGGAGCCTTAATAGACTAGTATATGTGGATCTCATTTGAATTTATACACCCAATCTAAGTTTCAGTCTGCAATTCAATTCTCAATGATGCATCTCCAGTCATATTGTCACATCGTAATTAAAATTTTATTATTCTTGTGAGTTAATGTGTCCCTGCTTATGCCACAGACCACCGCAGACCACCCGCCCTGTAATAATCAATAATTTTATTGAATCCTTATACAACAGACAGACATCTTAACCTTAAGGTCTCTATTAAATTTATGCCATGGTTTGGTTGGTCTGCTGCAGCTTGCTGCCTCACGCATTTTGTAAATATTTTTCATTTTTTTTATTGCATTTTGACACGTTTTGGTTGTTATCCTCAGCCCATTATAAGCAGGTTATCTTGAGGCTTTTCTCGCCTTTAGCTATGGGGAAATATTTTTTATTTTTAAACAAAAGGGGAAGCGTATGGCGTTTGGTTGGTGGTTAACTGTTAAGGCTGTTTTGTGTTTGTGTCACATTTTCCTGTTTAGACACACTTTTGCACGCGTGTTACTACCAACCATGCACACACGCACACATTCTGTTTACGAGCTCATTATCCATCAAGTTTATGCGTTAAGTCGTCTTCACAATGGCACTCCCTTATTATTTTGTTTTTGTTGTTGTTGAAAAGCTTAGAGGTTTGCTGTTTTGGACAGGTCCTTAAAGCTGGCGGCATGCGGTTTGGCAGAAAGTTAAACATTTTCCTGTAATTTTTGTTTCCCTCGTTGTTGTGAGATTTCTAGTATTTTCACTTGGGAACTCTTTCGTTCTGTAGAAATGTGTGGGAATTGTGAACAAAAGGAAGTAAAGTTTATTTCGTAAAAGTTTGGCACGTTATATGCTAAAGGTTGAAGGTCAGAATTCAATGTATTGGACAGCAACTAAACAGAAATCTAAAAGTCAGGGAATAAGTGAGCGTAAGAGGGAAAGAATACGTAATAACTCCTGGCACTAGCAGCGACGGTCCATACTCTCAGTCGTAGAGTTCCGAGATCGTGTTTAGAAAGTTATTTTAGATCGCAGACGGCACTGTTGCATACATATACAACATAAGTGGTCATTACAGTCAGGATTACGACCTAGTTTTACACGCAACTTATGTTGTGTGTGTTGATTTTATCCATAAGAGACGGGATCTACAGTTTAAAGTCGACTCCGAACGACAGATTTTTGAGAAACTTTTCATGGCAATTTTATTTTAATGCTTAGAGTTTTTGCCAGAAATCTGCCGAGAGGAAGTCACGAAGAAATATTTTTTTATTTTGATGTCTGACCTGGGGCTTGAACCGTGGCCTTACGTCTAATAAGCCAACACACTACCTATTAGACTGCGGCGACTTCAGTTCAGTTCAATTTAATCGAATATTTTCTGTTGTTGGCTAATTTATCATTTTGCCAAAGCGATAATAGGAAATCAATTGTCCAATTAATGACTCCATACGACTCAATCCATGTACAATAAAATGGAAAAATAAAAAAAGAAAAACATTTCAATGGGAAAACATTCATTCACACAATCATTCTTCATCCACTCAATAATCATACATAACTTCAGCTCAATTGCCATGGCGTAGAGAATGCTTAGAATGTTTTGTTCTAAGCTAAGCTTAGTTAAGATTCTGTTGGCTTTGTGTCTTTGCTTGCTATTCCAATTGCAATGGTACGTACAATAATGAATTTATGGTCATAAATGATTAGCCAAGCGTTGCTTAAATAACTTTTAAGTTTTACTCTGAAGCTAGGCTACACATACGCATACAAAATACACTCGCATGTAAAGCAATGCATATATGCATGCATATAGAGAACTTGCAACATACAAGAGTATAAACGACTGACTGACTAACTGTTCTAGTATGATGCAACACTTATGCACACTCATATGTTCACATTTACACATGGATTTTCATTCATAATTCACTATGTTGCCGAGAATACTCATCTCACTTAGCATTTTATTCAGGTAGTAATTGATCCAATAAATGCTACACTGTGTTGTAAATATGTACGTACATACCTGCGTACAAGTACATACTTCATCCACCACACATTAATAATCTTTCCTTAGGTTTGTCATTGTGTGAGTGTCATTAACTAGAAGAAGAAGTCACACATGAGAACTTTTTGGTGACAACTTTTCTTGGCTGGTTGAGCATACAACTCCCCCTCTCTCTCTGTGTCTTTGTCTTTCTCTAACTGGTATTATAAGATTTGTTTTGGCCCACAAAGCTTTACAAACGTCATCATCTGTGATGTGAAACAACAGAAAATCTATGAAAAGTGGTTGAAAAAATCACACACGTTAATGACACAAGATTCCCATGAATCCCTTGCCACTAACTAAGATTGTGTCATATTAAATGAAATATTCTTGACACACACACACACACACAGTAACAAACGACCAACACGTGTGTGTGAACGTTTCCGTCTGTCTGTCTGTCTGTCTGTGATAAGAATTTATCGGACGGCCTAAGTCAAATAGTGTTCATTGGCTATTTAATTGGACACGAAACAGATTCGTTTTTTAAGATTGCGTTGAATTTAATTGCGGTTGTTGAGAGGAAAAGTTTTCATTAAAATTTATTCATTTAACGATGGGACGCTATCTATGAAATACCAATGACAAGAGGCAAATGAAAATTGACTTTGGTCATTAGGAAGAACATTTCTGCAGAAACCATCCAGAATTCAAGGGGACTAAGTCACTCAATGGATGTAAAGGCGGCGTTATGTGCCATCTTTGTTTTCTCTGAATTCACACCAGCGATCAGCAATGAGTATTCAGAAAGATGAGTAGAATCGGATCATACTCATAATTTCTGATACTTATAAGCAGCATTCATACTGTTACGCAAATCGAAACGACCTAATAGCGTTTAACAACAAAAACGATAAACAAAAGCCACACGATACAAATACACACTAACGCTAAGAATACAATGAACGTGTTGATTATCTATAGCTGCACACACACGTATGTACGTCGTACCTGGTTGCGTCTGGTACCAACAACAAAATGTATGTGACAAAAGGGGATAGACAACATAAGCAAAGTACACAAACAACAATGTATTAGCAATAGAGCTCTCGAGAAGGCGAGATCACGAACCTTCCACTTCAAGAATTTTCGTTAGACTGGTTGTGTCGGACCATAAAAGGGCTGGACAAAGCAGGCAGCAGTCAGTAATAATTTAGTCAGCCTTGTGTGAAGTGTGAACAAAACAACTCGTAGTTGTAAAGCGAATAGTTGTGTGATAAGAACTAGTAAAGTGTAGAAACAGATTATTATTGTTGTATCGTTAAGTTGTATACGGTGGCACACAAAAGTAGTGTAAATAATAAAGAGAGTTTAAGAGAAAATAAAAACATATTTGTTTTTACTTGATTTGCCATTAACGAACTCATATTTAAACGTTTTTAAAAAGGTAAAAACGTAACAATACTTATTTTAAAATCATGCAAACTCTACTCATATTCAAGTTCGAAGTACTCATCATATTCATACTTAACAACACGTATGATGTTCATGTTGATTTCGACTCTCCATAACTCAACATATACACGAAGCACAAAATAAGTATGAATCACGTACGAACACTAAAATACTCACTTAAAGGTTGCATGTTTGCTCTGTTTTCGGCTCTGTCTTTTTTGCTTTGTTGTAAATGCAACAACTAAGACTGTAAATTTTGAAGAATGATTCGAGTCACTCGAATCATTTATAAGTACAATTATAAGTATTTTTCTAAAGTTATCATGAATCTAAATGAGTAGGCTTATGAATCAAACATATTTCGAATGGTATGAGTATGATGTCAATGTTGTACGCATACTTATTGCAACCTGTACTTATAACTCAACGTTGTTGTGAGTATGAATGAATCAGAGTACATAGTTAAATATCAATATTGTTGACTCACTTATATTCAAAACTTCATGAGTGCTTGTGAGTAGCGACAAAACGATTCATTGCTGTCCTCTGAATTCACACGGAGTACCCTCGCCGTCGAAATATTAAAATCTGACGCCTAAAAGGCTTTTAACTAAAACTGGCTCTTACAGGACTTAAATAAATTTTTTTTATAATTAAACCTTTTGAATACCCTACCCTCTCTCTGCCTTTAATATAATTTTCTTTTTTTCTCGTTCTATTTTTGTTTTCCTTTCCTCTTCTCTTCTATAAAAATATTATTTTTGCCTTCAAGTTTTTTATTTCGTTTTTCCTTAAAAATAAAATTGCAAAAATAAAATCAAATGAAATAAAAAACTGGAATTAAGTAAACAATTAAACGCGCTAATTGCCTTAATTGAAATTGATTACAACAAAACGCTTTTGGTTTCAAGTGCTTTAGCCTTTAGGAAACGCTCTTCAAATAATCAGATCCGATCAACCCTAATGACTCTCTGCTAATGACACATTAAGTGCCACAAAATGTTACAAATTTAACGGCTTTAAAATTAAAATGCCATGATAAGGGCAGGCAGGCAGGCTGGCTGGCTGGCATGTAGGAAGGCAAGCAGTGAGACAGTCAGACAAGGGCGTTAAATTGTCTAAATCAGCATGAATTCAAGTGTTGTCGTTAAGTTGTTGGCAGTTGGGGGGTTGCTTCAAGAGAGTTGGTGGCAATGGGTGAATAGATGAGTAGCAGATTTGTTTATTTTATTTAAATCTTAACGAGACATAAATTTTTTATCGAATAATTTTTTTTATCACACAACAAATTTTTTAAATGTGATTACAAGAATACCTAATCATCCCTTCGGTTTGAAAATACTGCTTCAAACCTCTTTTTCCTTTATTTACTTTCGTTTTGTGTTTGAACAAATCCTTTGCTTTTCCTGTTCCTTCCTTTCTCTCTCCTTTTAATTCCCTTTCAACGTTTTTTCTTCCATTTCCATTTTTTTCTATAAACTTGTTCAAAGAGTTTTGCCCATTGCCTTACACTTATCCTCGGTTTCAATTGCTTTTGCTCTGCTCCTCGTTCAATAAAACTAAAGCTCTGGTTAGCCATTGTTAATGACTGTGGGAATATTCGTTGTTGAACATTCAAAGGTACGACTGTTATGGTGACTTTTATACCCGGCGTTATTTGAATATGAACAGCCGTGCTGTGTCTTCACTTTCCCACTCTACACGTTAATTATTCGAGTGTTTAAGAGTATGCCAATTTAAGAGAGAGAGAGAGAGAAAAAACTCTTAAATTGTTTGCCATATTGACAACTTTTATTTGTTTTCTATTAATTTCTCTTTCTTTTTTGCTTTTATTTACAGAACCTCGTAGGAAATTTTACGTAATTTAAGGTAAGTTTTTTAAATTAATTTCTTGTACTATTTTGTAATAATTTTAAAAGAGAGAAACAAGTGTTTTTAAATTATTTATAAAGTCTAGCTTAACTGTATTAAAAATATAATATGTAATAATATAATATAAATGTAAAAATCTAGATACTGGTGTTTTACTTTTACATCGCTTAACATTAAAATGATAAACAAAAGCTACAAAAACAGCTGCAGTAAATAAACCTGTTTACAAATTATCGTATTGCTTAATATAACAACAAACACGAGCATAATAAAAATGGCAAACAAGTAAACAAAAGTACACAAACAACACTACAAGAATAAATGTAGACAAGTCATGAACATTCGCCTTCAAGAACATTCATCAGACAGTTTACTTAGGCGACTGGAGTGAGTGAGATTCAGTCAGTCTTGTGTGAAGATGCGGTGTGCTTGAAGAGAGTTATCGTGGTCCGAATAATTTTCTAATAATTGTTATTGTTTATGCAAAGGTTATAAACAGAGGAATAACTGGGTGTGTCTTCATGTTGCTAACAAAGTTGAGAAATGCAGATACACTGACAGGAGGAAACACAGTTTAACTGGAATACGTACATGCGCCCAGTAAAAGTTCTGATCAGAGCATCCAATGCGCAATTACCGACAGTTTACTTATGAATTCAAATAATCTGACATTTCCTTAAAAACTCTCGGCATATGTGGAAGAGCAAAGGTGATGGTTGTAGGGCATTTCATAGTAGCCCAACTCTCCAAACAAATCAGAAGATTTTCATAGAAAAGCATTCCAAGCTTCATAAAGGGTCCGCCAAATAAACATTTTTTTTAAAATGCTTTAAAAAAAACTACTGAATATTTTCTTAAATTTCTTTTTTTATTTGAAAGTACAATCCTTCCGGTTAATAATGGAAAATAATTTCGTTCAAATGGCTGCCTCGGCTGGCCATGCAGTAGCCTACACCAGAAGATGCCGATTTTGGCAAAAAAAATCATCTTTTCAGATGAAGCTCATCTTGATCTTGGCGGGTATGTAAACAAGCAAAATTGTCGCATTTGGGGCACGGAAAACCCGCACGCATACATTGAGAAGCCAACGCACCCAAAACGAGTCACAGTTTGGTGCGGATTTTGAGCCATAGGCATAATTGGGCCATTTTTCTTCGAAAATGAGCAAGGAGTGGCCGTTACAGTCAATGGCGATCGTTATCGGGCCATGTTGAACGAATTTTTGTTCACAAAAATTGAAGAGGATGATATTGGCAACATTCGGTTTCAACAGGACGGCGCTACGTGCCACACAGCCGAATCTGCACTCGATGCTTTGCGCCCTGTTTTTGAAGATCGCATTATCAGCCGCAGAGCTGATGTCGTTTGGCTACCTCGGAGCTGCGATTTGACACCGTTGGACTATTATATGTGGGGTGCCGTCAAAGATAAGTGTTACGCCGACAAGCCAGAGACAATTGACGCTTTAAAATATTTTTGAATATTCGTATATTTTTTTATTTTTTTGAATATTCGTAAAGCCATTGTTGAAATACAGCTGCACACAATCGACAATGTGCTTAAAAATTGGACCGATCGTGTAGGCTACTGCAGGGCCAGCCGAGGCAGCCATTTGAATGAAATTATTTTCCATTATTAACCGGAAGGATTGTACTTTCTAATAAAAGAAAATATTCAGTAGTTTTTTTTAAAGCATTTTCAAAAAAAAAGTTATTTGGCGGATCCTTTATAAGGCAATGATCTCTGCCTGCAATAGAAATGCGTTAAAATAAAAGCGGTCTGCGTTAGAAATAAAAGCGGATTACTATCCACCATATTCCAATATCCAATACATTTCATCGAGTGTCTTACATCTTTCGATTTGAAACTCAGTTATTGAAGGTGCATTCCCCCAATGTAACAAAATTCTTAAGAAACAAAATATCGTAGATTTAATGCTTCTGCATTGGGAATCTTGTCCAAGGAAAACCTTCCCTTTTTAAGAGAAAATATGTGTAAATAATCGTACTCTTTAATTTCGCGTTTCTTGCTATCTCTCACCGTCTCTCTCTCTCCCTTTCTCACTATTGTTTAGTTTGATATTCTCAGTTGATTATTATCGGTGTGTGTTGTTTAAATAGTATCTTATCTTATGTACTGTGACGGTGCTACTATTGTTGACTAGACTCAAAGTTGTCTCCATATGACAAGCTGTTTGAAGATAAATAAGCATACAGCAGCGGCTAAGTAAATAGCATTGAAGAGATTAAAAACATTTGAGAAAATACTCAGTAGTTTTTTTAAAGCATTTAAAAAAAAAGTTATTTTGCGGACCCTTTAGAATTGAAGAGATTAAAAATATAAAATTAACTACGGAATGAAAATGTATTTACGACAATTCATACAAAACAGTTGATTGGTTCTGTTCTTTGAGTTTTAAAATAATTTTCAGACAAATGAGAATTATTAGCCTTCGAAGATGAAGAAGAAATCAACGTTTGTAGCGTGATCTTAAAAATAAAATTTCAAAATGATGCCCGTCTGTTTAAAGTAAAAACTTTTGTAGAGTTTATATGAACCAGCTTTTGTTCTTTTACAAAACTGAGTGGCCTCCTTAATTTAGTGCTGCTGTTTAGGTAAGCAAGGCTGTATATGTAGTGGAACGCGTTTCTCTTTTGCTTGGTGACAAAATCTGCGTTTGTTTCTGGGGAACCTTTTTTAAATTTTAATACTCTTTTGAGATTTTTCTAGATTCAACTGTTTTTGGGCAATTAATCTCTGCATCATTTGCAGGCCAGGTAGTCTTAACGTGATCAAGGGAATATGAGAGAAAAGATTGTTGATTTAAGAGCGATATCAAGTGAATGCTCCTGTATATGCTCACGAGTATAACAACAACCATGCCTTACACTCTGTGCTGTTTTACTAAACAATTAAGAGAACGCTTTTGAAACTTCTTCTCCGTACAAGACGAACAAATTGTGGCTTAAATTCTGATAGAATTATGGCCTGAATTTATAATGCCAGGGTTTTTTGAATTTATAAATCATTTCGTAGACATTTGTTGGCGTTTTATCTCGAATCTCAGTAGAACTGTAGAGCACACGTTTCATTGGATTTGACAGATTATTTTTATTGTTTTTTTGTTTGGTATTGTTGTTGTTTTTTTATTGTTAAACAACAAACTATCTAGATAACATGCTGCTATCCCACACACACACACAAACACAGACACTGGTGTCTGGTTTGTTACGCTGTTTTATTACTCTTTTAAAAACTAAAATTTAAGAGCACAATGTACACGGAGAGAGAGAAAGAGAGTTTAACTCTTAGGTTAGGTTTACAAAGGCATTTCTAAGTAGTGGTAGGCTGCTAGGCAGTAGTATCTGTGTGTATCAGATTTAAGAGAGGTAATCGTAGGTAATTTTTGTTTGTTTTTTTTTGTCCAAAAAGGTATTTCTTTAGTTGTTGTTTTTGTTGTAGTATCTGTTAGTGGTAGTGTATAGTGTAGTGTAGTGTAGTGTAGTGTATCTGGTTTTAATGAATATCTTTGCTTGTTCGCTCGCTAATGTATTGTTCTTTCCTTTAAACCCAACAACAGCTGGCTTTTACATACATATGTATACAAACGTTTGTATGTATGTGTACATAGACGTCTGTCATTTGGTTTTCAATTCAATTTCAATGTAACCGTCGTCAGTTTGCCAACAACACAGTACAGTAGAGTTATTTCAGCCGCTGAAACGTAAAGAACGTCGTCGTGACAACGTATTAACCGAGAGGGTTCACAACTCGCTAACGCTTGTTATTACCGTCCGTCGTGGATATATATTTTTTTTCATACCGTGTAGGGCTTTAGATTTCTTCTTATTTTTTTCTTCTTGTCTTTTGATTGTTGTTTTCAACAATCAAATCAATGCACAATACATCCCAGAGAAAGAACTAATAAATGTTCAGGTATTTTTGATTATTTTTTTTTTCGTTTTGTTTGCATTGCGGTTTAGCATAACGTTACTTGGAACGGTTTAAACACGGTTTTGGATTATCGTTTCTATTTTCTTACGGGTTTTTTAATTATTTTTTTTTTCTAAAAAAAAGTGTGTTTAAGAGTTGTTTTTAAGTGTTTTAAAAAAAATTAAAAAAAGAAAACAATAAAAAAATAAAAATAATCATGCATAATTAAGTTATTAAGTTTAAAATTTAATAAAAAAAAAAAAATAAGTTAATGTTGTAATAAAAACAAAAAAAAATAAAATAATTAACTGAACAATACAACAATCCTCGAAATTAAACGATCATCAAACAATCAACCCAGTCAACCAGCCAGCCAGCCAGCCAGCCAACCAAACCACACCAAACAGCTATTCAGCCAGTAATTCAGCCAACCTTTAAATTCTGTTGTTTATTTTCATTTTCATTTTTATTTGGATTTTAAATGTTAATGGTAAATTGTTAAATAATTGCAACTAGAAAAAAAAAAAACAAAACAAAAAACAAATCACAACAGCAACAATTTAATTTTATTTGCAAAACAAAACATACGAAGAAAATCTTACTTAAACGAATGTATTCCACTCAATAAGGCTTTAAAACATAAGCATTTTATGCCATTTCATCGATAAATTTTATCTAAAAAGTACTCCCAGATAAATACATACGTTTTTTTTATTCCTACAGAAAATAGCAGAAAACAACAACAACAACAAAAAGAAATAAATTAAAGCTTAACTTCAATAACGAGAAAGAGTTGTTGTTTGGCTGTCTCTTTTTACACACAAACAAGCAAACGTTCATGCAATATTTACTTTTTGTTGTTGTTGTTGCTGTTGTTGTTGTTGTTGTTTATATTAATGATTTTCGAACAGAAATAAAACAAGTTTTGAATTCATTGGAATTTTTTTGTTTTAGTTTGTGTTGTTTTTTTTTTACATATTTCTTGTTTATTTTTATTTATATTGTATACATATATCCAGCTATTGGGTAAGGGTAAAATCGTTTACTGAATTAAAATTTTCCATGCAAGTGACAAAATTCTGAAAAAAAAACTTTTAATTTGTACGTGTAATGTAAGGGACGTCATAAAGGAATTAAAATGTGAAGGCGTTTTTTTGTGAAATCGCAGATACACATACGTACATAACATAATTGACCATTACAACCCTTCAGTCAGGATTACGGCCTAGCTTCTCACATCACTCAAGTTGTGTGTGTTAATTTTATACATGAGTGCCAAGACCTACAGTTTAAAGTCGACTCCGAATGACAGATTTTTGAGAAACTTTTCATGGCAATTTTATTTTAACGCTCAGTCTTTTTGCCAGAAATCTGTCGCCAAAGAAATATTTCTTCATATTTTCGTTGTGATGTCTGACCTGGGGTTTGAACCGTGGTCTTACATCTACGGCGCAGAAATAAAAAAAATATTTGGAGTACATTGGCATACCGGAAAGACAAATCTATGCAAAGCTCGAAGCATATATTTCAGATGTCGGAAGAACAATTCAAGTGCTTTAGTTTTTGTCCTACAGTCGGCTGCCTATGGTAGTGAGAACCAAATGCAGACAATGGGTAGGATGATGGGAGACAGGTTAGGTTAGGTCGGAGTGGTAGCTCTGTTATCACAAAGCTCACTTGAGCACGCATAGCGGCCCGTTGTGATGCCACGGGTGAACGCAGTCCCTGTACTAACCAAGTTCCACCAAAATCAGGGAAATGGAAGAAGTTAGCCAGCGCAAGGGCTGCACAACAAAAGTACGACTACCCCGCACTGGAAAACTAGCCAGAAAGTTTGATGAACGAAGCTATATCCTTGATGTCAATAGATGATAGCTCCGTTAGGCTAACAAGGAATGAGGAGCCAAATAACCTATATCTACACCTAGCAAGAGACGGGCACTGGCGAATAAAGTGAACAACAGTCTCCTCTTCCTCAGTGGACCTGCATCCACGACAGAAGTCGTTGAAATGGAGCCTCATTCTTTCCGCGCGTCTACCCATGACGCAATGACCTGTATGCACTGATGGGAGACAAGTTTAACATAAAATTCATAAAGAGATTTCGGGTTGTAGGAAGTCAGTTGACTGACAACTGTCTTCTTAACTGTCCCCTGGAAGAAAGTATTGTCTGTACACTGCTTTGATTCGATCGGAAATGGAATACAAATCAAAGTTTATTTCTAGATGTTTTGAATGCGTACAGAGAGGGCCTAAGTGCTCATCATTTACCACAAAAGATACTCAATTTTATTGTCTAATTAGAGCAATGGGACTTGTGTTCCTATCGCTATATCGATACAGCAACGTTACATGTTCCAGTATTTAAAAGAAATTGTTTCCGAAAGTCGAGCTTTTCGCTTAAAACATATTCTTTCAATTTAAATTGGTCAGAAAAGGAAATTAATTCTTTAAACGCACTATTCGTATGCAAATAGTCTACTAGGTAGTATGTTGGCTTATTAGACGTAAGGCCACGGTTCAAACCCTAGGTGAAACATTAAAACGAAATATAAAAAAATGGTTTCTTCGTTAAATAAAATTGCCTTGCAAAGTTTCTCAAAAAAATTTGTCGTTCGGAGTCGACTTTAAACTGTAGGTCCCGCCACTTATGTATAAAGAATTAACACACACAACGTAAAAGGTGTGAGAAACTAGGTCCATAATCCTGACTGAAGGGTTGTAATGACCAATTATGTATGTATTCTTATGCGAATAGTTCCTAAAGAAATCTATTTCGTTTCTTATCTATCAAATAAATTTAAATCGAAAGCCCATAGGTAGAGATTGAATTTGTCCAACGCTAATCTATTCAACTTGTTTCACACTTAGCCCTTTTAGTTGTAAAGCTGTCTTCTTCCCTTCACCAAATCTGATTGAAGTTTTTGAAATACCTTTTACAGCAATTACTCTTTCCCCTAACCAATCAATATTCCAACTTTAACTCGGTTTTAAATTCGAAACTGCATTTTTTTGTTGAAGCTGCTTTCGAGGCAGCAGTTGCTTGAATATTTCTCTGTCCTGTGCTCTTGAGCTGTATTTCTTCTTTTGTTTTTGGCTTCTGCGTCACTTACCACTTTTCTTTATCGGAAAATGAAAGCTGCTGCTGTAAATTCCTTAACTTTAGAAGCCCTAAAAAGAAAACGCATTATTTTCTTTCTTTCTTTCATTTCTGAATTGCTTGCTGGGTTCGTTATAAATTTTTGGGTCATCATACACGCTTCTTTTTACTGCTTGAGTCATCGATTTCATGGCATTTTACCGATTTTGTTTCTTTTTTTCTTCTTCTTAACGCGTTCTGTTTAAAAACTTTTTTGTTAGCTATTTGAGCACCTTTTTTTTCGTTTTCTTTTAAGTGTGAGTATCTGTCTGTCTGTATAGGTATACAGATATTCGTTTATTGAGTTTAATTAAATTCAAAAAAACTGTTGAATAAGTTCTAACTTCCATTCAAGTTTTTTGCTTTTTCTACATGCTTGTGGCATACATCAGCATAAATGTTGCTATTTTGCGAATAATTCTTTCACGTTGTTGTTGCTATTTGTTGTATAACAATTGATTAAAACACGTAACAACAAAGCAAGTAAAAAAAAAAGAATTAAAAAAACTTTTTATTTCTATTCATGCCATACAACACTCTCTCTCTCTCTCTCATGGTATTAACGAATACCAATAAACCTCCATTTATGCAACACAACACAAGGTAAAAGACAATACAAAAGAATAAAAAAGAAATCAAAGAATCAAAAGAATCGAAAGCAAAAAAAAAAACAAAAAATGTTAAAAAATGTTACGTACTTGGTATACACAGTACTGGGCACTAAGAAACACCCACTTAAGTGCTGTTGAATATGGACAGTCTATACATATCGGAAAGCATACGACCAAAGGTTTATTGAGCTCTTTTTTAATCGGATACTCTCCTAAAACTGCCGTGGTCTAGTAAGTAGTGTGTTGGCTTATTACAAGCGAACTCGACATTCAAACAATAACTCGGATATCTCGAACAAAATAAAATCTTCGGTAACTTCCCCTCAGCAATCTTCTGGTCAAAACTCTACAGGGTAAAATAAAAGTGCCATGGAAAACTTCTTAAAAATTTGTCATTTGAAATCGACTTTAAGCTCTAGGTCCCGCCAATCATGGATAAAACAGTATGTGGTGTGAGAAGCTAGGTCGTAAACCTCTCAGCAGTCTTCTGGCAAAAACTCTACAGAGTAAAATCAAAGTGCCATGGAAAGCTTCTTAAAAATTTGTCATTCGAAATCGATTTTAAACTGTAGATCACGCCAGTTATGGATAAAATAGTATGTGGTGTGAGAAGCTAGTTTGTAATCCTGACTGAAGGGTTGTAATAACGAATTAAGTAAGTTGAATGCGACAATTTTCTTCTTTGTATAGAGCTTCAATAAGTCGCCGTTGTCTAGTAGATAGTGTGTTGGCTTATTAGACGTAAGGCCACGGTTTAAACCCCCAGGTCAGACATCAGACCGAAAATATGAAAAAAAATATTTCGTCGGTGACTTCTTCTCAGCAGATTTCTGGCAAAAACTCTGAGCGTTAAAATAAAATTACCATGAAGAGTTTCTCAAGAAATCTGTCATTCGGAGTCGGCTTTAAACTGTAGGCAGTATGCATGTATAAAATTTAATGCACACAACATAAGTGGTGTGAGAAAGTAGGTCCATAACCCTGACTGAAGGGTTGTAATGACCAATTATGTATGTATGTACATATTGTACAGTGGTGGCCTTATACATAATTAGAAACGATGTTTCTGGAACAGAGTTCTCTGGAGTGACGAATCTAAGTTTAATTTGTCCCAATCTGATGGAAAAACGTATGTAAGACGTCCTCCAAACAAAGTCTTTGATCCCAGGTACACAGTGAAAACTGTAAAACAAATTAACAAATATACATGTTGCTAAGTCGTTTCTAATTATAAGACCACCACTGTATGTATAGAGTTTCACTAAGAGTAATTGGCTTCTCAGAAATGTATTTACGTTCCAATGCGGTCCATATAACTTTGTGTATCGAATGCTTTCTCGAAAACTGTAAATATTAAATTCAATGCAGGGAGGACAATATTCTACGAATTGTTCTACAAACACTCCTAAACTGTTTACGTGGCTAGTGCCTGATTTCCGTGATCGAAAACCTTGCCACGGTCCAAATTAAGGTGAACGTTTGTGCAATATTCTATTTAAGATAATGTGGGCAGTGTTATACTCCTCCAATTACCTGGGTGCATTAAATTCCTCTTTTTTGCGGCCTAAGGATGAAACAATTTTTACGAGCACATGTATTTAAGTTTTGTTATTATTGTAGCATTAAGAAACAAGTAGGCCCCCATATTAGAAGTCAATCTGCCTTTAAAATGGTTTCTTTATTCTCCACCTGACAAGCGCTTGAAATTTCAAAGCAAAAAAAATTGAAAAAAAACGTCACAAAATACATTCCCTTTGTCAAAGTGACTAGAGCCGCGCTAATATGTTTTGTTTTAAGTGACAAAATTATTAACGATAAAGTGATGAGGATTGTGATGGTGGTGGTGGTGGTAGTAGTGATGAAACCTTGCAATTTCGAGTCAAAGTTCTCATTAACACAGATGGCTTTATTACAACAAATATTTAACAATACACATCCACACACACACGGTATAAGATAGACATGCAATGTTTTACAAAAACCGTATGGAACCTGCGCTCATAAACGTCTGTGTCGCTGGGTTTAAGCGGCTAACTGACTGACTAACTGTCAAGTATTACTATGAGTATCTGCGTTTATTTATTTCTTAGTTTGTTTTTTTTTTATTGGGGTTTTTGTATTCGTGTTATTTACGCGAACTGCATAATTACGAATTTTGTTTCGTTTTTATTTTCATAGCTGACGAACGCACATACATATTTTGCTTGTACTTCTCGGTAATTCTTGTCTCTGTTGTTGTTATTTGTTGTTATGTCCAGTGTTTGTTGCTATTAGTCATCACCGCCAATCATTTTATAACCATTATTATGATTGTTTTTGATGCCACTGCTGCTGCTGCCTGTCAGTGCTAGTGGTGCTGGTAATAACATTATAAGACGTTATTAACCTGAGATTTGTAAGTGTTTTACAATAAAAATTCTCTTCAGGTTTCTGTGGAAGTTCTTGTACAAATTATTTGAAATTCATGATGATTTTATGACCAAATCATCGAGAGAGAGAGAGAGATAGAGAGTGCAAGGCAAAACACAGGCATTAATTGAGTTTTTATTTTAAAATTTTTACTTCTAAGCTGCAGGTAAAAGTCTGTTTTTGTACATTCTTAAAATGAAATTCTAAAAATCTTTAGTTTATTGTACATGTGAGATCCATACTTAGAACTATTGTATCTATACATAGAAGCCTATATAGCTCCTCTGTATCTGAGCACAATCAGCCTTAGAAATATTTTTTTCGCTTTTTTTGTTGGTTAAATTTAAAACCTGTTTCCAGCTTTAAATTGAAACATTTATTGTCTCGTTTTCCTTTTAATTTCAAGCTTTAAAACTTTAGTTCGGAGTATAGAAAATAAAGCAACAGGGAGGAGGGCAAGAAGAAGGCAAAAAGATAAAATTTTTTCAATGCCTGCTGACTGCCTCAGCTGCCCCTTTGAAATGAACAGCATTTCAGGGAAGTTGAGTATGTATTTCTATTTTTAAAACGCTTGCTTGCTCTGCTCTGCCCTGCTCTTTGCTTTGTTTATAGTTGATTGGCTTTAAATGGTCCAGGGAGTTGAAAGTAAAGATGCCAATACATGCCACACAGACAACAATGTCTGTTTTTCTTTCTCTGTCCTCTTAATTTATTCTCATTTGAATTTCTTTTCATTTTGCTCTGCTTTGAGCCTGTGTTCTTGTTTTATTTCAAGTTTGTTTTTTTTTTTTTTTTTCTCTGCATTTGACTCATTGCCAGTTTATATGGATTGGCTATCCATTCGATAGACGCTTGAGTTACAATTCCAGTTTCAAATACAAGTGCAAGTGACATAAAATACGCTGTAAAAGACTTTAACAATATCGCGATCTCTATTGCGATCTTATGACCACAACTACTATAATGGCTTGTACATTAATGTGATCACCATAGACATACAAGTGATATACGGACATACGAGTACTTCGTCTAACAACATTAAGGCAGTTCAGTATAATGAAGAACTTTTTCTTATTTGCAAGAGTTTAGATAAGGGGGACCTTTACATCACGTCTTCCGATTCGTTTAAAAGAATCTTTACTCGAAAGTGTAGAGCAATTGAAGAGCAAATGGATGAGGAGTTTATTTTGCTTTTGTTTCCTGAAGCTATTGCGCATAGACTTCTCTCCGCATGAAAACGTATAAAGAAATAAAGAATGATCGCAGCTACCACTATGGGGGTAGAAAGCATTTGTGCTAATCAGAGTATATGATCTTTGGTGAACACAAAAGAGCTAAACCTGTCTTGTGGTGGCACAGGCAAGTTCTCTCGTTTGTAGGACTCAATGAACTTCGATTTTATGGAAGAGAATGGAACTCCAATTATCACGAAGCAATTTTACTTAGAGAAGGCCTAACTATAATGATCCGAATGTCTCTGCATATGTTCTACTCGCAACTGTTTCTTCTTTCTACGATTTGTAATCTTAACTTAAAATCCATCCGTATATTGTATTCCAATCTTAACAGACTGAATTTGTATTTGCCATGAAAAAGCTTCTCCAATTTTTTCGTTCGTATTCGATATTAGACTGTAGGTTCCTCTACTCCTGAATAAAATTACAGCCGACATCATGGGTGGTGAAAAACGCTAGGTTGTTATCATGTAACGCTTGTAAGGGGCAATAATGTTTGTACATATGTGTGTAAAGAGAGAAGCATCAAGAAGGGTAAAGTTTGCATTGCTCGAATATGAAGTGGCCTTACGCCTTACCACTTACTCATCTCAGCTGGGGTTCTTTACATAAGACCAAGAGGTACCCAGTTTAACATCACAAGGGGAAGCTATTGTACGACTTGGCCTAAGCGTTCAGGTAACAGAAGAAGAGCAGAGGACACGGTTTTTCCTGCAGAATTTACTTTCTAATGCCATCCAGCATTACATAATCAATAAAACAAAAGAGGTGTCCTATCTGTTGAAAAAAATAATTCTTTTTCTGCCTGGCCGCCCCCCACCCCCTAAGCCTTTAGTTTTACTTGTTGATTTTCATTTTCATTTTCTTTTGTTTTTTCTTTTTTGTTGAAAGTTGTTGTTGTTGTTGTTGTTTTTGGCTTGGCCAAAAGGTTAGTTGTTTTACGAAATGGAAAACAGAAATACTGAAAAGGAAATTAAAAAAAAAAAAACAAAAAAAAATTCATAACAAGAGCCCACAATTTGTGGTCGTAACCCCAATATTTTTTTTTTTTTTTGTTAACAATTTATATTTCCCTTGAATGCAACAAGTACGATGAGGGCCATATTTTGTTTTATTGCCAGAAACAACTCAAAAAAGAAAACATGAAAGGAAAATTAAATTTTTGCGGTCAACAAATAAAGTAGTTGAGCTAAAAACGTGCCTGAATTATAATTGAATTGCATAGAGATTGGCAAACAAAAAAAGGGAGCGTGCCTGCAATAGATTTCGCCCGCAGTATCAATTTGAATCAAAGAGTTTTAGGGTTTCAATTACTTTTACGAGTTGCCATGATGTTTAGAGGTACTAAAGGGTCTGCCAAATAACTTTTTTTTTTGATAATGCTTTAAAGAAAAAGCTACTGAATATTTTCTCAAATTTCTTCTTTTATTTGAAAGTACAATCCTTCCGGTTAATAATGGAAAATAATTTCATTCAAATGGCTGCTTCGGCTGGCCATACAGTAGCCTACACGTCGGTCCAATTTTTAAGCACATTATCGATTGTGTGCAGCTGTATTTCACCAATGGCTTCACGAATATTGTCCCTTAATTGTCTCTGGCTTGTCGGCGTAACACTTGTCATTGATGGAACCCCACAAATAATAGTCCAACGGTGTCATTTCGCAGCTCCGAGGTGGCCAAACGACATCAGCTCTGCGGCTAATAATGCGATCTTCAAAAACAGGGCGCAAAACATCGAGTGTAGCTTCGGCTGTGTGACACGTAGCGTCGTCCTGTTGAAACCAAATGTTGCCAATATCCTCCTCTTCAATTTTTGTGAACAAAAATTCGTTCAACATGGCCCGATAACGATCGCCATTGACTGTAACGGCCACTCCTTGCTCATTTTCGAAGAAAAATGGCGCAATTATGCTTCTGGACCAAAGTCCGCACCAAACAGTGACTCGTTTTGGGGGCGTCGGCTTTTCAATGTATGCTTGCGGGTTTTCTGTGCCCCAAATGCGACAATTTTGCTTGTTTACATACCCGCCAAGATCAAAATGAGCTTCATCTGAAAAATCTGCATCTTCTGGTGTAGGCTTCTGCATGGCCAGCCGAGGCAGCCATTTGAATGAAATTATTTTCCATTATTAACCGGAACGATTGTACTTTCAAATAAAAAAAGAAATTTGCGAAAATATTCAGTAGCTTTTTCTTTAAAGCATTTTCAAAAAAAAAAGTTATTTGGCGGACCCTTTACCATGTTGCATGTATGTCCCTTAAAAGATTGTAACATAACAGATCTCTGTTAACTGAAAAATCTGTCTTCACACATTCTGTAACAACTTATGGTCTTTATGGTGGTCTTTATCTGGAATATAAAATGTTTAAATATTAAACAAGACTTTGTGGGATTTAATTCACATTTTAACAGAAGTTCGTTGTTGAAAACCACAAGAGAATGTGGTTTTACTTTGAGAGGAAATTGTGGAAAATCTTTTGAAAAACAAACCAAATGTTGTGTGTGGTATTCTGTAGATATTTGAAGTTTAAGTTGAAAGTGTTCTGTTGTGTTGTGTCGTATTTAATCTCTCTTTACATATTCGAATAAAATAGTAAGAAATCTTAATCGTTTTAAGTATCACCCACTGCCCATTAGAAAGCATTGTGGTGCTACTACTATGTACTGCTGCTAGTACTACTGCTTATGAAAATATTTACCTTTCTAATCAGTTTTTCTTTTGTTTTCTTTGCTTTTTTTATGTTTTATTTTGCTGTGCTGGTTTTTAATCGAATGTTTTTACTGTTTTTTTGTTCTGCTTTTTGTTGTTGGATTTTGTATATGTTTTCAGGTATGATTCCTGATATTGTGTGTTGAATTTTGAAAGCAAAACAATATTATCTAAACCATTTAGTAGAGGAGTACATACATACATACACTGAGTGTATTTACCTTACCAATGGCTAAAATGTCAGTTCAAGTATACGTATGTACATACATATGTATGTACGTGGTTGACATTTTTGCAAATAAGCGCAAAATATATAAAAAAAAATATAAAAAATAAAATTAAATTTATTTCTACAATGTAAACAAAAACAACTACGTAAAGAAAATGAGAGCGCAGCAGTAGAAGCAAAAAAAAAAACAAAGTAAATGAACTGACTGACTGACTGACAGCAGCTCAAAAAAAAAATTCGCTAAACAGACATTTCAAACAAACAGTCACTTCAGTCTTTCTTATCAGGGCGATTAACGTAATTAAAGTCATTTTATAGTTGTCGCTGTTGTTGTTGTTGTTATTGGTATTGTCATTGCTACTGTTTAACGTTTTTGTCACATACTTTTTCGTTATTGTAATAAAGATAAAAAGGAGAGTGAATAGTGTGCTCCATTTATTTGCGTTTCGACACATCAACACCACCTGAATCTATCCATTGCAGTGTCCTTAATTACACATCAGATTTTCCTCTATCGACCTGGCTTTCTTCCAGAGGCCTTCATCCAGTGGTGTTGTGCTAATTTTTATTTACCGGAACGCGTATATATAATTATATAGACATGGCCGATCCTGAGTAGGCGGCCGCTCTGTGCGGTTTCATGTCCCAAATTTAACGACGAGGGTGATTTTTCATGATAATCCTGGCGGCGGCGTTTTTTTTAGGTCTCAGCAAAAAAAAAACTTTCCAGACTCCGGTTCACGGTTAGGAAAAACAAGCCGGTTCGTTCCGGTTTTTGTTCGGGTTCGGGTTCGGTTCAAACCCTTGTATATAAGAATACATATAAAAATTCGTCAAAAATTAGAAAAAAAATCAGCAATTCTTTTTAATTTTTTTTTACAAAACGTCAGCCAATTCTCGTTATCAGAAATCATCTTTAGTTCCGGAACGCGTTCCTGTCCAAAAAGGAAGTAGCGGAACGACGTTCCAGAGCGTTCCGGCTCAACAACACCTCTGACTTCATCTATTGTAGTTCATGCTATGCCATCAAAGGGCTAATATACATTTTCAATTCCATCTGCGTTGTTTTGATTTTGAAATTGACTGGTTTTTGATATGTCTGAGATATGAGATCAGTAATGAGTATTAAAAAAAGATGAGTACAATCGAATCATACTTATAATTTCTCATACTTATATGCATTCATACTTATTTTAATATCATGGAACCTCTACTCTCTATTCAAAGTTGGAAGTACTCATCATATTCATACTTAACAACTCTGTCTCTCACTCTCCAAAACTCAACATATACACGAATCACAAAATGAGTATAATTCGTGGACGAACACTTGTAATACTTACTAGAAGGTTGAGCGTTTGCTCTGCTTGCTGCTCTGTCCTTTTTGCTTATGTGTCTTTTTTTGTAAATGCAACAACAAATAAGACTGTAAATCAGTCAGTCGATCATTTTTAAGTACAATTATAAGTATTTTTCTAAAGTTATGAATCTAAATGAGTAGAGGCTTATGAATCAAACATATTTCGAATGGTATGAGTTTGATGTCAACATTGTACGCATACTCATTGCAACTTGTACTTATAAATCAATGTTGTACTAAGTACGAATGAATCAGAGGAGTTAAATTCCAGTATTGTTGACTCACTTATGTACACACAGTTACTAAATTATACATACGGTTAAAAAATTTCAGAAATTTTTTAACGAATCCGTTTTCGTTGATGTTAAGACGGTCTTTTCCATTGGTTAAAAAATTTCTGAAATTGAACTGAATTGTGGCCCTGCGTAGGCCCACAAAGGTATGCATCCGATTTACAAATTTCACAAATTTCTGAACCAATGCAAAAGACCGTCTTAAAATCTAAGAAAGATGTCAGACACGAAAACGGATTGGTTAAAAAATTTCTGAAATTTGTTATGCGTATGTATACTTTTGTGGCTGAGTGTATATTCAAAATTTCATGAGTGCTTATGAGTAGCGAAAAAACGATTCATTGGTGATCTCTGATCTGTACCTAGCCATGTCGAGCTATGCGGTATACCTCTCCGTTTATTTTAATTGACTTGTTCAGGCAGTTGAGAGGCAACAGACAAATATCGTACATATAGTCAAGATCTTCCAAACAATTATCGAGGAATATTCCTATTTCCTACACCTTAGCAAGAGCTTTTTGCATTCAGTCTTATGGCTTTGTCCAGAATAACGACATCATTGAATACTAAGGTTTACTGGCTGAGTTCATTCCCAATAGTACTTACTTAACTTACTTGATTTGTCACTACAAGCCTTCAGTCAGGATTATAAACTAGTTTCTCACATCACTAACGTTGGGTGTGTTAATTGCGGCCCTTACACCGTCTTAATGGTTGCATTTAACCATTTATTCCATTTATTAGAAGTAAACAGCTTTTCATTGACAGTAGAAAAGCCCCAAGTTCCTGATCAGAATTTAATCCACAATACCCACACAGGAAAAGGTGAAACTGTGGTATCTCAATGGGCCCTGTGTGTTGCCTAAGTGTGTTCGCTTATAACTCCATCGAGAGGACAGCCACTTCTACCTACCAACCTATCCACGAACTGAAAGGAACTTATTTTCAATTGCTTTGCAAATCTCTTTTTTCTCACTGAAATAATTTTGTCGCTTTTATTATGATTATAATTTAATTTAGATAATTATGTATGTATGTATGTTTTCTATGTTTTAAATTAAAAATTTCACTGAAGCATAGCTTCTCTCAAAAAAAAAAAGAATTTTTAAAAAAGAGAGCAAAAAACATGAGTAACAAGCCAACAAACAACATCATGCTCTAATTGCCAGTTTAACATGGCATTTAAGCGGAAATAGAATTGTTTTTGTTGTTATAAAAAATTAATTCAACATAATTTTACCGTTATAATTACATTTTCTAATATTTGCTAGAAAAATAACAGCCAGGTGAAAAGTACTTCAAAGTTCTCTTCACGATTCTTTGGAATAGTAAATATTTACAATTCATTTATCTTTAGAAATTAATGCAGTGTCTCTGATATAAATTTTATCCCCTTTTTAGCAGGACACTTTACATTCCACTACACATCACGACCCTGCTAGGAGATTATTTGTATAACGTTAGATAAAGTCGTGATAACAATTCCGGCAGTGAGGAAATAGTCCTGCCAGTTGAAGTCCAGCTTATTGCCAGTTTAAATGGATTGGTCATCCATTCGATAGACGCTTGAGTTACAATTCCAGTTTCAAATACAAGTGCAAGTGACATAAAATACGCTGTAAAAGACTTTAACAATATCGCGATCTCTATTGCGATCTTATGACCACAACTACTATAATGGCTTGTACATTAATGTGATCGCCATAGACATACAAGTGATATACGGACATACGAGTACTTCGTCTAACAACATTAAGGCAGTTCAGTAGAACGAAGAACTTTTTCTAATTTGTAAAGAGTTTAGATAAGGTGGGTCCTTTACATCACGTCTTTCGATTCGTTTAAAATAATCTTTACGTGGTAGTGTAGAGCAATTGAAGAGCAAATGGTTGAGGATTTTATTTTTCTTTTGCTTCCTGAAGCTTTAGTGCATAAGAGATAAAAATGATCGCAGCTACCACTATGGGGGTAGAAAGCGTTTATGTTGATCGGAGTACATGATCTTTGGTGAACACAAAAGAGCTAAACCTGTCTTGTTGTGGCACAGGCAAGTTCTCTCGTTCGTAGGACTCAATCAACTTCGATTTTATGGAAGAGAATGGGACTCCAATTATCAAAAAGCAATTTTACTTAGAGAAGACCTGACTATAATGATCCGAATGCCTCTGCATATACTCTATTCGAATTGTGTTACGATTTGGAATCTTAACTTAAGTTCCATCCGTTTATTGTATTCCAATCTTAACAGACTGAGAGTAAATTTGTAATTGCCATAAAAAAGCTTCTCCATATTTTAGTAAATTTCAAGGTTCTAAAGGGTCTGCCAAATAACTTTTTTTTGAAAATGCTTTAGAAAAAAAACTACTGAATATTTTCTTAAATTTCTTTTTTTATTTGAAAGTACAATCCTTCCGGTTAATAATGGAAAATAATTTCATTCAAATGGCTGCCTCGACTGGCCATGCAGTAGCCTACACGATCGCTCCAATTTTTAAGCACATTATCGATTGTGTGCAGCTGTATTTCACCAATGGCTTCACGAATATTGTCCTTTAAAGCGTCAATTGTCTCTGGCTTGTCGGCGTAACACTTATCTTTGACGGCAGCCCACAAATTATAGTCAAACGGTGTCAAATCGCAGCTCCGAGGTGGCCAAACGACATCAGCTCTGCGGCTGATAAAGCGATCTTCAAAAACAGGGCGCAAAACATCGAGTGTAGCTTCGGCTGTGTGGCACGTAGCGCCTTCCTGTTGAAACCAAATGTTGCCAATATCCTCCTCTTCAATTTTTGTGAACAAAAATTCGTTCAACATGGCCCGATAACGATCGCCATTGACTGTAACGGCCACTCCTTGCTCATTTTCGAAGAAAAATGGCCCAATTATGCCTCTGGCCCAAAATCCGCACCAAACAGTGACTCGTTTTGGGTGCGTCGGCTTTTCAATGTATGCGTGCGGGTTTTCTGTGCCCCAAATGCGACAATTTTGCTTGTTTACATATCCGCCAAGATCAAAATGAGCTTCATCTGAAAAGATGATTTTTTTTTGCCAAAATCGGCATCTTCTGGTGTAAGCTACTGCATGGCCAGTCGAAGCAGCCATTTGAATGAAATTATTTTCCATTATTAACCGGAAGAATTCTACTTTCAAATAAAAAAAGAAATTTGAGAAAATAATCAATAGTTTGTTTTCTAAAGCATTTTCAAAAACAAAAGTTATTTGGCGGACCTTTTATTATTATGCTCCCAATTAGATTATATGAGCTTGGATTTTTCCAAGGAAGTAACCACCTTTGCTTCTATTCACTCTGAAGCCCCGCATGACACTTATCTTCATTATAAATGTTTAGCTGCCAAAAATTATTTGATCAGATACATGTATTATGGTTTTCTTTTTGTGAAATACATACATACATACATATATGCGTTTCATTATTATGACCATAGCTTTACAATTTTTTTAATCTTCTTATAAATTTTAATCATTTTCAACGTTGATTTAGTAAATTTTGAAAATATTTTTAAATCGTTTTTTAATGTTTGTTTTTACAACGATTCAAAAATAATAATAAAAAAACGTAGATTTTAATTGCCTCTTTCGTCCCACTGTATTTTTTTTGTTTATTAGTAAGATTAGGCGTTAGTTTTTTTAATTTTATTACTGCTGTATTGGTATCAATGTATCTGTGTATCTATGTATGTATGTATCTATGTATTTATAATTTAAGTTTTTTTTATAGAAATTTTATGTTAATGATTATTATGAACTAAAAAAAGAAATAATTCTTGGCTTAAACACGTCTACAACAAAAAAAAAAGAATAAAAAAATTAACGTAAATTTTATAAAAACTTTTAATAAAAGACACAAAGAAACAAATAAACCTGTTGGTTTATTGCGTTTTGCATGCATAATAATCTCACAATCTGTGGGTATTTTCAACGTTCGTATCATAGCACACCACAGCTCAGCACAGCACAGCACAGAACACTTGTTTTAACAACGTAAACCAATCAATATTGTAACTCGGTACACTGTAATCAATAATATTCTAAGAATTTCGTAAAGCTTTAATCATTTCATATAATATTCTATGGCCAGTGTAGCTAGCATACATACGTATGTATATACATACATACATATTGAAAAAGAACTGGGGGGATAATTTATTTGAATAAATATTTTAACATGAAAAGTAATGGCATGGTTAACACTTTTAATTGCGGTCGAAAGAATTCCAAAGCAGTCTTATTGATTATGAAGGCAGATTTTTAATCAGTTTTTCAGTTTTTTTTTTAAAGAAGTAGAGTGTGGTTATGTTTTCAGAAACTTTTTGTTGTTGTGTAATCCTGTGTCTTTGCATAAAGCGAGGCATGTGCTATACATACACACATGCAACCAAACCAACATACATACATGCACATGTATGTAATCATGTAAATGTTATTCATTCAGTTCATTTACAAAATTTATTTGTTGGTTCCTGTTCTTCTGCTTAATTTAATGACAGATGTTTGTGTTTCCTTTGTCCCGCAATAAGAAATTTGGAAAAAAAACACGAAAAAAAAATTATTTAAAAACCTTTTCCTCCCGTATTTAAAAGAAAGGAACACGGACACTGAAAGGAAAATAAAACAAAACAAAATAAAACAAGCAGGCAGTTATTGTTTTTATTATTGATACACTGCAACCAACGAATACAAAGTACATCCCAGTAAGCATTTTAGCATCAACTTTGAATTACTATCAGAAGAATGACTATCAAGTACCTCCGATTAGCGTTTTAGGATATACTGAAATCGTATCTAATCTGGTTGCATAAGGTCTGTCGCCAGTCTAAACTATTTTAATATGAACTGATTACACTATTCGGTACAATACATACACTGTAAAATATATTTTTTTAATGGCACTATAACATGGATTGTCCCAGCCCTGAACGAAAGAAACTGTATGTATATAAGCAAGAGGAAAGTAAAGGATCCGCCAAATAACTTTTTTTTTTTTGAAAATGCTTTAAAAAAAAATTACTGAATATTTTCTTAAATTTCTTTTTTTATTTGAAAGTACAATCCTTCCGGTTAATAATGGAAAATAATTTCATTCAAATGGCTGCCTCGGCTGGCCATGCAGTAGCGTACACGATCGGTCTAATTTTTAAGCACATTATCGATTGTGTGCAGCTGTATTTCACCAATGGCTTCACGAATATTGTCCTTTAAAGCGTCAATTGTCTCTGGCTTGTCGGCGTATCACTTATCTTTGACGGCACCCCACAAATAATAGTCCAACGGTGTCAAAGTTATTTGGCGGGCCCTTTATTACCAGAAGGCTACACTAAAAGGGAAATATCCAGTATTATGAAATAAGCTTTACCAGCAATGGCAACATGGGGACATTTAGAATTATTTCACGTTTTTAACACTTACTTAATTCCATACATAGTACATAACATAATTGATCATTACAACCCTTCAGTCAGGATTACCACATAGCTTCTCACACCACTTACGTTAATTTTATCATGAGTGGAGGGACCTACAGTTTAAAGTCGACTCCGAACGACAGATACTTTTTATGGCAATTGTATTTTATTCTCAGAGTTTTTGCCGTAAATCTGCTGAGTGGAATTCGCCGAAGATATATTTTTTCATATTTTCGCTTCGATGTCGGACATGGGGCTTGAACCGTGGACTTACGTCTAATAAGCCAATACACTACCTACGGCGACTTACTTAATTGATCATTGCAAACATTTAATCAGGATTACAACCCATCCTTTCACATCACCCATAATGTGTTTTAATTTTATTCATGAGTAGCGGAACCTCCCGTTTAATATACGATACCATGTCTGATTACATGTGATGCGATTGATGATTAATTCCTAACTGATGGCACATTCTAAAACATTTCTAAGATCAATCGAACCATCACTTTATCGTTACATTTTTGAAACTAAACAGCGAGAAAGCGATGCATTTGCCAATGCAATAGATTGTTTGAAGTAAAAATGTTTGCTGGTTAATTTATTTTGAACAAGAAAAAACATGGCTCTCTTCCTCTCTCTTCCAACTTTTCTCTCTTGCTTTTAAGTACTTCCTTTAAGTTGTTTTATTCCAAACCAATGTTCGTCAAAAAATTTTTGGTTATGTGTTAGTGAGTAAGAGAGAGAAAATAAGTTGAGAGAATTTATTTATTTACAGCCATAGAAAAGTGTTAGTAATATACGCTATTTTTATTTTAATTTCATCAACATACGTATGTAAAGCTATCGATCTTTGGCTTAATAATTTTAGATAAATAAAAATAAAATATAAAATACATTTTTTATTAAAAGAACACAAAGCTATCCATCTTTGGCTTAAAAATTAGACCATGTTTTTTAGAATAATAAAAATAAAAACCCCACTTTTTATTAAAAGAAAAAAGCGTACATTCTAAAGCATTTAAAAAAATTATACTATGCGACAAAATAAAAAAAATGAAATACGCCCAGCTAATAACATAGAACATTTTTAACATAAAATATTTTTTGAGTGTTATGCTGAAATAAAATGCTAAAGCATCCGCTGCACATGCGTTCTTGTCGCAGTCTGATCGACAACTAAATGAAAAAACACAAGAATGCGTGTGAGTTCTCTTTGCACAACTGTGCTATGAAATGGTAAACTATGTTCCAAACAAATACAGGCTTTAACGAAGAAAATTTTTGACAAAAAAAAAAAAACGAAAAAGAACAAGAACGACAACAACAACAATAGAGAAATTACCTGAAATGTTAGGATATGAATAAAATGCAGTTATGTACGCCATGTATTGACAAAATGCGTAACAATAAAGTGAGACACAGAGACAGACAGAGAGAGAGAGAGAGAGTGTGTGTGTGTGAATAGGAATAACATTTATTTCTCTGCTTATGGTACGTGTTATAATAAGAAGAAGAATAGCTCTGCATATGGTTTGTTTTATGAAAAATATAAAAAAACAACAACAACATTAAGAGCAATAACAACAAAAAACGGAATAAAAACATTTAAAGAATAGCAGCAGATGTCTGACAATTGCAAGTTGTGGATGACGGCGATGATGATGATGATGATGAGGTTTTTAGTGATAAACCAGCAGCATACACATTTTGTACACTGAAAGAAAAAGAGAATATGATTTGAAAAACATATGCGCCTGACAAGTAAAGTGAACTCCATTGGGAATCTGCAATCGCAGATACAGGCAAGATAGCACCGCAAATCTGGCGAAAAATAGATAAAAGGGGCACAGAAAGTCTGCTTAAATTTGAAGAATTATTACAGAATATTTCATTTTGGGCATTCATTCGAAATGATTTGGTATTGGCCATATCGCGAATGACGTCTGTAAAGACGAGGAATGTGAGAAAACTGTTCCCCAGCTTTTAGCTATGTGCCTAGGGTTATGGTGGAGCAAAAGGTGGCACCTCCATTTCTACTAAGCAGATAAACTCACTGATCTTGAGAGTCTAAATGGCTTCATCAGAAACTCTGGATTGTTTTTAAATGCATTACGATTGGCCAGCAACTTTCCTGCCTTCTTTCCTTTAAGTGATCTAGGGACTGTGTGGCTACCTTCCAAAATGTTAGTTGCTTTGTGTTTGAACAAAGTACCGTGTTTCATAATGCCACTGTACAAAATATATACACTTGTGGACACACAATTAAGTCACCTATGCAAAATTTTTCATTTTTGTAAAAATTAAAAAATTTAAGAAAAGTGGAAACAAAAACAACTTATATTTATTAATTTCATATGCTTAATAATTAATTAATAACAAAAACTTAAATAGTTTTTCATTGTAAAAAATGTTTTGGTCTTAGTTGATATCAGACTTAAAATTTAAGTGGACACATAATTAAGTCATCTGAAAAAAAATATTGAAAATTTAATTTAATTGCTTAATTTTTCACCCAAACTATTTGGAACCTTTAATATTTTGTGGGAAACCCTTTTTGGCGTATTATTTCAGTACATCTTTGTGACATTGAGTTGATTAAGTTGCGACACTGCTCAGGACTAATGTTATCCCATTCTGCCTGGAAAAGCTGCCAAAGTGCTTTTTGATGCTGGGTGTTTGGCTGCAATTGCTCGTTTTACGATCCCCCAAAGATTTTCAATAGGGTTCAGATCGGGACTTTGAGTTGGCCTATCAACAACTCTTATTTTTTTAGCCAGGATGAGTAAAGCTGACCCATTCCTCACATCTACTCAGATTATATAGTGCATTGAGTTGGAACACGCTGTTAAAATATCGGCAAGGACCGTAAGAAGACGCTTGACTGAAAATAATCTCCATGGACGTTTTGCGAAAAGAAAACCTAATGTGTCCAAAAAAAATATTCAGCAACGCTTGCGGTTTGCCAGAACCCACCACCATAAAGACGACAAAATTTCGGAAATTAGTCGTATGGAGTGATGAGCCCAAGTTTAATAGGTTTGGAAATGATGGCAGACCCTATGTAAGACGTCCTGTCAATACACAATTAGACCCAAAGTACACCAAACAACCCGTAAAGCATGGAGGTTCATCAGTAATGGTTTGGGGTTGTTTTACCTCATCCGGCGTTGGTCCATTGGTAAGAATCGATGGGAAAATGACTGGGGAAATGTATAAGGACATCCTACGGAACAATTTGACTAAAGATTATGAGGACGAATTACCACTAGCGTGGATATTTCAGAATGATAACGACCCAAATCAAACATCTTGGGTAGTTAAAGCTTGGTTTGCTGAGGAAAAAATAAGCGTTCTTGATTGGCCAACTCAAAGTCCCGATCTGAACCCTATTGAAAATCTTTGGGGGATCGTAAAACGAGCAATTGCAGCCAAACACCCAGCATCAAAAAGCACTTTGGCAGCTTTTCCAGGCAGAATGGGATAACATTAGTCCTGAGCAGTGTCGCAACTTAATCAACTCAATGTCACAAAGATGTACTGAAATAATACGCCAAAAAGGGTTTCCCACAAAATATTAAAGGTTCCAAATAGTTTGGGTGAAAAATAAAGTAATTAAATTAAATTTTCAATATTTTTTTCAGATGACTTAATTATGTGTCCACTTAAATTTTAAGTCTGATATCAACTAAGACCAAAACATTTTTTACAATGAAAAACTATTTAAGTTTTTGTTGTTAATTAATTATTAAGCATATGAAATTAATAAATATAAGTTGTTTTTGTTTCCACTTTTCTTAAATTTTTTAATTTTTACAAAAATGAAAAATTTTGCATAGGTGACTTAATTGTGTGTCCACAAGTGTACAATGTATTCTACTTCAAAACGTCGTCAATGTGTATTTTTAATGCAGTCAAAAAACAATCAGGCATCGGATTTATAGTTGATGCATTGTTTGGTTACTTTGCATATCTACATAGTTTATATACAGTAGTAGAACTGCATACAAACTTTGTATTGATACATTTTGGAAGGCAGCTTTTCATAGATCGATTATTGGGGGGAGATTAAAGGATCTTAATTTTGTAAATTAAGGTTTTCAATCTGGATTACACCGCGTTTTTAGTCGACTACTTGTTGTATGTGAGGGATGGAGAATCTAAAGATAATTGTGGACAGTCATTGCATTCGGAGTCACTAATTGGTGCGCATTATCGTCTGGAGGTGTAATACCGCCAATTCAGAGAGCTACGGCCGTATGATAACCCAATTTTTTGACACGCATTTGTAGTTAAAGACCTGGACTGCAAGTGGTTTCAACAGTAAAAGTTTCCAGATCATTTGACATCCAATATCATGAGATTTGAGCATGTTAAACCTTAAAATATACTTTTTCAGGGTGGGGAAAATAGGTTAGCAATAGGTTTACCAAGAAGTTATATAAAATTTACTTTTTTTCAATTAAATTTTCATTTTCCTTCAAAATTCTCAGCAACAGCTGGTGATGCAATAAAACGATTTCTAAGAGAAAAAGTTTCTTTTCACATTACCGCTTGTAATTTCCCATACTTTGCGTTTCTTTCTATTCTATTCAATTCAATTCAGTTTTTTTATTTTCTTCTCACCTTTTCGGCCAAGAAGAATACCTTCCTTAACTGTTAATAATTATAAGAATTCCAGCACAAGGGAAATTAGGAGGGAACCTTTTGCTTAATTAAAATTATGCAGAAAATCACACACCACCCCTCGAAGACGAAGAAAAAAAATTAAAAATCTTTACAAACAATGCAAAAAGGACTTCACACTGTAAGGGAGAATGCACCCAAGAGTTAAAAAAAGGGAAGAAAGGCACAACAGAAAAGTAGAGCGTTCAGAAAGGTGATGATGTTGCAAAGAAATTTAACTTAAGGGTGTTGCTGCTTGCGATTCTGCTTAGAGCGTGTGAAATTTTTGAAATTTTTGCCTTCTGTGTACATGGATGGCTTTGGTTTGGGTGAAAAGGATACATTCAAGACGATTTTCTTTAAGGATTTGGTTTTTCCCAAAAGAACAAAAAGATGGGAAAAAAATCGGTTACGTTTTAATTTTTCTGCTTCTTTTTGAAATTAAGCTCCCGTAAAATATTTGCTTACGTACTGTATTCGCTGTTAAATTATTCACTTTTTAATTACCAAGAATCTGTATGCGTGTGTGTGTGTGTGTGTGTTTGCATTCATTATTCATAACTAAAACAAAATAATTGTTCACATATTAAAAAAAAAAAGAAATTAAAAGGAAATAACGTCACTGCTGTTGGCTGTTAAAGAAAAACCAACAGGATGTTGGAATACAAATTTGTTCCCACACTTTATTTGTTATTGTTGTTGTGCAGCTCAATACAACACTAACGTTGCTGCATTCAAAATTCCTTTACGTCCTTTATAACACCAAACAACAACAATAATAACCAAAAAACTTTCGATAACATTACAACAACAACAACAACAACAACAAGAAACGAAAAAAAAGCAACCACAAGAGAAACCTTAGAACAGAACTTTACAGCGAATTATGGCTTTAACGTCAGTGTGGCTTTAACGTATTGTGCTCCCATACCTTACTTATCCTTGTCATAAGCACTGTAATTGGAATATTTTTTTTTATACTAACTCTGGTGGTAGTTTTTCGATTTTTTTTTGAGAATAAAGTGTATAAAGGGGGTGTTATTTATTTAATAAACAACACACACACACACAATTTCTATGGAATCAAGGAAGAAAAAAAACGTGAGAACTTTTTCAAACTTTAATCTGAAATTTAAATAAAAATAAGGCATCATAATGAAAACACATACACACATGTACACACTGGGAAACTATGGGGCTGTCAAGTTTATTCCATTAAAACAACATGAATACATTCAACTAGAAGCGTTAAGATTCCAAACTGTTGTCCATTAACCAGACTGAAAAGTGGATTTGATTGTAATGGCCGTTAATGCTGGCGAACTAAAGATTCTAAAACTTTCTCTGTGAAAACCTGAACCAAGTAATTTCTAGTGATTCTTTGGTTGGTCGATTTTTAATTTTTTTGCTATTAGGACGTGTACATGCTATTCCGAGTCTGTTAGTGGGTGGGAGATCAGCAATGAATCGCTTTTTCGCTACCCACAAGCACTCATGAAATTTTAAATATAACTGAGTCAACAATATTGAAATTTAACTATGTACTCTGATTCATTCATACTCACTCACAACATTGATTTATAAGTACAGGTTGCAATGAGTATACGTACAACGTTGACATCAAACTCATACCATTCGAAATATGTTTGATTCATAAGCCTCTACTCATTTAGATTCATAACTTTAGAAAAGTACTTATAATAAAGGGTCCGCCAAATAACTTTTTTTTGTAAATGCTTTAGAAAAAAGAACTACTGAATATTTTCTCAAATTTTCTTTTTTTATTTGAAAGTATAATCCTTCCCGTTAATAATGGAAATTAATTTCATTCAAATGGCTGCCTCGGCTGGCCATGCAGTAGCCTTTTCAGATGAAGCTCATCTTGATCTTGGCGGGTATGTAAACACGCAAAATTGTCGCATTTGGGGCACAGAAACCCGCACGCATACATTGAAAAGCCGACGCACCCAAAACGAGTCACTGTTTGGTGCGGATTTTGGTTCAGAAGCATAATTGGGCCATTTTTCTTCGAAAATGAGCAAGGAGTGGCCGTTACAGTCAATGGCGGTCGTTATCGGGCCATGTTGAACGAATTTTTGTTCACAAAAATTGAAGAGGATGATATTGGCAACATTCGGTTTCAACAGGACGGCGCTACGTGCAACACAGCCGAAGCTACACTTGATGTTTTGCGCCCTGTTTTTGAAGATCGCATTATCAGCCGCAGAACTGATGTCGTTTGGCCACCTCGAAGCTGCCATTTGACACCGTTGGCCTATTATTTGTGGGGTGCCGTCAAAGATAAGTGTTACGCCCACAAGCCAGACGCTTTAAAGGCCAATATTCGGGAAGCCATTGGTGAAATACAGCTGCACACAATCGATAATGTGCTTAAAAATTGGACCGATCGTGTAGGCTACTGCATGGCCAGCCGAGGCAGCCATTTGAATGAAATTATTTTCCATTATTAACCGGAAGGATTGTACTTTCAAATAAAAAAAGAAATTTGTACTACATGCTATTCTGAGTCGCAAAATTCCTCCAGGTATATGGTACTACTCGGTTAATTTACTGTCTGTTTTCGGAGGGTCATTCAAATTTCCCAGCCAAATACAATCTATCTTTATGGAACCGTTTAAGACATGAATAGCCATGTCAACAACAATTAAATTGATTAATTTTGCCAGGATTCCAATACCATCAAACGCTCAACATAATTTTTTTTCCCAGTAACCCTGTTGCTTACCGAGGCTCATTCCATGTAAAGACTTTTGCAAACATTGTGATCATGTAGGTGAAGTTATGCTTCTCATTTTGTTTATTGCTTTCCAAAGTCTTCTTCTCCACTTCCTACTTTCATTGTAAAATATTTCTCATCATTGTTGTCATCTGTGATGATCACTGATGATTATTTTGAGAATGCTGTCAGCATAGGCGTGAATGAAATTAATTTTTATTTGTCTCACTTACAAATTATGAGGGTTAATTGAATTGTATTGACTGACCATTTTTATATACATATATTTTATTCGTTCGTTAATGAATAAACGTCATGATAAATGATTTTATTTTTATTTCTTTTCTTTATTGCATGTTCTGTGTAATTAAAACGGGACGTTTTTCTATCGATTTCGAATAGCGGAATAGTGTGGGAAATTTTTGGAAAATTCCAAAAGAAAATCAAAGAAATTTGTAATGAACTGGAATTGTAAAAGAAAAGTAATCTGGTTAGCTTTATTAGATTGGAGAAATGAGGGAATTTTTATTTATATTGTTCCATATTCATTTTGTATTGCAAAGAAGGTTTTATTTTCATTAATAGTAGCTAAGAAATCTTAGAAAAATTATTTTTTAATCCTTTAAGGTTTAATTATTAAATAATTTTGAGGCTGTCGTCTTTAATTACAAAGAAAACACATACCAAAAATAAAACAAAAATTAACGGCATCAGATTTAAGTTTAATGACCCTCTTCAGATCTTCTTTCAACAACAAATGCAACAACAACAAACAACACCCTATTATAAGAGTATGTAGATAAACAAAATATAAAATTACACTCTCATTGCCAAATGACAATTGACCACAACAACAAAAATAAAAATCAAATGAAATTGAACACACAAATAAATCAAAACATGAAAACAAATTAAACAAACAGAGTACAAAGAATAGAATAAAACCAATACTCCACCAACAATCAAACATGCACATAAACATATACAAATGAGAGCATAAGAGAGAGAGAGAGAGTGATGAGTGTTTACTTAAGAAATTATAACGAAAGCTTTAATTTAATAACAATTGCAAGAATAAAGAAAAACACACATGACAGTGACATACGTATGAATACTACATCATAATAATTATTGTTCAATAATGGCGTACATTAACTACACACACATATGTATATACATATGTGCATGCTTGCATAAATGTATTGTGGCTGCTTATGTTGGATTTTTTGAGAAAGTAAAGTGTTTTGAGCTCCCTCTCTCTCACTCTCTCTCTGTGTGTGTCTCTTTGTTGAATGTGAGTAAAACGTGTTTTTAAACAAATCTATCATTGATTTGATGATTTATTATCATAAGCTTGTAAATCGAATGAACAAAAAACCCACGCCCTTTTAATTACTGTATGTATGCTTGTATGTACATATGTATATGTATTTGTACATTCCATTTGTTTTGTTGCTTTAAAAGGTATTTTCCTTGAAATCACCTTAAAATTTTACACACGTCAACGTAACAAATAAAAATACACACAAAAAAAACTTTGGGGAAACAGGTTTTTCGCTTATACTTTGTGATTTATAAAGTTATGAGAGGAAGAGAAAGGTAAAGAGTGTGAGAGAGCATGATTTTGTTTACAATACAATTGTGTTTTTTAAGGTTTTCTTTTGAATTTACAGTTACAATTAGTAATGTAAACATTACAATAGAGATGGGGGGGGGGAAAAAACGTCGTGTAGTAGTTAATAAGTGCTGTAACATTACTTACATAAAAGAAATTTTGTTTTTTTTTCGCGTTTTATTATTTAATATAAATTATAATGAAATTAAATAAGAAATATTAAAAAAAATTTTATTTAGTTTAGTTTGTTATCTAAATTAAGTTAAAAGTAGGAAAAAAATATACTAAAATAAATACAAACAATAAAGGTTGAGTGACATGTTTAATGTACTATCACATGGTTTATGCGGCATTAAATAAAAAATAAAATACAATCTAGGTACCTATTGTACAAACAAAATAAAAAAAATTTTTTTTGTTATAATTTTTTTTTCTATTTATAAATTAACAAATAATTTAAAAGTATGTATATATTATTAAAGTATATTTTATTTAACATTCTCTTCTGTGGTTTTAGAACCAATTTAAATTGTGTTTAAAATTTCCAAGAATTATTTACACTATGTGGTCAACATTTATCACTTGGTATTTATTAAGAAAATTATTAAATATAGAACATTTTTATTTATTTCCTTATTGCCAACCGGCGCAACCGGGGGTGGAGAGAAAAAGCTAGGGACTATGAGTATTATCATATTAGATCACGCGTTTAAGTTTAATCGCGTTTTATATTTAGTATTGGTAATGTGGTTTTGTTTTTAAAATAAGTTTACAATGATGATTCATATTTCATATGATTTCATGTCAGTTAAATTAATAAAAAAAAAAACTCTATAAAACTAAAAATAAATTGAAATAAAGCTTTCATAAATAATTATAAGGGTTATACTCATGATTATTGAATAATTAATTAAATATTCATAAAAATTATTTGTTATGATTTGAAAAAAAAACATGATTCATCCATCCATTGTTTTATTTTCTGATTTTTTTATTGAATACACAAACTTTAAAGCATGAAACAAATTAAAAACGTGATTTTGTTCTCCATTAAATCGCTTAAAAAATGTGTTTTTTTAATTCCTAATCTGCAATAAATTATGTGCGTAAATATTTCTTATTGAGATATTGAATATTTACTTAAAAAACGTATATTTTGATTAAGTTATTTCAAAAATAATGGATTGAAAAGCGGTAAAAAGCTTTGTAGAATTTCAAAAGAAAAAAAAAACATATGATCGATGATGACTTGAAACGAAAACAAATCAAATCAATTGAAAAATACAACAATTGTTTTGATAAACTTAAAAAGGCTGGCTGTCTTGGCTATCAATTAGAACACACCTTCCAAAAAAATATTGATTAGGTTTTTATTTATTCAATTGCTTTACTTTGATTTTGGTTTATTAATAAATAAAATATTTTTCAATGAGTCACTGCTTACAACAGCATTAGCAACTTAATCGAAAAAAAAAATCAAATCAAATCATTAGAAATTGTTTGCATTTTATGTTACATTCGAAGGTGCAAAATAGTGAGTCATGCTAGGTGATTCAAATCAGTTTTTTTCCTCGAATTTAAATTTATAAGAAACTCTAGCTTAAAAACTTGATTTCTTAATGTTTTCAAATATGCAGCAGACTTTTATGCTGTAAGATTGCTTTCATAAAAATGAAATCTTTTGGAATTTCTATGGTATTACACTAAATTTAAACAAAAGTGAGATACATTCGTTTGTTGCAATAATTAAATTGTTGTTATTGCTGTTTTAGTTCCTGCCTTTAATTATTTTTTATGAAATTTATTTTTCTTTTTTTTTTCAATATTTCTAGCAGTCTACAAAATTCACAGTGTTACCATATTGTTTACGGATGTTTTTTTGTTCAATATTTTCTCACGTTTATGTCGTCATTTTATACATTAGACAGTGAGAGAGAAATGTGATTTACTAAGTGAAAGAGAGGGAGAGACATTATTTTTATTGTTATTATTGAAATGTTCAATAATTTCTAATGGAATTACAATTAAATCAAGCAATAAAAATCAATCAAATTGTTGTTTAAATTGTTATTAAATATACATAAAACGTTAACAACAATAGAACAACAACAATAAAAAAGCAACAGCAAAAAAAGGAAATAGAAAATAAATGCAAATCGATTAATAAATCAATTAAAACTTTAAGCAAATTGTGATATTAAATAATAATAAAAAACAAAATCTATAATCTAAAATAAATAATAAATTTAATAATAAGATTAAATAATAATAATAAATTATAAATAATATAAGTAGAAAATAATACGACGCCAGGTAATTAATGTAAATTGCATAAAAATTTCTCACACTTTTACTTTTTTCCCGGCTTCAACTTGAATGAAAATACTTGTGCTTGTAAAAAGGTTGCCATATGTTGAATGTTTAACGGATGATTGCAGTTTTTAATAACAAACAACGTCATCATTTAAATTGTAACGGTTGCTTAATATAATTCTCTCACGTTTTAATTCAAGTACGACAGAAAAACGAAAAAAAAACGAAACAAAACAAAACACAACACAACAAACCTCTGAAAACAATATAAAAAACCCTTTAACCGGAGCAATAAATACAGAAAAAACCCTTAAAAAATAAACAAACTCTTGCACACACACATATACAAATACACTTGCATAAAACGTTTGCATCAGGAAGCGAGGAGTAGAGAGAGGAGAATTTTTAAACTCGTATTAAGGCAATACATTCATACACACATAATAATACGATAATAGTTAATAAGACGACAACAACACAATGGGAAATACATCGTCACACACGCATGAACCTCTAGAGCGGGGTTTCACACGAGGCAAATTTGGTGATGTCAAAAATGGGGTAGGTTTGCTAATATACAACAATTGTTTTTGTTGTTGTTTTCTTTTTTGTATTATTATTATTATAACTACGTCATCATATGTACATATATGAACAACACTTGTTTCTCTCTTAAAAAAAAATGCTTAAAAACAAGACAACGGGAATAAATCTCTTTGATTTTGATTCTATTTCTTGTTCTCTTATCTTAACATCCATTTATTAATATGCATGTGTGTGCGTTGTTCTCTTTCTTTAGAAATCAGCTTCATTCCGTTTTAGTAAAAAATCACCGAAAAAAATGGATCGTTTGCGACGATCCTTTCGTGATTCATTCAGACGCCGAAAGGATCGTGTACCAGAATCCTCGAAACCCCATCAATGGCAGGCCGATGAAGAAGCTGTACGCACCGCTACCTGTTCATTTTCAGTCAAGTATTTAGGTTGCGTCGAAGTATTCGAATCGCGCGGTATGCAAGTATGCGAGGAGGCCCTCAAAGTTTTACGGGTAAGTAAAGCAATAAGTTTTTAAGTCGATTTATTTGATTCATGACGGGTTTCTAGTATGTCGTACAATCATAACAAAACATCGAAGAAAGTATAGAAACTAAGAATTGCAATAAAAATACAACAAATACTTAATGAGACTAGCTTTTAAGACCAAATTGCAGTTACAAAGTAATGTGAAAGGTATAAAATAACAATAACAGTACGTTCTAGAAGTTGCCAGACCGAAAAATTTCGGTTCTATTGTTTCAATATTCAGCAAACCTTTTATGGCAATACTCTTTCCACTCTTTATTGCATTTTTCAAAAGCATTTTTGGTACATCCTTGAGCTCATGCAACCACGTTATCCTTTTTTCTTTTGATCATTGCGAATATTTGTATTTTCATAATTCTCTTGACCTCATGGTCTTGTGAATATTATTCCCAAAGCAATATTTAAACAAGACCATGAGTACATTTTTCTCAGTGTATACATTTTCAGGGATTATTCAGTGATAGGTAGGCAGGCGGATAGAGTACAACTGATTTGAAAAGAGGTTGAAGGAAAAGAAAGGATAGTCCACTTCATATGATAATGCCCGTTTCTGGCTTAAAACAGGCTTCTTTAATGTGGCTCACTTTCTCCCGACAGTTTGAGTAAACCATTTTTACTTGAACAAATAGTTCAACAGATTTATTAATCTTTCTGGCTGGTTTTCAGAAAAGTTGTGCTTTAATACGAAACGCCAGCATTTACTTCCAAAATTCTTTAATCTGGACTTGCCAGTTACTTTTTAAGACATCGTTGCATGTTGTATCTCAGCGGACCGCTATGCATGTTCAAGTCAACTTTGATTTTAAGGCTGACATTCCATCTTATCGTATTCCGTGCTTATCCTATTGTTACGTTTCTACTTTTTAAAAACATTTAAAATATGAGCTCGTAGATTGCAAATAAAATAAAAATAAATTTGTGTTTAGTTTTAATTAGAACTCTTTATTATTCGCACAATTCTGTGTGCCACTGTTCACAACTTAATGTAAACAACAACAATTGCTTTCTTTGTTATTCCTATGTTAGCATAAACAATAACAATTACTAGACAATTATTCGACTGATCTTTGTTACGGAGATCTTCAAACCACAATTACTCTCTTCAAACGCACCGTGTCTTCACACAATACAGACTGAACTTCACTAACACCGTCACCTGCTTTGCCTTGCCTTTTATATGGCAGAGTAAACAGTCTGATAAATGTTCTTGAAGGCAATTCTTGGTGGCTTCGCCTTCTCGAGATCTCCATAAATGTAAACATTGTCGTTTCATTATTGTTGTTTGTGTATTTTGTTTACATTTATTCTTGTCGTGTTTGTTGTTGTATTTTTGTTTACTTGTTTACCTTTTTATGCTGGTGTTTGTTGTTGTATTTTTGTTTATGCGAAGGAATGCTTCACCAAAACCATTCAATCATTTAGCATATGATATAAATGTATGCTATAACAGGCAGCACCTACCTCCTTTTTGGGTGTGATGGAAATTCTGTTGCTTGCTTTTCTTTTTTTTAATAATATCTCCTGAAATTTACAGGAATTTAGTAACAGGAATCGTTTTACAACGTTTTGTTCAATTAATGACTCACTGGGCATTGTTTTATTCCCTTTTTATGTAATGAACTCACGTTTAAGATCGTGGGAATGCTCCAAAAAATATTCGCACAATTCTGTGTGTCACTATTTACAACTTTACGTAAACAACAACAATTGCTCTTCTTTGTTAATCCTCTGTCTACATCCTTTGCATAAACAATGACAATTACTAGACAATTATTCGACAGATCTTTGTAACGGAGATCTCCAAACCGGATATATTCACACAAGACTGACTGAACTCCATGTTTATATGGCAGGGTGAACAGCCTGATGAATGCCCTTGAAGGCGAATGTTCGTGACTTCGCTTTCTCGAGATCTCTATAAATGTAAACATCGTTTATCGCAGAGCGCGTAATACAATCCGTAGTCCTAACTGCAAATAAATACTAAATGTTTGTGTCCAGTAACCAACATCAATAATCCGCCATAATTAAACATACTACCTTATTTTTTGTACGCACCTCGTATATTATAAAATAATCTTGTATATTTTCGAAAGACTATGAATCTATGCACAGATTATTAATGAGTTTTTGTCGTGTACTATTTTTGGTTTTAATACTTCAGTACTAATTAGTTGTAGTGACTGACACCATCTGTTTAATTACGTTCATGAATACTCATGTACTCAATATTGGGGGCGTTGTTTCTTCAACTTCATAAAAAAAATAAAATAAAAAAGATTATAAACGTTTTAATTGTTAATTCTCTTTTAGTTTTTCGTTTCTTTTTTGCTTTTTTCCAATACTCAATGTGTTAATGGCAACTAATTAGTAATACAGTGAGATACACAAGAAAGTGTAAAAATTTCGGAATAAAATTTTCTGACAAAGTGGCCAAAAATTACGTTCAAATGAGTGACTGCTGCAACCAATCTAAAGGTGGTTAAGTGACCTTGGCTTCCGTATATTTGTTGCAATTTATGGCACTCACTGTACCTTTTTTAATATTCGTTAGTGCGTACAAGACTTTATTTTTTAATATTTTTCGATTTAAACATGTTCTTAGTCTTGATTGTTGTGTTATTGCTGTTGTTGTATTATTAATTATAATTTAGTTGTTAAACATTTTAACCCTGAGTTCAAAACAACCATTTGCTTAACAGATGACTCTCGTCGTTGTAGCATTAGAAATATTTTTTTGGCGGAAATTTTTTTTAAAACCCAACACAATTTTTTATTTCTTTATTGCAGAACTCTCGTCGTCGTCCGGTACGTGGTCTTTTGCATGTAAGCGGTGATGGTTTACGCGTGGTGGATGATGAGACCAAGGGCCTTATTGTAGATCAGACCATTGAAAAGGTTAGCTTTTGCGCACCGGATCGTAATCATGAGCGTGGCTTTAGTTACATTTGCCGTGACGGCACTACACGACGCTGGATGTGTCATGGCTTTTTGGCGTGCAAAGACTCTGGAGAGCGCTTATCCCATGCGGTGGGCTGTGCTTTTGCGGTGTGTTTGGAGCGTAAACAGCGTCGTGATAAGGAGTGTGGTGTAACAATGACTTTCGATACGAAAAATAATACATTTACACGCACGGGTTCATTCCGCCAGCAGACAATGACGGAACGTTTTGCCAACAACGAACGTGGCGTGGATACACCCTCAGCGGCCATAACGCCACAGCCGAAACCGTTTAATCCGTTTGCTATCGAGAGGCCACATGCTACGCCTTCCATGCTGGAGCGTCAAGGCTCTTTCCGATTTAGCACAATTGGTAGTCAGTCACCTTTTAAGCGTCAAATGTCGTTGCGCATTAACGATCTTCCGTCCAATGCAGAACGCCAAAAGGCGTTTATGGCCGCAGCGGCGGGCAATGCTTTGGCCTTAACTACACCCAATCGTAGTGTATCGCCCATACCGGAGGTGTCACCAGCACGTGTCGGTTTAGAGCTAGAAAATGGCGGCTTAGCAACGGCCGAAACAGTAAGCCAGCTGTGCCAAGAACTTAGCCAGGGCTTGACATTGCTGTCGCAAACGGATAACAATGGTGCCGCAGACGATCTCAATTTCAATAATAACTTGAGCATTAATCAGAATATCATTGCTGCCGAAAAGCAGTATCAAAAAGTAATCTCCTCACCTACCAGTAGTGTTAGTAGCTATGGTATGGTAACGACACCCACGGCTCAAGTAACGCCACGTATTGCAACGGTTTCGCCGGCGGTACTCAATACGCCACCACAAACACCCAGTAATACACCGACACTATCAGCAACGACTAGCAGCGATCCGTTGGCGCTGAAAGAAGCCACACTGCCGAAAGCCGATCAATGGTTGGGTCAAATAGTGAAAAGTACTTCGCCGGCATTACTCAAACGGGCACCGCAATTATCGCAAGCGGGACGCACACAATCGATGAGTTCAGTGCCTGGCTCAAATGATCCCTTCGATGCCGAATGGGTGGCTGGTGTAACGAAACCGCTATCACCAGATATGCCAGTCATGGTGAAGGGAACACTAGATGATGAGCCGCCTGTTGTGGCAACGACACCAACACCAACACCAACTGGAACACAACCCTTACACAGTACGAATCCATTTATATCACCGCCTAAGGTACCAGCGCAATCATTTCAGGTACAACTTTAAAACGAGCAAAAAACGTATTCAACACCAACACTACTATATAGCCATGCCAACAACCATGTATAACGGAACGGTTAATGGAGCCTAGCCTAGTAGAAGACTAGAAATTAAAATGGGGGATACAATGAAACACAGAAATTCCATATCTTAAGTGGGGGAACAAAGTGGACAAAAAACGTGTTGGACACAAGGCCACTTAAAAAACTCTAGGAAATTAAAAAAAAGAGAATAACGGATGAATGAAAGAAAAAAGTGATTGATTGAATGAATGAATGAAACATTACTACTTACTACATACATACCAATACCATACGGTACTATACATACATATAAACAAACATTTTTATAAAAAAAACTTGTTACTTAATGAAAATGAAAATTTAAAATGAAAATTTAAATGAATAAAGAAAATTAAATGCTAAAATTGATGTTACTTACCATACAAACACATTTACATACATACATACATATGTATATGTATAGGAATACATAACTATAAATATTTACAGAATTCCAGATTCCTGGCGACTTTGTTTTCTATTTTTTGTTTGAAATACAATTTCTTTAAGAAGTTGCCGGTTGCCTGTGTAACTTTTTATTTCTTTTTTTTAAAGTAATTTTATTAAATGTATTATTATTTGTATATTAACAATACATACATACATGTATACATAGTACGAACAAATTTAAATTTAATTTAAAAGATTTTAAAAAGAATTTCATTTCATGTCTCATGTAGAGTTTTGTTACTTTTGTTGTGTCTTTAAATGTTTGATTTTCAATTCCAATTTAATTTGTACAAAATGTATTATAAAATCCAATTCATATAATTAGAAACTAAATTAAATTTTATATTAATTAATGCACTTAATTAAGGGGTTAATTAGTATACTTCCTAAGGATCCGCTTACGACTTTTTTAAAGATGAATTTATTTAAACAAATGAATGTATTTTTTATGTTAAAAAGGACCGTGATTGTTTTAAGGAGTAAGGAGTATTTGAAAGCAAAATTCGAAAAGGATTCTTATAAAATATGTCACTGTACAAGGATATTGTTACGTTTTTACCTTTTAAAAACATTTAAAATACGAGCTCGTAGATTGCAAATAAATTAAAAATTATTTTGTGTTAAATTTTAATTAATTTTTTTTATTATCGTTCTTTATATATCGCCACAATTCTGTGTACCACTGTTCACAACTTGATGTAAACAACAATTGCTTTGTTTTTTATACCTTTGTTTACACCCATTGCATAAACAATAACAATTACAAGACAATTGTTCGAGATCTTCAAACCACAATTACTCTCTTCAAACACACCGCGTCGTCACACAAGACTAACTGAACTTTACTCACTCGCTCGCTTGCTTGGCCTCGCCTTTTATATGGCAGAGTAAACAGTTTGATTAATGTTCGTGAAGGCGAATGTTCATGACTTTGCCTTCTCAAAACCTCCATTAATGTAAACATCGTTGTTAAAAAAAAATTCAGGAAAATCGCTCAAGTAATTTTTACTAAATTGTGGGCGCCAGGTCGAACAAAGTGATTTCGAGAAAAACGTGAAAAAATTCGTTTTGTTAGGAATTAGGAAGTATACTATATATCGCCTTAATTAATTAATACTTATAATTATTTACTTAAAATGCAAAAGCAAAGTTAATTACTTAATAAATGAAATTTTTATTTTTGAAAAATTAAAATAAAAATTTTGAAAATTTTTTATCGTTTTGCATTCTCATTGAGAAAGAAGGGAATTTGTAAACTTTATTAATAATATTATAAATATACATACATACATACATATATAGTAGATATATTAATTCTATTCTAGATAAAACTGAATTTAAATAATAATTTGTTTAGTTAAGTTTAAATTAAATTAAATTGAAATAATATGATCTTAAAAATTAAAAAAAGACAAAAAAAAACAAAAATAAAAAACTAAATAATGCCTTTAATTATTTAATTATTGTAACTAAAAAACAAAAATAATTGAATGTAATATAATTAAACGTGATTTATAAATATAAATACAATACAAATACAAATACAAAAATATATTTTTTTGAATTTCTTTAAAAAAAAAAACCAAACAACCAACTAATCAATCAATCAATACCAACACCAAACAACCACTTGCGTTATACTCTTAGTATTTAAAAAAAATAAAAAATAAATTGAAATTAAATTTAAAGGCAGCTAAACAATTAAAAAAATTATTTTTTAAATACATGAGCATCAGATATTTTATGGAGCTTCTCAGTTGTAACCGTTTCGCGACAGGTGGCCAGTATATACGGCAGTCACTTGGAGCATCACAGCGGCTGACATCGTGTAAACACGGCCACAGAGGCGAATGCCGCATATACACAAAGCTCATCTATTGGTCCAGTATCATTTTCACGAGCGATGACAAAGATTTATGGTCAGTCACGACGTCGTAAATAGTTGGAAAGTGTGGCACAAGTGCACCGGGACTTAAAGACAATTTTCTTTTCATCAATGGATTACTATTATCATGCATAGACACCAGAGTTCAGCAATGAGTATTAAAAAAGATGAGTAGAATCGAATCATACTCATAATTTCTGATACTTATACGCATTCATACTTATTTTAATATCATGGAACATCTACTCTTTATTCAAAGTTTGAAGTACTCATCATATTCATACTTGACAACACGTATGATGTTGTCGATTTCGACTCTTCATAACTCAACATATACACGAATCACAAACTAAGTATGAATCGCTACGAACACTAAAATACTGTCTAAAAGGTTGTTGGTTGATGAATGATTCGAGTCACTCGAATCATTTTTAAGTATTTTTCTAAGGTTATGTTGAATCTAAATGAGTAGGCTTATGATTCAAACATATTTCGAATGGTATGAGTTCGATATCAATGTTGGGCTCATACTCATTACAACCTGTACTTATAAATAAACGTTGTAGTGAGTATGAATGAATCAGAGGAGTTAAATTTCAATATTGTTGACTCACTTATATTCAAAAAACTTATAGCGAAAAACGATTCATTGCTGATCTCTGATAGATACTTTGATTTAAAAAAAATCGGTTTGTCTCACGCCTTATCGGCATAGATCTAAGCCACAGCATCGGCTTGTTCTTCGCTTACCAATAAGAATTACAAATTAATGCGTATCAAGTACGTATTTTCTCAATTGCTTCCAATTTACTATTTGATGAGTAATGTCTGGTAGGTAGGTAAGTAATTAAATAATGGTGGCTGTTAATCCAAGGGGACAAGCCGTAGCTTTTCATGAAGCCATTTAGATTCACAAAGTCCATTCTTAACAAATCAATGAGATTATCTACACAGTGGAAAGCTGGGTATATAAACAAGAGGTTCTTGATCCTCCACACTTTCAGAAAAAGTCCGTGGCCCTATGGCCAAGCCTAATGCGCTATTCGTGAATACCCACAATGCAGGGTTCAGTAACGACCTCAAGAATTGCACTAAGCTAAGCACCTTTGGAATTTCAGCAGGCTTTGGTTAGATTTGCAGCACTAGCTAGTCCGTATTCAAAGCTATCCACACGTCGTTGCCGCAATATGTTACTTCATTAACATTTCTAAGTTGAAGATTCTCAATGGGGTACCCAATGTAGTGCAACCACTACATTGTTGCATTGATGGTAGCATCACATCTGGGCAATTCATTCACTCCGCAGTTTCCTGAAATGCGACCTTATTCCGGTACCCATGTGATCTCGTTGAGAGACTCACATTGGTGGATTGTTATGTTGGAACTCAGTATTCTGACCATCGCCTGATGATCGGACATATTGTTATCCGTGACAATCATTACTTTCACTTGAAAGACGCTGAAGTGATTCGGTAATCCTATCAAATGATCTATACATGCGGACTCTGAGAAGGTGGATCGACAAATCTTCTCGAAATTTTTTGGTAAGGTATTGCTCATAAAATGTTGAAAGTTCACGAGTCCAAAAGTTAAACAATGTCACAGTGTTCCATCGTTCCACATGTCCTGCATTTTTCGTTATTTGCAGCACCTAAGCGTCTTAAATACAACTGTTTAGAACACTTTCCTTCAGACTTAACAGACGCGTGATCGTCCTCGTAAGTTGGTGATCCCAGAGATTTTAATGTTAAATAGCTTTCGATGTTATCCTTTGAAAAGCCTGAGATTCCCGTATATTTAGGTTATACTTGCGTTATTGTTGTCTGGTCTACCAGAAACATTACTTTCATGATTTCATTCACATATCTCCTCTAAAATGGGCGATGAGGTCCTTTTTTGTTAACATGTTCCAAATGAAAATTGATTGGGATGTATACATGACAGTCAGAGAAAATGCTTGCTCGCCATAATATACCAATTAGGAACGATACGAATCACATCTAAAATATATTGTGGCTGTTGCTAAGCCATAGAAATTTTTAAGATCCAGTGACGGATGCACTATAGCAGAGGGATGATGTTTTCGCCTTACAGAACGTCGAGAAGACTAACTCCAATGTTCTTACAGAATTGGTAACAAGTTAGTTGGTCTGCAGTGCAGCCCTTGCGCTGACCAACTTCCCCCTCCTTGGATCGGAGGAACTTGGTCAGTGCAGAGGCTGCGTTCACCTGTGGCAACACAACGGGCCGCTATGCGTGCTCAAGTGAGCTTTTTGGTAAATTAAAGCCACCACGCTAACCTAACCTAACCTAACCTAGGTGGCCTGCAATTCTATTATAGTGGTTATTGCAGAAAACTAAATATGTCCGCAATCCTTATTGGAAATCCATCAAAGGGAGAAACTAACAAATGCTTTACCATCAAGTGATACAAGTCCTTCTGCATGGACTGTGAATTTGGAAGATGAATCAATTACCAAAACTGATTACTATTTCAAATGTTGCAATTAAAATAATGGAAATAGGATCCCTACTATGTATATAATCTTTTCATCTTTACCTCAGTACAATTCAGCCACATTGTTGCCACTTTTTGGCCAATAACTCAAAGAGAAAGCAATAGAGTATCCTCAAAATGTCTGCCATAGCAATATCTCTGATCTGCAATTATAGAACCAACAATTTATACTGGTTTATAAGAGATGGTCATCATTAAAAAATTAAGAAAATTAAGTTGTAACACAGTGATCTGTAATAATGACACCAAGTAGTATCAGAAATGATAAAATATTTCTGTGACAAATGACGTCACGCAATGTTTTTCTATTGGTTACAATTTTTTACGAAAAGTTACAAAAGTTTAGAAGAGGATAAGTTATGCTGAGACTACTGCAGTTACGATATGGAAAAAATTTACATTTACACTGGACTACAAAATATTATTGATAAAATACTAAAAAAAATAAAATACTATACTTAATGACATACAAAACTTATATATGTAATGTATAATAAGTAATAATATAAAATTAAATAAAAATTAAAAAAAATGTTTTCCTTAACAAATGATTCTAAACACAATGCACCGGATAAATGTTGTTTTTTTTCTATTTTTATTAAATAAATAAATATACATACATACGAATATACTACTACCTATACGGATAAAATAATTAATAATTATTGTAATATTTATTAAATAAATGCACAATGTACAATCTAAGATTAAATAAATTATATATACATACATATATACATACATACAATATATAGAGTATGATCAAAAGATTTAAAGAAATTTATAAGAAAAAAGAGTTTATTAAACAAAGAAAGTAAGAAAGAAAAAATTATTAATCACTGCAATTAAATTTAAAAATATATTGTTATTAATAATTAATGTGGTCTCATATATGTAATGTAATTGTAAAATAATAATTCATTATGATATTATTAATGGAGTATTTTATTTACTCATTAGCTATACTAATTGAACAAATCAAAAATATTCGAATTGAATGAAAATAAGGTTTAAATACTACGTATATACATTATTAGGGTGTTTTATCTCATAGGGCAAAAAAAATTTGTCAGAAATTTTTTGGAGGCACCCCCCTGAAATGTTTCTTTCTGTCATATTTTAGGATTGCCAAAGTTTGAGCACAATTGGAATATGTTAACCCGTGCCAGTGGGGCCTCAAAGTTTGGTAAATCTAGATTTTTTGGAAGTTTGGCGACTTTGCCGACCCATATCTCCAAAGGATGGTAAACAACTTGAAGGTTGTGAACGACATGGCAGAGCGTGGAGTGAAGCTCATCGCAGATCACAACCAATTACATACAAAGGACGAGCAACAAAAACAATACGTTCTCCAAGTAGTCAGCAGATGCCGTCAGCTGTATCCAGATAGCTCCAAAACCACATTATGTCGGTCCCTTGAATAAATTTAAATAAGAATAAAATGAAAAAGACAATTATTATACTTTGCTCTTAGGGGTACCTAGTCACGTTCTTAGGGACATTGGGTTCATTATCTCGAATTCAGTACTATTTACGTATTTTTTTTATTCCATATAAAATATTATATACAGTATCGGGCAAATATATTAAACCGTTCTCGAGATATGGGTCGACAAAGTCGCCAAACTTCCAAAAAATCGAGATTTTCAAAACTTTGTGGCCCCAGTGGCACGGGTTAACATCTTTCAATCATGCTCAAACTTTGACTATCTTAAAATCTAACAAAATGAAACATTTTAGCGTGTTGCCGCCAAAAAAAATCCGACATCGAATTTTTAAAACCACCCTAATATACATACATATGGACATACTCATTTTGACATTTATACACTGGCATTATAAAAATTCATACACCTTTATATACATATATATATGTACTTATCTATGTATACTATACCCATATATAGTATACATATATGCAAAACCTCTGTGCTTATGTATTAGTTAAAAAGGAAATTAAAAAAAAAATTAAATAAAATTCTGTGATTAGCAAAACAAAAAAAAAAAAAACAAAAAAAATTTAAATAAAATATTTAAAGAATCCTTATATCATTTTCATTAAATATTTAAAAATTAACAAAAAAAAACTATTTTATGTATTTTTAAATAAAATTTATTTAATAAAAAAATATTATTAAAATGCAAGAAAAACAAAAACAAAAATCAAGGTTTGTTCCCATTTTAGATCCCAAAGATCTGCGCAATGATCTTTGATCGTCTAAATTTAAAGCGTGTGTTATAAAACAAATTATAAGAAAATATAAAGAAAATATAAAGAAATTATAAAAAAAAATTAAATTAAATTAAAAATATATACGATAAATAAAACTAAATCAATTTATTTAAAATTGAAATTTAAAAGGAAAATAAAATATCCAAAAAAGCAGTTTTATTAATGGAGGACTTTGAAGGGTATTAAAAAAGACAGGGTGTATCAAACTATATTTTATATTTGTGATCTGAGCACGATACATAAAGTATGGTAAAATATTATTAAAATTCTTAATTTAGAAAGACTTCTTGCATTTAATTGAAAGAAGATCCTGTGAGTTACCTGCTCTTTGCAAAAGTACAAGATAGTGCGATTATACCGCCATGAACTCGTTCATCATCTCTTCATTTGTGGTAATGGGGAGGGCCACGAGGAAACTGTTAAAAATTCTCCTCCTATCTATAACTTTCCTTTCACCGTGTTTACCTCTACAAACTTCCATCTACAAAGACTGGAATCTTGCCACCTAGGCAGCTCATCTCTCTCTGCTTATTGTCTTGAATTCGCCCACGAGATAGTATCTAAAATGGGTTATCCTGCTCTCCGCTTTGCTAATTCAGATTGCTTAGCCATTCTCACACTAAACTCGACTTAACCTCAAAGAGCTCAGTGTATCGTCTTTCTGTTCAATATGAATTGACGCCATGTTTCAATGGCTCAAACTTCTGGTTGAAAGAGGTCTGTGCATGGACTTGGAGTATTTCTCTATGACCCATTCGTTCTCTTAACCCATTCGCTGCCAAGCCTAAATTATATGAAGTCATTCTCATTGCCATTTATATTTTGAGTGCTAGTGTTTACCAAAACCCTGTTATTTCTTGGTAAGAGCACATATATAATCATTAAAAAAATATAATTCAAAAGCCTGCATGTTATAATATATTTAAAGTAGGACGAGTATACTCGTCTTGGTAGTGTGGGATACACTGTCAGAGACGAGTATACTCGTCCTTGGCAGCGAATGGGTTAAAAGAGTATGTTGCTTCCAAATTACTGCAACGCCGCCTGATATCTCTCCCACTATCGTAGCAATAGTCTTCATTAGCAAATCTGATGGGATTAAACCTTATATAGCTTTTAGCGCCGCCGTCCTGCCAAACATGCGACAGGACCCTTTCCTGTAATAAGATCCACCGTAAGATCGTAAACACTTCAATAAACCACTATATAAGATAATGCAGCCCCATAAAAACTATTTCGTAAAGTTTTCTTCACTCTGACTGCACTATTGAGTGTGTTTTCAATCCAATTATTATATGATAATACAGTAAAACACACACATGTCGGTAAGGCAGGATAAATAACAGTTTACAAAGTTAAGGTAGGTAGCACCGTATTGTTCTATAAATAAAAAGAGTTTACTGACAGAATCGCAACACTACGTATTTCACAGCCCAATTTATTTTATGGTGGTTTTGTTTTAATTCAATGGCTCCGCTAAGGGCGGTGAAAATTACTTATTCTAGACATACACCGCTTAATTCTCTACTGATAGTGCAGTGCCATATGGTAACACAGTAGTTATTTATTTACCATATCGGACAAATTTACTACACTTTGCAAAACTCACCATCCTAAAAAGGCACTACGCGTCAAAAAAATTCACCACCACAATAAAAATTGAATAATTTTGGAATTCCTGGCCGGCGGTCTATCAGGCAGTAAATCAAATATGACCCAAATTCCAACAAACCACACGATAGAATACACAGCATAGACACGCACACACACACATACATCCCACTAAAGTGGGCGCTAAAGTGGATTGAAAACATTAACAGTCATTCCAATAAAATGGAACTTAAGTACCAGAGTAGTAAGAGTACAGTTTTTAGTGTGGATGTAAGCCGAATAGAAATTATTTCAGCCTTCAATCTTGTTTTCTACAAAACATCCACGGGAAGACGATATGGGGGTATTATTGCATTCAAATGGGGCGTTATTATTGCAAAAATCGCTTAAATCATATGCTTTTTTTTTGCTTACGAGCCTATTTGTAGAGTTAAAATACAGATTAAAGTCGACTACAAACGACAGGTTTTTAAGAAACATTTCATGGCAATTTCATTTGCTCTCAGATTTTTTGCCAGAAATCTGCTGAGAAGAAGACGCCGAAGAAATATTTTTTCATATTTTCATTTGATGTCTGACCTGGGGTGTGAACCGAGGCCTCACGTCTAATAAGCCAACACATTATCTAGACTATGACGGAAAAGACGCTTATTCGACCAAAATAAAGGGGCTCAAGCATATCAACTTTAAACGAATATGAACCCAGAACTGGTCATCTGTAAGAAAGAAAGAATTATTCAAAAGTGAGAGTTTATCTTAGGTATTGAAGTGATCGCATGCACATCATGGCCTCTACGCTTCTCAAACGTAATTGAGTTCAAATGAGTCAAATAAAGGTGCCTTAAAAGAACGATTTTAGCTCACGAGCATCCCCTGAGGTGTTTCAATGGCAACAATTATATCCAAGCTAGGTTTTGATTCCAATGATAAGCCTACCAAATCATAGAGAAAGTTCCTATAGAATAACATATCCTCACTTTATTATAGAGAATCGCTATGACTAGAAAGCTGAGAGATAAATTCTTTGCAGCTCCTATAAACAACATCGTTATTAGGGAGCCTAATTCTTTTCGTATGGGCACCTTCAAAGTCAAAACTCAGTAATAACTCCATTCAATGGCTCTGTGGATTACCACAATACAATACGCTTTACTATGCTGCCCTCAGTCTTCTCCCAGACATATTCCAAAACTTAAATCTCGACAAACATTAGAATGCTATCGATATCAAAAAGGACAACTTCCAGTCCAACACCTTATACGCATCCAATTATTTCTTTGTGGGATGTACAATAAGCCCTGCAGGTCCTAAACATATTGGATTTAAAGCAGTTGCTTATCTAAAACAGTGTTCTTCGAGTCTACAGAAAGTTTCAGGTTTCTTTGGAATAATCTTACCATTGTAATTGCCCAACAACAGCTGCGGACAAGGGCAGAACGGCGCAAAAAATCTGGCCAAGTCTAGATAGAAGGCGCGCGGCAAGGCTGCTTAAACTCAAAAGAAGTAGGCTCAGCACTGTTATCGAGGTTATTACGGGGCATTGTATTATAGGAACGCATGCGAGGCGTATTGGTCTTGGACACCTTGCAAATGTTTTCTGCAGAAGCTGTAGAGACGAGAAGGAAAGAGTGGAAAGAGGCACCTGGATGGAGGATCTGGTTGAGCTGTCATGCATGGATATTGGCAGTCTGAGTCGCTTCATCGGAAACTCCGAGTGGTTCCTAGAATAGGGGAGAATGAGAAACTGTGGTATCACAATGGGCCCTGTGTGCGGCTTAAGTGTGTCCGCTCATGAGTCCATCGAGGGGACAGCCACTTCTATTTACCTACCTAATTACCCAACAAAAGTTTAGATTATCTGAAACTAATTTGGTTGGAGCAGAGTTTTAGCCTCTTTCCATTTTCGTTTTCAACGACTATACCTTTCCGAACATTTGCTTCCACTTCACAGAAAAATTTTGAACTTATGAGGGCTGAGAATGAGCCTAATTTTCCAGTTTAGTTGTTTCAGCTTTCCCACACAATTGAATACTATTTTCGTTTTAACCTCTTATAAGTCCAGTGACTGATTATCAGCCGAATCATCATATCAAAAAGCCATCGGGCCACAACACTTGCTTCTTCCATTAAAATTATCAGCAATTGTTGGATTTGTAAACTTTATTGCAGTTTGTTTTATAAAGTTTTTATCTTTAAAACAACAACTAAAACTGTCATTAAAACAATTTAACAAAACTACATGCCAACCAACGTAAGCCTTAAGGTTATTTAAGCGTTTGCGGTGATTGTCGTGAGATTGAAAGGTGAAAGATTATGAAAGTTTTCCAAAAAAAGTTTTCAAATCATCATTGTCTTCAGGATAATAATGAAATTTTATTTTTAAATTTATTGAGAGGAATAAGAGACAGAGAGAGAGAGAGAGGGAACGAAATGAAGCAATCTCCCATGTAAACAATAAGTAAACAGTAACGGTAGACGTATGAGTGATATTTTTAAAGAAAAAATTACAAGGCAATATTCCTCATACGCCTCTAAGGTCGAAAAGGAGAAGGTTTAATTTGCTGTTCAGTGTTCCTCTGTTTTTTCTTCATATGTATACATACATATGTAAGCATGGGTACGTGTGTTTATATTTGTTAGTATATTATCGGTGCTCGGCTGTTACATTTGGTAAGAGGCCAACAGTGGCTATAACACTGATTGAATTCATTTCCGTTTATTTATTTGTTAAATTATTGCTGTCACATCAAGCCAACCAACCAACCAGCCAACCAACTAGCCAACCAAGCAGCCAGGCAGGCAGGCAGACATTATGATTGCATTTCGTTTGTTTGTTTATTTTTTTTCCAATAAAAATTTGTTGTACGAATCGTTGTTTCTAAATTTGATGTGATGTGTCCTGTGCCTACCTTTCCTCCCCTCTGCTTTGTCTGTGGCCTATGCCTCTATGAAGTGATGTGATGACTATGCCAACGGAAATTTACCCAGCAATTGTTATAATTCCCCAAGACACACTTACTTACCTACTCCGTTCACCTTGTTTTCCTTACCGGTTCTAAATGAATTTTCAGTATTTCTCCAGTGATTTATAGGGAGAGAAGAGGGGGGTACCTACTGGCTGGCTGTTAGCCAATTTAAGCTCTGTTGATGGCCCTGTTTTATACCATATTATTGCCAGCCATACTTTACTGTTATTTTTATTATCCGTGCTACAATTTGTTACAATAATCACTCACATTAGATTTTTCTTTCACTGCCCCACACTCCCTGCCCTACCCACTGTTTGGTTATGATTTTAAAAAATGTTTTTTTTTATTGACAATCCTTTTTTGCAGGACTTGAAGGGTTTTTTCCGCAAGGAATTTTTCAAAAATATTGACTCAATTTTATTTCAATTCATTTTCCTTAACTAATAAAGGATCTGCTACTCTCTTTGTTTTTTTCTATTTGTTTGTTTATTCCGTGATTTTCATTAACAACAAACTGAAATTCTGCAGGAAGTGTTTTGGGGAAATAAATTTAAAATGTTTGAGAAAATTTAACAAGTTTTTTAAATAGTTTTTCCCACAGGCAAGAATAAAAAAATGAAGATTAAACGGTAACTGCAATGGCTAGGACATGTCGTCCAGATTGCAGCTACCTTTCCGGCTGGAAAGGCCTTCGCAGTTGAATACCATGAAAAACGTAGCCAGATAGTGATAATATGCAATCTGATGCAAAATATTCGCAAATTGAATAACACTTGTGGTAAATTTTGACTCCTAGGCGAAATAATATCCCAGAAAATGTAGGCGAAATATCCAGAAAGAATACTGTAAAGTAAACTGGCATGAAAAGCTCATGTAAAGAATATAGCAAGGAGGGCTAAGCATACTTTAATGGTATACAAAAAACTTACTGGGAACTTTCGAAGGAGCTCATGGATTGCACCTGATTTATGGAGGCATTGTTTGAATAAGCAAAACGAATTTCAAAACAGCTCAGATAGAATTGAAAAAGTTATGAAAACTGGCCTGTGATGGAATAACCTGCTGCTGTATTGGATTTAAGATATTTGCATTTAATTAGGATAATGAAAGACTAGTCTCACATGAAATTTATTCAGGATTTTCATATTTTTAGAATTCAATATTTCGTTCCTTTGAAGTTGCCGTAGTCTAGTAGGTAGTGTGTTGGCTTATTAGACGTGCAGCCTCGGTTTAAACGGTTTTCTCTCAGCAGATTTCTGGTAAACATTCTGTCAGCAAATAAAATTCCCTTGAAAAGTTTCTCAAAAAAACTGTCATTCGGACTCGACCTTAAACTGTAGATCCCACCACTCATGTATAAAAATTAACGCACACAACATAAGTGGTGTGAGAAACTAGGTCGTAATCCTGACTGAAGGGTTGTAATGACCAATTATGTTATGTATGTATGTATAGTTCCTAGGAGGTAAAAACATCGAATAAATCCGCGCCTATATAAATATTTTTGAAAGACCAGACAGAATAAACACTAAGATGGTTATTCTAGAAAAAGAATTAAAAAAACAATAACAAAAGAGAAGAGAATTGGAATAAACAAAAATTAAATTACAATAACAAGACCACGCAGAAAGATCACGAAAGATGAAAATACAGAGGATAAAAGCAGAAGTTGCCAGACAGAATATTGTTGCAAAAACACCAATGCGGCCATAGTCTAGTGGGTTGTGTGTTGGCTTATTAGACGCCAGCTCGTGGCTCAAACTCCAGCTCAAATATGTTGAACAAAACGTATTACAGCAGTCTTCTGACAGAAATTCTGTGAGGAAAATAAAATAGCCATGAAAAGTTTCGCAAATCTGTCGTTAGCAGCAGACATTAAGCAATATGTCACGTCACTTATAATTAAATTAACACACACAACATGAATGGTGTGAAAAGCTAGGTTGTAATCCTGACTAGAAGGTTGAAATGATCAATTAAGTAAAGTAAGTAAGTGGTTAAAACAAAGAATTATAGAGAAAATTAGAAGAAATCAATGTAACTTAACTTAACATATCTAAACCCACATTGGATCAGGACTTAAAGGAATTACATTGCATTACACAAGCCCTTTCCTTTAATAGAAAATCAGAGGAAAGCCAATTGAGTGTCCTCGCCTGAGTATCCTATCTATCAGTTTACATTAACACCAGTAGTTAGGTATACACGAGACATCAGCAATGAGTCTTTTTTTCCTCTGATTCATTCAGACTCACTACAACGTTGATTTATACGTACAGGTTGCAATGAGTATGCGTACAACGTTGACATCAAACTCATACTATTCGAAATATGTTTGATTCTTCAAACATTTGAATATGAGTAGATGTTCCATGATATTAAAATAAGTATGAATGCGAATAAGTATCAGAAATTATGAGTACGATTCTATTCTACTCATCTTTTTGAATACTTATTGATGATCTCTAGTTCCTATGCTTTTAGAAAAAACTATAGGAACGCAGAGAATAAATAAACACAGCAGAAGATGACAAAATTTCGAATTGAAATACCGAAACCTGAGTAATTTGAGGTGTAAGTCCCAAAAGCTAAAGAACTGACTTGCATTTTCTACATGAAATTTTGTTCTATCATAAGATCGTTTGGGTAATTATTTTAAAAATTTTACAAACGTATTCTATTCATCTAAAAAACGAATAGAAAGTTTGAATTAAAATTTAAGATTTATTTTGTTGCAATTGAATACAAGAGAACTGAGAATGAAAACTTATTTAATTTGTTGTTGTTGTTCTAAACAGTTACCTTTCTTTCTCTCACTCTCTCTACTAATTTTTCTTATTCCTTATGAATAACAACTACAAACGGCGTACCTAGAAATAAAAGAAGAAGAAAAAAAGGAAAATAAGAGAGAAAGAAAAACCTTTTTTGGATAGAAAAATACATTTCAAATGATAGAAAGGCAGTAAATGAACGAATGAAAGAAAGAAAGTACATAACGAAAGGAGGAGAGACAAAAAACAAAAAACAAGAAAAAAAACTGTAGCAGGAGTTTGTAATTGAAACTTTACTTTTATTTTCTTTCTATTTCCATTTCAATTCTGTGTTATTTTGCTGATGAAGCTTTTGATGCTAAACTTTAAGGAAAATCCAGAAAACAAATAAAAAAAATTCTACAGTTGGCCACCTCCACCTACAACTCTATTTCTATTGCCACCTTCACGATTCACTATGACGTATTGCTTTAAGTTTATCCAGCATAAAATTTCAAACCCCCCGTATTAAAGCTGATACCAGCAGGTAAGTCCATGACTGGCTATAGAAATCAGAAACAAAAAAACGAAATCTATTCGCTTATTATAGTTGCTGTTGTGGTTGTTGTTGTTACTGTTGTTTTTTTAGTGATTTTTTTCTATTCATCGTGTTTCTTTCTTGTTTATCTCGTCCATAATGAAAAATAATGATATTTTGTGTTGTTGCTGTTGTTGTTGTTGCTGCTGCATAAGAGAGAGAGGGAGAGAGAGAGAGATGAAAGATGTGAATGAAGGCTGTTTGTAGCTAAAGACACCAGGAAACGGATACAGATACGGATACGGCTTGTAAGCAAAATTGAATCTGAGGGTGAGAGTGCCTGTGTTTTGTTTTCTTTGTTTCCTTTTTATTATTTTCAGTATTTTGTTTTATTGTTGTTGTTGTTGTTGTTGTTGTTGTTGCTGTTGCTGTTTAGTAAATGGAGAAAGTTACTCTAGAATAATTGCAAAAATGCATCTTTTTTTGTTTGCTTTTATTTCGATTTAAAAACGAATGTAAAAAAATGAAAGAAAATGTAAGTAAAACGTATAGACATACAGTTTTAGACGTTTAGACATTAAGCAAGACACCGACAACCAACCGACTGGTTAAAGCTGGCATTTTAAAAAATATTTTTACTTTTTTAAATGATTTCTTAAAGCATATTTTGAAATATGGAAACGATTTCAAATAGTTTGCTAATAAAAAAATGTTTATTTTGGATTTGAAAAATAAATTTCTTCTTGGTTTACAGTATTGTTACGTTTAAAATAGTAGATTGCAAATAAAATAAAAATAAATTTGTGTTTAGTTTTAATTAAAATTCTTTATTATTCGCACAATTCTGTGTGCCACTGCTCACAACTTGATGTAAACAACAACAATTGCTTTTCTTTGTTATTCCTCTGTTTACACCCTTTGCATAAACAATAACAATTCCTAGACAATTATTCGACTGATCTTTGTAACGGAGATCTTCAAACCACGATTACTCTCTTCAAACACACCGCGTGTTCACACAAGGCTGACTGAACTTCACTAACTGCAGTCGCCTGCTTTGAGTTGATTTTTATGTGGCAGGGTAAACAGTCTGATGAATGTTCTTGAAGGCGAATGTTCGTGGCCTCGCCTTCTCGAAATCTCTATAAATGCAAACATCGCTGTTATTTTAGTGTTGTTTTTTGTATTATTGTAGTGTTGTTTGTGTATTTTGTTTACATTTATTCTTGTAGTGTTGTTTGTGGATTTTTGTTTACTTGTTTACCATTTTTTATGCTGATGTTTGTTGTTATATTAAGCAGTACGATAATTTGTAAGCTGGTTTGTTTACTGAATTGTTTCGTTTTTGTAGCGTTTGTTTATAATTTTAATATTAAGCGATGTGAAAGCAAAACACCAGTATCTAGATTTTTCATTTTCGTAACAATATTTTCCCAATAGTTTTCTAAAACATCATACGTTGAGCGATGCTTAGGTAATCGAACATTTGGAAACAGCATCCCAGTTGTCGTGCAGATTTTCTGAATGTCTTTTTTCTTTTCATAAGGAAGGAGCCTACAAATGGCATTTTCAGGGTTTTCTTTCTAGCGCCATTTAGCAGCTATACGGGGGGAAATAATAGCTCTAATTTAACTTTACAACTGCTTTCCTTAAGCAAACTAAAAAACCACAAATACGGGTCTTAAAAAATCCAAAGAAAATCAATTGAAAATCATTCAAAATTGTTTACCAAATAAGCACTAGAAAACTTTAGTATTGGTTAAGGACTGAACAGTTTTAAAAGTGGCCTCTCTGTTAGTTGTGACTGTCTTTCATTAGAAAAGCATTACCTTTTCCAGTTGGGGAATAAACCGTTTTCATATGCTTTCTGCTCTTTTAAGATATTCAATACAATTTTCGTTTTAAACGTTTAAAAAATGTACTTAAAATTATTCGCATACATACATAAATACATACATAATTGGTCATTACAACCCTTCCGTATTCAATTGCTTAATTGATGATCTAAGTGCACACACCGCTCTAACGTTAAAAAACATTTAAAGCTGCAAGAAAATTCTTTCATTCAGGTGATGTTTTCATTTCAAAAGTCTTTGTTTTCCATCAGTCAACTTTTAAAAACAATTCCTTTCTTTCAGGTTTTTCTAAACAAAATCTGTTAAACAAACAGCACAAGCACAAGGTCATCATCATTATAAGCCATTATGATAATTAACACCCCATTTACATGCACATAGACAGGCGAAAACATAGAACTATTTAATGCATACGTTTTTTGTGTTTTCTTTACATTAACATTTCATTAAACAAACAAAACACAAATCCATTGAAAAAGGTTATGTTACGAGAGTGCACTCTTTCGTTTTTTCATATTATCTTTGTTGTTGTTTTTGCATTTGTTTCTCTCTTTCTTTGTTTTTTTTTTTGCTGTTTTTTGTTTCAAATATTAAATCAAAACATTTATACACACACCACTACACAATTTGAAAAGCATAAAGAACTTACATGCATACACGAATACATATGTACATACTTACATGCATAGATGATAGTGAGACAGAAATAAAAAATGAAAATGAACATACACATGTAAATGCTATACTCTACTACGTATGTTCATTTGCACATATGTATGTACGTGTGTTAACATATTGTTGTAAAAAGAGTGCTAAAACAACACAGAGAGCAAGAGAGAGTGACAACAAATATGAGTAAAAGCGTGCATATGACTGAATGAACCAACTGTCACAACATTGAACATCATTATTCAACTGTTTTTGAAACAAAAAATGAACACAGAAAAATCAAAAAAAAAAGAAAGAGAAAGACAAAGAAAGAAATAAAAAAAGAATGAAAAGAGAGAAGGTAAACAAAAACCAACAGTTATATTTGATATGCTATAATAACAACAGCAATGACAGCAATTTTACATTCATACATATACACTTATATATGTATGTACATATGTATGTTCGTATGCATATTCATAAATGCAGACATATTGTAGTTGTTCTTGTTGTTGCTGTTGTTGTTGCTATATATTAATGTCAAATTGTTGTTTAAACTCGCATTTTTTCTCTTCATATTTTTCAATTTTTCGTTATTTTTTTTTTAAATTTTCCCTTTTTTTAATTCGTATTGTTGTTATTATTGTTTTGTTGTTATTTTTCTTTTTAGAAACAATTTTTGTTTATAGTTTCGTTATTTATTATTGCCTTAAAATCACAACAAAAATAAAAAAATTACGAAAACTATGTATTCTGCAATAGAATATCAGTTGGCTTTCGCTTTTTGTTTTTTTTTATTTACGAAATAAAATTTTATTTTATTGCAGTTTTAGTTTTTTAAATGTTTTTTTTTTTTTAAAGGCAGATTTGGTTTGTCATAGAAATGCAAAAGGTGGCCTAGTAAAGAGCTAAAGAATGACTTTTTGAATTTTATATGCCTACATAAGGCATTCTGACTTATAATGGGCGGTGTGTATCAGAGATCAGCAATGAGTATTCAAAAAGATGAGAAGAATCGAATAATACTCATAATTGCTGATACTTTAGCCATTTGCCGTGGTCTAGTAGGTAGTATGTTGGCTTATTAAACGAAAAGCCAGGGTTCGAGCCCCAGGCCAGACATCAAAATAAAATACAAAAAAGTATTTCTTCGGCGACTTCCTCTCAGCAGATTTCTCGCGCAAACTCTGAGAGTAAATAAAATTGCCATGAAAAGTTTCTCAAAAATCTGTCTTTCGGAGTCGACTTTAAATTGTAGGTCTAACCACTCATGTATAAAATTAACACACACAACATAAGTCGTGTGAGAAGCGAGGTCGTCATCCTGACTAAAGGGTTATAATGACCAATTATGTATGTATGTATGTATGTATACCCATTCATACTTATTTTAATATCATGGAACCTCTACTCTCTATTCAAAGTTTGAAGTACTCATCATACTCATACTTAACAGCACGTATGATGTTGATGTTGATTTCGACTCTCCATAACTCAACATTTACACGAAGCACAAACTAAGTACGACGTACTTACTAGAAGGTTGTGTGTTTGCTCTGCTGCGTATTTGTCTAAAGTTAGGAATAAATGAGTAGGCTCTTATGAATCAAACATATTTCGAATGGTATGAGTTTGATGTCAACGTTGTACGCATACTCATTGCAACGTTGTACTTATAAATCATCGTTGTAGTGAGTACGAATGAATCAGAGGAGTTAAATTTCAATATTATTGACTCACTTATATTCAAAATTTCATGAGTGCTTATGAGTAGCGAAAAAAATGACTCATTGCTGATCTCTAGTGAGTGCCTAACTACTGGTGTTAGTGTAGACTGATAGATAGGATACTCAGGCGAGTACACTCAATTGGCTTCCCTCTGATTTTCAATTAAAGGAAAGGGCTTGTGTAATGCAATGCAATTCCTTTAAGTCCTGATCCAATGTGGTGTGGTTTCTTCTAGTTTTGTCGAATCTTGTGTATTTTTCTTGTTCTTTTCCAGAATAACCACTTACATACTTTACTTAATTGATCATTTCAAACTTCTAGTCAGGATTACAACATAGCTTCTCACACCACTCTTGTTGTGTGTGTTAATTTAATGTATAAGTAACGTGACCTACTGTTTAATATCGACTCTTATGGAAAGATTTGCGAACATTTTCATGGCTATTTTATTTTCCTCTCAGATTTTCTGTCAGAAGACTGCTGTAATACGTTTTGTTCAACATATCTGAGCTGGAGTTTGAACCACGAGCTGGCGTCTAATAAGCCAACACACAACCCACTAAACTATAGCCACATTGGTATTTTTGCAACAATATTCTGCCTGGCAACTTCTGCTGTTATTCTCTGTATTTTCATCTTTCGTGATCTTTCTGCGTAGTCTTGTTATTGTAATTTAATTTTTGTTTATTAAATTCTCTTCTCTTTTGTTGTTGTTTTTTGGGTTCTTTTTCTAGAATAACCATCTTAATGTTTCTTCTGTCTGTTCTTGCAAAAATATTTATATAGGCGCGGATTTATTCGATGTTTTTACCTCCTAGGAACTACACATACATACTACACATACACATTGGCCATTACAACCCTTCAGTCAGGATTACGACCTAACTTCACACACCACTGATGTTGTGTGTGTTAATGTTATACATGAGTGGCGGGACCTACAGTTTAAAGTCGACTCCGAACGACAGATTTTTGAGAAACTTTTCATGGCAATTTTATTTCATTCTCAGAGTTTTTGCCAGAAATCTGCTGAGAGGAAGTCGCCGAAGAAATACTTTTTGTATTTTATTTTGATGTCTGGCCTGGGGCTCGAACACTGGCTTTACGTCTAATAAACCAATACACTGCCTACTAGACTACGGCGACTTCTCCTAGGAACTATAAAAACAAGTCTACTCCAGGACTGATCAGTAAAGTACCTTGCCTACGATTTCCTTTTGAATTGCCATCAAAGCTTGTTCAAATAAATATTGTTTTGTGCTGGTGAACTCCTACAGAAAATATTTACGATTCAATTTAATTACCTTCTTTCGTTGGTGTAGGGTAAACAGGATATATTTGGCAAAAGTTAAATGAAGCGTAAATTTGAACTGTGTTAGTTTTTTTTCGCCACAACAACATTAAAATTTATTATTCCCTTTCTCCCATTGTGGTCTTGGCATATGCATGTAACATTACAGCCGTGTTGAACTAAATAGTATTGGGTGTATAACTTAAAATTGGTTTCTATCCTCAACATCTATCTTGCAACAAAAGAAGTTTGAAGATGGTGATTGAGAAATATTGTTGTCAAGCAACTTGATTAACCAGATGAATCATTTATAAAACCGTACAGGCATGATGTTATGGAAGGAAGTGGTCTTAAGTGGATTCTCATCTAAATAAACTGCTGAACTTATGCCACTCGGTTACAGGGAACCAGTGGCAAAGACAGTTGAAACGTTTAAAGTAAGCATTGAGTAGAAAAGCCTTGTGTAACAATATTCCATTATGACAACGTTCAGTCATTGGATGAAGACTTGTTAACAACTGCTAACAAAGAGTAGAAAATGCTGCAATGGGTTTGTATTCTGAGAACAATATTGTTAACACAGACAAGAAAGATGTTGGAGTCAAAGATCAGAGCAAACACACAACCTTCTAGTGAGTATTTTAGTGTTCGTACGCGAACCATACTCATTTTATGATTCGTGTATATGTTGAGTTATGGAGAGTCGAAATCAACATCAACATCATACGTGTTGTTAAGTATGAATATGATGAGTACTTCCAACTTTGAATAGAGAGTAGAGGTTCCATGATATTAAAATAAGTATGAATGCGTATAAGTATCAGAAAATATGAGTATGATTCTATTATACCAAAGAAAATGAAGTATAAAGAATGTGCATTTTAACATATTTTGGAATATTTTTCAATAATATTTCTTGACGCGGAGGGAAATATAGAAGGGAAGGATACAGAAACCAAGAGCGTAAAAATGCGTTGTTCTCATAGTGCGTTTTTGTTGTTTGACCACTTTTTTATTTATTTTTCTGGTGTTAAAAACAGACGTTGGCACCATTGCCCCTCAGGGGAAGAACATCTTCGGCTTTTTACACACATAGGACAGGAACATCAAGAATGTTCGTTAAAAAGAGCGTAAAAATCTTGTCAGTTTTTAAAGAAGAAGGTTCATGACGCTTTTTTCAGACTTCAATTATACACCCAAAGAAATATCACAGTAGTATTCACTAATATCAATGAGAAATGATTTCGATTTTTGGAAGAATACTTGGCAAGTTAAATACCGTGTCTCAGTGTCTTAGTGCAGTAAAATTTTTCTATATTTTCCGATCACATATACTGTACTATATTGGTTAATAAGTAGACTTGAAATTATTACTAACAATTTTCCTCTAGGTTAACACATGCCTATGGTTATGGATTAGTGAGTGAGAGAGAGAAAATAAGTTGAGAGAATTTATTTATTTACAGCCATATAAAAGTGTTAGTAATATACGCTATTTTTATTTTCATTTCATCAACATACATATGTAAAGCTGTCTACCTTTGGCTTAATAATTTTGGATAAATAAAAATAAAATAAAACATCGATTTTATTATTAAAAGAACATAAAGCTATCCATCTTTGGCTTAAAAATTGGGCCATGTTTTTTAGACAAATAAAAATAAAAAGAATAAAAAAAAACATTTTTTATTAAAAGAAAAAAACGAGCGTTCCAAAGCATTTAAAAAGAATTATACTATGGGACAAAATAAGAAAATGAAATACGCCCAGCTAATGACATAGAACATTTTTAACACAAAATATTCTTCGAGTGTTATTCTGAAATAAAATGATAAAGCATCCGCAACACATGTGTTATTGTCGCAGTCTGAACGATAACTAAATCAAAAAACACAATAATACATACATATGTACATACGTACGATGAGAGCTCTTTGTTTGTGTTTATTTTCCTTCTGTCTTCCTCTCCCCTCATCAAGAAATGATTTTTAAAAAGATTTTGATGAGAGCGGGTCGTAATGTTACAACCCGCCATAAGAAATTTTACTTCTACATGATGCTTATTCTTTATATCCATATTCTTTGCTATAAGTATCAGAAGTTATGACTATGATTCTATTCTACACATCTTTTTGAATCCTCATTGCTGATCTCTGGTTGGAATACTAGCATCGATTTTCATTTTAATAAACAAAACAAACAACATTTTTTGATTCACATATATTTCTGTTATGATTTTTGTCCCAAAAAATCAGTGTTTTTTCCTGGATTTGAATAATTTGTCGTTACTTTTGGGGCTTTGAAAAAAATAAAGTTTTTCTAAAAATAAATTCCATTGAAAATCAATTTTAGTGGCATTGAAACTATGCTTTGGAATAATTTAAAATTTTGTGTAAAAAATAAACAAATCCATGGCATGCCATTGCATGAATATTTTCTTAGAATTTCTCTGACTTTCTCCTACTCATTCACATTTGCCATCATCATGACATTGGGAGCGATGGAAAGAAATATTGTTTTTTTCTATGTTTTCTTTCTCTTTTTTCATTTTATTTTTTTTTACTATTATTTCTTATTATATTTTATTTTATTTATTACTATTGTTGTTGTTGTTGTTGTTTTCTGAAATACTTGGGAAAATTTCATTTCCGGTTCATCAGTGTGTCAATCACAATCGTGCTAAAGTGTATTTCCTTCTAATGTTGCAATATTGTTTGATGTCTACACACACAAGCACACAGAGAGAGAGAGAGAGAGAGTGTAGTGTGTATTATTTATTATGTTTATGGTTTATTGTTGCTATTTTGTAACGGTAAATATGTTTGCTCACATCCTTTCTCTTTCCCTTTCTGTGATGCTGTGATGTTTGTAGATGTTTTATTATTATTACGAGTGCATTTATAAGAGAGAAAGGGGAGAGAGAGAGAGAGTGAGAGAGAGTGAGAGAGAGTGAGATAGAGAGAGAGCGAGTGATAGATAGAGTGTGTGTGTGTTGTACATGTGCAATATGTTTTGTATTTATGACTACGTATACTTGTGTGTACTGGTGTTTATGCCTGTGGGTTCGTATTGCAATATTTTCTTTAAAAGGAAATGATTTTTTTTCTGCAAAGAAATTTTTGTTATTAATTTATACCAAATAGGTAGAAATAATTTTAAATTTATAGTTTACATTAAAAGGAGACTTCAATGGCACAAAATACTAAAACAACAACAACAAATAAATAAATTGAGGTGAAGAATAAAAATATAAATTTTTAGGGTTTTTATAGGCAGTGATCCAGTACCTATTGTTACGTTTTTAATTTCTCAAAACGTTTAAAAATATGAGCACGTAGATAGCAAATAAAATAAAAATAAATTTGTGTTTAGTTTTATTTAAAATTTTTTATTATTCGCACAATCCTGTAGGCCACTGTTCACAACTTGATGTAAACAACAACAATTGCTTTTTCGTTATTCTTCTGTTTATACCCTTTGTTTATACCCAATAACAATTACTAGGCCATAATTCGACAAATCTTTGTAACGGAGATCTTCAAACCACGATTACTCTCTTCAAACACATCGCGTCTTCATAAAAGACTGACTGAACTTCACTAACTCCGTCGCCTGCTTTGCATTGCCTTTTATATGGTAGAGCAAACAGTCTGATGAACAGTAAGATTTCGATTAAAGATTGAGGGCAAGAAAACATCCATATTAGGCACCCCCTTCCCCTTTCGAAGAAAATTTCTGCGTCTCGGAACTCAAGAGAAATGAATTTGATCTGGGGCAAGATTCCCTACAGAATTCTTGTAGTTACAAACCACTTGCAAATAACATCTTATTGAGCCAAAAGCACTAAGAACCATTTGCTTGCTAAGGTAACTGACATAGTAATGCATCTGTATTGGAAGCAGCGAAGAGAGCTATGCTTTCAACTGTCATTCACACTGCAAGCATATATCCATGGAAGGTAGGCCAGTTGTCTCTCAAGATATAATGAAGCTTCAAATCAAAATCCTCATGAGAGATTCGAACCCTAGTCCCACTCGTGAAAATGTAAGTACTCCACTGGGTACTTTCACAAAGTTGTCCTTAATAATACGTTTTAAAAATACTTCGATTTTGTTGTGTTCCAATAGAGCTTCATTGATGGTAATTCTGCCAACTAGTCCAAGAAGGGTAATTGGATGCAACCAAATTGTTTTTTTTTGGACAAATTTTGTTTTCATTCGGTTTTGAGTTTTATTTTCTATTTAAAAAAAATTCATCTCATCTCATAAATGAAAATTATTCGTGATTTTAATGAATTATTTAAACATTATTTCCATATTAAAATATACATGCACACAGAAATTGTTATAAATTCATTAAATTTTTTTCCATTTTATTCTTTGCATATCATTTTTATACGCGATTTTAGCAAAAAATGCTGACCTAAATTGCATTCTTTTTTTGCTATTCTCTTCTTGTCTTTTGTTTTTTTTTTATTATTTTGACGAACGAAATGTTAATTTTTTTGCATACAAAAATTGGCTGTTGATTCTCACGGCTAGAACGTAAATTGAAGGCAATTTTAGCAAATCTTGTGTACCAACAATGAATGAATTTAAATCTTATGTTGGTTGTAGAAGCATTTGCAATTATTTATTATTTACAGAGTGAAAACGGCATCTTTTTCTATATAATTTAAATGAATTGCCCAAAAATTTACTGTGTTTTCTTCGCCTACTTTTTTGTATTGGGCTTTTAATTACAAATTTAATTATTAATTAAACGTTAATACTTGAACAAGAAACGTGTGTGTATCTTTTAGACTGTTGGAGCCAGTGAAAACACATTTTAATTCAATTAGAAAAAAAGAAGGCGGCGACTATCACCACTACCATCACCTACCATCACTACCACCATCTAACATTTGTAGTTCCATACAAGGTACACACATGATTTGAGTGGTTTTAAAATCAGCAAACTGCCAGCCTGCCTTTGCTTTACATCATGGAAAATGTAAAAAAAAACTAAAAATGCAGCATAAATGTTTATTTTGAGGTAATTAATTCGCATACTTAGGGAGGATGAGCTTTACTTGAAGCACGAGGTGTCATTCGTTTGATTTGGTTTTAGAAAAAGGGGATATTAGTCACGTGCAAACTACTAACTACAGCCAGAAACCGACACTGCAATAGTCCTTTTCGGATAGTTCACCACGACTATCATCACCTCGACTACAAGCATGCAAACCTACACTGCAGTTGGGTCTTGAAGTCCTTTTCGGATAGTTATGCCCACTGTCACCGACTTTCTCTATCGCCACCTCGACTACTTAAGCTTTCGCATTACAAGATTATGACGTTTTTCAAGCACATCCTAACATGCCAAAGCAGTGCATAAACCTTTGGGCGAGAGTGTACCGCAAACTCTTTCGACATAATAATTTCAACATTCAATCACGGCGATTTTTTTTGCGGGAAAGAGGGAGAATGCTTTATGCATTCATGATGGTCGTCAACAGACATGATATGTCGGACACTTCCACGGGTATACCGACTAAAAACCCGTCTTGTCTCCTCACCGGGGAATCATTCCACTTCGGAACCACGGTTGTACTACTTCGAGGTGGACCTCTTTTCTGGCATATGTTCCAGTTCCATCATCGTCAGCCTGTGTCCAGGCTTCGCTCTATTCTCATTCTGCTGCATCTAGGTCAAATTTCTTCCTTCGCAGGACGTGCTCCACAAAGTGTTTTACTGTGTTCCAGCTCTCTCTACTGTTTATCATTTTCAGCACGACGTTTGTAGGGCTAATGTCGCCGATTTCAGCTTCGAGTCGCTGACGGCTTTCAGCCCATCGACGACAGCTGAAGAAAATGTGTTCGGTATCATCTAACGTTTCTTTCTCTTCATAGATACAGAATGGCGAGCGGGATTTCTCCGTGCGATGCAGGTACTCTCTGAAATATCCGTGACCGGTCAGCATCTGGGTTATGTAGTAGTCTACTTCGTCGTTTTTTCTGTTTTTCCACATTTGCAATTCGGGAATCAGTTTATATGTCCATGCTGTTCATTTCCCAGCGAAATTGCCATTTTAGGAAGACTTCGTGTTTTATCGCTTCTATGCTCTGTGGTTGAGTCGTACTTTGCCTGGCGTTGAAGATCATCCGGCGCTCATATGCTTGTAGGTCTATGGGAACCATTCCGGCTATAACTAGGACAGCTTGTGTCGATACCGTGCGATACGAGGATGTTACTCGTGGAGCAGCTATTCTCTGCACAGACAGTAGTTTTCTAGCCCTGATCCGGGTTTTCAAGCCCGATTTTTTATTTTAGGATCCTAATATTGCAGCGTAGCTTCCTTTTTTCAATTCCAACATGCTTTTCTCTGTTCAGTATAAAGTTCGTACGAAAGGAATTTTTTCTTGTTGTGAAATCCATTTTTATTAGAAACAAAAATCAACCACAATATAGTAAATCCCTTAATTTATGCTACTCTATGCAGTGAGTGAAATAGAAAACAAACCAACAAGCAAACGTGCACTCAAAAACAGAACAATAAACGACAGGCAAACAACTACGAAAATGTGCTTCATTTGAGAATTTAATTAATTTCTCATTTCCCTTAACACAGTTACTCACTCTCTTTCTCTCTCTCTCTCACTCTTTGTCTTACCCATGCTCTCATTTCATTTAATTTTTGTTTTAATGGCTATGCTTTCATTTGATTGTGTTTTTTTTGTTTATTTGTTGTTTGTGCTTTTGTTATAAACAAATAATCGGTGGAATTTTAAACGATACCGTTTGATAGTAATTTATACTCTTTATTTAAATTCACCTCTCTCTTCACTCTTCTCTCTTGTTTTTGTATTGTTTTTTTTTCTTGGCGTATAATTGACCGGTTTAACGAAAATGGTGGCCACAAATGTTTGAGTATTCTGTTGGTAATTTACGAGAGAGTGAGACAGGGAGAGCATTTGCTAAATGTGTTTATATTTATTGTTGTTGCTGTTGCTGTTGCTGTTGTTGTTGTTTATAGTGTATTTACTTTGTTAATGCGTTTCCTTTTCGAGAACACAAAAATGCTGCTACTGATAGCAGTTTAGAGAAGGAAAACGAGGTAGGAAGAGAGAATGAACTACTCGGGTAATTTTTGTAAATGAACTCTTTGTTCGAATGCTCTTTTTTGCATTGCTATTGTTGTTTACATTCTTGTTGTTGTTGCCTTTGCTATTAAACTTTTATTAAAAATTTTCAAATTCTTTGTAAGTGTTGGGTTTTCTCTTTTCCTTTATCTTTTTATTTTTGCCAAATGATATCGTAAATGTTGTTGTTGTTGCTGCTATTTGTATTGAAGTTCTGTTAACTGCTGTTAATGTCACAAATTATTAACGCTTAAGCAGGTTTTAAATTCAGCACAACAAACGTTTGAATGTATGTGAGAGAGGAAAATAAAAACGAACAGAAAAAATATGAAACAATTTCGTTTTTTAAATGAATGCACTGTACATGTGCATGTAAACACATACAGGCATACATATTTACAAATATGAATTTTTCAATTTTTATTTTGAATTTTATTTTCTTTTTTACTTTGAAGTGTCATAAACAAAAAAGAAATTTTAAGTTGAAATGAATTTATTTTTGCAAGTAATTTTTCCAATAAATCTGTATTTGAGTATGTTTGTTGATGTAACTTTCATAATTTTAAACTCAATTGGGCCTTTTGTGCTGATGATTCTTTTGAAAAAACATTTTCTTTTTTAAATTCAATCTTCATAATCTGGAATAAAGGAATACGTGTCCGATGATGGGAACAATAGTGTGTTATAATTGACTCACAAAGAAGAAGGCTAAGCAATTTGGTCCAACGACTATCAGTTAGAGAGCCACTGTTCTGGTCGCAATATATCAACCAAACTATATACCATGCATTTTGGTAACGGCTGATGGTCTTTATAGAGAAATGTGATCAAAGACTCAAAACTGCCTTTTTACATAGGGACAAATTTAGACTAGAGAAAATAGGTTCTTCTTCTTAGCTGCGTAATTATTCGTTTTGGCTTGCAATTTCGGTTTTAACCGTTAGAGGCTTCTTCTTAAGAGCCTATGCAATTTTTAATTACTTAATAAAGAGAAAACTTAACATATTGTTACGCAAATCGAAACGACCTAATATCCTTTAACAACAAAAACGATAAACAAAAGTCACACGATACAAATACACACTAACACTAAGAATACAATGAACGTGTTGATTACACACATATGTACAATGAACCTGGTTGCGCCTGGCACCAAAAACAACATATATGTGACAAAAAGGCATAGACAACATAAGCAAAGTACACAAACAACAATGTATTAGCAATAGAGCTCTCGAGAAGGCGAGATCACGAACCTTCCACTTCAAGAACGTTCGATAGACTGGTTGTGTCGGACTATAAAAGGGCTAGACAAAGCAGACAGCAGTCAGTAATAACTCAGTCAACCTTGTGTGAAGTTGCGTGTGAACAAAACAAGTCGTGGTTGTAAAGATCTAGCGAATAATTGTGTGAACTAGTGAATAAAACAGATTATTAGTGTTGTATCGTTAAGTTGTATACGGTGGCACACAAAAGTAGTGTAAATAATAAAGAGAGTTTAACTGAAATTAAACACATATTTGTTTTTACTTTGTTTGCAATTAACGAACTCATATTTAAACGTTTTTAAAAAGGTAAAAACGTAACAATATTATCAATTCAATGCATAAATAAAGCTAAAGGCTTTTCATTTCATTAACAAATGCATGCAAAATATATTGAGTGACAAATCATGCTTCACTATGTGCAAAATGAAACGGAATTCCATGTTGGTAGGCAAATTCTCGATGTTTATTCTCCTTCTTTGTTTTTATGCCTTTATTTTTATTCTGACTGTTGCTTCAAAAGCACAGCTTTTTTTAAATGTCTTTGTAGTTGCGAGTCACCAGAAAAATATCGTCTACTCCTCCTAGTTCATGACCAGTTGCCATTCTAATCCTCTGTTTTTTCTTAATAATATCCAGAACATTATTGAAGAAACAATGGAAACAACACCAACTGCCAAACAGTACGGGAATGCTATGATTTTGTTAGCTTAATGTTGGGTTTGATGAGGTTAACTAGGTTTTCAGTAACGTGCACCTTGTGCTGTAGTGTATAGAGCGTTCTTTTAAAGTCTTATACACTTCACATATTATTAGTTCCTGATGAGATCCATGGATTATCCTATGGCCATAACAAATTGACTTAAATAACGTTTGTCCAAATAAAGGGTCAGCCAAATAACTTTTTTTTTTTGAAAATGCTTTAAAAAAAACTACTGAATATTTTCTCAAATTTCTTTTTTTATTTGAAAGTACAATCCTTCCGGTTAAAATTGGAAATTAATTTCATTCAAATGGCTGTCTCGGCTGGCCATACAGTAGCCTACACGATCGGTCCAATTTTTAAGCACATTATCGATAGTGCGCAGCTGTATTTCACCAATGGCTTCACGAATATTATCCTTTAAAGCGTCAATTGTCTCTGGCTTGTCGGCGTAACACTTATCTTTGACGGCACCCCACAAATAATAGTCCAACGGTGTCAAATCGCAGCTCCGAGGTGGCCAAACGACATCAGCTCTGCGGCTGATAATGCGATCTTCAAAAACAGGGCGCAAAACATCGAGTGTAGCTTCGACTGTGTGGCACGTAGCGCCGTCCTGTTGAAACCAAGCGTTGCCAATGTCCTCCTCTTCAATTTTTGTGAACAAAAATTCGTTCAACATGGCCCGATAACGATCGCCATTGACTGTAACGGGCACTCCTTGCTCATTTTCGAAGAAAAATGGCCCAATTATGCCTCTGGAAATCCACACCAAACAGTGACTCGTTTTGGGTGCGTCGGCTTTTCAATATATGCGTGCGGTTTTTTTGTGTCCCAAATGCGACAATTTTGCTTGTTTACATACCCGCCAAGATCAAGATAATTTTTTTGCCAAAATCGGCATCTTCTGGTGTAGGCTACTGCATGGCCAGCCGAGGCAGCCATTTGAATGAAATTATTTTCCATTATTAACCGGAAGGATTGTGCTTTCAAATAAAAAAAGAAATTTGAGAAAATATTCAGTTTTTTTAAAGTAATTTTCAAAAAAAAGCTATTTGGCGGACCCTTTATATATGTGAACCACCATTTGCATTGCTGACTTAAATCTTCTTGTTGTCATAGTAATAAGTCCTTAAGTTCATTTCAATAAATCTCTATAAGTAAAACCCATTCTAATGATCATTTAAAGAAAATAAAATACACACGTCGTATACGTAATATTTAGTGTAAAACAAGAATAATAACACTCATTCGCAGCTATAGCCACTCTATTACTAATAGAATTGACAATAAAGGTTGAAATACAATTCTATTAAATTTTTGTTTATATTTTTATTTTCCAAATTCATGTCAGATTTGGTTTTTTACTTCATCTCTTGGTATTTAACAATTAATTTAATAATTGGTAACAATCATAACAACAACAACAGCAAATAACTTTGCATTGATGAACGACACTATAATTATGAATAATTATCATGAGATCATTATCATTGTAAATATAATAATTATCATTATCGTTGTCGTTGTTGTTATCGTTATAATTATAAAGATTATTGTTGTTGGTATCCGTTTCCATCCGGTTAACTATTTTAAATGTGGCGACATCTTTACGTTATGCTGCCATAACAACCAAATGCTTTATTTGCTGTTACTTGTACTGCCTGCTACTGTGGCTATAGTTGTTGTTCTTGTTCTTGTTCTTGTTGTTGTGAAATGAAATACGTAACCAGACAACCAAACCGAAAAAACCCAGCAGCAGCGTCAGTCTGTAACAGAATCATTGAATAACTGGATTTAAATGAAATGCCATCTTTCTGTGTGCCTATGTGTGTGTGTGTGTATGAGAGCTTGTTTGTGTCTCTGGGCTGTACTCTTTGCTTTTTCTGTTCTCCCTTGTCTGTTACTGCTACTGTTGTTGTTATTTTATATTCAATGCTGCTTTCTTTAACAAACTAACTAACAGTTATAACAACAACAACAACAACAACAATTATTATTATTTTTAAGGATACCATTGAGACGACACAGTTAATTGCCTGCTTTGATTGTTCACTTACCAGTCAACAATTGTTTTATTGTTATTGCTGCCACTGCCGTTGTTGTTGCTGTTGTCGTTGCTAAAGGATTTCATAGTATTCTCTTGGTTGGGTTTTTATTACCAATTGGGTTTGTGTGGTGTGTCTGTGTGTGTATGTGTATATAAAAAAGGGGTGCTTTGAACACTAAAGAGGGGTTATTTGCATTGTAGTTCTGGCTGGTTATTGTTTTTCTTCTTCTTGTTTTTCGTTGAGGCTTTTTGTTACGTCAACATCATCATCATCATTATCATCATCACCACTATCATCATAATCAACAAGTTATTGTTAAACAGAGTTGAGTTGAGTTATTGTCTTTGAATTTGAATTTGAATTCCCCATTAAAAGTCAAGTACAAACACTTCAATACACTCCCTTCCACTTCCCAATTTTTATTACGAATTTCTGTTGGAATTTCTATTAGAAACCTCTATGAATAGATTATGTACGGCATTGAATTTCGAATTCATTTTGGATTATGATTTTAAGGGTTCTACTACAGCGTCAATATAATTGAAATGAATTCAAAAGGTGTTTAATTTTGCGGCTGAAGTGGAACTTTAGAGAGTTTAGAAGTGAATGAAAGTGAGGGAAATGTTTGAAGATTTAAAGAACTTATAAACAATTGTCAAAACAATTAATATAATGGCGAGATGAATGAATTATAAATTAGAAAAAGCATTTTTAATACGCTAAGATACGCAGGATAAGAGCGTGTTAGCTTAGTTCTTATGGCAATAGAGTGTCTATAGGTACGTATGAGTGTTATTATGGTTTTACAATAAATATTACGTATACGCCGTGTGTATTTTATTTCCTTTAAATGATCATAGGATTGGGTTTTACGTATAGAAATGTATTGAGATGCACTTAAGAATGTATTACTATGACAACAAGAAGATTTCAGTCAGCAATGCAAATAATGGTTTGCATATAAAGGGTGTTTTTTATAGAGGTATAGAACTTTAAGTTGGCATTACTTTTCAAGATGGCGACCGATTTAACAGCTGTCAAGTGATTTATTCTCAGTTTGGTTTGGTAATTCATCATGAACAACGCTTGCAAATAGTGCAATTTTATTTCGAAAATAATGGTTCTGTGCGGAAAACGTATCGCGCACTACGTCCATTTTATTGTCGACAAAATCGTCCATCAGAGCAGTTAATTCGATTAACCATGGAACGTTTTCGCACCACGTTTACTCTTATTGATAACTCGCATCCCCAGAGACGCTGTACGGTGCGTACAGAAGAAGCTATTGCTGCTGTAGAGCGTAGCATTGAGGAAGACCCGAATGAGTCCATCCGCCATCGAGCACAGGAATTGGATCTGTGTCCATCCACTTTATGGAAGATTTTGCGGAAGGATCTTGGTTTGCGTGCTTACAAAATCCAACTCGTGCAAGAATTGAAGCCAAACGATCATCAAGTAAGGCGTAGATTCGTCGAATGGGCCCAAAACGAGATTACCGTTGTTCCCGATTTTCATAAGCGAATTTTGTTTAGCGATGAAGCGCACAAACAAAACTGCCGCATTTGGAGTGAAGGTAATCCTCAAGTGTATGTGGAAACACCGTTACATCCAGAAAAACTGACTGTTTGGTGCGCTTTATGGGCTGGTGGAATCATTGGTCCGTACTTTTTCAAAAACGTTGGTGGCCAGAACGTTACAGTCAATGGTGATCGGTATAGAGCCATGATTACTAACTTTTTCATTCCTGAATTGAATAACCATGATGTCCAGGAGATGTGGTTTCAACAAGATGGCGCAACATGTCACACAGCTCGTGCCACAATAGATTTATGGAAAGATACGTTTGGTGACCGCCTAATTTCACGTTTTGGACCTGTGAATTGGCCTCCAAGATCTTGTGATTTAACACCGCTAGACTACTTTCTGTGGGGCTATGTAAAGTCATTGGTCTATGCGGTAAAGCCACAAACGCTTGACCATTTGGAAGACAACATTCGCCGTATTATTGCCGATATACGGCCACAAATGTTGGAAAAAGTCATCGAAAATTGGACGTCCAGATTGGACTACATCCGCGCCAGCTGTGGCGGTCATATGCCAGAAATCATATTTAAAATGTAATGCCACAAAATTATCTTTCGGATAAATAAAATTCATGTCAATCGAATAATCCATCGTTGTTTTATTGCAACTTAAAGTTATATACCTCTATAAAAAAACACCCTTTATATTTGGACAAACGTAATTGAAGTCAATTTGTTATGGCCATAGGACACCACACCATGGATCTCAACAGGAACTAATTATGTTTGAAGAGTATAAGACTTTAAAAGAACGCTCTAGACACTACAGCACAAGGTGCACGTTACTGCAAACGTAGTTAGTCTCTGCAAACCCCTCTATAAAGCAAATAATTGTCAAATCTGTCCATTGATAATTATAAAAATGGCTTGTTTTTATGCCCCAATAAGCAATATGAGCAGCTAAGGGGTAAGGTACTCGTATGTATGTCTGACTTTTTCAGGCTATGTGGATATGAGAAGGAGCTGGAAACAATTGAGCATTTCAGTTGGGGTTTGCTGGGCGGTGTGTAGGGAGCCGTTATTGAAGCTCTTGTTAGGTTTATTGCGGACTTACGCTCGCTGTTGTACATCCGTCCTTGCACTGCTGATCCCTTAAATTCTGTTTACTTTTACTCCTTCTCTATCTATCTTTTTCTTTTCCATTTCTTTACCTTCTCCTTTTTCAAATTTATTTCTTGGAAGAAGGATATAATGAGTACAACGACTTCTTGGCGAATATAAGGCTAGCACAGCTAAATACGTTTCCTTTAGTTTGGTGTTTGCAAAATTCTTTTAATGGTCAAACGTGTTTAGAGAGGGAGTAAGTGAACAGAGCATTCAGTATAAATCCTTAAATTGCTTATAAATTCCATTTTAAAGTCTCCACATGTCTTGTTGTCGCAGATTTATTTATTTTTGATTCAATGATTCATGCGAAACAACTTTTTAAACGTAATTTTAATTTTCAAAACAGATTGATAAGTTTTTCTTTACTTGAGTTTTTATTTTCAAGCTAAAAATGACATAAATTATCACCCGTGATAGTTTTACAGAACGATGAGCCATAAAAATCACAATCAGCCAATAGAAACGATGATGCAAACGATTAAAGTTTAAAGAAGAAAGGAAAAGCGAAAGAACAAAAGCGGTAACATATGCTGTCATGTCAGTTTTCAAAATAGAAAAAAACAAATCTCCTGCACTTTTACGTTAGTTTGTTGCCGACGGTTAAAAAGAATAAGGCGCCGTTGCTTAAATTTTTCTTGTATTCTTCTAAGAATTTATCGTTGTTGTACGATGTTCCCTTTGGCTCAGACATGTTTCATATCATCACAGTCACAGTCATAGTCACAATCACAAACACAAACACAAAATACATCACATTCCACATGCATACATGCATGCATGCATGATTGCCATTCTTTGGTTTTTTCTCCTACACATTCATATGCAAAAACACAATTGTGTGTGTGATTTTTCTCATCTTCAACTTCTTTTCTTCTACAATTTTTTTGTTTTCTTTGCTTTTCTTGAGTTTTCTTGTGATTTCCCTACAGTTTATTATGAAACTTTTGTTTCTCTATACACAGGCTCACACTTACACACTTCAATTGCTTGCATACTTTAAGGGATTTACACGCATACATCTTTACACTGCAACTCCATGAATTAACCACACATGACAAATGGGTTAAAAGTATAACAGTTAGTTTGTTTGTCTGTCTGTCTGTCTATCTGTTTGTCTATTGAAGCCATCCTCTATTGGATGAAGTGGATGGATTTTTTGCAATTATTACCGTAAAGTGGCTGCATCTTATGTTTCAGTTACGATAATGTCACATTTTTATTTCTTCTTTCCTTCTGCCGCAGCACTCTCTTTCTCTTACAATATTATGCGAAAGGTATTGCTATAATGTTTGTGTGTATGTTTGCATAAGGAAAGTGTAAATATTTTCGTGTTAAATTCACTTGAAAAATTATTCAAAAGTTTTAATAGGAAATCAGAAGAAAAGAAATATGAAATGATGCACATGATCGATGTCGAACAGAGGGAAACATAGTTTAACGCACATTTTCCAAACGATAACTTGTGACAAGGATATCGGAAATTGAAAGAACATTTCTCGCCTGCACTTTGTTACCACTTTTTTCTTTATAGATCCACTATACGGGGCGTATACTTCATAATGAATTGAAATGTTGCTCATACTCGTTGTGGGGAAAATTTTTTGTGGTTTATTTGGCTGCACATTTTGGTAAATATTTCTATAAGTTAGGTTAGGTTAGCTTAGTTCCTAGGTTAGTTAATGACAATTGACATGATTAACTACAGAAAACACCAGGTGGTGAAGTGCTAACATAAAAATGAATAAAAATAAGAATTCCGGCCATCCGAAGCTGTTCCAAGCAAGCACAAGAACGAGGGTATCCAGTTACATGTACTAACTCACGTCATTGAAGAGATACCTTCAGTCAGTATTACGACCTATTTTCTCACATCACTTATGTTGTGTGTTTTAATTTTTTATGCATGAGTGGAGGGACTTACAGTTTAAAGTCGACTCTGAACAACAGGTTTTGAGAAACTTTTCATGGTAATTTTTATTAACGCTCAGGGTTTTTGCCAGAAATCTGTTGAGAGGAAGTCGCCGAAGAAATATTTTTTCATATTTCGTTTTGTTCGAGATATCTGACCTGGGGATTGGCACTAGGCTTTATTTCTAATGAGCCAACACACCACCTACTGGGCTACGACGTCATTGAAGACAAGTACCATAATTTCAGGAGAACCACTAAATGTAATGCAGTGTAGGTTATAGGGCAAAAAGAGTTGTGAAGTTTTTGCCCCTGGTCTACAGCGACCAGAAAGAATATATTCTGTACTCTTCTAAAGAGAAATCTCCAGTTTTTCACCTTAACGACAGTATTAGGACTGCAACTGTTTTATTATGAGGTGACAAGTGCCAGATCCATCTGGCTGACAATTCTTTACAAACTAGGTCGGTTCTGACAACCATATCCTCAGCAAAATTTTAAAAAAGTAGCACAGTCCCATATTTAAAAGTGGGTTTTATCAGTTTTTACTTGTTGTTTTATTTTTACACAATCTATGCTCATAAAGAACGATCCTTACACTAAATTAAGTTTGTTTGAAACCTAGTTGTGCTGGGTTTGGAACCACAAAAAGGATTACTCTATACTATTATGCTGCCTACATTATTCGTTAAATAATGTTAAAATAATTGTTTTTTGTTTCTTTATTTCTTTTGAAATACTTGTCTTTTATTTTCATTAATTTTCTGTACCTGCTTTCCTTTCTCTTCTAGTTTTTTTCCTTTATTTTTTGTTGCTTTTCTTTCTTTAGTTTCTTTTACTTCCATTTTGCTTTATTCTGCTTTATTCTTCTTATACTTTTAATTACAAAAATAGCCGCGAATATTATTTTTTTATTCATCAGTCGTTGAGTAATTATTTTAAAATTAAATCCTTTTTGATTATGCAACTCAATAGTAAGCAGGTTAGCAGAAAGACACACACTCATTCTTATTCAATCTTTTTTTTGGCCATTTAAAGAATTTTTATTTCCATGTACCTTGTGGATGTAAAAAATCAGGGCAAAACTATAAATTTCTCGCTTTAGTTTCACAATTGTTTGCCTTTCTCTTTTATTTCAAGCAACAAAACACAAAAGAAAACTCAGGCAGTGGAATTTTTGAAAAAAATATGCACATGCTCACCCTGTGCTTTGTCGCATTAAAAGAAAGTAAACAGAGAGATCGAGCTAGAGAGAGAGAGAGAGTGCGTTCCTTAAGGAACTCATGCTCTTTTTGTATACAAAAGAAAAAAATTAAAGAGTATGCCATACAAGATGTAGTTTTATATAATTGAAGTATTACATTAGTATTGTGGTGGTTGTGGTTGTTGTTGTTGATGTCGTTGGTTTATTATATGCAAGTCCAAGTGTTTGTGTATGCAATTTTTGTTGTTGTCTACAATGTTGTCATTCTTTATTTAGAAGTAGGTAAACACTTAAAGAAAGTACGAGTGTGTACAACTCTGTTCTTTTTTTTGTACTCAAAACAGGTTTCTTATTTATTTCTTGTTGTTGTGTTCTTTGCTTTATTGTAGGTGTAGGTATTGTTGTTTTTGTTATTTTTGACGCCATAGAAAATTGGCGTCTGCAAGTATTTTCCAGGTTATTTGGAACGCTCTTTTCAATTGTGCTTTCACGAAATTGTGCGAATAAAGAAAGCAACGAATAAAGAAAGCAGCTGTAAGGAGGTAAAAGTAAATACTTTAATGTGTGCGTAATGGTGTTGGTGTTGGTATTTATGTTTACAATTCAAGGCATTCAAATGCTAAAATTGTTGATTTAATGGTTGAGAGTGTAACAACATGAGACGAACGAATGACAGCGAATGCATTGTACCAATACAGACGTACAATACATTTATTATGATTTGTGTGGGTGCCTCTGTATGTGCATTAATGTATTTTTACCACAAAAAAATATTTGTTATATTCATTTTGTGTAGGAATGTAAACAGGGTATTAAAAATAAATTTAAAACACTTGTGCTCTTTCGATTTTGGGGTTAAGTGCTTTTCGTTTCTGGAAAGCAGAAAAATAATATGTTTCAAGGTAAATAAATCACAATTTACATGCAAATTAACTTGATTATCGTTTCCTAAAGTGTTTGTAATTTATTTTGTATTAAAAAAAATACTCATGAGTTTCTAAATAATGTTGTGGGAAGGACAACATTGCATATAAAAGTTTTCTTTTATAAGGAATGATTGAATAATTTTTAGGCACAGGAAATAATCTTTTGTTTTCTTTCAAATGTAATTAAACTCAATATTAAGCAATAAATGGTGGGATATTACTTAATTGGCTATTAGAATGCTTTAGACAGGATTACGTGTTCGTTTAGTACTCTATTAAATCATTAACCTTTTGTGGCTTCATTGATTTTTACGTTTTTACTTTTTTAAAAACGTTTAAATATGAGTTCGTTAATTGCAAACAAAGTAAAAACAAATATGTGTTTATTTTCAGTTAAACTCTCTTTATTCTTTACACTACTTTTATGTGCCATGGTATACAACTTAACGATACAACAATAATAATCTGTTTTATTCACTAGTTCACACAATTATTCACCACGACTTATTTTGTTCACACGCAACTTCACCCAAAGCTGACTGAATTCTTACTGACTGCTGCCTGCTTTGTCCAGCCCTTTTATAGTGCGACACAACCAGTCTAACGAACATTCTTGAAGTGGAAGGTTCGTGATCTCGCCTTCTCGAGAGCTCTATTGCTAATACATTGTTTTTTGTGTACTTTGCTTATGTTATCTATCTCTTTTTGTCACATATATGTTGTTGTTGGTACCAGGCGCAACCAGGTTCGTTGTACATATGTGTGTAAACAACACGGTCATTGTATTCTTAGTGTTAGTGTGTATTTGTATCGTGTGGCTTTTGTTTATCGTTTTTGTTGTTAAACGATATTAGGTCGTTTCGATTTGCGTAACAATATCAGGGTCACATCAGTCTTTCGTAATCTGTCGAGGGAGATAATCTTCCAATACGTTGGTGATTTGGGTGAATAGACAGAAGGCACGATGATTTTATCTAAGTTTACTTATCCATATTGCAAGATGTTCCTGCAAACGTTTTAAGGACTTTCTTCCACATTCCTTTACTACCTGATCGTATTTTGAGTTTGCCATTACCTTTAACAGAAATATTCATTGCCTTCCTTACGTCTTTTGTCCATGTAGTGAAAAGAGCAGATTGCTTTAACATTCACGTAACGATCAGACAGGAAATCTACAATGGTGGCCAGAGTCCTAGTGGCCATTATCCTAGGATTTAAGTCGTCTAAATCTAATGAGTCTGATGAGTAAATGGCGCAATTGTGTGTTTTTTTGAGCTCTTATTACCATAAGGCAGGTTTGGAACATTTTTCGGGATATGCGGAAAAGATACAAGATAAATATGAAACTGAATAGCTGGCAATACTTTGCATTGTAGCAAAACAATTTTTATCTTGTGATGTTATGATCGTTGGCTTCTAGCGTCTGTCTGAATCGCAGCTAATTGTCAATCTAGGACTTGATATGGTTTAGCAAAGTCGAGTTCGAGATGTTATTAATCAACTTAGAACTGCTGAAAGGAATTGTCAGAATTTTTTTTGTCACTAACCCACTGCTTTTTGTGCTACGGTTACCATTGTCCACTGCAATCATATAAAGGCAACTTCCGATTATAGCTCTTGATTTCGATTCATATTTATCGGCCTCTATTCAATAGTTCTTGCTTTATTATTACAATTGCTTGCAAGTCTTGGACATCTTTGCAGGAATGCTTCCACCTCCATTCCCTGAATTTGGTAAAAGCAACGTTAATTCTGTAATTAATTTTTTAACAATTAAAACTCTTTAAAAACATTCACAAAATTTAAGTTTTTTGTTAACCAAATTCCTATCGTTTATTTATGCCAAAAAAGAACTTTTCTTTATGCCTTAAGGACTTCATTGGTTTTGTTAAGCATGTCGTGTATGAGCAAAAAAAGAGAGTTCAAAACACTCCCTGATATTTATTATATCAGCCACCAAAAATCTCTAGAAGTGGCCAAACAACAGCAGCCAGCAAAAAAAGTTATTTGCTCTACTCATTTACAACAACAATAATGAGGAGTAAGTGGTAGCGAGCATTGCTTTATAACCCCCCCAAAAAAAACCCAAGTGAGAAAATGAAAGAGTAAATGAAAGAGAGAAAAAACAAGAAAAAGAAAATGAGTGTGAATGAATAACAAAAAGTGTAAATTGTTATGGGGCTCCTTAAAGTAAAAGAAATCCAGTCAATTAAAATGCAATGCTCAACATTATTTTTATTTAATTTCTCTACATTTGCCTTCTTTTTTGCTTGTACTCTTTCGCTTTGTACGTCTTTGGCTCTCTCTCTCTCTCTCTGTGTGTGTGTGTATTGTAAGCATCCAACAACTGCTGTTTGCTGCTGCCATGATTCATGCCTTATGCTGTTACGTTCGTCTGAAATTTATATGAATGCCGGGCAAGGCATTTTTATGTATGCAAGGGACTGGGTATGTGTCTGTGTGTGTGTATTTGTGTTTAACGTGTGCGATTAGAAATTTAATTGCAGCCTTTCTGATGCCTGTTTTATGATAACAATTACAACGACTGCCATACCACTACAGCTGCAGTCACTTGTATATGCCACACAATAACCATTATTATGCAATAAGTTAAGAAAAGAATCATGAAAAGAACACTGAAACACACTCACTTACACACACATTAATACTCATACAAATGCTTAGAGTCTTAGAAAAACTTTTTAAAGAAATTTATGTCTCATGATTATTGTTAGTGTTGGAAGCGTAACTCTTTCTTAATATTCCTTTAAGGCTGGCATTTTACCAGTGCTTAGCAACAACAGCCAAGCCAGATGTTGAAGATTAGTATTATTTTTATGGCATAAAATTACTTATAATTGGGGCAACTAAACTTTAATTATTATTTCAAACACAATGACCATTTTACACACACTTTTTTATTGCATTTCTGGTAGCGGTGCCATATGAAGAATAAAAAAATGCTACGGAAAATTTAAAATGCCAAACGAACATCTCTTTCTTGCGATTTGTCTGCCAATTGCCTGGTGTTTTTTTTTCTTACAAATCATTTCAATTTACAATATTTTGTCCTTTTTTGTAAAGGACTGCCAGCTTTAATATGAAATTAAATCGAAATCATATTTAGGCCAGCCAAATACCAACTGAGAGTCACGTGTTTTGTTTCTATGATTTTTCATGATGTTTTATTTTGTTTTTCAAAATTGTTTTTAAATTAAAGATTAAAAGAGTCTTTTTTCTTTAATAAGAAAAAAGCAACAACAACATCAATAACATCAACAACAGCAACTAAATGATGTTGGTGATGAATGCACATGTCAATTATTTTCAATGTTTATATTTATTTAATTTTGTTGTTAGTGTTGTTGTTCTAGTCATTACAAATTTTCTACAGCAGCCACAATAGATGAAATGAAATGAAGGCCACAGTGGGATGGCTGACAGTAAGGGAAAGAGAATCCGAAACATAAATAATCTGAGGCCTTAGAGCGGGCATTTTGTTCTATCGTTTCTTATTGTAACACACACAGAATATATGATGCCTAAGCCGAGATGTTCTCCATGGGTTTGTTGATAGCGTTGTCATCTGTAATGTCATCAGCTTTGTTTTCACGTTAAGAATCCCAATCGAGAACTTTAGGTCGGGACAAAGACTTGTAAATTTTGGAAAATAGAATACAAGAGTCCCGGAGTTATGTAGCACATTTGTAGTTTTAGGAGGAATTTTATTAAGCACGCTTTCATTCCTTGATGGTAGATAATGCCTCTAAGTAGGTGTATTTTTATTTGTTCCCTTAAGAAGCATACGTCTCTATCAACAACTCTTTCTGCATTTCTTATTATTTCCTCTCATTTTTTAAGTTCCATTAAGTAAGTGTTTCTCACAGGACAGACCATTGGCCTTTTGAAGAAATTTCTAGGCTGATAGGGTTGCCATCTGCTTCAATAACTTTTCATATTGTGGTCTATACTTCTCCGTGGTGTGCGCTTCTGACAGATCTTTCTGTGAAGTCCATTGCAATACGATGCAATGGAATATCAATAAATCCAGTGAGACAGTGGTTCTCTGGGTTTACACTTGTTAGTTTTAAAGAGTCCATAACTATGATGCAATTTCATTGTATTTTTCCCCCGTTGGTTGTTGTTTAAGTGTTCGTACGTAAAATCTTTTCTAAACGTTTTTGGTTTCGTTTTGTTCGGTACTTAAATGCTTTTTTAAGTAGAAATTAGTTTTGCCTCTCGTGCAGAAACATTAATAGTAAAGGGTAGTCCCTCGGCTTTGATAGTTAGCCACTTACGTATATATTCAATCGAAGAGCAGCTAAAAATAGTTTAAACTTACAACACATTGTGACCACTTTTCGCTTATTTCGGTACGATTATGGTTGTCACATTGAACTGACTTTGCTAGAAATTGAAAAGAAGTTATAAAAAAAATTTCAAGAGACTAAAAGCCTTACAGGTGTAAGCCTCATAATGTAGGTTGCCAAAAAATCCATATTTTTTAGCGAAAAAGTGGAGCGGGAATACCGAAATTTGTCGATTCCAGAACATTCTAAGCAATTAGGCCTATTTTAAAGCCCAATATGGTGTATTTTGTGTTTAGATTTGTATCTCCATCCCTACAAACTCCAACTCATGTAACAACAAAAGCCGGCTGACGTTTCACAATGCCATTGACATGCTGATTAACATCTAGACCAGCAGGCTTTCAATGCTAACTATCGCTGAAATGTTTTCTAGAGCGATGAAACTACTTTTGTACTCTTTATTTATGTCGATGAGAAAAATTGGGTCCCCACAGCATTCATTTCCAATCCACCATTCAAATATTTTGTTACCCACTGTGTGTTCAAGTTGCAACCGTAAATGTTTGCTTTTTTTTATAATGGACGGGGAATGCATGTTTTTTTTCAGCCATTTTGTAAATTATTTCTACGTTAACTGTGTATCCACGTTGTAGTAACAACGGCTACAGCAGAGAAAGAAGTAAAAGAACTACAATGACATTAGAGCTACAATAACAATAACAAAAACAACAATAATCCACATCGATAATGATAATGACGATGACAACAGTAATAGCAATAGCAATAGCAAAAGAAACAACAACAACAACAATAATAATAACAAAATAAAATACAATAGTTTTTACGATGATTAACATTTTAGCGAAAATTTTACAAACTGAAATGGGTTTTTTTCGTCTCCGTTTTTTTTTGCTATCTTTCGCTTTTGTTGTTGTTTTGTTGTTGTTTTTTAGGCAGGCCTATTAAATAAAAAAATGTCTATAAACATATGTATCTATATGTATGTGTGTATGTATGTAACAGTACATTAAGTTTATCTTTCTCTTTTTATTATTCTCTGTTCTGTGAGCCTACATAAGTGTGTGTGTCTGTATGAGTATATTTATTTGTGGTTTGTTTAATATACATTCTGTATACGACAATAACAATAATTGCAACTCAACAACAACAAGAACAACAATTCGAAATACTTTTGGTTTGTTTATGGTTTTTAGTAACTGGGTTGCTGCTGTTGCTGTTGCTGCTGCTGCTGCTGCTGCTTCGAATTGTCGGTTTTCGAATTGTTTGGCTGGTTTGACATGCACGACTTTATTTGGGGCTTTAATTTAAGATTTTCAAATTTGCTTGCCATTAGCGAAATTAAAATGGAATCGAAAAAAAAAACAACAACAACAACAAATAGAAATAGAAACGGAAACACAATAAAGGTTTCTCTATTAAAATAATAAATAAAATAAAATGAGAAATAAAAACGACGACGACGACATTAATTTGTTAAACAAAATTAAATTAGAATTTGAGATTCCTCTCATACGTTATGACATTATTTTTCCCTTTGTCATTTTCATCATGGAAATAATTACCGAAAGGAATGCAGTGAACTAAAATTGTCTAGTTTTTCACAGTTTAAGGGGGGTAAAGCAAAGGATTTTAATGTCATAAAAATATTCATTTTGTTTATTAAAAAAAATATTTCATAACAAACAATTATTCAAATTGTTATAATAAGTAGCAGAAGTAGAACAAACCCAATTACAACTGGGTTAAGAGGATAAAGTTCTTAGCAGATATCAGCAATGAATCTTAACTTATGAATTTATAGTTTATATATTTATTTTATTAATTTATTTCTGTTTTATTATAAAACAAACAATTTTTTAATGTGTTTCATAAAACAAGAGAAAAATAAGGAAAAGTTTCAGATGACTCCATAGGTACACCCAAGGAGAACCCTGAGTAAATTTAAAATGCAAATGTCTAATATATGAAAATGTTAACCCTTGTATTTAGTAGAATATCCCTTAAGGCACTCAAGCATTCCATTTCACCCAGTTGGAATTGAATGCACAAGTTTTGTTTAGTGTTTTCTGGTGGCACCATAAGCAAGTTTTTCGCTTGACTTTTGTTTAAGGTTTAGCGATTACGTAACCGTTCTTTCAAATGATCTTCTAAATACTCGCTTGAAGTCATATCGGCACTTTGTGCAAGAGTATTAAGCCTGTGGGGACTTTTTGTTGTCAAAATATTGTTACATAAATCTAAACGACCTAATATCGTTTAACAATAAAAACGATTAACAAAAGCTACCATTTACACCAACACAATACGCACGATACAAATACTCACTAACACTAAGAATACAATGAACGTGTTGATTATCTAGAGCTGCACACACACATATGTACGTCGTACCTGGTTGCGCCTGGTACCAACAACAACATGTATGTGACAAAAGGGGATAGACAACTTAAGCAAAGTACACAAACAACAATGTATTAGCAATAGAGCTCTCGAGAAGGCGAGATCGCGAACCTTCCACTTCAAGAATGTTCGTTAGACTGGTTGTGTCGCACTATAAAAGGGCTGGACAAAGAAGGCAGCAGTCAGTAAGAATTCAATCAGCCTTGTGTGAAGTTGCGTGTGAACATAATAAGTCGTGATTGTAAAGCGAATAATTGTGTGAACTAGTAAAGTGAATAAACAGATTATTATTGTTGTATCGTTAAGTTGTATACGGTGGCACACAAAAGTAGTGTAAAGAATAAAGAGAGTTTAACTGATATTAAACACATATTTGTTTTTACTTTGTTTGCAATTAACGAACTCATATTTAAACGTTTTTAAAAATGTAAAAACGTAACAATATATTGCCGTATTAAGACTTTTGCTGTCCACTGTATATTTTTTCATATTCGTTTTGTTCTTCAAACATTCTTGATTATAAATGCCTTAAACAACTCTATAGCGTCTTTTTCAATTTGATAACTATCAGCAGGACTGTAATTATACTATCCAATAAACTATGGTAGGTAGACAGGTCCATTGTAATACCACACTTATTTATTTTCTTCTATTCCCGGAACCATTTGAATCTTCTGACCAAAAATCTTAAACTCACAATGTCCATGCCTGTCAATTCGTTTAGATGGTGTATATGGTAGACATCTTTTCCTTTTCCGGCATAGTGCTGGGCAATTCTTAATTGAAAAGCATAGGGCAGACTCCTGTTCATCCTCTATTTAGGTAATAATCTTATCATAAATTCCTGAATTTCTAAAAGTCATTTCGTCGTCTATATAACCTATACGTGGATGCTTTGGTTGCTGTTCCATAACAAAGATGAGAAGGCACCAACTATTTTGATTATTAAATAAAATTTTTTGTTTTGGATTTGCTCTTTTTCAATTGAAAACAATTTTTATTTTAATATTATCGATAAATTTTTGGAGTTCTGCTGCTGTTTAGATGGCAATAAATTGTTCTCGTTTAGTTGTAATTGTTTTTGAAGGTTCTTGTTTAATTCCATATGCCCTTTATCTTTGTAAAATAAACTAAAAACTCAAGGAGACAGACGTCTAGTTTGCTTGCTTTTCTCTTTTTTTGCAAATTGAAAATGGCAAGATTTCAGCAGTTTCTTGAAATGAATTAAATTTTATGAGCATCTAATGAAATTTAGAATTACAAACATATACACACACAAACACACACATACGGATAGAAATAAAGATACAAAGTTAAGAGTGAATACAACTTGAGTCTTAAGTTTCTAGAATTTACCTTGACGTACATATGAACTAAGTTTAGACGCTTTTGTTGTTTGTTGTTTGTGTGTGGCAATGCATTATTTATTTTACTTTTGCCTATGCCAGCTTACCAGCTTACAAAATGAACTTAAGAACGGTCTAAAATGCCAAGAGATGACTTTTATGTCAGTTGTTAAGTCTATGGAAACAACTGACTAGCTGGCTGACGGACTAACTGAATGGCTGACTGGCATGTATTTAACTTTGTGCATAAAGAACTGCTTCTCTCAGAAGAGAGAAGATAGAAGACATTTACAGGATGAATGTAAAGGTTTTTAAAATGTGATTATCGTTGCATTGATACGGAATGTATAGAATACAAGAAGTAAATCAGGGGCTTTTATTATCCAAGAATTAGAAATGATGATGAGGATATGAACGATGAACGAATGTACGATGTACGGCAATATGAAAAATGAAAATGACGTTGTTGATAATGATTGCATTTGTATTGAAATAAACGTATGTATGTACGTATGTGCTTATAACATGTAAAGCAATTGCTTTGAATTGCTGCTAATGCTGCTGCTGCTGATGTTGGCTGTTCGGCAATAGAGATGAACAAAGTTTAATTTAATTTCATGGCAATCTTAAGCATCATGACAAGAATCTAATCTGATGGCAACTACCGAAATACAAAATTACATTTAACATTTACATTTACACACATACACATACATACACTGATACTTATACATTCGAGTCTTATTATTTGTAAGTAAAGTAAAGTCTTTGCTCATTCGGAGCATGCAGAATAAAAGGATCTTTAAATTATCATTTGTATTCGTATGTGTTTCAATATATCATTATAAATACACATACACTGACACACTGATACACACACATTTACAAAGAAGCCATATTAAGTTAAAATCATCATTATAAAGACTCACACACATATAGACAGCAGGTTTACAAATATCTCTGCTTAGAGAGAGGCAGAATGTTTATGAAATTATAAATGAAATACAAGTACAAATATTGAAGGTGAAATTTAATCAGAATACCATAAACTAAAATAAAAATAATAAATTAATTAAAAAATTCAAATTGTAATACTCTACTCTCACAATTACTTAGCCTCTGTATTTGTTTGTTTGTTTGTTTGTTTGTTTGTTTGTAAATTGCATTTAATGTTTTGAAAGTTTCCTAGTTAATGTTGCAAATTAAGTATGAAATCCAAAGTACTTATACGCCTTAATTGTAAACAATTAATATTAATCATACGTCACATAGTACGTTCATATAAAGGGTCCGCCAAATAACTTTTTTTTTGAAAATGCTTTAAAAAAACTACTGAATATTCTCTCAAATTTCTTTTTTTATTTGAAAGTACAATCCTTGCGGTTAATAATGGAAAATAATTTCATTCAAATGGCTGCCTCGGCTGGCCACGCAGTAGCCTACACGATCGGTCCAATTTTTAAGCACATTATCGATTGTGTGCAGCTGTATTTCACCAATGGCTTCACGAATGTTGTCCTTTAAAGCGTCAATTGTCTCTGGCTTGCCGGCGTAACACTTATCTTTGACGGCATCCCACAAATAATAGTCAAACGGTGTCAAATCGCAGCTACGAGGTGGCCAAACGACATCAGCTCTGCGGCTGATAATGTGATCTTCAAAAACAGGGCGCAAAACGTCGAGTGTAGCTTCGGCTGTGTGGCACGTAGCGCCGTCCTGTTGAAACCAAATGTTGCCAATATCCTCCTCTTCAATTTTTGTGAACAAAAATTCGTTCAACATGGCCCGATAACGATCGCCATTGACTGTAACGGCCACTCCTTTCTCATTTTCGAAGAAAAATGGCCCAATTATGCCTCTGGACCAAAATCCGCACCAAACAGTGACTCGTTTTGGATGCGTCGGCTTTTCAATGTATGCGTGCGGGTTTTCTGCCCGCCAAGATAAAAATGAGCTTCATCTGAAAAGATGATTTTTTTTTGCCAAAATCGGCATCTTCTGGTGTAGACTACTGCATAGCCAGCCGAGGCAGCTATTTGAATGAAATTATTTTCCATTATTAACCGAAAGGATTGTACTTTCAAATAAAAAAAGAAATTTGCGAGAATATTCAGTAGTTTTTTTTAAGCATTTTCAAAAAAAAAGTTATTTGGCGGACCCTTTATATGTATGTACGTATACTAACATTCACACACACACACCAGCACTTTGCAAGAAAGTAATTGGAAATTATTTTAAGTTAACTGCAGTATTTGTTTAATTGAATGGAGCATTAAATTTTAAATTCCCAGTAAACATTTAGTATGTTTTTGTTTAAACACTATGTAGGTGAGTAATAAAACACTTAAGGGCACACAATTAAAATTCAATAACATTCCTGTCATTTATCACAATGCAAGTAGGCAACTAAATTGATGACTCAATGGAATAGAGAAAGAAATAAAATCGAATGTAAGTTAAATCCAAAATTTCTCGAATAACAGAGTCTTTACCACTAACTTTTAAATGAACTTCTGAATAAAAATGCTTTATCAGTGTCAGTGTCAGGAAGTTATCTCTGTGCCTAGTATTTAATACGCGATCAGGAGATTTTTTCTGAGACATATTAACGTTTTAGATGCTTAGAATGTAATCTAATGATTCATCCTCCGCATACATATACATACTAAGGGTGTTTTTTATAGAGGTATAGAACTTTAAGTTGGCATTACTTTTCAAGATGGCGACCGATTTAACAGCTGTCAAGTGATTTATTCTCAGTTTGGTTTGGCAATTCATCATGAATAGACTCATGCCTGAACAACGCTTGCAAATAGTGCAATTTTATTTCGAAATTAATGGTTCTGTGCGGAAAACGTATCGCGCACTACGTCCATTTTATCGTCGACAAAATCGTCCATCAGAGCAGTTAATTCGATTAACCATGGAACGTTTTCGCACCACGTTTACTCTTGTTGATAACTCGCATCCCCAGAGACGCTGTACGGTGCGTGCAGAAGAAGCTATTGCTGCTGTAAAGCGTAGCATTGAGGAAGACCCGAATGAGTCCATGCGCCATCGAGCACAGGAATTGGGTCTGTGTCCATCCACTTTATGGAAGATTTTGCGGAAGGATATTGGTTTGCGTGCTTACAAAATCCAACTCGTGCAAGATGTGAAGCCAAACGATCATCAAGTAAGGCGTAGATTCGTCGAATGGGCCCAAAACGAGATTACCGTTGTTCCCGATTTTCATAAGCGAATTTTGTTTAGCGATGAAGCGCACTTCTGGTTGAATGGCTACGTCAACAAACAAAACTGCCGCATTTGGAGTGAAGGTAATCCTCAAGTGTATGTGGAAACACCGTTACATCCAGAAAAACTGACTGTTTGGTGCGCTTTATGGGCTGGTGGAATCATTGGTCCGTTCTTTTTCAAAAACGATGGTGGCCAGAACGTTACAGTCAATGGTGATCGGTATAGAGCCATGATTACTAACTTTTTCATTCCTGAATTGAATAACCATGATGTCCAGGAGATGTGGTTTAAACAAGACGGCGCAACATGTCACACAGCTCGTGCCACAATAGATTTATTGAAAGACACGTTTGGTGACCGCCTAATTTCACGTTTTGGACCTGTGAATTGGCCTCCAAGATCTTGTGATTTAACACCGCTAGACTACTTTCTGTGGGGCTATGTAAAGTCATTGGTCTATGCGGTAAAGCCACAAACGCTTGACGATTTGGAAGACAACATTCGCCGTATTATTGCCGATATACGGCCACAAATGTTGGAAAAATTCATCGAAAATTGGACTACATCCGCGCCAGCCGTGGCGGTCATATGCCAGAAATCATATTTAAAATGTAATGCCACAAGATTATCTTTCGGATAAATAAAAGAAGAACTCTATTAAGTTCTTTTTTATAATAAAATGCCTCTAATGAAGTAAAAAAGCCTTAAACGTTCACCTACTTAAGCAAATGTAGGAACATCACTACGTATAATTAATATTTAATTGTAAACAAAACAGATATTACTCATACGCTGCATATGCATAAACACTTAAAACCGAAGCGACAGATTCTTCACTGCTTACTGCGCTGTTAGAGACAGAAATGTAAACAAACTCACTACAGAGAAACATTAAGCATAAAAGCATCAGAGAGTAGTAATGTTTAGCGGTGTACAATACAATGTAAACAATGTTAAGCAATAACAGTGAAGGCATAATATTAACAGAGACTGATTTTTAAATGGATTCTTAACATTTTAAGAGTATGAAGGCTTTTGGTTTAACAATTTAACATGATTTTTTTTGTTGTTGTCTTTTTTGTGTGTTAATGCTGGGAATGTTTTTGTAAATGTTTGGAATTTTATTTATGATACCCTTTCCGCTTGTATGTCATTCCTTTTGAGGGTAAAAAAACAAAAACTAGAGCAGCTATTTTAAAACAAAAACAAATGAAAAAACACACTCAAATTATATTAATTAAGATAACACGTATGATACATTTCTTTATTCTGGGTGTGTGTGTGTGTGTCAGTGTCAGTGTGTGGTTATTTTTTCTGATTAAAACTTTCCTTAAATTCAATGTAAAGCAGTAATAAAGTTTAAATTTTTAATTTATAAAAGAAAAAACAAAATAAACTGAATCAGGAAAAGAGAATAAAAAAGAAATCATTTCTTTTTAAGGAAAATTTCCGTTTTCTTTCAATGAATATAGTCAAGTACAATAAAGTCACAGACCGCCTTGGGATTTAGATTATAAGTATAGAAATAAAATCAAAAGCAAAAAATTTAAAAGAAACAAAAATGAACATTTGACAACATAAAGAAGCAAAGAGGCTTCAAGAGGCCTTCTACAATCATAGAAAATCATAGCAAGCCATATATGGTAAGGCTAAGAGGCTAGTCATATTTGCACACAACATATGCAAATTGAAAGAAACATTTCTTTTGATTTTTTAAAACATATCTTAGAGTCTCTTTACTTTAAGCGTCTTTCTTTGATTATTCGCTTTGGCCCAGTTATGTTTTATAATTTTTCTTTTTCATTTTAATTTTTTAATTTATAAATTTTAGTTTCGAAATATTTTTCATTTTGTTTCAGATGCTGTCGTTATTGGCCATTGGTTGGCTAGGCAAAGTTCTTGTTTCTAGTTGTTAAAGTTGTCAACAAATTTTGCTAACGTCATCAGTACGTTTTTGCGGTTTCTAATAAGAATGAAGGCAAAATAATAAAAAAAAGTAAAAAACTGCCAATAATTAAAACGCCAATAAGAAATACAAATAAATTGCTACATGGTTTGTTGATGCAATAACAAAAAAAAAAATACATATTAAAACCATAAATAGTATGGTGTAAATGGGCAATGATTAGTAGCACGCAGAAGATAAAAAGCACACCTGTGAAGTGCATGAAAGGCTTGGACAAGAATTAAATTTGGAAGACATTATTCCTTGTTGTAGTGTAACAGATCATAGTATTTGAGTATGCGACTAATAGACTACCCCAAGGAACCCCCTCACTTGTAACAGCCATATTCGAGATTGTATTGTTACAGAAATTAAGAATCTACTTACTGGAGTTTTGCTTTTACATCACTTAACATTAAAATTATAAACAAAAGCTACAAAAACGAAACAATGTAGTAAATAAACCTGTTTTAAAATTATTGTACTGCTTAATATAACAACAAATACCAGCATAAAAAATTGGTAAAGAAGTAAACAAAATTACACCAACAACGCTACAGTAATAAACATAAGCAACGATGTTTACATTTATAGAGATTTCGAGAAGGTGAAGTCATGAACATTACCCTTCAGGAACATTCATCAGATTGTTTACTCTGCCATATAAAAGGCAAGGCAAAGCAGGCGATGGATAAGTTCATTCAGTCTTGCTGAAGACGCGGTGTGTTTGAAGAAAGTAATCGTGGTTTGAAGATTTCTGTTACAAAGACTTGTCGAATAATTGCTTGGTAATTGTTATTGTTTTGCAAAGGATGTAAGCAAAGGAATAACAAAGAAAAGCAATTGTTGTTGTTTACATAAAGTTGTGAACAGTGGCAAACAGAATTGTGCAAATAATTAAAAATTTTAATTAAAACTAAACACAAATTTATTTTTATTTTATTTGCAATCTACGAGCTCATATTTTAAAGTTTTTAAAAAGTAAAACCGAAACAATAAAACATTGATTCCCACGAAGGAACGCATTGCAATTGCACAATGTTTACAAGGTGGGAGGAAGTCTAAGTTGTGGTCTGGGCATCTGTTTAATCAGGTCGCCTGATACCTTAGGAAACTATTTATGAATTGTTCTTAACCATTATTGAGCAATCAATGAAGGCTGAGACAGCATTTTCTGAGTCCTTATTTCAATAATCAGCAGTATTAGCTCTTAGAGACGACTTAACGATACCTTATGAATTTTCCACTCATAGATGGATGATAAATAGTAGCTGAAGACAGGCTAGCCATACCCAAATACAATTATTGAAGTGACGTAACGCTTATGACCCTGGAAGCAGCTCAGGAACTATAACCTGTAGCAATTTAACGCATTTACTTACATTAGGGTACTATTATAGCTTTGCACTTTTCCAAACAGAAACATTTTAGTTGTCTTTGTTTTCTTTATAGACGTCCCTTTACTAATTAGCTGACTCCGGCTGTAAACATGTGTGCATTGCTTTGGCCATACATTGCAGTTGCTGTTAACTTTGAAAAACTGCCAACCAACCAATAAATGCAACGACAACAACAAAACAACAAAAACAGTCAACAATATAAAGAAAAAGCAGAGAGAAAAACTATATTTAAGCAGCTAAAAACTTTAGCTTCGTTAGTGTCCACAACAAGAATGTGACCAGAATGCCAGAATGCCAACACAATTTAAAATAACAAGACCAACAACAACAAAGCCAGAGTTTTTCTCTTCTTCAGGACACTGTAAACGTTAAGAAAACAGAAAATTTAAAACAAAAATAATGAAAAAATAAAAGAAAAAATGGCAGCAGAACGTTTAAATAAAATAAACCCTTCATTCCGTACATTCCGTAAAGCGAAGGAAAATTCGTATAAGTTAAGTGATGGGTTTAAATCGTTTAAGATTTTTCCCAACACAGTCTTTATAAAGCATTTACGAAACGAAATGGTAATACAGTTCCATTCAAATTGCAATAATGCCTTAGACTTTCTAGGCATCTTATGAGTTTCTAGGGTTCAATTTGAAAAATTCCAGAAATTTTTTTCATTTTTTTTCTTCATTTAGTTGTCGATAAAACACATGGCACCAGCCTGTGGTGGTGGTGGTGGTGGCGGTGGCGTTAGTGGTAGAATGGAGAAGAAGAACAAGGGAAATATTTTATTTGCAACATATTGAATGTGATGTGATTATATAAAGGAATGCCTTTAATGGTATTTAAATGATACGATTGGCATTGGAAAAGCGTAGGCGGTGTATTAAGGCCTTGATAGCCTTAAAAACTGAAACGTAAACTGCAAATGGTCTGATTTGCATCCTTCAATTTAATTTTTTTTCTGTTACCATTTGTCTTTCACATGAAATAAAAGTTTTCTTCTTCACTTTAAAACTTTAACTTCAAACGAACTGAAATCAAATTACAAAAAAAAACATATTGACTGACCCCTTTACTTTCTGTTCCTTTTTTATTTTCCTTTATCACAGGCACTCGTGTCTACTTTTGGAAAGTTTTAAAATATTTGAAATGTTTTAAAGACGTACTCGAGCACAGCGATTGGCACATTTGATTCGAAAAAAAAACAAGAAAAATTACTGGAAGACATATAGAAAGTAGAGTAGTTCGTAGCATCTGGCAATTCATACATTTTATTCTATGAACTGTTAGCCTAAGTGGCTTAAAATTGCTGTACGAAGAGAATTTTAGAAAAGACATGGTCAAAATGTGTATCAAGTTTAAAGAGCCTGAATTTCTTTTCAAATTTTTAAACGACAGTGAAGTATAAGCAGGGTCTGACTCAACTCATTGGCATTTGTGGTAAATCAGCATCATTAACAGAAATAACTCTGAATATTGAAATTATAGCTACCGATTTATCACAACTGCTTTGAAAAGGAACAAAACTACGAAACCAATTAACAGAAAACCATTGCATACCCTAAGGGGTTTAATAAAAATAAAACCAAAAAGAGAAGAACGGGAAAAGGAGAATTATTTTGTGTTTTAATTGTAAATAAAATTGTACAAAACAACTGTTATTTAAGGACAATGGCTGGTAATGAAATTAGAAAATAAAACATTAAAATTATACAGTGATATTTTGAAGCATACTTTAGGCTGCTAACAACTAAATTACATTTACAAGCATATTTTAAGGATTTTCAAAAATTCAAATTCCTTTTAAAGTAAGAAAACAGAATTCGTTTAATTATTATAATTGAATTAAGTTAAGCATGCCCCGAATGGACCGATGTGAATTTGTTTTGATGCCATAGAGGCGCGGAAAAAAAGAAATACAAAAAGGCAGGAGTTTACTGAATAGGAAGGTAATCCATTAGTCATGATTGTTCGCTAAGTTTTTAAACAGTAGAGAGAACTTTGCTATAAACTTTGCTGTACAGATCAATATTGATAACAATGTCGGGGAAAAGGATTTCCTCAAAAGCAAATTATCACTTAAATCCTATAAAAATTTCATATTTGACTTATTTGGTGATGTCCTGTACGACTCCTGTCGTACTGAGGTTTTAAAGAAAGTAATCCGTTATGATGCGACTTTTTTAATTTCGGAGACCGTGTAGAACATTTTAAAACACTTGGCGGCACGCATCATACGGGAATAACTGACGTTGTATATTTGCATAGAGACTATCCTTGTTGCACTATCCTGGCTGTAGTGATTACATTCCCCATAATAAATCACAAATACTATGTTTTATTCACTGAATTAAATCAAAATATGTAAATTTCTTACCAAAAAAGGGTGGAAAGGAGGATTTGAAAAACATTATCCATAGTTTCAGTGTTATTTTCAAAAGAAATACGACGAGAAAGAAGGAAAAGAAAAAAAGATTGGAATTTTGTTTCCCCTTGCCAACATTGTTCAAATTTCATTCCAATTCAATCAAAGTTTCCCCTTAAAAAACTATTTCTTTACTTGTGTGAACATTTTCAGTCTCGTCTCAATGTAACAGTCACGCTTTAATGTCACGAAAAAAAACACGATTTTTGAAAAGTAAAAAATCTGTGAATATTTTTTTTCTCTCGAAACAGTGGGGACGAAGTTGGCGAGGTTAGTAGTGTTAGAATACGTTATTAAATTAAAATTATTTGGCCACTTTAATCTTTTCATGGCATATTCTCATTTTTTTTCCATTCAGCTTGCATTTTATTTTCATGTTCAGGTATTTTTTGTCGCTGTTGTTGTTGTTGTTGTTGTTGAAAAACCATCCAATTATCCTTTGTATGGTAACGAGTACTTGAAAAACAGATTTTGAATGTTGCACTCACTAGTAGGGCTAGGCTGCAATCTAACCAAATAACGAAAAGCATCAAAACGTAATGATTTCCCAAGAAATGAGGAATTTCCATTTCATATCATCTGAGATATTTAGCGGGAATAGAAACAGGAATAAATTGCTGCCTATTACTGGAAGGCAGTTAAGGTATATAAAAAAACGATGAGAGTGTCATGAAAACCAAGTGATGGTGTAGATATTTATCTTTAAATACTCAAATTAAAATAAAAAGAATACAAAATGATACATTTTCATGACACATAAAAAAATTTTCACAAATTGTGGAGGACTTTACATTTAAAAAATGCTGAAGAATATTTTTTTTAATCGCTTCTCGAGGCAATTCAGACTGCGCTGAAAATTATTGTGGACAAAAATGTTCACAGACGGAAAATCACCATACTTTCCGATAGCCAAGCAGCTATCAGGGCATTGGATTCTAATGTAATGAACTCCAGGAGGGTATATGACTGTCGCAGATGTCCTAACGAAGCGGCGAATCGATATGACTTTTGTATCACATGAGTACCGGGACATAGGGACAATACCGGTAACTGCAGAGTGGATGAACTGGCCAGAAGGTGTACGACCATCGAACTCTCTGATGAATTTTCTACATTAGGGATCCCTTTATGTACCTGCAAGCCTATAATTGACAATGCAATCGTGGATTTTGTCAACAGCTTCGGATACGCTCAGAACGGCGCAGGAAATCTGGCCAAGGCTGGATAGGCTTAAATTTTAAACAAGTAGGCTCAACACTGTTATCGAGGTTATTACGGGGTATTGTATTATAGGAACGCATGCGAGGCGTATTGGTCTTGCAAATGATTTCTGCAGAAGCTGTGGAGATGAGATGGAGGATGAGACTGTTCTTCACCTACTGTGTACACGCCCGGCACTTGGTAGGAGGAGAGAGAGGCACCTGCCTACTACATGGAGGATCTGGATGAACTGTCATTCATGGCAATCTGAGTCGCTTCATCGGCAGCTCAGAGTGGTTCCTGGACTAGGGGAGAATGTGAAACTGTGGTATCACAATGGGTTCTGTGTGCGGTCTAAGTGCATCCGCTCATGACTCCATCGAGGGGACAGCTTCTTCTACCTACTTACCAACCTAAATATTTCCAAATAAACTTTTAAAAGAAGTGTGTGAGAAGTACACTTCAACTGTATATTTTTTATTTTGAACATTTTGGTAATGAATTCTTAATAGTGAAACACTAAGGCCCGAAAAAGTTGATTAAATTTCAACAGAAATGTTGGAAATTACGAGGAGGACTCGACTTTGTTTGTGATTATTACTCATCCCGATAAACTACACCATCGTTGGATCTAATTAATCAGGAACGTACCATTATATTCACCAACCCAAGTCGCTTAAGGTAAAAGAAAGTTACAAAATTTTACGACATTGCTGAACAGAATTCTATTTAAGGGAATACGTTGTCCTCTGCCATATTAATGAATAAAAACTAAACTTTCTATTTTTGAAGTTGGTAGAAAGTTGTAGTTAATGCAACCCGTAACAATCTCAGGCAAGCATCCCGACATGCTCCCGGAGCAGCACAATTTTGCTTTCGAAATGTTCTCAAAGTGGCGCAGAGAAAATTTTCTAGGTTTAATTCCATAGAACAGTAAACTGATCTGTTCACTAGGAAATCATAGATTTCGAGATTCCACCTACTGGACTATGGGATCCAGTTTCTCCTTTATGGTTAAAATTCTGGGGGTCGTCTTCGATTTCAAACTTTTATGGAGACAGAATATCCTCGATAGGGCACGAAAAGCTTATGTGGCTTTAGACAAGCTAAAGCTTCGGATCCTGTAGGATCTTGAGACTTATCTGAACCGAATATTTCGTCAGGCGTACTCTTTTTCCAATAGTTTGCAGTGGGGAAGACGTATCGAGACAGGTGAATGTACTTATTGGGTACTGGCTGATAAAAGATCAGGTTCGATGGATTGGAGAAGCGTTTATCAAAATCTGTTGAAGTTTGATGTTGTGAGAATCGCAGCCTTAGGATTTTCTGCGAGTGGTTTTTACTTAACACCTCTGAGATGTGATGCATCCACTAGGATGACCTTTTAAGATACTTTAATCCGAGGAAATGAATGTGTTGCATACATCGTTTTGTGCTTCAGTGTTCCATGATACTACTTTGACTCTTACTGCCATAGGTCTCTAATAGGACTAGATCTCCATAGAACTACACAACAATAGGTCTCTAAACAATAGGCAGAAGGTAACCAGTTTCAGATTTTTATTGTAATACGGGCATAAAATGAATTCTGGTTTGAAAAATCAAAAAAAAAAATAAAATTAAAAACAATTTTTTCAATCTCTTAACGTTAAAGTCAACAACAGCTGCAAAAATAACGGCTACTTTCTATTGTAACGGCCATCAACACATTTTCGTTAAAAAGCTCTCCATGAAATATCCCGTTATTATAAAGTTCTCTTTATAAACCATCTTCGTTCAGTCATTCAAAATATTCGAGAGCGTAGAGTATAAAGCTTTCGATTTGTACATAGAAAATTAGAAAGCTTTCTCTCTCAAATAACTCACCAATACACATCTATAGACACCACTACTAAAGCGCTTTTGTTAAAATGACTTTTACTACCATTGGTTGGATGCAGAGACTCTATAAAGCGCAAGCATTTGCCAATAGTGAGGCAGTTGAAGACCAACAACGGAAGTGGCAACATCTACACAGCAGCAGCCAGTACTACAAGTGACGGCGGAAGAACTAAATATCTTTTAAGAAGTTTTTTGTAATAATTTTAGAATAATTAAGAAAACATAATAAAATAATGAACAAATTTTATCTTATTTTATAAATAAAAAATAGAATTTAAGCGACAGAAGATTATATAAATATACTCTCATCGAATTTTGCTGTTGGTGGTTTTAATTATTAAAGAAGTTTTCAATTTCCATGAATTCTATGTAAGAAATCCACATCTACTAACACTAGAAACAATCGGGAGCTACTGAAAAAAGCAATCCTTGATAGATCAGAGAGGTTATCTGCATAGTAGAGGTCCAGTTGCCTCAATTTTCTACGAAATAACCCTGTCCATGGTTATTTGCATAGTGGAGGTTCATTTGCTTCAATCTCGTATGAAATAACACTGCCCATGTTCCATAGAAGAAAATGCTTTCCTCCTCTTCTTTGTCCTTACTGTAGGTCCTGCAAGAATAATTGGCCAAATAGGACCAATGAGTCCCACATCAATGCCCAGAATGCCATGACTCGGATGACTACGCTTAGCGTTACCCTTTGGAATATGAGCAGACTTTGTATGCGCCCTTTATTTGCTGCACTATCTTATCTTTATCTGAAGCCACTGACATAGCCCCTATGGAATCTGTTACTGCATTATCAATTCTGAGCTTGCAGGTTCGCAGTGAGGTTCCCAGTGTACAGGCCTCACCTGTTACTACGTTAGAACCTTGACAGTAATCTGGCCATTAGAAAATGTGGTCATATATTTTCCTTAGCAGTCACCACTCCAGGTCGTATGGCTTACATTTTCGCCTGAAGAACGTTGCAATCGTATGGTAGCCGTATCGAATGAGCAATTCCTGATGTCTCCACCCACAGTTTCATACTGTGTCGAACTATCCGTTTATGTGTTGCATTAGATCGTCTTCTTATCCCCTATTTCCGGAATGAACCTTCAGAATTTACCCTAGAAGTCATAGTGCCAATATCATCAGGATTCTTGAGTGGCCATTGTTTGATCAGCGCCATTGTAAAGTTACACACAGACGTTGACTAGCATTTGCTGATAAACTTTTACAGTAGAAGTCCAGTGGGAAGATACTGTCCCCAGTGTCATGAATTTATTTAGAAAACTGAAGCAGTGTAATCACTTCTTTTGCCTTGTCCGTCGATCGAATGTGATCGTTTACATATTCCAAGCTCACTAAATGTTCTGTATTTTCATTTTCATCGTGATATTCATTCTGATGAGTTGTCACTCTCTATTACAACTCATATTTAATCAGATTTCTATAGTTTTTATGATTTTATCTGTTAAACTTTTCTTTAGCAGGCGATATATTAATCAAGATCATGTTATTGACCTTTCATATGGCAATTTTACTTAATTAAGACGTTTATATTGTTACGTTTTAACCTTTTAAAAACGTTTAAAATATGAGCTCGTAGATTGCAAATAAAATAAAAATAAATTTGTGTTTCGTTTTAATTAAAATTCTTTTTTATTCGTACAATTCTGTGTGCCACTGTTCACAACTTGATGTAAACGACAACAATTGCTTTGTTTGTTATTCCTCTGTTTACACCCTTTGCATAAACAATAACAATTACTGGGGAATTATACGACATATTTTTGTAATGGAGATCTTCAAACCACAATTACTGTCTTCAAACACATCGCGTCTTCACATAAGACTCACTGAACTTTACTAACTAACTAGCCTGCATTGCCTTGTCTTTTATATGGCAGGGTAAACAGTCTGGTGAATGTTTTTGTTTGTTCATGACTTCGCCTTCTTGAAATCTCTATAAATGTAAATTATTGTAGAGTTGCTGGTGTATTTTTGTTTACTTGTTTACCATTTATTTATGCTGGTGTTTGTTGTTATATTAAGAAGTATGATAATTTGTAAACAGGTTTCTTTACTACATTGTTTTGTTTTTGTAGCTATATGTAGTATGTTAAGCCATGTAAAAGCAAAAAACCAGTGTCTAGATTCTTTATTTTCGTAACAATATTTATAAAATCATACGATATTTCTAGCTCAAATCTATGTATCTAGTTTAGTAGTTTTCTTTTACAGTTTTTGTGTTATGTTAATGCAAAGCAATTTTCTAATACCAGGCGACAAAGCCTTCGATTTCGCACGTCCCCTCATTTACAAAAATTGTTTCTTTTTAAAAAGCCTTTATTACGCAAACCCCGTACATTTGTCATTATTCTGAAATATTTCTTAAAATGTCCTTAAGGACTTTCCTTATGCAAATACGAAGATTACTTTTGTTTTTCTAAAGAAAATTTTAATTTGTGACTGTTTTTAATACTTTTGATTTCTGTTTTTTTTTTTGTAGGAATTTGATGAAAAACAACATGAAAAATAATTCAATTTCAAGAATTTAAATACCCGCAGGCATACAAAATACTTAAACTCACACACGTACACAAACAGAAATACAGACATACATATTCAAACAATTTCGTTTATAATTACATTTGCTTTCTCAAGATTGTAAATTTATAACCAGTTTGTACACTCTCTTCCTCGGTCCCTCGGTCGCACGATACACTATTACAACACATACAGATTGGGTATGCAAATGTCTGTAAGTATGTGTGTATTTCCATATGCAGCCAACTTAACGTTGCTCTCTTCTCAGCGTATATAGCAGTACGCACGCACACACACATACAATATTTAATTACAATTGATTGATTTGAATTGCGATTACAAGTAATATCTGAATTATGTTAATGAAGTTTATTGTTGTTATTGTTATTGTTGTATAAACATAAAATTTATACAGTCAGTCAGGCAGTCAGTCAGTCATTGGATTTAATCATTCATTCATTCATTCATTCATAATCATACAATCATAAGTAAGTAAGTGTATGGAAATGCGAGTGATTTTGCGTGTGAGAAAACGATACATCTTCGATTACTTGCTGCATACGGAAGGGAAGGATAACAAATGGCTGAATCGATACGGACAAATGAATGTGCTGCTGATTACAAATTTGATATTAAAAGAGAAAAATAAAAGCAGCCACTTCAATAGATCCAAGTAATCCAGCAATCCAAACTTCTACTACTGCTGGCCGCTTTTAAAGTTACGTTTGCCTTAAGTAGACATCGCGTGGCCAGTCAAGTGACTAGCAAAGAGTTACCATGTTGGGCATAAAGGAGTCAGTCTTCTGACAGCACAATTGAAATTCCGATTGAAATCAAAACAATTCCTTATTGATTATCGTCTTGGAAATGGCAAAAGTCTTAATACATGCTTATGATGCCGATGATAATCGTTGGTATGGAAATTTAATTTCTGGAAAATTTATTGAAATTTATGAACAACATTTGAAATAAGCAATTAAACTCTCATTTATACGAGTATATCAAATGTTTTTAAGCTTTTAGCAAAATGATAAGCAGAGATTTGAAATCAATACGTCATTAATAAAGTTTTTAAATGCCAAGTGTTCTCAACATATATTTCTTCATCTCCAAGAGCAATTTAGATGTAATATGATTGGCATGTTTAATAAGTACTTAATGGAATGGTTTTCAATCAAGCGACATCTCTAACGTATCCTGAGTCCTTCGCTAAGATAATTGATAATAATTGATAAATGATAATTGCTGTCAAATACTCTCGTTTTCGGTTCAAGTTAAAAAGTGCTGCTCAAAAGCAAAACAGCAATTGAATGTCTTCCTGCTGAGGTCCTTCATTGTTGTACTGAGATCCCTGTGTCCTAAAGGAAGTTTTTTACAGAGGTATAGAACTTTAAGTTGGCATTACTTTTCAAGATGGCGACCGATTTAACAGCTGTCAAGTGATTTATTCTCAGTTTAGTTTGGCAATTCATCATGAATAGACTCACGCCTGAACAACGCTTGCAAATAGTGCAATTTTCTTTCGAAATTAATGGTTCTGTGCGGAAAACGTATCGCGCGCTACGTCCATTTTATCGTCGACAAAATCGTCCATCAGAGCACTTAATTCGATTAACCATGGAACGTTTTCGCACCACGTTTACTCTTATTGATAACTCGCATCCCCAGAGACGCTGTACGGTGCGTACAGAAGAAGCTATTGCTGCTGTAGAGCGTAGCATTGAGGAAGACCCGAATGAGTCCATCCGCCATCGAGCACAGGAATTGGATCTGTGTCCATCCACTTTATGGAAGATTTTGCGGAAGGATCTTGGTTTGCCTGCTTACAAAATCCAACTCGTGCAAAATTTGAAGCCAAACGATCATCAAGTAAGGCGTAGATTCGTCGAATGGGCCCAAAGCGAGATTACCGTTGTTCCCGATTTTCATAAGCGAATTTTGTTTAGCGATGAAGCGCACTTCTGGTTGAATGGCTACGTCAACAAACAAAACTGCCGCATTTGGAGTGAAGGTAATCCTCAAGTGTATATGGAAACACCGTTACATCCAGAAAAACTGACTGTTTGGTGCGCTTTATGGGCTGGTGGAATCATTGGTCCGTACTTTTTCAAAAACGATGGTGGCCAGAACGTTACAGTCAATGGTGATCGGTATAGAGCCATGATTACTAAGTTTTTCATTCCTGAATTGAATAACCATGATGTCCAGGTGATGTGGTTTCAACAAGACGGCGCAACATGTCACACAGCTCGTGCCACAATAGATTTATTGAAAGACACGTTTGGTGACCGCCTAATTTCACGTTTTGGACCTGTGAATTGGCCTCCAAGGTCTTGTGATTTAACACCGCTAGACTACTTTCTGTGGGGCTATGTAAAGCCAATTGGTCTATGCGGTAAAGCCACAAACGCTTGATCATTTGGAAGACAACATTCGCCGTATTATTGCCGATATACGGCCACAAATGTTGGAAAAAGTCATCGAAAATTGGACGTCCAGATTGGACTACATCCGCGCCAGCCGATGGCGGTCATATGCCAGAAATCATATTTAAAATGTAATGCCACAAGATTATCTTTCGGATAAATAAAATTCAGGTCAATCGAATAATCCATCGTTGTTTTATTGCAACTTAAAGTTCTATACCTCCATAAAAAACACCCTTTATAATGACGGCCTCCATTTCATATTTATTATTAATTTTATAATTTTATTATTAATATTATCATTATTTTAACATTTTTCCAGTAGAATTTCTTAACTGCTATGCTGTTACTCAAAAAAAGGGTTTTCTTATAAACTTAATGACTAAAGAGTTTTTCAGATCTTCTATCAGATTTTCTATTCAGTGGTTTCAAGGTTTTGTAAGTCTATCATCTGAAGTAACATTTATTTGGTGAAATGACTTGCCATTTAAGAGTATTGATCGTATAACAATCGAAGGACACGTCAAAGTATTTCAAATTGACTACAAAAGTGGTGAATTAAAAGATGCTGCCTTTAGAGTAATATTGTTGTCATACTCGATACACAGTCCAAGAAATTGCTACAGGAATATAAAGCAGCTTGAAGAGTCTGTAAGTGTTATAGGTGTGATGTGCATTATTGCAATGCTAAAATGTCGTTATGTTAGGATATCGGATTTTGTAGATTTCGATTGCATTGTTAGCAATTGAGTGTATCATACGGGACATTAAAACGTATTGTGTATTTGAATTTGTAATTGGAGCACAGGCTTTCAATGCTGATTTTTCGACAACAACATCTTCCCCAGGCTTTAAACTCATTTCTGAAATTCTCTTTTCTCAAACAGCTGAGAATGAATTGTGGGAAAAGCCATTCCTTTCGAAACTAGTGCTTGTTTATTGCGCATTATGGTCCAGAAGTATCATTTGGGGGAATTTTTCAAATTTCTTTATTTAACCTTCAAATATTTGCGTAAAAATATACTATCTTCCTAGGCTCACGAGTACGAGTATAAACCCTCAGCTCTGTTATATTGAAAAGCTTTCCAAGTCTATCGTTAAACTGTATACCCCGCCTCTCATATATAATATTAACGCCCTTAACGTAGCTGATGTTAGTACCTAGGCCGTAATCCTGATTAAAGTATTGAAAATGCTAATGATATTTTTATGTAAGTGTATGTTATGCATTGCAATTTATATATTTTTTAACATATTTTTGGTTTAATTTTTCAATCATCGAAAATATTTTAATCTCTAGGCATTAAAAATTCAAAATCCATGAGATATAATAACTTTCGTAGCGTATTTTCTTAAAAGTTTTGCACACAATTCATTAAAAATATCTGCTTTAGATGATGAGGCCATTAATTTTAATTCATTTTGTAGTTTTTTTCTCTTCTAAAACATTTGCAGAGAATATGTTGCAGGTCAATCATTTTTAAATTGCCAAACATTTAAGGCAACAGCAATAGCAACAACATGAACAACACAAAATGCACTTGTTTGTACACTTAACAAGCATACATATATATATATGCACACACACATACACATACATGCAATATATCTATTAATGTTCACTAATTAAGAAAATTTACTGCAGGAATAGTACGATATGAGAGTACATCGTACACAAACAAGTTATTGTGCAGGCACTTCATATTTTAAAATCTTGGCATGTTTATGTGTGTGTGTGTGCGTATGCATGTGTTTATACTTCATTTACTCACTCATTCAACCACTCAACAATTCATTGCTCTTGTTAACAATTTGCTAGAATCTCTTACTCTTGCACTCTCTCTCTCTCTCGTGTTCTTTTTATAGATTTCGGTGTGTGTGAGCGAGTGTGTGTGTATTATTAATATTAGAGCTGCTTTAGTTCAATACACTTGACTGAAATTAGAAAACACTAAAGCCCACACTCATACACAAACACTCTAACACGCAACACTTGCACTGGTGCATTTACCCCTTAATGCAGAGTCACAGCTGTAGCATGAGCATCAAGTACAAGTCAGGAAAGGTTAGAGAGAGAAAGAATGTGGTTGTGTGTGTATGTGTTTATGATGGTAATTACACAAGTACTGCTGTATTGCTGTACTGCTTGGGTTTTTAGTGCTTAATTGTAAGTAATTTGGAAAAATTACTACAACAAGCCAAAGGATCTCTCATCAATTTCTGTTTGATAACAAATTGCTGCGGATGCCACAAATACCTGCGCTTGGTTATAAATTTTAGCCCAAAATAAGGAGTCGCAATTAAAATTAAAATAAAAACACAAGTTAAGAATTGGAATTGAAATTTATTTCTTTTAAATATTTCTTCCTTTTCCTGTAGAATTTAATTCCAAAAAAAGTTAAATGTTTACTTGAAACTACCACAATAAAGTAAAGCAGCATTCCATTGCATAGTTTATGGTTTTGCAAGCAGCTTTTATTACTGACTGGCTGCTGCTGCTGCATTAAAATAAAAGGCAACACAAAGAATATGTTGAAATATGATATGAATATCTGTGATTTTCCATTTATTTTCTTTTACCAGGACTACTGCAGTCGTTTCCATTTAATGTGTATGCAAAAGTAAAAATCATCGAGCGCGCAAAAAACTACATTTCATGTTAAGGCAACTGGAAAATTATGCTTTTCAACGGAAAAAGAAACTCAGAAAAAACCGCAACAAAAAAAAGAGAAAAGAGAATAATTTGAATTGAAAAACAGTTACTGTAAGCTGTAACCCAAAGCTGAGAGGGTGTTAACGTGAATAGTACACCGTATCAGCCGAAAAGTTCAAAATAAAATATTAAAATCGCTTAAAATATCAAGAAGAAGTAGAGGACATGACTCGTCTGATACATCTGAAACATTATTTGTCATAATGTGAGAAGTTTCTTTGCCGTATCATATTGCTTTGAAGCATAAGAATTTTTTAGGACATTGACAGCAGCATGATGCATCAATTTTGTGTTTTAAGGATTCTGAACAACTTTAAATATTTGAAAACGTTTTGGATAAGAAATTTATGGCGCTGAGTCTGGAGTCTATTAGTACGGAGAATGGCCACGTAGACACGGACTATAGATCAGGAACTAATTGAATTCTAAACGGTTAGTATACGCACTCTTTAGGGCGCGATGAGTTTGAGGTTACTAGGCCTCTATTTAGTTTTAACGATAATATATATCTGAAGTCGCCGTAGTCTAATAGGTAGTGTGTTAGCTTATTAGACGTAAAGCCTGGGTTCGTATCTCAGGTCATCATCAACACAAAATATGAAAATATATTTCTTCGGCGATTTCCTCTCAGCAGATTTCTATCAAAAACTCTGAGAATAAATAAGCCTGCCATAAAAACAGTTTCTCAAAAATCTGTCGATCGGAGTCGACGTTAAACTGTAGGTCCCGCCACTTTCGTATAAAATTAACGCACACAACATGAGTGGTGTGAGAAGCTAGGCCGTAATCCTGACTGAAGGGTTTTAATAGCCAATAATGTATGTGTATGTACATATATATCTTTCTGTATTTTTCTAGTCTCAGTTACTGATAGTTAGCAGTTCCGCTGAGCAAGAGGAGACTGTTGTCCACTTTCCTTGTCAATGTGGATATCTTGCGAGGTGCAGATATAGGTCAGCTTGACGGAGCTATCATCCATTGATGTCAGGGGTATAGCTTCGTTTATCAACCTTTTAGGCTGGTTTTCCAGGGTAGGGTAGTCGTGCTTTTAATGTGCAGCCCATGCGTTGGCCAACTTCTTCCCTAGCTTGGTGGAACTTGGTCAGTAAACATCGTTGTTTACATTTATTATTGTAGTGTTGTTTGTGTATTTTGTTTACATTTATTCTTGTAGTGTTGTTGGTGTATTTTTGTTTACTTGTTTACCATTTTTATATGCTGGTGTTTGTTGTTATATTAAGCAGTACGATAATTTTTAAACAGATTTGTTTACTGCATTGTTTTGTTTTTGTAGCTTTTGTTTATAATTTCTATGCTAAGCGATGTTAAAACAAAACACCAGTATAATGATTTTTCATTTTTGTAACAATATGATCCCTCAGTCAAATACAATACAACGAGTACTTAAAAGTCGCCACTTATATTGGAGAGTTATATTAAATCGACTGAATGTAAAATACTGGCGTTATTATTTTCACTTGCATTTGAATACCACTTGCTGGTAAAATGAATCATCGCTACTACCAACCAAAATTTGTTCATCATTAACCATCTGCCCCCCTCTTCAGTTATCACACAGAATAAGAGATTTAATGAATAGAATTCATCTTTTCTCCCCAGACAAATGATGTCTAAAAGAAACTGTCAATTGCTCTTAAATTATTGAAGAGTTTGATTTGTAAAGAAAACGAAGAAAAAAAAAAACGAAAACGAAACCTAAAAAATTACATCCAGCTTAAGAGGGATTATGTGGCTATAATGCGATTTAGGCAAACACAGACATATGTACGTATACACAGATACTGTTACAAACACAAACAAATAAAGAAAATAAAAGAAGAAGAAAAGAGACACACAAACACACAGTTGGTTAAAAAAGTAAAGTAAAGAAGCTGTTGTCAAACTGTTGAAGTTGAAGGAGATTTTGTAATTTTATTGATTGACTGTTGAGTGTGATAAACTCTCCCCCGCCCCTCCCATGTAGTATGAAGTCTTTGTGTTTAACACACGTTTAAAGTTTTATTTTCTTTCTTTCTTTCTGTTTTTATTGTAAATATCTTCACAACTTCATTTATTTTTTCTTTTTTATTTCTTTATTTCTTGTTTGTTTTTGTTTTTGGTTTTGGTTTTGGATTTTTGCTTTTATTCTCTGTTGCTCTGTTATAACCTGGCACGTGCTGCAATACTTTTTCCTAAACTTCCTAAGAAGCGCAAAACACTAAATATACGGCTGACATTTGTCCTTAGGCAGCCATAAATAAACGTGTCAATTTATCATGTGATACATACGTACTTACATACATACATACACACAGAGATGTGAACCACATTAGATGAGTGTAGAAAACAGGTAGAAAATTTGAAAGTGTTGCCCATGAAAACACACATACATTCACATTCACTCGTACATCCTCGTACCACTCGTATGAACATATTTCGTTAAAGCATGCATGTATAGCCCAGCCATACAAAAGCCAATTGCTTGGGCAGTAAATCAGCTCATTAGGTTTAATGCCCATATAGAGACATCGGACACAAGGGGAAGGGGGGGGAGTTTGATAAAGTCAAGTTAAAGTCAGTTATAATCGCAGCAAAGGGGCAATAACAATAGCAACAACCACTAAATACTTGTAAAATGTGAATCACACAGATGTTTATGTCCAAATTATAATTGTATAGACCAATTATTGAATGTATGTGAATGAGTGTGAATGAGTGTGAATGAGTGTGAGAAGGTGTTGTAATACAGGAAAATACATACTGAAAGGATATGCTGGAAGATACACTGAACAAAAAAATATCTGCTGGAGCTCTGGCGGCAATCAGGCTGTGATCGGCAAACTGTTGGCCTAAGCAGGTCCTTGGACATTCAAAAGCTTTAGATCTGTACTCTTAATTATTGGTTAATTATATTGATACGAAAATGAAAAATCTAGATACTGGTGTTTTGATCTTACATCGCTTAACATTAAAATGATAAACAAGTAAATAAAAATACAATAACGAAAAAATTGTAAATGAGTAAACAAAAATACAACAACAAACACTACAAGAACAAATGTAAACAAAATACAGAAACAACAATAATGAAGCAACGATGTTTACATTTATAGAGATCTCGAGAAGGCGAAAAGAAGCGCTACAAAACAAAACAATGAACTTGTTTACAAATTATCGCACTGCTTAATATAACAACAGACACCAACATAAAAAATTGTGAGCAAGTGAACAAAAATTTACAAACAACACTACAACAATAAATGTAAACAAAATACACAAACAGCACTACAATAATGAAAATAATAAAATTTTGTTTACATTAATAGAGGTTTCGCACAGCCGCGAACATTCGCTTTTAAGAACATTCATCATACTGTTAACGTTGTAAGGCAAAGCAGGCAACTGAGTCAGTAAAAATTCAGTCAGTCTTGTGTGAAGACGCGGTGCGTTTGAAGAGAGTAATCGAGGTTTCAAGATCTCCGTTACAAAGATCTGTCGAATAATTGTCTAGTAATTGTTATTGTTTATGCAAAGGGTGTAAACAGAGTAATAACAAAGAAAAGCAATTGTTGTTGTTTACATCAAGTTGTGAACAGTGGCACACAGAATTGTGCGAATAATAAAGAATTTTAATTAAAACTAAACACAAATTTATTTTAATTTTATTTGCAATCTACGAGCTCATATTTTAAACGTTTTAAAAAGGTAAAAACGTAACGATATAGTCCTCCATAACTCTCTGTATGGGGCTTTGGCATCGTTATCACAAGGAAAGATGGAACGGCAAGTCAGATCCCTGATCGAATTTTCTTAAAATATACAGCGGTAACTCGAAGTGGGATAGGAAAATGGTTTGTTATATGTATTGAATGGACGGACATTCGACATACAATCGTACAGAATACATGGGGAGGTGTAAGACATAGCTATCCCCATGCCGATTAAACGATTGGTCTGCAGCAGAATTATTCTGGATCTGCTCTGAGATTCAAGCTGACATCAAGTCCTTTGTGAATGTCCTATCAGCATACACATTTGTCCATAATTCTCATCTATTTCTAGATGATTTTTATCTTGAATTCGAATTATCCGTAATGGGTTCCAAACTAGACAATCCTTTATGCGATCTGTCCATAGTAATTGTCTTAGTCGGCGTGAAACTAAAGATTAGGAAAATAAGCAATTATTTTACATGAAATTTTTGCGAATTTAATTTCAAATAATTCATCTCAGTGTATTTTGGCCAGTGGTTCATGTGGTTCATAGTTGTTAAGCCTCATTTAATTAAAACAAAAGCGTATTCGATGTTTCTTGGGGGCTTTCTAGCATTTCCTTTTGTTTTCTTCATTTTGATTTTTCCACGTATTATTTCGGTTTTGAAATATTACCTGCGTATTGGCTTGCTTAGGCTTAAGGAAAATGCTGCCATGAATGCTAATAAATCTTTGCCAGAACATGTTAAGACGTTTAAAACCTTTTATTTGTAGCCTGATGCTCATTTTCAAATAATTTCTTCCATTTTTCTGCTCAGAGAAGAGTTTGATTAATACGTTTAAGCACAGGGATATCGACAATTGACTCTTCAACTGTCAACTGGTAATGAAGTCAGTTTGATGTTGCAAAAACCTTAAGTAATCTTATGGTATTACGAGGTAACATGAATGATGTCTTAATTGTAATCTCAGTTTGTTAATAATTTCTTGAATTGTTATTACGTATTATTGTTATTATGGTAACACTTTCATTTTCATTGAAGTTTTTCTTTTTCGGGCAAAAAGCACGCAACGCTAATAATTCAAAATAACGCCTAAAAGTTTGCCTCACTTATTTTTGCATAATAAGTGATAAAGAGAGAGGAAGAGAGAGAGTTGAAGCCAAAGGCATAGCAATTTGCAAATGAGTTTTAATCTTAATTACTTTTGTTTAATTACTTTAAAAATGAGCTACTCGGGTCAAACACTTTCTCCTTTGGGTTACTCGTTTCTCTTAATGTTGGGGCACAAGCAATTTATTGTTAAGGTTTTAACAAAAGAGAGACCTTAACGCCTAAAGGTAGGTTTTAAAAATAAATGTTTTTCAAAAACTTTCTAAAATAATTTCTTTTTTCCTTCTTTTTATTCTATTTTAAAGAGAGAGTGTGAGAGAGAGAGAGAAATTATTATAAATTTGTTTTAGTTTTAAATAAAACAGCCACACAATGAAAACGAGTAGAAGAAATAAGAAAGTAAGAAAATAAAAGTAAAAATTAACATATTTCTGAGCGTCTAAGAAAAATATTTATTTTCATAGTTGGCTAGCGTTACTGAAAGCAGATGTGTAGAAAGGGACTTGGTTAACAAAAAAATGGAAGAAAGAGGAACATGGTTATTACTTTAAGGTAATTTGCATAAAAAACATGAAGGAATGAATGAATTTTAGTATGCTCCGCAAAAAAACTTTTGTCATTTCAACAGCAGTTAAACTTAATAAAAGAAAAGTCTTAAATTATACTACACTCTACGCTCTTTACTATACAGAACATTAAAAAAGTTTTATATACTCCCTTGACCTGTCTATCTCTTAAAGTTTTTGGGTATTCTTCATTTTCCATTTTTAAAAACAAATTTCAGCCTGAATATATGCTTCATTTTATTAAAGTAATTTCAGCCTTAATATATACTTTTCATTTTACATTGTATTTATGCATCGGTTTTTTTCATGTTAACATTTCCGTAACACTTAACATGCACAAATTGGTTAAAGGTTTAATAACCAACACACACACACTTAACATAAGTAATAAAAAAATGTATAAAAAAATTATTGCTGCATATGTGTAGGCGAAATAAAAGGATAAAAAGAATGAAAATGATAAAATATTTATACGAATAACGAAAGCTTAAAGAGAATATCTTTAAAAGAAAATACTGATTCTAGAAACTACGTTTATGCAATTTAAATACATTTTTTATGCCGCCTATAAATATACTGTACATATTATATTTATAAAATAATAGGATCGGGTAGCTCAATTTGAAAGTATTTGAAAAGGATTTTCGAATGCAAATTGTATGAATTTTTTGTGTACCAAAATAAAGGCATTTGAAACCTCTTTACAGGCCTGAAAAAAACAAGCCACAATCTTAACTCCAACATGGCAAAAGGGAGACTATCAGAAATACAAACACAGGAACGACATAATTTGAACATGATACAAAAAATCAATGCCACTACAACTCTGCATAAGATTTAGCCTCTCTACATATTAACATGAGACAAGAACAAGCTGGTTTCTACAAAGTAATGCGTGTCAATATTGTAATTAATAATCAGGAGATCTCTTCAAACAATGTCAAGAAGCAGAGGCTCTCGGCATTTACTGCGCCCTATTCTGAACTTGAGATGATCTTGAAGAACAAAATAGATGACCTGGAGATAAAGGATTGATTCATTAGATTCGTCCACTTCATTGATTTAAATTTTTACTGCACATCTGCACATATACACATGTGCCTTCGCCTTCGGAACACTCCAGTAATCCCATTTCTTGGTGGTAACGTTGTTTCTATACAGAAGCATAGTGATGGCCATTTTGCTGACTGCAATCAATCTTTGTGTCGGTTTAGTGCCATCAAAGCCACGTGAACATCCACGTTAACATCGAGCTTGCTTGCCTTGGTGATGGTAAATATTCTAGCCTGCACTGTCCTCATGAGAGACCAGTTTAATGATAACTCCAAAATAGAACCCCACTCCAGCGCCCGTCACCATTCTCAAGCAATATGAGAAGATTGCATGACCGTCAAGTAGACTGTCTACATCACGAAATTGCTCCCTATTCGGAAAAACCACTAAGTGCAGTCTGTTGTATGCGCAACCCTCACTTTATAGTCCGAGTCAGGCATTGCATGCCTTAGTAGAAAAGTCTCAAAATACTGGCATGTTCAAACTAACCTACTTGCAAAACTTTAATTAAAGCGGAAATTTTGCAACACAAATGGCACTCTCCGCGAAAACAACGATGTTTACATTTATAGAGATTTCGAGAAGTCGAAGTCATGAACGTTCGCCTTCAAGAACATTCATCAGACTGTTTACGTTGCCATATAAAAGGCAAAGCAAAGTGGGCGACTGAGTTAGTGAAGTTCAGTCAGTCTTGTGTGAAGACACGGTGTGTTTGAAGATAGTAATCGTGGTTTGAAGATCTCCTTTATAAAGATCTTTCGTATAATTGCTTAGTGATTGTTATTCTTTATTCAAAGGGTGTAAGCAGAGGAATAACAAAAAAAGCAGTTGTTGTTGTTTACATCAAGTTGTGAACAGTGGCAGACAAAATTTTGCGAACAATAAAGAATTTTAATTAAAACTAAACACAAATTTATTTTTATTTTATTTGCAAACTACGAGTTGATATTTTTAAACGTTTTTAAAATGTAAAAACATAACAATATAGGACACAAAATATGGCATAGATTTTTAAAGTAACTTATCAGTTTACCCGCCTTTTATTATGCTCACTTTAAAATGTATTTAAACGCCTTATTATATGCTATGAAAGTTTTTTTTTCTTTTTCTACATTATTTTATACAATTTTAATACGACAGCTTTTTTAATGGGGCCAAGAGAAAAACCGCAGAAGCAAAAACACAAAAAAAGAAAAGAAAAGAAAAGATGGAACGTAGAGAATATTGTACTTTGATGTCATTCAAACGAAATGAAAACAACATTAACACAATTTTCTCACCTTTTTTTTCACACCTCTTTTTTTCTTTTCTTCTTTTCTTCTTTTGTTGTAGTTGTGGCTGTTGTTGTAGTGCTGTTTTCTAACGGACTTTCTATATTCCTTTATTATATTTTATTTCTCTTTCTCATCTTTTTAAATCGATTCACCTTTAAGATACCAATTCTGCATTAAATTGCTGATGGATACACTAATATTAGGATGTTGCTCACATAGAGCATGTACTCCATAGTTAGTGTGTGTGTGTAAGAATAAGTGTAACTATTGTATGTTTACAAAGACAACCGCATAGTTATGCTGCTGTGGTGTTGAAAAAGAAAGAAAAAAAACTTGATGAAGATAAAGGCTAGAGAGTATGAAAGAGGAAAAAACGAATACGAAACCTGCCAGTTGAAACAAGTACTTTAAACCGCAGTCTTGGCCAAGTCAGCACCATCAGTACGTAAAAGTAACAGACAACGTCAAGCCAATACAGCATCAGCAGCACATTTTATCACTCACTCTGTGTGTGTGTGTGTGTTTGTGTGCTCACGGTGTGTAACATATTTTTTGCTTTTGTTTTAGCAGAGCAGCCAGTTTTATACGTGCTGCCTGTCTCTCTGTCTCGATATGTTAAAAGACAAGCAAAACGGTGTGATGTCGACTATTCTCTTAGTTTTTTTTAGCACATGATAAAGTCAAGACTTGTCTTTATCTACGGCTTTCAGCTTAAATAAAATGAAATGAAATAAAATTCTTCAACTTGCAACTTCTTTTGCCTTTCATCAACCAACAAACACTGCTTGTTTCCCTTCCGCTCTCTCTGTGTGTGATGCTTTTTTTTTGGAGCTTTAAATTGGTATTTAAATTTCAAAAGCCATACTTTATTTTGTAACACACTTGCTACACATACGTACAGACATACCTTAGGAATTGGAGTAGACGAAGAAGGTGCAAAGAAATTAAAAACAAAAACTAAAAGCTAAAAACGAACCTGAATCTCTTGTAAAAACGAAGGTAAAGGTATCAACAGCAAAGGTGTTAAGTAGGTGAGAAGAACCTGTAGAGAGACAAAGTTTAACGTTTTCCCTACGTTTTCTCCATTACACAGAACGAACGGAGAACATCTTTTGTTTTATACAACTTTATAACCACTACATATGAGTGTGTGCCTGAGTGTGTGTGAGGCAAGAGTGTTAATATGGCATTGGCAATATTCTACACAAATGCATGCCACACTCGCACACATGAACACATACATGCAAACAGTGCAGTGAAAAAGTTTCAGGGTTTCAATGTTTTTAAATTTTTTTCATTCATTCTTTTGTTTCTCAATTTCTGGGGTATTTTTTCTTCTTCTTCTTCTTCTTCTATTTTTTGGCTCATTGTTCTTTAAACTCCGGCTTTCATAAGTTTTCTATGCCAGAGCGGCATTAAAGCCTTGAGGTAAATTTTCTTATTAAATAAAATATAGTTTTCAAAACAACTACAACAACTACAACAACATAAAGAGAAAAGAGAGAAAAGAGGGGATATGTAGAAAAGTAATGCATTATCGTAATGGGAGTGTGTTGAAAATTAACAATAAAAGCAACAACTTTTTAACCAATTTTCCCTCCTATCATTGCTGCACCTAAGGAAAGTATTTTCAGGCACTTGGATTGTAATATGTATTGTTGTAAAGGAAAATTAAAGATTTTTAAATAAAAATTTTCGAATTTAAGTACAAAGTTGAAGGGAAATTAAATTTTAAGGTCTTAGAATAACAAACTTTAAGAAGGAATAGGGAAACATACAAAGCAGAAGAAAATTGGTAACTAAATACGGAAACATAAGATAAGATATATATTATATCTAATATATATATCTTATATATATATAGATTTCGACTCGGTATCTTAAAATGCAATTAAAAATGGAAAATGCCGACTGAGCACTATAGAAATATGGCCAATCGAGCTTAGGTAGGTAGGTAGGTAGAAGTGGCTGTCCCCTCGATGGAGTCATGAGCGGATGCACTTAGGCCGCACATAGGGCCCATTGTGATGCCACAGTTTCACATTGTCCCCTAGTCCAGGAACCACTCTGAGCTGCCGATGAAGCGACTCAGACTGCCACGATCCATGCATGACAGGTCAACCAAATCCTCCATGTAGTAGGCACATGTTTCTCCACCGACCAAGTGCCGTGTATGTGCACAGTAGGTGAAGAACAGTCTCATCCTCCTCCTCTTATCAACAGCTTCTTCAGAAATCATTTGCAAGGCATCCAATACCAATACGCCTCGCATGCGTTCCTATAATACAATGCCTCGTAATAACCCCGATAACAGTGCTGAACCTACTTCTTTGGATTTTAAGCAGAGCCGCCGCACGCCTCTTATCCAGCCTTGGCCAGATTTTCTGCCCGTTCTGTAGAGAGTTCGATGATCGTGTCCCTTTTGGCCAGTTCATACGCACTGCAGTTACTGGGCATGTCCGTATGTCCCGGTGAAGTCGCCGTGATCTACTAGGTAGTGTATTGGCTTATTAGACGAAAAGCCAGGGTTCGAGCCCCAGGCCAGACATCAAAATAAAATACAAAAAGTATTTCTTCGACGACTTCCTCTCAGCAGATTTATGGCAAAAACTCTGAGCGTTAAAATAGAAATTGCCATGAAAAGTTTCTCAAAAATCTGTCGTTCAGAGTCGACTTTAAGCTGTAGGTCCCACCACTCATGTATAAAATTAACACACACACAACACAAGTGGTGTGAGAAACTAGGTCGTAATCCTGACTGAAGGGCTGCAATGACCAATTATGTATGTATTTATGTACGTTCGTATGTTCCGATACACATGTGATGCAAACATTATATCGATTCGCCGCCTCGTTAGGACATCTACGATAGTCATATACCGTCCTGGAGTTCATTACATTCATTGCGCTTGGCTAAGCGGAAAGTATGGTGATTTTCCGCCTGCGAACATTTCTGTCCACAATAATTTTCGAACTTAATATAACAGTACGATACGACTGACTTCCTACTCATTCGCTTGGATCTTGTAGATCCGTCACAGTACTGCGACTATACAAACTACTGCTCTGGCCTCAAGATATGCAAATAGTGTGACCCCCCAAAACTTTTGCCATAACAGAACCACATGATTTTGCTCGGTGCCAGTAAGAATAACTTCTTGCCTCGTATTGGATACGCTTCCAAGTGAGGTGCATTAACCGTGCACAGGTTCCAGGTATGTGCTCTGATGATTTATTCTTTTCATTACAGAATTTGTATGCTGAATTTAAAGCGATTTATATTTTGAAGAAGTGTTCATTGAGATTAAAGTACATGATCATAAGGTCGGAAACTAAACTCAAACTGCATCTCTACCAGATATTTATTTTGATCATTGCCTCAAGCCAGGCAATCATTCAGATATCGCAAGTAAGGCAATTGCTGACGACCAAAAAAAGCAAATACATACATACATAATTGGTCATTACAACCCTTTAGTCAGGATTACAACCTAATTTCTCACACCACTTATGATGTGTTCGTTAAATTTTTATACATGAGTGGCGGGACCTACAGTTTACTCTGACTCCGAACGACAGATTTGTGAGGAACTTTTCATGGCAAGTTTATTTGCTCTCAGAGCTTTTGCCAGAAATCTGTTTTCATATTTTCAGATTATTGTCTGAAATGGGATTTTAAAATAACTTTCTCCTATAAATTATTGCTTAGGACCCACCTAAAAATGGATTTTTAAGCACCCATTAAAGAAATGATATATGAAATGCTTCAAAGCATAGCAATTATCACTATTGTTTCGAGAGAAAGATGTTGTTTTTTGTATCAATTTTTTGTTATTCTTAAAATAAAAACAATAACTAAAATGAAAAACAAAAACAAACAAAAACAAAAAAAAAACGAGAAAAAAAGAGAACAAAATTAATTTATTCTTAGAATTTGTGTCAGCTGTCGACACATTGTTTCAGCTTTTCTTTGTTGCTATTGCTGTTGGTGTTTCGATTTCAATTTCAATTTCCGTTTCTATTTCGATTTCATGTTATTTTCTCTACTTTTTGTTGCCATATTTTATTTATTTATTTATTGTACTATTTTTTTCAATTTATTGTTGTTGTTTTTGTTTCTGTTTCTCCTTTTTAAATATTTTCAATTTTAATTTTACAAAAAATTGCTTTTCTTATCGATGAATGGATACTCGGTACTCTCTGTACGTTATTGTTATGCCAAAGGACATTCTTTGTTTTGTTTTTTCGTTGTTTTGAATTTTAAGGCAGTGTTAGTAAGAGAAGAGCATTTGTTAAGGGAGAAGTTTCATTTACGCTGCTTAAAATTTTAATTGACAACAAACATTTCATTTAAGCCGACACATTCAATTCCCAAAGGATAATAGAAGGAAAAATATTATCAAATAATTAAATTTATTTATCACACATACATACAGACATACATACTCCTCTAACTCGTTCTTATAAACAAAAAAATAAAATAATAACACAGGCAGCCTTAGTAATAAAGTTAATAATTTAACTGTCAATTCTATTCCATTTTCACCTTTCCTCTTCCCTTTGCAGTGGATTAACAAGCTACAATCGCGTAAAACACATTAAAAAACACATGAAAACCAAAGTTATGGTGTGTGATAAGGCGGAGGAGATGTGACGTATACATTGTTTTTAAAGGTATGTGTTGAGAATATTTGTGGAAATGTAATCATATGATTGACATTTATTTGAATCACATTAATGTCACTCATATTTCATCATTTTATTTCTCATATTTCAGAACAGAAAACATTACCAGAAGAAAAAGAAAAAAAAATCTAAAAAAAAAATAAACTCGCAGTGTACCTGTTAATAAAATTGCTCATATGTCTTGTAGTCAGCAAATATAGTTCCTGCGAGATTATGAGAGTATCGTATCGACGACATATTCGACTTCCGCTTCATATATTTATAAATAACAGTAGATTGTTGTATAGCAACAGTTTACATACATACATACGTACGTGTTTCTGTTTATTGCATAATACAATACTAGATGGGTACTATAAAAACGAGGGTTGTACTAAAAGGGAATATTTTACACTCTCCATACATACATAATATTGTCACGTTTTTTTTACATTTTAAATATGTTTAAAATATAAGCTCGTAGATTGCAATTCTGTGTACCACTGTTCACAACTTGATGTAAACAACAACAATTGCTTTTCTTTGTTATTCCTCTGTTTACACCCTTTGCATAAACAATAAGAATTACAAGACAATTATTCGACAGATCTTTGTATTGGAGATTTTCAAACCACGATTACTTCCTTCAAACACACCACGTATTCACACTAGACCAACTGAACTTTTACTTTCGCCGCAGTCTAGTAGGTAGTGTGTTGGCTTATTAGACGTAAAGCCAGGGTTCGAGCCCCAGGCCAGACATCAAGACAAAATACAGAAAGTATTTCTTCGGCGACTTCCTCTCAGCAGATTTCTGGCAAAAACTCTTAATTGACAAGTACACGTCCTCTAACCTAAGCTAACCTTTACTAACTCAGTTGCCTGCTTTGCCTTGCATTTTATATGACAGAGTAATCAGTCTGATAATTGTTCTTGAAGGCGAAGATTAGTGACTTCGCCTTCTCGAGATTTCTATGAATCTAAACATCGTTGATTCATTATTGTTGTTTGTGTATTTCGTTTACATTTATTCTTGTAGTGTTTGTTGTTGTAATTTTGTTTACTTGTTTACCATTTTTTAATGCTGGTGTTTGTTGTCACATTAAGGAGTACGATAATTTGTAAGCAGGTTTATTACAGGTTTTTACTGCATTGTTTTGTTTTTGTAGTTTTTGTTTGTAATTTTAATGTTAAGCCATGTAAAAGCAACACACGAGCGTCTTGATTTTTAATTTTCGTAACAATATCATAATGGTTGCTTGCATTGCATTTCATTACCTCTTTTCTGTTACCTTACCTAAGTTATCTCGGAAGCAATTGTTAATTTTCTTGTCTTAACCTTTTCTTCCCTACCTCGTACATATGTATATGTTCCCTATGTTTATATTGTATATTCCGTGTAGATGCTACTAAAAATCATTCAAACATGTGTCAGTTGTCAGTTATAAAATCAAATAAAAAAAATAAAAAAAAGATAACGGAACGGAACGAAACTCAACATAAAACACGAGATTGTATGTGACTTTTTATTGGTATTTGTAGAGATGAAAAATTGCCACACAGACACACTCGCATACACTCTCTCGCACACACCCACTCCATAATACACTCTTAATGCAAAGCATAACTGTAAAGTAAATAATGTTAAGCAAAGTGTTGGTGAATGTTGATGTGTTACGTTATTACCATACACGCATACACGCATACACGCATACACGTACTGTTGTACTCCTTGTAGTCAGATTTAGAATACAAATAGAAAATGATGACAATGGGGAAGAGTGGAAGGGGGGGCGAGAAAGTATTAAATTTTTGTATGCCAATTGCCAATAGTATGGATATTTATTTGCTTTGACAATATCTCTTAGGAAAACATGTGTATATGAATTGAATTCCAAGAAAAAATTTTTCCAAATACATAAGGCGGCTTCACAAGCTACTCTCATTCAATAGCGAGGATTATAAACGAAATAAACTTTTATTGTTGCTTTATTGATTTTTATTCGATTAAGAATAATAATCTTCGAGTTTTTTCCCTCTTTTCATATTCAATAGAATTTATTTAAGCTTATGAAATGAAAATAAATTGGTCTTCGATATTTCAAAAGGTACTTAAAGGGTATTAAATTGAATTTTTTTTATTATTTTGATTAGGGCGTTAGGGAAATCGAAACTCTTTAATAATAATAACCATCATCGTTGAATATTTCTATTTCTATTGGAATGAAAATATTTGAAATGGTTTGTGCTCAAATATATAAAAAAACGAGTTGAATGTTGGCATCATAGCTCTTCTAAAAAATTTAATCAAAGGTATATCAAGGTATTGGGGAAGAAATTGTGCAGCAATATGTCCAACCAACTCTACAAGGAGCTCATCTCACTGTGCTTCTTTATGGCGCAGTGGCATGGACACTATTAAGCACTGATGCAGCAGCCTTGAGAGTATTCGAGAGAACAAATCCTACGTAAGATCTTCGGTCAAGTGCGAGTTGGCGATAATTTCCGCATCCGATCCAACAGTGAGCTGTATGAGCCCCTCAACGACATGGACGTTGTGCAGCGTATTAACATCCAGCGGCTGCGCTGACTCGGCCATGTCATTCGAATGGAGGAGGATGCTCCGGCGAGACGGTTATTTGATGCGGAGATTTGCGGAAGTCGGCGAAGAGGACGACCTTGTTTGCTTTGGAAAACCAAATAGAGGAAGCCCTGTCATCAAATGGTATGAACAACTGGCGTAGGCGCGCAAGAAGCAGAGGCGCCTGGAAGGATGTGTTAAGGCAGGCCGAAATCGGTTAATCGGGCTGTTAATGGCCAGTTAAGTAAGCAAATACATATGTATGCCCAAACAGAGGACATTGAGTTATAAATAAAGCTTTTGGTTGTTTATCATTTATGTGGTGAAACGTTCGTTTAACAACCGAAGAGTACTTAAAAAAATTAATAAAAGTGTCTACAAAATGTGGGGATTCATATATGGCCACCTTTTGAGTATTATTTTACGATAATGATTGTCTTACTATGTAAAAATTTGGCAAAATTGTATGTGACATATTTTTTGTATAGGCCAGCGAAAATATCGGCGTCTTCTTTTGGTTTAATTTCCCTGCGCAGGCAGAGAAGGCTGTGAGACCGGTTTAATGTTTTTTTTGGCAACATGGATTTCCTTCCGGTTAATAATAGAAAATAATTTCATTCAAATGGCTGCGTCGGCTGGCCATGCAGTAGCCTACACGATCGGTCCAATTTTTAAGCACATTATCGATTGTGTGCAGCTGTATTTCACCAAATGGCTTCACGAATATTGTCCTTTAAAGCGTCAATTGTCTCTGGCTTGTCGGCGTAACACTTATCTTTGACGGCAGCCCACAAATAATAGTTCAACGGTGTCAAATCGCAGCTCCGAGGTGGCCAAACGACATCAGCTCTACGGCTGATGATGCTGATAATGGCGCAAAACATCGAGTGTAGCTTCGGCTGTGTGGCACGTAGCGCCGTCCTGTTGAAACCAAATGTTGCCAATATCCTCCTCTTCAATTTTTGTGAACAAAAATTCGTTCAACATGGCCCGATAACGATCGCCATTGACTGTAACTGCCACTTCTTGCTCATTTTCGAAGAAAAATGGCCCAATTATGCCTCTAGACCAAAATCCGCACCAAACAGTGACTCGTTTTGGGTGAGTCGGCTTTTCAATGTATGCGTGCGGGTTTTCTGTGCCCCAAATGCGATAATTTTGCTTGTTTACATACCCGCCAAGATCAAAATGAGCTTCATCTGAAAAGGCTATTGCATGGCCAGCCGAAGCAGCCATTTCAATGAAATTATTTTCCATTATTAACCGGGAGAATTGTACTTTCAAATAAAAAAAAAGAAATTTGAGAAAATATTCAGTAGTTTTCTTATTTAAAGCTTTTTCGAAAAAAAAGTTATTTGGCGGACCTTTTATTTAGCGATTTGTGTATTGTCTGCATCCCTTCCGTCAGGATTACGACCTAACTTCTCACACCACTTATGCTGTGTGCGTTAATTTTATAGATGAGTGGCGGAACATATAGCCGAATTCGAACGAAATATTTTTGAAAAACTTTTCATATCAATTTTATTTGCTCTCAGAGTTTTTGCCAGAAATATGTTGAGAACAAGTCGCCGAAGGAATACGATTTTGTATTTCGTTTTGATGTCTGACCTGACCTGGTGTTTGAAGCCTAGTCTTACGTCTAATAAGCCGCCACACTACCATCTGGACTACGGCGACTTTATTGATATAGAGATCGAATTTATTTGTTGTAGTAGATATAAACCTGCCTACGATGTTGGTAATAAAACAACGCCATTAATATATGGCAGGTCATTCAAATATTCCATTCGCAGTTGGCGCCAAACATACAACGATTTGTGTTGTTTTAGGATTTTGTGCTTAAAGTGTGTGTGTTCTTCTTTTAAAATAACTTTGATTTTTAAAAGTTTAAAGAATTTTTCTCAATTCGAATTTAAAAACTCCATTAACTTAAGCTAAAGAACTTCATCAGAAAGTTATTTACCAAAGCCTACGTGTTATTCAACAATTTTCTTGCTTCCTATCAGACTTGCCTCCTGTTCGGCTATTCTGCTGTTTATATTAAACACAGTCTAACACAAGTTACCGTTATATTAAAGCTAACGGATATCTATTGAGAATGGTAAACATCCTGTTTATATTTTTCTTGTAAATATTTTTGAAATTAAACTCAACATTTAAATCATTACGTAACCATTACACACGAATAAGCATTCAAATGCCTAAAACGAAACTACAATACGTACGTTTTTTTTATTCGTTTGAAATGCTTTAAAAGTTTAACAAGGGAAATATTTCTTGTCCTTCATTCTTTAGCAATTTAAAGACTTAAAAGTTGAGTTCAGAAGTATGAAGTATGAAGAAGTGGAGGTAGTAGTGGTAGTGGTAGTGGTAGTGGTAGTGGTAGTTGTAGTGGTAGTGGTAGTGGTAGTAGCAGTAGAGTAAGTAGAGAACTTTCTATTGTTGAAAAATAATACTTTCTTTTGCTTTTTATTTTAAATTTTAACACTTTCTCTATCTATCTGGGCAAATTGTAGAACCATAGCCAGAGTCAGAGCCAGAGCCTGAGCTAGAGCTATTGACCACTTAAAAACTTTTCCTTTATAATGTATTTTATTGCATTTTCGTATCGTTTTTGTTTTTGTTTTTGTTTTTTTCTAAAATTTTTCCCCGTAATTCCTTTAAGAAATGCTGTTGCATAAAGTGTTGCCATTTGTAGTTGCAACACAATCAATCCATTGTTGTTTTTATTATTGTGTGTTTGAAAATAAACTTTTTGACGCATTTCATGTGAAAGTTGCTCAAAAAAAACATCTTCAATTTCCTTTCTTTTTTCTGGCATTTTACTCTCTTATTTTCTACGCCAAACTCCGTGACTATTTTAGGAAATTTTTCCAACATTATTATTTAAAACATCATCATGATCGATTTTGTAGGAGCAGAAGAGTTAGTTCTGGCATTGCCAATGCCTTCATGTTTTTTCTTCATTTTTTTTCTCTTTTATGAACAACAATTTTCTCGTTAATATTGTTGTCTAAAAAATTATTGCAAGTTTAAGTGAAATAAAAAGAAAACTTTTCATTGTGTTTTCTTCAAACTAAAAATAGCCGGAAAATAAAATATTTTTTAAAACTCTAAACAAGCAAAAATAAAAAAAAAAATTTGTTTCCTCTTCCAAAAACTGTTCCATTATTTTGTTGTAAACACAGAAAAACAAAAAATGTTTCATTGAATATTTCTAAAGCACTTTATCGACGTTTAAAGCTTTATTTGGCAACTAAAAAAATAAATAAATTTATTTCAGATGGATACCAATTAATAGCGAGAGAGAATAGTATTGAATTCTATTATTATCTAGAAATGGATTGTAGTCCTTTCCACAAGAATTGGAAAGCAAACCTAAGAATTCCTTTAAAGTTTTTTATTAAAAAAAGAAACCAAACCATTAAACCAACACTTGAACTTGGTCAGTACGGGGACTGCGTTCAACCGTGGCATCACAACGAGACGCTATGCGTGTTCAACTGAACTTTGTGAAATCAGAGCTACCACTCCGACCTAACCGACCTAACCTAAAACCAACACTGAATTTATTTCATAAAACTACAGCAGAAATAAAATCTTATTACATACATAAGATACATACATACATAAATACATAAGCGGTCATTACAACTCTTCAGTCAGGATTACAACCTAGCTTCTCACACCACTTGTGTTGTTGTGCCTTAATTTTATACATGAGTAGTGGGACCTACAGTTTAAAGTCGACTTCCAATGTTAGATTTTTGAGAAGCTTTTCATGGCAATTATATTTTATCGCTCAGAGTTTTTGCCAGAAATCTGCTGAGAGGAAGTCGCCGAAGAAATATTTCTTCATATTTTCGTTTTGATGTCTGGCCTGGGGTTTGAACCGTGGTCTTACGTCTAATAAGCTGAGACACTACCTACTAGACTACGGCCACTTCTAATAAAATCTTCTTAACATTTTATAATTGCTTTCGAAGTTTTTAAGGGGTGTAGTGTAGCAGTTTATAGTTGAAAATACCATGTGAATCCCATAAATATTAACGAAATGCTAAAGACGATAAGGAAATGAGGATGGAATACTAATCTCAGCCAGAATTGAGAATTAATAAACGGATTTATTGCAGCAACCAACCTGGCACGAAAAACAGCAAAAGAAGTTGCCGCAGTTTACTTACGAGACGTGAGTCCGCTGTTTACGACTCAGGTCAGATATCTCGAACGTAACGAAATAAGAAAAAAATATTTCTTCGACGACATCCTTTCAGCAGTCTTCTAGCAAAAACTCTAAGAAAAATAAATAAAATTACACACAACATGTGGTAGGCATAAGAAGTCCAGACTAAAGGGTTGTAGGACTTACACCATTTATATCAACATTGTCATCTCTCTGAACGTACATGCTGATCTACTTCCAGTTTGCTCTCACGAGGGCTAATTTACTCAGAAACCTTCTCAGTAGAAATAGTTGAAATAGGGTCGATAAGTTAGGTTAGGTTAGAGGACGCGTACTTGTCAATAACAAGTACGGACGTGGAATTGGCCCATTGTACAAAGTCCTTACAGATAAGTTTATGTCTCAAATTCTTTCAAAATAATGCATCTCCAATCTGTCAAAAACTATTTTTGCTCTTCACTTTATAAGCCTACAACTGGTTGAATATATTTCCACTATTTTACCTTGAATTTCTATTAAAAATATGTGCATATGTTGCAAATAGAATAATAAAATCTCTACTTATAACAAATCCCTGCACATTATACCGAAATTGTATATCAATTTCGAATTTAAATACCAGGATACAAAAAAAATGTGATGTTGTCTAGTGAAGTTAAATTTTCGACCACATTTCCGTTTGCCACTTTAACATTAAATGACCTTTGCGGTCTTTTTACTTCAATTTTTTTTCTCGTAGATTTGATTTGTCGTAAACCACCTAAACCGACAAGTCCTTTGATAATAATGATGATGTTCAACTCATTTGAGAGTCCGTCCCGTGAATGGCTAGCTTGGTTGAGTGCATGATTGTTTGATTATACAAATGGCTCGTTGCTCTTTATAAATTTATGATTTACTCAAGTCAATTGAATTCTACTTTAAATCACAGGCAGAGCTATACATGCAGAAATTTTCTACCCCCGCCTCCTCCATTCCAAAATAAACACACATAAACCTGCACTGCCAAACACACAGTCCATGTGTGCATTTTAATAGTGCCCCTAGTGTATTTGGTGCATGTGTATATGTTAATCCATATATGTATGTATGCATGTGCATACTCGTTAGTGTGTGTGTGTGTGTTGTATAATTAAACACAATTATTATTAATTTATGAATCTTCGTTTGCAAACAATTTAAACTTGAAGTTTAATTTTTCTCATTTCCTTTTTGTTTTTAATAGGGACACTAACCAAATATTATTATTACATTCCCTGTCCCTGTACCAGCCTTTGTTTAACAGTTTTAATTTCAATATTCAAATATTTTCATTTAATCTCTCTGCATATGCAGTTTTTGTTATTGTTGTTGTCTTTATTTTGCTATTGCTATTGCTGTTGCTGTTGTCATTGTTTAAGTTGCAAACAGCTGTTTCAACTTACCAACTTGCCAACTGCCAACTCAAACATGCTACACTTTAACGGAAGTAATAAAAATTCTGACAAACAATCTCAACACCATTATCATAAGCCATTATGTCTGTAACCGTAAGAGTATTCGTGTGTCTGTTGTGCCTGTGTCTGTATGTGTAAGCGACAGTGTCTGTGGATATCCTATTACCTGTTTACATACTCTCACACTCACACACACACGCACACTCACTGTGTATATGTATGAGCATTAACCTTAACATTTTTGACGCGTGTTTTGTGGCATGTCGTTGTGGTTGTGCGGTTGAACACAACACCGCACAAACAGCAACAACAACAATAACAACAACTCTACACAGCATCATTGCCAAACCAACCAACCAGCCAACCAAACAACCACTTACTCGTACTCTTTTATTCGTTAAACTTCGTGTTCGTTTTTAAACAGAATTCTGTTGTGTTCTCATGTTAAATCATATTCTGTTTGGCTGTTGCTGTTTTCATTCGTTTAGAGCCTTAAAGAACGAAGTATTTGCTAAGCTTCGTGTAAAAGCAGAGTTCGGATGTAAACATAAAAAACATACGTACACACACACATAGGCACATATACTTCATTATTATTATTGTTGAGTGTACTGTGTAGTGTTATAGTGTGTTGTCTGTGGCAATTGCATGCTGGGTTTTTCAAAAAATTAGTCACCTTAAGGAATCTGCTGGTAACGGTTGTTCATTTCAAGCGGTTCTGTGTTGATTTGTTTTTCTCTCTTTCAAATTTCAAAATAAAATAAACACGTCGTTTGTCTTTTTAAAATAAAAAATAAAAAAACGGAAAATGTAACGTAAAAATCAAGTGATTTTTTTAATCAAGAAATGCTTAAAAAAGCAAGTCGTCAACATGGTGTTTAAATTGATTTTAAAGACCAGAGTTTTTAAAAAATATTAAAGATTTCATAATGAGGATCGTTTCAATAAATCAACTCAAGTGGAAAACGATCGTGATTCGTCAGATAAAAGAAAAGTGTGTGCTTCAATAAGTATTTCGGTTTCAGTGGAATTGTAAAAAATCATGAAAATTAAAAAGAAAATAAATTAATAAGTGAAGTTGTTGAGTGTTGTTTTGCAGGACAAGTTGTTGAAGTTTAATTATGTTATCCTTCTGAGTTATAGTAAGTAATCCATATTAATGAGGAGAGCAATTTTATAACAACCATAATAGAATGAGTTTTGCTGATCACTAAACGTAGTTAAATTTGTTGTTCAACTAAAGCAAATAAGAGATTATCTGGATCGATATCAGGAGATTCGATTTAGTGAAACAATTTATTTTGTAATAAATAGGTCCAATTAGTGATACGGTTGGGAAACTAATTTGTTAGCCTGTTACGTTATACTTAGGATATGATTGGAGAATATTATTTGCAGTTCCATTGTTATTCAAAATAAATGTGAGATGAGTTTTAAAACATGGTTTTCAAATCAATTCATTGCTTAGCAAATAAAATTCGTATTTAAATTTCTATTGTTTAACATTGTGTAGAAGATTCTTAAGAATGCAGCAGAGTTACAGAAGGAATGCCTTTTTTTGTATGTGAAAAATGGATCCTAGTATAGGATCCTTGCCGTTTGCTAACATGCATTGAATGTAGTTGTAAGGAACTTTACTGATTGAGTTCGATTCTTTGTGATGTTAATTATATTTGTTATTAATATTATGTAGCCGCCATAGGCTATTAGGTAGTGTGTTGGCTTATTAGGCGTAAGGCCACGGTTTAAACCACAGGTCAGACGACAACAAAATATATTTCTTCGGCGACTTCCTCTGAGGAGATTTCTGGCAAAAACTCTGAGCGTAAAATAAAATTGACATGAAAAAGTTTCTGTTGTTCGGAATCGACTTTAAACTGTAGGTAGCGCCACTCAGGTATAAAATTAATACACACAACATGAGTGGTGTGAGAAGCTAGGTCGTAATCCTGACTTAAGGGTTGTAATGACCAATTATGTATGCATGTGTGTCATAAACTCTGGGAGTAGGATCCAAGGAGCTTGTTGAATGGATTATTTGCATTCGAAAATCATCATATGATTTTGTCTTGAGACACAAAGCATTGCGTAGGCTGAAAAGGATCAGAAATCAAATATAAAATGAACAAAAGTTTACCATGAATTGAGTTTTCAATCAACATTCTGCGGCCAAGTAATAGTAAGGCAAGACTCCTTGGCTTAATTGTTGGCAAAGCAAGTAAATTAATGAAAAAATTTCTGCCGAAATTAGTATCAAAGAAACCAAACCTAGATACTAGATAAAAGCATTGTATTGATCAATAAAGCATGTACACATATGTTGAATTAGTGTATTAAGGACCTGGTGGCATGCTTCAATAAGTTTCTTTTTAAAATTGAGATCAATGACCATAAAGATATGCGAGACAACAAAGAAATTTTATTGTCTTCAAAAGGTGTTTTTACTGACTCAATAGAAAATATGGTTAAAAATCGTATAAACGCTGTTCACTTATATGTATTGTGTAATTCCTAAAGCTGTTGAGTGTTACAAAGGTCCTCTGATCTTTGGAAATCTTTATGGTTTCTTCTTATAACGCTTTCTTTCATCAATTTTGAGATGGACTGGTGATTAGTCGATCTCAGCCAATGCTCGTATTGTAACTGTTGATAATGTTGCTGTCGATGCTGGAGCTGTTATTAATAGAGCAGGTTTTAATAATTAATTAATAACTCTATTAATCATACACAACTGTTTACATCAAGAGTGTGTGTTTAAAAATAATTTTACATTCGCTACAGTCTTGTGTGCTTCACCTTGCAGTAAGAACTGACAGATGATCAGTCAAGATTCTTTCATAGTTTTAGTCTTCCTTTTTGCATCTTCTTTGTGAATCAATGTCGACTGATTTTCGAACCTTAGCATTTTCATCAATGCCTACGACATAGGCAATCCATTTAGGGCGACATAGGGAATACTGGACACTAAGCTAAGATCTGATTGGTTTTGAATCCTGCTAAACCCAATACCTCCTTATCTTGATCTTTCCTTTGTTAACTGTTTTCATCGGCCGGTTTAAAAAATGAACTAAGGGGACATTTTATTCAACTAATCGATCTAAATACGTTTGCTCTACAATTGCAAATTAATGGATAATAAAGAAACCGAAATAGGTTTTATAAAAATGCTCATTATGCCCCACAAGAACCATTTCATTTGCTTGTATGCTTTTTATCTTTAATGATTAGCATATGTTGGTTGCTTTGTCATCAAATTGCAGATTCTAGGCGTGACTTAGGCAACCATTCTAGTAATAACCTTAAAGTTTTCAGTTTAGTGGGTATCTTGTTATATCGATAGACAGCCTTTAGCGTGCACACCTAAATCATATCCAATCTTTTTTCTAACTTTGGCCTCTATTGAAGCATGTTCTGCTTTAATGCAAAGACGTTGATTGACTTATATTTACATTGTGTTTTAAGATAACATTGGTTTAAATTCCAATAACCATAGCCGGAATAAAAAAACTTGCCAAGTTTGTAGAAGTGATGGAATTACCAATTTAGATGGCTGTAGACTTATATGCCTTCAGTAATACGATTCGTTTTCTCTAGCAGATGAAAACGTATTAAGAATCACAGGATTTTTTCAGTATATTGTAGCACATTCGAGGAAGATAGGTTTTCCATCTGTAGTTGGCTAGATATATCAACTTCAGTGAACATGTATTGTGTATTGCTCTGCCTCTAAGATAGATTCTTGATGTAATTTTTTCTGGAGAGGGCCAGGGTTGGATTCCTGACTGGATTACTTATTTACGTATATACTTACGTACTTACTTACGTACTTACTTACGTACTTACTTACTTACGTACATACTTACGTACTTACTTACGTACTTACTTACGTACTTACTTACGTACTTATTTATGCATTTACTTACGTACTTACTTAATTTGGTAATTATAACCCTTGAGTCAGGATTAAAACCTCGCTTCTTACTTCATGTGGTGTGTGTTAATTTTATACATCTTCTGTTTAATGTCAACTGCAAACAACAGATTTTTGACAAAAATTTCATGACAATTTTTATTTTACTTTCTTAGTTTTTTTTTCCCAGGAGTCTACTGAGAGGAAGAAAGAAATATTTTTTTATATTTTGTTATATTCGAGATTCCGGAACCACGGTTGGAGTATATGGAGAGAACTGAAGTATGTTACATACATACATACATCCATACATAATTGGTCATTACAACCCTTCAGTCAGGATTACGATCTAGCTTCTCACATCACTTGTGTTGTGTGTGTTAATTTTATACATGAATGGCAGGACCTACAGTTTAAAGTCGATTACGAACGACAGTTGTTTAGAAACATTTCCATGGTAATTTTATTTTACTCTCAGAGTTTTTGCCAGAAATCTGCTGAGAGGAAGTCGCCGAAGAAATATTTTCATATTTTCGTTTTGATGTCTGGCCTGAGGTTTAAACCGTGGCCTTACGTCTAATAAGCCACCACACTACCTACTGGACTAGGGCGACTTCATATGAAGCATGAAAATCGTTTGATCTTCTTTGGGTTTAAACCCCGCATTGGACGTCTCCAATTAGGTTAGGTTAGGTTAGGTTAGAGGACGTTTACTTGTTAATAAAGACAAGTACAGTACCCGGAGGTCGAATTGACCTATTGTACAACATCCTTACAGAGGGAATACGTCTTCAATCAGTTTTTATTTTATTATGTTCTGTTGCATATAATGTTGCGTTAATTCTGACTAGCTTAAGGCGAAAATACTTGACGATCTTTCGATCTGTAACTATGACGAAATCATGCATATGTCGTCCAAATATTCGGATCATATGCTCCATATTGTTTACCATGGTAAAGTATTGTTCATTAGGCTTGCAAGTCTTAAATGAAAGTCGAGAGAGCATAAAAGTATCCCCAAATTACCTCTGTATTGTTAGTATTTGTGGTGATAAATAAATTATTCATCAATTTATGATTCACTGGCCATGGAACACACACTTCATTATTATTTTCCATTTTCAATATTTTTTTTCGTTTTTCGTTTGTATCTCTTAAACTCCCTTGGCTAACAAATTTGATTTGCATTTTACTTTTGTGTTGTTGCGTTATTGTGTTGTATTGAAATTAAAATATTTTCGTATGTGAACAATATTTTGTTGGTTGTTGTTATTTGTTAAAGCATTAACACACAGTGCTATAGTGTTAGTTTTGGGCACATCATGGGTTAATAGCCATGCCACAAAACATGTCACATTGTATTCTAATGCGCATTGAAGTAACTCAGTGCGCACCAGTTCACATAAAAAAAAATCAACAACAAAAAAATCCTCATCATTTTCATGCACATCCATGCCATGTCATGCCATCCAGCATAACCGTTATCATATTTATTGACTGAATGCCAGAGTGTTGGTTGTAACAAGGAAAGGACATTTTATGTTAATTTTTTTACAATTTCGGGTATTGTTTAGAATCCTGTGAGTATTTTGCCACTATTTACTCCACGAAAAAAAACAAACAGAAGTGAAAATGGAACTAAAAACTACAGACACAATAAAACAAATAAACAAACAAAGAAAAAAAAAAAAACAAATAAATGAGTATACAAATAACAACAACAACTGCATGTTTGCAATCTAAATATTTATTAGTGTCGGCCTCGTTAATAGGCCGGCCACCTTGTATGATGCGGCGAATGTATGTGTAGGTTAGAGAGCCAATATGGACAAAATTTAATTGAAAATTCTTGACGACAAAAAAAAAATGAATAACATTTAACGGAACACAGAACATAGTTGCTATTTTAGCATGCGTTTAATAAGCATTGATGCCGCGAAATAATTTTAAATGCCCTTAAGGCAATAAGTGTCATGTGGTAAAAGCAGAGAACTAAAGAGACATCATTTTCCTAAAGCTGACTGTCGTATTAGATTAGATTAAGTCATATTATTACAAGAAAAAAGATAAAACCAGTAACTTACCTTAAATAATTTTTATAATGAGACCTGAGATCATCTATTGAGGTGTTATGCAGCTGCGTTACGGTGCTCACTTTTAGTGGACGGTTTGCAAGCACTAGTGTTACTATATACCGTTATGCTAAGGGCGAAGTCGGTCAGCTTCCGTCATCACCAGTGCACTTTGTTCCTCTTCTACTAAACTCAATTGCTTCCTCTTAAATCTTCTACTCAAGAAGCATGTTGAACTAATGTGAAGCCCCATACAGTTAATTCTTACCCCTGAACCATGGATATACTGAAATAATAAGAACCCGTTGAATTATTTCAGTGTTCCTTATAGCTTTCCTGATAGAAGAATCCACTTGGGCTTTAACTGGAGACTTCTTGTCTATTCTTGACCTAAAAGTTCTTGGCAATGCTGGACATAGTACACTGTAGATAGACTAGGCAATGAATTAAGTCGTTTGTGATCAGACTAGGCTGTAGTATTAAGGGTTCTTTCGTACAGACTGGCTGATCACTGCAGTGTCATGTCATCATGTCATATATAAAATGGGGCAATGCTTGTTGGGTGACTTTGTTTGGGTTTTCCGACATCCGTCCCTGTCACTGAATGCCAGAGATTTATTGGGGAAATTCTTCACTTAAATAAAACTCTTATTTGGGTTCCAGGCCACAGAGATTGCACTGCTATTGAACTAAACGTGGGCGATAATGAGCTCATATTTTCTGTTATGTTACAGGGCATAGATGTTCATTTTGTCTTAGTTAAACAAGGCATTATCCGATGGTTTTACAGAGCCACTAAATACTTTTGGCAGCAGCAGGGTATGTGCAATATTGCTAGGCTATGCTGAACTGATATGGATAGTAAGAGGACGGAATAGCCATCCATCTCAATATTGTTTTTCTCACTGGTCACTTGCCTATTGGTTGGTCACTTCCTGATTGAGTTTGCATTCCCTTAAATGTCTTCTGCAAGAGCTGTGGACCGAAGGAGAATATTAGATTTCATTCCATGTAGCGGTTTCTGTCCTTTCTCAAATTTCTAAACTAAAGATTGCTGCATCAAATAGTTTATTTTCAAGCCTTAATGGCTTCTCACAATCCCTATTGTGAGATTCCCGGGTTATATACTTATTTGTGGTGTAATGATGGAACCATAGGAGCGTTCTCCACCTAACATAATCCAAACTTATACTGAAATTGCTCGAATAAATTAGAGAAATTTCCATTGAATGTAAATTTTTTTTAAACAATTTTTTTCTTCTTTCAAATGCAAAGGGAAAGAAATTTAATTTCCATATTCATAGTAAATTTTGATTTCATCATATTTCTCATACGCTCTGTATGGCATCTGTACTAATAACACCTTAGAACTCCTTTCCTTTATATTCGCAAAAGTAGAGCTTAAATCACACCAACTTGCAATAAAAATTCAAAAGAAAGAAAATTTCATAAATCTCTGCTACTACATGAAAAAAACAACAATAACTATCATTCCTGTTATTATTTTTCTTCATGTGCAAGAGTATGGGTTTCTTTCGTTTTTCTGCTCTTTGTTACTATTCTTGTTGTTATTATAGTTGTTGTTGTTGTTATTGTAATATAAACTAACAATGATTATTATTATTTCACCAACTCCCATCGATCTTCATTGACACTTGTATTCGCCATACATGACTTACGTATGCATGTTCAATCATACACATCTGTGTTGCAGCATAAGCTCGTTTGTAGTTATACTCCTGTACTAAGAGATGTTAAGGGGCAGAGTATGAGAGTGGGAATGTAAAAAAATGTACGGGAAATATTTGTTTTTTTTCCAAATGCATGTTCATTCGCTTTATTTGTTTACTTTTTTTCTCTATGCTGTTGTTGTTGTTGCTGTTGTTGCTGTTGTTTTTGTTCATGCATAATAATGGCCATTGATGATATGTGCGTGTGTGTGTGTGTGTGTGTGGGAGAGTGTTTTTATTAGCAGCTGAATATTGTTAGTAGCAGCACTGGCTACCGTTACACTTGCAGTTGCAGTTGTAATTGTAATTCTTTTTGTTTCTTTCTTTTTTTTACTCTGTTTAATGCTAGTCATACTGTGAGTTTGCATTTGTAAATGTTCCAAGTACTCTTGAATATTTGTAAGCATGTGTGTGTACATACACATACCATTAGAGTAAGTGTATTTGCATACTAGTCTGTATGGCTAGTTTACAACGTAGTGAGTGGCATATGGCTGTTGTTGTTGCTATTTTAAAATTTGTTTACATGCTGCAACTGCTACAGTGTAGCAATACACCAGCAGGTATTTTTTCTCTTCTCTTTTTTTGTCTGTTTGTTTTGCTTTTGTACTCTTTTACGAGTGTTTTGTTCGTTTCTCTTTTCGATTTCTATTTCTCATGACATGTTGCGAATGCAAGTGACTTCATGGACATGTTAATTCAGATTACATTTATACTAATACACACACTCATATACACACATGTAAATGGTTAAAATACAAATGAATGCTTTACATAGAATTTATCATTTCACATTACAGTGGAATGTAATTTAATGTTGCTGAGCTGGTTAGCAACATTCGTGATCAATCTTTAATTAAGATTGTTGCAAGAATAAAAATTATTAATGTATTGCGATAATGCCAATAATGCTTAAGTCTCGTAAATGTAAGAAATAATTTATTTTTTGTATTAACACGTTTCCTATTTACGAATTTATTTGCTTTCCGATCTATTCGCCTTTAGCATTCACTAAATCGAATCCTAGTTTTAATTCACATTTTAAATCATTGTCCATTCGATGTTTCTTAGATTTTGTTGCAGCTATTCATGTTTCTTCCTTCATAAACAGCAACTATCTAGAAGACTAGCTTGTTTCATGGGAATGTGAAAATTTTTAGACAGCAAAAGGCAACAGATACGTATCCTTCTCTGTCCATTCTTTCGTCAAAAAAAACTTCAGCAAAAAATACGCATGAGTCGCTGTTCTCTAATAGGTAGTGTGTTGGCCTCTCACACTACACATAAATCGTTGTCCATTCGATGTTGTTACAGCTATTTCGTGTAAATCGTTCGTTTCTTCTTCTTAAAAATGCTTTTTCCTTCATAAACAGCTGCTATCTAGAAGACTAGCTTGTTTCATGGGTATGTGAAAATGTTTAGACCACAAAAGGCAGGACATAGTTTTCCTATTACATTCTTTTGTCGCAAATAAATTTTATCAAAAGATACTTATGAAGTCGCTCTTGTCTAGTAGGTATTATGTAGGCTCCTCAGGGCACTCATATTGTGTGTGTTAATGTTATCCATGAGTGGCGAGAGCTACAGTTTTTGAGAAACTATTCATGACAATTTTATTTCTACGCACAGAGTTTTTGTCAGACGACTGCTGAAAGAGACAGACGTCGAATGAGATATTTCTTTATACTCCGTGTTGTTCGAGATATCTAAGCTAGGGTTTGAACCAAACGCTTGCATTTAATGAGCAAACACACTGCCAGCCTAAGGCGATAGAAGTTGTAGTGTCCGTATGTTCAATGAAGCAATTCTTATCTGTTTTTCATGCCAATAGCCTTCTTAGAGTGAACCATTTTGTTTACATACGTACATAATTGGTCACTTCTACCCTTTCGTCAGGATCACGACCTAGTTTCTCACACCACTTATGATTTGTGTGTTCATTTTTATACATGAGTGGCACTACCTACAGTTTAAAGTCGACTCCGAACGACAAATTTTTTGAGAAACCTTTCATGGCAATTTTATTTTAATGCTCAGAGTTTTTGCCAGAAATTTGCTGAGAGGAATTCGCCGAAACAAATACTTTTTTGTATTTTGTTTTGATGTCTGGTCTGTGGTTTGAACCCTGGCTTTATGTCTAATAAGCTAACACACTACCTACTAGACTACGGCGACATTTTAATACCCATTGGCAGCCGATTAGGATACCTCATCTGTGACTAGCGATAGTTCTGCCAACTTAGCTTTCAGACTTTATGAATTGGAATTGTCACATGGAGATGGTACTGTTGTACTGCATATTTTGAATTAACAAAGACTTGTTGCAGAGAAAAGGAAATACCAAGTTTGGAAAGGAGAGTAGTAGGCCATGTTAAAGGAAGTGCACATTTGCTGCAGACTTTCATTGTTTCATGTCATAGAGCAAAGCAATTAATTCTGCATACTGGATGAGGGTGAAGCCATCATAAATAAAGCTTTTCGAGTAGAACAGCTAGAGTAGATAGTCAGTTGCAAATAATCTTTGAGTTGCTAGAAACTATACTACGGAGTAATGAATGTTTATTTAAATTTTATATTCAGTCGACCTCTAAATTTAAACAAAATTAATAATAGTCACTGCATTCAATATTTGTTTTAATTTTCTGTTCCTTAAGAATATTTTCGAATATAAAAATATTAAATTTGTTTTGAAATTCAAATTCAATTTATAACACAAAGATTGTTTAACATTCCCAATGCCACTCCTCAATCAGAGTCACTTTCTAAAGAAAGTTTTTCAATCTGGAAGTCATACTTAACGCGTGTCATTTGATCTGCTCGTTATTAAAAACAAAAAATTGGAAGAAGAAAAAAACATTGGAAAACAACAAAACATAGATACAAACACGTACCTGCTTGTCCTCCACTAAACTAAGTTATTAAATTCATTTTCTAATGCCATGCCATAGAGGCCAAGTAATAAAACAGAAAGAAACAGAAAGAGAGAGAGGGGAGAAACACAAGAAATAATTATAAAACCATAATTTATAAATACTTGACAAATAAAATTTATGACCTCATTTTCTTGCTTTTTCAAAGCACACACACACACACAGCGAAAGAGAGAGAGTGTGAGAGAGAGGGAGAGCATGAGTTTCTTAAGACAAAATGGAATTTTTGCTTTCCGAGAAGCCCATAGAATTTGAAAATGAAGTTTTTTTTCTTCTTCTGTGTTTGCTGTTGTTGTTTTAACAAGGCCGACAACACCGACCACTTAACAATCATTTGCTTACCTAGACAACCAACAACTTTATTTTGGCTAAGGCGGAGACTGAGTGTGAGGTTTTTTAAGACAGCAATTTACCTGCCTGTGCTCATCAACCAGCATGAATTAAAGCCTCAGGAAATTTCAACGTGTGGGAGTATTTTCAGTGAAAATCTCTTCAAGAAACTTTCACTTGTTCAAACCAACATGACACAAATGAGGCAGCAAGCAATACAAACAGTGTAGAAAAAGAAGGGAAGAAGAAGAAGGAGAAGCAGAGTGGTAGGCGTTAGTGTTCGGCCAAATGAATTAAAAAAAGTCTTTAAAGGTAAAGAAGCATCAATGTACGTACGACAGATGTTTTCAATTGTCGGGTATTTGTTCGCTTCTTTTTGTTTGCCTTCGTTTTTGTTTTCGTTGTTGTTTACACAGTTTCAATGTTATTTGTCTAGTTGTTGTTATTACCACTGCTACTGCTACTGCTATTGTTATTGTCGTTATTGTTGTTGCTGCTGCTGTTGTTGATGATGATGCCTTTAGCCGTTTTGTATTAATTTGTTTTATGTTCTCTCTCTCTCCCTCCTCTCTGTCTCTCTGTGTGTGAATTAGTATTTGTTTTGTGTTTGTACAGCTTCAACGTGTTGTATGTGCGTTAAATGTTAAGCAGCATTAGTGCCACTTTTTTTGTCTAGTTCTGCTAGTCATCATCAACATCATCATCATTATCATACAAATATTATTAATGAAGATGTCTTATTACCAGTGTGTGTGTGTGTGTGTTTGCGTGTCATGGCATTTTAAAATCAACGTGAACTTGGCTCCATTTTCTGAGCCTGTGGTTTACCTCTCTAAATTTAAGTCACTCACTCACTTCGTTTTTTTTCCTTCTTCGTGGACAGGATTTTCATTTCATTACATTAACAACTACAACAACGAACATTGTAGCAGCACCTCACTAACAGTTGTAATGCCTTTTATGTTGCCTTTTGTGTGTGTGTGTGTGTGTATTGTGGAATGCTTTTCTTTTATATTTTCTTGGCCTCTGTTTTTGTTGTGTCTTTAGTCTTGCCTATGTTGGCTTTTGTAAACTGACTGACTGACTGAAGGGGAACGGGGGTTTGGTTTGTTATAAAATTAATTTGTAGACTCATTTTGAAATCCTTTTAATTAGTCTGTGAAAAAAGTTAGACATTTAGTAGCCTCTTGATGGTTTTATATACACAATAAAACTACATTTGGTGTTATTAACCCTTTAAGAGGGGTGAAAACAATTAAAAATAAATTTAAATTCTAAACAAAATTCTTAAAAAGTAAAGTGTGAGAGATTGTGTTGGATTACGAGACGACAGTTGCAAATTTAAACATTTTAAAAGAAGAATATATGAATAGAAATGAGACAAGAAGTTTAAAACTTTATAGAAACGAACTCTCTGAGTAATCAACCTCCTATTCAGAGCAAGACAGGTCATAAAGAAGATACTTTTTTCCTTCAAATCCTCTTTATCTATACATTCCCTGCAATTGATGACTTGGATTAGAACCAAGACTCATATTACATACATACACGAACAATTGGTCATTACAACCCTCCAGTCGGGATTACGACCTAGCTTCTCACACCACGTATGTTGTGTGCGTTAATTTCATACATGAGTGGCGTGACCTACAGTTTAAAGTCGATTCCGAACGAAAGATTTTTGAGAAACTTTTCATGGCAATTTTTTTTTAACACTCAGAGTTTTTGCCAGAAATCTGTTGAGAGGAAGTCGCTGTAGAAATATTTCTTCAAATTTCGTTTTGATGTCTGACCTGGTCTTTGAACCTTAACTTTACGTTTAATAAGCCAGCACACTACCTACTAAACTACGGCGACTACACATTCCCTGCAGAAATCCAGCTGAGATCAATACCAGATCTCTGACAGCCATGTATTATCACATTGCCTCTTAAGAAACTGAATTAACAAACTCACACTCTCTGCTTATTAAGTCCCAGCAGCGAGCTAGTTCTAGCAGCCAATGACTCCATAAGGGAATTGGATTATTGGATTGGCCCATAAGCATAGTAGCAAGCAAATTTAAACTCAATCTTGCAAATGCCCCTGAACCTAAAATGCATTCATTTGCTTCTCCCTTAAAGTTTAATTGTTACGTGGATGTATGAGTGATATTTTATTATAAAATATTAATCATACGCCACATGTAAATAAGATTTTACTTCAGTTAATTCAGTTCTTATCACTGAAATGTTTACGTAGGTACATAGTTTGTCGTCCTTAAAGGTTTAAAACAGGAAATGTTGCAACTGCCATTTGTTGTATTATTAGTGCCGGAATGTAGCTATTGTATATGTATATGTGCGCGTATGTTGTTAAGTGTGCCAGTTGGTAGCTGTGTGGTTAACCGCGTATGGTTGTTTGTTTGTTTGTTTACTTCTTTATTTTGTTATTGTTGCTGTTGCTGTTGTCTTTGTGTTTTTGCTTTTGTTACAACAAACCAAATGCCTATGAGTAGCACAATATGTTCGCTAGTTTATGCAAGTGATTGTCTGTCTGTCGGCCGGCCTGCGTGTGTATTCCAGTGTGTGAGTGTGTGCTTTTATGTGTAAATGTTAAAGTAGCTTTACAGTTTCGCAAAACGTAATGAAATTGAAACGAGTGTCCGAACATAAGTACGCTTATAGCATTTTTAATGCCATCATCCACATCGTCATCATCATCATCAGCATCCCTAGCATGAACATTTTTTTTTGCATTATTGTCTTACCAATGTAATGTTGTTGTTTCAGTTGTTATTTGCAGTACTAGTCGTAGTAGTAGTTGTAATAGCAATAGTAGTTGTAGTAAGGGTGGCAGCATTTGTAAATATTTTTGTGTTGATTTGTGTGCGTATAACAGCTCGAGTTGTAGTTTTTCTCTCCAAATAAAGGCTTTTACTGTGAAAGGCTGTTACAGTCTTGTTGTTTTGTCGGTCTGTCTGTCTGTCTGTCTGTCTTTGTAATTTTTATTTTGTTTATTACATGTTAAATCTGCTTTTCTCTTCTTTTTCTTTCACTCTCTCTCTCTCTCTCTGTCGCCCTCTCTTGCTTTCTTCTTCCATATATTCTATTAACAGCCTACAGTTATGCCAGACTATAAAACAAAACATGAATGGTTATTCCCGTTATACGTACATATGTACGTATACGGTTCGTTTGTTGAGTTCGTTGCATGCTTGACTGCCTTTGTGTCGAAATTAATATTATTAAATTAAAAATTGACAGCACTAACCCACACATACACATACACATGCCCACTTACTCACACAAACGCATTAATACTTGGCAAATTGTTAAGGATCGAGTTTTATTTCTTTCGCTGGTGGCTAGTAATACGACCTGCAGTTGCAAAAGCAAAAGGCAAGAGAAACGGATGTCTGTCTGTCCGCGTGTGTTTGTGTACATTTGTTGGTTGGCCAGTTTGAATTGTGCCTAAAGAATTCAAAACTGGCTGTGTATGTGGTCATTTTCAGTATTTTTCATTCTTATCTGCTATTTTTTTTTTCTTTTTTTGGACTGAAATTAAAAGGTGTATAAATGCAATAAAACATGTTTTATTAAATAATGAATGAGTAGGAGCAAGAGATTTTAAAGGAAAAAAGTATGAAAAATCTAACAAATGTTTGTGTTTATAAAGACCATGCATTACATATATGTTGTAATGTAAAAATGGTTAAATTTGTGTTAATTTCGAACTTTCTCTAAAGGGCATGTAATTGTGTTTTTGATCTGGAATTTTTGAATTCCATGAATTTATTAATTTATTTTCTTAATTAGGACGATTGAATTTTATAAATTATTTGATAACAACACACAATAAAAGATAATGACATGAATGCGTATAAATTAAAACTTTAAATCAAATCAAAATCTTGATGGCAACTCAAAACCAAAAAACAGTTGATGAGTTAAGCTGAGTTAAGATGAGTTAAAAAGTTTTGCAATTAATTTTCATAATTTAAGTACAATTTAATTGCCTTAATTTGAGTATATACACATACACACACACTTCTACTAGTAAGATAAAAACATAAGCAAACACCTTGAAGATACGATTTTAATTTCAATAAAGCAAACAACAAATATAGAGAAAGACACGTAAAAAATCAAAAACATACTTTCGGGACTTATAAAACACAAACACGTACCTACACATACACATGTACACACACATACATACAAATACTTATACAAATAAAAACCCATAAGCATACAAATAGAGACACAAACATTGTGTTATAAAAATATAACGCTCAACAACTTATTTAATAACATTCACCAACAATAACAAAAACAAACAAAAAAGGAACTTTAAACACACACACACACACACCTTCATGCATTCACACTTATTATACAGACTCCTTGTAGAAGAAAACAAATTTAAGCTGAGAACATAAAGAAGAAATGGGAAAAAACACAAAAAATTGTATAAAAATCAAAACAAACATAAAACTACAATAACAACAACAACAACAATAACAAGAGCAATATAAAATTAAAAATAAAACACACACACCTATACATACACATATGCTCATGCATACATTCAGTTATAATGCCGTCATTTATGCTGAAAAAGTCATCAACAAACGTTGTTTTAAGACTTTCACACACACACACACACACACTCACGCAGCAGACTTATGCTCTTGTACAACAGCTTTAATTCATAGAAGTTTATATAGGGAGAGAGAGAGAGACAAAGATAGAAAGCAATTTTACAAACATTAAGTATTTGCATACATTCATACACTAATTTAAAACAACTGTAGATATGTATGTATGCGGTACTCTCACATATGCTTGTACAAATGCATCAGGAACAGCTGTGCTGAGCTAATTAGATTGATTTGATACAATGATTGTAATAAAAATAAAAAATTTAAGAAATTTCATATTCGTTGTGAAGAAAAAATCCACGAATTTTTATTGAACCAAGGATATAAGAGGGCACATCAATAAGTCCCTGACTTTTTCCTGCCTTTTTATTAAAGTGGTAATATTGGCCTCTTTCATGTGGAAGTGATAGGGAAAGGGTTCTAGGATATACGATAATCTTCGGAAATTGATGCACTGGCCAGGAATGGCCAAGAGCTCAAAATATAAGACACCTTACGGGTTATAGGTTAAACAGGATTTTTCTTCACTTGCTTACTTAATTGGTCATTACAACCTTTAGTGGGTATTACGATCACGTTTCTCATGTAGTGTGTCTTAATTTAATTCACGAGAGGCGTGACCTACAGTTTAAAGTCGACCCCGAACGATAGTTTTATATACTTTCAGAGTTTTTGCCAGATGAGGGGAAGTCGCCGTGGAAATATTTTTTTATTTCGTTTCTATACGAGATGTCTGTCTTTGTTGTACCCTATGTCTAGCACAGTTGCTTAAATTTAATCATTAGCCGAATAACGTGACAACTTTGCGAAGTGTTTAATGTTGTTCAATGGCAATATGCACGTGCTCTTACGCTCTAAGCTTGGGTGAAATGAAAATCTTCAATGCGAATCGAGCCCAATGAAGGACAAGTTGAGTTTGTTAACTAACAAAGTCTTGACAACGTTTTTCTATGTATTTACTGCCTTGAGAAAGGTAAAGTAATCATATTTTCCCAACTTATTTGGAAGATTTAATGAAGATTAGAAAACGACTGCTTTAGGCAGGGAAAACATATATACATACATACTTAATTGGTCATTACAACCCTTTTAGTTACGATTACGACCTAGCTTCTCACACCACTATGTTCATTTTATGCATGAGCGGTGGGACCTACAGTTTAAAGTCGACTTCGAACGACAGATTTTTGAGAAACTTTTCATGGCAATTTTATTTAACTCTCAGAGTTTTTACCAGAAATCTGCTGAGAGGAAGTCACCGAAGAAATACTTTTTGTATTTTGTTTTGATGTCTGGCCTGGGGTTAGAAACCTGGCTTTAGGTCTAATAAGCCAACACACTACCTACCAGACTACGGCGAATACCATAGGCAGGGAAAACATTCTGTATAAACACATGATGAAATTCGATTTGATTACCGTGGGTGTAATAATACAAGTAATAATTTACCTGTGTTCGCGTATTTGTTAGTAAATCTTTCGATTTATCGTTCTAGTTATACGACCTCCACTGTTTTTATAATTATTCATACTGTTTAAATACAAATGCAAAGTATTAAAAAGCAACAAACCAAGACACTTAAAAAGAAGTTGTAAAGAACAATAACAACAATAACACAGTCAGAGACATATGCAAATACAGAGCGGGAGAGAAAGAGAGCGAGAGAGTAAGGGCGAGTAAGGAAGAGAGATAGAACAAAATAGAACATAAAGTTTTTGCTAATCTTGCAAAGTTTATTTAATAAAAACCCTACAATAAAACCAACAAAAAAATTTGTTTCCATTTCATGATTTTTTCTTCTTTTTTTTATTAAAAAAAAAGAAATTAAAATGAAACACTCATGAGGAAGTTAAAGAGAATGTGTTCGTACAAGAAGCCGAAGAAAAAGAAGAAGTTTTTAAAGAAAAGATAAAAGAAGAAGAAACAAAAATATTGAATAAAACGAAAACAGAAAAAAGAAGTAGAAACACATTGAAATTAATTGCACTCGAAAAACAAATAAAAGCCAACGCACACAGGCACATACACAGAAACGCATAGGCATACACGTGCTCTCTCTGATACAGCAACGGTACACATATGCAGCAAACAAACTCATTAAAGAAAACACAATATGCTCTCACGCCATACATTACTCACATATTCAGACTCACGTTCACACATACACATACGTATGTTTAAGACTGAAAAAAACTTCATTCATACAATTTTAAATATTGTAGTGAAGCATATCCATGCAAACAGTATGTATGCATGCACGCATGTATGTATGTGTCTGTGTATAGGTAAGCATATGGAAAAATAAGTAGGCATTGTTGCCAGTGTCAATATGGATTCATTTTTTTTGTAGAATGTTGCTGCCGTATTATTGCCTGCAATCATTTACTCAACACACTTACACTTACACACACAGAGAGTCTCAACCCAGCCATGATTATTTTCAGTAGGTTGAGGATAATTTTGTGATGTGCATGATAATGATGACTGCGATGATGGTATGTTGTGAGTAATAACGAATTAAAACGAACGAAAAAAACGACGAAGAAAAAAACTTAATGCAGCAGTAATTTGTATGTGAAACGAAACTGAACATGAGAGAAGGAGAGAACGAGTGCGTTTGTTTATTTCCACTCTCTTGTGCAATCGTTTTAGTAGCACTACGGCATACTTTTTTCTCTTCTTCTGCAGTTAGTGTGCGTGTTGTTTACTTATTTTCTTTCACACGCACTCCATCAAATGTAAACTTATATTAGCACATGTAAAACAGCTGTGGTCAATATAAGAGCATTAAGTATTTATAAGTTCTAAAACCTCATATTTCATGAATTGACATAAGATTTAATTTAAAGTAAAGTAAGTAAATAGTCGCCGTGGTCTAGTAGATAGTGTGTTGGCTTATTAGACATGAGGCCTCGGTGCAAACCCCAGGTCAGACAGCAAAACGAAAATATGAAAACATTTCTTCGGCGACTTCCTCTCAGCATATTTCTGGCAAAAACTCTGAGAGTAAATAAAATTGCAATGAAAATTTTTTAAAAAATCTGTCGTTCGGAGTTGACTTGAAACTGTAGGTCCCTCCAATCACGTATAAAATTAACGCAAACAACATAAGTGGTGTTTGAAGCTTGGTCATAATCCTCACTGAAGTATGTATGTATGTGTTCAAGTAAATTAGGAGAGAGGATTCCAGTCTTAATTTCCTTAGCACTGAAATTACCCGGAACTCCCTATAAAGCTATTTATAGTCCAAATTTCTACCTTCAAGAGATCTACATAGTTTTCATACTTCCTTCTACTACGACAAAATGCTTACGACGTATCTACAGCTCCTGTAAAAGTGAAGAATAGGAAGAACAGTGTTGTTCTTAACGTCATCCCTTTAGGTCTTAGAGAATTCATAGGGCATTGATTAAAATCAAAGTGTCTATAATAACTACCCAGAATGCAATTTTCCAGAAGACAGTCACGGTACTGTTTTTTTTCTGCTATGCCCGTCAAAAGGGCTTTAACAGACTTGTACTCACCGTCTGCTTAAGATAAGAGACTACCATACAAGGTATGGCGTACACTGATTTTTACATGTGAGTCTCTTTACTGTCTTTTCCATACCCTAGACTGATATACGTGTGTTACTCCAAAAATATTTTACAAGAAAGAGGAAATTCTCGTGGACAATCGGTGGAAAGACTAGAAAAAAAATTTTTTGCTCTTCACTGTTCATTTACTCAGACAATTTTAATTCAGTAAGTTGTGCCAGGAAGAAAAATCGTTCTTCTTCTTAAGATAACACCAGAGTTGGTAATAAAATTTAACACTTAAAACCTAAAAAAAAGGAAATTTTAATTGAAATTTAATTTCCAACAAATTAAAGAAGAAAGAAATTTAATTTTAAATGATGAATTAACTAAACAGCCAATAATTATGCAATTAATGGTGGGGGATTACAATTAAAACGAGAAGAGCAGAAAAGAAGAAAATCGATTTGTTATCATTATGTGTTACAGACAAAGTAGATTTCTTTAAAAAAGAAGCACATTTTAAAGCATCAGCTGTTTGAATTTTTCATTTTTCTTGCTTTTGTTACGGAGACTTCTTGTTCTTCATGGGAAGAATTTTGAATTCCTTGAATTTACACATGGCATGCAAAGAGAAATATGTATGTGTGTTTGGGTAAGTGATTTTACAATTGTAATATGCTCTCTCTCTCTCTCTCTGCCACTTTTCGAAAACCATAACTATTCATAGCACAGATCCTTAGAAGAATTGCAAAAGAATTGGTTGCAAGGAATGTTAAATACGGAAAAAGTTTGTCTTGCCTTTTCTTTATTTGCCCAGAAGTTGGCAAAACAAATCCCAGTAAATATTTTCCATACAAATCAAATGAAAAAACCAGAAAATTTCTAAAAGCCAGAGACAAAATTCTTACAAATCCTTAGAATGTAAAGTTTTTTTTTTTTTTTTGTTTTCCTTAAGTATTCTAGAGGAAGGAAGGAAGGCTGCTATGCAACAAACATATGAGCATATTTTCTAAAGGGATTACCAAACCAGGAACGTTATTGAATTTTAAAGTATAAGACACAGGAAAATAGTCCCAAAACTATTGTTAAGCCAAAGACAAACAGCCAAAGACTAGTTTAACAATAACATGGAAACGGATACGGAGACACGTACTTTAATAAGCCTCTAAGGGCTATCAAGTTAGAGTATTTATAGAGTATGCATGTGTTTGTAATCACACTCACATACCAATAATCAAGAGAGAGAGGCATTGAATTGGTATTTGCAAGTGAATAGAATAACAAAACTTGTTTAAATTATGGTTGTTATCGAAAATTTGTGGTATTTACGTTTACATTTTATGGCAAACGAAATATTTAAAGTTTTTCCTTGATTTTGTTTTTCAATAATAAAATTCTTTACCACCCTCCCTCCCCCCTTTAGGTTTAAATGGACTTGAATAAAACGAAACCAAAAAAAACTGCAAATTTTTAAAATAACTGCTGAAGCAACAACAAAAACTATTTAAAAAAATAAAAAAGCAATGCCTTACAAACATTTATAAAAATAAGCGGCATTATAACACCGTGTGTTTTATTTTTGTTTTCGTAAAAAAATAATGTTGTTGTTGCACAATTGTTGCAACATTTATGGTGGTCTATGGTTGTTTGCATTTGGCCGTATCAAAAACATACAAAAACAACAGGCACAGAAACAGTACCAACATCAACAACAGCATTTACGATATCAGCATCACTACTCACAAAAAGTGTCGAGTTGATGGGCCCCTGGTATATAATTGGGGCCCTCCTTCTACTGCTATCGGCAAGAGTGGGGGAGTCCACAAATAAAATCATAATACCGCAACAAATTGGCAGCAATATCGTCAATACAAATGTTGCCAACGGCGTTATGCATCATCATTTAACAAAAACAACTTCCATAACAACAACGGGCAACAAAGGTACTGTTGTCAGCGGCAATGGTGTGATAGTGGCTGGTGGCTCAATGCACAGCTCAATGGGACCATCATCATCGCTTAACAGTAAGTAGACATTTTCAATATTTTTTCAATAACTTCTCTCTTTTTTTTCCTTTTTTTTTGTGAATTTCCCTAACCATCCCTAACCATTTACAGTATTTGGATGCTGTTTGTTTGTCCTTGTATAGGTTTGGTGTATCTGTACCAACTGCCTACCAATCTATCTATCTGTCTGTCTGTTTGTCTGTTTGTCTATTCTGTGTATTTTTATAGTATTTATTTAAGGGTGTATGATATGTATGTCTGTATGATACTTTGTAGAGTATATTTTTAACCATTTATTTGCGGTTATAAGTGTTGGTGTCGTGTCCTGTTGTGCAACAACGAAAGTGGCATTTATGCAAATTTTATAGACATGCCGCAAAAAAGTAACACAAACAAAAAAAGGCCTCATCCGTGAAAAAAAGGAATTGAATTCTACAATATAAATATGAAAAATACTACGTATGTGTTTCAACAAAAATGTGACAAAATACCAGCAGCCAAATGGAAACTATCAACGCCGCAATTGTAATGAGCTACACAGCTTAAGGGATTCGCTCAGTATGCGTAAAGAAGGTGACTTTAACAGCATTTACTTTCTGCTTTTGCCATTGAGGTATAAGTGTAGTTCTTTACTCCTTGGTGACTAGGTACCAGGTTGACAGGCACACAGGTTCATGTCCGCAGTACTGGTTAATCATTTCAGCGCAGTTCATTGACCCGGTATCCTTGATTCCATTATATTCCACGTTTAGCATATATTTGCTGTTTGCTTCTAAATCGGTATTTGATTCTTCTTCATGATATGGAGGCCATCCGTGTATCAACAAGCACCCCACGGACACTTGTGCCATAAATCCGTTTGACCAAGAAAATCTGGTATAATGGCTATCTGGTATCGAAGTAATGCAGTTGGTAGCAATTACGCTCTGGTGATACGATCTCAGGCTTTGGTTAATATATTCCTGCTTAGCCTGGAGGCGGTACGCCTCATATCGTACCCGTATCTCAAGCGGTTGGGTAATGATTCTTGCTTCCAAGATGATGCTTTTGGAGATGATGTTTTCATTGTGTCACTTGTCACTGAGCAACGCATTCTTTGAACCCGTTGAATTATTTTAATGAAGCATTTCGATGCTTCTGCACTTACTTACTTACTTAATTGGCCATAACAACCCGATTAACGGATTTCGGCCTGCCGCAACACGTCCTTCCAGGCGCCTCTGCTTCTTGCGCGCCTACGCCAGTTGGTCACAGCAATCGATGACAGGGCTTCCTCGATTTGGCCCTTCCAACGGATACAAGGTCGTCCACTTCGCCGACTTCCGCAGATCCCCGCATCAAATACCCGTCTCGCTGGAGCATCCTCCTCCATTCGAACGACATGGCCGATCCAGCGCAGCCGCTGGATGTTAATACGCTGTACAACGTCCATGTCGTTGAGGAGCTCATACAGCTCACTGTTGTATCGGACTGACATCATTTGTGGTGGTAACGGCGGAGCCAAGATAAATAAATTCCTTGACTGAATCAAAAGTATAGTTATCGGCCGTAATCTGAGAATCAATACGCCGCGCGTCTCTACTCGTCGATAACATATACTTTGTTTTGCCTCATTTACTGCCAGACCCATCTTAGTAGACTCGCGTTCAATAGCACTAAAGGCAGCAGTAACATCTCGCTTGGTACGCCCTATAATGTCAATGTCGTCAGCGTACGCAAGCAACTGGACACTTTTTTGAAAAATAGTGCCACTGCGATGCACTCCCCCCTTTCGCAGAACACTCTCCATGACGAAGCTGAAGAGGTCGCATGATAAGGGGTCGCCTTGTCTGAAACTTTGTACGGTCTCAAAAGGTTCGGAGAGGTCCATTCCTACCTTGACGGAGCTGCAGGAATTGCTCAACGTCATTCTGCATAGCCTTATCAGCTTCGCAGGTATACCGAGCTCAGACATTGTGGCACAAGCTTACTACACTACTGAAGCATAAAATTATGCTCTTGTAGAGCCTGCGTGTTATTGCCTCTCTCTCTCTCTCTCTCTCTTTCTCTTTCTTCCCCTCTCTTTCTCTACATATGTACTAGCTTCCCTGGAAGTTTTTCTGTTCTATCCTTCATATATTGTCTCAATTTTAATATCGTATCCAGAAAAGCATCCAAGTATTTTATTTGGCTGGATATCCCTACTGATATTGGGTGTCTTTATAAATATTTCAGTCTTCAGCCCTTGTTCATGGCCAATTGTATACTATGTTCAGAGCGTAATATGCCCTCCTTGCAGCAGACTATTTCAGCTTCTTTGCCGTTTAATATTCTTAGAAGACTATGAATAATGATGATCCATATGAGAGATAAAAGTATACCTCTCTTCATATTGTCCCAGTCAATCAGTGCGTGGTCTATCGAAAGTCATTCAAGTATTGAATCGGATTGGTTAAGGGTAATTTCCAGATACCTTACAGAGATCCTGTAAAATACCAGTATCATATTGCCATTATTGTGTCTTAAGAGGTCTTACTACCTACAATCGATGGTCAAAAGTTCCTAGCCGCAAACCAATAACGCATAATTATCACAGCAACTGTAAGGCTGTATCTAATGATTCTGTAGGGCTATCACATTGAAGAACTGAATCTAGAATTCAAATTAGCTTTGGCTCGATATTCTGATCCAGCAATTTTATTAAATTTTTCGTTTCAAAGAAAAATTTCTGTAATCCACAACCCAAGAGGAACACCTAAAATCTTATAAAAATTCTTGTATAGAAGGCATAAGATGATAAGCTTACGTAATTTAATACGTAATAAAGTAACTTTTAACTGCCTTTTTAGCATGTCTCCTGTTGTTTTCTCTTTAATGGCTGTTCATATGGAAATTTAAAATTTTTTTGTGCCCTCAGAACAAACGTAATGACAAAATAAATACACACACTGTACGATAACTGATGGATATATGGGCGAACGAGAAAAAATAACAATTGAATGCAGAAAATTGTTATTTTATTGAGGGGGGCGCCTATTTTTTTTAAACTTTTATTGTGTCCATTTGAACTGCCAAAAATAAAAAAGAAGAGAAAGAAAAACGAAAAACTATCAACAGATGTTGCAAGTTTTGCATGATACATGCAGCATATTGGCATATGGGTGGGTTGCTGGTCAATTATTCACTGTGTTACAATATGTTTATTTTTGAACCAAAAAAAATAAATTTGTTTTTCTCTTCTGGTTCTTCCATATAAAACTACAGCCACATTTTAAAGTAATTTTTTGCACATTAATAAAGTGTCACAAAAGATATTGAAATCGATAAACTTTAACAAAAAAAAAAAGGCAACAAAAGAAAGAAAAAACACAGAGAGAGGGAGGAAGAGAGAGGGGAGAGAGTATTAATATTAACAAAATAAATAATAACAAACAAAGAGAGAGAGAGAGAGATAAGGAATATTAAATAAAAATGAAAATAGAACCAAAAATTCCAGTGTCATAAATTATTACTCCAGATTTTGTTGAATTTTAAATAAAACCTTACTGCACACTGCACAGGCTGAGTGTATGCAGAGTGTATGAACAAAGCAAATCCTAAAATGATAGCCTCAAAGTATGCAATTGTTAATTATTTATTACATATGCATACACACACACACACTCGCACACTCTCGCAGCACACACAGAGGCTTATTGATAGGCAAAAGGCCGTAGAACAACAAGACAAATAAAACGAAAAATTCAAACTGACAACACACACACAACTAAAACTCTTGTGTAAACAAAACAGTCTTGGATTTTCGTATCTACACATGTGGATACATGTAAATGTGTGCGTGTACAAGTGAGTGCTTATGGCAAAAGGATAGGATATTGTAAAGGATATTTCAAACTAATGACAAATGTCAAGAATACTAAAGTCTTGTTGTTTGTTTGTTTGTTTGTATATATGCGACCAACAAACGACACATTCTTAGTTTATATTTTCATATTTAAATTTACATACACTTTATCTACTCTAAAAATCTTTTACTCTCTCTCTCTCTCCTCCCTCTCTTTCTCTTAATCTTTACTACTACTTCTCCTAAGCATTAAAGCCTTATGTGCTCTTTCTGTTTGTGTTTCGCAAATCATATCCATTTCTCTGTATGTAACTGAGTAGGCGTGTGTGTATGCGTGTTTATATTCTCATATACAATATCTTGGCTTATTTGTCTTTGTTTTTGTTTTCTATGCGAGTGTATCTCTTCAAATATTTTTTTTTGTTGAGCAGCAATGACACTAATTTGTAATGAAAACTTTAAGCTTTGATTTCTAAAAACAAAAAAGGCCAAGCCAAATCCAATGTAAACAAAATTTTTGAGTATGTGTCTGTGTGACCGACTATCTGTCTGTCCATGTGTTTGCTCTTATGGTCATAATATATGTAAACACACACATATGTATGTATGAACGTTTACGTGTGCATATGTATTTTTGTATTCTCTTCTTTGTCTATTTATTTATTATTCTGTTTGTGTGCGTGTAAGTGTATATACATATGTATGTGTGTGTGATTTGTTTTTGTTTAATCCTTTTGAAATTCACCACAAGTAGTTTACAGAGTCAAGTCAACAATTATTATTTAAAATTGTCTTAAAAATTTTAAATTTAAATTCAATAAACTTCTCTTTACTACACTTCACTTCATATTATTGTGGTTATTCTTGCTGTTGTGGTTTTTGTTGTTGTTGTTATTGTAATCATATTTATATACTTATACAAACTGTAATAAAAGTCTTGTCTTAACTTGATTAGTCTTATGAGGCATAAATATCTTTAAAGATAGACTTATGCAAAGATGAATAACTACAGTGTAGTTTAGAAAAATAGCAGAACATAATTGTTTGGTTGTTTACTGTTTATTGTGGTGAAGCGGTACCTTTGTAAGGCCGCCATACGGTTTAGAATTTTTAATACCTCAAATTTATTTCGTTTAAGAATAGTTTTTGCCTTAGAGATCAGCAATGAATTGTTTTTTCGCTGCTCATAAGCACTCATGCAATTTTGAATATAAGTGAGTCAACAATATTGAAATTTAACTATGTACTCTGATTCATTCTTAATCACTGTCGTTCGGAATCGACTTTAAACTGCAGGTCCCGGCACTCATTTATAAAAATTAACGCACACAATATAAGTGGTGTGAGCATAGCAGCCAGATTTGACGATTTAGAGCACCAAAAATATCATATTGACGACTTGACGATTTATGCCCTTATTTTGAAGATTTTTAAAAATTAAAATTTTATATCATATTTGTTTGAGTTCTTCTTTGTTCACCCTGAAATATTCCTGGAACCTAGAATATACCCTAGAATTGCATAGAATCGATGCTTAATTCCAAATTTATGGAGTATACTTACTTTCTTTTTAATTGCATTGGAAATATATTACTCATACGCATCATATTACATGTACTGGACATGGTTACCCTGAAAAGTATGCAATAATTTTTTTCTTTCGATTTTGTCTTGTTTGAAACTAATGGAATTAAATATAACTCATACGTCACATATATTCTTTGCATTATGAATTTTACATACATATTTAATATGAGCATAATCTGAGTAAATATAATAGGTTGGCGATCTAAAAGTTTAAATTTAAAAATGTAATAAAACAAAAATAGTTTGAAATTTTGATAAATTTATTGATTTGCTGTGAACTACAACTGCTCCGGTTGGAAATGGATTTTTATTTAATTTATATGGCTGCCGCGGATTTATGCCCTTATTTTGACGATTTTTAAAAATTAAAAATTTACATCATATTCTTTACTTTAGTACATTAAAAGCCACTTTTAAGCATTGTATTTACTTTGCAATTGTTACTATTGGAAATTTATGTTAGTTACTAAAAACAAGGAGTAAAGTATTATATTTTTAAGTTACTTTCGAATACATGTAAAGATTTTTCTGTATTTGATTCCTTTTTAACCCCTTAAAAGCTGAAAAATTACAACTCCTAAATATCCTAATAAAATAATAATAAATTATGGACATTAGGCTTGTATATTTTTATACTAAAGGGTGTTTTTTCATAGAGGTATAGAACTTTAAGTTGCAATAAAACAACGATGGATTATTCGATTGACATGAATTTTATTTATCCGAAAGATAATCTTGTGGCATTACATTTTAAATATGATTTCTGGCATATGACCGCCACGGCTGGCGCGGATGTATTCCAACCTGGACGTCCAATTTTCGATGACTTTTTCCAACATTTTTGGCTGTATATCGGCAATAATACAGCGAATGTTGTCTTCCAAATGGTCAAGCGTTTGTGGCTTTACCGCATAGACCAATGACTTTACATAGCCCCACAGAAAGTAGTCTAGCGGTGTTAAATCACAAGATCTTGGAGGCCAATTCACAGGTCCAAAACGTGAAATTAGGCGGTCACCAAACGTGTCTTTCAATAAATCTATTGTGGCACGAGCTGTGTGATATGTTGCGCCGTCTTGTAGAAACCACATCTCCTGGATATCATGGTTATTCAATTCAGGAATGAAAAAGTTAGTAATCATGGCTCTATACCGATCACCATTGACTGTAACGTTCTGGCCACCATCGTTTTTGAAAAAGTACGGACCAATGATTCCACCAGCCCATAAAGCGCACCAAACAGTCAGTTTTTCTGCATGTAACGGTGTTTCCACATACACTTGAGGATTACCTTCACTCCAAATGCGGCAGTTTTGTTTGTTGACGTAGCCATTCAACCAGAAGTGCGCTTCATCGCTAAACAAAATTCGCTTATGAAAATCGGGAACAACGGTATTTCTCGTTTTGGGCCCATTCGACTAATCTACGCCTTACTTGATGATCGTTTGGCTTCAAATCTTGCACGAGTTGGATTTTGTAAGCACGCAAACCAAGATCCTTACGCAAAATCTTCCATAAAGTGGATGGACACAGATCCAATTCCTGTGCTCGATGGCGGATGGACTCATTCGGGTCTTCCTCAATGCTACGCTCTACAGCAGCAATTGCTTCTTCTGTACGCACCGTACAGCGTCTCAGGGGATGAGAATTATCAATAAGAGTAAACGTGGTGCGAAAACGTTCCATGGTTAATCGAATTAACTGCACTGATGGACGATTTTGTCGACGATGAAATTGACGTAGTGCGCAATACGTTTTCCGCACAGAACCATTATTTTCGAAATAAAATTGCACTATATGCAAGCGTTGTTCAGGCGTGAGTCTATTCATGATGAATTGCCACACCAAACTAAGAATAAATCACTTGACAGCTGTTAAATCGGTCGCCATCTGGAAAAGTAATGCCAACTTAAAGTTCTATACCTCTATAAAAAACACCCTTTATAAGTAACAGGATAGACCTCTGCAGAAATTGATTTCCACATAGGAATAGTCCGACTAAAAACCATATTTTTACTGTAATGCAGTGTGCGATCCACTGGCCAATCGACCAATGGAATATATGATTTTCGGGAAAAAGTTCCCTTATGCAACGATGATCTAATGATTCAATGGAGTTGGATACACTACCGTCATTAACGAGATGCTATGATGGCTTCTCCTGTACACGATCGAGAAACCGCAAAATAGACGTTGAGTCACTAACCCATACATGAGAGTTGTATTCCATTCTCTGTCAGTTATAAACGGTGTAAATAGTAAGATCGGATGATAAGAACTTAAGAAGGAACTGAAAAATGTGTCAGCATTACACAGATTTTTCATGCTTAGAACATCAAAAGCTTCTGACTCCCTAATACCTACATCGCCCATAGATATAGATGATGTAATATTATTGCTGAGCTTATGTGTCAATAAACAACACTGAGATAGATTGTTTTCCTGAAAATGTTATAAAATTTCTCCAATTTTTTGGAAAAAAAAGTATTAAATGAAGATGAAGGACGCTAGCTTTTAATTTCCAATAAATTCTTTGTTAAATGTTTAAATTTTGAACTAGGATATGTAGATACATTGACTTCATATGTTTTACTACAATAGAAATAATTTTGGTTTTTAAATAATTTTTTATTTATTTTTTTTATTTTTCCTGACGATTTTTTCTCAAATATTTGACGATTTGGTGCCTCATTTATCTGGCAGCTATGGGTGTTGAAAGCTAGGCCGTAATCCTGACTGAAGGGTTGTAATGGCCAATTATGCTTATGTTATAAGAGTTCTTCTATGAACCTTTAAGCCACGGATTGAATATTGATTGTGGCCTCAGAATGGGCATAAATTCTGACCTTCATTTAAGGACGATAGTCAATTCTAGCAATTTCTGTACAAAGAAGCTGTTATCACTTTGCAGCATGATTTTAATGCCAATTGCTTGCATTAAACACTGCTTTCTTTATTGAAATTGTATTTAAATTTATATCCTCTACTGTTTCCTTTGATTTTAAAATCAACTTCCTTGTCTGCTTACGAATGCAGTAATTAAGGACCAACAACATATGCTGTCTGCTTAAAAGCTACACTGAAAATATTTACATTTGTTACACATACAGGGTCAATAGGCTCTTTAAAACCAAATGTTGTTATTATTATTATTATTCCTGGAACAACAAGAACAATAACAATATTTTGCCACTCAGAAATATTACAAATCATAAAAGAACTTAGTATTGTGTGTGTGTCTGTGTGGTAATTAATATTCAACAATCGAATTCAGTAGTTTTCTGTAAATTTTCAATTACAATAACAAGGATACTCTTGCATGCACGTTTATTGTAAATAATCTGGACAAGGCCAATTGGCAATTATTAAATTAAAACATAAGTTTTGTTTATAAACACATACATACATATATGCATATACATATGTATGTATGTATGGTATGTATACCTTGAAGGACATTTAAAGGTAAATAAATAACTATCCTGGGAAATATTTTCTTTCTATTGTGATCGCTTAGGTTATGAGATGGAAGGGAAAAACAAACTCAGAAATTTATTGCCATTTTTAATGAGAGTGGAGTCGAGTATAATTTATGAAATAAAATTCAAAGCTTACCAGAAGCTTATCAGCCAGAATTTAGCCATAAGCTGAGCTGTAAATGTAAGTGGAGATGTAGTCAAAGGCTGTGTTAAAGGCTTTAATATCGTTAATATCGCATAAAAGCCAAACTATTTATATGTTAGTGTCCTCATGACACCACTTCCGTACACATGTTACACTGAAAATATGAGGGAAGGGAATAGTTGCTTCGATTTCCTTAATTTTCAAACATGTCTATGGCCAGAGGTATGGACAACAACAACAACATGAATTCAATGATGATTGGAGTGGAGTGGAGAAAAAAAAACAGCCTAAAACTGAAAATATGAAAACTAGAAAACTAGAAAAACGAAAGAATTTTTAGTTCAAGTTCCGCATATAAAAATAATGTTGTTTTCAAATGCAGGACACGTTTTTCAATTGGTTTTCTCTACGACAATTTGTATTCCACTCTCCACTCCACTGGCCAGCTATCCACCTCCCTCTCTCTTTCACTCTGTGGGGAAACTTTTATGTTCACAAATGAATACAAACGTGTAGATAGAAATACAACTACAGATACAAATACAAATACAGATACAATGTTATAAAGCCGTTTTTGCTAAAACAAAATCACATAAAAAACAATTGTTTCCCCCTGCCATATATGTATGTATGTGGCATACAAAAGAAAACAACAAAAACTACAAACAAAATGAAAAAGAAAAAAATTCGAATAAAAACATCAGTCTTGTATAACCCCATCTATAATCACATATCGTGTCGAGGGGCATTAGTTTTCCTTTCTCTTTTTGTTTTTTTGTGTGGAACTTTTACTGTTTCTACGTGTATGACCGTTAGTCTATGGAGGCAATTTTTCTTGTTGGTGGCCTATACAATGATAAATGATTTCTGTCTTCTATACACGTTTGTATGTATATTTCTATGTATGTTTGTCTGTATTCTGTTGCCAAAATGAAATCAATTGAACATGACAAATATTGTTGGAAGAGGTTGGCATGCAGGGTATGGGTTTAAAAAGGCAATGAATTTTAAAACACACTTTTTTTTGAGTTCCCAACAAAAAAAAAAGAAACACACGTTTATTTTCTTTCTTTTTTTTTAATTTAGAATACATTTAATATGTTATTTATAGTGTTATTAGAGCTCTTTGACCTTGTTAATGTAATTCGAAAATGTTAAAATTAATATTCGAAGTGAATTTATATTCGATTGAATAAAAAAACGTCTGAAAATGGAATAAAAAAAGAAAGAAGGATTGTATTATGAAATGAATAAATCGAAATCATGAGGAGATTAATTACGGCCTAATTAATTGGTGCGATGACTGCACCAAATCCGCCTTTAGAGACCATGTACCGAACCTAATCGATGATGACGGTGTGGAGATTCTATTGACTAGCCATGAAGAGGCTAAAGTTGCGAGTATGCGACTTAAGCACGAGAAATCTGAAGATTCTAATGGCTTGCCTGTTGAATTCTATAAGACCGGAGGTAATAAGCTGGTAGGGTGCATGCAGCAGCTTATTTACAAATTATGGTCAGAGAAAAGTATGTGCAACGAATGAAACCTCAATGTACTCATTGAAGTCCTCAAAAGCCTAGACACTAATAATCACTGATATATCATTCTTGAGAGTATTCAAAAGAACAGTTTTACGTACGATTTCCTCATCTGATGCAATAATGAGATCTATGAGATCTTCAACACCATGGACTTTGTGCAGAGTATTAACATGCAGCAGCTACACTGGTGCTTCTATGTCGTTTGGCTGGACGAGGATCCTCAAGCGAGACGGGCATTTAATTTAGTGAGTAACGAAGTCGGTGTAGAGAATGACTTTTTCTGCGTTGGTAGGACCACATCCAGGAAGCCCTGTTAACAAGCATGAATCAGAGGCAGCTGGCAGGATGAAAGTGAAGTCGCCGTAGTCTAGTAGATAGTGCGTTGGCTTATGAGACGTAAGGCCATGGTTTAAACCCCCAGGCCAGACATCAAAACGAAAATATTAAAAAAAAAATATTTCTTCGGTGACTCAGCGGATTACTGGCAAAAACTCTGAGAGAGTAAAATAAATTTGCTATGAAAAGTTTCTCAAAAAATCTATCGTTCGGAGTCGACTTTAGAAACTGTAGGTCCCGCCACTCATGTACAAAAATTAACACACACAGCATAAGTGGTGTGAGAAGCTAGGTCCATAATCCCGACTGAAGGATTGTAATGACCAATTATGTATGATGGATGAGCATACTCATGCGAGACGGTTATTTGTTGTGGGGATTAGCAGAAGTCAGTGTAGAAAACAATCTTGTCTGCGTTGGAAGGATCACATCGAAAAAGACGTATCCTAGCTTTAGAAGCAGAGGCGCCTAAAAGGATGTATTAACGGATATTTAATCAGGGTATTAATGGCCAATTAACTAAGCAAGTAAGTCGCTAACTTACGTCATTTCAAACAGAACAGCTCCCCAATTGGACACTAAACCCATAATTATTATTAAATTTCTGATTAACGTGATCTTAAGATATTGGAATGAAGTTGAAGAAACGCTGTTGTCTAAGAAAAATAACTAGAAGCCCAGTTAAGAAGTTCATTACAGCCATAACTGAAGTATTATGAACTGTCCGTTCATACAATACACGATACGATAAAATGCAACACGGTTATACCCATTATGGAAGCAGTTTAAGTTTGTAAGTCTAAGTCACATCTAAATTAGGAGGAAATTAAGAGAAAAATCACTTATTGGCAGACTGACACTATAACCTATGGGGTCAGCCATTCACCAATTCATAATCATGTTTGTTTGAACATTCTAGAGTCAAAGGATTCTACCTACACTGTTAACCTTACATAAGCAAAGCAACACATATACGCACGCATATTGGGTAGGGGAAGTGCATTTATCCTCAATACAAATACATTTTGAATGGCCAATTTTCATTCTGTTATTGGCAAATTTTGTACTCCCATCTCACGATTATGTTGGTACTTACTGGTGGTCAAATCATGATGAAAAAAAATTACATTCCCACACACTGTCACACACTTTGTTGCGGAAATATTTCAAATGCGGAAGTATGTGTACTCTTATGTATGTATGTATGTATGTGTGTATATTTATTGTGGTTGTTGTGTGTTTTTATTGTGGTTTTAATAGTAGTTGTGACTCACCAATCTATAAACAGTTATTATGTACGCTGTGGATATACAATACAGTCACTTACTTACTTACTCACTCAACTCATATGCATGCATGTGTGCATATATTTATATGGCATGACTGCCATACCATGTTTAATATTCCTCTTCTTGTCACGTAGTCTATTTTAACCTTTTGACTTTTGCCACTGTTTATAAATTAATCAATGCTTATGTGTTTGTATACATTGTGTGTGTGTGTGTATAATTATAAACATTTAAATATGCCCGTTCAAATACGCGCATACACAGAAGCATTTTAATATATGCCTAGGATTGCAAATCCATTTGCATGGAAATATTCAATTTTGCAGTCGTTAATAGACGGAAAAAATAATTGTTTTTTGTATTGAACATCAGAGTGTATTTTGGGTAAAATGACTGGGAATTCAAATCAAAAGAATTATTTGGCGTGCGAGCAGATACCCATTAATTATAAAGAGTATAATGAACTGTAGCTTTCACAGTTTGGTTTTCAAGATAGACTTGGTTCATGCTGCTATTGAAATTTAATCGATAGTTAATCATTTTATGGCCGCCGTGGTCTAGTAGGCAGTGTGTTGGCTTATTAGACGAAAAGCCAGGGTTCGAGCCCCAGGCCAGACATCAAAACAAAATACAAAAAATATTTATTCGGCAACTTCCTCTCAGCAGATTTCTGGCAAAAACTCTGAGCGTTAAAATAAAATTGCCATGAAAGAGTTTCTCAAAAATCTGTCGTTCGGAGTCGACTTTAAACTGTAGGTCCCGCCACTCATGTATAAAAATTAACGCATACAACATAAGCTTTGTGGGAAGCTAGGCCGTAATCCTGACTAAAGGGTTGTAATGATCAATTATGTTATGTATGTAATCATTTAAACAGGCGGAGATTTTCGCAAACTTGAAGTCTATTGAGGCCATAGCTGGTAGGCCCACTTCGGATTCGTAATCTTATATGATCTTCGTTGACAGTCAAGCTGCCCTAAGAGCCATTGCGTCGGTATACTGCAAATCACGGCTCGTTTGCGAGTGCAAAGAGTCGTTAAGGACTTTGGATCAAACCGAATCCGTCTATGCTGGGTTCCGGGTAATAGCCGAATACTTGATAATGAGACGTCGGACGCTCTTGCTAGATTAGGTTCACGTTCTGAAGACGATTTCATAGTTTAGATAGGTCCTGATCCCCCAATCTGCCACCTCTACGGCATTATCAATGGATGGATCAGGAGGCAAGAGCAGAGACTTTGGGAGAATGGATCGAGTCGTTATGTTTCTAGTTGTCTATGGCCTGCTATAGACAGTGTTAGAACAGGTTGTACAATGGGTCAATTCGACCTCCGGGTACTGTAATTGTCTTAATTGACAAGTACACGTCCTCTAACCTAAGAACAGGTTGGCTGCTGCCAATTAAATCGCTTGCAAGATTAGATCGCTGACAAGCACCTGGAATAGATCCCAGCCAGACTATTGCAGGGTACGTGGAGATGAGGAGGAGTTGGAGACTATCGAACACCTCCTCAGTATTTGTCCAGCCATTAGTAGGTTGAGGTTGAGGATCCTTGGCAAGGGCTTCTCGAGGGTTTGAATTTTTTGACGAGAACCGAAATTAAGGCTCCCTATTGGTGATGACGCTGTAGTCTAGTAGTTAGTGTATTGGCTTATTAGACGTAAGGCCACGGTTCCCCAGGTCCCCAGGCCCCCAGGTCAGACATCTCGAACAAAATGAAATTTGAAAAATTATTTCTTCGGCGACTTTCTCTCAGCAGATTTCTGGCAAAAACTCTGAGCGTTAAAATAAATTTGCCATGAAAAAGTTTCTCAAAAACTCTGTCGTTCGGAGTCAATTCAATACGATCTATTTTAAGAGATGTTTTCGTTCTTATTTTCCTGTCTTCTGACCAGCTAAACTAATTGAATTTAATTTTAATAAAACCAGCCTTTAAACCATTAAACATTAAATACCTTGAACTCAAGAATATTAAGTCCTTTACGTGCTACACTATATCTGTTGCTGTATTCCTCATTTTTGACCTTTAAACCCAATTTCATTGTTTTATTGTTTCTTCTTTATTATCAACGTTAACCATGGTTTTTATGCTGTGTTACAGTCTCGCGTAATAAAATTTCAATTATTCCACATGTTTTGTTGCAAAATTTATGGTCACATACATAAAATACAACAACAAATGGCAACAATTAATTTTATTATTCAAATGAGAAGAAAGAAACAAAGAAATCATTTACTTAACATAGTTTATTTTATTTACAACATACGAAAAGAGAAATTAAAACATATTCCGTGTAATTTATACGATATAAACTTATGGAGACTCTTAATAAAACAGATTTAATGTGACAGAAATTCACCGCTTTTATGTACAATTTCAAGAGAAAATAAGATATTCAAGGTGACACTTGATGAACATATAATGCCTCGTAAGTTTATCTCCCAAAGGACTGTAAAGATTACAGGGGGTAAAGATTACATTTCATTAGTCTCTCAACGTTTTTCCTCGTTTTATTAAGTTGTTGTTCAGTTGTTCCGTTGACCAGAGGAAACTATTCTGGAGCATTTACCTTCTTTTTTTGCTACTTTAAAATTCTGTTACAATCCGAATGATTTGAACACGCAAGGAAATAAGGAACAATATTCGAAAGCAGGAAATCGATTTCAAAAATTTTAAATTTTTTAATTTTACGATTAAAATTTTAATTATTCTTGAATTTTAATTGAAATTTCAAATGTTCTTTAATGACTTTATTAAAGCCAATAAACATTATCGCTACACATACACACACATTTTGACCCCAATTGCCCGATTAGCAACTCTAAACGCATAATTGCTTTTGTATCGATGATAACAATAACAAAAGAACCTACAAGTCTCCATATTAAATACACTCTCAACTCTCCCTCACTCTCTCTCCCTCCCTTTCTCTCTGAAATGTTGAGATCAGCCCCCCTTAGAAGTATTTTTAGTGAATTTCAATCATTCATGTTTAACACATGTTCACCATTCACACATTCAGTCATTCATTCATTCACTTGTAATACAAACGGACTTGTTGATGTTGTTTTTACTCAGCATGTGTGCATTTATGTGTGTATGTGGGTGGGCGTTTGTTTGCGTGTGTGTGAATAATGCGGAAATTCATAGAATTCCGCTACAACAGAAACACTTGCAATGAAAGCTACAAACCTTCCTACACATGCTAAAGCCAGTGTTTAGCACAAGTAAAGGAAGAGAGAGAGAAAGAGACAGAGACAGAGAGAGACTAATAATGTACGGTTATATGGCATATGTTTTATTATGTTTGATTGTGTTTGTTTGTGAGTTTCTATTAAAACATTTAACAACATCGTTTACATATCATTAGATTCTGTCATACATACACACACATGCACACACATGTTTAAAGCAGTACGTAGATATTTTTCTGTATGGGTATGTCTGGTTGTGTTTGTATAATTTGTGTTTACAAGACTATAGCGTGTTTTGTGGGCGAATGTGTAAAAATGAATAACGTTAAAGACCACACACAAACACACAAGCACACCTACATACACGCAAGCATTTATTGTTTATTCAAGCAATTTACTACAACAAATATATATACAGGCATACATACATACATACATGTATGTATGTATATCTGATAAATAATAATGAGTCTGTATTTGTTTGTTTGTAACTTATTAACGATAAACCTGTACGACTTGATAAAAATTTTCATATTTTATTTACCACAGTCCTGAAAGACTTTATGTTTACAATATTTCAAGTGGGCGTGGCCCAAAGTAAATAGTTAGGTTATGTTAAATTAGCAGTCGTCTTAAAAAGCAATAGCTTACATGGCTTCTAGAAGATTCCCTTATAGTACTGATAGTACCTGTTCTATTATTCAACTACAACTAATGACTTCAATCTTCTTCAATCATAATAGCCTTGTGGAGGCGTATTTTTCTCTACAACAGGTTTGACTATGCTTGTCCTTTAAATAAATTCTAGGTGCCTAAGAACACTTCCTTTTAGGAACTTTCTAAGTGCCAACCGTTTACATAGAAAATGTGTGGTGAGTCTGCTTTAGTCGTTGTAAGGTATTCTCAGTCCCCTGGCATCCAGTATCCCGTAATAACTACTGTGAGGTTCTGGAGATATACTCCGTATAAACGGGTCCACTATCCTTTCATTCCTTTGCAAATATAATAATTCGTTTGTCCCCTCTTAAGGAATGCAAATCCATCTATGCAGGGTTCTGTGTCATAGGGGGATACTCTTGTTCACTTTTACTTTCTGAGGGCGATTTCTTAGTTGGTCCTGATTCCCCAATTTGCCACCTCTACGGCCTTATCAATGGATGGATCAGCGGAAAAGAGCAGAGGCATTGAGTGTGCTTTAGTCGTTGTAAGGTATTCTCAGTACCCAGGCATTTGTACTTGAGGGCCTGTATCCCATAATAACTACTGTAAGGTACTGTAGATATACTCCGTATAAACGGGTTCACTATCCTTTCTTTCCTTTGCAAATATAATAATTCGTTTGCTCTTTTTAAAAGAATGCAAATCGCACGTATGGATTTATTGCAATTTCCTGTTGAATCAGTCTAGGCAAGTGCGTCTGTTATGTTGTTATCTTTAATGTACCAGTGTCCACGAATTCATATGATGAAAACCATCAAATAACTCGTTGCCACTTCCAGAGAAATATTGTATTCTTGTAAAGGGTCCGGCAAATAACTTTTTTTTTTTGAAAAACTACTGAATATTTTCTCAAATTTCTTTTTTTATTTGAAAGTACAATCCTTCCGGTTAATAATGGAAAATAATTTCATTTAAATGGCTGCCTCGGCTGGCCATGCAGTAGCCTACACGATCGGTCCAATTTTTAAGCACATTATCGATTGTGTTCAGCTGTATTTCACCAATGGCTTCACGAATATTGTCCTTTAAAGCGTCAATTGTCTCTGTCTTGGCGGTGTAACACTTATCTTTGACGGCACCCCACAAATAATAGTTCAACGGTGTCAAATCGAAGCTCCGAGGTGGTCAAACGACATCAGCTCTGCGGCTGATGATGCGATCTTCAAAAACAGGGCGCAAAACATCGAGTGTAGCTTCGGCTGTGTGGCACGTAGCGCCGTCCTGTTGAAACCAAATGTTGCCAATATTCTCCTCTTCAATTTTGGAAACAAAACTTCGTTCAACATGGCCCGATAACGTTCGCCATTGACTGTAACGGCCACTCCTTGCTCATTTTCGAAGAAAAATGGCCCAATTATGCTTCTGGACCAAAATCCGCACCAAAAAGTGACTCGTTTTGGGTGCGCCGGCTTTTAAATGTATGCGTGCGGGTTTTTTGTGCCCCAAATGCGACAATTTTGTTTGTTTACATACCCGCCAAGATCAAAATGAGCTTCACCTGAAAAGATGATTTTTTTTTTGCCAAAATCGGCATCTTCTGGTGTAGGCTGTACTGCATGGCCAGCCGAGGCAGCGATTTTAATGAAATTATTTTCCATTATTAACCGGAAGGATTGTACTTTCAAATAAAAAAAAAAAATTGTGAAAATATTCAGTAGTTTTTTTTTAAAGCACTTTCAAAAAAAAAGTTATTTGGCAGACCCTATACATTCCCAGATATCTTATACATTCTCAAAATTTAATGGCTGCTGTTCTCTCAGTAAAGTAGACCAGTAAGTAGTTGTTGTTGTTGACTTATTAGACGCGTGCTAGTGGTTAAAAATCCAGTTCATCTTCAAGACAACGAAATATGAAAAATTATGAATCAGAGTTCAGCAATGAATCGTTTTTTCGCTACTCATTAGCACTCATGAGATTTTGAATATAAGTGAGGAGTCAACAATATTGTAATTTAACTATGTACTCTGAATCATTCATACTCACTATAACATTGATTTATAAGTACAGGTTGCAATGAGTATGCGTACAACGTTGGTATCAAACTCATACCATTCGAAATATGTTTGATTCATAAGCCTCTACTCATTTCGATTCATAACTTTAGAAAAATACTTATACTTGTTACTTATAAATGATTCGAGAGAATTGATGAGTATTTCACAATTTTTTGTAAAACCAGCACTCAGGGGATGGCCCCTACTCATGCAGTGCATTGTGCAGGTTTAGGAAAATGCAGGTTATAGGAAGGTGGAAAGAGAGATTAGTGTTTGTGGACATTTGTTTTAAACTTACCAATATCGTAACTGACGGGAAAAACTTCCGCAGAAAGATCATTCCACAAGCGAGCAGTGCGGGCAAAAAATGAATTTTCCCTGTAATGCATTGTGCGGTTCACTGGACAATCAACCACAAAGGGTGTCCTCTGCGAGAAGTGCGAGTACCACGTAAAAAATATGTGATTATCGGGAACCAAGCCCGCTATCACTCGAGAACACCTCCCATTATAGTACCGATAGAACAATGAAGCACACGCCACATTGCGACGATGCTCCAACGAATCAATAGAGTTGATTAATAAGAACCTTCGCCCTCTCCTGTACGCGGTCGAGGAGCTTCAAAATAAACTTTGAACCACCGGCCCATACATGAAAGTTGTACTCCATCCGAGGTCGGATAAAAGTCCTGTAAATAGTAAGAAGGTCGGATGGAGTGAAGTATTTTATGCACCGTTTTAAAAAACCAAGGCACTTGAATGCCTTCTTCGACACTCGAAAAATTTGATCGTTCCAACGAGCATCACAACTAATTCTCATGCCCAGAACATCAAGAGCATCCGCCTCCTCAATATTTACATTATCCACAGATACAGATGACAGGACACCAACACCAGCATCACGCCGGTGTGTCAAAAAACAACATTGGGTCTTGTGCGCATTAAAATCGACCCTGTTCGCGCGGCCCCACTCAGACATTGTTATCAGGTCACTCGTGAGTGTGTCATTCATGTTAAAATAAGTATGAATGCTGATCATTGCTGATCCCTGGTACAGAGCAGTGACGATTCCCATTATTACCTGGAGTTTACTTTCCCTTATTAATGCTTTTTCTATGACTGTCTGTATGATGGTATCGATGGCTTTATTACTGTCAATTAAGATTAGTTTCAGGAGAGGACGCGAAGCTTATCGGGCAATATTCTGTTTCTCTGTATTTGTGGTTGTGTATGGATGGCCATGTACTCTGTTATGTTTGTTTATTGAAATTTGTAAATGAAACCGGTTGTTGTTGTTGGTTTTATAATAATTATTATTATTGCTCGGTTAGTTGTTGTTGTTGTTGGTGTTGTTGTTGTTGAGTAAACATTTAATGTTTATTGCCGGTTAATTTATTAGTTCAATAATTGAAATTTGATTGAAATTAATTATAAAACTATTGTATAAATTACATCCTTTACTACATACACAGATATGGACTCACATACATATATGTATAAAGTGCTGTTGTTGTTGTTGTATTTGCTTTATATCGAAATTTCTCTGAATTATAGACACACCAGAATTATTTAAGGTTTAATAATGAATTTCTAAACATTTTCTTTAAATCATAGTTTTCATCTTCTTATGTTTTTTTCTTTATTTTACAGCCATTGTAGAGGAACCCGAATTTACTGAATACATTGAAAATGTTACTGTACCTGCTGGACGTAATATTAAATTGGCCTGTTCTGTTAAAAATCTAGGATCCTATAAGGTAAGCCAAATTACAGAATTTCTTCATTTTCAAATTGCTAAACTAAGGGGAACAAAAATAAAAAAAAAAAAATCATTTTCCTTTCCACAAAAACCACGCACGAAAATGTTCAATTCATTTACACTGCAATCAACAGTTTACACCACATTGGCAACCGCATGCTGGCCATAATAATCACAAATGCACACAAGCAACCAGCAAATGTTGGTTGTCCTTGCCAATTAGGGACAATTAACACATTTCGCTTAATTTGTAACTGAAAATCGATTTGAACTGGGAAATTAGTATTCCAAGTGAAATCTTGCATAATCACACCTAAGACTACCTCCTACCCCCCACCAATTAAGTAAAGGTAGTAAATTAAAAGGGGTCCTGCAAATTAAATGAAGTTTCTAAATTTTACTGGATTTTTTTAAACTCCTTTCATTTTTAATTTTTTTCTCTTTTCTTTTGCATTAAAACTGTAACAGTCTTCAATCACTTTACAATCATTCATGTCTAGCAAATGAATTTGATGCGGCAGCAGTCATTTACATTTTTATGACTTTAAATGTTGATTGAAATTCATTTACGTTACATTAATTACAGAAATTATATACAACAACACAAACACCAGAACACGGATATAATATATTACAACTCAACAAAAAATTGTAATCAGATATGAATTATTACCAAATACAGTGGAGAGAAAAACTTTTCATACAAAACCGTTCAAGGAACAAAAAACTGTATTGCATTTACAGTAGAGGCCATAAAGAACAAGACCAAAAATATGTTTCATAGCTTTTAAGCAAATGAATGAATACAAGTAATCCCTCTAATATCCATGCCTTTTGGCATGTCTTGTATTCTGTATGATGGTTAGTCATACAATTTAAGAACTAAACACAATCAGTAGTTTCTTATCCGTATCATTTCACGAGAGCATAGCAATATTGCACGTACTCTAATGCTGCCAACGAAAATAAGCCATCCTATATTAAGTACACCAGGATAAATGCTGGGCTATTCTAAATTGTATAGGAAGCGTATTAATCGACTGCTTAAATCTCTACCACTTTATTCTCAGAAGTCAGTGTGTAATGGGTGGGTAGTAGAAGAAACTTTGCTTACCAGCAACAGACTTCCTTAGAGATTGTACATTGGTTGAGGATCCATAGTCTATGGTGCGGTCGAGAATTTTCAAAACCGATGTCAATCAGCTCATACTTGAAAGAGCGAAATAGTAAAGAGATGATCTGAAATAAAGTAGTTTTACTTCGTGTAAAGACATCTAGGCACTTGGAAGCATTTTTAGCCCTTGAATAATACTCTACTCTACCCCTTCTTCTCTCTGTATTTGCAATATTTACTTTCAACTAGTAAATGCCACTGCCAGCTTCATGGAGCAGCTTATGTGGTCTGAAATATAAAGTTGGTGAGAAAATTATGTGAACATCAAAGTCTAATCAAACAATTCGAAAGACCTTGCTTTTTAAAGCAACCATTTTGGGTGTACATTTTTTTTCGAAGCAGAGAATAAGGCCAGTTTAAAGCTAGTTATTGGGTTTATTACGGGACACTGCTAGATTAGATCGCTGACAAGGATCTGGAACAGCTACCCAGCCGGACTATTGCAGGGTATGTTGCGATGAGGAGTAGTTGGAGGCTATCGAACACCTCCTCTGGAACTGTCCAGCCTTTACTAGGTTGAGGTTGAAGACCCTTGGCAGGGGCTTCTTTGAGGGTTTTTGTGTCGAGAGTCGACATAAAGGCTCTCTATAGATTCATTATTAGTTTGAGCTGGTTGAGAAATGCTAGTTCTTCAGTAGCGTAGTGGCGCTCTCTTGTGTGTTTTGTTAGTCTGTGTAATTCCTTTGCTTCCTTATTCTCCTTTTCCTACTTCCTCTCCTTTTTTCCTATCTTCCCTATTATCCTATCTCCTTTAGGATGTAGTACAAAGGGTCAACTCGACCTTTGGGTACTGTACTTGTCTCAATAGCAAGCACACATGCTCTAACCTAAACCAAAACCTACTAGTTTTGTCTGCCAAAAAGTGTTTTTATTTTTGTCTTAAATTTGTTTGTGTTTCACTGTTTGCTTAAAAAAAATTAATTATTTAATTATTATAAATACATATTCATGCATACGTTTGTATATATGAATTTATAAAATTAATCACAAAAAAAGTGAATTTTTATTTAATCTCAATGTCATGCAGAGTTAACCAATAAAAGAAAATTATGAATTTAACTCATACCATTACCATTACCATTACCGTTACGATGACAGCAATAATAATAATAATAATAATGCAATCCTTTTCACCCAACCAGCCACTCATGCAGTCATTCATTCATTCAATCATTCATTCATTCATTCAATCACTCATGCTTAATTCATTCGCCTCTTCATTCATTATGGCAACAAATTAATTTTACGCCTCAATGATGAGCATAAATGTGAGCCCCCCATTACAATGAAAACAACAACAACAACAACAATAACAATAACAATCATAAAATAAAATAAAAAAACAGAAAAGAAAAGAAAAGAAAAGAAAAGAAATAATTTAAAAAGGAAGAATTTAATAATATCAGTTACCGTTATTGCCTACCATATGGCAGATAGGCAGCCATTCCTTCACTGTAAAATACCTGCATGACTTATTTTTCAGACAATTAATCCTGGCTGTTCTGGTTCTCCATTTCTCTCTTTCCTTTTTTTCTTGGTTTTCATTTCAATTTGCAAAGTTTTTTTTTGGTTTTTGTTTTTATTGTAGTCTCTTCTCTTCTTTACTTCATTTTATTTCGCATTAAAATGCATTTTAAAAATGTTTCTGTGAAACATAAAAAATTAATAAAATCAACCGCAGAAGGAGCAACAGCAACAGCAACAGCACAACAGGGACAGAATAAAAGAAATCTCTTCTGCTACTTACATGTGGAAATAAGTGAGAGTGTGTAGGTTTTTAAACCGAAAAAATTGCAAATATCCCGCTATAGTCTCTCTCATTCATTTATTTCGATTTACTCACAAGTCTTTTTCCCTCTCTCTCTCTCTCTCTCTCATCATGTTATTAAAGCACCAGCAACAAAAAAAAGAAAAGAAAGAATCACATTTAAAGCATCCACTAGAGAGAATTCAACAGGATTTCATCGCAGTATTCATCATTGCCTTGTCGTTTTACTGTTTTTTCTTTCTGTCTCTTTCTCTCTCTCTCTCTTTTTTAACATAGTAAAACGAAGGCAAGTGTAGCTTTTTATGCAATTGCCGCATTACTATAGACATGTGCATGAAACACTGAAATTTAAGCCACATTTAACACTGGCAACATGCAATATAACGCGAATGGGCAAAAAAAGAAAACAAAACGAAACGTAACAAAATAAGGGGAGAGGGGGGTGGTTTAATATTTAATCTAAGTGTTTATCCCTCAAACTCTTGCCATATAAATAAGTGTTGTATTAAAAAAATGAACACAACAACAACACATACAGAAAAACGAAAACAAATAACAAGTGCAACCAAGTGGCAGACAACAATCACTGCCTTTACGCGTTAATACTTGTGCATGCAAATAAAGCTTTAAAATTAAAAAGCGCATGAAAATATACTGCGCAACAGAAGAAAGACATTTTTTGCAAAAATATATTATCCTGTAAATAGCATAAGTAGTTAAAAAAAAGTGATTAACGATCTACTCTTTCATACATTAAATCAGAAAATCTGAATCTCAGTAATGCACTCCAATGTTCACTCCAATATTCGCTATTAAAAGCGTGATTTCTGTTTTTCTATGGTCAGTGGAATGCTGCTTAGTCGCTGTACCCAGTCTTATCTTATCTACTACTAACTCGCATCTGTCAATATATCAGGCTGCCTAACGCAAGCAAGGATACTGCTGCCTTTGCTGCCTTTAATATTGTTACGTTTTTACCTTTTAAAAACGTTTAAAATATGAGTTCGTAGATTACAAATAAAATAAAAATAAATTTGTATTTGATTTTAATTAAAATTCTTTATTAATCGCACAATTCTGTGTGCCACTTGCACTTACAACTTGACGTAAACAACAACAATTGCTTTTTTATTTCTCTATTTAAACCCTTTGCATAAACAATAACAATCACTAAGCAATTATACGACAGATTTTTGTAACGGAGATCTTTAAACGCACTGCGCTTTCACACAAAACAGACTGAACTTCACTAACTCACTCGGCTGATTTGCCTTGCCTTTTATATGGCAACGTAAACAGTCTGATGAATGTTCTTGAAGGCGAAGTAGTCTAGTAGGTAGTGTGTTGGCTTATTAGACGTAAAGCCAGGGTTCGAGCCCCAGGCCAGACATCAAGACAAAATACAAAAAGTATTTCTCGGCAGAAAAGAACTCCGCAGATTTCTGGCAAGAACTCTGAGCGTTAAAATAAAATTGCCATGAAAAAGTTTCTCAAAAAACTGTCGTTCGGAGTTGACATTAAACTGTAGGTCCCACAACTCATGTCTAAAATTAACACACACAACATAAGTGGTGTGAGAAACTAGGCGTTGTACAATGGGTCAATTCGACCTCCGGGTACTGTACTTGTCTTAATTGACAAGTACACGTCCTCTAACCTAACCTAACCTAACGTTCTTGAAGGCGAATGTTAGTGGCTTCGCCTTCTCGAGATCTCTATAAATGTAAACATTGTTGTTTACCTTTATTATTATAGTGTTTGTTGTTGTATTTTTATTTACTTGTTTACCATTTCTTTTTATGCTGGTGTTTGTTGTTATATTACGCAGTGCGATAATTTGCAAACAGGTTCGTTGTTTTGTTTTTGTGGCTTTTGTTTATAATTTCCCATTTTCTGTAGCTTCTGCCTCTCTTCCAACAACTGAGTTGAGCCCTTGGCTATACCAAAATCCCTAGTGTCTCTTGGTTTCAATATATGTTGAGTGTCAGATCTTTATGCAGAAGTAAACTTGGGTCTTTCTTCGCGGTAAGCAAATCATTCAATAAAAAGCAGAAGTATTTATAGTGCATTAAATGTCATTTGGCTGTCAGTTTAACTTCCTTTTTATTTCCCTTAAAAGTTGTATGCCATAGAACGAGTGACACATTGATGTTCTCATATGTGTTGACTTCCGGTTTGTATCTGCTATACTCCCAATAGGGAAGAAAAATAGTTTTGCGTTCTTGTTTCTGTTTTTCACCACACTTGGCATTTGTTTTTTCATGGCTTTTAAAAGGAACAATTGAAGAAAATTATAAATGCATGCAACCAGCTGATGATGATGTGCTTCTTTCGTTTCTCTTTATGATAAAAGAAAAGTTTTCATGCTCCGCAAAGAAGATGTGACAATAAAATACTTTGAAAATGTTAAGGAACATATTTGTCACTTGTTTGCCTAAAGATTTTTGAAAGAAGTTTTTTGAAAATAAAAAATAAAAAAAACTTTCAATGAAGGTAAAGTACTACTTTATTTTGCAATGCAAAAGAAGAAAAAATAAATTAAAAGATTTGATTGAAATGTTAATGGAAGCTTTTATAATTATTAATAATAGAATGCGAATACATACATATATAATTGGTCAGGATTACGACCTAGCCTATCACACCACTGATGTTTTGTGTGTTAATTCTATACGTGAGTGGCGGGACCTACCGTTTAAAGGCGATTCCAAACGACAAATTTTAGAGAAACTTTTCATGAAAATTTTATTTACTTTCAGCTGAGAGGAAGTAGGCGAAGAAATATTTTTTCATATTTCGTTTTGTTAATGTCAAAGCTGGGGTTTGAACCAAGGCCATACGTCTAATAAGCCAACACACTACCTTCTAGACCACGGCGACTTCAACATCCAATACTAAAGCGAATAACAATACAATAAAAAAACACTTTTCGTTAATTTTGAGCAATTTTCCAAAGAAAAATCACAAAAAAACAACTTAAGGCAGCCATAAAAATTCAATTAAATTACCACGCACACAGGTTCTAATAACACACATACACAAACAAGTAACCATACTTATTTATACGTAAACATTTAAGAACTCCTACAACCACGCTAATACGCACTGCCTTACACATTCTGTTTACTAGTCATTGGCCTTTGAGAGTGTGTTTGTGTGTTTAATTCAACATGTTTTGTTGTCGTATTAAAAACGAATGCAAATACGACAAAAAATCGTTTAATATGGGCTACTGTTGCACGACATGGATACGCTTGTGTGAGTGTGCCTGTGCTTTTATTTGTTTTTCTGTGTGAAACATTGCTTTCAAGTAGCATTTCATCAACATCAGCATTGACACGCTTGGGAGTATGAAAACAAAAGGGATTCCAATTGAATAAAATTGAGTTTCTAACTTCAATAGAGCGAGAGAGAGAGAGAGAGTGGGTGTTTTTGTAAACAAAATCCATACTTTTGATTTGATAGAGAAGTTGAGTCTCCTGTTTTTTAATACGGCCTATTGGATCTACTAAATGGCCGATAAACAAACAGCCAGGAAAAGTCCTTTGTTAATACAATATGTTGCATAAAAACTGTTCTTCATTCTGTGTGGTACATTTTCTTCTCCCCTGGAAGTTTTGTATTGTTTTTCTAAAGTAAAAAAGAGGGAGAAAAAAAAGTTAAAGGAAACAAGTGACAGCTTAGACAAGTAAGTGTATGTGTTTTTGTGTGCCTTAACAAATTTGTTCCTTTCTTTTTTGCTGTCCTTTTTTGTTCAATTTCAATATGCAAATGTAGTATAAAAACCGAATTGAAAAACAATAAAATTATTAACAAAAAAAAGCGATTTTTTTAATTTTCCATTGTTGGCCTTGCGTGCAACCATAGGAACCTGTTTGTTTACTAAACCAACGGAAGCGGACAAAATGCCGGAAGTTACTGTTGTTATCAACGTCTCCGGCTAAAATATGTGACATTTAATATTAATTCACTTGTACTTGTAAGGCTTTTTTGTTTTCCATTCAACAAACAATTAAAATCGAGCAAAAAAAAAAAGAAACTTTTTCTTAGAAAAAGAGAAAAAAACAACTTTCAAGTTGTCCAAAACAAAAAAAAAAAAGCAAGAAGACTGCGTTATACTTAGGTACACAAGGTATAAACATAAGAAACTTTTGTGGCTTTTTCAAACGTTAACAACATTTTGAATTAAAAATTAATAAACAAAGCCGAAAACACAAGGCTTACGCCTATACTTATTCGTCCTTTATTAAGGCGTATTTAATCAATGAGTTATTGCGGGGATATTGGAAGTTACTTGGTATTTAAATGCTGCACAGACAGTCGTCCATTCTGATAACCAGTGCAGTCTGTTCCACTTCATTAGAAGTACTATTTGGGATCTCTCTGATATTCCTTTGTAGCAAAAGTTTGAGCGACTGGCTCAGCCTCAGTGCTGTTAAATCCTAACCCAACCTGGATCAGGAACAGGCTGCATTATCCGAATGTGTTTAGAGTCGACTGTAGTGTAGTAGCTAGTGTGTTGGCCTATTAGACGTAAAGCCTAGGTTCAAACCCAGGTCAGACATCTCCAACTGAAAAAATATGAAAAAATATTTTTTCAGCGACTTCCTCTAAAGTAAATAAAATTGCCATGAAAAGTTTCTCAAAAATCTGTCGTTCGGAGTCGACTGTAAACTGTAGGTCACGCCACTCATGTATAAAATTAACACACATAACCTCAGTGGTGTGAGAAGATACTCCTGACTGAAGGCTTGAAATGGCCAATCGTGTATGTACAGTGATGTGAAAAATAATAAGGACAGTACCCACCCAAACTTTCATTATATTTAAAACCGAATAAAAATTTGAAAATGCTTTCTTGTTTAAACGCCTAATTTTTTCTTAAACGGCAAAATAAAAAATAAAAACAAAATTTTTGCTATTTTTTTGTGATTTTTTGATTTCTTTGTGATTTTGTATGAATGCATGTAGTTTAAGGCGTGAAAAAAAAAATAAGGACACTTCATGAAATCTTAAAGCTATAACTAACCTAAGTAAAACTAAATAGCCTTAGTGCCACATTAGAACTTTGTTGCGGATTCTTTGTTATCCAGAACAGCAGCACAGCTTCTAGGCATAGAGTCGACCAAATTTTGAAAAACATGCAGGTTTATTGAGTTCCAAGCATCCTGTATAACATTCCAAAGCTCGTCGCAATTTGTTGGACCCTTTCCCCTGATTGCCCTTTTAACTTCATTCCACAAATTTTCTATTGGGTTCAAATCAGGGGACTGTGCTGGCCATTCGAAAACATTAATTTTTTTGTCCTGGAACCACTTATTTGTGTACTTTGCCGTATGCTTTGGGTCATTGTCCTGCTGGAAGACCCATTTGAATGGCAAATTTTCTTAGGCTTACGGCAGCAATGTATTTTTCAAAATTTCGGTGAAATCAGCCGATTTCATTACATTCTGGATACGATATAGAGGACCCACACCATAATAAGGGAATGACACCCATACCATGATGCTACCACCACCCTGTTTCACCATCTTTAAATTATATTTTGGATTGAATTCTTGATGGATAGGTCTTCTTACATGGTAAGACGTAAGAATTCAATCCAAAATATAATTTAAAGTTTTTATTCGGTTTTAAATATAATGTAAATTTGGGTGGGTACTGTCCTTATTATTTTTCACATCACTGTATGTTATGTATTTTTTAAGTCGACTACATTGTCCCTTATATTCCTCTAGATTAGAAATTCCTTTGCTGCCTTCCAACAAAGGACTTTTCATCTGAAGTTTTTTTATGCAGCGGCAACGATTGCTTGGCTATATTTTGCGGATGAAGGAGAATATTTCGGCGAAATGGGTGTTTAATGTAAGGTCCAGTGAACGTCGTCCTAAAAGATTACCCCGTTGAGGAAATTCTACCATAGATTGGTTAGGACAACTGGCATTCGTTCATGACATTCTTAGGCGCCTGGCAGGAAATGTAGAGCAGACTGAAAGTCGAGGAATGAGTTGCTAAGTTGTTCTGTCCACTTACTAGTAACATTAGTTCAATTATTTAATTTTTCTTTTAAAACCTTTGATCCTCTTTCATTTGAAATTCTTTAAAAAAAATGCAATAAAAATGTAAAAATTTGTTTCCACTCTTCATAAAGTTCATGAAAGGTTCACTTCAACTACAAAACAAAACAAAAAAGAAGAAATAAAACAAGAAGAAAAATTTTCCAAGAACTAAACAGCAGGAAGGAGAAGAAGAAGCAGAAAATAGATTATAATATTAAAAGTATAATTTAACATCTTGTATGGAAAAGTGTGTAGCACTCATGATAACATGTTTCACCTTGTTTAGCTGGAAAATCCCAAAGAAAAAACTCCTCAAAAGGAAGAAGGGCAAGTAACAGGAAATGTCTTTTATAAGCAACATTTCATTGTTCAATGTTGCTGTTGCTGTTGCTTTGTTGCTGCTGATGCCATTGTTTTTATTCTAAAAAGGAAAACAGCAACACACCGCAGTGATAAATGACTGTATGAACAGCAAAATGTCACTCTGCGTTTTGTTCAACCAACTTTTTACACTCGACCACAATTCTGTTGCCAGTAAGGAAGCAAAGACTGAATGTCTTACGAGTGTAAGACACAGGGTATGACAAAATGCCAGAGACTGGGTGACACAGCAAAGTCAAGGAGTAGTAGACCGTTTAAAATGCAAGAAAAAAAAACACTTTTTCTTGATGACATACACGCTTCTTTCTCTCTTTCTCTCTTTCTCTCTTCATTTCTTATATTTTTTTTCGTTCGTTCTTTTTTACCTCAACCTGGCCTTATAAAATATGCAAATAATGCTTTAGCACGAGTACTTCTTCGGTTTCTTTTTTTCTTCTTCGTTCATACCATTCATACAAGACAAAATAGCTAAAATAGACAAAAACATTAGAGACATTGCTGTTGTTGTTTTTGTTACACACACATACATACACATACCTTTTCATCAAATGTGGTAAACGATACGTAATTTAGGCAATTTGTCAAAATGAGTAACAAACAACAACGTTTTATTTCTCTCGTTGGCTTGTTTTTTTTTCATTTTGTTTCTTATCAAGTGAGAACAGAGCGAGAGAGAGAGCGAGAACGAGAGAGAAAGTTTCAAGCAATAGAGTGTGTGAGTTGAAAAAAGAAGGAAGCAAAGAAAAACTATTCATATTAAAAAATGTTAAATAGAATCGGCAATATTTCGTATGTTTTTTGTTTCCTTTTTTAGGTTGACTTTATACGAACTTGCATGGAATATTAAACGTTGGAAAGTAATTTAAAAAAAATTGATCTTTTGAACGCTGATAAATGTTAAACGTAACTACTTAAACATACATTTAATGGACCAACGTTTAAATAAGGGTCCGTAAAAAAGACTCATATTTCTTGTCAGGAGTTTATAAAGGGGTTTAGATTGTGATGTAAGCAATGATATTAACAGAGTTCAGCATAAAATATGCAAATAAACATAATCTACCCCGCTGAGGAGGAATAATGCAAACATTTCCATTTACATGTTCATCTGTCATAGAAGTCCGGGTTTAAGTATATTAATTGGCTTCACACTTCAGACGGAAAGTCGATAAAAAGTCTTCACTAGATGTCAATAAATTTCTGAATTTATTGTTACCTTCGGAAGTCGCCGTAGTCTAGTAGGTAGTGTGTTGACTTATTAGACGTAAAGCCACGTTTCAAACCCCAGGTCACGCATCTAAATGAAATATGAAAAAATATTTCTTCGGCAACTTCCTCTCAGAAGATTTCTGGCAAAAACTCTAAGAGTAAAATCAAACTGCCATGAAACATCACTCAAAACTCTGTGTTTCGGAATCGACTTTGAATGACGCGTCAATCATGCATAAAATTAACACAAACAACATAAGTGGTGTGAGAAACTAGGACGTAATCTTGACTGAAGGGTTTTTACCTTCTAAAAGCCTTTAAAATATGAGCTCGTAGGTTACAAATAAAATAAATATAAATTTGTGTTTAGTTTTAGTTAAATTCTTTATTACTCGCACAATTCTATGTGCCACTGTTTACAACTTGATGTAAACAACAACAATTGCTTTTTTTTTGTTATTCCTCTGTTAGCATAAACAATAACAATCCCTAAGCAGTTATACGACAGATCTTTGTAACGGAAATCTTCAAACCATGATTGTTCTCTTCAAACGCATCGCGTCTTCACACAAGACAGACTAAACTTCACAAACTCCGTCACCAGCTTTGCCTTGCCTTTTATATGGCAGAGTACACAGTCTGATGAATGTTCTTGAAGGCGAATATTCGTGGCTTTGCCTTCTCTAGAACTCTATAAATGTAAACATCTTTGTTTCATTATTGTTGTTTGTGTATTTTGTTTACATTTATTCTTGTGGTGTTTATTATTGTATTTTTGTTTATATGTTTACAATTCTTTTTATGCTGGTGTTTGTTGTTGTATTTTTGTTTATAGTTTTAATGTTAAGCAATGTTAAAGCAAAACACCAGTATCTAGACTCTTCATTTTGGTAACAATATCCTTGGAGTTCTTTTGCGAACCCATTCAATCACTTAGCATTGTCTGTATACTATAACCGGCAGCTGTAGTCGCCTTTTCGGGTGTGATGGAAATTCTGTTTTCTGGTTTCCTTTTGTATTGTAATAACGCCTCATGAAATCCACAGGAATTTACAGGAATTTTGTAACTGGAATCGTTTTTACAACATTTTGTTGAATTAATGACTCGATGGGCCTTGTTGTATTCACTTTATAAATAATAATCTCACGTTTAAGTTTGTGGGAATACTCCAAACAAAATTTTATTACTACATTGTCACCATTAGAGATACAAAGCGGCATTTTAAAGCCAAAAAAATTTGTTTTCCCCTTTTTCATTACATCATGCTTTTATTAAAAAATATGTAGGCCTTGCCATTTGAAAAACACCGCTTTTTACAAAATACAAGTCATTTAGATTATATGTGTAACACCTTACAACAACAAAAATCAAAAGCTTAAGCCGTAATACATTTTACAAAGGACCACGCCTCACTTATCATCTTTTTTTAGTTTCAAATTTGTTTAAAAAAATTTGTCATCATGACTTTGCAAAAGCATTTTAAAATAAATATTTAAAAATGAAATATTTGTTGAATATTCTTAATTTGTCAGTCATTAATAATGAATTACAGAACAAAAAAAATGTGAAATTCTTTAACAAATCATCAACACCCTTGTCATTATCATTATCATCGTCATTGTCATTCTCATTCTTATTCTCATTGTCATATTCAACACCAGTTTCAATATTAATTTTTCTCCTTTTCTGATGGGGGGTGTAGTCTGTCTTTCATTCAATGTGATGCAGCATATAGAAGACTACTGTTGGTAAACATATACAAACAAATATATGTATGTGCTATTGGGTATTGTTGGAATTGTGTTGACGAATCTGTCCTTGTCTTCTTACTGGACCTTTGGCTACGACTAGCTGGTACCAAACCTTTGTATTACTTTTTCCACAGCCTTAGTTACACAAAGGTGACCTCAATCCTGACTATTATGGAACTCCTTTAAAGCTTCTCTTGTCTTGGACAACTACACTACATACATACATAATTGGTCATTACAGCTCTCTTAGTTGGGATTACGACGCAGTTTCTCACACCACTTATGTTGTGTGCATTAATTTTTATACATGAGTGGTGAGACCTACGGTTTAAAGTCGACTCCGAACGATGAGAAAACGTTGAGAAACTTTTCATGGCAATTTTATTTATTTAGTCTCAGAGTTTTTGCCAGCAAGTCTGCTAAAGATCCCCGAAAGATATATTTTTTAATTTTTGTTTTTCGTCTAGTTGGAGATGTCTGACCTGGGGTTTCAACCTAAGCCTCACGTCTAATAAGGCAACACACTACCTATTAGGTTGCGGCGACTTCAACGACAACTACTGTTGGGTTTATTGATGCTTCCTATTCTCTTTCCCAACTCCTATATAGGGAAACAACAATCGACTTTAAGGTGTTCTATTGGGCCTAATAAGTTTTTGGCTCTTTTTCTGAGTAGGCCGCCTGCTCTATCCTAGATTCGATGCTGAAATCATAGGTCTTAAGCGCCCAATCTAATGTTGCAATTGTCCTTCAGAGATTTTGAATTGCATCTGCCACCTAAGCACTTAACAGTTGGTTCTCAGCATGCTTGTTGGCCATACAAGTAAACGTTTCTCTACTCTAACACTGGCAGAAGCTCACGACACATCACGCAGTAAATTTTTCCTGGTTTTGATAGTGTTCGGTTATAATAAATACGGCGTTTTACATTCAATCAACAACCTTATAGAGAATATTTCCAATTTCTTATTTGATCGAAGCTTTATCCTTCACAAATTCCTTCTCTGGATGAAGTTAGAACCGAGAGAAACTGGCTTTACTTTAGACAGAGGTAATCGAATCAAACCACGAGCAGTTCACATATCAGCAGTGTCAGGAAAATTGGAAATAGCAACATAAATGAAGACCACATTTTTAAATTATACACCCAATACTGTACCATGTGCCTTAATGTATGCTACAACAGTCAATATATATATATATGTGTGTGTGTGTTATTATTTAAATTTCTAGGTATGTAGATTGTGCATGTAGTTGTTGTAAACCTTTGTTTCCCTTTCTTCGTTGTTACTGTTTTAAAATTTTCGATTTTTTTCGTATTTTTTATTTCTTCCGATAGATTTTATTGTTGTTGTTGTTGTTGTTGTACAATATTTTGTCATCTTACGATACATTTTAAAACATTCAACATGAACATGCATATTTTCCAGACACAGAGCATACATAATAGACATCAAGACAAGGCAATGAAACAAAAAAACAACAAAAAAATAAACAGAATGTGAACATTATTGCGAAGAAGGGAGAGGGGGAGTAGGAAAAGGGAAATTTAATACAAACACTTAAACAATAGGAAGATATATACACATATTTTATAGGAAACGGATGTTAAAAAAAACAGTAAAAAAACAGTAAAAATTTACATATTTTTTTGGCAAGTTAGTCATTTACTTTAAATGTTTGATTTGTCATTTATCATCTTGTCTGAAACCCTCCCTTCCTCTCTCTCTCTCTTTCCCTTTGTAATACCAACATATAAACCCTGTATTTTAAACGACAAATGCCATTTATTTTAAGAAATACAAAAAAGGCCATAAGCTGTGGGCTTGTAAAAACGTATGTTTCTATGTGTTACAACTCTCACTTTGTCATACCACAACAACAAAAAAGAGAAAAAAAAAGAAAAAAGACAGAAAAACTATACACTTTATTAAGTGTAATGAAATAAACCCGAAGTGAATTTCTTGATATTTTTGTATCAAAAAAAAAAAAATGATTGAAGCATCTGTTACATGATGATGTATTTCTTGCTAGTGATTTACGTGTCTTTTCGATTTTTTTCCTTATTTTTTTCTGTGTGTTTGCATGGCAAGCATTAAATAAAATTTTATTCTATTAAAATAAATGATAATGACACTGTCATCTTTGCTTTGGTCACATTAACGTCATATGCACAGAATTTCTTTTGCAATTTCAAGAATATCATGAAAAATAACGACATTCAATAATAATCATACGCCACCTGTTTCAATATCAAATAAATTTTGATTTGCATTACTCATACGCTGAGTGTTTCAATTGTGATGAGAAGTCATTATAAAAATTTTCAAAGGAAATTGTGTTGTGGACTTTTCACCCTATTCACTCCTCTATAAAGCTCAATACATATGAGCCTCAGTACATACAGAGAAAGAGGGAAAGGAATAAGAAATTGGTTTAGTAAAGCATTTGCGGAATGCAAAAACAGAATATTGTTACGTTTTGAACTTTATGAAAACGTTTAAAAACATGAGTTCGTAGATTGCAAATAAAATAAAAATAAATTTGTTTTCTGTTTAAATTGAAATTCTTAATTATTCGCACAATTCAGACTACTACTGTTAACAACTTGATGTAAACAACAACAATTGCTCTTCTTTGTTACTTCTTTGTTTACACACTTTGTATAAACAATAACAATTGCTAGAAAATTATTCGACAGATCTTTCCAAAGGAGATCTTCAAACCACGATTACTCTCTTCAAACACACCGCAGCTTCACACAAGACTGACTGAACTTTTACTGGCTCAGTTGCCTGCTTTGCCTTGCCTTTTATATAGCAACGTAAACAGTCTGATAAATGTTCTTGAGGGCGAATTTTCTTAACTTCGCCTTCTCGAAATCTCTATAAATATAAACATAGTTTTTTATTATTGTTGTTTGTTTATTTTGTTTACGTTTATTTTTGTAGTGTTTGTTGTTGCATTTTTGTTTACTTGTTTATCATTTTTTCATGCCGGTGTTTGTTGTTATATTATGCAGTGCGACAATTTGCAAACAATTTAATTGCTTATAATTTTAATGTTAAACGATGTAAAAGCAAAACACCATTATCTAGGTTTTTCCATTTTCGTAACAATATTTTGGCTGTGCATCTTATAATTGAGTCGTACTACAAGCCCTAGGAACTAGAGCCAATTGGTAACACTATTCTATACCACTGTTAACGACTTTTATGCTTCAAAACATGCCATCGTCATACTTTAGCATTAAAGGTCGTACTGGGCTTATCTTAATCATTATTTCTTCCTTTAAGTTTTTTTTTATGTCAATGCCTAGTTGGTAATGTGAGATCAATCAGCAGATAAAACAAAAACAAGTTCAAGAAGGGCTTACGTACGTACGTAATTGGTCATTAAAACCCTTCAGTCAGGATTACTACCTAGTTTCTCACACCACTCATGTTGTGTGTGTTAATTTTATACATGAGTGGGGGGTGCTACAGTTTGGAGTCGACTCTGTACGACAGATTTTCTTGAGAAAGTTGTCATGGATATTTTATTTTAACGCTCAGAGTTTTTGCCAGAAATCTGCTGAGAGGAAATCGCCGAAGAAATCCTTTTTGTATTTTATTTTGATCTCTGGCCTGGGGCTCGAACCCTGGCTTTTCGTCTAATAAGCCAACACACTACCTACTAGACCACGGCGACTTCTTCAAGAAGAGCTTCTTATCTCATAAAGCTATACCGATCGCTTTTGAGATGCACGTTATGCAACCTAAATTGACTACCTTCAAAAGGGTAAAACAATAAACATTATGGCAATTTATTGAATCAATTTAACTAGAGTTTGTAAGGGAACATCTGCATTTGTATATCTATTCACTTCCCATGGTAAAAATCAATAAATTCAGACTCTCCAATTGACTACTCCTTGCTTGTCAAGCCTGCTGGAAAACATTTAAACTCCAGCGATGAAATCACAGCACAATCAAATCCATTTTGATGATCTTATATTCACTGATACTTGCATACCAACTTCCAATCATGCACAGCAAGAGCTTGTGAAGAGAATTTAATTCTTGTCGATGCAATCTAAACATGAAATGAAGCATTTTCCATAATCTTGATTAACAATCAGAGAGAAAAGAAAATTACTACATGTACTGCTACACACGATATGTGAAGTTTACTTAATCTTGGCCACACAATAACGAAAAGAAATGGCAGAAGGATACAAAGCAGGATACAACATAACACTTATCAACGAGTAGCAGCAGCAGCTACAAAACAAGCCATTATAATAAATTGCAACACAGTAAATGGAGAGAGAGGAAGAGAGAGAGAAAGAGAGGGAGAGAATGCATGTGAGTGTAAATCTGCATTTGCAAAACTCATAAGTTTTGAGAAAAACAGCCAACCGGAAGAAAACCAAACTATAGAAACAGGCAAACAAGATGAAAAGGAAATAAAAAAAAACCAATACAGCTGAGAACCTACGTACGTACGTACGTCCGTACGTAGCATATATCCATGAATATTTAAGTTAATAAAAAATGAAATAGAAACTCACGCTTGAATTAAAATAAATAAATGTAAAGCCAAGAAAGAAAAAAAAAGAAAAAAGGGGGGCCATAAAACCAGTACGAGAAAGAAATTCAAGCAAAATTGGAAAAGAAACTGAACCGTGCATAGAAGTAAATAAAACTGAATATGAATGAATATTTCCTGTTTCCTCCTCTCTCTCCTTTATAATTTTCGTTTTCGTTGTTTTTTTTTGCAACGGGAAAAAATGAAATGAAAAAGTCAACACTCTTGGGAAATAATTGAGTGAAGGTATGAATGAATTCAGTAAATAAAATAAAAAATATGGCAGAAAATAGAAGAAAAAAATTACAAGAAAAAATATCGGCGAATGTAATGTGTATAGGAAAGACAAATATTACTTGGGAATTTCTATACCGAACGTGCAAATAAACATAAATGTAAACACATACATACATACGTACACACTTGCACACATATACATAACATTTTGTATCACATGTCAAATATATGTTACGGTATTTACAATGTCACTTACGACATGAGAGAGTAATTCTCACACATTGTCACGCTGCAAACCAAACCTCCAAATAATTCTCATTCTGAAGAAGAAAAATTTACAAAAAAAAAATATACAACAAACACGTACGTTTCAACAAAGTGAAATTTATATCCTCGAAAAATGCCAGAATCGAATAGAAAAAATGAAATACAAACTAAATACATTAAACCCCCTGAAAGTATGCAAAAGTATTGGCAAACGTAATAAATATAAGTGGCAGTAGTAGTAGTGGTGGTAGTACTACTAGTGCAGAGAATATGCAAATTCATGTATGTACGTGTTTACGTATGTGTCATATATGTACATTATGTTATTATAATATGATGATGATGATGACGATGATGATATCATGCATAACTGTGTATGCGTAACAACAACTCAACTGCTGTGATAATGCCGAGACAAATTTGTCTATTCGTATATGCTTTTTGATCACACTGTCACTCAAAGATATTTGTCTTCGTTTCTATTTGTTTTTTTTTGTTTTGTTTTTTCTTTGTACGACTCTAGAGTATCTTATGCGTCTTTCAACGCTAAAGAAACGAAATTGCATGCTGGCATCATAGTTGTTACAAACGAGGCTTGCGAGAAAAGTCGCAAATTTGCATCTTTTATTAGAAATATGAAAGCCAACACAATACAGGATAATTTTTAAAAGCAAAGCTCTACAAAATACACATTCATTGTCATTGAATTTCGAAGAACTAAAATAGATTTGGTGGTGTGTTGGCCATGAAAAGTTTTTCAAAAATTCTTCGTTTGGAGTCATCTTTAATTTATTAAGGCGTATTTACTCAATGAGTTATTGAGTGGATATTGGAAGTTACTTCGCTGCACAGACGGTCATCCATTTTGATAACCAGTGCAGTCTGTTCCACTTCATTAGAAGTACTATTTGATACATTCAATACACTCTCTGATATTCCTTTGTAGCAAAAGTTTAAGCGACTGGCTCAGTCTCGGTGCTGTTAAATCCTAACCCAACTTGGACCAGGAACAGGCTGCATTAACCGAATGTGTTTAGCGTCGACTGTAGTCTAAAGGTAATGTGTTGGCTTATTAGACATAAAACCTCGGTTTGAGGTCAGACATCTCCAACTCAAAGATATTTAAAAAATATTTCTTCAGCGACTTCCTCTCAGCAGATTTCAGACAAAAACTCTGAGCTTTAAAATAAAATTGCGATGAAAAGTTTCTCAAAAATCTGTCGTTCGGAGTCTACTTTAACCTATAGGTCACGCCACTCATGTATAAAATTAACACACACAACATGAGTAGTCCGAGAAGCTGTGTTATAATCCCGACTGAAGGGTTGTAAAATGACCAATTAAGTCAGCAAGTGAATAAGTCAAATAGTCAAACCATTGACATGGGCCCCAATTTATTCCGGAATCACCCAAATGATTCTTCCTCAAAAAAGAGACTTAAACTTCGGAGTATTTTGATGTTTTTGTTTCATTATGGCACACGCAAAACATTCAAGATTATCAGGACTTAGCTTCACCTATCCGTTGGCAGATAGAATTCACTCACCACATGACTGTTAGCGTAAACAAGAATAAGAAGTCGACTATATGCCTTAAATAAATCCTTTAAATTATTGAATCATAGGGCGTACCAAGCGAGATGCTACTGCTGCCTTTAGTGCTATTGAACGGGAGTCTAGTAAGATGGGTTTGGCAGTAAATGAGGGCAAAACAAAGTATATGTTATCGACGAGTAGAGACGCGCGGCGTATTGATCCTCAGATTACGGCCGATAACTATACTTTTGATACGGTCAGGGAATTCATCTATCTTGGCTCCGCCGTTACCATCAGAAATGATATCAGGCTGGAGATCAAGCGCATGATCACTCTTGCCAACAGGTGCTACTATGGTCTCAATAGGCAATTGAGTAGCAGAGACCTCTCTCGTACGACAAAACTAACACTCTATAAGACACTCATCCCACCCGTGCTTCTTTATGGCGCAGAGGCATGGACCCTATTAAGCACTGATGCAGCGGCCTTGGGACTGTTCGAGAGAAAAGTACTGCGTAAGATCTTCGGTCCTGTACGAGTTGGCGATGATTTCCGCATCCGATACAACAGTGAGCTGTATGAGCTCCTCAACGACATAGACGTTGTACAGCGTATTAATAACCAGCGGCTGCGCTGGCTCGGCCATATCGTTCGAATGGAGGAGGATGTTCCGGCGAGACGGCTATTTGATGCGGGAATCTGCGGAAGTCGGCGAAGAGGACGACCTTGTATCCGTTGGAAGGACCAAATCGAGGAAGCCCTGTCATCGATTGCTGCGACCAACTGGCGTAGGCGCGCAAGAAGCAGAGGCGCCTGGAAGAATGTGTTGCGGCAGGCCGAAATCCGTTAAACGGGTTGTTATGGCCAATTAAGTAAGTAAGTAAGTCAGTAAATTATTGAAGGTGTGTAACTAATAGAGCTCTGAAGCCCATAAACCCAAGACAGGTCGGTGGGTTATATAATCATTCGATATTCAATAGTGCCACGAAGACCATTTCCGTTCCAATATTAAAAGAGGTGTCTGCTCTGTAGGCTATGGTATAGCAAATGCGCAAATGACAAAGAGAGGAAAAAAAGACGTGCGGCTTTAACTTGATAGAGTCAAGGACGATTTCTAAGATTGTACCAAACATTGCAGTCTCCTTGTGATCATTCATTGCTAACGGATTATTGCGTCCATCCCTTGGGCTCTATGATCGTCAGGGTACATTACTCTCTATTTTATTTTTTGCTTTAGATTATCACTCAAACTCCATCATTAAGTCACTCCAGAGTCGGTTGAATAAGAATTTTACAATTAAAACTCCATAAACTGTTTATCAGTTAGGGAGTCATCTAGTCATCATAGATTCTCAATGAAAACTCTAAACCTTCTCACACTGGCCCTCCACTCATATTGTAATTTCCATACATTTTTGAGAGAATATTTCAGACAAAAACTACAAACTGCCATATTTATGGTATATTTCGAGATCTCTTTCTTTCTTTTTTATTTCGGCAAACTGTAATGAAACCAAATCAACTTGGGAAATTTACTTCTTCACATATGAAAAGAAAAAAGCTCTTCAAGTACGCCAACAAGCAAAAGACAGTCCATATGAGCGGAATACAAGTCCTCGTTAACAAATTGCAAAAGTGAGAAGGCACTGTTCAACTACAAAGTGCTACAAACTGTGAAAAATTTTTGCTTTTTTCTTTCGTTTGGCGGGGAGGGGGATATTATAAGTAAGGAAAGGCACATAGTCAAGGAAGACATTTGTCCAAAGGTACTTTTCTTTGGCGCAATATATCTGACAAGTCAATTTAAGTAACGAATACAACAAAAAAAGAAGGCTTCTGGTGCATATTACACACACACATACACACATAGTTGTCATACGTACATATGTACCTAAGGCCCTTTGACTCAGTTTACATACTTCAAGTGCAGTTGAGTTCCAAAAAAAAAGGGTATTTTTATTTATAATTTGAATTTTATCATAACGATGTACAAGTCCTCGTTGTTCTCCTTCGCTTTGCGCACAACCATTCCATTCATTTATCGATAATGTCAGTTTGACTTTTGATAACATGGCTGGAATGATTGTCTCTTGCTTTCTTTCTCTCTCTCTCTCTCTGTGTGGATGCTTCTGTAAGTATAGAAAACTTGATAAAAGAAAAGCAAAAACGAATGCCAAAGTAAAACGTTTAGATCCTTAAGGACATTTCCTTCCATGCAAAAGAACTTTACTGTGTGAACTGTTTAATTTGCGTAAAGAAATGTTTTGGATGTACAAAAAATATTTTATTTACAGTTGAAGGTATTTAGCAATAGGAACTAATTTCTTAACAAAGTAAATAGGATGGTAGGTATGTGGACAAATACAAGAACACCTAGAGGTTATTTGAGAATGAAAGAAAAATACGGCATACAGCATAGCAAAGGTATTAGCAACGCCAGCATGAATGTACATCCTTTAGGTTGGTTTATCCGAAAAGAAACACCCGACATAGAGATTATCAATGACTCGAAAGTCATAGTGGCAAATACAAAGAAAACAAAGCAAAAGTATAAGCAACGCAAGCATAACTACACAATCTTTAGGTAGGTTTATGTCGATTTACCTTTTACCACACAATCTGTAACATTCCCTAAACACGTCTTCTTATTATTCAGACAATAAACCACCAGCATGCTGAAGGAGAGCCGGAAAGATCACTCAAAGCTAACTGTATCAGCCAACATTTGATGGGTATTCCCATTAGGATTAGCCATCCGTGACGGCGCAATTCAGTATTCGCACAATTTCGAAAGGCTTCTGAGCTTGAAGGTCTAGTAGGTAGTGTATTGCCTTAGTAGATGTAAGGCCAAGGTTCAACCCCAGGTCAGACATCAAAACGAAAATATGAAAACAATATTTCTTCGGCGACTTACTCTCAGCAGATTTCTGGCAAAAACTCTGAGAGTAAATAAAACTGCCATGAAAAGTTTCTAAAAAGTCTGTCGTTCGAAGTCGACTTTAAACTGTAGGTTCCGCCACTCATGTATAAAATTAACACACACAGCATAAGTGGTGTGAGAGGCTAGGACGTAATCCTGACTGAAGTGTTGTAATGGCCAATTATGTATGTGTGTGTGTCTAATCTTGAACTTTAGATTTTCAGATTCTAAGACAATATCCATTGTACATCGGCCACATCATCTTACTGAATATCTCTCATCCTCATGAGGTGAATCTCTTTACCCGCTTTCTTCTATTAAACTTGTCTGCTACTTATTCAGTGTATTGATTGGGAATATCTGACATCAGTCAACATTATCGCTCCTCCTTTTCGCCGTGTTAAGCATTCTTCCAATGCAACGGGCGAATCTCCAGATTCAGCCTTTCGCATGCGAGATGATTCTTCTTAACCAAGATAATTAAGAGAACATGTATTACGATAACAGTTTAACAAAACATCTGATAAGAGGAAATGGGTTATCAATGCCTCGAAAGTTTTCTAAGTTCCGTTTCCCCATTAGGTATGATAGGTATTAGAACCACCATCCATTACAAGATAACATCTCCTCTTTCTGGCATGCTCCACCAGAACTTCTGTCAAGGCTCCAGGTGGGCTTGCATCATCATGGGTCATATAAAAACCATCATCATTTCGATGCCCGATCCATTCACATACGCCGCGGTTGTAATGTCACGGGTGCAAAAGATGGCAGAGATTATTAAATCTCAACTTTCTTTCCAAAGTAAACAACAACAACAACAACAACTATTCCGAAATGTAATTTCTGTTAAGAATTGTTCAATAGAGACCCTCCTGACGTATGCTTTATATTCATTTCATATAATGCGTATACGTGCCAGTACCTCTTTGCATATGCTTGTGAGTATGTCTACATACACATATCGTTGTCGAGATTTATTGCTTTTAATGACATTAAATCAGTTAATAATACTCAAGTACTTTTTTCTCCTCTTCTTCTTTTTCTTTTTCTTCATCTAAAAACTAAATTCAATTTCATTTTATGTTTATTTGTACATCGAAAAGAAATGAAAATGCAAAATGAAAAGAGAGAGAGAGAGAGACAGACAGGGAGAGGAAAAATCATCATAACGATAGCAAAACATATAATAAAATGGCAGAGGAATGAATGTGTTTTATTATCGTATCGTATCGTATCGTATCGTATCGTATGTTACGTACGATGTTGAAATAATATTTTAAGATTTTCAAAAAAAAAAAATGTTTCATTAGCATTCAATAAAGTATTGTTTTGTTTTAATTTTGCTTAAAGCATTAAAAAATAGAAAAAATAAACACGAACCCATATACACACACATATGTATGTGTGCGTGTGTGGGTATCTATAGCTGTAGTTGTATACGTACATATATTATCATTTTATTATTAAACGACAACAATAACAATAAGACAGAAACCTGATAAAACATAGACTAGCTGCACACAGTGCACAGTGGCTTGAAATGGCTTATAAAACTCATAATATTTATGACAAAATGATATCCATTTAGGGGTACCAAAACCAGCCATCTGATAAGGCTAACTGCTGTTAAATATCATTCATCTGAAGTCTCGTCTTCTTAGTGAAAGGCTTGTCAGTTACGAGTATGAATCTTTAAAAAAGCATTCCTTCGAACGCAAAAAAACGCTGACTACAAAAGTGGTAATTCAAACGGTGCCATGGTCGTCAGGATGGATCTACTGTGCAAGGAATTGCCAAGATTAAAAAAAGTCTAATGGCGTTAAAACTCATGACGTCGTGAAATCACTCTCTCTGAAAATTTCTTATGCAGAGTTCTTCGCACAGTTTTGTAGGAACCACACCCCATTCAGTTCAAATTCTTGCATCTGTTATAAGACCAAAACGTTGAGAATTTTCGATTTTTCCAGGAAAGTTGTAGTTACGTTTTTACCTTTTAAAAACGTTTAAAATATGAGCTTCACTAACTCAGTCGCCTGCTTTGCCTTGTCTTTTATAAGACGAACGTTTATGGCTTCGCCTTCTCGAAATCTCTATAAATGTAAACATCGTTGCTTACATTTATTCTTGTAGTGTTGTTTGTGTATTTTTGTTTACTTGTTTACCAATTCTTTTATGCTGGTGTTTGTTGTTATTATTAAGCAATACGATAATTTGTAAACAGGTTTGTTTACTGCATTGTTTTGTTTTTGTAGCTTTTGTTTGTAGTTTTAATGTTAAGTGATGTAAAAACAAAACACCAGTATCTAGATTTTTCATTTTCGTAAAAATAGGATGTAAAGACGCCGCCAGATCGTAATGTATCACTTTTTGAATCACCTTTTTAAATAAAATGACTTCTTCACAATCGCTCTTGGGTTTGAATTTTATGGGAATATGGAAAAATCAAACGGCTTAAACGTTTTTGTCAAAATCCTCAAACGAATTTAGCAAGAAATTCATTTTAATGCCACATTTCGCAAGCGTTTATCCTCCATGTGATGGTGCCATAGTGCAAACACAATAAAATTCAAACAATTGCTGTCGAATATTTAAAAGAATTTAAGAAGAGTAGCAGCAGACGCTTGCAATACTAATGGGAATACAAAACCGAAAGAAAAAAATTCCTACAACATCATAAGCAACAACAAAAGCAATACAATGCAAAAAAACAAAAAGTGAAAAAGAAAATTAAAGTGCCGAAACAGAAATGAACACAATAAGCAATTCTACTAACGTGCAATTTGTTGTGCAACTTTCTTTTTTTTTCTCTTTATTTTGGAAACAATTCTTATGCGTTTTAGTTCTTCTCTCAAAAAAAAAAAAAAAGATAGAAAAAGGAAACTTTTGTTAGAGATTCCTAAACACAATGCTTAAAACAAAAGCAACAAAAGAGCTTAATGCCACGTATTAGGTGGCTTTATTTTGCCTAAAAAGAGCATTTCATTCATACGTTTTCATGCAAAAGTGTCGCTTGCATTGTGGCAAGTCAAAAGCATTTGAAGCAGCATTTGAATTCAAGCAAATTAAATTTGAAAGTGTGCTTAAAAACACAAGAAAATAAAAAATTAAATTATGTTTGGCACACACACACACAGAGAGGAACAGAAAATAAAAAATATTTCATGTTTCGAAATGCGATGAAATAATACACAATTGTTGCCAAAAACATCAACTACAACAACGAGTTTTATGGCAATAAATTTTATTTGTATTACAAAAACTGTTTAAAACACTCGTACCCATACATGCATACATAAGTAAAAAACAAACGTTTCAATGTATTTGTTTGAAGGTAACCCGTAAGCTACTTATTACACTTGCTAACATGTTTTCTCACTTAAACTTGGCATACCGAAAGCAAGAGCTGCTGCAGCAGCAACTTTTATTTGCTTTTATTGCTTATTTCTTACACTATATATGTACCCCTGTTTACATCTCCATACATACATGTATGAGTTCGACACACAAACACCCATACATTAAACACCTACTAAGCATACATATCTGGCATAGGCAATCCTACTACACTTACTGTCTCTATCTCCATAAGTAATGTTATGAATACTAAATTTATATATGTTTTCTTTACTCACCTCTCTGTCTCTCTCACTCTCTCACTCTCTCACTCACAATTTCATACATTTCCTCTCATAACTTTCGTTTCTTTGTGTTGTTTTAATAAATGTGAACATTTTTTTTCTCTTACATCACACATCCACTTTAACGCTCTCATAGTGTGGGAGAGGGAGAGAATATTGTATTTTATGAAAGTGTAACGCATGAGAATAAATGTTATAAGAGAGTGTATGTGTGTATATGTTTAAATGTCTACATACAATCACAACTACATTTAAACACTTTATTATTAGATTTCTTGTAGTAGAGCAAGAACAAGCACATGCATGCTGTATTATCCATGCAGAGTTGTGCATGTGTGAGTAAGAAGCCATATTAAAATGCAGCCACTGATGTCAGGCAAATGCTTATTTTTTCTTTGTTGTTAATTTTCCCTTCTTTTTTTGTTGTTGCTTTTTATCCTTTGCCTTAAGTTAAGCCTGCAACAGTTTTTCTCTGACGCTCTTGTTTATATTTTATGGTACCCGAGATAATTTTAATAAAATTTAAAATAATTTTAAAGAAAGAGAGACAAGTTTATTGTGGTAAAACTTGTCAATTTGTAATTAAAAGTCTTTGGCAAAAAAAGTTCTTTAAAGAGAATAAAAACTTATTCAAGAAAATATTACAGGAGACAGAAAAAATTCTAGGTTTTGAAATGAATTATAAAAAGAGAAATTAATTAACGAATTAATCCTAGGCTCTTCGAAGCAAATAAGAAATGAGAGAGATGCCTTATCGTAGAGAAAATTCTGCTGGAAAATTATCATTGAAAACCTCTTGCTCTAGCACCCAATCATAGTATCTAGGTGTACATATGTAAGGAAATTACTTCCTTAACTTAACTGGGTTTAACTATAAAAACCATAAGCATCCCGTAATGCTTAGAAAACTGGCCACCACTTTGGCAGCCAGATTCAATTATTTTTATGCGTTCTTCCATTAAGCAATTGATACTTCAGGTGAAAGATATTTACCAGCTAATAGCCTTGTCAGATTTGCAGATTTAAAAACATTCTGATAAAATTCGATTAGTTTTCTTCCTTCCTGTTGCCTTTGCCACACTAATCGATGGCAAAAACCGCCCTCTAACAGCGTATATGCTTTCGCGCCATAAGGAAGCACGAAGAGGTTAAGTGATGCAAATCCAAATGCAAAATGTGCAGCTATGACTCTTAGGATAAGCCAAATTGCTGAAAATGGCATGGAATCGACAAATTCGCGCTATTCGTCATACTTTCTCTAATAGAAGAGATATTTTTGGTAGCAATGTAATGCTTCACGTATCTTTATATAAATAATTGTATATCCTTTAGTCAGGATCACGACCTAGCTTCTCACATCATTTATGATGTGTGTGCTAATTTTATACATGAGTGGCGGGACCTAGAGCTTAAAATCGACTGCGAGAAACATTTTCATGGCAATTTTATTTACTTTCAGCTGAAAGGAAGTTACCGAAGAAATATTTTTTTCATATCTCGTTTGGTTGATGTCTGAGCTGAACCGGGTTTGAACCGAGGCCTCTCGTCTAATAAGCTAACAACCTACCTACTAGGCCATGGCGACTTCAACATCCATTACTAAAGTGAATAATAAAACAATAAACCAAGAAAGCTTTACATGCCAATTTTATTTACTCTCAGCGTATTTGCCAGAAATCTGCTGAGAGCAATTCGCCGAAGAAATATTTTTTCGTTGGAGAAGTTTGAACCCTGGCCTCGCGTCTTATAAGCCAACACTTTACCTAATAGGCTACGGCGACTTGACGTCTCTTTACTTCTTAATAATCTTAGCAATGCCGTGCATAGTAGGTCGATTATGAAAACCATAATCATCCCGTAATGCTTAAAAAACTGGCCACCACTTTGGCCGTCAGTTTCAATTATTTTTATGCGTTATTCACTCAACAAATGACACTTCACATGAAAGATATTGAACTGCTGATATCCTTGCCAAATTGGCAGATTTAAAGCCACTAACTAACAACCTTGTGATAAAATTCAATGAGTTTTTCTACAAGGGGCCATAAAAAGGCGTTATTTAGAGGACTGGGATCTGATATATATTTTCCACCTGCTTCTTAATGCAGGTATTGTCTTAATACTTCTTTTCAAAGCTATTTCGTAAGTCCCCTTTAAACAGTTAAATAGGAACTTTAATCAGATACCTTTGCTTATACAGATCGTTAAGCGTTTAAAGGTATCCTTCCTCTCTTAATTTTGCTTGACCCTGTTTTAATAATAAAACATTCTCGGCACATAACTTTTACTCTATTTAGTTTAGTTACAATAAAAATACCACAAAGATACCAGAAACAAAGCAAAAAAAAAACCCAACTAAAATACCCCATGACGGACATTTGATCTAAATAAGCAGCAAATCATCACAGCCATACTACCGGTCATACCGTGAATAGGGAGGGAAAGGGGAGAGTAAAACTTATGGGAACGTGACTTTTGGATTTTATTATCGCTTAAACTACTGCACGTAGAGATTTTTAACGCAGCATTAACACGCCACAAAGACACAATTGCAGTGGTTTTTATGTGTTTAAAAGGATTCCAATCAGATTGTTCCCTGGTGGCCAAAGACTCTTTAGAAAAACCAAATGAAAACAAAAAAAAAAAACAAAAAAATAAATGGAAGGACAAGCAAAGGGGAAGGAAGGAAGCAAGTAAATGAAAAGTTATAGTTTACATTGATGAGCTAATTTAAGGAGAAATCAAATAACAAAAGAAAGAAAGGAAAGAAATCTAGACAACAAAGACAGACAGACAAATACACAGACAGACAGACAGACAGAGAGACAGTGGCAGTTAGAAGACAGGCATAAATATTGATTATAAAGAGAACGATAAATTGTAATAGAAAAGCATTCGTACGAATAGAAACAAAACACAGAAGTTTTTCTCATCTTTATTAGAAGGTTTGTTAAAGCTTTAAAAGATTTGCTAACATTGTGGCAGGACTCATGCAAATCTAAAGAATTTCCCAAAGGATTTTTCTTTTTTTTCATCGTTCTCTTCTTGTTTTACTTGTTTTGTTTATGATTACAGACAGAGGAAATTCCTTTAGAGTTTTACTTAAACAGCCAAAGGATATGAAAGGCATTTGAGAATAGAAAACCAAAACCAAAGAAATTACCAAAGCAATGATACTCTCCTAGTTAAACCTTTTAAACATAAACGAAACAAGCATAACGATTTGCTCATATTTTTTATTTTTTTTTCTTTGTTTTTTAGGGGCTTCTCTGACAGGCATTTTAAAAATTTTTTTTCTGATTTTTTTCTTGTTTTGTTGGGAAATTTTTCAAATTATTTCGAATTGGGCTTAATTTTTGTAACATCAAAACCATCCATAACTGGCAATTTTTAACAATTTTTCTACTTTGTTTTTCCGTTTTTTAACTCCAAAGGCTAGGCATACGAGGGCGGTAGCAAAATGTTTTAAGTTTTCTTTTATATTTTCAAGATTTTTTTAAATCTCTATTGAAAAAATCATTGAAGTCTGCCTCAATCAGTAGAAGAAGAAAAAAATGATGAGCAAATTAAAGCTGCAACAATTTCTATACTCCACTTGTCTCACACAAAAATTCATTCACATTCAGACAAACAAAGCGTTGCTGGAGTAAAAGAATTTCCAAGTGGGGATTTTTCTTTTAACCACCACTTTTAACATGTTTTTTTTTGCACAATTTTTTCATATTTCCCTACATGGGATATGGAATACGGTTTATAGCTTAAGGCTGGGTTAACATCAGTGGCAAAATACCATTATGCACACAGACACACATACACACTCCGTACATACTCAAATACTGGCTAAAACTTAAACATTTTCATACAAACAAAGACTGAAGTCAGTTAAAACGTTAATACGGCTACGACTACCAGAAATATAAAACAATAATAACAACAAAAGGTAACAGTAACGGTAACGGTAACAACAAGAAAAAATACCGTTGCATAGAAAAGAAATTATAAAAATCAACAGTTAGGCGGTATGTAAAGCTTGCAGGATGTCTTTCTCTTTCTCTCCCTCTTGCTCTTAAACGGCACAGCCTTGTTTTTCCGTCAAACCTACTGGAAGCCTGCACACAGCAAAATTACTAAAAAAAGAGAGGAAGGAATTCCTTCTTTCATTTGCTTGAATCATACAAAAAAATATTGCAACAAAAGCATATTTATTCCAAACGCTTAAGGCATTATTTCCTTTTTTTTATTTATTCCATGAAAAAACTGGAAAACAAAAGAAAAAACATTGAAATCAAGCAGCAACTGATGGCTAAAATTTACACAACGAAGTGTAGAAGAAAAACGGAAATAGAAAAAATATTTTCAACCATTTAAGAATGTAAGAATGAGGCTGGGAATGTTCGATTTAATGGCAAAAATAATGGATAAAAAGTATTGTATTGTAAATGAAATTTTAATTATTAAAATAAGGACTGAAAAAAAAATCACTTTAAAATGATGAAACCACAATTAACTCAGGCTAATGAAATCATATGTAGCGTTCTTTTCCTTGGTAGTTTAATTACGTTTCATTAATTGTTATGAAACCGTGAGTTGTATTTTTATTACTCAGCAGAGATCAGCAATGATCGAATCATACTCATAATTCCTGATACTTTTGCGTACTTATTTTAATATAATGAAACCTCTACTCATATTCCAAGTTTGAAGTACTCATCGTATTCATACTTAACAACACGTATGATGTTGTTAATGATTTCGACTCTCCATGACTCAACATATACACGAATCACAAAATAAGTATGAAACGCTTACGAACACTGAACTAATGGGTGATTTTTTAAGAGCTATAAGAAAATTTTTCAAAAAAAAAAACGCATAAAATTCAGAAAAATTCATGAAATCTTTATTTGAATCGATAGTACGGTCCATATAATTTAATGTTTGAAGATTATTTCATGCAAATGTTGACCGCGACTGCGGCTCAAATGGTCCATCCGCTTAGTCCAATTTTGGCATACTCTTTCCAACATTTCGGCCGGTATCTCACGAATAAATGCTTCAATGTTGTCTTCCAATGCGTCAATTGAAGCGGGCTTGTCTGTATAGTCATGAGCTTTAACATAGCCCCACAAAAAATAGTCTAAAGGCGTTAAATCGCACGATCTAGGCGGCCAATTGACCGATCCCGAACGTGAAATAAAATGTTCTCCGAACTCGCCTCTCAATAAGTCCATTGTTACGCGTGCTGTGTGGCGTGTGGCACCGTCTTGTTGAAACCACATGTCATGCAAGTCAAGCTCTTGTATTTTGGGCAAAAAAAAATTGGATATCATGTCACGGTAGCGCTCACCATTCACAGTTACGTTACGATTTGCAGCATCTTTGAAGAAGTACGGTCCAATGATGCCACCAGCCCATAAATCGCACCAAACTGTGACTTTTTCTGAATGCATGGGTAGCTTTTGCAATGCTTCTGGCTGATCTTCACTCCAAAATCGACAATTCTGCTTATTTACGTATCCATTGAGCCAAAACTCAGCTTCGTCGCTGAACACAATTTTTCGATAAAGAAGTGGATCTCCGGCCAACTTTCCAAGAGCGCATTCACCAAAAATTCTGCGTTCCGGTAGGTCGTTCGACTTAAATTCTTGCACCAGCTGTATTTTGAAAGGCTTCACACCTAAGTCCAAAATTTTCCACGTTATTGAGTAACAGAGGCCCAATTGCTGCGAACGGCGACGCATCGATAATTGATGGTCATCATTAACATTGGCCGATACAGCTGCGATATTTTCTTCAGTTCGCACTCTACGTAAGCGTGTTGGTGGTTAAATGTCTAACAATGTAAATTTGGTGCTAAATTTAGTCACAATAGCCGGAATAGCCGCTTCAGTGGGTCGATTAAACTGACCATAAAATGGAAGAAGCGCGCGATGAACTTTCTTAACAGAGCACGCATTCATTTTGATAATAAAATTCAATAATTTGCAAGCGTTGTTCGTTTGTAAGACGATTCATGGTTAAATTATAGACCAAACTGAAGATGTTTGACAGTGTGAAACAAAACACGAAACGTGCGTGAGCTGTTTAAACCAGTGTTGACAAAAAGCTAATTGCTAAAAAATCACGCGTTACTTACTACGAGGTTGTGTGTTTGCTCTGCTTGCTGCTCTGTCTTTTTTGCTTATGTGTCTTTTTTCTTTCTTTGTAAATGCAACAACAACTAAGACTGTAAATTTTGTTGAATGGTTCGAGTCACTCTAGAGGTATGAATCTAAATGAGTAGAGGCTTATGAATCAAACATATTTCGAATGGTATGAGTTTGATGTCAACGTTGAACGCATACTCATTGCATCCTATACTTATAAATCAAAGTTGTAGTGGGTACGAATGAATCAGAGTACATAGTTAAATTTCAATATTGTTGACTCACTTATATTCATAATTTCATGAGTGCTTATAAGCAGCGAAAAAACGATTCATTGCTGATCTCTGGTACTCAGTTTACAAACCCAGTAACTTTATGATCCTCATTCTTAGTAGCCAGTTCTTGAATATATCAACAAAGTGGGCATCAAGGACTTTAAACTGTAGGTCATGCCACTTGTGGATAAAATTAACACACACAACATGGGCGGTCTGAGAAGCTAATTCGGAGTAAAACATTGCAATGACCAATTAAGTAAGTAAGGAAGCTGTATTGTGGTGGATAATACCACAACATATGAATATAAAGATGAAAGCTGCTTTGGTTTTCAAGTGAGTTCTCGGTTTGTCGTCTACAAAATAGATAAATGAGCCATTAAGCGAGCCAATAGGCGAGCCAAAAACCGTGTTCCATAATTGAATTAATGCTGGCATCTCTTTATGTGACAATAACTCGGTAAATAGGTACTCAAATCCTTCAAATGTTCATATAAAAATTATTGAAAATAGGCCCAGATGTAATAAAATTATATTTCCATATCAAATACAAATAATTTTGAGAACGTTACCTATGTATGTAAGTCGCTGTAGTCTATTAAGTGGTGTGTGGGCTTATTAGACATTAAGACCACGGTTCAAACTCCAGGTCAGGCATATTCAACTAAACGAAATATGAAAGAATATTTCTTCGGCTACTTGTTCTTAGCAGATTTCTGGCAAAAACTCTGAGACTATATAAATAAAATTGCCATGAAAAGCTTCTCAAAAAATGTTTTGTTCGAAATTGACTTTAAATTGTAGGTAAATCATGTATAAAATTATCGCACACCACATAAGCATGATGAGAAGTTAGGTCGTAATCCTGACTGAAGGGTTGTAATGACCAACTATATATGTATGTGACCTATGTTGTATTAAACACTTTGTAACGACACGTTTCCGCTTGGGTGCTGGGGTAGTTCAGCGGCGTCCAGTGGTTACATAAAGAAAAAAAATCTTTGTAAATTCTATGCTATTTATTATCAATAAGTAACATAACTTACGAACTAAACTACATGAAGGGAAGAATTAAGTTAAATATTATTTAATAAGCCCTAGGCCGGCCAAACAACGGTTCGTCAAGTCATAGTGCCGAAGGCGTCAAGGGGGGTTGAGTCAGAACAACAGTCAAACGGCATGCGCCCTGGATGACTGTGGTTTCTACTGGTCCTTGCTATTACCCCGGCACGGTCAGTCAAGTCAACCAAAGGAGGATGTCAGAGCAACAATCAAACGGCCTACGCACAGGATGATTGTGGCTCCAAGATCTCCCTTTGTTCGTCCAGTCAGTCAAATTATCCGGAGGAGGATGTCAGAACGACAATCAAACGGCCTACGCACAGGATGATCGTGGTTCTGAGGTCTCCGGTGTCCGTCCAGTTACAACTGCCGATGTTTTGCTGGCTGTAAATCTCTCACTAGTGGGGACAACCACACCACTTATGATTTGATATTTTTTTAGCATCAGCCGATGTCATAAGATCAACCTGCTTTACCAGCAACTCATCACCAACTGCCCCGACTACTGAAGTCATGCTCGCTTTTATACACAAAAGTAACGAATAACAGATCAAACATGATCGAACATCAAACATGTTGTGTCCTACTCTACAACTTACCAATGTGAGAGCAAGCACCGATTGAATTCAGCAGAGAGGTCTTGTAAGTCAAATGTAAGTCGTACGACAACCGGTATAAAGAATAATAACATTTCTAAAAATAGATCATAAGGAGCTTAACAAAAATTAATTTAAATATTTTAGGCACAGTGGGGCCTATTATAAACTTAAACTAAAATATTTACAATAATTTTATTTGCAATGTTCATATAGAGAAAAAAGAATATAAAAGAAAATGAACAATGCATCAAATCAAAAATATCATCCAGTGATATGGTGTAGGCAAAAACAAGGTCTCCGCCTTTTGTCGTCACAACTTCTTAATACACATGTAACCATGTAAGGAAGGTATTCTTCTTTTTATTTTTAAATTACAAATCTCTCCTTTCTTTCTTTCAATAAATACACGTAGTATTTCAATTCCTTATAGGATATCTTTAAAGTTCTTTTAATATCGCCCATATAAAATTATCTTTAATTTCTCTGCTTTAATTAAGTTCTTAATTGGCTAAAAAAGAAAACCAATGAAGTTGTAAATGAAAATTGACCACACTGGAGTGTCTGTCTTCCTGTCCGTCTGTCTGCCTATTGCCATAATATTTGTTTGCCTTTCAATCATCTTTAGCATCAATATTTGTTATTGTTTTCATTTGCTTCGTGTTCGTTTTTTCATTTTGATTCCCTTGTTTTCCGTTATTATCCATCATTGCCTGTGCCCCTTTTAATCCTATGGCTGGCTAGTAAGTGGTTGTTGTTGTTATTTCATTGTCATTAGTATGGTTGCTGGTTGATGGCGCACTGCAGTATTATTTTGTTTCAACACCAAATCTCTCTCTCTCGCTCTCTCTTTCTTTTTTTCAATTTTCTCTTTTGTTTTTACTATACTGGCATACGAAAGTAGAGGCAATAATTTGCCCATAATGAAAAGGGCATCAAGGCGTATAATTTTGATTTAATAAAAGTCTTAAGCTCTCTGCCTTTCCTTCTCTTTCGTTGCTAGACGTGTGTATAAACTGATACTCATTAAGTCATCCTCCTGTTGATGATTTTTGCTGATTTAGCCTAAAAAGGAGTCCTGCTGTGAGGTTAAGGAAATCAAACAAATACCAGCAAAAGATAAAGTCTTAATGGCCGGCAATAATTCGTGAGAAAAATTTGGAATTATGAAAAGCAAAATAAAACTGATGCCGTATTTCAAGACTAAGTTAAATGCTAGACTTACGAAGGCTTATTTAAAAAAGGAAATTTCCTTAAGAAAATTCCTTGTTACACTTTAATAAATCGAACTGTCATTTGAGTCTATTAAACTAAAAGCAATTGAAAGAGCAAAAGCATATAAAAAAGAAAGAGAAACTGTGATGGAATCATCATCATTATCACAGATACTTACAACATGTGACTGAAAGCTTAAAAACATCACACATTATTTTATTTACATGCAACCATTACAACATGCATGCATACCCGGTACCCGGGGTATGTCTATTTACATCTCCGTATTGCCTTGAGAATGCATGGAGAAAATCTAGAATAATTCTAAAGAAAATCCAGCTTAAAAAAGGAGTGAAGGATACAAGCAGAGAAGATAAAAAATCAGTAGAAGAGAAGAAATTCCATCATGTTAATACGTAATGAAAATAGTAGAAGCCATTTTTGCTAACATGCCTGGTAAGACTAGACGTTTTTTAAAGTTTATTTTTCTTCTTTTTTTTTGTTGCTTTAACACATACTACTACACATTACCTTTAAGTGCTCATATCGTAAGGAATTCTTAGTTAGTTAAGGAGTAAAAAGCCAAAAAATGCAAAAAAAAACTAAAAAACTCTTAAGGACACACTCTATTATACACTAAGTGTACAGTGGTGATTACTTATACAGCATTAAAGAAACATACATACATAATAATCCTTCAGCCAGGATTACAACCTAGCTTCTCGCACCACAACACAACATAAGTGTGTGTTAATTTTATACATGAGTGGCGGGACCTACAGTTTAAAGCCGACTCCAAAAGACAGATTTTTGAGAAACTTTTCATGGCAATTTTTTATTTACTCTCGGAGTTTTTGCCAGAAATCTGCTGAGAGTAATTCGTCGAAGAAATATTCAAATTTCGTTTTGTTGGAGATGTCTGGCCTGTGGTTTGAACCCTGGCTTCACGTCTAGTAAGCCAACTCACTACCTACTATACTACGGCGACTGCAATCTAAATGTCTGGCAGCCAACCGAGCACTCAGTACTCATAAGGTTGAACCAAAAATATTATGGCACTGTTTGGAATAATTTATTCAAACTGGACAGAGAAAATCTGATTTATACCCCAAGTCATGTAAGAATTCAGTGTAATGAGTAGACAAAAAAACTTAAGAAGAAGCTCTCTTCTATCCTTCGCTGTTGATAGAGCCGCAACTCTTCACTAGAGTATGAACACCAGGGTCCGCCAAATAACTTTTTTTTGAAAATGCTTTAAAAAAAAAACTACTGAATATTTTCTCAAATTTCTTTTTTTATTTGAAAATACAATCCTTCCGATTAACAATGGAAAATAATTTCATTCAAATGGCTGTCTCGGCTGGCCATACAGTAGCCTACACGATCGGTCCAATTTTTAAGCACATTATCGATTGTGTGCAGCTGTATTTCACCAAATGGCTTCACGAATATTTTCCTTTAAAGCGTCAATTGTCTCTGGCTTGTCGGCGTAACACCTATCTTTGACGGCACCCCACAAATAATAGTCCAACGGTGCCAAATCGCAGTTCCGAGGTGGCCAAACGACATCAGCTCTGCGGCTGATAATGCGATTTTCAAAAATAGGGCGCCAAACATCGAGTGTAGCTTCGACTGTGTGGCACGTAGCGCCGTCCTGTTGAAACCAAATGTTGCCAATATCCTCCTCTTCAATTCTTGTGAAAAAAAATCGTTCAACATGGCCAGATAACTATCGCCATTGACTGTAACGGCCACTCCTTGCTCATTTTCGAAGAAAAATGTCCAAATTATGCCTCTGTACCAAAATCCGCACCAAACAGTGACTCGTTTTGGGTGCGTCGGCTTTTCAATATATGCGTGCGGGTTTTCTGTGCCCCAAATGCTTGTTTACATACCCGCCAAGATCAAAATGAGCTTCATCTGAAAATTTCTTTCACTTTTTTCACAAGATAACGAACATACGGAGCTGACGGTGCTTCTCTTCTTCTAAAATCCGTACGCAATTTTCGCACACATTCTGCAACATTACCCTGATTTTGAAAGTAATATCGCAATATCTCCCAGCGTTGTTCAAGCCTATACACAACAATATTCGTTCAGCGGAAGGATAAAACTAATTATCTGTCAAATCAGACGAGAGCTAAGTGTTACCATTCACGAAATATGCACTAGTTGAAAAAAAAAACGTTAGATGGTGGACCCGATATATTTGGAATGGTATTCTCATTGAAAGCGAAGATAAAGAAAGTTGGAGAGTCTTATCAAGCCAAACTGGATTGAGGTAATCTAAAGTTATGTTGTATAATTACAACGAGAAGAATATCAGACTACTCAATAACAGCATGAGGTCAGTAACCAGCTTTTTTGACCGCGCACTCAAAAGGCCCTCGTTCATTTGATATTACTTCGAGACAAATTTTAGATTGTGTTGCAAGAAAGTCGCGGTAGTCTAGTAGGTAGTTTGTTGGCTTATAAGACGTGAGACCAGGGTAAAGAAACTACAAAGCGCTAAGAGCTGTCTGATTCATCCTGTCATTAGGGTAAGTTACGATATCAAACTGTCTGCGTTGCTTCCCGGTACAGTTGACATAGCTGCCAGATTTGACGATTTATCGTCATTTTGACGATTTTGAGGACCAAAAATATCATATTGACGATTTGACGATTTATGCTCTTATTTTGACGATTTTTGGAAATTAAAAATTTGCATCATATTCTTTATTTTAGTACATTAAAAGCCACTTTAAGCTCTGTATTTACTTTGCGATTGTTACTATTGCAAATGTTCCATCAACACATTCAGAAGGTATTTGAATCCTTCTTTGTTCACCCCGAAATATTCCTGGTATCTAGAATATGGCCTAGAATTGCATAGAATCGAAAAATCATGTGGCTTAATTCCAAATTTATGGAGTATACTTTCTTTTTAATTGTATTTGAAATATATTACTCATACGCATCATATTACATGTACTGGACATGGTTACCCTGAAAAGTATGCAATAAAAAATTTCGATTTTGTCTTGTTTGAAGCTAATGGTATTAAATATAACTCATACGTCACATATGTTCTTTTCATTGTGAATTTTACATATTAAATATGAGCATAATGTGAGTTTGAAATTTTGATAAATTTATTGTTTTGCTGTGAACTACAACTGCTCCGGTTGGAAATAGATTTTTATTTCATTTATATGACTGCCGCGGATTTATGCCCTTATTTTGACGATTTTTAAAAATTAAAAATTTACATCATATTCTTTACTTTAGTATATTAGAAGCCACTTTAAGCTTTGTATTTACTTTGCGATTGTTACTATTGGAAATTTGTGTATAGTATTATATTTTTAAGTTACTTTCGAATACCTGTGATGATTTTTCTGTAATTTATTCCTTTTACCACTTAAAAACTGAAAAATTACGACTCCTGAATAACCTAATAAAATAATAATAAATTATGGACATTAGGCTTGTATATTTTTATACCATAAGTAACAGGACAGACCTCTGCAGGAATTGAATTCCACATACGAATAATCCAACTAAAAAACGTACTTATTCTGTAATGCAGTGCGCGATCCACTGGCCAATCAACCACATACGAATTTTCTGGCCAAAAAATACGAGCGTTATGTAGGAATATATGATTTTCGGGAAAAGTCCCCTTATGCAACGATGCTCAAATGATTCAATGGAGTTGGAAACACTACCGTCATTAACGAAATACTATGGTCTCTCTGAAAATGATCCCAATTTCTCAATTTTTGAAAAATAAAAAATATTAAATTAAGATAAGGGACGTTAGCTTTTAAATTCTTTGTTAAATGTTTTATTTTTTAACTCAGATATGTAGATACATTGACTTCATATGTTTTACTACAATAGAAATAATTTTGGTTTTTAAAAACTTTTAATTTATTTATTTATTTTTTTCTGACGGTTTTTTGACGATTTTAATAAACGACTTCGACGATTTTGACGATTTTTCTCAAATATTTGACGATTTGGTGCCTCATTTATCTGGCAGCTATGACAGTTGATAAGATTGCCCGGATTTATCAATAACACATCCTTGAGACAGCATTTCAATGGTAAATATGACCAGAAAATCAAATAAGATTGCGATTCTTATGATTTTAACGTCCTATTTCTTCCACCACAGCTGCTGTAGTTAGAAAAACCTCAATATTTCTGATCTGATATGTTCCAGCAAAAAGAGAAATTCTTAGTTTTCCACTGGTTTTGTTTTTTATTCATTTTGTTGTTACTTAAAGTTTGTTTTCATTACATTTTCTTAGTGATGACATTACACAGAAGGAAAAGAAAAAAGGAAAGAAGAAAATTCTTAAGATTTGGATATGTAAACAAACACACACACACAGAGAGAGAGAGAGAGAGAGAGAGTACGTATGTAAGTTAACACATTCACACATTTGCTCAGCCACTTATGGTTACATTTCAGTGTCTAGTTTTATCGTCTTGTTAGCAAAAGATTTCCACATTTTTTCTCTGCATATCCTGTGAGTGTCTTTTTTGCTGCAACTATGCTTGGCTCATCTTCTTTTTCTTTGGTTTTGTTTGGTTTCCTTTGGCTTTTTTTCAAGTTTAAACCTTATTTGACATTTGTTGCATTCCTGACACGTTTTATACCAGCAACACAATGAAAAAAACAAAAAATAAGAAAAGAGAACAGAATGAGACACACCACCAATCATTAGCAATTTAAGAGAAGAAAGAAAAAAGAAATGTTTTTCAAATATTTGTTTTGATTTAAAATTAAAGCTGACTCAAGCAAAATTATTTTTTTTTATTATTCAAGAAATTGCATTTAAATTTTGCAAAAATACGCCAGGAAATGTTTTTAAATATTTGCTTTAATTTTACTTAAAATCCTTAAACACAAACACACACACACATACACTTGCACGTATATTTTATATATTACTGTAGGAGTAACTGTTTTTTTTACAGTAAATTCTACTTCAAGTGTAGCTGTATGCCCGATGGCTGTATACCGTATAACTCATGCCGTAAAGTTAGTTTTTCCGGTATAAGTTTTGTTTTAAAAAGTAAATTTTATTTAATAGAATAGAAATTGAAAAATAAACTAGAAGAGGGGAGGAGAAGAGGTCCTTTCCTTCTTTTCTCGCTTTTCTTTTAATATTTTTAAAGTCTACTTAAGTATGTTTAACTAGAGTTTCTTCATATTTTTGTTGAGTGCTGCGGAAGAAACTTTATGCAGGAACTTAATAATCAATGACAAAAAAAATATGGCAGAACAACTGTGTGCCGTATTGAACGAACACTTTATGTGTCGTCTACTCGTATAGGAAATGGGCGTTATGAGCAGGCGATCTAAGGGGCGGCGGTAGGCAGGTTTATAGTATTTTAAACTTTTTCCACCCAGAAAGTAGTAGAGAAAAGGAAATAAAACGTTTTTCTTTACTCTTTTTTTGCCAATGGAAAGTGAAAAATATTAAATGTTTTCATTTCATAAAATTAAAGAAGGAAGGGCAGGTAGTAGGTAAGTAAACTTGGTAATAAAAATTTGGTAAAAATTAAAGTGTTTCTGAAAAAAGCAATTGAAGACAAAAAAAATCGATTTTTAATATCGGAATTGTAAGAAATACAATTTTTCGTAGTCAACTTCAAATATGCCTACTATTGCCACCTTTGAGCCAACATTTCGGCTTCCATAGTTTGATGTCGAATTATTATTGCTTCTCATTCGAATTTGATGTTCGAAATCAATGTTAACATGTAGCAATAATAAATAAAATTAAATAAATGCTCTCATTAGTTGTAATGTGAGTAGCCAAGATGTAATCCTGTAATGTCCAATAATATGTAAAGGGTGTTTTTTATAGAGGTATAGAACTTTAAGTTGGCATTACTTTTCAAGATGGCGACCGATTTAACAGCTGTCAAGTGATTTATTCTCAGTTTGGTTTGGCAATTCATCATGAATAGACTCACGCCTGAACAACGCTTGCAAATAGTGCAATTTTATTTCGAAAATAATGGTTCTGTGCGGAAAACGTATCGCGCACTACGTCCATTTTATCGTCGACAAAATCGTCCATCAGAGCAGTTAATTCGATTAACCATGGAACGTTTTCGCACCACGTTTACTCTTATTGATAACTCGCATCCCCAGAGACGCTGTACGGTGCGTACAGAAGAAGCTATTGCTGCTGTAGAGCGTAGCATTGAGGAAGACCCGAATGAGTCCATTCGCCATCGAGCACAGGAGTTGGATCTGTGTCCATCCACTTTATGGAAGATTTTGCGGAAGGATCTTGGTTTGCGTGCTTACAAAATCCAACTCGTGCAAGATTTGAAGCCAAACGATCATCAAGTAAGGCGTAGATTCGTCGAATGGGCCCAAAACGAGATTATCGTTGTTCCCGATTTTCATAAGCGAATTTTGTTTAGCGATGAAGCGCACTTCTGGTTGAATGGCTACGTCAACAAACAAAACTGCCGCATTTGGAGTGAAGGTAATCCTCAAGTGTATGTGGAAACACCGTTACATCCAGAAAAACTGACTGTTTGGTGCGCTTTATGGGCTGGTGGAATCATTGGTCCGTACTTTTTCAAAAACGATGGTGGCCAGAACGTTACAGTCAATGGTGATCGGTATAGAGCAATGATTACTAACTTTTTTATTCCTGAATTGAATAACCATGATGTCCAGGAGATGTGGTTTCAACAAGACGGCGCAACAACGGTCACACAGCTCGTGCCACAATAGATTTATTGAAATTGACAATTTCACGTTTTGGACCTGTGAATTGGCCTCTAAGATCTTGTGATTTAACACCGCTAGACTACTTTCTGTGGGGCTATGTAAAGTCATTGGTTTATGCGGTAAAGCAACAAACGCTTGACCATTTGGAAGACAACATTCGCCGTATTATTGCCGATATACGGCCACAAATGTTGGAAAAAGTCATCGAAAATTTGACGTCCAGATTGGACTATATCCGCGCCAGCCGTGGCGGTCATATGCCAGAAATCATATTTAAAATGTAATGCCACAAGATTATCTTTCGGATAAATAAAATTCATGTCAATCGAATAATCCATCGTTGTTTTATTGCAACTTAAAGTTCTATATCTCTATAAAAAAAAACACCCTTTATATGTATTCTAGTGTTCAAGATATCTGACTCCTCGGTATTCATGCCGCAATGCTTATTCGCCATTAGACAATATTGGCTCTTGAGTTAATTTGGCGTACATCATAAAAAATCTATCAGGCTATCAGACTTTATGGAAATGAAACAACAATTTTCGTCAGCTATCTATTGCACAATATTGCTACCACTTGGCTGGTTAATATCCCACAAAATTTTCCATTAAATCAAAGCAATCATTGGTCATACATAAACTATTCTTCCTTTTATCATTTGCTGCATAACCATACAATATTCACTTTCAATGCCTGCTTATCTTCATATGAATTTCATTTAAATTTGAAATTCAATTCCATTTGTTTTCATTTTGTTTTCAGCCCATATTTGTTTTTCCATATGTCTACACATAATTGTTAACGTTTTTGTTTTGTTTTCTTTTTTGGACTTTATTTACAGGTGGCCTGGATGCATTTTGAACAGTCCGCCATATTAACGGTGCACAATCATGTGATAACACGTAATCCGCGCATTAGTGTAACACACGATAAACATGATCGCCATCGCACCTGGTATTTGCACATAAACAATGTCCAGGAAGAGGATAAGGGCCGCTATATGTGTCAAATCAATACTGTTACAGCCAAAACACAATTTGGCTATTTAAACGTGGTTGGTAAGTATTCCGAATAACTGAACTTTTTTCACTTTGCATGCTTAATGTTGTTGTGGCATGAGAAAATCTTTTAATTGAAATGAAAAAACAATCCCAAATCATATTTGCTTACAACGAGAGAGAGTGATTCCCTTAACAATACTTTGTTTGTCAGACAACAACAAATAAAATAACAATAAAATAAGAAAAAACGAAAAAGAAAACAAAAATTGTGTGCGTTTTATAAATAAATTAAAAATAAATTTATTCCTTGAAACGTTCCAATATTCCTCTGCCCGTGTTACTTTCATTTTTCACACACACACACACACACACAGGCACACGCATACAAAAATTCTTAAGCAAACAAAGACCGAGAGAGTCGGTTGGCTGAATGGCTTCTACGAAATAGTAAATCAAAGCAAAATATCTTTAGGGACAGGGACATAACGACGACAGCAACACAGCATTAACGACAAAATATTAAACAACAACAACAATAGCAGCAGCAACCGTAGTAGTGGCGCACAACAACAAATATCACTTAAGAAGAAAAATTATTTGAGTAAAAAATGTATGCTTCAATGAATTCAATTTATATGCGTTACAAGCAACCGTGCAACCTAATGCTGAACTGAAGGCGAACATCATCTTCAAACTTCTTTTGTATGCCGGGACATCATACAAAAAGCACAACACAACACAACACAAGCCTGAAAATCTCTGCTATAAGTTGATGACATTGCGACATCTAATCGGGGAGAACAACGTATTCATTGTCGTCTTGACTTTTCTTTGTATAGCGACCGTTAGAATATGTTGGCTGTTCTCATTTCACGTTTAAATAGAAATGAATTGTTATTCATGTTTATTCCCCAATAAAAATTGACTCTGAATATTACTTTTTTTCCAAGGATCACCGACTTGATTTATTATAAAGCATGCTTGCAATAAATTTTTTTGTTTTCTTCTACCACAAGCACATATAAAGCCAAAAAACGAAGTGATTAATTGCAATCTAAACGTGAGCAGTATTTTAAAATTCTGACGAATTTTTATAATTTAGTATGGTTTTTGGCAATCACCGCTCAACACTAATCACCACATCCACCATTTACAATGATTGATTCGTTCATTATCTTCGGCTAATTACTTATAATACTTTTGAGCAGAAGAAGAACAGAAACCAAAATTGCATCCACTCATGCATTAGGTTTTGTACAAATCATAGTCAGATCTTTTTTATTATTCCTTATATCCTTATTATCCTTATTATAAACTTTGCATTGGCCAAGACGTGTTGTACCTCACTGGAGGCATTGAATGCTTCACAAATTTTGGCATGGAATGTAATTTTTTTCAAAATTCTTACGAACAACTTGTTTTAGGCAATTTACAGCTTCCTTAATAGCACCTTGATGCTATGACCAGGAAGCCTCATTCATATTGTTACGTTTTTACCTTTTAAAAACGTTTAAAATATGAGCACGGAGATTGAAATGAGTTGAGAGATGAGTTTCAGTTAGAATTCGTTATTATTCGCACAATCCTGTGTGCCACTGTTCACAACTTGATGTAAACAACAACAATTGATTTGCTTGTTATTCCTCTGTTTATGCCCTTTGCATAAACAATAGCAATCACTAAGCAATTATTCGACAGATCTTTGTTACGGAAATCTTCAACCCGCGCTTACTCTCTTCAAACACACCGCGTCTTCACACAAGACTGACTGAACTTCACTAGCCCAGTCGCTTGCTTTGTCTTGCCTTAAATATGGTAGGCTAAACATTCTGATGAATGTTTTTGTTTGTTCATGACTTGGCCTTCTCGAAATCTCTATAAATGTAAGCATCGTTGTTTACATTTATTCTTGAAGTGTTGTTTGTAGATTTTTGTTTACTTGTTTACCATTTTCTTTTATTCTGGTGTTTGTTATTATATTAAGCAGTACGATAATTTGTAAACAGGTTTGTTTACTGCATTGTTTTGTTTTTGTAGATTTTGTTTATAATTTTAATGTTGAGCGATGTTAAAGCAAAACAATGCAGTGTCTAGATTTTTCATTTTCGTAACAAAATATTCATTACTAGGTCCTCTAATAACTTTCGAAAGTCTTACATTCATGAATATATTCCTCTAAAAATTATCACCTTTTCTCCAACCAGTTCTATTGTTTTAACTTCTCAGAGCATATTGTGGCAGACATTTATGTTATTGTCCAGTATTTTTTAAATGCTGCCACTTACATGAAAAAAATGCCACAAAATTTTAATTGAGGTGCACAATTGTTTGCAAATTTTTAAAAAACATGGAGATCCGCAATGTAGGCTCAATCCCATTCCATATGCAGCTTGACATATTTCTGTATTTGTGGACAAATTTTTCTTTTTCCTAACACCGGCCAAAAGGTTGCCATACACTTGATTGACATGTTCGATAGGATGCTCCACTATAACCGAAACAAAAGCTGAGGCTAAAAGATATTTCCAATGTACGTTCATACATTATTGGCTATTACAATCCTTTATAAGGTTACAGTCTGACATCTGTTATACATACATACATATATACATATGTAAATGGTCATTACAACACTTCAGTCAGGATTACGACTTATTTTCTCACACCACTTTTGTTGTGTGTGTTAATTTTAATACACAGGTGACGGCACCTTCAGTTTAAACTCGACTCTAAACGACAGACTTTTTTGAGAAACGTTTTCATTGCAATTTTATTTCACTTTCAGAGTTTTTGCCAGAAATATGATAAGAGCACGTCGCTGAAAAAATATTTTTTCATATTTTCGTTTTGATGTCTGACCTGGGGCTCGAACCCTGGCTTTTCGTCTAATAAGCCAACACACTACCTACTATACCACGGCGACTTCTTCTTCTCAACGTATACACGAATCCCAAAATAAGTATGATTCGCGTACGAACATTAAAATACTCACTAAAGTGTTGTGTGTTTGCTCTGCTTACTGCTCTGTTTTGCTTATCTTGTCTTTTTTTTTTGTAAATGCAACAACAACTAAGACTGTAAGTATTATAAGTTATGCATTTAACTGAGTAGGCTTATGAATCAAACATATTTCGAATGGTATGAGTTTGATGTCAACGTTCTACGCATACTCATTGCAACCTGTACTTATAAATCAACGTCGTAGTGAGTACGAATTAATTAGAATGTGTAGTTAAATTTCAATATTGTTGACTCACTTATATTCAAAATTTCATGAGTGCTTATGAGTAGCGAAAAAACCATTCATTGCTGAACTCTGGTTTGAACCGTTTATTCACGTCCAATAACCCAACACACTACCTAGTAGACTACTGGCTTCTGTCCCCACTAATAATCCTCTATTTTACAACCCAAAGAAGTATGAATGATAAGAAAGCATTTCGGTAAAGAAATTCAGCCTAATAAACCCTAAATTAATAGCCCTTGATAGAAAAGTAAACATCGATTAAGATATCATAATAATATTGGAGGCCTAATTACCCGAACCATGAAAACTATTGGCAGAAGAGCCTTAACCTCAAAACCTTATATAAAAGTGAATGAATGTTAGACTAGCTAACACAACAACAAATACAACAAAATATAAATTCATTTTAAAAAAAAACTTTAACATTCCTTGACTTCAAAGTAAAGCAATGCAAAGCAACAGCGTTGATTGAATTTAAAAATAAGACAAGAATTCGCATCAAACCAACGTCTGTTACTTCTGCGAATACCAGACACATTGGAAATGGTTTCCAACGAGTGTGTACTACTACGGCAAACAGAAGGCATCATTTGTGTCAAATTGATATGAAACTTTGCATAGGCTTAAGGGAAACATAGAAGAAACACAGTGTCACTGTTTAGACTGTTGCCAGAATATATATTTTAAGACCATCCGTATAGACGGATGGCAAAAGCCACAAACATGTCTTAATAATTTCAAATTGTTTTTTATTAAAGTTTTATTATTATTGTTGGCCCTAAAGGCGTTTGTAAAGAGAGGAAATTAGGTATTTAAAGAGGAATTATTTTTGAAAAACAAACAATAAAAAACGAATTGAATGTGCTGTAAACGTTTAAAATCTTTTTGATTCCTTATTTTTCTTGTATCAGATAAGGTGATTCTGATTCACAATATTTAAATTAAATCATATCATTAATTTAAAGGCTATTAAGGAAAGATTAAAGCGATAGAGGGTACCTACTAATATGATCAACAAGATCCTAAGCTTACTGTTACAGTGCACAGATGTAAAGGTAGACAAGCAATGAAGTTAAGTCCCCTGTACTTCCGTAATCAAAACGGTTCAGATCATGTAACATTTTCCCGGGCCCAGTTTGATTTTTCTACACTACCGTTATTAATTCTATGAAGGCCATAGAATGGCATAAGGTCTGCTTAAAATTTGTATTGGAAAGAGGAGTCTAGCAAGTGTTTTCCTAACGGAGTTGCCTTCTGGATAGTCTGGAAAAGGAAGACCGCAATATATGCGCCACCCTTCAGGACTATAAACCCTCTATCTGTCGCATATAAGAACGTATTGTTGGAATGACAGAAGCTACTTATCAAGTCATAAATACTACCTTGTCAGTGTAGCATTGATTAGAGACTCTCATACAAAAAATCTTGCAGAATAACCTTTAAAATTTGGCCACACACGGTGTCGATATATGAACTCTGTATCCCTACGACGTTAATAAGACGTCAAATAACCTTAAGATGCGGGCTTCTTGGGGACGATTGCTGTAGACTGTCTAATGGTGAAGGTATAGCACTGGCCATTATATAGTCACCTAGCAGCAACTCGTTTCCTTGCCGTTCGCATCTTGAGTTTAAATCAAATGTCCACAAACACTACTCCCTCTTTCCACCTTCCCATAACCTATTTTCCTAAACCTGCACAATGCACTGCATGAGTAGGGGCCATCCCCTGAGTGCTGGTTTTACAAAAAAAAAAAAGAAGACAGTAAAGAACACTTGCAGCTCATGAAAAGAACTTTATACACCTGCTAGGTTAAGTTAAGTTAGGTAGCTTGTCGTTCACAGACATGTTCACTCGGAAGCTTATTGTGTTACCTAGTGTTACCCAGTATAAAGTAATTCCCCTTGTCATAATCCGAGTTTCGATGAAATCGGTTAGTTCCCTTAGTGACACGTTTGCCACTATGCCCAGATATTCATGCGTTCTGTTACCCCAAGAACCGATAACGTCTTTATTGAAGTGCAGAGCACTCACATAAAAAATTTTGTATCGATCCCATTTCTCCCACATCCTACTCTAATCTAATCTCGTCAACAAACTATGTATCTGAGAAAAAACAAAAATCGTTCTACCGGAACCTTGTCGTTGGCGTCGTTCTTGCAATTGCCACATTGATAAGGAATATTCGTTACTTGCAAGGCAAGTTCCACCATTAATTGTTCCTCAGAATCTTAATGAATCATAAAATCCCACTATCCCTCGAGAATACCTCTTTACATCTTCCACAATTTCAATCTTTCATTCTGCTCTTCATACCTACTCTACTATTACCGAAGAGTCTAGACAGTATGGGCATGAGTATATCATACTGTAGGGTGTGTGGCAAAATAACTAAGATACACTAAATAAATACAGCACAGCTATAATCATACTTTTTAACTTGTTGTCTTAGCAATATCCTCATTATCATCAGCAACAGCAATGGAAGCATAAGTTCATGCAGTAGCGACAGCAACAACTGTAAATAAATGAGTCAAGAAGTCATTCATTTCTTCAATGCTGTGGCATTTTCTTATTTATTCAGCTTTCTCTCTCTCTCTCTCTCACACACACACCCTCTCTATATCAGTTCTATTGCTGCTGGTATGGCAGTAAGTTAGTTAAAGTTGCAACATTACATTGTAAAGCATGACAAGAGTGGTAGTAAGTGGCAGGATAACAAGTCAAAAACTCATTTAGCCTCTTGGCCAAATAAATAAACAAGTGTTTTCATTTCTTTTTAACATTTTGTTGTTGTTGTTTTTTCATTTTTCCAAAACCAAAACCAAAAAAGAAAGAAGAGGAAGTTTTCTTAATGTCTTCCCACCCATAAGACTTGATTCAAGCTATGCTATGAGTTCTATGGTACAATATGTAGAGCAATGATGAGAATATTTCCGTCATGATGGCATGAACAGCAACATCATCATTATTATCGCCATCACTCTCAACAACAACAACAACTACTTCATCTTTAAGAACAACACCGTCGTCTACAAGTGGCAGGTAACAGCAGTGGCCCGATGTTTTCCTTTTTATATCCTCAACTCAACTCAACTCAGCTCAAGTTTATTTAAAGAATACAACAAAAACAAAAAAGCAAAGAGAAAAATAGAAAAAGGGATTGAAAAAAGAGAAAAAACAACAACAACTACTTTATTACCTACTTTAGAGCTTCTTAAGAGTGATAGAAACTCATCTTAAGAGTCAACTGCAACAACAACAACAACCTTAAAATCATAAACACAAATACAACTTGTGCTGATACTCCCTACTCTCTCCCACATTCCCTATACATAGTATTGCATAGTAGTGTGAATGAGTTAGTGTGAGAGAAGTAACAATCTTTAGAAATACTTGCACACACACAGTAATAGAATAGAAAGAGTGTGCAGAGGATAATTGTATTGTTTTTAATCAAAAAAAATAATTGCCTTCAAGTACCCCTCATACATAGATGTTGTGTATGTGTGCATGTGCTTGTGCTTATGCTTGTGAGTATTTTAATGAATGCATTTCTGGTTTCTTTTATTTACAGTTCCACCCAATATAGATGACTCTTTGAGTTCAAGTGACGTCATTGTACGCGAAGGCTCAAATATCTCGCTACGGTGTCGTGCAAGTGGTAGTCCCAAGCCAGTAATTAAATGGAAACGAGACGATAATTCACGAATAACAATCAGTAAAAATCATATCGGTAAGTAGACTAAAGTAGAGTAGAGTATGCGGTGTAAACTAGAGTGTGTGGTACTTTAATGTTTTCTACATGAAAAACTTAAAAAAGGGTGCGGGCATTGAAAGTATTAGGGGCTGCGTTTCATTGACTATTAGCAGGCAGAGATAAATAAAATTGTTAACTGTTATTACGTGGGAACTAGAGTGGCTGATTTAAAATAAACTCATCTGAATTATAAACAATTCAGGGCCTTTGGCGGGCATAATTTATCTCCTGCTCACATTAGTTTTTAAGATTGTATTGCAGGGAGTAAAATCTTTGTTAAATCGCAGCTCAAGTAAGCATCTATAGCAGCCCTTTCAAACGATGCATCAAAGACTAGCAGACAAGTCCAAGCAATCGGAATCAAGTCTTATACTATGTTCAGACATGTACTTTTATTGAATTAATATTCAAATTATTGATAACAATATTTTTAGTGTTCAGACACAAAATTTATTTGACAGCTGGTAAACAAAACAGCTGATTGCTACAACAACATTGCTTTTAATTTAATCGCGAAAATTATTGCCAAAAAATTTGAGAAAAAATGGAAAACAATTTAACATTGGAAAAGGTCTTCGCCGAGCTGTTGCGGTTAGCAGGGAATATTTCTGACTACAAAGTGGCTTCTCTCAGAAGGATGAGAAAGAAAAATTTGATAATACTGCATAGCTTGCAGAAAAGAAAGCTTTTGCTTATGGCACTGTTAGGGGAAAATGAAAGTCAAAAGTATTTATTTGTTAACTGCTGAATATGTCGTATTTTCAAAATATACCGGTCAGTTAACATATCCTGCATGAAATTGCGGGAACTGTTATAGATTATCAGTCAAGATCTAGAAGGTCAGCCATACTTGGAGAAGACAGGTAGAAACAGAAGCTGCTTTCTTTAGAGCAGGAACTGGATTCCCAGTAATATCTCAGTCCAGAGTATTATAAATACCTTTTCGAAATAAATTAGAAATTATCATCAAACAACATTGGGATCGAAAGGGTTAAAAATTAAATACGACATCAAGTCTGTGATGTTATTAAAATTATTTTTTATGTGACATTAGTTGGAAATATTTTCTCATCGCTTCCCGCTGACCTTCCATTTTTTGTTTGTCGTTGTTTTGTTTTTGTTTGTTGTTGACATTTGAGTTGTCAAATATCAATAGAAAGTGTTCGGAAAATAGTAATATGCTCACTGAACGTACTTAGGACAGTGCTGTATTTGAAGTTTTAATCAATATTATAACAATTTATGAATTTATTGAGCAATAATTAATTGACATTTTATATGAAATATTGAGATCAATAATGCCGTTTATTGCGATTTTCTCAATATACGTGCATGTCTGAACATAGTATTAGCATTTAAAGCTGATTCGATATCAAATAACAAAGCTGCGTTTGACTGCTGAGAAAGAGTAAGCCAAACGAGAAAAATCTGCGTTGAGCTAGACAAATATTGGCAAATAATGTGGACAAAACCCTCATTCTTAATAAACCGATTAATATTCTCAGTTGAAGATAAACGAATTCTTTCCGCCTCACCATTACGCAATTATACGGGAAAATAGAAACCGTAACAGAGATGTCCATACTTTGTCTAATGGACAAGAACTGGTGAAATTGTGTGGATCAGTATACGACAGCACTGTGTCTGCTGTAGCCTATTCATTAGTTGCACAATTACCGAGTATATCGCTTTATTCAGAAACCCATATTATACTGACACAAAACTACTGCGTCCACCAATCAAAGGTGTTGCGACAGATGCCAACCAGTTTAGACCTGAACATTGTGACCAAATGAGATTTATATGTCACTTTACAGTCAGAGTGAATAGAAATGCTAGAGACATTAAGCCGCATTGCAATACTTGACGCATATTATCTGGTCAATAATCTAGTTGGTAGACAATTAAGTATTTGTAAGAGTGATGCGCACCGTAGTCTGCATCGCAAAAGATTTCCTCGCTTTATCAAGAAGCTTCACATTACAGTTTTTATAGAGGACTAGTATTTAACCTTATTGTCACTTATTGTGTGACATACATAACATAATTGGTCATTACAACCCTTCAGTCAAGATTACGACCTAGTTTCTCACACCACTTATGTTGTGTATGTTAATTTTATACATGAGTGGCGGTACCTTCAGTTTAAAGTCGACTCCGAACGACAGATTTTTGAGGAGCTTTACATGGCAATTTTATTTTACTCTCAGAGTTTTTGCCAGAAATCTGCTGTATTTTATTTTGATGTCTGGCCTGGGGCTCGAACCCTGGCTTTTCGTCTAATAAGCCAACACACTACCTACTAGACCACGACGACTTCATAATTATTGTGTGACAAGTTTCTCAAAAATCTGTCTTTCGGAATCGACTTTTAACTGTAGGTCGCGCTACTCATGGATAAAATTAACACACACATAACATTGGTGGTGTGAGAAGCTAGCCCCATAGTCCTGGCCACAGTAAATAAGATGGAATATAACTCAATTCATGACGAAATCCGCATAGAACTTCTCTCCAAAATCAAGTAAACCACTAGGCTCCTAGTATGTGCCCTCAGAATATCATAACACCCGCAGTAAAGAGTCATGGGAAATATGGCCGTGTACAGGAAAATTAAGTGTTTTCCTAGGGATAAAGCCTTATTAAGGTTTGGATTACAGGCACCACTTCAGGAGAAGTGTTCCGTAGGAAAACTAAAGGGTGTTTTTTATAGAGGTATAGAACTTTAAGTTGGCATTACTTTTCAAGAAGGCGACCGATTTAACAGCTGTCAAGTGATTTATTCTCAGTTTGGTTTGGCACTTCATCATGAATAGACTCACGCCTGAACAACGCTTGCAAATAGTGCAATTTTATTTCGAAAATAATGGTTCTGTACGGAAAACGTATCGCACACTACGTCCATTTTATCGTCGACAAAATCGTCCATCAGAGCAGTTAATTCGATAAACCATGGAACGTTATCGCACCACGTTTACTCTTATTGATAACTAGCATCCCCAGAGACGCTGTACGGTGCGTACAGAAGAATCTATTGCTGCTGTAGAGCGTAGCATTGAGGAAGACCCGAATGAGTCCATCCGACATCGAGCACAGGAATTGGATCTGTGTCCATCCACTTTATGGAAGATTTTGCGGAAGGATCTTGGTTTGCGTGCTTACAAAATCCAACTCGTGCAAGATTTGAAGATAAGGCGTAGATTCGTCGAATGGGCCCAAAACGAGATTACCGTTGTTCCCGATTTTCATAAGCGAACTTTGTTTAGCGATGAAGCGCACTTCTGGTTGAATGGCTACGCCAACAAACAAAACTGCCGCATTTGGAGTGAAGGTAATCCTCAAGTGTATGTGGAAACACCGTTACATCCAGAAAAACTGACTGTTTGGTGCGCTTTATGGGCTGGTGGAATCATTGGTCCGTACTTTTTCAAAAACGATGGTGGTCAGAACGTTACAGTCAATGGTGATCGGTGTAGAGCCATGATTACTAACTTTTTCATTCCTGAATTGAATAACCATGATGTCCAGGAGATAAGGTTTCAACAAGACGGCGCAACAACGGTCACACAGCTCGTGCCACAATAGATTTATTGAAATTGACAATTTCACGTTTTGGACCTGTGAATTGGCCTCCAAGATCTTGTGATTTAACACCGCTAGACTACTTTCTGTGGTGCTATGTAAGGCCAATTGGTCTATGCGGTAAAGCCACAAACGCTTGACCATTTGGAAGACAACATTCGCCGTATTATTGCCGATATACGGCCACAAATGTTGGAAAAAGTCATCGAAAATTGGACGTCCAGATTGGACTACATCCGCGCCAGCCGATGGCGGTCATATGCCAGAAATCATATTTCAAATCTAATGCCACAAGATTATCTTTCGGATAAAAATTCATGTCAATCGAATAATCCATCGTTGTTTTATTGCAACTTAAAGTTCTATACCTCTATAAAAAATACCCTTTACTATGAAAATGAAGCTCATCACTAATATTTAGACTGACAGTCCGGTCTCTATCAGCTAAAAAGAATTTCAGGTTTAATGTTTAATCACATACTACTTAATACATTATAATGACATAAATAATATCGCTTTAACTCTTTTCCTTTTTTTCTTTGTTTTCCAGTTAATGAATGGGAAGGTGATACTTTGGAAATCACACGAATATCACGCCTAGATATGGGGGCCTATCTCTGTATAGCATCGAATGGCGTACCGCCAACGGTTTCAAAACGCATTAAAGTCAGTGTGGATTGTAAGTATTAAAGAAAAAATTGAAAACATAAGCATGTAGTAAAACAAACATACAAAAAGAATAATTGCCCACATTTTAAACAATTTGTTTGCACCTGAAATGCGAAAAGCTCTTTTGAAATTCAAAAAAAAAAGAAACCAAAAAAATTGCTTAACACTGGCTAAGGACCAGCAAAAAAAAGGTGGCAAATACCAGCAACATTATGAAAAACACTTGTTATGACTAATGCCAAGCAAAGCCTATGGATTTGTAAACACTTGTTGTTGCTGGAATTGCTGTTTCTGTTATTATTGCTCCTGTTGCTACTCTACTCTCTATATGCCTACGCAGCAATTTTTTTCGCTTGTAATTCCCGTTGCTTTATTAACACCAGCAAAAAAATAAGAGATTTTTGTCGGTTTTTTTTCTGGCTGTGCTTTAAAGTTTCTTGAAAAAAATGTCTGTAAACCGGTAATGGATGCAATTCCCAGTAGTCACAGGATATGCTGGAACGAAAAAAGTCCCATTTGAGTAACAGAAATATTGGCCGGCAACAGAAAAACAAGGGCAAAAAAGGAGAAGCCAAAAAAATGGTTAAAAAACACACAGAAAAACAGAGGGAGACAGAGAGAGCAAGGGAGAAAAAAGATCGAAAATAGATTTTTATTTAAACCCGAATAAAAAAAGAAACTCTGCTGCTGTATCACCATTGTATGGGGAAAAAAATGGCAGAAGAGAGCAAAAAAAGAGTACAGAGCACCAGCTCTAAATCAAACACTATAAAATGAAAATATATGTGAGTAAACGAAAAAACACGGGCAATACTTATTTCTCTCTTCCTCTCTCTATAAACTTTTCCTAACAAGAAAAAGCAAAAAAAAATTATTAAAAAATATAAACGAAAATCCTGCAGCAATGCAGGCTTACGTGCAGCAGTTTAAAGTGCTCCTCGATTTTAGGCTTGTTTTACAAACATGACGTTGGAAATTTATTCAAATCCTTAGTCTTCCTTTGAAATTGTATTTTTGTTTAGAAAAAATATTACAACAACAAACAAACAAAAAAAGCAACAAGAAATATTCTTTCTATCGAATGCTAGTGTCTGACCGATTAATCGGCTTACAACGGTCAACATTTTTGACATTCGAACCATAAATGGCTTTTTAACAAATTAAGTTGCCTCAAAAAGGTCGCGTGTGAGGATTAATAAAAAAAACGCAATGCATACGGCGGCATATGCAACATTTTGATAAGAACTATTGATTTCGATGGGCATTATATTTCTCTGCTGTTGTGCTATGAGAGAATGAAAACAGAATATTGTTACATTTGTAACTTTTAAAAACGTTTAAAAGTACGAGCTCGTAGATTGCAAATAAAATAAAAATAAATTTGTGTTTAATTTTAATTAAAATTCTTTATTATTCGCATAATTCTGTGTGCCAATGTTCACAACTTGATGTAAACAACAACAATTGCTTTTCTTTGTTATTCCTCTGTTTACACCCTTTGCATAAACAATAACAATACGACAGATCTTTGTAACGGATATCTTCAAACCTCGACTACTCTCTTCAAACGCACCGGGTCTTCATATCGGGTCCGCCATCTGACGTTTATTTTTTAACTAGTGCTTATTTCGTGAATGGTAACACTTAGCTCATGTCTAATTTGACAGATAATTAGTTTTATCCTTCCGCTGAACGAATATGATTGTGTATACGCGTTTTCGCAAATAAATCATCTTTTCAGATTAAGCTCATTTTGATCTTGGCGGGTATGTAAACACGCAAAATTGTCGTATTTGGGCACAGAAAACCCGCACGCATACATTGAAAAGCCGACGCACCCAAAACGAGTCACTGTTTGGTGCGGATTTTGGTCCAGAGGCATAATTGGGCCATTTTTCTTCGAAAATGATCAAGGAGTGGTCGTTACAGTCAATGGCGATCGTTATCGGGCCATGTTGAACGAATTTTTGTTCACAAAAATTGAAGAGGAGGATATTGGCAACATTTGGTACGTGCCACACAGCCGAAACTACACTCGATGTTTTGCACCCTGTTTTTGAAGATCGCATTATCAGTAGCAGAGCTGATGTCGTTTGGCCACCTCGGAGCTGCGATTTGATACCGTTGGAGTATTATTTGTGGGGTGCCGCCAAAGATAAGTGTTACGCCGACAAGCCAGAGAAAATTGGCGCTTTAAAGGACAATATTCGTGAAGCCATTGCTGAAATACAGCTGCACACAATCGATAATGTGCTTAAAAATTGGACCGATCGTGTAGGCTACTGCATGGCCAGCCGAGGCAGCCATTTGAATAAAATTATTTTCCATTATTAACCGGAAGGATTGTACTTTCAAAAAAAAAGAAATTTGAGAAAATATTCAGTAGTTTTTTTTAAAGCATTTTCAAAAAAAAAGTTATTTGGCGGACCCTTTACAAGACTGAACTTCACTAACTCACTCGGCTGCTTTACCTTTCCTTTTATATGGCAGGGTAAACAATCTGGTGAATGTTCTTGAAGGCGAATGTTCGTGACTTCACCTTCTTGAAATCTCTATAAATGTAAACATCGTTGTTTACCTTTATTATTGTTGTGTTGTTAGCGTATTTTTGTTTATTCATAACCTTGGAAATGATGATCATTGTTGACGCTACCTTCTCTGGTAGATAGAGGGTGGATACTCCCCGGATAGATTATTTGAAAGGGCCTCTTAATTTCTAAAATCCAAAATTTATGATGAAGGATTTGTTCATCAGGAACATCATGTAACTACTGTGCCATCGTCAACCACTTGGACCAAAATCTGGTTCGTTTCAACCTATGAAACTTATCACTTTCTACATTTTTTATTTGCCACAAATAAAATAATTTCCTTCATACATACCGAGATTTAAATGTCTTTGTTATGTTGTGAGCAAATAATCCTTTACTTAGATTTTCTAATTTCTATTCACTTTGTGGTTGTGAACACTCATCTTCTGACACATTCATTATACGCTGCTTAATTATGGACTCAAAGATGAGCATACACGTGTGGCATAATATTCTTTTAATTCTTTCGAAAGACAGAAGAAAATGTCACATTTGATGGCATTAACAAGCATGGAAGTATTAAAAATGAAAAACCAACAGGATTTAGTAACAAGAACTCTTTGTTGTCCTAAACCAGAGCTTATCTAGTCTTGGGGGCATTTACGTATGTATTTTCATAATTTTAATACAAAAAAAACGAAAACAAAAACAAACAAAAATAATTCAAATAGAAGAACAAAATGTTACATTTTCTTTGTTTATTTATGTTGATTCGTTTTTAGTTTGTGTTGTTAATATTCCATTAGAATTTTCGTTCTTTCTTTCTTGTTTTTGTTGTCTTTTAACTCGTTATTAGTGTATGTGTATGTATGTATATGGGTAATGGAATACAGTTATAGTTTTCAGTTTTAGTTACAGAGAGAATCTAAACATTAGTGCCACAATTCGTTAAACAAGATGTGACAGCTGTTGCAACATGTCCCCTTTTAACTGACCACGTTTGAATGCTTCAGTTTTATGGGGGGGGGCCATATGATATACACGCTAACGTTTCTATTTCTCTGTTTTTTCCCAATTTTCTCTTCTCCATGTGTTTATTTGTATTTTTATTTTGTAAATTTTAAAATAGAAATACACATACACAGAGAGAGAGAAAGAGAGAGCGAAAGCAAATGAAACATATTTTTATTGCTAAAAGCGACATCTGTGTGCTTTTGTTTTCGTTGTTGTTTTTCTTCTTTTTTGAATGCTTTTTTTCGTTTGTTTCAAACGTTTCTTTTTTTTTCTTTTCTTTTCTGCCACAAAAAGTATGGTACGTGCGTTTTTTACTAAAAACCAATACCAAGAAAATAAGAAATCAACCAACAAAACATATCCTCTTTTGTACATTGAAATACGAAAATTATAGCAAATGGTTGTTGCTTTTGATGCAACAGCAACAACAGCAACAACAACAATAATACAATAAAAGAAGAGAGTATAGAGAGAGAGCGAGGAAAGTGAATGACATTGTATGTGATCCTGATGGTTTGTTAGATTGCATACTGATTTGTTGCTTTTGTGCAACAAACTGACGACACATGTTATTTGCCAAGTCAACTAAAGAAACAAGCCAGCAAACACACACAAATTTCAACACAGTAACAAAACATACACACACATGCAAGCGCACAAGCTATCAGCAACATATTCATCAGCATAAGCATACAAACAAAACAAAACACAGGCCATTTTGATTTTTAACTCTCTCTTTCCCCTTCTCTCTCTCTCCCGATAGAAACTGTTCTCTATATTCTCTGTTTTTGGTATTGTCATCATTCTATTTGTCTATCCATACATGGTACGTGTGTATAAATATATGTGTGTGCGAGTGTGTTCATGTCAGTCTAAATGCATTTGCTGTTGTTGCTGTTGTTGAATTGTCAGAGCTAATGTTGCTCTATTACTCTGAAAAGTCGTTTGTATTTTATATTCACATGACATTTGTTCCTCTACACATGTACCTTTTTTGTTGCAATTTGTTTTCACCATACTCGTACTCATTGCTATTATTGTTGTTGTTATTTTATTTATAGCTCTTCTTAACTGTTGTTGCTTTTATTAAATTTGTTTTTTTATTCCAAAACAGAAAAGAAGTAAAACAAACATTCATACGATACGTAGCAAAGAAAACGCACATGTAAGGTTTGTTTTTATCAGACGTTTATCAAATGGATTAAATAAATAAAAATCCTCCCTCTTTCATTGTTTACCTTTGCCAATAGAAGAGGGTAACAAATCCTTTAAAGGATATACATATGTATTTATGGATTGATTTCTTAAGTAATTGTCTGATATTTTTTTTTTTATTATCACAAGTAGCCATACTCTGTGTGGAAGACAGACGTATTATAGGAAGGGAAATTCTAAGATCTGTGATACTTTAAACAAAAAACCCTAAAGAACTAAAGAGCAACACGATCCTTTCCTACGGAGTTATTGGAATAGTGTGGGTAACATATTTATCTGCTGCACTGGCACTCTTAATAATTAAGATGTGGAAATCAGCCAGCCGACTTCCTAGGACTCGAAATCCCTTTAATAATTTTATGTTAAACTAGTTTCCTATCATCCTAACCGTTGTCTGCAAAGCTTTGGTTCTCACTGCCATGTGCAGCCGTCTATAGGACAAAAACCAAGGCACTTGAATGGTTCTTCCTTCATCTTAAATCATATATGCTGCGAGCTTTGCATAGATTTATCTTTTCGTTATGCCAATGTATTTCAAATAATTTCTACTTATTTCTGCAATTTTGAAGTCGCCGTAGTCTAGTAGGTAGTGTGTTGGCTTATTAGACGTAAGGTCACGGTTCAAACACCAGGTCAGGCATCTCCAACAAAACGAAATCTGAAAAAATATTTCTTCGGCGATATGTTCTCAGCAGTTTTCTGGCAAAAACTCTGAGCGTTGAAATAAAATTGCCATGAAAAATTTCTCAAAAATCTGTCGTTCGGAGTCGACTTTAAACTGTAGGTCCCAACACTCATGTATAAAGTTAATACACACAACATATGTAAGTGGTGTGAGGAGCTAGGTTGTAATGACAAATTATGTATGTATTCCGAAGTGGTGAAAGAGGAGCATAGTAACGACAACTGAAAAAAGAAGGGAAATCACGACTTATAATGGAATGTCACAAACACTTTTCACTACATCGCCTTCAACTTGCATACCAATAGAGTAAATCCGCTGTAATCGGGATACTCAGTGTTGAGTGATCATTTATCGTCAATTCTAGTGAACAACACTTCATAAGATGCCACATGGTAATTACATTGGCCGTAAATATGTTAAGGTCTAGAACGATAAGTATTAAGCTAAAGTTGTGACCACAAAAGGTTGAACTCCGGGAGCTGTTGGACCTTTAAAGAGATAACCAACAGATGAACGTGTTGGACTTTCACACTCAAAGTTAAGATGAGGCAGTGCATGTGAGGATCTGGTGTAAGGACAGCACCACCTCGAAGGCCTAGAACGATAAGTATTAAGCTAAAGTTGTGACCATAAAAGGTTGAACTCAGGGAGCTATTGGAACTTTAAAGAGATGACCAACAGCTAACCGACTTAGGATTTCACACTCAAAGTTATGCTGATACAGCTTATGTAAGGGACTAGCGTAAGGACATCATCACGGACCCTTTGCAACAAGAACCAAATTTAATTGACAAATTACGTGTACATGTCTAACTGACACATCTTAAATAATTTACAGATCATTGCAGAGTTCCACTTAAACAAAATTGGTCTCTCTAAGACCAACGACTACGTATGATATGCTGAGAACTCAGAACATATTTTTTTCGCTTGTCCTATAATCCACTGCCTTGATAACATTGAATACTTAAGCGACTATCGTTTAAGTGTTCAGTCAGTCTTGTGTGAAGACGCGGTGCGTTTGAATATCTTCGTTACAAAGATCTGTCGAACAATTTTCTAGTAATTGTTATTGTTTATTCAAAGGGTGTAAAGAGAGGAATAACAAAGAAAAGCAATTGTTGTTGTTTACATCAACACTGTGAACAGTGGCACATAGAATTGTGCGAATAATAAAAAAATATTCTGGCCTACCACCATTCGAAATAAACAATTTTAATTAAAACTAAACACAAATTTAGTGTTATTTTATTTGCAATCTAGGAGCTCATATTTTAAATGCTTTTTAAAGGCGAAGACGTAGCTATTGGTGTCGGAAGTGGGATGTGTTAGAAAACTATCAAAGTTGGGTTATCAGCCTATTGCAAATAATCTCCGCAAGGAGTTCATTGTACTCTGTACTGGCTTCCTTCTACATTCATAGAACATGTCATGCAAATACCATTTACTCTAAAAAATCTGTTGCTTAAGAATAATTTATTGAAACAAATTAAAATCTGCCTTTAACTTTAACAAAATCCCTTAAACGAATGTAATCAATAATGATAAATTGAAACATTATTCAATCCTTTATTCACTTACACTTCTCACACTCACCTTCAAACATCTCCACACCTTTATTCAACTGATAAACAAAAACAAAAAGAAAAATGAAAAAAACTTAACAAATTTCCTTGGATTTGTTTTAATAGAAAAAATGGTTCATTAAATCCTTCTGTTATTCACTTACAAATTAGCTAAAGGACACAAACACAATGATTTTAACACAATATTTCCTTCGCCTATCCTAGCCCCATCTCAGCAAGCATTACATGGGTTCACTTATAATCACTCCATTACGACAGTTTCAATATTTAAGTGGCAGGCAAGTGTAACAATTGAAGCTGCTTTGAAAACAAAGCAGCAGCAGAAGAAGAAGACGAAGGCGAAGTTGAAGTGGAAGAAGTAAAAAGGACATCCACTAATTTGTAGACAAATATTGTTTGTCGTACTCAACAAACTCTTTTACAAAACACTTGGCGAGAAAGGGATCTTTCCTCTGAAATGTTAACGAGTGAAGGAAATGACAGTGTCAATTGTTAAAATGGTCATGTGCCATTGGAGACAGCAGCCAAAAGGATAAAAAATAAGAAAATATGCGCGTATTTAAAATTAACCCTTAAAAGTATTGTTACGTTTTAATCTTTTAAAAACGTTTCAAATATGAGCTCGTAGATTGCAAATAAAATAAAAATAAATTTGCGTTTAGTTTTAATTAAAATTCTTTATTATTCGTACAATTCTGTATGTCACTGTTTACAACTTGATGTAAACAACAACAATTGCTTTTCTTTGTTATTTCTCTGTGTATACACTTTGCATAAACAATACCAATTACTCGACAATTGTTCGACTGGTCTTTGTAACGGAGATCTTCAAACCACGATTACTCTTTTCAAACGCACCCCGTCTTCATACAAGACTGTCTGAACTTCACTAACTCCATCCGCATACTTTACCTTGCCTTTTATTTGACAGGGTAAACAGTCTGATGAAAGTTCTTGAAGGCTAATGTTCGTGTTTTGCCTTCTCGAAACCTTTATAAAAGTAAACATCGTTGATTCATTATTGTTGTTTCTGTATTTTGTTTTCATTTATTCTTGTAGTGTTTGTTGTTGTATTTTTGTTTACTTGTTTACCTTTTTTGTGTTTGTTGTTGTATTTTTGTTTACTTGTTTACCATTTTAATGTTAAGTGATGTAAATGCAAAACAGCAGTATCTAGATTCTTCATTTTCGTAAGAGTATTTACAGAAATACTCTAAATACTGTCAGAAATTTTAATGAATTTATTTATCGATCCACTAACAAGGAACGATAAGCCCGTTAGATAATCGAGAAAGGAGATACCGAACGACAGAAGCCTGCTTGAAGCCAGAGACATTATTTCTTATTAAGAAGCGAACGTTTAATTAGCAATTTTCATTGGAAAATAATGCAATAAAGTTTCTTTCTATCTTAACTATAAAAAAGTTTTTAAATCCTGTTATTAATGCCTGTGGGAAGAAGAGTACTTGTCTACTACTTCTACTAAAAACAACTGCTTTAAAATTTTTCACAAACAAAAATGCTAATTAGGCCTTCTTTTACAAAAAGTTTCACTTCCAAGTGAGACTTTACTATCATCGTTCTCAAATTAAAACAGCAGCAGATGCTTTATAACCTTTGTCTGCTTTGCAGGGTTAAACAATAAAATGTCTCAACACCTTTTTCAACACTTCAAATCAAATTCATGTTTTCCGAACAGAAAAAAAGGACAATTTTTTTTATATTTTTTGTTTTAATTTTATTTTTTTTTTTTTGCTTTTCATTCCTTTATAACAGACTCAATTGTAATTTAAATCAACATTCAAGTGGCTTTCTTTAGCTTGACAAGCCAAACAAAAAAAAAAAAAGAACAAAAATGTTGAGAGTATTTAAACCGGAAAGAAATATAAAAAAAATCAGAAAAAAGGACATTTAGCCAAGAGATAGAAAGAAATCCCTTAAGGATCTTCTTTAAGTGGTCAAATATTGTGCTTAACAACTTAACTTAAGAACACACACACACACACGCGTTTAAAAATCCTAGAAAGGAAAGCAAAACTCAAAGATTGTTTAGGATTTAATGGTAAAATTAAAAACAACAACAAAGAAAGAAAATTAAAAAGAAAATCATTTTGAATATATTTTCTCTTATATGTATTGTTGCCCTCTTAAAGGCTTTTAATAAGCAAAAGAAGAAAATAAAACTCAAGGAATTCTTGCATCTAAAAAGCAATTGAAATCGAAATGATGCCGACAAAATAATCACTCAACTATAAACAAATTGATTTTCAACAGATTCCAACAGTACATGTACATACATAGACGGGCATGTTGAACAACATGAATTACAAATACATTTGCATACGTCTGAGGATTGTATAAAAGCAACAACATTCGAATAAAAGCGATAGAGAGAAAGAGAGCGAGAGATTGACAAAACAACAACAGGATTACCATAAACAACTGCTTAACATACTGTGACTTATGTTAAGGAATTTCTTCTCATGCAAGTCCATGAGAGGTTTCTCGCTTTTGTTTGGGTCTGTTTGCGTAAGCGTGTGTGCATTTGCACATGTGTTGTGTACAATAATAGCATGATAATGATGTGTTGAAATGTTATCTAATGTATGTATACTTACTGTATAGTTACTCTCTGTGTGTGTGTGTGCAGACAACATCGGTTATAGTCTATTGTAAAAGTACATTGTAAATGTACCACATTACATATGCATTACATTCATCACTTTGCTGTTAACACACATGCAACTATACTCATACGTATTTGCACAAACACATACAACTACATTTTATAGTAGCGTTTTTGTTTTCATATGTAGCCTTGCATCGTTATAAATGTATAAGAATTTCAACTTTAATAAGAGGAGATAAGTTTTTAGCACAATTGTTAGCTTAGAGTTGTAAACAATATTGTCTGCAGTGACAGTATAACAGAAAATTATTCGTACCAATCTAAAAGCTAATACCAGACTACTTAGATAGGAAATGGAAATATTTTTGGCTTAAAAAAGGTCGTAATACTTCAATACTCTTTCATCAATCTCTCATTAAGTTCTCATCAATCTCTCATCAATGTGCCATCAATCTCTCACCATCTCTTATCAATCACTCATCATTCTCTCATCAATTTCTCATCAATTTCTCATCTATTTCTCATCAATTTCTCATCAATCTCTCATCAATCACTCATCAATCTGTCATCAATCTCTCACCATCTCTTATCAATCGCTCATGAATCTCTGATCAATTTCTCATCAATCTCTCATCAATCGCCCATCAATCTCTCATCAAGACCATACCTTTATCATCCACAGTTGCACTGAATTTAGCATTTGATGAGAAACTGTTAACGAATACAAACATATTTATTCCAATTAGGCAAGACCAGTACTGCAATATAAACTTATACCCCATACCTGCGTTACATTGGCAACTTCTAGGCTAAGGAAGAATCTTCTGAGGCATCAATTCATTTCACAACAAGGCATTAGGAGTGATAAAGTAAACATTCACTCCATCCCATCCTACCCAACCTATCATATGACATTGCTGCCATTCTTTATAATAAAATTATCAGGATGCCTCTTTTCAAACTTTTCTCAACAATTTTAAAACAAAACTTCGTACGAATTCTCTTTAAATACACTGTAAAAGTAAACACATACACGCTCACACATTTTCGTGCATACATTCTAGTAGTCGTAGAGTAAACATGTGTCTTTAGGATGGCCAGTATATTATCGTGTTCTAACAAGACTTTGCTACAGGAAAGAAAAGAAAGCAGAAGAGAAAAAAATAAAACACACTGAAAAAAAGAGTCCACAATAACAATAAGTAGATAAACAAATAAATAAACAATTGTTGTTGTTGTTATTGTTGTTGTTGTTGTTATTATTATTATTGTTGGTCTATAGTTGGAACTAATACAATACAAGCATAAACAATCCAAAAGGAAAAGAGAGAGAGCGAGAGAAAGAGAAAGAGTAAAAGATAACAAACAACTACAAATCAAAGTCATTCAAGCAAATACTAACGGACCAACATACGAAATGAAACAACAAAAATAATAAAAAGCGACGAGAGAGAGAGAGAAAAAGAGTAGAGAGAATAAAAAAAGCATATTGTGGCAATAGTTTATGATGAAAAACAAACAAATAATCCTTAGAAAAACTGATAAAATTTTCAATTCAACAAATCAACCGCAAAAGAAAGTAGAGGGAAAACAATCTTATTTAAGTGCAATAAAAATAGGAATATTGAGAGCCTTATTATGAACATAAAAGCCGGGTTGTTTACATAAACATATTGCGGATTACTTAAACGGAAATTAAAACGAAAACTGTTTATGAATTAATAATCCGTAGATTATTTAATAAGAAGTAATAAATATTCAACATAAAAAGGCAAATCAAACAGCGTGATGAGTAGAATGTCAACTGCGGCATTGGAATCTAATGCAATATTGTCCATAAAGTGAATGTCATTATTTTATATTTGAGGGCCTGGAAGCACAATGTTGAGATATTCATCTGATATCAGCTCGACGATCCAAATCAAATGAGGACCTTGTCTAAGAAAACTGCCTAAGAGAACTGTTTGCTATACGGACGGCTCCTTACTTGAGAATGGGACTGGACTGTGTCCTTTAATAAAACTAGAAACCTTAATAATACATACAGACATACATAACATACATAATTGGTCATTACTAGCCTTCAACCAGGATTACGACCTTGCGTCTCACTGCACTTTTGTTGTGTGTATTAATTTTATACATGAGTGGCGTGACCAACAGTTTAAAGTCGACTCCGAACGACAGATTTTTCAGAAACTTTTTCATGACAATTTTATTTATTATCTTCGAGTTTTTGCCAGAAATCTACGGAGAGGAAGTTGGCGAAGGAATATTTTTTCGTATTTCATTTTGTCGGACAAGGTTTGAACCCTGGCCAATACCCTGCCTACTAGACTACGGCGACTTAATCATGATACCAAATTTTAATATTGTTGTGAGAATGAAGAATCTAGATACTGGTGTTTTGCTTTAACATTAAAATTACAAACAAAAAAATACAACAACACACACCAGCATAAAAAAATTGTAAACAAGTAAACAAAAATACAACAACAACACTACAAGAATAAATGTAAACAAAATACACAAGCAAAAATAATGAATGTACGATGTTTACATTTATAGAGATCTCGAGAATCAGCCTGTATACCCTGCCATATAAAAGGCAAGGCAAAGCAGGCGAGTGAGTTAGTGAAGTTCAGTCGGTCTTGTATGAAGACGCAGTGTGTTTGAAAGGAGTAATTGTGGTTTGAAGATCCCGTTACAAAGATCTGTCGAATAATTGCCTAGCAATTGTTTTTGTTCATGCAAAGGGTGTAAACAGCGAAATAGCAAAGAAAAGCAATTGTTGTTGTTTACATCAAGTTGTGAACAGTGGCACACAGAATTGTGCGAATAATAAAGAATTTTAATGAAAACTAAACACAAATTTATTTTTATGTTATTTGCAATCTACGAGCTCATATTTTAAAACGTTTTTAAAAAGTAAAAACGTAACAATATGGATTTCGAAACAGTGATAGATACATGGACGCTCAATCTCTCATGTTATTTTATTCTACATACCATACACTGAGTTACAAATTTTTTATTCTACACAAATTATCATCATACAGTATAATATCTTCAATATTCAAGAGTTAATTGAAGTGGTTATCCTGCCATATTTTAAATTCATTTCTCTTAAAAAACGTTCACAATTTTTTTCTTTTAACCACAATATGCGTCAACAATATAAATTATGTATAATAGGCCCCCCCCCCTAAAAAAAAGAAAAGAAAACAGAAATGCAGGTAAAAAATATTATATTTTAACCACTTAATAAGTAAATAATCTACACCCCCCTCCCCTTCCAACTGATTACACCGCATTTTAATATTAATAAAATCATAAAATCATGAAATCATAATTAAAATGAATAAAAAATTAAAAAAAACTATTGCACGTACTACTTAGTTTGCTTAAATAAGGACTTCCTACAATCCTTTCCATACAAAAAACAGGAAAAAAATTAAACAAAAGGACAGAAGGACAGCAGGACAGAACAGCATTTAAACCCACTTAACAATAATAAATTTGTAATTTTCATCAACACAAAAAAAAGGAAAACAGGGAGAAAAAAGTTTGCAAAAGTAGAAAAAAGGTTGAGTGGTAGAGAGTGAGAGAGCGAGAGATTGGTGATAAAAAAAGGACACTCTCCAGTTGAACACTATGCAGCGGTAATTAGAAGCATCATTTCAAATGAATTAAAATTTGAAGTGGGAAGGGGCTGCCTTTAAATGGGAAAAATAAGGACAAAAATTATTTGTATTCCGTAAAATGTGATGCCATTTTGTTAATAACATTCCTTTGGACATCAACATCATGTCGAAAAGGTATTCAACGTCGATTTCCTTTTTCTCATCATTCATGGTTTTAATGCCATTATTGTGTAGCAAACCATTTTCATCATCATCATCATCATCACGGTAATAAAGTTAATGACAAAAAAATACACAATAATTCGTAATAAACAAAAGTATTTTTACATAAAACTTATGGCATTTAAAAAAATTGTTACAATACCAACCAGCCAGCAGTAGGAAAACAAAAGCAAAACACAGCAAAAAAGCATCACCAAATAATCCCTTTTCAAGGTACTTTTCTGTTTTTTCTTTTTTTTCTTCTCCTTTTCCTGCTATTCATTAATATTTTATGGTTAAGAAATTATAAGAGGACAGGCAAGGAGGAGAAGCTTCTCCTCATTGTTGATTTTTGTTTTTCCCGTAAGATCTCCTAGTTTTCTTTTGTTTTTTGCTTTGTTTCCCTGCTAAGCCCCGTTTGTAGGTGACAAATTCAGTTTTTAATTAAGAATCATCATCATATGATGCAGAAATATTACACTTTTATGCTTATACTTGGCATTCTTATTTGATTCTGTTTTTTTTTCTTACCCAGAATAACCACTTAAAAACAATAAAAGAAAATACAAAACAGAAGAGAAAAATAAGAAAGAAATTATAATTACCACAGTGAACGAATGACGCCGCTATGGCTGTTTCATAATATTTTGTAAGAACTTTTGTTTTCATTTTCATTTTTTTCTTCTTTACTTTGAATTATTTTCTTAAAAGAAAAGTTTTGTTAAAATGTAAAGTTTATTTCATAACGGCTTAATGCCGTCGGTAGGGAAATTAACCCTTTGAAGACGAATTGAAATAATATGCTCTTAAGGCTGAAAAGCTTTATAAATGCAAAATTCAATTGCTATTCATTCATTCTCAATATTTTTCCTATTACTACTTGCCCTACTATATCTATTGATATCCTTTTTGCCAATTCATTAAATGCTATGCTATTGTTATGCTATTGCTATGCTATTGCTATGCTATTGCTATGCTATTGCTATGCTATTGCTATGCTATTGCTATGCTATTGCTATGCTATTGCTATGCTATTGCTATGCTATTGCTATGCTATTGCTATGCTATTGCTATGCTATTGCTATGCTATTGCTATGCTATTGCTATGCTATTGCTATGCTATTGCTATGCTATTGCTATGCTATTGCTATGATATTGCTATGCTATTGCTATGCTATTGCTATGCTATTGCTATGCTATTGCTATGCTATTGCTATGCTATTGCTATGCTATTGCTATGCTATTGCTATGCTATTGCTATGCTATTGCTATGCTATTGCTATGCTATTGCTATGCTATTGCTATGCTATTGCTATGCTATTGCTATGCTATTGCTATGCTATTGCTATGCTATTGCTATGCTATTGCTATGCTATTGCTATGCTATTGCTATGCTATTGCTATGCTATTGCTATGCTATTGCTATGCTATTGCTATGCTATTGCTATGCTATTGCTATGCTATTGCTATGCTATTGCTATGCTATTGCTATGCTATTGCTATGCTATTGCTATGCTATTGCTATGTTATTGCTATGCTTTTGCTATACTATTGCTATGCTATTGCTATGCTATTGCTATGCTATTGCTATGCTATTGCTATGATATTGCTATGCTATTGCTATGCTATTGCTATGCTATTGCTATGCTATTGCTATGCTATTGCTATGCTATTGCTATGCTATTGCTATGCTATTGCTATGCTATTGCTATGCTATTGCTATGCTATTGCTATGCTATTGCTATGCTATTGCTATGCTATTGCTATGCTATTGCTATGCTATTGCTATGCTATTGCTATGCTATTGATATGCTATTGCTATGCTATTGCTATGCTATTGCTATGCTATTGATATGCTATTGCTATGCTATTGTTATGCTATTGCTATGCTATTGCTATGCTATTGCTATGCTGTTGCTATGATATTGCTATGATATTGCTATGCTATTGCTATGATATTGCTATGCTATTGCTATGCTATTGATATGATATTGCTATGCTATTGATATGATATTGCTATGCTATTGATATGCTATTGCTATGCTATTGCTATGCTATTGCTATGCTATTGCTATGCTATTGCTATGCTATTGCTATGCTATTGCTATGCTATTGCTATGCTATTGCTATGCTATTGCTATGCTATTGCTATGCTATTGCTATGCTATTGCTATGCTATTGCTATGCTATTGCTATGCTATTGCTATGCTATTGCTATGCTATTGCTGTGCTATTGCTATGCTATTGCTATGCTATTGCTATGCTATTGCTATGCTATTGCTATGCTATTGCTATGCTATTGCTATGCTATTGCTATGCTATTGCTATGCTATTGCTATGCTATTGCTATGCTATTGCTATGCTATTGCTATGCTATTGCTATGCTATTGCTATGCTATTGCTATGCTATTGATATGCTATTGCTATGCTATTGCTATGCTATTGCTATGCTATTGCTATGCTATTGCTATGCTATTGCTATGCTATTGATATGCTATTGCTATGCTATTGCTATGCTATTGCTATGCTATTGCTATGCTATTGCTATGCTATTGCTATGCTATTGCTATGCTATTGCTATGCTATTGCTATGCTATTGCTATGCTATTGCTATGCTATTGCTATGCTATTGCTATGCTATTGCTATGCTATTGCTATGCTATTGCTATGCTATTGCTATGCTATTGCTATGCTATTGCTATGATATTGCTATGCTATTGCTATGCTATTGCTATGCTATTGCTATGCTATTGCTATGCTATTGCTATGCTATTGCTATGCTATTGCTATGCTATTGCTATGCTATTGCTATGCTATTGCTATGCTATTGCTATGCTATTGCTATGCTATTTCATAAGATGCATTATCCTATTGCTGGTGACTGAGTTTTCTACAGCAGTTCTATACGAAGTTCTGTAACATCATCTATCAAAGCATTTACACCACTTAGGTACCAGAATCCTATGTACCTACCAACGCTTGTATTTCAATTACCACAGAGAAAGATGACAGCCGAACTTTACATGAAATTTAAAGAAAAAATTAATTGCCTTCAACAATCAAAATTGTAACACTCATCTTTCAGCTTCTTTTGAACCAATTTGTTCCATTCTTTCGAACAAAACATGTATCATTCGTAATAAAATCATTTTACCGTTTAAGGGTTAATTGTTTTTCAACGAAACTATTCATGACAATTTTTTTTAAAGGATTTCATTCCTTATTTTTTTCTTAAAAAAAGGAAAACCTTAAGAGAAAACACAACCAATGAAAGAGTAGAGGAATAAGGCCACGACTTACTTATGAATTATGGGAAAAGGAAATATTTATTTTGTGGATTTCCTTACTTTATTTCCCACTAGTTTTTGTCTTCTAAGAAGAATACTTTCCTCAACCACATAAGACGACACGCAAGAAAATGTGGAGATATGTGTGGAAGTAAAGATTGTGTTAAAATCAAGGCGGCTTATTTAAATGAAAGAGTTTCTGCTCTTATGCAGCAGCCATAAAAAAGAAAAACTTCCCTAAGCTAGGCACCTTTAGTTATCAGGATAGAGAAAAAAACGAGGAAAAAATTATTTTAAAACTTCATAAGTGATGTCTTCGGCTTATACTCATGCAAGAGAAATTCTTTGGTTTTGTGGAGCAGGCATAGCAATGCATTCATAATGCCGCCTTTTGTTCAGCAACAGCAGGAGCTGGAGGTTTGGTTTGACACATTTTTTCCTTAAGCTTGACAGTTTCTTTCAATTTCATTAAGAATGAGATGAAGAAAAAAACCTACAGAAAGAAAAGGTGAAGAAATGGAAATTTGAATACTTGTGTGGGGTTTTAAATGTAATTTCCATAATTGATTTCTTAGATTCTTATCACCCCCGCCCCAGCCCGCAAAGAAACAAAGCCACAAAGATACAAAGTAAGAAAGTATGGGGAATCATCATCATCACCCATCTCCATGGATGCAAACTATAAGCCAAGCATGATGCTTTGCATGGAAAGGAAAAGTAGTTTTGTTTTCTCATTAATTTGTATGAAAAAGGTTAAAAAAACTTTTGTTTCCTTAGGCCCTCTTTGGATTGTTGTGAAAGCATATAAAATTAATCAAATTAGTAGACACCACAAGGGTTAGCGGTTTTGAACCTTTTTTCTTTAAAAACTTTTTTATTTTTCTTTCTTTCTTGTTTTATTTTCAGTTCCCCCAATGCTTTTGATACCTCACCAGTTGGTAGGTGCCCCAGAAGGTTTCAATGTTACAATCGAATGCTTTACCGAGGCCCATCCCACATCCTTAAACTATTGGACCCGAGGCGAAGGACCCATAATACATGATTCCAGCAAATACAAGTAAGTTTTTCCCCTCTCTACACACACACACAGATTAAAACATATCTTTTAATAAAAAAATCCTTATTTTCCTTCGTTTTTGTTTTATTTTTTTTTTTCAGAGTCGAATCCAGCATTGGTGTGCCTGTGTATAAAACCCACATGAAATTAACGATACTCAATGTGGGCAGCGGTGATGATGGCATTTATAAGTGTGTTGCCAAAAATCCTCGTGGTGAAACCGATGGCATTATAAGACTCTATGGTAAGTAATAACCTATAAGCACAGGCCGTGAAATATTTTTATTGATTCACCTTTAATGCGCTCTTTATATAATAAAAGACAGAGACAAGCAATGAAATTTTCATTTAAATATGCTCAGCGTGCACCCATACACACACACGAACACTTGTAAATTTTCTTTTTATGCATATTTTTCATATTTTCATATATTCACAGTCAATTCATTCATTTATTCAATCATTTATTCATTAACGCATTAAGTCATTCCTTAAATGGCTTATAATAGAATTTCATCATAAAATTTCATTCTGCAGCAATTATACAGAGACACACACTACTACGATACACTCGGGCAAAAAAAATTAGTAAAAAAATTAAAAATGCACTGAAAAGAAAATATAAAAGTCGAACTTCATTGCCGAATGAAATAGTATTTCATTCAATTTATTGTCAGTTTAAACTCTTCTCTATACATCCCCTGCAAATGTTCTAACAAAGTGATCGTAGAAATAATAAAACACTAAGGAAACTAATATTTTTTCCATGAGTTTAAATGATGTATGGTTTTAAACAAATTTGTATTGCATATCAACATTTCCCTTTAAAAATACACACATACCCAGACACACGTACGTACTCTTATGCACATACTTACATTAAGAGAAAAATGCAAGAGAGAGAGAGAGAGGAAGAGAATATTTTTATTAATAAAAATCTCTTCAACCACAACAGCATGAAATCGCATATTTTATACACTCCCCATCAAAGCATGTGCTTGTACATGCAATTGTAAGCAGAAGCGTATTGATGTGTGAGTGTAAATGCTGTTGCTGCCGATGACTTTTCGTTTTGTGAACTCCTTCGTGCACAAGCTAAGGGAATGCTATGAGAAGCAACAAAAACAAAAACAACAATTTTATTGAAAAATATTTATAAAATTTACACAAATGCTGTGATGGTGGTATGGGAGTATAGTGGGGGCATGTGGGTATTTGTGTTGATGGTGGCAATGCATTTATTTGTACCAGAACGTATGCAGGGGAATTTTATTATTTTTTTGAGGGTAAAATTTTAATACAATTAAAAAAGAAATTTAAAATGTTAACTGCATAATCCTGTAGGCTTTTCTATTGAATAAAATGGAAATTATTTTATGATTAAAGGCCTATTTCACAACTTATAAATATTTGAAATAAAAGAAAAGGATTTTTAACAGTTTTGTATGAAAATCAACTTCTCCACTGGAATATCCAAAAGTGATGAGAAAATCTCAAAAAAAATTTTTCAATTCTTGCAAAAGGGTCCGCCAAATAACTTTTTTTTTTTGAAAATGCTTTAAAAAAACTACTGAATATTTTCCCAAATTTCTTTTTTTATTTGAAAGTACAATCCTTCAATCCGGTTAATAATGGAAAATAATTTCATTCAAATGGCTGCCTCTGCTGGCCATGCAGTAGCCTACACCAGAAGATGCCGTTTTTGGCAAAAAAAAACCATCTTTTCAGATGAAGCTCATTTTGATCTTGGCGGATATGTAAACAAGCAAAATTGTGTGCTTGTTGCACAGAAAACCCGCACGCATATATTGAAAGCCGACGCAACCAAAACGAGTCACTGTTTGATGCGGATTTTGGTCCAGAGGAATAATTGGGCCATTTTTCTTCGAAAATGAGCAAGGAGTGGCCGTTACAGTCAATGGCGAACGTTACCGGGCCATGTTGAACGAATTTTTGTTCACAAAAATTGAAGAGGAGGATATTGGCAACATTTAGTTTCAACAGGACGGCGCTACGTACCACACAGCCGAAGCTACACTCGATGTTTTGCACTCTGTTTTTGAAGATCGCATTATCAGCCGCAGAGCTGATGTCGTTTGGCCACCTCGGAGCTGCGATTTGACACCGTTGGACTATTTTTTGTGGGGTGCCGTCAAAGATAAGTGTTACGCTGACAATTCAGAGACAATTGACGCTTTAAAGGACAATATTCGTGAAGCCATTTGGTGAAATACAGCTGCACACAAGCGATAATGTGCTTAAAAATTGGACCGATCGTGTAGGCTACTGCATGGCCAGCCGAGGCAGCCATTTGAATGAAATTATTTTCCATTATTAACCGGAAGGATTGTACTTTCAAGTAAAAAAATAAATTTCAGAAAATATTCAGTAGTTTTGCTTTAAAGCATTTTCGAAAAAAAAAAGTTATTTGGCGGACCCTTTATATGCTTTGCTTACACGATATACTCATTGACTATGAAGTCTAAATAGAGAAAGAGGAATTAACCCTCCCAATATCATAGGTTGCCGACGTCCATGGTTTATAACTCTGCATTTATAAGTGTGCGCGCGTGTGTGTGTGTGTGTATACAAAAATAAGAATTTTCATTTGCCACAAAATGACGTTAAACAGCAATGAGCAATAAAATGTTTCACTTTTTTCTTTTAATATCGAGTTTATGGCTAACACGGGGAAGGTGAAGAGAGGCAGAATAAACAGAAGAAAAATAAGAAACTACAGACAGATAGACAGACAGACAGACAAATAGACATACTGACAGATAAATTAAAGGCAAAGGATACGTTTAAAATGCAATTGTAGTTGTGCCTTAAAGTATTGCAATTGCTACCGCAGTAACAGCAGTAGCAGTAGTAGTAGTCCTGCAATACGAATAGTACTAGTAACTGTAGATATGAAATACTATTAAAAGACAAGAGAGAGAGAGAGACAGAGAGAGAATTGTTTTGCCTTGAGGGAAAAGTAAAAGGCTGTCGAAAAATATTCGTCGTCATATACACAGAAATACTCGTATAAATATTTCCTTCCACATGTTGGTCGCGTTTTGTGGATTTTAATGAAATTCATGAAATTGTTGTCATAAATAATTAAATTGAGCTGTTGCTTTGTATGTGTGTGTGTGCTGGCAATATGCAAAAGAGCAAAATCATAAACCCATATAATGATTTACATTTGTGCACTCATATTTGTAGATACACTATCACACATACAAATACTCATAGGCATAATGTAGAGATGGTTTACAACAGCCACAAACATGTCAACATAGAGGAATAGTGCATTAAGGTGGTACACATTGAGGAGGAAAAAATGGAAGCTACTCTCTTTTCAAGTTCTCAGACCAACTAGATTCGAGATCTAAGACATAGAGCCAAACTACTTGCAAATGTTTCTCTGTTTTTAAAGCAAAAAGCCTTTGCACATTATAGCGTTCAGTTGACATACATATATGTATGCATTAGGGATCAGCAATGAGTATTCAAAAAGATGAGTAGAATCGAATCAAACTCATAATTTCATAACTCAACATATATACGAAGCACGAACTAAGTACGATGCGCGTACGAACACTAAAATACTTACTACGAGGTCGTGTGTGCTCTGCTTGCTGCTCTGTCTGTTTTGCTTGTGTGTCATTTTTCTTTTGTTGTAAATGCAACAACAACTAATTGGAACCTGTACTTATAAATCAACGTTGTATTGAGTGCGAATGAATCAGAGTACATAGTTAAATTTCAATATTGTGGACTCGCTTATATTCAAAATTTCATGAGTGATTATGAGTAGCAAAACAACGATTCATTGCTGATCTCTGGTATGCATGCTCCGAAATGCCAAGTAATTTCTCGTAAGTAATAACTTCCTATCTGATAAGCAGTCGGGATTTATGAAAGCTATGAGCTGCACTACTGCTTTAGTCAATGTAGTTGATGACCTTATGTTGGAACTAGATGAAAATTACATAGCGTTTTTAGTTCTTTTGGATCACACCAAGGCTTTTGATACGGTTGACCACAAAATATTATTGAAGAAGCTACAGACCCTCTTTCATTTTTCTAACTCAGCTTGTAATCTCATACGTTCTTATCTTGTGAACAGATCACAACGAGTTTATCTGAACGGCAAGATCTCGAATTCGCTAAGCGTTGGAAGAGGTATTCCTCAGGGATCAATCTTAGGGCCTCTCTTGTTCTGTATATACATTAACGACCTGCCTGATGTTTTGGATAATTGTAGCGTACATATGAGGATATCCAACTATGTATAGACACCATCAACTGTGATTTACGAAAAATTGACAACTGGGCTAGTGCCAATGGACTTTGTATAAATCCCTCTAAATCTAAATGTTTATTGCTCTCCAGAACTAAGAGAGCATTTGTTGTGCCGGATATTGTTATCAGGGAGAATAAAATTGACTATGTTGAATCAGCATCCAATCTGGGTGTTATCTTTAATGGTCGGCTAACGTGGTCTAACCACATTAACGTCATCGTTGGTAAAGTTTACGGTATGCTTAGGAACTTGTGGGCTGTTATAGATTCGACTCCCTTCGCCATACGTATGCAACTGGCTAAAACGTATTTGATTCCTGTCCTTTCATACGGATCTGAAATTTTCCCAAACTGTGATGATAGGCGGAAACTCAACTTGGCTTATAATAATATAGCCAGATATGTATTTATTAAGGGACGTCGAGACCATATATCACAATTTTCATACCAGATATTCGGAGTTAATTTTGATAATCTATTAAATATAAAATGCCTTATTCTCCCCCATAAGATTATTACTCTAAAACAGCCAATATACTTATTTGGTAGGATTAGATTTGCTAGATCCAACCGCGGTATGAAGATTATCCAACACAGACAGAGGACTCTTTTGTCACAACGCCAGTTTTTTATATACACCATCAGTCTTTGGAATACTTTACCTAATTATATTCAGAATATAGGCAATGCAGTTAAGTTCAAAAAGGAGTTATACAATCTGTTCAAGTAGTTTTTAGCATATCTTGATTTTTTTTTTGGGAATTTTTTTTCTCTCTATTTCTATTAATGATTATTTTTAATTTTTCTAATTAATATATCTTTAAATTTCATTGTATCTTAGTATATGTATATATTTTTACTTTGTTTGTATATTTCTTTATATTTGTATACACTGTTCTTTGTAGTTTTCCTAATTTATTTTTTACACATATTCATTTTTTTATCCTTTTTTGTATCGATTGCTATTTCCCGTGATTTTAACACGTTCTTATTCATTTTTATTTCTACAATATTTCAAACATTTCATTACATATATAATCAATGATTTGTTATTATTTTGTTTCTTTGATGTACTCCCATAGCACTTTCATTTATAAGATTATTATCTTGTTGTGCTATGACTAATAATAAATAAATAATAATAAATAATAATAATAATTTCCTAAAGACCAAACTCTGTGTGTCTTTTCTAACCTTATAACACGATAAATAGGTTTCCAAATGTTTCTAAATGCACTTTCAAAACAAAATTGTTCTTTTTCCCTATCTCAGCTGCATATTATGCTTATGAACCACCTTAATACCGAATATCCCATGTTTTAGTAAAGCCTACATATAGGCGCATATGATTGCCTGAATGTTATTAACTATGAACAGCACTATTTCAGTAATTTCTGTTACTGATGCTGTTGCCTTAAATCCAATCCAATTGTTTCTTCTCGCTGCTATTGTTGCTATTGTCTGTCTGTATGGTATGGTCTTATTGTGTTATTGTTTCAAACGTTTTAATGCAGACTCTCTACAAACTTACATGCAAATAAAAACCAGAATTGAACGAACTTATCTTCATTTCCAATTTTACTTGGATTGCAAACAAAATAGAAGAAAAAAAACAAAACAAACAAATTTTGTTAAAATTGGATTTTCAGCTCAAAAACTTGATTTTCTTTTTTTTTTTTTGCATTGTGTCTGTATGTCTGTCTGTCTGTCTGTATGTCTGGCTGTCTGTCTGTCTGTTTGAATATTTGCTGCTACATCATATCGGTTTTCTATTTTTACATCCATTTTTACTGCTCTTATTGGCGTTAACAGCAAGGCATTCAGCATTAGGCTCTGCATCCGAGTATTTTCGAGCAACATGTTGTCCTCCTCCCCTATCATAATTGCGCTTTAAATGCAATTTCGTAAATCTGCTAAAGGTTTTTACTACCATTTTAAGTACTTTATTTTGAATTGAACGTTGTTTTCTTTTTTTTAGTTTGTTTATCTGAAAAACTGAAATATTTTGAATTTTTGTTCGACGTTTAGCAACAATTGTTAACAGGAATGAAAAAACTAATAAACTTAATACAACTTATTGGAATTATTTTGCATAATACAATCACTAGAATTCCAATGCCAGTTACCAGTAATTCCAATCACAATATTATTCCCAATAAATTTGGCATTTAAAAGCAAATTTAGTTGTGAGAATTAGAAAATATTTCCATAAAAAGTTTTCCGGAGAAAGTTTATGAGTTTTTATTCAATAAAAAAAATATTTCAATACAACCAATAGATTCTAAAGCATGAAATTCCTTCCTAAAGTTATAAAATAGAAATTAAATAATTTATGTGCCAAATACGAAAAGGAGTTTAACAATGCAAAGCCATTTTCCATTTTTTAAAAGCCATTCAGACTTTTGTAATAATTCGAGTCTTGAATAACTTATGGAATCTGCTTTTAAGGTTCTGTTTAGCGGGACTATAGATTACGGCATGGGGATAAGCCCTTGTCTTGTTCTAATGTAAGTACAGCATTAATAGCTGTAAAATCCTGCAATTAAATCAAGTGTGGTTTTCACTCTCTTCAGACAAGACATCTTCACATTCAGTTATTACGCAAGGCAGCTGCCTTAGAAAGTAGTCTTTAGTGTGGAATCTTGAATAATGCACAGTGTAGTCCCCGTAGTCTAGTGGGTAGTGTGATGGCTTATTATACGTAAGGCCAGGTCAGACATCAAAACGAAAATGTGAAAAAAATATTTCTTCGGCAACATCCTCTCAGCAGTCTTTTGGCAAAAACTCTGAGCGTTAAAATAAATTTGCTATGAAAAATTTCTCAAAATCTGTCGTTCGGAATCGACTTTAAACTGTAGGTCCCGCCACTTATGTATAAAATTAACGCATACAACATAAGTGGTGTGAGAAACTAGTTCCATAATCCTGACTGAAGGATTGTAATGACCAATTGTGTTATGTATGTATGTTCGTATGCATTGCCACTGCGTTTTACTAATGCTTCTGACCCGCATCTGCCATTTAACTTTTGTAATCGCCGTTGTGAGGCGCGTGGTGTCATCCACTTAAGATAATGCTGCTCATTCGATCACGCTAACAATCTAAAAGTATTTTCTTTGCTGTAGGGAAAAGGACTTATGCATGGAATCATAACTTCCGAAGTGAATCCCTGGGATAAGGATACTCATAGCAGAAACCGCTTTGTGCAACGGTGTGAAACTCCCAATACATTTTCACAGAAGAGCCTCAACTGAATGGGCGCACTGATGTTGGGTTGTTTTGTGAGAATCTTGGACTGGAGTTTCATTATGGACTGGCAGAAAGCTGTAGCTTTTTTTTGGCAGACCTAAACGTCTTCTAGTAGGTAGTCTAGTAGGTAGTGTGTTGGCTTATTAGACGTAAAGCCAGGGGTCGAGCCCCAGGCCAGACATCAATACAAAATACAAAAAGTATTTCTTCGGTGACTTCCTCTCAGCAGATTTCTGGCAAAAACTCTGAGAGTAAATACAAATTTGCCATGAAAAATTTCTCAAAAATCTGTCGACTTTAAACTGTAGGTCCCACCACTAAAGTATAAAATTAACACACACAACATAAGTGGTGTAGAAAACTAGATCGTAATCCTGACTGAAGGATTGTAATGACCAATTGTGTTATGTATGTATGCATTGCCACTTTGCGTTTTACTAACGCTTTTGACACTCATCTGCCTCACTCCATTTATCTTTTTCAATCGGCGTTGTAAGGCACGTAGTGTCATACGCTTGAGGGAATCGGGCTGCTCGATCGGTCGCTCTGACATTCTAAACGTCTTTTCCTTGCTGTAGGCAAAAGGACCGTCTATATGACTCCCAAAGTGAATCCCTGGGATAAGGATTCTCATAGCAGAAATCGCTTTGTGCAACGGTGGGAAACTCCCAATACATTTTCACAGAAGGGCCTCAACTGAATTGGAACACTGATGTTGGGTTCTTTTGTGAGAATCTTGGACTGGAGTTTCATTATAGACTGGAAGAAAGCTGTAGGTTTTTTTGGCAGACCAAAACGACTAAACGTCTTCTCTTTGTTGTAAGGAAAAGAACTTATGAATAGGATCACCGTCTACAGTAATCCCTCGATTTGGTTCCAAAAAAAAGGCGACGTAAATCGAATGACGACGCAAATTGAAGTTAGAGGGAACAAAAAATCTGACGACGTAAATCGAAACAACGTTAATCGAGACGACGTAAATCGAAGGATTATCCCAAGCTGAATCCCTGGATTAAGAAAGAAGAAAACGCCATTATTTGCTGTTATTTTAAAGCTCTTTATACCGTGAATAACATCGCTTCTTCTAATGTGGATCCTTATTTGATTTGCGTTAATAATCAAAGCCTCCTGAGACCAATAAAATCAGTCTGTTTGTGTAAGTTTTACTTGGTTTATAAATGTAAGATCGTGTACCTACAAACTAACGCAATTGATGATATGATTCCACAAAAAAATAATAATTTTTTATTCGTTTTATTTTTTATTATTTTTCTTGAAGTGTCTTCTTTTTCTAACCGCCTGCAAACTGTCCCTTTTATTTAAATTATCCTTCTACTACTACTAGTTGTTGTTGTTGTTGTTGCCTTCGTTAAAATGGCACTCATTTTAAGTGGAACATAATAGTCAACACTATTTTACGGTTAAGTATAGTGGTCGTCTGGCCAGGTGATTTATAACCCAAAAAAATAAGAGCAAAGCAATGAAAATAACATAAAACCACACACACACCAACAACCACCATAGAGACAGAGACAGAGGGAGAGAGAGAGAGTTAGAGAGCCAAGCAGGCAGTAGTCTAAGCAAGCCATAAACAGCCAACAGCCAACAACTAAACAAATACACTCACAGACAACAAACAAAGCACTCACTAATGCACATACAAATACAATTATAAACAATTTTCAGGGACTTACTAAATTATCTGACTCCTGTATATATGTATGTACACGACATGCACAAGCATACACAAACAAAGAAATACAATGACATGCTCTCTTAAGAGAAATAGAGATGTTAGACGGCCTTTCAGAAGGCCAGCTGACTGTTTAGTATGGTTGCCTTGTAAAGGCCTTTAGTTTTAAAAGCCTTAGCCTGTGTGACAATCTTAGTGTTATACGGTAAATGTAAATACCACTCATCCCCTTTCTTTGCCTGCTTGGTTGGTTCGTTAGTAAACAACAACAGTGTTAAATAGACAAAGAGAGAGAGAGAGAAAGAGAAGTAGAAGAGTGTATATGGAATAGTAATGTTAAGTTGAGAGTTTGTTTTATGGTTATTGTTGCCATTATTGTTGTTGTTTAGTACCCTTTAATAGCAATTGTTAAACTATTTTCCATTGTATTTATGTTTGTTATGCTGTTGCTGCTGCTGTTGTTGTTGTTGTTGTTGTTGTTGCTTAAGCCTGTGGCTATTTTTTAATGGCAAAAGAAGAAGAAGTTTCCTTTGCCTCTTACTCTCTCGTTATCTCTCTGTGTTTTGTACAATATGATCTCTGATGTGCAGTAAATGTGTTGGTAATACAATATTTTAAAGGAAACGCAAAAGGGAAGTATACGTTTAATTTTCAGTGTGTAATTTCTACTAAACTAAGCCATTTCTTTGTGTTTAGAACAGAACTTTTCTTTTTACTCCTTTTGTATGCTCCGTTTCAAGACAAATAATAAATTATTGTTCTAAAATTAATCAGTTATAAAGTTAAAATGAAAAAAAAAAATTGTAAAAACAAAGTATAAAAGATATATTAACCTTAGGCCATGTACGAGTAAAACACAGCAATTTGTTTAAATTAAAAACTGTTCTCCACTACTCTACCTAAAGCATATTTTGTTCTTTCTCTCTCTCTTGCATTAGCTTTTGTTGTGTTGCTTCCTTTTTAGGTCAATTAGATGGAAATAAATTTAAAAAAAAAATTTCTCATTATAATTTAAAAATAAAAGACAAAAAAAACGGCAACAATACAGGCTGGTTTTGTGTTTTATTATCACTTTCTTTTACCGCTTTTATACGTTTTTAGCTGTTGGCAAAAATTTAAAATTTAAAAAGAAAAAACACACTTTTTTTTATCACTTTTAAGAGAGAGAGAGAGAGTCAGAGTTACTCACTCTCTGTCTGAAAACATTTAAACATAATCACACCACACACCACCACCAGATAGATACCAGTGTTGTATAATAACAAATAATTTAAATTCGTTACACAACATGTTTAAATAACAACAACAAAAACAACATGAAAACAACATACACATGAGAGGAAGAGTGTTTGCTTTAATATAACGGAAGCTATTACAGCCACATTAACGCACGCACTTTTCCCATTTAATAATTTACCCATAGCCGGAGAGAATACATACATATGTACATACATATGTGTGTGTGACTTTTATTGCTTCCTCCTTTTTTTTTTTTTGCTGGATCTTAAAAATTTTGTTTAAAAACAACGGTAACGATAATAAAAAACATGTGTTTGATTATAAAAAGTTGGCTTTTGGAGAAAGAAAGAAAAAAATATGAAAAGACACATGTTTAGTAAGTCATACATACAAGATATGTTAAGTCATGCATCATATGGGTTATTTCACAAGCAAAAGGAACAAAATTACTTCCAATTTCAATAATCTGAAAAACTGAAAAGAACTTTAAAAGAAGATTAGAAGGGTGAGATTGGATTAACCATAATGTTCCGGTATTTGAAGTATTCTACATGGGTCATCTATTGTATCTAGATAGTCCATGTATTGGGCAACAGTTACTTGACTATGTACATCCAATGAACAGTTATTTGAAAAGTAAAATTTTACGGTACATTGTGGATGAATACAGTTTCTTAATTAATTGCCCATGTAGTTAAAGTGTGCGATAAACGAAGATACTTCGAGAATTTGGGATTGTCGAAAGCAGTGACTACATGGCACCGCGATATGTCTTCTCAATGAATTTGAAGACATCCATTCCAGAAAGGGGGGACTAGAGGAAGAACTCCGTACAAATTTACATCGATACACCGATTACAGCTGGAGGGAGCCGTTGGCTGTGGAATTTATTCGGAATCAATTTAAATATCTGGGTCTATAAGGCTACCGAATGAAGTCGCCGTAGTCTAGTAGGTAGTGTGTTGGCCTATTAGAAAGCCAGGATTCGAGCCCCAGGCCAGACATCAAAACAAAATACAAAAAGTATTTCTTCGGCGACTTCCTCTCAGCAGATTTCTGGCAAAAATTCTAGGACTAAATAAATAAAATGGCCATGAAAAGTTTCTCAAAAATCTGTCGTTCGGTGTCGACTTTAAACTGTATATCCCGCCACTCATGTATAAAAATTAACACACACACAACATAAATGGTGTGAGAAACTAAGTCGTAATCCTGACTGAAGGGTTGTAATGACCAATTCTGTATGTATGTATGTATGTATAAGGCAACCGAATCACTGCAGCGTCTTTCAAGCGGAAATGTTGACTATTCAAGCTGTGGTGGAAATTATTGTGGCAAAAATGTTCACAGGCTTGAAAATCACCACACTTTCCGATAGCCAAGCGGCTATCCGGGCATTGGATTCTAATGTAATGAACACCAGGACGGTATATGACTGAACGCAGATGTCTTAACGAGCTGGCGAATCGATATGATGTTTGTATCACATGGGTACCGGGTCATAGCGACATTCTCGGCAACTGCAAAGTGGATGAACTGGCCAGAAGGGGCACGACCATCGAACTCTCTGATGAATTCTCTACATTAGGGATCCCTTTGTGTACCTGCAAGTTTATAATTGACAATGCAATCGTGGTTTTTGTCAAACAGTAGATTGGCAGCTTCGGACATGGGCAGAACGGTGCAGAAAATCTGGCCAATGCTAAGTAAGAGGAGCGCGGCGGCTCAGCTTAAACTCCAATGAAGTAAGCTCAGCTCGGGGTTATTACGGGACATTGTACTATGGGAAAGCATGCGAGGCATATTGGTCTTGCAAATGATTTCTGCAGAAGCTGTGAACATGAGGAGGAGGATGAGACTGTTCTTCACCTAGTGTGTACATGCCAGGCACTTGATCGGAGGACAAAGTGGCATCTGGGTTTCTACTACATGGAGGATCTGGTTGAACTGTCATGCATGGATATTGGCAGTTTGAGTCGTTTTATCGGAAGCTCAGAGTGGTTCCTGGGCTAGGGGAGAATGCGGAACTGTGGTATCCCAATGGGTCCTGTGTGCGGCCTAAGTGTGTCCGCTCATGACTCCATCGAGGGTATAGCCACTCCTGCCTACCTACCTACCTACAGTATGCGAAGTTTTCCTTTTCCTTTTCCAAAAAAAAGTTTAAATTCTCTCAAAAAAAGGTTTTTCAAGTATACTTCAAGTGTTTTCTGCAACCACGTCCTTGACCCAGGAGTAGTTTGCTCGATTCGATTGCAAAAATGTCAATGAAATTTCTGAGATGACAAGCTTTAGTACAACAACATCGACATGCAAGCACTAAGAAGACAAAGAAGATGTTTGAGGAGGCCTAGTAAAATGGTTAAATTGCTTAACTGCAAGCAGTGCTTAACTACTACACCCACAACAGAAAGTCTTTAAATGGTTGCTGCGTCCTTACCGTGTGTCTTCTCGTAACACAATAGCCTGTAAGCATGGCCACAGTGATTAAGATGATGTTACGATCAAGCTTCGTTGTTACATTCGTAGAAATTCAAATCCTTTAAAGAATTAAAAAAAGTGTGAATAATTCTTTAAAATTCTAAAATTCCTAGAAATAGCACGCTTTGTCTGTTTGTCTGTTCCCTTGTTCTCATTCCTTAAAAATCTTCATTGTCTAGTTGTTGCCATTTTAAAGAGTTTCTCGGTTTTTTTTTTATTTTGTTGTTGTTGTTGTAAATTATTGTTTCTATTATTGTAGTTAAAAAAAATTCCTTCAGGATATATTTTAAATCAACACCCCCCCCCACCCACTTTTTTTTCATTTGAAAAACCAACACAATTTAAAATTGGCATCACGCACATGCTTTAAACTTAAGCACTCGTACACACATACACTTACAATTTCAATAATGTTTATGTGCGTGTGTGTGTGTGTGCACATAAATATTATGGCTTTGTTAGCAGGTTACTTATAACGATGTCTTCTTCTTTTTATTTTTCTTTATTTTTATTGGCTTGAAATTGTGTTCGTTTCTTGGGTTTTTGTTATCGTGTCTACTGATTTTACTCGTTTTTTTTTGGGAACAAAACGTCAAAAGATAAATGTAAGGAAGAAGCATATTTGATACTCTCTTTCAATTTTTTTTTTTTTTGGGAAGCAGAGAGGAGGTTTTCGAAATTTATTAAATTTTTTTATTTCTTCTTGTCTTTAATAGAAGCAATATCTGGTGGTAATTTATTTGTCTCAAAGGATTGCAAAGCCTTTCAAATAAAAATAAATTTTTAAGGAATTTTTAGAATTCATTGTTGCATTGTGTTTAAAGTCATATGCGTAACATAGGTCAGCAATGTGTATTCAAAATCAATCATACTCATACATTTCTGATACTTATATGCATTCATACTTATTTTAATATCATGGAACCCCTCTACTCATATTCAAAGTTTGAAGTACTCATACTTATGCATACTTAACAACACGTATGATGTTGATGTTGATTTCGACTCTCCATAATTCAACATATATACGAAGCACGAACTAAGTATGATGCGCATACGAACACTAAAATACTTACTAAGAGGTTGTGTGTGCTCTGCTTGCTGCTCTGTCTGTTTTGCTTGTGTGTCATTTTTCTTTTGTTGTAAATGCAACAACAACTAAGACTGTAAATCTAAGTATTTTTCTAAAGTTATGAATCTAAATGAGTAGGCTTATGAATCAAACATATTTCGAATGGTATGAGTTTGATGTCAAAGTTGTACGCATACTCATTGCAACCTGTACTTATAAAATAACGTTGTAATGAGTACGAGTGAATCAGAATACATAGTTAAATTACAATATTGTTGACTCACTTATATTCAAAATTTCATGAGTGCTTATAAGCATAGCTGCCAGATTTGACAATTTATCGTCATTTTGACGATTTTGAGCACCAAAGATATCATATTGACGATTTGACGATTTATACCCTTATTTTGACGATTTTTGCAAATTAAAAATTTACGTCCTATGCCTTACTTTAGTAGATTAAAGACCACTTTAAGCTTTGCATTTACTTTACAATTGTTACTAATCAAATTTTTCATCAACACAGGTATTTGAATCCTTCTTTGTTTACTCTGTAATATTTCTGGAATTTGTAACGATTTAACGTCAAACATAAATATTTTAGTATGTATAATTCTTACTTTATCTCAGGGAGTGATAGTGGATTCGATTCATATCGAATAAATCTTCGCTGCAACCTTTCCATGTATAGTTTCTCCTCTTCTAGCACCAGAAAAACGAAGATATACTTTACTCGTTTTTTAATATTTGTATTTTTCTTCGAAAAATTGTTGAGAGGTAATTCACAATAACAAATTTTTGTTTATACAGCTTTTAGATTTAATTCACAATAAAAACTTTTACTCCCAATATATTCGTAATACCGATTTTTTTTTTTTTTTGTTATGGGAAAAAAAGTTTACTCCGAGAATTGCATAGAATCGATGCTTAATTCCAAATTTATGGAGTATACTTTCTTTTTAATTGTATTTGAAATATATTACTCATACGCATCATATTACTTGTACTGGAATGGTTACACTGAAAAGTATGCAATAAAAAAAATTCGATTTTGTCTACTTTGAAACTAATGGAATTAAATATCACTCATACGCCATATATGTTCTTTGCCTTATGAATTTTACATACATACGTATTTAATATGAGCATAATGTGAGTAAATATAATGGGTTGGTGATCTAAAAGTTTAAATTTAAAAATGTAATAAAACAAAAATACTTTGAAATTTTGATAAATTTATTGTTTTGCTGTGAACTACAACTGCTCCGATTGGAAATGGATTTTTATTTAATTTATATGGCTGCCGCGGGTTTATGCCCTTATTTTGACGATTTTTAAAAATTAAAAATTTACATCATATTCTTTACTTTAGTACATTAAAAGCCACTTTTAAGCTTCGTATTTACTTTGCAATTGTTACTATTATAAATTTATGTTAATTAGTAAAAACAAGGAGTAAAGTATTGTATTTTTAAGTTACTTTCGAATACCTGTGTGATGATTTTTCTGTATTTTATTCCTTTTTAACCACTTAAAAGCTGAAAACTTACAACTCTTAAATAACCTCGAAGTTGCGAATAATATATCACTTGTCGTTGCAGACTATTTTAAAAGTTCTAGTATCGCTTCTAATATTACCATCGGAAGAACAAAGGCAAGCGCCGTTATTTTTTTTTTTTCGTACGACCAACACTCAGGGGATGGATGGCATTGAGTTTGGAACTATGTTATAAAAAGAAGGAAAGAGAGAACACTGTTTATGGACACTAGGCTTGTATATTTTTATACCATAAGTAACAGGATAGACCTCTGCAGGAATTGAGTTCCACATACCGATACAGTTCGACTAAAAACCGTATTTTTACTGTAATGCACTGTGCGATCCACTTGCCAATCGACCACATACGGATGCGCTGGCCGAAAAAGACGAGCGTTATGTAGGAATATATGATTTTCGGGAAAAAGTCCCCTATTTCGTTCAAGCAAAACCATTTTATAGTAGCGACAGAACAATGGAACACAAACCACATTGCAACGATGCTCCAATGATTCAATGGATTTGGATACACTACCGTCATTAACGAGATGCTATGGCCTCTCCTGTACACGGTCGAGAAACCGCAAAATAGACGTTGAGGCACCAACCCATACATGAGAGTTGTATTCCATTCTCTGTCAGTTAAAAACGGTGTAAATAGTAAGATCGAATGATAAGAACTTAAGAAGGAACTGAATTTTCATGCTTAGAACATCAAAAGCTTCTGACTCCTTAATATCTACACCGCCCATAGATATAGATGATGTAATATTATTGCTGCGCTTATTTGTCATTAAACAACGCTGAGATAGATTGTTTAAACCTTAAACCATTTTTTTTCTGAAAATGATATAAAATTTCTCCAATTTTGGAAATAAATTAATAAATGAAGATGAGGAACGCTAGCTTTTAATTTCCAATAAATTCTTTGTTAAATGTTTTATTTTTGAACTCAAATATGTAGATATGTACATTGACTTCATATGTTTTACTACAATAGAAATAATTTTGGTTTTTAAATAATTTAAATTTATTTCTTTATATTTTCTGACGATTTTTTTACGATTTCAATAAACGTCTTTGACGATTTTGACGATTTTTTCTCAAATATTTGACGATTTGGTGCCTCATTTATCTGGCAGCTATGCTTATAAGTAGCGAAGAAACGATTCATTGCTGACCTCTGAGGCGTAAGAATTTTAAATAATGTTTAGGGGTGTACAACTTTAAAAATGCGAATGTTTGTGGGTTTTCTTAAGGATTAATTAGGAAGCTTGAAGAGTTCTATTTCTATTTCCTTTCATTTAGGAAAGGAAATAAAGATTCAATGTGTAGGTGAAGGTGAAGGAGTCGCCGTAGTCTAGCAGGTAGTGTGTTGACTTATTAGACATGAGGCCAGGGTTCAAACCTCAGGTCAGACATCAAAACAGAATATGAAAAAATATTTCTTCGGCGACTTCCTCTCAGCAGGCTGGCTGGCAAAAACTCTGAGACTAAATAAATAAAATTGCCATAAAAAGTTTCTCAAAAATCTGTAGTTCGGAGTCGACTTTAAACTGAAGGTCCCGCCAGTCATGTATAAAAATTAACACGCACAACATAAGTGGTGTGAGAAGCTAGGTCGTAATCCTGACTGAGAGATTGTAATGACCAATTATGTATGTATGTATGTAGACGAATGCCACATTTTTTTTATTTTACACCCAATAATTTCATAAGTAATTCATTTCAGTTATTCGTTTACAACTCCTCTCTCTGTCTCTCTCTCTCTCTCTGTTGCACTCTCTTTCTTTTACTCATTTACCGTTTATTTTTACTGGATTTTAAAAGTTCCGCTAGACATTTGTGCGAGTACGAGCGAGTATTTACAAAAGTGTTGGCAAAAGTTTTCATTGCTATTTAAAATTTTCTTTTTTATTTTCTATATTACTTGGTGGTGTTGATGTTGTTGTTGTTGGCTTTCCAGCAAAACGTTTTGCTGATTGTAAACCAACAACAATTGTAACCTTTATGATGCTCTCTACAAACAAATCAAAGTTGCCTTAAAGAAAATGCACTCGGTCTATCGCTCTCTTTCTTTCTCTCTTTCTTTCCCTCTCTATGAAATGTGCATTTTGTTTGTTTAAGTTTCAAAATTGAGATTTGAAATCTTTTCATTCTTCTATTACAACTACATTGGCTTTGGCTTTGGTAAGAGAGAAACAAAACGAAGAGAAAAAAGGTCCGAAAAAACTAAGAGAGAGAAAAAACGTAAGATGGTCACGTAATTACATAATGTTACGTGATATTAACTTCATGAGCTATTTTTGCTTCAACTGCTTCAAGACAACCAGAAATAAGTCATTGTTTTTGTGGTTCTAATTCACGATGAACTCAACATTTCATTTCATTCTCGCAAGAAAAAGGAAAAAATAACAAAAAAACAACAGCAACAACTAAATCGAAAGAAGTAACCACGTAAATTAAGCTGTAGTTTTACGTTTCCCCCCTGCACTTTGCATTTAAACACGGTGACAACGAAATACGTTAATAAATTGCAAAAGTTTTTACTTTAAAAATAACGACGATCCGATCAGTGAAATATTAATTTGTGGCCTTCGGCGTGGCATGTTTTTTTATATTTTTTTAAGAAATGAATGTTTAAAGTTCAGAATAAAACGGATAAGTATTCTATAGGTTTAGATTAGATAAGATCAGACGGGAAGTGACACAATACACACATGCTAGGGTATGCGTAATACGATCATCCTACGGGGCCCTAATGAAACAAAGCTAACAGTCGATAGAAATATTTTCTAAGTTGGTGAGATAAAAATTTTAATTACGTTGAAATCATGTTGTCTTTTCTGCTTAAATCAGAGAACAAATCGGCTGAGAGCTGCTCCAAGCAAGAGTTCTAATTAGAAGTTGCTTCGTTGATCACTCTGGGCAAATAATTTCTAAGAAAACTTGACAATAGAAAGTCAATGAACATCAGAAAGAGTTAAGATAAGCCGCCTTTTACCACCAAGTGGATCAATTGCATTTAAGTTTAGCCTCTGCAAACCTTGCTTAGTCGCATGAAGATGCTAGCAATTGCACCGCAAATTCCTTAAAATTTGAAGCTGTGCTCCACATTTTGTGGTTGCAAATACTTTGGCCTGGACTACGTGGCAAATGTATGGAAAAACAAAAATTAGTGTGTACATTTGTAAGCCTTAGTATTCAATTCATTCGTACACACTTCGTACACGTCTACCCATTACATCGAAATATCAATTGATAAAAGAGTAATCATTGAGCATAGAAGTGATTTTTTGCCATTACAACCCCATAGCAAGGGTTACAACCGATATTTTCACATCATCCACATTGTGTGTGTTAATTTTATACATGAGGAGTTTTTCATAGCCATTTTATTTACTCTCAGAGTTCTGTTTGCAAATTTCCTCTTGTTTGATATGTCAGCAGCAGAGGTTGCAATCATACAACGAGGAGCCAACATATTGTTAAATTTTTACTTTTTAAAAACGTTTAAAATATAAGCTCGTAGATTGCAAATAAAATAAAAATAAATTTGTGTTAAGGGTGCGCTGGTAGTCTAGTGGGTAGTGTGCTAGACTATTAGCGTGAGGGTCGTGGGTTAGATTCCCACCAGAGACTCTGGTCTGTGACACTACACCGAGCACATAGTCAAGTTACTTCGCTCGTATATAATTAGGATATAATTTGTAATTGTATTGTAATTAATAAATAAATAAATAAAATTTGTGTTTAGTTTTAATTAAAAATCATTATTATTCGCACAATTCTTCACAACTTGATGCAAACAACAACAATTGCTCGTCTTTGTTATTCCTCTGCTTATACATAACATAATTGGTCATGTCAATTATGGTTCAGTCAAGGATTACGACCTAGTTTCTTACACCACTTATGTTGTGTATGTTAATTTTATACATGAGTGGTGGTACCTACAGTTTAAAGTCGACTCCGAACGACAGATTTTTGAGAAACTTTTCATGGCAATTTTATTTACTCTCGTAGTTTTTGCCAGAAATCTGTTCCTCGCCAAAGAATCAATTTTTGTATTTTGTTTTAATGTCTGGCCTGAGGCTCGTGCCCTGGCTTTACGTCTAATAAGCCAACACACTACCTACTAGACTACGGCGACTTCAGTTAAGTTTTTACCTTTTAAAAACGTTTCAAATATGAGCTCGTAGATTGCAAATAAAATAAAAATAAATTTGTGTTTAGTTTAAATTAAAATTCTTTATTATTCACACAATTCTGTGTGCCACTGCTTACAACTTGATGTAAACAACAACAATTGCCTTTTTTTTCCTCTGCTTACACCCTTTGCATAAACAATAAGAATTACTCGACAATTATTCGACAGATCTTTGTAACGGAGATCTTCAAACCACGATTACTCTCTTTAAACACACAGCGTGTTTAACACAAGACCGACTGAACTTCACTCGCCTGCTTTGTCTTGCCTTTTATATGGCAGAGTAAACAATCTGATGAATGTTACTGAAGGCGAATGTTCATGACTTAGCCTTCTCGAGATCTCCATAAATGTAAACATTGTCGTTTCATTATTGTTGTTTGTGTATTTTGTTTACATTTATTCTTGTAGTGTTTGTTGTTGTATTTTTGTTTACTTGTTTACCATTTTTTATGCTGATGTTTGTTGTTATATTACGCAGTGCAATAATTCGTAGATTTTGTTTATAATTTTAATGTTAAACGATATAAAAGCAAAACACCCGTATCTAGATTTTATTTTTCATTTTCGTAACAATATTGAAAACCTGACAAATTTACCTGATACCTACTTCAGATAACTCTCTTAGTCGTTATTACCAATTTTTTCATTTAAGTTTAGCTCTGCTACTTTTTAGCTCTTGACTGTTACTGTATAATGGCACATAACATTTCTATTCATTTTGTTTTTAAGGTTCACAAAAATCTGAAAAAAATCGAAAAAAACGAATCAAATGGGGGAAAAACAGAACAGAAAATAAACCGTTACAGATTAATATTTTGTCCCCAAAAAATTTTTCTGGGGTTTATTTTCTTGTGGTGTGATGGTCCGTGCTGGTAAAACTTTTTCTATCCACGAACGAAAAGTACACCGAAATTGAAAGGAAGAACAGAACAGAATAGTTTTGCCAGTCTTAACAGTTGGTGAATGGGCACGTGACTTTTGTATGAAATTTTCTAAACGAACTTAAGCTGCAACCAGTTATAGAGTTACAAGCTGCATATGTATGCGAGCAAGGGAATGCAAGGATGGCATCTAACAAAACTTACCAATAAACTTTAATTAAACTTTGAATATCTTTTTAATTTGACAATTGCACAGTTATTTGAAAGAGTTTTCTTCTTCTTTTTTTAAGTTTAAACTTACGAAACAGGTAATACATTTACTTGAAATTATTAAGTCGCCCCTCGTTAACTTTTGGAGAATCTCTAATATCATCATCCATGAAAAAAGGTGTCCAATTAGGCGACATTATCGATTTCCATTCTAAATAAAGAATTGAAGAATAAGAAGAACGAACAAATAAAATGAAAATGAGTTGTCGTGTCATTGTATCCAAACACCGTAATGGCCACCGCACCATTAGCCAATGACACCAACAATGATGTTCTCAAAAGAATAACTTTTTGGTCAGTTATTACCAGGTTTTTTTTGGCAATTTATTGTCAATTGAGATTGTGAATGTTGGGTTGGCTGGTTGACATATTGTTTGTATGTGATGATTCTCCATTTTTCTGGCTAAACAATTCAAGTGGGTTAAATCCACATATTGTTTCTCCAACAATAACAAACAAAAAAATTTTTTGGTGATGAATACCAGCTTAATTGAGTTTTTAAACATTTGAGAAGTTATTGTATGTTTCAGCTTCAATTTCTGTACTTTTTTTGTCCTCTTTTTTTTGCAACCAAAAAAAGTGGTTATAAATGAGTCTGAATAAAAGGCAAATACAAGAGAATGTCATTTAGAAGTGAATTTTATTATATGTTTTCATAGCTTATATGGTCAGGTATACAAGGATTCTATTCTCTTTCCATTTTTTCCATCAGAAGAATAAAGAAAAATTGAAAGATAAGAAATAAAGGCATCAGATACTGAAAGAAAAGAAGCAGAAAACAAAGCTGAGGAATCAGCTACAAAAAGATGAACTTCCAGCCATCTTCAGCCAGCTTTCTGTCAATATAAAGCTCAGGAAAGATTAAATATCGACCCCCAAATGAGGAGATCCGACTTCTTCTAAAAAAGCCAGACAGTGACAGAGAAGATGTTCGATCTTCCCCAACTCCTTCTCATCTCCACATACAGTGCAAAAATCTGGTTAAAATCTAGTGCAGATATACCTCTAGGACCTTATATCATGATATGCCGTAATGAACCCAATTACCATCTCAAGTGCTTCTCCCCGCATAACAACCCCATATTTTCCTTTATTCGTTCATGGAGCCCCTAACCTATGGATACTGCTATAAAGCATTCAAAGTCTTCTTGATTTTTCGTTAGATTCTTGATCCGTGACTCTCAGTTGAGTTCTTTACATTGGAAACCTCTTTGAAGACCTTCGTGCTTATTATTTACAATGCAGTTATGGATTCTGTTAACGCAAGTGAAAGGCTTCAGATGCGAACAGAACGGCGCAGTAAGTCTCACTAAAGTTGGATAGACGAGGCTCAGAAATCTGCTCAAACGCCAAACGAGCATGTTCATTATATTTGTGGGAGTTATTACTGGAGAAAGCATTATGGGCACACGCTCTGTATACATACAAACCTAATTTTCCATTAAACCCTCCAGTTAGGATTGCGACCTAGTTTCTCACACCACCTTTGTTGTGAGTGTTAATTTTATACATGAGTGGCGGAACTTACAGTTTAATGTCGACTTCGAATGGCAGATTTTTGAGCAACTTGTCATGGCAATTTTATTTTAACGCTCATAGTTTTTGCCAAAAATCTGCGGAGCAGGTAAATAAATAAAATTAAAATAAAATAAATTTTTTTCGTATTTCATTTTATTGGACATGTCTGCCCTGGGGCTTGAAACATGTCCTAATGCCTAATAAGCCGACACACTACTTACTACACTACGCTCAGTAGGGTTCCATCAATTTCCTAAATTGGCATCGAAGAATGTATTTATGTATTGAAGTCGCCGTAGTCTAGTAGATAGTGTGTTGGCTTATTAGACGCAAAAGCCTGGGTTCGAGCCCCAGGCCAGGCATCAAAGACAAAATACAAAAAGTATTTCTTCGGCGACTTCCTCTCAGCAGATTTCTGGAAAAAACTCTGAGCGTTAAAATAAAAATTGCCATGAAAAAGTTTCTCAAAAATCTGTCGTTCGGAGTCGAATTTAAACTGTGGGTACCACCACTCATATATAAAATTAACACACACAACATAAGTGGTGTGAGAAACTAGGACGTTGTACAATGGGTTAATTCGACCTCCGGGTACTGTACTTGTCTTAATTGACAAGTACACGTCCTCTAACATAACCTAACCTAACCTATGTATTTAATCCGTCATTGAACAAATTGTATCACTTTATCTTGATTAATAAATTTGTGTTTTGATTCCACTGTTTTAAAAATAATTTACAACAACACTAATAAGTCTGAAAGTGGTCATTCATTCATTCATTTAGATTTTTAATAAACTAATTACATACCGATTATTTATACACTGTATTTATTTTCGATGAAATAAATGTTTTTCTACTCAACTAAGTATCGCATTAAATATTCGGCAATTTCCCCTCAAAGCATTTGGCTTAAATCATATTTTTGAATACAAAATGCAATGCAAAATTATTACAGAATACAACAACAACAAGAGAAAAACGGTAAATTTGTTTTATTAATAGAATAGAAAACCGAAAAATATTTTTAAAACTATTTTTCCAATTGAATAAATTGATGATTGCCAAACCAAACCAAACAAAATAACAACAAAATACAGCTACATCAACGACAACAACAACAACACACATCGTCAGCAACAAAACAATTTGAAATTACCCGAAAATAATTTTCGAAATATTTTCAATTTTAAAGCAATTAAATGGAAACAAGCAAAATAAAAACCGTTAGGCAGGCAGACAAGCAGGGAAAAACAACAAAATGTTAATGAAACCACTGCACATCATCTACATAATGACTACAGGATATACACGCATAAATGCACACAGGCAGCACACACCTACACTGACACATTGGAAGCAAATAAAACAAACAAGAATTAAAACAGCAACAAACATAACAAACCAGTAGAACTTATAACACAAAAGAGTTAAACTAACACAAAGAGAGTGAGAGAGAAAGAGAGCGAGAGGGACAGTGATTGCTGTGAAGTATTAAAAACAGCGGCTGCTGCCAAAAAAAAATAACAACAACAGCGGCTAAACAAATATTTGCACAACATTTTAAATATTTTCATTATATTCGTGACTCCTCCGTCTCCCACACACAATTAAACACACGCATTCATTCAGTTGATATTATTATTATGATTATTATTGTGTACTTATTCACTCACACCTTGTTTTCTCTCACACCTACACACATGCTCTTAAGTACTCAATAAGCATAAACATGTTTATAATTGACACATTATTGTGGAAAATTTATTTGTTTGTCCATTTGATTTCATAATGAAACAAAACCCCAACAAAAGCAACAAAAACGCGAAGAGACAACTGAAAAGAGCACATAATTAGTGTTTAAAACCTAATATTTAAACGTGCGTTATCACTGGGGACTAACAGTGCATAACAAAAGACAATTTAAAAGGCTGACAACATTAACAAATAAAGAAAAAAAAGAAAAACATGGGTTTTTAGGATGAAAAATATTTAAAATTATGCTTCACTACGTTTTTTTTTATTACAAATGGTACGGTTTCATTAACTTTGAAATCATTTCGACAAGATGCATCAAACCATTCCACAGACATTTTCATACACAGTTGCGCAACCGAATGCAAATTCAATGAAAACATTCGATAGCGTGGCTTAATGTACCAGAAACCTGTTCCAGATTTAGAAAATTCATAACTTTTGGGACGCTATTAAGTACCTCCAGTAGTCTCTATAAATAATTTGATCATCTCTCAAACAAGCTGCTGCAAATAAAAATTTTAAGCAGTCCAATAAGCTCGGAACAATTGTTTAATAATGGAGAGGCCTATGTATACCTAAATGTACTGTTTTGATGTGCTTTTATGAACCCGCTTAGAGCATCATAATGATAATAAAGGGTGTTTTTTATAGAGGTATAGAACTTTAAGTTGCAACAAAACAACGATGGATTATTCGATTGACATGTATTTTATTTATCCGAAAGATAATCTTGTGGCATTACATTTTAAATATGATCTCTGGCATATGACCGCCACGGCTGGCGTGGATGTAGTCCAATCTGGACGTCCAATTTTCGATGACTTTTTCCAAAATTTGTGGTCGTATATCGGCAATAATACGGCGAATGTTGTCTTCCAAATGGTCAAGCGTTTGTGGCTTTACCGCATAGACCAATGACTTTACATAGCCCCACAGAAAGTAGTCTAGCGGTGTTAAATCACAAGATCTTGGAGGCCAATTCACAGGTCCAAAACGTGAAATTAGGCGGTCACCAAACGTGTCTTTCAATAAATCTATTGTGGCACGAGCTGTGTTGCGCCGTCTTGTTGAAACCACATCTCCTAGACATCATGGTTATTCAATTCAGGAATGAAAAAGTTAGTAATCATGGCTCTATACCGATCACCATTGACTGTAACGTTCTGGCCACCATCGTTTTTGAAAAAGTACGGACCAATGATTCCACCAGCCCATAAAGCGCACCAAACAGTCAGTTTTTCTGGATGTAACGGTGTTTCCACATACACTTGAGGATTACCTTCACTCCAAATGCGGCAGTTTTGTTTGTTGACGTAGCCATTCAACCAGAAGTGCGCTTCATCGCTAAACAAAATTCGCTTATGAAAATCGGGAACAACGGTAATCTCGTTTTGGGCCCATTCGACGAATCTACGCCTTACTTGATGATCGTTTGGCTTCAAATCTTGCACGAGTTGGATTTTGTAAGCACGCAAACCAAGATCCTTCCGTTCCGCAAAATCTTCCATAAAGTGGATGGACACAGATCCAATTCCTGTGCTCGATGGCGGATGGACTCATTCGGGTCTTCCTCAATGCTACGCTCTACAGCAGCAATAGCTTCTTCTGTACGCACCGTACAGCGTCTCTGGGGATGCGAGTTATCAACAAGAGTAAACGTGGTGCGAAAACGTTCCACGATTAATCGAATTAACTGCTCTGATGGACGATTTTGTCGACGATAAAATGGAAGTAGTGCGTGATACATTTGTCCGCACAGAACCATTATTTTCGAAATAAAATTGCACTATTTGCAAGCGTTGTTCAGGCGTGAGTCTATTCATGATGAATTGCCAAACCAAACTGAGAATAAATCACTTGACAGCTGTTAAATCGGTCGCCATCTTGAAAAGTAATGCCAACTTAAAGTTCTATACCTCTGTAAAAAACACCCTTTATTAGTCTGCATAGGATTTCATCTCTTTACTTTGCTCTCAGAAATAAGTCTCTCTTACTTTGTACAGCTGTAGGAAAACTTTTACAACTGACTGTACTTATGGCAAACATCATTATAAAATTATTGCAGATGAACGAACAGGGAAAGACTAAATACAACAATATCATCAATAATTAATGCCAAATGCTAAAGGTTTTCTACATGTCGCACACTCATATATGAAAATATGTATTTTCAATGAAATAGGCCTCTGGCCTTTTTTTTAAATAAAAACACAAATGATATACAAATTCAATTATAAATAATTTATTTCTTTAAATACAATAAACAAAACAAAACAAAACAGAAAAAAATGATTTTAAATCATAATCTTACTTACTTGCAGTATCATATCCACCCACTACGGCACTAACGGGTAATTATCTGACCGATTCGAGTAGATGGGATAATAATTATGGGGCGGAAGGTGCACATAAAACAAATCATTATGGTTCGGAGAGAAGTAAGTATTACAGAAAGTCCATCCTTCCCTTATTAGCATTAGCATTCAATCATTCATTCATGCATTTTGTTCATTCGTTTTCATTCATTTTTCTTTGCTTCATTCACATTCACCACCCACTGCCTTGCAATTTAAAGTCTTTGATAAACGCTATGATTTCGGCATTCCTAATGAAATCGTTGTTCTGTCTCAACAAAAATCTCTCCTAGATAAAACGGCAACCAATGGCGGCACATTAAATGGCCACAACGATGTCTATGGCTTTCCAGGGCAAGGTGAAGAACTGTCATCACAAGCTACAAGAAGAACGCTTCATTTAGAGTTACCTTCAATGGTTATATTAACGCTTCAATTGGTTTTAAGTTTATCACAGTATATTTAGAATAAAAACAAAACAATTATTAATTAACCTGAACAAAACATAGATATATTTAAGTCGATAATAGCGTATAATGATGATACACAGTAGAATTAACAAATTTAAATGTAATATAATGACAGAAATCAAGGTAAAGACAAAAAAAAATTCTTAATAAACAAATAAAAATGAAAATCGCTTTAAAAACGAGGTCTTTTGTTAAAAGAACACAAAAAAACGAATAAATTTCAGATCAAATCTGTAATTGTGAAAATTTATTAAAAAGGGGGCGTGTAATAGTGCTACGTTTCTATCTTTTAGAAACGTTTAAAATATGAACTCGTAAATTGCAAATAAAATAAAAATAAATTTGTGTTTAGTTTTAATTAAAATTCTTTATTATTCGCACAATTCTGTGTGCCACTGTTCACAACTTAATGAGAACAACAACAATTGCTTTGTTTGTTATGCCCTTTGCAATAAACAATAACAATTACTAGCCAATTATTCGACAGATCTTTGTAACGGAGGTCTTCAAAGCACGATTACTCTCTTCAAACAAACCGCGTCTTCACACAAGACTGACTGAACTTCACTAAATCACTCGCCTGCTTTGCCTTGCCTTTTATATGGTAGGGTAAACAGTCTGATGAATGTTCTTCAAGGCGAATGTTAGTGGCCTCGCCTTCTCGAGAATTCTATAAATGTAAACATCGTTGTTTCATTATTGTTGTTTGTGTATTTTGTTTATATTTATTCTTGTAGTGTTTGTTGTTGTATTTTTGTGTACTTGTTTACCATTTTTATGCTGGTATTTGTTGTTGTATTTTTGTTTACTTGTTTACCATTTTAATGTTAAGTGATGTAAAAGCAAAGCACCAGTATCTACATTCTTCATTTAAAACTTTAAGCAATTTAAGCCATTATTCAAGACATGAGCATGGCTTGAAAAATTTCCAATAATTTTCCATAGAATTTCGAGAAAAAAAATTTAAAACAGAGATGGAACTCAGGGTGCATGGGTGAACAAGTAGACCTTATTGTTTGACAGGAAAACTAACTTTGATTATTATTACTATAACACAGAGTGTCACACATCTATTTCGAAGATAACGATAATTTTACGTATATTTGTGCTCGAACTGTACTGTAAGGGTTCAACAAATAATACCAGTCAGCATCTATGGACGACTAAGCAATGTCACAGTGGTGTGTATAGTCGGTCATACTGGCTGAGGTGCTGATTGTTAAGGTTAACGTTAGCTTTGGAGATAGGATAGGACCATACTTTCTGAGAGCCAGGTGGCTATCAGGGTTTAAACAAAACAGCTTTTAGGCCGATCTACAGCTCTCATGTGGGTGGCTGGAATAAAATGGATCTCTGGGAAACTACAGATGCAGGATGAATTGCCCAGATATAATACAATCACACTACATTAGGAACCAAATTGAGAATCTGTAACCTAAGGTTTGAAGTGGCCGCAGTCTAATAGGTATTGTGTTGGCTTATTAGACGTAAGGCCAGGGTTCAAACAAAATGGAATACGAAAAAATATTTCTGCGGCGACTTCCTCTCAGCAGATTTCTGACTAAAACTCTGAGAGTGAAATAAAATTGCCATGAAAAAGTTTCTCAAAAATCTTTCGTTCGGAGTCGACTTTAAACTGTAGGTCACGCCGCTCATGTATAAAATTGAAGCACACAACATAAATGGTGTGAGACTATGCCGTGATCCTGACGGAAGGTTTGTAATGACCAATTATGTATGTTATGTATGTAACCTAAGAATTGATAATTCAGTAATCGATTCCATTATCGCTAAGTGGGTGGTTCTGATCCGGTTAAGATAGCACCGTAATTTTGGTTAAGTACACGAAAAGTCTATCAAACTTCAAAGGAGAACACTTAGAGTAACTGGCGTAAATATTACTGATGCAATACACGGCTTCTGGGAAAGTCAAAAATGAATATGAATCAGACATGGATTGCGAAGACTACAATCCCACTTGATCAGAAGAAAACTGACAAGTCACACTCGACGACAAAACCTGAACATGGACACATCAAAAATATGCGAAACATGGAACCGAAATATGGAACGCATAGAAGGTTGCGACTCCAAAAAGCATAGAGCAAAACCAACAGGAGTTTATATATGAGCCTTTATTGCACTTTAATAAACTCATTCGATAGTTATCGAACCTAAACTTCTTTGTGGACTTGTATTCTAGTGTACGGTCATTAAAAAAAGTTGCAAAGTCAAGTTCCCTGATAATGTCGGGATGTCTGTTGCTTAGCGTACTACCGAAATTAGTTAACATATGCCACGACTCCCTTGATCGACTCTCGCAGCAGTTTTGCGTCAGTCTAATGTAGACTTCTGTACACAGAGATATCAAAGGCACTTGTTCTGCTAATGCACTTGTTAGAGAAGACCTTCTCCTACCGGATTCTAATTCACAGTCCTTTTACCACTGTTAGACTGTACATTAGGCCAAGATAGTTGTTAGTGGCAAACAAAACCTGAAGGATCTTGATTTATGACCAGACTCACAGACCACAGGGCCACTATTCTTACAGGGCCTTTGTGTAAGGAATAGGCAAACGGGAAGTCTTCGCTTACTGAGACCGAGAGTAATCACGATACGAGAATCTATTATTCTTTATCAATGTGTTATGATCAAATATTCATTAAACGTGTAACGATTATTATTAACCTAGACTCCAAGAAATGACTTTACAGCCTCGTTTGCTATTAATTAACGATCTATTCCATCAGGATTTACATAGTTTTACACAAAAAGCACTTGAGGTTTACATTATGGTTGAAATAATTTGAAAATAATTTCAATTTTAGAAACTCATGCCAGTCTCTAAGGCCATAAAGCTTATGAGAATTAATTGTTTTTCAAATCACAATCACTTAATGATCCAAAATTTAATTACAAAAATTTTCCAATTACTTTTGGCCTTAATTATAATTATTTTGTATTGTACGAGTATGTATGTGTTGTGTTTTATTTTTCTTATTATGTGTTTTTTGTTTTTAAGAGTGAATAAATATTTTCCTAAAGTTTACCTTTTGTAATGAAAAATGTAAAACACCTGAGGCCTAAAATTTAAATTCAATTTGTAATGAAAATCAGCAACTCATCTGCTCATCATGTCATCGAATGCAATACAATTTAATGGCCATAATTAAGTTATCAATTTAAAACTAACTTGTAAGACAATTGTTCTTATTAAACGCAACAAAAAAAAAGAAAAAAAGGGAGAATAATGAAGAAGGGAAACCAAAACACCCTTTAGATTTACATAGTAATACAGTGAGTGTAATAAGTAAACGGTTATAATTTTTTACAAATCATTTTTGCAAAATTTCTGTTTCAATTCTTTATGCGCCATGACTTGTTTGTTCATTTGTTAGTGAATGTACACTATTATTACTGACTGTAAGTCAATTTAATCAATTCTTTTGTAATATATTTATACAATTACATATACACACACACACATATATCATACATACATACGTTCGCATATAAATAATTAATCGAATATAAATTAAAATGAAATCAAGCATTTAAATATTCAAATTCAACGCTCGTACACCACCACCACCACCCCCTCACAATAACATAAATTAGTGTTGTCAATTGTATACACATTTAATTGGAAATTAATCGAATAAATTATTAACTTAAATTGTTTTTTTTTTGTTATTAACTGTAGCCAATGAAATAGAAATTATTCAAAGAATTTTCAAGAGCATTTGTAGAAGTAATTAAAACTTGTTGTTGCTACTGGTACTGGTTCTTTATTCGAATAATCTTTTAAAGAATCTCCTTAACAATCGTTTGAAATTATATGAATTCAAGTCAAAAGATTTAGAAATCTTATAACGAATAAAATTCTATTTCGAATCCATTCTAACTTGTTAACCTAAGAGCCTATTAAGTGGTTACCAAGTACTTCGATCTTGTAAGTTGAACTTTGACTTTGTAATACCAAGATATTGTTAGGTTTTTAGCTTTTAAAAACGTTTAAAATATGAGCTCGTAAATTGCAAATAAAATAAAAATAAATATGTGTTTAGTATTAATTAAAAATCAATATTATTCTCACAATTCTGTGTTGCACTGTTCGCAACTTGATGTATAATAACAACAATTGCTTTTCTTTGTTTACACCCTTTGCATAAACTGTTTTACAGATATCTATTCGACAGATCTTTGTAACGAAGATCTTCAAACAACGATTACTCTCTTCAAACGCATCACGTCGTCATAAAAGACTGACTGAACTTCATTAACTCTGTCGCCTGCTTTGCCTTGCCTTTTATATGGCAACATAAACAGTCTGATGAATGTTCTTGAAGGCAAATGTTCATAACTTCGCCTTCTCGATATCTCTATAAATCTAAACATCGTTGTATTCATTTATTATTGTAGTGTTGTTTGTGTAGTTTTACTTGTTTACCATTTCTTTTTGCTGGTGTTTGTTGTTATATTAAGCAGTACGATAATTTGTAAACAGGTTTGTTTACTGCATTGTTTTGTTTTTGTAGGTTTTGTTTATAATTTTAATGTTAAGCGATGTTAAATCAAAACACCAGTATCTTGATTTTTCATTTTGGTAACAATATTTAACGCATGATCCTTTTATCGAAGCCCCAATTCTAATTTCTAATGATTTAATAATCTTCTAGATACACTGATCGTGTTTATTTAACCGCTAAGTACATGACAGCGTAGCTCCTGTTTGCATTATTTCAGCCGTCAGTCGTTTATAGTCACTATTCACCATGCATGCAGATTAGCCCAACACACCCAATACAGCTTTGTTATCTTATACAGTACATACATATATATACCCTTATACAAAACCTATTTTTTGAAAACCTTTTTGAAGTCATGCAAGTTTGCTAACTTCAATCAACTAAGCCGGTAACTCTCGTTACAAATAGACGACGCAGATTATTAACTGAAGGAACAAATGAGAATAAACTGTCCTTCTTCACATTATAGGAACTTTGTAAAAATCATTTAAAAGATACGATACTCTCGAATGATTTCTTATCAAGCCAAGTGGTGAAACCCTGCATTTCAAACACACTTAGCTTCGTGCAGCACTCCTTAATGCAGAAGATATTTAAAATTACAAAACCGTCAAAACTGTAACAAATTCTATTGATTATCTGGTCTACTTTCTACTTCTAAGCACATATACAACCTGCAATTAAAATGAGGGACAGGATAATATAGTGCCTCCCTTTTTTGTTTAGAAGGTAGAAACCTGCTATAGATCTCAGATACCATTGGATGACACCACACTTCATGAAACTGCCAAATAAAACTGCCATCATATGTTACTACTTCAAGGGGAGAATAGGTCTAATGTAGAAAATTTTAGAATGCTAGGGTTGCCATCTGCCGTTATTTATAAGCAACAGACTCTGTGAAATGTATAGCCGTAATATACTGGTTGCCGTGGTGAGAAACTTTTTTCTCTTTTCCTATGATGTTTGGAATCCGTGTTCACTTAGTTGCTACCGTTTCCTGTCTCTTTCTCTTGACTGCTAGGCTATAAGCCGCCTTTTTACATGTTAGCTATGCTAACTTAATGGGATTACGAATTTGGTGTGCTATTCTCCGTGTGTCATTAAATATTTTATTGGCATTGCGTCAACATCTGGGGTTAGGTTTGTAGGTAGGTAGAGGCGGCTGCCCATCCAGGAATTTAACTTTGACTAACTGATGCCGCATTGGGCACATTGTGCTACCACAGTTATCCGCTATCCCCTAGTCTCAAAACCACTCGGAGCTCCTGATGAAGCGATTTAGGCTGTCAATGTCAATCCTTGACAGTTCTTCTAGATCATCCATGTATTAAATACCCAACCCAACATCTCGGCTTATTATACGGAATTTTTTTCTGAAATCTCTTGATTTTATAATGTTAAGCCATGGCGGCTTTCTTCCATCAAATGCTTTAATGCAGTAAAATGTTTGCCTTTAAATTGTGAAGAGTAGTCTTGCTATTATAAGCTGATAACTACTTTAACTAGCTTATTAAGCTTCAGATTATTTTCCATGCCTATAACACTTTGTATCCTGGGCAAAAGTTATGCCATGTTAGATACTTCTAGCTCATCAGAGAAGGCCTGTATTGTTCTATGTTCTTCCTTAACCTTTCAGTTTCTCATTTAATCGAATACTTGGCCACTCTGAAATATATTTCAAAAGAATAACAATTTAATTTCAAAGCTTAATAACTAATACGTAAATTGCATAAAAATTATTGAATTATTTACTAAAATATTATTATTAACATAATTATAATGAAATTAATTATTATAATACCAGACATACATACATGCAACACATACGACACATACAACTTATTAACATATAGAAAGTATTTATTAAAGAAAGAAAAAAAATTAAATAAATAACTAAATGAAATCTTTTTGTTGTTAAATTTGTTTCAATTTGTTTAATAAAACTAAAAAAAAAGAAATTATTTTCTTCATTAAAAAAAAATATTTAAAATAAATACGAATAAAAAATAAAAACAAAAAAAACGAAAGAGAAAAATATCATGCAGGGTTGACTTTTTTTGTAATCATATACCATAATATACATACACATGTTATATCGTATATACATACTATATATACAAAGTTAAAAAACAACAAAAAGAAATACATACATATATACATATATGCATACATATATATGTATTACAATAATAAATGTATTTATATAAGAACATTAAAAATAAAATGAAAGAAAAAAATATAAAAAAATATTTATAAAGCAAGAAAAGAAATGCTAAAGCAAGAAATTTGAAAAACAAATAGAAAAAAAATTATAAATAAACATAAAAGAGAAAGAAAAAAATTATTATTAAGATTTGCATATGAGTATGTAGTTATAAAACATAAATAAAAAAAAATTCTATAAAATCACACACGATGACAAGAAAATTGAAATCAATTGAAAAAAGAAAAAACAAAAGAGATCAATCACTTTAATTATCCAACATTTAAATGCATATTCAGAGAAAATGCAAACAAAAAGAGGAAATAAAACAATATAAACATTCAATAATTAAAAATAAATACGAAAAAAAACCAATCTATACACACAGCCACAATAAATTCAATTTCATTCATAACGAATATGCTTTGTTAAGCATAATGCACATAGCTGCCAGATTTGACGATTTATCGTCATTTTGACGATTTTGAGCTGCAAAAATATCATTTTGACGAATTGACGATTTACGCCCTTATTTTGACGATTTTTAGAAATTAAAAATTTACATCATATTCTTTACTTTAATATATTAAAAGCCTCTTTAAGCATTGTATTTACTTTGCAATTGTTACTATTGTAAATTTATGTTATTAAAAACAAGGACTAAAGTATTATATTTTTAAGTTACTTTCGAATACCTGTGATGATTTTTCTGTATTTTATTCCTTTTTAATGCCTTAAAAGCCACAAAATTACAACTTCTAAATAACCTCGTAGTTGAGAATAATATATCATTTGTCGTTTCAGACAATTTAAAAAATTGGAGTATCGCTTCTAATATTACCATCGGAAGAACAAAGGCAAACGCCGTTATTTTGTTTCTTACGACCAACACTCAGGGGATCGATGTCAATGTGTTTGGAACTATGAAAATATGTTATGTGAAGAAGGAAAGAGAGAACAGTGTTTATGGACACTAGGCTTGTGTATGGCTTTATACCATAAGTAACACGAAAGGCCTCTGCAGGGAATGAGTTCCACATACGAATAGTCTGACTAAAAAACGTATTTTTACTGTAATGCAGTGTGCGATCCACTGGCCAATCGACCACATACGGAAGTGGTGGCCGACAAAGAAGAGCGTTACGTAGAAATATATGATTTTCGGGAAAAGTTCTTTTACATCGTTCGAGCAAAATCCTTTTGTCGAAGCGATAGAACAGTGAAACACAAACCACATTGCAACAATGCTCAAATGATTCAATGGGGTTGGATACACTACCGCCATTAACGAGTTACTACGGCCTCTCCTGCACACGATCGAGAAACCTCAAAATAGACGTTGAGGCACCGACCAATACATGAGAGTTATATTCCAGTCTCGGTCGGTTACAAATGGTGTAAATAGTAACATCATAACATCTTAAGAAGGAACTGAAGGAACTGAAAAATGTGTCGGTTAAAGCCAACATTACACTGAATTTTCATGCTGAGAACATCAAAAGCTTCTGACTCCCTAATACCTACATCGTCCATAGATATAGATGATGCAATATTTCTGCTGCGCCTATGTGCCTATAAACAACACTGGGATAGATTGTTTAATTCTTAAACAATTTGTTCCTGAAAATGATATAAAATACCTCTGTTTTTTGAAAAAAAAAATTATTAATATTTTTTCTAACGATTTTATAAACGTCTTTGACGATTTTGACGATTTTTTCTCAAATATTTGACGATTTGATGCCTCATTTATCTGGCAGCTATGATAATGCATGTTATTACAATGCTACACCTTTTTTTTAGATCATGGAATCTCCTCTCTCCTTCTGAAAATGTTTTTTATCCGCTACTAAAGTGTTCTATGCATTTGCCTCTTCAATTTCAAGACAGGTTTATAGATTTTTCGGTTTCAAAAGTATTGTTACGTAAACCACACATAAATCTATTATTTCGATGAAGATGAAGTTGGGTTAACTGGCGGCCAGCATTTACGACCATTAAGATACCACAATCAAACATTATCCAGAAGAAACAAACCTGAGTCCATAATAAATCTTGCTATTACAGCAATGAAGTCGTTGTAGTGTAGCAGGGACGTAAGGTCATTGTTCAAATCCTAGCTCAGACATCAACCAAACGAAATATGAAAAAATATTTATTCAGCGACTTCCCCTCAGCATTACTTTATTGTTCAAAGTACTTTAAAATCCACTTAACTTCTGCTAACGATCTGTTAGACTTTTTGTGGATCTTCCTTGTTACTGCTATCCTGCGAAAAGAGAGATAAGATTTAGAGGCACAGTTCCGCTTGAAGTTTGCGCAAATTTATGTTTGCGGTTTTTGATATTCACGTTTCTTGCCTCTATTCTTGCAGAGAGAATATGAAGAGTTTGTCTAAACCTTTTAACTGTTTATGTCGAGTATACTTGTCCGGGCGAGACGAAAATGTTCGGCATGTCGAGTATACTCCTCTACAGGGTGGCTGATATATAATGCAACAAAGTAAAGCGCTATATTTTTTTATTTTTTTTTTTAATTTTATTGTTCAAAAGCAAAAAATATTGGAAATAACATCAAATTTTAGAATCAGTTTAGATTTGTTGGAATTGGCCACCTTTGGTACGAATTATGGCCTTCAAACGGCCGACAAAGCCATCACAGGCTGCACGAAAGTGGCTCTGCGGTATTTTGGCCCATTCCCGGCGAAGCGCCGTCTTGAGATGATCGACACTTTGGTATTTTTTAGTGAGAACCTTACTCTCCAAAATGCCCCAACGGATTGAGATCCGGAGATTTTGGTGGCCATTGTGCGGTAGAAATAAAGCGAGGAACCTCGTTTTTAAACCATTCTTGACTGACGCGTGCTGAGTGCGGTGGTGCTGAGTCCTGTTGGAATGTCCATGGTCTGCGGCCGAAATTTTTGTCTGCCCAGGGCTTCAATACTGTCTTTAAGACATTTTCCCGATAATAATAGGCATTTATTTCGACCCCTGGTGGCCAAATCGCAGGTGTAAATTTTCAGCTGACCTCTTTGGCAAGTAAACCCCATCATTTTGTTTGTTCACAAACTGCTCAATTTGGAAAACCAAATTCGGTAACTGGCCTCTTTCGTGCAATCGAAGCAACTCCTTGGCTCTTTCCAGTCTAACTTTTTTTGTCCATCGGTGAGCTCTTGCAAGTCCAAGCTCTTTTTTCGATATGTGTTGCACCCGTTCTCGCGATATGTTCAGCTCACGCGCAATTTTTCTACCACTGCGGCGTGGATTTCGATCAAATCTGGCCTTCACTTTTCGGATCATTTCTGGTGTTGTTACCGTTTTTTCGTCCACTTTTTGAACGCGATGCAGCACTGCCAGTATCACGGTAACGAGCAATGGTACGAGAAACAAAAGATTTATTCACATTTAAATGCTGGAGGGCTCTAACGATAACCACCTGTGATTTTCCAGCCAAATATAAAGCAATCACACTATCACGCCTGAATTCCATCACGAATAACTTTTTTCTGAATGCAATAGATCAAAATGCTTTTGTAAGCTTGTAAATAATAAAATGAACTGTCACTGGAATAAATCTGTCAGCTGTCAGACGAGCGGTTTACAAATGATAACAACCTGAAGTTGGTTGCAATACATATCAGCCAAGAAATTGTATTCGTCTTTTCATTCAACAAATCGAATAAAATTTTTTCTCCCCAATCGAATTATTTCAGTCATGAACGCAGGACGGCTAGGGCACATGCCTTAACATTAAAAAAAGTGCAATTGAGAGTAAATGTGTGATCTAACAATTCCTTTCTGCAATCTCAGAATTAAGTAGAGTGTGTTCAACATCAGAGACCTGCGATTAATTAGAATAACTTATGAAACTTATACTTGATGAACATAAATTTAAAAATCGATATGTATTCCTATTTTTTGGAATTGCAAAAAGCATTTCCTTTGAAATTTTGATTTTTCTCTTTGTAAACTTAACGATTACAGTGTCAATTGCCTTTTGAGGCAAAATATGTTTAAAAAAAATTAACTCAAAAATAAAATAAAAACAAATGCTATTTAAAATTAAATCATATTAAAAATGAATTGCAATTATTATAATCCGTGATGATATAGATAGAGCCTATAATCAATGCTAATGCTACAATAACAACAGCCAGCTAAAGCATTAATATTAGCCTAGAATAGTAGAATAGATTAAAGAAATGCTACCCCCCTCCCCCTTTAGAATATATAATAAAAAAGAAGAAAAAAACAAAAACAATTATTTACACAAAACATTACTAAAGAGAAAAAAAATTGAAATTTAAAAACAAATGAATTAAACAAATAAAATATGGGAGAATTATTATAATGTGTATACATTAAATATTATATTAATTTGTTTAAAATGACACATACAAACAAACACTGGCATACATATATATATATGTACCAGTAGTTATAAGTCTATATATACATATACATACATGATATGAAACAAATAAATGAAATCGAATATGAAATGTATGACAAGAAACAGAAGAAGAAAGCAAAAAAAAAAACCAAAAAAAATTGAAAAAAAATTGAAATAAAAACAATTGCAAATTATATAAATAAATAAATCCCCTATTAAAGTTGTATAACTCTGAATTATAAACAAATATTTGTAAAAAATATAAAACAAAAGCAAACAAAATAATTTATTAATAAAAAAAAAACAAGAGAGAAGAAAAAGAAAAAAACTTAAATAAAATGAAATGAAATGAAATGAAATGAAATAATATTATCGATAAATACAATAATAATAATAACAACAACAACAATAATAATAATAATAATAAAGCACGTTTTTTAAAAACATAAAAATTGTTTTATTCAATTAGCCCGAATGACTTTTAATGAGAATTAATTTTTTCATTTCAAACACACACACATACACGCGCTCATACATTCACAACTACAAACGATTAATAATTTAAAATATTTCACAGTTATACCCTACATTGTCATTGTTCTATTTGCAATGATATTTGTTACCAGAGATTAGCAATGCGAATTCAAAACGATGAGTAGAATTGATTCATACTCATAATTTCCGATACTTATACGCATTCATACTTATTTTAATAACGGGTGATTTTTTAGCTATTAGCACTTGCAACACTAAGTGAAATATTAAACAGGGAGACTGTTTCACTACCTTTAAATTAAAATAAAATTTAAAAGAAAAAAGCCAAAATATTTTGGCCAAAATGATAATGGTAATGCAAATTATCATTTATTGTCTATTAAATCCCAAAGGTTAACTATTCCTAGTAGCTTTTGTTTATATGGTGTGGTGCGTACCAGAGATCAACAATGAATCGTTTTTTTCGCTACTCATAACCACTCTTGAAATTTTGAATACAAAGTGAGGCAACAATATTGAAATTTAACTATGTAGTCTGATTCATTCGTACGCACTATAACGTTAAGTTAGTCGCCGCAGTCTACAAGGTAGTAACAGGTGATTTTTTAGCAATTATCTTTTTGGCAACACTGGTTTAAACAGCTCACGCACATTTCGTGTTTTGTTTCACTGTCAAACATCTTCAGTTTGGCCTATAATTTAACCATGAATCGTCTTACAAACGAACAACGCTTGCAAATCATTGGATTTTATTATCAAAATGCGTGCTCTGTTAAGAAAGTTCATCGCGCGCTTCTTCCATTTTATGGTCAGTTTAATCGACCCACTGAAGCGGCTATTCGGGCTATTGTGACTAAATTTCACATCAAATTTACATTGTTGGACATTAAACCACCAACACACTTACGTAGAATGCGAACTGAAGAAAATATCGCAGCTGTATCGGTCAATGTTAATGATGACCATCAGTTATCGATTCGTCGCCGTTCGCAGCAATTGGGCCTCTGTTACTCAACAACGTGGAAAATTTTGCGGAAGGATTTAGGTGTGAAGCCTTTCAAAATACAGCTGATGCAAGAATTGAAGCCGAACGACCTACCGGAAAGCAGAATTTTTGGTGAATGGGCTCTTGGAAAGTTGGCCGAAGATCCACTTCTTTATCGAAAAATTGTGTTCAGCAACGCTCAATGGATACGTAAATAAGCAGAATTGTCGATTTTGGAGTAAAGATCAGCCAGAAGCATGCAAAAGCTACCAATGCATCCAGAAAAAGTCACAGTTTGGTGCGGTTTATGGGCTGGTGGCATCATTGGACCGTACTTCTTCAAAGATACTGCGAATCGTAACGTAACTGTGAATGGTGAGCGCTACCGTGAGATGGTATCCAACTTTTCTTTGCCCAAAATGCAAGAGCTTGACTTGCGTGACATGTGGTTTCAACAAGACGGTGCCACATGCCACACAGCACGAGTAACAATGGACTTATTGAGAGGCGAGTTCGGTGAACATTTTATTTCATGTTCGGGACCGGTCAATTGGCCGCCTAGATCGTGCGATTTAATGCCTTTCAACTATTTTTTGTGGGGCTATGTTAAAGCTCATGACTATACAGACACGCCCGCTTCAATTGACGCATTGGAAGACAACATTGAAGCATTTATTCGTGAGATACCGGCCGAAATGTTGGAAAGAGTATGCCAAAATTGGACTAAGCGGGTGGACCATTTGAGGCGCAGTCGCGGTCAACATTTGCATGAAATAATCTTCAAACATTAAATTATATGGACCGTACTATCGATTCAAATAAAGATTTCATGCAGTTTTCTGAATTTTATCTGTTTTTTTTTTTTTGGAAAATATTCCTATAGCTCTTAAAAAATCACCCATTATACTGGAACCTCTCTCTACTCATATTCTAAGTTTGAAGTACTCATACTTATGCATACTTAACAACACATATGATGTTGATGTTGATTTCGACTCTCCATAACTCAACATTTACACGAAGCACAAAGTAAGTATGATTCGCTAAAATACTCGCTAGAAGGCTGTATGTTTGCTCTGCTTGCTGCTCTCTCCATTTTGGCATATGTGTCTGTTACCTTTTGTTGTAAAAGCAATAACAACTAAGACTGAAAATTTTGTTGAATGAATCAAGTCGGGTCACTCGAATGCCTATGCCTATGCCTAGCCAAAGTAGCTAACAAGAGGCTACTGTCACTAGTTTCCAACTAGAAATGCCTAAATCAACTATAAATCGAACTCCGAAAGAATTATATCCATTCACCTAAAATCATTGCATTATAATTCGAAAATGACCCATAAAGTACCAACTACCACATCTAAGTGGCTTCTCAAACTGCTCTTATAGTCACAAAGTTATCAGCTTTGCCTTGTTATTGCACATGCAGTTTCAAACTCCCCCTCCAAGCTAGACAAATGGGGCACTATGCAACTGATTTAAGTATACGCTGCCTAACCACACTATCAAATCAGAATTTCTTTTATTGTCATCTTGTTTAGCGATAAATGCCTGGCATCGTTTGAAAGGCTATCTTCAAATGAGTTTTTTGTTTGCCACCTGGAGTCATTAAAAATGCGAACATTCACTCCAAATGTTTGGTGTTATTACATCATATTGTTACGAAAATGAAATATCTCGATACTGTTTTGCTTTTAAATCGCTTAAGATTAAAATTATGAACAAAAGCTACAAAAACAAAACAATGCAGTAAACAAACCTGTTTACAAACTGTCGTGCTGCTTGCTATAACAATAAACACCAGCATAAAAAAATGGAAAACAAGTGAACAAAAATACACAAACAACACCAGCATAAAAAATGGAAAATGGGAAAACAAGTGAACAAAAATACACAAACAACACCAGCATAAAAAAATGGAAAACAAGTGAACAAAAATACACAAACAACACTACAAGAATAAATGAAAACAAAGGCTATAAACAGAGAAATAACAGAGGAAAGCAATTGTTGTTGTTTACATCAAGTTGTGAACAGTGCCACACAGAATTCTGCGAATAATAAATAATTTTAATTAAAATTAAACACAAATTTATTTTTATTTTATTTGAAATCTACCGGCTAAAAGCGTTCAAAATATCGCTTTTAAAAGGTAAAAACGTAACAGTATTATAATTTTGATGTAGGGTAATACATAGTCGACCTTAATGGAACTGAAACTTGTTTATTTATTTATTTAAATAATTTTTTTTTTCAATTTTGTTTTCCCGAAAGGGTTGGGGAATAAAAGGTCACATGTATTGTATGTTCGATGGACGTATGGACATATACGTATGTATTGTCACCCTTGATTAAATTTTTATTTAATATTAATGAATATTTAATTAATAAACATTTTGAAATTGTTAATATTTTTTTATGCAATTGTAATTGTTGTTGTTCTTCTTCTCATTTTTTTACATAATTAGTGGTTACAGTTCAGCGGTTAATTTAATGAATTTTTTTTTCTCATTTTTTTCAAAAGTTTCTTTGCAAAGCAAAAATTTTTTCCTTCAGTTTTTTTTATTCCAATTTCAACTGTTAAACGCATAAACATATAAATCCGTATTTAATCCCTCATTTTAATATTAAAACTGTTGTGCAATTAATTAAACAGTCAGAATATTAAATATTTATTGAAAATTATTCAATAAAATTAGAAAACCAGGGCACGCTCTTTATGCATTACGCGTTCTTTTTTAATATTTTAAGTGAGATTTCGAAAATATTTTTACAGAAATTTTAATGCAGAATTTGTGTGCTGCACCACTAAGCGTATGAGGAATATTTGATGTCAATAATAATATTACGTATACGCCGGGGTTGGGTGAACAGCAAAAATTAAAAGCATACATACAGGTATTGCAGCAGAAATACTTAATTTTCGATTCGAAGTAAAGTAGGCAGAAATTATTATTGCATTGGAAATTATAAATTTTGGAAATTGTTACGTTTTTTTCTTTTAAAAACGTTTAAAATCTGAGCTCGTAGATTGCAAATAAAATAAAAATAAATTTGTGTTTAGTTTTAATTAAAATTCTTTATTATTCGCACAATTCTGTGTGCCACTGTTCACAACTTGATGTATACAACAACAATTGCTTTTCTTTGTTATTCCTCTGTTTATACCCTTTGTTTTCATTTATTCTTGTAGTGTTGCTGGCGTATTTTTGTTTACTTGTTTACCATTTTTTTATGCTGGTGTTTGTTGTTATATTAAGCAGCACCACAGTTTGTAAACAGGTTTGTTTACAGCATTGTTTTGTTTTTGCAGTTTTTGTTTATAATTTTAATGTTAATCGATTTAAAAATAAAACACCAGTATCTTGATTTTTCATTTTCGTAACAATATAAATACTCGTATGGACAATATAAAAATAGAATGGAAAGAAGACGTAGCTTCAGTCTGAGGTATTATGGACTGTGTAGCTCTAAGGCCTTGGATGGACTCTATACGACATTTATGCAGATTAAAAGATTGCTAAATGAAACTGCAATCTATCTGGTACGAGTAAGCACATGCAGTAAAGTCATTGTCTTGGATATCTATCACATGATCTTGCTGTGGTGGTTTGTGCGCTGCAAATGCGATCACATGCTCAAAAGGCAAAGAGACCATGGCCATACTGGCACAGATTGGTGTTTGATTGCCTGGCGTTTACTTGTCATTTCCTTAGATGCATACAAGCGTATGATTTTATATTTTGAAAAGCTTGTAAAGTCGCCTTTGTCTAGTAGGTAGTGTGTGGGCATATTACACGTTTCAAACCCCAGGTCAGACATCTAAACGAAATATAAAAAAATATTTCTGGCAAAAACTCTGAGCGTTAAAATAAAATTGCCATGAGAAGTTTCTCAAAAATCTGTCGTTCGGAGTCAACTTTAAGCTGTCGGTCCCGCCACTCATGTATAAAATTAACGCACACAACATCAGTGATGTAAGAAGCCAGGTCATAATCCTGACTGAAGGGTAATGACTAATTATGTATGTACATATGTATGTGCAAAGCTTGTAATGAACTGAAAGGGGATGAAACCATTACCCTGTATTGACTAGTAATAGGAAAAGGTTGTCCGGATCAAAACCTCAGAAGAAATTATGCTTGAATAGGGATGAAGATGATGTACAATGAAATCATTATTAAAATAGAAATAACAAGCAAAGTTAGAAGACCACTACTGGGTTTTTTAGTACTTATAATTGTATACTAGTATTAGCCAACATTTCCTGATTTTTTATTGAAGAATCGCCATTGAAAGCCTGATAATATAAAATCAAGAGATTGTTTTCCACAGTGACTCTAAATATTAGCCTTTGATTGATTTCTTATCTTTAAAAAGATTCTATTTTTTAGTCAATATAATGCCAATAATTTCCTAAAAAAAAAACCAAACAAAACATAGCTACTCTTCATCTATAATGCAATGCTTCACGATTGCCAGCGATAAAATTTTAATTGAATTGTTCATTTCAAATGAACTCATTATGACAATATAATGAAAAATGCCTTTAGATTTCATATTTACAATAGTAGGGCCAAAAAGAAAACATAAGAATTTTTGTGAGAGCAACAAATAAGCAGTTGCCATAGATAATGTTATGAATTATGATAATAAATAGAAAAATTCTTGATTACAAATCATGTTACCTGTACAATTTTGACAGAAAACTGTATATTATTATTAAATGAAATTAAAAAAAAATTGTTTTTTCTTGTCTTTTTCTTTCATATTCATTTTGAAGTATAAATCAGTGACTAGTTTGCAACAAAAAAAAAGGAAATTTTTTAATACGATTTTCTTGTGCCCTTTTTTTCAAGCGCTTTCGTCTTTTGCATTTGCCATTTGCCTTGATTACTAATGATTTGTATTCAACTAAGGCTATGCACACACTAAAACTTGTGCTCTCTCTCTCTTTCACTCTCTCTGTTTTCCTCCCATCGCCTCTGTATCTCTTTCATTTACTTTTTCTTAGCCAGGCAGCAGCAAATACTGCGGAAATTAAATTGCAAATCACAACTGAAATGAAAATATGAGCAAAGCATAATAAAAAAATGAAAAGAGAAAGATGAGTAAAAAAAAGATGAAAAAAAGAGGAATTTTTTCCTACAAATGCTAATGAAGGCCATGTTGGTGTTTTTCTTTCAGCAAGTTGTTATTGTTTTTGTTGTTATTGTTGTTGAATAGAAAGATGATATCATTCCTTAGCAAAAATGCCAATATCATTAGAAATCACAAAAACACAACAAAAACACAACACAATGTGAACGAGGCAATGAGAATTGAGAAGAAAAACAAAACAACGGACGTACATACATATGTCATCAAATACATTTCATACACTAATACTAAGGCAATATAAATCACATTAAAAAATCAAATACGGAAATTCTCTTACTACTAACTGCTGCTGCTCTCATTTACTTTTTGTTTACAATACTCTCGCGTGTGTGTTTTATACTTATTTGTAGGAGTATGGAGTAGTAGTAGGAGTTTATTTGTTTCGATTGGTTTGTATTTGTATAACACAGTGTTTTTTTCTTGTTCTTCCTTTTTTGTTGTTGTTGTTTTTCTTGATAAACAACTATTTCAAGTGCCCGTTTTGTAGTGGCGTATACACTGCCGTCAAGTTTACAAAACTTTTTCTGTTTTTCTTTAACTTTTTTCCGGTGTTTGTGTGTGTGTTTTCAATTTTTTTAAAAACAAAGTTCTTTTTCGTACAAAACTCAAATTTATAAATTACATAAAAATATTATTTATGCATTTTGCATGGAGTTGTACACAAAATTCAAATAAAAAACAAAAAAACAAACAAACAAACTTAAAAACAACTCGCACATGTCCAGCTGTAAGAGGGCAGAAAATGCTGCAACAACAACAACAAATTTTCAAAAGTTCACAAATAAGTTAAGAAAAATACTTTAAGGACTTGAAATACGGTGGAATTTTTTTGTTTTTCCAAAAGCGTAGAAGTAACATTTTTTACTTGTAATGATCAATAATGATTAAAACATTAAAGAAGGTGAAAAAATGTTCAAGTTTTGTTGGGGTTTTGTGGAGTTAAATCAGTCCCGTAGTTGTGTAGTATGACGTTGAAAACCATCGCCTCCGGCAAGGCCCATTTCGATTAGGTGGATATGTAATTTGAAAGGGATGAGTCAGACTAAAAGGTCCATGGCCTAATGCCTATCATCATAAACTTAAGCCATCTAGCAGGCTTGTTATATGTTCACTATTTCGATTAAATATTTAAATTTTGCCGTTTTAAGCGAATTACGAATTGCACGATCGAATTAAGCCTGCAAAACACTACCGCATGGCGACCATACAACTTGTGTAATAAGGCAGTGGGCCGTGTTTGAAACTTGACCCGATGAAAATCAAAATGTTTCGGTTCTCCCATGAAGTAGTGTTTGCAGGCGCTTTACGAAGAGAAGGTGAACAACCAGTCAAAATCTGCTACAAAATCTTGGGGTACAAAAGCAATATTTGGTTAGATTCGTATCGCCATAAGCCTCAATGCTGTGATGAAAATAATGAATACATCTTAAAAGGCCATGTATGAACTATTCTTACTGACATCTGACAATATTTTGAAGTTTTTTTATTTTGGGGGTCAACAGGATTCAGTGAGGTCTTGTAGGAATGCGCTATACATATATCTTGAAGGTAGTACAATAGATTCTACGATGATGGCAGAACTCTATCACTCTAATTCTAGGTAAGTCTGCTAAAATACCAATTAAACGTGCGAATTCTGGTCCAATTTGTTGATATCTCAAACCAATCATAAACATACTGAGCGATAGTTTAATATTCTCGGGCAATGATCAGTAATTATTACAAACACTGTGAGTATAATTATGAATTTTGTCGAGAATGATTGAAACACCTCTCGTGAACAATTTCCCTTGTTGACATAACCACCGAGTTAGAAGTGAACTCCATTGTTGTAGAAATTTTTATTGAAAGTATTTTTACGTTTTTATCGTTTAAAAACGTTTAAAATATGAGCTCGTAGATTGCAAATAAAATAAAAATAAATTTGTGTTTAGTTTTAATTAAAATTCTTTATTATTCGCACAATTCTGTGTGCCACTGTTAACAACTTGATGTAAACAACAACAATTGCTTTTATTTATTATTTCGCTGTTTATACTTTTTGCATAAACAATAACAATTATACGACGGATCTTTGTAACGGAGATCTTCAAACGCACCGCGTCTTCACTCAAGACTGACTGAAGTACACTAACTGAGCCGCCAGCTTTGCCTTGCCTTTCATATGGCAGAGTAATTGATATGTTGAATATTCTTGAAGGCGAATGTTCATGACTTCGCCTTCTCGAAATCTCTATAAATGTAAACATCGTTGTTTACATTTATTATTGTAGTATTGTTGTTGTATTTTTGTTTACATTTATTCATGTAGTGTTGTTTGTGTATTTTTGTTTACTTGTTTACCATTATTTTTATGCTGGTATTTGTTGTTATATTAAGTAGTACGATAATTTGTAAACAGGTTTGTTTACCGCATTGTTTTGTTTTTGTAGTTTTTGTTTATAATTTTAATGTTAAGCAAAACACCAGTATTTTGATTTTCCATTTTCCTAACAGTATGTTCTCAACCACCTAATCAACACATCTATGGCGTTTAAATGAAAACTTATGTAAAATATACCACAATGAGGCGTACATTGCGATGATGCACAAGCAGTATGAAATCTGTTACTTTCGTGTAACGCATTGAACTCCATCTATCCATTACAGATACAAAAGATCCAGAAAGGGTTTTATCGTACGAATTGAGTATAATTTATCTGCTTGCTTATCCATGTTTGTGTCAAATTTTTGCTCAAAAGAGAAGTCTGTAGCAATACAGTTCAACTTAAAGGCTTCAAAGTGTTTATATGCCGTATCAATTATTTTCTCTTCAATTTACCTTAAAATCTGCTTCGACAGAGTATCCAGTGTTGATCAAATTATAGTTTTCGACATTATAAAACTGCATTACAATAAGTCCTCAAGAAGTTTTCTGTTTTTTTTTTTTCTTCGTTTTCCACTTCTTTTCTGCTGGAATAAAAACAAGAAAGTGAAAACCTTACTGACACTACAACAACTACAAAAATATGGCCAACGAAGTATATCGTTATAGAAGTTATAAAATAAAATGCAAATATAAAGACAAATTATATTCATGAGAGAGTTTTTTCTTTGCATTTTTTTCTGTTGGCAAGTTTTCGTATGCATACGAAAGGAAAGAAAAAAAACAGCAACAAAAAGTACTAAAAGCAACAACTTAAAATTAAACTTAAACATGGGAGAGAAAGAAGGCAAGAAACTTAACCTAACTTTACAAAAATATATGTACTTATGAATAGTTCAAGCACAGGCCAACAGAAAAAATGTTTAAAAAAAAATTAATTTTAATTTAAAAACCTGAAAAATAAAAAATTTCCTGGTCTCTCTCGTATTTTCAGCCTTAAAATATTAAAAAAAAAATTGTTGTGGTTTTTAAATAACGTACCCATACGTGGATGTATCAGTGAAGAAGACTATCTACGTTTGTATTGGTATGACATTGGTATGACATCTATAATGCTTGTGGTTGTACATGACGCTTGAAGTTCAAAAAAAAAAACGTGTTGCCCTAGAAAAGCAAATTGCAAATGCAAATTTCTTGTTCGATGGCAATTAAGAAAACTTTGTTTGTTTGGCAAAAAGTTATTGCAGCCGGCACTATAACAACAATAATAACAACAACCACAACAAGAGAAGTAAAAGCAAATAGAAATTAAATAACAATTTGAAATTAAAAACGGTAATTAAATATTGGAATTACCATTTATATAAATTACCGTTTTTATAAAACAGGCAGACTGTCTCACTACCTTTAAATTAAAATAAAATTTAAAAGAAAAAAAGCAAAAATATTGTATGGCAATGAAAATTATCATTTATTGTCTATTAAATCTTAAAGGTAAACTATCCCTAGTATCATTTGTTTATATGGTGTGGTGTGTACCAGAGATCAAGTTAGGTTAGGTCGGATTGGTAGCTCTGTTATCACAAAGCTCACTTGAGCACGCATAGCGGCCCGTTGTGATGCCACGGATGAACGCAGTCCTTGTACTAACCAAGTTCCACCAAAATCAGGGAAATGGAAGAAGTTGGTCAGCGCAAGGGCTGCACAACAAAAGCACGACTACCCCGCACTGGAAAACCAGCCAGAAAGTTTGATGAACGAAGCTATATCCTTGATGTCATTAGATGATAGCTCCGTTAAGCTAACAAGGAATAGGGAGCCAAATAACCTATATCTCCACCTAGAAAGAGACGGGCACTGGCAAAGAAAGTGAACAACAGTCTCCTCTTCCTCAGTGGACCTGCATCCACGGCAGAAGTCGTTGAAAGGGAGCCTCATTCTTTCCGCGTGTCTACCCATGACGCAATGATCTGTAAGCACGGCCACTGTAGTCGAGATGGCATCACGACCAAGACCAAGTAATCGGTTGGTACGCCTTCTATCCATCTTGGGCCAGGTGAGTCTAGCGGTAGAGCAGTACTCCTCATTGACCCAGGATAGGTTGGCGTCCCGAAAGAACCTCCGCGCAATGGTCAACTTGACCGAGGCAAGTGGCATACCCAATTCAACAGAAGAGGATTCCGGAAGGAGCGCAACTGCTCTGGCGAGGTCGTCGGCCCTACAGTTTCCCGGAATTTCACTGTGCCCTGGGACACACACCAGAGAGACACTGGTGAAGCGCCCCGAGAGGAGGACGAGACAGCGGCGACATTCCCTAACGATCCTAGAACTAATTACGAAACCCGATAGAGATCTTATCGCGGCCTGACTATCAGAAAAGATCGAGACGCGAGTGAAAGGAGCATCGTTGACGATTATCCACTGAGCGGCCCGGTAAATCGCCATCACCTCCGCCTGAAACACACTGCAGTAGTCCGGCAGACGGAGAGAAATATTTAGGTCCCGTTTCCTAGAGTAGACACCGCTTCCAACCCCATTTCGAGTTTAGAGCCGTCGGTATATATATCCAGGTCTTCCGGGGGGACGACCGTATTAGGATTCCAGTCATCCCTACTTGTAATCAGAGAGTGGAAACATCTGTCAAGACAATATTCAGCAGCGAAATAGTCCATGTTCACAGGGGCCACTGGATCAACCTCCAGAATAGTGGAGTGACCAGAAGGAACAATGTGCCAACGAGAGAGAGCATTAAGTCTACTCGCAGAGATCAACAATGAATCGTTTTTTCGCTACTCATAAGCACTCATGCAATTTTGAATATACATAAGTGAGTCAACAATATTGAAATTTAACTCTTCTGATTCATTCGCAGTCTAGTAGGTAGTGTGTTGGCTTATTAGATGTGAGGCCTCGGTTAAAACCCTATGTTAGACATCTCCAACTAAAACGAAATATGAAAAATATTTCTTCGGCGACTTTCTCTCTGCAGGTTTCTGGCAAGAACTCTAAGCGTTAGAATGAAATTACCATGAAAAGTTTCTCAAAAATCTGTCGTTCGGAGTCGACTTTAAACTGTATGTCCCACCACTCATGCATAAAAGCAACATACACACAACAAAAGCGGTGTGAGAAATTAGGTCGTAATCCTGATAAAAGGACCAATTATGTTATGTTATAACGTTATTTGATAAGTACAGGTTGCAATGAGTATGCGTACAACTTTGATATCAAACTCATACCATTCGCATTATGTTCGATTCATAAGCCTAATCATTTGGTTGGAGTGACCCGAATCATTCGTCAAAATTTACAGTGTTAGTTGTTGTTGCATTTACAAAAAAAGAAAACATACACATAAGCAGAAAAGACAGAGCAGCAAGCAGAGCAAATACACAACCATTTAGTGAGTATTTTAGTGTTCGTACACGATTCATACTTATTTTGTGATTCGTGTATATGTTGAGTTATGGAGAGTCAAAATCAACAACAACATCATACGTGTTGTTAAGTATGAATAAGTATGTTAAATACTTCCAACTTTGAATAGAGAGTAGAGGAGTTCCATGATAAACTGAGCCGCCAGCTTTGCTTTGCCTTTTATATGGCAGAGTAATTGATCTGATGAACGTTCTTGATATTAAAATAAGTACGAATGCGTATAAGTATCAGAAATTATGAGTATGATTCGATTCTATTCATCTTTTTGAATACTCATTGCTGATCCCTAGTGCGTACGCTTATTATTGAATACCTTTAGTATATCTTTACCTTTAAAAATTTTTATTTGACGACATTTAATTTCATACGAATTTATTTCTCCTGTAAATTATACAACATTTGAATGCCTATTTATAATGCAGATAATTTTCAATGGCTTAGAATTTATTATGATTTCCCTTAAGGCCAAACAAAAAAAATAATAAAAAAACAAAACGAAACGAATTTGCATAAAAGCAAAAAAAGAAAGCCAAAAGACACATAAAATCAAAAGACACTTTATGATTTTCAACATTTAATGTTTTTATTACTGATTGTAGCCCCTACACTAACAGTCAGTCAGTCGATATATTTTTCTTGCACTTCAATCGGGATCTGAGCGATAACTTCGCGATGGTAGATTTTTCGATTTCTTCAACGTTAGGCTATTATCTTCACACAGACTGGTTCATTGGCGTACAGAAAAGAAACTCGCGTTCAAATGTTTGAAGTCGCCGTAGTCTAGTAGGAGTGTGTTGGCTTATTAGAGGTAAGGCCGCGGTTCAAACTCCAGGTCAGACATCTCGAACAAAACGAAATATGTAAAATTATTTCTTCGGCGACTTCCTCTCAGCAGATTTATGTCATGAACTCTGAGCGTTAAAATAAAATTGCCATGGAAAAGTTTCTCAAAAATCTGTCGTTCGGAGTCGACTTTAAACTTTAGGTCCCAACACTCATGTATAAAATTAACACACATAATGTCAGTGGTGCGAGAAGCTAGGCCGTAATACTGACTAAAGGGTTGTAATGACCAATTATGTATGTAAAGGGTGTTTTTTTATAGAGATATAGAACTTTAAGTTGCAATAAAACAACGATGGATTATTCGATTGACATGAATTTTATTTATCCGAAAGATAATCTTGTGGCATTACATTTTAAATATGATTTCCGGCATATGACCACCATCGGCTGGCGCGGATGTAGTCCAATCTGGACGTCCAATTTTCGATGACTTTTTCCAACATTTGTGGCCGTATATCGGCAATAATACGGCGTTTGTTGTCTTCCAAATGGTCAAGCGTTTGTGGCTTTACCGCATAGACCAATGACTTTACATAGCCCCACAGAAAGTAGTCTAGCGGTGTGAAATCACAAGATCTTGGAGGGCAATTCACAGGTCCAAAACGTGAAATTAGGCGGTCACCAAACGTGTCTTTCAATAAATCTATTGTGGCACGAGCTGTGTGACATGTTGCGCCGTCTTGTTGAAACCACATCTCCTGGATATCATGGTTATTTAATTCAGGAATGAAAAAGTTAGTAATCATGGCTCTATACCGATCACCATTGACTGTAACGTTCTGGCCACAATCGTGTTTGAAAAAGTACGGACCAATGATTCCACCAGCCCATAAAGCGCACCAAACAGTCAGTTTTTATGGATGTAACGGTGTTTCCACATACACTTGAGGATTACCTTCACTCCAAATGCGGCAGTTTTGTTTGTTGACGTAGCCATTCAACCAGAAGTGCGCTTCATCGCTAAACACGATTTTGTCGACGATAAAATGGACGTAGTGCGCGATACGTTTTCCGCACAGAACCATTATTTTCGAAAGAAAATTGCACTATTTCCAAGCGTTGTTCAGGCGTGAGTCTATTCATGATGAATTGCCAAACCAAACTGAGAATAAATCACTTGACAGCTGTTAAATCGGTTGCCATCTTGAAAAGTAATGCCAACTTAAAGTTCTAAACCTCTATAAAAAACACCATTTATATATGGACTGCATGCAATAAAAACAGAATCAATTGCGATATGTAGCCCGTAGCAAGATCTTGTTGATACTTCCAAATGTTCAATTTATAATTTTCAATTTCGGATCGAAAAAAAACTCTTCACATAGGTGCTCTTCCAGAGCCATTTTCGAACAAATGCTATACCGTGAGCTCTTCTGACCATAATACGAATTTAATAGTAATTTTTTTTTTGATGTCAATGCCTAACAATCACTTCAACGTTCTCCTAGCTCCATAAACAACATTTTACTTCCCAACGCAGTCAATTAATGAGAAATGAGTTTTCCAATGCAATTTTTGATGTGATCATTACACCAGATGCGAGAGCAGAATGCATTCCGTTGTACGATTATCATTCCTTTCTTGAAAAGTAATAATACCACAGACACTGCACTTAATTGGAAAAGTAAGCAGAGAGAGTGACGATAGCAATCTAATCTGTATGTAGCTGGGTGAGTATGCTCAAGAGAGAACCTCTAATCTGCCGGTGCTCGTTAAATACTTTGACAACAAATAATCGCTGAGAAAACCAGCCTAGTCGGAGGTGAACTATGCAATCATTAAAGTAACAAGATACTTGGATATCAATCAAGATTACTTGGATTACCAAGAAACGTAAAACAGAAGCCTGTGGCTAAAGGTGTTCATTCTAGCAGGCTTTAATAACCTTTGCAATGAAATTCTCTCAAAAATTCTTCAGTATTGCTGAAGGTCCTATTAAAAATGTGGTTTTTAGTAAAGAAATCGACTCTTAACAAAGGTCTACAAACAAGTTATTTTATTTTTAAAAACCAGAGGCCTATTTAAAGTATTACGTTAGTTTCTTAAAGCCTGTTAATTCCACTCGCTTGTTTAACATTCCTTGTAAATGCCTTGAAATATTTAAATACCGGCCTTCTGTCTTTAGACAAAAGATACTTAAGGAGTTCTTTACTTAAACAGTAAGAAAGAAGGACAGCCCTTCTAAGTCAGTTGTGCTGTTAAGAATTTTAAAATGCTTCACTATCTTGGTGAAAATCTCTGGAAAAATACAAAGAAAGATTGAACGCAGTAACTTTTACTGGCATTGTCCTACAACACAGCAACAACAATAACAATAACGCCAATATCGACAACAAATCCAATCAAATCAAATATAAAAAATAACGAAAGAAACAACAACAACAAATCCGATTAATATCACAGTTAAACAAGAAAAAAAAATCCAAACGCAAGAAAAAGAAAGAAAGAAAAATGGCTAGAAAATGTTGTTGTCGATGGTATGCTACTGATAAATGAACAATTTCGGTGGATAAATACTTTATTTTACAATCAAATGAGCATAAGACAGCAGCATCATCATCATCAGCATCATCATCAGCATCATCAGTAACAACAATAACAATATCAAGGATATACAAATAAAGGCAGAAGAAAAGAAAAAGAAATGGAAAAAAATTGAAAGAAAGAAATTTAAATTTTTTATCTCAACAAATAAAAAAACGAAAGAAAAGCTGCTTCTGTTGCGTTTTGTTTCATTTCCAGCAATCAATTCGTTGGATATTTAAATATTTATTGTAGATTCAACTACGATACCATGCCATACCATGATTTCTGTTCATTTTTTTTCATTCCTTCTTTCTTTTTTTTAAGGACACAAATCTGTTTCAACATTTTTGTTCCTCCTTAATTGCTTTAAATTTGGTTAACAATTGTTGTACAAGCGTAGAGAGAGCTTATCACCATTTCCTAATACAATGCTACCTGATAAAGAAATATTTAAAAAAAAATGCCAAGAAGACATCTCTAAAATTGCAAATAATTTATAGGCAACAGGGAATTACTTGAAATTTTCTATTGCTTTACCCAGTTCTTTGAATACCAACAGCTATTGCATTAGATTCATTGGTAATTTTCTTGAAAAGCCTGTATCGATCGAGAGTTTCAAAAGCCCTGATCTTGGAAAGCAGTCAGCTTTAAAGGGTACTTTATTTAGTGAAACATTTGTCATTTGTAAGTAGAAATCGAGCCGAAGAACGCGTACAATAGTTCAAACACGTCTTCGAAAGAGGTGACGTAACATTAGACATTATTCGAGCATTACTGCTGCTTCATATAACAACTCCTCGAACCTCTATATGTGCTAAAGTGATCCTTGATTTAATAAAGCTGTCTCTCCCATATATTCTGTTTTATATGCTTTTGCTTGTAAAATATCTTTTACCTTCTTATTGCTACGACAATCGATGAATGTTGCCCTACTTCCTCCCGAAACACGCCGCATTCATAGACATTTTTACATTCTAGGAAACTAAGTGCCAATGCTTCCATTAAATCATATTGTTACGAAAATGAAGAATCTAAATACTGGTGTTGTGCTTTTACATCGCTTAACATTAAAATTATAGACAAAAAAAATTAAAAACAAACAATGCAGTAAACAAACCTGCATAAGACCAGCATAAAAAATGGTAAACAAGTAAACAAAAATACAACAACAACAAACCAATATAAAAAAGAATGGTAATCAAGTAATCAAAAATCCACAAATGACACTACAAGAATAAATGTAAACAAAATACACAAAGAACAATAACAAATGTAAACAACGATATTTATATTTATAGAGACTTCGAGAAGGCGAATTCAAGAACATTCGCCTTCAACAACATTCATCAGAGTGTTTACCCTGTCATATAAAAGGCAAAGCAAAGCAGGCGAGTGAGTGAGTAAAGTTCTGTCAGTGATGTGCGAAGACACGGTGCGTTTGAAGAGAGTAATCGTGGCTTGAAGATCTCCGTTACAAAGATTTGTCGAATAATTGTCTAGTAATTATTATTGTTTATTCAAAGAGTGTAAACAGAGGAATAACAAACAAAGCAATTGTTGTTGTTTACATCAAGTTGTGCGAACAGTAAAGAATTTAATTAAAACTAAACACAAAATTTGTTTTTTATTTTATTTGCAATCGTAGCAATATGTACATCCATGTACATCAGCTTCTACGTCCCCATGACCAGTGACCTATACTAGGGTAATCGATGCATGTCTCGCCGCCTTCTAAATAAAAATGCAACAAACTTCAATATTCCTCCATGTGATGTACTCTCTAGGCAACTAATTGCCACTTAGCGATCAGAAAAACATGTTTATTTGTCTGTTCAACTTTTCTTTTTAAAGCCATAATTTGGTATATTAAGGGACATTCTAAAGTTAAGTGGGTATTAAAATATCCCATATCCATTATTTTATTCAACTTTACTTCTAAAACTGAATAACTGATAGCCCTTATACCCTTAAACTAAAGTTTTCTTAAATATTTTTAATTGTTATCATTTTGTATTTCCTTCCTTTTTTAGTTTTATAGTTCTTAAATAAATTTTACAGCACATTTCTTTAAAATACCCAATAATTTTATAATTTAATTTATAAACCCCTTTTGCACCCATACATATATGTATGTATGTATACATGCACTATTTATAGAATTCTATAGAACTACTTTGGTTTTCAATAAAATATGAATTTAAAGAGCATAACAATGAAACCAATATACCAATACCAATATCAATAAAAGAACAATTTACCAGCAATAAAAATAACAAAGAGAGAGAGAGAGAGAAAGAGAGTAAACTTAACTGTACAACAACAACAATGGAAACAGCAATCATTATAATAATGATAATAAAAGTAAGCAGAGATCTCAATACAGAGATAGTAACGGTAGAGTCGGTCATAATGCAAAATAAAGAAAGAAAAACAACAACCCATAACAAGTAAAATCAAGTTAAAATAGCAGAAAAGAAGAGCCAAAGAAAAGGCTAACAAAAGTGAAAAAAAAGAAAAACAAAATAGAAATGACATCTCTTGAGAAGCTATAAAATCAAAATCGAAATCATTACAATAAAACTTGAAAAGCATTTGCTTTACAATACAAAAGCATTTAAACCCACAAACACAAATAACAAAAAAAACCGTCTCTCTTCTTAACAGGCTCACCACAAATACCAACAATAACAACAACAGCATCATGTCACATTGAAACAACCACTAAAGACGAATAATGATGGCAGGACATTGACAATGATTACAAGCAAATAAAATAAAATTTGCTGTCTCTCACTCCCCCCATTATTGTTGTCTCCATTGTTGCATGTGAATGTTGTTGGCTGCTGGAACAACCAGTTTAAAGTTGTTTTTCTTTTCTCAGCACTTCGTCTACGATAATACGAAGTATATAAGTGTGTGTAGCGTGTCAAACACGATGAAAATAAAAATACGAAAATATAACAAAAACAATAACAAGCATTGTTGTTTAAACTGTTTAATGTTTCTTAAAATTGTAGCGTTTGTTGTTTCTTTTTTATTTTAATCTCTTCCGTCTTGTGCTGTGTGCCAAGAACTGTCGTTTATTCGTTTTTGCTGTTGGTTTGCCTTAGTGCAAGTGTATAAATAATTTTACTAAGCACTGTGGCTGTCTTTATGGGTTTTTGGTAAAAACAAGGAAAAATACGTAATATTTGAGAAAATCTTAAGATTTCAAATATCATTTGAATTTAAGTCGAGTTTGGTTATTATTAAATTGTAAAAAAATTATTTTAATAAATCAACACAATAAATAATTAAATTCAGTAAAAAGGGAAAAATATCATATAAAAAACTTTCCAATTATATTATTATGTTTTAATTGTTCAATTATCTCAAATTTTATTTAATAATTTCGACATTTAATCGTTTATTTGTTTTAAATCAAATTCCCCTGTTCATTTTTTCTTAATAATTTCACCAATGTATTGTATTGCTTGTCTTGTTTTATTTTTTTTTCCTTCAGCCACCACATAACAATTACAATAAATTACTGTTACTCACCTACCTAAATAATAAACATCACTTACTCCTGCACTACTTTGTTTTCTCTTTAAAATACCCACATACACACACTCTCCATTACAACAAAAAAAATTAAAGAAGTAGAGGAAAGTCTCAAATTACCATTTAATCTCCTGCCTAATGAGTTTTAACAGCAGCAGCATTGTTATGAAAGTGATGGATGGCTGAGTGAAGTATCAGAAAAACACAAAAGACAACAGCAAAGTAATAAAGTCGAGGGAGAAAAGTGGAAGAAAAGAAAATATTTTTCTTAAGTAAGAGAGAGAGAACCCATTTAATATAAGCGAATAATAACAAGAAAACAAAAAAGTTCGCTGACTTGTTAAAGACCACAAAACCACAAATACTTACCCATACACACACACAGACACTGAACTAAGAAGAGCATGTATTGACTGACGCACATTGTCTGACCTTAAAGTGTTTATTTATGTTAATTTACTAGTAAAACCTAAAGAAAGTGAGAGGGAGAGAGAGTAAGAGTGATAATATGAAAAGGGGTGTAGGAATGCTTGTGTTACTTTTATATGAAAAGAGTATAAAAGGTAAACCACGGCGTAGTCGCATAGCAGTAGTGGGTTGTTTGTTCAAAAGGTGATGCACTTAAATGTTAATGATCATGGGTAATCGATACTAAATTAAGGTTTTTTTTAAAAGAATTCTTTTTAAATGTTAATTTTCATTTAAATACCTGAAATAAAGAGGAGATAAGAGCTAATAATTTAAAATAAAAATTATATTTATTTGAATATAATTTAAGCTGTGATCAAATTATGATTATTTTTACTGGTAGCCATTATTTTGGAGAAAATAAAGGCATTCTTATGACGAAGTTGATAATGAGCAACGATTCTAACATACAATCTGGGATTTGAGAGCAAAGCAGTTTGATTTGTTTGCGAATAAGACATCGCCTACAACATGACATGACATCATTCCGGTTAAGACATAGAATAGCATATCGCAACAACTATAACGTATATCTTACTAAAATCCATTCAATGAATAAATTTTCACTTACGCCTGCAGCTAAACGTATGCCTTTTATATACAGAAAGTAATGTTTGAAATTTCTATGCAAATCATAATGAAGAAAAACTGTATTTCATCCAAAAGATTACATCAGTTATTAGAATATTTTTAAAGAAAATCTATTTTAAAAAATACTTTTGCTTAGCCCCCTCCATCGCAATGAAATCCCCGACTGTCATTGTTTAATTATAAGCGTTGCAGTTTCTTGGCCTCATTTTCAATTCGGCCCAGTTTCCCATACCAATTTGTAGTGGTTATTACGAAGCAAATGGTACTTAATAAATTGGGATTTCATACCCCGAGGAATTTTAAGTAATTTAACGCCAGCCTTATGCAATATACCGCAAAAAGAAGAAAAACAAAAGGAAGAAAAAAAGAAGAAGAAGAACTTTCCGTTTTCTGTCTTGCTATTGCTATTTCTATAAGTATTCCTTAGACCGTCGTGGCCTATGCTGGCCTAGCCTGGGTTATTTTAGATTATTTTGGTTGTTAGAAAAAGTTTGGCGTTTTACTTTTCTTTTGGTGGTGTATTAAATTTATATTTACAACAGCAACAACAACAACAACAATAGCAATTTTTTGGTTAAAAAATAATAGAAACACATTTGCCTTTAAACCAAGAAAATATTCTTTTTCACTTTTTTGTTTCTAGATAGAGGCGTGGGGAGGAGGCAGAGTAATAGTACAGAAAATTAAGTATTTCATGGAAAAAGTTTTGTGTTTTTTCTTTTGGGCACCAAAAAAAAAAAAACTTTAATTTCAGTAAGAATTGCTTTTTATAAGTTTACAGCTCATCCTTTGCCACAAATTTGTTCCCTTTTTGCAGCCGTTAAAGGTTTTTAGGCTGTTTTTCGACTGCTTTCCTGCTACTGCCCGCTTTATACACGAGAATTAATAAAAAAAAAAATGAAAAAGAAAAGAAAAAGCAAGAGAATTAAAGAGAAAAGAGAATAAGAAACAAAACACTCATAAATACAAATTTGAAATTGTTGTTGTAGCAGTAGTAGTAGTTTTGCTTAAAAGATTATGCAGAGTCCTCTTACTTACAAAGCAAATAGAAAAGTGAACTCACACAAACAAACCCAAGCTCATGCAAAACTATTATCACAACACACACAAGTCTAAATGGATGTAAATGGTCTCTAGTATAAGTAACACAGAATTAAATTGTATGTATGTATGTGTGCGTGAAAGTAAAAAACAAAAAGAAGAAGAATCCATATTTCCTAACGTCATATAAAACTTTTGCATTTACTGTTACAAATTGTTAAAGAACCTACTGAACGCTAGTGTATGAGTTTGTGTGAGACAGTGAGAGAGCAAGAGAGAGAGGCAATCAACTGAAATATTTCACTTAACCAGTTTAATGATGATATAAGTGGTCTCCATCTGTCAGAGTGTTATAAAAAAGGCTTTTTTATATACAGAAACTACTGCCAGTATCTGTAGCAACACTTGTTAAAGCAAAAGAAGTTTTAGGATTTGAAGCTTGAATATTTGTATGCGACATGTGAGTATTTTTTGCATTTATTTTTAAATACTAAAATGCATTTATTTTGGAAGCCTTTAAATGCTTAAGTTAAAAAAATTTCTTCGTGGCTTCCGAATATCTTAAAAAAAAATTTATTTTAAAAAATAAACTCTTTAAACTCTAAACAACCTGCAATTTTCGCCTGCTGTATCATGTTATTGTAATATTTTGCAAATTTAACACTTTCCGCTTATTGTCAGCATGATTGTTATTGTATTAGCATGCTTGTAGGCATGGCAGTTCATGCTTGAAATCCTGCTCATGCAAGAATTCCTTGTAATTCCCTACTGCCTACTGTTGTTAGAGAAATCTTCACATGAGTAAAATAGTCTGAATTGTGTTGGTTTACCGTAAAACCTATTGTTGTTGTTGTTGTTATTGTTCTCCGTTATTAAAGGCAGTAAGAAAATGTAATAATAACTCCTTAACTAAGGCTTTATAAAGGCATTACAACACCCATACACAGGCACACTTTCCTTGCAAACATGCTGATGCTGCAATACAAGCTATTATGAGAGCATATACTCGGAGAGAACCTTTGAGTAAGTAATCCCTAAGTAAACAATTGCAGTCTACACTGAAACATCTATGCATCTCTACTTACACACACTTGTAAAGATAGTTTGTTATAGGCTGTTGTGTATGGCTGTATACTCATGCTATAGTAAATATCTCTTCTCTAGTAAATGTGTGTGCAGTTGTTGTTGTTATTGTAATGAAACAGGTGTAATGATAGATTTACTCAACATACTCAAGCCAGAGCAGATTATTTTCAAGTGAAAATTATTTCATATGCAAGTGGGTTTGAATTGCAAAAAACTATCACAATAATAACTGGATTTTCATCAGAATAATTAAATTAATCTTGTTTTTATACTCTTCTTTCGCTCTCCATCTCCCTCTCTTTTTCTTTTCTCTTTGTTTTCGTAATTAAGGTTTCTCTTAAAAACAATAGAAAATCAAATTAAATTATCAAAATATTGCAGCAGATTGTTGTGATAATTATTCGATATTTTTTTTCTCGCTGCTTAGTGAAGAGAAAAGAAAATTAATTCTGTTACTATGGCAACAGGAACAGGCTTTTATTATTATTGTTATAATTATATTTTTTTTTTGTTGAATTTTAAAAAAGAAAATGTATTTTCGAAAATAATTTCTTGCTGTAAAAGGCTTCTAAAACACTAAATAAATAAGTAAAGAAAAATAAATAGTTTTTATTGTGAACAATACAGGAATTTAAATTAGAAAAAAGAGCCATTAAAGAACCTTAACTTTTGGTATTCTATGAAACCTGCTTGTTTGCTAAGTCCTTTGCCAATCACAAAATATGTCGAGATAACATAATCGACCGTTTCAATGAATTAATCCAAGAAGTGACGGTCACTGGCACTGAAGTGCACTGAAGTTTGAAACTTTATTAAACCCATCAGGTTAGGTTTAATGGGATAGTTTTCTCTGCAATCCTAATAGTTTTATGAAACTGTGGACTTTGTTTAAATAACCTTTGGCTAAACGCGTTCCGTCTATAAATTCTGAATGCTTTAGAATTTTTTGTTCCTTGTTTACGTGCATCAATGACAATGACAGAGGAGATGTTCTGTGGTCTACTCTTTTTCATAGCGATGACAGATTCTGCAGATATGATTGTGTAGTACTCCCAGTCACTGAACGCGTCTACCCGTTAAAACTGCTATGAAGTTGCTCTTACTAAAACTCGGTAGGTTGAATGTGTTTCATTTACAAATGCGTATAGTTTGTGTGTGATCCTTTGACTGCCCCCCCCTGAATCCTTAGAGCAGTAGTCTTTATAGCAGTTATTTCAGTCTCGATAGTAGGAAAGTGCACGTGACAATTTAAGATTTAACTTTTCCGAAAAAATTTCACATCTAATTTAGCATCAATTATAACCACAATTTTGACATGATCATAGATTCTACAATACCCTGGTTTTATAGCCCTTAGTTTTACAGCTGTGTTCAAAGATACTTTGCTTACAACCTGTTTCGATATCTATTATGATGATAAAAATGAGAGCAGTTCTACAGCGATGGAATTATAATCTTCAAATACAAAAGCAAAGGTTCATAGATAATAAGGCCAAATAAGTGATGCTGTTGAAGTCGCCGTAGTCTAGTAAGTAGTGTGTTGGCTTATTAGACGTAAAGCCAGGGTTCGAGCTCCAGGCCAGACATCAAGACGAAATACAAAAAGTATTTCTTCCTCTCAGCAGATTTCTGGCAAAAACTCAGAGCGTTAAAATAAAAATTGCCATGAAAAATTTTTTCAAAAATCTGTCGTTCGGAGTCGACTTTAAACTGTAGGTCCCATCACTCATGTATAAAATTAATACACACAACATAAGTGGTGTGAGAAACTAGAACGTTGTACAATGGGTCAATTCAACCTCCGGGTACTGTACTTGTCTTAATTGGCAAGTACACGTCCTCTAACCTGACCTAACCAAAGTGATCCTGTTTAATAAACCCTTTCACAAGCATACCTTTCCTAATGCCAATTAATCCCTTCCTACAGAATTAGTATCTCAAGTATACAACTAAGCCTTGGATTATTTTAGATTTTAATTTCAACAAAATTATGTTGTTACACAAAGTTGATAATCAACCTTACAAGTTTGCCTTTTTCCCTTCACTAAAATGCTGCTCAAATAAATAGGCTTTTCCTCTATAACGTATACATTTTTCATAACGAATAAAAAGTACACACACACACACAGAACAGCTTAAAATCTAATAACATGTCTCTAATAAAATTCCAAAGTATTACTCAAGAATAGAAAACCCTTGAAGAAGCCATAAAAATCAACACACTAAATTGAAAATAAAACGGTATTAATTTATGAAAACAGTTATTGTAAGAGATTAAATAACAAGCAAAGAGAGAGAGAGAGAGAAAAAGGAAGGAAAAAAGGTTACAACACCACATGATAAAGAGTTTAATAATGAATTAAAATCATAAACAAGTTACACAAAAATCTACAATAATAACAATAACAATACCAACTATTAGCATATAGTGATTGTTTTGCATTTAACAACAACACCAACTCAGCATGGTAACGTTAGAAGTAAAGCCTAAAAATGTTTACAATATGTACTGTTTACTGTAACTCTGCTCTCATGCTCTCTCATGCCAACAAACAAACAAATTCTCTACTATTTACGGGTTTTTCACACTATTTTCTCTGTATTGTGTTGTTGTCGTCGTTGTTGTTTTTTAAGGATTTATTTGTATGGGTATATGGTTGAATGTGTGTTTGGTAAAATAATAATTTTCACATTTTCTGTTGATTCAATGCTTTCGTATCATTCATCGTTTGGCTGGTTGCCGTTTTACTTTTCTGTTGTTTTTGTTTTCTGTGTGTGCGTGTGTATGTTTGATACTAGTTCTCCTGGCTCTACTCTCTTTTATGTAAATTATTATTTGTTACTAACCCTGTTGTTGCTTTTTTGTTGCTTTTTTCTCTCTCTGTAATACCATATATAGTGTGAAATGATAAATATTCTTGACAAATAGGTTTATAATGGTTTTGTCTAAGCCATGAGTTTGTAAAAGTTGATTTTCCTTATTGTTGTTGTTGCTGTCGTTGTTGTGTATGTTGTTGATATTATTATTGTTGTTGTTAGTAATACAAGTTTCCATAATACTTTCGTATTTGTTAGTGTTGGTGCCAAAGTGTGTGTGTGTGTGTTTATTGTTTTAAAAGTACCACTAAGGCCATGTGGTTTAAGCAATTGAGAATAAGACAGGAGAGAGGCGAAGCGGAGAGTGAGAGTGTGTATATTTGATTATGATTATGCAAAAACTAACTACTTTTTAAGCCCTTTGAAAAAGCAAAATAAAAACGAAATTCAAGAATGAATAGAAGCAGATATTGGTGATACGCTACAAAAAAAAACATTGTAAAGTACAATTTTTTTATTTCTTTTACAATATTTAGAAGAAACTCTGACACGAAATAGATCTAAATTCACACTCTTTTTCTTCAGTGGCCTTTTGGACTTTCTATAGAAAAGAAAAATTTTCAATAAAACTTTTATTGTTTTCAAAAACAATAATTTTCTGTAAAAAATTTTTCGATAACAACAATTTTCTATATAAAATTTTTCGATAACAAAAATTTGCTGTTTAAAATGTTTCGATAACAATAATTTTGTGTAGAAAATTTTCCAATAACAATAATTTTCTGTAGCAAATTTGACGATAACAATAATTTTCAGTAGAAAATTTAACGATAACAATAATTTTCTATAGAATACTTTATGAAAGCTATAATTTTCTGTACAAAATTTTTCGATAACAACAATTTTCTATATAAAATTTTTCGATAACAAAAATTTCCTGTTTAAAATGTTTCGATAACAATAATTTTGTGTAGAAAATTTTCCAATAACAATAATTTTCTGTAGAAAATTTGAGGATAACAATAACTTTCTGTAGAAAATTTTCCGGTAACAATAATTTTCTATAGAAAGCTTTACGATAACTATAATTTTCTATACAAAATTTTTCTATAACAATAATTTTCTTTAAAAAAATTTTCGATAACAATAATTTTCTGTACAAAATTTATCGATAACAATAATTTTCTGTAAAAACTCTTTCGATAACAATACTTTTCTATAGAAAACTTTACGATAACCATAATTTTCTGTACAAAACTTTACGATAACTATAATTTTCTGTAGAAAATTTTCGATAACAATAATTTTCTATAGAAAATAGAAAAATTTTTTCCTGGACAGCTATGAAATCTTTATTAAAATTGTATTTTATTTGAATATACATTTTTACGACTACCCTTAATAAAGTATAGGGTGCACCGAAACCAACTGCCACCAATATAATTTTAAGTAAATGATAATAAAATAATAATGTTGTCATGTTCATGTGTAAGTGTATGTATATCAATGTAGAATACTTTGTATATGAATGTAAATGTAAAATTTTTGTGTGTTTTAATTTACAAATTAATATTTACAAAAATGTGCAACAACGACAACAAAAACAACAACAACAACAATAGATTAAAATAGAAATGCTAAAACAATAGAAAATTACAAAAATATTTGCAATAATTGCCACACAGTGATTTATGAGTTGAAAAATTAAATTTCTGAATGAAATGACATAATAATGATTCAGCAAAAAAGAGAATAAAAAACAAAAGAAGTTTTTTTTATCATGAAAATAAAGAAGAAAATCTTTCTTTTATTACAATATTTGCTTATACTCACTAATAAAATAAGAGAATTTTATTTCGGTCCACTTAGCGTATGAATGATATTTGCTAAGCATTCCTACAGAACATTTAATTATTACTCATACGCACAGCAGTGTTTACTTTTTCTTTAAATCGAAAGGAATTTCACCCAAATTCTTGAAAAATATTACTGAAGTTGCCTTTATTTAATTTTGTAAGAAATAATGAAAAAATATTTCATTTAAAATTTTAAAAATACTAAGTTGAATAAGATTTTTCTTAATGAAATTTAAAACAAAAACAAAAAAAAGAATCTCTTTGTTGCAAAAACATTTTGCGAGAGATTTTCAAATCTTGCCCACATAGTAAATGTAACTTTTGACTTTATTTTCGTTCTGTATGTGGCGTACGTGCTTAGAAAACACGGCTACAGCTTAAATGCGGTTTGTAAACACCACCATCATAGCGACCCTTAGCGTTTAAATCCTTTCAAAAAAAAAACTAACATAACTTTGGAAAGAAAAAGGATAAAAAAGCGTGGTAAACTTGCAAACAACAAATGCAAATAAAGCGAAAATCATTATCTGGCAAAAATAATCGAGTTGATGTAGTTGCCTAGAAATAAGAGGGAATAGAAAGAACAACAACAACAACAGTTTTTCAGCAAAGAGTTACGCCAAACCCAAGCACATATTTCAACTTATCATAGACACATACACTCTCCCTCTCACTCTCTATGTTGCCTTTAGTTAGACAAACAAAGAATCCTTAACACTCACATACGCAATCAAAATCATTTACACTCATATGGGGAATACAAATAAAAATTAAAAAACAGAAAAAAAAACAAAGCAAGTCCTTGAAGACTCATTGAATATTTTTGGCGAAAACAAAACTGAAACAGGATATGGTAACAAGATTCAAGAGCTTGCGGAGTCAACATGTAAGAACAGCACTCCGCAAAAGTATAACTACAATGATATTGAAGCAATAAATTTAAAGCAAGCATTAAAATATTAAATAATGGAATCATTTTTTTCATAATTTGTAGCTGAAAAGCAGAAAATTATTATTGATTTTTATTTAAAAAATCATTTCAATAAACTTACCATAGAAAATTATAGTTATCGAAATTACATTTAACGAAGAGTTATCGAAACGTTTTCTATAGAAAATTATAGTTATCGAAAAGTTTTTTATAGAAACTTATAGTTATCGAAAAGTTTTCTATAGAAAATTATAGTTATCGAAAAGTTTTCTATAGGAAATTACATTTAACGAACAGTTTTCTATAGAAGATTATAGTTATAGAAAAGTTTTATATGGAAAATTATAGTTATCGAAAAGTTTTTTATAGAAAATTATAGTTATCGAAAAATTTTCTGTAGTAAATTATAGTTATCGAAAAGTTTTTTATAGAAAATTATAGTTATCGAAAAGTTTTCTCTTGGAAATTATTGCTATCGAAAATTTTTTTATAGAAAATTATAGTCATCGAAAAGTTTTCTATAGGAAATTATAGTTATCGAAAAATTTTCTATAGAAAATTATAATTTTTGAAAAACTTTCTATAGGAAATTATAGTTATCGTAAAGTTTTATATAGAAATTACATTTAACGAAGAGTTTTCTATAGAAAATTATAGTCATCGAAAAGTTTTCTATAGGAAATTATAGCTATCGAAAATTTTTTTATAGAAAATTATAGTTATCGAAAAGTTTTCTGTAAAAAATTATAGTTATCGAAAGATTTTGTATAGAAAATTATAGTTATCGAAATGGTTTTTATAGAAAATTATAGTTATCGAAAAATTGTATATATTATATATATAATTGTATATATTTATATAATTGTATATTGTATAGAAAATTATAGTGATGGAAAAGTTTTCTATGGAAAATGGTTATCGAAAAATTTTCTTTAGAAAATTATAGCTATCGAAAAATTTTGCTTAGAAAAATATAGTTATCGAAAAATTTTCTTTGCAAAATAATTGCTATCGAAAAATATTCTTTAGAAGATTATTGTTTTTTAAGTTTCTAGTATCAAAATTTTAGTGATGAACTTTTCATTACACTTTTGATTTTTTTTATTGACAATTCCATTCCATCGTTTTACTTTAACTCAGCACTGTATGTTGTTCTTATTCGTTTTCATTTCCCATTTTTTTTTTTGTTCCTTTAAAGCAGAGATGATTGTTAAGTTGGTATGTGAAAATGAAATCTGAATCTGTGTGAATGAATTTCTCTCCATTTAAAACAAAACTCGTGAAAAAATTTCGCCGGAAAAAAAACACACGCTTTTCCTTACAAGAAGAAAATCACACAAAAAAAAAAGAAACGAAAAAATTCAAAAATAAAAACAACAAGCCAGGTGCAACACTGCAGAAGTTATTTTTAACAAGAAATTCTCACAACTGCCAACAGCAACCAACTACCCTGACTACTTCACGTTGATTGCACCTCACCTCATCCTAATGCTAAGGATGCTTTTAGTTTAATCCTTTTATTTTCCGCTCTTTTTTATTTCCATTTTCATTTTAGAACATGTTGAAGTTAAGAAGACCCAAAAAAAAAGAGAATGTGGAAGTTGTTGTTGTAAAGCAATACGACTTCCTGTGTATGTAAATTTAAGTGGCTGTACTACATACCGCAGAAAGAGCCCGAAAAAACAAACAAGCAAATAAAAAAAATGCTCATAAACAAATAAGCGAAAGTGGCCATGTGGCTTTTCACTGTTGACTCGTTGAGGCCATAAACATTCACTAGCACTAGACTTACTTAAATCTATATACACACTCACACACACACAGATGCATACATACAAACTTTAGGCAACATGCATAAATATAATTTTATTTTCTTTAGTTTTTTGTACTCCTGTTACCACAGGTTACAACTTTAAATAGTAACAACCCCCTCCCCCCCAACCAAATAACTGACTTGGCTGGCAGCCTTAAAGTGTTAAGAATTTAAGTAAAAAAACCCAAAACATCTCAAGTTTAAGGTTATGTTGTCTTTTGTAATATTTTTTATGAATTTTTTTTCCATTATTAAAGTGTTTATTTATTGGTTGTTTATGTTGTTGTTGTTATTTTTTCCCCCATTAACCATTTATGGTTTACTTTTAAGTTTTCGTTTTTTTTTAGCTTGAAAAAGTGTTAAAAATTTTTGTCAATTTTAGTTCTTATTCTTCCATTTTTATTCCTTTCTTCCTTGCCACCACAACCTTTTTTTTACCAAAATTCATTCTTTTTAATGCATTTTTTTTTGTTCATTTTTAACTTTTTACTGTGTGTGTAAGAGTGTTAATCATGATAAAATTTAAATTTACGACCATTTTGCAATTTCTGCAAGACCTTAAGCACTAGCAAATGCAAAATAAGAACCAAAAATTTCGGACCACTCACCACTACTTCTGCTGGTGAGTAGCAAACGAAAATGTTGCAAGTAAGTGTTGAAATATATTTATTTCGTTTACATATATTTTTTTATTCCCTTTCTCTCTCTCCCTCTCAGTTTCATTGTTCATTGCATTGTTTTCATAAGAATTGTGTTGCATATTTTATGGCTCTGGTTTAGTTTTATTTTCCAAAACAAAGGAACAAAAACGAAAAGAAAAAAAAAACCTGCTCAAAGGAGGAAAATAAATAAATAAAAACCGAGCAAAATGGAGAAAACAAAAATGGAAATTTAAATAGAAAAATTATAAAAAAAAAATAAGAAAATTTTAAATTTAAAAAGAAAGTTTAATCGCTTCCAGGTTTACGTCCCCATACATACGCACATATGTACACACAGTTACTAAAGTATATATACGGTTAACAAATTTCAGAAATTTTTTAACCAATCCGTTTTCGTTGAAAATCTGTGCAGACCTGTACAGGCCCACAAAAGTTAACAAATTTCAGAAATTTTTTAACCAAGACCGTCTTAAAATCGAGGAAAGTTGTCAGACATCCGATTAAAAAATTTCACAAATTTCTGAACCAATGCGAAAGACCGTCTTAAAATCGAAGAAAGATGTCAGACAATTATAAAGATTTTCAACGAAAACAGATTGGTAAAAAAATTTCTGAAATTTGTTAACCGTATGTATACTTTTGTGGCTGAATGTATGTATGTACAATGAATGCATGCCAATGTGGCGTATGAGTGATATTTGTTCTCAGGAGCTTTTTTGATTATTTGAAACCACTTCCTTACAAATGGAGTACCCTTTCGTTAACTCCCATTTGCAAAGAACTTTTTGTAGAGCACAAAATTATCTCAGCCAAGAGGTTTTCATCACCGCATTAGTTGGAAAATTCTAACTTTTAAAGACTTCTTTTGAAAATATTTCTTCGGCGACTTCCTCTCAGCAGATTTCTGGCAAAAACTCTGAGCGTTGAAATAAAATTGCCATGAAAAGTTTCTCAGAAATCTGTCGTTCGGAGTCGACTTTAAACTGTAGGTGCCGCGACTCATACATAATTACATATGTACATACATAATTGGTCATTACAACCCTTCAGTCAGGATTACGACCTAGCTTATCACACCACTTATCTTGTGTGCGTTAATTTTATACATGAGTGGCGGGACCTACAGTTTAAAGTCGGCTCCGAACGACAGATTTTTGAGAAACTTTTCATGGCAATTTTTATTTACACTCAGAGTTTTTGCCAGAAATCTGTTGAGAGGAGGTCGCCGAAGAAATACTTTTTATTTTGTTTTGATGTCTGACCTGGGGCTCGAACCCTGGCTTTACGTCTAATAAGCCAACACACTACCTACTAGACTACAGCGACTCATGCATAAAATTAATGCACACAACATAAGTGGCGTGAGAAGCTAGGTCGTAATCCTGACTGAAGGCTTGTAATGACCAAATTATGTATGTATGTATGTATGTAAAGGCTTCTTTTAGATGTAAAGTCCATCCTCGATAAGATGATATTTCATATAATCGATGTTGTATTTTCCGCAGCGATGTAATTAAAATATCACTATTAACGTCAATCAATACAATTTTACGCCTGGAGTCGTTGTAAAGCCCACGTAACAGTACAACTATGTTATTCCGAATGCTTTTGCCGGGCATTGTCTTCCAAAGAGCTGGTCATAAAACGATAACAAAAAAATGTGAAGCTTTTTGATGTGGTCTATAGAAGATCTATTGGTCTTATGTTCAATTAGGGCAGAAACAGTTGGTGTGTCAAATCGCAAATTTCAAAGAAAAATATGAAACCTAACAGGACTTCTCATCAAGCATAGAGTAATTATTTTAACTCTGTGTTCTTCTGAAATAACAAAGTTTTTTCAATTCCTCCCTATAGTACAACAAATGTGCTCCTTTTCAAATAAATCTCGCCATTACCTACCAAACTTCTTAAGTTTTGAAAGAAACAAAAATAAACACGGCAGCCAATAAAGAAAAAAAAGCTAAAAATGTCATTGAAAAGCATCTCCAACAGAAGCATTATGCAAACCAAATAAAGACAAGTTAATAATGCGCAAAAGACATGACAATAAGAAATAACAATAACAAGGAAAAAAACGCAGCACAAAAAAAAGTACCAAAATTCAAACATTATTTGGTACAGTTTTGTTACTTTTCCACTTCATTTGGTTGCCTGTTATTTTCGTTTTATTTTGCCTTCATTTTCAGTTTGTGAAACTAATCAGGCATTCAAAATGCATAAAATATTGGAATGAAACACACATTGTACAAATGACAATAACAACAGAAACAACAACAGCAACAGTAGCAATAAATAATAGAAAATGATTAAATCATAGAAATGCAACAAAAACAAACAACAAGAACAACAACGAAAAGGAAATTGGAAGACAAAAAACAAAATAGGAAAAGAAAACTTATGGAATTGTAAGGCAAAACACAAATGTGGCATAAAAGTAAAACGAAATGAGAAAAAAAACGAAAAAAAAAAGAAATCAAAAGGAATTGAAAGGAAAAATAAAGATAAAATGAAAGCAAATGGTAACAAAATACTCGTACATAACAATTGATGATGAATTTTACAGGGTATTAGTATTAACAAAAAGTAGGGTTTCCCTTGACCAAAAATAAATAATAAAAATAAAATTATGCAGCTTTAATTAACAAAAACAAAAACGAAAGCCATTTGTTAAATCGTATCTTATTTTTAAATCATTATAAATTTATTAAGGGTCACCCTAAGCTATAAATCTATACATACCAGCAGTTTCATAAATTTCAGTTTTAGAAAATCCCTCTGCAAAATATTTGGCCATATTTTGTAATACGCCCCGTTGTATATTTATGTTTAAAAAACATGTCCAGAAGTAATTGAACTTTTTGTTTTACTAATAAAATATTAACGTATTGTTATTATACTCTTTATAAAGATTTAAAAGATACATACACTCATAAAGATTAACGACACTAAATAACAGCCGCCTTTAAATTTTTTAAAAACAAAAAAAAACGAAAAATATTCAATCAATACGTGAGAAGAATTCCCATAAAAATTGAATGACAGTTAAACTTAATTAAAATGTCCTTTAGCGTTTAAGTAATTTACTTTATTATGAAAATAATACAATAAAAAATAATTAAAAAAAACCTACAAACAAACAAAGAATTTAAATTTAAAATCGAAACTTTTAATGGAACTTGTAGGAGGAGTTCAATTATTTTGAATGCATTTGGAGAAGTTATTGAACTTTGGCTGGCATTTTTAAATGAATTTTATAATGCAGTAGGGGTTATCATATCGTATTAAATATTTGTATATAAAACTGTGTGTTTAAATTGTCCAACGAGCTACACTTTCCCATGTACAATGATAAGTCTTATTAGGATAGTGTTAGCTTTCACATAACATTTTCTATTATGACTACTCAAATGAACAAAACTACATAAATTGATACATATAGTTATGTTTTTACCTTTTAAAAACATTCAAAATATGAGCTCGTAGATTGCAAATAAAATTAAAATAAATTTCTGTTTAAGTTTAATGGAAATTTTTTATTATTTGCACAATTCTATGTGCCACTGTTCACAACTTTATGTAAACAACAACAATTGCCCTTTGCATAAACAATAACAATTACTAGGCAATTATTCGACAGATCTTTGTAATGGAGATCTTCAAACTCACCGCGTATTCACACAAGACTGACTGAACTTCACTAACGCACTCGCCTCCTTTGCCTTGGCTTTTATATGGCAGGGTAAACAGTCTGATGAATGTTCTTGAAGGCGAATGTTCGTGGCTTTATACATAATTGGCCATTACAACCCTTCAATGAGGATTACGGCCTAGCTTCTCACACAACTCATGTTTGTGCGTCAATTTTATACATGAGTGGCGGGACCTACAGTTTAACGTCGACTCCGAACGACGGATTTTTGAGAAACTTTTTCATGGCAGGTTTATTTACTCTGAGAGTTTTTGCCAGAAATTTGCTAAGAGGAAGTCACCGTAGAAATATTTTTTTTTCATATTTCGTTTTGATGTCTGACCTGGAATATGAACCCGGGCTTTACGTCTAATAAGCCAACACACTACATACTAGACTACGACGACTTTGTTAGTGGCTTCGCCTTCTCGAGATCTCTATAAATGTAAACGTCGTTGTTTCATTATTGTTGTTTGTGTATTTTCTTTACATTGATTTTAGTAGTGTTTGGTGTTGTATTTTTGTTTACCTGTTTACCATTTTTGATGCTGGTATTTGTTGTTGTATTTTTGTTTACTTGTTTACCATTTTAATGTTAAGTGATGAAAAACAAAACACCAGCATGTAGATTCTTTATTTTCGTAACAATGTATTGATTACAAGAAGAAGCTAAAGGACTATGGTATTAAGGAATTATTTTCGAACATATATCGTAAACTACCATAGGTTTTTTTTTGTGCAGCCCTTGCGTTGACCAACTTCTTCCTTTTCCCTGATTTTGGTGGAACTTGGTTAGTACAGCGACTGCGTTCACCCGTGGCATCACAACGGGCCGCTACGCGTGCTCAAGTGAGCTTTGTGATAACAGAGCTAACACTCCGACCTGACCTGACCTGACCTGACCATAGGTTTTTAAACGTATTTTTAAATGCATGGAAATCCTTAAACATCATAATTTTTTGTCTTTGTTACTAATTTATCATCCTCTTACGCTTTACATTAATTTTTTCTACAACATTTCTGACAAATAAGTTTCCTTTGATTTCATAATCATCATGGCCATTTCCTTTTATTGTTCCATTCAAATTTTATCATTTAATTTGTGCTTGTGGTCGGTACATTTCGCTATTTTGCAGCTGATGTAACATTTTAATGAAATTCCTTAAGGCTGTCAAAATATACAAAAAGAGAGAAGTTTTTTTTATAGTTTTCACGCCAATGAAGGCAAATCAGATAAATTATGAGACCAGCAAAAAAGTAATTTCTACAGAATATAATGAAAATATTAAATTTACTTTTCAGATTATACAAGAAAACGATGAATTTTTTAATTTATTTTAAAAGCCCAATTTGTTTAAATGCAAGCAAGTTTTGCTTCCTAAATTTTTCAACGAAATATGGCCGTGAAGCCGACGGTAAATCCTTAATGAGACTCTTGATTTTAATTTTTGTTGCATAATTTTCCTGTTATTTATTGTATAATAAGGCCACCTCTGCCATACAAACATAACAGCCTAAATAACCTTACCTAGAATGTTTACTACGTATTCCACCGACGATGAAGAGATAGAGAGGAAGAGAGATACATATGTATGTTGCATATATGCTTGCTTGCAACAATATCATGAGACATCATAACAGTATTTGACAGCTGTTGTTTACCGCATAGACTTTGGCTATGTTTTGAGTTGCATGAATAAAATTCACTGTTGCTGTTGTATTTGTTGTTGTTATTATTATAATTCAAAATTGTCGTCATTGTCGTTGATACTGCAGTTATTGTTGTCGTTGTTGTTGTTGTTATTATTACGGTGATGTTTTATTGCCATCCGGTTTATTTGATTTTCATTGCATATATTATACCGCCATATGGGTTATTGCACTAAGAAGGTATTAAAAGGCTTATGGCTTTGGCCAGACGGGCATACCAAAACAATGATAAAGGGCCACAATTTGCAATTTCTTTCAACAAGATCCCTCACCAGCTGATGTGGAAACATGTGTTCGTCTACGCCTTTGCCAGGACATTACCACTTTCTACTTTTTTAAGAGTCTTATGGGGCCGTCCCTGAAGACAGTGACCAATCTCGAACTGTCATGGTGTCCATACAGTACCTTTAAGACAATCTGATTACTCGCAATAGTAAACTCCTCAGGAAGCCAAAAAAACAATAAACAACACACTTTCTGTCAATTGTTTGGTTTCCTAACGAAATCAACCTCGAACAATTCGTCATACTTGTCCAATAGAAATGAAATTGTTTTTCATTATAAAGGGTGTTTTTTATAGAGGTATAGAACTTTAAGTTGCAATAAAACAACGATGGATTATTCGATTTACATGAATTTTATTTATCCGAAAGATAATCTTGTGGCATTACATTTTAAATATGATTTCTGGCATATGACCGCCACGGCTGGCGCGGATGTAGTCCAATCTGGACGTCCAATTTTCGATGACTTTTTCCAACATTTGTGGCCGTATATCGGCCATCGACCGTATAATACGGCGAATGTTGTCTTCCAAATGGTCAAGCGTTTGTGGCTTTACCGCATAGACAAATGACTTTACATAGCCCCACAGAAAGTAGTTTAGCGGTGTTAAATCACAAGATCTTGGAGGCGAATTCACAGGTCCAAAACGTGAAATTAGGCGGTCACCAAACGTGTCTTTCAATAAATCTATTGTGGCACGAGCTGTGTGACATGTTGCGCCGTCTTGTTGAAACCACATCTCCTGGACATCGTGGTTATTCAATTCAGGAATGAAAAAGTTAGTAATCATGGCTCTATACCGATCACCATTAACTGTAACGTTCTGGCCACCATCGTTTTTGAAAAAGTACGGACCAATGATTCCACCAGCCCATAAAGCGCACCAAACAGTCAATTTTTCTGGATGTAACGGTGTTTTCACATACACTTGAGGATTATCTTCACTCCAAATGTGGCAGTTTTGTTTGTTGACGTAGCCGTTCAACCAGAAGTGCGCTTCATCGCTAAACAAAATTCGCCTATGAAAATCGGGAACAACGGTAATCTCGTTTTGGGCCCATTCGACGAATCTACGCCTTACTTGATGATCGTTTGGCTTCAAATCTTGCACGAGTTGGATTTTGTAAGCACGCAAACCAATATCCTTCCGCAAAATCTTCCATAAAGTGGATGGACACAGATCCAATTCCTGTGCTCGATGGCGGATGGACTCATTCGGGTCTTCCTCAATGCTACGCTCTACAGCAGCAATAGCTTCTTCTGTACGCACCGTACAGCGTCTCTGGGGATGCGAGTTATCAATAAGAGTAAACGTGGTGCGAAAACGTTCCATGGTTAATCGAATTAACTGCTCTGATGGACGATTTTGTCGACGATAAAATGGACGTAGTGCGCGATACGTTTTCAGCACAGAACCATTATTTTCGAAATAAAATTGCACTATTTGCAAGCGTTGTTCAGGCGTGAGTCTATTCATGATGAATTGCCAAACCAAACTGAGAATAAATCACTTGACAGCTGTTAAATCGGTCGCCATCTTGAAAAGTAATGCCAACTTAAAGTTCTATACTACTCTATAAAAAACACCCTTTACATACATAACGTAATTGGTCATTGCAACCCTTTTGTCAGGATTATGGACCTAGTTTCTCACACCACTTATGCTGTGTGAGTTAATTTTATACATGAGTGGCTGGACATATTGTTTAAAGTCGACTCCGAACGACAGATTTTTTTAGAAACTTTTCATGGTAATTTTATTTTAACGCTTAGAGTTTTGCCAGAAATGTGCTGAGAAGAAATCTGACCTGGGGCTTGAAGCGTGGCCTTATGTCTAATAAGTCAACACACTACCTACTAGACTACGGCGACTTTGTAATACCGATAGAAACTAACGTAAATTCATTATACTCTGGTCAATAAAATCACAAAAAAATGCTTTTTAAAACGCTCACTTAAAGTGAAATGACCCATAGCCTGCATAAGCATAACCATGGTATTGTAGACTCAATCATGTACTCACTCACTCATGCTATTGTATGCACTCACTGGGTGCATGTATTTGTAATTTTCACTCCCCATTTTGCCAATAATCGAGTTTAAAAGTGTTAAAGTCGGTGGCATTAAATGACAGTTACTGTCTGTTATTTGTCATTTTGATGTCACAGTGTTACGCAGTTGCAGTTAGATATTGTTCTTCTTGTTGTTGTTGTTATTATTGCGCTTGTTTTTGTATTATTAATGCGTATTTTATCCAGCGTATGACAATAGTCTCACAAGTATAACCGGCGAGCCATGTCTACTCACAGTTGATTTAAATTAATCGATAACTGCAGAAGATTGTCACCGGAGTATGTTTACCAAAAAAAAAAAAAAACAGAGCAGGAGATAATATGTGTGGTTGTAAATGGATAGGGGAAGTTTATTTATTTTTTTGATTTATTCTGGGTTGAAAAAGGGGGGAATTTTTTTAATTAAAACAACAGAAAATGTCAGAAGTTCAAAGAAGATTTTTTTTTTGGTTTCAAGCGAGTCTACTAATATGGGTTTGGCAGTAAATGAAGGCAAAACAAAGTATATGTTATCGCCAAGTAGAGACGCGCGGCGTATTGATTCTCAGATTACGGCCGATAACTATACTTTTGATACGGTCAAGGAATTCATCTATCTTGGCTCCGCCGTTACCACCAGAAATGATGTCAGTCTGGAGATCAAGCGCAGGATCACTCTTGCCAACAGGTGCTACTATGGTCTCAATAGGCAATTGAGTAGCAGAGACCTCTCTCGTACGACAAAACTAACACTCTACAAGACACTCATCCTACCCGTGCTTCTTTATGGCGCAGAGGCATGGACCCTATTAAGTACTGATGCAGCAGCCTTGAGGCTGTTCGAGAGAAAAGTACTGCGCAAGATCTTCGGTCCAGTACGAGTTGGCGATGATTTCCGCATCCGATACAATAGTGAGCTGTATGAGCTCCTCAACGACATGGACGTTGTACAGCGTATTAATATCCAGCGGCTGCGCTGGCTCGGCCATGTCGTTCGAATGGTGGAGGATGCTCCAGCGAGACGGGTATTGGATGCGGGGATCTGCGGAAGAGGATCGGCGAAGAGGACGACCTTGTATCCGTTGGAAGGACCAAATCGAGGAAGCCCTGTCATCGATTGGTGTGACCAATTGGCGTAGGCACGCAAGAAGCAGAGGCGCCTGGAAGGATGTGTTGTGGCAGGCCGAAATCCGTTAATCGGGTTGTTATGGCCAATTAAGTAAGTAGTAATCGTTCTCTTTGAGGTAAGTTTCAATTTTTTTTGCACATTCGAGCAGTAGCTCAGCGATAGCTTTAGGCGTAGACACGAATTTGTGATCCCACGGTGTTGAAATGCATGATCTTAGTGTCAAATAGGCGCCATCAAAATGTTTAAATACTCGTGCTAAAAATTTCGCAATAAAGACAAACGTTTCACTAAATAGATGACTCCTCAGATGAAGGAAGACAGTGTTGCCAACCACTAAATGGATAACCCAATACCATAATGTCTTCAAAGTCGTTTAATTAAACTTTGAAACAAAAAAAAAAAAAAACATAATGCCTCCAATGATAACGCCGATTTCGATATCCTTGTTATGTTTCTTGTTTTGTTTTTCTTTTTACTTTAAAGGACATCAATTATTTATTGAAAACACATTCTTTTTTCTTTGTTTTCTTTTAACCCCACAGATTGTCTATTAAATTTTATGTTTCTTAATAATTCTTTGAAATGATGACCATAAGTGCTCTTCGGTATAAACAACAACAACAACAATTTATTATTCGAATAATCAAAGTTTTTCAATTCCAAAAACAAACAACAAAAAGAAAAAGAAATTTTTATTCAAATTTAAAAACAAAACAAAAAAAACAAAAATTGGTAAAAATAAGAGACTAAAATATCAGATGTATGTACGTACGTACATATGTACGAACGTACGTCTCTATAAAATGGAATTCTTTTTAATAAAGTTGAAAAGCAATTTCATGTTGTCTTTCATGCCAAATATGCCGCCTCTTGTTTCAACTATATGGAACTTTTTTTTCGTTTTTTCTTCTCTTAAAAACTAATGACGCACGATTGAAGTTTTACATAAGAAGACTGCAGCATAAAAGGCTTGATGAATTAGAAACACACAGGAATTGAGTGTTGAAGCTGTTGCAAGTTGTACTCTGGCATCCGTAGCAGTCAGTAGATGTAGTAGTCATAGTCATAGTGTGTCATTTAATTAAACTGTAGCAAGGAGAACATCATAAAGAGTATTTGAAACAGAGAATAATGCATGTACACAAGCTAAACATACAGTGATAGGCAAAAAGTTTACGAACAAGAGAATATTTTGGGAAGAAAAATTTAAAATGTAATGAAAAGAAATCCATTTTATTTCCACACACTTAGCTTCTCGAGCTGTATTACTTATTGCAACCTAGCTTCTCAACATCTCTCACCATTCATTTTATGTGTGTGTTAATATAATCCAAGAGTCGCGGGACCTACAGTTTAATGTCAACTCCAAAGGACAGACAGAAAGGAACTTATCATGGCAATTTTATTTTAACGCTCAGAGTTTTTGTCAGAAGAATACTGAGGGTAAGTCGCTGAAGAAATATTTGTTCATATTTCGTTTTTGAACGGGCTAACCAAGAGCTTTCGTCGTATAAGCCAACATACATACATATAACGTAATTGGTCATTACAACCCTTCAGCCAGGATCACGACCTAGTTTCTCACATTACTTATATTGTGTGCGTTAATTTTCTACATGAATGGCGGGACCTACAGTTAAAAGTCGATCCTGAAAGACAAATTTTTGAGAAAGTTTTCATGACAATTTTATTTTAACGCTCAGAGTTTTTGCCAGAAATCTGATCGCTTTGATGTCTGACCTATGGTTTGAACCGTGGCCTTACGTCTAATAAGCCAACACACTATCTACTAGACTATGGCGACTTCTCGCTGGTATTCATAGCGATTAAATCATAGAAACTTTCGTTGTTGTCTTCCTCAGTATCGCAGTTGTTTGCATTTCTAGGCGACTAGTGCATTCAAGCAATGGGAACAGAATTTTAAAATTCGAAAACTATGTTTTAAATTTTACAACTGGGTTGCTAAGGTTTATAGTCAATCACTTTAATTACTACTACACTATGTCATTAGGAGAAGAATTTCGTAAGGATTTCAGTTTGAAGTTGTTGCAAACGATCACCAGACCTGTTTTATGCATTTTTGCCTCCACCCACATTTACAATAACGTCTTATTCTCCATAATCGATCCTGTTTCTTCAACTTTTCTTACCATTCCTTATATGGGTGTTGCGATACTTTTAAACCGCACTGTAAGTATGTACTTATATGCATTTGTTGTGTTTGTTTGTTTAGAAATTTTTGAAAACTACCTTCCATATCAAAATAATAATAATGACACAACACATGCATACACACACACACTACACATGCATACATATATACTTACAGTAAGAGAGATAGAGAGGGGGGAGAGAGAGGTGAGAGAGAGAGTAAAAAATGATAAATGGCTAAATTTCAGTTTGATTGCCGCAAATGCATCAATGTTGACTAAAACAACACGTACGTGAACGTGTACATGTACATGTTACCCCAAGGAATGTATAACAGTAGACATACACACATACATACATACATATGTGCATACGTACATGAGTTCACAACACATCTATAACTGACTAGATCCTATAGTTCGCATATGCGAACAGCACAACAGGAATCCATACATTTTGCAGGGATTTGTAATGGATAATAATTATTAATGTTTGGTGTAGTCTCACTAGTAACACTCTAATGGAGAGTAGCTACTATTCACAGCACCCGTTAACTAATAAGTAATGAGTGATAATGTTACAAATAAAAATAAAGGAAATTATAATTCAAGCAAGGAAGTTTTATTCGGTCTTTTTTAACATATTTTTAATTGTTATTTGCTACTATTTAGCTGCTATCGACTGTTAATGTTTTTATTGCTTTAATGTTTCAATGTTTATGATACTTTTAATATTTTTTTTTTTTTGGTTTGTTTGTTAGAGTTGTTGTTTGTCTTTTATTTGTGGTTAAATATTTAAAAATGAAAACAGCAATTAAACTTGGCTTTGGTGTTTAAGGCCAGAGTTCGTTTTGCTAAAATCTTTCCTTTTGTGCTTAAAATCAGTTTTAATTGACTGAGCCAGTGATTGATTGATTGATTTGCAATAGAATAGTGGAAAAGTAGTCAAGTAGTTCTGTTAAAGCTTAATTGATCCATTGCTTATGAAATTAGCAGGCCTAAGTCTTTTATACTTGCAACGTAGATTTGGTAAATAAATTCGCAAATTTCAGGTAAACTTTATTCGAAAATATATATCTTTTGATGAAAGTAAACTGTCTATGAGTCTGCACATTAACTAAGCAATCATTCTATTTAATATAAGCCCGAAAGAGGCCAAACAAAGAGGCTCAATCTCCAGTATAGAGGTTTCACAGAAGTTTTATTTCAATGTAAAGACAGAAGGCAATTCTATAATCGTAGGAACTGCTACGATATTTATTTACTTAATTAACCATTAGCAATCTGATTAGCGGATTTCGGACTGCCTTAACACAGCCTTCCAGGCGCCACTGCTTCTTGCTCGTCTACACTAGTCGATCACACCAATCGCTGACAGGGCCTCCTCGATTTGGTCCTTCCAATCTGCGAGAATCTAACCTCCTACTTAACAGAAGTAGCTGACTAAGAAAAGTTTAACTAAACCAAGAAGTAATAAGAAGGGCAGGCATGCTCTTTCCACCATCCATCTTCAATTTATTGTTATGAAAATGAAAAATCTAGATAATGGTGTTTTGCTTTTACATCACTTAACATTAAAATTATAAACAAAAGCTACAAAAACAAAACAAAGCAGTAAAGAAACCTGTTTACAAATGATCGTACTGCTTAATATAACAACAAACACCAGCATAAAAGAAAATGGTAAACAAGTAAACAAAAATCTACAAACAACACTACAATAATAAATGTAAACAACGATGTTTACAGTTATAGAGATTTCGAGAAGGCTAAATCATGAACATTCGCCTTCAAGAACATTCATCAGACTGTTTACTCTGTCATATAAAAGGCAAAGCAAAGCAGGCGACAGAGTTAATGAAGTTCAGTCAGTCGTTTATGACGACGCGATGCGTTTGAAGAGAGTAATCATGGTTTGACGATCACCGTAACAAAGATCTGTCGAATAATTATCTAGTAATTGTTATTGTCTATGCAAAGGGTGTAAACAGAGTAATAACAAAGAAAAGCAATTGTTGTTGTTTACATAAAGTTGTGAACAGTGGCACACAGAATTGTACGTATAATAATGAATTTCAATTAAAACTGAACACAAATTTATTTTAATTTTATTTGCAATCAAGGAGCTCATATTTTAAACGTTTTTTAAAAGGTAAAAACGTAACATTATGTATGATTTCTAAGGCCCTTATATTAGTATAAAGCTCCAACAATTTATGCTAATATAAGGTAGTAAAATGAGTGAGTAAACCTAGGATATTTGCAGCGAGCCATCGATGAGGAGAAATCGATTCATTGTAAGTATTAGCGAGTATTGATTCTATTCTGTTCTGTTCTGTGAATGAACCTCACAAGTTAAAGTTACTTTTGTGGTGTTAATTGAATATCCTAATGGTCGTCTATTTCCCGAGTTAGAATATTAAAATTTTAAATCATTCATTCTGATCTCGATTAAAGAGTTTCTTTTGAGGATTTCAAAACAATTTTTGGATTCAAGTTTTTTAAATACTCGATGATGTATGATGATATTCCAAACAAATATTGTGTGTAACATACACAACGAAAAGGATGAAATGATACGTGATAATAATACATGCTTATAATATATGCACGTATTTTCTTCCTTAAACACCCCTCCCTCTACAGCCCATCGCATGCAACCCCAAGATGGTATGGCATTTCACTCAAATATTGTGTGACATATTCAACCGTCAAAGGAAAAAAAATGAAACCGAAAATAAATGGAAAAAGGTAACTAGTTTTTTTAACCCAGAAAAAAACACCGAAACACAGGCTAGAATGGCACAAAATACAAAAAAATACTCTACCAAGGAGGAGATACAAATACAAGCGACAACAGTGTAGAGTATGTGACCAAAACTAAGCTAGAGATACCAAAGAAATATAGGAACGTGTGCGTAAATATTTGTTTTGCATACAGAATCCTCTGCATATCACAAGTCATCATCATCATCGTCTTCAACTCTGTTGTAATAGTCATCATTGCTTATGAGTAAGAGCATAGCAATGGGACAGGGTTGTTGAGATCAAAAATCATGATAAGCCCAAAAGTACTGGAAAATAAAAAATAAAATGCGAAATGCTATTGAGCATATGCTGAGAATTGTTATGTGTAACTGAGGGCAGATATAAAACGAAATATTTGGTCATATATTCCCAGTTATATGCACGACAAAAGCCGTTTTTAATGCCTTTAAACAATTTATCGTAGATTGTAACCTATTAATGAGCACATGAATAACAGAAGTCTTAAGAAGAAAATATTTCAACTCAGCAATATACAACTGATAGCATCAGATGAGCAAGTTAGATCAGGTGTCAGACCATCTTCGAAGGCTAAGGTCTTAATTTGACCCATTGTGATACCGTAAAATTAATATGTAAGCCGATGATCAAACCTTTACTCTAGGAAACCAACCTGACACCATTTTGTTTTTACAAATATATCAGAAAATGAGAAGTTTAAGAGAGCCGCCTCTTTATATTGTTACGAAAATGAAAATCTAGATACTGGTGTTTTGCTTTTACATCGCTTAACATTAAAATTATAAACAAAAACAACAAAAACAAAACAATGCAGTAAAAAACCTGTTTACAAATTATCGTACTGCTTAATATAACAACAAACACCAGGATAAAAGAAAATGGTAAACAAGTAAACAAAAATCTACAAACAACACTACAATAATAAATGTAAACAACGATGTTTACATTTATAGAGATTTATAGAGGGCTAAGTCTTGAACATTCGCTTTCAAGAACATTCATTAGACTGTTTACTCTGGCATATAAAAGGCATATATGACGACGTGATGTGCTTGAAGAGAGTAATCGTGGTTTGAATATCTCCATTACATAGATCTGTCGAATAATTGCCTAGTAATTGTTATTGTTTATGCAAAGGGTATAAACAGAGTAATAACAAAGAAAAGCAATTGTTGTTGTTTACATCAAGTTGTAAGTGCAAGTGGCACACAGAAAGAATTGTGCGAATAATAAAGAATTAATTTAAAGAAATTAATTTTATTTTATTTGCAACCTATTAGCTCATATTTTAAACGTTTTTAAAAGATAAAAACGTAACAATATCAAGAATCAGGCATTGACATATGAGGTAATCTCCTTCTTTCTTCCTAATCTTATATGCTGATAAGCAATCCCTTTTTGAAATGATTACATCTCCCTAAATAGGCCTCCAATAGAAAAAATAAACAAAATATTATAAAATTAGTTAAAAAAAATTGAGTTTTGCCATCGGAATTCTTTGGAAAATGTTCTTAAAATGCTTATACAATTCATAGATAAATAGGCCTTCAATTGAAAAAGCTACATATATACATATATATTTGGGTCTAAAACTCTAAATTATTTTAATTATTAAATAAGAAAATATTTAGAATTTTAGAACTCGTTTCATTGGCCTTTATAGGGTACCGCATATATTGGATTCCGTATCCTTTTGTTTCTGTTGCTTTGCATACGTTTTCTTTTAATTTTATTGTTAAAAACAGTTTCCATTCCCTTTTTCTCATTTTTTTTTCTTTTTTTTCTGTATGCTGTCCGTCCATCTTTTGTGTCTTTCATTCAAATTCCCTAAAAATTCATTGTTTCAAATGATTCTGTGTTACTCGATTTTCTAGTCACGTAACGCTTTTAATCCTGACAAGAATATTATTTCCATCAAAAATATTGTATACAAAATGGCATAGCGAAGGAGAGAGAGAGAGAGAGAGAATGAGAATGAGTGAGACAGAGATAGAAATAAAGTCAGTACAGCAGCTAGCAAATGTAAGATGGAAACGGGGAAAAAAATAATAAAAAATTTTTACATGTCAAGGCTTATTATGATATTTTGATGTTCTGTTGTGATAAAATTAAAGGAATACGAAATTCGGTTGTCGTATCCTTCTTTTCTTTGCAACCGAATATAAAAGAGAAACAGGAGCCTATATGTTCAGTATCTTGCTTTAATTTTTATTCTGTAGACGCATTGATTTCCTGCAGTTAATATATGAGCCACGGGTTGGCGTCTGCGGTGTCACCATGGGCATAGTGGATATATCCTTTAAGGAGTATTCGTCATATAAAACAACCATGTTGCATGTGCAGGTTTGTCAAACGAATGCAACAATAAGAAACAATGCTTCAAGGCCCTTAACACAACCGCAACCGACACATTTTGATATAAGAAGGTGTGTATCAGAGATCATCAATGAGTACATATTCGAAAAGATGAGTAGAATCGAATCATACTCATAATTTCTGATACTTATACGCATTCATACTTATTTTAATATCATGGAACCTCTTACTCATATTCAAAGTTTGAAGTGCTAATCGTACTCATACTTAACAACACGTATGATGTTGATGTTGATTTCGAATCTCCATACCTCAACATATACACGAATCACAAAATAAGTATGATTCGCATACGTACACTAAAACACTCATTAGAAGATTGTGTGTTTGCTCTGCTTGCTGCTCTGTCTTTTTTGCTTCTGAAGCATCGTTTAGCATTGGCATGATTAACAAAAGCTACACTAACAAATACAACGAACTTGGTCGCATACACCAACAACATCAGTGTGAAAGAAAAGGAGATAGACAAGTAAGAATTCAGTCAGTCTTGTGTGAAGACGCGTTGCTTGCGAAGTAAACAGTTGTGGATTGAAGATCACCGATGAAACGGTCTGAGTTGTTATCAAGCAATTATTGTTGTATTCGTGAAGTGTGAACGTAGTAGTGAGAACAATAATGAGTTTAATTGAAACTAAACACATATTTGTTTTTATTTTCTTTGCAATCAACGAACTCATTTTCTAAACGTTTTTAAAAATGTAAAAACGTAACAATATTGTTGAGTCACTTATATTCAAAATTTCATGAGTGTTTATGAGTAGCGAAAACACGATTCATTGCTGATCTCTGGTGTGAGCTTGTAAAGCTTGACAGGTCACACTATACGAAAAGGCATGAATGATATTACCACACAACACACATACAGGAACTACGAGAGCAGCCAAGACAGATGACGGCCGTCATACTCAGATGGCAGCCTTATGGTGCAAAGTCTTAGAATGAAATTCAATTGTTTCAGTCCTCAAGCAGTAAATGGAGTCACAGTAGTGTTACCTTGGCATCTGCCCTCGCTCTTGAATGCCGTGGATTTCTCAGAGAAATTACAGAATATTCAAATCTAACTGTTGCATGAGTCCCTAGACATATGGATACTTTGGAATTTTTAACGCTGATTAATTGATCAGGACCGGTACAGAGCTTTCAATCTTCGACATTTTACTGCGCATTGCTGGCGTTACGATTGCTGGACTACTATGTCATAAAGGCAAATAATTGTGGATTAGTCCCGCGTAATAATATTCGGTAGGTTTTTCTTATGATTTGATATGCTACAACTGTTTACATGTTCATTGGCTTACAGTCGTAAATGGCAATGGTAAGTGGGAGAAGATTTTGGTTACAGGTTCTCCTTTTTCAGAAACTTCTGCTGACGTCGTTTTAACAACACAGGGGAAAGGCAATGGTTTATCAAACATGTTTACACAATTTTTTATAAAACAAAAAAAAACGACAACAAAGTAACTGAAATAAGCTTACAGCTTAAGCTTTACCAAGATTTAGAAACAATTTACAAATGGTATACAAAAATACTTCAAATACCGCTCTAACCAGCAACCTTTTAAATGTCTTGATAAAAATTCATTCACATTTTTTATATTTTTTCTTTTTCTTTTAATGCAGAAAACAAAACAAAGGTATTTGTTTAACAAAAAAGAAACGCCGAAGAATTTTTTTAGGTAAACCTTGTAAGCCTAAATATTTAAAATATTTCTTCCCTACTAATCACTCTAACCATTGCGCTTTCTGTAACAACAACTGAATTATTGACAGCCGTTTTTAAAAAATCGCATTACAAATGCTTAAAATATAACCCAACGAACCTTTAGGCCAAATTCACTTGCATTGGTAAGCATATCGTTGCTTTATTTTTGCTGCTGTTTTTTTTTTCATTCTTCCAAATATTATTAAAACATGTTAAAATATTCATGCAAACGTCCATTATTGGCCTCTGGCCAACCACCATATCCATCCATATTTATGTGTGTGGAAATTATTTCAATAGGCATGCAAACCAAATAAAAAAAAAACCACTCCCTAGAGATCATCTGTGTAAAGCCATCTGTGTATACATGTTGCAGTGTGTGTGACCCTGTGTTATACTGGGTAATGTAAAACATGGATTTATTAAAGGTATGCACAAGCATAGTAACTCTCACATACACACACATACTTACAAATGAATATGAATGCATGCTACCAAAACGCTTTGTGGGGGACAGTCTCCCAGTTAGGGTTTTTTAGCCAAAGGTTATGTTGTAAAGTATTTCGCGAATGACATTCCTTTAATTATTTCAATATAACTGTATATAGAGACCTAATAGCGTAGGGTTGGAATTGTTTTCATACCAAAGGAGAGATGCAATTCCCACACCCAACCTAGATCCATGAGATTTTCCTTTTTCTTATTGAAGTATAGCGGTACAGAATACTATGTTGGGTAGACTGTATAATTAAATTACTTCGTAGAAAACTAATCCGCTCTAGGGAGCTCACTTATCTGTAGTTCTCTGTGGAACATGCCTATGCGAATGACGAAGTTCTTCCAATTTTCGGTAGATTTGTGGAAGCAACTTTCTTTAAATAAAGTTAGTGAGACGGCATCTGGTTGTAAATACCGGGAAAACGGAGGTGGCAGCACAAGCCAACACTGTTTTGCCCACTGAGGTTGTATGGGGTATAACTTGGACTTGGTGATGAGAAGCACTTCCTAAGGCTGGAACCAGTTGATTGATACATTAACTATTATAAAGGGTGTTTTTTACAGAGGTATAGAACTTTAAGTTGAAATAAAACAACGATGGATTATTCGATTGACATGAATTTTATTTATCCGAAAGATAATCTTGTGGCATTACATTTTAAATATGATTTCTGGCATATGACCGCCACGGCTGGCGCGGATGTAGTCCAATCTGGACGTCCAATTTTCGATGAGTTTTTCCAACATTTGTGGCCGTATATAGGCAATAATACGGCGAATGTTGTCTTCCAAATGGTCAAACATTTGTGGCTTTACCGCATAGACCAATGACTTTACATAGCCCCACAGAAAGTAGTCTAGCGGTGTTAAATCACAAGATCTTGGAGGCCAATGCACAGGTCCAAAACGTGAAATTAGGCGGTCACCAAACGTGTCTTTCAATAAATCTATTGTGGCATGAGCTGTGTGACATGTTGCGCCGTCTTGTTGAAACCACATCTCCTGGACATCATTGTTATTCAATTCAGGAATGAAAAAGTTAGTAATCATGGCTCTATACCGATCACCATTGATTGTAACGTTTGGCCTCCATCGTTTTTGAAAAAGTACCCACCAATGATTAGACCAGCCCATAAAGCGCACCAAACAGCCAGTTTTTCTGGATGTAACGGTGTTTCCACATACACTTGAGGATTACCTTCACTCCAAATGCGGCAGTTTTGTTTGTTGACGTAGCCATTCAACCAGAAAATTCGCTTATGAAAATCGGGAACAACGGTAATCTCGTTTTGGGCCAATTCGACAAATCTACGCCTTACTTGATGATCGTTTGGCTTCAAACCTTGCACGAGTTCGATTTTGTAAGCACGCAAACCAAGATCCTTCCGCAAAATCTTCCATAAAGTGGATGGACACAGATCCAATTCCTGTGCTCGATGGCGGATGGACTCATTCGGGTCTTCCTCAATGCTACGCTCTACAGCAGCAATAGCTTCTTCTGTACGCACCGTACAGCGTCTCTGGGGATGCGAGTTATCAATTAGAGTAAACGTGGTGCGAAAACGTTCCATGGTTAATCGAATTAACTGCTCTGATGGACGATTTTGTCGACGATAAAATGGACGTAGTGCGCGATACGTTTTCCGCACAGAACCATTATTTTCGAAATAAAATTGCACTATTTGCAAGCGTTGTTCAGGCGTGAGTCTATTCATGATGAATTGCCAAACCAAACTGAGAATAAATCACTTGACAGCTGTTAAATCGGTCGCCATCTTGAAAAGTAATGCCAACTTAAAGTTCTATACCTCTATAAAAAAAACACCCTTTAGAAGATTTTTCGAGAAGTTCACTTTCTTAGCTGGTTGAGTTTTATTAGACACTCGTTGAAAAGCCTTATTGACGAAGTTTTTATTTACCAATAGAACGATTTCTATACAAGTGGAGATGGTGTAAAGAAGAGATACACATAAGTTTACTTAAATTTTCCAACTTTCAACAGATATGAAGTGGAAAATGATTTCATTATTAGACTCTCAATATTCACAATTTCATTAATTAAGAGATCTGGCAATTGTCTCTTTAAAGTATGTCAGTAACTATTAAAAAAACTACTTCAAAAGAGTCAATTACTGTACGTAAGTATTCTTCCATGGCTATTACATTAGTGGTTTTATCTAAAAATATTTGTACGTTAGTAGAGATGCATTCGTACGAGCATAGCATACATTTGTAGGTATTTAGAGGGACACAGAAAAAAAACCAGAACTGGAATTTTAAGTTTGCTGGCTGGTCGATGCTCGCTCGCTCTCTCTTGCTCTCTGTATTTCACTGGCTCCTCTACAATGCTTGACTAAACACAAATAACACGTAACGCCTGCAGCAAAATGGTCATCATGTTATTTTTCCAAAAACTGCTCGGGAATTCAAACAGCACACACACACTGACAGATGCACACATAAACAAATGTACAGATAGATGCACATACATGTGTGTCTGCGTGTGTGTGTTTAACTAAGCTTTGGAAAAACAAGGAAATGGGGTAAAAAAAGAAGAAGCATTTGCAATATGAAATATTTTTTTGATGCCATTTTTTAGGGTTTCATTTTTTGTGCAAATATTTGTTTGTTTAAATACGACATGCAGTGATACAAAAGGGCATAAACACACATATACATACATGCAAAACACCCAGCAAACATTGTTATTAAGGGATAGTCATCAATCTTGTTTGGTAGTCCAATACACAAGGAAGAGCTGTGTGTTATTTTAACTTCTCTGTAACTACTATACAATGTTTGTTGGGTTATTTTGTTTTTTTAATGCCATATAATATAAAAATAGTTGCAGATTTGTTAAATATTTTGTTGCAATTGTTTGTTGATTTTTATTATTCTATTAAAAAAAAACAAAAATTATCCACACATGTGTATAAAAAACAAACGAAAGCGACAATCTCGTACGTCATCAGATTTAATTTTGAAGTAAAGCCAAAAACCCAGGACGCAAAACAAAAGCAATCAAATCAATAAGCTTGTGTTTACTTAAAAATACAATGAAATTTGTTAACAAAATATTTATCTGCTGAAAAATTATGTTTTGAATAAACATACATACATGGATACATACATATGTACATATACTAACTGTAGCAAGTGATTTGGCTTCTTTAATAAGAGCAAGAAAAACGGAATGCTGCAGTTGATAGGTGTTCTCAAAAACAGACAGAAATCATATACATATACAGTTAAGGAAAAAAGTCGACATACACATACTAATTTGTATACTTTTTAAATATTTCAAAAAAAAAACTACTGCTCGATTCCACATCTTCTGTAGAAATCCAACTGAGATCTGTCCCCGAGATTTACATCAACAATCCAACATACACAGTTTCAAGTCTTACTCTGTATAACCCAGTTCTATCCTTCCACAGGGTCTTCTGGACTCATACTATCAATCAAGTGAGTACCTAATTTCGTAAGTGACTTAATGCTCTAATTTCCATGCATTCCAACATGCCTCGGAGCCCAACAGAGACTGACCTGGTGAGTTTCAAAGTCTCCTAGGAGACTTTTTACCGACACGAACCACTAGCAGATTACATCAGACCGCTCCTACCGACCTCAGGGCTCCCTGATTGTCAACGAAAATCACGTAAGCGAGTTCGGCCACGACTTTAAAAGCCTGTTCAAACAGTATTTCTCTTCTCCTTAAAAACAATGCAGTAAACAGTCATACGGAAGACCGTAACACAGGTGCCCAGGTGTATATGCCCAGATCCCATTCAGAAGGTAAATAGCAGATTTACAAGTCGCCCAAGGGTTGACAGAAATTTACTCCCCACCAGAACGACAACTATCATCGGTCATAACAAATAAGCCAGTCACAGACATTAATCCGTTTATGTTTAATTTTACAATTTGTTTACTACAATTAAAAGAAATTAAATTATTGATTCCATGCACGAATTATTTAACCGCCAAAATTAGTGCAGCCAAATAGATAAAAACCTTACTCATTCACAAACAGCTGCCGATAACACAGTTCATTAAAATGCATATGAGAATTATAATAGCTTGGTGTGTGCCTGAGATAGACAAAGTCGAACGAACGCACTATTTTACAATTTTTGAAGTTGCTATTTAAGGGATTGGGAGTAAATTAAAATCGCTTATTTGAAAAAAGTTAGACACTGTTGCATATATTTCCATCACCTTTAGATAACTACAATAAACACATTATGATAATAAATTTAAAAACTGTTTAATGATTAATTAATTTATTTTCACCTTATAACAACTTTTAACTTTTAACTTTGTCTCTCACAAGTCTGTTTGGCTACATTTTCACTATCAGCTGTCATTTCATAATGTTTAGCTTTTATATATGATTCGCATGAGCTACTGACATGAAAAGAAAATTAGTAAAGAATCACAAGAAATAAAAAGAGCAAAAACACCAAAAGAATTATTATTGCAGTAGTAGTAAAGTTATTTGACTTATTTACATAACTGCTATTTATTATATTGTTGTTATAATATAAAGAAAAAATAGAAAATTTGTTTGTTTTTCAATACCAAAAAACATATTTAATCAAATACTTTTGCCAATTAAACGAATGAAATTTATTCTAACAAAAAAGAAACGAAAAGAAGTGCATTAAAAAATTAAAAACAAAATCCCAAACTGCAAAATCAGAAACGTTGAAAAAAAAAATAAAAAAGAAAGTTGAATATGAAAAAAAGCTGTCACAATTAAAAAGCTAAAACAACAACAACAACAAATAGACCAACGACATAGAAGAGCTAAAGAGAGACAGAGTGCGAGAGAGAAAAAGAGACAATAAAAACAAAGCAAACGTAGAAGAAGAAGAAGAAATTATTGAAATATAAAAAGAAGTGGTAAAACAAGATCTGTCTTTCGACACAGATTTAGAGAGAGAAAAAAATAAAAAATAAAAACTAAAAAAGAATTCCAAATTTAATTCTATTTCATATGCAAAGCGCATACAAAATAGAAAACAATAAAAAAAGAGAAAAAAGTGGCAATATTTTTTGGTGAATTGTCGGCCGTCGTCTTTCCATGAAAAGAAGACAAACAAAGTAAGAAAAACTCATAAAGGGAAGAAAAAACCTTAACAAATATAGGGTCAGAGCAGACAAAAGATTAGCTGGCTCGCTGGCTGACTGACTGGCTGGCAAACGAATTAATTGTAAACGTAGCGTAAAGAAATCGTATATTGAAGAAAAAAATAACAAAAAAATACAAAAATATTTAATAAGACATCCATCCATACAGATAGATTGATAGTATATATGTGATACGCTATATATACGTATATAAGTATAAATATATGTGTACAAAGTTTCTGGTGTGAATGCAGCAAGTTGCGAAACAACAACAGCAAACCAAAGAAGAACAACAAGAAACAGTAGAAGAAGAAGTGGCACAAGAAACAACACAATACACAACAGTCAGCCATATAGAGACTATTGAAACTGTTCCCGTTCCCGTTCAAGACCCAATTGTTTGTTGTGTGGCGGTAGGGTGATTGGTTGGTTGGCTAGCTGGCTGACAACAAATAATAGTCAGTCTCTAATATTTATTGACTGTTGAGGACGTCTAGATCGGTTTACTGAACATATTTGTTTTTGTTTTTCGAAGTCAAAGGGGGTCGGTCCCACGATCATACTTCATACACCACATACCTTTAAGTTTTTACTCTTCACTTCAGTTTTGCTGTTAGAGCAAGCAGACAGACAGACAGACAGAGATACTCATACCTGCACGCACACACACCTAGTATATCCATTAACCGTGTATAGTATACAAGATCGTTTGCCAACTGTTTCGTCTACTGGGCTACTGTGTATGTGTAGAGTTAGAGGAGCTGTTGCTGCTGTTGCCACTGCTACTACGACTACTACTACTTCTGTTCGTTTTATTGGTATAGTCACCGCTGCTGCTGATGTTTACGGAAGTAATCATTTCGGATCATTGTTTCAATTAAGGGAGAAGTGTCTTGTTTTGTTTTTTGTATCTGTGCCTCAGCAATTCGAAAAAGGCGGAAGAGGAAACCATAGCTTGATTGCGATACCAACGTTAGTACCAGTTGCAACGAGTGCAGCAGCCGGGGCAGTTTGACACAGTGCCACCGCTTCAATCAGCTGCCCAACAACGCTAACGACGCTAACAGCAGCTCCACAATGTCGTGGACAGAGGTAAGTGTGTTTGTGTTAATCAAGAAACGAACGAAAAACGTTAATTTTATTCTAGAGCCAGCAGCTGATCATACTCATACTCTATCTAGGCTGCAGTTATAAATTCGGAAAATTTAATTTTCGGTTTTCGCTTTTTCATTATTTTTGTTACTGTCGTTAATGAGCAAGATAAGGGCTGCTTTTTTTACTCACTTCCAGTACACTGCTCCACCACCGCCAAAAAAAAAAACAAAAAAATGAGATCATCAATCACTATTTGCGTTTATTTTTTTATTACTTTATCGCATATTTTTTGCTTTTTAACCACATTCTTGTGATTTGAAACTTTTTCACTCGTTTTATAAGACGTCTTACCAACAAACAAACACATATTAAACCTCTGAGGATTGCCAAGTCGCCTAAACTTTATCACAGTTAAGGGAAAGATACCAAGATATTGTGAGAAGATCTTTCGTTTGGTTTTTTTTTTCTTCACTGAAAATCGTTTCGGCTTAATTTAAGTGGTGTACTGATGGCCATATATTATATTTGAAAGTAAATACCGAGATATTTATTACGGCTGCCGTAACCTTCATTTTAGCTCATTAATCTATGGAATATGAATATTTATAGATTTTTATTTTGGAAACTTTATTAGAAAGTTGCAAAAATTCTCAAAAGTTTTTGTTTTGCTTGTATATCTATAGGGCTTAAGACTAACGGGGGCCTGGTGACTAGGCCCCTTACGGTACATTGTGAACTCAGTTCGCTGAGTATGTGGAGATGTGGGGAGTTAGACACGATATGTCGTCTTTGCATTCCCTTTGTTTTGTTTTCTGCACTTTTTTCACTCTACCTAACTCGTTTCTTTTATTTTACTTTGTTCTTCCTACTAAGGCGAACACCATAGGGCCAATGATCTCCGGATGTATGTATTTGTATTAGCCATTATGGCTATACAGAATCTCCAAACTACCTATTGAGCTCTTTAATAGGCTTACAATGGGCCCAACGACATGTACATGATCTGAAATCTACCTATAGGGCTCTTTAATTTAATTCTAGAACGAACACCATGTGTCCCACGTCCTAGGGGTGAGTGTATTTGGCTGCTACAGTCATACACGTTCTCTAGTTGTGACATACCAGTTTTGGAGAATATTTTCGTTCCCCTACTTAGAATATATCACTAAAATCCTATTTTATACAATTTCCTTATATTTTCGAATGTATTCTCTGTAGTAAATCAAATCCTATGAATAATATTCTTGCTTTTCTAGCAAAAAGTCGATCCGGAGCTTATCTTTACAAAGCAGGAGCGCATTGGCAAAGGATCTTTTGGTGAGGTCTTCAAAGGCATAGATAATCGTACCCAACAGGTAAGCAATTAAACTTGTTTTTCGTTTATTTACCAAACTACAACAAATCTTAATGAAATTATTCTTTTGAAACAGGTGGTAGCCATTAAAATAATTGATTTGGAAGAAGCTGAAGATGAAATCGAAGATATACAACAGGAAATTATGGTTTTGTCGCAATGCGATTCGCCTTTCGTTACCAAATATTATGGTTCATTCCTTAAAGGCACAAAACTATGGATTATTATGGAATATTTGGGCGGCGGTTCGGCATTGGATCTAATGAAAGCTGGTTCTTTCGAGGAAATGCATATAGCCATTATACTGCGCGAAGTTCTCAAGGGTTTAGACTATTTGCATTCGGAAAGGAAATTGCATCGTGATATTAAGGCAGCCAATGTTTTGCTCAGTGAAATGGGTGACGTTAAATTGGCCGATTTCGGTGTGGCCGGCCAATTGACCAATACCACCTCGAAACGTAATACATTTGTGGGTACACCGTTTTGGATGGCACCCGAAGTTATAAAACAGTCCATGTATGATTCCAAAGCCGATATATGGTCGTTGGGTATAACGGCCATTGAATTGGCTAAAGGTGAACCGCCCAATTCTGAATTACATCCCATGCGTGTCTTATTTCTTATACCCAAAAATAATCCGCCACAATTGACGGGAAACTATACAAAGTCCTTTAAAGATTTTGTCGAAGCGTGCCTTAACAAGGATCCCGAGAATGTAAGTGAAATTGTGCCAAGTTGTTTAACGCCAAGAGTTTTAATGGCAAATCTTTTTTTATTTTTATTTTTAAAGCGCCCCACAGCGAAAGAATTACTCAAGTATCCTTTTATTAAAAAAGCCAAGAAAAATTCGTACCTTATTGATTTGATTGATCGCTATAAAAAATGGAAACTACAAAAGGGTGATGAAAGCGAAACAGAATCTGAAAATTCCGATTCGTAAGTTATTTTTACTTTCTTTTTTATGGAGACAAATTTTTACTTATTTTTTTATTAATTTTTGTCTTGCATTTGTATTGCTAGTGATGACTCCAAACCGGGCTGCAATACTGATGAACCTTGGATAATGACCGTTAAGGGTTTACATGTAAATAGTGATGCACATAAAATGAGTTCCAATCATTTCAATAGGCTCGAGGAGCAAGAACTTAAAATGGATAAACTAGCACAGGGTGTTGCTGATACCTTAACGCCGGCCTCATTTCTAAGCAGCAGCAGCAGCAAACATCAGCAAAGCAATAGCGCTTCGAATATGAATAGCAGTTCTTTGTTAAATTCACAAAAACGCGAGAGCAGCCTTACGCCCCATACCGCTACAACACCAACTTCTTCTTCAACGTCATCAGCAGCCTCTTCCTCAACACCGATGGTGCCATCTTCCGTCACAACTGTTACGTCGTCCTCAAATGTGGCAAATGCCTCTTCAAGTTCTCGGGAAAACAATCACCATCATCATCATCATCATCAAACCCAACAACAACAACAGCAACACCAGCATTCACATCAATTATCCTCCACGTCCTCCTCCCAACAGCAGCAACAACAACACCAACAACAACAACAACAAAAGCATGCGCATGCAGCCTCGACTGGTAATTTAGAAAGTTCAACAAAATTGATTAGCATGGGCCCGATGCAAACAAGTTCATCGGCTTCGTCATCCAGTTCGAATTACAAAGAACAACAGCAGAAAGTTAACTTGAGACCCTCACGTACCGCCTCAATGGATGCAGAGATTGAAAGACGTTCATCGGTATGGTTTTTCCTTAAATTTCCTAATCACTTAAGACTCTAAACCACTATCACTATCTATAACTATCACTTCTTTATCTGTCTCTATGCACTTTAAATAATTCTGATAACAATTAACAAACATAGCAGACAGATTGTACCAACCAGCAAAAGGTATTGGCTGCTGTTTAAAAGCAGCAAAATAGTAAAGAAATAAGGGTAGCCAATAGCATTTCCTTAGAAATGGGGTTTTTAATGTATAAACTTGTAAAATTTGTTGTCGTGTCGTTTGTTTATTTGTTTGAAGAGGAAATATATGAATTTATTTTTTTATATAAAACACAACTTGAAAGTTTACACTTTTCTGTACTCCCACACTAAGTATTTGAAAGATTTTCACACATTAATGCAGACATTTTATACCAAACAAAATTTGTTTAACGCTTAACCACAACAAGCGGTATTGCATTGACTCTAGTTTCCCTCTTGTTATACTCGGACTAATTTTGTTTATTTTCTAAAACAAACTGAAACCATCATACCACATACTATGTATATACTAGGAGACGAAAACAACAAATACAATAACTTAGACCTTTATGACTGGCAGATATGATTATATAGAGAGAGGTTGTTGTATTTAAAGTAGATTAAATTTGTTTACAACACAACAAATCAAACAAATCAAAATATTGTTATCTTAAGCAAACCATATACTTTTCAAGATTGGTGTTGTGTGTGTGTGAGTGTGTGTTATTCTTTTTTAAGATTATCTTCTACAAAAAATCTCTGTTCTGATTGTGTTTTATAGAATTTAGATTTAAATTTAAAAACAAATTAATTCCTTTAATAATATGCTATGAATCTATCGATTATAAGTTAGATTTATTCTCCTTTATATCTCCTTGTAAGTCTTTATATCTCCTTGTAGTTTTATAATCATTATCTCTCTGCTTTATTTTTATATTCAAATTTATTGTAAACACTCTATATTGTGTCCTTCTAGGCTTAAGCATTTCTTATTCCAGTTTAAATTTTAAATTTTTTAAAAACTCGATTTTTTCAATTCTCGTTTCAGTTACAACTATTAGATCATAACAAACGTGTTGAAGAGGATGAAGAAAGATCTCTGCGGCGCAGTACTATGGCAGCTTCACATTCTTCAGTTGCAGTATCTTCGTCCGGCATTGGCAGTGGTGGCCATATGCTGGCGACTAGCAGCAGTATGGGTAATGTCTACAATGGCAATACACATGCCAATCGTGACTTTTTGAATCACGAGACCCTAAGCAATGCAGCATTATCACCCACTTCCTCAAATGCCAATCATAAAAATATCGGCAATAGTGGTAGTAGCAGCAGTGGCATGGGTGTTAGTGGCAATAGTGGTGGTGGCATTGGCAATCGTATTATAACAACCAATAGTCCCTGTCTCAATAATTTCTTATTTCCCATACTCAATGATGTAAGTATATGGGTCTACCATGAGTCTACCTACAGTTTATTGGAAAAAAAAATTCTTCATTGTTTTGTTTTGTCTTTTAGATACAACGTAAATATAACAGTAATTCCAGTAAGAATATGAATGTGTTGGATATAGCCGATTTAAAATCGGTATTTGAATTGGCCGAACGTAGTCGCCCTGGCGTAAGTGATCTATTTCTCAAAGAAATCATACACAAATTAGTACCAGGTTATTCGGAAACACGTATTAATAATATTATGGATAGAGCAATTAGGTAAGTGATATAAATTGTATGGTCTTTCAAGTTTGAGTGTCAAATGTTCGGCTCACAGCCCTAGCAGATGGTCACTCCATAACCACTTGCAGTGTTGAATTCCAAAACTTGTTTATTAGTTTTTAGCCGCCTATAGAGACTGGTTAGTAATTGTAATCGTCCAGTAGATCGCCATGCTAGTCCGTAAGCAGTTAGCAGTTTGGCAGCGTCCTTTCGTACTGACTTCATACCAGGCTTAAACATTCTTATCGTTGTATTTCGCTAATGTATGTAGAGCATCATATTTTTTTAAAGGAACTGAACCTGGCCCGGTCTTTGATGTCTTCACCAGTTCCATCTCCGGTTGCTGATTTACTACGTACACGTAACTGGTTAACGTGATTAACGAAAGATTGGTACTCTCTAAAATAGACCTGCTCGTTTCTCAAATTAGTTGTTAATAGTCGCCTACTGATGATACGTGCGCATACAATGCTGTTCATGCTGAATAGTGGGAACTACCTTGCAATTCTTGCTCTTGTTGAGAGCAGAATATCAGTCCCTTCCTTAAGTTAGGCTTGCAGGAATATCTCAAAAGTTCGATATCAAAGCCTACATACATGTCAAAAACCGGCGATTTATTTGATTTCAAATATGAATGATTTGGTTATGTATTCTCATTACGTTTTTTATAGTTCTCGAGTGAACTCTTTTTGAAAAAGAAACTCTTACTTGAAAGATCCTATACTACTACTTTACATAGACATTTTTAATGATAATCTTTTAAATTTTGCATTTCTTTTATTTTAGAAACAAAAAGTAAATTCTACACCTCAACGACGTCCAAGTCTCTGGGTTTGTTGTGGATAATTTTTTTTTATGTTATTCCTTCTTTACGTTTTTTTTATATATATATAAATTAAATATTAAATAAAATAATATTATTTCTCTGTTAGTTCTTCTTCTTCATCCATGTTATGTTTAAATTATGATTTAAAAAAAAGGAAGCTATTCTTCAAACACTTCCTCATTTCTCCTCTGTATTGTAAAAATTAAACAAAAATTAATTCATGTATTAAAGAAAAACAACAAAAAAAAACAAAGTAATACAAAATTATTTAAACGTTTAAAAATAAATTTAACTAAAAGATAAAATAAATAAAAAAAAATAAAAAGGAAGATAACGTGCAAAACTGCTAATTGCTGCAGTAAAACAGCAAATAAAAAAGTATAGAAAAGAAAACAAAAGAAATAACAAATAAAAGAATAACAAAATAAAAGAATCAATCATTTTAACAAAAATAAAATTTAAAAATAAAAACAAAAAAGAGTAAAATTCTAGAAAATTTGAAACCTCATACACCCAACTAACATCAATTATTGTCCCAGAAAATTGTCCTTGAATAGAAAGAAATTCCTTTAGTTATAGAAACCAATAAACATAAAATATAAAAAAGAAAACATTATAAATAAAATAATAACAAAAATAAAAAAATATTTTAAAATATTTATTGATAAACATAGAGAAAATGATTTAAAAAAAACAAAGGAAAGAGAGAAAACAAATGCATCTTACAATAAATTAAAATAAAAACAACAAAACAACAATTTTACAATAAAAATTAATATTAAAACAAAATTCCACATATGCATACACACTGACACATTCATACACACATACAATTTAATCATTCTTTAGCAGAGGAAAGAGAGTATCTTTTAAGGACATGATTTGTATTTGTAGTTAAAGGAAAATTTTTAAATTGAATGAATTAATAAATTAAAAATAAAAACCAAACTCTTAAATGTTTGTCTATAAACAAATTAATACATACATACATATACACACACACACACACTCAGACCTAAACACACATGTTATTAGACTTAAACAAAGAATTAAAATATAATTGATCATAAAACAATAACAATAATGAAAGGAAAACAAATAAACAAACAAATAAATATATACATACATATATATATATATATAGATTAAAACAACAATTTCTTTTTCATTTTATGTTTAAAGATAGGCCGGGGAATGAATGAAAAGATTCTTCTGAACCTGATATTTCAATCGAAGTTTTGAACACTCCCTTCTGAGTTTTCTCGGGAACACTATCAAAAGATTTCCACGCATATTCTTGTGACATGTTCTAACTAGCGCAGTATTGTTCTGCTTATTGCTCATGGTTTGTGCTCTGCCGGTATGGTATACCCCAACCTTTGATATTTAGTTGTGTGTACTTCACATGTGGAGTATGTGACGCAGGAGCCTACCAACCAATGTCTACAGTTTATTGTTGATATCAATGACGTGAGTCAGTTTTCGCGCCTAGAATAAGAGTAAGCGCTCCAATTAGAATATCAGTGGTATCTATGAGGAACAGTTTTTTCATGAGTTAAGGCAAAAAAGCCAGTGCAACGAATTTCCAAGTGGAAACGTTTAGTAGGGCTTCTTCACCACAGTTCACCACTCAATTCGCCAACTAGGCTATAGGAAACACATCATTCTCCTTCTAGATAACGCTGGGAAAGCATTGGACCGAACTTTTCATATTTATAAGGAACAACGTTGTTGGTAAAAATTCGTCTTAACATAAACTTAAGAGACTAGATGAGAACGTTCTTTAGTTCGATGAATACTACGCATTAGTGTGTAGCCAATTGTATTGTGAAATACAATGAATTTCACAATTTCGGCTGTGCTGTTTACAGTTTGCTATGAAATGTTTCAACAACTTGGAACTGTTTTATAAAAACCATATCTCTTTATTAAAAATGTGACTTATTTTTGTTTTGTAAACACTATTTGTACAAAATGCATTAGAATTAATTCGTTATTTGGAATACTCTCTCTCAACTTAAACTAAAAGTCTTTCAATTTCCTGCTGAATTGAAGTGATTTGCGATTTCAATTGGGATCCTTCATTAGTGGTAACGGAACAGGCAACAATGGGGCGAGAAACACCACATGCACGGCCCAAAGCTTGCTTGGAGCGCACAAAGATGTATGGGACATTTTTATCTTCACATAACAAAGGCAAATGCAAAAGGATTTCAATGGGTTCGGTGTCAGCAGCCATGATGATGATATCGGCCAAGCCACGATTCAAAGTCTTAGTGGCTTCGTTGGCGCCCTTGCGAAGTTGATTGTAGTTCAAGGCCTGTTGCAAAAGATTCATAATCTTGGATGTCAATTGGGCATCAGCCAAGGGAAAAGCTTTAGAGTTAACTTCTTCGGTCTGCAAAGTAAAAGTAGAACACATATTGAAAAACTTTTCCTGGAACATAGGGTTTCTAAAAGATAAACTTACCATGTTGGAAAATTATTGAATTAATAGATTCAAAGATCAAATGTATTTATTTCTTTTAAAATAATTTCTTAGAGAAACCTCTCGGCTTGCTGCTTCACTGAGGATCTTTTTGGTAATACGCGTGGAAAACGTTTATAAAAACATATGCACGTGTTTTTGTTAATTTTGTAGAGAACGAAAACTTGGCATTACTTTGTAGCACATAAGCAAAAGCTACTTATTCCGAAACTGTTGTTGGCAACAAAATCAGCTCTACTTCACACACTGTTGTATTTCACTAAAGAGAACCTCTGAAAAGGAAAATTTATGATAAAATATTAGGGGAAATCAAATGAAGGAGAACTTCTTATCGTTTTTCTTTTCAGTTTTCTGTCTGTATTCCGAAGCTTGAGATGTCGTAACGGGTCCGCGGATTTGTAAAGTGTAAATTTTTTTTCATGAAAAAGTCTAAAGAAAAAAATTTGAATAGAATTAACTACACACACATATATATAAGCAACTAAAAAGAGAAAATAATTAACTTCAATTAATAACCAAACAAATTATTGTGTTTAATTTTAAGTTTCAACAAATTAGTCGCACATAATTTTTATATACAACTACTCAGTGAAATCTACAAAGAGAGAAAGAGTTAAACAAGTAACAAGTTTAATTTATTATAATAAAAAAAGACCAAAAGAAAAAAGAGTTAAATTTGTAACAAATTGAAATAATGTCGTTGCTCTAATTGGATTTAAGAGGAAATTTTCTTGTACGTCGTCGTTTAAGTACATAATAAAGAAAAATCTTCACAAGCAACACTAAAAAAATCGATTATTCAATAGCAAAAGAAAAAAAATCTCAAACAGAGCGCAAGAGAAATTTCCAAAAAAATTTCGATAAATAAAAAGTATTTACAGTGAAAAATTCTAATACAAACTGAAAGTTATTCAAAAACGACAACGAACAAATTTATTAGCTAAAAAAATTAGAAAATATTGTGTAAAAATTAGTAATGAAAATGAGGCTAAATTAAATGAAAAATGTGTACATAGCGAAAATATAATGAACAAAAACAAAATATAAATAATGATAATCACACACACATACATACGCCAACACTTATGCATGCATACAAACTTCCTTACGCAGCCATTCGTTTAGAAAAAAAATCGTATTAAAACGAGTAAACGAATCAAAATATGAAGAAAGAAGCAACAGCCATAAAAAGTAATAAAAAATAACTGCTAAATAAAAGTAGCAAGAAAGAACAAATTAAAGGAAAATTAGAAAAAACAAAAACACTGAATTAAAAACAAGTTTTGTACAAAAAACAAAAAAGGAAAATTGTATTTAATTATAAAAACAAGTGCCTTGTGGTAGAGTCAAAAAAATAATAGAGCAATTGCTAAATAACGGTTCTGTACCGATCAGCTGTTGTTTATGTAAAGAAAAAAACGAAAGAATCGAAAATAAAAAAAAACCAAAAACAAAAATGGTTATCATCGATCAGCAAAAGAATGAGAAAGAAAAACGTAACTATGAATAATGGAGGAGAAAATTATAGAGTGACACAAATGTCAATTGCACTTGTTGTGTTCCGAAGGCAATTCAGCGTTTTTTTATTTACTTAAAGCGTTTTTTAAATTAGAATATAAACGCAAATATAAAAAGCCTTGCTGATGAAAATTGTTAAACCTTTATCTTATTTTTATGTTACTAATTTTTTTATGTTTCATTATAATTCTTAATTAATAAGTACCTTTTAAACGGTTCTTCCATTTGTATATTTCTGTGAAATACCTATTGGTGCATATAAAATAATTTAGAATCTATTGTTGATTTGAATTGGATGCTCTTAGTAACATGTACACGCGTTTTTATAACCGCAGTACCTTGGCATCACTTCATGTTAAAAAATGTAATGGCAGCTGATTGTAAACATGCATATGTGTTTGCGAGAGTGTGTGCACTTTAAGAGAGAATAAAGAAAAACACTTGTTCTGCAGCCATGCAAAAAATGAATAACAAAATTGTTGACTAATTGGAATCTGTTTTTCAAATCTAAAATCTACATGTTCATTTTGTGTTCTTATTGGAAAAAAATGCAAAACAAACTAAAAAACAAATTGTGAGAACAAAATTAAAAAATAAAAAAAAACTGTCATTATATTTGATGTTCTATTTTTGTCTTTTTCATTTGATTTCAGTTGAAAAAAAGTAAAAGAAAACAAAACAGTGTTTAAATAAATTAAATAATAGGCTAAAAAGTGTTTTTAGAAAATTATTTAACATTACAATTACAATAATAATAACAATTTTTAAAAGAAATCTTCCGAAAAAATCAACAACATCATCAACAACAACAACAACAACAACAAGAAAATTCCGCCATTAATCCAAATTACTTTGTTAACCTTCATTTTACCATAGAACAGAGCGTCGTCGTCTTTCCTCTTCGCATTGTTGTCGAAAGGCCGATTGCATCACTTAAAACGTCTAACGAAAGTCATTATTTTTTGTTGTGGGGTTTTTTGAAAATTTTCCAAAATTGCGAAACATATTTTGAGCTTTTTAAAAAAGAAAAAAACTCCTCACAACTCTAGTGCAGCGGGCGAGGACAACAAGACAGCACAGCAGCAGGAGTCTTTACAGTTCGGTAAGCAGCTTGAGCCAAGCAGTCCAGGCGCGTCGTCTAGCAAGTCGTCGCCGTCGCTGACGACAAATAAATTGGACTCGTCTACTGCTCGGCCAAAGGCGTCGTCCACATCTCCATCACAGTCTTCTTCATCGTTGTTGCATCCTGTTGCCGGCGCGCAAAAAGGCAGCAAAATAACACCACCTACAGGTCCACACTCGTCCTCGACATCGTCACCCACTACACAGGCCGGTGTCAGCAGCAGCAGCAGTACAGCAACCGGCGATAGATTGGACGCCGGTTCTACAGCTCAAGTGTCTACCACAGCCACTTTTCGTCTCTCCGCACTTACCGGTACCATCTCGAAAATGGGTAATAACGCTACCACATCCAACAAGAAGGTCGATGCTGCCGAAACCGTCAAGGAGTTTCTCGAACAGGCCAAAGAGGAGTTTGAAGAGAAATGGCGCCGCAATCCCACAAATACCGCCTGTCTCGATGATTTTGAACGCATCAAGACACTGGGAACGGGTTCCTTTGGCCGTGTTATGATAGTACAACACAAACCGACAAAAGACTATTACGCTATGAAAATACTCGACAAGCAGAAGGTTGTCAAACTGAAGCAGGTCGAGCACACACTCAACGAGAAACGCATTCTGCAGGCCATTTCATTTCCTTTTTTGGTTTCCCTACGTTATCACTTCAAGGACAACTCCAATCTTTACATGGTGCTGGAGTATGTGCCCGGCGGTGAAATGTTCTCGCATCTGCGCAAAGTAGGCCGTTTTTCAGAACCTCACTCGCGCTTCTACGCAGCCCAAATCGTACTCGCCTTTGAGTATTTGCATTATCTTGACTTGATCTATCGTGATTTGAAACCGGAAAATCTGCTAATCGACTCACAGGGCTACCTCAAGGTAACCGATTTCGGTTTTGCCAAACGTGTCAAGGGTCGCACCTGGACTCTATGTGGCACACCCGAATACCTCGCCCCTGAGATAATTCTCTCGAAGGGCTACAACAAGGCCGTCGACTGGTGGGCCCTTGGTGTGCTCGTCTATGAAATGGCCGCCGGCTATCCGCCCTTCTTTGCCGACCAACCCATCCAAATTTACGAGAAGATCGTTTCGGGCAAAGTACGTTTCCCCTCACACTTTGGCTCCGATCTAAAGGATCTGCTACGCAACCTGCTGCAGGTCGACTTAACCAAACGCTATGGCAACCTAAAGGCCGGCGTTAACGATATTAAGAATCAGAAATGGTTCGCATCCACAGATTGGATTGCGATCTTCCAGAAGAAAATCGAGGCACCATTTGTGCCACGGTGTAAAGGACCCGGTGATACAAGTAATTTCGATGACTACGAGGAAGAGGCGCTGCGGATCTCAAGCACCGAAAAGTGCGCCAAAGAATTTGCTGAATTCTAATTGTATTCTTATTACATACAAACATACTATTTTAATTATTGTTTCTTTACTATAATCAATCTACAATAAATCAATCAATTCAATCAATCCAAACTATCAAATCAACTCTTAAACGATCGTCAAATCGCTCGTTTACAGTAATACAACACCACCATCATTCTCATCCACCACCAACTGGTTGGTCGTACGTTCTATCGTTCGTTCGTTCGTTATTGTCGTCGTCGCCGCCGTTGTCGCCTCCATCGCCGCCGCCGCCGTAGTTCGTAGTTTTGTGCATTAAAGACGCGTTGCGTTACGTTGCGTGCGTTTCATTGTTTCATTAAGAAAAATTTTTACAAAAACAAAAGAAAATTAACAAAAAATTATTGAAAGATAAGAAGAGAAAATTAAAAAACAAACTAACAACTGATAAAGAATAAATAAATATTAGAAAAAAAAATAGTTTAAAATTATATTAAAAAAAAAAACAAACCAAACAACTATTATGTTCCGTTCGAACTGGTTTAATAATAAATTCAGTGTAAAAACCAAAACAGTGAAGACACAGTTTCTGAATGGATTTCAATAAGAATATGAAGTTTAGATTGAAAGCAAATTAAATTAGACATCATCGTATGAGTTGGCAACCTTCTTTTAAGGATGCTAAGACACTATCACCACAACCCACCACCACACGCCAACACCAACAATTGGATTAACATTGCAATACTACTACTCTCATGGCCATCGATACATCATTACAACAAAGACTATATTTCTCCATCATCCAATTACTACTAAATGGTAAGTGGATTCCTTTTCTTTTCTTTTTTATTGTGATTCAAATACAATTTTATCCTCTAAAGCACATCCCTAACTAATCTCAAAAGCATTTCATTTTTCACATTCAAATACTTATTGCATGCGAATTGATTTTTTTAATTGTCTTTTTTTTATTCATTCATTTTTTATTGTTTTTAATCTCAAGTCTACTTAAGCTATTGTCTGACTGCACTTTTCCTAACTCAATTATAAGCTGCTGCGCTATTTATTAATCTTTACTAGATTATTGTGTTGCTTTTTCATAATTTTTTTTGCTTTGTTGCTTATTTTTTGCATTTTGTTTTGTGTTAATTTAAAAATAAAATTTAAATTAATAATTACTATGACTGTGATATTTTCATGGCATGGAATTGTTAAGTAACATTCATTTTAATTTAAATTAATTAACATCAGTTTCCCATGAATATTCAAATACGCGAACTTTGTCAGCAACAGTTATGTGAGATTATATTCAATCAACGAATTAAAATTTTTTTAAATATATTCTAGATAATGAAATAGATTTTCAAATTTTAATATTCGAAAGTATTTTATTTTTAATTATTTTTTTTTTATATTTTAAATCTAAATCTGATAGTTGTAATAGAAAAACTATTTTTATTTTTAATTATTCTTGAAGAAATTGAAAACAATTTAAATCAAATTGAAAAGCATGAACGGCAACAAATTTTATTTATTTAGTCTGCACAAAGGCCTTCTCGAAGGTCTCTAGGCAACTTCGTCGACCTGATCGATCAGCTAATCAGACCGTGAGTGAACTTTTAATGGCGTTATAGGGGAAAATTGCAAGATCTCTTGGCCACTTTCGCTTAAGTTCGTCCGTTTTAGAACGAAATGTCTGTTGAAACCGAAAAGGGAAGCAAAATATGTAGTGAAGTGGGAAAGTTGATGCGTGTTAGCAATGATTTAATGGAATGTCTTCAATGGCTCTGAAGAGTTAGCCTGTTCTAGTAATTCTCAAGTTGAAAGTTTCATATCTGGGATTCTAATTTTCAAAGTTAAAGTTTAAAAAAGTTTAAAAGTTTCTTATGATATTTACCTTGTGCCTTTGCTATAAGAGAAATTAAATATTTGAAGGCAGTTGAAGAATTTTAATTTGTTAAACTTTTAAATGACTACCGGTTCCAAAATTTCAACAACTTTTTTTTCAAAAACCTGATTGCCAGCACAATAAAAAACATGAATATTTGGCCCAAATTGAAACTGTTAATACAGATATAAATATTTTATTACCCCCTCTACTACTAACACTTCAGTAAACCCGAAATTAATTAACGTTTATAAGCGGTAATAATTTGTTAATTAATAAAGGGTTCTCTATAAAGCTATTATTTAAATTAAATTTCAGGGTGTTATTGTCATGTACGAAATACAATGTAATTTATATGAATGGCTCTGAATTGGTTTCGGTAGACGAACCTTTTGAGGTATTTTTCGCACATTTCGGCAATAACTTGACGAATATAGCTTTTCAAATGCTTAAACAATGACTATCCGCGCAGACAACATGGTCTTTAACATTGTCTCACAAAAAAGAATTATCATGATCTCAATGACCAGTTGACATCGCTATAATATTAACACTTTCACTTGCTTGTTTCCTACTGCCGGCTGTTATATTTAAAAGACGATAAAGCAGTCTAGTGCGTGCCACTGGTGATACGCGGCGGCGTGAATGTGTTAAAATATTTTCATGCAATAAAGCTCGTGGCACCGTCTTGTTGACACCACATGTCCTCCAGTTAATAATATTCAAGAATTGGGCGAAGAAAGTCGGGTTTGACCCGCTTTGCGGTGGTGGTAACGGTTCTTTAGGGTATATTTACAGAAAAACACGATTATGTGCATCAAACAATCACTTTTTTAATAGCTTTCCCAGTATCACTTCTGGGTTTTCCGGGTTCAGCGATCTTCACTCGCTGAAATATGAAATATGTTTTTAAAATTTAGCACCTAATTAACGTATATATGTGCATACGTCATTGTGAACGGTGAGTCGACTTTAATTATTGCGAGAGTTGGACTTTTTATGGATTGATTCGATGCCAATCTGCATACAAAATACTCTTAAATATGCCGTACCATTGCGTACATTGCGATGATGCACAAACCTAACCACATCTGTAACGCTTCCAACTTCTATACATTTCATTATAATCTTGCCAATTCAGAGCACAGTAAGTCAACTATGATGACCATAATCACTCCGTAATACACGAAAAGTGGCCACGTTTGAATCACCAGTTTTATTGTCAATTTGACCAGAGGTTTTGAACCCACTAGATAGATAATCTGGTGTATATTTTAGAAAGGTGTACAGAAAAATACAAGCAAAATTGTTTTGAATTTTTCTTTTTTAATTTTTTCAAAAAATATTCCAACACAATTGTTTCCCTTGTTATCTGTGTTGAAGTAATTTATTAAAAATAATTCTAAGGGCCTTTAAATTAATAGTTTAAACTTTGTTTGTGATTACATTTTAAATATTAGTTCCCCAATATAATTATAAGGGCTTTTGGAATTTCCTACACAACTTATAATAGAATGCCTTTAACAATTTTGAAGCATTACTGCCCAGCAGCTTAAAAGCATACGATTAATGTGTGTGGCTTTAATTATTAAAAAAAAATTCAAAAAATAATTTAAAATTTTTTTTGAATAGCAGTGCTAGTAGAAATAGCTCTACTCTAGCAGTTGTTGTTATTGAATAGCCTTGTAACAGTGCCCTCAAATAAACTTAGACGTTTAAAGCGAAACGAAAGAAAAGCGAACGAAAAAAAATCAACAAAACAGCTTTAATAACGCTTAAAAAGAGAAAGAAAAAAACAAAATGAATTTGGCAATTAATATAAAATTCTAAACGCGTTTTACTTCTACAATAACAACAACAATAATAATAATAGCAACTATTTTTTTATTAAATTTTTAAAATAAAATTAAAAAAAAAACTAATGAACATTCAACCAAATAATGATTTAAAGTTGCAAACCAGTTGTGTTTGAAGTAAAGAAAAAAAAAAAAAAGTCAATAAAAATGTTTGTTAAATAAATAAAAATCCAACTCATAAATATTGTAAAGAAAAAAAGTATTTTTAATTACTTTTTTTCGGATCTTTTTTAAGCACATTAAATCGTTAATTTTTCAAAAAACTGTCAACAGTTGGTTGATGATGATGATTTGCTTATTTTATGTTAAAAAAAAACTCCGAAAAATATTAACGATTATTTTGGAGAAGAAGAATGCAGAAGAATGAAAATTGAAGAGTTTAATGTTAAAATTAAAAACCATACAGGGACTTACTTACGTTAGATTCTTTGCTATACCCCAACTACAGAGAATCAATCACGAGGTTCAAAATACTTTCCAGTTTAGATCACATCCTTTCTGGTATTACACCAAAGTTTGTGTTTGCCAGAATGCAAAGACATAAGTACGCCTTTCTAATTTAGTGGCACCCTTACGATAGTATCAGCCTTTCAGACACATCAGGCCTTAGTTTTTTTTTTTTTTTTTTTCAGAAAATGTATTAAAGGCAAATGTCCACTGTTTACTACTCATTAAAAAGTTGTAAAAATTTACCCCACTTATATACATTGTGCCAACATTAGAATAGCTAGAATAGCTTGCCCCTTCATATCTTCATTGTCATGTGCCATAGAATTTTTACGGACATTTTAGTCATGGCCACGTGTGTTTACAAAGCTTATTGCGAAGCTGCATTGTTCAAGAATTGTTAAATGATTTCAGTAATGAAGGAGATTATCTCAAAAAGTAGTTATCATGAACCATAATACCAGGTACTATCGATATTAACCCATTAATGCCGAATTTTTTTTTTTTTTAACGGTTACCGTTTTGTTTTTTACACTCAATTTCCTCTCAGAGCATAAAAACTAAGGCAACCTCTGCTGGCAACTTAAGTTGCCGCTGGGCACTAATGGGTTAATGGAAAAGTTCCAGAACAGCCAGATGATTATTAAAACATTATTAAAGAAAAGAGTTAACAATGTATTCTTTGAATACTTAGACGTATCATAGGGTTATACGAAGTGTTACTTCTGAATCTTTTCATACATCATTTGCCATAAGCGTATTATCTTCTTACTTATTGTTGTTTGCTATTGATGAAGTCTCAGGCGTCAAAAGAGGTCTTCGTATGTATTTCTTGCTATTAAAACTTACTATTTTCTATACAGTGGATGAAAAACATGAAGGAGCACATTTAAAGTATTGCAAAAGGCTAAAAGTTTTGTATTTATGTTGGAAAAATGCTTCAAATAAATGGAAGACGTCTAAAAAAGAACATTTATGATTTCGATATGAAATTCACTTTAAGTTTTCTGCAAAATATAAGCAGCCATGCACGTAAGCCTTGCAACATAACGTAATTGTTTCTTCAGTATTTCATTTACAACAAACGATATGAAACGAATAAATTCGTATAAATTGCGGTTGTAAAAATTTTATGTATTTTAAAATAATATTTTTAATCATCGTTTTGTGATATTTGTTTTCATTAATTCAATACAATTTTAATTATATTAACTAAATAATTAAATATTTATGTGTGTATCAACCTTGAAAATATTACTCGATTTGTAAATTCTATTTGTATTTCCATTTTGTATCCATTTGGCCTTGAATGCTTATGTAAAACTTTGTACCGTTTTCTTTTATAAACAAAACCCCAAATTATTTTGTTTTTTTGATCTATTGACATCACTGGTTTAACCTTAAAATAGTATTTGCTACACAGAGCATAATAAGAGAAGCAATAGTGCCAGCAATAGTCCATAATTTCGTAATTAGATGTACACAATGGTGGCTGTGGCTGGCTATATGGGTAGGGTGGTGGTGGTGTAAACAAAAACGTTAAACAAAATAAATACAATACTACTTGACATAATAACTACCAAATAAACAAACAAACCAGCAAACAAGCAAGCAAGCATATAAAATAATTACGCACACACATACATACACAAATACACATGCACGCACACTTAAAATACTATAATCTTAATTGATTTGTCTCGAGGCTAAGTACTACAATTTTCATTTGAGTGTGATAGAGAGAGAGGGAGAGAATATTGGAAATACTACAGTTAAATTGTTATTATTTTGTGTGTATATTTTTTAAGGAGAACAGTAAAGTAAAACGAGTTATTTTGAGACTGTTTAATTCTTACTCGTTTTTTTTGATTCTTTGGCTATTTTTATATGATAAACATAAATGTGTGTGTGTGTGTGTGTGAAGAGAAAGAATGTTTGAAAATTCTATTACAAAAGAATAGAAATTTTGAAGGAAAAAAAATCGCTTTTCTGTGATTTCGGAAATTTAAAAGTTGACAACAACTTTGCTTATGATTTTCATAAGCTTTTAAGGGAAAATGTAAATACAGACAGTTGTTATTAAATCGATTTTATTTTTGTAGATACATATACTTTGTTGTTGTCGTTGTCATTCTCTGTATTTTTATTTTCTCTATTTACATTATTATTAAATGTGAGTGTTCTCAGCCATTCAGTATTTTTCCAATTTCTGGTTTTTTTACTATAGTTTAGCTATACTTGTAGCTGTTATTGTGCTCGTTTTTATTTTATATTTTTCTTTTACTCTCTCTCTCTCTCTCCCTGATAATTTATGTTTATTTTTCAATTTGCCCAGTTGTTAAAATTTAGTTAAGTTTTCTATTTTTTTCAGCGTTTTTTGTTTGTTTTTTTTTGTTTCTTTTTGCACTCCTAAACTAATGTCGTCGCACTTTCTGTTTTCAACGTTTCTCTGTCGTCTTTTAATCTTTAATTGAGGGCCTCTTTACGTTGGATTTCAAAGAAAAAAACACAAATTTTTGTCGTTCATGTCTTTCAAAATTCATATTTACACGTTCAGCCAAAAATTATATAAAAAAAAATACGAATAAAATATGGGATAAGAATGTCATTGTGTGTAGGTCATATAAAATTAAACTTTTCACATATAAAATGTTGAAATATTTTTTATTTCATATTTTTATTTTTATTTTTATTTTTTTTTTCATATACAAATGCGTGGGCTGTCTGTTTTTGTCGTTATTGCTGTTGCTTTATAATTCAATAAAAAAAAGATTTTTGTTGAGTCTCTCTGTGTGCATGTGTGTGCCTTTGCCATACTTAAGAAAATTTATAATAATTTATTTGATGGCAGCATATTCATTTTTAAATTATTATAATAAATAATAAAAGATTTAGATTTTGATTTCGTTTTGCGTGTCACATTGTGTTTGTTTATATAACATTTTAGATGACACTTTAATTTCCATGTGAGCAGACACAATTTTTATCGGAATTTTTCACTTTTCTGAAAATGTTGGTTTGGCCTCCTCAACAGATTTGACATTGAAATAACAAAGAAGTTTATTGACACCCGAAGGAACGTTGTCTTGAAAGTGTCTCAAAAAAAGGTTCATGGAGAGTGGCTTTGGCTCATAGAATCCTTCAAAAATATCATCCAATTTAGTCACATAAGACACAATGCTTCTGAAATCTGTAATTCTTGTGTTAGAAGAGGTGTGACAAGCTAGGCAGGTAGAACCTGGTCTATAGTAATCTGAAGATTGAATCAATTTTATTCCGCTAAGAAGTTTCCACTGATACCCTAAAAATTGTCCTAAAATAGCTCCAAGTGAGCTTTAACCTACCTTGTCTCCAAATGCATACAAATGGTAGACCGGGGAGTCCTCTTTAGAACCGTGGTAGTGGGATACTTGGGATAAATTCAGGCCACCACTAACCATTCCATACATTTCAGTTTTATTATCCACAAATAATGCTGATCATGGAAGAATTATAGTTTATGTTAATTAACTGCAATAATTGCAAAGTAGAAGACTAATCTACTTATTGCCACAGTTTAATAGTTAACATTGCTCTGTTAACGTTTACATTACAATTTGTGCTGTTAATGCCAAAGGTGACTCTGCTGAAATTGTTGGTTTGCGTCTTGGGTTTTTCAATTCGAATTTATCTTCACACACATACTTATTCTTTTTTAGAATGCATATTCACAATATTATTTCACTCTCACTTCTTATAATTAACAGCCAAGGCTACACATCAATTGTAAATTTATTTTTAATTCATAGGGTGCAGTCGCAATATGCAAATAAGTTGAAGCACCTTTGATTTTGAAGCAACACTGTCAAGATTCCTCCATTTCTGTTTAATTCCTGGCATTTTTTTCTGTGATGAGAAAGTAGAATAAAGATTAACGATTTCAACGGCCTTAATTTTCTTGCCTCACCCTGTAGTGTCGTGTTGGGTGTTTCTCTCTGTTTTTGCCACACAAACTGAAATAAATTTTTATAAACATTTTGTATCAATATTTCTGTCTGTCTGTCCGTCTGTGTGTCTTTAAATGTCGCTGAAATTGTGGGGGCTATACTTGTATAAACAATTTAGAAAAGCAAAAAAAAACATCTTTTAATTTTAATGATTTAAAAATCTGCCATCAGCCATTAAACACTTTTCGTTACGCTTTTAGAATTTTCATTTAAAAATAAATCGAAATTAATTTTATTACGTAATTAAGAAATGAAACGAAAAAGCAACAAAATTATTAAATATTTTATAAAACTACAAAGAAGACAAAGAATAGAAGAGAATAAGAAAAAAGGGTGACAAGACAAGACTTCTTTATAGCTTTTGACAATTGCTTAAACCTATCTGACTGCGAGTAACTTAAGTGTAGTTTACTTGCGCAGCAATTTTTTGTGTTCACCAACGTAATTTGGGGAATTTCGAAGTCTTTTAACAAATGCTATTAAAAGAATTCCTATTAATTTTTTATTGTTTTTTTCTTTTTTTTTGCCAATAACTTCCGTTTCGATAATGCTTACGAAGCACGTAATTAGTTAACACCACAGTGTTCTTCATTTAATTAAATTTGTTTAACAAAATTTAACTCTTGGAGGATAACTTGCTTAAAATGAAAAATCAATTGCTTTTCGAAAATAAATTTATCATAATCATATCATAATTGTTTATTGGATACCCTAGTCATCCATCATTAGATTGATCAATCTCTATAGAATTAGTGTACCCTACCTTTCACATCCTAAATGAACATTTTTGGAGAGTTCTTCTCTTGTGAGATTATCAGCAGTTTTGCCACCAAACAAAAATATTATTATATGCTAACGAGCTTTTAAGATCCAATGCCCTAACCATATATACCCATGAATCGATATGATTTTTTACAGCAAATAAAGTTAATTAATATTGTTAATGGAAACGCATGCTTTTGTTGCTGAACAGAAACTCTTAATTTGAATTTTCCTCTGTTAACCCTTTGACGGACACCAAAATTTTACGAGGCCTTCCCGTAGGAAACTTTTAAGTATTTTGGAGTAATTGTTACAGTTTTGTGCTCAAAATTGAATGCAAATTCTAAATTGTCCACATTTTAAGTATTTTGGAGTAATTGTTACAGTTTTGTGCTCAAAATTGAATGCAAATTCTATGGATTTATTTGTTTCAACAGCTAACAAGTGCTTGAAAACAATTAATTGTTAGCTTTTCTAAATATTTCTAAATATTGTAAAAAAAAAAGAAAATATTCTTGTTGTACACATAAATATCCATATGTTAAGTATACATATGTACATATGTATGTGTGTACGTAAATAGTTGAAAACGTGATTCCGTTCGTATGTGAAGTTCGTGTATTTGTTAATTTATTTTTTTATAATTTTTTTTTTTATTCTTAATTTGCGTTAAAAATTTTTCTTTGTGCTTGAAGTTATTTGCTCTTTTTTTGCTCCATATTGTATGGTTTTTAAGTGTATTATTAATAACATTGTAAATAAAAAAAAAAAAATTTAAAAAAAACCAACATCACTCATCTTAATTAAGAACCACTCATCACTACTCACCCTATTGTTTAAGTAATTGGTGTTATTTTGGTGTATAAAACATTTCTGTGTATGTGTAAATAAGCATCCATCATTAATCATTAACGGTAATATCCCACACACTAACATATCATGCGGCACCTTTTCAAAATATACGTTGAACAACTTGCAAGTATTTTTAATTCTACTTCTTCTTCTTTTTCTTTCTCTTTTATGCTCTTTTTTTCATTTGCAGTAAACACCAAAGCAATATTATAAACAAACAAACAACAACAACAAACAAACAAATACAAAGAAAAAAAGTTTTTTTTTTTTGATACTTTGCTAACATAAAAGAAAACATAACGGCAATATTAAGGGACCGTCCGCTCTTATGGGAAATATTTAATATAAAACAACAACAACAACAACATGCAGAAAATATTGTAAAATAATAATTAAACATGCAAATAAATACAAAAGGAATAAAAGAGATCAACTTTAAAGTTTAAACGATGCAAAAACATCTCCCCAAAGAGAGATATTAAGAGGGAGAGAGAGTGAGAACACATCATAAGGCGAATAAGGATCGTAAGCGGAATATACGGGTTAAACATTTTTAGTAAAAACAAACATAAAATTTAAATAAAAAAAAAAGAGAAAACATAAATAAACAAAATAAAATAAATTAAAATAAAAGAGAAAACATTAATTAATTAATAGAATATGATTTTATTTTTTTGATTTTAAAAGAAAGAAACAAATTTTATTTAAAAAAAGCCGAAATCAATTAAATTGTTTTTGTTTATTTATTATTTATACCTATATTTTGTAGCATAATTCTAAAAAATTAATATTAAATGAGGAAAAAATAAAAATTAAATTAATTTAAAAACAGAATAAAAAAAATACCAACTAAAACTATACTTTTATTCAAATGCTATACTACCTACATACATATATGTATACTGTAGAAATATATACATACATGCATACATACATATGTACGTATACATACATTTATTTATTTGTTTATAAATATTTAATAATTATTATGGCAAACAGCAACAGTAAACGAATATAAAATTTTTTAACATAACCCAGGCATTTGTTTATAAAACACACTGTAGGAGAAAAACAAAAAGGAAAAAATGAAGGAAAAACAGAATAAAATTAAAAAGATATGAGAAAAAAACAACAAAACTAATCACAAGACTATTCAGGTGTAAAGAAAATAATAAAAAAACAAAAACAACTTAAAAAGAGAACAAATAAATGAAAACTTATTGTTAAGTAACGCTTTATTTAACAGACAAAATATACATTTAAACATACATAACTAGTACTACTACTACTACTACAAATACTAATGCATACAAGACGTTTAAATACATATAAGTATACAATACCCATACAGCTAAAAGAAAAAAGAAAACTACGAAAAACAATTCGTGCATGTTATTAGTATTGATGAGAGATGTTTTAAAATGCTCCTTATTTCATATCCTTCCTTTCTCTCTGGACAGGAAAAAATAAAACAATCATACTCACAGAAAGAGAGAGAGACAGGGAAAGAGAGTTTTCTTCTCAACTCATAATAAACAAACACCTCTTTTCCAGTAAAATAGCAGTAAACCTGTTATGTTGTTCCCCCCTTTTATTTATTTCTCATAGTTTTTGTTTTCTTTGCTGCTTTATATACACTTAAAGAAAAAAGTGTATTGAAATATTCTAAAATGAAAGCAAATATTTATGTCATCCATACATACATACATACAAACATACATATATGTAACGTACGTATGCTATACAACTGTTTACTGTATTCAAATAGAAAAATAAAAATAAGAAGAAAAGTAAACTCAATAATATTTCTAAATATAAACAATGCGTTAGAAATACAAAAACAAAAAGAAAAAATTTGAAAATAATAATGAAAATATGCTTTAAAAACTTATCAACAGAAAAACAAAATAAAATAAAACAAACTTTTTTGGTGTCACGTGTTAGAAATAAAAAAAAATTTAAAATAAAAATAAAATAAAATAAACCAGGCAATACTATAAATCTTTTAGAATACAAAAAAAGGAGGAAATTATTAAGGAAAAATCAATACAAACCAACAAAAGCACATACAATTCAAAATCCTAGTAAGTTTTGGGGAAATTTTTGTAGGCTTTTACTCTACAACATGCAAACCTTTCATGATTTTTTTAAATTGATTGATTTTTAGAGATTTTCTAGCACTACTGTTTTACAAAAATTTCTTTAATTTTGTTTTTTCATTTAAATAATCTAAGCGCCTTTAACAAATATCATAAATAAATGTTTTCTCTGAAATCTTATCTTTTATGGGCTATTAATGGCTAAGCAAATACGCCAAAGATAAGTTAACACAATAATAACCCTCGTATTGTAGAGAGCTTTGCACTCGAAACTATTTTAAAGGGTTTCTCTAAAAAATTGTAGCGCCAATGTACAATTTTAAAAACAAATGTTAAAAACAATAATTTATATTGATCGATTAGTGCTGGCAGCTGATCATCCGTTGCATTGTTGGTTGCCATAAATGGTTTGGCAGATGACAACTGGCAACCAACCTTTTAAAAATATCATTTTGAAAATAATTTATTTCCGTTAACTAAAAAGTTGCAGTGGCCAGCTAGTAAAGCAACGAATTAAGTTGCTATCCATAAAAGATTCATTCAAAAGACATAAATCAAATCTTTAAAAGCCTATTTTAAATGTCAAGCCAGCTTAATTAAATCTACTTATGTGGTATAAAATGAAACAGAAGCCTTTTTATTACAAAAAAATGTGAAAATTTATATTATAATTGAAGATTTCATTCCTTTAAATGTCTGTGCAATAATCACCTCTCAGAAACATAATGAATGCACTCACTAACTGCTTCCAAACAATGTTTTTTTTTAAGTTTTGTTTTCATTAACTTTGCACCTACAAAAAATAAACAAACCCTCTTTCCCATCTCCCCCCCGCCAAGTACAACACATTTCAAATGAAAAGCAAAGCTTTTCTAATGAAACACCCATACTACTAGTACCGACTAACGACTTATAAACGAAGGACATATTGTATGAAAAACAACAACAACTGCATAAACAAACAAACTACCATACATTTACTACAAAATGAGAGCGAGAGAATGTTCGAGGGAAAAAATATAAAAATAGAGCGTAAAACTAAACGAAATAAGGAAAATCAAGGATTAGATAAAGAGAGTAAAGAAATAAAGAATACATGAGAGAATAGTAACACAAACAAACAAACAAACAAATGATAACTAAAATTAAGTTTTACATTAAAAATGTATGTTTACAAAATAATAATAATAATAATAACAACAACAACAACAACAACATTATTATTATTAACTAATCTAATATATAGAGAACAAGAAGAAAAAAGAACAAGAAATACAAGAATAAGAAAAATCAACACAATATTTACGTATATAATGAAAGTAATAAAAAGCTTGTGTGTGTGTGCGTAAGATTTAAGTAACAGTAAAGCAAGATACAAAACAAAAAAACGATTTTTAATATAAAAGAGCCTCTTTTAAATAAAATTAAAAGAGAGCTCTTTCTCTCTCTGTCCAAGGCAAAGAGAACATAATCATACAAACAAAATACATCAGATTAACGTTTTCTTTTAATTTTTGAGTATAACAGCACTGGCCAGGTAATTAGATATAATTTCTCACCAGAAAACGCTGATTTGTTTAAAATATTTTTTATTGCAATAGGAATACAAAATAAATAAATTTATTCGGATTTTTCTTTTTATGTTTTATTTTTTTTTTTTTATTTGTTGAACTATTTTTAATTTCTTTTGTTTTTGTCTTTTTTTTAAGTAAAAAACAAACATAAAATCTATAAATCCCTTTAATAATTAAGAACAAAAATTAAAAAATAAAAAAAAAAATGCGAAAAAAGAAAAACAAATCTATGAAAACTAACAATTAAAAAATATTTATTTTTGAATAACTATTATTATTATTTACATCACATTTTTTTAGTTTATTTTTTATGTAAAATAAAATGCAATAAATTGTTTATTTTTCTTTTTTAATTTCTGTAAGTAATAATTATAAATGCAAACAGTAAATGTTTATTTTCGTTTTTTCGTAAGTTATTATTATAATTTAGAAAAATGTGTTAATTATTTAAACTTTTATTTATATTATAAATTAAATTAAAAAAAATCAAAAATAAACTATAAAAGGAATAAAAACATAAACCGTTTTATCTTTATTGTTGTTTTCATTTTTTTATTTTATTTTTCTGTTCTCTTTTTTGTCTTTAATTAAGTTTATTATTAAAATTATTTTAATCCAAAATAAAATACAATATTTAAAATAAATATAAAATTACAAAAAAAAAAAGAAAAAAACCAATACAATATTTTATTTAATTAATAATAATAAAAATAATACATTTTAAAATTAAAAATTTATTATCATAATTTGCGTAAAAAATATATGTTAAAAAACAACAACAACAACAAAACAAATAAACAGAGAATCTTTAAACTGATCCCTATAAAAACCAATTTGAATTTTTTTTATTTATTTCTTCAAATCAACAATTTTAAATTACATCGTAAACAATTAAACAATTTATTTTGTTAACCGAATGAATTGCAGTTAAAATAAGCATTTTATTCTGTTTATTGTTTTTGAGTGCTTGAAACTAAAATTAAAAAAAAATCATTCGACCCGGAGTACCTTAAAGACCAAGCAAATTGTGCTCTTTTCCCCAGTTTAATTACAACAAATAATTTTGTTGAATGTTTTATTTATTCAGAGGAAGATTTTGTTAAATTCACTGGTTTTAAGTGCGTTTTTTTCCAAAATAATAAAATTACGTTTTCAAAAAACCAAGAATATAATAGTTTGCTCTCACCTTATTAAATTTTGCCAAAAAAATAACATAAACAAGTTTTCCTGTTTTAATAAACAAAAAAAATTTACTTCGAATGTAAATGAAGGTCTAAAGTATAACATTTTTGCACTGACTGAGTGCAATTAAAAAAGGCAAAACTTGCTTAGTTTTTGGTTAGAAAAGAAGGCGTCATTTTACTATTGTACGCCGCCAGAAACCAATTTAGTGGACTTAGCTTTGTCTTTGATAAACGACATGTCTGGACCTTTCCACATTTAATTTCTTGTTTTGTAAGACCACAGTTTTCAAAATGTGTTTAACGATCGTTTGAAATCGATGGCCATACAAAAATAAGGTGTTAAATTGTTTACAATCGCAAGTTATATTATGAACACAATTTGAATATTAATATTTTTCTGCAATGTTCCTTAACTGGATAGTATTTCCAGCTTAGCGTATCCATAAGCTGCTTCTGTTATCGCTAATAGCTTATTTAAAAGGCTTTTCAAACCAGACCCCACTATCTTCTTTATTTCGGCTTATTACCTACTGATTTTGTAAGATTTTTGTTTGTGTTTTTATGATTTAAATAATTTTTATTATTGAATCTGACGATTATTTCCATTTTATTAAATATATGAATATTTTTATTACACGTTTACTTCGCTTTCAAGTCGATTAAAGTAAAATATTTACCAACCAACAGTAGACACTAAAAGTATAACACTGTGTATTGAACAAAAGAAATTCTAAAGAAATAAAAATAATAATAATTACACGGGTACTGTGTTTAAATGAAAAAGATGAAGAAAATAAAAAAAAACAAAAACAATTTTGATGTCAGTTTTATTAATTATTAGAATACTTGAGAAAATACTGCTACAATAATGGATAAAAATTTCTTTAAAAAAAATTTAAAAATAAACACAAAAACAAATGTCTTAAGTTCATTATTAAATTATAAAATGAAAATATGAAAAACTAATAATAAATACTTGCATATAAAACAACAACAAAATACTAAAATCCAATATAAACAACCGAACACCAATACCAAAATAAGTAAAACCCTATAAATAAAATAAAATAAATTTAAAAAAAAAACACAAAAACAAAATATTAAAAAATAATTAAAAAAAAAAATAAACTAAAACTACCGAAGTTGTCGTCGTCGTCGTTTATCGTTGTATAATTATAGCGTCACTTACAAAATAAACGTCTTTTATTTTTTTGAAAAAGAAAAAAGAAAGAAAAATTACATTCAATCTATAATAAAAATAAATATTTAGGAAAAAGAAAAGGAAAAAGTTTTTACAAAAATCATCATCGTCTTTAATACTAATAATAATAATAAATAATAAATAATTAATAATTGATTAATAAAATATTAATAAATGTATACTACATACTACCCTTAATAATAATTAAAAGCAAATAAATTAGAATAAAACAGAAAAAAAAATTAAATAAAAAAATGTTCATAAATTTTTACTTGTAAACATAATTTTAATGCGTACTGTATTTCCATTTACACACATACATACATACATATGTACGTACATAAATGCAAATGTTAAAATACAATTTAAATGTTAGCCATTATGAGAAACGCCATTAAAAAACATACACATACAAATACAAAAATTAATATATATTTTATATAAACAAGAAGAGAAACTTACACTCTTTTTCACATACATACACATACACACATACATACAAACCTTTATTTATAATGTATAAAGGAAAGCATAAAGGAATGAAAGAGAGAAGGAAATGTTTACAACATTTTTTCTAAAATAAATATCTACTTGCATACATGCATGCATACTATACATCCATACAAAATAGTCTTGAAGAGAAATCCATAAGAAAAGAATACCACTTACGCACACTCTTAAAGCACACATTTAAATCATACTCACATAATAGCATACATACGTACACACACGTATAATAATAAAAAAATCCCTTCATTTCTAAACATACTAGAAAAATACAAAATATGCAGGAGAAATGTTATGTTTGTTAACTAAAAAACCAAAAACAACATTACATGTTGTAATCTATACTGTTATACAAGAGTGTGCAACAAGGGTTCTAAAATTAAACCAACAACAACAACAACTATATACGAAAACAAAACAAAAACACATCATGTAATTCAAAAACTAAAGGAAAACAAACAACAAATACCGTATTATAGTTATTATAAGTAAAGCATTATTATTAAAAAAAATAAAATAAAAGAGAGAAAAAACAAAACCAAAACCAAAACAAATAAATTCATTTAAACTCACCACTAATATTATTATGAGAGTAATCCAAGAGAAAAAACAAACAAACAAATTTAACAGGAAATTTAAATGTAAAATTAGTAGCAAAACAAAAAAACAAAAAAACAAAAACATAAGAGATCATATGGAAAAGAAAATATGTATTGTATTTAAATTTAATATTAATATTAATAAATAACTAAAAAACAAAAACAAAAACAAGTAAAAGAAACTAAAAATTCATTAACAAACACAACATAAAATATATTTAAAAAAATAAAAATAAATTAATAAATAAAGAAATATAAAAACACAAAAAAAAAAAACATAAAAAAATATTAAATAAAAATAAATTCAAAAAAAAGACAGACAAATTCTAATAAAAATCTGTGTTTTCTTTTTCAGTGAAAAACAAAACAAAAATCTACAGTTGGGTGCAAAAATATTGTGTTTCTGAGAGAAAAAAGCGGAAAAAAATTTCAGGGAAAACATTAAAAAGCTTGTCGAAACGCAATCTATACAAAGTAAAGCAGACTGTAAAGGTCCTTAGGGTGCGAACAGAGTGAGCGCTGAAAGCCGAGCCGAGATTGTCAGTACGATAAAGATTGTCAGACCGATAAAACTGATTGCATACAAGTCAATACAAATAAGCTTGTGTATAACACAGTGAACGCTGACAAGAGCAGAGATCAAAGCCGATGAGTGCGAGAAAACAGTTTCAAAACGTTTTGCGCGCTTTTTTGGATTGCTGATGTTTACTTTTTAGTGTGCAGTCGTGTTTTTTAATGGTTTCAAATTAAAAAAAATGGATATCGATCAAATAATAAGTTATAAAATGATGAAATTCACCAAATTCTTTCCTTTTTAGTGTAATTGGATGTTTTCCAAATTTTTTGTGTGTTAATAATTGCATTAATCACACTAGGAAAAGCAAAATACTCTTCATCAGAGGAATCCATTGCAGTGTACAGCAATTTTATAAACACAAATGAACAACAAGACTAAATGACAAAAGCAAAACACATGCAATAAACAGAATTTCAGCGCAGATTCTCGCATTCACTGGGTTATATACAAATTTTCTTCTCGCATGAAAATAAGCGTCAATAAGCTCGGCTCGGCATCAGCGCTCACTCTGTTCGTACCCTTAGGCTTAGACAACTCAGGCCTAAGCGTTAAGTGTTGTGTTAAGGCATACTTCTGATTGAATTGTGACCTTTAAAAACCTCGACAGGCGTTAAGCGTTGTAGTACCGTATACTAGTTCCCAAAATTCAATAGTCCTCTTATGATTCTTTTTAACTGTAACTGATTCTGTGTCTAATTATGTATTATGTGTATGTGTAAATATGATGTCGATCAGAATAAAACCTTGATCCAAAGGTTGCTAACTCTATGACCGCCTAGTCGCTCCACAATTTTTTGTTCAGGATCCTGTCTTACGACATAACAACAAATCTTCTCATAAGCAGGCATCTGAGGAAGGAAAGTTTAAAGTTTATGGGATCAATACAAACTGTTTAGATTCTATCAAATATCTGAGCGTAGTGATTAATGTTGCTTCTGTTGAGGACTACTAACTAAGGCAGTGTTGAAAATTAAACAACTAAGGAGTATGTTATACATTTTTACTACAAACATTCTGAGAATGGCCTCTACTCACGTAGTGCATTATATTGAAAGTTAATAGTCTATGGGAGAAAGGAGGGCGGGACAAGTATTTAGAGGCATTATAAAGAAGAGAAAAACCGAACACCTTCTCTCTGTAATGTATTGTGGGATCTGCTGGCCAACAGAGCACTACCTTTGTTTCCTCAAGCTTATTCCGTTGAAAAAAAATTATAATTTGTTTTGGGGTCTGGATATTTCTCTTCATGTCAAAACGTTGCCATGAAATATATAAGAAATAAAATTCCTAGAAAACTTAGATTATAAAACAAAAGAAAAATATATTCTTTGTTTAATTAGAACCTTTAATAACGTTAAGATTTAAATTGCAATTAAAAGTATTTCAAATCAAACAAAGAATTTTGCGCTTAGTAACAGCCTTTGATTCAAATGCATTCATAAAACACTTTTAATCAGCGAATGAATGAATAATTAACGCTGCAACAAGAAATAAACAAAAAAAACAGCTGCTGCAATCAATTATTTTATCATTTTATAGTTTTGCAGCAGGTTTTAGTTTATTTTTAATTTAATTAAATGTTAATTTTTTTATTTTATTTTTTTATTTACAAATAAACAAATTCACAAGTCAACACTTTAAACAAAATTAGTTGGGATTGGGATATATCACTAATTGTGTTTTATTAGGGACACTTTAGGCTACAATTTGTATACAGTTGGGTACCTGATGTCCTAGTTTCCACAATATCGATCTTCCTCCCCGGAGATTGTTTAAACAAATAAATTTTCACAAAAAATTCCGAATTACCAGGGAAGCTATTCCAGTCAGAAACGTGTTGGAGCATAATTTTTAAAGAATGGCATAGAGATTCCATTCTCCGATATCGTATATTTGTGTTGGTCATTCCTTTCCCATTTTTTGTGTTTTCTGTTAATCGCTTAACATTAGCTCTGTTAACTTTAACATTAGCTCTGTTAAAATTTTTGGTTTCGGTCTTTGCTAGTTAAATTCCAAATTATCTTCACACACATATTCAAATCTCATATCCAAAATATCCTGTTTCTTCCCTCACATAGTCTACTTTGCTAGTTCCAACTCAATGCACTGCATCTGTGTAAGGAGTAGGCACCCGATTTTGTTCTGTTCTGTTCTGCATTGTACGATGACTGAGACAACTACTTAATATCCGCAGTAAGTAGTCGGATACGTATGTCAAGACGTTGTTCCAGGTCTTTTATTGACGTGTTGTCACCTTTCTGATAGCATGGACCGTATATTTGCCTCTGCAGTACCTAAATTGTCTTTCGGAAAGACGATTCGATCTCTCGAAGTATTTTTGGAGACTATTACACATCATTCCCACAAACACTTTACCTACTGCTTAAAGCATATAAAGGGTGTTTTTTTATAGAGGTATAGAACTTTAAGTTGGCATTACTTTTCAAGATGGCGACCGATTTAACAGCTGTCATGTGATTTATTCTCAGTTTGGTTTGGCAATTCATCATGAATAGACTCACGCCTGAACAACGCTTGCAAATAGTGCAATTTTATTTCGAAAATAATGGTTCTGTGCGGAAAACGTATCGCGCACTACGTCCATTTTATCGTCGACAAAATCATCCATCAGAGCAGTTAATTCGATTAACCATGGAACGTTTTCGCACCACGTTTACTCTTATTGATAACTCGCATCCCCAGAGACGCTGTACGGTTCGTACAGAAGAAGCTATTGCTGCTGTAGAGCGTAGCATTGAGGAAGACCCGAATGAGTCCATCCGCCATCGAGCACAGGAATTGGATCTGTGTCCATCCACTTTATGGAAGATTTTGCGGAAGGATCTTGGTTTGCGTGCTTACAAAATCCAACTCGTGCAAGATTTGAAGCCAAACGATCATCAAGTAAGGCGTAGATTCGTCGAATGGGCCCAAAACGAGATTACCGTTGTTCCCGATTTTCATAAGCGAATTTTGTTTAGCGATGAAGCGCACTTCTGGCTGAATGGCTACGTCAACAAACAAAACTGCCGCATTTGGAGTGAAGGTAATCCTCAAGTGTATGTGGAAACACCGTTACATCCAGAAAAACTGACTGTTTGCTGCGCTTTATGGACTGGTGGTCCGTTCTTTTTCAAAAACGATGGTGGCCAAAACGTTACAGTCAATGGTGATCGATATAGAGCCATGATTACTAACTTTTTCATTCCTGAATTGAATAACCATGATGTCCAGGAGATGTGGTTTCAACAAGACGGCGCAACATGTCACACAGCTCGTGCCACAATAGATTTATTGAAAGACAGGTTTTGGACCTGTGAATTGGCCTCCAAGATCTTGTGATTTAACACCGCTAGACTACTTTCTGTGGGGCTATGTAAAGTCATTAGTCTATGCGGTAAAGCCACAAACGCCTGACCATTTGGAAGACAACATTCGCCGTATTATTGCCGATATACGGCCATAAATGTTGGAAAAAGTCATCGAAAATTGGACGTCCAGATTGGACTACATCCGCGCCAGCCGTGGCGGTCATATGCCAGAAATCATATTCAAAATGTAATGCCACAAGATTATCTTTCGGATAAATAAAATTCATGTCAATCGAATAATCCATCGTTGTTTTATTGCAACTTAAAGTTCTATACCTCTATAAAAAACACCCTTTATAATGTTCTGTGATATGAGGGGTGTACAGTTTGCTTATCCGGCCTAAGGAGTAGGCACTAAGAGCTGCAATTTACATCTCCCTTGAAAAACTGCTTCTGTCAGGTAGCTGTTGTACATACGCACGAGCATTTCCGGTTTCAACCATTCCAAGACTTTAAAACCGATATTCTTTACTCTGCCTTAGTACTGCGTTTAATGCTGTGATAGAGAGTTACTTGCACAGTTACCCTTAAGAGTGTAAGAGAGTAAGAACAAGAGTAATTCAGTGTGAAAACAACTGAGTCTTCCTCCCCAGTTATAACTGTAATAGAGAGTTACTTACACTGTTATCTTGTGAATGATGACAGTAACAACAAGAGTAGTTGTGTAGTAAAAATTCAATGTTTTTTCATCATTTTGTTTGCCTAGTTCTCGCTCTCTCTCTCTCTCTTTCTCTCGTTGTTTCTATTTACACAAGTTAACTAAGCATCTCGGCACGTTTATTTTTATTTTTTTTTCTTTAAAAATAAAGACAAAAAACAAACAACAATAATAAAATTGTATAATAAAATTGACGTAATAATGACAATTTATTTGTTGAGATTCCGAGATTTTATGCTGTTTGTTGCTACTGTTGTTATTATTTTTTTTTATTGGTTAATTTGTTTTCTTTTTATTTTCCTTTTCAACGAAAACTGTAAATTTGAATGTGTTTGTATGGATGTATGTCTGTTTATGAAGGTATTTGCATCTATTTGTACACCCATTGACGTTTGTTTTATTTGTGATTTGTTTTTGCCTCTTTTTTTTTTGTTTTGTTTCTTTTTCCTAACAGTTGAGTAAGAGAATCAATTGTTTTTCAAAGCAACAATCGAAAATTATTTGAAGATATATTATTCGAAGATATCATTCTTTTACATTTTCAGTATGAAAATAAAACAAACGCAAGCAAAAGAAAAACGTTTGATTATGATTATTGTAACGGTTGTTGTTGTTGTTATTTATATTTCCTTTTCCACTTGTTCGTTTGTTTACTTGTTCATTCATTCATTTTCCCGAGAGTAAAAGAGCATTAAAGAAGAGAATATTGTTTATAAACAGGGTTTTCAATTCGTTAAATATTTTGTTTTTGTCTACTGTACAGGGTCATTCTGTCACTGTTTAAATAAATCGATCGTTTGTGTTTATTGTTTGCAAAATGATTTTAAAAGGTTCGTTGATTAAACAAGGAATCTCTTAATGAGTGTCACAAGAAATTTGTTTGTGATTCTCTTCCTCTCTCTCTCTCTCTCTTTGTCTCTCAAACTCCCTGTTGTGCTTATCAATTAACGCCGTTATGTTAAACGAATTTATATGCACACAGACACGATACTAATTTAGTGCAAATGTATGTTTGCAAGTATGTGTGTGAATTTTGTTTGTTTATCTAACGAATATTCAAATTTTATTTAAAAAAAGAAGAAGAAAAAAAACATTTTAATTTACTTACAGTGGTTGGGTGGGTGGCTGTCTGTTGCCTATTGAAGGCAGCGTTAAATTTTTCATGAAAAATTTCAATTTTTTTTTTCTTCATTTTTTATTTCGTAAACATTTTGGCATTTTATTGTTATCAGTTCGATTATTATTTTACCTGGTTTTTGTTTCTATTATTTTTATTTTCTTATTATGGGTATTTGTTGTTGTTGTTGTGGTTTTCTGATATTTGCTGTTTATTGAAACCGTTTTATGGGCCCCCTCTTAATATTGTTGTTCATTATTTGGGGTAAATTACGTTAGCAATTCATTCATAAAAATTGATTTTCATTTCAAATTGAAATTCGTGCACATGTTTTAATTTGTTTGTGTCTGCATTTTTATTGTTTTCGTTTACAAAAAAAACACAATCTTTATAAGTTTTTTTTTATTGTGAATCAATACAATACAATGTGGCATATACATAGAGTTTGCGATAAATATTATCAAATATTTAGAATAGGTCAACGGATTTTTGTTATACGAAGTGTGTACAAAACGTAAAGAGGCTCCTATGTGCTTATTTTGGGTAAAGAAAACAAAATCATTTCCATGTTTTATAACCGCTTGTTGTCAGAATTCATCATTGCTAACGATAGTCTATTTTAGCTTCTGTGCTGAAGAAAATTATTCAACTCATACTTGGACCCTGTGCGACCATAACACTTCGAAAAGTAAACATGTCGGGTCTAGACAGCAACAATCTTTTAAAGTTTGCCGGAGTAACAGGATTGGAAAGACATTAAAGGGATAGCCTATATAGATTGAAATCAAAACAAAGATCACATGGTTGCTGTATTAAAGTCACCCTACCTAACCTAAAGTAACCCTAACCCAAGGGTCAGGAACTCAAAATATGCCAAAAATCCAATAGTAACTATGGCCACAATAAGGGGTGTAAGTAGTTTGAAAACATCTTAGAAAACAGAGAAAATGCCAGTAAAGAAACTCAATTAGGATGTGAACAGCTGTTGAAAAGGTTAATGATGACGAGAAACCATTACATGCCGTCATCTCTATTGTTTTGCGATTTTTTTTATTTATTTCAGGTTAAAGTTGTTTACTTACCTTTATGAGTTGCTGAAGCACGTGGCAAAAAATTTTTTCCATAAAAGAGATTAAAACAAAAACATTTTTTTATCTTTCATATCCATATTGTTTACGTCACTGTCTCATCAAATCTCATTTCATATGTTTGACTATCAATCTCTCAGTCGCTCGTGTTGCATTCATGAAAAGAAAACGAAAAAAGACGAAAAAAATTCAAAATACGCTCACTTTTCTTCAACGTTTCGTTAAAGATTGGAAAAACAAATTGAAAATTAAGAGAGACAAACAAGGGGTGAAATTCAGAATTCAGATTACTGTGTACTCTCGTACATGACTGATGTAGTAAAAAAAGTTGACCTTGTAACACATTTTTTGTTTTTGCTCTTGTTGCTGTTGTTGCTATAGTTTGTTACTGTTTAAATTGAATTTATTTATGCAACAAACAACAACAACTGGTTGCATTTAATCGATTTGTTGCATTCATGCCCAACGTGATACACAAAACAAAAAGACATTTTTTCTTCTTCCAAAGGGTGTTGGCTCGCTCTTTAATTTGTAAAAGGGCTTCGCATTTATTTTTTTTAAATTAACAAAGAATTCTTTTTTACATGAAAACTGATAGAGAGCATGAAAAGAAGATTTTTTCTCATTGAAATTTCTTTTTTCTCTTTCGAAATGCAATTGACTTTAATTTAACCTCGAGAATGACAGTCGTCGCATTCTTTTTTTTATTATTTTTTAAGTAATAAATATTAATTTAAAAAAAATCTTTTAGCATGCCTTTTAAGAAATATTTTTCACGCTCGAAAACAGCGTCAGCAGAGCCGCTTTGTATACCCCTACAATGGTTGTTGTTAAAATTGCGGCCCTAAATACTGGAAATCCGGATTTTTTTCTCATGTTTTGCTTTTTTTTTTCAAATTTTAAGGTACTCTTTTGGTACTTTTCTTTAAGTACCTTTCATACTTTTTATGTATTTCTAAATTAAGTTAGATGTGAAGCAAACTATAGGTCATATAGCCCTCTAACTCTACTGAATGTTAATAATCACGTTCCAATCTTAAAGAACTTCTGGGAAATTAAGTAAGATTTTCCAAGAAAATATTTTGTTACGTTTTTACCTTTTAAAAATGTTTAAAATATGAACTCGTAGCTTACAAAAAAAATAAAAATAAATTTGTGTTTCATTTTAATGCAAATTCTTTATTATTCGCACAATTCTGTATGCCACTGTTCACAACTTGATGTAAGCAACAACAATTGCTTTGTTTGTTTTTCCTCTGTATACACCCTTTGAATAAACAATAACAATTACTAGACAATTATTCGTTAGATCTTTGTAATGGAAATCTTGAAACCACGATTACAGCCTTTAAACGCATCGCATCTTCACACAAGACTGTCTGAATTTCACTAACTCCAGCCGCATACTTTACCTTGCCTTTTCTATGGCAGGGTAAACAGTCTGATGAAAGTTCTTGAAGGCGAATGTTCGTGGCTTCGCCTTATAGAAATCTTTGTAAATTTAAACATCGTTGTTTACATTTATTATTGCAGTGTTGTTTGTGTATTTTGTTTGCATTTATTCTTGTAGTGTTTGTTGTTGTATTTTTGTTTACTTGTTTACCATTTTCTTATGCTGCTTTTTGTTGTATTTTTGTTTATAATTTTAATATTAAGCGATGTAATAGCAAAACTCCAGTATCTAGATTTTTCATTATCGTGTATATGAGTGCTTTTAGTAGCAGACTCTACACAGTCTACCCCCCAAAGGACTTCATCCAAATATTAACTGTCAAATATAGATTCCACAATAAAGTTGGATGCGGTTATCTTGCCGCAACACTGGAATCTATTATTCACTTACTATATCTGCGTGGGTCGATTCCACTTCCGGGTACTGTACTTGTCTTTATTGACAAGAAGTACACGTCCTCTAACCCTACTATATCTGCGTTGTTTAGTAGTTACTGTGCTGGCTTGTTAGACGAGATCCCATGATTTAAGCCGCAGCTCAGACGTCTCGAATAAAACGAAACGAAAAAATATTTCTTCTCCTCTGAGAGTAAATAAAATTGTCATGAAAGGTTTTTTGAACATTGTCGTTCGGACACGACAACATTGATGGAATGAGAAGCTTGGTTGTAAACCCGATTAAAGGCTTGTAATGACCAATTAAGCAAGTAAGTAAGTAAGTAGGCTGCATACAATACTATGTTTTGGAAGAAGCTATCAATTAGGTGTCTGCCGAATACTTTTGACGATAAAAAGGGATCAACGGAAGAGTTGCTTAAAATCCAAGTTAGGCAAGTTCTTAGGAGTAATAATAGGAATATTGCGTTAATAAAGTTCTTCCTTGTTCTTAAAAATTGGAAAATTTGAAATAATATCTGATGTACTGATGCCGTATGTAGAGTACCTTTAATGCCATCCATAATGAAACCTTAAAGTTATTGTGTGATGCCTTGTCTGTCGTTCATTTCGTAGGTTATTTTCTAATTTCTTTTTCCATTTCATTTCGTTTAGTTTTTTTGTAGGAATTTTATTTTTTTTTATTATTTTTGTTTCTTTAACCAATTATTGTTTGTAAAACGGAAATTGAAATGTGTTTTGCTATTCGAAATCGAATAGCAGAGACTGAAAAATATTTAATAGAACAGCATAGCATAACATAGCATAGCAGAGCAGAGCAGAGCAGAGCATAGCACCGTATAGAATTGAATGGAAGAGAATAGTTGACGATGGAAATTTATTTCCGAACTTTTCTGGCTTGCCATACAGAAAATAAAAAGGTTTCCTAATAACGTGGGTTCATTGAGAAGTTACGGCTTAGCAGGCATCCCTCGTACTCTTTACTTTGATTTGAATAACAAGGGAAGTCGTGCAGTCGTGATACATCACTAATGAGGTTTGTGTTCAATGATAACGAAAAAAACCAAAACCATTCAGGAAACCCTGTATTGAATAATGTTAGAAAATCAGTGCAGAGCGAGAAAGAGAGGGAAGGGTGGAGTCCATGTAAAAGCTGTGATGATGATGCTGCCTGCTTTGATTTATAAATGGAAAATAGTGACGGATGACTAGAATATGAATGGAATGAATTGAATTGAATAAAATTGTAATAAGAGTGCTATTGTTGTTGTTGTTGCTGTTGTTGTTATAAACACTATTTTATATTATTTTCGTGTTCTTTTTATTATAATAACAAATGAAACTGACATCAAGAAAAATATTCATTAAGATTTCATTCTCATTCTCTATGCCCCCCCTCCTACTCAAAGCTTAAACAGTGAATACAGAAAGGCAGGCAGCAGCAGTACACGTTTGGCATTGAAATTCACTATTCAAATCAAGTTGTTGAAAATTAATTACAGAGAATGAATAAAAATACAACAACAACAGCAACAGCAAGATAAACTGATTTCTAATATACCACCTCATGCCACCATATAAACAGAGAGTGAGTGAGTAAGTAAGTGAGTGAGTAAATGAGTGAATGCGAATGAAACTATAAACGATCAAAAGGCTTTTCTTGTTCAATGAAAATTTTAATTGTTCCAAGCATTTATTTGTTTAATTTGAATACCAAACAATACCAATACCAATGAAAATAAATAGAAAAACAATCGATTCTAAACAAAAACAACAATAATGATAAGAATAACACAAAGAAGAGAGAACAAAAATATAAAAAAATACGTTAGTAAAACTATATTTAGAAAACATTTATTTAAATAAATAGACAGACATTCAGCAGGGGATTAAGTTAATAATAAAAGAAGAATACTCTCACCATTTAAGTTAGGGGGGGGGGAACACATACACTCACCATATACTGCGGTAAACACTCCAAACACTAATACTAGTACACCACAATGCATACGTTAAATAGAAAATTTAATTATTTAGGCAACGATACCGAAAAACAATAACAAAAAGGAACAAAATAAATTCTACAGACAGCAACAAAAAAAAAAAAAACGAAAACTAACACCAAGATCTCTATGTACAGCAGAGATCAGCAATGACTAGACTACTAGAGATGAGTATAATCGAATATTACTCATACATTTCTGATACTTATACTCATTCATATTTATTTTAATATCATGGAACCTCTATGCATATTCAAAGTTTAAAGTACTCATCATATTCATACTTAATAACACGTATGATGTTGATGGTGGTTTCGATTCTCCATAACTCAACATTTACACGAAGCACAAAATAAGTATGAATCGCGTACGAACTCGAATCATTTATAAGTACATATTATAACTATTTTTCTAAAGTTATGAATCTAAATGCGTAGGTAGTATGAATCAAACATATTTCGAATGGTATGAGTTTGATGTCAACGTTGTACGGATACTCATTGCAACCTGTACTTATAAATCGACGTTGAAGTGAGTATGAATGCATCAGGAGAGTTAAATTCCAATATTGTTGACTCATTTGTATTCAAAATTTCATGAGTGCTTATAAGAAGCGAAAAAACGATTCACTGCTGATCTCTGGCCTGTATGTACAGCGAAAACAAACCTAAAATGGAAGTCGACTGTAGGTTAGGTTAGGTTAGAGGACGTGTACTTGTCAATTAAGACAAGTACAGTACCCGGAGGTCGAATTGACCCATTGTACAACGTCCTAGTTTCTCACACCACTTATGTTGTGTGTGTTCATTTTATACATGAGTGGTGGGACCTACAGTTTAAAGTCGACTCCGAACGACAGATTTTTATTTATTGAGAAACTTTTCATGAAAATTTTATTTTAACGCTCAGAGTTTTTGCCAGAAATCTACTGAGAGGAGGTCGCCGAAAAAATACTTTTTTTTGTATTTTGTCTTTGATGCCTGGCCTGGGGCTCGAACCCAGGCTTTTGCGTCTAATAAACCAACACACTACCTACTAGACTACGGCGACTTCAAGTCGACCGTAAGCAGTAATAAAATTTAAAATAAAGTTGATCCACTGCGCTTCTCCTTCAGTTTTCACCGCCAAGTTTGGGAGATTTTCTGCTCGGTCCTACAACCACAGTTTTCGTTCTTCTGTGTTTACTTTTGATGGAATACTCCGAGCCGATGGGAAAACTCACGATTATTTTTCAAACGGAAATGAATGATTCCAAGCCACGGAAGGGTCTAGAACCTCTCTGCGTATTGAGATCAGATATTTGGAAAGACGGTCTTCTTAAACCAAATGGATTTTAGGCAGTTTACCCAAGATTAGTAACAGGGATTGTAGACTCAAAATATGCTTGTTTAGAATGGAGCTCGTCTCGAACCTAAAACGTAGAATCTTTAGAACACATTCTTGGAACCTGTGAGGCATTAATGCATCCCACAAGGGAATATCTAGGTGCATAGCTCACGCTAGGCAGAGAACTGTCGTTGCATCCTGAAGTTTGTCAGGGCAATAGGCTTGAAGTACACATAATAGTTGGTACTATGATGCCTCTTCGCGAGAATAGTAAAGATCGTTATGCTCAGACTCGTTACAATACGCAATGCCATTGTAGCTCTAAATTGTTCAAAGCTCCGTATTCTCTCTTGGTTATACTGCGTCTACGCAACACTTGGTTGACTTTCAAAATGTATCAATACAAAGTTTGTATGCAATTCTACTACGGTATTGGTATATTATGTAGATATGCAAAGTTACCAAACAATGCATCAGCTATAAATCCTGATAGCTTTTTGACTGCGTTAAAAATACACATTGACGACGTTTTGAAATAGTATACATTGTAAACATTTTGTATAGCGGCTTTATGAAACACTATACTTTGTTCAAACACAAAGCAACTAACATTTTTGAAGTCAGCCCTTGTTAGGCAAACAGTCAAGTGGCAAACAGTTATGTGTTATTGGTGCTGGAGTTCCAAATAATTCTATTAATCTTAGACTGCTCGACCCATTTCTTTCGGTTATCGTTTGCACAGCGATTAGCATGCGATTTCTAATATAAAATGTGGCTGTTTTGTCAACTGCATGCAGCATGTATGTCATAAGAATGACTATCAAACTGATTGAAATATTTTTTGGTTTTGAATATCTTTACTGACATCCATCTGTCAAAAGCCGGCTTTGTAGCCGCCAAATAAGTGTCTCCGTAAACATGAAATTTTTATTACAGGTATTTCCCCCTTTTTAAAATAAACAAGCTTTAAACGAGGCTCATGTGTATACCAAGGGTGTATCAAATTTATTTCCTACTTATGTGTTGCTGTTGTAATTCCCACTATTATTGCTTGTACGCTGGATAATAGAATAGGGCCGTAGCGTAGGGGGTAAAAGATAAGATTATTTGCTTAAAAGCAAAACAAACAATTTTTTTTGTCATTTCATTGGCTTTTTATTTCGAAGGTTTTAAGCGATTACTACACACTAAATAGCTCCCAATATGCCTACTTTTTACAAATAGTTCCCCTACGATTTGGAATCTGAAGACTGAACGAAAATAGTAGGAGTAGTATAATGTTGTAGTTGTTGTTGTTGCTGTTGCCGTTACAATAGCTCATTTTTATTTTATTGGAACGCTGATGGCAAGCGTGCTTTTATCTTATCTAAACCCGTTGCCTACAGAACAGATACTAACTGCTGTTTGCGAAGCTTTTTTTCTGTTTTTTTTTTTATTACGATTAGCGAGTGCTAGAGAGAAGAGATTCAAATGGTTTAAGACCTTTTTTAAATTTAATCTTTTTGGTTTTCAAAATTTGTTGCTCTTCTCTACTCGTTTTCTTTTCTTTTTTTTTTTTTTTTTGTTAATTAAGCTTTTATTGCGAGTATTTACTTGTTTTTGTTACTTTTTTTTATTCATATTCTGTTGAAACATATGGAAATTTATTTGCCATAAAAGTTAACATTTTTTTCATTTCTTCTTCTGCCTTATAATTAATGTATTCTTTTTTTCTTCTTATTTTGCCTGTTAATATAATTAACATGTGTTAAAATCATAATAAACAAATTACTTTCTAATTATAGCCGCAAAAATTTAAAATAAAAACAATATAATGCAAGTCATTCGTGGAAATCTTCCGATAGCAGTATTTGCCAGTAGCAAATAGTACCAAAAGAGTACTTTTAATGCCGCTTTTTTGTATTCAAAAGAAGTGAAGAATCTAGATACTGGTGTTTTGCTTTTACATCATTTAACATTAAAATGGTAAACAAGTAAACAAAAATTCACAAACAACACTACAAGAATAAATGTAAATAAAATACACAAACAACAATAATGAAAGCAAACAACAAGGTTTTCATTTATAGAGATTTCAAGAAGGCGAAATCACGAACATATGCCTTCAAGAACATTCACTAAACTGTTTACCCTGCCAGATAAAAGGCAAGACAAAGCAGGCGACTGAGTTAGTGAAGTTCAGACAGACTTGTGTGGAGACGCGGTGTGTTTGAAGAGAGTAATTGTGGTTTGAAGATTCCCATTACAAAGATCTGTCGAATGATTGTCTAGTAATTGTTATTGTTTATGCTAAGGGTATAAACAGAGGAATAACAAATAAAAGCAATTGTTGTTGTTTACATCAAGTTGTGAACAGTGGCACACAGAATTGTGCGAATAATAAAGAATTTTAATTAAAACTAAACACAAATTTTTTTATTTTATTTGCAATCTACGAGCTTATATTTTAAACGTTTTTAAAAGATAAAGGCGTAACAATATATAACATAGGACCTTGATACTAATAAAACTCTTTACTAATTACTCTTGTTTTACAGTTAACTTGGTTAACTCTTTTGGGTGTAGCATTCAATTATTTCGTCAAAAACGTACCTAAAATTATCTTTTTCTGTAAAGCACATACACAGGGGTTTCTCCAGAAGCCTACAAGAAGAGTTCTATACTTTGGAATAAGTTGGGCTATGGAATTTTATTCAAAGGGCTTAATCCATATATATCTCCTCGTCTGACTACTGTAGTGTGCTACAAGCCAAGCTAATGGCCATAAATCACGCTGCGGAACTGCTCCTGCATAACTGATTAAACTGAACTGAACTTAATTGGCCACTACCATCGTTTAACCTAGCTTCGCACACCATCTATGTTGTGTGAGTTAATTTTACTCATTGCAATACGATTAATCGCCGAGCTTTTGCCAGAAGACTGCTGTCTTCAGTCAGGATTACGACCTAGTTTCTCACACCAATTATGTTGTGTGTGTTAATTTTATACATGAGTGGTGGGACCTACAGTATAAAGTCAACTCCGAACGACAGATTTTTGAGAAACCTTTTCATGGCAATTTTATTTACTCTCAGAGTTTTAGTCAGAAATCTGCTGAGAAGAAGTCGCCGAAGAAATATTTTTTCGTATTCCATTTTGTTTGAACCCTGGCCTTACGTCTAATAAGCCAACACACTACCTAGTAGACTACGGCGACTGAGTTAATTTTACTCATTGCAATATGATTAATCGTCGAGCTTTTGCCAGAAGACTGCTGATAGTTACCTTGCCTAAAGAAATATTTTTCTTTCTTTTTCGAGATGTCAGAGCTGCAGTTTGAACTCAGGAACTCTCTGTAGTCAGCACACTACCTACTAGATTACGGCGGCATTTGCTTGAGGGATCTTCAAGCATTAACATATTTCTGACAGCCAATTTGGCAATCAGTTTGCTTTTGAGTGCCAGCTTCACATCTCAACTTGTTGGCATATACTGTAATTTCGTTATTCGCCACTCGCGGCAATTTAATGTCAGTCCATTATGGGTTTATGGTCGCAGGTATATTCTGGACAATTGTGTAGCTACTCATGAAGATACTACCTCTGTTAAGCTATCTATTAAGCAAAGGTATTTCTTGACTGGTGACTAATTCTGGGCTAAGAAAGAATCATGCCTTATGGACAGATTCATCTGTCGAAAATTGAATAGAAAACGTACCAAACAACTCCTTTAACTGAATCTTCGGCACATATCTGTCATTATATTTGTTCTCAAGCATCATTGCGTAATGTTTAGGCGGCATTAGTTCTGTGAAATTTCCCTTACTTACAAATGACTTCTGAAGTGTTTCTAGGTCGGTAGAGAATTATGAGCCTCTCGTTCACTTTATTTGCCTCTGGTCCGACGTAGACCTCTCTCGTTTGTCTCATCCTTTCTCCATAGTCTAACAGAAATCACGTTAATAGATAACGAATCGATCACTAAGTTTACTAAAAACTTTCAGACTAATATTCAGCTTGATTCTAAGAGAGCCTTGCTTAATTGCAAAGCTAAAGTTTGCCAACTACCTTTAGGTAGGAGACCTTGGAATTCATAGTTATATTTCTACTGGATTGTTATGGAAGTGTACTGTTTATTTATAATAAAACTCCAGGTGCGAGTTTTTTTTTGTTATTTAAAGTTTGCCAAACAGATTTCCATATTTGTGAATGGCTTACATGCCATTGATTGCTTCAGACTTGAGCCACTTATGACCGTCTGTCTATATGAACCATAAATTAAAGTGTAAACTTTTTCATTTTTTTTTACGATTATTTCACACTTTTTTTCGGTGATTTTATGAAATCAATGTCTTGTACTGCGTGTCGACACACTACGGCCCACTCATTTACTCATACTCAGCATACGTACATACACTTTTATTCGCACATTGTTTTGCTCACAAGCGAATTGATTGAAACACAGTCACCAGCAACTGCCACCACAATAACTTCCATTTCATACGCAATCCAACGCAATATTTTGTTGGCTGGCATTTTACAAATATTTATGGACTCGACTTTGTTTCACCCCAAAACACACTCTTCCACTCTCCTGCCTTTTGGCTGCGCAATGAGAAACTTATTGTAGCACAAAACACTTGAAAAAAATTAAAAAAAAGTGAATTTGAGAATTATAAACAACAACAACAATAAGTTTAAAGACTGTGATTAACCTCTTAATTATATCAATTACGTCATAATTGTTTTTGAGTTTGAATTTAATCTGCAATAAATTGTATTTGATTTTTAATTCCATGGCTGGTTGGTTGACTGATACTTAGAATCACAGATGTTAGAAAGTGATGGCGGTAATAAACGACCGTAATGGTTCTGTACAATTAGGGAATTCAGTCCATAGATTTCAAAATAAATGCTGAACGAAATTTCCCGCTATGAGTACCAATAGTGATCTGATTGCTTATCTCAGTTATCCACCATAATTAAACCATGTCAATCACCTGATGAAATTAGCTCGATCAATTCGTCTAGACAGTTCATTCATAAATACTTTTCCCTGTTTCTTTTTAACCACTTGATAATAACAGTGGTAGTGGGTTTATTGCCTTCCACATTGATTCTGTGTAAAACAATAGTTGCCAGGTATATAACGCCTCTGTCAGTGCTTATCACAGCATCATAAGGAAACCAAATCTGACTTTGTTATACATACAGGCCTAACGATCTGTCAAGCATTACCGTACATACGGTGCACAGAATTCCAGTTTACAGTAAATAGTGTGGGACAATAAATATTTGCTTGTAACCGACGATTTAGTGTTTGTCTTTGCTAACCTAATAGCGATGCCATTTCATTCAATGTCTCGAAGTTGACGCAGACTCTGAAGATCATAATTCTTATTTGCCATTTACTATTGCCTGTAGTAAGTGGTCAAGCTAAAAAGATGGCCTGTATTCATATTGTTAAGTTTTTACCTTTTAAAGACGTTTGAAATATGAGCAATCTACGTGCTATGGCCATTAGCTTGGCTTGTAGCACACTACAGTAGTCAGGGAGACGAGGAGATATCTATGGATTAAGCCCTTTGAAGAAAATTCCAGAGACCAACTTATTCCAAAGTATAGAACTCTTCTTGTAGGCTTCTGGAGAAACCCCTGTGTATGTGCTTTACCGAAAAAGATAATTTTAGGTACGTTTTTGACGAAATAATTGAATGCTACACCCAAAAGAGTTAACCAAGTTAACTGTAAAACAAAAGTAATTAGTAAAGAGTTTTATTAGTATCAAGGTCCTTTGTTATATATTGTTACGTCTTTACCTTTTAAAATAAATTTATGTTTAGTTTTAATTAAAATTCATTATTATGCGCCAAATTCTATGTGCCACTGTTCACAATTTGATGTAAACAACAACAATTGCTTTGTTTATTATTCCTTTGTTTATACCCTTTGCATAAACAGTAACAATTACTGGACAATTATTCGACAGATCTTTGTAACGGAGATCTTCAAACAACGATTACCCTCTTTAAACGAACCGCATCTTCACACAAGACTGATTGAACCCCACTACCTCCAGTTGCCTGCTTTGCTTTGCCTTTCATATGGCAGGGTAAGCAGTCTGATGAATATTCTTGAAGGCGAATTTTCGTGGCTTCGTGTTCTCGAAATCTCTATAAATGTAAACATCGTTATGTCATTATTGTTGTTTTTGTATTTTATTTACATTTATTCTTGTAGTGTTTGTTGTTGTATTTTTGTTTAATTGTTTACCATTTTTTATGCTGGTGTTTGCTGTTGCATTTTTGTTTATAATTTTAATGCGATGTTAAAGCAAAACACCAGTATCTAAATTTTTCATTTTCGTAAGAATATGTAAACATTGCCTCCATTCCTATTTAAACATTAAATTTCATCCCTTCTGTTTTGTAGCATAGAAGTTTCCTATTTAACTAACCACTGCTGTAGTGATTTACTTTCATGAAGTCCAACAGAAAAATGAAACAAAAAACTTACAAAAGTTTCTCATTGAATAGTTTTATGCTGGTGTAAATGAATGTGTTTTGTTTGTTGATTTGATACTATTGTTGTTATATTTGTTGTTGTTGTTTTCTCTATATTTAGTTAAACTAAATGTCAATAAATTATTTATTTTGTTGTTCGTTCGTTCTTTCGTTTCTTTCTTTACTTTTGGAATTTTTTCCCAAACATGCAATAGAAAAATAATGAATAATTTCGAAATTCATATTTTATTCATAATTTTTTTGATGTTTTTCACTGTTATTGTTATTGTTGTTCTTTTAAATTGACAAATGAAAACGAATTTTTATGTTTTTTCTCTTCTGTTTTTTTATTATAAGCGATAGAGGAGGGTGGTACGTAATGAAGAAGAAGGAGAAGATTAAAGAAAATTTAATTTTTTTTGTCAGTTGCTTACGACACAATAACATTAACAAGTAGCCTCTGATAGTGGAGAAGACTACATGTTTTGTACAAAATATGTCAAATTGATTTCGTGGTATACTAACGGGTTATTCAATATGTGGTTTCATATGTAAAAGTTGAAGAAAACAGACATGAAGCCTAGATTTTGATGCATTCTCCCATTATACAGTGAGCACCATAAGTGAGTCAACAGTTTTGTTCTTAAGTATAAAAGAGTTTTGTTCTTAAGTATAAAAAAAATTCCTTTATCATGAATTGTTGTTTTTGTTTTAACATTTTATAAGTAATAAATAAACGTTTTTATTTTTGGAAATTTATTCGACTTATTCTCATGTACTTTTCTCGCTATCCTAAAAAAAATGAATTATTTCAGTGGTCTTTACTCACTTTTGGCGCTGAGTGTATATGAAGTTTAAAGTCATTTAACATCACTTTTGAATTGATTCTGGGAGTTAATAATTTTGAGGTAGATTATGACCATTATTTGCACTTTTTTATGCGATATTTCAACGGTAATTTTGACGAACGTAGGTTTTGAAATAGTCCATGGTTAAGGAAATATCCGTGTAGACACAGTTTTTGACGTAGCCGAAGCCGGAGGTTCTTTAACGCTTGCCAGGTTAGCAGTTTTGAAATTCACTAGTGTGGGTGTTTAGTATATAACACTACAACAACAACAAAAATAATGACAACAAATTAATTAATTAAATCAATTGGTATGTTTTTTGTTTTTGTTTGAAATTATTTTACCACCAACAACATACCAACAACTACGCGTACATAACCATGACAATAAACAAATAAAAGGAAATGAAAAAGGACCCCAAAAAAATGTAGAACAACAAAAACAAAAATCAATCATTTGTTTAATATTATTGGGTCACGTAATTAATTGCCTTCCAGAAGCAAAAAGAAAATAAAAACGCAACCGACTACACATTTAAATAAATCCCTTAAGGGCTACGGTACGCTGTCTGCAGGCATTTTTATTTTGTAAACAATAAACAAGAACAAAGAGAGAGAGAGAGAACGAAAGAGAGAGAGTACTTAATGCCATTTAGTACCAACACATTAACCTTTTGTACACTTTTCCACGAACTGGAATATTGAAATCGATTTGAAATCGAAAGAATAAACGTTTTGCAATCGATGCATATTTGCAGAAGAAGCGAAACAAAAAAAAAAAAACAATTATAGATGGCATGGCTGTCTGTCAATGAATAAATTATCCTGAATAAACAAAACGTTAATGGAAACCCTTCAATTAGCAGGCTTAGTAATGAGTTTTTTTGAATTTTTTTAATGATAATTAGTCGCGTTCCTTCTTTTTTTTGGTCTTAAATAAACATGACGCGAAACTGACTCACTTCAGTTATATCAACCACGCTTATAACCTCAGAATATTTCTGGAGCAGTCGAATGACCTACTGTGGATTCAGAACTAGTGGTCTGAATCTTCGGCACACATATGAAGAAAAACTGCAGTTAAAGTCCTTATAAAAACTGAGGATATTGTTATGAAATTGAAAAATCTAGATATTGGTGTTTTGCTTTTACATCACATCACAACATTAAAATGGTAAACAAGTAAACAAAAATACAACAACAAATACTAGCATAAAAAACTGTGAACAAGTAAACAAAAATACAACAACAAACACTAAAAGCAAAAATGTAAACAAAATACACAAACAACAATAATGAAACAACGATATTTACATTTATAGATATTTCGATAAGGCGAAGCCACAAACATTTGCCTTCCAAGAACATTCATCAGACTGTTTACTCTGCCATATAAAAGGCAAGGCAAAGTAGACCAGTGAGTTAGTGAAGTTCAGTCAGTCTTGTGTGAAGACGCAGTGTGTTTGAAGAGAGTAATCGTGGTTTGAAGATCGCCTTTACAAAGATCTGTCGAACAATTGTCTAGTAATTGTTATTGTTTATGCGAAGATTGTAAACAGAGGAATAACAAATAAAGCAATTGTGGTTGCTTACATCAAGTTGTGAACAGTGGCACACAGAATTGTGCGATTAATAAGGAATTTTAATTAAAACTAAACACAAATTTATTTTTATTTTATTTGCAATCTACGAGCTCCTATTTTAAACGTTTTTAATTTTTAAGAACTGTTTTTAAGTCATGCAAATTTATTGAACAACCAAACATAAGAAGCAGTCAGTTAAAGAACAATTTTGCAAAAAGTGAAAATAACAAATAAACACCAACAAATGTCAACAACTACAACAAATAAATAAAAATAAAGGAATTTTTTTGGTTTGTTTGTGGTAAATAAAATGCATATTGAGTTGAAGGGGTGGGGTATTTGCTATCGATTGTTAACGGCGTTGGTGTTAGTGGTGGCGGCGATGATGATAATGATGATAAATGCATGCAAATTGTATTGCGTTGTATTGAATCGAAATGGAATTGAACAGGAATTGGATCTGCTTGCGTGTACTCTCTTGTTTGTAAGGGTATTACGTCACTCACTTATCATCACTATTGCTGGCTGCTGCTACTACTGCCGTTGATATTAAAAAAAAAACTCAACAATAAATATTTGAACAGCAACAAAGAGAGTAAAACGAGAGTAACGAGCAAACGAAAATACAAAAGGAATTACAAATTCTGAATTCATGCACTTCTCACACATGTATGTTTCCTCACATATATCCTCCATACACAAAATATATGATATATTTACACACAATAAATAAATCGATGTTGGGCAAAACAATAGCGTGAAAAATGATATGCATTTATGTATTAACACTAGTGTTTAAAAAAATAGCACAAAACTGTAAAAAAAAAACATACAAAATGTTTTTTTGTTTCTCATGTTTTCGTTCTTTTTATAGGTGTAAGACGCTCCTGCGCTACAGATACTACAGCGAGAAACATTACAAACATCATCAGTTTGTTAAAGACCATTCTGTACATAATTGGGGGTTAAAGCAACAGGCTTTCAATGATAATTTTTCGAAAAAAAATTTATTTTGCGGTGGTTGCAACAAAATAATGTTGCTATCGACACAGTATGACCAATATTGGCTTTATTGCATTCGAAATTTCCGAACAGATTAATTGAACATTTTGGCAACGAAAATATGCCATCGACATCATGGCTTTTGACGCGCTATATAATATTTATTTCTTTTGCGTCAAAGTAAAGTGTTAAATCGCTGAATATTGGTGCATTTAGAAATCAATATTCGTAAAGTTATAGCTGACTTACATACCTTCCGGAAAATTGTAAAAAATTAATCGATATCTACCTTAATAGACTGCTGAAGACGTACTTTTATAGCAGTTGAAAGCACTTGGGTGCTGCTTATTTGAAAGCTAGGGATGTGACTGATTATCTCTTTTCACTCCATCTGCAGTTTTTTAAAATTCTGGTCACCAAACCATAGTGATAGCGATCAATTTAAAATTTTTGATTAATTTGTATCTGGAGAAACGTGCTTTTTTTGCATACTTTGCCCACCCTTTAATATTTTTGCTTTAACTGTTACTTTTCGACGGCGGCATGTGTTATTTGGAAAAATTCGAAAAATTTTTTTTGTATTTCATTTTGGTATTTGTAAAAATGCCATGAATTGTATTGACGGCACTCAAAAACACATCTGAAGTCCCATACCAGAAAGTACCATAAATTTTAAATAACCAAACAACACCTTGTTTATAAAGTTAACAGGTTGAATGCATACCTGTTAAGGACTTTTTATGTATGAATGCAATGAAATACAAATGAAAACAAATCGATATTTTGAATGGGTACTGAGAACAAATGATAATCTTTGAGAATATGCCAGCACTTTGATTATTTTGAGAATATCAGTTTTAAACTAATGCTACCCTTCGACTCCAAGACAAGCGAATTGCACAAAAAAACCTCACGTAAACTATAAACATTTGCAAATCGTTACTTGTAATGGATATTCAGATGCTTTCGACCAAATACAATTAGAAACTGTGATATTTTTCAGTATGTTAGAATACACCATGAAATCAAAGAACACTGTCGTTTTAAATAGTCGAACCTGTAGCCCGTACAGCATATTACAACGTCATCGTTCAATAGCTCTGTATACAACAACCTCAAGTGCCTACAACATTGGCACATACATGGAACGTTATAACTCGAATAATACGAGACAGTACCATCAAGCTTTCAATCATCTTCACTTTCTTGCAATTTTACTCAATAAAAGCTTAAAAAATTTGCAAAAAAAATCTTGGATTTCTAAAACGATCCTACCGAAGAAACTCAAATAAAAAAACACTCAAAAGAAAAATGCATTGAAAAGAGTTCAACCTGCCGTATGAGCAACATGAAACAGATGTTGTAACAGGCACACATACGCAAGCATAATATTACTCTCTTCGTTTTCGTAACATAACGAAAGTTATTTTTAATAGTGAAACGATTAATGTTTACATAAGACGAGTATCAATGTGTGCGTGTGTGTGTAAAGCAAAGCAAATGACATTGAAAAAATATTTCACTCTGTTTCTTAGTATGTTAGAAGTGTGTGTAAGAGCATGTGTTTTTGTTCTGGTTTCACTACTAAAATATGAAGACGACAGACACTCAAACTAAAATTGAAATTTCCCTTCAAGCGAAATTCTCTTTTTGGTTTTTATTTTTTTTTTTTTGTGTGTGTTTGTATGACATTTGCTGAGTTGACTGCTGCTTGTGCTTCTTCTGCAGATGATGATGATGATGATAGTGATTGTGATGTTGGTTGCTGTTGCTTTAGAGCTGCTGTTAATGATTTTGGCCTGACAACAATAACAATGACATGTAAAAAATAAATATTAGTGGGTCAGAATAGAAACTGTTTTTTTTTTTTTGGTATTTTCTTTCCATTTCATTTCTTATTTCTTGTATTTCTATGGATTTTTTTTTACAAGCAATTTGAGTTGGTTGGATATTTGCTGTTGACAAACGAAATAAAAAGAATTTCAATTTAATTCTGCTTTCTGTAGCAGTTTTTATTTTATTTATTTTTGCGTTGCATTTATTCTGCAACAAAAAAATTCTATTCATTGTAACCTTGAATGTATACAACTTGCACAAGCACTACCACTACCATTAACGACAACAGCAGCTAAGCCAACCTAGTAAAACCATTACCAAATTCAAGCATTCAATGGCAACAAACCACCTTCACCTCTTTTTTTTTGTATTTCCAACACCATGTGCTTGCATACAACGTGCAACAGCTCTTGTAAAAAAAGGAGAAATACATGGAATAACTTTTCTTTCTTTCGTTTTTGTTGTTGGTTGTTGTAAATAAGCGAGTGTTTCTTTAGGGTTTTTATACAGGCCACCAACATCAGCGTCATTATTATCACCATCACCATCACCATCAACATCATTACCAACCGACATTCGACTTTATTGTTCTAAAGTAATCGTTATTACCACCAATTGCTATCGTTTGCGTTGGTTGTCGTTTAGCCTCCAGCAGCTGCTACTGCTGTTGCTGTCACACCAATGGTCAGACAAGGTAGCTAAACTGTATGAATAATTATGAGGTGTTAAATGTAATGTTAAGGTTAACAGTTATTGCCTCATATTACGCTACTCCAAACGGTCTTCAAAAAATGCAAAAAAAAGTATTCATGTTTTACATTCTCTAATAATATTTACACTCCCTCTCTCTCTCTCTCTCTCCCTCTTTACCCACACTCTCTATTTAAATATTTTATGAGGACTTTGACTCCCTTTATGGCTGCTGGATATACAATTTCCATTGTAACGGGAAAGTTTACATTGACTTCTACTCTATGGAGGACTATTATGAAAGCTTTAGCTGGTCAACTACCAACGATGTCATCTCATCTTGCATTGCTATTGCCTTTGTGCGAGCTATTGACGTCATTCATTGGTTTGTTATTATAACGCATACATGCACTCAATGCATACACGTGCATTTTTCTATGAAACTGTATAAATCAGAGAAATCCAACAAATACCAACAGAACTCGTTGTTGTAACTCAAATATTTGAAAAACATTGATACAGTGACTGGAAAAAAAATTAAAATAACATATCGACTACACCGTAAAGTTAAAATTTTGAAAGGGTTAAGGCTCTCTCTAGACTTCTGTAGATCATTGTATTTTAAATTTTATTTTTAAAATTGTCTTTCATTTTTACCAAATCTATTGTGCTGTATGAGTACATTTGTGCTACACTGTAAAAACTGTAATTATGTGTTAATTTATGTGCATAGTTTTTATGCTTGTATTTGATAATTTTTATCGTGTTTGTAATGGCGGAAATTGGTTTTATTTTGTGGTTTGAAAGCTTATTTTGTTCAAATGCTGATGTGACCTAAAATGTAATTTCTATTCGATCTGTTTGTTGTTTTACCAACAAATTTTAATGGGTATCAGGAGATTACATGATGGCATTTGTTGGTTGCTGCTCCAAAGTACTTATAACTTTATAAATACGCCTGAAATGGCAAATATAATGACATTTTTATGGAATTAAGAGATTAAATTCAGAAATATGCGATTTTTATTCATGATAAAAGGTTAATAAAGGTCAAATAAAATTTTTTTAAATTGGTTGTTAATAAATAGCTTCTCTGACAGAATTTGCTGAATTCTTTTTAAATTTTTTCATTATTATTTTCTAAAGCAATTCGTATTACGATCTGGTAGAAGAAGAAGATATTTTCATCAAAATTTTCGATCATCCTTGAAACAATCCTTACAGGGAGCTCTTATGGTTTTTGTGACTTCCCCCAAGAGGATATTACCAAGAACGACGTTACATTTTAAGAAAGTTCCTTATTGCCTATTACAACAACCCAAATATCCTTTGAATCACCCTAGAACCGGCTACTGTGGCTTGTGACAATTCTAAGTTCCCAACAGTATCGAAAATTTCGAGAATTTTGTCAAATTCTGTATCGCCTGTTGGAGTTTCTGAAGCCTTTTTCTCCCCCAAGTTCCTAAATGTTTTCTTTCTGTGAGGTTTTATAAATCCCCAATTTGATAAAAGTCCAGCTAGGGTTTAAAGTGCCTTCAAATTACCTCCACAGCTCTAATGTACGGAATTCCAATCCAATTTAACAGAATTAAAGTCCTTTAACGCGTCGAGAAGGCCAAGACAGGTGGTCGTAGTTGATCGAATGGCTTTAAGTGTCACTTATAACGGGTGATTTTTTTAGCTATTATCTTTTTGGCAACACTGGTTTAAACAGCTCATGCACATTTCGTGTTTTGTTTCACACTGTCAAACATCTTCAGTTTAACCATGAATCGTCTTACAAACGAACAACGCTTGCAAATCATTGAATTTTATTATCAAAATGCGTGCTCTGTTAAGAAAGTTCATCGCGCGCTTCTTCCATTTTATGGTCAGTTTAATCGACCCACTGAAGCGGCTATTCGGGCTATTGTGACTAAATTTCACATCAAATTTACATTGTTGGACATTAAACCACCAACACGCTTATGTGGAGTGCGAACTGAAGAAAATAGCGCAGCTGTATCGGCCAATGTTAGTGATGACCATCAGTTATCGATTCGTCGCCGTTCGCAGCAATTGGGCCTCTGTTACTCAACAACGTGGAAAATTTTGCGGAAGTATTTAGGTGTGAAGCCTTTCAAAATACAGCTGGTGCAAGAATTGAAGCCGAACGACCTACCGGAACGCATAATTTTTGGTGAATGGGCTCTTGGAAAGTTGGCCGGAGATCCACTTCTTTATCGAAAAATTGTGTTCAGCGACGAAGCTCATTTTTGGCTCAATGGATACGTAAATAAGCAGAATTGTCGATCTTGGAGTGAAGATCAGCCAGAAGCATTGCTAAAGCTACCAATGCACCGTACTTCTTCAAAGATGCTGCGAATCGTAACGTAACTGTGAATGGTGAGCGCTACCGTGACATGATATCCAACTTTTTTTTGCCCAAAATGCAAGAGCTTGACTTGCATGACATGTGGTTTCAACAAGACGGTGCCACATGCCACACAGCACGCGTAACAATGGACTTATTGAGAGGAGAGTTCGGTGACCATTTCATTTCATGTTCGGGACCGGTCAATTGGCCGCGTAGATCGTGCGATTTAACGCCTTTAGACTATTTTTTGTGGGGCTATGTTAAAGCTCATGTCTATACAGACAAGCCCGCTTCAATTGACGCATTGGAAGACAACATTGAAGCATTTATTCGTGAGATACCGGCCGAAATGTTGGAAAGAGTATGCCAAAATTGGACTAAGCGGATGGACCATTTGAGGCGCAGTTGCGGTCAACATTTGCATGAAATAATCTTCAAACATTAAATTATATGGACCGTACTATTGATTAAAATAAAGATTTCATACAGTTTTCTGAATTTTATGTGCTTTTTTTTTTGAAAAATTTTCCTATAGCTCTTAAAAAATCTCCCATAAAAATCACAATTGTAATCGAGGAATAATATTTCGTGGCATAATATTTCCTACTGGAATAATATCAGGGATGTCGGCTGAGAAAATAGTCGAATTTTTTTATTTTGGTTTAAATTTTTACCATTCCTGTTTTACCATTTTCTAACTAGAATTCGTGCGATTTGTTGTGTTTCTAGCATTTTAAATGAGTGATTGTCCAGAGAGTGCTTTAGGACGGTATCATTCCTTAAGGGTCAGTTCCAAGAGAGAATATATATGCGGCCGGTATTGTCTTGTATTGCTGGCACCCTATTCTCTCTCTTTTTATAAAACGTCACTGTCGTTTAGGATAGTAAATAAGAAATTACTTGAAATTTATAAACTTAAGCTTTAAGAGTTTAACAATACCTTTGTAATTGATATTCTTAGTCCAACTTGCTTTTAAATGCCAGACAATGTCCATTTTGAATAATTTATGGTTGATATTTCCACCATTTTCTTTTTTGTCTTTTAGAGACACGAAACCATTTCATTGATTATTAGTTTCGTATGAAATTTATTTGTTTTTCTTGCATTCTCTTGAATTTTATTTTATTTATTTTTTATTATTATTATTATTTCTCTTATTCAGTTTATTTGTTTATTTGTGTTTTTTATTCTTTTTCTTGTTCTTGTTTTTGTTTCTATTGTAATAATAATTCAATTTATTTAAAACGAAACAAAAAAAAATAACAACCTCACCTACAAATTTTATTATGATATTGACTGTGAGCAGCAGTAGCGCTCCTTTTGTATTCAAAACCATGGAAGAGATATAACAAGGGAGAGAGAGAGAGAGAGAGAGCACAAGAGGTAGGTTGATAATAATGAATATTTTTTTTGTTTTGTTTAATAAACTTTCGAGGACATTTATTGTCTATAAATATTCTCATTTTTTTACAATTTTTTACATGCACACGTTAGTTTTTTATTTTATTTTTATGTATGCAGCAGGAGTTTACTCTCAATACACATACCCATACATGCATACACTCATGCTATCAAAGCAATGTTTTACACACGCTCATAAGTGAGAAACAAATTATTGTAGTATAGTTTAGGGGTATGGAGGGGAATTTTTAATACTATTTATGGTTTTTATATTGGTTCTCTAATTAATATTTATTTTAAAATTTTTAGGTCATAAACACTACATATTTTTAAATTGAATTTTCTATGGAAAATGAACATAAGGCGCCTTATACGCCACAGTTAATCCACAAAAATTAGGTATTTTGCACCTAAAACTGAAACTATTCAAAGAATTTAACAAATTGGAATGTAATCGTATGGCGTAATTAATATTACATGATCAACAAAATTGGGCAAAAGGTCAAATAAATCCAATGAACCTGCCTACCGCAGCTGTTAGTCCATAGAGAAGTATTTTCAAATTGCTTTGAACTTAGTGAAAGCCTAACATATGTTTTCCCATAAATATTTTTTAACAATCCTCGTAGCTAAGCATTGAAATTTTTCGTCCATTTCTCTGAATACTTTTATCGTTTTGCTATTTTCCTGATAAGGTAAGCAAATCACGTTTCAACATTCACTTTTTTCTCGTTATATTCGACGGGCCGTACTCAATTGATTGTTTTTATTGTAAATTTGTAAACATTCTTAATATTATTTCGGTTATGATATCTGAATTTTGTAAGGTGCAGTGAAAAGAAATCGAATCTATTTTAGGCAAATATGTACTGATTCTCTCGACCTCAACAAAAAATTGTGTGATTTCAGTTACATTTGAAATCCAGCAATTTATTCTTCCATGTACCAAGGACATGGCAGTAGCATTCTGAATTGTACATATGGCACCTCAGCTTTGAAAACCCTGAAGCGATTCTAAACAGCAGCAATTTTGATGTTGAACTGTGTACAATAACGCAAGCCAGAGACAGACACTCTAGACGCGTGTCTAGGCCCTGTAAGTAACCACTAGGTTTTGTGCATCACGACATTTACAGAAGCAATACCTTACAACAAAAAATTATTGTTACTTTTTTACCTTTTAAAAACGTCTAAAATATGAACTCGTAGCTTGCAAATAGAATAAAAAATAAGTTTGGGTTTAGTTTCAATTAAAATCCTTTATTATTCGCACAATTCTGTAGGCCACTGTTCACAACTTGATGTAAACAACAACAATTGCTCTTCTTTGTTATTCCTCTGTTTACACCCTTTGCCTAAACAATAACAATCACTAAGCAATTATACGACAGATATTTGTAACGGAGATCTTGAAACCACGATTACTCTCTTCAAACGCACCGCGTTTTTATACAAGACTGACCGAACTTCACTAACTCACTTGCCTGCTTTGCTTTGCCTTTTATATGGCGGGGTAAACAGTCTGATGAATGTTCTTAAAGGCGAATGTTCCTGGTTTCGCCTTCTCGAAATCTCTATGAATGTCAACATCTTTGTTTAATTATTGTTGTTTGTGTATTTTGTTTACATTTATTCTTGTAGTATTTGTTGTTGTATTTTTGTTTACTTGCTTACCATTTTTATGCTGGTGTTTGTTGTTGTATTTTTGTTTACTTGTCTACCATTTTTTATGCTGGTATTTGTTGTTTTATTTTTTGTTTATGATTTTAACGTTAAGCGATGTATGGTAAAAGCAAAACACCACTAAGTAATTATAAAACGTTCGATTTCACGTAATTTAGTCGTATTATTTCTAAAGAAAAACAATAAATTTCTTTTAACTACACCCCGTATTGCGCACACAATACCATGTGGCTCATATTGCTGGTTTTTTTATGAAGAAAATGAAAGCAAAAGTCAAATAAATTCTAAATTCAGATGCAATTGTTACTTTCGATATTCGATTCGTTTTTCAAATGTCGATTCTGTTGTATTGTATTTGTAGTTGTTGTCTTAACGGAAAACTCATTGCTGTTGTTGTTGTCTCTTAAGCTAACCTCTATTTCACCTACAAAAACAAATATACACTCAAATATAAAAAATAATATGAACTGAGTTTACATCTGTCAGAGGATAATACGATAAAAGAGAGAGAGAGAGAGAGTAAAGTTTATTTAAAGAACACAAGTACACAAGTGTTCTTAAATAACAAAATTTAAGTACTCAAGACTAACAAAAGAAATAGGCACACACCCACACATACACACATTTACGGGCTCATTTAAAAAACCGTCACATAAAATCAATAAAACCCAACAACAATTTAAAATCGTAAGAAACAAAAGAGAAAAAAATTTCATTTCTTAAAGAGCACAGTAAAGGATGTGTTTTATGAGCTGCTGTATGTGGAGGCAGCCCAGCAGTAAAATTCTTGTGTTCAATTAACAGAAAAAAACCTGTTGCCTATGGAGGGGGGAGTGTGTGTTGATCCCTGATCCCTCATTCTTGCTTATTAGGTATCTAGACAGTCTCTGTTACATTTTCTGGTTTCACAGTGTGTGTGCGGGTGTGTTTTATTTTAAGTCCGTCTGGGCCTAAAAATCATTTTAGTTCGTTTGTTTACAATTCCATTTCATTACGTTTACAACGTTTAAGATGTCCATGTTGAAGAACAGTTTGTAAAAGTAAATCCTTTTTTATTTAATTTTTTAAATTAATTTACAGACCTGAACTGTAAACTACATTCTCGCACTGCAAAATTAAGAAGGGGGGGACGTAGACGTAGTATTAAAACTAAAGTACAGTAAAGTAAATTCGAAAGGGACACGCTAACAGAACAGAATGAGGAATTTACATACGATAATATTGTTTTACATAGCTTAACATTAAAATGATAAACAAAAGCAACAAAAACAAAACAATACAGTAAACAAACCTGTTTACAAATTATCGTACTGCTTAATATAACAACAAACACCAGAATAAAAAATGGCAAACAAGTAAACATAAATCCACAAACAACACTACATTAATAAATGCAAACAAAAATACACCAACAATACTACAATAATAAATGTAATCAACGATGTTTACAAATATAATATAATAATATATAATATAATAATATAATATAAATATAGAGATTTCGGGAAGGCGATGTCATGAACGTTCGCCTTCAAGAACATTCATCAGACTGTTTACTTTGCTATATAAAAGGCAAGGAAAAGCAGGCGAGTGAGTGAGTGAAGTTCGGTCAGTCTTGTGTGAAGACGCAGTGCGTTTGAAGAGAGCGATCGTGGTTTGAAGATCTCCGTTACAAAGATTTGTCGAATAATTGTCTAATAATTGTTATGGTTTATGCAAAGGGTATAAACAAAGCAATTGTTGTTGTTTACATCAAGTTGTGAACAGTGGCATACAGAATTGTGTGAATAATAAAGGATTCTAATTAAAACTAAACATAAATTTCTTTTCATTTTATTTGTAATCTACGAGTTCATATTTTAAACGTTTCTAAAAGTTAAAAACGTAACAATATCGTAGACAGAATGCTGTAATGCAAAACCAGATGAAGCGTTATGTGCGCGTTGACGCAGTACTGCAACATGAGACATTCGGTGACTTCCTCTCAGCGGTCTTCTGGCAAAAACTTTGAGAGTAAAATAAAACTTGTCATGAAAAGTTCCTCAAAAATCTGAAGTTTTGAGTCGACTTTAAAGTGTAGGTCCAGCCACTCACACATACAACATGGGGGGTGTGAGAAGATAGATCGTAATCCTGACTAAAGCGTTGTGATGACTAATTAAGTAAATACCCGTACGTGGATGAGTAAAACAATGGGCAAGACGTCACTCTCGTCCAGTCCTGGGACGGACCTTTAAAATATGTACCTAAACTGATATAAAAAAGGACTGAAAAATATGTAGGACACCAAGAGCAGATGCACGTATTCATAGTATTTGTTGTAATAAGCCTTTTACTTTCAAGTATGTACGTACGTAGCTGTGTACATAGGCTGAAGGACAGACAAATGTTATTCATGCCAAACTGTGCTGAAGTAAAATGTCCTTTAGGTGTTGGTATCTGAAGCAGAAAGTAACTGTATACGTATGTATGCACATATACATGATATGTTTAACGTTTTAGTGTTTCAAATAACGATGACAGTGTAAAATCCTAAAATAAGATTTCAAACCCTGCTTACATTTTGGATAGCCTGGCTGGCTGGGTGGCTGGCTTGCTGACTGCATGGATGGATGGATGTTGGTTGGTTTGGATGCTAAATATACTTGGTAATATAAGCTCTTCAAATATTTTACTAAACATGCCTAGGGGTGGGAGGAAAAAGAGAGAGAGGGTGGGGGGAGTAGGGAGCATATGTTTTGTATTTTGTGTGTACAAAAGAAACGTCCTATTTAGCAGCATTATAATCATCAATGTTGTCGGCACAGCATTATCCTCATCACCTTATGGGCATCATCATCATCATCATCAGCATCAGCATCGTCATTACTGTGTGTATCGTGGTGGTGGTGGTGGTGGTAGGATATTAATTTAGATTATAAAAGTTATTTGGTGCGGAAATTGTTTGTACGCTTCTCATGTGGCAACACTCCTGTTTTCAATACACATCCATGAGTGTGCACACACAAATACATATACATGATTCTATTTAGATACACTTTAGGTTTTATGCGGGTTAAATATATATGTATGTATAGACATACATATGTGTGTGTTTGTGACTTGAACCTTTAGCTTTTGTAGCGTTTCTTCATCGGTTTTAGCTTGTTGTAGTGGCAGTATCTGTAGTTGACATGTGTCATAACGTTTCTTTCTTCAAATAAACTTACTCAGGTGAACAGAAATATTGATTCGTTTATTTAGAAAATATTGTAGAATACAAAAACAAAAATAGAAAAATTGAATTAAAATAAAAAAAGAATCTTTCCCCATCTGTTAAAGGCATAACTGATGATGAAAGTGAATGGGTTTCTGAAAAACATGGAAAAATATATCGTCATTTAAATTGTCCTTTAGTCAATCGCTCCATCATTTGATGGAAGTCTAAAAATAACAAGAAAATAAAACAAATCTCAACGTCTTTAAAAGCTATTTCAATGAGCTAAAAATAAAATATTTTTTTCTTTAGAGTTCCTTGTTATTCATTCCAGCAAATTACGCTTACATTTCTTAGCTTTTTAGTTGTTTTATAGGTACTAAAATTTCTCCATTCAATACTGTTCTAGAGGAAACTTACTCCCAAGCAGAGATCAGCAATGAGTATTCTTATCTATATATACTTATACGCATTCATACTTATTTTAATATCATGGAACCTCTACTCTCTATTCAAAGTTTGAAGTACTCATCGTACTTATTCATACTTAACTACACGTATGATGTTCATGTTGATTTCGACTCTAAATGACGCAACATGTGCACGAAGCACAAAATAAGTATGAATCGTGTACGAACACTAATATATTCACTAAAAGGTTGTGTGTTTGCTCTGCTTGCTGCTCTGTCTTTTATGCTTATGTGTCTTTTTCTTTTTTTGTAAATGCAACAACAACTAAGACTGTAAATTATAAGTATTGTAAGTATATTTCTAAAGTTATGTTGATTGTAAATGAGTAGGCTCTTATGAATCAAACATATTTCGAATGGTATGAGTTTGATGTCAACGTTGTACGCATACTCATTGCAACTTGCACTTATAAATCAACGTTGTGAGTGAGTATGAATGCAGCAGAGTACATAGTTAAATTTCAATATTGTTGACTCACCTATATTCAAAATTTCATGAGTGCTTACGAGTAGCGAGAAAACGATTCATTGCTGATCTCTGCTGTGTACTTTACTCCAGTGCACATTGGTTTAAAATTCAGTTTTTTGGCCAAAATTTAAGTTTTTAATTTTCGTTTTTTGTAAATTTTTTAATACAGCATAATAGACAACACTACAAGTTATCAGAAAATAAATTTTGTTTTTCTAAACCGGTATTTACCGTTAGTCTACAGAGCGACAAACATAGAACTTTTTACTATTGTTGAATAATCAAGTGCAAGTCGTTTAACTTAAGTAGTTGGTCAAATAGTGTTTTTGAATAAAATTAAAAAGTTAAAAAAATATTTTTAATGGATAATAAAGTTCATGGTATGTATTAACTAATTGTAAAATAAAAAGTTAAAAAAAATAAATAGTCATAGAAATAATGTGTGTTGTTTACATGCATATTCGCGCATTCAATTATTATTTTGTTTTTCCATAAATTTAAACTTTAAAAAAATGTCCAACTTTGTCCAGTGAAAAAACAAAATTCGAAAATAGCATGTGGTCTTTTGCAACACATTCTAAAGTTTTTTCCTGCAATAACTTGCAATAACTTAAGATATTTGCTTTTTAATAGACTACCTTGGCTGCAGAAATGAAGAGTTCTTCAAAATTTGGCAAAAAAGAAATGCTAAAGAAAAGGATGACCTTTTGAACTTCGTTCTAGAAAAAACTGGAACTACAAATCCTCCTAAGGATTACTTAAAACATTTAAAAGAAAAAATAAGGATATATTGCGTAAAATTGGATGCAAAGTGGTCAGAATGCTTCAGAAACACTAATGTATTTATGTCTCGAAACATGAAATGGCTAAATTCTGAAGTATTTTTTAAAAAAGTTTTAACTGAAGTACCAAGCACCTCTAAATCAGGTCGGCCACGAATGTCTTTTAATGAAATGTCGAATCGTAGCAAGAGAAGTGAAGCAGCAATTATGTCTTCATCCAAAAAAATTATGACAGATTTATTAATAAATGCAGCACGTATGTCTGCTCGTAAAAAGGGAGAAAAAGACTTAGCTGTTGTTCTAAAGGAAGCAGTGCAAAGTCCAACACGACCATCGAAAATACAAAAACTGTGCGGGAAAAACTCAAAGGTGCCTGTTGCTCTCTCTAGTGAGGAAGCACTTGCTTTTCTTATCGAAAGCAATTTCTCAAAAAAAAACAGTACTGTGCTATCCGTATGGAGAACAAACAAAGAAACTGTAATATATTTCCTCCTTACTATAAGGTCTTAGAAGTAAAACACATGTGCCGACCTAAGAATATATTTGTTAGCGAAACGGTAGCAAAAGTACCATTACAAATGTTACTACAGCACACTGCAAAAAGAATTGTAGAAATGCAGAAAGATGTAATTTCACACAATTTTCAACACAATTTTTAATTAAATTTCACAGAATTGATAAAATATGATATTAATAATTAATAATAATTCAAGTATTAACAAAAAACTATTATATTCTCGCCGTAAATAATTTTGGCCAAAAAAATCGATTTTAAACCTATGTGCAGTGGTGATTTCCCTTTTCTGAAAAGCAAATTTCATTTAAATAAAAAATATTTGTCTAATGTTGCTCCAGGCTTTAGGCCTTAGCAGAGTTTTATAAAGAATTTGCCATGCAAAGTCGGATATAAACTACCTCAGTATTTCTTACACGGATCTTTAACTAAATGCTGTAAAAATATTTGAAGAAAACATAAATAAAAATGATAATAAAAGAAAATTTTCCTTTTATTTGTTGTTGGATACTTTCTTAACCTTGACATCTTTAGGCAGTCAAGGAAAATTCTGTCATTTTTTTTCTTCATTTAAATCGAAAAAAGAGGTTCGTTTTGTAGCTGCCAAAAATACAAAGTCACTCTTCAACAGACACCGAGTATCTATCTGTAAGCGTGTATATGTATAAGAGAAAAGAATTTGTTGTATTTGTATTTGTTGTAATAAATATTACAAAATAATAATAAAGGAAGAAAAGCCAAAATATTTTCAAATATTTTTCTTCTATCAACCCACGAAATCTTTAAAGGAAAAGGAAACAAACAAAAGAAGAATGAAAAAGAAAACCAAGACAGGAACTTGCAAGGAAGTTTATTGAAAATCCTTTTTTATTTTTATTTTTGTATTTTCTTAATTGAATATTTGAAAACAACATTGGATTGGGTGGGTTGGTTGAAGGAAGTGTGACAAAATTGATGTTTTCAGTTTGCAATTTTCAGTGAAAATTTTATTAAAAATTCTCCCCAAAGAAGTTGTCAACCAAATTAACAATTTTCCCTATAGAATAAGCGACTGAAACTACCTGATTCTGTTTCTGTTTTTGTTTTTATTTTGTGTTTAGCATTTCCTAGTGGAGCCTTTCTAAGTTTCACTTGTTATTTCATCACGAACGCGTTCTTCCCTAACTTAAGGGCAATTTCTGCTTGAAGTGCTACAAATTAAGATGACGAAAAACACTTACAATCTAAGAAATTTTCTAAAGAAAAACGCACACGCACACTCAGGCAAGTGTGAATTTAAAGGAAATTACTTATACAGTAGAGGGCAAAGGAGGAGTGCAACAAATAAATTTTAAACAATTTTTTTCGTATTCGTTTTGATAAAATACTAAAGCAATGCCAACAGAATGCCTAAAATCGATTGTTTAGGAGAAGTACTAAAAAAGAGTAATGAAAAGTATGTTTTAAAGTAGACAAAATAAATTTGCTATCAAAGCATAGCTTACATGTGTCTCCTTATCTGTATGTTTTCAAAGAAGATTCTGCTACTGAGCAGTCATGAGGATTGCCGTGACCTTTGACTAGAAGGCACTACAGCGTTCCTGATTTCCAAGTATTCTAGTTACACAACACACACCCGTTTTTCATCCGCTTTCAAATCATAGGTGTACGGTATATTTCCAGTAAATTTAGAACACAATCCATTGTGATAACAATATTCATAGGCCTGTTTCGATAGTTGTAGGAGAGCATATAAATCATCATCATCATCGGCACGGAGTGTATTTGGAGAGCTGCTTAGCAGTTGTCTGTTTACTGAGTACAACTTCCTTGCCATAACAGTTGCTTATTTATTATGGTATTATTGTAAACATAACTGCATCTATGCATTATACAAAGGTTTTTTTTATTTTGAAATTATTACAGCTTGTTCTTTAAGAACATTTTCCAATACACAAACACAAGTTAATACATGTTGTATAAGAGATACATACATACATATGTATATGGGTCATTTCCACATGAAAATGAATTGGTATTGTATTGTTACATTTTTACGTTTTAAAAATGTTTGAAATATGAGCTCATAGATTGCAAATAAAATAAAAATAAATTTGTTTCCAGTTTTAATTAAAATTCTTTGTTATTCGCACAATTCTGTGTGCCACTGTTCACAACTTGATGCAAACAACAACAATTGCTTTCCTCTGTCTATACCCTTTGCATAAGCAATAACAATTACTAGGCAATTATTCGACAGAATTTTGTAACAGATACACTGAGCGCCAAAAGTGAGTAAACATCACTGAAATAATTAATTTTTTAGGATAGCGAGAAAAGTAAATGAGAATAGTCGAATAAATTTCCAAAAATAAAAAAGTTTATTTATTACTTATAAAATGTTAAAACAAAAACAACAATTCATGAAAAAGGGACTTTTTTATACTTAAGAACAAAACTGTTTTATACTTAAGAACAAAAGTGTTGACTCACTTATGGCGCTCACTGTATTTTCAAACCACGATTACTCTCTTCACACAAGACTGACTGAAGTTCACTAACTTACTAACTCGTGTGCTTTGTCTTGCCTTTTATATGGCAGGGTATACAGTCTGATGAATGTTCTTGAATGCGAATGTTCGTGACTTCGCCTTCTCGAGATCTCTATAAATGTAAACATCGTACATTCATTATTGTTGTTTGTGTATTTTGTTTACATTTATTCTTGTAGTGCTTGTTGTTGTATTTTTGTTTACTTGTTTACATAACATACATACATAATTTGTCATTGCAACCCTTCAGTCAGGATTACGACCTAGTTTCTCACACCACTTATGTTGTGTGTGTTAATTTTATACATGAGTGGCGGGACCTACAGTTTAAAGTCGACTCCGAACGACAGATTTTTTGAGAAACTTTTCATGGCAACTTGATTTTAACGCTCACAGTTCATGACAGAAATCTGTTGAGAGAAAGACGCCGAAAAAATACTTTTTGTATTTTATTTTGATGTCTGGCCTGGGGCCCGAACCTTGGCTTTTCGTCTAATAAGCCAACACACTACCTGCTAGACCACGGCGACTTGTTTACCATTTTTTATGCTGGTGTTTGTCATTGTATTCAGTAGTACGATAATTTGTAAGCAGGTTTGTCTACTGCATTGTTATGTTTTTGTTGCTTTTGTTTATCATTTTAATGCTAAGCGATGTAAAAGCAAAACACCGGTATCTTGATAATTCATTTTCGTAATAGTATTCTAAATGAGTTGTTCGTCTTCTCTGTTAATTGATAAAGCAGTTTTAATTTTCCAATGTTGGTTGTATTTCCAAACCTCTTAATGTTAGCAAATGTGTTCCTCAGGAATAAATTCTAGGGTCTCTTTTGTCCTGTGGGTATATAAATGATCTGTCTGACCTATTAGTTAACTGTAAAGTTCATATACATATAGGCTGACTTTCAAAATGTATCAATACAAAGTTTGTATGCAGTTCTATTACTGTATATAAACTATGTAGATATGCAAAGTAGCCAAACAATGCATCAACTATAAATCCAATGCCTGATTGCTTTTTGACTGCGTTAAAAATACACATTGACGACGTTTTGAAATAGTATACTTTGTTAACATTTTGTACAGCGGCATTATGAAACACGATACTTTATTCAAACACAAAGTAACTAACATTTTGGAAGGCACTCATATGCTGATGATGTGCGGTACTAATATTTGTGAATATTAAATTCCTGTACAGATTATATTAATCGTGCTGATCTTCAGCAAACGGACAGGACTATGCATCATCCTTCTAAGTCTAAATGTATAATATTTTCGAATAGTAAGAGATCAATTGTCATACGTGAATTCAATTCGACAGTCAAGCCTGTATTAATGAGTCTTAATTGAAGTGGAAAGACCCCATATATGTGTCGGTGTAACGATAAAAACATACGAGAGTGTATTGTATACACAATGTCATGAAATTTTTAGTTAATAATTTAAGAAACCTTTTAAAAATGTATACAAACTATGGAACATCAAGGCTAGGGAAGAAATATAACTGCGCTTTGCTTTTACAAACGATTCACTGAAACGTTACATGAATCCTTTACGGAGGCGTATAATGAATATGAATATGTGTTGCTACAATATTACAGTATAAGGAAGGTCTTCATTAGGAATGCCTTACACTTCTTCACCAATTATTTAGTGTGTTACTAAGTGTGTAATTTGTGTAGGAATTCTTTTAGCAGCAACAACAATAACAATGTGATTGTAATGTGTGTGGCTTTGTGTGTGGTTTTAACGTCAAATTCTTCCGTTTCCTGATAATTTTCTAGAAACCCAATCATTTTCCAATCGTTGTTTTACTCTTCATTAAACTTAAAAGGGGTTTTTCAACACTATTACACACACACTATGAACAATCAATTTGCATCTCTGCTAACACACGTCATAATGATTTTAAATTAAAAAAAAGGAGAAGGAGAGGAGAGAAAAAAAAACAAAATTTGTTTAGAAGAGAAATTCCTTGTCCATATCATTTAGGGTTGCTAGTATGGTTAGACGTTACATCCACTTTGGCTGTCACTGTGCATGTGGGACGCCACAGTTATTTTTAAACAAGAAACTAAACAAAATAGCTTTCGCCTTGCTTCACTTGGCTATTAAATACATCGTTTAGCATGTACATATATACATACATACGTGTATGTATATGTCATAAGAGAAACTTATTTAGTTTGTGTGGGTGAAAACGAACTTTTGCTTGGTTCTTGTCTTTTATTTTTAAAATTCATCCATAAGATGACTGACTATATAGTGGTTGTCACTCTTTCATATCGTATGGATTTTCTAAAAAAAAAAAAAAAATTATTCTTTTGTTGTTGTTATTTTCCTTGAATAAACGACATTATTTTTTATTTATTTACAAATCATTGAACAATAATTAATTCAGTATTAATAATGCTTTTAAATATTTCGAAAATAACGAAAATCCAGCAAAATTGTTCATATTCATGGCTTTCATCATCAAAAAGTGCCAATGGAAGGAGGTAGCATCAGCATATGAAGGGGGGGGTAAGAGGTGTTTTAAATATAAAAAATGTTTAAATTTTAATTCAAGAAGAGAGAGTCTAGAGTTTTCTAGATGAATTATTTGTAGGGAATTGATTTGAAAACCATGATAAATATTATCTTCTTTTCCTGGATTTGAATCTGAGTTCGGGTTTTTTGATCAAGAACTTCAACTTCAATCACCGTGCCTCCTATTTGAAACAATATCTGTAGCGGGAAATCAATCAATGGATGGAAAAATGAAGACGTAGACATTTGAAAGCACGTTTAGAGTCTTGGATGAAGTCGCCGTAGTCTAGTAGGTAGTGTATTGGCTTGTTAGACGCAAAAGCATGGGTTCGAGCCCCAGGCCAGGCATCAAAGACAAAATACAAAAATTATTTTTTCGGCGACTTCCTCTCAGCAGATTTCTGGCAAAAACTCTGAGAGTAAATAAAAATTGCCATGAAAAGTTTCTCAATAAATAAAAATCTGTCGTTCGGAGTCGACTTTAAACTGTAGGTCCCACCACTCATGCAAACAATTAACACACACAACATAAGTGGTGTGAGAAACTAGGACGTTGTACAATGGGTCAATTCGACCTCCGGGTACTGTACTTGTCTTAATTGACAAGTACACGTCCTCTAACCTCACCTAACCTTAGACTCTTGGATCATTTCAGTACTTTTCATGCTGCTTAGTAGCAGGATATTTTCTAAGGATATACTGATCTACTCGCAAACAGCCAAACGTAAAGTGCGTTACGAACTTCATATGAAAGCCTAACCGTAAAGTCCGTTGCGAACGTCATGTGAACGCTGAAGTTTTTCCGCAAATATCTGCTATTTTTCTAGGAGTCTCATAGCGACAAGTACACGGAAACTATTGGGGAATACCTGAACATCATCTTATGTCCGTACGAGTTCACTTAGCCACAATAAAGCTGAAAATTTGAAATTAAATCACCAACCCATAGCTAACATTCGCTGGGCAGTAGAGAGGATTTACTCGATCACTTTGTTTAGTTGGATGAATCTTAATTCTTTTTTCTTCCTCGCCTACATATATTGTTTCCTTCCTTGTCAATTATATTATCGTGTATCAATAAGGCGTTATCTCACACGATTTTTCAAGCAATTGCGAATTGGAGGAGGAGAGGATTTACTATGCCACTGCCACTGCATTCGCGTTAAGTTTTTTAGAAAACTTAGCAACGGGATTCTTGCACAACCCCAACACATCTATTGGAAAAGAAATTGAAGCAAATTGCAAAGCTGGTGCAGCTGTCTAAATGGCTCGAGCGAGAGAATTCTTCCTAATGGCATGCACCAGTGCCTTCTTTCCTAAAATATGGGTGTACAAGAGCCGTAATAAAATGATTTGTTGCTGCCGCTATATCGCGTAGATGGTTATTTCACAAAAAACATTAAAAATTCGCTCATTTTGATTATAGGTGTCGTTTAACCCTCCTCTTAAACCACTCTCTAGAAAGACGTTCGCAATTTAAGCGTGCAATCATACTGAAGTCGCCGTGGTCTAGTAGGTAGTGTATTGGCTTATTAGACGTAAAGCCAGGGTTCGAGCCCCAGACCAGACATAAAGACAAAATACAAAAAATATTTCTTCGGCGTCTACCTCTCAGCAGATTTCTGGCAAAAACTCTGAGTGTTAAAATAAGATTACCATGAAAAACTTTCTCAAAAATCTGTCGTTCGGAGTAGAATTTAAACTGTAGGTCCCACCACTCATGTATAAAATTAACACACACAACATAAGTGGTGTGAGAAACTAGGTCGTAATCCTGACTAAAGGGCTGTAATGACCAATTATGTTATGTATGTATGTATGTAATCATACTACAATGGAGGATAACACAATTTTTTAAAAGCAAAGCAAAGAATGCACTGTCATCTCATAGCAAATGTTACAAGTTTAGTTGCTATTTACTTAATCTCAACTGTTTCAACGCAATTAATTGTGTCACATGCATTGGCTGGCATATTTTCATTTTCATGTGTAATCACGTATGTATGTATGTATGTACTCCTCGTATTTACAATAACAAATTTCATCGTATTTTTTTTTATTTTTATCTCGTATCTTAATGACATCCCTGAACACATTTCGACCCAATTACGCAGCTGTCTGAGTGCAACAGTTTGCCAGGGGATTTCTATTATTTTGTTGATGTTTTTTTTGTTTTTGGTTATTGTTATTGTTGTTGCCGTTTAATTTTCCTGTGCTTCATAACAAATTAGAAGGCAAAACGTAATTAATTTTAGAAATTATTTTCTTCCTCTTCTTTTTTGCCTCTTCTGGTTTTTTTTGTGTGTGAAAATAATTCAATTATTTACGCTACTGAAAGTTAAACTAGACAAAAAGAAAAAAAAAAGAAACAAATTTTGTTCCTTTTTCAACCATGCCTCCAACGAAATAAAAAAAAGAAAATGAAAGTATGTATTGGCCTCGTATTTGCCTTGTTTTTGCAGGCGTAAAAGCTAGGAAGTAGTTCAAAGCAGAAGAGCGAGCAGGCCAGCCTGGCATTTCTGTAAGAAGCCAGTGGTCGTTTTTAGGTCACTTTGAAGAGCATCAAAAATAAACACGAAAAAAAACAACAACAACGAATGGAACAGGAGCATTCTCGCATCTACAAATTTATAGGCCATGATGATGGACGTACGGACGGACTAATACGACTCGTACAGTTACAAAGACAAAATTGAATGCCTTACGTGCGTATACAGTTACTGTTATTGTTGTTGTTCGTCTATTTGCAAGGAAATTACTTACTTTACCGTTACAATATCTGTATGTACGTATGTACATATGTAAGTATGTATGTACGTTTCTGTTTCTATGCTGTGGTACTTAAAAGAGGAAAACGTTGACAATCGATGAAAATCGAGTGCTCAAAGTTTAACGAACTTTTCATTTTCAATTATACTCAAAATGTACTCTACTTATATACTTGTTTACTTATATACATACATACCCATACATAGCCCCATACATAGCCATACTGTATACTGACATATTTGAACTTCTGTATCGTGGTATGGTACATACATTTACAGCTTATATTAGCTAAATAGCAACATGATTTACACAATTTAGTTAAAAAATAAGTTTAATTTTTCTTCTTTCTTGCAGATATTTTAATCAATTTCTTCATTGTATCTCAAGAGTAGCAGCTAGTTGCGCCGGTAAGTACACAAAGACATAACTACAGTTGATTTTTTTGTATTGTTACGTTTTCATCTTTTAAAAACGTTTAAAATATGAGGTCGTAGAATAGAATGTAAATAAAATAAAAATAAATTTGTATTTAATTAGAATTCTTTATTATTCCCACAATTCTGTGTGCGACTGTTTACAACTTGATGTAAACAACAGGTCGTAGTGGTAGTTCTGATACCAAAAAGCTCACATGAGCACGCATAGCGGCCCGTTGCGACGCCACAGGTGAATGCAGTCTCTGTACTGACCAAGTACTACCAAAACCAGGGAAGAGGAAGAAGTTGGTAAGCGCAAGGGCTGCACGGGCGTAAACAACAACAATTGTTTTTCTTTGCTATTCCTCTGTTTATACCCTTGCATAAACAATAACAATTATTAGACAATTATTCGACAGATCTTTGTAACGGAGATCTTCAGACCACGACTACTTTCTTCACACAAGACTGACTGAACTTCACTCACTCACTCACCTGTTTTGCCTTGCTTTTTATATGGCAGGGTAAACAGTCTGATGAATGTTCTTGAAGCCGAATGTTCGTGACTTTGCCTTCTCATAATCTCTATAAATGTAAACATCGTTGTTTACATTCATTATTGCTGTTTGTGTATTTTGTTTACATTTATTCTTGTAGTGTTGTTTGTGGATTTTTGTTTACTTGTTTACCAACCTTTTTTTTGCTGGCGTTTGTTGTTGTATTTTTGTTTACTTGTTTATCATTCTTTTATGCTGGTATTTGTTGTTATATTATGCAGTACGATAATTTGTAAACAGGTTTGTTTACTGCATTATTTTGTTTTTGTAGCTTTTGTTTATAATTTTGATGTGGTGTAAGAGCAAAACACCAGTATCTATATTTTTCATTTTCGTAAAAATATTTCTAATATACAGTCACACAGATAATTATACTTACCCCCCTAAAAACCAATTTTTTAAAAAGTTATGAACTTCTAATCTAAAATTTCTTTACATTAGTGTCTGTAACGACATATTTACTTAAATAAAGAAAAAAGATTCCCAAAATCTATGAATTTGTTACTACAGTTTGCTTAAAACCAATATGGCACCACAGAAAATTATACGTACGACGTATATTTCGTATAAAATTTCTCCAAGAGTAGCCCGGTATATAAAAGGCATTGTGGATAAAAATCCTTGGACTACAGCCGTAGAAATACGAAATACCTCGGGAAGTGATCACAGTGTTATTGTGCATTCCGAAACAGTTCGAAGTGTTTTGAGAAAGAACGGTTTCCGCAGCCGAGTGGCGAGAAAAAAACCACGATTGGAATTCGCCCAATAATATATGGACAAGTCAACTGATTTTTGGACGAATGTAATATTTAGTAACGAGAACAAATATAATTTGTTCGGCTGTGACGGAAAACAAAAAATTTGGCGCTAAAATCAATTGACTTGTCCATATATTATCTTTTTTAAAAAAATGTTTTTTAGGGGGGTACGTATAATTATCTGTGTGACTGTAATTTTCAAGCACAACTGGACTAGTTCAGCGGACCATAAGTTTTATGATATTTTTGATGTGATTGAAAATCTACTCAAATAAACAGAGTTTTTTTTTAAATACTATTCTTTCAGTTCACAAGTCTATATACAAGATAGTTAAAATCTTTACTAATTAGCTCTCCACAACTGTTAAACATTAGCTATTATCCGAAGCATTAATCCTTTAATCGAACCTGAATATTACCGTTGATTTATACATTGTATGCCAACATTTTCACCCCAAAAAAAGCTCTTCGTAAAGTATTTGTCTATGATAAATACTTTCATGGGTTCGTGTCCTGGCTAAATTATAAACGCATTTATTTAAACTGTTATATTAGACTATTATTGTTATATTTTTCATCGTAAATTTCTTTATAACAAAGAAAAGATTTATAAAAAAATTCAAAATACAATCCAAACATTATACTAAAAAAAAAAATTACATTACGTTACGTTGCGTTACGTTCTGCTACGTTAAGTAACGTTATGTTATTATGTATGTATATATTTAAAAATCGTTTAACTTAATAACTAATTTGGCAATATACAGGGTGTGTCTTTTTTTTGAAGAAGACCAACAAAACTAAACCGGTAACGGATTAAGAATCCATGTCATTGTAGCCTTCATCCCAATCCCAACCATTGAATTCGAAATCCTAGACGGAGAGAATTAAAAGAAGGAGAAGAGACATAAATTGCATTTTCAAACTAAGTTCTTCGGATCAAGCAATGCTTACATAATCTTCCATATCTAAATCTGCATGGGCATCGGTACTAGGCGAACAGGCCATATAGGATACCCCGGTATTATGCCCAGAACACTCACAGGTTTGATTGGCTGGCGGTGCAGCACTCTTGGCTACACGTTTGGCAAAGATGGTGGCAAATCTCTTGATGGGATACTTAAACTTGGGCATTAACTTTCGTGCACTAAACACCGAACCGTTGGTCTCCAAAGCCAAAGGCGTGCATATGCCCAAATTGCTCTTGGGAATATGCAATTGGGCACGTGTTGCATTATCACCCTCGGGGAAGCGTTTCGAATACACCAAATCACGATCGAGACCAAAGAAATGGCGCAGTTTGCGTGTCTTTTCAAATTCAAATTCTGTATCGGCTAAAATATGCAGATTAACACCTTCCTCACGCATGTATTGCAATATAGAACTGTAGTCGAAACGCATGTGACGGGCAGCGCAATCACTACAGGAGAGTAAAATAAACGTTTTCGATACACCAGGACGGAAATTTAATCTGGTTGCTGTGGATATGGCCTGTAAGATATCATTATTGGTGCCATTGGTAGTGTCTATATGGTCAAAGTATTTCGCCAAGTTATTAAAGTCCGTAGTGAAGACGGAGTTTTCATAATAAATGCTGCGTGGCTTGTCGAAAGGTGCCACACCACCAAAGGTCAATACAGCGTAGCTAAGAGGAAAAAAATTACAGAAAAATTTTATTAAAAAATAAAAAAAATGTACTTCTGTGATAGCCTTACCGATTGTTAGTGAGTTTATGGGCCAATAACTGCTCCTCTAATGTGGCCACTATGGACATCATATTTTTATTCTGATTCAAATTGGTATTGCAAGGCTTAGCCTCCACTATGAACACAATATCACTGCTGCGTGGCACTTCTGAGCCCGTTAACTCCACAAAAGTGCCCTCAGGCACATACGAACCATTGGTTAGCTGGCAGCTGTTATAAAAAGCATGACATGACATGACAATGACATGGTTTTTCTTTATTAACAAATCCTACTTACTATACGCATTGATCCGGCACTCTCATGGGTATTTTTGCACTGGTACAGGCCTCTATGTAGGCCAGAGCGGCTGTACAGGCGCCCTTATTAGCTGGATGACCCAAACGTACTTGATTGGAATTGCTGGCCAAATCCAAACAGATATCATAGAAGGGCTGTATGTCTATGGTATCGGCACAGGCGGACAACATTCCCGACTTAAAGTACAGATCACATACTGTGCTTGCCTCTTTGGTTATGGCCGGCTGAATCGTACCGGGTAACATTTTTTGTTTACACTTTTGCACACTCCAGGAGTCAGTGAATTCGGTGGGATTTTTCGTGATTTGATTTCTTGATGTGGTAAACTCATCAAAGATTTCATTGTTCATGGTGCCGAGAACGCCAGCAGTTTTACCGAAATACCAACCGCTTACCTCGAACCAACACAAATCGAATTGAACATTACAGCTCAAGGCGAATTCGGTATCCGAAATTATCGACAAAATATCCAAATCGCGCGCTATGGTTATATCGTTCAATTTCAAAGGCAACAAAGACCTTTGATTGCCATTTATCGTTATAAGCTATAGAGGAACGCAATAATAATGAACAAGAAATTTAGAGAGAGAGACCGAGAGAGAGAGAGAGGGGAAAGAGAAAACTTACATCGCTGCCTAAATCCACTTCGATTAGCTCACCATTGGCTATAAAGTTTAATTTTCTGGTGGCTATGGCATCACTGTTAGTGGTTGTTGTCTAGAATACAGAACAAAAGGTTATTACGGGTACTTCTTCAATTAATTTCTGTACTTACCGAGGGCTCCAGCATTAAAGTGAAATTGCCCTGGAAGAAATCATGGGTCAGCAGATAAGAACACTGTCTATTGCGTTGAGCGCCTGACATTTGTTCGAAACGTAGATTCAAACCCACAAAACGCTTGTCAAAGGTCATATAATGTCTCGAGTCAATTAACAAGGCACGAGCTAATGGAAAACAAAATTAGGAAGGCCCGTTCTTTAAGTGAATATCACAGAATACTTACAGTAATATGGCGGCAGCCATGTTTTAGGATCCAAATGTTGTCTCATATTGTAGATACTGCGTATCACCGAAGAATTGGTGGTGGTTAGGAAATTCTGTACCTTGTTCAAGAATTTATATTCGGGTATCTCCTCAAACTTGGGTGTCTCATTGAAGGCATGCCAAGACATGGGCAACTTTTGTTCCAAATCTAAAATGCCCTCTTCAGGATCAAATATAAATTTCGTTTTCGCTTCCCTATACATATCCGCAGTTTCCAAGGCATTTGTCGCATAATTGCGCAATTTATTGGCAATCAGGTTATACAGTTCATGTAACCGGGCCTCGAACTGTAGCTCCTCTGCTACCCATTCAATTTTTGCCATTACCTCTTTATATTTTTGTATAACCAAGTCCACTTGTTCGATTTTCTGCAGCTCCTTAATATCTTCCCAGATTTCGGTCAATACCTCGTTCAGCTCTGCACCAAAAGGCACCAGTTTAAAGTACTTTTCCTTAATGAAATTCCACGCTATCAATGAATATTTCTTGATATTTGTTATGGCATCATGGGACTTGATGTCTCTATATAGACGATCCACATCCTGGGTAAAACTGGAAACTTTATTGAAATACGGAGACTCGGCCAATTCATTGGTTCTCTTATAAATGAAATCGAACAGTTCCTTGCTCAGGTCCCACAAGGCGGACTCCACATAACTAATGAACTTGAAAATGTGCGGCTCTAAACGTTTTAAAACACCACGCCAGTAATTGGTCATCATGGACCAGAATTTATTCCACAAATTCTCCACATATTTTATAAACGAAATGTGCAAATCCTTAATAAACTTGTCGTACTTGTGTACGCCCTTTTCCAGCAATTCCGACAAATACTGCAAAGAGCCGCCATGGAAGAAACGCACAATGGCTTCCAAAACATTATTATAAGTCTTCTTAACAGTTTCTATTAACCAAACCACACTATTGCGCAAAGCTTTGCCAGAGTCACCCATAGCCTGCCACAGTTCTGAGAATATTTTGGGCAATGACTCTATGTGATCCCTAATGGCCAACTCATCGATAATGGTGAGCGTAAAATTGACCACAGTTTTAATGTAGAAATCATTGGCCTCGTAGGATTGATTGACAAACAAACGCAAATCGTCCAAATCTTCTTCCAAAACAGACAACTGGCCTATGTCATCGAAGAAATGCTGATTGTAGGCCTTCGAAGTATCCCATATGACACCTATGGCCTCTATGCTTTCACTATACAAGGACTTGATCCAAAAGTCTATGCCCTCGGAAAAGGAATTGTAAACTGAAGAGCCAATATTTTGGAATTTCTCTCTCAATTCCTGCTTAATTTTCGGTCTCCAATGGAAGCGTCCCGTTACTAAACGTGAGTGATTCATTTTCAAATAGGAACTGACATCGATAATGCGTATCTCTTCATAATTGCGCCAAATATCCAAATAGCCACTGCGTACGTCGGGTATGGAGCCTATCAGTTGCAGATTTTGAGTGGCATCTTCCGTTAAATTAACCTCGGCACGAGCATATTTTTGTAAAATATCCACAAACATGTAGCCGGTGTTGTTCGTCTCGGGCGTATCCCATATGGTGGCATTTAAGCCATATATGGGAAAATTAATAGAGGGCATGGCCCATACCCTTACCGAGCGATAGGGAGAATTGCGCTAAAAGAAGGGATATGAAAAAGACTTTCACCAAGAAAGACAATAAAACTCGCTCACCTCATATTCAATTTCCTTGCGGTTTAAGTCCAATAATGCCAAAAACTTGCCATGTTTTTCTGGGTAATAAGATCTCCTGTAATAGGCATAGGACTCGGTCTTGTAGTAAGAGGATTTGGCAGCTAGGGAACCATTTACTTGCACATCCAACTCGGAAGCCACATGGTAGGCATAAAACTTGAAGGTATAATTGGTGTTGCCATAGTACTGGTACAAGTCTTTCAATACAGCTCCCACAACAATGGCATGATCCTTGTCATCGGAATAATCGATTAATAAATCGGTTTTTATAACATCCACATTGCCACGATAGTAGTTGGCTTTCAAAGTGACATCCTTTTCCAGATACGGATGGCCTACTGTTATCAATACAGTTTGATGATCTTTGTCGCCCTTGCCCAATGGAACATCCTGCCACAGTAATGCGGTGCGTACAACTTTCAAATCATCATCATACGATTCGGGATGAGTCCATTTGAAATTAATATCCGAGAAGAATTTGCTCTCGGTAATATAATACCAGCCTTCAGTGGTTAGAGTTCGTTTGGGATAGGACAGGTCAATTAAAAATTTACGTGAGTCATTGCCACGCTAAAGAAGAGAAGAATTTATCGGTTAACGGTTTTCAAACGTAACATTTCTACTTTAGAACTTACCATCGTATAGTTGCTCAATTCCAAATTATAGGCTATCCAAGCAGTAGGCGATAATTCTAATTTACTGCGATGCTTTATCATCTTCTCACTTTCCTCTTCAAAGTTGGTGGTTAAGATCACCGTGCGATTGGGATGTATGGCCACTATTTTGAATTCCTGGCCATTGGCTTTGGTGGTGGTATACAGCTCGCCCGTAAGATTAAAGTTTTCAACATTCCGCAGTTCAAATACCTGTATGTGCTTCACGTCTAAGGTCTCCCCTGGCTTGGCCATATCTTTGGTATTTACATAGTGTATGCCCAAAGGTTTCATTTCATTTTCTACTGTAATATCGGTGGTAATAATATGCTGGGGCTCATGTACCTCAACACATTTGTACACTCCATTGAGAATTTCTTTGTCATTGTAAATGATCTTAAGCGAGCCCTTATCCAAGTCAGGCTTTTCATTTAAGCCGTACTCAATATCGGCACGATGTCGCGTTGTCAAAGGCACCTCCATATTTATAGTGCCTTTAAGATTGTGCTCCAAGTCCTGGCCATTGTAGAAACTGTTCAACTTAAAGTAGGCCGTATCGCTAGGCCAAGTTGCTAGGAAATAACGATAGGTTTCGGCACCCGCGGTGGTAAAATTAAAATCACCCTTAAACCAAGTCATATTTAAGAATGGTGTGGTGCTATTCACATAACCATACATATTGGAAATGGTATTGAAGGCTATATCCACATCGGCTATGGGATTCGTAGCTGGGTAATCAATAGTGCAACTGTTTAAAAGAAAGAAGAAGATTTTTTAGTTGAAAAAACTTTCGTTTTATTTAACTTACGCCACTGTGTGATACTCATCCGCACGCAAATCATAATTGCCCTTCATAAAGAAGGTGTCCTGATCCGTATATCGGGGCGTAATCAATTTAGCATAGAACTCCCGTCTGTCTTTTGTTTTGCGCAACATTTGGAAGTCTCCCTCCACTGTATTGATATTCTTATCTACACCCCATTCCACATGTCCTAAACCCTGTAAATCGGTGGTATTTCTAAAGGACAAGCGGCCCAAATACTTGCGTTTGGCATCTTGTGAACGATACTTGCCTTCTAAGAACACTTCAGGCTTGACGCCCTGCTTTGTAATCAAATTACCGCGATAACGCACACCAAACTGATGTACATCGCCTATGGGCTGTGGCAATAGGGCGTTAGCATTCGCTTGCAAATCATCGGCCGAACGATAGTTCAGAGTACCATTGACAGCCAGTTTCCATTTGGAATCAACATCCAATTTGGCGCCAGTGACTAAACGTAGGAATGATTTTTCGGGATTGATATACTTGGCACTGGCATGCACAATTCTAGGCTGGGCTTCTGGCCTCTCCATATAGCTTTCCAAAGTTAATTGCATATTTTCAGCCCACAGCCAGGACCAAATGCAATTACCGCGACCCACATTAGAGCCTATGCGGTACTCACCGCCAATGTTGCCACTATCCTGTCGAACAGCTATGTCGGAGTGCAGCTTAACCGAATCAATACCCAATTCTCGCCAGGGTGTTTCCAAATTGATGTCTCCTATAACATGGCCCTTTTCTCTGGGCCTTAATTTGCCATTGAAATTAATGCGTTTGATTTCAGGCAGGGTAGACTGAACCAGTACGGAGAAATCCATGCCGGCATCATCGCTCTTGGAATAGCCACCCGATATTTGACACATTTTACCATCCTCTATGGCACTAAATTGGAAATTGTAACCCTTTTGATTGCCCGACATCGACTCGGTAATGCTGAGTTCTATAACACCATCCCGTCCTCCGGATTTGGGTTGCACCCTTAACCTGGTATCAGTTGGATAATTGTCGGCCATTATTATAATGCCATTCAAAGCATAGGTAACCATATTGCGATACAGATTCCCGTTGACGCGATATTCTTTAGGATTTTGTGGATTCTGTATGAGAGAGCCATGCATGGAAATATTACGGAAGTTTTCTATGGGACTCCATAGCTCAACATTGAAAATGTCATCCTTTTTGCTAGCACGACTGCCATATTCAATGCGCTGGCCGCTTTGGCTTACAAAAGCCAAATCAAATGTAAGTTGGGGATTATTGCTGCGTGTAATTTGCAGGTTTGTTTCGACCATTTGCAAAGGCAACATGGTTGTCCGAACCTTGCCTTGAGCATTTACTAAATGTTGAGGGTCTTTGTGCCAAGCAGTTTCAATTGCAAACTCATTGATCACCTCATTATCGGTAACCACAAATTGTATATCAACCGAATTGTCAATTTGGGAGAAATCCTTTTTGAAATAGGCCCGGCAACCATAGTGGGGTATAACATTGGTGTTAAGCAGGATGCCCACCGAAGTCTCCAAGAAATTCTCCTCTACCTACAAGAGAACAGAAAAGCCATTCAATTCAAAGCATGACAAGATAAGCTAAGCTATTCTAAAAAAATAAAAATTAAAACATACCTCTACCGAACCCGCTAATGAGAGGAAAGTATTGCTAGTACGTGATGATATATTGCCTTTGTAGATATTGCCCGCTTCCATTTCTAAACGACCCCAGATATCCATATTGTTTAGGGAATCAAACGGTGTCTTGATGTTCAGCTTTAAATTGTGTTCCTTGGGCTTGACCGCATCAACGATTTTTGTATAGTTAAGCTCAAAGCCGGTAGTGGCTGCCTGGCCCTCGCTATTGGTGACTATGAAGTATAGTTTGTCATAGAAGTAATTGTAATCCAAGTCCACATGATACTCCACCACCGACTTGACTTCTCTGGCTACCGCAAAGGGTGTGTTTACTGTCAAAACATTGATGACATTGATATAATCGGGGTAATATAGACGATCCTTAAGATCAATGCGTCCCTGAGGCAATTGCAAATTGCCCACGACTATATAATAATCCATGATCTCCTGGATATCACCAAAACCTTGGATAGTGGGCCATACCAACGCATCAACTTCAAAGGCCACAAAATAGGACAAGAACTCATCATAGTCGATGTCGTCTAGATCATAGTCTTCCGAGTCCATGGCAGGTGGTTTGAAATCTTCATCATACAACAGCTCCAGTTCTATCTTATTGCTTCCGAGTTGGGTTAGAAGTTTCGATTTTGGCTGGCCGCTGATCTTACAGCCCAACTTGTATTTCGATAGCTTGCCATGCAAAAAGAATATAAAAACATCGCGCTTTACAAACTTGGCTATGAAACCGTTCTCCTCGAAACCCGGCAAAGGTGTAAAAACTTTGTAGGAGTATTCAAAATCGGTAATATTCTCCATACGCCAAACGCCTGTAAAACCCAAAGTAGCATTATTCCACAGGCCTCTTAAGTCCACAGTGTCAGTTTTGATTTTGGCAAACACACCAGCCTGTTGGAAGCTTTCAATGGGCGTGGCTACACTCAATTTAATATCGAAATTCATCAACGATATGACATCGAACAAGACCTCGGCACCTAAAGCTGCTGTTGGGGCTCTAACTTCGGCCACCGCATGATGTTGTTTTTCGTTCAAACCAAAGCGACCATTAATGGTGTGGAATTTTTCCAAAGGCGTAGTAATATTAACGGTCAGCATATTGTCCGTGAATTTACGCACATAGCCATCCACGGCCAAAGTAAACTCACGTATCTCGAAATCCAAAGAAGCGGCACCTTGTATTTCACGTTTCTCATTCAACATGAATTTGGCAGCCAAGCCTCCCTTGCGATAACCCTCAAATGGTGTAACCATAAACACGGTGCCCGAGATATTCTGGGAATGGAAACTTTTCGTTAACTCCCACAACGATTTAATGCTGTACACATTTAGCGTCTCATTGGCTCCACTGTAGCGCAAGTTCACAAGACTGTCAAATTTCTTCATATCTTGCCAATGCTTGAGCTGGACATTGATGATGGGTATGTCCTTGACGGTGCTATTAATGCCGAAGTACAAGTCAAAGCTGGTTACAGGCTCTTGCATTTCATAATCACTCTTGTAGCCCAATTCCAGAGTTTGATCATCAGCCCATATTAGTGAGGTATTAGCCAGAATTAGATTACCGTTATTATATACACCAGCATTAAGGCTGTTCTTGCGCCAACCATCAAAGGGAGTATTGAGTTCAGCTTGCAGCCAATTGTGTAACTGTTTACCGGGCATAATGCCCACATTATAGGTGAACACAATCATTTCACTGACACTCCAACTGGCACGTGCTGTACCATAGTATTCAGGCCCTCCTGTGAAAGCATCGAAACCACAACTTACGGTGCGATCAGGATAAGTGACCATAACATTGCCTTCATAGTGTTTATTACCGGGATCGTTGAACTCTGCCAGCAGACCCAAACGTTGGCTGGGATCACGATTGGCATCCCATTTCAGTTCCAACGACAATTCTTTTCTTTGCTGTATGGATAGCATACCCAACTTGATGTGTATGTCACGCAGCTTATCCAAATGAATTTCGACCTGCAACAGCTTGGGTTGTTCCGATAGAAGTTTGGCATTAAGCCAGTAATTCTTCTCCTTGATCCTTAAACGCACCTCAGCATTGGCATTTTTATTCACTTCATTGTCATTGTATTGTACAGTCAGGCCGTAAGGATCGTTGCCATAACGAGTCTGAACATCGGCGAACAGCAGCATTTGATTGCGACGATAGACGACATTTAGAGAAGTCACTTGGAAAGAGGGTGACTCCACTATGAGCTTAAGATGGTGCAGACTCTGGACACGGGAGCTTTTATCTTTATAGTTGCCCTTAAGCGATAAGGAGTGTCCGGTAAACCAGGAGCCATTAAAATTGATCTGCAAATGAAATAAGTTTTATTAGGCTTAAGTGGGCGTAGCATTTGAATACTTACCACATAAGTTTTGCTGGTCACCTCTGTAAGCTTTAGTCGAGCTGTACACGAATTAAATTCTGGCACCGTGACATTGAAATAAGCATCGATGGCAAACAAACTACGGCGTGGCAAATGTATAGAGAATAGGCCGGTGGCTTCTTTGTCTGGAGCATAACGCAAGCCTAATAGAACATTATGTTCGGTGCCATTTTTACTGCGCTCCTCATGTCTGTAAAACAAAATGAACATTTTTAGAGAAAGTGAAGAAAAGCTTAGAGAAACTTACTTCAAGGACACCTTAAAGTCCACTTTAGATCTGGGCACCTTAAGCTCAAAGCTTGCTCTGGTATGGGGACCCTCCATAAGTAAGTCTTCCGAGTAAGTTCGCGCGAAAATTAATCTCACCGAACTGGTTTGTTCAGGATTACCAAAGTTTGGATCATTGTTGTACGTAATCACACCTTCCGTATGGCCCTGCAAACTAAGCCAGGTTGCATTAGAGACAAAGTTTAGCTTGGGATAGGCTGAGGTCTTCAGTTTGACATTTCCTCTGTACTCCGTTTTGGATTTATCTCCTGTATTCACTAGTTTGCCCTCAAAGTTTATATTTTCGATCTTATTGGCCTGGAAACGGTAAGTAACCGTCAGATTCGTGGACGTTGTGATTTCGGTTTGAACGTAATTGCCTTTAACCATGGCCTGTAGTTTCTTGGTTTCAAATGATATTTCAAAATCGTTTTGTAGAATCCCATTCTTCTCGTTTATTCTTATGGTGCCTACAAGGCCAGTGATATTGACCCCATTAACGGCCAATAACATTTTAGGCTTGTAAATCCATGCCGTGCGATCCTGCCAACGTTTCAGTTCCATATTCAAATCAAAACTGCGTTTACCGTTAGTGTCTAGGAAAACATCCAAGCGGCGATCATCCTCCTGGCCTTTGTAATTACAACCGGCAGCCACTTTGTTGTTGGCATTTACAAATGCCACAGAAGCATTAAAAGCCTCGGACGTGGTAGTTACATTGGTCACTAACAAACGTTTAAATGCCGAGCCCGGTGTATGGAATACCAATGAAAAATTAGAATCATTTAGCAACTGATCGAAATTGTACTCGAATACATATTTCTTGGCTGAAAGATCGGATTTTTTCAAAATAACACTGAAATTAGTGGGGCCGCTTAAAAGCAAACTGGGATAGACTTTATCCGAGGAGTTGGCCAAATCGGGCACACTAAAGTAAGAGCATAATTGCAGACCAATGGCTTGATCCAATATCGGCCAAGTGCAGGTGCTGTTGGATTTGCGTGCTTCAATGCCGCTTTGGGATATCTCCTGGTCTTCTTTGATTACCAATAACTCGGAGCGGGCACTAAAGATTTCATTGGTATCTTGAGGCAAATCAAAGGAAAATTGAACCAAATTTTTGCCTCTCACCTTAAGTTTGGCTTCTATTTCCGAATTGGAGTAGAGATTGCTTTTAACCTTTATACCCGATACGGCATAAAACATATCGGCCTGCATGGTGGTGATAACATCTACCGAAACTGAAGGCTTAAATTTACCCTCCAAATCGAAATGCCAGTCGGTATGGGGTTCTACGCGATCCAAATTGCCCGAAATTCTAAAATCCACTGAAGAGGCACCAAAAGCATTAATGGACAATGGCAGACCAATGGCCAAGGGAACACTGTAGGAGGCATCCAGCAAGACACTGGACTTGGTATAGGTTATCTCTTGGCCTGACAAAATCTTGGCAATTTGCTGGAAGGGATCGAATTCCTTGCAAAATGCCAAAAATTCAAAGTTGCCTTCTATTGAATAGTGACGCAAATCGTTTCCAAATATGCGCAGACCCAATTGGGCCTTGGGATTGTTGTAATTGTAGTCCAGTTTGTAGCCCATATCCTTGACCTGCTTTTGTAGTTTTTCCTTAAGATTGTCGTTTTCTTTTGAAGAAGAACGTTTCGAACGATTTAACTCCTCCTCAAACTCATAGTCCTCCTCCAAATTCTCCAAATCGTCCTCAGCGGTTTGGCGTTTAAGGCGCAGATTGTCGAGATTCAAAAGGTTTTCCAAAGTGTCTGAAATTTAGTGAAGAAATGTTTTAAAACTTAAAGACAGAACAACAAAACCGAAGAATTTTTTTTTACCATCTTCTTCAGCACTTTCATTGCCTATCAAACGATTTAGGAAAGAGAATTTCTTACGGAAAAATTCTCGATTTAAAGGTCCTTTAGGGCCAAAGACGGTGGATACCATTTCCTCAAAACCCTCAGCTCTAGCAGATATTTCCCAGAAATTAACAGACTGGCCAAAGAGTTCACTGGTAAAGTTCAAAGTAGCCATGCGTGGTAAATACGAATCGGTGCCGAATAATAAATTAAAATCGGTTGTAGTGCCTGTATAATAAAAAATGATCGATAAACTCGATATTTCGTTTCGTTTCCGATTCGATTCCGAAAAACTTACCAAAATTGTACTCATCAAAGAACAAAGAGTGTTCATAGTTGCGTGAAAACTTGCGTATGTCCATTTTAAACTTGTCCGATAAATCATCATTGAGCAAGAGGCCTTGAGCCTCTATTCTTATGGGTGAAGAGGATTTCGCCAGATTCTTAAGATGAGACCACACATAAGAGCCCACCTGATTAATTTCCTCATGCTCCAAGATCTGTTTAATGCGATTGATTGTGATATAGTCAGGGCAACGCATTGCTTGCAAGTAACTGAATATTCTAATTTCCGAGTTTAGGGTATATTTGCCATAGGTGTCAATAAAGAAATCGCGATAAAGCATGCAATCCACTCTGCGGAATGCTATGACAGCCTGTAACCTTATTTCCAGCGAAGTCAAATCACGGGTAATAATTTCTTGCAGTTGAGCGGCAAAAGGTCCCGAAATAACACCAATATTGCCTAAGCCTTTCAGTATAACAATCATGCGTTCTCGCGTACGTCTTTCGCCGCGATACATATTGAATAGGCTAAGGAACTCAGTCTCCAAGAGGTTTACAATACGTTGAACCTTTAGGTTCTCAGCACAATTTTCGTTATGGCGACAAAAGCTGTGTATCACCGCCGAAGCGCCCAAAGTGTATTCAGGGTCCACTTTTTTCCGTGAAAATTCCAAAATTGTATAGAAAGTCTCTAAAGTCTCCTCATCGGGCCGTTGGATAAAAGACAACGAAGTCATCCAACTGTGAGCCAAACGTTTCGGTATGGCATTGTCAATGATCTGATCACGCATTAGCTGATAGGAAGCGGTACTGCCGATGTAAGGCAGAGATTCCAAAACATGATTTCTATAAAAACGAAACAGGGATTTACAATTTTGTGTTATCGCAAGAACTTTGCAGATCTGACAGACTTACTTTCCATTTTCACATATACTAGCCGAACGGGCCAACAATTGGGTCAAGGCCTTGTAGTCCAAGTATTTGGTCGTATGCAGAAAGGTAGTAAACACATCGATGAACTCTCTTTGGATTTTTGGAAAACCAAGAGCACATAGTTCCTTAAGTAACTCTCTGGAAGCCTTAATTTCTCCATGCGTGGGCTTTATAGCCGGTGTATGATCGAACAACAAACTGGACCTCTTCTCCACAAACTCATTATCTAGGGAGGGATGATAAAAAGTTAAAACAACTGACAGTTCTCTTCAAACTTAAAAGTTATACGTACTTTCAGCCAAAAATTCACCCACACTAAAGGTTTCTTCGCCCTTAAACTCTAGTTTATGGCTGGCGGTGGTTACCGCACCTGTACTGGCATTCGAAAAAGGTATCAATTGATGGCGTTCATAACACTGTATATCACGATAGATGTTATTGTCTATGGTCATCTAAAAGTAAAAAAACAAAAGGAAACTTTAAAATTTTCTCAAATCTAAACGAAACTCTTTCAAGTTTACTTACATTACAATGACTTTCCGAATCCAAGATGGGCCAAATGGTTTTATCATCACGGAAATTGTACGCTGTTGTTTGTAATATCGAATGGGTAGAATAGCGATTACGACAGCTCTTCATATCTTTCTCCTTGCGTATGGTCACAAACACATTGTCCGTGGCTTGCAGGGTGTAATGGACATTACATGTGCCCGAGACATCTGTTTCGGTGGTATTAAAGTCCACATCAAAACGCATCATTGTATTTTGCAAAGTCGACAGAATGCCCTTCTTGAAGTTCAACACCCATGTTGGCTCTGTAGTGCTGGGACATATTTCACTAATCAGACCATCATGAAAAGCAAATCTTAAGAGGTTCTTTCTTAAATCCAATTCTAAATCTTTACTTTTCGGATGTTCATTGAAACCGCCAACCTCTTCCTCATTATTACTAAAATCCGAATCGGTTTGTCTTTCCAATTCACCATAATAATCGTACACATCATTACTGCTCGTTGTCTCGGAACTATCTTCTACGATGGTTTCCATTTTATCCCACAGCTTAACTTGATTAACACGTAAATAGCCTTCACAGGGTTTGGGGAAGAATATATCCAAATTGGCTTTCACATATAAGTCTGAGGTATTCTCTCCGGTGCCCGAGAATTCAGTACGCAATTGTACAGTGTAATCGTATTTAAAAATGTTATCGTTGTATTTAAATTTGCCATCTTCAATTTCGCAGTGGGGACGTCCACAAATTTTGGGATCTTTTAAGGGATCTAAAGAGAAGTAGGAAAATTTTGTTGGATTTTATTGGAAGTGAATAACTTCTAAGATCCTTGAAAAGAAATTAACATAACAATAAATCTTTTGATCGACCTTAAAGATGGGATTTGGTCTTTTATTTTATACAGCAATTTAGTACAGAGATTTTTAGTTATTGAAAAAGTCTAAAGTAATTTTTAGTTATCGAAGACTATTCTATAAGAATTTTTAGTTTTCAAAATATTTTCTGTATAAAATTTCAGTAATCGAAATGTTTTCTGTATAGATTTTTAGTTATCGAAATCTATTCTATACAGATTTTTAGTTATCGAAATGTTTTCTGTATAAAATTTCAGTAATCGAAATGTTTTCTGTATAAATTTTTAGTTATCGAAATCTATTTTATACAGATTTTTAGTTATCGAAATCTATTTTATACAGATTTTTAGTTATCGAAATGTTTTCTGTATAAAATTTCAGTAATCGAAATGTTTTCTGTATAATTTTTTAGTTATCGAAATCTATTTTATACAGATTTTTAGTTATCGATAAATTTTCTGTATAAAATTTCAATAATCGAAATGTTTTCTGTATTTTTAATTTATTGAAATTTATTTTATACAGATTTTTAGTTATCGATAAATTTTCTGTATAAAATTTCAGTAATCGAAATGTTTTCTACATAGATTTTTAGTTATCGAAATCTATTTTATACAGATTTTTAGTTATCGATAAGTTTACTGTATAAAATTTCAGTAATCGAAATGTTTTCTGTATAGATTTTTAGTTATCGAAATCTATTTTATGCAGATTTTTAGTTATCGATAAATTTTCTGTATAAAATTTCAGAAATCGAAATATTTTCTGTATAGACTTTAATTTATTGAAATTTATTTTATACAGATTTTTAGTTATCGATAAATTTTTTGTATAAACTGTTAGTTATCGAAATATATTCCACACAAATTTTTAGTTATCGAGTTATCTTATTCATAAAGTCATTTTTAGTTATCGAAATATTTTCTGTTAAAGTTTGTTGAAATTTTGAATTATTTTGTTATCGAAAATAATTCCTATAGAAAGTTTTCATCATCGAAAAATTATCTGCAGCACATTCTTGTTACCGAAAAAATGTCTATAAGAAGCTTGTTTGAGTGCAAATTTTCCACTCAGATAAAATTAAAATTTTAAATGCCTTCAGACATAACTTTCGTTAATAATTAGACGATAAATTTACGGTAGCTTAGCTTTTATACAGAATTTATATAAAAAATAATTCCTATCAAAGCTTCTTATTTACACAATTAATGGAGATACCCTGTATTCAAGTTTAAGTTCCATTTTGGTAAAAGAAAGTTTGTTTGTTTGTTTGTTTGCTTGTCTACTTACTTTGTTTGGCCGCCTGGGTGAAGGCCAATATTGTCAGCCATATGAACAGCAAATAAAAGCCGTTAGCGCCTGAAAGCGCTAAACGCTTCATTTTTGTTTCTCAAACGTTTTGATTTATGCACCAAATTCTTATACAATATTTCCGTTTATTTGTCTTTTCTTTTCTTTCCTTCCCTTTTTGTTTTTTGTTTCTTTCAAAAACTTCTTACTTTCTTCAATTCCATTAAAATTTATGTGTGTGTGCGAGTGTGTGTTATTTGCTGTAAATGGTTATGAGAAATACATAGAAGAGGAGAGTATTTATTTAATTTTTTATTCTCTTCTTTACAATATTTCAATTGAGTGTTCTTTTCATTTAAATACAATTTATTTCTAGGTATTTATATTTTAATTAAAATATAATACTTCAAATCTCTTGTTTTTTATATTTAAGTTTATAGCAACGTTTTGTTCAAATGCCAAAATCAGATTCGTTTCAAAAAAAATACATTTTTTATCTTCCATTTTTTTTCTCATCAAGCACCTCCAGTTGTACCTCTGGCCCAGATTGAAATTCAATCAAAATCACTTTGTTATTCAAATAAAATGCTCATCTTCGTAATATGTAAACACATACACATGCACACACATACAACCAATCACCCATACAAATGTACAAGCATACATACATAGATAAAACATACACTTGAATACATGCATACATACATACACGTACACAAACACAAACATTTTGAGTATAAAACACGAAAACATTTTTAGGAAATACAAATACAAAGCCAAAGACAAACAGCCCACATGCCATATGGGCAGATTCACATTCAGGCAATTCAGGCAAGTTTGAAGTGAAACAAACGTCAGTTGAACGTATGTATGTCTCTCATTTACTTCTTTGCAAGTTTGGAAAACCACACGAACGATTATAATCAAAAAGACATTTCTGAAGAAGAGTCTCATGTCACATTAGAAGTGACTGGAGCAATCAATTTCATTTCACTCAATTGTGTTTTGGATGGGCATGATTGAAAATGGACATGAGAATTGAATTGCTTTCGAATTGAATTGGTAAGAAAATTAAACGTAAAATTTTATTTCATTTCCATTTTTTCAAAACGTATGGCGTTTGTGTTTCTATTAATTCGTTGGTCACTACTGTGGCCCATCAAAGCTTTACTGGATTTCGAATATTTCGAATGTTGTAGCAAGCAAAGTATCTGCATAGGAAGGAAGCAATTACTCTTCGAAATAATCAATTCAAACTATTGTTATACTTTAGAAGAATTTATGGAATCACTATAACCACTTCAGCAGCATTTAGAAATACTTTGCAAAAGCAATAAAGTTTGTTACCTCTTGACATGTCGCGATGTGACTTAGTGCGTTATCAGGCTAACAAATAATTCAATCTGGATAAGCCTCTATACTATTTGGATATGACCCGATTCTGTGTGAACTTCATTCAAACTTTCTCTGAATCTAGTCTTGACAGGATATTTCACACTAAAATTTCAAGCCTGAAGGACATTGTCTACTCTGGGCATTCTGTGCAAGTCTAAACTAAACTCGAGAAGACGGCCCCAATATTTCTCCGGCTCCCTGACTAATGTAGTGTGTCTCATCCGGTGAGTTGATCCTAAGTAAACTAACTACAGTAATCCCTCGATTTACGTCGTAGTTGGTTCCAAAAAAAGGCGACGTAAAGCGAATGACGACGTAAATTGAAGTTAAAGGGAACAAAAAATTTGACGACATAAATCGAAACAACATTAATCGAGGCGCCGTAAATCGAAGGATTACTGTATTCTGATATCAGCTCTCTTTCAAGTGCAACCTCCTGATTTATATTGATTGACGAATGCAGAGACTCTTTGATCGACTCTTGCAATAGTTTAGCGCCACTTTAATACGGATTCCTGATAACAGGGAATTTTGTTTAGCTAATGGACCAGAAAACCAATCCTCACACATATAAGCCGCTGAAAAATGTATTTGGAAGCGTGGAAACTATTCTCACGGGTCATTGTGCAGTGGGTAGACATGTGAAGACACAGGGCTTTATTGCAAATGTCTCCTTCCTGTACAGGCTGTAGATTAATTAAGCAGTACGAGAGTATCATTCACTCGATGAAGAATTCTTTCGCAATAATCTAACGTGGCTATCATTCATAAATCTGAATTCATTAAACTTTCAGGCTGATTTTCATTTAGATTCGAAGGAAGTCATTCCTTTAATGCGAATGCCTAATGCCAGGAGGGCACTACTTCATATTGTTTAACAATGGGTAGCTTTGTAAGCTCCAGCGAGCGATGAAAAAAGCTGTCATTCCCTTCTTAATTATTATATCGATGCCTCCGTTCTATAACATTCCAAGTCGAAAAAGTGTGTTTTGAATTATGAGCTCCCAAAGTTTTCGCGTGACATACGACCATATGTGTATTCTAAGGAGATTTTTCCCTATAACTTCGGAACGGATCGACGCATCTTAACCAAATTTTGACAGTATTTAAGTTAGAGAACGTAGAATTTAAAAATGCAAGTACATTAAAAACGTTCTAAGTACACTTAGAACGTTATAGAAGCGTCGATATGAAGCCTTCATATACCATCGGCCATAAATTTGCAAAACTATTGAAAACTTATTAAAAAATCGTTGTTGCTCCATTGAAGTCGCCGTGGTCTAGTAGGTAGTGTGTTGTCTTATTAGACTTGAGGCCTCGATTCAAACCCCAGGTCAGACAGCAAAACGAAAATATAAAAAAAACATTTGTTCGGCGACTTGCTCTCAGCAGATTTCTGGAAAAAAAACTCTGAGCGTTAAAATAAAAATTGCTATGAAAAGTTTCTCAAAAATCTGTCGTTCGGAGTCGACTTTAAACTGTAGGTCCCGCCACTCATCTATAAAATTAATGCACACAGCATAAGTGGTGTGAGAAACTAGGTCGTAATCCTAACTAAAGGGTTGTAATGAGCAATTATATTATGTATGTAGGAAGGGACTAATAAGCATTTTAATGAAAGTAAACTTGCGTTGGAATTGCATCTTTATGTGTCTCTTTAGATAACCCCTTCAGTAGTAGTATCAGCCTTCCAGAAGCCTTTATTTTATGACAAGAATTTGGAAATTTTATCACATTTTTTTTCACTCTTGCCTTTGAAGTGAACTCGCCCATATGTATGTATGTTTGATTATATGCTTTTGGATTTTGAATATCAATTTATATCTCCTTCAGCCATTGAGTATAAGTGTATATGTGTGGGTATATGCATGTATTAATACCGGTTGGTTGGTGTTTGTTTGCTTATTGAATATATACTATGATGATATATAATACTTTCATTTTTTTCTTACTCACTCACTCTCTCTCACACTCTTTTTCTCTTTTACACTCCCAATATTTGTTTTTTTTTTCTTTATTATTATTATTATAGGTTTAATTGAAATTTTATATTCGTTTTTGTTTTATAATTTTTTTTCTTTTTCCTTTTTTTTGTAGTTTTTGTTTCCTTTTTAGCTTTTGTTGTTTTTGTGCTTTAGCAATGCCAACATTTGTTTGGGCAAAGCCATTATTCTTGTTGTTGTTGGTCGTTTGTTTTAGTTTTTCATTTTTTTTTCATTCATTGAATCACTTTTAATGCCTTTTGATCTTTTACAAACACACACACACATATACACAGAATATTCATTCGTTTTGGTCTTTTAAATACTCACAGAGTACATATTTTGTTTTTTTTTATTTTTATAACACAAACGTATTATATACGTATTAATACATGTCTTTGTATGAGTGAGGATTCATGTTGGCATTTGTTAAAGCAAACACTTATTCTCACTCACCTAACCAAATACTCACATGCCATAGCATACACACCACACTCACTCTCTCATGTGCATTCACATTTTGTTATCGTCTGTCAGCTCAAATAACAAATTCGCACATTTTTAAACACACACACAGACACACACGCTCAAATACTATTATCACTTAGAGGAGGGTTTCGTTTTTTATTTCATATTTTTTGTTCTGAAGAGAAATGCTGTGAGAGTGCCAGAGAGAGAGTGAAAGAGAGAGTGGGATATTTTAATGGTAAAGTTTTTATTTTAATACGATAACAAAAACTCTATGTTGAGAAAGACACAGGCACACACACACACTCATGCACTAAGCCGCAGTACAGTAAGCTCTTTAGCAAAAGGAAATGCTTTGAGTAAAAATATAATGCGAGAGAGAGAGCGAAAGTGGAAGAGAGTGAGCGAGAGGACTAAGTAAAAAAAAGATAAACAAGCACTTTGTTCCTCTATAAACGAATTACATGTAAATACAGTTAATCTCTAAAGAGCGAGCGTAAATGACTGAGAGCGAAAGAGACGATCCAGCACACACATTTAAAATCTTATTTCCGTTTGCACACACACAAACACACTCATACATCGTTCAACACTTAGTGTAACACGTAAAAACAGTTTTATTTAAAAAAAAAAACGTTAAAAAGCTTTGCATGTTTCAAGGGCTTCTTTTTTAATTTTGGCTGCACAATTTTAAAACGTTTTGTTTGCTCTTTTTTTTATTTTAATGGCTTTTTAGCTAATTTTTCTTTTTGTTTTTGTTGCTATTCAGTGCTCATTTGTTAAAATTTTGTACTTTAATTGAAAAACTTTAGCACGGTTTTAAAATATTCAATTTTTTTCCTTTTTTCTCTCTTTGAAATCCTTATCACAAAATGATTATTTTTTCTTTCTTCACTTCCTACCGCTTATTAATTTCCAATACTTTTTTCTTCTGTTTTTTTCTTAGAAAATTCACAACCACTCGCGTTCAGCAACGCTTAAGAACTGATAGATTGATTTGAAAAATTCTACTATCACTCTGTCTCTGACGTTGAAAAAGTGATCTTTCATATACACATTGTTGTTGTTATTGTTGTTATTGTTTTCTAATCCACTGATAACACTTGAAATTAATCTTTTTTCTTTCCGTTTTGTTGTTGTTGTTTTTTCAATAAAATGTTTTCTTGCTTGACATTTAAAGGCAATTTGTTGATGAGAAAATAAATCTCTTGGCAAAAGTGATTTGTCAGTCAAATAATCATTTGGAATTATTATCTGTCAATTCACTTGTACCAGTATGCTTATGACACTGTCTGTCCCTGTTAGAAAATTTTCTTTTTATCAGTTTTTGTTTCGTTTTATCAGTTTTCTTTCCTAAGAATAACTCTTTAACTGGGAAAATGTATAAGAATTTTACAGAAAAATTCATCGTCTAAATGGGTAGACATTTAATAGAAGGAAATGTTATCAACGTTAATATTTTGTATTAAAAATAAAAAAAATAAAAATAAATAAAAGATAAAAGGATTGTTGTTTTTAGTTGGAAATACAGAAAAGAATGTGAGAAACACCAGATTTCGTTTTAAATTAAAACTTTCTCAATTCAAGTAATCAATTCGTAGTGAACAATACATTGGTGTTGTGAATCTTTTGTTGATTTGTATGAATATTGACCAAAGCCTACACTTTTGATAAAATCATGATCACCACTACCTTGAGCCTGAGTCCCGTTTCAATTTAATTCCGGTGCTGAGCAGTGTTTTCTTTAATACTGATGCGAAAGCCGTTATCAGTTGTAGACAGCAGAAAGCCATACAACGATTAGATGGGTAGTCTACTGTTAATAAATTCCTTCCTTCAAATACTCTTCTTATTTTCAATCTATTAAACCCATAAACTCTAACATCGAAGGTGAGTTAATGAGAACCAATTGGTTGGGCATGCTTAAGTGGCATCGTGACATGAAAGTTTCCCACTTAAGACAACACATTTTATAAAGAAAGCAGCGCATCTTTAGGAAAAGTCTTTTCGGTTAAGCCCTTTGTCTGCCTTATGTATCGGATAATGTTCTTCAATTTAATTTCCAATAGTTCTGCTAGGGATGCAAAAACTGAGATCCTCAGTAGCTGACGTTTAAACGCGTGTGCACTTTAAGTGAAAGAAAGTCTCTCTACCTTCCCACAACATGCATTTTCTATAGAAATCGACGGGGGTATCTCTGTTGTAGAAAGTTTTCCATTAATATAGCGACCAGATGGTAAATGTTCAAGCTACTAGCAACCGAACAGGTGCTTCATACCCTCCAGAAATTGTTACCTATCGAATGGACTTTATTTCTCATTTGCAGTTCTCGAAAACACATATTCACGGATCGCGAAAGAACTTCTTTAGTTTTGTACGCTCTCCGCAAAACAGTTACTGTCAGGGTGTGGTCCTAAGCGCATGTACCCTGCTAAAGAAAATTTGAAAAATTTTTGCATTTCCTGCAGCAATAGGCGACATTCACGCAAAAGCTATCCTGCCGGTATGACATTCGTTCTGCTTAGGCCATCAGTTTAATAAATTCAGGCCTGATCGCCGCAAGACCTACTCATTACTGTAGAAAGCTTAGGTGGTTCGTAAGGAATGCCCAAAATTTTCCAAAAGGAGTTATAAGTTATCTTTTTATTGTTTTTAATTCGACAGGACGCTGCAGTGTACAGGACAGCGAACTGAAGAAAATATCGCAGCTGTATCGATTCGTCGCCGTTCGCAGCAATTGGGCTTCTGTTACTCAACAACGTAGAAAATTTTGCGGAAGGATTTAGGTGTGAAGCCTTTCAAAATACACCTGGTGCAAGAATTGAAGCCGAACGACCTACCGCAACGCAGAATTTTTGGTGAATGGGCTTTTGGAAAGTTGGCCGAAGATCCATTTCTTTATCGAAAAATTGTGTTCAGCGACGAAGCTCATTTTTGGCTCAATGGATACGTAAATAAGCGGAATTGTCGATTTTGGAGTGAAGATCAGCCAGAAGCATTACAAAAGTTACCAATGCATCCAGAAAAAGTCACAGTTTGGTGCGTTTTATGGGCTGGTGGCATCATTCATCTTCAAAGCATCTTCAAAGATGCTGCGAATCGTAACGTAACTGTGAATGGTGAGCTCTACCGTGAGATGATATCCAATTTTTTTTTGCCCAAAATGCAAGAGCTTGACTTGTATGACATGTGGTTTCAACAAGACGGTGCCACATGCCACACAGCACGCGCAACAATTGACTTATTGAGAGGCGAGTTCGGTGAAAATTTTATTTCACGTTCTGGACCGGTCAAGCGGCCAGATCGTGCGATTTAACGCCTTTAGACTATTTTTTGTGGGGCTATGTTAAAGCTCATGTCTATACAGACAAGCCCGCTTCAATTGACGCATTGGAAGACAACATTGTAGCATTTATTCGTGAGATACCGGCCGAAATGTTGGAAAGAGTATGCCAAAATTGGACTACATTTCAATGAAATAATTTTCAAACATTAAGTTATATGAACCGTACTATCGATTCAAATAAAGATTTCATGCAGTTTTCTGAATTTTATGCGTTTTTTTTTTTTGAAAATTTTTCCTATAGCTCTTAAAAAATCACCCATTACACATACAGTTTAAAGTCGATTCCGCACGATATATTATTGAGAAACTTTGTCATTGCAATTTTTATTTACTCTCAGAGTTTTTGCCAGAAATCTGCTGAGAGGAAGTCGCCGAAGAAATATTTTTTCATATTTCGGTTTGATGTCTCATCTGGGGTCTTACTTCTAATAAGCCAACACACTATCTACTAGACTAAGGCGAATTTGGACTCTAATAATCCATGATCCTATTCAGTTTTGCTTCCAAAACATTAAGGCTTTGTATGTTTCCAATAAAAGAAAGATTTTCGAAAATTCAAAATTTTTTTCTTTTAATGGGAGGAAGGGAGATTTCCCTTCCCTATAATAAACTCCTTCAGTAATCAGCAACCACTTTAACCATCTTTAATTAAAACTTAACTTAGAGTGAAGACTCAAAACATTTCAACCAGAAACCCTCACTTTTAAAATGAACCTCAAATTTGAGTTCTTTTTTTATGGTGTCTTGCAAGGCATTCATCACTTGAAGAGAGATGCACAATAATTTTTAAGGAAAATGTTCTTGTCTATTGGTTACTCTTTATCTCCCGCTCTCTCTCGCTCTCTCTCTCTCTCTCTCTCTCTCTTAAGAGAGGTCTTTATCAATGTTGTTGGTATTGAAACTATTTTAAACTCTTTGTACAAGAGAAACCAGCACGTTTTAGCAAAAATATTAAAAAAAAACACACACAAAAACAGAAACAATTTGTGATAATACGACTATTGTGGCCCATTATCTGCTAGAGAATGAATGAATGAAATAATGCCGATATAGAGAGAGAGTGAGAGCGAGAGAGAGAGAGAGAGTGAGTATAGAATATGAATAGAATGGTACAGTAACCTTTTGTTGTATTTAAGGTTACCATTGGAAATGATGATAAGAAGAGGCATTTGAACAACAAAACATTGTTAATTCCAAATGCAGTGTAATGTGTGTCTGTCTGTGCATTGTACTCATACACATACTTGTTCTATAAATAGTTAAACATGTTGTATGGACTTAATTAATATTAGCCTGTGCTTCTGCTGCTGCTACTGTTGCTGCTTTCTACTGTTTACTATCCTTATATCCCTTTGCGTCTGTCTTTAGTCCACCAACCCAAAGTTAGCCGTTATGAGGCGTCTCTCTCTCTCTATTCTAGGGATTTTAATTCAAAAATCGTTTATTTCTGTTTTTTAATATTTTTTAGGAATCTTTTGTAGCAAATGCTACTTTTTCATGTTCGAAACATTTGTTCCAACCAACACATACATTCACATATCCTACATGCATCATCTATACATACATAGAAACACGTAAACACGTATTATATACTCTTTTTCCATTGAAAGCAGCAGAAACTTTAAAAGGAATCCGTATAAAAAAAAGAAGAGTAGTTTTCTCTCATTCATATTTAATGAATTTCATTAGAATTGAGCATCAATACAATGGAAATAATAATAGGTGAGCTGTTGTTTTCCTTTTGGGTCCTCTTTGTCTATTAATAGGTGTCCCTTTTATTATTATGTGTTGTGGATGAGTAACTTTATTACTAATCATGGTGCACAATGCCGGCATCTATATGGTCCTGCAGATAAAACCAAACAACAAAGCCTTGGAAAATAAGAAATTATTTCAAGCAATCGATCTGTGTTCTCAAGATTCTTACACATTCTGTAATTCTGAAGTGACAAAATGCGTAAGGTAAATGGATTTGGAAGCTTGTAAAGGGTGTTTTTTTATAGAGGTTTAGAACTTTAAGTTGGCATTACTTTTCAAGATGGCGACCGATTTAACAGCTGTCAAGTGATTTATTCTCAATTTGGTTTGGCAATTCATCATGAATAGACTCACGCCTGAATAACGCTTGCAAATAGTGCAATTTTATTTCGAAAATAATGGTTCTGTGCGGAAAACGTATCGCGCACTACGTCCATTTTATCGTCGACAAAATCGTCCATCAGAGCAGTTAATTCGATTAACCATGGAACGTTTTCGCACCACGTTTACTCTTATTGATAACTCGCATCCCCAGAGACGCTGTACGGTGCGTACAGAAAAAGCTATTGCTGCTGTAGAGCGTAGCATTGAGGAAGACCCGAATGAGTCCATCCGCCATCGAGCACAGGAATTGGATCTGTGTCCATCCACTTTATGGAAGATTTTGCGGAAGGATCTTGGTTTGCGTGCTTACAAAATCCAACTCGTGCAAGATTTGAAGCCAAACGATCATCAAGTAAGGCGTAGATTCGTCGAATGGGCCCAAAACGAGATTACCGTTGTTCCCGATTTTCATAAGCTAATTTTGTTTAGCGATGAAGCGCACTTCTGGTTGAATGGCTACGTCAACAAACAAAACTGCCGCATTTGGAGTGAAGGTAATCCTCAAGTGTATGTGGAAACACCGTTACATCCAGAAAAGCTGACTGTTTGGTGCGCTTTATGGGCTGGTGGAATCATTGGTCCGTACTTTTTCAAAAACAATGGTGGCCAGAACGTTACAGTCAATGGTGATCGGTATAGAGCCATGATTGCTAACTTTTTCATTCCTGAATTGAATAACCATGATGTCCAGGAGATGTGGTTTCAACAAGACGGCGCAACATGTCACACAGCTCGTGCCACAATAGATTTATTGAAAGACACGTTTGGTGACCGCCTAATTTCACGTTTTGGACCTGTGAATTGGCCTCCAAGATCTTGTGATTGTGAACACCGCTAGACTACTTTCTGTGGGGCTATGTAAACTCATTGGTCTATGCGGTAAAGCAACAAACGCTTGGCCATTTGGAAGACAACATTCGGCCACAAATGTTAGAAAAAGTAACGAAAATTGGACGTCCAGATTGGACTACATCCGCGCCAGCCGATGGCGGTCATATGCCAGAAATCATATTTAAAATGTAATGCCACAAGATTATCTTTCGGATAAATAAAATTCATGTCAATCGAATAATCCATCGTTGTTTTATTCCAACTTAAAGTTCTATACCTTTATAAAAAAAACACCCTTTAGAAGAAAGCAGCTTGTGGCGGAAAACAGCAACAATGGATGTAGCGGCCCTTAGTATGTAAAAGCAGCCTCAGCAGTCATTCTTAAGTTTTTTTTTCTCATCAGCACACAAAAGATAAAGAATCAGCATTGGCACCGCCATTATCTGGTAGATTGTAGATGCTCGGGCACCGTAAATAGTTTGAAGCTTGTATATTCCGCAATTAAGAATTCAACTCTTAACCCCTAGCATACCATCAAAGCATAGTTTTTCGTTTATGGATCATAAGGAAAACTCTTTTAATTTAAGAGTTTCTATATTTGTCAATACGCCTGAAAGCTCTTTCGCTTTGCCCGAGCATTATAAGCATTAGGAGGAGAGTTGCCAATCGTTATCAATTATTTATAAGAGTGCAGTGGTGCTCGTTTCCTTTTGAGTAGCGAGGGAGGGGGTGTTGTGTGCGTCAATATTTTATAAAGTCAGGATAAATACACGGAATAAAAAACAAAAGAAGAAAAAGAATAAAAAAAATATGCTTTTGATGTTACGTTCGATTATTTGCAAAATAATAAGAAAAAAAAATATGAAAATAAAAATGAAAAGAAAACAGAAATTATTGAAACAAAAAAAAAAAAAGGAAAGAGAATATAAAAATGCCAAGAAATAACGAGTCTTAAAGGAAATACCCACAGCAAAAATAAGAAGAAGTAGAAAAAACAAACAGATAAAGAAAGAGAGCGAGAGAGAGATATTGGAATATTTTTCTTTAATGCAGCAGAGGGAAAATATTTTCAAATTCAGTACAATTGATGATGGATTTCCAGAGAAAGCAGAAGCTTAACTACAATACGTTTTAACATAACGAACCTTGGCTTTCTTGTTTCTTTTCTTTTACAATCGTTTACAAGCAACAAAATATGCTTTAAATTCTAAATAAAAAAATAAAAATAAAATTATTAAGTACACATACATACATACAAATATTATTACATTAAAAAGAAGTAAACTTGTATTCTTCTTGTATTCGAAAAGATTGCATGTGTACTTAAGGGGAATTTACGTTCGAGTGTGCGTTTGTGGGTAAAGAAATGTTCTTTAAAAATATAAAACCAGGTACCACTTGTGTTAAGCATCTCCTCTTTCGCCTCCTCTTACAAAAGTGGCATTTGCATGGCAAATGGGGAGCCTTAAGAGTATAGTTTCTCCTACAGAAGATTGTTATTTTTATTCAGTCGTTCATTCAATTTGTTAAAGCTCCTACAGGTTTGTCTTAGGTCCTTTATTTTAAAGAGAAATTTTTGAAAATCATAAAAAATCTGATGAATGTTCTTGAAGGCGAATGTTCGTGGCTTCGCCTTCTCGAGGGTTCTATTAATGTAAACATCGTTGTGTCATTATTGTTGTTTGTGTATTTTGCTTACTTTTATTCTAGCAGTTTTTGTTGTTGTATTTTTGTATACTTGTTTACCATTTTAATGTTAAGTGATGTAAAAGCAAAACACCACTATCTAGATTCTTCATTTTCGTAACAATATCATACTAATGCTTAGGACATAGGATCAGGGGACCTCTCTACTGCCTAAAAGTTGTCTCTTGTCTCCAACTCCTGCAAAAGTTATTGTTCATAGTACTTAGTTTTCTTACTTAATTGGTTATTACAACACTTTAGACAGGATTACGACCTAGATTCTTGTAACACCCATGTTGTGTGTGTTAATTTTATTCATGAGTGTCGACTCCGAACATCAGATTTTTGAAAAACTTTTCGTGGCAGTTTTTTTCACTCTCAGAGTTTTAGCCAGGAATCTGCTGTAATGAAGTCGCCGAAAGAAATATTTCTGTTCATACTTCGCTTTGTTTAAGATGTTTTGGCTGGGATTTGAACCACGGCCTCAGCCCTAATGCGTTTGGCATAAGTACCCAGAATACAAAGTCCAGTAATGACTGCGACAACTATGTAAAATTGTTACTTTAGAAATAGAGCCGAGTTTCGTTAAGCCCTTCATTCCACTATTTTCCAGAGCTATTCTACTAACCCGTCTCTATCTGTAGCCATCCACGCGGTGTTTACGGAATCTATTACTGCATTATCTTGTAGGAATTTCTAAGGCAGGGGAGTTTACCCGAAACTTCGATGGTTGTAAATTCATTCGCTATGCAGTTTCTGGGAAATTCTCTGTGACCACTGAGAGTCACACGGCAAACCTAGACTGTCTCAGAGGTTGTGCTGGAACGCAGTGCCAGACACTTGTTTGGCTATCTGTGCCAACGGAATTGTCATTTTTACGAATGTAATCCGTATGGTCAACACTTCCTCAGAAATATTGCACTGTTCGTTATGGAATGAATGTTTCGGTGTTTTGAAATCTATTTTGAACCTACTCGACTACATGCAGGAATGCGCAAATTGAAAAGTGGAGCACACAATGTGTTCTAGGGATTTGAATTAGTTTAGCGGCACTATCCGTAAGTTGAAGTCCCTTCCTGTAGAAGTTTTTACCTTCATAAACACTACTTCCTCTCTCCTTTCACTCCCAGTCCATTTTCTTATTTACAATAAATGCTTAGCATGAATAGGGGACATTCCCTAATTATTGGCTGTTAAAAACGGAGAGAGCCCTCTGTTGATAGCCTATAAAAAAAGATACTGAATCAATCTGTTTGTTCTCCTTTCATTTATCAGAATAGAACACAGTCTTATGTGAATGTCAGTGGATCAGTGTCATTAAAACGTGTGTGTTTCTATTTGAACAAATCCTTGTAGCATGACAATGTTTGCCTTCCAATAATGCTTTGGCATCATCAGATTACCACTCCTTTACTTCACTTTACTTTACGATCATAAACTGTAGCTTAACAGGAGTGCATTGCAACGAGTAAAGAATGCATTTGCATTGAAAGGGGGACAGGGGGAGTATAGATTATGTTGCACGTTTAGCTCAAGATGACAGGGATAAAAAACAAGCTGCGCAAAAGAAGAAGAAAACAAAAAAAGACTACACACTCTAGTAAATGCATTCAGTACTTGGGTAAGCAACAACAATAGTTTTAGCCGCAGAAGCGTAAAGAACGTGAGCACGAGTGTGTATGTGTGTGTGTGTGAGAGGGAGAGTATGTGTGTCAAACAGTATTTTAACGTTTATTAGATTTACATGTGCTCAGCATCAAAAGCAGGAGCAGCAGTAGCAGCACAAAGATAATTATCGTCGTCATCGTTATCGTCATCGTCATAATTATTTTGGTTGTTAGCATTTTCACCGTTATTATCATAACAAATGTTGCCGCATGGTGTACCTTTACACGCTCATACGCCTCGAGCACTCTACAAGGACCAGCAACATATTCTGACTGCTGCTGCTGCTAATGCTGCTGCTGCTACAAACAGTTACGAATTTATGATACTAATGCAATCCCTTGCCTTACCATGCCCGGCTAGCATATGAAATAACTTGCAACGAAAGCACTTTACTTACAGCACAGCACACAGTCATGTACACATACATACGTAAGTAGTAGTCGTAGTAGTAGTAGCGGCAAATATTGCCAACAACAACAAAGAGAAGTGAGAAGAGAGGCAATAGCAATAAGCATTTTCAGTCACTGGCGTAATTGCATTTCGCAAATTTATGTTTCTACTACTACCCCTACCCCCATTCAATTGCCAACGTGCGTCTTTATGTGTTTGCGTGTGTGTGTGTGCTGTGCCTGTGCCCGTGAGTACGTGTGCCGCCGGTAGGGCTGTATGTTTGTGAGAGTACTTCCGAAAACACGTTTCTTCTTCTTGTTACTTTTTTACACATTGAGGCTATAATTTCTTTTTTATTTTCCTTTCCTCTCCTTTCCATATTTCTTTTTTTCTTTTTTTGAGTGTTTTTCTTTCCCCTTTTCCTCTGTACATTTCCAATTCATGCTTAAATTTGTTTCTCACGGATTTTTATTATGTTTTGTTATGGGCGCTTAAATGTATTTGTTTTTCATGAGAATGTGCTTGTGATTGTAGAGCAAAGTGTTTATAAAAATGTCTACACAGGGTGTGCCCACAGAAAAGTAGACAAATCAAAAATTCTTTAACAAAAAAACTTTATAAGCTTGATGGTGACTTACATTCCAGAGGTCAGCAATGAATTGTTTTAACGCTACTCATAAGCACTCATGAAATTTTGAATGTAAGTGAGTCAACAATATTGATATTTAATCCATTCATTCATACTCACTCAAACGTTGATTTATAAGTACAGGTTGCAATGAGTATCCGTACAACGTTGACATCCAACCCATACCATTCGAAATATATTTGATTCATAAGCTCCTACTCATTTAGATTCATAACTTTAGAAAAATACTTATAATAAGTTGAGTAATGGAGAGTCGAAAACAATATCATAAGTGTTGTAGTTAAGTATGAATACGATGAGAACTTCCAACTTTGAATATGAGTAGAGGTTCCATGATATTAAAATAAGTATGAATGCGTATAAATTTCAGAAATTATGAGTATGATTCTATTCTACTCATCTTTTTAAATACTCATTGCTGATCTCTGTTACATACCTCATGTTTAGATATGCAGTGAATTTATTTTGTTCGTAAAGAACTCGGCAACTTCAATTAAAATCGAATCGAATGCTGAGACATTAACTTTCATAAATCCTCTTCAAAATTCAACCACCGAATTATAATCTACAGCAAGCGTTTGTTTTTTGAGAGACAATCTACATGTCATAAGAAAGTACTGAAATCATATAAAGATGTTGGCTTTGGACAGACATAAGTGAAGGACAATTTGGCCCTATGTTCTCTAAAAGGGTCCTCTAAAATCACTTTTAATCTCTAGAGAATCACAAGATAATAAAAACTTCTAATAACTTACTTAAGCATGCATTACAACCATTTAGCCAGAGCTCAACCTAGTTTCTTACACCGCTTATGTTGCGTGTGTTAATTTTATCCATGGGTGACGGTACCAACCCTTTAACGTCGACTCCGAACGACAGATTTTTTGAGAAACTTTTCATGGCAATTTTATTTACTTGCAGAGTATTTCCCAGAAGACTGTTGAGACGGAGTAGCCGAAGAAATATTTTTAAATTTTTCGTTTTGATCACGATATCTGAGCCAGGGGTTAGAATCACAGCCTCTCGTCTAACAAGCCTACTAGGTAGGCTATGGCGACTTCAAGTGACTATTCTGGAAATTGTACAGTGCAGTATAGTATTTCTTACGACGTAATGGAGAAAATGAGTCTCGTCATAGCTTAAGCAACCTCTACTCATTCGAACAGAGTAGCTTTACTCGCCAGTAAAAGTTGAAACAGGAAATATCATAGATTTTAGGCAAATCTGGCAGAGGTTGTTTCGGAACTAAATTGTTTTACTAAGAGTTATTTTTCGAAATAAACCTCCATTGGTTGGCCACACCCTGTACTTATTGCAATCTTTATTTGTATTGCAAATAACAGAAAAATGTATACGTAATAAAAAAAATAACAAAAAGTATTCCGCAGAACCGAATTTAAATTCGTTTTAACCAATACTGGGGTTTGGTTCCATGCGAATACGTTTTATGCCCCAGTCCCCCCATTTCCCGCCTTTAAGCATCCGACAAAAGTAATCAAAATGCTGCAAGTAATACGTGGAAATTGACAAAAAAGTATAATAAAATAGTAGAGTTTCCTTAATTTCTCTGGCAATTTATTTGATTTCTTTTCCTGTTGTTGGTATTTTTTTCTTCTTCTTTGTTTCCTTTTCATCTTGCATCATGTCCCACAGGTTCATTATGTACTCGTATTGCCAGCTAAGTGGGCAAATGGGTAAGTGGGTGAGTGAGTAGTAGTAGAGTGGAGTAGGCTAACTGATGGCACAATGAATAGTCAGCGTTAAAATGTCGTTAATTTTTAATTTGTTCATAAAATCAACGTTTCATAATAAATTCAACGAAATTCAACTATGAATAATTGGAGAGAGAGAGAGAGAGAGAAAGAGAAAGAGAGCCGGAGTTAATTTAAGGATACGACCATTTAAAGGATTCAACCATTTATGCCTGTTGATTGCATTCATTGCGATAATAATTGTTCTCTGCATTGTGATGGTAATATTTATGTATGTATGTATGTGCTGCATATCCAGTATTTGCAGAAGAAGGGCGTTACGAGGATGTTGCAAGTGGTACGTGATTGGTTCCGGTAATATGATGAGAATGAGGCCGTAAGTCTTATCATTAATGTTTTACTCTCGCGGGTTTTATTTTGTTTTCATGTTAAATGGAGGAAATAAAAGACACAATTGACTTTTAAATATTTACGACACTTATTACGACGAACAATGACGCGATGATAAAATGAAACACAATAAATAATGAAAAAAATCATCAGTTGATGAAACTTATAAAAATCGTTCTGTTCACATGCTTTTGATACAGAGAATATCAATGGGTACGTATCATAATTTTACCAATCCCAACAGCAAGAAATTGAAATTTAACTCAAATGAATTTCTATGAGGACTTGATGGTTCCTGTTATTATTGTTCTTGTATAGAGATGCTACAGGACTGAGGCAAGCGATCTATTATGCTCCCTGCAAACTAAAGGGTGTTTTTTTTATAGAGGTATAGAACTTTAAGTTGCAATAAAACAACGATGGATTATTCGATTGAGATGAATTTTATTTATCCGAAAGATAATCTTGTGGCATTACATTTTAAATATGATTTCTGGCATATGACCGCCATCGGCTGGCGCGGATGTAGTCCAATCTGGACGTCCAATTTTCGATGACTTTTTCCAACATTTGTGGCCGTATATCGGCAATAATACGGCGAATGTTGTCTTCCAAATGGTCGAGCGTTTGTGGCTTTACCACATAGACCAATGACTTTACATAGCCCCACAGAAAGTAGTCTAGCGGTGTTAAATCACAAGATCTTGGAGGCCAATTCACAGGTCCAAAACGTGAAATTAGGCGGTCACCAAACGTGTCTTTCAATAAATCTATTGTGGCACGAGCTGTGTGACATGTTGCGCCGTCTTGTTGAAACCACATCTCCTGGACATCATGGTTATTCAATTCAGGAATGAAAAAGTTAGTAATCATGGCTCTATACCGATCACCATTGACTGTAACGTTCTGGCCACCATCGTTTTTGAAAAAGTACGGACCAATGATTCCACCAGCCCATAAAGCGCACCAAACAGTCAGTTTTTCTGGATGTAACGATGTTTCCACATACACTTGAGGATTACCTTCACTCGAAATGCATCAGTTTTGTTTGTTGACGTAGCCATTCAACCAGAAGTGCGCTTCATCGCTAAACAAAATTCGGTAATCTCGTTTCGGGCCAATTCGCCTTACTACGCCTTACTTGATGATCGTTTGGCTTCAAATCTTGCACGAGTTGGATTTTGTAAGCACGCAAACCAAGATCCTTCCGCAAAATCTTCCATAAAGTGGATGGACACAGATCCAATTCCTGTGCTCCTGTGCTCTTCTGTACGCACCGTACAGCGTCTCTGGGGATGCGAGTTATCAATAAGAGTAAACGTGGTGCGAAAACGTTCCATGGTTAATCGAATTAACTGCTCTGATGGACGATTTTGTCGACGATAAAATGGACGTAGTGCGCGATACGTTTTCCGCACAGAACCATTATTTTCGAAATAAAATTTGCAACTATTTGCAAGCGTTGTTCAGGCGTGAGTCTATTCATGATGAATTGCCAAACCAAACTGTGAATAAATCACTTGACAGCTGTTAAATCGGTCGCCATCTTGAAAAGTAATGCGAACTTAAAGTTCTATACCTCTATAAAAAAAACACCCTTTATATAGGTTTACTTCATTAATGTATTTACCTAATGTCTCTGATGCACTGTCGTATTCGGCGTCAATAACGTCTTCTCTGGTGCATTAAAACCACACACGTTCCAAGTTTGTGTGTTCGCTATCCTCATCACAGGATCTGCATATTTGGTGAGAAACGTTCCTTTGAGTCTTCAATCGGAAGAATACTTTTGCGTGGTCTGATGAAGAACTCTGATCTCTTATTTACTTACTTAATTGATCATTATAGCTCTTTAGTCAGGAATATGACCTTGTTTCTCACACTATCCATGAGTGATAGGACCTTTAGTTTAAAATCGACTCCGAACAATAGATTTTTTGAAACACTTTTCATGGCAATTATATTTTAACGCTCACAATTTTTGCCAGAAGTTTGCTGAAAGGATGGAAGGTAGGGTAGGTTGGAGTGGTAGCTTTGATACCAAAAGTTCTGTTGAGCACGCATAGCGGCCCGTTGTGACGCCACAAGTGAACGCTGTTTTTTTACTAACCAAGTTCCTCCAAACTAGGGAAGAAGATGAAGTTGGTCTGTACCTGCTGAGAGGAAGTCACCGAAGAAGTATTTTTTTCATATGTCGTTTTGTCCGGACGCTTCTGCAAAACTCATCTGCGTATTCATTGTCTTGAATTTTTATTTCATATGGGATCGAGCATTTCTCTAGAAGACCAGCTGGTACAGCATGATCAACCGGTCGCATGCAATTGTCGCGTCAAACTCAGTTCTCGGACGGTTATCGTTAACGTACATCCATACATACATAATTGGTTATTACAACCCTCCATTACTTATGTTGTGTGTGTTAATTTTATACATGAGTGGCGGGACCTACAGTTTAGAGTCGACTCCGAATGACAGATTTTTGAGAAAGTTTTCATGGCAATTTTTATTTCAATGCTCAGACTTTTTGCCAGAAATCTGCTGAGAGGAAGTCGCCAAAGAAATACTTTTTTCATATTTTGTTTTGATGTCTGGCCTGGGGCTCGAACCCTGGCTTTACGTCTAATAAGCCAACACACTACCTACTAGACTACGGCGACTTCAGTTATCGGTTATTGTTTACGACGTTTTCTTAACTGAAGAAAGCCTGCATGAGGGAAATCACAGTGTTTAATGTATGCACAGTGTTTAATACTTACACTAGACCTGGTTGTGGTATCCTAATAAATCTTCAAAATTTTGTTGCATATTGTTCCATCTGTATTAGTTGAAGGTGTTGACTGTATGCCAATTTACTGGTACATTTGATTAGAGAGGATATAGTCTTGCTACTCTTAATTTCATTGATTATTACGGTCTCAATTTGGAGCATCTTAACGATAATCAGCTTATCATTATACTCCATTCCTTACAACATACCCTCCGAAGAATGGCAACATTTGTTTGCCATTATTTAAAGCATTTCTTTTTATTATTATGATGAATGTATGTACATATATATGCTTGTATGCGTATGTAGATGTGTATTTAAGTGTGCACGTGTGTGTATATATTTTTGTATTAGTATTGGCATCAACATTCAACGTAGCAATCTACATAAATTACGACAACAACAATTGCCAATAATTTGCAAATGTTTCCGCACTTTCCCTCTCTTTCTGATTTGTTTTCCATTTTTCTTTTGTGATTTTGATTTTTCAAAGTGTGGAATATTTTATTGAAAACAGTTGTAGCACATACGTATGTACATATGTACTTATGAGGGTCAACAATTGTAAATTCAGTTGCAAAGATAAAAAGGATACGAAAAGAAAGAAAGAAAAAAACGAATCTAAAAAGGACGAAATAAAATACAATAAAATTCTTTTACTTAAACTTACAACATAAAGAAACATTGTCAATGGAAATTGTTATTGTTTTTTTTTTGGAAGGGTGGGGGGTTTTCAAGATCTATTCCCCAAATACGAGTACACAACATGATGGTCATGTGCATGTGTGTATTGAAAAAATTTCATTTTCTTAAAGTTTCTTTTTCTGTTCTTTGTTGTTGTTGTTTTGTTGTTACGTTACAAAATTTTCTGTCGTCATTACGACACAACAAACGAGTCTCGATTGCCTGCTTGCTTGCCTTAGTGTTTGTTGCTGTGTTGTTGTTGTTGCCTGTGTGAGGTCTATAATCGAAGTAAAACGTACCAATAAATGTCTTCTTATCTCAAGATGATGTGCAGGCGAAAACTAAGAAGAAGAAGAAGAAAAAGCAGCAGCATACATACATAAGTAGTAAGCAAAGGCACACACAATGTTTACAAAATCCAAAGAATAGAAAAGAAAAGAAAAAAAGAAAAATAAAAGAGTTTCAGGATTTGTGTGTGTTCCATTTAGCCAAAGGTGATCAGCTTATGGTTGCCAAAGCATTTTACTTTTCCCATTACGTGACACAGCAAAGAATAAATACTCTTGATTTCATTACTTTTCTCTCTCTCACACACACACACACATACACAGTTTTTTTTCTCTTGCTTAATCTAGTATTGCAAACAGATATTTCATATTCGTGTAGGTGGTGGTGGCGATGGTAAGGTTGTAAGTGAGAATGTTTGTTACACCTTGACTGGATGAATGTTTGTTTGCCAACTCTCTCTCCTTCCTTTTTCTTTGATTTTAAGAATTTAAGCATAAGTGTCATGCATGCATGTGTGTGTGTGTGTGTCTGTCTACATGTCTTGTTATTTTAGTTCATTATGTACAGCGTTTAATACGGCATCGTCGTCGTCGTTGTCGTTGTCGTTGTCGCTGTAGTCGTCAAAAGTAATATGAAATGGTTGACACATCAGGGATTTACTACGTACATGCGGGTGTATGTGGATTATTTTTTTATTGTTGTTGCTTTTGTTGTTTTTCTCTCTGTTTCTGTTTGGTGTTGCCTTTAACTTTTTCAGTGTTTGTTTTTTTTTCTTTTTTGGTTTTTTGTTTGTATGTGTGAAACTCTTTCTTCACAGTTTTTTTTGTTTTTTCTCTACTTGTGCTCATTTTTATTTTTTATTTTTTTTGTTCATATGTTGGCTTGTCTGTTTGTTTATCGTTTTTTTTTTTGGCGTTTGTGTTGCTGTACAAATCCCTAAATTTAAACTATTTATGTTTGTTGTTATTAGAAAGAAAGTAATCAAGAAGAAGAAGAAGAAGAAGAAAATAACAGAAGCCGTAAGAAAGAGAACTGATTATGTGATTTCTCTAGGTATTCTCATATTTATGTCTATCCATGTATACACATACAGATAATAAAGCAAATATGTGGGTAATTTCACTTCATGAATTTGAAAAAAAAACGATTTTTTTGTTAGTTTAGTTTTTATTCTTAGAAGTAATTTCACATATACATAATTGGCCATTACAACCCTTCAGTCAGGATTACGGCCTAGCTTCTCACACCACTCATGTTGTGTGCGTTAATTTTATACGTGAGTGGCGGGACCTACAGTTTAACGTCGACTCCGAACGACAGATTTTTGAGAAACTTTTCATGGCAATTTTATTTACTCTCAGAGTTTTTTGCCAGAAATCTGCTGAGAGGAAGTCGCCGAAGAAATATTTTTTTTTTTCATATTTCATTTTTGATGTCTGACCTGGGATACGAACCCGGGCTTTACGAATAGTAAGCCAACACACTACCTACTACACCACGGCGACTTCAGAAGTAATTTCTTTAAATATAAATTTTTATAAAGTTCTGGAGGGAATTCTCGTATTATTGGTAGTGAAGTGCCATATAATTTGAGTCTACTGACTACATACATACATACATATGTGTGTAAAGGGTGTTTTTTATAGAGGTATAGAACTTTAAGTTGGCATTACTTTTCAAGATGGCGACCGATTTAACAGCTGTCAAGTGATTTATTCTCAGTTTGGTTTGGCAATTCATCATGAATAGACTCACGCCTGAACAACGCTTGCAAATAGTGCAATTTTATTTCGAAAATAATGGTTCTGTGCGGAAAACGTATCGCGCACTACGTCCATTTTATCGTCGACAAAATCGTCCATCAGAGCAGTTAATTCGATTAACCATGGAACGTTTTCGCACCACGTTTACTCTTATTGATAACTCGCATCCCCAGAGACGCTGTACGGTGCGTACAGAAGAAGCTATTGCTGCTGTAGAGCGTAACATTGAGGAAGACCCGAATGAGTCCATCCGCCATCGAGCACAGTAATTGGATCTGTGTCCATCCACTTTATGGAAGATTTTGCGGAAGGATCTTGGTTTGCGTGCTTCCAAAATCCAACTCGTGCAAGATTTGAAGCCAAACGATCATCAAGTAAGGCGTAGATTCGTCGAATGGGCCCAAAACGAGATTACCGTTGTTCCCGATTTTCATAAGCGAATTTTGTTTAGCGATGAAGCGCACTTCTGGTTGAATGGCTACGTCAACAAACAAATCTGCCGCATTTGGAGTGAAGGTAATCCTCAAGTGTATGTGGAAATACCGTTACATCCAGAAAAACTGGCTGTTTGGTGCGCTTTATGGGCTGGTGGAATCATTGGTCCGTACTTTTTCAAAAACGATGGTGGCCAGAACGTTACAGTCAATGGTGATCGGTATAGAGCCATGATTACTAACTTTTTCATTCCTGAATTGAATAACCATGATGTCCAGGAGATGTGGTTTCAACAAGACGGCGCAACATGTCACACAGCTCGTGCCACAATAGATTTATTGAAAGACACATTTGGTGACCGCCTAATTTCACGTTTTGGACCTGTGAATTGGCCTCCCAGATCTTGTGATTTAACGCCGCTAGACTACTTTCTGTGGGGCTATGTAAAGTCATTGGTCTATGCGGTAAATCCACAAACGCTTGACCATTTGGAAGACAACATTCGCCGTATTATTGCCGATATACGGCCACAAATGTTGGAAAAAGTCATAGAAAATTGGACGTCCAGATTGGACTACATCCGCGCCAGCTGATGGCGGTTATATGCCAGAATGTAATGCCACAAGATTATCTTTCGGATAAATAAAATGCATGTCAATCGAATAATCCATCGTTGTTTAATTGCAACTTAAAGTTCTATATCTCTATAAAAAAAACACCCTTTATGTATGTAATTGGTCGTTACAACCCTTTAGTCAGTATTATCGCCTATCTAGAGTCTACTGACCAACTTTATCAAATTAACAAAGCTTTATAAAAAAACTTCCTCTTTCCAATTGGAATAATTTTTTAAATACCGTCCATAAGGATATTGCACGGCTTTATTCAAACACCTGGCATAATTCCTATCGAGAGACCTGGGAGCAGGATAGAATAGAATGAAGTACGTTCCCAGCACTGTTCGTTGGTTTTGTAAATATTGTATAAGTATTGTACCCACAAGCTTCAAGCATTAGTCAAAGACCTTTACTGTCCGCTAAGACTGGAACTATCGCCAATGCTCCGGCATATCACACTGGACTATGCAAAACAGAAGCATTTCTTGAGTTTAAATCTGTCTAATGGACTACAGGAGATGAGGGATAAACTAGAAAATGTTCAAAAGCAAGAGAGCCAAATTCGTTAAGAGAGTAAATTTTGCTGTAAACACCAATGTACTTGAAACTTAAGGAACGCAAAAAATTGATAGGTCAACTGACAAGACATTCTAAACGTTCAATTCGCTATCTACTTAGTGTAATCTCTGTCCATTATGGTCGTATTAACACTAAGTTTAGAATCAATTCAAACGTGATATCAGTTCATATTTATGGCTGCAAAACGTGGTACGCTGCAAACAGGAGCAATCCCTAGAAACTGATTATTCTGAATGTTGGTTTTCAAGGGATCTACATGGCATGCATTAGGGAGCTGGAATCATGCAATCTAAACTATCAGCATCATTTTAACGTCATTGGTTTCATGGGAGTGGTGTATAGGATGTAGTTTAAATTTTTAGAGTTCAGTATTTCTTTGCAGTCTAGTATTGCTTCCCTAACTCATCAAGAAATGAATGGCAATGGAAGCAGGTTTATTTAAACAATTTTAAAATTTTTCTAATCTGACGGAAATCTATTGAAAGTGGCAAAATACGTTTCAATGTAAAATGACTCACCATTAATAGCACACAGGTACCAATGTTTTTTTTTTGTCGAAAAACATAACTTAATAAAAAAAAGAAGTAGAAATCTTGCCTGCTACCAAATGGAATTATCTAAAAATTATTTAAAAAAAGTTAAATTTCTCGGGGTATATCATCCATTAGCAGCAGAAGAAACCTCTCCCTCTCTCATGCACACGAGTGTATGTAATGTGGAATGAAATTAAATTATTTATCAAAGGAAAATTATGCTTCGCCATAAAACTTTATTTACGAGCTAAAATCATTTATAATACTTTACTTCATCACTCTCCTCTACTCTTTCTGTGATTCACTAGTCATTTTGGCTGCTGCTTCAGCTTTGTTGTCAGGAAGGCTTTACATGAGATTTTTCAGTTGTTGAAGGAAGATTTCACCACCATCATCATCATCATCATCATCACCGTTATCATCATATGAATGATTGAAAGAATGAATGTTTTCAGGTAAGATTTTAATGTTGTCAGCGATGGAAGACAAATTGACTGCCTGACTGACTGACTTTAAGTAATAACTGGAAATTTTCCATCATATGACAGCTGGATTTCATTTTGAAATTATTTTGAAAAAAGGGGTAAACGCCTTAGGGGCTAAGACAATAGGAAAGAAAATTATGAAAATTCCTTAAAGAAAATTAAATCTGTTTTCACAAAAAGTTGATTTGTGTGTGTGTGTGTGTATACACACACATTTGTGATTTATAAAATAAATAAATATGTATTCTTGTGATGAAATAAAAGCCTTGAAGACTTTTATTAAATAGAAATCCTAGAGTCTTTAGAATATGCTCTTTAAAGCGATGAAATAACTTTATTAAGCTGTGGTTTTCTTACTATTCCTTACAGTCTACCAATTAAATTAAGTGGAGTAACAACGTATAACATAAGAGAGAGCTAAGAGAGCTTCGATTCTTTCACTTGCCAAAGTAGAGCGTTTCGTTTTCTCTTCGGCAGAAAGTTGTCTTTGCATAAGACAAACGAGTTCTCCCCGAGAAGCAGTTGTATCCACTCCAGAGATCAGCAATGAATCGTTTTTATGCTACTCATAAGCACTCATGAAGTTTCGAATATATGTAGTAAGGGAGTCAACAATATTGAAATTTAACTACTCTGTCTGATTCATTTATACTCACTCACAACGTTGATTTATAAGTGCAGGTTGCAATGAGTATCCATACAACGTTGACATCAAACTCATACCATTCGAAATATGTTTGATTCAAAAGCCTACTCATTTAGATTCATAACTTTAGAAAAATACTCTTATAATACTTATAAATGATTCGAGTGACTCTAATAATTCATAAAAATTTAGTTTTTGTTGTTGTCGCATTTACAAAAAAAAAAAAGAAAAATGACACATAAGCAAGGAAGGTGAGAGCAGTAAGCAGAGCAAACACACAACCTTCTAGTAAGTATTTTAGTGTTCGCACGCGATTCATACTTATTTTGTGATTCGTGTATATGTGGAGTTATAGATAGTCGAAATCATCATCATACGTGTTGTTGTTAAGTATGAATAAGTATGATGAGTACTTCAAACTTTGAATTTGAGTGGAGGTTCCATGATATTAAAATAAGTATGAATGCGTATATGTATGTATCAGAAATTATGAGTATGATTCGATTATACTCATGTTTTTGAATACTCATTGCTGATCTCTGGTCTGTAGTCAGACGATGTTGTAGTTGGAACATAACAATGCCATGCAATATTAGCTGAAGTCACAGCATATTTTTCAGCATCTCATGCAAAACATTTAAATTTTATTAAAAAGATGCCACAATTACTACCGCGTTCCTACACTATCATTTGAATATAAAAAACAAATATGTTGACAAACTTACACGCTGTCGCACTATGTGGCATTTACCCTGAAAATTAATAAAAGTGGTTTATGAGTTAATGGCTTGAATTTTTTGATAGTGTTAGTGATAATTAGGCCCAAGGATAAACCCAACTGATTTTGGTTCAAATCGGTCTGTGATTTCGCCTAGCCCCCATACAAACTCCCCTCGAAATTGCACTTATTTACACATAATTATGGTAATTATGCAATAATCATGACAAAATGTAGCATGAATCAGTTCTGTGTACTAATGTGTACATGGTGTAAAGTTCGGTGAAAATCGGACCACATTTGACCCTAGTCCCCATATAAAGTCCCCTTTAGAAATTCATGTTTGCGCTTATAAATGGCTTAAAAACATCGGTATCGTAATGAAATTCGGTATGAACGTGTATTTTGTAAATCCAAATCATATTACCAAATTTTGTTCTGGTCGGTTCATAATTGCTCCGGGGTCCAAAATAGGACCTCTTAAGAAAATATGTTTAGCAATTATAATTGGGTTAAAAATTTTATTACCTCGATGAAATTCGACATGAACAGGTTCAATATGAATGTGAATCATTTCACCTGATTTTATTATGATCGGATCATAAGTGCCCCTCGATGCCACATACGATCCATTAAGAAAATCAAACAAACATCTCATATTGTTATAATAGTCAATATACATACATATGTAATTATGTAAGTTATTAAAGTTCTATGATAATTAATATTTTATTTATTTTACATTATTGAATACTTAACTAAAAAAAATGCTTAAAAAGTGAACTAACTGCAATCTTTAAAATCGTTATCATTTTCATCATCAATGTCAGGAAGGAGTAATTTAATAGTATCTGATGAAAATGCTTTTCTATTCCTTCGCGATTTTTGTGTACTGCAGCTTATAAAAGGGTCACTAATTAAAAGTAGCCTATTCAGGACATCTCGATTGGTATCGCTTCTACTGAATCCATATAGTTTTATTTCTCATTCTATTGAGAAATAAGGCCATATGGCTTTATTGCCTATTATTACACTGCGTCTAATTTTTTTAATTTTTCAAAAAAAAGTAAAATTTTCAAAAAATCGCCAAAAATAATGTCGCAAATTTGCGCAAACTTTTTTTTGTTCCTGAATGTAGAGAATTCATATTTTCTTGAAACTACTAAAAACTACTTTCACCTTTAAATTCCTTATCTTTTTTTGGTTTGGGTAAAAAATGTGAAATTTTTATTATTTTTAAATTTTGAATGAATAATTTTAACATTAATATATGAGATATATATATATAAAAAAAACTGAAAGTAGCAGCTGCTTATACCTTTCAAATAAAAAAAAAATCAATATAAAACCTCTATTCGTTTAGCCACAAAAAAAGATCATAAAAACCTATTAAAATTTCAAAAAAACACCGAAAACGCATTTAATTTTCTTTACTTTCCTGACTTTGACATCGTCTCAAATCTACAAATCTCAACTTAAAGTCGTGAAAATTCACTATATAATGCAGAATTTTATTGTCTGTCGAACTGCATACTCAGTTGCTTAAATTTCTTTAAATTCATTTTTGCTTTTTTGGCCATCTTTTCAGGGTAAATGCCACATAGTGTGTCGTTGTAATCGACAGGAAATAAGCTGGTGATAATGACATGTATGACGGGTACGATAAATAGCTCCGTTCACTGCTCTTAGCAGAAATTCCAAGCCTGTTTGTCTGCTTTATTTGATTTATCTACTCTACCTGACTCATATTGTAAACTTTAAAAAGTTTTATTCGGAAAGCATTCATTTATGGACCATAAAACTCCAGTCACATTTTAATCAATCGCAGGGACATTGTAAAAAATAAAACTGCCTTCCAATTGCATTTAAATTTATTCGCATTTTTTTCTCTCACTCTCTCTCTCTCTCTCTCTCTCTCTCTCTGAATTTTTATTATCTTTTGAACACGCCAATCGTCCGTTTCTTTTGTTTTTCCAGGCAATGAATCACTTTCATTGAGAATAACAGAGAAAACAAAAACAATAAAAAGAAAGGAGAGAGAAAAAAATATTTAAACCAAGAATAAAACTCTTTTTTTTAAATTATATTTTTAAAGCAGCAATTCAGTTCAGTTGATTGTGTAGACTTTTGTAGACTTTTGTAGACTTCTTTCTGTTCATTGTTTAAATATATATTTGGCAACTTTTTTTTTCTAAGATTTAATCAAGACAAAACGAAGAGTGAAGTGATGGCAATGAAGAAAATGTAATGAAATGGAATCTATTTAATCTCCGTTAGAAGATTAATTATACCAATTACATCGTGAATGACACGAATTCACAGACAAACACACATTAAAGTTGTTGTTGTTGTTGTTTTTTTCTTTGCTCCCTTTTCTATGTTTAACTCTATTAAAAATTTCACTCCTCTGTCATCTCTTTTTGAATGAAATATACACTGAGAGTGGGAGAGCATAGGAATTAAACTGTTAAATCTGTATTTGTGTGTGTTTGTGCCTGTGTTATAAGCTTTGTGTACCAATGAAATGATGAAAATTTGTTTAAACTTACAAAGTATCGTACACAAGTGTGGCTTTGAGTGTGTTTGTGCGTGTATGAGTATTTCCAACTAAAAATTTAACTATGCACGCTTGCATACAATGTGGAAGAGGCAAAATGTGAACACCAATTACAAACTGATTACTGATTACGCTAAAGGGTAGCAAAATATTTCTCTCGTTGGCCTTAATCAGACATCAATTACTTCGGAATTATGCCGACTAAAATAACGGGTCAAATCTAAAATATCATAAGAGTATGCAGATATACTGGGTACTCATTCAGCTATCGAATATATATAAAGGGACCGCCAAATAACTTTTTTTTTGAAAATGCTTTAAAAGAAAAACCTACTGAATATTTTTCTCAAATTTCTTTTTTTATTTGAAAGTACAATCCTTCCGGTTAATAATGGAAAATAATTTCATTAAAATGGCTGCCTCGGCTGGCCATGCAGTAGCCTACACCAGAAGATGCCGATTTTGGCAAAAAAAAAAAAACATCTTTTCACATGAACCTCATTTTGATCTTGGCGGGTATGTAAACAAGCAAAATTGTCGCATTTGGGGCACAGAAAACCCGCACGCATACATTGAAAAGCCGACGCACCCAAAACGAGTCACTGTTTGGTGCGGATTTTGGTCCAGAAGCATAATTGGGCCATTTTTCTTCGAATATAAGCAAGGGGTGGCCGTTACAGGCAATGGCGATTGTGATCGGGTCATGTTGAACGAATTTTTGTTCACAAAAATTTAAGAGGAGGATATTGGCAACATTTGGTTTCAACAGGACGGCGCTACGTGTCACACAGCCGAAGCTACACTCGATGTTTTGAGCCCTGTTTTTGAAGATCGCATTATCAGCCGCAGGGCTGATGTCGTTTGGCCGTCTCGGAGCTGTGATTTGATACCGTTGGACTATTATTTGTGGGGTGCCGTCAAAAATAAGTGTTACGCCGACCAGCCAGAGACAATTGACGCTTTAAAGGACAATATTCGTGAAGCCATTGGTGAAATACAGTTGCACACAATCGATAATGTGCTTAAAAATTGGACCGATCGTGTAGGCTGCTGCAGGGCCAGCCGAGGCAGCCATTTGAATGAAATTATTTTCCATTATTAACCGGAAGGATTGTACTTTCAAATAAAAAAAAGAAATTTGAGAAAATATTCAGTAGTTTTTTTTTAAAGCATTTTCAAAAAAAAAAAAAAGTTATTTGGCGGACCCTTTTTTTCACCCAACACAAGTCAGCGCTTGGCTCTTGCTATGAACAGGCAGAGGTTGCTGACTGCTCATTTTCTGTCGTCTCTATCTAAACCTTTTAAAATAAAAAAATAATGAAATATCATGTTTTTTTTTGGTTTCGAGACAGTTTCTTTAGGGAAACCTATGGCCTAAGTTGAATTGTACTCTTCAAGGAGTTCCATTGTCTAACCTAAGCTATAACGAAACTGAAATAATTAATTCTTGAGTTTCCAAAAACAGAAGTAGAAATAATATTTGTCCGTATATGTTAGGCCACGCACTGTAAATTACCGGCTAAAGAGTATAGAGAGAGTATTTAATTTCTTTTGATGCCTAAAGTCAACTAAAATTCCCATGCAATCATCAAATAAATGGCTGTGAGCGAGTGAGTGTATATAAATGGTAGAATATTTATGTGTGTATGTGTGTGTGTGTGTTAGTTTTTGTATGGGAGTTCCATAATATCTTCTAAATATGGTTAAACAAACAAGCTCGTCGTAAATGTGTCTTTGTGGCTGACAGTGTTATTTACCTTATCCATTTGCAAAACGTATACAGCAGTTGCTAGCTAATTAGCCCAAATGTTAAACCAAAAAGCATATTTCAATTATTAAAATATGCTTTCTAATCACTTATGAACATATGTTGAGAAATATTTGAAAATCAATTGAAGGATTTGCTGTGGTGGAACAACTGTACATAATTAAAATGCAATAAGCAAAGTAAACGAAGCGAAAGTGGCATAATAAGTTAATTGAGTGTTTGCTAATTAGCTAATGCAAGCTGTTTGGCAAACAACTCATTTGTCTAGCACTTTTCGCGCTTTTAACATGAACATGCGGGCTGATCTGTGTCACTATGCCTTTGTGCATCAGCAATTCAAGCCCCCCAAAACAAAAATATTCAAACAGAAAAGCCTCCAAGTGATGATGATGATGATGATGATGACAAATTGAGGTTGTGTGTTGTATATCATTATCATGGAGTATATAAGATCCCCCTTAATGCAACAGTATTTCTGTTAGTATTGTATGCTTGTGTGTGTATGGTTTTGTTTGTAACGTTTTTATGTAACGAAAGAATGAAAGGAAGAAAGAAAGAGAAAAAACACTCTGAAATATATACAACTTTAGCCTGATTGTGTTGAGTTGTGCTTTGACGTTTTGGTCTTGCTTGTGTTGTATTGTGTTGCGTTGCGTTGCGTTGTATTCACATCCTTGAACACGATGTCAACATGTTGTGTTGTGTTGTCATGTTGCTTCATTTTCATTTAAATTTTTTCGTCTGATTTTGTTGCTGCTCGCATTGTTGTTTGTGTTGTTGTTATTGTTGTTGCTCTTATTGTCCTTATGCTGTATTCGTGTTGATGGCTTTTACGTTGCAACATCACTTTGATGGGTATGCATGTATGTATGTGTGTGCGCTTGTATTCGTAGGAGGATTCCTATAAAATTACATGAGAATTTTTGTGTAAAACAAACCAAGACAACATAAAGATTTTTACATGCAACAAACTACACACACACATACAAACCCATACAATACTTCACTTCACTTTCTTTCATCTCACTCATACACTCATACAGTCAGGCACATTCCATCAGTCATTCAGTCATTCATTTATTGTATGTACGCGGGAATATTTTTTTTCTTTCTTACATTCATTGCAATATGCCATGTGTCAACATGACAGTCATGAAAAAAGACAGACAGACAGACGAACTCACTCCTCTCCTACAAACACATTCCTTTTTAGTCATTCATTTACATTCAAACTGCTCCAAAATTCAAAGAATCAAGCAAAAACAAGCAAAAAATGAAGGAGAATAGCAAAGGATCCTTCTGCGCTCACGTTTATACAATAAGGATAACAGTGTCACAACAATGGGTTGCTTATTGTATTAAATCTCTCGAATGTAAAGGATGGTTATATGTACGTACGTCTCTCGGCATGTGTGTGTGAATGTGTGTGTGTGGCATGAATACAAAGTTGTTGATTTAAGTTGACAAACTTTTACGGCACAACGTTACTTATATGCGCGTTTTTTTGTTTGTTTTGTTTCATTTTTTCCCTTAAAATTAAGGCAGACAGAGTAAGTTATCCGGTGGTATTATAGCCGAAGGATAGATAAAGACATATGAGACGCATGAAGAAATTTTTTGTTTTTGGTAGCACAGTTAGAACAACAATACCATTTGATTTCAAATACGCATTGCTTTGCTTGTTAACTTGTTGCCATTTTGAAGGGCTATCCATTAGTAATCCCATGGAAACCTTAAAAACACGAATACCAAATCAATTTTCGTTAAAATTCTCTTAAATTTAAGTTTTTAACAACGAAATTATAATTCATCTAACAGCAGCAGGTGATAAACACTGGGAGCTTGCTCTACACGAAAACCGATGACCTTACAAACAGGCACTCAGGGCTTTAGGTGAGCGTCACTATACTTGTACGTTGTCCTTGTATCATAGTAATGTATTTGATATGTTACACTGCCAAATCTGTTGTCCTGATGTGCTTCAAAAGGGTCAGCAAAGGCAACTCCCTGCCCTGTGCTTGATATTCAAGCAGGTATTTTCATCTGAAGTGCATAAATGCCGCATAAATAGCTGTTTTGATGATTCATTCTCTTCATTTTCCAGAATCTAAGCATTGGGCTCGTAGTCGCGTGGTCTAGTAGGTAGTGTGTTGGCTTATTAGACGAAAAGCCAGGGTTCGGGCCCCAGGCCAGACATCAAAACAAAATATGAAAAAATATTTCTTCAGCGACTTTCTCTCAGCAGATTTCTGGCAAAAACTCTGAGCGTTAAAATAAAATTGCCATGAAAAATTTCTCAAAAATCTGTCGTTCGGAGTCGACTTTAAACTGTAGGTCCCGCCGCGCATGTATAAAATTAATACACACAACATAAGTGGTGTGAGAAACTAGGTCATAATCCTGACTGAAGGGTTGTTATGACTAATTATGTATTTATGTAAGAATTGGGCTCAAGTTGATCTCCATCCTAAGCAATTGCTGTAAAAAAAATCGCTTACCAAGTTCAGATAAAGGAAACTATCCCGAGTCCAAAATATATCTTACTATTGCAGCAATCTTTATATTGGAGAGCAGGATCGAAGATGTCTGAAACTGAAAAGTAAGAAACCTGCTTCTCTTTATGACAAGAGCAGGGGGCTGACACATGAGTTGAAATTCGGTTTCTTTATGCTCCTTAGACCCGCAGCTCCTGCAGAAGCCATTGCCAAGTCTCATGGCATGAGTAAAAGTACTGTGGCCCGTAAAAATCGCTATTTTACTAAGGATGGCCATGCGAGTCACCATTTCTTGCCTCTATTTGGCCAGCAGAGTCTAGCAATATTGGATGTACCTATGTCTTGGAACTCTTATAAGGTTCCTGCCTTTGAGTAATTCTCGTTCCAAAGGAAATTCCATCAATTATTTGAAATTGCTTAAAAAGTGAAGTGTAATGTACTGATGATTAGGTTATCTTGTCTTATTGTTACGTTTTCATCTTTTAAAAACGTTTAAAATATGAGCTCATAGTTTGCAAATAAATTAAAAAAAATTTGTGTTTAGTTTTAATTAAAATTCATTATTATGCGCACAATTCTTTGTGCCACTGTTCACAACTTGATGTAAACAACAACAATTGCTTTGTTTGTTATTCCTCTATTGACACCCTTTGCATAAACAATAACAATTACTAGACAATTGTTCGACAGATCTTTGTCACGGAGATCTTCAAACACACCGCGTCTTCACACAAGACTGACTGAATTTTTACTCACTCACTCGTGTGCTTTGCCTTGCCTTTTATATGGCAGGGTAAACAGTCTGATGATGGTTCTTGAAGACGAACGATCATGCCTTCTATAATCGTTGTTTACGTTTATTCTTGTAGTGTTGTTGGTATATTTTTGTTTACTTGTTTACCATTGTTTTTATGCTGGTGTTTGTTGCTATATTACGCAGTATGATAAGTTGTAAACAGGTTTGTTTACTGCATTGTCTTATTTTTGTAGCTTTTATTTACAATTTTAATGTTAAAAGATGTAAAGGCAAAACACCAGTATCTAGATTTTTCCATTTTCGTAACATTATCTTATCTTATCTGATCTTATAAATAACATCTGATTTAAGGTAACCCGTTGCATACATTTTCTTATGCTTACTGTCACATATTAACAAGTGTGAAGAAATGAGTGCATATCATATATGTGTACAGCTGTGTGTTTGTATTTGGGATGGTGTGCGTGTGTGTGTATACGGCAAGAGAATATTTTGTATGCAATAGAATGTCATCGTCGTATTTATTTACCTACAAACACTTGAAACATTTTCAATACAATACCCTTACAATACAATGCACGAGAGATAGATAAAGAAAAAGAGAGAGAGAGCAAGAAAACAAGATAGCAAGTAAGAGTACGAGTCTTTTGTCAAACTTAACAAATGTATGAACGAACATTTATTCCTTGCACTATTACAATATATTTGTATTTGTTTTAAGTCTATTTTCGTATTGTACTGCAACTGAGTGTATGTTTGAATGTTTATTTAAGTATTTAGTATGTATGTGTGTGCGTGTAGTATATTCATATAAAGTTCTTTTACGTTACGTTTTAAGTATTAAAGTCAATGAAATGCAGTTAAAGTTTACACATGTGCATGCATTTATGCCAACAACAATTACGTGAAGAAAATTAAATGAATGGCGTAGGAACACACTATCACACTAACATTCATATGTATGTACATGCATGCAAACAGAGAATTCATTCATTTAGTACATTCGCGTTTGAAATATTGGTTAAGAGAAGAAATAATTTTCGTAACTAAAAGAAATTCAAATGAAGAATGAAAATAAAAAAAAAAATTATTGAAGTATCAGTCACTTAATCATGATTTGTTTAATGCGTGTACATATACATATGTGAGTATGTGTGTTACACATTCATTTTAGCAGCTTTTTCATGGCAAATACTTACTCTCAGAGATTTTTACAAAAACGCTGCTGAGGGAGACCGGTGAAAAAAAAAGAAAATTTTTCTTGGTTTTAAAATATTGCAGCTAAGGTTCTAAGTGTCTAGTACCAAAGAAAATAAAGTATAAAGAATGTGCATTTTAACATATTTTGGAATATTTTTCAAAAATAATTCACGACACGGGGGGAAAGATAGAAGGGAATGATACAGAAAAAAAGAGCGTAACAATGCGTTGTTCTCATCGTGCGTTTTTGTTGTTTGACCACTTTTTTATTTATTTTTCTGGCACCAATGTCCCTCAGGGGAAGAACATCTTCGGCTTTTTACACACATAGGACACGAATATCAAGAATGTTCGTTAAAAAGAGCGTAAAAATCTTGTCAGCTTTTAAAGACGAAGGTTCATGTCGCTTTTTTCAGACTTCAATGATACACCCAAAGAAATATCACAGTAGTATTCACTAATATCAATAAGAAATGATTTCGATTTTTGGAAGAATACTTGCCAAGTTAAATACCGTGTCTTTAGGGATTTAATGCAGTACAATTTTTCTATATTTTCCGATAACATATACATATCATTGGGTTAATAAGTAGACTTGAAATTATTACTAACAATTTTCCTCTAGGTTAACACATGCCTATGGTTATGGTTATTACAGCCATATAAAAGTGTTAGTAGTATACTCTATTTTTATTTTTATTTCATCAACATACATATGTAAAGCTATCGATCTTTGGCTTAATAATTTTGAATAAATAAAAATAAAAAAAACATCGATTTTATTATTAAAAGAACATAAAGCTTAAAAGCTTTGGCTTAAAAATTAGGCCATGTTTTTTAGATAAATAAAAAGAATAAAAAAACCATTTTTTATTAAAAGAAAAAAAAACGAGCATTCCAAAGCATTTAAAAAAATTATACTATGGGACATATAAAATACGCCCAGCTAATGACATAGAACATTTTTAACACAAAATATTCTTCGAGTGTTTTCTGAAATAAAATGATAAAACATCCGCAGCACATGTATTCTTGTCACAGTCTGATCGACAACTAAATCAAAAAACACAAGAATACATACACATGTACATACGTACGATGAGAGCAACACATTGTTACGCTCTTTGTTTGTGTTCATTTTCCTTCTGTCTTCCTCCCTCTCATCAAGAAATGATTTTTAAAAATATTTTGGTGAGAGCGGGTCGTAATGTTACGACCCGCCATAAGAAATTTTACTTCTACATGATGAGTATTCTTTATATCCATATTCTTTGCTAGTACCAACACTATCGACAATACTGCAGCGCAAAGAGCTTCCCAAGTCTATGGTTCCGCCACTCATGGATACAATTAACACAGATAACAAGATGAATAAAATTAACAAGAAACATAGAAAGTGGCCCATAAGATGTTTTACTAATGGAGTTCTATAATTTATTAATAAAAAAAAAAATACAATTGATCTTGTGCCTGCCCTTACCCAATACACTGTCATCAGTATTTCTAATATGACAGCAAGCCATATATTTTATGCTGTTGATTTAAGTATCTATATGTGAGAGTACTTACAAAATTCAGCCTTTATATTTTACAGAAGTGCAACAAAAAATAGCAAAAGTTATGATTACTGGCTTCTCCTATGACATAACGCTGGGGCATATGCCAAAGAGCTCCTCCTGTAATATGTAAGAAACTTAACCTAAAATTTTCTGCTTTCATGCTATCGTAACTGGTCAATTCATTCGCTCTGCAGTTTTCTGAAATGACACCAAGTGCCGGCGCCCATATAATGTATTCGTGAACCTCGCCGCCAGGACGTTATGTTAATTCCAATTACTGTAAATCGCCACCTGTTCACGTCAGAAAGTATATTAAAATGCCTCTCAGACATATTGTTATCCTGGCAGTCTGTATAGCTATTGCGTAGACAAACGTTTTGTAATTGACTTACGAGTCAAGGGCGCTAATTTATATTTTAACTTTTATGCCAGCATTTTTTAATTGAAAAACTTGCGTATTTTGTGAGAAATTGATAATAATATGGGAAATATTTACTTGCTGCTATAAATCTGCTCTTATATGTAAGCACAATAATGTTGAAAGAAAGATTTTTAGTTTTGTAATGAAAATTATTACATTTTGTGACAACAAATCTTATATAAAAAAATAACAAAAAAGAAAAAAAAAACGAAGGAAGCGAATAATTTTAATGTGTTTCTTCTCTCATTTAAAAGGGATTTTCTAACGAAAATACCGAATATTTTTCTTTTGGCAACAATAATGACATTTTAATGGATGTTTATTTAAAAAAATTTTTTCCTTTGGAAACATATTTGATTTCACGAAATGCATTTTCTATTTAAGATATTAAATTTTCATGGTGCAGCAGTTAATTTAAATTAAAAATAAGGTGGAGGGTTGCAAGTAAAGGGTGTTTTTTATAGAGGTATAGAACTTTATGTTGGCATTACTTTTCAAGATGGCGACCGATTTAACAGCTGTCAAGTGATTTATTCTCAGTTTGGTTCGGCAATTCATCATAAATAGACTCACGCCTGAGCAACGCTTGCAAATAGTGCAATTTTATTTCGAAAATAATGATTCTGTGCGGAAAACGTATCGCGCACTATCCATTCCATTTTATCGTCGACAAAATCGTCCATCAGAGCAGTTAATTCGATTAACCATGGAACGTTTTTGCACCACGTTTACTCTTATTGATAACTCGCATCCCCAGAGACGCTGTACGGTGCGTACAGAAGAAGCTATTGCTGCTGTAGAGCGTAGCATTGAGGAAGACCCGATTGAGTCCAAAACGATGGTGGCCAGAACGTTACAGTCAATGGTGATCGGTATAGAGCCATGATTACAAACTTTTTCATTCTTGAATTGAATAACCATGATGTCCAGGAGATGTGGTTTCAACAAGACGGCGCAACATGTCACACAGCTCGTGCCACAATAGATTTATTGAAAGACACGTTTGGTGACCGCCTAATTTCACGTTTTGGACCTGTGAATTGGCCTCCAAGATCTTGTGATTTAACACCGCTAGACTACTTTCTGTGGGGCTATGTAAAGTCATTGGTCTATGCGGTAAAGCCACAAACGCTTGACCATTTGGAAGACAACATTCGCCGTATTATTGCCGATATACGGCCACAAATGTTGGAAAAAGTCATTGAAAATTGGACGTCCAGATTGGACTACATCCGCGCCAGCCGATGGCGGTCATATGCCAGAAATCATATTTAAAATGTAATGCCACAAGATTATCTTTCGGGCAAATAAAATTCATGTTAATCGAATAATCCATCGTTGTTTTATTGCAACTTAAAGTTCTATACCTCTATAAAAAACACCCTTTATAACGCCTAATAGCCCGGAGAACTATCGCCTAAGAGCAATATGTTCTGCACTTTCCATAATGATTGGAAAGCGATTTCCAAATAGCCCGTTCTATTGGTAATCTATTGGCGGAAAGGTGAAGTCAATTTATTCGCTAAGGTTGTGACTCTACATATTTCCAAGGCGGGGAGACAGGGTATGTCACGCTGCACTGCACTTTTATCGATCATTCATATTCTTTTAGTGGTAGACTGAGTACTTTGGCAATAATATGGTGTCATCTGTATCTAAGACTAGTTTAAATACTAGGGAGTCAGAAGCCTTTGATCTTTTGGGCATGCAAATACAGTGTAAAGTTTGCTGGTGTACCAGCATATTTTTCAACCATCGAAAGCAGCATTCAAGACGATGGAAGAAATACTTCATTTGTTACTATTTCCACGACTTACATTCGACCGAGAATGGAATACAACTCTCATGTATGTCATGTATGGACCGGTGCCTAGAAAACCTATTTTATTCTTCTCGACCAAACATTCGTTTTTTTTTCGCATAGCACACCCGTTTGTGGTCGATTGCCCAATGAATTAAGCACTGCATTACAAACAGAATTCTTTGTCCTTTAGTTGGACTATCAAAGGTCATTCTTATGTCATAAAAAGATTCATATCTAACGTCCACAAAAACTCTCTCGCTCCTGCTTCCTTCCCATAACATATTTGCCTAGTTCCGACACTGTACACTGCATGTGTGGTGGCCATTCTCTGAATGTTGGTCGTACACAAAAAACAAAAACTTGTTTTCTAAATTTAATTTTCAAATTTAATTTAATTTCTTATGTTGCATTCTATATTTGAAAGTCATGAGTTTAGCTCATATATGTAGTATTTCAGGCACAGCTACACATCATTATGTTGGATTCGTTTAGTCTGCTCGTCGATGCTTCCGTTGCGATAAGCCGTTTCATATTATTTTTATATGATTGTGCCGTATTTAATGTATATTTTTTTTATTGTTTTTATTTCTATAAAAAATTTTATTGATAGCTGCTGCTGTCTTCTAAAATGAAAAGTCAAAGTTCAAACCCATGGTACAGCGTTTAATGAGCGATCTAAAGAGCATATTCTATTTAAATATAAAAACATTAATGTTTTATAGTTTTATTTTCATAAATATTGAGTGCTAATTTTAGATCTATTTAATTCCTATAGTTTTGTATATACGAGGGCTGTTGTAAAATTCAGTCTAACTGACAAAAGAAATTTTTAAAATTATTTTTTAATTTCTCCTTTAAAATCGAAACACTTTCTTGGCAAATTTTTTACTACGGGTTCGTTATTTCTTTTTTTCAATTTTGATACGGAAAGTTATTTTTGGAAACAGAATTCATATATGAATCCGTATCTGTTGACCAATGCAGGAGCAAATTTATTGCTTTTTAGGCCATCGCAAACAGTGTATTATTCTAGAGTGGCTTCACACCCTTCAATACAATCTATCTAAAAAACTCCCCCCACCCCCTGGAAATGAAAAGAAGATAACATTTCAGGAAGACCAGACAAAGCCTAGTCTTTCTAGTGGAAATAAAGGTAGGAATCAACAATTAGCAAGGTTCCCCACCACTATACCAAATGCTCGGAGGATGTTGTTACAGGCCTGCTGTAGCAGGTCTAATCACCTGCTTAGCTGGAACAACAAAAGGATTGACGAAACGAAAACGAAAAAAGATATGCCATCTGTTTTTAATGGCTTATTGAACCACACTTAACTTTTAACTCTGCAGCTATAAAAGTAATATGGTCGTATATGACATTCGGAATGTTGAAAACTTGAGAATTAATCGTTAAAGCAACCAGAATGGCAATTTCTTTTTAATTGCCACAAACATCTAAACATCTTCTTTAGATTTTATCTTAAACACAAAATGTAGGCGAATGCAGTGGCAATCCCAACTGCACTTATCTGAGATAAAGATTCAATAATAAAAACTTTATGCATGTTTGTAAGTGTTTTTGTTTTTAGATATGTATTGTAAATAAAATTATTTATTTATCTTTTTCAAATTTAATTTGTTTTTATTTCATTTCATTTCAGATTGATGGGAATATTTTTCTATTTACTTAAATTCTGCTGGAAATGGTTTTTCATGTAAGTTTTATTTGATTTATTTAATTGTTTATTTTACATACTTGAAGACTCTCTTGATTTTATTTTTAATCAATATTATTTATTTGTTTATTTATATTTGATCATATTTTTTTATGCTGGAGAATTTCATTGGGCCATCATTTTCTTAACATTTGATTTTTATATTCTTTAAATTTATTTTTTATTTAATTTCTGTATTCAAAATAATTTTTTTATGCACTTATTTATCATTTTATTATATTTAATTTAATTTAAATATTTTTTTTATTATTTATTTTCTCGTATTTTATTTAATTTATCACATAACGTTCGATTATCATTTGTAATGTGACAATACAATACAAGAGTAAAAATTTATGTTTGAGTAACTTTAACTTCCGTTATATATTTTCAAATTTTATACGTTTGATTACTTCCGTTTTAAATTAACTACCGTTATGCTTTAAATATAGCTATGCAAACTTTCCTTAACAAACACTCTTACACATACACATACACATTCAAGCACGCATTTACACTCGTTTAAACTTTTGCACGCTCACCTGTAAACAGGACAGAAACTCTACACGTAACAAACAAAAATTGTCGTTCAAAACAATCCTCAAGACACACACAACCAACTATCGTTCACAAACATTAACACGCACACACGAAACTTTCATACAAAAACACACGATAACGGCAAGAACAACAACAAATAAGTTAAGCAAGTTAAGAAGAGAGATAAAGAGAGAGATAGCGGTAGAGTTTATGTTACGTGTATATTTGCTTGTGTTGTTTATGAGACGAAACGAAACGAGACTTGCGAGAATATTTTTTTTTATATTTTATTTTACTATGATATTTATATGAAAATTATTGTACCACCAGTCGTATAATCGACGTCCGTTGCGTACGAAGACGAAACAACGAATGAAATAAAATTTTCTGAAAACTGGCTGGTTGGCTGGCTCGTTGCATGGTAGACTAACTGAATGGCTCCTACACTGGGCTGCTGCTGCTGTGTGTAATATTTTTTTTGCTTGTTATTGTAGTAGTTTTACGTTTTTATATTTTGTGTTCGTAGGTATGTGCGTGTGTTGTTAGACTGTTTTTATGTTGTTTTTAGTTTTGTTGCACAAGGAAAATGCGCACATTTTATTGTCGGCTTTTATTGTGGTGTTGGTGGAATAAATACTCGTACAACTCAATGCTACGGTTATAGTATTAAATACGAAAACAACAACAAAACAACACTACCATCACTAACAATATACATATGTATGTATGTGTTTTAATTTTATTTCTTTTCTTGTGTTTTTCTTTATTCACAACAAATTTTCAACTCTTGTAAATGCTTATAAGAGAGAGTGTGTGGGTGTGTGTAATATAATGTTGTTGATGAGTAGTTGAGTAGAGTTGGTAGTCCACTATCAATTTTTCTTCTTCTTTTTCTTCTATTATTATGCCATATGCAATTTGTTGTTATTCTTTAATGTGTTCAAGAGTAAGTGTGCAAATGTTTTATCAACAACATCATCTCTCTTTGTATGTGTGTGTGTGTGTATGTGTGTGTGTGTATTTCTCTCTCTATTAAATAGATAGAGTATCATTATAATAACAAGTATTAAAATAGCAGTCTATCATAAGCTTGTCTCATCTCAAATATCCAACGACTAAATAAATATTTAGTGAGTAAATAAGCACACGGAGCTCTTGGCTCTCGGCTCTCTCCTTCTCTTTAGCTTTCTCCGTGCTGCATAGTTTCTTTTATTATCCCTTAAGATTATGCCGTTATGCTGTGTATTTTATTAGTTTACTTTGAATATTGTTGGTTGCAAACTGTATTATTTGTTGTTTGTGTTGCTGCTGGTGTTGGTGCTTATGCTTGTGCATGTGCTGGTGTTGATGTTGTTACTTTTGCTTTTAAACTCCTTACGACACAAAGTGTTGTGCATTGTGGTTTAAATCAAAAAGGTATTATGGTTTTAACCAGATCATAAGTAACGATAATTATACTAATTGGTAGGCTTAAATAGTTTATTGCGTAGCAAGCATATGTATGTATGTACATATGCACAGTGGATCTCAGCAAAGTTGTAACACACACATTATTTTAAACACACATATATTTTCGAAAATTATTTTAAATTTATTCAAAGTACCCATACTTACATACATAAATATGAATGCGACTTTGTGAGAGAAATTTTTTTGGACCTTTGTCCTGGCACCAAGCGTATCAATTGTGTTTGGCACAGAATACCGTTCTTGATTTTAGCAACTCACACCAATACAGCGCTGATGTTTAGCAGAGCTTTGTTTAAGTTTTCTATTTTGCCTTTCGATGGTTTAAGATGAACTCTTGAGTCAACTAAATCTTCCATAAATAGTAAGTGTGTGTATGAAATTGAGCGAATGTTGGTTTATTTACTATTACAAGATCACTACAACCAATGCAAAATGATCAGACAAATGTGGTGATCAAACCATCGAACTTTTAATTTGATTAGCGAGTGTCACATATTTTATTATTTTTTTAGAACTCCGGTAACATTGGTCAGCTGACATCTGAACTAAATTTGGTCATCAAATTACAGCGAATACTAAAGTAAGACTTTACGTTATGATTACTTGAAATAGTCATCTTCATTTCAAACAAATTTTAGATGCTCTCGATATGGATGTCGCTATACTCTACTACACTATATTTGAAATCGCTTTCTATTCGATTACACAATAAAGTTGAGATAAGGAAACCGGGAAACCCATGGCTAAGCATATCAAATAGGGATGTAAAAGCAAAACGGCTATTTGATCGGCTATTTGCCTCTGTCGTAAGAATTTCCGGGCACGGGGATACAAATTCACACACACATGCTACACTTAGACGGAAAATACAAAGTAGTGTGGAATTGTCTGAGCATGTTGAATCGGTAAGGGTGGTTACGAGAAATAGTGTCACATTCAAGAGCCTTAGGTGGCAATGTCCCGGGGTAAAAACAACTTTCCTTAGAAAAGTTAATTTTATTTTAAATCCTCCATAAATTAGTAACGATTTATAGGGTGTATGCTGTATGTATTGTTATCATTACTAGCATGTTAGTTGCCTAATAAGAAAATTTCTTAAAAATTGCTGTGCTGTTGTTATTATTATTTTTGATATTTAAGCTTGTTGTTGTTGTTGTTTATTGTTGTTATTGTCCTTTTATCCAGGACCATCATCATTATACTTGAACATTAAAAATGTTTTCCAATTTGGAATTTTTTTTTTTTTTTTGGATGGGGGTGGCTGCCCAAGTGTTTGGTTTGTCTTGAAGGTTTTAATCTACGCTGTTTTTTGTTTTTGTTTTGTGTACAAAATTTCAGTGGATAAAGGAGACGAGACTATGGAACCGTAGGTGGTAGAAGAGAGAAGAAAGGTGGCCTGTAATATTACAAGATTGCAACTGCTGTTGGCGTTCTCAAGCCAAATAAAGAGAAGCGTAAAGAAGAAACACTGCAATTGAAATACCAAATTGAAGTAAATATTTAGAGCATAAAAATAAGTTGTACATCAAAACTGCCGGTCTGCCAGTCTCCCCCCCCCCTGTCTGTCCGACTGTGTCTTTTAAAGAAAATGAACACCACAAGGCAAGCAAAACAAAAAAAGACTCTCTCCTGATGCTCTCCTTTCAACGGTTTCCGATACCTTGGAAATATTCAGATTGCATCCTTGGGGGGTGGAGGGGTTTTCTTTTCATTTCATTTTCGGACTATTTGTTGTCTGGCTGTCTGTCAGTCTATCACAGTTATAGTGTCTGTGTTAGTGTTTCTTCTTTCTTTAGATATGGAAAGTGATTTCAGCATTTGTTATGTCACTTCCTATTTCGAACGTTTTCACTTCTGTTTTGTTTTTTTCCTTTTTTTCGGGTGAATTTTTTCTTTAATTTTTTCTTTTTTTGTTTTTTCTAATGTCAAACCATTGTAGGAAAAAAAATATAACTGCCCGTTGGCATTGGCTGCTACGAGGAGTAGCTGTGACTCGGAACTCAACAATTCAAAAAAAATTTTTTTTTTAAAACACTGACACACTAACACACTCCTTCACCAAAAATAATGGCAAATATGCAGCATAAAAAACACTGTGATTGTAAATGAATCTTAATGTTCTGTTTCCTGCCTTGCCTTGCCTTGCCTTGCCTTGCACTGCTTTCCTCCTTTTCCTCACTCCCTCTCTCTGTGCTATGTGCTCTGTGTGCAAATGTTTTGTTTTGTGTGAATTTGCATTGCATTTGTCGCAATTCTGCACTTGGATTCATAAAGAAAGATGCTGATGATGCCTGACTGATGCTGGCACTGCTGTTGCTGTTGTTTTTTTCTTTTTATTCTTTCTTAAGCTGTTGTTGTTGTTGTTAGGAATGGTGTTGATGACGATGGCGATAATAATGGCGATATAAATTGAATGAATATTTCTGTTGCCAGTTGTCCCTTCCATTTCCGCCATTATTTTCCCATTTTCCCTGTATTATTTTCTTTCATTTTGTTTTTACTTTTGTGAGTAGGCAATCAGAGATCAGCAATGAAATATTTTTTCGCTACTCACAAGCACTCACGAAATTTTGAATATACAAAGTGAATCAAAAATATTGAAATTTAACTCCTCTGATTCATTTATACTCAGTCACAACGTTGATTTATAAGCTCAGGTTGCAACGAGTATGCGTACAACGTTGACATCAAACTCATACCATTTGAAATATGTTTGATTCATACTACCTACTCATTTAGATTCAACATAACCTTAGAAAAATACTTATAATATGTACTTATAAATAATTCGTGTGAGCGTTTTAGTGTTCGTACGCGATTCATACTTATTTTGTGATTCGTGTATATGTTGAGGTATGGAGAGTCGAACGAAATCAACATCAACATCATACGTGTATGAGTATGATGAGTACTTCAAGCTTTGAATATGTGTAGAAGTTCCATGATATTAAAATAAGTATGAATGCATATAAGTATCAGAAAGTATGAGTACGGTTCGAATGGACTCATACATGACATAATTGGTCATTACAACCCTGCAGTCAGGATTACGACCTAGTTTCTCACACCACTTATGTTGTGTGTGTTAATTTTATAGGTAAGTGGTGGGACACCTACAGTTTAAAGTCGACTCCGAACGACAGATTTTTGAGAAACTTTTCATGGCAATTTTATTTACTCCCAGAGTTTTTGCCAGAAATCTGCTGAGAGGAAGTCGCCGAAGAAATATTTTTTGTATTTTGTTTTGATATCTGGACTGGGGCTCGAACCCTGGCTTTACGTCTAATAAGCCAACACACTACCTACTAGACTACGGCGACTTCACCTCATACTCATCATTTCGAATATTCATTGCTGATCTCTGGTAGGGGATACAATTTTATAGCACCACGTAGCGTATGATTAATAAAACGTCACAATGTTGAAAGCAAAACAATGCAAATTTGTATCCTCCGCTGTTGTTGTGGCTAGATTGTTATTGTTGTTGTTGTTGTTGTCAGAATGAATGCCATCGAAATTATATAAAACATGCACAAATTTGTTGCACAATAAAAAAAAAAATGTAGAAAAAAAGAAAAAAAAAGAGAAAAATAGTGAAAGCGTGTCCAAAGAATCAAAATCGATTTCGTTTTAAATGATACAAGAGGAGTGGAGAGGAGGGGAAAGGAGACGAGTTGTGTGGAACTAGAAGTAAAAAATCATTGGTTCCGATTACGTTTTTTTTTTTATTTTTCATTTCGTCTGTGTTTTAATTTATGTGAGTCCGTATGCAAAAGAGAACAGAGCACGGAACTAAGCAATTATTGTCGGGTATTTATGCAGACTCCATTACTTTTAAGACGAAACATGCAATTAAAATTTTAATTGTTTGTTTTAATTAAAATTTTATTAATTATAACACATGATTACATTAAATTCCATACAGCTTTTAAGCGCAATAACAATGGACAATTGTAATCTGCAAGAAGAATCAAATTTGGTACAAATTATTTAATTTCAATTTATTTCGTATTAAATGATTGAAATCGATATTAATTTGCTTAGAAGCTTAGAAGACAATGCCAGTCTTGCTGTTGATCCATGTTAAGAAACTGGTAACACGGGTGAAGGCAGCTGGCAGCCATAAAGTGCAACCATCGGCAGCAACGAAAGATGTCATTCCCACTTGGATGTTGGATTCCAAAACCAATGGGCCGCCAGAATCACCTTGGCATGTAGAAACATCGCCTTCGGTGGAAATACAAATAATGAGGAGATAATGATTGCGCGAAAGGTGTTGGCACACACACTGTTAGAGATGGGATAGCTGAAATAATTTTGTGAGTCGAGATTTTGAATTTTAAAAAATTCGTTTTTTGCTAAAAATATCAGCTATCCCACTACCACGGTTGGAAAGAGGACCCTCTGGACTATCATTTGCATATAGTCTGTATGGTGTACTATTTCTTATATGTTCCCAAATGGCCACTGATCTTCTAGAGAATTTTCAATCAAAAAATGTATTTTTGCAAAGCCAATTTCAACAATACCATGTCACTTTATAAATGACTATATTGCTTATTGTATTAAGAGGCCTTGGAGCACTCCTTTCAGTATGATATGGTACTCAAAGACCTAGTATATGCCCTAAAATTAGCTTCTAAGCAAGTAACCTTGTTCAGATTGATACTGTGAAACAGTTAACAGTGCTCTGTTAGCAGCAAATTTTGCACGCAGTCAATACATAAGTTCTGCTAATTAATGAACCACTGCACCAGCCGAAAGTGTTGTCAAACAATGACAAATTCAAACCAACTTGAAAGGGGAAGTCGCGATCGTCAGCTTTTAAACCATTAGTGATGCGTCCCTCACACTCAACAGCAGGCATCACAATATTGCGTTGCTTCAGTTCGGCATTGCGTAAATCAAAGGCCGAGACGGTGGCCAAAGCCAATGCGAATATAACGAAGAATTTCATGATGCTTCCACAATGAGAACCCCAAACAACTGATACTTTCCCATTAGCAAAGCGACCTATTTATATAGTGGAACCATCTGAAGTATAAGAATAGAATATGACACCGTGGCACCCTTAAATAAGGAATCTTCAACTCAATTGTATTTCGGCTGCAACTTTCTGGTCTAAATTGGTCGGCATATGCCACGATTCCCTTGATCAGCACTTGTAACTGTGTTGTCCAATCTAATGTCGGTTCCTGGTCCCATCCCTTGATCAACATGATCCTGTTCCGATTCCCTTGATCAACTCTGGTATCCTGGGATAATAATCACAAAACATTGCCAAACTGAATCTGATCTGAATAGCAAGCGTATCGATCAGCTGCTTGTGATATTCTCTTCTTAACTTATGACTTGCCTATGTGGATCTCGTAAATGTGCTGCAAAGTGCACGGAGTATCACAATATCAATGTTCAACCAATTAGATTTGATCGCATTGACTCCAGATCTTAATCCGAGTCTAATCGAGAATAATCTGTGCATTCCTGGCGACGTAAACAGAATTGGCATCAATGGATGGCGCCACTAGTTTATAAAATACTAAAACGCAATCCATACTCGATCATTTGGTCCTTCGAGCCGAATCTTTTGGCAGTGAAACATTACTTAGCTCGAAATGGTTACTCCAGGTGAAGTTATTTTATTTCATTACAGTATTCCCCTGATATAAACAATTTTAAAAATATTTGCATGATAGTGAAGTCGCCGTAGTCTAGTAGGTAGTGTGTTGGCTTATTAGACGCAAAAGCCTGGGTTCGAGCCCCAGGCCAGGCATCAAAGACAAAATACAGAAAGTATTTCTTCGGTGACTTCTTCTCAGCAGATTTCTGGCAAAAACTCTGGGAGTAAATAAAAATTGCCATGAAAAGTTTCTCAATAAATAAAAATCTGTCGTTCGGAATCGACTTTAAACTTTAGGTCCCACCACTCATGTATAAAATTAACACACACAACATAAGTGGTGTGAGAAACTAGGTCGTAATCCTGACTGGAGGGTTGTAATGACCAATTATGTATGTCCATGACAGTGCTTCTAAGCGGGGGATTCTTGTATAAAAATCCCTGACAGCAAATAGCCACGTGTCATTCAAGCTGACAGAATTCTATTTTCTATTTGTCTCATTGACAATTTCGTATTCGATGGCATGCCGGCTGGTCGGAGATGGCTTTAATCATCTCCATCAGCTCGGAGAAGAATGCAACTTTAAGGAACATTCCATGGAATTGCATTGCGCTCCCTAATTTTTTGCTACATTTTCCAATAAATCTGTAGTATTGGCTTCCAATTACTCAAAAGTTGATATTTTATCAGTATAACCCAATGACTTAACATATCACCCCCCCCATAAAGAGACAGCCAGAAATGTTTAAGCGCATGAAAGCGGTTTTTGAAGTAAAAATTCGAATTTTTCATGTTCACAAGCGGAAAATGCTTTATCGAAACAGATTCAATACATGCAAAAGTCTCAATGCTACTAAGCGGGGAATTATCATATACAGGGTTGCTTATATCCGGGGAATACTGTATATATATTTGGGCTATGAGTTGTGGTGTCTTATAATTGTAGTGTTTATGTTACAGCCTAAAAGTAAACTTAAATTTTTTTATTTTAATAACCATAAACACACACTATTAAAACCATTAAGATCAGTTGCTATTATTTATTTATTTATTAATTTATTTATTAATAACAATACAATTGAAAATTATATTGACCATATGCTCGGTGACCAGAGTCTCTGGTGGGAAACGAACCCACGATCCTCATGCTAATAGTCTAGCACACTGCTCTCTAGTTTACCAGGACACCCTCAGTTGCTATTATAATAGTGTGGAATATGACAGTTTTTTTAAAGTTGTCCATGGAGTGTTTATCAAATTCACAAACCAATTGCTTAATACTGTTACGAAAATGGAAAATCTAGATACTGGTGTTTTGCTTTTACATCGTTTAATATTAAAATAATAAACAAAAGCTACAAAAACAAAACAATGCAGTAAACAAACCTGTTTACAACTTATCGCACTGCTTATTATAACAACAAACACCAGCATAAAAGCAATGGTAAACAAGTAAACAAAAATACAACAACAAACACTACAAAAATAAACGTAAACAAAATACACAAGCAACAATAATGAAACAACAATAACATTCGCCTTCAAGAACATTCATCAGACTGTTTACCCTGCCATATAAAAGGCAAGGAAAAGTAGGCGACTGAGTTGTTTGTTATTGTTTATGCAAAAGTACTTACGGGCGTATTGGGTGAACGACTGAAGCCACTCGTCAAAAATCTGTTCGGACCTTATCAGAGCGGCTTCAGACCTGGCAAGTCCACCATCCACCAGATCTTCACACTACGTCAAAACGTGGAGAAGACCCACGAAAAACAAGTCGACACACACCATCTTTTTGTCGACTATATGGCAGCCTTTGATAGCCCCAAAAGAGATCGTGTTTTTGCCGCTAAGTCTGAGCTCGGTACAGCTGCGAAGCTGATAAGGCTATGCAGAATGACGTTGAGTAATTTCTGTAGCTCCATCATGGTAGGAATGAAGCTCTCCGAACCTTTTGATACCGTGCGAGGTTTCAGACGAGGCGATCCCTTATCATGCGACTTTTTCAACTTCGTTATGGAGAATGTTCTGCGGAAGGCAGGAGTGAATCGCAATGGCACTATTTTTCAAAAATACGTCCAGTTGCTTGCGTACGCTGGCGTACGCGCTTGTTACGCCCTAGTGCTATTCCACGGGAGTCTAAGAAGATGGGTCTGGCAGTAAATGAGAGCAAAACGATGTATATGTTATCGACAAGTAGGGATATGCGGCTTATTGGATCTCAGATTACGGCCGATAACTTTACTTTCGATATAATCAAGGAATTTATTTATCTAACGGCTCCGCCGTTACCACCCAAAATGATGTCACTTTGGATATCAAGCGCGCTGGATGACTCTTGCCAACAGGTGCCATTATGGCTGCAATAGGCAATTGAGTAGCCGAGACCTCTCTCTTACGACGAAACTAATACTCTACAAAATGCTCATCCTCCCCGCCCCATGCTTCTTTATGACGCAGAGGCATGGACACTATTGAGCACTGATGTAGCAGCCTTGAGAGTATTCGAGAGAAAACTCCTACGTAAGGTCTTCGGTCCAATGCGAGTTGGCGATAATTTCCGCATCCGATGCGAAAAGTGAGCTGTATGAGCTTCGCAACGACTTGAACGTTCTGCAGCGTATTAATATTAATATCCATGGGCTCGCCCATGTCGTTCAATTGAAGGAGGATGAGAGACTAGTAATTGGTGCGGAAGTTGGCGAAGAGGACGACCTTGTTTGCGTTGGAAGGACCAGATCGAGGAAGCCCTGTCATCGATTATTGTGACATACTGGCGTAGACGGGGCAAGAAGCAAGGGCGCCTGGAAGGCCGAAATCCGTTAATCGGGTTGTTAATGACCAGTTAAGTAAGTAAGTAAGCCCAGAAAAGGTTTTTCTTTTATTGTAAAGCAAAACAATCTGTGTATTAACTCCTTATCAGCTGATCATAAATTGAATGAATGTATTCAAAACTTTAGTTGTTCAATCTGCTTTATCGGGAGGTGTTTGGTTTATTCCAGGACCCTTGGAACAAAAGTGAAAAACTCAAAAATTTTTTTTAATTTTATTTGAACTTAATTATTCGATTATTAAATAAAATAATTAAAAACGAAAGTAATTTGTTTACAAGTCCATGCCAGTGTTGCTACTGATCCATGGCAAGTAGCTGGTAACACGAGAAAAGCTGGATGGTGTGCCCTCAGTGCAACTATCACCACCGAAAGACGTTACTCCTATTTGAGTGTTGGTGCCTTTCAAAACCAATGGGCCGCCAGAATCACCGCTGCAAATGGAAACACCACCAGCGCCAGAAACACACATCTGGCTGGAGGGAAAATCTGGGCCGTAGACTTCGACACATTTTAAGTTATTAATAATTAACACGGGGGCCCATTTTAAATGTGGAGTAGGGCCGCTGCCATCAAAAGTATGACCCCAACCGGAAGCAATACCCACATCACCAACGTAAGATGGGTAAGAGCTTGAGATGGCAGGCAAATCGACAGGTTGAATTGTATCAGTATAGGTAATGGCTGGGACCTTAATTAAGGCGATATCGTTCAAAGTGGTTTCGCTGTCATATTCCTCATGGATGATAAAATTGTCCTTGTCAACTGTGACTTCGAGTTCGATCGAAGCAGCATTGGTGGTACCGAAATAAATGCCAACACTTTGTGCAGGCTCGAGACAATGGGCAGCAGTTAATATGTATTCCTCATTAATTATTGAACCACCACAGTTGAATGCAAAACCGTCGCTTGATACCAAATCCAAGGCAACTATATAGGGGAATTGTCCCTCGGTAGCATTCTTACCATTAGTAATGCGTCCCTCAATTTCCATAACAGGTACAACAATATTACGTGGCTTCAGTTCAGCATTGCGTAAATCGAAGGCAGAGACGGTGGCCAAAGCCAATGCGAATATAACGAAGAATTTCATGTTGCTTCCACAATGAGAACCCCAAACAACTGATACTTTCCCATTAGCAAAGCGACCTATTTATATAGTGGAACCATACCACTTTTGTTTAGATCGCTAAGTGTGATAACAAAACTTGCATTTGCAAAAATAAAACGATAAGATATGCATATTGCGATATGCAAAAATAAAAATAAAAATTATTTTCTAGACCCTTAGACACCTTATCTCATTTCGATTACATTCGATTTTATAATGTTCGGTTCACAGTTAATTTGGTTTTTTTTCTTTCGTTCTTTAATTTCTTATTAATTTATTGCAGAGTTCTTTATGTTTTTATTGTCATTTGATTTGACAATTAAAAAATTGAATAATTATTGAATAATGTTTTTACCTTTACTCACTCAATAAAGTTCTCACAATCCCCAAACATTGACATCAAAAAGATCATCGTGGCATCGCTTATTCAAAGTGCAGACATGAACAGACATTATAAGATTGAATGTTAATATCCTTGCACGGATAACGCAATCGTTAATCGAAATGAAGACAAGGCAGTGTCTTGTCCGCTTGCTATTACCGACAACGTGTGAGTTTATCAACATATTTATTTTTTTATATTCAAATGATAGTGTAGGAACGCGGTAGTATTTGTGGCATCTTTTTAATAAAATTTAAATGTTTACATGAGATGCTGAAAAATATCTGTGACTTCAGCTAATATATTGCATGGGATTGTTATGTTCCAACTGCAACATCGTCTAACTACAGACCAGAGATCAGCAATGATTATTCAAAAAGATGAGTATAATCGAATCATACTCATAATTTCTGATACATATACGCATTTATACTTATTTTAATATCATGGAACCTCTACTCATATTCAAAGTTAGAAGTACTCATCATATTTGAATATGAAGACACATCATTCTCCCATTGTTTCCCCTTTTAGTTGGTTCTGTATAAAAAAGAACAACAATGCAGGAAGAATGTAACTTCATTTTCAGAATAATGCTTCAAATGCAAAAGATATTGTAATAATTCTAAGCAACCAACTCACATTTCATCACAGAGAAATCCTCAACGTTCACAACTTTCCAGCAGCTAAGGACATAAAAACCCAAAATGTTAGCTTTTTATGTGTGTGAAGATGAATTCGTATTTAAAAACCAAAGACGCAAACCCACACTCGTAGCAGACCCACTTCTTGCCTCTAACAGAGTAAACTTTGCTATGAACAGAGCACTGTTAATTGTTTAACATTGGCAATAAGTAGATTATTCAACTACTTTGCAATTATTGCAGACTATTAACATAAAATATAATTCTCATTATGATCAGTATTATTAGTGAACAAACGTGTTGAAATGTAAAGGATAAAACGGTTCGAAAGAGTACCCTCTGGGCTACCATTTGATTATAGTCTGTATGGTGGTACTATTTCTTATAAGTATCAAAAATCAATTTTTTTTAAGTTGAAAATCTATCCCACTACCACGATTGGAAAGCGCACCCTCTGGACTATCATTTGCATGTAATCGGTATGGTGTATTTCTCATACGTTCCAAAATGTCCACTGATCTTCTAGAGAATTTTTATATTTTCGAAGCCAATTTTCTCAAAACCCACATCACTTTGTATGGAACTTTTTTTTGCTGATTATCTTAAGCAGCCTTGGAACATTCCTTTGAGTATGATATGGTACTCATAGACCTAGTCTTTGTCCTAAAATTAGCTTCTAAACAAATGGACTTGTTCAGATATATACTGTTAAACAGTTAACAGTGCTCTATTAACAGCAAATTTTACACTGTTAACGCTAAATGTGGCGCTGCTAAAATTTATGGATTGCGTCTTGGGTTTTCGAATTCGAATTTATCTTCAAACACATTAGATTTTTTTAGTATAAAATTTTTATTAAAATTTTTATTTTCGTTTTCATTTTCATTTTGATTGATAATTGATAATTAAATTAAATGATGATTGAAAGCCGAATGCAATCTGGTTATTAAACAATACCAGTATGGTGTCTGATCCATGGCAAGTAGCTGGTCACACGGGTAAAGCCAGCTGGATGCTGTACGGTGCAACCGGCACCAGAAACGAAAGACGTCAATCCTATTTGAACTTTGGAGGAATACAAAACCAATGGACCACCAGAATCACCCTGGCAAGTGGAAATACCGTTGGCTGTGGAAACACAGAGGTTGGAGGGGGTCACAGCTGCGCCGTAGGTTTCAGCACATTCATCATTAGTGATGACCCTCATGAAAGCATATTGCAAACGATTGGCGCTACCGCTGGCAGTACTACCCCAACCGGTGGCAGTAACAGTTTCTTTATTATAAGATGGGTAAGAACTTGAAATGGCAGGCAATCTGACGGCTTGAATATTATCAGTGTAGGAAATGGCTGGTACTCTGATCAAGGCGATATCGTTCAGCAAAGTTTGGCTGTTATATCCTTCATGGATTGTAAAAGCATAACTGTCAACAGTAACTTTCTTTTCAGGGGAATAACGTTCAGTAGCACCAAGGAAGACAGTAGCACTTGCTATACCATCGACACAGTGGGCAGCAGTCAATAAGTATTCTTTGCCAATAATAGAAGCTCCGCACCAGCTATAACTGTTATCGTTCCCTTTCAACGACAAGCCAACTTGATAGGGGAACTGGCCTTCGTCAGCATCATAACCATTAGTGATGCGTCCCTCAATTTCCATAGCAGGTACAACAATATTGCGTTGCTTCAGTTCAGCATTGCGCAAATCGAAGGCCGAGACGGTGGCCAAAGCCAATGCGAATATAACGAAGAATTTCATGTTGCTTCCACAATGAGAACCCCAAACAACTGATACTTTCCCATTAGCAAAGCGACCTATTTATATAGTGGAACCATACCACGTTTGTCTAGATCGCTAAGTGTGATAACAAAATTTGCATTTCTAAAAATAAAACGATAAGATATGCATATTGCGATATGCAAAAATAAATATTCTTTTTAAACTATCAACAAATGAAACGTGTAGACCCTTAGACACCTTATCTCATGTCGATTAATAATAATAATGTTATCTACCCATCCAATGAGATTAACATTCGATTTTATTATGTTCGTTGCACACTTAATTTCGTTTTTTTTCTTTCGTTCTTTAATTTCTTATTAATTTATTGCAGAGTTATTTATGTTTTTATTGTCATTTGATTTGACATTTAAAAATTTGAATAATTATTGAATAATGTTTTTGCCTTTACTCAATAAAAATAAAGTTCTCACAATCCCCAAACGTTGACATCAAAAAGATTATCGTGGCATCGCTTCTTCAAAGTGCAGACCAGAGATCAGCAAAGAGAATTCAAAAAGATGAGTAGAATCGAATCATACTCATAATTTCGGTTTCATATACGTATTCATACTTACTTTAATATCATCGAACCTCGACTCTCCATTCAAAGTTTGAAGTAATCATCGTATTCATACTTAACTACAACACTTATGATATTGTTTTTGATTTCGACTCTCCATAACTCAACATATACGCGTACGAACACTAAAATACTTACTAGAAGTTGGTGTGTTTGCTCTGCTTGCTGCTCTGTCGTTTTTTTTTTTTTTTTTTTTTTTTGTAAATACAACAACAACTAAGACTATAAATTTTGTTTAATGATTCGAATCAATCGAATCATTTATAAGTACATATTATAAGTATATTTTTAAAGTTATTAATGTAAATGAGTAGGCTCTTATGAATCATATTTCGAATTATATGAGTTTGATGTCAACGTTGTACGCATACTCGTTGCAACCTGAACTTAAGCCGAAAGTCCATACCATACTTTTCATGCGCCTTGCATTACATGCGAATCTTGCCGATTTTATTGCAAGTTACACACAATGCGTTTATGCGACTGGTTTTTTGTTTTGATCGGCTGTTGTGGTAAACAACAAACAAGCGAACAAGAACATTTTTGGAAAAAATAGAAAATCAAATTGTAATTTTAAAAGAATTTATGGCATTAATTACAAATTTATGAGTTTACATATTTTGATATTTTGACATTTGAAAAACGCTCATAACATAAAAGGACAGGCCAATTTAGAGGAAGAAAAAAATGTTATAAGTTTTGCGAGGCAAATGTGTTAGAAACAACTGAGTGAAAACTGGCAGATAAAGTAGAAAAATTAAATGTAAACAAACATTTATTTTGTGTTAAAAAGGGGAGAACATTTGGAATATATTTTAATTTCTTCAATGAAAAGTTTAAAGATTCTTAAATATTTAAATATTAATCGAAATGTGGGTGAATTACGGTCACAATGAATATAGTTTCTTGAGCAAGAGTTAATTATTAGCTTCTTAATTAATAAGATCAAAATAAGATGTACTGCTCATAAAAAAATTTTCTTGGTGAATGTTGCCAATATTTTTTAATTTCTTGGAAGGAAAAATTAAAAATTGTTATTAGTTGTCTTTATTATTAATAGTTTTACACAAAAATTACATTGTATTGTGCTGTTAAGGCCTACGAAAATCCCCAAAAGAACACAAGACGAGTGTTTTCATTTAATTTATCCTCCATTTTTCTTGTTTACAAATTAATAAATTCAAAATAGATGACAGGCACTCAGTACATAAAAACAATCATCATATACATATTTTGTTCATGAAAGAAATGTGTTAAAAACTGTATTTTAATGTATTTTCCTCTTAAATTAGTAATAAACTTTATTATGAAATATGTTTTTATTAATATTTTTATAATGCAAATAAAGAAAAATGCGAAAATAGTAATGCACTATTTAAACATATTTATAGAAACCATTCACAATAGTATATAATTTGGCATGCCAAGTTTAAAAAACTGCTGACATTTTCCAACACTGCATTAGTCGCATAGAAAAGTAGAAAGTAATCCTACTTTCTATACGTCTATGCAATCTATGCTTTTTCTTCTGTAACTTGTCACAATCAACTACACTGATTCTACTTTTTCGGTATTCGCATGTAATGCAAAACGCATGGTATGGACTTTCGGCTTTATAAATCAACGTTGTGAGTGAGTATGAATGATGCAGAGTACATAGTTAAATTTCAATATTTTTGATTCACTTTGTGTATTCAAAATTTCATGAGTGCTTATGAGTAGCGAAAAAACGATTCATTGTAGATCTCTGTTTTAAAATAATTCGAATCCGAAGACAAAAAATACAGGCAGAATGTAACTTCATTTTCAGAATAATGCTTCACATGTTGGTGATGTTACAGCAATTCTATACAGCCAACTCACATTTCATCACAGAGAAATAAATCTTCAACGTTTAAAACTTTTCAACGGTGTTAAGGAAACAAAAAATTCCAAAATGTTAGATTTTTTAGTATAAAATTTTTATTGAAATTATTGTTTTCGTTTTCATTTTTATTTTTATCTTCATTTTGATTGATGATTGAAAATCGAATGCAATTTGTTTATTAAACAACACCAGTATGGTGTCTGATCCATGGCAAGTAGCTGGTCACACGGGTAAAGGCAGCTGGTAGCTGTGAGAGGCAACCGGCACCAGCAATGAAAGACGCCAAGCCTATTTGAACTTTGGAGGTTTCCAAAACTAATGGACCACCAGAATCACCATGGCAAGGGGAAATACCGTACTCTGTGGACACACAGATGTTAGAGGGGGTCACATATGTGTCGTGGGTTTCAGCACATTCATCATTAGAGATGACCCACATGTAAGCCCATTGCAAACGATCGGGGCTACCGCTGCCAGTATTACCCCAACCGGAGGCAATAACACTTTCTCTATAATAAGATGGGTAAGAGCTTGAGATGGCAGGCAATCTGAGGGGCTGAATTTTATTAGTGTAGGTAATGGGTGGTAATCTGATCACGGCGATATCGTTCTCCAAAGTTTGGCGGTTCCATCCTTCATGGATTGTAAAAACATTCCTGTCAACAGTGACTTTCTTTTCAGGGGAATTGCGTAGAGTAGCACCAAGGTAGGCAGTAACACTTACAGCCCTATCGACACAGTGGGCAGCAGTCAATAAATATTCTGCGCTAATAATAGAAGCTCCGCACCAGCTAGAAGTGGAATCGGTCTTTTTCAACGACAAGCCAACTTGATAGGGGAACTCACCATCGTGAGTATTATAACCATTAGCGATGCGTCCCTCATTTCCATAGGTTAGGTTAGGTTAGATGACGTGTACTTGTCAATTAAGACAAGTACGGTACCCGGAGGTCGAATTGACCCATTGTACAACGTCCTTAGTTTCCCATACCACTTATGTTGTGTGTGTTAATTTTATATATGAGTGGTGGGACCTACAGTTTAAAGTCGACTCCGAACGATAGATTTTTATTTATTGAGAAACTTTTCATGGCAATTTTTATTTACTCTCAGAGTTTTTGCCAGAAATCTACTGAGAGGAGGTCGCCGAAAAAATACTTTTTTTTGTATTTTGTCTTTGATGCCTGGCCTGAGGCTCGAACCCAGGCTTTTGCGTCTAATAAGCCAACACACTACCTACTAGACTACGGCGACTTCAAATCATTTCCATAACAGGTACAACAATATTGCGTTGCTTCAGTTCAGCATTGCGTAAATCAAAGGCAGAGACGGTGGCCAAAGCCAATGCGAATATAACGAAGAATTTCATGTTGCTTCCACAATGAGACCCCCAAACAACTGATACTTTCCCATTAGCAAAGCGACCTATTTATACAGTGGAACCACAAAACTTTCTAGAGATCGCTAAGAATGATAAGAAAATTTTGTTTTTCAAAACAACACGATAAGATATGCACATTAAGGGAGATCAGAAATAAAAAATAATTTCTGATGACCTACTCACTCACTTACCTTATCTTCATTTTTCGATTAACGATAGTTTTTTTTTTTTATTCCAAACAATACTTTAATAATCGATTTTATGATGTTGTTATTCGGTTAAATTTGATTTCTTTTATTTTTTTTTTGTATTTTTTCTATGAGCTCTTTTAAATTAATTTATTGCATAGTTTTGTTTTAGTTTTTTTTATTTTTAATTATTCGATTATAATTTGAATTGAAATTTGAAGTGTTATAATAAATCATTATGACACTCAATCTGTGACAATTGTAGTGTTTTTCTGGTCGAGATAATGTTCATAAATCACTCTGTAGAACTGATCCGGAGTAAGGGATCTCGAACTGTGGCATCTATTGATCTTCTCTGACTGGCAAGTGGCATTAAAATCTATATCGCATTCAACCTTCAGGTCTAAACTGTTTGGACATATACAGCGACTTCCCTTGATAGACTCTCGTCTAGGTTTGGTGGCAATCTGATATGGCTTCCCAGTTACAAAGATATCCCGGGAAACTGTTCAGCTGATGAACACATGAGGACAAGGTATGCTCCCTACTTTTGTTTCGCTGACCATCAGAGTAACGTATTTATTGGCCGCTAATCCTCAGCTGAGAACACCTGGCCTCAGTTGGACAGTAAGTTTGCTACTTACATTGGATCGTAACAGAGATGTCCTCATGTTATTGCTTCTATTCTCACGAGTCTCTACTTAATGGATAGCCATGTGGAGAGACTTCACTTAAATGCAAATGGCTGTTGTACATCCTTTGGGAAGAACGATAGTATTGTACACCTTATTTGCCAAAAAGCGGCACATCTTGATGCAGGCTTTATGATATTATCGACTTAGATATTGTCGACAGTTTGATGCTGCTTCCATTACTTAATATCGCATCAGCTGGTTCCCAGCCTAACTAAGGGATTTAACATAAAATGTTAGTCTTTGGAACACAACTTCATTTGATACCTCAATGAGATGGTATGTGTTCTCAAGTGAGTTTTGATTTAACAAAGCTGCCAAAGCTTAATATATTGTTACGTTTTTGCCTTTTAAAAACGTTTAAAAATCGACAGATCTTTATGACGGAGATCTTCAAATCACGATTACTCTCTTCAAATGCACCGCATCTTCACACAAGACTGACTGAACTTCACTGAACCACTCGCCTGCTTTACCTTGCCTTTTATATGGCAGGGTAAACAGTCTGATGAATGTTCTTGATGCCAAATATTCGTGATTTTGCCTTCTCGAGATCTCTATAAATGTAAACATCGTTGTTTACATTTATTATTGTTGTATTGTTGGTGTATTTTTGTTTACTTGTTTACCATGTTTTTGTGCTGGTGTTTGTTGTTATATTAAGCAGTCCGGTAATTTGTAAACGGGTTTGTTTACTATATTGTTTTGTTTTTGTAGATTTTGTTTATAATTGTAATGTAGAAACAAAACACCAAACAAATGTTACAAAAACAAAGCGAACAAAACTATTGATTTACTTTTAAAACTTCTCATATTTTCAACTGCCTGGCTAGAGTTGTCGCTGGTATCGAGGAAAGTCTCATCGATGGTGTTGAGAATCTGAGGCTGATAAACGATCTACAGACTGCACAAAACCGAATTTCTCTAATGCCGTCTGTCATAGTCCGATTGATTTCATACAATGTGGCATTCCGCTTTCTAAATCCATCATTTATTGTAGAAGTTAGTGGCTTAATTTGTACTCTCTCTCTCCTATTAGTATGTTATCCTTGAGTTGTTTATATTTGACATTTTTAAATGATTTTGTTCTTAAGGAACTTTAAGGTTAGCGCGACTTTTCTTTTACTACTTTGGACGTATTTTTTTTACTGTCGTTACTGGGTAGAAAATTGCATTTCTTTTAGGAAAATTTTCGTGTTTTTTAAAGGAAAAATATCTATAGCAGAGATCAGCAATGAGTATTCAAAAAGATGAGTATAATCGAATCATACTCATAATTTCTGATACTTATACCCACGCATTCATACCAATTTTAATATCATGGAACTTCTTACTCATATTCAAAGTTTGTAGTACTCATCATATTTGAATATGAAGTTTCTCCTTTTAGCTGGTTCTGTATAAAAAAGAACAACAATTTTCAGAATAATGCTTCAAATGTAGAAGATATTGTAATAATTCTAAGCAACCAACTAACATTTCATTACAGAGAATGTTAGATTTGTATGTGTGTGAAGATGAATTCGTATTTAAAAACCAAAGACGCAAACCCACACTCGTAGCAGAGCCACTTCTTGCCTCTAACAGGGTAAATTTTGCTATGAACAGAGCACTGTTAATTGTTTAACATTGGCAATAAGTAGATTATTCAACTACTTTGCAATTATTGCAGACTATTAACAGAAATTATAATTCTCATTATGATCAGTATTATTAGTGAACAAACGTGTTGAAATGAAAAGGATAAAACGGTTCGAAAGAGTACCCTCTGGGCTACCATTTGCATATAGTCTGTATGGTGGTACTATTTCTTATAAGTATCAAAAATCAATTTTTTTTAAATTGAAAATCTATCCCACTACCACGATTGGAAAGCGCACCCTCTGGACTATCATTTGCATGTAATCGGTATGGTGTATTTCTCATACGTTCCAAACTGTCCACTGATCTTCTAGAGAATTTTTATATTTTCGAAGCCAATTTTCTCAAAACCCACATCACTTTGTATGGAACTTTTTTTTGCTGATTATCTTAAGCAGCCTTGGAACTTTCCTTTGAGTATGATATGGTACTCATAGACCTAGTATTTGTCTTAAAATTAGCTTCTAAACAAATGGACTTGTTCAGATACATACTGTTAAACACTGCTCTGTTAACAGCAAATTTTACACTGTTAACGCTAAATGTGGCGCTGCTATGTATGGATTGCGTCTTGGGTTTTCGAATTTATCTTCAAACACATTAGATTTTTTTAGTATAAAATTTTTATTAAAATTTTTATTTTCGTTTTCATTTTCATTTTGATTGATAATTGATTAATCAATTAAATGATGATTGAAAGCCGAATGCAATTTGTTTATTAAACAATACCAGTATGGTGTCTGATCCATGGCAAGTAGCTGGTCACACGGGTAAAGCCAGCTGGATACTGTAAGGTGCAACCGGCAGCGGGAACGAAAGACGTCAATCCTATTTGAACTTTGGAGGAATACAAAACCAATGGACCACCAGAATCACCCTGGCAAGTGGAAATACCGTTGGCTGTGGAAACACAGAGGTTGGTGGGGGTCACAGCTGCGCCGTAGGTTTCAGCACATTCATCATTAGTGATGACCCTCATGAAAGCATATTGCAAACGATTGGCGCTACCGCTGGCAGTACTACCCCAACCGGTGGCTGTAACAGTTTCTTTATTATAAGATGGGTAAGAGCTTGAAATGGCAGGCAATCTGACGGCTTGAATATTATCAGTGTAGGAAATGGCTGGTACTCTGATCAAGGCGATATCGTTCTCCAAAGTTTGGCTGTTCCATCCTTCATGGATTGTAAAAGCATAACTGTCAACAGTAACTTTCTTTTCAGGGGAATAACGTTCAGTAGCACCAAGGAAGACAGTAGCACTTGCTATACCATCGACACAGTGGGCAGCAGTCAATAAATATTCTTTGCCAATAATAGAAGCTCCGCACCAGCTATAACTGTTATCGTTCCCTTTCAACGACAAGCCAACTTGATAGGGGAACTGACCAACGTGAGCATCATAACCATTAGTGATGCGTCCCTCAATTTCCATAGCAGGTACAACAATATTGCGTTGCTTCAGTTCGGCATTGCGTAAATCGAAGGCAGAGACGGTGGCCAAAGCCAATGCGAATATAACGAAGAATTTCATGTTGCTTCCACTATGAGAACCCCAAACAACTGATACTTTCCCATTAGCAAAGTGGCCTATTTATATACCACTTTTGTCTAGATCGCTAAATGTGATAACAAAATTTGCATTTCTAAAAACAAAACGATAAGATATGCAAAAATAAAAATAAAAATTATTTTCAAACTCTTCAAAAAATAGAGAATAAAACGTGTAGACCCTTAGACACCTTATCTCATGTCGATTAATAATAATAATGTTATCAATCCGTCCAATGATATTAACATTCGATTTTATTATGTTCGGTGCACACTTAATTTCATTTTTTTTTCTTTCGTTCTTTAATTTCTTATTAATTTATTGCAGAGTTCTTTATGTTTTTATTGTCATTTGATTTGACAATTAAAAAATTGAATAATTATTGAAGAATGTTTTTGCCTTTACTCAATAAAAATAAAGTTCTCACAATCCCCAAACATTGACATCAAAAAGATCATCGTGGCATCGCTTATTCAAAGTGCAGCCATGAACAGACATTATAAAAATTGAATGTTAATATCCTTGCATGGATAACGCAATCGTTAATCGAAATGAAGATAAGGCAGCGTCTTGTCCGCTTGCTATTACAGACAACGTGTGAGTTTGTCAACATATTTGTTCTTTTTATATGCAAATGCTAGTGTAGGAACGCGGTAGTATTTGTGGCATCTTTTTAATAAAATTTAAATGTTTACATGAGATGCTGAAAAATATGCTGTGACTTCAGTTAATATTGCATGGCATTGTTATGTTCAAATTACAACATCGTCTAACTACAGACCTGAGATCAGCAATGATTATTCAAAAAGATGAGTACAATCGTACTCATAATTTCTGATACATACATATACGCATTCATACTTATTTTAATATCATGGAACCTCTACTCTCTATTCAAAGTTTAAAGTACTCATCCTAGTTATTCAAACTTAACAACACGTATGATGTTCTTGATTTCGATACTGCATAACTCAACATATACAAGAATAAGAAAATTAGTATGAATGGCGTGCGAACACTAAAATACTTACTAGAAGCTTGTGTATTTGCTCTGCTTGCTGCTCTCTCTCTTTTTGTTGCTTATGTGTCTTTTTTCTTTTTTTGTAAATGCAACAACAACTAAGACTATACATTTTAATGAGTGATTCGAGTCACTCGCTTTATAAGTACATACTATAAGTATTTTTCTAAGGTTATGTTGAATCTTTATTCGCTGTTTATGAACGATCTTCCCAACATGATTAATTTTTGCCAATATCTTGCTGTACATATGCTGACGATGTGAAAGTGTTTCTCTCCTTTAATAATTTCATCGATTATATTTATCTTCAAAGTGTTCTCAATAATTTCTTTTTGTGGTGCGAGTACAACATGATGGAGCTGAATATTAAAAATAATTTTATTGCGATTAATTACTTGCTTAGGGGTCTTCAACTGGAAATAGTGGACTCTTTTATCGATCTTGGGATCCTATTAGACACAAAATTAAACTTTAATGATCATATCGCTTTGACTGTAAATAAGGCAAGAAGCACTCTTGGCTTTATAAAACGTTGGGCAAAGGTATTTACTGATCCATTTATTACTAAACAGTTATACGCATCGCTTATCAGACCAATTTTGTAGTATGGATCCATCGTATGCGATCCTCACTATAATGTTTACGGCGAACACATCGAATCTGTTCAGAAACAATTTCTACTCTTCTGCTTGCGTGGCCTTGGATGCAATTACTTGGATATGCCTTCATATACTATCAGACTGGCTTTAATAAAACTGCCTACCCTTAAAAGTGGTCGAACAATGTTAAATATATCCTTCATGGTTAACCTGATCAATGATAATATTTGCTGTAAATTTCTGTTAAGATCTGTTTCAAAATTCAATGTTCCTCGTCGTAACTTCCGCTGTTATAATCCTATTTATATTCAATTCTTCAGCACTAATTATGCTGTTACTGATCCGTTAACTAGAATTTGCCGTCAATTTAATTATTTGTCAGACTTTGTTGATTTTTCTTTAAATTCTTGCGTTATAAAACGGAACATTATTGTTTTTCTCAATTCTTAACTTTTCATATTTTTATTGTAACTATTACTTGGTATTTTTGAAGAAACTGGTTGTAATCCTATTTAATTTTATTCGATTTGTGTTATTAGTCATTAAGGTCCATTGTCCATTGACTTAAATAAATAAATAAATGAGTAGGGGCTTATGAATCAAACAAGTTTAATGTCAACATAGTACGCATACTCATTGCAACCTGTACTTATAAATCAACGTTGTGAGTGAGTACGAATGAATTAGAATGTGTAGTTAAATTTCAATATTGTTGACTCACTTATATTAAAAATTTCATGAGCACTTATGAGTAGCGAAAAAACGATTCATTGCTGATCTCTGATCTAAAAAAAAACAAAAAATACAGGAAGAATGTAATTTCATTTTCAGAAAAATGCTTCAAATGTTGGTGATGTTGCAGCAATTCTAAGCAACCAACTCACATTTCAACACAGAGAAATAAATCTTCAACGTTTAAAACTTTCCAGCGGGCTTAATGGAAACAAAATAAAACCCAAAATGTTAGATTTTTTAGTATAAAATTTTTATTTAAATTATTGTTTTCGTTTTCATTTTCATTTTGACTGATGATTGAAAATCGAATGCAATTTGTTTATTAAACAACACCAGTATGGTGTCTGATCCATGGCAAGTAGCTGGTCACACGGGTAAAGGCAGCTGGTAGCTGTGAGAGGCAACCGGCATAAGAAATGAAAGACGCCACTCCTATTTGGACTTCGGAGGAATACGAAACCAATGGACCACCAGAATCACCATGGCAAGGGGAAATACCGTTGCCTGTGGACACGCAGATGTTGGATGGGGTCACATATGAGCCACAGTCATCATTAGAGATGACCCTCATGTAAGCCCATTGCAAACGATTGGCGCTACCGCTGGCAGTATCACCCCAACCGGAGGCAATAACACTTTCTCCATCATAAGATGGGTAAGAGCTTGAGATGGCAGGCAATCTGACGGCTTGAATTTTATTAGTGTAGATAATGGGTGGTAGTTTGATCAAGGCGATATCGTTCTTCAAAGTTTGGCGGCTCCATCCTTCATGGATTGTAAAAGCATTCCTGTCAACAGTAACTTTCTTTTCAGGGGAATAGCGTAGAGTAGCTCCAAGGTAGGCAGTAACACTTACAGCCCTATCGACACAGTGGGCAGCAGTCAATAAATATTCTGGGCTAATAATAGAAGCTCCGCACCAGCTAGAAGTGGAATCGGCCTTTTTCATCGACAAGCCAACTTGATAGGGGAACTGACCATCGCGAGCATCATAACCATTAGTGATGCGTCCCTCAATTTCCATAACAGGTACGACAATATTACGTGGCTTCAGTTCGGCATTGCGTAAATCGAAGGCAGTGACGGTGGCCAAAGCCAATGCGAATATAACGAAGAATTTCATGTTGCTTCCACTATGAGAACCCCAAACAACTGATACTTTCCCATTAGCAAAGTGGCCTATTTATATAGTGGAACCACACCACGTTTGTTTAGATCGCTAAGTGTGATAACAAAATTTGCATTGCAAATCAATACGATAAGATATGAAATAAAAGTGTGTATCAAATTTATTAAAAATTCTATTAAAAAAACTATATCACAAGCAAATAAAACCAATTGACCCTTAGGCACCTTATCTCATTTTGATTAACGATAGTGTTATCCATGCAAGCAAATTAACATTCAATTTTATTATTTTGGTTCAATTAATCTGTTTTTTAATTTCAGTTACTCGAATCGTTTATAAGTACATATTATAAGTATTTTTCTAAAGTTATGTTGAATCTAAATGAGCAGGTATTATGAATCAAACATATTTCGAATGGTATGAGTTTAATGTCAACGTTGTACGCATACTCATTGCAACCTGAACTTATAAATCAACGTTGTGAGTGAGTGTGAATGAATTCGAATGTGTAGTTAAATTTCAATATTGTTGACGCACTTATATTCAAATTTTCATGAGCGCTTATGAGTAGCGAAAAAACGATTCATTGCTGATCTCTGATCTAAAATAATTCGAATCCGAAGACAAAAAATACAGGAAGAACGTAACTTCATTTTCAGAATAATGCTTCAAATGTTGGTGATGTTGCAGCAATTTTAAGCAACCAACTCACATTTCATCACAGAGAAATAAATCTTCAACGTTTAAAACTTTCCAACGGTGTTAAGGAAACCAAAAAATTCCAAAATGTTAGATTTTTTTAGTATAAAATTTTTATTCAAATTATTGTTTTCGTTTTCATTTTCATTTTGATTGATGATTGAAAATCGAATGCAATTTGTTTATTAAACAACACCAGTATGGCGTCTGATCCATGGCAAGAAGCTGGTCACACGGGTAAAGGCAGCTGGTAGCTGTGAGAGGCAACCGGCATAAGAAACGAAAGACGCCACTCCTATTTGAACTTTGGAGGTTTCCAAAACTAATGGACCACCAGAATCACCCTGGCAAATGGAAATACCGTAGTCTGTGGACACACAGATGTTGGATGGGGTCACATATGTGCCGTGGGTTTCAGCACATTCATCATTAGAGATGACCCACATGTAAGCCCATTGCAAATGATCGGTAACACCGCTGCCATCATAAGTATAACCCCAACCGGAGGCAATAACACTTTCTCTATCATAAGATGGGTAAGAGCTTGAGATGGCAGGCAATCTGACGGCTTGAATATTATCAGTGTAGGTAATGGTTGGTACTCTGATCACGGCGATATCGTTCTTCAAAGTTTGGCGGCTCCATCCTTCATGAATTATAAAATATCTCCTGTCAACAGTGACTTTCTTTTCAGGGGAATTACGTTCAGTAGCACCAAGGTAGGCAGTAACACTTACAGCCCTATCGACACAGTGGGCAGCAGTCAATAAATATTCTGGGCTAATAATAGAAGCTCCGCACCAGCTAGAAGTGGAATCGGCCATTTTCATCGACAAGCCAACTTGATAGGGGAACTGACCAACGTGAGCATCATAACCATTAGTGATGCGTCCCTCAATTTCCATAACAGGTACAACAATATTACGTGGCTTCAGTTCGGCATTACGTAAATCGAAGGCAGAGACGGTGGCCAAAGCCAATGCGAATATAACGAAGAATTTCATGTTGCTTCCACAATGAGAACCCCAAACTACTGATACTTTCCCATTAGCAAAGCGACCTATTTATATAGTGGAACCATACCACTTTTGTCTAGATCGCTAAGTGTGATAACAAAATTTGCATTTCTAAAAACAAAACGATAAGATATGCATATTGCGATATGCAAAAATAAAAATAAAAATTATTTTTAAACTCTTCAAAAATCAGCAAATAAAACGTGTAGACCCTTGAGCACCTTATCTCATTTCGATTAACGATAGTGTTATCCATGCAAGCAAATTAACATTCAATTTTAATATGTTTGGTTCAGTTAATCTTTTTTTTAAATTGAGTCACACGAATAAGTATATTTCTGAGGTTATGTTGAATCTAAATGAGTAGGCTTATGAATCAAACATATTTCGAATGGTATGAGTTTAATGTCAACGTTGTACGCATACTCATTGCAACCTGAACTTATGAATCAACGTTGTGAGTGAGTATAAATGAATCAGAGGAGTTAAATTTTCAATATTGTTGCCTCACATTGTATATTCAAAATTTCATGAGTGCTTATGAGTAGCGAAAAAACAATTCATTGCTGGTCTCGGATCTATAAAAGAAAATAAGATAACAACAACAAAAACAATAATAATTGCAACAAATATTTTGCATAAAATGTATGAAATAAACTGCAACACATTTACGAAATTGTTTACTGATGTCATAACTAGTTCCGGCGGTTTCTGTTTAACTCAATCAACAGGGTTCAACTAGAAAGGGTTTAGTTTTTGAAGAAGCAAAACAAAGATTTGATATTCAAAATCAAAAAAAAAAGTCGAGCATTCTTAAAGTCTTTGGCATTTTGTTGTTAATTTTATTATTTTATATTGGAGCAGCAAGCCTGCCAGTCATCCATTCTGTGTGTTTTATGGTTGAAACTATAAATTTAAGTACCTTCGGTAATAAATTCTTTTGCAGTTTCTATCTTATAAGTCTTCTTCATCATATTTTTTTTATTTTTGCTAGTGTTTCCACTTCTTATTATTACTTCTTCATTTTTTTTTTTTTCTTTTTTTTGGGAGAAAAGTAAGTCTTTTGCCTCATATATGAATAACTTTTAGTTGCTTGATGATTTCAATCTTTTTTGTTTTTTTATTTTTTTTTTGGTGCCCCTCCTTACCATGTTGCCTCGCAGGAAGAGTATCTAAATTTTATACACAAACTTTCGTACGTTTTTATTGCTTTTGTTCATCAACTAGAAAAAGACATAAAAAATTAGAATAAAATGCTAAGGAAAGAAACGAAAAGGAATGAAATTTTGTTTTTTTTTTGTCATATTTTTTCGACAAAAGCGAATTTCGTGACACCCTTTTCGTTTCTTTTAGCAATTGATTCATTGAAACGCTCACTCTCTCTCTCTCTCTCTCTCTCTCTCTTTTATTTCTCTAATCATTTTTCAGTTTCAAGCACACAATTAGACTCGTTATGTCACTTAGTGTGTGTGTGTGTTTGGAAAAATCCCTTAAATGAATACAAATTTCCCTGGGATTACAAAGATCATTTGCTGCTGTTGGTCTCTCTCTCTCTCTCTATTTATTTGCAATTAGACAATTAGACTTGTAATGCCAATTAGAATGTGTGTGCATGTGGGTGTTTAAAAATTTCCCCCCCAAATGAATAAAAAATTTCCCTGGGATTACAAAGATCATTTGCTGCTTCTGTTACAAACGTAACAATAAATGCAAATAAACACTGTATGTGAGTGGCAGGCAGGCAGGCAGCAGTATGTTGCACAAATACAACACCATTATAGTTATTGTCCTTCTTTCTTTTGTGTGTGTTTGTGTGCGTGTATGTGTGTTTGTTGCTATTACTCCAAAAGAAAACATTCAACTTGAATATGAAGTTGTGTGCTGAGTTATATCTAGAGATTATGCGTGGGCAAAACAATAAGGCAGAGATAAAGGTTTCAGAGATAAGATTTGAATCACAGCGTTATGGTACCCTGCTCTACAAACAAATGTTTTCTACGATCTCATTGCAATAATGCAATCTAAATAATGCTTGAAAGCACTAGAACTGGCATCTGATATTTGTCAATATGGAGGGCCTTTTATAAAAAATTATAAAACTGCAGCATGTATTAGCTTAACTCACGGATAGTAAGGGCCTATCCGAACAAACTAAATCGGCTAGGCAATGGTAAATGGTAATAAAAAAAGGAAAAATTTCTTTAAATGATTTCCTCTCAGCAATCTTCAACTAAAGTTCAGCACCTCAATACGATTGAAATAGAATTTATTATAGGGGTGGCCTTTATAAATTGAGCATAGTACAGTCGACTGATAACAGTCGCTTCAATAAGATTTTTTGTTTTTTTTTTGTTAATTGATGCTGTAAAGCAAAACCTTTTGCAAATAATACTTTATAGACGCCTCAATAACTTATTCAACTACCCTCGCATATACACATTACACTGTTGGTTGTAAGTAAGACAGAGAGAGAGAGAGCGTATTGTTGCATTTAAACTAATTTTACCGTTGGGTTCAAGAGAAAAACTTTAACTTTATTTGCATTTTAAATTTTTTAGCACACAAACACACACACACACATACATCGATGCACACATATTCACACACACATGCAAGAAAAATACCTTAAATATCCTCAAATAGTAGCAAAAAATAAAAAAAATGGAAAGCAAAATGAAGCAATTGCAGAAGAGTAAAGTGCAGCCTGAAACTGACATCGAATGTTTCGAATTTATTAGAGAGTCTCCTTCATTTGTTTATAAACCCGGCTGCTGTTTGTCTTTTTTCTTTCGTCTGTCTCTCTGTCTGTCTATGGCAAATGTGGTTTTCTTACGTACAAAACGAAAAAAAAAATTCAAATATTTTTCACATAGAAATTGTTTTAAGAAATTTTGCAATTTTTCCCTTAAGAAACCAAAAAAAAAAAAAAAAAAAAAAAAAAAACATTAACGTACGTTGACCCTTAAAAATTTGAACGATGTTGCCAACATGTTGATTGACTACGGCAGCAGCAATCTCTTCAAAACAATGCTGAAAAGTTGAAAATTGTTCAAAACTTTGATGGGTGATGCCTTCAAAAATCTTAAGGGGTTGGTAATACTCCCTAAGGGCCTTTTTCGACTGTTTTTTTTTTCTTTCTTAAGATAAATTTTGTTTAAACAAATGAATTTTATATGTTGAAGAGGACATTTAATTGTTTATAATTTTTTGCAGCCTGAAGAGGGTAATCTCAAAATCTGGCTACCATGAGTTAAAAGTGGCTGAAAGAAATAAATCGGAATGGATTCTTATAAAATATTGTTACGTTTTTACCTTTTAAAAACGCTTAAAATATGGGCTCTTAGATTGCAAATAAAATAAAAACAAATTTGTGTTGTTCTAATTAAAATTCTTTATTATTCTCACAATGCTGTGTGCCACTGTTCACAACTTGATGTAAACAGTTGCTCTTCTTTGTTATTCCTCTGTTTATACCCTTTGCATAAACAATAACAATCACTAAACAATTATTCGATCTTTATAAAGAAGATCTTCAAATCACGATTACTCTCCTCAAACGCACCGCGTCTTAACACAAGACTGAATAAACTTCACTAACTCAGTCGCCTGCTTTGCTTTGCCTTTTATCTGGCAGGGTAAACAGTCTGATGAATGTTCTTGAAGTCGAACGTTCATGACTTCGCCTTCTCGAAATCTCTATAAATGTTAACATCGTTGTTTACATTTATTATTGTAGTGTTGTTTGTGTATTTTTGTTTACTTGTTTACCAAGAAGTACGTAAGTGTTTATTAAGCAGTACGATAATTTTTAAACGGGTTTGTTTACTGCATTGTTTTGTTTTTGTTAATTTTTTTTAAACTTTAATGTTAAGTGATGTAAAACCAAAACTCCAGTATCTAGATTTTTCATTTTCGTAGCAATATATTTAAAAAGGACACTTAACTGCCGGTGGTATGGCAGCCTGAAGAGGATCATCTCAAAATATGGCCACCATGAGTTAGAATTAGCTGAAAGCAATAAATCGAAATGGAATCTGGAAAAATAGCCTGAACTAGGATATTTTGAAAAGTGCAAACAAAATGGCGGAAATTTTTTTGCCTATTTTTTCTACCCGAATTGTTTAACAAAATCATTAATTATTGGCGGATCAGAAACATCCCATTTAGGACTAAAGCTACTAGTCTTTGGAACATTGTCCCAAACTTTCAGTGAAATCGGTCAAGTAGTTTTTGCTAAATCGTGGTCACCAGGTCGAAAAAAGTGATTTTGGAAAAAAAAAACGATACGCACCGGGACGCCTTGTGTTTTTCTTCCTTTTTTTTGTATCGTTTAAAGAATATTTCTACACTAATTCTATGACTCTAAAGTAAAAAATCGATTTTTTTTAAATTAGAAAGTATACTAACCCCTTAAAATAGAAACAAAAACAAAAAAAAATTAAAACAAAAACCACACTCTTGCTTCATTATTTTTAAACTGAAAAAATGTGCATGTTTTTCCAACATTTTCCTGTGTGTCAGATAGTTTCTGTAGTTTTTTAATTGAAGACCATTTCCATTAATTTATTGTGTGCGATGCTGTTGTTGTTTGAGCTCCTTTAACTCCCTTAACACTCAACACCATTGGTCATAAGATAGAAAGTTTTTCATTATTTTTGTTGCTGTTTTTATTGCTGCTGCTATTACTGTTGTTCCATAGTTACGCCATTAAAATATTTATTTTTCTCTCTCTCTCTCTCTCTCTCTCGTCGTTCTGCTTGCTTTTTGCCCCCATTCGCCTTTCGCCTTTGAACCGGTTTCCCATTCTTGGGTACTTGTAAACTTACTCTAGTTAACGGTTCATTTTTCATGTTATTCGCATTGTTGTTGTAATTGTTGCTTAATGATATACAGCGTATGAATGGATGGATGACTCTTTAATTTCAGTTTCAGTTTGAAAAGCAAAGGAAAGCAAAACAAAAAAAAATTCAAGTTAAACAATAACAACACCTATTAAGGCAACAACAAAAACAATAAGAATAATAATTTAATATCTGCTACTAAAGAAATTAAGCATACAAAAGGCAAAAACCATATTTTACCGTTGACTTCTCTTCGTGCACTTGTTCATTCTCCTCTGTTGCTTGGACTCTTCTGTTTCAGTGGGACTGTCTGTATATGGGACACTTTAAAGTTGTATTATTGTAAGAGAGAGAGAGAGTGTGTGTGTGTGTGTGTGTGTTTTATTTGAAAACATTTCATTTAGTTTTCATTTCTTTGGCATACAAAAAGGCACAAGACAATGGCGAGGAGAGTTCATTCAAGTCGTTGAAAAGTGCAATTTGATGACAGTGATTATTAATTTATGGTGTTTGTTGGTGTTTGACTTTACAGGGACTGAGACAGGCACCATAATGGATGATTATATTGTCAAGGATAACTACTTTCTAATGAATTGCTACGATATTTAATGGGAAAATCATTGTTTTTTTTTTAATTTTATTGTCGTGTAAAGGCGCTAGAGGTGTACAACCATGCGATCTATATTGTTATGCGCCCTCAATCTATTACCGTGTATTCCCATAATATTGTAATGCAATCCAATCTTGTAGCAATGCAATGAAGTGTTGTTCTGCTTTAGTAAAGGCAACTCCCTGTCTAATACAATTTAAGTTGCATTAACTTGTGCTTTCTTCTAGAGGCCGGTGTTATTTCTCTGGACAAGGTGTAATGAATCGTTTAAGACATATTAAGAAAATGCCATGAGAAATACGACTCGACTGTAATGAGAAACACAACCCCAACCAAAAGCAAGAGCAATTTCTCCGTTATATGTTGGGCAAGAATTCTAGAACTGTAGGTAATGGCTAGTACTCCGATTAAGGCGATGTTGGCTTGATTGCGAAACGGAACGCCTCTACAATTACCCAGTGCGGGGTTTCTATTATTAGTTCAGACTGCTGCCCACTGTGTCGATACCGCGCCAAAAGCTACGGCCTTTTTTGGTGCTACTAAACACAGTTTTCCTGAGAAGGCAGTCACTGTCGCCAACAGCACGTTTGTAATCCATGAAGGATGGAGTAAAATTGCTCAGAACTATATTGCCTTAAACAGAGTACCAGCCATTAGTGATAAAACTCAACCCATCAAATTTGCCTGCCATCTCAAGCTCTTACCCATCTTATGAGGGATGAGTTGTTATTGGCTTTGGTTGGGGTCGCAACGGTTTTTGCAATAATTTGCAATGGGGCCGCATGAGAACCACCTCTAATGCTGTTTGTGCCAAAACCTTTGGCAAAAAGATTACCTCCAAGAATAGTTCCACTTGCTATGGTGGAATCCTTCAAACTTGAAATAGAAGTGACGTCTTTCGGTTGTACCTGTTGCTCCCTAGGACTTCCAGCTGCCTTTACCAGTGTCACCAGCTACATGCCATGGATCGCCGACAATACTGACATTCGCTTATAAATGAATTATTGAACCCTAATATGAAAACTGTCGTCTTCTTTTTGTTCGTTTAACAATTTTTAAATTGAAATTCAATAACATTTCAAATGAAAATGTGAAAAACAAAACAAAACTAAAATTTTCTTTAAAGATACGATTGACAGAGTTTAAGAAATTCGTCTGAAACGAGATGAATTTTCGAAGGCCCAAAGGTGTCAGGCAGTTGTGAATCGTCTTTAACAGCAATATTCAGCTCTTGCAAAAAGCTCAGGTTCGACAGATTTCTCACCATTACGGAGGGCGCTGTTACACATTGTATGAGAAGCTATTTTCTGATACCTTTTTTGTTGTTCCCTTTTTTCATGCAAATAGCCAGAGTATGTGAATGAAATTTGCGCCTTTACAGCCAAAATAACCTAGGCTAACCTCCGTTGAAAGACAGGCGGCCCTGAAGATGAATGGATCGGTTTGACGCAAATCCCATGGACTTGCAAATAAGTACGAAGTTCGAGTTTAAAAATTCTGAGGCCAGGTTTGATTCGTGTCTATTGGGTTATGCGAATCAGTGTCTGAGATCGATAAGGCTATCGCACTTTCTAGATTGGTTTCGCAATAAATTGATGCCAAAGCAAGCATTCAGAACAAAAGCCCCCCACCAACTGATCGATTGAGAAAGGTTGGACGGAACTGTCCAACAGATCGACAAGATTGATAAAAGAAATTTGCATTTCAAAAAAAAAAAAAAAAAAACGATAAGACGTGCACCTATTTGGGAAAATATAGTTCACCGTAACTATAAAAAAACCTCTTATCAAATGTGGGTTATTAAATATTATTTTCGGTTCTCTAATCTTATGCTGGGCTATTATTAATAATTTTCTTGTTTTTTTATGAATTTATTATCGATTTTCAAGTTTCAAGTGGTAATATTTTGTATAATTTCTGGAACAAACAGGCTTAGATCCGATCATTACTGTTCTGATATGATATGATAACCTATATACGGGACGACTGTCTTTGCTTTACAATTCCATTAAATAAGATTTGTCCCGCTAAGCAGGTGATTGATTGGTTGGTCTACTGCAGTCGGTCTAGATTGTTAGCAGTCGTTGTCTAGAAATGACGACCGCTCATGTAGCAAGTTGTTGTTGACTAGACTTGGTGATGCCTACTAATTCTATGACAGTATTTGTTGCAATGTTATTCTCTTTGCAGTTGGCAGTTGGCAGTTTCTAGGGGGAAGAACAGGATAGTAAATGTTTCACTTCATCTGGGGCCAGTTTCAGTAGAACTTTAGCCCATCGACCCTGCCATCCTTCTATTAAAAAAATTTAAAAACAAAGTGAAAAAAGTTTATGGTTCAAGTGCCCCCATTTGAATTCATCGATCATTTCATTGTACCAGTTGCTCTTGGCGCACTTTTGGCTCGGTAGGGCAGCAAAAACTAACAAGAATTTGCAGCCATTGAACAATAATGCTTGTGAATTTAATCAAATCTTCAAAATAACTTGACCAAAAAGCACAAATTTGTCTTTCTTGCCTTCTAAACGTTTAATTGTTTGTAAAACTATTCGCTCCATTAACTGGTGTAAACGCTATGAAGTCATAGCGTCTTAATATTTTCAACACAACAATCCTATGAAATATTAACTGCAACTGGCATATGTTTCTGCACCTCATGTAGTTATTTAAATTTCATTCAAACGATGCCACATATACTACCGCGTTCCTACACTATCATTTATAAAACGACAACATTTTCTCAACCATGTACTGGAGAGTGTGCACTACGATATCAAAATCGTAAACACTACGCTACAATGTTATTTATTTTCTAGTCTTCTATCAGTAATCCACCCACACAGCGTCATGTTCGACATGTGCGTTAATGAATTCGACAATCATAAAGTATAACCGTAGTACACTTCCATTTCATACAGTACATCAGTTTATATACCATAGGCCAATAGCTCACACACGTCCATTTGTATATCGAACAATTGCCAGAGAGCCATATAATCTAAACCAATTCGAATTTTGAAGACACACTGATTCGGTGTAAAAAAGAACAAAAATACAGGAAGAATGTAACTTCATTTTCAGAATAATGTCTCAAATGTTGGAGCAATTCTAAACAACCAAATCACTTTTCATCACAAAACTCGTTCAAAACTTTCCAGCGGTGTTAATGGAAACAAAAAAACCCAAAATGTTAGATTTTTTTAGTATAAAATTTTTATTCAAATTATTGTTTTCGTTTTCATTTTCATTTTGATTGATGATTGAAAGCCGAGTGCAATCTGGTTATTAAACAATACCAGTATGGTGTCTTATCCATGGCAAGTAGCTGGTCACACGGGTAAAGCCAGCTGGTAGCTGTAAGGTGCAACCGCCATGAGGACCAAAAGACGTCAATCCTATTTGAACTTTGGAGGAATACAAAACCAATGGACCACCAGAATCACCCTGGCAAGTGGAAATACCGTAGGCTGTGGAAACACAGAGGTTGGAGGGGGTCACAGCTGCGCCGTAGGTTTCAGCACATTCATCATTAGTGATGACCCTCATGAAAGCATATTGCAAACGATTGGCGCTACCGCTGGCAGTACTACCCCAACCGGTGGCTGTAACAGTTTCTTTATTATAAGATGGGTAAGAACTTGAAATGGCAGGCAATCTGACGGCTTGAATATTATCAGTGTAGGTAATGGCTGGTACTCTGATCAAGGCGATATCGTTCTCCAAAGTTTGGCTGTTCCATCCTTCATGGATTGTAAAAGCATAACTGTCAACAGTAACTTTCTTTTCAGGGGAATAACGTTCAGTAGCACCAAGGAAGACAGTAGCACTTGCTATACCATCGACACAGTGGGCAGCAGTCAATAAATATTCTTGGCCAATAATAGAAGCTCCGCACCAGCTATAACTGTTATCGTTCCCTTTCAACGACAAGCCAACTTGATAGGGGAACTGGCCTTCGTCAGCATCATAACCATTAGTGATGCGTCCCTCAATTTCCATAAAAGGTACGACAATATTACGTTGCTTCAGTTCGGCATTGCGTAAATCGAAGGCAGAGACGGTGGCCAAAGCCAATGCGAATATAACGAAGAATTTCATGTTGCTTCCACTATGAGAACCCCAAACAACTGATACTTTCCCATTAGCAAAGCGACCTATTTATATAGTGGAACCATACCACTTTTGTTTAGATCGTTAAGTGTGATAACAAAATTTGCATTTCTAAAAATAAAACGATAAGATATGCATATTGCGATATGCAAAAATAAAAATAAAAATTGTTTTCAAACTCTTCAAAAAATAGCGAATAAAACGTGTAGACCCTTAGACACCTTATCTCATGTCGATTAATAATAATAATGTTACCAATTCATCCAATGAGATTAACATTCGATTTTATAATGTTCGGTTCACAGTTAATTTCGTTTTTTTCTTTCGTTCTTTAATTTCTTATTAATTTATTGCAGAGTTCTTTATGTTTTTATTGTCATTTGATTTGACAATTAAAAAATTATTGAAGAATGATTTTACCTTTACTCAATAAAAATAAAGTTCTCACAATCCTCAAACATTGACATCAAAAAGATCATCGTGGCATCGCTTATTCAAAGTGCAGCCATAAACAGACATTATAAAAATTGAATGTTAATATCCTTGCACGGATAACGCAATCGTTAATCGAAATGAAGATAAGGCAGCGTCTTGTCCGCTTGCTATTACAGACAACGTGTGAGTTTGTCAACATAACTGTTCTTTTTATATGCTAATGAGAGTGTAGGAACGCGGTAGTATTTGTGGCATCTTTTTTATAAAATTTAAATGTTTTGCATGAGATGCTGAAAAATATGCTGTGACTTCAGCTAATATATTGCATGGCATTGTTATGTTCCAACTACAACATCGTCTAACTACAGACCAGAGATCTGCAATGAGTATTCAACAAGATGAGTATAATCGATTCATACTCATAATTTCTGATACATACATATACGCATTCATACTTATTTTAATATCATGGAACCTCTACTCCCTATTCAAAGTTTAAAGTACTCATCTTAGTTATTCATACTTAACAACACGTATGATGTTCTTGATTTCGATACTGCATAACTCAACATATACAAGAATAACAAAATTAGTATGAATGGCGTCCGAACACTAAAATTCTTACTAGAAGCTTGTATATTTGCTCTGCTTGCTGCTCTGTCTCCTTTTTATGCTTATGTGTCTTTTTCTTTTTTTGTAAATGCAACAACAACTAAAACTATACATTTTTATGAATGATTCGAGTCACTCGTAAGTATTTTTTAAGGTTATGTTGAATCTAAATGAGTAGGGGCTTATGAATCAAACATATTTCGAATGGTATGAGTTTAATGTCAACGTTGTACGGATACTCATTGCAACCTGAACTTATAAATCAACGTTGTGAGTGAGTGTGAATGAATTCGAATGTGTAGTTAAATTTCAATATTGTTGACGCACTTATATTCAAAATTTCATGAGTGCTTATGAGTAGCGAAAAAACGATTCATTGCTGATCTCTGATCTAAAAAAACAAAAAATACAGGAAGAATGTAACTTCATTTTCAGAATAATGCTTCAAATGTTGGTGATGTTGCAGCAATTCTAAGCAACCAACTCACATTTCATCACAGAGAAATAAATCTTCAACGTTTAACACTTTCCAACGGTGTTAAGGAAACAAAAAATTCCAAAATGTTAGATTTTTTTAGTATAAAATTTTTATTCAAATTATTGTTTTCGTTTTCATTTTCATTTCTATTTTCATTTTGATTGATGATTGAAAGTCGAATACAATTTGTTTATTAAACAACACCAGTATGGTGTCTGATCCATGGCAAGTAGCTGGTCAGACGGGTAAAGGCAGCTGGTAGCTGTGAGAGGCAACCGGCACCAGCAATGAAAGACGCCACTCCTATTTGAACTTTGGAGATTTCCAAAACTAATGGACCACCAGAATCACCATGGCAAGGGGAAATACCGTATTCTGTGGACACACAGATATTGGAGGGGGTCACATATGTGTCGTGGGTTTCAGCACATTCATCATTAGAGATGATCCACATGTAAGCCCATTGCAAACGATCGGCAACACCGCTGCCACTATAAGTATAACCCCAACCGGAGGCAATAACACTTTCTCTATCATAAGATGGGTAAGAGTTTGCGATGGCAGGCAATCTGACGGCTTGAATATTATCAGTGTAGGTAATGGGTGGTAGTTTGATCAAGGCGATATCGTTCAGAAAAGTTCGGCTGTTCCATCCTTCATGGATTGTAAAAGCATTCCTGTCAACAGTAACTGTCTTTTCAGGGGAATTGCGTAGAGTAGCACCAAGGTAGGCAGTAACACTTACTGCCCTATCGATACAGTGGGCAGCAGTCAATAAATATTCTCGGCTAATAATAGAAGCTCCGCACCAGGTAGAAGAGGAATCGGCCATTTTCATCGACAAGCCAACTTGATAGGGGAACTGACCAATTTGAGCACTGTAACCATTAGTGATGCGTCCCTCAATTTCCATAAAAGGTACAACAATATTACGTGGCTTCAGTTCGGCATTGCGTAAATCGAAGGCAGAGACGGTGGCCAAAGCCAATGCGAATATAACGAAGAATTTCATGTTGCTTCCACAATGAGAACCCCAAACTACTGATACTTTCCCATTAGCAAAGCGACCTATTTATATAGTGGAACCACATCACTTTTGTTTAGATCGCTAAGTGTGATAACAAAATTTGCATTTCTAAAAATAAAACGATAAGATATGCATATTGCGATATGCAAAAATAAAAATAAAAATTATTTTCAAACTCCTTAAAAATCAGCAAATAAAATGTGTAGACCCTTGGGCACCTTATCTCATTTCGATTAATAATAATAATGTTAACTATCCATCCAATGAGATTAACATTCGATTTTATTATGGTCGGTGCACACTTAATTTCGTTTTTTTCTTTCGTTCTTTAATTTCTTATTAATTTATTGCAGAGTTCTTTATGTTTTTATTGTCATTTGATTTGACAATTATAAAATTGAATAATTATTGAATAATGTTTTTGCCTTTACTCAATAAAAATAAAGTTCTCACAATCCCCAAACATTGACATCAAAAAGATCATCGTGGCATCTCCTACTCAAACGGACATTATGTTGATTGCCTTGCACGGATAACGCAATCGTTAATCGAAATGAAGATAAGGCAGCGTCTTGTCCGCTTGCTATTACAGACAACGTGTGAGTTTGTCAACATATTTGTTTCTTTTATATGCAAATGCTAGTGTAGGAACGCGGTAGTATTTGTGGCATCTTTTTAATAAAATTTAAATGTTTTGCATGAGATGCTGAAAAATATGCTGTGACTTCAGCTAATATTGCATGGGATTGTTATGTTTCAACTACAACATCGTCTAATTACAGACCAGAGATCAGCAATGAGTTTTGAAAAAGATGAGTATAATCGAATTGAGAATTTGCAAAATTTTGATGTCATTAAAAGAACGTTTGTTGAAGCTAAGACGCAGAAGACCTAATAATATGGATGTGCAGAATAGACTAAAGAGACTTAGCAAAGTCATAAAAAAAAGCGTATAATGACTCCATGAATAACTACTACCATAATAATATAATTAGCATTCAACATGATCCAAAAAAATGCTGGAGGTTCTTAAATGAAACGTTGGGTAGAAGTGTGAAAACGAAAGTTAGTTTGAAAAATTTAAATGGTGATTTGATATCAGAGGATTCTGTAAAATGTGAACTTTTTAACCTGTGATTTTTGAATTTGCAAGACTTAACGAATTAGTTATAAGCTCAAGGAAAACAAAAGTTCTCAGGTTCCGCCCTCAATTGACTAGAGATTACGGAGAATTCAGTATTTTTGTTAATGGAGATGAAATTTTCGAAAGCCAGTCAATAAGGTATTTGGGGGTCAATTTACAGTGCAATCTTTCGTGGGTTTTACACATTGAATCATTAAAATCGAAAATATCTAATGTAATCGGTTTTATTTACAAATTCAAAAACAAATTTAACGTCAAAACAAAAATTATTCTCTATCAAGCGTTGATTCAAAGCCAGCTAAATTACTTAGCTCTGATTTACGGCTGTAAAAGTACTGTAGCACTAAAATCTATGCAACGAATTCAGAATAAAGCATTGAAAGTTGTGTTTAATTTGCCATAGCTGTATTCAACATTGTCCTTATACCAAGATGTTGCGAAAAATATCTTACCTCTAAGGGGTATGTATATATTTCAACTACTTATTTTTGTTTTTAAGTCACTAAACAATATTGGTCACTATACAATTACTTTCCCCAGAAATCAAAATACATTTAATACAAGAAATACCTCGAATTTACGTGTCTCACAAGGTGTAGATCAGAAATCACAAAGCAAAAAATTGAATATATTGGTGGTTTTGAATTTAATAAATTACCGAATGATTTAAAAAGTATTCAGAGAATTTCGTTATTTAAAACAAAATTAAAAAAATATATATATCGCAAAATCTTGAAATGTTTCTGGTATAAACATTGAATTATCTTGAAATTTCTTAATATGCATTAACAATTAAATAATATTTTGATTTTTTTTAATATTATAACAAATTAATTTGTAATTATTATAAGAAATTAATTTGTAATTTAGTTAATTAACTTGTTTTGCCAACTTGCCTCAATAATGTCACTTTGACGCTGAGGCCCAATGTATAACATAATAAATATATAATAATAAATGAATAAATAAAAAAAAAAATCATACTCATAATTTCTGATACATACATATACGCATTCATACTTATTTTAATATCATGGAACCTCTACTCTCTATTCAAAGTTTAAAGTACTCATCCTACTAATATTTAACAACACGTATCATGTTGCTGTTGATTTCGACTCTCCAATACTTATACACGAATCACAAAATAAGTATGAATCGCGTGCGAACACTAAAATACTTACTAGAAGGTTGTGTGTTTGCTCTGCTTGCTGCTCTGTCTCCTTTTTATGCTTATGCGTGGTTTGTTTGTTTTTTTTGTTTTTTTTTTTTTGTAAATGCAACAACAACTATGAATGATTCGAGTCAGAGAACTGCATGAGTTGATTCACTTTCACTGTCCATTCACATGTAATTTGCTTTTGTTATGTTGTTTAACATCAATATGTTTTAATGATATTGCTTGCACTGTTAACTATCTAACAACTGAATGTAATATGTATACTCACTTTTGTTTTTTATGTGCTGTTAGCATTGTTTGTGTAGAAATCAAATAACTCACAAAAGCATTTGACATTTTGAGTTGACTCAGTATTAAACTTTAAACGAAAAATTGAAAAACAATTTGAAAGTTTTTAAAAAATTCAATACAATGAGTTCCGAACTGTTAAGAAATATTGAAAATGGAGTTTACCGTATAAAAAAAGAACACAAATAATAGAAGCCCGGCTTGTTTACTGTATCCATCAACCAATTCTTACCTAAATTATATCAATTTAGAAGAAGTAAAAGCGTTTTGTATTTCAGAAATTACGAAGTCCGTATCGTCTCCTCCAAGTCCAATTCATTATTTAACGTTTGATGAACCACCACAAGAATTCCAATTATTTTTCTCAAATTTTATTCAAGCAAACCTATCCGCTACGGAAAGTATATCCGATGAAGTAAATCGTTACAGTTATTTAAGTATGAATATTGATATGAACTTTGATGTGTTGCAATGGTGGCAAAACCACACTTCGGAATACCCTCGTTTACACAAACTTGCCCAAGAAATTTTGAGTATTCCCGCAAGCAGTGCGGCTTCCGAATGCGTATTTTCCGCCACAGGTAACATAATCACCAAAAAGCGTAATCGCATTGATCCACAAACTGTAAATAATTTACTTTTCCTGAATTCAGTTTATAAGTATGAGTAACGCAATTATTTATTTATCATATTTACAAAATGTACATAATATGTATGTATGTACAAAATAATTACTTAGTCTACTTTACTTGGCGAAACTCAGACACAAATTAGAATATTTTTTTTACGTTTTTTTATACATAGATATAGCCTATGTAACTTCTTCCTCTTTCCGAAATATAAATAATAAAATAAAAATTCAAATATATTTTGTATTATTTAATAATATTTATATTATAGTAAATTATAAAACTCCTCGGTTCACTTGAAATGTTACATTAAACAACATGTGTTAGAAGAGTTTTTTAAAAAGTATTCAAAACACTCCTTCTTTTTCGAAACACTCGTTGCTTTTGTGAATCATATAAATAAACAGAAGTAGCAAGCAGTGACAAGCAATTCTTGACAACAGTCTCCTTTATTTGAATCATGTATTAGAAAATTTAATTTTTTACTGTCATGTGCTAGCTCAATATTCATTTTAGAAAATACAAAACTATGCCATTTGATTCACAATCATGCTGATCTCTGATTCGAGTCACTCGAATCATTTATAAGTACATATTATAAGTATTTTTTTTAAGGTTATGTTGAATCTAAATGAGTAGCCTCTTATGAATCAAACACATTGCAACCTGTACTTATAAATCAACATTTGTGAGTGAGTGTGAATGAATCAGACAGAGTAGTTAAATTTCAATATTGTTGACGCACTTATATTCAAAATTTCATGAGCACTTATGAGTAGCGAAAAAACGATTCATTGCTGATCTCTGATCTAAAATAATTCGAATCCGAAGACAAAAAATACAGGAAGAATGTAACTTCATTTTCAGAAAAATGCTTCAAATGTTGGTGACGTTGCAGCAATTCTGAGCAACCAACTCACATTTCATCACAGAGAAATAAATCTTCAACGTTTAAAACTATCCAACGGTGTTTAGGAAACAAAAAAAAAACCCAAAATGTTAGATTTTTTTAGTATAAAATTTTTATTTAAATTTTTGTTTTCGTTTTCATTTTCTTTTTGATTGATGATTGAAAGTTGAATGCAATTTGTTTATTAAACAACACCAGTATGGCGTCTGATCCATGGCAAGTAGCTGGTCACACGGGTAAAGGCAGCTGGTAGCTGTGTGGTGCAACCGCCATGAGGACCGAAAGACGTCAATCCTATTTGGACTTTGGAGTATTCCAAAACTAATGGACCACCAGAATCACCATGGCAAGTGGAAACACCGTAGGCTGTGGAAACACAGATGTTGGAGGGGGTCAAATATGGGCCGAAGGTTTTGGCGCATTCATCGTTAGTGATGACCCTCATGTAAGCATATTGCAAACGATCGGGAGCAGCGCTGCCATCATAAGTATCACCCCAACCGGAGGCAGTAACAATTTCTCCATTATAAGATGGATAAGAGCTTGCGATGGCAGGCAATCTGACGGCTTGAATTTTATTAGTGTAGATAATGGGTGGTACTCTGATCACGGCGATATCGTTCAGCAAAGTTTGGCTGTTCCATCCTTCATGAATTATAAAATATCTCCTGTCAACAGTAACTTTCTTTTCAGGGGAATTGCGTAAAGTAGCACCAAGGTAGGCAGTAACACTTACTACACTATCGACACAGTGGGCAGCAGTCAATAAATATTCTTGGCCAATAATAGAAGCTCCGCACCAGCTATAACTGTTATCGTTCATTTGCAACGACAAGCCAACTTGATAGGGGAACTGGCCAACGTCAGCATTATTACCATTAGTGATGCGTCCCTCAGTTTCCATAACAGGTACGACAATATTACGTGGCTTCAGTTCAGCATTGCGTAAATCGAAGGCAGAGACGGTGGCCAAAGCCAATGCGAATATAACGAAGAATTTCATGTTGCTTCCACTATGAGAACCCCAAACTACTGATACTTTCCCATTAGCAAAGCGACCTATTTATATAGTGGAACCACATCACTTTTGTTTAGATCGTTAAGTGTGATAACAAAATTTGCATTTCTTAAAATAAAACGATAAGATATGCAAAAATAAAAATAAAAATTATTTTCAAACTCCTTAAAAATCAGCAAATAAAACGTGTAGACCCTTGGGCACCTTATCTCAATTTCGATTAATAATAATAATGTTATCTACCCATCCAATGAGATTAGCATTCGATTTTATAATGTTCGGTGCACACTTAATTTATTTTTTTTTTCTTTCGTTCTTTAATTTCTTATTAATTTATTGCAGAGTACTTTATGTTTTTATTGTCATTTGATTTGACAATTAAAAAATTGTTGAATAATGTTTTTGCCTTTACTCACTCAATAAAGTTTTCACAATCCCCAAACATTGACATCAAAAAGATCATCGTGGCATCGCTTATTCAAAGTGCAGCCATAAACAGACATTATAAGATTGAATCGAAATGAAGACAAGGCAGCGTCTTGTCCGCTTGCTATTACCGACACACTATGTGGCATTTACCCTGAAAAGCTGGCCAAAAAGGCAAAAATGAATTTAAAGAAATTTAAGAAGCTGAGTATGCAGTTCGATAGACAACAAAATTCTGCATTATATAGTGAATTTTCACGACTATATGTTGAGATTTGTAGATTTGAGACGAAGTATGCTTGTGATGTTGATTTTGGCACTCATTATTAGGTCTTATAGGTTCTACTGAAAAGTTAGAACAACTATCATCATCTGCAGAACTGTCATCATTTTCAGAATTGATTTTGTTCTCATCTGGGGAATAACGGGTAATGTGTCCAACTTTACCATCATTTTCCTCCACAAATTAGCAAACGTGTTGAAAACGTTGGGAATTTTTTTCAATAAGTTGTCGGAAATATTTCGCATATCTGATGATCTGTGCTTCTTTTTGTTTAATGGATTACAACAAAAAGAAGTCAACATTTTCTTTTTGGAAGCGGAAGCCATTGTGAAGATTAATTATGTAAGTAATTAGTAAATAACGCACGTCCAAATTTTAACACTGTTTATAAAAAACTAATTTCTGAATGTCCTTAGAATGCAAATAAATACTTTTTAAGATCATTTAGGTAGTACGTTTTTATGTCAAATATTGAAAAATCTTATTCTTGAGTTAAAAAATAATTTTTTTTGATAAATATCCCACTCGCATCCCATTAAGCGATTATAAAGGTCTTAAAGGAAATTGTATAAACTTTCTTTTGAGAAAAAAAGGGGCCATTTTGAAAAAAAATTAAAAAAAATGTATAAAATATTTTTTTTTTAAATTAAAAAAATTATTCTTGGAAAGATTGAAGAAATAGCTATCTAATATCCTTTGGAAAATTTTTGCTAGGACCAATACGTGAAAAGTTACACACATTTTAAAAAACCCTGTATGACCAAAATGTCCAACTTTGACCCCCTCTAACTCCGGCAGTTCTTGACTGATAGAGCTGAAAATTTGTGTATGACCAAATCGGAAGACATCGATTTTAAAAATTGACACGAAATTGCCCATATATATATGTATATATCATATGTATATCATATATTAATACTTATTCGTTCAAAATTTAAACATAATAAAAATTTAACATTTTTTTACCCTACCCAAAAAAAAGATAAGGATTTTAAAGGTGATAGTAGTTTTTAGTAATTTAATGTTATATACCACAAGAAAATTCGAACTCTCTGCATTCAGGAACAAAAAAAAAAGTTTGCGCAAATTTGCGCAATTATTTTTGGCGATTTTTTGTAAATATATGGGCCACTCATGTGCAACGTTATTGAAACATACAGTGACTTCCACAACTGTTCACAAAAATTTGATTTTTTGAATTTTTTTGAATAAACAAATATATTATTTTAATTTATACTAATAAAATATTAAAAGGTAACTAAAAGTAATTTCTGTTTGGTAAATGGGTGTTTAATAAACTATTTTTGTAGATAAAATTATGCCTAAAATAATTTCTGCAGAAATTAGAAAAATAATTGAAAATGAAATTTTAAATGGCAAATCAGTATGCGAAATTACTGAGAAATATAGTATTTCTATTGGATTTGTATCCAATCTCCGAAAAAAACTTGGCGTTTTGACAAAAAAAAATAATGGTGGTCGAAAACAAAAATTAAATTGCCACACGAAGAGATTGGTGAGACGTTTTGTTTTATCAGGAGCTGTTGATAACGCTGTACAGGCCAATAAGAATATTAGGGAGTCCCTTCAAATAAATGTATCCAATCAAACTGTACGTCGATGCCTCAAGGAGTGCGGTATGAAGGCTAAAACCAAAATTAAGAAGCCACTTTTATCAGCAAAACACAGGGCTCATCGTTTAAAGTTTGCAAAAGATCATGTCAATTGGACTCCTGAGCAGTGGAAACTTGTAACATGGTCTGACGAAACAAAAATCAATAGATTATGTTCCGATGGTCGCGTTTGGTCCTGGTATGACACAAAAATAGGCATTACATCAAATAATACACAAACCACATTAAAATATGGAGGAGGATCCCTCATGGTATGGGGTTGTTTTCAGGGTGAAAAATTAGGAATACTTAGGCAAATAAAAGGTATCATGAAAGCAGAGCATTATATAGGCATTTTAAGGGACTCATATCTGCCAAGTCTGGAAATTTTTGGTTGTGAACCGGGCGATACGGTATTTATGCAAGATAATGACCCAAAACACAAGGCCAAGGTGACCATGAAATGGCTAAAGGATCACAATATTAGGTGCTTAGATTGGCCACCACAATCTCCGGATTTAAATCTGATAGAAAATTTATGGAATATTTAAAAAAAAAAAATTATTATGAGAAATCCAGTGCCACAAAACCTTGAAGTGCTATGGGCGGCGGTCAATGAGGAATAGAGCAAAATAGAATCATCTATTTTAACAAATTTAATTAATAGTATGCCAAAAAGGATGCAGCTTGTAATAAAAGCAAAAGGTGGCTTTATTAAATATTAAAATATACTTTAAAATGTACATAAATGTTTAAGTTACAAAAGTTTTCATAAAAAATGTTATATGTTTCTTACTATATTTTGAAGCAAATGTTATTTAGTTTAATTTTTTATTATTTATTTTATTATTTAACATGAAACAAGTTTAAAACACAATAAATAAAATTTTTAAGTTGCTACAAATATTTATAATTAAAAAAACAAACAATAATTTTGTATTTTTATGAACAGTTGTGGAAGTCACTGTATATATTTGTGGGTGATTACAACATTTTTTTTTATCATAACTGTTTCGTAACTTCGAGATATAAGATGGAAAATGTTTATAAAAGATTACAGTTATTCCAAATTGTGAAGGAATCGAATGTCAGAACCATTGACGAGAAATTGCAACTTTTAGTCAGAAAATTGTGCGATATTTCAAAATGTCAAGGGGATGGCGATATATTAGCAGTAAAGCCATGTTTAACGTTAATGTTATCGATTTTAACGTTTGTAGTTAGTTTTCACTTTTTAAGCATTTTTTTTAGTTAAGTATTCAATAATGTAAAATAAATATTAATTATCATAGAACTTTAAAAACTTACATAATTACATATGTATGTGTATCGACTATTATAACAATATGAGATGTATGTTTGATTTTCTTAATGGATCGTATGTGGCATCTGGGGGCACTTATGATCCGATCATAATAAAAATCAGGTAAAATGATTCACATTCATATTAAACATGTTCATGTCGAATTTCATCGAGGTAATAAAATTTTTAAGCCAATTATAATTGCTAAACATATTTTCTTAAGAGGTCCTATTTTGGACCCCGGAGCAATTATGAACCGACCAGAACAAAATTTGGTAATATGATTTGGATTTACAAAATACACGTTCATACCGAATTTCATTACGATACCGATGTTTTTAGCCCATTAATAAGCGCAAACATGAATTTCTAAAGGGGACTTTATATGGGGACTAGGGTCAAATGTGGTCCGATTTTCACCAAACTTTACACCATGTACACATTAGTACACAGAACTGATCCATGCTAAATTGTGTCATGATTGTTGCATAATTACCATAATTATGTGTAAATAAGTGCAATTTCGAGGGGAGTTTGTATGGGGTCTAGGCGAAACCACGGGCCGATTTGAACCAAAATCAGTTGGGTTTATCCTTGGGCCTAATTATCACTAACACTATCAAAAATTCAAGCCATTAACTCATAAAACACTTTTATTAATTTTGGCCACGTTTTCAGGGTAAATGCCACATAGTGCAACAGCGTGTAAGTTTGTCAACATATTTGTTTTTTTATATTCAAATGCTAGCGTAGGAACGCGATAGTATTTGTGGCATCTTTTTAATAAAATTTAAATGTTTTGCATGAGATGCTGAAAAATATGCTGTGACTTCAGCTAATATTGCATGGCATTGTTATGTTCCAACTACAACATCGTCTAACTACAGACCAGAGATCAACAATGAGTTTTGAAAAAGATGAGTACAATCGAATCATACTCATAATTTCTGATACATAGATATACGCATTCATACTTATTTTAATATCATGGAACCTCGAGTCACTCGAATCAGTTATAAGGACATATTATAAGTATTTTTCTTCAACGTTTAAAACTTTTCAACGGTATTAAGGAAACAAAAAATCCCAAAATATTAGATTTTTTAGTATAAAATTTGTATTCAAATTATTGTTTTCGTTTTCATTTTCATTTTGATTGATAATTGATTATTAAATTAAATGATGATTGAAAGCCGAATGCAATCTGGTTATTAAACAATACCAGTATAGTGTCTGATCCATGGCAAGTAGCTGGTCACACGGGTAAAGCCAGCTGGTAGCTGTAAGGTGCAACCGGCAGCGGGAACGAAAGACGTCAATCCTATTTGAACTTTGGAGGTTTCCAAAACCAATGGACCACCAGAATCACCCTGGCAAGTGGAAACACCGTAGTCTGTGGAAACGCAGATGATGGATGGGGTCACCATTGGGCCGTAGGTTTTCGCACAGTCATCATTAGAGATGACCCTCATGAAAGCATATTGCAAATAATTCGGCATAGCGCTGCCGTCATAAGTATTACCCCAACCGGAGGCAGTAACAATTTCTTCATTATACGATGGGTAAGAGTTTGCGATGGCAGGCAATCTGACGGCTTTAATGTTATTAGTGTAGGAAATGGTTGGTACTCTGATCAAGGCGATATCGTTCCTTAAATTTTGCCTGTTATATCCTTCGTGTATTATAAAATATCTCCTGTCAACAGTAACTTTCTTTTCAGGGGAATTACGTTCAGTAGCACCAAGGTAGGCAGTAACACTTGCTACACCTTCGACACAGTGGGCAGCAGTCAATAAATATTCTTGGCCAATAATAGAAGCTCCGCACCAGCTATAAGTGTTATCGTTCATCTGCAACGACAAGCCAACTTGATAGGGGAACTGGCCAACGCCAGCATTATAACCATTAGTGATGCGTCCCTCAATTTCCATAACAGGTACAACAATATTACGTGGCTTCAGTTCAGCATTGCGTAAATCGAAGGCAGAGACGGTGGCCAAAGCCAATGCGAATATAACGAAGAATTTCATGTTGCTTCCACAATGAGACCCCCAAACAACTGATACTTTCCCATTAGCAAAGCGACCTATTTATATAGTGGAACCATACCACTTTTGTTTAGATCGTTAAGTGTGATAACAAAATTTACATTTTTAAAAACAAAACGATAAGATATGCATATTGCGATATGCAAAAATAAAAATAAAAATTATTTTCAAACTCTTCAAAAATTAGCAAATAAAATGTGTAGACCCTTGGGCACCTTATCTCAATTTCGATTAATAATAATAATGTTACCAATTCATCCAATGAGATTAACATTCGATTTTATTATGTTCGGTGCACACTTAATTTCGTTTTTTTCTTTCGTTCTTTAATTTCTTATTAATTTATTGCAGAGCACTTTATGTTTTTATTGTCATTTGATTTAACAATTAAAAAATTGAATAATTATTGAAGAATGTTTTTGCCTTTACTCAATAAAAATAAAGTTCTCGCAATCCCCAAACATTGACATCAAAAAGATCATCGTGGCATCTCCTACTCAAACGGACATTATGTTGATTGCCTTGCACGGATAACGCAATCGTTAATCGAAATGAAGATAAGGCAGCGTCTTGTCCGCTTGCTATTACAGACAACGCGTGAGGTTGTCAACATATTTGTTTTCTTATGTGCTAATGAGAGTGTAGGAACGCGGTAGTATTTGTGGCATCTTTTTAATAAAATTTAAATGTTTTGCATGAGATGCTGAAAAATATGCTGTGACTTCAGCTAATATTGCATGGCATTGTTATGTTCCAACTACAACATTGTCCAACTACAGACCAGAATTGTACTATGATACATATACGCATTCATTGTTATTTTAATATCATGGAGGGGTTCTCATATTCAAAGTTTAAAGTACTAATTCTACTTATTTATTTATTTTTTTTATTTATTTATTTTTTTTAAGTCTATGGAAACATCCTTACAGACTAATTACATTTTATATTTCATTTGATAAAGAAAATAACATTTGAATTTATTAATTAAGTAAATTTATTTGTAAAATTATATCTTTTTTTAGTATAGATTCCAAATATTTTATAAAAATCTATATGAAGGTACAGATTATTAAAATCATTGCAGATTCTACGAAATGGATCGAAGTTCGCATAGTTAGTTAGTTGTGTAATATTTTATATTTATGAAATTATAGTATATTTTTGGACGAACAGGAGGTACTCTTATATAAAGTTTTTCCAGAAGAAATTGAGAGTTGGTCACACCGTGTCGCCGTGGTGTAGTGGGTAGTGTGTTGGCTTACTATTCGTAAAGCCAGGGTTCGTGCCCCAGGCCAGACGTCAAAATAAAATACGAAAAGTATTTTTTCGGCGACTTCCTCTCTGCAGATTTCTGGCATAAACTCTGAGCGTTAAAATAAAATTGCCATGAAAAGTTTCTCAAAATTCTGTCGTTCGGAGTCGACGTTAAACTGTAGGTCCCGCCACTCACGTATGAAATTAACGCACACAACATGAGTGGTGTGAGAAGCTAGGCCGTAATCCTGACTGAAGGGTTGTAATGGCCAATTATGTATGTATGTATGTAATTATGTAATGTTAAATGATTGTTTCCAAAAGGAGAGAAAATAGCCCAATTTAAGCAATTTATTGAATATGTAGGTTAATGGAGTACTCAATAATTGAAAATGTTTTAAAATACTGCTAGGAACCCCATCAGGACCGGCAACATGCGAAGATTTCAATTGTTGTATATATTTGGAAACAATACGTTGATCAATAGAAGATACAGTGCACGCTCACTAATGTGAACTAATTAAAACTGGCATTGTTCACTTTTGCGAATTGTTCACATTTCCAAATACCGAAAATTTTAAAACATAATTAGACCATCAAACAAAAATCATTATTTACGAATTTCTTTATTTTTTAAATTTTTTTAGAACACATTTTATAATTTAATCTTCACAAACTTTCTTCACATTATCTAAATAACAAATGAAGAATAAATATGCAAGCAGATGTACTAACATATATGTATGTACACCTAAAACGGGGATCCCGCAACTAATTTTCTCAAATAAATTTGAAAAAAAAAACTTTTCAAATTATAGGGCTTTTTACATTTTTTCATCTTTTAGAGTGGTCAATGAAGCAAAAAAACATGTTCACATTAAGCGGTGTTCATATAATGCGGTGTTCACATTAGCGCGCGTGCACTGTATATCAAAGGCCTTTACTTCAAGAATATAATTTTGATTATTGGGCGTTCAATGTAGAAGATGAGTAAGTAGAAGCAAAAAATTCCGCAAAAAAGTCACTTATAATCTTATTATCTGAAGATTCATGACTACCAAGCTTCATAACAGAAGGATAAGGAAGATAATAATTCATACTTAACAACACACGTATGATGTTCTTGATTTCGACTCTCCAATACTCAGCACGTACACGAAGCACTAAATAAGTATGAATCGCTTGCGAACACTAAAATACTCACTACAAGGTTGTGTGTTTGCTCTGCTTGCTGCTCTATCTCCTTATTATGCTTATGTGTCTTTCTCTGTTTTTTGTAAATGCAACAACAACTAAGACTGTAAATTTTTATGAATGATTCGAGTCACTCGAATGGTATGAGTTTAATGTCAACGTTGCAACATGTACTTAACGTTGTCAGTGAGTACGAATGAATCAGACAGAAGAGTTAAATTTCAATATTGTTGACTCACTTTGTATATTAAAAATTTCATGAGCGCTTATGAGTAGCGAAAAAACGATTCATTGCTCATCTCTGATCAAAAAAAATAATTCGAATCCGAAGACAAAAAATACAGGAAAAATGTAACTTCATTTTCAGAATAATGCTTCAAATGTTGGTGATGTTGCAGCAATTCTAAGCAACCAATTCACATTTCATCACAGAGAAATAAATCTTCAACGTTTAAAACTTTCCAACGGTGTTAATGGAAACAAAAAAACCCAAAATGTTAGATTTTTTTAGTATAAAATTTTTATTTAAATTTTTGTTTTCATTTCTATTTTCATTTTGATTGATGATTGAAAGTCGAATGCAATTTGTTTATTAAACAACACCAGTATGGTGTCTGATCCATGGCAAGTAGCTGGTCACACGGGTAAAGGCAACTGGGTATCCCTTGGTGCAACCATCGGAAGAACCGAAAGACGTCAATCCTATTTGAACTTTGGAGGTTTCCAAAACTAATGGACCACCAGAATCACCCTGACAAGTGGAAATAGCGTAGTCTGTGGAAACACAGATGTTGGAGGGGGTCACATATGTGTCGTAGGTTTCAGCACATTCATCATTAGAGATGATCCACATGTAAGCCCATTGCAAACGATCGGCAACACCGCTGCCATCATAAGTATAACCCCAACCGGAGGCAATAACACTTTCTCTATCATAAGATGGGTAAGAGCTTGAGATGGCAGGCAATCTGACGGCTTTAATATTATCAGTGTAGGTAATGGCTGGTACTCTGATCAAGGCGATATCGTTCAGAAAAGTTCGGCTGTTCCATCCTTCATGGATTGTAAAAGCATTCCTGTCAACAGTAACTGTCTTTTCAGGGGAATTGCGTAAAGTAGCACCAAGGTAGGCAGTAACACTTACAGCCCTATCGACACAGTGGGCAGCAGTCAATAAATATTCTCGGCTAATAATAGAAGCTCCGCACCAGGTAGAACTGGAATCGGCCATTTTCATCGACAAGCCAACTTGATAGGGGAACTGACCAATTTGAGCATCATAACCATTAGTGATGCGTCCCTCAATTTCCAGAACAGGTACAACAATATTGCGTTGCTTCAGTTCAGCATTGCGTAAATCGAAGGCAGAGACGGTGGCCAAAGCCAATGCGAATATAACGAAGTATTTCATGTTGCTTCCACAATGAGAACCCCAAACAACTGATACTTTCCCATTAGCAAAGCGACCTATTTATATAGTGGAACCATACCACGTTTGTCTAGATCGCTAAGTGTGATAACAAAATTTGCATTGCAAATCAATACGATAAGATATGCAATAAAAGTGTGTATCAAATTTATTCAAAATTCTATTAAAAAAAAAAGCAAATAAAACCAATTGACCCTTAGGCACCTTATCTCATTTCGATTAACGATAGTGTTATCCATGCAAGCAAATTAACATTTAATTTTAATATGTTCGGTTCAGTTAATCTTTTTTTTAATTTGAGTCACTCGAATCGTTTATAAGTACATATTATAAGTATTTTTCTAAAGTTATGTTGAATCTAAATGAGTAGGTAGTATGAATCAAACATATTTCGAATGGTTTGAGTTTGATGTCAACGTTGTACGCATACTCGTTGCAACCTGAGCTTATAAATCAATGTTGTGAGTGAGTATGAATGATGCAGAGTACATAGTTAAATTTCAATATTTTTGATTCACTTTGTATATTCAAAATTTCATGAGTGCTTCTGGGTAACGAATTCGATTCATTGCTAATCACTGGTGCAGGCATAAACAGATATTATAAAATTGAATGTTAATTTCCTTGCACGGATAACGCAATCGTTAATCGAAATGAAGATAAGGCAGCGTCTTGTCCGCTTGCTATTACAGACAGCGTGTGAGTTTGTCAACATATTTGTTCTTTTATATTCAAATGATAGTTTAAGAACGCGGTAGTATTTGTGGCATCATTTTAATTTAAATGTTTACATGAGATGCTGAAAAATATGCTGTGACTTCAGCTAATATTGCATGGCATTGCTATGTTTCAGCTCCTATAACTGAAGATGGAAGTTGTCACAGTTAACGAGTTGCGGGAAATTAGGTACTTTACGAATTGTTAAAAATGTCTTCGCATATTAATTACATGACGTAAATGAGGGCAAGGTTGGTAATACATAGTCAGTAATACCTGTCTCATAAACAAAGTTTTATTTTCAAAAAGTACCAATACGTATACAAAAAAGTACCAATACGTATACAAAAAAGTACCAATTGTATCATCTTAAGAAAATAATTTCAAAAAAAAAAACGTTTCAAATAGTCTGGTAAAAGACAGAAATGATAACACAGTTCTACTCAATAGAGTCGAATATTTTAATTCATAACATTTTTGATTCCGTATTAGACCAACTGCTTATCTTATCAAAAACAGTATAAATCACTTAAAATTTCAAATTATCTTCGGTAATCTGTTTTCTTTTTTGGCCATAATAAATTGCATTGTGAGAATTTCCTGCTTTAATGACTTATCAGTCATTCATTTCGTTAGAGGGAGAGAAAGAGAGAGAGAGAGATAAGAGAGACAGAAATTTAAAAAAGGTAAGAAAACAAAAAAAAATATCGTGTTATTATATAATAGCGCGAATAGCTTATCTCACTGTCTATATGATAGTGCAGGTTTGAATATTATTTCGCCTAATCAGCTATTGAGTTGGCCAAATCGTATATATATTGGGCGGTATTGGCTAGGTTTAAGTATCAGTTCTTTTGGTCTTTTGTAAGAGCAACATGAAAGTTTTAATTGTTTTCGCCTTGGCTTTGGCTGCCGCCTCTGCTTTCGATTTGCGCAACGCTGAAATTCAACAACGCAGTGTTGTTGTACCCACTTTGGAACTTGAAGGTCGCATTACCAACGGTAACCAAGCTGCCCCTGGCCAATTCCCCTATCAAGTTGGTATGTCCTTGACTGTTAACGCTTACACTACTACCTGGTGTGGTGGTTCAGTGATTAGCCGTGACTTTGTATTGACTGCTGCTCACTGTGTTGATGGTGTCTCGAAGGCTACTCTCTACTTCGGTGCTACCAAACGTAACTCACCTGAATTGACCGTCAAAGTTGACAAGGCTGCTTTCATCATCCACGAAGGCTGGAACCCCCAAACTGTGAAGAACGACATTGCCATGATCAGACTACCATCAGCCATCAGCTACAGTGACAAAATTCAACCCGTTCAATTGCCTGCCATCTCAAGCTCTTACTCAACATATGTTGGTGATGAGGTTATTGCTTCCGGTTGGGGTCAAACTTCTGATGGCAGCGGTGTTTCCAGCACTTTGAACTATGCCGTCATGGAAGTCATCACCAATGCTAAATGCTCTAAGACTTACGGTCTCACCGTTACCGATTCCAATCTCTGTGTTGCTACTCCCGGCGGTGTTTCCACTTGCCAAGGTGATTCTGGCGGCCCATTGGTTTTGGAAACCACCAAAAATCAAGTAGGTATTGTCTCATTCGGTGCTGCCGCTGGTTGCGCCAAGGGATACCCAGCTGCCTTTACCCGTGTCACCAGCTACTTGTCCTGGATCGCCGATAAGACTGGTCGTGAATTGTAAACGAATTATTGAACTACAAAAGTAAAACCGTTTTATTTTTTGCTTGTTTGTCGATATTAAAATTGAAATTCAATAAAATTTAAATTAAAATGTAAAAAAAAAATCCAAATTTTCTTTATGTAGTCGAGTTTTTTCTTTTTCAATTTCAAAGAAACAGAAGTGACAGCAGCAGCAGCAGCAGCCTTTGACATTTTATTTGATGAATGCATTATTTGTGCATCTTGTTCTTCTGTTTCAATCATTTATGCATTCAACTGCATATATTACGTAAGTACGTACGTATGTATGTATGTACATACACTCACTCAATCATAAATATGTTGTATATATTCATTCATTCATTCATTCATTTATTTATTTATGTATGTATTGTTATTGTTGCAAAAATATATATATTTTGGGGTTGCAAATGCATGGTTAGTGCTGCACTAACACTGTTGCTTCCTTTTTGTCCCTTAACGTAATGTGTGAGTGTGTGTTGGTGTATATGTAACTCAAAACAATATTTCATGAATTGTTTAGAGAAATCGATAGGAATCAATACTGATTGTTTTCCTCTAATACAATACAACACATACACACACACACATACACAAATGTGTGTATGTATATGATAAATTTAAATTTAACAACAACAATAACAACAACGGCAAATATTCATTGTAAATTGACAAAATCTTTGTATACAGAAATAATTTTGATGTTTATTTTCCGAATAACATTCGAGTAAATAAAATAAATCATCAGCAACAGCAGCAACAGTCTTAGTCTCATCAATAATATTAATGGCTAGAAAGTAAAAACAAGTCCGGTTACACCTACTGCTGGTCTGACCCTCCATTTTAACCTTAAGCTCATGCAGAAGCTCTTCACACACGCACACCTACACGAAATAACAAAGAAATTTTGATGAAACTATTGTTGTTGACACACGCATATTCAAATTGAAATCCATAGACATCTCTATCTATCACACCCTCTCTCTCTCTCTCTCTCTCTCTCTATCTCTTACTCTCTCTCTCTCTCTCTCTATCTCTCTCTCACTCTCTTTCTCATTCTATCGCTTATCTTATACTCCGCAAATAAGAAATATAAACGAATTAGTTTCACGTGGAAAATGAAGATGGACAATTACTCCTGGCATTGTAGGCACGGTACGCGTTGTATGAGTATTTGGTCATCAGGGAGTAACTAACTGACTGTAAATGAGGAAGCGATTAATCTGGCTAATAAAACCAGAGTATTACATACAGACATAATTGGTCTTTACAAACCTTTAGTCAGGATTACGACCTAGCTCCCCAAGCCACTAGCGTTGGGTGTGTTAATTTTATACAGGAGGTGCGGCACCTACAGTTTAAAGTCGTTTCTGAACGAGCGTTTTTTTAACGCTCAGAGTTTTTGCCAGAAATCTGCTGAGAGGAAGTCGCCGAAGAAATATTTTTTCATCGGGTTTGAACCGCAGCCCCACGTCTGATAAGCCAACACACGACAGTGACTTCAATAAGCCAATGCCGTTTAGTGTATAGAAAAGCAGGCAATAAAAATGGAAATGCGAAAACGCAATGAAACAAAAACGAAATTTTTAGTTCAGATACTCTGGATCGATCCGGTTGGTAGTAAAATCGAATATTACGTGGACACAAATTAGTGTTTAGGTGCGTTAGACATATTTAATGGCTTGCTTGTGTGCCGATAGCCTTTTGTTGGTTTCTGCTCTTACAACTTGCCTTCCTTCCTTCCTATCTAATCTTTTCATTGGTATTTCGATCGTCTTTTTCTATGGCTTCCCTTATTAATTTATTTATGGTAGATTGAGGTGTGTTATTCAACTGTATAGCTAATTCAATATCCGGCACACTCTTTCTAACACGAATCATTAAATGAAAGTTAAATTCATATTCTTTTCTTTTCCTTAATATTTTCATTTCAATTTTATTTGCTTAAGATTTTCAAATTTTAACAAGGAAAAGATAAAATCGATTCAATAATTCGTTTAGAATTCAAGACCAGTATTATCTTCGATCCACTGCAAGTAGCTGGTGACACGTGTAAAGGCAGCTGGGTATCCCTTGGCGCAACCATCGGCAGCACCAAATGAGACAATACCTACTTGATTTTTGGTGGTTTCCAAAACCAATGGGCCGCCAGAATCACCTTGGCAAGTGGAAACACCGCCGGGAGTAGCAACACAGAGATTGGAAGAGGTAACGGTGTAACCGTAAGTCTTAGCGCATTTAGCATTGGTGATGACTTCCATGACGGCATAGTTCAAAGTGCTGGAAACACTGCTGGCATCAGATGTACGACCCCAACCGGAAGCAATAACCTCATCACCAACATATGTTGAGTAAGAGCTTGAGATGGCTGGCAATTGAACGGGTTGAATTTTGTCACTGTAGCTGATGGCTGATGGTAGTCTGATCATGGCAATGTCGTTCTTCACAGTTTTAGGGTTCCAGCCTTCGTGGATGATGAAAGCAGCCTTGTCAACTTTGACGGTCAATTCAGGTGAGTTACGTTTAGTAGCACCGAAGTAGAGAGTAGCCTTTGAGACACCATCAACACAGTGAGCAGCAGTCAATACAAAGTCACGGCTAATCACTGAACCACCACACCAGGTAGTAGTGTAAGCGTTAACAGTCAAGGACATACCAACTTGATAGGGGAATTGGCCAGGGGCAGCTTGGTTACCGTTGGTAATGCGACCTTCAAGTTCCAAAGTGGGTACAACAACATTGCGTTGTTGAATTTCAGCGTTGCGCAAATCGAAAGCAGAGGCGGCAGCCAAAGCCAAGGCGAAAACAATTAAAACTTTCATGTTGCTCTTGCAAAAGACCCAAAAGAACTGATACTTAAACTTGGCCAATACCGCCCAATATATATACGATTTGGTTAACTCAATAGCTGATTAGGCCTAAAATATTCAAACCAGCACTATCATATAGACAGTAAGATAAGTTAGCTATTCGCGCTATTATGTAATAAAGCGATATGGAAAATTAATTTGAATTTGTTTTTTGTTTTTTGTTTTCTGTTTTTTAATTTCTGACACGTTCGAAAGACTGATAAAGAAAGGAAATTCCCACAATATCGATAAGATGCCGATACAATAAATAGACTATGTTGTGTGCAAAAAATGTATAATAAATCCGAGTGTCATGATAAAACGTTTGCACAAGATTTCTTATATTGTTGACAGAGAAGACTACAGAGGCAGATAATGTCGTACCGTCTACGTGGATAATATAGTTCGAAAACAATTCTTTCGTATTAGAAAAAATTTCCATTGTTTTTCATTATATTTTTTTATTTTTTTTTTTTTTACTTTGGCGTACATGAATCAGGTTTATTTGTCTAAACAAGCGATTGGTCTACTATGGTCTTCTATATGGAGACTCTAAATAAATTTCTAATTGAACTTTGTGTCCCTATTTTGTGTTAAAAGGTGGAAAGATTTCATGTGTGTGAGGATAAATTCGAATTTAAAAACCAAAGACGCAAACCTACACTTTTAGCAGCGCCACTTGTTGCCTCTAACAGGGTAAAGTTTGCTATTAACAGAGCACTGTTAACTGTTTAACAGTGGCAATAGTAGATTAGTCTTCTACTTTGCAATTATTGCAGACTATTGATATAAAATTTAATTCTCATTATGATCATAATTATTTGTGAACAAAAGTGTTGAAATGTAAAGGATGGGTTAGTGGGGCTGGAGGACGGAATTATTCCAGCTAGCACACTACCACGGTCCGAAAGAGGGCCCTATGGACTACCATTTCCATATAGTTTGTATGGTTTACTATTTTTTATATGTTCCAAAATGACTACTGATCTTCTAGAGAATTTTCAGGCAAAAACTTGACATTTTCAAAGCCAGTTTTCTCAATACCATATCACTTTATATGTGACTATGTTGCTGATTATATTAAGAGGCCTGGGAACCTTCATTTGCATATACATATAGTAGTATGGTACTCACAGACCTAGAGTATTTCCCAAAATTAGCTCCTAAACAAGTGGGCTTGGTCAGAGGAATACTGTTAAATACGTAACAGTGCTCTGTTAGGGGCAAATTTTGTTCTGTTAAGAGAAAATTTTTCTCTGTTAACGCCAAATGTGGCGCTGCTAAAATACATATATGGATTGCGTCTTGGATTTTCAAATTCGAATTTATTTTCACACACATAAAGATTCCTTATTCTGATTTCTTTTAAATGTTTTCTTTTTGCAAATTTCATGTTAAAAACTTGAAATTATCTTGAAAATATTCATTCAAATCAATTGCAATGTGCATTATCTGCCTCTTTCACTCTCTAACTGTCCTTCTGTCCATCTGCCTATCGGTTTGCCGAACTGTAGCAAGTGTTACACAACAAAGCACAAATCCTTTTATGCAACTGTGTGTGTGTGTGTGTGTGCTAAAAAACGTTTTGAATTTTAAGGAGACCCTAAACATTTACCATCTGATGACCATTCGTTGATAATGACGTTCGTTATGATAATGAACACTCACTAAAGCACTCTGTAACTGTAACTGTGTTGTTAATGTAAAGATACGATAAGTGTGTGTGTGGATATTGATGATAATCATGATGTTGCTGATAATAACATGCACATGAACAGACACGCACACATACATATAAATATACTCTGCTTTATATGTTAATGTGTGTTTTTGTATGCGTCTGTGTGATAAATTTTACAAGAGCATTTTACTGTAATAAATCGTTGATCGAAATTTTCGTATTGAAATCGTTTGTTAAACAATATGCTGTTGCTGTTGCTGTTGCTGTTGCTGTGGCTGTTGCTCTGTTGCCTATTGTTTAGTTGCATGGCATATGTACATACATACATATATGGAATGCATGGTATGGCATGGTGTATGGTTATGCTCTACGTGGTCTTATGGTCACATTGCAACAATTTGAATTATTTATTGTATATTGCCGTAAAGAATAAAGATTTTCTCGAAGTATTTTTGTTTTTCTTTTAATTTTCCATTTTTTATAAATTCAAATGTGATTTCCATTTGAATTTATGGCAAAAAATAACGAGTAAAGAGTAAAAAAACAGGATTTCAAGTCCTTCAAGGGTATAGCTTAGTCGTTGACAATTGCCGTCTGTTGTTTTGCTTGAAACAAATAGACAGAGAGAGAGATAGACAGAGGGAGATAGGCAGACATACATATAAATCCATTTGTATGATATTAAAATTGAATTTACGATTATTGTTATTGTTATTGCTGTTATGGGTCATTGAACATGTTAAACATAATGACGATAACACAAAAGATTGAATGGATGATGATGATGATGATGGTAACAATGATGACATCGATTGATTAGTTTAAATAATTTGTTATATTTTTTCTAGAGAATGAAAATCTAATAAAATTATTCGATTACCCTAACCAATTACAAGGTGTGTTCAACAATTTGTTGTTTGTGTTGTGTAGACAATTTTGGTGAAATTTCCATAAACCAATAATCTCTAGTCACAAATACAATTTCTAAAATAAATACAAAAAAAAAAAAGAAAAATAATAACAAATTCATATATGTACATATGCAACACTCAACCATATACATAAGTTTTAATAATGAAAACAATCGAAATATTGTTATTCGTTTGTCGTTATAAAATATAAAAAAAGTAAGCAAAAAATAAAAACTATTTTGTAATATTTTACGTTTTACGAACTTTAATTAACCTTATGTTGTTCGTTAAATAAATTAAAAAAAAAAGCAAATACATTTTTATGACATAAAAATGGTATAAAAATCTGCTTCAAAAAAAAAAATTCATGTTCAATTGATATGTTTTCAGTGTGTTTTGCGGGTCTGTCTCTCTGCAGCCATGTGTAGCAAATGACGCCCCCATTTAACAAAAAAAAAACGAGAAAGAAAAAAATGTATAGACACTCGTGAAATTGATGCCCGTAATAAAAACATATTAAAACGGATTAAAGGAGAGCGTTGTAGAACAATTTTTCCCAAACATATCAGCAACACAACAAAAGACCTCCACCAGTTCAAAAAAAAAAACAAAAAATTAAAGGAAAGAAATCAGATTTAATTATTTTCAAAACCATTAAAATAAAATCAAATAGGCCTCTCATAGAAAAATTATTTAAAATATGAATTTAGTTTACTTCCTTGCTTACTCAATTGGTCATAACAATCCTTTAGTCAGGATTACTATTCTAGTTTCTTACACCAACGAAGTCGTCATAGTCTAGTTGGTAGTGTGTTGGCTTATTAGACATAAGGCCCCAGTTCCAACCCCATGAAAAAATATTTCTTTGGCGATTTCCTCTCAGCAGATTTCTGCCAAAAACTCTGAGCGTTAAAATAAAATTGCCATGAAAAAATTCTCAATAATCTGTCGTTCAGAGTCGAATTTAAGCTGTAGGTCCCACCAGTCATGTATAAAAATTAACACACACAACATAAATGGTGTGAGAACCTATGGCCTTAATCTTGACTGAAGGGTTGTAATGACCAATTATGTATGTACATATGTATGCATGTATGTTCTCACACCAATCATGTGGTGTGTGTGTGTTAATTTTATCCATGGCTGGCAGGAGAAATACACACGGCTTTCCTGGACAAATGATTATTTCAGAATATGTGATGATATTACTCTCTAGACAGTATGGTTACTGTCAGTAAATTGTTCCTCTAAAGGGACCGCCAAATAACTTTTTTTTTTGAAAATGATTTAAAAAAAAAACTACTGAATATTTTCTCAAATTTCTTTTTTTATTTGAAAGCACAATCCTTCCGGTTAATAATGGAAAATAATTTCATTCAAATGGCTGCCTCGGCTGGCCATGGAGTAGCCTACACGATCGGTCCAATTTTTAAGCACGTTATCGATTGTGTGCAGCTGTATTTCACCAAATGGCTTCACGAATATTGTCCTTTAAAGCGTCAATTGTCTCTGGCTTGTCGGCGTAACACTTATCTTTGACGGCACCCCACAAATAATAGTCCAACGGTGTCAACTCGCAGCTGCGAGGTGGCCAAACGACATCAGCTTTGCGGCTGATAATGCGATCTTCAAAAACAGGGCGCAAAACATCAAGTGTAGCTTGTGTAGGCTGTGTGGCACATAGCTCGGTCCTGTTGAAACCAAATGTTGCCAATATCCTCCTCTTCAATTTTTGTGAACAAAAATTCATTCAACATGACCCGATAACGATCGTCAATTCCTTACTCATATTCGAAGGAAAAAATGGCACAATTATGCCTCTGGACCAAAATCCGCACCAAATAGTGACTCGTTTTGGGTGCGTCGGCTTTTCAATGTATGCGTGCGGGTTTTCTGTGCCACAAATGCGACAATTTTGCTTGTTTACATACCCGCCAAGATCAAAACGAGCTTCATCTGAAAAGATGATTTTTGTGCCAAAGTTGGCATCTTCTGGTGTAGGCTTTACTGCATGGCCAGCCAAGGCAGCCATTTGAACGAAATTATTTTCCATTATTAACCGGAAGGATTGTACTTTCAAATGAAAAAAGAAATTTGAGAAAATATTCAGTAGTTTTTTTTTTAAAGCATTTACAAAAAAAAAAGTTATTTGGCGGACCCTTTATTTAATATGTATGTATTGTGATACTGGATTTGGAAAGCGCCAGTCTTTATAGCCATTATTTTTACGTGAATAGTGCAACAGAAATCCGTTAGTGTAAGTGCTTCGAAAACTCCTGTTTCCCATCCTAATGATACTGGGTAGTTTCCCTTTAACAGTTTGGCCAATACAATGTCATTTGCTTAAAGACTTAAAGGCTGTAGTCATTTATGTCTTCGGAGTACATTTGATTGCTTTCGAATTAATTTTGTATTTAAATTACTAAATAGGCCTCTTAACATAAAACCGTAGGTGAATATGTTACAAGCCATGTATCTGAACTAGTATGCCTGCTGCTGCTTCATTCACTTCATCTCATGTGATGTTGTGGTGAAGCGAAAAAAGAACAACAATTGAGGTGGAAACAATTTTTTGTTGTTGTTGCCAATAAATGTTTTTACAGCTCAAAATAAGAACAAAAACAACAAACAAAAAATAAAAAAAAATTACCACCAGAATTTCAACAACATCAAGTTTCTTGTACAAAAATATATGTTGCGGCTGTTGTTGTTGTTGTTGCGTTTATATGTTTTGAAATGTTGTGAAACCCCATTCGATTGTTGTATGAAATCTTTTGAAAAATACACAAATTGTGGGCAAGAAACAGTAGCAGACAGTAGCATACAACATAAAGAATGAGAACTAGAGAGAGAGAGAGAGAGAGAGACACTGAAAGAACTTGAAACAAAATGCTTGTAAAAATTACTCATACGTCTAGTTATACACCAGCACACATCAATTGCAATTGTATCAATACTCACTCACTCACTCACACTTACAGGAGGAGGGCTTAACGTATGGTAAGAGGTTATTGAAAGCGGTTAATGCTGGCCAGGCCAGGCAAGGCAGTTGTTGCTGTTGATGATGATGATGTTGCTGTTGACTAGCATTTCATTGCTACTTTTACCACATATTCGAATATTTACGTTGTGAACCCTTTAGCTTTATCACTCTCTCTCTCTCTTAAGTCTCGCTCTCCCTCTCTCTCTATCTCTCTGAATTGCTTTAAAATATAGTTTTCCGTTCAAGTGTATACGTTCGTTCCTCTGTACATTTTATTTTTTATTTGCAGGATATAATTTTGGTATTGTTGGTATTGCTATTGCTGTTGCTGTTGCTGTTGTTGTGGTAGAGTTTTTGTAGCATTTGTAGCTGTTGGCATTGATGGTCATGAAATAACCTCTAACCGTTGTATGTATTTATGTATGTATGGGGCACTATGTTGGCAACACATTCTTACGTATCAATATGTTACACACTGATAACTGATAGAGTTAACCAAACCTCTGACTCTGCATCACCCCCGCCCCTTCCACACTCTAATGCATCAATTTCAATTCGATTTTAACTCTCTATACAGCAACAAAAAAAAAACGAAAAAATACGAAAATAAAAATACGAAAATAAACTCAGAGAGTAGTGAGTGTAAAAAAGCGTAAAATTTAATTCAGAAAAATGTATGTCAATAGACTATTTGCCCACTACACACCACACACCACACACTACACTACAAGTAAATGTTGCACTGGCTCGTATAACTTTTAAGAGAAGTATTCTCTGAGAATTTTTTTTTACATTTTGTGTATGAGATTGTATGCAGCAATGTAAAGTATTCACTTGTACGACTATTGGAACGAAAGTAGCAACGCTCTTAAATATTTGAAATTATTTTATGCTACACTGGCTCTACCTTCCAGTCACTCTCTCTCTCTCGCTTTCTGTTACTCTGTAATAGTATTTGTGTCGTTGTATTTCTATTTGAACTTCGGGTGGACAGAATGTGTTTTTTTTTGTTTTTCAGTATCAGTGTCGTGTGTATGCACAGACAGGGCAATTTGCCAGCTGTATGGTTAAAGGTCGTCGAAAAGAGTGTAGGAGGAGAAGAGATCTATTTGTGAATGTGGTGGGAAAAAGTAAAAGATTTATGAACAGCTTTGTATTAATACCCAAAACATTGGACTGTAAATTATGCCAACAGAATGCACTACGTACTTTAACATGATCAGTTCAATGGAAATTAGAAAAATTAATCAGGTTCGCAACAACATGAAATTAAACGAATCCTTTAGACCGTTATATTCGATACGTACGCCTTAAGTTATGCTACTATATTGCGATAAAACCCTTAGTAATATTATTTATTACGCCATCATTAGCCTATCATAGGCAAAAACAAATTAACTTTTAATGCCCTCAAGTGCTACTTGAAATTGGGGCCGGTTTGTGCTGTGACTGGTCGATTAGATTTGATTGAAAAGTAAATTAAAAAAAAGCGTGGCCATAAATCACCGATAAAAAGCGTGCAAAACAATTTTATTGTTGGCTTTAAAAAATTATGCCCGTATTGATAATGAATACGTACGCAAATAAATTCTTGATTTTTTTCCTGGTTTTTTTTTTTGCTAAAATTTTGTAATTAAATCAGAGATTGTAGAAATTCGTTTAGAAGATAACAATGATAGTGTAATGAAGAATTTTTCATACGAAACAGAATAGCAAAGGAAATTTATAAAAGAATCATAATCGTTTCATTAGCAGTAAAAATCCTGCTGTAGGTTGGTAACTAAATAGATAAAAATGGCCGTTAATTTAAGGGAATATACACATTTAGGCCATGTGCTATCCATTGTGCAATAACAGTCCCTCATTTGAGTCCTTTTTCATTTTCTCCATGTATAATCAAATCTGAACTTGTGGGTTCTCAATTAGGTTGCCGATATAGAGAAAGCCTACGAAAATTGGACAGCTGTACCAAATATGATCAATGTTTCCGTTCTATAGTTTCCCGAAATGGCACTATGCGCCGCTGCCCTTATAATGCGAAAATTGTTACGCTGTGAACACTTATAGAAATCATCACGGTAGCCGTTGAATGTCCTACAGGTCGTTATTTTAGAACCCAGAGCCCTGGCTAACAGCACCCAGAGCCCTGGCTAACAGAAGCCAGAGCCCTGCCTAACAGAACCCAGACCCCTGGCTGACAGCACCCATAGCCCTGGCTAACAGTACCCAGAGCCCTCGCTAACAGTATCCAGAGTCCTGGCTAACAGAACCCAGTGCCCTGGCTAACAGTGCCCAGAACCCTCGGTAACAGAACTCAGAGCCCCGGCAGGCAGAACCCACAGCCCTGGCTAAGAGAATCCAGAGTCCTAGTTAAGTGAGAGAGTTATCCTGTCGTTTAAAGGTTTCTTTGAAATTTTTTACGATTTTTAATCAAACTTTTTAAACTGATTTTCAATTATTCTTCCAACATTCTTCTTTTTGTTTTCCGTTGCAAATATTCTTGTAATTTTTTTCTTTCCGCTATCAACTCACTAGAGATGGCAAAGGTATAACGGACGGTAAATTAATTTACTGCATTCATTTTACAACAACAACAACAACGACAACAACACAAACAAATAATAAAAATTTTTGCTCTATGCCCCACAGATTTGTTACAACCGAGCTTTATGCAAAAAAATAAAAACAACAACAACAAAAATGAAAGCGAAATAATTTATTAACGAAACTTTTCATGCCACCTCTCAACTGTATTTAAAAGAAACTTGCAACCCCCCCAGTAACACAGAAGAGCATTGAAGCCATTGTTGTCTGTCTGTCTGTTTGTCTGTGTGTTTTTCTGTCGGTGATGGTGATGGTGGTAGTGGTGGTAGTGGTGGTGGTGGGAACAATGAGGTGTATTTTAATAACAATGTGGCAAACAAAGTGTAATGTAAAGTTTACTTTTGCTTAACTTTTGCCAATTAAATGAATATTTAATGCTGAAGGACAAGTTAACAAACGATTCTAAGGAAAGTTTATTGCCAATTTGCCACCCGGTAAATATTTTATATTCGCTTGTCATTATTTTATGACACAAAATAAATGGAATTGACCACTTATGTACATACCCTCTCTTCACTATTTATTGTTGGCAACAGCTTACTTAGCTTACTTACTGGAAATACAATAAAGAAGAAGTGGATATTCGTGACTGTGACTGTGTGATTGTGTGATTGTCTGACTGTCTGACTGTGTTATTATTGGTAACAGAAATCTATACTCGGTTGAATTGTAATTGTTAGTGGTGTTTTATGAAATAATTTGTTTTTTTTTCTCTTTTTCAAATACTAACACTACAACACACTAATGTTGTAACATTTATGATTCTATTGTATGTACATATACATATATATGTATATATGTGTGTGTAATTGTTGTGTAGTAGTACTGTAAAGTACTTTAGCCATTGGCATCCCTTAAGTACCACAAATCAACTGGATTCAGCTGTTCTATGCTGTGTGCTGTGCTGTGCTGTGCTATGCTATGCAGTGTTTTGTTTTGTTTTGTTACGTTTCTTGTATTGTTTTGATTTAACCAATCCCCCCACAATTTTCAACATTTTCGATTCGATTTTCTATTTTTCTTTTGCTTTTGCTTTTGCTTTTGCTACACAAGAATGCAATCAACTAACCAACCAGTCAGCCAGGCATCAAAATATACAAACATACAGCCATCTAAGCAATGAAACTATTCCGTCCAACCATCCAGTCAGTTAGTCAGCCCGTCATTCAAGTCAGGCAATAACAACATCAAAATCAGCTGCAGAAAATTATTGTGTTGTGTGACCTTAACCTATTGTTGGTTAGCGATGGTTTGGAAATGCAAATGCAACAAACTGCTGCTGTGGATAAACAGTTGTTAAGTCATCACTGTTAAGTCATCACTGTGATGATAGTTTAACTCGCCCACAAAAGTTGAATGAAAATTGGTACGTGACAGCAGTAGATGGAAATCAATGCCACTGTTAAAGCATAAACTCATAGAGAGGGGTTGTAGAGAATTTTAAGGCTTTTCGGCCGAAGGTCTGTTAAATGAGGTTCGGTGGGGTCACGCAAGTAGTCATATGAGGTTCCAACATATATGTGTATGTATGTATGCTTCTAGTTAAGTTCGGAATTTTTGTGCGCCCGAAAATATTTTGTCTCGGTCCATAAGACTTTCCTGCGCAAGCTTATCTTGAGGGCCGATATAAAGGGTGTTTTTTTATAGAGGTATAGAACTTTAAGTTGGCATTACTTTTCAAGATGGCGACCGATTTAACAGCTGTCAAGTGATTTATTCTCAGTTTGGTTTGGCAATTCATCATGAATAGACTCACGCCTGAACAACGCTTGCAAATAGTGCAATTTTATTTCGAAAATAATGGTTCTGTGCGGAAAACGTATCGCGCACTATCCATTCCATTTTATCGTCCATCAGAGCAGTTAATTCGATTAACCATGGAACGTTTTCGCACCACGTTTACTCTTATTGATAACTCGCATCCCCAGAGACGCTGTACGGTGCGTACAGAAGAAGCTATTGCTGCTGTAGAGCGTAGAAGCGTTGAGGAAGACCCGAATGAGTCCATCCGCCATCGAGCACAGGAATTGGATCTGTGTCCATCCACTTTATGGAAGATTTTGCGGAAGGATCTTGGTTTGCGTGCTTACAAAATCCAACTCGTGCAAGATTTGAAGCCAAACGATCATCAAGTAAGGCGTAGATTCGTCGAATGGGCCCAAAACGAGATTACCGTTGTTACCGATTTTCATAAGCGAATTTTGTTTAGCGATGAAGCGCACTTCTGGTTGAATGGCTACGTCAACAAACAAAACTGCCGCATTTGGAGTGAAGGTAATCCTCAAGTGTATGTGGAAACACCTTTACATCCAGAAAAACTGACTGTTTGGTGCAATGGGCTGGTGGAATCATTGGTCCGTACTTTTTCAAAAACGATGGTGGCCAGAACGTTACAGTCAATGGTGATCGGTATAGAGCCATGATTACAAACTTTTTCATTCCTGAATTGAATAACCATGATGTCCAGGAGATGTGGTTTCAACAAGACGGCGCAACATGTCACACAGCTCGTGCCACAATAGATTTATTGAAAGACACGTTTGGTGACCGCCTAATTTCAAGTTTTGGACCTGTGAATTGGCCTCCAAGATCTTGTGATTTAACACCGCTAGACTACTTTCTGTGGGGCTATGTAAAGCCAATTGGTTTATGCGGTAAAGCCACAAACGCTTGACCATTTGGAAGACAACATTCGCCGTATTATTGCCGATATACGGCCACAAAGGTTGGAAAAAGTCATCGAAAATTGGACGTCCAGATTGGACTACATCCGCGCCAGCCGATGGCGGTCATATGCCAGAAATCATATTTAAAATGTAATGCCACAAGATTATCTTTCGGATAAATAAAATTCATGTCAATCGAATAATCCATCGTTGTTTTATTGCAACTTAAAGTTATATACCTCTATAAAAAAACACCCTTTAGATGTAGCTCGCAAGGCACTATAAAGAATGATGCAGGTGGATGTATGTATTGGCCGTAGCCAAGAAATAACCTCCATATCAGTTATTCGTCTGTTAAAATAACTCTGAACAGTGCTGCATAGATCCATTGAGTTATTCTACATCCGCGCCACCATTTTTTTGCCCCTAAAGTACATTCGGTTCCATTAGGTACAAAAGAAAATTAGGAAATGAATAAAGGACATACACTTAAGGGGTTAAAACATATTTGTTTTAAAAAGCCAATACAACCACACTATTACTAATACATGTGTACACACACACAAGAGCATCTAACAACAACAATGATAACTACAGTTAGTGGTACTACTACTGCCGAGGCTGAAGCCGATGCTGAATGCTCGACTACCACAACTTTGACACTCGAAATTTTATCTGATCACACAGTGCCATGGATTGTAAAAATAAAGTTGTGAAAACGTTTTTTTTTTTTGTTTTGTTTTTTTACTGCTTCAATATTCTCTCTCTCTTTCTCCCGCTCTCTGTTCCTCTTTACTGTAATGCCATGTAAAATGTTTATTTTTTAACTTCATGTTGTTCTTTCTTTGTTTTGTTGTTCTTTTTTGTTTTTTGTTGTGTTTTTTTTTTATTGTCTACTATTTGTTCTAAAACAGCCATTATTAATGTGGTTGTTGTTATTATTATTTTAGTTGTTGTATTAGCAGTTCAAATACACACACATATAGCAGTGCTTAAGCGACCCACATCCATTAAATAGCAGTGCATCAAGGGTTTGCAAAAACCAAAACAAAACAAAACAAAAAAAGACAGAAAAAGAGAAAAAAAGTAACGGTTTGTAATAATATTTTGATGGGACTTTAAATTACAGCTTTTATGACGTGCGCTTTTTCTATTTTTTTATAGGAAATTTTATTTCATTTTGTTTTTGTTTCCTTTTCCCCTTTTTTTGTTATTTGATTATTTTTCCCCTTGTTTGGCTTGTAAGTTTAATTGAAAAAATTTAAAAGCAATTTGTTATTTCAAATTGATTTTTATTTTCATACGCTCTCTCTCTCTCTCTGTTTCTCTCTCTCTGTTTCTCTTTGTAAGTGTTTTTATTAATGTAAGTGAGAATAAAAAATAAAACGGCTTTTGAGTATCGAAAGAGAAGGGGGGTAAGGGGTAGCAAGACTTTAATGGACAAGATTAATTGCGAAATTATTAAATGGATTGAATATTTTTCTTTCTTTCTTTTCAATTTTAACTGTAATTAACTGTAAGAATGAAGAGCAAAAATCTTATGCAAGTAATTGTCTCAATACACACATAAAGGGTTATAATGCTTGAAGAAAAATATTAGTTTTTAATACTTTATAATGTTAAAGAAATTTAACTAAAATAAATATTTAATGGGCATGGTAGTGTTATTTATTTAAATTCTTAAAAAATAAAAAAATAAAACAATTCTAGTACGTTCTTAAGTCTGTATGATGTTATAAGAAAGTATATTTCCAAGTAACATTTTTCTCTTCCTTTCATAACTTATGCTTCTGCTTTTGATTGATACTGTTTTTATTTTACTTCACATTATTATCATAATTTAAAGCCAAACAAATATTGAACTTATGATGACTTCATCCACATACATATTATCGGGTGAAAACAAGAAGATGAAATGAAAAGAAAAAATATCGTTTGAATTTATTTTTATTTATTTATTACACTTTCTGAATAGAATGATGTATCGTTTTTCATCCACTTACTTTACTACACAAACACATATTCATTCATTCATGCATGACGCTGATCTCCTCTCATATAATATATGGGAGAAGGAAAAACAAAAACAACAACAACAAGAAAAACAATACCAAATTCATCATATTCCAAAGAAACTTTCAAACTGTTACGAATACTTTAAAAAAAACAACATGCTCTTATAATCAACCAGTTACACAGTTACAAAAACACACATGTACACATATACACTTGTTTGCTTTTAAAACAGGGTTCGTCAAAAATTTTTTGGTTATGTGTTAGTGAGTAAGAGAGAGAAAATAAGTTGAGAGAATTTATTTATTTACAGCCATAGGAAAGTGTTAGTAATATACGCTATTTTTATTTTCATTTCATCAGCATACATAAGTAAAGCTATATAACTTTGGCTTAATAATTTTAGATAAATAAAAATAAAAAAAAAATCCATTTTTTATTAAAAGAACATAAAGCTATCCATCTTTGGCTTAAAAATTAGGCCATGTTTTTTAGATAAATAAAAATTTTTTATTAAAAGAAAAAAGCGAACATTCCAAAGCATTTAAAAAAATTATACTATGCGACAAAATAAAAAAAAAACTGAAATAACAGAACATTTTTAACATAAAATATTTTTTGAGTGTTATGCTGAAATAAAATGATAAAGCATCCGCTGCACATGTGTTCTTGTCGCAGTCTGATCGACAACTAAATGAAAAAACACAAGAATGCGTGTGAGTTCTCTTTGCACAACTGTGCTATGAAATGGTAAACTATGTTTTAAAAACTTTAACATCATCATGGCTGTGGTTGAGTTTAAAAAAATAATGAAAAAAGTTGTAAAACCAGCAATAAAATAAACACACACACCACACACACAGAGAGAGAGAGAGAGTGGGTTAGGGGTAGGAAGATCATTAAAAAGGACATGAGATTTCATTTGTGCTACACGAACACTACTCGAGGTAGTTAATGAACTTCTCTTCAAACATCTTAATGGTGAGTTTTTTTTTCCACCGTTGTTTTCTTTTCTCTTTATTAGCGAACGTAGTAATAGTGGCATGTGAACTGTGCAATACATGTTGATGATATGCTGCTGTTGTCATTGATTTGTGTGTGTGTTTATATGACCAGACCTGGATAACTGTGGCCTGACATGCCCTTATCATTCAATCATTTAATGGGCACAACAATATACAATACATGACTATACAAATAAAATTAAAGGGGGCATTAATTATAACCCAAAAAAAAGGAAAATAAAAAAATTGGAAACATAAACTTTTTTAAGGCATTTATTTGGCCTAAATTTTCTTTTGACTGCCTTATAGAATATTTTTAAAATTCTCTTTTAACTGTCACCATTTGGTTTTAAGTTTTTAGTCTGTTTTTTTTACTTTTAAAACCACTTGTTGTTGCAGCGTTAAGATTTCTTTGGCAAGGCATGACATTATAAATATTCCCTTACTTGATAAATATTTATTTAAAGCTGGCCAACAACTGAAAAAGCTCAACTTCACAGACACACACACATACACTATTTTATAAAATTAAATTCATGTTTACCAGTGTAGTAGAAACTTTTTTTTTGTGTGGTCTCCAGTGTTAACAATTGGATAGAAAAAGAAAAATGGCGTTTTTTTTTTCTAAAGAAAGTTTAGCTGATTATAAACTTCCATAGTTTTTGAAATAAAGAAAATCTGTGAATCATGATCTGGAAGTCATGGTTATCTTCATGGCGATTAAATGGCTGCTTAGGAGCAGAATATTCCCGTAAGCATATACTGATATAGTCAGACATCACAAGCTACCATAAAATCTCGAACCTCGTATTAACGTTCCAGCTTGCCTAAGCATGTCGTTTATTTCTTCACGAAATAGCGAACTATTCTCAGATGTTCTTTATTTGAATCGCTGGACATAAGGACATACATGGAAACAATATTGCGGACACAGATCAAAACATGTACCACACTTGAAAGCATCATTTAGAATCCGTGCGTAGGAGTCCCTTATGGGCAAGATTAGGCTGAAAATTTGGAAAATAATAATTCAATCCTTAACCTATTTTCAATAAACTTTTATTCAACTTCTCAAATAACGGTACATACTCTAAGAAATTTTCTAAAAAGAACAATAAAGACTTTTAAATGCCTTGAATTTAATGTGAGTGCTAAATATTCTATAAGAATAGTACTTTTTCGTCCTTAGTCGTACTTTTTTATAAAAAGTCCTTTTTTTGCTGTCTAACTGCAATATGCTGCCCGCCCTCCTATGGTATGATATTGTAAATTAAGAAGTTAAACTTGAATTTTCAATTGAAAATCATTAGTTTGGCTTCATTTGCTTACTGCACAATGCCAGCGCTGGTAGACAGTATGTGAGTGTGTGTGTGCCTCTGTTCTCAACAGTGTTTATATGTGTCTTTTTGTTTTCTCTGCTCCTTCTCTATAATTTGTTATTGTTTTCAATTCTCTACATTATTTTGTACTCTCTTCCTGTTTTGGCAAAAAAAAAAAAAAAACTTTTTTGCCTGCCTGCCTAGACTGCTATTCTAACAACAACAAACAAACTAACGGTGTGCCTATGAGAGTTGCTGACTGCTTTCCACAATGTTGATGGTAATGAATGTTCACTCTGCCGTTAGTTGGGTTATAGCAGAGGTTGTGGTAGGGCCAGTGGCAGTGGTAATAGTGAAGTAAAGTAAAGTGATGTGGTGTGGTGTGGTGGGTATTTTCACAGTCATTTGGCTGCAATAGTGCATGAATAAAGAATATTTTTAAACTTAGAAGACGATAAGTTATCGCTTAAGAACAACGGCAATAAGATGTTGAGCAGAAAAAAAATAATAAACTTTGCTTCACTTCCATTTCTTCCTTTTTTCTTTTCGCTACTTTAGTTTCATTTTGGTTTTTTTTTAATGAAGCTTTTCCGCTTAAAAGACACTTGAAAGTGGTGAAAACGATTAAAATTGTTTTAATTTTATTTGCATTCCTCTACGATTCACTGATTCCGGCTTTTCTTTGAGCTTAAAACTTCCCTTCTGGACTGCTTTTGTTAAGCCGTGTAGCTAAAGGTGCAGCAGCACCTTCTTTGTCGTTTCGGGTTGCTGCAACAGCATTTAAAGTGTCACCGTATAAATAAAAGCGAATAAATTTTAAGGAAGTAGACGAAGAATTAAAGGCAATAGGAAGTGTCTTTAAAAATCCATTTTCTATATAAATAAGCCTGCAATTAAATCCTTAAAAAAATGGAGCACCAGAAGAGAAAACGAAATCACAACATTAATGGGAATTTAATTTTATTGCAGGCATACATACACATATATGCACACACAGGCACATACACTCATACGTATGTACAATAAAAAGCCGCCAATTCTTCGGGTGTTTTACAATTTTATTTGCCGCTCCCTGGTCAATATGTTGTTTATTCGATGGCTGGCTGGCTGATAGGCTGGCGGGCTGGCTAGTTGTTCGAGCTCCTTAACTGGCTGAATGAGCAGGCAGTGTGCCACAGAATTTAATTAAATTTTTTCTATTTAATTTAAGCCGTTTGTGAAAAATTTAATTAAAATTTAGTTTGGTTTTTAAAAACCTTATTCTCTCTCGCTCTCTTCTTTGTACTCTCTCTCTCTCTCTTCTTTTTTTTTGGTGTTTGTGGCGTTAACTGAGATTTTTCAAAAACAAATTGAATGTTTTTGTATGTTTTTCTATTGAAAAAATGGGGGGGGAGGATGGAGGGGAAAATAAATTAAATGGTAATAACATACGGTCATCACCCAATACTACTACTACTACTACTACTACTACAAATTGGCTATTCTGCTAATGCTTTGTTTATCTCTCCGTGTGTATGTGTACGAGTGTGTATGTGTACATACAGATTTTCAATATTTTAACCACTAGAGAGAGATTAATTAACTAATTTTGCTTATTGCTGTATTGGTTGTTATCTGATTGTCTTTGTTGTTGTTGTTGTTGTTGTTGTTCTGATTGCCTTCTGTTCTCTATTGATATTGTTGATACTGTTTTATTATGAACGATAAATGTTGTTGTTGTTGTAGTTGTTAATTTTATTTATTTTGTTGTAATTTGTTGGCTTCTTTACAAATAACAAAATATGCTGCTGCTGCTGTAGTAGCATGTTAAACAACAAATAAAATGTTTCCTATTACTCAGCACTTACATGCACACATACATACATACACACATATACATGCACTTTAAAACATAATAGATTTAACAGTGTGGAGTAAAATGATGTCTCATGTACACTGAGCGCCAAAAGTGAGTAAACACCACTGAAATAATTATTAATTTCTTAGGATAGCGAGAAAAATAAATGAGAATAGTCGAATAAATTTCTAAAAATAAAAATACTATAAAATGTTAAAAACAAAAACAACAATTCATGATTAAGAAACGCTTTTTATACTTAAGAACAAAAGTGTTTTATACTTAAGAACAAAAGTGTTGACTCACTTATGGCGTTCACTGTACATACAGTGTTGGGAAAATAATAGGGACACTTAAATTTTTCAATATATTCTTATATTTTTCTTTACTTTTCCATAAATATTACAAAGTATATACATTAAATTAAAGATATTCAAATAGTTTAACTAATAAAATAAAAATAAATTATGCTAAAAATATGTATATTTTGTTAAACATTACCATCATTTCCAGATATTATTTCAATATTTGGTTGAAGCACCTTTCATTTTTATTACCTGCTGACAGCGACGATTCATAGATCCCACAAGATTCGCACAGACGTCAGGGGGAATTGAATACCATGTCTCCTGAATTTTTTCCCACAATTCCTGTTTATTTTTTGATTTAAAGTTGCCGATTTTATTTTTTAGGACTCTCCAGAGGTGTTCAATGGGGTTAAAGTCCGGTGATTAGGACGGTCACTCCTTTACATACACCCTATTCTGTTGCAAGCACAATTTGACGCTTCTAGCGGAATGCTTCGGATCATTGTCTTGCATAAATTCCCATTTAAGTGGCATTTTTCGAATAAATTATATTTTTTTAAGAATTTGGCATAACTAGTCATTTATTTTTATTTTATTAGTTAAACTATTTGAATACCTTTAATTTAATGTATATACTTTGTAATATTTATGGAAAAGTAAAGAAAAATATAAGAATATATTGAAAAATTTAAGTGTCCCTATTATTTTTTTCAACACTGTACATACGTATAAAAATAAATAAATTTTAGATTTCTTGAATGGTTTGGAAAACAAACAAAAGTTGTGTTTCAAAAACGTACGAATCTTTGTTCGTGATGAAGTCGCCGTAGTCTAGTAGATGAGAAAGTGGTTCAAACTACTGTGGTGAGCCCTAGAGTTTAAATTTAAATCCGAACGAACAATAGACTTTTGAGAAACTTTTCAGAGATTTTGCCAGAAGACTGCTGAATGGAAGTCACAGCAAGAAATAATTTTTTTTTTTTTGTTCAAATTTCGATTTGGTCGAGTTGTCTGGATTTGTATTCGCCATTAGTGTACCCTTTCTAGCAATGTAAACAGTAACATCTGTGTCCCAGGAACCCATACTAAACTGACACTGAACTGCCACTGTTCGGTGTCGCCGTAGTCTACAAGGTAGTGTGTTGGCTTATTAGACGTATGTCTAGGGTTCAAACCCCAGGTCAGATTTATATTTCTTTGGCGACTTCCTCTTAGCAGATTTCTGGCAAAAATTTTAAGCGTTAAAATAAAATTGCCATGAAAAGTTTTTCAAAAAAATTTATCGTTCGGAATCGACTTTAAACTGTAGGTCCCACCACTCATGTATAAAAACTAATGCACACAACATAAGTGGTGTTAGAAACTAGGTCCAAAACCATGACGGAAGGGTTGTAATAACCAATTATGTATGTAAACTTTTGCTTGCCACTGTTGTTGTTGTTTTCATGTATTTAATTAAGTGTGTACATAAGCCTATGAGTGTGTATGCTTATGTGTGTGTTTGAGTAATGAAAAGTACATAAACGTTTATATATTGAATAAATGAATGAATGAATGAATTAATTAATGAATGAAGGACAGACCACACCAGTATGATGGTAATTGTATACGACCTTTTCAAATATGCTCTGAATGCCTTAGAAGAATATAATGCTAGTCCGAGAAGAAGGCTGCAGTCTGTTTCTCTTCATTCACACACAATCGCTTGAAGGCATCTTATGGAAAATTATTTCTTTTCTTTTGTCTTTATTAAACATAATTTTGTTCTTGTAATTTTCACAAATAATAACAATAATAATGTAATAATATCTTATATAGCAACAACAATAATAATAATATCAATAATGCTAATAATAATATAATTTATATGAGTATGGATTTGTATGACTGTATTGTATATGTTTGTAGCCTTTTAGTAAATATTTGAATGACTGAATGACTTACTTTAGGTTAAAAAAGGCAAACAAATAACCCGATACAAACAACCAATACAAGCAAACTGACAAACTGACAGAGAAGACAGAGTGATAGAGCATTAGATAAGTACCACACAGTTACGCAGATTAAAATCATAAAAGCCTAGCCTATGATTGCCATCGTTTGTTTCATCATCATCATCATCATCATCATCATCACCATCATAATCTTTATTATTATTATGGTTTGCTTGTGTATAGAAAAGTTATTTTCATTTCTTTTTTTTTCTTTTTTTTATTTAATTTTCATTTTCATTTTAATAAAATAAATATTTTTATTTGGTAAGTGGCAAAAAGTGAAGCAGCTGCACAAAGTGTTTATCACAAGGCATGGAATGGAAAATAATTGAAAATGTTAAGACCACTCAGAGAGAGACTTACTGGGGTATTGGCTGAAAGAGAAAGAAGACTTTATTAGCCATTTAACGTATACAAGCACCATATGTTTACGAATGATGGCCCATTTCTTATTTTCATTTTCCCTCTCTCACTGCCTGCATTTTCTCTTTGAAGTATTGAAAAAGCTTCTTAAAAATGCTGGTTTAGCCATTTTTTTTTTGGCAATATTTTTTCCCCCGAAATAACTTTTATTGTGAACGTTTCATTTATTTGAAATTGCATTTCGAAGTTTATTTTCATTATAAAATTTTATTGGCAAAAATAATTGTGCCTTTAAAAACCTTACTACTTACCATCGAAGTGAACAAGAAGTCAATGATTGTTTCATGTTTTAATACGAACGTCTTTAAATTGAAGACAAATAAATAAGAATTCAACGAGTTTCTAAGACAATATAAACACTGAACCAGAAGAAATGAAAACAACGTTTAAATTACGCTAACAAAATTACATAGAAAAACCACAAGTGGGAGAACAGTAAAGGGAATAACAATAACAAATCAACAGTAAGTTCTAGAAGTTACCAAATCAAAAATAAATCGACAAAGATAACATTGTACGCACTGTTGTATTAAAAAGCGTGACGTATACTCATAAACCTACACTGTGACCATGTAATGAAATTTCTAAAGCGGTGTTATCAATTCATGCAGCCTAGCAAACCATATTCTTACGGGTATAAAACCGGTTTCCAATGCATGTGTTTAGGAGTCGTAATACATAGTCCCGTAGCTGCAGTTCTGGCACTTTACCTAACCTTAATGAATTCTTGATAATTGTGGGGCATTAAAGCGCTTCAGGAAGCAACATTCACAATTGGTCATTACAAACCTTCAGTTAGGATTACGACCAAGCTCTCGCACCACTTATGTTGTGTGCGACCTGCAGTTTAAAATCGATTCCGAACGACAGATTTTTGAGAAACTTTTCATGGCAATTTTTATTTTAACACTCAGAGTTTTTCCAAGAAACTTGGTGAGGGGTTAGGTTAGGTCGGAGTGGTAGCTCTGTTATCACAAAGCTCACTGGAGCACGCATAGCGGTCCGTTGTGATGTCACGGGTGAACGCAGTCCCTGTACTAACCAAGTTCCACCAAAATCAGGGAAAAGGAAGTAGTTGGTCAGCGCAAGGGCTGCAAGGGGGGTAGTCGCCGAAGAGATATTTGTATTCATATTTTCGTTTTGATGTCTGTCCTGGGGTTTGAACTGTGGCCTCACGTCTAATAAGCCAACACACTATTAGACTACGGCGACTTCAGGAAGCAACACCTGAGTTGAAATCAAGTGCCGGGCAAGGTATTGTCATTGTTGACATTGAGCAACATCCTGAAATTGGTGAGGGCTGTTCGTTTCGAGAAGGCATTATAGGAATACCCGATAAAATTTGAGGAGATTGCAATAGATCGTACGATGGCAGTGTCCAGGTCCAAAATGGAGATTTTACTAACGTTATCCACTTAACCAATGTTAGCTTTGGGTGCAATATCCATTAGAAGTCGCCGTAGTCTAGTAGGTAGTGTGTTGGCTTATTAGACGCAAAAGCCTGGGTTCGAACCCCAGGCTAGGCATCAAAGACAAAATACAAAAAGTATTTTTTCGGCGACTTCCTCTCAGTAGATTTCTGGCAAAAACTCGGAGTGTTAAAATAAAAATTTCCATGAAAAGTTTCTCAATAAATAAAAATCTGTCGTTCGTAGTCGACTTTAAACTGTAGGTCCCACCACTCAATTATAAAATTAACACACACAACATAAATGGTGTGAGAAACTAGGACGTTGTACAATGGGTCAATTCGACCTCCGGGTACTGTACTTGTCTTAATTGACAAGTACACGTCCTCTAACCTAACCTAACCTAACGGGGTAATAAAAATATTCAAGAGAACCTACTCTTGCTATAATACTGCTGAGCACACTATAATCGTAAGTGAACACTCGATTTGATTGAAGACGCAGATATGTGACTTAAGTATAGAGGTTGACATGATCATGTATATACTCCAGTACTCTCAAAAAGCGGTTTCACAATTAAATAACGGTTCATCTAATAATTTTAAATTAAAAATTTAAAAACTCACACACATAAAACGTTTGTGTGACAGTTATATTGTAACAATATGCTTAACTTGACAGCACTTTTTCTTTTGGCGCATGCCAAGTACAATTTTAATTGAAAGAGAATTCCCCACTAGATGTCGCTAAAGTTTTGAGTGCAAAAATAAAATTCAAATTGGATGATACTTGAAAATAATTATTAAATATGTTTTCAATGAAATTATTTTACTGTCTTAAAAACTTGTGAGTTTTTTGCACAAAAGTATACAAAATTTTTTTTTAAAAGGAAGCTATTATGAGGGAAAATTTAAAAAGAAAGTGAATTTAAAAAAAGTTGAACAATTTCACGGTCTCAACACGTGCAAAACGTTGTTTAATTGTAACGAAAGTTGTACAAAACATATGTGAAGTCATGAATTGGATGAAAACGTCTTCATTACAAGCTTGGATCCTAACATCATGTGCAAAATGTTAGGTTTTTGAAGCGATTGCCGTGCAATGGGTACCAGCAACTGGACTTTTTAAGGTAGTTTACGTTAAAGCTTTCTCACATTTAGGGCCATTATTACAACTTGTCGTTAAACTTGGGGTTCTTTAAAGGTACCTTTAGCTAAAGGGAACTGTAAAGTTAGGTTATTAACATAAGCCCAGTCATCGTAGTCTAGCAAGTAGTGTGCTGGCTTTTTAGACGCTCAAACATCTTGAACAAAACGAAACATGAAAAAAAAAATATTTCTTTCAGCGACTTCCTCAGCAGATTTCTGTCAAAAACTCTGAGTGTTAAAATTAAATTGCCATGAAAAGCTTCTTAAAAATCCAACGTTCGGAATCGACTTCAAACTGTAGGTCACAACACTCATGGATAAAATTAACAATTGCGTGTGAAGCTAGGTTGTAATTATGATTGAACGATTGAAATGACCTATTAAGTTATCTAGTTTGCCAGATGGGTAGTCTTGGAATCATACAATGGATTGCCTGGTATTAGAAAAGCTTTGTAAGTAATCTTGCAAGTACTCCGTATAGTAATCCGTGCATGAGCCTAAATGGCACAACCTTTCGTTAACCAAAGCACACTTCCTATGAATCTTTGTATCTTTATCAGAGTTGAGCAATGAGTATTCAAAAAGATGAGTAGAATCGTATCATACTCATTAATTCTGAAACTTATACGCATTCATACTTATTTTAATGTCATACTCATACTACTCTTACCCAAAGTTTGAAATACTCATCATATTCATACATTCTTAACAACACGTATGACGTTGATGTTGATTTCGACTCTCCATAAGGCTGCCTTCCAAAATGTTAGTTGCTTTGCATTTGAACAAAATATCGTATTTCATAATGTAGTCATGTCATGTCTGCACGACTAATTCCCTATCGTTGAATCATTCTAAAACCACGATACATCTAGTAATTAACGAAATACCTCCCGAAATGTGTGAAATATTGATCGAAAACTGTCTGAAAAAAATTCGCAGCTGCAACCAATGTAGAGACAGTCGTTTAAATGGCAGGCTGTCTTCCAAAATGTTAGTTGCTTTGTGTTTGAACAAAGTATAGTGTTTCATAAAGCCGCTGTACAAAATATATACAATGTATTCTATTTCAAAACGTCGTCAATGTGTATTTTTAACGCAGTCAAAGAGCAATCAGGCATCGGATTTGTAAAGGGTGTTTTTTATAGAGGTATAGAACTTTAAGTTGCAATAAAACAACGATGGATTATTCGATTGACATGAATTTTATTTATCCGAAAGATAATCTTGTGGCATTACATTTTAAATATGATTTCTGGCATATGACCGCCACGGCTGGCGCGGATGTAGTCCAATCTGGACGTCCAATTTTCGATGACTTTTTCCAAAATTTTGTGGCCGTGTATCGGCAATAATACGGCGAATGTTGTCTTTCAAATGGTCAAGCGTTTGTGGCTTTACCGCATAGACCAATGACTTTACATAGCCCCACAGAAAGTGGTCTAGCGGTGTTAAATCACAAGATCTTGGATGCCAATTCACAGGTCGAAAACGTGAAATTAGGCGGTCACCAAACGTGTCTTTCAATAAATCTATTGTGGCACGAGCTGTGTGACATGTTGCGCCGTCTTGTTGAAACCTGGACATCATGGTTATTCAATTCAGGAATGGAAAAGTTTGTAATAATGGCTCTATACCGATCACCATTGACTGTAACGTTCTGGCCACCATCGTTTTTGAAAAAGTACGGCCCAATGATTCCACCAGCATATACAGCGCACCAAACAGTCAGCTTTTCTGGATGTAACGGTGTTTCCACATACACTTGAGGATTACCTTCAATCCAAATGCGGCAGTTTTGTTTGTTGACGTAGCCATTCAACCAGAAGTGCGCTTCATCGCTAAACAAAATTCGCTTATGAAAATCGGGAACAACGGTAATCTCGTTTTGGGCACATTCGACGAATCTACGCCTTACTTGATGATCGTTTGGCTTCAATTCTTGCACGAGTTGGATTTTGTAAGCACGCAAACCAAGATCCTTGTGCAAAATCTTCCATAAAGTGGATGGACACAGATTCAATTCCTGTGCTCGATGGCGGATGGACTCATTCGGGTCTTCCTCAATGCTACGCTCTACAGCAGCAATAGCTTCTTCTGTACGCACCGTACAGCTTCTCTGGGGATGCGAGTTATCAATAAGAGTAAACGTGGTACGTGGTTAATCGAATTAACTGCTCTGATGGACGATTTTGTCGACGATAAAATGGACGTAGTGCGCGATACGTTTTCCGCACAGAACCATTATTTTCGAAATAAAATTGCACTATTTGCAAGCGTTGTTCAGGCGTGAGTCTATTCATGATGAATTGCCAAACCAAACTGAGAATAAATCACTTGACAGCTGTTAAATCGGTCGCCATCTTGAAAAGTGGTGCCAACTTAAAGTTCTATACCTCTGTAAAAAAACACCCTTTATGAATCAAACATATTTCGAAGGGTATGAGTTTGATGTCAACGTTGTACGCATACTTGTTGCAACCTGTACTTATAGACCCACGTTGTAAGTGAGTATGAATAAATCAGAGTACGTAGTTAAATTTCAATATTGTTGACTCAATTATATTCAAAATTTCATGAGTGCTTATGAGTAGCGAAAAACGATCTCCGATCTTTATCTTACAATATCTCTTTCAAATAAAACTAACTGAAGTAAAAATTTTAAAGTCTTTCTTTCTTTCATAAAGAAGAAAATAAATTCTTTTCAAATATAAATTTTTGTTGTATATTTTTTAATAATTTTTGTTTTACAAAAAAAACTGTTTTAACCGCTTTCTATTTATTAATTACAATATGTACATACATATGTATGTAGTATATATATATATTGTGTGTGTGTATAAGTATGTGTATATACAAATATAAAATAGTTCATGGATTTTTTAAAAAATAATTTCAGCACACCCTAACTAAAGTAAATAAAATTAAAAAAAAAATAATAAAAATTATAAAATAACATACAAAAATTATTAGAAAAATATTAAAAAATAAAAATTATTACATAATAAAATAAGGTTTTAAAAATAAATTTATAAAATTTGTTAACCGAATAACCTATGAAAACAAAACGCACTTAATATTACAATTTTTGTTTATTTTAAAAATAAATTTCATTAAGAATTAAAAAATAGCAACAACTAACCGGGGAAGAAGGAAAGGTAGAAAAGTAGTAAGAAAGTTAATGAATTATTTTTTAAAAATAATTCTTCTACGAGAATAAAAAATAAAAATGAAACACAATAAAAAAAACCTAAAAAAAACCGAGCTACAGCCATATATTTAACGATTTTTAAACTCTTATGAATAGTAAAGTAATCCTAAAATAATAAAAATAATTAAAATAATAAATTTAATAATAATAAGAAACGTTGAAAATTATTTAATAATTTTCAATAACAATTAAAGTTTTTTTTTACTTCTTTAAGATCAAGGAAGTACTGGAACCTGTTGGTTGACTGATTGCTTTAGTAACCCGTTTCGGGTTCCTGTTTTAAAGCCATGCGATACGATTCGCCATCATGCATCGAGTTGAGCATATAACTAGTGGAGGAGGAGGAGGAGGATGTAGGTGGATGATGGTTGGATGGTTGGTTGCTTAATGTTGTCGCAATGCCGGTTAAAGACTCTGAAGTGCGTATTTTTAGAGGAGCTCTCCTAAGGATTTCATCCGCTGCTGAACTACCATCCGAGGCTCTATTGTACTCGTTCAGTGTCATTTCCACAGGACTGCGTAGATTGTTGGAGGTGGAGGAATTAATAGAATCTGTGGGTGTATCGGCTCTTTGGTAGGGATGATTGCGATTAGCATTGTGTGTGTGCGTAATAGGGCCCTGCTGAGCTAAGTTATTATTTTGATTTTGATTGTGCGGCGAATGTGGCGACTGCAACGGTGTCATAACCGTCTGTTGCAAATGGCCCATTATCGAGTTGCTATTAAGATTATTGCTGTTATGCCTGTTATGACCATAAGAGTCCAGGTAGTTAGCATGTCTGTTCTGCTCTTCGTTATTTAAACGCTCATTATCGTTGACCAGCAAAGGAGAACTATTGTCTCTACGCATTTGTGTTTGATGCTGGCCATTGCTGGAAACTGAAATGTGATGCGTACGATTGCCAAGCGGCGAATTAGCACCTGTTGGCACTGCACTTAAACCAAAATGACCATTAACGGCTGACGGATCCATTAAGGGTGGAATTAATTGGGCATCTAAACTATTATCCATACAACTGGACATGGTGTCATGTGCTAAATGATCTGTACTAGAGGGTGATGATAAAATATCCAAAGAAGACGTCACTTGGCTAATATCCAAGCCATGCGTGGGACTGTAATTGTTCAGGTTAGGCGGTGTCAAAGGCGTATTATCGGCAAGTTCTCCTAAAAATTAAACAATTTTCAAAACAAATTAATTCTCTACAAAAAATTAACAATTATTTTGAGTTCCATACCTCCCAATAGCATTTCCTGTAGAAGCGAATCAATATGGGCCACACCGAAAATTTTGGCAAATTGTATCTGTTCAATCATCTGCCATGTTATTGACTGTAGAACTGGTAATATAAGCAATATTTCACCAAAGCGGCCGCGTGACTCATATTGACGATCGGAAACATAGTCCTCCAAATTATTAAGGATTTGATGGCGCAAAGTCTTAATGCGTTGCGGCTGGTTTAAACCACGGGCATCTATAGAACACAGTAAATAAAATACAAGAAATAAATAAGAAAACTAACTCTCTGCTACTCTTATATAGACTTACTGGGATCGAAGAACACTAAAGCCTTAATGCAGGCCAATTCTGTATCATCTATGTTAACGTCTTTTAAAGCCATCACCAATTCATCTATAATTCGGGCACCTATGCGTGATATATCCAGATTAGGTGAGACACGAGGATCTACGGAAATAAAACAGAATTTTATAAAAAACTGTGTTTTTTAATTGTCATTAAGTGCTGGTACCTGGACAATGTTTGGTTATAACACAATTATTGCTTAGCAATAAAACATCTTTTAAATGCATGGAACGCCTGGACAATCCCAACAATAAATGCTCACCAGCATGAGCACGCAGCAAGGCCACCTGATCGTCTAGTTGCAGTTCATTGAATGCCGGTATATGTTTGGCCCATTGCACCAACGTAAGCAGTTGCTGTTTCATTGATTCACACACATCATTAATGCTGGCAAACTGTTTGGTGGAGAGATCATCATTGGCATTCGTTTCCATGGCAGCACCAGCCTTTGATTGACGGCTCTCCAGTTCGGCTTTAACCAAAGCTATAACCGATAAACCATTACCGGGATCCGGATCATCGTTGGAAGTACGTCGACAGCTAATGCGATCGCGTTCATTCTGCACGGCTTCCTTTTTCATGCCGGCCTTAAAGCATTTGCGCAAGCGGCAATAGCGACACTGATTGCGTTTGTCCTTGTCCACCACACAACTGCGTGAAAAACTAGAATAGAAGCGAGGTGTTAACAATAAAAATCTTAAAGACTGGAGAGGATTATGCAAACCTACCGGCAAGTGTATTGATGATTCTTACGCACACTGCGCCTGAAGAAACCTTTGCAACCATCACAGCTGGAAGCACCATAATGTTTACCCGTGGCACGATCACCACATATTGCACATACCGTTGAGGTTTGCTGCTGCTGTTGTTGTTGACTATTATTGCTGTTGCCGATATTTGAAAATGCTGTATTAGTCGCTGTATTATTATTGTTGTTGTTATTGCCGTTTATGCTGCCCGTGCTCAATGGTGAATTGGCATTACTTTGATTGCTATTGCTACTATGGCCCAAGGCAGCCAATGGACTTAATGCCTGGGCCACTGGACTATGCATTGACGTATTGGTGGCCGATGACAAACCCTCTGAATGTGTCATATGATGTTCGGCTTCTAAAATAAGAAACATTAACGTTTGATTAACATTTTATTTTATTGTAATGAATAAATAAACAAATTATAAAGAATTATTAAATATTATTTAACAGTTTTTAAATGTTTAATTATAAAATAAAAAGTAAAGAAAATAATGAAACCGGTTCTGTTTTGCTGCCATTTAATTATCCTTTTTATGGCCTCATTATAAGTTAAAGAAATCGGTGGATATTATTTTAAAAAAATCCCCACGTTTGTTTTTTCTATTTTCTTTGGTAATTAATTTCTTATTTTTTATTGTTAAGAAATTATATTATATTGGCCATGTATGTACATGGTATATAACTTTATGATAAAAGTATAATTTTTTTTGTTGTTTCTGCATGTGTATTGTTTTTAATTTGGTTTGGAATTTAATTGTTTTAATTAAAAACAATTTATTGCTGCATTCACTTATAATCGCTCTATTAAATGAAGGAAGCCAATAACACACGATTGTTAGGGAAATAAAAAAACAAGCTTTAACGATAACACAGGAGAGCTACGCTAAATTAACTAAATTCTGTAATTTTATTGGTTTTCTATTATAAATTCCCATTTCCATTTGGAAACGAATTTTTTTACATCTGGCAACTCGAGTACATCTTCCCTTTAAATCACCTTTACAAGCACTGTTAAAAATATTTCCACCTTTTTTTTTATCTGTTGAAGTTTAAAATATGATTGTAAAGCTTTACTTGTGTTCAAGTTATTCATGTCATCAAATATTAAAAATATTTACAACAAAAATGCAAAAAAAAAGGAAAATAATTACAATTCTTATTAAATTATTAAATACGATGCAATTTTGTTTTATTTTTAATTTGTTGCATGTGAATCACATTGAAAATTCATCATCATTACAAGGCAATTTTATTAACATTTTAACATCTTCTCCAATGCTTCTCGCTTACTGTTAAAATTATGCCGGTATTGTTATTGCATTGTAATTAAACAGTCATATTTATTACCGGTATTATTAAAAACAAAAAACAAAGTGTTATTAATAGCTTTAACAATAGCAACAACAATAACACTTTAAAGGAATCCACCATAACAGTTTTAAAAAAATATTTTCTTCTCTTTAATTATCACAATACAAAACCATTGCACTGTTCGTTATATGTATATGAATGAGGGAGAGTGGAAGAGAGAGTGAATGAGAGCTTAATAATGTTGTTTTGTTTATAATTATTGCTGTAGTGTTTGTCAATCTCTGTACAAAAAGAAAAGATAAAAACTGTCTCATCATCATGATCATGTTGAAAATACAACGAAAAACAAAAAAAAAAAAAATAAAAATAAAAACAACAACAACAACAATAGCAATAAACAGCAATAGAAGAAAACAAGAAAAACTAAGTGATAAAAATGAAACCAACCAACAACAACAAATTCAATGTTAAAGAGCGAAAACATTTTATCCATCACTACCACAACCACCACCAACCACCACAACAAGATGATTTCACATAAAATCTAATAAAAATTCATAATTTTTTTAAAACAAAAAATAAACAGTTACCGACAGAGGGAGGGTAAGGGTGCTGGGGAATATTTTTAAATTAAGAAGAATTTTTTATTTATGAAACTCATTTAAAAATTGAATATTTTTTTTGTTTTTTTTGTTTAAAATTTTATTTTACTTGTTTAACTTAATCAAAACAATAACAACAACAACAACAACAACAATTTAATACATTTGCTCTTATTTGATAAATAATGCATTCATGGTTTGTTTAGTGTATGTGTGGATAACAGGGAAGACCCCCTTTAAATCAGACACTAAATATGTTTCAATTGTGAAAATATATATGCGGGTATGAAAAATTGATTAATTGGCCTCTGGGAAATGAAAAAGAAATTCAATTTCTGTTAACCTAGCCCAGCGTTTGCCAGTTTAATGTGCGATAATGTAACAGTAATCTCTGAAATATTTTAATTTACAAGAGTAGCGATGCGAACGTGGCCAATCATGGTCGCCTTAATCAATCTAGTATGCAAGGAATTGACGAGATTAAAGTGAAATTTGAAGAAACTGGAAACATTACAGATGTATAACGAAATATTGATTCTGTTTGTCAATACCACGTCATTCATATCCCATTTTGCGTATTTTGCATTTGAATTTTTAAAGATTACCCCACGTAACAACTACCAACTGGGAGTACTTTCATAACGTTACATTATTTGAACACCAATATCTGCCAAGTTATAGCCGATGTATCGCCTGAAATGTTTGAAAAAAAGGGGACCGAAAATAGTTCAAAGGTAACGTGTGCTACCAACTGCTATTCGGAGGCGATTATTTAAATGACATTGTATTACGGAGGAGGAGTCCAAGCATTATAATGAAATAAAAGTATTTTATTTAAATTTACTTATGAAAGCCTATTAACCGTCTAATTATAGTGGCCATTTATTGTCCCCTGTCTAGTGGCCATGTACTGTATGTTGTTATTTCCTGATTTGTAAAAATTTAATCAAAAAAAAGAACCAAAAATTGCTGAAAAGTTTTTACAATAATTAACATCATAATGATGATGATTAACCTTTTTTCATTCTTTTTTTTTTAATAAAAATTTATACTGAAAACCAACCTGACTCGTCAGTCAACGCGTCACAATCCAAAGTTCAAGATTGTTAAAAAAAAAACGTCTGGTCGACACAAAATGATAGTGACTGAGAATATGAGTGAGTGACTAGGCGTTATTTTTAGTATTTTTTTCTGTCTTTGTTTGCTTATTTCATTTCTTTTTCGGATTTCTTACTTATTTAGTTTGTGATACGAAATTGTTACTTTAGGTTCTTCTCTTTCCTCCTCGTCTGCTTTGCACTTGATGGCATAGGCAGTTAGACTACTTAAGTTTCGATACGATACAATACAATAAAAACTATAATAATAATAATAACAACAACAACAACAACAACTACAATCTAAGTGTTAAATTAAGTTTTGTATTGTTTTTAATGATTTTTTTCAATTCATTTTAATTAAATCAACCACCACATAAATAAATTTGCATACATTTAGGCTGTAGAAGAAATTGCAAGAGTGTGTGTAAGTTTAGGCGTTTAGAAAATAAACACATTATTTCTATTATAAGTAAATTTATGAATAATTTATAAAATTTAAAACAAAAACAAGAAAGAAAAAAATTAAACAGAAAAAGAAAAACGCAAACCCGCGTGATTTTCCCGCCTTAATCATAAGTTTTGCAGTTGAATTGATGTGAACAACAGCGGACACGTCGTTGCGTTTTCCTGTTATTATTGCTGGAAAACAGAAAACAAAGTTTTTCCATTTCAAAAGTAAAGCATACCGAACGAGCCCCCCTCTTTTCATACGGAAGTAAGTTCTGTTGTTGGTGCGATTTCAAAATTAAAAAAAAAATCATCTTCAAATGCTGCTGCTGCTTTGTTTTTGTTGTTTAATACTTTATTATTGTTTTTTTTTATTTATAAATAGAATTATTAACAAGCCAAGAGAAAAGAAAACATAGACATTTTAATACAGAAAAATTTGGCAAAAAATTTCATTCAAAAAAAAAATAAATAAAAAAAAAAATCCAACAAAATTATTTTAAAAGATGATTCGACGTTTAGCTATCTATAGTGACCATGTATAAATAAAATATTGTTTTAATAATACAACAATAAATAGATTAAACAAATAAACTTACGGACAGACATACATACGTACATACATATGTATTTTGAGAGGCACAGCTAGTTAGCCAGCCAGTCAATACAAGCCGCCAACTGCCTTATCAGTTCTTATCATTGGCCATAAACATACTTGGTTTTCTTTCTCGTTTTTGCAAATTTAATTTTAAAATGTGAGTTAAAAAGTGCAAAAGAAATAAGAAAATAGAATTCAAATCAATACACATACATACACACATACATACACTCTTGCATACATTTAATTGAAGAAAGTCAATGTGTATGTATGTATGACCATTTGATTGAGTGCCTTGTTTGATATATTTTTTTATTATCCCCTAAATTATAATTACAGTGGCTAATAAAACAGGTATACATGTTAAAGAATGAATGGGACTAGAAGCCAGCCCCTATAATCTTGGTTCTACAATTTGTTGTGAGTGCAACTGTAAGAAGGCGTCGTGTTATCCATTTACATACACAATAGCTTCTCACGCCACCTATGTATGTTGTGTGTGTTAATTTTATACACGAGTGGCGGGACCTAAAGCTAATCAAAATACTTTTATTTCATTATAATGCTTGGACTCCTCCTCCGCAATGTAATGTCATTTAAATAACCGCCTCCGAATAGTTTGCAGCCCACGATGCCTTTCAGCTATTTTAGGTGCAATTTTAACAAACATTTCAGGTGATATGTACATCGGCTATAACTTGGCAAATATTGGTGTTTGAATCATGTACATACATCCATACCAGAGGTAAGCAATGAGTATTCAAAACGATGAGTAGATTCGAATCATACTTATAATTTCTAATACTTACACCCATTCATACTTATTTTAATGTCATACTCATACTACTCATACCCAAAGTTTGAAATACTCATGGTGGTACTCGTACTTAACAATACGCATGATGTTATTGATTTCGACTCTCCATAACTCAACACGTACACGAAGCACAAAATCAGTATGATTCGGTTACGAACACCATGTACATACTCACATGAAGATTGTGTGTTTGCTCTCCTTGCTGTCTTTGTCTTTTTTGTTTATGTGCCTTTCTTCTTTCTATGTAAACGCAACAACAACTAAGATTGTAAATTTTGGGGAATGATTCGAATCACTCGAATCATTTCTAAGTATTATAAGAGTATTTTTCTAAAGTTATGAATCTAAATGAGTAAGTAAGCTTATGAATCAAACTTATTTCGAATGTTATGAGTTTGATGTCAACGTTGTATTCATACTCATTGCAACTTGTACTTATAAATCAATGTTGTGAGTGAGTATGAATGAATCAGAGTAGTTGGATTTCAATATTGTTGACTCACTGATACTCAAAATTTCATGAGTACTTATGAGTAGCGAAAAAGCGATTCATTGCTGATCTCTGATCCATACATATATAATTGGTCATTAGAACCCATCAGTCAGGATTATGGACTTAGTTTCTCACACCACTTATGTTGTGTGTGTTAATTTTATACATGAGTGGCGGGACCTACAGTTTAAAGTCGACTGCGAACGACAGATTTTTTTAGAAGCCAGAAGTCGCCGAAGAAATATTTTTTCATAATTTCGTTTTGATGTCTGACCTGGGGTTTAACCCGTGGCCTCATGTCTGATAAGCCTACACACTACCTACTAGACTACGGCAACTTAACGGCATGTTATCCATTTAGCGATTTCAAAACCGTCGTTCTGGCAAGGCTATCAGGTGTTTAATATTTTGCATCTGAAGCATTATTTATACAGTGAGAGGTTAGACATTTACAAATATGGATCGTAGGGGACAACCGAAGATCTTGTAAAGGATTGTTGAAAATGTTACCAATTTGGGAGCATTGTGGTGTGATTATGATCGAGATGAAGAAAATTGCAAGTTTACAATGCAATTTGATATAGGTTAGGAAGCATTTCGTTCGAACAGCCGAATATATTGCTCTTGTTAGCAAAAATGTGAAGGTTAGGTTAGGTTAGAGGACGTGTACTTGTCAACTAAGACGAGTACAGTACCCGGAGGTCGAATTGACCCATTGGACAATTTTATCCATGAGTGTTGTGATCTACAGTTTGAAGTCGATTCCGATCGTTGGATTTTTAAGAAACTTTTCATGGCAATTTAATTTTAACACTCAGAGTTTTTGACAGAAATCTGCTGAGAGGAAGTCCCCGAAAGAAATATTTTTTTTCATGTTTCCTTTTGTTCAAGATGTCTGAGCGTCTAAAAAGCCAACACACTACTTGCTAGACTACGATGACTGGGCTTATGTTAATAACCTAACTTTACAGTTCCCTTTAGCTAAAGGTACCTTTAAAGAACCCCAAGTTTAACGACAAGTTGTAATAATGGCCCTAAATGTGAGAAAGCTTTAACGTAAACTACCTTAAAAAGTCCAACTGCTGGTACCCATTGCACGGCAATCGCTTCAAAAACCTAACATTTTGCACATGATGTTAGGATCCAAGCTTGTAATGAAGACGTTTTCATCCAATTCATGACTTCACATATGTTTTGTACAACTATCGTTACAATTAAACAACGTTTTGCACGTGTTGAGACCGTGAAATTGTTCAACTTTTTTTAAATTTTCCCTTATAATAGCTTCCTTTTAAAAATAAAAATTTGTATACTTTTGTGCAAAAAACTCACAAGTTTTTAAGACAGTAAAATAATTTCATTGAAAACATATTTAATAATTATTTTCAAGTATCATCCAATTTGAATTTTATTTTTGCACTCAAAACTTTAGCGACACCTAGTGGGGAATTCTCTTTCAATTAAAATTGTACTTGGCATGCGCCAAAAGAAAAAGTGCTGTCAAGTTAAACATATTGTTACAATATAACTGTTCCAAAAACGTTTATGTGTGTGGGTGTTTTTAAATTTTTTAATTTAAAATTACCAGATGAACCGTTATTTAATTGTAAAACCGCTTTTTGAGAGTACTGGAGTATATACATGATCTTGTCAACCTCTATACTTAAGTTACATCTGCGCTTTTAATCAAATCGAGTGTTCACTTACGATTATAGTGTGCTCAGCTGTATTATAGCAAGAGTAGGTTCTCTTGAATATTTTTATTACCCCGTTAGGTTAGGTTAGGTTAGAGGACGTGTACTTGTCAATTAAGACAAGTACAGTACCCGGAGGTCGAATTGACTCATTGTACAACGTCCTAGTTTCTCACACCACTTATGTTGTGTGTGTTAATTTTATACATGAGTGGCGGGACCTACAGCTTAAAGTCGACTCCAAACGATAGATTTTTGAGAAACTTTTTCATGGCAATTTTTATTTTAACGCTCAGAGTTTTTGCCAGAAATCTGCTGAGAGAAAGTCGCCGAAGAAATATTTTTTGTATTTTGTCTTGATGTCTGGCCTGGCACTCGAACCCTGGCTTTTACGTCTAATAAGCCAACACACTACCTACTAGACTACGGCGACTTCTAGCAAAAATGTGAATATAATCCGAATTCTACTGTGGATTGTATTACTTTCCCAGCCATGAGATTTATTTTACGCCTCATTATGGTGTATTTTGCATTTGGATATTTTGAAAGTTGAGTGTTTGCTGCGCATTATGGTCTTTTAGTGTCAATGGACAGTATTTTGAACCTTATTTGAATCATTACCACCATTTCCAAGCGCTATGATAACCAAACTCTTTTGGTATGCAGTTCAGGGCAGCTAGATAGTGGCAGGAGCTGCATAACGCCATAGACTTCACCCTTTTTTACATGAGTATCTTCTAAAAAAGAGTGAAAAGTGTAGAAACGTGAAATTTAATTCTTGAGGCAATTGCCTCCTCTGTTTTTTGTTTCATTTTCATAAAGTATGATTGCGTGCGTACGATTAATTGTGTTTTAATTAAAGATCGTTTGGAATTTATTTCAGTATTTCGATTTTTTATTATCATTTTTGTTCTACTTGTACTTTTTTTCATTTGATTTCTTTTTTTCTTTGATTTCTTTATTTTTTTATTGCAAAATTGACTTGTAACCGGCTAAACATTTCATTAAAAAGTCATTGAAAGTATTGGCTTCTACAGCCTATTTTTTTATTTCTTCTTCTTTTTTCTTTCTGAATTTATTTAAAATATATTTTAGTGTTGTTGTAATTGTTTAAAGGGGTAGTACATATATTTAATTATATATTCTATTCTGTATATTTTATGTATGTATGTATATGCAGTATAAATTACGTTTCTTTTTTTTTAGTTTTAAAAAACATTTCATTTCAGTATATTTTTTCTTTGCTTTTATTTTCGATTTTATTTATTTTATTTAAAAAAAAAACACAAACAATATTGAACAAAATTGCCGCAATCGAAATAAAATAAAATAAAAATAGGAAAAAAAATACGTTTCTTTTTTAACGATGAATTTGATCTTTGACATGCGCGCATATTTTAATGAACGACAACGTTCGTCGTATGCATATGACTTGTTTCCACTTGTTGCCTCCTCGACAATAATATTTTTTCTAGTTGCTGCTGTTGTTGTTGTTGTTATTCATTTTCTTTTTCTAGCAGGTCTTATAAAAAAAAATAAAAAAAACGAATAGAAATTGAAAAAAAGAAATTCAAATCAAATTGAGTACACCATTAAGCAACAACCAGTGTCATAAAGTTTCCAGAACTTAAGGGACTACTGGAGAAAGGAACGAGATCGAAAATAATCCATGAAAATGTCTTTTAACTTTGTGAGTGTGTAGACAAAAATGGCTCTGTTTTGATTATACTTTCAGGTGCAAAGGCACGGACATGACAAGAGCCCGGTTCATTACATTTTATATTGGCACTCTGCGACGACAAAGCTTAAAGAGGCTTTGAATGTACTAAAGTGAAGAATATGAAGCAAATTTTTAATTTATAAAAATCGTCAGAATAAGGGCATAAATCGTCAAATCGTCAATACGATATTTTTGGAGCTCAAAATCGTCAAAATGACAATAAATCGCCAAATCTGGCAGCTATGATTGTGAAGTATGCCCAGCCTCCGAAATTGGTTCTGCATATGCATCAGAGATCAGCAATGAATCGTTTATTCGCTACTCATAAGCACTCATGAAATTTTGAATATAAGTGAGTCAACAATATTGAAATTTAACTCCTATGATTCATTCATACTCACTCACAATGTTGATTTATAAGTAAAGGTTGCATTGAGTATGCGTACAACGCTGACATCAAACTCATACCATTCGAAATATGTTTGATTCATACTACCTACTCATTCAGATTCATAACCTTAGAAAAATACTTATAATATGTACTTCTGACTCGAGTGACTGTTCGTACTCGATTCATACTTATTTTCTGATTCTTGTATATGTTGAGTTATGGAGAATCGAATTGAACATCAACATCATACGTGTTGTTAAGTATGAACATGTATGATGAGTACTTCAAACTTTGAATATGTGTAGAGGGGTGCCATGATATTAAAATAAGTATGAATGTGTATACATACATAATTGGTCATTACAACCCCTCAGTCAGGATTACGACCTAGTTTACAAGTAAAACTTATTGATTCTGACATGAGAAGAACGGAACATCAAAATATGAGCTTGGAACCATTGTGGCTACATCTCAGTAAAAAAACATCTGGTTGCTTAGCAAGTACATTAGAATACATGCTTGCAACCATTGTGGCTGCATTTCAATAGAAAAACCTGGGTGCTTAACAAGTACCAGGCAGCAAGTTAGTCTAACTGACACCGAACTATGTACCCTAGATTCCCTATACAATTAGGATATGAATGGCCTTCTTTGAATACAATTTTTACAATCCAATACATTGCTCTGACTCTGACTTTTGGCGCTTTGCATATGCTTTATAAAAGCGACTCAGGTCAGTTTTTGCACGTCAGTATTACGACCTAGTTTCTCACATCACATACAATGTTGTGTGCGTGAATTTTTATATGTACATGAGTGGCGCGGGACCTACAGTTTAAAGTCGGCTCCAATCGACAGATTTCTTTTTGAGAAACTCTTCATGGCAATTTTATTTACTCTCTCAGAGTTTTTGCCAGAAATCTGCCAAGAGGAAGTCGTCGAAGAAATACTTTTTGTAAATTGTTTGATGTTTGGCCTGGGGTTTGAACCCAACACACTACCTACTAGACTATGGCGACTTTAATCAATGCATATAAGTATCAGAAATTATGAGTATGATTCGATTCTACTCATATTTTTGAATACTCGTAGCTGATCTCTGTTGAGGACATTAATGCTAAACAATCACTTGAAGAGTTGTGAATCTATGCCAGAAAGTGATTGTCAAGCATTGGGTCGGGGTCATGTGTTTTATGGGGTTCGCTTTGATAGATATTTTAAGTACTTTAAGTGACTTTAACTGATATTAAAAGCTTTAAACTTGCTCATAAAACTAAACAATTTATTCTCAAATACGTATTAAACTACTTGTTAATCTCTGTTAAGATATAAAATTATAATTGTTGTTATAATTGTTCTAATTTAATGAATTGAAAACAAAAAAAAACTAAAAAATAACACAATTTTAGTTGTTTAATAATAATTTTATTTTCATTTCATTTTAATTGATATTCAATTTATTAACGCTTATTAAATGAATATTAAAGAAAAAATATTGTTTTTGTGAAAAAACTTCTGTAACAATATTTAAATCTCTGATGATTATCGATAACAACGCATAACAATTAAATGCAATTTTAATTGTTACACACGGGACGTTATCGTTCTAGATTAAGTTTATCGGCAGCAGCTTTTTTAAACGAATATTACAGAACGAAGTGGAATAAAAAACAAATAATTGCTTAATATTTGTATTTCATTTGATATTGAACTAAATTATAAAGAAGTTTTTGTTTTTTTCTGTAGAGTTCTTTTTTTGTTTGTCTTTAGCAAACAATTTAATTCTTTCAATTAAAAAAGTTCATTGAAAATTTTCAGGTTAATGTCGAATGTGATCAGACATGATCGAAAGGTATTGATAACGTGAGAATTATTTTTTTTTTTTTGGTTATGATCCACGGATCTGAACAAATCTGTAACACTTTCACATACAAATCTAAGCATAAGGTCATCACATATGGATTCTCTTCAATCGACCGCAAGAACATCACAGCTTAAAACTCGTTGTGTCAAGATCATGCTCTGTTTCAAAAGATTTCCAACTTTAATAAACTGTCAACATCGAGTTATACGATCACGTGAGATTTGGTAGCACACACAATTTATTTACAATTTGACCATGTACATATCAGAGATCGTTTTTTCACTACTCATAAACACTCATCAAATTTTGAATATATGTGAGTCAACAATATTGAAATTTAACTATGTACTCTGATTCATTCGTACTCAATACAACGTTGATTTATATGTACTGGTTGCAATGAGTATGCGTACCACGTTGACATCAAACTCATATCATTCGAAATATGTTTGATTGATAAGCCTACAACTTTAGAAACATACTCTTATAATACATATAAATGAATCGAGCGACTCGAATACATACATAATTGGCCATTACAATCCTTCAGTCAGGATTACGATCTAGTTTCTCACACCACTTATGTTGTGTGTGTTAATTTTCTACATGAGTGGCGGGGCCTATAGTTTAAAGTCGATTCCGAACGACAGATTTTTGAGAAGCTTTTTCATGACAATTTTTATTTAAAGCTCAGAGTTTTTGCCAGAAATCTGCTGAGAGGAAGTCGCCGAAGAAATATTTTTTTCGTATTTCATTTTAATGTCTGGCCTGGGGCTCGAACCCTGGCTTTTCGTCTAATAAGCCACCACACTACCTACTAGACCACGTCGACTATAACACTTTCGTTCTCTTTAAATTTCTGTTTATAATTTTACCAATTCCTTTGCACAGTGGGCCGATTATGACAATCTTATAATGTTTAAAAAGTGCTCCCATTTGAATCTCTCTGTTTTCTAGACAGTTTGCACTATTTTAACGCCTTTTTTGGTTGCTAAAGGATCCAGAGCCGTAAATAAGTGACACTTCAAATGAAAGATATCTAATAGTAGATAGCATGGATAGCAAGGGATTCAATACAATCAAATAGAAAAGGTACTCGTATACAGCAGCTACAACTGGTTTCTGTTGAATTTTTTTTTCAGCAACAAGTTATTGAGATTGATTGAAATAAATTATTGGCGCCATCTCTGTTGTATTTATTTTTAATAATAAAAATATGCTGCACTTTATTAAACCGAAATTAAAATGCAATTTTAAATGTGATTTTATGTTTTTCAAAACAAAATAGTTAAGCTAGACACAGGTGCAAATTAAAATTAAATTGTTGACTTATTTAGCAAACAAAAGATCAGTTGAGGTTAAGAATAATCAACATAAACCAGAACAACTGATCCCATTAACATGGCATGTTTGAAATTAAGAAATCGGCACCCCAAAATTAAAAAAAATGAAATGAAATGAAAATCAAGACAGAATACTTAACAGTTTAACAAATGAGAAAATTTAGAATGAAAAAAAAAAATACTGACAAGCGGACAGTCATTATAATTTTATTGCAAATTATTATTATTGTTATTATTTTATGTGTTAAAAATACTAAAGAAAAAATTAAAATAAAAAAACTAAATATATTATTCTGACAGAGGGGGCAAGTCAGAACGGGTTGGCTTAGGTTAATTGAAATAAAAAAAAATAAAAAAATACAAACAGTACTACAGAGATACACTCTTAAACTTTTAAAACACTTAAAAAAAATAAAACTAAAGCCACTAATTAGCTTAGGCTTTATACTAAAGAAATATACTCGTATTAATAATTACAAAGAAAAAAAAATATGAAAAAAAAATAAAAAAAAATTGAAAACGCAAAATGCTCAAGTATTTGCCACAGTGTAGTTCAAGGAAAATTCTTTAATTGCTTGCTGCCACACACAACACAATACAAATGCAAATGAAATCTGCGAGAGTGACTTAGTAAATCACTTGCTGCTGATAATTGTTATTCTAATGCGATGATTATCACAACAACAACAACAATAACAATATTAAAAATAGCACCTAAACATAGTTAATTACACTTAAACACACGTATTTCAAATTATTTTTTTTGTTTTTTTTTTTTTTAGTTTTATTCTGCAGATTTTTTTAATAATTCTTCTTGTTGTTGTTGATAAACAAATGCAAAAAAGATGTTTTTTTATAACTACAACAACAACAACAATTTTAGTCTTCATAATAATCTTAATAACACTCGTATTTAAAGAGAGAAAAAAAAAACAAAAACAAAACAAAAAAAGTGGTCCACAATGACTTCAAAAGATTTGAGATTTTTTTATTTATTTTTCATTTTCATTTTAATTGTTGTTAAATTGAACTCTGGCGGTCAACATGGCTTAAATCGTTTAATTAATATTATACCTGATAGAGGCAAAACAATGTATTTAATATTTTACTTAATATTTTACAGCCTGGCTTAGCGAAAAAGCACAAGACATCTTTGTAAACACTCCCAGTGTTCGTATTAAAACAGCCTATAAAACAATAAAAGCTGAGTGTTAAGTGTGAGTGTAGCTGAGTGTTAAAAAATATATACAGTGGAACTCTCTGAACATTTACAGATAATTTATGAATCCAATGAGTTCCTGGTCACATTGTTATCGGGCGTAATTGTGCTGGTTGTAATGACCAATTATGTATGTATGTATTGTGTAGCTGCAACAGAAACTCGTGCATACACCTACATACACATAACATACATAATTGGTAATTACAACCCTTCAGTCAGGATTACAACCTAGTTTCTCACACCACTTATGTTGTGTGTGTTAATTTTTATACATGAGTGGTGGGATCTACAGTTTAAAGTCGACTCCAAACAACAGATTTTTTTGAGAAACTTTATCATGGCAATTTTTATTTTAACGCTCAGAGTTTTTGCCAGAAATCTGCTGAGAGGAAATCGCCGAAGAAATATTTTTTGTATTTTGTCTTGCTGTCTGGCCTGGGGCTCGAACCCTGGCTTTACGTCTAATAAGCCAACACACTACCTACTAGACCACGGCGGCCACTGTGCATACACGTACACCACGTATTTATTGATTGTTGATAACTCCTGAATTAAACAAGCATTTCTCCTTCATTCATGGACTAATATGGCTGAAATTGGATAGGAAGCGTGACAAACAATTACTTAAATTAGATCTTAAGGACCGCTCAGTCACTGTATGTACTTTTACTGACCATTGCACAATCAGCACACGCTCAGAGAGACTTTGTTTACCTGCAAACATATTCTGCAGAGCTTATAGATCGGTTACCTGGCCCGTAAGAGACTTCCCTCATTTGGCTTACCCTTTCCCGATAGTCTAATGGAGGTACTAAATTCAGTAGGGACTACTAAATTCATTAAAGTGTACGTCTGGTTTTCAGCATGATTCTAAGAGTGTCATGCTTTAAATGCGAAACCCTGTTACTGCTTGGCAAGATCGTTTAATCAAATACGTAGACTGTTGGGCATCGCGCATTGCTATCCAAATCTATACTACGAATCAAACAAGAAGCCGTGAACAGTACGGTCCACTTGAACGATGGTACGTACAGCACATGTGCGTTACTCTATAGGTTAGGTTAGGTTAGAGGACGTGTACTTGTCAATTAAGACAAGTACAGTACCCGGAGGTCGAATTGACTCATTGTACAACGGCCTAGTTTCTCACACCACTTATGTTGTGTGTGTTAATTTTATACATGAGTGGTGGGACCTACAGCTTAAAGTCGACTCCGAACGACAGATTTTTGAGAAATTTTTTCATGGCAATTTTTATTTTAACGCTCAGAGTTTTTGCCGGAAATCTGCTGAGAGAAAGTCACCGAAGAAATCCTTTTTATATTTTGTCTTTGATGTCTGGCCTGGGGCTCGAACCCAGGCTTTACGTCTAATAAGCCAACACACTACCTACTGGACTACGGCGACTTCAGCATCTATTACTCTATAATTTCATAAAAAATCGGATTGACTTTAATAGTCAAGGTGACATGGCTTGTCACCAAAAGTGTTTTACGATGTACCAGAACATCTGGTGACGACTTTAGTATCAAAGTTCTTAGAAAAAACTTTAGTTGGATTTATTACACAGTTCGTGCTTTACGGAGGGATTGTGTTCGTTATAGAACCGACTTAGCGTGCAAAGAATTGACAAGTTTAGAAAGAAATTTATTAAGACTGGAAACGTTACAAATGTAGTCATGTCTACATGACTAATTCCCTATCGTTGTATCATTCTAAAACCACTATACACCAAATAATCGATGAAATACCTCCCGAAGTGTGTAAAATATTGATCGAAAACTGTCTGAAAAAAATTCGCAGCTGCAACCAATGTAGAGACAATCGTTTAAATGGTAGGCTGCCTTCCAAAATGTTAGTTGCTTTGTGTTTGAACAAAGTATCGTGTTTCATAATGCCGCTGTACAAAATATATGTATACAATGTATTCTATTTCAAAACGTCGTCAATGTTTATTTTTAACGCAGTCAAAAAGCAATCAGAAATCGGATTTATAGTTGATGCATTGTTTGGTTACTTTGCATATCTACATTGTTTACATGCAGTAGTAGTAGAACTGCATACAAACTTTGTATTGATACATTTTGGAAGGCAGCCAGCCGCATTGTTTATCTTACATAATGGCCAGGTCAAAGCATTATAATGAAAAGAAGTTGTTTCGTCATAGTCATAGCCTTGTCAAGGTTTGCTTTAAAATTTACTTTCGAATCCCATAAACTGTAGAACCTTTTATTGAAGATTTTCAGTTAAACAGTCATATGCTTTCACAATAAAAATTATATGAATGTAAATGTAAATTATATTGCCATAATGGATGACACGTGGGGAGGTTCATATTTCATTAGAAGGCAAATAAAAAAATTTCCAATTATCTACAGGGGGTCGTATACATATATAAAGTACGTACTTGAGGGCTTTTAAATATTATTTATGGTCGTATATCAGCATTAATATCAGTAAACAGGGTTTATGAAAGCAAAATTTTGCTTAGAAACTCTTTGCGATTTCGATTACATTACAGAATGAACAGAATGTTATCGTTTACAAGCACTCATTATCCCTCTACTACTTGTATTTAAAATAAAAAAATTTTAATGAGTTTCTTAGCAAGCACTTAACAAATCTTGTTGGATTAATAAAATAATATTAACAAAATGAAAAAAAAGACATTAAAAAATATTTTAAAAAAAATTCGTATTCACTTAACAAACAACCTTGACAGAGACAATTGAAAATGTTAAGGAGGGAGGGTATTCAGGTAGCGGACTAAACATATTATAATGCTGTGTATGTGTGAGTGTATGTGTGTTGTATTTATCAAAGAAAAAAATTTAAAAATTTTTGCTAAAACCTTATATTAATTTAATCAATCGTATGTAAAATTATTATTTTCGTTTTGAGTACAGCAATATGTAGTAAAAAAAGACGAAATACTTCAAAAACAATAAATAAATAGAATATCAAAAACAACAACAACAATAAACAAAATTGAATTGAAATAAAATAATTAAATTGATAATACAGACACACACACACACACACACACATATACTAACACACTACACTTGTTTACAAAGATATCCAAAAATCATAAACGATAGTAATTCTGTTGAATATGGCATGCCATAGGCAGGCAATAAATATTTATACATACATACACTTAAATACGTATGTACATACATATATTTGTATGTACATATGCTTCTGTACTTGTAAAGAACAAAAAAAAACACAATATAACTGCTATCAAAACTTATTCTTTTATTTTCTCCTTCTTTTTTATTCGATTTTCACACAAAAACGGTATCAAAATTATGAACGAACATTATGGAAAATCATATTCATACACTCGAAAAAATAATGTTAGTAAACAGGATACAAAAAATACAAATTTTATAAATACATTCGAAAAATTATTTTAAAATAAATTATAATTTATTTATTTTATTTCGATGGAAAGATACGATTTTTTTTTTTTGACAATTCTAACATGTGTTTTTGAAGTTGCCGTAGTCTAGGTAGGTAGTGTGTTGGCTTGTTAGACGTAAAGCCAGGGTTCGAGCACCAGGCCAGACATCAAAACAAAAATATGAAAACATTTCTTCGGCGACTTCCTCTCAGCAAATTTCTGGCAAAAACTCTGAGCGTTAAAATAAAAATTGCCATGAAAAAGTTTCTCGAAAATCTGTCGTTCGGAGTCGACTTTAAACTGTAGGTCCCACCACTCATGTATAAAATTAACACACACAACATAAGTGGTGTGGGAAACTAGGACGTTGTACAATGGGTCCATTCGACCTCCGGGTACTGTCCTTGTCTTAATTGACAAGTACACGTCCTCTAACCTAAACTAACCTAACATGTGTGTGAAGATAAATTCGAATTTGAAAATCCAAGACGCAATCCATAAATTTTAGCAGCGCCACATTTGGCGTTAACAGAACAAAATTTGCCCTTAACAGAGCACTGTTAGCTAATTAACAGTCTCCATCTGAACAAGCCCACTTGTTTAGAAGCTAATTTTGGGAAATACTCCAGGTCTATGAGTACCATACTATATGCAAAGGAAGATGCCAAGGCCTCTTAATATAGTCAGCAACATAGTCCCATATAAAGTGATATGGTATTGAGAAAATTGGCTTTGAAAATATCATTTTTTTGCTTGAAAATTCTCTAGAAGATCAGTGATCATTTTGGAACGTATGTATAAGAAATATTACACCATACAGACTATACGCAAATGGTAGTACAGAGGATCCTCTTTCGAACTGTCCTCCACCCCCCATTAACCGTCCTTTACATTCCAACAATTTTGTTCACAAATAATAATGATCATGATGAGAATTATATTTTAGTATGTCAATAGTTTGCAATAATTGCAAAGTAAAAGAATAATCTGCTATTGCCACTGTTAAACAGTTAACAGTGCTCTGTTAACAGCAAAGTGTACCCTGTTAGAGGCAAGAAGTGGTGCTGCTAAAAATGTGGGTTTGCATATTTGGTTTTTAAATTCGAATTTATCTTCACACATATTATTTTAACGCAGTAATTTTTTAACGGTACCTTTGACAGCACGAGGAACAATTTTACTTCTCTTTGTGTTGAACCTAAATAGACTAGACTAAGCAGCTACTTCGAGTGCTTTTCTCTGAACGACTGGAGAGTTGCACAGATTGCTCACAAGTCATTTGAAAAGTTTAAATTTTTCTGAATACAAAAAAATTCGTTGCATCAGTAGAAAAAACTCGCTAACAGATTACAATTACGAATCGCTAAGGAATAGTCGCAAAATAAAGTTTTTTTTTATTAATTTATTTTTGAATTACAATATAATTACAAATTATATACGACCTGAGTAACCTCGACCATATGATGAGGGTTTAATAGACTAGAGCCTCTGGTGGGAATCGAATCCACGACACTCATGCTAATAGTTTAGCGCCCATGGTCTTTTTAATGTCGCTGATGGCTGATAATGAAAATTAAGTCCAATCATGATAACATCAAATGAATACAACAGTGATGGACTGTTGTTGGACTGTATTAATTGCTAAGGAGTGACCATTTCGCATTCAAATAAATATCGCACTTTAAAAACCCTAAAGGACATCTAGCATATTGGATTCAGGGCTCAGAAAGCTACAATTTCAGCGTAGAAGATAGAAAATGTGAAAATCTACTATGATTAAACATGCTGTGCGTAATACAATAGTGTTTCACAACATGTTTCTTTCCGAAGGGAAATACATTTTTTACTAACATTTTTTATGAGTGTAACAACCACTTGCAATTGTTTTTCTTTTGTTTTTACGAATACAATCTCTTATAACACAGTGTATATTTAATTCAAAATTTGTTTCTTTTTTTTTTATTTATTTTTCGTTAATTTGAGTCATAATCTGTTAATAGTCATCAACAATTTCATAAAAAAAAAAGTCGTTAATATTTTTATTGTATTTTTTTTTATTTCTTACCACTTCAAGTAAAAATCGGTGATAAGACTCAATGGGTTGTCCAGAAATAAACAATACGATCGAAAATATAATAAAACCAGACGAAATTGGACGAAAAAAAATAAAAACAAGAGGAGAGTAATTAACTCACGCCACCCCCGAACGTTGTTTTTTTTTTTTGACAAATTTTCTGGGTGGGGAAGGAGGAAGTGTAAAAAATATTTGAGGAAAACATATTTGAAAATCTTTATTTATTAAATGGAAAGGAAATTCAAATACAATTTCAATTACGTTTTTTCATTTAAACCTGTGGACCACCATGAAGAGAAATAAAATTTATCTCAAGTACTACAACAGCTACTGTCAAACAAATAAGCCCACCGCTACCACTCCGTTCTTCTGCGAATTATTATCTCTCCTTGCCATATTACAATTGTAATAATTAGTGGGCGTGTCTCTATGTAAAGGGCGTTTTTTATAGAGGTATAGAACTTTAAGTTGCAATAAAACAACGATGGATTATTCGATTGACATGAATTTTATTTATCCGAAAGATAATCTTGTGGCATTACATTTTAAATATGATTTCTGGCATATGACCGCCATCGGCTGGCGCGGATGTAGTCCAATCTGGACGTCCAATTTTCGATGACTTTTTCCAACATTTGTGGCCGTATATCGGCAATAATACGGCGAATGTTGTGGCTTTACCGCATAGACCAATTGGCTTTACATAGCCCCACAGAAAGTAGTCTAGCGGTGTTAAATCACAAGATCTTGGAGGCCAATTCACAGGTCCAAAACGTGAAATTAGGCGGTCACCAAACGTGTCTTTCAATAAATCTATTGTGGCACGAGCTGTGTGACATGTTGCGCCGTCTTGTTGAAACCACATCTCCTGGACATCATGGTTATTCAATTCAGGAATGAAAAAGTTTGTAATCATGGCTCTATACCGATCACCATTGACTGTAACGTTCTGGCCACCATCGTGTTTGAAAAAGTACGGACCAATGATTCCACCAGCCCATAAAGCGCACCAAACAGTCAGTTTTTCTGGATGTAACGGTGTTTCCACATACACTTGAGGATTACCTTCACTCCAAATGCGGCAGTTTTGTTTGTTGACGTAGCCATTCAATCAGAAGTGCGCTTCATCGCTAAACAAAATTCGCTTATGAAAATCGGGAACAACGGTAATCTCGTTTTGGGCCCATTCGACGAATCTACGCCTTACTTGATGATCGTTTGGCTTCAAATCTTGCACGAGTTGGATTTTGTAAGCACGTGAACCAAGATCCTTCCGCAAAATCTTCCATAAAGTGGATGGACACAGATCCAATTCCTGTGCTCGATGGCTCATTCGGGTCTTCCTCAATGCTACGCTCTACAGCAGCAATAGCTTCTTCTGTAGGCACCGTACAGCGTCTCTGGGGATGCGAGTTATCAATAAGAGTAAACGTGGTGCGAAAACGTTCCATGGTTAATCGAATTAACTGCTCTGATGGACGATTTTGTCGACGATAAAATGGAATGGACGTAGTGCGCGATACGTTTCCCGCACAGAACCATTAATTTCGAAATAAAATTGCACTTTTTGCAAGCGTTGTTCAGGCGTGAGTCTATTCATGATGAATTGCCAAACCAATCTGAGAATAAATCACTTGACAGCTGTTAAATCGGTCGCCAAAAATCGGTCTTGAAAAGTAATGCCAACATAAAGTTCTATACCTCTATAAAAAACACCCTTTATTACGCATTCCTCATTGATACCCGTATTATGGGAATTTCTCATTGCTTGTGGCTGTATTTATGCCTTAACTTTTAGCTCCGGAAATTATTTTTGCCCATAAGGTTTATGGACTCAATAAAAATAAAACCCATACCCCTGCAGTCATAATAAAAATGAAAAAAAAGAAGAAAAAACGACCAAGTTGTCAGCAAAATTGTTTACAATTTTTTGACAATAATTCTGGTTTTTTTGGTCTCGTTTTTTTTATTGCGTTTTCCTTATCAAACGCTGATAACATGAGCATAATGCATGAAAGAAAAAGTGATAAATGAAAGTGATATGCACTATTCGCATGAATAATAGATTGACCGAACAAGGTTAACATGGAAATATGTAGCAGCCCACCAGCAGTTGAATTCATGTGCAAAAATTCATAAATTGTGACAGAAAAATAATATAAAAATAGGTTTTCTCTGGACCAGGCATGCTTCTCTGTTAGGAAATATTGTATAAGAAGCATAGAGGTTTATGTCGAAATACTTAAATTAAGGTCTTAAGTTGTCGACCTGTAGACAACCGAATGGACTACAGATATTGAATAGTGGGCGGCCTTTAGGTATTTAGGTTTGTTGTGAATAAATTGATCTCACAAATAACAAATCCTGATATTTTTCTGATCGTAAATATCCCCAAGATGAGTAGCCGGCACTGCTGTGTTTCATCACCCAGCGAGTGCAGACGCAAGTGGGCATCTTTACTTACATTAGGCGGTTCGCTATACTAACTAATGTGCATTTCTAAAGTCTGCCTGAATGCTGAGATGGTACCCTTGTCTTTAAACGCGGATTAATAATTTGCTCATTCGAAAACGAACGACTACGAAAGCTCTGTTATTATTATGTTCGATTTCTACGATCGACGCTAAAGCCTATGGCTCCATCATTTGCTCTATACGTCATTAGAACCCGGTAGTCTGGGCCTGGCTTCCTATACTATTCATGTTGTGTACGTTAGTTTTAATCAAGAATGAGCTCTCATCCAGTAAATCAACAAACTACCAACAACAACCACTCCATAGAATACGTTGTTTCAAGGCAATGACGGTTGGCAACCATATCAACCAAGAACTTGCTACTCAGTAGGTGGTTAGGACAATAAAAAAAAAGTGTGCCACTGATTGTGGGAAAGCCATTGCATTTGAAAAATGTGATGGGATGAAAATTGGGTCGTATTTTTACGAAAATTACATCTGTGTGAAGATAAATTCGAATTTTAAAATCCAAGACGCAATCCATAAATTTTAGCAGCTCGACATTTGGCGTTAACAGAGCACTGTTAGCTGTTTAACACCATCAATCTGAACAAGCCCACTTGTTTAGAAGCTAATTTTAGGACAAATACTAGGTCTATGAGTACCATATAATACTGAAAGGATGTCCAAATGGCCACTGATCTTCTAGAGAAATTTCAAGAAAAAAATTTATATTTTCAAACCCAATTTTCACAATACCATATCACTTTATATGGGACTATATTTCTGATTGTATTAAGAGGCCTTGGAACCTTCCTTTGAGTATGATATGGTACTCATAGACCTAGTATGTGCCCTAAAATTAGCTTCTAAACAAGAGACCTTGTTCAGATAAATACTATTAAACAGTTAACAGTGCTCTGTTAAGGACAAATTTTGCTCTGTTAGTAGAAAATTTTGCACTGTTAACGTTAAATGTGGCGCTGCTAAAATTTATGGATTGCGTCTTGGATTTTCAAATTTGAATTTATCTTCACACAGGTGAACATTACGCTGGAAGAATAGCTACCGTTAGTTTATAGCACAATGATCGTAGGACAACCAAAATTTATTTGGCCTGGAATTGAGTATTTTGAACTGTTTGGTATTTGGTTTCATCAAGACGGTGTCATCAAGCGATTATGGCTGCATTGCATGTAGAGTTTTCATTGAGAGCAAATTCACATTTTGGCGATGTCTAATGACTACCAGGATTTTGTGAATTACCACCGTTGAATCTCATTTGTGGGATTGCGTCAAACACTATGCCTATACGGATAACATTCGTCAAATTATAGCCCAGATATCCTTCAAAATTTGCGAAATAATAGATCGAAAGGATTGACTGCAGCAAACAATCCAGAGATGATCATTTAAATGGCATTGTATTGTATTGGACAAAATGATCTCTAAAAAATATTATCTGTTTCACGTTTTGCTTGCAAACCCTCATTTTTTAAGTGTTAATCAAAACTACAGACTTTCAAATTTTTTTTTTTTTTTGTTTTCACTGAAATTGTTTTTTTATGTTCTTTTAGTGTTAATTTTTATGCCAGATATAACAGTTTTTTTTATTGCTAATTTTGATAAAAAAAAAATAACCCCCAAAATAAATAAAAAAGAAGTTTATGGTTTTGTTTAATTAAAAAATAAATAAAAAAAATAAAAAATACGTAACGAAAAAGAAAAAAAAATGCAACAATATTTACCGATCATATGCAATAAATGATCCTCAAACATGTATGAGTCATCGAAACCGTTGCCTGTTATAATTTCCGTTTTCATTTTTAGCATATTTGGCAGCATTGAATGGCCACAGATGTTTTGTTTTTGAACGTTAATATTAAAGCCGTTACTTTTTTAATTTGAAATTGAAATTTTTTTTATTTTTTTTTTTTTTTATAAAAAAACACTTTATTTGTTATGAAAATAAAACAAAATTTGAATAGAAAAATTACTTTTCAAAATAGTTTTTAAGATTTTTTTTGTTAGAAAAAAATGCAAATTAACTTTTTCTATATGCATTTACATTTAACAGCCAGACATTTAAGTTTAAACTAGTAAAACAGAAAAAAACGTCTTTAAGTAAATATTTAATTTTTTATTTATTTATGGTGGTTAAATAAAAAAATTTATTTTTCTATTTTATTTCAATTGATTTTAAATAAATTTTTTCTTTTTTTTTGCAGGTTTTTTTTATTATTTTCTTGTGTCAATATCGACAGACAATGTTTGTCTATGAATTTGCCAAGTGCTTGAGGCTTTGTTGGCTTAAAGATGAATTTGACGAGATCATCGTTATTTATTTATTTTTTTTATTTATTTATAAAATTTTTAACGAAAAAATGTTTGTATTTTAAATGGTCTTTTGATTTTGAAAATTATTTAACAGGATCTTTTATTTTTCATTAACACTTGTGTGCTTGTTGGCATTATTATTTTATTTTATTTTTTTTATTTTATTCTTTTATTTTCTATTTTTATTTATTTTTCTTTCTTTTTCTTTTTTTGTTAATAAATTATAATATAAGAGCGTTAGAAGTTTAAATTTAAATTTTAAACGCAAGAAATTCTATTATTTTCTTCTGCTTTTTTTATTTGGTTTTTGTTTTTTGTTTTCTTTGCCAATTTGAAATTCACACACACGATCGTTATGTTCTAACGCAAAATGCCGACTAAATCTATAGAAATAATGTAGACACGTACTAAACTGTATTTTTATTTTGTTTCTTATTGTTGTTTGGTGTTGTTGTTGTTATTATTGTTGCTATTGCTTGTGATAATATAGTAAAATGAATTGGTCTCGTCAAGTCTCTTCTTAGTGTTTGTTGCTTTGGCTTATAATATTCTACATTAATAACACACACAGCACAGCAACAAAAACAAATAATTGTTAACAATAATAAACTATGATTACAACTTGCTCTTAAGGTGGCAAATTCACTTGTATAAAACAACAACAACGACAACAGTAACAATAACAATATTTAAAGCAATAAAAAACAATAACAATTATCAACAATATCTTCGGCTATTTCTACGACTACAACTCGCACACCACAATACACACCACACAACAGCAGCAGCAACAGCAACAGCCCAAACAGCAATTATTGCACAAACAATAGCAACAAAATAATCTAAGATCGCCGGCCCCTTTTAAACGATTAACCGAGAGAGGGAGATTAATAGAAAGAGAGTACATATGTAAATAAAAATGAGAAAGTTGTCATGAGAAAGCAAGAGGAAGAGCAAGAGACAGTGAGTGTAAAATAATAAAAAAAAAAATAAGAAAAATATTGAAAACACCAGAAAAATAATACCACGATTGTCGTGTGTAATCTTGCTTATTCAAACACAATGTTCGATGTTAAAACGTTGGAATTTATTTACTGCGTTCGATTGATCGTTCAATCAAGGAAATCATTGTATCCTTTATGTATGAGTTGTAACTACAAGTAGTAGCCCTAGTACAATAAACTTATCGTTCGCTTGTGTTGTATGTGGTAATGTTGCGTTTATTTAGTTAAATTTGTTGCTGTTGTTGGCTCTTATTTTAAATAATAAATAGATTCAGAGCTTAATAAAACACAACAGCAACAGCTTATTTAAAAAACAAAAAAAGAAGAAGCAACAGTAAACAACAACAGTTAAAAAAAAACATGAAAGATAGGTCTTATCAAAATGAAAAGAAATAAAATTTAAACACACGAGTCTACATAAATAAATAAAATGAATTTTGCTTATAGACTTTTAAATAAAAACAAATATAATATGTAAACACTCTCTCTCTCACCCTCTGTTTCTCTTATACACACACACACACATACACACACTCCAGTACTCATACTTCATTATGTATGGATGTATGCATGTGCCAGTAAATTTAAAACATTCTTTTAAATTTTTATGACACTTCTCTACCACGCGATTAAATATTTGATAAAATTAAGATTAAATGTGTATATAGCTGTGTATACTACATATATATACATACATACATGCATACATACGTGTATATCCATGTATGAATGTGTGTTTAAGATTAAAATAGAGTAAAAGATTATTATTGTTTTTATTTTATTTTTTATTTTAATTTTTTTTTCTTGTTTTTTTAACATAGAAATTTGAAAGTCATGATTTTTAATAGCAGCTATGCAAGCAGAGGACAGGACAGTGCGATAATAGACAAGAGACAGAGAGAGAGATATCAATAATAATAACTTAAAGCATACATAAAGGGGCATTTGTTCTTTCCTTATTAAACATTTTGAGATAAAGGATTAGAGCAACTTTTGTTTTTGTTCATACTCAATTAAACTATTGTCTAAAGACGGGCTCAAAACGAGATGACCTCCAACCAACTTATGTAGGAATTCGATGTTCTAGTCCTTATAGTAAATATGCTCTTCAAGAAAACCAGTAACACACTCATTTTCTTTTCAAGATATCTCATGCCCATAATTCACTCGCTTGATGTAGGTATTCAAACAAAATTTTTTTTTTTGGAATTTCAGTTTTTAACTGCTTTTCTTCGTTAAAGGTGAATTTATTTTTGTTGTAAATTATTGTTTAAAATGTAAATCGTTGGTCACAGATGTTAAGGTAAATAGCACACCCCTTATTTGATGTCTCTGTGTGCAATATTTGAATTATTATCGTAATATAGATGGCACACCCTCAATATTGAAATAATTCAACAAAAATGTTCGATTTTAACGAAATATTGATCAATAGGTTTTCATAATCTGAGGTATTTATTTAAATTGATTTCAATTTCATCAACAGAAATCTAAACAGCTTTAAAGTATTGCAGGCATACATGGCAGTGTGTTTTCTTTTTTCTATTTGAAGTCATAGCCGCTGAGGTAAAAGCTTCCAGCTCCTATAATAAGTATCTTGAATATATGTATGCCATCGAGGACAACATGCGAGAGAAGGCTCGAGCGATTCAGAAGTAGCCTAATACGGCAAGAAAGATTCGCAGATGACTAACAGGACACATTAGTCCCTGAAGTATGTTATTAAACTCTTAAAAAACATGCCGAATCATTGGTTGCTACTCACGCAGTAATTGAAAATGTTTCCATGGAACATTTTCGTACCACAGCATGGAAAGAATGGAGGTTGGCATTGCTCTGCATAACAACAAAGAAATTATGCCACACAAATTGTACTCATATGTGCTTATGCAGATACCAGACAAATCTGGCTTGTCATGGATATGTACCGCACTAGGGACTTCATAGCAGTTACCACTGAAATATCTCAAAGCAATTGCTGCAGAAACTGTAAAAATGACACAGAAATGAAGACCACAAAACATCTATCATACACAACTGGTCATTACAAGCCTTTTGTCAGGATTACGACCTAGTTTCTCACACCACTAATGTTGTGTGCGTTAATTTTTATGGATGGGTGGTGGGACCTACAGTTTAAAGTCGACTCCGAAGGGCATATAAAGGGTCCGCCAAATAACTATTTTTTTTGAAAATGCTTTAAAAGAAAAACTACTGAATATTTTCTCAAATTTCTTTTTTTATTTGAAAGTACAATCCTTCCGGTTAATAATGGAAAATAATTTCATTCAAATGGCTGCCTCGGCTGGCCATGCAATAGCCTACACCAGAAGATGCCGATTTTGGCAAAAAAAAATCATCTTTTCAGATGAAGCTCCTTTTGATCTTGGCGGATATGTAAACAAGCAAAATTGTCGCATTTGGGGCACAGAAAACCCGCACGCATATATTGAAAAGCCGACGCACCCAAAACGAGTCACTGTTTGGTGCGCATTTTGGTCCAGAGGCATAATTCTTCGAAAACATTTTTCTTCGAAAATGAGCAAGAAGTGGCCGTTACAGTCAATGGCGATCGTTATCGGGCCATGTTGAACGAATTTTTATTCACAAAAATTGAAGAGGAGGTTATTGGCAACATTTGGTTTCAACAGGACGGCGCTACGTGCCATACAGCCGAAGCTACACTCGATGTTTTGCGCCCCGTTTTTGAAGATCGCATTGTCAGCCGCAGAGCTGATGTCGTTTGGCCACCTCGAAGCTGCGATTTGACATCGTTGGACTATTATTTGTGGGGTGCCGTCAAAGATAAGTGTTACGCCGACAAGCCAGAGACAATTGACGATTTAAAGGACAATATTCGTGAAGCCATTGGTGAAATACAGCTGCACACAGCTTTACACAGCTGGCGGACCCTTTATTTAAAAAACTTTTCACGGTAATTTTACCTTTACTCTCAGAGTTTTTGCCAGAAATCTGCTGAGAGGAAGTCGCTGAAGAAACATTTTGTCATATTTCGTTCAGTTGGAGATGCCTGACCTGGGGTTTGAAACGAGGCCTCACGTTTAATAAGCCAACGCACTACCTACCTACTAGACCACGGCGACTTCAAAGGATATCAAAACGTCTATCATGCCATAGTTTGTCACTTGGGAACGTGTCTAGCCAAAAGTGATTGGAATAAAACCCACCAAGATGGTTGGGAAACGCCTGCCAAGTGTTATAATAACAGAATATCAAAATAGGGCCGATCGCTATACTTTTTGAGGTGGCTGCCCTATTTAGCAAAATTTTATTTTTACAAAATTTTACGAATTTTCATGACTCAGTCCAAGATCACACATTGCATATGAGTTGGCTGGTTGGTTTTGCAGTTCGTGTAAAACATGTTTATTTGTAACTGCAACTCGATTTTACTCTTTCTTGGTTTTTGTTTTCGTTTTTTTTTTCAACATTATCATTGCCGGCTTTCAGATTAATTTACTGAAACTGAACAGGGGAAATGCAAATTGAAAACAAAACCGAACGAAAAAAAAAAGTTCAAGAAAACATGGGATAAAAACTATGAATCATTATTTATTATATACAGAATACATATGTATGTATGAATTTAAAAATAAACACAAAAATAAATAAAAAGTTAACACATGTACTCGCCATGTACTCTCCATGTACAAAAATAATAAATACGAGCGACCGAGTGCATGTGAATATGCGTGCAGCGCTGTACAGGGCTAGGGTACGAGTATAATGTTATGGCAAACAAATACAGCCTTAGCTTGTGTCACATAAGCTGTAAACAACAACAACAGCAGCAGTAGAATGCAATTTCTTATAATTCTTTTTTATTTTTTTTTTTTAATGAAACAAAAAAAATAAAAACAATATTCCTGAACGACAATAATTGTTGTCGTCAAAAGCAAAACATTCTGTTGAATATAAAAATAATAAATAAAAACAAAACAACAACAACAACAACAAATAAAAAATAAAAAAAATAAAATGCTTGTCATGTTTCATGTTCAGAAAAATTTAAGGAAAAAAAAAAACAATTCTAAACAGGCAAAGCAAGGGCTTTCTCTCACTCCCATAGGCATGCAAAGTAATGCTTCATTAAGAAAACAAAAACTACAGTGGCAAAAAGAATTAATACAACATTGTAACAACTAAAACCTTATTATAGAGAAGGGAGACAACACAAGTCACAGGTTATTTAAGATCAAATAAAAACACACTAAAATTATATGTTTTTTTGCGTTTTTGGAAATAAAAAAAACCCAACAATAATAATTAAAAATAATTCATAGTAATAATTAAGTTGTGTTTTGCTGTTGTTGTTGTACATATCTTATAAACTATAATTAATTGTTTAATATATCATTACAATTGTTGTTGTTATTGTTGTTGTGATTTTAGCAACAACAAAAAATGATTTTTTTTTTCTTTCAAATTTTATTTGTTTTAATTTAAAGGCCACAGCCAGCCAACCAGTCAGTCATTGCCCATATTTTTTTGTTGTCTGTTTGTCGTCTCGTTGCTAATCACGATGATGATTTCGAAAAATTTTTTTTTCTGAATTTTTATGTCAACAGACCAGACAGTTTTCTAGACCAGACGTTATTTAAAATTTTCGTTTTTTTTTTAATTTATTGTTAAACAAAAAACCGGTTATTTAAGCGTGTTTTGATTTTGGTTTTTACCCAAATTGGGTTTGAGACTCTTCTCACCTTTTTTCTTTTTATTTAAAGTTTGCCAGACGTCAAGTATTTTCAATTGATTTAAACACTTCCGTTGTTTTTTTTTTAAATATAAACAGACAAATGCGAGGGTTAAATATTAAGGATTCGGGGCTAAATTTTTATTGGCCATTAGAACTCTTTAGTCAGGAGAAACTAGAGCTCTTGGAGCACCCATGTTGTGTGTGTTAATTTTCATCAATGGGTGACGGGACCAGAAATGAGCAGTGAGTACTCAAAAAGATGAGTAGAATCGAATCATACTCATAATTTCTGATACTTATACGCATTCATACTTATTTTAATATCATGGCACCTCTACTCATATTCAAAGTTTATAGCACTCATCCTACTCATTCATACTTAATAACACGTATGATGTTGATGTTGATTTCGACTCTTCATAACTCAACATATACATGAAGCACTAAATAAGTATGAATCGCATATGAACACTAGCATACTTACTAGAAGGTTGTGTGTTTGCTTTGCTTGGTCGTTTTTGCTTATGTGTCTTTTTTCTGTTGTTGTAAATGCAACAGAAACTGAGACTGAAAATTTTGTTGAATGATTCGAGTCACTCGAATCATTTATAAGTACATATTATAAGTAAAGGGTGTTTTTTTATAGAGGTATAGAACTGTAAGTTGCAATAAAACAACGATGGATTATTCGATTGACATGAATTTTATTTATCCGAAAGATAATCTTGTGGCATTACATTTTGAATATGATTTCTGGCATATGACCGCCATCGGCTGGCGCGGATGTAGTCCAATCTGGACGTCCAATTTTCGATGACTTTTTCCAACATTTGTGGCCGTATATCGGCAATAATACGGCGACTGTTGTCTTCCAAATGGTCAAGCGTTTGTGGCTTTACCGCATAGACCAATTGGCTTTACATAGCCCCACAGAAAGTAGTCTAGCGGTGTTAAATCACAAGATCTTGGAGGCCAATTCACAGGTCCAAAACGTGAAATTAGGCGGTCACCAAACGTGTCTTTCAATAAATCTATTGTGGCACCAGCTGTGTGACATGTTGCGCCGTCTTGTTGAAACCACATCTCCTGGGCATCATGGTTATTCAATTCAGGAATGAAAAAGTTTGTAATCATGGCTCTATACCGATCACCATTGACTGTAACGTTCTGGCCACCATCGTTTTGGACTCATTCGGGTCATCCTCAATGCTACGCTCTACAGCAGCAATAGCTTCTTCTGTACGCACCGTACAGCGTCTCTGGTGATGCGAGTTATCAATAAGAGTAAACGTGGTGCGAAAACGTTCAATGGTTAATCGAATTAACTGCTCTGATGGACGATTTTGTCGACGATAAAATGGACGTAGTGCGCGATACGTTTTTCGCACAGAACCATTACTTTCGAAATAAAATTGCACTATTTGCAAGCGCTGTTCAGGCGTGAGTCTATTCATGATGAATTGCCAAACCAAACTGAGAATAAATCACTTGACAGCTGTTAAATCGGTCGCCATCTTGAAAAGTAATGCCAACTTAAAGTTCTATACCTCTATAAAAAACACCCTTTATAAATCAACGTTGTAGAGAGTATGAATGAATTAGAATGTGTAGTTAAATTGCAGTATTGTTGACTCACTTATATTCAAGACTTCATGAGTACTTATGAGTAGCGAAAAAACGATTCATTGCTGATCTCTGCTGCCTATTATACTACGGCAATGGCATTATTGTACACCGTTTAATCAGGTTTAAAGCCTAGGATCTCATACTACCCATGTTGTGTTTATCAATTTGGACAATGAGTTGCGCGATCTGCATATCAAAATTGACTTTGAACAACAGATTTCAGAAGCTTACTTATGGCATATAGCTACTCTCCGATGTTTTTTTTTCAAATATTTCTAGACATACCTTGAGCTCAGACATACTTTGACCAGTAATAACTGGGAAAACAATTTTCATATTCTGCTTATCAAAATTTTTTGTATTTGAAGTGTGTGTAAATTAAAATTTATAATTTTCTGTTTGTCACTACCCTCGTATATGTTTTAAAAGATCATGATTTCTTTAAAAAAAATTGCAAGTATTTACTGCCGTCTTTCAAAACCAATTTCAATTTAATTCAACTGAGTTGTACTCTACTTTTGTTAACCACTGTACCAACATATACGGCAACAACTTGCTTGCACTCACGTTTGTTGTGACAAAATAAATACGTTGTGTCGAGTAAAGAATAAGAAAAATGAAGAAAAAAATTGTTTTTTCTTTTTAATTAAGAATGAAGACAGAATTCTTGAATGATTGTGATTCTTTCTTTTTCTTTTTTTTCATTTTTTTTCTTTTCTGTGTCCCATAACAACAACAATAACTCTTCAATTCTGCAACGCCCGTTCAAAAGGATAGTTAGGGCAACGTGACACTTTTCATAAGTACAGCTACAACAACAACAACAACTACAACACCTCATGACACGTACAGTGAGCACCAAAGTGTAGGGTGTTGAAAATTTCTTTTAACCGCGTTTATTTAAAGTGAAATGGGAATTGTCCATAGAGTACTTGCCTATATTTTGCGTAATGTTTTGTTAAGTTCAGTATCGGTAGCTGATGATATTGGCTCACACTCACAAATCTTTCACTTGCTATTGTTTTGTTGTTGTTGTTGTTGTTATTGTAGTATGTTTTTCATTGTTTTTCTTTGCAACTAAGGATTGTGGGGGTAATTCATACGACACTTGCATGCTTAAAGTCAGTGACAGTTGTGCATACTTGTGTATGTGTGTGTGTGTTTGTGTTTTTCATACGAATTATGGAAATTAGTCACATCGTCAACAACAACAACAACAATCATAGCAACAATAATAACAATATAAGAAACACACTAAAAAGAAAGAAGAATGAAACTGATTTTACGTTTGCATTTCTGTTTTTCTTTTTTTTTTTTCATTTTCGATTTCGTGTCGTTAACGTCTTGTAAAACTTACGCTTAAGCTTGTGTTGTTGCTGTTGTAGTTGTTGCTGTTGCTGTGTACTCTAGTGTACACGTGATATTTTTTTAACCAGTTATTAATCGTTTAATAACAAATTGAATGAAAATTTTTTTGTTTTGTTTTTTATTCTGTCTTAATTGTTGTTCTTTTTGTATGGAATAATAATGATATATCGATAGAGATTGATTCAACGAGGGTAGTTAGGAAAGTTTTGATAATAAATAAAGCTTGCCAAATTGTGTAAAATATTAGATTATAATTTCTTATTAATATCTTGTCTTATAACTCCACATATGGTATATAACGAGGGTGGTCGCAAAAGTTTACACATAATATTGAAGTGGCATATCTATTATGGTAGAACAATAACGCCTAACATCGATAAGCTTCGCCCTGAACGGGTTTCTGGCACGGCACATCTTGTGTGAACCAAATTAGCACCGTTAGAATTATAAGTAAACCAGCTGACAACAAGGGACCCCAATTAAACCATGTATTCTCTTGGTAGACTACGATAAACCATTTAATTCCATTCATAGAGAGTGTATATGGATCCAGTTGCTTAATATGGTTGTCCCACACGAAATAATTTCCATAATTCCCTGTTGCTTCGATAATTTTAAATACCCTGAGGAAAAAACATGCTGTATTCAAGCATTCGACTACAAATAAGTCGTAAGGGCATTATACGTACATATGTATGTGGCGACAAAAGAAGTTTGTTAATCTTTATGACTGTGAAACTCTGTGTGTTATAAAGGAAATACGAAATGAACTAAAGATTCTTGCAACCACTGCTTGTGTAAGCCTCGCAACGTCCGTAATTGTCGCGAAAAGCTGCTAAAGTATTGCAGCTATACAATCTGCTGTACAGCCTTCAGTGCACGGCTCCCCAATCCTTTTGCCTTCATAAGCTGAACGATGTTGTTCGCCTCTCACCCAGACGTTTTGACATGCCGCATCAATTCGAAATTTGTATTGTGGTGGTACATCCTCCTCATCACCAGATCTGTATATTATTAGATTTGAGACGATCTCTACGCTGAGCAAATATTCTTTGAGTCTACAGCGCCCAGTTTCTTTCCACAAGGTACTACTCCATAGCGTTACGCATGAGTCAAATTTCTTCTCATTGCAATTGTCCAACAAATAGCACGCCATAGAAAGTTTTTCGTCCTGCGAAAAGGTGGGGAAGCTATCCTCCACGTAAGCTCATTGGCCTGCCTATTATCGTGTGATATCTGTGGCATTAAAAATGTAGAAATCCATGGAAATATATTTGATTCTTTCGGAAAATCTACAATAATGCCTAACAAATCGACAAAGTAGCAGAAAGAGAAAGTCAAAAGTCTAGTTAAAATCTGGAGGGATATGGAAGAACTGAAACAAATAGCAACACTCTGGCACTGAAGGCAACTAATACTCAAAAGATGAAGAGAGAGAACAACAACTAGATGCTCTTTTATATCTATAACAGAAGGCATCACAAATACTATTTTTTCTATGAATCCAGACCAGATGTTTGTAATTGGAATCATCGTTAACCCTTTCATGCCCGATGTTGCCTATAGGCAACATTGTACATTTTTGTTCATAAATTCCGTAATTTTTAATTTTTTTAAAAAAATTTTTTTTTGCAAACAAGCTTGGTTAAAAACGTGTAAAACCAGAATACGTACGACTCTGAATTTAATATCACTTCATATTTAGATCAATGACTAACAAACACATGTCCTTAAAAAAATTTTAACTCTGGCTCAAAAAATTCGGGCATGAAAGGGTTAAATAAGCCGATACAGGGCATACTACACTATGTACCTTTTTTGCTATTGATAGTTTTTTTTTGCGTTTTAGGATATTGTTACGAAAATGAAAAAACTAGATATAGGTGCTTTGCTTTACATCGCTTAACATTAAAATTATAAACAAAATCTACAAAAATAAACCAATGCAGAAAACAAGCCTGCTTACAAAGTATCGTATTGCTTAATATAATAACAAACACCAGCATAAAAACAATGGTAAACAAGTAAACAAAAATACACAAACAACACTACAATAATAATAAATGTAAACAACGATGTTTACATTTATAGAGATTTCGAGAAGGCGAAGTCATGAACTTTCGTCTTCAAGAACGTTCATCAGACAGTTTACTCTGATGTGTGTGAAGATAAATTCAAATTTAACTAGCAAAGACAAAAACCAAAAATTTTAACAGAGGTAATGTTAAAGCTAACAGAGCCATGTTAAGTGGTTAACAGAAAATAGTCAAGGTAGGATTATCGATATTGTGGGCAAATAGGACATGCTGCACATATCCCACTATATACAAATTGTAGCCTAAGGTGTCCCTAATAAAACCCAAAAAGTCGTATATCCCAAATAATTTTGGAACTTGAGATATCGGGCTTCAAATATAGCCTATGTTAACAGTGGCTGGGTAGGATGACGGATGATGGGTGTTGTGGAAAAATGGGACTTGCTGCACATATCCCACTATATACAAATTGTAGCCTAAGGTGTCCCTAATAAAACCCAAAAAGTCGTATATCCCAAATAATTTTGGAACTTGAGATATCGGGCTTCATATATACCCTATGTTAACAGTGGCTGGGTAGGATGACGGATGATGGATATTGTGGAAAAATGGGACTTGCTGCACATATCCCACTATATACAAATTGTAGCCTAAGGTGTCCCTAATAAAACCCAAAAAGTCGTATATCCCAAATAATTTTGGAACTTGAGATATCGGGCTTCAAATATAGCCTATGTTAACAGTGGCTGGGTAGGATGACGGATGATGGATATTGTGGAAAAATGGGACTTGCTGCACATATCCCACTATATACAAATTGTAGCCTAAGGTGTCCCTAATAAAACCCAAAAAGTCGTATATCCCAAATAATTTTGGAACTTGAGATATCGGACTTCAAATATAGCCTATGTTAACAGTGGCTGGGTAGGATGACGGATGATGGATATTGTGGAAAAATGGGACTTGCTGCACATATCCCACTATATACAAATTGTAGCCTAAGGTGTCCCTAATAAAACCCAAAAAGTCGTATATCCCAAATAATTTTGGAACTTGAGATATCGGGCTTCAAATATAGCCTATGTTAACAGTGGCTGGGTAGGATGACGGATGATGGATATTGTGGAAAAATGGGACTTGCTGCACATATCCCACTATATACAAATTGTAGCCTAAGGTGTCCCTAATAAAACCCAAAAAGTCGTATATCCCAAATAATTTATCCCAAATAATTTTGGAACTTGAGATATCGGGCTTCAAATATAGCCTATGTTAACAGTGGCTGGGTAGGATGACGGATGATGGATATTGTGGAAAAATGGGACTTGCTGCACATATCCCACTATATACAAATTGTAGCCTAAGGTGTCCCTAATAAAACCCAAAAAGTCGTATATCCCAAATAATTTTGGAACTTGAGATATCGGACTTCAAATATAGCCTATGTTAACAGTGGCTGGGTAGGATGACGGATGATGGATATTGTGGAAAAATGGGACTTGCTGCACATATCCCACTATATACAAATTGTAGCCTAAGGTGTCCCTAATAAAACCCAATAAGTCGTATATCCCAAATAATTTTGGAACTTGAGATATCGGGCTTCATATATACCCTATGTTAACAGTGGCTGGGTAGGATGACGGATGATGGATATTGTGGAAAAATGGGACTTGCTGCACATATCCCACTATATACAAATTGTAGCCTAAGGTGTCCCTAATAAAACCCAATAAGTCGTATATCCCAAATAATTTTGGAACTTGAGATATCGGGCTTCATATATACCCTATGTTAACAGTATCTGGGTAGGATGACGGATGATGGATATTGTGGAAAAATGGGACTTGCTGCACATATCCCACTATATACAAATTGTAGCCTAAGGTGTCCCTAATAAAACCCAATAAGTCGTATATCCCAAATAATTTTGGAACTTGAGATATCGGGCTTCATATATACCCTATGTTAACAGTGTCTGGGTAGGATGACGGATGATGGATATTGTGGAAAAATGAGACTTGCTGCACATATCCCACTATATACAAATTGTAGCCTAAGGTGTCCCTAATAAAACCCAATAAGTCGTATATCCCAAATAATTTTGGAACTTGAGATATCGGGCTTCATATATACCCTATGTTAGCAGTGGCTGGGTAGGATGACGGATGATGGATATTGTGGAAAAATGGGACTTGCTGCACATATCCCACTATATACAAATTGTAGCCTAAGGTGTCCCTAATAAAACCCAAAAAGTCGTATATCCCAAATAATTTTGGAACTTGAGATATCGGGCTTCATATATACCCTATGTTAACAGTGTCTGGGTAGGATGACGGATGATGGATATTGTGGAAAAATGGGACATGCTGCACATATCCCACTATATACAAATTGTAGCCTAAGGTGTCCCTAATAAAACCCAATAAGTCGTATATCCCAAATAATTTTGGAACTTGAGATATCGGGCTTCATATATACCCTATGTTAACAGTGTCTGGGTAGGATGACGGATGATGGATATTGTGGAAAAATGGGACTTGCTGCACATATCCCACTATATACAAATTGTAGCCTAAGGTGTCCCTAATAAAACCCAATAAGTCGTATATCCCAAATAATTTTGGAACTGGAGATATCGGGCTTCATATATACCATATGTTAACAGTGGCTGGGTAGGATGACGGATGATGGATATTGTGGAAAAATGGGACTTGCTGCACATATCCCACTATATACAAATTGTAGCCTAAGGTGTCCCTAATAAAACCCAATAAGTCGTATATCCCAAATAATTTTGGAACTTGAGATATCGGGCTTCATATATTCCCTATGTTAACAGTGTCTGGGTAGGATGACGGATGATGGATATTGTGGAAAAATGGGACTTGCTGCACATATCCCACTATATACAAATTGTAGCCTAAGGTGTCCCTAATAAAACCCAATAAGTCGTATATCCCAAATAATTTTGGAACTTGAGATATCGGGCGTCATATATACCCTATGTTAACAGTGGCTGGGTAGGATGACGGATGATGGATATTGTGGAAAAATGGGACTTGCTGCACATATCCCACTATATACAAATTGTAGCCTAAGGTGTCCCTAATAAAACCCAATAAGTCGTATATCCCAAATAATTTTGGAACTTGAGATATCGGGCGTCATATATACCCTATGTTAACAGTGTCTGGGTAGGATGACGGATGATGGATATTGTGGAAAAATGGGACATGCTGCACATATCCCACTATATACAAATTGTAGCCTAAGGTGTCCCTAATAAAACCCAATAAGTCGTATATCCCAAATAATTTTGGAACTTGAGATATCGGGCTTCATATATACCCTATGTTAACAGTGTCTGGGTAGGATGACGGATGATGGATATTGTGGAAAAATGGGACTTGCTGCACATATCCCACTATATACAAATTGTAGCCTAAGGTGTCCCTAATAAAACCCAATAAGTCGTATATCCCAAATAATTTTGGAACTGGAGATATCGGGCTTCATATATACCATATGTTAACAGTGGCTGGGTAGGATGACGGATGATGGATATTGTGGAAAAATGGGACTTGCTGCACATATCCCACTATATACAAATTGTAGCCTAAGGTGTCCCTAATAAAACCCAAAAAGTCGTATATCCCAAATAATTTTGGAACTTGAGATATCGGGCTTCAAATATAGCCTATGTTAACAGTGGCTGGGTAGGATGACGGATGATGGATATTGTGGAAAAATGGGACTTGCTGCACATATCCCACTATATACAAATTGTAGCCTAAGGTGTCCCTAATAAAACCCAAAAAGTCGTATATCCCAAATAATTTTGGAACTTGAGATATCGGACTTCAAATATAGCCTATGTTAACAGTGGCTGGGTAGGATGACGGATGATGGATATTGTGGAAAAATGGGACTTGCTGCACATATCCCACTATATACAAATTGTAGCCTAAGGTGTCCCTAATAAAACCCAAAAAGTCGTATATCCCAAATAATTTTGGAACTTGAGATATCGGGCTTCAAATATAGCCTATGTTAACAGTGGCTGGGTAGGATGACGGATGATGGATATTGTGGAAAAATGGGACTTGCTGCACATATCCCACTATATACAAATTGTAGCCTAAGGTGTCCCTAATAAAACCCAAAAAGTCGTATATCCCAAATAATTTTGGAACTTGAGATATCGGGCTTCAAATATAGCCTATGTTAACAGTGGCTGGGTAGGATGACGGATGATGGATATTGTGGAAAAATGGGACTTGCTGCACATATCCCACTATATACAAATTGTAGCCTAAGGTGTCCCTAATAAAACCCAAAAAGTCGTATATCCCAAATAATTTTGGAACTTGAGATATCGGACTTCAAATATAGCCTATGTTAACAGTGGCTGGGTAGGATGACGGATGATGGATATTGTGGAAAAATGGGACTTGCTGCACATATCCCACTATATACAAATTGTAGCCTAAGGTGTCCCTAATAAAACCCAATAAGTCGTATATCCCAAATAATTTTGGAACTTGAGATATCGGGCTTCATATATACCCTATGTTAACAGTGGCTGGGTAGGATGACGGATGATGGATATTGTGGAAAAATGGGACTTGCTGCACATATCCCACTATATACAAATTGTAGCCTAAGGTGTCCCTAATAAAACCCAATAAGTCGTATATCCCAAATAATTTTGGAACTTGAGATATCGGGCTTCATATATACCCTATGTTAACAGTGTCTGGGTAGGATGACGGATGATGGATATTGTGGAAAAATGGGACTTGCTGCACATATCCCACTATATACAAATTGTAGCCTAAGGTGTCCCTAATAAAACCCAATAAGTCGTATATCCCAAATAATTTTGGAACTTGAGACATCGGGCTTCATATATACCCTATGTTAACAGAGGCTGGGTAGGATGACGGATGATGGATATTGTGGAAAAATGGGACTTGCTGCACATATCCCACTATATACAAATTGTAGCCTAAGGTGTCCCTAATAAAACCCAATAAGTCGTATATCCCAAATAATTTTGGAACTTGAGATATCGGGCTTCATATATACCCTATGTTAGCAGTGGCTGGGTAGGATGACGGATGATGGATATTGTGGAAAAATGGGACTTGCTGCACATATCCCACTATATACAAATTGTAGCCTAAGGTGTCCCTAATAAAACCCAAAAAGTCGTATATCCCAAATAATTTTGGAACTTGAGATATCGGGCTTCATATATACCCTATGTTAACAGTGTCTGGGTAGGATGACGGATGATGGATATTGTGGAAAAATGGGACATGCTGCACATATCCCACTATATACAAATTGTAGCCTAAGGTGTCCCTAATAAAACCCAATAAGTCGTATATCCCAAATAATTTTGGAACTTGAGATATCGGGCTTCATATATACCCTATGTTAACAGTGTCTGGGTAGGATGACGGATGATGGATATTGTGGAAAAATGGGACTTGCTGCACATATCCCACTATATACAAATTGTAGCCTAAGGTGTCCCTAATAAAACCCAAAAAGTCGTATATCCCAAATAATTTTGGAACTTGAGATATCGGACTTCAAATATAGCCTATGTTAACAGTGGCTGGGTAGGATGACGGATGATGGATATTGTGGAAAAATGGGACTTGCTGCACATATCCCACTATATACAAATTGTAGCCTAAGGTGTCCCTAATAAAACCCAATAAGTCGTATATCCCAAATAATTTTGGAACTTGAGATATCGGGCTTCATATATACCCTATGTTAACAGTATCTGGGTAGGATGACGGATGATGGATATTGTGGAAAAATGGGACTTGCTGCACATATCCCACTATATACAAATTGTAGCCTAAGGTGTCCCTAATAAAACCCAATAAGTCGTATATCCCAAATAATTTTGGAACTTGAGATATCGGGCTTCATATATACCCTATGTTAACAGTGTCTGGGTAGGATGACGGATGATGGATATTGTGGAAAAATGAGACTTGCTGCACATATCCCACTATATACAAATTGTAGCCTAAGGTGTCCCTAATAAAACCCAATAAGTCGTATATCCCAAATAATTTTGGAACTTGAGATATCGGGCTTCATATATACCCTATGTTAGCAGTGGCTGGGTAGGATGACGGATGATGGATATTGTGGAAAAATGGGACTTGCTGCACATATCCCACTATATACAAATTGTAGCCTAAGGTGTCCCTAATAAAACCCAAAAAGTCGTATATCCCAAATAATTTTGGAACTTGAGATATCGGGCTTCATATATACCCTATGTTAACAGTGTCTGGGTAGGATGACGGATGATGGATATTGTGGAAAAATGGGACATGCTGCACATATCCCACTATATACAAATTGTAGCCTAAGGTGTCCCTAATAAAACCCAATAAGTCGTATATCCCAAATAATTTTGGAACTTGAGATATCGGGCTTCATATATACCCTATGTTAACAGTGTCTGGGTAGGATGACGGATGATGGATATTGTGGAAAAATGGGACTTGCTGCACATATCCCACTATATACAAATTGTAGCCTAAGGTGTCCCTAATAAAACCCAATAAGTCGTATATCCCAAATAATTTTGGAACTGGAGATATCGGGCTTCATATATACCATATGTTAACAGTGGCTGGGTAGGATGACGGATGATGGATATTGTGGAAAAATGGGACTTGCTGCACATATCCCACTATATACAAATTGTAGCCTAAGGTGTCCCTAATAAAACCCAATAAGTCGTATATCCCAAATAATTTTGGAACTTGAGATATCGGGCTTCATATATTCCCTATGTTAACAGTGTCTGGGTAGGATGACGGATGATGGATATTGTGGAAAAATGGGACTTGCTGCACATATCCCACTATATACAAATTGTAGCCTAAGGTGTCCCTAATAAAACCCAATAAGTCGTATATCCCAAATAATTTTGGAACTTGAGATATCGGGCGTCATATATACCCTATGTTAACAGTGGCTGGGTAGGATGACGGATGATGGATATTGTGGAAAAATGGGACTTGCTGCACATATCCCACTATATACAAATTGTAGCCTAAGGTGTCCCTAATAAAACCCAATAAGTCGTATATCCCAAATAATTTTGGAACTTGAGATATCGGGCGTCATATATACCCTATGTTAACAGTGTCTGGGTAGGATGACGGATGATGGATATTGTGGAAAAATGGGACATGCTGCACATATCCCACTATATACAAATTGTAGCCTAAGGTGTCCCTAATAAAACCCAATAAGTCGTATATCCCAAATAATTTTGGAACTTGAGATATCGGGCTTCATATATACCCTATGTTAACAGTGTCTGGGTAGGATGACGGATGATGGATATTGTGGAAAAATGGGACTTGCTGCACATATCCCACTATATACAAATTGTAGCCTAAGGTGTCCCTAATAAAACCCAATAAGTCGTATATCCCAAATAATTTTGGAACTGGAGATATCGGGCTTCATATATACCATATGTTAACAGTGGCTGGGTAGGATGACGGATGATGGATATTGTGGAAAAATGGGACTTGCTGCACATATCCCACTATATACAAATTGTAGCCTAAGGTGTCCCTAATAAAACCCAAAAAGTCGTATATCCCAAATAATTTTGGAACTTGAGATATCGGGCTTCAAATATAGCCTATGTTAACAGTGGCTGGGTAGGATGACGGATGATGGATATTGTGGAAAAATGGGACTTGCTGCACATATCCCACTATATACAAATTGTAGCCTAAGGTGTCCCTAATAAAACCCAAAAAGTCGTATATCCCAAATAATTTTGGAACTTGAGATATCGGACTTCAAATATAGCCTATGTTAACAGTGGCTGGGTAGGATGACGGATGATGGATATTGTGGAAAAATGGGACTTGCTGCACATATCCCACTATATACAAATTGTAGCCTAAGGTGTCCCTAATAAAACCCAAAAAGTCGTATATCCCAAATAATTTTGGAACTTGAGATATCGGGCTTCAAATATAGCCTATGTTAACAGTGGCTGGGTAGGATGACGGATGATGGATATTGTGGAAAAATGGGACTTGCTGCACATATCCCACTATATACAAATTGTAGCCTAAGGTGTCCCTAATAAAACCCAAAAAGTCGTATATCCCAAATAATTTTGGAACTTGAGATATCGGGCTTCAAATATAGCCTATGTTAACAGTGGCTGGGTAGGATGACGGATGATGGATATTGTGGAAAAATGGGACTTGCTGCACATATCCCACTATATACAAATTGTAGCCTAAGGTGTCCCTAATAAAACCCAAAAAGTCGTATATCCCAAATAATTTTGGAACTTGAGATATCGGACTTCAAATATAGCCTATGTTAACAGTGGCTGGGTAGGATGACGGATGATGGATATTGTGGAAAAATGGGACTTGCTGCACATATCCCACTATATACAAATTGTAGCCTAAGGTGTCCCTAATAAAACCCAATAAGTCGTATATCCCAAATAATTTTGGAACTTGAGATATCGGGCTTCATATATACCCTATGTTAACAGTGGCTGGGTAGGATGACGGATGATGGATATTGTGGAAAAATGGGACTTGCTGCACATATCCCACTATATACAAATTGTAGCCTAAGGTGTCCCTAATAAAACCCAATAAGTCGTATATCCCAAATAATTTTGGAACTTGAGATATCGGGCTTCATATATACCCTATGTTAACAGTGTCTGGGTAGGATGACGGATGATGGATATTGTGGAAAAATGGGACTTGCTGCACATATCCCACTATATACAAATTGTAGCCTAAGGTGTCCCTAATAAAACCCAATAAGTCGTATATCCCAAATAATTTTGGAACTTGAGACATCGGGCTTCATATATACCCTATGTTAACAGAGGCTGGGTAGGATGACGGATGATGGATATTGTGGAAAAATGGGACTTGCTGCACATATCCCACTATATACAAATTGTAGCCTAAGGTGTCCCTAATAAAACCCAATAAGTCGTATATCCCAAATAATTTTGGAACTTGAGATATCGGGCTTCATATATACCCTATGTTAGCAGTGGCTGGGTAGGATGACGGATGATGGATATTGTGGAAAAATGGGACTTGCTGCACATATCCCACTATATACAAATTGTAGCCTAAGGTGTCCCTAATAAAACCCAAAAAGTCGTATATCCCAAATAATTTTGGAACTTGAGATATCGGGCTTCATATATACCCTATGTTAACAGTGTCTGGGTAGGATGACGGATGATGGATATTGTGGAAAAATGGGACATGCTGCACATATCCCACTATATACAAATTGTAGCCTAAGGTGTCCCTAATAAAACCCAATAAGTCGTATATCCCAAATAATTTTGGAACTTGAGATATCGGGCTTCATATATACCCTATGTTAACAGTGTCTGGGTAGGATGACGGATGATGGATATTGTGGAAAAATGGGACTTGCTGCACATATCCCACTATATACAAATTGTAGCCTAAGGTGTCCCTAATAAAACCCAATAAGTCGTATATCCCAAATAATTTTGGAACTGGAGATATCGGGCTTCATATATACCATATGTTAACAGTGGCTGGGTAGGATGACGGATGATGGATATTGTGGAAAAATGGGACTTGCTGCACATATCCCACTATATACAAATTGTAGCCTAAGGTGTCCCTAATAAAACCCAATAAGTCGTATATCCCAAATAATTTTGGAACTTGAGATATCGGGCTTCATATATACCCTATGTTAACAGTGTCTGGGTAGGATGACGGATGATGGATATTGTGGAAAAATGGGACTTGCTGCACATATCCCACTATATACAAATTGTAGCCTAAGGTGTCCCTAATAAAACCCAATAAGTCGTATATCCCAAATAATTTTGGAACTTGAGATATCGGGCTTCATATATACCCTATGTTAACAGTGGCTGGGTAGGATGACGGATGATGGATATTGTGGAAAAATGGGACTTGCTGCACATATCCCACTATATACAAATTGTAGCCTAAGGTGTCCCTAATAAAACCCAATAAGTCGTATATCCCAAATAATTTTGGAACTTGAGATATCGGGCTTCATATATACCCTATGTTAACAGTATCTGGGTAGGATGACGGATGATGGATATTGTGGAAAAATGGGACTTGCTGCACATATCCCACTATATACAAATTGTAGCCTAAGGTGTCCCTAATAAAACCCAATAAGTCGTATATCCCAAATAATTTTGGAACTTGAGATATCGGGCTTCATATATACCCTATGTTAACAGTGTCTGGGTAGGATGACGGATGATGGATATTGTGGAAAAATGGGACTTGCTGCACATATCCCACTATATACAAATTGTAGCCTAAGGTGTCCCTAATAAAACCCAATAAGTCGTATATCCCAAATAATTTTGGAACTTGAGACATCGGGCTTCATATATACCCTATGTTAACAGAGGCTGGGTAGGATGACGGATGATGGATATTGTGGAAAAATGGGACTTGCTGCACATATCCCACTATATACAAATTGTAGCCTAAGGTGTCCCTAATAAAACCCAATAAGTCGTATATCCCAAATAATTTTGGAACTTGAGATATCGGGCTTCATATATACCCTATGTTAGCAGTGGCTGGGTAGGATGACGGATGATGGATATTGTGGAAAAATGGGACTTGCTGCACATATCCCACTATATACAAATTGTAGCCTAAGGTGTCCCTAATAAAACCCAAAAAGTCGTATATCCCAAATAATTTTGGAACTTGAGATATCGGGCTTCATATATACCCTATGTTAACAGTGTCTGGGTAGGATGACGGATGATGGATATTGTGGAAAAATGGGACATGCTGCACATATCCCACTATATACAAATTGTAGCCTAAGGTGTCCCTAATAAAACCCAATAAGTCGTATATCCCAAATAATTTTGGAACTTGAGATATCGGGCTTCATATATACCCTATGTTAACAGTGTCTGGGTAGGATGACGGATGATGGATATTGTGGAAAAATGGGACTTGCTGCACATATCCCACTATATACAAATTGTAGCCTAAGGTGTCCCTAATAAAACCCAATAAGTCGTATATCCCAAATAATTTTGGAACTTGAGATATCGGGCTTCATATATACCCTATGTTAGCAGTGGCTGGGTAGGATGACGGATGATGGATATTGTGGAAAAATGGGACTTGCTGCACATATCCCACTATATACAAATTGTAGCCTAAGGTGTCCCTAATAAAACCCAAAAAGTCGTATATCCCAAATAATTTTGGAACTTGAGATATCGGGCTTCATATATACCCTATGTTAACAGTGTCTGGGTAGGATGACGGATGATGGATATTGTGGAAAAATGGGACATGCTGCACATATCCCACTATATACAAATTGTAGCCTAAGGTGTCCCTAATAAAACCCAATAAGTCGTATATCCCAAATAATTTTGGAACTTGAGATATCGGGCTTCATATATACCCTATGTTAACAGTGTCTGGGTAGGATGACGGATGATGGATATTGTGGAAAAATGGGACTTGCTGCACATATCCCACTATATACAAATTGTAGCCTAAGGTGTCCCTAATAAAACCCAATAAGTCGTATATCCCAAATAATTTTGGAACTGGAGATATCGGGCTTCATATATACCATATGTTAACAGTGGCTGGGTAGGATGACGGATGATGGATATTGTGGAAAAATGGGACTTGCTGCACATATCCCACTATATACAAATTGTAGCCTAAGGTGTCCCTAATAAAACCCAATAAGTCGTATATCCCAAATAATTTTGGAACTTGAGATATCGGGCTTCATATATACCCTATGTTAACAGTGTCTGGGTAGGATGACGGATGATGGATATTGTGGAAAAATGGGACTTGCTGCACATATCCCACTATATACAAATTGTAGCCTAAGGTGTCCCTAATAAAACCCAATAAGTCGTATATCCCAAATAATTTTGGAACTTGAGATATCGGGCGTCATATATACCCTATGTTAACAGTGGCTGGGTAGGATGACGGATGATGGATATTGTGGAAAAATGGGACTTGCTGCACATATCCCACTATATACAAATTGTAGCCTAAGGTGTCCCTAATAAAACCCAATAAGTCGTATATCCCAAATAATTTTGGAACTTGAGATATCGGGCGTCATATATACCCTATGTTAACAGTGTCTGGGTAGGATGACGGATGATGGATATTGTGGAAAAATGGGACATGCTGCACATATCCCACTATATACAAATTGTAGCCTAAGGTGTCCCTAATAAAACCCAATAAGTCGTATATCCCAAATAATTTTGGAACTTGAGATATCGGGCTTCATATATACCCTATGTTAACAGTGTCTGGGTAGGATGACGGATGATGGATATTGTGGAAAAATGGGACTTGCTGCACATATCGCACTATATACAAATTGTAGCCTAAGGTGTCCCTAATAAAACCCAATAAGTCGTATATCCCAAATAATTTTGGAACTGGAGATATCGGGCTTCATATATACCATATGTTAACAGTGGCTGGGTAGGATGACGGATGATGGATATTGTGGAAAAATGGGACTTGCTGCACATATCCCACTATATACAAATTGTAGCCTAAGGTGTCCCTAATAAAACCCAATAGGTCGTATATCCCAAATAATTTTGGAACTGGAGATATCGGGCTTCATATATACCCTATGTTAACAGTGTCTGGGTAGGATGACGGATGATGGATATTGTGGAAAAATGGGACTTGCTGCACATATCCCACTATATACAAATTGTAGCCTAAGGTGTCCCTAATAAAACCCAATAAGTCGTATATCCCAAATAATTTTGGAACTGGAGATATCGGGCTTCATATATACCATATGTTAACAGTGGCTGGGTAGGATGACGGATGATGGATATTGTGGAAAAATGGGACTTGCTGCACATATCCCACTATATACAAATTGTAGCCTAAGGTGTCCCTAATAAAACCCAATAAGTCGTATATCCCAAATAATTTTGGAACTTGAGATATCGGGCTTCATATATCTATGTTAACAGTGGCTGGGTAGGATGACGGATGATGGATATTGTGGAAAAATGGGACTTGCTGCACATATCCCACTATATACAAATTGTAGCCTAAGGTGTCCCTAATAAAACCCAATAAGTCGTATATCCCAAATAATTTTGGAACTTGAGATATCGGGCTTCATATATACCCTATGTTAACAGTGTCTGGGTAGGATGACGGATGATGGATATTGTGGAAAAATGGGACTTGCTGCACATATCCCACTATATACAAATTGTAGCCTAAGGTGTCCCTAATAAAACCCAATAAGTCGTATATCCCAAATAATTTTGGAACTGGAGATATCGTTAACAGTGGCTGGGTAGGATGACGGATGATGGATATTGTGGAAAAATGGGACTTGCTGCACATATCCCACTATATACAAATTGTAGCCTAAGGTGTCCCTAATAAAACCCAATAAGTCGTATATCCCAAATAATTTTGGAACTTGAGATATCGGGCTTCATATATGCTACATATATAGATACAAATATACAATATAATATGTAGCAAACGTAGCTAACTTTTTTATTTCACAGTAGCTTTTAAAATTTTCTGAATTATTAGATTTTAACAGAACAGATTTCGGATTTTAACAGAACAGATGTCAGATTTTAACTGAACTGATTTCTGATTTAACAGAGAAACAGGGTTGTTTATAATGGAGGGAACAGTAGAAGATTATGTTTTTGTCAAACAGTTTATTATAGCAATACACTGCCCTTTGATTTGAAGGTGCTGTGGTCTAGTCGGTAGTGTGTTGGCTTTTTAGACGAAAGGACGCGGTTCAAATCCCAAGTCGGGCGTCAGAAAATTTCTTTTAATTTTTTTTATTTTTTCTAACACATATCAGATATATAAAATTATTCAGTATATATTTATATCAATATTTTAATATTAAAATATATGTATTAGAAAAAAAAAATAAAATAAAAAAATTTTAGACGCCCGACTTGGGATTTGAACCGTGTCATGATTGAGAACAAGCAATTGAATTTATTTAACAATTTGACTGCCGCGGCAATTTTCAGGAAGTTGGCCAAAAATGACAATTTGATTTTTTCACATTATATTACTAAAAACTCTATTTTTGGATCATAGGCGTGATCAAAAAGAAAATATGATTTTTTTAAGGAGGAAAAGTGGCTTTCCCTAGAAAGGAACGCAATCTACGAGTAATCTCGTAGTTGGCAGTCAACGTGAATTTTGAATTAATTCATGTTTCAAAAATATTCTCAAAAATTTTGTATTTATTTAATTAATTATAATAATTTTATTAATTTTTATAATTACATCAAATAATAATAATTGAATTAAATAGTTCAATTAAATAATTATATTAAATAATAAATTTAAAAAAATCAGACAAAAACCACCCCAGTTAGGTATTGAACTCAGGCATGATAGAGAACAATTTCAAAAATATCCTCAACAGTCTAGTACTTACAACCTTTAACAATGATGTCAAACAGATTGGTTTAGCCCCTGTCCAGGATGTGTTTTCTTTTTTATAAAATATATATATTAATGTATTGTAGTTTTCTTTTTTGTTATTCATTACATATCATTAATTATTATGTTAATACCATTTCAGTACAAAATATGCGAGATTAAAATGCGTCACTTGGATGTAGTACAATGAAAACATCGGGGAAGCCCCAGTTTTGTTTTTACTTTTAAACAGTTAATCAAAAAAAAATTGCAAATTTCACTTTCCGTCATGGTAACTAAAATCAAGTATAAAGCATACAAACTTGAGTCCGCTGTGGTCTAGTAGGTAGTGTGTTAGATTACTAAACGAAAGGTCACGGTTCGAATCGCAGGTCGGGCATGAAAAGGGTGTTGTATTTTCGTTTTTAAAAAATATATATTTTTTCTAATACATATTAAATTAAATTAAATTATTATTAAATTATTAAATTAAATTAAAGCTTATTAATATATATAATAAAAAAGTAGAATATAATACATAAAATAAATACGTACTTTTTTGAAAGCTGAATAAATTTGAAATTCAATTGCTTATTCGCAATCATGTACAAGTTCAATCCCGAGTTAGGGTTTTTGTGTGATTTATTTTACTTTTTCTTCTAATACATATATTTTATATTGAATTGTCAATATTGAAAATATATTGAAATATTGATATAAGTATATACTGATAAATTTTATATATCTGATATGTATTATAAAAAATAAAAAAAAAAATCTTTTTGACACCCGACTTGGGATTTGAACCGGGTCTCTTCGTCTGATAAGCCAACACACTACCGACTAGACCACAGCACCTTCAAATGAAGCCGCAGTGTATTGCTATAATAAACTGTTTGACAAACACCTAATGTTCTACTGTTCCCACCATTATAAACAACCCTGTTTCTCTGTTAAATCAGAAATCAGTTCTGTTAAAATCTGAAATCTGTTCTGTTAAAATCCGAAATCTGTTCTGTTAAAATCTAATATGTCAGAAAATTTTAAAAGCTACTATGAAATAAAAAAGTTAGCTACGTTTGCTACATATTATATTGTATATTTGTATCTATATATATATATAGCATATTTGAAGCCCGATATCTCAAGTTCCAAAATTATTTGGGATATACGACTTATTGGGTTTTATTAGGGACACCTTAGGCTACAATTTGTATATAGTGGGATATGTGCAGCAAGTCCCATTTTTCCACAATATCCATCATCCGTCATCCTACCCAGCCACTGTTAACGATATCTCCAGTTCCAAAATTATTTGGGATATACGACTTATTGGGTTTTATTAGGGACACCTTAGGCTACAATTTGTATATAGTGGGATATGTGCAGCAAGTCCCATTTTTCCACAATATCCATCATCCGTCATCCTACCCAGACACTGTTAACATAGGGTATATATGAAGCCCGATATCTCAAGTTCCAAAATTATTTGGGATATACGACTTATTGGGTTTTATTAGGGACACCTTAGGCTACAATTTGTATATAGTGGGATATGTGCAGCAAGTCCCATTTTTCCACAATATCCATCATCCGTCATCCTACCCAGCCACTGTTAACATAGATATATGAAGCCCGATATCTCAAGTTCCAAAATTATTTGGGATATACGACTTATTGGGTTTTATTAGGGACACCTTAGGCTACAATTTGTATATAGTGGGATATGTGCAGCAAGTCCCATTTTTCCACAATATCCATCATCCGTCATCCTACCCAGCCACTGTTAACATATGGTATATATGAAGCCCGATATCTCCAGTTCCAAAATTATTTGGGATATACGACTTATTGGGTTTTATTAGGGACACCTTAGGCTACAATTTGTATATAGTGGGATATGTGCAGCAAGTCCCATTTTTCCACAATATCCATCATCCGTCATCCTACCCAGACACTGTTAACATAGGGTATATATGAAGCCCGATATCTCAAGTTCCAAAATTATTTGGGATATACGACTTATTGGGTTTTATTAGGGACACCTTAGGCTACAATTTGTATATAGTGGGATATGTGCAGCAAGTCCCATTTTTCCACAATATCCATCATCCGTCATCCTACCCAGATACTGTTAACATAGGGTATATATGAAGCCCGATATCTCAAGTTCCAAAATTATTTGGGATATACGACTTATTGGGTTTTATTAGGGACACCTTAGGCTACAATTTGTATATAGTGGGATATGTGCAGCAAGTCCCATTTTTCCACAATATCCATCATCCGTCATCCTACCCAGCCACTGTTAACATAGGGTATATATGAAGCCCGATATCTCAAGTTCCAAAATTATTTGGGATATACGACTTATTGGGTTTTATTAGGGACACCTTAGGCTACAATTTGTATATAGTGGGATATGTGCAGCAAGTCCCATTTTTCCACAATATCCATCATCCGTCATCCTACCCAGCCACTGTTAACATAGGCTATATTTGAAGTCCGATATCTCAAGTTCCAAAATTATTTGGGATATACGACTTTTTGGGTTTTATTAGGGACACCTTAGGCTACAATTTGTATATAGTGGGATATGTGCAGCAAGTCCCATTTTTCCACAATATCCATCATCCGTCATCCTACCCAGCCACTGTTAACATATGGTATATATGAAGCCCGATATCTCCAGTTCCAAAATTATTTGGGATATACGACTTATTGGGTTTTATTAGGGACACCTTAGGCTACAATTTGTATATAGTGGGATATGTGCAGCAAGTCCCATTTTTCCACAATATCCATCATCCGTCAACCTACCCAGCCACTGTTAACATAGGGTATATATGAAGCCCGATATCTCAAGTTCCAAAATTATTTGGGATATACGACTTATTGGGTTTTATTAGGGACACCTTAGGCTACCATTTGTATATAGTGGGATATGTGCAGCAAGTCCCATTTTTCCACAATATCCATCATCCGTCATCCTACCCAGCCACTGTTAACATAGGGTATATATGAAGCCCGATATCTCCAGTTCCAAAATTATTTGGGATATACGACTTATTGGGTTTTATTAGGGACACCTTAGGCTACAACTTGTATATAGTGGGATATGTGCAGCAAGTCCCATTTTTCCACAATATCCATCATCCGTCATCCTACCCAGACACTGTTAACATAGGGTATATATGAAGCCCGATATCTCAAGTTCCAAAATTATTTGGGATATACGACTTATTGGGTTTTATTAGGGACACCTTAGGCTACAATTTGTATATAGTGGGATATGTGCAGCAAGTCCCATTTTTCCACAATATCCATCATCCGTCATCCTACCCAGCCACTGTTAACATAGGCTATATTTGAAGCCCGATATCTCAAGTTCCAAAATTATTTGGGATATACGACTTTTTGGGTTTTATTAGGGACACCTTAGGCTACAATTTGTATATAGTGGGATATGTGCAGCAAGTCCCATTTTTCCACAATATCCATCATCCGTCATCCTACCCAGCCACTGTTAACATAGGCTATATTTGAAGTCCGATATCTCAAGTTCCAAAATTATTTGGGATATACGACTTTTTGGGTTTTATTAGGGACACCTTAGGCTACAATTTGTATATAGTGGGATATGTGCAGCAAGTCCCATTTTTCCACAATATCCATCATCCGTCATCCTACCCAGCCACTGTTAACATAGGCTATATTTGAAGCCCGATATCTCAAGTTCCAAAATTATTTGGGATATACGACTTTTTGGGTTTTATTAGGGACACCTTAGGCTACAATTTGTATATAGTGGGATATGTGCAGCAAGTCCCATTTTTCCACAATATCCATCATCCGTCATCCTACCCAGCCACTGTTAACATAGGCTATATTTGAAGTCCGATATCTCAAGTTCCAAAATTATTTGGGATATACGACTTTTTGGGTTTTATTAGGGACACCTTAGGCTACAATTTGTATATAGTGGGATATGTGCAGCAAGTCCCATTTTTCCACAATATCCATCATCCGTCATCCTACCCAGCCACTGTTAACATAGGCTATATTTGAAGCCCGATATCTCAAGTTCCAAAATTATTTGGGATATACGACTTTTTGGGTTTTATTAGGGACACCTTAGGCTACAATTTGTATATAGTGGGATATGTGCAGCAAGTCCCATTTTTCCACAATATCCATCATCCGTCATCCTACCCAGCCACTGTTAACATAGGGTATATATGAAGCCCGATATCTCAAGTTCCAAAATTATTTGGGATATACGACTTTTTGGGTTTTATTAGGGACACCTTAGGCTACAATTTGTATATAGTGGGATATGTGCAGCAAGTCCCATTTTTCCACAATACCCATCATCCGTCATCCTACCCAGCCACTGTTAACATAGGCTATATTTGAAGCCCGATATCTCAAGTTCCAAAATTATTTGGGATATACGACTTTTTGGGTTTTATTAGGGACACCTTAGGCTACAATTTGTATATAGTGGGATATGTGCAGCAAGTCCCATTTTTCCACAATATCCATCATCCGTCATCCTACCCAGCCACTGTTAACATAGGCTATATTTGAAGTCCGATATCTCAAGTTCCAAAATTATTTGGGATATACGACTTTTTGGGTTTTATTAGGGACACCTTAGGCTACAATTTGTATATAGTGGGATATGTGCAGCAAGTCCCATTTTTCCACAATATCCATCATCCGTCATCCTACCCAGCCACTGTTAACATAGGCTATATTTGAAGCCCGATATCTCAAGTTCCAAAATTATTTGGGATATACGACTTTTTGGGTTTTATTAGGGACACCTTAGGCTACAATTTGTATATAGTGGGATATGTGCAGCAAGTCCCATTTTTCCACAATATCCATCATCCGTCATCCTACCCAGCCACTGTTAACATAGGGTATATATGAAGCCCGATATCTCAAGTTCCAAAATTATTTGGGATATACGACTTTTTGGGTTTTATTAGGGACACCTTAGGCTACAATTTGTATATAGTGGGATATGTGCAGCAAGTCCCATTTTTCCACAATACCCATCATCCGTCATCCTACCCAGCCACTGTTAACATAGGCTATATTTGAAGCCCGATATCTCAAGTTCCAAAATTATTTGGGATATACGACTTTTTGGGTTTTATTAGGGACACCTTAGGCTACAATTTGTATATAGTGGGATATGTGCAGCATGTCCTATTTGCCCACAATATCGATAATCCTACCTTGACTATTTTCTGTTAACCACTTAACATGGCTCTGTTAGCTTTAACATTACCTCTGTTAAAATTTTTGGTTTTTGTCTTTGCTAGTTAAATTTGAATTTATCTTCACACACATTTTACTCTGCCATATAAAAGACAAGTCAAAGCAGGTAAGTTAGGTTAGGTTAGAGGACGTGTACTTATCAATTAAGACAAGTACAGTACTCGGAAGTGGAATTAACCCATTGTACAACGTCCTAGTTTCTCACACCACTTATGTTGTGTGTGTTAATTTTATACATGAGTGGTGGGACCTACAGTTTAAAGTGAACTCCGAACGACAGATTTTTTTGAGAAACTTTTTTATGGCAATTTTTATTTTAACGCTCAGAGTTTTGCCAGACATCTGCTGAGAGGAAGACGCCGAAGACATACTTTTTGTATTTTGTCTTGATGCCTGGCCTGGGGCTCGAACTTACTAGACTACGACAACTTCAAGTAAGCAGGTAAGTGAGTTAGTAAAAGTTCTTTCACTCTTGTGTGAAGACGCGGTGTGCTTGAAGAGATTAATCGTGGTTTGAAGATCTCCGTTACAAAGATCTGTCCAATAATTGCCTAGTAATTGTTATTGTTTATGCAAAGAGTGTAAATAGAGGAATAATAACGAAAAGCAATTGTTGTTCTTTACATCAAGTTGTAAACAATGGCACACAGAATTGAGCGAATAAGAAACAATTTTAATTAAAACTAAACACAATTTCATGTTTATTTTATTGGCAATCTACGAGCTCATATTTTAAACGTTGTTAACAGGTACTAAGCTTAACAATATTGGAGTTACTGCTTGAATGGCATCCAATGAATTTGCAAATTCGTCTTGAGTTTGACAACAAATTTTCCAAAAATTTCCCATTAAACACTCGTATATTTTTTAGATCATCGAATAATTTAAGAACAGGTTGAATTTTTTTTCTACAAGAACGATGCAACAATTAAAATTGCATTGAAATTGAAATTATAAAACAATTTTTACTTTTTTTCTTTCTGTAAATTTATTTATTGTTTTGTAGTCGTTGTTTTATAATTTGTTTTATTATTTTTGTTTTTAGTTTTATTATTAAATAATAATAATAATAATATATTGAAATAAAATAATTGAAAATATTTTAAGACAGACAAACAGTCTCATTAACTAACAAATGACTTTGATTAGGTCTGTTATACAGTGATTTCGAACTCAATTCGATGATCTTCTCTTCAAATGGTGTGTTTAGACGCTAAAATAATCACACACAAGTATTGTTCACACATACTATACAGAGAGATACATGCATACATATGTATGCATGTACATATGTATAGTATTTGTTTGATTATGATTTTTATTTTTTAGGTTATCAACCAGACAGTCAGTCAGTAATTATTTATTATTTGTTTATTATCAATGCAAGGCCCATGAAATCTTTAACTAATAATAATCACTTCTTATTGTTTTTGTTTTTGTTTTTTAACATAAAATTTTTAGATGCAGCACCAACTTTATCTTGTATTTCAGAGAGAGAGAAACAACAACAAACAAAACGGAAAAGAAAGAAAGAAAGTCTTGAGACTTACCAATATCATCGTTATTATCAGTCAATGATTCCATTATCACTTGTTGCTGTTCCTGCTCCTGTTGTTGTGTTAATTTCGTTGCTATTGTTGTAGTTGTTGCTGCTGTTGATTCATCCTCTATACCCTTCATTGTTGTTGCCACAATTCGTTTATCATCACGACGATCTAATCATTTGGAAATACGAGTGTCCAGCACCTGGTGCATGAAAACAAAAACGAAAATAAAGAAAGAAAAATTTATTTTTTTTGTTTGTATTTTTTAAATTCAATTTTTTTTGTAATTTATGATGTTTTATGAATAATTATTGTTTTGTTTTCTTTTTTCTTTTAATAAATAATTCACTGATAAGGTTTTTAAAGCATTTATAAAATGTTTTTTTTTTTGTTTTATAACACCACTATAGTCGAGATGGGTAAGTATGTTGGATTAAAGCTTTCGCTGGTAACACTTAAAAGTACTTAAAAAATGTTTACCGCAAGTCTACCTGAAAGTTTAAAACTGTCCTTTATTCTTAGCAATATTCTTGCTCTGGACCAGAGATCAGCAATGAATCGTTTTTTCGTTACTCATAAGCAGTCATGAAATTTTGAATATAAGTGAGTTAACAATATTGAAATTTAACTACGTACTCTGATTCATTCGTACTCACTACAACGTTGACATCGAACTCATTTCATTCATGACTTTAGATTCGAAGTCGCCGTAGTCTAGTAGGTAGTGTGTTGGCTTATTAGACGCAAAAGCCTGGGTTCGAGCCCCAGGCCAGGCATCAAAGACAAAATACAAAAAGTATTTTTTCGGCGACTTCCTCTCAGTAGATTTCTGACAAAAACTCTGAGAGTAAATAAAAATTGCCATGAAAAGTTTCTCACTAAATAAAAATCTGTCGTTCGGAGTCGACTTTAAACTGTAGGTCCCACCACTCATGTATAAAATTAACACACACAACATAAGTGGTGTGAGAAACTAGGACGTTGTACAATGGGTCAATTCGGCCTCCGGGTACTGTACTTGTCTTAATTGACGAGTACACGTCCTCTAACCTAACCTTGATTCGAGTGACTTGAATCATTCAACAAAAGTCTTAGTTGTTGTTGTTGCTTTTACAAAAAGAGAAAAAAGATAGATCAGCAAGCAGAGCAAACACACAACCTTCTAGTGAGTATTTTAGTGTTCTTAAGCGATTCATACTTATTTTCTGCTGCGTGTATATGTTGAGTTATGGAGAATCGAAATCAACATCATCATACGTGTTGTTAAGTATGAATAAGTATGATGAGTACTTCAAACTTTGAATATGAGTAGAGGTTCCATGATATTAAAATAAGTATGAATGCGTATAAGTATCAGAAATTATGAGCATGATTCGATTCTACTCATCTCTTTGAATACTCATTGCTGATCACTGCTCTGGACAACACTTCAATTCAAAATTTGCACGGACATCGGTCAGGAATATCGTTTCAGAAAAAGAAAATAAACCACGAATGCACTATAATGCTGTATGAAATGTCAAGGTTTGTAGAACAGCTTTCAGAATCCTCTTACATTGAAACGGTCAATCTGTAGTCTTCTGCCATTTTCTGAAAAATCCCAGCCTTTCGTACAACAATCTGCGCGAGTCGTTCAACGCTTAGGTTATGTTAGGTTAGAGGACGTGTACTTGTCAATTAAGACAAGTACAGTCCCCGGTTTCGAATTGACCCATCGTACAACGTCCTAGTTTCTCACACCACTTTTGTTGTGTGTGTGTTAATTTTATACATGAGCGGTGGGACCTAAAGTTTAAAGTCGACTCTGAACGACAGATTATTGAGAAACTTTTTCATGGCAATTTTATTTTAACGTTCAGAGTTTTTGCCAGAAATCTGCTGAGAGGAAGTCGCCGAAGAAATATTTTTTGTATTTTGTCTTTGATGCCTGGCCTGGGGCTCGAACCCAGGCTTTTGCGTCTAATAAGCCAACACACTACCTACTAGAATAAGTCGACTTCAAAAAATTCAATGCTTACTCTTAATAAGTTCTTGCGCTATTACAGCAGCAAATTTGATTGAATTTATAATCATACTTAGCTACCCTACCATATCTAGAATTGATATTCCTCTGCTAAATTAACCCACACAAACTTTGCTCATATTACTTGCTTTGGAATCAGACAAATTTGATTTGCAGAATATATATGCAGAACAAAATTTGAATTAAAGTTAACCGGAATTCATTTTAGAAATCTCATAGCGATTATAACGAGACACAGGCCTCTATTATTGCTCTGCCTGGAGGCAGCGAATACCTTAGAATAACTTCTGCAAAAGCTGTATTGAAGTCTAAGAAGATAAGGCTTCAGGTTATCTTGGTTTTCATTGTCCGATGGGAAACCTGAAATAAAGATTTCTTGGGCATCATGAGCTTATTGATAAGAGATAAGGCTTACGCAGTGGTTGATAATGCCAACAGAGAGTTATAGATGAATTACGGATTACAACGGGCCCACGTAGGCTATAGTTCTTGAAACGGCTGCAGATTTAACGTAACCTAAACTAAAGCTCTTATATCATTATCTAGCCAAGAGTATCAAGAGTAACGCGGTCAGCTAACAACTGTCTTGGTTGAGCGTCATAGTCTCTCTAGATCTTGTCTCTGACAGTGAATAGATAGCTCGATTTGCAACATTTGTATGGTAGAGTATCAAGAAAACTTGATTGTCTATAACGGTTTTAACGAAATTTAATTAATTTTAATTTAATTTTTCCTCTTCTTCTTCTGTATAATTTCGTTTTTTATCGGTCTCTAAGTGGAAACAATAACAATCGTAAAGTAATCGATTTATTTTCTTTTGTCTCAGGAATGTACGTGTGTCGTTGCAAAAGAATTTCATGTAAAATAAGTTAATTTTTTTATTGTTGTTGCTATAAGAAATTAATTGATAAGAAATTAATAAAAAAAAATCCTTATAAAAGATTTAAAAGAATGCAAACATTAAAACGTGTTCACATAGAAACTGCAATTCGAAGATTTTACTCTTTTATAGCTCTGCTTGTAATAAATTTCATTTCGATTTACATTGTTTTGCAATGGCAATAAATGATTAATTTCCCTCATAATGCAATTGACTAATAATTGTTACAGTTTCTTCTTCTTTTTTTTGTTTATTTTTTATTACAATTTGGACTTTGTTCTTGTGATTTTAAAAAAGGAATCATAAAAGTGTTTTTGTAATGAATTCAGCAAGAGAAAGAAAAAGAAAAGAAAAGAAAAAGGAAAAAGAAATTATACTTTTACGACTCTTGTTCTGAGGGAATGACTAACAAACACAATTATTGGCCTCTAGACTCTAGGAAGTGTTTCACAGATTGTTTGTTATTGCGTTTCAAATGAAACAAGAAAAGGAAAATGCGCGCACGTATACACCTACAATTTCCCGGAAACTTAGATTAAACAGCGAGCGAGTGTTTTGGGATTACAATGTGAAGGTCCTCAGGTATAATAATAAAAAAAGGCTAGTTAGACTGAGTACTTCTAGGAGCAATCGGAATAAGATCGTATGATTTCGATGAAAACAAATTAAACAACTTTCCGCATTCGATTCGTTACATTCCAAGGAATGTCCTTCTCGGGGTGTTGTTCAAGGGCAAACGTTTGTTGTTCGCATATCCTTTCAGCAGCAATTCTGAGGATGACATCAGGTTTATCTGTTGTTTTTTGGAAATAATGCCTTCTATTGGGTGTATAAGTGACAAACATTTGTTGATTGAGTCCTTCTCTTTCTCAAGAGGCCGTTTGACGTTCCTCTGATGCTCATTGTTGTTGTTGCTTTCTACAGTGGGCAAGCTTTGCAGGAGTGCTTTCTATATGCATTATTTGTAGGAGATTGAAGCTTTGTACAGTTAAAAATCATGGTAAAATTTTCTTTGACATTACATTACACTAGAGATCAGCAATGAGTATTCAAAAAGACGAGTGGAATCGAATCATACTCATAATTTCTGATACATATACATACGCATTCATATTTATTTTAATACCATGGAACTTCTACTCATATTCAAAGTAGGAAGTACTCATCATACTTATTCATACTTAACAACACGTATGATGTTGATGTTGATTTCGACTCTCGATAACTCGACATATATACGAATCACAAAGTAAGTATGAATCGCGTACGAACACTAAATTACTCGAGTCACTCGAATCATTTCTAAGTATTATAAGAAGTATTTTTCTAAATTTATGAATCTGAATGAGTAGGTAGTATGAATCAAACATATTTCGAATGTTATGAGTTTAATGTCAACGTTGTACGGATACTCATTGCAACCTGTACTTATAAATCAACGTTGTAGTGAGTACGAATGAATCAGAGTACATAGTTAAATTTCAACATTGTTGACTCACTTATAAAGGGTGTTTTTTATAGAGGTATAGAACTTTAAGTTGGCATTACTTTTCAAGATGGCGACCGTCTGACTGTCAAGTGATTTATTCTCAGTTTGGTTTGGCAATTCATCATGAATAGACTCACGCCTGAACAATGCTTGCAAATAGTGCAACTTTATTTCGAAAATAATGGTTCTGTGCGGAAAACGTATCGCGCACTACGTCCATTTTATCGTCGACAAAATCGTCCATCAGAGCAACAAAATCCAACTCGTGCAAGAATTGAATCCAAACGATCATCAAGTAAGGCGTAGATTCGTCGAATAGGCCCAAAACGAGATTACCGTTGTTCCCGATTTTCATAAGCGAATTTTGTTTAGCGATGAAGCGCACTTCTGGTTGCATGGCTACGTCAACAAACAAAACTGCCGCATTTGGAGTGAAGGTAATCCTCAAGTGTATTGTGGAAACACCGTTACATCCAGAAAAACTGACTGTTTGGTGCGCTTTATGGGCTGGTGGAATCATTGGTCCGTACTTTTTCAAAAACGATGGTGGCCAGAACGTTACAGTCAATGGTGATCGGTATTGAGCCATGATTACTAACTTTTTCATTCATGAATTGAATAACCATGATGTCCAGGAGATGTGGTTTCAACAAGACGGCGCAACATGGCAAACAGCTCGTGCCACAATAGATTTATTGAAAGACACGTTTGGTGACCGCCTAATTTCACGTTTTGGGCCTGTGAATTGGCCTCCAAGATCTTGTGATTGTGAACACCGCTAGACTACTTTCTGTGGGGCTATGTAAAGTCATTGGTCTATGCGGTAAAGCCACATACGCTTGACCATTTGGAAGACAACATTCGCCGTATTATTGCCGATACGCGGCCACAAATGTTGGAAAAAGTCATCGAAAATTGGACTCCAGATTGGACTACATCCGCGCCAGCCGTGGCGGTCATATGCCAGAAATCATATTTAAAATGTAATGCCACAAGATTATCTTTCGGATAAATAAAATTCATGTCAATCGAATAATCCATCGTTGTTTTATTGCAACTTAAAGTTCTATACCTCTATAAAAAAAACTCCCTTTATTAAAAATTTTATGAGTGCTTATGAGTAGCGAAAAAACGATTCATTACACCATCGTCAATTCCTATACGGTAGAGCAGTAACAAAGAATCGAGTAAACCCAAGAACTTCAGGGACCTACGCTAAACGTCCGCAATGATAGCAAGCGAAACCTGGATTATCAGAACCAAACGTTACAATGATAAATTCACTGCACAATTATTTACTTAAGGCCAGTTTACTAAAGATTTCAAGTTTTTCTAAAATATACGAGCTTAAACCACTACTTGTCGAAAACAAGTACGAATTAATTTTTGTTATCTGCACTTTTCTTAAATTCCTGACCCAAGACTACTAGACTTAAAAAAATATCACACGATTTAATGACGTCAGTCGGAAGAACCAAAGATAGGGTGCAAAGTCAATGATACTCATACGAGGCGTTACTTGAATTCTTTTATTCTTGGCATGATTGAAGAAGAACTAGAAGAGAAAAACACAATCAAATAATAAAACACATCAGCAAACCAAAAAAAGAAAAATCATAAAATTTGTTATGAAATCGTAGATAAAAACAAACGAAATCGTTGATTGCAAGCTTGAGCAAGTGTTGAGTGTAATAAAACCGATTTATGGCCACCCATTTTGGTGGTCGTTTTTCTTTGCTTCAAAAGTTTTCAGTTTCAGTGAATTTTTCATTTCCACGTTTAAACTTATATGCGCATTAAAAGAAAGGTACGAAGTTATTAACTTTGTTTTTGCCATTTTTTTCTTCTAAAAATAAATGCGAAAAAATAAAAAAATGACTATAAACCGGGGGTCCATATCGCCAAAAGAGGTCTGATAAAATATTTCTACATTTACAAAATAAAAAACAGAAAAAAAGAGTCAATTTTATATGTACATATGTATGTATGTACGTGTGTTGGCGTTTATTATCGTTGACGCTTATCATCTAATTGGCCGTGGTGGTGGTGGTGTGTTGCTGGTTGTTCTCTTTGGGTGCGAATAAATTATAGTTGGATTGAGTGGATTGGCGGTATTATAACGGTTTTATGCATTTAGTAACGGGGTCTGTATTATGATTATAACCCCCAAAATAGAAAATTAAATTTATTGTGTTTTTTTTAAAGAGTGGATCATAAAAATTACTATTTATTGCACCATAAAACACAAGTACAGTGAAGAGCAAAACAATTCCCAACAAATTTATTCGCATGTTATTTCAAACTAATAAATCCTACAGGAAATCCTACAGATCAGTGTTGCATTACTGAAATTTTGAAATGGGACTGAACTATAACTGAAAAAGTACTTTTTTGCATCAAATGGTACTTTTGGTCATTATAACCCTTCAATCAGGATTGTGTGTTAATTTTATACATGAGGGGCGGGACCTACAGTTTTAAGTCAACTACGAACGACAGATTTTTTGAGAAACTTTTCATGGCAAATTTATTTTAAAGCTCAGACTTTTTGCCAGAAATCTGCTGAGGAAAACTCGCCGAAAAATTTTTTTTTTTATATTTCCGTTTTGATGCCTGACCTGGGGTTTGAACCGCGGTCTTACGTCTAATAAGCCAACATACTACCTACTAGACTACGGCAACACAAAGGAAAACCCTGTTATGGAGGCGTTGATCTACCGTGAAATAGGGACTTACAGATTTTTGAACCGTGGCCTTACGTTTAATAAGCCAAGACACTACCTACGAACTACGGCGACAACACTCTGTTCAGCTACGCTAAATGTCTTGGAATCTTACTTGACAGCAAACTGAACTGGAGAGTAAATACACAATTCAGTACCACCTTGATAACAAAAGCTCTTTATTGCTGCAGTGATGTACATATTAACCCTAAAAGTGTATACTGACTGCACGACATAGCAAACCTACTCTATTTTATGGGTACGCAAATTGGTGTTTCACTTTAGGGAAAAGAAATATCAAATTCGCTTTGAGCGCATTATAAAGATGGTGACGATTATGATAGTAGTTGCTCTTCGAACTACAGCGTCCAAAGCATTGTTTATTATCTTTAACTGGTTGCCAGCAGACATGTTGGCTGTCAACTCAGTATTGGCTCCGAGTGTCATAGGAAAACCCTAGGTATGGTTGATCCAGATCTCCCTAAATGATGAAAACATGAACTGGCTTCTGATCATTGTTTCATAACGAACATACAGGATAGATCCCACACATCCCTTAGTAGAGAATGACATCCAAGTATTCAATGACGGATACATATAACGTGATAAAGTCGAATGTGAAATCAGGTAATATTCCTTGTACAACTCGATTATTGTAGTACTATTCAGTCTAATGACTCTAAAGACTGCCTCCATGCGAATTAAGTATCAGATTATAACGAGTGCAGATATTCGCCTATTTATCGGTCATATCATCCCTAGAGAGTGTGTACACCACACTTAAGATTGTTCCGTTTGGTGCTGAAGAAAATTCGAAGGAATTCATGCATGAAATCGACATTATTCTAAAGAGGGAAAACAAATGATTCCACATAAAATTTATTAATTTGCACAGTAATGATGGGATAATGAACCCCTTATATGGATATACGCAGAACACAATTTGTGTTAAACTTAACTACCAGAGTCCAGTAAAGAACCCACAGCAATTATAACAAGACACTGACTACTACAGCCAAGACAGTACCATTCAAAATCGAATGGATCCGGAGCCTGAGTAAAAAGCCTATTAGAACCACTATAGGAATTCTGGCTGGATTTTGCTCTTTGAGTGCGAAGTTTGTGTAACAAAGGTATTCACGTGGAAACCAGTGATCTGGTATTCAGTAGTACAGGCACCTTAAGGAGAATAATGCCAACCGATTGCCAATGGAACTCCGGATACTGTATTGCCACATGCTTTTCCCAACATGGTGCAGAATATGATGCATTGGCGAGATTACATTATCAAACACGAAGGAAAAGACATCAAACCTGTTAAAGCTTTCCACACGGGTGTCGTGTATTTACGGCAGTCACTTGGTTGAGCACAACGGGTAATGTCGTGTAACAACGGCAGTTACTTATTGCTCCAAAGATGCTTTTCACGAACGATGACGGTGAAGTATGGTCAATCGCGTGAATAGTTGCAAAGTGTGAACAGTTCCGCTGTCGGGAACGTTTTAATGAATGAACCATATTCGTGGTGGAACATGAAGTTTAGAGAATGTATGGAGGCGTGTTAATTCACCCAAATTCAAAATATGTTACAAAATTCTTTACAAATTTTGAGTGAACATTTGTCAATAGAACTCACCTTTTAATATTAACGCCACTCTTGTTTGTTTTTGTTTTAATTTTTTCTTTAAATTAATTTCTTATATTGTTATTGCACTTTTATTTCTATTTATTTATCAGACTATTTTTTGCATGTCTTTTTTGTTAATATTTTTATTGTTGTTTTGACTTGTTTGGTTTTTTGTTTTTTTTCTGCTTTTTTTTGTACACAATTTTTGCGTAACACTTGCCAGCATTCGTACAATGCCTTACACTGTCATGATATTTTTTATTTTGTTTTTATTTTTAGGAATTGTTGCTGTGGTGAATTTCTTTCACGAGAAAATCTTTTAAATTAAAAAAGGGGCTCATCACTAACGAAAAAAAAACAAATTAAACACTTGTTGCTGTTGTTATTATTGTTGTAATCATAGCATTAAACAGATTAAAAAACTCAAAAAAGCGAAAAAAGTTTAATTTGAAAAGAAAATAAAACTAAACGTTGTTGACATTTGTAGAGTGTTGTGTGTGTTTGTTGTTTTATTTAGTTTTTCTATTTGATTTCAACTCACCACTCACTATTCATGTACGAAATGGACTGAACAGTATTATTATCATTTGAGTTAAACACACACACACACACATACGCAAATACATAGTGACTGCGAGAAAGAGCAGGAGTTGAAAGAAAAGAAATTTTGATTTACTCTCACTTGTATTAATTATCTTTTAGTTGTTCATGTTGTTGATGTTTTTGTTTTGCTTGTTATTTTTTACTTTCTGTAATTGCAGTGGTGTGGTGGTGAAAATATGTTGTGCCTTGATTAAGTGTAAAAAATTTTCTTTTTGTTTTCCTTTCTATTATTTTTTTTTTTTTTTGAGGTAAAAAAAATGATCTCGCAACTTGCGTTGTTATAGTTGGACTAGCCGTTCTCATTTACAAGTACTATTAATACAGTTAAAGGCTAAATTATTTAAACTCTTAAATTTGTTTTTATTTTCTCCCATACCGTTATAAATTAAAAGCATATGTTAAGCGATTTGCTCTCTCACGCTCTCATTCGCTGCTAATGTTTAATGAAAATACTCTTATGATTTTATTATGAAGCAAATTGTAAATCATTAAATAAAATGGACACACACACAAAACATGTTACGTAGCCATTGCTTTTAATATTTACTTTTATTTTATATTTCATTGTATTTTTCTTTTTATTAACAATAAATAATTAATAAAAATAGAAAAACTGTAACATTAAAAAGAAACAAAAAACTAAACAACGTTTCACTTTCATTTGTTTGCTTTAAATGAAGGAAATTTCTTTTACTTATAGAGAGAGAAAGAGAGAGAGACCAGTAATTAACCACACTATAAACACCACAGAGATTTCTTTTAATTTGTTTGTCTCTCCTCTTCTTCCACACACACACACACACACACACACAAGTGTTTTGAGTATTTCTTATAAGCTTTAAAAATGAAAGAAATTTCAATGCCCATTAGAGTGTTTGACTACCAACAGTTGACTGAACTCGAATAAGTTGTTGTTGTTGTTGTTGTAATTATTGATATTGTTGTTGTTCTTGATATTGTGTTCAGTTAAACAATCGTAAGTAAATGTAAGAAGAGTAACAACAATACCCATATTACAGTAGTTGTTATTGCAATGAATTCTTCTATTTGCATTCACACACACACATTTTACATTCGCACACACACAATGCAATTCTTTAGATTTTCTTAAGTTTTTTGCCCCATTTTCTTTAATTTGCTTTGATTTTTGATATTTTTTGAGGTCTTCACTTTTATATTCGAATTGTTATTAAAAACAATTGTTTTCTTTTCTAATATTTTCCATAAATTTCTTGAAATTGTTGTGGTTGTTTTTGTTTTAAAAAATAAAAAAAATTTCAGCGAAAATTTCGGTTTTCCATGTTTAAGACAAAGCGGTGTTCGGTTCGGCTTCTTTAACATTAAGACACTTCGTTGCTCTTTTACTGTTTTATTGTTTTGTTTTTCTGTTAAAGACATTAGTTTGACTAGAAGAGAGGGGTTAAGCATAGCAAGTGTTTTTGGTTATTTTTTTCTTTAAATTTTTTACCACATTTTTTTGATTCTTTCTTTCTCTCTCTCTCTCTTCTACTTATATGTGACAATTATTTCATATTCTTTTTTATTATTTAAATTTGTTTCTTCTAACAAATATTTACATTTGCTTGAACATATTTAAGAATGCCAGACAAATTGTTCGCCACGACTGGCGATCACTGGTAAAACACTTACACTAACATTAATGATCACATTTTTTCTTTTATATGATTTTAGTCGACTCCCCGTCATTTAGCCACAAAAACTTAAAATTATTTACTCATTCAACAACAACGTTTAAAAGTAATTTGCAGCCAAAAAATATTATTGATTGCTTTTCTAAATTTATTAAAAAACACACACGAAACAAAAAAAAAATAACAAAGAGCGCCTCACATAGGCAAACCAAAAACCATTTGAAAGAGAAAAAAGCCCCACAATATTATTGTTTACAACAGCCCCATACTGAGTCACAAGTTAATATAACATCATGTTGTCTTTGTCTTGTGTACACTAAAATGCAACAATAAAACTAATAGAATCATTTAAAGCACGTAAAATAAAACGTTAAAGCGAGACAACAATAGTTAAGAAAATGATCTGTTAAAAGAAAATATAAGCTTTTGTCATGCATTTTATATGAAGAAGAAGAGAAGACTACTTTTAGGCTGAAATAAAAATTATTACGGAATTACCACAGCAATTTACATCAAATTCAAGATATTTCTTTTGGTTATTAGCACAAGTATTGTAAATTTATTATTGAAGGCCTATTTATAGAGTTATAAGACTTTATTGAGGTGCTGAGAATGAAGCCATGCCATATAGAAATTCCTGAAGAGCATTAATATTGTATTTGTATACTCTACATGACGCTCATTATGCCCGTGCTTCTTTATGGTGCAGAGGCATGGGCAGTATTAAGCACTAATGCATCAGCCTTGAGTATATTCGATAGAAAAGCCTTACGTAGATCGTAAGATCTTACGGAGATCGTAGTATTGAAGAGGAAAGTCTTATGTAAGATCTTACGATCTACGAGTATTCGAGAGAAACGTTTTACGTAGATCGTAAGATCTTACGGAGATCGTGGTATAGAAGAGAAAAGTTTTCTCTCGAAAACCCTCAAGGCTGTTGCATTAATAGTGCCCATGCCTCTGTGCCATAAAGAAGCACGGGGAGGGGAGGATGAGCGTCTTGTAGAGTATACAAATACAATGTTAATGCTCTTCAGTCCAGTGCGATTTGCCGATAATTTCCGCATTCGATCCAACAGTGAGCTGTATGAGAATGGAGGAGAATGCTCCGGCGAGACGGATATTTGAGGCGGATGTTTGCGGAAGTCGGCGAAGAGGACAACTTTGTTTGCGTTGGAAGTACCAGATCGAGGTCGCCGTGGTGTAGTAGGTAGTGTGCTGGCTTACTATTCGTAAAGCCCGGGTTCGTATCCCAGGTCAGACATCAAAAATGAAATATGAAAAAAAAATATTTCTTCGGCGACTTCCTCTCAGCAGATTTCTGGCAAAAACTCTGAGAGTAAAATAAACCTGCCATGAAAAAGTTTCTCAAAAATTCTGTCGTTCGGAGTCGACGTTAAACTGTAGGTCCCGCCACTCACGTATAAAATTAACGCACACAACATGAGTGGTGTGAGAAGCTAGGCCGTAATCCTGGCTAAAGGGTTGTAATGGCCAATTATGTATGTATGTATGTACCAGATCGAGGACGCCCTGTCATCGATTAGTATGGCCAACTAGCGTAGGCGCACAAGAAGCAGAGACGCCTGGAAGGATGTGTTAAGGCAGACCGAAATCCTTTAATTGGGTTGTTAATGGAAAGCTAAGTAAGTAAGTTACAGACAGGATCTTGGTTTCCTTTCCTTTCGATTTTCTAAAGACTTTTACACTGCGTTCCTTTCAATAAGGAGGATTCTACACAGGCATTGTAGGTTATTATTGATCGTTCAATTGTTTTGCTTGTAGACAAAATTACCTCCTTTACCTTAAGCCATGCTGACACCTTTTGGAACTTGTTTGTAATTCTCACTTTTTCCGTGAACGTCAGTGGAACATCGCGAACAATACATGAAACATCGGGAATTGACTGGGCCGTCTTATTTACTACAACATTCCAAACTCTGTTGTAGTTATACTGCCGCCAGATGCGAACAACGTCACTGTAGACTTTGATGGTAAGATTTTATAACCTATTTGACTTGACTTGAGGCATTTCATGTCGTTTTTTCTCTCTTTTTCTATAAAATGCAAAACACAGTTCTCGTTTAAAATTATTTTAAATTATTATTTTGAATTATTTTGGATAATTTTTGTTTTATTGTTTAGAATTTTCTAAATTTTATCTAGTCAAAGAAATTGTTTATTTTTTATTTTTTAGTTTTTAGCAGAAGTTAATGGTTTGTTTCGCTTCTCTTTTGTTTCTGGCCCAATTAAAACTTAATTTTCTAAAATGCTTACATTATTAAATTAATTAAACAAAATCAATTCAATTTTGTTTCCATTATTAAAAGATACGATTAATTGTTAATAAAAAAACGAAAAAAAAATTACGAAAGAACAGAAAGAACGAAAAGAAAGAACGAAAGAAAAATTAATAATTCTTAGGTTAGTATTTACAATTTAAGGCATTTGTGTTGTTCTTCTTGTTGTTGTTGTTGTTGTAAATTTGTTTAAAATATTTTGTTGTTCATTTTCTCTTTTTGTTTTTGTTTGTTTTTAGTGCTAAGTAAAGTAAAATAAAATCAATCTTTAAGAAGCCGTAAAAAGCAAAAGCAGTTGCTCATCATCAATTCTATCAATCATAACGCCGGGTATTATAGGATTGTATCTTCTCAACGGTACATTCTAAAGCTGCCTTAATATCATTGAATACGGGTACACCCTGGCGTTTGGCTAAATCAATCAAATAGGAACGACCACGATTATAGTCCTTAATGGCGGTTGATGTAAGCTAAAACGCAACAAGGAATACATAAATTATGCATTCGTTTAAATCTTTTGAAAACAAATCCCATGGACATACCTTTTCATTGCCAATAACACAGTCATTGGGTAACATTTGAACGGCCAAAACCACATTATACATGAGCCCTATGCAGTGGGCGGCCAAAGTCATGGGTGCCAGCGAGCGTGTCTCGTTGGTGATGACAAACAACAGTACTCGACTCGAGTCCAAGATTGCAGGATTAAAGAGATTCGTGCGTACGACAGGTGCTAAAGTCCAACTGAGAGATTCCTCTGCAATGGTTACCTCTTCGACTTCTTCTGCTAATTTATTGCCACTATTTGTGCGACATTTCCGTCGAGTACGCATAAAATTAGCTGCAGCCGATGTAGGCTGTCTGCGCACCCGCCAATTTCTCATATCACCACCTTCCCCACTAACTTCACTTTCGTTTTGTGCCAGTTTCTGTTCCGGCAAATCCAATTGTGTCGCATTGATGCTTTCATGCAGCGAAGGTATGTGATAGGATATGCCCTTGGCTTTCAAATACGGTATGGCAATCTCCTGACGCCATTTTGTGCGCAAAACACAACTGCCGCCCAGGTAAACTTCACGAAAATCGGGCATTGAATAGCTGGTCAGTGTGGGATCACAACAATTAATGGAATTTATTGAACTACTGCTGGAGAAAACGGAATCATTGGAATCACTTTCCTCTTCGGCAGCCGTTGTGGCGGCATTATTATGATGAGCAGTGTTGTCTGTATTGAGCGGTGAATGAGCTGTAAAAGCTGCTGCTGTTGTTATTTGAGGTTGTATTGTTTGTGTGGTGGTTACTTCTGTGGTTTCAATCGTTTCAACGTTCAATAAAACTTGCGGTTGTTGTTGTTGCTGCTTTTGATTAACTAATTGAGCTTGAGAGCGTGAACGCAAAGGTTCTAAAGGCTGCGGCGAAGAAGTGCCACTGTCTCGCTGGCGCGTCAAAAGATCATTTAAATTTTGCAAGCGTTCTTCACCGCCTCCGCTTCCACCACCACCACCACCAGGCACACTGGCTGTGCTAGAGGTGCGCGAAATGTTTTTGCTAAAATAGCTGATTGCAAAGGAATCTTCACCTGTAAGGATAAAAGCAAGTCTGGATGAATTCTAAATAAAGGACGACGATGATTCGTCAACTCACCTTGCAAATTTGATAAGTAAACGGGCGGTGGTGGTACATTGGTGCCTTTAATGGGTGAAATGCAACCACTTTCATGGATTTCTTGCTGCAACACCGACAGATAAGCCGATATTACACAAAATAAATTGAAATCCAATTTATCTGGAGATTGTTGTTGTTGTTGTTGTTGAGCACTTAATGTCTGTTTGCAGTTGGTTTTACTAGAGTTTGTACTGTTGTCTTCATGATCATCATCATCTGCAGTTGTATTGAAAGCCTGTAGAGCTTCACGTTGAGCGTGTATGATTTTAATTAAATTGTCCATGTTAACCAGGCTTTGAGCATAGCCCAAATATAAGAGAGCTTGTTGACACTGTTCAACAGTGATAAGATCGTAAACGGGATTAACACGATCAAAAGCACCACGTATTACACTGGAAACAAAGCAAACATATGTTAAAAGATTAAAGAGGAGGGGAGGGTAGAATACTTACACTAAAATAGAGGCAATATTCGATGGTGGATCACGGAAACCGGCTAAAATTTCCTTAGTACGCTGGAGACCAGATGGTATATTACTGAGCACAGGCAAGCCGCGACGCGTTACCAATTCACGCAATATCTGTTGATTACGTGTCAAATCAATGTACTCTCTACAAAAGAAAGGGAAAGGGAGGGGAATTTATTGAGTATAAAAAAGGCTTAACTTTCTAACAAAAAAAAACTTACTGTTGCGATATACGCTCATTGAGTATGGATTGATTGGGTTTGTACGGATGCAGCACCAGCACCAGCTGCTTGCAGTTTTGACCCGCTATATGTGCCGCCTCAATGGCACCAGCACTTGCGCGTGTTTCTGAATCCATAACGAAAAATAACACTCGCGCCTTCTCCTTGGCACGATGCTCCAGTTCTATTAGATCTGGTGTCCAATCGGAAACTTGCTGCTTAAAAGAGACACACACACACACACACACACACATTAGTAAAAATAGAAGAAGAGTTGAATTGCAAGAAGCATTTAAGAAAATTTACCGGATTGTAAAAGGAAATGCCGAGTTCTTGTAAAGCGGGTATAGCGACATCAGCACGCCAGGTGGTGGGATTGCATGAACCACCCAAGAATACCTCTACGGGTGCTGAAGATGTCGAGGAGGAGGAGGAGACAGAGGATTCAATAGATTTTTGTTTCTGTTTACGTTTGCAGTCTTCCACGTTACTTAAAGATTTTGTACTGCGCAACTCATTTACCGGAAAGCTGCAATTTGTTGTTGTTGTTGAGGATATAATTTCATTAACACTGTCCTCGAGATGATTACCATCATCATTATTATTATGTAGAGAGCCTCCTAGCAATTGGCTTTTGTCACAATAGCCGGGTGATGTAGAACCAAACGAAGAGGTGCTAAAAATATAAGAAAAAAAATAAGAAAACTAAGGAAGGTAGAAAAGGTGACAAGAAAAACTTACCGAAAACGTTTAAGATCGGCGGCCAGAACACAAAATTCGCCAAATGTTAAGCCATTCGATTGGCGGCTGCCTTTGCGGGCCAACATTTTAGCAGTTTGCAGCATGTCGCTGACTATTCATACGAAGAGAGAGGAAAACATTAGTAAAACTGTAGAAAATATTGATGGAAAATCAAAAAAACTTACTTTGCTTGTCATTGGGATGAAAACTAAGCTCTTGAAATAGTTCTTGGGTGCGCTCGGCTGGTACCACATTGCATCTGGCTTTGGCACGCCAAGCCGCTAAGACTTCACTGTAATGAAAACGGAAAGAAAAAATCGAGTTTTTATTAGAAAACGAGTTACTTTAAAGGATGCAAAAAAGAAACGAGCAAGAAACCTTAGAAATAAATTCGTAACATTTTCATTTGGCTTGTCAAACTTGGAGATTGTATTGGGCAAAGTAAAGGCCTGGCAGTTTATGGTCATAATTAAAGAAATCGCTAGCAATTGCATCATTTTGAAAGGCCAGCAAAAGCCAACAACACATTGAAAAAGAATTCTTACGCCAACATAGGGTATAATTTTCATTCTTATTTTTTCTGTTTCTTTTTTTTGTTTCTTTTCTGTTTCTTTTGCTTTGTTTCCAATACGAAATTGAATGGAAGAATCTGTAGAGTTTTGTTTATTGAAACGCCCCAACACCGCTCGAAATGAATGTAAATTGTTGAAGAATGAAACATCAGCAGTAATTAGTAACAACCAGCAATCAATTGGTATTTGAAAGCATCATCATCATCATCATCCTGAGCAGATGAGAAGAAGCATTCGCCCGCTTTGCCCCTGTGTTTTGTTTTTATTGACTTCAAAAGGCGATTAATTTATGGCGTTTACTTTGCACCCGTTAAATGCACTTGCAAGCGTATAGTCAGAGTGATAAAGAGAGAGAGCGATAGAGAGCGATAGAGCAAGAAGTTCTACATTAAGAAACCTGGGCGCATATTATGAAATTTCGTATTAAGTAAACCGTTTGCGCGGAACAAAAAAAAAAAGATTTTAAAAATGAAAAGTAAATAAACAAATAAATTTTAATTTATAAAAAGACACTGTGTACGTATAAATGTGAGTGTAAACAAACTGGAGAGATTGTTTAAACAATTAACACTGAAGCGTTTTAACAAATACCCTGCCCGGTTGGCTGCCTGCCTGCCTGCTCGATTAACAAATGCTTTCGAAACAATTTCATCGTCTATCATCGGGTTTTTATAAATAATTTGCGTCACTTAATAATGATCACAATCATGAGAGTCTAGGAAGAAGAAAATCTGTGGAATTCTTATCAGTCTATGAGAATTCTGAAGAAATCAATTTCTGTTGACCTGAGAGCTTGTTTACTACGACGACAACATTGCCAAAGTGCCCTGAAGTGCTTAACTGATAAACAGAATCTGTCCAATCCAATGGCGATTAAAATATGCTTTCCTGGCAAAACAAAACTCATGTATTCTCATCTCCTTCTCTGACAACACATTCACGTAACTACAACGCAAATATTGCATCCATAAGGTCAAAATATTCCAAATTTAAATCGTTTTTGGTCTGGTATTACTTCAGGAGGATAGTCACAATTGTGCCTTAAACTAAATTTTAAATTGTCACCGGAATTAAGAGCAAAGCAAACAGCTTTTCGTGCACTTTACTAACCTCAAAGAAGTTGTAAAGAAATCTATGGCACGGCGATTCCCATAATATTTCATATTCATACACTCTGCTATCGTTACACTTGCGTTCGGAGTTATAGAAGCCGTTCTAACTCATCAAAGCGCTACAGAGGGAACTAAACTGTGGACTTCCACAAGAAAACCAACATTCCCACGGGATTTTTGTACCTACAAGTGTAAGGCATACTTGCATTGTGAATTCAGTGATCGTCAACTTTTCTTCTGAATGTAAAAATTCGAGAAACTCTCTGGGTCTCCAGTTCTTCTAAAGGGTCCGCCAAATAACTTCTTTTTTTTTTTTGAAAATGCTTTAAAAGAAAAACTACTGCATACTTAACACAAATTTCTTTTTTTATTTGAAAGTACAATCCTTCCGGTTAATAATGGAAAATAATTTCATTCAAATGGCTGCCTCGGCTGGCCAAACAGTAGCCTACACCAGAAGATGCCGATTTTGACCAAAAATCATCTTTTCAGATGAAGCTCATTTTGATCTTGGCGGGTATGTAAACAAGCAAAATTGTCGCATTCGGGGCACAGAAAACTCGCACGCATACATTGAAAAGCCGACGCACCCAAAACGAGTCACTGTTTGGTGCGGATTTTGGTCCAGCGGCATAATTGGGCCATTTGTCTTCGAAAATGAGCAAGGAGCGCCCGTTACAGTCATTGGCGATCGTTATCGGGCCTTGTTGAACGAATTTTTGTTCACAAAAATTGAAGAGGACGATATTAGCAACATCTGGTTTCAACAGGACGGCGCTACATGCCACACAGCCGAAGCTACACTCGATGTTTTGCGCCCTGTTTTTGAAGATCGCATTATCAGCCGCAGAGCTGATGTCGTTTGGCCATCTCGGAGCTGCGATTTGACACCGTTGGACTATTATTTGTGGGGTGCCGTCAAAGATAAGTGTTACAAGCAATTGACGCTTTAAAGGACAATATTCGTGAAGTCATTGGTGAAATACAGCTGCACACAATCGATAATGTGCTTAAAAATTGGATCGATCGTGTAGCCTACTGCATGGCCAGCCGAGGCAGCCATTTGAATGAAATTATTTTCAATTATTAACCGGAAGGATTGTACTTTCAAATAAAAAAAGAAATTTGTGTTAAGTATGCAGTGGTTTTTTTTTTGAAAGCATTTTCAAGAAAAAAGTTATTTGGCGGACCCTTTACTTCTGTTAGACAATTGTGAAAGGGGTGAGCCGAATGGGAAAAATCTGCTTGATTCAGAAACCGATAATATTAGCAAATAAAATGGAGGTTTTCCTTAACCGATCTATAGAAAGACTCTTTCCCAACCTAAGTGATCGTCAACTTTCCTTCTGAATGTAAAAATAGGAGAAACTCTCTAGGCCTCCAGTTCTTCTACTTGTGTTAAGTAATTGTGAAAGCGGTGAGCCAAATGGGAAAAATCTGCCTTGATTCAGAAACCGATATTAGCAAATAAAATGGAGGTTTTCCTTAACCGATCTACAGAAAGACTGTTTACCAACCTAAGGTTTGTCAGGGGCCAATAAATATCGCTTTCGCTAATGGACAACCCAACTGATTTGTAAGTGGGCATTCGATAGAAGTGTGCCTGTGGCCGTTGAACCATGTTACATACATACATAATTGGTCATTACAATCCTTCAGTCAGGATTACGACCTAGTTTCTCACACCACTTGTGTTGTGTGTGTTAATTTTAGACAGGAGTGGCGGGATCTACAGTTTAAAGTCGACTCCGAACGACAGATTTTTGAGAAACTTTTCATGGCAATTTTTATTTTAACGCTCAGAGTTTTTATCAGAAATCTGCTGAGAGGAAGTCGCCGAAGAAAATTGTTTTGTTTTATGTATGGCCTGGGGGTCGAACCCTGACTTTACGTCTAATAAGCCAGCACACTACCTACTAGACTACGGTAACACAAACATGTTAAGCTAACACAAAACAAATGTTTGAGTTTTCATCGTAAAAAATAGAAAAATACTACCAACTGAGGTATGAAATGAAAAGTCTTGTTGTCTCACCCTGTAGCCTGGCCACATGAATATTCATTGTTGTTATTATTTCTACTGATTGACTGAATTGCAAATTGATTTCCTTTAGCCTTATATGTATATTGTTACGAAAATGAAAAATATAGATACAGGTGTTTTACTTTAACATCGTAAACAACGATGTTTACATTTATAGAGATTCCGAGAAAGCGAAGTCTTGAACATTCGCCTTCAAGAACATTCGTCAGACTGTTTACCCTGCCATATAAAAGGCAAGGCAAAGCAGGCGACTCAGTGAATGGAGTTCAGTCAGTCTTGTGTGAAGATGTGGTGCGTTTGAAGAGAGCAATCGTGGTTTGAAGATCACCGTTACAAAGATCTGTTGACGAATTGCCTAGTAATTGTTATTGTTTATGCAAAGAGTGTAAACAGAGGAATAACAAAGAAAAGCAATTGTGGTTGTTTACATCAAGTTGTGAACAGTGGCACACAGAATTGTGCGAATAATAAAGAATTTTAATTAAAATTAAACAGAAATTTATTCATTTTATTTGCAATCTATGAGCTCGTATTTTAAACGTTTTTCAAAGTTAAAAACGTAACAATATCAATATATAACACGTGTAGATATAAACTACGTAGAAATCGGGGGAACATATTCAAGACAACAACCAAGAAGGCAAAAACTTCGTTGTTTCGACTGAAGATGTTTTTCTTGATCAAAATACTGTACATTAAAGACTTAAACCATGTGTTAGCGGTACTTTATCTCTTATAGGATCCCTCATTTATAAGTTATACATCCAAAATGTGTGAAAAGCATTTTTTTTATGAATATATCATGCAAAAAAATTTCATTTCAAACAATTTAAGACTTATTTTAGTAAAATTCTTTAATTTAAAAACATCTTGACATTTTCCATTGCCTGTCATCATCATCACAATCATCAATATGATGACGATCATTAAGATGGTCATTAATTTTTAGTGAAAGGAAAAAACGTAAAACAAATACACTCAGTACATATGTACATACACAGTGTACATATGTTTGTTACAGAAATTATTATTAAAAATTAAACTATTTTTCTATTTTTGGTAAATTGTGTGGTTGTTGTGTGTTGGCCCTGTTTAACTGGTTCCATATTTGAGATAATTTGACTTGAGTTTTTATTTTTAATTTTATTGGATTTGAAGAAAAAAAAGTGGAGGTGTCTCTTGAAAATCAACACAAATTATGACATAAAAATAGCAGCAGATTATTAAATCTAAATATGTACTGCATAGCAGACATATGTACAAGCACATGCATACATATGGCATGTTTTTCTTTCAATTTTGAAATAAAAATCTAAATTTTATGTAAATTTTTTTTTTTATTAAATAAATACGAATGAACTATATTTTCCTAAACAATCACAGCAACAACACCACAGGCATTTAATAAATAAATAAATAAAAGAAAAATAAATAAAAATAAAAAACAAATTGTCGCCTCAATTTGCATGAATGAATGAATGAATGAATGAATGGGCGAGTGAGTGAATGCAGAGGTAATACTGTGAGTAAGTAAGTGAATGTCTGTGAATGATTGTTAAACAATTGCATTGACGACAACCAATAAAATTCAATCCAATACAACAGACTATAAGAGCGAGCCATGACATAATCTTCTGGCATTAGACGGATATTTTTGTATTTGCCAAAGATAAACTGAATCTTATAAAATCAAAATGGAAAGAAGGGGGTTCGTTCATTAGTTTAACAAATTACAAAACAAAAACAAAAATATTTATTTATTCTCATCTCATCAACAAATTAGTCACTGATATTAAATTTAAAACAAAAATAAAAAAAAACAACAAAAAAATAAATCCTTAATCAAATTAGAAAACATAATAAATGCATAGGCCTTTCATGCATTTACATACTTTTGTCGCCCAGTGTTTGTGATAGTTTTTCCACCTAAACAGTATGCTTAACAAACAATAAAAAGCCGCCATAATAAACAATGCACACACAAAAACACACACACACATTCTTTACCATTCACACGCATAAACTTACAAATGGATGCTACACACACACACACACACACACACAACACATTTAATTTAATAGAGAATTAAAATTTATTGTAACAAAATGTTAATGCCGCTGCCGCTGCTGCTGCTGCTGTTAAAGAGAGACCACCAACCAGCTAGCTAGTCAGCTAGTAATTTAGACATGTAGTGTGCTGTTAGCATTTGTTGTTATTGATGTTGTCGATGTTACTGTTGTTGTTGACTTGCAAAACAGGAGGGACTCGTTTCAATAAGAATCAACCACAAAATAATCGATGATGAGGTCATAACTAATAATAAAAATGACTTTAGGCACATTACACACACACACACACACAAACATATATACTATACACCCATGCCTGTATAAAAGAGAAAAAAACAAAATACGTTTATTTGAAAACAACAACAACAAAAAAAGGCGAAAAACTAGACAACTTAAGTTAAGAGAGCAAGAAATACAGTCACAAAAAGAGAGAGAGAGAGGGACACAGTAAGAGTTCAAGAGTCGTGTGAGTAATAGAAAATCGAAGAGCAATGGCCATACATCAAATTGTCTCATTAAATTTGTTTATACAAAGGGCATCAAAAGTAAAACAACATTAATGATAATTTATTTCCATTTGTTATGGAAATATTTTGTATAATATCGTTTAATATTGTCTTTTAATCCTACAATACTAAATTCAACCGTTGCTTATATTATTCTTCCTTGGAATTTGTCAAAATTTATATGAAAAACACTCACTTACACAAATATTTCCAGTTATTTTCATAGAACTCTTGTCTTACAAAAACAGAGGATATATTTGGTAATGTGTGCACTAACTTTTAACGCCAACTGTATTTGTTGATAAGGTTTTGTAGTTCCTCAAGTATTTTGATTTTTAGTCACTCTCACCTCAAATCATACATGTGAGTTTGATTCACACACACAAAGAGAGAAAAGAAAAATATACGTATGGCCGTTAGGCTCCATTCTTCTTTGGGTAGAGAGAGAAGAAAAGTAAAAAAAAACAGAGAAAAAGAGAAAATATAACAAAAACAGCTGTTTGTATACCTTGTATTATATTGTTGTTGTCAATAAACATTTTACGGTTAATTGAGTAGCAAACAGAATTGCTAAATAATGAAATCATTACGAATAAAACAAAACAAAAAAAAAAAGAGAAGAGAAGACTACACTTTCAAAAACAAATTATAGATCAGAGGCATGTCTCAGATATTTATTTTTTGCCCAACTTAACCCCGTTTGGAAATCATCTAATATATCGAGACGCACCAAAATTAAAATTCTCAACTCCAGCGTCAAATCCACATTACTTTACGGTTGCGAAACGTGGAATATGGCACCCCGAGATTCCCAGTCTATTCAAGTATTTGTAAACAAATGCCTGCGTAGAATCATGCGTGTTGACTGGCCCTCCATAATATCCAACGCCCAACTCTGGTCAGATACAAACCAACAACCAATAGAGATGGAAATAAGAAGACGCAAGTGGGGCTGGCTTGGGCACACTCTTCGCAAGCCATTACATGACATCGCAAGGAAAGCCATTGATTGGAACCCCCAGGGAAGCAGGCGCATCGGATGACCATCACACACCTGGAAACGCCAAATCACAATCGAATTATCCAAACTACATCTACAGTGGAACGAAGTGAAACACCGCGCTGACGATCGGGTTTATTGGAACCAACTTGTTGCGGCCCTATGCTGCCTAGAGGAGTAAGTGGAACATATATATATATGTCTCAGATATTTATCTAAAAATGAAGCCTTAAATCAAGGACTACTGAATATCACAAGTAAATTTATTAATAATTCCATTTACAATTTCGTCCATCTAATCTACATATTAAACCTTCTGAAACAGTGTCTTTCGATGCCTGCTCGCTCAGCATTACCTTCTACCATTGCGGTGTTTGTTCTTGTAAAAGTTTTTAATGTAGCCTGAGCGTTGCGAGATGCGGATTAATCCTTTATATCGTTGAAAGTTCCAAACGCTCAGTGGAAGTCTATAAAGACAAAAAATAATTGCGATGTCTACTCTGATGATTGCTCCTTGGGTTGTCTACATGGTCTGTGTACTACATGGTCTATTTGGTGAAAATGTTCTACATTTTTAAGGCGTAACAACATATTCATCTAAATATATGGCTCGAAGGACCATAAAAGAAGTTTAGTTAAAAGGATATTTACGCTGTTCTCATTTTTGTAGAATTTGAGGACTACGTTTCAATTCACCCGGGGTTTGTAGCAATCGATTCAAATGGCTTTAAAATTAATGAGATTTTTTAATATTCATGATGTTTTAAGTGAAAAGAGAAAATAATCTGATCTGCCAGGTGTTTAATGGTATTAAACGCTCTCTGGGAGCCTATAGACAAAAAAAATTGCGATATCTTCTACTCTGACGATTCCTCCCTAGGCTTATGTACTACATATCTCTGTTTGATCAAACAGTTCTACATTTTTAAGACGTAACAACAACTCAACAACTAAATATATGACTCGAAGGACCATAAAAAATGTTGAATTAAAGTGGACATCTACATTGTTGTCACTTTTGTAGAATTTGAGGACGACTTTCACGAACTACTAGCTTTTAATTCGCCCGGGTTTTGTAGCAATTGATTCAAATGGCTTTAAAATAAATGAGATTCTTTAATAGTCATGATGTTTTAAGTAAAAAGAGAAAATAATCTGATTTGCCAGATGGTTAATGATATTAAACGCTCCTATAAATACAAAAAAAATTGCGATATCTACTCTGATGATTCCTACTTAGGCTGTCTAAATGGCTTATGTACTACATATCTCTGTTTGATCCAAACACTTCTACATTTTTAAGGCGTAACAACATATTCATCTAAATATATGGCTCGAAGGACCATAATATAAGTTGAATTTAGAGGACATTTACGTTGTTTGCACATTCGTAGAATTTAAGGCCTACCATTAAGATCTAGTAGCAATCGATTGAAATGGCTTTAAAATAAATGAGATTCTTTAATAGTCATGGTGTTTTAAATGAAAAGAGAAAACAATTTGATTTGCCTGATGATTAATGACTGATTAATAGACAAGATTAAGGGTGAACCCCCAACATTCTGTTTGTTGCGAACACTCGGTGACCTGTTTCTTATGTTTGCAATAATTGTTGTGATAATAATTTTATATAATTTTATTATAATTAAAATAAATTTATATAAAATAATTTTATATAATATATTATATATAAATTTATATAATATAGTAATTTTATTAAATCATACGAAAACCAGTTACAATTTAAATTTAATGCCTATTTTGTCACCCCCACTGTGCTGGAGATAATAATAGTAATTAATATTTTAATTGATTTAAACATGACAATTAATTGTTCATTAATTTAGTGTAACAAATAAATTCTATGCATGCTCTGTCACATCTAATTGACAACGACAATGCCGCCGCAATGGAAGTTTATTAAATGGCGCACACACACACAGGAAAGCATTGAGAAACGGTAATTGAGGAAAAATCGAACAAGAGAGAGAGAGTGAGTAAGAGAGAAATTAAACGCACATTTTCGAAGGCTGTGTTTGCGCACATGTTTTCGTTTTTGAATAAACAAAAAGTAAAAAAGCAGAGAGAGAGACTGATAGTGCTGCAGAAAGTCAAGGAGGGAACGACGAATAAGAGGAAATCATTAGGAAACTATTATGAAAAGAAAACAAAAAGTTGATTAAATTAACAAATAATAATAATAATAAAAATAACAACAATAACACATTGAAGATAATGTTAATAACAACAACAACAACAATAGCAACTGATTTATATTTATACACTTGGAAATAAATTGTTTCTTTCACCTTGTTGTGGCGTTTAACACTTCAAAGAGTGAGTGAGTGTGTGATAACATTTGCATTCAAGCCTATAACAGTTAAACGACCGATGCATTCATTTTCCTTTGATTATAGCACGAGAACATTCATTCTTTCGTTCGTTCCTTCATTCACTCGTTTTCAGATTTCCTTTAGAACTGAACCAACACAATAACAATAACAACAACCACAAATGTGAAGATATAAAACAAAAATAATTATTTTGTTGTTGTTATTCTTGCTGTTGTTCAAATACAATCTCACAGGAAATAACATTACAATGATGTTGGGTGACGTTTTTGAAGGCTACACACACACAATGTGAATTTTTCTGTTTCTGTTTCTGTTTTTCTAATTTTGTTTTTCTGTTTCCTATACGTTGAACCAGATAGAATCTTCCTCCTCTCCATAATTTATTATTATTTTGTTTTTGTTTTTAAATGCCATTTATTTATTTATTTATTTATACGCAGATAAAAAATTATTTATTACGTTTCATCTTTGCATTTCAGATTGCCTTCCATAGTTTCGACGGATGGTTAATGAATGTGTAGCGTAAGTGACTGTGTGCCTTTAACACATTCTTCTAAACTGTGATTCAATTTGAATAGTGAGAGAGAGAGAGAGCGAGAGTAACCGTGTTTCAGCAAAAGCGTAGCTTATATTCACAGCAAATATTTGCAAAACAAAATCATCAATTTGTGAATAACAAAACCTTTTCTGTGTAATACTATGAACGTGATTAAGTCCAGTCAGTGCCATAAGGTGGTCTTGTTCGTACATTCGTTCGTTCGTAAAGCATGACAAAGAAAGAAATCGTGATTGTTCACAAGGGTTAAAGATTTTTTGTGAATCATGCATGCATTTGTATGCGAGGGTGGGGACCAATGTCCGTATGTACATTTAATTTAAACAAAGTCATGAAATTTTTATTACAAAACAATTGCATTCCATTTCAATAGCTCATCATCACTCAATAAAGAATCATAAAAACATTCGAATGTTTCAAAGTTCCCACGTTTTGGATGCAAATTCGTATTACGCCTCATTCATATAAAAGTGAGGATCGGAATAAGCCCCTTCCATTGATAGTCATAGTGGTATCGAATCGCAGCCTGAAAGAGTTCTGAAGTTTTCTTTTTTTTTTACAAAAGGAAGAGAAGAATAAGAATGTCTACAGGCTTTCACATACATGGAAATCTTTATTTAATTTTCGTAATTAATTGCCAACCTGAGATTCAGTTTAGAATTGAATTTCACAAAAAAAATGTAATATGGCAGCTTAGATTATATAGCCTAGGACTTCAATGTTTTATAAATCTTTTGTAACCAACCATTTAAACATGGTGTAGTTCTCTTCATCTCGAAATCGCTAAGGGACCACAAAAAAATTACCCTTTCCTTAAGGGAACTAAGCTGAATACTTTGTACTTCAGCGTACAGCAAAACTGGTAGTGTTCGAATGCGCGGAGGTGGAGCAGGTAGTGGCCATGCTATAATTGATGGCCAAGAAACATTCTATTCTTTATGAGCTGCTCTTATAAAATTTTCTTTAGCGGTTAAGCATACTTTTCACTCATTGGTTACGCCAACAATTGTAATTGTCGCCTACGGAGCCCGAAGAATACAGAAGTGATTGTGGAAAAGCTATTGATTGCAGAAAACACAGGTATTTGGTGTGCAGTATGGTCTAAATTAGGGATTTAGATCACTGTGGTCATAATAACGCACTTTTTTGGTTTACAGTTGAAGATTAGTCGCCGTGGGCTAGTAGGTAGTGTGTTGGCTTATTAGACGTGAGGCCTCGGTTCAAACCCTAGGTCAGGCATCTCCAACTGACCGAAATATGAAAAAATATTTCTTCGGCGTCTGCCTCTTAGCAGATTTCTGGCAAAAACTCTGAGCGTTAAAATAAAAATTGCCATGAAAAGCTTCTAAAAAAAATCTGTCGTTCGGAGTTGACTTTAAACTGTAAGTCCCGCAGCTCATGTATAAAAATTAACACACACAACATAAGTGGTGTGAGAAACTAGGTCGTAATACTGACTAAAGTGTTGTAATGACCAATTATGTATGTAAAGGGTGTTTTTTATAGAGGTATAGAACTCTAAGTTGGCATTACTTTTCAAGATGGCGACCGATTTAACAGCTGTCAAGTGATTTATTCTCAGTTTGGTTTGGCAATTCATCATGAATAGACTCACGCCTGAACAACGCTTGCAAATAGTGCAATTTTATTTCGAAAATAATGGTTCTGTGCGGAAACCGTATCGCGCACTACGTCCATTTTATCGTCGACAAAATCGCATCCCCAGAGACGCTGTACGGTGCGTACAGAAGAAGCTATTGCTGCTGTAGAGCGTAGCATTGAGGAAGACCCGAATGAGTCCATCCGCCATCGAGCACAGGAATTGAATCTGTGTCCATCCACTTTATGGAAGATTTTGCGGAAGGATCTTGGTTTGCGTGCTTACAAAATCCAACTCGTGCAAGATTTGAAGCCAAACGATTATCAAGTAAGGCGTAGATTAGTCGAATGGGCCCAAAACGAGATTACCGTTGTTCCCGATTTTCATAAGCGAATTTTGTTTAGCGATGAAGCGCACTTCTGGTTGAATGGCTACGTCAACAAACAAAACTGCCGCATTTGGAGTGAAGGTAATCCTCAAGTGTATGTGGAAACATCGTTACATCCAGAAAAACTGACTGCTTGGTGCGCTTTATGGCCTGGTGGAATCATTGGTCCGTACTTTTTCAAAAACGATGGTGGCCAGAACGTTACAGTCAATGGTGATCGGTATAGAGCCATGATTACTAACTTTTTCATTCCTGAATTGAATAACCATGATGTCCAGGAGATGTGGTTTCAAGAAGACGGCGCAACATGTCACACAGCTCGTGCCACAATAGATTTATTGAAAGACACGTTTGGTGACCGCCTAATTTCACGTTTTGGACCTGTGAATTGGCCTCCAAGATCTTGTGATTTAACACCGCTAGACTACTTTCTGTGGGGCTATGTAAAGCCAATTGGTCTATGCGGTAAAGCCACAAACGCTTGACCATTTGGAAGACAACATTCGCCGTATTATTGCCGATATACGGCCACTAATGTTGGAAAAAGTCATCGAAAATTGGACGTCCAGATTGGACTACATCCGCGCCAGCCGTGGCGGTCATATGCCAGAAATCATATTTAAAATGTAATGCCACAAGATTATCTTTCGGATAAATAAAATTCATGTCAATCGAATAATCCATCGTTGTTTTATTGCAACTTAAAGTTCTATACCTCTATAAAAAAAAACACCCTTTAGTTGAAGATTATGACAGAATGGACAGAATGTAGTTTCAACACCGCGTTACTAAGAGCTTTAATACATGAAAAGAAAGCGTAATTTCAAATTTTTTCGAGGCCAATGAAACACTAAAGTCGTTTATGGTGCGATCTTTTAAAGTTAGAGGATTTGAAAACTAAAATTCATCAACTTATCGATCAAAATGTGAGAAAAAGTGCTTGAAAACACGCTTTAAAAGGATCGACTGCTGCAGCCAAACCAGAGACACCCAAGCATTATAATGAAATCAAACTCATTATTAAAGCGACAGACAGTCGATCATGCACATTTAAGCTGGAATCATATCAAGTTTCCATGAAATTTATTCTTTTCTTCTGTGATTTTCGGATGCTTTTGATTTATTTTCGGGCATGAATATTGAATGTATTCTTCTTTAAAACTTCTTAATGCATTACATACTTACATTAATTTGATTTGTGTTACAATATTTAATTTCGTGCACATACTTTATTAAATTATTTTGTAAATGATTTAATTTTGTTATGACAACAACAACAACAACAACGAACGAAAACAATTAATGGCTCAATAAAACAGCAGCATATTTAAAGGGCTTTTTAGCCTCATTTCAAGTGATTTAATGGCCCGTAGACAAGGCAGCAGCAGCAGGCATGAAAAAAAAACCGATTTTAACGCGTTCTCACTTAATGGTTCACAGCAGTTAGTAGTTGCTGGTGTCATAGACAGCCTAAAAACTATGACATCAACTCTATTTTTTTTGTTTTTTAATTTTTGGCGTTCATACGTTCATTCATTCATTCATTCTTACATTTCTTACATACGTTTGTATGTGCGCACGAGTGTTCAATATTGTTTGTTAAAAAGTTTATTTTTAATTTTGTGTTACGTTTAGTTTTAGTTTTTTTTTTAGTTTTTTTCTTAAATGCTAAAACGATGATGATATCACACACTTAAAAACATTCTTTTTTGGTTTACAAAAAAAAGCCACAAAAAAAAAACGAGAAAAAAATGAACAACGTTTAGAGCCAAAAATAGCGCGCGAATAGTAGCTCTCTGGTAGTAAAACTTTTTTTTTTTGTTCTTTCTTTGAATTTGAATTTATGAAAATGAATATCGATTTTGGAAAGGCTGGGCTCTATATATGAGAGCTTCACAAAACGAACGGCTGGCTCACGTTCTTTAAATTTACCTGCTTGGTATTGATGTATGGACACCTCACTGAATTTCTTTTTTTAATTTTATTTTAATAGATTAAAAACCAAAACAATTTTATTGTTTCCCTGTGGAAGCAAACGCACTCACTTAACCGTCAGTCCACTCACTGCACGGCAATTAATCTAATCAATCATCAAAATTTCTTTCTTTTATTTCCTTTCTTTTTTTCTTGTTTTTTTCTTCTGTTATTTTGCGATGATAAATATTAAAACAAAATTGGATTTAATTTCTTATTTATTTTTTATTTGTTTACAAAAACAGAGCAATTAAAACATTGCAAAAATTAATGAAAAAAAATATCAAATTTAACAGTGATGTTAACGTGTTTAGTACCATTTAAAGACTGTGGTGTTGTGTTTGGCAATTGTTGTTAGAAAAACCTGTCCAAAATTACATCGACAACTAAAGCACAAGATAAATTCAATCATAATACAACAACAACAATAACAATAAGAAAAATAAAATTATTAATGATTAAATTAATAAATAAAAATTATATTTAAAAAACAAAAACAAAAACAACACGTCACGAAAAACAATTTAATTCTTTGTGTAAAGGGTTAACCATTATTCTGGTTTCCCACAAAGCTGGGATTTCGATGAAAGTTTTCTTATGTGTGTGAAGATAAATTCGAATTTCAAAATCCAAGACGCAATCCATAAATATTAGCAGCGCCACATTTGTCGTTAACAGAGCAAAATTTCCTCTCAGCTGAACAAAATTTGCCCTTAACAGAGCACTGTTAGCTATTTAACAGTATCTCTCTGAACAAGCCCACTTTTTTTTTGAGTTAATTTTAGGAAATACTCTTGGCCTATGAGTACCATATTACCATATGCTCTTAACAGAGCCCTGTTAGCTATTTAACAGTATCCATCTGAACAAGCCCACTTGTTTTGGAGTTAATTTTAGGAAATACTCAAGGCCTATGAGTACCATACTATATGCAAAGGAAGGTTCCAAGGCAGTTTTGAAAAATTCAGTACTTTAGTACTTTTTTCCGTACTTTTTTCATTTCAAACATACCGCAGTACCCCCGCGACGCTTTCAGTATTTTTTTATTATTAAATATCTTATGCCTTGTGCTTTACAGCTATTAATGCATTAGCAACATGCTCAACGTAATGCTAAGGGTGGAATTAGGCTTTAGCCCCGGTTAGCCAAACGTCCGCGGAACGTACGTTTGTTTTTAGAATTGCCGAACCGTAATGTAATTTCGGTAAGCATTTGCATTACTCTGCATATGTTAAAACGAACGTATGTTACATTACGTGCCATCGACGTTTGACTACACGGGGCTTTTATGTTTTCTTACGTTCCGAATCAGGTGTTTTTGTCTCGTATGTGAGGAATACGAATAAGTTATTAGTTTTTCTGTTCCGTGTGTAGTCTAGTAGGTAGTGTGCTGGCTTACTAGACGTGAGTCCACGGTTCAAACCCCATGTCAGACATCTCCATCAAAACAAAATATAAAAAATATATCTCCGGCGACTACCTTCTGGCAAAAGCTCTGAGCGTTAAAATAAAATTGCCACGATAAAGTTTCTCAAAATTCTGTTGTTCGGAGTTGACTTGAAACACAGTAGGTCTGTATTTTTTGTATGTATGTTTTTACAAAAGTACCATTCATTCAAAAAAGTACTCTTTCAGTTACAGTTCAGTATCATTTCAAAATTCCAGTTTTGCAACACTGTTCCAAGGCCTCTTAATCTATTCAGCAACATAGTCATGTATATTAAGTGATATGGTATTGAGAAAATTGGCTTTCAAAATATAAATTTTTTGCTTGAAAATTCTCTAGAAGATCAGTGACCATTTTGGAACATATAAGAAATAGTACACCATACAGACTATGTATATGCAAATGGTAGTCCAGAGGCTCCTCTTTACAACCATGGTAGTGGGATAGCTGGAATAATTGATAATGAGAGTTGAGAAAATTTTCGTCCTCCTTTTGTTCACAAATAATACGGATCATTAATGAGAATTATATTTTCGTATGTCAATAGTCTGCAATAATTGCAAAGTAGTAGAATAATCCACTATTGCCACTGTTAAACAGTTAACAGTGCTCTGTTAATAGCAAAGTTTACCCTGTTAGAGGCAAGAAGTGGCGCTGCTAAAAGTTTGGGTTTGCGTCTTTGCTTTTTAAACTCGAATGTATGCTCACACATATAGTTTTCTTTCATTATAAAGATTGGACCTTGCCATTATGTACGAAATACCATTTCATTTAAATGATAGCCTCTATACTGGTTCCAATAGGTGACTTTTTGAGGTAGTTTTCAACCGCTTTTCGGCAATTTTCGCAAGGGGCCACTGTAATAAATTAACGATTGTTGGTTTCCAACATCTCTAATGTTATAGATTTATCCCCATAAGGTTTTTAATATAGACCCACAAAAAAACTTGACTAACGTTGACAAATCCTATGATCTTGGTAATAACAGAGATAGGAATGAGTCTCATAGCTGTTGTTCTAACATTCAATCTGCATATCTACTGCGTTGTGAATGGTTAGCTGGCTTTAATTATCAGGTAAGATGGACTTTATATGAATGGAACTGCAAATTGAAATGTAAAATATGCCATAATAAGCCATAAGATGGAGACAATTGCTAAGATCGCCGTAGAATCAACAAATTTGAATTATCCACAGCACTTTCTCTAACAGCAGGGATACTTTTGGGCACAGGCATTAGCATATCTATAAGTCTTCAAGGGGTTTCAATTTATTTTACTTAGCTTTGCATACTTATTTGGCCATTACGTACAAGTCTTTAGCTAGGATTGCAGCTTTGCTTCTCGCATCAAGCATATTGGGTGTGTTAATTTTATCCAACAGTGTAACATCGACAGGTTTTTTTTCATTGTAATTTTATTTACTGTCAGATTTTTTACCAGAAAACTACTGAGGATCATAGACTATGGCGGCTTCAATTCAAGTGGCCCCTTCAGGCTTTCTATTAAAGCAGACACTTGATCCAGTGGCAAATTTTTTTCTTCAAATTGTCAGGGTGAGAGTTTGAACACACTACCTATCAGACTACAGCGTTTATAATTCGTTATAATTTTACGAGTTCCTTACACGGTCGACCGATTATGACTCTAATATGTTGGAAAATAGTTTCAGTCGCAACTATTTTTACGCATTCGGAAATGACAATCCTTTCACTAAATAAATCGCACTGCAGATGGGAGACCCCCTGTGATTTTCGAAACCCCTAAATGGATAACTCATTACAAAAGTTATCAGCCTTATAACATATATAATGTGAGTGGAGTGGAGTGGATTGGTGTGCTGTGCTGTGGTGTGGGGTAATAATTAAATCGACATTTAATTAAATTGTCTGACTAACTCTCTAACCATAGTTTAGCTCGCTCACTTCCCCTCTTCTAAAATCTCTCCGAACAACAAAAAAAAAAAAAAACAACAACAAAAAAATTAGAAAATACATGCTATGGTGCCTAGTCATACAATCTCATGTTGGTAGTAATTCAAATACGACGACAACAACAACCAACTAACTATTCAAAAAACCATTCATCTAATGTAGACATTCATACATACATAGATACATACATTCATCATAGGACCGTACGGTATGTATGTATGTTTGTATGCCTGAAAGTTGATAGTCACGAATTGATGTCATAATTTTTTTTAAATTTTATTTATTTATTGTTAGAAACAAATAATAACAACAACAACAACAACAACACAATATTAGCAATAATAATACAACAATAATAGTAACAACAAAAATAATAATAATTTACAGCACAGGCTAAATAAAGGGCACTTTTCGAGATTTAAAAATTCTTTTGTGGATTAAAAAAAAATACGGGGTAAAAACGAAGGAGTGGAGTGGGCAATAGAAAAAAAAACGCTGTGTCACTTTTAAGCTGTAACATACGAACATGTCAGAGATTGAGAGCTATGTACGGACAGCTTTGGCCAGCTGATTAGCAATGCAATTTCCGACAATAATCCTATGGAAGAGATATTTTCTGAATGTTTCAAAATTCTTTTTAGAAATCTCTGCGACCTCGTTAAGGACTTGAGCGAAGCCTAGATGGCGGAGATTTTTTAGAAAAATCTCATCAATATGGCCACAACCTTCACCTGATAAACACTGTAGTGATCAGACAGCCTTAATATGTATCAGAGATCAGCAAACAATCGTTTTTTCGCTAGTCATAAGCACTCGTGACATTTTGAATATAAGTGAGTCAACAATATTGAAATTTAACTACGCATTCTGATTCATTCATACTCACTCACAACATTGATTTATAAGTTCAGGTTGCAATGAGTATGAGTACAACGTTGACATCAAACTCATACCATACGAAATATGTTTGATTCATAAGCCTACTCATTTCGATTCATCATAACTTTAGAAAAATACTTCTAACGAATACTTCTTACGAAGTCGCCGTTGTCTAGTAGGTAGTAAGTTGGCTTATTAGACGAAAAGCCAGGGTTCGAGCCCCAGACCAGGCATCAAAATAAAATATGAAAAAATATTTCTTCGGCGACTTTCTCTCAGCAGATTTATGGCAAGAACTCTGAGCGTTAAAATAAAATTGCCATGAAAAAGTTTCTCAAAAATCTGTCGTTCAGAGTCGACTTTAAACTGTAGGTCCCGCCACTCATGTATAAAAATTAACACACACAACATAAGTGGTGTGAGAAACTAGGTCGTAATCCTGACTGAAGGGTTGTAATGACCAATTATGTATGTATGTATGTTAGGCATTTACAACAAAAGAAAAAAGACACATAAGCAAAAAAGACAAAGCAGGAAGCAGAGCAAAAACACAACCTTCTAGTGAGTATTTTAGGGTTCGTACACGAATCATACTTATTTTGTGATTCGTGTATATGTTGAGTTATGGAGAGTCGAAAGCAACATCAACATCATACGTGTTGTTAAGTAAGAATAAGTATGATGAATACTTCAAACTTTGAATATGAGTGGAGGTTCCATGACATTAAAATAAGTATGAATGCGTATAAGCATCAGAAATTATGAGTATGATTCAATTCTACTCATCTTTTTGAATACTCATTGCTAATCTCTGGTCACAACCTTAGCCTAATAAACACCGTTGAGATCAGGCAGCCTTAAAATATATCGTACTTTACAACCACTGCATAACCCTACGGGCCCTACCGGGAATCTCCAGATTATCAGATCAGAAGTTTTTTGTTGTATAATCATAAAATCAAATCTCCTATTGGTCAACTGTGCTATTTTTTTAAACACTATTTAATGGTTTCGTTTTTGTTTTTCTTTCTTATTTTGTTCGTAAACAAAAATAATACCACAAAATTGTTTCGTTGATAAGCCTAAAATAAAATCAAATTTGAAATAAAATAAAAAAAAATACAAAAATTTATGGTTTATTTGGTTGTAAACACACACACGCACAGACATACATACATATACAATATATTAGTAGATTATTAAACCACAATTAGAGTGTGCTATTTACTGTAGCCACTGCTGTTGTTGGCTTAAGAGTATAAAAATACCACACGATGTAATTGAGTTTTATTTTAAAAAAGATTACAAAAGAAATTAAATTTATCGACGACTTCACTTGACTTGACTTAGATCATTTGGAAAAATAAAAACAAAAACCAACAACAACAACACAAAGTAACCAAAAATAAAAAAAATAAAAAAAGAACCAACAAACGTTTGTCGTCATAAAATTAAAAATAAAAAAACCAAACGAAACGAAAGAACTGAAATTGAATTCGAATTTGAAATGGAAATGGAAATACGTTTTAATGTCTAATGTTTGTAGGAAGAAGAAGTTGATTTACCACCAACGAACCTACCATATTTAGAGACAAAGTGATGTCATAATAGAAATCCATTTTAAAGTGGCCAACTGACCTTTAAATTTCGCTTTTATTTTTACTTCTTAGCAATGCCTTCAGCTAAGTCTCTATCCAAATCATAGGCATTACTACCGCCTTTGAGCAAAAATATACTCCTTCTCCTACCACCTAAAAGTTTTCAAGGCAAACGCAGTACCCGTACTGGGAAGGAATCCCAGAAAAACATTTCACACATATTTTTGAGACCGTTGAACTTGTTCTGAATATCCATAAATAGGAAAGAACAATACAACATGTGTCTGAAAATCAAGAAAGACAATGTCCGGAATTGTTTAGGGTCCTACACTTGGTGCAGAACTGTGAAACGGTATTTGGGATGATTGGAAGGAATCGTACGATGACTTGTAAGCTTTACAGACGATTATTATTTTTATTTATCGTGATGAGGGATTACGACCTAGTTTCTCACACCACTTATGTTGTGTGTGTTAATTTTATACATGGGTGGCGGGACCTACAGTTTAAAGTCGACTCCGAACGACAGATTTTTGAGAAACTTTTTCATGGCAATTTTTATTTTAATGCTCAGAGTTCTTGCCATAAATCTGCTGAGAGAAAGTCGCCGAAGAAATATTTTTTGTATTTTCGTTTTGATGCCTGGTCTGGGGCTCGAACCCTGGCTTTTCGTCTAATAAGCCAACACACTACCTACTAGATCACGGGTTGTAATGACCAATTATGTATGTATCGTAATGAGGGTGCCTTAATACCCCTCAAACTTTGTAGGGTATTCCTATACCAAGACAATTATCTGCCTAACACTTGATATGCCCACACGTGTTTCTTCCTGAGATGCATTAATGTCCCACGGGTATTCTTAAAACCTGATTCATTCTCATTGTGTATACAGAAACTCTGAGTGTACAGTGCCCTGTCAAAAGACCGGCTATCAACCTCAGATTATTTCTTGATTGTCTGATGCATCCTCCCCCTTTGCTTGTAAATTCCCAATAAAAGTTTTAGGTTAGGTTAGGTTAGGTTAGAGGACGTGTACTTGTCAATTAAGACAAGTACAGTACCCGGAGGTCGAATTGACCCATTGTACAACGCCCTAGTTTCTCACACCACTTATGTTGTGTGTGTTAATTTTATACATGAGTGGTGGGACCTACAGTGTAAAGTCGACTCCGAACGACAGATTTTTATTTATTGAGAAACTTTTCATGGCAATTTTTATTTACTCTCAGAGTTTTTTGCCACAAATCTGCTGAGAGGAAGTCGCCGAAAAAATACTTTTTGTATTTTGTCTTTGATGCCTGGCCTGGGTGGGGCTCGTACCCAGGCTTTTGCGTCTAATAAGCCAACACACTACCTACTAGACTACGGCGACTTCAAAAATTGATTGTCTTAAATCCATTTTGATTTAGAAGAGTCGTTGTTTCTGTTTATCTTACCTTGAGTTAAGCATTTCATTCTAAATAGAGGATACCTTCTCGCCCTCTCTTGTGCGAAGTGTGAAGTGAAGTATTTCTTGCCACATCATAAGAACCGAGGCAATTGAATGCTTCTTTCGGCAGTTGAAAAATGTCAAGCGCATTTGTCTACCTAATACAATCTATGGATGGATTTAACTGTGGAAATATGTGTGTGAAGATAAATTCGAATTTAAAAACCAAAGACGCAAACCCACATTTTTAGCAGCGCCACTTCTTGTCTCTAACAGGGTAAACTTTGCTATTAACAGAGCACTTTTAACTGTTTAACAGTGGCAATAGTAGATTAGTCTTCTGCTTTGCAATTATTGCAGGACTATTGACATACTAAAATATAATTCTCATTATGATCAGTATTATTTGTGAACAAATGTGTTGAAAATTAAAGGAGGACGGAAATTTTCTCAACTCTCAAAATTATTCCAACTATCCTGCTACCACGGTTGGAAAGAGGCGCCTCTGGACTATCATTTGTATATTGACTGTATGGTGTACTATTTCTTATATGTTCCAAAATGGCCACTGATCTTCTCGAGAATTTTCAAGCAAAAAATTGATATTTTCAAAGACAATTTTCTCAATACCATATCACTCTGTATGGGACTATGTTGCTGATTATATTAAGAGGCCTTGGCATCTTCCTTTACATATAGTTTGATACTCATAGACCTAGAATATTTCGAAAAATTAGCTCCTAAATAAGTGGGCTTGCGTAGATGGATAATGTTAAATAGCTAACAGTGCTCTGTTAAGGGCAAATTTGGTTCTGTTAAGAGAAAATATTGCTCTATTAATGCCGAATGCGGCGTCTTGGATTTTCAAATTCGAATTTATCTTCACACACATAATATTCAAGACCGTTTGTAAAATAAATTTCTGGCATACATATGTACTCAATAACATATGACTTCAACAATTGTGAAGTCAGATGTAAAACACAATGCGTTGCAAACATTTTTAAACGTAAAAATTATTGCATTTCCTCCTTAATTTGCTAGTGTGGTTAATTGTTAAATTTTCGTATGTAAATTCAAGTGATAATAAAAGCAAGGTTATGTGCGTAAAAACCATTTAAAAAAATAGAAAATTATGAAAAAAATTTTATGTTTTTAAATGAATTTAAAAAATATTTTTAAAAATAATTTTCTTAAATACGTTGTTTATTTATTTATTTTTCAAAGTCATTAACACACAAACCACCCACCCACATCAACAAAAGAAAAAAAAAAAAAGAATAAAATAAGAACATGAAGAAAACAGAAGCATAATTCTATTTTAAAATATTTGTTGCCTTTGTTTAATTAAAAAAAAAAACAAGAAATTATTTAAAAATGGCATTAAAACCAAGAGAAATAAAAAAGAAATATTTTTGCACCCATTCATTAAGAAAAAAAACGAAATTTACCATCAAATTGCAGTCGGCATCTCAAAACAGATATTTTTTAAAGAATTTTTATTTCTTTTTTGTTGTTGTTTTGTTTAAAATAAAATGTTTGTTTTTTTGAGAATTTTTGGTCAAATATTTTCATTTAATTTATTAGACTACAAACTAATAAAAACAATACCAAATAGAAGGTATAAATAAATATGCAAAGGAATTATGCCTTTGGATCATCAAATGTTATCACATCATAATCATCACATACTTAGGATAGAGGCTTTGGGCATTACAGTGGTGGCCTTATAATTAGAAATGACTTAGCAACATGTATGTTTGTTAGTTTGTTTTACAGTTTTCACTGTGAACCTGGAATCAAAGGCTTTGTTTGGAGGACGTCTTACATACATTTTTCCATCAGATTGGGACAAATTAAACCTAGATTCGTCACTCCAGAGAACTCTGTTCCAGAAACATCGTTTCTAAGTATAAGGCCGCCACTGTATATCCACAAATATTAGCGGTTCGCTGTGGTTTATTGTCCAGGTCAGCCTTATTATCCTTCTTATCGTCCTTAGGGCATAATCTACGTATTTCCTTGACACCTAGCACTTCGTTCACAATACTTTCAGAAATTAAAGAATCAATTTTCCCTTTGTGTGTGAAGATAAATTCGAATTTGAAAATCCAAGACGCAATCCATAAATTTAAGCAGCGTCACATTTGTCGTTAACAGAACAAAATTTCCTCTTAACAGAACAAAATTTGCCCTTAACAGAGCCCTGTTAGCTATTTAACAGTATCCCTCTGCGCAAGCCCACTTGTTTAGGAGCTAATTTTAGGAAATATTCTAGGCCTATGAGTACCATAATAAAAGCAAAGGAGCAACATAGTCCCATATAAAGTGATATGGTATTGAGAAAATTGTCTTTAAAAATATAAATTTTTTGTTTGAAAATTCTCTAGAAGATCAGTGGCCATCTTGGAACAGATAAGAAATAATACACCATACAGACTATATGCAAATGGTAGTCCAGAGGGTCCTCTTTCGAACCGTGGTTGTGGGACAGCTGGAATAATTTTGAGAGTTGAGAAAATTTCCATCCTCCTTTACATTCCAACACTTTTGTTGTTCACAAATAATACTGATCATAATGAGAATTATATTTTAGTGTGTCAATAGTCTGCAATAATTGCAAAGTAGAAGACTAATCTACTTATTGCCACTGTTAAACAGTTAACAGTGCTCTGTTAATAGCACAGTTTACCCTGTTAGAGACAAAAAGTGGCGCTGCTAAAAATGTGGGTTTGCGTCTTTGGTTTTTAAATTCGAATTTATCTTCACACACATATTTCCACAGTTAAATCCATCCATAGATTGTATTAGATAGGCAAATGCTCTTGACATTTTTCAACTGCCGAAAGAAGCATTCAGTTGCCTCGGTTCTTATGATGTGGCAAGAAATACTTCACTTCACACTTCGCACAAGAGAGGGCGAGAAGGTATCCTCTATTTAGAATGAAACGCTTAACTCAAGGTAAGATAAACAGAAACAACGACTCTTCTAAATCAAAATGGATTTAAGACAATCGAAACTTTTATTGGGAATTTACAAGCAAAGGGGGGGAGGATGCATCAGACAATCAAGAAATAATCTGAGGTTGATAGCCGGTCTTTTGACAGGGCACTGTACACTCAGAGTTTCTGTATACACAATGAGAATGAATCAGGTTTTAAGAATACCCGTGGGACATTAATGCATCTCAGGAAGAAACACGTGTGGGCACATCAAGTGTTAGGCAGAGAATTGTCTTGGTATAGGCATACCCATATAGGCATAAAGTTTGAGGGGTATTAAGGCACCCTCATCACGATAAATAATAATAATAATCGTCTGCAAAGCTTACAAATCATCGTACGATTCCAACCATTCTCAGTATACCAGATCAAGTCAATGATGATGATGCTTGAATGATGGCTGTTCCTTAAGGATCATTCCTTTATTTTTGTTATAAAACCACTATCGTGAGTGGGTTTAAGTATTGTGTAATCCATAACGAAGAGATCCAAATCATGAGTACCTAAGGTGTTCCTACATGGACTAAGCTTTGTTTTTTTGAGACGCCATGTGTGAATTTGTCTTGGAGAAAAATAAAATTTCATTGAAATTTTTCCGCAAAAAAAAATTCGTTAACCAGGATTTAAATTTTTTTTTTTAATTAAGTTAAGTTTACGTCAGCTGTTTAATTACGAAATTTAACAGGAATTAAAATATGATACAGAATCACAGATCAATCCCCGTCCTCGTCTTGGTTTATCACAAGCAAAGGTCAGTGAACAGATCACTGACTGACGATCAATCGATCGATTACTAATCACGGAACAGCCAGTTAATGAAAGTGAAACAAATTACTGTGAGGCATGGCAATAAAAAAAGCCACAAAATAAGTTAAAAAATTTTGTTTTTTTGAGAAAAAACGATGAGACAACAGCCTCAGAGAAGCGGCTTATGAATGAAAACAGGAAATTAAAAACATTTATTAACAATTTTTTATTATTAATTTCAATGTGTTCGTCCGTCTGTCTGTCTGCCTGTCTGCCAGTCTCTCTACTCAATTGATATGTCTTTTAAATAATAAACAAATAAAAAATTAAAATGAAGAAAAATGTTTTTTTATATGACAGCAGCTGATCGGTCGGTCGGTCGGTCGGTTGTATTGTGTGCATTATTTTAACAACAACGAGGGGTCAATGAAATCTTTTTTTATTGTTATTGTTATTGTTTTATTTTAATTTTTATTTTACTGTGATTGAAATCATTTATTTTTTCAATTTTTTATTGTCAATCTTAGCCAATTTTTTTTACAACATCAGTAAATTATTGCTGCTGTTGTTGTTGTATTTTATTGCTTGTAGAGTAGAGCGTTTATGAAAATTTATTTTAAAAAAATTTTAAATTTTTTTCTTCTTTCTTTTCATAAATTTTAATTAAAATGCAACACGCGCTTAATGCCTAAAAGATCAAGTTCAATGATATTATTGTCATTGATCATTTTTAATAATAATAACAATAAAAAAATATTTTTTTTCTTATTTTTTTCTCTTATTTTTGTTTTCATATGGACAGTAAAAATATTTTTTTTTTTACTAAATAGAAAGAAGCAGAATAAGCAGATATTTATACTCTACAGTACAATACAACACAACACAACAACACTGGCAACGACATAGCAAAACAATAATAATTTGTCTGCTATTCTATTAACAGTGGTGATGGTGATGATAATGATAATAATGACGATGGTAATGATGATCATGATGGCGTTTCTAAAATAAAAAGAGAAAAAATCAAGCACACAAACAAAAACAAAAACACAACAATAAATTGCAATGTTAACCCCGCTCTCTTATTTCTGCTTACATACCGAAACACATTCATATACTCCCGAGTATAATCGTCGGTCATTTGAAAACAAAAAGAAAAAACAAAGTGAGAAAAAAACGAAAACAAATCAAAACATGATTTAAAATAACGATGACAGAATAAAATACCAACCATTGACGCTGTGCTGTGTAGTGCATTATATATCAATACCAATCAGTGCTGTCAGATGTGGCGATTTCTCGCCAAACGTGGCGATTTTTCATTGCCTTTGGCGACCAAAATTTTCAATTGGCGACGTGGCGATTTTTTGGCGATTTACAGACTAGTTGGCGATTTATTTGGCTATTTTTAACAAATTATTTTTATTTTCTTGAAATACTTTTTTAACACTTTAATTTAATAACATAATTCTATTACATTATACATCTCTGGTATTCCTCATATATTATGTTATTATTACATAGCACAATTAATGTCAACAAGTAAAACAGTTCATATTTATGGGTTATACCAATGTCTTTGCCACTTCGTACTTGTAAAACAATACAAAAACAACAAGCTGATTGTTGTTGTTAAACTTTTAAAAAATAATGGAAATTTGCCGGTAAAAACTCTGCGAATAAATAAAATTGCCATGAAAAGTTTCTCAAAAATCTGTCGTTCGGAGTCGACTTTAAACTGTAGGTCCCACCACTCATGTATAACATTAACATACATAGGTGGTGTGAGAAACTAGGTCGTAATCCTGACTGAAGGATTGTAATGACCAATTATGTATGTATGTATGTGTTGATTCGCCGGATTCTTTTCTGCCATTAGAATCTATAGATTTTGGCACAGAATTTGAAATGGAATTAGAAAATATAAGAATTAATGAATATGATGCAGAAATGTTAAAAGAAAATTGTTTTTTGTACTTAAAAAAAGCTATTAACAGAAATGCTAAAACGGTTACCTGAAAATATAAATATTCTTAAAACATATAATGAATTTTCAATATTAACATGTGGAAACACAAGTAAAGTTTTCGGTAGTTCAAAATTCATTAACTTTATTTTTAAATCCAAAAATATCTGTAGGGGAATATGAATTGCAATGGTCAAAATTAGCATATATCAATTGGACTGAGATCTTTAAAGGTGAAATCCCAACAAATTTATTAGACTTTTGGCCATAAGTTAACAATTATTGCGATGCGGGTGGAACATTTCACTTTAAAGACTTATCAGTGGCCGTTCTAAATATGTTAATTTTACCAACCAGCAACGCTTGCGTAGAAAGGGTATTTTCTATTATGAATTACACTAAAACTCGCTTACGTAATAAAATTCAATATGAACTTTTAGATTCATTGATAAGAATAATAAGTTATATGAATGTTAATAAATATTGTTGCAATTTATTTCAGCCTACAGATAAAATGTTAAAAAAGTTTAATTCTAATACAATGTATAATATATCAAGCAGTGAAAATGAATCTGCAGAGTATGAGGTATATGATATTATAGATTTATGCAATTAATTTTTGTAAAAAATATTTTGACAACTAATAACTAATGCACTAAAAGTACAAATGTAATGTAAAATTATAATATTTTTTATTATAGACTTTTATTAGATTTATATTGACTTTATAATACATGAAATAAATAAATGTCAACGATTTTTTAAACTTTTGGCGATTTTTATTTTGGAAAAAATTAATAATATTTTATTTTGGCGATTTTTGGCGATTTTTCGTATAGCTTTTGGCGATGGAGGTGATAACAAATCTGACAACACTGATACCAATACCAATATAGCCGCCATAGCCATAAAAACATTACGACACACACATACACACGCATACTTTTATAGTGTCATATTTTATTCAGTTATTAATCAGTAAATCGAAAGTATTATTTCTTTATGAGAGATTTTACAGCTGAATTGGGATTGTATTGGATTATTAGCAATATGAAGAGCATTAACATGCGAGGATAAGGCGTAAAGTTATTGGCCTTATAAAACACGTATAGATAAATTGGTTTCTTTTTTAAATATTTAACAACTGATGTCATCTTTTTTATTTCATTTAAATTGTTAAAAAAAAGAAACAAAAGCACATGACATGAAAAGGGTGGAGAAATTTTTTGCATTAACAAATTCGTTAACGTCAGTCATACAATATTAGAATGATGAAGTCAGTCAGTCTCAATCACTCAATGTTGCTGTTTTTTTAATCTTCTTTTTAAATAACAAACTTAAGGCCAATGAAACGTAGTGTTTACTAAAGCTTTAAGTCAACAATTAAACGGCTTATGATCAAGTAGTTCAAGGGCTGTTATTTCACGCCAACTGAAGGGTTTGGTAAGTTTTAAGGACAATATTATTAAAGCGTACAAAGATTCGGAAAAAAATTGAATAATTTTCCTCAATCATAAGAACAAAGAACAACAATGCAATAAAAGCTTTGGGTTTTATTGAAAATCTGAATTTAAAATATCAAAAATGGCCAATTAAAGTGGAAACATATTAAATAAACTGCGAATAATTGTTATGATCATCGTTTAAAGCTGGAATGGTGCTTCTTCATTCAAACAATACATTTATAAACCAAAAATTCTACAAACTTGCTAAAACAAAAATAGCAAGAATAGTAAAGGATTCATGTACACAGGATTTTTTGAAAATAAAAAAAATGCTTCAAAATGGTATAAAGGTCCTCCAAAAAAGCTAAGAAGAAGTGTCAGCGGAAATACAGAAACATATTACAAAGGATTATAACACTTTTCTACTTAAACTACATGCCACAAACTACATTAATGCAAACCCTTTGATTAGGTATACAGCTCTACATAAGACTTTAGTATCAAAAAAGAACCTTACAGTTCAGCTTTTAATTAAAGGAACAATTATTTCCACGAACAAAATTCCAAATATGCGAATGAATAGCTTTAAAGTACTGAAGTCTTGGGTCAATCGTTTAAATCATTCACACAACAATAACAGACAAAACAAAATAAAAGGAATAAAAAAAATAAAAATAAAGAAGGAATTAAAAAATTAAAAGCTATCATGGAAGAATGGAAAAACAACAACAAATAAATTAAATTAAAATTAAAATAAATAAATAAAATAAATGCAATATAATAATAACCATAAAACAATAAAAAGATAAAAACATAAATAAACAGAAAAGAAAAAATGAAATTAAAAATTAACAAAAAAAAAAGTAAACAAAACATACCCCAAAAATAATCGCGTATGATCCGTTGGTGTTTCAAGATGATTGTGAACATTTAAGGTTTGGGGACGCATACAGGTCGATAAGGAGGTGGTGGTGGTGGTCGAAGTAGAAGCAGATGATAACGGCGAACACGCAGAAGACAATAAAGCCGAGGTGCTGCTGCTGCGATATGTTGTACGTATGCTGGTTATACTGCAGCAAGTGGTTTCATGCTTAACAGACGACGATTTACAATTCGCACACACCATAACGGCTGATGTTGACGACGGCAAAGTCAGCGATGTTGGCGATGGTGATGACGATGATGATGATAGGGAGGATGTATTGCTATTGCTGTTGTTATTGGTATTGTTATTAACAACAGCCGTAGTGTTTTTAATTAAAGGATTTTGTTTAACATTCTTTTGTTCATGTTTCTGCTGTTGTACGAAAATTGTTTTTGTATTAAGTTTTTTGCCGTTATTAAAAAATTTACATGCATGGGTGGCTGCATAGGAGGGTGGAGAGCCTTTTGTATTTAAAGCTGCATTTGTAGTGGTGGTGGTGTTACTTTTGGCTCTCAAACCCATTGTTACAACTCTTTCTCTAATGTTGCGTATAAAAACACTAAAAACAAACAACAGTTCCGTTGTATTGATAAAGCGTACGCGTAAGTCAAATGATGATAAATAATGTTTCAATGATAAAATTTTAACAGCAGCAGCTTTTTTTTTAAATGTACTGTAATGGAGAGTAGGTAAGTATCCTGTTTGCTTCTTTTATGAAGTCATGGATAATGAAGGCAGCTGGTAGGCTGTTTATTTTATTAATAATTTTTTAATTAATGTTTTTCTCTTTACTTTTCTTTTTTGCTTAAGATTTTAACATTTTGATTTTATTTTTGTTAAATGCGTTTAAATTTTTAAAAATTGTGTAAACATATTTAGTTGTTGTTTTTGATTTATTTGTGTTTCATGTTCTTTTTTTAATATTCATCTCTTTTTTGTTTTGTTTGAATCACTGTCAAAAATTATAAAAAAATATTAAAAATTTCTGTTTCTTCACACCAGAACTCAATAAATTAAACACACGTTCAGTAATAAAAAAAAATTTAAAAATCAACAACCAAAAATCAAATAAAAAAGACAAACAATCGAAAGAAAATATTTGCAGTTGTTGCTTCTAGTACAACAAATAACACAAATTAAGCTTGTATAGGTGAGGAGTAAGGACAGCGATATTAACAGCAACAGCGCTGTCAACGTAAGTAAGTAAACAGCACAGCAGAGATGTAGAGTGGCAGAGCATAAATTTTGTTTTTCCTTTTATTTATTGGCTTTTCTATGTCATTTAATTAATAACCGTTAATAGTTTTTATTCTTATTTATTTTCATAGTAAAACACACAAACAATTAATTAAATTTCACACGGTTTCTCTCATTTAATTTGTGGGATTTGTTTTCTTTTTTTTTGTTTTCATTGATTGTAGTACAACAACTTCGAAATTAATTTTAGAAATGATTTAAAAAAAAATACAATCCAATACCATCGTCGCGTCCGTCACTAGTTTTCTTTCGTTTTCAACGTTCATAAACAAATTGAATTAAGATTTTCTATTTATTGTGTTTAAAAGTTCAATCTTTAAACATTTTTTTGTTAATTTTTGTTGAACGAAATGGTAGAAAATCAAGAAAGAAAAAACAACAACCGAACAAACAAAAACAGAAAAAATGTTAAAGTAAACGTCGGCCGCCGTTACAGTTTTTAATGCCTGTGAAGACAACGAAGGCAAATAAACGAATGGCAGACAGAATTTTTTTATATGAATGAAGACTATTTGACTATTAAGCGTTTGTTTGTGCATGTGTATACACTCGAACGAACGAGTATTTGTTTTGAATACAGCAATAACAACTAAACATACAAAACAACAACAACAACAAAGAAACACCATAAAAAATGAACACAAATAGGAACAACAACAACATTAGCTTTGTATGAGTATGTTATATTGGTTCGTTGTGCTCTCCTGAGGTGTAAATTTTCGTGTTTTTGCCTTTCGAGTTTCAAGAGAGTCAACATTTGTTTGCGTACAACCGGGTTATCGTTGCGTTAGTAGTGGCTAACAGAGATGCCAGACAGATTAGATGAAAAATATTCCCAATTAAAATTCTATAACTGCCGAAAACCGTGAACAAGTAAAGGAAAAGTAGGTGAAACAATGGAAATTGTTGGTAATTTTTTTACATTTCAAGAGCATGAGAACCATGTTGGGGTCGCTTTTTTTTTAACAAATTTAGACCAGAATTATCGTCATATCAGTAAGAAAATCAAAGAGCTTGTAAAATAAATTTTTACTGGTCTAACCCACTCACTTAACGGGTATATGAAGCAGGAGAAGGAAGAAAGTAAGCTTCTACCGTGCACTTTAACTTGCTTATCCGCTTGGGAAATTCAACGGCTTTACCCTGAGCTCTGGATTGATGGTACCTATAATGGGGAAGAGATTTGTTGTGGTATAACAACTTCCGTTTCTGATTATGACCAGCATTCATTGCCACATAATTATGACATCAAATTAAAGCCCAAAGGCTATTAGGAAAGAACCCAAAAGCCCAAATTTGTAAAATATCAAGATTTTGACAATATTTTCTTTGATTTCCGAGACTTTCAGATGTAGTAGTTTCAACCATTAGGTCATAGGGACAATAGATCATATTACCTTAAGGCTATGCCTTGTTTGTGAGCAGCTATACTCCGTCTCTCGTGAGGCCGTTTGAATAAATCCGAGAAATTCTATTCAAAATGGAATACTCCTGTAATTTGAAGCCAGAAAAGGAGCTAGTTAGTTCTAGCTGTTCAAAAGTTGAACTTTCCTTGTAGAATAGAACAGTTCCTTATGAATGTTCAGTAGGAGAAGTTACAGTAATTATCTAAGAATTGTTGAAGTTAGTTCACTCCTTACTAACCATTTTACTTTACAAGTGATGATTAGAAAGTCTGAGATCACAATGAAACTTTAATCGTGGCAAACGTGGATGTTATTACCACCACAATTCCATATTGGCTACAAAAGTGGATGGGAATAAAAATTCCGAATTAATAAATATGAAAACGTATGTAAATTTTTAAAATATATTCATAAACCGAAAAATGTCAAAATATTTCACAATTTATCATAATTGATGTATTTCTTCGGACATTTCCGACAAATAGTTTCTTTTCCCCTTTAAATAATCAACAATTATTTCATATTTTAATTATCATTTTTAAATCCACAAAAGAAAAACAAGATCAATTAAAAATTATTTGCCATATCATTGCATATCGTGTCACACATACTCTATGCATAGAATATGTTTGTCATGCTCAGATCAATTGTAATAAAAAAAATTTAAAAAAAAAACAATAATAAATTATTGTAATTGTTAATTGCATTGTTATTGCATTTTAAGTTGAATTTCCTTATAAATTATTTAATTAAATAATTAAGAAATTATTATTATTGTTTGTCATCCAATAAAATAACATTTCAAAACATGTCATGATGCATTTACGACAATTTAATTACGGAATCTCAAAAAATTTTATTTATGAACACTTGAGATCTGCTAATAAAACGACATTAATAGGCAGATAAGGTTAGCCTAGACTAGATCCATAGATAATAGAAGCTTTTAGAAGAATAGAATTCATTGGACGAATAGAAATCAGTACAGAATGAAATAAAATGGTTCAAAATACTACTTGGATTCAAAAGAAATTGGTTATAAATGGTTTAAGATTTAAAAATAAGACCTAGCAAGATAATAATGTTCACATAAGAAACCTATGCTCAATTAGAACTCGTAGAAAGAAAGAAAAATGATTTGCTAGTTCCCTTCAACTATTTTCTGTTTCTGCACTTGAAGAGTGGCTCGTTGGTAAAAAATTTGCTAACAATGAAGTTGGAGAGTCTAGGTTTAATGAATATTTTAAAAAGCTAGACAGAATGATTCCCACTATAAGCACGATACAAAATTATTGAATATCTCTGGGAAAGTGTAGCGGGTTAAAAGGAGAGTATTTTGAAAATTGCAAAGACTGGAAACGTTACGATATTAGCAACCTTTGCGCTATCGAAACGTACATACATACACACTTTCGAAAATATTACTCTTTGTAAAGGTAGTAGGCAGTGTGTTAGCTTAGTAGACTCGGTTCAAATCCCAGCTCAGACATCTCCAAAGTTATTTCAAAACTTATTTCTCCGTCGACTTCCTCTCAGCAGATTTCTGGCAAAAACTCTGAGTAAATAAAAAAATGCCATGAAGTTTCTCAAACATTTAAACTGTAGGTCCCACCGCTCATGTATAAAATTAACACACACAACATAAATGGTGTGAGAAACTATGTCGTAATCCTGACTGAAGGGTTGTAATGACCAATTATGTATATGTATGTATGTAATGAGAGTATATTATTCTGCAGCGACAAATTTCACGTTTCACTCGCCAATTGTCTACCAAGATCGTGCGGGTTGACGCCATTAAACCTTTTCGGCTTTGCTAACACATTTTAAAAACCAACATTAGACAAGTCATCGCTGAGATAGCAGCCGAAATGTCCAAAAAAGTACACCTAAAGCGTCATCAATCAACTTGACTACCGAAACCCATCCAGAGGCAGTCATTTACACCTTTTTAAGGGGTTAGGTTAGGCTAGGTTATCGTGGTAGCATTAATTTACCAAAAAGCTCACTTGAGCACGCATAGCGGCCCGTTGTGATGCCACAGGTGAACGCAGCCTCTGCACTGACCAAATTCCTCCGATCCAAGGAGGAGGAAGTTGGTCAGCGCAAGGGGTTACTGGCAAAAGAAGGTGAAAACAATCTCAAAAGGGTAAAGTTTTTCAACAAATCCAGAGGCGGTCAGTTTAAATGACAGCGTATTTCATACTTAATGTCCAGGTCCAAGCATGTGTCTTGGTAAGATTTTATTTTTGAAATCGAAAAATGGTTGGCGCTTTTAAAAAGTTCCAAAGGAATAAAATGTTCACGCATTACAAATCCCGCAATATGGCAGCTCTGTTAATATTAAAAATACGCTCTCTCAACTGCCATTTCAATACAAAAAAAAATGTATCCGTGAGAGAGAGAGAGAGAGAGAGGGAGCTTATATCCGTGTATTAACAAAAAAAAAAAAGCGAAATCAAATTGAATCTTTTAGTACCACGAAAGAGAACGTACGTATAGGAGGTGTGTACCATCTTCTGAATCTGAAGAAATTAGAAATTTTTATGGGTTTTAAAGTGTTTTGTCTGGAAACCATGAATCCATTCGTTACCTGCCTGCCTTCTTTTTTTCTTAGAAAAACTTATCAGAAATCCTGCAATTGCTAAACAATTTTGTTAAGGAACATCAAAAAGGGCTGTTAACACTTGCCGCGCTAAAAAGGTCATGTCAGCGCTAAGGGTGGTTTCCTGATATTTTATTTTTTTTATGGCTTTCCCACGATGTTAGAGGCTTTTATCAGGTTTTTTACCTGAAGAATTCCAATTAAACTGTAGAATGATGAATGTATTCTAGTAGTCGTAGTGGTTGTTGTTGTAGGTTTGTATCTCCGGTGTTTAGAGGCCTATTGTGTCATACCGATAAATGAATTGATTCTCGTCGTTCGTATTTTTATTTGATTTTTTTGTGGCATTTTGTATGTGAATGATTAAACGAGTGCGGCCTTCATTAAACCGTTTACACTCATTTTGCGGTTTTGTTTCCGTTTTTTTGCTTTTTATTTTGCAATTACGTTCTGATTTTTTTGTTTTAATCTCACACCCTAATGTTACACATGCTGGCAATACTGTGGCAAAATTCTGAACAGTAAAGTCTCGCCTTCGCTTTCAAGCATCGCATTTGTATTGAAACACATCGAGTGAGAGCGTTGTTTGAAAACCGAAAACCTGTTGCTGCCAAAACCAGCTCAATTGATTAAATCTGCCTTCGTTTGTTAAGCGGTTTGTGAACTGTGATATGAGCCGTGGTCTAATTGAAATTCAATTAAATTTGTAACGGTGGCTTATATTTGATAATCACGGCTCGTGTTTGTTGCTGAAGGACAAATTCGATTTGAAGTTTAACGCATTCAAACGGGTATCTAAACGCTGTGGGAGGTATTGATAAATAGGCATTTGAATTGGGATTTTTGAACCATAAACAATGTTTTAACGATTTAACAGATGACATCACATGAAGTGAAAATGGAGGTCAGTTGTTCAACTGCAATCTGTTTGAAATCTTCTATCAAAACTAGATGCAGACGAGCTTTAGTAAATTTCACTCAGAATCTGGGGGGAAACCTCAGATAGGATAGGCGTGTGCATAGAGTGTAAGGGCTAGTACAATTGGAAATTAAGTCGCATTGTGATTGCTTAGCAACCAAAGGACACTGAAAATGAGTTAAAATTGTCGGGATTCCAATGGGAAGCTTATGGTTGCCATAGCCGATCAAGTAAGCAAGGAATTGAAAATATTTTAAAGGAACTTGAAGAGACTGAAAGCATTACAAAGGTTGGCTAGTTTAGTGCAACGTTGCAAGCCTAAGTTTTGCCGCGATTACGGCTTCTGTCTGTGAAAACGAGGCAAATGACATGAATTTATCGATTTCATCATGTCCCAGCAATTGTGGCCAATTTTTCCTTAATAATTCAAGCTAACTGAACATACACCACGAAATACAGATCATCTAACCTCCTATGTTTCTTCCAAAGTCAAAACCTGCAGAAAAGATCAACATTTCGTGTCTAAAATCTTGATTTTTTGGCCTGTGACAACAATTTACCATTGAAATCGATCGTATTTGATCTCTAAACGTTTTTGATATTTTATTGTTGTTGTTACGAAAGCAAAAGAAAAAAAAAAGAAAGTGAACTTTGAACTTTTAAGGTGTTATTTTTAAATTGAAAATCGAATTTCTTTTTAAAAAATTAAAAAATAAAAAAACGAACATAAATTGGGTATCATTTCTCTGCCATTTGCTAGCAAGTAGCGAGTGAGTCAGTTGGACAATTAAACACAAAGAAAGAAAAGAGAGATCGTTACGGTTTGTGTGTGCTGGGTCAATGGCCCAAAATGTGTGGCAACGTCGATTTTAGTTGCTCCACATTATAAGCACTCGTGTTTCTTTTTTTAGTTTTTTTTTGTTGCTGCTTTTTTTCTTAAAAGAACTACGCATTGTTGTTCCATTAAGATTCTTTTCTTTTTTATCTAAAATTTATTGTTGTTGCGTTGGCTATTCTTTTTTGTCTTCTTTTCTTGTTTTGCAGCATGAATATCCGTTTTGTTGGTTTATTTTCTATCTGTCTGTCTGTCTGTTCGTTTTATTTGGTTGATTTCCAAATTCCCTACGCTTAATTCAATGTGTTTATTGTTGTTGTTACTCTTTAGGTCTTTTGACATTTAGAATTTTTTTTTATTTCTCTGTATTTCATTAAAAGGTTGTTGTTGTTTCGTTTTGTATATTTTTCTCTTCCTCTCTTTTTGTTTGAGAAAAGCCGTTTTAGGAGCTTACGTCATTTACGAAAATAACACCAGCATTTTATTGCTGTTGCTGTTGCTGTTTATTTATACACAACAAACAACTAATTTAGAGAGGAGGGTTACTTACTGCTACGTCTGCTCTCACATTGTTGTTTTTGTGAATAAAAGAAAACAGTTTTTTTTCTGTGGTTTCTTGTATTAGAGGTAAATCTCTTTACTACACATGCCCATGCCCTTATACTGTATAACTCTTTGTTGAAAATCAAACTGCATTTTGTATAAGCAAAGGGGGGCAGGTTTATGGAGACGTAGCAGTGTATATGCATAATATTTGTATTGTATCGTGTAAGGAGGCACGAGTTTTTGTGTTGTTGATTTTAATATTGATTATTCGACTTTGTTTTTGTTATTGTTGTTGCTATAGTAGAGTAGTTGGTTTTCATTATAATTTTTGTTTATTTTATGCTCGGCTCGACTCTACTCTACACGAGCTCTCTTTATAACCGAATACAATTTAAATTCGTATTGGTTGGTGGTGGTGTGTATTGGAAAATTTACCTGAAAAATATTTTTACGGTTTTCATAGTTTCTAATAAGAAACACCAGCTGTGTTGTTCGTTCAACTCTCTGTCTCTCCTGCTCTTAAGAAGATAATTTTATGTGGATTTCGTTAAATAATGTCGTTACTGTTGCCTTTTGTTGCTGTTGTTGATGGTGATGTTTATGACGAGATGATTAATTTAATTGAGAGAACATATGGTTTCTTTGATTTTTGTTGTTATTTTATGGCTAACACAACACATTTTTTCAAAATTATTGATTTCTGTGCTTGATCATGCTTAATTATTGATAAAAAAAAAAACTAACAAAACACTCACGCACATACATATAAACACTTAAAAAACAATGAATCACCCATCACATCAATTCATTGAAAAATCGTTTTTTTTTACAATATTCACAACAACAAATACTGTGTTATTGTAAATGAAACAACAATTGATAAAATTTTATCTGAAAAGTTTTGTTTTTCTTCTTTCTTTCTTTTCCTTTGTAAATTATTTTATTTTTTTCTTTCTTTTGTTGTTTCTCTTTCTTACACGACAAATTTATTTGTTTTGTTGGTTGGTTGGCCTTTTTGTTCAATTGGAAGGAAGTATCCCCGTTTTCCACTTTTATTTGTGAGCAATTAAAACAGGAAAACAACGTGTTTTATTATGCGTTCTGTAAAAATTATTAAAGTTTTCATTTGTTTATTCACAATTATTTTGTAATTTCATTAATTAGAGTGTATAAAACACACACGCACACACATACTTTTCCACTTTTCTCACACGACACAACAATTTCTACACAAAGAGACGACAAAAACATACAAAAACACAAATTTTCTCATTGACAGCTGAAAGCAGACTGAATGGAATTGTTTGTTCAACGCAGTATGGCTACGCTGCATGTGAAGGCAGTGTTGCCAGATCAGCAGATCAAAATGAAAATTTAATTTTTTAAATGTAGGGAGAATAAGTCATTATTTTTGGAGATGATACATGCTCCTTTTATTGGGGATACACAATTTCATTTTCCCGTTTTTCACTTTTATTACGCGCTAGAAAAAGAAAAAAATATTTTTTTTAATTTTTTAATTAACTATTCTTTTGAAGTGGTGAGCTTTTTTTTTTACAAAATGTGGTGAATTTTATCCGATGTGGTAAATAAAATCGAATTCACCAAAATGGTGTTATTCGAAATGGGTACTGTGTTACCATAAATCCATGTACTGTATATTGTGATTTGGACGGTGTGTGTTTAGAAAAATATATTTTTATAAAACTACTATTTGATGCAAAAAGGTACTCTTTCAGTTATAGTTCAGTACTATTTCAACATTTCAATTTTGCAACACTGAATGAAGCAGACTGAATGAATATGAATGGAATTGTTTGTTACGCTGCACGTGAAGACAGTCTTGCCAGATTTTTCTTCAAAATGAGAATTTATTTAATTAAATTTAAGTCATTATTTTTGGGGATGATACATGCTTCTTTTACTGGCGATATACAAAGGAATTTTGGGCATTAAATGGTATGTTTTTGAAGAATTATTTTCAATTTTTGCGTTATTGTTTTTTTCAAATTATGCCTTCTGCTGGTTTTGTTTTTACATCCATTTTCGTGATTAAATTTTATTGAATATTCAAAATCAGGATAATATATGAAAACAGTCTGATCACACTGGGTAAAGCTGTGGTAGATTCAGTAATAGTCAGTTCGCCACACGTCAAAAGCCACCACACCATAGTAATTAGTTGCACATTCTTTTACCGCGTCCGCCATGTATAATTAAAAATTAAGGTTTTCGTGGTTTGTGTCTGAAATTTTTTAATTGAATTACATTTTTTATAACAAAAAAAGAGTAACATAAACTAAAATACCACCACAATACACATTGAACAAAAAAAAAACAGTTTTGATAAGAAATAATTGAAAGCGGCAATACTGGCTTTGATTCTTAGTCTAGCAACACCATTGCTGGCACCGCTATACCGCCATTATTATAGACTTTGTTTAACGTAAATGTAGCCGTATTAAAGACAACAACCGTTCGTTAACTAAAATTACCAACAGATGGCTGGCCTTGTAAATGCAATACTTAAAGTAACTGTAAATCCTATACATACATACATACATAAGTGGTAATAACAACCCTTCAGTCAGGATTACGACCTAGTTTCTCACACCACACTTATGTTGTGTGTGGTAATTTTATAAATGAGTGTAGCGGAACCTGCAGTTTAAATTCGAATTTGAACGACAGTTTTTTGTGTGAAATTTTATGGTAATTTTATTTTAACGCTCAGAGTTTTTGCCAGAAATCTGCTGAGAGGAAGTCGCCGAAGAAATTTTTTTTCGTATTTCATTTTGATGTCTGACCTGGGGTTTGAACCGTAGCCTCACGCCTAATACGTGAACATACTACTTACTACACTGTGACGACTTCATCGGTAAATCCCATGGAATTTTTAATTATAATATTAGTTTCCCGTACAATTTTCTTCTTCTTAGAATACGAGTTCGTTTTCAAAGGTTCTTATGTCAGTAGATAGGCCACCATTATTTAAATAAATCTAGTTTCCATAGCAGGTAAGAAATTTTTAAAATTAATGTTGTGTCTGCCGTTCAGAGTCGACGTTAAACTGTAGGTCCCGGCACTCGCGTGTAAAATTAACACACATAACATGAGTGGTGTGAGAAGCTAGGCCGTAATCCTGACTGAAGGCCAATTATGTATACATATGTATGTATGTTGTTTCCTCCATTGATTTCTTAGATACTCTGAATGCATAACGGCAAGTCTAAGCATAAGGACATCACATATGAATTCTCTTCAATCGACCGCAAGCAATATCACAGCTTAATACTCATTGTGTCAAGATCTTGCTCTGTTTCAAAAGGTTTCCAACTTTAATAAACTATCAAAAACGAGTTATACGATCACGTGAGATCTGGTAGCACACACAATCTAGTTACCATGTAACCATGTAGATACATACCAGAGGTCAGCAATGAATCGTTTTTTCGCTACTCATAAGCACTCATGCAATTTTGAATATAAGTGAGTCAACTATATTGAAATTTAACTATGTACTCTGATTCATTCATACTCACTCACAACGTTAATTTATAAGTACAGGTTGCAATGAGTATGCGTACAACGTTGACATCAAACTCATAACATTCGAAATATGTTTGATTCATAAGCCTCCTCATTTAGATTCAACATAACCTTAGAAAAATACTTAGGAATACTTATAAACGATTCGAGTGACTCGAGTCATTCATCAAAATTTACAGTCTTAGCTCTTGTTGCATTTGCAAAAAAAAAAAAAGAAAAAGACACATAAGCACAAAAGGAGAGATCAGCAAGGAGAGCAAACACACAACCTTCTAGTAAGTATTTTAGTGTTCGTACGCGAATCATACTTATTTTGTGATTCGTGTATATGTTGAGTTATGCGAAGCCGAAATCAACATCAATATCATACGTGTTGTTAAGTATGAATAAGTATGATGAGTATTTCAGACTTTGAATATGAGTAGAGGTTCCATGATATTAAAATAAGTATGGATGCGTATACCTATGTACATAATTGGTCATTACAACCCTTCAGTCAGGATTACGACCTAGTTTACAAGCAAAACATATTGATTCTGACATGAGAAGAACGAAACATCAGAATACAGGCTTGCAACCATTTTGGCTGCATCTGCATCTCAGTAAAAACATCTGGGTTCTTAACAAGTAAATCAGAATACATGCTTGCAACCATTGTGACTGCATTTCAGTAGAAACACCTGGGTGCTTAGCAAGTACCAGGCAGCAAGTTAGTCTAACTGACAACGAACTATGTACCCTAGATTCCTTATACAATAATGATAAGAATGACCTTCTTTGAATACAATTTTTACAATCCAATCCATTGCTCTGACTACCCTTTTGGCGCTTTGCATGTGTTTTATAAAAGCACGTCAGGATAACGACCTAGTTTCTCACACCACATACAACGTTGTGTGCGTTAATTTTTATACATGAGTGGCGGGACCTACAGTTTAAAGAACGATGGATTTTTAAGAAACTTTTTCATGGCAATTTTATTTTAACGCTCCGCGTTTTTTCCAGAAATCGGCAAAGATGAAGTCGTCGAAGAAATACTTTTTATATTTTGTTTGATGTCTGGCCTGGGGTTTGAACCCCGGCTTTTACGTCTAACACGCTACCTACTAGAGTTTGGCGACTGCAATGAATGCGTATAAGTATCAGAAATTATGAGTATGATTCAATTCTATTCATCTTTTTGAATACTTATTGCTGATCTCTGGTACATACATATGTAAACTATACTTTTTACATAAACTATACATAAACTATACTTTTTTAAGGCGGATATCAATATTCGACTCAATCTCCAAAGGGCCTGGACTGCGGTCAAACGAATATGAAAAATAAATCTTATTGTAATCAGTAAAAGGGTAGAGAGGATTGGAATGTTTACCAATAAAAGCCTAAAATTTAGATACAAAAGCTCTGCTTTAAAGATATTTCAGTAAATAGGCCTCTAATTGCTAGAGTTGGTGCATTAATAATGCCCGTTAAGTGCCTTCTGTACTTCAATGCAAATTCCTTACAACTTATGGCTAAAAGTTGTATTACTTCTTACCCTTTCCCCCTTTTGAGCTGAAGGTGTTGGTATATTAAAATTAAAATTGTGTTGTTGTTATTATTGTTGTTGGTGTTGTTGTTGTTGTTTTCTAATGCAAATAATACTCGTAATAGAGGGGAAAACAATTAATCCATTTGCGAAATTGTTTTTGAAAGAAAGCAAGCAAAACAACAAAAAAAAAAAGGAAACAAACAATAGCTGCTGCTGCCAAATACACATGCAGGTCTATTGTGTTTTTTTTATTTTTTTTTTGACTTGGCACCACCTTTTTAAATTTGAATCCCAACCCTGGCAGTGTAACGACCACATTTATAAGCATTTTAAGCGTATAAGTTTGCTAAAACGGTGTATGTTTTTATTGTTGTTGTTGTCATTTGCTTTGGATGACTTGTTTTTGCTTATTAGTGGTAGAGGGGGTAGGGGAGGGGGTGTTTTGTTTTCGTCGTAATTTCTTAATTACTAATGATGATGATGGCAGTGATGTTAGACGTTAAATGTGTAAGACGTTCGGTTATGTGAAAAACTTTGGCTGCTACTTGGTCATGGATTAACTCTATACGTTGCAGGAGCTGTAGATGCCTATTTAGTAGGGTAAGTGGGTGTGGGTGTGTGTGAAATTTTTTATTGTTTTAATGAGCCCGCTTTCTTAATTGCAATTAACTGCCAAATTAATGGCACTCAAGAGTTGGAACTTACCTTAGCTAAGCTAAGGTAGAGGGAGTGTATTAAAGCTTTTTTTTACTACTTGGTTGCCTCTTAATTGTAGCAGCTCTTCTGCTACGTTTCTGTTTCTTTTTTAATGTGCTGCCATAAGCAAGTGTTTATTGTTATTGTTATTGCTGTTGTTAAAGCAAAAACACACAAATTCAGTTTTAAATGTACTTGTAGTGTATGCATGGCATACAAAACAATACAAGAAAAAAAAATCATACTCCCAGCTCTGCTGTGTATGTGGATTGACGCGCTTATGAAATGCAACAATAGCCAACAAGAGGTGCCATAAAACACTTAATTTACATGCTCTCTTTAGTAGAAGAAACAACAAAAACAAAAAACAAGCAGCAGCAAGCAATAACAACAAATACAAATGAAAACTTTTAGTTGCAAGTACATCTAAATGATGTGGCATGCATTACATACAATATGTACATACAACACCAGCATCACCGCCATCATCGTCATCACCATCATCACAGAAGCAACACCAATTAACATTTTAGCCATGTTTTTGCGCGTTTTTTTGTTGTTGTTGTCTCGGTCCTCTTATTTTACAGTCATATTTACGCCTTAATGAAGTCTAATGACAAAATCCTTTAAAAGCATGGCCATTCACATACACCCCCTTCTCTCTTCTCTACGTTGTTTCATGGCTGCATGGCTGAAAGAAAGCGAAGTGAAGAAGCAAAAAAAATTCGAAAATAAAAGAATTTGTGAAGGAAAAAATAATTTTTTAATAAATAAGTAGTGATGCAGTGATGCAGTGGTTTAACTGTTTGTTACAAATCATTAAAAGGCATTTCAGATATTAATTATACGAGGGTCGGTTGGAAATATTCTCTGACAGAGGTGGCGTAATCACCGAGTTGTAAGCATTGGGAGCTTAAAAAAACGGAGTAACGCAGACCCTTCAAAGCAGCAGCAGTTTTTTTGTGGCACGATATTAACTTTCAACGCGACCTCTAGACTAAACAGGATTCTGCTGATGATATCCTTTGTGCCAAGTTAATTACAAAAGAAAGGCGATGAAAGATCGTGCTCGGTAATGGGAACCATCGAGTTTATTGTGGCTAAGCATTTTTTATTCCAACTTCGGGGACGAAAGTTCCTTGTCCAGGAAGGAGATAACCTCAAGTAATTTAAAAGCCAACTGCTGGGCTTTCCTTTACATTTAAAAAAACATTTAAAATTTAAGCTCATATATTGCAAATAAAATAAAACATAAATTTCTGTTTAGTTTTATTTAAAATTCATTATTATTCGCACAATTCTGTGTGCCACTATGCACAACTTGATGTAAACAACAACAATTACTTTTCGTTGTTATTCCTCTGTTTACACCCTTTGCATAAACAATAACAATTACTAGACAATTATTCGACAGATCTTTGTAACAGAAATCTTCAAACCACGATTACTCTCTTCAAACACACTTCATACAAGACTTCACTAACTCACTCGCCTGCTTTGCTTTGCTTTGCCTTTTATATGGCAGGGTAAACAGTCTGATGAATATTCTTGAAGGTGAATGTTCGTGGCTTCGCCCTCTCGAAATCTCTATAAATGTATGTAAACATCATTGTTTCATTATTGTTGTTTTTATATTTTGTTTACATTTATTCTTGTAGTGTTTGTTGTTGTATTTTTGTTTACTCGTTTACCACTGTTTTATGCTGGTGTTTGTTGTTGTATTTTTGTTTATAATTTTAATGTTAATCGATGTAAAAGCAAAACATCAGTATCTGGATTCTTCATTTTCGTGACAATATATATCCAGGCCATCTACAACATTTAATACCAGAGTACATAGGCCTCATTACAGAGATATTCCTAGTCAGTATTTAATTGAACAATATGCCATGGGAATGGTGGTGAATTGGAGTGGTATAAAGAATGAAATTGGGTTCTATGATATAAGATGACTTTTTGGAACACTACAGCAGTAGTTAAACTAATCTTAACCTAAAGATGTCTATAGCGGCCGTAGGTAGTAAATAATGTAATGCATTGGCTTTTAAGACTTGAGATCGTGTTCCGAACTTTAGTGCAGACATGTCCAATAAAATATGAAAAAATATTTCACCGTTGACTTCGCCTCGGCACTCTTCTGATAAAAACGCTTTGAAAGTAAATAAATTGTCATGAAAAGTTTCTCAAAAGCTTGTCGTTTGAAATCGACTTTAAACTCATGGATGAAGTCGCCGTAGTCTAGTAGGTAGTGTGTTGGCTTATTAGACGTAAAGCCAGGGTTCGAGTCCCAGGCCAGACATCAAGACAAAATACAAAAAGTATTTCTTCGGCGACTTCCTCTCAGCAGATTTCTGGCAAAAACTCTGAGCATTAATATAAAATTGCCATGGAAAGTTTCTTAAAAATCTGTAGCTCGGAGTCGATTTTAAACTGTAGTTCCCACCACTCATGTATAAAATTAACACACACAACATAAGTGGTGTGAGAAAATAGGACGTCGTTGTACAATGGGTCAATTCGACCTCCGGGTACTGTACTTGTCTTAATTGACGAGTACACGTCCTCTAACCTAACCTAACCTAACCTAAATAAATTGCCATGAGAAGTTTCTCAAAAGCTTGTCGTTTGAAATCGACTTTAAACTCATGGATAAAATTAACAACCATGAGTAGTGTGAGAAGCTAGGCTGTTATCTTAACTGAAGGGTTGTAAATGACCAATTAGAAATGTAAGTTAATTATCAACCTAACCTCGCAACTACTTAGCACCTTTTTTAATATTGTGATGCGTTGTTTTTGTACGCTTTTTTGTCTTAATTATGAAATTTTCTTAATGAATGCGATATTTTTAATGAGAGTTAGAGCCTCTCTCCGCTCCGCTCTGTGCCACAATGTTACTAAATTAATAGCAAGAGAAGGAAATTTAATTTCTAGAGAAAAATCCTGTCTTTATGTACGTACACAGACCAAATCCTGGTCTGGACTGGTGTTGGTATGGCAGTTGACTTCAACCAAAGGCTGACTGACAGGTAATTGAATAACACCCACTCCCTTAAGTGTTACTCAAAAGTTTCCCAATTTTTTTTGTGGGTTACAATCAGGCGATAGAGAGAGAGGGAGGGGGCATGGCAATTTGAACACAATAAGTCCTTAATCAAAAACATCAAAACATGTACAAGGCCTTTAAGGAATTTTTGAAGGATTATGCTTGAGTTGTAAAATAAATGGAAGGGGGCAGGGGGTGGCATAAAAGGATGTTAGGAAAACAAAGTTTTCTGCCAAATTAAATTTCATGTTTGGAAAATCTCTTAATTTTGCAATTATCCTCCATGCACCAAGGCGAAGGAGTGGCGGCGGGCGAGGAGTGTACATACATGTGCGGTCAGTAATTGAATTTTCAAGCCCAAAAGCAATGCATTTTCATTGTGTGGTCCAGTGGACCAAAAAAGGGTTTCTGCTTCTTACTGAACTGTTTGCAACGCCACATCATTTTCTACTTTTTGGTAAGGAATTGTACCTGTTTCTGCTTTTAATTCTTGAGAGTGTTTGTTTGTTTGTTTTTTCTACTGTTTCTTCTTCTTCTTCTTGAGTCTGGAACATGTTAAATTATGCAAAAATTTAACAACAACAACAACAACAACAACAACAAACATTACTTAGTAATATTTTTTTAATTCGTACAACAACACGGTTTTGTTAGCTGATGTTTGTGTTTTTCTAGGAATTTTTTTTTGCTTCAGTGAAATTTTGTTTGTTCCCATCAAGACCAGGGATGGGATGTATTTAAATTCTATTAGGAATGTTTGTTTGTTTATTTTTATTACTACCCCTGGTTTGTTGTTAATGTTGTTGCTCTTTACCCCTTAGGCGTTAACTTGTAGCATTAAGTTGCAAATTGAATTATTTTTTTTTGAGCAACAAATTTTATTTATTTTAAGGGTGCCCTCTTCTAATATAGCATTAAGCTTGCAACAAGCACGCAAATGTGCGTGTGTTTGTGTGTGTTTATTTTTAAGACAAAAAATATGTTTAATGTCCAATTCAATTTCAAGCCTGGTCGAATTCCAAACTTTATTGTGAGAAAAATATTTTTTTTTTGCCTTTTGGCCTAAGCGAATAGCATTTCTTATATCAGTGTTGTGTTGCAAGTTGTGTATATGCAAGATTTTTATTGTTTTTTAGTTTTAAACATTTGAAAGATTTTAAATAAACGAACGAATGAACGAACGTTGTTGACAACAGCACTCAAATCAATCTCCTTAAAATCTGGTGAATAATGGGTTACGGTTTTAAACACGATAAAATGTTCTTACTTCATTCAAACAGAGAACAGTTATGATGAAAAAAATAGCATGTAATTTTTAAAGAATACTTAAATCGGCATTACTCACAGGGTATTGCTGTTATCTGGGATGGGCAGCAACAGAGAGCAGGGAAATAGCGTAGGCTCCTGTGGAATTCCTAAATGTAACTTCAACTTATCTATTTAATCATATACATACTGTTACATAAATCGAAACGACCTAATATCGTTTAACAACAAAAACGATTAACAAAAGCCACACGATACAAATGCACACTAACACTAACAATAAAATGAACGTGTTGATTATCTAAAGCTGCACACACACATATGTACGACGAACCTGGTTGCGCCTGGTACCAACGGCAACATAAGCAAAGTACACAAACAACAATGTATTAGCAATAGAGCTCTCGAGAAGGCGAGATCACGAACCTTCCGCTTCAAGAATGTTCGTTAGACTGGTTGTGTCGGCCTATAAAAGGGCTGGACAAAGCAAGCAGCAGTCAGAGTTAATTCAGTCAGCCTTGTATGAATTGTTGTTGTATCGTTAAGTTGTAAACAGTGGCACAAACGTTGTGTGAATAATAAAGAGAGTTTAACTGAAAAACTAACGACATATTTGTTTTTACTTGGTTTGCAATTAACGAACTCATATTTAAACGTTTTTAAAAAGGTAAAAACGTAACAATACATACACATAATTGGTCATTACAATCCTTCTGTCAGAATTACGATCTAGCTTCTCACACTACTTGTATTGTGTGTGTTAATTTTATACATGAGTGGCGGACCTACAGTTTAAAGTCAATTCCGAACGACAGATTTTTGAGAAACTTTTCATGGCAATTTTTTTTACCTTCGGAGTTCTTGCCAGAAATCTGCTGAGAGGACGTCGCCGATGAAATACTTTTTCATATTTTCGTTCAACGCACTACCTACTAGACTACGGCGACTTCATCCCTTTAATCACATCCGTGGCAAGCCGCCCAGCATAATGCCATAGAAAGTTGAATATTACTCCTGCACTAAAAGCAATAGGTTAGTTAAGGTTATTGTAGACAACCCCCACAAAATTTTAAGAGTTTAATAGCAAGCATTGCCGCTAGAACTCTTCCTGATGATGCTTAATTGGTTTCCATCTAGATCCCGGGTCAGAAAATATACTGCACTTGGGAAATGCGAATTGATATCCTATCACGCTGGTACATTAACCCTAGAAACACTCTCCAATTCCATCTCAAGATACCCAGACTTCTACAGAAATTGATTACAGCTCCTCTAAATCTAGTCTTGATAGGAGATTTCATACTAGAATTCCAAAGAGGAAAAAGGTGTGATATTTTCTATGGAGAGCTTAATCTTAAGAGGTAGTTGCACTCTATTGTAGAGTGCTTCAGGCCGTTGCCATAAATCACCCTGTAGCTATATGACACTAAGTTAGGGAAGCAGCAATCAGATGTGATATAACTGCTGTATTTCCCTTGATCTACCACACAGTGCTCAGTTATTATACAGCCTAATCTCGCTTAAAGTCCATTCATCTATCATGCGGAACTGCGGAAGACCCATGCTCGCTAATTATCCTTTAGGCGGGCATTCATCTGCAATATTTTTTCACCGACTGATAACATGACTTGGCAGTGAATGCAAAGGTTTTTAAGCTATTTTGAGTTCGAATTATACGCCGGTAGATATCGATAACTGAAGTTTTGAGATTTACTCCTCTAAAATACCTCGAGGCCTTATGATTGGTGTAAACATACGCCGGGAAAACAATTAATTCACCGAGCAATTTGAGGCAGAGCTATCGATGTGTTCTGATGCCGGCCTACCCACTCCTCGTAGGATGCTCACGTCGCTAATACGAGATTGCCTCAGTCCGCTTGACTTCTAGAGCTTTTAATGAATACAACCAGGAGCGGTACGCATAGTGTAGTCCCTAGAATGGTCTGAGAAGTAGAACCCATTTATCTAATAAGAAAATATTACAAATAAATTAACAGCAGAACATGTTCTCGCCTTCTCGAAATCTCTATAAAAATGTAAACATCGTTGTTTACGTTTATTATTGTAGTGTTGTTGGTACATTTTTGTTTACTTGTTTACTATTTTTTATGCTGGTGTTTGTTGTTATATTAAGCAGTGCGATAATTTAATTTTCGTAACAATATACAGCCTGTCGATCTGATCATATTGTTAGGCTCTGGATATGTATTTCTCAAGGTAGTGATTAAACGCACTTTTCAGCACGTAGGACAATGGCCTTCTATATATATAACCCCTGCTGTAATGTCACCCTTTTTTTCTTCTGTGATTAAATTATTTCCATCTACAATTGAAAGAAACATTTAAAAAGAGACAGACAAAGTGAAAGACAACAGGACAGTGACATGAAATTTTAAATTCAAGACATATGTACGTAGCATAGTTGTTGCTGTTGCTGTTGGTCTTTGGCACGTTTCTACGACACGTGACTAAAATGCAAACAGACAGACAGACAGACGGACTGATAGACTTTAAATTTAAATCAAATCAAATTGATTTCCTTGATTTATTTATTATTTTAAACCAACGACGCTAACGGCTACAACAGTAGGTTAGGGTTGTAGAAGAAGTGCTCACTCAATTAAATATTGTCACCCAAAAGCAGTGCGGGGGAAAATAAAGCTACGCCCTCTCTCTATATAATCATCAGAGATATGATGATGGCCACCTTCTCGATTAAGGCGTTAAGACAACAATACTCACGTGTAGATTTTAAATGAAAAAAAAACGAAAAAAAAACACGAAAGAAATGAAAACAGTTGTCGTTACGTGTGGATTATTGAGTGCGAAATGAATGTTTATGGCCTTGTGACGATGACAAGTGTTTTGACAATATTTATCAATGACGTTGATGACTTTGTAGGGCAACTGTAAATATGTTTACAGTACACATACATATGTACATATTGTGTACATACGTAGAAGTATGCAAATGAAATTTATTTTTACATGGTTTTGCTTACTTTTTTATTTTTCTATTGTGGTACTCTTTTTCGGTTAGTACTTTTTGCAGCGAAAAAAAGTACTTTTCTCTTGGCTAATTTCTATGTTGTATTATACATATACAAACTTGTAATTCATTTCTTTAAACCACATAAAAAGTACTTTTTGTCTCGTTAATCTCATAGAAAAGTACTGGTACGAAAATGAAAAAAATCTAGTTACTGGTGATGTATTGCTTTTACATCGCTTAACATTAAAATTATAAACAAAAGCTACAAAAACAAAACAATACAGTAAACAAACCTGTTTACAAATTATCGTACTGCTTAATATAACAACAAACACCAGCATAAAAAAGTGGTAAACAAGTAAACAAAAATACACAAACAACACTACAAGAATAAATGTAAACAAAATACACAAACAACACTACAATAATAACTGTAAACAACGATGTTTACATTACATTTATAGAGATTTCGAGAAGGCGAAGTCATGAACATTTGCCTTCAAGAACATTCATCTGCAATATAAAAGGCAAAGCAAAGCAAAGCAGGTGACTGGGAGAGTGAAGTTCAGTCAGTCTTGTCTGAAGACGCGGTATGTTTGAAGAGAGTAATCGTGGTTTGAAGATCTCCGTTGCAAAGATCTGTCGTATAATTGTCTAGTAATTGTTATTGTTTATGCAAAGAGTGTAAACAGAGGAACAACAACGAAAAGCAATTGTTGTTGTTGACATCAAGTAGTAAACAGTGGCACACAGAATTGTGCGAATTATTAAGAATTTTAATTAAAACTGAACACAAATTTATGTTTATTTTATTTTTAAACTACGAGCTCATATTTTAAACGTTTTTAAAATGTAAAGGAAAGCCCAGCACTTGGCCTTTAAATTACTTGAGGTTATCTCCTTCCGGGAGAAGGTACTTTCGTTTTTAAAAGATAAAAACGTAACAGTACTTATTTTTGCTTATATTGTAAAGCTTTGTAGCCAAATGGGGTAAAGAAAAGTGTTTAGGAATTTTCTTAGAAGACTTCAGGAGCCTAAAATTGTACTTTTTTACGTTGATCGTTGATTAGTTTGGCTTTTCTTAGCTTCAATCTGTTAATTTAGGATTAAAAGACCTCCATCCAATACGTATGTCATATTATTATTGCTTTCAGTTAGGATTTCCTTAATAATTCTCATTCAGTTTATGTTTCTTTTGTCCTTGTGCATACGAGTGAGCATTTGACAATTATTTCTCATGTAATTGGTTTAGATTCAGTGAGTACATGTTGCTTCTTCTTCTTGTTATATCCTTTAGAAATATCCTTTGGAAAATAAAATATTTTACATACGATTTTCAATGATGTTGATTGACGGTAGTTTCCTTTTTCCCGACAGCAACAACAACAACAACAACAGCAGCCAGTTGCTTTTAATGGTTGCCTTTCCGTCTGTCTGTTGTACACGTTGGACACGTTTTTGCCTAATGGAGTTGAGAGCTTGAGTTCGAGTAGCGTGAATTTAAATGAAATTAAGTTTTTAAATTGAATTAAATTTGAAACATTTTTTTATTAAGACCATTAAGGATGGCAGTCAGCCAACGAAGCAAACAGTCATACACTCATCTATCCTTAGCTATACAAGTCAGCCAGCCAGCCAGCCAGGCAGCCCAGCTTAGGAGGCATTTGTATGACACAAACGTGCATTAGCTTGATGATGTTCTTCAACGCTTTGGGTTTGTTAAGAGCGTTTCTAATAATAAGAGCGGCGGCATACAGTAGTAGTACAGTGTAGCAAAAAATATATGCTACTTTAATGCGTATATGTATGTTTGGATGTAAGAGTGGATGTGCATGTGTAAGAGTGACACATCTCTTATGCATTGCGCTCACTCAAGTGTTTCAATGTGAGTCCTAAAGCGTTCAAATCTAAAAGGGTTTAGTGTTCCGCATACGTTTCACAAAACACTTCAAATCAATTGAAATGTTGATACATGTCGACCACTTATATACATATACCCAGGCAAGAAAGAAAGAGAAAGGGAGAGAGAGGGAGAGAGAGAAACGTAAAGTAAAGCTACGTGTTAGTGTTGCAAGTATGTTGTTTAAGTGTATCAAAATCAGTTTTTTTTCTTTCGTTTTTTTTTTTTTTTAAGAAAACACAACTCGTTGCCGTTGTATGTAGTCGAAGCACACACATGTGGCAAGTACAAGTGAAGGAGGAGGAGGATATTGAAGTATTCGGCTATGAATTTAAAACACAAGGTAACACAAGATGTTGTATTGTGAGAGGCAGTAGGCAAAGGAGTAGTAGAAGGGTATAGAGAGAGTGTAGGGCTCTTAACATTAGTTGGCTTATACACGTACATTCTGGCTTTCTTTTCTTCTATCAAATTAGAATTTGAACCAAACAACATCAATAATGAAATCAAAATTAAAAGCATCTTCTTCTGTAGAAATAACTTAAAAAAAACATTAAATCTTCTTCGAAATTGTAATTTAATAGACGATATTTTTCTTTATTATTAATGTTGTTGTTGTTCGAGTTGTTGTCTAATAAAAAAAATTTTCATTCTTTCAATTCAATTTTTATTTCTTTTCATTTTAAGGATTTTCCCACTTTTTTTTTGTGAAATTTTTTTTTTTATTTTATAATTGAAGAGGTGAGTTCTTCAACAAAACAAATGAATGAAGAACAGAACAAAAAAATCCTTCTTGTTACGCATTTTGGTTTTTTAAAATTTTTATTTCAATTCCTATTTAACACCTAAAAAGTCATAAATGCGAACGTCTAATCGATTCATTAAAGCATTTGTAACAGATAAGCACTCATGAAATTCTGAATATAAGTGAGTCAAAAATATTTGAAATTTAACTATGTACTCTGACTGATTCGTACTCACCACTACAACGTTGATTTATAAAAACAGGTTGCAATGAGTATGCGTACAACATTGACATCAAACTCATACCATTTGATATATGTTTGATTCATACGCCTACGGATTTAGGTTCATAACTTTAGAAAAATACTCTTATAATACTTATAAATGATTCGAGTGAGTATTTTACTATTCGTACGCGACTCATACTTATCTTGTGCTTCATATATAAATATGTTGGGTTATGGAGAATCGAAATCAACATCAACATCATACGTGTTGTTAAGTATGAATATGATGAGTACTTCAAACTTTGAATATGAGTAGAGGTTCCATGATATTAAAATAAGTATGAATGCGTAAGAGTTTCAGAAATTATGAGTATGATTCGATTCTACTCATCTGATTTGTAACTTAGATAAACAGCCTCATAAATGGAATGAGGTTCTTTCTCTTCCAGTCGCCGTAGTCTAGTAGGTAGTGTGTTGGCTTATTAGACGTAAAGCCAGGGTTCGAGCCCCAGGTCAGACATAAAAACAAAATACAAAAAGTATTTCTTCGGCTACTTTCTCTCAGCAGAAAAAAAGGGTGACATTACAGCAGGGGTTACATATATAGAAGGCCATTGTCCTACGTGCTGATAGATTGCCAATTGAAAAGTGCGTTTAATCATTACCTTCAGAAATATATATCCACAGCCTAAGTATCTGATCAGATCGACTAGTTGTATATGTTCTACCGTTTACTTAATGGCCATCGTTTCTTGTCGGATCCATAAGTACTACTCCTCAGGCCATTATAGGGGCAATGCTATTAGTACCGTCCCTGGATGTCAGGCGGATTGACATCTCGCATTGGTCACGTTAGCATCCTACGAGGAGTAGGTAGGCCGGCATCAGAACACATCGATAGCTCTGCCTCAAATTGCTCGGTGAATGAATTGTTTTCCCGGCGTATGTTTACACCAATGATAAGGCCGCGAGGTATTTTAGAGTTATCGATATCTACCGGGCTCTGATTCGAACTCAAAATAGATTAAAAACCTTTGCATTCACTTCCAATTAGTGTCACCATTCGGGGAAAGAATATTGGGGATGAATGCCCGCCTAAAGGATAATTAGCGAGCATGGGTCTTCCGCAGTTCCGCATGATAGATGAATGGACTTTAAGCGAGATTATGCTGGTATAATAACTGAGCACTGTGTGGTAGATCAAGGGAATTACAGCAGTTATATCACATCTGATTGCTGCTTCCCTAACTTAGTGTCCTAAACCACCCTGTAGCTAGATTGGCAACGGCCTAAAGCACTCTACAATAGTGCAACTACCTCTTAAAATTAAGCTCTCCAGGGAAAATTTCACAGCTTTTTTCTCTTTGGAATTCTAGTATGAAATCTCCTATCAAGACTATATTTAGAGGAACTGTAATCAATTTCTGTAGAAGTCTGGGTATCTTGAGATGGAATTGGAGAGTGTTTCTAGGGTTAATGTACCAGCATGATAGGATATCAATTCGCATTTCCCAAGTGCCGTGTATTTTCTGACCAGGGATCTAGATGGAAACCAATTAAGCATCATTAAGAGGGCAATGCTTGCTATTTAACTCTTAAAATGTTGCTGGGGTTGTCTGCAATAACCTTACCTAACCTATTGCTTTCAGTGCAGGAATAATATTCAACTTTCTGTGGCATTATACTGGGCGGCTTGCCATGGATGTGATTAAAGGGATGAAGTCACCGTAGTCTATTAGGTAGTGCGTTGGCATGTTAGACGTAAGGCCACGATTCAAACCCCACATCAGACATCAGAACGAAAATATGAAAAAATATTTCATAGGCGACGTCCTCTCAGTAGATTTCTGGCAAGAACTCTGAGCGTTAAAATAAAATTGCCATGAAAAAGTTTCTCAAAAATCTGTCGTTTGGAGTCGACTTTAAACTGTAGGTCCCGCCACTCATGTATAAAAATTAACGTACACAACGTATGTGGTGTTAGAAACTAGGCCTTAATCCTGACTGAAGGGTTGTAATGACCAAATATGTATGTATGTATGTACACACCGCTCGGATTGAGAACTTCAGAGGGCGGAGTTAAAGGTAATCGAGAGAGCAACATTTTGTCTATTAGCCTGTAATGGCGCTGATATTTGAACACCGTCTGCGAACTGCGATTGCAAATTAGACTCCACTTTTCGCCCGATAACGCCAATAGGCGTATGAAATTCCAAACCCTAAATCTTGCCCTCGGCTCTTTTAAGGTTTTAAAGCGCCAAAACTTTTCCCAACACTTATAAATTCGTACAAATTAACGTCCATAAACACCACTCCCTCCTCTCCCCCTCCTACAACTGTTTTCTTTGTTCTAACACAATACCATTAATAAGTAGGAGCCATCCCCTGTATGTTGGTTGTTATATTCAAAATGTGAGGAGTGTTAATATGTTCTCTACAAGATTTATGACTTCGAGCGGTGTATAACGAAGCTTTATTTCGGAAATAATATGAGGGCATGTTCGGTTATTGTTACATACAGTTACTAAATTATACGTACGGTTAAAAAATTGCCGAAAGTCTTTATAGTTTCCTTGATGTTAAGACGGTCTTTTGCATTGGTTCAGTAATTACAAAGATTTTCAACGAAAACGGATTGATTAAAAAATTTCTGAAATTTGTTAACCGTATGTATACTTTTGTGGCTGTGTGTATATTCTGTTGAATCAATCTTTAATGCTGCAACTAGGGGTCCGAGGTGCAGGGAGATATTAACGTTTACTTCATGTATAATTGCCCCGCTCTTGTCATGATAAGACGGAGGTCGTTGACTTCACTTTTTTTTGTATTCTTTGAAGGAACTCCGGAAAGTTAAGAATATCGAAACTATAATTATTTTGATAAAGGTATTGAACCGGAACCTATAGGAACCGATATGGATTTTGGCTTGCGGCGTTACAAAGCGACAAAACTCTGGAACCTAATTCTTAAGGGAGGGTCCACTATCCCACTTAAGCAACCCCTGCAAAAACCACCAAGAAAAGACATAAGATCCTATAACCTTGCAGGGAAAATTCTTTGAAAACCATTTGAAATTTTCCTAGTACTAATGAGATATGTATTCTAGGAAGAGCGTGAAGAATATTTCAATATTCGTTGTATACCACGTGTCAGCAATATTTTAATACTTTTCGTAAATGTTTGGCCAGCCATCCAGCCAGTCAGTAGTAGGTTTTGTTGGATTTAATTTATTATCTGAACGCGTTAAAAAATAATTTCTTTCTTTCTATTTTTTTTGTTGTTTTTGTTATTAAAATTGAGAGAAAAAAAGAAAAAAATTGTAAGAAATTGTAGAATCACTGGCAATTGAAGTATCCTTCAAAATGCAAACGCTTCGCCGCGTTTTTTATGATGATTACACGAGAAGTATTACGAAACCACTGTGATGTGATGTGATGATGATGATGATGATGACGTTAAGGGATAATGATGCCTGCGCCTTAGTAACGCTCGTATACTTGAAACAACCAACTTGGCAACACACTCCAATGAAGTTTGATACACTTTAAGCTTTAAGCTGGCTGGCTGACTTGAGCAAAAAAAAAACACATAAAAACTGTGGCACTTCTCTTCTGTACACTTCCTATCCTGCCTTGTGACTTTTTTTCTCCCGTATATGTTTGCAACACTTTCAATGTCTTGAAAATTCAGTTGTTGGACAGTGTAGGAGGGTGGGAGGGAGGTTGGATGGTTGTAAAAATGTTTCAAGTGCTTGAAAGTAGCAGGATTTAATCACAAAATTTTGTTGTTTTTTTTCTTTCATGCTGTGGTCTGTTTGAATGCTTAACTGATGACTCCTTTTCTTCTCTTCTATTCTAAGGGGGGAAGGGGGGAGGGCAGTTTGGCTGTGTGCAACCTGATACACTTCAAATATTGATTCCGTTTCGTAGGACAAAAAAAGAAGAAGTAAAAATTTTTAAGTGTTTCTTTTGCTTGTTTTTTTGTTTTTTTTGGGTCGTTTCTTAAGTTACAATTTAAAAATTAAAAACAAATTTGTTAAAATAACAAAAACAACAATAAAAAAACATATTTTCAATAAACAAACAAACAAACAAACAAACCGATGATGATGATGTTGTCATCATTATTTGTTCAGTCATTCAGTCATTCGTCATCGAACAAGAAGAATTTTGTTGGCCAATATGACGCCATTGTTTGCTTAACTGAAAATTTCCACAAAAACAGCTGCTGTTTGTCGCACAAACACTTTAAAACGTTGAAATGTTTTCATTTTTATTTATTTTGTCGTTCTTCTTCATCTTCATGAAAAATTTTTTTTTTAATATCCCGGAAAAGCCTGCTTTTAAGCCATTTTCCCCAAATTTTTTCTTTTTTTCCTTTTTTATTTTGTGTTTTTGTTTAAAAGTGACAAATCGCGATTTCCTTATTTGATTTGTTTTCTTTTTTTCTCGTTTTTGCATTCCAAATTTTTATTATTATTTGGGCACCAAAAAAAAAATTTTTTTTGTGGTGAAAAGTTCATGTTCATGGGTGAGGAAAACACAAGAAAAACATGAAAAATTCAAAGAAAAGTTTTCCCTTTTTGAACAGTAACAACAACAACAACAATCAAACCGCCAACATCCTTTATAATCTTTTAACAAATTTATCTGCAATGCTCGTTCGTATGTCTTTTACTTCTTCAGCCCATATACATACATAAGTGTACGTTTGCCTGTGCTTGTTTGTTCACCTATGCCCGCCGGAAGTTGGCTCAAGTATCGTTGCATGTCTTCTAAGGATATGCCATGTATGTGTGTGTGTATGGCAACACCACATATGTATACAGCAGCCCCACATGTGTCTTCTTCCGTTGTGCCCATCTTTAGCAGAGAATCTCCTTCTTTTTTTCTTATTTTTTTTGTCGTCTCTTCTCTTTAAATCGAGGACATAAGTTCTAACGCGTAAATGGTCGCCTTATTTAAGCGTTTCTTTTGTAATCGTTTGTTAAGCAGGGGAGTAAGGAAAAGGGAACAAAGGCTGGTAACTTTTCGACACGTGAAAATAATTTATTTTCACGCTCACACATACAAAATTTTAAGTTTTCAGCACAGTGTAACGAAAGTGGCCTTAAACGAGTGCTTGGGTTCTCCATTTTTCGATTTTAAAAGTCAAGCTAAAGAAAACCTGTATAAAACTATGATTTCCATGAAATTTTTCTTTCATTACAATACTTGGAACGAATCATTATGTGCGAAATACAAGATCACCTCTTGATTGATTGTAAATGGAGACGTTTTTAAGGTAAAATGAAAGACATTTGACAGCTGAAATCCTTTATTAGATTGCGGGTTTAGAAAACACTAAAGGGTTAACCCGTTATAATTAAAGTCACAAATATTCGGTGGTTCTTCCACCGTATTTTCGTTCTCGTATTTTCGCTACTCATAAGCACTCATGAAATTTTGAATATAAGCGAGTCAACAATATTGAAATTTAACTATGTATTCTGATTCATTCATACTCACTACAATGTTGATTTATAAGTGCAGGTTGCAATGCGTAGTATGCGTACAACATTGACATCAAACTCATACCAATCGAAATGACTCGAATAATTCATAAGCATTTACAGTCTTAGTTGTTGTTGCATTTACAACAAAAAAGCCAGATCAGAAAGCAGAGCAAACACCCACAACGTTCTAGTGAGTATTTTAGTGTTCGTATGCGACTCATACTTATTTTGTGCTTCGTGTATATGTTGAGTTATGGAGAGTCGAAATCAATATCAACATCATACGTGTTGTTAAGTATGAATAAGTATGATGAGCACTTCAAACTTTGAATAGAGAGTAGAGGTTCCATGATATTATAATAAGTATGAAGGCGTATAAGTATCAGAAATTATGAGTATGATTCGATTCTACTCATCTTTTGGAAAACTCATTCCTGATCTCTGGTGTGGAGATGGTGGTAGACTGTTGGTAAAAGTCCTATCAGCACTAAACTGTAAAGAATTCAAAGGCCCGTGTGCTTGAATATTGCCGGTGCTAGCAGAAATCATTCTAATGTTGCACTTAGTGCCCATTGAACCACACATTTTAGAATTGGAGCACAATCAGGCTGAAAAAGTTAGGCTTTTAGAGGCAATGGCATAATTTTAAAGCATTTAATTGTAACTATGATGGCCATTCTTTCAATCCTATTACACTCATATACTTCGGGATGCTGCTCGGCACAACCCTGTGCCCAGCGCCTGATTCACTACCAGGTGTTTCGATGTGGCGCACGTGTTCTGACAGTCGCTCTCCTTTTAACAGAGTTTTCCAAAACCTTCCAAAGCTGCTGAAACAACAAGAGAGTCTCTACCGTTCTACAGACTGATTCGAATTTAACCGAAAGCATGATAAATTTAGATCCTGCATTGGCTTCCTATCCAACTTTCCATGGACCAGCAGGCAGCTATTGCGGCAATCAAATTGAAGTCGGCAAACTACTGCCCTAAGCAGCTTCATAGATATGCTGAATCTGTCTGTGTTTCACGGTAGATCAACGCATCCTATAACAGGGTTTTGCTGTGTGTTGTCCGTAGTCTAGTAGGTAGTGTGTTGGCTTATTAGACGTAAGACCGCGGTTAAAATCCCAGGTCAGACATCAAAACGGAAATATAAAAAATATATTTTTTCGGCGACTTCCTCTCAGCATTGAACCCGACCTCTTATACGGTGTTGCTTTCTGGTGGACTGCTCTGGACAGACAATACAACGTCAGACTTCTTGACAAGGTCAGAAGGTCTGCGGCCATTTACATAACTGGCGCTCTGCTCACCACTCCCACGAAGGCCTTGTTCGCAATGCTCAACTCGCTTCCTACTGTGCGTCTCGCTAAGCAGGCGGCTAAGTTTGCTGCGACTAGACTTAATGCCCTGTTTCGTTGGCACATTGTACCTTCTGGTCACTCCACTATTCTAGAGGTTGAGGTACAGTGGCCCCCATGAACATTGACTATCTTCCTGCTGAATATTGTCTCGACAGGGGTGTCCACTTTCTGATTCCGAGTAGGGACGACTGGAATCATAACGCGGTTGTCAACCCGGAAGTCCTGGATATATATACCGACGGCTATAAACTCGATAATGGGGTTGGAAGCGGTGCCTACTCTGGGAAACTGGACTTGAACATTTCTCTCCGTCTGCCGGACTATTGCAGCGTGTTTCAGGCGGAGGTGACGGCAATTTACCGGGCCGCTCAATGGATCCTTGTCAACGGTGCTCCTTTCACTCGCGCCTCTGTCTTTTCTGATAGACAGGCCGCGATAAGATCTCTATCGGGTTTCGTGAATAACTCGAGGATCGTTAGGGAATGTCGCCGCTGTCTCGACCTTCCTTCTGGGCGCTTCACCAGTGTCTCACTGGTGTGGGTCCCCGGACACAGTAACATTCCGGGAAACTGTAGGGCCGACGAGCTCGCCAGAGCTGGTGCGCTCCTTCCGGAATCCTCTTCAATTTAACTGGGTATGCCACTTGCCTCGGTCAAGTTGGATATTGAGTCCTGCTACACAGCTTTTTGGTGGAACTTGGTCAGTACAGGGACTGCGTTCACCCGTGGCATCACAACGGGCCGCTATGCGTGCTCAAGTGAGCTTTGTGAAATCAGAGCTATCACTCAGACCTAACCTGACCTAACCTAACATCCTCTTAGCTGATTTCTAGCAAAAACTCTGAAAGTAAATAAAAATTGCCATGAAAAGTTTCTCAAAAAAATCTGTCATTTGGAGTCGACTTTAAACTGTAGGTCCCACCACTCATGTATAAAAATTAACACACACAACATAAGTGGTGGGAGAAACTAGGCCGTAATCCTGACTGAAGGGTTGTAATAATCAATTATGTATGTTACAGATTTCAAATCGGGGGCTGACAGCAACGGTTTCAGGAAAGCTGACAGAAGAATCAATGACAAGTAAGTAGGGCCAATATATTTCAGCAAAAAACATTGGGAAGCTACTTCATGCTCGTCGTGATGTCTGAAGTTGTTGTTATTTATAGCTCCAACTCTTGTTAATTGTTTTCCCATGAGTTTGGTGGTGTTTTTAAATAAGAAAACTTTCTTCAAATCTTATGTTAGCCAAGAATAGTTTATTTAGGAACAAAACAGTATTGCTTCCCTTTCCTCCGAACCCTTTGTTTTCTCCCCGCAGCCCTTTTACATCTCGATTTAAAGACATTTCAGTTGAAACATTAAAATCTGCAAAAATCATTGCATTGCCTTCAAGTTAATTAATCATCTCAACTGATGAGAACACTTGGGCAATGTTATGCCTTTGAGAAAAAAAACAGAAAAAAATCTTGCGTTCATACAAGATGTTATCTTTTGGCCATAACAGCGTCATCAAAGTGCGTGTATGAATAACGCCAAGGGCGAGCTATAAATGTCAATATGAAAAAACCCTTTCTCTACTTAAGGATACATTGGTTTGTGTCCTTATAAGGCAGTTCGTTTTTTCAAAAGTTATCGATAATCTTACTTAAATAGCTTTCTTACCAGGAAATTTTATGTACTCAACCCTTTTACTCTGCATTCTTTGCTTATCAGTTTTTTTTATAATCCTGAAATTTATTTGTATTGGTTTTAAATTTTAAGTTTTACTTGCTCTTGCAGCAACTTTAAAATGAAATTCATAGAAATGCTCCCGGGAGTATGATACACTCTGTACTCGTACAACATGATGATGTTTAATATGAGTTTTAGAGCCTCATAATATTTTTCTGCCATTTGCACGCTTCTTTCTCTCTACATACGCTGTTGTTAATCTTTGACAAGGCAGCAGGGCTTTATTATGAGATGAGATGACTTGAGTTGAGAACAGCAACGAAAAAAATTACGATAATATTTATCGTCAACAAAAGTCGCAACCCCTTTTGCTTTCCGTGTGTGTATTGTCTTTTTTTTCTCATTTTCAATATTTAATTTCAACGATTTTTTCTTCCGTTTTTTTTTTATATTTTGGCAGCCACATAAAGAATGAATGAAAAGCAGCTGAAATTTACTTCTTTAAACACCCACCCTCTACTGTTTAGTTGTGCTTACAGGCAAGCAAGCATTCCCCCCATTCCCTATTGTAAACCAGGTTGTAAGTAAATTTCAACACTGAAATGTTCGAGTGCGTGTGTGTGACTGTGTTGCTTATCAGGATTTGTGTATTTGTGTGTGGCTGTCACATCAACGTCATAAACATTAACATGGACCTCACTAATGTTTGCTTTCTCTCTCTCTCTGTTCAATCTGTACTTTTGTTGCCTTGTATAATAAGCATTTCCTATATTCTCACTCTCTCTCTCTAATCATCATCCAATACTCTCTCGCCATCGTCATCGTCATCATCATCATAATCGCAAGTATAATTATCATTAACCATGATTGTCATCATTATTATTATGATTGTGCTGCAAAGATGTTGACAAATACATACCAACGCGTTTATCAATGTACATTGGGCAACAAAAGTAAAGAAGCACTTTTCTTTATTCTTTGAGAATTTAAGAGCAACGAAAATGGGAAAAGTACGTATGTACATAACATAATTGGTCATTAAAAACTTTAGGCAGGATTACGACGTAGTCTCTTACACCACTTATGTTGTGTACGTTCATTTTTATACATGAGTGGCGGGACCTATAGTTAAAGTCGATTCAGAACGACAGATTTTTTGAGAAACTTTTCATGGAATTTTTATTTACTTTCAGAGTTTTTGCCAGAAATCTGCTGAGAAGAAGTGGAAAAGAGAAATATTTTTTCTGAGCTGGCGTTTGAACCACGAACTTGCGTTTAATAAGCCAACAAACTATCCACTAGCCTACGGCAACTTCAGTTCCCTCACAGAAGAACAATTTTGAAGACATCCCCGACAAGGTACCGTCAATACGGGCATTATCTCTCTAATATACTTGGAGATTATAACGTCCAACTTGTTGAAAATAATACGGAGCTGGGGGAACTAGCATCTCACTTGGCTTGTATCCTCATGAAGGAAAATCATATCAACCACATCGACAGCAGCAGAGAATCTTGAATGTGCATAAAACGTGGCGAAAACGTATTGATCGCATACAGCTTCTAGTCGCTACCATTTGGCTTCAAATGCAGAAGATGAGCAATTTTGCTTGAGTAAACTGCAGGCCACATCATCAAATCACATTTCACCGTATTTATCAGGGGGTCCAAGGAGGTTTTAATTGTTCCAAACTTGTGACGGAAGGAGAATGAGTTGGAAAGACTTCTGCATAATTGGTCTCTTATTTACATCAGAGTCCAGAGAGACACTGGCTTCACTGCACACACTCGGTTGGATGGTTTAATGTCGATAACTTTCAGAGATCCGCGCCTGGCTATTATTTTCTCGCAATCAATATTGTTACGTTTTTGCCTTTTTAAAAACGTTTAAATATGAGTTCGTTAATTGCAAACCAAGTAAAAACAAATATGTCGTTAGTTTTTCAGTTAAACTCTCTTTATTATTCACACAATGTTTGTGCCACTGTTTACAACTTAACGATACAACAACAATTTGCTTGTATACTACTTTGTTTTACACTTCTGTCCGCGTTAACACTAACAACTGTTCGTTAGATCTTCTCTGCTTACAACCTTTTTGCAAGCAATACCACTTGTACGTTCAAACAGCAACGTGTCTTCACACAAGGCTGATTGAATTATAACTCTGACTGCTGCTTGCTTTGTCCAGGCCTTTTATAGTCCGACACAACCAGTCTAACGAACATTCTTGAAGTGGAAGGTTCGTGATCGCGCCTTCTCGAGAGCTCTATTGCTAATACATTGTTGTTTGTGTACTTTGCTTATGTTGCCGTTGGTACTAGGCGCAACCAGGTTCGTTGTACACATGTGTGTGTGCAGCTTTATATAACCAACACGTTCATTGTATACTTAGTGTTAGTGTGTGCTTGTATCATGTGGCTTTGTGTTGGTGTAGCTGGTAGCTTTTATTTATCGTTTTTATTGTTAAGCGATATTAGGTCGTTTCGATTTATGTAACAATATTATCGTGATTTGAGAATTTGTGATTTAAAGACGTTCACCGAAAGAAGAAGTATGTACTCTATGAGTGACTATTTCCACTTTTTTCAAAATGCTTTTTCAAGGGTAAATAAATTGTCAAGATCTCAGAGATTTGATGAGAACATAAACCCCTGCAGAGGTATCCGCATTATCCAGAGCCAGTTATGCTTTGCACTCAATCTCTAATATGTCAGTAAATCGATCTTCAATCTCAAAAATCGTGGAATTTTGTATTGAATTTTTCTATTAAAGCCGGATCCTTTCAAATGCTTTGTCGTGATGGAATGAATCTCTTTCAAAATTATTACACTCACATTCAGAAGTATTCCCCTCTCCATAGAGTTCTTCTTGTAAAACTTCCAACAAATTTACACCCCCTTTTAATGCTGCTAATGAAAATCAAATCAAAAATTTCATATTTTGGGTGTTAAAGGTCACGGCTATTTAAATTAGTCACAGTGCTAAGTCGCTAAATTTAATTGTTTTACCACTTAGGGGACACTACGAGCGTAGCTTGGAATACCAAGTAATGTGCCAAGCAGTTTGATTAGTACACCAAGGATACCTGATTCTATTTTCTTTAAAGTGTTAACACTTTTAACTCCCACTGTATTTTGAAAATATGTATGTATGTAATCGGCAGTTGTTGTTTTTTTAAAATTCTTTCATTCGCAGTGACTTCTTTGGCTTCAATTTCAACTTCTAGTCGCTTAAAGTGTTTCACTTTTCGACTTATTGCGTTGTTGTTGTTGTTGTTGTAGATAATGATGTTTGTTGGTTAATTCCTTTGGGAACCGCAATATTATTTTCTAAAAATCCATTCGTTTCCTACAGTCAACATATTTTTGGAATTGTTTTTCAAGGATGGGGAAAAATAGGGCTTTAATTTGGTGATTGTTGTTGTTGTTGTTGTTGTTGTTGTTAATAACAGTAAACAGCAACAACAACAACAACAATATAATGATGCTATAAAATAAAATGAAATATCTTTTTGAACTTAAGGGAAATGAGAAGAAGAAGAAGGTATGTTGAGCAAAAAGGGGGAGGAGGGCAGAGGGTGGTAAAATGGGTGTTAACAGCGACAATTGCTTATAAATTAAATTAATGACTTGTTATTGCCACTGTTTTTGTCTCTCACTTGACGATGTAGTTGTTGATGTTTTTTTTTTCTATGTATACAAGTGTCTGTATGTAAGCGGGGCCACCCTTTAGATTTTGTTTTTTTGTGTATATTGCCGGTGCGATTTGCATAATTGCAAGTGTTTAAATTTGATTTTTAAATTCTTAAGCATTTGTCAATGGAATGTAAATCAAATTGAAAGATTTTTCTATCATTTGCATTGCAAAAAATGAGAGAGCCTTACTGTAAGGCAGTAGATTTGCAAAAGGAAACGTCCTTGTGAGGGTTTAAATGAATGCAAATGAGTGTGTGTCTGCATGACAAATGAATGCAAAATGTATGCTGATGTTCATTTTATTGATTATTTTCGAATCCAATTTCATTAATTGATGGATTCATGGATTCACTTGGAATAAAAGAATTTGTGTCAATAAGCTTTTGAGCCACTTGTTATTAACAGAACAATCAAAAACAATGTAAAACAATGTCATGAGTACCAACATATGAGACTCACCTTGTAAAACTACAAGCAACAGAGACGTATCTCTTAATGAATTTCTTATTATTATTTTTGTCACGTAGAGCTGTTGTACTGTCCTCCATTTATATGGTATTCCTATAATGCCTCTTGTAATCCTATTACACTAACAAACTTCGGAATGCTGCTCAATACAACTACAGATGTTTCGATGTGGCGTACGTGTTCTGACAATCGCTCGCCTTTTAACGGAATTTTGCAAAATAATTTAAATTTGCTGAAACAACAAGAGAGTCTCTACTGTTCTACAAACTGATTCGAATTTAGCAGAAACCATGATAAATTTGGATCCAGCATTGGCTTCCTATCTAGCTTCCCATAAACCAGCAGGCAACTCTTGGAGGAATCAAGTCATAGCCGGTAAACTACTGCCCTAAGCAGCTTCATGGATATGCTAAGCACATAGGTCCCTGTTTCTCGGTAAATGGTCTGCAAAAACTAAATTGCACACATACTGGCAATATACACCTATGCCTTGAAGATTGGTGGTGTGTTTATAGAGAGTTTAGATATTAGACTCTTATACACTCCCGGATAATTGCATCTTTTTCAGGCAGAATACATGACTATTCATACAACGATTTAATGCTACTAAGTAGTGGAGATTTCTTTGAGAAAGTGCTGAGACGCTCTGTCAGCCAGATTGCTATAAAGTCGTTTTCGAACATCCAAGCTTCGTCTTGAAAGTGGCAAATTCTTTCAACAATTGGAGCCTAAATATAAACCCCGAAGACTATGCTACAGGCGCACTGTTCAGAATAGTTGTTACACTGGACTCAGTACATAAGAGCACTAATGCGGTACAGCAGCGATTTTTATTAGAATAGAATGTGATAACACAATGGGCTTAATAGGCTGAAGTGTGGTTTTATGTGTGACGACAACACTTAGACTAATTAGATCTCATTTTGTACAGCACAAGCCATCCTCCCTTCAATCGATCGAACATATTCAGCATAAACTACTGGGGGATCTCAACTGGCTTCAGCTGCAATCTGCTTCAAATGGCGAAAGTCCAGCAAAACTACATACAAAATATGTTTTATTGGGACAAAATCTAAAACAGGAATCATTTTTTTCTTGGATTAAAGGCGCCTCTAAAATGTTGTTGGGTTTTTAACTTTGAAAAACGTTTAAAATATGAGTTCGTAGATTGAAAATAAAATAAAAATCATTTTGTGTTTAGTTTTAATTAAAATTCTTTATTATTCGCCACAATTCTGGATGCCACTGTTCACAACTTTATGTAAACAACAACAATTGCTTTTCGTTGTTATTCCTCTGTTTATACCCTTTGCGTAAACAATAACAATTACTAGACAATTTTACGACAGACCTTTACTAACAGAGATCTTCAGGCCACGATTACTCTCTTCAAACGCACCGCGTCTTTATACAAGACTTACTGAACTTTTTATATGGCAGAGTAAAAAGTCTGATGAATGTTCTTGAATGCGAATGTTCGTGTCCTCGCCTTCTCGAAATCTCTATAAATGTAAACATCGTTGTTTACATTTATTATTGTAGTGCTGTTTGTTGATTTTTGTTTACTTGTTTACCATTCTTTTTATGCTGGTGTTTGTTGTTATATTAAGCAGTGCGATAATTTGTAAACAGGTTTGTTTACTGAATTGTTTTGTTTTTGTAGCTTTTGTTTATAATTTTAATGTTAAGCGATGTAAAAGCAAAACACAAAAATATTTATTTTTGTATTAAAAAAGCCTAGCTAAACTGCCTACAAGTGACACATTGTTGGGAAAACTTCATTGTTTTTGACGAGAAGAAATTAAATTCTGTTTTATTGGATTTTAAATTGAAATTTTCTATTTCTCTAATTTATTTAATGACCTTTAAAGGATACAAAGCAATCACCAGTTCATACACAACAATTTCGGACAAAAAGCAAAAACAAAGCAGCTGTTGTGCAAAACTGTAGTAAAATTCGTATCAAATTCTTTGTATTTTTTTTTGTTCTGTATTTCTGTTCCTAATTTAAAGGCTTTTTTAAAGTGAAATTTTTGTTATGAAAACTTAAAATCGTGGCAATTTTGATTTACGCATGTCCTTTAAAAGGCTTTCGTTCTTTAAATATGTTTGTTGGTGTTGTTGTTGCTTCGAATATTTATATACACACACACACACACACGACATAATTGAACTCCTGTATCGAATGCGATAAAAACTTCTTTCTTTCTTTTGTTTTTATTGGATGGATGAGTTGAGAAAATGAAGGGAGCAACACACAAAAAAAAAAACGAAAAAAAAACGAAAGAAATCGCTGATGATGATACACTTACCAACACTTAAACAATTTGGAACATCAATTTCAACATATGCACACACATAAACCTAACAAGCAGGGAAGTACTGTGGTAGAATTCTTATCCGCTACCACATGGTGGTATACAATGCATTTGTGTATGTGTGCGTGTGTGTGTGTTTAGGAAAAAAGTTACTGCCAGACTAACACGTTCTGAAAGCTTTAATAAGTACTCGCTAACGCGTGTATGAGTGTTTACGAGTCGAGTCGAGCAATTTGTTGTTCCTTGATTTTCCTACCATTTAGTGGATGTTTGGGGATCCCTTTTCTATTGAGGCATGCGCCATGCATTCATGCCCCAAATGAGTTTTAAAAAGATTTATTTTTACTCTTGTTTTTCCAGCGATTTTGTTTCGTTTTTGTTTTTGTTTTTTTTGGGAGAGAAAAACTCCATTTTGATAAATTTTTCATTTGACAGTTTCAAGCCAAATAAGTTTAACCAGCATTCAGGGGTTTGTTGTTCTCGTCAAAATGTTACCAAAAAAAGTTGTCCACAAAGGAATTTTTTGTGAAAATATTTCACAGAAATTTTTATAAAAGATTTGCCATGAAATTTTAATCATGTTTTTTTCTGTTTTAAAATAAACAACAACAACTATATTTACTTGTTTTTACTTGTATTAAATTTTTATAGGCTCCAGCTACTACTGCATAGCCATGGTAGTTGTATTGGCTGTTTTGTTCTCATCATTTTGTGTGGCATGATTTTCAATATTTTTTGTGCTTAAATAGCTGCCGGCTTGGTTTTGTTTGCTTCGTTGTGAATACGAAAAAATACGGAAAATAGTTTTCATAGATTTATTTTCGTATACAATGTATGTAAATACACTGTGTACATACATGCATATGTGAGTGGAGTGCATACATTATGAACTCGTAGGCCCTCAAGACCAGCAGGCCAACTGCTAAAGCCAACCGAGTGCCAATTCATTGAGAAACATTTCATGGCAATTTTATTTCACTTTCAGAAAGTATTGTCAGAAAAGACGAAGAGAAGGAAGTATTCAAAAGAAATGTTTTTTCTTCATATTTCGTATTCGTTTGAGATGTCTGAGCTGGGGTTTGAACCACGAACTTGGCTAAGCCAAGACCCTATGAGTTCAGCGTCCTCGGCTTTTATAATTCAGTAGAGTTTGTGCTACTTTTTGAAAGATTTCCCAGGGAACAATGGCATGCTATATGAGAATTAGAATCGAATGTTGACCTACAACGTACTGTGAGCATACAGCTGAAGCCATGTGAGCCAAAATGTCTGCCTCAAATGGATTAACATCGGTCTTCTTCGAAAAAAAAAACGAAACAGACAGGAGAACGATAGTGGAGAGCATTTGGGACTGGAAAATAAAAAACACTTCATGTTAATGGAACAGAAAATCAATTATTAAGACATCCCCGACAAGGTACTGTCAAGACGGGCATTATCTCGCTAATATACTTGGAGATTATGGAGTCCAACTTGTTGAAAATAAAACGGGGCTGGGGGACTCAAGCCCCTCTTGGATAGATTTCTTGATCTTAACCGTAGGAGATGTAAGCACTCGGATTCTAGTCATGCATATAATATCGTCCGCACGGCTTCAGTGGTATCACAATTGGCCTAACAAGTGGCCTAAGTGAACCTACAAATTAAATTTTGATTTTAAGTGAAAGGCATTAAAACAATTTCGTACAGCTCAGTCGGCAGTGTGAAAAGAATTTTCCTTTTTGCAGGACATCAGTTTTAAGAATTCATTTGTGATTTTTAACGCTTTAAAAAATCTTGGCCTTTTAAATTCATTTAAACATTGGGACACGTGCACATAATATTCCTCAGTTGACTTGCTTTTTTTGTTTTTTTTTTGTGTGTTCAAGTCCTGCAAAATACTTTGCAACATCCATTTGCCCTTAAGGCTGTTTGGAATCTTCTTCTAATAAAAAATGATAATATTTCTCTCTCTCCCCTCTTCACTCTCCTGTCTCTTCTATATTTATAGCATTTGTGGAATGTCACGTTGTTCAATTACTTGTAAAGAAAAAATCGCATGAAAAATTGCAAAAAAAAAAAACGAATGAAAATAGTTGCGCTGGCCAAGTTAAAGGTATAGTCACGAGTGTATATATGACATGTGAATATGGATGTGGATGTGGATGTGGATGTGAATTAATTCCAGTCCATAAAAATATTGTCAATATTTATTTTCGGTCAGTTTTTCTTATACCTTTTTCCCTTCCTCACCGATAGATACATTGATTTCGATACGATACGTCGTCCTTAAAAACGTGCGTTCATCCTGGTACACAGCAAAAAAAAAATGTTTTTCTTGTGAAATTTTTGTTGGACGATTAAATCTCAGCGTGAAGACGACCATTTTCATGTTTGTTTTGGCTTGGAACATGTGTGTGTGTACGTGTTTCTTGTTGCATATTTATAGGGATTTAGCACTGTAACTAATTTAAATAGCCGTGACCTTTAACACCAAAATATGAGATTTTTGGTTTAATTTTCATATTAGCAGCGTTAAAAGGGGGTGTAAGTATGTTGGAAGTTTTACAAGGAGAATGCTATGAAGAGGGGAATATTTCTGAATACAAATGTATAGTTTCGTTCCACTACTGTAAAGCATTTGAAAGGATCCGGCTTTAATAAAAAAAATTCAATACGAAATTCCTAGATTTCTGAGATTGCAGGTCGATTCAATGGCATACTGTGGGTTAAATCCAATTCTTAACTGGCTATGGCTAATGTGAATACCTCTGAAGGGAGTTTATGTTCTCATGTAATCTTTCAGTTTTTGGCAAATTATCTTAGTTTTGCTATTGAAAAAAAATGTTCGAAATGCTCACTCATGGAGTACATGCTCTCCTTGCAATGAACGTCTTTACATCACAAATTCAGAAATCACGATAATATTGATTGCGAGAAAATAATAGTCAGGCACGGATCTCTCAAAGTTACGACAATAAACCAAATAAAGGGTCCGCCAAATAACTTTTTTTTTCAAATTTCTTTTTTTATTTGAAAGTACAATCCTTACGGTTAACAATGGAAAATAATTTCATTCAAATGACTGCCTCGGCTGGCCATGCAGTAGCCTACACGATCGGTCCAATTTTTAAGCACATTATCGATTGTGTGCAGCTGTATTTCACCAATGGCTTCACGAATATTGTGCTTTAAAGCGTCTATTGTCTCTGGCTTGTCGGCGTAACACTTATCTTTGACGGCACCCCACAAATAATAGTCCAACGGTATCAAATCGCAACTCCGAGGTGGCCAAACGACATCAGCTCTGCGGCTGATAATGCGATATTCAAAAACAGGGCGCAAAACATCGAGTGTAGCTTCGGTTGTGTGGCACATAGCGCCGTCCTGTTAAAATCAAATGTTGCCAATATCCTCCTCTTCAATTTTTTTGAACAAAAATTCGTTCAACATGGCCCGATAACGATCGCCATTGACTGTAATGGCCACTTCTTGCTCATTTTCGAAGAAAAAATGGCCCAATTATGCCTCTGGACCAAAATCCGCACCAAACAGTGACTCGTTTTGGGTGCGTCGGCTTTTCAATGTATGCGTGCGGGTTTTCTGTGCCCCAAATGCGACAATTTTGCTTGTTTACATACCCGCCAAGATCAAAATGAGCTTCATCTGAAAAGATGATTTTTTTTTTGCCAAAATCGGCATCTTCTGGTGTAGGCTACTGCATGGCCAGCCGAGGCAGCCATTTGAATGAAATTATTTTCCATTATTAACCGGAAGGATTGTACTTTCAAATAAAAAAAGAAATTTTAGAAAATATTCAGTAGGTTTTTCTTTTAAGCATTTTCAAAAAAAAAGTTATTTGGCGGACCCTTTATGTCCCAGAAAGTGAGCTTCTTCTTGTAGATTCTGATGAAAAGTGTCACCTTTGTTTAGATGTCTACTCGTTAACTTTATCGCAGTGAGTTAGATCCTGTCTCTAATAGGATGTACAAATCTATCGGAGAGTATAAGAAATTTGTCATTCACTAAGTCAATTGTGTTACAATTGACTTTTTCGAAGCTTGTTCATCACAAGATTCCATAAGAGGGGGAAAGGTACACTTTCATTGTTGCGCTATTCTTCTTAATTGCAATCAAATTGTTTTTAATTCTTACATTCGGCTTAGAAGGACTTCAATATCCTTGTACTGAATGGAATAAAGCTGAAAATGAATCAAATTTTAAATAGGCCTCTCTGCCTTTAATGGCTTTCCAATGTTATTGAATATATTTCTTCTCTTTTCTTTTCTTTTCTCTTTTCGTTTCGTTTTTTTTTAATTAATGAATTATTAATTTGAAATTTCACAGTTGTTTGCCATTAAATGATTACAGCCTTAATGCTATGATACCGTGTTAAATAAATAGCACACGCTAACACTTAAAGTAGAACATATGTATGTTATCGTTTATAATGGTAACGATAACGATAACATAAAAAACAAATTTTAAATGATTTTCCCTTTCTTTTTGATTTTAATTGTTCCATAAAAGCTTATTGCATACGATATTAAATTAATTAGAAAAGCTTATCATTACACAATATGTAATTGCCATTACATACATACATACATAATTGGCCATTACAACCCTTCAGTCAGGATTACGGCCTAGCTTCTCACACCACTCATGTTGTGTGCGTTAATTTTATACGTGAGTGGTGGGACCTACAGTTTAACGTCGACTCCGAACGACAGAATTTTGAGAAACTTTTTCATGGCAGTTTATTTTACTCTCAGAGTTTTTTGCCAGAAATCTGCTGAGAGGAAGTCGCCGAAGAAATATTTTTTTTTTTTAAATTTTTCTTTTTTTGATGTCTGATCTGGGATACGAACCCGGGTTTTACGAATAGTAAGCCAACACACTACCTACTACACCACGGCGAATTCGACTGTAATTGCCCTTATGAAGTGCTATTTAAGCTGCTTAAACTGTTCGTAAGCAACTAAGCGATTAACATTATGTTTCGAAGCGTTTTCTGTGAGTGTTGCCATACATACATACACTGGTAAGCTGGTCATATGAAATGTAATAAAAAAATCTGTTAATTTTCTCATGATTATTTTTAATGATAATCTTACGTTTTTAATATCATTTGCGGTCAAACAAAACAAGAACAGCAACCCTCACGATTTACATTTTCCCTTTTGCCTCTGCCTGCCTTAATAGAGGCTCAATTTCACTTTCATTAGTTTGCTCGCCCCCGGCGACCATTGCATTGCATGTCTATGCGCTGTAATCTGTCAATTTGATTTGATTGTGTTTCTCTAATGGTTTCTCTTAAAATCAAATTAATCACTTGAAATATTCGTTAATAAATCCAACAAATTAAACCACAAACAGAAACGCAAAGCCTCGTAAATTATAGGCGGAAATATTTGTTTAATTTCCCCGTAGAGGGGCAAATTTTTTTGCTTCTTCTCTTTTCTAATTTCTTTTTTCAAATGATTTTAATGACGCTTTAATGCATTTTGTATATCCTACAGCAGCAGGGCAGCAGGCTGCTGCATATGCTTACAAAAGAACAACAACAACCAAAAAAAAAACAACAGTCTGTGGCCTGCTGATTAAGCTGCTGTTGCTGATGTTAAAGTTGATGGGTTTTATTGCTGTCAGTGGCGTGTTGCCACTGAAACAGACTCTCAAGTCTATGGCAGAGCTTTTCCTTGAAAAGTATTTTCTGTACAGAAAAGGGTTTCTAACAACAATAAAAATTTGTCTGCTTTATGCATATAATGCATATAAATACAAGGGTTGTCTGATAAGTTTTCATTTAATCATCAAACCAGACAAATCCTACTTCCCTAGAAAATAGGACGAGAGAAAAACGACAGCTAAGGCTTACCCAATACTGCAATGGTGACAACTCTAACTTGTGATGACAACTCTGACTTGAAAGGAGTTTTACAGGGTTAGTTTACGTGAATATTTCCCACTCCCCCCTTTCCCATATACCCTTCTTTCATCCTATCCCCTATACTATCCTTCCCTCCTTTAGGACGTTGTACAATGGGTCAATCCGACCTCCGGGTACTGTACTTGTCTTGACTGACAGGTACACGTCCTCTAACCTAACCTAACCTAACCTAGTTTACGTGAAGTTATCCGAACAGGGAGGTCTATGCTTGAACCACAAATAATATACGATTAGCCCTTACAATCATTTGGTTAGAATTACATTCTGGTTATTCGTACCATCCATTTTGTTAATTTTATTCTGGACTGGTGGGGTCTACAATTTTATATTAATGGCATGAGCTACACACTCTAGACTTCTCACGCCCCTTTAGCCTAACCTAGGCCACATCTGCTGCCATATATATCCTGTATTAGTCGCCACCTATGCAGCGTTGACTGAATCAGTTACTATAGTTCTCAGCTTGCGGGTTCTCAGTGGGATTTCCAATATTGAGTTGAACGGTTCTATCATATTCGAACAATACATCCGCCCAGCAGTTTCTCTGAATGCGACTATATCCCCTTAGTATTAACTGCGCTGCACTACCATTTCGTTGAACGTCTTCACATCAGCCATAAACCATGCTAGAGGGCTTTATTTAAAGCCCAGAGCACTGATAACCGACAATTCCAACTAAAAGACTCAGGAATAACCCGGTTGCATTATTGAAAAAGCCGTTCCGGAAAGATGCTTCCACCGATACCACCATCGAGTCTCGAAGCATTCTTGTAGATTTGTTTAGAATTGTTTCCCATTTCATGGACTTTACGTTAACATGTTGGATCAGGTAATTTTATATACCTAAAGATTCTCAATTTTCCTAGAGAGCGGTTGTTCCACATTTCTTTTTTCAACATGTCTGACCTGAAGTTAACTCTCGAAGCTTTTGTCTAGTAGGCCTACATACCACGCCCACTTGGCTACGTTGATGTCATGACTTGGTGCAATTGGTAGACGTCGTCAACAACAGAGCTCACTACGGTATCCTCGAGGCGAAAAGTTTACAAATCAAGGAACAATTGAAGCTCAGAGTCTACCAACGATTGGCATGGCTAGGAAAGTCGCATGAGAAGTACTGCACTGTCTTATAAAGTACTGCACTCCACTGATGTAATTGTAGCTGAGTTTAGGTTACTGGATGCGAAGCCAGATCCTTCCGTGAATTCTCCGGAAATATACATGGACAGCTTAAAGTGGGATAGAAAATAAATATGCCGACGCGATACGCAATGCAGCCGTTCTCTGTACCGATACCAGTGCGTTTGTCCGCTTCTTAACATCCAGTGTTTCGGCCCAAATTTCGCTCCCATAAAGCATAATGCTGTTTCCAACCTCCATCAGGAGTCTCCGTCTCGCCGGTAGCGGGCCTCCAATGTTCGCCATTAATCTACTGAGCTGTCCAACGATCTTCTGGGCCTTGTTAGCCGAGTACTGAATGTGATGTGAAAATGTTAGTCTGGGATCCAGCCTTATTCCCAGGTATTTCACCGAGCTCTTGATCCTAATTACCCCGTCTCCTATACTCATGTCCACCTGCAAGGGGATATGACGACCAGTGATCAGCAGTAATTCCGTTTTATGCACGGCCAGATCCAGGCCGTGGGCATCCAGCCATGTTTTCGTTCTCAGCATGACACGTCTCAGTTTTCGTTGTGCCTCTTCCGTGTTCCTGGCCGTGATAACAGCTGCAATATAATCTTCGTATCCAACCAAAAAAAGTTCCCTCTGGCATATCCTCTCTCAGAATTCCATCGTAGTTGACGTTCCATAGGTCGGGGCCGAGAATAGATCCCTGTGCCGCTCCTGATGTTATATGTTTCACCCTTGGGCCCGAGCTTGTGTTATACACCAGCTGTCTGCTACTCAGATAACTACTTATCATGGCCAAGATGTAGTGTGGCACCGAGAAATTGTACTCCAAAGCATTTAATACGTCGCTCCATCTAAGACTGTTGAACGCATTTTTAACATCCAAAGTCGCAAGCAGTACCACAGGCCTCGAAAATTTGCTCCCTCGTTGTGTTACCCTGGCCGCTTCATTCACCTCTCTCAAGGCACCAATTGTAGACCGACCGGGTCGAAAACCATATTGTCTAGCAGACAGTCCGCCACTATTCTCAATCGCGGCAGCAAGCCGAGGCTTCAAAAGCCTCTCGAGCAGCTTTCCCGCCGTATCCAGCATGCACAGTGGCCTGTACGCGGATGGGTCCTCTGGATCGCCCTTTCCCTTATTTATCAAGACTAGCCGTTGTCTCTTCCATATTTCGGGGAAAATACACTCTCAGGCATGCGTTGTACATTCCCAGTAGGAATTGCGGTCTCTGATTGACAATCTCCCGTATTACCCCAGTACCTTACCGGGTTTCAATCCAACTGCAGCTGCTTTCAGCTCCTCTGCGGAAATTGGGCGTATTCCGTCGTCGTTCGTTCGCCGGTTCATGAGTAGGGAATAGTGCATCCACTACGTTTACGTCGTCGCGTAGTTCCTGGAATGCCTGATTTTTCTTTCGCGATATAGCCTTCTTCAGAGACTTCTTTGCCTCCTTATATTATCCGGGCTATTAGATTGCTGCAGTGTCCTTTAGATGGAAGTAATAATGTGTACACAATAAATAGTTTATCTTACAACTTTTGAGTTGACCCACGTACATATAAAGGAAAATATCTGCATAGTTGTGTGACAGCTACACATGTCATTTTTATATGCATGTATTTGTTGTTGTTGTTATTGTTATTTACTGCATCTATTGCTGCGAAAGCAAATATTTACAGTAAGTGTGTGTGTGTGTGTTTGTGTGTGTATTTACCACCACAACTAAAAATAAAGAAAGGGATGTAGGGTGGCAAGGCCTATGCATTGTTCCGGACGTATAAGCATACTTGTACGTACGTACGTACGAATGTATTGTTGTTTCAGAACAGATTTCATAAATTCTTGTCTCTGGCTGTGTAGAATTTATTTCGTTTCGGATTTTAAAGATTTTCCATGTTTGTCGATAGGTTTTATTGTGTAGGGTCAGTATGCGGGTCAATAGCATTTCATTCAAATGAAAACAAATGAAAAACGAATACGAACGAATCCATTCGTTTACATTTGGATTCGTAATTATTAATTATTTGTCTATGGCTTGTCTAACTGCCTGTCTGTCTGTCTCTATGTTTGTTTGTTTGTTTGTCTAATTATGCGTAATTTTTATGACACACACACACATTATTGTCACTCTCATTGTCATTTTGATCGTCATTAACATTATTTTTAATCAATTGCTTTACAGATGATGATGATGATGACCTTTATGTTGTGGTCTACAGATGGCTTGGCTGCCGTTTCAAGGTTCAAGTTCACTTTGGCATGCGGGACATTTCTTTTTCGATTGTGATTTACTTTCCCAAAAAACCCAAATTTATTGATTATTTACGAAATTAATTTGAATACCCAGGCAACAATGGTTATCTCTTGTGTTCAAAGCATATACGGTAAATGAAAAAAATCTGTAATTTTTATAAGCAATCGGTCGGTCATTCATCCCTATGAAGATAACAAATGGCCACTAGAATTTGTACTTTTTTTTCACAAAAAAATTCGTCATAAAAAAGAGAATAAAATTCCTTTAATATTCTAATGGTCAGGGTGCATCTCTACTCTGTATCTAGTGGGTATTCCCTTAAATAATCGCAAACGTTTTCATATATTTTTTTCTGTTAAAAAAAATTCTCGGTTTTTTTTGTTGTTGTTTAGTATTGCAAACGAACGAAAATAAAATCAAGAAATTGTTAAAGGAAACCAAAAAATAAAATTTATTATTATTGGGGGGACATTTATTTTAATATCGGTCGGTTTTATTTGTTACGCCCTTATAAATAATCTCTGGCTGGCCTTTTTCCTTTCTTTTTAATTCCCAGAATCAAAGAAAAAAAATAGAAGAGAAATTCTTTAAAAAACGGGTGCATTTTTTCCGATCAAAAATTTATTGGATTTGATTACATTGCCCGTCCTTAATTATTTATTTTTTCTTTGAATATTAATTAAAAAAATAAATTTGAATACAAAGAATAATTATGATACAATTTCTAAATGAGTTTTTTTTATGGGAATCTTTCTCAAACACTGCAGGATATTTGATTTAGGAATTCCATGACTTTCATTGCATTTCTAGATCGTTATGAGTCCCACATTGTCATGTGTTTAGAAGTTAAAAAGAATTTGAATATTTTGTTTAGAAATGCAGGAATATTGTGCAGTTTTTTTTAATAAAAATTAAATGAAAAAATCCTACTGTATCTGGCCTTATAGTGAATCTACATATGTTATACTCAATATTTTCATTAAAGCATGCAAAATAATCCAAGGGCCCTTGAAATTTTCAGTAATAATCTGTTATTAGTGGCAGCCGTAGTCTAGTATGTTAGTATGTTGTTTTACTAGAAGAAAGTTTCGAGTTCAAACCTCAGCTCTTTGTCCTTTTCAAAGAAATAAAAGAGAATTATTCTAGTCTTCTGGCAAAAAATGTGAGAGTAATGATGTTAAACAAACACCTCGCAGTGTAGCCCAGATTATACTAAATAGTCTACACTCTTTGGCACGTCATCGCTTCTGTTCGGCTATGCGATTTATATCCAAATCAGTGTTGAAAAATTTAGTACTTTAGGTACTTTTTCATTTCAGTACATTTTTATTATTATTATGGAAGTCGCCGTAGTCTAGTAGGTAGTGTATTGGCTTATTAGACGTAGAGCCAGGGTTCGAGCCCCAGGCCAGACATCAAAATAAAATACAAAAAATATTTCTTCGGCGACTTTCTCTCAACAGATTTTTGGCAAAAACTCTGAGTGTTAAAATAAAAATTGCCACGAAAAGTTTCTTAAAAATTTGTGGTTCGGAGTCGACTTTAAACTGTAGGTCCCGTCACGCATGTATAAAAACTAACGCACACAACATAAGTGTTGTGAGAAACTAGGTCATAATCTTGACGAAGGGTTGTAATGACCAATTATGTATGTATGTATGCTTTTCAACTATAAATGCATTAGCAACGTAATGATAAAGCCAGAAATAGTCTTTAGCCCCAATTAGCCAAACGTCAACGGAACGTATATTCGTTCTTAGAATACGAAAAGCAATGAGAACGCTTGCCGAACCTTAATGTAACTTCGATGAGCATTTACATTGCTCTTCATATGCTAAAAACGATGCCCTTTAGTCAGGATTACGACCTAGTTTCTCACACCACTGCTGTTGTGTGTGTTAATTTTAATACACGAGTGGCGGGACCTACAGTTTCAAGTCGACTCCGAACGACAGATTTTTGAGAAACTTTTCATGGCAATTTTATTTTAACACTCAGAGTTTTTGCCAGAAATCTGTTGAGAGAAAGTCGGCGAAGAAATGGTTAGGTTAGGTTAGCTTAGAGGATGTGTACTTGTCAATTAAGACAAGTACAGTACCCGGAGGTCGAATTGACCCATTGTACAACGTCCTAGTTTATCACACCACTTATGTTGTGTGTGTTAATTTTATATATGAGTGGCGGGACCTACAGTTTAAAGTCGACTCCGAACGACAGATTTTTGAGAAACTTTTCATGGCAAGTTTTATTTTAACACTCAGAGTTTTTGCCAGAAATCTGCTGAGAGAAAGTCGCGGCAGAAATATTTTTTCATATTTTCGTTATTTTGGAGATGTCTGACCTGGGATTTGAACCGTGGCCTCACGTCTAATAAGCCAAGACACTAACTCCTAGAATACGGCGACTATATGCGATACACAAGTACCAAAAGTTCTTTTTCTTATGTCCCAAAACAAAATTGTTTTCATTTCATTTCAAATTCTCAATCGCTGGTGATTTACTACCTTTTCTTAGAGTCCTTAAAGCAAATTAGTCCTTTAGGATTGTTTGTTGTTGATGCCTGTTTAACAAATTTCCTCCGTTAAGTTTAAAGATAATTCTTCTATTTTCTGTCTTTCTCTTTCTCTTTTCATTATTTGTTATTGGTATGTTTTGTTTTTGTTTTTCGTTTTTTTTCATTCTTTTGCGTCTATTTTGTTTATTAAGATTTTGTATCTTTTACTCTCTAATGACAAAACCTGACCCCGACAGTGATTTGTCCAAAACAATTTCCTTCCTTAATCGCACACACACACTCTCTCTCTCTCTCTCTCTTTGTATGACTATGGCTACTACAACTCGAATACGAACGTGTGTATATTGAAAGCTTTTATCGCAACACAACTACAACTATAGAGAGTCAGTCAGTCGCTTGGTTGGTTGGTTTGTTGTTTCGGACTAAAAGGACACTCATTATACACACACACATATACGCATATGCTCTTATAGTTTGGTTCGTGTATGTATCTCGTATACGATGGCGGATGGATGGTCGTATTTGTTACTGCTGTGCTGAAGCTGTGTTGCTCGTCGTATATGTGTATCGTTTAATAAAAATCTCTCGACAATTTTTTATGTCTGCTTGGGTTTCTATATTTAAAAGCGTAATAAACAGACATACGTACGTATGTACGTATATGGAACACACAGTGGAAATGGCTTATATAGCAAGAATTGTAAAAAGAAACTTTTTTGGTTGAAAAAAAAAATACCATTGAAGCTAAACTGGCTTACTTTTGGGACCCCAGATATAGCCGCCAAAACCAACTTTTTGATAAGAGTCAAATGTATTCCATACAAATGGGGCATAATTCGCGAACAGTTAAAAAGCTGCAGTTTTCGGAGCCAGTGGGTTGGATAGCTATTGGACCAAGGATTTTAAAATAGTTTGGGACCAGAGACAGAGCCGATGAAGCTGATTTTCTGTTTATATGAGCAAAGTGTTACGACTACTGCCGCGTTTGTTTGTGGAGAAAAGATTGGAGAGAATAGCGAACAACGCCTTCTGTATCACCATCCTACTCTTCCTTTGATGGCAAATGCCTAATAAGAATGAGATATGCTTTATGCGATGATCTCTAAGATGTCTGCAACTAGGGAGTATGTAGGATTTGTAAAGCATTCGGGTTGCATTTACGGTAGCCACAGAGTATCGAATAGAACCGATTGATCCGCAATATCGCTGGAAACTGTTTACAGGAAAACAGGCAAATAAAGATCTACACTGGAAGGATTAAAATCGCAGTCTGAAGTCGGTGGATGGCTTTTAATTTAGAAGGATGAACAAATAAATAAGCTTTAGCCGAAATATTTGCCTGAGGTCACCGTCGTCTAGTAGGTAATGTGTTGGCTTATTAGACGACAGGCCACGGTTCAAACCCCAGGCCAGACATCAAAACGAAATACAATAAATATTTCTTCGGCAACTGCCTCTCAGCTGATTTCTGGCAAAAACTCTGAGAGTAAATAAAATAAAAATGGACATGATTGATAAATTGTCGTTCGGAGTCGACGTTAAACTGTAGGTCCCGCCACTGTATAACAAATGTATAAAATTAACGCACACAACATAAGTGGTAAGTCATAATCCTGATTGAATCCTGACCAAAAAAAAAAAATTTCTTTTTACACTCTGCCACAAAAGTATACATACGGTTAATAAATTTCAGAAATTGTTTAACCAATCCGTTTTCGTTGAAAATCTTTATAATTGTCTGACAACTTTCCTCGATTTTAAGACGGTCTTGGTTAAAAATTTCTGAAATTTGTTAACCGTATGTTTTTTTTTATAGCTTTACGAGCTAAAGGTTGGGAATCTTCGAAAGACATTGGTAGCCCGGCCTACCAATGTGCACGATTCGCCGCAAGACTTACTCTTGGCTTGCTAAACGCATACGTACTAAACCCAACCTAGTTCGTCACACTTTCAACCATTTGCCCCCCCCCCCCCCCCGGGACCACAATCAAATATTACTTCGGGGGGGTGGAGATTCAGCGAGTGCTGCCTTCAAATTCTGCTGACCTTGCTCTCTCAGCCAATCTTTACTGCGTCAACACCATCCTTGCGAAAACACATACTGCGTTCCAATTCTCACATGAGGTTAACATCAGGTTAACTATGTTATCGGGCGTTACCTGGAATCCTACTGTCCTCTCCAGGCAATTTCGTTGAACAACATATCGCGTGCAAGTAAAGAAAACGTGCTCCGCCGTCTCCCTTTCATTGGGGCATTCTGGACATGCCTCGTCTACATTATGACCATACTTATAGAGATATGCCCTATAACATCCATGGCCGGTTAGTAACTTGTTAACCGTATGTATACTTTAGTAACTGTGTGTATGTATGTAAATGGGGCAAAAACTTTAAAGATATCGATTAAAAATACAAGTCATCGACAAAAAACGCAAATTATCGACAAAAAAATGCAAGTCACCTGCCAAAAAAGATTAAGATTTTCTTTCATTTTAAGTGGGATACATTATGGGCTACTTTTTTAAGCTCAACTGTTGTCATTTCCTAGCTACATTAACGTATGACCGCTTGTAGCTTTTTGGAAGAAATTTTCATTTCATTTTGGATCCGTTTTTTTTATTTTTTATTTTCATTTTTTGTCTGCTTGTTATTTGCGCCATTTGTTATTTGGTCATTTCGTATCTCACGAACAATAGAGAATAAAAAAAGAAGAGAAAAAACCGACAGAAAAAAAAATAAGATAAATTAGAAAAATATCCCGGAATCGTTACTGTTGATGTTCTGGGGTAGATAGCCAGTGAAATGAGAAAATTGAGTCAAAAAAAAAAACAGTTACGGCAGCAGCAGCAAAGGAAATGGAACGGTAAACTCATAGAATGCCTGCCGTGGCATTAGAAGAATTTCGGCTTCTGATGGTTTTACGTGTATTTGAGGCCGGGTTTTTTTTTTTTTGTAGATCCATTAGATATACTTAAACAACATGATGACACGACAAGATAACAAAATAGAGAAGAAGAAAAAACAGCGACAACAACAACTACAAAAACAAATTAAAAAAATGAATGAATTTAAGTGAAATACAGAAACATTTTTTTTAAAGATTGTTGTTTATGGGGGTGGCAAGAGGCATGGGAAGGAAGCAAGCAGCAACAAAGTTTTCTAGGAATACTTGAAAGTTTCTCTTCTCTTTCTGCCTCTCGCTCTTCCTTTGGCATGGGACAGCTTGAACTCATATGGTTTTGGTTACATTTACAGTAAATATCACCTTGTGGCAGGCATGTGAATGGATGTGAACAGATTGTCAAGTATTTGCTGAAACATTGTTACACAGTAAAATAACCACACACACACAGCGTAGCAGTTGCAATGCTTGAATTGCTTTGCAACATACACAAAAAAATAAAAAAAAACCCATCGAAATGTGGCACTTCAAGTGGTTTCGTTTCTTTATTTTTATTATGTATCGATGACACTCGGCATTTATCCAAGCCAAACGCCACATCACACTCTCCATGGGCTACAAGCCACATACTACGTCATGTACATATGTATGTACAGAATCCATATAAAAAACCAAGTAAGCTTTTGAATACCCCCTTCCCTTGGTGGCTTAGGCGAGGGCAGGGGTAAAATTGATGAAAAACAATCATGTCACTTTGTAACCATGTTAGTTACTTACCACTTTGATGATGACGATGCTGACGATGATTATGTCGCCCGTCGTTGTTGTTTTGCTTTGCTTATCAGTTGCACATGCTAATGAAACCAACCCTACCCGGTGGTCTTAGCTTAGACCAGGGTTGGCCTGACCGCCTGGAAAAACAAACAACCACTTAACAACTGTTGTTTGTTTGTTTTGCATTTTTTTATGGGCTTTTGAATCTGAAATAAAAAAGAATGCAAAAAAAAAATTCAAATGAATTGACAAAAATTTATTCATTTCGTGTAGATTACAACAGATTACAGTTGCTTAATATGCTTTAATTATTATTATTTTTTTTATTTTGCAGGCAGTCAATGCTTAAAAAACGAAATAAGCGAGGGTCGTTTAGTATTTGTAATAAAAATTTTAATTCTAAAAAGAACACAGGTCAACTGATCCTTAGGAATTTTATAAAGACACCTAGAAAAAGTAGGTCAAATATGCTGTTAGATGAGTGAAAGCAACTTCAATGAATCCTTTACTGAATGTAAACATCTGCGTAAAATACAAACTTCCTCTAGCACATCTGTGGATTGTAGTCAGAGAACTTCTGCCAGTAGGAGTAACTCTATCACTGAAATGCTGTGAATCAAACACTCTTCAAGTTCATTGGGACTATTGTTGCTGTTGAATCACTTAAGTTCTCACAACCACATCTGATGCGGGTCCAATATGAGGAGAAATTTATTTTCCCCTAGCTTACCGGTATTTTCAAAGCCTATCATGGTTACATATATATTCCGCTGAGTTAAACCAACCCACCACAACCAAGCATACATAATTTACATAATTGGTCATTACAACCCTTCAGTCAGGATTACGACTTACTTTCTCACACCACTTATGTTGTGTGTGTTAATTTTATACATGAGTGGCGGGACCTACAGTTTAAAGTCGACTCCGAACGACAAATTTTTGAGAAACTTTTCATGGCAATTTTTATTTTAACACTCAGGGTTTTTGTTGGAAATCTGCTGAGAGCAAGTCGGCGAAGAAATGGTTAGGTTAGGTTAGAGGACGTGTACTTGTTCATTAAGACAAGTACAATGTCCGGAGGTCGAATTGGCCCATTGTACAACGTCCGAGTTTCTCACACCACTTATGTTGTGTGTGTTAATTTTTATACATGAGTGGTGGGACCTACAGTTTAAAATCGACTCCGAATGACAGATTTTTGAGAAACTTTTTCATGGCAATTTTTATTTTAACGCTCAGAGTTTTTGCCAGAAATCTGCTGAGAGGAAGTCCCCAAGAAATATTTTTTGTATTTTATTTTGATGTCTGGCCTGGGGCTCGAACCCTGGCTTTTCGTCTAATAAGCCAACACACTACCTACTAGACCACGGCGACTTCAAAAAGAAAAAAAGAAAAGACTTCACCACAACCAACCAACCAAAGAATTTTGAACTCATGGATCTCTGTTCCATTATTAGAAACACTGAAGTGATAGTTCTTAATGTACAGAACTCAGTTAGTTACTCAAGTTCTTGATAGTTTCTGACTAGGTTTCTGGAAACTTTCTAAAAGTGTATGTGGCCTTCAAATTGCTGCATTTGTTCGTTTCCCATAACTATAAAGTTCACTGCTTCCGCCCAGGAGGCAGTTAGGATGGAAGTAGACAGCTACTCGATGTTCCAAGAATTTCGTAGCGAACATAGTGTTACGAAAATGGAAAAATCTAGATACTGGTGTTTTGCTTTTACATCGCTTAGCATTAAAATTACAAACAAAAATACAACAACAAATACCAGCATAAAAAATGGTAAACAAAAATTCGTAAACAACACTACAAGAATAAATATAAACAAAATACAGAAACAACAATAATGAAACAACGATGTTTACATTTTTAAAGATTTCGAGAAGGCGAAGTCATGAACATTCGCCTTCAAGAACATTCAGCAGACTATTTACTCTGCGATATAAAAGGCAAAGCAAAGCAGGCGACGGAGTTAATGAAGTTCAGCCCATCTTGTGTGAAGACGCGGTGTGTTTGAAGATCTCCAAAGATCTGTCGAATAATTGTCGAGTAATTGTTATCGTTTATGCAAAGGGTGTAAACAGAGGAATAACAAAGAAAAGCAATTGTTGTTGTTTACATCAAGTGGTGAACAGTGGCACACAGAATTGTGCGAATAAGAAAGAATTTTAATTAAAACTCAACACAAATTTATGTTTTATTTTATTTTCAATCTACGAGCTCATATTTTTAAACGTTTTTAAAAGGAAAAAACGTAACAATATTATAATGCCTTTTTTAAAGCCCGCTTTTTCCTGTCACCCTCGTATATTAGAGCATTATCTTTACTACTAAAAATTTAAAGTGACATTTACGAAAACAAAACAGAACAAAACAAAATTCGAAATTCTTTTCTGAAATTCGTATTTTATCGCTGCAATCAAATCACCACAAATTAAATCCGATTATGAATATGATAATTATGATGCAAGCAGAGCAAAGGGTAGGGGTAAAAGGATAAATGATATCGATAACAATAATCAGTTGTGTTGCGTCCAAATTAAAAAAAAAGAAAAACAGCCCAGCTGGAGTAGAAAACACAGTTTTTTTTGAGGTTCAATAGCGGAATTCAATTGAGAGAGAAAACACAAGCTTGTAAGGATTCTAATAACAGCCGATCTCCCCCTTTAGATCAAATCCTGAAATAAATCTGAAAATGAGAAAGAATTCATTCAGTCTTTAGGTTTCATTCCTTTAGCCTTTGCAGGCAATTGTGCGACATGAAAAATTAATTTGATTTGGTTGTGGTGACGGTGATGATGATGTGGTGGTCGTGGTCGTGGTCGTAATGGTGATGGTGATGGTGGTTGAAGGTACGCACGTAATTATGTCACATTAATTTTATGAAAATATTTGCCAAGCATTTAACAAATAAGGCGAGGGAGGGTGTCTAATGTCTAACTCGGTTAACCACCATAAAAAATGGGTCCTTCTCACACTCACTCATTATGTGTGTGTGTGTGTGTTGAGCCTTATTTAAACCCTTAAATTTATGATGAATATGATTTCCTTACTTCTCTTCAAATTATTTGCAATATTTTGCAGGCAAAACCTTAAAACGTAAGACGTAAAGGCGTTGGAAAAAACTCGTACAATTGACAACTTTATCAACAGGGGGTGCACAATTACAATTAAAAAAATCCAAATGAAAATGAGAAAGAGTGACAAGAAAACAACAACAAAATTACTATACGTTCTTCTATCATTTTATCATCAGTTATTCTTTTTTCTTTTTCATGTTTTTTTTTAATATAAATTTGAATTATGGTCCTGATGATGACAGTTTTATCATTTCTTTCCATGTATTTTTATGATTTATTAATCAACGATAAAGAGAGAAAAAAAAAACGAAATTGAAAATAAAAAAAAAACGGAATGAAAATATTTTAACAGTGACTGTCAGTAAATTGAACAAAAAAAAAAATAAAAAAAATGCTGATCTAATATCCATAAAATGCTACAGCAGAGAGAGGGCAAGGGTTTGTTTAACATTCAACAGAAGGAAAGTGTCATCTCCAACTAATTAAAATTATGGTTTCGTTGCCATCGATTATTATTTTCACACAGGTTTTTATGAATATTTTCAAATTTAATTCTTAAATTATACAATTTTATCAGCATCTAAAGGGAATTCATGGATTTAAACTAGGCCTTCAGACAGGCTAGCCATATGTAATGCAAACGTTAAGAGATGGATGTCTCAGGCAAATATATCTCCGCCATTTTGGGGATGCAGCCAAGGATATATGAACTGGATGATGAGCATGGTCGTGAGACCTATGGTGGCTTTGATTTGAACAGATCGGAAACATTTGAAACGAGCTCAAATGCTGTTGATACAGGGACCAGCGTGTGTTATTATAACAAGAGCAAAGAAAAACTGCCATTCAGTGGTGCTGGAAGCTCTTTTAGATTTAAGTGCATTGCAGATGATAGTAAAGACCAAAAAGGCCATGGTTCACATAACATACATACTAGGGTGGTTTTATCTCATAGGGTAAAAAAAATATGTCCGAATTTTTTGGTGGCACCCCTCTAAAATGTTTCTTTCTGTCAGATTTTAGGATTGCCAAAGTTTGAACACAATTGGAAAATGTTAACCCGTGCCACTGGGGCCTCAAAGTTTTGAAAATCTCGATTTTTTGGCAGTTTTACGACTTCGGCGATCCATATCTCTGGAACGGCTAAAGCTATTTGCCCGTGTCATACATCAAATTAAAGGCCATACTCTTTATAATATTTTGTATTCTACACAATAAATACGCAACTAGTACTGAAACCGAAAAATAGAGCCAATGTCTTTAAAAACGTGACTAAAACCTGAGAGCGTTATTTCTATTATTATTGGTTGTTATGGACAAATACTTGTACTTTGGAATCTCATTTCATTTAAATATGTTTGCTATGGTATACCGTTCATTTTAGACCAGCACTGGCGTCCCCAAGCAGGTAAAACCAAACTAATACCAACTAACAGGTACTCTTTGACATTAGTGTCATCTGTGTCATTTATTCTAGTGAACATTTTTATTCTCATAAAAGTGATGAAATTCCTAGAAAAAGGTCTCCCTGCCCTAATTGCAAGTGAGACTTATCTGTTGTTCAAAGGATTAAACATTAACACCGAATTTCTGGAAAAAGATCCTGCAACTTGGCCGCAGAACATCAACTACCAGGAGGGGCAAAGGATGGTAAACAACTTGAAAGTTGTGAACGACATGGCAGAGCGAGGAGTTAAGCTCATCACAGATCACAACCAATTACATACAAAGGGCGAGCAACAAAAACAATACGTTCTCCAAGTAGTCAGCAGATGCCGTCAGCTGTATCCAGATAGCTCCAAAACCACATTATGTCGGAACCTTGAATAAATTTAAATAAGAATAAAATGAAAAAGACAATTATTATGCTTCGCTCTTAGGGGTACCTAGTCACGTTCTTAGGGCCATTGGGTTCATTATCTCGAATTCAGTATTTACGTATTTTTTTATTCCATATAAAATACTATAAACAGTATCGACTTCAATTTGATGTATGACACGGGCATATATATTAAACCGTTCTCGAGATATGGGTCGGCAAAGTCGCCAAACTTCCAAAAAATCGAGATTTTCAAAACTTTGAAGCCCCAGTGGCACGGGTTAACATCTTTCAATCATTCTCAAACTTTGACAATCTTAAAATCTAACAAAATGAAACATTTTAGGGGGGTGCCGCCAAAAAAATCCGACATCGATTTTTTAAACCCACCCTAATACATTACAACCCTTCATTAAAGATTACATGCTAACTTCTCACACCATTTATGTATATTGTGTGTGTTAATTTTATACATGAGTGGTGGGACCTACAGTTTAAAGTCGACTCCAAACGACAGATTTTTGAGAAACTTTTTCGTGGCAATTTTATTTTGACGTTTAGAGTCTTTGCCTGAAATCTTTTGAGAGGAAGTCCCCGAAGAAATATTTTTTCATATTTCGTTCAGTTGGAGATGTCTGACCTGGGGTTTGAACCCAGGCCTTACGTCTAATAAGCCAACACACTGCCTACTAGACTACGGCGCGACTGCTATCAGAAAACCTTTTCTTAAAGACATTAAAGACTTTGCTGACGATGGCTTTTGCTATCCTACAGGTTGGAATTGTTGAAAATTTCTGTCGAAACAATGTGTTCAAGATAAAATGCAGACTCCTACTGCCTGCTAGGCTTTATTTCTTATTGAAATTTGATTTTAAAATTTATTTTTCATACTTTATATTGGCGTATTGAGATGTAATACAATGGTGCCACACCATTGACTTAGAACTAGAACAGAAATTATGAGTATGATTCGATTCTACTCATCTTTTTGAATACTCATTGCTGATCTCTGCTCTACACTTATGCCATACAGCCGTGACTCTGTAGTCAAGAGTCATATTAGTTGTATTGCTTTGGTTTACGTATGTAAAATTTAAGGATTTTTTATTTGTTTTAAATTTAATTCAAAAGACAAATTTCATGACAACATCCCTTCGTAGTTATTATAGCTAATAATGTCCTTAAGATGTATCTCAGTGCTGTGACCATACGATCTATTGTACTCTCCTCAAACTCTATAAAATATCTCTACAAAGTCTCATCCACTAACAAAATTCAGAATGTAGCCCAGTACCAACAATGACAACTGCCTGCCTAGCACCCTGATATCCAGTAATCTATTATTATGTTCTGGTAGGCATCCACAGGTTTTAATACTGTGTTACAATGATTCATTCTCATCGATGCAAAATCTACAAGTTATACTATAAGTTTGCTCTGGGTCTATAGTGTCAAAAGACCTGTCAAGAAAATTCGTTTATTCCTTGACAGATGACTCCGATCTCCTAATTTAACTTCTCTAGACAATCCAACACTGTCTTCGATTTAGCACCATTAAAAGCAAATACTCGAATGGGTGGCCTTATTGTCAATTATGTCCTGTACAGCTATGTCCTGTCTTTTGTACCGCCTATATAAGCCGCCTAAGAAGTCGCCGTGGTCTAGTAGGCAGTGTGTTGGCTTATTAGACGAGAAGCTAGTAAGCCCCAGGCCAGACATCAAAAGAAAATACAAAAAGTATTTCTTCGGCGACTTCCTCTCAGCAGATTTCTGCCAAAAACTCTGAGCGTTAAAATAAAAATTGCCATGAAAAGTTTCTCAAAACATCTGTCGTTCGGAGTCGACTTTAAACTGTAGCTCCCGCCACTCATGTATAAAATTAAAAAACACACACAACATAAGTGGTGTAAGAAACTAGGTCGTAATCCTGACTGAAGGGTTGTAATGACCAATTATGTATATAAGTTAAATTGAGCACATCTTCGATAACTTAATTGAGCTCCCCATAAACACCGTCTGTAGTGGCAATCTGCATCTCAACAATGTTTGAATTTCATGGGTTTTAAAAATAAACGCCCCTTCATTTAGTCGGTGGCTTTAAAGAATTTATTGCCGCGTTGTTTATGGCAATTTTTTCTTATTTTCCCTTCGAAGTTCGACGTTTTTTTTTACGGCATTTTGATTTTATTGCCGAAAATTATAATCAATATTATTGCCTTATTGTTGTTATTATTGCTTTATTTGTAATTTTTATTTGTAATTTTTTTTTATTTTTATTTGTTTCGAGCGTTCATTTGTCACCGGATGCAATTCCTACAAAATGATAATTTATGATAATGATGCTTCCGTTGCCTTATAATGACGTTAAAGATTCATTCCGTTTCTGTTCTTGTTTTTTTTTTGCATTTTTAGGTTATATTTTAAAACATTACACCCTGTATGGCCCCACCACTAGGTTTTAGAGAAAACATTCTATTGAAATGGAAAAAAAGGGCCAAAAACGTTTCAATATTGTTTTATGGCAGCCAGTGATTATGCGAATATTTGATGGGAATATTTGCCTGTCTGTGTGTGTCTCTCTATTTGTCTGTCTGTCTGGCATTAGTCTGTATTTGAAATCAATAGTCTGTGTCCCATGGTTTATGGTTTTTAGTGGTGTTGTGCTTGCATTTATTGATAATTTCCGTTTATCGGCCTTCCCCTTTACCACTCTCTCAAGGCACTACATAAGCATTATAAGCCTCCATTTGTAATGTTGTTGCATATTTTTTTTTTGAGTTGCAAAGCAATGGTGCGTGGACAACAACCAGCAACAGAAACGGAAACATTGACATTTTGTGACAACAGCAACAAAAACCCATGGTTTTCATTATTCAAAATCCGTTTTTTTTGCTCTGTTTTCGTAACAAATTTTCTCTCATTTCGTTTATTTATTGTGTAAAGCCGTCTCCATGCCAATAAATAAATACTGGACCAGCGTTTGACCATTCATCTCCAGTATTTTATTTAAAATAGCTCAACTATATGCAGCATAATAAATTACAAATTATAGTTCACTTGCTTTCCCCTGCTTCTCTACAGCCCATCTCTTAGAACTCTAAACATTAAGGACTCATCCTTCAATTATTTTGTAATTCTAAACAGCCCCAGTTCTCCGGTTTGTATGATTATGAATGCAATTGAGCGTTTTTTTGTTTTTGCTGCTCTGTTTCTATTTTTGGACAATTTATGACATCCTTTTTATAACAGCAGCAACAGTCACCAGCCAACAGCCAGCAGGCCAGCCATATTTGTATAGAATTTTAGCACAATAACAGTTATTGGAACGACAGACATGCGGACATTGAAAAAACAATTCAAAACAATTTGAATTTCTCTGCTTTTGTATGCAATGCATGATGATGATGATCATCATAATCATCTTCATTATCATAATGCATTGCATTGAGTTTTAATGACCTTGAAAATGAGTTCCTATTTACGCTATATTTACGCCGGCAATAATTAATGACATTCTAAACATGATTTGCATTCGATTCGATTCTCTGTTCAATTGTTCGTTCAGCATGTTTATTGTTTTTATTGTTGTATTGTTCATTGAAAATTTAATTTGTTTTTGGATTTTTGTTGTTCGCCACCCAAAACAAAAGTTTTTATTTTTTTCCTGTTGAAATAGGAACTCCTCTATGAAATGGGGAAGTAAATGAGTTCCTCAAGGCTTTTGGCACATTTTTAGATATGAAATCAATTCCGGATTTTATTTTCAACAGAAATATAAGAAATTGAAGTCGTCATGGCCTAATAGGTAACGTGTTGGCTTATCAGAAGTGAGGCCACGGTTCAAACCCCAGTTCAGACATCAACAAAACGAAATATAAAAACAATACTTCTTCGGGGGCTGAGAGATTTCTGGCAAAAACTTTGAGAGCAAATAGAATTGCCAATGAAAAGTTTCTCAAAATTTGGCTGAGGTGGCCGTAGTCTGGTAGGTAGTGTGTCGGCTTATTAGATGTAAGGCCACGGTTCAAACCCCAGGTCAGACATCAAAACAGCCACATTCTCTCATTAGGTTTCTGCCAAAAACTCTGAGCGTTAAAATAAAATTCCCATGGAAAGTTTCTCAAAAAAAATCTGTGGTTCGGAGTCGACTTTAAACTGTAGGACCCGTCACTTATGCATAAAATTAACACACACAACATAAGTGGTGTGAGAAACTAGCTCCATAATCCTGATGAAAGGGTTGTAATGACCTATTATGTTATGTATGTATGTATGTACACAAGAATTTTTGTAAAGTTTATGCAACTTAAAGTGCGTATTGTGTTGAAACAAGAAAAATGATTCACGGAATTGCTTTTCTCTCCTTCTCTGTTATTTTAAGAGCCTTTAGGTGTCTATATTAGAAGGTCAGGAATTGTAAACTCTTAAAAATTCCACTTAACTTTATTTCCCAATTTATAGTCTGTGTATATGGTAAAAGGTTTCTTGCCAGCTTGACGGAGCTATTATCTATTGATATCAAGGATATAGCTTCGCTCATCCTTCCTGCTGGGTTTCCAGTATGGGGCAGTCGTGCTTTTGATGTGCAGCCCTTGCGCTGACCAACTTCTTTCCCTTCCCTGATTTTGATGGAACTTGGTCAGTACAGGAACTGCGTCCACCCGTGGCATCACAACGGGCCGCTATGCGTGCTCAAGTGAGCTTTGTGAAATCGAAGCTACCACTCAGACCTAATCTAACCTAGATGGTTAATGGTAAATTCATGTTTTAAGAATAATTGCATATGCAGTAGGAACACTTTTGAGAGGAAGACAGTCATTCATTCATAGGCATTACTTTTCCTCATGCGGTTACCGCTGCTATAGAAAGAAATCCAAGGGTTACTTAAACAGCAGCATGAATAGGAAGCGAACAGTATGAAAGGAAAGGGTGGCTAAGCCCTCAACTCGTCTGAAGGGTACTTTACAGTGAAGTAGGAATACCTACAATCATTGCGAGACTATATGGACAATGGTCCGCGAAATTGGAACGTGGTTGCTTTACGTGATCTTACTTACTTACTTAATTGGCCATAACAACCCGATTATCGGATTTCGGCCTGCCGCAACACATCCTTCCAGGCGCCTCTGCTTCTTGCGCGCCTCCGCCAGTTGGTCACACCAATCGATGACAGGGCTTCCTCGATTTGGTCCTTCCAACGGATACAAGGTCGTCCTCTTCGCCGACTTTCGCAGATCCCCGCATCAAATACCCGGCTCGCTGGAGCATCCTCCTCCATTCGAGCGACATGGCCGAGCCAGCGCAGCCACTGGATATTAATACGCTGTACAACGTCCATGTCGTTGAGGAGCTCATACAGCTCACTATTGTATCGGATGCGGTAATCATCGCCAACTCGTACTGAACCGAAGATCTTACGTAGTACTTTTCTCTCGAACACTCTCAAGGCTGCTGCATCAGTACTTAATAGGGTCCATGCCTCTGCTTTAAGTGATCGATGCTACCAAATGAAATCTCAAGCGGTTGTCAGTTTAGAAATATCCTCCAAGGAGTTTGGGCTGAGAATGTCAAGAAGGCTTTCAGATCATTGCAGCATTTTTCAGGCAGAAATTCTTGCATTCAAGCAGTCTGCGGACTGGCTAATACGTTCTGTAGTTGCAATGAATTCGGTGGATATCTGTACGCATCGCAGAGCCGCTATTGAAGACTTTAAATCCTAGTTCCTCGAGAATAAGCACAACAGCTGATTGTTGTTTGCCTCTTAACAAGTTGACATAGTATAATACGGATTAGCAAATTGTTTTTGGTGATTAGCATGACATTTGCGTGGAGTATAGAGCTACTTTTAGTCGGAAAGAACTGAACGTATTCAATAAAATCAGGGACCTGAAGTAGGTTTCCACAATCCTTACCAAAATAAGAAAAAAATTAGGAATTAGTTCCAGCATTAAAAGAGGCATAATTGCAGTATTGAGCAGAGATCAGCAATGAATCGCTTTTTCGCTGCTCATAAGGGCTCATGAAATTCTGAATATATAAGTGAGTCAACAATATTGAAATTTAACTATGTATTCTGATTCATTCATACTCACTACAACGTTGATTTATAAGTACAAGTTGCAATGAGTATGAGTACAACATTGACATCAAACTCGTAACATTCGAACTATGTTTGATTCATACTACCTACTCAGATTCATAACTTTAGAGAAATACATATAATATGTACTTAGAAATGATTCGAGTGATTCGAATCATTCGTCAAAATTTACAGTCTTAGTTGTTGTTGCATTTACAAAGAAAGAAGAAAGACACATAAACAAAAAAGACAAAGACAGCAAGCAGAGCAAACACACAACCTTCTTGTAAGTATGTAGTGTTCGTACGCGAATCATACTTATTTTGTGATTCGTGTATACGATGAGTCATGGAGAGTCGAAAACAATAACATCATGCGTATTGTTAAGTATGAATACCATGAGTATTTCAAACTTTGAATATGCGTAGTATAAGTATGACATTAAAATAAGTATGAATGCGTATAAGTATCAGAAATTATAAGTATGACACGAATCTACTCATCGTTTTGAATATTCATTGCTGACCTCTGCTATTGAGACTGACGATGGGCATCTTGTTTCCTGTTTTAAACTTTAGATTATGAATGCCCTACTCATGGACAATAAAACTTATTTAAGGACTTTAGTGCTTGTTTCAAAATTATCCATAGAAACGTTCCAAAAACTGCATTACAAATTCATGTCAGTGTATAACCAATAATTTTCCTGTTATTGAACCGCAGTGGCAGTGGCAGTGGCAGTGGCAGTTGACAGTTGTCAGTTTGGTGGCAACATTTAAATTAATTTCATAATTATTTAAATACCAACTACAAAGAAAAAAAGAGAGTATGTTACGTGTGTACATGTGTCACCGCCATTGTATCCTTGCAACGCCATATTCAAACAACACACAGTGAGTGAATGTATGATGTTATCACAATAAGTAATGTTATCTTGCCTACGAGTATGAATATGATCTGTGATGGCGGTGGTGGTGGTGGTGGTTGTGGTGCTGGTGCTGGTGTTGGTATTGGTGTGACAATAAATAATAAATAATTTTAATTATTCTATAAAGAATAAATAATAAAACAAAAATACATAATAAATTAGTTTGTTATTGTTATTATATTTGTATTCGCATGGCATTTTAATGATTTCCATATTTGTCATGCCTCCGTTATGCAACACAATTTAAATCATTTTCGAAAAGCATTTTTTGTTTTTGTTTTTCTCATTTTTCGAAACTTATTTTGAAATCAATAAATCGTTACATTTTTTTTTGTTTTTGTTTTTATTAATAAGTTAGTTGTTGTTGTTATTGTTGCTGTTATTACGGCTGGTCACGCCTCTCTCGTTTTGTGATGATGAATTTATGAATTTCACTTTTAGAACGTGATTGAGGCTGCGGATTTATAATCATCGTCATCGTCATCGTCACCATCCACATTCACATTCACATTCACATCCACATCATCATCATACTTATTTCTGAAGCCTCCAAATAAACTGAATACAATTTTCAATAATTTTTTGGATGATGAATACTCCTCTCCACGCACTCACTTACTCACATGGCTGACAAAACAGTGGCAGTGAATGCCTCTACTCACTCTGGCTCTGATTGCAGCTGTTTTTTTTTCTTGCTCCATTGTATTACTTACTGCCACCAGATTAACAGAGAGAGAGAGGAAAAAAAATTATTTATTCATATGGGCAACACAACACAGCACAACACGCACGCCGCCAATGTGTCCTCGAAAATCTACAGATTATTGCAAATAAATATTAAATGCCTTGTTGTTGTTGTTGTTGTTGGTTTTTTTCTGATCGAATTTACCGCAACCTTAAATAATTGCACGTACTCGCACTCATATTCGTTAAATTCTATGCGCCGCATACAATATGAGTTACATGGAGAGGCGCATTGCAAAATTCATAACAAAAAAACATGAATCACATCTCTAGAGATACGCAATGCAATGATACGAGTGAGTATCACCCATTTCATCAATATGGGGATTTTTAATTTTTTTTCCAATTTTAGATTCAAGAAAAATAAAAAAACAACCAAATAAAGATTCTAATAAAGAAATAAAAAAAAGAAAGAGAAGAAATTGATTTGTATTCATGCAATGCAAGGCGATATAGCTAATATGGCATGGGGGGCCTATTGTGTTAAAGAGTTGCAACATGAAATTCGTTTTAAAACAGTAAAGGAAGGGAATTCCATTTGAGATTTAAGGTTATAAGACTTACAAGGAGAGGGGATTTTAAACAAGAAAAACTTAAAAATCTCGTTACAATTTTAAACAATAAAAGTTTTTTTTTGTCTTCTTCAAGAACACCTTCCAAGTACAAAAAAGTATCCAGTTTAGATGGCACACCTTCAGGATTACTGAGATAGACTCATGTCAAAGTACAGAATTTTCTATCGATCAATGTCTGCCTGATGACCACAAGGCATGTATTCGAGTAGAAATACTAAAAAAGGCGATTTATCGCAACGTTCAAACACATGCGGTCATGTACAAAGTGGTGCCCCATATTATAGTAAAGTGGCTGTCCAAGTCATCTCCACAACGGACTGGGTTTCGATAGAATATATGTATGTATGTTGTTAGACCACATTACTGCAATAATCGTAGAGCAGTATTTCGACTGCCATTCACATATTTATATCATGTTCCTCTTCATGTTTGAGAGATTATTGGATGAAGAAACATGGTCTGCTCTTAAATCCAAACAAGTTTCGAAAAAGCCTCATCATTACGGAACTAACCTGTTAGGTTCGAAGCAACCCCCCATTATGAATCTCTGAGTCTATTTTGCCCTGTCTAAAGGCCTTTTATCAACCTTTAGTTATTTCTTGTTAGTCTGATGCATGATTCAGATCTCCTCTTATTGTAATTTTCCAACAAAATTTTCAATTGATTGATAAGTAAGCAGGCAGAAGTGGCTGCTGAATGCATAGACATAAGCGAACCATAGTGGCCCATTGTAATATTACAATCAATTTTCAACTTTATCTGCTTTTAAAGCTTCTAACCGGAATACCGAAGCTGTTGAATATCGCTAAAGAAAGTGCATCAAGCTTAAGGTAAATCAGTTTGATGAAAATGATGAAAACTTTTGCATGGCTCTCGTAAAATGGAAATGAACCGAAATAAAGTCATAAAATATTACGAAAGAAAAATTTTAAATTAAATTAATTTCTTAAAGAAAAAAAACTTCGTAAGAAATTAAACCAAATCAGCATTACAAGCATGTAAGCAAGCCCACACTTAATATTCGGAACGTAAAATTTTACAAAAGAAAAATTGAAACAAATTTCCTCAGACTCTCTGTGTGTTTTGTTCTTTTAGAAAATATTCTAATTGTTATGGCTTTTCTTTTCATTTTTATTTTATTAAGGAAAAAAGGCTTCTTTTATTACAAATTCAATTTCAATAAAAGTCTGGCATGATGGGCTTTCTATTTTTTCCGTATTCGTTCAAAAAGCCTAATCGTCCTTTGAAATGAGAAATGATTTTCGCATGGCGTTCTAAACACTTTTATGGTTGCAAATGTTTGCTAATGTATGCGTGCATGTGTGTGTGTGTAAATGTTTAATTTACAATAAATTTAATTCACAATACAAACACAATAATTTTTGAAAAAAAAAATCAAACGAAATAAAATCATTTAAAATAGAAGAGAATTTTTGTAAAAATTTCGTAAAAACGAAAGAAAAGAAGGAAACTTTACAACACGAGTATTTGTTTGATTTACAAGCAAAACATATTGATTCTGACATGAGAAGAACGAAACATCAAAATATGAGCTTGAAACCATTGTGGCTGCCTCTCAGTAAAAAACGTCTGGGTGCTTAGCAGGTACATCAGAATACATGCTTGCAACCATTGTGGCTGCATTTCAGTAGAAAAACCTGGGTGCTTAGCAAGTACCAGGCAGCAAGTTAGTCTAACTGACACTAAACTATGTACCCTAGATCCTATATACAATAATGATAAGAATGACCTTCTTTGAATAGAATTTTTACAATCCAATCCATTGCTCTGACTCTGACTTTTGGCGCTTTGCATGTGTTTTATAAAAGCGGTCCATTTCACTTTTTGCACATCAGTTCGTCTAATTTTCGTACCTCTTTCGTAGTTATTACATAACATAATTGGTCATTACAACTCTTCAGTGAGGATTACGATCTAGTTTCTCACACCATTAATTTTTTATACATGAGTGGCGGTACCTACAGTTTAAAGTCGTTTAACAACGACAGATTTTTTTTTGAGAAACTTTTCATGGCAGTTTTTATTTTAACGCCAGAAATCTGCTGAGAGGATGTCGCCGAAGAAATATTTTTTCATATTTCGTTTAGTTGGAGATGCCTGACCTGGGGGTTTGAAACGACGCCTCACGTCTAATAAGCCAACACACTACCTACTACACTACGGCGAAGTGTTCTTGCAGAAGAAAATTTTTTTGTTTAAAATTGTTAAAATACCTTCTCCTTGTAAGTGTTATAACCTTAAACCTCAAATGGAATTCCCTTCCTTTACTGTTTAAAACGAATTTCATGTTGCAATTCTTTAGCACAATAGGCCCCCATGTCATATAAGCTATTTCGCCTTGCATTGCATGAATACAAATCAATTTCTCTTTCTTTTTTTTGATTTCTTTATTAGAATCTTTATTTCGTTGTTTTCTTTATTTTTCTTGATTCTAAAATTGGAAAAAAATTAAAAATCCCCATATTGATGAAGTAAGTGGGTACGAGTGAGTACGTTTGGTACTCACCTCAATCAGGCAACCGAATATTCAAGGCGTCAAGTTCCATCATGAGCTGCTGAAATCGCACCTGGCAATCACATTGGATTGCTATTCACATGCACGAGAATGGCCTAAAACTCATCTAGAATATGAGCGCCAGGCAATTGCGCGACCAATTAAAAATTGCTCACAAAATAACTCGGGCTAACGATATTCTTAATCCAGAAACCAGGCTTTACTTTCGTAAATCCTTTCCTCTAAATCCGAATCCGATATTAGAGTTACAGCGTTATTCTAGGTTTCGCGAGATTTTCTAGCCTAAAAGTGCAAGCGACACAATGCTTGTTTGCACTGAGAATCTTATGACTTATACGGACACCAAGCTGCGATTAAGACCCCTCCTTGTCCACAAAATGCCGAGGAATAATCAGAAAAATTTCGTATAATTCAAAGGCTTCTAGGGCTTAGGGATTGTCGGAAATTTGTTGACAAACTAGCCAAAGCCGATATGGAGTTTACAAGCGCCCCTTTTATGTTACATGGTGGCTTAGTCTCGTTGTATTACGTGTAATATTGTTGGGCTCTGCTGTACTTGTATGGATAAAAAGAGGACTTATTCACTTCTATGCTTAAAACGCATGGCCATCCGCTGCACAATAGTGATTCTCATGGGCTTCTGACTCTTAAGAAGATTTGTCGATGGGCTTGGCATTTCAACGAATAACTACTGCAGGAGCTGTGGCTCTGAGGAGGAGCCTTTCAGTTTATGACATCCTTGTCTGAGGTCTCCGATATAAAGGCGACTACAATAGATCCTCTTAGGTTAGGTTAGGTTAGAGGACGTGTACCTGTCAGTCAAGACAAGTACAGTACCCGGAGGTCGGATTGACCCATTGTACATCGTCCTAAAGGAGGGAAGGATAGTATAGGGGATATGATATAAGGAAGGTATATGGGAAAGGGGGAGTGGGAAGCGGAGGAATCACACAGACCAGACACAACAAGAGGGTGGGAGAGCGCGACAACACCGATGAAGTCCTAAAACTTCTCAACCAGCCTAAGCCACTAATGAATCTGTGGAAAGCCTTGATGTCGGCTCTCGACACCGAATTCAAGCTCCCAAAGAAGGCCCTGCGAAGGGTCCTCAATCTCAATCTACCAAGGCCTGATCCTCTTGTTGGATATTAATTTGTGTTTGGCTCGTTCTTCCTCTCATTGCAATACTATCCTCTTCAATGTGACTTTAATTTGTAATTCATAACTTAATTGGCTTTAAATGTTGTTGCAACATTCTTTCGTAGTAAATAAATGGCTTTTAATGAATATTTCGATGTGGTTCTTGTTGTTGTTGTTGCTTATTAACATTAATTTTAATTTTTGCTTTTACAAGCTCTTTTCCAAAAGAAAAAAAGAAACGAAAAAAAAACTAAGCAAACGATTTAGGAGGAAACTCTTTAGGGATGTTCTTTTCCTTTCTAATTTTTTGCTCCTTGTTGGTCATACAGTTGCTGTTGTGGTGTTGTTGTTGTCACCTATTGTGGTAATCATCTTTTAACAAGTTTTATGGCAGAAAGAAGAAGAGACAAAAGCAGAAAATTTTCTAATATTTCGCACTTTTCTTAAAGTTTTTCTTTTAATTTTCTTGTTATTATTTTTTTCCACCAAGTTAAAGTTAAACAAGTTTCCTTTCGTTTAAAAACCGTTCCCTGTCCCCTGTTCTTAATTTGTAGCTGCTTGGCTGCTCTTGGCTTCTTGGCTATTTTGGCTTATGTTTGATGGTTATTATCAGGATTACAGGAAGCAGGAGTAGAAGAGAGAGCACGGGGGAAAGGAAATTCATTCATAATGTATAGTCATGATGTCATTGTGTCCACTACACTTAGAGTTTTGTTGGATGCCACTTCAAATTAGCAACTAGAACTGCTGCTGATGCTGCTACAAAAGAAATGTTACAATACTGAGGCAGGATGAGATGGCAAGCCAAGGAAGGTATTTCGTTAAGAAATATTTGTATATCCTTTGTACACGTTTTAATATAAAATGGCATCATTGGCTGTGTTACAGTATATATGTACACCTGCCCAGACTCTTTCCGTGTCCTCATTAAAGCTTCCTTAATAGACGCCATTTTTTTCTCTTCTCTTTTCCATTTTTTGTCGTTTCTTTGCTGGTGCCATTTTCTTTTTTTTTTTGTTCACATTAAATTTGAATTGAAAATTAGATGACACCATCCGTGCGTAAATAAAATGGAATTTTTGTTTTCGTTAACGCACTGGGTAGCTAACCAGCCAGCTTCTCCTTACTCGGTATTCTTAGCCAAGTTAATAAGCAAAATGCTAAAGAATTACAACGAAACGCGTTAAAGTTGAGCTGATGATTTCTTTTCTTTTCACCACTTCCTGGCCCCCAAAGCTAACCCCCCTTTGCCTCAGCAACCAACCAACCATCATACCTTCACAACGTCAGCTATTATTTTATGCCAAAGAATTTCCAAGTAAAACTTTTACGTTTGTTGCTCGCAAAAAAAAAACAACAACAACAAATTTGAACAAAAATCTTGTTCTTCTTCTTCTTCATTTTCTTCATTCATTTTCTATTTTTCAATTTAATTTTTTTCGTTTTTTTCTTCGTTTCTTCGAAAAAGTTTGTTGAACAAAAAGCCTCAGTGCGATTGGGTTTGCAATGGCTGGCTTACATCAGGGGCTGGGTGTATCATCACATCAACGCTGTAGCCAAAGATGTGTTGCCTCTTAACTTGTTTGTTGTTTCTTTATCGCGTTTCTTTTCAGCTTTTTGCTCACAAATTTTTTTTGTTCTTCTTCTTCTTATTCTACTGCTGCTGCTCGCAAGTGCTAAAGTTTTCTCGTTATAAGTTTTGTAGCCTTTGTGAACACGTTTTTCTTTCGTAGTTTGGAAAACTTTCCAAACATCCAACAGCAGCAACAGCAACAGCAACAGCAGCAGTCGTAGCATCAGCAACCAGCACCCAATCCTTTTTTTTCTACAAAGCCTTACTTTTCTTATCGGTATTTGGTGTGTGTTTGTTGTCGTTGTTGTCTTTTGCTAGTTTTTATTTCACAGCTAAGGAACCCATCTTTGGCTTTTGTGTCGACTTCTACTTCGCTCCTGTACACAAACAACGTGGCTGTGGCTGTGAATGTAAAGGGTGTTTTTTATAGAGGTACAGAACTTTAAGTTGGCATTACTTTTCAAGATGGCGACCGATTTAACAGCTGTCAAGTGATTTATTCTCAGTTTGGTTTGGCAATTCATCGTGAATAGACTCACGCCTGAACAACGCTTGCAAATAGTGCAATTTTATTTCGAAAATAACGGTTCTGTGCGGAAAACGTATCGCGCACTACGTCCATTTTATCGTCGACAAAATCGTCCATCAGAGCAGTTAATTCGATTAACCATGGAACGTTTTCGCACCACGTTTACTCTTATTGATAACTCGCATCCCCAGAGACGCTGTACGGTGCGTACAGAAGAAGCTATTGCTGCTGTAGAGCGTAGCATTGAGGAAGACCCGAATGAGTCCATCCGCCATCGAGCACAGGAATTGGATCTGTGTCCATCCACTTTATGGAAGATTTTGCGGAAGGATCTTGGTTTGCGTGCTTACAAAATCCAACTCGTGCCACAATAGATTTATTGAAAGACACGTTTGGTGACCGCATAATTTCACGTTTTGGACCTGTGAATTGGCCTCCAAGATCTTGTGATTTAACACCGCTAGACTACTTTCTGTGGGGCTATGTAAAGTCATTGGTCTATGCGGTAAAGCCACAAACGCTTGACCATTTGGAAGACAACAGTCGCCGTATTATTGCCGATATACGGCCACAAATGTTGGAAAAAGTCACCGAAAATTGGACGTCCAGATTGGACTACATCCGCGCCAGCCGTGGTGGTCATATGCCAGAAATCATATTTAAAATGTAATGCCACAAGATTATCTTTCGGATAAATAAAATTCATGTCAATCGAATAATCCATCGTTGTTTTATTGCAACCTAAAGTTCTATACCTCTATAAAAAACACCCTTTATTTCCAAGACAGCCATTTTGTTTGGCTTAGTATTGGCAATCGCGATGGTACACTGTATGGCTGTTACGACTTTTGTTGGCTTTCTTCGCATAATTTGGTTAAAATCTATCCAAGTGTTGTTGCCTAAAGTTCATGACTGAACTGCATTTTTTTCTTTCCATTTTGGCGTAATCATTAACAAAAATAGCCAGCATGCTTGTTGCAAACAATTGCTTGTAACAATAGAGCTTTCAATATCCTTAAATCTTTCTGAATAGGCCCTTAAATTAGGCCTTGAGCTGCTGCTTTAGGAAAACTTTGGACCCTTGGTGACATCCTTAGAAAAAGCAAACTTTCTTCTTTGACTGGTAAGTTCTACTGCCTACCTTCCCTCAGAGATTAATAGTCCAATAAAAAATGTTGTGGAGATTACCTATCCTCTTCAGAAGTTACACTCCTTGAGACTATATAATTCTCAGACATGCGTCGCACTCTTTACAACTTTTCCTAGCTAGTAAATTATCCTGACAGTCCACTTTACTGAACAGAACAGAAAGCAATACGATTTCATTGCTCTCTTTATGCTTGTAATAAAATTATGGCTAGAAAGTGGGGTCTCGGACATAGGGTGACTCATTGAATCTAAACAGAGGTGGTCAGACTTATCTTTACCTACATACATACATACATACATAATTAATCATTACAACCCATTGCGTATCGCGTCGGCATATCGCATAGTGTCCGCTCCAGCCGTACTGGTGATAGCAGGTATAATCCCTGTGGATCTGCTGGCAGTGGAGCGGATGGCGATTTATAAGGCGAAATCGGCTGGAAATCACATAACCGGTTACTTCAGGGAGAACACCATTTCAAAATGGCAACAACGATAGAACGAGGAAGATAGTGGAAGATGGACGGCGAGACTTATTCCGGACATAAGGCCATGGATTGGTCGGAATTTTGGAGAGGTAAACTACTACGTTACACAGATGCTATCAGGTCACGGATATTTTAGGAAATATCTGCACAGAATGGGCAAGGCCGCCTCCCCTTGCTGTCTTTACGAGGAAGGGGAGGTAATTGATGACGCAGAGCACACTGTTTTCGAGTGTGCACGCTGGCAGAGCTATCGCTCTATACTGACGTCAATAGTTGGAACGATCACAGCCGCTAATATTGTCGGGGTTATGACTGCGAGTAGTGAAAATTGGAACTCGGTAGTGAATTACGTAGAGCGCATTCTGAGAAGGAAGAAGAGAGATCTTGAGACTGCAGAACGGGTACGTATGATTTAGACGAAAGGAATAGTGGAGACGCTTAGATGACTCCTCAACTTTTGATTCGCAATCCGGACGTGGATATAAACATGAAGAGGCCAAAGGGCCAAAAGGACTCCACTCGGAAGTAATACCACCGTAGTTCCGGAGTGGGCACAAACAAGTCCACAGTAGAGGAGGGGGGGATTTAGTGGGTGAGGGCCCCACACACGGAGGATGTAACGACTTCCTCTATGGTGCGGTTAGGTACATTTACCCCTCCTCGACGAAAAAAAAAATCATTACAACCCTTCAGTCAAGATTACGACCTAGCTTCTTGCACCACTGTTGTGTGTGTGTTAATTTTATACATGAGTGGCGGGACCTACAGTTTAAAGTCGACTCCGAAAAACAGATTTTTGACTAATTTTTGACATTTCATAGCAATTTTTTTGCCAGAAATTTTCTGGGAGGTAGCCGCCAAAGAATTTTTTTTTATATTTTCGTTTTGATGTCTGACCTGGAGTTTGAACCGTGGCCTTACGTCTAATAAGCCAACACACTGCCTACTAGACTACGGCGATTTTACCTACGGATCGCTGAAATGATAAGAGTCTTTTGGTGGGACAACTAACCTCTCCTAGATACGGGGGATTCCAAGATCTCCCTGCCATCATTATTACTGTTGCAGTGTGTATCACATCTATGCCGGCATGGAAGATAATTCTACGTATCTTTCCGCTGGATCGGCAACTACTGCTGCTCAGTTTCTATGTGCGACTGGATGGTAGCAAGGATCAGTCAGATCATCAGTCACTCAAGAATTGCGACAGAATTAGAAACCCTTAGGAATATAGGCTGTACAACACTACGGTTCCACGAGGAATTTTAAAATATCCATTCTAGAGGAGGAGGAGCAGAATAGAAATTGCGTGAAGGATTTCGTTATAAAGTGTCGTGCTGCGATGAGAGCTAGACTGTATTCAGCTAAAGTTTTGTTACGTTTTTACCTTTTAAAAACGTTTAAAATATAAGCTCGTAGATTGTAAATAAAATAAAACATAAATATCTGTTTAGTTTTATTTAAAATTCTTTATTATTCGCACAATACTGTGTGCCACTGTTCACAACTTTATGTAAACAACAAAAATTGCTTTCCTTTGTTATTTCTCTGTTTTCACCCTTTGCATAAACAATAACAATTACTAGGCAATTATTCGACAAATCTTTGTAACGGAGATCTTCAAACCACGATTGCTCTCTTTAAACGCGCCGCGTCTTCACACAAGACTGACTGAACTCCGTCGCCTGCTTTGCCTTGCCTTTTATATGGCAAGGTAAGCAGTCTGACAAATGTTATTGAAGGCGAATGTTCATGACTTCGCCTTCTCGGAATCTCTATAAATGTAAACATCGTTGTTTACATTTATTATTGTAGTGTTGTTTGTGTATTTTTGTTTACTTGTTTACAATTTTTTTATGCTGGTGTTTGTTATTTGTAAACAGGTTTGTTCACTGCATTGCTTTGTTTTCGTAGCTTTTGTTTATAATTTTTATGTTCAGCTATGTAAAAGCAAAACACCAGTATTTAGATTTTTCCATTTTCGTAACAGAATCAGTGTAGGGCCTCCTAACACTGCTTGCGACCACACTTTTCATGTACCTTAGGGCCTCAGGAAACATCGTACCATCATGGTGTGTACTGGTAACTATGGATTCTATAGTTCAAATTAAATATTGTTTTCATAAAGATTTTGCATTTCTTTAGACTTTTCCGCTCTCCTCTCTCGCTCTCGTACTCTTGTTGTTTCCTTTGCTCATTTTATTTTTGGCTTAAAGATAAGCTGAAAACTTATGGTGCAGATAATGCTGTTCTTCTTATTGCTGTTGTCACCGTCGTTGTTGTTGTTGTTGCCAGCAACAACGTCAATAATGGCATTGTGGCTGTCGCCGTGATTGTGTCGCTGTTAGTAGTTGCTGTTGATGTTTGTGTTGCTGTTGTATCGTCATTAAAACACATCTGCAATATTATTATCAGAAAACTGCAAAATTGTACTTTAAATTCTTGCAAATGAGCAGCATATGACAATACTTTTGTAACAACAACAACAACAACAACAACAAAAGAAAACAAAATTCTAAAAGGAGAGCGAGCAGCAGCAAAAAAATTTTTTTCCTTTTTTTTGACAAATTTTTCGAAGAAAAAAAAAATAAACTTTTTTCTTGTGGCAGAATTCATAATCAGGCTGCTTATTTTCCGGTTACCTGTACCAGAAACCAGAAATAAATTTTATTACGACTGTAATGACCAAGTAAAGTGTGGGAGAGTGAGAGAGTGGTAGAGAAAGAGAACGATATGGCGTGTAAATTAAGTTTTAATTTATATTAATGACTCTGACATGTCATGTCACTTGTCACATGTCATTCGTTAACGTTTCAAGTTTGTTTTCTTTTTAAGCAACACCAACCAATTGATGACTTATTCTTCTTCTTCTTCTTCTTCCACGCAATGGAGCTTTAATGATTTCAGCCGAAATATGATAAATGTTGGCAAAATGATTAAAGATTTCTTCTTCTTCTTGTTGTTGCTGTTGCTCTTGCTGTTGTCTTGAATATTCGATTCTGAATATCTTTCAGATGATAATGACAACGACGTCTATGACGATGACGATGGCGATGACATAAACAACTCATTCTCGTTTGTACGTTAATGGTAGCCCACGTGCATCAATTGTGTTGTTAACCACTGGGCGTTGATTGATTTAAGTTTTGTATTGCAAAACCATTGTGGCCGTGGCCATCCATTTCAGCCATCAATTATGTTGGGTTTCTCTCTTGATGAGTTTTTTTTTGGCCTGTGAGGAGCATTTTGTTTTTGAATAATTAAAACGACAGCCTTTCTTTTATCTTTTTTCGTTGTTTTTTTCCTCTTTCTTTGAATTTGAAGTCACCTTCTTATTTGACTTTAAAGAAGCCGGTAAAGCATACACGCGGTATAAAAGAAGTAATTTTAACATCTTGCGGTTTTTCAAGGAGGGGGGGGGGGGGGGGGGGTGATGGTAAGAAAAGGTACCACATAATTAAGAAACGTATGCGAGAGACTTTAAGTCAGAAATACAGTGGCGTAAAAAAAAACAAGTGTGTGTTCTAGATTAGGTCGTAGTGGTACCCACACCAGTGAGACGCTGGTGAAGCGCCCAGAAAGAAGGTCAAGACAGCGGCGACATTCCCTAACGATCCTAGAGTTATTCACGAAATCCTATCGCGGCCTGACTATCAGAAAAGGCGAGTGAAAGGAGCACCGTTGACGCGGATCCATTGAGCGGCCCGGTAAATTGCCGTCACCTCCGCCTGAAACACGCTGCAGTAGTCCGGCAGACGAAGAGAAATGTTCAGATCCAGTTTCGCAGAGTAGACACCGCTTCCAACCCCATTATCGAGTTTAGAGCCGTCGGTATATATATCCAGGACTTCCGGGGTGATAACCGCATTAGGATTCCAGTCGTCCGTACTCGGAATCAGAAAGTGGAAACCCCTGTCGAGACAATATTCAGCAGGGAGATAGTCGATGTTCATGGGGGCCATTGGATCAACCTCTAGAATAGTGGAGTGACCAGAAGGTACAATGTGCCAACGAGACAGGACATTAAGTCTAGTCGCAGCAAACTTAGCTGCCTGCTTAGCGAAAGGCACAGCAGGAAGCCAGTTTAGCATTGCGAACAAGGCTTTCGTGGGGGTGGTGCGCAGAGCGCTAGTTATATAAATAGCCTCGGACCTTCTGACCTTCTGACCAAGAAGTCTGACGTTGTGTTGTCTGTTTGTGTTCTAGAACTACCACGTATTTATATCTGCAAGTGTTGAAAGGGAAGGAAAAAGTACCAATTAATTAAGACGTCCACATAAGAGATTTTATAAACATATGAGTTCTTAAGAAACAACACCACGCTTAAAAGTACATTTTCTAAAAGTACTTTTCCAAAAAGTACTTTTTTTGGTACCAAAAAAGGAGAATATCAATTTTAAATACTATTTTGAAGTACTCCTTCCAACCATTTTCGGAACTCCTCTGAAGTTACTTTCTCCTTCGAAGATGATAAATGGAAATTACATTGGTCACTACAACCTTTTAGTCAGAAGTACGACCTAGCTTGTGTGTTAAATTTATATGCCAGCGGAAATTTATATCTAGCACTGACGTAGCTGTAGTATGCCGTTAACAATTATGCAGGCGGAACTTTGTATATAATGGGTGATTTTTTAAGGGCTATAGGAAAATTTTTCAAAAAAAACATATAAAATTCAGAAAAATGCATGAAATCTTTATTTGAATCGATAATACGGTCCATATAATTTAATGTTTGAAGATTATTTCATGCAAATGTTGACCGCGACTACGCCTCAAATGGTCCATCCGCTTAGTCCAATTTTGACATACTCTTTCCAACATTTCGGCCGGTATCTCACGAATAAATGCTTTAATGTTGGCTTCCAATGCGTCAATTGAAGCGGGCTTGTCTGTATAGACATGAGCTTTAACATAGCCCCACTAAAATTAGTCTAAAGGCGTTAAATCGCACGATCTAGGCGGCCAATTGACCGGTCCCGAACGTGAAATAAAATGTTCACCGAACTCGCCTCTCAATAAGTCCATTGTTACGCGTGCTGTGTGGCATGTGGCACCGTCTTGTTGAAACCACATGTCATGCAAGTCAAGCTCTTGCATTTTGGGGAAAAAAGTTGGATATCATCTCACGGTAGCGCTCACCATTCACAGTTACACTACGATTCGCAGCATCTTTGAAGAAGTACGGTCCAATGATGCCACCAGCCCATAAACCGCACCAAACTGTGACTTTTTCTGGATGCATTGGTAGCTTTTGCAATGCTTCTGGCTGATCTTCACTCCAAAATCGACAATTCCGCTTATTTACGTATCCATTGAGCCAAAAATGAGCTTCGTCGCTGAACACAATTTTTCGATAAAGAAATGGATCTTCGGCCAACTTTCCAAGAGCCCATACACCAAAAATTCTGCGTTGCGGTAGGTCGTTCGGCTTCAATTCTTGCACCAGCTGTATTTTGAAATTCTTCACACCTAAATCCTTCCGCAAAATTTTCCACGTTGTTGAGTAACAGAGGCCCAATTGCTGCGAACGGCGACGAATCGATAATTGATGGTCATCATTAACACTGGCCGATGCAGCTGCGATATTTTCTTCAGTTCGCACTCTACGTAAGCGTGTTGGTGGTTTAATGTCCAACAATGTAAATTTGGTGCGCTTCAGTGGGTCGATTAAACTGACCATAAAATGGAAGAAGCGCGCAATGAACTTTCTTAACAGAGCACGCACGCATTTTGTTAATAAAATTCAATGATTTGCAAGCGTTGTTCGTTTGTAAGACGATTCATGGTTATATTATAGACCAAAATGAAGATGTTTGACAGTGTGAAACAAAACACGAAACGTGCGTGAGCTGTTTAAACCAGTGTTGCCAAAATGATAATTGCTAAAAAATCACCCGTTATATTGATATATAAATTGAGATAAGTTGTTATGGGGAGTCATTTCCACCATATAAATATATAATTTCTTACAAGCATAGTCGTAATGAAAGTCTTTGTCTCATCTTTAAATCTAAGATCCTCTCTATACTGCCTCAAAAGACGTATAAAACATCACCTAAGTATACTTTTTCTTATTAGAACCGTTAAAAGTACTTTTCTTGCGAATGGAATTTAATATGACTTCTTTTTTAGGAGAAAACATTTAATGGTACTTTTTAGAGAAGCATAGTCCTTCAATTGGCACTTAAATGTTTCCTTTTTTTAAGAAAATATCACCAAAAAGTACTTGTTGGAAAAGGGAATTTTAAGTACTTTATATCGAAACTTTAGTACGTTTTGTAATTGACTTCAGTGTGACACTTTGAAAGTTTCACATTTTTATCGTAAACTTTTGTCCATTACTGTACTCTACTACTTAGATATTCAGTAAATCGTTAAATGGGCTAATTTGCTTGCTGAACGCGTTTCATTTGCAAAAAGAATACGAAAAAAAGCCAAGAAGAAGAAAAAGAAAAGAAATTCATTGGATTTCTTTTTGGCGTATTTTTTTCTTCCATCTTTTGAACTGCTTCAGCGTTAATACCCGATTTAAATAGACATTTACAGCGCGCACACACACACACACACACCCATTCTTATGGATATGCAAGGAATATGATTGCATATGTTTATGTAAATAAGATGCTTATAAATGCATATGCATTAATATGTACGAGTATGTATGCAAATATGCAAAACATACATACATACGAAATATAATCGCTTTTTAAACATTCATTCGTAATGAAATGCAGTTTTCAGCTGGCAAAAGACGCAGGAAACCGTTTTGCTATTGCCTGGTTTGACTGCCTAGCTGTTCATAATGATTTTCGATTTGGCAGAACGATGCTGACGGTGACGCTGATGATGATGTTGGCGTTGAAGTGGCAGTCATTTAATATGTTGATTATTTGCCAAACTTAAAGCCGATAGACGAGGAGCTAATGTGCAGGGAAGTGACGAGAAAGCTAATGTATTAAGCGGTTTAAGATCGGGCGTGTTATTATTACTTAAGTAAAGGTGAGGGTGTTATGAGGTGAAATATCTGGAGATAGTTAATCTAAAACTAATATGGATAAAAGGTTACCTTGGGATTTTGGAAATGAAATGGCTGGCTAGATGTGGATCTGCTTTCCTACCTCCAGCAGGAAGCATAGGAAGAACCACAAGGCCCGTACATACTGCTTTTAATAATTACTCCAGCGTCTGTTTCATAAAAAACTCCTTTAGCCAATTTGTCATGGAGCTGCTCAAGCATAAATGAAGTGATTTCAACATTCAACGCTTTTTGTCTCGTTCAACCAACTTTCGGTTGCCTCCCCTCAATTCTTTGCTAAAATGCTGGGACTAATGATAATCAGCCTCGCTGCCAATTAGGGAAATTGTGCTGCTAAATATTTCCAATTTTCCAAAATTCACTCTCTCACTGCACTGCACTGCACTGCACTTCACAGTTATTAGGACTTAGGCAACACGAGTGCGAGTGATTTTAAGCTGTAAAGTGAACAACCGCATAAACACTATGGCAGGAGGGGGGGGGGGGTGATAATCTCCAAGAGGAGTCAGCACCACATTTCAATCTTATAATGTATGCAACAGCATCTCGTTCGTTAAATTTGTGTTGTGTTCATATGTTTTGTGGTTTAAATAGGGAGGGGGGGGGGCGAAAAAGAAGAGAAAGAGAGAGCGAGAGTATGTATAATATTTGGAGGGGGACTTTGTTGATATTTTAAGCCACTTTGCCTTTTATATGCTCTGATGAAAATGTTTTTTTTTCGAAGCCGAATGCCGAATTTTTTGATGCGCGCTTTAGAACAGAACTATTGAAGATGATGAGATGATTTCCATTAGCAAAATGGAGGCTATTCCTGATTTAATGAGCCATACACTAATGGATTTTATGTTGTTGTTGTTGTTGTTCTCCATCTTCTTCTTCTTATTCTTCTTCAACATTAACGAACGTCATCATCATACTCATTATCCAAAGCAACCAAAAAAAAAAAAAAACGAAACCAACCAACCAACTAAGCAGCCATCCACCCATACATACATACACTGCACTGCACTGTTCGACGACAATTACGAAAATAAACTTCTTCTTGCTGTTGTTGATGAGCATAATAATGATGATGGAAGTGCTTTTGCCGATGAGAATGATGACGATGATGATGATGAGTATGATTGTGTTGTTTGTTTGTTTGATTGGATGGATGGATGGATGGATGGATGGCTGCATGGTTGTATGGTTGTTTGCCAGCAGAGTACGGCTTCTTTATTTAAAATAGAAATTAAAAAATAGAAAAGAGAAGAAGAAGAAGAAGAAGAAAAAAGAAAAAATGAAAAATCGTTGAAAGAATACGGCTTCAAGAATCATTAAAATAATGCATCATGCGTGGTTTATGTTGTTTGCCAAAGAAAACTTGTGAAAAACACAAGAAAAAAAGAAATTCTGTTCTCTTAAACGAAATAGAAAACTGAGTAGAAAATTCATTGCAATTACAAATGGTGGCAAAATTAGCAGCTTTAGCATCCATTAAGATGATGCTTTATAGTATGATTTCCATCCATGATTATTGTAATCACTTTTTTTGCTGATGAAAATAAAAACAATAAAAAAAATTATAAGAATGCTTGGCTTGCATATGTTTTTTATTGTTTTTATTGTTTTATCTTGCATTTGAAAATATTTTTTTTTATTGTTTATTGCTGCTATTATATCCCTCTTTACTCGGCACAATTGACACACTTGTCAGTCTAATTATTGCAGCAACAATTACAACAACAACAACAATAGATAAATAAATAAATAAATATTTTACACAAGAAAAGCTCTCAGGTTTCGAAGAGGCTTATCCATACGAAAAGTACAATATAAGTACGTATAGCCATTATACATGCCCAATATCGTTACAAGAAATATTCAGAAAAAATGATTCGTGATTGTTCAAAAACACCGTTATGAGATGGTATTTAAAAATCCATTATTTTCAAGAATAAAAATGATTCGTTACAGAAATATTTTGATTATCGCCCCAAGCTACACTAAGCCTAATAGCCTAATATTAGGCTTGAGACTCAAAACTTCCTTCATCGTTTTCATCCTCCTTCATCGTTTCGATCTGTGAATAATCGCCTAATATTAGGCTATTAGGCTTAAGTGTAGCTTGGGGAATGAAAACGAAAGACATGAGTTCTATACGATGGATCGTTCAACGATTATTCACAGATCGAAACGATAAAGGAGGATGAAAACGATGAAGGAAGTGTTGAGTCGGAAGCGCGCTTGTTCATTACGAATATAGCAGGTTGTAGCAGTATATCAGAAAACATACATACATACAAGAGATCACCAATGAATCGTTTTTAGCTACTCACAAGCGCTCATGAAATTTTGAATATAAGTGAGTCAACAATATTGAAATTTAACTATGTATTCTGATTCATTCATACTCACTACAACATTGATTTATAAGCTCAGGTTGCAACGAGTATGCATACAACGTTGACATCAAACTCATACCATTCGAAATATGTTTGATTCATAAGCTCCTACTCATGTACATTCATAACTTAAAAAAATACTTATAAATGACTCGAATGATAAAAATTTACAATCTTAGTTGTTGTTGTAGTTACAAAAAAAAAGAAAAAAGACGCATAAGCAAACACGACAGAGCAGCAAGCAGAGCAAACACACCAACTTCTAGTAAGTATTTTAGTGTTCGTAAGCGTTTCATACTTATTTTGTGATTCTTGTAAATGTTGAGTTATGGAGTATTGAAATCAACCTCAACATCATACGTGTTGTGAAGTATGAATAAGTATGATGAGTACTTCAAACTTTGAATATGAGTACAGGTTCCATGATATTGAAATAAGTATGAATGCGTATAAGTATCAGAAATTATGAGTATGATTCGTTTCTATTCATTGCTGATCTCTGATTCGTACGAAAATTGCTTAGAAGCGAAGGTCATGAAGTCTGGTATTTGTACTCCATGTGATGCCATGTCCAACGTATGTTGCTTGCTGTATTGCCATGTCAAGTGTGATAGATGATAGATGTGGAACGATATTATCTTTGCAGGAGGATTTTTGGTCCAAAAAACCTTCATTAAAGTGGACATAAAGTCACAATAAACCTGTGCTCATAGGTTCCATGATATTAAAATAAGTATGAAGGCGTATTAGCATCAGAAATTATGAGTATGATTCGATTCTACTCATCTTTTTGAATACTCATTGCTGATCTCTAATACATACACATAATTGGTCATTACAATCTTTTGGCCAGGATAACAACCCAGCTTTTCACACCACCCATGTTGTGCTTTTTAATTACATCCATGAGTGGGGCTTGCTACTGATTAAAGTCTACTCCAAACGACAGGCTTTTGAGGAACTTTCCATACATAATTGGTCATTACAACCATTCAGTCAGGATTACGACCTAGCTTCACACACCACTGATGTTGTGTGCATTAATTTTATGATTGAGTGGCGGGACCTACAGTTTAACTGGACTCCGAACGACAAATTTCTTTCTTTTTTATTTTAACGCTCAGAGTTTTTGCCAGAAATCTGCTGAGAGGAAGTAGCCGAAGCAATATTTCTTCACATTTTCGTTTTGATGTTTGAACCGTGGCCTCACGTCTAATAAGCCAACACACTACCTACTAGACTACGGCGCGACTGCTATCAGAAAACCTTTTCTTAAAGAAATTAAAGACTTTGCTGGCGATGGCGTTTGCTATCCTGCAGGTTGGAATTGTTGAAAATTTCTGTCGAAATAATGTGTTCAAGATAAAATGCAGACTCCTACTGCCTGCTAGGCTTTATTTCTTATAGAAATTTAGTTTTAAAATTAATTTTTCGTACTTTATATTGGCGTATTGAGATGTAATACAATGGTACCACACCGTTGCCTTGGAACTAACTGAGAAGTCCTGATTAACCAGGTTTGGCAATCAGTATCAAGGCTGTGCCTTTAAAGCATGACAATCAAGGTAAAATCCAACCTGAAAGTATTAGGAATTTATTGATCGATCCGCTGCTAAGTAACGATAGCTTCGTCAAATTAGAGAAGTGTAAGTAGATCTGGAAGCGGCCAATACTCTCTTCCTCTTCAACTGATCTACAAACTTGGCAGAAGTTGCTTACAGATCAACCAAGTTACCGAGCTTGCTTATCAATTACGCAATGATCTGTGAGAATAGATGGAGTGACAGAGAGAGAGAGATGTCCATACGATTTAAGTAGTTGGTTGCTACTCTACATTTTCAATTTAGGACATGTGTCCACAGAGGACATAAGAAAATTCTTCCTCATCCTAGGTAGCAAATAGCAAGTTTACATACATAATTGCTCATTACAACCCTTCAGTCAGGATTACGACCTAGCTTCTAAAGCCTTCTGTAGCAAGTCTATCAGCTTCACAATTACCTGGAATATCCCTGTAACTATAAAGAGAGACAATCAGAGAAGTCCTGGAGTATGCCAATTAGTTTATACCTGAACAGTTCAGCTTGTTTTATGACTTTTAGCTCAGCTTCAAACCCATTTAAGTAATCAGGGAGTATAATTTAGTGCGGAAACCTTCTCTTTATGAATTTCATGGGGTAATGCCTTCAAGTTTTCTGAGTGAGTGAATGGTTTCCAAAGCAATTTTAACTGAATTCAGAAAAAAAAACACTCCCAAACATAGAATCTCATTAAGGAATCTCATGCGAAATTAAATTTTTAAGTGTTTATTTAAGTTGCGTGCGAGTTTTTCTGGTACTTTATGTGTAATGGGATCTGCAGGACTTTTCTTGATGTGGTAAATGCTGTCTTTTCTAACCTAAAATGATGGGTGGCTTATGCAACCAGCTTTGGTTGTCATTATTTTGTCTGTTATTTTAGACACCCGTTTCGGTGGCCAGCTAGAACATCAAGTCAGTTTGATTGAAGGACATCCGAAGGGTGGCTTTTCTTATAAGGAAATTAAGGAAAAATTTTTACAATAAATTTACTCAGGATTTTAGAAAAAAAAACAACGTTTTTTAGAATTATTAACAGTTTTTTCTGTATTGCTTTGCCTTCATTTTTTTATTTTTTTTTGTGGTTTAAAAAAAAATTCACAGCACTTTGACGAAAGCCCACAAAAACAAAGTGTGTTTATTTAAAGGATCTCTGCCTTCTTTCTTTTCATCAGCAATTTTGATTTTTTTGGTGTGTTTTTTGTGCTTTTCCTTGCTGGTGATGTAATAAAACCTTTAAGGCTTAGAAGGCTCAGTAATTTTCTCCAAAAAAAGGCAGCCAAAAGCAAGGAAAAAAAATCCTAAAAATTTCATTTTTATTCTTTTAATTTTTATTTCGTAATCTTTTTTACATTTTTTTTCTTTTGCTTATGCCCAAAACATAAAATTTTATTTTATTACCCCCCTTCCCCCCATTCCAATACACTAAAAGGAAAATGAAAAATTTAATAAAAAAAATATAATAAGAAGAAGAAGATGAAAAAAAGAATGTGTAATGAAATCAAAGCCTGCACTCTAATGCTGGCCTAAACATTAGGTCACGTAGAGTTCAAAATGGATTTCTTCTTCTTAGTCAAAGTCAACAAAAGGAAAAAAGATACAGAATTTCATGTTCAAAAACAAATAAAATTTCATTTCAAGAGAAAATCTATTGAAAAATTCTTTTAAAGGAGGATTTTAAAATTTTCCTTCATTTTCCTACCTACTTCCCACTCCCCTCCACCCCTCGCACAATAAAGTTCTTTTGTTTAGATTTCCAATGTGAAATACCAAACCAGCCTTCTAAATCTGTTAATCATTATTTTATTCGCTTCTCGTTCTTATTTTTATTTGTTGTTGTTGTTGTTTTTGTTTTTGTTGTATTTTTTGGCAAATGGACTCAATTAAAATGCCATTTTTATAGACTCGTTCGTATACACACGTTTAGTTTTTATTTTTATGCCGTGTATATACAGTATTTGGCTCGACAAACAAATCATTTTTATATACAGAGAAAGCAAGAGAGAAAGAGAGAGAGAGCAAGAGACACATACGAGCATTTGTTTTCTTATTTTTTTTATTCGTAGGACCATAAATTTAAAAGCTTAATAACGAAAAAATTTGCTTTCCCTTCATCATAAAATAAACGCATGTGTGATGACAGTCCGGCGTAGTTAAATAGCACAACAAGACGCACAACTAGCAGACGCCGTAGTCTAGTAGGTAGTGTGTTGGCTTATTAGACGTAAGGCCACGGTGCAAACCCCAGACTAGACATCAAAACGAAAATATGAAAAAAATATTTCTTCGGTGACTTCCTCCCACCAGGATTCTGGCAAAAAATTGCCATGAAAAGTTTCTCAAAAATCTGTCGTTCGTAGTCGATTTTAAACTGTAGGTAACGCCACTCATGTATAAAATTAACGCACGCAACATAAGTGGTGTGAGAAACTAGGACGTTGTACAATGAGTCAATTCGACCTCCAGGTACTGTACTTGTCTCAATTGACAAGTACACGTCCTCTAACCTAACCTAACCTACAGGACATTGAGGTAAGGGTCTTGCAATCATTGTATTCTCTTAAGGGAAACTGACGTCCGATGGATGGGCCGGCAATTTTGCCTTCATCTTTTCAGTTAACGCACACATTCTTTAATAAGAATTCAAAGGGGCACATGGGTAGTGACACTGCTTTATGGACAGACAAAGTGTTACGGCTACTGTTGTGGAAATGAGAATGGGAAGAAGAGCAAATAACATCTCTCGTCTCACTATCCTACTCTTGCTTTGTTGGCAAATGCCTGATAAGAATGAGATATACTTTATGCGAGGATCTCTACGACAGTCCAAATGTGCAACTAGAGAGTATATGGACTTTGTAAAGCATTCGGGTTGCATTTACGGTAGTCTAAGAGTATCGTATAGAATAGTTCGATCCGTAATATCGCTGGGATCGTTAGGGAATGTCGCCGCTGTCTCGACCTTCATTCTGGGCGCTTCATCAGTGTCTCACTGGTGTGGTTCCCCGGGCACAGTAACATTCCGGGAAACTGTAGGGCCGACGAACTCGCCAGAGCTGGTGCGCTCCTTCCGGAATCCTCTTCAATTGAACTGGGTATGCCACTTGCCTCGGTCAAGTTGGACATTGGGCGGAAATTCTCTCGGTACGCCAACCTATCCTGGGTCAATGAGGAGTCCTGCTCCAACGCTAGACTCACCTGGCCCTTGATGGATAGAAGGCGTACCAACCAATTACTTGGTCTTGGTCCCATTTAACGACTTCTGCCGTGGATGCAGATCCGCTGAGGAAGAGGAGACTGTTATCCACTTTCTTTGTCAGTGCCCGTCTCTTGCTAGGTGTCGATATAGGTTATTTGGCTCCCCATTCCTTGTTAGCCTAACGGAGCTATCATCTATTGACATCAGGGATATAGCTTCGTTCATCAAACTTTCTGGCTGGTTTTCCAGTGTGCTTTTGCGTGCTTTTGCGCTGACCAACTTCTTCTTCTTTCCTGTTTTGGTGGGACTTGGTCAGTACAGGGACTGCGTTCACCCGTGGCATCACAACACGCCGCTATGCGTGCTCAAGTGAGCTTTGTGACATCAGAGCTACCACTCCGACCTAACCGACCTAATATCGCTGGGAACTGTTCACAGGAAAGTAGATCTCTACAGGTCTCTACAGATGGATCGAAATCGCTGACTGAAGCCAGGGAATGGCCTTTACTTCAGAAGGATTAACAAATAAGTTTTAGCCGAAGTATTTGGCTGAGGTAATACTGGGTATTTGCCATTATACGGATCTTTACGAATTGTCAGTTTCCTTTGAAAGAGTTACACTACAACGAATCGCTGGAGCACACACTTTATACGTGCGTAGCATTAATACATTGTAGAGGGAGGTATGGGCGGTGAGTTACTCATAGTGGCATCGAATAACTTTCTGAGAAACTCTATTTAGATCAAGAGCAGTAAAATAGATTGTATGTATTGCCTTTACTTCACGGAAATACTAAAAGAGATACGTGAAGATGCTATCACTGAAGGTTATCGTATCATATAACGACTAACACAACGACGACTAGACTGCCCGTTTCAAACATTGTTCAAGTAAGCGATGTTCAATAGTTGGACCTCTTTTAAGAGTTTCTGAGTTGAGTATAAGAATTTCTGAAACCACACCTTAGCTGCCTATTGAATGCAATGAAATGCAATGCCACTCCTTTACGCATAGGTATCTTGGCATTTAGACTGGCAGTAATGTTGCCTGTCGCAACAGCTAATTACTGGACAAGTGCTGTGCTATACGTTAGCCACGTTAACTGTATTTTATAATGGCAGAAATCGGACCAAACACATACTCACACACATACCCTGCAATTTTCCCTTGTGTAAAGTGTGTGCAAGAGTATGTGCAACTATTTTAGTACATGGCTACCACATTGCATATGCATAAGGAGTATGTATGTATGTAAGTATGTGTTGTAAGTATAATATTCAGGACATTTACTATAAATGTGTCTGTATTTATATGTACAATAATGCAAATGTATATGATGTGTGTGTGTACTACCGTGAATATCCAAACCACATACAGCAGCAATAGTACACACTGGAGAATATGTGGCAACTAACGGTAGCAGCAATAAATCGCTAAAAGCAAATAAATCAGAGAATATTTACGTACGTATGTACATACATATGTACGAGTGTGCGAATAGGGAAAAAATGCCTGTGCTTTTGGCTTCGTTTCGACGACTTTATTTACAAACTCATGCATCAGTTAAAATCCTTTTCAGTACACATTCTCACACACACACACACACACAATGCAAACAACATTACAAACAAAGCGCAAACGAACTACAAAAAAACAGAAGAAGAAGAAGAACAAGAATTTAAGCATAAAAGCCAAACAAACATTGGCAAATACACGACGAGAAATATCGTGTGAGATGGCAAAGGCATTTGAAATTCGTACCAGAGATCAGCAATGAATCGTTTTTTTCCTTGCTGATAAGCACTCATGCAATTTTGAATATAAGTGAGTCAACAATATCGGAATTTAACTCCACTGATTCATTCGTACTCACTCATAACTTTGATTGATAAGTACAGGTTGCAATGAGTATGAGTACAACGTTGACATCAAACTCATACCATTCGAAATGTCAAGTCGAGTGACTCGAAACATTCATAAGCATTTACAGTCTTTACAGCTGATCACTGGTCGTCATATCCCCTTGCAGGTGGACATGAGTATAGGAAACGAGGTAATTAGGACCAAGAGCTCGGTGAAATACCTGGGAATAAGGCTGGATCCCAGACTAACATTTTCGCATCAGATTCAGTACTCAGCTAAGAAGGCCCAGAAGATCGTTGGACAGCTCAGCAGATTAATGGCGAACATTGGAGGTCCGCTACCGGCGAGACGGAGACTGCTGATGGAGTTTGGAAACAGCATTATGCTTTATGGGAGCGAAATTTGGGCCGAAACACTGGATGTTAAGAAGCGGACAAACGCACTGGTAGCGGTACAGAGAATGGCTGCATTGTGTATCGCGTCGGCATATCGTACGGTATCCGCTCCAGCCGTAGTGGTGATAGCGTGTATTATCCCTGTGGATCTGCTGGCAGCGGAGCGGATGGAGATTTATAAAGTGCAATCGGCTGGAAATCACATAACCGATTACTTCAGGGAGAACACCATTTCAAAATGGCAACAACGATGGAACGAGGAAGATAGAGGAAGATGGACGGCGAGACTTATTCCGGACATAAGGCCATGGATTGGTCGGAAATTTGGAGAGGTAAACTACTACGTTACACAGATGCTATCGGGTCACGGATATTTTAGGAAATATCTGCACAGAATGGGCAAGGTCGCCTCCCCTTACTGTCTTTACGAGGAAGAAGAGGTAATTGATGACACAGAGCACACTGTTTTCGAGTGTACACGCTGGCAGAGCTATCGCTCTGTACTGACGTCAATAGTTGGAACGATCACAGCCGCTAATATTGTCGGGGTTATGACTGTGAGTAGTGAAAATTGGACCTCAGTGGCGAATTACGTGGAGAGGATTCTAAAACTGAAGAAGAGGGATATTGAGGCTGCGGAACATGTGGGCACGCCGGAATAGATGAAATTGGTACACGTGTCAAGCGAAATTCGAAGCAGGGACCTGGACGAGAGTAATAGTGGAGACATTTAGATGTCCCTTCAACTTTTGACACGCAATCCGGACGCGGATATGAACACGCAGGGGCCAAAGGGACTCCACTCCGAAGTAATACCACCGTGGTTCCGGAGTGGGCACAACAAGTCCGCGAGACGAGGGGGGATTTAGTGGGTGAGTGCCCCACACACGGAGGATGTGACGACTTCCTCTATGGTGCGCCCCTCCTCGGCGTGAAAAAAAGCATTTACAGTCTTAGTTGTTGTTGCATTTACAAAAAAAAAAGATAAAAGACACATAAGCAAAAAAGCCAGATCAGAAAGCAGAGTAAACACACACAACCTTCTAGTGAGTATTTTAGTGTTCGTATGCGATTCATACTTATTTTGTACTTCGTGTATGCATATGTTGAGTTATGGAGACTCGAAACCAACATCAACCTCATACGTGTTGTTAAGTATGAGTATGTATGATGAGTACTTCAAACTTTGAATATGAGTAGAGGTGCCATTATGAAGTATGAATGAGTATGAGTATCAGAAATTATGAGTATGATTCGATTCTATTCATTGCTGATCTTTGATTCGTACGAAAATTGCTTAGAAGCGAAGGTCAAGAAGTCTGGTATTTGTACTCCATGTGATGCCATTTACAACGTATGTTGCCTGCTGTATTGCCACGTCTAGTATGATAGATGATAAATGTGGAACGATATTATCTTTGCAGGAGGATTTTTGGTCCAAAAAACCCTCATGGCTAAGGATAATTAAGTGGACATAAAGTCACAATAAATGTAGTAGAACGTCTACGTCTACCTTTTTGAACATTGGCCTTCAATTCTATACATACTAATCACCTTTCGCTTTTAAACAAAAATTTCTCTGAGTGTAACATATTGTGTGAGTGTACATATGTATTGCCTTTTAACGTATTCTTGCATATTAAATGCTTATTTATTTAAACATTTTAAATTTTTAATTTCAATTTTATTTAAATTTCCTTAGCCTTCCACGTCATCCTCCCATCCATCCTATCATTCGCATTTGATACGTAATTCGTGGGATAGAAAAAGGACGATAATTTCTAATATTTGGTGTGTTGGCTTGGTTGGCATTGGCTGTTGTTGTTGTTAGAGGATGAAATTTTCTAAATTTTCAATGCGAAATTTAATATTTTTTTTCCACACATTTCTGCCCGGCACAATGAAAACAATTGTAAAGGAAATCTAGTTTTGCAACTGAAGTGAACAGAAGACAGAGAACACTTGCAGTTTCAATTACATTAAAAAGGCAGGCAGTTACGAAGAGAAAAATTTAAATTATGAACAGAACAGACAGACAGACAAACGGAGAAAAAAAAGGCCAAAGAGATGACACGTTAAAAAATTCATGGCTGGCAGCAAAATCCCGGTGTCTAGTGTTGCATGCGAATGGAGACAAACCATACAATGAGAGAAAGAAGAAAAATTTAAAGAAGGATATGCCCGTATGACAGAAAAATGCAAAGGGATTAATAGGAAATAAAAATTAAAAAATAATTTATTACACACACACACACACACACACATATACAGATCTCAAACCGAATACATATGTGTTTGAGTTAATAAGCCTTTTTTAATTCGTGAAAATTTTTTTAAAATCTTTAAAAAGTTAACACCCGTGTAACATGCGGTGTTACAAACATGCCAACCCCAGTACGGGATCAGTCTAATGAGGACAATGTTAATGCTTTACAACAACAACAAAAAACCTCAAAGTCTTCTCTCGTTATAGAAAACTGATCTTAAAGATGTTCTCTCTCTCGCTCGCTCTCTCTCTCCTTCTGAATGATTTATTTAACGATCCTTTTATGAAAAATAGCATGCACTCGACTTCTATTCGCCTTGCATAGGGGTTAATTCGTTCTTGTTGTTGTTGTTGTTGTATTTTTTTTACTTTGCTATTGCGTTGAAAAATTTATTTTTGATTTGACATTATTTATGGCCCATAGATCATCTTTAAGAATGTAACATTTCATACGGTTTTATGGTCTTTTAATAATAATTTTGTGAAATAAATCCTCAAAACCTGGCCAGAGTGTTAGGGAATCTATACACTGTACATACATATGTACACTGTGTTGTTGGTGTGTGTGTGTGTGTGTTTTCAAGGATATGCCATAAATTATTAAACATAACCAGTCCTTTTCCCTAGCTGTACTGATGATTTATTTGCCGATTTTAAAAATATTTAATGTTTTCCGCATTCGTAAGCATGAATAAATCAAATTGTCTTGAATAAAATTAAGCCACCCCAAGCCAATTGAAAAATTTGGAAAATAAATGCAAAGGCAGGAATTGAACTTAGGTTCCATAAGAAAGTCATACAATTTTAAGTCATCCATCTCTGCAATCGTAATAGCAAGCGATTACAAGACTAGCTATGAAATCCTAAACAATATCTGGCACATAAAAACCGCAATCAAATGCTAGAGACGTAGATCTATGACGGTTCCTTAGACTCGAAGTCGTCTCATGAGGCCACAATTTTGAGAATATGACTGGATAGTCAAACCCATGTAGAGAGTCTTTCATGAGTATAATAAGCAGAGTGCTTGCAGGTAAATCTTGAGGGTAAAACCCAAGAGAATATATACCATTGGCGGTCAGACCAACTATTGCTCATGGGCCTATTATTTAGGCAGGTCGAAAGAATCGGATATAGTTCGGATGGAGTAAATACTGAGGTCGGCATTTGATGTTATAACGGGTGATTTTTTAGCAATTATCTTTTTGGCAACATTGGTTTAAACAGCTCACGCACATTTCGTGTTTCGTATTTTGTTTCACACTGTCAAACATCTTCAGTTTCGTCTATAATTTAACCATGAATCGTCTTACAAACGAACAACGCTTGCAAATCGTTGAATTTTATCATCAAAATGAATGCGTGCTCTGTTAAGAAAGTTCATCGCGCGCTTCTTCCATTTTATGGTCAGTTTAATCGACCCACTGAAGCGGCTATTCGGGCTATTGTGACTAAATTTCACACCAAATTTACATTGTTCGACATTAAACCACCAACACGCTTACGTAGAGTGCGAACTGAAGAAAATATCGCAGCTGTATCGGCCAGTGTTAATGACGACCATCAATTATCGATTCGTCGCCGTTCGCAGCAATTGGGTCTCTGTTACTCAACAACGGAAGGATTTAGGTGTGAAGCCTTTCATAATACACCTGATGCAAGAATTGAAGCCGAATGAGCTACCGCAACGCAGAATTTTTGGTGAATGGGCTTTTGGAAAGTTGGCCGAAGATCCATTTCTTTATCGAAAAATTGTGTTCAGCGACGAAGCTCATTTTTGGCTCAATGGATACGTAAATAAGCAGAATTGTCGATTTTGGAGTGAAGATCTGCCAGAGGCATTGCAAAAGCTACAAATGCATCCAGAAAAAGTCACAGTTTGGTGCGGTTTATGGGCTGGTGGCATCATTGGACCGTACTTCTTCAAAGATGCTGCGAATCGTAACGTAACTGTGAATGGTGAGCGCTACCGTGAGATGATATCCAACTTTTTTTGCCCAATATGCAAGAGCTTGACTTGCACGACATGTGGTTTCAACAAGACGGTGCCACATGCCACACAGCACGCGTAACAATGGACTTATTGAGAGGCGAGTTCGGTGAACATTTTATTTCACGTTCGGGACTGGTCAATTGGCCGCCTAGATCGTGCGTTTTAACGCCTTTAGACTATTTTTTGTGGGGCTATGTTAAAGCTCATGTCTATACAGACAAGCCCGCTTCAATTGACACATTGGAAGACAACATTGAAGCATTTATTCGTGAGATACCGGCCGAAATGTTGGAAAGAGTATGTCAAAATTGGACTAAGCGGATGGAACATTTGGGGCGCAGTCGCGGTCAACATTTGCATGAAACAATCTTCAAACATTAAATTATATGGACCGTACTATCGATTCAAATAAAGATTTCATGCATTTTTCTCAATTTTATGTGTTTTTTTTTGGAAAATTTTTCCTTTAGCTCTTAAAAAATCACCCATTACATACATACATACATACATACATACATAATTGACCATTACAACTCTTCAGTCAGAATTGTCTGTGTTAATTTTATACATGAGTGGCGGGATCTACAGTTTAAAGTCCACTCTGAACGACAGATTTTTGAGAAACTTTTCCTGGCAATTTTATTTGACTCTCACAGAGTTTTTGCCATAAATCTCCTGAGAGGAAGTCGCCGAAGAAATATTTTTTCATATTTCGTTCAGTTGGAGGTGCCTGACCTGGGGTTTGTACCAAGGCTTTGCGTCTAATAAGCCAACACATTACCTACCAGAGATCAGCAATGAATCGCTTTTTCGCCACTCATGAGTACACATGCAATTTTGAGTATGAGTGAGTCAACAGTATTGAAATCCAACTACTCTGATTCATTCGTACTGTACTCACTACAACATTGATTTATAAGTACAAGTTGCAATGAGTATGAATACAACGTTGACATCAAACTCATACCATTCGAACTATGTTTGATTCATAAGCCTACTCATTCAGATTCATAAATTTAGAAAAGTACTTTTAATACTTAGAAATGATTCATCAAAATTTGCAGTCGTAGTTGTTGTTGCATTTAGAAACAAAGAAGAAAGACACATAAACAAAAAAGACAAAGACAGCAAGCAGCGCAAACCCACAACCTTCTTGTGAGTATGTAGTGTTCGTACGCGAATCATACTTATTTTGTGATTCGTGTATACGACGAGTCATGGAGAGTCGAAATCAATAACATCATGCGTATTGTTAAGTATGAGTACCATGAGTATATCAAACTTTGAATATAAGTAGTATGAGTATGACATTAAAATAAGTATGAATGCGTATAAGTATCAGAAATTATAAATATGATTCGAATCTACTCATCGTTTTGAATACTCATTGCTGACCTGTGCTACCTACTAGACTACGGCGACTATAATCACAACAATTAGAACCTGTTCTGTTGAGTTGATGGCCGACCAATGCTATGGCGTCCATAGTTAGGAAGTTCACAAAAGGGAATCGTAACTCAAATCGAGAAAACGATCGCTTTCTCCTTAGTTAGACTTTGGACTGACAGCTATATACTTGTATAGTGTACGCAATATCAAGCATATGTAGTGTACAGATGCTTAATCCCAAAGTGAAATATTCGAAAATCATAAAGAATCTTGCGGGTCTTTTCCATGCTCACTTTTGATGTGCTCAAAGGACGGCACAATACATGATGGCTGGTATTAGATTAACTTGAGATACGAGTCCACAACCGCAATGCACAGAATTGTTTGTAAACGTCTGTAAGAACGTGGTTAAATCTCCAAAAGGACAGAGATTTTCTTTTAATTTTTTCAAAAACAAGTTTTAAAAGCCTTGTTAAATGGCGAATGGCCTCTACTTATACAACGTTAAAGTGAATGATAACATATCCTTAAAGGACAAATCTCTGTAATATAAGACAAATGCTACGCCATTTGATATGACCTCAACCATAGATGGTCAAAGAAAAATGTTCATAAATGAACATGTGAATGCAAATCCACTTCAGATTCTACTGCTAACGGCATTATTTACTTTGATTTTCTGTGTTTTTTTTTTCTTTCAATTTCCGGTCATTTAAACTTTCTATTCTTTTCTAAGATGCCATTTTATTGTGTTTGTCTACGTTTATAATGATTATGATTATGATTACGGCTGAAATGAGTTTGTCAAGCCGTTTTAAACAAACGCTCTTAGGTTCAGTAGAGTAGTAGTAGGTAGAGGCAGGTTTTGTCAACAAAAAGGGGAGGCCCGTTATTTACTTTGAGACTGAAACCGCAACAGCAATTAATTACAGCACTCGACTGAGACTGGGGCTGGGGCTGAGGCTAGTGCTGGGCTGGTTTGATTTTGCGGGCAAATGAACCACACGTGCAACGATTTCATATTTAGAATTCACATCGCTTCATGCATTCTCTCTCTCCCTTCATCTTGTGTTACCACCTTGAATGGTTATGATGCATAAATCCTAAGCAGTCATGCACATCTAAACACCCATCTCTGGCCTGTAAGTTCATATGAATAAAAGAGATGCTGAATCCAAAGCTGCCAACTTGTTTACATGGCGATAATGTTGACTGCGTATGGTTGGCTGACTGGGTCGTTTTGATGATGTCCATCCATCCAACCACTCACTCACTAATGATGTGATACGGTGTGATAGAAAGCATTTCAGAAAAAAAAAATGGTAAAACGCTTGAAAGGATTGTTGTTTGCTTTTAATGATACGTAAACTAAAAGTACAAAGTCGAGTATGAAACCACCACTCTTCCTACCCCATCCAAAACCCAATTCAATAGGGAGGTCGTGGCTTATGGAGTCTCCTCATTATGGTGTCGTATGTGGTGATTTTTTTTATGAATTTAAATACGATACTTTTTCTCTGTAAATTTAATTTTTTTCTCATTTTCTTGAAGCATAACATTCAAAAAGCAAAAGCCCCAGTAATTACTGCAGCAACACGCACACTCACACACACACATACACATATATTGTGATTACATGCACATGTCCTTTCATTTTGTAAATCGTATTCATAAATCCTTGAAAATAAATTGTTTTGTTAATTATTTATGCCTGGTTTAATGAGAGTCTTAATATTTTTGCTTGCTTTCAATTCAAATTGTGGTGTCATTTAAGAGCATATTTTAAGTACCTTTTAATGATTTCTCAACTCAGTTCTGTTCAGCTCAACTCAGTTCAGTTCAGTTCAGCTTAGCCAGGCCTTTGCTGGCTCAACGTATACTATTCGTTTGCTTTATGGCCAGCAATTTATTTAAACTTGTATTATGGCTGGCTGGCTGACAAACAAACAAACAAAAAAAAGTCCTGCTTTAGTTGGAATACTTTTCTTTTTTTTTTGTTTCCTTTTTAATTTCATTTTTAATGACTTTTTAAAACGTTATTTTCGTTATAATAAATATTTTATACTCGAATGAATACAATTCATACTGTAAATACTTAGTAGAAAGATAGGGTGTTGCAAAAGTCGGGAATATAAGAACATTTCATGAACTAAGGTACTTTCGATGTATTATCAATACTGTTGTTGCTTTTACATCGTTTAACATTAAAAATATAAACAAAAATAACAAAAACAAAACAATGCAGTAAACAAACATGTTTACAAATTATCGTATTGCTTAATGTAACAACAATCACCAGCATACAAAGAATGGTAAACAAGTAAACAAAAATCCACAAACAACACTACAATAATAAATGTAAACAACAATGTTTTTAAATTTATTGAGATTTCGACCAGGCGAAGTCATGAACATTCGCCTTCAAGAACATTCGCCAGACTGACTTCTTCTTGTTGGGATTTAAACTGTATTCTGATACCCTGGAGTCGTCTATTAGCAACATGACCTTTTTTTCACGCCGAGGAGGGGTAAATCTACCTAACCGCACCATAGAGGAAGTCGTCACGTCCCCCGTGTGTGGGGATCTCACCCACTAAATAACCCCCTCGTCTCTTGGACTTGTTGTGCCCACTACGGAACTACGGTGGTATTACTTCGGAGTGGAGTCCCTTTGGCCCCTGCGTGTTCATATCCGCGCCCGGACTGCGTGTCGAAAGTTGAAGAGACATCTAAGTGTCTCCACTATTCCTTTCGTCCAGGTCCCTGCCTCGAATTCCCCTTGGCACGTGTGCCAGTTTCATCTATTCCGGCATGCCCACATGTTCCGCAGCCTCAAGATCCATCTTCTTCAGTCTTAGAATGCTCTCCACGTAATTCGCCACTGAGGTCCAATTTTCCCTATTCGCGATCATAACCCCGACAATGTTACCGGCCGTGATCGTCCCAACTATCGACGTCAGTGCAGAGCGCTAGCTCTGCCAGCGTTCACACTCGAAAACAGTGTGCTCTGCGTCATCAATTACCTTCCCTTCCTCGTAAAGACAGTAAGGGGAGGCTGCCTTGCCCATTCTGTGCAGATATTTCTTAAAATATCCGTGACCCGATAGCATCTGAGTAACGTAGTAATTTGCCTCTCCAAATTTCCGACCAATCCATGGCCTTATCTCCGTAATAAGTCTCGCCGTCCATCTTCCTCTATCTTCCTCGTTCCATCGTTATTGCCATTTTGAAATGGTGTTCTCCCTGAAATAACCGGTTATGTTATTTCCAGCCGATTTCGCCTTATAAATCTCCATCCGCTCCGCTGCCAGCAGATCCACAGGGATAATACACGCTATCACCACTACGGCTGGAGCGGATACCGTACGATATGCCGACACGATACGCAATGCAGCCCTTTTCTGTACCGATACCAGTGCGTTTGTTCGCATCTCAACGTCCAGTGTTTCGGCCCAAATTTCGCTCCGATTAGTTCTTCAATATAGAGAGGAGATGAAGCACCCCCATAGCGTGGGTAACAATTACTTAATCTAGGTGTTGCACCACAGAAATGTCGTCCTAAATGAGAGGGCTGATGAACTTGATAGAGGAGCCTCAATGAACACGGAATTGGCCACATTCTGCTCATACTTTTCCTGCTTCATAATTGACGCCAAAGAGGAAATGTTCCGTTGGATTTCAAGGAATCTCTGGCCTCTGTATGACAGGAGAAAGATACTGAAACTACTAAGGTTTACTCTTCTGTTTCTAAATTCATAGTGATTCAAACGAATCCTTGGACAACTAGAAACCGAAGAGATTGTCATTAATTTTCTCTATGAAAGTCCTGGTCGATCCAGGTCAATCTTATGCGTAGTTAGCCAGACAAAACCGCCTAGATTTTCTCAACAGGTTAAAGAATGTAGGAACCTTACATACATAATTGGTCAGGTCAGGTCACGCTTTAGTCAGGATTACGACCTAGTTTCTCACACCACTTATGTTGTGTGTGTTAATTCTATACAGCGAGTGGTGGGACCTACAGTTTAAAGTCGACTCCGAACGACAGATTTTTGAGAAACTTTTCATGGCAATTTTATTTTAACGCTCAGAGCTTTTGCCAGAAATCTGCTGAGATGAAGTCGCCGAAGAAATATTTTTTTTCTTATATTTCGTTTAGTTCGAGATGCCTGACCTGGGGTTTGAACCATGGCCTCACATCTAATAAGCCAACAGACTACCTTCAAGACTACGGCGACTTCAGTGTAACAGAGAGTACTTGGGGTGCAACAGAGAGTAATAAAATGAAATTAATTTCTGGAGACATAAATGGGGTTCTTATGGCCCATAGTGGTAATACAACAGACTGCTGAAACTTACACTTTGACATGTATACTGAGCGCCAAAAGTGAGTAAACACCACTGAAATAAGTCATTTTCTTAGGATAACGAGAAAAGTAAATGAGAATAGTCGAATAAATTTGCAAAAATCCAAACGTTTATTTATTACTTAAAGAATGTTAAAACAAAAACAACAATTCATGATAAAGGAACTTTTTTTTTGACTCACTTATGGCGCTCACTGTTTGTGGCTTCTGCATTGCATTCAAAACTAACACTTGTTGGAGGCATACCCTTTCCTCTCTCTCTCTCTTTCTGTTAACTAAAATACCAGAAATTATTTCTAATGAATTGACATTACAAAGCCTTACACACAGACGTATGTACTTACACTAGGTTCGTATGAATTTTACACTTGTTTGGCTTAAGTTGTTGGTAATAACAACCAGCCAACCAGCCAACAACAAGCGACACAAGTCAAAAACTGTTTTTATTTGATGTTTTTAATAAGGAGTCTAAAGTTTAAACTCTATCATCATTATTAAAATGAATTTCTCTCTTTCTCTCTCTCTCTCTCTCTCTCTGCTTAGAATATTTTATTTTTATTTTTGTTGTTGTAGAGCCTTTTAACAAATAATACACAAGATTTTACAGACTTTTACGAACAAAACATATTCAATTAATTTGTAAAATACCAGATAACTTTTGCATTTGGGACACTCGAGGATAATAAACAACAAAAAACAGCAAAATAAAGGGGGTAACGAAACACAAATCCTTAATATCCACACATCAATGGCATCAACAATTGATAGAGAAAAGAAAAGAGAGAAAAAAAAACGTGGAAAAGCTTCTTATAAAAGATTTAACGCGACTGTATTAAAAAGCCCCCCAATGGTGTAAAATATTAATTTACAACAATGCCACCACACCACACTCCACACCACCACACCACATCCATCCTGATAAAATTCAACGTTTTGGCATCATCAGCCAGCCAGCCAGCCAGCCAGCCAGCCAGCAAGAACAGAACAGAAGCGTTAGAATAAAATACAACAATTGAGTCAATTTCGCGTAATTTTAATAAAAAAAAAATCATCCTTCTGATCATCCATATGAGGACTTGTGTCAGTCAATTGTGCATAACATATCCTCCTGCCCTAACCTAACTTTCCTCTGAAGTCTTAAAATTTCACATGACAAGAGAAGGAGACAACACCAGCGTAACAACAATAAAATGCCAGGATTTTGACACTCACTGTACTCAATGTGCACTTGTTATTGTATTTGTTGTATTGTAAGAAGAAGAAATTATTTTTTAATCAAAGTTGGATTATCTGTGGACCTCTTCTTCTTCTTCTGACTTATTGTTGCGTCACTTATGAAGTGTAACAAGACTTTTACACACCCCTGCTGCTAGGAAACCCTGCAAATCACGACAAAAAGAAAAGAAAAAAAAAACGGATGATTTAAGCTTAACTAAGCTGCCTACAAAGACGGCTTAAGTGTGACAATCGCACTCTCTCTCTCTCTCTCTCTCTTTTTCTCTCTTTCTTTCTCTGTATTGAAATTAATAATTTCACACCCCATAACTCAAAATGAATATCTTCACTTGTACCCCCTCCCCCCACGCAGTTATACCCGCTACTGTTGCAATTTTTGCTAATGTTATTGGTATCGTTCTTAACCACAAAATCTAACACTTTTTGGTTCGTATAATTTCTGTGGCGACTAAATTAAATTCACATTTGTGTGCCTAAAATACAATCTCATAAATGCTCAGGATTACTTACGCTCTCTCTCTCTCTCTCTCTCTCTAGCCACTCTTGTGTAACGAAAATATATTTTTAAGGCATACACATGCAAGAGCGAGAGAGAGAGAGAGACAGAAAGCATGATATCGTGATATAATGCGAGCAAAAGAGGCATAGCTAAAGTTCCGTTATAACAGTAATTTAAATGAGAAAATATTAAATAATTTTTCCGTTAGTAATTTTCGTTAAAGAGCTTTAATAATATCCACACAAATACAACTCCTTAAGTAACAGTAGAGGACAAAACCCTTATTACATTGTAAAGGGTGTTTTTTATAGAGGTATATAACTTTAAGTTGGCATTACTTTTCAAGATGGCGACCGATTTAACAGCTGTCAAGTGATTTATTCTCAGTTTGGTTTGGCAATTCATCATGAATAGGCTCACGCCTCAACAACGCTTGCAAATCGTGCAATTTTATTTCGAAAATAATGGTTCTGTGCGGAAAACGTATCGCGCACTTCGTCCATTTTATCGTCGACAAAATCGTCCATCAGAGCAGTTAATTCGATTAACCATGGAACGTTTTCGCACCACGTTTACTCTTATTGATAACTCGCATCCCCAGAGACGCTGTACGGTGCGTACAGAAGAAGCTACTGCTGCTGTAGAGCGTAGCATTGAGGAAGACCCGAATGAGTCCATCCGCCATCGAGCACAGCAATTGGATCTGTGTCCATCCACTTTATGGAAGATTTTGCGGAAGGATCTTGGTTTGCGTGCTTACAGAATCCAACTCGTGCAAGAATTGAAGCCAAACGATCATCAAGTAAGGCGTAGATTCGTCGAATGGGCCCAAAACGAGATTACCGTTGTTCCCGATTTTCATAAGCGAATTTTGTTTAGCGATGAAGCGCACTTCTGGTTGAATGGCTACGTCAACAAACAAAACTGCAGCATTTGGAGTGAAGGTAATCCTCAAGTGTATGTGGAAACACCGTTACATCCAGAAAAACTGACTGTTTGGTGCGCTTTATGGGCTGGTGGAATCATTGGTCCGTACTTTTTCAAAAACGATGGTGGCCAGAACGTTACAGTCAATGGTGATCGGTATAGAGCCATGATTACAAACTTTTTCATTCCTGAATTGAATAACCATGATGTCCAGGAGATGTGGTTTCAACAAGACGGCGCAACATGCCACACAGCTCGTGCCACAATAGATTTATTGAAAGGCACGTTTGGTGACCGCCTAATTTCACGTTTTGGACCTGTGAATTGGCCTCCAAGATCTTGTAATTTAGCACCGCTAGACTGTAAAGTCATTGGTCTATGCGGTAAAGCCACAAACGCTTGACCATTTGGAAGACAACATTCACCGTATTATTGCCGATATACGGCCACAAATGTTGGAAAAAGTCATCGAAAATTGGGCGTCCAGATTGGACTACATCCGCGCCAGCCGTGGTGGTCATATGCCAGAAATCATATTTAAAATGTAATGCCACAAGATTATCTTTCGGATAAATAAAATTCATGTCAATCGAATAATCCATCGTTGTTTTATTGCAACTTAAAGTTCTATACCTCTATAAAAAAACACCCTTTATTTGACCTCAACATGACACGAGGGATGCTCTTAATCTTACGCATCTTAATGCTGAAGCTTTACTGTAAGAGGTCAGAGGTCAGAGGGTAATAAGGTCAAATGCCTTTGGAATTGAGATGGAATTCAGAACCCTCAGGAATGTAGATTACTTTATAGCTTAGTTGGCGTAGTTACTACTGGATATCACAGTTTAAGTACTCATTAGTTCTTGACCATGCGGGCAATAACTAGTAAGAGGAGAAATTTGTTCTTCATTGGCAACATATTGGGAACATGCTCAGCATTCTGTCGTAGGAGAAGGTAGGATTACCGCTCCTACTATGCAGATGGACATTGAGATTCTAAATTTTTCATTAGCAATACCAGATGGCTTCAAGATTTCGGTATCACGAAGGGCGACACGTGATAGTCTTTGCTTCTTCAACATGAAATATTTCAAGAAACATTTTTCTTGCGTATCTATTTAACAAAGAAGACTTTTTAAGTTCTTAACCACAAACAGAAGTTAATTGCGTAAGGGCGGTCCGATGTTTTACGAAGGCCTTGCACCTGGAGTGCATATGTCGAAAGCCTGAAGGCCATCATTCCGCCAATAATGCACCAGATTTAGAATCTTTGTGTTGTTTTCTGTTTCCAAACATAAAATTGAACCTTACCACGACAATAATTATTCGGTGACTTGAATATCGTATGCATGACCTTTGACCTAAAAATTGAAGTATTTTTTAAACTATAACATAACATAACATAATTGGTCATTACAACCCTTCAGTCAGGATTACAGCCTAGCTTCTCACACCAGTTATGTTCTAAGTGTTAATTTTATACATGAGTGGCGAGACCTACAGTTTAAAGTCGATTTCGGACGACAGATTTTTTTGAGAAACTTTTCATGGCACTTTTTATTTGAACGCTCAGAGTTTTTGCCAAAAATCTAGTGAGAGGAAGTCGCCGAAGAAATATTTTTTTCATATTTTCATTTTAATGTCTGACCTGGGGTTTGAGACGTGGCCTTACGTCTAATAAGCCAACACACTACCTACTAGACTACGGTGACTTCATTGTCGAAGAATTTTACACTACCGCACCACTTCCATGAGTTTTTTTAAGTTTGACGAGGGATTTTCAATGACTTTGTGACGATAATTCACAGTTCAATACAAAAAAAAAAGAGAAAAAATTTGCTCTTCACTGTTCAGCTGTAATACATACTCATGCGAGACCAGTCTTCTCTATCTGCATACATACATACATACATACATACATGTGTCAACAACAAAAATCCAAGCATATGAAAGCATATTGTAAAGCCTGTAGAGATTAAAGATTCCCGTGGCGAACTTAATAAAAACGACCAGAGCACCCATGTGCACTTGTAAAGACAAATACGTTTTCATTAAACACAAAAAAAAACCAAAAAAAAAGAAGAAGAGACAGAAGTAGAGGCAACACTATTCCCTGTACAATAACGAGCAACGTAAGCCTTTCATGCTTGGCATGCCCACTCTATTACAAAACAGGATGAGTATCTAAAACATATAATAACTGCATGTGTATGTGTATGTGTGCGAAGGTGTGTGTAAGTATGAGTGTCTGTGTATAATGCTAAAACCTAGCCATAGAAATCAAAGACTTAAATCGGCTCAGACTCTTAAGTGTATAACAAGCGCGTATTGGACCAACATGCTGCTGTAACGTAACACAACATAAGGCGAGTTTGTCTAGCAACTTTTGCCAAAAAAAGAAAAAAGGAAAGACGGAGTAAATGCTGATATTTTCTAAATTATTTTTGGAAGCATTATCGAAAATAAACTTTCTTTGGCTTCCCCCCAACAACCAACAACATGCCCAACTAGACAACTCTCCTCCTGCCAGCCATATATGCATGCCATGGTGTTGTAGTCCTTCCTGCTACGCCTGGTTTAATGCCTCTATTGTTTTAAAAAGTTGGTGTCTTTTTTGACACTCTGTAAAACCACTTTAGCAGGAGATTACGTTACGTTACGTTACGTTATGTTATGCAGTGTAGTGTGGTGCAGTGCAGTGTCATTGTAGTGTCGCAATATCGCCGCCAACATATCAGCAGCACTTTTGTCGTGTCGTTGTGTGTAATATTTTGTTATTAACAACGACACCCTGCAACAATAGTTGTCGTCGTCATCATTCATGCGATAATTCAACAACTTGCAATGGATTATCCGTAACTAAACAGACACTTGATTGCTTGCTGTTCACTTGCAATATACGATGACAACAGCAACAACAGCAACAACACTAATCACTTATTGAATTTTTCTTTTCCTTTCCTCCTCTCTTTTTTTCTCTCTCTATTGTTTTATATCCCCGTTAATAATAATTCGTCTCTATTTGTGAATTTCTTTTGCATCCTAAATATGCCAATGATGCCACCACAAAAACAACAGCCTGGTGTTATTAAAAAAATATTGTCAGAGGGTCGCTTAGTGTTTCTATTCAGCAATAAAGGATTTAATCACTGTAGGCATGGCATTATCAACACATTCGATGACTGAAATTAATAACGTCAAGAGCCAGAAGCTAGGGAGACACATAAAGAGGGGCGAGTTATCGAAATCTAATAACGATTTTAATACGTACAACGAGTTTGGCTAACAATAAAGAGGGGAACACGTATACGGGTTGATTTGTGCAGATTATTAAGCAATACATGCTAATCTACATTGCGATTTATATGATTCATAGGAATAAAGCTCTTGTGGGGATTCATATCGTATTATCGGAGCTGTTCTGCCAAGAAGACGAGCCATTGTCTTCCCAATAGTGTTTTGTAGTTTAGGAATTCGGTTCTTATTACAGCCGCTCGCAAAAAGCCCTATCCATATCTAGAAGATGATATGCCAGACCGAAAAAATGCAAGTTATCGACCAAAAAATGCAAGTCATCGACCAAAAGATACAAGTTACGACACGTTACATTACACGTTACGTTGCACTACACCTTTTTCCGCTTGACCTTTTCTGTAGGGAAGTGGCTGCTAAAATAAGTAAACGTCTCTGGGCGACTGGACAGTGTCATGACTCGGATATAGGCCACGCAAGGATCCTGAGGGAAGTTGGAGCTGTCGGGAGCAGTGACTAAATGACACTGCGGTACGACTTCACGAGGAGATTCAGGACATCGGTTTCGGACAACGGGGCCTGGAAGGGTGGTGTGACTCATCTGTTTAGAGACTCCGTACAAATCTACACCGATGGCTCTAAGCTTTTTTTTTAATTTTTTCGGAATCGGTTGGAATAGCTCAGTCTATAAGACTACCAGACCACTGCAGTCTCTTTCAGGCGGAGGTGGTGGCCATACAGGCTGCGGCGAGTATTATTGGGGATGGAAGGGTCTCCAAGCGGAGCGTCACCATACTTTCTGATAGCCAGGCGACTATCAAGGCTCTGAGTTCTAATGTGATGAACTCCAAGACGGTGTGCGGCTGTCGCAGATATCTCGACGAGATAGCGGAACGATATGACATCCATATGGGTACCGGGGCACAGTGGTATTCCGGGTAACTGTAGAGCTGGTGAATTTGCCAGGCGGAGCACGACCATCGAACTCACTGCTGAGTTCTCGAATCTGGGCATACCTATGAGGACCTGCAAGCTCATAATTGATAATGCGATCGTCGATTCCATCAACGACAGGTGGGCGGCCTCGGACACGAGTAGAACGGCTCGTAAAATCTGGCTAAGGCAGGATGAGGGGCGCACAAAGAGGCGCGCTCAGTGTAGTTGTCGGTGTCATTACGGGGCATTGCATTATGGGTACGCATGCGAGACGCATTGTTCTTGGACACCTTGCTAACGATTTCTGCAGAAGCTGCAGAGATGAGGAGGAAGAGGAGACTGTCCCTCATCTGGAGGAGGAAGTACTTGGGTACTTATTACATTGATGCTCTGGAGGAATTGTCAGGGATTGTCATTGGCAGCCTGAATCGCTTCATTAGGAGCTCCGAATGGTTTCGAGACTAGGGGATGACGGATGACTGTGGTAGCACAATGGGCACAATGCGGCGTAAGTGTGTCCATCCAAAAATTTTTCTTGGATGGGCAGCCACCTCTACCTACCTACCTACCTAAAACGTTACGAGTCATTATCTTTCCAGTGGTGTTTTGAACTTCTGGAATGCGACACAAAGATTGCAGACCACAAAATTGCAAGTCATCGACCAAAAAATGTAAAACAATTGACATCGACGCATATATTCAAGTAAAGTCTGGCCGTAACGAAAACTGTTTTGGAATCCTTGATACCAGTCTATAAAGTCCATTTCCCCTACAACTCCATTTTAATTCAATTTAGTTCGTATTGCAGCATGTCCAAGAGAGATTTGAACATAACCACAAAGTGGTACGACATCTTTCAGTTCGCTATCCCGAGTATGAATGGAGGTGCTCCCACTCTATCCAATTGGATAGCAAACTGAAAACCAAATCATTAAGACAACTCTTTATTGCTGTTCAGTATTGCTTTACGATGCTATAATGATGAGAATGAAGAGAAGGCTGCAGAGCAGCTTGACCACTCAAAATTTACTAAAATTAAATGTGGATAAAGTCCACACCTTCGTAAGACTGTCAGTATGGACGAGGTGTAGCTGAATGACGGAATAAGCACTGTTGGTATTAAAACTTTATGTTATAGCAACCAAGCCAGCTATTTTTCTTAATATATTGTTACGAAAATGAAGAATCTAGGTACTGGTGTTTTGCTTTCACATCACTTCACATTATGGTAAACAAGTAAACAAAAATACAGCAACAAACACCAGCATAAAAAATGGTAAACAAGTAAACAAAAATACAACAACAAACACTACAAGAATAAATGTAAACAAAATATACAAACAGCAATAATGAATGTAAACAACGATGTTTACATTTATAGAGATTTTGAGAAGGCGAAGCCACAAACATTCGTCATACTATTTACTCTGCCATATAAAAGGCAAATCAAAGCAGGCGAGTGAGTTAGTGAAGTTCAGTCAGTCTTGAGTGAAGACGCCGGGTGTTTGAAGAGAGTAACCGTGGTTTGAAGATCTGCGTTACAAAGATCTGTCGAATAATTGTCTAGTAATTGTTATTGTTAAACAGAGGAATAACAAAGAAAACCAATTGTTGTTGTTTACATCAAGTAGCACACAGAATTGTGCGAATAATAAAGAATTTTAAATAAAATTAAACACAAATTTATTTTTATTTTATTTGCAATCTGCGAGCTTATATTTCAAACGTTTTTTTAAAGGTAAAAACGTAACAATATCAAGAAAAAAAAACGAGTCTCTTCATTCTAGCTTTTAGAACAAACAAAAGGACTCACTCTGTAAAAAGAAAAAAGAAGATAATCACAGTACTTCCTGGGTTGGAATACTAGACTACAGCTAGGAAAACTTCTGTTCAGATATTCTATGTACCGATTGAACAGTAATTGATGCTTGGATTACAAAGACTTTCCACAACTGCTTTCAACTGCTTGTTTAGAGCACCAAAAATGTCAAATTGTTTGCCATGCAATCAAATTAATTAATTTGTGACATCAAAATATTTCGAAAATGAAAGTGAAATGTCTCATAATAAATGAATGAATGACTGAATGACTGACTGAATGAATCTGTGTTACCAGGAGAATTGGGAAATAAAAACAGGTGCAATCGTACGTATATAATTCCTCTCTGCATTACCCTTTTGAAAACAAAAAAAATTATGAAAGAAAACAAAAAGGAAACTCTAATTAAATCCACAGAGAGAGAGAGAGAGAGAGAGAGAGAGAGTGAGAGAGCGGCAGTAAGAATGTCTGGCATTGTGATTACTGTTAGACCGGGGCCACCTTTTATAATAAAACACAATCTTAAATGCACTTGAACTAAATTTCCAACATAATTTCGAGTAAATGAAGGAGAAGAAAAGGCGTCAACGACTTCTTTTCTCAAAACAAAACAACAAAAAGAAAAAGCCTCCTGTAACTTTAGATGCCAAAGCAGATGAAGAGGAAGAATTTAAAGGGAATTGCAACACAATAGAATTTCCGGTCTCGTCACGGTAAACAATGTTTTTTTGCAAATGCCTACACTTTTAAGGGGTAATTCCCTGCCAAGATGATGATATGATGGCAAATCTAAATGAGTTCGTACAATTTTTTTATTTTGTTTGCAACAACAACAACAATACGAATACATATTAAAAGTCGTCTATCAAGTTATTAATTTTATAAAGTGCTGCTGTTGCTGTCATCATATTTACAAGGACAGCAACAGAAATCCTGGAGAATCCATACAAATCCAAAATTTTTTTGCTTCTTAAGGCCTTGGAATTATGTTATGCCAAGAGCACGAGAGAGTTCGATCACGTATGATTACACGCTTATTGTTACCAAATTTTCGTTTAATGGTTGGTAAGAAGGGGGGGCTGAAGCAAATGAAAATTAAAATTCTGGCCATAAAGTCCAAAATGCTAAGAAAAGTGAACTTTTTTTCGTTGAGACTGAAATGAAACTATTAGGGGGGGGGGCAGGGGAGATAGGAAAAAAGTAAATCTCGACGTGATTACTTTTCCTTAAACAAAACAGCAACAGCAACAGCAATGGCAATAACATTAGCAAACGTACCAAAAATCATTTGCCCGCATGTGTGTGTGTGTGTGTGTTGAAAAGTCTTTCTTCAGGGGTTGTTCACTCATCAGCTATTCATTGCCCAAAAATAAAGCAAGAAAAAAACAAAAACAACAACAACCAACAACCAAAAATTCAATTGCAAATCAGCCAAAGATTATTTGCAAGCAGGCTGCTCTTCCCATATTCGACTGTGTCGCGCTAACATGTGTGTGGGCGTATAGTGTGTAACGCCTTCTCATCAGAATCCAATCAAATTAACTAAGACCACATTTTGAGTACGCCAGGCTGGCTGTGTTTTTGCTATACCAACAATAACATCAATAACAGCAGCAGCAACAACAACAACAACAAGAACAATTACTAGAACGATAGAATAAACAGCAGACGGACAAACGTTAATTTCAATTTGATTTCCTTATGGCCTGCTTATGAAACATGAACCACCAACAGCATCAACCATCATCAACCATCATCAAGCATCGCCATTATTATCAGCCTCATCGTAACCATACGTCCTCATCAATGATGCACATGATGATGATGATGATGATGATGATGATAATGACGATTACGACTACCATTGCTAACTGACTGACTGACTGACTGTTGCTTGCCACCGCTGTGTGTACTTCATTAGGTCAAAACACATGCCACAAGGGGGACGTACCAACTTAATCAGGGTAAAACTATTAATTAAATACCAATTCATTTCCGTAAAACATATTAAAACATACATACATACATACACACACACACATATCCACTCACATACTTGTACGCAATTTACAATTAAATTTCGCAAAAACTAACAATACCCTCCCCCACCCCATCCCACACAATTAAGAAAAATAAAAATAAATACACAAAACAAAGGGGAAGTATAGCCAACTAAAGGAAGCAAATGGAAATTAATTTCATATCTGAGGCATCTATGGAATAAAAATAAATACGGAAAACAAAGGGGAAGTATAGCCAACTAAAGGAAATAAAAGGAAATTAATTTCGTATCTGAGGCATCTATGGACACAGCAGCGTTAAAATTAATAACTTTCTTAACTGCTATCCTTTGGTCTTCCTCATTAAGGTTATCTAGTTGCTCTTCAAAGCTTTGCAGGGAAGGTTTCCATAGAGAGTCAAGCTAAGCATTCTATAAGGGATCAGCTATAGGACTACAACAACATGGAGGAATTATTTAGTTTCTTGCACGACGAGCTAGAGCAGATGGGTATACAGGAATCAACAAAGCCCATCAGGCCAAGTATCCGTTGGAACCCAGGTGTAACCCATACTCCAACATGGCTATGAAACTTGGGGCCTATCGTTACCAACCGAAGGCTAAGAAGTCTTCTTCTTATAGCTCAACATGGCCATGCTTCCAGTCATTGTGTTATGGGAAGACACGGGGAAAGAATGCAGCTCCCATCTAACGACTTCTGCCGTAGCTGGAGATCCCCTGAGGAAGAGGAGACTGTTATCCACTTTCTTTGTCAATGCAAATATCTTGCGAGGTTTGGATATGGGTTATTTGGCTCCACAATCCTTGCCAGCTTTACGGAGCTATCATCCATTGATGTCAAGGATATTTCTTCGCTTATCAAACTTTCGGGCTGGTTTTCGAGCGTGGGGTAATCGTGTTTTAAATCTGCAGCCCTTTTGCTGACCAACTCCTTCTTCTTTCCTGTTTTGGAGGAACTTGGTCAGTACAGAGACTGCGTTCACAGGGCCGCTATGCGTGTTCAAATAAGCCTATAGCCCTACACTAGAAATAATATTGAAACGCTTCGTACACAAACCAGCAATCCAGTACGACATTCTGAGAATAAAGTTTGATAATTTCTTCAATCCAAACCCAACCAATAAATCGTGGACCCATGGAACAGAGTTGGTGCGATTACAAAGATGTACATATGTTCAGTACAGGGAAGTCACCGTAGTCTAGTAGGCAGGGTGTTGGCTTATTAGACGTAAGGCCACGGTTCAAACCCCAGGTCAGACATCAAAATAAAAATATGAAAACATTTCTTCGGCGACTTCCTCTCAGCAGATTTCTGGCAAAAACTCTGAACGTTAAAATAAAATTGCCATGAAAAGTTTCTCTGAAATCTGTCGTTTGGAGTTGACTTTAAAACTGTAGGTCACGCCACTCATGTATAAAATTAACGCACACAACATAAGTGGTGTGAGAAGCTAGGTCGTAATCCTGACTTAAGGGTTGTAATGATGACATGTGCATGCATGTTCAGTATAGATTTATAGGGCCCATACTTTAGTTTCTTGAAGCAATAAGGGGCAGTGTGGGTAGGAGCTCATGGAGACGATAACATTGTGAAGAATATCTCTTATGCTGATCAGACAGCTTCTCACTGTTATTTCGTTAATTTGCTCTACAGTTTTAATAAATCCCTCTATATATACCTCTTCCCATGGGTGTTTTTAAAGTGATTCATCATTGACAGTTTCATGGCTTTCCAAAAAAAAAGCGAAAAATAGATCTTTTTTTTCTTGAAACAGAAGCCGATTAAAGAGCCTTTAATTCCACATTTTCAACAAATCCTTTAGAAAATTTAAAGTCATTGAACAGGGAATTGGAAGAAGAGAAAAAACGTCTTAAAATCTTTCCACATGAGTTCTTAAGAATTTCGTGTATTTAAGGAGAGAAATCTTATTCTGCTGCTGCTTAATGTTTGCGATTCAAATTGTCCTCCTTAATACCACTTAAGGCAGACACCCTATTTATTTGTGAATTGCATTTGCATTCCTATTCTGAAGACAACAATTTTGCAGAAACTCTTCAATTTCCCAGGAGGTGCCAATATGCGTGCCCAAATGTGAAAATTAAATGAAAAAAAAAACACATGAACACTGCAGCTAAATACTGGAGATGACTATGATTACGTTGGTGCTTGATTATGATGATGATGATGACGACGGTGAAGCTAATGTTGATGTTGCTGTTGTTGTTGTAGTGGATGACGAGGTTGTTTAAGCGCTAATTAAAAGCACCCCTAGAGGTTTATTGCATCGTTGAGTTTAACAAAAACGTATTTAAACGTAATTAATTGCAATGTTTTCCTCACATTTTCTCTGTGTGCTTCGTTTTCTTTCTCTTTCTCTTACTCTTTCTCTCTCTGGTGTTTTCTTTCTTTCATATGTTTTTTTTTATTTTAGCTGGCACCTAATGCAACACAGCCACACCAAATAGCAAATCCTAATGATGTTTGTTATTGCTAACACCGTTAACGTTGTTGTTGTTGCTGTGGCTGTTGTTAGTATGATTATGATTTTAATATGCTCCCAGGAACACTTTAAAGCGAACACAAGGAAAATGAGAGAGAAAAAAAATAAACAAAAAAAACCCGCATATACTCTCGTATATTGTGTCGTCCCTATTCTTAGAGACTCATTAGCTGCACATCAAGTGCTTAAAAAGCCCACAAGGGATCTATTTAACACACACACACACCTACACACACAAACAGACAAACAAACATGCATTCTTCGTCTCCTTTCGAGAGAACAGCTATAATGACAACAACAAAGATCCCCCCATATTTTTTTCTTTCTTTTTCTTCTTTTGGTCTCGTATTCTTTAGGCGCTTCAGTTTCGTTTTAAGTTCAGTTCAGTTGACTTAAATGAACGAACGTGTTTAACCAGATGGGAACCAGATTTGAAGTTGATGACGAGCAAACGAACAAATAAGCTGAAGAAATAGAACTCAAACGACGCTTGTTGTTGTTGTTGGTGTTGTTGTCGCTATCGTAAGCATTTGTTAATGCCTTTCTGCCTTTCTGCATTTTTGCATTTCGTTTTCTGTCTTTACCAACGTGTTGGTCCATTGTCAATTGAAATCTGCTGCTTGCTTATATAAGAGAGAGAAAGGGACAGAAAATGAAGAAGAAAGAAAAAAAACAATAAAACGACGACAACAATTCCCCATTAATGTTAAGAGCCTTAATATAAACAACAACAACAACAACAGCATTTTCATGTTTAAATGCATCGTCGTTTTCATTAAGAAGACAATCATTGCAGCAACAACAGCAACAACAATAGAAAAGAAAATTATCGCAATGCGGGCATAGAAAGAAAAAAAAAAACAAGAAAAAAAACCTGGGCGCTTGCACTTTATGGCCGTATTCAAATGTTGCTTGAAAACAGTGTATCTGAATGCATGTGTAAGTGTAAGTACTTTCTTTAACGTTTGTTTAGTGCCGCTATTAATGGCATATTGAGACACCTAAACTGCACGTATCATATACACACAGCAACCATAACAGCTACAGGTGTCACTCCATAATCAATAACACGGCTAAGGTCTGGTCTCCAAAGAATTGCAAACATTTTCGTTCGTTTGTTTTTTTTTATTTTTTATTTTACTTGCCATTGAGAGCAACAGCAACATTTTATCGCGCTGCGGAAGTTGGCAACGATTTATACGAGATGATGATTTCCGCCATTTCGTAAAGATGTTGACAATGTTGCCAACAATAACAACAACTAGGAACGACAATTGTTGTTGATATTATTGCTGCAGCTATTGTTGTGTTGTGTTGTTTTGTGTTGTGAAAGAGGAAAACATAAAGATTTTATGCGATATCAGGCGATAAACAATATTTTGCGGGGAGAGAAACAAGAAGGGAGGACCAAAGTAACAAGTTTCAGTCGAAAGTAAGATTTTGAGCAGGAAAAATTTTGAATCGTAGAGTGAGAAGATCTAAAGCCGTATGAACTGAATTAAATAGAAAACATGAAAGTGATTTTGGGTTCATTAAGACGAAGAAAAAGGAATTTTTTTAAACTCCTATGAATCTGTATTCATAAATGAACAATTGCTTTGTATTTTAGGATAAATCAAGGCAATCGAATTGGTTTGATGATGGCATTGCGAAGCTGGCTGTAGAATGGCATCTACAGAAAGGTCACAGAATCGAAAGGCCAGCCTATACTTCCAGGAGACAGTTAGAGAAGGAAGCAGCTTCCCATAGAATGACTTGGAGACTTGCGCAAGCATTGGCTTTGAATAAATGCAGCTGGAAAGCATATGCTCAGATTATGGCCAATAACTATACTTTCGATGAAGGCAAGGAATTTGAATAGCTTGGCTCCGCCGTTGCCACCAAAAATGATGTCAGTCTGGAGATCAAGCTCAGGATTACTCTTGCCAACAGGTGCTGCTATGATCTCAATAGGCAATTGAGTAGCAGAGACCTCCCTCGTACGACAAAACTAATACTCTACAAGACGCTCATCTCCCCCGTGCTTCTTTATGGCGCAGAGCCAGGGACACTATATGCTGCTGATGCAGCAGCCTTGAGAGTGTTCGAGAGAAAAGTCTTACGTAAGATCTTCGGTCCAGTGCGAGTTGGCATCCGATCCAACAGTGAGCTATATGAGCTCCTCAACGACATGGATGTTGTGTAGCATATTAACATCCAGCGGCTGCGCTGGCTCGAAAATGTTATTTGAATGGAGGAGAATGCTCCGGCGAGACGGGTATTTGATGCGGGATCTGCGGAAGTCCGCGAAGAGGACGACCTTGTTTGCTTTGGAAGGAGCAGATCGAGAAAGCCCTGTCATCGATTGGTGTGACCAACTGGCGTAGGCGCGGAGGAAGCAGAGGCGTCTGGAAGTATGTGTTAAGGCAGGCCGAAATCCGGTAATCGTGTTCTTAATGGCCAGTTAAGTAAATAAGTAAGGAAAACATATGAGATTCTTATATTAATCCCAAGGATCTTTAAAGAAATTAATAACAATGGAAAGCTATATCGTCCAGAGATGTCGATGTTGTTCAACAATTTTATGTTCAAACTTCTCAAATAGCAAAATCGGATGACAAACTTGTCAGAATATGAAATCAATCAAATCTTATAAGTCTTTGGTATGCATCGGATCGTCCTTTTGTTGTAATCTGAAGCATAGTAGTATCCCTGGGAGCGAACACGCTTATGCACTGGCTCTTCTCATTTTATTGAGGATCCTGATCAGCGTCCTAGTAAAGAGCGTATGTCTTAGAAGACGAAAACAACGACATGAGAACAATAAAGAATATCTCAATGGATTTTTGTGAAAAAAGGGAGAAGGCTACTTTGGGTTCTCTATGGGGAAACGATATTCAAGCTCTCTTGTACCATAGTTTATAATGAAAAAACAACAGATAAATACGTGAATCCATTAGAACCCTCGTTAAGATCGATTTCCAAGTAGCGCCCTCTATATTTTGCAAATTCATCTTATTCGAGTTCCACTGTACATTTTGCCAATTACAAAATAGTTTTTACAGCGTGTTTCTTTCATTACTTTGTTGTTTATTTTTTAACTTTGTTGTTATTGTTGTTTGTCGTAGTTGTTGTTGTTGTTGTTGCTAATGTTCGCTAATGAAAAACTTTCGCAAAAAATTGTTGCACTCTTGGCACATGACACTCAGTGACACAATAAGACAAGAGAACAGCAGCAACAACAAGAACTAAAAACCAACTACAACAACCACTATGTGCTACATGCTACGTGCTACGTGCTGCATGTATACAAACTTATAATGCGACAAAATGTTTTATTTCTTGTTGTTGCTGCTCCAGAGCCTGGTATTTTCATAAAGACTTTTTAGTTTTCAAATTTTTTTTCCATTTTTCGTTTTTTTTTTGAATGAGTACATGAGGTTTAATGTGGTGCTCACCTCAGCATTGCTTATTACATGGTTTAGTGTAAATGTGGCTGTAGTTTTCTGTTTTAGTCCTTGATGCTGCTGCATCAACTTTAAAAGAGGACTCCAATGAGTAATTAAAACATTTTCACATTTGCCAACAACAACAACAACAACATCAAAAAAGAAAAACTCACTCACTGTGCCATCAAGAAGTCAGTTGTCGAGCTTTTATTTCAAATACTCAACCATTTTTTTTTTTTTTTTGTTCTTTACTTGGCACCTTTTTCACAATTATTTTTATTATTGCCAGCAACACCAGCAACAACACAAACAACTACACGAAGCAACATCAACAGCAATTCCTATTAAATGGAAGCAGAAGCTGGAGACGCAAAAGTAGGAATCAACCAGTAGCCCGTATAAGGCATGACACTGTTAGTTCAACTGGCTGCAAAGAAATAAAGCAGAGATAGGAGAGAGAGGGACGGAGTGAAATACACTTCTTGAGTATGAAGAAAAAGGAACAGAAACCCATAGAAATGCAAAGAAAGCAGGACTTTTAATTAACCAAACACAACTTAAATAAGTATCGTAACTTACAACCTTACTTACACGAAAAAGGTGACAGCAGAACAGCGTTCTCTACACCAGAGAGATCAGCAATGAATCGTTTTATCGCTACTCATAAGTACTCATGAAATTTTGAATACACATAAGTGAGTCAACAATATTGAAATTTAACTATGTACTCTGAATCATTCATACTCACTACAACGTTGATTTATAAGTACTGGTTACAATGAGTATGCATACAACGTTGACATCAAACTCATACCATTCGAAATATATTTGATTCATAAGCCAGCCTACTCATTCAGATTCATAACTTTAGAAAAATACTTATAAATGATTCTTATTTGTTGTTGTATTTACAACAAAAGAAAAAGACACAGCAGCACGCAGATCAAACACACAACCTACTAGTGTCTACTGATGCAGCATTGGTGATTGCGGGGATGATGCCCCTGAGGCTAGTAGTGGATGTAGAGAGGAGGAAACATGACACAAGGAGGGGAATGGATCTTTCCAGTCCTGTTCAGTTAGTGTATGACGCTATGCATAGATAGCAGCATGACTGGTCCAATTCAACCAAGGGAAGGTGGACCCACAGACTCATACCGAGCATAGGCGAATGGACCAAAAGGAGACAAGGTCAGGTGAACTTCTACCTGACACAGTTACTAACCGGCCATGGATGTTATAGGGCATATCTCTATAAGTATGGTCATGACGTAGACGAGGCATGCCCAGAATGCCGCAATAAAAGGGAGACGGCGGAGCACGTTTTCTTTACTTGCCCGCGATATGTTGTCCAACGAAATTGCCTGGAGAGGACAGTAGGATTCCAGGTAACGCTCTATAGTTAACCTGATGTTAACCACATGTGCCAATTGGAACGCAGTATGTGTTTTTGCAAGGAGGGTATTGACGCAGCAGAGATTAGCTGAGAGAGCAAGGTCAGCAGAATTTGAAGGCAGCACTCGCTGAATCTCCACCCCCCCGAAGTAATACTTGATTGTGGTCCCGGGAGGGGGGGGGGCAAGTGGTTGAAATTGTGACGAACTAGGTTGGGTTTAGTACGTATGCGTTTAGCGAGCCGAGAGTAAGTTTTACGGCGCATCGTGCACATTGGTAGGCCGGGCTACCAATGTCTTTCCAAGATTCCCAACCTTTAGCTCTTAAAGCTATAAAAAAACCTTCTAGTGAGTATTTTAGTGTTCGTAATCGATTCATATTTATTTTGTGATTCGTCAACATCATACGTGTTGTTAAATATGAGTATGATGAGCACTTCAAACTTTGAATATGAATAGAGGTTCCATGATATTAAAATAACAATGAATGCGTATAAGTATCAGAAATTATGAGTATGATTCGATTCTACTCATCTTTTTGAATACTCATTGCTGATGTCTGGTAGGTACCGCGTGCTCTAGTAAGTACATCGACTACTCAGTTAATCAGAATATAACTGTGACCAGAAATTGCGTACATCAGTTACATACATACATAAATAATTGGTCTTTATAACCCTTCAGTCAGGATTACGACCTAGTTTCTCACAGCACTTATGTTGTGTGTGTTAATTTTTATACATGAGTGGCGGTACCTAGATTTTTGGTACAGATTTTTTAAAAACTTTTCATGGCAATTTTTATTTACTTTCAGAGTTTTTGCCAGAAATCGGGTGAGAGGAAGTCGCCTCAGAAATACTTTTTTTTGTATTTCGTTTTAATACCTGACCTGGGGTATGAAACCAGGCTTTACGTCTAATACATAAACCAACACACTACCAACTAGACTACGGCGATAAGTATCTGAAATTATGAGTATGATTAGATTTTACTCATCGTTTTGACTCTCGTGACTCTCTAGTCAAGAGTCATATAAGTTGTCTTGTTTGCTGGCTTACGTATGTAAAATTTAAGGATTATTTTTGTTTTTTTTTAATTCAATTCAAAAGACAAATTTCATGCCCTTCTTAACAGGCCTATCCATAGGAGCATAAGATTTCATAATTGAAACATCGATTAATTACGCCTTTTGGCTTTTTTTATTAGAATCCATAATGGCGCGAGGTGATTGCGATTATAATGCAACAAAACCAACAAAGACAACAAAAAAGAAAACCGACTTCAAAGGCAAAAATCCCAAGCCATTAACTGACTGACTCACTGTCTGTCTGTCTGTCTGTCCGCTTAACTGTTTGTTGGCTGTCACGGCTTATCATAAATTTTCTTTTCATATTTTCATTAAGTTTAGAGCAAAGCGCTGGTGGTAAAAAAAAAAAACATTAACTCGTAATGACACCAGGCAAGGCAAGGCTAGGCAAGGCTTAGATTGGTTAATATTCCCGTATCCTATCTACCACTACCACTACCATTACCATGGAATTGGTTGCCGTTGCTAATGGAAACATCAAAGTGTTAAAGCTCAAGAATTGTTTACACACCGGATGAACGAGTTGTGTTTTCGTTTTACTCTCGCTATTCTATTTTCATTCATTTTTTTTTTGCTCTCTCTTCTTCATCTCTTTGTCGTTTTGTTTTGTTCTTTGATTGTTGTTGGTGACGTTGTGTTCGTTTTTTTTTTTTCAATTTTCTCTTCAGTTTTCTTTTCAGAATTAATTTTGTCGTGCTTTTGATGTTTTTTTTTCGTTTCGTTTCGTTTTTTGCTCCTCCGGAGACACCCGGAAAACACTTTTGCTTTGGCTTTGAGTTGCATTGGTTGGTTGAGGATTGTTTTTTCTTTGTTGTTACCACCACAAGGCCAATGATGTGTGTCAAGAATGTGATTTCCTTTAAAGCGACTTTTCACTTACGAACCGAATTGTTTTTGTATTGAAATTAGCCTTGGCTTAGGGAAGAGTTAATTTTTAATTTCGATGACTTTTCCTAAAAAATCTTTAAGGTGGTGGCTTGTTACGTAACTGGAGTATTGACTCCATTGGCAATAGCATCAACAAAAACAATAGAAATTGAATTGCCAGGTACAGCTAAATGGCGAATCAGTTACATACAGCAACATCCCAGCAGAGACTTGGCATAAAACCAGAGCCATCATAGATGCATTGAAGGAAACTGTATGGCAACGTAATAGCATTTGCCGAGGATACTAGTTGTTGGCCAACCTGCAGCGATTGATAATCCATTAAGCAAAGAATTCCTTCCGAGCAGGCTTCATACGGTACACGGAGGAGGTCAGGAAAACTTAGATCCAAAGCGAGGAACAATTTTCCGATACGTGAGACCAAAAAGCATACAAAATATTCAAACCTGGATCACAATGGAAATAGAAAGAACCATTAGGACACCACCGACGAGCTCGCCAGGGCTGGTGCACTATTTCCGGAATACTCTTCAATCGACTTGGGGATGCCACTTACCTCGGTCAACTTGGCCATCGAGCGGAAATTCTTTCGAGACGCCAACCTATCCTGGGTCAATAAAAGGTCCTGCTCCACCGCTAGGCCCACTTGGTCCCCGATGGAAAGAAGACGCCGGTTACTTATGTACGTCATCTCGATCACAGTGGCCATGCTTACAGGTCATTGTGTTATGGGAAGACAAGCGGAAAGAATGCAGCTTCCATCTAACAACTTCTGCCGTGGGTGCAGATCTGCTGAGGAAGACGAGACTGCCATCCACTTTTTTTTGTCAATGCCCATCTCTTGCGACATGCATATATGGGTTATTTGGCTCTCTAATTCTTGTCAGCATGATGTCAAATTTTCGCTTATCAAACTTTCGGGTTGGTTGTCCAGCGTAGAGTAGTCGAGCTTTTAATGTGCACCCCTTGCGGTGACCAACTTCTTCTTCTTTGGTAGAACTTGGTCGCTACCGAGACTGCGTTTACCTATGGCGTCACAACGGGCCGCTATGCGTGCAAAATCAAGCTTTTGGTATCAAAGCCACCACTCCAACCTACCTACCAACCTACCATTTGGACAAATTTTATTAAGAAACCTGCAGGATAAAGGAAAAGAACTGCGAATGAAAGTTTCAATTGAAGTTAACTTGACATCATCAAAGCAAATTACTTAAGTGACCACTACAACCCTTTAGCCTAGGATTACCTTCTAGCTTCTCGAATCTGGTCCATGATGATCATTATCGAATCAAATAGCATTCGTTATGGCATCCAATTAAAGAGGTGGCCAAGGAATGAAGGACTTCACTTTCGTCCGACTGAATGGCTGAAAGTGGCCAAGGTATACGTCAAGAATTTCCGAATGAAAAGAAGAAGAGCTTTTTGGAGGTGGGAATCTTCGAAAGACATTTTTGTGCCAACAAAAGAATGCACAATTCACAGTCACTGGTGCCTATGTACTAAACCCACGCCCTCTATTCTTCAACCACTCTCCCCCCACGGGACTGCCGTAAGACATTACTTCGCGGAGGGCTGGTTAGCTTTAAAGCTTTATCACTCTAAACCAAATTTCGCCTTCGTTCCTCCAATCTTCGAAGTTCTAGCATAACTTCAGCCATTCTAAATCTGGGGCACAATGTTAGAATATGCTCCCCATCTTCCTGCACATCTACACAGTTTGGGCCTTGAGGGGAAGTATCATGCCTAAATCTGTGCAGGTACTTTCTAAAGCTTGCATGACCAGTTAGGAACTGGGTCACGTAGTAGTTCAGCTCGCAATTTTTGTTTTCCATCCAAGGGTTTATATCAGGGACAAGGTGATGTGTCCATCTTCCCTTTAAACTGTTCTCCCATCGTGACTGCCATTTGTGCATGGAAGTCCTTCGTTCTTCCACTTTATAGCTGCTGTTTGTCGTGGATACTTGAGATGGCGAAAGTGTATCCGCCTCATCTCATTCGCCAATATGTCTATCGGTATTGTGTTTGCCAATACTAGTACCGCTTCATCAGACACTGTCCTGAAGCCACTTATCTGTCCAATGGCGCTAAAACCTATACAACGAGGACAGTATCCTTCTTGTCGTCCGCAAGGAGAGTGCCTCCGACCATATTGAGCAAGCATATAACATTATCGACGTTACAACCCTCGATATTATTCTCCTCTTAAATGGATTTGGTTTCCAAATATTTGGCATTATCCTCGTCAGTGCTCCCTGGGTTACAAGAAGTTCAACCTGTCGTCGATAACACAGCCCTGCAAATTTGGACTTTTTTGTGCAAATAAGATGGCTCCAGGTGTTTTCGAAGGCATTTTGCGCGTCGTACACGAATCTAATTTCATAAACTTTCCATCACGTCAGATTTTCGTGAAAAAGGGGGTTGAAACCCCTAAAAATAGCGTTTTTGGCCATTTTTGAAACATTGTAGAGCTAAACACTACAGTGCTAGAGCCATCGCTATTGTCAGAAATTGACAATTGATCTTTGCTCTTTAAAATGAGTCCAAAGCCAAATTGTTTGCATGCACCCTTCAAGTAGGGGGTGGGTTTATGTCAAGGGGTGCAAGGGAAAAAGAAACACATTACGGAGGTCCTTAAAAATTTTTAAGATTTACTTGAAAATTGTTACTCAGGGGTTTTTGGGGTCGCTGATTACAGATCTTCATTCAGATTTAAAAAATTCAAAATGGCGGATCCAATGTGGCGGTCGAGGTTTATAAAAATTAATCAGATTTACTTGACTGCCATATTGGATCCGCCATTTTGAATTTTTTAAATCTGAATGAAGATCTGTAATCAGCGACCCCAAAAACCCCTGAGTAACAATTTTCAAGTAAATCTTAAAAATTTTTAAGGACCTCCGTAATGTGTTTCTTTTTCCCTTGCACCCCTTGACATAAACCAAACCCATTTTTGAAACCAGATTCGTGTTCAGCGAACAAAATGCCTTCGGAAACACTTGGAGCAATTTTATTTGCAAAACCCATGCAGGGCTGTGTAATCACTTCCAAGTATTTTATGGACCTCTTCGATTCGATCTTAGTGCCTCCAACGGTCACTTCCATCTTCTCCACTATCTTGCGTCCACTTATCAAGATGGCTTCTGTTTGATGTGCAGCAAATGTCAAGTCTGCCTCATCAAGCCATGCTCCAACTTTTCGCATCGAAAAGAAGGAGAGCTGAAGATATTTTCATGGGCTGATGATGACCCAAGCATACCCTTCTTCCTAGGGAATACGAATAGAATAGAATTGCTTTGATAAGGCTAGACAATTAATCCGTGGGAACATAGAAATGAATGAAAGAAATTAATCCTCATCTAGAAATATGTCTTTCAACAAAATAAAACTTGTCAAATGACTGGGAAGAGTATGAATCGTTTTTTCGCTACTCATAAGCACTCATGAAATTTTGAATATAAGTGAGACAACAATATCGGAATTTAACTATGTACTCTGATTCATTCCTACTCACTACAACGTTGATTTATAAGTACAGGTTTCAATGCGTAGTATGCGTACAACGTTGACATCAAACTCATGCCATTCGAAATATGTTTGATTCATAAGCCTACCTACTCATTCTGATTCATAACTTTAAAAAAATACTTCGGAATACTTATAAATGCTTCGAGTTACTCGATCGAAATTTTCCGTTTTAGTTGTTAGGCAGACATCACCTTCTAGTGAGTAATTTAACGTTCGTACGCGATTCATACTTATTTTGTGCTTCGTGTGGGAGTATATGTTGAGTTATGCAGAGTTGAAATCAACATCAACATCATACGTGTCGTCAAGTATGAATGAGTATGATGAGTACTTCAAACTTTGAATATTGGAGTAGAGGTTCGATGATATTAAAATAAGTATGAATGCGTGCGTATAAGTATCAGAAATTATGAGTATGATTCGATTCTACTCATCTTTTTGAATACTCATTGCTGATCTCTGGTATGAATGTAGCCGACCAAATTGATTTTGTTTGTTTTAATTTCGACTTTAAATATGTGTAGGTTACCAGGTTCTCATGCATGCAGTCTTTAAACAGTCTTAAGTGTTTTCAAAATCTGCCTTTCTGTGTATCCACTTTAAACATGTGATTTTCAAAGTTTTTTTTATTTTTTGTTTTACTTTCTTGTCCTTCTTCACAGCATTTGGCCATTCATCCATCGTCGTTTGCATATGTAAAATGGATTTGAGAGTTTAAATGTGTTGTTGTTGTTGTTGTTGTTGTTAGTTGCAGGATAACATTTGCCATTTTATTGTTAAACGCCTGTCTCAAGGCTAAGTGCAGAGAAAACAAATTCCAAATAAAGCTATGTGTGTGTGTGTGTGTGTGTGTGTGTGTGTGTAACTATAAAAAGTTTTTCTGTGTGTAACATTTAACCTCCTCTGGTTTACATGACTATTAACGATATTCTGTTTTCAACTGCAAATTTTGCAAAAAAAAACGTAGAAAAAAACTGTTTTTAAACAAAGTTTTTCGTTTATTGTTGTTTAAACAATATTTTTTGTTTTTGGATTATTGTTGGGCTATTTGCAACAGGGAGTTGAGCCAAAAAAAAAAGAAAACCCACAAATATTTCCCGCCACATTCGTTTATATTTTCCGAAATTGTTTGTTGTTCCAGGGAAAACAGGAAAAACTTTTTCTTTCTATTAATCTCACACGCTTTTAAACAAATAACATATTTATTATTATTTTTTTGTATTTGTTGTTGTTTTTTCGACCAACAACCATTACCACAATGTTGTTATATTGTGTAGAGTGGCCAAGCCGAAGAGGCTAAAAAGTGAAAAACTTTTTTTTGTTAATGGCTTTATGCTTTATGCTTGTTGTTGTTGTTGTGTTTTTCTTAACTAAACGCTTTTAGTAACTTTTATTTGAAACAAATAAAAAAAATTGAAATAAATTTTCCCAAAAACCGTTTAATTTTCCAGTGTTTCAAAGGCAATAATTTATTAAATTGCCGGTAAAACAAGCACAAACACCTTGCCTTACCAAATGAAAGCAGAAATAAACGCAAAAGAAAAGGAAAATCACGGGGAATTGCTTTACAAAATTGTTGGTTTTGTATTTCAAGTCAAGTATTGTTGTGTTCTCTATTGATTTCGACTCTGTTTTGTATCGCCTCTGTTTCGTATTGATTAGTACCGTAATTTTTCCATTCAATGAATCGAAATCATTGTCGGCTCTTAAGTTTGAAAGTGAAAAAGAAGCACAAGAAAAAAATTCTCTAATAAAACGTAACAAACACCACCAGCCCAAGCATACAAACACAATAATTTTCTTGTAAATCTGCTGCTGCTGCTGCTGTTGCTGTTGTTTGTACGCCTACATGGTGGCATGGATACGTAGAATTTTAAAGGATACTCCTGTGCTGTACTCCTGCACAACAACTAAGCAGGCATGTTAATGACGATAATGATGATGCACTTGTTACGTTTTGAATTCATTTTTCTCTTCACTGATTTCATCTTGTTTTTCCCTTGGATTTCCTTTTCGTTTTTTTTTTTTAAATAAAACGGAAGTTTTTGTAGCGTTTTTTTTTTTGTTTTTTGTTTTGAATTTGATCCTGAAATTGTCGATACTCATCATTCCTTTAATTTTTTTCTTCTTTTCGTTTTTTTTGTTGTATTTGGAGTCCTTGAGTTGTTTTGTGGCATTAGAGTTCCGGCGTTTGTGATTATTAACGCTTCGCTCATATATTCTGATTTTTTTAATCATTCATCAGCACTCGGTTTAACTGTTATTTGACTGCTTTGCTGTGATATTTCAGTTGCACATGGCTTTGTTTTATGCAAAAAAAACCTGTGATGTTAGAGTGGGAATAACGAATAATCGTTGCAATGACTCGAATTGTCATGAATCTTGTTTTAAAGGTCAAAGGTTATCTCCTTACAAAGTGTTCTAAAAAGCGATTATTCCCCAGAAGACCAGACTTCCGTTCTTGAAATTCTAATAAGAAATCTAGACCAGGTTCAGACGAGGTCAGATGTTATCTCCTTACAAAGTGTTCTAGAAAGCGATTATTCTCGAAAATCTCCTCCAAGCCAGAAGACCAGACTTTCGTTCTTGAAATTCGAATAAGAAATTTCTCAAAAAGACTAGGTTTAGTTACTCAGAGGTCAAAGGTTATCTCTTTACAAAGTGTTCTAGAAAGCGATTAATCCACAGAATCTTCACCAAGCCAGAAAATTAGACTTTCGTTCTTGGAATTCTAATAAGAAATCTCCCAACAAGACTAGGTTCAAACGAGGTCAAAGGTTATCTCTTTACAAAGTGTTCTAGAAAGCGATTATTTCATAGAATCTCCACCAAGCCAGAAGATCAGACTTCCGTTCTTGGAATTCTAATAAGAAATTTGCCAACAAGACTTGGTTTAGTTACTCAGAGGTCAAAGGTTATTTCCTTACAAAGTGTTCTAGAAAGCGATTATTCCACAGAATCTTCCCCAAACCAGCATTCTGTACTCCACTCATAGCTGGTGTGAGAAGACTAAAGTGTAGTAAAGACCAAGGGTAAGTGAGTAGGTAAGTAAACATCAGTTGAAACACTAGCGAACCCCAGCAGAACAAGTTGCCTATTAAGTACCAACTGTCCTATGCAGCAGGAGGTGGCGCAAAGCTACAAGGCCTCTCAGCAAAACTGTCCTTCAGCTTAGCTTGCAGTGTGAAAATAGCCGTGCAACTGCTGCTGAAATAAATACGAAATGCTCAACAATTGTTTGCTAAGTTTTTAATGCAAATCTGGTGGTCGAAATCGCTTACAAGCTAACAGCTCTTGGAGAATCTTCTGGGAATGTGACAAGAAAATATTGGTGGATACGCCATACAGTTCATAAGCTTTCCATTGAGCCTTTCATATTCAGCACACGTTCTCTTGAAGGCCATAAGAGATGCCGTGTAGAGTAAGATAAACGTAAGTAATCGATTACCTAAAGCCCGATAACCTATTTGTTGTAATTTCTCCATCACTATTCTCCATTCCTTGGGAATGTAACAACATTCGCTGTGTCTGTTCTGGCAAAGCAAGTGTGCAAGTATGTGTGCTTTGGGGTAGTCGCGAGGCAGCTCATTGAGTTCAGTTCACTTGCTGTTGTGGATGTGGAGGATGTAGCTGATGCTGTTGCTGTTTGTGGATAAATGATACCAGGATGATTCTTTCCATTTGGACGCTTCTGAACATGATAACCAAGTTCATAACGTTTGTTTGTTTGTTTGTCTGTTTGTCTGTTTGAATTCGCACAAATCACACACAGAAATCCCATTCCCATTCGAATTCATAGTCGCAGATGAAGTCGTTTGAATTTAAATCTAAGATAAGTTGGGGATCCTGTGCGATTTTTTATAAAATTTGTATTCATTTTTTTTATTTTCTAGCAGAGTATGAGTATAAGTGTGTGTATGTATATATGTATGTACATATGTATGTGTGTTTGTAGAAGTTTAAGAGGATTTGAAGGAATTGCTCTTTAGAGCTGCTTGGATGATTACGTTGTGAGTTAAAGTCTGAAGTATCACATGAAGTGCTTCACTTGCGAGCAGTAAATCCACCAAAAGTGGTTGGCTCTACTTCCATCTTTAAATACTCCTCTCGTAATACAATATTTCTATTTTTTTATGTTTATTTTTGTTGTTGCTTCCTTTATTTATAGCTCTGGGGGTATTTTGAATTTTTTTATTTTTTACTTTTTTACCTGCTTCTACAATCTGCATGAGATTCGTCAAATGTAACCTTGATTTTTAATGATTTTTTTCTCCATTCGTCCTTTATTTCTTTTACTTGCTTTTAAAACTTCATTAAAGGATGGAAAAAGAAAAATTACAAAAACCTGTTGTTGTTTTCGAAATTATTTCAGAATTTTAATTCAGGATACATACAAGGCTTTTAAACAGCAAATGAAAGCAAAATCTTAACAACTTGGGAGAACACAAATTCAAATTTTTTAATAAGTTTTCAAGAAATGACCAGGCATTGGCATTTTATTTTTTAAATCTCTTTTAGCGACAATCTGGACTCTCTGGGCAAATGGAATCAGCTAAACAGGGAAAATAGGAATCTTTTGAATGCCAGATCATAAAGGAATTCACCACAATGAGCTGACTGACAGGCGAGTCTTTAAGGTCGGGCACTTCCAAACCGCTTATACGATTTGAAGGAGAGTAGGCTGATATATTTGGAAGAGTTTTTTTTCGACGAAAAGAAAGATAAAGAATGTCGAAGTCTATACGCAAGCCAAACAAGCTTGAGGCAATTCAAATTTTTGTTGGAAGAGATTTCTGTCATGCATCAGATTAGCCTGAGCAGAGTAACACGCCTTCTGATTTAGCTTTGTACACTCAAAGTACACTTGTTTAGAAGAGGAATCACTGCAAGCTCAATAGGTTTTGTAATGACGAGAATGAATCATTGGAACACATACCTTGAACCAGACAGACCAACAGGACTGGTTACAAATTGTGGAGAGCGTCTGGTTGAAGTCGCCGTGGTCTAGTAGGTAGTGTGTTGGCTTATTAGATGTAAAGCCAGGGTTCGAGCCCCAAGCCAGACATCAAAGACAAAATTCAAAAATTATTTCTTCTGCGACTTCCTTTCAGCAGATTTCTGGCGAAAACTGTGAGCGTTAAATTAAAAATTGCCATGAAAAGTTTCTCAAAAATCTGTCATTCGGAGTCGACTTTAAAACTGTAGGTCTCGCCACTCATGTATAAAATTAACAAACACAACATAAGTGGTGTGAAAATCTAGGTCGTAATCCTGACTAAAGCGTTGTAGGGATCAATTATGTACGTAGCAGGGAAAATAGGAATCTTTTTAATAACGGGTCATGTGGGAATTTACCGCAGTGAACAGACAGATGAGTGTTTAAGAAATATAAAGAATGGCGGATTCTGTTAGCAAGCCAAACAAGCTTGAGGCAATTCAAATTTTTTGTGGATAGAGATTTCAGCCAGATCATAAGAATATAAAAGGCTTTCTGATGGCGCTTTGTGCACTCAAAGAACACTTGTTTAAAAGAGGAGTCGCTTCAAACCCAGTAGATTTTGTATTGATGGGAACGAATTAGAGGAACACGTATTTTAAACCTGTGCGGCTTAATACTTTCCTTATAGATGCCGCCCGGCATCCTGTGGTTTATCACATCGTGGAGCATTTGGTTGCAGTGTTATAACATTTCAACGCAGCAATAGTGATTGAATATGTTTAAAAATTTGTATTTAGACAGGACAGGACTAGCGCGACCTCCTAACATATCATAATTGATCATTTCAATCTTTCAGTCAGGATTATGACGTAGCTTCTCACACCACTTATGTTGTGTGCGTTAATTTTTATACATGAGTGGCGGGACTTTAAAATCGATCAGGAATTTAAAATCGACTCCGAACGACAGATTTTTGAGAAACTTTTCATGTTAATTTTTATTTTAACGCTCAGAGTTTTTGCCAGAAATCTGCTGAGAGGAAGTCGCCGAAGAAATACTTTTTGATATTTTCGTTTTGATGTCTGACCTGGGGTGTGCACCGAGAGCTCTAGTCTAATAAGCCACAACACTAGCGGCCACAAACTTTCCTAAAATCAATTACAAATGAATTCCACGAATTACAGAGCTTTAGTTCGACTTTTTCTTCAATAAAATTTCAATAAATCAATATCCTACTCTTCAAAGAGGAGAAAATAGAAGAGAAAAATTAAATGAATTTTAAACAAAAAAAAAAATAAAAAGTTTATACTGGCCTTAGAGAGAGAGAGAATAAGTCAACAGCCAGTAAGTTTGGACGTATGTGTGTTAGAGTTTGTGTGTGTCTGTGTGTGTGCAACAAAATGTTTTGATACTCTTTCATTAATTCAATTTTATTTATGTTGCAATCCTTACCTCTCTCTCCTTCTTGCTCTCTTTCTCTCACTCTCTGTAAGCTCCTGTTTTGTTTTTTTTTTAATTTCTTTCTTTTGTTATTGTATTTGCTAGTGTTGCTGTTGTTGTTGCTTTTCAGTTTTTATATTTTTTTAATTGAAGAGTGCGCGACTTTGATAATACCCAGTGTGTCTGTCTGCTTCAGTAGTTTGTTTTTGTTGTTTTTCGTTTATTTTTTTTGTATTTTTTGTTTAATTTTTGCTGTTCATTATTATTGCGCTGATGAAACATCAACTTAGTGCTACAGTTGCTGTTGTTGTTGCTGTTGCTGTTGCCTTACTTCCCATGTTTGCAATGATGAGAGTATAATAATGGCTGCTGTTAGTGTTGCTGTTGCTGTGTATAATGAAATCCGTACGTACATACGTACACTTTCAGGGGCCACGCTTAAAATAACGAAAGTTACTCTCTATGCGTAGGCGAGTATGTGAGTGTAGAGCAGCAATGTTTGTGCAGTGGCAACGTTTTAAATGTCGTACGGTCTGACAAGCAGGCTGCCAAAAAAAACAAAAACAAAAACAAGAACGAAAAAAGTGTGATTAAATGTGTTTTTTTTTGTGTGTTTTTTTGCTTGATGATATAAAACGTTTTTCGAAACTTAATTAAAATTGCAAAAGTTTACAAAACATTTTCTTCCACCATTACCATCAGTGTTGCTGCTGCTGCTGTTACTGCTGCTACTTGCTATAGACGTGACATAATTTTTCTTAAATTTCTAAAAGGACTTTAAGTGTATGAGACTTATGCAGTTTCTTGTGCTTGTCATTACGAATTCAACTTAAATTTTATTTGTTTTTTTTTTTTTTTGTTTATACAGACAAAAAGTTCCCAATACCTTAAAAGATTTCATGCCCCCAGTATTTAAAACATTAAACCTAATCTCTCCGCAAATTTTTGGCAAAAACTCTGAGCTTTAAAATAAAAATTGCCATGAAAAGCTTCTCAAAAAATCTGTCGTTCGAAGTCGACTTTAAACTATAGGTCCCGCCACTCGTGTATAAAATTAACACAAACAACATGAGTGGTGTGAGAAACTAGGTCCATAATCCTGGTTGTAATGACCAATTATTTATGTAAACCTGACCTTAAAGTGGACCTTCACTTTGCAAAAATAACTTAAAAATCCTGTATACTTTATATAAGTGCGTGTTGCATGATCCAGTATCCTTTTCTTTTGATTCAGTAACAGTAAATAGCCGACAATATTAAAATTATCACGTCCACATAATTTAATGGCTTTCTGTTCACTTTTTTTCATTATTGCCATCATTTTCGTTCTACCAATTCCATTGAATTTTCATATTACCAGGACTCTTTCTACCCGAAAAGAGGAATTCCATGTAACAAGTAAGCAAAAAAAAAAAAACTCTCTGAAATTATTATACGGGAAAGCGTAGCAAAAAAAGAAAGAAATTTCGAACATAAAAGTTCCATTTGCCATACCGGATGCAACTCCACGCACTGTTTTACTACTTTCGTCCCGTTGACTGCTGCTGTAGCTGTGTAGCTTTGTAGCCACGGAGGAAGTACAACGCAATTGTGATTAATTGCAAAAGAAAAAGAAAAAGAAGAAGAAAAAAAGGAGAAGAGAGAAAACCCAAACGACAGTAAATGAAATGGACATTTTCTTTATAACCTCTCCTCTCCCCCTCTCTCTCCTGTCTCTTGCAACCACTCTCTTAACGTCATGCTTAATTCTTCGTCGAAATTCTTAAATTTTTCTTGTGATTTCTTGCCGTACCCCCATTACATTACCATTACATCACTCAGCTCTTTCGTTGCTGGCAGAAATAAAATTAAATGCTAAACGTCTGTCTGGCAGTCATTAAACAAAATTGTAATATTTTCTTAGAATAATAATAACAACAACAACAACAACAACAATGAAGAATACAAATCAAATGAATTGAATTGAAAAAGACGAAGAAGAAGACGCAGCGACAGAAGCAATCGTTGTAATTTAAAAAGAAATTCAAATTACAAGATGGCAGGTATTTCAAGACGAACAGGTCAAGGTAGATTATTAAGCAAATTACTTGGGAGCCTTACATCTTGCATGGAAGATATTTACATTTCATTTTTTAAACGTTATTTAAGAAAATACTGTATTGAAGCCGTTGTGTTGGCTTCTTAGACGTGAGGCCTCGAGTCGAACCCAAGGTCTGACATCAAAACGAAAACATGAATAAAAATATTTCTTCGGAGACTTCTTCTCAGCAGATTTCTGGCAAAAACTCTGAAAGTAAATTAAATTGCCAACAACACTTACAACAACCAATTACAACAATTCAGTCAGGTTTACGACCTAGCTTCTCACATCACTTAAGTGTGTTAATTTTTATACATGACTAGTGGGACATACAGTTTAAAGTCGATTCCAAACGACAGATTTTTGAGAAACTTTTCATGGCAATTTTTATTTTAACGCTCAGAGTCTTTGCCAGAAATCTGCTGAAAGGATGTCACCGCAGAAATATTTTTTTCATATTTTCGTTTTGATGTCTGACCTGGGATTTGAACCGCGGCCTTACGTCCAATAAGCTAACACACTACCTACTAGACTAGGGCGACTTCAATGTCTTCTTAAATTATCGAATTCTAATCCATATTCCGACTGACTAATAATGTTTCCACGAGTTGTTTCCACTTTTTTTTGGATTTTAACGACCACTATTGAGTGTAGCGTGTACAAATCAATCTCTTATCATGTCTGTAAATGTGTCCTGTATTCCATTTACATTTGTATGTCTGTATGTCATTGTGAAGTAATGTCTGTGCGAGTAAATATTTTATTAAAGATTTGATGATTTTGTTTTCATTTCGATTAAATGCTGATGATGCTGATGTTGATGATTCTTCTTCAATTTCGTCCAACTGTTACATTTAGTTTGTCTAGCCATTCCACCACTCTTTCAACGTTGCAGTAGCTGTGTTTCAGTCTAGAGAGGAGGAGGAGGAGGAATAGTTTCATTTGGAATATTTTGTAATCAGTTAAATGCACGTTTTCCAGTTGGATAATCAAAACTTTATCAAGATTACACTCTACTCTACTCTACTCTACTCCGCTCTAATCTGTTTTGCTCTGTTCTGCTAAGATTTCTATACGCACCAGTTCCTGCTTCTGCTTCTGTTTCTATTCCTTTTACGTGCCTTACTTTTCTAATGTTCCTTTACAATACAACAAGCAACAGTCAATTCTAGCATACACACCCATACGTGTACGTATTTAAACTGTGTGTGAATGGTATGACTCTGTCCACCTCAACGAAAGGGTATTCGTTTCGTTTCGTTTATAACGGACGAATGCGTTTCGTTAAGCCGTTCAAAGAAAATCAATCTCCGCTCAACTCAACTCATCACAACTCATCGCAACTCATCTGTTGGTTGTTTAGCGCAGAGTTAAATTATCATTAAATTTATCACACACACACACACACTTATAAGCACATATTGAATATAAATTTCCCTTTCTATATCTCTAACACTGTATATGTACACATGTATTTATATTCCGTATTTGTATTTGCATATACGAAATAACTCTCTTGCTCTTGCTCTTCCTCTTTTTCTTTTTTTGGTTATGGAATTAATTTGTGTACATAAGGTAAGCTAAAGATGGATGGATGGTTGGTTGGTTGGCTTGCTATGGATAACGGGAAATCTCACAAGGGGAAGTTTTTTTTCTTGCTTTAGTTGTGTGGGTAATTTTATTTAAAACAATCCACGGGGTTTACACACATTTAAGCGAACACGAGTGTATGTGTATGTTGTATCATTTTGTGTGCATGTTGTATCATTTTATCTCTTCATCTCGTTTTTATCAGCATGTTTATGCGTTTCCTGTCGTTGGACTTGATTTAATATAGTTTTTTTTAACATTTATTTTAAAGCGCGAAGATTAGATGATTGCAACAATATGTTCAGAATATTCATCGAATACATGTGGACACTTCACACACACACACACATACACATTCGTAGTCACTTGCTCATCCGCAAGTAATCTTCCTCATATCTTACACTCGAGAAATTTGGTTAATCAAATACATGAAGAAAAATTTATGAAATTTTTGTATTTCAAAAACTAACAGACTTAAATGGAAGACTATTAAGACGTGTTACTATTCTCAGGCTAGTCTGTTGCATGACTGAAATCTCTATGAACAAAAAATTTGAATAGCTTCAAGCTGGTTTGGCTTGCGAACAGAATCCGTTCTTCTTTGTCTTTCTTAAAGACTCATCCGTCTGTTCATTGCGTTGAATTCCGCCATGACATGTCATTAAAAAGATTCCTAATTTCCCTGCTACATACATACATAATTAGTCATTACAACTCTTTAGTCAAGATTACGACCTAGTTTCTCACACGGCTAATATTTTAAGTATTAATTTTACACATGAGTGCCAGGACCTACAGTTTAAAGTGGATTCCGAACGCTATATGTTTGAGAAACTTTTTCATGGCAATTTTATTTTAACGCTCAGAGTTTCTGCCAGAAATCTGCTGAAAGGAAGTCGCCGTAGAAATATTTTTTCAAATTTCGTTTTCATGTATGTCCAGGGGTTTGATCCGTGGCTTTACGTCTAATAAGTCAACACACTACCTACTAGACTACGGTGACAATCAGACTAAATTCTGTGAACTAATAAGTGTCGGAAATTGCAATACAACTCTGTTGCATAACTTATATGTCTATGTCTACCGCGCTAGACCTCGTACAGGTGGATAAGCACTAATCTAACTTTATGAAATTCACTTCCTTTAGATGTTTATTCTGCTACTTACGTTATCAATAGATTCAAACCTAAAGACCATAAACATTTCCCCCTCTTTTCTCCCTTCAACAAACAATTTTTCCAGTTCTAACGCAATGCATTCGACACCATTATTCCGAGCGTGCACATGTTGAACTGAATACCAAATATATCTCCAAAATCTCTCAAACTTAGGTTGTGGTATGCAGTCGACACCTTGGAAGTCAAATACCCGTCACTTCAGGTGTCTTCTAGGGAGGAAGAGAGGGGTATCCTTAAGGCAATCAAATAGAGAAAATGCTGATCTAATTCGACAACCGCATTACGATAAAGTCTTGCAAAGTTCAGTTATTTCTGCGGCGACTTCCTCTCAGCAGATTTTTGGCAAAAACTGTGAGCGTTAAAATAAAAATTGCCATGAGTCGACTTTAAATTGTAGGTCACGCCACTTATGTATAAAATTAACACACACAATGTAAGTGGTGTGAGAAGCTAGGTCGCAATCCTGATTGAAGGGTTCTCAAGACCAATTATGTACGTATGTAAGTTCAGTTTGCTTATGAATAATATCTAATACTCTGCAAAAAGTCAGATTTTTCTCCATGACAGAGGTTTCTAGGTAATAGGGCCATACGTGGAAACTATAATTCAATTCCAAAGTCAACACTCCCTGCATAGAAAAAAGAATATGAAAGCTTTATTTATCGCTCTGGCCTAGTCTTTGTATAGACCAATTCGAGTTTAAATACCCGATCTATATGATGAATAAAAGCCGTTTACTGTGCATAGCATGCGATGATATTAACTAGACCGGGTTACTGAAAATTATCGAAAGTTTCAAATTAAAATTTGCATTCAGACTTCAACTCACTTTATTACCGTGAGTGTAAGTAAATGCAGAATTTTAACCCCCCACTACCACGACTACTACCCAAGCCAGCATGCCTTGTTCTTAACAAAAGTCAGCTTTTATAACCAAATTAAATTATCTTCCAGCAGGATACATACCCTCCTTCTATCGCAATAGAACACAGAGACTTTTTCTTTGGCTATATAAGTTGCATGCAAAGTACCACTGCAAGGACATACAAACATGGGTGACACAACCACACACACACATGCTCACACCCACAAACACATTAACAATCATTGGATTTTATAATCTACAAGGTAACGTGCAATGCGTGTGTCTTGCGTTCAAAAAATATGGATTTTGGCTTCTCTTCCAATCAAATTGTTTCCGTTGGATTTTAAAATCAACTTCTTCTTCTTCTTCTAATTCATGCAACTTTGCTGGGCTGCTGGCAATCCCTCATTTTCATCACAGTCATCATCATCATCATCACTATTCTCTTAACGTTCTACTCGTGAACTTTTTTTGTGTTTTGATTTGCCGTGATTGAATTCGTATTTTTAATACGTTTGACCCCCAGGCAATGGTTGTGAAAATATACAGGGTTGCACAAGAGTGCCTGTCTACAAGAGAGTGAGTGAACGTGCGCCTGATTAACATATGTCAACAGAATAATAAAGATCTGATATGATGTGGATGTGGATGTGGATGAGTCTGTTCCAAAGTCTTTTCCTTATTTTCTCGTATTTTTTTTTTTTAATCCCAAGTACTTGGTTGGTTGGTTGGGTTTGGGTTGGGCAAGTGGTGGTATCGCAAAACAATATGACAGCAGACACATGTTGCTTTCCAATATCAACTCAACTCAACGCAAATCCAATTGAATTGAATTGAATCGCATTTGAATTGAATTGAAGAATGGAAAATTGAATTATTTTTGCTTATTTTGATAAAAATCATTAAAAATCTGTTTTCAAGCATTTCTCTTTCGTTAGATTTGTTTAATAAAGTGGCTCAAATTGAATTATAATTCAGCAAATTCAATATCAATTTGATTGAAGTCACGCACAGACAAACAGACGGCAGAGAAAAAAACACTTTTTTTCAAACTTTTGTTAAAATGTTTGCTTTTACAGCAACTCAACCATAATCGACAAATAATTTGAGGCATTCGATGGTGTCCTAAAAGCATCCTTGCAGAACCAGGCCCTTGATAATAGGGTAACCAACCTCCTTTTCCATTCTCTCTAATCTTAATGGCTATGGGTGATCGCTATCATTCATATACCATTGGACATGATCAGAAGGTTAATATTCGATGTTAAGTGACCCATAGGAAAACAGGAGTATTACCCATAATACCCACAGTATTGTTACGAAAATGAAAAACCAAGATACTGGTGTTTTGCTTTTACATCGCTTAACATTAAAATTATAAACAAAAACAACAAAAACAAAACAATGCAGTAAACAAACCTGTTCACGAATTATCGGACTGCTTAATAGAACTACAAACACCAGCATGGTAAACAAGTAAACAAAAACACAACAACAAACACTACAAGAATAAATGTAAACAAAATACACAAACAAGAATAATGAAACAACGATGTTTACATTTATAGAGACCTCGAGAAGGCGAAGCCACGAATATTCGCCTTCAAGAACATTCATCAGACTGTTTACGTTGCTATATAAAAGGCAAGACAAAGCAAGCGACTGGGAGAGTGAAGTTCTGTCAGTCTTGTGTGAAGACGCGGAGTGTTTGAAGAGAGTAATCGTGATTTGAAAATCTCCATTACAAAGATCTGTCGAATAATTGTCTAGTAATTGTTATTTTTTATGCTAAATGTATAAACAGAGGAATAACAAAGAAGAGTAATTGTTGTAGTTTACATCAAGTTGTGAACAGTGGCATACAGAATTGTGCGAATAATAAAGAATTTTAATTAAAACTGAACACAAATTAATTTTTATTTCTACGAGCTCATATTTTAAGCGTTTTTTAAAGGTAAAAACGTAACCATATTCTAAAACTAAACGTTCCTGGCTTCTACAGTCAGTTGTTAATACACATACATACATAATTGGTCATTACAACCCTTCAGATAGGATTACGACCTAGTTTCTCACACCACTTATGTTGTGTGTGTTAATTTTATACATGAGTGGCGGGACCTACAGTTTAAAGTCGACTCCGAACGACAGATTTTTGAGAAACTGTTTCATGGCAATTTTATTTTAACGCTCAGAGTTTTTGCCAGAAATCTGCTGAGAGAAAGTCGCCGAAGAAATATTTTTTGTTTTTTATTTTGATGTCCGACCTGAGGCTCGAACCCTGGCTTTTCGTCTAATAAGCCAACACACTACCTACTAGACCACGGCGACTTCAATACGGAAATAGAAAACAAAACAATGAAAATTACGGACATGAATCTTCGATAAAAATCGTAGAACATTTTCAGTAATGGAATGTAAAAGTAGAAGACAAGGCCATCTACACTTGTATTGTTGATGATTTCTTTTTCTCGAGAGCAGAGATCAGCAATGAATCGTTTTTTCGGTACTCATAAAAACTCTTGAAATTTTGAATATAAGTGAGTCAAGAATATTGGTATTTAACTACCTATTCTGATTCATTCATACTCACTACAACGTTGATTTATAAAAACAGATTGCAATTAATATGCGTACAACGTTGACATCAAACTCATACCATTCGAAATATGTTTGATTCATAAGCCCCTACTCATTCAGATTCATAACTTTAGAAAAATACTTAGGAATACTTATAAATGATTCGAGTAATTCGTATCATTCATAATAATTCACAGGAAAAAGACTCATAAGCAAAAAAGTCAGAGCAATAAGCGGAGCAAAAACTTCTAGTAAGTATTTTAGAGCTCGTACGCGATTCGTACTTAATTTGTGCTTCGTGTATATGTTGAGTTATGGAGAGTCGAAATCAACATCAACATCATACGTGTTGTTAAGTTTGAATAAGTATGATGTACTTCAAACTTTGAATATGAGTTCCATGATGAAGTATGAATAAGTATAAGTATCAGAAATTATGAGTATGATTCGATTCTACTTTTTGAATACTCATTGGTGATCCCTGCTCTCTATCGATGACCTTAATTGAGTCTACATACATACATACATAATTGGTCATTACAACCCTTCAGTCAGGATTACGACCTAGTTTCTCACACCACTTATGTTGTGTGTGTTAATTTTATACATGAGTGGCAGGACCTACAGTTTAAAGTCGACTCCGAACGACAGATTTTTGAGAAACTTTTCATGGCAATTTTATTTTAACGCTCAGAGTTTTTGCCGCAAATCTGTTGAGGAAGACGCCGAAAAAATACTTCTTTTTGTATTTTGTTTTGATGTCTGGCCTGGGGCTTGAACCCTGGCTTTACGTCTAATAAGCCAACACACTACCTACTAGACCACGGCGACTTAATTGAGTCTAACGAATCAAAAATAGATTTGAAAAGACCAGGCTCAATGTTTCGTACTACAATTGCCTAAGTGTTGCTCAAGAGCAGTTTTCTGACAAAAAAAATCTGAAGAGTAAATTAAAATAACCATGAAAAGAATCCTAAAAATCTGTCGTTCGAAGTCAACTTTAAAGTGTAGCCACTGCCACTCACTGATTAAATTAACACCCACAAAAGGGGTGGTGTGAAAAGCTAAGTTGTAATCCTAACTAAAGGGTTGTAATGAACAATTGAATAAGAAAGTAAGGAAAGACAAAGGCCCTAATAAAACCATAAGAACTTACAAGTTTTAGATTAGAACCACCAGGATCGAACTTGAAGAGTTGATTCATAATAAAAAGCAAATAACTGTAATAGATTTCCATGGAATATAGGGTGAAACCCCCTTAGGTTTCACAATATTTGCCTTTCGAATAATTAAATCAAATACTTTGCTTAAGAGGAGGAGACTCCACAAAAAATTATTCAATAAATCTCTAGCATTTGTTTGTCTTCCTTTGGTACGTTTTTTCTCTTGGTTTTGCTTTTAAACTGCATTACCATAAATATGCAAATGCTTCCTTAACTTGTTTGGAATTTTTTAAGGTTTTTTCATTCTGTTTTTGCTGGTTTTTTCATAGCCCCCCCCCCTAGTATTTGCAAACAACATGCTTAAGTGTGCCCTTGTTTTTCAAGAAGTTCAGTAAAAGAGATGAAATTTTTTTACAAAAAAAAAATTTAAATTTTCTATTAAAAAACGAAAAAAAAAAATAAGAAAAGTAAGTGTACCATCGAATAGAAAATAGGGGTGGGGGATGGGGGCTTAGGCATATTGTGGGTAGTAAGTGGAGGATGGAGTGCGGTTGTATGATTTCTACACTCATTAAGAAGGCTCTTGAGTCAACGTTGAAGTGAACAAGCGGCTGGCTATGGCTAATTGAAAATGTAAAACAACAATAATAATAATAGCAACAACAACAACAACAACAACAGCAATAGGCAAGTATTTTGTGGCATAAAGTCGCGCGTTGTAAATATTCCACTCCTGCTGCCACAATTTTGCTATCAACCAGGCCAGCCTAATGTTAGAATTCCATTTAAAAATGGAAATTTTTGTTGTTGTTGTTGCTATTGCCGCCCTTTTTTGAGTACTACTAGTAGCATTAGTTGTTGTTGTTGTTGTTCGTTCATTAATGTTTGAATGCTTTCGAAATTGAGAGTGTGGCATGGGTAGGACAAAGGGAGGACACCACACCAGTTGACCACTTTCAATGATGATGGTTGGCCTTTTCGTTTTAATTTTTTCATTTTTTCAATTTTTCCAAGCTTTAGCTAGAGTTCTACGGGCTGGCTGTTCATTTCATTGGTTTCGGTGTGTGTTTGTGTGGCAAGAACTTTGGCGATTGAAAATTAATGGCAGGCAGGCAGGCAGTCATACTCGAAACGATGAAAATTACTTCAGAAATTAAAACAAATTTTCATGAAAATTAAAGGAAAAACAACAACGAAAAAAAACAGAAGAAATGGCAACACTTAACTACACGGCAACTCTTTAGCTGGCTGGTAAGGCTTTTAGTAATCACCGAGACCAGGCAGAGTCAGTTGGTGAGCTTGTCAGCTTGTCTTTGGTATTTTCGAAATTCGTTAGACGAACTACAATTTTCTTGTTGTTGTTGTTGTCATATAAGTTCAGTAATTAAATTGCTTGCCTATGTATACAACACAACTACACAGTATGGCTATGGCAGCCATTCATCCATCCATCCACCCATCCACCTTCATTTATCCTTGATGATGTTGTTGCTGTTGTTGCTGTTGCTGATGATGATTTTTATTAATTCTCTCTAGACAATGATGACGGACAAGTGGTTTATGGTTGGCTTGCTTGCTTGTTTGTTTGTTTGTTTGTTCTACTGATAGTTGTTGGTTACCTTGTGAAATTAATGGTTGAACGTTGCAAGGTTGCAAGTATGAGAGGAGCAGTATAATGTTGCCTCCCCTCTTGTAAGGATTTATTGGTTGGCTGCTTGCTTGCTTGCTGGCCTGTTTGCTACTCTCTGTGTGTGTAGGTGGGTGAGTGAAAATGAAGCTTCTTAATCCGTTTATCTTACTTCGTACACTGATGGTCTTCTCAAACACTCAGTTCAAACTCACACACACACACACACACAGTCATTATTCCCTTTCTTTTTGGCCTGTTTTCGTAAATTTTTCAATTCCTTTTTTGTCTCTTCCTCTTATTTTGCTTTGTCATTTGCCATTAGCCCCACCAGCCAAAAACTGCTACGAGTTGTGCTGTACGTTTTGGTACGTTTTGGTACGTTTTGGTACGTTTTTGATGACTGTTTTCTACAGTTTTTAACCAATTTTACTATATTTTTAGCCACTTGGCCGCTTGGCCACTTTCCTTTAGACGACCATGGCCAAGTAATGAAAATATTTCATCAAACAAAATGGCGGGTAAAATGTCTGTGCATGTGTTCAACGTGATTGTAACATAATTTTGCTGTTTTTTTTGGCATGCTTTTGCCATGACTACGGCATCCTCCTCCTTCTTTTCTCCCCGTTTCAATCAAAATTTCTGTTTTCTGGGGGGCGAAATATATATGAGTGGGTATTTGCCAGGGTAAAGTGGATTATAAAGGATGTGTTATTAAGGGGCCTTTTCATAACGTAACACACGGCTGACCCTGAAAACAACGATAAACAATGATGTTTAAATTTATAGAGATTACGAGAAGGCGTAGTCAGGAACATTTGCCTTCAAGAACATTCATCAGACTGTTTACTCTGCCCCATATAAAGGGCAAGGCAAAGCAGGCGACTAAAGTCGCCGTGGTCTAGTAGGTAGTGTGTTGGCTTATTAGACGAAAAGCCAGGGTTCGAGCCTCAGGCTAGACATCAAAATAAAATACGAAGTCGGCGTCTAACTCTCCGCAGATTTCTGGCAAAAACTCTGAGACCAAATAAAATTGCCATGAAAAGTTTCTCAAAAAATCTGTCGGTCGGAGTCGACTTTAAACTGTAGATCCCGCCTCTCATGTATAAACTTAACACACACAACATAAGTGATGTGAGAAACTAGGTCGTAATCCTGACTGAAGGGCTGTAATGACCAATTATGTATGTAAAGCAGGCGACTGGGAGAGTGAAGTTCTGTCAGTCTTGTGTGAAGACACGGTGCGTTTGAAGAGAGTAATCGTGATTTGAAGATCTCCGTTACAAAGCTCTGTCGTATAATTGCTTAGTGATTGTTATTGTTAATGCAAAGGATGTAAAGCTAGGCATAACAAAGAAGAGTAATTGTTGTTGTTTACATCAAGTTGTGAACAGTGGCATACAGAATTTTAATTAAAGCTAAACACAAATTTATATTTATTTTATTTGCAATCTATGAGCTCAAATTTTAAACTTTTTTAAAAGATAAAAACGTAACAATATACTCATAGTATATGGACCAACCGTACCAACCGATTACTTGCTCTTGGTCGTGATGTCATCTCGATCACAGTGGCCATGCTTACAGGTCATTGCGTCATGGGTAGACACGCGGAAAGAATGAGGCTCCCTTTCAACGACTTCTGCCGTGGATGCAGGTCCACTGAGGAAAAGGAGACTGTTGTTCACTTTCTTTGCCAGTGCCCGTCTCTTGCTAGGTGTAGATATAGGCTATTTGGCTCTCCATTCCTTGTTAGCTTAACGGAGCTATCATCTATTGACATCAAGGATATAGCTTCGTTCATCAAACTTTCTGGCTGGTTTTTCAGTGCGGGGTAGTCGTGCTTTTGTTGTGCAGCCCTTGCGCTGACCAACTTCTTCCTTTTCCCTGATTTCGGTAGAACTTAGTTAGTACAGGGACTGCTGTCACCCGTGGTATCACAACGGGCCGCTATGCGTGCTCAAGTGAGCTCTGTGATAACAGAGCTACCACTCCGACCTAACCTAACCTAACCTATACTCATAGTAGGGTAGATGGCGTCAATTTTATATGTCCTTATGATCCAACTAAGACTTACAAGAAGATAGGACATGATGTCCTCACCGACAATGAAACGTGATGTCAGATTTCGATAGTAATGGTATCGATTACTATTGCTCTTTAGACTCTTGATACTTTGCTTCCTTTCTGATCATAATTCCATGGGAAAACCTTCTTCAAAAAAGGCCCTTTTCCTGTTATAAATTCCTTAATTTTAAATACTCCCTCAATGCCAAAAATATTACAACAACAACAATACACACATAATATTTGGCGAAGCTTTTAATATTTACTAAAGTGGGCTTTTATTCTCTCTATTATTGGGGATGTTCGACCGTTATGGATAGAGAATACTAAGGATGGATGGATGGATGGATGAATGGTTGGTTGGTTGGATGGGGTGGCAAATTTTCATTGTGGGTGGTTTGTTGGGTAGTATGTAGTAAAGCAGTGTGCAATGTAGTAAAAATGATGACGTTGGATGAATGAGTGGATGGTAGAGTAAATGGCGATGGTCCATCCAAATGGGCGTGAGTGACTGTTTGTTTGTTTGTTTGTATGCCTGCCTGTTCACTAGTTATTGTTGAAAGTACTGGGAGATCAATAAGTTGGCCATTTTCGTTTGTAGTCGGTTTACTTATTTTCTTTTTCGTGTTTGTTGTTGTTGTTGTTGCTTTTGTTTTATTACATTTTGTAGCTGAGTTGGAGTTTTACTATCCCCCTCTTCCTCCCACCCAATTTACTTTCATGCTCAACAGCCATGGGCAGCCTTAATTTTTGAATGTGGATGTGAGGCAAAACTGAAACTGTTTCTCCAAAAAACAACAACAACAAAAAACACACACATTGTAATGCGGCAAGTTGTAAAGGAGATTATTTTTGATTGATTTTTCTCTCATTCGTCGTATCGTCGCCGTCGTCGTTTACTGTTACTTTTTTTCTTACGTTTATACTGTATTGTGTGTTGGTGTGTGTTGTTTTTGTTATGGAATTAGTTTTTACTTTCTCTATTCTAATTTTGTTGTTGTTGTTGTTGCTTTTGCTTTAATACGCATAAGTTGTATGTCTGTTTGCCTGTGTGCCCGTGTGTCAGCCAGTATATTTCGCTTTTTAATATTATTTTTCAATTAAAAACAGAAAAAACATAAAAATTGAAATGTTTTTTATTTTTTTTTTATTTGAAATTGAAACGTAATTTATTAATAATTCCTCATACCTCCCCTGCCCTTCATCAGTTTCCTTAGATGCTTTTTTTTAGCGGATTTAAAAAGCTTTTGATGTTTTTAATGAATTTATTTTACTTAATTAGTCTTTCCCTCTCTCGCTAAGATTTTGGCGATTTTTTTTTTGGTTTTAATTTTAATAAATAAAATCATTTAAATATGCTTTTGAGTAGCACAGTGTACGTGATATTTAAAGCTGATGTCCTAAAGTCCGTTTGAAATTTAATGTAAAATTTAAAGAACATTTCTTGTATAAAATTGAAACAAATTATTAAAAGGTTGAATGCCCCGCTCGAAATAATTACGAAAGTATTATAAACCGTCAGATCACAAAGCCCGATAATGAATCTTGTGTTAGATTTGTTTCTGAATATTCCAAATATAGTTTACATGGTTCTAGTCCAGAGATTAGCAATGAGTATTCAAAAAGTAAAGTAGAATCGAATCATACTCATAATTTCTGATAGTTATACGCATTCATAGTTATTTTAATATCATGGAACCTCTACTCATATTCAAGGTTTAAAGTACTCATCATACTTATTCATACTTAACAGCACGTATGATGTTGATATTGATTTCGACTCTTCATACCTCAACATATACACGAAGCACAAAATACGAACACTAAAATACTCACTAGAAGGTTGTGTGTTTGCTCTGCTTGCTGCTCTCTCATTTTTTGCTTATGTGTCTTTTTTCTTTTGTTGCAAATGCAACGTATGCTCTTCGTCAAACACTGTAGTTCAGACCTTAAGCGTTTTTTGGATTACATTTGTATGCTAAAGCCCTGACTTCCATGAAGCACATCTAATCAAAACCTTAGATTTCATACAGGAAATAAAGATTTTTAATTCAATCTTGATAAGGATTTTTCGAGTTTATGTCCGCTTTCGACCCACTAGACGATATTAAAATAATATTACGTCTTCCAAATATTGGTCATCAAGTCGGCATTTCTTTTATCGTCGATGTTATTTCTAAGTCCTATCAATAAAATAATATTGAGTCCTGCTTTCCCTATCTGTGAGTCAGGCGCCAGATACCATCAGCATAGTCGAGGTCTGCTCGAATTTTGTGTAGATCACAGGCTTTACCATTTGTTTTCCCACATTAAGACAGTTTACAGCACACAATTAAATACAATATTGAATAGCATTCTCGAGAGAGAGCCTCATCCTTGTCTAATTCAGTATTAATGGCGATTGGGCGATGGGGTAACTACTACTGTCGTACAACGCCATTATACTGCCAACGATTTTTCTACGTGGCTCAAAGTGGGGAATGTTGCCACATATTTCAACTTTTCTTGTGCGTTCGTCATGTTCGGAGATCTATTACGTCTTTAGGGAATGAACCACTATATGCATACATACATAATTTGGTCATTACATGCCCTTAGTTAGGATTACGACCAAGCTTCTCATACCACTTATGATGTGTGTGTTAATTTTATACATGAGTGGCGGGACATACAGTTTAAAGTCGACTCCGAACGACAGATTTTTTTGAGAAACTTTTCATGGCAATTTTTATTTTAAAGCTCAGAGTTTTTGCCAGAAATCTGCTGAGAGGAAGTCGCCGAAGAAATACTTTTTGTATTTTGTCTTGATGTCTGGCCTGGGGTTTGAACCGAGGCCTTTCGTCTATTAAGCCAACCTCTTTGGATTGGATCTTCCTTTATAACAGCTTTAAAACAGTTACAGCCTATGAATAGTAGACGGCCGGGACATGCAGAAAAGTTCTGTGACAATTTGAATGTTCTAATCGCCAATAACAAAACATGTTTCTGTAATCCTGTAATTTAATTAAATTCCTTAAAGACTTTTTTTTAAGAAATTCATATGGTTTCTCCCAAAGGACGAAAATAAAGAAAAGAACATGAAGAAGAAGATGAAGACCACATAATTGATTATTATTGACAGAGTCACCAGAAATTATCAATTCGAAGCACAGACGACAGGGTCTATTACTTGGAAGAATTGGTGACCAGTGAAGCGTTAAAAACGAAGGATTAATATTAATAAACAGGAGCGTGCAACGATGCTGATGGTGATGGTGACAACATTTACTATCGAACATTAAGCATGTCATGTATTCAATGACTCAGTTAGTTACTCAGTCAGTCAGTCAGTCAGTCAGTCAGTCATACATTCAATCATTCAATCATTCACTCATTGTAGCGTTAAAATTTAAGATAAAAGCCCATCAAATGAATATGAAAAGATGATATCTTATGACTCTTTTTCTCTTTTTTTTTGGAGGGGGGGAAGGAAACTTAAACGTGGTGACATATACATCACATGTCACTTCGCATCAACATCATAATCTATTGGAAGGAATACTTTTTATTTTCTTTTCTTTTCTTTATTGTTGTTGTGGTTGTTGTTGTATAATTTAAAATAATAGCTAGATAAACATACATACATACATACGAGTACATACATACATACGTACTGATTAGTTAGACGTTATGGCATGTAACTAATAGTTACAAGACAAGATGTTACCACAAGATAAAAGCGGGCGGCCAAAACGATGATGATGATGATGGCCATTACAGAGAGAAGACATTGTAGTGACAGTAAAGTGTCATTTTGGTGGTGGTGGTTGTATTTGTCTTACTCCCTCCACAGTGCACACTTGATTAAAGAAACCAAACAATTGAGTTACTTAAGAGGTTGCTGCCTGCCACATTGGTTGCCACCTCATAGATTTCATTTACTTTTAATTCTTCATGTTGCATGTATTTGATGAAGTAGCTTTCCAGCCTAGAAAGCTAGAAGTCTGTGTTTGAGGCGTTTCTCTACATCAGGCAGCACGTGGCATTTTTTTCCAACTGGCTGCTGGCTCCTGGCGAGTGCCACGCGTTTTCAACACGATATTTTTTTTGGCTTGTAAGTAATAGAGTAATAGACTGTGAGACTGTCCAGCCAAACTGTCATCCATCCATCTATCTCTCAAACTTTTGTTTTGTTGTTTACCTTCTACACTGCCAGCGTAGTGGTGGTCAATTAAATTTTATTTTTAAAATTAACTCTTCTGTGCGGTGGTGTCCCTTATTGGCTCAAATATTTTATTTTTTTTCATTTCGTTTCATTTCTCTGCAGGTTAATTTAAATTTTTTTCATTCGTTTGTTTTGTTGCTTCAGTTCCTTTGCTTTTCCACCATTCTTGTTAGTCTTGGGTTTTGTTGCTTATACTCCTCCATTTCCTGTTATTTACCATAATAAATCGATTAAGACAGGGTGGCTGTGTGGTTGTGTGGCTGTGGTTGTGGCTGTGGCTTTCATTGCGTTGCCATAAGTTGTCTGTGGTTCGGTACGGTGCGGTACGGTACGTCGTATGTTAATATGTAACGCTTACTGACGACGGCATATTTAATAATCATGTTGCCCCCGGTTAAGCCATACCATCCATCCAACCATCCATGCCCATATTGCCTTAGCCTGGCAAAAGCTTTGCGAATGATGTGTGTTTTATTATTTAATGCCGATGACGTTGATTATTCTAATATTGTGTTAATAATTATATTCTCTATACATACATACATACATACATACACGTGTATCTCGATGTATGTATATCCTAATAGGGCTGCCCTGTTCTCTCTTCTGTTACCCCCTTTATTCCTGAATGTTGTTTCCAAAACGTGTAAACCAAGTAGTCATAATGATTGATAGCTTTTTATGGTTGCTTATGGAAATGATGATGTTGCTGCTACTGCTTAGACTTTAAAATGTTGTTGTTGTTGTTCTCATTTCTGGACCAATGTTGCCGTAATAAATCTCCTTAGATTATCATTATCATTGTTTATCATTTGTGTGTGTGACATGCGATTGTATGCAAAAACGAACCCAACAACTAATATACATAAGCCTGGAACAGCTACACATACAGTCACACAGTCAGTCAGGCAGTCAATTCGGAAATCGTGTAGCCTGGCAGTGGAATCGTTTTTGGTCGTTTGATTGAAACATAAATTTTTATTTGAAAAACATCGTTTTGCGTCACATTAAAGTGTTCACACCATAATGTTCCATAATAATGGATTTGCATTTGAAAACAACAACAACTGAAATTGGTACATAAAAAACAGGCGCGTCAATTACTAACAATCATGACTGACTTTTGAGTATGCTACATACATACATATGTACATACATACATAATTGGTCATTACAACCCTTCAGTCAGGATTACGACCTCTTTATGATGTGTGTGCTAATTTTATACATGAATGGCGGGACCTACAGTTTTAAAGTCGACTCCGAACGCGAAGCCACGAACATTCGCCTTCAAAACCGTTCATCAGACTGTTTACTCTGCCCCATATAAAAGGCAAAGCAAAGCAGATGACTGGAAGAGTGAAATTCGTACGTACGTAATTGGTCATTACAACCCTTCAGTCAGGATTACGACCTAGTTTCTCACACCACTTATGTTGTGTGTGTTAATTTTATACATGAGTGGCAGAAACTACAGTTTAACGTCGACTCCGAACGACAGATATTTGAAAAACTTTGCATGGCAATTTAATTTGCTCTCAGAGCTTTTGCCAGAAATCTGCTGAGAGGAGGTCGCCGAAGAAAGGTTTTCATATTTTTATTTTGATGTCTGGCGTGGGGCTCGAACCCTGGCTTTTCGTCTAATAGCCAACACACTACCTACTAGACCACGGCGAGTGAAATTCAGTCAGTCTTGTGTGAAGACGCCGTGCGTTTGAATAGAGTAATTGTGGTTTCAAAGCTCTCCGTTACAAAGATCTGTCGAATAATTGTCTAGTAGTTGTTATTATTTATGCAAAGGGTGCAAACAGAGAATAAACAAACAAAACAATTGTTGTTGTTTACATCAAGTTGTGAACAGTGGCACACAGAATTGTACGAATAATAAAGAATTTTAATTAAAAATAAACACAGAACTTATTTTTATTTTATTTTCAATCTACATGCTTATATTTTTAAACGTTATTAAAAGATAAAAACCTAACAATATAGGCAGTTTTCCTGCCTGCTGTAGGGTATTTGTTTAAATGAATGTAGGCCGGTTTTTTTTTTGTTTACATTTACTTCTTGCTTTAATGCATGAATAATTATTGTGTTAGAATTTTGATAGATTTTCAATCATCAGGGATTTTCTATTGCGATTGAGAGAACTCACATGCAGTGTAAGGAGGTGACAGTAGCAACCTTTCAATCAAATTCACATGCAGCAGCCGTTAATGATTTTGAAGGCGGATTTGAATGTTTTTTTTTTTTTTACTTTAAATTATTCTAAATGAAGGGAAATAAACGTTTGTTTCGATGTTTATTTAATAAACAACGATTAGCAGTTGTTGAAGGACCTTAAAGGATATTTAAAGATTCATTTACAATTCAATTCATTTCAATTCATTGAATTTAAGTTTTTTTTTTTATTTACTTGTTGGCCTTTTGTTTACAAAATATGGATTTATTAATGTCTTCCCTCTCACACAATGAGATACAAACAATGATAAACAAACAAACAAACAAACGAACAAAAGCAAATAAAAAATTGATTAGCATTGGCGTAAGGAAATGATTAAAATTCGTATACGAAATAAAAAAAAAGAAAATTTTCCAACAGCAGCCTTAAGCAAATCAAAATTAAATTGGCCGGACGTTAAGCAAATAAAGAGAATGAGAGAGAGAGAGAAAGAGAGAACACATACACATGTACATATAATCAACAAAATTATTATTATGTGGTCGAATTTTTACACACTCAAATACACCATCTTAAATACACACAAACACACTCATAGTATATAAATATAAACCGTTATTTATACATACATATGTATGTATACATACATAGAGAGTGTACATAATAACAAGGAGGATATAAAGTGTTTGCTGGTTAAACAAATAAACAAGCAAACAAACAAACAAACACACGCTCCTATCAAATACTTACAACACCACACACACTTCTTACACATACAGCATGTACAGTAGCAGAAGGATTTTCTGATTATGTTTACATAAAGACATGTTTCTTACACACACACCCACACACACACACACTCACACACACGTAAATATTAGTTATTAATTATTAATAAGCGCGTATAAACACAATAACAACAACAAACATTCATCCTTTATATCCTTTCTTTCATACATATATTCATGGTAAGGCTGCTACTGCTGCTGCTGCTACTGTGTGTTCGTGATGATTGTGGTACTCTCATGGTGGTAGGAGCCTCGTAAGGTGCTGTAACAACTTTTCTTCGTTCTCCGTTCTCCGTTCATGTTTGCCAAGCAAACGGGCGTTTTTGCTTGTCCTTTGAATTTAAATGAATTTCTTAACCTGAGGCAAGGGAAAGGCTACGTGATTGACTGACTTAGTGCAACATCAGCGTTAGCACAACAACAACAACAACCTTAATAACGTTTATATTGACATTTAAGAATTTTAATGGAAAAGAAAGAAAAAAAAAACCTCCGATTTCTTATTACACCAAACGTAACGTTCTTATTTAATATTCCATGGAGGAGGTCTCCTCTAGTATAGTTTGTAACTAAAATATTGAAATTTTAATTTCACTAGAAAATGTCAATTTCTTGTTAAGATTTCTTCTCGTTTCGTTATTTCTTTTTTTTGGTTTTTTTTTTTGCTTTCGTAAGCTGACATATTCGTTCTTCATAGGTTGTCCCCTTCAAAGGGAAACTAAAAAATTACCGTATAAATGCTGCTTTAAGGAGCCTGTTTTTAAAAAATAACTTCCATCTAAGAGTAGAGTTGTTATGGACAAGATTCTGATACGTAAACCTTTATTCACAGGCAGAGCAGAGGTCAGTAATGAGTATTCAAGAAGATGAATAGAATCGAATCATACTCATAATTTCTAATACTTATACGCATTTAAAGCACTGTACGAAAATGCTAAGTGCCGCATCCTACACGAGGACGCAATCAGCTGCCCAATAGACGTCAAAGTGGGTGCACGGCATCATGGAAAAGGTCACAGCAACACCAAGAGGCATCACCTGGCGACTAAACGGCCGTGGTCTCACACAGATTCGACGATATGCACTCAAAGCTTAATAACATCGAAACCGAATCAGCAACTTGTGGTCTCAAAATTAACATCCCAAAAACGAAAACCATAAGAATCAACACAACAAATACCCGACAATTCATGCTACAACAACAACTGATCGAAGACGCCCAATCATTCTGTTGCCTAGGCAGCATAATAACAACAAGCGGAGGCTCTAGAGAGGACGTTGGAAATCGCATTAACAAGGCCAGGCAAGTTTACGGTCAATTAAAGCACATATGGAAGTCCCCCCCATATCTCAAAGCGCACCAAAATCAACATCTTCAACAGTTGCGCTTTACGGATGCGAGTCCTGGAACTCAAACCAATGCGATATTAATGCCTTACAAGTATTCATCAACCGTCACATACTCAAAATTTTCTGGCCAAACACCATCACAAACGAACGCTTATGGGCCGAGTGCGGACAAACACGAGTTGAAGTTGAAATCCGGAAACGGAAGTGGAGGTGGATTGGGTATGCCTTGCGTAGACCTCAAACCGACACCACCAGAAACGCAATAGACTGGAATCCACAAGGCAGCCGCAGGAAAGGTCGGCCGAGTCACACCTGACGTCGACAATTAGATATCGAAGCAACCAAAGACAACAAAACGTGGAACGAGCTGAAGATCTTAGCAGCAGATAAACATGAATGGAACGAAATCGTTAAGGCCATATGCTCCTTATAGGAACAACAGGAGCTTATATATATATATACGCCTTCATACATATTTTAATATCATGGAACCCGTCTACTCATATTCAAACTTTGAAGTACTCATCATACTTATTCATACTTAACAACACGTATGATGTTGATGTTGATTTCGACTCTCCATAACTCAACATATACTCGTACACGAAGCACAAAATAAGTATGAATCGCGTACGAAAACTAAAATACTCACTAGAGGGTTGTGTGTTTGCTCTGCTTGCTGCTCTCTTTTGCCTTTTTTGCTTATGTATCTGTTTTCTTTGGTTGTAAATGCAACAATAACTAAGACTGTAAATTAGGATGAATGGTTCGAGTCACTGGAATATGAGTAGGAGCTTATGAATCAAACATATTTCGAATGGTATGAGTTTGATGTCAATGTTGTACGCATACTCATTGCAACCTGTTTTTATAAATCAATGTTGTAGTGAGTATGAATGAATCAGAGTACATAGTTAAATTTCAAATATTGTTGACTCACTTCATGAGTGCTTATGAGTAGAGAAAAAACGATTCAAGGCTGCTCCCTGATACTCATTTCTGATTCTGCACGGACTCAGCAGTATATAGAAGGCATCCACTAAATTGCAACAGATTGTTGGACAGGAAACACGATTTTAAACTGAAAATAATTCACTGGATTCACACAGTAGCAGATCAGATTTATCTTATCTTGTGGAAGTGTGGTGTGAGGGAAATCCCTAGGCAAGGCAGCGAAAACCCAACTTAATACAGCGTTGACAGGAAGATTCGCTGGCATCGTTATTACCGGTACATTGCGTACGAATACGACTGAGATTTAGTCCTACCAGCAATAATCAGGTCTAAATCGACCACCTGTAGTATTGTTACGCAAATCGAAACGACCTAATATCGTTTAACATTAAAAACGATAAACCAAAAGCCACACAATACCAATACACACTAACACTAAGAATGCAATGAACGTGTTGATTATCTAAAGCTGCACACACACACATATGTACAACGAACCTGGTTGCGCCTGGTACCAACAACAACATGTATGTGACAAAAAGGGATAGACAACATAAGTAAAGTACACAGACAACAATGTATTAGCAATAGAGCTCTCGAGAAGGCGAGAGCGAGAACCTTCCACATCGAGAACGTTCATCATACTGATTACGTGAGTGCGTATATAAAAAGGGCTGAACGAAGCAGGCAGCAGTCAGTAAGAATTCAGTCAGCCTTGTGTGAAGTTGTGTGTGAACAAAACAAGTCGTGGTTGTAAAGTGAATAATTGTGTGAACTAGTAAAAAGAATAAACAGATTATTATTGTTGTATCGTTAAGTTGTAAACAGTGGCACACAAACGTAGTGTGAATAATAAAGAGAGTTTAAGAAAAAATAAAAACATATTTGTTTTTACTTGGTTTGCAATTAACGAACTCATATTTAAACGTTTTTAAAAAGGTAAAAACGTAATAGTATCAATGGAGTAGCTCTTACTCAATTCAATTATTTAGAAGGAAAACTATAGGCTTAGATTAGGCTATCAATCCATAAAATGTATGTCGGATATATGCTTTTGTCATGTTTTGGTTGTTGGCTTTGGAAACGATTAATCGTTAAACCTGATTGGAGAATATTAGGAAGCAGGATAACAGGTGCTATTAGATCAGAATCGTATCTATGCTTTGGTATGCAAACAATTTAACAAGCATTTCTAATCATTAAAAACGTTGACCGCATTGTTAGTTTTATTTTTATTTTAAGGGACACCCTACCTCCATATATGTGAGTGTGTGTGCGTGTGTGAAAAATAATTCATAAATTCCTATGTACAATACACAGTTTCATTTTCATCAACTATATTTACCAAGTGTAGTTAGTATATAATGTGTGAATGCATGCCACATATATGTACATACGTCCACATGAATTGAATACAGGGAAAAAGGGAAATTCAAAACAACTTAAAGGCCCTTTAAGCACATTTAGGCAACAACGATTCAAAATAACAGTCCCAATCCAAAAAATACAAAGAAAGGCTCGTGTGTTTTTCAAATTTCCCCCATTTATTTTATTACATACTTACGTGGGTATGTATGTATATACATATGTATATACACTAGCATATATATACCATAACTGTATATAAAAAGTAAGAGAAAAAACACTTCATGTTCATATCCGTTGGTTGACAACATTCTAATTGGTTTTTTGGGAATTAATTTTCCTTCTTCTTCTGTATGCGAAGTAGATGTCAAGTCAACAGTTGAAGGAAGAGAGTGAGAGAGAGAAAGAATAAAAACTTTTCTTTATACCTGTGACAAAATTGTCACTCTTTCACCATTGCCATTTCAGTTGACATATTTTATTATGAACCAGAAAACCCGAACCCGAACTAGAAAATTGTTAAACGTTTAATTAAAAACCAAAAAAAACATCATTCGATAACATATTCAATGTGTTACTCTTGTAGTTCCATTCTATAAAAAAATTGGTTTACAAAAGCCTTTCAAATTCCATTGTAGCAAATAATAAAGGGGACTTCCCCTTACTCCGTTTACGTCTAATCATTGCATGAACCTGTCAACCAAGCATATTTGCTTTCTTTAAACGCATTTCTGACAAAAGTTGACACACAGAACGTCTGGTCAAACTACAAACAAGGACGCTCGACATCTTTGCCTCATAAACATTTGATTTGCTCCGTTAATTTCACCATTTTATAGCACAAATCTGTCGATATCTTCCATACCTGAGATCCCATCTCAAAGTGCATAGAGTTGGCTCTCCAGTTTTCAAGGTAATTTACAAGCCCCTGTCCCAAGTTTCTGAAAAGAATTCTTTTTGGTGTGCTTGGTATCATCACGATGAAGAATCGCTTAACTCTCTTCATTTTTAAGTTCAGAAATACACTATAACCTCAGTTCAGTCGAACAACGTAAGCTTCCACACTCAGCCCTGACCGAAAGCGCTTGTTCTCATTACCACCGTGATGTTAACAGTTTACCCACAACATCCCTAATCTTCGTCTGCAATCGAAGTGAAGGTCCAGAAGATCATTTTGAAAGCCAAGTTCTATCACAAAGACTTGCTCGGCAATCAAATGCGTTCGTCGTAATCTTCCGAATGTGTGTTCCAAGTAAGCGTTTTGTTTAGCGTAGGACTCAGACATTTCGTTATGGAAAAATTGAAGCGATATTGATGCTCTTCTTCCTTATGGACAGAGCTAATAGCCCCTACAGAAAAACCCTACATGAACCAACATGATGTCCACATGCCAGCCCCTTGCATATGTACATCACAAGAGCATCAGCTTAGACTTGCGTATCAAAGTTCCTGTTGTTTGGTTTAAGGAGAAATGACACAGAATCTGTTGAGCCAGTTCTAGTCAATTAAGCAAAAAGTCATTGCAATACGAAACCTAATGCGAGTCTCTTCAAAGCCCTGGGAATATTTTCCTCCTCGAAATAGCCATTCAGCCAAAACTAATACCCAGTCTTAGTATATCAATTACCAAAGCATTCTTATATTTCATGGAAATCCTTAAAAATTTGTCTCTAATTTGTGAAATTACTTCTCTTAACATCCGACATTTGCTTAATTCACTTCCTTTCTTCATATTTTATCGCTTGTTTTCTCAATTTTTTTCTTTTTTCATTCTTTTTGGCAACATGTTGTTGTTGTTGTGTCAAGACCATGGGATAGAAAAGTTTGGGCAATAAAATATGAAATCTAATAAATTTCCGGTTGCAATTAATTTCATTCTAATGACTATTTAGAACGACAAAAGTCATCTTAAGACACGCACACACACACATTTCTATTTCCAAGTGTATAAACAAGCACCCAAACAGCGTTAAACTGTGGTGCGTATATTAAGCATTACATTACATAACACACTCTTACGTACGTACATATGTACATACGTACGTAATAAATATTTGTCGTCTCAGTTAAATTAAACGAAAGCTTAGCATAGAGGCTTACACACAAGAGCTGTAAAGACAAAGGCATACAGCGAGTGGCAAGTACAAAAAAACGAGAAATTTTATCCACAAAATCTTAAGTCAACATAATTTCCAAGCGTTCAAAAGTAAACAAACAAACGAAGAAACGAACAAACAAGCGCACAACACATACAAACATAGCACACAACACCACAGCACACCATTACAGAGGCAAAATGTTTTTAAGGACATCCTTCTTTAGATTTGCTTCCCCATATTTGCAAAAAAAAAAGAAGAAAACGAACGAAAGAAAACACGAAAGAAAAGAACACAACGATGCTACAACGACGTGGTAAACACATGAAACAAAAGCAACAAAAACAACAACAGCAACATGTAGACACACCAAACAGATGAACGAACTTCTTGTAACAAATACTCAGCTAAACACACACGTATAGGGTATACGTATACCCCTTGAAAAATAATTTCAAAAACCTTAAGATGTTGCTAAAAACAGAACTGAACTGCTTCTTCCCATACCATACCATCCCATCCCATTCCATGCCGTTCCTTACTTCCCCAAAATCAGCGAAAGAAAATCCCTGCAAATTACTGGCAATTCCATTAAATTCTGTGTATAAAACTTCGGGTGGTAAGCCAGTCACTAAATCTTAAACTGTGTACTTCGTATGTGTGTTTGTGTGAGTATGTGTGCATAAAGATATTCGCGTAATTTCATACAGGATAACCGTTTTACTGCTTTAAATCTACACGCAGCACACACACACACACACTCATACGCACTCTGTGTTTTCCTATTCGCCTCTTTCCCCAAACACACATAAATCTTAAGAAATATTGCCAACAAGACATAGAGAACAAGAAGAAGAAGAAAAAGACAAAAAAAACGAGAACGTTTTTTGACTTGACTTTGTTTTACGTTTAAGAAGCAACAACAGCAACAACAACAACGAGAGCAAGTCTTAAAATTTATGATGCCAGTACGACTGGCGAGAAGGTAAATTCAGGAAATGTTGTCTTAGAAAACAATGCCAACAAAATTACAAACACCAACAACAACTACAACAACAACTACAGCAGCAGCAATAGAAAAATTGCTTCTACTGGTACAAGTACTTCTGCCACTAGTACAGCAAAAAAAAAGAAAAACAAAAAAATGGTTTCTTACTTCAGGACAAACGAAGAAAAAAACACACAAAGAAGAGCCAAAATCTTTGTGGTCGCCCTGTATATGATTTATGGCTGTTGAAAGTAAAAACTTCCCCATACGTAGGTCACCATATAAGCAGGCATATAAGCCCAGTATCATGCTTAGATGTGTTGTGTTACATTTCAAGCTTTTTTCTAGGTTTTTGGGAAGGTAAGAGATTATCATCGTTATGTTGCATTTGCTATTGAAGTTCCCTTTAGGTAGGTGCATAGCAGAGATCAGCTATGAATCGCTTTTTCGCTACTCATAAGCACTCATGAAATTTTGAATATATGTGAGTCAACAATATTGAAATTTAACTATGTACTCTGACTCATTCGTACTCACTACAACGTTGATTTGTAACTACAGGTTGCAATGAGTATGAGTACAATGTTGACATCAAACTCATACCATTCGAAATATGTTTGATTCATAAGCCTACCTACTCATTTAGATTCATAACTTTAGAAAAATACTCGTATAATACTTATAAATGATTCCAGTGACTCGAATCATTCATAAAAATTTGCAGTCTTAGTTGCTGTTATGCATTTACAAAAAGGAAAAAAGACAGATCAGCAAGCAGAGCAAACACACAAACTTTTAGTAAGTGTCATAGTGTTAATAGTTTCGCAAATCTCTGCAACAAATAACCGTCTCGTCGGAGCATCCTTCCCGAGCCAGAGCAGTCGCTAGATGTTAATAAACTGCCTAACGTCCATTCCATGTCGTTGAGGAGCTCATACAGCTCACTATTGGATCGGATCCGGAAATCGTTGCCAACTCGCATTGCACCGAAGATCTTACGTAGGACTTTTCTCTCGAATACTCTCAAGGCTGCTGCATCAGTGCTTAATAGAGTCCATGCCTCTGCGCCATAAAGAAGCACAGGAAGGATGAGCGTCTTGTATTGAATATTAGTTTTGTCGTACGAGAGAGGTCTCGGCTACTCAATTGCCTATTGAGACTATAGTAGCACCTGTTGGCAAGAGTGATCCTGCGCTTGATCTCCAGACTGACATCATTTTTGGTGGTAACGGCGGAGCCAAGATAAATAAATTCCTTGACTATATCAAGAGTATAGTTATCGGTCATAATCTGAGATCCAATACAACGTACGCTTCTACTTGTCGATAACATATATTTCATTTTCCCTCATTTACTGCCAGACTCATCTAAATAGACTCCAGTTCAATAGCGTACGTAAAGATAGCCTATGTTTAAACCTTTTAGATAAAATGTCAAAGGCCACCTTATTTTTAAATTCAGAATCCTTCGTGTAAATTTCTACAGAAAATCACGGAGCTAACCAAGTCAGAAGAACAGTTCGACTTGTTTGGAAATGTAGAGTGTATTCCCCATCATGACTTTGAATTTTACTAAAAGTCTTGGTATAGATAGAATAGAGTAGAGTTATTCAAGTCCAATTTAGTCCAATTTAGTATCGAGTGACTCGAATCATTCTTCAAAATTTACGTCTGAGCTGTTGTTGCATTTACAAAAAAAGAAAAAAGATGGAGGGCCAAGCAGAGCAAACACAGAACCTTCTGGTGAGTACTTTAGTGTTCGTACGCGATTCATACTTATTTTCTGATTCGTGTATATGTTGAGGTATGGAGAGTCGAAGTCAACATCAACATTATACGAGTTGTTAAGTATGAATAAATATGATGAGTACTTCAAACATTGAATATGAGTAGAGGTTCCATGATATTAAAATAACAATGAATGCGTATAAGTATCAGAAATTATGAGTATGATGCGATTCTACTCATGTTTTTGAATACTCATTGCTGATCTCTGGTGCTTAGGTAGAAATGAGTGTTCAACAAAAAATAATGGAAACCACATGAATATTTTGCCTTAATCCTAAAACTATTCAAAATCCATGGTACAACCTCTAAGTCCTTAACCGATCATAAGCCCAGGTGTAGGCAGTAGTCGCATACGTCGAATGGTTGTGACATGCCTGGTCGCATCATCCGCTTTGCAGTTTACTGGGGATATGTTGCCCCATACGATGTGAATGCTGTACTACTCAGTCATCTCGTAGAGTACATACCGACAGACATACATAATTTGGTCATTACAACCCTTTAGTCAGGATTACGACCTAGTTTCTCACACCACTTATGTTGTGTGTGTTAATTTTTATACATGAGAGACGGGACCTACAGTTTTAAAGTCGACTTTTGAGAAACTTTTCATTGCAATTTTTATTTTAACACTCAGAGTTTTTGTCAGAAATCTACTGAGAGGAAGTCGCCGAAGAAATATTTTTTTCATATTTCGTTCAGTTGGGGATGCCTGACCTGGGGTTTGAACCGAGGCCTCACGTCTAATAAGCCAACACACTACCTACTAGACCACGGCGACTATTATGTGAATCTCATTGAGTAGTCCGCCAAAAATAGGCTTTGAGGTCACTGTGTGAGAACCTAATAGTCTTACAGCTGAAATGCCTACAATTAGAAAGTCTACTAATATATCTCTTGAGGGTATTATCCTTCCAGTTTTTATGTCTGCATAGCTGATCCTTCGCTTGAAAGTGGCTGCAATTGTGTGATAACAATAATAATTTGAACGGATCAAGTTCAGTTCCTTGACATGTCTAGACTTACGTAGATCGAGATAACTCTAATCAGGTCCTAAATCAGATCAGTTTAGATCCATTTTTGAGATTCCATTTGTTTTTCAACACTTAATAGCGTGAAAAGATAGTAAGTGTAGGGCCTTTTCCATCCTGCTAAGTCCGTAAAATAAGTGCCATGAAGACCCCTGTTAAAGACTCCAGATATTTTTCGAATATCCCCGCGAAACCTTCTAAAAACCTTGTTCAAGATGGTTTGGGGGTTTGCGAGTGTCATAAGCTCTTTCAGAATCTAAAAATCATTGTTGAATTCGGTGAAACTTTATTTTACCCCGATGGGTCTTTCTTAAAACAGAGTATATCTCTGCCTAGCCTCGTATAGTGTTTAGTGTTTTAAGAAAACTAAGCTTACGGTGTACCAGTAGAAGAAGTGGTTCAAAGAAAAAAATCCAACAACAACAACAATGTTTGGTATACGAATTTCTAATTTTTTTTATTCCTGTTTGGTTGTTTGCCATGAAAAACTTTAAAAGTTTCAGATATTTTTTCTTGTTCTTCTTTCTTTTGATTTTTTTTTTTCGTTTGTTTTTCGTCATTCATTGTTTTGTATTCTGCTGGATACAACAGGAAATCCAAGATTCAAGGCAAGTAGAGCAACTACCTTTAGTTGAGAAGCGAAAGAAAGAAAGACTACGACTACAGCCACTGAAACTAGCAGAAGAAACAACCACATTTTGGGCTGGCTGGTGCTTAGCCAGCTACAGCAGGCAGGACTTATTGAAATTGGTATTCGAGTAGTAGTGCCGTGTAGTGGTACACCAAATCTAAGCATGTGTATAAGAGGAGTAGTGAAGCGAAATTCGGAAGGACAAAGGATATGCAATAAAAAAGGGATTCTTTTTAATAAAATTCTGTCACTTTATTTATTACTTTAAGAAGCGTTTTACGTTCTTTTCTTTTCAGTTCTTTTCTTTTCGTTTTTTGCTGAGGCTTTTAATTCCCCTTTATTTTATACGCAACGCATATGGCATGAAAAAGCTACAAGGCACGCAATGCTGGTGCTTAGGAAAATGAAAAATTATGCTCTGATTTGAGTGTGAAACTAATCTTAAAGAGTTTTAAAACTCAAATTCTAGGACAATAATACAAGCAAGAGTTTGACCAGCAAAACAAAACAGCTTTAAGGATTATAGCCCCTTCCTATCCACTTAAATTCCTCATTGGAATTCCTTTTTTAAACAAATCCATGTCATGTATTTAAATTTTACAGCCATATTTTCACTTTTTAATTAAAAAAAGTCTTACAAGCGAATTCCTTTGGGTATGAAATGAAATGAAATTTTTATTCCCCTTCAGTCATGCGTGTTTAGTGACAGGCAGTGACAAACAATATCCAACGAATGTTTGAGAGTTTTTTTTCTTTTTGCTAATAATCATTGAATCTTATTCCCAAAAGATGATTGATTTGAAAATTTGCAAAAAATACAAACATATCAGCAGTTGAGGAGAGATAAATAGCGTAGGCGTATCTGTTACAAGCACATTTTGCCAAAGTATTGTTACGAAAATAAAAATCTAGATACTGGTGTTTTGCTTTTACATTGCTTAACATTAAAATTATAAACAAAAACAAAACAAAGCAGTAAACAAACCCGTTTACAAATTATCGTAGGCGAAGCCATGAACATTCGCCTTCCAGAACATTCATCAGACTGTTTACTTTGCCATATAAAAGGCAAAGCAAAGCAGGAGAGTGAGTTAGTGAAGTTCAGTCAGTCAGTCAGTCACAATTATCCAGTAATTGTTATTGTTTAAGCAAAAGAGTGCAAGGAGGAATAACAAAAGAAAGCAATTGTTGTTGTTCACATCAAGTTGTGAACAGTGGCACACAGAATTGTGCGAATAATAAAGAATTTTAATTAAAACTAAACAGAAATTTATTTTTATTTTATTTGCAATCTACGAACTCATATTCTAAACGTTTTTAAAAGGTTTTTAAACACACCATTCAAGTCCAATCAATGAACAAAATGTATTAAAAATTGAAGATGGAATGGCCTACAAAGAGTCCACTCTACGGGGTTCTATCAAAATCAAACAAATCTCTTGAAGAAGTAAAGGAAGATGGCGTCAGAGCATCGTCGAAACATTAATAAAAAATTATTGCTAAGTGAAGAAGATGTTGCAGCAGACGGAATCTACTGGAAAGCTAAGTACACAATTATAGTCGGTATTCGATTAGGAATTCTTATTCCCAACTTCGTCCTGCATGACGTATTTGATAAGCATTGTCATGGCAATTAATAACTAGAAGACTGTTGACAGCAGATTTTTCATTTGTACTGTTGCTAAGACAAAACATCAGCGAAATGATTAAATTACAACAACAAAACTACATAGCAAGGCCATAAGTTCTAGAACTTGCCAGAACGAAAATAAGTGATGTATAAACACAGCGAAAGGTAACGTTGCTAGATTAGTTTATAGATGTCGAACCATTGGAATGCTATTTAGTCACAGTGCTACTATTTTTCTTGCCATTTCTGTTTAACGATTTTCACTGATTGCTTGTCAAATATCATGAAGTATTTTGCAGTCGAATTCCTTGGAATTCGGTGCATGTTAATTAATAGAAAAGAATTTTCTTTTTTCCACTTTTTTATTTTGTTTTGGCAGGGCGTTCATTTGCAAATATTTGCTTTAATTGGCCTTTTGAAAAACTCTTCTCTTTTTAAATATTTTTTTCTTTCTTTCTTTATTACACAGTCATGGATTTCTTTCGGCAACAAACAGAACAGAAAACGAAAAAGAAAAACTCAATGATGCAAAGTGTTGTTGAATCAATACCAGGAGATTTTTTCATTTCATTTTTATTCTTGCTTTCCAAATGTAATCATCATCGAGAGCAGCAGCAGTAGTCTGTCTATATAGCGGTAGACAGGCTGGCAAGGTAAGTTTTAAGCAGACAGTTCGGGATTCTAAATAAATATTGGATTGGAGAAAAACACATTGGCTTACAGTTATCATATGTTATGAGAGACTCGGACATTAATAACGGTAGAGATGGAGACCTGCACAACACCAAAGCCAAAGGAAATGGGAAATTAGCCCTCTTGGCCATCAAAAAGCCTTAGAAACAACCACACTGTCGTCTTGTCTGTCTGTCAGTCTGCCATTTATTTCATTTAACCCGGCTTTGTAAGCCATTCGTTCTATTGGTTCTTATTTAATCGGTATCTTCTGTTTCAACAGTTTCAACGTGTAGTCCGACTTCATCATCCTTTGCATTTCATTTCGCATTTAGTTTTTGCAGAATTTTCATTTATTTTTCCATATTTTCTCTAAAATTTTTCCATGTTGTTTTTATTTTCTCTCGTCATTTTGTTTTCTTTTTGGGGATTCAATTCGTTTTTGTTTTTTTGTTTTTTGTTTACTGCCATGAAGTGAAACATTCAAGTTTCCTGCTGTTCGCATCCAATTAAAATCGAAAATTAAATGTCAGACTGTAACGGCGTACAAGAAAAAAAACGAGTTGGGGAATGCAAAAATAACCGCCATTACAACAGCAACAACAACACAAACAACGTCATCATCATCATCATTTACAAAAATATTGCCGAGAAATGAGGAATGAATTCATGAATGAAAATTGCAAAAAGAAGTCTCTTCGCACTCCTTAATTAGTGAACTTCCAACGAAAGGTGGATGTTGTTATTACACGATGACATTTAATTTGAAAACTTTAATAAGATTTGAAAAATCTTTCAAAGTTGAGGAATTCAATCGATACCAAGGCAGGTATCCAAAAAGTATTGTTACGTTTTTATCTTTTAAGAACGTTTAAAATGTGAGCTCGTAGATTGCAAATAAGAAATAAATTTGTGTTTAGTTTTAATTAAAATTCTTTATTATTCGCACAATTCTGTGTGCCACTGTACATAACTTGATATAAACAACAACAATTGCTGTTCTTTGTTATTCCTCTGTTTACACCCTTTGCACAAACAATAACAATCACTACGCAATTATACGACAGATCTTTGTAACGGAGATCTTCAAACCCCGACTACTCTCTTCAAAACGCACCGCGTCTTCACACAAGACTGACTGAACTTCACTAAATCCGTCGCCTGCTTTGCCTTGCCTTTTATATAGCAAAGTAAACAGTTTGATGAATGTTCTTGAAGACGAATGTTCATAACTTCGCCTTCTCGAAATCTCTATAAATGTAAACATCGTTGTTTAAATTTATTTTTGTAGTGTTGTTTGTGTATTTTTGTTTAGTTGTTTACCATTTTTTTATGCTGGTGTTTGTTGTTATATTAAGCAGTCCGATACTTTGTAAACAGGTTTGTTTACTGCATTGTTTTGTTTTTGTAGCTTTTGTTTATAATTTTAATGTTCAGCAATGTAAAAGCAAAACATCAGTCTCAAGGCTTTTTTCATTTTCATAACAATATCGATTAATTTTCGATAATACACCCAAACCTTTTTTTACACGGTAGATACGTTCCAGTGGATACCGTGTAAAAAAAAACGCTTAAAAAAGACAAATATTATGTATGTATGTAAGTGTATAAACAAACTGAAAAGGTATACATAGGATTGATGCAGCAGCCTACATATGCCTATAAAATTAAATAACTTTAAAAAAACGCACAGATTTAGTTCAATAGTATACACAGAGTTTTTATTTTATTAAACGATTTTATCCGTATAAAAAGGAGCGAACAAAAAAATGGTAAATTTGTTAAACAAAACCGTGTTATTTCAAATTCGCGCAAAAAAAAACCGTGTAAAAACAAGTTTGGGTGTAATTTCGATCAGAAATTTCCTAAAAAATTAAGGGAACTTTGGCTGTCACAAGGTGCGTAATCCATCTACTTTTAGTTCCATTAATCAAGTTTTTACAGCTAATCAGGATATTGGTCTACAGTAGCAAATCGATAGATTTACGTTCTGTCGTTGCTTAAAATCAGTTCCCCCTGGGAACATGGGTGCATGTAGTGGGGAGGAACTTTATTGACTGGATTCTACTCTTCTTAAAAGGTGGCGTTGCCTAATCTAACCTAACCTTCCCGTAATGTCGATGTACTCCTGCCATATCGGGTAGCCTAAATAATTCGCAAATCTAAAGGCCGTCAGGGAATATTCCATAAACTGTTCCCATATTTAGCCATTCGTGAAGAATGATAGGAGTGCTGATAGAAGTATTGGACTCTAGTGTTTTGAGCGGTTTGCCAGCGGTTTGTTCGTCCCTGTTAGTTGCCGATATCCTCCCAGAATAGATTTTTCAGATGATTATCAGGCACTACAAGGCTTACATACACACATAACTGGTCATTACAACCCTTCAGTCAGGATTACGACCTGGATTCTCACAACACTTATGTTGTGTGTGTTAATTTTATACATGAGTGGCGGGACCTACAGTTTAAAGTCGACTCCGAACGACAGATTTTTGAGAAACTTTTCATTGCAATTTTATTTTCTCTCAGAGTTTTTGCCAGAAATCTGCTGAGAGGAAGGCGCCGAAAAAATGCTTTTTGTATTTTATTTTGATGTCTGGCCTGGGGCAAGGCTTAGCCTCGATTAATTGGCCTCAGTTGTTTCGTAATCCAATTTTCTGAGGGTATATGAACTGTATTCCGAATAGACCAGATAGAAGTGGAAACCAAATGTGTTTTGGGACAAATCAGTGACACAAAATAAATCCACATAACGCAGTGCTTACTACCTGCCAAAAGAACATTACGGGGCGCAACAGAGCTTAATAAAAAATTTAAGCATCTAGGGACGGAAGCGAAAGCGAAAGATAAACGGCAATAGGATGAGTTCGTTAAGCCACTATGTTCCTTGTAGCCTGGGGCACTGGCAATTCTACAACATTCCCTCGTTGCTATGGCAACTGGATATACGTCCGAATGAGAAGCTACAATCGAGAGCGAAGGACAGTAGCAGCAAAGCCACAACAGCAATTTCGCTTATAATGCTTAAAAGTGTCCACTTCCCTGCTGGTCAATTAGACCAAAAAGGCCTCCCGATAAGAAAGATTTGAGAAGAAGAAAAAAAATGGAGATTTGAAGGTAACTCTAGTGATTTAATCAATCACTGTTCGTATTCCATCATTCATCATCTGTAATGAGCTGAGAAGGAATTTGTTTTTCGAATTCCAGAAAGAAATTCTTTTTTTCCATTTGACTAAGTAAGCTTGCAACCTCTTGGCCTTAATAATGAATGACCTTTTCCATAAAGTTCCTAAAGAAGAAGAAGAAGACGAAGAAGAAGATGGCTGTGTTATAAACATCATTAATAATCTGATTAATTCCATTTAAAAAAACGTGGAATGTTTCTTTCATTCATTTTACGTTCATTCATTTTATTTTCAGTTTCATTTACGAAATGTTGTTGAAGGTTTAATCAACAATTTTGTGGCAGTTTATGGCTGTCAAAACAGCAACAACAACAACAACAATAACAACAACATGTATGTTGATAATGATGTTGTTGTTGAGGTTATTTGGAAAACTCATTACACTTCACGTTACGTTTCAAAGGTAATGAATGATGCATGCAAAACGCGCCACTCTGTCTGCATAGGTAGTTTTGAGATGATTAAGGAAAAGACTGAAGAAACTAACACTGGATGGTTGCATGGCTGGCTGCATGGCTGCACGGACTGTTTAAACTTTGCTTTGCTTGTTTGTTCGTTTGTTGTAAACGTGTAAACGTATGTAAGCGATTTGCCAGACTATATGGCTGGCTTAAGCTAGACATAGAGGCGCATTATTAAGAAAAATAAAAAAAAAAAAAATGTTTCTGATCATCATGGTTCAGCTAGCATTCATGCATGCATTCATCCTGCCTGCTGTTTTTACAACACACAGTCATCGATCATATTGAGTTCCTCTGTTCTTCTTCTTCTCCTCCTTGTTTTGTTTTTATTTTCATGAAGTCTTGTTTTGATCTTCTGAACACCTGAACTATAATGATGTTAATGTTGTTGTTGTTGTTGTTGTTGTTGTATTGCTATTAAAAATTGCTGCGCATGCGTAAATGCTTCACCTCAACTATGCTATGCGTTTAGCTTGGTTTCATTTGATTTTCCTTTTTTGGAAAAAAATTGTTTTTTTTCTTTTCTTTTCTTTGGAAATTTTTTGGGAAATTGCGCATTACAAGCGTCTTTTGTTATTCCCCCCCTGGTTTTGTTTCATGCCATACTCACTATACATAAAATATGAGAGCGAGAGCGAAAAAGAGAGGTAGTGGTATGCCACTACCTGTTGCAGCAGGATCTCTTTTGGTTTGTATTTTTTATTGTTGTATGGCTTATCCTGTGTATGTGCAACAGCAGAAGAGAAACAATAGCCAAGGCCCGGGTGTGTTTTGCTATTGAAATCTTGATATTCTGAATTATTTTTTGTTTCTTTTTTATTCTCAATTCTATGGAAACAAAGGCAACAAAAAAAAAAACATAAAAATACGTATTTATGTTCGTGTTTTGTTTGTTTGTTTGTTTTTTCTTGTTGTTTTCAAGTACTAAACACACTTGCATTTAAGGGTGCTACATTTTACATTCAGAAACCAAACGAAACCAAACCAACTCTCCTAACTAGTTGTGATTCATTCTTTTTTTTTTTTTTTGTATTCCAATTGTGCCAGACAATTAAGAGACAACCAACCTGGCTGTTTAGCTCATAGAATTCTATTGAATTGTGTTGGTTGGTTTGGTTAAAAAGTCATTGGCTTGATTTCAAAATGTTTCCAAAGAGGATCCTTTAAATTATTGTAATGCTTTAATGCACAATAATCATCATCGTTTTTCTAATTTTTTTCTATGAAATAATGTTTGTTTGTTTGATTTTTATTGTCCTAATGACTTGGATATTTTCTACTTTTTTTTCTTGTTGTTTTCATTTTGAAAATCAATAAATAAATGCTTGTATGCAGCAAAAAAGAGTCCTTGCACTCGGCACTTCATTATCTGCTGTATCGTAGATATTGTGTGTGTGTGTGTGTGTTGTTGCAACTTCCTTGCAAGATTTTGATGCATCGATAAAAAGTTCAACCTTATGCTTGTTACCGTTGCAATGCATAATTTTGCTGCAGCAGCAACAGCAACAGCAGCAGCCGTAAAGGTATTTTGTGCTCATAAATTATACACACATTTTTTTTCTACTGTGTTATACACGCTCATAAATCTTTTCCATTTATTTTCTGTTTTCAAGTTTCACTCTTTAAAACACGCAGTTATATATGGTATTATGGCAGTAAAGAAACAAATTAAAAAAATACAGCATATTTGACCCTCCCGGTAACCACCCTGTTTTTTTTTAATAACTCCCCCTCCTTACTCTTTTGTTTTTCTGTAGGTGTATGCTGCTGCTGCTCCCTGTGTTTTAGTTTATGTATGTTTGTTAATTTAAAATTTACAGCTACTAACTGCTGCCGCTAGTTGTAGTCGCTATTCTGGTAATAAATCAGGCGTCATTTAGTCTTGCCTCTGCTTCTGTGATATTCTGGTTGTTTTTGGTTGTTTATTTGAAGTGTTAGTAGGCCTTTAATATGAACTGAATACAGTGGGCATAGAAAAATTAAAAATAATTGAAAAATATTTTTGCGTTCAAAGCATCATCTCAAAAGTCTAACACGATCTTAGGCCATGACAACATAAAGGGTGTTTTTTTTATAGAGGTATAGAACTTTAAGTTGCAATAAAACAACGATGGATTATTCGATTGACATGAATTTTATTTATCCGAAAGATAATCTTGTGGCATTACATTTTAAATATGATATCTGGCATATGACCGCCATCGGCTGGCGCGGATGTAGTCCAATCTGGACGTCCAATTTTCGATGACTTTTTCCAACATTTGTGGCCGTCTATCGGCAATAATACGGCGAATGTTGTCTTCCAAATGGTCATGCGTTTGTGGCTTTACCGCATAGACCAATGACTTTACATAGCCCCACAGAAAGTAGTCTAGAGGTGTTAAATCACAAGATCTTGGAGGCCAATTCACAGGTCCATAACGTGAAATTAAGCGGTCACCAAACGTGTCTTTCAATAAATCTATTGTGGCACGAGTTGGATTTTGTAAGCACGCAAACCAAGATCCTTCCGCAAAATCTTCCATAAAGTGGATGGACACAGATCCAATTCCTGTGCTCGATGGCGGATGGACTCATTCGGGTCTTCCTCAATGCTACGCTCTACAGCAGCAATAGCTTCTTCTGTACGCACCGTATAGCGTCTCTGGGGATGCGAGTTATCAATAAGAGTAAACGTGGTGCGAAAACGTTCCATGGTTAATCGAATTAACTGCTCTGATGGACGATTTTGTCGACGATAAAATGGACGTAGTGCGCGATACGTTTTCCGCACAGAACCATTATTTTCGAAATAAAATTGAACTCTTTGCAAGCGTTGTTCAGGCATGAGTCTATTCATGATGAATTGCCAAACCAAACTGAGAATAAATCACTTGACAGCTGTTAAATCGGTCGCCATCTTGAAAAGTAATGCCAACTTAAAGTTCTATACCTCTATAAAAAACACTCTTTACTTAAATGCAGAACAAAAGTACAACAAACTGTTTTCGAAACGCTAAGCTTGGTTTAGAAATGCTAAACCAACATACATGCATACTTGGTCATTACAACACCTTAGTCAGGATTATGACGTAGTTTCTCACACCACTTATGTTGTGTGTGTTAATTTTTATACATGAGTGCTGGGATCTACAGTTTAAAGTCGACTCCGAACGACAGAGTTTTGAGAAGCTTTTCATGGCAATTTTATTGACTCTCAGAGTGTTTGCCAAAAATCTGCTGAGTGGAAGTCGCCGAAGAAATATTTTTTCATATTTTCGTTTTGTTGCCTGGCCTGGGGTTTGAACCGTGACCTTACGTCTAATAAGCCAACACACTGCCTACTTGACTATGGCGACTTCCACTGCGGAAGTTAATCGAGTGAAATTTATTCCTAATTTCCAGCCTTATCGTAGCCAATGAGACAACTTATGTAGTTTTCTCGTACACGTTCTAGCAAGGGCACCAGCTACCGACCGACATTACGTATTTTGCTATCATTTAGTCACGATTACAGCTTAGCTTCTCACGCCACCCAAAATGGTGTGTGTTAATTTGATTTTTGAGTGGCCGGGCCTACAGTTTATCATCGGCTTTTAACAGCAAATTTTAAAAACTTTTCATGGCAGTTTTATTTACTTCAGAGTATTTGCCAGTAAATATTTGAAATGTTTGAGCTGGGATTTGAACCATGGGTTCTTGTCTAATAAGGCAACACACTACCTACTAGACTATGGCGACTTCATGTACACTCTTGGATACTGAATGATTCGGCAACATTCATGGCTGTTTTTTTTACGTCAGGGTATTTGCCAGTTGACTGCTGAGGGGAAGCCGCCGATAGAAATATTCAAGATATTTTAGCTGGGTTTTGAACCATGGGTTCTTGTCTAATAAGGCAACACACTACCTACTAGACTATGGCGACTTCATGTCCACTCTTGGATACTGAATGTTTCGGCGATATTTATGGATCAGCATGTATGTGGGTTCTACGTTCGAAAGGGATTGTATGACAAGTCGCTTGAGGGTCAAAAAATCTCAATACATTCTCAGAGCATATTCTGCTACTGATCAGTCGGGGATAGCCATTAGCGAAGGGTGCATAGAGTCCTATTCAATAGGAGTTCGTTTATTGACCTAAGTTTTCTTTCAAGTTTTTTCTTTGTGGCTGTGTGAAGTGATCGTGTGATTTATGTTACAGACTGTACTTTTAAACTGTTTAATAAACTAATTATTAGTTTGAATTGTTCTTCCCCCTTTAAATACACAATCCTACACCGCTACTGAACTTACAACACGAAACAATTCAATTTGCAAAAATAAAACAAGCAAATTTAACGCCTATGAACGAACGAACACCTGGCAAAATATTAAATGGACGTCCATGTTGTCGTTACCGCATGGACAGCGGTACCTGCGCAACCCTTAAATTGGTATAGCTTTGCTCAAATTATTACGCAGCACTACATGATGGAAAGTATAGCTGAATGCATGGATCTTCACATCAGACTCTTGGGCTATCACATCTTTTGCGATCTCCATTGTATACCACATAGAATCTTGATTTCCAACCAGAGGTCAGCAATGTATCATTTTTTCGCTACTCATAAGCACTCATGAAATTTTCAATATAAGTGAGTCAACAATATTGAAATTTAGCTATGTATTCTAACTGATTCATTCGTACTCACCACTACAACGTTGATTTATAAGTACAGGTTGCAACGAGTATCCGTACTACGTTGACATCAAACTCATACCATTCGAAATATGTTTGATTCATAAGCAAACCTACTCATGTAGATTCATAACTTTAGAAAAATACTCTTATAATACTGAGAAATGATTCGAGTGACTCAAACAAAGAGTGGCTTTACCAAAAAAGCAAAAAGACAGAGCAGCAAGCAGAGCTAACACACAACCTTTTAGTATTTTAGTGTTCGTATGCGGTTCATACTTATTTTGTGCTTCGTGTATACTTATGTTGAGTTATGGAGAGTTGAAATCAACATCAACATTATACGTGTTGTGATGAGCACTTCAAACTTTGAATATGTGTAGAGGTTCCATGATATTAAAATAAGTACGAATGCGTGCGTATAAGTATCAGAAATTATGAGTATGATTCGATTGTACTCATATTTTTGAATACTCATACTGATCTCTGCTCTATTGCTATTACAAAGCTTTAGTTAGGATTACAACCTAGCTCCTCACACCATCCATGTTCCTTGTGATAATTTTATACATGAATAGCGGTAGCTACTCTCAGAGTTTTTGCTACAGGACTACTGAGCAGAAGTCGCCGAAAGAAATATTTTTGCACTCATGGGCTATCACTTCTTTTGACATCTGGATTGATCTTGATTTGCTAAATCCGTTTCCTCTAGCTATAGAACTTTACACATTTTCTATGAAATTTATCAACGGAGTGACCTTTGCCCCACAGTGCATTATTTTCAATAGGTTTGCGTGCTCTATCGAAATTTCGATTTTGGCTCATTCACACGCACCAAGAAATTTTGTTCAATCGATAAACGATTCGTTCTTACCATTATCAACGTCATCAATGACAATGTTAATGTTGTTGTTGTTATTGTCCCTGATGTTTTATACTTGAATTGTGTAACTGACAGACTAACTAAGTGAGTGACTGTATGACTGTCTGAATAACTGCCACGTTTAATAGTGAATAGTGGTTGAAAGTTATTGGAATGCAAGAATGAATAAATTTAACGAATTCAACAAATGATGAGCCAGAGTTAGAGATGTGAAAGAGGCAAATGGAATCGAACGACGATAACAAACGAAATGAAAACAGACAGAAAACTGACTGACTGCTGACATGTATTAACAACCAAAAACGATAAATTATCTTTTGAAAGCTGACGATGAAAATTATGATCACCAAAGCAATCATTCTAAACAGCCATACCATATGCATACACATCCATATCTACTTGAGGCATTCCATCAATTCTAGAAAAAAAAAAACGCCTGAAGATGATAACACTGACTGAACTGTATGACATGACAGCTGTACATACCGTGTGTAACTCTCTATGATAAGAGCGTGAAAATAAAATCGTTTGTTGTTTGTTGTTGTTGCTGCTGTTGTTTTATAGCTTTTTATGCTTATCATAAAAATTTGAAAACCAATAACAACAACAACAGCAGCAACAGCAACAACATGAAAATCTATAACACGTTTAAGCATGTAAAACATGCAACACAACTGCCCAAAATCGAAAATCCATTATTCCCCTCACTCCCCTATCTCTCACTCCCTCTCTCGCTCTTGCGCTCGCTAACATTTATAACCGTTTGTCCGTCTAAGGGCTATAAAAACCGAAAAATCCTTTTACTTTTTATGGGCCCAACTAACCAACCAAATTTAAATGGCTGCCAGACAACAGGCTTTAGTTTTACGACCACCTTTGAGTTTTTCTGTGTTCAGTGCTGTGTGCTGTGTTGTTGATTGTCATTTACAAAAGGGACAGTGTTTGAGGCCAGTGTCAGTGCCAGTGCCAGCTTTTAGTGCCATTGAAGGTGTGAATTCAGGTTGTAAGTAAATTTTTTTTTTATGGATTTGTGATGTTTTTATGACATTTTTGACGCGCGTAACAATTTTAAGGCCACAAATGACTGACTGACTGACCAACTGCTTACGAATAATTTATTGAACGATTTTTACGAGTACAACCGAGAGACGAACAAATGAATTTTTTTGTTGGTAAAAGACCATTCACTACACTGCCTGAGTATATTACAGGGCCTGCATTCTTTTTAAAGAAGAGAACAGGTTTTAGAACAGAAAGAAGAAGAATAAGAAGTTTTAATTAATAAAACAATCGTTTAAAATATAGAATCCATAACCCTAATAAAAAATAAAAATCAATAAAAATATAAATGAATGGCTATGAACAAAATCCGATATCCCCCGCTAGGTAATGAGGCATTTTTGGTTAAAGGAAATCAATTTTCATCAAATATTTCCATATTACAGGCAGCTTCTTAGCTGTATCACCATAAAAATGTTAAAGTTTATCTGCGAATAGTTTGGTCTACTGTACCGCGCAGCTGCAGAAATGCCTTCCTATAAGGGTTTAGTCAAGAAAGAAAACTATTCTACCAGGGTTAAGCTTCGGCAAATTTAAATTAACGATTATACAGGTCCTCTCTTCAACCACGGAAGTGCTAAATACATACATAATCGCTCATTACAGCCCTTTAGTCAGTATTATGACGTAGTTTCTCACACCACTTATGTTGTGTGCGTTAAGTTTATACGTGATTGGCGGCAACTACAGTTTAAAGTCGACTCTGAACGTCAGATTTTTTGGAGAAACTTTTCATGGCAATTTTTATTTTAACGCTCAGAGTTTTTGCAAGAAAAGTCGCCGAAGGAATATTTTTTTCATATTTTCGTTTGGATGTCTGACCTGGAATTTGAACCGTGTCCTTACGTCTAATAAGCCAACACACTGCCTACTAGACGACGTCGACTTCCACTGGGGAGCGTTAATCAAGTTAATCGAGTGAAATTTAGTCCTAATTTCGAGCCAATGAGACTACTTATGGAGTTTTCTCATACACGTTCTAGCGAGGGCACCAGCTACCGACCGACATTATCGTATTTTGCTATCATTTAGTCAGGATTACAGCCTTTTTTTTTAGGGGATGGCCCCTACTCATGCAGTGTATTGTGCAGGTTTAGGAAAATAGGTTATAGGAAGGTGGAAAGAGGGAGTAGTGTTTGCGGACATTTGATTTAAACTCAAGATGCAAACGGCAAGGAAACCAGTTGCTGCTAGGTGACTATATAATGGCCAGTGCTATACCTTCACCATTAGACAGTCTACAGCAATCGTCCCCAAGAAGCCTAGCTCTCACGCCTCCCAAAATTGTGTGTGTTAATTTGATTCTTGAGTGGCCGGAACTACAGTTTATCATCGGCTTCACACAGCAAATTTTAAAAACTTTTCATGGCAGTTTTTTTTTACTTCAGAGTATTTGCATGTTGACTGCTGAAAGGAAGTCGACGTTATAAATATTTGAAATGTTTTAGCTGGGATTTGAACCATGGGTTCTTGTCTAATAAGGCAACACATTACCTACTAGAGTGTGGCGACTTCATGTTCACTCTTGGATACTGAATGAATCGGCAACATTCATGGCAGTTTTATTTACTTCAGGGTATTTGCCAGTTGACTGCCGAAAGGAAGTCGCCGCTATAAATATGTCAGATGTTTTAGCAGGGGTTTGAACCATGGGTTCTTGTCTAATAAGCCAACACACCACCTACTTGACTAACGCGACTTCATGTCCACTCTTAAATACCGAATGATTCGGCGATATTTATGGACCAGCATGTATGTGGGTTCTACGTTCGAAAGGGATTGTATGACAAGTCGCTTGAGGGTATCAATATCAATACATTCTCAGAGCATATTCTGCTACTGATCAGCCGGGGATAGCCATTAGCGAAGGGCGCATAGAATCCTATTCTTAAGTTTTCTTTCAAGTTTTTTTCTTTGCGGTTGTGTGAAGTGATCATGTGCCTTATGTTACAGACTGTACTTTTAAACTGTTCAATAAACCAATTATTAGTTTGAATTGTTCTTCCCCCTTTAAATACACAATCCTACACCGCTACTGAACTTACAATACAAAACAATTCAATTTGCAAGAATAAAACAAGCAAATTTAGCGCCTATGAACGAACACCTGGCAAAATATTAAATGGAGGACCTGTTTAAAGCAAAAAGAAAAAAATCCTAAAAAAAATTACAAACAACACCGTGCAACAACAATTTTCCAGAGCAATTGTTGTGAAAAAACGATAATTTTCCTGAAAATCGAGAGAAAATTTTAAACTGTTCTGTTGGGTTCAAATGAAATGAAAAAAGAAAAGAAAAGAAACGAAAATAAATCATGTGAACATGAAATCCCAGAGCAAAAAAAAGGATCTGTAACACAAAGCAAAAAAAAAAGAAGAAAAAAAATACGAAAGGACTACCTTGGGTTTAAGAACAATTGATCCTCCTACTGCAACTAATGCCAGTTACAAACAATGGCAAGCGGGGTAACGTTTTTGTTTAAATCTCAGCAGGTAGAAATCAAATGAATTTTAAAATCCTTACAGAATGATCGTCAATGTGATTTGATTTTTTTTTTTTTTTTGAAGCAAGAGGGTTTAATTTCGATTTTTTGTTTCTGCATTTAATCCTTAAACTGAATTTCTTTTTTTTAAATCACCTACAAAGCAGGATGGATGGATGGTTGGATAAATTGATGGATGATGAGTGGATGGAAATTTATGAAACACCTGGCTGGCAATAATTCCACATTAATGCCAAAGGAAGCTAAGATTTTAAGCAAGGATTTGATTTTTTTTTTCAAATTCTATAATCAACTACTGCAACTAGTTGAGGACGTTTTTGTTATTCGAATCATTTTAGCCAATATTTCTAAGCCTAAAAAATTTATTTAAACTTTCTAGCCTTAACCAGCTGTTAAGTTCAAAAGAGAGTGTCACCATTTGGCATCTTTTTCTTAAGGCGGCACGCGTTGTTGATCTGCTTTAAAACAATTTCTCTTAAAAGACGGTGAATGGTTTCTTTTGAACAATGGAAAAAACGTTAATAAATCATAAACAATAAACAAAACTTATTGATAAATTTGATTTCGTATCAAATGAAAGAAAAAAATAAAAATAAATAATAAATAACATTCGATACAACGCGATACAAAAACACAATAGAGGCTACTTACTGCCTAACACTAATACAAGCGTTCTATTGTCTTCAAAACGCACATATGCTAGTGATTGTTGCTTGAAAAAGCAAAACAAAAATGCTATGAAATTAAGAAAAACAATCGATTTTTTTTTCACCAATGATTTTATGACACTAATAAAGATGAACGTTTTCTTTTTTTTTTTGTAAACATTTTTATTGGAAAGGTGTAAACAACCAACCAACCAAGCAGCCACCTCTGCTCAAGCTTAGCATTACCACATCAATGCTGCACACGCTGCTAATGAAGATTATCATCAAAATTTTGCGTCATCGCTGCTATGATGAGATTGTCTTCGTTAAATCGTTAAATTGTTAAATCGTATGTCAAATTATTTTTTTTTTCAAGATTTTTAATCCAATTTATTTAAAGTGTCATCATAAATACACGACAATACAACACGAAATAAAGTGTGAAATTATGATTTCTGCCGTCGTCTAACTAATAAAACCAATTTTTTTAATGAACTTTATGAGGGCATAATGCAAATATTAAAACTTTTTTTTTTTTGTTATCACACACTCTATAAAAGAAATAAAAATTTAATAAAATTTGCATAATTATCATCATCATATCGAATGCAAAAAAAAAAAAAACAAATAAAAAAGACAATGAGATTAAAATCTCCATCGAAATACGGTAAAAATTTATAAATTTCCAGCATGATGAAGATATCCCACCAATTAAGTTCAGAGATTTTTTATAGGCCAACTGACATGCTTAATTTGAGGTCACTGTAGAAATATCGAAAGTTGCAAGCAAAATAACTACGATGGTGAATTTCAATGGTATTGAAATGGCCTTCTTAGACGACCATTTGCAGCATTAGAAAAAAGAACTCATATCATGACCAAAGATCAACAATGAATAGTTTTTTCGCTACTCATAAGCACTCATGAAATTTTGAATATAAGTCTGACAACAAGATTGAAATTTAACTATGTACTCTGATTCATTCGTACTCACTACAACGTTGATTTATAACTACAGGTTGCAATGCGTATGCGTACAACGTTGGCATCAAACTCATACCACTCGAAATATGTTTGATTCATAAGCTCCTACTCATGTAGATTCACAACCTTAGAAAAATACTTATAAATGATATGAGTGACTCGAATCATTCCCCAAAATTTACAGTCTTAGTTGTTGTTGCATTTACAACAAAAGAAAAAAACACAAGCAAAAAAGGAGAGAGAGAGCAGCAAGCAGAGCAAACACACAACCTTCTATTGAGTATTTTAGTGTTCGTACGCGATTCGTACTTATTTTGTGATTCGTGTACATATAGTTGGGTTATGGACAGTTGAAATCAACCTCAACATCATACGTGTTGTTAAGTATGAATAAGTGTGATGAGTACTTCAAACTTTGAATATGAGTAGAAGTTCCATGATATTAAAATAAGTATGAATGCGTATAAGTACTAGAAATTATAAGTATGATTCGATTCTACTCGTCTTTTGGAATATTCATTGCTGATCTCTGCTATCTGCCATAGAACATTAGGGGCGCAACAGAGCTTAATAAAACGTTCAAGCATCTAGAGAAGGAAGCGAAAAATAAACGGCAATAGGACGAAATCGTTGAGCCACTATGTTCCTTGTAGCCTGGGGCACTGGCAATTCTACAACACTCCCTCGTTGCTATGGCAACTGGATATACGTTCGAGAACGTGTAGATACTATGCGAGAGAGAAGGTACAATCGAGAGCCAAGGACAGCAGCAGCAAAGCCGCAACAACAAACTCGCTTATATTGCTTAGAAGTGTCCACTTTCCTGCTGGTCAATTAGACCAAAAAGGCCTCCTCCCTATAAGAAAGAAAGCAATGGATTTGAGATTTTTTTTTTGAATACTCATTGCTGATGTCTGCGGCCCTATGCTCCCTAGAGGAGTAAGAGGAACATGTATATATATTGCTGATCTCTGATTGGCATTATATTTGGAAAACATTCTATTTCGAACCTGATAGAGGGCACTAATAGAAGTTGCCGTAGTCTAATAGTTTGGGTGTTGGCTTATTAGACGTGAGGCCACGGTTCAAACCCCAGGTCAGACATCTCCAACTAAATGAAAATATCAAAAAATATTTCTTCGATGACTTTCTCTCAGAGGATATCTAGCAATCTATCTGAGAGTAAATAAAATTGCCATGAAAAGTTTCTAAAAACTCTATCGTTCGGAGTAGGTCCCGCCACTCATGTATAAAATTAATACACACAACATAAGTGATGTGAGAAACTAGGTCGTAATCCTGACTAAAGGGTTGTAATAATCCACAATGTATGTATGTTGGCTACACGGGACAAGAGGCCTTGGTTCATACCCCAGCTGAAATATTACCAACCTAATGTATTTTAAATAAATAAAAGGCATTACTTCGACTCACATTTAATAAGCCAACACACTACCTACTGGACTACGGCGCCATGATATCCATTTGAACTAAAATTGTGCTGGTTTAGCTTACGTACTCTCTGAACCTATTTACTTCAAGCTATCCAAACCTATTTATGGTTACGTGTACGTGTTTAAATTTTGAAATTTTAATATTAAAGAAATGTTAGCCATCGTACGACATTTTTCAAGAAGTATTTTTAAAATCCCAGCCCAGAAGAGTCCAAAAATTTTATGGAAATCCTTGAGTGTTTATGGCAGCTATTCGGTGCCAATATCACTTAATTTTGATAGGAGTTAAATTTTGTTTTGCATGTAAATCCCTTCCTCTATCTCTCTCTCTGTTTTCCCTTAAATTGTTGACATTAAAGTGATTTGTTTTGTTTGTGCACTCACTTACTCACTCACTCCCAGTGTGTGTCATCGGTTGCCACCTTAAAACTCAGGTTGCATGTTGTCATTAAGCCTTTGGTAGCAAAAAACTCCAGAACCCAACCCAGAAAAGCATATCATCATGTTGGAGAATAAAAAAAAATAAAGAAAATGAAATAAAAATGATGGAAAATAAAACGAAAACGAAACGAACGATGAAGAAGAAAAAACATTAAGGAAGTCATCATCATCAGCATCAGGACAATCATAACTCGAAGCAAACAAACAAACAAACAACAACAACAGCAACAAATAAATGCATTTTTGCTTTTCATTCAAAAAACAAGAAATAGCTTCTCTTTTTCTTCTTCTTCTTCATAATTTTCTTCTTTTTTTTGTTTTGATGAACAAATTCATATTAGCATGAGCAAACATTATTACAATCAACCGAACATGAGGCTACAAACATAGAATATTGGGTGTTATGATAAGTATAAGCGGTTTTTCAAGGGGACATTGTTGAACTATGACCTTTAGTTATTCTGCGGAGGCTTTTCTTAACGAGTTGATGAGGATGAAGTAGAGGTCGCCGTGATCTACTAGGTAGTGCGTTGGCTTATTAGACCTAAGGCCTCGGTTCAAACCCCAGGTCAGGCATCAAAATGAAAACATGAAAAAATATTTCTTCTCTGACTTCCTCTCAGCGGAATTCCGGCAAAACCGCTGAGCGTTAATTATATAGAATTAACGCACACAACATAAGTGGTGTGAGAAGCTACGTCATAATTCTGGGACTTCCTCTCAGCAGATTTCTGGCAAAAACTCTGTGTGAGTCGAATAAAATTGCCATGAAAAGGTTCTCAAAAATCCGTCATTCGGAATCGACTTTAAACTGTAGGCCCCGCTACTTATTTATAAAAATTAACGCACACAACATAAGTGGTAAGAGAAACTAGGTCGCAATCCTGAGTAATGTGGTTGAAAGCCTCAGTTAATATGAAACTGTTGGTCACCGACAACACCCCAGAGACCGAGGATAAAATCCTCCCGGAGCGCTAAGCTTAAAACGTCATGTTAGTTACGTTCTCTACACGATTATCCTCTGGTGGAAACATTTGCCGGACCAGCTGTCAATATCATAGCATGTCTCGCTTATTCCAAGTCTGCACAAAACTCCTCTGGGGACTCCATTTGCCACACGATAGGCTCATATCCGTAAGAAAATTTCCAACGATTGAATTGCAGACTAAAACTCACTCTAATGCCTGACGTTCTGCGTAGAATTTGTCGCACAGAAATATTTCCACATCCACATGATCAGCTACTATACAGCGGACTAAGCTCTTTCACGAGCATTTTTTGAATATTACAGGAATTGCTTCTTCTGTTCGGTACCAGAGCAATATTTTCAGAGCCAATGTGGATACTGGAAAGTAACGTCAACACGCCACCGAATGATGTGCCCAATTTAACTTGGGTAGGAAGTACAAGGGTTGAGATAAAAATCTGACAGTCAAGTCACTATCCGAGCGCTCGACATTTATAAGATTAACCTGGGGGGTTGAATAAGCTCGACAATGGAAATGAGATACCAGTTCATATACAAATTCACGGCAATTAGAAGGTAACTAGGCTTCACGCTACGGACGGAGGAGAACTGTGAAAGTAAGGAGAAGCGAAGGCTGCAGCCTTAGAATAGTAATCGATCTTTTGATCGAGCATTACAGACTCAAAGAACACTTGTTCAGAATAGTAATCGGTTCTGTGCTGAGGAAATTGAATCCTTGCAACACATACTTGGAGCCAGTGCTGCGTTATCAAAATTATAAGCAGGTAATTATCTGAAACGATACCGAACAACAACCTGAAATTCGTCAAGCCACCGCATTTCGTTTTTGATGATGAATGCAGAAGCTTTGATTGATGAGCCACCAGACTTTTCCAAATATTTTTAAACTATAATGGGGGATTGTTTTTAAGTGCATTCGCTATCTCACGGCGGCATTGCAATTACATCTTATGTAACCCAATAGTTACATTTCAATGCATGTATGTATGAATGTATGAATGTATGAATGTAGTTCGAATGCCGTGTATGTTGTATGGAATGAATGAATTTCAATGTAATTTTGTGTTTGCAGAACGTAACTTAAATCAACTACTTTGCATATGCCTTCAGGTCATAAAAGGGAAATATTAAAGAAAAAAAAACACAACAAAAACATTCTCTCGGTTAGTTGAATAACGAATATACGAATACATACATACATACATATGTATATATTCTTCTCCTATAATAGTATGGCATCATCATGGCACAGCTTTACTTCACAAGCATGTACGAATGCAACACATATGTACATATGTATGTACGTACATAGTATATCTGACTGTCTAATATATGTACATAAGTTTGTAAAGATTTTGATCTTTGGAACCCCAAAAAATATTTCAACATCCAACCCAACTGAGCATAAATTGCATATTCACAGTCATACTCGTATTATACTCGTACTCATACACGTACTACTTGTACATGGTCATGCATTCGTTTTACATACAGATTTACAGATGAGAGACAACGGACTTCCTTATATTATTGTATCGAATTAAAAAAAAAGAATATTTAAAATACAACAACAACATGAACAACAACAAGCAATACAAAACTACAAAAAATGTCTAAAACATAGCAACAGCCATAGCCATAGCAAATGGATAGCCATAGCAAACATGGACTCACTCACATTTAAAGCAACAAAGAAACCCAAAGAAAAAAAAACAACGAACTTCCATACATGAAAAGTATGTTTCAAGTCGAATACTTTAGTTATTGTAATGGAGTACGAGTTCGAGTATTTTTAGTTCGTTTGTGTAGTTTAATTTAGACCTACAAACTCTAGAATCTGACATTAGCATGGACATCATACACACACACACATATATACATATATATTGTATGTATAAAACCTTCGTTATCACTTCCTCTTATGGTCTCTTCCCAATACACATGCATTGCTTTTGAGAGTGAGTGCACGACAAGGTTTTTATGAATAATTTTAATGACGGGTGGCCATGCTTGCCACAGATCAGCAATGAGTATTCAAAAAGATGAGTAGAATCGAATCATACTCATAATTTCTGATACTTATACGAACGCATTCATACTTATTTTAATGTCAAGAAACCTCTACTCATATTCAATGTTTGAAGTTCTCATCATACTTATTCATACTTAACAACACGTATGATGTTGATATTGAGTTTGACTCTCCATAACTCAACATATACGCGAATCACAAAATAAGTATGACTCGCATATAAAGGCTTATGAATCAAACATATTTCGAACAGTATGAGTTTGATGTCAACGTTGTACGCATACCCATTGCAACCTGTACTTATAAATCAACATTGTAGTGAGTATGAATGATTCAGAATACATAGTTAAATTTCAATATTGTTGACTCACTTATATTCAAAATTTCATGTTGGTGCTTATGAGTAGCGAAAAAACGATTCATTGCTGATCTCTGATGCTTACTATCTCCACAAAGGCTTTCCTCTCTCTTATGCTTAATTGGCTTCCATGTATGATGGAATATCAGAGTGTGAAAGGTCACGAAGACACATTATTCTCTTTGGGATCTTGTATATCCTACTTGAAGGTGCACTCTTGATAGGACACATACATAAACATAATTGGCCATTGCAACCCTTCAGTCAGGATTACGGCCTAGCTTCTCACACCACTCATGTTGTATGCGTTACTTTTATACATGAAAGGCGGGACCTACAATTTAACGTCGACTACGAACGACAGATTTTTGAGAAGCTTTTTCATGGCAATTTTATTTACTCTCAGAGTTTTTGCCAGAAATCTGCTGAGAGGAAGTCGCCGAAGAAATACTTTTTGTATTTTATTTTTATGTCTGGCCTGGGGCTCGAACCCTGGCTTTTCGTCTAATAAGCCAACACACTACCTACTAGACCACGGCGACTTCATAACCGAACTCTTGATAGGACATTTCATTGGTACCACAACAGATAGCGGCCCGTGAACTCAAATGAACTTTGATTTAACAAAGCAGCCACTTGTTGCCCTAGCCCATATCTGCTTAAAGAACAACACGAGGCTAAACACATGCGGTGATACTATCAGGCTGCATCATCGTTTGAGGGGGGCAAGTGCCAATGTAAATACAAGATTTTGCACATGCCCTACTTTTTAGCTTTATTCGGAGGCTCAAATTAAGGCTCTTTGGTATTTCTAAACACAAATATTTTGTTCATCATGTACTCATTTTCCTGTCCTCCAAATTTTCATAAAAACTTATCTGTGCTTAGTCTTTACTAAACAAAGTATATGAGAATGTGTACGTGTTTTAGTTTGATTTACTCGGTCGTTTTTATTAGAAAAGCAATTTTAAACAGAAATTTTAATTTAAATGTTTAAAAATAATCTACGTTTTCCTTTACCCTCTTCCTCGTTTTCTCTTCCTTTTTTTCGTTGGCAAATGATTTTAATTTTCCATTTTAGTTGATATCGCAGCAGCACAGGTTGAAAAACTCACATGAATAAGCAAAAGCTTTCAAAAAAAAACATGGATTCTGTGTCTAGCTGACCGTCTATCTTTGCCTCTCCTCTGACTGTGGGCATGTTTGGGAGAATAACAGAAACCTTTCAGGCACGCATATGAAGTGTTCCTTCCTGACTCCTACTCCAGCCAACAACAAAAAAAACCAAAATTTTTTGCATTCAAATGTTTTAAACTTTCAAAGATTTTCTGTTTGTTTGTGACCCCATCTATCATCCTGTATTAGTTGTCATTCATTAACGTTTTTTTCCAGGATTTGCAAGGATCACAAACGTTGTGTGTGTTGTGTGTTTCCTTTTGAGGTTTTAATTATTGAGTCCTGCACTGCACAAATTCTAGTTTTGTTTCCTTTTTCACAGACTTGTGAATTAATTTTGTTTATTCGTGATTTAAAATGTTAATTTCAACTCTTCCCTTATAGAGTCGCCTCTTTTTAGAATTTCCCTTTTGATTTCCCTTTATTGTGATTTCCTTTTTTTTCTTTTTTTTTTTTTGTTTCTTAAGAGATACACCCACTTGGATATCAAATTTATACGAGCAAAAAATCCACACACAACAATTGTTCGATTTGGTAGCACAGTTACGTTCGTTTTAGGTTTCAGATTCGGCAACAAAAACAAAAACCGAAGTAGGAAAATATGGCAGGTTTCTCACGATCCTTTTTTACAATAACAACAACAAATTTATAATTATGGGCTTAAAAATTCATGCTAAAAATTATGCCGCCGCTTTCTATCAACAAGAAATCTTTGAACGAAATACGCAGCAAGAATTCTAAACGAGAACAGAGCCTGCTCTAATTGCAAAACGACAACAACAACAACAGCAACAATAAATAAAAATCGTAATCATTATTTTAATGATTACAACAACAACAACAACAACTATAATAGCAGTGAACAAGAAACAGAAAACGAGGAAGGGAACATAACAAGAAGAAACAGAAAACGACCCTTATTTTGCTGATCGAAATCAAGAAACCGAAGCATAAGCAGCAGCAGCAGCAGCGCAACGATATCAAATATAAATCGGAAACACAAGACGAACCCTTGGTTTCATCTTCATGTGGCTGTTGTTGTTCTTGTTGTTCTGTTGTTGTTGTTTTTTAATTCGCATTGCAATTACTTGCGCTGGTAAATCTTATTGCGCTGCTTGTACTCTACTCTACTCTACTTAAAGAATTTTTTTTTCAATTTTATTTTCTACCGACTGATGACTGTGTTTCGGTCTATAACAAGCCGGAAAAGTCTTCTCAAATTACTCATCTCTCCGTATATGAGACGCTAGGCAGTAGCAGTAGCAGTAATAGTAGTAGTTAACTGGCAATGGCAGGCTTAGCGATAAAAAAAAAACTGAAAAAAAAATTTATTGTACGTGTACCGACATAAATAAATACCTCCACATTAAGTATTCACTCACAGCGTATCGTTACAGGCAGACAGACAGACAGACAGACAGACAGACGTAAATATACAAGCAAATTGACTGACAGCGTTTGCTGGAAAGTAGAGCAGATTTTCATAAAGAGGGGTTCACTTAGAAGAAATACGAAGAAAAACAAAAACGTGTTTCAGTCTTTTGCGCAGTTTAAACAGTCAGTTGCTGCTGGCAATTCAGCGCCTAAAAAAATGTTTTACGATCGTCATTAAGCATTAAAAGTGCTTTAAATTGCTTTATTTGCGACTTAGAAAAATCATTGTTTAGCATTAATAATACAGGTTATAAGCCGTACAATCCCTTAGGCATTCTAAAGTCATTACGCTATGAGCTCAAGAATGTCTTAGAAAGCCAATTGGATCCAGTGCCATCTTGCATCCAAAAGAAAAGAATTCAACTACACCAGACAGACGTTAAAAGACGAGTTTAAATGTCCAAAATCCTGCTTGAATCCCATATTTTTCAACAAATCCCTACAGGCGATGAAAACTGCTTCCATTATGGCACTTCGAAATATAAGAGATCATGTATGAAGATTGTCTGATCAGCCCAATCAATGTAAAACCATAGTTTCCATGACTCTAAGTTAATGCTTCACTATTTAATTGCCCCCACCTATTATGTGCTACCGAAGTTTGGTTAGGAGTTCATAGAGGACCTGAACCGAATGCAATTGATATTGCGATTTATACTTCTTCCTAGCGGCACCCGTTCGGGCCAGATAAATAAAAATATTGGCTGGAAAACTTCACAACTTGCTCAGTATAGTTCAGACTTCCATCAGTCCGATACTAGTTGCTCAGATACAGAATCCTCTCACAAATATTTTCCTTGCTGCAGGACAGAGCATACTTAAGAAAAGGGCTTGCTTTGCTCTTGACTCTAAAATATTGGCTGGTTTCTGTGGAAGAAATTTCCAGAGAGAAATTGCCAGAAAAATGGCCAATGCTTTCAAATTATAAACCCTCTATTAAAATTGTTTCTTTTAGGTCCTGAAAATATCATACGTCCATCCTAAGTTACTAATGTTAATATCTTGAGTTGATTTATTCACTCACAGCCTTTCTTCTTTTATAACCATATTTTCTAAATCTCTATGGGGCCTATCTTTTCGAAAGCTGGAAAGCCCTTTATGAAAACAGCACATAGGACTCCTCATGGCCACGAGTAAGATGGAAATTTGATAAAACCTCAGCCCAGAGAGGCTGAGAAAGAGCTCATCTTTTTCTCCACGTTTGATAATTATAAGAGATCAGCAATGAGTATTCAAAAAGACGAGTAGAATCGAATCATACTCATAATTTCTGCTACTTATACTCATTCATATTTATTTTAATATCATGGAACCTCTACTCATGTTCAAAGTTTGAAGTACTCATCATACTTATTCGTACTGAACAACACGTATGATGTTGTCGAGTTCGACTCTCCATAACGCAACATATACACGAATCACAATATAAATATGAATCGTGTACGAACACTTAAATGCTTTGTAAAAGGTTGTGTATTTGCTCTGCTTGCTACTCTGGCTTTTTGCTTATGTGTGTTTTTTCTTTTGTTGTAAATACAACAACAACTAAGACTGCAAATTTTGATGAATGACTCGTGTTTCGTGAATCGTTTATAAGTAGTTTTCTAAAGTTATGAATCTACATGAGTAGGAGCTTATGAATCAAACATATTTCGAATGGTATTAGTTTGATGTCAATGTTGTACGCATACTCATTGCAACCTGTTCTTATAAATCAACGTTGTAGGGAGTACGAATGGATCAGAATACATAGTTAAATTTCAATATTGTTGACTCACTTATATTAAAAATTGTGAGTAGCGAAAAAACGATTCATTGCTGATATCTGATACTTATATGTGGTCTCTATCTCCCTATTTAATTGTCTAATATGAAACATTCTCGTCGATTAAGAGCCCCCTCAAGTGATTTCTGAGGAAGGTGCAACTTGGAAAAGAAGAAGAACACTGTGATTTAACGCGTCATTGCTGACGGATTTGTGTAAATTTTGGATAGGGGACAGTGCCTCGTGTATAAGTGATTCTGAGTGACTTGTGTCAGAGGCCTCTCTTTTTAATATAATGGAGGGGGGTTGTGTTGCCTAAGTGGGAACATTTAATACGACTTCAAACTTCAATTCTTTTCCATGAAAACTTAACCATTTAATGCCGTTTTTTTTTTTTGAAAATAAAAACTTAAATACTCATGATAATGAATGACTTTTACTAATTATGGCAGCGATGGAAGTTGAACAAATAAAATTATTTGTGGCAGATACGACAATAATGTCCATAATTTTCCACTGCATTATGGATTGGACAATGACAGTGAACATGAAGTGTATGGAACGGCATACAACAACAAAAAAAAAACAGTGAATCTAAATAACAAAACATTTCCAAGACACAAAAACAAAATGAAATGAAACGAATCCAAATAAAAATTGTCTTCTTGACGGTCGGTGGTTGTCCCATCAATTTGTTCTGGTTGTTTCAGCCAATAACCGTGATTTGTAGAAACAGAAAAGGAGTTTGAAAAGCTTTTTCTTTTTCAAAAAAAAAAAAAAAAAAACACTGGAGCGTAACTAAATACATGTCACAATTTCAATGGATTCTCTTTAACAACAAACAACACAAATAAAAACAAAAAAAAAAAATAATTATAGGGGGGCTTGCAATACAATACTGTTTCCATGCTGTTGCAATGCACGTTTAAGGGTTAAAGTTAAAGCGTGTTGTATGTGAATATTGTATGCTAAGGGCCAGCGTTAAAGCTGTAGCAAATATTAAGTTATTGGAATTTATTAATACTGGGTGCTTAGCTAAATATTTTCATCAATTCGAAGATTTTTAAGCAAACCATTGAAATGGTTTTTGGTTTTTATTTTCCACATTAAATTACTTGAAGTGTTTAAATTTAATGGCGTATGATTTCATGTTAAACACCCAGTACTTTGCCTGTACTGAATGTAAGTTTATTTGCACAGAAATAGCCTCAATGCCACATGCAACATAAACGGATTGTAGTTTCTGCAAAATATGCCTCCTCAATGCCATGTTGTTATTTGCGTTTCTTATAAGATCAAGTGCATAAAACTTACTTTACTGCGAGTGTGTGTATGTGTGCGAAAGTGAGTGCCACTAATCGAGTTGCTGTACTGCTATACTGCTTTGTATCGGGTCCGCCATCTAACGTTTTTTTTTTTCAACTTGTGCTTATTTCGTGAATGGTAACACTTATCTCATGTCTGATTTGACAGATAATTCGTTTTATCCTTCCGCTGAACGAATATGGCCCATCCAGTGCGTTTTCACTTCGCTAAGTGGGCCTGCGATCGACTTACAGAAGATAACGATTTTGGCAAAAAAAAAATCATCTTTTCAGGTGAAACTCATTTTGATCTTGGCGGGTATGTAAACAAGCAAGCAAAATTGTTGCATTTGGAGCACAGAAAACCCGCACGCATACATTGAAAAGCCGACGCAACCAAAACGAGTCACTGTTTGGTGCGGATTTTGGTCCAGAGGCATAATTGGGCCATTTTTCTTCGAAAATGAGCAAGGAGTGGCCGTTACAGTCAATGGCGATCGTTATCGGGCCATGCTGAACGAATTTTTGTTCACAAAAATTGAAGAGGAGCATATTGGCAACATTTGGTTTCAACAGGACGGCGCTACGTGCCACACAGCCGAAGCTACACTCGATGTTTTGCGCCCTGTTTTTGAAGATCGCATTATCAGCCGCAGAGCTGATGTCGTTTGGCCACCTCGCAGCTGCGATTTGACACCGTTGGACTATTATTTGTGGGGTGCCGTCAGAGATAAGTGTTATGCCGACAAGCCAGAGACAATATTCGTGAAGCCATTTGGTGAAATACAGCTGCACACAATCGATAATGTGCTTAAAAATTGGACCAATCGTGTAGGCTACTGCATGGCCAGCCGAGGCAGCCATTTCAATGAAATTATTTTCCACTATTAACCGGAAGGATTGTACTTTCAAATAAAAAAAAAGAAATTTGAGAAAATATTCAGTAGTTTTTGTTTTTTAAAGCATTTAAAAAAAAAAAAATTATTTGGCGGACCCTTTAGTTAATACGACTTCTAACAAGTTTTTCTTTTTTCTTTTTTATTTCGTTTTCTTTTCAGTTTCTTTTCCAGTTTTTTTGCAGTATTTCTGTGTCCATTTTTTCTTTGCCAGTCCATCCATCCACCAGATTGTTGTTTGCGATTCGTTCGTTCGTTCGTTCGTTAATTCATTTTGCCGTCTACGTTGTCTACTTAAGATCCTCAAGTGTGTTGTATTTCAGTCATGAGGCATAAATATGTATCTGTTGCAGTTGTTGTTGTTGTTGTTATGCATGTGTGATGTGCCACAATTTATCGCGAATGTTTTTGTAAACAAAAAAAAAACGTATCTTTTTTCGTTTGCTTCTTAGAAGACTGACGCCATATTATGAACGTACACTGGCATACACACACTGTAGTAGACAGTCATAGCCAGTCAGTCACACCATTTACTACTCACTCATCCGTATACATATGTATGTATGTATGTACGTTTAAGTATGCGTGTATTTTAAAGATACAAGATATTTTTGCTTAAGTGGTCGCCCATTTTGGGTTCACATTCATTTAAACAGCGATTTGAGATTGTGTTGCTTGATTGGTTGAATAGTTGTGTTGTGTGGTTGCCTCTACAAACAATCAATTTTCATGACCTTTTCAATGATGTCTACTTCTGTTATTGAAATATTTTTTAAATACTTATTGCTTGCTAAATAGGCCTGCATTAATAAAACTAAGCAAACATTTACATTTCAGCAAAAGATTTTATGGAAGAAAAAATACTTTGCAAGTGTTAATATTTATATTATTGAAGGTCAGTTTAGAAGTCTATGCATAGGACTCTCAGTACTTATAGTTCCGAGCACCTATAACACATGAAATAGGCCTTCACTGGCAAAAAATTCTTATTGTATCGAAGGCTTAAAGGAAGAAAATTTCGGTTTAGAATGGCAAATAAATAAATAGGCTTCTGATCTCTAAACTAACAGTACGTTCCGAAATCCCGATTAAAGATAATCGAATTACAATTTTTTTTTAAACAGTTTTAACTTGTTAAATAGGCCACCAAATGCAAAACAAGCAAATGCTTTGCCATAGTCAGAGAATTTAATTGATCAGTTTGAACTTCCGGTTTTATACTTGTCTTCATGAAATGTTCAACTCCTCTAGCCTTACCCAGTGGTGTTGTGCTAATTTTTTTTACCGTAACGCGTATATATAATTATATAGACAGGGCCGATCCTGGATAGGCGGCCGCTCTGTGCGGTCTCATTCATGTCCTAAATTTAACGACGGGGGTGATTTTCCATGATAATCCTGGCGGCGGCGTTTCTTTTTTAGATCTCATGTCCCAAATTTGACGACGGGGGGGAGGTAGATTTCCCCTCGGGTTCGGTTCAAACCCTTGTTTATAAAAATACGTATAAAAATTCGTCAAAAATTAGAAAAAAATCAGCAATTCCTTTTAATTTTTTTTTTCAAAACGTCAGCCAATTTTCGTTATCATAAATCATCTTTGGTTCCGGAACGCGTTCCTCTCCAAAAAGGAAGTACCGGAACGACGTTCCGGAGCGTTCCGGCTCGACAACACCACTGTCTGCCTTACCTAACCTAACGTAACCCTCTAAGGAGTACTTTCAACCCTTTAGTATGAAGGCCGTAATGTCCTTGAGGCAATGTTCCCGTAAAATTTATTCAAGCCATTGTATTCACACATTCCTTCCTCTGTTAGTGGCCTTACAATTGCCTCTGGTTTACCTACGGAGAAAAATGCTTCACATTAATTGCGAATGAACCGATTTTCGAGAATTTAAGCACCTTTTCAGCCATTGTCCGCCACTTGAGGAGATGAGCTGCACGATTTTTTAGTTTTTTTGGAACTCCATCCGCTTGGTAAAAACGTTTGAATGGTACTACAACGGAATCTTTGATCAAATCCTATTAAATCATGCGCGTCAGAGCCATTTACAGATGGAAATTTTAACATTGGTAAGCAGTCCTTGCGTTTTCTTCATTTATCCAGCATCTAAGGAGTTTTAAACGGCACCAAGCCCATAAATGCAATGCACATGATCGGGTTGCTAAGCTGTTGAGTCAGGCTTTCTTGAAAGAATTTAAAATTTTTACTTATCTGGTGGTCTTGTTAAATATTATCCATGAAGAACGATAAAAATAAAGATCATTTACCCGTAACTAATGTTGATTTTTAACTTGCTCTGAAATACTACAGACCCAAGAAATTGCAGCACTGGCAATGAAAGTGGTTTCGTACAAAATTTTATTTTTATACGACCCATTAAAGGGATACAACCCTAATTATACAACCCTGATATTCAGAATAATGGACTTAAATAAGAACGTGTTGTTGCACACTGAATCTGCTAAATAGGCCTTCAAATTTCTATTTTCTTGCAAGGAATCGATGATCTGTCAATATTTATTATGATAATAGGAATAATAATCGGCATAATTTATTTTTACGATCGACTTTCAACACGATTTTATTGTTTTGATGTTAATTTTCCAATTTTTTTATTTGATTTCGATGACAAATTTATTACAATCAAATTCTATTGAATATTCGGAATTGTTTTCTTTTTATATTCATTTGAATACACCTGCTGCTCAACATAATATTTTTCTGCTATTTTTAGAAACTATTGTTGGCAAATGTTATAGTTTTTAAAACTAAAAATAGCAACGAAAAATTATAATAATAATGGCACAGGCTAATGAACAGGTTATCACATCAGAGATCGGCAATGAATCGTTTTTTCGCTACTCATAAGCACTCATGAAATTTTGAATACATAAGTGAGACAACAATATTGAAATTTAACTATGGACTCTGATTCATACGTACTCACTACAACGTTTATTTATAAGTACGGGTTGCAATGAGTATCCGTACAATGTTGACATCAAACTCATACCATTCGAAATATGTTTGATTCATAAGCTCCTACTCATATTCAAGTGACTCGAACCATTCATCCTAATTTACAGTCTTAGTTATTGTTGCATTTACAACCAAAGAAAAAAGACACATACAGGCTGGCTGATATGTATTGCAACCAACTTCAGGTTGTTATCATTTGTAAACCGCTCGTCTGACAGCTGACAGGTGTATTCCAGTGACAGTTCATTTTATTATTTACAAGCTTACAAAAGCATTTTGATCTATTACATTCAGAAAAAAAGTTATTCGTGATGGAATTCAAGCGTGTTAGTGTGATTGCTTTATATTTGGCTGGAAAATCACAGGTGGCTATCGTTAGAGCCATCCAGCATTTAAATGTGAATAAATCTTTTGTTTCTCGTTCCATTGCTCGTTACGTGGCAGTGTTGAATCGCGTCCAAAAAGTGGACGAAAAAAACGATAACAACACCAGAAATGATCCGAAAAGTGAAGGCCGGATTTGATCGAAAGCCACGCCGCAGTGGTAGAAAAATTGCTCGTGAGCTGAACATATCGCGAGAACGGATGCAACACATATTGAAAAATGAGCTTGGACTAAAGCCATTGAAGTTCCAAAAAGTGCAAGAGCTCACCGATGGAGAAAAAAAGTTAGACTGGAAAGAGCCAAGGAGTTACTACGCTTGCACGAAAGTGGCCACTTACCGAATTTGGTTTTCTCCGATGAGAAGCCATTCCAAATTGAGCAGTTTGTGAACAACCAAAATTATCGGGTTTACTTGCCAAAGAGGTCAGCTGAAAATTTACGCCTGCGATTGGCCACCAGAACTCAAGCGCCGCCGATGGTAATGGTGTGGGCCGCCGTAACGGCCGGTGGTCGCTCCCCGCTCATATTCATCAACCGTGGGGTCAAAATAAATGCCGAATATTATCGGGAAATTGTCTTAAAGACAGCATTGAAGCCCTGGGCAGACAAACATTTCGGCCGCAGACCATGGACATTCCAACAGGACTCAGCACCACCGCACTTAGCACGCGTCAACCAAGAATGGCTTAAAAAGGAGGTTCCTCGCTTCATTTCTACCGCACAATGGCCACCAAAATCTCCGCATCTCAATCCGTTGGACTTTTGCGCCTGGGGCATTTTGGAGAGTAAGGTTCTCACTAAAAAATACCAAAGTGTCGATCATCTCAAGACGGCGCTTCGCCGGGAATGGGCCAAAATACCGCAGAGCCACTTTCGTGCAGCCTGTGATGGCTTTGTCGGCCGTTTGAAGGCCATAATTCGTACCAAAGGTGGCCAATTCGAACAAATCTAAACTGATTCTAAAATTTGATGTTATTTCCAACATTTTTTGCTTTTAAAGAATAAAATTAAAAAAAAATTAAAAAAATATAGCGCTTTACGTTGTTGCATTATATATCAGCCACCCTGTAAGCAAAAAAGACAAAGCACACAACTTTCTAGTGAGTATTTTAGTGTTCGTACGCTAATCATACTTATTTTGTGCTTCGTGTATATGTTGAGTTATGGAGGTTCGAAATCAACCTCAACATCATACGTGTTGTTAAGTATGAATAAGTATGATGAGTACTTCAAACTTAGAATATGAGTAAGAGGAGGTTCCATGATATTAAAATAGGTACGAATGCGTGCGTTTAAGTATCAGAAATTATGAGCATGATTCGATTCCCTGCATCTTTTTGAATACTCATTGCTGATATTTGTATCCTATAAAATTCAGTTCAAAAACAAAGTTCCAAGCCTGATGTTTTATTTAAAAAAAAAAATAAACGAAATAAGAATTAAAATTAAAAATGTTTTAAATTATAATTAATAAACTTAATGGGGAATGATATTTTTGCTTAAAACAAAAGCCATAGACGGTGTGAAGTAATAAAAAAGTCTTGAAGAGTAATTAAAAATTTATTTATGAATCATTATTTGCAAACGACAAATTTAATTAAACACGATACAATAATAATAATTGCATACAGATTTGGCATATTTATAGTTTAATTAATTATTTAATCTTATTAAGAAATAAAAAACAAAACGAAAAACATTCTTATTAATGCGGCAATAAATTGAATTCTTAAATAATAATGACCTCAGGCTTGTGTTTAACTGATTGGAACCACTTTCAAAGCGGTTTTCAGGAGACTTATGAAGGCAATAGAGAAGGAGAACTGATTTTGAATATGTGTTGTAGAGTTTAACATAATAAAAGCATAAATAAATATGATATTATAAATAAAACAGTATGATATGCTCATATTAAAGGTGTCACAAAACAAAAACCAAAGAAAAATAACACAATATTTATTGGACATACAAACAAGCCATGACATTTCGATAACACTTCCCTTATACATATCTGTATATGACTTAATTTTCTATAATATTTCTCAATATTTTTTTCTCTTTTCTTTTACATTTACTTTACAGGCTACTAACTAACCTTTCCAGTTTGAAATTCTTTATCAAATTCATTTCACTGTCTAACTGTCTTGTCTGTCTATCTATTTAGAAAATATTGTGTTTTTTTTTGGTCTTTAATTTATTATTAATGAAGTGATCGAGATCTACATAAATTTTCAATTTGCTTTTGACCATAACATTTACAATTTACGCCTTTTTCTTCCATAAACATTAGAAACAAAACAAAATAAGAAACCCAACCAAAAAGAGAACCCAAAAAACAACTAAGAAAACTAAACAAACAAATGTTAGCAGCAGCCAAAAAAAAATGGAAAAAATCGATATCTCCCCCCGCCTTTTCCAATTTGTTTTATCACAACTTAAATAGGAATTATAACGGCAGGTTATTTGTGGCCCATGAATATTGTTTCCAGCCAAGTCTACCTGATCTGTCTCAGCCTTTAATTTCCGATAACGAAAAAAATTTAAAACACTTTCGTTGCTGTTTGCTCTACATACACCGCAGTAGAGTTTTTCAAAATAAAATCGATAAATTATTACTTAATAGATGCGGTATATCGATTAAAAAATTAACGAAAAAAAAATTCATTTTCAAAATTATTAGATTACCTTGGCTTATCGTTTTTAAAAATTAAAAACAAAAAAATCGAAAATCCAAGACAATAATTTCATTTGAATATGGACAGATGTGAAGTTGTTAATGGGCACTGTTTTATTAGAAACTTAAAACCTGGACAGTGCACACAGAAATAAGATGTATCAGTTAAAGCAGGAACTTTTTTCCAGCTTCTAAAGCAAACAGCAACAGCTTATAAAGCTTAAATGTGGCTCAGTAGTAGCATTTTTCCGAAATACAATTCCATACCATTCCAGCGTTCATAAATGGAATAGTATCTGACTCCTGGGTGAAGTAATATCACGGAATTGGGAGTAGAAATATATGGAGAGACTACTGGAAGACTTATTTAAGAGTATACCATCATGATTATGACCCATAATACATTTCAGAAGAAAATAGGTTGCATATCAAAAACTAGGTAGAGAGTTATCGTTACATTGAGAAACATCATCAAATTAGTCAGGCTATTAAAAGAAGTTCATTTCATAGATGATTGCAAAGCCAGAATGACAAGATTATTGATAACATGTGATAGGAAGCAGAGATCAGCAATGAGTATTCAAAAAGATGAGTAGAATCGAATCGTACTCATAATTTCTAATACTTATACGCATATAAAGCTCCGTACGAAAATGCTAAGTGCCGCATCCTACACGAGGACATAATCAGCTGCCCAATAGACGTCAAAGTGGGTGCTCGGCAGGGATGCCCACTATCCCCCCCTGCTCTTCAATGTAGTAATCGACAGCATCATGGAAAAGGTCATAGCAACACCAAGAGGTATCACCTGGCGACTAAACGGCCGCCTCGAAGATTTAGATTACGCAGACGACAGTTGTTTGCTCTCACACAGATTTGACGATATGCAGTCAAAGCTTAATAACATCGAAACCGAATCAGCAACTTGTGGTCTCAAAATTAACATCCCAAAAGCGAAAACCATGAGAATCAACGCAACAAATACCCGACAATTCATGCTACAACAACAACTGATCGAAGACGTCCAATCATTCTGTTGCCTAGGCAGCATAATAACAACAAGCGGAAGCTCTAGATAGGACGTTGGAAATCGCATTGACAAGGCCAGGCAAGCTTACGGTCAATTAAAACGCATATGGAAGTCCCCCCATATCTCAAAGCGCACCAAAATCAACATCTTCAACAGTTGCATAAAATCAGTTGCGCTTTACCGATGCGAGTCCTGGAACTCAAACCAATGCGATATTAATGCCTTACAAGTATTCATCAACCGTTGTTTACGTCGCATACTCAAAATTTTCTGGCCAAACACCATCACAAACGAACGCTTATGGGCCGAGTGCGGACAAACACGAGTTGAAGTTGAAATCCGGAAACGGAAGTGGAGGTGGATTGGGTATGCCTTGCGAAGACCTCAAACCGACACCACCAGAAACGCAATAGACTGGAATCCATAAGGCAGCCGCAGGAAAGGTCAGCCGAGTCACACCTGACGTCGACAATTAGATATCGAATCAGCCAAAGGCAATAAAACGTGGAACGAGCTGAAGATCGTAGCAGCAGATAGACACGAATGGAACGAAATCGTTAAGGCCCTATGCTCCTTATAGGGACAACAGGAGCTTATATATTAATATACGCATTCATACTTATTTTAATATCATGGAACCTCTACTCATATTCAAAGTTTGAAGTACTCATCATACTTATTCATACTCAACAACAAGTTGTTGATGTTGAGATTGATTTCGACTCTCCATAACTCAAAATATACACGAATCACAAAATAAGTATGATTTGCGTACGAACACTAAAATACTCACTAGAAGAATGTGTGTTAGCTCCGCTTGCTACTCTGTCTTTTTTCTTTTTTTTATAAGTCTTTATATGTGCAGCCCTTGCGCTAACCAACTTCTTCCTTTTTCCCTGATTTTGATGGAACTTGGTTAGTACAGGGACTGCGTTCACCTGTGGCATCACAACGGGCCGCTATGCATGCTCAAGTGAGCTTTGTGATAACAGAGCTACCACTCCGACCTAACCTAACCTAACCTAAGTGCAACAACAACTTAAGAATGTAAATTTTGATGAATGATTCGTGTCACTCTAAGTATTATAAGTATTTTTCTAAAGTTATAAATCTACATGAGTAGGGGCTTATGAATCAAACATATTTCGAATGGTATGAGTTTGTTGTCAACGTTGTACGCATACTCATTGCAACTTGTACTTATAAATCAACGTTGTAGTGAGTACGAATGAATCAGAGAACATAGTTAAATTCTAATATTGTTGTCACACTTATATTCAAAATTTCATGAGTGCTTATGAGCACTCGATTCATTGCTGATCTCTGGTATGTATGCATTCATTCTAAGCAGTTTGCTTATGAATGATGTTCTGTATAACAAATGTTTGGTGACCGCTACTGCGACGGGTTTCGGTACCACCTTGCCTAAAACTACGTTTGCATGCATTAGTAGCTGCTGATGTCTATAATATGTAGAAAAGTCGCTAAGATTTTATTGAAAAGTACCGTTTAATCTTTAAAAATATGTTTGCTGTTCTCATTAATCAAATTTAAATGACAATTCAAATTAAATTTGCTTTAAACACCCGTTATTTTCTTTATAATTACGATATTTAGCAAAAAAAAGAATTTAAAATTCAGATTTATTTATGAATATTTAAATTAAAATTTTAATTTCAATGTTTTTTTTTGCCTATTCAGACAATGTTTGCTTGTCCGAAGCATCGATTGATACAAAATTCATTCAAAATTCTAATTAAAACAGTGATTTTCATAAACGTGTCGTCGTTTCAAAAAAAAAAAAAACAACAGAAAAAAGAGGAGAGAGAAGTAAAGATCACGATGACAACTTTATTAAAAATTCAAGTTAATTATGCTTAAAATTGTATTCCTAGCTACATAGCTTATCAGTAGAATATCTTGAAAATTTATGAGGGGGACTATAAAGCAACAGCAAAAACAAACATTTTTCCAGGCCATACATATAATAGAAGTGCGTGTGTATGAGTGACGTCATACAAGGGAATTGTGAGAACAAATGATTCCAATCGAATTGAATGAGTTTGAAGGCTAATTTAGAATCATGTTCAATGGGGTACCTTGACTGACAAGGGAAAACAATGTGTTTTGAAAATTGTTTTATGTAAAGTACGCATAAATGGTACTTTTTGAATATCAAAGGTACGTGTGCTTACCGTATCTGGACAAAAGATCTTTAAAAAGTTTTAAAATACAATCGCTGTTAAAGGAAAATGGTTTTATAGTCAGAAATGGTACGCCACTTAAACTCAACTAAACTTGTAATCTTTTTAAAAAAAAGTACCTTACGGAAAGTACCTTTTCAGAAAGTACCAATTTAAAAAGTGATTTTAAATACATATGTTTGAAGATAAAAACGTGATAAGTAATGATTTAAATTGATTTTTATTTAAATCAAATGTTAAGTTTTAAAACATTACTTTTAAAAAAGACCTCAAAAAAGTACTTTTGAAAAAGACCTGAAAAAAGTACTTTCTTTATTTAAATAAAATGTTAATTTAAAAAAAAAAGACATAAAAAAGTACTTTTGAAAAAGGGATAAAAAAGTACTTTTGAAAAAGGGATAAAAAAGCACTTTTGAAAAAGACCTCAAAAAAGTACTTTCTTTATTCAAATAAAATGTTAATTAGAAAAAAGACATAAAAAAGTACTTTTGAAAAAGTTGTAAAAAAAGTACTTTTGAAAAAGTTGTAAGAAAAGTACTTTTTTTTTACCAAACCTTATACTAATGATTTAAAAACCTATTTTTTAATCATTATTTCGTATCCCTCATTCGCTTTACAAATTACACTAGAATTTTATGTTCTCATTATGACACCAGCCATGCATGCTTTGGCTAACAAAGAAAGGGTCAAGCAATTAAAGGACATTGACAAACTCATGTAGTATCAGCAAACTATTAACAGAGTACACAGGGATTAAAGGTTTAAACCATAAATAGAGACAAACCAATAAAATATGTACCAGCCCTTCCTCCAGCCCTCCACCCCTCCATTGCAATTACCAATTGAATGTTTTTGAGAAACGAATAAAAGGAGTAGAATCTGCTGACCACAGCAGCATCATTTTGGGAAATTGTTTGGAGACAAATTTCTTTTTCTTTTTCTTTTCTTTTCTGTTCTGTTCTCTTCTACAATCAATTGAAAGTTTAAGCAAACAAAGGAAAAAAAAATCCATTTCTGTTCACAAAGAATTAAATTCTGGGGGTGGGGGGGAGGGGGGGGTAGTGAGGGAGTTAGAGAGGGAGGACACCGCAAGTATTTATATTGCGTTTATTGGAATTGTCGCCAGCAATTGTTCACAATTGCTTTTGAACAATGCAAGAGTAGCAGTATGGAGAATAAATGAATGAATGAACGAACGAAAAAAAAACAAGAGAAAAATCTGCTTAAATTGTCATGTCGAACTAGCCATTCGTCCATATTAGATTTGCACACAAGCATTGTGTATGTATGTTCGTGTGTATGTAGAGCTTATTTGATAGCCCTCGTAAGTATAACAATTTGTCCGGGTAAACATATCTTTTGCGGTCGTCTCCATAAGCAGCAACGGGATTATATTCGTTTGCCCATTACCGAACGGGAGTCGTGCAACGCTCTTTCAGTATCTTTTTCAAAGGCCAGCCAGCCAGCCAAGCCAGCAAGAAAAAATTTTCATTCTTTGTTTGTCGAGCAGAAAAGTCTTGCTCGAGTAGTAATAAAAAAGAAAAGAAATGAAAAGAACAGAACAGAACAGAGCAGAACAGAAAAAATCGCCAACGTAATGAAATGTCAGTCATCCAATTAAGTGTGTAGGAGCTCTAAAGGAAGTGACAACGTTTTACGGCGTTTTTTTCTCTTTTTTTTCTTGCTACAGTCATCAAGCATTTAGGGTATGTCCATTTTACCATTCTCTTCTATCCCCAGCCCTCTCGCTTTATAAAAAGGGGAGTCGTATCATACGCTATTGAAAGGAAATGCATCATCAGCATTTATTTGCTATGGAATGGTATGGTATGGGCATGGATTGGATTGGATTGGATTGGATGCCATGGCTTGGCAGGGCATGAATTTAATTTGTGAAAATTATCTCAAATTGCTGGCAATTGAGAGAAAAATTTCACCTACAAAAGAATGAAATGAAATGCAAAAAAAAAACCAAAAAAAAGAATGAAAAGAAGATCAAGAACAACGAGAAGAATAAGAAAAAAAAAACAAGTCAGTTTCAGTTTTAATCAGTTTCGTAAGTCTTGCTGCTGCTGCTGCTACCGCTCCTCTCCTCCAACATATGCCCAAATTGTGTTGAACAAATTAAGACGTTTCAATAATGGTTTGTATAGATGGCTTACATACATACATGCATACATAACAACTACCAACAACAACAACAACAAACATTACCGAGATAATGAAGTAAAAACACCAATTAATTTGGAAATTTAAACAAACTTGGCCAAAAGAAAATACAGTTCTGGTCAAGTATATCGTATACAAGGGTTGCTACATAAGTCTTGGGTTAACACTGATGCAATGTTAAATACTGATAAAGAAATATTTTCTGTAGATTAATTGAAAATTGGTGAAATCACAATGACCTACGAAGATGGTGTGATAAGGATCGGGTAAAAGAAAAAAAATTTAAAAAACCTACAATTGAAATGTTCATCATAACATAACATAATTGGCCATTACAACCCTTCAGTCAGGATTCCGGCCTAGCTTCTCCACCATTTAGATTGTAAGTGTTAATTTTATCCACGAGGGGCGGGACCTACAGTTTAAAGTCGGCTCCGAACGACAGATTTTTGAGAAACTTTTCATAGCAATTTTATTTACGCTCAGAGTTTTTGCCAGAAATCTGCTGAGAGAAGGTTTTTTTTCACATCGAGGAGGGGTAAATGTATCTAACCGCACCATAGAGGAAGTCGTCACATCCTCCGTGTGTGGGGCCCTCACCCACTAAATCCCCCCTCGTCTCGTGGACTTGTTGTGCCCACTCCGGAACTACGATGGTATTACTTCGGAGTGGAGTCCCTTTGGCCCCTCCGTGTTCATATCCGTGTTCGGATTGCGTGTCGAAAGTTGAAGAGACATCTAAGTGTCTCCACTATTCCTTTCGTCCAGGTCCCTGCTTCGAATTTCGCTTGACAAGTGTGCCAGTTTTATCTATTCCGGCATGCCCACATGTTCCGCAGCCTCACGATCCCTCTGAGAAAAGGTTAGGTTAGAGGACGTGTACTTGTCAATTAAGACAAGTACAGTACCCGGAGGTCGAATTGACCCATTGTACAACGTCCTAGTTTCTCACACCACTTATGTTGTGTGTGTTAATTTGTATACATGAGTGGTGGGACCTATAGTTTAAAGTCGACTCCGAACGACAGATTTTTGAGAAACTTTTCATGGCAATTTTTATTTTAACACTAAGAGTTTTTGCCCGAAATCTGTTGAGAGAAAGTTGCGGAAGAAATACTTTTTGTATTTTGTCTTTGATGTCTGGCCTGGGACTCGAACCCTGGCTTTAAGTCTAATAAGCCAACACATTACCTACTAGACTACGGCGACTTCAATCTGCTGAGAGAAAGTCGCCGATGAAATATTTTTTCATATTTTCGTTTTGATGTCTGACCTGGGTTTTGAACCGTGGCCTTACGGCTAATAAGCCAACACACTACCTACTAGACTTCGGCGACTTCCGCGACGCAATTTGCGAACACTGTTTAATACGTCTTCTGTGTCGCAGAAGACTCTGAACTGCTTCATATGAAGCCCAACTGAAATCTCAATTGCCTTGCATATTTCCGTTAAGGATCTTCGGCATATACGATGAGAGGCTGATAGGTCCGATAACCCGAAAGCCCCTTCTAATTGGTCATTACAACCCTTTAGATAGACTTGCGACCTTGCTTCTACCATACCAGCCATACTGTGTACGTTAATTGTATGCATGAGTGGCTGGACCCATTGTTCAAAATTGATTCCGAGCAACAGATTTTTGTGAAACTTTTAGAATGAAGATGATGATGAAGCCGCCGAAAGAAATATTTTTCCAGACGTCTGGGCCAGGCGCATATGGTACTCAGAAATTTCAGAAGTAATTGTGGAAAAGCCCATGTATGGGGGGTAAGTGAGAGTTTGATGGCCCATTTTGGTTTTGTGGTCACGACGTCTTTCAGAAGTGATTGTGGAAAAGCCCATGATCGGGGATAAGTGAGAGTTTGGTGCCCATTTTGCATTTGTGGTCGCGACGTCTTTCAGAAGTGATTGCGAAAAAGCCCATGTATCGGGAATAAGTGAGGGTTTGATGCTCATTTCGCATTTGTGGTCACGACGTCTTTCAGAAGTGATTGCGAAAAAGCCCATGTATCGGGAATAAGTGAGGGTTTGATGCTCATTTCGCATTTGTGGTCACGACGTCTTTTAGAAGTGATTGTGAAAAAACCCATGTATCGGGAAAAATAATTTAATGCCCATTTTGGTTTTGAGGTGCCATTGTGCGGACTCTAGAAGAACTGTTGCAGTTAATTCCAAACGTAATAGCTGCATGCAATTGAAGATTATGAACTGGAAGGTGTGTGGTTGCTGCAACACGGTGCCACGAGCTACAAAACACTGCCAATTTTAATTTTATTTCATGAGGAGTTTGCAGAAAGAGTAATTTTAAGTATTGGACACCAATATTATGCGATGTGACACCGTTTCCATTGGAATACGCTCATAACCTTCTTTGAGACCTAGAAAACCAACAACAAGTAATCGTCGTTGAAGTCGCCGTGGTCTAGTAGGTAGTGTGTTGGCTTATTAGACGTGAGACCATGGTTTCAACCCCAGGTCAAACATCAAAACGCAAGAAAGTCGGCTACTGCCTCCCTGCAGATTTCTGGCAAAAACTCTGAGCGTTAAATTAAAATTGCCATGAAAAGTTTCTCAAACACCTGTCGTTCAGAGTCGCCTTTAAACCGTAGATTCCGCCACTCATGTATAAAATTTAACTCGCACAACATCTGTGGTATGAGAAACTAGGTTGTAATCCTGACTAAAGGGTTGTAAATACGCGAAAAAGTGGAAAGAAGATGTGATTAGATCCGCGACTCTTACCCTCTTCTTAGAAAAATTCCTTTGAAAACTCTTCCTCTCTGTTGCATGAATAGCCAGCCAACAACAACTTTTCTTACGCCTGCCAATGGCTTATGATCAATCAACGTTTGCCAAGTTACGTTCGAATTGCAGAGAAGAAGAAGAAGGGTTCGTGCTAAATTGAAAGTTATGCCTTGAAGTGTGAAAATGTGCAGCAAAAACTTAAAACTATGGAAACTTGACATGAACTTATCGTATTTTACAGAGGCGTTAATGGATAGACAAACTTAATAAGGAACTGACTGAAGCTAAGCAAAAAGGGAAAAACTTTGTATTTCTCATTACTAAAATCAACTACAGCAGCAACTACAACAACTACGACAACTACAACAGTGTGTGTCAGTAGCAATGACCAAACAAACTAAGACAAATGAAATGAAGATGTTGGCTGTTTGGCTGGTTGGCTAGATGGCTGGCTGGCTGGCTGGCTGGCTCTCTTCATCATTATTTCACTTTTGGACTTCAGTCATAAGTTCACTAATATGAAATGTAAATAAAAAAGTACGACCGCATTGTCCTTCTGCTTGGGCTCTTTGCAAACTGTCCAGTAATATGACATGCAACTGCCTTAGCCAACTGGTGACTCTCTCCATAGTCCGAGTAGTAAAAATATTTTCGGTTTTTTTTGTGTTGTGTTGTGCTTACAACGAGGCTACATTGAAAAGAGTTTACGGCAATTGTTATATTTGGAGAAAACTTTTAAATTTAACCTCTCTTTAGGTAACAACTTTGCTTGTCCTACACATTATGGCAAAAAAGTTTGAATTTTTTTTTTTCGATTTTTTTCTACCATTTCTTGCCGAATTATGGCCAAAACGTTTTATTTTTCTTTACTTTAGTTTACTTTAGTTTTAGTTTTAGTTCAGTTGCAGGTTTTTTTTTCTTTCATTCTGTTTCTTGTTGTTTCTGACATTCATTTTGCATTTGAAAGTTTTTTGAAAGATTACGTTCTTAAAACAACTGACATTGGGTTTCTGGTTAAGCCAGCCATCATCATCATCATCATCATCATCGGCTTCTAACCTAGCCAAACTGAAACCAAACCGAAACCATTTCCATTCCAGTCCCCATTTCTATGTCAGTCGTCATATTCATATTCTGTGCAGCTCTCAGAAATTGATGACGACAACCACATGAACCAACACGGCAAAGGACAGTTAGAGCCCAACTAAAAGGATGGCTGCCAGGCTGGTTGGCAAATATTTGACAAATTAAATCAAGTAGAATTAGAAGAAGAAGAAGAAGCAGAAAATATTTAAAATTTATAAAAAAAAAAGAAAAAATGGCATAAGAATGGAAGAAAAAAAAAGAAATAAAACGCCTCTCACAACTAAATTGTAAATAATACAAGCGACGACGCCAAGCCAAGTATTCCAACATGACAAGGCCTAATTAGAGAAAATTATCTCTTAAGCTGACAATAAAACTCGCTCGCTCTCTATGTCTTTGCCATGGCTTGACTTGGCTTGGCTTAATTTTTAGTTTAAATAGAGAAAATTCATTCATTTTTTTATTAAATATTAAAAGATTTCACATCATAAATCTTTACTTAATTCAACATGAATTTCTTTCATAAAAAAACTCACTTTGTAATATTTAATAATAAAAATACCGTCAGTCAGTTAGTTAGTTAGTCTGTGATCTTAATATGTACGTACTACGTACGTATCTTTCTCATGTTGTCGTCATTTTCAAATGTGAATAATTTATTCACATTCATTTCATAAAAAAAAAGTCAACTTCACTTAAGAAAATTTTAAATTGGATTAAATGCAGCAGCAACAGCAACAACAAATCACAAAAGACTTATAAATTCAACAGTGAGCTCAAAAAGTATACGAACAATACATAGCAATAAAATTACCTGACCTAACCTGAAGCTGACTGTCCTTTAATCAAGACTTCTGGGGACATAGCCTCATGTAAAACACCACAGAGAAGGTCGCTATGTGTGCTCAAGTAAACATTCTTTTTTTTGGTAAAACCAGCATTCAGCGGATGGCCCCTACTCATGCAGTGCATTGTGCAGGTTTAGGAAAATAGGTTATAGGAAGGTGGAAAGAGGGAGTAGTGTTTGCGGACATTTGATTTAAACTCAAGATGCGAACGGCATGGAAACGAGTTGCTGCTAGGTGACTATATAATGGCCAGTGCTATACCTTCACCAGTCAGACAGTCTACAGCAATCGTCCCCAAGAAGCCCACATCTTGAGGTTAACAAAGCCACCGCTCATGCCTTAGCTAGCCCATGTTTTAAGGCGAGAGTAAACAGCATGGCAAGCACTTATTGGCTGGAAAGTGCAACTTCAGAATACTAAAACTGGGTTGAAGGCTACTAAACTAGCAACGAAAAGAGTATCCAAGCTATTGGAAAGAAATATACAAAAAAAATATTTCAACTTAAATGCTGAGAAATTGGTTGAAAAGTTTCTTTTTGTTAGGTCCGAAGTCTCTGTGTAGTCTAGTAGGTAGACATAAGGCCACGGTTCGAAATCCAGGTCAGACATCAAAACGAAAACATGAAAAAATATTTCTTAGGCGACTTTCTCTCAGCAGATTGAAGTCGTCGTAGTCTAATAAGTAGTGTGTTGGCTTATTAGACATAAGGCCACGGTTCGAACCCCAGTCAAAACGAAAACATGAAAAAATATTTCTTAGGCTACTGCCTCTCAGCAGATTTCTGCCAAGAACTCCGAGCGTCAAAATAAAATTGCCATGGAAAGTTTTCAAAAACCTATCGTTCGTAGTCGACGTTAAACTGTAGCTGCCGCAATCACGTATAAAATTAACGTACACAACATCAGTGGTGTGAGAAGCTAGATTGTAATCCTGACTGAAGGATTGTAATGACCAATTATGTGTGTATATATGTAGCAGAGATCAGAAATGAATCGTTTTTTCGCTACTCATAAGCACTCATGAAATTTTGAATAAAAGTGAGTCAACAATATTGAAATTTAACTAAAGGGTGTTTTTTATAGAGGTATAGAACTTTAAGTTGGCATTACTTTTCAAGATGGCGACCGATTTAACAGCTGTCAAGTGATTTATTCTCAATTTGGTTTGGCAATTCATCATGAATAGACTCACGCCTGAACAACGCTTGCAAATTGTGCAATTTTATTTCGAAAATAATGGTTCTGTGCGGAAAACGTATCGCGCACTACGTCCATTTTATCGTCGACAAAATCGTCCATCAGAGCAGTTAATTCGATTAACCAGAGACGCTGTACGGTGCGTACAAAAGAAGCTATTGCTGCTGTAGAGCGTAGCATTGAGGAAAACCCGAATTTCATAAGCGAATTTTGTTTAGCGATGAAGCGCACTTCTGGTTGAATGGCTACGTCAACAAACAAAACTGCCGCTTTTGGAGTGAAGGTAATCCTCAAGTGTATGTGGAAACACCGTTACATACAGAAAAACTGACTGTTTGGTGCGCTTTTGGACCTGTGAATTGGCCTCCAAGATCTTGTGATTTAACACCGCTAGACTACTTTCTGTGAGGCTATGTAAAGTCATTGGTCTATGCGGTAAAGCCACAAACGCTTGACCATTTGGAAGACAACATTGGCCGTATTATTGCCGATATACGGCCACAAATGTTGGAAAAAGTCATCGAAAATTGGACGTCCAGATTGGACTACATCAGCGCCAGCCGTGGCGGTCATATGCCAGAAATCATATTTAAAATGTAATGCCACAAGATTATCTTTCGGATAAATAAAATTCATGTCAATCGAATAATCCATCGTTGTTTTATTGCAACTTAAAGTTCTATACCTCTATAAAAAATCACCCATTATGTACTCTGACTGATTCATTCATACTCACACTATAACGTTGATTTATAAGTACAGGTTGCAATGAGGATGAGTACAACGTTGACATCAAACTCATACCATTCGAAATATGTTTGATTCATAAGCATACTCATTTAGATTCATAACTTTAGAAAAATATCTTAGTTGTTGTTGCATTTACAACAAAAGAAAGAAGAAATACATAAGCAAAAAAGACAGAGCAGCTAGCAGAGCAAACACACAACCTTCTAGTGAGTATTATAGTGTTCGTACGCGAATCATACTTATTTTGTGCTTCGTGTATACATATGTTGAGTTATGGAGAGTCGAAATCAACCTCAACATCATACATGTGTTAAGTATGAATAAGTATGATGAGTACTTCAAACTTTGAATAGTAGAGTAGAGGTTCCATGATATTAAAATAAGTATGAATGCGTATAAGTCTCAAGAATTATGAGTATGATTCGATTCTACTCCTTGTTTTGAGTAATCATTGCTGATGTCTGGTATATAGGTCGGCTACTTCTATACTGCTTTCATACTTTCATACACACGACCATAATGTTGCAATAGCCTATAAAAACTCTTTTGTTTTTGTTAGTGAAACATTATTTTTGTCGACCACTTTACACAAAACGGGGCACCCTCTTGTTTTGCTGCTGCAACGACACATGTTAATGGCTGTTCTTATTATTATTATCATTCGACATTATTTGATATGATAATATTGTTGTAATTGTTGTTGTTGTTGTATCTATTTTATTAGCAGTAATAATACATTCGTTGTTGTTGATTTTAAGACGATATAAATTACCACAGAAGTCTGACTACGTCTACGTATGTATGTGAGTCTCTCATGATTCTTTCGTTGTTGCGTTCTATCCATAATTCTGCTCTAATTGAGTATATCCGCTTCAAGTATGGCGATTGTCATTTAAAGTCACGAGCACTTAGTTTTTAATACACAAGCGAAAGTAGCTGCAGACAGACAGATACACACACACAGACGGACAGATAACAGAAGACATTTTTAATTTACTTTCTCGAGCATACATATGTACATATGTACATACAGAGAGTATTCGTGCAACACATGACAACAAAATTTAAATGGATTTTCATCTTCTGAGAAGGACAACAGTGTGAGGCATGCATCATCCATCCATCCATCCATCGTCAGTCAGTCGTTGACAATTTCATAAACTGTTATGGCTGCCGAGAAAGATATGGATGAACTAAATATGACTGACTGGAGGGAGCATTCGGTTGGGGGAGAGGGGTTTGAATGTTTTAAAGTCTTTAATTTGGTTGGATACGGGGAAAAAACATAAAACATGGCTGCCATTCGTTGTAAATTAAATGAAATTTTTTAAACTTTTCCTCTAACTTTGCCAGTCACACACGTACACGGCATACTTTTGTGCTTTATTGCCTCATGAAAGTCATTTCGAAATGTCTCAAGTAAATTTCATTGGAAAGAAAGAAAGAAGGAAAAAAATGGAAAAGTTTTATAAATTTACAGGGGTTTGTAGAGCACGAATTAATGAAAAATAATGAGTCGCTTAATTATAATCTTAAATGGAAAATTTCCATTGAAATTCTTTCTTAAATATTTGTAACACACTGTAAATAGGCCACCAGGCAAAAAAAATAATTAAAATTTCACTGAACTGGCGCACTATCAACTGCGCATATTGTCAACTGTCAACTGATAATACTTTTTAAATGTTTATTACTTAGTAAATAGGCCTTCAATTAAAAATTTGCGCGGTAAAAATATAACTTGTTAGAAAACTTCGTTCCTATTGGTAAAAAACTGGGGCATTGGCTTCTAACGAGGCGAATTTCCATTAATCAAGCATACGGAACATGATAAAATTGGCCGAAACCTCGCAAGAGAAACGTTTATGGTAGAAGCGGCTTTATTTTATAGCAAAAAAAAATACGTTGAATTTTTTATAAACGAACATGAAAAATCAATATTTTTGGTCACTAATTTCTATAGGAAATGCTGAAAACTTTTAAAATGTTTCTCTGCAAAGCAACAACAACAACAATATACAAATAATACACATACACACACAAAAATACAACAGAAATACCAAACTGGACCACAAGTTTTTTAGATTTGTTCGCCTACAAAGAGAAACAGGACTATTTGTGAGCAACTCACACATACATACGTATGCATTGAGAGAAAAAACAAATCAAGAGAAATAGAGAAAGAAATACAAAAATTGTAAACAAAAAGTAATAAAAAATATTGTAATAAACACAGTTATTATTGTTGTTGTTGGTGTTGTTGTTGTTGTTATATTTAAGAGCATTAATTTATATTCAATGTCTGCTGGCTGAATTGTTTGGCTATTCCTTTATAAAAAAATAAAAACAGAAAATTGTAAACAATTTTATTTGATTCTCTTTTATTATTATTATTATTGTTGTTGTTATTATTATTATTGTTGTTGTTTTTGTTGTCATATTGTTAAAATTTTAAGCTGTTTTGAAAATCTCTTCAGAATAGTTACATAAAAGAGCGAGAGAGAGACTGAGAAAAGAAAAATAATCATCAACACACAACAACTTAAAGTTCAATGACACTCTTTCCTTTTCATTTTACAATTGTTGCTTGCACATACATACATATACACAAACATACATGCATGGCTAACAACATGCATACACACACACACATATGTATATACAATATTCGTATTTAAATACAGTTACAATAAGAAAGAGAGAATGTTTCCTTTTTTCATTATTATTGTTATTATTGTTGCTGGCCATTGTATTTGTATTATTATGCTGATGACGATGCCAATGCCGATGATGATGATGATGATGAAGATGTTGTTGGTTGAGTGAAGGCAGCCAGCCATCCAGCCAGTCAGTCATTCAGTTATTCATTCTATTTTTTTTTTTAATATTTTACAGTTATTGTTGTTGTTGGCAATGTATGTTAATGTAATAACTTACACTCTCGCTCTCTCTCTCTCTGTCCTTATCTATCATAGACTCACTCACACATGTTGAAAATAAATTATTTCTAGTTCATGATGATTTTAACAACAAAATATTCGTATTTTGCCAATATTTTGCAATACATAAGCAAACATTTTTTTCTGTTTTCTTTTTTGTTGCATTTCTCTCAAGAGTACTTGACGTATTTTAACAAGAAAAAGCAACAAAAATTGTATAAAAATATAATAAAATATAAATATAATGTATACATATAAATGTAGGTCAAATTATTTTCATACATTCGTATATGTACACTCATACACACATACATGCATATGTACATAAATACATACATACATTTAAAAATGGAACTTTATACAAGTTGTGTGGCATATATAACTGTTATTTGTTATATATTGTGTATGTATTTGTACACATACATACATACATGCCACTTCAGACACATCCACTTGAAATTGTAAATTTTATAACCAAAAAATTCTATCAGGTTCTCTTTGAAGTTGTCGACAAGTGAGTATTGGCCAAAAAAATGAGGAGAAAAAACCTTTGTCGGGTAATAAGTGGGCATTTTTTTTTGTCTGTTCGCTTGATTTTTTTAAAGGACACTTTATTATTTAAATTCAATATTTTATTTTTATACACAGAAAGGTGGAGTAGATAGCGATGCTCCTCGAGGGTGAAAAAAAAAACTTTAAATTCAAGACTTTATTGTCAGCAAAACAATGTTTAAAACACAACCGGCATTGGACAATATGATAGAAATTTTGTGTTATTAGGGGACCACATCGGTAGTGAAGTTTGCTTAAATACTAGAAGATTTCAATTTTCTTTTTCATATTCTGCCGTCTATAATACTCTCTTACAAAAAATGCTGGTGTATTAAGAGAATCAGATGTTAAATGTTAAATAACTTTCACCTGAAGTGTCATATATTTAGTGGAAAGATCGTTGAACAATCGAGTAACTTGTAAAATTAGCTGACTACAGTGATGATCAAAAGTTTTTAGGATTTACAGGGTGATAATGGTCCCTATAATCAGCCCCATCAAGCTCATACCATTTTATGCCGCTGGTTTACATCAAACTCTGTGTTTACACAGATAATCCGTTAACGTATAAGCATTTAAAAACCAACATTCGTGAAGTTATTGCCTAGATAACATTGGCAATGTACTAAAAAGTAATCAGAAATTCCTACAAATCAGTAGTAACAGTTATACAATCTTAGTTGGAATTTTGGAAGAACAGACTAAAAGTACCAAGGGCTTTAAACCGAACCGAATCAAGGTTTTAAAAATATTTATGCTAAGTTCTTTTCAAACATAGAAATCTTTATAAATGTTACGTAAATATTGCTTACTTACCTGATTAATTTTATAAGAATTAAAATTCAGGATTGAATACTCCTATTTTACTTTTTCATTAATGCACTACATTGTTTCATTAAAATGAAAATTGGCAACTCTACAATCTGCATCCAGTATCAACAACTCAGCAATCAATCAAATGTTAAGCAAAAACACTTGCATTTCTATACAACACACTTTTCCACACATATTTTATTATCAATTTTATATTGAAAGTATGCTTAATAACACATATTAAATAAAGATTTCATAGAAAATTATCTTAAAACATTAGATTTGTTAATAAATTACGAATTAAATTTGTTAAGAAAACACACTCTGACACCGTATTTATCAACTAATTACTGTGCTTTTGCCAAGAATTTGCACAAGAAATTACCAACGAGTACTACTGCTCTTATAATCACAAAACATAATAGCCGAACACACAGAGAGCGAGTGTGAAAGAGAATGAGTGAGAAAGAGAAGAGAGAGAGAATAAGTAAATAGAAAAACTAATAAAGCAAAGACAATTTCATGGCTATTTGATATTCAAATGACATTGTGTGTGGCGTGCTATTGAATTTCGTTTTCATTTAATTGTTAAAGGATTTGTTACACTTACTACCAGAGAAGCTCTCTGAATACAAAAACAAAAAGCAAAAACAAAACAAAAGCAAGAGTAAGTGTTAATAAATAAGAGTAACATTTTGTTTTGTTTTGTTTAAATAGTATTGTTGTTGGGTTTTTGTTTATAAAAAAAATTTTAGACTCGAAAGTCTTTTGTTTGAAAGGTTTCTAGAGCGGCGTCTAAACCTTAGTCGTAACGTTATACATATGTTTCATTATTATTTTGTTTTTTTTTTAATTTGTTTGCAATAACATTTTGCATGTGTGTGTGTGTGGGTGCATGTGGTAGCTTGATGTTGTATTTTTCAGTATTTTTTTCGATTTTCCAGTTTTTCTGTATGTACATGTGTGTGTGTGTGTTATTTTTTGGCTCGTAAAAGAGTGTTGAAAAATGTTTTTTAATGCATTTCAGCACAACACAATAATTCTATTGCTGTCTACAGTTGTTCTCGTTTTATTGTACAGAGAGAGAGAGAGAGCGAGCGAGTCTTTTATATTCACTTGTTTTCAGTTGTTATTTTTGGCGATTTTTTCGTGTTTAATTTTATTTGTTTGTTTATGTTGTTCAGTGTTGTATTTTCTTTTATATTTTCTAAAAATAAAATCATTTCATTTGTTTTCTTTTTTTTTCTATAAAAATGTGTATGTTCGCGAGTGTTATATTAAAAAAAATAAAATTTTTGTGTGATTTTTGTTTTGTGTATGTGTGTGTGTGTGCTTTTTGTATGTTTTGTTTGGTTTCGAGTTGTTTATTTCATTTTATGATGATGATGTTGGGTTTTCATTGTTATTGCTGGCTGCTGTTGTTATTGTTGGCGTTTTTTTATGTTGTTATTGCTGTTGTTGTTACTGCATGAGAGTATTGTTGGGAACGAACAATTAAACTCTTTGCAATGACCTTGACTTTGTTTCTTTTCAATCGAGGATTTGTACAACTTTGTTTGTTTTGTTCATTCTCTAGCCATTCATTCATTCATTTATTCATTTGTTCGTTCATTCATTCATTCATTCATTTACTCAGTCATTTATTCATTCATTCGTACGTTCGCTCGTTCCTTCAGTCACTTGTTAACTACTCCTCTTGTATCTCTCTCTTTCTCTCTCTTCCTATTCGCTTATTTTCGCATTGTAGCAAGCATGCAAACAGACAACTAGACAGGCAGGCAGTCAGGCATTTATCCAGGAAGACTGTATAGCTGAGGCTGGCTGACGTTTGTTGCTGCTGTTGCTATTGTTGTTGTTGTTGCCATTATTGTGCTCCCAATAATAAAAGCAGTAACAACATCAATGGCAGAAACCAGCAACAGCAACGGCAACACAATAAACCATAAGTCAGCAGCAGAAATGTTTTATGCCCTGCCATTGTAAAATATTAACATTAATATGTGTGTGCCTGTGTGTGCATATAAGTGTATGTGTATGTGGGTGTATGTGTATTTTCTCCAAATGCTCTCGTCATTTCTGTCTATCTGGATTTCTATACAATTTTAAATGTATGTATAAGTGTGCATGTGTGTGTATATAAGTCTGGGTCTCTCAGTTTGTGCCACTGACTGACTGACTAGTAGTGGAGGGGTCTTTTCTGTTTTTGTTTTCTTTTTTGCTGATGCTAAAGGAAGCTTTTCTTACTCATTTTATTTCTTTCTTTGTTGTTGTTATTATTGCTGATGCTGCTACTGCTGCTATAGCTGTTACCGTTATGTCAAAACTATACAAAAACAAAATTTCCTTTAATTTAAATTAAAAAGTTTTTTTCTCCCGTTCTTTTTCTTTATTAAAATTGTGTTGTTGTCAAATGTCTTTAATCGACGAGGACAATTCAAGATGAGAAAGAGGAAGAGTTGGAGAGAGATAGAGAGAGATGAAGCATGTAAGTGAATTTTAAGATGACTTGTCACATGTTTACCTACACAGTTTAAACTTTAAAGTAAAGAATCCCTTGAAATTTATAAGAAAAGAAAATAGTGGGGGAAGGAATTAAAAATTAAATTTAGAAAATATTTTTTGAATTTAGAAAATCCTTTGAAGTTAAATTGCTATTGTGAAGTGAAGTTAAATAAAAAGCTAAGATCTCGATGGATATTGCCTTTACCATTTAAGCGACCACACCACGATGCTACTTCCAGGTTATTATATGCCCTAGTCATTGCATTTTACCGAATTCAATGGGTTTCTACAATCACTCTTGGGCTTTCAGAGCCCAGGTATCATGAATAGTTGATGATAAGCTCATTTGCCTTGAAGGATTTAAATAGCAAATGCCGGTGAAATGTTTATAAGGAACTGCTTTGTTTTCAAAGTAAACTTTTAAAAAGTGACTTAGCTTTCTTTCAAAAAGTACATTTTCCTAGAACCACTTCTCCCTGAAAGGGTAACTACCTATAATTTGCTGGAAAAGTAGCTTCTTTTCTTTTTAAATCCATTTTTCGATTAAAAATGAACATTCCTTTGTTTTAAAACGAAGTTTTCCTCTAAAAAGTATGTTTTATTTCTGTTAAAAGGTGCTTTCTTTTAAAAATTACTTCCTTTTCGTATAAAAAGGACTCCATTTCCTTTATAAGCGATCTTTTTCTTTAGAACATCGTTATTTAATTTTTAAAAGTACTTTTTCGCAAAAGAAAGTACGTTTCCTTCAAAAAATATTTGTCCTTCAAAAAGTATTTTCTTGTCATTAAAAACAAAAACTTTTTCTTTAAACATTATTTAAGTTTCTCTTTAACAAGTACTTTCCAATCTTTTGTAAAGTATTTCTCTTTTAAAAAGTATGTTATTTTTATTACTCAGAGTACTTTTCTTTTATACGTATGGTTACTTTTTCTGTAAAGTACTTTTCTTTTTAAAATTACCTTATTCTCTTTTAAAAAGTACCGTTTTTGAAATACTTTTTCTTTTAAAAATTATTGCTTCCTCTAAAAAAAAACAATTGCCTTTAAAGAAGTACTCTCTTATCACTAGCACTTTTCGTTTAAAAGGTATCCTTACGTCCGTTTGAAAAAAAATCCCTTTTTATGTCTATTTTTCCTTAAAAAAAAGTACTTTTTATTTTTTAGAAAAGTACTTTTCCATTGAAATGAACGTTTTTCCTTTAAAAAGTACTGTTTTCCTGTTTAAAAGAGTTTTTCCTCTAAAAATATAATTCCTTTTCACCGTTTCTATGAATTGTTTCTGCGATAAGTAAGTACTATTTACCCTAGAGATGGGTAAGAATTGGAGTACTTTTCCTTAAAAATAGTCTCCATATTTAGTATTTCTGCGTAAATTTATTTCCCCATTTATTTGCCCCACTGTATTGTATATTGATTGAGCAATAATTTTAAATTTATTTGAAACTTTTAACAGAAATTCCTTTGCATCAATATCGTGCCTTAAAATGTAAATCCAAAATGTTTTAAATTTTGAGTTTCTTTTTTTTAAGAATGACAAGCAAAAAAATTCCTGATATTTTCCATTTTCTTAGAAGTAGCATTAGTAGTAGAGCAAGAAAAAAAACTTGGCTAAAACGAAAACACTCCAAGTAAATGGGAAAGGCGAAGAGTGGAAAAAACATGCAAGCAACCATTCAACCATCCATTCAACCAACCAACCAACCATCCATTAAGTTAATAAGAAGAAAAGTAGCGACGCTTGTACGTTAGTTTTTCCACAGTTTTTTTCGTATGTTTTGTTTCATTTTGGCACAACAAGCGCGAGAGACAACCACACCGAGACCTTAAAGTACCAGAAGACCAACGAATGGATAAAATTTGTCAGTGTTTGTATGATTGTTTGGCTCTGCACATACATTCCTTAGCATAATTTTACACACACACACAGGCAACACTCTCTTTTGAGATGAAATTGTAACTCAGCTTGAATTTGTTTTTGTTTTTCTTATTGTTTTTGTTTCTGCTGTTGTCCAATAATGTCTTATCATAGCGAATGGTGAGTTAAAAACCACCTAAACTAACTGGTTGGCCCATTAACCACCCCCTCTCTCTCGCATATATATTCGTTTTTCGTTTTGTTTTGCTTAATACTCTCTTAAAACTAACAGCCGGCTTCTACACGAATACCAAGTTATACCAAGTTAGTGTAGAACGTTGAGAGTAAGAAATTTGGCAACATGTGTTGCCATAATCACTGTGTTTTGCTCTCTCATTGCATGCTACATTTGATATACAAAGTGCGTAAATATTTAAATTTATAGCAAGAAGGCTGTTGTAATATTTAGTTTTTTATAAGGATTTTCTGTATTTTTTTCTATTTGTTTTTTACATTTCAAATCGATTTTATTTTTAACCTTTAAATATAAAAGTCCCTTGCTCTCTGACTAGTAAATAAAACGCTCTCAAATGTATTTATTTCAGGGCATGAAACATTTTTTTTTTTTGGTTTTATTTTTAAAAGAAAATTTTCTTTAAAGCATTTTGTATACGATAAAAAGAGATAAACGTATAGAACATCACATATTTACGGCCTTTTTTACTTAAAAAGCGATTGGCTGTAAAGCAGAAATGTTTGCTTTTCAATTCTTGTAAAGCGCATAATCCAACCCCCTCTTTGCTTGGTGTTTAACGAAAACCTTTAACAAACACTATGATTTATTACCCAACACTGTAGCCAACCAAACTACATACACACACCATACACACATGTACTACTCTTTTGATGTAAAAAGCAAAAACCAATTCAACTGAAAGAGAGCGTTCTATGCTTACTTTTCGTGGTTTGTATAACTCACTCGGTCGTATGCATGTTGAAGTGTTGTTAAAGCATGATTCAATAAGATTTTCTCTCTCTCTCTCTCTCTTTCTATCTCTCTTGTATACATTTTCGTGTAGCGTAGATATGTAAATAATTACTCATATGTTTGGTTGATGTTTGCTTAAATGAGTAAATTTTGTTGGTTGTTTTGTTTTGGTATGGGTGAGTGTGCGAGAGAGTTTGTTAAAGCACCTCAAACAGGTTTCCATGCTAAAGGCTTTCAACAGAAAGGTGCTCATTCTAAAGCTGTGTAGAGGTATTTTGTTTAACGGTTTAACATTCATACCGTGTTTCTAAGAGAGAGAGAGAGTAATTAAAAGAGCGAATTTATTATAAAATGTTTCAAATTAAAGTTAAAAACAAGTTTTAATTAATTTTTTAATACGTTTAATTAATTACAAAGTGTTGAAACAAACAAAAAGCATTTAATTTTAATACCTATAACGTGTGTTTGCGTTTGTTTACAACCTTAAATTTGGTTTGATGGTTCTTAAAAATCCCTATCAAACATTAACAAAATCGAAGAAAAGTAAAAAACAAACATACATTTCTCTCTCTCACTCTCTTTGCTTACGCACTTTATTTTAGTTACTCATTATCCACACTAGACGTTCGTTCGTTCGTTCTTAATGCGTAGCTCTGCCGCTTACCGCGCTGCTGCTAACCATTTTATACAGTAGTTTAGTTCGTTCGTTTGTGTTTTCTATGCGAGTGAGAGAGTGTACGAAAGAGTGCATTAACAGCCGCTTACGGCGTCAACGTCGAGCGTATGTGTTGTGTTGTGTTGTGTTGTGTGGTGTGTAGTGTAGTGTTGTGTATCGTATCGTATCGTATCGTTCGTTGTCTATTGAAGTTTTCCTTCATGGGATTTACGGGAAATCACGTTTATGAAAAGATCATTTGTGTTTTGAAATTCGGCGATTGATGTCGTCTGCAGCGCGTGTCGCATCGCATGTGTTTCCATAATTCAATTGTGTTGTACTGATGAATAAAACAAAAAAATATTGAAAAATCAAAAAATTTAAAAGAATGAAAAGAATTTCATAAAAAAAAAATAATAAAAATAAATTCTGTTGAAAAGAAAACAAATAAAACCTAAAAAGAAAATAATTTTTTTTTATTAAAACAAAACGAAGAAGAATCAAATTTTAAATACGCAGTGTTTTTAGAATTTATTTTTGTGGTTTTTAATTCATCCAATAAAACAATTAATTTTGGTGTAAAACAAAAAAAAAAAAAAAGAAAAACATCAACAAACAAATCCAATCAATTAAAATGTTTACCAATAAATAAACAAATTGAAAAACAAAACAAAAATTAAAAATAAAAATATTTTTTAATTCCAAAATAATGGTTTCCACAATGTGCAAAATAATGAATACAAATACAATTTATTAAAAAGCGAAACAAAAAGAAAAATTAAAAATCATTTCAAACAAATCATAAAAAACAATAATTGTTGAAATTAAACCCCCCCCCCCCCCCAATAAGACCTATAAAGTGCCAATAAAACTCCGGGAAAATACAAAAAATAAAAGAAAGAAAAACGGCAAGTTTTTAAGTTTCTTTAACACACATTATGCTGACCATGGAATCCGATATGAAAGGTGGCATATTACATGCCACAATGCCGCCTCATCATGCCTCGGCTGCATTGCATTCACATGCCGCATCACCGTACAGTGCTTTGGGTCCGCTCATGAACCTGGGCCAGTCCCACTTGACGCAATCACATTTGTCGCACCACCACCAACACCACATGTCCTCACATTTGGCCAGCCAAGCGTCAGCCGCCGGTAATGGCTCTACTAGCGCTTTAAGTTCTTTACAAAACAGCATGGCAAACACTTTGAATGGTAATTCATCGTCGGTGCAGCATAACTCGCCTTTGCACAGTTCCAGTGACTTGAGTCCCACCCAGAGTTCACACACCAGCATAGGTAGCCATCATATGACATCGCCTGGCCAAACACATCACCATCAGTCCCACCATCATGCTGGCATGGGTGGCCAATCGACACCTTTAAGTTCTAGCGGTAGCTCAGGTGGTTCCGGCCATAACAACAATAATAACAACACTTCAGCCGCCAATAAAAATGCCCAGAGTGCCGCTGAAAGAGTAAAACGGCCCATGAATGCCTTTATGGTGTGGTCTAGAGGTCAAAGACGTAAAATGGCTTCGGATAATCCCAAAATGCATAATTCAGAAATCTCGAAACGTTTAGGCGCCCAATGGAAAGACTTATCGGAAACTGAGAAAAGACCCTTCATAGATGAAGCGAAACGTTTAAGAGCCGTGCATATGAAAGAACATCCAGACTATAAATATCGTCCCAGACGCAAAACAAAAACTCTGACGAAAACCAAGGAAAAGTATCCCTTGGGTGTGCAAGGCTTAATGCCCAACTCAGAGTCTTCAACGCCCTCTAATAGGACTTCGTCTTCGAATAGTTTATCGTCAGCCGCACAACAAGCGGCAGCGGCAGGTGTTAATCGTGACATGTATCCCATGAGTGCTCCCAATGGTTATATGCCAAATGGTTACATAATGCATGATCCCTCGGCAGCCGCCTATCAGAGTCAGCATGGTGCCTATATGGGCAATTATCATCGCTACGATATGGGTCAAATGCATCAAGCAGCAGCGGCGGCAGGTTCTCTCAACTATATGAATGCCGCTGGCACTGGTTATAGTATGTACGGCACAGTAACGGGTGGCCAAACATCACCCTATGGTAACATACAACAGCCGGGTTCACCGTATGGCGGTGGCGGCGGCTCATCGCAAGCCCAGCCTGGTTCACCCTATGGTCTATCCGGCCAGCCTGGTTCTCAAGTATCCTGCCAAAGTCACAGTCCCAGCGATTCAAGCGTGAAATCTGAACCTGTCTCACCCGGTCCTATGCATGCCTCCAACAATAATAGTGGCCAACAGAATTCCAGCTCTGCTTCTAATGCTCTAAACAACAATAACAATCACATAATGAAACAGGAATATATCAGAGTCCAACAGCCTACAACGGAGTTGAATCACCTGATGAACATGTATCACCTGCCGGAGGGAATGCAGGCATCAGCAGCCGCTGCTGCAGCGGCTGCGGAACATCACCAGCGTAATTTGATGCATTACCAGAACAGTTCGCCGGACTTGCAACAGCATCAGTCACATCATCACCAGCAATCGATGCGTTCCATGGCGCCATTGGCTCACATGTGAGAAATGGCACTAGCATATGGAGAACAACAACAACAACAACAACAACAAACATTAGTTACAAATAATGCAGAAGGCTTATGCCTTACCACCAATCTACCTGCCCTCACATCCGCCGCCGCCGCCCAGCACAATCTTAACCACAACCAACAACACCACACACAGACCCACGACCAGGCGCTTAACAATGCAGGCAATAGGCAAACACAGGATACGGAACAATTGCAACAACAAATGCAGGAAAGCGAGAATAATAATAACAACAACAACAACAACAGCAGTTTGCAACGTTTACAAGCAAGTGAAATGCTAAATGCTCACCTGCAACAGCAAGCACAACATCCCTTAAACTCAGGTATAACAAATGCGGAAACATTAACTAACGGCTTGGAACAGCGCTCGAATGGCTCATCGATTATGCATTCAAGCTTTGCTTTGAATGCTGCACTCAACGGTCGCATTAGTCCAACGGCTTCGGGGTCTTCAGGCGGCGGTAGTCGTTCCTCGGCTCATTCCCTGCCCTCACATTCACCCGCTTTACACCCACACAATTTGGCCGTGTACCAGCAGCATACGCAACAAAACGGTGCATTGGATAATTGTGGGCCAACGACTGTGGTAACATCGGCTGCCATAATGGGACGTTTAACGGCTGGCTGTGTGGATACTTTGGGTAGCGGCAATAACTCCAACGGCAGTTTTAATAACCACGATACCTGTGGCTCTGATACTCCGCTAACGTTACTACAACATCATCATCCCGCTGCTGCCGCACATCATCCCTTCTCGTATGCGAGCGCTTTAGGACCACCACCGCACAGCCACCATCATCATCATCACCATCATCCTGCCCATCATCATTTGCATCCTGCCCACCATCATCATCATCATCATCATACGCATGAAGGACATGGTCTATTGGATATTTCCAGTTTGTAAAATACAATAAACGCCCACTCACCACCCACTTTCATTAAAAAACTGAAGAAAAAAAATTAAAAAAATTATCAAAAAAAAATGGAAAATTGTAATTTAAATTAAATTTTTAATTAGTTTTGACGTTATAGATTGTAAATTAAATGAAAAACGTAATTGAAAATGATCAAAAGAAATAAAAACAAAAAAATCGTAAAAATTATAACAAAAAAATAAAAATAAACCCACAAGTGTAAATTATTTAAACGGAAAAATAAGAGAAAAATAAGAGAAAAACAATTAAAATAATTAATAATTATTATACGATAATTAATGATACTAATAAGTAAATATTAAATGAAAAACAATGAAAAATATAGTGGAAAAGGCAGAGAAAAAACCTCCCCAAACAACAACAAATAATAAATTATTATTAAATAAATTAAAAAAATAAATAAAATAAAATAAAATAAGTATGAGAGTAATACGTAAATAATAAGAAAAATAATTTAATTTTTAGCTGATAAAATAATAGCAAACGAGAGAGTATCATACGCCAAATACACCTCATTTATAAATCCAATTTATCCTAAATTTCTATCCTTTCCTCCTTCCTTCCTATCTATGTTAACAATAAATTTATAAAAGAAAAATTCTTTAAAAAAATTATTTTTTAAGTGTTAAAAGTAAACCTCTTCACACTAAACCGGCCTCATTTCAATGCAATAAACATTCCCCCGGGGAAGTTGTTGCGATAATGTAAACGATAAGCCTTTATCCTGTTGCATTATAAAAGAACAGAAGAAATTGATTAAAAACTGCAATCTTCGCATAGAGTTTTCAATGTCCAAATTCGGAGATTTTGTAAATTTTTAGTGTCTACAAACAGAAATGAGCTTCGAGAGGGAAAGGGAAGGTTTTTCAACATAACTATCCACTAATGCTGCCTGTTTGGATTTAGTTCTTGTATTAATTGAATCCAGTAAGAAGCGAAATGCCTCATTTGCTGCGGTGGATTTTCACGTACACCGTCGCTATTTTTGTTGAAATTAGTTTACAACCACTGGACACCTTCCCTTCTCTTACGATATATTCAGACAATGTACTGCATGGGTATGAGTCCTTCAATTATTAAATTTAAATTCTACTTCACTGGTTTACTTCCCTTACTTTCTTTCCTTTCCTCCTTTCCTACTTCCCTCCTACGTTAACAATAAAAAAAAATTAATTTTTAAGTGTTAAAAGAAAACCTCTTCACACTGTACCGGCCTCATTTCAAAGCACTAAACAACATTCGTTTGGAAAAATTTTTGCAATTCCAAATAATTTTTGAAGAAAACTATTTTTTTTGTTTGTATAAAATGTGTGATAAAATGTTAAATATTTTATTTTATTTTATTAATTATTAATTATTATTATTATATTCGATTGTATTTTTTTATTATTATTAATGAATTAATTAATGAATGTTTTAATTTTAGTTGCCTACATTTTTTTAAATTGATTGATTCAAAACAAACAAATAATTTAATTCCCTTTTTGCTAATGTCTTAAGTTCTTGTTAAATTGTATTTTTAATTGTATTTTTTAATTTTATTTTTTAATTTTTAGTTTCTATCTTTTAAATTGTAAGTTAAACTGTCCCTATTTTTTTATATACAATATCGTATCGTATGCAGTTATAATGTATAATAATTTATAAACAAAAACAAAAACAAACAAAAAAACAATTACAACAATTAATTAATTTTTAACAGAATTTTTTCAACATTGAAAATAAAAACACACGCAAATTTTGTGTAAGAAAAAATAAAAATTAAAAATTTTCATGTTTTTTTTTTTAATTTTAAAAATAATTTCAAGACAAGACAAGAACCAATTAGCTAAGGCACCTTAACAGCGATTAAAAAATGTAAACTCCACATATCTGCTGAGGAAAACGTGACCCATAGATATTCTAGCCAATCTAAGCATATACATATGTAGAGTGTTCTTGTTTTAATAAAAGAATGGAGCCTTAAATCAGGCTATACGCTGCAACATTCGTCTTTTACTCCCCCAACAAAGAAGCTTAGATCAAAGTGATTTATCTTCAAGCAAGAATTTATATTTAGGGTCTTGGCTTCTTAGACGTAAAGGCACCGTTCCAAATCCCAGGTCAGTTATCAAAACGCAAATATTTCTTCGCCGTCTTCATCTCAACAGATTTCTGGCAAAAACTCTGAGCATTAAAATAAAATTGCCATAAAAAGCCTCTCAAAAATCTGTCGGTCAGAGTCGACTTTAAACTGTAGATACCGCCATTCATGTATAAAAATTAACGCACACAGCATAAGTGGTGTGAGAAGAGAAGCTAGATCATAATCCTGACTGAAGGGCTATAATGATCAATTATGTGCGATATATTTAGGGGCTAAATGGTTATATCCTGTAGTTAGAAGATTAAAGTTAAAGCACAAATAAAGCTATGATTTCAACGCAACCTTCATTTCATTATAATGCTCGAACCTTAACATTCTGTAAGCAATACAACGTCACTAACATCAACCCCCCTCTGGAACGGTTGCAGCTCATGTTGCTGATTTTGAGTTAGTTTTCGATCAGTTTCTTGCACATTTCGGGCAGTATCTTGGCGATAAATGCCCCATAAATGCAAGCGTAGACACGACTTTTGATAAAACCCCACACACAAAAAACCAACGTTTGATGGTCTTCATTCTGCTCTTCATTGTGTCTCTTCTAAGTTCCTTTCGCTCCCAACGAAACATAGAGAGCTCCCAACATAGTATTGCCAGCTTCTTCAGTCTCAGTCCTGCGGATTCTTACTCATTCCTTTCTTGTCTTCGTCTGTAGTTCAAACGTCACATTTGCTTTAGATTTCGTTAAAGTTTTGACATTGGTAGGCAGGTTGGAGTGGTAGCTTTGATAGCAAAAGTTCTTTTGAGCACGCATAGCGGCCCGTTGTGACGCCACAGGTAAATAAGTCCTTGTACTGACCGGGTTCTATCAAACAAGGGAAGAAGTTGATCAGCGCAAAGGCTGCATGGTTTTGACATTGACTAAGACCGGAATTTCGTTCTTCGGTTAACCTTGTTGTTTTCTATATTTTCTTAAACAGAGATAATAGGCATCTACCTGTAATAATGGGACATGCTGAAATTATTTCTGCTGATATGCTGTCAATGCATGGAAACCATGGCAATTTCTCCATTACCGTACAAGTTCCATTTGAGTCTCGTTGTATATGTTGCAACTGGCAGTTAATTGCCTTGTCTCTGTGTGTAGGCTGTTATGTTGTGATTAAATTTGTTGAGGAGTTACGGATTAACGCATAACAGATGCAATTTATAGATATTTCGGCCTGCAAAGTTACAAGTTTCGCAGCCAAGTAGGCAACCTTAAGTTTTCCACGATTGAAAAAGGTTTAAAAGACTTCAAATGTGTGGAAATCTATCCATCGTATGTTTATAACATCCCAACTTGATATGTTTCTCTGGTGTTCTGCATTGGTTTAGTAATTCATGATGAGACTCTGGACAATTTTAAAGCGAAGAGAGTATAAAACATAAAGTTGGTGTATTCCTGCGCCGACTGAAGCTTACTGGCTTACTTATCTCACATGCAAGATACTCCTGACTACTTTAACTAAGATTTTCAAAGGCGAAATTAATACCGGAGCTACGAATTTCAAATTCCTTTTTCAAATACTAATTAAAGATGCATCTTGTGGGAGTATATAATCGTGGTATCGTATTAGTTAATGTATACAACACTGTGTCTATAATTTATGAAGGAAAATGATACATTTGTGGCTCAATCTTAACACTATCTGTACCTGTAAGATAATACTGCACAAAATAGTTCGTACAACTTAAAATTTGATTTCGTCGATTGCTAATCTCTTTTGTAACGTTACTATGTTATCTTTAAGAATTGAAAAAGTGTTAACATATTGCGATAACAAAACGATAAGCCTTTATCCTGTTGCATTATAAAAGAACAGAAGAAATCAATTCAAAAATCCAATCTTAGCATAGAGTTTTCAATGTCCAAGTTCGAAAATTGTTTAAATTTTTAGTGTCTTTACAAACAGAAAAGAGCTTCGAGAGGGAAAAGAAAGGTTTTTCAACATAACTATCCGCTAATGCTGCCTGTTTGGCATTAGTTCTTGTATTAATTGGATCCAGTAAGATGCGAAATGCCTTATTTGCTGTTAACAAATGGCTGCAATTATTGCGATGGCAATTCATGCGACAAATTCTGATTTCCTTCAATGATTACGCATACACCGTCGCTTTTTTTAGATGATCATAGCTTACAAACCCTGCACCTCTTCCCTTCTCCAACCATATATTCTTGCATAGTACTGCATGGGTATGAATCCTCCAATTATCAAATTTAACTTCTAGTTTACTGGTTTTGTTTTGGTTCCATTTCACATGCATACACATAATTCGTCATTACAACCCTTCAGTCAAGCCTTGAAGTCGCCGTAGTCTAGTAGGTAGTGTGTTGGCTTATTAGACGAAAAGCTCGAGTTCGTATCCCAGGTCAGACGTCAAAACGAAATTTGAAAAAAAATTTTTCTTCGGCGACTTTCTCTCAGCAGATTTCTTACAAAAACTCTGAGAGTAAATAAAATTGCCATGAAAAGTTTCTCAAAAAATCTGTCTTTCGGAGTCGACTTTAAACTGTAGGTCCCACCACTCATGCATAAAATTAATACACACAACATAAGTCGTGTGAGAAACTAGGTCGTAATCCTGACTGAAGGGTTGTAATGACCAATTATGTATGTAACCCTTCAGTCAGGATAATGACGTAGCTTCTCACACCACTTATGTTTTATACATGAATGGCGAGATCTACAGTTTAAAGTCGACTCCGAACGACAGATTATTGAAAATCTTTTCATGGCAATTTCATTTCAACGCTCAGAGTTTTTGCCAGAGATCTGCTGAGAAAAGGTCGCCCAAGAAATAATTTGTATTTCGTTTTGATATCTGGTCTTGGGGTTTTAACCGTGGCCTTACGTCTAATAATCATTTTTTTATTTCCTTTTAATTTCGATTTTTATCCTTAATTCTGAGAAACCTTTTTTTGCATTAAATGTTTTTATATTTTAAAATCTAAAATTCCACAATAAAATGTTTATTTATTTTAATATTAAAATCCAGTTTAAAATCCTTTCATAAATCTCTTGTTTATTTACACACACAATGCTTTTCAATTTTATTTCGTTCTTCGCAAATTGTAGAAAATCAAAAAAATTTAATTTCAAATTAAATTGAATCAAACCACCACCACCCTAACCTTGTTACTTTAATTAATAATCATTATAATCATACGGATTAATTAAGGAATCATTTCTTCACCCCTGTTATTTGCCTTCCTTCCCTTTCCCTTTTTATGTGAAAATTGATTATTTAAGCCTTTTTGATGTCCTTTTTAAGAAATAAAAATATTCTGATACGATAGAAGCACTCAAACGTTAGAATTAATTTATAAATTAATTAATTAATTAATGATTAAATTAATAATTATAAGTTAAAAATGAAAAGATTATAAACTGAAATTGTAATAAAAAATAATATTAAAAATAAAAATAAAATTAAAATGAAATTATAAATTAATTTTAGAAAAAAAACAAGAAACAAAAAATATTAAAAAAAACAAGTATATAAAATAAAAATAAAAACTATTATAAACAGAAAAATAATTATAAAAAAAGGAAAATAATAACAATAAATTATTAAAATATTATAAGAAAGAAAAGAAGAATCTCTATAGAAAAAGAAAACCAAACACAACAAAAACAAAAACAAGAAACGTAACAAAATAATAAAAAAAAATTAATAAAAAAAATTATAAAAAATGTTTACAAAAAAAGATTTTCAAGTTTCTTTTAATTTTTCATTTTTTATTTCAATCTACCGACGGCATAATGCCCATGCTTTTACAAATATATTTGGTGGCAGTATTATGGTTAAAAGAATGTGTTTAAAGAAGTTACAAAGAAATATAAACTAAGCTTAGAAAATAAATTTCATTACTGTAGTCAGCCGGAATTGGGCCCATATTTACAATTAAAGGTTGAAGGCCTTACTTACCAGAGATCAGCAATGAGTAGAATCGAATCATACTCATAATTTCTGATATTTATACGCATTCATACTTCTTTTAATATCATGGCATCTCTACTCTCTATTCAAAGTTTAAAGTACTCATCATACTTATTCATACCTAACAACACGTATGATGTTGATTTTGATTTCGACTCTCCATAACTCAACATATACACGAATCACAAAATAAGTATGATTCGCGTACGAACACTAAAATATTTACTAGAAGGTTATGAGTTTGCTCTGCTTACTGCTCTGTCGTTTTTGCTTATGTGTCTTTCTTTTGTAAATCCAACAACAACTAAGGCTGTAAATTTTGATGAATGATTCGAGTATTTTTTCTAAAGTTATGAATCTAAATGAGTAGGTAGGCTTATGAATCAAACATATTTGGAATGGTATGAGTTTGATGCCAATGCTGTGCGCATACTCATTGCAACCTGTACTTATGAATCAACTTTGTAGTGTGAGTATGAATGAATCAGAGGACGTAGTTAAATTTCAATATTGTTGTCACACTTATATTCAAAATTTCATGAGTGCTTATGAGTAGCGAAAAAACGATTCATTGCTGATCTCTGATACTTACATATTTAGTCATTACAAGCCTTTAGTCAGGATTATGGCCTAGCTTCCTACACAACCCTTGCTGGGTATGTGAATTTTATCCATGAATGATGGGACCTACAGTTTAACTCAATTTCATTTACTCTCAGAGTTTTTGCTAGAAGAAGACGCCGAAAGATATGTATATTTTTTGTATTTCCTACGAAATGTCTAAGTTGTGGTTTGAAATTCTCATTTAATACACCATCATACACCTACTGGACTATACATACATACATACATAATTGGTCATAACAACCCTTTAGTCAGTCTTATGACGTAGTTTCTCACACCACTTATGTTGTGTGTGTTAATTTCCATACATGAGTGGCAGGACCTACAGTTTAAAGTCGACTCCGAACGACAGATTTTTGAGAAACTTTTCATGGCAATTTTATTTTAACAGAATTATTTTTGCCAGAAATCTGCTGAGAGGAAGTCGCCGAAAAAATACTTTTTGTATTTTATTTTGATGTCTGGCCTGGGGCTCGAACCCTGGCTTTTCGTCTAATAAGCCATATCTACCTACTAAGCCCGATCTACCTACTAGACCACGGCGACTACTGGACTATGCTCACATTTATTGTTAAATATGGACACTCAAGTGGTTTGGTTTCTTAAGACGGTTTGAAAAACCGAGATTAAGGGCTGACTAAAAACGGAGTTCATTTGTTGAGGCTCTATGCTATCTAACTTTGAGAAGTAGGGAGTATTGTCATCTTTATTTGATTATCCGTCTCTGATCCTAAGCAAACTTTTCTTATTTTATTCACATTTGTTCGATACTAGATATCGGCTCGATCACTAAACCCATTAAACTTTCCGATTGCTTTTCAACTTTATTCTAATTGATACTGATGCTGATTGTTCAAAGCGGATCGCTATAGGTGTTCTTTGATTCAGTGGCTCCTATTCTATGCATCCTTTCACATCTTATAGCTACTGGGTCACAGTCATATAACCGCAGGGCTGATAAATTAGCCCCACATGATAACCATCGAACTAACGATTGATTTTCTACATTCCATTGAGAACCTCCATGCTTAAGATTGCTAACGCTGCATAGGCAATCTCGGATACGAACAAAATAGACTAAGAAATCTGTTTTAGAATAGATAGTGGGCCCATGGACAGTCTGCATATACTCCAAAGGAGTACACACATCGTTATTGTTGGAATCGGTACAAGACATGGTATACTGCGCACTCATGCAAAACTTATTGAACTTAACCTAAGATTTCTGCTGTTGCTGATGCGGAAAAGGTTCTTCTTTTAATGAATATATGCGCAGCATTACGTTTATATTTTTTATTCGTGGCCTACGAGAAAACTTTTGATCATATTTACAGGGAATGTAATATGATTCCAACTGGGAATGAGTGAGCCATTGAAACTGATTTCGATAACAAGCAAAAGCTATGGGGGATTCAATTACACGGTATTACTTGAAGCTAAAATGTCTGAACCCTTCAACATTCATTTGGTCAGACGACAAGATAGTTTGCCAGCACCGTTGTTGTTTCTTGCAGTAATGAATGGACTCTCCTGTCAAGCATGTGAAAACTGATCAGGTGGAGTTGTATGGAACCGCATAAGTCTGTATATTCAGGAAGAGTTGCTTGATTATCCTGCAGACTTTGTAATAAGCAAGGAAAATGGGATGATCTTCCTTTCAAATTCAATACAGAAGGCTTCAGGATAAATGCTACAGTTGCTGAACATCCCAATATGGATCATATGGGAAAATTTTTAAGTCCTGTGTTGTATTATTCCAAAAAGCGGATTTGCAGGGGAGATGAAGGGAGAAAAAGACATTTGCTGGATTTACCCATTTGCACAAGAAATGGAACACAAACACATACATCGTCGGAAGGAATTTTTCCGGATATTGAAGGCCTGCTTTGTCTACATTGCTTCTAATTGGATATGAGACTTGACTTGTAACAGGAGTCATACAAAGTAAACTGAGAGTGTTTATGAACCGATATTGGAGTAACAACCTTAGCGATACGTAGAAGAAAATATTGGTGGATCAGATACACGCTTCAAGGAAGCAGATTAAGGGGAAACCCACTACTGCAGGAATAAACCCAACAATATCGGTTAACTCAGACACATAACCACACTGCGGCAAAGATATAGAAAACATATAGACCACCTATGCATGCCTAGTAGAGGTGACGGCGTGATGTATTAGTCAAAGTGCTTGTCTACAAGTCGATAAGCCCTGATTCGAATCTCAATGGGGAGGCAAAAATGCCCCCAGTTTCGAATTTTAAATTAAGCGGCTTCACTCTCTCCAATATAAACCATCTAAGAAGTTCTTTCACCCCCAGTAAGTGTATAAAGGATCACATTACAGTCACAAAAAAGGTAGAGAATCTACTACACCAAATATATTCAGAACAATAGATGGCAGTCCTATCATACTAGAAACTACAGCACAGCAAATACTTTGTAAAAGCCATATGCTATCAAGAGGTGTAATGGAAAAAATTCTTTGTAGAGATCCGGTGCTAACCAGATGATAACGGGCTAGTCCTCTACATGCAGCAGAAGAATCTGTACTTATGTTATTGAACTGATGTCCTGTAAGGAAGCATTGAAACAATCAACCTGAAACTATTAACGATTAATGGCTTCAATTTTGGAATGAATAGCATGAATAGCATGAAATAGCAAATACAACAAATAAAGGGTGTTTTTTTATAGAGGTATAGAACTTTAAGTTGGCATTACTTTTCAATATGGCGACCGATTTAACAGCTGTCAAGTGATTTATTCTCAGTTTGGTTTGGCAATTCATCATGAATAGACTCACGCCTGAACAACGCTTGCAAATAGTGCAATAGTGCGGAAAACGTATCGCACTTTTCATAAGCGAATTTTGTTAAGCGATGAAGCGCACTTCTGGTTGAATGGCTACGTCAACAAACAAAACTGCCGCATTTGGAGTGAAGGTAATCCTCAAGTGTATGTGGAAACACCGTTACATCCAGAAAAACTGACTGTTTGGTGCGCTTTATGGGCTGGTGGAATCATTTGTCCGTACTTTTTCAAAAACGATGGTGGCCAGAACGTTACAGTCAATGGTGATTGGTATAGAGCCATGATTACTGACTTTTTCATTCCTGAATTGAATAACCATGATGTCCAGGAGATGTGGTTTCAACAAGACGGCGCAACATGTCACACAGCTCGTGCCACAATAGATTTATTGAAAGACACGTTTGGTGACCGCCTAATTTCACGTTTTGGACCTGTGAATTGGCTTCCAAGATCTTGTGATTGTGAACACCGCTAGACTACTTTCTGTGGGGCTATGTAAAGTCATTGGTCTATGCGGTAAAGCCACAAACGCTTGACCATTTGGAAGACAACATTCGCCGTATTATTGCCGATAGACGGCCACAAATGTTGGAAAAAGTCATCGAAAATTGGACGTCCAGATTGGACTACATCCGCGTCAGCCGTGGCGGTCATATGCTAGAAATCATGTTTAAAATGTAATGCCACAAGATTGTCTTTCGGATAAATAAAATTCATGTCAATCGAATAATCCATCGTTGTTTTATTGCAACTTAAAGTTCTATACCTCTATAAAAAACAACCTTTATTTCGATTTAGAAGCCATCCCCCCTGGCTACTCTTATTCGCGTGAATAATTCAATTGTAAGATTGTGTAAAAATGCATGTCAATATTGTTTAATAATCACCGCCAATAATAATTTAAAAACATTTTTTTTTGTGGTTTTTGGTTGCAATTTTATCAACAAAATCATGCAAAAAATTAGCATTTGATTGACGTTGTTAAAGCAAAAAAAAAGGAAAAAAACAGAGTTTTTGGTGACAAAACTTATTTGTTTAACAACGAGTTAAAATTTATAACAACAAGCAGCAGCAACAGCAGCATCAGTAACAACAACAAAATATTATTATTTAAACAAATTATCAAAAAAAGGGGGGGAGAAAAAGGGTGAAGGGAAAAAACAAAACAGCAACAGAAGCTAAAAATCATATAAAAAAACGATATAAAAACGCATTTAAGATAATAAAAACATGAAATAAAATTCGTATATGAATTGAATGAAAAAGTTTTAGTGGGTGTTTTAGTTTTTGGGCTACAGGTAGCTATTTATATACACAATAAACAGGTAGAAAATAAATGAATAAAAAAAACCGAAAAAAAATTAATTGAAGTCTTAAATTTAATGAAGCTCAACCGACAACGTTGTCAGTAGTGTCTGTTCTGTTTACGTTTCATTTCATTTCATTTGATTTGATTTGATTCGTTTCGATTTGAATTTATTTTCCTATACTTTCTAATGGTATGTTATTTTAATGATCAATCTGATGATGATTATTCGTTTAAATTTTATTCCGTTTTATTTTATTTTTTTTGCCAAGAATTAAATACAAAATAGCGTGGGATACTTTTGGCTTTTGCGGTCTTTCTTTTTGCAAAAATTCTTTTGAAATTTAAATTGTCACTGCACACTGCACATGAGTTCATGGCCTTTTGTTTTGTTTGTTAAAGGAAATTGCTTTAAATCCATCCAAAAGAAAAGACACCTGCCTATACGACTGACTAAGTCACCATGTCACATATTTTAATTCCTTTATTATGGCAGTCTTAGGCTTAAGGCTATTAAAGGCTCACACAGAGCTCTCTTCTGTCATGTACGTATAAATCAAAAGGCGAAGGGTAAGTAAAATGAAATAATGATTCAAGAAAATCCACGCCTCTACACTTAAACACGTATTCTTTATAAATGCAGATCATTAATAGGCCCTACTTTAGGCCTAAAAAGGTAAAAACGGATTTTATTTCCGAAATTTCCAAATAATTTCTCATAAGGTAAGTATGCTCAAAATTTTACAATCAACTCCACTTTATAACCATCAAAAGGATAAAAAGGATTACCTTTCTTATTTCAAATAATTTCTTAAATTCATTTTGGCTTTAAACTTGGCCATAGGATAAGCAAGCAAGTGTAAGCCAACATAAGTTAACAGAGATAGTTTGTGTTTTCATTCTAAAATCATTTTAAAGCCTTAAAATGTATACAAATACTAGACGCTTTAAATAGAAAAAAACCGGAAATACTTGTTGTTGTTATTGCTGATGTTTGTTGTTCTCTATTCATTGCAATCAAAGTTTTTTTTGTACATACTCGTGCTAAAATGTCATCATTATAATGATTATTACAACCAACAATCAACAACAACAATTATCATATGCTATAAATGGCACTCAGAAATGGTTGGCAATACAGGGTGTCACAAAATTAAGTTTATATGTATGGCTCTCAGGATAACTGCAATGCATTTAAAATATACCTTCCCCCATGAAGCTCACTTTTATCATAATTAGAAGTCGAATAAGCAAACAATAACGAGGTAGAAAAGTATATTTATATGCCTAAAGTAATGACTCTCGGCGCGATCAAGTCTTCTACCATTCAATCTTGAGGCATATTGTGGGAGACCTTCCCCCATCCCACATTTGTAGGTACAAACATTTCAATTTTCAATTACATCAACAACCCTTTAAAAGAAAATCGTACGAAAGAATTTAAGTCTGCAATGTCAGCATGAAGAGTAATCGCTCATGTTAACCGAGTAGCTCCCTCCTTAACTGACCCCTTGACTAGACCAGTAAGCTATGATTTTGGAAAGGTCTTCACAACGACTGTGACAAATAAAAGTAATTGAAGGAATTAGAAGACTAAATACTATTCGATTGTATACATATGTATCCATTATGTATGTATGTACGTACATATGTGTACATAATTGGTCATTACAACCTTTCAGGATTACGACCTAGCTTCTCACACCTCTTATGTTGTGTGTGTCAATATACATGAATGGCGGGACCTACAGTTTAAAGCCGACTCCGAACGACAGATTTTTGAGAAACTTTTCATGGCAATTTTTATTTTAACGTTCAGAGGTTTTGCCAGAAAACTGCTGAGAGAAAGGCATCGATGAAATATTTTTCGTTTTGATAAATGACCTGAGGTTTGAACCCTGGCTTTACGTCTAATAGGCCAACACACTACCTACTAGACTACGACGCCTACAATGGTATACGTATAGCACAGATAATGGGTGAGGAGCCTGGTCAACGTATTTTTGCGATCTCTTATCTTATCTTATCTTATCTTATCTTATCTTATCTTATCTTATCTTATCTTATCTTATCTTATCTTATCTTATCTTATCTTATCTTATCTTATCTTATCTTATCTTATCTTATCTTATCTTATCTTATCTTATCTTATCTTATCTTATCTTATCTTATCTTATCTTATCTTATCTTATCTTATCTTATCTTATCTTATCTTATCTTATCTTATCTTATCTTATCTTATCTTATCTTATCTTATCTTATCTTATCTTATCTTATCTTATCTTATCTTATCTTATCTTATCTTATCTTATCTTATCTTATCTTATCTTATCTTATCTTATCTTATCTTATCTTATCTTATCTTATCTTATCTTATCTCTTATAATTTCATCTGCTCATTCGTTTCTCGTTCGGTTGGATTTTCAATAAAAAAAAAACTGGAAATGCCGATGAATTTATAACAGAGTGCATTGAAACCTTCTGAAGGTGACACTGCTGCTCTTTACACCCCTTACAACTGTATTCCACGACGACATACATACATACATAATTGGTCATTACAACCCTTCAGTCAGGATTACGACCTAGTTTTTCACACCACTGATGTTGTGTGTGTTAATTTTATACATGAGTGGCGGGACCTACAGTTTAAAGTCGACTCCGAACGACAGATTTTTGAGAAACTTTTTATGGCAATTTTTACTAAAATTTACTCTCAGAGTTTTTGCCAGAAATCTGCTGAGAGGAAGTCGCCGAGGAAATATTTTCCTTGTATTTTATTTTGATGTCTGGCCTGGGGCTCGAACCCTGGCTTTTCATCTAATAAGCCAACACACTACCTACTAGACCACGGCGACTTCCACGACGACATACTAGTTCAGAAATAAATTTTCAATATTAAACTACTTTTGTGATACCTTGTACTACAACACAATAACAATAACAACAAAACCAGCAATAGAAGTGTTAATAAAAAAGGCCAAAAAGGTGGTAAAAACAAGGTGACAGATACTCTTATGCTCCTTGTCTAAATTCTCACACACACGCATGCATGCATAGCCACTTATAGACACCGCCATGCTTATGAAAATACCTATACAAACTCATACACACCCACACACACATGCATATTCCATTTACATACAAAATGAATGCAATTTTCAAATACATACATACGTACGTACTCCTGCAATTGTATGTTCGTTATCGTTTGGAAATAGAAAAAAAGCAGAAGAAGAATAAAAATGACTAACTCAGGTAGTTTACATATACGCATACGAATAAAAGCAAGTATACAGTTGTGGTAAATAAAATAGTAATAAATGACGGATAAAATTAAATTAAATTTTCCAATAATTGCAATGAGATACGTATTATTTTCTATTATTTTTCATGTTGTTCGAGATGTTTGGGCTGGAGTTTGAACTACAACCTCGCGTCTAATAAGCCATCGCACTAGCTGTTGGACTACGGCAACTCATGTAACTACCAAGAGAGAGAATTAAGCTTCAACGCTGAAGAAAATTTTGTTCAACAAATCCGGGCAATATATTCAGAAAGTGTGTTCACTGCGAAGATACACCAGCATGACCATACTTTTAAGGCATCCAGGCATTTGTAACTTCCTTATATACATACATACATCATAATTGGTCATTACAACGCTTCAATCAGGATTACGACCTAGCTTCTCACACCACTTATGTTGTGTGCGTTAATTTTATATATGATTGGCGGAGCCTACAGTTTAAAATCGACTCAGAACGACAGATTTTTCATTGCATTTTTATTTTAACGCTCCGAGTTCTTGACAGAAATCTGCTGAGAGGCAGTAGACGAAGAAATATTTTTCATATTTCGTTTTGATGTCTGACTTGGGGTTTGAACCGTGTCCTTACGTCTAATAAGCCAACACATACTAACTTCTTTACAATCTTTGCCAATTCCTTGCTATGTAAACACTCCGTAAGGCACACAAAATGGTCACCTTTGAGCCACAAGTCGTCAATTTTAACTTCAAATAAATGTTTGTTTCAGATGCAAAAGATATTTAACGACTGACAACGTTGAAACCCCTTAAAGCATAACCCTTTAGCTTAATATTACTGATTTCTTAACCCTGGCTATTGCATTCTGCTGCCATTTTAGACCATTATCATTTGAATTTTATGGCTGCTTGATAAGTATGTGTGTGTGTTAATGTGTGTAGAAGTATTTGTATATCAAAGTTTAGCATAGATTTTGTTGTTGCATTATGATGCTCTTAACCAAACATAATCATAATAATCGCCGAATAAAACATATTCTTTCTTCAGATTCTTTTGTTGCATGCAACATTGAATTGTTGTTGTTGTTAGTTTTCATTTTTCTATTCGGTATTCCATTTCGTTTTTTGTTGCGAATTCAAAACCTGTTGCATGCAAAAGGAATACTACAGCAACTACAACTATTTACAGCTATGGCAACAACAACAATAAAAGCAATAGCAATAGCAACATGGCTGATCTTGGTGGATACAAAGAAAAAAAAAAAACAACAAATGAGACACAAAATACAAGAAAAAAACATACGACTCTCTTAACAATTAAAATGCCAACACTTATGCAAACTCACAATTACATACGGTAAGTGAACGAACATAGAGATACACTCGTACATACATGCATGTACATATACATACTCATGCATGATAAAGTGAACAGAAAAACGAAGAAGAAAATCGAAACTAATCCATGTGAAGGCTGGCAAGTGTATACGAGTTGAACATTTGTATGAACGAAGTGTTCAAGATGATGATGATGCCTGGCATGGTTGGTTGAGTGAGCGGACGAATGAATCAATGTGTGCATGGGTGTGTGAGTGAATAAATTCAATTGAATTGAATTGAATACTGCTGCTGCTGCTAGAGAGAGGATGATATTGAAGAAAATATTTTAAATGGCTTAGATTGTATTAAATATGCGTTTGGAAGAAAAATCTTTATAATCATCACGTTGTGTTGTTGCTTAGTTCCGTTGAGTGATGATATTGAGTGATGGTGATGAGTGTACCCCCCCTCCCCTTCCAAAAGATCTTTATAACGGGGCTGGCAATAATAATTTTTGTGTGTGTTTTGGGGGGCAGTCATGCGCTGTATTAATATCCACACGCATTTACCATTCGCTCACTCACTCACTCACTGACTGACTGACTTGCTTGTCAAAAATTTTTGGCAACATTTTTCGCTGCGATACTTCAAATAATCCGCCATTTTAACATGTATGCTCCACCAGATGATGATGATGATAATGATGATGGCGAGCATGGGGTGTGCATAAATTATAAACCAAATTACGTTCTACTACGACCATAAACAGGCAGTTTTTTTTGTTTAATTTAAAGAAAAAAAAAATTATTTTCAATTTAATATCTGGTTATAGGCACGCACAACTTCTATGGGAGTATAGATGTTGAGCGACTGCTAAATATTCTAAGAAAATTTGCATTTTTTCTGACAAGAAGATAAAAAATGAACACATTTTGGTATAGAGTTACACAGGCCCGCATAATTTTCAATTCAAAAAAAGAAAAAAAAAACGAAAAACGAAAAAAAGTTTTTTTTCCCAAACGTAAGATTATTACAGCCATGCATGGCTTCTGAGGCAGTGTTTCCTACTCACTACCATGTTCAAACGTATGGTTAGCACAGATTATGAGAGGGCGTTTCATGCAAAAAAAAAGAAAGAAAAAAAAGGCAGCAGAAATATGCCCAAGTATTTATGTACTTAGAAATATTCGCTTATTTACTTGCAACATTTGTAGGCTGTGTGTTTAAGCAGTCATATCTGTTGTTGTTGTTGTTTATTACACACAATTTGATATGGAACCTGCACAATTTGTTATTGTTGTTCTTTACATATTTTAAATTTCCTTTAGTCGGAGACATACATATTTCTACGTTACGTTATCTCCTCTGTACGTACGTTGTATGCCATTTAAGTATGCGTTTTAAATTGTTTGTGCAACATTGCCTGTGTGCAATACTGAATGTGGTAGCGTTGTTTTAAATATTTCTCCACAGATTTGTTTAACAAGCAAGCGATTTTAAACGCCTGCTTAATTTCTCTTTTTTTTTTTGTTCAACTGCACAGTATTTCAAGAGCATAGGGGTGCCATACATATTGAAGGCAACCAATTTGTTCTAAGTAGCTATATGCCACAGGTTTTCTTCACAGAATATATTTGGAACGTTGAACAATACAACAAGCTTTTGTTGTTTTTATGTCCAAAGGAAATCAAATTCAAATCAAACTCAAATAAAATTGCCGTGGACTCTTTATTTTAAACATTTCTTATCAAAAAACTTGCATGAAAATAAAGTTTAGAAACATTATTTGTCATAATGATTGCTGTGGCATGCAGCAACAATCAGCACGGGATCGATAACCATCATCATCATCATCGTCATCGATTTGTTGACATTTAAAGTTGGCTACGAAACTTTTCTACAACAATAGCTTCCACAACAACAACACCAACAACATAAAACTTAAAATAGTCTACATATGTATGTATGTATGTATGTACATATGTGGCAAGAGTTATCAAGCAATTGAAACTTTTTTTGTTTTCCTTGTTATGCCACATCTCTTCTCTATGCCTTGCCATATGAGTACAAACGAAAATTGTTCATGGCATGGGGGCAGACGACATTGGTATTGCAACAAACACTATGTATGCTTGTGTTGTAAGGTTGATGAGCCTGTTTTAAAAGCCTATTTAATGTACGAGACGCATTTCAAAGTCATATAACAACAGCAACTGCAACAGCAACACTATTGCCATGTGCAACCACCACCATCATTATTGTCAACACTTATTACCGATGCTCGCTCTTTTCGTCGACGTTCTTCTTGTTTTCTATTTTCATTTCTATTGTCATGGTTGTTGTTGTTGTTGTTGCTGTATGCAGCAGTTGTTGATAATAATAATTGTTGCCATTAAATGTTGCTGTTGCTGTTACTGCTACTACTGCTGTTGACACATTATTTTAAGAGTAGACATTAAGGAATTGACAACAGGTTGCCGTATTGCTGTTGAACTACTTGTTCCTCTCAATATAACATGGTTTTTGCAGAGAAAGGGGGGGGGGGGCGTCAAGGAGATCTCCCATTAATAATACGAACTGTAGTCATTGGCAAATTAAATTTTCTTATGCAACAATGATTTGCATCAGGTGAAGCTTTTATGTGAAAAAAAATTAGCTTTTAGTGGTTGAAGGAAACTTTTCAGTTTTCACAGCCAGAAATAATGTCTGCTCTGTAAGCACAGAGGACAGTATGCAGTTGTTCGTATTGCAGTAAAAACGTTATGGATCGATTGAAATAATCACGGACTATAAGGCAAGACTCGCTGGCTTGCAGTACCCAAACGACGTCCGGCAGGTTGCAGTTGACTGTTCAAGACCACACATCAAAATCGAATATGAAACCATTTTGGAACATTTTATCATTTGGAAAAAAATATGGGATATTGAACCCATTTATATAGAGACCAGATAAACATGAACATATGCATATCAGAGATCAGCAATGAGTATTCAAGAAGATGAGTAGAATCGAACCATACTCATATAATTTGTGATACTTATACGCATTCATACTTATTTTAATATCATGGAACCTCTACTCTCTATTCAAAGTTTAAACTACTCATCATACTTATTCATACTTAACGACATGTATGATGTTGATGTTGATTTAAACTCTCCATACCTCAACATATACACGAATCACAAAATAAGTATGATTCGCATACGTACTTTAAAATACTCACTAGAAGGTTGTGTGCTTTCTCTGCTTGCTGCTCTGTCTTTTTTGCTTATGTGTCTTCTTTCTTTTGTTGTAAACGCAACAATAATAAGACTGTAAATTTTAATGAGCCACTCAAGTCACTCGAATCGTTTATAAATATTTTCCTAAAGTTATGAACCTAAATGAGTGAGTAGGGGCTTATGAATCAAACATATTTCGAATGGTATGAGTTTGATGTCAATGTTGTACGCATACTCATTGCAACTTGTACTTATAAATCAACGTTGTAGTGTGAGTACGAATGAATCAGAATACATAGTCAAATTTCAATATTTTTGACTCACTTGTATTCAAAATTTCATGAGTGCTTATGAGTAGAAAAAACGATTCATTGCTGAACATTGCAGAACTTACTCCCGGAGGCTGGGCATACTTCACAATGGCTTTGCAGAAGCTGTAATAACAAGAATGAAGAAGATACTACAAACCATTCTCCCTAGTATTGAACGGCACTTGAAAATCTATGAGGCGAATGGTTCTTGAAATTCTTCCGGAATTTATTGATGGAACATGTCTAGCCAATTCACACGTTTATAAGACTATCAGGATACTTGAGAAATGCAAGTGAGGTTCCAAGGAAACTGTGGTTGTTGAGGTGGCTGTCAATTTAATCTGATTAAACCTTGAACGTATAAAATCAGAAATCTTACAGTGGTTTCTTCAGCCTTATTTTTGCTTCCCTTAAGGGCTGTTATCGTTTTCATTTCATTGAATACAGTGCATGAATTTGCCGCCATGGATCTCCGGCTTTGGCGTTGTGTCTGCTTCTATTTACGTTTTCTTAAGCAGAATGTATGATATGAGGTGAAGCCAATAAGCCAGTAAGTCTATGAATTTCCCGCATCTTAACTGAAAGTGCTATAATGCCTCCAACAATACTGGTCTCTGCCAGTTGTTTACTGTCAAAATTGAAAAAAGTTGTGTCATTTACTTACTTAATTGGACATTAGCAACCAATTTACCAAATTTCGGCCTACTTTAGCACAGCTTTTGTAAATCGTGGCACTTACAATAGCTCCTACGATAGCCATATGCTCCATTATAAGTACGTTCAATCATTCAGTGCCTAGTAAATATGCTCTAATCGACTTGGCCTTAAAGATGAAGAGAGTTTTTGTCTTATCGAACCAGAGTTGCGTTCATTATCACTCTCTGGTGAACATCGTCTAAGTTGTAATGAGAATTCATATTGTTAAAAGCGCCCTCTATATTCAAGAATAATGCCACAACATATTCGTTGCTATGTAGTGAAGCTTTAATAGATGATAGCTCTCCTCACACAGAAGTTGTCTAAGTTGAAGACCTTCCTTAACCTGAGCCTCAAGCATTTTTTCCAATGTTTTCGATAAAAACGATTACGGTTTGATGGGTTGGCAATTATTTGTTACAGAAGGCAAACCAAAGACCTTTTAAAACCATAGAAAATTACTGTGATTAAGTAAATAAACATAGCCTGTCTAGGAACAGATTGAAATCGCCGTAGTCTAGTAGGTAGTGTGTTGGCTTATTAGACGTAAGGCCACGGTTCAAACCCCAGGTCAGTTATCAAAACGCAAATATGAAAAAAATATTTCTTCGGCCACTTCTTCTCAGCAGATTTCTGGCAAAAACTCTGAGCATTAGAATAAAAATCGCCATGAAAAGTTTCTCAAAAAGTTATCGTTCGGAATCGACTTTAAATTGTAGATACCGCCAACCATGTATGACACACAATATAAGTGGTGTGAGCAACTAGGTTATAATTCCGACTAAAGGATTGTAATGACCAATTATGTATGTAAGGACAGTTCAAGGCTCTACTAAAACGAAACGATTCGAATGTTATTCAAGGCTTTGCCGCCAATGTTATGTATCCGAGGCAAACTATTTCGAAAAGGAATTTCGTTATCTTTTTCGTAATCTTTTCAAAATCTTTATGTCTTTAACTACCGTTTGTGCTGTTCACGTGCCGTACATACAAACAATAAATCGTCGAACATAATTCGCTGTTAGATATTCAAGTGATAAGATGTCTGCTGGTGTAGCATTTAATTATAAGCGGCTACCAAACGAAAATGGATTTGATTTCAAAATTGTTTCATGTGCGTCAAGCTTAGAAATCGATCAAACTGTAGACGCAATTATGCCACTTTTTTTTCAAACGATTTGTCATAAAAATTCTGTTGTTTGTCGAATGTTTTCAGTTGGCCTGACAGATGTGGAGAAGAAATAAAAAAATTTGAAAACAATGGAAACCGAAAAACCAAAAAACCAGTAAAACCGTATAAAAACTTGGACTAATTAATTAACTATGGAATGTCCAGCGACATTTTCTTGTTTTGTTTTGCCTATAAATCTACGAAACGATTGTTGAGATTTTGAAATTAAAAAAAAAAAAACAGAAAAAATCGAAATGTTTTAAAATTGTTGGAACATTATTTCAAGAATTATAACAATAACAACTAACATTGGTTTGTATATTGAAATGTTTTGTTGTTGTTGCTTAACTTTCATAAAAATAAGTGACCCCACCCTTTAGATGGATTTTTAATGGCAAAAATTTACATACAAGCCACCATATATGTACATGCGAGTATGTATAGAGGCAGGCAGCCAGCCAGCCAGCCAGCCAGCTACCATAAACTCGTTTATCAATACCATTAAAGCTACTGATTAATTACGACAACGGTTCAGTCAAACTGTATGACTGACTGACTGTACGCTGTATGAGTACCCCAAGTACCAAGTACAAGAGTATGAGTCTGGCTATCTGTGTTCGTTTTTTTGTTTTTCTCTGAATTTCGAATTTTTGTTGTTGTTATAAACGGACTGACTGATTGATTGATTGATTATTTGTTTCGCATCATTCACCTGGAAAATTCATTTGAAGTATCGACAAGTAACGGACCATGCCAAACAACAACAACAACAAAACAACCAAACATAGCAGCCGTACGTACCAGCCATACCTTCTACTCATCTTTATATTCTTCTTCTACAATGTTTATGTATGTTGCAGTTTCAGTTTATTTGTTGCACAGAAAACAGAAAAAAAAAACCAGCAAAAAGCCAAGTTAAAGCCCCAATTAATTTGCCCATATATCATGCCCCGTTATACATACACACACATGCATGTGAACCTACACACATACATACACATACGTTGGTATTTATATGCATATACTCTCGTCATATGTATGCATGAGGTATGTAAACATACCTGCAATATACCACAACGGCTTATGTAAAAATATTATGTACACATCGAGTACATACAGTGCATAGGAAAAATAAATAAACACCGCCTTACTACGAGGGCTTTTTTCTTCGTTTTTTTGCATTTTCTTTTGCCATTAATAACTGCGCAACACAAACAAAATAATACAGTTTGTTTAACACTCAACATATTAATAGAACCCATAATTACCCTCTTCCGACTTGAAGTGGGAAATTCAAAGAGTCCCTGGCTTACTGACACCACCTTCTACCATTAATGCTGCTTAGATTGTCATAAAAGATAACAGAATCAAACGCCAAAGCCAAGGCGACAAGAATTAACGCAAAATATTGTTTTGATTGATAGCTACAGAGGGCCACGTTTGTCTGCTGCCGCAAGGTGCTTTGATCATCCTCCACACTTTGAACCAAGTTGTAGTCTTCTGGGTTCCACGTTCCTCTGATATTGTTGGCAAAGAAATTGAAAACAGATCTGCAGACAGAACCCCTATTGTGGGTTTAACTGGACAAACGTTAGATGGATCGTGGGATATACTATCTTAGGCTTGTCCTTAGGGAGTGCATTCAGCTGAACGCTTAGTACAGCCTCTCTCTTCGATAGAATTGTTATATAAACCACCAAAGTGTAACTTTGATTGGACCTTACTAACTTACTTAATTGGCCATTAACAACCCGATTAACGGACTTCGGTCTGTCTGAACACATCCTTCCAAGAGCCTCTTCTTCTTTCGCACCTACGCCAGTTGGTCACACCAATCGATGACAGGGCTTCCTCGAATTGGTACTTTCAACGCAAACAAGGTCGTCCACTTTGCCGAATTCCGCAGATCCCCGCATTAAATACCCGTCAAGCCGGAGCATCCTCCTCCATTTGAACGACATGGCTGAGCCAGCGCAGCCGCTGGATGTTAATGCAACGTACATGTCGTTGAGGAGCGCATACAACTCATACGCATGGGTAGGATGCGAAAATCATCGTCTTTGATTGGACCGCTGGCTTCTTATTGGGATACTGCCTTGTGAGATATCAACACAATAGGTTACATTTGGTGGCAATGTCTGGAAGACATGAATAAAACCAGATTTTACGTTATCATCGGATATTAGAGATTCATATATATTGTTACGCAAATCGAAACGACCTAATATCGTTTAATAAGAAAAACGATAAACAATAGCCACACGATACAAATACACACTAACACAAGGAATACAATGAACGTGTTGATTATCTAAAGCTGCACACACACACACATGTATGACGAACCTGGTTGCGGCTAGTATCAACAACAACATAAAGTAAACCAGCTACGACAAATATGTAATGGGCAACATAAGCAAAGTACACAAACAACAATGTACTAGCAATAGAGTTCTCGGGAAGGCGCGAGTGAGTACCTTCCACATCGAGAACGTTCATCGTACTGATTACGTGCGTGCGGACTATAAAAGGGCTGGACAAAGCAAGCAGCAGTCAGTGTTAATTCAGTCAGCCTTGTGTGAAGTTGCGTGTGAACAAAATAAGTCGTGGTTGTAAAGATCTAGCGAATAGTTGCGTGTGAACTAGTGAATAAAACAGATTATTATTGTTGTATCGTTAAGTTGTATACGGTGGCACACAAAAGTAGTGGAAAGAATAAAGAGAGTTTAAGAAAAACTAAACCCATATTTGTTTTTACTTTGGTTGCAATTAACGAACTCATATTTAAACGATTCTAAAAAGGTCAAAACGTAACAATATGTACACATATAATTTGGTCATTACAATCCTTCAGTCAGGATTACGGCCTAGCTTCTCACACCATTTATGTTGTGTGCGTCAAATTTATCAACGAATAAAGGGACCTACAGTTTAAGGTCGACTCCGAACGGCAGATTTCTGAGAAACTCTTAGAATTTCTGCCAGAAATCTGTTGAGATTAAGTCGCCTAAGAAATATTTTTTCATATTTGCGTTTTGATGTCTGACCTGGAGTTTGAACCGTGGCCGTACGTCTAATAAGCCAACACACTACCTTGTAGACTACGGCGACTACAGAGATTCACTGGACTTTATTTTGCGAGTGAGGAAGTTGTAGTCTGGTTGGAGGTACTAGTGTATTATAATTGTACACACAATATATCATCTGCAGTAGATGCTACAATAACATGATAACATGACGTACATAGGCGCGATACCATGATATATCATTTGTACCTAAAGTATCAGTGATAAGATAATATTTTTTTTTTCGTTAAGTTGTTATCTAGTTTTGTTAAGCACTGTACATAGCATATGTACTTGTATATATGTACGTATGTATGTACGTATTTACTGATTTATAGTGTGTGTGTGTGTGCGAGTGTGTCTGTATATAGATTTTCCTGTGTTTATGGTATGTCTGTCTGCTGCTATGTTCATGTCGAAATAAATTAATTTATTTTATTTAATTTTGTTGTTGTTGTTGTTGTTGTTTTCCTTTCCTTTTACACACACACACGCATATACACTGGCATTATACACAAATATTTGTAGATATATTTTTGTAAACATTATGAAGCAAAAAATTAGCACAGTTTTAAACGTGGGTTTTCGATGTACTTAAGAGATCTCAAATTAACCACACAATACCGTTTTATGAGTTCCTAAATAGGCCTTTAATTGAAAATTCTATTCTGCTACGATAATTATAAAAATTTCCCTGAACATCCCTTGAAAGCTAGGTTGCCATTAAGTACCAAACAAAAGTAGTTTCAAGGTCCATCCTTGTCCATGAATATCGAGAATTTCTCAGGGAAATTTCGGATTAATTAAAACAGAAAACTCATTTTTGGGTTCCAGCACATAGGGATAACGGTGAAACTTGGTTTGCTGATGAGCTGGCCAGAGCCATTACGGAGCTCGCAATATCCAAAACATTACAAGGTATAAATATTCCGATTGCCGTAGGTAATTCTTCTCCCATACGTTTTACAGGGAGACTTTAGCTTGTAAGAAAATACGTGCAATAATGTTAGACTCTGTTGGACAAATGTGGATAAAAAGCGGACCGATTCGCTTCTATTCGTAAAACGCATGCCCATCCATTGCACAATGGCTATTCCCATGAACGACTGTCCTTTTGGTAAGCATTCCAGCAAATAATTGGAGCTGTGAGTCACTGTTCTTGTTGTAGGCATTAAACAAGGCTTTGATTTCCCTGAACATCAGCTGGAACTGTGAGTCTCAGGAGGAGGATGAGATTATCTTGCAGCTCACGCATCTTTTCACAACAAAGGGGCCCTTAAACCACTCCCTCTCTGACATCTTGGATCGAGCTCTTTAATATAAAGATTGCTGCAATACCAAGTGTTGACTTATTAGATAGGAGCCCGTAATTCAAACTTTTGTCTCAGACATCTTGGACAAAACGAAATACGAAATAGTATTTCTGTCAGTGACTTCCTCTTATTAGTGTTCTGAAAAAACTCTGAGCATTAAAATAAAATTGGTTTTGCCGAATCTAAAGAAATGGTTTGGAACACATCTTATATATAAAGGGTCCGCCAAATAACTTCTTTTTTTTTTGAAAATGCTTTGAAAAAAACCTACTGAATATTTTTTCAAATTTCTTTTTTTATTTGAAAGTACAATCCTTCGGGTTAATAATGGAAAATAATTTCATTCAAATGGCTGCCTCGGCTGGCCATGTAGTAGCCTATACGATCGGTCCAATTTTTAAGCACATTATCGATTGTGTGCAGCTGTGTTTCACCAATGGCTTCACGAATATTGTCCTTTAAAGCGTCAATTGTCTCTGGCTTGTCGTCATAACACTTATCTTTGACGTTACCCCATAAATAATAGTCCTACGGTGTCAAATCGCAGCTGCGAGGTGGCCAAACGACATCAGCTCTGCGGCTGATAATGCGATCTTCAAAAACAGGGCGCAAAACATCGAATGTAGCTTCGTCTGTGTGGCACGTAGCGCCGTCTTGTTAAAACCAAATGTTGCCAATATTCTCCTCTTCAATTCTTGTGAACAAAAATTCGTTCAACATGGCCCGATAACGATCGCCATTGACTGTAACGACCACTCCTTGCTCATTTTCGAAGAAAAATGGCCCAATTATGCCTCTGGACCAAAATCCGCACCAAACAGTGACTCGTTTTGGGTGCGTCGGCTTTTCAATATATGCGTGCGGGTTTTCTGTGCCCGAAATGTGACAATTTTGCTTGTTTACATACCTGCCAAGATCAAAATGAGCTTCATCTGAAAAGATGATTTTTTTTTTGCCAAAATCGGCATCTTCTGGTGTAGGCTACTGCATGGCCAGCCGAGGCAGCCATTTGAATGAAATTATTTACCATTATTAACCGGAAGGATTGTACTTTCCAATAAAAAAAAGAAATTTGAGAAAATATTCAGTAGTTTTTCTTTTAAAGCATTTTCAAAAAAAAAAGTTATTTGGCGGACCCTTTATATAGAGTAAAAAATTTAGATATGTTGGACAAATAGCATAGAGTTAGGAGGATTACTGTATTGAAAAATAAAATTCTTTTCATTCTAAAACCTGTGCCGTAATCAAAAGGTCAGAGAATTATTGATTCGTTCTCGTATTTAGAAGAGTTTTGAAGGTGTTAAATAGGCTGGTAGAGAGCAGAGATCAGCAATTAATCGCTTTTTCGCTACTCATAAGCACTCATGAAATTTTGAATATAAGTGAGTCAACAATATTGAAATTTAACTATGTACTCTGATTCATTCGTACTCACACCACAACGTTGATTTATAATTACAGGTTGCAATGAGTATGCGCTACAACGTTGACATCAAACTCATACCATTCGAAATATGTTTGATTCATAAGCCCCAACTCATGTAGATTCATAACTTTAGAAAAATACTCTTATAACACTGAGAAATGATTCGAGTGACTTATCATACGTGTTGTTAAGTCTGAATATGATGATGAGTACATCAAACTTTGAATATGAGGTGTTAAAAAATGTAGATATTTTGGGACAAATTGCATAGAGCTAGGAGGCCATTACTGTATTGAAAAATAATTTTTTTTTAAAAAACCTGTGTCCTAATCAAAAAGTCGGAGATTTATTGAGCCGTTCTCGTATTTAGAAGAGTTTTGAAGGTATTTTGTCTGTTAAATAGGCTGGTACAGAGAACAAAATTCTTAATTCCCGGCTATTTTCTTAACCACAATTGCTGTTTGTGCTGCAGAGGAGAAGAAAAAAAAAGAGATTGTTTGTTGGCTTGAGTGTATTGACCATAAAAAACGTACATGTTGATTTAGTTGGTTATTTAATATGAAATTAATTTTTCTCTTCTATTTTTTTTATTTGTTATTTTTTTATTTTTGTTGTATTTTATTATTATATTCACATATTTGATGTTTTATTTTTTTCTTCAATATATTGTACTGTATTGTACTGTACATAGTTTTATTTAATTTATTTTTTTTTTTGGATTTTTTTAATTTTTTTGTTATTTTTTTTACTCTCTAACTGTATTATGGTAAATTAATTGCATTTTTTCCATTATTTTATAGTTTTTCAAATAAACAAAAAGCCATCGTACAAGAAACATACAAAAAAAAAAACACAGAAAAAAAGAGAATAAAATTTGCCAACAAACAAAAACCAATTAATAAATTAAGATGAATTGATTTCATTATTCATACATGCATGCATGCATTCATTCATTCACTCATTCATTCACTCATTCACTCACTCATTCACACTCTCATTTCATAATGAAGAAAAGCAGAATATTTTCCATAAACATGTGAGAGATTGCCTGGACAAAGGCTGGCTGGCTGGCTGGTTGGCATGAACTTGTATTATTGAAAAGTTTGTCAATAGATTACCATTTTAATGGCAGTGTATCACTGTGTAACAACAACAACAACAGCCATCATTAGAAAACTATTTGCAACATCTTCTAATATTCCAATTCAATTCTAATGCCAAGGCAAGCAACATGTAATGCAACATTATCAGTTTGTTTGTGGCATTGTATGCCAAGACAAGCCAAGACATTGAGTACGAATATTTAAGCACGTGTTGTTTGCCACTTTCAGTTGCAATACTTCACATTTGTATGTATATGTAGCAAATCAGACAATTTGCCATTATAATGTGCATCAAGTAAGCTTAAGAAAGACATCATTTACATGGGACTTTCATTCAATAATTTTGTTTCACTCATTTTATTGAGAGACAGCATTTAAAGCTCTTATGCAAAATGCTTTCAACATGTCCTCTCATGTCCTTGCCATCTTAAGATGTTGTTTGTTGCCGCAACAGTAACATACACAAATAATCTCTCTCTCTCTCTGTCTCTTGAAATTCTATACGAAATTATTATTGAATGATTGCATGTCAGTTTGTTTGTTTGTTTGTTTGTATTTGTAATTGTCATTGCCATCGTCCTCATATCATCTTAATGTTGTCATTGCCGTGGTCACACAACACAGGACCCCTTTTTTGCAACAGAAACAATAACATTTGTTGACGAAACAATTGCTTCAATCTGACAATCATGTTGTTTTCTTAACTTCTAGAACACACACACATTTAAACATACATTCCATGTATTGGGTAATTTGCCACATGGAATAATTATTTACAGCCACTATTGAGGGCTTAACAAGCCTTCATAGGAAATATACACAGTTTTTGAAAGTTTTATAGAAGATTGATGAGTTATTGTACCGCTAAGCTGAAATAAAGCGCAAAGAACTGCATGAACTGAAGCCGCCGTAGTCCAGTAGGTAGTGTGTTGGCCTATTAGGCGTAAGGCCAGGGTTCAAACCCCAGGTCAGGCATCAAAACGAAATACAAAAAAAATTTTCTTCGTTTACAGCCTCTCAGCAGATTTCCGGCAAAAACTCTGAGCGTTAAAATAAATTTACCATGAACAAATTGGAGTTCAGTTTGCTCTTGTGCTATTTCAATTACCCTTTTGCCATTGCAAAATTACAAACTCAATGCGAAGAACTTTAGCTCTTATGATATTCCATTCCTATTCTGAATGATCTCTGAATGATTGGATGATATACACTCTGGGAATTGTAGTTTAACTTTCATTAAAATATTGTTATGAAAATGAAAAATCTAGATACTGGTGTTTTGCTTTTACATCACTTCGCATAAAAGTGGTAAACTAGTAAACAAAAATACAACAACAAACACCAGCATAAAAAATGGTAAACAAGTAAACAAAAATACAACAACAAACACTGTAAGAATATCTGTAAACAAAATACACAAACAGCAATAATGAATGTAAACAACGATGTTTATATTTATAGAGATTTCGAGAAGGCGAAGCCACTAACATTCGCCTTCAGGAACATATATCAGACTGTTTACTCTACCATTTTGAAACCTTGATCAGCTAGAAACAAAAGTTCTAAGACTTCATAAATCAAGGTTAGCTTAGGATAGCTAGGTAAGCTATAAACTCTAGATCCCTTCAGAAAAGTGAATCAAACCAAAATGATAAGCAATAGAAAACATCGAGGGAAGGTATATGTGCTGCGAAAATGAAAAAGATAAGAAAATTAAAGGAAAAAGAACTTGAAATGAAGGGAATCTTATCGGCCAGCTAATGTTAGAAATCCTAATTGAGATCAACTCTTCAAAGGCAATGGAACAACACCGGATTAGAATCTCATTCTTAACACAAATGCTACTGAAAAAAGCTGGACCACTACATCTTACCCTTAATCTCAATGCCGTATCAAAAACCCCATCAAGCTCTTATCAACATTTCCTCTTCAGATTAGGGATTCCTTCTGTTCAAGATCGATCGACCTTAGGCAATAATAGACAGGAGGTATTGTAATCTCCCCTGTAGAATCTCTCCAGTTCACTCTTTCTCTGCTTACCTGATCGATCAGCTCAAAAAATTATCTCGGGGGAAATTTTGAATATAAGTGTGTCAACAATATTGAAATTTAACTATGTATTCTGATTCATTCATACTCAGTACAACATTGATTTATAAGTACAGGTTGCAATAAGTATGCGTACAATGTTGACATCAAACTCATGCCATTCGAAATATGTTTGATTCATAAGCCCCTACTCATTTAGATTCATAACTTTAGAAGACTCGAATCATTCATCAAAATTTACAGTCTTAGTTGCTGCTGCATTTACAAAAAAAGACACATAAGCAAAAAATGAGAGAGCATCAAGCAGAGTGCAAACACATAATCTTCTAGTGAGTATTTTAGTTTTCGTACGCAAATCATACGTATTTTGTGATTCGCGTATATTGTTGAGGTATGGAGAGTAGAAATCAACCTCAACATCAAACATGTTGTTAAGTATGAATAAGTATGATGTGTACTTCAAACTTTGAATATGAGTAAGAGGTTCCATGATATTAAAATAATTATGAATGCGTATAAATATCAGAAATTATGAGTATGATTCGATTCTACTCATCTTATTGAGGATATCCCATCAACTGGTATTACAAATGTATTGCGTATAAGAATAAATATCAGAAATTATGAGTATGATTCGATTCTACTCATCTTTTTGAATACTTATTGCTGATCTCTGGTACACACTACCGACTGTAGAGAGAACGTCGACGAAATATGTCTACAGGAAGGAAGCTGTGGGTTTCACAGGAAGCTGTTCTATTAATGAACGGCACATCTTTCAATCCTTCTTTAATTTTTAAATTATTTGCATCCAGTCTGCAGTGAAAAATCGCCAAGAAGCGTAAGATAAAAACAAATGAACGAAGAAATGCGGTCTTCCAAAATCAATGTCTAGGCTTTCAACTTGGATTCACATTTCCCCCCGCCACTTTGTTTTGCCTTTAAGATTTATCCCCCCCCCCCCTTCAAAAAATAGTTATAAAAATTATCTTCAAAAAAACGGTAGCATATGCTACAAATTTCACTCACTCACAATAAATAAATGAAACAAAAAAAAAAACGAAGGGAAAAAGTAATAAAAAATTACTTTCGGCAAGAAGAAGAGGAAGAATGTATAATAAAAAAAAATTAAATAAAAAAGCAAATCTGTGTCAACAATTTGATGCCATAAATCAAATTATCCCAATTATTTGCACGCTATTAAATTTTTGTTGTTTTTGTTGTTTTTTTGTCCTCCATTTTATTAAAAAAATTCTTAAATTTTTTGGCTGAATCTGAAACTATGGGTGAGTGAATCTAAGAGTCTCAGTGTGTTTTAGCAAGTGTACGTGTGTTTGTTTGTTGTTGCCACACACAGTATTGGTTTATCTGTTAAAGGCGCTTCACTTGCGCATGGATGGATATTCCTCTTGCTATGTATGATGGCAAGTCAAGCCAAACCAAACGAAACCAAACCGAACCGAACTGAACCAAGCCATGCCACAGCGATTTACCACAACCACAGAACGTACAATTTCAGTTTCTTCTTCATTTTTTATTTTTGTTTGTTTGTTTTTTGTTTCTCTTGCGTTTACTGGTATGCAAGCAGCATATTTGGATAGTACAACTGGTGGATGGTTAACTATGAAGACCTTTAGTAACCTACCTCACCCCCCCACCCCACTTATTTTTAATAGAAATCTGTATTCTATTGTACCACCATGGGTGAGAGGAGTTAAAAATTTTTATGAATCAATTTTTGTTTTCTGGAGAAAATTGAATTTAATTTTCTTAAGCAATAAAATAAACGACAGACAGAGAGAAAGCAAATTAAACGAGATATTAAAAGACTGTGGCGAAGCATTATGCTGCGGAAATTTATATGGAGCTCCTTTAATGCCAAACCTTAACACTCGTCTTGTTAGGAGGCATTTGTAAAGTCCTCCTCCGCGCTTTGGGCAAACCTATTACAGTTCTAGGCGTACAAATAGATTAACGAGTCATGCGAGTTATATTGCTTCCTTCTGGGTATGGGTACACCCTATCAATGTCTCCTCTTAAATATTCTTACATTTTTAACTTAAAAAAACGTTTGAAATATGAGCTCGAATATTGCAAATAAAATAAAACATAAATTTGTGTTTGTTTTTAATTAAAATTCTTTATTATTCGCACAATTCTGTGTGCCACTGTTCACAACTTGATGTATACAACAACAATTGCTTTTCGTTATTATTCCCCTTTGCATAAACAATAACAATCACTAAGCAATTGTACGACAGATCTTTGTAATGGAGAGCTTTAAAACCACAATTACTCTATTCAAACGCACCGCGTCTTCACACAAGACTGACTGAACTTCACTCACTAACCACCCTGGAGAACCTGACAACAGATTGAATTTGAAAATTTAAATTGCTGGTTACATGCTTAGTTCTTTCTCTTTTTTTTAGAAATAAGTAAAGGAATGTCCAAATCACTAGGCAGAATGTGAATAAGTATGAGATGACAGTGTATAAAGTCTCAATATCCTTAAGCTTTAAAGCGTTTCTATTTTGCGATTGGCATGCATGGGCAAAAGGAAAAAAATGTAGAACTTAAGGTAAGCACTTCCAAATTTAGTTCGAGAGAACGAAAGGGTAACAATGATGTTAGAATCTTAATGAATGGATGATTTGTGCTTGACAGTCTGTATCTCTGACTGTTTGATCCAGTGAGTTTGTTAACAAATGCTCTTATGTGACAAGTGTTTGAATGAATGCTTAAATCTGAAATGGAAACCCTTTTGTATTTACGGCAAATTAATTTGATTATTTAAATTAGTCAGCCAGTCAGCCATAATTTATAAGTTAAAGCCTTTTATTTTTATTTTGTTTTTTTTTGTTTTGTTTTGTTTGTTAAATAAATAACAAGCCAGGCTTAAAGATTTCTTAAGTCAGGTTGGCTACATGGTAGGCTGTGGTGTTGATATTAAGAAATGAGGTGTTAATGAAATAATTGTTATAAGATTTGTTTGTAAATTTATTTGTTCATTCAGTCAGTCAGTCCGTCAACGAAAAAGAAAGAAAGAAAAATTTTTTGATTCACAAAAGAACGAACGAACGGCTGTTAAGCTTAAATCAATAAAAACCAAAAAAAAAAAAACAAAAACAACAACTGAACACAAATCTTAAGCTTTTAACAAGTCAGAGAAAAAAACCAACAACAACAAACTTTAAGGCTGTAAATCTAAAGTATTTGAAATTCAAAATCTAATGACTTAAAAAACATTCAAAGAAAAAAAACTTGTTTGCGTTCGCTGGTTTTCTAACTTAAAATTTATTGGTTTAAACTAATTTAGATACACGGCTTATTGTTTTTTTATTCTGAAACTAAGATTCATTGTTTTTTTTCTTTCTATCATCTGCTTGGTATCGCTATCGCTGGCTATCTGGCTGGCTGGTTGGCTGTGTGGAAAAAACATTTTCGAAATTGTTTTTTTATGATAGAAAACAATGCCTGGCGCATAAATATGCAGATATTTTATGAAAATCAACCAACAAAACTACAGTTGATCGGTTGACTGGCACCGCTGTGATACCGTTAATTTTTTCACCCAACAAATGATCATAAAATAACGCATTAAAAACATGCCAAGTACCGCTACATACCCCAATTAACTGGAAACTACGAAAACAAACGAACAACAAACGAACGAAACGAAAATGACATGAAATAGATGCTGCTGCTGTTGCTGCTGTTGTTGCCATCAATGCTAAAAGAAAACGAAACGAAACCTGAAACAATAAAACAGAAACGCAACACACGCACCCATATTGAGGCAAGCAGCAGCAACGGCATGTAAATCAATGCTAAGCTGGAGCTGCAGCTGAGCTGTGGTATGCAAAGTAGCAACGCAACTGTATCTGACGATGAATTTGTTTAGCAAGTGGCCGCTTTGATTCACTGTCTAGTTTCTCGGTTTCTCTTCACAAACACTTTACTGATGACAATTAATTTTTCTATTCCGTTAAACTTCATGTTTTTTTTTCATTTCACTCGCTTTCAACTGCTGCTGCTTATTTATTTATGTTTATTTGTTAATATCTTTGGCATTTTTTTCAAAATTATGTTGTATTTTTTGTTTATTTTTCTCTTTAATTAACCCCCTCCCCAGCCATACCGCCTACACTGACTTTCTGCTCTTCTCTCCCCAGCAGGAATAAAATTGAAAAATTAATTTCATTTGAATTTTCTTTCCATAATGATTTTGCCATCATCTGCATCATCATCATCATTATCAGCCAATAGGGTTGGCGACAAAGCTGTTAAACTGAAATCAATAAATTTATTGGCATCATCATTAGAATTTTATCGTTTTCCTATACCATCATCATACGCCATAACCGCTTTAGTATAGCCGTGGCTACCGCCCGCCCAAGCGGAAATTATTTAATGATCCTGAATGAATATGTAATCAACTGGTAGATGGTATTCCCTTCCTTAGAAAACCCGCAAACCCATGTTATTGTTTTTATTATTCGTTATCGAAAGTCATTAAATGTTTCAATATTGCTGTGGTTGATAGGCTTGGGTTCATTTCAGGCTGCGGTAAACAAGAATTTGTGTAGTTGTGGACTCGCATTTCAGGATTTGAACCGTACAAGGCAGCTGTCCTCATACAGGCATTGAAAGTGTTTACTTCAGTACAACACGAGATGTGTATCTAATGTTCTTCACCTAATTGGCCATGTGCTAGTTTGGTCCTCAATGTTCTCTATGAAGCTTCTGTTTGTTGTCATGATGCTCTCTAAATAGCAAATTAAAAAGCAGTGAAAGCTCAGTCAGTCTTGTCTGATGATGCGGTGTATTTGAAGAGAGTAATCGTGGTTTGAAGATCTCCATTACAAAGATCTGTAGAACAGTTGTCTAGTAATTGTTATTGTTTATGCAAAGGGTGTAAAGAGAGGCATAATAAAGAAGAGTAATTGTTGTTGTTTACATCAAGTTGTGAACAGCAGCACACAGAATTGTGCGTATAATAAAGAATTTTAATTTAAACTAAACACAAATTTATGTTTTATTTTATTTGCAATCTTCGAGCTCATATTTTAAACGTTTTTAACAGATAAAAACGTATAAATTGGTCTTTTATTTGCAACTGTTGTAGGCTTGTCGAGTTCATTCTTATCTTACAATATGCCTGAGGCATCATCCCAAGGGATATAGCAGCTTGAGAATTATCGAATATTACCATGAGGAATAGAAAAACCCCCGAACGCAGTATTGGCCTACTCAATATACCAAGAAAAGAGATGACTATACAAGCAAAATGGGTAAAGAGATTGGATCAATTCTATAGCAGGCAATCGAGAGATGGATGCAAAGTGGTCACTTATTTCTTGACTTAATCCTGACCAGATATCAGCAATGAATCGTTTTTTCGCTACTCATAAGCACTCATGAAATTTTGAATATAAGTGTGACAACAATATTGAAATTTAACTATGTACTCTGATTCATTCATACTTACTACAACGTTGATTTGTAAGTATGAGTACAATGAGTATGAGTACAATGAGTATGAGTACAATAAGTATGAGTACAATGAGTATGAGTACAACGTTGACATCGAACTCATACCATTCGATCTCTGTTTGATTCATATGCAAAGCAAACACACAACCTTCTAGTGAGTATTGTAGTGTTCTTATGCGAATCATACTTATTTTGTGATTCTTGTAAATGTTGAGTCATGGAGAGTCGAAATCAATCTCAACATAAATCAATAACAACATGTAGTTAAGTATGAGTACGATTAGTACTTGAAACTTTGAATATGAGTAGAGGTTCCATGATATTAAAATAAGTATGAATGCGTATAAGTATCAGAAATTATGAGTATGATTCGATTCTACTTATCTTTTTGAATACTCATTGTTGATCTCTGATCCTGACTATAATACGTAGGACATTAAGGATATAATAGTTACTTTCACAAAGTAACCATGATGATACACCAAAGTGTCTAGACTGACCAGATAAAGGTGAAAGCTTGGAATGAACAAAGGTTCATAATTATTTCAACGTTTGGCAGATTCTTGGTTAGAGATCATACATATATAATTGGTCATTATAACCCACCCTTCCGTCAAGACCTAGCTTCTCACATCGCTTATGTTGTGTGTGTTAATTTTATACACGAATGATGGGACCTACAGTTTAAAGTCGACTCCGAACGACATAGTTTTCAGAAACTTTTCATGGCAGTTTTATTTTAATGCTCAGAGTTTTTGCCAGAAATCTGCTGAGAGTAAGTCGCAGAAGAAATTTTTTTCATATTTGCGTTTTCATATTTGACCTGGGGTTTGGCCTTATGGCTGCCTTCCAAAATGTATCAATACAAAGTTTGTATGCAGTTCTGCTACGGTATATAAACTATGTAGATATGCAAAGTAACCAAACAATGCATCAACTATAAATCCGATGCCCGATTGTTAAAAATACACATTGACGACGTTTTGAAATAGAATACATTGTAAATATTTTGTACAGCGGCATTATGAAACACGATACTTTTTTCAAACACAAAGCAACTAACATTTTGGAAGGCAGCCTACGTCTAATAGGTCAACACACTACTAACTAGACTACGGTGACATTTTTTGGTGAACACACTTCTTTAATTTATGGCTCTTGTACGAAATTATATTCCATTTCGAAATGATATTAAAAAAGATGCCAGTTATACAAGTAAAAATGGTTACGAACAATAAGAAAAAAGGTCCAAAATACCAATATTTGTAAAATATATGGTGAGAACACACTCTTCCTCTTCGACCGATAAATACTCTGTGCAAAAGTCATTAGAAGGTTAACGAAGTCTCTACGCATGCCTACAAAATTCATTAGGAAAGTAATGGTTGCGCAAGGAACAATCATTCCGGGACACTTCAGCATTACTTGGGTATGAATTCCATTTACAGGGCCCTTTAGTTTTCATTCCATTCACTCATTTTACTGCCCCAATCCATACCATATGTATGTATGTAATGCGAACTGAGATATGTTTCTGGTGTGCGCATACATTCTGTCATCTCTTTAATTATCTGCAGGATAAATGTTGAGTGATCTGACAATTTCTTATTAATTTCCATTATTTGACAATAAGATCAAACAATTTTGCAAACGAATCATGTCAGGCAATGAAAACTACTTTAAATAGAAGAATTTTAAGGGTAAAAAGTCCCAGACAATGATCGAAAGACATTCAAGGCTTGAAAAATTAGGTTAAACCAAGGGTTTAGTGGAATTGTCTTTGATTACAAAAATAATGCAAATCATTTTTTGGATGCAAATTTTAGAAATTTTTCCTTTAAATTGCAACTCCTTTTAAATTTTAATTGAATATTTTCAAAATTATATTCTGAAATTGTAATTTCGCATTGGGATACTCGTATTTAAAGTGAAATCATAAATATTCATTAAAACAACCCCCTGAACCCTTGAAGAAAATATTGAATTTCACAATGCGAATGCTGCCTTTCAAATGATCAAATTTCTCGAGTGTTTTATTAAGCGAAACCTTTAATGGCTGGTTTTAATTCTAACCTCAAAGTACCATTAGAACGTACCCAGCACTCACCAACACGTACAAACGTATAAAAATAATTATATTTTCAGTAATTACAATTACAAATACAAGTACATGGATTACTACTCGTAGATGGTGATGGTGATTCAATACTACCGGCAATCAAACGAACGACAAGCGCACCACACCACACTGCACCATACCACCCCGTTGATGAATTTCGATTACAAAACCTTGTTAAAGGAAGCAAATCAAATTGAAATCGTTGAACGAAATGCAACGAATTAAAAGCAAAAACAACAAAAACAAAAAAAGCATCACACAATTAAAACTCTCAGAATGATTTGATTGACTGACATGTCGTTGACTTCATGTCAATTAATCCAGAACTACATGCGCAATAATAATCAGCATCCGCATTCGCCATTCGGCATCGTTTTTACATTCGCATACGTACACATACAGTGTGTCATTGCGGAAATGTTAGATGGCCGTAGAGAGACTGAATGACAGACAGACTGTCTTGCTGGCTGGCTGGCTGCATGACAGACGAACGGATGTAATGCATATACTCGTACAGCATGGCTGCTGTTGTGATGGATTTCGCTTAAACAGCCGGCTGTTTGACAAACGTCTTTAGAGCTGTATGACAGGAGGCTAGGAGTTTAGGGTGGACCGATTTATTTCACGAGTCACTGGCTCGCTGAAATTATTACCTCATATTGCCAAGCAGAATTTCTTCTGTGTGTGTGTGTTTGTGCAGCATTTAATAGCTTTAAAGTGGATTTTAATTTTCAACGATCAAACTACTAATGCTGCTAGCTACCCTCTCTCTGTGTCTCTCGCTCTTTTTTTCTTTGGCTTTCCTAAGGGGGTAGTTGTTTGCTTACGAGTCCTGCTTAACATCAACACTAACAGCGGGGATGTTTAAGATTTAATTTCATTCATGCAATGCATGAGCTTTACTTACATACGTTTGGCTCAAAACACATAAACAAGGTGGGCGCAGCAGAATAGCCAGCCAGCCCGTTATGCCACAGGCTTACATATCATTTGTGGCAGCTGTACATGGCACTAATACGACTTATTCAACACGTTACCACTGCTTGCTTTGGCAAAGCCAGTACAAGTACACACGGACACGGTAAAGCAAATGATGCTTGCATTGACTGACAAACAAACGTAACTGACGTACAGGCAAGCCAAGCCCAGAGAGATTGAAATTGAACAGCATGTACAAGGATATCCGTTAGCGTGCATAATAAAATACAACAACAACAACAACAAATAATTGTAGATTTTCTTACGCCTCAACGATATGTAAGAAGAAGAAGTATGCTTAGCTCGTACGGGAATATTTTGTGGGATTATTGGGCAGGGATTTGTTTGTGATTGTTGCCAGTTCCCACGCCCGGTCTGTACAACAATAAACATTGTTACGCCTGAGCAATTACACAATTAAACGATGATAATAATGATGCTGATGAAGAATGAAGAATGAACATGATGTTGATGCTGATGCTGATGCTGATGCTTTGATGTTGTCTGATGCTTTGTTAATCATGTTACGGTAAAAGTCCATTCAATCTTTTTGCTGCTGCTTAACACTCTCTAACCTGCCACGGGGGAATTTCGCTTCTTCTCTTACACATGCAGATTGAGTGTCAAATTTAACACTTGAAAGTAAAAGTTAAACGTTACGATCGTTACGTTACATTTTAAAGGCAAAAAGTCACGCAAATCCAATACATAACCAGGCTAATGCGTAAGCCTGGTAAAATAAGCAAAAAAAAAATACGAACTCAAACTGTGTTAAAAAAAACAGGAGAAAAGAAGGCAACCGACCCATATTTAAGATCTCTTACGGCTTAATATTGTATATGTACCAAGAAAGGTTCTTTGGAGCCTAAGCAGGCAAACTGACAAACTGACAAACTGGCATTTATGGCAACACAATTAGTGACGCTCATTATTTATTATCTTTTTTGGGATTTCAGTTCTTGCTGCCTCTCTCTATACAGTGTTATTGCATCACGTTGTTGTTGTTGTTGGAATATGAGTCGTGGGAGTATTTTGTTTTTTCTCGCTCCTGTTGCTTGCTACTGTTAAGCATGACTGTTTAGCCTGAGGCTAACAACACCGGCATTAGTGTCAAAATGTTACTGTGCTACTGCAGCTGTATATTGCACACACGTATTGTAAGTTTGGCAGTTCACGACTTTTGGATACGCTATGTACGAGCTGTACTTCGAAGTAGTGGAATAAAAACTGGCGGGTATAGTGACGATAAATCGATAAAGCGTTAGACATGTTCCAATAGGTTGCAAGCTCTCGTGTGGCTTCTTGATTTTGAACATTATAATGGACGCACATGCTGTCGCTTTTAATAATTCGAAGCAAAAATAGTTTCATTTCAAGAAGCAACATCAAACTGCCGTGCGTAGCCTTTTAGTTTCAGTTCATGGGGACTTTGACTTCGAAGAAGCTTTCTTGACTGTAAGAATAGAAAGGACCACACACTTTTGTTGGAAACATGTTTGCCAAATATCTTCCAATAGAGCCCATTAAAAAAGGAGGGTGGAAGACATACGCTCTACTTGGAGTCAAGGATGAATGAAGAAGTTTAAAAAGTACCAATTTCAGCCGGCTCTAAACTCGATAATGGGGTTGGAAGCGGTGTCTACTCTGGGAAACTGGACCTAAATATTTCTCTCCGTCTGCCGGACTACTGCAGTGTATTTCAAGCGGAAGTGATGGCAATTTACCGGGCCGCTCAATGGATAACGTCAACGATGCTCCTTTCACTCGCGTATCGATCTTTTCTGATAGTCAGGCCGCGATGAGATCTCTATCGGGTTTCGTGATTAACTCTAGGATCGTTAGGGAATGTCGCCGCTGTCTCGACCTTCACTCGGGGCGCTTCACCAGTGTCTCTCTGGTGTGGATCCCCGGGCACAGTGAAATTCATCTCGACTACAGTGGCCGTTCTTGCAGGTCATTGCGTCATGGGTAGACACGCGGAAAGAATGAGGCTCCCATTTAACGACTTCTACCGTGGATGCAGGTCCACTGAGGAAGAGGAGACTGTTGTTCACTTTCTTTGCCAGTGCCCGTCTCTTGCTAGGTGTAGATATGGGTTATTTGGCTCCCCATTCCTTGTTAGCTTAACGGAGCTATCATCTATTGACATCAGGGATATAGCTTCGTTCATCAAACTTTCGGGCTGGTTTTCCAGTGCGGGATAGTCGTGCTTTTGTTGTGCAGCCCTTGCGCTGTCCAACTTCTTCCTTTTCCCTGATTTTGGTGGAACTTGGTTAGTACAGGGACTGCGTTCACCCGTGGCATCACAACGGGTCGTTATGCGTGCTCAAGTGACCTTTGTGATAACAGAGCTACCACTCCGCCCTAACCTAACCTAACCAATTTCAGCCCTATTAGAACCCAATTTTGTATGAAAAGCAGAAGCCATGTACACATATATAGAACTGCTACCAATCACCTGCTTGTTTGGAAAAAGTTGATCAACGAACCTGAGGCAAGGCAAATAAATATTCAGACATTAAGGGATATACTTTGTTGCAGTTCTTTCGTCCCCAAAAAAGAGTACTAAAAAATCGTACAGGACATCGAATGTAAATTACCAGCACTAAACGTCTAGAAATTCGTACAAATTTAAGTTCTTTTTCTTCCAAATTTCATACGAATTTCGTATAAAAAAGTAACAGGTAAATAAATACAGAAAATCGTAGAAAAAGTACGAACAATGTACATAAAGAATTTCGTACTAAAAGTACGCACATGAAAATTATTTTTGTCTCCAATTTTTTTGTGGCTCAAAGAAACGAGAAAAAAGGGAGACTTTTGGACTTTCAAAAACTCACAAAGAATACGAAAACATTAATTAACATTATTAAACACAAGGTTTCGTAGTAAAAGTACGCACGTAAAAAGTACTTTTTATAGTTTTCTTTTAAAAATTTTTTAACGAATGAAAATTTTTCCCAAAGAAACGAGAACGAAGGGCTTTTTAGGCCTCTAATGAAATAGTACCAAAACTGCCCACATTAAAAGTATTTCTTTTTAGATTTTTAGAGCATTTAAAACCAGAGTTTTTGGTTAAAAAATGGAAGATGAAATCCAAAAAGACTTACGTAAGGAGGTGAAAACGATTGGAATATTTCTCTTCTTTGGCTCAAAGAAACGAAAAAAAGGGAGACTTTTGGACTTTCAAAAAAAGCATACAAAAAGTGCCACTACATAAAGAATTTTATGCAAAAGGTACTGTGTTTCGTACTAAAAGTGTGCACGTAAAAAGTACTTTTTGTAGTTTTCTTTAAAAAAAAATTTTATGAATGAAAATTTTCCCTTTTTCCCCAAAGAAACGTGAAGGAAGGACTTTTTAGGCCTCTAAAGAACTTGCAAAAAAACCAAGGAGTACATATAAAGAATTTCGTACCAAAACTGTCCACATTAAAAGTACTTCTGTTTAGATTTTTGGCTAAAAAATGCAAGTGCAAATCCAATATGAATGAAAATTGTCCCTTTTTTCCCCAAAGAAACGAAAAGGAACGTCTTTTTTATACCTACAAAGAACATAAAAAAGTACCAAGAAGTACGCATAAAGAATTTCGTACCAAAACTGTCCACATTAAAAGTACTTCTGTTGAGATTTTTAGACGATTTAAAACCAAAGAATTTTTGGTTAAAAAATGCAAGAGGATATCCAAAAAGACCTATGTAAAGCAGTAGTCGGCGTAGTCTAGTGGGTAGTGTGTTGGCTTATTACACGTGAGGCCACAGTTCAAACCCCAGGTCAGACATCGAAACGAAAAACTGAAAATATATTTCTTCGGCGACTTCCTCTCAACAGATTTCTGGCAAAAACTTTGAGCGTTAAAATAAAATTGCCATGAAAAGTTTTTCAGAAATCTGTCGTTCGGAGTCGACTTTAATATTAGGTCCCGCCACTGATGTGTAAAAAAAATTAACATACACAACGTGGTGTGAGAAGCTAGTTTGTAAGCCTGACTGGAGAGTTGTAATGACCAATTATGTATGTATGTTATGTGAAGGCAGTAACCAACATCATGAAAATTCGTGTATAACCAAATAGCAGTGGAAAGCAGTCTGCGTTGCCTATCTCTCAGTACAGCTCCTTAAGACAGCCGAAAAGTATCGTTTGTTTGGTACAAAGTGAATGTCATGCAGAAAGTTTAGAGCAAAAGTTCCCCGAAAAAAGTGTTGGATTGTTTGATTTTGTGTAACGTTTTGTTTCAAATTTGCAAAATCTCTTTAACAGGGTGTCATTAAATCTGCCATACAATGTAAATAAGCCCGGCTGAACGGCTTTAAACAGAGAAAACAAATTTAAGCATCATATTGTAAATAAGAGTGTTTTGTTGTTGTTGTTGATATTTTTATGTTCTCTGATCGTGACTTGGCGCTTGGTGGCCGCATAGAAGTAGTGTGGTGGTGTTAAGCATTACGCCATGTTTAACAAAACTGCTGCCATTTCTTCTATCTTTTGCTCTTTCATGGCATTTCTTGGTATTTCTAGGGAAGCTATGCCAGCAACTGATCAAATTACAAGCATGCTGCTACTCTTCTTATTTATGATTTCAAACATTTCGCGGGACAAAGCGACATAGAAAAACTGTACGTCCGTCCGTCCGTCTTGGGCAAAATATTTTAAATGCAGCTTGAAATCCTGATGCTCATGATTCTTAATGTTTTACCTTTAAATAGTACAACAACATGTCAAAATTATTAAGAAACTCATAATTTAAGAGATTATCATTAAAACCAGTGGGAGGACATACAATACCACGTGATATACATACATATTCTTTTCGTTGTTTTTTCTCTTTTTTTTCTCTCCTTTTTTTTTGATACAAAAATAAGAAGAAAATCAAGTAAAAAAAAAGAACGTAACAAACAACGTTCAGAACACTTTAAGCCAAGTTACGCATACAAGTTTTTGAAATTTTGTTGCGTTTCTGTTTCATTATTGCGTTGTTTACGTGGATAAATTTTGAGGTCAACAGAAAAACACTTTTACTTGGTCATTATTTAGGGATTAGCTGGGGCAAGACAATGCCTTTAAATGATACTGTTGACAATCAATATGATAAACGCGCAGTCGACAGTCAACAGTAGACAGTAGAAATTCAAAGAGATCATGCACCCACTCGCCTTGCCACCAGCACAGCCAAATAAATTCATTTTTAATGTTAAGGGCTCTGCTATTAAACCCCTGGGTTAATGGTTGTTAACAAAGCCTATAAACAGACTTTATTGCATACAAAGAGTACAACAACAAAGGCAATTGAAACTGAAAAATTTTGGTGCAGAAAATTTTGTCATGTTGGCGGCATTTGCTGTGCCACTCACTAATGCAGTCATCACGTTGTGCAAAAGGTCAGTGGAGGTTAACTTTTCAAAGTGTGGTATTATGCACTCACTTTACACCAATCATGTTCCTGTATGTCGTTCTCTGTATGTTGTTATGTGGAGGCCTAACTGGGCTTACGTCTTTGGAAATCAACAATAAACTACAGACCTTTGTCAGCAGACCTCTGAACGCCTACAATTGTGGGCTTTGCAGATGACATTACCATAGTCTCGGTCGCTGAGACAGTAAATGAAAAATAGAGGAGAAGACGAACATAGCGTTTCGAAAAGTTGGAAAATGGCTTGATAAGGCAGGTTTTACTCATGCTGCACATAAAACGGAGGCCGTCTTGATAAGTGGCAGATGGAAGTGATCGTTGGAGTCACTAAGATCGAATCGAAAAGAGACATAAAATACTTGGTAGTGATTATCGACGACTTGAACGTTTGCCGTGGTCGTCAACTTTTGAGGTGATCTTTTTTAGGTCTGTTGTTCCGGTTTTCATTGGAGTAGATTTTTATGTGGTGGGTTCCAAGCCCTACACACAACCCAAATTTAACGTCCAGGGGATTGGACTTCGCTGCACGTATTAGTTAACATCTAGCGGGTGCTAGAATGCCATCCATCCAGGAGGGGCCACGAGGAGGCTGCATGTCAACTTGAATACAGCAAGACAAGGATCGTCCTGGAGGTCGCCACATTGACCACAATCAGAAACTTTACCTTGTTTGCATGCATTCCATCCCTCCCTGAGAGTGTTCGAGAGAAAAGTTCAACGTAAGATCTTCGGTCCAGTACGAGTTGGCGATAATTTCCGCATCCGATACAATAGTGAGCTGTATGAGCTCCTCAACGACATGGACGTTGTACAGCGTATTAATATCCAGCGGCTGCACTGGCTCGGCCATGTCGTTCGAATGGAGGAGGATGCTCCAGCGAGACGGGTATTTGAGGAAGGACCAAATCGAAGAAGCCCTGTCATCGATTGGTGTGACCAACTGGCGTAGTCGCGCAAGAAGCAGAGGCGCCCGGAAGGATGTGTTACGGCAGGCCGAAATCCGTTAATCGGGTTGTTATGGCCAATTAAGTAAGTAAGTAAGATTATCGACAACAGGTTGAACTTCCAGGAGCACGTGAAATTCATCGGCGAAAAGGCATCTGTAACCCAGGGAGCACTGACAAGGATCATGCCAAATATTGGAGGAGCAAATCCAATTAAGAGGAGAATAATATGGAGGGTTGTTACGTCGATAATGTTATATGCTTGTCCAATATGGTCGGAGGCACTCTCCTTGGGGACGACAAGGAGAAAACTGCCCTCGCTGTATCATCTAAGCGAGATTAGACAAATTTGTGGCTTCAGAACAGTGTCTGATGAAGCGGTACTGGTATTGGCAAAGACAATACCGATACACATATTGGCGGATGAGATGAGGCGGACATACTTTCGCTATCTCGAGTATCCAAGGCAAACAACAGCTATAAAAGCGGAGAAAAGGAGGACTTCCATCCACAAATGGCGATGGGAGAACAGTTTAAAGGGAAGATGGACATTTCGCCTTGTCCCTGATATAAAACCTTGGGTGGAGAACAAACATTGTGAGCTGAACCACTATGTGACCCAGTTTCCAACTGGTCATGCAAGCTTTAGAAAGTACTTTCATAGATTTCGACATGATACTCCCCTACATGTCCAAACTGAGAACTGTTGCTGGCGAATTATTTTCTATTTATTAAACGCTGTTGTCCATTAAAATTATTCATACTTGTCCCTTATACTACATGGAATATAAAAACTTTTCTGGAGAACTATATGAACCGGGATTTCCGTTTGCACTTATGCAATCTGAGATGCAGGGGGCTAATGCCAAGTATTAAAAGCAGTAGGGTCTCTAACGAAACCCTGCCTGATACAGCTTTACAATGTCATGGCAATAATGTAACATAACATTATTGGCCATTACAACCCTTCAGTCAGGATCACGACCTAGTTTCTCACGCCTCTTATGTTGCGTGTGTTAATTTTATCAACGAATGAAAGTCGACTCCGAAGGAAAGATTTTTAAGAAACTTTTCATACCAATTTTACTTTAACGCCTAGAGTTTTTGCCGGAAATCTATTGAGAAGCAGTAGCCGAGGAAATATTTTTTTAGATTTGCGTTTTGATGTCTGGTCTTGTAGTTTGAAACGTTGCCTTACGTCTAATAAGCCAACACACTATGTACTAAACTACGGCGTTGTGGCAATACAGTTTGAAAAGCCCTCATAGTAGGTGGTTGAATTGCGTTTTTAAAATTAAAATTGAACGCCTTGGAAATTTAAAAAAAATCTAACAACAACAAATGGAATCCTTATTCGTATGCGTATGTATTGAAATTCATGACGACAATGTTTTCAAATAATTTAGTTACGCATCCTTAAAATGTACTTTCCGTTCCATCCACAGCAGAGCAGGAAAAACGGAAGAAAGGCATCCCCTTTGCCAACTAAAACCATAACAAACGCAACGAATTGCTTAACTGAAGGAAGTCTGAATGAAATGGAAAAAGCGTTCTCGAGTGAGTGGACTAGTAAGCGTAACAGCTTTCGCTTTAAATTGTTTGAAATTCGTCACAATGACGTCACGCTCTATAATCGATTAATCAATACACTCCAGACGACCATGAATGAAAACAATCCTGGAGATTGAAGCTCTGTAAACATGCATTAACAACAACAACACTGACAATCCAAATGCGTTTCGTTTGCGTTGAGGTCCTTTTCAAGGATAAAATATTTTTTCTTTTTTTTTCGTTGCCATAAATTTGAATTTCAATTTGAATTTTCATAAATCGTGTGTATTTTGACATGTTTTGGTTGAAAAGTTAGTTTTTTCGTTTGTTGTTGTTGTTGTCTTCTTCTTCTGCATTGATTGGGTGGTAATAGTGATGGCAACAGCAACAATCACGCTGACAGTGGTTGTTGTGGTGGTGATTGTGTTTACTGTGGTATGAGTCGTAAAAGAGAGGAGGGTTGTCGTATTAAACATTGATTTGGTTTTTCCCAGCATCTGCTCATGTTCCCAGACTCAAGTGGGCTTTAGAAATTGTTCGCATATTAAAGTTTATGAGATTTAAAAAAAAATAAAAAACAAGAAAAAAAAATAATGATCAGGAGAACATATTGTTTTTCCTTTTGTGGCTTTTAAGTGATAACAATTATGGTTGGATTTTAAAAATTTATGCGCGATTATTTTATAAGCATGTATTACAGGAATTACAAGCACTTTACATAAATTTATCGGCTCAATTGTTAAAATTTTGGAGGCGAAAATAGGAAAGAGACGAAAGTGGCTCGTATTGATGCCGTTAAAATATTCACCAGAACTGATTTTAGTGGCGCTGCTCTACACATCAAATGAAATGAAATTGTATGGAAGTGGAACATACTATACATGGGTCATTACAACCCTTTATTTACTTATTTATTTATTTAAGTCTATGAAAATCCTTACAGACTATTACATTTTATATTTCAATTCATTTTATATATCAATTCAGAATTATTATTATTATGATTTCAATTAAAAAAATAAGTTAAAAAGGAGACAACATTGAAAATATTAATTAAATGTGTTTAATTGTAAAATTATATCCTTTTTAATGGATTCCATAATTTTATTAAAATCTATATGATGATACAGATTATTAAAATCATTACAGATTCTACGAAATGAATCGATATTTTATATTTAAGAAATTATGGTATCTTGTTGGACGAACAGGTACTTTTATGGAAAGTTTTTCTAGAAGAAATTGAGAGTTGATAACACCATTAATCAGCTTCAGAAGAAAGACAGCATTTAGCATTTTACGACGGCTTTTTAAAGTTGGTAATTTAATGCGTGCTAGGCGTTTTTCATAAGGTGGTAACCTTTCATTAGGATCCCATCCATTCCCCAAACCACGAAGACAAAATAATAAGAAGTGTTTTTGAACTGATTCAATTTTGTCAGAGTGTACAGCGTATTGAGGGTCCCATATTACAGATCCATATTCAAGAATTGGGCGAACCAGTGTGGTAAACAATTGCTTAGTAACATAAGGATCAGAAAAGTCTTTAGCCCATCGTTTGATAAATCCCAGGGTACATGTAGCTTTGCTAACAGTTGATGTAATATGATTACTGAAGTCCAATTTACAATCGAAAACTATCCCTAAATACAATCCATAATACATAATACAATCCATTGGTTGGTGATGATCGAGTGAAGCACATATATTTACATTTTTTAACATTCAGCTCCATTAAATTAATACTACACCAAGAGGTTAAGTAGTTAATATCCTCTTGTAAAAGTACTTGATCTTCAATGTTATTAAATGATAAAAATTTGTATCTTAACATCGTCTGCATACATTAATGTGTTTGAATTTTTTGATAACAGAAGGTAGATCATTTATAAAAAGAGTAAATAGGAGCGGACAAAGATGACTACCCTGTGGTACGCCTGACAGTACATCAATAAAGTTAGATTGCGTATTCCTGAATTTAACGCACTGCTTTCTGTCTACTAAATACGAATTAATCCAATTCAATAAAGATGAACTAAAACCAAGTTAATTAAGCTAATGAACAAGTAAGTTATGATTTACTTTATCAAATGCCTGAACTGAAATCGATGTAAATGACGTCAGTTTGTTTGCCTACAATAAATCCATCATTTACCAGTGTTGTAAATTCAAGAAGATTTGTGATTGTTGATCGAGACTTACAGAATCCATGCTGGGAAGCAGATAAAATAGACGATGCTTGAAATGACAGTGTATCATTTCATTACGGCGGGACCTACAGTTTAAAGTCGTCTCCGGGCTACAGATTTTTGAGAAACTTTTCATGGCATTATTTTAACGCTCAGAGCTTTTGCCAGAAATCTGCTGATATTCGGTTTGATGTCTGACTTGGGGTTTACATGGTGGCCTCACGTCTACTAATAAGCCAACACACTACCTACTAGACTACGGTGGCTTACCCTCACTTTAATTAACTTTTGAATTAATTAATGAAGTCAAGTAGCTAGTGTGTTGGCTTATTAGACGTAAAGCCAGGCTTCGAGCCTCAGGCCAGACATCAAAACGAAAATACAAAAAGTATTTCTTCAGCGTCTTTCTCTCAGCAGATTTCTGGAAAAAACTCTGAACGTTAAAATGAAATTGCCATGAAAAAGTTTCTCAAAAATCTGTCGTTCGGAATCGACTTTAAACTGTAGATCCCACCACTCATGTATAAATTAACACACACAACATAAGTGGTGTGAGAAACTAGGACGTTGTACAATGGGTCAATTCGATCTCCGGGTACTGTACTTGTCTTAATTGACAAGTACACATCCTCTAACCTAACCTAACTTTTGAATTCTTATGCTGCTATTTCTTTAAGCTTAACTGTAAAATATAATTTTTTCAATTCTATTTGAAAGTCATGAATATTCGAATACACAAATAAGTTGCAGACGCAAAGAGAACAGCACTAAAGATTGCCTAGCCATGATAAACGATTTGAAAAAATGAACGTAAAATTCTGAATTTCTTTGAACAATTGAAATCGATAAACGATAAACGATAAAACGGAAAACGAAACGGAAAACGAAACGGAACAGTCAAATAAATTCCAGGTTAAAACTTAATCTCGATTTCACAGATGTTTGAAGGAAAACATCGCATTTGGTGGTTTGGATTACGAATTGAATTTCGTTTTCAATGAATGAATGGAAGGAGGGGCGAGCAATACAATTTCAGTCAATTAAACGCTTTGAAAATTTAACAGTAAATGCTCTAAACACACCCAATTTATTGTTTTTAATTTTTATTATTTGTTGTTGTTGTTATTGTTTTTGTTGTTTATTTAATAACAAACAAAAAGTATCTCAAAATAGTTTAAGCTACGTATGTATACACAGGTGTTTGACCTTGAACGTATTTTTTTTTTAATTTTATCCAAATAATTTTTTTTACCATGGCTTTAAATGATTTGTATTTATAGTTGTTGGTGTTGTTGTTTTTTTTTTGTTTTAACCAAAAATCGAAAAAAAATTCAATATTTTTGAATAATTTTAAATAATTTTTGAAAATGTTTTTTGTTTTTGTTGTTTTAATTTTTAATTTTAATGCCTGATTGATATTCAAACCGCATATTGTAAGAAATCGACGTCATTTATCGTTTTGGAAACACAGGCAGACGGATGGACGTATGGACTGTTGAACGGACGGACCATGGTTTGGAAATTAAGTGGAAGAAAAAGAAAAAAAAAACTTTATTACCCACGCACCGCTAGATACGAGACGTCACATATTTCAACAACCACTCCCAAAAATTACTGACTAAGCGGTGAAAACGGTCTTATGAACGCTTAGGCACAAGGCGGACGCTCTTAATTATAAACGAGTGTGTAATTAAGAGATCAGCAAATACTGCACACATGCATAACTTAATCAGTACCTCAAGTCCATTTATCACGTCTGCTTTTAAACAGATTTGAAACGAATTTGTAGCATCAACTAGGGCCCGAGTGTTGCAAACAAGAAATTGCTTTGCTTTACAATAAAACCTATAAAGAAAGCCTCATGGTACGAACACAAAACTTTTTATGAATAGCTTAAGAAACCCATAAAACGATTTAAAGAATTGAATTGCAAAATAAAAAAATTTTACTTTTCGAAGAAATTCGCATGTACGTCAGTGTACGTCAAAAAGTACTAAAGAGCGTCAAAATACAATTTTTTTTTTATTAATTTCATGGAAATTTAATTTAAATTTTAAAAAAGATTTCTCAATAAAAACAATATCATTAGAAGAGCTTAAAATATCTGGTACTTTTCTTCAAAGGAAAAGTACTTTTTTTAAAGAAAAGTACTTTTTTTTAAAAGAAAAGTACTTTTTTTAAGGAAAAGTAATTTTTAAAACAAATTTATTGGTTTGTTCATTGATACCTTATATGACTTAAGGACAGAATCTCAAGATGAATGCCAAATCGTGAAATATAAATGCTATAGGCGCAGTAGCACATATTTAACGTGACCAAAATGTGGAGTGAGTACCACATTTCTGACGATTCCGGATGTGCTGACATACTGTACAGAATTAAAAAATTTAACGCTCTAATCAAATCACCACCAAAACATAGAAACATATCTCTTCGAGAGCAGCGTTCTCTCTATGCTGGTATGTGGATGCCTAACTGGGCCCATGTCTTTGGAAATCAACAATAAACTACAGATCTTTGTCGACAAATCCATGGATGTCCACAATTAAGGGCTTTGCAGATGACATTGCCACAGTCTCGGTCGTTAAGACGGTAAATGAAAAATAGAGGAGAAGACGAACATAGCGATTCGAAAAGTTGGAAAATGGCTTGATGAGGCAGGTCTGACACTTGCTGCACATAAAACGGAGGCCGTCTTGATAAGTGGCCGGAAGATAGTGGAGAAGATGGAAGTGGGCATTGGCGGCACTAAGATCGAATCGAAAAGGGCCATAAAATACTTGGAAGTAATTATCGACGACAGGTTGAACTTCAAGGAGCACGTGAAATTCATCGGCGGAAAGGCATCTGTAACCCAGAGAGCACTGACGAGGATAATGCCAAATATTGGAGGAGCAAATCCATTTAAGAGGAGAATAATATCGAGAGTTGTAACGTCGATAATGTTATATGCTTGCCCAATATGGTCGGAGGCACTCTCCTTGGGGACGACAACAAGGAAACTGTCCGCGGTGTATCGTCTAAGCGCGATTAGACAAATTTGTGGCTTCAGGACGCCGTAGTCTAGTAGGTAGTGTGTCGGCTTATTAGACGTAAAGCCAGGATTCGAGGCCCAGGCCAGACATCAAAATAAAATACAAAAAGTATCTCTTCGGCGACTTCCTCTCAGCAGATTTCTGGCAAAAACTCTGAACGTTAAAATAAAAATTTCCATGAAAAAGTTTCTCAAAAATCTGTCGTTCGGAGTCGACTTTAAACTGTAGGTTCCGCGACTCATGTATAAAATTTACACACACAACATGAGTGGTGTGAGAACCTAGGCCGTAATCCTGACTGAAGGATTGTAATGGCCAATTATGTTATGTATGTACTTATGTATGTGGTTTCAGGACAGTGTCTGATGAAGCGGCACTAGTATTGGGAAAGACAATACCGATAGACATATCGGTAGATGAGATGAGGCGGATATAGTTTCGCCGTCCCGAATATCCAGGACAAACAGCAGCAGACTGCCATGCACAAATGGCAGTCACTAGCACCCAATACTTTGTAGACACAAATGGAGCACCATGCTCCACCAGAGCAGAATTTACATACTTCCTGGCACTTTACTGGCCCCATTGCAATGTTTTAGGCAGACTTACGATCTGGCCTCTCACATTATCCAGGTAATGCTTGTCATTCTTTCCATGAGTATTGAACGACAGCTTTGAGAGACAATTTCCTGGCAATTAGTTGCGTTCAGAGCTTTTGTCAGAATGTTGACCATTAGAAGGGCATCATCGTAGGAAATACTGTTTCATTGGTTGCTTTGCTTTCTATGGGGAAAGAAGCCCAGATAAGAACACTTTTTTTGTATTGTGGTCTTTCGATTGTAAGCATTTTATACTACAAACATTAACAATTTTGTTGCCTTCAAAATATAAAAATCAAGTTTACCAAAAGAAAGACTTTTCTTTGTTATTTCCCCTGCCTTTCTAAGCGCCCTCGTAAACAGAGTGCGCTGCAACGTCATAAAATCTGTAATTCAGTTGAACCCTTAACGCAAATACCTGTCGGCTGTTACTAGTGAGATGGTAAACGCAGACTAATGGCCTTAATGCGAAAATATTTGCCACAAGTAAACTCTAACATGCTCTAAATAAACATTTCTTAAGAAAACCTAAACAGGAGATTACAATTCCAGGGCACGTATGGCATCAATAAAAACGCGAGTACAGGTCATAGAAATTTAATAACTCCGCAGAACAGGCGTGATAACTGGAAGGACAGAGAATCATAAACGGATAAACTAAGAAACACAGGTGAAAACAGCAGTTTACCTAACAGGTAAAGATGATGCCGAGATCTAATGAGGACAGACTAGTGGTCTGCAGGCCAACAAGAGTATTCTGGCATAGCAATTTCACTGAAACTCTTAGGCAGTGTAGAAATGATGCTCATGGAGCAGGAATATCCGGCCTGCTACCTTGGCTATCAGGATCATTACAAATCCTGTAAGATTCTCTTCTTAAAAAAACTGAAAAATTCCAATCAAAAAAATCTCTGCCACTCTGCAGTAGAATTCAATTAAAAAAAAAAAGTGAAACATTTTACTCGGAATTCAAACACACACAAAGCCAAAACACATAATCTCGCATGCACCACAATAGAAATAAAATCGAAAATCGATAAATTCTCTAAGAATGCTTTTGTTTCCTTCAATGGTTATCGATTTGTGATGTGAATACAGGGGATAATAATAATGACGATGATGACTGAAAACTGAAAACTGAAAATGAAAAATCGTAACAATTCCAGGAAAAATACCGGAAATCTTGTAGAAATCTAACAACAACAACAACAACATTACACATACTGATATTAATAGTAGGCAGCAGCAGCATTGTATTTGAGGAAAAAAGGGTCATAAAGGATGATACTTTCTAATCTTAGTTTGGGTGATAAATTTTTCTTGTTTTTATTGTTGTTGTTGTTGTTGTTGCTTTTGCTATTATATTTAAGTATTATTATTATTATTATGGATGTTGTTGTTGTTGTTAACGTAGTACAAAATATTCTTTTTTTGCCCGCAATAACTCCCATGTTGTTTGCTCGAAAAGGTGGCATTTTGACAGAAAAACATAACCAACAAGAACCCAAGAATTTTATGGAATTGAATGAGAAACTACCTGTGTTTTGTTGAATGGTTTCACATTCGTTACAACAACAACAACAACACCAATAACAGCAACAACAAGAAATTCTAAAAATTATTTGTACAAAATAACACCAGATTTACACGAAAGACCAGTAAGTATCACTCACTCACTCATTTCTGTCCCTCTAACCCTCGTATACTCTCTATGTCTGTCTGTATGTATATATGTATGTCTGTCGTGTTTAGAAGATTTATTATTTTTGCTGAATTTTTATTTTTCAATTTCTATGGTTGTAGTTGTTGTTGTTTTTGCTGGTTTACCTTTTTTTGTTATAGTTTTTGGTAAAAATAAATGGTTTTTAGCAACAATATTCTCCTATACACCTGCACACATACACCTAGAGAAATACACACGTATATATTTACATGAAAAACCAAACATCTTAACAGCTGTACTTCCCTCTCCCACTCTCTATCTCTCTCTCTCTCTCTCTCTCTCAATTACACACACAATTTATATCGTAAATGTTGTTTTCAACATTTTTTTTTGTTGCAAAAAGCATGAGAAACAAAAACATCAAAATTATGGGAAAAAAAGTTAAAACTTTTCGGCCTTTTGGCCTTTAAGGACTTTCTCCTTTTTCCTATCTCTCTCTCTCTCCCTATCTCTTAGTTTCTCTTTTACTTGTCTCAACACAAACAGGAGCAGACTGTACAAAACTAATATTGTGGTTAGAAGAATGTCTAGGCAGATACCATTTATCCTGGCAAAAACTAAATTAGGAAACACGAACCAGAGAAGAGAGCAATGAGTATTCAAAAAGATGAGTAGAACTGAATCATGCTCATAATTTCTGATACTTATACGCATTCATAATTATTTTAATATCATGGAACCTCTACTCATATTCAAAGTTTGAAGTACTCATCATACTTATTCATACTTAACAACATGTATGATGCTGAGGTTGATTTCAACTCTCCATAACTCAACATAAGTATACACGAAGCACAAAATAAGTACGAATCGCGTACGAACACTAAAATACTTACTAGAAGGTTGTGTGCTTGCTCTGCTTGCTGCTCTGTTTTTTTTTGCTTATGTGTCTTTCTTTTGTAAATCCAACAACAACTAAGGCTGTAAATTTTAATGAATGATTCGAGTATTTTTCTAAATTTATGAATCTACATGAGTTGGCTTATTAATCAAACATATTTCGAATGGTATGAGTTTGATGTCGACGTTATACCCATCCTCTTTGCAACCTGTGCTTATAAATCAACGTTGTAGTGAGTAAGAGTGAATCAGAATACATAAAGGGTCCGCCAAATAACTTCTTTTTTTTTTGAAAATGCTTTAAAAAAAAGAAAAACTACTGAATATTTTCTCAAATTTCTTTTTTTTTATTTGAAAGTACAATCCTTCCGGTTAATAATGGAAAATAATTTCATTCAAATGGCTAGCTCGGCTGGCCATGCAGTAGCCTAAACTATCGGTCCAATTTTTAAGCACATTATCGATTGTGTGCAGCTGTATGTCACCAATAGCTTCATGAATATTGTCCTTTAAAGCGTCAATTGTCTCTGGCTTGTCGGCGTAACACTTATCTTTGAGGTTACCCCAAAAATAATAGTCCAACGGTGTAAAAAAGGAGCTGCGAGGTGGCCAAACGACATCAGCTCTGCGGCTGATAATGCGATCTTCAAAAACGGGGCTCAAAACATCGAGTGTAGCTTCGGCTGTGTGGCACGTAGCGCCGTCCTATTGAAACCAAATCTTGCCAATATCCTCCTCTTCAATTTTAGTGAACAAAAATTCTTTCAACATGGCCCGATAACGATCGTCATTGACTTTAACGGCCACTCCTTGCTCATTTTCGAAGAAAAATGGCCCAATTATGCCTCTGGACCAAAATCCGCACCAAACAGTGACTCGTTTTGGTTGCGTCGGCTTTTCAATGTATGCGTGCGGGTTTTCTGTGCCCCAAATGCGACAATTTTGCTTGCTTACATACCCGCCAAGATCAAAATGAGTTTCATCTGAAAAGATGATTTTTTTTTGCCAAAATCGGCATCTTCTGGTGTAGGCTACTGCATGGCCAGCCGAGACAGCCATTTGAATGAAATTATTTTCCAGTATTAACCGGAAGGATTGCACTTTCCAATAAAAAAAAGAAATTTGAGAAAATATTCAGTAGTTTTTGTTTTTTAAAGCATTTTCAAAAAAAAAGAAAGCTATTTGGCGGACCCTTTAGTTAAATTTCAATATTGTTGACTCACTGTATATTCAAAATTTCATGAGTGCCTATGAGTAGCGAAAAAACGATTCATTGCTGATCTCTGCTACAAACCAATCGACCATGAATGGTTGAAATATAAGTACGTGTGTTTGGAACAAGCCTGCTAAGTAAATTTGTCATTAATAAGTTCTCTTAATGCTCTTCTGTAGGCGGTGTTGAAATGTTTCTAATTATTTTTAGTTACCCTCGTACATGTGCAATATTTTTATTCACATTTCTCTTCGTAATTAGTAAAGAAAAATTTGAAATTCTCTTGATAATACCAAGAGATACGCAAAAAACATTCCTTTACGCCTTTACATCAATTCAATTGAGAAGTTAAAGCCAACAAACTTAAGGTGTCCTTGACGAAGCCTTAAATAAACTTGTTCTGCATATGAATTCAGCGTTTAAATCTAAGGAAATGCGTTTTGGTGTGGTTAAATAGAATTTTACTTTCATTTAAAATTCAGTTTTTTTTCTCCTGCAAAATCTAACTCTTGCCGCAAGTGGCAACATATTATTAACAAGGATTCTCTCTCTTTTATTCTCTGTATTCCATTTTTATTTCTGGGGTTTTTTGTTCTTGCGACAGTGTTGTCCTTTCGCTTGGCATAACTGTGCGTACGAAATCCGTCTATTTAACTGACATGTCTGCCTGTCTGCCTTGCACTGTCTCTCTCTCTCTTCGTCTCTCTGTCTAACCATTCATCCTGTCATCCATCCGTATGTCCGTCCAAGACAATGTCTATCAATGGAAACATACAACCAGTCGTCCGTCATTCATCCATTACTGCGTTCGTTCATCTATCCCGTTTGGTTAAAGCATTGATGGCAAGGCGACTACAAAGTTGCTGGTTGGGTGCTGGAGGATTTCAAACATTCTGCAGATCAAGTTTATGGTGTGGTGTTCGGTTTTTTTTTATTCTTCAAGCTCAGTTGCAATATTTGTGTACTGTTATGTTATGAATACAAGTATTATCCTTTTGTTTACGCTTGCTTGGCTAAAACTACTACTACTACTACCACTGCCACTACTTCGGCTTCGTCCTGCAGCAACTACAACTAACGCGCCACCGTCTACGGGATTCTACAGTGATTGCTAGTGATTCACTTAAAGCGTGCGACAATTTGAATACAACTTCGTATCGAGCAAAAAAAAAGAAAAGGGGAACAAAAAAAAGATTTTCATTTCGGACAAAAAAATTTACACAACAAAAAAAGAAAAGATGGAAACTAAGTGGACAAAAATAATACGAGTGTTTTGGCGTTTATTTTTAGTTTATTCACACACACACACTTTGTTTGCAGTTGAAAGGAGAGAGAAAAAAAACCAAGGAGTTTAATAAATTGTTTGAAAACTTTAAATCAAAACAAATTTGAATATTATTTACGTATCAAAAAAAATGAGAGAGAAAAGTTTTAAAAATATCGCTTTACAGTTACAAATTTATGATTTTCTTAAACCTTCATAAATCAAGGTTAGCTTAGGATAGCTAGGTAAGCTATGAATTGTAGATGCCTTCAGAAAAGTGGATCAAACCAAAATGATAAGAAATAGAAAACGAAAAAGAAAAGAAAATGAAGGTTAGGTTAGGTTAGGTTAGAGGACGTGTACTTGTCAATTAAGATAAGTACAGTACCCAGAGGTCGAACTGACCCATTGTACAACGTCCTAGTTTCTCACACCACTTATGTTGCGTGCGTTAATTTTATACATGAGTGGCGGCACCTACAGTTTAAAGTCGATTCCGAATGAAAGATTTTTTGAGAAACTTTTCATGGCAATTTTATTTTAATGCTCAGAGTTTTTGCCAGAAATCTACTGAGAGCAAGTCGTTTTAATGTCTGAGCTGGGGTTTGAACCGAAACATCGCGTCTAATAACCCAACATACTACCTATTAGACTACAGCGACATGTCACATAAACCTACAACGACTTTCAAAAGAAAACTTCGACGACAATCGACAATGCTCAGCAGATTGTTTGCAAATATGGGAGACTGAACAAAGATCAAAGAACACCACGAATTCGACACTTTTATACTCCAACGAATTATGGAGCCACGTATATTAGAGAGCTAAACAGACGGAGCATACTACTAAGTGTAGAGAGAATATTGACGCAAAGCTAGGCATAGGCAGAAATACGATGTCAGTTAAATGACATCCTCTGGTTGCCTCCGGTGGTCTTCCATCACTGTTTAGCACATTTTAGGCGATAGTTTGACAATAACTTGACAAATGTTTGCTTTCAAATGCTCCAAGGTTAGGTTAGGTAAGGTTAGAGGACGTGTACTTGTCAATTAAGACAAGTACAGTACCCAGAGGTCGAATTGACCCATTCTACAACGTCCTAATTTCTCACACCACTTATGTTGTGTGTGTTAATTTTATACATGAGTGGTTTAAAGTCGACTCCGAACGACAGATTTTAGAGAAACTTTTTCATGGCAATTTTTATTTACTCTCAGAGTTTTTGTCAGAAATCTGCTGAGAGGAAGTCGCCGCAGAAATACTTTTTGTATTTTGTCTTGATGTCTGGCCTGGGGCTCGAACCCTGGCTTTACGTCTAATAAGCCAACACACTACCTACTAGACTACGGCGACGACAAATGCTGCAAAGTTATCCGTGTAGACGACACTTTATTTAACATGGCCACATACAAAGGCCAAACTTGAGTGTTTTGGCATTCAAACTAGTCTTGAGCGAAGCCAGCACTCAGTCTACTGTATCGTTCTGATATTGAAAGCAGGTGTTGCCAGCATTGCAAGACGTCTCTATGTCTGCTTAGAGACCCCGAAGTATTGTCTTTTTTTTCTAGAATTTTGAAATATTTTTCTGGAGTTTTGATTTCTGAATTTTTGTTTGTTTTTTTGAGGGGGGATTAAAAAGAGAGAAATAATTGGTAATTACTTGTAACATATTTATGGCCTATAATTTATGGATGGCCATTAGGAATTTATGAGAGGAAGTTTTGTTTTCTCACTTTTTTTTCAACTCCAAACTGAAATGATAGGCAAAGAAAGGAGAGGGGGGAGTCTTCTGACAATAAAGGAAAACTAAATAAAAATATTAAAAACCAGGCTTAAGAACAAAATAAACAAACATACAGACAAACAGACAAACATACAGAGAGTTAAGGTTTGTTGCCTGGTGGTGGTGAGGCTAGTGGAGAGGGAACATTAAAATCTGAATGCCAGGCAAGAATGTGAAACAAAAAATCAAATAAATAACGAAGAAAACAAAACAAAACGAAAACGAAAAAGAGAAATCCCTTAACGTAGGCTGACATGTCATGCTGAGCTGGCCATTTTCAAACACAAAACGAAGAAAAAAACGATTTTTAAAGCAAACAGCCCGATACAGATGCAGGCTAAGCCTTATGGCCTTAAATAGTTTATGGCCAAAAAAACTCAAACAGACATTATGACGTCGTCTATAGTACACCGTTGTTAGGTTAGAGAACAAATAAGCAACGATCGTTCGTTTAAATCATTTTTCATAAACCAATTTCAGCTCAGCTTAGAATGAATGCTGAGCACAGCTTCAGAGATTGAAGAATTTTTGTTACAAACCAGACTGATAGGCTGCTGCTAAGCAGGTAGGTAGTCCAGTCTCTAATCAATAAGACATAAATGTGTGTGTGTGTTTGTATTGATTTGAAGAGACAAGGTGGCAGCATTATCAAACAAACGTTCAGTTCAACTTTAAAAAAAAAAACGTGGCATTAATTCTGTGGCATAAACTAATTACCAGCTTTTGAAGACAAGCATGCTGCCACTTAGATGAGGCATTAAAATTGGTTAAATTGTGCATATGTTTTGTGGCGGAGGCCACAAAGAAAATCCATAAATAGCTGCGTGAAATAGATACAATCAAGAAAGGGGGTGGCCAAGGTGATACGGAGAGAGATAGAGAGAGAGAGTGAGCGGTGTATGTCTAATGGTTACACGCGTAATGCAAAAGTAAAATACTTCCAAAGGGAAGCTTAGCAACATGGACACGTAAATCCAGTTAATTGGGTATTATATGTGTGATGCCCTGCCTTGCCTTGGTTTTCTTATGTTTTTGTCTGCTTTTCGACAATAATGATGAGACGATGATGATGCTGACAAGTAACGTATGATGTTGCCATAGCTTATAAAACACCTCAAACATTACCTCCTCTTACAGACATACTTACTCTGTGTGCAAAACCTTGATTTAAGGCAAGGGCCTTTGATAATTTTTTTTTTATTAAATTGAAAATCTTTACTTGTGTTACATATGTATGTACGTATCTTTATACATTTAATAGCAAAAGCATGCAACAATTTGGGGCATTAAACGTATGTATATATATTAAATGAAAACATATAACAACACAAACATGTCAAACTGCCAGCCAGTAACAGAAAAGCTTTTCTGTTCTGTTCTGCAGAGTATTGGCAACCTAGGCAACCAACCATATGGCATAGATGCCAGTAATAACGGGTGATTTTTTAGCAATTATCTTTTTGGCAACACTGGTTTAAACAGCTCACGCACGTTTCGTGTTTCGTGTTTTGTTTCACACTGTCAAACATCTTCAGTTTCGTCTATAATTTAACCATGAATCGTCTTACAAACGAACAATGCTTGCAAATCATTGAATTTTATTATCAAAATGAATGCGTGCTCTGTTAAGAAAGTTCATTGCGCGCTTCTTCCATTTTATGGTCAGTTTTATGGTCGACCCACTGAAGCGGCTATTCAGGCTATTGTGACTAAATTTCGCACCAAATTTACATTGTTGGACATTAAACCACCAACACGCTTACGTAGAGTGCGTACTGAAGAAAATATCGCAGCTGTATCGGCCAGTGTTAATGACAACCATCAATAATCGATTCGTCGCCGTTCACAGCAATTGGGCCTCTGTTACTCAACAACGTGGAAAATTTTGCGGAAGGATTTAGGTGTGAAGCCTTTCAAAATACAGCTGATGCTAGAATTGAAGCCGAATGAGCTACCGCAACGCAGAATTTTTGGTGAAAATGGGCGCTTGGAAAGTTGGCCGAAGATCCACTTCTTTATCGAAGAATTGTGTTCAGCGACGAAGCTCATTTTTGGCTCAATGGATACGTAAATAAGCAGAATTGTCGATTTTGGAGTGAAGATCAGCCAGAAGCATTGCAAAAGCTACCAATGCATCCAGAAAAAGTCACAGTTTTGTGCGGTTTATGGGCTGGTGGCATCATTGGACCGTACTTCATCAAAGATGCTGCGAATCGTAACGTAACTGTGAATGGTGAGCGCTACCGTGAGACGATATTCAACTTTCTTTTACCCAAAATGCAAGAGCTTGACTTGCATGACATGTGGTTTCAACAAGACGGTGCCACATGCCACACATCACGCATAACAATGGACTTATTGAGAGGCGAGTTCGCTGAACATTTTATTTCACGTTCGGGACCGGTCAATTGGCCGTCTAGATCGTGCGATTTAACGCCTTTAGACTATTTTTTGTGGAACTATGTTAAAGCTCATGTCTATACAGACAAGCCCGCTTCAATTGACGCATTGGAAGACAACATTGAAGCATTTATTCGTGAGATACCGGCCGAAATGTTGGCAAGAGTATGCCAAAATTGGACTAAGCGGATGGACCATTTGAGGCGCAGTCGCGGTCAACATTTGCATGAAATAATCTTCAAACATTAAATTATATGGACCGTACTATCGATTCAAATAAAGATTTCATGAATTTTTCTGAATTTTAAGGGTTTTTTTTTGAAAAATTTTCCTATTGCTTTTAAAAAAATCACCAATTATTTTTGCTTTGTAGGGAAGTGGCATGCCACAAGCCGTTTAAATGAAAGAAATTAGCAAATAACCAATACAATTAAGGCCATCTAGAATAACATTCTAATGTAACCCTTAAGTCTGTATAACAAAACAAAAGAAAAAAATAAAAAAACATATAATCTCAGCTATTAATAGCACGGCTAATTACCTTAGTTTTTGGTTTGAAAGTCATACCCAGAACAAGTAAAAAAAAAAAAACAATTTGAAGATGAAAATAAAATTTGAAGAAATTTTTTTTAGGCAGCAGACACAAAGACGTCTCTTCAAACTAGTCAAGGTCATGTTAAATTCCCAAATGATCGTTTCCTAGCTAAACCGTTTTGTTACGTTTACTCCCCCCTTTAATTTAGAAAGAATGTTAGGAAACAGATTGCTTTCTACATCAGCAGACAATTGGACGTATTTTTGTTCAATCGTTATTGGAAAACCACCTGCTTGAAACTAAAAAGTAATTACTTCGAGCAGCATTTAATTCAGAAACCTGCTGAGTCAGGCAAAGTAATGAAAACTGTGTGACTAAATACAAACGAAATTCACATCACAGTTAAGCATCCTTCTAGGCGTCAAACAGTCTGTATAGTCTGGATGACTGGCAGACTGTATCCTTAGCCTTCCTTCCTTGATCAGCTGGCAATTTAGCCGCATTTATTTATTATTTCATTAAAGGCTTGTCGAGCTCGACAAGACAACTTCCTCTCCATCTATCTCTAGATGTGTTAAGGCCACATTCATAGCGACCACAACTATTTCCCCAAACTGTTATGGTGTAGGCAAGTAAGCAAACCTAGATTTATTTATTCAAACAATTAATAATTTTTTGTTGTTGTTGTTATTTGTTTATAAATATTTACACAAGAAAAAAATTCAAAAATTCAAAAAAAAATGTAAATATTTTCAGTATTATCAGGTAGCATGTATCTATGTATGTATGTACGTATATATGTATGTATGTATGTATGTATTTATGTATGTACGTATGGATGTATGCCCATGGGTATGTATTTGATTTATGACTTAATTAAAATGCTGTTAAAAAGCAAATAAACCAGAAATTATTTCATATGCTTGTCGTCGTCTTTATGAAACATGCATTAGAGCCACTAAATACCCAACTATTTACAACGTGTATGACTGACACTCCACCACAATGCTCCTTAACTTGCCGCTGCTTACTTGGCGTTTACAAATATGGAAGTTCCTACTTGTTACGGGTAAATACGATTAAACATACCTCACGCATCTAAAGAAAGTAGTTGACGGAGGGGAGGGGAAAGAAAGAAGACATGGGGTCCTTAAAGCGATGCATTGCAATGAGTCGAAGCTCATTAAATAATAATTTTTTAAAGCCACTCCTTACCACCATAAATGAGGTCAACCTCGAGATCCAGCTTAGGATCACTCTTGCCAACAGGTAATACTATGGTCTCAATAGACAATTGAGTAGCAGAGATCTCTCTCGTATGTCAAACACTAATTAATAGACCACGGCGACTTCACCCAACTCCATCTACTGACTTAAAATTCGTTCTGCTGGCTCCATGATTACAATTGGCCTGCTGACCATCAACGTACGTATTCAATGCATTATTCTTGAATTCCAAATGCAGGATTTTTGGCATGCTTGACCTTCCTTAAAAAATTCTCTATAAGAGCCTTCCATGTCAGTTTGCTGTCCAGATATTTTACCTCCATTTTCTATGATATTACCCAAGGACCCAGTAGGCCAATATTCTTATATTTAGGAAGTGGTTTGACTCAAGCTTATCTTCAATCACTCTTGCCTACAGATGCTGCTATGGCCTCAATAGGCAGGCAATTGAGTAGCAGAGACCTCTCTCGTACAACCAAGCTGATATTCTACAAGACGGTCATCCTCCGCGTGTTTCTTAATGGTGCAGAGGCATGGACATTATCAAGCACTGATGCAGCAGCCTTGAGAGTATTCGAGAGAAAAGTTCTACGTAAGATCTTCGGTCCAGTAAGAGTTGGCGATGATTTCCGCATCCCAGCCAACAGTGAGCTGTATGAGCTCCTTAACGACATAGACGTTGTGCAGCGTATTAACATACAGCGGCTGCGCTGGCTCGGCCATGTCGTTCGAATGGAGAAGGATGCTCTGGCGAGATGGGTATTTGATGCGGGGATATGCAGAAGTCGGCGAAGAGGATGACTTTGTTTGCGTTGGATGTACCAAATCGAGGAAGCCCTGTCATCGATTGATTTCAACAACTGGCGTAGACGTGGAAAAAGCAGAGGCTTCTGGAAGGAAGTGTTACGGCAGGCCTGTAATTGGGTTAGGTTAGGTTAGGTCGAAGTCGCCGTAGTCTAGTAGGTAGTGTGTTGGCTTATTAGACATCAAGCCAGGGTTCGAGCACCAGGCCAGACATTAAAACAAAAATATGAAAACATTTCTGCGGCGACTTCCTCTCAGCAGATTTCTGGCAAAAACTGTGAATGTTTAAATAAAATTGCCGTGAAAATTTTCGAAATCGACTTTAAACTATAGGTCCCGCCACTCATGTAAAAATTAACACACACAACATAAGTGGTGTGAGAAACTAGGCCGTAATCCTGACTAAAGGGTTATAATGACCAATTATGTACGTATGTTCCATCAAACACAACATTTGATAGAGCGAGAACCGAATCCTCCAGTAAAGATGGCCAATTACAATCACGATCAAACTGTTTTGAAGTTCTGATAATCCTAGAGTCTGCGTTAACATATCTTTTCGATCAAACAATTCGTCGAAAAATAGTCCACGAAGAAATTTTTGGACCATATGGGCTGAAAACAACTTTAGTAAGGCTGTTAGCATAGTTACTGACAACTCGCGGCTTTCAGTGAGCTGGATCTTAATGAGAAACGACTTCTAAGACTCTTTATGTCTGTAGTGAATCTCCTAATGAGGTTGCTGAGCAATACAACAATCGCGTCATATGGTTGCCGGGGCGTAGTAGTGTTCCTAAAGACTGCAGAGTAGATGAAATGGCCACACAAACTATCTGATGAGCTACATGCATTGGAGATTGGTGGAGTCTTTAATGTCGTAATCCTGACTGAAGGGTTGTAATGACCAATTATGTTAGGTTATGAAGGCAGTGCTAAGGCTGTGCTAAAACATTAACGTCCTGTTCCTGTATACGAGTATTCTAACAAGAAATAATTGCAGGCAACGAAAGATTTTGTTTCGTATCATATTTTTCAATCGGGCATCAAGTCTTCTTTCCCACATTTATTCCCACCTGTATTAATAGTTTCTTGTGTGTGTTTATTTCCCATTTAGTGTTCGACTTCAGTTTCTCTATCATTTCTTCGGGTTTTCTAATTTAAAATTCAAACAAACTCTCGTATTTTGTGGGTCCGCATGCATGTTTATTTGGCGCAAACATGTGACAATTCAATATAAAAAAAAGTCTGTTTGTATTTGTTAGTGTTGTTGTTGTTGTTTACCAATAATAATAATAAATTTAACACTTGACGATAATGATATGTTTCTTACAACCATAGTTGTTGTTGTTGTTGCCTTTGTTTTCTTTTTTCTTCATTAAATGCCTCCCGTATTTTTCAGGCAGCCTGGCACGTTGTAAACAATTGTTGTGGCTGGTGGTGGGCTGGCTGGTTGGTATTTTTCTTTAACGAAGTGTTCCTTCGTTTTTTCTTGTTTCTTTCCTTTTCAGCCATAAATTGTGAATGAAATTATTGTGAATCCAACTACTGAGTGTACTGAGTGTAGCTTAAGTCGATGTAGGTGTATGAGTGTGTATGTGTGTGTGTGTTTATTTGGTGTCAACTGTTGCATGTTAATCAACAATTGTTTCCGTTTCGGCGGGTCTTTGTGAAACGTTAAGAAAATATAAAAAAAAAAACAAATTGTTGTTGTTGTTATTTGATTTTGTTGTTTTTGTATTAAAAGTACGATTTTTATTATTACAACGACATGCAGGTGTTGAAAATCTTTTCACGATTTTCAAGCTATTAACGGAGATTTACACAAATTTGGTCAATGGATCAGGCAATCTATTTCCCAAGCCCGTTATTCTAACAAACATTATGCAGTTCGTTGTCCGTAGATAGCTAACCGCCTGCCTAATACTTGGTTCACATCCAATTGTTTCCCTTTGAATTGTAAAGGGTCCGCCAAATAACTTTTTTTTTTGAAAATGCTTTGAAAAACAAAAACTACTGAATATTTTCCCAAATTTCTTTTTTTATTTGAAAGTACAATCCTTCCGGTTAATAATGGAAAATAATTTCATTCAAATGGCTGCCTTGGCTGGCCATGCAGTAGCCTACACCAGAAGATGCCGATTTTGGCAAAAAAAAATCATCTTTTCAGATGAAGCTCATTTTGATCTTGGCCGGTATGTAAACAAGCAAGCAAAATAGTCGCATTTGGGGCACAGAAAACCCACACGCATACATTGAAAAGCCGACGCAACCAAAACGAGTCACTGTTTAGTGCGGATTTTAGTCCAGAGGCATAATTGGGCCATTTTTCTTCGAAAATGAGCAAGGAGTGGCCGTTACAGTCAATGGCGATCGTTATCGGGCCACGTTGAACGAATTTTTGTTCACAAAAATTGAAGAGGAGGATATTGGCAACATTTGGTTTCAACAGGACGGCGCTATGTGCCACACAGCCGAAGCTACACTCGATGTTTTGCGCTCGTTTCGTTTTTGAAGATCGCATTATCAGCCGCAGAGCTGATGTCGTTTGGTCTCCCCGGAGCTGCGTTTTGACACCGTTGGACTATTATTTGTGGGGTGCCGTCAAAGATAAGTGTTACGCCGACAAGCCAGAGACAATTGACGCTTTAAAGGACAATATTCGTGAAGCTATTGGTGAAATACAGCTGCACACAATCGATAATGTGCTTAAAAATTGGACCGATCGTGTAGGCTACTGCATGGCCAGCCGAGGCAGCCATTTCAAATAAAAAAAAGAAATTTGAGAAAATATTCAGTAGTTTTTGTTTTTTAAAGCATTTTCAAAAAAAAAGAAGTTATTTGGCGGACCCTTTATTAACCTCACATACATACATACATACATACATACATAATTGGTCATTACAACCCTTCGGTCAGGATTACGACCTAGCTTCTCACCCCACTGACGGTGTGTGTGTTAATTTCCATACATGAGTGGCGGTATCTACAGTTTAAAGCCGATTCCGAACGACAGATTTTTGAGAAACTTTTCATGACAATTTTTATTTTAACGCTCAGAGTTCTTGCCAGATATCTGCAGAGAGACAGTAGCCGAGGAAATATTTTTTCATATTTTCGTTTTGATAACTGACCTGGGGTTTGAACCGGTGCCTCACCACGGCGATCTCACTTGGATTTCAAATAAATTTTCCAGTGATTCGTTTTTCTCATTACTGGCTCTACATATTGGTCTTGCAGCATGCCCTCTTCTGAACTAGTTTTCTTTGGCTCTACAATGCTCTGAAATTAGTCATTGTACTTTGGCCACTCCTAGATAATCTGATGCTTGGCTTTATCTAGCAAAACACTATATTGCGTTAAACACAGAGGGCTTAAGAAGAATTTCAACTTCCCTTTTAGCTAAGAATACTTTTCCAAACTTTGCTTCCTAATCTACAGAAAGGTTCCCAGAGCCTAGCAGCGTAATCTTTTACATGAATTCTCTTATGATTTGAAATCCAGCGATAGGTGACAATGTTTCTTCTCCTTAGCTTATTCAGTTTGCCTCGAATAATACTTGTGATACTTTGTGATACGAACATTTTATTTTGGGTTGAACAAGGCAACTTCTGACCAACAATCTGTCTTTAATTCTTTTGTATTCTGTAGCATACAATAGTCCCTCTCTTTAAGAAAGAATCTGGAGTCTCCCAGTGGCTTCATTAACTCTAATTGTGTAGTCTCTTTGCTAAGCATTCCTCAAAATTATAAGCCGGCTCTGGCCAGCTGCCCTCTCATACCCTCTAATGCTTCCCGTATTAATCTTGCGCGTTATTATCCTATCCATAGTCTTTACGACTCTGATCTTCACTATAATAAGCCCGGCTTCTAAAGTTGCTTTGGGACAGATAGCCTTTTTTATAACAATTTCCAATCTTTCCGCCATTCTTCCAATGTAAAATCATTGAATTGCAGCGCTCTATGGTAAGTCCTTAATTGATTCCAAAGAAAGCAATCAACTTACTACAAGAGAATTGAGCTGAATTGTAGCAGAAGCTAAAGGCTCAGTGTCAGAGCTTACCCTATAAGCTTCAACAACCCTTTCATAATAGAAAGTTTCAAAGTTTTGTTCAATAATCTCTGGTGACATCATCTCTTGCAATATCTTGATCTTGCCTTAGGTTAGGTTAGGTTAGCGTGGTAGCTTTAATTTACCAGAAAGCTCACTTGAGCACGCATAGCGGCCTGTTGTGATGCCACAGGTGAACGCAGCCTCTGCACTGACCAAGTTCCTCCGAAACAAGGAGGGGGAAGTTGATCAGCGTAAGGTCTGCACTGATCATGCCTTAGATTTACTAGTTTAAGACAATAATCTAAAAATAGCTGTCGTGTCACTTATTTATTATTTATTTATTTATTTTTTAAATCTGAATCGTAATCTGTCTCAGAATCTGTCTCAGAATCTGAATTATTGACAGCCAAGTGTGTATTGAATTTCAAATGCAAAGAATTTTTAACAAATACCACCTGTTCTCTTCTGTTCCCTGCGTACGTGTTACCAGGTTCTGAATTTCATTGAAAAAGTAGCGCGCTTTAAGTTATTAAAATTTTGAAAATTAAATCCAATGATGGCTTTTTAATCGTTACAAAATTTAAATTTCTCACACATTAACAATAGACAACAACAACAACAATAGACAACAACAACAACAATAGACAACAACAACAGAAATATAATGATAAACAGGGCATTAGAAAAGTCTCAAATCCCATTGACCGATTATAAATAATTTATAGGCTCTGCTACGTTACGAGGCTATTATTCAGAAGAGTTACTCTTCTTACAGATTTTTTTAATGGGCTTTGGTGTTTAAATACATGTATGCGAAGAGTTATGAACAGTGATGTCAACTAAAACGCTGGAAAATTATAATTTTAAAATTTTTTTTCAAATGTTACTAGTCAGAATAGCAAAGTGCCGTTAATTTTGAAAGCTTTATACATATCTACTAATGGAATTAGGCAATTATTCGACAAATCTTTGTAACGGGGATCTTCAAACTACGATTACTCTCTTCCAACACACCGCATCTTCACACAAGACTGACTGAACTTCACTAACTCACTCGCCTGCTTTGGCTTGCCTTTTATATGGCATAATAAACATTCTTGAAGGCGAATGTTGGTGACTTCGCCTTCCCACAATCTCTATAAATGTAAACATCGTTGTTTACATTCAGTATTGTTGTTTGTGTATTTTGTTTACATTTATTCTTGTAGTGCTGTTTGTGTATTTTTGTTCACTTGTTTACCATTGTTTTTATTTGGTGTTTGTTGTTCTATTAAGCAGTACGATACTTTGTAAACAGGTTTGTTTACTGCATTGTTTTGTTTTTGTAGCTTCTGTTTGTAATTTTTTAATGTTAAGCGATGTAATCTAGATCTAGATCTAGATTTTTTCCATTTTCGTAACAATGGTGCAGTCCTTGAGCTGACCAACTTCTTCTTGTTCCCTGATTTTGGTAGAAAGCCATCATTTGGATTTAATTTTTAAGTTTTAATAATTTAAAGCGCGCTACTTTTTCAATGAAACTCAGAACCTGGTAACACACACACACAGGGAACAGAGAGAACAGGTAGCATTTGTTAAAAATTCTTTGCATTTGAAATTCAACACACAGTTGGCTGTCAATAATACAGATTCTGAAACAGATTTAAGACAGATTACGATTGAGATTAAAACGAACCAAATGATGTTTAACTGACATGAAAGCTATTTTTAGATTATCGCCTTAAACTAGTAAATCTAAGGCATGATCAGTGCAGCCCTTGCGCAGACCAACTTCCTCCCTCCTTGGATCGGAGGAACTTGGTCAGTACAGGGACTGCGTTCACCCGTGGCATCACAACGGGCCGCTATGCGTGCTCAAGTGAGTTTTGTGAAATCAGAGCTACCACTCAGAAATAAGACCTAATCTAACCTAACAATGGCCGCCTTCCAAAATGTATCAATACAAAGTTTATATGCAGTTCTACTACTTTATATAAACTATGTAAATATGCAAACCTATAAATCCGGTGTCCGATTGCTTTTTGACTGCGTTAAAAATAAACATTGAAGACGTTTTGAAATAGCATACATTGTATATATTTTGTACAGCGGCATTATGAAACACGATACTTTGTTCCGACACAAAGCAACTAACATTTTGGAAGGCAGCCAATATAATGCCAATCGATAGTATAGAAGTCTATTCGGGATGAGAAACAAACGTCTCAATTGCACACAAACAATTACGAGATACTGATGAACTAGTAACGGCAAATCGTTCAAGACAATGTGAATGCTTATTCACCAAAATCCTTCCTTATTTTTTAACAGTGCGGGGCCTTCAGTGACTTCTTCTCAGCATTCAACTGGCAAAAAGTCGAGGAGTAAAAATAAAATGCCTGGTAAAGTTTCACAAAATATTTGTCGTTCAGAGTCGACTTTAAACTGTAGGTCCTGCCACCCAGGTATGAAATAAACCCACATACACAACATGGGTGTTGTGAGAAGTTAGGTTGGAATTTTGACTAAAGGATTGTAAAGATCAACATGAATCTCTGGAGCTGAAAGCAAAGCAGAACCACTGCTAAAGCAAATCAATTGTAGAGAATAAAAAGTGCTAAACAGCTAAACACGTTTGTTTTAATTTGTTAATGGTAAGTTGACATCACTGTCTCAAATAGACGATCGTTAATGCCAATAAAATGATAATTAAAGTGAAATATTCACATATTTTACGATCATTAACGATTATTTCGTTCATAATACCACAACACTATGTATTGCATAGAAGCAGATGTCTATTGGATCGAGAAGGTGGATGGATCGATAGCTGTTTAGATGAATGCTTGGACATGTGAATATCATCTGATACATCTGTGGTGATGATGATTTTAAAATAGAAAAAATTCATAAAAAATTAAAATGCCTCACCTTTATTATCAAATGTATTCCCTAAGTCGCGGTTTATGGTTTCAAAAACACACGTACACGTACACACCAAAAAAAAGTCGTAAAAAAATCTGTGAAAGAGAAGAAGAAAAAACTCGTGCTGTCACCAGCTTTTTGGACTGAAAGAAAGAAAAAAAAACTTGTTTTTGATTGCTGATGGATCGAGAGATCAATTTTATTGATTGAATTGATTTTCATGTTGTTATTGCTGTTATCGATGACTTTTAATAGACTTTCAAACTGAAATGTTGATGATTTTCATAAAGAAGTTTTATGGCCGCCGTTTTCATTGTGTTTCTTAAAGAGCGTTAATAGACCCGGCCTAATATAAGGCGACATCTGGGTGGTGATGGTCGATGGAGATGATGTTGTTGTTGGCAACCAATATCAGCCCTTTTAACATCGTATTGTACAAAAATTCGTAAGAAATTTTATTTCAAAACTATTTTTTTTATGGAAATTCCTTTACGAAAACGAAACGTATTGCTTTTATAGTTTAAATACACATAAAAACCGATCGTTAAATTAAAATAATCGTAATAATAATAATAAAAAATAAACTAAAATAAAAACAATCTTAAATTGTGTAGAAAAACAAAACAAAACAAATTATAAGTGTATCGTTTAGCTCCACATAATTATTGAAAATCATGCCAGGCATGATCACAAATTGAAATTCAAATTCGAAATCAATTTTTTTTTTGTGACAATTTTTATGGCCTCATCTAATATTATTAGAGCTTCTAAGCCTAACTGCCTAGCTGCCTACCTAGCTGCTGATGATGATGATGATGGTGGTCAGCCAGCCAGCCATCCAACTAGTCATTCACTCGTGTATTAAACAAAATTAATTTGATTTTAAGTATTTAAGTTTTTTATTTCAAATTTTTAATATGAAAACCATAAAAAATTTTATGTTTTTAACGGTATTTTCTTGATTTTAATTTCAATAATTTTTTTTTTAATTTCTTGGTGTTGTATGCTGGTGGTGTAGACACGAAAAAGTTGTTGCACTTGATCTACTTGGCGCTTTTTTTGTTATGAAATCGTTTTACCCACTCTGTTGACAGCTCACAATTTCGTCTGTTTTTTATTAAAAAAGCACTTTAGATAAGCAGATCGCTTAAATATCGTATACACACACAGAGAGAAAATAAAACAACAAAAAAAAATTAAAAATTTAAAGAAAAGAGTCATAAAACTACGTATATTAGCTTTTAATGTGTGGATATTTACAGTTTCTTTGGCATTTTAAAGCTAATAAAACAGCAGAGATGAAACAAATAGCACAGAAACATTAATAACAACACGAATAAAAGCACCACAGTTTTTATAGCTCTAGCCCTACCTAGAAATCCAACAAAGCTTTTACAGTCGCTGTAAGACAGTTTTTATTGTCCTGGTTATAGCAACGCATACTACGCAACTCTATCTACATACATACTTAACATAATTGGTCATTACAACCCTTTAGTCAGTCTTATGACGTAGCTTCTCACACCACTTATGTTGTGTGCGTTAATTTTTATACATGAGTGGCGGGATCTACAGTTTAAAGTCGATTCCGAACGACAGATATTTTTGAGAAACTTTCCTTGGCAATTTTATTTTAACGCTCAGAGTTTTTGCCAGAAATCTGCTGAGAGGAAGTCATCGCAGAAATATTTTTTTTATATTCTTGTTTTAATATCTAACCTGGGGTTTAAACCGAGGCTTCACTTCTAATAAGCCAACACACTACCTACTAGACTACAGCGACTGTTAAACTCCATCTCCATGATTTTAAATTCGTTCTGGTTGCTTAGACTTTGGCTCCATGTTTACAATTGGCCTGCCTGATCATCAACTTATACATCCAATGCATTATTCTTGTATTCCAGTTGCAGGATTTTTGGCATGTTTGACCTTCCCTAAAATGTTCTCTATATGTGCCTTACATGTCTGTTTGATGTCCAGATATTTTACCTCCACTTTCTACGATATTACCCAAGGACCCAGGAGGCCAATATTCTTATATTTAGGAAGTGGTTTGACTCAAGCTTATCTTCAATCACTCTTGCCTACAGGTGCTACTATGGCCTCAATAGGCAATTGAGTAGCAGAGACCTCTCTCGTATGTCAAACACTAATTACTAGACACACGGCGACTTCACCCAACTCCATCTACTGACATAAAATTCGTTCTGCTGGCTCCATGATTACAATTGGCCTGCTGACCATCAACGTACACATCCAATGCATTATTCTTGAATTCCAAATGCAGGATTTTTGGCATGCTCGACCTTCCTTAAAATGTTCTCTGCATAAGCCTTCCATGTCAGTTTGCTGTCCATATATTTTACCTCCATTTCCTACGACCCAGGAGGCCAATATTGTTATATTTAGGAAGTGGTTTTTGCTCAAGTTTATCTTCAATCACTTTTGCCTACAGGTGCTACTATGGCCTCAATAGGCAGACAATTGAGTAGCAGAGACCTCTCTTTTACAACCCAGTTAATATTCTACAAGACGCTCATCCTCCTCGTGCTTCTTTATGGCGCAGAGGCATGGACATTATCAAGCACTGATGCAGCAGCCTTGAGAGTATTCGAGAGAAAAGTCCTACGTAAGATCTTCGGTCCAGTGCAAGTTGGCTATGATTTCCGCATCCGATCCAATAGTGAGCTGTATGAGCTCCTCAACGACATGGAATGGACATTGTGCAGTGTATTAACATCTAGCGGCTGCGCTGGCTCGGCCATGTCGTTCGAATGTAGGAGGATGCTCCGGCGAGACGCGTATTTGATGCGGGGATCTACGGAAGTCAGCGAAAAGGACGACCTTGTTTGCATTGGCAGACCAAATCGAGGAAGCCCTGTCATCATCAGAGGCGCCTGGATGGATGTGTTAAGGAAGGTCGAAATCCGTTAATCGGGCTGTTAACAGCCAATTAAGTAAGTATCTTCAATCCTAATTTTGTTGGCCTTTGGTCAGGATCATAAAATTAGCACCTACAACATGCATGGCATGAGAAGCTTGCCCGTAATCCTAGCTAAAAGAGTGTAGTGGCCTACAATGTGTGTATGTATGCATGACATTAACTGAATCTTTTTAATCATTGCCCATCTATACCATGAGTCACAGCACAATCTCTTGGTAGTTATAAACTCATAAACATTTTTATGGCATTTGAGAGAATGTTATCGATGGATGGATAATAAATACATATGCCCGTTAATATATACTGTCTGTAGACGTAGAAACTGACTGGCATACACGCTCCATCGTTCGCCCACCATTCTTCCATCATTTTATGAAAGTATTCAGTTCAGTTGACAGCAACATTAAGATGATGTTGGAAAACGATACCAGAGATACCAGTTATCAGTTACCAGACATGTGTGTGTGTGTTTTGCTTGTTTAAGCATTTCTTAGATTTCTACTCCAGATTCTATACGTTTTTTTATTGTTATTGTTGTTGTTGTTTTCGATATTGTTTGATTTGTCAATATTTTCTTAAATTTTTTGTTTTGTTTTCGTTTTTCCTTGTGTTTCGAATAATAATTGTTTACATTAGACGAAGTAATACAATTAGTGTGACCTGACAATGACAGCGAGAACGACAACGACACCGGCACCGATACCACACAAAAACCTAAGAAAGCATTTCGGTTTTACTTGCAACATGTTGACACATTAAATAACAATAAAATATCAACAAATAACAACAACAACTACTTCTTACTGACACTCTCACTGTCACTGACGCTCCTTATGACACATAAATAAACACAACTTAACGGAACATGAAACACAGGGAAAAATTACAGGCAAACATATGGGACACTTCATGGCGAAATGCTTATAATACTGTTACGAAAATGAAAAATTTGGATGCTGGTGTTTTGGATTTACATCGCTTAACATTAAAATGGTAAATAAAAATACAACAACAAACACCAGCATAAAAACAATGGTAAACAAGTAAACAAAAATACACAAACAACAATACTGAATGTAAACAACGATGTTTACATTTATAGAGATCTGGAGAAGGCGAAGACACGAACATTCGCCTTCAAGAACATTCATCAGACTGTATACACTGCCATAAAAAAGGCAAAGGCAAAGCAGGCGACGGAGTTAATGAAGTTTAGTCAGTCTTGTGTGAAGACGCGGTGTGTTTGAAGAGAATAATTGTGGTTTGAAGATCTCCGTTACAAAAATCTGTCGAATAATTAATTGTCTAGTAATTGTTATTATTTATGCAAAGGATGTAAACAGAGGAATAACAAAGAAGAGCAATACTTGGTGCCCTTACTTTAAATTGTAATCTAATGAAAGCAGTTAAAAGCTGGACATGATTGTCATTTATCAAAAAAACCAATCGGTACCTCTCACGGAATTTGCGAAATTCATTCATTTACCACATATAAAAAGGTATTTTGCCCCTCATCTGAAATATATGCAATTAATCGATAATCCGTTTCAACATTCAGCTGTACGAGCTCCTCAACGACATGGACGTTATGCAGTGTATTAACACCTAGCGGCTGCGCTGGCTCGGCCATGTCGTTCAAATGGCGAAGGATGCTCCGACGAGATGGGTATTTGATGCGGGAATCTTCCGAAGTCAGCGAGGAGGACGACCTTGTTTGCGTTGGAAGGACCAAATCCATGAACCCTGTCATCGCTTGGCGTGACCAACAGGCGTAGGCGTGCAAGAAGCAGAGGCGCCTGAAAAGATTAAGTTACGTTAGGCCAAAATCCGTTAATCGGCCAATTAAGTAAGTAAGTAAAGTATTCGCTAAGCAGCTGGAGCGTAATTGAGACATAATTGAAGCTGTCTATATAACTTCAAAATGCACCCTTCGAACTAAGAATTAAATTAGGCACTGATTTTAATTATTCAGGAGTCCAATGTCCTTAAAACAATTTTCTTTGTACTGTATGGACATCATAGTTGTTATGTTTTTACCTTTTAAAAACGTTTAAAATATGAGTTCGTAGATTGCAAATAAAATAAAACATAAATTTGTGTTTAATTTTAATTAAAATTATTTATAATTCGCACAATTCTGTAAGCGACTGTTAACAACTTGATGTAAACAACAACAATTGCTTTTCTTTGTTATGCCTCTGTTTACAATCTTTGCACAAACAATAACATTTAGGCTGCCTTCCAAAATGTTCGTTGCTTTGTGTTTGAACAAAGTATCGTGTTTCATAATGCCGCTGTACAAAATATATACAATGTATTCTATTTCAAAACGTCGTCAGTGTGTATTTTTAACGCAGTCAAAATGCAATCGGGCATCGTATTTATAGTTGATGCATTGTTTGGTTACTTTGCATATCTACATAGTTTATATACAATAGTAGAAGTGCATACAAACTTTGTATTGATACATTTTGGAAGGCAGCCTTACTATGCAATTATGCGACAGATCTTTGTAACAGAGATCTTCAAAACACGATAATTTTCTTCAAACGCATCGTGTCTTTACACAAGACTGACTGAACTTCACTCATTATTTAGCCTCAAGCGGCAATGCTAAGGCATTAGTCTGCTATTTGCCAATCGTACTTAACCTAATCTATCTTTAATAAACAACTTCTGTAGAAGGTTTAGTGAAATTTTCCACAACTGTTGTTATCAGTGGAAAGACCCATATAGAATATAGAATATAAACAGACAAATGACTTAAGTAAATATTAAATTACTGCCAGAAAGAATAACAAAGTTTTCTATTTGTTTGTTTCAACAGCTAAGCAACCCCTGACCCTTATTGCAATAACAACAGCAACAACAACAACAGCGGCATGTAAAACTAAAAGCTGTGCTGGCCTCTCATCAAAATTGGAAAAACGTACAAAGCGGGTCATTTGTTAAACGCCGACCAACAACTTTTAACTTCGTATTCGTTTAATTACTCAAACAGTAAAACTACAACAACAACAACACGAACAAATTGCAAAAATTCCCCATAACACAACTTTAACTAGCAACAACAAAATCAAAAATAGAACTTTCGTGTGGCATACACAAGCAGCAACTTTAATACGTTCGTTTTATTTATTGATTTCGGAGAACAACAACAACAACAATAGCAACAGCAACAAAGTAAAACGCTACGTATGAATGTGTAGCATCCAATCATATATGAAGAAGACTTCCTTTTGCGTTGCTCTTATCTTCTGACACACACACAGAGAGAGGGAGAGCATTTCAATGCCTTGGCTCAAAGGAGGAGAGAAAGGGTAGGGGTGTGGGGGGAAATATTTGTTGGCATTAGAAGATGGCACGGCAAAGCAAAACAAACAAAAAAAAACGAGAGAAAAAACACACTCATGTGAGAGCATTTGAAACAAGTTCGACAGACGGGAACAGGAAACCGGAAGTCCATCTTGCTTATATAGTAGCGACAACGAAGATATTTTTACGCTTCATGTTCAGTTTCAAAATTTAAGTTTCAATACGGGAGGCATACACACATACATCATCATAATGCGTTACGTACATTCCTCTCTTGTGTATATTTTTTTCTGTTCAGTTGCTGTTATGATTTGTGGTAGTTGTTGTTGTATTTGAGACCTTTTTCCCTTTCCAAAAAAAAAAATATGACACCTACTCCCCATCACATTCCATCTTTCTAGACATTACAACAACCATTATCGGCACATTTTTAATTTTTTTTTTCGTTGTTTTTTTTATTGTCATCTCAGCAGAAGTCATCATCAACATAAACAGCAGCAGCAGCAGCATCATTATCATCTATCCTCATTACAACAACATACAACATAATCATCATCAACATCATGTTGCGGAAACAGATAACGCATGGACGGACGCATGGACAAGAGGACAGACGTTTAAGATTCACGTTCCTATACGTTTAAAGTGGTGGATACTGCTGTTAGCTGCCTGCCTGCATGCCTTGTGTACAGCATCATAAGGCTGACTGACTGGTTACTTTGCCTTGGGCTCTTTTCGCTTGGCAGGCGAATACATAGACGACGTCCATCCATTTATGCATTCCTTGGCTCATACTCTGCATGAAGCTTCTTTTTTTCCGTTTCTTGTTTTACAAGGGATATGCGGAATCAATGAAGCGTAAGCGAATTAAGTGTCGTATTGGGAAAAATATCGCATTTATTTTATTTAAAAACGTGTTGAGCTTTTTCTTTTTAGAAAAATAAGATACTTTATGGTACTTTTTGATTCATCGATTTCCCTTGAATTCCACTAGCTTACAGCTTGAAATTGTTTAGTGCCTCCACATTTACTCAAGATAGCATGGTAGGAACCCGAGATTAGCAATGAAGCGTTTTTTCTTTACTCATAAGTACTCATGAAATTTTGAATATAAGTGAGTCAACAATATTGAAATTTAACTATGTACTCTGATTCATTCATACTCAATACAATGTTGATTTATAAGTACAGGTTGCAATGAGTATGCGTACAACGTTGACATCAAACTCATACCATTCGAAATATGTTTGATTCATACTACCTACTCATTTAAATTCATAACTTTAGATTCGAATGACTCGAATCATTCATCAAAATTTACAGTCTTAGTTGTTGTTGCATTTACAAAAAAGAAAAAAGAGACACATAAGCAAAAAAACAGAGCAGCAAGCAGAGCAAATACACAACCTTCTAGTGAGTATTTTAGTGTTCGTACGCAAATCATACGTATTTTGTACTTCGTGCATAAGTTGAGTTATGGAGAGTCGAAGTCAACATCAACATCACACGTTTTGTTAAGTATCAATAAGTGTGATGAGTACTTCAAACTTTGAATAGTTGAGTAGAGGTTCCATCATATTAAAATAAGTATGAATGCATGTAAATATCAGAAATTATGAGTATGATTCGATTCTACTTATCTTTTTGAACAATCATTGCTGATCTCTGGTAGGTACCGCGTGCTCTAGTAAGTACATCGATTACTCAGTTAATCAGAATATTCCTGTGACCAGAAATTGCGTAGATCAGTTACATACATATGTACATACATAATTGGTCATTATAACCCTTTAGTCAGGATTACGACCTAGTTTCTCACAGCTCTTATGTTGTGTGTGTTAATTTTTATACATGAGTGGCGGGACCTACAGTTTAAAGTCGACTCCGAACTACAGATTGTTTCAGAAACTTTTCATGGCAATTTTATTTTAACGCTCAGAGTTTTTGCCAGAAATCTGCTAAGAGGAAGCCGCCAAAGAAATATTTTTTTCTTATTCGTTTTGATGTCTAACCTGGGGTTTGAACCATAGGCTCACATGTAATACTTACTAGACTACCGCTACCACACATCAGTTATATAAGTTACAGAAACAACTAAGGAGACTTGGAGGTTACAGTGCTTGCAAGCAACAAGAAGTTGCCGTGGTTTAGTAGGTAGTGTGCTGACTTATTAGACGTAAAGCCAGGGTTCGAGCCCCAGGCCAGACATCAAAACAAAAATATGAAAAATATTTCTTCGGTGACTTCCTCTCAGCAGATTTCTGGCAGAAACTCTGAGAGGAAATAAAATTGCCATGAAAAGTTTCTCGAAAAATTTGTCGTTCGAAATCGACTTTAAACTGGAGGTCCCACCACTCATGATAAAATTAACACACACAACATAAGTGGTGTGAGAAACTAGGTCGTAATCCTGACTGACGGGTTGTAATGACCAATTATGTATGTATGTATGTATGCAAGCAACAACCCTTTTGTAAAACTGTTTTTCAATACTCCTTCCACTTGAATTGGGCTAGGTCGTGTAGCCTATACTTTTAATTTTCCAACAACTGCTGATAGGGCTCTTATTAGCTCGTTTTTAGTTTTCAGCTGTTGTACTGCACGACGAAAGTTTAAAGATTGTAAGGATTTTGAAATATTTTAACAATAGCAACAGCAACAAAACAGAATGTTTTTAAAGTTAAAAAAATAAATATTTTTCCAATAAAAGAACACAAAAATTTTTGTTTGTGTGTTAATATGTATTCTACATTATACTTTAACAAATTTAAATAAAGTTGGCTTTAAAAAGTTGTATAGGAATCGCCAAGATCCTCTCGTATAGGTAGGTACACGGTGGTAAAAAGGGTTTTTTAAAGTACATGAGTTTTAATAGAAATTTTTTAAAAATTAAGAAAAAACTTTAACGAAAACCGAAACACAGCTCATTAAACATTTCGAAAGTTCTGCAGAAGTACTTAGAATAATAATAAAACAGTGGCTGCATGTAGTAATCCGTCTTGTTAAAGTTTTTTTATGTTTGTCCTTCCCATTATAATCCATAAAATTTTGTATTCCATTCTGGCAGTTTAAGGTCTCCACAAGAAGTATACCTCGATATTTCTTTTGGCTGCCGGTAACCTTACTTCGTTGAATATCAAACTTCCCAACGTTAGCACTTCACATACCACAGTTTATATGCATATGTACATAGCGTACTTCGTTGTTACTGTTCGTCATCCGTATGTTATGGCAACTTCTAGAACCTCACTGTTGATTTGTTGTTGTTATTTTGTTGGAGAAAGTGGCAGTTTTGTTAAATTAAAACTTCCACACGCATAGTGGCATGTTATGATAGAACGTGAAACAGTGCGATGAAACTAAACGACAAGCCTTAATGAATCGGTCTTGACTCCCTTAGACTCAACCTGAAAAGCATCTGAAAGTTTAATAAATCTAGTGATGATAGTATGGCATCTGGCAGCCAAAACTCCGTTAGATTGTAGTGGAAGGGTGGGTTAAATGAAAGAAGTCTGGAACAAGTCAGAGGCTGATATTGGTAAATAAAGTGGACAATACTCCTATTTCGTATTCGATTCAATAAAGAGCTGTATGGGCTCCCCAACGGCATGGACATTAACATCCAGCGGGCGTGCTGCCTCGGTAAACAGGTAAAGGGTGTTTTTTATAGAGGTATAGAACTTTAAGTTGCAATAAAACAACGATGGATTATTCGATTGACATGAATTTTATTTATCCGAAAGATAATCTTGTGGCATTGCATTTTAAATATGATTTCTGGCATATGACCGCCACGGCTGGCGCGGATGTAGTCCAATCTGGATGTCCAATTTTCGATGACTTTTTCCAACATTTGTGGCCGTATATCGGCAATAATACGGCGAATGTTGTCTTCCAAATGGTCAAGCGTTTGTGGCTTTACCGCATAGACCAATGACTTTACATAGCCCCACAGAAAGTAGTCTAGCGGTGTTAAATCTCAAGATCTTGGAGGCCAATTCACGGGTCCAAAATGTGAAATTAGACGGTCACTAAACGTGTCTTTCAATAAATCTGTTGTGGCACGAGCTGTGTGACATGTTGCGCCGTCTTGTTGAAACCACATCTCCTGGACATCATGGTTATTCAATTCAGGAATAATGAAAAAGTTAGTAATCATGGCTCTATACCGATCACCATTGACTGTAACGTTCTGGCCACCATCGTTTTTGGAAAAGTACGGACCAATGATTCCACCAGCCCATAAAGCGCACCAAACAGTCAGTTTTTCTGGATGTAACGGTGTTTCCACATACACTTGAGGATTACCTTCACTCCAAATGCGGCAGTTTTGTTTGTTGACGTAGCCATTCATAAAATGGACGTAGTGCGCGATACGTTTTCCGCACAGAACCATTATTTTCGAAATAAAATTGCACTATTTGCAAGCGTTGTTCAGACGTGAGTCTATTCATGATGAATTGCCAAACCAAACTGAGAATAAATCACTTGACAGCTGTTAAATCGGTCGCCATCTTGAGAAGTGATGCCAACTTAAAGTTCTATACCTCTGTAAAAAACACTCTTTATTTGATGCGTTAATTAGAGGAAACCGGAGTAGGGGTCGACCTTGCCCGGATTGGAAGAATCAAAGTGAATGTGCGCAAGAACAAGAGGCGCCTGGAAGTATGATAAATGAAACGTTAGCGGCCAATTATATAAGAAAGTACCACAGAATTATTGTTCTCTGTGAATAAAGACATCCCTGCCTTGCAACAAAGCTGAACTCGAATGATTCTGTTGGTTTTCCCTTGTCCCAAACCCCAACTTTAGCTGTTGAACAGTGTATTGAAAATATTCTGTGTTACTACCATGATCTCCAATATGCTCCAGATGTGTTTCCTTTATACTGAGCCGTGTTATACTCTAACCAACGTAGTGATATTGCAAAAGCACGATGGGTTTGCTCTAAAACTAGCCTCCTGATTTCCCAAATTTTTGTTAAGTGGCTTGTAAATAAGATTTCAGATGGCTTACCATCAATTTGAAGAGAATTTTCAATTAACGAAACAATTTTTAAATCAAAAAACCTTATTTATTCATTCATTTCATCCTTTAAGGCTGTAATACTCTGTGTTTTTTAAATATTTTATTTAATTTCTTGCTCTCGCTCTCTCTCTCTCTCTCTCTGTTAAAGTCCTTGTTCTCTTCATTTAGTTTCTAACAAAAATTATTAAAAAATTGTTTTTTCTTCTTGTTTTTTTCGACTATGCCATTAGAAACAGCATGTATGTGTGTGTGTGTGTATTTGTGTGAATGCAATGACTTTAATATTTTTCCTTGTTGCTTAATGTCCTTTTTTTTGCTCTCTGTATTCCCCCTCCACCCCCTCCCTCTATACATTTTTTTCTTGCCGTTGCTGTTGCTGTATCTTCATAGCGTAGTTAGTGGATGCATTGCTCCAGGATATGTAATGCAATGCAATGTTGGCAGCCTTAATGCTTAGCATTATTCTGTTTCTTGTTCTTCATATATTCCGAAATACTCCCACACACATACACACACACACACACACGTACTCAGATTTAAATAACCATTGGATGCATTCAGACATGCAAAGCACTTCGATGATAAGAAGTATGGCCCTGTCTGTATGCCTGTGTATGCATGTATACTTGTGTGTCTATGTGTGTGTGTGTTGGCCTTATATGGTTAAATTACCATGAAAAAAGTGCCTTATCACTATGCCTCGTTGCTGTTACTATACATTTTTATGTGTATTTAGTAGAAAAGAGATTCCCAAACTTTTACATTTAAAACGTGTTCTTATTGCAAATGAATTAAACCCAACAACCCGGAGGGGCAATTCACCGTATCCTTTAGACAAAAGATGTCAAGGCTTCTACTACTGACGAAGTAACTGAGGCTTATGATCCAAATCCTGTAATTGAAAACTTAGGTTCCTGCGACCTAATTAGAAGATTCTAGAGATTAATAATATAATGGGAGAGCAAATTTCAATCTCGGACAATCCACATATTTTTGGTAAAATTTGCACAACGCTCTGGGCAACTGCTTCTAGAAAATAACGACAAAGTAGGGAAAATCCTCAAGTCCCACAGTCATGTAAGCACTTTGAACAATCAGCCACGAACCATTTGGGATTCACCTGCTAACAGTAGTTCCTGCTATGCCGTACAGCTGGAACGGCGGCTTATTTTAACGACAAAGAAGGGAAAATTCTCAAGTCCTACAGTCATGTAAGCACTTTGAATTATCATTCACGACCCATTTGAGATTCAACTTCTAGCAGTAGTTTCGGCCTATGTCGTACAGCTGGAACAGTGGCTTATTGTTGATATGAAGAATATCGTAAGAAAACATTGTTTTTTTTATTCTAACATTTGAGACTCTCTGTTATAGTGACAACAAAAACGTACAAGAAAAAAATCCGTATGCCTGACTATATCGGTGTGTGTTCAAAATATATTTGTAGGTGTACGTTGTTGAATGCAAGTGAATTTATGTGTTCGTGTGTGTGTGTGTATATGTGTAGTTGCCAACCTAAAACTGTCACAGACATTAAGTTGCCGGTGTTCTTGTTCCTGTTGTTGTAATTGTTGTTGCTGTTTTAATGCTGTTGTCAGTATGAATTTTTTTTTTTGTTTCTCTCATTGTATAGGTACACACGTTCATTATAAACGAACAACAACAACGACAACAACAACAACAACGTTGTCATTTTAAGTCCTGTCCTTCCTTTGGCCTTGTGACTAATGTTTTCTCACAGCAGTAGATCGTTATGGTACCCAGTCAGTGGTAGTCAATTTTGCTGGTTCATTTCGTTTTTCGTTTTGAACACCTGAATCTGTTACGTTTCGTTTCAATACAAAAAAAATTTTCTTCCTTTTTTTCTTCTTCGTTTTTATTTTTTTTTTTTTCTAGAAAATAAAGCACCTGTACATAGAGGGATACAAATAGAATTTATGTATGCGAAGAGCAACACAAGTCGAGTATGGACAACGTATTTTGCAAGATTTTTTAAATTAAAAAATTTTCAAAAAAAATATACCGAAAAAATTTTAAATTTTTAAGAAAAAATTTGAAGAATTTTGTGTGAATCTTTTTAAGGTTTAAACTGTAGAACTCAGTGATTATAATATTGCAATGTGTGTATGTGTGCGTTTTTAATCTAGGTACCTTAAAATAATACTTACAAGCAAATGTTAATGTTAAACGAACAAATTGATGTGACTGAATATAACAAGAACAACTAAAATAACAAAAATTAAAACAAAATATTTCTTATAACACATGCAATACAAACAACAAGTGCACTAACACTCCCTCTCTCTCTCTCTCTCGCTCTCGGTACCTCTCAGCAATATAACAGTTGACCCCGAAGCAGCCAAAACCATGTTGTATTATTTTTTCTTTCCATTTTCGCCACTGTGTCTGCAAATATTTCTTCTGCTTTTTCATTTTGTGTAACGGTAAACGTGCATTGAAACTGCGGGTGTTTTAAAAAAGGCTGTCCTTTAGGTACTTACAGCAAGACAAACAAACAAAACAAAAAAATACACATGAAAACAACTATTACTACAAACAGTTGATGATAGTTGTTGTTTTTGATTTCTCTCTGTCTCTCCCTCTCTGCCAACCGAAGGTTAACAGCAACGTTATTCGATTATTAATCGGAAAATTTTCTGTTTGTGACAATTTGACACGACGTTACTATTGTTTGTTTGTTTTTCATACAAAAACCTTACACAGCAAAAGGACAGAGTGAGAGTGAGAGAGCGAGAACAAAACGAAAAGAGATCTTAAATTTAAGAATGCAATAAAAAAGAAAGGTAGCCTGCAGCTCTCTTATTGTTTACAAGTGTGAAATTATGGGATTTTCTTGAAATCACACCTCGTCGATCAACAACTCTTGCTGAGCATGAACATTAAAAGTGAGGGGGAGACACAAAAAAAAAGACTATAAAAACCAGTTGTTAGCCTTGACATTCCAAGAAACGTTTAACTGTGTTTAAGTGTGTGTGTGTGTTTTCTTTTTAAAATTTTTGCGTGAGAATCTTGATTTCCTTCTAAAAATTCTTTTTTCCAATTAAAAATTTTGTTAATAAATCTGCCAGAAATTAATTTTTTTCCAATTAATTTTCTCATTATCTGTTAAATGTTTTCTTTTATTTGCTTGGTTTAATAAGAATTTTAATTTAATTTTTCTTCTTTTTTTTAATTTTGCAATTAAATTGTGATCCTTTGCACACGTTTATTTTGAAATGCAAAAAAATTTTATATTTTCTATGGGATTGTAGACGTAAGCATAAGCAGTGTAAGCGTAATTATAAGCAGATCAAGATTAAAATAACGCTGACTGGCTATGCATTGGCTGTTTGCATTTGGTGTTGCCATCGTTGTTGGTCACTATTTTATACTCTTTTACTTTAAATACACACACATACACATTTGCTGTCTGCCTATAAAACCATAAACATATGGAATTGCGGTCATAGTGACAGATGCTGTCACATCCTGCAAAATAAATTTTCCCCATGTTGTCCATTGTGTGAATATTTGTTTAAAATGGATTTTATAGTGTGTTTAATAATTAAACAGTCACCTTATGAATTAATTCCAATATTAGCCATCAATGTATGGAAAAAGGCAATCACACTTTCACATCATAATGCCTTACAAACTGTAACTTTCTGACTTTGAGATGAAGTGCTTAATACTGTTCGTATAACTATAAAACAAAGTGTGTGTGCATGAATAAATATGTTGCACGCGTACCCATTAATTATGAACGTATTAATATTGGACATAAAAACACAAACACTAATACACACGCATACACACACATTCGAACAAACAAAAATAAAAACATACTCAAATAGTACAAGCAAACACAAACTGTGCTCTCTATATTTCTCTCTACTCTTTCTCTCCTCTATCTGCTCTTATCAACTCATTCCCGACCTTTCTCATGTGAGTACGCTAAGCCAACGATTTAATGAGAATTTTTGTTGTTGTTGTTGTTGTTTTGTTTTCATAGATTTTATACTCATCGTCCTCATGTCCTTAAAGTGCAAATTCATTAAAGCCAAAAATATTGCTGTACTGCTGCTGGCTGATGGGTGTTTGTATGTATGTATGTATGTGTGCGAATGTTTGACGGTGTATGTATGTATATGTATTAACATACGGTTAGTATATGTACTAAATATACTATGTATTGTATGTACAATGAATGCTTTTATATGTATAAACTGCTGCATGATTATGTATGTACATATATAGGATGTGTTTGTGTGTGTGTATGTCTCTCTCAGTATGTCGTTTATGCAGTTATAATTTATTACTTCAACAAAATCGTTGAAGAGAAAAATAATGCCAACATCGTTATTAAAAATGGCGCTTGTCTGATGAAATGTTGTTATTGTTGTTATTGCTGACGTTCTACTATAGTATGTATGTGTGTGAGTGTACATATTATTGATAGAATCTATATTTAAATATGTATGTATGTTTGTGCCTGTATTAATGTTTATAAAACAGTCTGCTCTGCTGTTATTTGTGTGGCGGACTACACAGTTTTTTTCCTTTTTTTTGTTTTTGTAGTTCTCCTCTATCCCCTGTGTCACAAATATTGACGTTGGATGACAATGACGGTTTGTGAATATTTGCTGGTCAGGAATGATGATGATTTTTTTTACTACTCATACTCATACTCATACTCTAATATTTATTTGTTATTATTATTGTTGTTGTTATTGCTGTTGTAGTTGTTGTTGTTATTATTATTATAAACGTCCTTCCACTACACTTTACTTTTCAACATTGTTTGTTGTCCGGCAAGGCGGTGACTAGTCAATATGCCAGTCATTCATTCATTCATTCATTCTATCAGTCAGTCAGTCGTTCATTCATTCATTCAGTCATTTGTTTATCATGGGGTTTTAAATTAAATAAAACCAGGCTGGTGTCTGTAAGTTTTTTTCCATTTTTTTTTGTCCATTGCTTGGCTTGAGCATGTGTGTGCCTGGGACCTGATTGACACGGTTTTTTCTTTAATTTTCAATATGAAAACATTTCAAACAAAATATTACAAAATTTAATAATTTAAGCTTAAGATTTCGAAGCACATTAAATAAATGCAGCAGCCAGTGATTAAACTCATCGTAATAATTGAAATATTCGTCAAACGCTTGCATTTCTGCCTGATTTTTCATTACTTCAGATTGTTTGCATGCCGGCTACGCTTCCTTAAATGAGGTCATGTAACCTTTTCAACTTCGAATTGCTTGCGACATCGTTCGGCGAACCAAGCAAGATATATCGGGTCCGCCATCTAACGTTCTTTTTTTTCAACTAGTGATTATTTCGTGAATGGTAACACTTAGCTGATGTCTGATTTGATAGATAATTCGTTTTTTCCTTCCGCTGAACGAATATGGACCATCCAATGCGTTTTCGCTTCGTTACGTGGGCCTGCGATCGACTTACAGAAGATGCCGATTTTGGCACAAAAAAAATTATCTTTTCAGGGTAAACAAGCAAAATTGTCGCATTTGGGGCACAGAAAACCCGCACACATACATTGAAAAGCCGACGCATCCAAAACGAGTCACTGTTTGGTGCGGATTTTGGTCCAGAGGCATAATTGGGCCATTTTTCTTCGAAAATGAGCAAGGAGTGACCGTTACAGTCAATGGCGATCGTTATCGGGTCATGTTGAATGAATTTTTGTTCACAAAAATTGAAGAGGAGGATATTGGCAACATTTGGTTTCAAGAGAACGGCGCTACGTGCCACACAGCCGAAGCAACACTCGATGTTTTGCGCCCTGTTTTTGAAGATCGCATTATCAGCCGCAGAGCTGATGTCGTTTGGTCACCTCGGAGCTGTGATAACGTCAAAGATAAGTATTACGCCGACAAGTCAGAGACAATTGACGCTTTAAAGGACAATATTCGTGAAGCCATTGGTGAAATACAGCTGCACACAATCGATAATGTGCTTAAAAATTGGACCGATCGTGTAGGCTACTGCATGGCCAGCCTAGCTAGCCATTTCAATGAAATTATTTTCCATTATTAAACGGAAGGGTTGTACTTTGAAATAAAAAAAGAAATTTGAGAAAATATTCAGTAGTTTTTGTTTTTTAAAGCATTTTCAAAAAAAAAATTATTTGGCGGACCCTTTAGAATCTGGCATTAAATAAGATCACGAACGAAGTTTATGTGATCGGCAGGAGTATCAGAACAAACGTTACGGCCAACAACTATACTTTCAACGTTGTCCAGTTGCCATTACTTAAGAAAATAATGTCAGTTCGCAGAGTTCAAGCATAGAACTTCCACCTGGTGCTATTATGACTCCAACAATTGAGTGGTAACGCAACTGTCTCGTGTGATGAAACTTATGCTCTCCAAGTAATTCATTCTACCCGAGTTTTTCTATGGCGTAGAAGCATGTACGCTGTTACACAGTGATGCAGATGTTTCAGAAGCATTATTGAGAAATGTTCCCCGAAAAATCTGCGGTATGGTGTCGCAGTAAATTAAAGTAGTAAAGATATCTTGCGTGCGATGAAACTAATGCTCACGAAGAAGCTAATTCTCTTCATTCTGCAGTTCAGTGGCTGTTGGTGATCCGGCATGACTTTCGGATGTAAAAGGATGAACATTTGATATGAGAATCAGTAAAATACGGCGTAAAAGACTATCTTGTCTGTGCTGACAGTAGCATGTTTAGGATGTCTTAACACCGATTGATGCCGTTCGCAGCAATTGAGCCTCTGTTACTCAACAACGTGGACAATTTTGCGGAAGGATTTAGGTGTGAAGCCTTTCAAAATACAGCTGGTGCAAGAACGACCTACCGCAACGCAGAATTTTTGGTGAATGGGCGCTTGGAAAGTTGGCCGAAAAATTCATCGAAAAATTGTGTTCAGCGACGAAACTCATTTTTGGCTCAATGGATACGTAAATAAGCAGAATTTTCGATTTTGGAGTGAAGTGCAGCCACAAACATTGCAAAAGCTACCAATGCATCCAGAAAAAGTTACAGTTTGGTGCTGTTTATGGGCTGGTGGCATCATTGGACCGTACTTCTTCAAAGATGCTGCGAATCGTAACGTAACTGTGAATGGTGAGCGCTACCGTGAGATGATATTCAACCTTTTTTGCCCAAAATGCAAAAGCTTGACTTGCATGACATGTGGTTTCAACAAGACGGTACCACATGCCACACAGCACGCGTAACAATGGACTTATTGAGAGGCGAATTCGGCGAACATTTTATTTCACATTCGGGACCGGACAATTGGCCGCCTAGATCGTGCAATTTAACGCCTTTAGACTATTTTTTGTGGGACTATGTTAAAGCTCATGTCTATACAGACAAGCCCGCTTCAATTGACGCATTGGAAGACAACATTGAAGCATTTATTCGTGAGATACCGGCCGAAATGTTGGAAAGAGTATGTCAAAATTGGACTATGCGGATGGACCATTTGAGGCGCACTCGCGGTCAACATTTGCATGAAATAATCTTCAAAAATTAAATTATATGGACCGTACTATCGATTCAAATAAAGATTTCATGCATTTTTCTAAATTTTATGTGTTTTTTTTTTTGTATGTTCGTTGTGTATCTTCAATTATATTTCCTGTTACGGTTACTGTGTTGTTTTCTTCTTTTTTTGCCGTATTTAATTAAATAATAAAATTAAATTTAAAAATCCTTTTTTAAACAACAAAAAAAGGTGAAAATTAAACATATTTTATAACGATTCCCTGAAGTAATTTTCGTTGTAAATTTTTATTGCATTTCACAAAAAGATTTATGCTTACGAGGAGCAGTATTATGGCTTCATATGGCCCAGCCAGCCAGCCAGCCAACCATCCAATCAGCGTTAGCAGGATGACAAAAATTAACCTCTCAACAATGAAATGCAATTTCATATGTCGTCTTATCTAGATTGTGGCAGGCAATGTGGCAAAAAATGTTGCATCAGTCAGGCTGAAAATTATGAAATTTAATGAAAAAATACAAAAAAAATAATTACAATACGGGGGAAAGGTTAAAATTAATTCGTTGGCAACAGATTTTCAACAGTAATGGCAAGATTTTTAAAGGTTGAGTCATAGAAAACCCTGTTTGGCTTTAAAAAAAATTCAAAAGAACTCTTATAATCACAATGCTGTGAGACGTAAAGGACAAGTTTGACAGACTTAAGTCTGTTCTACATACATACATACATACAAAATTGGCCATTACAATCCTTCAGTCAAGATTACGGCCTAGCTTCTCACATCACTCATGTTGTGTGTGTTAATTTTCTACGTGACTGCGGCAGCTACAGTTTAAAGTCGACTCCGAACGATAGATTTTTTTGAGAAACTTTTTCATGGCAATTTTTATTTTAACGCTCAGAGTTTATGCCTGAAATCTGCTGAGAGGAAATCGCCGAAGAAATATTTTTTCAGATTTCGTTTTGATGCCTGACCTGGGTTACGAACCCGGACTGTAAGTCTAATAAGCCAACACACTATCTAAAGGGTCCGCCAAATAACTGTTTTTTTTTAAATGCTTTAAAAAACAAAAACCTACTGAATATTTTCTCAAATTTCTTTTTTTATTTGAAAGTACAATCCTTCCGGTTAATAATGGAAAATAATTTCATTCAAATGGCCGCCTCGGCTGGCCATGCAGTAGCCTACACGATCGGTCCAATTTTTAAGCACATTATCGATTGTGTGCCGGTGTATTTCACCAATGGCTTCACGAATATTGTCCTTTAAAGCGTCAATTGTCTCTGGCTTGTCGGCGTAACACTTATGTTTGACGGCACGCCACAAATAACGTTTTACAACGTTGTCAAATCGCAGCTCCCAGGTGGCCAAACGACATCAGCTCTGCGGCTGATAATGCGAATTTCAAAAACAGGGCGCAAAACATCGAGTATGGCTTCGGCTGTGTGGTACGTAGCGCCGTCCTGTTGAAACCAAATGTTGCCAATATCCTCCTCTTAAATTTTTGTGAACAAAAATTCGTTCAACATGGCCAGATAACGATTGCCATTGACTGTAACGGCCACTCCTTGCTCATTTTCGAAGAAAAATGGCCCAATTATACCTCTGGACCAAAATCCGCACCAAACAGTGACGCGTTTTGGGTTCGTCGGCTTTTCAATGTATGCGTGCGGGTTTTCTGTGCTCCAAATGTGACAATTTTTTTTGTTTTCATACCCGCCAAGATCAAAATGAGCTTCATCTGAAAAGATGATTTTTTTATTCAGTAGGTTTTTTTTTCAAAGCATTTTCAAAAAAAAAAGTTATTTGGCGGACCCTTTATTAGACCATGGAGACTGTTCTACTTAACAAAAACAATTTTTTTAGAGCTTAGGAACGATTCGGCTTGATGGTGACCCCTATTATTATGTTATTAAGCGGAACGTTTTTTTAAGTATTTCCGTGGCTTTTGTGTAATCACACAGAATGGCTTAGAACCTCGTTTCGAGCATCAGTGAACATTTTCTTTCAAATACAGTTTGCTTGGCATGCCCTCAATTTTCTTTTCAATAGTTTTAGATCATCATAACAGATGTCTTTAATTTATTGTGAAATCAAAGTACCAATTATTGAGTACTCCATTAACATACTTATTCAATAAATCGCTTAAATTGGGCTATTTTCCCTCCTTTTGGAAACAATCATTTATCATTCCACTGTTTAAATCAGGATCTAAAGCTGATATGTATTTCAAATTATAGAGGAATTGCTAAACTCAACATTATACCGAAATTATTTGAAAAACTCTTATGTGATACACTGTCATTTCAAGCATCGTCTATTTTATCTGCTTCCCAGCATGGATTCTGTAAGTCTCGATCAACAATCACAAATCTTCTTGGATTTACTTGACTTTGGTAAATGATGGATTTATTGTACGCAAACAAACTGACGTCATTTATATCGATTTCAGTTAAGGCATTTGATAAAGTAAATCATAACTTACTTGTTCATAAGCTTAATTAACTTGGTTTTAGTTCATCTTTATTGAATTAGATTAATTTGTATTTAGTAGACAGAAAGCAGTGCGTTAAATTCTAACTTTATTGATGTACTGTCAGGCGTACCACAGGGTAGTCATCTTGGGATTCTCCTATTTACTCTTTTTATAAATGATCTCCCTTCTGTTATCAAAAATTCAAACACATTAATGTATGCAGACGATGTTAAGATATTTTTATCATTTAATAACATTGAAGACCAAGTACTTTTACAAGAGGATATTAACTACTTAACCTCTTGGTGTAGTATTAATTTAATGGAGCTGAATGTTAAAAAATGTAAATATATGTGCTTCACTCGATCATCACCAACCAATGGATTTTACACAATGAATGGTGCCGCTCTTGAACTAGTTAATACCTTTAACGATTTAGAGATAGTTTTCGATTGTAAATTGGACTTCAGAAATCATATTACATCAACTGTTAGCAAAGCTACATGTACCCTGGGATTTATCAAACGATGGGCTAAAGAGTTTTCTGATCCTTACCACACTGGTTCGCCCAATTCTTGAATATGGATCTGTAATATGGGACCCTCAATACGCTGTACACTCTGACAAAATTGAATCAGTTCAAAAACTGTTCTTATTATTTTGTCTTCGTGGTTTAGGAAATGAATGGGATTCTAATGAAAGGTTACCACCTTATGAAAAACGCCTAGCACTCATTAAATTACCAACTTTAAAAAGCCGTCGTAAAATGCTAAATGCTGTCTTTCTTCTGAAGCTGATTAATGGCGATATCAGCTCTCAATTTCTGCTAGAAAAACTTTCCATAAAAGTACCTGTTCGTCCGACTAGATACCATAATTTCTTAAATATAAAATATTACACAGTTAACTACGCGAACTTCGATTCATTTCGTAGAATCTGTAATGATTTTAATAATCTGTATCTTCATATAGATTTTAATAAAAGTATGGAATCCATTAAAAAGGATATAATTTTACAATTAAACACATTTAATTAATAATTTCAATGTTGTCTCCTTTTTAACTTATTTTTTGAATTGAAATCATAATAATAATAATTCTGAATTGATATATAAAATGAATTGAAATATAAAATGTAATAGTCTGTAAGGATTTTCCATAGACTTGAAATAAATAAATAAAAAAACTAAAAGCCTCAATTGCTTCCAAAATAAGCTCCTGAAGAAGTATGTTCTGTCTGCTTTAACAGCCAGTTTATCGCTTTGAAGAATTGTTATGTTATCCGTAGTCTGGGCTTGATTTCTAAAATCCGTATTCTTTACAGCACCTGGGCTGTGTTTTCTTTACGTATCCTTTACGTTTTAAAGTTATACTTGGATTAACTTGAGCCTTGAATTGATTGAATTCCTTTGAAGGATTGAGCCCAAGCATGTGTTTTCAAGTCTTTTAAACGAATTTCTCAAAAATCAATAGAAAATTAAGAAAGAAGAAGAAGAAAATCTCAATTAATCTTTATCTTGTGCTGCTGTGTGTGCCATACTCAATTTGATATCCTCAATTGATATTTAAGCAGCTTTAATCATCAATCGAACAGAATAGAGAAAGAGAGGTAGAGAGATAGAGAGAGAGAAAGAGAGAGAGAGAGATAGAGACTCCTTTTGATGACATCCTTAAGCCTCCTCTCTTATGATTTGTAATACAAATTAACTTGAAAAGGAGTATTAAAGCCAGCCATTGTATCTCTGTATATGCGAGTGTGGGTGTATGTGTGTATGCGCGTGTATGTGTGTAATACTTTAAATCCTTTGATTTGATTTGATTTGATTGAATTCAATACTTTACTGTTGACAAAATCAAAGCGAAGAAAGGACTGATTCAGTTCAATAGTTTACAAAGGAGGGCCTATTTAGCCGAAGCATTAAATTCATTCAATTGGGATACTGGGATGCCTTTAAAGGTCGTTACAACTGCAATTTGAACACACAATAACACGGCTAACTGAACTCAATGGGTGTGTGTGTGTAAGAGCGTAAGAGTAGCAGCTGATTGAAGAAAAGAAAAGGAAAGAGAAGAGAAAAGAAGAAACAAAAGTTAATTTAAGTTGGTTTAGGCTCTTTGTGTTGGCATTGCTTGCTTGCTTGCATGCTTTTTGTCATCGTCGTGTGTCTTTTTTGGAAGCGATAAATGTCAACGCTGTTGTGTTGTGTTGTTTTTTGTTGTGTTGTTTTTTGTTGTGTTGTGAAAAGGAGCAAATGTTACTGTGTGTTGTGTTGCAACATAATGTTGAGATCCAGCAGCACTCAACGCATTATTATTATGTGAACTTCAGTTTCGTACGCATTGGCTCATGCAATCGAGGTTATTCAGTCATTCATTCACACATTCATTCTTTGATTTTGATGTGTTGGCTCAATGAAGTTGTCAGAAATCCTTCTTTTCTTTCTCTACTCTTTTCTGAATGCTTCTGGAGTATTGAAATAAATCTCAAGAGTTTCTTACTAAACTATTGCTGCTGCTGCTGCTGCCGCCGCTTTGTATGTTCGCATGTAGGCTTATTAGCAAACTTGGTTGCTTTCTTTGCCATTCAATTCAATGCGATTCAATACAATCGCCTATGTATTGAATAAAAATCCTGGCATTTTTTTTCTTTTTTTTTAGCCGCGCTCGTAAATCAGCTCAACATTTAACGCTAAAAGCCGCCTTTTCATTGCTAACAAATCCTGGAGATTAATTTATAGATTTCGCTCTCCTTTTTCAAGGATCATACACACAATAAACACACAATGAAAGCGACACTAAACGTAATACGGCTGCAATAGGGAATTAAAACATTCCATGGGGGGGGGGCGGCATTTTATTCTAACATGACTTCTTATCCAACGAGTGTACTCGTAATAAAATTATTTCATTTTTTAATCAAGAAAACATAGAACATTTTAAAGAAAATTTCGATTTAAAACAGAAAAATTATTGACTTGCTGTTGTAGAACCAAACAAATTTTAAGAGAGAGAGAGAGAGAGAAATGTTGTAAGATCCGAGTTAAACAATGATTGATTAGAACTATTAATGCGATGGAATATCAGAGTATTACGCTGGACAAAACGCTCATTTGGAGCACACATCTTTAGCAGAAGTTGATAACAGCATACTTTAGATGTAAAGGGTGTTTTTTATAGAGGTATAGAACTTTAAGTTGCAATAAAACAACGATGAATTATTCGAAGTCGCCGTGGTGTAGTAGGTAGTGTGTTGGCTTACTATTCGTAAAGCCCGGGTTCGTATCCCAGGTCAGACATCAAAAATGAAATATGAAAAAAATATTTCTTCGGCGACTTCCTCTCAGCAGATTTCTGGCAAAAACTCTGAGAGTAAAATAAACCTGCCATGAAAAAGTTTCTCAAAATTCTGTCGTTCGGAGTCGACGTTAAACTGTAGGTCCCGCCACTCACGTATAAAATTAACGCACACAACAAGAGTGGTGTGAGAAGCTAGGCTGTAATCCTGACTGAAGGGTTGTAATGGCCAATTATGTATGTATGTATGAATTATTCGATTGACATGAATTTTATTTATTCGAAAGATAATCTTGTGGCATTACATTTTAAATATGATTTCTGGCATATGACCGCCACGGCTAGCGCGGATTTAGTCCAATCTGGATGTCCAATTTTCGATGACTTTTTCCAACATTTGTGGCAATAATACGGCGAATGTTGTCTTCCAAATGGTCAAGCGTTTGTGGCTTTACCGCATAGACCAATGACTTTACATAGCCCCACAGAAAGTAGTCTAGCGGTGTTAAATCACAAGATCTTGGAGGCCAATTCACAGGTCCAAAATATGAAATTAGGCGGTCACCAAACGTGTCTTTCAATAAATCTATTGTGGCACGAGCTGTGTGACATGTTGCGCCGTCTTGTTGAAACCACATCTCCTGGACATCATGGTTATTCAATTCAGGAATTAAAAAGTTAGTAATCATGGCTCTATACCGATCACCATTGATTGTAACGTTCTGGCCACCATCGTTTTTGAAAAAGTACGGACCAATGATTCCACCAGCCCATAAAGCGCACCAAACAGTCAGTTTTTCTGGATGTAACGGTGTTTCCACATACACTTGAGGATTACCTTCACTCCAAATGCGGCAGTTTTGTTTGTTGACGTAGCCATTCAACCAGAAGTGCGCTTCATCGCTAAACAAAATTCGCTTATGAAAATCGGGAACAACGGTAATCTCGTTTTGGGCCCATTCGACGTATCTACGCCTTACTTGATGATCGTTTGGCTTCAAATCTTGCACGAGTTGGATTTTGTAAGCACGCAAACCAAGATCCTTCCGCAAAATCTTCCATAAAGTGGATGGACACAGATCCAATTCCTGTGCTCGATGGCGGATGGACTCATTCGGGTCTACGCTCTGCAGCAGCAATAGCTTCTTCTGTACGCACCGTACAGCGTCTCTGGGGATGCGAGTTATCAATAAGAGTAAACGTGGTGCGAAAACGTTCCATGGTTAATCGAGTTAACTGCTCTGATGGACGATTTTGTCGACGATAAAATGGACGTAGTGCGCGATACGTTTTCCGCACAGAACCATTATTTTCGAAATAAAATTGCACTATTTGCAAACGTTGTTCAGGCGTGAGTCTATTCATGATGAATTGCCAAACCAAACTGAGAATAAATCACTTGACAGCTGTTAAATCGGTCGCCATCTTGAAAAGTAATGCCAACTTAAAGTTCTATACCTCTATAAAAAACACCCTTTATAAGACTCTTTGGCAGTACTTGGAGCTTGAATCCCACACTGAACTCCTTTACATTTACTTCGATTGTAAAACTCAAAATCACTGGCGCACTACATGGGTATTGTAAGAAACTAAGTTGTAATCCTGACTAAAGGATTTTAATGACCAATTGAAGCCAGAATGTCAAATTCTGCTCATTTTACGAAAATAACGCACGGAACTGAGAACCTGCTTGGTTTGATTGTCGTAACGACAGAAACTTCATCACCTTGAGAACATTATTGTGAATCCATTTAATTTGTGGAACACAAAACCACGAATAGTTCTCTAATTTTTTAAAGGCCTTGATAATGGAGATGATAATTTTCACTTGAGCCATATATGGAGTGAACAAGATGAGTTCGTTGAAACTGAAAACAAGTTCAAAGACCAAGTAGAAACAGTAGTCATTAAACTCCAGACAATTTCATATGATTTACAACAGGACGAATACTCAAAAGAGTACGCTGCTGGGAAGAGCAAAATTAATCAACACAAGTACAGTCGTGTAAACGAAGCATTTCGCATATGGCTTTAAAGGAGGGATTGACATAAACAATATTATTTTGAGAGCTTGTTGCAGTTGAAAAGGAGCTGGAATATCTTGAAATGCTTGATTATGATCCTCAATTGCTTACAGTTCGATTGGTTAAAAGGAATGGAACTGCTTAGTAGAAATGGTGTTGCATTTCTACATAACAATGTCAGGGTTTCGTTTTTTTATATTTCAAATTCCATCACAGTTTAATTAACTTCTAAAATATCACTACTAGCCATTGACACACACACACACACATTGTGTAAATTTTGTTATAAAAAAAAAGGAATTAAAAATCAAATCCTTTACACTGTCAGCATATGATATTACAATCGGAACCTTTTTTTTTTTGTTTCTAAAATAAGGTCACTTCAGAAATTCATAAAAAAGAATAGAACGCCTGTTGTGGCCCTTGCCGTGGCTGGGCTAATATCACATAAAAAGGATGAGCACCACCTCAAGTATCTCAACAAAAAATAGAAGGGAACTGGAAAGAAATTATTCATTTGCGGTTATTCAATTGGGCCATTATCTCACGGGTGAGAATAAATGATGACAACAACAACAACAGCAACATTATCATTATTTAATAAGGATGCACAACCATAACACACACTACTTAACAGAAATGCCATCAAACAACAGCAGCAGCAGCAGTACAAGCAAAAGTCCCTCTTTTTATTTTACATTTTTGTTGGTTGATTCACGTATGTATGTATGTGTGTCGTGTACTTAGAGAGAGTAATTATAACAACTTTATGGGTTACCAGTCATGACATTCGCATTCCCATTTAAAACAGAAAACACAAGAAAACTAAAGCGACCACCCTTAACAGTAAGTAAATAAGTGAGTGAGTGTGTGTGTGTGAGAGTGCCCTATTTATTGTATTTTTATTTCGGTCTTGATTACTTGATTTTGATTTTTCCTTTTCTCAGTTATTGTTGTTGTTGTTATTGTTGTTGTATTTATTTTTTTTAACACAATTTACACGACTGTTTGCACAAATTGAAAACCCATTAAAAGCAGTAGAGGATGGCACAAGAAATCATTACAATTCCTGTTGCATTGAATTACACAACACAACACAGCACAACACAACACAACACCACCACCATAAACCCAAAAAAGGAAGGACTCAAGCTCATGTAAATAATATTGGCATACGGAAAGAGAGAGAGAGAGAGAGATAGAGGTATAGAGCGGCAAGCTATTCAATAAGTTTAAAACAGTTGTTAACGCAAATATAGTTACAAAGTCATTATTAGTGTGTATCACAGATGACATAGTACAACGAACATATGATCGTATGATCGATTGCATTGCAATAAACCTATCGAGAATATCCCAAAGTCTCGTCAGACTGCTGATCAATGTCATCAAGCGATATCACAACAAGAGATCAGCAATGAATCGTTTTTTCGCTACTCATAAGCGCTCATGAAATTTTAAATATAAGTGAGTCAACAACATTGAAATTTAACTATGTATTCTGATTCATTCGTAATCACCACTACAACGTTGGTTTATAAGTACAGGTTGCATTGAGTAACCGTACAACGTTGACATTAAACTCATACCATTCGAAATATGTTTGATTCATAAGCCCCAACTCATGTAGGTTCATAACTTTAGAAAAATACTCTTATAATATGACTCGAATCATTCCTCAAAATTTACAGTCATAGTTGTTGTTGCATATACAAAAAAAAAGAGACACATAAGCAAAAACGACAGAGCAGCAAGTAGAGCAAACACACAACCTTCCAGTGAGTATTTTAGTGTTCGTACGCGATTCATACTTATTTTGTAACTCGTGTATAAGTTGAGTTATGGAGAGTCGAAACCAACATCAACATCATACGTGTGTGTTGTTAAGTATGAGTAAGTATGATGAGGACTTCAAACTTTAAATATGAGTAGAGGTTCCTTGATATTAAAATAAGTATGAATGCTTATAAGTATCAGAAATTATGAGTATGATTCGATTCTACTCATCTTTTTGAATACTCATTGCTGATCACTGATTACAACCTTATTGCCTCGCACAGAGCATTTGGACCGGATCAAGCTAACGTCTGCTAGCTGCCGGCTCATAATAGTATACCTGGGAATATCATAGCTGAACTCTACTCTGTGGCTGCTGTGGTACGTGGCACGCTATCTTCATTAACTTTTCAGCAGATGGGTGAGGGACAGAGATCAGTTAAGCTGGGAGGATAAATCTTTATATACGTGACCAGGGGCCTTTGGCGGTTTATCAACAATGGTGGAGACGACTCTGCTGAGCTTAATAAGTCCATCGCCAGACTGTTGACAGTGTTCCTTACGGGATATTGTAATGTTAAGCATCTAGAGTAGATCCCAGACAGATTGTTAAAGGCTATGTAGAGTTGAGGACATAAGTCGCCGTAGTCTAGTAGGTAATATGTTGGCCTATTAGACGTAAGGTCACGGTTCAAACCCCAGGTCAGACATCAAACGAAAATACGAAAAAGTATTTCTTCGGCGACTTCCTTCAGCAGTTTTCTGGCAAAAAAAACTCTGAGCGTTAAAATAAAATTGCCACAGGAAGGAATCGACTTTAAAATGTAGGGCCCGCCACTCATGTTGAGCGTATTCCTGACTGAAGTGTTGCAATGACCAATTATGTATGTATGTATGTATGTATGTATGTAGGTAGAGTTGAGAACAAGTTGGAGTTTATAAAGCAAGTCTTCCGCAAATTCCAGCCGTTGATAGGGAAAGAGTACTTGAACTCTCTGTCTGTCTGTCTTCAATAATTTACAATGGCATGAGGGGTGTGGCTGAGGAGTGTACATTCATTCTCACGAGCCTGATTGATCTTTTCTGTTTCGCTGTTTCCTTTGATCAATCTCTACCTCTTTTATTTTTTCTTTATTCGCTTTTCTTTAAGAAAAGAATAATGGGAGCTCTGGCTTCCCGTTGTACTACAGTTGCCATCATAACTGTACGTGTACTCAAGACAGCCTAACAACTTAAGACAGTATGTTAACTCCAGAATGCTCCTTGCTCTCCTGTTACTCAAACCAGTTGCGAAGCATTTGTCTAAGTTGTAAGGACAGTCAAGGAGAAGACTATCTGTCAGGACATTACAGCTATTTTCTTAAGAACTTATATCCATCAAAACTTTTAACAGCCCAGTTTTGCTAATGCACAGCGTCTTCTCATTTTTCTTGTTCAACTATTTTTTTAAACTCAACTGTATGTACTTCATATGCATAAATGCTTATCAAAACCTTTACTTTTTTAAACTAAAAACTATGCAACAACAACAACAACAACAACAAGATGAAAAGGCAACACATGAGATTGCATTCATTAAAGTACTCATACTCTTGTACTGGTTGTTGTTGGGCTAGTGGTAGTGGTAGTGGTGCTTTGTTGATAACTTACTTATTTACTTACTAATGTTACATGCCAAAAGGAAATGACATTGAAACCACAGCTTCCGAAACCCATGAGTAAACGATTTCATTACTTTCGTAAAGAAGAAGACGCACAAAACCTCTAACCAAACGAATGCAAAACGTAAAATGCAAAATGTGTTCGTTGTTGTTGTTGTTGTTGTCGGTTTGGTATGGCAAGGCATGGCATGAAACAGGAACATTTCAATGTCAGTTTCGAAAAAAAAAAAGTTGAAATTTCTGAAGCGTAAAGTTGTTAATAAAATACGAACGAAACCAGTAAAGAAGAAGAAGAACTAAAATTGTCACTCAGGGTGTAACAAACCACTACGAAAAATTGGCCTCTAATGCAAAGGCAAAATAAAAATCGAGTGCAACAGACAGACAGACAGACAGACAACTGGTAATATGAGCGACTTTTAAGTGGAAACAAATAAAACCTTTTAATTAAAATCAGACTCTTAACGACCCTGCCTGCCTGTCTGTTAGAGTCTGCCGGCCACTACAAATACCATTTGGCTGTTGGCTGTCGGCTGTTACTATTGCACTAAACCATGTAAACGTGGAAATCACAATTACTGGACTGAATTGAATTGAACTGAACTGCGCTGGTAATTTAAAACTAAAACCACACATAAACGACACCCAAGTACTCAGAACACTCACTACTGTAGAGCAGTGTTGCTACAATGTTAACGCATTACAATGCAATGCATGAGTATGAATGCCAGCCAGTACAAGTGTATTGGCTCTGTTGGCTTAACAGACCAAAAACAAAAACAAAGAAAAGAAAAAACGAAAAAGTAAAAGAAGGAGGGAGAGAACAAACGTTTAATGATAATTAACGCTTTGATTTTTTATTTCTACTGCGAACAATAACAACAACAACAATTTTCAACACAATTTGTAACCGAACGACAAACGAAATTTTACTTGCAAAAGTCACACACGACAGACGACGACGAACGATTCCCCTTGCTGGCATGCATTCAAGCCGAAAATGCCTCAAGGAATTGTGTATTCGTCGACAAATTCCCAGTTGTATCGAATTTCTGTAATTGTTTCAGTGCCTTAGCAGTTGATCAGGAATTAAAGAAAACAATTGCAACAACAACAATATGACACATACATATGTATGAACATGCTAAGCAACCAACATGCAACAACAACGTCATCATCACCACCATTTATCAACAACAGCATGATTATCAATCGGTTTTCATTCGTTAACCCCCTGCCTATGCTGCTGCATCAAACTTCATTCAGTTGTGTTCGGTTTTCTTATGATGAATTTGAACGTTTCAAAAAAAAACCATGATTATTGTTGTTGTTGTATTTCATTATTTATTTATCCAAAGTTAATTATATTTAATATTAGTTTAACAATTAAGAGGTTTGTTTATTTATTTGCTCGTTTTTTTTTTTGTTTGTTTTTGTATTTGTTTTACATTCAATTAAACTTGATTTTATTTGTTTATTAAAACACATACACAAGCACGCCACTGGTTCAAGTGAATAAGCACTTTTGAGACAAATTTAAAAAAAAAATTTTATTTAATATTACGAGTTAGCTTAGGTTAGGTGAGAGGACGTGAAGACAAATACAGTACCTGGAGGTCCAGTTGATCCATTGTACAATATCCTAAATGTGAGAGGATAATAAGGAAAGGAAGTATGAAAGTGGGAATAAGGAAGCAGAGCAATCATACACAAACTAACAGAACACACAAGAAAGCGTGACTACACTAGCACTTCTCAACCCGCTCAAACTAATAATGAATCTATGGAGAGCCTTTATATCGGCTCTCGACACAGAATTCAAACCCTCAAGCCTTTGCCAAGGGTCCTCAACCTCAACCTAAAGGGTCCGCCAAATAACTTCTTTTTTTTTTTTTGAAAATGCTTTCAAAAAAAAACTACTGAATATTTTCTCAAATTTTTTTTTATTTGAAACTGCAATCCTTTCGGTTAATAATGGAAAATAATTTCATTCAAATGGCTGGCTCGGCTGGCCATGCAGTAGCCTACATGATCGCTCCAATTTTTAAGCACATTATCGATTGTGTGCAGCTGTATTTCACCAATGGCTTCACGAATATTGTCCTTTAGAGCGTCAATTGTCTCTGGCTTGTCGGCATAACACTTATCTTTGACGTTACCCCAAAAATAATAGTCCAACGGTGTCAAATTGCAGCTGCGAGGTGGCCAAACAACATTAGCTCTGCGGCTGATAATGCGATCGTCAAAAACAGGACGCAAAACATCGAGTGTAGCTTCGGCTGTGTGGCACGTAGCGCCGTCCTGTTGAAACCAAATGTTGCCAATATCCTCCTCTTCAATTTTTGTGAACAAACATGGCCCGATAACGATTGCCATTGACAGTAACGGCCACTCCTTGCTCATTTTCGAGGAAAAATGGACCAATTATGCCTCTGGACCAAAATCCGCACCAAACAGTGACTCGTTTTGGGTGCGTCGGCTTTTCAATGTATGCGTGCGGGTTTTCTGTGCCCCAAATGCGACAATTTTGCTTGCTTGTTCACATACCATACATACATACATACATAATTGGTCATTACAACCCCTCAGTCAGGATTACAACCTAGTTCCTCGCACCACTTATGTTGTATGAGTTAATTTTATACATGAGTGCCAGGACCTACAGTTTAAAGTCGACTCCGAACGACAGATTTTTGAGAAACTTTTCATGGCAATTTTCATTTTAACGCTCAGAGTTTTTGCCAGAAATCTGCTGAGAGGAAGTCGCCGAAGAAATACTTTTTGTATTTTGTTCTGATGTCAGCCAAGATCAAAATGAGCTTCATCTGAAAAGAAGATTTTTTTGCCAAAATCGGCATCTTCTGAGAGGCGATCGCATTCCCACTTAGCGAAGCGAAAACGCATTGGATGGTCCATATTCGTTCAGCGTAAGGATAAAACTAATTATCTGTCAAATCAGATATGAGCTAAGTGTTACCATTCACGAAATAAGCACTGGTTGAAAAAAAGGAACGTTAAATGGCAGACCCGATACTAAGGGCTGGACAGTTACAGAGGAGGTGTTCCATAGTCTCCATGTATGTATGTCCATCAGAAATGTAGCTCAAAATGTCATCATTCAAGTGCATCTTCAGTTAGACCAAACGACTTACAATTTTCTGATTCTCGGGCTTCACTACCACCAAGTGCCAATAGATACTGTTTGCCCGCAGCTACTGTTTTATACCATAGCGTTGTTTCGATTTCTTTTCCCACAAAACTTAATACATTTATTCAAGTACGTGCCTCACAATATAATTCTTCTTTATTTTCTAGTTTGTTTTCTGTTTTTCATTTCTTTTTCGATTTTCCTAATGACCCTATAATTTATTTAAATGTTTTAAGACTTCTTCAATACTTATTATATTATACTGGGCTCCTCAATAATTTACAACGAAAGAAAAAAATTTCTAATTATTGGCCCTGTCCGTTGGCAAGAAGGGAATTAAATGATGAAATGAAATTAATTTATAAACCGCGCCTCCTTAAATATTAACGTGGGTAAGGAAAGCCAGTAATTTTAATTTCATGCCCTGTACCTGAGTTAATAACTTCATTTATGTATCGAATATCATATACTACCCTACACAAGGTTTAACCCTTTCGATATTAAAATGTTGCAACGTATGTATGTACGAGTACGTGCAAACACAACACAATAGAAATGTTACAACAATGAAGTTAAAAATTGAGAGTTTCATTCAATTTCTTCTTCGACTGCTTCTTCTGCCGCTTCTTCTAATACCATATTCGAGACAAATTTTTAATTTGTTTGGAAAAGAAAAAAATGAAAGAAAAAAAAGAAGTCATTTGTTGTTATTTAACATTTACAATAACAATAACAACATCAGCAGCCAGCAGCAACTACAATATTATTAAAAAGAAAAACAACAAACAAATATGTTTTCTTTGCATTTCTTTTAAACGAGTTGATCGTGTAACCGAATTAAAACACGAGGGAAAAAACGAAAATCTTTCCGTTTTTCTTTTTTGTTTGTTTCCCTAAATAAAGTGTTGACTGTTTAAGAGTGGCAGTGGTAGTGATCTGCTGCTGTTTATTGTAATTGAAAATCATTTTCATTTACATTAACATCAATGTCTCCTCATCATCATCATCATCATCATCATCAGTTGAACTAAAGCAGCGTTGTGCTGATGTTAATATGTGACGTTAAGTCACTGATTGTGTTAATTATTTCCAGTTATTTCCCGTTTTTTTTTTTTGCTTTCCTTCTACTAATTATTGATGATTAATATTCTAATAATTGAGTTAAAAACATTGACAAAAAGTCCGATTGCTTTAGGCATCTTATTAGCATGTCAACGACTGTTGTTTTCATTGATGTTGGCATCTTGACATCTGTGCAACGGCTTTTTTTGTTTAGAAGAATGGAACACTTCCCAGTGTAGCATATTCCGAAAGCGCTTAATTTTTAATCAAAAAACTTGTACAAATTAGCGTTATTCACAAATTGTTGGATGTACATAATAATGTGAAGTCGCCGTAGTTTAGTAGGTATTGTGTTGGCTTATTACACGTAAAGCCAGGGTTCGAGCCCCCGGCTAGGCATCAAAACAAAATACAAAAAAGTATTTCTTCGGCGACTTTCTCTCAGCAGATTTCTGGTAAAAACTCTGAGCGTTAAAATAAAAATTGCCACGAAAAAGTTTCTCAAAAATCTGTCGTTCGGAGTCGATTTTAAACTGTAGGTCCCGCCACTCATGTATAAAATTAACACACACACAATAAGTGGTGTGAGAAACTAGGTCGTAATCCTGACTGAAGGGTTGTAATGACCAATTATGTACATATGTATGTATATAATAATACTGCCTAAAAAAGGTATAAAAAATGCTTCACTTTTCCATTGAATCCTTTGCGCAGCGCATCATCAATTGTTCCAAGTTGTCGAGAAATGTTCTTCTGTCGTGTTTTTCCATTATGACTCTGACTGGGATGGTTTTTGTACCAGAGATTAGCAATGAGTATTCAAAAAGATGAGTAGAATCGAATCATACTCATAATTTCTGATACTTATTCTTATAGGCAATACATTTGTAATATCAGAGTTGTAATAAGATGAGTAGAAAAGAATCATACTCATAATTTCTGATGCTTATACGCACTCATACTTATTTTAATATCATGGAACCTCTACTCATATTCAAAGTTTAAAGTACTCATCATATTCATACTTAACAACACGTATGATGTTGATGTTGATTTCGACTCTGCATAACTCAACACATACACGAAGCACAAAATAAGTATGATTCGCATACGAACACTAAAATACTCACTAGAAGACTGTGTGTTTGCTCTGCTTGCTGCTCTCTCCTTTTTTGCTTGTGTGTCTTTTTCTTTTGTTGTAAATGCAACAACAACTAAGACTGTAAATTTTGATGAATGATTGGAGTTACTCGAATCATTTATAAGTAGTATTATAAGCATTTTTCTAAAATTATGAATCTACATGAGTAGAGGCTTATGAACCAAACATATTTTGAACGGTATGAGTTTGATGTCAACGTTGTACGCGTACTAATTGCAACCTGTACTTATGAAATCAACGTTGTAGTTTTTTTATTTTTTTTTTTTTTGGCGTGTGAGGTAAAGTTCAAAATGCCTTCGCACTTACAGAGACCGTCGTCAGCTGCTTCGAGTGGGGCTTCCAGTACAGCAATCCCTCCTCAATCGCTCCATCTACTTTGCCATCGCCGTATAGTTTGAGATCTGACATCTGCGGTACTAATGGCGAGGTTTTCCCTCTTCGCTTTCCATAATCTTATTCGCTCGAATGCCAGCAAGTCGATAGGTGTCTCACCGGTGATCACGAGGACTGCGGCGCCCGATACCGTGCGATAGGCCGAAGCGACTCTTAGTGCAGCTGTTCGTTGCACCGCTGCTACTATTTTCCGCTTGGATTTAAACTCCAACGCATCTTCCCATATCTCACGGCCATAAAGTAGTATCGAGTTAGTCGTTGCCATAATCAATTTACGTTTAGACTGCGTTGGTCCGCCGATATTTGCCATCAGTCTGCTCAACATGCCCGTTAGTTTTGCTGCCTTGGTAGCCACATGCTGTATTTGAGCCCAGTAGTTAAGTCTACAGTCTAGTCTGAGACCCAAGTATCTCACTGCCTTCTTAGTGATCAGCGATACGTCACCGATCTGCATACTTATCTCGAGTGGAATGTGAGCCAATGTCATCAGTATGCCTTGCGAGCTCTAGTCCGTGGTCCTCGAGCCATATCTGTGTCCTTATCACGACTTGATTCAGTTGTAGTAAGTACGAATGAATCAGAATACATAGTTAAATTCCGATATTGTTGACTCACTTATATTCAAAATTTCATGAGTGCTTATGTGTAGCGAAAAAAGATTCATTAGGTTAGGTTAGGTTAGAGGACGGAGTTCGAATTGACCCAAAGTACAACGTCCTAGTTTCTCACACCACTTATATTGTGTGTGTTAATTTTTATACATGAGTAGCGGTGGGACCTACAGTTAAAAGTCGACTCCGACAGACGACAGATTTTTGAGAAACTTTTTCATGACAATTTTTATTTTAACGCTCAGAATTTTTGCCAGAAATCTGCTGAGAGGAAGACGCCGAAGAAATACTTTTTGTATTTTGATGTCTGGCCTGGGGCTTGAACCCTGGCTTTTCGTCTAATAAGCCAACACACTACCTACTAGACCACGGCGACTTCAAAAAACATTCATTACTGATCTCTAGAATGGATTCCATTTACTGTAGCCTGCGGTTTCCATTCCATTCACTCATTCCACTGCCCCTAATCCACCATATGTATGTATGTAATGAGAACTGAGATTTGCATCTCGGGTTCGCACACATTATGTCACCTCCAGGATTTCCAGAATAACAAAAATGACAATTTGTAATCAATTTCCATTATTAGGCAATAAAATCAAACAATTTTGCTAGTCAATCATTACAGGTCATTGCTTCTTCTGTTGCTTTAAATAGAAGAATTTTAATGGGAGTCAAGACAATGATCGAAAGCTGTCGACAAAGGACTTCAGGGCTTGTAAAATTAGGTCAAACTGAGGGTTAAATGGAATTGGCAGGGTTTTTATCGTTATGAACTGAAACAATCTAAAGAAACGAACAATTTACAACACGATCATTTGAATAACAATCAAGAAAGACTGTGTAACATCCTGGGCTCAACAATGTAGGTAGTGTGTCCTACCATGGCAAAGACAGGTCACGAAGAGTCTGTATTTGGCTGGGCATGCATTTAATACATTCAACGTATAACTTGGACTTTACCATGTCTGTCTGAAAAACTCTCTCTTTGGTAGTAAAATAAACAGGACAACCAAGGAGCTGGTTAAAGTTATTTGGTCAAGGATTTCTTTGTTTGAAACACACTAAATCTGTTGGCAATGGAATTAAGAAAAATGTCAAGGAGTTCATAGATTAAAAAGGCATAGGACTTGTTGTGGAAAACTGAATTTTCATTGAAGAAAATTTTAATTAAAAAATTTATCCCAAAAACTGATACCTTTTTATGTGTGGACACAACATATTCCATGGTGAAGATCTTCTCTATTCAATTCGGGAGTTTTTTTTCTTGCAACACTTTTAATAACTGGGCTACTGGTTTTAATTAAAATCCAGTCCAGCAGTAATGGTGAATAAAAATAGCGGAATTAATTCCTTTTTTTTTGGGATTTAAAAACGTTTTTCATTTTAAATTTCTTTATTTCACAGAAAGAAAATAAAGAAGATCAACGAAAACAAAAGCAACTTTTATTGTGTCGCATTGTCTTCAACTGCCTTTTTGGGTTTTTTTTTCTTTTTGTCTTAAAGAGTGCGTAAAACAATGGCTAGGGAAACAATAGGCAGCTGGCTGGCAAAATAGTAGAACACATTATAAAACAATCACAGACAGAATAGCGACCAGGCAACCCACTTAAGACCCTTCTTTTTAAGTTTTTTTTTTTTGTTCTTCTGTCATTCTTTCATTCATTATTTAAATACGCGATCTTGTTAAAGCAACAAAACTTGTTAAGGATCTCACACGTCTCATTTACCTACAGAAGCCCGACAGCATACAGAAGCTCTTGTTGAAATGCCTTCGTGAAGGCACCCTTTTTGATTAAAATGGCATTGGCATTGGCATGGTGTGGTGTGGCATGGAAATTATTACAAGATTTCAATAAATAAAGCAATTCGCTGGCTTAAGATGAATTGGTCAACTTTAATACAAAAAAAAGAAGAAAAAGAACGCTAAACACCACCACCACCACTATCATCATCAACAACACCGTGAACGCGTTCATAGACCGCTGTACCGCTGTTTTCCTCATCATTTACGCTACGTTAGCTGGCTGGCTGTTATACTTATGCTCGTATCATGTTTTACCGGATTTCCTAAAGACATTCATAGAGAATGCAGCATAACAGCGTAAACAGCTACTCTACTCTACCCTCTAAGCAACTGGCGGAATTCAATTTTGTTTGGCATTTTAATGTGCACCAACACGAATCTCTGTTTGAGATTAAAAATCCTGATGCAAGTTTTGTTTTTTCTTTCTTTCTTTCCTTTTTTAAAATGTCTGACCATTCTACACGCTGTATCTGTTGTATTAAAGTGCAGAACATATTATTGAGTATGTTTATGTATGCGTGTATGTGTGTGTTTAAATTTTTAATTATTTATTTACTTTGGATTTATTTGAGTGCATAAATTTTGTTTGAAATCAAAAAATGATCCAAAAAAAAATCGTGAGAAAAACGCAGGAAATTATGCATTTTTTTGTAAGCAGGGCAGGCAAAGAATGCAATCATATTACACATTGGTTTCTCTCTAACAATCATTGGATCTGAAAGTATATAAACAAGCAGGGGAGATTAGGTTCGAGAAGAAGACATAGAGGTACTTCAAGAAATTCAAACAAGAATCCTGAGTTTATTCTTCCACAAAATAGGACACAGAAAGAAAAAAAATATACCGAACAGCTTGCGGACTGTGAGTCTTACAGATCCATCGACCAGTTTAGAACACTTCAGCGTTCCATCTCTTAGGGGTGCTCCTGGCAACACTAATATGACAAAACAGACTCATCTTTGCATCTTGTCCAGAAATTTCTTCCTGACTTGTTTTGTCTCCTTGAATTTTGCAACTACTCTCTTCTACAAAGGAAATATAAGCTGTGAACTGGAATTTACTTCTAATTTCTAGCCTCATTGTGACTAAGAGGTGAATTACCTATAGAAAGTTGTCTAGTTTATTCAAGTTGTCAGTGAACTTGCTATAGAAAGTGCAAATCATCGATGAATTTACTATAAAATATGGAAGTCATTCATAATTTTTATGTAAGAAATACAAGTCAACGATAAATTTACTTCAAAAAAGAAGATGCAAATCATCGAGAAATTTACAGTAAAAATTAAATGCAAGTAATCGGTAAATTTATTGTAAAAAATGTATGTCATCGATAAATTTATTGTAAAAAAATGCAAGTCATCGATAAATTTATTGTAAAAAATGCAAGTTATCGAGAAATTTACAGTAAAAAACAAATGCAAGTCATCGATAAATTTTTTGTAAAAAATGCAAGTTATCGATAAATTTACTATAAAAAATGCAAGTCATCGATAAATTTACTGTAAAAAATGCAAGTCATCGATAAATTTATTGTAAAAAATGCAAGTTATCGATAAATTTACTTTAAAAAATTCAAGTTATCGATAAATTTATTGTAAAAAATGCAAATGATCGATAAATTTATTGTAAAAAATGCAAATAATCGATAAATTTATTGTAAAAAATGCAAGTTATCGATAAATTTATTGTAATAAATGCAAGTAATCGATAAATTTATTGTAAAAAATTCAAGTTATCGATAAATTTATTGTAAAAAATGCAAATCATCGATAAATTTAGTGTAAAAAATGCAAATAATCGATAAATTTATTGTAAAAAATGCAAGTTATCGATAAATTTATTGTAATAAATGCAAGTAATCGATAAATTTATTGTAAAAACTGCAAGTCATCGATAAATTTATTGTAAAAAATGCAAGTCATCGATAAATTTATTGTAATAAATGCAAGTCATCGATAAATTTATTGTAATAAATGCAAGTCATCGATAAATTAACTGTTAAAAATGCAAATAATCGATAAATTTACTGTAAAAAATTCAAGTCATCGATAAATTGACTGTTAAAAATGCAAGTCATCGATAAATTTATTTTAAAAACTGCAAGTCATCGATAAATTGACTGTAAAAATGCAAGTCATCGATAAATTTATTGTAAAAAATGCAAGTAATCGATAAATTGTCTACAAAGGTTAGTATAGGTACTCTGATCATTCTGCTAAGGAACAGTTATTTAATAGCTATGAGGACAGCCAAGTTGACACCTCAGTGATTCGGAACGTTCAATCCGTTTTCTTATTCGAAGAAGTATCAATGTTTTCGAATATTTTCGGATTGCTATCCCACGTGAATTCCCGTTTCAGTTCATTTTTTTCGAAGGGAATAGAAGCTTTTAAACAACCGTTAATTATTTTATTTAATCATCAGCATAACTGATGAATTTTTTTATTTTTAAATTCTTTTTCGAATTCATTCCTTTACATTTCCTTTGCTTTTGTTTTTACGTTTTTTTTTTTGTGGAAAATATTAATATTACCTTATATTGCAATTGTCTTTATCAAGTGGTGGTATTGTTTAATGTTTCCCGTAAACCCAATGATTGAGTCAGTCATTCATTCAGTCGCACAATCATTAGAATGTGAATAAAATATTTCAACGATAAATTCCTGGCGATGTAATAAAATGCGCTAAACATTGGGGTGGAATTTCTCAATTTCGTTATAAGAACGAAAGGACAAAAGGAAAATCAAAATTCATGTAAAAAAATTCACAAACAAAATTGTTACTTTTCACCCCAAAATACAACGTGAAAATATTAAAACACAAATACAACAAGAACAGCAACAACAAACAAAGCAAAGAAAAATAAAACGATTTTTTTCCTATTATTCCTCCCCTCCACGAACCTCAATAAAACGCGATATAAACATGGTGAAGGCGATTTACATACAGCGATAGAAAACATTGATACAAGTTTCTTGAATGTGTGTGTATCAGTGTGTAGGTAGACAAGGATTGAGTTACTCAATACTTGTGTTCGTTTAACGAGTCCATTTGTAATGGTTGGTTTGGTCAACGAACAACAACAACAACAACAGCAACGATGAGGACAAGAACGAAAACGTTAACGAATAAGCATTTGCATTCTGCGCGGAAGCAGTTTTTCCCGTTAGATTTTAATCTTGTATCATTCGCGACTTGATTTTGATTTCAGTTTTTAGATCAGGGTGGCAAAAGCAAATTATTTTTAGCTTTTGACGGTCATGGGAAAATTTTCATAATGCAACAACAGTTACAGGCATTCATACATATGTATGTATGTACGTATGTATGTACATATGCAAACGATTTTCATGAAAAGCAAATAAATAAATAAATATTTATGAAAATGAAATGTAAATAATTTTTTAAATAAGGAGTAATAAAATAAATAATAAAGGAAAGGTGGTCTGTCTATCTGTCTGTCTGTCTTATTAAATGGTAGAAGAAATTTAAAGACATCATGATCAAATAAAATTCATTTTTTCCTACCTTATAAATTGTCTCACATTATATGTATGTATGTATGCATGTTTCTAAATCAATAGTTTTGAGCCTGCAAGCCTTATTTTTGGTACTCTATAATACCTATACATGTTTTTGCATACGTGATTAACAGCGTTGTGTGTGTATGGCTGTGTGTGTGCATTAAGAGTTCAATAACTCTTTTAAAATGTGTTGATCTCAATTTTTGATGTAACTTTTATTTGTTAATTGTTGTTCATTTTTTTTTTTGTTTGTTTGTTTTCCCCATTTTGTTCATTTTTTCCATTTTTTTTTTGTTTCAAAATAATTTCCGCATTTAAACAGCAGTTGTGCAACTGTGCAAATTCATTTCTGTTTCATTTTAATTTTGCTTTTTTTTTGTTGTTTTTAAATTCAATTTTTAAAACAATTAAAAGAGAAAAAAATCTAAAAACACACACTGATTGTTCAACAATAAAATTTTACCCCGCCAAGCATGCACAAGCAAACACGCAAAATAAACAAAGAACTGGTAGTGTATGCAGGCATGTGTACTTGCACACACATTAACATAACCAAGCCTCCTATCATTTAAACAAAAAAAAACATAAGCAAACTTTTAATTTCTCTGCAATTTTAATTAAAAAAAAAAAACAAAAAAAAAACGTAAACATTTAACTATACCAACAACATCTCTCATAGTTTTAGCATAAACAGTTATATTTACGCATTTAAATTCTCTTTTTCAAGAGAGTTTATCTGTGTCTCGACAGCACAAGATGAAAAAAAACACAAGAACAACAGCAGAGAGCAATAACTTAAGATTTTCTCACAATGTAAGTCAAAGAAATTAAAACATAATTTTAATGAAAAACAACAACAACAACAACAAAAGCATTAAATCCTACAGTAATAATAATAATAATAACAACAACAACACTATGATTCATTGTTTTGTATTGTGCTGGTGATAGAAATTGTGATGATTGACTTGCAAGATGTTGTTGTTGCTAGTATTACTGTTTACCATTATTATTCATCATTATTATTATTTGTTTTGCTGTTGTTGCTGCTGTTGCTGTTGTATTTTTAATACACATTTTTTTATGATGTTCTATTGCTTCTGTTTTGCTAACACAAACACACTTTAGTGCAAGAGACAGAGAGAGAGAGCAGCTTAGGAAGCCAGGAATGTGTGTGCTTGTGTGGGTTTTTGTTTATACAGTCGCGTGTTATTGTGTTTATTCAATTGGAATGTGTTGTCTATAAAATTTTTATGCAAAAATTTTAATATTTTTTTATACAAAAACAAAAGCAAAATATGACAAAACAAAAAAACAAAAAATGCCAATGAAACCGTTAAGGAAACACACGTTTTTAAACGCTTTATTTAAATTATAAAAACCCGGCATAAAGAGGGAAATCAAAGAAGAAATTAAAGCGTAAGTATCAAAGAGACAGAGAGATTTCTAACGGTAAGTTTTACAGGCTGAATCGCATTATTTGGTTTTTTAGTTTCTCATTTTTAATAATAGTTTGTAAGCAATATTCCCTTTAAACATATCGTTTCTCTGTTAAAAACTGTATAATAAGAGAATAAAGTATATGTACGCTCCCCTTTGTTCTATATTTTTTGAATATGTCACCGGTTTTGTAGTCAATTTTAAGTGTCCTTCAGCGGTTAGGCGATCTGAATTCGTAAATCAGATACAGTCGGCCTTTAAACCGCTGTATGCAAACTTTTTTCCTTAACTGTACATCAGTTTGTGTGAAAACAAAAAATTTATAAGCCGTAGTGTAAGAATAAATAAATAAATTGAAAAACACTACACTACACTTTACAAAAACACAACACGGAGATGGTGATGCGGTTTTTATTTTTTTTTTGAAATTTTATTATCGCTGTGGTAGTTGCTACTGCTGTATCTGTATTTATGCCATATTTTCTATCTCTACTCTGTTTTTTTTCATTTTTTTAATAAAATTTTAAATATTTACCGCAAAAAAAATTAAAATTGAAACCGCCACTATCGTCATAAAATAAAACACAACACTTTACCTACGACAATGCAAACAAATACGATACGCTACGCCCACATATCAGATGAGGAGCTCATCAAATAAACAACAGCAACAGAAACAATAGAAGAAAAAGAAGAAGAAAAATAAAAATTCATATTCATTGTACAGTAAACAACCTGTCGATTGTGTTATAAAATGTGGCAATGGTTGGTTGGATGGGTTACCTGCAAAACATTTCATCTTCGGTGTGGAATACCATCAGCATCATCACGAACATTGTCACCAGCAATATTGACAGCCGACAGACAGACAACAGCATTTTAATGCATCGCACATGTAATACTAGTTGACTGTCAATGGGATGGGATGGGATGGAATGGGTGGTTTGTGTGTGGTTGATTTCCCTAATGTCATGTCGTTTAAAGAAATATTAAAAAACAAAAACAAAAACAATATAAAAAATGGATGTGAAAAAAATATCATCATCATGTGTTACTTAAGCGATACGATACGCTGTACCTAGTGGAAGCAACACCTTCTAATAGTCGTTTATTTCAAAGATACTTTCAATGTAATTGTATTGTTTTGTGTTGTTGTTATTATTTTTATATGAGGCACTTTACTTTACTACAGTGTGGGCCATTAAAGTTTTAATGCATATTTTACAAGGAAATTTTGGCAGCTAAGAAAATGGCAATTGAAAAAAAAGTACCAAAAGCAAAAAAAGTACCAAGGCTTTGTTAAATCAATTTGAAAAAAATAGAAGACTAATTAAGGTACTTTTCTTAAAAGTACTTTGGTACTTTTTTGTAGTTTTAGGGATAAAAAAATATGGAAACGATATATTTTTAATCGAAAATATTGTTTCAAAACCGCTGGCCTAGCAAGGCTGTCAACTACTTAATATCTTCCATCTGAAGATACAGTTTACCGTCGAAAAATGCTTAAAAATCTGCCTGCAAAGTAGTGATTCAAAGAGATCTGTTTTCGAGCATGTATTTAAAAAATGTACTTTTTTCTTTGCGTGTAATTAATTTCATTGAAATTTTGTCTAGTCGTCTAAGGCCTTCTCAAATGTGTTTGCAATTGTATGTGTTAGTGGTGTTGGTGTCGTTGGCATTGTGTTTTTGTTGCATTTGTTGTTATCACGCATTGTTATATCGTTTAAAAGCTATTAAATGCATTATTGTTGTTATTGAGAGGAGATATATTTACAAAAAAAAAATATTTCAAATAACACAACAAACCTTACTTACACTAGCACTAACAAACACATCTACACACACTGTCTCTCCCATGGTATGCTCTTAATGTACAGTTTTTTTTCTTCTGTTCCTACTCTCTTCTCACTTTAATACGAGGAGAGCTCATGTCTTGATATCATATCATTATTGTTATTATTTTTTATTATTGTTGTGTCGTCGTTCCATTATTGTTATTATCATTATGATAATAATCATTAACATTAACGTCATCATTAAAGCAGCAGAGATGAGATTTTATTTTCATACACAATTTCACTTTGTTTACAATGCAAATACAAAACGAAACAATATTTTGTTGTTTTTTATTGTTTTTTATTGTTTTTTTATTATAAAACACACAAACAACATCAATAAACAGCAAAAACAATTTTGCACAAAATTTTTATATTTTTTTTTCATTTCTTTTGATTGTTGTTGTATTTTTTTCATTTCACTCTTACTCACTGGTTTGAATATTTTTTGAATTGAATTTTTGCGTTAATAAAACGTAAACAGAAGAATAAATTTTTTTTTATAAAATTGTGACACCTGTTCGCTGATATTAATGTTCATTCCTGTAGTTTTTTTTTCGTTTTTTTTTTTTTTGTTCCAAATTTTTTCTTTTTTGTTTTTATTATTCTTTTAATGATTTTTTTTTTTTTATTATTTTTCAAAAATATTGACTCCAACGCTAAAAAAAAAATTTAATTGAAATTCATTGAAGGTGTGGATTTGTTTACTAAAAAAAAAACGAAATTAAATTAAAACTTTTTATTGTTTTCTAATCGACAAATATTTTAATTTTTTGTGACTAGAATTTTTAGGGTAATGGAGGCCTATTTTTACAGTGGTGTTCGCTAAGAACACATGCACAGTTGAGTGTTAATAAATAGCAAAACAAAAAATCGTCTCAAATACCTTTTAAAACTGAGAACATTTTACTTCGCTTACACGATGGGTTTCCCAGCTGCATTCTGAAAAATTGTGTGAACATAAAAACTGTCCTTATAGCCGCCGTAGTCTAGTAGGTAGTGTGTTGGCTTATTAGACGTAAAGCCAGGCTTCGATCCCCAGGCCAGACATCAAAGACAAAATACAAAAAGTATTTCTTCGGCGACTTCCTCTCAGCAGACTTCTGGCAAAAACTCTGAGCATTAAACTAAAAATTGCCATGAAAAAGTTTCTCAAAAATCTGTCGTTCGTAGTCGACTTTAAACTGTAGCTCCCACCACTCATGTAAAGGGTGTTTTTTTATAGAGGTATAGAACTTTAAGTTGGCATTACTTTTCAAGATGGCGACCGATTTAACAGCTGTCAAGTGATTTATTCTCCGTTTGGTTTGGCAATTCATCAGAAATAGACTCACGCCTGAACAACGTTTGCAAATAGTGCAATTTTATTTCGAAAATAATGGTTCTGTGCGGAAAACGTATCGCGCACTACGTCCATTTTATCGTCGACAAAATCGTCCATCAGAGCAGTTAATTCGATTAACCATGGAACGTTTTCGCACCACGTGTACTCTTATTGATAACTCGCATCCCCAGAGACGCTGTACGGTGAGTACAGAAGAAGTTATTGCTGCTGTAGAGCGTAGCATTGAGGAAGACCCGAATGAGTCCATCCGCCATCGAGCACAGGAATTGGATCTGTGTTCATCCACTTTATGAAAGATTTTGCGGAAGGATCTTGGTTTGCGTGCTTACAAAATCCAACTCTTGCAAGATTTGAAGCCAAACGATCATCAAGTAAGGCGTAGATTGGTCGAATGGGCCCAAAACGAGATTACCGTTGTTCCCGATTTTCATAAGCGAATTTTGTTTAGCGATGAAGCGCACTTCTGGTTGGATGGCTACGTCAACAAGCAAAACTGCCGCATTTGGAGTGAAGGTAATCCTCAAGTGTATGTGGAAACACCGTTACATCCAGAAAAACTGACTGTTTGGTGCGCTTTATGGGCTGGTGGAATCATTGGTCCGTGCTTTTTCAAAAACGATGATGGCCAGAACGTTACAGTCAATGGTGATCGGTATAGAGCCATGATTACTAACTTTTTCATTCCTGAATTGAATAACCTTGATGTCCAGCGGATGTGGTTTCAACAAGACGGCGCAACATGTCACACAGCTCGTGCCACAATAGATTTATTGAAAGACACGTTTGGTGACCGCCTAATTTCACGTTTTGGACCTGTGAATTGGCCTCCAAGATCTTGTGATTTAACACCGCTAGACTACTTTCTGTGGGGCTATGTAAAGTCATTGGTCTATGCGGTAAAGCCACAAACACTTGACCATTTGGAAGACAACATTCGCCGTATTATTGCCGATATACGGCCACAAATGTTGGAAAAAGTTATCGAAAATTGGACGTCCAGCTCTCTGCTTTCTCATTGCCGGAACGCTGAAAACATGCATTGAAAATCACGTTTTACAACTACATACTAAAGATGCTTCTATTTATACCAGAACCTCTAAAAAAGAAAACAAATGTATGGTGGATGGATGCATCTTTCCGCACTCAAGAACAATCTATGACAGCTACGAATCTATCAATGACATGGCAGATGCAATACAACGTGAGCGAGTTCTCCGCCTCGCGAATCCATTAAAGAACACTGGGATGTTATTCTCTGGATGAGGTAAACCATTACCACAATAAAATCTAGCCGGTCTTTTCGTTATAAAGCCAGGTTAACAATGCCCAAAATTCAGGATTGAAAATATAGTCATTGTAACAGAGTGGACAGCTTCAGAGATGGGCTAGAAAGTGCAGCAAATCTAGGTAAAGAGTGCACGGAATATCCACGCAAATTCTGAAGAAGTACGCTTAGCTTAGTTGTCTTAGTTATTACTGGTTATTGCTCTTTAACACGTTGACTGCCGACTACGAGATAACTCGTCGATTGCGTTCCCTTCTAGGGCGCCGAGCTACGAGTTATCTCGTACTCATGAATGTAAAAAAATCAAATTGTCGTTTTTTGGCAAGTTTTCTGAAAATTGCCGCGGCACTCAACGTGTTAAGCACAATTTCGCTAAGCATAGGGCTTGGCCATACGGCCAATAACTTCTACAGGAGTTGCAGAGTCGAAGACGAGGGGGAAACTGCATATTTTCTCAACAATATGTGAAGTGGTAGATGGGGATACGGTAGCCGAAAGAATACTTATTTTATTTTATATTTCCTTTCTCAAGATGTCAGAGCTGTGGTCTGAGCTTAGGTTCAGTACTTGTTCCACAGCCTACTGTTAAAAATTAGATAAATTCTGTCGGTAGTATGGTTTAAGCAATTATCCAGACTTAGCTCTCATAGGACAGAAGAAATTTCCTATAAAACCAGAAAATATATTGATTTCCAGCTGCATACTAAAGGGTGTTTTTTATAGAGGTATAGAACTTTAAGTTGCAATAAAACAACGATGGATTATTCGATTGACCTGAATTTTATTTATCCGAAAGATAATCTTGTGGCATTACATTTTAAATATGATTTCTGGCATATGACCGCCACGGCTGGCGCGGATGTAGTCCAATCTGGACGTCCAATTTTCGATGACTTTTTCCAACATTTGTGACCGTATATCGGCAATAATACAACGAATGTTGTCTTCCAAATGGTCAAGCGTTTGTGGCTTTACCGCATAGACCAATGACTTTACATAGCACCACAGAAAGTAGTCTAGCGGTGTTCACAATCACAAGATCTTGGAGGCCAATTCACAGGTCCAAAACGTGAAATTAGGCGGTTACCAAACGTGTCTTTCAATAAATCTATTGTGGCACGAGCTGTGTGACATGTTGCGCCGTCTTGTTGAAACCACATCTCCTGGACATCATGGTTATTCAATTCATGAATGAAAAAGTTAGTAATCATGGCTCTAACCCGATCACCATTGACTGTAACGTTCTGGCCACCATCGTTTTTGAAAAAGTACGGACCAATGATTCCACCAGCCCATAAAGCGCACCAAACAGTCAGTTTTTCTGGATGTAACGGTGTTTCCACATACACTTGAGGATTACCTTCACTCCAAATGCGACAGTTTTGTTTGTTGACGTAGCCATTCAACCAGAAGTGCGCTTCATCGCTAAACAAAATTCGCTTATGAAAATCGGGAACAACGGTAATCTCGTTTTGGGCCCATTCGACGAATCTACGCCTTACTTGATGATCGTTTGGCTTCAATTCTTGCACGAGTTGGATTTTGTAAGCACGCAAACCAAGATCCTTCCGCAAAATCTTCCATAAAGTGTGTGGACACAGATCCAAATACTGTGCTCGATGGCGGATGGACTCATTCGGGTCTTCCTCAATGCTACGCTCTACAGCAGCAATAGCTTCTTCGGTACGCACCGTACAGCTTCTCTGGGGATGCGAGTTATCAATAAGAGTAAACGTGGTGCGAAAACGTTCCATGGTTAATCGAATTAACTGCTCTGATGGACGATTTTGTCGACGATAAAATAGACGTAGTGCGCGATACGTTTTCCGCACAGAACCATTATTTTCGAAATAAAATTGCACTATTTGCAAGCGTTGTTCAGGCGTGAGTCTATTCATGATGAATTGCCAAACCAAACTGAGAATAAATCACTTGACAGCTGTTAAATCGGTCGCCGTCTTGAAAAGTAATGCCAACTTAAAGTTCTATACTTCTATAAAAAACACCCTTTACTTTAAAAAAAATTAGGATCATCGCGATGCTATTATTTTACCCTCAACTGTACAGAAAGAGTTTGGCAATACTATTTTGGTTCATATAACCCAAGGCTCAGTAAAACTGAGTCTCTCTCTTTTTGATTTTCCTTCTCATAAAACATTACGAGAAACATATTAACAGATAAGTCGACCATAATTTAAAATTCTTTCCGCAAAAACCTGCTTTATACGATGGAATTCAAATACAAATAAAAAAACAATTCGTAAGAATTATAAAGCGTAACGATTCACTCAGGTGATACTCTTTGTAGCGCTGTTACTGCGGCTGCTATGTACTCACTGTGATGATGACGACGTTGTTCTACTTACCGGGGCTATGCATTATAAATTATTTATGAAATGAAATGGTACATTTACTTTTCCATTTCCCTAACACCACCACGACCACCCTCGCCCTCGCCACCACCTTTCATTCATCCATTCGTCACTACCACCACCGGCACAGTATCATTTGGCAAATTCTACATGGGTTGGCCGCCAGTAGCAGGCCGACAGCAGCAGCAGCAGCAGCAGCAGCAGCAGCAGTAGTAATAGTTGATAGCGCAGATAATATATCCGGTTCCGGTTAAGCCTATATTTGTAATGTTAAAACTTAGTTTAGTTTAGTTTCAGCTCTTACCACTTGTTCGCCAGACAGACTACTAGTGGGTGAGTGGTAACTGAACTGAATACACAACAACAACAACAACAAAAATAAATAAAAATAAAATAAACTGAACTGAACTGAAATGAAATAAATTGTCAATAAAATCCACTTGGAAGTTTAAAAACAAACGAAAAAAATCATTTTAAAATACAACAACAACAACAAGAAGAACATTGAAATCTATGGATGCTTAACTCCATAACATAGCCGCCACTGTAACTGTCGTATGGGCACAGCAAAGGAACCCAACGATTTTCTTACTACCGCCTGAATTGACTCCACTTCAAATGAACATTTTACTGGCAAGTAAAAAGGATGGCAATGGATGGAAAGCGGAAAATAAAGCAAAAGGAACAACAAAAAGCAAAAAAAAAGAAAACTTCCGTGAGCGTATAAATTATCGTATGTAGACTCGTTCACATGGCATAACCACGTAATACACAACAGAAATAAATATACTGGGGCCTACTCATAGGTCACTACGCTTTTTGGTAGTATTTTCGAGTTTCTCTTGAACATCATGATGATGATGATGCTGATGCTGCTCTATGAGCCCCCCACAATAAAACGAAATGAAAAACGTAAAACGGGCAGTCTGGTTGAGTTGAAACGTATAAATCATTTCGCTGCAATTAATTACACGGCAACTGAGTCGATTTATGACAATTGCCAACCAGTCAACCAAGCAACCAAGCAACATAGCAACGAACCAACCAACGAACCAAGCAGCCAACAACTCAAATTGTTAGAGAGATGGAGTAGGAGCAGAAGCCTGGCGTACAGGCATTATACGCTTCATATATGTGTGTGTTGGCGTGTGCGTGTGTGTTGGTATGCAACAAGATTGTCGTCTCTAATTGACATCATTCTTGTCGAGTATGAACTTCCGTGCTGCTATAACCATTACGAATTACATCCAGAGATATACGGTTTACGGTTTTAAAGTTAAAAAATTTAAAAACAAATTTAGTCGCACAATATTTTTTAAGGAAAACATTATAAAACACACACACACACACGCACTCGCAAAAGCTATAACCCACATAGCCACATGAATATAAGTGAGTCCACAATATGGAAATTTAGCTATGTATTCTGATTTATTCGTACTTACTACAACTGAATCAAGTCGTGATAAGGACGCAGATATGGCTCGAGGACCACGGACTAGAGTTCGTAAGGAATACTGATGATATTGGCTCACATTCCACTCGAGATAAGTATGCAGATCGGTGACGTATCGCTGATCACAAAGAAGGCAGTGAGATACTTGGGTCTCAGACTAGCCTGTAGACTTAGCTCCTGGGCCCAAATACAGCATGTGGCCTCCAAGGCAGCAAAACTAACGGGCATGTTGTGCAGACTGATGGCAAATATCGGCGGACCAACGCAAATTGATTATGGCAACGACTAACTCGATACTACTTTATGGCAGCGAGATATGAGGAAGATGCGTTGGAGTTTAAATCCAAGCGGAAAATAGTAGCAGCGGTGCAACGAACAGCGGCACTAAGAATCGCTTCGGCCTATCGCACGGTCTCGGGCACCGCAGTCCTCGTGATCACTGGTGAGACACCTATCGACTTGCTGGCATTCGAGCGAAGAGGGAAAACCTCGCCATTAGTACCGCAGATGTCAGATCTCAAACTGTACGGCGATGGCAAAGTAGATGGATCGATTGAGGAGGGATTGTTTTAGTGGAAGCCCCACTCGACGCAGCTGACTCTGTAAGTGCGATTTTGAATTTTGAAGCCTACCTTACATGCCAAAAAAAAAACTACAACGTTGGTTTATAAGTACAGGTTGCAATTAATACGCGTACAACATTGACATCAAACTCATACCATTCGAAATATGTTTGATTCATAAGCCTACCTACTCATTTAGATTTATAACTTTAGAAAAATACTCTTATAATACTGAGAAATGATTCGATTGACTCGTATCATACTTCAAAATTTACAGTCTTGGTTGTTGTTGCACTTACAAAAAAAAAAGAAAAAAGACAAGCAAAGAAGGAGAGAGCAGCAAGCAGAGCAAACATGCAACCTTCTAGTAAGTACTTTAGTGTTCGTATGCGATTCATACTTATTTTGTGCTTCTAGTATATGTTGAGTTATGGAGAGTTGAAATCAACATCAACATCATACATGTTGTTAAGTATGAATAAGTATGATGAGTACTTCAAACTTTGAATATGAGTAGAGGTTCCATGATATTAAAATAAGTATGAATGCATATGAGTGTCGCGAGTTATGAGTATGATTCGATTCTACTCATCTTTTTGAATACTCATTGCTGATCTATGATATGTACTCTGCTCTGCGTGAAACACACATGTTGTTGACATTAAATGACTTCTGGGCTGCTCATTGTGGAATTTACAAACAGAGAACGGCCAATGGCATGTATAGAGGAACATCATGTCAGCATATGAACCGACATACATACATAATTGGTCATTACAACCCTTCAGTCAGGATTACGACCTAGTTTCTCACACCACTTATGTTGTGTGCGTTAATTTTATACATGAGTGGTGGGACCTACAGTTTAAAGTCGACTCCGAACGACAGATTTTTGAGAAACTTTTTCATGGCAATTTTTATTTTAACGCTCAGAGTTTTTGCTGAGAGGAAGTCGCCGAAGACATACTTTTTGTATTTTGTCTTGATGCCTGGCCTGGGGCTGGAACCCTGGCTTTTACGTCTAATAAGCCAACACACTACCTACTAGACTACGGCGACTTTGGTATGAATGTCTGCCATCATATTTCGTTCGCGCCTCATGTTCTAATTATGTTTTAAGCACGTTTTAATTGCCCTGCCTACCAAGTCGGCTATAAAAGCTTTCAAGTATCTCTAGACAGCTTAGAGTGGAGGTTATATCAGCATAGAGTTTTTGGCATAGAAGCTCTCCAATTCTCTTCCTTCATGCCTAGTCTGTCCTGGTAAAATAATTTCATTCTGACGGGCTAGGTTGTTGAGCACGTGGTGAAATTACAGCTACAGACGCCTGTAAACATTTTACAACGCAAGAATGTTTTCATTGTCTCTGCATATTTAATACCTTAGGCTTCGAGAAAAGTTTAGTTCTAAGCTGAGTATTCTATTTCTGAACTACTCTGCCCTTATCCTTGAAAGATCAAGCAGTTCGTGGCTGAAAACAGTCACAGTGACTGATCTGTTGACATCAGATGTTGTTCAGCAACTACTTTCGTTACTGATCCTCGTAACTTAACATAAATCTTTTATCACTTCCTGTAATTTGTTTCATATTCTTTGAATATTAGATCACCTTCTAGTTTTGTTCTTGAAATGCCAACATCATTACACTCCACGTCATTGTCAGCATTCTGGTGGTACTTTACTTTACAGACGAGCAAATTCAAATGAAATTGATTTTGTTTTCCTGTTGTTTTTTTGTTTTGTTTTTTTTTTGTTGGTGATTTCCAACCATAATTAGCATTTCCACAGAAGTACGTGTTGTCACACTAAAAAGATGGACTTGAAATAAAGTCCAAGCAACTGATTGAAGAACATGTAGCAGCCAGCAGAACAGAACAGAACAGAGCAGAGCGGAGCACAGAGTATTCAAGGAAACACACGCATTCATGCATTCAATTTGTAATAATCGCAGCAATAAAGTATCCCAAGTTTGGATTTGGTTTGGTTTGGCTAGTGGCGGCTCCTTGAGCAGCAGCCGTAAGTGCAAGTAAATGCCACCAAACGAAACGAAACGAAACGTAGAGAAAAAAGAAAAGGAATCAGAGCCCGTCGCTTCAATGGAAGAACGATGCCAAAAATGTAATTCTTATGTAAATATGGCCTCGTACAGCTATTAAGACGTTAAACGTATGCTTAGAGACGCGCACCCAAAGAACATATAAAATTCATGCAGTAAGCGTCTGGGCATATGAACGGGAATTAATGTGGCATGTAAATGCTCGTATCTTGAGATCTCTGAATCATCTTTTATATGTATGTGATCGTGGTGTTAAACAGCCAGCATACGCACGTTGTCTGGTTGTCTGGTTGCCTTTACAGCCTTTGAAGGCGTTTAATGTTCTACACACACAGTCAGTTGTTGTCCTGTCTAGTGCTGTATGCCAAGAGTTTTGTTACCTGTTGGTTGGTCTAAGGTGTCGTTAATAATCTAAGGCTTGAGTATTTTAAACGGAAATGTTCAATCGTTCAGTCGTTTATTCCTAAAAAATTTAAATATGCTTGTGGCTGGCTGTTGTGTATCATCTTAATGGGCCTTTATTTTACCATCTCAAGCACGTGTTGATTATCGCCGAGACGTGTAATTAGTCCAAGTCACGCGTTTTTTTCTTTCTGTTTCTTTCCTTCTTTCTTTCTTTCGTTCTTTATTTTATTTTTTGTTGTCTTTTAACAAATCTAGGCTCACATGTAAGTGTAAGTGTTTGATTGTTGGTCACCTTTGGCTTAAAAAGTTGCCTTCCGAATAATCGAATAATTTCGCTTTTTAATTCTTTTTTTATTCAGTTGTTGTTGTTGTTGTTGTTATTGCTGTATACATTTACAGCAAATATTTATTTGCTTCCAAGTTACTCAAGTTACACATCATTTTCCTCTGGCTGCCGCGGAATCCAGTCATAATAATCATTATCGATGGAAACCAGTAGCTCAGCGCTCATGGAGAGGAATAGGATTGCCAACATTGATCAACATTGAATAGGGATTCGGTAGGCTTTTTCTACTTAAGAATTTAATCGGGAGTCTGGAGAAATCATTTCAGAGCAAATTCAAAGCCTTTCTCCTACACAACTAAAGTACAGCGGCACGTAGTCCAATTCCTTAGGCAGACATCTTATTATGATTATGATTTCATAAGCATATCCTGTCCAGTATCAAGTTCTAGAGATGCACTAGACCGCAGAGTATACATCTGCTCGAAGTACTTTTTTTTTACGCCGGGGAGGGGTAAACGTACCTAACCGCACCATAGAGGAAGACGTCACATCCTCCGTGTGTGGGGCCCTCACCCACTAAATCCACCCTCGTCTCGTGGACTTGTTGTGCCCACTCTGGAACTACGGTTTGGCCCTTTGGCTCCTGCGTGTTCATATCCGCATCCGGATTGCGTGTTGAAAGTTGAAGAGACATCTAAGTGTCTCCACTATACCTTTCGTCCAGGTCCCTGTTTCGAATTTCGCTTGACACGTGTGCCAGTTTCATCTATGCCGGCGAGCCCACATGTTCCGCAGCCTTAAGATCCCTCTTCTTAAGTCTTAGAATGCTCTCCACGTAATTCGCTACTGAGGTCCAATTTTCTCTACTCGCGATTATAACCCTGACAATGTTACCGGCCGTGATCGTCCGGACTATTGACGTCAGTGCAGAGCGATAGCTCTGACAGCGTGCACACTCGAAAACAGTGTGCTCTGCATCATCAATTACCTCCGCTTCCTCGTAAAGATAGTAAGGGGAGGCGGTCTTGCGGTCTTCTGTGCAGATATTTTCTAAAATATCCGTGACCCGATAGCATCTGTGTGACGTAGTAATTTACCTCTCCAAATTTCCGACCAATCCATAGCCTTATGTCCGGAATAAATTTCGCCGTCCAGCTTCCTCTATCTTCCTCGTTACATCGTCGTTGCCACTCTGAAATGGTGTTTTCCCCGAAGTGACCGGTTAAGTGATTCCCAGCCGATTTCGCCCTATAAATCTCCATCCATTCTGCCGCCAGCAGATCCACAGGGATTATACCTGCTATCACAATCACGGCTGGGGCGGGTACGCAATGCAGCCGAAGTACATAGGCGAGCAAATGCTTTAAATGGCAAATTATATTGTAAAGATTCGCGACTGCGGAGGTTTTCCATTTCATAGCAGCAACGCAGCCGTTGGTGTATCTTATTCTACCACTCACGAGATCGTAGTGAAGCATTGTTTATTTCTTGAAAGATTGCAAAGCCTCGCCCATACCACTGCGATACAGATGCTCCTCTAAGTACGCCCTTTCGTACTCTTTAACGCAGCCTTTAAGGATGCGACGAAGGGTGGATCGATAGGTAAGACGTCTCCTAGGGAACTACCTCGGTCTGATCGATCGAGTTTCTTGACGGAGCAAGGAAGATTGCAGAATCTCTAGGTTTTTATGGCCCATATTGGACCGCTCTAGAGCGGAAACCGTTAAGGGATCAGGAAAGGTTTTCTACGGGACATTGAGCCCTAAGGCAAGTACAGTATGTGTGTCAGGTCTACCACTTCTTTCTGCAGAATTTGTAATAACGTGTAGCATTTTCTCTATCTCAGTCTGGATCTGCAGACGCAAAGACTTAAGGGTGTTGTCCTTATACATACATACATACATAATTGATCACTACAACCCTTCAGTCAGGATTTCAACCTAGCTTCTCACACCGTGTGTGTTAATTTTATACATGAGTGGTGGGACCTACAGTTTAAAGTCGATTCCGCAACACATCCTTCCAGGCGCCTGTGCTTCTTGAGCGCCTACGCCAGTTGGTCACACCAGTCGATGACAGGGCTTCCTCGACTTTGTCCTTCCAACGGATTCAAGGTTGTCCTCTTCGTCGACTTCTGCAGATTCCCGCATCAAATACCCGTCTCGCCGGAGCATCCTCCTACATTCGAATGACATGGCCGAGCCAGCGCAGCCGCTGGATGTTAATACACTGCACAACGTCTATGTCGTTGAGGCGCTCATTAAGCTTACTGTTGGATCGGATGCGGAAATCATTGCCAACTCGCACTGGACCGTAGATCTTACGTAGGACTTTTCTCTCGAATACTCTCAAGGCTGCTGCATCTGTGCTTAATAGAGTCCATGCCTCTGCGCCATAAAGAAGCACGGGAAGGATGAGCGTCTTGTATTGAGTATTAGTTTTTTCGTACGAGAGAGGTCTCTGCTACTCAATTGCCTATTGAGACCATAGCAGCACCTGTTGGCAAGAGTGATACTGCGCTTGATCTCCAGACTGACACCATTTTTGGTGGAGCCAAGATAAATAAATTCCTTGACTATATTGAAAGCATAGTTATCGTCTCTACTTGACGATAACATATACTTTGTTTTGTCCTCATTTACATGAAAAGCTTTACATGGCAGTTTTATTTTAATGCTCAGAGTTTCTGCCAGAAGTCCGCTGAGAGGAAGTCGCCAAAGAAATATTTTTTTATTATTTCCGTTTTGATGTCTGACCTGGGATTTGAACCCGGGCCTTACGTCTAATGAGCCAACGCACTACTAACTAGACTTACGAGAACACAAATATGCTTTGACTGAACACAGTTTCCACTGTCGGCATCAGTAGTCAGTCCACTATATAGCAGAAGATATCAAATACGAAGGATAGTATGTCGCAGCTAAACTCCTTCTTTCTCTTTAGAAACTAAAAAAAACTGTTCTACGTTCCACAAGGTTGGCTTTGGAAGAGCCTGCATTAATTTATACAAGCATTGGAGATCTCTATTCCTAGCGTTATTTTTGGTTTGTGAACGGCTTTGTAAATATTGGTTGGTTAATTCCAATTTTTTTCTTTTCGATGTTTGACAACCCTATTGATGCTCCTTGACATTGCTTCTTTTTCTTCTTCTTCTTCTTCATTTTCTTGGTAAGTAGTAAAACTCCTTCGCAGGCAACAATGAAATATTTAACGCGTATCTTTTGGGCTAATAACAGCCATCAATTTATGTGTGATGCAAAAACAAATTGCATGTTAATGTTGCTTAGTCGTAAGCCTATATCTACGTATACCTTGGGAACACATGTACCCATCGTTGACTGTAGGTGTGCAACAGACAAGGCAATCACAGAGTAAGCGACCTTAAATCGAAACGAGGATGGAATGAAAGAAAGAAATCATCCCCACACCTTAACCTGGCTTGTCTGGAACGTTTTTGTGTCTGTTGCTACTTTGTTGTTGTCATGTAGTTAGCACTTCAAGATTTATCAGCGTAAATTAATTGCGATCTCGTTAAAGAAAAATGAGAAGAAAAAAAACATGAACTCGAAAGCAATGCAATGCAATGCAACACAGCTTAGCTTAGCTCAGCTCAACTCAATTTCAAAATTTTCCTTTTTTTTTCCTTTTTTTTTTTGCTACAGTAATAGGAGGAAGAAGCATACAAAGAAATAATATTTCATACATACACATACACATACAAACATACATGGTGGCTGTTATCAATAACATCTGCCGCCCCGGCTACTGCTAACATACGCGCTTAGGGATTATCCTGTGTGAGAGTAAAATTGCAACCAAAAAAAGGCTGAGGATAATGAAATACTTGAAGCAGACCACAGGGGGGCCCTAGTTTTGCTGGTGTTTGATTTCCGCGAAATCGTAATTTTTTGGCGGGCTTTGGCCCAGCATGAGACACATTAAAATTATGACAATTATTAAGCGGGCCAGGCCATATGCAACGTTGTATATAACAGTAGCCAGACAGACAGACAGTTTTTATAATAAGCCACCGAAAATTAAGATTTTCATGGCGTATACACACGATCATCCTACAGGCAATGAGTAACTTTAGCTTGGGACTGCTGCTACTCATATTTTCCTTTTCTTTTTGGTGTTGTTTTTGTTGTTTTTTACTTCTTTAACTCATTGAGCAGTTTAAACACGTTTCAGTTAAATTGAAATATTTTACTTTTGATTGTGTTTTTACGTTTTACCGCCGACTCGTAGATCATTTAAAGAATCGATAAATGTGTCACATACAATATATCGTTGGCACATGCTCAAATACAGTATCAATCGATTGAATTCGTATGCAAAACACATCAGCCAGCTTATAACAGAGAGAGAGAGAACTCCATCCAACCATGCAATGACTGCAGTTTTACTAATTTACGTACGTACGTACGTGTGTGAAAAGCTATAAAATCCCTCTACTCCACGGCCCCCTGATAAACAGGATTAAGGTCTCTGGGTACTTAGCATACACAGACATACGAGTACTGTGCAGTTAAGTAAGTGTTCTTCTGTTAATCAGCCTGAATATTTATGATTGACTGTCTGGCTGCGAGTCATCATCTTCTTAATATCTGTCGCCTGTCTTGGAATCTTTCATTTCATTTACGAAAATATACGCTCGTTCAAGCAGTGCGAGGTATGAATATGTGTGTTTAAAAAAAAAAAAGTGTAAATGGTTATGGTTTATTGGCGAACTGGCGTTGCTTGTCGAAATCAATCAGCCGTTAAACGATTGTCTGTCATTTTAAGCTGCCTCTCCCTCCCTAACGTCCTTCACTTCCTTGGCCCATATAATCAAAAACGAGGGTTTTGTTTTCGTTTTTTGTGTATTTTTTTTTTAATAAAAAAATCTCCAAATATGAGTAAATGAATGTCTTACTTTATGGCCACGTTAATAAACTTTAGCAAAAAGAACAAAACAACAACAACAACATCCATACATACATACAAATAAACATATCGTATCGCATATATTCGTAACGTAACGTATCAGTGGCAGTCGACATTTATAAATTGTTGTCATTAATATTGACAAAAAATGAAACGAAACGAAACTAAAAAAAAAAATTTCATTAAGAAAACAAATTTATTTAGTCGTCGTTTATTTAAAAAAATTTTTCGTTGTTGTTTCTTTTTTTCTTATTATTTTTTAATTTAATCTTTATTTTACGGCGTTAATTTTTTAACGCTTTTGCTGGTTTGTGGCATTAATTAATTACAAACAATTATGCGTGGGTTGCTTATTAAGTTGCAACTTTCAATTCCAATTATTTCGTAAACACCGTTCTCCGTTCTCTGCTCTCCCTATCTCTCAGACTGTCTTTAAGACACTCATTTAAGATTAAGATTAATTGTAAGGAAATAACGCAAAAATATTGCAACAAAAATAAAGACTAAAGAGACTTTTGAACAGCGTTTTTAAGCACCTTTAAGTCCAGCTCATTAATATTTTCTGAAATATTTCCTGAAATTTTTTGCAAAAAGTTTCAAATTTTTTGCAGAAAATTCAAATCGAGAAAGTTACCTAAAAATCTATCATTCGGACTCGATGTAAAACTGTAGGTCCAGCCACTCATGGAAGAAATTAGAACACACAGCATGGGCATAGCTGCCAGATAAATGAGTCACCAAATCGTCAAATATTTGTGAAAAAATCGTCCAAATCGTCAAAGACGTTTATTAAAATCGTCAAAATATCGTCAGAAAAAATAAATATTTAAATTAAAAGTTTTTCAAACCAAAATTATTTCTATGGTAGTAAAACATATAAAGTCAATATATGTACATACATATCTTAGTTCAAAATTAAAACATTTAAAAAAAATTTTTAGAAATTAAAAGCTAGCGTCCCTCATCTTCATTTATTAATTTCTTTCCAAAAAAGGGTAAAGTTTTATATAATTTTCAGGAAAAAATTGTTTAAGGACTAAGCAATCTATCCCAGCCTTGTTTATTCACACATAAGCGCAGCAAAAATATTGCATCATCTTAATCTATGGGTGGTGTAAATATTAAGGAGCCAGAAGCTCTTAACATTCTGATCATTCTGATTCAGTGTAAGTTGGCTTCAACCGACACATTTTTCAGTACCTTCACCGACCGAGAGAGTCGGTGCCCCAACGTCTATTTTGAGGTTTCTCGATCTTGTACAGGAGAGGCCGTAGCAGCTTGTTAATGATGGTAGTGTATCCAACTCCATTGAATCATTGGAGCATCGTTGCAATGTGGTTTGTGTTTCACTGTTCTATCGCTTCGACAAAAGGATTTTGCTCGAACGTTTCCCGAAAATCATATATTCCTACGCCAGTGGATCGCACACTGCATTACCGAAAAAATACTTTTTTTAGTCGGACTATTTGTATGTGGAACTCAATTCTCTCAGACGCCTTTCCTATTACTTATGGTATAAATATATACAAGCCTAGTGTCCATAAACACTGTTCTCTCTTTCCTTCTTCACATAACATATTTTCATAGTTCCAAACACAATGCCATCGATCTCCTGAGTGTTCGTCGTACGAAACAAAATAACTCCGATTGCCTTTGTTCTTCCGATGGTAATACTAGAAGCTACATATACTCGAATTTTTAAAATTGTCTGCAACGACAAGTGATAAATTATTCTCAACTACGAGGTTATTTAGGAGTTGTAATTTTTTGGCTTTTAAGGGGTTAAAAAGGAATAAAATACAGACAAATCATCACATGTATTCGAAAGTAACTTAAAAATATAATACTTTACTCCTTGTTTTTACTAACATAAATTTCCAATAGTAACAATTGCAAAATAAATACGAAGCTTAAACTGTCTTTTAATATACCAAAGTAAAGAATATGATGTAAATTTTTAATTTCCAAAAATCGTCAAAATAAGGGCATAAATCGTCAAATCGTCAATATGATATTTTTGGAGCTTAAAATCGTCAAAATAACAATAAATCGCCAAATCTGGCAGCTATGAGCATGGGTAATGTGCGAAGCTAGATTGTAAGATTGAAGGCCAGCTGCTTTAGTAGCCAATGAGCCGATTTACCACGTTGTAAACAGTTTGCCTGCATATTTTGATGAGTTAGGCTTTTTAAGGATGGTGCATATGCGCGGTGGAAATTGGATAATTCAAAGCATCCAGCATACTTTCTCCAGAAGCCATATTTTCGGCAATGCTTGTATTAGAATGACATACACGCCTTACGACATCTGCAGCAGAGGTCAGCAATGAGTATTCAAAAAGATGAGTAGAATCGAATCATGCTCATAATTCCTAATACTTATAAGCATTCATACTTATTTTAATATCATGGAACCTCTACTCTACCCTACTATTCAAAGTTTGAAGGACTCATCATACTTATTCATACTTAACAACATGTATGATGTTGAGGTTGATTTCGAACCTCCATAACTCAACATATACACGAATCACAAAATAAGTATGAATCGCGTACCAACACTAAAATACTCACTAGAAGGTTGTGTGTTTACTCTGATTGCTGCTCTGTCCTTTTTGCTTAAGTGTCTCTTTACTTTTGTTGTAAATACAACAACAACTTAGACTGTAAAATTTGATGAATGATTCGAGTATTTTTCAAAAGTTATGAATCTAAATGAGTAGGTAGGCTTATGAATCAAAAATATTTCGAATGGTATGAGTTTGATGTCAACGTTGTACGCATACACATTGCAACCTGTACTTATAAATTAACGTTGTTGTGAGTATGAATGAATCAGATTACATAGTTAAATTTCAATATTGTTGACACACTTATATTCAAAATTTCATGAGTGCTTATGAGTAGAGAAAAAACGATTCATTGCCGATCTTTGGTTGTGAACTGTTTGCCTGCATATTTTGATACATGAGTTGGGCTTTTTAAGTATGCAGGTGCATATCCAAAGCAAAATGCAGCATCCCAATGACCAATGGGAGTCGGCTTCCTCTACCAGAAGCCATATTTTCAGCACAGTTCCTAAGCACATCAGTAACACTGCCAGTTTCTTCGAATTTCCCTCCAATCTCACCAATTCCTTAAAAAATCCAACTTCAGATGAATGGTATTGGAAACGACCCCCAAAATATCTGATGATTTTGCTCGGCTAAGGGTTCTGAAACCCCTAAGTGTGTAACCCCGTAGATGTACTCAATAAAGCTGCAGTCTTATGGCCTCATTTCTTTTGTACAAGAATTTAATAATTTTCTGAGCACTTTCGTTCCATTAGGGACAACACTTTATTGGCATGTAATTCGTAATTCCGTAGCAGAAGAAAAGACTTTTTGGTGCCTGGTACACTACATTACAAAAGTAATTTGTAAACATAAGCATTAAATGCCATGGCACACATATTAAAGAAAATAAAAGCATTAATAGCCAGCCATAGCATTTTATGATTCATCAGCATAATATCGTGTAATAATCTCTCTATTATAAGTTTTATTTTTTATTTTTATTTTATTTCATTCATGTATCCATGTATACACCTTCAAATAGAGTGTACCATCGATGTTTATCGTTTGAAATGAAATATTACCACATCAGAGACGTTAGTGTGGATAACCCTTTTGCAATTATTAAATATCCAAAAAGGATAAGAAAAGCTTTTAGTTTGACGCGTGTAAACAATTTCGTTTTAATGGAATCCCCTTTTATTTCTCTCTCGCTCGCTGATAATTACAGAAAATAATAATTTATTCGTACATATGTATGTATGTATGTAGCGACAAATAAATATGTTCCCCAGTAAAACGATTTTAAATGTTTCGCTTGATTTAACTTGAATTTATTTTGTTGTTTTTTTTTTTTTGTAAAGGAAACTAAAGGCTTTCAAAATACGGAAGTAATTGTTTCAAATATTTTCAGAAATTTTAGTGAGAAATTGTTTTGAATTTCATCATCATTGCAATCAAATCCCTTTCTTCTAAGCTATAATTGTTTTTAGACAACCCTTTAGTCAGGACTACAACCTAGCTCCTCACAACACTCATGTTATGTGTGTGAGTGGTCGGAGCTACAACTTAAAGCCGGCTCCAAACGACAGATTTTTAAGACACTTTTCATGGCAATTTTATTTTGTCCACAAAGCTCTTGCCAGAAGACTGCTAAGAGGAGGTGGCCAAAGTAATATTGTTTTCATATCCCATTTTGTTTAAGATGACTGACCTGGAGTTTGAAGCACGGATTTGCGTCTAATAAACCAGCATCGTCGCCGTAGTCTAGTAGGTAGTGTGTCGGCTTATTAGACGTGAGGCCTCGGTTCAAACCCCAGGTCAGTTATTAAAACGCAAACATTTTTTCCCCGACTTCCTCTCAGCAGATTTCTGGCAAAAACTCTGAGCGTTAAAATAAAATTGCCATGAAAAGTTTCTCAAACATCTTTCGTTCGGAATCGACTTTAAATTGTGGGTCCCAGTACTCTTGTATAAAATTAACAAACACAACATAAGTGGTGTGAGAAGCTAGACCGTAATCCTGACTGAAGGTTTGTAATGGTCAATTATGTTATGAATGTAAACCAGCATACTACCTATTAGACTAAGGCGACTTCAGGAGCACCTATCACATGAGTATATTGAGACTGAATGAAGGTAATGGGTGATTTTTTAAGATTTTTTCCAAAAAAAAACACATAAAATTCAGAAAAACGCATGAAATCTTTATTTGAATCGATAGTACGGTCCATATAATTTAATGTTTGAAGATTATTTCATACAAATGTTGACCGCGACTGCGCCTCAAATGGTCCATCCGCTTAGTCCAATTTTGGCATACTCTTTCCAACATTTCGGCCGGTATCTCACGAATAAATGCTTCAATGTTGTCTTCCAATGCGTCAATTGAAGCGGGCTTGTCTGTATAGACATGCGCTTTAACATAGCCCCACAAAAAATAGCCTAAAGGCGTTAAATCTCACGATCTAGGCGGCCAATTGACCGGTCCCGAACGTGAAATAAAATGTTCACCGAACTTGCCGCTCAATAAGTCCATTGTTACGCGTGCTGTGTGTCATGTGGCACCGTCTTGTTGAAACCACATGTCATGCAAAGCAAGCTCTTGCATTTTAGGCAAAAAAAGTTGAATATCATGTCACGGTAGCGCTCACCATTCACAGTTACGTTGCGATTCGCAGAATCTTTGAAGAAGTACGGTCCAATGAAGCCACCAGCCCATAAACCGCACCAAACTGTGACGTTTTCTGGATGCATTGGTAGCTTTTGCAATGCTTCTGGCTGATCTTCACTCCAAAATCGACAATTCTGCTTATTTACGTATCCATTGAGCCAAAAATGAGTTTCGTCGCTGTACACAATTCTTCGATAAAGAAGTGGATCTTCGGTCAACTTTCCAAGAGCCCATTCACCAAAAATTCTACGTTGCGGTAGGTCGTTCGGGTTCAATTCTTGCACCAGCTGAAAGGCTTCACACCTAAATCCTTCCGCAAAATTTTCCACGTTGTTGAGTAACAGAGGCCCAATTGCTGCGAACGGCGACGAATCGATAATTGATGGTCATCATTAACACTGGCCGATACAGCTGCGATATTTTCTTCAGTTCGCACTCTACGTAAGCGTGTTGGTGGTTTAATGTCCAACAATTTAAATTTGGTGCGAAATTTAGTCACAATAGCCCGAATAGCCGCTTCAGTGGGTCGATTAAACTGACAATAAAATGGAAGAAGCGCGCGATGAACTTTCTTAACAGAGCACGCACGCATTTTGATAATAAAATTCAATGATTTGCAAGCGTTGTTCGTTTGTAAGACGATTCATTGTTAAATTATAGACCAAACTGAAGATGTTTGACAATGTGAAACAAAACACGAAACGTGCGTGAGCTGTTTAAACCAGTGTTGCCAAAAAGATAATTGCTAAAAAATCACCCGTTATAAACGAGTAAGAGTAGATAGGCTCTGTAAATAATAATGACATCGAAAGGACAGAACACTGTTAATGTATTTGCCCAGCTTGTGGAATCTTGGACTTAAGTTATCTTAGGGAAATGTACAACAATAAGGAAGTTTGTACAAAATACAGGCTTCCTATAGAAAGAATAGTTTGTGCTCTTAATGGTGAGGGCTCAACAAGCCTATTTAATGGCTTGGATTTCTTCTTCCTACAATTTCCGATCGTTAACATTGTCATGTTGTTGATTTTTGTTCAAATATTTCATGTGTAAAGACCTCCTCAACTGTTCGCCCAAAACGTTTGGCATCTTGCAAACTCTATTTTTTTCTTTTAATTAACGAGTGACCATATTTCTGTAATTACAACTCAAATATTCGAGTATTTATTTCGCTTTTACATAAATTTAGTTCCACCTTGTTTTTTTAAGCTTCACAGCATAATTACAAAATGCGTTTCTGTTCGGTTTTTCTGTTTTTCTGGTTTTTTTTTGACTTGAGCATAAGCCTGAACGCTCCACACCACCTCAACTTATTGCCAGGAGAGTGATTTATATGAATGCGATCACACTTACACACGTATAGGCTTTTGATGGTTTCACTGACTAACTAACTGGACTGACTGACTGACTGACTGACATACTGTTCATGCTCAGTTCATTTATAATTGAGTTGTTTTGTGCGCGTATAACTAATAGCTTCGTATACATAATTTAAAAATTTTTTTCTTTTCTTTTCTTATACTCCCTCAAACTTATGAAATTCCGTTCCGTAATTATTTGTGGTGATTCAACAAAAAAAAATATTTTTGTTCGTTTTGGTATGCAACAACATCACACCGAGAAATTCCTTAATTTTGGGGGCTTTTTTCTTCTTCTTTATTCCTACAAACTTGCATGATATGCTGGTATTATAATGCCACATAAATGTGGTACACCCACCCAAAAAAAAACAAACAAAAAATATGAAATAAAAAAGACATGGAAATAGAAAGAAAACAGTCTGAGAAAATGAAATACAATTGCAAGTGTGAAGATCTAAATTTAATGATAAGAAAACCTTACCCTGCCTTAGTACCTTAGCTTACCTTACCCTGCCTTGCCTTACCTTATATTACAAGTACTTGTCTATCAGCAAAAAACAGTAGAAAAACCTTTAACAGTTTAACCTTTAATCGCTTAATTTGTTAACCAAGTTTGTTACCCCGTAATATCCATAATAACGGCTAGAATTTCTTTGTTAAAAACGTTTTTTCTTTCTGTTTTTTCTGTTTTTTCTTCTGTTTTTTTTAATTAATCAATGCGGCGTTACTAATCATTTGCCACTAATTTGTAACAAAATTTCCTGAAATTGCTAATTTGTTGCTGCTGCATCAACGAATCGAATTAAAATTAAAAAACAACAACAACTGCAGCAATGACAATAACAATAAAAACACACAACGACAGACCAATAAACCAACAGACCGTCAGACCAACATTTGAAAAGAATAATGAATTGTCGGTTAAATTCATAAACCAAACACTGGCTGGCTGGTTGACATACAAAATTTTCCAAATACATACACTGAGAAAAATTAAAATTATTTTCGGACAGAACAGACAACAGAAAAATACACGAAGACATTTCCATAACGATTCCAATGGAACGCCGGATGAAGCAAATATATAATCATTTTTCATTTCCAGTATGGTAGCTTCTTGTATGTGGAGCAGGGATCAGCAATGAGTATTCAAAAAGATGAGTAGAATCGAATCATACTCATAATTTCTGATACTTATACGCATTCATACTTATTTTAATATCATGGAACCTCCACTCATATTCAAAGTTTGAAGTACTCATCATACTTATTCATACTTAACAACACGTATGATGTTGATGTCGATTTCGATCGACTCTCCATAACTCAACATATACACGAAGAACAAAATAAGTATGAATCGCTTTCGAACACCAAAATAGTTACCAGAAGATTAAGTCGCCGTAGTTTAGTAAATAGTGTGTTGGCTTATTAGATGTAAAGCCAGGGTTCGAGCACCAGGCCAGACATCAAGACAAAATACAAAAAGTATTTCTTCGGCGACTTCCTTTCAGCAGATTTCTGGCAAAAACACTGAGCGTTAAAAAAAAATTGCCATGAAAAAGTTTCTCAAAAATCTGTCGCTCGGAGTCAACTCTAAACTGTAGGTCCCGCCACTCATGTATAAAAATTAACGCACACAACATAAGTGGTGAGAGAAACTAGGTCGTAATCCTGGGTTATAATTACTAATTATGCATGTATGTATGTAGTATGGCATACATGCAGGAGATGCACACGAGTTGAATAAGATAAAACATCTCCCTTGCGTGTCCAGCTCTTGTTCTTATTAATTTTTTGTAGTAGAGATAATGTACTCTCACCCTACTCTACTGTACTTCTCTCAATCTGTAGAGGAAATCCCCATAATCCCCAATACTTCAAAATGTTATTCGGTATCAGTACAGCTAATACACTGCCTTGTACTTGATACGCACCCAAACGTTTCCTTCTGAGATGCATTAACTCATGCCCCTCATCATGCTTGAGTTTACCATACCCTGTAAAAATATTAATATTCTCAGCCTACTTCTATCTCCATCTCATTGTAACTATCCACCGAAAGTCATCTTTTCCACTCAACAGAAAAATTCTGTACTCTGACCCTACTATCCAATAAACTGCCCTCAATCTGTATTGGAAATCCTTATAATCCCCAATACTTCAAAATGTTATTCGGTGTCATTACGGATGATACACAGCCTAATACTTGAAATGCACCCAAGCGTTTCCTTCTGAAATGCATTAACGGCGAACAATTTTCAAACATGTGTTCTGATGACTCATTCTCCTCATCATTCTCCTAGATATTGGGCTTGAGTTTACCATGCCCTGTCAAAATATTTATATCCTCAGCCTACTTCTATCTCCATCTCATTGCAACTAGCCACCGAGAGTCATCTTTCCCACTCCATAGAAAAATTCTTGCCAGATATGTGGCATGAAAGCTTGCCTCCTCTTAATCTTATTCGCCTCCTCATTACCTAGAATTTACTCAGGACCTAGAATTTATCCGCCATGCTCGGATAGTGGCTAGACTGTCAGATAGTATTGCCATGTCCCGTCCTGTCTACTTCCTACTCAGTTTGAATTGAGAACGTCTTCCGATATAGGAGACTTCTGCTTGCATGTTACTGCTCTAGGTCAGAATATTTCAGCTTAACACTGAACACTCCCGCTCGTGTCCTACAATCTGCCCTCGACTAATTCGTATAACACAGAGTATCTGTGAAATACAAAAAGCTATTGAAAGCCACAAATAAATTACCAGTCCAACGCTGCTGTAACTAAATTCAATGAAATCTTGCAACAATTTATTCCCTCAGTGTACTGTATGGTGTATGAGGAGAGAGTGTTTTTGCTCGTTATAGCCACTCGTATACGATGAGCAATTTAAACAATAGTTTTTGCCGCAAAACAATACAAGCCAATATGGCCCTAAGGCACCCTTCCCATGTCTCACCACCATAGGCTTTACAGCGAAATAAAAATACGAAAAATTGGAAACATTTTGTAAATTTCCAAAATCATTTCAAATGTTAATTTTCAAATGCTAAAATAAAAATAAATAAATAAAACGTATATCTCTGTGTGTGTGATCAATTTATTTCATTTTATTTAATTTTAATTTAAATCAAATGTATGTAAAGCCTTTTTTATTTTGAATTTTATTTTATTTGTTTAAAAATCGATTTACAATTTATATTTAAATAGGTTTGACAAAAAATCTCTTCTTCTTTCTTGTTTTTTTGCTTTGTTTCAATTGTTATTTGTTGGGATATTTAGTAACCCAATTAGTTAGTTAGTAGGCCTTTTATAATCAATTGAATTTAAATGGGGCTCATTAGAGGGACATTGGAAATCATTTGTTTAAAACGGATCTGATCTATCAGCGCGTGGTTAAGCTTAAGTTCATAAATTATATCGTGGTAATCCATTAATTACATACATTTGAACAGATATTAACAGTTATTCTTTACAATTCCAGAAACAATCGCCTAAAAAACCCAAAGCTAATGTTGCTAGTTGCTGTAAACAATTTACAAAATATCATTCACTCATGTCAGTATCACATCACGTTTATTTTTAAATTAATCTCCACTTCGATTCAAGATATACGAAAAAGTTCCGCGATTTACACAATTCTGTCTGTTGTCATGATAGAATAAAGGCTTCTCACACACTTGGTTGCTATGTTTGCACCAAATACACACAACATTATCTTAACACCACGTGATCTATGCATGTGTGGTTCCAGGTTCATCGTACGACACAAAACAAAAAACAGATGCAATAGTCTGATACACAATTCCCTTGCAGGTGGACATGAGTATAGGAGACGGGGTAATTAGGACCAAGAGCTCGGTGAAATACTTGGGAATAAGGCTGGATCCCAGACTAACATTTTCACATCAGATTCAGTACTCGGCTAACAAGGCCCAGAAGATCGTTGGGCAGCTCAGCAGATTAATGGCGAACATTGGAGGCCCGCTACCGGCGAGACGAAGACTCCTGATGGAGGTTGGAAACAGCATTATGCTTTATGGGAGCGAAATTTGGGCCGAAACACTGGATGTTAAGAAGCGGACAAACGCACTGGTATCGGTACAGAGAACGGCTGCATTGCGTATCACGTCGGCATATCGTACGGTATCCGCTCCAGCCGTAGTGGTGATAGCGTGTATTATCCCTGTGGATCTGCTGGCAGCGGAGCGGATGGAGATTTATAGGGCAAAAACGGCTGGAAGTCACATAATCGCTCATTTCAGGGAAAACACCATTTCAAAATGGCAACAACGAAGGGACGAGGAAGATAGAAGAAGATGGACGGCGAGACTTATTCCGGACATAAGGTCGGAAATTTGGAGAGGTAAACTACTACGTTACGCAGATGCTATCGGGTCACGGATATTTTAGGAAATATCTGCACAGAATGGGCAAGACCGCCTCCCCTTACTGTCTTTACGAGGAAGGGGAGATAGTTGATGACGCAGAGCACACCGTTTTCGAGTGTGCACGCTGGCTGAGCTATCGCCAGCCATATCGACTAACGTCGATATTTGGAACGGTCACGGCCGGTAACATTGTCGGGATTATGATCGCGAGTAGGGAAAATTGAACCTCAGTGGCGAATTACGTGGAGAGCATTCTAAGACTGAAGAAGAGGCATCTTGAGGCTGCGGAACATGTGGGCACGCCGGAATAGATGAAACGGGCACACGTGGCAAGCGGAATTCGAGGCAGGGACCTGGACGAAAGGAATAGTGGAGACACTTAGATGTCTCTTCAACTTTCGACACGCAGTTCGGACGCGGATATAAACACGCAGTGGCCAAAGGGACTCCACTCCGAAGTAATACCACCGTAATTCCGGAGTGGGCACAACAAGTCCAAGAGACGAGGGGGGATTTGGTGGGTGAGGGCCCCACACACGGGAGATGTGACGTCTTCCTCTATGGTGCGGTTAGGTACATTTATCCCTTCTCGGCGTGAAAAAAAAATACATACATACATACATAATTGATCATTACAACCCTTCAGTCAGGATTACGACCTAGTTCCTTACACCACCTCTGTTGTATGAGTTAATTTTGTACATGAATGGCGGTACCTACAGTTTATAGTCGACTCCGAACGATAGATTTTTGAGAAACTTTTCATGGCAATTTTATTTTAACGCTCAGAGTTTTTACCAGAAATCTGCTGAGAGGAAGTTGCCGTACTAGACTACGGCGACTTCATTACCTTGCCATCACCCAACAAAAATGTTGATTGTCAGAAACCAATTTGGTTTGAGAACAAAGTTTTCTCTCTCCATCTTGCCTTTCGATGATTATATCTTTTCACATATCTCTTCCCACTTGACAGAGTAGTTCATCTCTATCAGTGGCGTGGAAACCGCTCATCTGCCTATTCCTCTTCATGCATTCCCACTTCGAACTGGAATTCAGCTGAGCATGACTTAATCTCTATTGCCTAAATGAGGCAGGAAAGCTGAACAATTCCTTATTATTTTCGAGTTAACCTCATACCAACCGAATAGCTGTAATCAGCCCGCCGAAGTCAAATTGAGTTCATCTTTCGATGGTTTAAACTTCCGCTTGGAAGATAACCACGAGTTTCCCCATGGATATTAAATATTTCACTTGGAGACCTAACACCAACCCTTTCTTCAAACTATTCGTATACCTTAGAATGTTCCCTTGGCGCAAGAGTACACGTTTCTGATCCTTAACTGTACTGGTACAATGTTGTCCTGGTACTTTTTCTCTTAACCATGTGGTACCGACATAAATATTTCACTTGGAGACCTAACACCAACGCTTTTTTCGACTTATTCGTATACCTTGGAATGATCTTTTGCTACAAGATTACATATTTTTGTTCTTAAATGTCCTAGTACAACGTTTTCCTGGTACTTTTTCTTCCACGATTTGGTACTTTTTTTTTAAATTTTCCCAAATTTTTATTTTGTTTTCCCATTTCGATTTGCCTTTAACGAATATTCAATTTAATGTCGAGCGTTTTCTTTTTTTGTGAAAATCTCTTCTGCTTATCAGTGTGGCCATTATATGATTAATAATTCTTTTAAATTACTTCCCATTCCGTTCCACAAAAGGAAAAAAAACGAAAGTGAATATGACATCAAGTGATGAAAATAATCAGAACACTTTACCTCGATATCCAGGTGCAGAACAGAACGTTATTGATTAAATCGAAAGCCTTCTGACAATTTCAAGACATAAATTACACAGGCTATGATGGTATGAAAGCAAATCAGTTTCACCGAAGGTGTGCATCATCAACCTATGGCGGCAATGATTTCCTTATGAACCATGTTTCTCCACTGGCACCCCTTATGATTTAGAATTTCAATTTTCTTTCAGGCTCATATTTTAAAGGAAACATTTGAAATTTTTTTCTTTTCTTTTGCAGATAAATTTTGGTTTTAAAATGTTGGCCTAAAACTCTGTATATACTCAACCCTTTCTAAAAAGAAAACGATAAAAAAGATGGGGGTTAATAATAGCAGGAATATAATCGATAACAACATTTCAATAAATTTCCATTATTACACTCACACATGTCTTCTGGCTGAAAGGCTAACACTGGCACGTGGGTGTGCAGAGAGAAAGGAGATATGAATCTGAGTGTGTATACAATTACAGTTAGTAGAAGGAATTGCCTTAAAAGTATGTTGCATGAAGAAGACAACTAAAATTATTTAAGCGCTAGAAGAAGATTTTAAAGCCATTAAATAATTGGGCAATTCACACGACTTTTTATCGTGTATGTTGTAGTGAATACATTTGTTTGTTTGTGAACGCTCAATGCTATGCTGCATTGTGTATCTCGTGGCATTCAAACAATTTGATAGCCCGAAACCAACAGAACTTTTTAAAAACATATGAAAACATATACACATTTTTTTCATTCACACAATTTGATAGCACAAAACCAATACAACTTTTAAAAACGTATGGAAAAAATGTGTATAAGTGTATCGGGTTTTTATATGAAAAATATCAACAACAATCATACACTTGGCCAATTCACACGACTTTGTATCGTGTATGTTGTATGGAATGCACTTGGTTGTTTGTGAACGCTCAATGCTATGCTATATTGTGTATGTCGTATTCTTCTTCATAATTTTTGACATTCAAACGATTTGATAGCACGAAACCAACACAATTTATTAATGACATATGAAAACATATACACATTTTTTCATATGAAAAAATTTGTATAAGTGTATCGGATTTTTACATGAAAATTATCAACAACAAGCATACACTGTCGTATAGTCGTCCAACAATACAGTGAATACAACGATACAACGGCTTGTGTGAATTGACCAACTGTTTTATGTGAATTTATGAATTCACCAAATATTTTCTGTGGTAATAATTGGTCTTAAAAGGAACTCTTTTGAAATGATTTTGAATGGTGATTAAAAAGCTTGAAATTCATTGAAATTTTTATTTGAAATCTTAGACTTAATAACTAGTGGGAATAGTAACTAGTACTCTAAACGGGTACTGTAGACTCAGAATAGAAATTGGCAAAGAAAGTGGAACAATTTCTTTTAAGTATAGCAGAGTATCCAACTCTGATTCAATGAAATGTATTCTATTAATTTGCAAACTTTGTTGTTTAATTCACATCAGAGATCAACAATGAGTATTCAAAAAGATGATTAGAATCGAATCATACTCATAATTTCTGATACCTATACGCATTCATACTTATTTTAATATCATGGAACCTCTACTCATATTCAAAGTTTAAAGTACTCATCATACTTATTCATACTTAACAACATGTATGATGTTGAGGCTGATTTCGACTCTCCATACCTCAAGATATACACGAATCACAAAATAAGTATGAATCGCACACGATTACTAAAATACTTACTAGAAGGTTGTGTGCTTGCTCTGCTTGCTGCTCTGTATTATTTGCTTATGTGTCTTTTTTCTTTTGTTGTAAATGCAACAACAACTAAAACTGTAAGACGCTTGTGATGAATGATTCGAGGCACTCGAATCACTTATAAGTATTATAACAGTATTTCTGTAAAGTTATGAATCTAAATGAGTAGGTAGGCTTATCAAACATATTTCGAATGGTTTGAGTTTGATGTCAACGTTGTACGCATACTCATTGCAACCTGTACTTATGAATCAACATTGTAATGAGTACGAATGAATCAGAGTACATAGTTAAAATTCAATATTGTTGTTCAATATTGTATTCAAAATTTCATGAGTACTTATAAGTAATGAAAACACGATTCATTGCTCATCTCTGATTCACATGACCTTTGCCTGATGCGTAACCAAAACTTTCTGCACAAAATTTTTGGCATAAATTTGTATTTTTTAAAAAGAATTTTTTTTACAAATTGGAACAATTTCTAAATGTTATACAATATTAACAAGAAAAAAAAGAAAAACAAGCAGCAAATAATCAAGAGTTCCTTTCATGTCATCAGGTTTTACGCTTCAAAAATTATTCATGTTTGACGCATGAACGACACGAAAGAACTTTAAACTAAAAATGCTACAACCTATACAACCTGTTGCATGATGATATGATTTTTTAATAGAATACTTTGGTTGATTTTCATTTCATTATAGAAAATAGAGAAAATAATAACAACAACAACAAGACTAAACAATATGAAATGCATGTCTAACTAATTTTCATACAAACACAACATAACAAACATAGCATAATTATAATATGTACCTGTGTTGTCAACTAATATTAATCAGTTCCGTCTTTCCGTCTATCATTACAAAAAAAAAATTAGGTTTCAGCCTAACCAAGCGATACCAAACAAAAAAAAAAACAGAAAAATTTAAAAACCCTCCAGAATAACTGGAAAAAAATTGAAATTTTCAAAACCAAAAATCAGTGATTCCAGCACGCGATATCACTCACTTCAGCCACAAAACGATCAAAACATTACTAGCCTATCACTCACTACTAACTACTAACTATGTGTGTCAGTGTGTATGTGATTAAAATAAAGTGAAGACGTCACACATTAACAGTTACATTAAGAGCCACTCTTTCCCTATCAAAACGAATTCAATTTCGACGCAAGTATTGTTTTAAGCGCAGCAGAAGAAGAATATGAAATGAAATTGGTTTTCATAAGGAATGGGCACGCGTTGAAAAGTAAGCGGAACATGGTTTTGGTTTTTTTTTTTTTATAAATTCTCATAAGCCCCGTAACAAAAAATTTCTATTCATTTCGGGTTGACATTTCAATAGGATGACCTGATCAAAGCATTAAGAAAGCAAGAAGACAAGGTTAATTTTTCACTTCTTTAATGATTTTCAAGAGAAAAAAAAAGGTTTTCAAGAAACCAAAAAACATACTAACATACATTGATACATTGATTTGCATATTAATTTGGTAAACATACATACATACATACATACATACACAAACATTCACTTGTATCTCATGTAGTAGAATGTATAAAAAATATTTAAAAGATACATACATATTGTATAACGGTTTTAAAAGAAATATTGAATATCTCAGTCACTATCTATCTGTCTGTCTGTCTGTCTGTCCATTATTTTCTTGCCTATCCATCTGTATTTTTTTTTTGTACAACATATTTTTGGAATTATTATCTGTCCATTCCTTCGATGTTATTGAGTTAACAACCAGCCTCCCCATTGTAAAGATACCGAAAGGTGGCATAGCTGCACTTAATGTCTCACCTTTCAAATGATTTATTAACGTGTCATTAGTGTCTTCTCTCTCTGTCTCTCTCTCTCTTTTACCACCGCTTTTAAGAGTCAGTTCACATTTGTAAGAGTTTTTAAAAATTCCAGAACTTACAACAAATAAATGTCTTAGCATGCTCTATGCAAAGCTAGTTCGCCATTTACTTACTTACTTAATTGGCCATTAACAACCCGATTAAGGGATTTCGGCCTACCTTAACACATACTTCCAGGCGCCTCTGATTCTTGCGCGCCTACTTCAGATGGTCACACCTCGATTTGGTACTTTCAATGCAAACAAGTCCTCTTCGCCGACTTCCGCAGATTGCCACATCAAATACCCGTCTGGCGGGAGCATCCTCCTCCATTCGAACGGCATGGTTGAACTAGCGAAGTCGCTGGATGTCAATACGCTGCACAACGTCCATGTCGTTGAGAAGCTCATACAGCTCATTGTTGGGGAAATCATCGCCAACTCGCACTGAACCGAAGATCTTACATACATACACACATAACTGGTCATTACAACCCTTCAGTCAGAATTACGTCCTAGCTTCTCACACCACTTATGTTGTGTGTGTTAATTTTATACATGAGTGGCGGGACCTACAGTTTAAAGTCGACTCCGAACGACAGATTTTTGAGAAACTTTTTCATGGCAATTTTATTAACTCTCAGAGCTTTTGCCAGAAATCTGCTGAGAGGAAGTCGCCGATGAAATACTTTTTGTATTTTGTCTTGATGTCTGGCCTGGGGCTTGAACCCTGGCTTTACGTCTAATAAGCCAGCACACTAGCAACTAGACTACGGCGACTTCAGCAGATTGCCGCATTAAATACCCGTCTGGCGGGAGCATCCTCCTCCATTCGAACGACATGGTCGAGCCAGCGCAGCCGCTGGATGTTAATATGCTGCACAACCCCGATGACATTGAGGAGCTCATACAGCTCACTGTTGGGGAAATCATCGCCAACTCACACTGAACCGAAGATCTTACGCGGGACTTTTCTCTCGAATACTCTCTAGGCTGCTGCATCAGTGCTTAATAGAGTCCATGCTTCTGCACCATAAAGTAGCACGTGGCGGATAAGCGTCTTGTATTGAGCATTAGTTCTGCCGTACGAGAGAGGTCTCTGCTACTCAATTGCCTATTGAGACCATAGTAGCACCTGTTGGCAAGAGTGATCGGAGAGTGGTAACGGAGGAGCCAAGATAAATAAATTCCTTGACTATATTGAAAGCATAGTTATCGGCCGTTATCTGAGATCCAATACTCCGCACGTCTCTACTTGTCGACAACATATACTTTGTTTTGCCCTCATTTACTGCCAGAGTCATCTTAGTAGACTCCCTTTCAAAGCAGTACAGGCAGCAGTAACATCATCAAGATAGTTTGCCATTTAGGCTAAATATCTAAAATAACATGGATTGTTTTCAAACAGTTCTTTTGATAACCAATTAGTATTCCTGATAATTCTTATCAAATTCCCCAGTGATGCATTTCAATGGCAGTCACATATCTGAGCATTACCAGCAACGAAATCTTTTAATATAGTCTTCCATAGAGCCGGACACTTGCATAGAAAGGACTTTTCCAAGGGAATTTTTACAATACATATGGATAAGGCAAACACACATCTAATCAAACATTATGGCTGCCTTCCAAAATGTTAGTTGCTTTGTATTTGAAAAAAGTATCGTGTTTCATAATGCCGCTGTACAAAATATATACAATGTATTCTATTTCATAACGGCGTCAGTGTGTATTTTTAACGCAGTCAAAAAGCAATCAGTTATCGGATTAATAGTTGATGCATTGTTTGGTTACTTTGCATGTCTACATAGTTTATATACCGTAGTAGAAGTGCATACATACTTTGTAATGATACATTTTGGAAGGCAGCCTATTACTTTAGTCAGGCTTACAAGCTAGCTTCTGGCACAACCCATATTATAAGCGTTAATCAAAGTGAAATGACCCATATGACCATAAGCATTTATCACCTCTGTACACATGCATGTAAAATAGTGTAGGAATTAACTGAATTGTATGTATATTAACACACACACACCAGGCATACATATGTATAGTAGTGTGATAATGAAGATATTTTACATTCCCTCCGAAAAGAAAAAAATGAAAACCAAATAAATTGTATCTCGAGGTTTTTATCAGTTTCCACTTCTTTTTTTCATTTCTTTTCTTATTTTTCTCTCAAATATTTTCAATTAAAAAGGTTTTCGTATTTAAGTAGTAGAACAAGAACGCGTATGAGTTGAACATGCCAACCAACATGTGACCATAAATTACCCGAATTGAAGATCCAGCAACTTAATGTTACGATATTAATTTTCCCTGTATCTCACTCTCTGTAACATGGATTTGTTGTTTCAAATCAAGGCTTTAATGCCTAGATATGATGACCAACCATATGAAGCTGTCAGCGACACTCTGGACTCGTCGTTAGACAGGCGATAAGAAAAAATACCGTTTGCCTGCGGAACTTTTGTTGTCAATAGAAGAGTTAACCAAAACCTAGAAGGGAAAAGGGAAAAAGCAATTCGTAAAGAACAAATGCGTTAAAGTGATTTATTGCCATTGGGAGTCAATCCAAAACACAAAAAAAAGAAACGATTGTCGGCTTGTCTCAACCTGTGAAAATTGAAATCATTTGCCATAAATAAAGCCACGATCGTCAGGCAGATTGTAAAACATGTTACATACGTACATACAAACTGGTACACAAACTTGAACATAATTTGTTGTTGTTTCTCAATAATGTGTTGTATTTGTTGTTGTTGTAACATGTTAATTTCTGTAATGTTATGGTAATTTTTGTTGTTGTTTGTTGTTGTTTTAATTAATTGCTGGTATTTCTAGATCATATTTCAGCAGCTTCGTTTTTTATTTATGTTTTCTGTTTCAGTTTTTGATTGTTTTGAAAACATATTTCTTCTCTGCACTTCTCTTTTCCCTTCCCACTACCATTTGAATGGCTTTCAAAATATTATTTTTTTTTATTGGAAATTAAATGAAATATTTTTTCAAAATTTTAAAATACAAAAAAAAAACTGAATAAGAATTTTAAAATGTATAAAAAAAGTAACAATATTTCGAATATTTTTAATGCAGAGAAAAAGTCAATCATATCCGGGAATAGTTGTAAAGGGTGTTTTTTAAAGAGGTATAGAACTTTAAGTTGGCATTACTTTTCAAGATGGCGACCGATTTAACAGCTGTCAAATGATTTATTCTCAGTTTGGTTTGGCAATTCATCATGAATAGACTCACGCCTGAACAACGCTTGCAAATAGTGCAACTTTATTTCGAAAATAATGGTTCTGTGCGGAAAACGTATCGCGCACTACGTCCATTTTATCGTCGACAAAATCGTCCATCAGAGCAGTTAATTCGATTAACCATGGAACGTTTTCGCACCACGTTTACTCTTATTGATAACTCTCATCCCCAGAGACGCTGTACGGTGCGTACAGAAGAATCTATTGCTGCTGTAGAGCGTAGCATTGAGGAAGACCCGAATGAGTCCATCCGCCATCGAGCACAGGAATTGGATCTGTGTCCATCCACTTTATGGAAGATTTTGCGGAATGATCTTGGTTTGCGTGCTTACAAAATCCAACTCGTACAAGATTTGAAGCCAAACGATCATCAAGTAAGGCGTAGATTCGTCGAATGGGCCCAAAACGAGATTACCGTTGTTCCCGATTTTCATAAGCGAATTTTGTTTAGCGATGAAGCGCACTTCTGGTTGAATGGCTACGTCAACAAACAAAACTGCAGCATTTGGAGTGAAGGTAATCCTCAAGTGTATGTGGAAACACCGTTACATCCAGAAAAACTGACTGTTTGGTGCTCTTTATGGGCTGGTGGAATCATTGGTCCGTACTTTTTCAAAAACGATGGTGGCCAGAACGTTACAGTCAATGGTGATCGGTATAGAGCCATGATTACTAACTTTTTCATTATTCCTGAATTGAATAACCATGATGTCCAGGAGATGTGGTTTCAACAAGACGGCGCAACATGTCACACAGCTCATGCCACAATAGATTTATTGAAAGACACGTTTGGTGACCGCCTAATTTCACGTTTTGAAACTGTGAATTGGCCTCCAAGATCTTGTGATTTAACACCGCTAGATTAGTTTCTGTGGGGCTATGTAAAGTCATTGGTCTATGCGGTAAAGCCACAAACGCTTGACCATTTGGAAGACAACATTCGCCGTATTATTGCCGAAATACGGCCACAAATGTTGGAAAAAGTCATCGAATATTGGACGTCCAGATTGGACTACATCCGCACCAGCCGTGGCGGTCATATGCCAGAAATCATATTTAAAATGTAATGCCACAAGATTATCTTTCGGATAAATAAAATTCATGTCAATCGAATAATCCATCGTTGTTTTATTGCAACTTAAAGTTCTATACCTCTATAAAAAACACCCTTTATAACGTGGAATCTTGTGATAAAATAATCCAGATTTTTATTGAACCATAAAGACTCATTATCCAGCGATGTCAAAAGAAAGCTCAATATGCTCTCATATATTAGGCAACCGTAAACTTGAAAAGAAAACTTCCTGCAGATGCCGACGTGACCTTGAATAAGCAATGGACCTATAAATGCCATGTTTTTAAAGACATTTCCTTAGTCTAAGTCTGCTTAAACTAATCCACATAAAGTATGTTCTAGAAATGCATACATATACATAATTGATCATTACAATCCTTTAGTCTGGATTACAACCTAACTTCTCAAACCACTTGTGTGCGTTAATTTTACACATGAGTGGCGGTACCTACAGTTTAAAGTCGATTCCGAACGACCGATTTTTTTGAGAAACTTTTGATGGCAAATTTTATTTTAATGCTCAGAGTTCTTGGCAGAAATTTGTTGAGAGAAAGTGGCCAAAGAAATATTTTTTTCATATTTTCGTTTTGGTGTCTGACCTAAGGTTTGAATCGCAGCCTCACGTCTAATAAGCCGACACACTATCTACTGGACTGTGATTCTAGAGATGTTTTATTTTATTTTTTACTCTTAAGTTATCGATAACACATTCTTCTGATTGGTGTCTGCCCAAAACCAATGTTTTAATACGGTTCCAAGTGATGCTAAGGCAAGCGTTTTAATTTTATTTTTCTTATTTTTAAATAATGAATGAAAACTTTTGTGAAAGATTGAAATTATTTAAAACTGCCCCCTCTCTACAAATTTAATTTAAGTTATCGGACGCCTCTGTTAATATAATATTCTTGAATATTCAAATATTTTTGTAAAAACGAAAATTATTTACATTCAAGTTCAAGAACTGCTGACTGCTCTTATGAATATTGATAAAAAAAAATTAATTTTTTAATTTTTAAATTCTATGCCGCACACTTTTACTTTCAAAGTTCATTTACAATTTTATGTGAAGAAAAAATTGAAGAATTTCTTTAAAAATTTATTTACGATTATTTTATGGGTCGGCAAATCGATTAAAACTTTGAAATTTTGTAAAATTTATAACACTAATGTGTTGGCGAGATCACTTATTAGAATATGTACATATATTAGCCATCATCAAGTGAAAGTCTTTAAAGATAACGAACGAATTGGCCGAATATCAAGCAGTTCGAATTCATATTTTTTTTTCTTTTAAATTAAGAAACATTTTCAGAAACCAATTAAAGTTAACGGGATTAAAAACGTGCATTATTTAAGTAAAGAAGTTCCACATTAAACTGGAGCAGCTTACATTTGAAAAAACTGGGTCAAGAATGTTTTCAAATGTATTTTTACTTGTCATCATGATTTTTTTGGTTCAATTTGCCAGGCATAACTAAGCTTATTAGTGGCGTTATACTCATTCATTCATTCCATAATAACTCAATTTACTTTCTCTGCGATATTTGAAATATTTGACACAGAATTACAAACTAATTGCGAGGAAAAAGAGTCACAACAACAGTTGAAATTCAATGCAAAAATATATGACAATAACTGCTGAAATCATTTGAAAAAAAAAGAAAAAGAAACTTAAGAACAAAGTAAGCGACACACTTATAAGCCTTTTTTCTTAATAAGTTGTTAACAAATAAAAATTCCTATTAAATAGGTGAACTAAAGCTGAACTAAAATTGTTAGAAACTGTAATTATTTTCGTTTTTTTTTTAATGAAAATTTTCCAAAATTAAAAAAAAAGCAAAATTTGGCGTCTTGTTGACTACTGTCGCAAGATTAAACGAAATGCCGTCCATTTTAATTCATTTGTTAAGGCGGCGGGTGTATTAAAATGAAAGACTTAAGCAACAAACCTTATATTTTCTGTAATTGCTCATTAACGGTCACACTTCAACATGTCACTCACTCGCACACTCACTCACATTATAGCGGACACCTAAAAATTCTCTTCATCTAGTTTTATAAACCATCGTGACTATCATTGTTGGCTTATAGTGCCGGCTTAATATACAACAACAACAACAACCACACACACAATAAAGCATTAAGAAAACATCTTGATTATCACCTGAACAACCATTAGTAAGCCATTATACATATGTAAGCTTTGATTCTTTCCTTTTTTTTCTACTCTACTCTTCGTTCTTTAAAGGCGTCAATCATCATAATCATTATTTTTCGTTTTTTTCTTGGAGTTTTTTTTTGTTCTCTTACTGGTCATTACCGCTGACATTCATTGTATGTACGAGTATGTATGGTACTCACGCACGTTATTTAAGCTTTAAAGGTATACATATGTAGATTTAAGCATTTAGGTGTGTGCTTATGAAACGATAAAGTTTGATTTTAATTGCTCTTGACAGTCAGTCAGAATCATGTTTAGAAATAATGGCGGTTTTTTACTCGTCCAACCAACCAATCATAGGTTTAATGGAGCATCATAAGCGTAATGAATCATCCGCTTACATATTTAAGTTTAATACAATCTGAAGCGTTAATCAAATGGAAATCTGCATCTTATTAAGCCGCCTATCATTAAAAACCTGCTACATTTAAACATACTCTACAGATTGATGAACGTGTGTCAAAAAGGAAGAGAAAAAGAAAGCTCCAGATGTTGCCATGATTGCTGCAGATTATTGAAGTTACATCCGTATAGAAAAATATCCCAGTTCATTTGCCTGTTTTGATTTTGAAAGACGATTAACATAGTAAATCGACCGAGAGAGGATCACCTTGTATACATAATTGGTCATTACAGCCCTTTAGTTAGGATTACGACGTTGCTTCTTACACCACTCAAGTTGTGTGTGTTAATTTTTTATACATGAGTGGCGGGACCTACAGTTTAAAATCGACTCCGAATGACAGATTTTTTAAGAAACTTTTCATTGCAATTTTATTTAAACGCTCAGAGTTTTTGCCAGAAATCTGATGATAGAAAGTCGCCGAAGAATTTTTTTTCTGACCTGGGGTTTGAACGGAGGTCTCACGTCTATTAAGCCAACACACTACCTTCTAGACCACGGCGACCTTACATACACTCATTTCAACTGATTAGTTCGTATCTATTTCGTTACTTATCTATGAATCCTAGGTGCTGGCATATCTCAACCACCCTGATAGTTTTATGAAAACCTTGATTTTATATTTCTGACAATAATTTCCAAGTGCCCAAGCATCTTTGTCTCCGATATCTACGTGCCGGACAATCGCAGAGAATATTCTCTTGTTCCTCATGATAACAGTTTCTGCAGAAACCAGTGGGCGATATTCCCTTGTGCCGATGTCACGTTTTAACTGCTCTGAGGTTCCCAGGATTGACACTGGTTGGGTTTAACGCAAATTATTCCTGCATATAGGCATATATTTATCTGGTCTCTATACAAGTGTGTGCTTTTCTGCATTTTTCCTTTGCGAATCCAATTTAAGCGGGCACGATTCATCCTCGCTGGTGCCTACGTACTAAGCTTTTCTCCTATTGTGTTCTCCTCTGCAGAAGAATACAAATCTTTTGCACAAATTCAGTCTAATTTACAACCTATGCGAGTGTATCAGCTTTATTGGTACTTTCATTGTGTCCTAAAACCCATTTTACGGTAATCCAAGAGCGTTTCCCTGTCTCCGCCAGAGGCACGCGGCATTCTTGATTAATCTTGATTAGTGGTGTACACACTCTTTAAATGTGAATTGGTCGCTTTGCTGGCAGTAAATATGTCTTACTAGGTTGTCTTTATAGCCATTACTTCAGCTGAATAATACTTTAATTATCGCATAATGTAAAGGACAATCAAGTTGTTCCGAAAAGGTCTCAAATCGCATTTTATTGCGTGATCTGAACCTGGCAGTGAATACTTGGAGGACAATCTCACTGAGATGTAAGCCAGTATTATAATAGGTCTGTCCAGTGTTACCAGAATCGAAAGTGAGCTATCACAGGAGACTGAGTCTGTGTTTTCGTTACAAAGCCTGGTTTGAAAGTGAGTTCTCAGATACGTGGTGCCCAATGAGCATTTGTCTGGTGTTATTTAGTTAAGGATAGTACCTCTAAACCTTTACCCCGCAGAATACAGTTGATTTGATTTGAAAGTCGTACAGCCAGTGTTAGGCTCATTGCTTACTTCTATTCGATCATAGCAAAGTTATTTTCTAATTCTGTAACCATAGTCCTAATATTTGCTGTGCAGAGTTTATGTGATCTTCTATAAAGCGGCCTCCTGTCTGCATTACTAGATTTTACTACTTAAGTAGCAAAACTTGTCTATGTTCTCTATTGTCTTATTACAGCTTATGAATGCCCTCTGTATGCTGTACTGTTGTATTCTTTATTAAAATAATAAGAAAATTGAGAACAATAGTCTTGAAAATTTCAACGATTAAGCCTCTCACCTGTTGAATCAGTTCCCAGACAAAAATTTTACGGCCGTTTAAAGAGTGTGGGTAGTGGGTTGCATGATTTCGAATTTTTATAACACGATTGATACTCACAACTCACTCGCATAAGCTGAGATGTCCCGCTATTTTGACATTTTTTAAATTGTTGTTATATTGTTCGTTACATACATACCTCCATAGACTTTTTCTTCTTTCTTTCTTTCTTCTATTTTCTACTCTTTCTCTTTCTGTTTGTGTTACTCTTGCTCTTGCTCTTGTGTTTTTATTGTTTTTTTTTTGTTTCGTTATTAAAAAATTTAAATAATTGATTGGTGTTGTGTGGTGTGGTGTGATGGTGTCCGAGTGGTGAGTGTCACAGAGTTCGAATGGTAATGGTGATGGTGATGGTGTGAGAAGGGGACTATTTACACAATCAGAAAACAACAGTCAAAATCAGATATAAAATATTAAATCATAAATTAACGATTTAACACATACAGCAGACATTAGTAAACATATTATGATTACAAATGAAAATAAACGAGAATGTAAAACAAAAACAAAAACAAAACAAAACTTACAAAAAAAATAAAATACAATATCGAGCCTATTCACACAGTCTTTTTTAAAATATTTTCATTCATTGTTCAAACAAGCCAGGCTTAAACTAGGCATTCGGCCGCAGCAGTCAATATTATTTACAAAAAAAAAACAAAAAAAAACAAAAAAAATTGGTTAAGAAAAGAAAAGATTTGTTATTGTATTTATTGGAAACAGGTGTGAATATTTAGTTGTCAAATGTTTAAATACAATACTATTTTGTTTTTTGTTTTTTAATCTTTAAACGTGTTTGTTTGTTTTTTTTTTAAATCTTTTCTTTTATTTATTATTAATATTTTGTTTTTATTGTTGTTGTTTAAGGTTTTTGTTTTTATTATTATTAATAATTTTGTAATAAAATACAGTGTGAGACCAACTGATCCGGTCCCATTGTTTTTGTTTACATTCGACAATAAAATCTACAGAATGAAAATAGAGTTGGAGAGATAGAGAGAAAGAAATTCAAAGAAAGACTTGAAGAAGATCAAAATATTAATGAATTAATGATGCTTCTTTATCATCAAAAATTCATAGAGTACAGGTATCATTATCAATTTATGGACAAAAGAAAAAATATCTGAAGATATATGGTGGCAACTAAGTAAGCACATGCGTGAGCAATTCCACAATTAGCCGTCTTACCAAACAAAACAAAAAAAAAAACAAAAACATCACAACAAATTTAAAAACATACTACCATAGTAAGAAGTAAGTTGAAGTCGCCGTAGTCTAGTAGGTAGTGTGTTGGCTTATTAGAAGTGAAGCCACGGTTCGAGCCCCAGGCCAGACATCAAGACAAAATACAAAAAGTATTTCTACGGCTACTTCCTCTCAGCAGATTTCTGGCAAAACTCTGAGCGTTAAAATAAAAATTGTCATGAAAAAGTTTCTCAAAAATCTGTCGTTCGGAGTCGACTTTAAACTGTAGGTGGCACCACTCATGTATAAAATTAACACACACAACATAAGTGGTGTGAGAAACTAGGACGATGTACAATGGATCAATTCGACCTCCGGGTACTGTACTTGTCTTAATTGACAAGTACACGTCCTCTAACCTAACCTAACCTAAGAAGTAATTAGGACATGGCATTGTACTTGACAGAGGAAACTAGTTCGTGGGCCACAAGAGAGCCTAAAACTGTTGAATCTATCCTATGTTTCTGTCCTTATATTCAGAGGCAGACACTAGGACACTAGTCTGAGATTTTGCCTGTTATTTTCTACAAATTTTTTACTTTTTGCAATTTTTTTCTTTTTGAAAGCCCTCCCGTATTATATTAATTTATAGACAAAAAATCCAGGATGCTTTTAAGGGCCTTAGGGAGTAAGTAGGTAGGTAGGCATGGTTTTAACGGGACGGAGGCGGTTGTAGCACTAGCCTGGAGTCGTTCACACTGCGGGTTTCAATCCGGTGCTACCTACTACTACTAATAGATCCAGAAAGAAAGCTACAGCCACCAGCTCAGGACAGTCTATTCAGAAACATGATGGTAGAATGGAAGTGAAGTCGCCGTGGTCTAGTAGGTAGTGTGTTGGCTTATTAGGCGAAAAGCCAGGGTTCGAGCCCCAGGCCAGGCACCAAAATAAATACAAAAAGTATTTCTTCGGCGACTCAACAGATTTCTGGCAAAAACTGTGAGCGTTAAAATAAAATTGCCATGAAAAGTTTCTCAAAAATCTGTCGTTCGGAGTCGACTTTAAACTGTAGGTCCCGCCACTCATGTATAAAATTAACACACACAACATAAGTGTTGTGAGAAACTAGGTCGTAATCCTGACTGAAGGGTTGTAATGACCAATTACGTACGAGGGTAGAATGGTTCATAGAAAAGAAAAAAGGGGATTCGTGCGAAAGGTATGAAAGATGTATACGTGATCCGACGCTTCGAAAAGATTAAGCATGACATCGATCCGAAACAGAGTCTTCCCACGATATTAGGGTAACCTTTAGTCACGCACTCCAACTTACTCTGAGTCACAGAGGGAATCGAAGTACACTTAAGCCCCCGTATTGCAACAGGATTGTTACCCAGGTGGGAGTGATGTTCTCTATCTCTAGCCCCAATTTTTTTCAATTCTTTCTTTTCTCTTTCATTTGTTTCTTCCTGTCCACATTTACCATACCTTTAATTTTTTTCTTCTTCAGTTTTATTCTTTCCTGTTGTTAATTATGAATGTAGCCTCGTATCATTGTAAAAAGAAGCCATAGATAAACGCATATAATATTGGACTCTTTTACCAGTTACTAAATATTGTGTGAATAATTCAATAAGAGTATCTCGATTTCAAATTCAAATTTCATATTTCCATGGAAACAACTTATGATTTATGAGAATGTTATTTGAACTCATTGTAAGCAATTTATTTATTTTCTTTTTATTTATTTGTTTTTTCTTTTATTTATTGCTTGAAATCTATGATATGATAAATTATATGAATATCATCACCATCATTACAAACGTCATCATCAACCAAAACCTTCTATAAAAAAAAAACAAGTGTGAGACAGTGTACCTAATTTGTGGCCACAGCAATAATAGTCGTAATAAATACATAAAAAAAAACATTAAGTATCTTATGGATTATTACAAAAACAATGAATAAAAAACAAAGACCACAAACTCAACATATTAACAACTGCGGTGAAATGCAACCAACCACCCAAACATCAATAAAAATTTAAGCAGCCACCCCTTTTTGGTAACATCTTTAATATGCGCCAGCATTGCAACCCTGTTTAGTTATGCCCTTACATTCTCATGTACTCATGTACCATGAGCAATACCAAGGCAGGTTTGTATATGAAAATCTTTTTTTATTAGAGTCTGTCTCTAAACGTGATAAATGCGAAAAGCGACTATTTAGCCTAGACCTGAACATAAGTTATGAATTCCCTTACCCTGTTGTTATAAACAACATATTTTCCTCTCCTTTAAATTGTTAAATGGGTGGAGGGGGGAGGGTGAAGGAGTTGGAGTTATTAATACCACTTTTAGAGAGGATAAATCCAGTATTTGTTACAAAGTCTTCTTCTTAAATGCCATAAAAAACATTTAAGCTTTTGATACCCATTTTTTTATTGTTTTTTATGAACATTCTCCCTCTCTGTCGATAAATACGTTTACAATTTATTATCGATAAATTTATCACTATTTCTTAATACTCGTATATTTTGGAACAGATGTTTAAAAATCTAGATTTGGCTTAAGAACTAAACATTGTTAAGAGCTCAGCGGTAATTTGTGGTGAGTTAATGTCACCAGACCGACGTAAATTGATACGGAAGGTAGAGGCCATGATTCAAGAGGGCAAAAACCATTCACACGTTTTATAAAAATAATCACGGATAGTCTATCCTCGAGTAATATTAAGAACTTTTGAATGTTGTAACACTACGTAGCCTGCACTATGTATGTATGTATGCACGAATGTCGTCGTAGTCTAGTAAGAAGTTTGCCGGCTTTGTAGATGTAAGGCCCCAGTTCAAACTCCACACATCAAAACAAAAATATGAATAAAATACTTCTTCGGCTACTACCTCTCAACAGATTTCTGCCAAGAACTCTGAGCATTAAAATAAAATTGCCATGAAAACTTTCTCAAAAATCTATCGTTCGGAATCGACTGTAAACTGTAGGTTCCACCGCTCATGCATAAAATTAGCACTTACAATATAAGTGGCGTCAGAAACTAGGTCATAATCCTGACAGAAGGTTTGTATGTATATGTATATACGTTATATACGTAGCCTGCAATTAAGCTTCACTTAAACATCAAGATTATGGTTGACTTGAGACGCAATTTGTCTCATCTTGCCACAAACACACCTATCCCTATCATCCATCCATCATGTGCTGCTAATTGTAATAACGTATCCTGGCATAATTGAGCTGAATTCGAGACTACTACTCCCTATGATTACTACTGGCCTCTTCTTTCAAAACCAGGACTTGGGTTTCATAGCGAAGTGTTTTATAGATCCTTTAATGCATTATTGCACAAAGCCGACCTGAATAATGGTGCAGGCTCTCATTGTGAGATGAGTACTGTGATTGGCAGTATATACTGGCCTCATGGATGATGTTTATATGTGGTACTGCGCATCATAAATATTGTTCGCACAACCTTAACCACAAACTTGATGTGATGAAAATTGAAAAATTCCCCGAAAAAGCTATGGTTCCCCAAGCGTTAATGATGATTTTCGAGAGAGGACCTTTATTCTGATGCAACTGAGCTGTCTTAGGTACTTTGAGAATATAATAGAATAGGAAATAATGCGCCAGAGCGTAAGTCACCCAGAGAACAACTCATGGAATGGAAACACGAAAATGAAAATGCTTTTACATCGCTTAACATTAAAATTATAAACAAAAATAGAACAACAAATACAAAAAATGGTAAACAAGTAAACAATAATACAACAACAAACACTACAAGAATAAATGTAAACAAAATACTCAAACAACAATAATGGAACAACGATGTTTATATTTATAGAGATTTCGAGAAGGCGAAGCCACGAACATTCGCCTTCAAGAACATTCACACATAATTGGTTATTACTCACACCACTTATGTTGTGTGTGTTAATTTTATACCTGAATGGCGGGACCTACAGTTTAAAGTCGATCCCGAACGACAGATTTTTGAGAAACTTTTCATGGCAATTTTATTTTAACGCTCAGAGTTTTTGCCAGAAATCTGATGAGAGCAAGTCGCCGAAGAAATACTTCTTGTATTTTGTCTTGATGCCTGGCCTGGGGCTCGAACCCTGGCTTTACGGCTAATAAGTCTACACACTACCTACTAGACCACGGCGACTTCAAGAACATTCATCAGACTATTTATTCTGTCATATAAAAGGTAAGGCAAAGCAGGCGAGTTAGTTAGTTAAGTTCAGTCAGTCTGTTGTGCGGTGCGTTTGAAGAGAACAATCGTGGTTTGAAGATCTTTGTTACAAAGTTCTGTCGTATAATTGCTTAGTGATTGTTATTGTTTATAAAATACTTACTAGAAGGTAGTGTGTTTACTCTGCTTGATGATCTCTCCTTCTTTGCTTATGTGTATTTTTTTCTAAATTTTAATGAATGATTCGAGACACTCGAAGTGTGAGTGTAAGTGTGAGTGTAAGTATTATAAACATTTTTCTAAAGTTATGAATCTAAATGAGTAGGCTTATGAATCAAACATATTTCGAATGGTTTAAGTTTGATGTCAACGTTGTACGTATACTCATTGCAACCTGTACTTATAAATCAACGTTGTAGTGAGTACATTATGAATGAAACAGTCAGAGGAGTTAAATTTCAATACATATTGTTGATTCACTTATATTCAAAATTTCATGAGTGCTTATGAGTAGCGAAAAAACGATTCATTGCTAACCTCTGGTCGCAACCTTTCACATGAAAAATATTTAATAGCGGGCAACCTCGGCTTAAAGACATTACTGGGTGAAATTGAGTTTCACCTCTATAGCGAGAATGAGAATAATTTACAAAAGTTAGTGGATCCCTGATAATATTTTTGCTTTTGATTTTGTTATTGTTATTGTTATTAATTTAAATATTTTAATATTTAAAATAATATTAATAAAGATGCATAATAAATTAAATGTACAACAAGTTTATTTTTATACGATGATATTGTCAAAAAAGTGGCACTACTCACTAATAACTTTATAATTTCGTAGACTAGACTAGCCTAGACTCGTATCATAGCGTATACGTAGAATGTATTTAAAAAAAATGAGAAAAAAAAAGGTCGAAAGCAAACTCAAAGCCAAATACATAGTTAAACTAGTAACAATAAATTATTTTTAATGTTATGCATTGACAACGACAAATGTTTTAATAACGACCAGAAAAAAAATTAAGAGTTTCGGTTTTTCAATATTTTTTTTTAGTTTTTATTTTGGTTTCCAAAGTCTGTTTTTTTTAAAAGACAATGAAAGATAAACGGATTTAATTTTCATAATTTCACGCTTATTTAGCAAAAAATGTGTGAAATTACTGTTATGATATAAGCCATCATAGAATATTTAAAAAATTGTCTTCTTCTTCTTTTGTTTTCATTAATCTTGAATAAACAATTTTTAATTATTAATGTGTTCATCTCTATCCATATGCCCAGATGCGAATTTCAAATTGAAATTTTAATTTTTCCGTATTTTTCATTTCGGTTTTTTTGGTATGGAATTTAGCAATAATTCTTCAAAATTGGTAATTAATTAAGATTTAAAAAAAGGAATGTTAAAATATTTGTATTTATGTCGCAGTGAAAAAGGCCCTAAAGCGTAAAATTTGTTTTCATTTTCTAAAAAAAAAAATTAAAAATTTTGAAAAATCAAATGAAATCTTTCTTAGCAAGGCAGCTTGTGGAAAGGGTTTGTCTAGTTATTTTCATGAGGAACGTCTGCTTAATAAAACGATACTAAATTGGACTAAGTTGGACTTGAATAACTCTACTCTATTCTATCTATACCAAGACTTTTAGTAAAATTGAAAGTCTCGACAGGAGAATACACTCTACAATTCCAAACAAGTCGAACTAGTCTTCTGACTTGATTAACTCTGTGATTTTCTGTAAAAATTTACACGAACGATTCTGAATTTAAAAATAAGGTGGGCTTTGGAATTTTCTCTAAAAGGTTTAAACGTAGGCTCTCTACATATGCTATTGAACGGGAGTCTAAGAAGATGAGTCTGGCAGTAAATGAGGGCAAAAGGAAATATATGATATCGACGTATGGTGTATTGGGTCTCAGATTACAGCCGATAACTATACTTTCAATATAGTCAAGGAATTTATTTATCTTGGCTGCGCCGTTACCACCAAAAATGATGTCAGTCTGGAGATCAAGCGCAGGATCACTCTTGCCAACAGGTGATACTATGGTCTCAATATACAATTGAGTAGCAGACACCTCTCTCGTACAACAAAACTAATACTCTACAAGACGCTCATCCTCCTTCTTTATGGCGCAGAGGCATGGGCTCTATTAAGCACTGATGCAGCAGCATTGAGAGTATTCGAGAGAAAAGCCCTACGTAAGATCTTTGGTCCAGTGCGAGTTGGCTATGAGTTCCTCATCCGATCCAATAGTGAGCTGGAATAGACGTTGTGAAGTGTATTAACATCTAGCGGCTGCGCTGGCTCAGCCATGTCGTTCGAATGGAGAAAGATGCTCCGGCGAGACGTGTATTTGTTGCAGAGATTTGCGAAAGTCGGCGAAGAGGACGAACTTGTTTGCGTTGAAAGGACCAGAACGAGGGAGCCCTGCCATCGATTGGTGTGACCAACTGGCGTAGGCACGCAACGGGTTGTTAATGGCCAGTTCAGTAAGTATGTAAGTGTCTCTTCGTTTTCCTAACTTTTATAAAGTGTTTCAGTCCAAGGTACTGACCACAAATATATGATCTCTGAATAAGGCATATCCAACTATTAACACTTCTCTTCGAAAGCTAAGCGGCAATTAGAATTCTTTCAAATTTCTCTCATTTGCAATTCATTTGATCGAATCTCACGGGAGTATTATGACAACTTAAGATGGGCTCCCGTGCACACAGTCACCCCAAGTAATTGTGTAGCCGATGGAGAAGACTTACTCGTAGTAAATTAACCTCTAACTTCCGTTAAGCCTTCTATTAGGCAGATATATTTATTGACTGCTCGTTTAAGCCAGAAAGAAGCTGAGGAAAAATCCTGCTTTATGGCTAAACTAACCTAATCTAAATGGGAGAGAAAGTGCACCAATCAACTACTTAAACTAGCCTGAAAGAACCTGTCTACCATTGTATTTATTCCCTCACAAGCATGGGGAGAGAGGTTGTAGATACGAGTCACTCGAATCATTTACAAGTATTATAAGAGTATTTTTCTAAAGTTATGAATCTACATGAGTAGGTAGGCGTATGAATCAAACATATTTCAAATGGTATGAGTTTGATGTCAATGTTGTACGCATACTCATTGCAACCTGTACTTATAAATCAACCTTGCTGTGAGTATGAATGAATCAGAGTACATAGTTAAATTTCAATATTGTTGTCACACTTATATTCAAAATTTCATGAGTGCTTATGAGTAACGAAAAAACGATTCTTTGCTGATCTCTTGTTTGAACCAAGGACTCACGTTTGATAATTCAACACACTATCTACTTGACTACGGCGACTTCAATTCGCTGAGATACCTCTAAAGGCTTGACCGCTGCAACTAATCCAGAGAAGGTCATTTAAATGACATTAGGTAGGTTAGGTTAGGTTAGAGGACGTGTACTTGTCAATTAAGACAAGTACAGTACTCGGAGGTCGAATTGACCCATTGTACAATGTCCTAGTTTCTCACACCACTTATGTTGTGTGTGTTAATTTTATACATGAGTGGTGGGACCTATAGTTTAAAGTCGACTCCGAACGACAGATTTTTGAGAAACTTTTTCATGGCATTTTTTATTTTAACGCTCCGAGTTTTTACCAGAAATCTGCTGAGAGGAAGTCGCCGAAAAATACTTTTTGTATTTGTTTTTGATGTCTGGCCCGAACCTTGGTTTTGCGTTTAATAATCCAACACACTACCTAATACATAATAAATGATATTATATATCGTACAAGACTTCGTGGCATGGTTCAAGCATTATAATGAAATAAAACTTTCATTTGAATACGTGCTTTTTGCTGGATAACTCCCCTTTACATTTATAAAATTATTGCATTTGTTGTGTATTCTTCTCTCGAATGTCAACTAAAGAATATGTTGCATTTAATGATTTCCATGTTGCAAAATTGTTGTCATTTATTGCGTAGATTATCCTTTGATTTTGTTTTAAACACGACACATTGAAATATGTTAAGCTACTGAATTGCCGAAGGAAGAAGACGACCGCAAAACCAATATTTACTTTTTACTACTGTACAGGAATGAATGAAGGTTCAACAGTCATCAGATGCCACATTAATAGTGGCAGCTATACTACGTAAGTATAGGGGCACATACCTGATGATGATGATGGTTAGAAAGGATAGCTGGCAGTGCGTGCAATAATTTCTGATGATGGCAAACCACAAATTTCAAGAGCAATAAAAACGAACGAATGAACGAACGCATGAATATGCAACATTTTTACAGGCTTTGATTTTTAGCAAAAGGATCTAAAAATGTGGCAAGCAGCACAGTGTATATTGGCTAACAGACGGATTGATTAAACGGATTTTATAGCAACCGCCGCCCTTAATAATTTGCGGTGACACAAGAGCAGTAGCAAAAACATTCAAATCAAAATTTGCTGGTGAATATCTGTCTATGCTGGGCCACAAAATCTGTTTACGTGCAGTGGCAAGAAAGAATTTTTAAATGCTTTTGTGGTCTAAACTGCAAGACATTTTAATGGTAAACCTTTAATAAAGCAAATGTACAGAAAAAAAAACAGACTTTTCTTGGTTACTGTTTCTACATTAAGCAGCAGCAGCAGCAACAGCAATTGTTGTCAGAAAATTACGAAAAAAAAAAATTTTTTTTAATAAAAAAATTTCTAAATTATTGAAAAGGTTTTGTTGGTAGCAGCAGCAGCAGCAGCTGCAGCAGCAGCAGCTGCAGCAGCAGGTTATGGTTGTTATATGTTATGGCATCATGTGTTGACAGTTTTTTGTTGTTGTTGTCATCATTGTCTGCCTAGACATACAGATTTGATCATGTCTGTTAAAGACTTATAATCAATAGCAGCACCAGCACCAGCACCGGCAGCAGAAGCAGAAACAGATAACATTTGTTCACATGTAACCAACAATTGGATTCATTTCATCAAACATTCATTCATTCACACATTCATTCAAACATTCATTGAAAATACGATTTCATTTAACGTATGTATTTGGGTTAATGGTGTCAGGTGTATTGTATACAAATAATAATCATTCACGTAACTATTGTAAGTAATAATAACAAAAAATTATTGTTATTAACAGTCATTATGAAAGCTGAAAACCAACCCTTCTTCTGTTATTGTCCTTTAAACCTTGAAAACTATCCTCTTATACTCGTACAGACATACATATGTATACACACCACAAGTTTAGTCACATTTGTTTAATACCTGATACTAGTAACTTAACTTTGTCTCTTATTTAATAATTAATTAATGAATTCACATTTATATTCTTATTCTACGTTTTGTTAAATACAGTCTCTGGCTAATAAAGACATTTTTTTTGTTTGTTTTTGCATTTAAATGAGCCTCAAATGAAATCAATTTGTTAACAGATTTGTTCTCTTTGTTCTTTTTTTTTTGTTTTGTTTTTAAAACAATAGCCAGCCACACAGGTCATCCGCATCTGTATTTTGCTAATCATAATCACAAAATTTTTAATTAATTGCTCTGAAATAGCATGGCTAACAGCTTTTGGCAAAGAAATATTCATTAAAACTGTCAACATATGGTGTTTGGAACATTTACAGATTTATGCCGATTTACTTAAAAAGAGCCTAACAGCCATAACAGAGATCAGCAATGAATCGTTCTTTTCGCCACTCATAAGCACTCATGAAATTTTGTATATAAGTCAGCCAACAATATTGAAATTTAACTATGTACTCTGATTCATTCGTACTCACTACAACGTTGATTTACAATACAGGTTGCGTAGAACGTTGACATCGAACTCAAACCATTCGAAATATGTTTGATTCATAAGCCCCTACACACGTAGATTCATAGCTTTAGAAAAATACTTATTATCCTTACTTATAAATGATTCGAATGGCTCGACCTAGGCATTTACAACAAAAGAAAAAAAGAGACACATAAGCATAAAAAGGAGAGAGCAGCAAGCAGGGCAAACACACAACCATTTAGTGAGTATTTTATTGTTCGTACGCGAATCATACTTATTTTGTGCTTCGTGCATATGTTGAGTCATGGAGAGTCGACGACAACAACATCATACGTGTTGTTAAGTATAAATAAGTATGATGAGTACTTCAAACTTTGAATATGAGTAGAAGTTCCATGATATTAAAATAAGTATGAATGCGTATAAGAATAAGTATCAGAAATTATATGAGTATGGTTCGATTTTACTGATGACTACTCATTACTGATCTCTGATCTCTACTACTCAATTGCCTATTGGGACCATAATAGCAACAGTTGGCACGAGTGACTCTGCGTTCGGCTTCCAGTCTGATATCATTTTTGTTCGTAATTGCATAGCCAATGTAAATAAATTCCTTGACAACGTCAAAGGATTAGTTTTCCATCGTAAACTGGATTCTGATACGCACCATTTTCTGTCATTTACTGCCGAACCCAATTTGGTAGACTCCCGTTCTATAGCATTGAAGGCAGTCGTGACATGTTATTTGCTATGTCCGGTGATATCATTGTTGTTGGACACTTTGGTTAAAAGTAGTGCCATTCTGCAGAATCTTAATCAGGAGGAAACAAAAGTGTTTTGCATGGCAAGGGCTGAAGTCGCCATAGTCTAGTAGGTAGTGTGTTAGCTTATTAGACATAAAGCCATGGTTCGAGCCCCAGGCCAGGCATCAAGACAAAATACGAAAAGTATTTCTTCGGCAACTTCCTCTCAGCAGATTTCTGGCAAAAATTCTGAGCGTTAAAATAAAAATTGTCATGAAAAAGTTTCTCAAAAATCTGTCGTTCGGAGTCGACTTTAAACTGTAAGTGCGCTCCACTCATGTATAAAAGTAAAACACATAACATAAGTGGTGTAAGAAACTAGGACATTGTACAATGGGTCAATTCGACCTCCGGGTACTGTACTTGTCTTAATTGACAAGTACACGTCCTCTAACCTAACCTAACCTAACCTATGTTGTGCTTCGTGTATATGTTGAGTAATGGGGAGTCGAAATCAACATCAACATCATACGTGTTGTTAAGTATAAGTATGATGAGTACTTCAAACTTTGAATAGTAGAATGGAGAAGAGGTTCCATGATATTAAAATAAGTATGAATGCGTATAAGTATCAGAAATTATGAGTATGATTCGATTCTACTCATCTTTTTAAATACTTATTGCTGATCTCTCAATACTTAACTGACATTCGAGAGAAGAATACACAATAAATGCAATAATTTTATAAATGTAAAGGGGAGTTATCCAGTAAAACCATGATTTTGATGAAAGTTTTATTTCATTATAAATGTCACGAAATCTTTTACGATAAATAATGTAATTTCAATGACTTTCTCTGTATTAGATGCAGCCGGCGATCCTTTAGAAATAGTTTTCAATTACATTTTCGCATATTCCAGCCAGTATTTCGGAGAATTGAAGTCGCCATAGTTAAGTAGATAGTGTATTGACTTTTTAGACGTGAGTCTATGGTTCAAACCCCAGCTTAGACATTTCAAACAAACTGAAATATAAAAAAAATTGACATCCAACATTTCCTATAGAAAACCATTCCGACTCTCGATATTTCAACAATTTCGATTATGAAGAATTCTATCAATGATACGAAATGCTAATAGAGGTTATGTTTTCAATAACACTCTCATGAAAACAAAAAAAAAACTTTATTTTGAAATAAATTTTCAAACATTTTGAAACAAACGTTTTCACACCTTTTTTAATACGTTTCAATTAAAATGCAACAAAATCTTTCAAAAAATTTGTTTTCAATATTCCATTATGGGCTCTTTTTTCTTCTTCTTTTTCTATCATATACTCTATCTATGTATGTATGTATGTATGAGTCAGTCAGTCAGTCACTCGTAGAGGGGAAATATTAATTATTGAACATGATTTTCAAAAAATAATTGAAAATTAGTTTCGCCCTGGACCGCATACCACAAAAATTTGTGTATAAATGGACTCATATATGTATGTACGTACGTACGTATGTATGTATGTATGTCGGTATGTGTGGATGTGCAAGTATGTAACCGCAATCTTTATTTTTTTGTTTTTTATCTTGAAAATCTTCATCACCATCACCATCAACACCAACACCAATCGATATAAAAGCCCTCCAAAGAAAAAAAATCGGAAAAAACTGGAACTTACAAAAAAAAAATCATGGTTCATCAGCAGCTTGCATTCAGCTCGCTTCTTCACACCTTTTTTTTTGCTCTTGCTGGCTGGCTGGATGGCTGGATGGCTGACCAACCGACCCCACCATTTGTCTACACTACACTATGACCACTAAGCAAGCACATTGCATTGCATTGCTTCACAACGCTTTGAAAGTTGCTTGATGATCCGTCGTCTTTAACATTCGCCTTCGATTTGTATGACGATGGTGTGATGTGTTGTGCCCTGTTGTTGTTGTTGTTGTTGGTTCTCTTTCATTTATGGCCTACTCATTTAATAGATATTGTGTATCTTGTATCTTAAAAGTTAATCTCTTGATATATCAAGTGCTCTTCAAATTTTAAAGATTTTTTATTCCCCTTTCCCCCCCTGATAACACTTTCAATCCACTGTTCACAATCACCAAAGTTTGTATTTGATTGTGATGGCATGCATGCTGCCAGAATTTTTTTTTGGAATATTTCCGTCAAAACTGTCTTCAACAACATGAGTGAGCCAAGTGTGAGTGAAAATTGTGGCTCAGTGTGATTAGTTTAATAACGTCATACGTCATTATTCCGATAATCATCATTAATTCCAATAATTAAGTTTCTTAATCATGAGTTTTTAAGGCCTTTAATGTGATATGCTTTGTCTTTGAGGGCCCTATTTTAAGAGTTAGAAGCATTTGTAAGCCAGACAAGGCCTTGAGCGAACCTTATCACCATCACAGAATATGTTTTTATCGACTACATAAGACAGCCTTTGTTTGTAAAGAAGTATTTGAGTTTCATATCCCAATGAAGGCCTCCTGCTGTGTCAAGGTAGGTAAAGAATTCTTAGCACATTTTACACCATGCAAGGTTTCAGATAAAGTTATCCCTTGCTATGCATACATACATAATTAGTCATTACAATCCTTCAGCCAGGATTACGACCTAGCTTCTCACATCACTTATATTGTAAACGTTAATTTTATACAAGAGTGGAGCGCACTTACAGTTTAAAGTCGACTTCGAACGACAGATTTTTGTGAAACTTTTCATGGCAATTTTATTTTAACGCTCAGAGTTTTTGCCAGAAATCTGCTGAGAGGAAGTCGCCGAAGAAATATTTTTTCATATTTCGTTTTGATGTCTGATCTGGGGTTTGAACCCTGGCTTTACGTCTAATAAGCCAACACACTACCTACTAGAATATGGCGACTTCAGCCCTTGCCATGCAAACACTTTTGTTTCCTCCTGATTAAGATTCTGCAGAATGCCACTACTTTTGACCAAAATGTCCAACAACACTGATATCACTGGGCATACCAAATAACATGTCACGACTACCTTCAAAGCTATAGAACGGTGGTCTACCAAATTGGGTTCGGCAGTAAATGACAGAAAATGGTGCGTATCAGAATCCAGTTTACGATGGAAAACTAATCATTTGATGTTGTCAAGGAATTTATTTGCATTGGCTATGCAATTACGAACAAAAATTATATCAATCTGGAAGCCGAACGCAGAGCCATTCGTGTTAACTATTGCTATTATGGTCTCAATAGGCAATTGACTAGTAGAGATCAGAGATCAGCAATGAATATTCAAAAAGATGAGTAGAATAGAATCATACTCATAATTTCTGATACTTATACGCATTCATACTTATTTTAATATCATGGAACCTCTACTCTACTATTCAAAGTTTGAAGTACTCATCATACTTATTCATACTTAACAACATGTATGATGTTGAGGTTGATGTCGACTCTCCATAACTCAACATATATGTACGCGAATCACAAAATAAGTATGAATCGCGTACGAACACTAAAATACTTACTAGAAGGTTGTGTGTTTACTCTGCTTGCTGCTCTCTCTCCTTTTAATGCTTATTTGTCTATTTTTTCTTTTGTTGTAAATGCCTAGGTCGAGTCACTCATTTATAAGTATTTTTCTAAAGTTATGAATCTACATGAGTAGGGGCTTACGAATCAAACATATTTCGAATGGTATGAGTTTGATGTCAGCGTTGTACGCATACTCATTGCAACCTGTACTTATAAATCAACGTTGTAGTGAGTATGAATGAATCAGAGTACATAGTTAAATTTCAATATTGTTGACTGACTTATATTCAAAATTATTTAGGACGTTGTACAATGGGTCAATCCGACCTCCGGGTACTGTACTTATCTTGATTGACAGGTACACGTCCTCTAATCTAACCTAACCTAACCTATATTCAAAATTAAATGAGTGCTTATGAGTAACGCAAAAACGATTCATATCTGATCTGTGGTAGAGACCTCTATAGTGTGACGAAACTAATTCACTACAAGTCGCTCGTCCTTTCTTCGTAGCTCTATAACGTAGAATGGAAACTCTTGGGTAGTGTAGGTAGTGTTCTAGAAGAGTTGTCCTGTGACAGTTGCCAGATTGCCGCATGTCAGCCAACAACAAGCTGCGTGTGCTCAGTAACTTTGATAGGCGGCTAATACAGACAGACTACCTGCTAGACTAGGGCAACTTTAACACGGTGTTACGACTTAAATATTATCCTCCAGAATGATTATTTAATCGTTTAATTTGTAAAAATTCGAAAACTTACTTAATTGGTCATTACAACCCTTCAGTCAGGATTACGACCTAGTTTCTCACACCACTTATGTTGTGTGTGTTAATTTTATACATGAGTGCCGGGACCTACAGTTTAAAGTCGACTCCGAAAGACAGATTTTTTTGAGAAACTTTTCATGGCAATTTTATTTTAACGCTCAGAGTTTTTGCCAGAAATGTGCTGAAAGGAAGTCGTCGAAGAAATACTTTTTGTATTTTATTTTGATGTCTGGCCTGGGGTTCGAACCCTGGCTTTTCGTCTAATAAGCCAACACACTAGCTACTACACCACGGCGGCTTCAAAAATTGGAAAAGCTCGATGCAAATTGTTGTGCCTGCTGGCGGATAGGAACATGAATTGTTTGGGTTTGTAGTCAAGCTGTGTAACTACTACACCTCGCCATTTCCACTGACATCTTTTTTCTAAAATTTTTCTTTGAGTGTAAAAATTGTGCAAAAATTTTGTTTTTTTTTTTTTTTTGGTGATTGAGTTCTGCATTCATTATGGAAATATGTGTATTTGTGTCGAATATTAAACAGAAAACAAAACCAACAACAACACCAACAACGACAACAGCAACTGTAACAATAACAAAAAAAAAATGATGAACCTGCGACACTTCGGTGGTGATCTTTTCTTCATTAGCAACTCATGAATCATGATTATGGCCTGCATTTCAACAAAAATTCTTTTCACAAAAATTTTATTTTTTTTTCTTGGATTTTTGAATTTCAAAAAATTTTTGTTTAAAAAATCAACATGAATTTCAAAAAATACGATATTTTCCTGTCAGTCAGCGTTTTTTTCTTGTTGTTTTGTACGTAAAAAATTCTTCTTCTTTATTAACGTCAAACCAATATTTGTAAAACCAAGAGTTATGAGTACAGTGGAGGGGGGGAAAACCGAGTAAAGGGAAACAGTAACAACGATCAAGCTACACAACTCCAACTTGACTAAAGTAAAGATTTTCCGTAAAAATTTTTAGACGAAAAAAAAAACGCTGATTGTGCTCATCATTGTTGCATGTTAATGACAGTTCATCAATCAGTGAGTACGGCAGCCTTTATGTCTTTTTTATGGCTGAATATCGGGAATATTTCACATTAAAAAAAAAATTTAAAAAAAGAAGAAGAGAATCTTGGAAATAAATGGAATATCATCTCTTAAATGTAATTCATGACTGTGGTATATTTCAAATTAAGCATAATCTTTTCATACAAAGCCGCCAAAAGTGTTATTTTTCTTTTATTTTTTTATTCGTTTTTTTAATGTACGAGTGTACGTACGTATGTATATACTTTGTTCTACGGTACACATTTTATTTCTATCTATTCCACCTATGCTTACTTACTGGCTATGTACATACGTACGTACATACGTTTACCTAGTTCGGGTACGTCATTATTTCATCATTTACATCACAGCTCATTTATCAGCATTTGCTTCAAAATGCCAAAAATTTAACACAGAAAAAATCTTTAAAAATTATTTGGTATTACTTTGACTTATTTTGTTGGTATTTGTTTATGGCCATACATACATATTATAATAATTACACTTTGTCTGTCTGTCCATCTGGCTGTCTGTCGCTGTATCTCTCTGTTTGGTTTGAGTAATTTACGCCCAAGTTTTGTGGTGTTGGCCAGTGGGCACAGGTAAATTTAACATCATCATTAATGTGTGAATAAGAAGAAGAAAAAAACAGAAAAACCTTTCAATTCTCCATCAATTGGCATATTTTTTTCTTTCTAGCTCCGCTCTCCTATTATATCAACATTAAGCTGCTGTCGTTCGTTCGGTGTTACAACGAAATCATTTGAGAAAAAAAGGAAAGAATTTTAATTAATTAATGGAAAATGGAAAAAATGTCTTAATAACGGTAATGGGTTACATACATACGTACATAATTGGTCATTACAACCCTTTAGTCAGGATTAAAAGCTAGCTTCTCACCCCACTGACGGTGTGTGTGTTAATTTTTATCCGTGAATGGCGTGGCCTACAGTTTAAAGTCGATTCAGAAATCTTTTCAAAGCAAATTCAAAGCCTTTCTCCTACACAACTATAGTACAGCGGCATGGAGTCCAATTCGTTAGGCAGACATCTTATTATGAGATTATGATTTTATAAGAATATCCTGTCCAGTATCAAATTCTAGAGATGCACTAGGCCACAGAATACACATCTGCCCGAAGTACATAGGCGAGCAAATGTTTTAAATGGCAAATAATATTGAAAAGTCTCTCGACTGTGGAGATTTTCCATTTCATAGCAACAACGCAGCCGTTGGTGTATGTTATTCTACCACTCACGAGATCGTGGTGGAACATTGTTTATTTCTTATAAGATTCCTTGCTCTTTACACTTGCCTTTACTCTTTCCACTGCGATACAGATATTGCTCTAAGTACGCCCTTTCGTACTCTTTAAAGCAGCCTTAAAGATGCGTTGAAGGGTGGTAACCTTATGGATCGATAGGTAAGACGTCTCCTAGGACACTACCTCGGTCTGATCGATCGAGTTTCTTGACGGAGCAGGGGAGATTGCAGAATCTCTAGCTTTTTATGGCCCATATTGGACCACTCTAGAGCGGAAACCTTTAGGGATCAGGAAAGGTTTTCGACGGGACATTGTATGTGTCTCAGGACTACCCCTTCTTTCTGCAGAATTTGTAATAACGTGGAGCATTTTCAGTATCTCAGTCCGGATCTGCAGACGCAAAGACTCAAAGTTGTTGTCCTTAAACATACATACATACATACATAAGTGGTCATTACAACCCTTTTGTCAGGATTACAACCTATCTTCTCACCCCTCTAACGGTGTGTGTGTTAATTGTATCCGTGAATGACGGGGCCTACTGTTTAAAGTCGATTCCGAACGACAGATTTTTTTTTAGAAACTTTTCATGGCAATTTTTATTTTAACGCTCAGAGTTTTTGCCAGAAATCTGCTGCGACCCAGTAGCCGTAGAAATATTTTTTCATATTTTCATTTTGTTGTCTGAGCTGGGGTTTGAACCAGGCGCTGACAACTAATATGCCAACATACTACCTACTAGGCCACGGCGATCTCACATGGATTTCAAAAATATGTTCTAGTGAATCGTTTTTCTCATTACATACTCTATATATTGGTCTTGAAGCATGCCCTCTTCTGAATTAGTTTCCTTTGGCTCTACAATGCTCCGCAATTAGTCACTTTTCTTTGGCTACTCCTAGATAATCTGATGCTTGGCTCAAAACACTTTCATGTGTATTTATCTGGCAAAAGAGTATATTGCGAGTTATTGTCGTTTCAACTTCCTTTTATTCAAATATAATTTTCCAAACATCTCTTCCTAATATACAGAAAGGTTCACAGAGCCCACCAGCGTGCTCTTTTACATGAATTCCTCTTCTACTAGACTACGGCGACTTCAGTTCATGTAGTCATCTGCCCTTTATTTCAGTTTAGCGGTATAATTACTCATCAAGTTACGTCTAATAAGCCAACACACTACTTAATAGACTACGGCGACTTCCAATGGGTTACGAGGCCGCCTCCCCATACTCTCTGTACGAGGAAGGGGAGGTAACTGATGACGCAGAGCACACTGTTTTCGAGTGTGCACGCTGGCAGAGCTATCGCTCTGTACTGACGCCAATAGTTGCAACAATCACAGCCGCTAATGTTGTCGCGGTTAAGACTGCGAGTAGTGAAAATTGGACCCCGATAGTGAATTACGTAGAGCGCATTCTGAGACGGAAGAAGAGAGATCTTGAAGCTGCAGAACGAGTAGGCATGTCGGCATAGGTGATACTGTCACACGTGCCGGGCGTAACCGAGACGATGATCTAGACGAAAGGAATAGTGGAGACGCTTAGATGACTCCTCAACTTTCGATTCGCAATCCGGACGCGGATATGAACATGAAGGGGCCAAAGGGCCAAAAGGAATCCACTCCGAAGTAATACCACCGTAGTTCCGGAGTGGGCACAAACAAGTCCACAGGAGACGAGGGGGATTTAGTAGGTGAGGGCCCCACACACGAAGGATGTGACGACTTCCTCTATGGTGCGGTTAGGTACATTTACCCCTCCTCGGCGGAAAAAAATGGGTTACAAGAAGAAAATACGTGGTGGCCATTATTTCAAGACATTTTCTCAATCCCACACACTAGCGATATTTTTGAAATCTCATATTATTTACTGCTTTCAGCAGCATTTCAGAAGGTATCTCCTGAATAATTTGATAAACGTTTAATAACCATCCGCGTAAATATAGTCACGTACGACGTAAGATTGTAGGATCTGCTTGACTAATTAATTAATGTCGCTAAGACGTAAAATGACTCTTTCTGGAAACAGCTCATGCAATAAAACACAAAACAATCGTATAATGTGGCTCGTGGCATGGCCTTCGCCATAATCTTCAAGTCAAAAAACAATAATCGATTATCATACGACCGTCAGGTTCTGAATTGACGGTAGCGGATCTTTTCAAAATTGGTCTTTAGGCCAGAATGCATACCAAACGTTCAGTTTTTCCGGATGCAACAATTCTCCACAATCACCCGTAGATATAACCACTAAGTATGATGATATTTATCGCCAGACCAAAGGTTTTGACAACGACTAAATGAATGACCCAATAATCCGCTAACACCTCCAAAAGATAGAAAACCTTTCTAAACTTTCTTTTTGAACAGAGATAACGGAATACATTCATATTCATATTCATTCCTTCATTAATAATTATGAGTTTGAAGCCATGCGGTTTTCGCTCTGCAGTTTCCCGCTATGCCAGTTCGCTCCGGTAACCATAGAATTAAAAATTTTACCGCTTTGCCTTTCCGTTGAGGGCCTTGAGCATTCGTAGACTGTTCTAGAGGTCGAGATGTTAGAAACAAAACATCCTAAGAGTCAGAAACTTTGTCAAGATTTTCTTCAGTAATATTGTCAGCCGTAGTAATCACCTTTGTAGTCCGAATTGTCAACACTTCCTCCTGAGAGACACTTCAATGATCCAATAACCTTACCTATACCGGAAAGATACCTCTAGCCACAGATCAATCTAGTTTCGGACCATCCATGAAGGTTTTATATAGAGTCGTAGTGGAGTGCTTCCATCATTTGCTCATTTGCTTTTATCCGGAATGGACGTTGTGAGCTTCCTTGAGAAGTCACAGGGCAGAAAGTGGTCAGAATTCCTAAGTAAAGAACGAATATTCGATGCGTGCCATTGCACAATCTATGACTGGTATTAGCTGCTGAATCTTTCCAATAAAAGTCAAGCGAAAAGAGGCGTAAAGATATCTCCAGCGCCAACTTAGGTACGGTATCAAGTTGAAGTTTGTTGCTTTGCCAAAGGATTTCCATCTTACCAGGCATTCTTAAGCCAAAACGAATGATAGTAGCTACGAGAGCCCATTTTCTCCGCCATATTATATTATAAGCATAAAAAACAATGGAGACCTTCATAATTCTATTCAGTGTATCCAGGCTATATAGAATCGTTATCCAAGTTGTTGGCTGCTACTTCGTTGATCATGGATACGAACGTAATACCACCCGAGATTTTGCACATGGTAAGCACTAGCGAATTGAAGTTTGTTGTCTCTGCCGATTTATGACTCAATTTTTTCTCTATGCAAGTTAGTTGTTTAAAACAAAAAATAAAATAAAAATTACAAAAAAACAAAAAGAATAACAAAAATCGTTTTCATTTTCTGTGTTAAAGTTGAAAACCATTTAAAGAAATAAAAAAATAAAAAAAAATATTCAAACTCTTGCTGTGTTAGACAGTTTGGAACTTTTGATTTTTAAATTTTATCGCTTTTTTTCTCTTCTTTTTTTTTTTTTTTTTTGATTCATTCGATCGTTTAGATGGTATTACTGCAACTAGGCGAGGTCACTTTTTTTTTGGCGGCTTATTGTTTTTGATCCAATTGAAGTGACTGTGCAAACGATGACGAGGCGTTATTGCCGTTAAGGAACCTCCAAGTCAAGTTAAGCCAAATCATTATGATTATTTTTTTACATTTTTTTTATTTTATTTTTTTTCATTTTTCGTTTATTTTTTTTTATTTATTTCATATTTCTTCTTATCTCCCTTGCGCTTGCTTGCTTCGTTATGTAAAATGAGAACGAATACAACAACAACAAAAACAACAGCCACAACAATTCAGCTAACATCAATCGAAATGGAGTTACTTTTTTCATCAAAATGAAAAAAAAAACTGTAATAACGTTGGATTTTTTAAGTTAAATTCGTTTCGGTAATCGTGCCTCAAAGTCATACTCTTCGTAACTATTCCGCACAGATGAGCAAATATGGTTTTAAAAACAAAAATCACTCATCATTCGATTTAAGCGCACACAGGCACACACACAAATGTAAAATCAATCATAAGAATGCAAAATACCTCTTTATTGGCCCTCTCTTTACTCTCCCACTCCTCCATTCAACGTGATCTGATTTTTAGATTTGCAAGATAGCAGTCCCTATTAAAAAATAAGCCTTAAAAAAGGTGTAGTAAAATGAAATCCATTATTATCCGTATTTTAGTACCTGATCTCTTCCTCTTTCTGGCAGTGCAAAGATGTTACAGAGTCTTCGCCAATAGCCTTAGTTATAGGGCTATAGTTTTTGCAGTTTTTAAAGTCATCAAATCGAACGTATTCAGTTGGAAATTTACTCTGATGTATTGAAATAAACGACCTTTCAGTGTATCGGGTGTCCTGATACTCTAGTGGGTAGTGCGTTAGACTATTAGCAGACACTCTAGTCTGTTACTCTATATCAAGCTTAAGTAAGGTGTAACTTACTCAGCTCGTAATAATTATAACATAAGTTTTAATTGTATTATATTTATTAAAATAAAATAAATTAATTAGTAATCTTTGATTGTATAATTGATAAATCCAGAATACATGTCTTACTTCATGTATTTCTTCAATTAAAGCCTTCCATCATGTTTATCAACCACTCAGAAATTTCACTTCAATGTTTTTATTGTAGTTCAAAACCAATACACCTAATCCTTTAAAATATAGTTTAAACTCTGTGAATCATCCTGTGTTGATTGTGATATCAACTGCAAATGTCGATAACACCGTTACTTTAAATTTCTTTCCTTTTAAACGAAAAATTCTGCCGATGTGTGCTTGCGGTAATGGCTTTTTTGGAGTAGCGGTGATGAATTTAATTTTCATCCACCACACCGGAGAAACTCACTACACAAAAAGTAATTTAAAGTAAGTAAACTAACACAACACACAAGCACACAACAACTACCAAACCCAACCGCCTTCTCGCTCGACACACACAAGCAAACACAATCTATCAGAGAGTAACCCCACCACACCACTCACCACACACACGACAAAAATATTGATGACACCATGAATATACGATTTTACTCGTAGTTTATTTTTAGAATAGAAATAGAATTCCAAGCCGTAGTCTAGCCGTTTTAAAGACAAAAATTTAAAATGAAATTTTAATTAAAAACGGAGCGTGACTTCGCTTTAAAACATTTTTTTCTGAATTGGTTTTGAACTGCAATTCAATATAAAAAGTTTTAGTTCCATGCCATATGGTCGTAAAACTCGATGAAAATGTTGAAGAAGCATTGAAAAATATTTTAAATATTATAAGAATGCTCTGAATGATTCCATTCCCAGTGTTGCAAAATTAACATTTTGAATAGTACTGAAGGAGTACCTTTTTGCATCAAATGGTAGTTTTATAAAAATATATTTATTTATACGCAATGGAATAGAAAAACTAACTACATGTTTCTCATATACAAAACAATATCAGTTGATTCTTTTTCGTAATCCAAAAGCCTTGGCAAACCGGTGCTAAAGACCTGTACCATTAGCCTAGCGCAAACCATAAAATCTGTAATAACAAAAAAGTACTGAAATGTTTTGAAATTGAAATGTTGCCAGGAAACTGTAACCAGGCAATTTATAACCGACTTCTAAAAAAGAGAAAAAATATAATGAATTCTTTCTTTTTTGTATGCAGTTTTCTAATTTTAATTTTTTTAGAATTTTAAAAAGAATGACACAATGGCAACATTGTTTTAATGCAGTAACCATATCGGTGAATGTCTCCACTAACAGATGTGAAAATTATTTATTCTAGACATGCACCACGATGTACAGTACATGAATTTATGGTAATAGATTAGGTTAGAGGACGTGTACTTGTCAATTAAGACAAGTACAGTACCCGGAGGTCGAAATGACCCATTGTACAACGTCCTAGTTTCTCACACCACTTATGTTGTGTGTGGTAATTGTATACATGAGTGGTGGGACCTACAGTTTAAAGTCGACTCCGAAAGACAGATTTTTTTGAGAAACTTTTCCATGGCAATTTTATTTACTCTCAGAATTTTTGGCCAGAAATCTGCTGTGAGAAAGTCGCCGAAGAAATACTTTTTGTATTTTGTCTTGATGTCTGGCCTGGGGCTCGAATCCTGGCTTTACGTCTAATAAGCCAACACACTACCTACTAGACTACGACGACTTCAATTTATGGTACTACAGTGCCCATTTCCATTTCACTTTGGTGAATTTCGATTTTATTTACCACACCGGATAAATTCAAATTTTGCAAAAATTCACCACACCAGAAACTCAACACAACTACAAAATTCACCACACTTAAAAATTTATTTTTTTTCCAACCAGCAGCAAGGAAACAAACACAACAACAACATTCCACAAAACATCGCAGTTTTTGTTTTCGTTTTGTCCGGTTGAACCGGGCCTCTTTTTGGCGAGTGAACTAAACTAACTTTTTACCTACTTTTCTATCTACAACATTCTCACACACACATACCTTATGCCGTTATGTTTTTGTTTTCGTTTGACTGACCTGGGGGGTTTGAACAATGGCGTCTAATAACTACCTATTAGACAGACAGACCACATACATAGTAGTACATTAAACAAACGGGGTTTAATTTTTACTTAATAAACCCGGAAAAGGAGAAAGAATGTGCGAATTATTAATTAAAATATATATTTATTTTTTGAACGAACAAAAACGAATTTGATGACAAAAGTACTGAAAGGCTTGGCGGGGGTGGTACTGCGGTATTTTTGAAATTAAAAGGTACTGAAAAAAATACAAAAGTATTGAATTTTTCAACACTGCATATTCCTGTTTAATGGGGGCATGTTATTTGAAATACCCATAAAGAGGACCACATGAGAAATTTCTTTTAATTATAGATAGAATGGTTGTCTAAAAAAATTTTCTTTCTCTTTTGCATAGCAAAAACAGGCAGGACCATAAATACAGACACTATGAAGGGCAGGAAGAGGGAATATAGTAAAAGGAAAAATAAATAGAAGCGATTTTTTACTTATTTTCCTAATTTTATTTTTTATTTTATTATCAATTATTTAATTAATTATAATCTTTATTTATATTTATGTTTTGTTTTGTTTTTTTTTTATTTATTTTATATGGTATTTAATAATGTTGTATGTTTGTTGTTGGTTGTATGATTAATAATTTTTTTCCTTCGTGTTTTATTTTAAATTAAGGCCAATTTAAAATTTATGATTTTTACTTTTTCTTAATAAAATTTGTTACAATTTAAGGAATACAATAAAAAAATAAATTCTAAACAAGAAATCGTTAAAAAATCTATTTGCCGCCTCTGTCCTAACACTATTTATAATTGGAAATATGTTGCAATCTTGAGATAAAGAGAAAAAAGGGTGTATAGTAGTTAAAATGATATGGAAAAAATTTCGTAAATATCAGGAGTTGGTTTTTGTATCGTTTAATTAATTAATATATTTATGAGAAGAAGCCAGACAAAGAAAGGAATACAAATTATATGAATATTGTTACTAATAAAAATAAAAAAACCAAAATAATAAAAAGATTATTAATTATAATTAATATAAGCAGATTTAATCATATAGAAGAAGAGATTAATTAATACTAGAAGAAGATAAAGAATACAAAAAAATCCAGAAATTTTTAAAATACTAACTCATCGGTTAAATTATATATAATAATAATAATTAATAATAATAATAGTAAGAATAATAAAAAAAAATAATAAAAATTGTTAAGGAGTAAATCCAAATTTACTATTTGGTAATTGATAATTTAATTTTGAATAGAGTTTGTTTAAAAGCTAAGAAACTGTTGCCAAAAGTTTGTAAGAATAAAATTAAAATTAAATTCAGAAGAATTTTAAGAAAGAATTTTTAAAATTTTTGTTTGTTTTCTTTAAAAATACTAACCTAATCGACATGTTTGTTTTGTTAATAAAGAAATTTATAATAATATCTATATGCGCTGTTTCATTAAAATGTTATTTTGTTGAAATTGCAATTTTCTGTAATCAAAAGTTTCAATTTGAAAGTTTATTTTGCCGATTTCGTTCTCGTGTAATTAATTATTATAATCTATATTGTGTAGTAAAAATTTATGTTTAATTAGAAAAAGAAAATAAAACATTAAAATCCTAAATTCTTCATCATTTTTTTTTCGAATTGAAAAAAAAACATTTTTTTATAACTTTTCAAGTGTGGTGGTTGTGGCTGGAGGTGTATGTACAATTATTTTTTATTTTTCATTACTGTTGGTGGTGTTAGAACAAAAAGAAAAAAAACTAAAGGAAACTCCAGGTTTCAATGAATGTCTTAGAAGCGAGGATTTCTTTGTTTATCTTTTCTTTACTACTATAAATCAGAAAATTTAGAAGCTCATATAACCACGTGAGGTGGAACGGCGACGAGCACAGAGATAAGAGATCAATACAATAGCAATTAAAGCAGCTAAAGCGAAACCAACAGCAATGGGTACAACATCGGGTGTTTCGGAGCTATCACAGTCTCTAGCAGTGGAGAAACCACCGGCACTGGCCTTACGGAAGGCTTCAACTTGCACATCATGCACCTTAAGAGTGCCAGTAACCTGCTTATCCACAATGGTTTCAGTTAAATTAAATACCTGAGGACGTGTACAATGATATGACATTTTAGTGGGTGCACTAAAGTCAAAGCCACGATGAATCAAATTAATGGTTTGATTTTCTAAAAATTCAAATACAATTTATTGTCAACAATTAATTGTTTATTAAAAAGCGAATCTTTTGAACTAACCTTTAGCATCGGGGAATTCAGCGCTCAACAAAGGTAAATTGAACATGATCATGGTCATGTTGATGGTGCCATTAGTACGTTCAAATTGTAAAGTCATTGAATGTTGGGCACTAGTTGGTCCCCAATTGACTTGTAATAGTTGAGAGGAATTGTAATCGCAGCCAACATCCTCAACAGCGGCAGTCTTGGGTATATTATATAAACCCTGCACTGTCTTCGCATCTAAACAGAAATGTAAGAAAACAAGAAATCAAATAAAATTCAATTCAAGTTTTTAATTTAAAAACACACCTTTGGTTATGTAGGTGAAGTTCAATTGGGCTGCCATTCGTACCATAATGCAACTTGAGTTCCATGTGCCAACTTCGGGCTGTGGATAAGGTTTAGGTGGTGCTGCTGTGGTTGTAGGTACAGGAGCACCGGTCGTAGTGGTCGTAGGAGCTTCTGTAGTTGTAGTTGCTTTGGTTGTTGTCGTCGTTGTTGTAGTAGTGGTGGTTGTTGTTGTGCTCTTAGTGGTAGTGGGAGCTAATGTTGTAGTGGTTGTTGAGCTAGTTGTGGTATCTTCCTTAATTGGCAATATTGGTACAACGGTTGGAGGCAACTTGGCCTCACTTAAATTTACACTCAATTGGGCAGCTGAAAGATGAACAATTGATCGATATTCGTTGATTAATATTTAATAAAAATTAAAAATAAATTCATTTTTATTTGTTTATTGTTTACTTAGTTAATCGTTTATAGTTTCATTTATCTGTTATTGTTATTTCCTATTTCATTTGTTTTTTTTTTTTTTGCATATATGCCGCTCTATGTATTTTTTGTTTTTGTTTTTGTTAAGCATGACTCACTTGAAAAGTGATTATTTGCAATGATACATCATAAATATAAAGACAAGTAAGTAACACAATAAAAGTTCAAAAATAACAACAAAATAACTGTGTTGCCAAGTGTAATTTGAACCGCTGTGCTATGATTTAAATTTGTTTTTATTTTTTACAAAATTTCATTCGCTTAATAATAATAAGTACGTAATTACCTACATAATCCTTTTGTCTAAAATATCAATTTGTTTTTCTTGATTTATTTTACAAAAAAAAAAAACAATTGACCTTAAAGACGTGTGCATTGCCGTTGATAACAAATGATAACAGGAAAAACAAAAAAAACTGTTCCAATTTAAAAAAATTAAAACAAAAAAACAAAACCAAGTGTATGTATTTAAAATGAAATGATCCAAAGAAATCTTAATCAATTATTTTAAATGTTGAATATTTATGACATATTAATTGGGTTTAATGAATTATTTTGACACAATTCTAGATTCAGAATTAGGTCTGTACACACAGTATAGGAATGTTAAGTGAAATGTTTAAATTTAAGAAGAAGGAAGAAATAATAATAATGAAAAGACAATAAAAACGTGAGTAAATGTCTTGGAAAGATATTTTAAAGCACAATAGGTAGTTAAATTAATTAATTTTCTCCCTTTCCAAAAAGCTTTCAAACAGTCGATCTGTTACTAAGTTCCAAAAAATATGACACGTACTTACAGTGTTAAAAGTTTTGGAAAGAAACTTTAAAATCATATTTGAAATCGATCTTAAATATTGGTTACAAATTAGGGACTTTCTAAGAGTACCATATCTTTTAAAATGCTATATACACAAACTGAAACTGTTTCTACCAGGTCCCTTGAGGCTGAGTAACTTCAATACTGCCGTCGTTTTAACCATACTTATTTAAATAGGGACACTTTTATACAATTTTATACAGTAGGACCTTGATTATCCGTGATTCGATTATCCGGCAACATCAACCGGGATGGAAAAAGAAAATTTTTTGCATCGACTTAATTTTATTTTGGACCGACTTAAAATTTTCTTCACCGTTTAACCGTGATTAACTCTATTATCCGTGATTATAAGCAAACATTTTTTTCTATTATTTTGGACAAACAAGCGAAAAAGGGGGAATTCCCTCTTTAGTATGCGATGAGTCAGAAGCATACATGTAAACCTGTTTAGTTTAATTTAGAAATTTGAGGTTTTTTTTAAATTTTTGAAACATGTATGTACATATGTATATAAAATCCTTGAATTGTTTAATAACTAATAAAAATATATATTAAAAAACTAGCCTAAATTGGTACTCAATTAAAATCGATTATCTGGAATGCTTACGGTCCCGACCATCACGGATATCAAGGTCCTACTGTAATTAATAAACATCAAAATTTCTCATATTACGAAAATTATTTAAAACTACAAGGGAAAAACATATTTTTTAATACGTTGTAGGAGTGTGACAAACAAGTTTATTTAGAAAAAAAGGAATCTGTTTTATTTCTATCGAAGATCTCTTCTTCTTCTGACAAAAGCTCTGTGAGTAAATAAATGCACTTAAAAAGTTTCTCAAATCTCTTCTCCTAGTTTTTAAATTGCAAGGGCCGCCAATCATGGATAAAAATCAACATCCAAAACATGGATGATGTGAGGGACTAAGCCGTATTCCAGATTAATGGCCAATAAAGTAAGTTTTATTAAAAAAAGAAAAAAAGAATGAATGAATATCATTAATGTTAACTTAACAAAAAGAATGTATTTACATCATCAGTTTAAATACAATATTGTAATATTAATAAAAGAAAATTGTACAGAGCAATTTCCTATTATTTTAATACAACTGCTATATATTAAAAGTAAAGTGGCAGTAGCTTGGCTTGCTACACAATCTGTCTATCAAATCTATGTGATTGTAATAAAATAATTTCGTATTTACTGAATTAATTCCATTTAATTTGTATTTATTGCGGTTTTTATGAGCGTTTATAAAAATATAGAAATAAATCAATTCTTGCTTATTTAGTGTATACCTATTGAATGGAAAAAACGATATGCGGTAAATGAACAAACAAATAAAAATTAATTAATATAAATATAACACAGTATTTTTCTCTGGGACACTTTACTGAAATAAAATAAATATAAAAATAAATACTAATTTAAATAGAATACTAAGTTTAATAATAGAAAAAACAAAAACATTTCCTCGATATACAAAGATAATCCCTATCTAATCTTATCAGCATATGATTGAAACTGCAAAGAAGTATCAACATTCTCATTGCAAACCAAACTTAATAATTTAAGATGATAAATATAGTATGTAGACTCTGCTATGTACTTGATGAAACGTTTTAAACTTTAAGAGGGATAATCAAATCAACGTTAATATAATGTGATGATTAAGAGTATTTAAATTTTTCATATACTTAAACAATACGTATACACATACATATATTACATGTATTTTTATCCATTCGTAAATATACATATACTATATGTTTATATGTACATATGTATAAAATAATATAATATACTTACTGAGTTGTTAAATAAAATAAAATAAATTTAAAAAATAAACAAAAACATACAGTGTATAAATGTAATAAATAAAGGAAGAATAAAATGGCTGCTACAGCAGAGGTAAATGGCCTTCTACGAAGATAAATACCAAAGAGTTGCGGATACAGAACAGCAGTTGCTAATATTTTTCTCAAATCTATCTGTTAAACATTTAATGAATTTCTTTAACAATACCAATTTATATTTATTTTATTCGTAAAATGAAAATTCTTAGAAGTTTGGAAAAGAGGTTTATCAGTTGCATTCATAGTCATTGTTTTGACTAATGCACATGCTCTTTTAAATAATTAATTCTTTAATAAATAAGTAAAACAAATAAAACTCTTATAAAAAATATATACAAAGGGACTTAATGCTATAGCAAAACAATGTTTATAAACATTTATTATCAAAATGCAACGTTAACATACATACGCCCAGTTATTCTTTTTCTTTTTATAAAATTACAAGAGAAACAAGATAGTGGTGTACTATTATCATGAAAAAAAATGAAATGTAACAATCACAATAGTTCGTACAATGCCAGCCACACTACTCACAGATCACTGATTAAATGCATATTAAAAGAAAATAAATAAATAAAGGGTGTTTTTTATAGAGGTATAGAACTTTAAGTTGGCATTACTTTTCAAGATGGCGACCGATTTAACAGCTGTCAAGTGATTTATTCTCAGTTTGGTTTGGCAATTCATCATGAACAGACTCACGCCTGAACAACGCTTGCAAATAGTGCAATTTTATTTCGAAAATAATGGTTCTGTGCGGAAAACGTATCGCGCACTACGTCCATTTTATCGTCGACAAAATCGTCCATCAGAGCAGTTAATTCGATTAACCATGGAACGTTTTCGCACCACGTTTACTCTTATTGATAACTCGCATCCCCAGAGACGCTGTACGGTGCGTACAGAAGAAGCTATTGCTGCTGTAGAGCGTAGCATTGAGGAAGAACCGAATGAGTCCATCCGCCATCGAGCACAGGAATTGGATCTGTGTCCATCCACTTTATGGAAGATTTTACAAAAAATCGTGCAAGATTTGAAGCCAAACAATCATCAAGTAAGGAGTAGATTCGTCGAATGGGCCCAAAACGAGATTACCGTTGTTCCCGATTTTCATAAGTGAATTTTGTTTAGCGATGAAGCGCACTTCTGGTTGAATGGCTACGTCAACAAACAAAACTGCCGCATTTGGAGTGAAGGTAATCCTCAAGTGTATGTGGAAACACCGTTACATCCAGAAAAACTGACTGTTTGGTGCGCTTTATGGGCTGGTGGAATCATTGGTCCGTACTTTTTCAAAAACGATGGTGGCCAGAACGTTACAGTCAATGGTGATCGGTATAGAGCCATGATTACTAACTTTTTCATTCCTGAATTGAATAATCATGATGTCCAGATGTGGTTTCAACAAGACGGCGCAACATGTCACACAGCTCGTGCCACAATAGATTTATTGAGACACGTTTGGTGACCGCCTAATTTCACGTTTTGAACCTGTGAATTGGCCTCCAAGATCTTGTGATTTAACACCGCTAGACTACTTTCTGTGGGGCTATGTAAAGTCATTGGTCTATGTGGTAAAGCCACAAACGCTTGACCATTTGGAAGACATTCGCCGTACTATTGCCGATATACGGCCACAAATGTTGGAAAAAGTCATCAAAAATTGGACGTCCAGATTGGACTACATCCGCGCCAGCCGTGGCGGTCATATGCCTGAAATCATATTTAAAATGTAATGCCACAAGATTTTATTTCAGATAAATAAAACTCATGTCAATCGAATAATCCATCGTTGTTTTATTGCAACTTAAAGTTCTATACCTCTATAAAAAACACCCTTTATAAGGATAGAATATTTGTAATTCCTGTTTTTTTTTCGGTAAATATTCTGCCATAAGAAGAGCAAGAAAATTTACTTGATTTATTATTATTTTTATTTTTAGTGGAAAATTTTAAATCAAAAACAATTGCAAAGCAATTAAAATGCATATAATAAAAACTATAAAATCAAAGCCTGAATAGCATCCATGCCACACATATTATAGACGGCATAAATAAAGAAAAACAAAATGAAATTTATAAATTTAAATGTAAATTCTAACTGATAAGCAAGTATTCATTCGTTTTGTTTTCTCATTTATGGGTTTAATTTCAATTGTTATTTTCATTTTTTATTATAGTTGAGTGACATTTATATATCAATGTCATATGGAAAAATCTGAAGTTTGTATATTCAGATTTTGTTCCTCATGCAAGCAAATTTGAAAACGACTTGCAGAAAAAAAAAACAATAGAAATACGATATGGAGGAATGATAATGGCAACAACTTCCAATAAACAAAAATAATATTATTTTTATTTGTATATATCACAGTTTAAATTTAAGCTACAGTTTCTTATCTCTTTGTGTAGTGCACATATAAATTTACATACATACATATGTATAAGTAAATATGAACATAATAATAAATATTTATATTAATTTTATTATATAAATATATATAATTATGAGCCTGTATGTGTTGTAAGGCTCGATATTAATTAATCATATTCCAGCAAAAAAAAAAACAATTTCTTAAAAAATTATTAGAATTTGTTGATAAAATGCATTTTTATTTCAATTACAAGTTTGAATCACAATTCTTCTCTAGAATTTTTATTTAAAACAACAACAAACCAATACAGAATAACAAAAAAGATCTTAACGCCTATGTTCGCTTACGTCCTACAATTTTAAAATAGGTATGTGCAGTACTCTATATCTTTACAGAGATCATGAAATATTTTGCAAAGTTAGTTCTACTAGCTATGATGAGAAGCAGAAGCTACAAATTGATCGGTTCCAGTTCAAAACCTTTATAGATCTCTATTCAACTACTCAGCCTTTGTTTGGACACATTTTTTTATGTGAAATTGAATGAAAAGTGTTGGGAGACTTCTCAGAACAATGCACTGCGAATTGTGGCTGAATGGCCAAAAGCACTAAATTGCTTTGGAAGATCAATCCGCAGGACTTTCGCCGCCTTATTGTAAACGTTAACGACTTTATTTTGCCAGGCATCGAAATACGCTTCATCATAGCACAGTTGAGGTCTTGCTAATCCAGCATATTTTACTGTCAGTCTATCAAGCCCTCATAACTTGAATGCAATTGTCCTGCCAGACTTACTGCTTTTCGACAGGTACATCTTAGATTGATTTCAAATAGGGTGGGTAAATTCCTCTATCTAGCCATCTTCTGTTATCAACTGGCATACTACACTTTTTTTATTTTCTACAGGAAAATTGCAGAACTGATGCAATTCGATATTAAGCAGAAGGTCTAAAGTCTGCCACACAAATTTAAAGCTTTATAATGGCAAAATAACTGAAACCTTTCATTCTAATGCTAGTGTTAGAAAAGGCTGCCCTTACTATTTGCAGTGATCTTAGACAAATTATTAAATTATAACAAACAGCACGAAGAATAAGTCTTTGAGGATGGTCTATTCCTTATGATGTACAAATTGAATGGCCTGCAAAACAAGCTGATTTATAGAATTTGTCTACATATAAATAAAGTTAAGATCTCCCAGTAGAGTTTTAACTGATTGCTCCATAGCATGAAACCAAAAACAATACCACCTCGTTTATGCCTAGAAGCTTAGTAAGGCCTTCCAGCAAATTGAAACCAATCACCAGCTCACATAGTGGCCAGAAACTACAAGGCAGCTTAACTATCCACACCACCATCTACTTTAAGCAAAGTTTTTCACGAATAATAAGTTCAACTCGACCTAAAAGAAGCATAGAGCCCCAGCAAAGCAATGAATAACTGCCTGTCCTTTACAAATTTCAATTAATAGCCGGTTAAAGATCTTTCTCCATTTTATTCTCAGAATAAATACTTTCTTCTTCTTCTTAAACCACCATTTCAAAAATATGATTAAAAAAAAATCGCAATTAAATTAAGGGGAATAACAATCTACGTTTTTTTTTCACCTCTTATAAGTAAATTAAATTAAAAAAAATATTATTTTCGTTAAACAAAGCAAAAAAATACACAATAAAATGAAATATGAAAGAAAAAAATTGCAGTTCTAAGCAGAACAACAACGAATACAAAACAGTCGCTACAGCCAAACAAGAACAAAAGGGAAGCGTAAAGCAGGGAGAGAGCATATATACAAAGTGCAAAATAACTGGAAATTTCGTTTAACTAGTAGTTGTAATTGTAGTTGGGGAGAGTGGAGGCCGCTATACTTCTTTGTGTTAAACCAAAAAAAAAAAAAACAAACAAACAAAATAAAACAGACGCACACACACACACAAAATCTAGCATAGAACAAAAACAACCAACAGCGAAGCTCTGTTAATATTGACGCATCAGCTGAGAGCACGAAAACCCTTTTTTCTTTGAAGTGTTTCGTTATTTGTCGTATTTTTTTTGTCTTAAAGGAAAAAAATACCAAGAAAAGAAAAAAATTGACAAACAAAGAATTCAACTGGAATTTTTGATGGCATTTCCATTTGCTTAATACAATTTCAATTTAATTTACAATAATAAATACCTGTTAATAAGAAGGCCGATGACAATATTGCCAAAGTTATTAATTTATTATGAAACATTATGGCTGCAGAAAATAATGACTCGCAATAATTTTCTCTAAATTTTTCTTTTTGTTTTCTCTTTATGGACGCAAGTTACTTTTATTGTGTATTATATACACTCTCTCTTTACAATTGTGTTTATTTGTTGTTATACTATTTATAAAATGCGTTGTTATAATAAAAAAAATAGTTGTTGAATTTTTTACGTTTCCAAAATTGTCTCTTGCGTTGTTTTTTTTTTAATTTATATTCTAACAGCACACAAATTATAGAAGACGCACTTCAAAAGGCAGCGACACAAATAGCGATTCCGAACGAAACAACGAAATAAATAAAATAAAAAAACATAAGATACAGTAAAGTTAGTTGCAGTTTGTCTGCAGTTTTTCTTAAAGGGTTACCAGAGTTTACAAATTGTTTTAAAACAATATTTTTTTAAATATGTAATTGAATTTTTTTATAAAACATTTAAAAACTTGTTTAAAAATAAAATTAGTATTTAGTTTCACATCAAATACAAAAATCGTCGTCTATTTTTCTTGCCTATTTTCTATATAAAGAAATGAGCCGGTGTATTTTATATTTCAATAATTACGGCAACTCCAAAAATATCAACAAGGTTGTATAAATGTGGTTAGTACATACGAAATGCACAACTGCCGTTATATCAAAAATTAAGTGTATTACCGACACTTTACCTCCATACTTGCACGTCATTATCGGTGGTGAAAGTATCGATTTAAACCAGTGTTGCAAAATTGAAGTTTTGAAATAGTAATACTAATAATAGTAACAAAAAGTAACCTTTTTGCATTATTGGTACTTTTATCAAAATATTTATTTATACTTAATTAATTAATACACACTTAATTAATACAATTAATAAACGACTACCTAACTAATCGAGATTAATTTTATTTATCCTTAATCCAAACACAAATCACACAGTCGGTAATGCAGTACATATGGTAAGCAGGGAAGATGGCGAATGCCTCCGCTAACAGAGGTGGAAATTACTTATTCTAGACACACACCGACCAAATCACGATGTACAATATGGTACGATGGATCTATGGTAACACAGTAAAATTTCGAATAAAGCCCTTTGATGAGTTTCAATTTTATTCACCACACCGGATAAATTCACCATATTTTGTGAAAACTCACCACAAATTCATCACATTTAAAAAAAAAAAATTAAATTAATTTTGTTTTAAACTCCAAAACAACGAAGAGCGGGTGCAGGGCACACACACACAATCACAACAACCTAGCAACAAAATCAACCAAACCAAGGGCAACAAACAGGATGATTTTTTATTAACAGATTTTTGCCATTTCTTTTTCATGTTTTTCTGACCCTGGCATTTGAACCGTGGCCTCTGCGGTCTTGTCCAATAAAGCCGGCTATTAGACCATAAACGTGCATTGAATGAACAGGGGGCTTAATTTTTACTTACATAAACCAGAAATCGGAAAAAATGTGCGAATTATTAAGTTAAAGAACGGTTTATTTTTTGAATGAACAAAAACGAATTTGTGTTAATGGGAAGACTCTTTATAGGAAGGCAGGGTGTATCTGATACACATAAATTTCAACTCGATGAGTGGGATTCAATAGAAAATAATGGTTTGTTGGGTAATCGCTCCTTTTATCGCACTCACCATCGTTTTGTTTTCTTGTTTTTTCCTATGCTATAATACAGGGTGTATCAGACTTCAATAATATTTTCAATTTCAGTGCTGCCATTGTCTTGATTCACCAAATTAAAAGAAAAACTTACCGTTTTAATTTAAATCTTTGAAATAAAAACGAAGAATAGGTTTTTTTTTGTTTTTATTTTGGAATTACTTAATCCCATATCAACATTATTACTTTTGGTTTTTTTTTGTCTTTTTTATATTGTTTTATTGAATTCAGTAAAATTTTGTTTTTTTTCATTTTATTTTTTTGTTTGTTTGTTTGTTTTACCTCATTTATTATACTCATTTTTATTATTTTATTCTTTTATTTATTTTAATAAATGGTTGTTGTTGTTTATTTACCTTCTTGTTATTTTTTTTTCTGTTTTTATTTTTGTTGTTGTCTTTAAATATATATTTTTTATTTAAATTTAAACTTAAATTTTACAAAAAGCAGTGTTTGTTGTTTTTGTTTATTTATACCATGATTTTTGTTTTTGTTTTTTTACTGAATGATTTCAAATTTGTTTGTTTTTTTATTAAATCTAGTTTAAAGCAATATATTTTTTTATTATTTTTAATTAATAAAAGAAAATAATTGAAATAAGAAGAAACTTAACAAAAATTATTTATTATTAATATTTTTATATATACTTTTAATTAATAATGAAGGAAAATAATTTAATTATTTATTATTATTATTAATAATTTTTATTCATTATTACTACTAAAAATTTTATTTAAATTATTATGACTTTCTTTTTTAATGTGAATTCTTGCTAATTTTAAATATTCTTTTTTATCAATTTAAATTAATTTGTTTTGTTTTTTTTATTATGTTTTTAACTTTTTAAACTAAAATAGTTGCTTTACATTGAAGCTTAATGAATGTTTAGTTTTTTTTTAAGTTTTTGGGGGATTTTTGTTTTAGCAAAGTGGTTTTTTTACTTAAGATTTTTCTTTTTTAATTCTTTATTAATTCTTGTTTTTTTAACTAGCTTATTTAAACGTTTTTTTTATATTTATGCTTCACACTGACAAAAAGGGCAATTTTTTATATGTATATATGAACAATGTAGTTTTCTGTTTATTTTTTGTTTTTTTTTTACTTTTTTATATAAGAGTAGGCCAGGAAATTGTTTAAATTGAGATTTATTGTTTAAGAATTTATTATAGAAATTTTATAAAAGGGGCATAAAATATTTTAATTTATAAAAAATGAATGGCTTACCTTTTTTTGGAATTTATTTGAAATTTAGTAATCCTTATGAACTAAATTTAGCTTATTTATAAGTTAGTTTTCTTCTTATTAATTTATTTATTTTATTATTAATGATTTTTTTATACTATATAGCACTGCTTCTTTTTATTTTTAAACAAAAAACAAAAATAAATAATATTTATTTAAATAAATTAATTTAAAAATTTTGCAGGTGGTTTTTAAGGGGAATGAATAAGGAATAAAATTATTTGTAATAAAATTATACAATTTAACCGAGTGAGTTTGTTTGTTGTAGTTTATTTTTTAAAACATTTTCTCTCTTTGCTGTGTTGCCGCTGTTTTTCAAATACAATATTATAATTTTTAATTATTTTTATTGAAAGTTTTCTTATGGTTTTTTGTTGTTTATTTGTGTGTTTTAGGTGTTTGTGTAAGTATGTATGTAGTTATTAATTTTATTAATCTTTTTTTATACATATAATAAATATATATTTTTTTATATTTTTGCATAACACTCAAAAAAATAATTTTTACATACATTTTTTAATTTGTGTGTAAAAAATGGCAGTTATTTGAATATATATATATTTATATATATTTATCCATTTTTAAGTTTAAATAGTTCTTTTATCTTAATAAACTTTCAATACCACAATTGCTTTTGACAGCAACACAACTTTATTATAAGGATTGTTTAACATTTAAGAAATTTTTTGTTTGTATTTTTTCAATAATATCGAAAATTTAAAAATATTTAAATTATTTTAATATCGATTATAATTACAAAATTTATAATTTTTTATGAAGAATATTCTCTGAATATGAAAATCATTGCAAGAAGTTTGCGAATTGTTTAAATTTTTTTAAATTGTTCTTATTTTTCCTTAAGAAAAATTTATTTAACATTTTATAACTTTCTGTTTTTCGAAAAGTTTATTACAAATTTTATTTAAAATTTAATTTCTCAATAGAAATGCTTTTAAATACAATTGAATTTGAATTCTATAATTAGTTATAGCAGTGATTTATTAATTCTTGCTTATTTCACTCTAAATAAAAATAAAAATACGAAAATACGACAATAACAATGTTTATATATACGTAATTATTGTTAAATTTTTTGTTTATTAATAATACTTTAATAGCAGTTTCAATATCGTTTTACTTATTTTTTTTAATCTAAATTGCATTTAGACAAATACTTTTTTCACATTATTACACTAAAGGTGTTTTTGTTTAATGGAGGGAAACGGGAGTTTAATTTAAACGAAAACAGAAAGTAAATAAAATATAATAATTAATTATAATTAAAACAAAAACAACATATATTTTAACAATAATAAATTTATACTTCTTGCATTCAAGCTGTGGTGGGTGTATTTGTTTGCTTTTACAAAAGGTTTACTGGGTTAACAAACAGTGTAAATAAGAGAGCGTCATACCGTACACAAAAAAAGCCTCTCAACAAGGAAAGGAATGAGACACAAGTAAGGAAGAGAACAAAAACAAAACTATTTAATGTTTTTCTTTTTTTTTTTTTTTTTGTAAGTGTGTAGTAATAGTGGTGGGTGTATTTTTTGTTTTGTTTATTAATTTTCTTCTGCCGTTACTTTTTTGTTGTTGTTGAGTGTGTATAATAAAAGCAGAGTTAAACAGAGTTGCATTTTTGTTGTTCTTGTTATTACCAAGTTAATAAAACAGAGTGTTTCATAACAAATTATTTTCTTATTTTTGTTTTTCTTGAACTATTACAAAAAATCATATTTTAAACATACTTTTTATCGTTATTATTATTATTTATTTTCTTTTATTATTATTTTTTATCTTTTTTTTTGTGTGTGTATATTTGTCTCTGTTATTTAAATATTTCTTTACTTAAACTCTGTTTTTCTTTTTTTACTTATTTTATGTATTTTTGTTTTGTATTTTAAGTAAAGAGGATTAGTTTTGTTTGCTTTTTATTTTTATTTTATTTGTTGTTTATATAGCATTATTCTCTAGACTCCTTAGCTTGTTTTTTTATTATATTATTTACTTGAAAATTTCCTAAATAATGCTTTAAATATTTAAAAATCTACAATATTTTATAAATTTTTTTATATTTATTTTATTTTTTTTTTATTAAGTAATTAGTTTTTTTAAAGGGGGTTTTAATTATTTTTGTTTTGCTTAAATTTATAACAAATTTAAACAAATAAATGTGTTTTTTTTAATTTCATTTTTTAATAAAATATTTACTAAACAGCATTGATTTTCATCATTTCTTATCTCGTTTTTTTCTTATTCTTGTTTGTTTTTAATTTGTATTGAAAAATATGTGTGTGTAATTTGGTGTAGTTTTTTTTTTACTTTTGCAAACAAAAAGGGAAATTGTTCTGCCTTTCTTAATAATATTTTCAAAACTTACAGTTGTTTGTTTATGTTTAACAGAAAAAGAACAAGCTTTATTAGACAGGGGAGTTGTAATAAAAAGAAGTAGGTGAGTTGTGATAACAGACCAATTTTTTAATACTTTTTTTTTTTGCTTTTAAGTACACAGTTATTCAATTTTTTGTTTAATAATTTTTCGCTGTGCTGTTAATTCGTTATTTTTTTTGTTTTTGTTCAAAATAAAACTGAAAATTTTTAAAGAACACATAAAATCGCCAATTTGTTTATTATTAATTTTGTTCTTGTTTTTTTTTTGTTTGAATTCAATTGTGAAATTATTTTATTTCTTTTAATGTGTTTGTGTGTGTTAATGTCCCGAAAAAAAAAAACTATTTCCTGTCCATTTGTTTATGATTTTTTTATTATTTTCTAATTTTCTTTTTTTTACTATTTTTATATATATTTTTTTTCTTAGTTTTTTTTTAAGTTAATTTTATTTTTCTTTAATTTTTTTTATATGCATCTTTGGTTTTTGCTGTAATTTTTCTTTTTTGAAATATTTCGTTGCATTATTTTTTTATCCTCAATTTGGTATTGAAATAATGCCTTGCGTTTTATTTATTTTTTTTTGTTATTTTTTTATTTTTTTTGTTTAGAATTTACGATTTTTTATATTCATTTTTATTTTTAACTAATTTTTTTAACTTTTATTTAAAACTTTCCTCTTTTAATGCTGATGCTATCGCCATGGCTGTTGTTGTTGTAGTATTATTATTAATTAGTTTACTGTTGTTGTTGTTGTTGTTGCTGTTATCCTGTTGCTGCTGTTCTAGCTGTTGATGCTGTTTTTGTTGTTCTTGTTCTTGTTGTTGATGCTGTTTTAGCTGCTGTTGTTGCTGCTTTAATTGTTGCTGTTTTTGTAATTCTTCAGAAGATTGATCTTAATCAACCATCAACTCAAAGTGGACGGATCCTCTCCTTTCTGAACGATCATGATGGATATTACGAGCCCAAGCTTTGCATTCAATGTTAATTAAGACACCAGCTGCAATAATATGAAATTATTTTTTATATAAATTTTTCTCTAAAAATTTCTTTGCAGCAAATATGTTTATTAACAATCAGTTGATCATAGATTGAACAAATTTAACAAAAAAAAATTAAATAAGAATTTCCCTTACTTCCCTTATTTTGTTTAATAATTTTGTTGTAAGCTTAAAGAAACACGCTTTATTTTTATTCAATCCATTCAATCCATATTTATTTTCAATTTACGCTTTAGAAAACATAGTTTTCCGCAAACTTTAAGCATAACAATGTTATGTAAATTTGTACGTTTCCACATATATATGTATGCATGTACATATGTATGTACGTACTTAGAACATAGAATTTTTAAGCTATTTAGTGGGTAGATTAAATAAAATAACTCTATAAGGTTTCTTTCATTTTTCTTTTATCTCTAAAACCAAAAATGTTTATAAATAATGCCACATGTTGAAAAAACATATAAAAAATGCACACATCCATGGGTATTACAAGCCATTGATTTATTTATTTATTTATTTTGGTTTAGCAACACTTATTCAGTTTGTGAATAAATTTCCAAGCAGATTTACATTTGCAAATACAATGTCAACCTTGAAGATTGTATTCTATTTTGCTTCTGTTTCTCTGTTTGTCATTTCCAGCGCATTTACATTTCCTTTGAGCATTTGTTTCATATTATTGTTGATCTTTTGATTTGTTGTCTCTTGTTCTTAATACAGAATACAGTTTTTCTTAACTTATCCATTCTTTACTCATAATAAACTTAACATTATACTCCATTTTCATATCAACCTGGAGTTAAGCCTTTAGGTTATGTACATGCATACATATGTATGTATGATTCATATTTTTCTCTCATCTCTTTAATATTGTGTTCAATATGTTCTCTTATACATGTATTCTGTACACACACACATACATGCATACATAAACACTACGAATATTAAATATCCTTAAGCTTTTGTCTACAAAAATCGATTTTTTTCGCTTTATTTACTTCGCTTCCTTTTCTTTTTCGTTTTTCTGCTACATATACATCAGCCATTACTATTTACTTGTGTGTAGATGTACATAAGTACTTAAGACCTATTCGTGTGTTCTCTTTTAGAACATAAACACTCTTCTTCATTAATACAGTTATCGTAACGTGAGTGGTATGGGGGGAATAAAATGCTTATTTAACAAATTCGTTTGTTTAACTAAAACATCAATATTTATTCGAAAATTATAAAAAATGTTTTTGCTTGCATTGGGAAAAATGATTATCGAACATTCAATCAAAAATTTTATATTTTGTCATCAGCTTAAAGCAATGCCAAACACCTCCTATAGGGTGGTGAAAATCATTTTGCATTCTACTTAGTCAAAATAATGTAAGGACTTTGTCTTTGTCCCTTGTAAATATTTTTTTTGGGCAGCTGGAACGAATTTGAAAACAACTTAGATGACATTGAATGAGAATAGGGTGTCTGGAGGACAATGAGAACCTGTCCTAAAGAAACTCTGTTGGATCTAAACTCGTTAAATACAGAAGTAAGAAACACAGTGAGAATTAAGTTTAAGGCTCTTGACTTAAGGCTCAACAGCTCACAGCTTTACGTTCAGTCTAAACATAATCGCGATACAAGCTTTGGACTACAGATATTCGTTATCCACAAAAAAAAAACAACTTTGAGGAGAGAATTCACTTCACAGCAGGAGAATAGACGAGAGACTCGTATCAGTAATTGCATCCCTGGTGAAAGAGCTCAAACTGCTGTATTGTTTACGAGGAAATAATAAACATTCCCATAAATATGAATGTCCACGTTGCTCATCAATATGGTCATTGACATCATTACGTGAAGTGCGAAGAAATGTTTCAAAGGATATAATCGGTAAAAGTGAAGATGGGAAGAGCCGAAAACTTTTCTGAATTCAAATTGCTTTCAGGCAATCAAAACCTTTGTTGAGTAATAACAAAATGAATTTTTTTTTTCACGCCGAGGAGGGGTAAATGTACCTAACCGCACCATAGAGGAAGTCGTCACGTCCTCCGTGTGTGGGGCCCCCACCCACTAAATCCCCCCCTCGTCTCGTGGACTTGTTGTGCCCAATCCGGAACTACGGTGGTATTACTTCGGAGTGGAGTCCCTTTGGCCCATTGGCCCCTGCGTGTTCATATCCGCGTCCGGACTGCGTGTCGAAAGTTGAAGAGACATCTAAGTGTCTCCACTATTCCTTTCTTCCAGGTCTCTGCCCCGAATTCCGCTTGGCACGGGTGCCAGTTTCATCTATTCCGGCGTGCCCACCTGTTCCGCAGCCTCAAGATGCCTCTTCTTCAGTCTTAGAATGCTCGCCACGTAATTCGCCACTAAGGTCCAATTTTCTCTGCTCGCGATCATAATCCCGACAATGTTACCGGACGTGATCGTCCCAACTATCGACGTCAGTGCAGAGCGATAGCTCAGCCAGCGTGCACACTCGAAAACAGTGTGCTCTGCGTCATCAATTACCTCCCCTTCCTCGTAAAGACAGTAAGGGGAGGCGGTCTTGCCCATTCTGTGCAGATATTTCCTAAAATATCCGTGGCCCGATAGCATCTGTGTAACGTAGTAATCTACCTTTCCAAATTTCCGACCAATCCATGGCCTTATGTCCGGAATAAGTCTCGCCGTCCATCTTCTTCTATCTTCCTCGTCCCTTCGTTGTTACCATTTTGAAATGGTGTTTTCCCTGAAATGAGCGGTTATGTGACTTCCAGCTGTTTTTGCCCTATAAATCTCCATCCGCTCCGCTGCCAGCAGATCCACAGGGATAATACACGCTATCACCACTACGGCTGGAGCGGATACCGTACGATATGCCGACGCGATAAGCAATGCAGCCGTTCTCTGTACCGATACCAGTGCGTTTGTCCGCTTCTTAACATCCAGTGTTTCGGCCCAAATTTCGCTCCCATAAAGCATAATGCTGTTTCCAACCTCCATCAGCGGTCTCCGTCTCGCCGGTAGCGGGCCTCCAATGTTCGCCATTAATCTACTGAGCTGTCCAACGATCTTCTGGGCCTTGTTAGCCGAGTACTGAATCTGATGTGAAAATGTTAGTCTGGGAAATGATGTTATTCCCAGGTATTTCACCGAGCTCTTGGTCCTAATTACCCCGTCTCCTATACTCATGTCCACCTGCAAGGGGATACGACGACCAGTGATTAGTAGTAATTCAGTTTTATGCATGGCCAGATCTAGGCCGTGGGCATCCAGCCATGTTTTCGTTCTCAGCATGAAAACGTTTTCGTTGTGCCTCTTCCGTGTTCCTGGCCGTGATAACAGCTGCAATATCATCTGCGTATCCAACCAAAAAAGTTCCCTCTGGATTTGGGTTATGCATCAGCCTATCTAAGAGTAGCCGTAGGATAGTAATCGACCATTGAATCGGGCACGGTAAACTCAAGGAGCATTTGTTCAGTAGAGGAATCGCTTCAAGCCCTATATGTGGATTCTAAGACAAGGAAAATTAATCAGCAGACCGCGTATATACCCGATATGCGTGTAAAATACTAGACAGTCAGTCAATATCCTGTCAGGGCAACGGTATTGGAACAGACTTTTAGCGATACCTTATATAAAGTGAGAACATTACAATAAATTATATGGTGGCAGTACAAGATTAATATTTACGTACAAAATATGAAAATTTTTCAGTTTTAAGTTGTACCCTACAAGTTGTATGAGTTGTATGACTTTAACGGCACTTTTACACGCCTGAAACAGTAGGAAATTTGAGAGAGGAATACACAGTTAAAGTGTGTGTGAGCAAATAAAGCATGCCAAAAAGTAAATTTGGCACCACCGTAATTACATTGTTTCTCTAAAAGCATTTCGTTATAAAATACATACGTACGTACATTTGAAAACAAATTAAATTCTTTTCGAAAATCAAAGAAATGTATACAAACAGTTAACGTACATATGTATTTCATGTATAGAATAAATACATAGATTTTAGAGAATGCTTAAAAGCTTAAATGAAACGGCGCCTCAAATTTTTATAGCCAATAGTTTTGTTGTCATTTAAAAAAAAACAAAAGCAATAACTTATTGAGCCATAATGTTGGTGTCTTTGGCTTTGTCTTTAACAGTGGTAAGTAAACTTCTTTTGCTTTCGATAGAACATTTTAGAAGCAATAACTATGGTTACCATTTCGTTTGTTTGTTTTCTGTTTTCTATTTTCTTTTATTTTACAAACATGCACTTACGTGACATATTAACCTTATTTTTATGCTTTTTTATTTTTCTTTAAGTGTATGTATGCATGTATGTGTAGTAATTTTTAAACCTTTTCAATTATTCATTCATTTCTGCTGCAAGCTATTGTTGGCAAAAGAAACAAACAAACCATGTTCTGCTTCTCCTTCTCTCTCTCCAATCGAATAAATTGTATTAAAAATGTAAAGAAATTTTAATTTTTCTTTCTGCTTCTATTTTAAGCATTTTGCACAGCAGGAAACTGTTATTTTTTTTAAATTATTTTTTGTTTTAACAGAGTGGAAGATTTTGATTATAATACGCTTATTTAGCAATTAATTTACGTTCTGGTTTAACTGTCGGCATCGAAACCTCAAAACTTAACGGACAATTACGAGTAGAAGTAGAAGTAGAAGCAGAAGTAGCCGTAGCTATAGTTTGCTGTGCCATTTTAATGGCAATTACAATTAATTGTACGAAGTTGGTGGCTGACTTTTTTTTAGGTGGGTCAAGCAACTCAACTGAACTCATATCAACCATTTAATGGCTTTTAATTTGTAATTAAACACAATAAAATAAATTATTACGTATAAATCCTACCCTTGGTTATTCTGAAGTTTAGAAATCTCTGTGTTATCGCTGGGACTAGCTTGTAATGGGCATTGTTCTACTAGTTTTTCAAAAATTAATATGAACGGTACTTACTTTCAACGGTAAATTGCACAGCTACAATGGGTGGTATATAGCCCTCAATGTTTTTGAAGGGGAAATAGTAGGCGGGGAAACCCATACGTGGATAATAGTCACGAGCTTTAATATTTTCAACATCAGCGGGATTTTCACCTTCGCAGGAAACCCAAACGACGTCGGTCTGTAAATAAAGTGAAAAAAAAAACAAAATATTTTTCATATAAATAAACCAAAAGAAAAATTATCTTTGTTTAGCATCATACAACATAAACGCAATGAATTTGAGAGTCTTCAGATTTCAGACAATAAGAAGTGTTTTCGGAGCCATGGACCATGCATTGTGTGTGAGAGAGTTTTTCAAAAATGGCAAAAAAAAACGCGAATATTTGAAAAGGGATACTCTATAAATGGAAATATAAAGAGAGTAAAGACTCCTTGCAGAGCAAGTGGGTTTAAGGCAATTAAAAGTATTGTTTAGGAAATTACAATAAGAGCAGATTTGAGTCGTTCATCGGACTATCAACAAATTACCGCCGTAGTCTAGTAGGTAGGCTTATTACACGTAAGGCCACGGTTCAAACCCCAGGTCAGACATCAAAACGAAATATGAAAAAATATTTCTTCGGCGACTTACTCTCAGCAGATTTCTGGCAAAAACTCTGAGCGTTAAAATAAAAATTGCCATGAAAAGTTTCTTAAAAATCTGTCGTTCGGAGTCGACTTCAAACTGTAGGTCCCACCATTCATGTATAAAAGTTAACACACACAACATGAGTGGCGTGAGAAGCTAGGCCGTAACCCTGACTGAAGAGTTGTAATGGCCAATTATGTATGTATGTAATGATCATGAAATGCTATGATTTTGACATGTAGACTCTGAGTACACTTATTTAGATTGGGGTTGCCTCTAGCCCAACATGCATGTATATTCCGTGACGATGAGAATGAGGAGGACTAGACTTTGGTTAAATGATGCCTAAGATGCATCATCATTGCTTTAATACTTATTACATGCGGAGAAAATATTGACGTTTTTGTCTTAAAATCCAAAGTACTTACCTCATTTGCTCTCAAGCTGTTCTTGTCTGCGATGTGTCGTTTCAACTCAGCTGGCATTTCTGCTGGCAATGCCTTTAAATCGTTGTAGATTTCAGGTTCCCAATTGTAAATCTAAAATTAATTTTGAAAAACAAACAAACAATTCATGATTAGTAAAAGGAATCAAAAGAATCTAAGTCTATAACGGATACCTAAAAAAGGAAGGAAAAGAAAACAAAACATACAAACTAATCTGTATTGTTGGTATGGGTACTTGCCTTGTTCAATTTAAGGAATATGCATGGTCTGGCAAGATTGTAACCAAAATAGTTCTCTTCTGTGCAGGGGGCAAATTGGTTACGATCAAAGCCGCAAACTTGTTCCTTGTCTTTGGCTGGTGGATTGGCAAATGAGCAGTTGACCTGATTCTGTTTGGGCAAATCTTCGTAGGCTGTTGATTTACAAAATAATTAAAAACATTTTTAATTGAAATAAAATGAAAATAAATTTTAAAGAGCCAAACAAATTAAATTCTAGCACTTAATGCGTGTGTGTAATATTGGAAATTTCTAGACCGTTTACTTTTTTATCGTACTGTATGCAGGTGTTGCTTTTTTTAATAAATAAAATCTCTTATTATACTTACAAAAACCATTTAACAAAAACAATGTAAACAAGAGAATATTTAAAATAAATTGTTAATAAATTTAAAACTTAAACTTAAAAGAAACTTAAAGTTTTGTTTTTATTAATTTTATGTTTTTCAATCTGTGTTCACATAATGAAAGTTTCTTTCAAACTTTCTTTCAGGGAGCACTGTACATATTCAATTATGTTCGGAATTATATCAGGTTATCCACTAACGATTTTAGCTTTGTGGCATGAAAAGTTTCCGAAAAATCAAAATCACGTATTGTTCACGAGTGTTATACGCTTAGATGTTGTTCGCTTATGCAAAATAGACGAAAACTATCTTAAAAAGGATCGACTGCTGTGACCAATCCATAGGCAATTGTTTATAAGAACAAAAATTTCATCACAATCACGTAAAATGGATAACCTTTTACCAATAAATTCAAACTTTCTAAAAGATAACTTTCATAATGTGAAGTAGAAATCAAGTTTTAAGATACTTACACTTTAAGAAATTAGCAGTCTCCTCTACCCAATATCTAAAGTTTTCTGGTTTATTTGATTCATACCAAACCAAAGTACTTTCAACATTCACCTCTGGAGGCATTGGTCGAAAACCAAGACCTAGAAAGAAGGAAATACGAAAAATAAACACAAATTTTACAATTTAACAAAACTTGCAACATATTGTGCCATATATATGTATGTATGTGTAAGAAGTCAGTGTATTTTTCTTACCTGGATTTGTCCCGATTAAACCATCTTGTAATACCCACTTGGGCTGAGTCATATTCAATGTTTGATAAAATACAGCAAAAATGGCAGCAAAGAAACCAGCAAGTGCCGCATAAAATATTACATAAAATATCAGAATTTTTGCTAAAATGGAAGAAGAATAAAAAATAAAAATAAAGAAATTTATTAGTTAAATACATAAACATTTAACAGATTAGATCATATAATAATTGAATGAATGAATGAGTCCCCTTCTAAACAATAAATTAAAAAAAATTTGCAAAAAAAAGTTCAAATAAATCCTTGTGAAAATCAAATAAAATTAAATTGTAGTCGATATCCCTTATCTACAAGTATCCAATGTCCAATACGCTATTAATTTCTAATTACAATTTCCATTTGCATAAAATGATTTCATTTTTAACATTTTGCTGCCATAATGTCCACATAATTTCCGTAAATTATTTTTAATTCCGTTTCCTGCTTTGCAAATATGCATGTTCCCATGTCGGGTGTTTTTTATAGAGATATAGAACTTTAAGTTGGCATTACTTTTCAAGATGGCGACCGATTTAACAGCTGTCAAGTGATTTATTCTCAGTTTGGTTTGGCAATTCATCATGAATAGACTCACGCCTGAACAACGCTTGCAAATAGTGCAATTTTATTTCGAAAATAATGATTCTGTGCGGAAAACGTATCGCGCACTACGTCCATTTTATCGTCGACAAAATCGTCCATCAGAGCAGTTAATTCGATTAACCATGGAACGTTTTCGCACCACGTTTACTCTTATTGATAACTCGCATCCCCACAGACGCTGTACGTTGCGTACAGAAGAATCTATTGCTGCTGTAGAGCGTAGCATTGAGGAAGACCCGAATGAGTCAATCCGCCATCGAGTACAGGAATTGGATCTATACTATACTGTGGAAGATTTTGCGGAAGGATCTTGGTTTGCGTGCTTACAAAATCCAACTCGTGCAAGAATTGAAGCCAATCGATCATCAAGTAAGGCGTAGATTCGTCGAATAGGCCCAAAACGAGATTACCGTTGTTCCCGATTTTCATAAGCGAATTTTGTTTAGCGATGAAGAGCACTTCTGGTTGAATGGCTACGTCAACAAACAAAACTGCCACATTTGGAGTGAAGGTAATCCTCAAGTGTATGTGGAAACACCGTTACATCCAGAAAAACTGACTGTTTGGTGCGCTTTATGGGCTGGTGAAATCATTGGTCCGCACTTTTTCAAAAACGATGGTGGCCAGAACGTTACAGTCAATGGTGATCGGTATAGAGCCATGATTACTAACTTTTTCATTCCTGAATTGAATAACCATGATGTCCAGGAGATGTGGTTTCAACAAGACGGCGCAACATGTCACACAGCTCGTGCCACAATAGATTTATTGAAAGACACGTTTGGTGACCGCCTAATTTCATATTTTGGACCTGTGAATTGGCCTCCAAGATCTTGTGATTTAACACCGCTAGACTACTTTCTGTGGGGCTATGTAAAGTCATTGGTCTATGCGGTAAAGCCACAAACGCTTGACCATTTGAAAGACAACATTCGCCGTATTATTGCCGATATACGGCCACAAATGTTGGAAAAAGCCGATATTTAAAATCTAATGCCACAAGATTATCTTTCGGATAAATAAAATTCATGTCAATCGAATAATCCATCGTTGTTTTATTGCAACTTAAAGTTCTATGCCTCTATAAAAACACCCTTTACTAGGCAGGATGTTACCCTCACTGACGCCGAAAAACATCCTGCAGTTTGTCAAGATTAGGAGGGGTATTAGAGGATACCAAATGTACATTGGGCAATATACATATTAGATCGCAATACCTATACACGCCAATAATCTGAAAAGGCAAAATCATCGTTTCTGGAATACCCCAAACACACGTATAATACAATCATTATAAGCCGTTACTGTATTTTTATCGTGTTGAAGCTGGAGGCGTCGTAGGACCTTATTTCTCCAAACGACTGCCATGAATAGCGAGCGCTACTGAGTCCTGGTCGACGACTGGACTAGAGGACATTTGGCTCCCATTTAAAAATGAGATGGATCAACCTACAACCGGGATTCTCAGGGCTGCTCTTCTAGAACGTCTCTTTCATCTATTTGATGATTTGCACTGTTAAGATTGCACACTGAACCGTTCGAGAATTCTTTTTACAGGCTGTCTTAAAGTGACGATTCTATTTCAACAAGTCTTTGACTTTTGAAGCCCTCCAAGAAAATTTAATACAGCCGGAAACATATGTTAGAAGTCGCCGTGGTCTAGTAGGTAGTGTGTTGGCTTATTAGACGAAAAGCCAGAGTTCGAGCCCCAGGCCAGACATCAAGACAAAATACAGAAAGTATTTCTTCGGCGACTTCCTCTCAGCAGATTTCTGGCAAAAATTCTGAGCGTTAAAATAAAATTGCCATGAAAAGTTTCTCAAAAATCTGTCGCCCGGAGTCAACTCTTAACTGTAGGTCCCACCACTCAGGTATAAAAATTAACACACACAACATAAGTGGTGTGAGAAACTATGTCGTAATCCTGACTGAAGGGTTATAATGACCAATTATGTATGTATGGAAACATATGTTTATCACATTTAAGAGTTTATTGCTATAAAACAGTCCGCCAACTAACTAACTAACCTAACCTAACCTAACTATAATATCCTTAATTACAGTTAGTTACTCAAGAGTAAAGAAAAAAACATTTTGTTTATGCTTCATTATAACTGTAGTACGGTAAGCTTTTAAGAATATTTCTTTAAAAGATGGAAAGAAAAATATTAGAAAACAAAAATAAAAACAATAAAATGTACAGATTCATCGATGAAAAGGTTAAAAAAATATTGGATTGAAATATGTCAAATGGCAACACCTTTCGTGAACCTCTCCTTTAAACTTGGAAATGTTTGCTCTACTACTTTGCTGTTTTGCACAACTAAAGAAAGCATTAAAAGCCTTTTAAGCAAATGATATATTTTAAATTCAGTCGAGAAAGAAAAAGAGAGAGAGAGAGGGTGGAAGGGATAGTGTACAGGCATATGTAAGTGTAAGTAGATGCCCGTAATTAAGACTGGTTGAAAGGGAAATTGTCTCTTTATGAGAGTCAACAAATCTAAAAATACCACCACTGCCACAACCAAATAAAGGACATAACGGTTAAATTATGAAAAAAAGAAGTGTTGTAAATAGTCCCGATATTGAAAAGAAAGAAGAAGAAAATCCTATTTTAAATTTTATTATGAAACGTTGTGCGTTGTATACGATAAAGGACATCTTTATTTAGTTTATTTGTAATATATTTTTAAGGCATTCCTATCAATGCTAGATAGACTAAAGGATTTAATTATATGTACACACTTAAACAAATTTAGCAACACTTTGTTGTTTTATTATTGCCATAAAAATAAATTCTATTTTAAATAATAATCAAAGAAATGGCAACTTTTCTCTGTGGCTTGTTATAAGTGTTATACAAAATGGGGGCGTTGTTGTTATAAAAATATCCTTCAATACTTGATGACGTAACCTTTAATAGGGGAAAGAGTTAATCATACAAAATACACAGCGATAGAAAGAGAGCGAAGAAGAGAAAAAATAATAGTGAGTAAATGAGAAAATAAATTGAGCACAAGGCGAAAAATAAAGCGTATTTAGTACAGGATGTGTCATACGATTTTATATAATAATTTCAACTGCAAGCGAAGTTAACTTGAGTAAAGCGCATGTGCTATTAGGAAAACCTTTTTTTTATTTTATTTTCATTACAAATACATAAAAGGAAATATATTTCCTTTTCTTTTTCTTTTTGAATGTTTATTAAATAATATTTTTATTAAAAACTATTTTTATTTTATTAAACAATAAACAACATTTGTAAAACAAAAATTAGTTTTATTTTTATCACATTACTTGTGTTGCCAACTTAAGAAAAGTTGTGTCAGTCATTTGCCTGTCTCTTGGCTTAATATGGAATTTCTAAAATGTCAAAGTTCATACTAAAGTCAGCTGTATAGTGTTTAAGAACTTTTCTGCATACATATACAGATAGATGTACAAGTACATGTGTGTATATATGTATGTATGTATATTTAACTGTATTTTGTTCTTTTTTATATATATTTCCCTATCCTACATCTTCTTTTTTTCGTTTTTCTTATTTCCTGAAAAAAATTTTTTTTCCTTTTGCATTTTATAACCTTTGGGCAAATCATAGTGACTGAGGTTGTCATTTAATCTTGTCCATGGGGACCTGTATATACATAAATCAATTGATTTACTGTACTGTGTTTACTTTGCCTGTCCATGAAGTTTGTATGCAAAAACCCATATAGTATGCTATACAAGTTTGAAAAGAAGAATCAAATATAAATTTAATTAAGTATTGATTGTTTTAGAAATGTTTATACATTTTTCGGTTTCAAAGGTCAAGTTAACAAAAACGCTGCGATTGTGCGTATAACTCGGGGCAACGGTTTGCTGAAACCGCAGTGCAATAATTCATGGGACTGACTATATAATCAAAACCCAATAACTTTTGAAAATTGAAAAAGAATGCTTTTTTAGCAATTCGTTTTTTTTATAATAACATTATTTCAATAGATTTTAATTTTAATTGATTCAAATCGTTTAATTTTTCTACAATGGCTAACAAAAGTTTGCTGTTTTCTTAATTCTTTAGTGCTTATGCGTTTTATATTTCAAAAATGCTGGCAACATAAATTTGCTCTCGCAATTAATAATTGAATTGATTAATTGTTTCTTTGCCTTAGAGAGAGAGAGAGAGAGCTTTTTTTTCTTTAGAGAGACATAATGGTGATTTGTTGTTGTCCATACTAAATGTTTAGTAAGCTCGCGTTTTTAATTACTATATTTTTTGTTTGTTTATTATTTCATCATGTTTAACTTTAACAAATACAGAAAGAAGATTAATATTCATAAAAAAGAAATTTTACTTCCGAAGATTACGTTTTAAATTATTTTCTTATTTGAAACTGATGCCAACCATGTGACATTCATTACAATTGAAATGCGTAAGCATTGACAACATTCATTATAGAATTATAGTTATGACAATGCTTTTGCGTGTACGTATGTACGTCCATATGAACATATATGCCATAATATTGTAAATACATACATATATGCCACATACAATTTATGCGTGTTAATTTATATTCATATTAAAATATTGTATCAGTGTGTCTGTGCTATATTATATGCTGTGTTGTATTTTTTGTCGTTTTTTTCCCCCAGAATTAGTATATTCATCATATCACTTATGTACGAGTATGTCTCTTGCCATCATTTCATTTACACACACACACACACACATGCTTACTTGGACAATTCAACACAACACAACTCATTGTCTTTTAATATGACTGTTGAACCTCAGCTCAGCATATTTATTGTATGTATATGGACGCTTTTCAATTGCTGCAACAATTAAGAGATCAAAAGCATATTTGTTCTTTTAATTTGAGCTTTAAAGTATTTCAATTAAAAACTGACATACACTTTTTTGTTCTTGTTGTTCTTATTGTTGTCGTAAGAATATGAGAGAATAAATAAATCAAATATTATTTTTAACATATGCAAAGAGGGGTAGCTTTAACACTCAAGAGTATTAATAAAGTAATAAGAAAACCATATAATAATATACCGTTATACCATTATATGACATTGGTTGCTACAGTTGTGAGACGACAGTTTTAGTGAGTGTAATATGGAAACACCGGAGAATAAATTAGAGAATTTTAATTACATCGAGTTGGTGTAATAAACAACAATTATTTGATTTGAATTTTAACGCTACTATAACCATTTAGTTTTCTATTAACTATCGGACAACTAAATCTTGTAGGGTGTATAGAGAAGAGAAGGGGAAGAGTACTTTGTACTCCTTAGCTCTGTAGCATTGAAATATCGTATATGTATTGTTAATTCTCATTAATTAAGAAATTTTTGCAAATTATGAAAAATCCTATTTAAACATTCTAATGTGTAAAAAATGGCAATGAATTTTTAACAATGTTCCTCAAAATTTCTCATTAAAAAACTTGTTAATAATAATAAGTAGGAGTGCATCCATATCGCGCGCAAGAAAACTTAAAAACAAATAAAATAAACAATGTGTGAAAATAGCAAACAGAACTACTCCTCTTAGTTACTAAACCTTTTTTATTGTATTTTTAAAGGTTGTGAAAATCGTTACTAAAAATTTTAATTATTACGTGACTTACAAATTTAGTTTGTTACTATTTTTAGTACCTAAATGCTATAAATACAAAAAAATAAAATGGAATCATAAATCAGAATCGGAATCTAGGAAAACAAATAATTAAAATTGTTGTGTTCACAACAATTTAAAAATTCCAATTTAAGTGTTAAATAAATTCAAATTTTTTTGTATGTGCAAATGAATTTGAGTATAAACTTTTATGACGTCATTCAATGTAAACAATTGATTTTATGCTTTCGCTTACTGTATTTATTGTTTAAATGATAAAAAAGGGAACCATAGAGACAATCAATATTAATGTATGTATGCACATAAGCATTGTGTGGCCATAAATAATTCATTGGCACAATGTGTCTCAAAAGTAAACAACCAAAAAGTACAGGAATCTGATTTTTTCATTGATTTTTATGTCACTGTTATATTTTTTCCATTGAAAACTTTTCTACTTATCGTTAAAAATTAAAATAAAAAAATGTAATTTAAAAAATTAAATAATTGTTTTTCTCTTGCTTTATTAACTTTTTTCCCGCTAAATATTTTGACAACACCTCTTGTGCTTTTTAAATTAATAACCATGCCAAACATTAGCATTTTAATGTTTATGAATATTCCTCTGTATGTATAAATATGTATATCATGTTAATTAGTAAAAACAAATAACAAAGAAATTTATTAATAATTTATATACATACAATAATTAAGAAGAAGGACAAAACGAATAAAATACATGGTACAAGGTATTTACTACACAAAAACAGAGAAAGAGAATATTACACGAGAGTTAATAACTCTTTTCTTCTTTGGAATATACTATGTAAACAAGTGCATTTACTTTAAGTACTTTCACCTCTCTCTCCTATCATATGAAAAAGCAGGATTTTTTTTACACAATTAAATTAATACGAGACATGATAATATAAATTCTAACGGTTTTTCCAAGTATTTTCACCACACTCTCTCACTAGTTACGTATGATAAATATTTTTGTTCATATTACTCCACATTACTTATACTCCTTCAGCAGGAAATCATATGAGTAAATATTTAGTATGTGTATGCGTATGTATATGGCCACTGAGAGAAATTATATCTTGCATGTACACAATTTAATTTGTAGCGTATGGTGTCTGAATGTATGTATGTATATGTTTCACCACTATTTGGTTTAAAAATTTGTTTATTTTGATTTCATGGCATTTGAAGCGTAAACCTGATTCTTTCAATAAAAGAACAAGAAAATATTTGTGTTTATTTTTTGAATTTGAATAAAAGTATACAAAACATCTTAATAAACTTTTTGATACGATATGTTTGTATTGGCAATTAATTTAAAAAGACGTCATATTTATCGTATTTTTTTCATTTTGATTCGACTGGACAAAATCCAAACGACACATTGTATTCCAAAATAAAAATAAACATTTGAAATGTTTTTTTTTTTTTGTATAAATACCGGGTTATACTGTGGTATCACAAGGGGCCCTGTGTGCGGCGTAAGTGTGTCCGCTCATCACTCCATCGAGGGGACAGCCATTTCTATCTACTTACCTACCCATCCTATCGGGTTATACATTTAGTGGTTTCAGAACTGGAAATCTAGCAATACTCGCTGGATATGATTCTTATAATCGATCCTCTACATAAGGAATTGCAAAGATTGAAAAAAAAATTGAAGTGACCGGAAGAGTTACAGATGTGAGACAAAGTATGCAGGATAATGCGAAATTGTCCATTCCATGACATTCTCAACAATTAATTCACGCAACAATTAAGACTGGCTGACCATTTACAACTTTGTGGAAATGTTGATTTGGTACCGGTTTCTCAAAAAAAATTCTCGGAGGTAACTTCAAATAATGAAATTGTCGCTTATGGAGCTTATATAACACAGAAGTGATTGTGAAATAGACATTGCATTGCAAAAAAATTTAAGCATTATGATCTGAAGGTGTGTTTGGGTGTTAAAAAATTAATCTTTTTCGAAAATAAACTTTGAAAAACAGTTACACTTAATTTAGAGCATTATGGCCATATGGTAACCGACTTTTTTTGGCCCGGAATTAAAGATTATGAATTGGACGGTACCGTGACCCTTACAACACGACCGGTGTTTGCTTAATTCCATGAGATATCCTTTAGCAGATGGCAACAATGTAGACACAGGAAATGAAAGCTTAAAATTGTTACAATCTTAATGTAACGTTTGAAAAATATTTTAAGAAGCCCTTAAAAACTCAACTGCCTTTGATGACAATTTTTTTTTATTTTTTATTTTATTTTTCAAGTATTTTTCTATATTGTTTTCAGAGCTTAAACTAACCATTTATCATTGTTCTTACATGAAAATACTTAAAGTCTTAAGTATTCTGTTTTTAACATTACGTTTCAATATCTATTACGATTTCGATTTTTTTTCTACATTTTATTTTTCATTGTAACGTAAAAAACATTGGCAATAAATCAATTGTCAACTGTCTCTATGGGTAAATACATGTCGTGTTCAGATACATACATACGTTCATATATTGTTTGTTTTAGAATATGATTGAGGTCGTTTTCAGCCAATAATTGAAATAATTGATATGTTAAAATCACTGATATGAACAAATATACAAAATTATGATATTTTTTTCTCCTTTTCTTTCTTTTGTCTTTCTTCTTCTTGTTTAATTGCTAAACAATTTGAGCAAAAAAAAACAAGTAAGAAATAACGATCAATAAACGACAATTTGATGTGACGTGATATCGATACACGATATGATGGTTTTGAGTAAGATAACATTTAATTGTCGTTTGTTTGTCTGTCTCTCTATCTGTCTGCCTGTCTATTTGGTCTTTCGTTGTTGTTGTTGGAGCCCATAAATAATGTCTCAAGTAGAAGTTGTTCATATTCCTCTGTGCTTTTGAGTAGAAGTGCTTGCTTTTTTAAGGGGAATTGATATTTGTTGTCATTTTCTTTTTTATTCGATTTCTTTTTGTTTCTGTAATTATAGCAATATGTGGTTCAATTATAAGCATATCAGATGCTCATACCAACGTCATATCGAAAATTACATAATTTATGAGATTAATTTCTGTAAAAATATGGAGGGAACTGTTTGTTAGTCATTTCACTTTTACAAATTCTTTGCGGATTTCCCCATGTTTGAAATCCCAAACAATTAGAAAATCCCCTTATTATTTAGAAAAGTCAAGCTTAAATATAAAATAAAATATTTAACACGTAGCTGACAACCTAAAGTAACCTAAGTGAGTATAAATAATAATAATACAGATGAATCACAATTAATGGAAATATACTAGATTTACCGTGTCTGTTTAAGCCAAGAGACAACATGCATTATCCAAACATTTTGTGAATTTTTCTATACTTATTTCAATTTATTACATTACAACACATTTATTTATTGATAAAAATATTCCATTATATTTGTAAATCAATGTGTATTTCAAAATAAAAGTGTGTAGAATTTCTTTCCAGTGTTTTTTTCTTTCGATTTTCATTATTCTAATAACCATACGCTTTGGTTTGGTTTCTAAATTAAAACTTTCAGACCAATTCCAATTAATAATAATTTAAATGGAATTTAATTTTAAAATGAAAATTCGTTTTTATAAATAATATTTTGTATTGCATTCGTATTGTTCTGTGTTGTTTTGTTTTGTTTTGTTTACAAATCGAAGGCAAAAATTACACACCGCGCGGTGAGTTTCAATGAAATTTCGATTATTAACCAGAAGTCACGTTCATGAGTGCTTGCTTTGGCAACAACAAAATACAATACACTGCAATACCCTATCATGCAATACCAGAGGCATAAAATAAACAGTGAAACGGAGAGAGAGAGAGAGAGAGAGAGTGAAAGATGAGATTTACCGCTATAAAAACACAAAGAAATCAAGTGTTGACAGCATGGCAAGGAGTACTAACATATTTTATTAAAAAAGAATCATAATTTTTATAATTAAATTTGATAAACTGGTAATTTAAATAAATTACTTCTCTCTCTCTCTCTCTCTCTCTCTTTAACTTGCAATATTTAATGTCCTTATAATTACTATTTTAAAAAAGCCATCTAAAACTTGCTCAAAGTTGTACAGTGCATAACAAAAATTATTCATATTGATTTTATTTGCGTAAAAGACAATAAAAATAGAAAATATAATAAAGCTACCAATAATAATAATAAAAAAAGAAATAAATTTAAGTGAACTTTACGATCGATTTTTTATTACACACGATAATTAATTGATTAGTCTGCGAGTAAATGGAAATTGCTATGAAAAGTTTCTCAGCCCATTTCTCTCTCTCTGAGGTTACCGAGGTCAATAAGCAATATGGACGCATATGGGAATCGAAGAACCCCAAAAAAAAAGAAAAGTTAAAATCTTTATTCTGTAAATTTCCGCTTTAAAAGTCGTTATCCATGGGATTACGTAATGTTTTAATCCCACCCATGTTGGGAGATCTACAGCCTGACGTCGAATACAATCCTAAAGAGTTAAAGCTTAGACGTTACTATCAATCAAATGCCAAAAGTCAATATCTTGGAGGATAAGTGTAAAAAAATATCAGTCTTTTGGCAAAGGTCAAGAAAAATGATTACGGGCAATTATCTGCAAAAACAGGATAATGGACAAAGCAGGACGATAATGGGTGGCATGTGTGTACAGTTGGATTGAAAAGAAATTGTTCATTATTAGCTTCTACAAGCTGTTCAAACGATTAATTCTAATGAGATTGAAGTCAGCAATTTATTCAAAAAAGGCCAGAATGGCTGACCACACATATCTTTGATGACCTGGCTTAAACTGATAGAGCTTATGTGAAAAGTTTTAATGCATCCACCATAAAGACTGCCTTGAAGTCGCCGTAGTCTAGTAGGTGGTGTGTTGCCTTATTAGACGTAAAAGCGAGGGTTCGAGCCCCAGGCCAGACATCAAGACAAAATACAAAAAGTATTTTTTCGGCGACTTCCTCTCAGCAGATTTCTGGCAAAAACTCTGAGAGTAAAAAAAATTGCCATGAAAAAGTTTCTCTAAAATCTGTCATTCGGAGTCGACTTTAAACTGTAGGTCCCACCACTCATGTATAAAATTAACACACACAACATAAGTGGTGTGAGAAACAAGGACGTCGTACAATGGGTCAATTCGACCTCCGGCTACTGTACTTGTCTTAATTGGCAAGTAGACGTCCTCTAACCTAACCTAACCTAAGACTGCCTTAAAGACACCTTGTATGTTTAGATTATATTTTGTTAGGATCACTGGAAAATTTTTCTAAATAGTATAGATTCCATAAGGAACAGTTGTTCGCACAGAAAATCCAAAAAGTTCTACAGTGATGGATTAATAATGTTAATCTAAAAATATCAAAACAATATGGCTGCCTTCCAAAATGTCTCAATACAAAGTTTGTATGCAGTTCTATTACTGTATATAAACTATGTGGATATGCAAAGTAACCAAACAATGCATCAAATATAAATCTGATGCCTGATTGCTTTTTGACTGCGTTAAAAATACACATTGACAACGTTTTGAAATAGAATACATTGTATATATTTTGTACAGCGGCATTATGAAACACGATACTTTGTTCAAACACAAAGCAACTAACATTTTGGAAGGCAGCCTATCTGCTATAATAACGCTCTTATGGTAAACTTTGTAGTATAGGGTAACACATGCATTTTCAATATGATACATTTGTTTGCTTTTAAAGGAAATCGTATGGTTCATTGTATTATTTAAACAGTTTATCAATTTAATAATAAAATATATAAAAAAAGAGTACAATTATTATATTACATTATTCATAATTGTTATATAAGAGTATGTATAATGTGTGAGTCAATGAGTCAGAGTTACAAATGCAATTCAAGCGATAAAACTTAAGTTAAGTTTTGTTATTAAAATATTGGTTTTTTTGTACAATATTTTGTATTTTGTATGATGTTTTAATGTAAAAACAGAACTTTAATAGCATTTATTTCGATTTTTGTTTTATATTGTATTTTGTGATTGTGATTGTGTGATTGTGTCGCCTATTTTTTTTTATTTTTTTTTTTTTTAAAGAAACCTAAAAATTCACACGCAAAGCATAGTTTTGCGACAATTGCTGTGTCTGCTGCTATTTTAGTACACATGCTACACTGCTTAACATACACATACACACAAAACAAACAAACGGCCGTGTGTGTTATGTCAACAAAAGGCATGTGAAAGAGACACGGACCTGTATTAATACCCACTTACACGCATCCACATACACTTACACATACGTTTATGTACGTTATAAAGATAGTTATGGGATGGGGGTGGGGGGTAACCATTTTGTTACATGCATTATATTGTAAAAGAAAAATAAAAGGAACGTTGTTGGTGTTGTTAAGGCAACACAACACAATAAGAATTCTTGAAACGCAAAATCAATTATGTAAGTTACAATGACGATTATAATAACAAAAAAATGAAATAATTGTAAATGGGTTATCGATTAATTTTTATTATCAAAAACGCTAAACGCAAAAAAAAAATGAAATAAAAATTTGAATTGACTTACCCCAACTACCGCCTGTTCGACCCAGACATTGACTAGTTTCACTGTTCCACAGAAATGTTTTGAAGCCCTGCCATTTGCCCATTTTGGGTGGAGGCGCATAGTATTGTTCATTCTTTTTATCGGCCATTTTGTTTAGATCTGTGGTTTTTGTTTTTGTGGTTTTTTAAAGAAGTTTTTTCTTTTTGACTTTTAAGTTCTATAAGTAGAGCAGTTTAGTTAAGTTCGTTTTTGTAAGCTCCTTGTACAACAAATACTCCTGCTGCTGCTGTTTTTTTTCACTTCCGGTTCCTTAAGTCTATATGTCTGTGTTTGTGTATCAGTGAATGAGTTTAAGTAATTGGAAGGTTTTTATTTATTTATTTAAGTTTTTTTATTTTTTGGTTTTGCTTTTTATTATAAATATAGTCTATGTTTGTATGTTTAACTTTATATATTTACTATTGTTATTATAATTATTGTTATTATAATTATTTGTTGTTGTTATATTGTAGTAACAATTTTATTTTTGAATTATTAATAAATAACTTTGTGTTTTTAATTATTTGAAATAGATTGGTTTGGTTGGTTGGTTTTTTTTAAGTAGCCGAGTCGCGTAATCAACTGTGTTGCCAGAACATTTTTACGGTTTATGTTGCTTTTTGCCTTTATGTTTACAATATTAAGTAAATTTTCGTTTTTGTTAATTTTCTATGAAATTAAATACTTTTATAACGAATTTTAGTATTTTTATTTTACTGATAATTTTGCAAAGTTGATGACACCTATAAAAAGGAAGAGAGAGAGAGAAAGGAAAAAATTTTAGAGAAAAAAAATCTTTAAACATTTTTTGTTAAAAATAAAAAGCTAAAGAGTTGATTATTGTTAACAAAAATTCATTATTTTTTTTGATTATATCACACACTGGTTTTACAAAATCTTTTAAATTTTAACAGTTTTTTCTGGTTTTTTATTTTTAGTAATTAATTAACATTTTTTTAATTTTATATTTTAATGTTTTAACAGTTTGTAATAGTTTTTGTTTTATAATTAATTTAATTATATTTCTTTAAGCAATAAATTAAATCATTTAACATTTACTATTAAAAGAAATATTTTATTTTTTACTTCCAACTTTTGGCCTACAGAACACAGTTATGTAACCGAGTACAAACTATTGAAAGAAAAAAGGAAATTTTTTTCTCTTGTCAAGTCGTTTTCATATTCTTTTTCTTCTGGCTTGGCTTTTGTGCTTTTTCTCAATTCTTTACTCTACTGCTTTCAAATACGGATTATACAACGTTTAAGGCAACGGTTATTGTTACCAGTATTTCGCTTTTTTCTGGTACTAAAAATCATAGAAAATACTTTTATGTATGGCCGTTATGTTAAGTGTACTAAAAATCAAAAAGGAAATTGAATAAAAGTAGAAAAGCAAACAACCAGATTGACAACCGTGTAATACTTTGTAAATGTAAGTACACACTCTCTCTCACTCTCTCTCTCTCTCTCTTAACAGTTTTAACTAACTGAATAGAGGTTAGCCTCTCTTTTTGGCAGAAAGGAAGCGAAAGAGCAACAGAAAGTAAATGGGTTCTCATACGCATATACATATATGTATGTATGTATGAATATGTATGTATGTAAGTATGTTGTTGTAGTAGAATAGCAATATGAGTAGTTAACAAGAGAGAGAGAGACAAGATTATTATTGGTGGAAATCAATTATTTTCATAATTTATAGAAAAGAAACACTGGCAAAAACAGAGTAAGAGAGTAAGCGAAACAGTAAAGCAAACGAACGAAATACGAAAAGAGTAAGGTTTTTAAAATATAACTTCGATACAAAATCTTTTCAAAAACTTCCTAAAAATTTTAAAATTTTGTAAATCTTGATCATTTTTGGTTTGATTATTTAAAACAAAATATTCACATATACACAACCACAAATTGTGTTCTAATCTATAACTAACACCATATGCTGATTGTAGTGCATCAAACGGGAGTCTTTGGTGGGAATCGAACCCACAATCCTTACATGAATAAGACTATTACGCAGCCAAATTTAAAGGAAATAATATTCAAATATATGAAAATAAAATTGTTTTTAATATTAAGTTTTAATATACAGTTTTATATTTTCGAATTTTTAAATTTTACACATAATTATACCATACAACAAAATTTTTTTAATATTTTATTGATTGAAAAATAAATGAATAGTATTATTTAAAAAACAAACATTCTTTGCTTGTGGAATCTACGAGTTATTGCAGTTTTCTGCTTAATTTCAAATATAAATACATACATACATATGTATGTACATATATATTACGAGAATTTTAAAAATAAATTTAAAATTTCTTATCAGTTACAGTTTACCACAAATACCAAGTGTACAACAAAAAAACCTATTTTCTAAAATTGCTTAGAAATTATAATGAACTCTTACAATTCCCAATTAAAATAATTATACTCTTAACCGTAAATGAATTGAGAAAAATAGTTTCAATTCTTCACTTTGAGTATAATTATATATTTATATATATAAATATATATATTTTCCAATAAAGTTGTTTGATTTCGTAACAATGGCTCGTAGCTATTATGGTTTTCAAAATTAGGGGAAAAATATTTTTTTTAATAATATTTCAAACGAAAAGTCCTCTATGTTGCCTTAAATTATAACAACTCGTTTAAAAATTGCTTGTAAAACTAATTATGAAACTAAAACCATGTTTAATATTCAATTGTTTTTCTCTTCTTTATTAAAGCAGAAAAAATGAAAACATATTTAAGAACTAATGTTTCGGTTTTTTAACGACAACAAAAAAACATCAAATAATGGAAATGATAGTATAAAACTGCTTTATGTTTGGAACAATATGTGTTACAAATTTCTTTCCCTTTTTTTTGATGCTAATAAAATGCACTTAAACCGTTACTAAGGTCTATTCCTACCACACATACACTCTTGCTCACTAATATTTTAAAACGTTACGTTATAACAGAGAAGAGACAACAACAACTTTATATTGAGGCTTTACTCCAAAAATTCAACAACAGAAAAAAGAAAAAAAGAGTATGTATGTATTGGTATTTCTATGACATTAATTAAATGCACACATTACTCCACAATACACATGCTCACACAGACACAAACACACGCAGGCTTATGATTTTAACAAAGACAAAAAAGAAGTTCAAATTATCCTACTGACACATATTAAATGTAATTTATACACTCCACCACTTTACCTAAGGCTCTCTTGCTCTTTCGTTAGTTCGTTGTTGTTATTTAATTTTTTTTTTTCGTTTTTTGGGAGATTATAAAATTTGACTCTCTAAATCGCATGGCAAATACAGGAAAAGTAGCTAAATTCTCTAAAGGTCCTTTTTGAGCTCAAGAGAGAAAATTAAAGAGAAAGAGAGAGAGAGAGAGAGTGCGCATGTAGTGCTAAATAGGAAAGCTTTGTAAAATAAACTTTGATTTTAAGTTGGTACAAGAAAATCGGATAAAGTTGTATGTTAAACGAAAATGCCAATAGAAAATGCAATTACAACTGATTATGTGAACAAAAAGTCCTTGTGAAAAACCGAAATATGGAAGAAAAAATAAGGTATCATTATATTGGTTTTTCTGCTCTTCTTCCCGTTTCTTTTTTCCTTTTCTTTTGGTCATAAGAGCTATGTTACTATTACATACAAAATAGTATTTTATGAATAAGAGAGCATAATAATTGGGAGTTATTTTCTTGGTGGTAGTAAAAGGGAATTGTTAAAAGAATAGTTTTTTTTTTGGTTTTTGTTACAAAATCACTTGTATTGCTGTTGTTGTTTTATTTTCTAAGAAAAAAAAATTAATTTAAAACAGCAAAACTGTTGACAATGCTTCTTTTGCTTTAAGTTTTATTCAATAGTATATGATGTTCGTTAATTTATTTTTTTACTATTTCTTTTACTCTCTTTTTTATTTTTCGTTTTCTATATTGATTTTTCCGTTAATACTGTTCATCTAGATTTTTGCAAAATTGTTACACAATTTTAATTCATATTTTTTCCATTTTATAATGTTCTTTTTCTACAATCTTTTTAGCTTAAGTTGTTAAAACAGATTTCTTTACTTAAACTAAGAAAATTTTCCAGTCTCTCTTTACTGCAAAAGTAGGGAAGGAAAAAAAATCGAATTTTTTGTATGTATATAAGTGTTACAAGGATATTTCCTTTTTTTCCAACTTTATCACTCAAACACTTTTCTTTCACTAAAAATTCTTCAAAAGTCTTTTACACTCTTCTTCTGTAGAAAAAAAGTCTTTTTTCATTACTTTTAAAAAGAAAAGAAAATCCTTGAAATGTTCTTTAAATTTAAGAAAAAAAATTAAATTTTAATGTTCAATTTTGTATGTATAATTGCTTGACACTGTATATACTTGTATATCTCTTTTATTTTTTTTCTTTTTGCACTATATATTGAAAGAATTCTGTTTTTTTTCTTTCTTTCTTTATTTTATTTAGACTATATTGGGTTTTTAATCCGTATTCAAAATTCTACCGTATGTCGTCCAGAGTTGAAACGCCAATGATAGTGTCTTTACTGCAACTGAAAGAGAAGTTTATTTTGTGTGTTTCAAATGTTTAGTGGTATTCGAAAACAGTTATACACTCTTAAGGAGAGCCCAACGTGAAGGGGACCTATAAGTTCTAAAATACACTTTTGCTGGAAATGAATTGTATGTGTATGTGTATATGTATGTATTATATATAAATTGTTTAGTACAATAATTATTGGCATTTGACTAGCACATTGGAGAGTCCCACAACATATGAGAGTGAGGCAGAATGTAAAAAAAGCTTTTTTATTTTATTTGATTTAGTTTCAACACATATTGGGGTTGTTTCTCAGTGTTTCAAAAAAAAAATAAGCTTTAACAGTTTTTTTTGGAAAGCTTTAAATAATAAAATGTTTTCATAAATTTTTTTAATTACATATTCACATAAAAAGAAAACAAATATATTCTCGCAGTACAGTTTATGACTTACTAATAAAATAAAATAAAAACTTTTAATAAAAAAAAACAAATAACTAACTAAGCAGTTTTCCTTTCTTTATTTCAAAACATTTTGAAATATTGTTTTAAATAGTAACCGTTATAATGAAACTCTATATTATTTAACATTCCCGTTTTTAGAAAAGCTTTATTCGTATACATTTTCAATACCTCAATAATTATTTCTTCCATTGCAAAAATGTACTAAAAATTTGCAACAATAACATTCTTAGGGTACAGGCAAAAAAAAAGTAGACTAAAAAACGACAGTAAACTCGCCCTATGGATTAAAGTGCTTTTAATAGGAGTACTCATGAAAGTAAAGAGAACTTACTCACTAACTTGTATACTTGAACACAGTGTTCCGTTTTTCTAAGGTGCTCAAGATTTAAAAGCGCAGGTTTATAAACCACACAACCAAATGTAAATGAAGAATTAGAAAATTTAAGAAATTCCAACAAATAACAGAAAATGAAAGAGATCAAGAAAATCTACAAAAAGTAAAAAAAAATTTCATATTTTAATCACAATGATTGAAATGAAAGGCAATTTACCAAAGAGAGTAACATTTCATAAGCAATATATTGTATAATACAATATTATTTAATTAATTTTATTATTATTATTATTTAAAATCTTTTATGTGTGTATAACATAATATATTATAATATTAATATGGTTATATGATTGTATAACCACGTGATTTATTTTTATTATAGAAATTTACAAGTCATACTCTAACCCTCTTTTAAAACACTCAAGCATTGCGCTCACTCTTGCTCTCTCTCTCTCTTTGTGTTGCGCTCTTACCCTTTGCTTTAGTTATTGATACAAAATATTTGGTTTGTTATAACGTTTATTACTTACCCCTTAAAGTCTTACGTCATTTCTCAGCTGTTATCTAAGAGTTTTGTTATACAACACCCCCATAACCAAAAAGCAAACTGAAAAAAAAACCCATATTCATAGTACAATATTAAGAAAAAAAAATAAAACCAATCGTGTATTTGCAAATACAATGTTTTACGACCGTGACTAAAAATCCTTTTGCTCTTATACTCTTGTTTTTTTCTTTTCTTTCTCTCTGTAATGGCAAGTGTGACTAGATTAACGCATATGTGCTTGCAAATCACGTTCTGGCAATTTTATTAATCAACAGTAAAACAATTTTCCTACCATTAAAACCACAATAACAACAACAAAACCCCCCCAATGAAAAAAACAAATCCCATAAAGGGAGTACAATTAAATTCTTAAAGTGCGTGTGTTTATGGTGGTTAACTCGCCAACAAACACTAACAATGTTATGTTATACTCATACCCTTTGATTGTGTGTGTGTGTGTTTGTGTGTATAACCATTTTTATATCCACTACTATGTTCTTCTCTGCTGTGTTCTCTGTTATACTTTTTGTTAAGTAATCCCTTTAGGCTGAAGGACGTTTCATGGCACACGATAAACACTGTAACTAACTACAACAAAAACAATAAAATGAATTGTCATACATTCGCTCTTTGTTTAGCAAAAAAAAAACAACAAAAAAAGCAAAAAAAAAACATAAGACGAAAGTACTCGTACAATAACCAAAACAATAACAAATTAATTATTTCTTATTTGAGTGTGTTTCTTTTTTGCATTGCCCCATGCCATTGTCTTTTAATGAGTAAAAAAAATTGTTTATGCACACACACACACACACACAGGCACTTACAATCCAAGAGTGTAAGTGTAACATATATATGTTACATATGTATGTACAATTGTCATTGAGCATACAGGTGTATGAATACACAGGGCATAGTTTTACAATAAACAATAAACTTTTATAAACAATATATAATTTTTAAAGAAATTCAATTTTATTATTTATTCTTTAGAATAATATGTATGTATGTTTTTTTTTCTACAAATAAATTTTATTTTTTGAAAATAAATACAAATCTTCATTAAATAAAAATGTTTACCATAAAATTTCCTTGAGTGTATGTTGTCAATATTTATTTTGTAATTACATACCGTTTAGGCTTATTCGATACTCAGAATTACTTGCACATATGTATACTACACTGAAAAAAATTTATCTTTAAAAAAAATCTGAAAATTGAAATTATAATTGAAAAGATAATTACTATGTGAATGTACTCAACGATTAACTCATTAAACAAAGAATTTCAGTAGAATTGTTTGTATAAAATAGGATGATGATCTCTCATTGGTTGCATGCGTTGGGGTATCGGATGATGCAGTTACTGTTTCGAAACTGTCTAACAAAGCTGTCAACTGTTAATTATCTTTCATATGAAGTGTCATTTATTGAGTCAAAGTTTACGAATAAGGATCAGTTAAAAACCAAATGATTTTTTACTAGCGTAGGTAGTGTGTTGGCTTACTATTCGTAAAGCCCGGGTTCGTATCCCAGGTCAGACATCAAAAATGAAATATGAAAAAAAAAAATATTTCTTCGGCGACTTCCTCTCAGCAGATTTCTGGCAAAAACTCTGAGAGTAAAATAAACTGCCATGAAAAAGTTTCTCAAAATTCTGTCGTTCGGAGTCGACGTTAAACTGTAGGTCCCGCCACTCACGTATAAAATTAACGCACACAACATGAGTGGTGTGAGAAGCTAGGCCGTAATCCTGACTGAAGGGTTGTAATGTCCAATTATGTATGTATGTATGTATGTTTAGAGATGTATGTATGCAAAGAATGATAGTTTAAGTGTGTTACAAATAAAGTTTAATTACAATGTATACGGTTTAGTAAATCAAATATTTTTCAATACAAATGTACCCCGTACCCTCGAAAGGTAAAACTTTCGTAAAATATTTTATTCTACAAACTTTGTTAAATTTTACAACCGTTAAAACATAATTAGACGCTCTAGTAAGTCTTTATGAAGTTATGGAGAAAATTTCTTGTAAAATCCTTTTCATGCTACTCATAGTTTCAATGAATAATTAACCTCATATGCCATTAAACAAGAATTTTCCGTTATATTTCCTACTATTTTTTTTTCTTCTTCCTACAACAAAATCCGTAACAATATAGCGAAACAAATAAACAACAAAAACAACAAAAACATGAAACATGTCTTTCAACAAAATGTTGTCTCAACGTACTGTGAATAAAACATTTTGTGTTGGACAAAACTGCTATCGTGTACTCGTACATCAAGTACATCTCATACATAGCGTTCCAATTCAACAAAATTGGAATATTTAAACTTTTTCTTTTCTAACATTTTGCTAAACAATAGACAGTAAATAAAAGTTTCTTTGTTAAACATTTAAGGAATGAGCAAAAGTGGAAATGACCGATTTAAATTGGACTGAAAAATGAGTTTTAGAGCAGGAAAAAACAAAATGGTTTCAGAGAAATCCTAGACGCTTAAAGGTAAAATGGTAAGCCAGTGTAATTCTTTTAGAATTTATTCTGAGAAAAGAGAATAAGAATAAGAATTACAAAAATTTATAGTTTTTTCCGAATTTATGTATAAGTATCTATTCATTTAGAAAAAATATTTTTATCACAGGAAATTTGTGAAACAAAAACCTTAAAACCTTATAACTTATAAGGACTAGCATCCGGTCCTCAAAAATTAATAAAATAATAATTTTAATATCAATAATCGAACACATTTTAAACTAAACTCGTAAATCCGATAAACAATAATCAAAATAGTATTGAAAACGATAGTATATATCCAGGTAGTCCTTATTTCCATTATTGCCAGAGTTACCGATAAGAGCCCGAAATTTTAAAGATTCTAAAAGATTCATTTAACAACAGCTAGTGCTGTTACTACAAGAGTACAAATAATCGTTATCACAAACAAAGGGCGTTACGCAGAGACTATTGGAACGCAATGTTATTAAAGAAAACGAATCAGAAATTTCAAATATTTTCCATATTTATGTACACACATACATTTCTTAACAGCTTAATTAAACTATTCTTAACATAACATAAGTATATAATCCTTAAACTTAAAAAAAAACAAACTTAATATTCTATGGTTACACATTTAGTTTTAAGATATTCATTGAGAGCTTCCTGGCCCAGATCTTTGCCAAAACCGCTCTGCTTGAAACCACCGAAGGGCGCAGCTACATCAGTCTTATTGTAAACATTTACGAACACAGTACCAGCTTCGATATTATCGGCAAATGCCAAAGCTTTGCTAATGTCTTTGGTAAACACACCACTGGCTAAACCATATTCAGTGCGATTGGCTCTTCTCATTACGGACTCCACATCACTGCCGTGGAATTTGGTTATAATCATGATGGGACCAAAAGATTCCTCTTGGGCAATAAACATATGATCTTCAACGTTGGTGAAAACGGTGGGTTCAAAGAAAAAGCCCTTCATGTTGGGTACCGGTTTGCCACCATAAACCAAAGTGGCACCCTCCTTAACACCACGCTCACAGAATTCAATGAGCTTTTCGTAATGGGCTCTATGATTCTGGGGACCATGGGCTGTCGAACGATTTATAGGATCACCTATGGCCATTGAACGCAAATCCTTAACCACTCTGCGCACAAATTCATCGTGTATGGTGTCCTCTACGAATAGGCGACCTGCGGCTATGCAATTCTCGCCTTTGTTAAAGAAAACCGAAGAAATACCCTGCAAGGTAAATGAAACCATTAACAAACCTTTTGTAAATATTCCAATTAAAGATCTGGACTTACATGTTTGACCGCCTTGTCGAAATCACAATCGGCAAATATCACCAGAGGACTTTTGCCACCCAATTCCATGGAACATTTCTTAAGATTCGATTCGGCACACGAACGCATAACAGTTTTACCGATATTCGTGGAACCAGTAAAGCCCAATTTTCTAATTAAGTCATGGTCAGCTATAGCCTGGCCAGCCACAGAGCCAGTGCCTGGCACCACATTTATAACGCCTGGTGGAAAACCAGCCTTAACCGTTAGTTCGGCAAATTTCAAAGCAGTCAAAGGACAAGTTTGGGCCGGTTTAATTAGGCAAGTATTACCGGCCGCTATGCAAGCAGCCATTTTCCAAGATAACATCATCAAAGGATAGTTCCAAGGTGTTACCAAGCCTACAACCCTAAAATAAAAACGGAAACAATCATTTAAACAAGCCTTCGCGTATAGATTTATGTATGTGCGCTTACCCCATGGCTTCTTTTTTGGTAAAAGTCAAAACATTATTGGGTCTGGCAGGATTCACGGGTATAGTGGCGCCCTGTATCTTATCACACCAGCCAGCAAAATAACGCCAAGCATCTATGGACATGCCAATATGTGTCTTTAAAGCCAAGGTATAAACAGCACCCGAATCAACGGATTCTATGGTGGCCAATTCCTCTTTATGCTCCTCCATTAAATCGGCCAATTTAAGCATAAGTTGGCCTCTTTGACGAGCCGAAATTTGACGCCATGGTCCGTAAAAAGCTTTATGTGCAGCCTTTGCAGCCTTATCCACATCGTTGCGTGAAGCACAGGCCACTTTACAGAAAACCTCTTCATTGGCCGGATTGACAATGTCCAAAGTCTTGCGATTTTCGGCATCTACAAATTGGCCATTGATAAAGAGCTGTGTAGGTATGGAAATTTCCTTCTTGTTGGCTTTTAACACAAAACCATCGAAATGGACTTTGGTTTGACCAGCAGACGATCCCTGTCTCAGGGATTTAACAATTTCACAGTAAAACTCTTCGAAAACAGGAGCCATAAACACTTGTTCATTTTCCAAAGGCACGTCAAAGGCATCCTTACATTCTTCCACCAAACGTACAACATCCATGGAACCTGCTCCGGCTGCAAAGAAATCTGTATCCGCTTCAATGGGGCATTTCAAAATGGCCAACCATACATTGCGCAAAATTTCCTTCTTCACCAATTCATCTTCGCTAAAATTGGTAATTTGAGGTGCTTGTGATTGCTTAAACCAATCGGAGGCGTTAATCATTTTAGAACCCTTTTTCAAGCGTCTGACATTAACATATTTGCCATCATTGCCCTGAATAAGCAAACCACGCTCATGTACGTAGACAGGATTATTAAGACCTTTTAGTCTTAACGGCATACCCTGATGGACAGGCTCATCTTCGTACAGATGGGCAGCAAAGAGTCTGATATTCTCTTCACTTTGGTCATCATTTACAACAGTAGCCAAGGCACCGGGTACTGAGTCCAAGGCCCTGATGAAATTCCAAATTCTCTCAGCAGATTGATTTAGATTTATGTATTGATTTTCTTCTTTAAACATGGGCGGATCATAGGTAGCACCAATTTCAGTTTGTGTTATCTTTGGAGCCTTGCCACTACACAACATATCAACAGCTTCGGCCATAGACTTGATACCCTCGGGATATAAGAAACGTTTATACAACGTGTCCAAAGTATCTACTGGCTCTACATTGATTTGTTTTTGCAATAGTATTGGTCCAGTATCTAAACCATCATCAGCCCAGAATATAGTAAAACCGGCTATCTTATCACCTTCGATTAAAGTCCACGATATTGCACTAGCGCCTCTATGTCTAGGTAATATAGAAGGATGATAACAGATACTGCCTAACTCAGCGCCATCAATAACCTCCATCGGTATAAATTGTGAACAGTAGGGTAAAACATTTAAATTTGCCTGAACCGATTTATATTGTTCCAAAACTTCTGGTATGGCAACACCCTTACGACGCCATGATGAAAATTTAAAAACCGGTATATTGTAACGGGCAGCTGTAGTGGCTAAAATATCTTCACGATTACCCTTGTTCGGTATAGTGAAAACACCCACAATGTTGTAGCTTTTCTCCAATAGTAGCTCCAAAACATCGGCGGCAAAATTGCTTTGGCCAATAATGGCTATTCTCAAGGAGTTCTAAAAATTAAGAAAAAAAAAACGGAAAAATTATTATAAAGTAACGGAATTCAAGTGAAAGTGAAATAATTATTTAAACATTTTGAAGATTGAGTCGAACTTTGTTATACGAATTTTGAAAGTTGATCTACGGACAATCACCAAATGAGATTGATTGCTGATGAACCGACCGGACAGGGTATAGAGCAAGTAATTTCCAAACTGGTATTGAACATATTGTCCTATTTTAAATCATTTCTTGAGTACAAGCAATCCAATTTGTATCAACTTTTGATTTAAACGACGTACTATGTGGCATTTACCCTGAAAACGTGGCCAAAATTAATAAAAGTGTTTTACGAGTTAATGGCTGGAATTTTTTGATAGTGTTAGTGATAATTAGGCCCAAGGATGAACCCAACTGATTTTGGTTCAAATCGGTCCGTGATTTCGCCTAGCCCCCATAGAAATTCCCCTCGAAATTGCACTTATTTACACATAATTATAGTAATTATGCAACAATCATGATAAAATTTAGCATAGATCAGTTCTGTGTACTAAGAAATCATGGTGTAATGTTTGGTGAAAATCAGATCACATTTGACCCTAGTCCCCATATAAAGTCCCCTTTAGAAATTCACGTTTGCGGTATGAATGTGTATTTTGTAAATCTAAATCATATTACCAAATTTTGTTATGGTCGGTCCATAATTGCCCCTTGGCCCAAAATAGGGCCCTCTTAAGAAAATATGTTTAACAAATATAATTGGCTTAAACATTTCATTACATCGGTGAAATTCGACATGAACATGTTTAATATGAATGTGAATCATTTATGATCACATTTTATTATGATCGGATCAGAAGTGCCCCTAGGTACCACATACGGTCCATTAAGAAAATCAAACATACATCTCATATTGTTGTAATAGTCGATATACATATGTAATTAAGTTTTTAAAGTTCTATGATAATTAATATTTATTCATAATATTTATTTTACATTATTTAATACTTAACTTAAAAATACATAAAAAGTGAAACCAACTACAATCGTTTAAATCGTTATCATTTTCATCATCAATGTCAGGAAGGAGTAATTTAATAATATCTGAATTCCTTCGCAATTTTTGTGTACTGCAGCTTATAACAGGGTCACTGCTTAAAAGTAAACTATTCAGGACATCTCGATTGGTATCGCTTCTACTGAATTTCCTCGCATAATTCGTACGCCATATGGCTTTATTGCCTATGCCTTTATTACACTACGTCTAATTTTTTTAATTTTTCAAAAAAAGTAAAATTTTCAAAAAATCGCCAAAAATAGTTGCGCAAATTAGCGCAAACTTTTCTTTTTGTTCCTGAATGTAGAGAGTTCATATTTTCTTGTGGTATATAACATTAAACTACTAAAAACTACTTTCATCTTTAAAATCCTTATCTTTTTTTTAGGGAGGGTAGAAAAATGTGAAATTTTTTAATTTTGTACGAATAATTTTAACATTAATATATGAGATATATATATATATAAAAAAACTGAAAGTAGCAGTTGCTCATACCTTTCAAATAAAAAAGAAATCAATATAAAACCTCTATTCGTTTAGCCTCAAAAAAATATCATATAAACCTTTTAAAATTTCAAAAAAACACCAAGAACGCATTTAATTTTCTTCACTTCCCTGACTTTGACATCGTTTCAAGTCTACAAATCTCAACTTAAAGTCGTTAAAATTAACTATATGATGCAGAATTTTGTTGTCTATCGAACTGCATACTCAGTTTCTTAAATTTTAATTTTCTTTAAATTCATTTTTGCCTTTTTGGCCAGCTTTTCAGGGTAAATGCCACATAGTGCGACGGTACAAAAATATATATTTTTACTACGAACATTATTTTGAATAATTTTTTAAAATATTTTCTGAAATATTATGTATCACTGTTATAGAATACATACATATGTTAGTAAACATATTGGGTATTCGCCTATTTTTTAAATTTTTAAAATTTAATTAGAGTTTCTTGAGTTTTGCAAAATAAAAATGTTTTTCGGTTGTATTTTCTAAAAATATTAAATTTCTGCCTTGACTTACATTCATATTTTAATTTTAAAACAATTTCACTTTTCTTTTGGAAATTTTTAATTCTAAAACATTGAATTATTTTAAAAGTTTTTCTTATTATTATTTAATTAAAGCACTTCTTGTACAATTTAGTCTTTACTTCACAAACGTTTTCTTTCTTTTAAATATGCCTGTTGAAATGAAAATGATTATTAAATTGAAAACCATCTAATCATGGGTATTTATACGATTTTGTTTTCATATATGGTATATGGTATATACATATATATATATGCATATATATAGAAAAAAAATATTATTTAAACCATATACACTTGCAATAATAATTTTTCTTAAAGCCAGATAATCAATTTAATCAGTTGTTAGAAATAAATAAACATTCGAAATGAAATTTTTATATTTCAAAAGCGAATTCTATTTACTAGTGACGCTTTGAGACGACGCATCATCATAATGTCGGCATATCATATTTAATTTCTTTCAAAAATTATTATAAATATGTACATATACTTATACTTATACTTTATATAATAAGATACATACATATCTTACAGTTAAAAATTTATATAATTTTTATTTCACTTGCCAGTATAAAAAAGAAGAATTTGAAGAAAGCTTATATAAGTTTGGGAAAATCTTTGTCTGTTTTTGTCCGAAATGAAGTTTTTAATCTTCCTGACCCCATTGCTGCCCAGAGGGAGATTATATTTGAATTAAAAATCCCCCTATTTCAGTGATTTACATATGAAGTAGGGCTTGGAATCCCTAAGATTGGGGTTTACATATGAATTAAGAAATTAATTTTAAAATTCTTTAAATCTGATACTCGTAATTTACCAATTAATAGATTTAAGCTAAATGAGAGTGTAGTAAAAAGAAATGTTTTATATGATAATCCATTCACGTTTGGAAATCTTAAATCCTATTGGTAAAAGCCTGATACTATCGATTTTCTTATTTAATTGGTCATTACATACCTACATACATACGAGTACATACATAATTGGTCATTACAACCCTTCAGTCAGGATTACGACCTAGTTTCTTACACCACTTAAGTTGTGTGTGTTAATTTTATACATGAGAGGTGGCACCTACAGTTTAAAGTCGATTCCGAACGACAGATTTTTGAGAAACTTTTCATAGCAATTTTTATTTTAACGCTCAGACTTTTTGCCAGAAATCTGTTGAGAGAAAGTTGCCGAAGAAATACTTTTTGTATTTTGTCTTGATGTCTGCCCTGGGGCTCGAACCCTGGCTTTACGTCTAATAAGCCAACACACTACCTACTAGACTACGGCGACTTCATTGGTCATTACAACCCTTTAGTCAGGATTACGACCTACATAGCTTCCTACATCACCCATGTTGTGTGCGTTAATTGTATCCTTGATTGGCGACTCCCTCAGTTCAAAGAATCTTTTCATGGCAATTTTATTTACTCGCTGAGTTTTTGTCAGAAGACTGCTGAGAGGAATAATTGCGAATATAATAAAATGATGCTAGAATACTTTAAGTAACAAAGAAGGAGCAAACGTAATGTAAATACGAACCACCCTATTACTATATTAATACATTAATTATTAACTCAATACAATTAATTAACTGTGGCCATTAATTATAAAATTCGTTTTTATCTTAAAAATCTAAATAAAATAAGTAAGAAGTTTTATAAACATTTGCATGCCACTGCATTGCAAACAATCGCTTCAACTTTGAAAGTTTATTCGTACCGTAGACGCCGCTTGTACATTACTTAGGTTCCATTTATAATTATGGTAAACGATTTACATACAAACTTACTTAAGTACTTGGCCATAATTGGCCTGGTGCCATATATGATAAGGTCAAATGGACAACGAAAACAGAAACGGCAACAACAAAAACAGCAACAACAACAACAACATATGCAACATTTAGTGGCATTTGAACAACGTCACTACAAACACCAGCCTCACCGTCAGCCTATTTCAAATCATCACAATAGAACTTTACGTTGGCAACAAATTTACACAGGGGCGTTAATTGCTGCCAATTTGATAACAACCTTGTTTGGTGTAATATTTTTACCATTCGAAGATAATTTATTTGTATCGAATGTGGTCAGCATTATCGTATTCTTAGTGCAAATTGCTGTTGTAAACTCAATATTATTGGAGACAATGCTTACATATAAAAAGTACTGTGAACTTCTTAACAATTACCAGAGAGTTCAGACACTAATGAAACAATTACTGCAAATACAACTCTGTAAAAGGGAAATACGCCAGCGTCAGTGGCGTAAATACAGTTTTTATATTACGATCGTCTATGGCAGCCTTTTGGCCACCGCCACTGCTATAAGCACTAATTATTATTACGGTTATTTTTGGTATGCCCTATTGGCCATATTTACAATTACGGCACGTAGTATTCAAATCACTTTGTACATGGATTACATTGTCTATTATCTGGAATTATTGAATATCAAATTAAAAGCTTTAGTTTCCTGTAAATTATACAAAAACTATGCTCTTTTGGATATCGATTACAAATATTTGGAATCGTTTGAATATTTGAGTAATGTAAAGTATGTATACCAGGAAATATACGCTTTACATGAGAAATATAATGAATTGTATGGCCAATCATTGGTCAGCATATTTACGGCGGTAGTCTTGGACATTATAATCAACGTGTACTGGACATTTCTAACGTTATTTGAATATTATGAATCGTATGTTATGTATGTAACAATATCGTCATTAACGGCATTATTTACTGTACTGTTTATGCTTTGCTACACGGGTGAACAATGTGAAAAGCAGGTAAAAGAGCTCTTACCCTAGCAAATAGGCATTGAATCTTAACAAAAAATATTTTTTTTTCTAGGGCTCTACGGTTTTAATATCCCTTAAACGCCTATTGAGTACCTCTACTACATCTATTAAAAATACTGACTGTTATAATGCCTTACTACAGAGTCTTTTAATGCAAATCATTAAAAATCCTTTGGCCATTAGTGCCAATTCGTATTTTACCCTCAATTTGAAAACGTTAACAAAGGTCTGGACATTTTATAAGTTAATATGAGAAACTTTCTTTTGCAATAAGTTTTAATTTCGTTTTTTTTTTAGATTTTAACAAATATTGTAACCTATTTGGTAATTCTATTACAATTTCGTAAAGCATCCAGTGGAAGTGATGAGCCGACAAGAATATCTCTTAATATGACAGACGAGACTCTCAATAATATGGAAGTGAATATAACAGACGAGAATTAAATTGAAAAACAAAAATAGAATTCATAAGTCGTACTAGTTAAAGCTTGATTTTTCGAAAACAAAACTTTTCTAAGTTGATTCTTCTACATGCAAAGATGACTGATTTCATTAGCAACATGATCTGTTTTTGAAGCTTTCTGATCTAAGCATTATTAAATTTATGTCCAGATTTATTTGGATTACTAACTTAGTTTTATATGAATTTAAATTGTTTTTATTATCAATTACTTATACTAAGAATAACATTCATCTTAGATTATATTTGTTATCTGAATATTACCAAAAAAAAAACAAACAAACAGAAATAAAAATAAAAATAAAAAATGTTTGCTGGTGGCCTGTTTAATTTGAATCAGCCAATAATATTTTATTGTGGCATATTAAAGCGAGAGAAATTATTTTGACGTATATAAACGTCTTCGTACAACAGTTGCTGTTAAAAATCTAGATAAGATAGAAAGAAGAGCCGCAAAATGTTTAGAGCGTCATATGCTAAGTGAAGATAAGATTTCAATGACGTATGTATAAACAATGTAAACAAATATTAAATCTTCGCAATAGTAAAGAAAGCTATTAGAGAAGTTGTACACAATTTTTAAAATATGATTTAAAAATCACAATGTGCCTTGTTCCAGTCGCTTGCTATCGTTCCTAGAAACAACGCCATCTGTAAGCACCTAAAATGTGTAATGGTAGGGGACTTTTGCTGATTGAGAAATACTATTTCTTAAGAACTGGCATTGTACGAAGTTTCAGGTTGCTCTCCGAATTGAAAATTTGAATAAGAATTTTAAATTCCATAAATTATTTGTAAACTTACTGTGCTCAAGGCTCAATTTGATTAAAATCACGTAAAATTTTACCCAGACAAGTTATGGATTCCAGGAAATTATTTTCTGTTAGGTCTCCGGGTCATATGGGAAATCGCTACAATAAGCAACCAAATGAGCTTGCGATATGGGAGAGGTTCCATGCCGCAGATGTTGCCAGAGTTTTTTAAGTGCTTATTTTCCAATTCTATTTTAAAACTGCTATTATTTTCACTGCAACTGTATTGATTAAAATCATATTTGTATATATTTGTTTTCAAATTTCTTTTTTTTTCTTTCTGTACTCATACATTTAAGCACCTGAAATTAATGAGTTGGCAACATTAAAATTGTGTTTCGAAATTTAAATTTTAATTTAAAATTTTTTTTTTTTTTTTGTTGAACAGTATGAACACTCCACAACAACTTTGCCGGTGGCATAATATATTTCTAAGCTAAAATTCGCTATGTATACCTATTTTTCGGTAGGTTAAGGCCAAACTTTCTCGCTGATAAGAAAATCCAAAAATAATTCACTTTTGGATGCCCACGAAAACAGTGAAATTTTGAATGACTCGTAAACAATTACTTGACAAAATCAAAATTAAAAACAATATTCATGATTTTATAAATAATATATGAAATTTTATTCAGTCAATTACAAAAAAAAACATGGAAATTTTAGATTAATTTTTAGCCACTTCATAGTAACCGGTTTAAACCAAATTATTGGCGTACTAATTTTGATAAGACCTTAAGGTCTATTAAATCATTTGCTTATTATTTCAAGTAATTACCGAACCATACATACAGTACTTAATTTTTATTTTTTATTAAATTATAAATTATACACACAAACACTTGAGTTAATCTACTGCATAAATAGAACATTATAGACTTGGGCCCCAGTCTAAGATGATTTTATTGTGTCTGATTAAATATATGACATGCGAGACATTTGTTGAGTGAATGAAAATTAAATCCAGTTCAAACCGGTTCTACTTTTCTAGGCAAACTGGTATAATTGAACTTTTATTTGATAAGGATTTTTATGAAGATGTATAATTCTTTTTTTTTTTTGTTATTTGTTTAAATAAATAATTTATTTAGTATAACAGCTGCGCTTATTTTTATTTAAAAAGCAGATTTAATCGGAAGCCAGAGACGTGACGACAGCTTTTTTGTTTTTGTTATTAACAAACAAATTTTAATTTAAAAATTATTGTCTTTACGAAAAGAGATTTTAAAATTTTTTTCCAAATTATTACATCCTTAACATTGTCATGATCATCTAACTACCACATGATTGGTTTTAAAGCCTTAAACATTCCGTAGTTCTTCAGTTCATTTTTGGCAACAGGCGAAGGTATTCAATGATTCAAATGATACCATATAAAACAGCCCCCGAAGGACTTGTGATAAGCAATTTATGGCATAGCGTTAAGCCTTTTCAATTTTGGCGCTATCCTCTTAGCAGTAGTTTTCTAGCCAAAGCAATACCAGTAACTAAGTGCCCTGAAAAAGTCTACCACAACACATCTGTCGTTTAGGGATGGAATTAAATTGTAACTCTTGTAACTCGAATCATGGATTAAATTATCACACAGAGGATGGTTGGTGTGAGAAGCTACGATTGATAGGCTACGGTTGCAACACCTTCTTCTTCCGTGTAGTGTCCCAAATTTAAACATCACTGTTTTATATTTTCATTATCACATATAAATCTAGTCTGTAGGGTACCCTAAAATCCTCTTGAACCTACCATTCCATGGATTTATTTTTGATTATCAAAATAAATCACATGAACGTAACGTGTCTTAATATTTTCCGAATTTCTTTTGTCAAACAATTATTTCAGGAATATTTATTAATTTTTTTTATTAAATTTTATAAAATAAAAGAAATTAACAAAGTTTTTATTAAAAAGAAAAGTGAAATACAAAAATCCTGACGAATTAGTTTAATAATGCACCTCAGCATTAACAGTAATGGTATCAACCACTTCCTCATTGCAATCGATTATCTCCAAATTACATTCTAAAACTTCTATTTCTGGTGAACTCTTGGAACAAGTTTCAGTATCGGATGTTTGAATTGGGGAAGGAGGATTTAATCCAGATGTTTCGGTTGTGGTGGCGATTTTCTTAACCGCACCCTTATTTTCATTATCAATATTACTTTCAATTTCGGCCTTCTCCTCTTCACTGGGGAACTCCATACTTAACACAGAAGACATTTCCTTACCAATAGCCTCTTCTACAAGTTCCTTTGGATTTTCTCGGGTTTCATCTTTGGTAATGTCTTCCTCTGGACCTTCGTAAACAAATGTATAAATTCCCTCATCGTGAATTTCGTTGCAAACAGTTTCAGTATCCCTATCCCTAGCTGGCCAATGTCTGCTACTACCACAACTTATATTCTCGTTATCGTATTTGTATTCATAGAGTTTAATGCCTGCTGGAATTGCTAGGGTCTGTTTATAGACATCCTTTTGTTCATCTTTTGTTTTTTGCAGCATTTTATCAAACCAGGCCTGTTCTTCTTCCGTTAGATTACCTGAAGAAAGTGGTTTAGTATCACCGCCATCTGGCTGATTGGTATTAGTAGGCCCCTTCTTTTCGATCATGCTTTCCAAAAGTTCCGTTTCTTCGGCTGTCAAGCTGCGTTCTTCTTTGCTAAGTTTTAAACAGTTCTTAAGCTCTTCATAGCTTCGTGCACAGTGTACAATATGATTTTCATCGGTTTCGCTGACATCTAAATTCTCCATGGTTAATTTATTGAAAAACTCTCTATCGATACTATAGAGACTGGGCTTATTCTGAGATTCTAGGGAATAGAATTCGTCATTGCTATCGTCGCTCTCCTCCTCCTGATCTCTAGATGTAAAGCAATTGTTTTCATTTAAAGCTTGTGTTATTAGATATTCGCTGGATTTACGAACTGTGGGCTTAAAGGGTTTACGCCAAGAGTGTAAGAATTTCGGTTTTTCTGTTTCATCATCAGAGAGGGCCGTATCATAATCACTTTCACTATCACTGCTATTATGGTTTGTAGGTTCTGGGAGATCTTTTAGTTCACCAGTGTCACGGTTACGCACCATTAGTTTACCATCGCTTAATTCCAAAGTATCATTATAGCGATCTTTTTGTGCATAGACACGATCCACGAGACGACTTATTTTAGCTTTTTGCTGTCTCTTGAATTCCTCCAGTTGGGCATTTACACTGTCCAGAGATTCGTGATGGAAACGGTTGAGTGTCGGTTGCTCAGACATTCGTTTGAATACCAACGTTTTGTGTTGAGCTTTTGTCAATTCCTTCTGACTTTTATTTTTCACATCTTGGAAAAATTCTTTAAATTTTGCTTTAAATTGGGGTATATTTTCAGAATGTGTGGGATTAGTTGGTGGCCTTATTGGTTCACAATAATTATTGTCTTCCGTGTCACTAAATACCTCCGGAAATTTATAACTTGGTGGACAAAAATTGACCAATTCCAGGGATTGTAATATTTCATTCAATAACGGAGAAACTACTTCTCGGTTAACTTCTTCCTGTTCCTTTTCCTTATTTTCTTGGATTTGATCTTCCATTTGACATTTACTTTCGGTATTAATATCGTTGAAAAGCACTTCATTTTCAGTTTCCAGCTTTTGTAGTAATTTTTTCAATTCGTTTGCTTCCCTTTCAAAGGAATTCATAGCTTCTCGGGACTGGCGACTCATAAATGTTATGTCCAAAGGTTCATATAAACTATCTTCGGTAAGATTTGTTTGCTTTTTATCTTCCTCATTGATAACCACACAAGACAAGCTGGAGTCTGGTTGATTAGCTTCTCGCAAAGATAGTGGTGGATTATCTATATCCTTTATTTCCTTTATCTGCACCTCATTAACCAAATTTATAGGTTTGTTTGGCAATTTTGTTGCCTTATCCCATTGATCAACTAAACTATCCCATTTCTTTTCATTGATGTCATCATCCATTATCTCTTGGTCATTTGTATCACTGCTACTAAGATTTGTAAGATTTGTTTGCTTTTTATCTTCCTCATTGATAATCACACAAGACAAGCTGGAGTCTGGTTGATTGGCTTCTAGCAAAGATAGTGGTGGATTTTCTATATCCTTTATGTCCTTTATCTGCACCTCATTAACCAAATTTATAGGTTTGTTTGGCAATTTTGTTGCCTTATCCCATTGATCAACTAAACTATCCCATTTCTTCTTTTTGATGTCATCATCCATTATTTCTTGGTCATTTGTATCACTGCTACTATCCTCCACATTTTGTTGTTGTTGTTGCTGTGGCTGTTGTGCGCTGAATAAGGCCTCGATAATCTCTTTACGTTCTTCCTTCTCCTTGTCCAATTGTTTTACAAAATTTTCCATATTCGAGGATAATTCTTCGAAATCTTTCTTTAACTGATAATTAATTTGACAGGAATCGATTACATTGTGCTGATTTTCTAAAGAGATTTTGTTTCCCTTAAGCTGGGTGTGAACTTGAGCTGAAGGCTGTTTATTTTCGAGTTGATTAAGCAACTTCATGGTTTCTTCTAATTCTTCTAAAGGTTCATAGTTGTCTTCGTTATCCTTTAAAACACTTTCAATATCAAATTCAACTTTACTCCACGATTCTATAATAGAATGTTCCGATTTTGATAGACTACGTATAGCCTCTACAGTAGGTTGGTATTTCTCTTGCATATCTTCTGAATCTAAACTGGTTTGGGAACCATGGGCTTCTGCTTTATTAGTTTCATTTATTGGGACAACTGATTTCATTTCGGAATTTTCTTGTTCGTTTACAGGCTCTACATCTGCACCAATTTCGTTCTTAAGCTCATTATGTTCATCACTTTCCTCCGATGTTTGATCTGGTTCACTGCCATCGCTAGTTGATGTTGATGTTGGCGTTCCCGACTTTTCTGATGTTCTGTCATTGGCCACCTCATCCCACATTGAATCTATAGATACATCTTCGTATTCCCTCACGGATTTAATTTGTTTCGGTGCACTTGAATCTTCCTCAGACTCCGAGGATGGTATCAAAGACAACTGATCTTCGGCTTTGCGATATTTATTACGCAATTTTATTGTTGCTTTTTAAAAGAGAAATAAAAATAAAGAAAATTTTTGATTTATATTTCAAAAAATTTTGCAGGGTTTACCATTTACGCCGTCTCTCATCTTTTTACGCTCCTTGCGGTTCCAACGTTCATTTTCTTTGCGTTCTTCTTGATAGCCGCCACGTTTCCTGAAAAGCAAAGAAATTCAAATTGAAAAACTTCTCTACGAGTCTGCCTTTTTTCTAAAGAGGGAAAGATTTACGAAATATGATTTGAAATAACTTTTCAAGGGTATTTAAAATACTTTTTCTCTATGAGCGAAATAGTATAGTATTTAAAGTAGGGCTTGTTCCTTTTTTATCTAAAATGAAATCATTACGACATACTATACATAGAATATTATTAAATAGGACTGCCCTAGTAGTCTAGTGTATAGAGTGCTAGTCTATTAGTGTGAGGACCGTGAGTTCGATTTTCATCAGAGACTAATATATTACACAACAACACTACACTCGTAATAATTACATATAATTTGTATTTAATTGTATTGTAATTAATAATAGTCTTTCCAGCTTTATGAAGATAAACTGGAACAATTTTTTTCTTGTTTCTATTTAAGTAATTAAATATTTTTGGAACTAGATTGATTAACTCACCAGGCTTCAGCACAGGCACGGTCTTTAGGAAATACTGGTCGAGAATCCAAATAAGTTAGTTTTTTCTATGATTGAAAAAAAAGGTAAGAAAATTATTTTTCAGTTCTGCTTGGACTTACACATTCCAAAATCAACGTTTTCCGATATTGGGGTATCTTGGAAACAACCGGATTTCCTTGCAATACCAAAACCTTCAATTCTGGCATTTTTCCAAAGATCTGAATACACAAAAAAATATGGACATTTTAGTTTTTTCATTTGGGTACCTATTTATTTATTTTCTAGCCTACCTTCACTACCAAGATGTCATCAATGCGATTATTGGACAAATCCAATACGGACAAGTTTCTACAATTCTCCAATTCCCTTAAGCCTTCACAGTTCGTAATATAGTTCGAGGCTAAATTGAGCGTATTCAAAACTGGTAGGACTTCAAAGCCACAATTTTCAATTTTTCTGATATGGTTCTGAGACAAGTTAATCATATCCAGTTCCTTGCAAAAATCCAAATTTTCGATTTTTCTTATTAAATTGCTTTGCAAAAATAAGCACTTGAGCTTCGTTTGTTTATCGAGACCTTGTATCTCGGAAATGGCATTGCATTCCAACCAAAGGCATTTCAATTCGGTATAGTCCTCCAAACACTCAATGTATTCGAAACCTATGACGTAGAATAATAATTAATGAAAAATTGTTTGCTTTTAAAATTTTTTACATGACCCCTTTACCCTGGTAATGCAAATATAAAACATCATTCAATTCGGGCGTCTGATACAATTTATTCTTTTTACACAATTCCAATATTCTTTTTTTAGTGATGCGATTTAATCCCAAAACTTCTTTTGGTTCTCCATTACGCTGTTTGGTGGTGTAAGACATGTTCTTAAACTTGATTTTTGAAGAATATTTTTTTTCAATTTGACAATTTTGACTATTGATTCAACAAAACTAGTACTTATTATTTCGAAACTGCTATAGCAACCGCAGGTAAAGGTACTATTTCTGATTTAATTTGTAAGTACTTTTTATTAGGTTTACATACTATATACATCTCTATGTAATATCAGTTTTGAAATCTTTTCTCATAAGCTTTGGTTTAGTTAATACTCGGCCCTTAGATACAAGAAACTAACTATCAGTAAAGGCAGAGGACTGTTATGAACGGACAGAGTGGTCTAAAGTAAATGGACTGGTCAGGTGGTATCATTAAAAGAGGTTCTATCCACGTATCCATTCCAAGTCCAAAGTCCTTTTCTAAATGACAATCAATATCTCGTTATTTTATTTATTTTAGCCATGCATTCTTTGACCAGAACGAATGTTAGATACGCTCTACATGGTCGGAGAATATGTTTTTAAAAAGAAGAGTAGCTGCAGATACTAAGCAACGTTACCGGAAATAAATTACCGACTGGACTACATACCAGTAAAATGCTAAAATGCTACCTTCCATCTTAACTGTTAATTGACAGTTCTTGTAACGATGTCAATGAGGTGACACCATATCAAAGCTAATTAGGGCTAAGGCCACAAGTTTTTGCTATAGTTCTCTTGGCTTTGGAAATTTTTGACATCCCACATTCGCTGACGATCAACAGTTGCTTTATCCAAATAAAACTACAAATTACATGAAAACTCCAAGTTGAGGCCTCAGTCACGTAATTTTCTACGTATTGACTTCAGCTGATTGTATTAAGAATTATAAAGATCATATTACATTTACGAGAAAGTAGAGAGATGTTTTTTGGATGGTCGAAAACGAAGGAGTGCGGATTTGGCAACTTATTAGAATATTCTTATGGAAACTGAATGAATTAAAAAGGAATTCCAAATGTATAGGCTGATCGATCGATCGAAAAATGGAAAATATTTCTATATACTGAAGCTCTAGCATTTGAAACTATGCTTGAAACTCACCGCGCGTTTAAATTTATTATATAGATAATTAAAAAGAAATTGTAAATTTAATTTTTCTTTAAATCAGATGTAAAAAAATTTAGTTGTTATATTTTATCAAAAATTCAATTCTTTAAATAATCAATCTTGTTTAGCAACACAGCATTCCGTGCGCTACGTTTAAGGGTTTATTTTACTACTTATTGATACAGCTCTGGAACAGCTGTTTAATATTGGCAACTACCTGACAGCTTTTGTTTTTTATTATTGCTAAGGAATGACAAAAATAACAAAAATACGAACGCAAAAAAACAAAAAAAGTATTCATTCAATAAAAATTTATTAATATGCAACGTATTAGCAATTAATAAATGTAATTTTGCATATAAACAAATTGAGTTATAAATACTAAAAGAAAATTTTCTATAATATTATGAAAAACAATAACAAAATATGACCGAAACAAAGAAGTGACAATCCAGCAACTGAAGAAAAACTCAAATTATTCGAAAATATTTGTAAATTATTAATTTATTATGGAGGTCTAACTATAACTGGGTAAGTGTTTATTGCCGTTATATACATAGTATATAAAACTTTTACAGAATAATTATAAAAGAACATCATATTTTTGATTGCAGCTGTATTGTGTTTGTCGCTGATCTCTTGTTTCAAAATTTATTTTACGCGTTAAAGTTGATTCATAAATTCCTGAGCATAATAAGATATCAATGCAATAAATCGAAATAATTTAAGTGTTAGAGATTAATCAATGTTATATTTTATCACAATTTAAATAATTAACCACAATCTTGATACATCATGGATCCACAAAAAATTACTGAGCTTGCTAAACTTTTGAGGGATAATGGTGACAAAATCTTGAGTTCAGAGTTTACGCTCACACTATCTGGTAAGTACACCGAAGTAAGGTAGAGGGGTGTAATGGAATTTCTGTCATGTTAAAGTTTCCACAAAGAACAACTTGCAGAGACAAATTTAAAGTAGTAGTACTTAAGTAAAAAAAAAACAGAAAACTTTGTTACCAAAAGTAACAATGTTTGAAGAGGAATGACCGAGGTTGTTTAGTAAAACAAATTTAGTAAACATTTATTTATTATTAATTAATGTAATTAATAAGTTTAGAGTATATAAAATTAGAACGACATACATATACCTTTCCTAATTCTAAACTGCATTTGCCTTATCAGCTTGCTTGCACAACAAAGACCTAAAAAACTATTTTAATATGTACATTAATAATAAAATTATTTTCTTTATTGTAATTGCTATTACAAGCATATACATACATACATATGTATATGTATTAAATATAAATATGATTTAATTAATAAAATTTATATACTATTTTCCAGCATCCCTTCTACGAGCTCTTAATGATTCCTTTACTCTCATTGCCGATTCTCTTGAAATCGGAGATATACAAAACTTTCAAGTTGTCAAGCCCATAAACTCAAAGTCTCCAGTATTTCGCGATTTACAATTGGTGCATGATTTCGTGCAAAAAACCTCGTTACTGTGTATTATTAAATATCCCGGAGAAGAGTGCATAGATGGCAAAATAGATATTACCAAATTTCGTGCCCTTAAAAGATTGGAAATACAAAAAGTTAATGTGAAACAAATATGTGGCATACAACCACTGCGTGGACAGCTAGAGCATTTAATATGCACAAAAAGTATTAAATATGTCGATGATATTATAACGCATTGTGGTGGTGATAATTCCAATGGTTTTGTATGGAATAAACTAATCATTGCTGATTTTAGTTATAACAATCTACAAACTGTCGATACATCTTTGGAATTTGCCCAATACCTGCAACACTTGAACTTAAGGCACAATCAGTTACAATCTATAAAGGCTATAAAATGGTTACCCCATTTGAAGACTCTAGATTTAAGTTTCAATCGTTTACAATATATACCGCAGTTGCATATGGATGCCTATAAGCGTTTGCTATCATTGAATATGAGCAACAATCTGGTAGAAGATCTTATGGGTATTGTTAAATTAGATGCCTTAATAGATTTAAATTTATCAGATAATTGTCTTCTGGATCATAACTATTTGTTGCCGTTAAGCACTATTAGCACCTTAAAGTGTTTAAACTTATATGGAAATCCATTAGAATGTCACCCCAGACATCGATTGGCATCATGTCAGTATCTACATAAAAACTGTTCGACTGTGCAATTTATATTAGATTTTGAACCTTTAACGAAGGCAGAAAAATCTGTTACCGGTGCTCATCAGCTGAGATTAGTGGGAGCTCTCAATCATTACACTACTCGATCATCGTCATCCTCATTATCGATGGCTGGACGTTTAACACCATCAAGTAATCAGACACCGGCATCGAGTGTAGGCTCATTAGCATCATTTAAATTAGCAGACAATAGTTCTGAAATATCAGATGCAAATAACGAAGAAGTCATTGTAAAACCACTTAAAAAGAAATCTTCTAAAGTTAGACATGTTGAGATCAAAGATCATGAATATAATGAAAGTATAATTTCAAATAATACTACTACTGATAACACGACAAACAATTCTAATGTTGTCGCTCCTGAGAATAAGGAGCACTTAGAAATCAAAGGACAAATCGTTAATTTGCGTAAAAAATATGGCAATGAATGGCTGCACACAGGAAATGCTGAAATGAGAAGCAGTGTTCTAGGTATCGAATCAAATACTTCAACACTAGATATTGATTTAGAAAGACAGAAATCACGTCAAATGTTCAATGACTACGTAAAAGATATTACTGAAGATTCTAGGGATGAGGCATCAAATACTACCATACTTACCTCAACACCTACAGAATATATGTTAAACAACAACGTGGAGAACCTTGCTTTTACACCAATTCAAGCTGAATCAAGCGATAATTATGATTCTTCTCTTTATCAAAGTATGGAACAAAACCAAACGTTGATTAACGGAACCTTACAATCCACTGAAAATACTGTGTATAAATCTTTTGGAACCACTAAACAGGGCAGCAAAAATCCATTTGAAGATGAAGAGGATGAAAGTGTTCCTCTACAACAAAATGTCATGGCTATAGTAGCAGAAAATAACAAAGTTGAAGAAGAGCATGATATCTTAAAGAATATTTATTCATCAACAGATAATAAAAATGAGAACGATGACTGTAAGTAGCAGAAATGAAAGTTATATTGTAGTCTACAGCGTTTACTTAATTGTTATTATTGTTATTAGTATCTGAACGTGAAGAGGATGAGGAAACCTATATCGTATATACATCGAATAGCAATGAAATGATATTTTTAACAAAGTCTTCTAATTTCTTAAGGGAACGGGATCCTATAAATGAAAGGTTTGTAATATTAAGTAAAGTGTTGTTATTTAATTTTTTCTTTCGACTTATTTTTATAGAACCAAAACGAAATGGAGTTTAAAGATTTTAGAATCGTGTGATCGTATCAAATCGAATACCTTGCGCATTAATTTTGATACAGTTAAAAAAGATAAACAAGAACGAGTTTATGTTGTCGAGGAGGATTTATGCCAAGTAAGCATATTTGTTCATCTCGTAAGTACTAAATTAAATTATAAAAATGACAATTTATATTTTAGGAATTGGAAAAGAAGTTACGTGACATACTTTCCCAACGGGATCTTACCGAAATGAATCAAATTATTTACCGATGTGTTAATTGCAGCTGCCAGTTTTCTCAAGAAACCAAATCTAAATTAAATAATTCGGGTATATTTTACTTTATTTTGAAAGGAATTACAATTGAATTTATTAAATTCATTTTTAGATATAAGATGTCCAGACTGCAGATCTGGATTTGTTGCAGAAATACACGAAATACCAAAATCTTTAGAAAAAACAAGATTTGTTGATAAACTTTCACCTGCTTCCATCGTAGAGGAACTGCCAACCTCCATAGTTCCACTAAATGTACAAACTACATTGTCCCGTTCAAATTCTGTAGATGTTGCCGAAGAAACAAACAGTATTGGTAAGATTTCATTTTCAAAAGATTGCAATCAGCAACAGTTTGAATTTATGATTATGGCATGTTTTTCTTTTATTTTCAATTTAAACTAACTGATATTATTTTTGTGTGCTCTTCTATTTCTGTACAAAACTTCCTTTAACTTAACAAATTACGGTCTAATAAGGTAAAGGAATCGCAAGGCTTTCTGCTAATAATCCACTGCATAGTAGGACACTGAAGCAATATCTTAAAAGTTAATACCACTTTTTTTTATTTTTAAATGCTTTAATAAAAATCACAAGAAGCATTGGTTTTGTAAAAAAAACGTTCTTATTCCAATTATGTAGTCGAATATAAAGAAATTGTACTTTTATTGCATTTGGTTACTAACATTCCAATGTTTCTTTAAATTGTTTGAGTTTTTTCCCTTTGCACTATTTGTATGTGTGTTACTAAAGTGTATAATTAAATTCTAATATCTCCCATAGGTTCTGCTAATTCTCTAAATGAATCCTCTTGTTCTAAGATTACCAACACCTCTCATTCTGAAAGTTCTTTTAATTCAAATCAGTCTTTAGTGGGCAGTTCTAATACAGATCGTGATTTGGACTTTAAAACAAATGGCGAAAGTGACGTTGATATCATTTCTAATCCAAGCCAGTCTAGCATAGAAGTGTTGGATCAATATGCTGGTCGTAAAAACTATGACGAAAGGCGCACTATTTCTCATGCACCCAATTTGGAAACAATCGACGACCAAAGTTATACTCAAACTTTTTTGGAACGGGAATTCGATAATATGATCAATTATGCGAATAAAGACAAGATAAAAACAGAGAATTGTTCACAAATAGAACAAGTATTGCCATCAACAATGGCAACTAATTCGGCAACTAAAAAACCTTCTACAGCAATGGTGCATCATAATAACCTCACTGAAAGTAGTTCCTCCGGTTCGGTAACGGATAGTGTTTGTACAGCTTATGAGCAAAAAGCAGAAAACCAATCCCAAAACAAAACAAGCGATTTTCTACAACAGGAAAGAAATGGAAAACAACCAAATGTGCCAACAAGTACCAAAAAAGAAGAGAACAGTGGTTTATCATCTATTTTTGGAGGTAAATTTACTATATAATTAAGGAGAATATTTTATTTGTACTATTCAATTATTGTTATAATTTCAAATTGCAGCTCTTATGCAGTCCACCAATATTTTAATGACGAGTTCGAAAAAGTTCATCGAATCGGAAACGTCATCAAATATTAAGTCTGGTACTGCATTACCTCCGAATTCAAATACCTCAACCAACTCTGCCAGCCAAATGTACAAATTTAACTTCTCAGACTTTAATGATATCGACCATCGTTTAAAATTATATTTTTACCAAACGAAATTCGAAGAAAAAGATGAACATTTTAAATGGATAGTTAAAGGGCGCATATACAATGAGAACAATAAAAAACTCACAGATGGTCTGGTTGTAATGTCAACTTGTAAGCTATATTTAATGGAAGCGTATGCAGCTGAAAACGATGATGTTTCGAAATGGTTGAGACCGATTATGAGTTGCACTGTAGATCGTTTAGCGACTATTCAGTTATTGCCTTGGAAAATGGGTCTGTCATTCTATCTCACAGATTGGGGAGGTTTCTTACTGTTGCTGCAAGACATATTAAGAACAGACTCTTTAATGTTATTTTTTGCAAGTGAGTTTGAAATTAACAAACAAAATAATTATTACAAACAGTATTAAACATTTTTATTTTGATTCCAGATAATGCTCTACCATCACCGTGTGAGTTAAAATATCATCCGGCTGAGCCTTTAACAAAACGTTTGAATGCCGCTGTTATAGACGAACAATTAAATATGTGCTCGTTATTAGATGGCTGTGAAATAACATGCGAAAATGCTAAACGTTCGCTTAAAATATGCGGCCTTTTAACTACAGACTCACGTATATACTTAAGTTCCGAAAAATTAGATTGGCTCTCAGAATTCAACCATGATGGGGACATTGAGTTGTGTGTCACACAATTTATGTCAAATTTAGTAGAAGTCGAACGTTGTTCGGACAATATATTTATTATAAACTTTTTGGATGAAACCCAAGATAAATGTGAACTCTGGAAGTGCACATTTCAAACGGCCGAAAATGCTAATACATGTTTAAACTCTATAGCACAATCATGGGAGAAACTGTTCGGCGTACCTTTAATGAATGCCTAGATTTATAATGGAATATTTCTTTTTATGTTTCATTAAAAAGTGTCCGGAAAACTTTATGTGCAACATTTTTATGTGAATTTTACTTTAATGTTTTTAATGTTTTGTTTTATTTAGTGTCATGTCACTTTATGTATTACTTTTTCACATTATTTTTTTGTTTTATTTTTTTACTTTTTTATGTTTTTTTTTTTGTTTTACATATTTTATTATTCTTAAGCAATTAGCAATTGTATGTGTTTATTTAAAATAAAATTGATTTTTTCTTCAAGTTTCTAGTGATACTATAACAACTTTTAACAGTCTGATTATAATATCAAGTAAATTTTTCTTGTACTGTATAATAAAAATAAAATGAAAATGAAGAAATAATCTATAATCATAATAAATCCTTATAATTTATAATTAGAAAAATTTCTAATAGATACATGCACTTGATATTGATATTTGAACATGTTTAATAAATTTTTGTTTATTTCATTAATTGAGCCAAAATTATAAATTATGATTAAATTCAACATAACTCTCTATTTGGTATTTCTAGTCCGAAACATTTAATTTGAAATTATTAAATTTTTCCGATTTAAGAAATATTTCTACAAACAGTTTCTAAATATATTTTTATACGTTGCCATGTAAGCTGAAAATAAGTGAATAATAATTCTTACGTACTTTTGAACTATGAATGGCTACCTATGTATGTTTTGTGGTTTATTTATTACTCAATTGCTCCGCAATCCAGTCAATATTTTCTTCATAGTAACGTGGATCAGAGATAGTTAAAGCTGTACGTTTATATGTATAGTAATAGAAAAACGAAACTGGAGAAGAGGGCAATGTTTTAAACATGTTATACAAATTAAATTTAAAACAAACTATAATACTCACCTGCCCTTTGCACAAATGATAAAGCTTTCAAAGTAGTCGACCAATTGGACATTGGATACCACAATACATTGTAAACGAACCAGAAATGTTGTGAAACCGATAACAGGAAATACAAAAGTATAATGAAAAGGAAAAATTTGCAATTTCTTAGAATGACATGAGTGGCTCCAACCTTAATAATATCAATAAAATAAAGTGTAATTAAACTTTCAATATGTTTTGTTTTATTTCGACTACATACCTCATAGACACAGGTGGCATGAACAGCGAAAGTAAAAAATAAATATTCACATATTATAAATAAATCCTGGGTACTGCAATTGAAAAAGGTGATTAAAAACTTAAGGATATTGGATCTGAACAAAATGCCAAACAACTTACACAAACAACAAGATGGTTAATTGTAGCTTTTGTGGCAAGAATATATGGGCAAATGTATTAAAAAATAAATCGGCAATAAGCAATGCGAATTGCAAGGATAACAACACGCGATAGCGACTTAAAGTTAATTTCATTATTATATGTATTATTTATAAATTTACTTTAAAAGTTTTATTCAGTTTTTACAAACGTAACAATGACGTCAAACTTTTTACGTTTTATTTACGCAATTTGACATTTCTTTTTTTTTCGACTTTTTGATTTCATTAAAAAAAATTTGTCAGGATTTATCCATAAACCTGCGCAATAAATGATTTACATGCAACACTGCTTTAAATATCATATACATATGTATATGTATATATGTAAATGAAAAAAAAATTAATTAAACATTATTGTATAAAACTCAATGTTAAAAAAAACTTAAATTAAACTAAAATTCTTTGCTTTCCCCGTAAGCTTTGTATTGATGAAGATATGAATTTGGAAGTATCAAAGCTATAAACATTTCTAAGTGAGTATTAATTTAAATTACAAACTCTTACCATTTATCTCTCAGATATTGTAAATCAAAATCGACAAATGAAATTAAGAAAAGCAACATTATTATAGATAAATATTAAATAAAATTTCGAAATTTTAATAAATCTGATAAGTAAATTTAAAAAGAAAACTTTATCATCTGAGTTTTAAAATCAGATCTTTAAAAAAGTTAAACAGATGTAGTGCCGGTTAAACCAAATGTCAGACAAGGCAACAGATAAAATCATAGTTTGAGCTACGGCGCATATCCTTAAAATGGATGAAATACTTTTACTTTTACTCTCCAACAGGAACAGAGAAAAATGGACTACCTTGACAACCCACATGTATCCAATCAACGATTTAACAAAACACATGATATCCTTACAATTTGCTTTGCTCAAAAGAGTATCAAAAAGATAAAACTTTCAGTCACATTTTGACAATTGTTTCCAGTTGTTTTTTTTTTCTTTTAGTTTTAACGGTAACCAAAAGAAGGTCAAGAATTTATTATTTAACACTGCACATACATACACACGCACCGCAGTATCTCACACGTACATATACGGTTAAATCAAAAAAGGAGTTCCATAGTTTTTAAGCAGCAAATAACAAAATTAAGTAAGTAAATATTTATTTTGATATTGGTAAAAGAAACTGACCTTAGATGTGTTAATTCATTGAACAATTGATTGTCTTTGTCAATATTAGCAAAATTTTATAGAATATTTTAATCGATTATAAAAGTCTTTCCGTATACATACTTTCTCTGTTTGTTTGTCCCTAGAAATATAGCAATATAATCAATTATTCTTTTTTCCATTTGTACAATTTTGTAAATATATGTATATTTGTATGTGTGAGTCGAAAAGAATTACATAAATATTAATGTATGTATTTGCCAAGTATAGATGTACTGTAGAACATATACTACATATGTACTATGTAGTATCCACTGATACACGCACAAAACCGTGTTCTTCTTTCTTGGTGTTTCTCTTTTTTAACTGTAAAATTTTTATAAACAGTCCCTTATTAGCGTATATTTGAGGGAAATAAATAAAAAAAACAATTGAAATTAATTAAAAACATTATCGTCGCGAGTTGCAAAAAGTTTAAGTTACAGAATTGGTATGAATTTGTTGAATACATTCGTGGTAAAATCCATATACCTATTTTGTATATAATATAATGCAATCTTTTTAGTTTTTGTTATTGATTTTGGTTGGTATCGTAAAGTGAATAATCTTAATGATTTATATGGTCCTGTTTAATTCTATCGCCTATAAGTAGGTAACGCCATAAGGAAATTGGAAGGCTATAACTGTTTAAAAAATAAATCACATATTAATAAGAAACTTGTAAAATCGACTTGAAATACTTAAATACAAATAATTTTATATTACTATCCTAAAATTATTGTTTTATGTAGCGCTCACATTTCTTCCACCTTTTAAGGTAATATAACATGAATATCATAATTTTTTTCAATTTCCTAAAACGATAGAAAAAATTATGTCAACTGACGATATACATATGTATTTCGTATAAGAATTAAAAAAATACATATATACGTACATATATGTATATGTGTACGTACATTTACAAATAACATTTTCAAATTATTTTGAATATAAAATTTTTATTTTAGACTTTTCGGCAGCCTAGGAAGAGAAAATCCACAAAAAATGTCATCAGCAACGAATATTAACGCATATGGTGTGGCTTCATCTAATTTAAAAGGTTCAAAGTCAGCTAACGGTGATGAGAATCAACATCATGGTGGTGGCACAGCAACAACATCGAAACGTTTAGAATCGGCTGCAATAACGGGTAGAAAACCTTTAACAACAACTATGCATCCAGAAAAACAATTGCAAGGTGGTACTGGTCTAATTGCCAGTGTACCAGCTAGTCAGCAGCAACAATTGCAAAACATACTAAAGCCAAAAGATACTTTAGAATACATAATAAAATTTCCAACGCCACAATATCGTTCAGCTTCATCGACAACCATGGATCAACCGGATACAGATGACTTTGTATTTGTATACAATGATACCCATGTACCGATTGTCATGTTACTGGGTTGGGCTGGTTGCCAAGATCGTTATCTAATGAAATATTCAAAAATATATGAAGACAGAGGGTAAGTAAATGTTTGTTTTTAATCATTTCAAGGTGGTTAATAATGTCATAATTTAAATACATACTATATCCTTAGGTTAATAACTGTACGTTATACGGCACCAGTTGACACGTTATTTTGGAAACGTAAGGAAATGATGCCTATAGGGGAAAAAATTCTAAAACTTATCTATGATATGAATTTTGATTCACATCCGGTAATCTTTCACATATTCTCCAATGGCGGAGCTTATCTCTATCAACACATATCATTGGCCATACGTAAACACAAAACACCATTACAAGTACGAGGCATGATTTTAGATTCAGCGCCTGGTGAAAGGCGTATTTTGGGTTTATATCGAGCGGTTACTGCTATATATGGTAAAGAAAGGAAAAAATGCCATTGTATTACCGCAATTATTATAACATTAACTCTGGGCATTATGTGGTTTGTGGAGGTAAGTGTCTTTGGGCTTAAAATATTTCTTATGTAATAAAGTGGAGTTGTTTTTTTTTTGTTTTTGTAGGAAACATTTGCTGCATTTAAAAGTCTATTTGTCAAAACCGAGCCAATTCAAACTAATCCCTTTAATGATTTGAAAAATGAACCTAATGAATATCCACAATTATTTTTGTATTCTAAGGGTGATGTCGTTATACCATATACGGTAATATTCCCATTTATAAGTTTTAAAAAATATTTGTTTTACTTTTATATTTGCAGGACATACAAAAATTTATAAGCATTCGTCAACAGCAGGGTGTCGATGTAAGTTCAGTTTGTTTTGAGGATGCCGAACATGTTAAAATCTACACTAAATATCCTACACAATATATACACTGTGTCTGCAACTTTATTAATAATTGCTTAGCTGCTCCCTATAAACCATCGATGGAAACATTTGCTACTTCAACGCCTGCAACACCGTCTTTAAATTCCTTAAAGTTTGATTAAACACAAAACGTAATTCAAATTTGAACATTAAATTCATTAAGATGAATTCAAATATATAGAATAATTCAGTTTTTTTTATTATTATTTTTCTTTCTCTTTAATTAAGTAAAAGTAACTAAGAAAGTGTATAACTTACATGCGATGAAAAATTAAACAAATTACAAAATGATAACAAAAATAAATATTTTCTTATTTAGGATTGTTGAAAATAAGCTGTGATTTTAATTAAACTTAACTAATAGGAGAAAAGAAGAAGCTTAATGTTTCAATATACAAAATACAATGAACAGATAAATTCAAAGTACGTATATTACAAAAACGTTGTCATATACGTTACAAATAAACATTTAAAATGTGATTTGAAACAAAGTATTGTAAATACAAAATATTTACTCACAATATAAAGCACTACTCTTTTTTATAACAGTTTTTAACACTGTTTTTTGTGTTTTACTACCCTAAAATGCATCTCTACAATTGGCATATTGTTTTATGCTTCTGTCATGTTTTTATGTTTTTAGTAAACAATTAATGGCCAGGAAAAGATTTGGAAGCAGATTCGCAGATATCTTACAAAAATGGATTTATACGATGATATAGACACAAAACCTAAAACTTCTCAAATAGATGGATGGTCATCAGGTATTAAGATGCTGCAGACGCAGTTGGCCATCAAAAAAGCACAATTACCAAAAACTAAGGATGCCACCAAGAAACCGGTAAATAGATTCAGATTTTATTAGTTTCCATCTGAACTTCTTATTCTTATGAAACCTTACTTAGTTAATGACACCTGTCGTCAACTTGAAATCAAAGAAATTACAAAGTTCAGAGGAAACCATACTTACAAAAAGTGAGAACAGCAAGCGCATAATATCGGCACAACCGCTTGTGCCGTCGTTGGAAAATGTTAAAACTGAAGATTGGGATTTTGTTGATGAATATGATCCGCAGTGGCCGAATGAATATGAAAAATTGAAGGAGAAACAAAACAGCAGTAAAGAAAAAGTGAGAGATGACCGAGATCGTGACCGTGGTCGCGATAGGGAACGTGAACGGGGCGATCGTAAACGGAACCGTAACCGTAGCGCTCGCAGCAATGATTCTCCACCAGTAAAGTTCAGCGGTTTCGGCCAACGCATAACAGAGGAAGATCGTTATAGTCCTCCAGCTCCAGGTTCAGTGTCCAATAAGGGAGGTGGTGTTGCTATTGCTCCTCCACCTTCACTGCAAGAAATTTCCATAGCTAATGATGGTGATCCATCTTCCAATGTTACTATACCCTATTCTGCTAGTTCTGTAGCCGCAAAAATCATGGCTAAGTTTGGTTATAAAGACGGCCAAGGTTTGGGCAAGCAGGAGCAGGGTATGTCCATGGCTTTGCAAGTGGAAAAGACATCTAAGCGTGGTGGTCGCATTATACATGAACGTGATGTATTCTTGCCGCCACCACCAGCGGCAAGTTCAGCTAATACAGCTGCAGCCTCTAATCCAAATGCTAACATGGGTCCCCCAACATCTCCTATTGTTGCTGCGGCTGCCGAAACTACCGACTCTGAACCTAGTATTACCGAAATAATGAAGGCACCCAGTAAAGTTGTTTTATTAAGGGTAATTAAACATTTATACACCATAAATAAACACATAATCTTACTGACATTTAATTTTCTTTAAGAATATGGTGGGTCCAGGTGATGTCGACGAAGAACTCGAACCCGAAGTTAAAGACGAATGTAATACTAAATATGGAGAAGTGGCAAATGTATTAATACATGAATCGTTTGGTACCACACCTGAGGATGCTGTTAAAATTTTCGTGGAATTCAAACGTATTGAAAGTGCCATTAAAGGTAAGTACAAAATAAAAAAAGGCTTATACTACCAATATTGCTGAAAATATATTGTCTTATTGCAGCTGTTGTAGACTTAAATGGACGATTTTTTGGTGGACGACAAGTTCGTGCTGGATTTTATAACTATGATAAATTTAAAAGCTTAGAATTGCATTAAAAAGTATATAATTTACAATTCTCTTTCACTTTATAATATAACTGTATTTCATGTTTAATTATAATACTTTATGGAATGTTTTATTTGTGAATATTTAAATTATTCTTTTACACTAGCCATTTGTGGATCATTTATACGTTTTTCCTTATCGCAGGTAAATGATATGGTTATAGCAAATCTACGATATTTCGAAAAAATGTTAAATAAAGCCTGTTTAGTAGACACATAATTTCATACCTTGTTCCTTCGGTTACTTTCTCAACGTGGTGACGATTTTCATGACCGGATGTAAAAGCACTTACTCTACCCTTTTTAGGCTCTATAGACGAGATTGTGCGATTTTTTTCTACACCATCTACAAAAATGAAACGTCCTCCTTTAAAATCTTTATTGTATGTTGTTAGGTACAACAATGAAGTGTAGTGAAATGAAGGATAGGTTTCCTGTAAACGAACATGCTTTTACAATATAAATTGAAAATATTTAAAGCAATCTCTTACCTTATCCACATGTTCGTGCCAATACTCATCATGTATATTTTTCGCTGTGACATTCGTTAAGCGAGAGAAGAAAGTAGGTGACGTTAAATACAAGTTTGAAGGGTCAATGCCAAACTGTTCGGCAATAGCCAATTTAATTTTTCCTTTCACTAACTAAAATCATTATTAGAAAAAGAAAAAATTCCTTTATGATTAAGATATCGGTTACTATAGTACGGAAAGAGGGGCTTACATTATATATTGTTAAGTGTTCTGGTTTAAGCAAACTTCTAGCTTCTGGCATTTTAAAAAAATTTAAATAACGTTCACCATATGACAGAGCTCCCGTATGTATATCCAATACCGATGCACCGCCAGAAGATCCTGCTAAACCAATTATATTCTCTGCCATATTAAGCAACAGCTCAATTTCTTTGTTTTCTATCAGTTTATCAGCAACGAAACGGCCACATTTTTTTGGCACACACTGAGGAAACCTTTTCATTTCCTCTTCATACTCATTCGAGCATTTAAACTTTTGCATTCGTAGTGGCAAATTTTCACGTACAGAAGCAAATTTCGTCTCACGCGACTGGTTGCTGGCATAAAAATAAACTATTATCGCCACAGATGTCACAATAACCGCTCTAGTCCATAAGCGATGAGTTACAGGACTAGTAGCTCGTTGCAGTTCTTGATGGTTAGCTTGACTACACAAATTACAAAACACCCGGTTAACATTTGCCGAATAGATATAGAATGGAACGATCAACCACTTACAATTTATTTTTTTTCTTAACCTTTTCCTCTTCCTTTTTAGTGTTATTATCATTATTGTGTGATGCTTTGCGCTGTTTTAACTGCTTTTCAGTCATTTTTTTGTAAATATCTATAAAATCACCACTTTCTTCTATTGTTGTCCAACTGATACTTTTTTGCAAGATTAATATTCATCCGCCATGGAATGATAACATAACAAAAATTAACGTTAACGTATTAACACTGCGCGATAAAAATCAGTGTCACTATGTATAAATGCCAAAGTCAGTATAAATGCCTCCGGATACCAACTCGTGAATTCAATATTTTTGAAATTGGTTATATGGCGGCTCTAATATGCCCGAATTTAGTAGATTACGTTTAAAATCATTTACACTACTTATTGTAGGTAGCAATCAGCAAGATTGCGTATTAATAAAATAACACAATTAGTGAGCAGTGTGTTTTTTGGCATACTAGACGAGTACTTCGAGTTTGGATCTGACTTCGGACTTTTTTCTTACGACGGCTGTTGAAAAAGTTTCGTAAATGTGCCATTCAGGCTCGACGTCAAACTTTAGGTTTACGATATGAAATAAAATTAGTGAATAAAATTAAAACTAACAACTTGGGTATGTGAGAAGCTAAAAAGAGATTGAGGAATTAATAAGTAATTGGGAAATGCTTTTGTGACGTTTAGAGAGAAAAATTGTCAATGAATACGTTCCTCCAAGTTAAAACCTTATATAAATACAAATTCACTTTGATTTTTTATATTTTTAATTTTGCTATCAAAGAATTTTGTAAATACATATTCAATTTATGATAATCTTTCATAACTTTAATGTAATTGTTTCTGATGTAATGCCATTGTAAATAAATGTATTATCTACGGGTTTAAATTGATTTGTTAAAATTTTCACAACTTCTTGGGCCGCACAGCCAGCTGAAAGACAGTACAAAACAATACAGTTGACATAAACAAAATATATATAAATACATACGTATACATACCAATAAACGCTGAAATGGCGTGGACTTCTCCACCACCATAGTGACAAATTTCATGAACCATATCGTCAGATAAAGTAGCCTGGGTTACACCCCATTCAGCTAGCATTTTGCAAGCAACACTTTTAAAACGTGCCGTATCGTTTTCTACGTAACAATCACCTGGAATGTTCCCGCATTCAGTTAGAAAACGTTCATACGCCCTTAAAGCAATATAATGCTCGGTAAGTGTACCCTGAACATCTATATCATCGATTGCATTCAAAATACGGTTGTTTTTTTCATATTCATCGGCAATTTTCGAACCGCGTATAACAGTTAGACCGGCAGCTTCTTTGCAAAACAAGCGTACAGTCTTATCTGAAATAGTGTCCAGTGGCAATCCCAATTCTTTAAGTATGGCCTGACATCTGCGATATACATTATCAGCATCCTGCATGGCTTGCTGACGATATATATTCTGAAGATTTATGTACGATTCAGTATCAGCAGTCATGTCTGGCAAAACGCCTGGCAACGGTAAGATACCTTCATTGTCTTTCTCAATGAATTCTTTTAAAGCCTTTGCCATTATCCAAAATGGTTTGCTCTATAAAATTAAAATACTTATACCATTCTTGTTGTAGATATTATTAATTGATATGAATTACCTGTTTGTTTAAATTACGGCAAGCATCGTCTTCAACTATGCTCTTAAGGTTTGAAGTTATAGAACCACCTGAAAATACCGTATTTACAGCTTTAATGGCCTCCTCATAGTTTTCTTCATCATTAGTGATGGCTATAAAATAAATTAAAATGTTTGACTTATTATTATATATATTATATTATTATTTCTACCTTTTCTTATAAAATCACGTAATTGGCTTTTTTCTTTATAGTTAGAAGGTATACGGCCATCATTATCCAATTTCCATTGTTGCAGATATTTATTAAGTACCAAAAGCCATGGCACCTTACTTGTTACACTTGTACTCTGAAATAGTGTAAATGATCACAAATGATTTATCTTTAATTATCTCTTTATATTCACCTCAAAGTGCTTTTGCAGCGTTGGAAAGGGTTTCTCCAATCTCAAGTCATATTGAGCATTATCTGGATGAGACTCAACAACACAGTGCTCTTTTATCTGAAGGCGTATTGAACCGAAAAATCCCAATGATCGGCAATATAATAACGGTATATTCGACTGCCACAATGAATTAGACAATTGTAGCAGTGAATTTTCATTTAGGTTTGAGGCAACAACTACATCGAAATTATCAAAAAATGCTGGCCGATTTTCCAATAAGTAATCAACGCTCTCCTCGACACAGTCTCCGTTAACATCGCTATTAAGTTCCTGTAACAATTGCATGCACGCTGAGGCCCGTGATTGACCAACGCAATTTGCGTCCACGAAGAAACTGTTGAAATATTTCATTTTAATTTCTTACTTTAATTTTGTTACAGTGACAGCTTACTTTACGCCCAGGTCCTCTTCAGTGACCGCATTTCCATCAACAATTGTAAAACTTCCAATGCCAGGTAATACCAATCCTTTAAGAATTTCACAACCTAAACCAGTTGCATTTACCAGACACACTTTGGAATTTTCCAGAAGACTTTGGCCATGCTCTCCCCATAATCTTATAGAATTAAATCAAAAATGTTATTTTTTCATCATTTGCCACAATCCTAATTGGATTTTTATGATGCTTTACCTAATTTGACGATCGTATTTTTTATTTTTGTCGGACTGTTCTGGAGACTTAGGAGCCGGTGACGACATTATTTTTTTATAAGAAACTTCTATATTTTAGGAATTATTAAAAAATACAACTTTATTTGAAATTCGCTTTTAAAAAATGAATAGAAATGAAATAGATTCTGAAACCGGTGAAAACACAAAGTATTTACGATTAACAGCTGTGGTGAAAATGTTGACAACAACAAATATTTGCAAAAAGCAATGAAGAATGCCACCGTAAGAATCCCAAATATTATTAATTAAAATACCAGAAAAGGGCCAATGCAATTGGATAACAACTCTTAAACAGTGTGATTAATCAGTTGAAATTCTTGCTTCCTACTTTAATTTCTACTGTCTTTGTTATGGATTCAAAGGATATTTTTATTCTACACATAAAAGGGAGACAGTTGTTAAAATTAATGGCGGAATTAATAAATCGAATAAAGACTGTATTTTTTAATAATAGCACTTAAACAGACATCTGTTAACATATTGTTACAGTAAGCCTAACTGGTACTATTATATGTGTTACGATTCCAGCTCCTAAAGGTAAAACAAGCTAATACTGAAATATTTACTCGAGTTTGCGATTAACCCTTCGTTTAAATAAACGGCGCTGGGGTTCTGATATCCTACTATATCATTAACGCTGTTAAGTCTGTAAATTTTTAACGGAGATATAAAAATAAAAACCATTCGAACTAAAATAACTTTAAATTCATTTCAAACGAAATTGAAACTTTTATTAAAACTAAGATATTTATGCTTTAATTTTTACCACTTAATATTTAAAGCGGTGTTCAGTTTTTCTACAGCATGGTAGCTTGTATGCAATAACAATTTTGCTTTGTCCGTATGTTGTCCGTCAAAGAAGTTGCTATATATACTTCTTGTACAAGCGTTATTTGGATTAGACTGTGGTAATTGACGATAAAGTTGCTCCAGTTGAATAGTCAAATCCCTGATATGCTGGCCGTTTGCAGGTCGTATTTGAGCCCCGCCATTAATGCAGCCTGAATAAAGTACATTCATTAAAAATCAAAATCATTTATTGGAAAACATACCAGAAGGACAAGCCATAACTTCCACGAAATGGTACTGTACTTTGCCTCTTTTAAGTTTTTGTACTAAATTTTGTATATTACGAAAACCGTTAGCAATGGCAAATTTAAGCACAGTTTTACCACCGAATTCTAAGGAAACCTCACGGAAGTCTGGATTTCTAAAACATAAAAAAAATATTGGTTGCTTAAAAATTTTTGAATTATATTAACCAAATTACCTTAAATTTTTAAATTCAATATTATCTAGTTCATTATCAAATAATTCTTTCGCTGCGTATTTAAATATATGTTCTGCATATCCTCCCGAGGTACTAGTTTCATGAGCCCACACATTTGCTTCATCAATTTCATTTAATTCGCCCCATGGCCAGTCAAATTTTGAATTAGAAAACTTCTGTAATGACTCTTCATCCAGCATTTGCTCAATTTCAACTACAAAAACAGTATTATTAAACGATATGCTATTCCTTTAGTAAGAATACTATTACTTGATGTGATTACACAGTCAACATCGCGACATTTTAAAGCTTCATTGTAAAAATCTTCCCTAGAAGCTTCCAATTTCTTATCGTAACAAGGCATTATAGTCACATGATACATTTTTTCAGCAGGTACACTTAACTTTTGAGCCAACAGTTGTTTTACTAATACGCCCATAATCTGTTGAGGTGAGCGAGTTGTGGCTATATAAGGCAATATAAAATTACCATGAGTTTTTTCGGCATAGCACACCCAACCCGGACAAGAAGAAGATAGCATAGGAAATGGCTTGGAAGGATCATTGTCACGAAAGCGTTCAATGAATTCATTACGACATTCTATTAATGCCAAATCGTCGGCGACTTTAGTGCTTAAAATGTAATCCGCTCCCAACTCTCTTAAGTAACCACTCAGACATTCAGCCGCCTTTTCCACACTTAAACTATAACGATTGGCCAGACTTACAATTGGCTGTTGGGATACCGTAAAAACTACTAGACGTGCCTGATCAGCTGTTTTTTCATGCAATTTAAGCTCTTTGTTTTCTTTAAGAACTTTTAGCACTTCTTCCTGACTTTGCTGAGTTATTAACACACCCTCTGCCGATGTTATGCAACCTGAACAGGCTAAACAATCTTGCAAAGTAATTTCCACTTTTTGTAATTTCTGTTTGCCAGCCTAAAATAATAATTTTAAGATTTAAAAATTTTACATTCATTTTATTGTATTGCTTACTGCCGTTTCCTCATAGTAGCCATCTTCCTGTATAGATATTTTTGCTCCGGTCTTAGTTTTCGACTTGTCAATTGTTACCGGCTTAATACATTCCTAAAAAAATAAATAATGAAATATACTTATGGGTCAACGTTCCCCTTTTATTTCCATGTTCTTCAAAATGTAACCATGACTTAACGTAAATGAATGCTATTTGGACTTACCTGTGATGGAGTAATAAAATCATCCAAGTCTGTCAATTGTAAAGCTCCACTAAAACGAGACATGTTTATAATGTTTTATAATTATTTATTTACTCCAGTTCTATAAAATTTCACTTTTTAGGTACTCTTTTTACAAATCACAACAAATAGTGACTGTTATCAGTCAATTTCAACTCAATCATATTGTATTAGCAAATATTGCCAGGTTACATTGAAAACGTATGGTGAATTAAGAATTTATTAAAAATTTGCCATTTATTGGGTTTCAGTATTTTGATAAAAAAAAAATTTCTTAATTACTGACTTATAATATAGTGGTTTTTCTAAAAAATATATTTACCTAGATTTTATATTTTTAAAATTAATTGCGCTGTCGTGCTCTTCAAGCTTAAAGAAAGTAAAACATAATAACAAAGTCTGGCAGCACTGAGGCATATACAAAATAAACAATAATAAATTTGTGATTTTTAATTTGAAAAGAAATTTTAAAATAGCCTTTATGATATTTAAAAAACATGTGGGAGTACTCAGGACCATCAACTTCTAAAGCCATACCCTCTGACAGTAATCGGAACAGCATTGACAATCAAATAGAATCTGATGGGGAATGTAATCAAGAAAATGAAACTTCCTTGTGGTCAATAGATGATGATTCCATGTTCTTTGCTGAAGGTCTCAAACACCACAGTGCTGGCAAAGGGAAATCTGTGTTTGTTTGTTGGAATGAAAATTATTTGCTTAATTTTGTGTTCAAACGTTCGGAAAAAAAGAATGCAACCACCCTAACTAAAGTACGAATTTCAATGCCACTCTACGAACAGGAATTTGAAGAAATTGCCAATATGTTGATATTGGAAATGAATACATTACTTTATATGAAAAGTGGTCGTGTTTATTACTTTAGTTCCGTTAAATCAATGCACAGAGTTGATTGGTTGACAGGAGTACGATGTATGACTTCATGTCCTCAAATGAAATTTAGCGCCATACGAGTCCAATACTCTGGAGAAGAGGATCAGCAGATACGAAGGCGAATACTTTCCCTCAATGTCTATAATGATGTACCGCAGTTGGGAAAGTATGTGAATGAGGACAATATTTTATGCCACACTTACGATATTAGCTTTGATGTTGAGAATATATTCAACTGTGATTGGTTGGATGATAGCTACACTCTTTTATCATTAATAACAGATGAGAAAAATCTTAAATTTCTAAAAGATCTTGTTGCAATCACGAACATTCTTCGTCCAGATGAAGAGAAAGCAGAATTAGAAAATAATCAAGAAGTCCATATTTTTACAATATCAGGAAATATTTTTATTTTAGTAGGAGGTATGTACCACAATTTTATACTTTACTATAGCATTTTCGAAATTGATTTAAAAATTATTTAAAACAAAACATCGATAAATATTCAAATGAAATAAAACAAAATATACGATTTACCAAAAAGTCACTTGAATTCTAATAATAATACCCGCTAGTTTCTATTTTTAGTTGTATTTTTTATTTTGATTTTTAAGTATAATTTGAATAAGATTTATGAAATTTTTTACACCTTTAGTAACTCATTAAATTATGTATGGTCGATGAAAGTTGTTTTAATTATATTTAAAAAATCTTTTTATTCTTATAAGTCTAACAAAAAAATTTATTTCTAGCAATAGTTAACGAAAATGAATTGCAGAGCGATAATACACAAGTTAAAGACTATAGCGTGCGACTTTTAAACACTTATGCTTCCAATATAGAATGTATACGTTTCAATTGTGATAAAAACTTATTAATCGTGCTGTTACAATCTGGTCATCTGGATATATGGTATAAAAGCAACCAAATATTTGGTTCAATATATCACCACTACCATCAAATATCAAACTTTTTAGATTATGATTATCGACCAGTGGAGAGTACATTTTTTTTTACGACTAACGAAGATATCATACAATTAAAAATAGTCATGCCAGATGAATCAGAGATAGAGACCGAATGCATGACTAAGGAAATTCGCAAATCAGTAAGTGGAATGATTGCTTGTACATGGGTGGAAAGCATGCAGCAACTGGTTTGTTTAAGCTTTAATAATATTTTTTATCGGATATGTTTTAAAACCAAAGAATCCACAGAGTATGAGACGAAATACGAAAATTTAAATAGTTTGTATGCTTTAAACACGAAACGTGTAGAAGATCTTATGTCTAAAGCAACAGTTATGGACGAATTAATCGATTGTCCTAAGCGTTTACATGAGGCAATTGAAAAAGAATTCGAAAAACAACAGATTTTGGCGCTAGGTTGGAAGCATGATATTTTAAAAAAATTATTCCATTGCCATGTCGAATGGCATGTTTACTTGCCAAGCCCTAATTATTTTGAAGAGGACTGCATACAAATAAAAACTTTACCCTCATCATGTGAAACACACTCAATTTTTTGCCTCATCTTTGTATCTTTAAAAAATAATAAAAAGACTTTTCTTAAATCACTTTTAAATACTTCGACATGGTATTTCCACATTTCAAATCTTTATCAAAGTCTACTCTTACCTATACCAAATGAGTTGTTCGACAAAAAACTCTGTTTCGTATTACAAACACCTTTAAAAAACAGTGGTGGCAAAAATTTAACACAGTTTTCTTTAAATATTTTAAGTTTTCTAAATCATAATGGCAATTTTTTATGCTTGAAATTTAATTTAATCTTAGAATGTAATGAAAAAACCTATCAACATATATTTAGTAATAACATTCAAAATACATTACTTATTCGAAATTTTGTAAATGACATTGAAAATTTACTCGCTAGCTTTAATACAAATAAATCTACACCAGTACATATTGACCGTAAGAACTTTGAACTGAAACATCAGTTTGCAATATCGGAAAAGGTATTGAGAGATATTATGTCGAAGTATTGTGCAAAATTCTCATTTGATAGAAAATTTAAGTTGTACTATCTTTATGAATATTTAATTGATTTAAGTTATAATGACTCTGAGCAAATTTTGCAAATCTCCTCTAGAAGTCCTGAAGCAATCCTTTATATTAAAATGCTTCTAGTGCATGCTGTGCAGTCTTCTAAAGATTTACAAGTATGTAGCAGTATTTCGGACCATATGTTAATAAAAGCTGTGGTGAGTTCTAATAATCTAAACGTTTTATGCCTTAAATTAAAAATTTATTTTTCTAGAATTACCAAACTGATATAGAAAACTTATATGGGTCTTTGTTAAACCTGGAATCTACAGGCGAGAAAACTAATATACCTTCCATGCATCTTGAAAAACTGAACAATGTGTATTTGAAATTACGTAGTGAATTTTATAATATTTTTAGATAGTCAATTAATTACTTAATATGTTACAGTTATTGCGAAATATTGTGTGTTATGTAATTGAGAGGAAATATGTATATAAGTTTTATAAATAGTAATAATTAGGTTAAGTAGGTGTAAATTACTGTAAATAAATTGTTAACCTTATGCTCCCAGAACTAAAAGAAAAGAAAAACCAAAAAAATGAATATCTACTTTTTAGATATCCTTAAATAAACTTATATAATTTCTAACTTTATTTTCTCCTCAGGCAAAAGAAATAAAGGTAAAAAAGAAGTGATATACATAGATTATACACATAATTGGCCATCTTTAGTCAGGATTACGACCTAGTTTCTCACACCACTTATGTTGTGTGTGTTAATTTTATACACGATTGTTAAATTTATGACTCCGAACGACAGATTTTTGAGAAAGTTTTCATGACATTTTTTTTAAATACTCTTAAAAGAGTATATAAAAGTATATATGTATGGCTTTAAGTCTAATAAGCCAACACACTACCTACTAGACTACGGAGACTATCATAGATTTAGAATTTTTATTGAAAAATATTGTTTGGTTTGTAAGCTCTTTTAATTAGAAATATATTAAATACATACAGTATACATTTTTATTTTTTTTTTTATAAAAATCGAAGGGAAATAATTTGATTACTTTTATTGTAATAGATTTTGATTTAATATATCAAATTAACGATTAATTCGTTTTCTAATAATATTAACTTGTCGTTGATTAAACACCCTGTTTACTATCAAATGCAACTTTGCACCTTAGTATCATCTGTGCGTAACAGTAATACCAACATAGCCATAAAACCAATGGTTTGCTGAATTAAGAATTTCATGTACAAGAAAAAAATCGAAACAATTGACAGTCGCTTACAGCGGAAAAGAAAATCGCTAAAAAACACAAGTTTTAATAAATATTTTATAAAAAATTTATAAAAAAAACATTGATTGTAACAAAAAATCTTTATGCACATTAAAAAAGTCTAACAAAAGAAGTGAGTTCTAAATAAATATATTAAGCAAAAATCCTAATGGAAAAATAAAGAATATGTGAAGAAGAAGAAGAAGCAAAACGAATGCAATAAAAAAGAACAACGGAGAATTACAAAAGAAAAGTGGCAAAAAAGTATGGAAAAAGCAATGAAAGTTTTTTGTGATTGATTTGTTAAAATTATGATTTTTTAAGATTTCCTTTTTCTGTGCTTATCAATTGGAAATTTATTAAATATAAAATATGTCTTAAAGGTTAAATTAATATAATAAATGTACTCATCATTGTTAAATCATCAACAAATAAGAAAATTCACATACAAAAGATATGAAATTTAATGGCACTAATGCTACTTTCCAAACTTTGTCAATACCAAAAGCCAACGTTATTAAATAGTGCGGCCTTTTGCTTCTTTTTTGCTTTTGTGCTTTGGGCCTTTGATTTTTACATTAGTGACGTTTTATTTGCCACCAATTACATATAGTAACAGTAACGATAAACAACAACAAAAATGTTATTGGTTTAATCGTGCACTAATAAATAATGAATTTAACTTAAATATATTCTTATAATGTAAATTTTATTATATTTTTCCAGCATCAAAACAAAATTTATCCAAAAAACATTGTCAACAACTTGTTCCAAGAAATCAAGGAAGTGTTTGAAAAAGGAGAGAGAGAGAGAAAAGAGAGACTTAACTCGCTGCCTGGCTGCCTGCGTATTTGTGTGCGTGTGTGTACTAGAGAGTTTCGTCAGAAAGTTTTTTTTATTTGCTTTAGTTCCACTGGACTATGTCTAAGCATTTGTATCAACAGAATAAACCACAGTTGACATAGCCATGGCTGCGACGAGAAAGTTGCAAGGTTAGAAGGAAGAATAATCCACAACCCTATCAATATTAAAAATATATAAGCTATGAATGGCTACATTCATTTTAATTTTCTTTTTTCTAAGTCATTACAAAATTTTGAATAATAAATTTTCCAATAAGGACGGTACGATATTGAAATATATTGCCAAGCGTGCCGATATACATTTATGAAATATATCAGCGATAGGCAACAACCTTTGACGAAACAGCGTTTTGTCTTTACTGTCCAATTGATTCGAGTGATTCTCATTTGTCTTGATTTATGACAATTTATAACATTTTAGTGAAAACTATGTATTTCTTATTCTTTGAATATTGTTTTTGGGCTATAGTTTTCTATAGGAATTAATTGAAGATACGTTTAACTTGACGAATTTCATGAAACTGTTTCTTAACCCTTTTAGCACAATATTGTTAGCCTAATGTTAATATAAAGCGATTACATTTTTATTCAAATAAGTAGCACAATAATAATTTGACTTTATTTTAACTTTAGTTACAAAACTTACATTATTACATTACAAACCTGGCAAATCTGACAGATGTCGCGGTCTGTAAACATCGACTCGCCCTTGTTGGAAAACACATTAGTTTCGGATGATTAAAACATTATTTATTGCTTTCTTCTTTAAATCTATTTTAAACCGGTCCAATTTCTGATAGACTGCTAAAATATCAGTCTTTAAAGTTTATTTCAAATTTTTATATAGATTTTAAAAAATCCTTATTTAGATTTGCGATAATGAGAAATTATTAGTTCAGAGAATTTAGTTCATAAAGTAAATCATTATTATTTATTAGGAGAAATTGATCGATGCCTAAAAAAAGTAGCTGAGGGTGTGGAAACGTTTGAGGATATTTGGAAAAAAGTACACAATGCCACAAATAGCAATCAGAAAGTAATTGTACTTAATTTTAAACCCTACATATTTGACATTTTTAATAAATAATTGCCCCTTGCTAGGAAAAATATGAGGCCGATCTTAAAAAAGAAATCAAAAAGTTGCAACGGCTTCGCGATCAGATTAAATCATGGATTGCATCAGCAGAGATAAAAGATAAAAGTGCACTTCTGGAAAATAGAAGGCTAATAGAAACGGTATGTGACTTTATATCATGTGATCAGGTGTTATGCATATGTATGAACGTTTATTTTAATCAGCAAATGGAACGCTTTAAAATTGTTGAACGTGAAACAAAAACTAAAGCGTATTCAAAAGAAGGTCTGGGTGCTGCACAAAAAATGGATCCTGCTCAACGTATTAAAGATGAAGCCCGAAATTGGTTAACGAGTTCTATAAGTTCACTGCAAATACAAATAGATCAGTATGAAAGTGAAATTGAATCGCTGCTGGCGGGTAAGAAAAAACGTTTAGATCGAGACAAACAAGATCGCATGGATGAATTGAGAGCTAAATTAGATCGACACAAATTCCACGTAACAAAGCTAGAAACATTATTACGTTTACTTGACAATGATAATGTTGAAGCCGAACAGGTAAGTCGGAAAGTGTTATAACAGAAGAAAGCATTTTTATTTAATCATTTTACAATATAACAATTTAAAAGGTGAATAAAATTAAAGATGATGTTGAATACTACATTGATTCGTCGCAAGAGCCTGATTTTGAAGAAAATGAATTCATTTATGATGACATAATTGGTATAGACGATGTCGAATATTCTGGTACGGGTAAGTCTTATATTGTTTTGCAACAATTTCATATTTTTTTTTTGCTTGGTAAATGTGTAGAACATGGTTTAAACTACTTAATGTTAATTATTTAATGTAATACTAACTTTATTTATTATTCTAATTAAAAACTAAACTCTTAAAATTCGGTCAATTTTAACATATTCTACTAATAAATACCTGATTAGTTCTAAATTAGCTACGTAGTGCAGTTTACATAATCATGTGTGTCGTATAAAGTGTAAACCGCCTTATATAATACCTACATTTATATAATCCTAAAAAATGTTCGATCTTAGAATAATACTAACAGTTGTCTAGCATGGCGTTACATTTTATATCACCGGAATTATTATTGGTTACTGCATACGTTGTGACATATACATTTTTTATTTAAACAAAACTAAGAGAAAAATTTCCCAATAGTTTTTATTGCACAATATTTTCTTTTTAAACACTAAAACTTTAGAACAGAGATTTTTGGCAAATTATTGCACTACTCTTCTTCCCACTTTGGTATTAGATCTCTACATAACTATACATTTTTCTATCCCTTCCCCAATAAACATTAAAATACTACAATACTTCCAAAAAATTTGATTTTAACAAATTAACTTCCGAAGTCTTGAAAATTCAAACACACACTTATAAATCTTATAGTTTCTTATTTATTAATTGTGTAGTTATCAAAATTCCTTTCAACTTCAATTTGCAATTATTTTTTATTAGTTAATAGTTTTTATTATTTCTCATTTGAAAAATAATACATAAATATTTTTACAATATTGGTTTAGAGAAATATTCTATGTGTGTTTTTATGTTTTTTCTCTTTTTTTTTTTGTTTTTTCTCTTCTCAAAATAATTTCCATTAATGTGCATATTATTTTAATAAAAAAAATTCAAACAAAACCAAAAACAAAAAAATCAATCAAATTGTTATATATCTTGATCCTGTTATAAAAACAAACCCTGTGTCTTAAAAAATTATACATATGTATGTGTCTTTTTGAAAACAACACTTTAACAATTTGTTATTGTATTGAATTTCTTTGAAATGAACCAATTTAATGTTTGTTAAATCGAAAAAATTAAAATTAATACGAAAATTCATAACAAACATTACCATAACTATACACGTACATGTAAAAAAAAAAAAAAAAAAAAAAAAAAAAACAATGGTAAAGGTGTCTCACTTGGTATTCCATCATCAGCAACAACAGACAGCAATAACAGTAACGAAACCAGCGGCTCACCAAGTAGTATAACATCAGGAGGTAGTCCTGTTCAATCACCATTGCCAGCTCAACAACAACTGCAGCAGCAGACCTCTAATACAAGCGGTAGCGGATCTGTAAACCAACAGCAAATTAATTTGAATTATTCAAGTGATTCAACAGCGGCTGACAGTACGGCAAAGGACAAGCATAATAAAAACGAAAGTAATGCCAATAGTAAAACAAAGGTAAATGTGTTTTAAATTCAGAAACCAATACAATAATTAAAACATAAAATTGTGAATTTTAATTAATTGGAATTGGGGTTTAGTTTAATAATAATAATCATAATTTGTTATTTGTAGCAACCAGTTAAACCTACAGCTGTTCGAGCGAACAATAAAACAACTACAAGCGGTTCTTCAGAAGGTAAAACATGTTTTAATTATAATTCTGTTGACAATGGAAAATAAATTTATGAAATTTTCTCATATAGCACCGACGAGTAAAATAATAAGTTCAACGCCGAGTAAAAATCATCATCAGTCGCAGGCTCAGCAGCAACAACAACACCATCCTACACAACAACAACCGACAGCAGCAGCAGTTGTAGCGGCCGCAGCAGCATCTTCTGCTACCGGTAATCATACCTCGAACAATATAAATTCTTCTGGAGCGCCGACATTAGCAGCGGCAGTTGCGGCAGCGGCGGCTTCATCTACAGTTCATAACAACCCTGCTGTACAACAACATGCACCAGCGCCTACGTTACAAGGAAATTCAACAATAACATCTGTATCATCGTCCTCTGCAAATTCCACCAATTCAACTCAGCAACAAATGCAAGGCCAATCTGTGATTCAAGCGACACCTACAATTGCGTTTTCAGCAGTTGCAAAACATAATACATGTACGTATCCAATTTAACAATTGTTAATCATTCAAAATAAAATCATTTAAAGCCATATTTTCAACTACGAAAAAGTCATTACAAACATCAAATAATATGACGACTTCTCATGTTTTATAAATATAAACTTTTAGCACTTCTTGAAAACGGTCCTGTACATGGAGGAGCATCCTATGCTATAGTGGGTGGTTCGCAACAGCAGCAATTATCAAATCTTCAAGCAAATTCCTCTCATTTACAAAATGGTACATATTCGTACAATATATTGAACTGAATATCAGTTGTAATTAAATTATGTTTGTCACATTTTAGCCCATAATACTTCCAATAACTCTACAGTAGGTAGCATTGCAAATGTAGTACAACAAGGAGCAAATCCTGCCAATGTAAACAATTTGGCAGCATCTGCGGCCAATTGCATTTCACCCAATGGTATTGCCGGATTACAACAAGTTTTGAACGCACAGCAACAAGTACTGGGTATGGGGGCAAATAGTAATAATAGCCGAGCATCACCTGGATTGCTTTCACCCAAACATATGAATGGTAAGCACTTTCGATTGTAAATAGTTTAATATGTATAGTGTATACAAGAAGTAAAATATTTGCTTTAGGAATGCCTGTTACGAGCGTTGCTAACAACAATACCTCATCTGTAGATGCTATCTCATTAAAAACGATGGCTCAAGAAGCTATTAATCGGTCTGTGATCGATTCAAATAATCTTTCACAGCAACAAGCATCTAATATGGATAATAGGCAGCAGCAACAACAACAGCAGCAGCAACCCCAAGTACTCCAACAGCATTTTTCATCTGAAACAACTGCCAATCCACATCAACAACAACAGCAACAAACAAACACGGCTGGTCTTGTTGCCAATGTGGCAGCATCTACTAACGGCCCTACATCAATAGCAGTAAACAACAGTGGAAATACCAGCAACAATGTAGGCCCTATTGGCAGTAATTTAAATGCATCCGCTTTGACAAATGCTGCCGGTCAGCAGCCAATTGGAGCAGGTGCATCATCTGCAACAAATAAACAGCAACAGCAGCAACAGTTATCGCAACAACAGCCTACAAACGAGGCCCATATACCACCGCTGCTCGGTGTGGCGCCTCTGGGGCCTTCGCCATTGCAAAAGGATCATCAATTACAATTCCAAATGATGGAAGCTGCGTATTATCATTTACCAACGCCCAGCGATTCGGAAAAACTAACAACATACTTTCATCGAACTCCCGTGCAAACGCCAGCTCATTACCCACAGGTAATTTATCGCATGCATAATTTTCGATTCAGAAAAATTCCGTATCCATTTTTTTCAACATCATCATATCATACTTGGAAGAATCAACAATACTCTTCACTTTTAATGGAAATTTTTCTTTTTAGCAACAGCTTCCAATTTATGATACTGTTGAATTTTATCAACGTCTCTCAACCGAAACATTATTCTTCGTTTTTTATTATATGGAAGGTTCAAAAGCTCAATATCTGGCAGCAAAAGCGTTAAAAAAACAAAGCTGGCGTTTTCATACAAAGTACATGATGTGGTTCCAACGGCACGAAGAGCCCAAAATTATTAACGATGATTACGAACAAGTATGAATAATTAACATATTTATATGCATGTGTGTTGAATAAATGGTACATTTAAATATTATCGTATATTTCTCTTCTTTAGGGTACGTACATCTATTTCGATTATGAAAAGTGGAGTCAACGAAAAAAAGAGGGATTCACATTTGAATATAAGTACTTAGAAGATAAAGAATTGAATTGAAATAAAATCGGATCAATATTCAAAATTGATTATGATATGGATCTTCAACAACTACAATTGCGTAAAGAAATCCTCGATCAACTCCTCCCCTTGTAAAAAAAGATTTGCTTAAACATGCGATTTGCATATAATTGCTTTTTTCTTGTTTACCTCTTCCTATTACTTCCTTCTTTTTTTTTCATCCTATTTTTATTAATTATATATTTGCGACTTTAAAAGAAAAGATATGAAATGAAAAACATTAAAAATACTTTTTAAAAATTAAAATCAGCTGAACCTTGTTCTTTAATGTTCATAATTTTTGTTTTTTTTTTTATACACAACTTTGTTGCATAGAGTCAAAGCAGTTGTAAACAAACTTTTACTGCTATTTGATCTTAATTTTTGATTGTTCTCTTTAACTCTCTAATTACTGAAGTAAGCGAAAACTTGAAAAAAGTTAAATTTTTATAAAAAAAAAAAAAAAGAAAAACAAATGATTAAAAAATAACTACTGAAATTTTTTGCAAATTCATATAATGTTAGTTGTACTCATTTTTTCTTATTATTTTTTTTCATTTTTTATTTTCTTAAAACTTAAAAAAATTATATTATAAATATGATAAATTCGAAAAAATTTAACAACATGGTTTTATTTAACAAAACAAAAAAAAAAATAATAACATGATAATAACTATAATACTTTGAAATTAAGGGTCTTGTTATGGTTTAAGTAGATTAAAAAGAAATGTTTCTCTACTAAATATATGTATACCACTACACTACCTTCTCGCCTCAAGTTTATGCAATTTGAACTTATTGTACATATTTTATTTACTTTTTTAATTTCAATTCGATGTTATAATGTTTCCGTGTTAAAAAGTGAATATTTGTTGTACTGAAAGAGAATACAATTGTTAAATGAAATTGCATTTACATATCTCAAATTTTTGCTGATCATCGACTAGCTATTTTAAAATATTCTTATATTCGAAATTCGTTCGAATAAAAAGACAATTGCATTATTATTATGAATATTTGCGTAGCGTATACGCATTCCAATTGCCAATATAAACTAAAATAAGGCCCTAATATATATGGAAGAAATTTCGTAATGTACTAAAGAAGTAGTAAATAATATACGCTACCTACAATATAAAATAAATATATACTTAGACTTCATAGAAAGTAGCACTAAAAATTACACAATCTGTAGAGTTCTAATTTTATCTTCAACATAATACGTCTTCTGTTCGCTTTACATAAGTTAATTGCTAAAACGGTTTTAACGAATCGACTCAATAGTATAATTCATACCACTTTCATACACTATTCATACCTACATGCATCATATATAAAAGTAATTGTACACACAGTAAGAATTAATCTTTTTTTTTTATTATTAAAAAATTTATGTAAGTATTTTTTAAAAATACACTCGTTATTTATAACTTATAATTAGATAAAAATTTCGTAAAATAAAATTAATAATAGAACATTTCTTGGTAAGAATGATTTTATTAAACATTTTTAGCTAAACTCGTTATAATATTACTTATCACTCTCACACATATTTAATATTTTTTTTTTAGAACCACTCACAGTTAAAGGTTAATATAAATTGAAAAGAAAAAATGTATAATTAAAGCGCTTTTAGCGTTTTTTGCTAAATCGTATAAAATGCTAAGAATGAGCATTGCAGTTGTAACATGAAAACAAAAAACATAAATATTATTCAAATGGATTAATATTTGATGAAATTTTTAAAAATTATACACCCAAAACAACAAATAACGTTTTTAAAAAATATATATCATAATAAAATCATTTAAGAAATATATGCATATAACAATTTAATATTAAACAATTTGAACGTCATGGATTTTAAATACGTTCGAAAATTCAATTGGTTGCCTTAGCGATTTTCAATACGAAAAACTATCTTGAACGGATTTGAAGTCTGTGACTATGCTCTAAATGTATAGAAAAGGAATATAATTAACAGTTTCTAATAATTAAGGTAAGAATAAAGAAACGTATGTAAATTTATGACATACATTTATTTTTATTTCCAATTTATTCCAACGAGTTCGGATGGTAACCAAAATTCCATTGTAATTTAATTCATAAGCCAATATTTCGAAAAAGTTTTATTTTTATTTTTGATTTCACGTTTTAAACTGAAATAGGTCACGTACATTAACTCTACGGGTCATTAATAATAAATAATACATTATAACAATTTTTTCTACCATAATTAACAAATGTTCCAAAAACAATTTATACATAATATTGAACTTTTAAAATTTGTGAAATTATATTTATTTGCCATTTAACTAAAATTCAAATGTAAATACAATTTGTATAAATATGTAGGTAGTAAGTATGCAGTACATAATTTAAAAATATTACAATGACATATTTATTATAATAACATAATGTTATTTAATTTAAATTACTTTTAAATTCAATATTTGAACGAAATTCCTTTTTGGAATCATTAACACTAAAATGCACATAATAATACAGAATATGAAGACTTTAAGTCTTAATTTGATTTATGAATAATGTTCGATTGTTACAGTTGAATTGTTGCTAACTATTGAATATTAGGAGCGGAATTAGCTGTAGAGGATGAATTTACCAAGTCGTCTAAATTCGTCATATCGTCGTCAACTTGCCAACCATTGTCATCATTATCGATAGTTATGTCCCCATCATTGTTAAACGAAGCCGCAGCAAATCGTGTTGAATCAACCACAATATTTTCAGAATCCAACCAATTCTCCTTTATAGGTACAATGTTTGAATTTTCTAGTTTTTTATTGGTTTCTATTACAGGTTCCATATCTTTAAAGAAATCGAATTCTGTTGATTCTGGATCTAGAAGCGATATTGACGTTGTCTGTACTTGTATATCGAGACAAGATAAATCATCATTTATTGAAAATAACGCTGCGGGTTTTAATGAGGAATGTGAAGAGGAATTTGTAGATTGTGTTGTACGGTAAGAGTCTGATAGTGAAATTTGAGATGGTAACGTATTATAGGAAGAGGAATTCGTTATGTTAGTGGCATTACTGGCACACGTAAGTTTATCACTTGAAGCATCGTTCAATGATGCAACTGTTTTTGTAACCAATGTAGTATTATTAATAGCAGAGTTTATGTCGCTTTCGTTGTTCTCCCAATCTGACCAAGCATCTTCGTCTTCGTCAACATCCTGTACATTGTTTTCAGTATCTGATATATTTCTTTCGTCTTCCTGTGTTATATCTATTTTAGACGTTTCCGCGCTTTCAGTATCTACTTTGTCATTATTTGTAACTATTTGTTGTTCGCCATTAATATCTTGTATAGCACTACATTTGACATCTTCACCACCATCTGGACTTAAGCGTGGTGGCATCTCATGATGTTCAAATGGTTCTGAATTAATGGCTTGTGACAATGAAGAATAACTATTAGCTTTACTTAATAGGTTTTCTAAAATTGGACTGCCAGAAACCATCGGGCAATCATTTGTTTCGCCTAATACCGGAGTTATTGATCGGGGTTCTACCCAATGGCTGCTTGTATCGGATACAGCGGCCTGAGGTCTTCCGTCTGAAAATAGACGAATTCTTTGACCGCCTAACACAGTGGGTGCGCCCAGAATTGGTACTAAATCTGCCATGCATCTTAAGGTTTTTGCTACTAAAACATCATTGGTATCTTGCATACCTGCTACTAAATGAGGTAAAATTAATTCTTCCAATTCATCTTTAGGCAAAAGTCTTACAAACTCCATAAAATACTCCAATAATATTAAACGTATTTGTGCATCTCTTAAGCGAAACATTTTCAAGATATGAGGCATTAAGTACTTACTGTACGTTGGACTAGAAAATAAGGCTGAGGAATGATCGCTTTTAGTTCTTAAAACATACGGCGTAACGCAAAGTTGTGCTGTAGGATCTAGCAGAACCATGCGAGAAAGCAAATCGCCAGCAAACTGTGCCCCCACAACCTGCTCTTCGAAATAACGTAGGCGATCTATTAGTGCTGTAAAGAATTCTTGTTTCTCGATATTACTCTTCAATGGCAACTCAAATAAGAAAGAGTGTATTAGCACAAACTCATGATTAAAATACGGGTGTAGTAGTACCGCAGAAAGCTTCGGCCTCATTTGCGGACTTTTATGCTTAAGATGGATGGCACAATATTCCCTGAACTCTTGTACGTGAGGTATTGGTGCTGAAGACGTTTGTTTCTTGTTGTTGGAGCACTTTAATAAAATTTCCTCGCATAATGTAGCAAAAGCATATTGCTCTATAGTTTCTATATTATGTTCTTTCGCTTCATCAGGATCTACAGCTGCCTGATAGCGATAGGCATTAGCATAATCTAGTAGGGTTTTAGTAACTTCTTTTTGTTTCCAAACATATTCAAAACCAGCTAAACGCCAATTGCCAGAATCTGTAATGTAAATAGATTGCGTGCAGATGTTTAAGTGTCGTGCCATGGCCTACAAGTATATACAGTGTTGTTAATAATGATTAAATACATTATCAGTTGTACATGTACCTTTTCTATTAGGAATATTAAACTGCACAAAATGGTACGAAGACCAAGACATATTTGAATATCAGATTGCTGATTTAAAACTGTTTGCAAGGGTCGAACTCTTTCGGTTGCCAAATGTTTTTGTCCGCCTTGTTCCCAAGTGCAAACATATTTTAGAATATATGGGTGTCGGTAAATCATTAAATTCTGCAAAAAATAAAGATTGTAAACAAATTAATTTAGTACAATTTCAGTTAAGCAATGGGCGCAGTATTTAGTCTGAAAGAGCTATAAGAAGCTTTGACATAGAAGCACTTACCCTAATGGCTCTTTCCATTGGTCCTTGGGCTACCCAAAGTTGCCCAGTTACAACAGGTTCACCTTGAAACACTGATAGATATTGTTTACCTTCCTCATTTGTGGTTGTGGCAGCAACAGAATTAAATAAGGCCCAAAAATCATTGGCCTCCACAGCATTTTTATCGATTTCTAAACCCTTTAATTTACTCCCTTCATTTCCCATTTTTCTTTGCTTTCAAACTATTTTCGTATAGTTCTCGATTAACTAATTATTTTGTAAAGCTTTTTAATGTAAAATTAAATAATTTAACTAATAATTTTTATTACTTTTCTCAAGCTGAGATCTTTTTTGCACAATTCTCTTTAAATTTCATATATTTCAATTCGTGTCATATTTTTTATTTTGTTTTTATTACTTGTCAAATGTTTTGACTTATTTCTATTTTTGACATTTGTTTTAAAGAGCAATTCGTAATAGAAAAGAAAAAAAGTAATTTATTAAATTATTTATTAATTTATTAAAGCCTAAGCTAACCTAATTTATTAAATTGTTCAATGTAATTAATTAATCTTTTTTCGTTGCATCAGATAATCTAGTCTTTTCTTCAATTTCATTCTAATTTTATATTTATTGTTTTTATTTTAAGCATATTGTTTTTTACCATCACTAACATTTTGTTTTGCTTTGAAGTTAGCTGCAGTTGTTTTCGAGTCTCGAAATATTTCCTTTCAAATGTCAAAAGTATAACAACTCCATCTTTCTTTTCTTTTTTCACCTACGTGTGAAGAACATCGCGTACTTTTTTAACGTCGGTGTTTTATAACTAAAATTGTGAAAAATGGTAATAATAAAAACATAATTTCAATGAAAACATGTTACTGTTTAACAAACCGTTCAAAATAAACATTTAAAGTGCCATTTTTATAAAAGATGTTAACGAATTTTTGAGATGTAGTTCTTGTTTAATGCAGAGTGATTTCTTGGTGTGTGTTTTAGTGGAATTTATTAATAAAGGATCGTTTTGCTTTTAAAATTTTAGGGTTTCGTTAAAGTAGTCAAGAACAAGCAGTACTTCAAGCGCTACCAAGTTAAATTCCGCAGGCGTCGTGAGGGTAAAACTGATTACTATGCCCGTAAGCGCTTGATCTTCCAAGATAAGAACAAATACAATACACCCAAGTATCGTTTGATCGTACGTTTGTCCAACAAGGACATCACCGTACAAATTGCCTTCTCCCGTATCGAAGGTGACCGTATCGTATGCGCTGCCTATTCCCATGAATTGCCCAAATACGGTATCAAGGTATGTTTCATTAATTTTAATGGGAGGTTATATTTATAAACTATATTTATTTTGTTGTAGGTTGGTTTGACCAATTACGCCGCAGCTTACTGCACTGGTTTGTTGGTAGCTCGCCGTATCTTGAACAAGTTGGGTCTGGACTCCTTGTACGGTGGTTGCACTGAAGTAACTGGTGAAGAATACAACGTTGAACCCGTCAATGATGGTCCTGGTGCTTTCCGTTGCTACTTGGATGTTGGTTTGGCTCGTACCACCACTGGTGCCCGTGTATTCGGTGCCATGAAGGGTGCTGTTGACGGTGGTTTGAACATCCCTCACTCCGTCAAGCGTTTCCCCGGTTACTCTGCTGAAAACAAGAGCTTCAATGCTGATGTTCACCGTGCCCACATTTTCGGCCAACATGTCGCCGATTACATGCGCACCTTGGAAGAAGAAGATGAAGAAAGTTTCAAGCGCCAATTCAGCCGTTACATTAAATTGGGAATCCGTGCTGATGATGTGAGTATATATGCACGTTTGCATATCCCTTAAATATTGAAAGTAATTTTCTAAGAAGCACGTCCATTTCTAAAATTACCGCTGTGTCTTATAACAATGACACTGGCTGTGCCAAAAGTGGACCAAATTAATATTTGTAACCTATGTTCGATATTTAAAACCCTTCAATGGTTTAAATTTCCTGTTTTTTGGTTGTACACTAAAACAATGCATTGCATGAACTATAAATGAAGTGATTTAATCAACTCGAGCATAGAACCAACGTCTTGTGCTTATTTTCAAGAAGAAATTTCTTTTTTTTATATTAAGTTTTAGTTTATTTATTGAAACTAGCGGAAGCTTGATTGAATTAAAATTGAACCACTAATAACCTAAACCATATAATTTTTGCATAAGCTATTATTATTTTTTAATAGAAATGTGAAATTTAAATATTTTCTCTAACTGTGGATAACATTAAATTAACAATCTATGCTCGTAATGTAATAACTGTTCAATACGTTATATTGATTAATTACATGGATCTGTGAATCTGTGTATTTCTACTTTATACAAAAAACTAAGTAAACTATTATAATACGTAATTACTAATACTTAATTTCTCTAATTTTTTTAGCTTGAAGAAATCTACAAAAAAGCCCACCAAGCTATTCGTGCCGATCCTACCCACAAGAAGGTAGCTAAAAGCGGCGTTACTAAGAAGAGGTGGAATGCTAAGAAACTCACTAATGAGCAACGTAAAACAAAGGTTGCTGAGCATAAGGCCGCCTATGTGGCTAAACTTCAATCAGAAACTGATGCCTAGATTAGATGAAGTTAATTGTGTTTTAACAACTACAACCTTTTGCTGCATAATTGGTTGGAAAAGAAATATTATTTTATAAAATAATAACAATTTAAATAATATTAAATAAGATGTTTTTACATTTATTTCAAGAAAAACAAATTACATTTCATTTGATTTTTTTTTTACTTTTCTGTTTTAAGTTGTACTTGTAAGATCATATTTAAAAATAGATGATACTGCATATACATATTTTTAAACGATATAGCTTATATATATGGCCTGTTTAATTTTTTATGATATCTCTTGTGTATTTCGATGGAGCTAATTGTAGTTGTTGCTCTTTTTCCCAAATCTCCAGTTTTATTTTATAGTTTCTCATCTCGAGCAATTCTATTTCTAGCAACTCCTTTTTCTTCTTCGCCCAGCTTTCGAAATTATCTTCATTATTCGTACATTGGTAGTCATCATTGTCTGAAATTAGTAAAACAAGAAATTTTGTAATTTTATAGTAATAACTTTTTTTATAACAATTTAATACCTCTCTCAAATAATTTTCTCTTGTGTTCTTTGTATTCTGTTTCATATTCTTCATTGGCCGGCAGAGAGTACAATTCTTTTAGAGGATCTGTAAACAATAAAAATTTAATTGTCCCAAAAAGTTTTGTAACGAAGAACGGTACTAACCATCGGTTAATGGTTCCATATGCTCCTTCTGATCACTACTGTCATAATTATGTAGCATTTCAGCTAAAATATCAAAAAAGTTTTTATATTAAAATTGAAAAAAAAACACTCATTTGTTAGTAAAGTTATAAGACTACGCAATTGTTCGAAAATGATTCATTTGATTTGAATGGCGGGAAATCTAATAAATGGATTGAAAGTATGTAGCAATTTGAATTAAAATAAATAAATACTATGAGAATTCTAAGTTTAATAGTATGCTATTTATTAACCTTTTATATTTAAATAATTTGTCTCACTCATATCAAGATTCGGAGAAGGGTGCGTGGAAGTATTGATGGGATACCTGTCACCATAAGCATCGTCAAACTCATCAAAATACTCCCAAGTTGTCGCAATTTTTCCAGTCTCTATACTTCTGTTTTTAATTCTTCTATACGTTGTCAACAAATTTAAATATTTTCTAGAAATCTGTTCTTTTGAATATTTCAAACTGGGTATTTCCTCTTTTACTTTTTCCCAAACTTTACTCCAAAGTTCAGATTTTTTTACACGTCCGGTTGAAAAGTCCTCCTCCATATCCAATCGAACTCTTATTAAAAGCTTTAAAACGTTTCCATCTTTTTCGAAGTTATAACTATTACAATAAAATAATAAACAAATATAAATAAGAAGTTTGTAATTTTAGAACTTACTCTTCTTCCATTTTAAAAGCAATATTTTGTATGTTGCTTGTATGGCTGCTTATTTTTACGCATCAAATGCTTTATACTTAAAACACGTGTTTTTTTGCATTGTTACTTTTGCTGACACACTGCGCCTCGAATGCATTACAGTGATGCATTTCGAAACGAACCAAAATTATTACGGGCCTGTTCGTAAATGCATCACTGCGCTGCATATTATGCGCATCATGTTCGTAAATGCAAACCTTGGCAGCACTGCAGCTGTCAAATGTTCGAAAATACAACATTAAAGCATATTATGTGCAAATAAACCCAAAACATCAAAAAATGACTGATGCATTGAATGAGTTTTTATCGTCCAATTCAAAAATCAAATTTATTAATAATTCTTTCATTTCTGCAGTGTTTGATCGTTCGTAAAAAAAATAATCGTAAAAATGATCGTAAAAAATAAGTAACATGTGATTAGCAGTGTGAGCGCAAAATAATCATATTATGAAGCGCAGTGCCGCATTTACGAACAGGCTCTAATTGACCACTGATAAAATGTATAATCTGTCGCAGTTAAAAAGTATTATTCATTAACTGCCGAAATGTTTGTTCTTAAAGATTTTCGTACATACTCGTATATCTAGAAAGTTGATGGATACACTATTGGTGTTCTTTTATTTCCACAATAATCGGATAAGAGTTTCAATTTTTAAATATATTAATGGTCCGAGTCTTTTAGGTAAATTCATTACAGCGCTGCATATAATGCGCATTATTTTCAAATATGCGCTGCAAAGTGAATAACGAATGAGTAAAATATTTGTGGTTTCGTGTTATTTACTATATTCCTAATAAGTTCAATTTCGAAGATGGAGAAAAATGATTGTTGAGGAACTGGATCGATTAAAAGTGATTTTCTAGGAGAAGGAAGAATATTGTTGCATTGCGTTCTAAATAGGATAAAAGAAATCTATACAAATTTAGAATATCAAAACGGTATTTGTCAGCAAATTCTGATCTTCCTACTCAAAAAAAGTGGTAATGAATAAATAATTCAATATTTAACAGAATAATTAATGGAATAGACGAAATAAAGCACATCATAGTGCATAAATACAACTATTGTAAAAGGTTGGTGTTCTTTACAAATCATATATAACAGACAATTGACTACACTAGAATTAATAACTACTTGTTGAAGGTAGAGGAGTAGCACAGTTAGTATCAGTCTCATTACCTATTGATTCTCGAAACGAACTTGAAATTTTTCCTGCTTCCGATGAGTTATTTTGAAGTGGATCAATTTCTGAATAAGCAGACTTGTGTACATTACGAATATGCCCCATCAAATTTGTCGTATTTCCGTTAGTCTTTATTGCCTTTTGACACAGCTTACATTTAGATCTCCTGTCATCAATTTTCTGATAAAACTTCCAAACCAAGCTTTTCCTTTTGGGCGGCATATTATTTAAAATATAAAGATGCTTTTTTATTTATTCATACATTGTCAACTATAATTTATCATTTGTTGTTTATATTTGTCGAATGCTGCCAGGCTGTTTACACAGAAGGTTGTAATTTTGTTGTCTTTGAATTGTGTGAAGTGGTGCCAGATAGTTTTGATTATATTAAAGTAAATTTAATCGGTAAGTTGGCAGTACGGCATCATTATTAAGTATCATAACAACAAAAGAAGACAAAACAGCTGATGGATGATAAATAATCAATTGAACAAGAACAATAAATAAACATCAAACCACAGTTTTCATTTTTTTAATTTTAATTCAAAGGAATAATAAAATATTGACATTAATTATATGAAAATATATTATGGCTGAAAACGAAACAGTATGCAGCGTAAGTAATATTCTGAACTAAATACAATAGTCTGTATTATATATGGACCAACATTTTTTGCAGGAAACTGAAGACAGCACAGAGGAGGAAATCGAACCGAAATTTAAATATCAGCGCATAGCCCATGATTTAAAAGATATACTCAATAAGGATGTAGTTACAGCATGTGCTGTACATTCCAAGGTGAGTAAGTACTATATGTTCTGTGGCGTCTACTGAACATTCTCTTGCGTTATTTCTTTGTAGTTTTTAATTTTTGGCACCTTTTTGGGCGGTGTCTATCTCTTGGATCATCAAGGTAATACCGTCAATTCACATTTAAGTTGTGACCGTAAGGAATTCGCTCATACGGTTGCCGTAAATGAGGTAGATATAGATGCTAAGGGTGAGTTTGCTGTAACATGCTCAGATGACGGCCGGGTCAATATCATTGGATTGTTTAGCGATGAGCATAATCAAACCTTAAGTTTTGGCCACTCTATTAGATCTGTGGTTTTAGATCCAGATCCCAAAATTAGTGAAGGCAGACGTTTCATTGTAGGTAAGCGCCTAAATATAATGTAATTTAATAATCTTTACTTCTAATATTTACATATATTTCTGCTTGTGTGTGCATGTTAACGGAAGGTGATGACAAACTAACACTATATGAGAAAAATTTTTTGAAAAAATTGAAGCCTAATATTTTGTCGCATGCTGAAGGCCATGTTATATCGATATGTTGGAACGGTCCATTTGTTGCTTGGGCTAGCTGCTTAGGTGTGAGAGTTTATGACTTAAATGAAAAATGCTCTTTGGGTCTAATGAAGTGGGAGGAACCTGCTAAGTAAAATTGATATTAAACTATATTAGAACTATTATATTAAAAACTTTTGAAATTTAATTTGCAGTTCACGTTTGGAAAATTTTCGCTGCAATTTTCGTTGGGCTAATTCAAATACTTTGCTAATTGGTTGGATAGACACAATTAGAATTTGTGTTATTCGTAAGCGGAATTCGGTAGAAGCAACCTTAAGAGCTTTACCAGGGTTTATAGTTGATCCAAGTAAGTTTTCTCTATATTTGCAGTTTTTTTTATTTTCATTGAAATTTCTAAATACTTTTTTGTAGTATCCACGTTCCAAACTACATTTTATATTAGTGGTTTAGCTGCTTTGACTTCAAGTCAATTAGTTGTACTCGGCTATCCTAAGGAAAAAGACGCTGAGCGTAAAGCTTTGCGACCTGTATTATCTGTGTTAGAATATAAACTCAATAGTAGTGAAGAAGTTTGTACAGATAGTTTATCATTAAGAGGGTAATTATTATATTTGCTTATATTTTCACTGCTCAATTTAAAATGTTTTACATTTGGGGAAATTTTTAGTTTCAAAGAATACTCCGTAAACGATTACATTTTGGGATGTTTGCCAGAGGAAAATCGTTACTATCTCATAGCACCAAAGGATATTGTTGTAGCTACTTTACTTGATACTGAAGATCGTGTACAATGGTTGATGGAACATCGGTAAGTACACTATAGTCTTAAAATTTTTATTTTTATTCAAGGAACTCTACATTAAAATCATTTAAAGAAACTAGTAATTATTAACTTTTTAAGTAATATATTCTATATATATATTTATTTGTGCTTTGGCTTTTTCTATTACATGTTTTAAGGCATTTTTATAATATACTTGTTTTCTATATTCTTAAGAGGTTATAGAATTGTGGCACAATTATTTCTAAAGTAATTATATGACCAAAGTATCACAACATTTATCGGCTGTTTTGCGCCAATCATAATAATATTCTGGAGGCCTTTGCAACTGTTGTTCATTAGATACTTCGAATGAGCAAAGCTTATTGTTAAATAAATCCTTCATAAGTGTTTCGTTGCGCTTGTGTAATACCAAATGATATTTTCTACATTTTCTAGCCATATAGGCTGTGTCAAAACGTGGATCATGACGACGATAAACATGCCTAAATGGCGCTAACCAAGTACCCATAGAAACATCTTCGCTTACATATGTTGAAAGGCTATGAGAATTGTTTGCAACATATTCACAAAGCTTACGTGAGATTACATAGCCACCACCCAAAGCATAAGTATTGTAACGATAGGAAAGATAATAATTAGGTTCACTCCATTGTCCTTTAGTTTTAATATTGGCCCGGCCGTTAAAGTAACCCCAATATAAATCTGGCAAAGGATGACCTCTATACTCGTGCGTTTTGCGTATTAGTTTTCGATCGTACGACACTAATTCATTTAATAAATAATCTAGTTTAACATACGTGTCATCATCCACCTTTAGTAAATAACTGAAATCGTAGTGATGAGTTAAGGCGTCCAATGAATGTAAAAGTTTTTCTGTTAAATTGGCATAGGTATCTGTCAAGCGAGGTAAGAGCAATAAGTCCAAATGTTTCTTTTGTTCTTTTTCCAACTGAGAACGCAGTGAGGGCTCTAGACCTTCGGTACCTATTGCAAAGAAATGCTTCATTTTTATATTTCTTTTTGCCGACACAAATTTTTTATGTTTTTGTTCTTCTAACCAGTCTATGAAAATACGCAAGCGATTTGCCTGTTCGGCAGAACCTTCAACTTCAAAATGGCCTCTTGGTCCATAATAAGGCAAATAAACAAATTCTTCGGGATAATAAGGCAATTCCAGTGGCTTTTCCAATTTCATCCACGTTTCACGTATAGCATTGCGTTTCTCTATGTAACGGGGAGCACTTAAAACGAGTACCATTAAGAAAAGTTCGGGGTGGGGTTCTAATTTATGAACGCCACTTTTTTGTGTTGGACATTTATCTACAGTAGTAAGAAGTTTTGTTATGAAAAAGCCGAAGAAAAATGCTACCATAGCCGTAAACAATGTTAGCAAATTGTTCATACGCCTCATATTGTAACGTTCTTAAGCTTTCTCGAGATTAAATCGAATTTTCCATTGATTGTATTGTAATTTGTTGCACCACCACATCAGGTAAAGCCACAACTTCCCATGTACATTTACAACTTTTTATGGATATTTTTCTTTAATTAAGTCGTCTTCACCAAAGTTATAATTTATTCCATTCAATATAAACTATACCACAGTTATTATTCTTAAAAATTGAAAAAACTTAAGAAACCAATGTTTTGTGTTGATGTAAACAACTTGCGTTAAGAAAATGTTGTTGTTCTCTTTTAATCTGTCAAATTCTTATTGTGGTAGAATGAAGAGACATCTATCGGCTATTATAAAAATTATTCTTTATCCTCTAGTGTTGCCAAGCTTTTTTTGTGCTTTATATGCCAGGATTTCATTCAATCATTACAGGAATGTTAAATGTTTTAACATACCATTTTTATGTCCTTCGTCATAAACAAATTTCAATAGTATTTTAAAAAAGGTATACTATAAGAAAGCTTTATATAATAATATATTTTATTCTAATAACAATTTGTTTCTGGGCTAAACATGAAAAATAAACAAACCCAAATGCGTTAGAGCTCTAACTCGAAAGTTAGCTAATTTCAAGGACAGAAAAAGGACATTATTAATTTAATTAATAACACTTTCAATTACGGATGTTATGGTCATATGTAAATGAAATGAAATGTAAATGAAATTTTAAAACCCTTCTATTTATTTTTAGAAAATTTGAAGAAGCTATGGAGATAACTTCTTTGCATGGCGGTGACGTGTTATCGGTAGCTAGGTAAGTTATTTAATACGATTTAGTTTATTTTTATATTGAATTTATATTTGCTTTTAGAATATATATTAACCACTTAATAAGCAAGAAAGACTTTGAAACTGCGGGAAAACTGTGCCTGCGGGTATTGGGCAATAACAAATCATTGTGGGAGGAGGAAGTTTTCAAATTTGTGAAACACAATCAACTGAGATCGGTTAGTGCTTATTTGCCTACATCTGAAGATTGCAAGTTAGATCCTCATGTCTACGAAATGGTACTGTATGAATATCTAAAATTCGATGTTAAAGGGTTTTTGAATTTAATCAAAGAGTGGCCATCAAATTTATACGATTGTTCAGCTGTTATAAATGCCATACATGATAACTTCCGTAAACAGTATGCTAACGAATTGTTGGAATCATTGGCCATATTGTATACCTACCAAAGAGACTATGAAAATGCATTGAGAATGTATTTGAAATTAGAAAACAAAGATGTTTTCGATTTAATAAGACGTTATGATCTCTATAGTGTGATACATAAAATGATTGTACCTTTAATACAGCTGGATCAGGAACGTGCCTTTCAACTATTATTGACTAAAAGTAAAATACCACCTGAAATCGTTGTTCAACAATTAGATCAGCATCAGGAATATTTGTATTTGGTAAATATATATTTATGTACATGCGTATCTTGTATCTATAATCAGTATACGTTTATACTATTTGGTATTTGTAGTATTTAGACGCATTGGATAAAGTCGACAGTAGTGGCACATTCCATTGGAAACTGGTCAATTTATATGCCACTTATGATCGCTCAAAACTTTTGCCATTTCTTAGACGTTCAAAACACTATCAAATCCAAGATGCTCTGAATATTTGTAAAAGTAAATCCTTTCATTCCGAGATGGTATATTTACTTGGCCAAATGGGCAATGTTATTGAAGCTTTAAATATTATTATACACAAGGTTAGTAATGTATAATCCTTAATTTGTCAATTAAAAAATTATTTTAAGTTGTTGTGCTAGATAGGAGATATTGAAATGGCTATAGAATTTTGTAAAGAGCATGACGATTCGGATTTGTGGAGTTTATTAATAGATGAGTCTGTGAAAAAACCCGAAATTCTTACTAAGTTATTAGATGGTATAATTGGTAAGTTTTATAATAATTATAAAGAAAAGATGAATTAGTTATAATTGTTTAAACACATATTTAAAGGTTATATTAATCCGGAAGCATTGGTAAACAAAATAAAATTAGGACAAAAAATACCAGGCCTAAGAAAATCTCTCTACAAAATGTTATGGGATTATCGCTTGCAGGTAATAAATAATTTTATTAATCTCTGTTAAAACTTTAAATCTGAAATTTCTTAATAATTTGAAGGTGGAAATTCAAAAAGGCTTTAACGAAATTCAATTAATTGACTATTTCAAAACCCATGCGGAAATTGTGCGGGAACAAAATCGAGCACTGAGTATAAGTTATGATAACAATTGTGAAAAATGTCATCGTAGTATTTTATTTAAAGATACTGCACCACGTAAAGATATTATTGCCTTCAGATGTGGACACACGTATCACGAACCCTGTGTTCCTGGCCGTTACATAAATGAACATTGTGGTATTTGCTCAGATAATATAGATGATGAATCTGATTAGATCCTTAACTAATAAACTGCAATATTAAGCGCTTTATTTTTGGTTTTGTTTGTATTATTTAATATATAAAATATTAGCATACTTTAATGCGAATTGTAATAGCTTGAATTTACGTTTTATATTTTAATATATGTGTATGTATACCCAATTTCACTAATTTAAGTGATTAATTAGTTTATAATTATTTTTATACTTATAACAATGTTTTTTATACAGAATGAGTGTATAATTAAAACTAAAGAAAAAAAAAAAATAAAATATATTTCAAAAAATTATTCATAATAGAATAAATAATTGTTTTCTTTCCTGCTTAGATTAGTGTTTAATGCAGTATTATATATTATAGAGATCTTAAGGTGATTTAAATATGTTTTCATCAATAAAATTTGATTTTCGAAGGAATGGAATGGATTAAATGAAATAATTTCGCATCTAGGGTAATAGAATATATTTTTTTAATTACATTTTTGAAATTTGTTACTTACCCATCTATGCATTGATGTGTTAATTTGCATTTGTATGAAATGAAAACCAATTTTATTTTTTTATTACTCTTGCATGTAATTTATAGCCGCATTTTTATTTAAATTAATAATTTTTTTTTTTTTGTAAAATATTTGAAATGAAATAAATAATAGGTTTTAAGATATTATTAATCTTCTGTTTTCTTTATTTTTTTTCTTCGTTTACTATTTTAATTATTTATGGTGTTTTTCTTTTAAATTGTATTGTGTTTTTTTTTGTTTGTTAATATAATAGATTGCATATGCATATAAATACTTTTTTTTTAATATTACTATTAATATATATTTCTAAAAATTTGTTGTTTGGAAACATTCGAATGGTGTTTTATTTTATTTGTTTTTTTTTCTGTTTCTTGTCATTGAAAAATGTTTGCAAAAGAAACAATTTCGAAACAAAAGTCGTTGTTAAGACAGCTTTCTATTGAAAAGAATTAAAATAGTATGTATGTATGTGTGTATGAGTAGGCATGTATGTATGTATAAAGATGAGTTGCTTGTATGTGTTATAACATATTAAAATAGTAATAAATACAAGAAATACTAATTTCCATTAAAACAAGCATAAAATACAAAAACAAAAAAATATATATATATATGTATATTTCAATTATTAAATATAATTTTCTTTTTTTTTAAACAAAAACATAAAATTATATAAACAATAAAACTAATATATGTATGTATATATTATACATATATATAAAATATTAATAATAATGAAAATATATACTACATGTATGTATCAAGATATATGTATGCATTAGATTAGAATGTTAAATCTTCAACACAATCCTTAATACATATATACAGTTTAATTTTTATACATGATCAAACAAACATAAAGGAATGAAATATACTCTCTACAAAATTCGAATGGAACGTCTATAAAAATGCAAACGGTCGGTCATTTATTCATTAGTTTTGTGTTTGTATGTCTTAAAGATTGTGTTTATAATTTAAATAATTTATTAAAAATTTAAGATTAAAATATTTTAAGCTTTAATATATTAAATAAAAAAAATTATACGAGTTTTATAGTTTTTTTCTTCTTTTTTATAAAAAAAAATTAAATACTTAAATATAATTATAGAAATTTATAATAATGATAGAAATATTGATAAGAAATTAGTTGCTATAATTTTGTAAATTTTGTTTTGTATTCCGTTTCTTTTCTCTTCTTTTATAAATCTACAAATTGAAATGTATTTCAGTGTTTATAAGATGCTTCATAACTCTTGTTAACAATAAATTTATACGATTTTTAAGTTTTTCTGGTTGGGTTTGGTATAAAAAATTATTTCTTTTTTCGCTTTTTCTTTAAGGTAAACTACAAATTAAAAAAAAAATATCTCAAAATATAGTAGTTAGAAAAAGATTTTAAAGTATGGAAAGAAAGAAAACAAAAAAAATAAGGGGACACAAATAAAAAACTACAGGCCGCGTTCATCACCCATAAAAAATACAGTAGCTTTGAACCAGCCAACGAAAAATAATTTTGCCAAATACACATACGCAAACTAATGTACGATTTCAGTTTCGAAGTGCTCTATTCAGCTGCTGTATTCGTTAATGTCATCATTGCCCATAGTCCAATAATGATCGAGTATATCTTCGCTGGTAAAACGTACATCTGGATCGGATTGTAGCATATTGGCAATGAGATCACGCACACCATTACCAATGCCCGACCAATAAGGGTCGGGAAACTCATAGATACCCGATATAATGGCATCAAATAAAGGTTCCTGCTGATTGTCAGGTGAAACAAATGGTGGGAAACCACAAAGTAATATATATAAAATAATACCGGCTGCCCAAACATCGATCTAGAATTACACAAAAAAACAAAAAAAAAAAAAAACAAACAAAAGAAATAAGAAAAAAATTATAAATCATTATTAGTTATGAATTGCACCATTACCTTTAAACCATAACCAGTTTCCATTAGAATTTCAGGAGCCACATAGGTTGGTGTGCCGCAGACAGCAAATAGTGGCTCATTAACTTCACAAGCTAAACCAAAATCGGCCAATTTTAATTCAATTACATTTCCCTTGTCGTCCAACTCGACCTGCAATGGGAAACGGTTTACAAATGGAAACCAATGCACATAACAAACCGTTCTTTTACCAAAAGATTTTCTGGTTTAATGTCACGATGTACAATACACATGGAATGTAAATAAGCCATAGCAGAGGCTAAATGTTTAATCATAACACGAGACTGATCTTCTGAGAAACGTGTTACGCGAGTAATAGCATCAAATAAATCACCGCCTTATAGGATGTAAAAAAAGTAAAAAGAAAATATTTAAATATTGTAAATCCGGATTCTATTTGACCAAACTACACTTACCACTAACATATTCAAGCACCAAATACATATTTGCCTGTTGATCCACATCCATTATTAATGAAATAATATATGGGTGTGTAAGTTTCTTCATAACTCTTACTTCATCGTCTATGTAATGTTCTTTGCCTTTACATTTGCTCTTGTCGATAATTTTTAAAGCAAAGGGCAGACCATTTTGTCTATCCTTGCACTTGAGTACTATGGCGAAATTACCATCTCCAATAATCTGACCCAGAATATAACGTTCACGTATTACGGCTGGCAATTCATTCGCATCGATGCCACAGTCGTTTAGCAATTTCTCTTCGTCAATTGCTGAGTTGTCGTAAGTTTTCTTGCTTTTAACCGGCATTTTCGGCTTAGGTCCTTTGCAAGTTGTGCCAGCAGTGCGTAAGTTCTTGCGTATATTCTGCAAAGCCTTCTGTTCATCGGTCTCTAAACGAAAATCATCAGGATTATTAACGCGCTCAGTGCCATAGGCAAAGAAGACATCATCGGGGCCAAAGAAATCGGCCAACTGTGTGACTGGTGTACCAGACAATGTAAACACTTTGCGCACATAGCCCGTATCGAGCTTAACTTTCTGGGTAATAGCTGTTAAAACATGATCAAAGCTAGGGCTATTGCGTTTATTCAACAATAAACGCATTAACTTGCGGGGTTTTGTGCCATTGCGTATTAGAGTCACTATGCGTGGATGTACAACACTATCGCGTTCACTTAATTTCACCAGCACTGGACTGCCGTTGGTATTGCCAGTCACCGTCGTATTTGAAGAAGAACCATTACCAACGTTGCTGCTGTTGGCAGAACCGTTTTTCAAAGGCGAAGAAGGCCGATAGTATTTCGATAGGCGATTTGATGTCTTATTCGACAACGATAGATTGGTAAGCGGTTGTGAGGTTGTATTATATTCGATCTTTTTAAAATTTTCATTATTACAGGAACACACATAACTCTGACCATCCTCAAGCTCTTCCAAAGTGGAGATCTATACAAATAGTAACAATAATGATGCCATTGGGTTATTGATTTAGTTAAGTTTTGTTTGTAATATTGCAAGAAATATACCTTTTTGCCACACATAGTGTAAATGGTGCGTACAGCACCTGGAATTTTAACATTTTCTTCTAGAAGTCTGGTAAGATCTTCAAATAAGCTTTCAAATGATCTGCACAACAATTATACGGAATATTATTTTACGATTTAAATTTAAATATAATAAGCAATACATACCTATAACGTTCATTTGATACTGGAATGGTTATGCCTGGATAAAAACGATCACCATTACGATAGAATTTTATTCGTCTAGCTTTTCGTGTCGGTGTTCGACTTGAGGAAATTCTCTTTTTTATGTTGGCAGCTGCCGTGGCGACAGTACCCACTGTTGTCATATTTGTGGACGATTGTAGGCCATTGGTTAAGGTCGCTGAATTGTTAACGTCTTTTAAACCCACCACCGTATCACCAGCACCGACATTTGCCGCTGTCATAAGGCCTTGTGTGGATGTAGACGAGGCACCACTTAATGAACCATTCGATTTGCAATTTAATTCGGCACCCAAACTTATGCTGCCACTATTCATGGAACTATTCAAGTCCAAGTCTTGTAATTCCTTTTCAATTTCCGAATTTGAACTGGCCGGGCTGTTGCTCCGACTGAGATGATGTGTTAAACTTTCATTTAATTGTATTGGTGGTGGCGGCGGCGATGTCGATGTCGATGACGATACTGGTGTTTTATTGTTGAGTGTTTGAGAATTTTTGGCAGATAACGGTGATATCAGCGTATTGTTTAGATGATTATTAACGGTTTGAACCTCCATTCTATAATGCATAAGAATAATATATTCATGAAATAGAGAATAATATAAATTGCAGATATCGAAAATGTTCGAAAAGCATTTTGAATTATAAAGAGGAACGTCGGTTCAGTAAAATATATCGTCTTTGTAACAGAAGTAAAAGTAATTAAAAAGTAAAAGTTCAAAGTAAATGTTTAAGAACTTCGTCTACAGATGAAGATTTTAAAAATGCATAACATATAATAAATTATAATTAAACAACATTCAACATCTTTCATGAGTCATTTCAATAAAAGTTTTCGTTTTTATGTATGCGCATGCGCATGTGCCACACCATTATAATTGAATTTTTTTGGTTTTTGTGTTTTATTTTTATTTTTATGAATAAATCTAAACCGTAACCAGTTGCTTAAAAATTGGTAACATCTAACAGTATTTATTCACTACCATATTAACTAATTATTAACGAAAGAAGAAGAAAAAAAGAAAGTATTTTTTGCCAAGAAGTTTCAAACGAAATAATGGCAACAGTGGTAAAACATTTAGAAGAAGAAAATGAAAACTAAAAACTTCATAAAATTCAAACAAAAATAAAGAAAAACTGGTTTTGAAAGTAAATTTTATTGTGGAAAATTTTACAACAATGCGGTTGTAATAGTTATTCTGAGGCTACATTTTCTTTTTGTAGATTCTAAAAACAATTTTTATTTGCATAGTAACTGGTTGTCCATTTTTCGGTTTCAAAAGATACTATTAACAACTGAAGCAACACAAAAAGAATTAAAATTAAAATAAAAACTTAAAAATATGTTAACATGTTTGCACGGTATACTTCAGTTTATTTTTCTGGTAAAAAGCAATAAAACGGGATTGCTTATAAAACTTGGAAGTTTTATTGTGAAAGTTCAAAAGGGTTGAAATAAAATTTTTTTATTCTACATGTTATATTGAAAACCTAAACTTGTTGACATATGCTCCGTCTCCATTAATTCAGACTCTAGACAGTTTTGAGTTAATCTAATACGGGTAATTGTGTAGCTGCTAAACTTGCTATCGTAGGCAATTCCCACATGAATATGATTAATTTACGTACTCCGTTAGCTAAAGGTAATTATACATACATAATTGGTCATTACAACCCTTCAGTCAGGATTACGACCTAGTTTCTCACATCACTTATGTTGTGTGCGTTAATTTTATACATGAGTAGCGGGACCTACAGTTTAAAGTCGACTCCGAACGACAGATTTTTGAGAAACTTTTCATGGCAATTTTTATTTTAACGCTCAAAGTTTTTGCCAGAAATCTGCTGAGAGGAAGTCGCCGAAGAAATACTTTTTGTATTTTGTCTTGATGTCTGGCCTTTGGCTCGAACCCTGGCTTTTCGTCTAATAAGCCAACACACTACCTACTAGACCACGGCGACTACAAAAGGTACTTATAGCTGTGGATAAATCCTGGATTGGATAGAAGGCTTACCACTGAGTACATCCTCACTGGTCATTATATATGGAAAGGCACGAGAAGAGACGTCGCTTGTCTGCAAAAAATTGCTACAAAGGTTGTAGACAATTAGAGGGGGAAATTACTGTTTCTGATTCGACGCAGTTTTCTTTAATTTGGCGCTCCCTTTCTCGGCAATCTAACAGAGTTATTCGTTACTTAATATCAAAACGTTCACTATTTTAATTCAGGCCAGTTTTCAACTTCTGAATCTTGAGAAGTCTTGTTTGAAATTCGATGTTCTGATGCGTATTGTCAAGACCGTTTAATCAGGAATTACCAATTAGCTCTGGGACATCGTTTCAAGTGGTACCACAATGGGCTATTGGGTGTGCCCAAGTGAGCTTTAATTTAACAAAGCGGTCACTCCCTTTTGTCGTATCCTGTCCCATCCTATGGTGTGTATCTAATCGGATATGCATGCATAAATTGAATTTTAATCTTTCGTTCATCAAAAGTGGTAAATTTGTGAAACTTTCTTTTTTCATTTGTGCTTAAATCTGTCCGTTTAGTGTAATAAAATAAAAAAAAATATCTGTGTAGCAAATTGAAAAATTGGCAAGAGTAAAATTATAATTTTTATTGTTTTTGTTTGTCTTAAACAATAAACAAAATATGCATTGACCCAACACAATAAATTACTTTTACTTACACTAAGTGTTCTGGATATAAAATGAAAGCTTTTGTTTTCTGTTTTTCCCCCGTTAACAAGACAACTTTTCTATACAAGACCGGCATACAAATACAGATTAACGATATTGATGTGTACACGGGGGTATATGCTAGTGAGTAGTAGTTGTTGGTAACAATCGCTTGCCAAAGTTCGTGCATGTTTTTTATCGTCTTTTTATCTTTCTACATTTAATACAGAGAAATTGTTCACACAAATAGATTTTGCATTGATTCGCTATTGGTTCTATGATTAGTGGTAAGAATCAAATTCGAACGTATTCTTTCAAAAAGTATTGACTAAATTGCCTTACAAAATGGGATATCATAGTTTTACGTTCGGGTATTAAGAGATCTACTAATCAAAAGGAGACTCGCAGAAGAGAAATTGACTTCAGGTTAGATTTGACGAAGTTTAATTTACAATATTTTTTTAATTTAGATCAACGAAAACTAGATCTCAAATCAAAACGTCTTATAAAGTTGACCAGCATATACTACATATAGGGGTAGAAACTGAAGCTCGTTTGTGTTCAGGAATATTTGCCATTGACATTGCATAGTGTTAGGAATTCAGTCAGGCCAATACTGTTATTACTAATCCCTGAAGGAGACTATATCGCGCTATAAAATCAGCCATTCTAGAAACTACGTTACGACAAAAACGTAAATCCTTACGGACTTGGATACAAAATTGTAAGGGATAAGCTGAACGCGAAAACACCTGCAGAAATTATGGGCGAGAAATATCGTGGATATACTATTTCCGATTTATGAGCTGGGGAACGAACGAAGACGAAATATGATCAATATGGAATTTTTACCTTTTATCGTGCGGGAGCTGAAATGGCTGCACCTGGATTAAAACTCGATAAAGCAGATCTAGTAGATCCTCAATCGTTGCTTTAAGAGATGTGATTGAAGCGGCCATCACCACTCGGCACGTTAATCACTTTACGAGGCCTGTTCTACTACTCGCGACTTCAACAAAAATGGACTAGTGGGGGAAATGGACCTAGTGGATAGCCATGGTATCAAGGATTCCAAAACACTTTTCTTATGGTCGTGCGTTACTTGGGCAATTGTTTTCTTAAAATGAGCAAAAAAAAAAGGAGTTCTATATAAATGTAGCTAAATCGGATAAGAAAATAGACTTGTGGGAGAATAGGCCTATTGGGCTGGACACAAAATTTTTTTACGATCGGGAGTTACCTAGGACCAGATATATAGGCGGCGAAGCTAATTGTTTTCTTCAAATGAGCAACAAATGGGGCTAAATCGGATAAAAAAGGAGTTGTGGGGATATAAACTTAGTGGGCTGAATAGCAAGGATTCCAAAACAGTTTTCCTTAGGGTCGAGCTTTACTTGGGACCGGAGGTACAGGCGACGAAGCTATTTTATATGAGTAAAAAATGCTATAATTAAATTATGGGGAAATGAACTTAAAAATTTTAATAATTGTCATTGAGTTAATATGTAAAATAAGGCCATAGCAGAGAGGGGGTTAGAGCCACACACGCGGAGGATGTGACGACTTCCTCTTTGGTGCAGTTAAGTACATTTACTCCTCCTCGGCGGATTATTATTATTGTGGCGTAGAGGTGCACTATCTATATAAGTTATCACTATATTGTCTTTTCCAATCCTATTTCCAAATCCAAACTTTAGGATGCTGTACGGTGTAAGTATAGGGGCAGTACCAGTGTCGGGTGGAACCAACGAGACTATGGAACAGCTGACAAGTAATTTATCACTCTGAATATTAAAGGATTCACCTTTACTGGAATCAGGTTAAAGCTCTTGCTGTAGATCAAAATCTTCGGGGATACAGATTTTTTCTCTATGCTTACTTGAGTTTTATGCATAACTTCTATTCGTTTGCCCAAATGAAAAAATAAACTAAATTTTAACTCTTCCATTAAAGGGCAGTTTACAAAAATTTGTTTATTCAGGCTTTCATATACATATGTATGTACGTTATACAAAAATATTCTTATAAAATAGAAAGAAGCGTAAAGAAGACAAAAAATAAATTTAGACTTGCTTACTTCTAGAGATGTGAGAATGAGACTATAACGTATACAATACATAGTCAGAATGGCAGAGGAGAATATAATTGAAAATAATTTAATAAAATATTAATTTTCAACCTATTTCTTATTTTTTCTATTTTCTTTTCTGTTTACGCTTTATTAAAATGATTTGAAGAAGTTTAGAAGTATAGTATAAGCGAGTTTAACCCAAATTCTCGTTAAGAATTTTAGGTAATTTTGTTTTGCTTTTGCTTCTTTTCTTTTTCTTTTTAATAAATTAAAAACCCTGTCATAACGCCTAAAAGCCTACTTTATATTGCAACATAACAAATTTAAGTGCTAGCGAACAATGTTGTAAGTAGTTATAGGAGCGTTAGTTGATTAAACACGCAAACCGCAAAAAAAAATCAACTAAATGACCTAAAAGCAGAAAAAAAACCAACAAAAAAACTGAACTATGTTTGATTTTTAAGTCTACAAGAGAGAGAGAGGCAGAGAGTGTAGATACGTTATGGAAGTTAGAAATCAAACATTTCCACTAGGCAATGATGTCTGCAAAATAAAAAAATTAAAAAAAAATTGAGAAATAAGAAGGGGGTAAAAAGTAGGTTGCCAGCAGTTAAACTCACAAATGAAAAATGAAAAAAAAATTATAAACTACGATATCCCATGAATATTATGTAAGCACCTTTAAAGCTTTTTAAAGACCATCGAAACTAAGCAATTTTTTTTACTTCACTCCGATGTATAGAACAAACAAACATGGCTTATAAGTGGGGTACCCAAAAGGTAAACATTATAATGGCGGTGGCGACAACGATAATTATAAAGACAACGATGATGATGGTTGTGAGGAGGATCTAGCTATCAGGTGTGGTTAGCTGATTTAGTCAAAAGCCAGCAAAAAAAGTGAACAAAAGTGTGAAAAAAGGAAATTCTTTAATAATATAGTACATACTAGTATATAGAGCAAAAAGTTTGCAATATAAAATATTACCGTAACAAAATACTTCTGCTCAAGGAATGTACTCGGATGTGTGTCATGAGACATTTTTTTATTATACAATATACACTCACCTATTAATTATGTACTTGGGCGTAAAACGTACATATAATATTAGCAACGGGATTTGTGTCTTTATTAAATGGGTTTGGTTTGGTAAATTTTTAATTAAAATACTGTGTTAATAGGATTTAATTAAAAGGGAAAACATTTTCACTGTCTATCTTATGGTAAAACAAAAAATTTGCATTATAAAGATCACGCCTATGTGTCAGTAGTCACTTCTTTTTATTTCAAGCATTCTCTAGGATCGCTGTTATAGATAGGCTTCAATCACACGAGTTCAGGCTAAATTCAAGGGTACCGCACAGTTCTGTTCTATCTCAGACTCTGATTCTTAATATTTTTATTGGCCTCTTTTCTTTTGATTTCAATCCTGCCTTCTCGTTTACAGGTGGCAGAAGTACATATATGTCATAAAGAAGTGTTCAAGTTATAGTCTTTTTTGCATGATAAGAATAATGCTATTTAGGACAAAAAAGCACCGTTTTATTCTATAACTCTTTCGAACACAAAGAAATTCCGCGATGTTGAGAATGAAAAACTTGGATATTAGTTTTACGTAATCTTCTATTGAGGTGGATATTCTACACACAGGAACAGAGAGTAATCGCATATTCCCAGATGCGCACTACATATGGTGGTGGCATAAATACCTACAGGTTTGCGCTGCTTTAGGCGCGTTCCTACTGATGTGTGTAAATTGGTATGATATAAAATGCTTCTGCTATTGTTGCTAGTGTAAGCTGGAATTTGGTCTAGGGTAGCATCTCAGACTACTTTTTTCCCCCGAAAATAAATAATCAATATGTAATTTGGCGTAGGATGCAACTTATATTTAAGTACCGTCAGGCTATACAAATATTTGTGGATAAAATAAAGTTAAAATTCTGAAACATATTTCAATAAGAGTTACTCCTTTACCATTCCTTTACGACAAATGTTTACATAGTCCTAGACTCTATCTTTGTAATACCACCCTCTTAACTTATGTATATTTCATCCTAATTTTATTATTCTTGACCAACAACATGCGTGTTTACATATGAAAATAAAAAATATTGATTTTTTAAGTTTATGTACGTATATTTTAGTAAAATTAAAAGGTGTAACTAACTCATACCAGAAGTACATTTAAATACATTATTTCATGTTTTCGTGTCATTATTTTTATTTTCAAAGGTCAAAGTTAAGATGAACTGAAGACTAATATTTAAATTGGAATGGAAAAACTTTGAAAATAGAAGAATTATGACGAAATTAATAATAATTTTATAATTTATTTACTAATTTTAAATTTTTAAATTTACTATTAATGTGTTTTCTCAAATTTTCCACAGGCCTAGAAAGGTATTCAAGAAAAATATAAATATGTATTAAAGGAAATCTTGTCAACCACTTGACCGACTTTGTTAAGTTTCTGTGTATTTTTTCTTTCATTTTTTTGTTAGAATGTTGAGATTTTAATTGAAGATAAATTGAATTAAAAAAGCACAATTTAAATTTCAAAGATTTTTCTATCTCACACACTGTTTCCATATTTAATGCTGAAGAAGTCCTATTTAAAAAATGTTTAAGTATTTAAATATTAACAACATTTTTCCAAGATCTGCTTATTTATATAAACATTAAAAATTAAATTTATATATAAATATATATATATTAAATATTTATAGATATCTGTTTACAATTCTGTAGATACAATTTAATTTCTATATTAGCAGCACTTAAAGTGTACAATGCAATATTTTGAAATATTGTTAGTGGTACTATGGGGGACAGTTTTGTAGTTTTAGTATACATGCTTAAATTTCTTTTACAGAAAATTGTATTACAAAACTTTACTACAGTATTTAAATAAATTAAGAACTTGAAATAATATTGTTATAATAATTGGCAACACTAATTTTTATATACGGTAATAAAAACAAAACCCCATCATCATCATAATCTTCATCTATCGCAATGCCATAAGTTTTACAGCTAAAAGTCATCGTCAGAGAGGAAGGATTGAACAAACAATAATTGCAATCAGAGCAAACAATCGACATTCATTGATCAAAAGTATATACAAAAACAAATCTTTATGTTGAACTCCTATTATTCATGCTTAAATAACCAACGCATAAACAATAGAACGAAGTCTAAAATAACAACATACAACATCTAATACACAAAGAACAAAAAACAGGGGAAAAAAATGAATTTAAAAGCATCCGTCGCATTAAAGCCGCACATCACAGAAAAAGGGAAGAATTAAATCAATGGTTGGCTGGCTGACTGGTTGACTGACTTGGCTGGTGGCTGTTTTGCTTGAAGGGTAACACGTACAGGTTGATATAGATATAAATAAGCAAATATTTAAAGCTTTAGGTAAATGTATGAGTATATCTTAATTATTTGTAGAGTAGAGAAGAAGTGTAAAACAAGGAAAACTGTAAGAAAAAATATAAATTGTTATGGCTTATGAACATTGTCAATGCTTGAGTGCAATATTCAAGTAAAAGTCACGGGTAAAGAAAAAAAACAAAAACACAAAACATACAAACAAAACCAAAATATAACAGCTGCTGAGTAGGTGAGACAATATATTATATTAACACAAACATGGTTAAACATACTGGTAATAGCTGTAAATTGTGCAAGCTTCATCATCTTCTGTTGTTGTTTTCCTTCTCCTCTTTCTCCTTTTCCTGTTCCAATCTGCTATCATTCCTTTAATGTTACCATTATAATAATGCACAAAATGTTTAAGACCTAGCAGACGTAGGAAAAGACGCAGTCATAAGAAATACTCAAGATTTCTATTGTAGGTGGTGCTAGCGGTAGTGGCATGTGTATGTATATAATTTTCTACAAATCTTGATATTAGACTGCCTGTCTGTCTTCAGTTTATGTTATTCTTTTCATTTCTCAATTTCTGCCGCTTTTTTCAATAAAGCAATTGAGAACAAATTAAAGTTGTGTTATTATAGTCTAATACAAGATTACACTACATGTTAACCTATGATTAGATATTGCTTTGATTATTTTTTTTTCCCCCATTATTAATATATTAAAGTACTATAAAGTTTAATAATTATACTGATCACCATTTACCACAAGCGGAAATTGTAAAATACAAGATTAAAACCTAATGTAAATACAGAAGAAAAAAATGTTAAAACGACGTTTTTTTTATAATTGTTTTCATTGTTTTAGCTTAATAGAAATTAATGTTTGTTAAAAACAATGCACCCATAGTTTTAGAGAAATATTAGAATGTGTTTTATTGGATGTGCCCCCGTTTACATTGGGAACAAAACTCCTCCTTAGCTGCTCTTCTCGTAATTACTGTTTGCAATGTGAATCTTTTCTGCTATTCGTTAACCATTAGTGTTTAACTTATTGCGGATTCTATATTCGATTGGTGTCCTCCAAGAAACCAGCATAAGAAGTACAAAATTCAACTCCTTTTGATGTCAATAAAAGCTTGAAATTAAAGGCTTAAAAAGAAAATATGGAATTGCCTACGTTAAATGAATGTGAAAAATAAAAATCAATTCTTCTATTGGATACTCTATCCCTGCGATAAATTCGTGCCGTTTTTAAAGAGAAGAAATGGAAGAAAAAACAACAAATACATCTTAGGTGATTGAGACATTAAACACTCTACTCTGAAGTAGCTCTTTTCTTATTAATGTCTTTGAAAAAGGAATTTTTTTCTTTTTGATAAAAGTAGTAAAAGACCACTTTTTTATCGTGTTTCTATTGTTAGTTTTTGCAGTACATTTTTGTGTTTCGTTTTCTTTTTTCTTTTGTGCAAAAAGAAGTAAATGCAGCAGCAATAACAAAAAATGCATATCTAAGCATTTTATTGTAAAATAGTAAAGTATACATAGTATATAGTATGATATACTACAGCAGTATAGTTGTTGTTGTTGTTGTTCGCATACCACATACACTAAATATTCGAACAAAGTTCAATGAAATATGAAGCCTTATTTTGTTTGTTGCAAATGTTGTTGTTCTTACTCATTTAATCGGTGGGTTTAGTGTTCCCCTTCTCTTTTTTTTAAATTCATATGTACATACGTACATACGGGTAATGGTATTTCGTTTAAGAGCACATTTTTATTCTGATTGGCAACGTGAACGCGTTGTTTTTATTTTACATAGTGTTTCATAAACAAATGTAGTGGGTACGATTATTACATACAATACCACGGTTTGGTTTTTCTTTTCCTAGTTTTTAGATTTTATTTAAATTGTGTTTAATGGATTTTAAAAACAAGTATGTATAATGCAAACTCGTTTCTCTTTTTTTCATCGATAACACATAAAATGTGTAAAATGTTGGTAAAATTTTAAGTTTTCTTACATATTGTATCACTTTACCGGTTCATTTAGAAACCGTGGGGAGGTGAAAAAATTGTTAAAACAGAAAAGGGTGATTTAAACATGGTCACTTTCGTGCCAGAACTTTTACAAGATAAGCTCATTGGGTGCTAGAGCGATTCTGGTTTTCTCGAACAAACTGTAAAAGTCATTGCACCTGGAAAAAGTATCTGGTTGGTGATGGAGATGTCATTGAGCCGTGTTTTTTCAAAAATGATCTTGGAAAAATCTGTACCGTAAGTTCAGTGTGCCACGACCATACGATAACAGACTCTTTCAGCCTGGAATTAAATATTATATGCTGGGAATATGTAGTTTCAACAAGACGATGTCAAGAGCAGCACAACACAAACGATTTTGCCTTTATTGCATTACAAGAATTCGTAAAAAGTAATTTCATGCCTGGGCGACATCAAGCCGATGCGATTTTACGACTTGACTTTTTTCTTGAGCTACCTTACTGAAAGTCACCTTGAAAGTCAATATTTGTCAAGTTAACGACGAAATAACGCCCGAAGTATCGACAGCTGTAACAAATCCAGAGGCAATCATTTATATGATTTGTATTTCGACCATAATAGCATGGCCCAAGCATTATAATGAAATGAAAGCTTTGTCCACGACATTCACGCTCATAGTCTAGCACACTAGCCACTAGACTACCAGGGCACCCATTTAGTATATTATTTGACAAGATTTTACAAAATTAACATACAAAGAACATTGTTTTTACAAAAATCCTTTTTTATTTATAAAAAATAAAACTGTTTCGAAAATCAAAATTATTTTCCCCAAACGTAGCTTATATTTTATATGTTTTTGCATATACCGTGCGTATAGACTTAAGTTTTTCAATTTTAAGCTAAATTTATTAAGAATAAAAACTATTTATAACACATTCTATTGTTATAGTAAAAGAAAAGATTCGCATGCTCATTGTTATTTCAAAAAATATTATATGGAAATCTCTTTTTCTCACATTAAAAACAAGAATAAGTTCAAGGACTTTTTATGTATGTACATACACTGATAGAAACTGTAACAGAGAGATGATTAATTTATTTTCTATATATGTATACACAAATATAATGTGAATAATTCGGCAAAAAATAGTCCATATAATTAGTTCATTGAAAAATTTTACTAGGATTTACGCTGTTAAAGCGATGAAACGGCGAAAGTCAGCAATTTGTACGACAGCATTAGGCAAGTGGGCTTCAATAATTGCCGCACCTTAGGTTAGTTTTGATTAGGTGGGGAAGGTAGGTAGTAGAACACACCCAATCAAAGACCAGACACGGCTGGTTGAGGCAACCTTTAGAAATGTGTGTTAAAAGAAGTAGGAAAAGATAAGACATATTAATTATAGGTGATATAGATGTGAATAAAAAAACAAATAGAAAGAGGGGTGAGAAACAGTAATTTTTCGGTTTCAGAAATCAATCCTGGCTGAGAAATTAAAGGCCATTGAAGAAACTTCGCCTCTGTATAACGGAATATGTTCAATAGCTTCAGACTCCCCCCATATTACCACAAATCTTGGAACAAGAAGATGTGTATTGTTCGACATACTAGTATTTGAACTCTAAATCGTCTCAAAAAAACCTATCAAGATACTAAAAATTTCCTTCCCCGTTTTTACAACCTTTACAATTTCCACAAGTTAAAACCAATGGTATTTGCCATATGCTCCTGAAAATAGTAACTGAAAAATAGATTGTATAACACTTTTTTTTCACCACTGTAAATGTATTCTATAGTCGTCAGTCATCATCATTTTAATAATAGTATCTTTTGATATGAATTTTTTGTTGTACACATCAACGAGCGAATGAAATGGAAAATAGAATTCATTACTGAATACAAAAACTTTGTTGAAGTCTATTCAACTGTTAAGTTGAATTTTATTTAATATACACATCGATTGCATGTTAAACTTGTCAAAAACTTATTCTAAATGAGTTCATTATCACCATTCCAATAGAAGCAAATGTAAGTGTGTTAAAATAAAAAACGAAATTAAAGAGTGACCCTTTAGACATGGTTAAAAATAATATTATAAGGATTCAGAATTTTCACAGAAACTAATACAGTCTATCATCGATTTAAAGCGTTTGAATTGATTAAATTAGATTACATTATTGGCCATACAAATCAAATTGTTCACGATAGATAGAAACAGATGATAATGATTTGATACTACATTCGGACTATATGTTGGATGCATTGGCAGACACTCAGGTAGTACCTAATTCCAACGAAAAAATTATCTGAAATTTGTCGTTCGTATTTAAACCGTGAGTCCCCGTTACTCATGGATAAAATTAACACACATAACCTGTGAGGGATGTAAGAAATTAGGACTGATGGCTTATAATGGCCAACAATGTCTATATGTGTACATATGTATATAGTATATAAAAATAGTAAAAACATGACATAATACAGTAATTTTCTTTTTTCTTTTTTGGCTACAGTAATTCATTCACCTGTAATTTACTAAAATTATGAAGAATATTTTATTAATAAATTTTGTTTATTTGCGTATTAATAATCATACTCGCATATACTACGTACTTTATTTATACATAGTAATCGAAATCGTGTGTTAATACAACAATCATTAAATCAGTTTGGCAAAGAATTTTTGTATTTTCATGATTAGATAAAACAAAGAATAAAATAAAATAAATAATATTGTATTTCCAAAAATAATTATCGAATATATTTAAATATCACTACATGGAATGTGAAAACGTACAAAAAGTGTCATTTTATGAAATATTGCCAACCAAATTTCTTTTAAAAAACGTTTGTAATTATGGGCCGTTTATCGTATATTAAACACCAGTATTCGTATTAAGTTTACACCACAATTAAATAGGCCTTTCAGAGAGAAAAATAAACAACAACTAGTAAAACAGTTAACACCCCACAAGGCCAGTCGTATGTTTATGTCTAAGCTCAGCTGCATATAATATTGATTTTCTTTTACTTTTTTTTTATATTTTAATACAATTAAAAATGAAATTTAGAAAACTAAAAAAAAATTAAGACAAAAAATATTCGCATTACAATTATGAAGAAAGTGTATTAATATGTATCTGTGTTAGTTCCACCTACACCTACGCAGACACATATTCTGTGTATTTTTTTTTTTTTTTTGTTGTTATATGACACTTTATTCCGTTGCAGAGTGTCATATTTCATATGCAAACCTTGTTATCGTTACTCATGTTATTATTATTATTTTTTTTTCGTTTTCTTCTTCAACTTTTTTGCATTAAATAAATGAGGTGATTTATTTTATTTGCATTTAAACACGTTCGTTGCCATTGCTGAATAGTAGACGATAATATTAAGCAGTCAAATGTCATACATAAAGAGATTTTGTTGTAAAAATAGCATTTAAAAGAATCTGGCATCTTTGTATTCTATATAATCCATTTTTCGGGTTTCAAAAGTAATCTATGACACTTTTATTTCTTTTTAAACGGAAAACAATGTTATTTTATATTCATTGCAACATATGATCTATTTGAGGTAGTTTTCGACCACTTTTCACACATTTCGAACGGTGTCTCGGTGATAACTTCACGAATGTTGGTTTTCAAATGCTCCAAAGTTTCAAGTCTTTTCAAATTTCTTTAAAATCGTCGAATTCTTTACACAGAAGATCAATTATAACAACCGTAAGCACCTGTAATGCTAAAAAAAAGTGACCATGTTTGAATCACCCACTTTTGTAATCAGTTTTAATCATTTTTACTTGTGATAAATGAACACTTCAGATGAAAGATATTGCAAAGCTAACGACCATTCTAGACAGGCGGATTTGAAACCATTATAAGGAAAACCCTATATTTTTTGAAATTATATTTCGAATTATCGAAAACTTAGATTTCTGAGAAATTTTTTTATAAAAAATGTAAAACCTTAAATTTTTTCTTAAGAATTAATATTATTAGTTTCACTCTATTGAAATTTAAACACCCTTTATTTGTTGCTCTTTTTCTGTTTTTATAATAACAATCAAACAGCTGTTCTGCTTTTCGACGTAAACAGAAAGCTGCTGTTTTGCTGAATCGTAACATATGCGACTCATATTGCAAAATTCAGGGTGGGCTTATACAATGACGACGACGATGACTGCGACAGCGCAATGAGAAATAACAGAAGTGCAACATGCCAGAAAAACACGTCACGCAAGCCAATTGGAAAAATTACAAAAAAAAATATTGTAACAACAAAATAATGGAAATTAAGTAAAAGTATAAAAGAAATATGTATTGTATATGAACAAAAAAATAAAAAAAATAAGTAAATAAAACCGAATTAAAATTAAATCAGTTTTGCTTTTAACATAGTGATGATGATGATGGTGTTAGTGAAACGTGTTGGAGAAAATTATGGATGTATGTATGTATGTACAATACATACTCGTATAAATGTATGTGTATATTTAATGAATAATATTTTTTGTTTCTCTTCATCTTAAGTACGGCTTATTTAGCTGCGATGATGATCAAATTAGACAAGATGATGACGCCAACGCTTTCATTTAAAAACAAAAAAGTGACAATAATTATAAAGAAGAATTAATTTCTCAAATGAGACAATGAGAAAGAGTAGGCATTTCTACTCAGACAAATAGAAAAGAGGAGTAAACGGAGATGCCAAATAGTGAGGTATTGTATTCCGTCACAAATATAACAGGCCTGAGAGTGATAGTTGGGATAAGATTATAAAAAACACCAACTTGGCATCACTGCTGTTGCAATATTGTTAATCATTTACATGTTGCAAATCCAAAAAAAAAAGAAAACAACATCAACTAAGAAAATGTGAACAAGGAACTGACATTTACATATGTTCCTGCTTAAACAGTACAATGATTAACAAAAGTGCAAATACGCTTAAATAGAAAATATATTGTTAGCCTAGCAAACGGAAAAACTCCGAAAAATACAAAATGTTGTCGGCAATTTCTGTAAAAAAGTTAAAATTGTAAGAAATTATTTTAACAAATATGACTAAGTCTTTGATTATATCACTGACTGTAACTGCTGCACCGAAACAACTGATTATTTTTGATGGTCGTTCATTGTCGTCTGGCATTTTCAAGCGTTGGTTGGGTTGGCTGGTTTGTTTCGTTGCTTGTTTGCAACATTATTATTTAAATGTATTTTGTTGTTGTTGTTGTTGTTGTTGTTCAATTTGCGTTCGCTTATTGCACCTTTGCATTTTGCAATAAAATAAGTTTATTTAAAATGAATGAGTATATTTTTTGTCTTCATAGCATTCAAGTATGAGTCATTTACAAAGTTTAGTTACATTAAAAAAAATATTTGTTTGATCCATTATTATTGCATTTAATTGCATTTAAGTTTAATGGATCATTCGCTTTGGTCTACGGTCAATTATAATTATAATTTTAATAAAATGTAATTATTGATTTTGGATAGATAGATAAACTCAGTCATTAGCCTGAACAGTAGTTTTGACAGTATTATGACAACAACCACAAAAATTATTTGAAACTCCTCTTTGTCTGCTTATTGGGTATTGGCTTATGGAAGGAAGTCAATGCACTTTTTATATTGTCTGGATTCTGATTATCAACAATAAAATTGTACTTGTTTGTTAAAGCGTCGGAAACAAAGAATAAGAAATTTTGCAAAAATATACATATTTATTTTGTAGGTTCGTCGCCTATTGATTTATACCAAAGAAATTAAATTAATTTAATGTTTTAATAAATAAACATAAAAAAATTCGATTCAAAAGATGATTTTTAGTTGAACTATTGTCAAGTAAGTATTGTTATCAGTAACTGAACATGGCAACGAAAATTCGCCAATGGCAGAAACTTTCTGTAAACTTCTTAAAATTACAATTCATTACAAATAAAAACTTTATTAGCTTATATTGCGACGATAATCATTGTATAACAGTTCTGATCTTTAATTAGAAGTCTTAATAATCTACAAATTACACTCTCAGAGTTTCAGGCGAGTCATTATCGAGGTGTATGTTCTATTGTTGTCATTAGAAACTACAATTCCTCTTCTAAAGACTCTTATTAACGTTAGTAGCCTCCAAACAGCCCAATGGTTGACACTATATTTTAGAATATAATTTGGACTTAGAAAGCACGAGTCCTATGATAACACTAGAGTCATTTTTCATTGCCAAGAAACAATGGATTAAAATCAGCAAAATAAAAAAAAACCCTTTCACATCGATTGGCAAATAATACTGTTGCATGAGTTGTGTATCTTTAATTGAGCCGTTTTTCGAATTTATTGCATAAATTACAATAATAATGATACGGTTTAGAATAGATTTTCTAATTTTAGTTTTTAATTCATAAAACTGTGGTTTTTCTGGGCAGACTATTGACGCTTATTTAAGTAGAATTTATTTGATACTTTTCACAATTCACACTTAGCAGATTATGAATAACGTAGGTACATATGTATGTAGAAGTGTTGTTTAGAGAACAATTTGTAATAGATTACAATTGCAATATCAAATTTCTGTTGTTGGAAAAATAGCAAAATGCTCGTAAATAGCAATATTAATCTATTTATTTGTTTATTTAATTGTTTGTTTTTATAATAGTACATATAATATTATGATATGATATTTTGTTAATTTAGAAAGAAGAAAAGTGATACATATAAGGGTTGTAAATACGTATGTAGCAGATATTAGACATTTTAAATGCATAATAATATGTTTAATTTTTATTTAGTGCAAAAAAAATATTAATTGTGAAAATTATTTGTATATTAAATAATAAAAATTGATGCATTATCATTTAATCAACAGGAATGATTAGCCGGCATTTTGCCAAAATTTAAATCTTAATATTTATAAAATAACAAATGTGTACGTTACGTTACGTAATTTACTGTCTGTCGATCTGTCTACTGAGTATAATTTCAATTATTTTTTTTATTGAAAATCTGACGTCTGTAAGTAAGTATACAATGTCAGAATTATTTGAGTGGGTGAGTATTCCTACATACAAATGTACGTACATACAAACATTCAAATGTATATATGTATATGATATATGTTTTGTATTATTCGAATTCTTCAATAATTAAGTGTACGTATGGCACACGACGAAATTTATAGCAGATTTATTTTAAAAACAAAATGTTTCAACAAAAAAACAAATAATAATTTTGTTCATTATTTTCGTTTATTGTTGTGGGTAATTACCCGCATAAGTTTATGTATAAAGTTAAGTGTGAATTGTGGCTATTTAATAATTGGCTTTCTTTATTCAACGCTCTTTAATTTTATTTCATATTTTATTACATATTTAGTTTAGCAATGTGGTTTTATTAAACGTTTTTTTTCTTCTTCTTTACATAAAGTTAAAACAAAACATATTTAGAGTGAAAGTTTATTGATATACTAAGCAGTAAGCAATAGGTATTAAAGGTTATTGGCTTCTTTTTTAAAAGTTTGTTAACAAAATTTTATTGGCAGTAATATTTAATAAGATTAACTTTGGCTATACAAAAATATAAAAGTTTGCCTATTCAAACAGGTAAAAGGAGAGATTACAAGGACCAGTCATCGCGAACCTATGTTTATAAACATATTTCGAAAAGGACAAAATATTCCATGAGTTTTATGTCATGAAGCCTTGATGCCGTTTGGAATATATTACGCTATGGCCCTTTTAAGTAATTTTCAGTCCTCAAAATTAAAAAAAAAACTGTTAGTTAGCGTAATGTTTTTGTGAATGATGAGATAAATTAGGTTGCAACTGACCGCTAAGAGTGCAGCGATTAGGCTTAGCATTACTAACATGTGGTTTGCGACTTCCTTTTCCTCAAGTAGATCTACGATACTCTTCCATGGAAACTCCCAGCAACGGTAAGAATATGTGTAAGATTTTCACGGGAGTTGGAGGTGTGTATTATATTAGAAAAACTGTTGAGACAGATTTATTTTAGTGTACAATTGTAATGTTCTCCAACATGAAGTCTCCCCATGCTATGCAGGGGATTGGTTAAGGTATTACCAATTGAAGAGCATATAGGCAACTAACCCATCAATAGTGCACACTCAAACCAAACACGCATGTAATTTATCACTCACACGACTTAAGTAATTATTATGCCAAAGGCGTGCAATGAAACTTTCCGGTATTTTTAATATTTTTGTGTGGAATAAAATTATTAAAAATATAAGAATAATTTAAAAAATTGAGAAAAGAAAAGAATAACAAATTCTATCCATTTCCTTTCCTTATCATAAAATTCTATATTATTATTGTTATTGTTAAATTTCCTTATCATTTATTTTATTTATTGTTTTTATTTTTCTCTTTCATTATTGTTTACTCATAATACGAGTACATTTATTAACACTCAAACATAGGAACACACAAGAAAACATGCATTGTTGTTCTCTTTCCATATATATATATGTATATGCACATAATTTTTTTCTAGATAGTTTTCTTCTTATATATATTGTATGTGTGCATGCCTTAGGGTATCTTTCTCTCTCTGCATTTTCTCTTTTTCAGTTTTCATGTGTTTTTTACATTTTGTTTCTCATTAGCCGGTGGTAATGGTGATTTTTTTATTTCAATTTTTACCTTGACAACTTTCTGTACATAACCAACAACAACAATACTAATGAGAATGGCAGCAGTAATAAATGCGTCATCATAAATTATTTTTAAATATTTGTTAAGAAGCTATAAAGTTTCTAATTAAAGAGATTTCTTAATAATATTACGCTTCATATGAGACGTATTTTTTGATTTTCATTTTGGGGAACACTTTGCTCGTAGTTAAAACATATGATTAAGTTTTACGATTACAGATATCGTAACATTTGACGATTTTAACAAGCGTACGTAAAGGCAAAAATGCCATAAGTTTTTTTGAATATTTCAGCAGATAGTGAAGAGCAACAATTAGTTCAGCTGGCAAAAACAATACACAGGTAAAATTGATTAAATAATAACTAATTTTTGTAGTAAATATGTAAAAGATGTAGTAGAATTAAATACAAAAATCTTCATTGTCGCCAATTAGATAATTGAGCACATTTTTATTTGTTTTTTGTTTTCCTTTAAAGCATAAGAAATCCGAAAAGACAGCATCAAAAGCTTTTTCACTCGCGAAGAGTGACATGCCCATGGCAGGAATTATGGAGTTTTGCATTTCAAGATAAAAGACAACGTGAAGTTATGTATATTGAACTCGGATCATTAATTGGGGAGGGGAGGTAAGAAATTTTTCGGAGTCTGAACTAAAAAACTTTCCTGCATATATCCAAAGAACAAAATCTTAATAGGACGGAGCAATATCACTCATGGCTATTGGTTTTATCATGTGTTCGTCACATTTCCCTACAGAAAACTTCAACACGTAGGGTCTTTATGTTTTAGTTTCTTAATCTTTCCTATGCCGCCATGACGTCCAAAGTCTATCGATGTTATTACCCCCAACGTAACAGTGCTCCCAATAAAGATTTATATTATACGTGACATAGACACCTCAGCCTGAAAGACAGTGATTTTTTACATTACAGACATTTTGGAATCAAGTCTATCACAACAGTCGAGTGTGTTAAACAAAGTCGACAAATTTTGAAACTTCTTTGATTAGATAGTAGAAATTTTTGAAGTATTATTTTTAAATCTGTCAGTGTTAAGCCCTTAAATAAGAGGATATTTAGAGGACCGGCATTCATGACGTGAATTCATTTATTACACAATATACATACACACATATAAAGAGATTAACATTTACAAACGGAGGTACAACTTACCTCATTGATTGTTAGAAAAAAATCCTTTTGATGAAAATTTGTTAAAAACACTTATCTCGTCTTTTATCAACCAATCCACACCACGCCAACAAAAACAAAAATGAGAAGAGATGATATTAAATAATCGTTGTAAATTGAGGATTGATTTGTTTCACTTTTTCAAGTCTCTTTCCCAGTTCAACGATATTTTTTGTTTTGCATAAATTATTTTATTGTTACTATATATGGGAAAAGCAAACACACAATTAATAAATTAAACACAATAAACAAATGAAATTATAAAAATATTAATTAAAAAACAAAAACAAATTAGACAAGAAAGAGAAAGAATATAATAAATGATTATTATGTTGTTGTTATCTTTAATCCCTATTTATTGGCAACTCTTATATTTGTTTTTGTACTTTTCTTGTTTTTGTTTCCATTTCAACTCCCTTCTTTTTAACTTCACATTCGTTAAAATGTCATAGATTTTTTCTTTTTTTTTACTTCGTTATATGATTTTTCTTTTTATTTTTGCATATATATTTTTTCTTATTGTCGGCTTTTTAATCAACTGCCACCCAACCCATTTTGTACTGATTTAACACACTTTTTTATCTAATTGGCACTGTTTCCACGGTTTTTATTTTTCTAATTAATGTTTTATTCAAACAAATATTTAACAAAATTTCTGGTAAATTTATGCATTGCTGTTAAAGAAAGAAAAAGCACCACTCACTATAAAACACAAAAAAAATTATATTAGAGAATTCTTTTTCCATTTGTCATGGAGACAAGAAAGTTTTTTTCTCTTATATGAGGAGTTTTTACAAAATATATTTTCTTGGAGTATACTATTATTACTTCTTTTTTCCTCTTTTTATTAAAGATTTTTATAATAAATATTTTGCTGAGGTAAATTCAAAACAAATTTTTATATATTTTTTTAAAGAAATGTTTCAAAAACATTCTCTTTTCGTTTTATATTTCCGTTTTTACACGACCACTCGTTTTGCCAGCACTCGTCGCACTGAAAAAGAAAAAGACAAAAAGAGTTGTTGTCAGTGTTGCCATTTTTGGTTTTTTCCTTTTAATTGAATGTGTAGATGTGTCAATTTTTGTTTTGTTTTTTGTTGTTGTTTTCAAAAAATGTAATTGTTAATTAAACATAATTTAAATTTAAATTTTTTTTAAAAAAATATGAATTTTAATTTGTTTGTTTTTTATTTTGGTAAATTATTTTATAAAAAATTTTTCCTTCCTGGCAACACTGATGATGGTTGGAAAGATTGTTCGTTCAAAAAACCACAAACAGAAAACGTTTGTAATTCGCACATTCTTTTTTTTTGTTCGGTTTGTATAAATAGTGGTGCTTAGCGAGAAACACAGCCCATATACTTCGGCCATAACGCTTTGTTTTCCGTAATCTTGAGCTCTTCTAATGAAACCTTTCGACAGTTCGAGTCCAGATTGTTTTTATTATACCATTTAATTTTTTTTATCTAAGCTGTATGAAGATATTTCTCAGAATTTTTTCTGCATTATTTTTTGTATTTCCCCTTTTAATATGTTAATAAAGGAAATTTGCAAGATTTAATAATTTTACAACACATTACATAAATAAAATTTTTTGTTATTTACTTTTGTTTTTTTTTTTAATTTCAAAAAATCTTCAGAGAACTACAAAATAGAATGTATGAGTGTTGCGATAAATAAAAACTTCTGGATGATAATTTGTTTTTAATAATTATTTTTCTTTCATTTTATTATAATTACTTATTTACTGTATATATTTCATTATGGTAATTAAATATTAATAATAATTGATTTTTTATTTGCATATAATTTACAATAATTATTTTTATTATATTTTTTATTCTTGTAATAAATATTTTCAGCAAAATTTATATGTTGTTTTTTTTTGGTTTAAACTATTCTGGCAAATTGCATTTAAAAAAGAATTGTTTTATTATTTTATATAAACAGCAAAGCTGTGGCTTAAAAAATTGATTATGGATGGATGTTAACAAATTATAAACACAACAAAAATTAAAAGAAATTAATAAAAATAAAAATTGTTTTGAAAACTTTTTCTTTAAATAATAAAATAAAAAATATAACTAATAAAAAGAATTAACTAAATACAAAAACTTATAATAATTAACAATTTCAATTTATTTTTATTTATCATTTCTTTCTTTTTTTTTAGCTTATTTCGTTTTTCAGTTTTTCTCTACAAATGCAAATTTATGGTAGGTTTTAGTTTCAATATATTTTTTATCGGGTTTTTTTTTATTCGTTTAAGTATAAATACGTAATAAACAATAACTTATTTAGATGCGAAATTTATTAAAATACAATAGATAATATTGAAATAACTAACCGTAGATTGGGTTACATACATATAATATAAAAAACAATAATCCACAGAAAAAAATATCAAGAAAATACATTTCTCACATGTAAGAGCACTCAATAGTAGGGTATACAAAGAATTTATTTTAAAAGTAAAAAAAAAAAATTGAAAATTTTTATAATATAATGAATTTTTGCAATACAAAATCGAAATCCTTAAGCCTAAATATATAGCAAGTTTAAAAAATAATGAGACAAAAAGATTTTAAATAAACACAAATTTCGATTTACTGCCCTGCTACATCACTAATTTCTAATAATTATTTTAAGCTTGAGAATCTTTATGAAAATGCTATGATTTATTTTCAACATTTTGCCATAATAACTTTATTAAAAAGCATAACATATTTAAAAATCAAATAAAAAATCAGCAAATTGTTGTAAATAAGTCTCAAATTTCATAAAGGATCTTAAGTTTAAAATAAATATTTTAAATTAATAAAAAAAAAAAAAACATTTAGATAGGTAAACTAAAAAGCGATTTTTTTAATTAAACCATAATAGTTAACCTAATTATAAGCAGACAAATTATATTTAAATTATTCTATTTAAACAATAAAAGTCCAAGCAAAGTTTTCGTGCACATTTACAGTATTACAAAAACTCTAGTTTTTCATAAATATGTATGTATGTGTAGTGAAAAAAAAAATAACCCAATTCTTTCAGTTATTTTAAAAAATTATATATATATATATGTATAAGCATATGTATATGTATGTGTAAACATTTTTTTAATATGTTTTGTTTAAATAAAAGTAAAATAGTTTTACTAATTTTTGCAAAATAATCATTTAAAATTAAGATAAGATGATTATTAAAGATCAGTTTACAGGCCTTGATATTTTTCTTTTTTTAATGTTAATTTTTTAATTAATATTTGCTGTATGCGTTTTGTTGTTAAAGAGCTTTATGTTATGTATTTAATAATAGAACATTGACTTCTTTTGTTTTAATGCGTATTTCTTTTCGACGATTAATTTATTTCATTTCATTAAATATATGCAATATGTTTAATTGCTTACATTTTTATTTATCATTATTTAAAAAATCGTTATGTATCTATAATAATAACAATAAAAAAACATAAATGGATGGTTTTACAAAAGTTATTACAAGAAACTGAAAATTTTTATTAAAAAAAAAAAGACTTACAGTTATCATGCTTGCTTTGAAAAACATGAGTGAGTAAGGACAGGAGAGAGAGTATAAAAATATTCATGTGGAAGCATATATAAAAACAACATACTAAAAGTAGGTGGTCAGAAAATATACTATAATTGCTAATACAACAAAACTGTATGGTAAGAATTGTTTAAGCAAAACTTGCTTTGTAGAAATACCGACGTTAGCTTTAAGCTGTAGTAACGCAATTTCATTGCGTAGTTCAAAATTTGCCTTTTGTTGTTCATCTAGACGTTCTTTATATAAAATCAACTCTTCCTCACGTTCCAAAGCTGTTACATTAATGGCATTTAAAACAGGATCCTCTTCCAATTCCAACTCTTTGTCTACTTCATTTCGTGACTTTAATTCAGCTTCATTGGCATACGATGATAGAGAAGACGTTTCGCTTGTGGACTCTATTTTTGAAGAATTGTTTCTACTTTCATTGATAATTTGTTCCAAAGCCATTTTATCACTCTTTAAATTATCAATTATTTTATTTAGACTCTCCATTTTTATTTTAACATCATCACATTCTACTTGCATTATTTCCAATGTATGCTGGGCTTCCATTTCGGTTTGTTGCAGCTTTTCATTCAATGCCTCTACTTGCGTTTGATACTCCTGCAGTTTTTCCCTCAACGCATGGTTACTATTTGCTGTTTCGGTTTTAACATTTATAATCGTTGTGCCTGCCGATGTATTTACTGGCGATGAGAGTGTTAAGCTTTCGACATCTGAATCTGATTCTGTGATATCTGATTCTGATGATTCAAATGTCTTTGCTGCTATGGTCGGACTTATGGCATTGGATGGTAATTGCGTTTTTACTTTCATATTGGAAGTTGGTGATTCCTCTTTATCGTCATGTTGTTTCAGTTGCTCTCCCTCATGCTCTAGCTTAACGCTTTGTTTTTTACGACTTTCATCTTGTTCCCTAACACTATGCCATATCTCGTTGTAAGCTTCTCTTAGCATGTCAACGCTAGATTTTAATAGCAAATACTTTTTATTTTCCTTAGAAAGCACCCGATTTCCTGATGACGATGTCGTTGATTTGCCATTGCGTTTAATAATAAACTCTTTATCGGCACGAGCACCTTCCTCAGCATCATCATCTTCGTCACTACTGTCATCGTCCAAATCATCCTGTTTGTCTCTTACAATATTGTCACCGTCGATAGCACATTTTTCGGTTTCGGTTTCAGTTTCATTTTCCATTTCTTTTTCAATTTCAGCTTCCAGTTGTTGTAAATTCATTTGTACATTTTTCAATTTGCTAGTGAAATTGCAGCGTTTCTCATCGATTTCCTTTGTAGATTTACCCAAATCGTTATCGATTTCATCTTCTTCATCGTTTTCGTTTTCATTACATATAGCCTTAAATATATCAAAGGATCCTTCGTTTTTATTTAAATCGGAATTCTGTAACCACTTCATAATGGTTGTTTCTTTAACACGTTTAGGTGGAGATTTTTCCTTTAGAGACTCATCATCAAATGCTTCCGATTTCGTTAGCTTTGTTACAAAATCAAAAGAATAAGTTGGAAATACGTTCAAATTGTAACAATAACTTACCTTAGATTTATCCAGCTCTTGTTTCTTATCTTCTATGCCGTTCAAATTATCACCGAATATGGATGACAATTGGGGTCTTGATTTCTTTCTTTTGATTGCCAATATATTTGGATTAGCCTGTTTTGTTGTACTATTAACCTCTTTAGCCTCAATAGAATCATTGCCATTACGTTTATTTTCATTATTTGTCACATCAACTTCATGACCATCGACTTCATGCCCGTCATCACTTTCATCATCCTCGCCTAGATCCATATTTGCTATAGCAGCATCAAGCTTTTCGATGGCCTGCTTTTCCAACAATTCTTCCTCATCGTCGAGTTGATCGGCACGTTTAATTAATAGCTCCGATATTTTCTTTTTTAAATCCTCACACTCTAGTTCACGTACTCGTAATTTTTCCGTTAGCTCTGTGAGACGTTGTTCTTCACGTTCTTTGGTCTCTTGCTGTTGGCGAGCCATTTCATCTTTGTATTCATTATATTCTGTTTCGAGACGTAAGAGTCGAGAATTAACGTCTTGTAAAGTTTGTTTAGAGTTCATAATTTGATCGCGCAACAATGAACATTCGTTGTCCGATTGATTGTAGGCTGACTCCATTTTAGCCAACATTTGCATGGCTTCACAACGCTCTTGATAGACTTTGCGTAAGGCCTCTTTGGCGGTCAGTTGATATGTACTCTTGTCATCGAGTAACTTAAGAACCTGCAATGATATTACATAAACTAATTGTGAGCTTACGTCTCTAAAACCCAACGGCCGAGTAGCCGCTGCCACTAATACTTACCTCATTCCTAAGAACATTTTCAGGCACATTTTTTTCCATAAATTGCAATTTCTTCTCTAACGAGTGTATACGATGTAACAGCTGATCTTCGGTTATCATCGATTGCCAACATAAGGCTGAATTCTTTCGTGTGGCGTCTAAGACATTCTGAATGTTGCACAATTTGGAAGTCAACACTTTCTCGCGTTGTGATGTTTCCTGTATGTAAAGATTTAAGCGATGCAACTCATCGTAACTTATGCGACCTTCGCCAGAGTATTGACTGCGACGGGCAGACCAATCGATCGATATGGCTTCACGGCCGTCAGGTAAATATAATTTAACACAGGCAATGATACAGCCGTGAACTTCTTTGCGTGAATTTTCTAAAACATCTACACCAAACTTGACAATATCACCGAAATGCAATTCAGCCTCTTCATCGCCTAATTTATTGTCATTAATAAATGTACCATTCGACGATTTTGTATCTTTGACCCAAAATTTACCATCTGGTGTATACCAAATGACGGCATGCTTACGCGATAATACTTTACAGTCGAAAATTGCATTAGTTTCGGAGGCTTTACTTTTTGCTATCAAACGCCCCACCATACACTCAACTTTTGGTGTTAAATAAATAGTACGCGTTTGAAATGGATGAGAATTGCCTTCACAGATCAGAATGATCTTGGCTTGACCATTATTATCGTAAGATACTGCAGGTACTGTTGACGCTGTCGTTGACGTTAACGTAGTGCTCTCTAAAAGATTACTATCACTTTTGGTTTGATTATTTGTAGTATCCAACATATTAAACGACTGATTCAGTTGTTTGGCAGTTAATGATGTAGTGGTTGTGGTTGTGGTATTATTGGTATTTGACGATTTTTGCAGACCTGCTACATTTGCCGTTAATGCCAATTGACTAAGAAAATTTGGCTGCAAACCAGCTGCTGCCACTGAATTATTAACATTATTGGCATTATTGGTGGCATTTAAAGCTGTTTGTAATGCACTATTCAAAGCTTGCGGAGTTATGGGACAGCTAAGTGGTACCTGTTGTTGTTGTTGTTGTTGCTGTTGCTGCTGAGTTATAATATTTTGTTTTATGGTAGACGAAGTCTGTAGGGTATTTGTATTGGAATTCGGATATGAATTTAATTCTTCAATATTCTTATTAGTATCAGAGTGATTACTTATAAGGGTACTTGACTCTGACTCTTCCAACTCTTTTTCCTCTTTTAAAGGAAATTCCTTGAGGTTTTCAGCCATTATCTTTAATTTATTAGTATAATTCAATACAGTTTCATCCAAATTATTATCCTCTTTTAGTTTAGCTTTTGCGTTAAACAAATTTTCAACTTCAGAGATCTTACAATTGTTTTTATCATCAACGTTCAACGTATTGCTCTTTACGTATTGCTCTGGGAAGTTTTTATCGGTTTCAATTTTATTTTGTTCGTTGTTGGCGTTATCGTTTACAATTGTTTTTATTAAAGTTGTTGTTGCTACTGTTGAGTCTGGTATTACTGGAGATGCTTTGGACTTTGTTGAGTCCCCTGCTATAGTCTCTGATTTTTGATTAATTTTTGTATTGGTATTTGCATCAACAACTGTTGTTGTTCCTGCTGTTCCTGTTCCTGTTGCAGTTGCTGTTGTCGGCAATGTTTCTGAAGCCACAGCAATAGTTGCTGTGCTTGTAACTGTTGAGGTCGTTGTATTAGCTGTTGTTGTAGTTGTTGTTGTAATATTACCGCCTGTGGTTGCTGTATTAGCAGTCGCTTTAAATTCATCTTCGCATTTATTTTGCCATTCGTTACTTACTAAAACCATAACTAAAAGAAATTTAAATACAAAAAACGTTATAAATTTTCGTAAAATGAAAATATTAATGCTCTAAAAAAAAAGAAAAACAAAACAAAAAAATTATAAATTTATTGATAAATAATATGTGTCATTTCTAAAAAAATACAATGTGTTCTTGTTTAATTACACTGTGCAGTAAAAGGTTGAAAGTTTGAACAAAAATTATGACAATCTTAAATAGGCATAGTAAAAACACATAAAGCGGAGAGATAGAACAATTGTGGCTAAGAACAGAATAGTTTTAAAAAGGTACTGTAAAATACATTTTTTTAAAGAATATGTCCTTCAAAAATTAAATTAATTGTGTGTAATAAATCGAAAGCTTGCTTTATTACTCAGATACATAGATCATCAAAAAAATTCAAAACACATACATATGTATACATACATATGCATACAAAATATATATGGCAATGCAAACAATGTTTGCTTTGAAGATAAATAAAAGTTGATTAACCTTTAGGCTGCATGCCGCAACAAGAACAAATTTTCTAAATTAATTTTCCCGAATATATGCCAAAGTTATAATACAACAAAAACAATAAAGTACATTCCGTATAGGCTGGCAAAAAGAAAACAAATCGAATTAAAGTTTGAATATTTAAAAATACATTTTCAAATTTATATAAAAAAGAAATATATAAAACGATATTGAGCAACAACTGGTCGATCGGTTGGCCGGCCGGTCTACTAATATGCGTGCATATGAAGCCAAGAAAAATCATTTAAACAGACAGTTGCGTTGTGTTTCATGTTTATTTTCTTTATTATTGTGTAATTGTGGTGTTATTTTTGTAAACAGACAAAAACCACCAACAATACAGCCTATATAATAAAGAATATATCGAGAAAATATACGGATAAATAGGCACGCTAACGCATACATATGATATGTACTCGTATCTTAACATAAACAAATACACATAATGGACAAAATGTTTAATAGGATTTAATATCGAAGAAAAAAAACAACAAGAGTTTAAGTACAAATTTCTAAAGTACTAACGGCAAAGAAAACAAAAATATATTGTTAAAGATTTATTATATTATACAATACAAAAATAAATTCAATTGTAAACATTTTAAAATTAAGGACAAATTATTTCAAAAAGGCTTTAAAATTTAATATTATCGTAAGAGTTTTGTTAATTGGTTTAGTTTTTCTTTTACAAAAGTAATTTTACAATATTGAAAATATTTGTTACCTTAGCAACGTTACTTGAAACATAGAGCACAACTTTTAGGTCTAAGGGATGCGTTGTAAATTACACGCCATATTAATAAGAACATAAAAAGAAAATACACAATTTGGTATTGAAAGAGAAAAATAAAAGGTGCGAATTATGGTTTCTATTAGCCAAATAAAGCCGTTACAAACATTTTAATGTGTATTGTTGTTTGCTCTCTTAAACTCATTATGTGTTATAAATTAATTTCAATTAATCTTTGAATGTTATAAAAATATAATACTGAATAAATTAAATAAATAAAACACCACGAATCGAAAAAAAAATTAAAATTTTAAAAACTTAAAACGTAGCAGCCGCTAAAAGAAAGTGAGAAACGTCTAAAAACTATTTTCCTAGTTCCAATAATATGCTTTTATAAAACTCGAGCAAGCAAATTTGGAATTCCTAGCTAGAGATACTCATTCAAATACTGACTAATTGCATTCAACCATTTTTATATTTTATTTTCCACATACATTTTGATACCATCGAATTCTTAAATAATTTATGGCATGTTATGTTTTACACTGTATATAAAAAAACTATAAATAAATAACAAAAATTATAATTTTACATTTTTTCGTTTCTCCAAGTGGAAACAATAGTCATTTAGACAAACAAACGAAAAAAAAAATCAACTCAATTTACTCTTTATTTCTGTATGAATTTCACAAAATCAAAAACTAAATCACAATGAATCAGATACACAATACGATTGAAAAAAAAATTTAAAAACTTTATACATACTACACTTTCGAGTCACACAAAAAACGAATATAGTTTTAATATTTAAAAAATATTTTATGCAAAATTTATACGAGTGCATAGAGAAGAAATGTAAAAAAAGTATGTTTGTATGTACTATATAAAACGTTAATAGAATTTTAAAATATTTAAAGTAGTGAAAATAGTAAAATACAAAACAGAGTGAAATAGAGGGATAGTGAAAAAATATATATATTGACATAATTAAAGTATAAATAGCTTTAAACAGTGAGATATTTGAAAACATTTACATAAATTAGTTTTTTTTTTTTAACTAATATTGCTTTATAGAAAACAACTACTGACCGGCAGCTAGACTAGCGGGCAACAAATCTATGCAACAACATGATGTCAATGCTAATGTTGATGATGACGGAGACAACGATAATTCTTCAGGCGGCGGAGACGACGACAATGTGTTATTGTAAGACACTACGACCGAGTTGAAAACAAAATTAACTGGCTATCGGCACGTTTTTCTTTAAAAGATTATTGGCAATAAGAAACAACACCCCTTGGAAATATAAGTTTTTACAAGTGCTTTAATGATGATGTTAATGATGATTTTACAGCATCCAATTTCTCTATAGCTTAATTTCCCTTGTTTTCTTATTAAAAACAATGAAATTTATGCGTAGCTAAAAAATTTAAATAAAGAATTCATAAGATGTTTACATTAAATTTATGTTTACAACAAATATTTGAAAAAAAAAAACAACTTCAAAAATATGATATAAAAATACATCTCTACTAAAAAGTACAAACTACGTGTAAACACAAATAGGTATATTTAATTTTTTTTTGAAATATATCTGCTATACCCATATTTTACAAATTCCATTAATATGAGCAGCTCTTTGCTTATGTTGGACTTGACGAAAACCACTGTTTTTTAATTGTCGCTATTACGAAACAGAAAAGTTATGTTCCTGTAAAACGCAATTTTATCAAATGCTTTTGAAAATTGTGTGCTTGTGAAAAATCTTTTAGATTAAATTGTATTTAATTTAACGAAATATCGAATTCTTGGGTTTGCCTTACTGCTCAATTGCTGTTAGTTTAATTGAACGACCGAACTAATGTACTAAGTCTAAACAGCGGCTTTTAAGTGGGAGTTTCTTTTTCAATTATTTATTATTTTATTCATTTCGCCAGGTATTAAATAGAAAATGTACAAAATCATCCCTGAAAATGATTAAAAGGCCTTACAAGCTAAAGCAATAAGTGTAGTTAAACTATCGTCAGCAAATCATTATTTCGACCCCAAGGAAATTAGAACGACTCGAAAATGTTTCGGTCAAAGATTAACAACTCAGCGGAAACTGTATGTACCAGACTCTTATGAACTATGACCTCAACAATATTCTTTATCGAAATAACCAAAAATAATTGAAACTTTCAACGCAATGCACCAAAAAATGGATATTTGTAGTAATCGTGCACACTTGAGAATTTAGCAAACAATCACTCGTACAATATAGGCATACGTACAATCAATACAAGTAGCATTAGAAATTTTCGTTAACAATTCTCCTTAATTTAAAATTAAAGAAAAAAAATAGAAAGACACATTCAACCGTGATATACGAACAAATATCGAGTGATTGATGCTTCTATGTACAACGGACTATTACAAAACTATCACAACAAATCGACGCCTCCGTTCTATAAAATTCTAAGTCGAAAAAGTGTGTTTTGAGTTATGAGCTCTCAAAGTTTTCAGGCGACATACGACCATATGTGTATTCTAAGGAGATTTTTCCCTATAACTTCGGAACGGATCGGCGCATCTTAACCAAAATTTGGCAGTATTTAAGTTAGAACAAGAACATTAAAAACGTACTAAGTACACTTAGAACGTTATAGAATGGAGGCGTCGAAATGTTCTGACGTAATTAGTACTCGTTTCGAAAAGTTATATGGTTCTGCGACCTTCGCATAGACCTCATCGTTGCAGGAAAATAGTTTTCCTACTCTTATTACTTCCATGAGGATAAGCGTACTTTTCCATTACATGAAACGTTGCTTGAATAAGTACCATCCCCTTAGTAAAAACAGACCTTTTAAGAATTAAAGAAGTAAATATGATCGCTAGTTTATAGAACAGTCGTAAGTACCATTAGTCCTATTTCAAAACAGAAGCAAGTTGAGTCAAATGAACTGTTAACGCATTTCAGTTGGCTGATTACAAACAAGCATTAATTTAATGAATCGGTTCCAAACGAACAGGGATTAAGGAGAAAACACAAAAAAGGGATATTTTTTGAGATTACCACTAGCGCCACAACAACATCCAAAAAGGTCTTACCATCACCTAGCTTTGACAGACTGTATTTTAGCTTCGAAAAATTATCTCAATTGCCTTTGATAGAAACAAGATACTATTCCATGAATAGTACACACTCAAGTTAATTCAGATTCAACTACAACTTAATAAAAATTGTCGGAATGTAAGGAGCTCCCACACAGCCATTTATATTTTGCACAAGTTTCTAATTGAAATTTCATTGTACATTAAGGAATTGTTGACTCCGGATTTACTAAGTCTATGCTACATAGACGCAGTCAGTCAAGTAGTTTAGACAAGCAGACAGAATCAGAATAATTTTTTTTTTACTTTTCTTGTTTTTTTATTATTGTCTTCTCGTTGCTATTGTTGATGTATTGTAATTGTCGACTTTATTAAACTTTGTATGTGTTGGTTAAATGCGCGACAAACTGACTGACTGGTTCGCTCGTTCGCCCGTTGTTGGTACATTGGATGGCAGGCTGTCTTTTTATCATTGTGTTGTTGTTATTGTGTTCGATGTTGTGTCAGCTACTTTGTTCGCTGCTTTTGTTATTATTGTGCATATATTATTAATTCCAATAAATTAACTCTACTTTAGTTTTTTAATTGAGTTTAATTGCACATTTTTTTATACATTCACATCATACTTTGCTTTACTTTTTCTTTCAAAATTTAAAAATGAAAAATATCTATTTTTTGTCTTTTTCTTTCTTCTTTTTTTGTATTTCCACTCTGTATCTTACAATTCTTTTTTTTTCTATGAATTTAATCGATTTACTTTACGACTTTTTTCCAACATCATATTATTTTATGCATTTTCTTCCTTTTCTTTTATACAATTTTTTATTATTATTATACGCACCTTTTTCTTTTTGATTCTCTTTTTCGTTTCAATATAATTTTTTTAGTTATAAAAAAGAAAAAGAATTATATCGTATTATCTTGGAGTATTTTGTTTTTATTCATTTGAAAATAATAGTTTAATAAATAAATAAATCGATTCTTATAGATTTTTTTCGTGATTTCGTGTTTTTATGTTTTTTTTAATGATTTTTCTTTTATATCATTTCACAAAAAAATTTTTCGTTTTGCACAAAAGAAGAAAATTATTAGAAAAGTTATACACTGAGAGCAAAACGTCAAATAAAACTGAAAGAAAACAGAGATGTTAACATTGACAAATACAACATACCGCTGAAATGAAAAAAAACGTCGAAAAAAATTTAATATACAGAGTTGCGTTAAGGTCTGCGTGAACTTAATAAGTTTAGATTCTAAGCTTAAATATATTATGACTTTTGCCACTCTCCTTATATAGTAAAATTTTATTTATTTATTACCCTATAGACTCTTATAATTACAGTATAGATCTAGATGTTTAATAATTTAGGTATACGTACAACATAGTAATTATAAAATAATCTTATTACATATATGTATAAGTGTTAAAAAATTATTATAATATATAGAACATATTCACCATTCTACATATATAAGATAAAGACAAAAAACGCTAAACAAATAAAATATCAATTTAAAAAAAGGTAATGAAAAAACTGTGTTTCTTTCTTTAAAAACAAATAGTGTTTAAAACAAACACGAAAGCAAATAAATAATTAAATTTCTTCTGTTTTCTGTGTCCCTAGTAAATAGCAATGTATTTATCTATATACGTAAAGTTGACAACACTTTTGTTTATATTTATTGTGAATATCATAATATAATAGAACATTAATACCGTAGTGCTGGAAGAAATGTTGAAATCTTTTTATCATGTAACAAAGGTATCAAATGCTAAAGAAAAACCTTTAAATGTAGTAATAATTCAAATTTTACAGCGTTTCATAGCTTCCAAAACCACTGCCCATCAGGAAGCCCTTATGGCTAGAGGGCTGCCAAAAAGAGCACCCTTGCCAGGCGTAGAAAATATTGTAGTTGTAGCCTCCGGTAAAGGTGGTGTGGGTAAATCCACTGTAGCTGTAAATTTGGCAGCTACCTTTGCTAATATGGGTAAGCGTGTAGGACTATTAGATGCAGACATTTTTGGACCTTCTATACCTCTAATGATGAATATACACGAAGAGCCTTTAGTAGATGATAAAAATCTAATGATACCACCCATTAATTATGGTGTGAAATGTCTTTCAATGGGCCTAATAACACAACAAGGGGGAGCCATTATATGGAGGGGTCCATTAGTTATGTCAGCTGTTCAAAGATTACTTAAAGGGGCCGTCTGGTCTCCTTTGGATATATTAATAATCGATACACCACCAGGCACTGGGGATGTTCATCTATCGCTAACGCAAAACATACCCATTGATGGTGTGCTCCTAGTGAGTACTCCACAAACAGCAGCTTTAGAAGTTACGCTTAGAGGAGCCCAAATGTACAAAATTTTAAAGGTGCCTATTTTTGGACTGGCCGAAAATATGGGTCATGCCATTTGCGGCAATTGTCAGCATAAAATGGAAATATTTAAGAACACAACACAAACATTTGTTGAACAAATGCAAACTAAAATATTAACTTCCATACCACTAGATGGTAATATAACAGACTGCTGTGATACGGGTATACCAATGGTCCTAAAATATAAGCAATCTGAATATGCAAAAAGTTTTGTAAATTTAGCTCAAGAAATTTTAAACAAATTGGAACTAAAGAACAAAGAAAAACTATGATAAACTATAAGTACAAATAAACAAATTCTATTTATTCTTCTTAAGTTTCTTCATTTTTTTCATGGCTTTACGATGGGCATATTTTTGCTTCGTAATCATGATTTCCTTATGTTTACGTTTAATATACTTTTGAGCCTCTGTATCGGCTAGAAGCTCATCCACTAGAGTGCGTTTCTTATTCCGTCTAGTATCGCGTTCATGATAATAATCCAAAGGAGAATGTTGCACGGTACCAATCTGTTATTAAATTAATTGAAAACTGCTTTACGATTAATTTATAATACAAGATGTGTTAAATATTACCTGGAAATATTTGGGTAAAACTTTAAGATCGTTTTTCTTGTAGAAATGTTTGGGATCTAGAACAGAACGCATTTGTAAAATTTTCAAATCGTTTTCTCGTTCCTCTGTCAACTCAGTAGCTGGCATATCAAACCATCCTTTGCCTTTGGTCTTAGATCGCTCAATCTTAAATACAAGAATTAAAGGACTATAATAAATTTTGAAAAAATTTATAATCGCTAAGAATTATTAAATTTTTATCAGTTTACTAAAGATGTCATCAATTAGACTTAAACCAATGTCTAAGCATTTTTATCTTACTGAAGTTAAAGTCAAAGCAAAGAGTCTCAAGTGTTTTTTGTATGTAAACCTTCATTAAATTGTTTGTTCACCACTCGAAAACAAACAACAGTCTAATAAAAGGATTTTTTGTTAGCAATTTTTCTTTACCGTTGGCCTTACAGAGATTGTTTGACACTTCGATAACAATCACTAAGATTACAACGGCTGAGACTTATTTTTCAACTTTGCTTTACTTAACACGAGTCTGGAAGATACTATAAATGCTTCAAGCAACGTTGATAAAGTACTAAACTCATTTACTACATGTAAATTAGTTTATGATGTCGAATATGTCATCAGTTTTTTTGCTAAATGCAACATTATTATAAAACGCTTACCCTGTTTAACTCCCTCTGTTTCTTTTTTGTTATACTGGGCAGCTCTTTTAATTGTTCCAAATTAGTCACCATTTCTGATTTAGCCATTACCTTTTTGATATTAGGCTTAAAGACATGTTCTTCATCACGTTTTCCCGTGATTTCGTTGAAATCAGAATGGTCCAAATCTATCATACGTTTCAATTTGGGTTTGGGTTGATTTTTTCTAGCAAACGCTTCATCAGCTAACTGCATAACATTTTCCATCTCCTGTTCCACCTTTGAAGACGTTTTACGTGTTACAGCCAAAGTGTTTTCGATTATATTGGAAATGTCTACACTTGGTGGAGGAAGACCTGAAGCAAAATAAGTTCAAAGACAATTATTTCAGTACATAATTGAATAAGAAATGAATTAGTAAATAAATAATAAATTACCAAATAAATCATATTCTTCCTTTTTCTCCTCGTTATTTTCATTTTGTAACGCAGCTGTGAAATTTCCAATTCCAAAAGTTTCTGTAGACTCCTTCAGTAGCTTTCGCTTTTTCGAATTTTCATATTTCGGCTTTGTTAGGCTATCAGCTTTAAGCAACTCCTGATTGCCTGAAGTATCAAGCACAAATAGAGACATATTTTAGCATTTATTTGCTAAAAAGAAGTGGTTGTTTTTAGATTTGAACTCTATAGTATATAAAAACGTGTTTGTTTTTCACAGGAGACGCTGAATGTAAACAGCAGCAGCGTAAAACAATCAGCTGTACATAATAAAAGTAACATGCGTTAATAATTCGTTGTGAATTAAAAAGGGAGTTGCTGTGATATCACTATACACTGAATGACTGAGAAAAAATTGCAGCATTTCTCATGTGTTTAAGCAAATGTCAAAATACCTTTTTTTGCACTTTTTATAAGACAAAAATGAAAACGTGCGCGTGTTTTGTTAAATCACACGTTTACAAAAAATTAAAAAATAAACATTTTAATAAATAAAAATTGTTAAAAGAAAGTGTAATATAATAAGAGTGTACATATACTAAATATTTCCTCATTCATAACACAAAAATCCTACATTTATGTAAGAAAATTGGCTTTATACCTTAAATCTATTCTATACAGCTACGCAATTTTGCAAAACAGCTGGACCCCTCATATAAAACAATCGTTTTAAATAACGTTTAACAAATTGGTGAAATATATTTGAAAAGGTTTATTGTAACGTTTTGTGAAATTACGAAAGCTTTTTGGTGAAACAAAGTTTTTATAACCTGACTACAATGGCTCTCAATTCAAATATGTCAGTGATAAGCGCACGAACTTCGCGGACGGCTTTATCTTCGATATTAAAGTCTTATTCACCGTCTGAAAGAGATAAAACAAAAAATGCTATTATCAATAGAGTTAGATTTGAAATGCCAAAACAAAAAGGTATTTTGGAAGTGGTCGCTGCCGTAGAGGAGCGTAGGAATTATGATCCGATGAATGAATTTGTATCATTTTTGACAGAAAACGATTTGGAAGTAAGTAAAGAAAGTGAATGTGTAGTTATTGGAAACGAAAGGAATATATTTTATTTTTAATATTTTTTTTAACAGGATAATGAATTCCTTAGCATTGTTAATGATGCCCATACGGTAATTAATCAACTAAGTCCAAAGTTTTCACCTCTAGTCGAAGCACTGTTGTCTTTGTCATGGATTAAACGCTCACAAGAATGTCGCAAGGCCTATAGTGATTTTTGTTTGGGCATGCTAGTAGCTCATAATAAATATTTAGAGTTTGGAATCGCCAAACTAATAGCTCTATGGGTGCCATTAACTAACGATGCTGAGAAATGGCAAATTGAGAAACCAAATCAGGAATTAGAACAAGAACTGGAGGTAATTCATAAATTATTAGAGCGTGTGCTAAATGCAATACCCATGGCTTTCGATGCCACTTTAACAGCTATTGAAGCAGCGTTCCCCTATTACAAACGTCCCACTCATATGGTTGTGGGCTACGTTCATAATCTACTTATGATGTTGGGTTATAAATCCATGTTTACCGAATATGTGATAGAATTGATAATGCAAAAGTAAGAAATGAAAGCATATAAATATTGTATGAATAATGTGACCAGGCTGTAATTCTGTTACAGGTTGGTTATTTTAGATGTTAATGCACCACGTAGCGCTATTGAGGAATTGGAAAGCGATAATGAGGATGAAGAAGATGACGATGAACCGGAAATCTTCGAAATGGACGATTGCGAAGAAAGTATATATTTTAAAGCTCTTTTTTATTATCATTTGTAATAAATTGCATTTTTCCACAGAAATAAATAAACTCGATGAACCTATGAAACATGCCATAGCTCATACTTTAGATGTATGCATGTTGAAAATGTTTGACTTCCTTAAGCAAAGAGGTCCTCCAGTTCTAAGTTTGAGAGATAATGAAGGACAACATAATCTACATGATTCGGTTAAATTTTTAAAACTTTTAATTAAAGCTTTTGATGACGTTATTTTACCCATACACAATACCCATCATGTACAGTTTTTAATATTTTATTTCTGCAGCTTAAAGGTAAGTTTGTGGTTAAACTCATTTCTGTAGTGTTTCAAAACTAATTTTTTAATCAACAGCAAAGTTTGGGCGAGATGTTTTTATGCTCTTTGTGGGATAAAATAAGAAATCCTAATTGTTCAGCGGTTATAAGGCAGACTTCCGTTGGTTATTTGGCCAGTTTTTTGGCTCGATCAAAATTTATAAACGTAAAGTAAGTATTATAGAAATGGGTTTTTTTTATCAAACTTTTCTTATTGTGTTTTTTTTTTATTATAGTACTCTAAAGCATTACTTAAAAGAATTGTGCTGTTGGGCCCATCAATATATACAAGGTTGTGATCAATATCGTTTAAACGGTTCTCTTAAGGCCAATCTAGTATTTTTTTCAGTATGTCAGGCCATTTTCTATGTTATAGCCTTTCGTTCAAGGGATTTAACTGTCGATAAAAAGAGTAAGAAAATATATCAAAAATTAGAATATCCGTATAATATCTATTATTTACAACAGGTTTATTATTTTTACAATCCCTACATTTATCGGCTTTGGTAACATGTAATTTTAATCCCTTGAGAGTATGTTTACCAGCAGTAGCCACTGCTTTTGCCGGTGTAACAAGAGCCTATCAGCTGGCGTATTGCCATGCTATATTAGAACGTAATGCTAGAAGAAAATTAGCCACTGTGTATGCAAACGATACTGCTACCCCCGAAGAAACTTTGGATACCTTCTTTCCATTTGATCCTTATCTTCTAAAAATGTAAGATGTACTAATGTAATTAACTGCATAATACTAATCTTTGACAACTTTTTAGGTCTAGCAAATATATAACACCCATATATTTAGTTTATCAAGCCAGTGAAGCCGAAGAGCATAATGCTGCGCTACCCGAATCTGTAAACAAATCGCGTAAACGAGGTGACTCCGAAATGATGGACGACCATGATATTGATGATTTTATTTTAAGTGACAAACGTCAAAAATTAATCTCTTTAGCCAAAAGCCAAGAAAGAGAAGCTCAATTCAATTATGGCTTATCACCTGGTTTTCACATATAAATAAATAGCATGAGACGTGAAAAAGAGTTTCCAATTAATTATATTAAACGCATGTTTATTTTTAAATGAACATTATTCATCTTCCTAATTCCCATGAAATGTTTTTGAAATAACCTAAGAAGATTCTCTTAGCTTTTAGTTGATTTTTCTTTTTTTTTTATAAAAAATGAATTTGAAAATAACCCTTTATAAATTATTTATTATAGTGATATTTACAAAATCAAAAATAACTGAAATCATAAATGTAGCATAGATATACAATATTACTGCATACTTATCTATTTAAAAACTGAAAAAAGTTAAATTTTATTTATAAAAAAGTAATAAATAAAAATGTATGTATATATATACCTTTATTAAAAGTGATTGGACTTCCTATGTTGTATCAAATGGCCGGATGTACGAAATTCTTTAAAGCACTTTTTGCATTTAAATGGTTTTTCCTCGGTATGTATTCTTAAGTGAAGTCGCAATGATTTTTTCGAAGCGTATTGCCGTGCACACACTTGACAATTAAATTTGTCGCGGTCTTTTTTATGTGTCACCATATGAGTTTCTAGAGATTGCTTGGTACGAAACTTTCTAGAACACTCAAAGCATTTATAACTATACACAGTAGAATGTTTATAGTTAAAATGCTTTTTTAACCAGGCTTGATAGCGAAATGATTTGCCACATTCACTGCATTTATGTTGCAAACCATGTTGATCGTCAATAGATTTATTTTGAGCTATTTTCGGTGCTTTAATATTTTTAATAAAATAAGTTTCTGTAGCTAAAGTTTTGTCTTCAAACGAATTTTTTAAAACAATTGGAATTCTATTTAGTGCTGCGCTGTTGTCCAGGGACTCTGTAGGCGTTTTTATCAGCTGCTTTAAATGAGTCAGCAAATGACTGCGGCAATTTTGAGCCGTCATAAACTTATTATCACAATATATGCATTTATAAGTTCTAGCACGATCTTTGTCTTTTGTATGGCTTTTAAAATGTATTTTTAAAGAGCACTTTGTAGCATAGCTTTGTTTACATTCGAAACACATATATTTCCTCAAATCTTCATGTCTTTTTTCATGTTGCTTAAGTAAAATTTTGCAACTAAATTGTAAACTACATAAGTTGCAAGTATTGAAATCAAGATTATCTTTTAAAGTTTGCATTTCACTGCCATCCAAATTGCCTACATACTGAGGTTGTGGTAATATGGTTTTAAGCAACTGCAATTCTTTGTCTTCACCATCATGCTTATGTCTTAAAATGGAGGTTAAAGTCTTATAGGATTTCAAACATTGGGGACATTCGAATGTAACATTGCACTGTGAAGAATTGTTACTATAAATATAACGAATATATGTAATTGAAACATTTTATTTATAAAACCAAAAACAAACCTTAAATGTTTCTCTAGTTTTTGTACAGCACTAAAGCTTTCCTGGCAATTAGGGCATTTATAAAATTTGTGGTAGACACCAAGTGTTAAGCTGAACTTGTGTATTAAACAATGAGTTTTTAGTTGGGCTGTTGTGGGAAATGACTTTTTACATAGAACACAAATAAATGGTCTTACACGGGTATGTACCCTTAAGTGCCTTTTGGAAGATTATAAGTGTATTATAATTATTTAAATTGCTAATTGAATAAACAAATTACCTTAAATAATTGTAAGTCTTGCAAAACTCTTTACTACAGAATCCACAAATGAAATACGTTAATCCATTAGTACGCTTAATAGTTTGTGTTTTAATTAATTTAAACTCTTTACCAGGATATAAATTATCTTTAAGGACTACTTCGCGTTCTAATTTACGTTCTACCGGGACCAACTCATTTGTTATAACTAATGCTGTGTTACCACGTTCATTTGTTTGAATATCATTTTGCAGCTGTTTCAGTTGTTTTAAAACCGAATCTGCTAATATTTGAGGATCAGCGTCTTGCTTTTGATTAATCATAACATGGGAAGTATCCTGTTTTATTGTATCAGTATGGTAAACCGTTTTGTGCTTTTTTAAAGACGCGGGAGTAGAAAACACACAGGTACATTGCGAACAATTAAAATTTTTGCCGTTAACCTTTCGGATTTTGGGATGTACATGATCCACATGCATTTGTAAGTTATACTTCTTAGAAAATCTACTAAAACAATAGATACGTAAAAAAATTATTTGTTATACAACGCAACACAATAAGGTTTCTTTTAAACGAGTTTAATTTTATATTTTAAAGTTTCTATATATTGAAAGGAGACAAGAATGAGATGCTTTATGACAACTCTTCAAGGAAGTAAAGAAATAGTAATACATCTATTTGTACACTTGTCAGTATCGTGAAGGGTCCAATTGTCTACAATGTTCTTGCTTTATGTCTGATAATTACCTTAACCCACACTGCTTGCATTTGTAAGAGCCTGGTTGCAAATGTTGTTCTCTGATATGGCGATTACGGGAAGATATGCGTGAAAATTTTTTTAAACACAATTCGCATGTATAAGAAGGTATTTTTAATGTCTCTAAATTATTCATTTATTATATTATACTTTTTAAATATCAACTATATATCATTTGATCGAAACGTTTACAAATTGTTTGGGCGAAGATTAATTAATTTTAATTAAAATAAGTTTTGTTTATAAACAGACGCCATATGGTAAAGGGCATGTACTGGGAAATAGTAACAGAAAAATTCACTGGGAACTGAGAACTTTAAATTTCACGGAAGAACGAAACTAATAACATTTTAGCGCAGAGGCCTATTTGTCGTTTTAAATATTTAATTAAAAAATTAAAGTATGTGTAAGATTTCTTCCCAAATCATTTAATATTATTCAAATTGTCTGACTTGTGTCCGAATGCAGACATTGTCCTAGTTAAAGATATTTTTGACGACCATATGTACTTTTTTTTTATTAATATTCCTTACATTGGAATTGTACCTATTTTTTGTGATTTTGACCTTTTCTACAGAATTATAAGCATTGAAAGAAAGTCATAAACTGAGGGCTGGAAAAATTCATGTGAATGGAAGCCATTTTCATACAATTGTTTAACACTTAGGGTGCCATATGTGCCAAATATAATACACAGATGTTGAAGTTAACGCTCTTCTACATCATCTTTTAACAAATTTCGGTCTGAGGTTAAATAAATTGATTAGTCTCTTATACTCAAAATTTTACATATACAATTAAAATTTCTTTAACGAGCACTAAAGTGTAATGAAGGTAATTAACTAAAATTCACTTATTTTGCAATTAAATGCCACAAATATTCTACCAAAAAAACTACAATTCTTCCTTAAATTGATCTACATTATAAAGGATATGATACTCATCTTCATATTTAATATTTCAACTTAATACCCACTTTTCTGCAATAAGTTTGTCGTTTTCCGTTCCAAATAGAATTCAAGTCCATTTTTAATTAACGTGTTTTGTTTTATTTATTTTGTTAAACTTGTATAAGAGAATTTTCATAGAAAAAAGCTCCATTGTAAAAAAATTCCAAACAATACTCCGTCCATCCTTTTACCTGTTGAGACTACAACTATTATCTTAAGCAACAAACTCGTAAGGAATGGGAGCCAACACAATGGGTTCTTCGATTTTCTTGACAAAGTGAGCTTTCTTGGGTTGAGCGGGTTGGCGTTTCAAGCTGACCCAAGTACCCTTAGCTTTGGCTTCCTTCAACAAACGTTCGTTTTCCTTGACACGGCGCAAGAAATCTTCACGGCACTTGGAGTGATGGACATGTTCAATGCGGACATTGATACGCTTGGGTAGGATCTTACCGCGTACACGTTTGTTTACAATAACACCGACGGCGTGAGGGGTGACATTGTAGACACGGCCAGTCTTACCGTGGTAGGCCTTGTAGGGCATACCCTTTTGGACAGCGCCATGACCCTTAATGTCAACAATATCGCCGTTCTTAAAGACACGCATGTAGGTGGACAAGGGGATGACACCATGTTTGCGGAAGGGACGAGAGAACATGTCTCTGGTGCCGCGACGATAACCCTTAGAATTAGTCATTTTGATATAGTTTGTTGTTCCCTAAAAAAAGAAGAAAACAACGAATATTACACAAACACTTCACACAATTTCTTAAACACTCTTATTCTCAATGTAATACTCTAAATTTTTCACAATGTTTGTTGAGTTTTTGCAATTAATTTTATTATTTTTTTGATAAAAATCACTAACCTTTCAGAAAATACCGTCCACGCGGTTGTATAGTTGGGAAAAAAGAAAGATGGCGACGGTAGAGTATTGCCAAATTAGAATTTATCACGAATTTCGAGCTTGTTTGACATTTGATATAGAAAAGTTGTGTTCAGTATTGATAAAGAAAAGTGTTATTTTAAGAGCTTTGTTTATTTGCAAAATTTAAGAATGACAATACTGTACGTATCAGCTGAAGAAAAAGCTTTAATATTTATATTTTAAGTCATCTATATAAACAGCTGTTTAAATATTTGTTATGTTGTTTAGTTCTTTCGATAAAGTAAACAATTCAAAGTAAACAAATTAATAAAAGAAATTCGCAATTTAAGTTGTTCTACTCTTTAATTTTGTATATAAGTTAAGGTCATTAATTAAAAGCTATATAATTCTCTTATTGTAAAGAAACATCTATAATTTTTTTACGTTTGAAAGTAAAAGGGTATTCAAATGAAAAATCTAATTAAAATTGTATTTCGCGAAAGCGATTGAAAAAACAAGTGTTATCATTACAGATCTACTGTCGGAATGGGTTATCCACCACACAAGGAAACAGTTATTGTGCCAAGGAAAATTGTTGTCCACTGTTGAATATTATTTTTTGTTTCATGCTTTATTAATATTTTCTTTTTTTGATTTTTATTTTCAATATTACATCAATTTTATAGGTATGGTTTTTATGGGAATATTATTTTTACATATTTTCTCCTAAATTATATTTCGAACGTGTTTTTATTAAACTTTTCACCTTTTTAAGGATATTTTTTTTTGACATAGGCTTAGCAATTTGTTTTTTGGCTTTAAACAATATATGTATATATATATAAATGGTATAAAAAACTTAAAATTAAAAGTATACAAAATAAAAAGCCATAATACATCTAATGAAATAAAGATTAATTAATATACTGAATACTTTCTCCAAGTGCAGAGTTTAAAATAATACATAAACAACGAAGTTTGATTGAAATTTTGGCAGCTTATCAACTATTTAAAACACCGCCACAGATTTTTTAAGGTTAAACAACAACAGCGCCGGCCTCTGAACGGCTAACGGGCAAATCAGGACAATTTTTCCAAGTGTCTGTTAAAGGATCATAACATTCTACAGCATTTATGGTGACTTGGGCTCGATAAAATGTTGCCTCACAAGGCTTTGAAAAATATTATTAAAAAAAAACTTTAAATTGACTATTATTGAATTTATATTTACCTGATCACCGCCAGCTACATAAAGTAAACCATCAGCAGCAGCTACAGCTGGTATGGCGCGCGGTACTGACATTGCACATACAGTTGACCAAGTGTTATCATCAAAACTGTAACGTTCTACGGAACTTAAAACGGCTTGAGAATCGCTATTACCGCCCACTACATATAAATAGCGATCCAATATTGCCACACCCATTTGGCAGCGAGCCACTTGCATTCTTGCCAAAGGCTGCCATTCTTGGGTAACAGGATTATAACTGTAAAAAACGAATATATTAACAAATACAAATTGTATATACTTTTCCTTAATACCTCACTAAATCTGGTAAATGGCGACTGGATATAGTGCAACCGCCGACTATGTAAATCAGGCCCTCAAAACTTACAACTCCCATACTAAAACGAGGCTCTGGCAAATTATCTATAATTTGCCAAACATCTTTATCAGGATCGTAGCGTTCCATTGAACCACCAATATCGTCTCCAATCCAACCTCCAACGGCCAACAGACTATTGTCCATGGCGCACAAACCAAATTCACAACGTGGAACTATCATTGGCGCTATAGGCGACCAACAATCGTTTTGCGGATCATACACTTCACCATTTGCCAGAATCTGGGCTCCTCTTTCGCCACCAATTACATAAATTCTGCCATTCAAAGCAGCCACACCTGGCAAAATGCGTCCAATTTGCATAGGAGCTGTTTCAGACCACTCTCTGCGAAATATATCAAATTTAGCCACTGTATCAAAGATGTCATCGGCCAAAATCCAAGTTGACGTAGTTTCACGACGAGAACCTCCTATAATGTAAATATTTTTTTTAGCCAATTGCCGCGGACATACACGCAAAGGCACCAATTGGCCCCGTTTTGAGGCTATATCACGACATATTGATCTTAAAGCAATTTTAACGGACATATCGCGGCAATCTCTTAAAGCCTGGTCGATTACTTTAACTGGTACCAAAGCCAAACGCACCAGCGATAAGATATCAAAAACAAAACATCTTCTTTGGGTAACATCATGTTTTATCCAACGCAAAGCCGCCTGAAATACTTGAGATTCAGAGTCCACACGTAATAGTTCAGATGTCAAAAGCTGTGACAATAAAGTCTGTGGTGTTTCTAAAAATTCATCTTCCTGAGTAATCTTTAAGAAAGACAAAATGAAAATAAAAATAAGTAAATAGAGGAATAACAAATTAAAATCAAAAATAGTTGGAAGTTATTACCGTTGGAAAATTGGCATGCACAAAGTTCAATGCACTTTTAGCTAAGGCTTCGCAGTTGTGAGCTTCAGCAAAGCGTAAAATACCCAAAGCATTACTAGCATGTAATTCTCGACACAAGAATTCGCAACACCCGTCTACCACTTCATGCAGTTGTAGCATATCGGCGGCAGCCAATAACTCCTGGACGTTGGTCTGTTAACGTTTTTATTTTATTTTTTTATTGAAAAAAAAAAAACAAATACATTAGAAATGATATTTATGTAAGAGCGAAATAATTTTTATTATAGAAAATAATTAAATAATTCCACAGTGTTTATAATTCGTTTTTCTAATATTAAAAAATCAATTTGCTTATAATTTTTCTATGGACAGAACACATAAAAGTCTACTTTAAGGATAAAATCCTAAATCCAAAAAAGAAATACATTAAAATAACTAATTTTAATGTAAGCAGTGCACTTACACTTTCTAAGATTAAATTTTGTGCGTAATTTAATCATTTTACTGGTTTTTAATAAGTTAAATTTATAACATGAACTTACCTGTGTGATTTCACATCTTCCTGTATAGATAAAGTCTAATAAAATATTTAATATTTCACCATCGATTGTATGCAATACTACCGTCTTTTGATTAACCTCATTCAAACCCAATTCCGGTCTAAACATTGCTTCAAAGTAGGCACTCGCAGCACTTAAAATAACACGATGTGCTGCATAAATAGCTCCACCGGCCACTATATCAACGTCACAGAAACGACTTTGCGAACGTAGTTGATTAAGGTTGGTCAGTACTTTAAATGGATATTGGCCGTTGCAATAAGGTGGTGGTTTGTTGTTGGAACGTTGGGAATTTATATTCAATGAGGTAGTGGTACCATTGGAATTCGAGGCTGTTGAATCAGTACCACTAGCTCCGGACGCATCGGTAGGGGAATTATTGCCATTACCGTTATATTCGTTTTGCGGTGAATAAGATTTCAGAGGGGGCATCTTCTTACAGCAAAAAATATTTATTTTTTGCTTAAATAATAAACAATCGTCAGGATATATGATCACCCACTTGTTTTCAGTTAAGTGTGTTTATATTCCAGTTTGTTTTTTAAGTTTTTCTTCAATTAGTTTTAATTAATTTTAATTGGCCAGCAATTTTCTTTTCTTTCTTTAGTTTTTCTGTATTTTTTGTAGTACTTTTCTTTCTTTTTGTCTGTCTGTCTTTTTTTAATTTTCGTTTTACAACCAATTAAAAAAAGTTGAAAATATACTGCTAGCAAAATAATGTTCAATGTTTTTTAGTAACTTTTTTAAATTTGTATATATATTTTATAAATCACATATTTTCTAACAAAGTTTTACGCCTTTTTTCTTGTTTTAGAAGAGTAAAAGCAAAAAAAATTTTGTGTACAAAAAACTGCCAGCTAATCAGTGTTGTCAGACTATTTTCAGAATTTATTCCCGATTTATACATTGTCAATCTCAAACTTCGCCAATATAAATACCATACTAGATGCCCATTGGACGCTTTTTAATCCAATGACTCTGCTAATCGGGGAGAAATTTACTTATTCCGGACACAATCCCTACATCTCACTTCACCACCGGTAATATGGTGCAATTATTGTAGTACAAACACGTCGGTGGTAAAGCCGTTTTTATTTTTATTAACGGTACTCGGCAGTCGTTCTCATTGCTTTTCGTATTCTAAAAGCGAACAAACACTTAAAGACTAAAGACAGAGCCCCTTATTTATCATTATAGCATTGTTAACCCCATTAATAGTTGAAAAGCGCAAACCACCATAAAATATGTAATAATAAAAAAGTAATGAAAGTGTTTTAAAATGGAAAAGTCTAAAGTACTGAATTTTTTAACACTGGTGTTTAACATTGTGTCCAAATGTTGCCAGGAAACTAAAAATCTGGAACCAACTTCTGAAAAAGAAATCACCAAAGAGACAAAAACCGACTTTATGAATTCATTTCTGTTTAATAATTTTTCCTGATTTTAAATTTAGCTAATTTGTAGCTTTTTTGCAAGCATTTAAAATATAAAAGAAAGAAATTATTCAAAAATTTATTTACGAAATATTTTAAATTTAATGCAGTTTTCTAATTTTAATTTTTAAAATTTCGAATAACGGCACTTTGCTGAGTTTCTATTTTATTCACCACACTGTATAAATTCACCACACTTTGTAAAAACTCACCACAATGGAAACTGACCACTACAACAGAATTCACCACACTTCAAAAAATTAAATTTTTTAAATTTTAATTTATTATTTTTAATTAGTTTTTTAATTATTTTTAATTTCCCTCTACCGTCCGTACGTATATCGGACCACAACAACAACGAAGAACGGCAGCGTACAGCAGCACGGCACACACCCAAAACCCCAACACAACAAACACCAACCAACCACAACAACAACTACCACTCTTTTTCTCCTCCTCACTCAGCTACTTTAAAACCCCACACCACCACCAAGAACCAATCAATACAGCAAGCAAGGGCAGCAACCAACCCAACACACACGCAGCACACCCAACTCATACCGACCGCTATTAAACAAACAGGACTTAAAATTTCTACTTATATAAACCGGAAACGGAAAAAGAATGTTCGAATTAGTACGTTTACTTTTTTGAACGAACTAAAACGAATTTTTCCAGTGTTGCCAGGAAGAAAAATTTTGTTACTGGATCAGTGTTGTCAACCTTCATATAGACACTACTTGTGTGTATGGTAAGTCTTTTTTTGCATGTTCAAATAAAATTAGTTTACAAATTAGTTTGAAAACTCACTCGTGAGTTTGTCGGGTGAGGAGGGGAAAAACGAGTGATGGAGAGAAGGGAAAACGAGCGGGGTGGTGAGTTCTCAGTTTGCTGCTGTATTTTTTTGTACCACCGCGCTACGCTCTCAGCCTTTTTTTTATTAAAAACAAAAATTTTTTATTTTAATTTATTTATTTTTTTTCTACTTTTACTACTTTTTTGCAGCTTCCTTTGTTTTCTTTTTAACAGCTTAAAAAAGAAAAAAAACTATTTGTGGAAATCGGAAATTAATATAATTTTTTTTGGAAACCAAAATAAAATCCAAAATAAAAAAAGAAAAAAAATTTACTCGTATTCCCATGTTTCCGCCCGGGTTCGAACCGGGGACCTTGTGCGTGTGAAGCACACGTGATAACCACTACACTACGGAAACTTGTTTAAAATTTGTACTAAATACTTTACATATACCCTAAAGCTTCACATATATAAAAATGGCAAGAGTACAGGTCTGTTCTAAATTACTTAAACCAATTTGCACATGTTATTATAACAACTCTGTCCTTTAAATATGTAAACAAATACAGCTGACATATTAAACAAACGTTATACGCGGACGAGTTATTTAACCAACCAAGTAAACTGATAATATTTATAGTAACAAAACTAGTCTTTAGAATTAGAAAAAAATGTTTTTTAATAAACTACTGAAATATAAAACCGCCACTACCTTAAGTTTACAGTTACAAAACATTCATAAAATTCTTTATAATAAACGTTTATTTGCTACAGCTGAAGCGAATACGAATGTTTTGAATTTCCATAATGAAAAAATGCAAAATTTTTTAGAATCTTTGCGTAAAGAATTTTATGTTTTGCGAACAAATGCTACTGGCAGTGATGAAGATTACAGGCGTATGGCTCAGTTGTCTGATATTGTAAAAATGCTGGAACAGCATCGTGCCTTAAATGGCAACATGCCCTCACAAGAAGATATTGACGCGGAGAAAGATGAGGATATGAAGCAGTTGATTAAAGAAGAAGCCGATGTCTACACAGGATTAATGAAAAAAACGGAAGTGGAACTTATGGAGAAAATGCTTACGTTAGCCGACACAGAATACTATCCGTCATTGATATTTGAGGTTAATGCCGGTGCGGGTGGCCAAGAGGCCATGCTATTTGCAAAGGAACTGTATGACATGTATACGAATTACTTTGATAACAATAACTGGGATTATGAGATTTTAGCAGAGGATACTACTGACATAGGTGGTTTAAGGCACGCTAATGTAATAGTTAATGATGAGAATTCTTATAAACGTTTACAGTATGAGGCTGGAGTTCATCGCGTACAAAGAGTACCTTCCACTGAAAAATCTGGTCGAATACACACTAGTACAGCTTCAATAACTGTAATACCAAGACCGGATAATGTGAATGTAGCTCTAGTCGAAAAAGATTTAAAAATTGAAACCAAAAGAGCAAGTGGTGCCGGTGGTCAACATGTAAATACTACTGATTCGGCTGTACGTATAGTGCATGTACCAACAGGCATTGCGGTAGAAAGTCAAACGGAGAGGTCACAAATTAAAAATAAGGAAATTTGTTTAAGAAAGTTGCAAGCGAAATTAGTGCAAATACAATTGGAATCCTCTGAAGCCAATACCAAAGCCACACGTAAATCCCAGCAAGGAAATTTGGATCGCAACGAAAAAATTCGTACTTATAATTTTGTACAAGATCGCATAACAGATCATCGTATACAAGGAGGCACTGTACACAATCTTAAAGAATTCTTTGAAGGTGGTGAACATTTAAATAGCCTTATACAAAAAATAGCTGTAGAATTTCGAAGAAAAAGACTGGCTGAAATTATAGAAAATTGTAAGGAAATAGATCAAAACACTAAAAACTGAAAATATCGCCTACCCTAATTCGTAAAATATATGTGAATGAAATAAAAGATAAAATTTATGTAATTTTGAAGGTAATGAATGTGATTACTTTTATTATGTTTTATTTGGCTATATTACTCCAGTCACCTGCCGAACCCATTTGCATCAGATGTTTGCGCACAGCAGTCTCCATTATAGCTTGTATTTCACGGCAACCGGCCAAAGCCTGATCCATTACTTTAGGCAAATTGTCTAAATGGAAGCGTTGTGACATTTCCATAAAGGCAATTTTGTTAGAAGTTGGTAAAGAAGCAACTGTTAGTGTGGGACCGCCAGAAACTTCTTCAAAGTGGGAAACGTCCGTTAATGGGATATTGTTTTTACTCAAAGATGCTGTACAAGCCACTACATATTCCTTAAGGCAAATACCGGCGTCAACCAATGCTAAAGTTGCAGCATTTAAAGCCACTGCATAATTAGCACCATCCGCTTGTAATACCTCCACGTAAACATCTATTTGCGAACGCGGATAAAGTTCTGTTTTAATGGCGGCCCTTAAAGCTTGTCTTAAATACAAAGTAATTTCTTGTGATTTTCTGTCGCCACGGGGTCGATTTTTTCTTTCTGCTGTGGAAAATGTGGCCATGCTATATTGGCAGTTAATTACTACTTCATTAATATCCAGTCTTTTGCTAGTTGCTTGATGAGGACCATAAACAGCAGCCAGAACTTTCGTATTGCCCTGTTCCAAATAGGCGCTACCATCGGGTTGTTCAAAAACTCCCAATTTACACTTGATCCGGCGTAGCTCATGGGGTCTACGACCATCTAAACGTAAGCCTTGATCACTTAATAATTCAAAATTCGACATGATTTGCGAATGAATTAATTTAATAAAACAAATAAATAAACCGCGTGTTAAATAGGAAAACAATTTTTGTTTACCTTTTTTGGAGGGATGTTCAGTGTAGAGATATTATTTCTGTTTTGTTTACATTATTCAATAACAGTCTGGTAAGTTGTTTAGACCCAGATGTTTAATCTCATTTTCCCTTATTGTGTATTATTTTCCTAAGTGTACGACGCTATATTGTTGCATTTTGTTAAATATATGTTTAATAAATAGAAATGGAATATAAATTAATAGAGTTTGTTAAAAACAATCCTGTGCTATACGAAAAACAATATCGTACTGTTAAGTATTTAGAAGAAAAACAGGCAAAATGGGAAGAGATTAGTAGAATTATACGTAAAGATCGTAAGTTGTATCTGTTCCTCAGAATCAATTCAATCTTTAAAGTAACGCTGCCATGGTTTCGTTTTATTTATTTAAGCAACTTCTGTGCGATTAAAATGGAAGTACTTAAGGGACACCTATTTACGTTCTTACAAACAAAAAATGAAAAAAGGAGATGACGGTGACGTTTTATCCACTAGAACCTGGCAGTATTACAATGCCATGTCTTTCTTAAATAATCAACTTGAGGAGTAAGTATTCTGTCTGGAAAATAGCCTATTCTATTTTCAATAATAATATTGAAGACTTTATGTGTAGTGGTTTAGTGAAAGTGCAGTTGCCGTCCAGTAAAAAAGCCTTTCATATCAGTGATGAACCAAAAAAACTAGATTTGAGTTCACCAAAGCCCATAACGATTGGAAAACAGTTTTATTTTCTGTTTTGTTTCAAAAATTTAGAGAGAATAAGACGAGTACGAATTAATAGGCAAATGGCTAAATCCCAAATATTGCAAAGCAACTGTTAAGCACGGTAGAGGCAGTGTAATTGTCTGATGGAATATTGGGTAGTTTTATGGAGTGGAGCTTTAGTTTTCTCTTTTTAATTGTATATTTCTTAATTCTTTTGTGATCGAAATAAGATTCTTATTATATAGTGGTGTTAAAAATTAGAAATAATGTGTGTATTAAAATGCTTTTACTATATTATTATACTTTTGTTTTCAACAGTGTTGTTTTAAAAACGGAAGAGAATTATGACGATGAATCAGATGCTGCTATGGGCATAAATCAAAGTGACACAGATGTTAATCAATTCGATGTTACCATTTACAATGAACACGACTTATCGAATGAAGCTGATTTTGAAATTGAAAATTTTGATTTAAACGATTATGTTAAGAAAATAGATGGCACCACTACCACTACCACCACCAACACTAATACCAATAACACAAATCCCGCTGCTAATGTCTCCACCGCAGGTAACAATAGCAATACAAATAACTGCAGTCGTCAGGACAATGAACAGATTAGAAGGAAAAAATACGATAAAGAAGCGTTAATACAAGAAGCCTGCAATGAAATGACAACACTATTACAAAACGCAAAGAAACATTTTACCCCACCCTCATCAAATCAAGTATTCTTTAATAGTATAGCCTTACAAGTGGAAGAAGCCAATTTGCCAGCTTTAACGCAAATGCGTTTACAACAAAGAATTTTAGAAATGGTTACTCTGGAAATTGTAAATCATCAGCAAAACTCAAATAACAATATACAAAATCTATAACACATTATTTTTAAGTTAATTCTTATGTTTTATTGTTTAATTGACATTTTTATTATATAAGTAATCTTTTAATAAATCCCGATTAGCAAATGCTTCATCTTTAGCATTACTATCATAAAATATTTTGGAGTTTTGTATTTCGATGCCTTGTTGACGCCATAACCCAGGCACATATTCCATTTTATCCTCATCGTAATGATCGACAAATTTCGTATGGAAATAGGCGGCATCATGTTGCATAGCAAAGTTGTGTAATATGATAGCGGCTTTAATAATGGGTTTTACACCGGTCTCAATGCGACAGGTGAATTTATTTTGTAATACTTTCCATTTCCAAATTAAAAGACCCAACGTATTCTCCAGTATACGCGATCCAACTTTTAAATTTTCATTTAAATTATGTTTTTCGGGGGATAAAATTTTACCAGGATACGGTCTCATTACATTCTCAACAAATGGATAACTTGCCGGTGTTACAAAGTATGGCGCCAACATTAGGCCTGTATCAGGCATAATCATACTATTCGGTAAGGGAACTTCCTTTTTTATAAGTTTATTAATAATGTTGTCTTTAGCTACTAAGTCTTTTGGTAGACCTATATCGGCACTGGTAAATTGATACTTTGCATTACATGAAGTCAAAAGAACAATGGGTGAAAAACTCTTTTTATCGTGACTGAATTCAACGGCGTCAATGCAGCCCACACAATTTGGTAGACTTAGTTCTTTTTCGAATTCTTCTGCAATACCGAAATAGTCATCAGCGGTTAATGGTTTTAAATATTTGGGTCCTAATTCTTCACAAATCGTTTGACACGTTTCCAAAATAATTTCTCTAACGGTAGATTTTCCCATCCGAAAAGCTAATGATAATAAAGTTCTTGCTGAATCATGGGCCAAATAGCTAAAATGCATAAAAAAAGTAAAAATAATATTAAAATTGATAACAAAATGAATGTATAACTTAATCTATAACTATAGTCGCCGTAGTCTAGTAGGTAGTGTGTTGACTTATTAGACGTAAGGCCACGGTTCAAACCCCAGGTCAGACATCAAAACGAAAATATGAAATAAATATTTATTATATTATTATTTATTAATAAAATTGTCATGAAAAGTTTCTAAAAAATCTGTCGTTCGGAGTCGACTTTAAACTGTAGGTGCCGCCACTTATGTATAAATAAAATTAACACACACAACAAAAGTGGCGTGAGAAAATATCTCCATAATCCTGACTGAAGGGTTGTAATGACCAATTATGTATGTATAACTATATTTAACTAATTGCCAAATAATCTATAGTTCCAAATTGGTTCTCTATTTTATTTTATTTTGGGATAAAAAGTTGGGAATTTTTAGATTTCGAATAGTTTTATAAATTTAATTTTATTCTATACGAAAAAATACAAGAGGAATTTTTAGATATTACTTAGAAATTAGTCTAAAATATTTAAAAATGTATACTTCCAATAACATTAGTCTAAATTCCGGCGGTACGTGTTTACGTGGAGATTATTTAGCCTGTTTATGGGTTAAAATTCTTATTAAATGTGAATATGTAGTAATATTAAGCCGTTTAAATTTTCTAAATTCGTAACTATTATGTTGACGTATTATCTTTAAAAGATCGTTATATAAATTATCTAATTCTCGTTAGTTTTGGCTAGATTTGGTCAGATTTTGACCAACTTTTCGATGTAATCGTAGTTCATTAATAACATTTTATAAAAAAAATTTTTATAGCATTATGTTATGAAGAAAGCTAAAAAATCCTTCTAGTTACATTTGCAGCTGTCATTCTGTTCTGTTCGAGCTTTAAAACCTGCTAGGTTTATTTTTTAAGATGCAAAAATATAAAATTACTCTTCTTCCACTACAGTTTTGCGTTCAAGATTCCGACTCAATAGTGCACTCATCTATTCGTCAAAATTCAATGATATCGATAACTGTGTCGAAGACTGCATGCAATTTGAAGACAATTTTGTATCAATTTTCGTTTTCGATACGTATTCGTTAAAAAAAACAATAACAGATTACAGCGGCAGAATTTTTTAAAAACCCGAATTACATACATCTGTTGTTTTGTTAAACGAAATTAAAACACTCGATTGAAAGTTAAATTGTTTATCAATTAAAAATATGTATAACTTCCGGGTTAAATTTTCAACGAATTATTCAAAACTTTTTCTAAACTGTTTTTTATCTTCACTATCAATAATCTTCACTCATACTTACATTAAAGTCACCATTAGTCTACATTCCGGTGGTATTGGTTTACGGAGAGAATATTTAATCAGCTTCTGTCTTAAAATACTGATTAAATGTTGGTACGTAGAGACATTAAGCCGCGTAAATTTTCGAAATTCTTTGCTATTATTTTGACGTATTATCTTTAAAAGATCGTTATACAAACTATACAACTCGCGTTCGTTTTGGCGAAATTCTTCACGCGTCCAAAGAGTTCGATTTTGATTTGGCACAACCACATCAATAAAATTGACAAAAGCCAAGTAGAATTTAAAGATTTCCAAGAATTTTTCGACGTAATCGTAGTCCATTAATAGCATTTTGGATTTTTATTTTGGCTAGGTTTATATAAAAACAATTTTTTTAGCATTATTTTGGGACGAAAGTTAAGAAAACTACTTTTAGTTGCATTTGCAGCTGTCACTCTGTTTTATTCGAAAAGCTGCCAGACTAAATTTTTGTTTTTTTAAGACGAAATTAAATTCTTATTCTTAATTAATTGTTTGTATTCATTAAATATTTATATATAAAATTGTGTACTTCTTAAAAGTTATAGATATCAATCCAGTTTTTATTAATTTCCAACTATTTATGTTATATTTCCATTGTTGGTTAGATTTCTAGTGAGTGTGTTCAGTAACCATGACAGTTGCGTGCTTTTCCAATTTGACATTACATAGTTTGTTGTTTTTTGACAATGGCGACCCCTGAATAAAATTTGTAAAAAAATAGTTTCTATTTTAAGCACTGTATAATATTTTTATTACTTAAAAACTATTTATTGAATCAAATAAATAATAATAGAGAGAAATAAAATGTCTACTACAACGGCCGGTAGGTTTATATTTTATTTACTAAAGTTGAATCTCGTGCTAAACAATTTTTGGCAGTTCCTTTTAATGTCATATTTAGATTCCTCACAATTTGTATTTAAAATTGATATTTATTATTTATATTTTATTTAATAAAATGTTTTTAAGGACAATGGGTGAAGTTTTTCAATGCTTCTGGTATACCTTCACCGGCAGCTGCAACATATGCCCATATATTTGTGGAGAATCGTATACAAGTGGACATGTTAATGGATTTAAATAAGGAATATTTGCGGGAAATGGGCATAACTCTAATGGGGGACATAATAGCTATTCTAAGGTAAAGCCCAATAAATAATTATGATTAAAGACCAAAGGACTCTTATTTTTATGCTCGCTTTATGTAGACACGCAAAAACCGTTTGTGATCAAACAGCCAGAGAAAAAGTCCTAAGCTCAGAAAGCCATGTACCCATAGCAGCAGTGCCAGCAAATCCCATAGCACCCGTAGAGAAAACTAAAATTCGTCTTAAATGTATGTGATAAAAAAGTACGTCAGAAACCTTTTAAAAACAATCTCTATTTTCAGCTACAGCTACTGTAGCCACCTCTAGTTCAAATATAGCTGCAGTTGTGACACCTTTAACCGCTGTTAAACCACGCCGTGTCTTGCCGGAACATGAGGGTAAATATAAAATTAAATTGCCTTCAGGTACAACGGAAAGAAGTAAACAGATATTGGCGAAACAAGCTAAATGTGAGTTTCATAAAGATTTTAACGTTTTTTAATTTGGTTTAAAAAAAGTCCATTCCTTACAGTGTATTCAGATAGAGAGGCTTCTAAAGAGAAATCTGATATTTTTAAAAGATTGGCAAAAAATTCTAAAGATGCTATAGAACTTGTTGACAATGATGAAAGTTCATCAGAAGGTTCAGATGTCAAGATGCGTATAACAGGTATAGGCACTAAGACCATACAAACATCATCATCTATATTTTCTAGATTGGGTGACAAATCTAATGATGATATAGTGACAAAACAAATAAAGCCTATATTAAAAAATACAGCTAAGAATGTGAGTATCATCAAATTTCTTGGAATATTATTTGCTTCATAAATACTTATTGCATTTCCAGCGCCTTTCCACAATTATTAAGGCAAAAGCAGTGGCACCTACAATTGTTAAACCCATCAAACAGAAAGTAATTTTGGTCAAAAAAGTGCCCCTTAAGAAGGATAGTGATGAGGATGAGAGTTTGGAAGCCTCCGATGAGGATATGTACGACGATATGGAGACATCAGGTGGTAGTGAAAAATTTGTAAAATTTGCTTCTACAGCCGAAGTGCGAGAAATTGCACCAAGACGTCATTCTTCACCGACAAGAAAAAACTTTAAGGCTAGACAAGATTCGCTTAAAGAAAAACCAGGTAGCGTTAAAGCGCGCTTAGGTTTAAGTAAGTACTTAAAGAAATTAATATCAACAACATGGTGACTAACAATTTTTAAAATTTTAGATTCTAAATTACATACAACAAAAAAATCTCTAAACCTCAAAGCTTCACCACCAACAAAATTAAAAACTTTGTCTAAAATGAAGGCCGATGAGGTTTTGTCTCGCCATGAGTTACCAGTTCACAAGCGACTGGGTAAAACGTCGCCTTCAAATACGAAATTATCCTCATCTTCATCATCAGTATCTACCATATCAAAGCGTTTGGGTAGAGTCAATATTGAAAAATCTTCACACAAAAGTTCTAAGTCCGGCTCAGTTTTTGATAGATTAGGTTACAGTAGCTAAATAATTTTAACATTATCATGCCAATAACTTTGTTCTATGTTTCTTACTAAGTTTCGTGTAATACCTTTTTACAAAAGGTAAGCTTATGTTTATTTTTTTTATTTTGAGTAATTTGAGTATTAATATTAAGTCAATTTATTAAAAATAGAAAACCATCTACTAAAAATAGAAAACTATGAGAAAAATTTATATATTATTTTTATCATCGTAGTTTCACCAATAATTTGTCGTAACACAGCTGAAATTGGTTTTTAAAAGTACTACCAATGTTGCCCAGTGCAAGGATTTTTTAATAAAGAAAACTCTTAAAGGCTATATGAAAACACTTATTTCATTTATGGAAATTAAATTGACTAAGAAATTAACACTATAACAAAATTTCGCACATGAAAGACTTTTTGAGCAAGCTAATTGCGTTTCAACGTACTATCTATCAAACATCTATTCAAACGGGTAAGATATTTTATAATACTTTCATCACATTTTAAATCATTTATGTAGTTGATTAGAAAAAAAAATGCACCGTTTTTAATAAGTTGTTTTGTTGCTGAATTCTATATAATAAAAGTATCACTACGTTTTTCTAAAAATTATAAAATTCTTTACAATACAAAACAAAATAATTTAAATGATATTCTTCGTATTTAAGTAAATAATACATAGTCCTTGTCTTCGATTAAATTTAAACTTTGTAAATTCATTTCAAAATCTCCATTAGTTAAATCAAGTTTCATGCATATTACTACGGGTGGCTGAACTTCAGAAAAATGTACTATTGGTATCGAGTATGTGGTTTGCCGTAATTGTCCATCGTAATATTTATACAATTTATTAATTTTATCTGCAGTAAAAAGTACATTTTAATTTTTTTAAGTATTTTGTATTTTATAATGTAAACTTACTTTTGTCTACATCGCAGAAGGCCTTAACATCGTTCTTTTCTTTTTCGGGTAAATCTCTAAAGAATTTTCTACCCTGTTTGCCAGCATTCCAAATGGAAAAACCATTAGACCAGGGTAGTTTTCTAAGCACATTGTCTAGCAAGTGCTTAAGTCTTATATGCCATATGGTTTTAGCTTGTACTGTAAATGTCGTAGCCTCTGTGTGATAACGATATTTCAGTAAACATTCTTCTACACGCTTTATAAGGCCATTATTATCCAAGTGGCTATAGAAGAATATCAAATCCTCTGGACAGCCTTTGCCTTCCTCCGAAAAACCTCCTTTTATTTGATCATAAACTTGACGATGACACAACCATGTAGGCATTATGATTGTAGGACCGTTTGAGGTGTAAATTTGCAGCATTAACTTGTCTGTATGCAGTTCATTAGCCCATTTCGTAAAACGACATGTTGAATGGCTGGGTATGCGTATAAATTTTGTACCAATTATCTAAAAATGTTTACAAAAAAATTTGTTTTCGTTTCCATTACCACAGATAAGTCTCAACTTAAGTTTAATTACCGCATTTTGGAATTTTTGGGCTAAATTATATTGCTGTGAAATTCTTTCTGGTAGCATTTCATCGTCTATATCCTGGAAACACAAATAATTGCCTTTGGCAGCCTCTATGGCTCTATTGCGTCCATAACCAACTGAAACGTAAATCGTTTTTAATACTATTAAACCCATTTGAATAGTAACTGACCTCCTTTGGATTTTCCTGTAGAGTTTTCAATTATTCTCATTTCAATATTATAGAGCTCTTTTAAGCGTGTTTGCCAATTGTTTAGTATTTTAAGCGTATTGTCGCAACTGCAGTCATCAAAGACACAAACCTCTATTTGAACTAGTCTTGCTTCAGGTTTGATAAACACTTCGTTTAATTGACTTGTTGCTGTAAGGGTCTGAGTGGTGTTTAGTGTGTGGGTCATGGTTGTCAAAAATGGATTCTGCGCATCATATTGCCATTGCTCGTCGCCTGACGTAGGTGTTTTCTGCTTCAGCGATTGTAGAATTGTTTGCTTAACAATCGATTCTAAACAATTGTCAATCCATTGGTCACCATTTAAAACTGTAATGATTACAGACTAAAAACAACAAACATTTTTTTGAATTAGTCCAACTGCAATTGCTTTTATCACTTACTATCAAGTCTTTAAATTCATCTATTTCCGGCATTATGTTTTCTTTTTTCGTTCGTTCTCGAGTTAGAAAATTATTTTGCAAATTTGGTTTCTCTTTTTTGCATAATAATTATGCCGGCTGTGTAGTCATGTAATATTATGTTTGATATGCTTGTGATGACTTTGTTGTTGCTGTCATTTCTGATGGTTCATGATGGTAATGATGTATGTTCTACACTTCTCTCTATTAATCTGGTTCTGATTTCGCTCTTTTTATATGTTTTATGACTCTATTGGGGTAGCCAGTCTGCCGCCCATTAGTAAAGAAATGACATGAAAAGCATTTGAAAAATTTGTTTTTGTTTTGTTGCAGTTTCTTTCGTTATTTTATCTCGAATGTTTTCTTTTTGTTCTTTTAGTCTTGTTTCCTGATTTTCTGTTGTTATTTTAAAATAGTTTCTGTGTTATTTTTTTTTATGCGTTGCAAGATAAAGAAAAATTACATTTCTTTATATATTTATCGAAAATTTCAAATTTTCTTAAAGACATATTTTTATAGAATGTATGTCATTACATGAACAGACTTTTGTTTTACTTACATACCATGTATGTTGTAAAAATATTTTTTAATTTTGATTAATTCATTATAGATAGTGCTCATACGTATAGGTGGTCGCTGTTTATTGACAAATAAAAGTTAATCATACGTAACGTAAAACTTATGTAAAAATTGTGTTGTTTTTGTAACTGAAGGGCTTGGTTTTTTATATTCGTCTGATTGTACAAAGCAGGCCCACATAGAACCCCGTAATTTTAAAGTGTATTATATTGAAATAAGAAAAATGGGGGAAAAAGAAAGTAGCAGCTGTGGAATATTTGAATCTTTTTATATTGCAAGAGCCTGGTCTAAGGGTATCTCACTGTGCTGTCTAAGAAGGCCACTGGGAGCCTAAATTGGTTCATTAAAAGTTCTGAATGTTTACAGGACAAGTGAATATGAACGAATGTGGTATCATCCGTAGCCTAAGTGTGTCTACCTGTTTTACCTACCTATATACGATCCCTTGCTATGCGGCAGATGAAAATACCTCATTCGTATTGTGCATTTTCGTTATAATTTCCATATTAGTTAACATAAACAAATGCTGTTAATCACTGCTGGCTAAATGCTAACAAAGATAACCACAATGGATCTTTTCTAGTCCAAGTCCAAGTGCCTTCTCGTCTACTATATCTTTCAAAAGCCATTGCTTTATAATTTGGGACGTACACATGTGTGGACAGTAATAGTAGGATTTCGATTATTACAGCCTTCGTACAAATCCATGTGTGTACATATATGTCTTTTTAATATGCAAACATTAATTTAAAAAATCTCAAAATAGTCGCCTAAAATTCAATAAAAAATAAAATAAAATAAAACAAACAAAAGTTTTCTTTAAACAAAATAAGTTTGTATTTAAGTATATGATATATTTTATATTTTTTCATTTTTCATTTTTCTTTTTCTTTCTAATTACACAGTATACATTTGTGTTTAAATATATAGTATTAAATTTTTTGGGGGATAAGCAAGTAGAGTGGGTCTTAAATTCTAATAATTATTAACTAAAACTTAACACGATAATTAAGTAAGTGAGGGGAGTTTTCGATAAGTTTAATATTTACATTTTCTTTTGTTCTAAGAAAAAAAAAAACGCGTTAACAATAACAATAAATATGTAGTTGTTTAATTAAGGATTTTCATTTTTTCTTTTACAATTTCTTTTTTGTTGTTATTAATTATGAAATACAATACTTTTTGAAATGTGCAGAATATGATGATGAAAATAAAATGTTTGTTTTAAATTCCATTTACATTTCGATATACAAAATGAGCAAAAAATACAATATTTAAATAAAAAAAGTCTTTCAATTAACTACAAACAGGTTTTCCAATATGGAAAATAATTAAGAGAATTATAAAAAAATTCTTTTTAAGTATTTAGACTTAAGTAATGAATAAATGATATAATGTGGTTGGTAGAAATGGATGATACTTAATACAAAGCATTTACAAAAATGTAATCAGTCTTTAGGAGATTTTTCTTTAAGGGAAATTACAAAATAAAATTTTTTAGATTTGCAAAAATTTTCGGGTGCTTGAATATTGTTTGTTGTAAACCGATTCAAATGAGTGTATAAGCTCATCCATGCCTTTGAGTAAACCTTCTTCACGATTACCGGGCAGCCAGTCTGATCGATGATTGACTGTCATGTTATCGCCTAAAGGTCTTGACTTGGCAAAGTCGATTAACCAGCAGCCGACCTTACAGTCATCGTATACAATGAAAATACTAGAGCCCACTATTTCGTGAGTTTGAAAGAATGGCGATTTTTCTATAACCGAACGCATGTGTTTCAAACGTTTGATTAAATCCTTTTGTATGCTTTTCTTAGCGCTGACAAATTCTTCAATGGTTTGGGCAATTTGATCATTGGTGCGTACGGTTTTTAAATCTTTCATGGGTGGCTTACTTTTAAGCCTTAAGGCCTCAATGCGAAAACCTTTTGTTTGAGAGGAGGACATGGCTTCACGAAACAGCATGTAACGCAGCTTGGTGATGGCCTGCTGTTGATGTTCTTCGGCGGTGGGTGCTGAAGGATCAACTTTTATCATTTTCTGATAAAGATCTGGTCTCAGAGTTTTATTGCCTACTTCGGATTCAAGGAAAGTACGGCAACCCATTTTGATATCCATTACACAGGGATCCTTAAAGCCCTTGAGCAGATCTTGCAATTCAATAAACATTTCTCCGGATTCTGATTGCACGCAACCATAAAATTCAGGTACTATTTTGCTGGTCTGGTGCTCCCGAGACAACTGTTGATACGCCAATACCTCGTAATCGGAGAAAGTAGCTACACGTTTACGAACCACACCACTGGAACAGGGTACTATGCTTTCGGGATGACCGGAAAGTTGTAACCAACCTAACGGTTGTTTATTATTATTGTTGTTTTGATGTTGCTGTTGCTGCTGTAGTAGTACCGGTGTTGCTGGGGCACTTAATTCCAAAGCATTCTGTAAATAAACAAAAGAGAGGAGGAATATTTATTTAGTGATAAGCACAATTTAAATATTAATTTTGTTTGTAATTTAAAAAAAAAAATAATATTAATACGAACAAACAATTGTAGTTTTTCGAAAGAAATGTTCTTAAAAAAAACGATGAAAAAAATTCCATTGCTTAAGATAGAAACAGAATATTTAAAAAGAAACTATGTTATCTATTGATAAGTCCATCAAATGGGTGCAAAAGTAAATAAAGGGCCAGACGCGGCAAAAAGCTGAGCATTTGATATTAATTGTTTATGGCCCAAAGCTAAATATTTATTAGACACACGTATGTATGTTGTTGAAACTAATTAATTGGGTTTTATGATACAAAACGCAAAAAACAAGTTTATTTTTGGTCCTAAATTAGTTTTAGTGTTTTATATTGATTTATTATTAGTCAGTCATATTAAGTTATTTTCGTATAATTTATGTAAATCGAAAGAAAAAAATTGAAACTAAACGTCCGACTTGATTTATCTTTATAGGCGGGTGAATGAATGGTATTTTAAAATTAGTTATTAATTTAAAAAGAATTTCGATAGTCTATAAATAAGGTTGTTGTGAACAATTATAAAAGAAGCAAAACGATGATTGTTTTGTTTCCGCTTTATTTTTAACAAAAAAAATTTTCCATATCATTTGCTTTGCTACCCTTTCTAGGTACATATAACAAAAGTTTTTCTTTTTTGTTATAACTGATAATAAATAATATCAAATATTATAAAGAGGGTGTGTCTAATTTCTAATTACTGCCAACTAGTTATTATTTAATTTTTATTTTTTTTTTAGTAATTTATTTCAATTATTTTGTTATGCTAGGTAATGCATGTCCAATTCTCTTTTTATTATGAATTTGTTTATGTTTATTAAATTAAATTAAAATAATATGTAATAGTGTGATTAAAAAAGGGGACTTTATTATTATTACAATAAAAAGTGTTTATATGACGCAAATTGTTTGGGTTACTTGACTGGAATGGTATTTAAAAGATAAGGTGGCTGTTTTATTTTCGGTTTCAAATAGGCCAGTAACAAGAAAATTCACTTTTTATTGTTACGCGCAAAGAAACACGAGATGATATTCTTTAAAATTGGTGAAATTGCATCAGCTTATGTTTAATAAAAAATATATTTTTATTATCAGCTTTGAAAAAAAAAAATAAGAAATTTTTTCTTTTAATGAGTTAGTTTAATTAAGACAAAATATAAACATTTTTTATTACATTTTAATTTAAAGAAATATATACATACTTTGGAAAAGTAATTTAAAAGTATCATTCTCTATGTGGGAAATTAAACATTTTCTTCACTTAAAATGTAAAACTATGTATAAACAATTTAGATTAAGAAGCCTTCAAAGTTATTTAAAGATTTTCTTCTCGAAAGTTGAGAAAACTATTTTTAAGCCTGATTTATATAAATATTTATACTTGGCTCTAATGAAAAAATTAAATACTATTAAATAGCGCCTTGTTTTAGTGAACCCTAGGCGTTATAAAGATTTTTTTTTGCTTTTATAAAAAGCAAATTTAAATAATTTAAAAAAAAATGGCAAGCAAATAACATAACACCGTCTTATTTATTTTGTATAAAACTTTTTTGTTTTCGGGTTTGTTGTCTTCCTGTCTGCTTAAAGACCAGCGAAAATATTCCATTCACGGAAAATTTTATGGAATTTTTCGTTATTTCTTTTTTTGCTTCTTTTCTTTCTTAACGTCATTTTAATATAATTGTTTGTTAATATTGTAATTTATAATTTGCACTTAAACGTAAGAATAATGATAATAACAATAAATAATATTGTTTTAAGTAATCTGCAAGTACTTACAATAGCAAGAAATTTTAGCAAAGACATGCGACTGGGTGCATCAAAATCACGTTGACCCAAGAAATCTGTTATGTTTTCACAATTTTCATATGAAATATTCTGCAAAGATAAATAAAAGAAGACATGTTGTTTAATATTTGAAAAATATTTAAATTCATTATAGGTTATATTTTTTCTCGAAGAAGCTACCCAAATTAGTGAATACAGTTTGCAAATACACAAATAATTACTTTAACATTCATTTTAATTAAATTTCTTAATTTTTGCAACTTAACCAGTTAAATTTTAATATAATACTAAAATAATATTTTATTATTTTAAATTTAATAACCTTTTTTATATAAAAACATACTAAGAATATACAGATATTTTTTTTGTTTAATTTACTAAATTAAAAATGAAATGCTTTTGAGTGACAACGACGTTATCACGTTCACAATTTAAAAAAAAACAAAAACTTTTTGATTGTTTTGTTATCATTAAAACAGTTTAAATTTAATTTATAACATTTTTTTTGCTGTTTAAATAAATTAAAATGATAAAAAATGTATTTAAAAATCAAAAACAACAACAACAAAAAAAGAAATCATGTACAAACCAAACTTTAATTATTTTAAAATGTATAACCGCATTAGATTAGCTAATATTATCACTTTCAAACACATTGGATTGCAATGCATTGAGCACTTGTTGACTATTATTTTTGTTATGCTATATGTATGCTAAGGATTTGTTGATGTTTCCCTAATAAGTATGAATATAGTATACGATAAGTGTTGCAAAACGTTTTTCTTGAATTTGATTGATCATCTGTTACAGGAATGTTAAGAAAGGATTTATTGTTGTTTATGTATAATCAATGAGAGTGTTTGAGAACTGTTATGCTATGTTATAAGAGTTGCCAAAAGCTTTAATTATGTCTTATTGTTTTTATTTCTTTGTTATGCGGTATTGTTTATTATAAAAATATAAAATGTGTAAATTTGCTGTTTACGGCTTTTGTTTTGTATGTTTTAATATACTTTATTGTTATAATATTCAATGCATATACATATTTTGTTGTATTTTTTTCAAAAAATATTATTACTGTATTTTAGTGACGTCAATACTGACCTTAATGTGTGAACTTAAAATGAACACAAACACTTTTTTGTACTTTTTTATGTTATACCGTGCATTTTTTTTTTTACAAAATAGTTATGTGCATAAAATAAATTTAAAGTTAACATTTGCTATAAAAAAAATAATTAAAGGATTTAAAAGATTTCTCTTTTTACATACATTTTTTAATGAAATCTATAAGTAGATTTTTAATTTATACAAAATTGACGTAGTTTTATTTTTTATAATTTTTTTTTTTGTTTTTGGCTAAAAACTGGTCTCAAAATTATGGTGTATACATATTAGTAATACTGCTGGGGTTTTTTGACGTCACTTGCATAAATTTTTGGCTTAAAAAATAAAATCGCAAAAAGAATTATAATATTTATTGTCAATTTATATTTGTTTTTGGTTTTTTTAAAACCCTTTCACCCTACAGTGTTAAAAAATGAATTTTAGTTCCTTGATTTAAAAATTAAAGTATTAGAGTATTAGAGCTTATAATTTTATAAACAACTGTGAAACTGACCCTTACATTTTATAAGCCATAAAAGTTAAATTTTTTACGTCAATTTGACAGTAATTACAATAAAAGATTTCCGGTTATTTATTTATTCATCCAAATGCACAATAATAAAATTGATTGTAGTTATTATATATAATAACAAGCTGTAACTACATTCTAAAAGAATGCTAATACATATTTTTGAGATTATTAGTTAATATTGGCAACACTTTAATTATTTTTCATTGTATTTAAATAAGTTTCCTTCCTTTTATTAACCTTAGAAACATATTTTTTCTTATTTTATTTCAATTGTATTTTACATTTTGTTATACATATAGTATCTGTTATATGTAGCATACGACATTAACATTTATATGTTAATTTTTTTCTAACTCTCATCTGTTTTGTTTTGCTTTGAAAGTCTATGAAATTTTATTTTCAATGATAAGTGTTATTTTTTCCAAGATTTTCTAATGGGAATTAAAAATTCACTTCAGGTTTTGTTAAGACGAGCTTATTACAATTACAGTAAGCGTTTAAACAGGCGACGACTGGTTTCCTAACATTTCAAACGTGTAAGAATTTATAATAAAAAAAGAGAAAAACTTACAATAATAATAGAAGATTTACATAAATATTCTATAAATCTTTTGAAAACAAGTTTAAAAATAACACTCGATTCATTTATTAAGTTGGCAACGTTGTCTATGCTATAAATGATAGGGTGTTAGAAAGAAGACTAGAATGAACCAACAAATAAGAAAAATAAAATTATTATTAATATTTTAATTTGAGATCATATCTAAATTAAAAATTATTTATTATTCATATTGTTTTTCTCTTTTATTTCAATAATATTTTAAAAGTTATTACTTTTTTTATGGCCAAAACCTGCTTGGTTTCAGAAAGCTACTATTGTTCATACGACAGATTTCTAAAGATAAAATTATTTGTGGGTGGCTTTTTTTACAATTACAAAAAATATAGAGAAACAAATTAATATCTAAAGTCAGTGTCTCCAAAGCTATTTTTATGGATATTTTATTACCACAAATTAAAACTGTATAGTGTAGTGCAGACTTGCCTTGGTTTGATGTTTCTTTTGCTTTTGCTATGATTTATAAATATTTAAATAATAAATTTGTATAGTTTATTTATAAATAAATAGAAAAAAACAAAAGTTAGCTAATAAATATTGCGCATTTTAAAAACAAAAACAGTCACAGGTAAAAGTCAACACTTTAATAGGTCGTTCTACACAAAGCTTTGAAAAGAATGAATCATTTTCAAACATTCAACATTTTAAGTTCAGCTTTAAATAAACATATGTATTTTCATATGTCTATGGCGTATATAAAATTATTTAATGAAATTTCAAAGGTTTTGTTTGTAGAGTTAGACTGATGGTATACAGTCAACTTTGCAAAGTTTTTATTGTCATTAATTTCTTTACTCAACTAGCCTTTTTTAAAAGTTTTAAACTTTGTTTTATTAACGGTAGTCTTATATGCCATACAAGGTTTTATCTTAAATAAATATAATTACCGTTAATAACGTTGCAAATTTTGTGTTTTGTTTCATAATATTTTGTTACTGTCATCTCAACGATACATGTAACTGACAACACGTATTTCTAACCTGACGCCTATTTTACTCCGCATGTACAATTATAATGGCTTTTTATCTTCTCTGCTGGTTTATTATCATAATCTTTATTTAATATTTGATAAATTTAAATACATACAAGACCTTATTTTAAGCTATATTTGTTTATAAATGATAAAACTGAGTATAAAACAATATTTATCATGAAATCTTTTCGGTTTTTAAAAGTCATTATATGAGGGGTTATACAGAAAATTAATTAAAATACATTTAAAACCGAATACAGATTCAATTAAGGATTTTCTGTTTTTTTCATTAAATTAAAAAGAAGATTTTTTCTCTACTTTTATAAACATTAAGTGGTTATAAAACCATTTAAACAATTTTAAACAATTTGTAGACAACAATTACTAAAAAATAAAATAATTGTGCAATAAATCTGATTTTATTCACAGTTTTCTTTTGGTTAAAACAATTATTGATAGAATTTTTATTAAATATTGACGTCACATTTATTTCATATAGATTTTTTGTGGTTGTTGCTGTAATAAATATTAAGTTATTTTGTTACAATTAAAACACCTGTAGCTATTTCTATACGGAATTGAATTAAACATGAGTTAAGAAAAACAATAAAACATTCTTGAGTAAATATTTCATTTTTTTTAACACTAATTAGTTGAAAATTTTATGAATTCTTTTAAATTAGTCACAAATAATAAATAAAATATAAACTTTGATTTAAAACCACTTCAAATCAATTTGAATTAAGGCAAAACTATGAAGGCAATATATTAAAAGTAAATAATTTAAAATTTTTAAAAAAACTAAGCCATATTTGTTATAGAAATTATAGTTAACTGTTCAAATTTGAAATAAATTCTAATTAAAGTTTAATAAACTTATTTTATTATTTTGATCACACAAAAATAATTTCTAACCAAAAAACTATATTTAGTGACGAGGTGTGAAATTATATCTGTAAGACAAAAGAGAGTGATTGAATGCTTTACAGTTATGCTATTAAAGCAGAAGCTGTAGAGCATAAAATGTAAACAGACACAGTTGTTAATTAATGTGTTTTAAAGTTATGTCTGTTATTTATTTTTATTTAAATTTTTTTTTTACAGAAAAAAACTAGTATTTCATCTGCTGCTATATTTACAACCTTGAATTCAATGAACTACAAAATAATAATAAAGTTCTAGTTCTCTAGACATATCATAAAACGTGTGTGTATATATGTAAACGTGTATGAAGTAAAAGATTTTAAAAATGAGATAGTCCACAATATACAATAAAACCTTGTAAAACCGCTTACGACGTAAAAAAAACTTTAATAAAAATTAACAAAAAAAAAAAAAGAACACACATTACACACACAAAAATAACCATGACTTAAAAAATTAAATAAAGAAGACTGACTGTTTCATTAAAAAGCAAGAATAAGAAACAAAAAAAAAACAAATAAAAAGAGAGATTCCCAGTTTTTCGACTTATAAATAAAATGAATACATATTCATTTTAATAATACATAATGACAACATAAAAAATTAAGACTTTGTTCTTTAAGTTTTTTTTGTTTGGAATCATAATTGTGCTAACCCGACCTTGACTCTTAAACATAGAAGTGTAGTAAGGTGTTCAGATAACAATTATCCTTGGCCTTAACTTGAACTTGTTTTATTGCAAGATTTGGCGTGGGATTTATTTGAAATAATTGTTGAAAATAAATAAAGTTTTTTGAAGTAAAGTATTTATGCCGGAAATAATTGACTTTTAATGAAAAAAAATAACAATTTATTAAAGAATTTATGAAAACAGAAATCATGTTTTCTGTTAGACAATTTGAAAATAAAAATAGATTCTTAATAAATTTATTTAAGCACAACCTTTGAGGTTATTGAACTGTTTTAAAAACTTAATATGAATAATGATATTAGTTTCATATTTATCCAAAGCCCACAGGTAAAATTTAAATATAAATATTTCATTAATAGAAAAACATCTTAACTATTGAATTATGTTCTTTGGATTAATATTAAATTTTTACACAATATACATATTATTTAATTTATATTTTGCGAAAAAAGATATGAAGTGTAAAGTTTACAACTCTTGAACTTTTTTTTTGTAATTATTATTATTAAAGCTTAATAACAAGTAAAAATCGTTAAAATTTTACAACTTTTTTATTATTTGTGTAGCTCGCTTAGCATGTGTAACTATGGAATAAACATTTAAATTGAGTCTTAAAAACAACAGAATAAAAAATTTTGTAATTAGGTTAAATAAATTCAAAATTGTAATTATTAAAACCGGTGTAAAACGTACATACATATGTATATTTAAACATACAAATTAAGCGTAATTTTAATATAAACATGATGTGAATATGAGTTGCCAACCTATTCTTAATACAAATTAAAACAACATTTTAATTATTATTTTAGATTTTCTTTTTTGTTTAAACAAAATAATTAATACCATATTACACTTGATAAACACGTAACTCATTTAGATTTTAAATTTATATTGTGCGTGAATTTTTGTTTTTGTTTTTTTCATTTTATAAAGAACAATAGCTCTAATTATTCAGGGTCTCGTTTTAGGAAGTCATTGTACACGGGATTATACGTGCTTTTAAATTATAAACAAACAAAAAAAGTTGAAATTAAACAAAACGCTCTTAAAATTATTATTATTCTTATCTTTTATTAAAAACTGAGAAATAATAACAAAAAACCAAAAAATAAAACAATAAATATTATAGTAAATATGTATTGTTATTGTATTCTTTTTTTTTTAATAATTTATATATCAAAAGAATTTTAATACAATTGGCAACGAATGAATATGAATTTATAGCGCCATGCATGTATATGTTGTATACATACATATGTACAATATGATAACATTATTTTTCAAAACCTATTCCTAAACATTGAAAAAACAAAAAAATATTTTTAATTAATTTGAAACGAAAGCTAATTACCTTAAAAGGTAATTAAAAATACATAAATAGCTATTACAACCACAAAAAAGTTATTTTTAAACCTGGTTCTTTTTTAATGAATTGTTAGTTAAAATGTTTTACACGTGGCTTTGATTTTTCAATTTTAATTGACTGACATTCATGTCAATGAAAAAGTAAAAAAAAAAGAGAAAAATAAAATGTCATTTTCAGTTTATAAGATGTAATTTAAATAATTTATTAAATATACAATAGTTGATATCAGTTAAACATTTTTAAGATATGTTAACTAACTGCAGTGAATCTTTGACATGGCAAACAGCTTAGCGGGTTGTTATTTTATTTATAATTTAGTTTTTGTTTAATTTGTTTGTGCTAGATATACCTAAATGCTAATAACTAATATAAATGATATACTCTGTGTATAGTTACGAATTACGTGCCGTTACTTTCACGTGCTTAATAAAGTACAATACACTATAGTGCCTAGCTAACGGTTTAAAAGTAAATTTCATTCTTTTTTTTTTGTTTATATATTTGAGAAATTAGAAAGCCTTGATTTATTTTGCTTAAGTTAATTATGGTTTCCATGCAAAATAAATTAAATAGTTTTTAGTCATAGTATTTTTTTTTTTAATTTTATTTTCTATTTATTTCGGTCTTCACTAGTAACACTTGGTTTCTGGCACATTTGTGACGTCAATTGTCTGTGTTAATGGCATGTGAGAAATAGTTTTTTTTTTGTTTTAAAATGGTGAATGGTGTTTAGATTTCTTTTAAGACTTGTTTTATTTATTGTTTTGTTTAAGTAATAAATAAGCTTAAGCTTGGCTTAACTTAATTACTTGGTGATTAATTTAATCAACTTCATTCACCTTTAAAAAGTCTAACCATTACGATCCATACATTTGCTTACACATGTCTATGGTATGCAACGGATATCCGTGTTTATTTGAAATCTTTCACTCTCCATATCTCTTTTTTGACGCCTTTTACTCTTTTTATAGAAAGTATTATTGCTATTGTTTGTATTGTTGCAGATTATGGGTGTGTTTGTTTGTTTGTTTGAATGCGTTATGTGTGTGAAGAAGAGTGATATTATAAACAATCGTTTTACATAATTTATGATGCGATGGTATTCCTATAATTGTATCGATCAACAATCATTTCTGTATGAGTAAATTGTATGACTAAATCATTTTATAGAAATCATGTTGCCATATAACTTATGTTCGTACGTAAGTCATTTAGTCTGTCTGTCTGTCTGCCTATATTACTGTGTAAGTTGGTGACGCAAGTCACGTTTTTTCTTACTTTTTTTTATATATGTATTTTTTTTGTGTTTCAATTTATGTATACTTTGAAAATTAACAAGTTTAGTGTAGAAAAAGTACAGAAAAAAATTAAAATAAATACGTAAAGATTTTGAACAATGTTTGCATGATAATTTTGTATGAAAAGTCTAGAAAGCATATAATTTAAAAAAAAAACGAAAATATAAAAAAATAAGTGTTCATGTTACATTGAATCTATTAAATCTATTGTATTATCAAATCGTGTATTATCAAATAGTGATTTAATATGGTCAACATGTAAGAACGTTTTCTAAAATTTCAATTTCACACGAAAGCTCTAATTGTTGTTGTATGTGTGAGGAGCCACATTTTCGTAAATTTTGTATTAAAAAAAAGCTTCAAAGAAATTTAATCAATGCCTTAAAATTTGTGTTATTCTATTTTATTTATAGTATTTAATTAAATGGTTTTCTATAGTATTCCAAATTGAAATTAATTCTAATAAAAAATATTACTTCTAAACATTACTCCCCTTTTTTTTACAAAGACCCTACTTTTACTAAATACGTACACATTCGAATAGAATGTTCTTTGCTTTTATCGTACACACATTACACACTTACCTCATTGTTATTGTTGTTATGATTTCTGTTATTCTTATCGCAATGATTACTATTTGTGTTGTTGTTGCTGTGTTTTGTAGTACAATTTGATGTTACTTTTGTATTTGAGGTTGGCAATGTTGTGTTTGACGTTGGTGTAGATGATTGTGTTTGTGGTTGTGGTTGTGTTGTTGACGTCGTAGTTGTTGTTGTTGCATTAGTATCCAATGCAATTAGTTTCCATAATTGTTTTAAGCCAATGTTGTCTACACATGAAAATCTTAACTTATCATGAGACCAACCCATTGTTGTGGCTTCTTTTGTTGACGTTGTTGTTGTTGCAGTTGGTGGTTGTAATATAGTTGAAGTCATACTTTTTTGTATTATAAATTACAATTAATTTTCTTTTTATTTTTTGTTTGTGGTAAATTTAAGTAAACACTGCTTAACAAAATTTAAGTACTGCAGGCGTTTTTTCTGGCTTGCTTTTTCACTTTATTTTTTCAATAAAAGCTTTTATTTAGCATACACTCTTTTGTTTTCTCTCTATTATGTTAAGACATATTGTTGTTGTTGTTGTTTTTATTATTATTTAAACATAAATTATTTCATTTAATAACTTTATTATTAAAAAAAAAATAATAATTATATTAGAACCGGTTTAAAAACATTGCTTTATAACATATATCACTTTCTAGTTGTTTTGCTTTAATGTAGGTCTTCACTTTTTTGTAATAATTTTTTTTACAATTGCGTGTACTAGCTGCTTTACATGAAACTTGTTTTTATGCAATAAAATATATTTAACTGGGCGTTTTTTTTTAAATAAAATTTTGTGTTTCTTGCGGTTTGTTTTTTCTTCAATATTTACAGTGATTTTTGGGTGTTAAACAATTGCTCGTAGCAGTACGACTAACTGGTTTGCGTTTATAACAGCGAGTTTTGCTTAAACTTTAAAGCAGAAGCGCCAGCAGCTCCACACGTTCATGTATAGCAGTGATACACTCTCTATATTTACTCTATAGTTACGCCAGCAGCTGATTTCCCGTACAAACGTATCGTTTATACGCTCTTGGTATTTACATACGATCGTCATTTAATTGTGCTCCCTCTCTTAATAGCAAACAAACGAAGAGTTTGGTTTGTAGTCAGTGTTGCCGTTTTGATTATTTTTATTTTTATTGTTTATTACTCTGCAAAAGATTATTTTATTAGTAAACAATTTAGTATAAAACATTTAAATTAGAACAAAATAAAACGCCTACTCCACAGAGGGGTTTCTAACAAAACACGGATTATTTACAAGAAAGGCCAGTCAGTTTTGCCTGTTCACTTTTGATGAACTTTTGGCAATGTGACGTAATACTTACTCAATTGGCCATTAAAATCCTTCAATCAGTATTAAAACCTAGCTTCTCACATCCCTTATGTTAATTTTATCCATAAGTGGCGAGGCTTATAGTTTAAAATCGACTCCGAACGACAGACTTTTTGAGAAACTTTTCATCGCATTTGTATTTACTCGCAGAGTTTATGCTAGAAACCTGCTGAAAGGCAGTGCATCCGAGGAAGGGGTTTACATTGATCCAATTAATGGATCAGTGCACTGATCTTGCCTCTCATTTTCTGTCATCATTGACTGAACCCTCCAGCGTAAATATAGCTTCAATACTAAGAATTATTCAGGAGTGCGGCTGGTTTTCTTTAAGGAATGTTTAATCCCCGGGTTAGATATTAATTGTGACATCACAATTGACCTAAACGCTGGTCTATGTGGGATCTTGTTTTTAACGGAGGGTCTGCAACCTAAACTATCCTATTTAAAAATGTATAATTTGGTTGTGAGGGAACCTTTGGGAAATTTTATTCTATATTTGAATGGGACTTTTATAATTTTTATGCTTATAAGAATCAAACGAATTGGTTTATTAATTAGTGGGAATTTGTTTACAATTAATTCATAACTGTGGCAATACTGTTTATGGTTACACTTTTTTTGTGTTTTTTTCAACTATTGTACTATACAACCAGCCCCTTTCTTTCGTTAGTTTTATTGTTTTCCCTGCATTTAGTAATATTGAATTAAAAACGATACTCAATTGTGTTTGAAGTCATTGTGCGTTTTTTTGTATGATTTTTCTCTCATAATTTCTTTCTCTATCTCATGCTTATTGGTGTCGTACTCATTTCTTAAAGCATTTGTAAACAATTAAAATTAGTTTTACTTGCAAATATCGAAAGAGAATACATTTTATTAATGTTTATGACGATTGAAAATAAAAAAGAGAGCATTTTTTAAATTGTTATCAGTGAGGCAAGCAACCAACCAACTAGATAGATGATTTATTATTATTAAAAGGCTTCAAGCATAATAAAATCTTATCATTATTTAACGTGTTTTAAAAATAAATATTCTGTGTTTATTTCGATATAAAAATTATAGACATTATTATGCAAATAAATGATGCGGCATCTTCTTTTTAAAAACTCATCATCATTATTAATGCACTGTGAACTGTGCAGTCAAATTGTGTTTCAATTGTTCTTGACACGTATTTAGCTGTCGAAACTTATGTACACTTCCTTCCGTTTTAATTTTGAACAAAAAACAAATTCAATTTAAATCTTTGCTTTCTTTCGTTAATAAATAAAAGAAATTTTATTCTTTAAGATTTAATGGTAGAATTAATATTTTTGGAAAGATGAATGAGAAGGAAATAAATTTGTAAAATGTAAACAATTCTATAAATGGAAATGGTGTAGCTTAAATACTGTTTGAAAAAAAAATTAATTTTATACATTTAATTACTTGGTGCCATTATATCTGGCATGATTCTAACAAAATGCTGATATTTTCTGAAAACTTTTATTTTAATTAATTAACAAGAAAGAATTGTAAAAATCCAATCTTGCTATTCTTCATTCCCTTTGATTTTAAAAATAATTTTTAAAAATCTATTTAAAATATATTTACTCGTATTTGAGCATTTATTCTTAATTATATATGTATATTTGATCAATTTGAATAATGGTGTTATGGTTGTTATTGAAACATTTAAGCGACGATCGGCATCCATTCTAAAACTGGATGAACGTGATTAATTGTCTTCGGTCTATGCATAAAAAAAAAGAATATTTTTTTAAAAACGTTTCACATTAAATATTTTATTTCTATATTTTTGTTTGTGTTTTGTATAAACAAATGTATGCAAATAAGTTTAAGCATCTATAAATAGTTTTACCGTTTTTAATCATCTACAATATAATTAAAATTGGAAGGAAAGTGGAATAAAACAAGAAACAAGGAATGAATACATGTTGGGATCATAAAAGATGGAAATAAAAATATAACAACAACTAATCAGCGGTATGTTCTAGACGTTGCCAGAACGAAAATACATGTGAACTGAAAAGTATAATCTTTATAGAAAGAGGATCGTGATTTAAACTGGTAGCGCGCTTTTAGCAATTAAAGAGTGTTGTTAAATTAAATACATAAATAACAACATCAAATAAAAGGCATTAAATTTTATTTTATTTAAAAATCTACAGAAAATTCTTGTCATTGCCTTGTTGCTAATATAATATCAAAACGAAGGGGAGGAACATATGAAACTATAACCTATTGTCTTGCAGTATTAATAAGTAGGGAAAGATTTGTATGTAGAGGAGCTTACTGGTACATGAGGTTTAAAAACACGGAAACGATAATAATGTGCCATAGAGTTCGTGGACGAAGCCATCAAGAAAAGTAATGCTGTATATTCATTATGAGGTTTTACAATCAGATCAAATGATTGATTCTAATCTCTATAATCTACACATAGCCTAACACCTAAGATTGGAGAAAATTTTTTCGGAAGACAGCCATTATTGATAAACAGAAAATGTGTTTAATTTCGCAAGGACAATGACAGACCACACTCATCATTGATGACACGGCAGAAGCTCTCTTCGGGACGAGAAGTATTGAAGCAGAGGATTATCGTTTATTTAGATTTATGCCGAACTTTTCTTATGGTGTAAACTTGAATACCTTTGACGTTTATAAGTAATTACACAGCCCTGCATGGGTTTTGCAAATAAGATTGCTTCAGGTGTTTTCGAAGGCATTTTGTGCTGAACACGAATCTGGTTTCAAAAATTTTCCATCACGTCAGGTTTTCGAGAAAAAGGGGGTGAAACCCCTAAAAATAGCGTTTTTGTAGAACTAACCGCTGAAGTGCTAGAACCATCGCTATTGTCAGAAATTGACAACTGATCTTTGCTTTTTAAAATGAGCCCAAAGCCAAATTGTTTGCATGCACCCTTAAAGTAGGGGGTGGGTTTATGTCAAGGGGTGCAAAAGAAAAAGAAACACATTACGGAGGTCCTTAAAAATTAACCAGATTTACTTGAAAATTGTTACTCAGGGGTTTTTGGGGTTGCTGATTACAGATCTTCATTCAAATTTAAAAAATTCAAAATGGCGGATCCAATAAGAGTAAGGTCAAGTAAATCTGATTAATTTTTATAAACCTCGACCGCCATATTGGATCCGCCATTTTGAATTTTTTAATTTCTCGAAAACCTGACGTGATGGAAAATTTTTGAAACCAGATTCGTGTTCAGCGCACAAAATGCCTTCGGAAACACCTGGAGCAATCTTATTTGCACAAAAAAAGTCAAAATTTGCAGGGCTGTGTTATCGATTAAAACGAAAAATATTTGATTAAGACAACCCATTTTAAATTATAGAAAACTGTGGTTAATTTTTTGTCGAATTTATGGCCTAAATTAATTGAGTACCCAATAAAAGTAAATCTTGTTCAAATGTAATGACACACAAAACGCATATTTATGTACATACAAGTATACATTTGCCTTGGCAAAAGTAAAAATAAAATATTATTGTCAATATTTAATAAAATTGATTTATTACCATCGTTTAAAATACAATAAAAAAAAAGAAATGCAAAATAACACATTGGCACCAGAGAATGTGACGCTTTATGATCAAAACAATATGACAACAAATTTAAATAAAATATTGCCAAGTTATTATTTGAAAATAAAAAAACGAAGTCATATGCCTTTAATAAAACAGAGGAATTAACAAAAGAATGCGTGGCTTACAATTGAACAAATGAATTGAAGTGACGAACTGAACTCTGAACATCTCTTTGACGTGATTTTTCTTTAATTTGAGAAAGAATGTGAGACATTTTTATAAAATATTGAATTATCCATTCAATAGTTTTAAAACCGCTCTTAACGGACATCTGAAGTGTCATTTATTTAATGAAGAATGCATGAATACAAATAATTAAAACTGACTACAAAAGCGATGATTGAAAAATTTGAACTACAATCGATTACTGTGCTTGTGATGCAATACTTGCATCTGTAAGTATAGATATTCTCAAAACGTTAGTTTGCTTTGCCTGCAGTTTTTCGATTGGCAGAAGAACTTCCTGTGACCTCAATCTGATATCAATCAATATTTAGAAGTGTTTTCAGACTTTTGTTTATATTTTGGTAGAGTTATTATGCATCCCTTATACCCTTAGAACATCCGGATTTTTCTTTATTAGATAATTAGCTTCGACAGTTCTTTCCATTTTTCCATTGTACTGAATAAAATACTGCGTTATTTATTTCTTTTATAGGCAATTCATTTAGTTGTTGTATAATCCGTGTGTTTTTCTTGTTTAATATTGGTCGTTTTTTAATGTCGTGTTTAATGCAATTATTTTATTTTGACTCATAAAAGAATGTCAAAAAGTGCATTAATTTCATATCAAAGTTCAAAACCGTTTTAATTTGCTGTATTCAACACGCCGATTTTAAGAGAGGGGACACATTACATTGTCAAGGAATACACAAAAAAAATGGGGGCCTATTGAATAAATGTCACAGGAACACACTACACTTACACCAACATATGTCTCGTACATACGGTTACATTGTTTACTGACTGTCATGCTGTACAAGAAGAGCATAAAATAGTATTACGCACTCTTGTGTATGTATGTGTGTGTATGATTGCGTGCATACAGTAGCATAGTCTACAATCTGTTTTAAGAGAGCGGCATATTATCTGCACCTCTGCAATAAAAGCACGTCTTAATTGAATAATAATAACAACAAAATTACAATTACAATAACAAATAAGCAGGCGGACAATTATATTTTGTTTGTTGCGTTTATTTTTTTCTTCTTCTTTTTTAGAATTATTTCATTGTATTTGGTTATTGTTGTTGTTGTTTTATTGTATTGTATTATGAGAAAAAAATGAAAAAGAAAAAATATTTGAAAATGGTGACCAAATGACAAGATCATGAGTTGACGCTGACGACGACAACATCTTCAAATTAAACAGTTCAAATTGAGCTGTGGACTCAAACGGTATTAAATATTCGTGAAATCGTGAAAAAAAACGAAAAATTCCCGTTCACTATAAATTTTTAAAGAAAATTATGATTTCCTATCAAAGTGTTGTTATAGTATTAATAACATGGCTATGGTTTTTAGAGCATTTCAGCCAAGGTCATGAGATAAATATTGTGCCCAGTGATGATATTTACAGTCGCGACTTTTACAGTGTACCCACCACAGTGAAAACCTATGAAAATGATACAGTTTTGCTACCCTGTGGTTATATGTGTAAGTGCAGTCGTATGCAACAAATTTTACAGTGTTTTTAAAAACTTTGCAAAAATATTATGTTTTAGTGCCTTATCTTACGGTACGCTGGCTTAAAGATGAGGAATTCCTTATGGAATCTCCACAAGGTGAAGCCGCCTTTATGGATCGTTTTCATTTGCTAGCCAATGGCAGTTTAGAGGTTATGAATATACAAACTGAAGATACAGGCAAATATTATTGTGAGATCTTGACTTCCGCCGGCAAAGCTGTACAGAATCATGCCATTGAAGTACAATATCCGCCACGTATTTATACAACGCCCAGTGGTTTCATTGAAATGCCAATCGGTGCCGTTTTGGAGGTTATTTGCGAAACTGCAGGTTTTCCACAGCCGGTTATTACCTGGGAACATAATAATCAATCCATCACGTATTATTTGGTGGGTAATCGTCAGGTACATGTTGTGGACATAAAATCGAGAAATATGTCCGGCAGCATACAGTGTATTGGCCGCAATGGTGTTGGTGAACCGGTATCAGATGGTGTGGAACTGATGGTTTTATGTAAGTATTGTAATAATTTCGGAAAATTATATCGCAGACTATCTTGATATTGGGAAATGAGGAAGAATTTCAGCTACAGACAGGAAGACAAATTGTAAAGAAATTTAATTTAGGCTACGATCAGAAGGCTAACCTGCCATTAGTGGGTTGTCTCGGTGGATATAATGACACACCTATGTAGAAAGAATGGTAAAGACTTTTAATATGGTTATGATCCATATTTAGTGTGGAATTAGCCGCTAAGTATGAGGCAGTACAAGATGCTGTACGGGCTTAACAACACCTGGGAATGTGGCCCCATGTTTCTAAATATATGTTGAATTATATTCTAACCTGTAGTAACTCCAATAAGTACATATACATGCGTTATGGATCAGGACTTTAGTCAATATTACCGGTTATATTCTCATACCATCCATGTTGTGTGCAATAATTTTATTCTTAAATGTCGGGATTTACAGTTTATCGTTGAGTCCGAACGATAGATTTAATAATTTTTTCATGGTAATTCGTTACTCACCTAGTAAGCCAACATACTGTGTGGACTATACCAGGAGGACAGTAAGTAGTGCTGTGTTTTGAAAAGTTCAATACTTTCATTGTCCTCTTGTGATCTTATTTGGACCACAAGGATTGACAAATTTTGCGACTGGTCATCAATTATATTTGCTTTAGAGGCTGAAGCACACTTTTGTATGTGGACTTTCCTATAAGAAATCAAGCCTTTAAATAGCCCTTAATTGTCCCCAAAGACATCTGAAAAGCTGGATCAATAATGCAACTGTTGGGCACCTTTAAATCTGGTTTAAGGTTAACAGATAAGAATTCTCATTTCCAGCCCTTTAACAATTGAGTATGTACTCCACAATTTGGTACGGATCTACTGGTGATATATGGATATATTCAGTGACAGATTAGTTTAATGTGCAACTTTCATACTCACGTATTCACTCATTGTTGCTGGTGATTGATATTTTGATCACATATTCAATAAATTTCATATTCTGAAAGATGATGAAAACTTATTTATTATTTAGTTATAAACTTTTAACACCTTAATTTACCTTCTAAAAAAAATTCCCATTCTTTCAGTCTCTCCTGAAATTCGTTTAAATCGTAAGATCTACTATTCCAAAATTGGCGGACGCATACAACTGGAATGCTTTGTGGAATCAGCACCACTGGCTAAAGTTAAATGGTTTCATGCCGGCAGACCCGTCAGCTACGGCACCTACTACTCCCGCCAAGACATCGTCATGGAAGTGCCACTTAATGCAAGCGGTACACGTTACTACTCGGACATGAAACATTCTTTGGTTATAAAGAACGCCCGTGAATCGGATATGGGCATGTACGAGTGTAGAGCAGAAAATACCATAGGTGTACAGAGTGCCTACATGGAAGTGACATTCCGTCCAATGCCGTGCACTTTCAAAATTAGCCCTGACATGCAGAGTCCCACTGCACATATCCTGGTGTGGCAAACAGAGAGTTATACGCCCATAATTGAATTTAAACTGAAATTTAGACAAGTACCATCTGGTGAGTGTGCGTTGAATGTGATGTTTAACGTGTTTATTGAGATTAATTGATTAATTGAGCGTGACCAAAAAAAAATATTTTACTGTGAGTATTTTTTTATTTCTTTTTCTTTTTTCGTTTATTTGCACGACATACAGAAAGTAGTTTTTCGTATACAACAACAACTATAACAGCACACACGGCCGCCGAATGGACAGAGCTGACAATACCCTCCTCGATATCAATAGGTAAAGTGATCATGTTTTTAAGTGCGTTTTTCTTTTCGTTTTTTTCCTTTTTGTATCCAAAAATATTCTCAAGCTTCTGAGAAATATTATGTGATTGAATAGAGTGTTGTGCTTATGTATACAGTGGCATTAGAAAGTGTTCGTACAGATAGTTAAGGAAAATAAAAAAAGAATGAAAGTGTTCGATTTCATTCATGGCTTAGTCACTTATTCTTTTAACATGCTGCACTTGTGGCTTTAATACCTCGATACCTTAAAGAGAACGTGCTTACTAATGTCCCTAAAGTCTTTTCAATATAAGACATACGGTTTGCAATTTCAGGGTAGATACAGTTTTTATTTTGGGGATTTAGTTTTAAATTAAGGCAGTTGCATATCGCAGAGAGAAACACAGAGACTATAGTTAGGATAATAGAGCACAAGAGACACGGGTTTAATTCGGGAAGTTCATTTTGCCAAGTGCTTCACAACAGAACCTATACGGCTTTAATTCATCTCGGAATGTAACTCCTGTGCAGGGAGATATCTTTACCGATACCGAACAACATCTTAAAGTTCATCGGGGCAACAGTGTTGGGGGAGACATTACGGAGATACCCTATATAGATTCAAGGCAATACAATAGATCGATCGGTCGCAGTACATATCAACACAACTTAAGGAGGGTTGTTAATCCCTTGAGGGCCTAAATTCTAAAGACCTAAACCTGGATTCCCAATAGCCTTTAATGATTTATGGATAGTATTTGCTGTACGAAAACTTTTTAATTCCACTGTATAATATGTGTAAGTGCTTTTGTTCTTGATGCTTTACTGCTGTTTAATTTAAAAATTAAATTATTGTACGATAACTTTGTTCCTCCACTGTATAAATAAAAATTCTAGCAATTTATTGGCATTCTTCTAAACGCTCGTAATCATAACGCTTAAAAGAAATATTTATTTAATAGGACCTATTTATACGACTACCTACACCCTACACGGTCTTCATCCAGCCAGCATTTATCAAGTGGTGGTATTAGCTCGCAATCACTTTGGCTGGAGTGACAGTAGCAAAATCTTACGTTTTGCTACGGGAGGAGAAGGTAAAACTGTTTTAAATTTCAATTTCAATTTGTTTCCAAAGCCCTAAGCTATCCATTACAGTTGAATTTCCCAATTACTCGACGGAAGCCGATCGTTTTGGCAACGATGCTGCTGATACAGCAAACGATAACAGTGCTGCTGCTGCTGCTACGGGTGTTCTTACGGATGATATCGATGACCAAGCTATGGCGCACAGTAACAACAAAACAATTGATGATATAACGGAGAATTCTCTTAATTCAACGAAAGACTTGAAACTGTACAAAACCATGACATTTTATTCGTCTGCCTGTAGGTCAAACGATAAAATTTTCTTTAGTAATTTGTGGTCGTTGACAAGTGCCTTTTTTGTAGTCTTAATTGGTTGTAAATTGTAGGCAGTTAGGCGTCAGTGATTATTATACCAGATGCCAGATAATAAATATTATGATTAAGAGGAATTAAGTAATAAATAAATAATAAAATACAATATTTTTATAAATTAAAATAATGCTCAGTGATATTTATTTCGGGCGATTTAAGAGAGCGTATCATACAGGCAATAAATGTTTGAATAATGTGAGTGATGACATTGCAAACAGGGGTAAGGTAAAACCAACAAAAAAGTTGTATTGTACATTTTTAACAACCCTCGTACAATTGCGACTTAAACAAAGTCACTTCATCGTCATTTTTTAAGGTCATGCGAACTCAAAAAGTACGATTTACTTTGTTTGTTAAGCATGAAGAGAGAAAAAAATGAATTCTTATCAATAAGATCACTTTGAAATTTAGAAAATTTTTCAAATTTAAAACATTTAAGGGCATATGTACTTGCATTCACAACAAAACTAACTGATAAGAATAGAAATTTATTTCAATTTTATTGTATAATTTTATTAACAAATTAAAATAGAAACTAATTAGTACGGCTATAAATACTCACTCGTACGATACAAATTCATTCAATCAAAATCGCTTTTGAATTTTTAATATTTTTCATAGAAAATCATTTCTAAGAAAAAGAACAAAAAAATGGAAAATTCTGAATCAATCATCTTAAACTGCATCTGTTCATTTTGTGACAGAATATCTGTTTTATTATCTCTTTTTTTTTTGATTATAAAGCAACAACAAATGACGGCGGTTGACCTTTGACAAGAATATTGACTTTTATTGTAATTTAATGCAGATTGGCTCTACGCAGTCTTTGTAGTCTTAAAGCTTAAACAGCAAAAAAATTTATCCAGCGCACGCGTACTGACATGTGCTTTTGGATCGCCTTAGACGACAGTATCTCTGAAGACTATGAAGTACAATGCAGGCGGTATGCGGCACGCAACAATTAAATGAGGTTTTTAAATAGAAAGAACGACAATCGAAATACGTGTCTTGGGAAATGATGGATTTGTAAACATTTTGAGCCCCAAATATCACTTTTCTTATTCAAAAGATTCAAGATTTCTTTACGAAATATGTTTATGAAATGAAGTTAAAGATAAAATTGAAATTCAACTGACTTGTCTCATTGTGGAAAGGTTTATAGACAAGGATTTCCTCTTTTTAATTGCATAAATTCTAATATTGAAAATAATATTCCTTTAAAACCTAATTAACTCCTCTTAAGGACCTCTAAGGTAAATAATAATAAAACTAATACGTTTCAGACGAACGCCTGATTGTACGTAAAACACAAACAAAATTGAGTGTTTCTCGTCTGAAACCATTCGTCTTACACGCTTTGTAGTTGTGCTGCTTTAGTTATGGATTTTAAAGTCAGACGACTTGTTTAGCTTATACATACATGCATCATCATCATCTCTCTGCTTGATTGATTACAAAACTTATGCAAATCAAATGCACAAAATAGGCAAGAATAACAAACACACACATACAGACAATCGCATAAAGAACGAAGAATACCCCAAAACAACAACACCAACAAATGTTATTCAATTTAATTGAAATTTTGTTTTTCGTTTCTCTTTTTTCTTTCGTGCGTTCTTTAAATATTTGCATTCTATTATTTATTTACTTACATACACACATACATATGTACATATGCATGTATGTACGTATGTACGAGTGTGTAACTCACACAACTTTCGTGTCAAAATCCTTTTGATTTTTCCAATGCATAGAAACGATGCAAGTCGAGGTCAGTCGTTAATCGTGCATAAATGTGTGCATGTGTATGTGTGTTTTTTTTTAGATTTCAATGCAAAACATTGACGTTTGATTTTTCTTCTGTTGTGCTCGCGTACCAGAAAAACAGAAATCCCATATGGCATTAAGCAACAACAACAACGATAGCAACAACAATAAACAAAAAATCTGTGTTTTTGGAGAAATGGAAATAGAAATGATCTTGATTTACTTTCGCCGTCATAAATATAATACAGCATGGTAGAGTTAAGTACAGCATGCCAGTAGTTTTTTTTTTTGTATTAAAAGTTACCCATGGTAGTTGTGTGTTTCTCATTCAAATATGAAGATAGTTAGGATATATAAGACGGTATAATTTACACACTATAACTTAAAAACTTATTAAGCCTCTACAGAATTTTGAAAGCGTATTTTATACAGCCGGTTGTATATTTTTTAACCCTCAGATAAAATTTAAACAATAGATTAATCGTTATCGATATCTTATGTTAATTATGAGAAATTTGTTTATAACAGTTCTACTACTGTAAGCCACCAACGGTCAGGTAGATATAGATGTGCAAATTATTTGATTGTTTACTTGCAATATTTACATGAAATCGAAATGGGTGTTTAGTTGTTTTGTTGTTATTGTTTTCATATGTTTATTTTCTTTTTTATTTGCAATTTTATTATTGTATTATTATTACGCTTTATATCGCATGCTTAACAAATATAGAAATTTTTTATTTGCAAAATAACAAAACAGTTGTTGTTGTTGTTATTATTATTATTTACTTTGAAAAATATAAATACTTGAGACGTAAAACTGTTTGTGTATTATACTGTTGGCGTTTACATTGCTAATGAAATCAGGGGTATATCCAATAATAGCATTACGAGATAATGGTAAAGAAAAAATAGGTTGTTGTTGTCAATAATTTTCTCTATTGCCATAAAGCGCACATTTCAGTTTGGTTTTTCGAGTAATATGGCGTTAAGACGTCTGCCAAATACAATATAGTCGTCTTATACATATGTACGTACACGTCATATATTTGTTCCACAACTTTACTAATAAAAGATCGTGTACCGCTTATGGTAATGTAATTAAGACAAGATCAGGTCCAAGGCGTTGATCTATTGTGAACACAAGTGAGGTACCATTTGACCCCAGTACGCCGGTATTAGTTCGGATTTGTCCATAAAAAAGTTTGAGAAATGGTGTAAATTATTTATTAAAATATTCTAAAAATGATTTTGAAATGCTATTTGAAATGCATGATTTGTTTATAATTTTGAAATAAAAAATAAGGAAAAAACCAGCAACAAAAAATTAATAAATTAAACAGTGAGTGATAAAAACATTTTGCATACAGTTTAAAGGCACGCCTTAATTTTAATAGGCATAGAAATGTAACGCCTATTAAAATTCTTTCTTTCCTTTATGCAATAAAAGTATTTATTATTTTTTATAAATAAATAAATAAATCAATAAGCAAATGAATGCATTAAATAAATATTTTTTTCAAAAAATTTTTTTTTTATTTATAATTTTTCTCATATGGTTCATAATTAATGACGTAAAGAAAAAAACCATTGATTGATTGCTTTGAATTATTAATTTTATATTTTAATAAATAATTGGGGTATTCACACGGTGTGCTATCTAGTCTTATTGTCATAAAATACTAAAGTTTTATGATAGTTTTAAAAAATTGTTGTTGTTCTTCAAAGAAAAAAGTCATAAAATAATAACACCTTTTGTGATGTGTTTATTGTTTTGTCATAACTAAACAGTGTAAATCTAAGTCAAAAGGGAAAAGCTCGTCATCGAGCCGGCGATAATATTTAGAAGTTGCCGCCATTGAATATTCGCAACATGTACGTAAAACATGCTATTAATTTCTTCATAGTTCTATAACTTCGAGATTAATTACATTTTAATAATTTATTTATAAAAGTTATTAACTTTCATAAAGTTAAATAAAAAAATTTGAAATTGATACATATAAAATATAAATGAAAATTTTGTTTGTATACTTTAACTGATTGGCAGCACCGAACGTATTTAAAATAAGCGCCGTCAGAAATTATTACCGGCTTAGTAATAAACAACAGCTGTTTATGTTTATGTTTTTAAAAATCTTGTTTTGTGCCAAGAGATTTAATAATATTTAATAATTTTGATTTATTTAAATGTAAACATGTAATTATTTTTTTCCTATTTACTTGAATCAGCCATAATAATGTCCAATACGTATTTTACGCATAAACCGGTTATTATTTCAGTTTTTTGACTAGTTTTTGGCATTTTTAATTAAAAATATTTGTAATTTTTTATTATTGTATTTTTCTTTTATCAGCTGACTCAAATTTGAAATAGCACACTAACTTATGAGGGTTGCTCACAGCAGTCATATTTTTTCGTGTTATTATTTTATGATATATGACTTTATGACGACCGTGTGAATACCCTAAATAAGAGTTAAAAATAAAATAAAAGATTGTAAACATATTGTATTTTAAAAAGCTCTTCGCAGCACTATATTTAAGTGGATTTTTTTTTAAATTTATTTTTAACGTGGCACTTCACACATAAGACAGACAATGAAAGTGATTTTTTAGTTTTATTTTTGAAGTGACATGAAAGTGTCTTCTTGGGATTTTTAATAAACTTACATACATACACATTTATCTACGTCATATAACAGATATGATACGATGAATTTAATTTTAAAAATAATACAATAAAAATATTGCAATATTAAATGGCTGCCTTAGCCACAGACACTGACCCAGAATACTGAGAAATTGGTTGAGGCAGAAAATATTCAGTGGGCACCAAGTAATCTAACCATTATTAATGAGATTTCTAGCAATTCAAACAGTCAAATATGTCACTGTTTACATTGAGCACTGAAATGTGGGTAAGCACACCTATTAAATTGGCATAAGCTACAATATTACCCTTGCAGTAACTGCAGAGAGGCCAACAGCAAAGAGGCTAGGTTAAATTAGAGAGTGACAACCCATCTCCCCATTGTCCGCGGCCTTGGCGACAGATTTTCGGAGTGTTTTATTTCAGGAACAGTATCTTATTTTAAAGCTAGTATGCTTGGTGGCCTCAGACCTTTCTAGAAGTGTTTTGTGCCTTTGGGGCAATATTTTTAAGGCCATGGAGACCGCTGTAAATAATTTGTTTTCAAAAATTTTGGGTTGCAAAAGTAGTTCTAGGGAAGTATCAGCTTTTGGGAGAGTACATCGATGGATTAAGTGGTCTTGGGAGAGGTCAACTACAAATTTTTTCAATTTCCGAGTTCACAACTGAATGATGAACCATCAAGATGCTAAGATCTCAATCTCACATGCGAACACAAACGCTATTTATCCAACTTAAGAACTATACCGTACAACAAAAACCCTACAACAACTATCAAAATGAAGAGGTATATTTTGGAAAATTTTACAAAAAATATTTTAGAAGCTTTAAAACAGGGAAACAGTGTAAGTCATAAATTTTTTAAAAAAATTTTTAAAATCAAAAATAAATTTAAATTAAACAAACATTAATTATAAATTAATAATCTATTTATATAAGCGATTTAAAATAACAATAACGAACAACAAATGGAAGCAAAACTTCTCAGATTCGAATCGATTTCGATTTGAAATTTATTTCTTCACTTTTCATCGCTTCAGAGTGCAAAAATGTCAGCAATGACGTCAATTTTGTGTATCAAAATATATTGGCTACAAAAACAAATTCTATTTTTAAAATTTTCATTTGTTAAAAAAAAAAAGAAATCAATTAAAATTCCAGAAAAACAGAAGAAGAAGATTAAAATAATTTATGACAACCAACGCCATCATACACATTCACATCCATGGCCTGAGGCATCATGATTTTCCTTTCATTAAAGCCTCGAATATGTTTTCAAGCATTTTTTTTGATTGCATCAGCTATGTACGTACATATACATGGCTTGCTAGTTTCGACTGGATTAGTTTTATAATCTTATTTTATATTTTTCTTTTTCGTTTTTCAAAAGTTCACTCACATTTTATTGTGTCGATTCAATCAAAATGCAGCAGTAGATTAAATTTAATTTTTTTCCTTTTTCTTTTTGTTCTTTTCAAAATAAAAAAAATTAATTGAAATTCAAATTCTATGCTAAAATAAAAATACGAAACCATTTTAGCATATATTTGATGTACAATTGTTTTTAGCATTATGAAACTTATTTTTTCATTTTATTTTTAATTTTTTTATTTTTTTTTTCAAAAGTAAAGGTTCATGGCCATTCGAAGGACTTTATATTTGGCGACAATAAACTGAAAGTATCGGCTTTTTGACAATTTGAAATCCATTGCATAAGCTTATCACTTTCATTTTGGTTTTTCAATCTAACCTCAACAATTTCACAGTGTTTTTTTTTTCATAAAATCTATAAATTTCGAATTTTTAATGAAAGCACAAAAATGCAGTTCAAAAATATTTCAATTATAATTCGAACAAAAACTATGATTTCTCTGTATTTCTTTTGCGGCTTATCATAGGCGTTTGCGTACTCAATGGCTACAGGGAAAGGTAGCAATAAGAATTTTCTTCGGTTAGGAGTACAGCTTAAGCTTTCTCTACGAAACACTTCACAAGTAACTGGAAAGTTGCAGAGTCGCCTGTTTCTCGTTTTAATAGAAATTAGCCTTTGGTCAGAATTCGTGGTATACATATTGGCTGCCTTCCAAAATGTTAGTTGCTTTGTGTTTGAACAAAGGATCGTGTTTCATAATGCCGCTGTACAAAATATATACAATGTATTCTATTTCAAAATGTCTTCAATGTGTATTTTTAACGCAGTAAAAAAGCAAACAGGCATCGGATTTATTTATACTTTGCATATCTACATAGTTTATATACAGTAGTAGAACTGCATACAAACTTTGTATTGATACATTTTGGAAGGCAGCCATTAACACCAGTTCAGTCCTAAAAGTTTCCTGACTGACGAGAATTTGCTTCATATGAGCCTTGTATTGATTTCAGGCGCTTAAAGTGCTTTATGTGTGAATAATTATTGGAAATTTTGTTCAACCAGCAAGTATCTTTCAAGCTGATATTTGGACAAATTCCTGAGGTTTGTCAGGGTAACAGGGCTGCAGTACTTTAGTACCTATACAAGACAATAGACCGCTGGTAGTCCGGAAGTGGTTTGAGTATCAAAATCAACTTTATATGGAGAACGCTATTGGATCGCTGGCATTTCAAGTGACGGAATTGTGTGGGAAGCATTCGTAGCGGATAATATTTGTCCAGTTCCTTGTTCTTGTGTGAACCCTTTTTCATGTGGAAAAAGCTATACAAATGAGGTAAGACAAACATTAGAAAGATAGGGAGTTTGTCCAACCTGTATTCCACTTTGCAGCTTATCATGATAACGTGACTGACCATACATCGTCGACATCGTTCGTGATTCAGTTTTTGTTTTCTGAATTCAAAGGAATCTGTTCAAAATTTAGTAAATTTGATCAAATTTTCGAAAGTTGAAGCTCTCGAATATTTAACAACACACATAAGGATAAATTGAGAAGCCATTTGAGTGATTGACTAACTCAACTTTCTAAAATCAAACAAATTTACATTTAAAATAAAATAAAATTTGATGATTGATGAACTCTTCAAATAAATAATTTCTTTGTATTTCTTTTTTTTTTAAAGTTCAATGGTTAGTCTTTCTTTTTCAACAATTTTATTTTACGACTTCGTTTACTTCTTCAATTGACGTCACAGAGCTTTTGCGTACTATAATATAATATTAAATGAGTATTTTTAAAACAAAACAAAAACAGAAAAAAAGACACAAAAACACAGAAAAAATAAGAGGAAGAAACGAAAACCGCGTACAAAAAAAATTTATTATCTGGAGTTTTAAAACTCTTACAAACGATTTACACACCAAAAACCTTAAAGAGTTCAATGAATTTTTGCCAGTGTCTACTAATAAAAAATAAAAAAGAAAAAGAAGAAGAGGTAAAAACATTAAAAAAAATTCATTTAAATCTTTTAACAAAATTTATTGAACTTTTCCCCCAAATAATTTAAAACTTGAAACATTTTCGTTTAATTTCGAATTAATTTTCGTCTGGGTCTTTGACCAGAATTTGTTTTTAAAAATATGTGTGTGATACGTACGAAGCTCTATGAAAATTTGAAAATAAGCCTAAAAATACATACAGAAAAATAAATAAAAAATTAAAATTATCCTAAACTTATAAATGTTGTTGTTTTTGTGTTTGTTTTTGTAAACACAATACATAGATAGGTAAACAAAAATAATTTTTTTTCATTTTATATTCAACGAGAACGAACATCATACGATTTAATTGAAATTAAAATTGCAAGAAGAAGAAGAAGAGTATTAAGTTTCAATAACAATTGTTATAGAAAAATATATTTTTTTATTATTAAATCTTCTACTGATAATGATATTCAAGTCGCGAGCCACCCATCATCGAATTCATTGATAATATTATGAGATTTCTTTTTTTTGCATTGCTCTGTATTATCATAGAAAAATTTTGTGTGGTTTTTTCTTTCTCTTGTTTGTACGTCAGCGAAAATTCTGTTTCAATTACTGATGAAATAAAACCTCAAATCCTTACGTTTAAATCTATTGTTTGAAACATCTGTAATTAAAATTTAATTAAATTCACCACATAATTGGAAAAAAATAATAAATCCCCTAATTAATGATAATGCAGAGCTAAAAGAAATAATTTCTAACAAAACTTTTATGAGTTGAAGTTGTATGGAAAAACCCTCTTACGTGGTAATAAAAGTAAACTTTTGATAAAAAAAAAAAGTTCTTCCCCTTTTTGGCCCCAGGTTCGAAGAGTTTTATTAATAGGCAATGGTAATACAGTTGCTTATAATTTTTGTTAAATAAATTCGTTTGACGTCAATTTATTTAATGAAATTTCCGCTTAATTTAATTGTCAAACAATAAAAGCAATTAAAAATTCCCCTTTGAGATGAGCGATAAAGAAGTAGCACAACAATAAATCGCAAAAACTTTTCCGATTTGTGTGGAAATGGTAAACACAACTTAAAGTTTTTTTTGCCGAATTTATAGGTTTGTTGCTGAAAAAAGTTAAGCGTTCGAAAGGAATGGCAACAGTAGGGCTTAAGAAATGCGCAAAATATCTTAAAACACTTCTATAATTTGGGAAAACTGCATCTCTTACAAAATAGCTGCAACTTCTTGATGATACTTATTCACTTAAATTAATTGGTCATTACAAGACTTTAGTCAGGATCTCACACCACTTAAGTTCTGTGTGTTAATTTTATCCACAAGTGGAGTGACCTATAGCTCAAAGTCGACTTCGAACGATTTCGACAGATTTTTCAAAAACTTTTCATGGCACTTTCATTTACTCTCGGAGTTTTTGCCAGAAGACTGATGGGAGAAAGTCACCGAAGAAATATTTTTAATATTTCGTTTTGTTCGAGATGTATAAACCAGAGGGGGTTCACGTCTAATAACCCAACACACTATCTACTAGACTACGGCGACTACACACCAGAATCAAACCATTTATTGTGGTGCACAGATAGCAATTTGAAAAGGCCGTGCCAAGAAATAATGAAATGAATAAATGATTCGCAAAACTATTGCTCAACTCAATCCAAAGAAAGCTTCTGCAATCCTGTAATCAACAACAAGATAACTATAGAGATGTCTTGTATAGCTATGTGTATTCTTCATTTTACTTTCAACACATTCTCTACGAATTCAATATTATCCCTAAGAGTGGAAGGTTACTCGAATTAAAATGATATGTGAAGCCTAGCATGGATTATACGAAAGCCCTTAAGACCATAACACGAACGAAAAATGTACTCTTTCCGCACACAATAACTCTACCACACGCACTATTTCTTTAAAGTAGAGCTTCATAAATTCGTTCATAGTTTCATAACTTAGATTTCTTTTCAAAGTCTTGTTACCGTTACTATTTATAGCTTGATAAGTAACAAATTGAAGAGATTTAGGTTAAAGCCCAGGGGGGCTATTTTAAAACAAAATAACAAAAATTAATCACTTATTAAATATGAATTGGTGATAATTTCAATTAAACTTTGTGCAAAATGCTTTAAAGACAACGGATGTGCGTCATATCTCTTAAACGTGTACATATGTACATACAGAGATTTGTTTTTTATTTTAAATACCACAGTATTTATCATCAGTGTGAATGACAGTCAATAAACTTCTTTTTTTCTTCTTTGTTGCTTGCTTGCTAATCTTAGCTTAGCATCTGTATTAAAAATAATATGAAATTAAAAATTAAAAAGAGAAGAAAAAATAAATTAATGAAAAATTAATAAAAATCACACCATATATATATACGTATGGTGTACAGTGTAAAAATACAGTTTCGATTTCATTTTCTATGATTGGGCGTTTCTTAGAAAAATTATCATTTTTTTTTCGAATGGTTCGATTCGAATTAATTGGTTTTTTAACCATAAAGAAAAAGGGTTTTACGTTCTTAATTTAGTTGTCATGGTAGGTAAGACTAGAAACAAAAAAGAATATGCTTTTGACGTCATTACACAAGTTTCTTTTTGTTTTATTATAAAATATTTAAAAATAAATGGAAATGGAATGATTTCTTAATTATGACGCTGTTTAGGCAACAAAAAAATGTGTTTTTTCTTTAATTTTATGGATTTGATGTGAGATTACAAGGTGACGTATAAAAATTTTTAAAATCAAACGCATTGAATGACTTTAAATTCAAACAAGACAAAAATGTATACATACATGCTTGTTTAGTATAGGATAGGAGAGGGACAGGCAGACTGCTACAAACTAACACCATTAATAAAAAAAACTTATGATTAAAGGGTCTTGACAGCCAGCAATGCAGCTTCACATTTAAAATATGACTTCCTTAGAATCAAGCTATAAAAACCAGCTTTAAAGTTTAATGAATTTGGCGATCAATATGATATCTTGTAATGATATTTGATAGTGAAGGAAGGAATCAATCAAGAGAAGTGTCCATCTATCTATCCAATACATAATGACAACTGTGAATAGATATAATGACAGTTGACCCTCAATGACCTAATTAAGATAATTGATGAAATTTAGGCCGGGTAAGTCTGGCAATAAAGCAAGATTTTTCTTTAGTTCAGCATTTACATACATACATACATAATTGGTCATTACAATCTTCAGTCAGGATTACGGCCTAGCTTCTCACACCACTCATGTTGTGTGCGTTAATTTTATACGTGAGCGGCAGGACCTACAGTTTAACGTCGAAGCCGAACGATAGATTTTTGAGAAACTTTTCATGGCAATTTTTATTTACTCTCAGAGTTTTTGCCAGAAATCTACTGAGAGAAAGTCGCCGAAGAAATACTTTTTGTATTTTGCTTTGATGTCTGGCCTGGGGCTGGAACCCTGGCTTTACGTCTAATAAGCCAACACACTACCTATTAGACTACGGCGACTTCAGGATTCAGTAGCGACAAATGAATATCTTTGCCTAATAGACAGCCAAACAGAGGTATTAGATGGAATATTCCTGTAACCAGAAGACTTCCGCAAAAGCCTATTAAAAGAGGCGCGGCATGTGTTTCCCTATTTCCGTCTGGCTGTCATTGAGGATAGCAATTCTAGTAGTTTAAGATTCCTTTGGAAACAAAATACGGCACATTTTTCTGCTCTGCAGTTGCCGTAGTCTAGCAGACATTCTATTTGTAAATATGTACTTTCACTCTTTCCCAAAGGTAATGTGATTAATTTAAAACTAATTTTTAATTTACAATTTAAAAATCAAACACAAACATGAATCACAAAATATTCTATTGAAAAACGTATGAGTCTTCTGCTTATCATCAATAATTTTGAAAGAGAAAATAAATATGCATCATGGTCATACACGACATTACTTTTACTGTGTGAATGAAAACCATATCGAATGATAAATAAATTCCATCATCATTGTGAATTTAAATCCTGTTACGTTTTTACCGTTAGAAGTGACGTACTCTGTAATAATACAACGTAATAATTTGCAAACAACAATGTTTCATAATTTTAACGGAAGCAAAAAAAATCTAAATTTACCGGTTTTTTCTTTTTTGCTGTAATTTTAAAGGCGGTTTATTTATATTTAATTGGTGGGAAATTTAAACAATAACAACAGCAGCAACAGCAGCACCAACAACAACATTGATTAAGCTTCTTTTTTTTCTTTTCATTTGGCAAAATAAAAATAACAAACGTTAATAACGGCAAAATTAAAAATGAAAAATAAAAATAAATATGTGCCAAAAGATCATTAAACTTAAAAATAAAATGAATGAAGAAAAAAAATGAAAAAGCCAACAACGGTCGCATCGTTGGGGTCGATCAAGCGACAACGTCATTATTGTGTGTATTACCAGTTTCGTAACGACGTTTTTTTGCTGTTGTTTTACTTATACAGTAAAACGTAACGTAATTTAACGTATTATTTTATCGTTATTGCATTAAGCTTTATTAAGTGTTAAAAGTATTAAATTACGGATGTCATCATTTTCGGTTTTTGTTTATTTGATTTGATTGTTGAATAATTTTTATTTGATGACATTATTTTAAGCGTCATTGCTGATCAATTAAAATTAATTTCAATGCTTTGCAAATTTATTTAAGGTTTCAACTTATTTTGGGGTAGGACATCTGCTGCGTAAGCAAAGAAAACTGTATTATTATTACGTTAATAAAAGAAAATACGTTCATTTACGAGGATTACAACGGGTTTGACTAACAGCTTGCATAAGTACATACATACTTGTGGCATGTATACTAATAATACGCAGCCTCATGTTAAATTTTTTTACTTTTTTTATGCAACGAAGACGAAGTGAATGGATCCTGTTCATGAAGTGCATATGTAGTATTGACACAAGAGAAAATAATGAAGAGAGACTAAAAGGCAATAGTGCTGTGGTGAGAAGCGATAGGAGACACTATTGCAACAAACACTGAGGAGTGTTCAGAATAATAGGTTAGGTTAGGTTAGGTTAGAGGGCGTGTACTTGTCAATTAAGAGAAGTACAGTACCCGGAGGTCGAATTGGCCCATTCTACAACGTCCTAGTTTCTCACACCACTTATGTTGTGTGTGTTAATTTTATACATGAGTGGTGGGACCTACAGTTTAAAGTCGACTCCGAACGACAGATTTTTATTTATTGAGAAACTTTTCATGGCAATTTTTATTTTAACGCTCAGAGTGTTTGCCAGAAATCTGCTGAGAGGAAGTCGCCGAAAAAATACTTTTTGTATTTTGTCTTTGATGCCTGGCCTGGGGCTCGAACCCAGGCTTTTGCGTCTAATAAGGCAACATACTACCTACTAGACTACAGCGACTTCGAAATATACTACAGAATAATACTTCAGAATAAAATTCTGAAGTTCATCAGGGCGACAGGATTGTTGGAAATTCTTTATAAATTTAGGTCATATCCTCTGATGTCATCCTATATGAAATAATGAATTTCTTTTCACTACACCTTATATTATAAGAAAATCAACAAAACCGTACCAGCTAAACCAATACTTTGCATACAGAGAATATATGTTCATGGTCCGGAAATTCCAAATAACTGTTTAAATATTTATTTCTGTTGAGTGAAATTTCCCAAATAAATATTTGAAATTCTAAGTAAATGAATCACACTTGAGATTCAAATAAAAAGTTTTTCAAATAAGAATTTCAATTACGATAAAATCTCAAACTCAAGTTGGCCACACTTATTTGTACTTGGGTTTTTTCGCAAAATAATTTATAACTTCAGCTACTTGTTATTGTTATTGTTCCAGTAATTCCAATGAAATTAAATATTTGAAATTCCATAAACTTAAAGTTTACTTAAGAGTTTTGTTTCAGAATAAATTGGTTTTAGCGTTGGGGGGATAAAACAATGTTTTTTTTTTTCAAAGAAAGAAGAAAATAAACGAGAAAATAATTGTAAGGCCGTGCAATAAATATTTCATTTGAAAACGAGGTGGCTGGCAAAGGGAATTATTAAATAAAAACGGCAATTAGAAATAAAATAAATAAAAAAACAAATATTATGTGTTGAATAAACGAATTTATTTCTAATAAAACAGGCAAAAAGAAGCTGGGAAGCAAACGAGAGAAATCCAAATAAAAAAGAAGGAATTTTTTTTGAACAAATATTTGTTAAAAAAAATAAACAAGAATAAATAATAAGAAAATAATGTATTGAAATACTTATTATTATTGCTTAACAAATGGTTTTGTTATAAATTAAAACCATATTGCCTGTCAATAATTAATCGTTTATTTTTATAAAATATCTATGCGAACGAATATGGTTTTTGTTTTTTAATTTCGTTAAATAAATTTTAAATTTTGAAAGAAACAAATGCAATATTTAAATAAATAAATCACAAATCAAAAAACCATTTCGAGAACACAATGCCAACAGACAGATAAACAGACCGAATTGCTGATACATCATCCTTTTGCTGTTGCTGCCGCTGCGGCGTGTTGCGGATGAGTTGTTCGGCTTGTTCAGTGTCTTTTGGTTTGTTTTTAATCAAATTGACGTCAATAGCCAACAACTTTATTTTATTACCAGCCAAGTTGCGGTGAATTGCTCTTTTATTTCTGTTTAAATTCGTGTTTATTTTTATTTTTAGTTTTTATTTTTGTTTTTAATCACTATAATCAAAGCAAAGTAAGTGAGAGGACAAAGACAAAAGCAAGAAGAAGAAGAACTGAATCGAATGAAGTGGCCGTTTAACCACACAGACAACAGTTTAATATGCATTTAAAAATTGGTGAAGTGCAAAAGCCGTTTCGTAATTTCATTGTTATTTACGCGTGTTAAACATTTTTCTTAAACGTTCAACATACACTGAGGGCCAGCACTAATCGTAAAGTGTATTATTAAATGGAGTTGATAAAGAAGGAACATTCCACATACGCATAGTGCGCCTGAAGAACAAATTCTGTTTGTAATTTATTGTGCAATAAGTTGGTTAAACAACGAATTGTGGTCAATAATACAATATTTTAACCATAGTAATTTCAATGCAGTCTAGTAGGTAATGAGGCCGCATTTCAAATCCGAGGCGAGACGTTTCAAACAAAACGAAATATGAAAAAAAAAAATTCTTCAGTGACTTCCACTCAGCAGATCTCTGGCAAAAACTCTGAGAGTAAATATATTTGCCCTGAAAAGTTTCTCAAAAAATCTGACGTTCGGACTTGACTTCAAACTGTAGGTCCCGCCACTCCTGTACACAATTTACACACACAACATAAGTGGTGCCAGAAACTAGGTTATAATCCTGACTGAAGGGTTCTAATGACTAATTATCTGCATTTCAATGTATTGGGTTATCCAGTTAAAGGTTTTAAAACCGTCGGACAACTATTAAATATTTTTCATCTAGAGTGTCATATATTTAGTGAAAGGATTACCAGTCGAAGAATGCCTAAAAATACCTCAAACATGTCCAGCTTTCGAGCATTATGGGATCCTGGATCTACTGTGCAAGCAATTTATAAGGAAATATGAAGAGGACCTAAATGTGAATCATTACGGCACCAAGTAAAATTTCTGAGCAATTATTTTTTTTTGCTAAAAAAGCTGTGACATTTCCATTAGTATGTAGACAATATGATATGGTTTTTGAGTGATAATAAAAGCTTTAAAAATGTTTCATTGTCGTTTTTGTTTATTCAATTAAATTATTATGCATCACACTATACAGTGACAATAAAGCAATAACAAAGTATTTCAAATAAATTAAACAAAAGAACTCTTGTCATTGATTTAGTTGTTGTTTTAATTGCTTGTTTTAGTTGTTGTTGTTGTTAAAGTTTTGTATTTTTTAAATGAAGTGCTTTTAATTGATTGACGCTTGAATAATTTTGATTATAAAACAGGCAGTCAGTCATTTGCCAACACTATTATCATCAGTCAACACGTCAGTTATTTAAATTTTTAATGCGATTAATCGTTATTTTAATTATTATAATGGTTCCGACACAAATGACGACAAAACAAAAATCAACAGACTTTATTTTAATTTCTCGGTATAAAGATAGATTAACTTAAATGTGTGTGCATGTGTGCATACTGTGAACTGTAAATAAACGAACGATATATACATACATACATAATTGGTCATTACAATCCTTCAGTCAGGATTACGATCTAGCTTCTCACAACACTTATGTTGTGTGCGTTAATTTTATATATGAGTGGCGGGACCTATAGTTTAAAGTCGATTCCGAACGACAGATTTTTGAGAAAATTTTCATGGCAATTTTTATTTACTGTCAAAGTTTTTGGATTAACAGTTCCCTTTAGTTTAGCCATCGGTCTGATTTGAGTTTCGTTAAATTATCACGAAAGGCTGAGCCAAATGAGAGAAGTCTAGATCGAGCCACAGAGGAATAATCTGTCAGAGTGACAGGACTTAATTCGCAGGTTGTTGTTTGGCCAGTAACATAGATGGAAGCCAATTGGCCAAAGCAATGAGAGCTGTTGTAATGGTAGAGCACAAGCACCTGTAATCTGTATCACAACAGATTTCTGCATTTTATCAAGATGCTCCATATTACAATTTTAACTGAGGGCAGGCCACCACAAGAGAACTTCCTCATTTTGATAGAGAAAATAAATCATTAATAGAGAATAAACGGAAGATTAATTGATACTCTTTGAAGGGATATGATCTAGAGATGAGAAATTGACAAGGAGTTCGAAATCCTATTCTCTCAACAATTTATTACAAGCATTGAAAGCAATTGAGGCCTTTTTTATCCTGTTCAGTTAATTCGTTTTCCAGAATAGTTTTCTATTCAAAATAAACCCGAGGAAGCTAGCCTCATCCTTACCGCCACATACAACTTCATTGAGTGCAAAGAGGGTTACTTCTGGTATACTTTCTGGAGAAAAGTAGCACTTCCGTTTTCCCGGGATTTTCATCCAAAATGCGACAAGGCAAAATGTATACGCGCTGATCTTCCTCAAAGCAAATAGGATTATGCCTCTATTAGGACCCACAAAATTACCCAAAATTGTGGGGGATACTTCATCAAAATAGGCTATTGCCACACAGTTGGTCAGTTCCAATGTTTATCCATAGGAAGGGGAGAGGGAGGTTCCTCAAATAAATTATCTGATTACTCTATATTAGAGAAGTACTATTTTCGCTTTACGTTTAATACTAAAGGGTCCGCCAAATAACTTTTTTTTTGAAAATGCTTTAAAAAAAAAACTACTGAATATTTTCTCAAATTACTTTTTTTATTTGAAAGTACAATCCTTTCAGTTAATAATGGAAAATAATTTCATTCAAATGGCTGCCTCGGCTGGCCATGCAGTAGCCTATACCAGAAGATGCCGATTTTGGCAAAAAAAAATCATCTTTTCAGATGAAGCTCATTTTGATCTTGGCGGGTATGTAAACAAGCAAAATTGTCGCCAAAAGCCGACGCACCCAAAACGAGTGACTGTTTGGTGCGGATTTTGGTCCAGAGGCATAATTGGGCCATTTTACTTCGAAAATGAGCATGGAGTGGCCGTTACAGTCAATGGCGATCGTTATTGGGCCATGTTGAACGAATTTTTGTTCACAAAAATTGAAGAGGAGGATATTGGCAACATTTGGTTCCAACAGGACGGCGCTACGCTCGATGTTTTGCGCCTTGTTTTTGAAGATCGCATTATCAGCCGCAGAGCTGATGTCGTTTGGCCACCTCGGAGCTGCGATTTGACACCGTTGGACTATTATTTGTGGGGTGCCGTCAAAGATAAGTGTTACGCCGACAAGCCAGAGACAATTGACGCTTCAAAGGACAATATTCGTGAAGCCATTGGTGAAGTACAGCTGCACACAATGTGCTTAAAAATCGGACCGGTCGTGTAGGCTACTGCATGGCCAGCCGAGGCAACCATTTGAATGAAATTATTTTCCGTTATTAACCGGAAGGATTGTACTTTCAAATAAAAAAAAGAAATTTGAGAAAATATTCAGTAGTTTTTTTAAAGCATTTTCAAAAAAAAAAGTTATTTGGCGGACCCTTTATAAGAAAAATAAGAGGTGAGGGGGATTCTTCTCTGTATTCTCCTACTGACAAGCTGCGAGAAAGTTAAGTTTTCTAATGCAGACGGAAAATGCTTTAAAAACAGACGGGTTCTGGTATCAAGAATTTGATTTGGACTGCTCTGTTATCTTTACAGTCAATCGTTTTACAGTTTAATTATCATTACCGAACTGGATTAAGAATCTAACAACAGTCTTCGAGGTCGTAGTCTGAATCGCAAACAATTTCATTTAAATGCTATGCGAATACGAATACAAGTCCTTGATAATGCCAGATTGGAAAATCCTTTCATTGTCGTTTATAGCAGCGCAAATATAATGATAATGATCTTGACAATCGTTTGTTTTATAGGCAGGCCCGTGTTTTGAGGTATGTTTTTACAGCGATAACAATGAAATTTTCACGTTAAACATCTGCGTGATTGTATTTTTATCACCTCTTTTTTTTCACCTTTTTTTGTTGTTGTTTTTATTTCAATCTATTCCATTTTGTTTGGATTGTTTTTATTGTTTTATGTCACACTTTTGTTTCCAACAACAATTCAATATTTAATGAATTTGTTGTATTGTGTTAATTTGTTTTACTATTGTTGTTGTTGTCGTTGTTATTGTTGGGTTTTTTGTTTAATTTAAATATTGTCTCGTTTATTATTGTTTAACAACAACAGTCAGCAGTCATATATCACATGGAAATTAAAGAATACTATGGGGTGTCTATGATGATACGTACGTTCGTTACATTTTCTTATTGTTGTTGTTGTTGTTGTGATTGCAAATAAATAAAATAAAATAAAAAAAGAAGAAACATTGAATAAATGATTTTAAATTAAATTAAATGAAATTGTTTTGTTTTCGATTTTCAATTTTATTCTGTTCAGAAGTGTGTAAGAGAACACTTTTTTTTTGTTTACAGGGCTCCCTATATATATTGATTGCTGTAGTATATGGTATATGGTCGGATAAATAATCTCCTAGAGCTTTGAAGTGTTAAACATCAATGCAATGGAGTCGAGATTTGAATAATTCCTAAAATTGAATAAATTTTAAAATTTAAAAAAACAGGGGTTGTTTTTACAAGCAACAAAAGAACTTTCGGAATTTTTAGAAATTTTAAAGACAAAAACAAAACATAAAACTTAAACCAAAACGATACGAACAACTAACCAAACAAAGATCTACATTCGAGGCAAGGCTTGTATTTAAAACTTTAAATATGACGCAGGCAGAACAATTTATTAAATACAAATATTGCAGGCTAATTAACAGGGTCATTTATCGAAAGACGTATGAAGGCCTATTTACAAAACTGTTTATACAAGCCCATATTGGACTATCGAAAGAGATATGGATGCTGAAATTAAACGTATTGCAATTGAAGCTAAACGAGATGAAGGACTCGACTCACCTGGATGACTATTATTGAATACAGAATACAAACTCACTTTAAGTTTATATTTATAGTCAGAAAACCAAGTCTGATTTTCATCATATACAAGCTCTAACATCGATCCTTTGTCATAACAGTAAAAATCTATCGCTGGGCTTATCTGACTGTAATTTTCTTTTCGCACTTTTAGAAACTTACATTGGAAACAAAAAATCTATAACGCGACTACTGCGTAGCCTGTTAGGGAGCAATACACAACTTTGGTAATCCATTCGATGTACACTGAGCGCCATAAGTGAGTCAACACTTTTGTTCTTAAGTATAAAAAAAGTTCCTTTATCATGAATTGTTGTTTTTGTTTTAACATTTTATAAGTAATAAAATAAACGTTTTTATTTTGGAAATTTATACGACTATTCTCATTTACTTTTCTCGCTATCCTAAGAAAATGAATTATTTCAGTGGCGTTTACTCACTTTTGGCGCTCAGTGTATGTCTCCCTTTTAAAAAAGAATAGATTGAAGGCTTTGGCAACATGGAAAATGCGATCTTACCCGAACATTGTTGTACCTCTTTCAAAAGGAAATCTATGCTAATAAATTACAACGTTTTCTGATATCTCAATCCAGTTCTGATTTGTACTAAAAATTAGGAACCTTGTGGGTAATTTTGCAGACGATGGTATTCAACTCTATAATACAATGTCCATATACAACTGCATTGGGACAGTGAAGAGACTAACACAGGTACACTGAGGTTTTTTTGTGTTAAGGAGATAGACTGTAGTCGAAAGAAAAAACTCGAAGCTCTTGTCTAATAAGTAACGAAGAACAATTATGACTAAAATTGAAATACACAAAATGGGTATTGTATAAAGGTAGGCCGTGTGCATGACTTAAGGATTGAATTGACCAATATTATAGTTAAGTAAACATTTGGAAATAAGGAGAAACAAAATAATATCTGGGTCTCGCTGACTGAAATACATAAGAAGAAAAATACGCAAATTCTTTGCGAGCTTTCTGTAACAGACTAAACATACCCTTATCTGATCCTCTGTGTGTAGGTGCGGTGTTTGTTATTCAACGGAAATATCTTTATTTTCGTAAAGCCAATCGGAAAATCTTACACTTCTGTATGTACATATACACCCTTCAACAAAATTTTACTTTGGCTTGAACAAAAAACAAAAAAAGACAAAAAGAAAACAAAAATATTGAATTTGCATATCTTCTATCAATGTTTCGGATCCATGGCTTGAAAGAACGTTTTATTTTATCTACAAATGCGTAAAATGCGCCAAATTTGCATTGTCTCCTCTCTTCTCCACCCACTTCTTTCCCACACAACCCACACTATTCATGTGAATGTGGAATAAATTTTGAATAATTTTTCCAAATTATTTTAATTTTTTTATGATTATTTTACGCATGCATCCATATCCATATGTACTTATATATATGTGTGTGTGCGTGTATGGAGTTAAATGATACATTTTCATTTGAATTTTAAATATTTATTTAAAACTTAAGAACAAAAACAGAAAAAAAGAAATAAACCTCACATGGATCGTTGTACTATTCCAAAGACAGAAAAAAACTTCTTTTTTTCTTTAGACCAGCATCGTAAATTAAATATTCAACAGATTCTGTGAATTTATTTATACTTCCTCATGAAGTGTAAACATTTTTACTATTTTTACACTTTTTCTTCGAGGAATTTTTGTTGAAAATTTATTTTTTGGATTAAACTACCAATAGATGTAGCAGTAGAAGCGGCAGCGAACAAAACAAATAAACAACAAGGGCGGAAGAGAGTAATAGAGAGAGAAAGAGTATATCAAAACAAAATATGAACAACAATAACAATTTTATTTAACAATTATAATACGAACAATAGCAACAACGCTGTAAATAATCCAGATGCATACACAGATAACAATAGGGAGTGAAGCATAGTGTTGCCAATACGAAATATTTATGTAAGTAACCCGCTAAAATTATAATTTCATTATATATCATTATCGAGTAAGTTTAAAATGTTCTTTCCGAAGAGAGGGAGAAAATCATGTTACGTATCTCGTGACCGACTTCATACAAGTCTCCACAGATGGTTCGTAACAAGATGGACTTTTCTTTGGAGACATCTTTTCAGAGTCGGAAGGTATAGTCCATTCGATCAGGCTACAGCATTGTTAGGATTGCGTCTGTCCTCTTGGGTGACAGCCATGGTATTATTAGATGGTTCCTATTTGTGTTATTTACACGCATATTATGACTCTGTACTCAAATTGAGTTCAGCCAGTTTAGAGCAAAGAACGAGAAAATTTAGCTCTTCTAGGACGAGGATTTTTGAAAAATCCTTTGCATGACATCCTCCAGAACGTTGGCACACGTTTCATGTTTAAATGGCACTAGTCATGACCTAATCAAAGCCTTATTGAAGTCTACAAATACGAGATAGAGAAGAGTCCGGTTAACCATCGCCTGTTTAGTAATCACTCTCAGAGTATTTATCCTGCCAGCGCATGGATGATTTACTGTTATTTTCATATGTAGTTGTTTTGCTTTCTTAAAGGAATAACCAAGCAGTGAATCTAAGACTATTTACTACGTACACTGTTTACAAACAATTAACTTAAAGCATATTTTAAGGGGTTTGAAAAACAACACACCAACATTGAATAGGCGTTCCATTAAGAAATCAAGATAGAAATACCTTTAATTGCTTCGAAAGAAAAAGCTATAATAAGCATTGAATTGTTTAGAAATAAAATTTTATTTAAAGTAAAAATGTTAACGAATACAAAACCCAAAGTCACGGACGATGGCTATCAAACCACAATTTATTATCTTAACTTTGAAGAGTATCTCAAGCCCAGAAGAGTTATAGAGCCAACGAAAAACTTACTGCTATACAATGATGTAAAACCGAAACGTCAGCTGCATTTAAAACTTTTGGAACAGCCTATGCTAATTACGGAAAGGAAGCCTTTTTGGCCGCACGGAAAAGAAAAATTAAATAAAATATTTGACTGTCACGCGGTAGAAAAACGGTCGTTAAATTTCAAACCCAATAAAAAAGTTGAACAATTGGCCTCTATTTGGTATAACAAAACAGTAAACAAGCCAACTTGGATTGGCTGGGGTCACATACAGCTGCCTCGGTTTTTACGCTTTCTAAGGGCACGCAATGATGATGGTTTGTGTAAACGCAAGTCAGGCTTTGAAATCTATTGTGAAATGGCGAGCATACACGGTTTCATTAATTTCGTGGATGCCTCTACTTGGCAAAGGGCTTTTTGGTTTTCGGTAGTTATGCTAGCAGTAATAATGTCTGGTTTTATCTTATTGCTGTCGTATTTTATGAACACCAATACTCCCACCATTCTGTATGCGGAAAGTACTCAATATCCCACCTGGTCCATACCTTTCCCAGCGGTTACCATATGCAATTTAAACCGTATATCAAAACATAAAGCTTTGAATTTGGCAGAGAAATTGTGAGTGAGTATTCGATCGAATTAAAATTTATTAATAACACGTACAACTTACAGTGTTAAACCAGTTAACATGACTTCCATGGAATTGGCTGAATATTTCAAACTGTCACTCTCCTTAAGCCATAACATTAAGGCCGCCCCTGCTCAATTGCTGCAATTCAAACACGTTTTACAGCAAAACAATTATAGTCTTCAACAGTTATTAGATGAAGTTCAGCCCAATTGTGAATTGGAACTGTTACGATGTAAATGGCAAGGACGCTTTGAACGTTGCAGTCAATTGTTTCAAAAGATTCGAACTTCTTATGGCCTGTGCTGTGCCTTTAACTATAAAGCCCTTAAGCGTAACATTAACAAACGTTCCGATTATATTTTAAACGATGAGGTGGAATATATCACGAGCTGTGGCTTTAAAAGTGGTTTAACGGTGTTACTGCAACCCCATTTAAAAGACTACCAAGCTGTAGAAACCTCCATACCCGGTTATCAGGTTTTAATACACGATGCCTATGACTTTCCTGATTTTACAGCCCCTAAAAAACTTATAACCACCACCTCATTTAATAAAATTCACGTTTTACCCTGACAAACGTATTACACCGATTATGTCAGCTCTCAGCACATTTGCAAGCGACGTTGCTTTCTGCCTAACGAACGTAAATTATTTCATTTCGGTTCTTATTCGCAAACCAACTGCTTGGCGGAATGCCGTTCGCTAATAATTTACGAAAAATGTCATTGTGCCTTACCCAACTGGCCGAAAAAGACGAATTGGTCTCTGTGCGGCTTAGAGGATAAGCCTTGCATCACAGCTTATAAATGCAAGTGTCTCTATTGATATATTGAAATAACTCCGCCTATTTTTGTTTATTTTTGTTTGTTTTCAGCTTTATTGACTTTGGGACTGCAAACTAGTGGAACAAGTGGTGCTGGTAGTCGTTTAAGACGCTATAATGAACGATTTATTTGCGATTGCTATCCTTTGTGTGATTTTAATATGTATTCCATAGCCATGGACTCGGGAAGCTTAATGAGAAAGTATTCTTTGACCGACGAACGTTTTTTGTAAGTGAAGAATTATTGAATCTATCTTAAAGGGTTTTTTATTACCCAAATTAATTTGAAAGCCAATGGTTTGGGTTATATAATTTTGAGGTTAAGTGGAGTAAAACAACGCTCTGAAAAACTGGGTTAAAATTTTTGGATTTTTCTCTCTTTCTCTTCCTACCATTTCCCTTCCTTCTTCACTGCTAGATCACCTAACCTTTGAATGTTTCCATCTTCTTCCTGTTCTATTGCCTACCTTTCTATTTTTGGTTCGACCCACAATGGAACGTCTCTGATTTCAGGGTGGAGGTTATTGACCTAACTTTGAATTCCTTGTCTCTTACAGCAAGTCCATTAACATCACCGATCACATACTGCTACACGTATACTTTGGTGAACTTTATGCTGAACGTTTACGCCTGGATGTCTATGAGAATTGGTGGTCATTTATTGGTACATTTGGCGGTATAACCGGTCTCTATATGGGTTATAGTTTTGTATCCGGTTTCGAATTAATATTCTTTGTATTCGTACGGCCAGCTTGCAATTGGCTGACCAGAAAACAAATCCAATATCGCATTAAGCAGCGGCACAAGAAAGCAAAGGAAACTAAAGTTGGAAAGTGAACAGGAATACAACTGGAGCAAATAAAAAGGGGGTTCAATAGGTCAATATAAATAAAGTATTAATTATTAATCTTAATATAAAAATAAATTGTTTAATAAAATTGTTACAACTATAATTAGGCCATGAGCATTCATTCGTATTAATGGGACAGTATTGGGGTTACAAGGCATTGAGGCGAGTTGCTGAAACCTTTAATTAAAAACAATTTAACACTTGTGGTGAGTGTGTTTACTCTTTGTTGGATTTGTTTGATTTCAATTACTGCTATTCAGTCTGTTAAAGGATATCGAAAAGCGAAAAATAAAATCAAAACACATGTCGCCATCGGATAAAGTTCAACCAATCTTTACCATACGCAATGTATTGCCCTTCACCCAACCTCTGCAACAACAGCAAAAAGCCTATGGAAAATCTTCTTTTAGTACTACCACTACTTCATTTCTATCGCATAAGTCGCAAAAGAAAATCAAACCCCGTTTAACCTTGAAAGGTGTACAACAATGGTTTGCACAAAATCTGCGCAATTATTGCAATACCACGTCATTGCATGGCTTCAATTATATAACGCGTACGGATTTGACACAAAAGGAACGCTATTTTTGGTTATTTGTGGTTATAGTATCCATAATAGTGTCCATTGTTTTGGTTATAGTATCCTATCTATGGAATCGTGAAACCCCCACGGTTACGGTTATCGAAAGTTCGCATCATCCCACCTGGAATATACCATTCCCGGCAGTAACCTTTTGTAATTTCAACAAAATCTCCCGAGAAAATGCCTTAAGCCTGGTAAAAGTATTGTAAGTATCACTTAATGGTTTAACATTGTGTTCTTAAAGCCTTTCATTGCTAGAAAACGTCCTGCCAATGCAACAGAATCACAGGTATTGGCCATATTTCCCATTACCATGTACTACAGTTTCGCATTGAATCAATCGAGAATTAATTTTACATTGGCTGAGGAGATATTGAAACTGAATAATATGACCTTGAGTGATTTAGCGGAACACTTGGCGCCCAATTGTTTGGAAATGGTTTCAAAGTGTATATGGAAGGGTACCAACTCTCGTTGTGATAGCCTGTTCCAAAGGATATCCACCATTGAAGGCATATGCTGTTCATTTAATTACTTTGGTGTGGCAAAAAATAATTTTCCAGAGTAAGTATACTACCGTTAAGAGACAATAAATAACAGACTTTATTTTATAACGCCTAGGAAAATTGCCTATCAGATACCCAAACGTCCTTATCGTGTAACCGGTTGTGGTTATCCCACCGGTCTATCTATACTACTAAATCCCTTGGCCTACGATTACTTCGGCACTTATTTTAGCAGTTATGGTTTTCGTTTTATGATACACGATGCTTATGATTTTCCCGATGAAAATGCCGAAACAAAAGTCATAACATCGACAAGGGAAAGTTTTGTACGCATTAGTCCCGAATCTACTTATGCCACCGCCGATGTCAAGGGCATGAATCTTAAACTAAGGAATTGTTTATTTGCCTACGAACGTAAACTGTTGGTGATGCAAAAGTATTCCTTCATCAATTGCCTGTCGGAGTGCCGTATTCTCACAGCCTTTAATAAGTGTGGTTGTATACCCGAGAATCTGCCTAATAATGGTTCCTATCCCATATGCGGCATAACAGAATTGAAATGTATTTTGACTAGTAGAGGTAAGTAATGACCAGGTAAATTTACTAGAAAGTGAAATTCTAATTAAAAAGAAATGTTGCAGAAATATTTACCCGTGCCTTAAATGAGAACAATGGCACCTTCTCCACCATTTTAAGTACAGACAAGTTTCCCTGCGACTGTCTGCCAGATTGTGAAACAAATCATTATGTTTCCGAAATTACAATGGGAAAATTGAATGTGAAATTGGCCTTTCAACAGGAAAATGATTTGTAAGTAAAAGCGAATTGAACAATAAAAAGAAAAATTAAGAATAAAGCCAGTTTCAATATATTTTTCATACACTATTTCCTAAATACAGCCTTTGAATTGAATAGAATTTTTCTTTCTTTTTTTATTGCAGAAAAACCCCCAACGATAATAACAACATTTTATTGCATGTTTTCTATAGTGACCTAATGACTACCAGATATCGCAAGGAAATCTATCAAAATTGGTTATCGGCTTTGGGTAATTATGGTTTATAAACCAACTTTTAAACTTAACTTTTTAATTTTTTTTTAAATTTTTATTTCAGCATCTTTTGGTGGTCTTTTGGGTTTAATAATGGGCTTTAGTATTGTGACAGCATTTGAATTCCTATATTTCTTAACTTTTAGACCAATTTTCAATTATTTTAATTGACATTAAATTAACTTTAAAAACAAAATAAAAAAAATTAAAAAATACTTCCAACATTGCGTATGATTAATATTAATTCCAAATGTTGCACAACATTGTTTAGCAACATCGAAGTATTGAAAAATGGTTGCGTCGAGCCAGAGGCGGATATTGGCAAACAAAGTGAAGATTATTCTTCTCCTCCTCAAGCAAACTACAACTTTTGCGGACGTAATTTTCAGATAAACGAATTCTTTCGGTAGTCGACGTTGTGTAGTAGGTAGTGGGTTGGCTTATTAGATGTGTGGGAACGGTTTAACCCCTGACATTTCGAACAAAACGAAATATAAAAAAACATATTTCTCCAGAGTCTTCCTCCTGACAAAAACTCTGTCCAGTAACGTAAATGGAAACTAATTAAGCATAACAAAGACAGTCTTAGTAAGAATGATGTGCAGAGCAGAAGTTTAAACGTATTGAATTTTATAATTTCGATTCTATGTTTCTCTATATTGAAGGAGCCGCATACCTTCCCATAACAGACTGTTTAATATGCTAATTGTTGTCAATGTCAGTCAATTACTCTATTGTTTAATAATTAAATCAAATTACCACCTGTCCTTCGAAAATGATTAATAGGCCAAGTAAAATCGGATGCTATAAAAGCTTATGCTGCCTTAAATACCCGTGACAATCGTCTTGACTTCGAATATGTTTGGCAAACTATTCAAAAATAAAAATTTGAAACATTTTCTTAATGAAAGCGCTATTCATGGTCTACGCTTACTATTATACTATACTCCGTTTAAATATGCCAGGCAAGTACAGAAATGCAACAGCAACATCAATCAACTTTAAATATTTTATTAAAAAAAATAATATTTCAATTTTTTTTAATGTCTGTCTAGGCTATTATGGATTGTGTTTCTATTTGCCGTTATAGTTTGGACTCATGCCATCATTATAACCCTAATTATCCGTTATGTACAACAGCCAACGGAAGTTCATATGTCTACCAATTTAATACACATTTCAAATACACCATTTCCCGGTGTGGCCATATGCAGTGCGAATCGATTTAGTCGCACAAAAATGGAAAAATTTGCTGAAAGAATGTAAGTACCAAAGATTTCTTTCTATGTGAACAACAGGGCGATAGTACGACAGAGGGAGACACTTTAACGTAGAGCGAATGAGGTCTCGAGATTAACAAACTTTCGGACGAAACAAAAACGGTTTTTAGCCGGAGTCGTCCAAATGATTATGACCTACATATCGCTAAGGTCACGGTCGCGGTATTTAGGGAATGCGTAAATACATTTGTCATCCTTTGCCAGGGTAAAAAATGGGGTATTCGCACAGAGAAAGTCTAGTAAGAATCCATACGCATACCAAACATTTTTAAGGCTTCTGATAATAGAAAAAAAAACACATAAATTTAGGTTAAATTGGTTACCGCCCCAAAAACCATAATTTACTTGTGTGCTATAATGTCCCGTTATAATATTGATAGCACATACTTGGGCATTCAACAATCCCGATAGCCATAGGAAAATATGGATTCTATGCAAACTACAGACACGTTTTGTCAATAACACCCGGGTGCATCAAAATCCTTCGGCTGAGACTCCCAAGTATCGAAAAAAGAGAAAATATTTTGTGGTGCCCGTTGTTACAGCAGAAGACGTTGTAATGTATTGCCAACCTCAGGGTTAGTACACCTAAAACCCAGGACGCATGAAATCTCCATATTTCCCCATTGTTTTTTTCTTTATTTTTTCTTCTTGCTTTTCTCGCCACTACAATAATAATTCCGTAGTCTTTGTTTTCCATGTGACATAATTTAAGACTGGTCACCTTTATTGCAGCAACTGCTTTGGATTTTAATTGATTTACTTTGTTTGTGCAAAGCAAATATTTCTGTAGTGCTAACCAGTGATAAAAAAAAGTGGGTTACCATACCATATAACAGGCATTCCAGCAGCCACTCAAGTGGCCTATTGTTTCAATTATAGCATGTAAATAAAAATGAATCGATTCTTTTGCGAACAATTTTAATTTATTTTGTAAACACAATGTTATTATTATTATTGTTATTTAATTACAATAAAACCATTTCCATTTCCATAAAAATTGTAAAATTTTAGAAGACGTCGTCGTGCTTTAGTCAAAATAACCCAATTTTTTGACTTCATTGACCATGGCAACAATAGAGTCGATAGTTTCGTCACCGGTGGGTATGATTTGAGAGGCAGGCAATTTGAAACCGGTCAGGACAGAGTTTGAGGAAGGACGCAATTCATAGCAGAAGGACATTTTGGTGCCAACATTTGCGTAGGCCCAGTCGACGGAAGCACCTGAAGCGGGATAGATGGCATCGTAGATATTGCCGCCAGTGTATTTGGTGGAATAACGTTTGTTAATGGCAGCAATGGCAACATCGTAAACTTGTTTCAGATCAGCGTAGTTTTCTGGCAACTCACTGGTGTGTCCATAGGGGAACAACAATAACTGCGAATAAGCATGGAAGTCAATATACAAATGAATTTTGCCCTCCAAAGATTTAAGGTAGTCGGCCAAAGAACGGGTTTCAATTTCAGAGAAGGCAGAAGGACCGGCATAGGTATCAGCGCAGGGGTTGTTGCTAGAGCCTACAACATTCCAATGGAAGCCCCAGTTGCGGTTGGGATCAGCACCAAAACAGCTGCCATAAGGAGTACGGGTCTTGCGCCACAAGCGATCAGTGGTGTGAGTATAGACATAACCATCAGGATTGGCATGGGGGAAGATATACCAGTTGTAGTTCTCAGCAATTTGATTAATGCCGGCCTGGTTGGAGGTCAACAATTGATTGATCAAATAGGTAGCAGTGGCAGAGGCAATCCATTCACGGGCATGTATACCGGCTTCAACAAAGATGCCAGGCTTTTCACTCTTGCTCTTGGAGATCTTAACACCCAAAATGGAACGTCCCTGATAGGTCTTGCCGGCTTCAACTAAAGTTACTACACCGGGATATTGTACAGCCAATTCGGACAACCATTTATAGGTGTCTTCCAAAGGATAGTATTGTTTCCAGTTATAGGAAACAGCGCGTTCCAAGGGATTATATCTGCCCACCTGTTCTTCATCGCCTTCCAAGTGACTTTGCAAATTTTCTTCCAACAACTGATAATCGACTTCATTAGAGCCCATAATTTCCAAAAAGTCTGGCACCTTATGAGGGGCTACGACCACCTTAATGGGCTTGTTAATTGCATGAATGCCTTCCAAAAACATAATCGAATCACTTGCGCCTTCCAAATCCTTCAAAACTGCCAACTCCTGTTCACTGGAAGCCGTAGCATGGTAAACGCGGTAATTATCGTAACGTGCACGTTCAGCTTGAGCGGCGCCGGCCAAGAGGCATAGGCCCAAAATTAGGTTAAACTTGAATGCCATTCTTGTAGCGAATGTTGTCTATTTGCGGCCGCAACTACAACTTATATAGCAAAACGCGTACAGGTAGACTGCAACCCATTGAGCGAGCTCAATGAAATTGTCAAACAACAACAGAACCAATATTGTTGATAAAAAAAATATTTTTTTCAAACAAAAACATTTGTTATCTGTTTTATAAACACACATACGGGCACACATAAGCTTAAAGTATGGTTGTAAATTTTCAAATATCATTTCGCCATACGACTGGAAATCTTTTTTTTTTTGATTTTTTAAATATTCCTTAGATATGTAGATAGACCGAGTGACGGTAGCACTAGACTTTGATGGACTGGATTGAACTTAAAATATTGCAATATTTTACGATTTGTTATCTCGTATTCACCAGTTTTCATTGCCAGTCGTTTGTTTTCAATCAAAATAAATTCTTCAATCATAAATTTTAAATCACAATCAAAATAAACCGTGTAAATTTTGAACGGGTGTCTAATGCCTTCTATCGCTGATAGAATATTTCCTTTTTATGACCTCAAGAGCTTTATGACAAACGATAGTTTTGCAAAAATAATTCAACGCAAACATTTTTCGCTAATTTTAGAAATGGGAAGTAGAAGTGTTTTTAGATAGACCGGATAGACTGATGGTTTATAGCGTAAATCCATGTTAAAGGCATTACGTATAAAACAATAGTTTTAGGACAGGTTAAGATAGAATATTGGTACGTAATAATCAGAAGAATATGAAGAAGATTAAAACCTGCCCTATATCGGCGCTCGAGCTCTACTGGATTCAAACGCGTTGCGTATGATAGGCATGACCAGAGTTATGGACAATTTCGTGGCAAGTCGTATAACAAATTATATAACAGCTAACTAAATAACTGTTCCCTGGATATAACCAGCAAACTCTAAGATTTTGGAAAATAAATAAAATTTTGTAATGAGACTCAATAATAAGAAACTGTTCTAAACCCAAAGCGGGTTTGAGACAATCTAAACTTTTGTTGGGCAGTACAATTAGAAGAGATTTGAATCATGAAAGAAGTTAGCCAGTAGTAGTCCCAAGACAGTAACCGATATTTTAGCCTTTACTGAACATCAGGTCGTTATTGCCAAAATAAACAAGTTGATTTGGAGTAGATGCAGCATTGTTTTGACACCCTTGAAATGGATTAGCCGTATCGAAACCAATCGAACATTCTCTCTAGAAATTCGGAATTTGATCTGCCTTGTAAACGATACTAACTTGTTGTATTCCGGATTTATATCCAGTCCATAGTCTGTGGCCCCGTTATCCAGTCAATCATTCTGCTGACATAGACCCCACAGAACGACAAGTGCTTATAAATGACTTCACAAACATCTGTTGAATATGTTGGAGTTCACATTGTACAATGTTCAATCCCGGCTTAAGTATTAAAACTTTTGGGTGTTAAAGCACTTAATCAGTCAACAAACATTATTCGTACGTCTCTGTTGAAAAAAAATACAGTCTTCCAATGCTTTCCCCTTCCATTGGAAATTTTAAAATTTTGATTAGATTAAAAGAAAAAGAACATGAACACACAATACAACCTTGTTAACGATTTAAAAAAAAAGGTACTAAAAGACTACCAAAAGTACTGAATTTTTGTACGAATTTGTTCACTTTTTTAAAGCAGTTTCTCAATAGACTCCAACTGCAAAGCAGAACAGGACACACAGATCTACAAAGAGTTCATGTATACGACCACCAGGAAAAAATATCTCTTATCAGAGATAGAACTGTAATGAACTCTCAGAGCATTTTAAGAAAATTGAGAAAAGAAAACCAATTCAAGCTACGAAGGATTTTGTTGTCATTTTGCCTGACCACGCAAAATTCTAATGCCAACTCTTTAGCAGAAATCATGCTGCTACAAATACTTTCAGAGCTATCCAACGATCTCAGTTTAGAAGCGCATATTGACTGCAGAATTGGCCGTGACTACTAAACTCTCAAACGAATTTTTTTAATTTGGAATCCTATGAGAACCTGCTAGCTTTGCATTGACAACGTAGTATTAGGTTCCGCGAACACTGAATGATAGGAGCTGCATGGTAAGTCCGATTGAATTCGAAAAGAGCCAGTTGTAGAGACAATGAAGAAGAGAAAGATGACTCAGTGACATGGTTTCGGGAATAGGGGGTGAGAGAATCATTGTAAAAATGGATTGTGAGGTTTTTTCAAGAGTGGCGGCTGTTCTTACGAGAGTTTATAAGAAAAAAGAGAACAATTAAGAATTTAAGTGAAAAATTTTCAAATTGAACGTGGGAATTTCATCAATTCATTGATCGAATTGTTATAATTGTTACGACAACGAAATAATAAATCTTAAAAATTAAATAATAAGCGTTCTCCCTAACGCCATATATCGCGTGGATTAAAATCGAATCATAAATTTAATCGAATAATCAAATCGATAAAGGAATTATGTTTTCCCAATGAAAGTGAAACGCTTCAATGATTGAAAGCAAAGTTTAAGCAGCGCAAGATAAGAAAACAAATTTTGTAATGATTTATAACGAGTCTTTATAACACAAAACACGTAATAAAGTTAACGTTCCAACGGTAGCTGGCATAAGTGCCCTCAAATCAGAAAAAAAAATAAATAAGCAAAGAACAATAGACGTGTGTGATGATATTATGCAACAGATTTTATTAAGAAATCGAAAGCTTTGCTGAACTTTAGACTAAAGTCTTTATGGGCTCCTAAAACCTTAAGTTCTCTTGCTAATTTAATTCTCATTTCAATCATCAATTTCATCAATTTTAAGGGAATTCCATTTTCGTTTGATTTTTAATAAAATATGCGCTTTCCATTTGTTTTTTGGTTTTCATTTTTTTTTTATTAAAAATTATTGATCATAACGAGTTTATTTACATGAATTTCGTAATACCCATCTCCTTAAGCATAGCCATCAAAGAGTCCATAGTTTCTTCACCGGTTGGTATAATTTGATTAGCTGGCAATTTGAAACCAGTCCAGAAAGAGTTGGAAGATGGACGTAATTCGTAGCAGTAGGCATATTTAATATTCTGAACTCCGTAAGCCCAATCGACACTAGCGCCAGCAGCTGGATAGATGGCATCATAGATGTTGCCACCAGTATATTCAGTGCCATAACGTTGTTTCATAGCATCGATGGCCACATCCATAATACGCTTCAAGTCTGAGTAATTTGGTGGCAATTCGTTGGTATGGCCATAGGGGAAGATTAACAATTGCGAGTATGAGTGGAAGGAAATGTAAGCATGGATTTTGCCAGCCAAAGCAGTTTCCAAAAAGTCAGCGAAGGTTTTGGTTTCAATTTCGGAGAAAGCATGAGAGCCAGCATAAGTATCCGAGCAGGGATCGTCAGAAGCACCAATTTCGTTCCAGTGGAAACCCCAGTTACGATTGGGATCGGCACCAAAGCAATCTTCACCGTAAGGAGTACGAGTCTTACGCCACAAGCGGTTGGTGGTGTGGGTATAAACATAACCATCGGGGTTGGCATGTGGCACAAAGTACCAATCAAAACTCTCAACAATTGTGCGCACTTCTTTATCTTCACTGGTCAACACTTGGTTGAGTATGTAGGTAGCGGTGGCAGGTCCAATCCATTCACGAGCATGCATGCCACCCTCAATAAAGATACCCTTACGGTTAGGTCCATAAGAGATTTTAGCACCCAAAATTTGGCGTCCCTCATAACTTTGGCCAGCTACAAAGTTTGTTACAATACCGGGGTATTTGCTTTTCAGACTGCGCAACCAATCGTAAGTTTCTTCCAACAAATGATAGTTCGACCAGTCATAGTCACCCGTGCGTCTCTTGGGATCAGCTACCTCATCGTCTTCCAAAGAGGCTTGAGCATTGGTATCCACCAGCTCAAAGAGTACTGAGTTATTTTCCAAAGTTTGTTTAAACTCTGATACCTTTTCTGGTGCAACTACTACATGGATTTTAGACTTTAAATAGTGCACGGCATCCAAGAATGTGTACGAATTGCCAGCTCCTTCCAACTGCTTAACTACCGCCAATTGTTCTTTAGTTTCAGGTTTCAACTGGTAGACATGGTAGTTATCGTAGCGCACCTTTTCTGCCTTACAGGACACCAAGGCCAAGCCGAATATGGCCACCAATAAAATGACGGCAGCGTACTTCATGCTGAAGGTTTAACCAACAAATGATCTTTACAAGTGCGGGAAATTGAGCTTTTATAGGTTTTTCCTATGCGTCAAGATAACATAACGCACAAGTACAAGCAAAAGAAAGCAACACAATATAAAAATTAGTGGGTATTTCTACCACAGAACAACCATTAGAATTGATAAGGCCATGTTGAAACACATATTTATACTGGCTCAGTGCTAGCGTACTACTAACATACCACAGGCTAAACTGATTAAACAGTTTGACTTTTTTTTGTTGGTTTTTTTATTTTAACTCGCATACGCCAACTGCATTTTAAACAGGCATTTGGCAAATGAAACAAAAAGAAGTTCACGTTCAAGATAACGTTTTAAAGCGGCTCTTTGGTAGGCCATTTCTTTTTCCCAGCTAATTGCAGTCAATTTTTGTAGGGTCGTCAAAAAAGTCATGCTGACATACAACACCTTTTTAATTTTTAAATAATTTTCATTCTTCCGTGGTTGTTTCTTTCAGAAGGAAGAGCAAAAACGTACGGAGGTCTTATGACCCACTGCGCTCTCTCCAGAAAGGGGAAAGGAGTGAAATAAAAGAAACAGTATACAGAGAGTAAAAGAAAAATCCAGACAAGTTATTAGAAAAATTAACTACGCAAGGATGACTGCAGGCTTCTTAGTCAGCTCATCTCAAAACAAACCTCAGAAAAGCCTGAATATCGACTTCTGACAGAGAGTTTAAACCTTCAAAAACCCTCTCTGACGGTAGTTAACCTTCTTTTCCAAGAAAAAAGCTGTATCGTTTCCAACACCTCCTCGTCTCCACATATCGTCGTCAGTATCCTGACATCACAATGTCTCTTAAGGAAAGCAGTCAATGAGCCAATTCACTGTTTATTGGTGAAAGCAATATATCCCACGCTAAAATATCTTATCCCAGGCATTCCATCAACCAACACAGCCATACGTAATAACTGTCTAAACAATCGCCGTATAAATCCAATAACTGCTTCTTGACGTTAGCCCTCCAACTTTTATCCATTGAGCTGCTATACTGGTATAAAATATTCAGACCCTTTCTTTATCCTTTCGTCAACATTCCTTTTCCAGGTCAGTTTACTGTTCAGACTAACGGCGAAATATTAGACCTCGACATTCCGAAGATAACAGTTCCGTAATTACGTGAAAACACAACAAGTTTTGCAGTGTATGTCGACAGAACCCCACGAACAGACTCCAAACGTTGTCAAACTTGTGAAAATATTCCATTTTAAAATAGTTTTTCGAATTCTCTTTCCTTTATAGGTTCCAGAAACAACAGCTCTATCGTCCCTACTACTTAGCACGTACCACCGAAGAAATGTTCCAATTTTTACGTCACCTTAAGGGTTTCTATGTGTTTCCTTACGATAATGAACCGTTTAATTTAACCGTCTTGAATCAATTACATAAGATTTTTAAATTCGCTTTCAATACCACCGATTATCCGATAAGAGATTATTTGAAAATTTTAGCGCCAGATTGTCGAGGTTTAGTAATTCGTGGCATGATATATGATCGAACCATAAAAACTTCAGATTACATAAATAAACGTTTAACATCTTCAAGCATATGTTGTATGTTTAATTATCAACGGAAGGGCTATTCAATTGATGCGTGAGTATTCATATTCTTCCTTAAAGTGTATGCAACAAATGAATGAACTTTACTTGCCACTGTATTTTCAGTAAAACACGTGAGGCTGATAATAAATTTGCTTTGAATGCCGCAAAAATCAAATTTCAATCCAGCACGTCTCTGAATCCCCTACAGTTTGTATTACAAAGTGATCCCGATGATTACGTCTACACGGAATTTCATAACTTTGCATTTCAAGTAAGATTTCGTAAAAAAAATAATAAAAATAAATCAATTTAACTGAAACTAATAAAATAGGTTATGATAGATTATAAAAAATGGGGGAGTGGCGTTAGGGCACTTGTACATTTAACTAGAATTAGTTTATATATCGCATAGAACAGGAATTCCATAATCCCATATAGTGACATTGCATAAAATTAATTTAAAAATATTCAAATCAAGTCCCAAAGTGCCCAAAGTCCAAAGTTTTGTTAACTAAGGATTCCACACTGTCCCCATATTACGTTGGCAAATTCATTGACCAAGTGGTGAAGGGACAAACTGGATGGTTTAAATCTGTATAGACGGCTCAGTGTCAGCGGGTACAACTGACTTGAAAAGGCTATTGGACCAGTGCAGTGGCTGCTTTCCTTCGAAAAGGGCAATACCTCTATGAGAGATATTAGCATAAGTTTATATATCCAGGCGGCTGAAAGAGTACTGAGTTCTGTGATGATAACATTGAACACAATTTTAGGCTGCCGCGAGTCAATCATTGTTCATATCATATGGTTACAAGCAAAAGGATCCAAAAAAACACAAAGAACTCTTTGCAATGGTCGGTGTGCCTTTTAACTAATTCCAAATCTAGTTAGATTCATGAAATAAAGACTGTTGCAACAGCATGTTTATTTCGGACCCGGATTGCTCTCCTCTGGAGAATGTTTGATTATTTGCATGACTTGCTTAATTATGATCTGCTTTGATTGTTGCATGAATTATATTACTTGCATAACTTGGGACAAAGACACAAGGTTCTTGGTTGGAGGTTCTTTAATGGCCACGGAGAGTTGGCCTCTGTTAAGCTTATCTTACGTTTTTTGTTTGTTTTAGCTTTTCATTTTCCCACCACGAGATTATGCCACAATACAATCAAATCGTATAGGAGAAGTTCTAATTGATTACAATACCATCGTGGAGGTACCAATAGAACCGGAATTTTTTAGATCTACGCAACGTGTACAGCAATTTGATGCTCATGTACGCAATTGTTATTTTCCCGAAGAAGGACAAAAGCTTTTAAATCAGTTAAGAATTGTTCTTTCAATTCTTCTATGATTGTTTAATTTCCAAGTAATTTTTATGCTCTCACCCACAGATCTTATTATTCCATAGACGAGTGTTTATTAATATGTCGCATGGAGTCCATGATTACCTATTGCGGCTGTGTAGCACCACCGATGGCGGCTACCGACCAAAAGATCAAATATTGTAATTTTCGAGATTTGAATTGTTTGAGGAAATGGAAAGCCATTTGGTATGGTTGGGATGATTTCGAGTATGTCCATGAGAATGATAAAGATCTTAAAGACGATTTAACAACAGGACATCGCTGTCCGCACTGTTTGCCCAATTGTAATGGTGTTGACTATAGCATTGAAGTGGATGATAGGACTTTAAGGCCGACATATGGACAATTTTATGGCCACGGCATATTGTAAGTATATATTAAGGTATCTTCCTAAATATATACATATCTCCAATACAATATTTCCCTAACTTACAGAAAAGGCCTGACAAATGACAAAAACTTAGCAATTGTGAAATTATACTTCAAAAATCGTTATGTTCAAACCACCGAAATGGACAGTGTAGGAGATTGGGTAGTTTTACTAAGTATTTCATTGTTTTTTACGCACTTTTTATAAAAGATTTTCATTTTGTTTGTTTTTATATTCAGATCGCTTTGGTGGTATTATGTCTTTAATGTATGGCTTTAGCATCATCAGTTACATAGAAATTTTATATTTTGCTTCTGGTAAATTTTTTACTCTTCATTTTGAGAATTGGAAATTGAAATTACAACGTAAACTATCTCGTAAATCAACAACTGCAACAATAGAGTTGGATAATGATCCGCCACCAGCTTATACTTTATATTGGCAAGAATTGAAACCGAAACAGCCTGTTGATATGGAAATTTTTAAAGACAAAGTCATTTTAAATTTGTATGAAAAGGAAAACGATTTGAAAAAACCGTCAGCTTAAAATATAACCATTTTAATATACAACATATAATCACACACCCAAGACTTATAACAAATGTAGCACAATATTTATGTAAAAGAAAAATGCAACCTTAGTAAATGCATCCAAGAAAAGTACACAAAAAAAGCTCCTTTATATAAAAAGGAAACAAGAGAAGAGGAAATGACAAAATACGGCATTTTTGATTCCGACTTACACTTTTTCCCTCGTCTTTTCATCGTTCATGAGAGGTAGGAAAATTTAGATCGTAATCGTAAGGGTTAATTTGGCCAATGAAATAAGTCAGTATTTACACGTATTTTTTGCGTAATGACTGTACCATTATATATGCTCAAGGTTGGGTACAAATATATTTACCAGGCTAATCTATGTTTATAGCATTAGCGACTCAGCCATACATATTATAATATTTGTGCTTGGGTAATCTAATGTCGTTAAGCAGTGGTGTATCCTAACTATCACCATTTAAGATTCCGAATTGGTATCCCTATTATATATACGTACATAAGATAATATACTTCTTGCTTTATGGCAAAAAAATTTTGTTTTGCATTTCCAGTTATAGTTAGAATTTATGAGGACTGTGTGATGTGTTTTTAATCTACTTTAACGTTTGTATGGCAAAGTAATTTGTGTTTAATTTTGAAATTTATATTGTACTCGTAATCAATTTTCGTCACATACCTTTAAGTGTTCCGAAAATATTAACTTTTGATGAGTTTTGAAATGTACTGTAACCCCCCGGAACAGGAATGTTTTTGTAGACCTGTAGATAAAGAATTCATAAATTATAAAGAAATTTTAAACTTTTCACAACTACACAGAGTAACAGAGTTTCTAAACAAACTACGCTAAGTGAGATTTATACAGGAAAAGTAAAGCAGATTCATAGAAAAAAAGGATTTTAATTTTTACACAATGATCACTTTAAAGACTAAAAACTAGTGAATAAAAAATTTAAATTAAAAATTACATGAAAATTAATTCAGCCTAAAGTAAGGTTTTTGAAATTTGCCTATTGGCATTCGATTACGTTGGCGTAGCCGACGTACTGCCTCACGCAAATACTTGGGTTGCAAGGCGCCAGTATCGCCCATTTCTTCCATAACATCCAAAGCTGAAATGAAGAAAACATAAGCTTAAGAAAAAGAATTTTGTATATGTATATATATTCTTCTTACCCTCCTCGACAATCTCACCCACAAATACTTTGGCAATGCCAGACATGGCTATCACAACATTTTGCGAAACGGAACAGCCTGTTATCGTTTGCATCAGTCTCTTAACAGCTGCTTTGGGAAAAGCAGATCTTCTGTACATTTCATAGCGATCTAATTGTTCTTCCGTAAAATTAGAAACTAAAACTCTAGATTTATTTAAATTTTATTATTATCGCCTTCATTTTGTTTCACTAACAAACTCACTGCATTTTTTCTCGTTCCTCTTCTTCCAACTCTTTTTTGGATTTTTGTTTTTTTATTGGCGGGCTGTCATTGTCATCTTTGTTCTCTTTCTTTATGTCTGACTTTTTATCTAGTTTATCATCGGAATCCTTGTTATCATCCGTTTTAGTGTCTGAATCGGAATTTTGGCTACTTTCGCTGGTGGTTTTATTGTGTTCATGATGAGAATCAAAGAATTTTAAATCCATTTCATCTGAATCATTAAGACTGGACGCTTTTGGTGTGGGAAAGAATATGTCATCCATGATAATTAAATAATAACTAAAATAAATTAACTTTTTAACACAACGTAATAATTCTGCGTCTTTTTTCCAGAAGTTTGTTTACAAATGTTAGTTCTTTATAACTTTTGGCACATATTTGTTAGTGACATTGCAAACAGTGATGTAGAGTGTTAAAATTTGAGCTTTGTTTAGAACAGGGAAAATAAATGAAAACAATTTTAAAAAGGCTTTGTTCATTAATCAACAGTGTTGCGAAATGTAAATGTTAGTTATTTTTTTCTATAATTAACGTCATTTAAGGCAATATCACGATATTAATTTTTTTTTAACAATTTCTGTTTTTGCGAACATTTTTTGTGTTAAAAAATATATACTTATTTATAAATAAAGTATTTCTGTGAAATCTGTTAACTATTGGCGACGTTCATTATTATTACTTCATTTTCAGTGTTGTGAAACGTTTCGCCACACTTTGTTATCTTGTGTTGCGCTTTTGTTTTTGACTTTTCGTTAGCGGGTTAGGAAAAAACTCGTGTTCGTTTTTTTCTTTACCCCCTTCTTTTTGCTTAATAACTGCATTTTGTACGGTTGTTTTAAGACAAATAATTAAAATTATAAAAAAAGAAATTAAAATCATATTACAAACATTATTAATAACTTAAAACAACCATGTCCAGTGTTGAAGAAACCAAAGTCGATGGCAATGTTGAAAAAGCCGAATCAGCAAATGAGGCCGTTTCTGCAGCAGCAGCACAAGAAGAGGTTAAAAAACAAAAGAAACCCAAACCGAACAATAAAAAATTAAGGCAGGGTAAGTAAATGGCACTCAATCAATTTGTCGTACAAGAATTTGCAGTTATTTAATGTTATTTTCAATTCACTTGTATAGCTGAAGCAGCAGCCAAAAAGGCCGATGGTGGCGAAGGTGAGCCTGTGACAGAAGAAGCAGCAAAATCAAGTGACAGCATTACTAATGGTGAAAATGCTACCATAGCGGATGGCGAGAAAAAGTCGGCAAACAAAAAGAAAAATAAAAACAAAAATAAGAGCCAGAAAAAAGTTCAAACTGAACCACCATCCATACCGATTGCGGATCTTTATCCCGATGGCAATTTCCCAGAAGGTGAAATTATGCAACATCCCACTCCCAAGCATATGCCGGACGATCGAGTGGCTGCCAATCGTTTTACTTCCGAGGAAAAACGTGCTCTTGACCGTGCCCATAATGACATTTATATGGAATTGCGTCAAGCTGCCGAAGCCCACAGACAAACTCGCCAATATATGCAGCGTTATATTAAGCCTGGCATGACAATGATACAAATTTGTGAAGAACTCGAAAATACTGCTCGCCGTTTGATTGGCGAAAACGGGTTGGAAGCCGGTTTGGCTTTCCCCACCGGTTGCTCTCTGAATCATTGTGCTGCCCATTATACGCCCAATGCCGGTGATACCACTGTGCTGCAGTACGATGATGTATGCAAAATTGATTTTGGCACTCATATCAAGGGTCGCATCATTGATTGTGCCTTCACATTGACATTCAATAATAAATATGATCCTTTGTTGGCCGCTGTTAAGGATGCCACAAATACGGGCATTAAAGAGGCCGGTATTGATGTACGTCTATGTGACATTGGTGCTGCCATTCAAGAGGTTATGGAATCATACGAAATTGAATTGGACGGCCAAGTATATCCTATTAAGGCGATACGTAATTTGAATGGTCATTCGATTAGTCCATATCGTAAGTATAGTGGAAAAGTTTAGTTTTTATGCAAATCATCTCTTAATTGTAATTTTTGTGTTTAAGGTGGCTATTTGTTGAGTTGTAGGTGTGTAAAACGAAATCCATTATTTTTATATTAAATTAAGAGTTTAGCAAAGCAGAGAACTTTCTAGACAGGTTCCCATATCTTCAAACAAGTTTATACACAGCGTTATACAGAAATTGAAAAATTAAAATGGATTTCTTTTTGCTATACTATACTACACAGATTATACTGTTGTACTGAAGAAACTTTCCCTTTCATTTCATCTCCTCCTTGATACCATAAAATTTTCCCTTTTTATTATCAATTTTATACAGAAATTTTATTTAATTTCATTTAACTTTCTTTTCAAGGCATTCACTCTGGCAAAACTGTGCCTATTGTTAAGGGTGGCGATTCTACACGCATGGAAGAGAATGAATTTTATGCCATTGAAACTTTCGGTTCGACTGGTCGTGGTCTTGTACATGACGACATGGATTGTTCACATTACATGAAGAATTTCGATGCACCTTCGTTTGTGCCATTACGTCTGCAGTCATCCAGTAAGTTGTTAAGTTTGATTAATAAAAATTTCGGTACCTTGGCCTTCTGTAAACGTTGGTTGGATCGTGCTGGTGCTACGAAATATCAAATGGCTCTAAAGGATCTGTGCGATAAGGGTGTAGTGGAAGCCTATCCACCATTGTGCGACATTAAGGGTTGCTATACAGCTCAGTATGAACACACCATTATGTTGCGTCCTTCTTGCAAAGAAATTGTATCACGCGGCGATGATTATTAAATGTAATTAATTTCATAGCAGTTACCAGAATATAATCGCTCTATTTCAAACTGCTGTTGGAACCGAACATTGACACACACTTTCATTTTTTTTAATTACATTTTATCCAAATATATACGATTAACACAGACATTAAACGGGAAGGAGAGGAGTTCCACATTATAAATAAATAATTTTGTTATTCAAACACCTATTCGAAGCAGTTATTTTAAAGAATTCCTTTTTTACGCATTAAAAAAAAATGAACAAGAAATCCTATTACATTTTCTATAAACCAATAATATAAACATAATAATAAAAGAGAAATAAAAACGGCAAATTATGCAAAAATTACAAGAAAACTATGAATGACCTGCTTGATTTTCATTCAATAATTAATTTTTATTTTTCTTTTTGTTAGTTTGTATAAGTATATCGTACACCTTAAAAAGAGTTACAAATTTTAAATCTGCAGAGTTTGTGAAATTCTTTAAATAAACCTTAAATGATAACGTAATTGTATTATGCGGGATAAATATGTTGAATTTCTTAACTTCTATTGCTATTATTATTATTATACATTAAAATTATTTCAGAACCCGACGTAACATAATTCAAGGGTATGCCATCACTTAGAGAGTTATCTTGCTGCAAAGTTCTATTTTGATTGTTCAATTCTTGAGCCATGGGCGAATCGTGAGTTATGACATCTTTGGCTACAAACGTTCTCGTTTCTATATAGTCTAAACCTGGCTCTGGCTTTGCACCTATTAGTAAATTACCCTTTTGTACGCCCATATACTGCGTAGCCTTTGCATTTAGAGGCAGCTGGCCACAAGTTTCAGCCTGTACCTTGCGATGCGCTTGCAGATTTGACACACAGGTAAAACGTTTGCCGCAACCGTTGCACATAAAACGTTTGATGCCCGTGTGCACGGACATATGGGTAAGTAAACTCTCCCGATAGGGATATTCCTTAGGGCAAAGCTAAACAAAAATATATTAAAGTTTAGTTATTAATTTTTGTTCTCAATAAAATACAAAAGCTATACAACTTACATGGCATTTAAAGCGTTTCTCATCGGTATGAGCATACTTAATATGTGTTTTATACTGTGCCTTAATCTTAAATGTTTTGCCACACTTATCACATTGATAGGGGCGAGCATCGTCATGCAGCAGCATATGAGTTTTTAATATGCCCGCTGTGGTTAGGCACTTTCCACACTCCTGGCATTGGTATAAAGGCAAACGGCCACAATCCGAACGTTCGTGATCTGTAAGTTGCGTACGTCCCAGAAATTTCTTTCCACACTTCATGCACACTAGATTACGTGAACTTTTGTATTCCTTATTGCCGCCATGTATGCGCGCCTTATGGGACTTGAGAGCATCACAACCGGTCATGAACTTCTCACAAAGCTCACACCACAGCAAATCTTTATGTTTGTCATGGGCATGACTGGTGGCTTCTTCGCGTGTGGCAAAATACAAAGTGCAGTAGCAGGGGCACTTGTGTATTAAATTACCTTCCGGTCCATGCTTGGGTATATGTGACAGTAAACGTTTCTCCATCAAGTATATCTTATCGCATATATGGCATTTGAATACATCATCAGTTTTTACTTCTTGCAAATCGTTTTTGAATATTTCCTTAATAAACTCTTCGGATTTTTTGTGGTCCTCTCTTAAATGCCGTTCATAGGGCTTCCGCATGTAATAGATTTTAATGCAATCCGGACATTGCCAAGTTCTATCGCGTTTCTTTAACAGTTTAATGCGCTCTTTCAACTGCTTGGCTGAAATGGAGGCCAAACGATAAGATTTGCCCGAATTCGATTTACTATCTTCATCTGAAACATCTTCCATTTTAATAGATTTAGGGCGTCGAGGTCGATATTTGCCACGCTTTTTAATAAATCTTTTAATTTTATCAGATTTCGAAAAGAACGGCTGCACATTGCGAGGCACTTTAATCGTATGTTGCTCTTTAAGCTGGGGAAAACCGTTGGTCACATCTTCCAGCAAAATATAACATTCTTGGATGTCCTCTTTAACACCAGTATTGGTCTAAAATTAAGTACAAATAGGGCAGTTCAAATAACAACAATCGAGTTTTCTTTCTGTATATGTTTACCTTGTGTTGCTCCAATAAAATATCTTCACTGGGTAAATCGGTATTGTCGTCATCGTCTTCATATTTTATATAAACCACTTCGGTTTCCTTTAATATGTCATCAGAGTCCTGATTTTCTCTTAATTCCAAACCTTTACGACTTCTTTTTCTTTTATTAAAGTCGTGTATTTCGCTTTGGGTGTGAGTATAATCATTTTCGTTAAGCAAATGCTCTAAAATACGATCTTTTTCATCGAACAAGTTATTCTCATCCTCATCTTCGCATTTTACATCCAGTGTATACGAATCCAATCGGGAATATTCAAAGTCAGCTAATGGTTCGATTTCTATGTTGGAGGTTATCACCGCATCAGTGTCATCTTCATCTACGTCTTCTTTGAACTCTTGTTTAATGGTATCCGTGGCCAAAGATAATTTGAACTCTTTAATTGAGGCTTCCTCATTATCAGTATCCGTATCAGCTGGATCGAAATCAGGCAAATATTCATCTTCGCTATCGTCTGACCAACGTGTGCTGGCCAATGTATGATCCTTGAGGATATCATGATCTTTCTTTCCGTTTAAGCTTAGCATATCATCTTCTTCGGTATTAGCTTTTAATCCATGCTTTGCTGGCGGTTTCAAAGGAATGTTGTCTTCATCATCGTCATCGTCTTCTTCTAATTCCACAACTTTTAAAAACTCTTCTTCTTCTTCCCCTACATCCGAACTGTTGTCATCAAACTCAATAACCTTTTTACGACTGGTTCTTTTGCGCAAATTGGGGCGTGCTGGTCCAGCCGTACGTTTCCTTGCTGTGGGTTTTGCTTTAGGTGGTTTATCCACTACTGACTCCTTTTTCAAGGCGGCCACTTTCTCCTGATCATCGGGTTTAATAATCTTGTTGACATTGACCACTTTAATTTCAGATGTGGGATTTAAGGTTGCTGGTACTAAAAGTTGAAGTATGACAAACAAAATCTTTAGCAAGCTTAGCATATTAGGTCATTATACTCACTTCTTGAGGTGTGTTTTCTCACCCGATTTCGTGGCGGATCAAATTCGGGCAAACCACAAGTGTCCGGACGATTGCGTCTATGTTTAATGAGATTGGAATGACAGGAGAAACGAGAACCGCAACCTCTACACTCCACCAAACGTATGCCCGTATGTATGGAGGAATGGGTAACAATACTTTCACGATGGGAAAAACGTTTACCACAAACCTTTAAATTTAAAATAGAATTGAATTTAACACGTAGGAAGTCAATAAACAGTTGATACTCACATCACACTTATAGGGCTTCTCGCCAGTATGTGTTCTTTCGTGTTCAACCAACCGAGCCTTCTGCTTAAAGTTGCGGCCACAATAACTGCAACAAAACTTTAGTTCCCCGGAATGATTTTCCATGTGTTGTTTTAAATTATATTTTGTTACAAATGCCATCGGACATTCGACACATTTATAGGGTTTAATTTTGCCACATTCGGTTTTCATATGCCTGCGATAGGGATCAATAGTTTTGTAGGCGGCTCCACATTTATCACAAGTGAAAATTTCGCGATCGACGCCCTGATGTATATCTCTAATGTGGCTGCGATAGTCATCTTCATTGGTAAAGGTAACATCTTTGCATAGGCGACAAGCTATGGTTGTATGCTCACTTTCACGGTGTTTCTTTAATTCCTCCTCCGAACAGAAGCGGGCTTCACAATAACGGCATACAAAACCTCCGGGAGGTTCATGTTTCTTTACATGCTTAACATAACCGGCTAAGGACACCAAAGCTTTATTACATACCGGACAAAAAAGCTTGGGTACACCATCGGTGGAAAGTTTGACCAGCATGGCTTGATCAGCAGCAGCCGCTGAAGTTGAGGCATCACCATCTTGGGGGATTAAAATAATTTTTTAGAAATTTAACATTTTCTTTATAAAAATTTTTTAAATTAGATTTTGCAAGCCAAGAAATTCAAATTTAACAAGAAAATAAACAAACTTAAATAAATACGGTTTTTGCTGACTAAAAAAGTACTTTAATTCGTATAGCCTGCATGGCAACACTGATACTTGTTTATGGGAAGCAACAAAAAAAGTGGGAAAATAGTCAGTGAACACCGCCAGACACAAGGAATTGAACAAAAAAGAAAAAAGTGACGGTAAAGTGCATAAAAATTAATTAAACCTAGTGCAAAACAAGATAAAATAAATTAAAAAAAGCCACACTATGATTAACTCACCCATATTTATTGAAAAAAGCACAATAACTTAATTCTGCATGCAAGTAAATATAATATTTTTAAGTTTCTAATTTTTTTTCCTTGCGTAGTTTTTTGTTGTTTTATTTTATGGTTCTTTTTCTTTTTGTAATTCACATTTTATTCTGCTTTTGCTTCTATACATAATGCTTGATTTTCTATTTCATTTTATTTTCATCTGCAATTTATAAACAAACGGCACATTTATTTGTTTTGTTTATTTGTGATTTTTGTTTCTTTCTCGTCTTCGTTTGAAATTTTTACACATTAAAAAATTACTGGTGAAACGAATTTTATTCTTGAGGTAACTTTAGTACGAAAGGAAAAAAAACATTTTTCTTATTCTCTTTTGCGGCGCTGCTGTATACACCTTGAAAAATCGACACGTCTGTTATGGCGTTATATTCTCTATTAAAAATGGCTGCTTTTGTATAGCTGTTGTATGTGAAAAGTTTTTCTCACACTGCATAACAACAGAGAAATGCCAGATGTTTAAGGCAACGCAAATGAGAGAAACGGGATTTCTGTTATTTTAATGTAGTGTTGGTAAACGTTAACAAAAATTAACACATAGAGGGCGGTTTATGGTGTAGGATGGAACGTTAAATTCGAAAATTTGTTTGTTTGTTTGAAATTGTTATTTTTTAAATTGTATTCCATTTTTATCGATTTTTTGCTTTTATTTAATTTAATTTCTTTTTATAAAAGTAATTCTAATTTTATACAGAAAATATACATACATATTTAACATTAATTAACGTTTTTGTATTAGTTTAATTAATTTTGATTTTTTTTGTTCACTTACTGGTGAAATTAATTTTATCCTTGAGGTAATTTAATAATGAAAGGGAAAAATTTTTTTTTTTACTTTTTTTCATTTTTTTTTTTTTTTTCATTTCAAAAATACCGCACCAAGCTTTCAGTACTTTTTTCATTAAATCCGTTTTGTTCGTTAAAAAAAAAATATATATTTTAATAAAATTCGCACATTCTTTTTCCGTTTCCGGGTTTATTAACTAAAAATTACGCCCCGTTTGTTTACTGCACTATGGTGGTCTGTCTGTCTAATAGGTAGTTTTACAAGTTACAGTAGTTAATAGACGCTAAAAAGCCACTGTTCAAACCCCAGGTCAGACAAAACGAAAACAAAAAATAAATTTAAATAAAGTTAGAAAGAAAAAGTAGGTAATTAAGTGTTGTTGTATGTAGTTCGGTCACCAACAACAAACAAAACTCGCCATTCGTTTGAAAACAAAAAACATGTGGTCGCTGCTGGTTTGGATAGAAAAAGAAAAAAAATTATTTTTGTTAATTAATTTTTCTTTTGAAGTGTGAAATTCACCAGTTGTGGTGAGCTTTTTTTACAAAATGTGGTGAATTTTATCCAATGTGGTGAATAAAATCGAAATTCACCAAAAGGCCGTTATTCGAAATGGGTGCTGTGTTACCATAAATCCATGTACTGTATATAGTGATTTGGACGGTGTGTGTCTAGAATAAGTAATTTTCACATATGTTAGTGGAGACATTCACTGATATGTCTGGTTACTGCATTAAAACAATGTTGCCATTGTGTCATTTATTTAAAATTCTAAAAAATTAAAATTACAAAAAATAATTTAATTTTAATTATTTTGTAAATGAATTTTTGAATAATTTCTTTCTTTTATGTTCTATTCCCAAAATGCTTTTTTGGTCTAAAAGTCGGATCAGGAGAAATTATTAAAGAATTCATACATTTTTTTCTTTAAAAAAGCTGGTTTACAGATAGATTCATAATTTTATGATTTGCGCTTTTCTACTATAAATGGGGTTAGGCAGGCTAACGGTAAAGGTCTTAAGCCCAGGTTAGCCAGGGCCTAACGTATGTATTTTAGATTACGAAAAGCAATGAGAATGTAGAATGAACGAACCGTTGCATCGACACCGTTGCGACTAAACCTTACTTTTCGAATCAACTGTTTTAGTTTTGTATATGAGAAACATGTGCTAGTTTTTCTATTCCATTCCGTACGGTTAAAATATAAATATATTTTTATAAAACTACCATTTGATGCAAAAAGGTACTCTTTCAGTTATAATTCAGTACTATTTCAAAATTTCAATTTTGCAACACTGCTGCTGGTATACACCTTGAAAAATCCACACATCTGTTATGGCGTTATATTCTCTATTAAAAATGGCTGCTTTTGTATAGCTGTTGTATGTGAAAAGTTTTTCTCACACTGCATAACAACACAGAAATGCCAGATGGTTAAGGCAAAGTAAACGGGATTTCTGTTATTTGGATGTAGTGTTGGTAAACGTTAACAAAAATTAATACATAGAGGGCGGTTTATGGTGTAGGATGGTATGTTAAATTCGGAAGTTTGTTTGTTCTATCATTAAAATAGCATGAATATGTTATTTTTTAAACTGTTTTTCATTTTTATCGATTTTTTTGCTTTTATTTAATTTCTTTTTATAAAAGTAATTCTAATTTTATACATAAAATATACATACATACATACATATTTAACATTAATTCAATTAATGTCTTTGTATTAGTTTAATTAATTTTGATTTTTTGTTTGTTTATTTACTAAAGCTTACTTAATATATGTACATAAAATATAAAAAAGAGTTTCTTATATAGTATTGAGTCCTATTAAATAGTATCACTTTGTTTCTTTGTTGTCGTTTGTAATTCTGTTTGTTTAAAGTCTTAACAAAAAATACATTCTTTACACATAAAAATAACAATAACTTTAAAATATAATTAAAACTATTATCAACATTTATATATACACTTAATCATAAGGAAAATTTTTGTAAAAAACTATAAAATTTGCAAATGTTGATGTGTTCTTTCGTACTCTTCAATTTTGGCAATGATGGGATCATTAATAACTTCTTTGACATTGACAGACCATAGAAAATCATAATGATTCCAGTCCTCATAAGGTATTCTATAGAGTTCGGCACAGGGTAACAAAGTAGCCAAATATTCCACATCGGCAACGGCGGACATGTAATCATTGTTGCTATAATACATGTGAACACAACTTTTAATGTTGCCCACTTCATAGTGGGGTGGTGTCTCCTGATTGTATTTCTTGAGATTAAGATGAATACCATGATCAAACTGTTTAAAATCACCCGAAGTATACAACTGCAGATAGTGTATGATTTGAGTAGTAGAGGCGCCGGCTGGATGGGTTTCGCAAACATGAGGCAAAAGTGTCTAGAATTATGAGAATCAATATGTATAATTAAGATTACTTTTCAAAATGTTTGCAATTAACTTACATGATTAAAATGCCTGGTACCCCAACCGCCTATGAAGTCCAATATACCCGAACATAAAAATTTAAAATGAGAATCCTGCGAGCATACATATTCACAGAACAATTTCTGTATACTGGTCGTGGGCAATAGTTCCAAACCGCCCAAAATCATGCTCATAAATGAGGGATAACCCAGAAATATGCGTCCCACTTTTGAAAGCACAAACGAATGATTTTTCATAAAGGCTATGGGTGCCAATAAGTGTACGGTGCGTACCTTGTCATTGTACCAAGGTAAAGAAGACATTAAAACGAAAAATGTCGTAGTGCCCTGGGAATGAGCCACAAAATGTAGAGATGGCTGCTGTGTTTCTTCTAATACATAATCCAGCATGGCTGCCAAGTCATAAACACCAATTTCATGCCAACTAAAGTTCCAAAAATCTGAAGAATCAGGATGTTTATGTTTGTGCTGGCGTGAATAGGTATTACCCCGTGCATTACCTAGCCACACATCATAGCCCATGTCGGCAAACATATAAGCTAAAGAAGTCTCTGGACCATTAATAATCCAATCGTCTGAGGCACATAAAATGCCATGCTGCAAAAATACCACCGGTTTTACGGTATTACTGTGATTTTTCAATTTGGGAGAATCTGGTATACGGTAGATAGTTAGAATGTAATCATCGGGTGTATGGACTGTATGTTCCTCAACGGGATAATTATAATTGGAGATCAATTTGGCCTAAAAAAATAAAATAAAATATTGAAATAGTTTTCATTTTTCTATACAGTTTTTAAGTTTATTCAACTTTTTATAGAACAGACAAAATGCGGTGCTTAAATTTAATATGTATTACATGGTATTTTACTTAATATGCAAATTAATTGTTATTTTATGTCTCCATAATTAAAAGTAATTAAACATTAAAGCCTTTAATTAATAAATAATACATGGCTCTTAATAACAGCAACAGTAGCAGCAAACAGTGGCAGGAAAATGTCTTTCAGACATAAGAACTCATTATAAAAACAAATAAAAAAGAAATTATACTTTTAAAAAACATTAATTTTATCTACATATACTGAGTATACTTATAAACAAAAATAGCTTTTAAATTTTTACGTCAACTAAAACAAATATACACGGAAACATTCTCATTAATAAACGCTAATAGGTAGGTGGGTTGTTTGTGGTGAATATATTTCAATATATTTGTAAATATTTAATAATATTTAGAAAAATATTTTTTAAAACAAATAATTCCCTGCCTTACGATTACTAATCACTTTCTTTGGGTGTAAAAAGGTAACCCTTCCTACCATCATACAATCAAAACAATAGTAAATAAACAACAACACAACAATAATAGAAAAAAATAAAAAAACAAATCAAAACATTCCCATGATCAAAGTCCATTTACACATACAATCTTGCAGTCATGGTTTTGATATCCATTATTTGCCATTTAAATCAAAACAAAAACAATCAACATACATATTTGCAAAAATATTACGTATACCACACCACACAATCACCACTACCACCATCTTATTTTATCGCATTTTACCGGTTACTTTAAATAAAATAAATTCCCTAACATTGCCCCCCTATTCCCCACACAACTAAATGCTAAACGAACAAATGAAATGTTCTCACTCAACAACTTATCCCTATTCCCTGTCCTCTCTCTCCGACTGTGTTTCTTTTAAGCAAATATGTATGTCTGATGATATTTCAACCATCAACTCTTTCCACCATACCCTTTGCCATTACTCTTCCACTTTCGTTAAATTCAGAACCACAACAACAAAATTTAAGTGTGTCATCATTAAAGACTTGTTTGTGTATTTGTTATGATTTCTGCCTTGTACTTGAATATTATTGTGCTTAATGAAGTTGCCAGATGTTGAAATTGATTAAAATCCTAAAAAATGGGACTCTTGTTCAAAGTTTAAAGTCAAAAACTTGGTGGTTCTGTAGTCGATGCAATGAACCACTGTATTTAGGATGGCATCGTGGTACAGTACCAATTTCTAAGTTGGTAGTGCCAAACAGTGGTGAAATATGAATAGACTAACAGGTCTATGAGCAAAAAGTATTGTGGGAGGCCTCCCAGATATCACCCAAAGGGTGGAGCGCAAATCTGGGGAGGTTAATCATTATTTAACGCAGCTATATTGTCCGGACACGGTTATTTTTTTTTTGCTAATATCTGTGTTAAGAAATCAGTGCCAAAAGTCGCAGAGATTAATTCGATATATAGTAACTTCATAAGCCAGTCGAGAAAGTTTGAAAGAAGTTGGTGAGGAGCCTACACACGGTGTATCGCAATGATTTCCTTTATGGTTTTAACCCAAAAATTAAGTTTATAAGTGAAATAAAACAATAAATTTCCTAAAATTTCCATTTTTCTAATAAGAATTCTTTGTGAATTTACTTCCAATCGTAATTGCCGGCAACGTTAGGTTTTCTTATCAGTTAAACAAAACAAACTATTTGACTATTTTGGCTACAAAATATGTGCGTAAAAGTTTTATTTAATCTCTTCCGTTCTACATAAACAAACTTTTTTGGGGGTCTTTTACTACGCGTGTTGATTATTTTTATATACTGTGGTGTGATAATTTTAAAGTATGGCCAATGGAAATTTGATTAGTTTCATGATTAGGCCTATCGTTTCCGTAAAAAAAAAAATCATATGATAATGTTATCGCACTATAAGTTCTTTTCATATCTAATAAAACTATTAAATAGAAAGTGAAATTAAAAATTTATTGAAGATTGTAAACAAATTGCAAATAGTATTTCAAATAATTAGAACAAAGACTTCTAGAATTTAAAAAGTGGCTTAATTTGCTTTCAAATTAAGGGTGAAAGGGTTTTGAAAGGAAGTTTTTATTTTTATGCAAGTAATCTTTTTATTGATATTGCAAATTAATAGCAAGAAACCATAATTTATTATTTATTAGGCATTGATAGTTTTTTCAATGGATTTTAGGACCTATGCACTACTTGAAGTCTTATCGTTAATAGTTTTATTATCTTTTTAACGTGCTCTTGAAATGAGATTGCCTAAAATGATCTCATTTTCAAATTAAAGCATTATAAACATCAGGTGGTGGGTGTTAATATTTAGTGAAGTTTATTGATTGATAAGGTTTCTTCTTTGATAACTAATGAACTTAAAATTAGTGCACCTGGCTTTTCTGAAATCAAATTTTAATCATTTAATCATTTAGTGGGTGTTCGGAACTGATAAAAATGTCTGCAAGGAAGTTATAAAATTTTTTTGTTTAAAACATTAGCAAGATTTGAAATAAAATGGGATTTTAGCAAATAATGAAATTCTTTTATGGCTTTTGGAACAATAATTTAAAGCAATTCGTAATGAAATGCATTTTTAAAGTGAATCACTTTCTTCTTTATATTTTTAAAGCCACCAATTTCAGGTTATTAAACCAAATTTATTTTTAAATTTGCCATTGTAAAAAAATCAATAAAGACGATAAGCCTATTAAGATAATTTAACAAAAGAAATGCTTTTTTATTCAAGTAAAAAAGGAAAAATAAGTGTTATAAGATAAGATTACAAAATAAAGTTACGTACGAAAGAGTTTAAAGGTCGATTTTTATACGCAGGCCTAAAAATTGCCAGGGAAATTAAAAAATTGTATGCTAAAGATAATAGTAAGCGATAACTCACAAATACATACAATATTTAAACTTTGCTTTATTTACTGTAAAAATACTAAATATTTCTAATTTAATTTCATTTAAAGTTCGTTCTATACGCCTACATTATTTATTTTTATAATTTTTTTAAATTCATTCATATTTCTTTAATTTTTCTGCAACATTTCTGTACTAATTTTTATATTTAATCAATTTTGTAACTTTTTCAATTGCATTCCCAATTGTTGCTTATTCTAAAAGATTCCCTTAGATCTGGCAATTTTATTCACTGTCAGTAATGTATATATGTATGTAAATGCTGTTTTATTATCGTTTACAATATTCTAGAATTGAGATCATTGGTGTTGGCCTCATCAACAGTGTTGGCAAGGCAACGGTAGTTTCCTTATTATTGATTTTGTCAGTGGTGCCCAAGCTTTAAGGCTTTTCTTTTGTAATAATCATGATATTGAAGCGTTTTGACACGCAAACAGCTTTTAAATTTGCATAAATCCATTAAGAAATTATAGATTCTAGTAATTATAAGAAATAAATTATAAAAAATAGGCGATAATACTATAATGTTTCTAAAAATTTTGCTTAAAACGCTATATTTGTACAATTTTTTCAAATGGCACTATGAGGTTATTGAACAAACAATTTATATACAAAGAATCTTTGGTTTTGCTTTTTTTTCTTTGTTTAGAAAAATTATATGAAAATACAGAGAGTTTTAAATCATTTTGTGATACGCATTTTAGAATTATAAACGAAAAGTTCTTTGGTTCCTTTTTTTTATGAAAAATGTTTCTTAAAATTTTATACTCCTATGTAGGGGGATGGTTATGCCAGGATCCGTTTTTAATGCTGGTTTTATAGTTTATGTTTTATAGTTTACAATGGTTTAGGTTTAGCGCACGGTAATTTGAATAAAATCCTGATTTAGGATGGTTCGCAAGAAAATGAGACCACACTGTTTGGCATTTGGAAACCTGAGAAGAAGTATTCTTGGAGACCCAGAACCATTTCCAGAAGTGTCTAAGACAAAAGCAATTTGGATTTTGGATTTGGTCAGTGTGGTTTCAAAATTTCAGTTCAGAGTTAATAATATAAATGACGGAGTACGTGAAATTGGTATCGCAACGGGATATTATTAGATGCTATTGAGCTAGGCTGTTTAGAGCTGCCCTAATCTGACCTAGCTGGCGTGGTTTAAAAAGCTGAGTTTAATCTTCAGGGAACACTGCCTAATTAACTGAAAAATTTAAATTGAATTTTTTTCTTAAAAGATTTATTAACTATTGTAAAAGGGACTTGTTATATGGCTTTAAAACTGTTGTAACCAAATGAAATATTATGATCCATGTATAGTTAATAATTTAATGTAACATGTTAACAATTGCTTGAAATTGTTATTACGTTTTTAATTATATTTGTTAACCTTGTGATACTAATTAAAAATATTATATATTTATTATTATTTTAGTTTTAAAATTATTGTTTTTAATTTTTTTATGTAGTAATAACAAAAACTGCAAATATGTGACCCAATTTTATAACAACCTCGGCCCTGGATTTTAATCTTAATTTAGATTTACACATTTTTTTTAAATATTTCTACAACTAGAGAAAACTTTAAAGATATGAAACAGTTTTTTTGTTTCTTTTCTTTTTTCTTTATTAGTTGAAATGTTTTTTATTTTTTCTATTTAAACAAGAAATATTTATTTTTCTAGTTTTAGGGCAGCTAATTTATTTTAAGCCTATAGAAATGTTTTGAGTTTAAAAATATCTATTAAGAAAGGTCCTTTATACATTTTTATATTTTTCTTTCATACATTTCTGCACTTCATGCCTTAAAATTTCTAAAATTTTTATAAACTATTTATATTTAATAGAATTTATTATTATTTTCGATTTTTAATTCCTGATTTTTGAATTAAACGGTGTTTTCTACCCTATTTCTATTATCCACACTATTTTTCCCTTTTACAACACTGTTTAAATGACATCTTCCTTTACTTTGGAAAGTAATTCTCAAAAATCCTACCCTTTTTTTAACTCCCACATTGTGTATTGCAATTATGCACGTGCATACTTTTCTTCCTGTTGTCAACACTAATTCTCTTTACTTTACATTACTTTGTTTTATCAATGAAGAGTACAGACACTGTAATTACCACCCAAATTGTGTTGTTTTTGTTGTTATATTAGTATGCTTGCTTTCTTTATGGTGTTTTTTTGCTTCTCTATGTTAACTTTGAACTTGAAATTTAAATTAATTGCTGATGTTGATGCTGCTGCCGCTGCTGCTGTTTTTAACGGTGTTGTTATTGTTTGGTTTTTGTCTATTTTTTACCATCGCTATGCAAATTTGTTTCTTTTTAATTAACGTCTGCCAGTATTTCCGTTTTTTTTTTGGTTTGATAAAATTAAAAAGAATGGAATGCCATGAAGACTTACCGTTACTTTAAATGCTTCCGCTATTTGAAATGGTGCGCCAAAATTTATTACAGTTAACCAGAGAAATGCAATGTGCCAAAAATGTTTGCATTTAAAACGTTTATTTATAAACATTATTAAATTGTTTATTATGTATTATTATCGTTGTTGTTGTTGTTGTTGTTTTTTGTATTACAGTTGTTATATGTTGTAATCATACAATTACTTTTGCTTTATTATTCTTTTATTTTTGCTTTGCAAATATTGTGTAAAACACTATGAGGCAATTTAATGTTTTAGTTTTTGTTTTATTAAATATTTTATATTAAAAAAAAATACTGCTGTTGTAATTAATATTTTTTTCTGTATTTCAAACAGCCTATTACAACTAAAAACTAACACTTGATTTTGTTTTTTAATAGAAAAACCAACTTTTTGTTACTTTAGTTTTCGTTTTCTTTTGTAAAATTAATTTTTATTTTTCTCAGACAATTCGATGAAGCGCGTCCAAACTGTTGACCCACTTAGACTGGACTGAGTAGCTGGCTGCTTAAGCTGCCAGCCTTTTTAACTCGCTGGTGTGCAAAAAAATAAATAAATTTAAACACTTTATTTTTGTTTTATATGAACGATTGTTTGCTTCTTTAACTAACTTTGAAAAAAAAAGAAACACAATTTTTTTGCGTATATCTATGGTTTGGGTTTTTATTTTGTGTTTTGGTTCATAAATTTTATTTATTTTTTATGGCCTTTTCACTTATTTTTGTTGTTGTTTTTTTTAAGAAGGGGTTCGTTTTTAATAATGAGTAAACCATGTGGTCAGTTTTTTGAGTATAAAATCTTAATCTAATAGTTATTGTTTTTTGTTTATATTTTTTCACAATAAATGCATTAATTGTTTCACAAAGTCTTATTTGTTTTTGTTTTAAGTTTTTCGTTTTTAGTATATTGCCTTCATTGAGTAAAAAAATTATTTTCAAAATTGATAAGAATTTTTGTTTGTTTTTTTTTTGTTTTTTTGCTTATTTAAATGATTAATGACGTTGATTTTGATTTTGCTGATTTTTTTATTGTCGTTTTTCTTTTATTGATTTTAATAATTATTACTGTTGGTGGTGTGTTGTAATTATAGAGGTTTATAGTCTTCCTTTGTCTATAAAAGATTACTTACTGCTGGGTCTTGAGATCTGAAAAAGTAGAAAAAAAGAAAAGAAATTTACAATCAGTATTATTTTTTTGTATAGAGGAAAGATTTTGTAAAATTAAAAAAATATACATATACATTTTTAAGGAAAATAAAATAAGAAAAATGTGAATTTACAAGAATTAAAAAAAAATTAAATATTTAAAATTATAAAAAAGTTGTCTTCTAAAATATTTAAGTAATAAAAATATATATAAAATATATGTAAAATTAAACGTGTCATTTCTTTATTTAACTAACATTTAAGATTTCTGAATGATAGTTAAGTAAAAAAAAAATATATTTTTAAAGAAACATGACTTGAAGTAGACAAAATTTGTAAAGAACGTGTCAATAAGTTATCAGCCAGCCAATGAATAAGAAAGCAAATAAATTTAAATTCTTAAAAATAAATTGTTTTCCATTTAATTAAACCGATTTGATTACAATTTTTAAATATTTAAACATTTAAGCATTATATACATACTTGTTCGAAATATAAATAAATAATCATTTTGTTATGCTAATAGTATTTATTTCATTTGCCAAAAATTAGGTTAAAAATTAAAATACAAAAAAAGAAAAACTATGAGTAATCAAGTATAATACAATAAAAGAAGTTCAAATAAATGTAAATAAACATTACAATATAGGTATATTTACTATGGAACAAAAAAAAAATACCCTAAATAATGCATATACGGATGGTAACCCATAAAACTATTATAAAAATTAAGCAATTTGCTTACATTACACTCCCCCTCTCTGGTCTGTGTTTATTTACTTTTATTTGAAATAATCTATGGAATTTCCTGTTATTTTTTTCTTATTATGTCATCACCAAAACTAAAAATATAACAACGTTCTCATATTGTTCATTACGTTCATTCTTTAGTGCTTTCTGTCTCTTAATCCTGATTTTGTTTATTCACTGTTAATACAAGCAATCTCCCTAAAAACACTGTAAACAATACCCCACACTTTATTCATGATCTTCTGTAATAGATTTTCCCTGACTTTTTCACTCTCCAGGAACTCTTGCTTGTAAGCAATATCCACATTTTATTCATTTGTAACATACTTTAATGCTCGCTCTTTCTGTCCTGGTTTCGTTTGTTTATTAACAATGATTTTAGGCAGTCTCTAGCAATTGTTCTTGTATGACCTCTAAAACTAAATATAAACAAAAATAAACTCTCTTCTCTCTCTCTCTTGCTCGCTCTGTTTTGAGTTTGTTTATTTACTTGTACCGTCAGTTGCTGTTATTTGTCTTTACCTACAGCATCCAAAACAACAAAATATTGACAGCGTAAACAACATCCTCACATTATTCATGTACGTCAATAAGACGGTCTCTCTCTTTCTGTTGAGTTTTTAAGTAAATTCAAGAAACTTCTGTTTATTTTTCTTGTTCTTAAGCAGCCCCTATTATATGTATTTTGTTCTTTAGACTTGTAATAATTGTTTACATTTCCTTGCTGTCGCATTTACCGTTAATAATCGATTGCTTTTTATGTAAATTAGTGTTGGTAAGTTGTAATTTAAATCAGTTTCGATTTTATATACATATTAAAAAATTATTATTTTTTTTAACATAAACGTGCCATTTAAATTGCAATTATTTTATTACACCGGCGTAAATGCACAGGTAATAATTAAAAAATAACGTGTAATATATTACCGCATATGAAAGTTATTGTAATACTTCGCTTAATTGTTGCTCTTACTGTCTAATTCATTTATTGGAAAATGCGAACAAAATAAAGAGAAAAAATATTGTCTTAGGCTGGTAATACTTACTTGAGTAAAGTGAATTGAAATTGAAAGTAAAAAAGGGAAAGTTAAGGTGTTTTTCCTTTTTCTTTTTAATGTTCATGCTTTTGTTTTTAATATTAACAAATTCAATGAACAAATTTGCTATAATATTTAAGTATTTAAAAAATTCGTCCCTTTTCACCTATTGGAAAAGTTCAATTGTTCAAGATTCATGATTCAGATTACTTAAACTCATACTTTTTGTAGCATTTCAGTCGGTATCTCTTAAAAAGAATCTGTAAAGTTGCCTTCCTTAGCTGGCATTGTGGCTTCGGCTTGCCGTCAGTCATGAATCTTCTTTTACATTGTACAACCAAATAGAAAAACAAAAAATCACCCTTTATTACCAAAAAAAATATTGATTTTCCAAAAAAAAATTTTTCAATTTTGAACACAGAAAAAAAAACTGGGAAACAACTTTCTTAACAACATTGCTTATGAGGATTGGAAAACCAATACCAATAAACTAAAACAACCTGTTGGCAACTCACCACCATAAATAATTTCAATTAAAAATTTTGAAATGCTAAATACGTATGTATATTGTGCCACATACATATATTGTGGAAAAGGATACTTATTTATAATATGCAGAAAAAAGAATTAAAAAACAAAGAAATTGAAATAAAGCTTAAAACAAGTTTGCCAAATTAAGTTATTTAAGTAAATATTGAATTGAATATAAAAAATTTTATTCGTTCTATTCAATTAGTTTTGTTTTTTGTTTCCTTTCTAAATTATATAATGAAGTCTTTAGTATTTTTTTGTTTATAATTAATTAAAAATTTTTTAATTCACCTTTTTTTAAGAAATAATTGCATTATCTTTGTATTAATTTATTTTTCGTTTTATTTTAACACTTTAAAACACTGTTTTTCTGCTGGCAATACAAAATTTTACAATAACAAATTATCACTCTCCTCAAACTCATCATCATTATGTTTTTCTGTTTTTATTTAATGTTTCTCTGTTATTTCTTTAACTTTTTTTTGCTTAATAATTTCTTTATCATGTTTTTATTTTAAAATAAATCACTATTTAAAAGCAATTGTCGTTGTGTATTATTAATTCATTATTTTCTTTTCCTCGTTCTCCGAAAACGTGTTGTCTCTGCGCAAATTTACAAACTAAAACTGACGGCCATCACAAGAAAAATATTTAAAGTAGATAGAGTGACACGATATACATCGCAGGCAGTGGATGATGATTTGTTTTTGCCTTTTTTCTTTCTCTGTTTCTCTCTTGTTGTTATATTTGTTGTTGTAAATACAGATACCGGGAAGCTTTTACTATTTAATGTAAACATCGTCATCAGCTTACTTATAGATCAGCCAACAACATAAGCAAAATAATACAACAACAACAAAAACAACCAGTTTTCAAAAGTCATTGAACATTGCTTACAGCTGACAATTGTTTACATACCAGAAAAATGTGGGGAAAAAACCAACAACAACAATTGAATCATATCACACCATATCATAAAAGCTTTTTCCTTTTGCCTTCGCACAAACACCGCGGTACTTATACTTATTGACTGCTCAACGCAAAACTCTAGAGAGCCAAGAGAAACTACTAGATAAAATAAATGTGCTGTTGAAGAGATAGAGCGAGAGAGAGAGCGACAGAGCGACAGAGAACAAAAAAGAAGAAATACCAGTTTTTAAAGCAGGTAGCGATGGTTAACGAATACTAGTGTGGTCCTACACACTGATGTTTAAAATTAAATGTGCTAGAGAATAGGTAGAATGTATTTTTCTCTTGTACAAAAAAAAAAATACTTCAGTTGAAAACAATTTTATTTTATAGGCTAGCAGAGATGGTCACATCTGCCAGTATAATATAAGTTTTAATACAAATTCTCTGTTTTTTATTCTTAAATTCTTTTTAAATTAATTTTTTGTTTTTACTTGTTATTTTATTTTTGTCACGTGCTACGCTGTACTCTATGTGCACAATATGCAAATAGAAGCTGTATTTCTCACGTATTATTTTTCAACAGTGAAAAGAAAATTCATGGTCTCTTGAAATCTATACATACATATGTACATTACCTTACGATAAACCGCACATAACTTTTCTTTATGGGTAGTTTTCTTGTCATTTTATATCGCAAGATTTTTTAAATTCCAACAACTATGCATTGATAACTCGAATGCGTAAAATATACTGTTAGGAGAGTAACACACTGAGAGAAAGAGAGCGAGTGTACACAAAATATTTTGTAAATATTTACAGCAGCTTTATTTACATTCTGTGAAGGAAAAATATGTGTGTGTGTGTAAAGAAAAAGCTTTTTTTATGTTGTGCTGTATAGTTATTCTTGTAGCAAAGTAGGTGTGTTCAGAAAAGGGTTTGGTTGGCATGTACACATACGCACGCATTTATATATATACATATTTATTACTGCTCAAAGTGTTGTAAATCTTAGGATTACTATGCGGAAACATGGGTAAATAGAAAAGCTTTTTTTGTTTGTTATCTTAAACAACCCACAACGAAAGAGGGCTTGTCTAATATGGTAATGAAAAATAAAAACTTAACGAAAAAAACCAAATAAATTAAAGCTTTAAGCAATAACAACTAATGAAACACATGTTCATGCGTATATTCAAACGCAGGCATGTTTTTCATAAGTATGTGTGGGTGTGTGTAATCTATAATACTTTGTGGACCGCATGTCCACTGTCATCGTTGATGTTCATAAATTTATTGTTATTTTATGTGTTGTTGTTGTTTTATTGATTTTGAAGAGGCTCTGTAAATTCCACTTTATTTTTGATTTGAATTCCAAATACGTCGTGGGTAAATGAAGTGTTGCTGTGGGTGTGTGTGGCTGTGTTTGTGCGTGCGTTTGCCCAAATGATTATGTGGCGCTTTTGTATGTCAAGTTCAACTGGTTTTAAAATATTTAAATAAAAATAAAGAAAGAGAGTAAAGAAAAGAAAGAAAAACAAATACAATAGAAATTCAAAAGAATTTCTTCGAGTGTTTACTTCCATCTCAATTAAATTTTATAAAAAAAAACTTCTATTAATGCTGTACCCTATTCAATTTCGTTGTTCCATTTATTTACTTTCGATAAAAAGAAAAAAAAAACGATTTTTCCTTGTTTTTTAAGAAAATTAAGTTTTAAAAATTTTTTTTTGCACGTTTCACTAAATATATTTATTATTTAAATATTTTGCAAAAAATAGAAAAAAAACCCAATTTCCACAATTTTCAAACCAACACTGCGTGGTGAGCAATTTTCGTCATGTTTCATAATATTCCATTTCGTTTCTATGGTTAAAAGTTATACGAATAGTAACATATTGTGTTTTTGTAACTTTTAAGCAAGCTTTTTAACAAATTTTTTAATGTTTCACTAAATTCCATTTCGTTCCAAAAGTAAAATACCACTATGCTAATATAATATAATAAACTTCGAAACAAACCGAATATGTTTTTACAATTTTTTTCTATGTTTCATTTAATTCCATGCCGTTCCTTTGAATATTTCTACTATACACTATGTATCTTTTATACATATTTTACTGTATAAAATATAATTTTACACCAGTTTCTCTAATTTCCATTTCGTTTTTGACTCTTAATTTTACATTTATGGTGTAATAATGTTAATTAATAATTTATTATTGAGTTATTAAGGCATAAATAATAAATTCAAAGGGTATTTTATGCACTCATCGTTTATTGCTTAGATAGTGATCTGTTTTCCACTTTTGGACTCGCTTGTAAACAACAGCAAATTTATTGTCATGTAAATATTTTGAAATATTTTTTACAATTTAAAAACAAAAACAAATATGGTAACGTAAGTTATTATTTTTTTCTTGTTTGAAAACGTGTTTCTATTTGAATAATGATTTCATTTTATTGTTGTTTACTGGGAATAACATCGTATGCCTGTAAAATAATGTTTTTTGCTTCCAAGACGTGACTAATTTGCTTTTAATTATTGATGGTTATTAAAAAGATTTGTTCGATTAGATTGAACTTTTTATGGGAGTGCAATAAAAGCATTCATTGCGTGCACTTTCGTTACTTAATCTAGACGTAGTTTTGCACCCTCTTGATATCTTGAAATCTTAATAAAATTTAAGCTCATAATAAGAATTTTTTTTCAAGTGAAACGAAATGGAATGATGTGAAACAATTTGAAAATTACCAAAATTTAAGAAATTTTATAGAAAAATTAGACTATTTAAGGAAATACTGAAATATGTAATCAAAATACAGTTTAAATGCTAAAATGGAACGAAATGGAATTAAGTGAAACACTATGAAAATCAGCAAAAATCCAACATATTTGTGGAAATATCAATCTATATAATAAAAAAAGTGAATGCAATAACAAAAATACAATTTAAATACTGCATGAGCAATATGGAATTATGTGGGTGGAACACTTTGAAACTAATTTTAACGTAAGCGTAAATAAAATTTAAAGACATATTATTTTTTAAAGTGGAATGAAACACTACGAAAATCAGTCAAACTAAGGAGTTTTGTGAAATATTATTTTATTCACTAAAGTAATTTGAAGCATTAGCAAAAGTACAATTTAAAAAAAATTTTGTATCAGAAATGATGTGGAATTAATGAAACACGTTCCAAAGATATTGATTTCCTTAGGGAGTGTATTGTAAGTGATATATTTCAAATACTTTATAAAAGAAATTTGATTATTAGCATGGGGAACGAAATGGAATAATGTGAAACATGTTGGAAATATGTATCAAAATTGATGGTTTCTGTAGAAAATGTTTTACAAATCATAAATTTTAAATAATTTTGTGAAAAATCTGGTTAATATACGAGGAACGAAATGGAATTATGTGAAATGTGTATGTAAAGCTGTCGTGTTAAAGAGCAAATTTTTTGTTTAAGGAATTTGAATGAAACTATTTTCAAACAATATACATATATAAAGTGAAGATTTAAATACGAACAATTATTTGTTTATGGTTCTAATTTAAATAATGATGAAAAACAATATTTTTGTTTAGGGAAGTACTTTTTTAATGACTTAAAAAAACTATGACGTCAATTGGACAAAACTGTGATTTTTAATTCCTTTTTAAGAAAGAGATAAGATTTAATAATATTTCTAATCAGGGGCCTTCTATTGAGCATGATTGCGCAATTAGAATACAAAAGATTGTATTAATATTTATTTAATTGATTAATACAATTTAATCAATGTAATGAAAATAATTTGCATTATTTCTAATCAAATTTCAATACGAGAATTTTTGTTTCTTTTGTTTGCATCTTATCTCTGTCAATAGAATTTGATTTTACATACATTTTATGAATTATGATTACAATAACTCACATCTGGCTGGTTTCATTGTTTTATTGTTTGTGAATTGATTGTAATTGTTGATAATTTTGATCAAATAATGCATGCACATGTTCAATTTATGGCTAAAGGACACGAACAAAATGGTATAAAGTCCATTAAGTTTCCGTTTTAATAAAAATTACGCACTAAAAATTATTTCAAAATCTAAAAACAAAAAAAAGAAAAAACCCATGGGGTGTATTTTATTTAACAAATAAACAAAAATTATTTGCGCTTAATTTCATAAATCATAATCATATTCATAAAACAGGCCCCCTGTAAACAACTTTAAACTTGAGATAAGGATTTCAATAACAATTGTGGTTTTTTTCTTTCTCTATTTTTAGTTTTCAATTAAAAAATACTTTATTTTGTTGTTTTTCTTCTAATTCAAGAGATTTCTTTGTTTACTTCCTATAATTGAATATTTTTGCCTTCCTTACAACACTGATACAGTTGAGTACCAAAGTTTTTTCTCCCTGGCAAGACTGGTGAAAAAAGAAATAGTTTTTGTTCGTTCAAAAAAATAAACGTTCTTTAACTTTATAATTCGCACATTCTTTTTCCGTTTCTTTAATGAACTATGTGGTCTGGCTGTCTAATAGCAGCCCAAAGGCCACGGTTCTTCAACCCCAGGGTAGACAAAACGAAAACATAAAAGACGTGTGTGGAGGTTTGTTTTTGTTGTTTGTTGCTCGCTGCTGGTTTGTGTGCTGTGAGTTTCAATATGACGTACGGAGGAAGAAATTTAAATTTTTTGAAGTGTGGTGAATATTGTAGTTGTGTGGTGGGTTTCTAATGTGGTGAGTTTTTACAAAATATGGTGAATTTATCCGGAGTGGTGAATAATATAGAAACTCACAAGTGCCGTTATTCGAAATGGCATTGTATGTGTCTATATACTTTGTGCGTCTAGAATAAATACTATTCACCTCTGTTAGCGCAGACATTTACCGACTTGTCTGGTTACCATGATGTGCATTACCAACGGGTGTGGTTTGTGTTTAGATTAAGCAGAATTAATCTAGATTAGTGAAACACTGAACACTGTTGCCATTGTGTTTCACTCTATTTAAAATTTAAAAAAAATTAAAATTAGAAAATTAGAAAAATTAAAATTAAATTAATTTTGAATTCTTTCGTTTATATTTTATCCAAAAATGCTTGCAAAGAAAGATACAAATTGGAAATTCTTTGTCGAAATATTTATAATTTTTTGTGCTTTTTCGAATCTAAATTTAACATCAGCAAAAATTATTAAATGATTCATAAAGTTGGTTGGTGTTTTTCCTCAGCACCTTTTTTTCTCGTATATTAAATATTAATTAATTTTTTTTAAATATTTTTTTATAAAAGTACCATTTAATGCAAAAAGGTACTACTCTTTTAGTTATAGTTGAGTACTATTTCAAAATTTCAATTTTGCAACACTGAATTAAAAATAAACGCTTTCGTTTAACTATACCACACGCCATCTTTATTTAGAATTTCTCACTGTTTTCCTTTATTTAAAAATAAACAGTCTTAAAATCCATTAGCAAATAAATACAACAACTATTTGTTCTCATTTGGATGTACGCACTATAATTTCGTTTGGTTTATCAAATATACACACCCTGTTAGATATCAATACCACTTAGTCAAGACAGCAACTCATTATTTTATTCCTCTTTTGTATTAACCACTATTTGTTGTTTTTTGAAATTGATACACAATTTGTGTTAAACAGAAACAAATATAACAGCCCTGTAAGCAAATACAGCAACCTGTTATTCTCATTTAATTGTACTCACAGAGACTTCGCTTAGCATTTCTCTGCCTTAAATACAACTGAACATGCGACAACCTGTTCTTCTTATTTTTTTCTGCCATGTTTGTTGACTTACCTTATAAGCAGCAGCGAAAACAAATATCTCGAAAGCATGTATCACAACCCATTGTTTTCTCAGTTGGATGGTGTATGTTTTGCTATTTAAGCAGTGTTGCTTAAAATTAAACTGCGGTAGTGTTGGTGCACAAATAAGAAATGCCCTGTGATGCTATAAACAACACAATAAACATTACGCAGCAATCTCTCAAATATAGAATCATGGTTGCAAATAATTATTTTAAAGGCAACGCGACAGTAGCCTTATTGTTGTTGCAAAATTGATGTGTTTGCTGTGTTGTGTTTATTGTGTTTATAGCATGAAATAGAGTGGCTAGCGTACGTTCATTAACTGATGAAGAAGTGTGATGTTTTTTTATTTGAAATGAAATGGAATTTTGTGACACTTTCTTAATACGAAAATTGTTTTTTTTTGTTATAAACTTAAGAAATCTTTTCTTACATTTTGTAAAACAAAAAAAGTAGTTATTATTTTAAGCTGTATAGTTTTCTTTGATTTTTTTCCCCAGAAATGTTGTAAGTGTTCTTCTTCTTTCTTAGGGTTTTTAGGTTAAATAAGGCTTTAAATTTCTTAAGTTCAGTTGTTTTTGTTTTCTTTTCTTTAACAGTATTTATGTTTTCGTTTTTATTTTTGTTGTTGTTATTGTTGTTATTTTTATTTATCAAAAATATATTGAAAAAAAGTTTTGTTTTCCTTTTTATTTTTATTCTTAAAGGAGGTATTTTTTCATACTTTTCACACATACATACATACATATACATACACATACAACCTTGAGTTAATAAATCACAAAATATAAGTTGTTTTGCTCACTTATAACGGCTTTTTAAAGTTTTTTCTTTCTCTCTCTCTCTCACTCTCTCTCTTACTCTATTTTTCATTCGTTTTCTTTTTTCGTGTGCTCTCGTATTAGTATTTGTTATTTTGGTTTTTTTAGTTTTTATAAAGAAGATGGAAAAAAATATAATTTTTTTACGTTGTTTGCTTATTTTGTTTTTGTAACAAGAGTTCAAGTTTATAACAATAACAAAAGAGAGAGAGAGAGAGAGAAAGTGACAGAGAGGGAGCAGAAAAAAAAGAATACATTTCTTCCTTCAAGTGTTTTGTTACCTAATGTTGCTTGCATTTGAAATAAAACGTTGTTTTGCTTTCCTTTTTTTTTGTTGATTTTGTTTTGTTGTTATTATTGTTGTTGTCATTGTTGTCATATCAAGAAAAACTAGTTCATTGCTAGCATGGCATGGCATGTCATGGCATGTTATTACATGCATTAAACGAGTATGTTTTAATTTTTAAATTTTCTTTTATGCTGTGCGATAATAACAAAGAGCGGAGGAGTGGGGGAGAGAGTGGGTGAGAGATGCGAGCATGTGAGTGTGTTTAAAACATGTTTGTTTATGTTTATCGCGTAATACTGTTACTGTATTATGGTGGGCTTAGCAAAGGAAAATGACTCACTTTCAAAACATAATCACAGTTGTTGCCAAAGCAGTGCTAAGGATAACAATAAATCTCTGATTAATTCAGCACAGGAGTGTTGAATTAGAAAAAAATAATTTTTAAATTAAATAAAAAAGCTTGATTTTAATTTTATTAATAATGTTGTTATAAAAATTCGGAAGTACACTAAATACAATACAAGATAAAATAACGGCCATTAAAAGAAAAATCTGAAGAGTAATTAAACAACTCGAAAATCTGGCCTACGCGGATGGATCACAATGTTCTTTTTGAGGCTAGGAAAGAACACAAAAGTCAGTTATAGTTTCTAAATTAGGTTTACATATGAATATTAGAGAAACTCAGTCCTGTGGTGTTGCCTCTGCACATTCCCCCTCTTCAATATCAAATTTTGTTACCCGGGCAGCATAATAACACCTGATGATGGCGCTGTAGCACATGTGTAAAGTCGACTAAACAGGCTTAGCAGTATTTTTTAATTTTTTTTCACTTTAGAATCTTTTTCTCATTGACTTTTTTAAAGAAGTAATTTTTACAGGAGACTTTTTCTGTATAAAAGTACTTTTCACACAAATTCATAATGAAAAAAGCTTTCTTCTAATAGTTTATACTTTAAAATCGTTCTTCAACAATTTTTTGAAAAAATTACTTTAATAACGTGGAGTATTTTGCATAAAAAGTACTTTTTTCTTTAACCTTTTTTTTTAAAAGTACTTTTTCTAATTATATTCTGCAAAATTGGTTTTAAAACTACTTTTAGAGACTTTTTAGAAACGAACTATTTTAAAACACTGTATTTATACGCAATTTTTATCGACTTTTTTTTTCTTTACTTGGAAGTTTTTTCCCCCGAAAAAGGTACTTTTTTAAAGTGTTCTTGCAAACTATTTTAAAAACTAATAATTCATGAAGTATTGCTAATAAATCATTTGCTGAATTTGTTATTAACTCAGGAAATGGCTACACAAATATGTCGTCTGTTTGTCTGTCTGTTTGTCTTTAAATGCTTAGCAGAGTAACAAATTATTCCGTTCAGTTTCTACCATCATTTTTCTTTGTTGTTGTTTTTGTTAGTGTAAAGCATTTGCTAACAACAACAAACAATAGATTAAATTATGGCCACAAAGTAGAAAAAATAAAAGAAAGAAAAGGGTTGAATAGGCCCTAAATGCTGAGTTTGTTTATTTTCAATTTTTTTATTTTAAAAAACCATTGAATTAATAAAAGCAGAGGAAAAAAAGGATTTCTGTGATGATGACAATTTATGATAATTTAAAGGGAAATTCTTTGCAAAAAGAATGATTGGTATCGACACGTCTCGTCCCATTAAAGGTTGGCGAGAAAGAATGAAAAAGCAAAGAAAAAAGAAGAGAAATAAGAAAAGGATTAATGCAAGCGATAACAGTTTTGATGGTTTTCTTAATTTTTTTCCATTCATAAGCATCTGGTGCTTGCTAACAATAGAAAAAAGGACTTTTTTCTCTCTCTCCTTCTTGGCTTTTATTTTCTTTAAGCATTTTCACGGATAAGACAAGTAGTTAAAGATGAAATAAAAGTGTTGATAAGAAATGTAACTTTAAAAAGAAAGAAGGAATTAATTTTTAAGTGTTTGTTGTATAATGTTTTAATTAAATGATAAAAAAATATGTTTTATTTTTAATTTCGAAATTTAAACGCTTAAACTGGTAATACTAATCAATCATAACACAGCTTATGATTGTTTAATAAACCCGGATGCACATGGCAGCCATGATTAATTAGTAAACAACACAATAAAAACAATCATAATTTTATTACAAGACATTTATCAACACTACTTACTGTAAAAAAAACTAACACAGCTAAACCTATAGAGACAGAGAGAGAGAGAAAGAGAAAGTGCGCGGGAGTTTTTAATACTCTGTTAGTAGTTATAATTAATACACAAACTCAAAGAGAGAGAGAGAGAGTGTGTGTGAGAGAGAGAGAGAGAGAGAGAGAGAAAGGGCAGGGAGTGAGCTAAATGTGTTTAGTTAGCTCATTAAGTAGTGTTGCTGTATTTATTAATGCTATTTAACTCACATTAACCAATACTGGTTAATGGTTAATCTTGATCAGAGTCTTTCTATGTTTTTATTCACATACAAAGAGTATGACTTTGTTATGCTTATGAATTTGTAAACACAACCACTTCAGAATCTATATAGTTACTGAAAGTATATTCTTTTCCTCTACAGTGCTCGGTCCTAGTGCTACAGATGAAAAATCTGATGCCTGACTCAAATATTTTCCCGCTGTAATTACCTAACAAATGTTAAAAAGTCTTTGGCTTTGTACATTTTCCTTTTCGTCGAATATGCTATTACAGACTTCTTTTCCAACTACATAAAAATATTCTGGTCCCATCAGCGGCATAGTGTATCCGCTGTCATAGCTGTGAATTCTCACGTGACCTAGAACCCAGCAGTAGGCAACCATATCTCCTATGGTTAACAGATTCAATTCAATACAATAATAATCTCCAGTAATTTTCATTGGTTCTGCTTTGACAGCTCTTAAACAACCTCTGACTCTTCTTCAGACAAAATTTATCAGTAAAAAATCTAATCACCCGTTATAATACAAAACATAATTAAAAAATGTAAAAACATACAAAATTTTTGGATTTAATTACTGTTTTTTTAAATTAATTTAAATTTATTGTTGTTTTTATTTCATATTTTTGTAAACACCCTGCTTCTCTCTCTCCCTTTTTAAATGCATTGAAATGTCCTTCATGTCGTATGATTTATTTGCCAACCATAATGATTATTTATCATACGCCACGCATTTGTTTTATTCTCGCTTTTACAAGCATATTTTCAGGTTTTATTTTTGATGTTTCTTTTCAATGGAATTCATAGAGAACCAGACAATAACACACAAGCATTAATGATGATGGCGACAATAATTTCTTGAATAATTTCTTTAAAATAAATTTAAACAAAAAGAGAAAAACCAGCGCATATACACAAATATTCAAGAGAATTATCTGTAACGGGGACAGTTACCTAACTATTACTACTTGCTTTACAATAAACAAAACAGTTAACAGTCTACCATGCATTAATTTTGTCGTTCATTCCTAAGTGTTCGTATCAGTAACAACTCTATGTAGGTTTGTTGGGGTTCTTTGTTAACACTAGTACGGTTAGGAATTTTTATTTTTTTTTTCGTTTGTATTTTCCGTTGTTTTTGTTTTATTGTCTGTTGATGCATTGCGTGAATTTTAATTAGTAACGTAGAGAACATTGCACACTCTCATATACATACACACACACGTACATTTAAATGCTCTCTCATCTCCTATATACTCCTTTGACATTTGAATAAAAAAATTTAAAGAAAAAAAAAATCACGCACTTCATAAACAACGTTACGCTTAATACCCTACAAACATATGTACACTGTAAAACAACTTTTATTTATGAAATCAACACCCGGCCATTTTCTGTAACTCTTACAGCTTATAGGATCATCTGTTTCTATTAACAAAATCTTGCTTATTTTAAAACACCAAAACAAAAGAAGTAGGGCATCGTGCATAACACACTATCACGCGTTTTATTGGAAAACTTGTTTCTCTCTTTTTATTTCTCGCTGAGTGTTTATGATTTACATTGACTTGCGAAGATAAATTGCAATTATACTCTCGTATTTTTTTGCGAACACACGCACTCTCCCACTGAATGTTGTGGCTGTAAATACGAGCACATATTCATAAACAGCAATACAATGCAATAACTGAAAACAACTACAACAACATAGCATACATGGACTGTTTTATACGCGAATACAGTAACCTTGAAATTCTTACAAAAAAAAGAAAAATCACACGCACACACCCAACCACACACAAAAGCCTGTATTATGGTTACAAAAAAATTAAGAGGGAGAGGAGAAAGCATATGACATTCATAAACGTCACTTCAATTATATTGAAATTTTTATTCACACGGTTTCGTTTTTGTCTTTTTAGCTTTTATTTTTCCATCTTTTATACATATTTTAAGTGTTTACAACACTAGCAATAATACTAACAATAACAACAACAACAACAATCACTAACTGTCTCATCAGTTTTAAACACTAAAATCTTAAAAACACACATACACACACATTTCCATGTAATGTATTTCAAAAGAACGAAAGCAAAAAAAAAAGCTTTTATACTCTCATTTTTTTTATTATTTAAGACTTAAACCAGAAGCAAAAGCAAATGCAAAGGAGTAGTGAGGAGCAAGGCAATACACGTTATATTTGAGCGACAAATATAAACCAAGTAAATGCATGTAAATGGTGAAAAAAACATGAATAACAACACACTTACAATAAGAACAAAAAAAAAAAAAACAAGAAAACGAATACAAAACGATGTGCAAAAACGATGTACAGAAAAAAATACTTGTGTAACTGTGTGTGTGTATGTATGTGTACATAGTGAGACTAAAAGCATAATATAATAAGAGAACAAATATCTTTTAAGGGATTTACTAAGAAAAAGAAAACGAAAAAGAAGAAGAAGAAAAAATCTTAAAATTATTAAGAATTAACATAGAAAGAGCGAAGGGTGAGGCACGGTATGACTAATGATAGTCACTTAAAGCGATTTATGAGTGAACATTTTCAACGTAATAATGATGAGAGAATTCTACAATAAATTCAAAAACAATCCAAATAACTGCATTTCTTTGAAAATAACATGCAGAAGAAGAAAAACTCAGATCAAGGAAAGTACAAAAGAACGGTTATGTAATGATAATGATAGTGAAAGTGTTTTGTTTATTGGTAATGTAACGGATATTAAAGGAACACAGCATGACAGTGTAAAATAATATAAGGAAAGTGAAGATGTTTCTATTGCACAACCACAAACAAGAAAAGAAGGAAAGAAGAAAAAGAAGAAAACATTAATACAAAGATCAATGCTCGAGATTTTGTCAACTTTACGCTGTTGTAGCAACCACTGAGAATAATGCTGTAGTTACCCACACGTAACGTAACGTACCGTAGCGAACGTTCTCTTTTTAGCATATGGAGAACAATGTAAACGATTACCGACACGTTCTCTCTCGTTAGCAGAACGGAACGATCTGTATAAAACAGAATTCTCCCACGTTTTTACGTGACATTTGAACATGAGAAAAAAAAAACATTGTAACCAACATTTGAGAAAAAATCACCAAATAAGGAAAATATGACCAAAATTAAATTCGCAGTTTTTTCATTTTATTTTTTCAAATTTAAATTATAATTGAGAAAAAAAGAAACAAAAAATAAATTTATAGTCTTACTAATTAATTAATTTTAACAAACAAAACAAAAGCTATTTTTATAAGAAAAATAATAACCAAATCCGGAAAAATCTACATATTGAACAAAAAAACGGCAACACTGATGATGAGTCTGTATACCAATTTCTTTGCATTGTGTTGTGTTCGTTTGTGTGTGGCTTTGTATTCTGTTTCGTTTTTATTTACATTCTTCGTTGACATATGTCCCGTTTTGAACGTTTCTATAACTACACAAACGTTTTTAAGGCTACGTACGTTACGATTTTACGTTTCTTACGCTTGGGTAACCAGGGCATAATATTGAAACCATGATTCGCTATTAAATGACGTAGTTTCTCTCTCGTTATAGGTAAGTACTCTGATGAGCGTAAATTTAGCCTGTATAGATCAGATGGAAAGCAGTGCGTTTGGAAAGCCAATCACTGCCTAACAACACTCGGTCTGCGGTCAAGCATGGAGTGGTATTGGTGTGGGAATGTGTTTACAGTGCATCGATTCCATTATTTGGACTTTTTTAAATAAAATGTGAAGCAAAGGACAACGATACGAAGCATACTTGACATGTTGCGAAGCTGTGGCTTATCCATAATAGACCAAAACTACTCCAAGCACCGGCACAGTTCCCAGACCTTAACATTATTGAGCATGTATGTGAAGAACCACGCCCGTAAGCCCTATAAATCCACTTTCAGGACAGTGGAAAAGTCGCAAGAAGGAAGAAGACGAAAATTGAACAGCATAACCTTGGAATTTTGTGCCAATCTCAAGCAGTCGTTGCTGCGATGTTTGGAAGCGGCAAAAAGCAAAATAGCTTGCTTTCAAGTTTTAAGTTTCCACGCTAAATAAAAATTTTTTAGCGGTTTTTGGCGTTTTTATGTATAATTTGACTGGAAAATGTGGAAAAAAAGTTGACAACAGTTCTCTTAATAAAAGACATGAAAAGAAATCGTAAACAGAGAGATCTTGAAAGAAATGCCCAACAGAAATTTCCCCAAAACCTGTTTCTAATGTACAACACAGTGTGTACTTGAATTGAGAAAAAGAAAACCAACACAAGTATTGCTAATGCAAGTAATTCTCATGTTTTTTATTGTGAGGATAAAAAACCCCTATGTACGTACACAAGCACATTCACATTCTATGTTTACATGTTTTTTTGGAAACCTATTTGTTAAAGAAAAATAACAACACAAGCACAGTTACTTTTTAGCAGCAAGTCATACGTATGTACATATGTGTGTTGAGGTATAATGCTCTTATATTGCATTGCTTTACAAATAACGGCACAAAGAGTAGCAATGCAATGGCAAAGCGAGTAGAGAGAGAATTCGTTTTATTATATGATTGTAGTAAAGTTTACATTTAAAAGCTTAAATTTTTTCTTTAGCAGTTATTAAAAATAAATTTGTTTCGTTGTTGTTAGAAATTTACTACTACAAATGCATGTAAATATTTTTCTTTTATTATATTCCATATATTGTGGGGAGGGTGGTGTGTCAACATTACATAATTTTAAAAGCATTGAAATTTCTCTCAGTATGTTTTAGTGTGTTTGTTTTGAAGAGAGGCGTGATCTTTAAATTGCCGTAAACAGAAAATTAAAATTTAAAAGCAAGCAGAGCAGACAAATCCATGCATATAAACGTTTTTAACACTGGTTTTTAGTTTCTTTTGTATGTATATGAATTACAGTGAAATTATTTGTTTTTTTTTATTAAAAAAATATGTTTTTGTTGGTTAATAAAGTTATTAAAGACAGCTTAAGTTATTTTGTATGTGTTTTTAAGCTTTAAACAACAACAAATTTTGTAAAGATACCCGCTTTTGTTAGAAGAAAGTCTCACAATACGATTTTAATACTTTACATGGATACAAAATTGATTCTTAATAACATGTTGTTGTCATAATTATTATTGTTGTTGTTGTATTTACTACTTATAAAAGTATAAGAACAGCATTATGATAATGATCATTTACTATATACATACATATTTAACCATTATCGTTCAAAAGAGAAAAAAAACAAAACTTTTTAGGACTTACAACTTACGCACACACATAACGGAAAACAGTAAGAAAACCTACTCAATCGTTAACAAAAGGAAGAAATAAAACCAAAAGAACATAAAAAAAATATATTCCCTTATAAGGCATACATACATACATATGCAGGCATGCATGTCTTCATATATTTTTCTTTATGGCATACAACCTCAAGGCGCTTAAATTGATTGACACTAACAATGATATGCCTGAACACTGAGTATGTTTGTCAACTAAAACAAGTACAGAGACAGGGAGAGAGAGAGAAAGAGAGAAAAAAGAGAGCAAACAATAGGCAAATGCCTTGATTTAAGTATCATATAGATTGTACACACCTACAAAAAAAAAACACATACAAAACTATTACAAAACAATATGTTTATTTACCTTAAACACAAAAAGAGAAAGAGAGAGAGAGAAACGCAGTGATTGTGATAAAGACTTTGTGTTATTATTGAGTAACATTAAAATAATAAAAACCAAAAGGTTAAATGCTCTGGCTCTCATATTCTCTTTATTTAAACATGGATACACTATTACTCTTGCACATGGTATTGGTAATAATCAAAAGGAAACTTGTGCAATGAAATAATGGAATACAACTACACATACTACATACACATACAAAAAGAAAAGAAAAGAAAACAAAACATAAAAGTATAGATAATGTAACAAAGTAACACACACACAAACTCCTTTATGATAAAATTATAAAAAAAGTTTTGTTTCGTTTCTTTTTTTTTGTTTTTAACTGTGGTTATTGTTGATGATGCTTCCTTTCGTTGCTCTTTATCTCTCTCTCTCTCTCTGTGTAAGGTTAAATGAGTAAAGTGTTGATTTATTGTATGTTAAAGAGTAAAATAAAGTAAATACATAACGGTATGCAGGTTGTAAGTAATTTAATATTTTAATTGCAATCAGTTAAAGGGATAAATAATGAAATAAATGCATAATCAATTTAAAAGAATTATTTATACTGCAACAGAATAAAAAATGGAAATAAAAAAACAATAAAAATTGATTAAAAAATTAAATAAAGAGGGAAAATTAAATTAATAAATTAAAAAAAAAATAAATAATAAATAAAAGATAAAGAATAAATAAAAAATAAAAAATAATAAATGAAAATAAAGAATAAATAAAAAAATAATAAATAAAAAATAAAAATAAATAACAAATAAAAACAAAAATAATAAATACAAAATTCTATTCCATAAAATTATTAATACGGTACAGCCGGAATATTTAGTAGGCCGAATTAAGTTTGCTAGGTCATGCCGGGGCATGAAGATTATTCAACAACGTTATAGGACGCTTCTGTCACAGCGACAGTTCTTTATACACACCACTAGTCTCTGGAATTCCCTAACAAATTACATCCAAAAGTTAGGCAATGCCAACGCGTTCAAAAAGGAGTTTTTTTTGAATTGTTCTCTTAATGAAAAGTTTGTTACGTTCTTAGCATGTTTATTATATCGGTTAAATATTTATCCTTACTTTTTTATACCGATTTTTGTAAATATTTCTTTTTTATATCTTTAGAATTCTTTATTTTTTTTAACTTTTTTATTTTCTTTTTATTTCTGTAGTATTGTTAGTTTTCTTAAATTGCTTTAAATTAAATTTCTACTGAAATTTAATATTTTAATGAATTTGTTTTTTATATTAATTTGTTAGTTTTACTTAATTTCTTATATTTCACAATTTTTATTATTTTTTTTATGTTTTATATCTTATTGATCCTAAGAAGCATAGCACTAATTTATAAGATTAAAATCTTGTTGTGTTATGTTAATTATAATAAATAAATAAATAAATAAATAAATAAATAAATAAATAAATAAAAAAATAAATAAAATAAATAATGAAATTAAAAAAATATTTCTTCTTTCTTTCTTCCGACTTCCTATTAGCAGTCTTCTGGCAAAAACTCTGAGAGCAAAACAAAATTGTTGTGAAAAGTTTCTCAAAAAACATTCGTTCGGAGTTGACTGTAGCTGATTTGTAGTTGAGTATAGTATGGTCCCACCACTCATGGTTAAAATGAACACCCACAACACGGGTGGTGTGAGAAACTAGGTCATAATCCTGACTCAAATGTGTTGTAATGACCACTTTAATAAGTCAGTTAGTCTTGTTAACTCTAGTGTTTTTATTAAAGTCAATACGCCATGTTTTCTATCCTGCTTTAATTGTCTCTACTCTGCTGCAATTCTAAACTCATTACTTTCCTACACACACTTAATTTGACGGCATTGAAAAATCAAAATAAAGGGTGTTTTTCATAGAGGTATAGAACTTTAAGTTGCAATAAAACAACGATGGATTATTCGATTGACATGAATTTTATTTATCCGAAAGATAATCTTGTGGCATTACATTTTAAATATGATTTCTGGCATATGACCGCCACGGCTGGCGCGGATGTAGTCCAATCTGGACGTCCAATTTTCGATGACTTTTTCCAACATTTGTGGCCGTATATCGGCAATAATACGGCGAATGTTGTCTTCCAAATGGTCAAGCGTTTGTGGCTTTACCGCATAGCCCCACAGAAAGTAGTCTAGCGGTGTTAAATCACAAGATCTTGGAGGCCAATTCACAGGTCCAAAACGTGAAATTAGGCGGTCACCAAACGTGTCTTTCAATAAATCTATTGTGGCACGAGCTGTGTGACATGTTGCGCCGTCTTGTTGAAACCACATCTCCTGGACATCATGGTTATTCAATTCTGTAATGAAAAAGTTAGTAATCATGGCTCTATACCGATCACCATTGACTGTAACGTTCTGGCCACCATCGCTTTTGAAAAAGTACGGACCAATGATTCCACCAGCCCATAAAGCGCACCAAACAGTCAGTTTTTCTGGATGTAACGGTGTTTCCACATACACTTGAGGATTACCTTCACTCCAAATGCGGCAGTTTTGTTTGTTGACGTAGCTATTCAACTAGAAGTGCGCTTCATCGCTAAACAAAATTCGCTTATGAAAATCGGGAACAACGGTAATCTCGTTTTGGGCCCATTCGACGAATCTACGCCTTACTTGATGATCGTTTGGCTTCAATTCTTGCACGAGTTCGATTTTGTAAGCACGCAAACCAAGATCCTTCCGCAAAATCTTCCATAAAGTGGATGGACACAGATCCAATTCCTGTGCTCGATGGCGGATGGACTCATTCGGGTCTTCCTCAATGCTACGCTCTACAGCAGCAATAGCTTCTTCTGTACGCACCGTACAGCGTCTCTGGGGATGCGAGTTATCAATAAGAGTAAACGTGGTGCGAAAACGTTCCATGGTTAATCGAATTAAATGCTCTGATGGACGATTTTGTCGACGATAAAATGGACGTAGTGCGCGATACGTTTTCCGCACAGAACCATTATTTTCGAAATAAAATTGCACTATTTGGAAGCGTTGTTCAGGCGTGAGTCTATTCATGATGAATTGCCAAACCAAACTGAGAATAAATCACTTGACAGCTGTTAAATCGGTCGCCATCTTGAAAAGTAATGCCAACTTAAAGTTCTATACCTCTATAAAAAACACCCTTTATAACAGAAATTTCTTCATTTGGTTATTTACTATGAAGAGGGAGAGAGGGAAAGGAATAACAATAAAAACTCTACAAATGTTGACTTAACGTAGAATATGCACGTTAGCTTGTTCCTTTTTTCGTAGCTGCTCTTTCTCTCTCTCTCTCTCTTTGTGTTTTCATTGTAATGTACGAACCTAAACTAATAGAGTTCAAATAAAATAATCGCTTTAAATAAAGGATTTCTGTTCCACTAACTTCACCAACAAATAAATAACAGCGTACAATACATGTAACCAATATGTGTTTGTGGAGAGAGTGAGAGAAAGAGAGCATGGAGTTTAGCTGAGTTTTGTTTACAATTCTGTGTGTGTGAGTTTATGTTGTGGCTTTGAAGGGTGGGTGTTTAGTGTGTGTGCATGCAGGCATGGCCTTAAAACGTGTTAATATTTTAAACGGTATTTATTAATTGTGGTTTTAGGTATTTATTCGTTTTGTTGTTTACCTCTCTCTCTCTCTCTTTCTCTCTTTTTCTTTAAGTTATTTATTAGACTATGAAACAAAAAATACAACAGAAGTAAAAACAGAAAGGAAATCATCTTCTTAGAAAGTTTTAATCTAGTTTTTCTAATATCTATCTTTTCTAATATCAGTAAATAGAATAATTTACATGAGAAAATGCTGTCAAATATGTGTCTTATGTGTCACTGGGGAAACTAAAAGGTGTTTTTTATAGAGGTACAGAACTTTAAGTTGGCATTACTTTTCAAGATGGCGACCGATTTAACAGCTGTCAAGTGATTTATTCTCAGTTTGGTTTGGCAATTCATCATGAATAGACTCACGCCTGAACAACGCTTGCAAAGAGGGCAATTTTATTTCGAAAATAATGATTCTGTGCGGAAAACGTATCGCGCACTACGTCCATTTTATCGTCGACAAAATCGTCCATCAGAGCAGTTAATTCGATTAACCATGGAACGTTTTCTACGCAAGGCGTAGATTCGTCGAATGGGCCCAAAACGAGATTACCGTTGTTCCCGATTTTCATAAGCGAATTTTGTTTAGCGATGAAGCGCACTTCTGGTTGAATGGCTACGTCAACGAACAAAACTGCCGCATTTGGAGTGAAGGTAATCCTCAAGTGTATGTGGAAACATCGTTACATCCAGAAAAACTGACTGTTTGGTGCGCTTTATGGGCTGGTGGAATCATTGGTCCGTACTTTTTCAAAAACGATGGTGGCCAGAACATTTACAGTCGATGGTGATCGGTATAGAGCCATGATTACTAACTTTTTCATTCCTGAATTGAATAACCATGATGTCCAGCAGATGTGGTTTCAACAAGACGGCGCAACATGTCACACAGCTCGTGCCACAATAGATTTATTGAAAGACACGTTTGGTGACCGCCTAATTTCACGTTTTGGACCTGTGAATTGGCCTCCAAGATCTTGTGATTTAACAACGCTAGACTACTTTCTGTGGGGCTATGTAACGTCATTGATCTATGCGGTAAAGCCACAAACGCTTGACCATTTGGAAGACAACATTCGCTGTATTATTGCCGATATACGGCCACAAATGTTGGAAAAAGTCATCGAAAATTGGACGTCCAGATTGGACTACATCCGCGCCAGCCGTGGCGGTCATATGCCAGAAATCATATTTAAAATGTAATGCCACAAGATTATCTTTCGGATAAATAAAATTCATGTCAATCGAATAATCCATCGTTGTTTTATTGCAACTTAAAGTTCTATACCTCTATAAAAAACACCCTTTATAGGTGAGGTCATGTTCGAAGAGTTGCACTTCACTGTATTCACAGTTTTCCACAATTGGTTCATTGCAACAATTCAAATAGGAAAAAGAGAAAGGAAAATAAAGGGAGAACAAAATTAAGAAAAGAATAATATACTCCCCTAACCAGTAAAACCCATTTATGAATCCTATTAGATCCTCAAGTCATCAACAAATCGAATATCAGCCATCTCTGCCTACGTACGTCGGGCAAACATAGAAGATGATTCACTGTTGCCTCTGTTCCTTCCTTTATGCATCTACTGTTCCTGTGTCTAAAGGGGCCATGACCCGTTAGTATTTCTATAATTGTTCCTATCTTCCTCCTTCCCATGCCTAGGATATGTTTCGTTCCTATAGGATTGAGCTTTTGCCCTAAGGTCTGCCGTCCATTTCTATGTTCCCACGCATAGTTTACGAGTGAATCAAACTTTTTCTCAATAATCCTCTAAAAGCAGCCCATTTTGGTGGTCTCACAGACTTCTCTGCTATAAAAGGCTCCAAAGCTGAACCTGATATTGCCAATTCATCCGCAACTTTTTTGCCAATAATGTTGCAATGGCCAGTTACCCAGCATATTTCAAGCTGAAATTGTGCCATAAGGCCATAAGTAATTGCAGTAATCTTTATAAAATGGAAAAAAGCTTGGTTTTATAAAGAAATCCTGTTTCATACATACATAATTGGCCATTACAAGCCTTCAGTTATGATTACGACCTAGTTACACACACCACTTATATTGTGTGTGTTATACATGAGTGGTGGGACCTACAGTTTAAAGTCGACTCCGAACGACAGATTTTTGAGAAACTCTTCAAGGCAATTTTATTTAGTCTTAGAGTTTTTGCCAGAAGTCGCCGAAGAAATACTTTTTGTATTTTGTCTTTGATGTCTGGCCTGGGGCTGGAACCCTGGCTTTTCGTCTAATAAGCCAACACACTACCTAGTAGACCACGGCGACTTCAAATCCCATTTCATTTAACAATATTCGTAGATTGTAAGCACTCGACTGACAGCAGAAATAAGAGAACATCTTCTACAATGATCCTTAATTGGCTGCAATGACTTTTAACTGTCGCTGTGGTCGTATTCTGTTCACTCATTAAAATTTTAAAACGATAATTTTTCAATTTCTCTTCTTCAAGGGAATTCGTTTATCTTTGTCCTTTAAGCATTTGATTTCTGTTTTTAAATTAAATTTTTCCCTCTTGATCTTCTTTATTTTGTAGAATTTCTCATTCGATGCTAAACTTACTGTTAAATGAGACTTTAATTAACTCTCTTTTTAATTTAATTATTTCCTGTTTTTACTTTATTTTTTTTCGATTCTTAAACCCTTTAGAACAATAGCTTGACACTTAATTGAATTTCGTTTGAATTTCTCTTAATTTATAAGAAAATGTCTCTGAATTTTATCCTCTCTCCCTTAATTTTTGATAAGATAAGCGTTGTCAGATGAAAATTTAAAAGAAAAACACTCAATTACTCCCAAACAATTCCTCAATAATTTCCTCTCTTAAATGTTACGAAAGCCTCTCTTTCACATATGAAACTTAAAAATTGGCATACCTTTTAAAATTGCGTTAAAAAAAACTCAAGGAAAACTTTCTTTGTGAGTATTTTGAGAGGACTTTAAAAGCTTTTTAGTGTTTTGCTTGGGTGACAGTGTTTTCCTTTGTTTGTTTTAATTTTTGTAGAAAAGCTTTTAGCCTGAAAACTTTAAATGAAAATAAAAGGCGAAAAAAGAAAACAAAAATCCTTCAAAAGAGTAAATTTTGTAAAACTTTGATTGAATTTATTGGGTGATCGAAAAAGTTCTGTTAGGAACACCTACTGAAACGCCATGACTTTCTCATGAACGTCGCTGCAGTGATCTGGGAGTCTGCATGGTTCCTGTACATTTAGAGAGAATTTTGGCTTTGTATTCCAGAAACCTCTGTTTGGGATGGCGGTGTCTAAGCATCTGTTCAGATGCTTATATAGTATAGTATATACAGCTGTGTTCAAAATAATAGGAGTGCTACCATGTAATATTTTCAAACATTTTTTATTCTACCAATTTGCAAAACAATACATTTTAATGGTAGTTACAACGATATGTAAGAAATAAAATACAAAAAAAAAATCTCGTAATAACTTTAATATTTACGATGAAATTGATTTATTTCTGTGTTTGCCCCTGAATTCAGTTGATCAAAAAAATAGGAGTGTGAGTGTTCTTTTAAAAATAAAAATAACACAGCATATAATTTAAAGAAAAAAGTGAAAAATAAGTACGTAAAAATGTAGTTAAAACTTTGCCTACAGTGATTCACATAAATTTTTGTAATAGTGGGACGAGAAAAGCACTGTACTGAAGAAAAGAGAAAACTAATCAAAAATCTTCGAAAAAAAAGGCAAAACTTACAAAGAAACTAAGGAAATCTTAAGTTAATCCGATCAAATGATCACAAATACATTAAAATATAAAAAAACCCCGAAACATCTACTGTCGATGACCGCCGAATTGTGCGATACAGCAAAATAAATCCTTCAGCGTCTTCAAATAAAATTCAAAAGGATCTGAATCTTGCCGTAAGTGTCCCCACTATTCGTAGGCATCTGATGGACAACAATTTATTCGCAAGAAGTTCACAAAAGGTGCCATTGTTGACATACAAAACAGGCAGCAGCACGCTTATAGTTTGCCCAAGAACATATCAAATATCCGAAAGAAAAATGGAGAACTTATTGTGGACCGACGAAAGCAAAATTGTTTTATTTGGTAGCACTGGGTCTAGACAGCATGTTAGACGTCCGCCCAACACCAAATATAAAGCTCAGTATACACAAAAGACAGTTAAACATGGTGGTGCAAAACTAATGATAGGGGGAAGCTTTTCATATAATGGTTTGGGCCAAGGCATTTTGAGAGAAATGATGTTACCATATTCCTTACTAAAATGGATATTCCAACAAGACAATGACCCGAAACACACCAGTAAATTAGCAAATGAGTGGTTTCGGGTTAATGGAGTAAAGGTTATGGCATGGCCACTTCAGTCTCCTGACCTTAATCCCATAGAACATCTATGAGGGATGTTAAAAAATATGTTACCGAGAGAAATCCGTCAAATGCAGCTGAGTTGTGGTCTGTAGTGCAAGATGGGTGGAATAAAATTCCACTAAAACGATGTCAGTATTTAGTTGACTCCATGCCTCGTAGATGTGCTGCTGTAATAAAAAGTAAAGGCTATTCTACCAAATACTAATCGTATTTAAAGTTTCTGATTATAGTCATAAGCATTTTTAACTTTTTTAATAGTAAATTTTTATGAAAATACTCCTATTATTTTGAACAGCACTTTTTAAGATATTATTTTAAACTTCCTGTTACTTACTTGTTGAAAGCTTTATTTAATTAATGAATAACTTAAATAATTTAGTATTGAATCAACATTACATTACACCAAAAAATGTAATTAAACCATGTTTTTTATTTGTTAAAATTTAAGCTTTTGTTTTTCAATGGGCTCACTCCTATTTTTATGAACACAACTGTATATAGGGAAATAATGATCTATGGTTCTGGTAATATCATGTACTAGGGTGTTCAACCTGATTGCAGCAAGAGGTGCTTGCAGCCGCAGGAGAAGATCGATGGCAGATTATCTAAATTTTCACAGAACAATGGAATTTGAATAAAGCTCTCCACCATAGTGAAGCTTAAAATGTCCGCTTTCCAACAAGCGGTAGTATTGTCTGAACCCATTACACGTACCGACTATTTATAACCAAATTTAAACGAACACCCAGTTTGTTTTCTTATAATTTTAAGTCTGTGCCTCTGTATGCAAGGCAGTTAGGACACTCGGAGAGTCCAAGAAAAAAACCACTCAAAATGAGTGTATTTTATTTTCCAATTGAATATGCGTTGGAACGCAGTAAATTTACTTAAAAATAAAGATTTTCTAATTTTTTCTTAAATATTTTTATTATTGACTGAATCCTTTAAAAATATTTAATTTTTCTTTATTTTAAAACAAGTTTTTTTAAGTACTTTTAAGTACTGAAAGAGAGAGAGAGAGAAAGAGAAAGACAAGCTTTTGAGTGTATTTGGTTTTTCTGTTTTTCTTTGTATCATGCTTATGGCATTACGGCCACTTGTCCTATGATTTATTGGCAAATCTAGCTGTGTGTGCGTGAGTGTCGGAGTTTGTTGTTGTTTGTTTTCTATCCTGTTTTATTTTGTTGTTCTTTTTTCTTTCGTTTTTTTTTGTTGCCCCAGCTACACATATACAGGCGGCTTCTGTGCTCATTTCTCCATTATCTGAACTAATTTTATACCCTGTATACTCACACTCACGCTCGCTTGCTCTCTTTCACGTACTCTTATACTCGTGATTTTTTCCTGCTCGTTCGTTCATTTGTTTACATGTGTGTACAAATCGTATAAAAGCTTTCTTTGGTTTGCTGGAATTTGTTGTTCGTTTTTCTTCTTCTTCTTCTACTTCTACTGCTTTATAGTGTTTGGTTAGTGGGTTGTTGTTACTATTTCTGGTATTTCTATAGCTTTCTTAGCTAACAGTGTAACTGTGTGCAGGTGTCGGTGTTTCGTGTGCAAATGTATGTGTAAGAAACAGGACCTTTAGTTGGGTTTAATAAAATTTTTAAGCTCTATAACGTTATTATACGTTGCGGTGTTACATTCGCTTAAAAACGCGCACGTTTAACAAACAAAATATTGAATAAAAAAAAATTCCAAAAAAAATTCAGAAAAGATTTTTTGCAAACAATTTTTCCTAAAACCATTAAAAAGAATTAAAAAAAATCATTAAAAAATACTTTCAAAGCCAAAAAATCCATAAAAACCTTAAAAAATAAATTAATTGTCTTTTTTTAAACCAATCAATAAAAAATAAAGTAAGATTTATTAAATTGTTTAAATTTTCATAATCAAAAATATCTGTTTAAACAAGTAAAAATAATTTTAAAAAATTGTTTTCATTTTAATAAAAAATTATTCTAAAAAATTATCCTTAAAAAATTCAGTTTTTAAGTGTAAAAAAGGATTCATTTCTAGGTTTCGTTTCGTTTTTTTTATATAATCAAGTAATAACAACAACAACTACAACAGTGAAAAGGTAGAAAAAGAACAAAAAAAATTTTACGAAATTTTTAAAACGTAACGTTAAGAAATAAGCGAAAACGGAGAGCATAAAATAAAACAAGAAACGTTATACACAATAAAACCAGAGCACCACAACTGCAAAAAGTAAAGAAAAATTAAAGAAAGAAGGAAAATTATCCAAAAAAGGAAAACATAAAGAATATAAGAAATATAATGAGTAACATGACAACTTAAGACTGTGTGTGTGTGTATATATGTGTGATTTTTTTCAACGTCTTTGAGTGAGTGCTATTAAATGTGCCTGTGTGTATGTGTATAAAACTAAATGAATAACTGGGTGTGTATGTGTTATAACCGTTTTATAGACAAAAAGGAAAACGAAAAAGAAAAGAAAAAATGGAAAACAGGACTATTTAATATATGAAAAGCTGGGAAATCATGTGATTTATGATTTTTTTGTTATTTTTTTTTTTTGGTTTTTTTTTCTTTACTAAAAAAAAAACAAAAACCAAAATATTTCATGTTGGAATTAAAAAAGAAATGAAAGAAGGATAGTAATTATTTAAAAAAATTTTTTATTAGTTTTTAGGCAAGAAAATGAGACGTAGAAAAAAAGAAATTGATTAAGAATTATTTTCTAAAAAGGGATATTTTTTTGCAAATTTTTAAATTTCCGGCAAAAACAAAAAAATCACAAAGAAAAAGCAGAAATTGATTTAAAAATTATTTTCTTAGAAATTTAAAGGTAGAAAAAATTAAAAATTAAAAATTCTTGCACAAATTGCTTTAGAAATAAGAAATTAGAATTTTATATAATTTTATTTTTATATAATTTTATTTTTTATAATAATTTTAAATGTTAAAAATATAAAACAGAAACAAAACTATAATTTAAAAATTTTCTGGCAAAGTTTCTTTAAAAAATATTTAGTTATTAAAATTAAAAAAAAAATTAATAAAAAAACTTGTGAGAATAATTTTATTGATAAAAAAAATAAAATTTTTGAAATTAAAATTTAAATTTAATTATAATTATTTGTAAAACTTTATCTACTTTTTGGTAATTTTATAATAAATTTTAAAAGATAAATTATTTCAAATTATTTAAAATTTTTCTGTCATTTTAAAATACATACGTAGAAATTTTTTATAGACTATTTTTATAATTTATTTTTTTTAATTTTTATTTATATATTATTATTATTATTTATTCATATAAATCCAAGGATTATATTCATTTTAAAAATTTTCCATTAAAAGCAAACGATTTCTAGACATAAATATTGAAACAGAAAGGCAAATAAAATCGAAAAATATATTTAAAATAATATATTTTTTCTTTAGACATTGTTTTATTTTTAAAAATTTCTAAAAAGTGTTTGTGTTTGTGTTTGTCCAAACTTTTTAATTATTTTTTGCTGTTTTTAATTTTTTTTGACATTGGCATGCCGAAATTTTCATAAATTTTGGAGGTTTTGGTAAATCTAGGGCTGTTTAATTATCCTTAAATTATCGTCTTCGATTTTTTAAACATGTATATATACCATTTTTTTCTGTCGCATCATAGAATGCCATCAACTACGGTACGTGATTATTGCAGAGACTTCCTCTACACAGACGTTAGTGGCCTTGGTCAGGCGGCTCTCTGTGGTTCCTTGTTCAAATCAGCCTCTATTATTCTGAGGATATACTCTGGGTATTTCACTCTCACTTTTGGGATAGTTTTCACCCTTACCATAGCATATTTCGGGTAGTATCTCGGCGACAACTTGACGGACTATCTCTGTAAACACTGTCCTTGCTCCACAAAACAAAAGCTTAATATATTCTGGAAACTTCGAATACAATGCAGTTAAAATAGGTCATGTTCTACAAGATCACATGCAATCCAGTTCACAAATCTTAATTGCAGATCAAAAAACAGTCGTTTATCATACGGCCATCAGGCTCTGAATGGTTTTTCCAAGATCATTTCGGAAAAAATACTGCCTAATGTCATCTACAGGCCATAATCTGCACTAAATAGTCAATTATTCCGCATGCAAAAACTTTCATGCAATCATTTGTAGGTACTCGGGGCCTTATGTAAATCGAATTTGTTTGCTGACATAACCACCGACTGAAAAATGGGTTTCATGTCTAAGAAGAATTGAAAACCATTTGCTAAAGAGATACAGAAGCAATATTTTCAACAGTCAGTTCAGTGTGATGATACACAGGTCTGACCACTTCTGTAACCCTGCCGGACTCTCTAAATGTCTTCATAATGCTGCGAATTCCCTGCACAGTCGCTCGATTATGATGACCAAAACTACACGGTAACGCACGAAATAGGCCACTTTTAAGGGAGTTTTCTTAACTATTTTTATGCGTTCTTCGATTGTCAAACGATGCGTATTCGTAAATGACTAACCTTTCACGAAATAAATGATATTTCAGACGGAAGGACAGCTGCCAGCCATTGTATATCGATGGACTTGAAAATTCGTATAAATGCGTATAAATCTCTGATTGTCTTACTTTTCCTCCACAGACGTATTGTATACTCTTGCTAGGCAGTCTTTCTTTTCCAGAGACACTTGGAATTTTAAGTGCTGAGAGTGCTATGGAGTTGATAAATTCGAATAATCTGTCACACCAGCTCTAAAAGAAGTGATGTTGCTGACAGATCCTACATTTCGAAGATGCACAGTGGCGCTTCGACTATAACCACTTCGTAATGCTCGAAAAGTAATCACATTTGAATCCCTGCTTTTGTAGTCAACAATGTGGTCCTGCTTCTTCTAATTCTAATTCACTTTGATATTCGTTTTTATTTAAAAACAAAAACAAATCTCTAAACCACAAGCTATATTGTTAGTGTAGACCGACGTTTAAAGTCCAATTTGTCCAGAATATAACTTTTCCGTAATATTTCAGTGTGTCTTCCTTTATTCTGCTGTGTGTCACAAAAAAAACCGTTTTTTCTTTGTCCAAACAAATGAAAAAAGAAGAGAAAAAACATGGCGTGCATATACATTCTAAACAACACAAACAACAAATGTTTGTGGGAAAAAAATCTCTCTCTGTGTGTGACTTTGTGTGTGTGTTTGTGTGTACTCGAGTGGGGTATAGCATTTAAATGAGCGCGCGTGTTCCTTTAATTTTAAAGTATGCGTGAGTAAGTGCGTGCGTGATTTGTTTTTATCTGCGTGTGTTTGAAAAAAAAACTAAGGCACGCACTTACAAACACTTGCCTATGCTCGTATAGCAAGCAGCCGACTGTCTTGTGTTTGTATTTGTTTATCGAAAATTAAAATCCAAATAGAAACAACAACAAACTTAGTTTTTTTTTGTGTTTTTTTTCTTTTGATTTCAAACAAGCAGAGCAGCAAAGATAAAAAGTACGTCAAACCTAAGAAAGAAAGTCAATAGGTCCGTTATTTATATGCTTATAAACATACACACATACACATACACGTAGTCTTCTTAGACAGTTTCGTTTTGTTTGTGTTTTTTTCTTTCTTCTGCTGTGAATACATAAAAATTGTGTTTAAAAAACTTTTTTTTTTGTTTTCGTTGTTTCTCTTTCGTCCTGCTTACCGAGTAGAGTGTAAGTGTTATGTATGCTTAGCTTGCTGTAGGTGTGTTTGTTTAATTTTTTTATGTTTTTTTTAAGGTGCGGGTGTTAATATCCGTTTTATTTTCGTTTTTTTGTTAAGGAAAATAAGAAATCTGTGCCTGTTTTTAGCCGAAAATCTTATAATGGCCGTTAAAACCATTAAATTTTTCGGTTATTTTTTCTCATTTTTCTTTTGTTTTTTTTTTCGGAGAAATTAAGGAAAAACAAAAACTATTAAATAAAAAACATAAACAAGTAAATAAAATTGAAATTAATTTACGTTCTACGCTTGTTTTCGATTATTTTTTTCCTCTCTTTTTCGGTTGTGTTTTTTAATGGGAATTTAAGCGTAACAATTTAAGAAAGTTTAAGAAGTTTGAAAAGAATTTCATTAAATTTTGAGGATTTAAAATAAATAATTTGAAAAGAAACGATGGAAATTCTTAAATTTTTAATTTTATTTTAATTTGCCTTAGAATAATGAGGTGCAATAGAATTTTAATTGGAATTTTTGAAAATATGACAATTACATCAGTTACAAGATGCCTGCAATTCCTCTCGAACTTCAGCTGTTGCTGTAAGCTTTTCTGTGGGCCCTCAACAGACTACTGAAGTAGTCCGCTTGTCAACAGTATATGTGGTTATTATTTGTCCAAGAATATGAATAAAATAGAGGAGCAATACTTAATGGCTTTAATGCTGATCCTGTTATTCGTATAATTATGAGAAAACTTGGATTTTAGAAATCTCTGGTGGCCAATAGTCTTGAAATTTCGCAATAATAATCACTGTAACCTGAAATATTTGATTTAAACCTTGGAAAATTGCCTTAAATATAGGGAGTTTAGGAAAAGTTCAAGAGAATAGGTCTCATATGGACCATCTCTCTCTCTCTCAAGCACAAATCTGTGAAACATTAACTACATTGGCTCAGTTTATTTTAATATTTTTTCTTTTTTAAGTTTCTAAAACGTTTTAATTTAATTAGCTGTCCTTGAAGTTGTTTTAATCCTTGAAAAACTAAACTTGAATTGTATTACAATGAATTTGTTTTTAAATACCTTTTTCTTGATGTCCTACTAATGTTAATGGTTAATCAATTTAATTACCAGCCGAAAATCTCTGAATTTAATGATCAACTTGCAACAAAAAGGTTGAAATTACCTGACCTTAAGCCAAGAAAAGAAAAAAGTTGTAAAACTGATGCCTTATTTCTTATACAAAAAAAAATTGTCTTAAGTAACCATAAAACGTAATGTAACATTAAGAAAAAACCTTTAAAAACAAAGGAAACAAGCAAACAATATAAAAAACCATAAAAATAAAAGAAAACTTGTAATGGCAACTCTTTTTTTCTTATTCATGAGCGGAGCATAACAGAAACTAAAAGGAAATTGACTCTTCTATGTATGAAATATGCACACACACGCAACACGCACACATTATACACACAACTGCCTAAAATCTTAAATAAACACACTCTCAAGCCGAAAGAGAAAAAAGAAAGAAAAAACAAAACAAAAGACAGCAAAGCAAAGTATTTGTGTGGCACATAATAACAACATTATAAAGGGTGTTTTTTATAGAGGTATAGAACTTTAAGTTGCAATAAAACATGAATTTTATTTATCCGAAAGATAATCTTGTGGCATTACATTTTAAATATGATTTCTGGCATATGATCGCCACGGCTGGCGCGTATGTAGTTCAATCTGGACGTCCAATTTTCGATGACTTTTTCCAACATTTTTTGGCCGTATATCGGCAATAATACGGCGAATGTTGTCTTCCAAATGGTCAAGCGTTTGTGGCTTTACCGCATAGACCAATGACTTTACATAGCCTCACAGAAAGTAGTCTAGCGGTGTTAAATCACAAGATCTTGGAGGCCAATTCACAGGTCCAAAACGTGAAATTAGGCGGTCACCAAACGTGTCTTTCAATAAATCTATTGTGGCACGAGCTGTGTGACATGTTGCGCCGTCTTGTTGAAACCACATCTCCTGGACATCATGGTTATTCAATTCAGGAATGAAAAAGTTAGTAATCATGGCTCTATACCGATCACCATTGACTGTAACGTTCTGGCCACCATCGTTTTTGAAAAAGTACGGACCAGTGATTCCACCAGCCCATAAAGCGCACCAAACAGTCAGTTTTTCTGGATGTAACGGTGTTTCCACATACACTTGAGGATTATCTTCACTCCAAATACGGCAGTTTTGTTCGTTGACGTAGCCATTCAACCAGAAGTGCGCTTCATCGCTAAACAAAATTCGCTCATGAAAATCGGGAACAACGGTAATCTCGTTTTGGGCCCATTCGACGAATCTACGCCTTACTTGATGATCATTTGGCTTCAAATCTTGCACGAGTTGGATTTTGTAAGCACGCAAACCAAGATCCTTCCGCAAAATCTTCCATAAAGTGGATGAACACAGATCCAATTCCTGTGCTCGATGGCGGATGGACTCATTCGGGTCTTCCTCAATGCTACGCTCTACAGCAGCAATAGCTTCTTCTGTACGCACCGTACAGCGTCTCTGGGGATGCGAGTTATCAATAAGAGTAAACGTGGTGCGAAAACGTTCCATGGTTAATCGAATTAACTGCTCTGATGGACGATTTTGTCGACGATAAAATGAACGTAGTGCACGATACGTTTTCCGCACAGAACCATTATTTTCGAAATAAAATTGCACTATTTGCAAGCGTTGTTCAGGCGTGAGTCTATTCATGATGAATTGCCAAACCAAACTGAGAATAAATCACTTGACAGCTGTTAAATCGGTCGCCATCTTGAAAAGTAATGCCAACTTAAAGTTCTATACCTCTATAAAAAACACCCTTTACTTATTCATACTTAACAACACGTATGATGTTGATGTTGATTTCTCCTTAATTCAACATATATGTACGCGAATCATAAAATAAGTATGATTCGCGTACGAACACTAAAATACCCACTAAAAGGTTGTGTGTTGGCTCTGCTTGCTGCTCTGTCTTCTTTGCTTATGTGTCCGTTTTCTATTTTTTGTAAATGCAACAAAAACTAAGACTGTAAACATCTGAATGAGTAGATTTATGAGTCAAACATATTTCGAATGGTATGAGTTTGATGTCAACGTTGTACGCATGCTCATTGCAATCTGTACTTATAAATCAATGTTGTAGTCCATACGAATTAATCAGAGTACATAGTTAAATTTCAATATTGTTGACTCACTTATATCAAAGAAAATAAAGTATAAAGAATGTGAATTTTATTTTGGAATATTTTTCAAAAATATTTCAAGACGCGGGGGGAAAGATAGAAGGGAATGATACAGAAACCAAGAGCGTAACAATGCGTTGTTCTCATCGTGCGTTTTTGTTGTTTGACCACTTTTCATTTATTTTTCTAGTGTTAAAAACAGACGTCGGCACCAATGTCCCTCAGGGGAAGAACATCTTCGGCTTTTTACACACATAGGACACGGACATCAAGAATGTGCGTTAAAAACAGCGTAAAAATCTTGTCATTTTTTAAAGAAGAAGGTTCGTGTCGCTTTTTTCAGACTTCAGTTATACACCCAAAGAAATATCACAGTAGTATTCACTAATATCAATGAGAAATGATTTCGATTTTTGGAAGAATACTTGCCAAGTTAAATACGGTGTCTTAGTGTCTTAGTGCAGTATAATTTTTCTATATTTTCCGATCACATATACTTATCATTGGGTTAATAAGTAGACTTGAAATTATTACTAACAATTTTCCTCTAGGTTAACACATGCCTATGGTTATGGATTAGTCAGTGAGAGAGAGAGAAAATTAGTTGAGAGAATTTATTTATTTACAGCCATATAAAAGTGTTAGTAATATACTCTATTTTTATTTTCATTTCATCAACAGACATATGTAAGGCTGTCTATCTTTGGCTTAATAATTTTGGATAAATAAAAATAAAATAAAACATCGATTTTATTATTAAAAGAACATAAAACTATCCATCTTTGGCTTAAAACTTAGGCCATGTTTTTTAGATACATAAAAATAAAAAACCATTTTTTATTAAAAGAGAAAAAAAACGAGCATTCCAAAGCATTTAAAAAAAATATACTATGGGACAAAATAAAAAATAAAATACGCCCAGCTAATGACATAGAACATTTTTAACACAAAATATTCTTCGAGTGTTATTCTGAAATAAAATGATAAAGCATCCGCAGCACATGTATTCTTGTCGCGGTCTGATCGACAACTAAATCAAAAAACACAAGAATACATACACATGTACATACGTACGATGAGAGCAACACATTGTTACGCTCTTTGTTTGTGTTCATTTTCCTTCTGTCTTCCTCCCTCTCATCAAGAAATGATTTTTAAAAATATTTTGGTGAGAGCGGGTCGTAATGTTACGACCCGCCATAAGAAATTTTACTTCTACATGATGCGTATTCTTTATATCCATATTCTTTGCTTATATTAAAAATTTTATGAGTACTTATGAGTAGCGAAAAAACGAGTTATTGCTGATCTCTGGTAGTGATGTACATTTCATAGCACAATTTTGCTTAGAAAGCTCGCCAGGAATAATCCCCGACTGCCTGATTTAGTTTTCGTGGCCAGGTGGACGTATTTTTTTAAATTTTTTTCCAAAATATTAATTTTACTTGTCAAGCTAATGACTAGCCTGTCTCCATGAAAAAAGAGGCATCACGTATCCGTACAAAAAGTAGTCTAATGGGTTCTAATCAGAAGATCCCGACATCCAATGATGTATACCATTTCACTAAGAGCAAGTATCTTTCAAGCAGACGTCGTAAGATTTGCTCATTACCTTGAACAGGAAATACAAAGAACGTGACCAGCTGCCTTCATGAGGCAAACTAAATGATCAAGGTAGAGAAAATAAGATCACACTCTGCTGGTTCTCAGTTAATAGGAGGATTTACAGCAATAAATAGAGAAATAATAGGTCCTGAACATTTCTGTGAAGTGGAAAAAGGAGTTTGAAGAAGTTATATACTTGAAGAAAGAGAACAGAGAGAAACCCAAATGGGTTTGAGAAACTCTAAAGTTTTTCGATGTAATACAATAGAGAGAGAGACAGAGGGATTGAGAGCGAGGCAGCTATAAAGCAAGGGAGAGCGAGAGAGAGAGCGAGATAGGGAGACAGAGGCAGAGAGAGAGAGAGAGAGAGAGAGAGAAAGGGGATCAGAAAATTCTCAAAACGGTTTATAAAAGCCAAGATATAAAACCTTCCTTTATAGGAACTTTTAGAAGCCGCCGTAGTCTAGTAGGTGGTGTGTTGGCTTATTAGACGTAAAGCCAGGGTTCGAGCCCCAGGGCAGACATCAAGACAAAATACAATAAGTATTTCTTCGGCGACTTCCTCTCAGCAGATTTCTGGCAAAAACTCTGAGCGTTAAAATAAAATTGCCATGAAAAAGTTTCTCAAAAAATCTGTCGTTCGGATTCGACTTTAAACTGTAGGTCCCGCCACTCATGTATAAAATTAACACACACAACATAAGCGGTGTGAGAAACTAGGACGTTGTACCATTGGGTCAATTTGACCTCCGGGTACTGTACTTCTCTTAATTGACAAGTACACTTAGAGGACGTGTAACCAAATCTAAGAGAGTCCTTTCTAAATTTTTCCAAGGTAATACAATAGAGAGATAAAGCGCGAAATAGAGCAAGATAGAGAGCGAGAGAGCGACAGAGCGAGAGAGAGAGAGAAGGAAAAAGAATCAGAAAATTCTCAAAACGATTTATGAAAGCTAAAATAATGAGTTTTTATTATTTAGATAATAAACCTTCATTTATATGTACTTTTAAGGCATTAAAAAATTTTTAAAATTACAATTTTGTGTCTTTTGCTAAAGTTTCCCATCATATCAGACCCTCGTATAGATTTCAATAATTTCGAAACGTATTTCTCTTGCTGTAAAGGAGGGATAATAAAGTTTTTATTCAAGGTTTCATTAATTTTATGGCTGAATAACAGTTTCTTATGAAAAAATACTGGTGACGTATGATTAATATTAATTTTGGGGTTACTGAAGACAATCCTGTATAACTGGGCTCGGTTAAGGAATTTAGAAGATCTGTTAACGGTTAATTAATCACAAGACTTTATTTATTTATAACAAAAACAAATAATAGTAATTATTGTAAGCTTAGGTCCTTTAAGGATCACTACTAAGTCGACCTGGTGTATGTTATTTACAAAAAATTTTCATAATTTTTTAGAAAAGAAAGACAATTTTGGTAATTTTCGTTTATATTTTCAACTACAAACTGCTGTTTACATTTTACAGGTTCTCGGTTTTATTTTGTATAACATGGCAAGGATAAAGGATACAATTTCCAAGCAAACATTAGCAAAAGCACCTTTTGCGGCAATAACAGACATTTTTATAGGTGACTTGTTTTTATATTTTACCTTCCCTGCTTTAGCATTATTGTAAAGGAGGTTGTAGTATAATGAAATTATAAAATTATGCTCTAGCAGTTGCCAGCTTTTGTGCTTTCCTTGGTTATAGAGGCCCAAGGTGCTGTTCCTTTAAAATAAAACCAAATGTTACGCGCCAGTAGAGGTTTTTTAATTAAGAATTATGCACAGAAGGTTTAGTAATATAAGCTACAAGTAATAAAATTAAAATGTTTTAATGAGCCTCCATAAGGTTACAAGGAAACCAATAAGAGAATCAACACTTAAAGAAAATTGAAACAGTTTACTGAGAAGAGTGGTTTTAAAAATTTTAGAATTTTTAAATGACCCTCGTACAAAGTCCAAATTTTTTGCTAGAAGGCTGCTGATCTCATGTGACTTCTCTAGTAAGCCGATAACAATCTACCACAGTTTTCTGACTCCTTTAGAGAAAAAAGCCACTTTTACAGTCGTTCGAACTCGTCCTTTTACCTCAGACCTCCTCCCCACATACTGATAATATTAACACTCAGAACATGGGTGGTGTGAGAAGGTAGGTTGTGACCCTGAAGAAGGCTTGTAATATTCAATTAAGTAAGCATTAAACATAAAATTAATTTTCTTACTTATTTGGAAAGAATTTATTTCTTCGAACGAATCGAATTGTTTTGATATTATTTCCGCATTTAAAAATTAATACCAGTCTTATAATTACATTAAATACAGTGTACACTGCCTAAAAATATGTATTGAATAACAAATTTTTAATAACCCCTTAAAATAGACTTTTATTTCTATTGTTTTATTACCACGAAATGACCGTAAGTTTATGTAAAGAAAACATTAAAAATGTTCACTTTATTGCTTTAGTTTTCTAGTTTTTTTCTTTCTTTCTTTCTTTTTGCTTTCTTTAGACAGCCCAATATTATGCTGTGCTCTATAAAACTTAATCAGCCTGTAATAATAGGCTCTATTAACGAAATTGTATACAAAAAAAAAGGAAAAGAAAAGAAAAAAATTAGGGCGACAAAAGTTTTATCAGCATTGTTTTCATTTCTTAAACAGGCTTTAAGATAACGCTCTGAACACAGAGAGAGAGAGAGAGAGAGAAAGGGAGGAACATAGGGAAAGGGCAAGAGAGGACGAGATAAGAATTTCAACTACAATAAGCGTAGAGGACAAAATAAGATCTTTAATATACGAGTGGCAACAAAAGCCTTTAAAGTATGTGTTATACACAGTCATTCTTATTTTTTCTTATTTTGTTTTTGTATAGTCCCGTTACTCTATTGCTGTTGCTATTGTTGTTGTTGTTGCCGTTATTATAAACAAAATCCCTTCGATTTTATCCCTCAGGCTAAACATTTACACTCGCCTTATAGTAGTAGTAGTAGTAGTAGTAGTACATTCGTGCAATTGTAGACTCTGTATTACACACACTCACGCTCTTTGAAAGCAGGTTTTTTTTTCTGAATAAAAATGTCTTCATGTCTATACCAGAAGCATACACACAATAATTACCTTTCTATATATATATAAACATGTTATACAATGTATATATGGGTCATTCCATGAACAGTTGCATGCCTTTTGTGTACGCGACGAATGATTAATATTAATTATGGGGTTACAATGCGAAACTGTTCATAACTTGAGATCTAATTGAGATTTTGAAGTGCTTTAAACGATTTTGGAAGGCTAAGATTTCAAATATTTATTTAATTTGTTTTGTAACACAAAAAATTTTCTTATTTGATGGTTTTTTTAATTTTTATTTTTTTGTTTGTCTATTTTTTTAACATTTCAAAACTTTTTGAATATTAAACTAAAGACAAGCTAAGCAATGACAACAGTTTCCTTTGTTTGTGTTATTTTTTAAACAAAAAAGTAAATAAAACACACTTCACGTTATGATTTCGAATAAACTTGTATTTTCTTTTATCTTGACTATTAAATAGATAAAGCAAAGTCATTTGAATGACCACATTTAGTAAATGGTCCGCCAAATAACTTTTTTTTTTTGAAAATGCTTTAAAAAAAAACTACAGAATATTTTCTCAAATTTCTATTTTTATTTGAAAGTACAATCCTTCCGGTTAATAATGGAAAATAATTTCATTCAAATGGCTGCCTCGGCTGGCCATGCAGTAGCCTACACGATCGGTCCAATTTTTAAGCACATTATCGATTGTGTGCAGCTGTATTTCACCAATGGCTTAACGAATATTGTCCTTTAAAGCTTGAATTGTCTCTGGCTTGCGGGCGTAACAAGTTATCTTTGACGGCACTCCACAAATAATAGTCCAACGGTGTCAAATCGCTGTTCCGAGGTGGCCAAACGACATCAGCTCTGCGGCTGATAATGCGATTTTCAAAAACAGGGCGCAAAACATCGAGTTCAACTTCGGCTGTGTGGCACGTAGCCCCGTCCTGTTGAAACCAAATGTTGCCAATATTCTCCTCTTCAATTTTTGTGAACAAAAATTCGTTCAACATGGCCCGATAACGATCGCCATTGACTGTAACGGCCACTCCTTGCTCATTTTCGAAGAAAAATGGCCCAATTATGTCTCTGGACCAAAATCCGCACCAAACAGTGACTGGTTTTGGGTGCGTCGGCTTTTCAATGTGTGCGTGCGGGTTTTCTGTGCCCCAAATGCGACAATTTTTCTTGTTTACATACCCGCCAACATCAAAATGAGCTTCATCTGAAAAGATGTTTTTTTTTGCCAAAAATCTTCTGGTGTAGGCTACTGCATGGCCAGCCGAAATTATTTTCCATTATTAACCGGAAGAATTGTACTTTCAAATAAAAAAAATTTGAGAAAATATTCAGTAGTTTTTTTTAAAGCATTTTCAAAAAAAAAAGTTATTTGGCGGACCCTTTAGATTGGTTCCAGCACACTATCCTTTTTATCATTTTGAGGTAGTTTTCAACCATTTTTTCGTACATTTCCAGCAGTATTTCGGCGTTAACTTGACAAATTTTGATTGTAAAACGGCTCAACATTAAAGACGAAAACATAATCATTGAAATCGTTCCACGAAAAAGCCTAACGATCATATTTTCTTGGTGGCCAAAAGACATCGCAAAAACATGTAATTATTTGTTTCAGGAAACTACTCATGCAGTAAAATCAATCAAATTTCTTTATGTATTTCCCTGGTGACTTTCACAACTCTTTTTTGTCCCAGAAAAATTGTTTTATTTTTATTTTTTTCTTTCACTTATTTTAAAATATTTTTAGTCAGTTATTCATTGGTTTATCTTCATTTTTATATTTATTTTTTTTTGTATTTTTACCGTGGAATAACCCATATAATAATTTTATGTATTTGTTATGCCATTATAAACACGCTATTGTAACAGAAAAAGAAAATTTCCTTTTTTTTTCTGCACAAAATTATACAATGATACCGTTATTGTATAGTATTCCGTTATATTTTTTTTCTCTTTCTGCCACAAACATTGAAACATTTTGTTACACTTTGCATTATAATGAGCCTAAGTTTGTCTGTGGTCTGTATGTGTATTTCACAGAGTATGTGTAATAGAGAGAGAGAGAGAGAAAGCGTAAAAGAGAGAGGGAAAGGGAGAGAGAGAGAGTGATAGAGATTTGTCTAACTTAGATTACCCACTAAACTAGAAAGAAACATAGAAAAACACTAGTTTTACTATAACAAGAACTGCCCTCTACTTATTAAAACAACAACAACGACGTTAACAATAACGTCAAAAAAAGATACGAAAAAAACAAGTAAAATTGGGTACATGAAAAATTAGTGCAAAACTATAACAATTACACACACAAATACTGCCAAACATACATACATGCATACATACATACATATGTATATGCATGTAAACACATTTGCACTTACACAGAAACAAAAAAAAAACCGAATGGAGAGACAGAAACAAAAAAAAAACGAAAACAAGCTAAACTACTACGTTTTCAAAACTAAACTAGAGTACGTTGAGCGAGTACTCAAAAAAAAGAAAATACAGGAAAGGACAACAAAAACAAATGATAGACAACATTAGGAAGAAAAACAAGAAACAAAAACAACAACAATAAAAAACCGTAACAACTTAATACGGCCGCTTTATGTTTTCGTATTTTTTCGCTCTTTCCCTATAAATTTCATATAAAACTCTCTATACTTTCATACACAGAGAGAGAGAGAGAAATGAAAAGAAAAGAAAAACCGTTAGTAATTACGTGCATAACAGCCAGCTAGCTAGCAAGCAAGCAGGCAAACAGGCAAGAGAAAAAAATTGTAAAAGTGGCACAAACTAAAAGGAGATGGTTGCTATAAACACATTACAACACAACACAACACATCACAACAATAATAATACAGGACAATAACAAAACAAGAACACGAGCATGAGCACGATTACGATTACGATTACGAAGTGGAGCACTTGAATGTGGGTATTCGTGTTAGTAGTAGCAAATAACAGCTTAAAACAGAAACTGCAAAAAAAAGATTTGTTTTGTTCAGATGGTTAAAGAACTTTCTCTCTCTCTGTCTCTCTCCCTTTCTCTGTGTATGTGTGTGTGTGTGTTTAAAATAAACAGCTTTATACCAGCCTGAGTTTCAGTTAAATGCTAAACAGCTGTATGGAACACACATAAGTTTACCTCTCTTTCTCTCTCTGGTTTTTCTTCTCTGAGTGTTTTGTTTACATTTAAAAAGCTTTTTGGGAGCTTTTTTTAGGGTTTAAAATTTATTTATTTTGAGCATAATAAAAAGCCAATTTGTTTATCTTTTAAAGGAAATGTGACTCCCTTTTTCTCTCACTTCTATCTACGACGTACTCTCAGTAGGTTTTTGGGAAAAACTGCGTGAGTAAATGAAAATGCCATAAAAAGTTTCTTAAAAATCTGTCGTACGTAGTCGACTTTAAACTGTAGGTCCCTCGATTTATGGATAAAATTAATACACACAACATGGGTGATGTGAGAAGCTAGGTTGTAATCCTGTCTAAAGAGTAAATTTTCTATCATCAGCGTATTTAAATAATACGACCTAATGAAACTTCCAAACAGTCACTTTTTCAAGGTGCAATGACTTTTCCTTAATCATTTCTTGGTTCTCCGAGGCTTCTGCCAGACAATCTTGTTCGCCATCAAGAGAGAAATCGATTTCAACGCTGTAGAAAATATTGTTCGAGCACCCAATCAGCATATCTTCGATCTAGTACGTGGAGATGTCAAATTTAAATGCAGAATACCACTCAATATAGTCTCAATTACCTTTTCTAACAGAAGCATTACATTCGGTAGCGCGTTTTATTGTGATGTTGGTCTGTAACGCTTCCAATCTCTCTTAGAAATTAGCAATTCTTTGCTTAGAAGATGAATTATGACGACTATAAGCACCCTGTACTGCTGGAAAAGTGGTCACATGTGAATCACCTGTGTTGTAGTCCCTTATAACAAATTTTAAGCTCTCTTCGGTTGTTAAACGATCCATAAGCGTGCTTAACACTTCACTTGGAACATATTGAATAGTTGACAGCCTTGCCAGACTCACAATTTTGCAACCACTTATTGTCTCTTTATAATATTTTTCTCTCTTATGATGCAACTGTAATTAATTCTCTCCAATGTTTTTTCTCTTTTTAGCTGTAAATTTGAGAAAGAAGACACTAAAGAGAACAGGAAGCTTTTTACTGTGCTTTTCCCTGCGCTCTATTTGAGTGTTTAAGAGAAATAAACTCAAATACAATTTGATTGCTACAGAGGAGAGTGTTTAAAATGACATTTTACAACGAACTGAAAGAAGCAACGGAAGCTTTTTAATTTTTTGTTGTTTGTTTGTGTTTGTATTAAAACAATAACAACAATGACAACAACAACAACAACAACAGTAGCAACAACAATAACTAAATTAACAAAATGATACTATTTCATGTGTATATACAATACATATATGAAATGAAATGAAAGAAAAAAAATTAAAGCGTGCGCCTAGTGTATATGCTAGAAAAAAGTGAAAAAAACAAAAAGAACGAAACGAAAATGGCATAAAAAAATAGCTGCTGGTAGCTGAACGAAAACTAGAAAAATTAAAACGAGTTATCATTACGGCAAAGGTACGTGAATTAAACACAACTAAAAAGCGCTGAACGTTAAAGAAATTTAAAAAAGTATATATAAAAATTTTGCATAAAAACAACACAAAAAGAAAAGAAATAGAGAAATAAGGAAATTAAAAGTTAGCCTAAAAATAGGCTAAACTTAAGGTGTTTTTTTTAAAGATTTTTTTTCGGTTGTACAAAATTTATTAAAAAAAAAATTTAAAACTAAATGCTAAATTTATAACGTAATTAGAAAAGAAAAGTGCAAGAAGAAGAAGACGAGGTAAAATGTCTATAATTATTGAGAAATTTAAAATAAAACAGATTGATTTAATTAAACCCTAAGCCTAAAAGTAGGCTTTAATTAAAAATATATATAAATTAAAAAGAAAAAAAAAATTAAGAAAAATGTAAAAAGTAAAATGTGATAAAAAAAAATTAAAAAAAAATTTAGAAAAAATATTAAAAGAATAGAAACCATAAATTTACTCATAAGTCTTCTTTAATAATAAGTAAATAAATATTAAAAATTAATAAAAAAATTAATTAATTAATCTCTTAACTATAACCTTTAAACAAACACGCACCTTTGTTTATTTAATTAAGCAAAAATTAATACAAAATGAAATTAAATTAAAAATAAATTATTACTAGAAATAGAAAACAAAAAATAAAATAATAATAACGGCAACAACGATTAACTTTAAACGGTTTTAATTAATTAAGAAAATTAATTAAAAAAGAATAAAAAATTCGCACAAAAATATCTTTAAAAATAAAAAAAAAATTAAAAAAATAATTGAAGCATTGTTTCGACAAACAAAAAAAAAAAAAAGCGAGTGAGAGAGCGTATTTCAAAAGGCCAGCAAAGATTTATTAAAACGATCAATTAACGGGGTCCAATGTTGCAGCAACACGCAACATGTTTACAGCAAAATTTATTAACTACCAATACCACAACAGCAACATCAACAACAACTACAACCAGAAAATTATTAAAAGGAAACAAAACAAAACGTTTGTTAAGCCACTACAAACATGAAAAATTGCTGCTTAAAAAACGTTGTCCCTGGCCTCAAAGGATAACACAAAATTTAACCGTTAACAGTAGCAGCCAAAGGGAAAATGTTGCCCTGCATAGCCAAGTTTGGCAGAAAACGAATGGCAGCCTATTTAAAATCTGTTGTAAGCAGCAAAAGCAGCAGCAGCAGCAGCAACAACAGGCCTGTCTTGTTAATGCCCGGACAACATTAGCAATAAAGAAAAAATGGGCCTTAAAACGTTGCCGTCTAAACAGGGCAAAAGCACAAACCTTTAAAACGGGCCGAAAACAGTTGTTATGTCAACAATATAAGCCTGGCTTAAATTCTCTTAAATTAAGACAACTACTGGCACGGCCAAAGCCAAAACTACAGATACAGGCACAAACAGCATTAACAGCTACTCTGAAATCCTCTGAAATATTAGTAACAGCTACGAACGTAACCAATAATAGCAACATGTTGCCTCAACAAAAGCAGCAGCAACAGCAACAGCAACAGCCAGAGTGTAATCTTAAAAATCATGCAGAGACTTTAGATTTTAATAGCCGACGTCGTAGAGGTCGTCTAAGGTTGATTGATGAAAATGATTTAAAGCGTTACAATACAGAGAACAATAAGAACAACAGCAAGAATAATGCAAAGAATAACAAAGAAAATTATGTGCCAGCAACAATGTTTAGCAACATTAATGCTAAAGTAAACAACAGCAACAGCAACATGTTTATAACAACAACAACAACAATAATAATAATAACAATTCTTATCAACATTATAAAACGCATTAAAACCTTTGTAAATAAACCAACACAGAAAACCAACAACAACAACAACAACAACAACAACAAAACCAATAACAACAATTTAGTATTATTATCCCTTATAAATAAAACATTAAAACAACCAACAACAACAACAACACACTCAGCGTCATCGTCATCGTCATCGTCATTGCGATCATCATCTTCGTTTCTCCTTTATGCCTTTCTGTTCGCTTTAATTCTCTTAATACTTCCATGTCATCAATCCCACTACTTGGCTGAGGCGGCTAAACCCAAATCTGCTACACAACAACAACAGCAACTGCACCAGCAGCAGCAGCAGCATCAACATCAACAGGATAAACCCTTGATTGCCTATGCTGCCGGTGATGATAATGTCCACATTGATAAGCAGGGCACTGTCTTAACACCGCCCTCCTATCAAGTTGTCTCGTCGCAAACATCGAATGAAGAGGATGCCGAATATATTATCGATTCGGATGAACGGAATTTCGATTTGGAAAATGAGAGCGTCAATGAGGTGAACGAGGAGGAGAGATATGATAATGGTAAGTATATTTGAATTCGAATTGCCAATTTCGCATGAAAAACTTTAATATTTTCTGTAATGTAAGCCTAAAAGTATGCTTCAATTTGTTGAATAATTTTATTCTAAAACAATACTTTAATAAAAGCAGATTTTAATATTTTTTATTGCCCAAGTTTAAAGAAAAGTAAGGTTTTAAAGCAGAAAAACATAAAACAGACTTAAATAGACATCAAAAACACCTAAAAGTAGGGCCTAAGAATTTTACTGAAATCTAATTCCTTTATTAGTAGTTTTTATTGTTTTAAAATTAGAAAAACTTATTTAAGCATAGCTTAAGTTCCAAACTGGAATATTTATTGAAATGCTGAAAAATAGGATTTTTAGGCTGTAATTAATAAGGAAATTAAGGAATACTTTTTGGCTTAAATTAAATAAAAATTATAAATAAAATTAATAAAAATAATTTTATGAATAAATAATAATAATAATAAAAATAATTTTACGAAATGTAAACCATAAAGTGTACTTTAAGTTTCCTAAAACAAAAGTAGCCTAAAAGCATGCCATTATAATTGATAAATTTTCAAAGTTTTTCTATAATCATTAAATTAGGCGAAACCTAAAGGCATGTCCTTAAGTTTTATAAAATTTAAGCCAAAAAGTATTCCCTAATTTTTTTTATTAATTACAGCCTAAAAATGCGCTATAAAAATTATTACTATTTCTTTTTTTACTTCTTTCTATGACCTATAAACTAGACAAACCTTTTAAATGAGAAATGCAAACAAAAATGTTAACAGACAGAGGATATAAAGGCCCAGAGGTAGACTTTATAAATTTCTCTGATAACCAGTAAACATTTTAAAATATTTTCTTAAGGTTAAAGAATACGAAAACACCAATGATGCATAGTGTGATTAATCAATTAGTTAATAAAAGTTTATATAACAATAACTATAACAATCTGTGGCTACCTAAAAGTATGCAGCACCAAATCAAGAAAGCACCCAATAAAAAATAAATTTACCAAGTTAAATGCATTAATTTAAGCCACTATATTCAGTGGAAGATGTGTGAACAGGGCATAAATAGTGTAAAAACAATTTTTGAAAATTTAAACGTAGAATTCGCCGTAGTCTAGTAGGTAATGTGTTAGTTTATTAGACGTAAGGCCGAGGTATAAACCCCAGGCCAGACATCAAGACAAAATACAAAAAGTATTTCTTCGGCGACTTCCTCTCACTAGTTTTTTTGGCAAAATTTCTGAGAGTAAATAAAATTGCCATGAAAAGTTTCTCAAAAATCTGTCGTTCGGAATCGACTTTAAACTGTAGGTCCCGCCGCTCATGTATAAAATTAACACACACAACAGGAGTGGTGTGAGAAGCTAGGCCGCAATCGTGACTGAAGGCTTGTAATGACCAATTATGTATGTATGTTATGTATGTAAACCTAAAAGTAGGCCAAATAATTTTAACTATGTTAAGCCTAAAAGTAGGCGGTAATATTTTTAATATTTGAATATTTTATTTCATAAAAATTTTTGAGAAAAGTTTTTAATAAAAAACCAATTTTTTTGTTTTATAAGAAGCCTAAAAGTAGTATCAAATTAATTCAAAAATTATTGTTTATCATTACGGTGTTTACAGAGTACGAAAGGTAGACAAATACATAATTTAATAAAGTTTTGGTTAAAATTTATAGCAGGAAGATCTGAAACTATACTTTTATGTAATAAAAGCCTTGAAGCAGCCCTTATTTATTGTTTTTAAATATCTTACTGTATAGAAAATGTAGAAAGGTAGCATTAAATACAGCTTCGGCAGTCTTAAAATATAGTTAGTAAAACGTCTAAAAATAGGTTTTATAAATTCAAAAAAAAAAGGAAAGAAACGTAAAAGTATGCAACATTTTGTTCAAAAAATTTTAGTTGTAAGCGAGTTTAAAAATAACCACAATAGTTTATGCTCCAATTTAAAATCGAACTATTTTACTAATTTATGCATGAGACCTTTTAATTTTAAATTTGTTATCACATTATTCAGTAATTGTGTTATAGAAATTAAATCCAAAGAAAATGTAACTTAGAGTGAAATTGAAATCGAAAACTTTATATTGCATGGTTAGAATGGTTTCTATAAGGCGTGCAGAGGTTTTTTGATAATATGTTGTAGAAATCTTTGTGCATATTGGCTAAACAGCAGGCATGGAGTTTTCTAATTATTATTGCTGTTTTTGAGGCACTTGACCATTGCGAATAGAAGGCCATCATTACTGCCATAACGTAAGACAAGGTCCTGTAATTCCCTTAATGTCTTCTCCAACTTCATTCACATCACAAATTTCAGGATACTAATCGGTGGCAGTAAAGAAAATTTCTTGTTTGATTTTTGACAAGCGCACAAGTGTTTCCTTCCTTATTTTTATCACAGAAGTACTCATTGAGTCTACAGCTAGCAGTCAGAAGACCGGTTAATATCTTCAATTTTGTTTCGGATTGTCTGCTGCTCAATTCTCTTTTCATTGTAATTAGCCTGCAAAATTTTGATTCTCTGAAATCTACTTGAACTGTACATTTTCTTTTACGCCGAATATAGCTTTCTAGTCTAGTAGGTAGCGTGTTGGCTTATTACACTAGGGTCTATGGCTCAAACATTATCTGGGATATGTACTATATCAAGCAAAACGGAATATAAAAAAATATTTCCAGCGACGACTTGGTCTCAGCAAAATTTTACAACTTTTACGTCGAAACGTATAGCGTAAACATTTCTTTACCTTGGGTAAATAATATACTTTTCTAAGTAATTTTTATTATTTAACATCGGGTAAATAATTATTTTCTATGGGTAAAAAATGCTATTCCCAAAAAAACTTACAAAAGAAGGATAAGAATACAATTATTTACTTCAGGTAAATAATAAACTTTTACATGAAAATTGCAAGAAATTTGTAACGTAAATTGTAAAATAAAGTAACCCTAAACGTAAATTTTTTAAATATTAATGCAATGCCATTATGTTAGCAATTATTTACCTTGCGTATATAATGTAAATTTACACTAAACAATTTTCTTTAAAGAGCTGCATGTAAACAATTATTTCTTATTTGTAAACAATGTAAATAGTGACTTCAAAAATAAAATAATAAGTACCTCGCTTTAAATTCGAGATTTTTCCACTAAAACCAGCATGTAAACAATTATTTTCCTCATGTAAATAATGTATACTTTACGTAAAATTTATTGAAATTTTTTAAATGCATTTCATTTTTAATTTTTCTATAAAAAAACGCCAGAAAATATATTAAAAGAGAGAGAGACTTATAAACCGCCTAATAGTATGCAAACAATTTTGGCGAGAAAACAAAACACACACGAGCATGAAAAGAAGAGAAGAAAAAAGGCCATTTATAACGTCATCATTATCAAGTTCTTAGTTTTGAAAGGCCTTGTTTGTTGTGTCAAATGGCTGAACTGCTAAGCAAACGTTTGGGCCTGCTATTTATTGCAGTTGTTATTGTTTTTGTTGGCATAATTTCAGGCATTTTTTTTCACAAAAAAAGAAGAAAGGGAAATAAACATAATGAAGACTAAATTTTGCCTTTACCTATGTGCTGCTATGCTCCTCTCTCTCTATTTGTCCTGGTATCCGCTCTCTGTTCATTGCTTTGGGTTTTAGACTTCACAGCAGGTGTTCTTCAGGTACATTTCTAAAGGGATTTATTAGGTTACCAAAGGCTTCTCATTATACGCTTTCCCATTTTGTATTACAAAAACAAAAACTAAAAAAAAAAAATGAAATGTGTTGGCGTGTAGAAGGGCACAGGGGGTGGGTGGTGGCTTGTATTTAAAGAAAAATTATTATTTTTTCTTTTCAGTTCATAAAAATGCTCACGTTGATATTTTATAATGTTTTTTCGGCTTTTATGACGTCTTTAGTTGTGCCACTATGTCTGTGTCTATTCATTCATCCATTCCAACCTGCTTAGGCTTAGTGATTACGTGTTTACATCTCTGATAATAAAATGTAAAGAGAAAAAAATTCTAAAAAACCTAAGCATTTGTTGGCAAAACAACATCAGGTGCAAAACGTACACAAACAGACAAACTTGCGTTGCCAATGTTAACGTACAATATGACCTCATTTATGTTACACTCCGTGCAACTTTTTCTTTTCGAATTTTTGAAAAGAAAGAAAAAACGAATTTTTTGCGAAATTATAATTAAATTTAATTGTTTACATTGTTGACATTCAACGTAAAGGAAAATTATTTGCACATAAATAAACGAGAAAAAAAAACTTATCGATTATAATCTGCCTAAGAGTTTCGTTAAATATGAAAAAAAAAATTCTACATTTAAAAAAGCAAATCAATTATTTACACATTATTTACACATACACGAGATTCACTACATACTTACCTTAGATAAGCAATTGTTTACATGCGTTGTATGTTTTTCATAAAAGTAAATATTTACTTCGAATACTTATAATATAATGTAGAGAAAAACATAATTTCTATTATTTACACAAGCAAATATAATTTGTTTCATTATTTACATAAGCATTTCAGCTAAAAAGCATTTGTTATCGATTATTTTTTCATCTAAATCATGTAAATTTTAAAATTATTTGCTTTTATAAATTTTATTAAATATTTGAATAAGTTTATCAAGAAAACAATTATTTACGTAATGTAAATAATGTAATGTTTAAGTGTAAATAATTATTTAAATACCGTTAATAAGGAAAATTTTAATAAAAACTGTTTTAGAATGCATTCCTACATTATTTTCATTAATTATACACATACGTATTACGTAAAACAAAATCTTATGTAAACAATTGCTTCTGATATAATGTTATCGATTTTTTTTGAGGCTATAGTGTTATCGATTTTTTAGTTGCATTCTATTTTATATTCTTATATGTTTTGTCTATTTTTTTGTGTAAAAATGTATCGGTACTCTGTTATCGATTTTTTTGAGGCTATAGTGTTATCGATTTTTAATTGTATTCTATTTTAATATTCTTATATGTGTTGTCTATTTTTTTGTGTAAAAATGTATCGGTATTCTGTTATCGATAATTTTGTTTTTACTGAAATTGTTTGTTATCGACTTTTTAAGGTTATGAACTCCATGCGTTGTATGATAAATATGGTTTACTTATACTTTAATTAAAAATTTTAGTTTGTTATCGCTTTTCTTTGAAACGTTTTTAATGTTATCGGTATTCTGTTATCGATTATTTTGTTTTTACTGAAATTGTTTGTTATCGACTTTTTAAGATTATGAACTCCATGTGTTTTATGATAAATATGGTTTACTTATAATTTAATTAAATTTTAGTTTGTTATCGTTTTTCTTTGAAACATTTTTAATGTTATCGGTATTCTGTTATCGATTATTTTTTTACAGAAATTTTTTGTTATCGACTTTTTAAGGTTATGAACTCCATGCGTTGTATGATAAATATGGTTTACTTCTGCTTTAATTAAATTTTAGTTTGTTATCGCTTTTCTTTGAAACATTTTTAATGTTATCGATATTCTGTTATCGATTTTTTTCTGAAATTGTCTGTTATCGACTTTTTAAGGTTATGAACTCCATGCGTTGTGTGATAAATATGGTTTACTTATACTTTAATTAAAAATTTTAGTTTGTTATCGCTTTTCGTTGAAACATTTTTAATGTTATCGGTATTCTGTTATCGATTATTTTGTTTTTACAGAAATTGTTTGTTCTCGACTTTTAAATTAATAAAATTTTAGTTTGTTATCGCTTTTCGTTGAAACATTTTTTGTGTTATCGAAATGATTTCTTTGGCAGATTGAAAAGTACTTTTAAATTCTCTCTCTCTCTCTCTCTCTCTCTCTCTGTGTGACTCTCATTAATAGTGACATTTCACGTCATTTTCTCATTCTTAACACAATTTAATGTCAGCGTTTGATTGCTGGATTAGTGCTTGAAGAAGAGAAGTATGGCAGAATGTTTAAAATTAGGTTTGAAAGTGCAGTCAGTGTAGGAAGAGAAAAGAATTTGGGACAAGGAAAATGTCTGGCGGTTGAGAGGGAAACGAAGGAGAACGTATCACTGTAGGATTAACGAAAATCTTGTTGAACTAGAAAAGCAAAGAAAAGAGGACACAAATACAAAGGAGGAGAGTATTTGGCTTTGTTGGCTGATTTCGTGTTTTTGATAATTTTTTTCCACATCTTGAACAGTTTTCTTTTTTGGCTTGGATTCCAAAGCGTATTTGCTTGTACATTCTTCTCCTTCCCTCATTTGTCGTCATAACTCGACAGTTGTTTCTCATTTTTAATGTTGTGCTTGTTGTTATCGTTATCGTTCTTGTTACTGTTGATTACAACTAAAAATTCTGTTGGCATTAATCGTGTCATTTCTCTGCTTTTCCTTCTTTTTCTGTTTTTATTTTTGGTTTAGTTTTCATTGTATAAGTTTTTCATGTTTCATTATGCGCTAAATGTTAAACGACAAGGAGAAATATGAAAACAAAAAACAACGGAAAACTAGGTAGAAAGGAGTAAAGAACAAATGCAGCCAAATGATGTCATTGTTGTTAAAGCGACATATACAAACGGTAAATAAAATGAAAATAAAATGAAAAACAACCTAATTTTAATGAATTAATTCCATCCCCTAAAGTATGCCACAAAAAAATTCCAATGTTCTACTGTTGCTACCAATTCTTTGTTAAACCAACAAATTCCCGAGATTTTGAAAAACTATTTATTCAAGAGATGAATGTAATGGCATGGTCGGTCAAATGGAGTAGTTGAGTAGCACAACCATTGTTTGGCTTAATAAATCCATGGCATTTTATTTCATTCTTTTTCTAGCCTCAAACAACTAAAACTATGCAATACTTTTTTCTTTATTTATTTATATTGCTTTTTTTGTTTGTTTGTTTTGTATTGTAAGCAAAGTATTGTAAAGTTTAACAGGCTTTCCACAACAATAGCTTTAAAAGAAATGGAAATAAAATATGAAAAAAACTAAAGCATACTTTTAGTTGTTTGAAAAAAATCCATGCTTTGTTTAGCGGTTTCTTTTTTTAAGCGAATCAAGTCCCGCAAATCATAAATAAACTGAATAAAAAGGTCAAGTGAATTATTCCCTTTTTTGGGGGTTATTCTCGGTTTTTTTTTTGAAAATCTGCCGTATCTGGTGATTTATTTGGTATTAAGCAACAAACAAACAAATATTTTCGATTCAGTATCATAATGTGATGTTTTTACGTTTTAAAAATATTTAAGATATGGGCGCGTAGATTGCAAATAAAATAAAAAATAAATTTGTTTTTAGTTTGAATTAAAATTCTTTATTATTCGCACAATTCTGTGTGCCACTGTTCACAACTTGATGTAACCAACAACAATTGTTTTCTTTTATCATTCCTCTGTTTAAACGCTTTGCTTAAACAATAACAATTACTAGACAATTATTCGACAGATCTCTGTAACGGAAATCTTCAAACCACGATTACTCCTTTCAAACACACCGCGTCTTCACACAAGACTGACTGAACTTCACTGTCGCCTGCTTTGCCTTGCCTTTTATATGGCAACGTAAACAGACTGATAAATGTTCTTGAAGGTGAAGGTTCATGACTTCGCCTTCTCGAAATCTCTATAAATGTAAACATCGTTGTTTGCATTTATTATTGTAGCGTTGTTGGTGTATTTTTGTTTACATTTATCCTTGTAGTGTTGTTGTTGTATTTTTGTTTACTTGTTTACCATTTTGTATGCTGTTGTTAAATTAAGCAGTGCGATAATTTGTAAACAGGTTTGTTTACTGCATTGTTTTGTTTCTCTAGCTTTTGCTTATAATTTTAATGTTAAGCGATGTAAAAGCAAAACACCAGCATCTTGATTGTTTATTTTCGTAACAATAATCTATGAATTTGGATCAAGGAAAATCAGCATCAGTTTATAAAAGAAGATCAGAATGGATCGCCACTTATTTTTTTAATTATTTTAACACAAATGGGTGGATTTGGGTTGTCATGACACTCCCCCACCCAGAAACCAGAAACGTTCCATTTTAATTACATCTGCATACGCATAGGCAAAGGATAACTTGTCTTGGAATAGCTAGATTGTTATCGGAATAATGGGAAGAGTGTCACAGAGTTATTTATCGATATTTATCTTAAAAAGGTTTATCGATTTTCAAGGGATCTTCTTTCAAAATACGAGAAATCCTTGTGTATCTTGTTCTATTATTTGTTTGTTGTTGTTGCTGTTGGAAAATAATGAATTTTACTTTAAAAATGTCATTTCCTATGTTCAATTTCATAGTCGAAGGAGTTTTCATTGTGATTTTCTGTGTTCTGATTTGTTATTGTTGTTGTTTTTGTTTAAGAATTTCATTCATTTTCTTTTGCTTTTCTTTTAATATTTATTTTGTTTTTGTTGCTGCAAAAATGTTTTCCATTTTCAATTTGTTTTTTTCTTTTCTTATTTTTTTCTTGGTTTTTTTCTTGGTTGCAATAAAACTTTTTCATTTTCGTAGTTTCTTATAAAAGACGGAAAGAAGACGTTGCACTGGAAACTGTTAAGTTGAAGAGTGTAGTGGAGTGACTAAGTAAGTAAGTGAGTGAGTGAGTGAGTGAATGAGTGAGTGAGTGAATGAGTGACTAATGATATTTCCGCTTGGCCAACTTTTAATATGGCTTTCATTCTTCTCCCTTGGCGTAGTTGCATACTTTTCTGCGTCCTCTGTGTAGGAAAGTTATTTTTTTTTTGTTTGTTTGGTTTCAATAAACAACCAGAGAAAGAGAAAATCATTTTAAATAATATTTTATTGTAAATCTTAAAATGTCAACGATATTTCGATAAATAATATTTCTTTATTTCAATTACTTTTCTTGTTTCTTTTCTTTTCTTTTCTTTGTTGTATTCCTTCGATAAAGGCCATCTTTTATTTGGAAAATTTTTTTTCTTTTCTTTTTCTTCTTCTTCTCCCTTCCCCATCCCTCATTCATGTGGAACAAGTCGTATATTATCCAAGAATTGGTATTCTTTTGTCATCTTCTTTGCTAAATTCCATACAGTTGAACTTTGACCTTTTGTTTAATATTTCAAAATACTTGGCAACTGGTAACGACAATAAAATTTTTTTTGTTTTTTTTTTTTGATGTCAAAGGAAGGAAAGAAACATGAGCAGCAGAATATGTAAAGAAAAAATTTTATCCACATCAGAGACTCCAATTGTTTGGTAACTTTTTCTAGCTTTTCTAACCACAAATGCTGGCCAAAAGAATGAATAACTAAAAAAACTCCAAATGGCTTTCAAAATAATTTAAAAATTTTAAGTTCAAAGTTAAAAAGAATTGAAACTTTCAATAAAAGTTCGATATACGACAGCTATTCTAAAAAATATATCGATAATTATTATTATCGATATCTATTGTTATCGATTTGCTCTAAAAATTGTTTAATTTATCGGGATCTAATGCTTTTGAGGTGCTTCCTCTAAAAATGTTTTCAATTGTTTTCGAATTTCAATTTTTTACCAAAAATTGTTAAATATTTATCGATTTTCTACAGAAAATATTCATTGTTATCGTTTATAAAACAGTCATCATGCGTGTTATGAGAATATTGAGTATTAAAGGTACCACATTAAAACTTGGAAAACTTCATTGTTTTTCTGAAGAGTTCTTAATAAAATTTCCCTTAATTTTATTACTGACCCTCGCATATTTTGTTAATTAATTTTATTATGTTTTATCTCCATGGAATTAAATTATTTTCTGTTATGGCTTGTTGGTGTTATTTCTGTATAAATTTTTTATTGCCTAGTTTGAGGCGCGTTTATTAATAAGCGAATCAATATATTTATATATCTATGTTAATATTTGAATACAAATTGAAGAGAAATATAATATTGAGCAATAGAAACGAGATTGTTATATCACAGTGGCTTCTATAAACATTCTTTTAAAATAAATGAAAATTTATGTTGCCTAATTTTAGGCAGATTTTCAATAATGTTTGTCTTTTCTTTAACATACATTCCTCGTTATTCATATGCTTTCAGTTTACAAAAGTAAACGAACGATGGCATTTTCTAGTGCCTATATTTGGGCGAAATCTAATTTAAGAAAAGTCATTAAAATAGCGCAGCCAAAGTAATTGTATTGCAAGCTATTTTAAGAAATTAATTAAAAAAGAAATAGGAAGAATAATAATAATATAAATATTGTTTCTGTTGTTGTTGTTGTAATAAAGCAATTAGAAAAATTTATTGGAAAAACAATTACCAGCTGATGTGTGTGGTGGCCTTCTAGGGATTAGTATTCCCACAGAGATTTGAAAAATAATAAATTTTTTATATATTCACATTCACATTTCTATCATATTCTACAGATTGCTTACAAATTTAGTTTACTGTTTACCTAAAAGTATGCTTTAATTTCTTTATATGGATTATTAAATTCTAAATATATATTTTTATTGTTCGTATGTATGTACATACATATATGATAAGACATTATTTTTCTTTATTTTGATAGCTTCCTATTACCATATATCAATTATAATTTATTACGCCATGCTAACGTTTAATTATATAGCATACTTTCAGGTGTATTATAAAGCAAACATTGCACGGTAGTATGTTGGATGTTATATAAGTAATAAAATTATATTTTTCTCTGGTATTCCTGTTATGAAATTTATGCTAAGAACGTATAATTTCCACCAGCCATTATTTGCAGGATGCGGTTGAAAAGTAAAAGAAATTGTAGCATAATTTAAGGAGCTGTACAAAAAAGAAAATGAAAAACACGCAGCCCTGAACAACATAAAATGAAAATAATTATTAAATACCTTTAATAAATTATAAATTATGTAAAGAAAATCTACTTTACAACACATAAGAACACCACACCGAACTGAACCTATAAGTAGGCAATATTTTTTTAAAATATTTGTATGCATAAGGTGGTAAAAGACTGGAACGTTGTTGTGTGTTTTATTTAAAGTTGATTAAAATGAAACCAAGAAATCATAAGTAATTCTTATTCTTCTTTTGCCATTTTAATTCAATGCATACTTATAGGCGTAATAAATATGAAATATGGTTATATGGCAACAATTTCAATGGAACTGATTTGAGAAAAACGTATGAAATTAAAGTTTATTAAAAAATACAAAAAACCTGGCAATTTCTTTAATTAAATAGCCTATGAAGCTAAAGGATAGTGTAGGAGTGGGTGGCAGCCTGGTAAAACGAAAGTTCATTTAAGCTCACATGGTGTTCGTTGTGATATCACAAAAACAATGGCTTGAATCGGCTTCTAATAAGCCAACTCTCTACTTACTAGACCAGGAACACATCCAATTATAGAAACGTCTGTATAAATTTCTACAAAATCCCAGGAGCTAACCATATTAGAAGATCTGTTTTCAATGCTTGGCATTCTAATGTAAAGCTCCTGTTGAAAATAGATTGTATAGGATGTAAACTTCACTCAGAGTTTGGGGATCTCCAGGTAGAATAGATGTGTGCTTAATGGGAAGTTGAGTGTAAGTAGAGCATGAAAAATACATAAAATTGGAGAATATTTGACGATTACAATTGTTTTTGTTGTTATGCCCTAAACTATGCTTATAACACTAATAAAATGAACGCTTTAAAGTATGTTTTAAATGTTTTCTTAGTTTAGTACTAAGACTGATAGCCATAATAATTCTTTAGTATTGAATAACTTCTAAACTGATTGATAAAATTACTTGAAACTTGCAGCATTTATAAAGGGTGTTTTTTATAGAGGTATAGAACTTTAAGTTGGCATTACTTTTCAAGATGACGACCGATTTAACAGCTGTCAAGTGATTTATTCTCAGTTTGGTTTGGCAATTCATCATGAATAGACTCACGCCTGAACAACGCTTGCAAATAGTGCAATTTTATTTCGAAAATAATGGTTCTGTGCGGAAAACGTATCGCGCACTACGTCCATTTTATCGTCGACAAAATCGTCCATCAGAGCAGTTAATTCGATTAACCATGGAACGTTTTCGCACCACGTTTACTCTTATTGATAACTCGCATCCCCAGAGACGCTGTACGTTGCGTACAGAAGAAGCTATTGCTGCTGTAGAGCGTAGCATTGAGGAAGACCCGAATGAGTCCATCCGCCATCGAGCATAGGAATTGGATCTGTGACCATCCACTTTATGGAAGATTTTGCGGAAGGATCTTGGTTTGCGTGCTTACAAAATCCAACTCGTGCAAGATTTGAAGCCAAACGATCATCAAGTAAGGCGTAGATTCGTCGAATGGGCCCAAAACGAGATTACCGTTGTTCCCGATTTTCATAAGCGAATTTTGTTTAGCGATGAAGCGCACTTCTGGTTGAATGGCTACGTCAACAAACAAAACTGCCGCATTTGGAGTGAAGGTAATCCTCAAGTGTATGTGGAAACACCGTTACATCCAGAAAAACTGACTGTTTGGTGCGGTTTATGGATGGGCTGGTGGAATCATTGGTCCGTACTTTTTCAAAAACGATGGTGGCCAGAACGTTACAGTCATTGGTGATCGGTATAGAGCCATGATTACAAACTTTTTCATTCCTGAATTGAATAACAATGATGTCCAGGAGATGTGGTTTCAACAAGACGGCGCAACATGTCACACAGCTCGTGCCATAATAGATTTATTGAAAGACACGTTTTGGACCTGTGAATTGGCCTCCAAGATCTTGTGATTTAACGCCGCTAGACTACTTTCTGTGGGGCTATGTAAAGTCATTGGTCTATGCGGTAAAGCCACAAACGCTTGACCATTTGGAAGACAACATTCGCCGTATTATTGCCGATATACGGCCACAAATGTTGAAAAAAGTCATCGAAAATTGGACGTCCAGATTGGACTACATCCGCGCCAGCCGTGGCGGTCATATGCCAGAAATCATATTTAAAATGTAATGCCACAAGATTATCTTTCGGATAAATAAAATTCATGTCAATCGAATAATTCATTGTTGTTTTATTGCAACTTAAAGTTCTATACCTCTATAAAAAACACCCTTTAGAAGGCAAGATAATCTTTCTTTAATAGATTTATCTACGAAAACCCAGGTCATAACTTTAAACGTATAAATTTGCAAATAAATATTTTCAGTGTTGATAACTGAGTTTAATTTTTGTCGGTGAGGTTGACAAATTTCCAGTATATTTGAATAACAATTTTTCTACTTTATACCTCATTTTTGTTCCGATTCTGTTGCATGATTTGCCTTAAACAAGATCGATTTTTTGTTTTGGTTTTTTGGTTTTCAAATTGTTTCTCTTAATATAACACGGTAATTGTATGTGTCAGCTGCTGGATTTGAATATTTTAAAATGAAAAAGAAAAAAAGAAAAAGACTTTTTCTATTTAAATTTCCTTTGAAAGACTCCTCTTGCCCCTCCTCACTCTTCTTTGCTTTTGTTGTCCTTCAGAACTCTCTTCATGTTTTCTTTTACGTAAAAATATTTCTTTTAATAATAAAATATTAAATTATGGAAATGAAGACATTTCTACTCGTGTATGTATTTGAATAAACTCTCATGTAGTGGTACAAAAGCAAACAGTGTGTGTATGTGTTTGCATTTGTATTTATGATTCCAGTGTGACAGATTTTGTTTTTATTATTGTTGTTGACATTAATGTTATGGTTGTTGGCATTTGAATATCAAATTTTTTTAAATGTATGCTTGTGTTTGATGCTGATGTTGTATGAGTGTATGTGTGTATGCGTCTCTGTGTCTCTGTACTTTATAGCATATTTTATGGCTGATTTACACTCAAATAAAGCATTGGATATTTTTTTGTATTTTGACTTTCATTATCGTTTTTATTTCAGTTTTTTTATTTCCGTTATATTTCATTTTCAAAGTGAGTTTTCGTTTTTGCAAGAACAATAAAATTCGAAAGATTTCTGTTATGAAGGCTATTACGTATGGTTTTATGCATTTGCAGTCAAGAGAGAAATTAATGGCGGTTAAATTCTTTCTTTTGGTTTATGAGACGAATATCAGATGGATTTACGAATGATTTGACACTAAACTACTTCAGTTTTAAAATTAAAAAATAAAACACTTTCAATTCTGTAAACTGTTAAACAAAAGTATGCATAAGAAAACGTGAAAATCTTTAATTTCCTTCATTTCTTAACTTTTAAAATTCGTGCAAAACTTTGCTTCTTTGTTTTCGTCTTGAATGATGGTAACGAATTAGCATTGAAGGCATTTAATTTGCAATTAAAAGAATTTAATGCATCCTGACAGCTGGCAAAAGTGGCCTGTCTGTCAGAGAATAACATTACCTTGGCACTTTGAAAACGATTGCAGCCTGTGCTTCAACTACATGGTTTAGAAACGAAAACAAAAAAATTCTTTCTGTTTATTTTGTAATTTTCAACTCAAAGCTATGGGCGTAATATTGCTTTTGCATTAAGAAAACAAGCAAAACGTTGGAGAAAGCCAGCCAGATGGATTCTTGTTTTTTGTAGTATTAACTGGCAATTATTGTAAGCTTTTAACGAAACTACGAACAAATTGTATGCATATCAAGCATGGAAGCTTTGTGGTTTTAGTTTTACAAATTTTTAAAGAGCTGGTATGGTTTTTGGAATTTTCTTTTTAGTTTTTGAAGCCTTACGGAGAGAAAATCGTATGTAATCGATTAATGCCATAAGTCCTAACAATAGAAATTGTTTTTCCACATTTTTTTCCACCTTTCACTTGTGTTTTGTATTGCATTTTCAAAATAAAAATATTTGCTTGTAAATTTTATTATGATTGTTTAGCATACACGCAGAATATATGTACGTTTAGGCGCAATAAAGTTTTAAATTCCAACAGTAAACCAATATCCAACAGTAAACTCACCCCCACAACACAACATAACACGTTATTTGAATATGCTGTTGGTATTGGGGTATCATTGTTATTGTAATGCTTTGTTAAACTCTCTTTGTAAAATTCCTTTGTTTACATATGTACGCACGTTTGTGTGCGTGTGTTTTTACTTTTATTTAAACATCATCTAAATGAAAAAATAACAACAACAGCAACTGAAATAAAATAAAAACAATACACATGGATTGTAATAACAATGCAATGCCTATACATCATACACGAACGAACTAACGATGGCCACGAATGCAACTGCTTGCAACAAAATTCACACTCTCACATTACAGAGTTAGAAAGAGAGGGAGAGAGAGTCAAAGCAGCACAGCACAGAGCATTTTAAAACCACAGTCGGCCAGTACAATTATGTGCATGTGTATGTGTAAGCATTAGTATAACCTGTGTGTACGAGTACATGTCAGTGTATTCGTTTAATTTTAATGACTTTTCATGTTGATTTTTAATTTTATTTATTTAAAGTCGTTTTACTCGTTTGTTGTTGCCGTTTGTGCTTGAATGATTCTCTTCACACACACATTCGTTGCTCACGTGTGTAAATAATTTGTTTTAATGGTTAAATTGATTGAATTTTCTATTAAAGAATATCGAAAAAAAGAGAGAAAAAGAAAATATAAGTTAAACACAGTTGAAGTTTTACACTCAAAGCAAAAAAAAAACCGAATCAACGAATTTAAATTAAAACAACAACAACAGCAACATACTGATGAAACTGCAGCTAAAGAGGCCAATAGAACAACACAGTCAAGTGTTTGAAATTAATAAAAATTTCGGTAAAATGGTCAAACGATAGAGAGAAGGAGAGAGAGAGTGAGAGAAAGAAATTAAATGGTTAAGAGCACAGTAAAACATACAATTCGTTTCATGACAGAACCAAAGAATATCGAAAAACTTGAAGAGTAAAATAAAAAATCTATGCTTCGGAGACAAACTGTAGATCCCGCCACTCATGGATAGAATTAACACATCAGCAACTCTTCAATAACATGGGTGGCGTAAGAAGGTAGGAGGTAATCTTGAATACAGAGTTGTAGAGACTAATTAAGTAAGTAAGATAGGCTAGTAGTTGTGGTATCTATGTAGTAATAAAGGGTGTTTTTTATAGAGGTATAGAACTTTAAGTTGCAATAAAACAACGATGGATTATTCGATTGACATGAATTTTATTTATCCGAAAGATAATCTTGTGGCATTACATTTTAAATATGATTTCTGGCATATGACCGCCACGGCTGGCGCGGATGTAGTCCAATCTGGACGACCAAATTTCGATGAATTTTTCCAACATTTGTGGTCGTATGTCGGCAATAATACGGCGAATGTTGTCTTCCAAATGGTCAAGCGTTTGTGGCTTTACCGCATAGACCAATGACTTTACATAGCCCCACAGAAAATAGTCTAGCGGTGTTAAATCACAAGATCTTGGAGGCCAATTCACAGGTCCAAAACGTGAAATTAGGCGGTCACCAAACGTGTCTTTCAATAAATCTATTGTGGCATGAGGTGTGTGACATGTTGCGCCGTCTTGTTGAAACCACATCTCCTGGACATCATGGTTATTCAATTCAGGAATGAAAAAGTTAGTAATCATGGCTCTATACCGATCACCATTGACTGTAACGTTCTGGCCACCATCGTTTTTGAAAAAGTACGGACCAATGATTCCACCAGCCCATAAAGCGCACCAAACAGTCAGTTTTTCTGGATGTAACGGTGTTTCCACATACACTTGAGGATTACCTTCACTCCAAATGCGCCAGTTTTGTTTGTTGACGTAGCCATTCAACCAGAAGTGCACTTCATCGCTAAACAAAATTCGCTTATGAAAATCGGGAACAACGGTAATCTCGTTTTGGGCCCATTCGACGAATCTACGTTGTCGAATCGAATCGTTTGGCTTCAAATCTTGCACGAGTTGGATTTTGTAAGCACGCAAACCAAGATCCTTCCGCAAAATCTTCCATAAAGTGGATGGACACAGATCCAATTCCTGTGCTCGATGGCGGATGGACTCATTCGGGTCTCCCTCAATGCTACGCTCTACAGCAGCAATAGCTTCTTCTGTACGCACCGTACAGCGTCTCTGGGGATGCGTGTTATCAATAAGAGTAAACGTGGTGCGAAAATGTTCCATGGTTAATCGAAATAACTGCTCTGATGGACGATTTTGTCGACGATAAAATGGACGTAGTGCGCGATACGTTTTCCGCACAGAACCATTATTTTCGAAATAAAATTTCACTATTTGCAAGCGTTGTTCAGGCGTGAGTCTATTCATGATGAATTGCCAAACCAAACTGAGAATAAATCACTTGACAGCTGTTAAATCGGTCGCCATCTTGAAAAGTAATGCCAACTTAAAGTTCTATACCTCTATAAAAAACACCCTTTAGTAAGGCACTCTGACTCTGATAGGCATTGGCTGAACATTTTGTCGAGGTTGGTTTCTGTTTGCATAAGACTCTTGGAGACCTGTAGACAGGAGGGTACTGTGTTATGAGGTAACGAGATTACAGATAAGCTTGCTTGGAGTATAGAAGTGCGTAGACCTGATGGTACACGCGATTAGACCTACTTTACGGCCAGTTTTGTATGTGCGATCAGGTAATCAGACTGAGAGTAGTAAACTTCTTTGTGGTATGATGAAGATTTTTGTATCTCCAGGTGTTGGCTATTAAAATTGGGTAGGGAATGTTGTAGAATCCTGATAGGCATTTTATTGAGCCATTGTGTTATAAGGATAAGAACCAGTTTCTAATATTATGTGTTTTTCTCCCATAATCAGAGGCAAACACTCGAGACATATAAAAAACGATTTTTTTCTTTTCACTATTAATGGGTTAATGGCAATTTCATGTTTATTTATGTGCATAAAAAACTTGCACGAATATGTGGCATAAAAACATTTGCTGCTACTCTCTCAATCTCTTGCACTCATACATATGACTGGCATACTGGTATGTATGTGTGTAGGCAAAAAACAGAGAGAGAAAGAGAGACAGAGAGAGAGAGACAGAGAGAGAGCAACAAAGAATTCAAACATCTGGCAAGTTTGCCTGCGTGGCTGTGTAAATTTTTAATTGCATTTTTATTGAGGGTTTCGCTTGTTTTTTTTTTGGCGTTTTTTCTTTTCTTTTCAAATTTTATTTTATTTTCGTGTGTTGTATTGTTGTTGTAGTAGAACATAACCAAACAATTGAAAACTAAATGGCAAAGAGCGAGAGAGAGAGAGAGAGGGAGAGAGAAAGAAAGAGTGGAAAACGTAATCAAATATATATTTTGTGTAAGCCTGTGTGTGATATAAAACGTAATGAAATGAAATAAAATGCCACAGCAAGCAAGAAGAGGTCAGAGGGTCATTTATACGCTGCCATAGTATTTCTATTTGCTAGCTTATTGGCAGCTAAAATGGTTTCATGACTGATGATGATGGTGCGGGTGCGGGTGGACGCTATAAAAATGTTTGAATTTGTTTTATGGCCGTTTTATTTTTTATTTTTTTTTTCGATGCCTAAATGTATGTTCTGTTCCGTGTGTATAAATATTTTAATTTTATTTAAGCCCAGCCAATGACACACATATTCCACTCCAATTCTTTTGTCTATTTTTCGATTTTTCAATGTTTTTTTCTCTCGCTTTTCTCTCTCTCTCTCTCTCGCTCGCTCGCATACATTTGCCAGTTTAATTAAAATTTACATTTCGTAAAACAAACAACAACAAAAACAAAAAACAGAAATAAAAACTAAGCAACGTTAACAACAAATTATATTTGAACAGCAATTTTTCTCTTCAATAATTATTGTCAATTTGTTCCTCTCTCTCTCCAATCATCCGTACTCCTGCTCTACACGCTTTGATGGCTTGCCTTACGATTTCGCCTCTATTAGACACTTTGGCTCCTTTGAATGGCGGGGTTTTTATATTTCCATCGATAGATACTCGACATACATATTTATTTTTGCTGTTCGTTTTTGTTTCCTTTCTTTTTTTTTGTTCCATTAGACCCTGACATTTTCAAAACGGTAGTATGAGAGCAAATGATGGTTTTCTTTTATTTTTCGTTTTAATTCCCTCTGCATGGCTGCATAGGGGAGTTCGGGGTTGGGGAATGTCTGAAATAAAAGACTTCCTTAACAGCCTATAAGCATGCCATCATAGTTTTTCCATGTTAGTTTATCAACTCGTGATGTTTCCGGTTTACTGACACCTTGATTAAGGAGTTTACTTTTGCTACGCTTTGAATTCCTTAAGTTTTGCAAGAAATTTATTTCCATTTCCATTTGCAATTTCTTTTTCTTTAGTCTTCTTAGCTTTTTCTCTTGCCTTTACAATTTGCGTTGCTCTTCGTAATGCTCTTTGTGCCATTTCTTACTACTGATTTATTGCCTCACTAAATTACTCTGCTCCTCCTCCTCCTCCGCTTCTCCTCCTTCATTTGTCTCTACAGCCAATGATTTGTTTTGCAAACTCTAGTTATTTATCAAGGTTATGGTTTTGGTTTTGGATGAGTGAATGATAAGAATTATTGGCGACGTGAAGGAGTTTAAGTAATGCATGAATTCACTTTTGTTTCCTTTAATTTCGATAAAGAAAAATTGAGGAGATTTGTTTTATCTTCTCAAGAAAAGTAGTTGTAACTTTAAAGTTTTTGCTAAAAAGGAGGACTTCTGTCCAAATCAATCCATTTCAATCAACATTTTCTCAACTTTTTTTTGCGAATAATTAAATCCATTTTCAATTGATTTATTCTTGCAGCTAAATCGATAACTGTTATAAACTTTTTTGGTATTAAAAAAAGGCAACAAATCGATAAACCTCATAATAAATGCTAAATAGTTACTGTGTGCATTTCATATACATATTTTCGTAAGTTTATTTTTATGGGTTAAGGATTTCGAAATTTACCAAATAAATCAGAGCGAAAAAAAGGAAAAAAAATGAAAAAACTATGGCAGCGTGGCAGTGCTAGTAATGGTCGATGTTGCTGCTGTTGATTTCATTTTCTCTTTTTCAGAAATTTCAAATTTCAAGTGCCATATAAACAGTGAGTGAGTGCTTCTATTTGCCTTCGAATATGAAAAAGAATATTCAACGCAAAAAAAGAAAAGAAAATCGATAACAATAAACCCACACGATACAACTGTTCTTGTCACGGCACACACTTGCTTATACTTACGCGTATTCAACTCTCACTCATACACTCGCATACCAAATCAAATACTTAATATTGTAATAAGAACTCACAAGTAACTGTTCTCAGCTCTTTTTCTCTCTCTCTCCCTCTCTCTCTATCGCATATGCTTTCTATCTCTCTATCCTGGTTTTTTGCTTCCAATTGCCGTTTTTGCCAAATGAATTCAGTAGCAGAGTAATTGAAACAGTTATGATACGTCGTTCTGTTCAAAAACCGAGCAAAAGAAAAAGAACAAGAAGAAGAAGAATATGAGTGAATCCAGTGTGTATGCATATACATACATGTACAAGAATGTGTGGGTGTGTATGCGTTTGAAAGCAGCATTTTAAGAATTGTGAAGCATTTTAAGATTGTGGGCGAAGGAAACTATTTTGCGTTGAATTTTATAAAACTCCAGATCGTAAAAAAAAATCCCATTGAAAAATTTGATAACTACGGACGTTTTTTTTAACAAAAATTCGATAACTATAGAAATATGCATTCTGTGCAGATATACGATAACTAAACAAATTTTATAGAAAAAAAATTCTAATAATTTAGAAATTTTTTTATTGGAAAATTCGATATCTAAGGGAATTTTCTAGAGAGAAACTTCGATAACTACATAAATTTTGTATAGGATAATTCTTTAACTCTTTAAGTTTTCTTTAGGAAAATTCGATAACTACAAAAATTTTCTACTAAGAAAATTCGATAACTAAAGTAATTTTCTAGAGAAAAACTTCGATAACTACATAAATTTTGTATAGAAAAATTCCTTAACTATTTAAGTTTTCTATAGGAAAATTCGATAACTACAAAAATTTTCTACCAAGAAATTCGATTACAATACAAATATTGTAAACAAAATTCGATAACTAAAGGAATTTTCTAGAGAGAAACTTCGATAATTATATAAATTTTGTATAGAAAAATTCTTTATCTCTTTAAGTTTTCTATAGGAAAATTCGATAACTACAAACATTTTCTACTAAGAAATATGATTACAATACAAGTATTGTATCAAAAACTCGATAACTAAAGGAATTTTCTAGAGAGAAACTTCGATAACTACATAAATTTTGTATAGAAAAATTCCTTAACTATTTAAGTTTTCTTTAGGAAAATTCGATAACTACAAACATTTTCTACTAAGAAATTCAATTGCAATACAAATATTGTTATCAAAATTCGATAACTAAAGGAATTTTCTAGACAGAAACTTCGACAACTACATAAATTTTGTATAGAAAAATTCCTTCACTATTTAAGTTTTCTATAGGAAAATTCGATAAGTTCAAATATTTTCTACTAAGAAATTCGATTACAATACAAGTATTGTATCAAAAATTCGATAACTAAAAATGTTTTCTATAGAGAAATGCGTCTACTATTGAAATTTTGTAGAAAAAACTTCGATAACTATAGGCATTTTCTATAGAAAAATTCGATAGCTTTGTAAGTTTTCTATTTAAAAAATCGTTAATTATCGTTAATTATAAAACTATTACATTATTATAGAAATTTTCCGTAGAGAATTGCGATAACTATACAAATTTTATTGAGAAATTCGATAACTGTACAAATTTTCTTTAGAGAACTGCGATAACTTTCAAATTTTTATTGAGAAATTCGATAACTGCTCAAATTTTCTGTGGAGAAATGCCATAACTATACCAATTTTATTGAGAAATTCGGTAACTATATAAATTATTTAAAGATAATTGCGATAACTATATAAATTTAATGAGAAATTCGATAACTGTACAAATTTTCTTTAGAGAATTGCGATAACTTTACAAATTTTATTGACAAATTCGATAACTGCGCAAATTTTCTATAGAGAAATGCGATAACTATACAAATTTTACTGAGAAATTCGATAACTGTACACATTTTCTAGAGAGAAATGCGATAATTATATAAAATATTTTATAACAAACTTCAGTAGTAACAGAAATTTTTTTAGAAAAAATTCGATAACTACAAATATTCAATAACAATAGAAAAATTCGATTACTTTGGAAAACTTTGATAATATAAAAAATTGATAAAATTTATAGGTTAAGTCGATAACTGACATCTTCAACAAAACGAAATATGAAAAAATGTTTCTTCAACGCCTAGCTCACAGCAGATTTCTGGCAAAAACTCTGTGAGTAAATAAGATTGCCATGAAAAGTTTCTCAAAAATCTGTCTTTCGGAGTTGACTTTAAACTGTAGGTCCCACCACTCATGTATAAAGTTAACACGCACAACATGAGTGATGTGAGAAGCTAGGCCGTAATCCTGACTGAAGGGTTGTTATGACCAATTATGTTATGTACGTAAGTGTCGATGACTATCTTCCAAAAGGAGTGTAGCCAGTAGGAACTGCAATATTGCGATTGATGGCCATGCCATTTAAGGAAAGACGACGATCAATCCTCTTCGTACCATATCAGTTCAACAGACCCTAGTAATAAATACTGCTCATGGTTGCATGCTGCCAGAAGTCGCCGTAGTCTAGTAGGTAGTGTGTTGGCTTATTAGACGCAAAAGCCTGGGTTCGAGTCCCAGGCCAGGCATCAAAGACAAAATACAAAAAGTATTTTTTCGGCGACTTCCTCTCAGTAGATTTCTGGCAAAAACTCTGAGAGTAAATAAAAATTGCCATGAAAAGTTTCTCAATAAATAAAAATCTGTCGTTCGGAGTCGACTTTAAACTGTAGGTCCCACCACTCATGTATAAAATTAACACACACAACATAAGTGGTGTGAGAAACTAGGACGTTGTACAATGGGTCAATTCGACCTCCGGGTACTGTACTTGTCTTAATTGACAAGTACACGTCCTCTAACCTAACCTAACCTAACCTGCATGCTGCCAACAAAGTGCAAGGAATGAAGAGGAAATCGAAACACCTATACCCTATAACGTATGGTTGATTGTGAGCATTGTACCAGCCCTAGTCAATTCATGGTCAGTGCATTCTGCAACGGTATTACCATTCCATGGAACCCATGTAGGAATTACGTTTTAATGATCCGAATGAATTTCCCTGAGATATCATTAATAAATTAGGATGCACATCGTGTTGATGTACATATGTTTCGGAAAATTTAGCCGACCGGTTAAAGTGCCAGGCTTAATAAGAAACCTGCTGAGCTTTCATTTCCAAAACACTGTGTGTCCTAAAATAATTAAAAAATTGCTGCAGGATTTATTTATTTTCTGCGATTTTTATTTTATTTATTTGTTGTAAATTTCTTTTAATTAAGCCCGTTTTTATTTATTTACGCTGGTACTTTTGTAATGAAAACATTTTTTATTTGCTAAGTGGGGGAAGAAAAGTGTAAATCTGTTGGCTTGTGTTAATTGCAGCTGAAAATAGGCCCAAAAGCATTGAAAATATTTATTTTCAGTTTTGCATTCAAGTTGTCATGAATTAAAAAGAAAAAATATAAATCAACAAATTGACGTAAATAATTTAATTTACAACAGATTTTATCTTTTTAAATTCTTCAAACCTTCAATTCTTATTTAAAGTCATCTCCTGTTTAGATTGCAACGACAAAATTTGTCAAAATCCATTAAAAGATAACCTTTGCATGGGGGTGCCAAATTTTTTTTTGCTTTTTTTTAAAATCAATTTTGTTATCTTTTGTCCATTTTCCCCTTCTCTACTAGGGGATATAAGAAACTTTTACCATCTCTAATAAATGGTTTGTAGTTATTTTAATTTCTATTGCATTTGAGTTAGTTTTTCTTAACGGAAATATTTTTGGTCTCATCAGCTAGCCGCCACCCCAATTGTAATGACTGGTTGGTTGGGTGACAGTGGTCGTACTATTTGTGTTTATAAAAGTTTGTCTTCAATTTCAGTGGCGTGTACGTCAAACCAGAACAATTTCCGTAACATTTCATTTCCGTCAATAGTTATTTAAATTTAAAATTTCCTGCAAAACTTTAAATGCAGGAGTAAAAAAAAATAATTTGCCTTTGAGACATGCGAAGGGGCAAAGTTAAGGAAAGCTCTTAAACTAAGAATAAATATTTACTTCTGCTTCTGCTTCTTCTTCTACTTGTGGTGATAATATAAAACTGTTTAAAAGAAACTTAGAGATGGCAGTAGTAATTACACAAAGGCTTGCCTTGTGTTAAAAGTAGTCAAAAATTGAGTTTCTACTGTGTTTATGTTAAATCGATTATTATTGAAAATGAGTATGCCAGAGTAAGTCTAGTCAAGCCTTTTGAAACTGTTAACAATCGAAATAATTCTTGAAAATATCGATATGTGCAAAAGCAAAAGTATATTATAGAAATTAGTTCTTAATTGTTAAAGGATTACAGAAACTCAATTATAATCGAAATTGTTTGTAGACAAGCACAGGATTTGAAATTTAAATCGATAACAATTGTAATTATAAAACTAAAAATATACATAAATATTTTAGAGTTTAAAAAAAATTAAGGTCGATAACAATCGAAAAATTCCTTTCTATGTCGATAACAATCAAACATATTTTTTAAATCGATATCTATCGCACAATTCTTATTAAAGATAGGTAACAATCGGAAAATTCCTTTCTAAGTCGATATGAATCAAACATATTTTTTAAATCTTACAATTGTTATTAAAAATCGATAACAATCGAAATTTTGTTTGTATAAAATCGTTTACATTTTTAATTTTGTTTGTAGAATATCGATAACAATCGCAAATTCTTATTTAAATCGATATAAATCGAAATTTCTATGTAAACAGTCAATAACAATCGAAAACTTTTCGTACGAAATCGATAAAAATCAAACTTTTTATGTAGAAAATCAGTAACAATCGAAAATTCTTTCTAAGAAATCGATAACAATCAAAAATTCTGTTTAAGAAGTCGATAACAATTAAAGGTTCTGTTTAAGAAGTCGATAACAATTAAAAATTCTGTTTAAGATATCGATAACAATCAAAAATTCTGTTTAAGAAATCGATAATAATCGATAAAAATCAAACTTTTTATGTAGAAAATCAGTAAGAATCGAAAATTCTTTCTAAGAAATCGATAATAATCAAAAATTCTGTTTAAGAAATCGATAACAATCAAAAATTCTGTTTAAGAAGTCGATAGCAATTAAAAATTCTGTTTAAGAAGTCGATAACAATTACAAATTCTGCTTAAGAAATCTATAACAATCAAAAATTCTGTTTAAGAAGTCGATATTAATCGATAAAAATCAAACTTTTAAGTAGAAAATCAGTAAGAAACGAAAATTCTTTTTAAAAAATCGATAACAATCATAAATTCTGTTAAATAAATCGATAACAATCAAGAATTCTGTAACAGAAATCGATAACAATCAAAAATTCTGTTTAAGAATTCGATAACAATTAAGAATTCTGTTTAAGAAATCGATAACAATCAAAAATTCTGTTTAAGAGGTCGATAATAATCGACAAAAATCAATCTTTTATGTAGAAAATCAGTAACAATCGAAAATTCTTTTTAAAAAATCGATAACAATCAAAAATTCTGTTTAAGAAATCGATAATAATCGATAAAAATCAAACTTTTATGTAGAAACTCAGTAACAATCGAAAATTCTGTTAAATAAATCGATAACATTCAAAAATTCTGTAAAAGAAATCGATAACAATCAAAAATTCTGTAAAAGAAATCGATAACAATAAAAAATTCTGTTTAAAAAATCGATAACAATCCATAACATTCTTGTAGGGAAAAGGGAGTTTGTTGAAGTTATCGAAAATATCTACTTAGTATTCTTGGGTACTATACCCATAGACTTCTTAATTGAGAAACATGATCATATCGTGTATCTCCGTAGGAGTTTTAGGCTCAGATCACTCTTTTTAATAAAAAACAAAACCTTATTTTATTTTTTATTTAAGTTTTTATATTTTTTTTATTTCGTTAGGGTTTTTTTAATTATATTTTTTTAAATACTGTATTTATCGTTTTTTTTTTATCGATTTTTCATCGATTTTTTTATGGATTTTTTTATTCATTTTTGGTTCACTGACAATAATTAACAACTAAATTGAAGAGAATCATTAGAATCACTAGTCACAGGTTTGTGCTACGACCCATTGTCTGGCTATGAAAGCGTTCACAGTTCATAAATTTATCCAATTGGGTGGGCAAATTATCGGTTTCCTCGTAAGTGAAGGACGGTACAAATTGATTTTTACCTGAATACGGGAGCTTATTTGATTGATTTGTTGTGGAAGCCGATTTTTTCTGTTCCATCGGTGTTGCCGGGGTATTGGGGGGTGTATCAACCTGTGTATGCCATTCGAAAGTGAAATTTTCCAAATCCGGGCTACCCAATGAATGGGTACGCTTGCTGGGCTTTAAATTTAAGGTGGCCGTTGTTGTATAGATTTTTGGTTCTTCATTGTATGAGTTAATCAGCAAAGGGTTTGATAAGGCCATTCTGTTGTGTTTGTTGTTGTTGTTTTCTAAACTTAATTTCTTTGGTTGTTGTGCGATTTTTAAAACTTCGTTTGTATCTCTTTAACGTTTAAATTTCAACTGTTTTGCTGTCTTGTGTGTAGGTTTTGCGTTAAGCTCTAAAAAGATAATTTTTTTCTTCTCCGTCTTTTATTTGTTATTGTTGTTGTTGGTTTTTATTATTTATTTTTTAAGTAGAATTGTCATCGCTTTGCTAGTGTATTACTCACTGTTTTTTTTTAACGTTTTATTTTTAAAAACAATTTTTTTTTTCTGATTTTTATTCATACGGAGAGAAGTAAGACCGAAAGAATTGTTTGCATTTTGAATGAGTTCTGTGATGTGTTTGTTACTGTTTTTGAGTTGAGTTTTGTAGAGAATAAGAAAAACACACAATAACAATAATAAAAATAATATTGTTTAACAATAACAACAATTTTAAATATTTATTTATTATTACTTATTATTGTTGCTTTTTGTTCATTTCTACCATAAATACACCCCGCCTTAGCTGATGCATCATAATCGTATAGTTTAGTTGGTAGGCATCATAATGATGATTAAACTGCTCGTTTCTTATTATTAATGGGCGCTGAATTGACGCAACAAGCGACTGCTGTTGAGAATAAAAATTATGTTTATCAAGAAGAACTGAATACCAAACAATACAAGAGAATTTCAATTAAAAGTTTCAGAATGTTTTAGAAATTCTTAAGGTTTAAACTAATTATGTGGACCTAGGCGGTAATCCTGGCTGAAGAGTGGAGCTCTAAATATATTTTAAAAAAATTCCATTTGAAAAACGACCACAATCGATATTTTTTATAATATCGATAACAATCGACAAGGTGTTATAGAAAATTGACAAAAATCAAAAAAAAAATTTGGTGCAAAATCACTAATATTTAGAGTTTTTTTTAGAGAAAATCGATTACAGTCAAAAACTTCATTTGCACATTCGATAACAATCAGAAATATTATAATAAAAATTCAATAACAGTCGATAATGGTCGCCGAATTTTTCTGGAAAACCTTCAGAGTTAACTTTTGCAAAGAAAATCGATAATTATCGAAAAAATTTAATAGAATTCTATACTTACTTAATTAGTCACTACGACCCTTCAGTCAGGTTTACAAACCAGTTTCTCACATAATTCATGTTGAGATAACAATCGATAAATTTTTATTTAAATCGATAATAATCGAAAATTTTATTGTTTAATAGATAAGAATCAAATATTTTTTTTTGTAGGAAATCGATAACAATTGTAAAATTTTTATTAAAAATCGTTAACTTATAAATTTTTTTGTAGAAAATCGATAACAATCACAAAATTCCTATTAAAAATCGATTAAAATTGAAATTTTGATTGTAGAATATCGATAACAATTGGAGAATTCTTATTTAAATCGATTACAATTGAAAACTTTGTAGGAAATCGATAACAAACGATAAATTCTTATTTAAATCGATAGAATTCAAACATTTTTTGATGAAAATCTGTAACAATCGAAACATTTTTGTGATAAATAGAATTTTTTTTTAAACGCTAACAATTGAAATTTTTTGTAGAAAATCGATAACAATCACAAAATTCCTATTAAAAATCGATTAAAATTGAAATTTTGTTTGTAGAATACCTGTAACAATTGGAGAATTCTTATTTAAATCGATTACAATTGAAAACTTTGTAGGAAATCGATAACAAACGATAAATTGTTATTTAAATCGATAGAATTCAGAATTAGAATTTTGTAGGAAATCGATAACAATCGAAACTTTTTCGTAATAAATAGAAAATGTTCTTTTTAAAACGCTAACAAGTAACATTTTTTTGTAGAAAATCGATAACAATCTCAAAATTCCTATTAAAAATCAATAATAATCGAAATTTTATTTGTAGAATACCGATAACAATTGGAAAATTCCTACTTAAATCTATTACAATTGAAAATTTTATATATAAAATCTATAAGAATCGAAATTTTCGTAGGAAATCGATAACAATCGATAAATTCTTATTTAAATCGATAAAAATCAAAAATTTTTTCAGAAAATCTATAACAATCGCAAAATGCCTATTCAAAATCGTTTAAAATTAAAATAATGATTGTAGAATACCGATAACAGTTAGAGAATTCTTATTTAAATCGATTACAATTGAAAACTTTGTAGGTAATCGATAACAATCGAAACTTGTTCGTAATAAATAGAAAATTTTCTTTTTAAAACGCTAACAATTCGATAACAATTTCAAAATTCCTATTAAAAATCAATAATAATCGAAATTTTATTTGTCGAATACCGATAACAATTAGCAAATTCCTATTGAAATCGATTACAAATGAAAATTTTATGTATAAAATCTATAACAATCGAAATCTTTGTAGGAAATCGATAACAATCGATAAATTCTTATTTAAATCGATAGACAGCAAACAATGTAACTTTTTCGTTATAAATAAATAACAAACGAACATTTTCTTTTTAAATCGTTAACAATAAAATATTTTTTGAAGCAAATCGATAACAACGAAAAATTCTTATTAAAAATCGATAACAATCGATTGTAATATCAACACCTTATAAAAGCTAAGTAAGCTATGCTTACGCAGATGCCTAAGGGCACTTATCTAAATGACTTAAGAAGTTTAAAATTTTTTTTAAATAAAAATGTTAGAGTCTGTAGGAGTCTCTGAAGTGTATAAATGTACTGACAGCCTTTCTCAATCTCTTATATTTTTTGTCATTTTGCATATCAAATATTTTTATTTGTATTATTTTCAAATTTGTTTTATTTTTCTCTCTCTTTTGAAATTGATCTCCTCAATTTGTCTGCTCTCCTGCCTTTACCTGTGTTTAATGTGGAATTTTTTTATATTTGTTTACAAAAAAAAAGGTTTCTGACGGTGGAAGAATTTTTTTATTATCATTTTTTAATTTTGAATTTTAGGCACGTTCGTTTTAAACTTATCGTTTCATATGCTGGCCATAATGTTATGCAAAACGATCAACGAAAAATAAAATTAAAATTGAAAACCTTAACCAAAAAACGCTACCTGGTCTGGTACTGACCAAAAATACAATAACAATCAATGCCATAAAGAGATATTTTTTATTTTTTAAATTAAATATCTTATAAAAATAAATCAAAAACCCTTGGTAGAGGAGAGAGTATGTTTTGCAAATAAAATCACACTTTGGTAGTCATCAGTAAAACAACAACAACAAAATAAACATACAATACAGACAATAATAATATTTTATAAATAAAATAGAATTAAAATGATAATAACAAACAAATAAAATGAGAATTAATTAATAATTGATTTCAATAAAGCAACAACAACGACAACAACAACACCCTCTCAATTATGAATCACAATTACATTGAATTCTGAGCTAAGTTGAGTTGTGGTGCTAAGCAGAATCGCTTTCAATTGCTGCCATACCAGGGCTATTCACAGTCAATTTCGATTCTTATCGATTCTTTCATTCTGCATTTTATGCCATGATGATGTGTTTTGAATCGAATCGAATCGAATTATCAGTTGACCTAGAAAAAGAAAATAAATAAAACAAAAACAGAATGTTGTTGTTTTTTTTTTAATTTTTTCTTGTTCTGAATTTCATTTTCTTAAATGCCAGGCACGTTCGTTCTTTAGGTTTTCTTAAGAATTTTTAATGATTTGAAAGTATTATTGGCAGAAACCTTATGTTTTTTTCGATTTTTTTTAAATAAAATTGTTAAATAAAACACTTTCCAAAAAAAGAAAAAAATATGATAAAAACAACAACAACTAGAACGCGATAAATGAAATTAAATTTGAATCAAATCGAACATTTTATGAAATAATTGAATTTCAAAAGTTCTAGGCACTTTGGGAACAAACAGCGTCTACCAAGTCTACCCATGGAAATTAATTATACAACCATTCGCTTTGAGTTATCTTCTGGCCTGTATAGTACTGAGTGTTTTGGCTTAAAAGACGAGAGCCCAGCTCAGATATCTTGAACAAAACAAAGTCCAGACTAAAGAACAGTAATGACCAATTAAGTAATTATTTTCTGCTTTTAGTTCTGTAATTAGATTGGACTAGGTTGCTGGCCTAAACAGTTTCTAGAGTCATAAGTCAGTATTCCCTATTGCCAATTGAAAACGCCGTGGTCTAAAAGGCAGTGTGTTGGCTTACTAGTCGTAAGGCGATGGTTCAATCCCCAGGTTAGACATCAAAACGAAAATATTGTTACGTTTTTACCTTTTTAAAAACGTTTAAATATGAGTTCGTTAATTGCAAACAAAGTAAAAACAAATATGCGTTTAATTTCAGTTAAACTCTCTTTATTCTTTACACTACTTTTGTGTCCCACCGTATACAACTTAACGATACAACAATAATAATCTGTTTTGTTCACTAGTTCACACAACTATTCGCTAGATCTTTACAACCACGAATTATTTTGTTCACACGCAACTTCACACAAGGCTGACTGAATTAACACTGACTGCTGCTTGCTTTGTCCAGCCCTTTTATAGTCCGACACAACCAGTCTAACGAACATTCTTGAAGTGGAAGGTTCTCGCTCGCGCCTTCTCGATAACTCTATTGCTAGTACATTGTTGTTTGTGTACTTTGCGTATGTTGTCCATGTACATATTTGTCGTAGCTGGTTTACTTTATGTTGTTGTTGGTACTAGCCGCAACCAGGTTCGTCATACATATGTGTGCGTGCAGCTTTAGATAATCAACACGTTCATTGTATTCCTTGTGTTAGTGTGTATTTGTATCGTGTGGCTTTTGTTTAGCGTTTTTGTTGTTAAACGATATTAGGTCGTTTCGATTTGCGTAACAATATGAAAAAAATATTTCTTCATCGACTTCCTCTCAGCAGATTTCTGGCAAAAACTCTGAGAGCAAATAAAATTGCTATGAAGAGTTTCTCAAAATATCTGTAGTTTGGAGTCGACTTTAAACTGTAGCTACCGCCACTCATGTATAAAAAATTAACCAGGTTGTAATCCTGACTAAAGGGTTGTAATGACCAACTGCGTATGTATCTATGATTGATAGTCAAGCGGCCATTCCAGCACTTGCCTCATATTAGATTAATCCGCAGGTAGTATGAGCCTGTATGAAGAAGCTTACTCAGTTAGATAGACATAATAAAGTTTTACTCTGTTGGGTTCCAGAGCACGTGAGAATTTTTAATCCATTCGCTCCAAGCCTAAATTATATGAAGTCATTCCCATTGCCATTTATATTTTGAGTGTTATTGTTTACCAAAACCCTGTTATTTCACATATATTATCATACATAATCATTTACAAGCAGAAAACCAAAGGCGAGTATACTCGTCGTTGGCAATAGGAAGGCAGAAGGACTCGAAATCCTTTTTCATACTTGCGTACGTTTTAGTAGAAAAACAAATAATAAATCACGCAGATGGATAATATAAAGAAAATGGAACAAAACGAGACACTTTGCGAAAATTGGCAACACTTAGAAATGTTTGTGGCAAAATAAATTTTCTTATTCAAAAGCCTGCATTTTATAATATATTTAAAGTAGGACGAGTATACTCGTCTTGGCAGTGAGGGATACCCTGTCAAAGACGAGTATACTCGTCCTTGGAAGCAAATGGGTTAAAATGAGCACGCACATGATCTTGCGGGCAAATGAATGCTTAACGATACGGAAGATAAAGTGGCAAGGACTGTTTACAAGCCAACTGGATTAGCCTATCTTTTGACAGGGCACTGTAGGCTCTCAGTAAACTAATTTAGAATGAGCGTTTTGTAACAAAAATGAGTCATCCGAACATCGGAAGACACCAATCAACGTCCTGAGGTTTGTTAGCGCAATAGGCTTGAAGGAGACATTATAGGGGTACCCTATAAAGTATTATTTTTTACGCCGAAGACGGGTAAATGTACCTAACCGCACCATAGAGGAAGTCGTCACATCCTCCGTGTGTGGAGCCCTCACCCACTAAATCCCCCTCTCGTCTCGTGGACTTGTTGTGCCCACTCCGGAAATACGGTGGTATTACTTCAGAGTGGGTGTCCCTTTGGCCTTTTGGCCCCTGCGTGTTCATATCCGCGTCCGGATTGCGTGTCGAAAGTTGAAGAGACATCTAAGTCTCTCCACTATTCCTTTCGTCCAGGTCCCTGCTTCGAATTTCGCTTGACACGTGTGCCGGTTTAATCTATTCCGGCGTGCCCACATGTTCCGCAGCCTCAAGATCCCTCTTCTTCAGTCTTAGAATGCTCTCCACGTAATTCGCCACTGAGGTCCAATTTTCTCTTCTCGCTATCGTAACCCCGACAATGTTACCGGCCGTGATCGTCCCAACTAACGACGTCAGTGCAGAGCGATAGCTCTGGCAGCGTGCACACTCGAAAACGGTGTGCTCTGCGTCATCAATTATCTCCCCTTCCCCGTAAAGACATTAAGGGGAGGCGGTCTTGCCCATTCTGTGCAGATATTTTCTAAAATATCCGTGACCAGATATCATCTGTGTAACGTAGTAATTTACCTCTCCAAATTTCCGACCAATCCATGGCTATATAAAGTATGGGAAGAGTATAAAGGACCATATGGTCGCAGTTATAAGGCACCTCTTCAATTCCTTCCATTTTCAATGTGTTTCGTATATTTTGTTTTCAATGTCATCTGTGATTACCCCTAATGTACATATGTGAGTGAGTTAATCGCTTTAAAACACTTTAGAAGAATAATTGTTTGGCATTTGTAACGATTAAATCATATTCATTTTATTACCCCTACGTTAAAAAGGGTGGTACAATTAGTTGTGTGGAACAGAACATGGATAAATTGCTTAAATAGTTCACTTAGTCAAGCATTCATTGTTCAAAAAAATCGAGAAAAGTAAAACTTGGAAACTGTTAGTGTAGGGCGCCATTGGATACAATTTGTAAGCAAGTTGTTATTCACTGAGTCTTAAGCAAACTTTTTACCAGGTAGGGTATTATGGAAAGTTAATTCTGCCTAAGTTTTCTTATTTGTTTTATTCGTGACTGTAACTCATATTGATTAAAGAGGTTGGCAATTGAAGCCGTCGTACTTGAAAACACCCTACGCATATTGTGTATTGTATGCTGTGTATAGTATTATACGATTACAATTGTTTTTTTTTATAAAATACTTTAAATATGAAATAATAATAATATTTGTATTGTATTATTTTTTTTTTGTTGTTTCTCTTGTAACCTTAAGAATGAATGACTCACACGAGAAGAAAACCTCAAAAACTTGACTTCATTCATGCAAAAATTTACTACCAATTTGAAACCGGTTTCTCTAAACATGAAAAAAAATTAACACATTCTCGTTAGAATTGAATTTTGTTTAAACAAATAAAAAAATTAAAAAAGCAATTAAAAAATAAAAAAAGAATTAAAAAAAATGTTGATTAAGGCAGACTGGTTGTCGGCTAATAAAGTTATGAAGTGGTTTTTGAATAGTATTTAGAGCAGAATGTTAATAAATTATTAATATAAGTAAATAAATAAAATAAATAAATAAGTAAATATTTGAAAATTAATTAAATAAAATAGAAATAAAGAACCATTTCGAAAACTGAAAATGTTCTTTAAAAATAATCTGAAAATTCAATTAAAAATTAAGAAATTACTATAAATTTTGCTATGCAAAGGCTTGTTTGGTGTGCAAAAAAAAAATTCTTTTTAAACATTTATAACGTACCTTTTTTGGTGCTTTATTTTAAATAAAGAACAAAATAAACAAGAAACGCTTCTAACGGGTGATTTTTTTAGCAATTATCTTTTTGGCAACACTGGTTTAAACAGCTCACGCACGTTTCGTGTTTTGTGTTTTGTTTCACACTGTCAAACATCTTCAGTTTGGTCTATAATTTAACCATGAATCGTCTTACAAACGAACAACGCTTGCAAATCATTGAATTTTATTATCAAAATGCGTGCTCTGCTAAGAAAGTTCATCGCGCGCTTCTTCCATTTTATGGTCAGTTTAATCGACCCACTGAAGCGGCTATTCGGACGGCTATTTGGGCTGCGAACTGAAGAAAATATCGCAACTGTATCGGCCAGTGTTAATGATGACCATCAATTATCGATTCGTCGCCGTTCGCAGCAATTAGGCCTCTGTTACTCAATAACGTGGAATATTTTGCGGAAGGATTTAGGTGTGAAGCCTTTCAAAATACAGCCAGCTGGTGCAAGAATTGAAGCCGTACGACCTACCTAACGCAGAATTTTTGGCGAATGGACTCTTGGAAAGTTGGCCGAAGATCCATTTCTTTATCGAAAAATTGTGTTCAGCGACGAAGCTCATTTTTTGGCTCAATGGATACGTAAATAAGCAGAATTGTCGATTTTGGAGTGAATATCAGTCAGTAGCATTGCAAAAGCTACCAATGCATCCAGAAACAGTCACAGTTTGGTGCGGTTTATGGGCTGGTGGCATCATTGGACCGTACTTCTTCAAAGATGCTGCGAATCGTAATGTAACTGTGAATGGTGAACGCTACCGTGAGATGATATCCAACTTTTTTTTGCCCAAAATGCAGGAGCCTGATTTGCATGACATGTGGTTTCAGCAAGACATGCCACACAGCATGCGTAACAATGGACTTATTGAGAGGCGAGTTCGGTGAACATTTTATTTCACGTTCGGGACCGGTCAATTGGCCGTCTAGATCGTGCAATTTAACGCCTTTAGACTATTTTTTGTGGGGCTATGTTAAAGCTCATGTCTATATAGACAAGCACGCTTCAATTGACGCATTGTAAGAAGCATTTATTTGTGAGATACCGGCCGAAATGTTGGAAAGAGTATGCCAAAATTGGACTAAGCGGATGGACCATTTGAGGCGCAGTCGTGGTCAACATTTGCATGAAATAATCTTCAAACATTAAATTATATGGACCGTATACTATCGATTCAAATAAAGATTTCATAGATTTTTCTGCATTTTGTGTTGTTTTTTTGAAAATTTTTCCTATAGCTCTTAAAAAATCACCCGATATAACTCTAGTAAGCTTCTTCAGGGCAAAGAAAAACAGAATGAGAAACATAATATGTTAAGAAGTACTTTAAACAAAGTAATTAAAATATGTACCTAAAAAGTACTTAAAAAAGTACTTTATGTATTAAATAAAATCCATAATATTTCCCAAAAATTTATATGGAATGGTATGACTGAATCAAAGAAAAAGTTGTTATTAAAAATCAATACACATAGAACCTTTTGTGGTACTATTTTAAGGTACCAAAAAAAGCACCAATTAATTCTTCTTTTTAATATTTCAATAATTTTATCTTTCTGATATATTTCAGAATTAAACTTTTACAGAAATATATAAACTACCATTTTTGGTACTAATTTAAGGTACTAAAAAAATACCAAATATTTTACTACCATTCATATATCTATAATTTTATCTTTTAGAAATAATAATTTTAAATTAATTTGTTAGAACCCTATAAGGTTTCATTTTTGGTACTATTTTAAGATACCAAAAAAGTACCAACCCTTTTCCCTTTTTAATATTTCTTTAATTTTATGTTTCAGAAATATTTTAGAATTAAACTTTTAGAAATATATATAAAGTACCATTTTTGGTACTAATTGAAGGTACTAAAAAATACCAAATATTTTACTATCATTCATACATCTATAATTTTATCTCTTAGAAATAATAATTTTAAATTAATTTTTTAGAAGCCTATAAATTTTCATTTTTGGTACTATTTAAGGTACCAAAAAAAAGTACCAACTATTTTCCCTTTTTAATATTTCAATAATTTTATCTTTCTGAAATATTTTAGAATTAAACTTTCAGAAATATATATAAAGTATAATTTTTGGTACTAATTTTAGATAACAAAAAAGTACCAACCAAAACTATTCTTTTTAATATTTCAATAATTTTGTCTTTCACAAATAATTCCAAATTAAATTTTTTAAGAGTCAATAGAGTACCATTTTTGCCACTATTTTAAGATATCAAAAATATTTTTTGCTTTTTCAATTTTTAATATGTAGTACTTTTTATCTTAAATCAGTTTTTAATAACTTTATTGACACAGACTTTTTCCCATTTATTTTAAATATTTACCCAACGCTTATGAATATGAACACATTATTGCTGGCATTTCCCTTTCCGCCTGGGCCTGTTCAGACCACTTTCAAGTGATTAATTTTGTATTGAAAACAGAAAAAAATGTGTGTTCAATTTTAAACTGAAGTTCTCTGTTTCCTATGAATTTACACAATGATTCATTAGAATTCCATTGCTGTATGCATTTCAAACGACAACAAGAGTAATAAATTAAATTCTAAAAATACTTTTCCTACAGCAAAGTACGTCTATTTAGTACCGTCCTGTGTACGTACTAACATACAATCAGTGTTCAGATAAAAACTCTTAAGATGGACAGACATTTATTGTTTTATCATAAACAAAATATAATTCATAATTATTTAAATAAACACAATTAATTAAAAACAAAAACATAACAACAACAACAGCACCAGCAAAAGATTAAAACATATATTAAAAAAAATTAATAAAAAAATCTTATCAGTTTAGCAACAAAATAAACAAAAAATGTGGGGCTGTTATCGCCGTATTTGTTGAAATACAAGCAAATTAACAAGAAATATTCAAAATAATTTTATTATAAAAAATTTCGATAATTTTCCTTAAAAAAATCGATAACAATGAAAATCTATTTTAATAGAACGGCCTTGACGCTCAAAGATGATGTGCAATTCTTGTCTTGTAAGTGCTTGCAACGCTTTACGCTGGAGTAAGAAAGTGTTGGGGGGAAAAAAGGGAGAGTGGCACTGAGAATGAGTCATTACAGTGATAAGGCCATATTAATCTACTGATGCCTAGTGGTGGTGGGAATTACTAGGCAGAATAACTAACTTATAAAGGGTGTTTTTTATAGAGGTATAGAACTTTAAGTTGGCATTACTTTTCAAGATGGCGACCGATTTAACAGCTGTCAAGTGATTTATTCTCAGTTTGGTTTGGAAATTCATCATGAAAAGAATCATGCCTGAACAACGCTTGCAAATAGTGCAATTTTATTTCGAAAATAATGGTTCTGTGCGGAAAACGTTTCGCGCACTACGTCCATTTTATCGTTGACAAAATCGTCCATCAGAGCAGTTAATTCGATTAACCATGGAACGTTTTCGCACCACGTTTACTTGTATTGATAACTCGCATCCCCAGAGACGCTGTACGGTGCGTACAGAAGAAGCTACTGCTGCTGTAGAGCGTAGCATTGAGGAAGACCCGAATGAGTCCATCCGCCATCGAGCACAGGAATTGGATCTGTGTTCATCCACTTTATGGAAGATTTTGCGGAAGGATCTTGGTTTGCGTGCTTACAAAATCCAACTCGTGCAAGATTTGAAGCCAAACGATCATCAAGTAAGGCGTAGATTCGTCGAATGGGCCCAAAACGAGATTACCGTTGTTCCCGATTTTCATAAGCGAATTTTGTTTAGCGATGAAGCGCACTTCTGGTTGAATGGCTACGTCAACAAACAAAACTGCCGCCTTTGGAGTGAAGGTAATCCTCAAGTGTATGTGGAAACACCGTAACATCCAGAAAAACTGACTGTTTGGTGCGCTTTATGGGCTGGTGGAATCATTGGTCCGTACTTTTTCAAAAACGATGGTGGCCAGAACGTTACAGTCAATGGTGATCGGTATAGAGCCATGATTACTAACTTTTTCATTCCTGAATTGAATAACCATGATGTCCAGGAGATGTGGTTTCAACAAGACGGCGCAACATGTCACACAGCTCGTGCCACAATAGATTTATTGAAAGACACGTTTGGTGACCGCCTAATTTCACGTTTTTGACCTGTGAATTGGCCTCCAAGATCTTGTGATTTAACACCGCTAGACTATTTTCTGCGGGGCTATGTAAAGTCATTGGTCTGTGCGGTAAAGCCACAAACGCTTGACCATTTGGAAGACAACATTCGCCGTATTATTGCCGATATACGGCCACAAATGTTGGAAAAAGTCATCGAAAATTGGACGTCCAGATTGGACTACATCCGCCGCCAGCCGTGGCGGTCATATGCCAGAAATCATATTCAAAATGTAATGCCACAAGATTATCTTTCGGATAAATAAAATTCATGTCAATCGAATAATCCATCGTTGTTTTATTGCAACTTAAAGTTCTATACCTCTATAAAAAACACCCTTTACAAAGATCTGTTTGATTTATGTCAGAGGAAAAAAAACGTCCCAAGGCATTTGCTATATAAACATTGGCTTTATCGGAAATTCCAAATGGTTCTAAGGCTAGGGAGAATATGGATAATGGTGTTATTACAATGGTCCTTACAGGACCTAAGTGTGTCTGTCTGTGGATGAATGGCCACCTCCATTGACTTTACATAGTTATGCACATGCTAATTACTTACAAAAGTACCTACATAAAGTTCTCTTTTAAAATAAGTTTTTACAGTACTTTTTGAATACTAGAAATAGTTTAAGAGTACTTTTTTATTTGTGATTATAACTATGGGACTTTTTTAAAAAAGTACTTTTTTTTTGAAGGGATTTATTTATACATTGCTTAGTAGTTAATATTGATAAGAACTTATGTTTTAAGTACTTTTTAAAAGTACTTTTTTTTTCTAACAAGATCTATATTTGCGTACTTAAACTGTATTTCGTTTTTTGTTCTCTTTCTTTCAGAAACCAGTTATGATAATACAACCATCATTAAAACGCCGCTCTTCCCGAAAGATCTCTTTACCAAAGAGCAACTCGAAAATGGTGCTGTTGTCTGCCATATAATCGGTGTGATATACATGTTCGTAGCCTTGGCCATCGTATGCGATGAATTCTTTGTGCCTTCCCTGGATGTGATCATCGAAAAACTGGGCATTACAGATGATGTTGCCGGCGCCACGTTTATGGCCGCTGGTGGCAGTGCGCCCGAATTGTTCACCAGCGTTATTGGCGTATTTGTATCATTCGATGATGTTGGCATCGGTACAATTGTCGGTTCGGCCGTTTTCAATATTCTCTTCGTGATCGGTATGTGTGCGCTGTTCTCGAAAACCGTGTTAACGCTGACGTGGTGGCCACTGTTTCGCGATTGTACATTCTATAGCATCAGCCTGCTGGTATTGATTTACTTCTTTCGGGATAATTTGATTTACTGGTGGGAGGCGTTGATCCTGTTCTCCATCTACTGTGCCTATGTGACCTTCATGAAGTGGAACGTGGAGGTGGAGACGTGCGTCAAACGGGTGATTACGAAAAACAAGGTGACTCGCGTCCGAAGTACAGATCAGCTTATGCCAGCAGTAAGTAGTTGGGAAGTTTTTTTGCTAAAAAAAAACCGAATAAAAAATTAAAAAAAAAATAATTAAAACTGCCAGATATGAATGACAAACAGACAGACATTCAAAATTCTTCAAAAAAAAATTTTTTTCAAAAAATTTTACACAAAAAAATTTAAATTTTTCAAAAAAGAAAAAAATTTAATTCACTTAATTCGATAACAATTCAGATAACAAAACAAATGAAAAATATCCTTTTGCAAAATTAATTTTAACAAAAAAAAAAGGATATTCAAGAGAAAAAAGTAAAAAAAAAATATTGCCAGTATTTTATTTAAATTTTTATTAATTTCTTATATTTTTTCAATTTTTTATTTTTTTTTTTGGTTTCAATTAATAAATGTTTTGAGTTGAGTTTTGTTTTTCGTTGGCAAATCACTAATTGGCCTGAATTGGTTGGCTTATTGTATAGAAGACTTCTTTTAACAAAAAAAATTTATAAAATTTTTTAACTCTTTTTTTTTGATTATTTATTCTTTATTTATTTCATTTGATTTAATTTTATTTTAATTCAATTTCTTTTATTTATTTTTTATGGTTTTTTTAACAACAAATTGCACTTTTTGCCGTTGAACTTTGCATGTCTTTTAATTAAAAGCCCCGTGTACAGATTATTTGTTTGTTTTTCGTTTTTTTTTAAATTTATTTAGCCATGTTGGTACTCGCATAGTTAATTATTTTAAATGTTTTTTTGGTTCATTTATTTAAACAGAATTCATACACACATATTGTGCAGATATTTAAAAATTTATTGAAATATTTTTGAAATTGAAACAATCAAAAGAAACAGATTCCTTTTGCAATTTTTGAAAAACATTCGAAAATAATATTAAAAATTACAACCTTTCAGTCAGGGTTACAACCAAACTTCTCACACCACCCATGTTGTGTGTGTTAATTTTATAAATAAGTGGCGGGGCCTACAGTTTAAAGTCAACTCGGAACGACAGATTTTTGAGAAATTAATCATGACAATTTTATTGCACTCTCAGAGTTTCTGTCAGGAGACTACAGAGAAAGGAAGACGTCAAAGAAATATTTTTTCATATTTCGGTTGTCTGTGGCTTCACGTTTAAAACCAACACACATAGACTAAAAACACAGGCTTTTTAATACAAAAATTATCGATAACACTCGTTATCGATTTTCATTTTTTGATGAATGCTGATAAATATTGAATTTCTTTAGAAATCTACTGCATTTGTTCATAGTATGAAAATGAAAAAATATAATCAAAATTTTCTTTTAATTTTTTATATGATCGATAACGAAAGTATTGGATGTTCTTTTGGAAGAACTTTTAATTTCTTTAGAAATCGATTAGAATTATTTAGTGTACGATAAAGAAAAAAGAAAAATTTTTCAGTTTTTCTAACTTATCGATAACAATAGTTATCGATTTTTAAGAAATCTTTTATATCTTCTATTTTATTTTTTAAAAATCGTTTAAAATTGATTACAGTAAAAAATAGGAAACTATGTTAAACAATAAACAACAAAATTATCGATAACCGATACATAGTCAGTTGTATGAATTTAAATATGATGCCCTGATAAACTTTTAAAATGTATTGCTGTAGCCTATATATACTAAAAAAACATTGTATTTCAAAATAATTGAAATTGTTTTTAGTTTTTTTTTGTTGGACAACAAGAGACTCATCTTGTTAAAGCCTCTTCTATTTATTCGTGTCATCAAAGTCCTTCACCTGCAATAAAAATGTGTTTAAAACGGCAAAGCAAATGCACAACGATACTACAACAATGTTAACAATTGTTGTTTTATACTTTTAAGTATTTTGTCGACGTTGACAAATTGTCATTATAATTATGATGAAGAAAATTAAATGAGAGAAAAAGCACACACACATACATACACCTATACGAACCCATATAATAAAAACGAAAGAAAAGGAAACAAGAAAATAAAATAAAAATTAATTGAACGCCCACCTTTTTAAAGAACAACAACAACAACAACAATCCGAACTGCAATAATAGATTGGAAGATTTTTCGTTTCACAAGAGGCAAGACAAACTATACTTTACAACAATAACAACAATAAGAAATTAAGGAAGAAAAAAACCGAGGAAAATTTAAATGGAAATAGAAATGGCAACTTGTACACGTATTTTGTCTTAAAGCTGTTAATTTTTGTTGTTTGTTTTATTTGTGCGAAGAACACACGCACGTGTATAAACACATACACACACACATACATAGACAATCATTTTCTATAATAAAACAAAACTTTAAAACAGAGAGACTTAAAGAAACAACAACTGCAACAGCAATACAAAAGAAAAACAAAATGAGAAATACACACGCACACACACACACACTTAAGAAACTACAAAAAAATTTGTCCTACGTAAGCTCTCTGCCATTCATTGTTTAATAGGTTCCTTGGCTTTCAGGTTGCATTTTAAAATGCACATGTTTTGTATTGTGTTCTTTACTCATACATATGTAAACTAGCGAGTGTGTAGCTGTGTGCTGTATTTCTCACTACTTGTAAGACCTCGTACTTATGCTTACAAGAATGCCGAGTGTGTGTCTCTAATAAAATACGAATCTTGTTTCCATTGTGCTATAAGCACGAACAAAAAGGTCTCTTTACCGAAGCAGTTTTTAAGGAAGTATTTTACTACCTGTATAGCATACACTTGCATGCATACGCCATCATGCATTTAAGAATACAATTCCGTTCGTTTTGTTTTTGTTTGCGTTTCTCTTTGTTCTCTTACTTATAAACAATCATGAACTAATGTTGTTATTATGTGTGCTGTTTAAAGCAATAACAATTTGTTTTATGAGTAAAATACACACAGAGAGAGAGGTGTGTGTGTGTGTGTGTACTTATCGTCTGGTAAAAGCTTGTGTATGAACGTACTCCTCATGTACCAATTCGGCTGCTATTGCTACTGCTTTCCTTACTACTTACAGTTGTTACCAACAAAATTTTTTTGTATTGTTGTTTTCATTCAGAGAGAAAGAACAGAGGGAGAGTTGTTTTCATTGCTTATTTATTGTTGTTTTTGGCAATTGCTGTCTCATGTTACATTTGCATTAAAATTTTCATGTGTTTTCTTAAGACAAAATTAGAAAACCGTTAATGTGACACAACGGAACGTACATTTGATTCTTGCGTATGAAAACATTGCAAATGCTTACAGAAAATGGAATGGACATAAGGATTAGCATCAGGCGTCGGATACTTGTGTCTAATTAAGGAGAGTTGAAGGCTTTGTGTGGAACGTCAATTCTAGTTTCAAAATACCAGGCATCTCTAAATGGGACAGAATCACTGTTACTTTGCCGGTAGTTCTTAGTCATGTGATCAATGGAGATAATCCCGACGCTGATATGTTAGCCAATCATATTCACTTTTCTCAATGGCAGTTCAAGTTTATTCAGAACTTTTCACAAAAGCGCAATCCAAATAACGACAACTGGTCCCCTTAGGACCACAAAAAAATTTGGTTTAATAACATAAAACTGTAACCATATCAGTTTCCAGTCTACTAAACTTTAGCTAAACTTTCCATCATCAGATTACAATTCCATTTATAACTTCAGCAACTTAAAATGTCACAAGAATCTCCATATTTTCGAATTTTAAATTAAAATTCCAAAGCAATGCTCTGCACCAGATGTCTGGTGGTGGGAGGTGTTTGGGGTGTAACAAAAACATTCTATTCCCATATAATATGTTTTCCTGTAATAAATTTCCATTTATGGCTCAACAAGGGCTCAGAAGGGTACAAAGTACAACAACAACAGGAATATGTAATAAGCAAGGAAAAGTTATCACATCTCCTTCATGCCCTCCTCCTTCCAGAAAAACGAAAATAACGCCATTAATCCTTTGGGAAATTGTTGAAATATAAATAAAATATGTTTCAAACTGCTTTGCATAGTAGGATGGGGTAGAGACTGAGTGTAGGAAAACCACAAAATATTTGTTGGCACTTCAAACCTCGGCAAATAAACAAGAAAACCGATAAATAACTTTTGCGGCTTAAGCATAAGAATACGATACAATATCCGGATACGTTAACAGGATAATGCTACACCGCAAAGTATGCAATGAATAAAATTCTATTTAAAAACTGTAGAAACATATTTTTAATAAAATTTCTATAAAAATTCCTTATGTCTGCATGTGCATACTTTATTTTATATTTCATATTTAATTATCGATAACAGTTGAAAATATTTATATAATCCACGGAAGTCTATACGAATGCTTTATTTTATATTTACTATTTAATTATCGATAACAGTTAGTTACATGCTCAATCCACGGAATTATATACGTATTACAATTTTTTTGGGAATTTATTTCAAATCGATAACTTAATAAAGTTTCTATCGATAACAGCGCACTTCTTTTTATAAAACTAAAAAGAAATTTCTTTACAAATAATGACGCAAATTCAAAAATGAAAATCGATAAAAAATCGATAACTCAATGAATTCTCTATCGATAACAAAACACAAATTTCTTTAGGAATTAAAAAAAACAAAATTGATAAAGAAATATCGATCAAAAAATCGATAACTTTTTAAGTTTTCTATCGATAACAAAACACACATTTTTTAGAAATGTAAGTGAGAAGCTTGTCATGTTGTTTCGTAACTTAATAAAGTTTCTTTCGATAACAGCGCACTTCTTTTTATATAAATCAAAAAGAAATTTCTTTACAAATAATGACGCAAATTCAAAAATGAAAATCGATAAAAAATCGATAACTCAATGAATTTTCTGTCATTAACAAAACACAAATTTCTTTAGAAATTGAAAAAAAACCAAAATTGATAAAGAAATATCGATCAAAAAATTGATAACTTATTAAATTTTCTATCGATAACAAAACACAAATTTCTTTAGAAATGTAATAACAACCAGTTTTTGAGAAGCTTTTCATGTTGTTTCGTGTTTCGTTTTTTTCGAAATGTCTGAGCTGAGGTTTAAACCAAAGGCTCGTGTCTAATAAGCCAACACACTATCCTACCAACACACTGGACTACGGCGATAAGTAAGGCGTGTTTTCTTCGGAGCTCTACAGCCATCAATTTCGGATTGAAGTAAGCAATTCAACATGAAAAACATAAAAAAACATAAGAAAACGTTAAGAAAAACTTAATTTTTGTCTATCAAGCTCCTTAAAGTAGGCAGCAATTCATTTAAAGCTGTCGTTATTGTTATATACAGCAGTGCATGTGTAGGTTGTGTGTTATGTGAATAAATTTTCTCTTTAAATTCTTAAAGAATTTCTTTACGTTACTTCTCTCCTCACACTGAAACACTTGCTCAGAAAAAGCAATAACAACAGCATGTCCACCAAATAGATGTAGAGATAGAAATTAAGAGAGAGAGAGAGAGAGAGAGAGGGAGTGGGAGAGAGGGAGTCAAGTCAAAAACAGTCTTTGAATTTTAATGGTTTTTATTATTGTTTTTTTTTGTTTTTGGTATTTTATTGTCATGCCTGAATAAATGCCAAAATTATAAGAAGAAGACGAAAAAAAACTCACATACACAAACGCAATTTTATTCTTCACTTAACTCCTGCAGGCTTTAATACACCTACACATACAATCTCCACTCATAAGGAAAACATTTCTATACACACATACATACATACGTTAACCGCATACCATTGTTTTGAGAAATGAGGAAAAAATGAAAAAAAACGAAAATATTCCCAAGAGAATGTCTTTCTTCATACATAGAAAGCGTAGATAGTAGCAGAAGAGAGAGAGAGAGAGAAAATGAACCAAAAGAAATATGTATACTCTGAACAATACATTTGTTTTTGTGTATGGGAGAGTGTATAACCAGTAAACACAGCTCTACAGTATAAATAATAATAACAACAAAAACAAATTATACAACATTAATATTATCTTCTTCCTTTTGTTCTTCTTCTACATGTATGGCTGTTTATGTATTTGTTTTTGTTATTTTTACTGTTCTATGGCTGTGAGTATTTGAAATTTTTCTTTTCGACTTTCTTTTGTAGTATTTTGAGTGACCATCACTAAATACTAGTTTAAGTAAGTGAAAGGCTGCTTTGCTTTCAAACAGTTGTAGTCGAATATACAGTACAGGTCACTTAAATAAGACTGCTTTTGGCCATATGCTATGCAGTGTATTTATAATCCGATATGCTTTTATATTGATAGTTTATACTTATCTGATAGAATCCCATCTCTAACAAAACGCAAAGTGTGATCTTTGCTGATGTTCATTATAAATCGGGAGAATGCAGCCAAAAGGGTTCAACAAAATTACATCGTGTCAGACCCCTTCAAATAAAGGATGTTTTTTTTTGTAGAGGTATAGAACTTTGCAATAAAACAACAATGGATTATTCGATTGACATGAATTTTATTTATCCGAAAGATAATCTTGTGGCATTAAATTTTAAATATGATTTCTGGCATATGACCGCCACGGCTAACGGCGGATGTAGTCCAATCTGGACGTCCAATTTTCGATGACTTTTTCCAACATTTGTGGCCGTATATCGGCAATAATACGGCGAATGTTGTCTTCCAAATGGTCAAGCGTTTGTGGCTTTACCGCATAGACCAATGACTTTACATAGCCCCACAGAAAGTGGTCTAGCGGTGTTAATTCACAAGATCTTGGAGGCCAATTCACAGGTCCAAACGTGTCTTTCAATAAATCTATTGTGGCACGAGCTGTGTGACATGTTGCGGTCGTCTTGTTGAAACCACATCTCCTGGACATCATGGTTATTCAATTCAGGAATGAAAAAGTTAGTAATCATGGCTCTATAACGATCACCATTGACTGTAATCTTCTGGCCACCATCGTTTTTGAAAAAGTACGGACCAATGATTCCACCAGCCCATAAAGCGCACCAAACAGTCAGTTTCTCTGGATGTAACGGTGTTTCCACGTACACTTGAGGATTACCTTCACTCCAAATGCGGCAGTTTTGTTTGTTGACGTAGCCATTCAACCAGAAGTGCGCTTCATCGCTAAACAAAATTCGCTTATGAAAATCGGGAACAACGGTAATCTCGTTAATTGCACTATTTGCAAGCGTTGTTCAGGCGTGAGTCTATTCATGATGAATTGCCAAACCAAACTGAGAATAAATCACTTGACAGCTGTAAAATCGGTCGCCATCTTGAAAAGCCAAATGCCAACTTAAAGTTCTATACCTCTATAAAAAACACCCTTTACTTGTCTTGATAGCTTTTTGTAAGAAAAGTTTAAAAATTTTTGTGTGGCATTCACTTAAGCGTGAGCAAGAATAAATGCTGGTTCACAGCCAACTATAAAAAACACCCTTTATAAACCAAAAAGAGTCATATACTTATTGATCTACCCACGTAGCTAATTTTTTAAAATTTCATGATGATTTTTTTTTCATTTTTCAATTTTAAGTGCTGGCTGCAGTGTATCTTAAACGTAAAATAGAAAACAAAAATTACTTGCTTATCATTATTTACTTGGGCTGTATACTTAAGCTTTTAAAAATAAATTTAAAGTCCTTGAGGACAATTTCAAATGGAGCGTGTATTTAAAAATGTTTTTACCGTTTTAACCCTAAATGTATGCAGCAGTGTATTGCCTTATATTCTTTCTTCCTTAATAAATATCCTTAAGGACATAAAAAATCCTTTTATAGCCAGTCAGTCAGCCTTCTTTTAAATATGTGCAGAAAATAGTTTAAGGGGATTTCTTAAAATGTTTACTGACTTCCGTTATCCAAAAAAAAAAAAGAAAAGAAAATATTCTCGTACAACTGCATTGCAACACAAAGTACTACAAAATGCAACTTGATGATGACTCTTGTAAACGTTTTTTGAAATGAAAAAGCAATTGCGCCTGAAAAAATATTTTCTATGTTACAATAAGGAGAGGAAGAAACCTTTAATGCCTGTAAGCAATTGAAGAAAAAAAGGAACGTAAACTACGCCACTGTCAGTTATTTTATAATAATGCACTGGCATAGCAATTCGCAATGAAAACTCTATACGAAACGAAATACAATAAAACTTTTGCTCGTTATTGTCGTAATACAAGGAGATGAAGCCGAAGCACAGAAGTCTTGTTACAAACTCAGTTACGAATACAAATTTTCACCAATGAAATGTTATAGTTGACATACTAAAGTCACATTGTAAATATTTACGAACGAAAAACAAAAAAATTGTAACAAAAAAATAAAATAAAAACTAACAACAACACAAAAGCCATCACATCACTGTGTTGTTTCTTGCTGTAAAATACTCGAAAATTTAAAACAACAAAAATAAAACAACAATTGAAATGCAATTTAAACTAAAAGAGACAACGAAAAATGAATTCAGAATTTCTGAATTTTTATACACACCGAAAAGGAAGAAAAAACAAAAAATTGAAGCCAGAAACCAAAACTGACAAGACCCCCCTCTCTTGCAGTTGAAAAAGATTTCAAATAAAATGATGAAGAAATTCTTGAAATAAAACTGTGCATAAAAAATATTTTTTTGTGGAATTCTTCGTTCTTATGCATTGCTGGCATAACAGACTCTATGAAATTTAAATTAAAAATAAAAAAAAAATTGATTACACAATCAGCTCTTTAAGTCCTAGAAATTCGAAACTTTTCTTTGAAATTCTTTCAACATTTAGCCACCAACCAACCATATTTTAATTTCAATTTATCCCGGTTTATTGCCATCCTGCCATCCTCTCTCTCGTTGGCACATTGTACCTTCTGGTCACTCCACTATTCTGGAGGTTGATCCAGTGGCCCCTGTCAACATGGACTATTCCGCTGCTGAATATTGTCTTGACAGATGTTTCCACTCTCTGATTCCAAGTAGGGATGGCTGGAATCCTAATACGGTCCTACCCCCGGAAGTCCTGGATATATATACCGACGGCTCTAATTTCGATAATGGGGTTGGAAGCGGTGTCTACTCTGGGAAACTGGAACTAAATATTTCTCTCCGTCTGCCGGACTACTGCAGTGTGTTTCAGGCGGAGGTGATGGCAATTTACCGGGCCGCTCCTCGTCAACGATGCTCCTTTCACTCGCGTCTCGATCTTTTCTGATAGTCAGGCCGCGATAAGATCTCTATCGGGTTTCATGATTAGCTCTAGGATCGTTAGGGAATGTCGCCGCTGTCTCGACCTTCTCTCGGGGCGCTTCACCAGTGTCTCTCTGGTGTGGGTCCCCGGGCACAGTGAAATTCCGGGAAACTGTAGGGCCGACGAGCTCGCCAGAGCTGGTGCGCTCCTTCCGGAATCCTCTTCTGTTGAATTGGGTATGCCACTTGCCAACCTATCCTGGATAAATGAGGATTCCTGCTCTACCCGGGAAACTGTAATGCCGACAAGCTCGCCAGAGCTGGTGCGCTCCTTCCGGAATCCTCTTCTGTTGAATTGGGTATGCCACTTGCCAACCTATCCTGGGTCAATGAGGAGTCCTGCTCTACCGCTAGACTCACCTGGCCCAAGATGGATAGAAGGCGTACCAACCGATTACTTGGTCTTGGTCGTGATGTCATCTCGACTACAGTGGCCGTGCTTACAGGTCATTGCGTCATGGGTAGACATGTGGAAAGAATGAGGCTCCCTTTCAACGACTTCTGCCGTCGATGCAGGTCCACTGAGGAAGAGGAGACTTTTGTTCACTTCCTTTGCCAGTGCCCGTCTCTTGCTAGGTGTGGATATAGGTTATTTGGCTCCCCATTCCTTGTTAGCCTAACGGAGCTATCATCTATTGACATCAAGGATATAGCTTTGTTCATCAAACTTTCTGGCTGCTTTTCCAGTGCCCTTGCGCTGACCAACTTCTTCCATTTTCCTGATTTTGGTGGAACTTGTTTAGTACAGGGACTGCGTTCACCCGTGGCATCACAACGGGCTGGTATGCGTGCTCAAGTGAGCTTTGTGATAACAGAGCTACCACTGCGACCTAACTTAACCTATCCTGCCTTCATAGCTTATCCTGGTCGTTGCAGTAGAATATTTATCTGGCAATACTGTCAGTTGAGTTTTTTGGAAGATAATGGTAACACGTTTGTAAATTGTGATGAATTACATGATTCCCCTGCCGCAGTGGCTTTTGTTTAATAATTTTACTACAACTGCCCTGGAAATATTACCGGTTTTTCTATTTACGCTTCATTTATTTTCCGTTTGGCAACTTCTAGAACGTACTGTTGATTTGTTATTGTAATTTCTGTATTTTCTGGTCTTTGTGGTTTCCCTATATAGTTTTGTTGTTGTAATTTCACGTTTACTTACTTACTTAATTGGTGCTTTAGACAGGATTACTGTTAAGAAACTTCCGCCGCCCATGTTGTGTGTGTTAATTTAGTCCGTGAGTGACGGATTCCGGTCGATTCCAAACGACAGATTTTTAACAAGCTCTTCATAACAATTTGATTTTAATCTCACAGTTTTTGCCAGATTACTGCTGAGAGAAAGTCGCAAAAAAATTTGCTTTCGTTTTTCGTTTTCTTGGAAGCTGGGGTTTGAACCACGGGCTCGCGTCTAATAAGCTAGTACACTACCTACTAGACTGCGGTGACTTTGCTTGGCATATTTGCTGTAGTTTTCCTAGATATTGCGTTCGGTGTTCTCATGTGGGACGCTGTGACCTTGGTAAGCTGTCCTAGAACTTCTACAGGAGCCGTAGAGTCGAGGAAGAAGAGTAAACTGCGGGCACATGCCCACAGGCTTTTCGCTGTAGCCGAAGAAACCAACAGGGCTTCTGCTATGCCGTTTACAATAAAATTTTTATGCCATGTTGCCACATTTCTGTTAAAAATATTTTGAGCTTTAATTGAAGAGAGAAAAAACAAAATTTTGATTAATTTTTCTGTTCGGTTTTGTTGGTTTACAGTTTAAAAATTTTAAATTAAATTAAAAAATCGTGTTGTAAGATTGAATTTGAAAAACTTGTGAAATAAATTTTTTTTTCTGTATTTCTTTTTAATTTAAATTCTAAAGTTGTTACACAATGTATTGCTTGAATTACTTAAAATTCCTTTGAATAAAATCCAGCACAATAAATATTTTGGTTCGGGAAATACAAAGATATGAGAAATTCCTTAAAAAAAAAGAAACAATTTTTTGTTTTTGTATTTTTAAATGTACTGAAAACGTTGTTTCTTATCGTTAAAACCGTGGTTGATTTTAAATTCAATTCAATGAAATTGTGAGAGTTTTTGTTTTTATTTTATTTAACTCAAGCCATTAAAGGGTCTGCCAGAGCAGCAATCTGAGTAACGTTGTGAACTTATCAGAAGAAACAATCTCATGTCAAGGTTAAACCAAACGAAAGCTTCAGCAGTAATTGTATGAAGAATGCAAGTTTAAGAAAGAAAAATAAAAATTTTAAATAAAAAAATGCTTTAAAAAATTTCAAAACCACAAAGTAATAATGACCACGAGCACCAACCATCGTCATCAGCACTTACTTATTACGCTGCTTACACTGTGTTGTTCTATATTTTCCTTAAACAAAAATAAATTTTAATCAGTCAGCCTTTAGTTTTTATTCAAACCTCGTGAAATCAACATTAAAAACAAATTATAAATAAAACAACAAAAATTATAAAAGAAAACGAAAAAAGAAAAAAAAATAATTCCTTTGTAACGCTCTAAATCGCTTTAAAGATGACCAAGTTTACACGGTATCAATGTACGCAATTAATCGTATTCTGCCTGTATTGGTTTGTGTTCTTTCCGCTGATTTGGTTTGTGGTGAAACCCGATCTATTTATCGGCAGCATTTGGTTTGCCTTACTATTCGCTGTCATCCTATTGGTGGCCTATTGTCTGCTGTATTTCATCATCAAACAATGTTGGTGTCATCGTCAAGAACCTAAATCCAATGGACATGAGCACTTATGGTCTCCAAACACCAGAAGCCATCAGAATCCCTCGGTCTATAATCCCACTACTACTCAGGGCAGAGATAACCCTCGTGAATCACGTGTCTTAATGCCTGATACCGTTATGTATGAGAATCCTAAGCCTAGAAAAAAGCCCGGCTTAATATGCCAAGAAGAGCCTTTAGAAATCGAAATGGAAGAACCGAAAAATGTTCGTTTTATAACCAGTTGTTCTTTGTACTATGATGGCCAGAATTTCAAATGAATGAGGAAAGGTAGTTTTAAGTCTCTCTCTCTCTATTTAAGTTTAAGTGTTTTAAATGCAGTGTTTTTATGGTTTTTATATTAAAAATATTTAAATAAAGAGGAATTCATAAGTAATTCTCTACTATATTGTTAAATTTATTTCATATTGAAAAATATTTTCGGTTAAAAACACGATAAAAATGTTTTGTATTTTAAAAATGCCTTGTTGCCAAATTTCATGTTGAAAATTTTAAACTAAACTTAAATACTTTAAAGAATTTTTTTGTGGTCTTTCGATTAGTTAAACAAATTCCTGTCCTAGAAAACAATTTCACAATACTGCTACAAATTATAAAAACAAGATGTTGCCAAATTTCATTTCTAAAATATTTCAAAGGATTTTCAATACAATTTCAACATTTAAAAAATTTTTATTAACCGAAAATTGTGTGTTAAAAAAGTTCAGATTAAAGTTTCTAATTTTAAAAGAAGTTCTAAACGTTTAAAAAAATGAGACGTTGCCAAATTTCATTTCTGAAAAATTTTATAAAACTTGGTAATAAACTTCAGCAGCAGATTTCTTTTACCTAAACTGTGACGTGAATAAAGATCAAAATAAAGTTTCCAATTTTTGAAAGTCAGAATTGTTTTCAGAGAGTAGAGGATAACAAATTTCTTTTTAAAATGTCTACCCTACGTTTGCGAATTTCAGAAAATATTTTAAGGGATTTCAAGAGGGACCGAATGTATGTGTAAGCAAACGTTTTTAAAACATAAGTTTTTATGTTAATAATTATTAAATTTTGTAAATGAAGTGTTGTCAAATTTCAGTTCAATTTTTTTTTAACAACTTTAGCACTTTCAAGGTTTACCAAAAAGAAAAAAAAGTGAAAAAATTAACAGCATTTCTGTGATAAAAAATGTTATCAAAGCTGAGTTTTAAATACGCGAGTTATCTTCTTACACCACCATTTTGTGTGTGTTAATAAAATCCATAAGTGGCAAGGCCTACAGTTTAAAGAGCGATCCGAACTATAGGGTTTTGAGAAACTTTCCTTGGCAATTATATTTACTCTTACAGTCTTTGCCAGAAGCATACTGAGAGTTAGTTTTGTTCGAGTTTTCTGAATCAGGGGTTGAACCTTGAGCTCTCATCTAATAAGCCAACACACTATCTACTAGACTATAGCTATCTTAAATCAGGAAAAATGTATGAATTGTTGACAGAATAGTCGTAGTCTAGTAGGTAGTGTGTTGGCTTATTAGAAGTAAAGCCAGGGTTCGAGCCCCAGGCTAGACATCAAAACAAAATACAAAAAGTATTTTTTCGGCGACTTTTCTCTGCAGATTTCTGGCAAAAACCCTGAGAGTAAATAAAATTGCCATGAAAAGTTTCTCAAAAATATGTCGTTCGGAGTCGACTTTAAACTGTCGTACACTCATGTATACAAAATTAACACACACAACATAAGTGGTGTGAGAAACTAGGTCGTAATCCTGACTTAAGGTTTGTAATGACCAATTATGTTATGTATGTATGTTGACAGAATAGTCTCAACCAACAATGTCGTGGCTACAAGTTGGCTTATTTGACAAAAACAATTTCTTTTAACGATTTTATGTAAAAAACTCTGAGGGTAACTAAACTGCTTAAATCTGTTGTTAAAAAGACGCGTTACATAAATGGTTTGTAAAGCATTATAATGGTTAATACAGCATGTGTGCAAATACATTCAATAGTTGACCTTTACAGCGTTGCCAGAGAATTACTACTTTCTACATGTAAAAAAAACTTAAGTTTTGTAAGTCACCGTTTCAAAAAATAAATATTAGCATGTTATGCGTTCATAATTAATTTAATTTAACACTTTTGCTTTAAAATCACTTTAAATTCATTTAAAAAACCACTATAAAAATAATTATGCGCCCTAAAATATGCAACAATAATTGAAAAAATCTCTTAATAGCATTGAAGGGATAATTTAAATTAATTTCGTTGGCTGTTTAAGAAGAAGTTACCGAAAAAAACAGAAGGAAATTTTAATTAAAATTTTCCAACCAAAAACAGTGACGATATTCTGTGAGAAACATGAGATACAATAGCGGTAGAGAATAAGAAGTGAATGAATGAATACCTGAAGGTCACACCTACATGTATACGTAAGCAATGGGTACAATTCATTAGCATTAAATATAATGATTAACATTTAATGTTTGATAACAACAACTATAACTACAACTACCACTACAACAACTATATACTATTACTGGCACTAATACATGGGAACAACACATGGAAAGGAAACCCATGTAGAGGTACGAGAGTATAATACTCATACGCATGCATACTCATACGCCAGCATTAACAATAAATGCCATTTACAACAACTATTGACGCGTAAATGAAATATTATAAAAATAAGAAACACACACAAAATGAGCGTGGCGGCCGGGGAGAGAGAGAGAAGAGGAGAAAGAGAGGGAGGGAGAGAGAAGAAAATATGTTATAAATAAATAAATAAATAAAGCTTAAGTATGTAAAGAGAAAAATACTGAAACTTGTTTCACGATTATACACCTAAAAGCACACGCACAAAGACGCACACACACACACATGCTTACGTATTAACATAACAATTTTATACACACACAACAATAATACTCACATGCATACATTCTCCCACACATACATACAACTACTGTTATGAGCATTGAACAGCATTGAGTTGCTTGCGATGCCTTGACATTAAAACACAGGAGAAAACAAAGAGTAGAGCCGTGTAATGTTTAGTACGAGAGAGTGAGGAGAGAGAGAGAGAGAAAGAAATGAATTACACACGCATTATTGCATGTACTACATTGAAATTGTAAAGGAAACGTACAAATAACTGCGAAAAAAAAATAAAATAAAAATGAATATAATGAAGCACATTTTTAGGGGTCTTCTGTAAATTAAGTGTGTAAGTGCGTGCAACTGTAAATGAATGAGTTTTTCCTTTTTTTTTCTTATCCTTTCTTTTAAATAAATGTAAGATTTTTTATTTTTTTTCTGTGCTAAAAACCGTAGCAACTTTGACATTAAAAAATAAAAAATAACCCAAGAAATATTTCTAATATTTTTTAAACTCATAGAAAAAGCAAATAAAGAGCCATGGTGTGATGCTATTAAAACAAAAATAGGAAAACGTGAAATTATGTTACTCTTCTCAAAAAAATGCATGGGATCTCAACAACCCTTTAGCCTATCACTACAACAAAAGCAAGAAAACAAATGTTTTATAATTTATTATAACTTAGCCGACCTTAAGCCAAAAAATATAAGACATTTTCTAATTTAGCACAGAAAAAAAACCTTAAATTTATACAATTCCCTTATAAATATCAATAACTTGTTAAAAAGCATACAAACTTTTAAGCCAAATAAGGTTTAAGAAATTTTTTCTTAGCATACTTTTGGGTTAATATTAACTGGGTCACTGGGAAATAGTAATTCTTGGTATACTATTGGGCAAAAAAAATAGCCCGTAATAACATTATAAATTTGAAAGGAAAACAAAATCAAAGTAATTTTATTCCATAGTTATCCAATAACAGGCTCCATCTTGAGTATCCACCTCTGCACTACAAAAGTGGTTTAAGAAAACATTGCCATTTTTCAAGCATGATATGGTGCATGATAATGTGCAAGGAATTGTCTTGAATATAAAGAAATTTGAAGACATTGGAAGTATTATGGAGGTGATCAAGTCTGTACATTATTGCAATATATGCGTACTTACGTAATTGGTCATTACAACCCTGTAGTCAGGAATATAACCCAGTTTCTCATACAACCCATAAGAACTTTAGACCTTATTCTCTCTTCAAAACACTATTTTTTTGCATTTGAATGAATATACAAAGACTTCTATGTTATATGGTAGAATGCAACGCCTGTTGTTATGCAATAAATTTTTCAAAACAATTTTTAAAATAAAATGTACTTAAATCAGTTAAACGCTGTTGCATTCCGATTTAAAATTTGTTATATTTGATAAAAAAAATATTAAGGCGCCTATAAAAGAGGCAATAGCAGCTTTAAGCATTTTAGACATATCATTGGCAAAGTGTAGTGCCAATGAAGTGCTTCTCCGTTTAAACACCACCGCCTTAAGACACTTTCTACCATTCCAATTTGGTAAATTTATAAAATTTCCTTACAAAAATAAGCAGAATTTGTTTGAATTTTAATGCATTTTTCCCCCAGAGTGTAAATGCTTTAAAGCCAAAAAGTAGGCAACATTTTATTTTTATTCTGTTTCTTTTTGTGACACTTGATTTCAAATAAGATTTGCTTGCAGATTTACGACGAGATGTACTTACTCTGTTGTATGTGACACTTGCTTTAAATTATATTTTGTTTTCAAACCAACATGTTTAATTTGTTATGCAAAAATCTGGCAGCAAGAATCTTGGAAATATTGTATTTTGTACATGCAGCCTAAATGTAGGCTTTATGTAAATTTGCAAAAATGTTATAAGAGTGGAATGAAAGACAATTTAATGTAAAAAATTTAGTTTCAGGCCACGAAAGTAAGCTTGAAAATGTTTCTGTAAAAATCAGCCTTAAAGTAGACTGTAATTTTATAAAAAGATGAGATATTTTAAAATTTACTTAAATATGCTTTCAATTTTATTAAAAAAAAATAATTATTGTGTGCTTAAAAGTATGCAACATGTTTCTAAATGAAATTGTTGTTTGAAAATTATTTTAAACTTGAAAGTATGTTACGTAGACTTTACAAAAAGACGGTATTTTTTAAATTTTTGTACTGAATTTAATTTATTTTAATTCACCACACAACTGCACAATACAATTAAAACTGAAAGGAAGTCTAGAGGCCAATGCTGTTGTCCATCAATGTTAAAATCCTGGCTTACTAGTCTGAGCCTAAGATGTCATTTATTGGAGTACGGAAATCAAAATGTTACTGCGAATAAAAAGATTCTTTAAATACCAGACCAGGTGTCTTATTTCTCCACTACAACAACCTCCAAACAAGATGGTGACTTTACAGCTTCTTTTACATTTTCATTGTCCTGCTTCTCCAACTCCTTTGTGATCTCTTTCTCTGGAAATAGTGCTTCACTGATATTTTTCTCATTATTTTTCTTCTCCTCTAAAGTTGGTTGTTTGTCTCCCGGCATTGTCCGTTGTTCTTTCCTTTTCACTGACAACGATTTACGTTTTTTCTTTTGCAGCCTTTTAGGCGGTTTTAATTTCGTAAATGTCGATATCCTTTGTGCAGCTACCAAATCAATTTCTCCTTTTTCGAAACGTTCCAGCTGGCGTCTGATGGTAACTCTGCGCACGACTTTCTTTATTTTCCTTCTCAAATAGAAATATTCAAACACTTGATGGATCACAATGTAAATTAAAAGCAAAACAAAGAAGACGGTAGTGTATTGAAGGAATAAATCCGTGTATTTCGTAGCATTTAGCAAATGCAAACGCTGTAAGACTAATACTAGCCAAGGTGCAAAGCCTAGCCAATATAATATGAAAACGGCCAATTTCAGAAATCTATGCTCAAGCATTTCTCTGCTGTTGATTGTTGATGGTTGAGTTTGCTGTTGACTAAGTTTCGCTTTTTTTCAAATTAAAACCGACTGACTGACTGGCTGAGTAATGTGTTGCTGTTGTTGGCGCAGAGTTTAAAAATAACTGCCATCGAACAGCATCTTGCAAAATAGTTTTCGCTTCTGTTTTTCTGTATGTCGGCTTTTGATTCTCTTTTAATATTTGAATTTGTTGGTGGATTTATGTGCTTTTGCTGTTTTTCTTGTTCCTTTTGCTGAGAGACAGCTGAGACTGACAGCTAAACCGTGTCGCCAAATGTTGATGAGTATGTCCGAAGCAAACTGTTTTCTAGTGGTTAATGATGCTCTCTAAGTGACGTCTTTGTTTCCCAGTTTTTTTTCTGTTTTTTTTCTTTTGTTTTCTTCTCCTTTTATTGTGTGTGCGGTGACATGATTCATGTCTCTTTGTCGAGACGATAATACTGCCTGCTAGTCATCGTTATGATTTAAAAACCAAAACAAATTCTCTTTATTTTTATCGTGTTACAATTTCAATCATTACAACTGTAATGCAGCAGGAGCTTGGAATTCAAACAAAAAAAAAATGGAAACACGAACAAAGTTCCAAGTATTTAACGGAATTCTATTGAATCAAAGGACTGGTATACCCTACTTTTATTAATAAAAACTTTTGCCTTCTCCTCTTTAAACAAATTAAAAAGTTTCAAAATAGACTTCTTTGTAATGGCTGGAAATGGTGTAAATGATATGGAAATTAAATGCTGCGAAAAGTATTTCTTGCAGGAACTTATGTGACATAAATTGAAAGTTTTTGTAAGAAAAACTGTCATTGTGTTCTTCTATTTCAATTTGTTTTCACTATTATTGTATTAGGTAAGCTAAGAAGAAATGTAATCGATAACGATAAAAAACTTATCATAGACAATCGATTACAATTGATATTTTTTTATTAAAATTGCACATTTTTAATGTAAAGGCGATAGTAAATGAGCAATATTTTAAGAAAAATCGCTCATAATAAAACATTTTTAATGTAATCGATAACGATAGAGAAGTTATCGCAGACAATCGATTACAATTGATATTTTATTTTCTTAAAATTGCACATTTTTAATGTAAAGGCGTTAGTAAATGAGCAATATTTTAACAAAAATCGTTCATAATAAAACATTTTTAATATAATCGATAACGACAGAAATCTTATTGCAGACAATCGATTACAAATGATATTTTTTTTTGTGAAAATTTCACATTTTTAATGTAAAGGCGATAGTAAATGAGCAATATTTTAAGAAAAATTGTTCATAATAAAACATTTTAATGTAATCGATAACGATAAAAAACTTATCATAGACAATCGATTACAATTGATATTTTTTTATTGTTAAAATTACACATTTTCGGTGCAAAGGCGATAGTAAATAAGCAATATTTTAAGAAAAATCGTTCATAATAAAACATTTTTAATGTAATCGATAACGATAGAAAACTTATCATAGACAATCGATTACAATTGATATTTTTTTTGTTAAAATTACACATATTTAATATAAAGGCGATAGTAAAAGAGCAATATTTTAACAAAAATCGTTCATAATAAAACATTTTTAATATAATCGATAACGATAGAAATCTTATCGTAGGCAATCGATTACAATTGATATTTTTTTTTGTTAAAATTGCAAATTTTTAATGTAAAGGCGATAGTAAATGAGCAATATTTTAAGAAAAATCGTTCATAATAAAACATTTTTAATGTAATCGATAACGATAGAGAAGTTATCGTAGACAATCGATTACAATTGATATTTTTTTATTGTTAAAATTACACATTTTCGGTGCAAAGGCGATAGTAAATAAGCAATATTTTAAGAAAAATCGTTCATAATAAAACATTTTTAATGTAATCGATAACGATAGAAAACTTATCATAGACAATCGATTACAATTGATATTTTTTTTGTTAAAATTACACATATTTAATATAAAGGCGATAGTAAAAGAGCAATATTTTAACAAAAATCGTTCATAATAAAACATTTTTAATATAATCGATAACGATAGAAATCTTATCGTAGGCAATCGATTACAATTGATATTTTTTTTTGTTAAAATTTCACATTTTTAATGTAAAGGCGATAGTAAATGAGCAATATTTTAAGAAAAATTGTTCATAATAAAACATTTTAATGTAATCGATAACGACAGAAATCTTATCGTAGACAATCGATTACAATTGATATTTTATTTTGTTAAAATTGCACATTTTTAATGTAAAGGCGATAGTAAATGATCAATATTTTAAGAAAAATCGTTCATAATAAAACATTTTTAATGTAATCGATAACGATAGAGAAGTTATCGTAGACAATCGATTACAATTGATATTTTTTTTGTTAAAATTACACATTTTTAATGTAAAGGCGATAGTAAATGATCAATATTTTAAGAAAAATCGTTCATAATAAAACATTTTTAATATAATCGATAACGACAGAAATCTTATCGCAGACAATCGATTACAATTGATATATTTTGTTAAAATTACACATTTTTAATGTAAAGGCGATAGTAAATGAGCAATATTTAAAAAGAAATCGTTCATAATAAAATATTTTTAATATAATCGATAACGACAGACATTTTATCATAGACAATCGATTACAATTGATATATTTTTAATAAAATTGCACATTTTCGGTGCAAAGGTGATAGTAAATGAGCAATATTTTAAGAAAAATCGTTCATAATAACACATTTTTAATATAATCGATAACGATAGAAATCTTATCGTAACAATCGATTACAATTGATATTTTATTTTCTTAAAATTTCACATTTTTAATGTAAAGGCGATAGTAAATGAGCAATATTTTAAGAAAAATCGTTCATAATAAAATATTTTTAATGTAATCGATAACGATAGAAAACTTATCGCAGGTAATCGATTACAATTAATATTTTTTTTTGTTAAAATTGCACATTTTCGGTGCAAAGGCTATAGTAAATGAGCAATATTTTAAGAAAAATCGTTCTTAATAAAACATTTTTAATATAATCGATAACGATAGAAAACTTATCATAGACAATCGATTACAATTGATATTTTTGTTTTTTTTTGTTAAAATTGCACATTTTTAATGTAAAGGCGATAGTAAATGAGCAATATTTTAAAAAAAAATCGTTCATAATAAAACATTTTTAATATAATCGATAACGACAGAAATCTTATCGCAGACAATCGATTACAATTGATATTTTTTTTTGTTAAAATTACACATATTTAATATAAAGGCGATAGTAAAAGAGCAATATTTTAAGAAAAATCGTTCATAATAAAACATTTTTATTAGCAGATCGATAACAATTTAAATCTTAAAAAAACTGTTACATATTAAAAGTTTACTATAAGTAATCGATAGCAATTGAAAACATTTTTATGAGCAACGACATCTTATATAAGAAAATCTATAACAATAAAAACAATTTTTAGAAAATCGATAACAAATGAAATTTTTATAAAGATTGTATAAATTTATGAAATCGATAACAATAAAAATTGTTAGTTTTTTTGCATTATTTTTTAGATTATAAAACTAGAGATTTCATGAAATAATAAAAATAATTTTTTTTTAAATTCTAATGCCATTGGGTTAAGCATTTTTTATACGTGTACAAGTTCGTGACTGTAAAGTCTTTAAAAATAAAAATTTAAAAAAAAATGTTTTTTTTTATCTTAATTTGAATTTAATTTTAAAATTACAATGGAATACCGTTTTTATTCCTTTGTTGTTGTAAAAGATAGTTGACAGACAAATATTTTAAATTTAATTTTAAAAATATAACAACAATTGAGTATTTTTTTTTGAATTATTTCTTGTTGTCGTTGTTGTTGTTTTCCAATAACTTTACCGCCTCACTGTAGGCCGGCAAATCGGCATCACTTGCTACAACTGCACCTGCACATGCAGATGTAGTTGCAGTTGTAGCTTCACCTGACGACCCAGCTTTTGCAGGTGGTTTCGGTGCTTCTGTCTTTTTACCAGTTTTTGCCTTCATTTCCACCATTTCTTTGGATGTGGGTTTCCTGCTCGTTGAGCGTTTCTTACGTTTTGTTCGGGGTGAATCCACTTTTGTAAACGTACTCAAACGTTGGGCATCTTTGAGATCGATTTCGCCCCGTTCTAAGCGCTCCAATTGTCGTTTGACGGTTATTTTACGCACTCTCTTCTTAATCTCATACTTCATGTAAGTGTGCTCCACAATGCGATTGATAAGCCAATAGCCGACTATCAAAATAAACAACAGCGTGGTATACTGAAGAAAATATTCGGAAAATGCATTGGCATAGATAACTTCGTGATTATGTAGCAGTAGGACAAGATAGGGTGTAAAACACAGCCAATAGGCGGAGAGTACAAATATGTGAATCGCTTTTTTAAGCATTTGGAATGAAATTCTTTCTTTTCTTTTTTCGATAACTTTTTCGATAACTTTTTTCGATAACTTTTTTTGTTTTTATACAAGCGTTGAACTAGAGTGTAATATGGTTTCTTTAAGACTAATAATACAAGATAAAATAGAAATGATGTGTGTGATCCATTTTGAAGAGACTCATTGAAATACTTGCGGTTACCAATGTGTTTCTATTTCTGAAAATAAATTTAAAAGAAATAAATAAAACAGCCTGCAATTGTATATGTAAACCTATTCACTGTAGGAATGCTCTTTTCATCGAATTAAAATATAAAAAAAAATTCTCCATAAATTGCTTTCAATAACGAAGAAATTATTAAAAAAAAACGGGGATAATGAAGGATGATGCAATTTTCTTTCTTTTCTTTTCTATCTTTGAAGGGTCTGAGCATTGATGTTGCCCCCAGCATTAGGCTCAACTAATTGATCTTGAAGTCATCGTTAGTCTAGTAGGTAGTGGGTTGGCTTATTATAAAGAGTGTTTTTTATAGAGGTATAGAACTTTAAGTGGCAATAAAACAACGATGAATTTTATTTATCCGAAAGATAATCTTGTGGCATTACATTTTAAATATGATTTCTGGCATATGACCGCCACGGCTGGCGCGGATGTAGTCCAATCTGGACGTCCAATTTTCGATGACTTTTTCCAACATTTGTGGCCGTATATCGGCAATAATACGGCGAATGTTGTCTTCCAAATGGTCAAGCGTTTGTGGCTTTACCGCACAGACTAATGACTTTACATAGCCCCACAGAAAGTAGTCTAGCGGTGTTAAATCACAAGATCTTGGAGGCCAATTGACAGGTCCAAAACGTGTCTTTCAATAAATCTATTGTGGCACGAGCTGTGTGACATGTTGCGCCGTCTTGTTGAAACCACATCTCCTGGACATCATGGTTATTCAATTCAGGAATGAAAAAGTTAGTAATCATGGCCCTATACCGATCACCATTGACTGTAAAGTTCTGGCCACCATCGTTTTTGAAAAAGTACGGACCAATGATTCCACCAGCCCATAAAGCGCACCAAACAGTCAGTTTTTCTGGATGTAACGGTGTTTCCACATACACTTGAGGATTACCTTCACTCCAAATGCGGCAGTTTTGTTTGTTGACGTAGCCATTCAACCAGAAGTGCGATTCATCGCTAAACAAAATTCGCTTATGAAAATCGGGAACAACGGTAATCTCGTTTTGGGCCCATTCGACGAATCTACGCCTTACTTGATGATCGTTTGGCTTCAATTCTTGCACGAGTTGGATTTTGTAAGCACGCAAACCAAGATCCTTCCGCAAAATCTTCCATAAAGTAGATGGACACAGATCCAATTCCTGTGCTCGATGGCGGATGGACTCATTCGGGTCTTCCTCAATGTTACGCTCTACAGCAGCAATAGCTTTTTCTGTACGCACCGTACAGCGTCTCTGGGGATGCGAGTTATCAATAAGAGTAAACGTGGTGCGAAAACGTTCCATGGTTAATCGAATTAACTGCTCTGATGGACGATTTTGTCGACGATAAAATGGACGTAGTGCGCGATACGTTTTCCGCACAGAACCATTATTTTCGAAATAAAATTGCACTATTTGCAAGCGTTGTTCAGGCGTGAGTCTATTCATGATGAATTGCCAAACCAAACTGAGAATAAATCACTTGACAGCTGTTAAATCGGTCGCCATCTTAAAAAGTAATGCCAACTTAAAGTTCTATACCTCTGTAAAAAACACCCTTTACAAGAACTCGTGGTTCAAAACCCAGCTCAGATATCACGCTAAAAACGAAATATGAAAAAATATCGCTTTCGGCGACTTTAACTCAACGAGAACTTTTAGATTAAAAGAAATTGCCATGAAAAGTTGCCCAAAAATCTATCGTTCGGAATTGACTTTAAAGTGTAGGTCCTGCTCATGGATACTCATGGATACTCATGGATAAAATTAATGCAGCCAACATCGGTGGTGTGAGAAGTTGCATTGTAATCCTGACTAAAAGGTTGTAATGACCAATTAAGTAAGCAAGTTTGGTAATCTCTGCAAGGACTCCCAACATTGAGAGTTTCATCTCCAACGATGGATGGCTTGAGAAATTAATCTGTTTCTCTGTGTCCTTTTGCGTTCACTCACTTTTAAATCATTGATTGCTTTGACCCACTTTTCTGAAGGTAACCACGAACAGACTATTTCTGGCTTTCAGGGGCAAATGTTTCAGCAATCTTTCTAACATAAGTTTGGCTTCTAATTTTCGAAAAACATTCTGCCATTTGAAAGCAGAACTTCAATCTTTTGAATCTGAAAACCTATTATGAGGCAGGGTGAACGTATAAAATTTAATTTTTGAATTTAATTTCTCTTCTTCTATCTCTAACTTCGTTTATAAAATATTATCCTTTATCCAACCATTTATTATTTTTACAAAAATGATGAGAATTTCTTTTCTTTTTTGCTACACAAAACAAAACAAAAAAAAAATTGAGAAACAATTTGAGGAAAAAAACTTTGGAAATTTCTCTTCTGCAATATTTCAGCAATCCAAAGGATAACGATAAGTTTCTTATTCAAGAATTTTTGTGGCAATTTTTACTTACCTGTGATTATACAATCATCATCATCATCATCATCATCATCATTATCCTTATAAGAAGAAAAAGAAGAAAAAATGAGAAGAAGAATATTTCAAAATATTCAAATATTTTATAAACTCTATCCACCTCCACCTAAACAAACTATGTATTCACCTGACATGAAGTGTATAAATGATGCTTACAGTCTCATATAAAAATTTATTGTTGTTGTTTGCCAAAAAAAAGAAAAAGAAAAAAAACAGGACGAAAATTGTGGAACATACTGATGGAAATATGCCATGAAATGAAAAAAAAAAAGAGTTTTTCTAATGGCTTCTCTCATGCTTATATTTTCATAGAGTTTTCCGTAAATTGTAGATAAACCGACACACACTCACACAAAAATCATTATTTCCGTAAATTGTAGAAATAAAAATTCTTCATTATTTAAGTTTCATTTTTTATTCGTGTGTGCGTGTTTTTTTATTTCTCTCATAACGAGTGCCAGGATTTCAAAATTTTTTCAAAAGTTTCAACTCATTTGTCTTCAACCATTTAATGAGTTTTAAAGTTATTGACTCAGCAAACGACAAGTTAAAGTTTGTGTGTGAAACATTCTTTCAATTTGCAAAAGGATTCAAGGATATTAAAACAAAAAAATTAGGTTAGGTTTGGTTAGTTGGCATCAGTTCTTATGAAGAACACATGGGATGTTCACTTATGGCACTTATTAGGGTCATTCTGGTATCACATTTCATTGGCATTTAAAATGTGCTCTAGGCCACATTTCTTATATCGAATTCCTCTCATCAGTCCTCTGTCAAAAACACTGAGATTTTCTGAGAAATTGTCATGAAAAGTTTCTTGAAAATCTGCCGTTCGGAGTAGACGTTAAATTGTACGTCCCGCTACTCATGGTTAAAATTAACACACACAGCATCCATGGATGCGGGATTTTATATGAATACCTGATATTTAAGTCCCTTTCCCACGCCTTACTATGAGACATCAATCCGTATTCCCATAGAATTCGAACCTGTTCACATAACTGTAGGGAACCACTTAATCAATCGTTGCCGATGAATTCTAATGCCTATGACTTTAGTATGTCCTTGAATTTGAACAGTTTATCGTGTTCAACCTGATTACGACAAGAGTTGCCTGTTGCTTCAAGAGAATATCGGTATTAAACAGATTTTGAGCTGTGTAATCTGCTCAGTTTGGTGTCGTCCTCAGGCCACTGTTAATAAAGTTCGGCTGGTGGAGCTCATACTATTTTAAGAAAAATTATAAAAAATGTTTAAAAAATGCTTTTGATAACCTTTTAAAAATTTTTAAAACTATTTTTTCTTTTATACGAAAAGTATGCAACACTTTTATTTCTCTAGATGCCCTTTAAAGTATGCTTCGTTTTGTTCTAATTAATAATCATAACCAACAACATGTGTTCTTCCGTTACTTTTTAATTAGAAATGAGAAAAGCCAAGAAAAAATGTCTTTTGACCCGAAATATCTTGTCAAAAAGCTGTCATCTTGCAGCTGACACTTGGTTAGGGCAAAAAAGGCTGCTGCTGCTGTTGGTGGTGCATTTCGTTGGGTAGTCTTGCTTATAAGACCATTTCATAAGACCAATAATCATAAATGTAAGCCTGAACAACAACAACAGCAACAGCAACAACACAAATACTTGGATGGCATTTAAAAACAAAAAAACAAAAATCAACAGCATGTACTTGAGGCTGTTGGTATAGAAAAAAAGAAGAAAAAACACAACTTCATGGTCTAACGGTGATTTTTTTCAAGTGTATCATGCGGAAAACGTTAAAAATGCTTACACAAAAACTTATAAAAACGAAAAATGGTAATACCACTAACACTACCACTACCACTGCCACCACTACTATTCTTTATACAAGTAAAATAAAAATATGTGCAGGTAGAAATAGAAGAATACACATAAAAACTTCATTAACTTGCTTATAAGGGTAGTTTCATACGAAAAGAAAAAATGACTTTCTTTGGATCAAAAATAATTACAATGCATAAGCATAATAAGCATTTGTCGTAAGCAATTTCAAACATAAAAATCTTTAATTCACAAAAAAGGATATATGGCGAGCTTCTGAAATAATTGAAATACATAAGCGTAACAAAGCATATTAGAAAGATAACATAATACGATTTGTTGTAAGCAATCTAAAACCAAAAAGTGTTGAATCCGAAAAAAGGATATATGGGAAACTTTCAAAATAATTATAGTACACAAGTATAACATGCCTTATTCGAAAGCTAACATATTGGGATTTGTCGTAAGCAATTTAAAATAAAATATCTTTAATCCTTCAAAAAGGATATATGGCGAGCATCTGAAATAATTACAATACATAAGCGTAACAAGGCATATTAGAAAGATAGCATAATACGATTTGTTGTAAGCAATCTAAGACCAAAAAGTGTTGAATCCGAAAAAAGGATATATGGGAAACTTCCAAAATACTTACAGTACACAAGTATAACGGGCCTTATTCGAAAGATAACATATTGGGATTTGTCGTAAGCATTTTACAACAAAAAATCTTTAATCCTTAAAAAGGATATATGACGAGCATCTGGAATAATTGCAATACATAAGTGTAACAAGCTGTATTGGAAAGATAACATAAAACAATTGGTTGTAAGCAATCTAAAACCAAAAAGTGTTGAATCCGAAAAAAGGATATATTGAAAACTTCCAAAATAATTACAGTACACAAGTATAACAGGCCTTATTCGAAAGCTAACATATTGGGATTTGTCGTAAGCAATTTAAAACAAAATATCCTTAATCCTTAAAAAGGATATATGACGAGCATCTGGAATAATTGCAATGTATAAGTGTAACAAGCTGCATTGGAAAGATAACATAAAACAATTGGTTGTAAGCAATCTAAAATCAAAAAGTGTTGAATCCGAAAAAAAGGATATATGGAAAACTTTCAAAATAACTACAGTACACAAGTATAACGGGCCTTATTCGAAAGCTAACATATTGGGATTTGTCGTAAGCAATATAAAACTAAGTATTGCACACATCTCAAAGAGAATAGTTGGTCAATTTGTCAAATAATTATACTATATAAACGTAGAAAATCTAAAATATTTTTTTCCCAAAATAATAGGGAATGTACGGCAAATTTCTAAAATAATTATGTAACATAAGGAACATGAATTTTATTTGAATAGCGTATGCAATCTAAAATCAAACAATTTTATTTTTTCAAAAAAGGATATACGAAAAACTTTTAGTATAATTATGCTACATAAGTCTAATATATCTTAATAGAGAGTGGATAATATGAAATTTGTCTTAAGCAACTAAAAAGAATACTTATACTACAACAAAGTAATATGCTTTATTGCAAATGTAGAATTTTACTTTTAAAATACCAAAAGTAATGCTGTTGAGAAGCTAATGTGATGGAACTGATCGTATGCAATGTATAAGAGTTTAAAATAAAGAAAATTTTTATTTACAAAAAAAGGATATATGGCGAACTTTTGTAATATTGTGGCTACAGAAGCGAAAGAGGTCTTATTAGAAAGCTAACAAAAAGAGCTTTGTCGTAGGCTATTTTTTGTATGCGGTTAGAGGTTTTAAATTTAAAATTTAGGTTTTTGTTTTTTTAGGTTTCAAGATTAGTTTGTAAATATTTTTAGTATTTTATTAAAAATAAATTAAAAATATTTTCTAATGCATGGTGTGTTGCATTACTAGCAAAATAAACTAAGATTTTAAAAATTTGTTGCATATTTTTAGGCATATTTTCCTTAAATATGAAATCCCCCATCATTTTACTTGCATTTTCCAAGTTCAGTATTATTTTTTAATGCACTCTACATGTAAATGCAATCTAAATACAAGTTCTTCTTGTTCTTTATGATGACGATGATGATGATGACGTTGCCAGACGATGATGACGTTGTAATACAGTGAAGCTTTTTTGATAGAATAAATGCAGGCTGAACGTACATAGTTTTTGTGCCTATACAGCTTGATTTAGCTACTGCTGCTTGTAAAAGTTTAACTAATGCTTTTCTAAAGAAAATCTATTTTTTTCTCACGTTATTTTTTATAGCCTACATTTAGGCATAAACAAAGTTTTCTTGAATTTTACGAGTTTCCGTTTTTTTTTTTACCTTTTATATATGCGATGTACTTTAGGTAAATTTTCTCGTTGTTTTTCCCTCCTACCCCTCTAGCTCTCGTCAGCTCTCTTCTGCCTTTTTAAACATTTATGTAACACAGGCATCAGTAGTAGTAGTAGTAGCAGCTAAAATGACAAGTCAAGGATATTTATGATTATTTAAAAGCATTCTACTGTTGTTGTTGTTTTTTGCTGCTGCTGTTTGCTGCTGCTGGTTGTTTTAATCTTAGCCCGATTTGCTACCATATATCGTAGCTACAATATATTTTTTCATATTTTAAGCCTTTAAAAAATATGAAGGAAATCAAATAGATTTGAGAGTTTCTTTCCATGATTTGTATTTATATTTTCTCTCTCTCTCGCTCTCTTTCTGAGTTCTTCTTTCATATTTTGCTGTTAATGAAAGAAAATAACAGGAAAATCCATTTTCTTTTAAGAGATTCTTTTTGTTTTTTCTCTGTTTTTTTTTGTACCAAGAATAAGCATCTCTCAGGCTCAGTCAGACGTAAAATTGTATTTTTGCCGTGAAATATGATGAAAAGGAAATATTTTTTTCAAGCCATAATCAAGGCTATTTTTTTAAGGTGATTTTTTGTTCTTTTTTATGGAAAACTGAAAAATATCTTGGCAGCTTAAAGTACATTTTAAACAAAGTGTGAGTCACTGACAAACATTGTCGGTATTGTGCTTGAAATTTTTTAAAAGAAATGTTATTGAAATTGCAGGAATTTTGCTTAGATTTCCTTGAATTTCAATGGTAAAATAAAGGAAAATTTAAAGGAAACTTGCTAAACAGAAATTAATGCATACTTTTAGGCAAATATAGGTAAACATAATTTGATTGGATTGTTTTTTTTGGAACACTTGCAAACTTATGAAATAAATCCTGCTAAAGTTTTAATTTTGGATACATAGTAAATGGATTTGAAAAATCGAAAAATAAAGCATATTTTTAGGTGTCTAGCAAAGGAATTTTCACAATTTTCCTTAAATTTTAATACAAAAACTTGTAGAACCATAAACTAAAGAATTTTAAAGTATGCAATAAGTATATAGAATTTTCAAAGGAAATTATGCAGAATTGAAATGGAAAATCATTTTCATTTTCATTTCTTCTGCCATATTTGCATGCTCAAAGTATGCCACACTTGTTTTTTTAATAAGTATGCTTTTATTTTATTATGGTCAAGTCAATTTTCATATTTTATTGAATTTTCTTGGCATTATTGTGTTTTTTTAAATTTATTTTTTGAAAAGGGTCAACCACTTTTCGATTTCAAAACGAAAATTATAAAGAAACATACACAAATAAAATTATGATTTCATTTCCTTATAATACCTGAGACTTGCCTTTGCTATTATAAACGATGTTCAGTGTCATTTGATTGAACAGACACTGAATTGATTACAGCACAATGCTTGTATTGTGTGGCTTATAGCATCGTCTTGTTGAAACCACATACTATTCAATTTATAATCTTCAATTGCAAGTCAAAAAAGTTGTCTATCACACGGCCATGGTGCTCTGAATTAATGGCAATACGTACATAACATAATTGGTCATTACAACCCTTCAGTCAGGATTACGACCTAGTTTCTCACACCACTTATGTTGTGTGTGTTAATTTTATACATGAGTGGCGGGACCTACAGTTTAACGTCGACTCCGAACGACAGATTTTTTGAGAAACTTTTCATGGCAATTTTTTATTTTACTCTCAGGGTTTTTGCCAGAAATCTAATGAGAGGAAGTTGCCGAAAAAATACTTTTTGTATTTTATTTTGATATTTGGCCTGGGGCTCGAACCCTGGCTTTTCGTCTAATAAGCCAACACACTACCTACTAGGTCACGGCGACTTGTAATGGCAATGGCTGCTAAAAAAAAACGATCCAATAACACGCCTTAACCGTAATGTTTACCGAACAGTTACTTCTTTTGGACCGAATGGTGTTTCTATAAAAGAGATTTTTGCTTGTAACCGTAATCACTCCATATGCAGGGTATAGTGTCCACCATTTATTAGAATCTCATTTCGATATGCCCTGCATTCATCTTTTTTTATCCACTAGGCCAATAGACCATCTCGGAGTGTCTCGTGAATGCGCTGATTGTATGTAACTCCGCTTGAAATGCCGATTCAAAATTCGATCTGGTAGTAGAGCGATACATTTGATTGCTGTGGCGCATGTTAAGCATCCTGTGATATAAAGGGTGTTTTTTTATAGAGGTATAGAACTTTAAGTTGCAATAAAACAACGATGGATTATTCGATTGACAATCAATTTTATTTATCCAAAAGATAATCTTGTGGCATTACATTTTAAATATGATTTCTGGCATATGACCGCCACGGCTGGCGTGGATGTAGTCCAATCTGGACGTCCAATTTTCGATGACTTCTTCCAACATTTGTGGCCGTATATCGGCAATAATACGGCGAATGTCGTCTTCCTAATGGTCAAGCGTTTGTGGCTTTACCGCACAGACCAATGACTTTACATAGCCCCACAGAAAGTAGTCTAGCGGTGTTAAATCACAAGATCTTGGAGGCCAATTCACAGGTCCAAAATGTAAAATTAGGCGGTCACCAAACGTGTCTTTCAATAAATCTATTGTGGCACGAGCTGTGTGACATGTTGCGCCGTCTTGTTGAAACCACATCTCCTGGACATCATGGTTATTCAATTCAGGAATGAAAAAGTTAGTAATCATGGCTCTATACCGATCACCATTGACTGTAACGTTCTGGCCACCATCGTTTTTGAAAAAGTACGGACCAATGATTCCACCAGCCCATAAAGAGCACCAAACAGTCAGTTTTTCTGGATGTAACGGTGTTTCCACATACACTTGAGGATTATCTTCACTCCAAATGCAGCAGTTTGGTTTGTTGATGTAGCCATTCAACCAGAAGTGCGCTTCATCGCTAAACAAAATTCGCTTATGAAAATCGGGAACAACGGTAATCTCGTTTTGGGCCCATTCGACGAATCTACGCCTTACTTGATGATCGTTTGGCTTCAATTCTTGCACGAGTTGGATTTTGTAAGCACGCAAACCAAGATCCTTCCGCAAAATCTTCCATAAAGTGGATGGACACAGATCCAATTCCTGTGCTCGATGGCGGATGGACTCAATCGGGTCTTCCTCAATGCTACGCGCAACAGCAGCAATAGCTTCTTCTGTACGCACCGTACAGCGTCTCTGGGGATGCGAGTTATCAATAAGAGTAAACGTGGTGCGAAAACGTTCCATGGTTAATCGAATTAACTGCTCTGATGGACGATTTTGTCGACGACTAAATGGACGTAGTGCGCGATACGTTCTCCGCACAGAACCATTATTTTCGAAATAAAATTGCACTATTTGCAAGCGTTGTTCAGGCGTGAGTCTATTCATGATGAATTGCCAAACCAAACTGAGAATAAATCACTTGACAGCTGTTAAATCGGCCGCCATCTTGAAAAGTAATGCCATCTTAAAGTTCTATACCTCTATAAAAAACACCCTTTAGTAATCCAACCTGAAGAACGAATAGGCCCAGTCTCCCGGTTATACTTCTGGTGATAAGATTTGTAGCTCTAGCCTGAAGGCTAAACTCTATAAAAGTTGCTTTATATCGAGTCCGTATCCCTATTGGTTGAATGAAAAGTACTGCTTTCAATGCTCTTGTAGGTGATTCGTTCCCTTAACGATTCATATTCACTTCAGATGATAGATATCTATGGGCTGAACACTCTTAGTGGATAACCCTTTATTCACTGAAAATGGATAATAATAATTGAATTTCTCATATAAAAATTAAAATTGTTTCGTTTATAAATTTTAAATTTTCCAGCAAATAATTGTTAAATTTTCTCTTTTGTTTGTTTTAATTTTTTGCAAAAGACCTCATTATTGTTGTGTTATGTTGTGTGTATGGTGGTATAATAATTTTGATTGTTTTTTATTTCATTTCATTCATTCATTCATTTATTATTGGAATAATTTTAATAATGATAATAATTTTCACTAATTTATAGAAAGTTTTTTTTTGTTTTTTTGTTTTTAATACCATTGTGGTGTTGTTTTTGTTGCTGCAGTAGTAATTGTGGTAGATTTTGCTTTTAATATGACATTTAAACAACAAGAACAGCAGAATAGAATAGGAATTTAAAAACAGAACAATGAAAAAAAAGTATTTTTAAACATCCTACAGAAACAGGCCTAAAACATTGAAATTAAAACCACAAAAACAGAAGTACACATACACACACACAGTGTGTATAGTAGCAGCAGCAGCAGCAGCATCCCAACTGTACTTATACTACACACACATAGAGTGATATATATTGAGTTTCATACAGAAGAGGGAGATAGAGAGAGAGAGAGACAGTTGGAATTGAAATGCATACGAGATATTTATAATTAATTATTCCCCTCATTGTTGTTGTTGTTGTTTATTAAACATTAATAGGTTGTTCGCTTATATTATAATTAAAAACTCGCTTAGATATGTATGTAGACACACGCACTATATATCTCTCTCTCTATCTCTCTCACGCTCTTTGTTTACAGCTATTGCTGTCTAACACAACACAGTGCTGTATTGACCGTTAAATGGTAGTGGGGTGTAAAACAAAAACTGTTCTAAATTACATGATACCGTTACTACGAACAAATTACAATGAAAACAAACATTATTATTTAGATATGTATATGGCAACAATACAACATATAATTATAACTGCTATAATAATAACAACAACAACTAGAAATGAAAACAATTATTATTGAAACAGAAACCGAAACAAAAACAAAAAACAAAAAAGAATAAAAAAATCGTTGAGATTTATTAGAAATTAATTATGGCCTACAAATGTAATTGACATGGATTTTTTTCCACCCTCTCTCTCTCGCTCTCATTTTCTCTCTCTCTTTTTCTTTCTCTTTCTCCTTGTGTTGTATAATTTGACTCAAACAATATTAAAGTCTACTTTTAAGGGTTTTATAAAGCAAAATATTTAAAATGTTAAAATGATTTTAATATAAAAAAAATATTTAAACTGAGGATCTACACTGGCAGGAGCCATAGATTAGAATATCATATCATAGCAGGGATAATTGCCCTGATGAAAATTACCTTTCGCTCTTTCTCAGTGTTTCCAAGCGGACATCATACGCCTATATCCGAAAAAAAGGAGGCTAATAGCAAAGAATATGGATATAAAGAATACGCATCATGTAGAAGTAAAATTTCTTATGGCGGGTCGTAACATTACGACCCGCTCTCACCAAAATATTTTTAAAAATCATTTCTTGATGAGAGGGAGGAAGACAGAAGGAAAATGAACACAAACAAAGAGCGTAACAATGTGTTGCTCTCATCGTACGTATGTACACATACATACATAATTGGTCATTACAACCCTTCAGTCAGGATTACAACCTAGTTTCTCACGCCACTTTTGTTGTGTGTGTTAATTTTATCCATAAGTGGCGGGACCTACAGTTTAAAGTCGACTCCGAACGACAGATTTTTGAGAAACTTTGCATGGCAATTTTACGTATGTACATGTGTATGTATTCTTGTGTTTTTTGATTTAGTTGTCGATCAGACTGCGGCAAGAACACATGTGCGGCGGATGCTTTATCGTTTTATTTCAGAATAACACTCGAAGAATATTTTGTGTTAAAAATGTTCTATGTCAATAGCTGGGCGTATTTTATTTTGTCCCATAGTATATTTTTTTTAAATGCTTTGGAATGCTCGTTTTTTTTTCTTTTAATAAAAAATGGTTTTTTTATTCTTTTTATTTTTATTTATCTAAAAAACATGGCCTAAGTTTTAAGCCAAAGATGGATAACTTTATGTTCTTTTAATAATAAAATCGATGTTTTATTTTATTTTTATTTATCCAAAATTATTAAGCCAAAGATAGACAGCCTTACATATGTATGTTGATGAAATGAAAATAAAAATAGAGTGCATTACTAACACTCTTATATGGCTGTAAATAAATAAATTCTCTCAACTAATTTTCTCTCTCTCTCACTGACTAATCCATAACCATAGGCATGTGTTAACCTAGAGGAAAATTGTTAGTAATAATTTCAAGTCTACTTATTAACCCAATGATATGTATATGTGATCGGAAAATATAGAAAAATTGTACTGCGCTAAGTCCCTAAAGACACCGTATTTAACTTGGCAAGTATTCTTCCAAAAATCGAAATCATTTCTCATTGATATTGGTGAATACTACTGTGATATTTCTTTGGGTGTATCATTGAAGTCTGAAAAAAGCGACACGAACCTTCTTCTTTAAAAACTGATTTGTACGCTCTTTTTAACGAACATTCTTGATGTTTGTGTCCTATGTGTGTAAAAAGCCGAAGATGTTCTTCCCCTGAGGGACATTGGTGCCGACGTCTGTTTTTAACACTAGAAAAATAAATAAAAAGTGGGCAAACAACAAAAACGTATGATGAGAACAACGCATTGTTACGCTCTTGGTTTCTGTAACCTTCCCTTCTATCTTTCCCCCCGCGTCATGAAATATTTTTGAAAAATATTCCAAGATATGTTAAAATGCACATTCTTTATACTGTATTTTCTTTGCTAATAGTCTTGAATGCTTCCGCCCCAAAGTAATATGTTCTGGATTTACCAAAGATTTGAAATAACGGTAGTGGCCTTCAGAAACACAGCACTCTTAGCTCTTGGCAGGTGCTCAATTCAGCTTCCTAAGGATGTAAATACTGGACATCGTGTAATTGAACGTATGGCATTCGTTTCTGTTTACTTAGTTGCCTAATGGTAATAACAACCCTTTTATTCAGGATTAAAATCTAGCTCTTCACACCGCCCATGTTGTGTGTGTTAATTTTATCCATGAGTTGCTTGATCTTCAGTTTAAAATCGCGTCCGAACGACAGATTTTTAAGCAGTTTTTTATATGAATTTTAATTAACTCTCAGATATTCTGTCAGAAGTGATAAATTTACATGCTTAAATAAATTTTTAGGACAAAAACGAAATAAACTAAGATTTCTTTAAAGCATGACACTCTTTCTTAATAAGCTTTCTCTGCAAAATAAAATTGGTGGGGGCTCTAAAGCTAAGCCATTGAAAGAATCATTTAAAACAACCCACCAAAATTGTATTAAATTAATTAAACCAACTAAACTCATTTCGACAGCTTCGTAGAGTATGCCACAATTATTCTTTGCCTTAAAATATTCACCAAATTTTATTTTTTTATATTTTTCACTCACTTTACTAACCGTTTGCAAAACCGCCTGTGTTAATAGAAAGAAAAAAAGAAAAAACAAAAAATGCTATTGCAGAATAATTCAATTTCCCGTGGCGGTAAAACAGCTGAATTGTAGGAAAAAAAATTAAATTTTTGTTTTTAAATTCTTTTTCTTTTTTATTGTATAATCATTGCCATTACATAACGGGTATAATGCAACAACTTTTCCTTTAACTGGGTTTTATTTTATTTTAAAAAAGAACTTAATTTGATTTTAAAAAATAGTACAAATGTTGATATACATATGCTAACCGTGGTATAGTTTCAGGCGCATTGAGTTTTTTTTTTACCTTAAAAGAGTTGTTGAAAAATAAGAGAGAAAATTTGTGAAATAAAATTATTTCTGTTGGCATGAATAGAATGAAAAATGAAAATAAAATTAAGGATAGTTTAAAATTTTTTTCCCAGGATACCAGCTATTGTGTGGTTTTGAATTTTGCCGACTTTAAATGCTCTCTTTCCAACTCTCTCTCTCTCTCTCTCTCTTTCTCTCTCCCTCTCTTTCTGTGTTTTTTCTCTTTTTCTGTAACATTTTTTGTTGCGTTCTTCGTAAAAGTTTTCCTTTTTTTTGGATTTTTAAAATTTGGCCACAATTTTTTATGAATAATGTTCGTTTATCATGTTGTTTTAATAAACAAAACGCCACATACCACCATCCCCTCTGGTTTTTTAAGTAACAAAAGTGGCAGGGGAAGTACTACTAAAATATGAGGAGCATGGAAGGCTGTATCTATCACAATTGGCATGTTTCAAACAATTACATGATATCTCTCAATTTCTCGCTCTCTCATGGATAACCCGACATAGCCTCAAACTAATTTTCAACTAAAAGCATATTCTAATGAACTTACCAAGATTCGATAAGTTTCATATTTTTATCGATATTTTCGACAAATGAATTTCCATTTTAGTATGGAATCCAGGTATTTAGCTGCTACTCATTTACATCTTAAGCCGCTTGGTCCACATGTATGTTTTTAAAATCAATACAAAGTAAAACCTGTAGTTTACTTTACTTTACAGCTGTTAACGTTCTAAACATCGCTTAAGTCTTATGACCATCTTTTAGTAGAAAATCTTAGCTTTCCAACGCTATCTTAAGCGGTACAATTCAATAAAAATTCTTTATTTTCCCCATGAATATGCCCTCCTCTATGTGTGGGTGTATGTGTATGTGCGTGTGTTTATCTACAATCTACGCCAGCCATTAATTTGTCTACGCTACAATACAATAACGGTTTGAAAAGCTTTTCTCTTACTTACACTGCATGCAAGAGGAGAGTGCAAGTGTAAGTGTAAGTGTGTTTTCATAACTCATTTAATGCTCTGAAACAAGGCCATCATTTTTATAAAAAGTGTGCGAGAGAGGGAGAGTAAAAAAAAAATGAAAAGTGTAAGGCAGAGAGTGTATACGTTTTATTTATTTTGAGAGTGCTTAAAATGTAGCGGGTTTTTTTTTATTAATTTTGTTGTTGCGTTTGTTTCTGTTTGTTGCATTGATTTATTTTGTTAAGTGATACCACCACCACTGCCATGTGTTTAATTCGGTTTTTTTCGCTTTTTTCCTCTTCGTTTTTTGTGTAGCAGGTTTGTTGTTAGTTTGTTATTGTAACAGGGCTTATAACTATTTGTTAATTGCTGTTTTTATTTTCGCTCTCTCTCTCGTCTTTTTATATCTCGTTCTGTACAAAATAAGCTGTGTTAGGGGTACCTTCTACAATACTTAGTGCAAAGGGTGGAGAGAGCATACGCCCTTTGGCGTATACTTTACACTGTTGTAATATTTGTTTGTATGTATTGCTGTTGTTGTTTTTTATTTTTTATTTTTTGTTACCATAAAAATAGCATTTATGGTATACTTAGTGGTGGTTTAGTTATTGCATACTTTCAGGGTCAATAAAATTACATTAAAGTTCAATTAACTTTTCAACAGACAATTAAAACGTAAACTTTTGTAACAAATTAAAGTTAAATAATAGGATTTCAATAAATGCTTTGATTTTATTTTATTTTCCTTTCTTTTTCCCTTTTTAAATCATATTTTTTTTTTAAATAAATTTAATTTAAAATTGAAAAATACTACGATTTTTCTTTCATTTTATTGCGCCTTGTAGATATGCTGTAGTTTTTGTTGTTTACATTTATTTCTTAAATCCTTAACATGTTTTTTTTTGGTTTTTGTTTTCTGTTTGTGTTTTCACTATATTAATTACTCATAATTAACCTTGAGTTTTCTTTCTTTACGAGCACTTTTTTGTATGTTTTTAGGGGCGTCTGTATGTCTTGCTTATGGCCAAGTAGTGTTGTAGTTGTAATTATAGTTGTAGCTTTAGCTGTAGCTGTTGTTTTATAATTCAGGATAATAAACAATCGATATGCTTACCATACTTTCGTTTACGTTTTCTTTTTTTGTCGATTTTTCTTTTCTTGTTGTTCCCTTCAGTTTTTATTGTGTTTATTTAATAAAACGCCTGCCACCTTCATGTCCTGTGTCCCTGTTTCTTGTTTCCTTGCCTCCTTTGCCACTGCCTTAGCTAGCCACTTACGTATACTAATCTTTTATAAAATATACGTTTTAAGTATGCGTTCTAATGATTTCATTGATAAGCTCTCTCTCTCTCTCCTTCATTTTCTGTTTTTTTTTTGTTTTGTTTTTCTTTTTGCTGATAAGTATCACAGTATAAATACACGATTCTTTTTAAGGTTAAGGGTTTTCTATTTATGTGCTGTTGTCGGTGTTGGTCTTGGTGATTGTATTTGCATTTGTGTTTTGTATAAAGGAGAGTGACAGTGAGAGTGAGACTGAGAGGTCGATTTGCTTTTCGAAACAAAGTTTAATGAAATTCAAATCACTCTGAAGGTTATTTATTTATTTCGTAATGAGAAGGATTTTCTGTCATTCATTTTTGCATTAATTGAAGGTAAAATTTAAATGGTCACCAGCACTTTAGAAAAATCATGAAAAAAATCATAAAAAAACCTTTTAATTAAATGTCTTCCCTCTCTCTCCCTCTCTCTCTCTTTCGCTCTCTTTCAATTAGAATAAATGCTTATAACACCGCTTAATGTGTAATGTGCTTAAATATTAAGTTCACAGGTCGTGGTCATTTGTTTTCACAAATTCAAGCACACGCCCACTCTCTCTCTCTATCTCTCTTTGTCTATGTCACTTACATGTTGTTGCACTTAATAAACCAGTTTTTTCAATACATTTTTGTTTTCTCTCTTTGTATTCCTGTGTGCCGTTTCAATTGTATAAACAAACTTTCATACACACACGGCACACACACACACTCTCCCATATGCAAATAAATGCAACCATTTAACACTTTAAAACAAGGTTAAACAAGTTATTGTTATTGTTGTTGTGTGTTTATTTTCCTATTTTTTATAATTGTGTGTGTGTGCTCTTTTATTTTAAATGCGAGTAATAAAGAGAGTAAGGAAAACAGTGTGTGTGTGTGTTTAAGTTTTCATTTAAAAACTCTAAGTTAACGTAACAAGTATACACACACACAAAAGTAGGGGTGTTTTCGTTGCAGGTCTCTCTATGGAATATAAATTTAAGCCACTACGGCAGTTCTATAGAGAGCAACACAAAAAATCTGAAATTGTAAAGTCTAAAGGTTAACCTCATTTAATTTCTTCTCCTGATCTTTAGAAGACACCTTTTCTGCTGATAAACTTTGGCCATTTGAATTGTATTGCTTGCCACAATTTCATTAATTATTAATAGATGAGAGAGGTTAAAGTCGCCGTAGTCTAGTAGGTAGTGTGTTGGCTTATTAGACGTAAAGCCAGGGTTCGAGCCCCAGGCCAGACATCGAAATAAAATACAAAAAGTATTTCTTCGGCGACTTTCTCTCAGCAGATTTCTGGCAAAAACTCTGAGCGTTAAAATAAAATTGCCATGAAAAAGTTTCTCAAAAATCTTTCGTTCGGAGTCGACTTTAAACTGTAGGTCCCACCACTCATGTATAAAATTAACATACACAACATAAGTGGTGTGAGAAACTAGGTTGTAATCCTGACTGAAAGGTTGTAATGACCAATTATGTATGTATGACAGAGGTTAGAGTCCATCGAACTAGGTTCCAGAAGCTTCCTTACAATCTAACCAGACACACGTTATCAGATTTGCCGAAATCCAACAAGCATTGTGAGGCTTTCAAAATTACCATGACATTTGTGCGGAAAACACTACAGCGGTTGGGCAGCCTTAATAAATAGACCACAGCTCACCATGTCACACACCCTTGAGCCATCGGTATAAAGCTCAACAGTACCTTTGAGAACTTTTTGATCTTTACACTAGAAGTCCTTTGTTAAAATCGAATGTTTTATTTAAAATATTATACATAAGGACCCTATAAGCGACCCACATGAGCTGATTGTTTGTGTCCGCGCTTGTAAAACTGTATTACAGTAGCCGGAGGCATAATTTACTCTCTGCTTGTTCCATACAGAGGCCTAGAGCCGTTTTATCTCCTTGTTTAGAGCCAAAAATTTTAAAAAATCACTGTTGTTTTGTGTTTCTAATTTTATAATGTAGATTGACCCTTACATACATGCATACGTGCATATTTAAATGCCGTTTTGTTCATCCATCCATTCATTCATCTCGCATGAATAGTGGGTGTGTGACATTTTCCTGCATTTGTTGTTGTTCATATTTTTGTTGTTCTCCTTTTTTCTCGTTTTATTTTCATAATAGTCATGAAAAAAAGAGTGTCAAAGTATGTGTAGGTTGTTGTTGTTGGTGTAAAAGATAAGAAGACTAACAAAGAGAGTGTTGTCGTTTTCTTTTTTCTTCTTGTTCTTGGTTCTTTTCAATAAAATTGTATGCAAAAAAAAAGGAAAAATGTGGTATTCATAGATTTTGTTTTGTTATGATTTTGAATTTTTTCTCCCTCACCCATTCCCTTTTTCCGATCATTTTAACTTTCTGTTTATAAGTATGTATGTGTGTCAGTGTGTCAGTTTTTAAAATATACAACATTGTTGTATTGTTGTTGCATGCGAAGCGATACAATGCGATGTGAAGGTTAACATGCACACCCATTTAAATGGGTGTCATAAAAATATTTCGTTTACATTTTCGTTTTCGTTTTTTTTTTTATTGTTTTCAAATGCATCTGTGTTAGCCTGTAAGAGCGTGTGTATGTGTGTATTTGTATAGTTAAATTTTTGGTTTATATTTTGAATATATTTAAATGTTTTTATCACGAGCTTTTATTTTTCAAAATGAGAATTCCATCAAAAATAGAAGAAGAAGAATAAAAAATCAAATAAAAATGTCAATGCATTGCTGTATGTATTGTAATGCATCGCATATCCATGTGTTCATGTATGTATTCGCATACCCTTTACGCTGTTATTGTTGTTAATGTGGGTTTACCAAAAACAAAAAAACATCATCGTATTACAGTACAATTTGCATTGCATGTTTAAGTATTAGTTAAAATCTAAATTGACAACAACCACAACAACAGCAATATCTGCACCAACACCACCACCACCACCACCACAACTAGTAAAATCAAATAAAAACGTGCTTGGCTCTGCTGTTGTTGTTCAATTGTGTACATGAAAACAGATTAAAAGCAAGCACAACGAAGACATCCACCCATTCAGCCAGCCAGCCAGCCATCCAGCGCATGAAACTAAACATTTATGAATCACATGTTATTTGTCATTGAATTCTGCATTGATTCTGTATTTGTTTTTGTATTTTTCTGTGTTTTTTTGTTGTCATTTTTTTTTACAAAAGCAATCATGCTGTTGACAAAATGATGTTGTTGCTGTTGTTGTTGGCCATAAATGATTGGTGACTGACGTTTGGGTCTATTATAGTGATTATAAAGCCATGAACATGGTTTATAAACAAAAGCCCTTCGGTTACCATTAAGCATAACATCAGTACAAGAAAAACAACGAATAACGATTGAATGATTTTAAGGGCAAAAACCGAACACAAGTGTACACTTTATGTGTAAAAGTACTTCTCATATTTTTGGTTTATTTTCTGCATCTTTACCAAGCTGCTGAAAAACAGCACCAAAATGGTACTTTATGAAAAGGGGCCTTCATTAATTCTATGATTAAAGGTTTTAATTTATGGAATTTAATTATTGATTTAGAAGATTTAATGGAACATAAATCCGTAATCGGAGAGGGCAAAAGTTATTACTCAAATAAAAAAAATTAAATAAAAAAACGACGTCGAGCAAGTTTTGGACCCATTTTATGCAACTTGCCTTGACTTCTGTCACATCTTCCGTCGACAAGTGCCCCGATTACAGAAAAGTATTCTCTTTAAGCGCTTTAAGCATCTAAGGCTTTTTGATAACCTCAGGGCTTCAAAAAAAACCCATCAAAAAGGAAGTAGGTTAATCGGGCATTCATTCCGGCCAGTGCAAAACACCCAAACGAGGGATTAAGCAATCATGAAATGCAGAACGCAGAATTACTTTCTAAAACAAGTAATATCTAAAAAAGTACTTTCGAAAAAGTACTTTCAAAAAAAGTACTTTATAAAAAGCACTTTCAAAAAAAGTACTTTCGAAAAAGTACTTTCGAAAAAATTACTTTCTAATAAAGTAGTGTCCAAAAAAATTACTTTCTATAGAGTATTTTTTAAATAACTATTTTCCAAAAATTAATTTCTAAAAAGTACTTTCTAATAAAGTACTTTCTGAAAGAGTACTTTCGTAAAAAGTACTTTATAAAAAATTACTTTCTAATAAAGTATTGTCCAAAAAAATTCTAAATAACTATTTTCCAAAAATTAATTTCTAAAAAATACTTTCTAATAAAGTACTTTCTGAAATAGTACTGTCGTAAAAAGTACTTTATAAAAAATTACTTTTTAATAAAGTAGTGTCCAAAAAAATTTAAATAACTATTTTCCAAAAATTAATTTCTAAAAAGTACTTTCTAATAAAGTACTTTCTGAAATAGTACTTTCTCAAAAAGTACCTTATAAGCCGTGCTTATTATAGAAATAATTAAAAATAAAATAAAAAATGAAAAAAAACTTTTAAATGTGCAAAAATGTACCTTTTACGACATACGTACTCTAAACATTTCTGCTGCTATGCACTGTCTAATCAAACCATTTGTTGTAATGCGATTGTGTTGTGATTTAGCGTTCGTTTCATTTGACACGCTGTATGTCGAAACAACGGACAAGTATTTGTCAGTCAGTATTGGCTGTAAGCATCAGCAACTGCAACACTAGGCACAGAAAAACAAAGAATTTTAAAAGGGAGGGAAAACGGAAATGGAAACTCTTGTTGAACGACAAAATCCATGGATTGCTAGACAAAAAGAATTATTTTAACTGTCAGAGGAGCACTTTGTCACAAGGCTAGACAAATAGGTGGTTTTTGGGCGGGAGGGTGTTGGAAAGCATTTTAATGGCTTGTTAATCAAGCGAACAGCGATAATTTATTTTTTTTAGTTTTTTATTTCAAAATTTGTTGTTATTTTTTTATTATAATTTCCGTAGTTTGTAGTTTCAAGTAGAACGTCTCTGTTTGTGTGTGGTTATCGTTTGATTATAATTTTATTCGCCAGCTTATGCATCCTTAAGTGGCGGTTACGAGTTCATTTGTCTTCCTTATTTTATTTTCTTGTCTTGTTATGGTTCATAAATAGCTGATCCATATCCAAGCATCCATCCATCCCAAGCATATCTGTTTGCGAAGTTAAGAGTATGATTTTATTATTTAAATTAGTATTTCTCTCTTTCTCGCTTTCTCTCTCTCTCTCTTTCTCCCTGGTTATAGTTCTTGTTCTCTTGTTCTTGTTTTAATTTAATTTAAAATAACAATTTATATTAAAACACCACCACCACACACTTACCACACACACACACACACTATCCATAATACATCATTCACAAAGTATCCAGAGTACAAACACAAGCATCATCATCATAATCATCATCCTTGACATGACCACTAGCCAGCCCCACTAGCAAACAAGAGGTCTGATAGAATGGAATTGAAAATGCAAATTTGCGAAATTGTTTTCAAGGAAAATTTAAGCCAAAAGAAATTTTTTATGCCTTCGGATGATACGTGGGACTAAGACTTATAAAGCGATGAGACCGTCCAGTTGTTATTCAAATTGAAAGTGTTCTGAACTTAGATACGCTTATTCTGGATTTAGAGAAGAGAACTGGATTTCTTAAGGGATATTTTGATATCAGGTCGCAGTCGTGGAACTGCGACAGATCTCAACCGACCTTCTACCGAGCATATTCTCTGTCTACCGTATGGTAGAAGAACTCTTTGTCTGGAGCCAATATTCAGGCTCTCTAAAGACCATTAAAGCGAATCTGTGCAAAGGGGCAGCTGCATACGGAAAACCATATTCTCTAAGACCACCAAGGTGGCCAATATTTAGGCTCTCCTGATATTTATTGCAACTTTAAGTTGCAATAAAACAACGATGGATTATTCGATTGACATGAATTTTATTTATCCGAAAGATAATCTTGTGGCATTACATTTTAAATGTGATTTCTGGCATATGACCGCCACGGCTGGCGCGGATGTAGTCCAATCTGGACGTCTAATTTTCGATGACTTTTTCCAACATTTGTGGTCGTATATCGGCAATAATACCGCGAATGTTGTCTTCCAAATGGTCAAGCGTTTGTGGCTTTACCGCATAGACCAATGACTTTACATAGCCCCACAGAAAGTAGTCTAGCGGTGTTAAATCACAAGATCTTGGAGACCAATTCACAGGTCCACAATGTGAAATTAAGCGGTCACCAAACGTGTCTTTCAATAAATCTATTGTGGCACGAGCTGTGTGACATGTTGCGCCGTCTTGTTGAAACCACATCTCCTGGACATCATGGTTATTCAATTCAGGAATGAAAAAATTAGTAATCATGGCTCAGCATCGATCACCATTGACTGTAACGTTCTGGCCACCATCGTTTTTGAAAAAGTACGGACCAATGATTCCACCACCCCATAAAGCGCACCAAACAGTCAGTTTTTCTGGATGTAACGGTGTTTCCACATACACTTGAGGATTACCTTCACTCCAAATGCGGCAGTTTTGTTTGTTGACGTAGCCATTCAACCAGAAGTGCGCTTCATCGCTAAACAAAATTCGCTTATGAAAATCGGGAACAACGGTAATCTCGTTTTGGGCCCATTCGACGAATCTACGCCTTACTTGATGATCGTTTGGCTTCAAATCTTGCACGAGTTGGATTTTGTAAGCACGCAAACCAAGATCCTTCCGCAAAATCTTCCATAAAGTGGATGGACACAGATCCAATTCCTGTGCTCGATGGCGGATGGACTCTCTCGGGTCTTCCTCTACAGCAGCAATAGTTTCTTCTATACGCACCGTACAGCGTCTCTGGGGTTGCGAGTTATCAATAAGAGTAAACGTGGTGCGAAAACGTTCCATGGTTAATCGAATTATCTGCTCTGATGGACGATTTTGTCGACGATAAAATGGACGTAGTGCACGATACGTTTTCCGCACAGAACCATTATTTTCGAAATAAAATTGCACTATTTGCAAGCGTTGTTCAGGCGTGAGTCTATTCATGATGAATTGCCAAACCAAACTGAGAATAAATCACTTGACAGCTGTTAAATCGTTCGCCATCCTGAAAAGTAATGCCAACTTAAAGTTCTATACCTCTATAAAAAAACACCCTTTATAATGACATTGCGCTGGCTGCGACGTGTGCCTTCATCCTCGCATGTTTCTTCACTTTCACTCTCTAATACACTGTCTATCGCCTGGTATGCATTAACGTGTTTCGTTCTGAAATGCATTTAAGTCACACAGATTCCCAGTATGTTCCGAGTGTTAACTCGTATGGCTCTTTGAGCCTGCAGTGTCCAGTCAAGAGGTCAATTACTAACCACATTTGCTTCTTGATTGTCAGTTTGATGCATGACTTTCTGCTACTATTGTAATTATCCAATAAAACTTTTAATTGTTAATTTGGGCGAAAAAGAATCTCGTCCACTTCGCAAATTCAATTTCGTTTCGTATACTCTTCTATACGACAGATTTTTGAGAAACTTTTCATGGCAATTTTTTATTTACTCTCAGAGTTTTTGCCAGAAATCTGCTGAGAGGAAGTTGCCGAAGAAATATTTTTTCATATTTCGTTTTGATGTCTTGCCTGGGGCTCGAACTCTGGCTTTTCGTCTAATAAGCCAACACACTATCTACTAGACCACGGCGACTTCAAAAAAAATCTGTCGTTCGGGGTCGACTTTAAACTGTAGGTCCCGCTAGTCATGTATAAAATTAACACACACAACATAAGTGGTGTGAGAAACTAGGTCGTAATCCTGACTGAAGGGTTGTAATGACCAATTATGTATGTATGTTATGTTATGTGTACTCTTCCATACATCTCTTCCACTTTCTCAGCAGTATTTTGGCAAAAGGTTTCACAAAAATCCCCTTTAAACTCTAGATACCCCCTTCCAGGGATCAAATTGTGACACACAACATGGGTTTTGTGAAAAGCTAGGTTGTAAAAGTGACTAAAAGGGCTGTAATGACCAATTTAGTATGCAAGCATGAATGCGTAACCCTGTAGTAAGTTCAGAACATCTAAGCTAAGGTTTTTAAGCTATTCATAAAAAAACATACACACACACACATACATATGTACATACATACAAAAAGTTTCATTTCATTGGTTTGGAAGACATTATTCCTGTAATTTATGAATAAAAAATTAAAATAAAAAATAATAAAAACAATAAATATTACATAGAATTGTTAATGATTAATAAATTAGAAATAAATATTTGAAAAATCGTTTGTAATTTTGTTTTGCCTTTTTTTCAAGTTCTTAATGCCTTTCATTCTAACATTTTCAGCGAAAGCTTTCTGTGAATAGTTTAACTTTTTAATCCTCCAAGCTTTTTCTCTCAAATTATCTTATTAGCTTGTTTTAGTTAAAATTGTTAATAATTTTTTTTTTCAACAAAAAAGCTTTCGTAAGCTTTTTATATTTACAAGCTTTTTTAAATTTCTTTTTTAATTCTTTTGTTGTTTTCTTTAAATTTTTTTTGTTTCAATTTTTTTGGTTGTCTTTTAAAATGACTTTCTTAATGATTTTTAAAGAAAATAAAAAAACCTAGAAAATAATGTACTTTTTGAATGAAAAAGGAATAATGAAAACAAAAACAAAAATAAAAAAGAAATGAAATCAAATCAAATCAAAAATAAAAATACAACAAAAACTTCCCACTGCGCTTTTATATTTAAAAAAAATAATTTAAAAAAAAAACTCTAAAAAGAAATATTTTTTATTAAAAATCTATTACAAATACAAACAAAAAACCATTTTTTTAATTGTTTTTAATTGTTGTTTTATTTTTCTTGTTTTCATTTTCTCTGAAAAAAAATTTAATTTTTTTATTTTTCCATTGAAGAATACATATGTCTTTTAGTCGAAAGCTTTTAAATGTTTTTTATGGTTTTATTTTCTTCTTTAACAAAGAAAAAACACAGAATTTTTTCTTTCATCTAAATGTTGTTTAATTAATGTTTATAAATTCAATTTTTTATTTCAATTTTTTTTTGATTTTCTTAAAAAACAATTAATGTGTGGTGTTCAAGCAAAAACTTATTCAAATTTCTAGTCCATATTGCCAGCTTTTATGTTTTAAATTTCTAACCAAAAAAAAGAAGCTTTTTTTGAATAGGCATTTTAGATTTTCAATAAATTTTTGTCTTACACTACAACAACATTTATTTTAATTTAATTTTTAATTTTCTTTCAAGAAAAAAATCCTAAATTATTATCAAAACCGTAATGCTTTATTTGTTCACTCACCTGAAATATTAAAAAAAAAAAACAAAAAATTTTACAATAAAATCTTAAAAAACAAATGCAAGCTTTTCAAACAATCAAGTTTAACTTTTTATTTTTTAAAAAAATTTTAATTTTTTCTTTTAAATTTTATTTAGTTTTTGTTTTATTACTTTTTTTACATTTTTTTTTTTTTGTTAATTGGCAGCAACATAATTTCTGTTTTGTTCTTATAATTTTTAACAGAAGTGTGTTAAACAAAGGAGCTTTAAAAGCATTTTCAAAACCTTATGGAATGCTTAATAATGTTCATGTTTTTAGATTTTCCAGAGATCAGCAAGGAATCGTTTTTTCGCTACTCATAAGCACTCATGAAATTTTGAATATAAGTGAGTCAACAATATTGAAATTTAACTATGTACTCTGCTGCATTCGTACTCACTACAACGTTGATCTATAAGTACAGGTTGCAATGAGTAGGCGCACAACTTTGACATCAAACTCATACCATCGGAAATATGTTTGACTCATAAAGCTACTCATTCAGATGCTTACAATCTTACAAAAAAATAAAACGAACACATAAGTAAAAAAGACAGAGCAGCAAGAAGAGCCAACACACAACCTTTTAGTGAGTGTTTCAGTGTTTGTACGCGATTCATACTTATTTTGTGCTTCGTGTATATATTGAGTTGTGTGGAGAGTCGATCGAAATCAATAACATCATACGTGTTGTTAAGTATGAATATGATGAGTACTTAAAACTTTGAATATGAGCAGAGGAGGTTCCATGATATTAAAATAAGTATGAATGCATATAAGTATCAGAAATTATGAGTAAAATTCGATTCTACTCATCTTTTTGAATACTCATTGCTGATCTCTGCTGTACGTACGTACGTAATTGATCGTTACAACCCTGCAGTCAGGATTACGACCTAGTTTCTCACACCACTCATGTTGTGTGTGTTAATTTTATACATGAGTGGCGGGACCTACAGTTTAAAGTCGACTCCGAACGACAGATTTTTGAGAAACTTTTCATGGCAATTTTATTTACTATCCCGAGTTTTTGCCAGAAATCTGCTGAGAGGAAGTTGCCGAAGAAATACTTTTTGTATTTTGTTTGATGTCTGGCCTGGGGCTCGAACCCTGGCTTTTCGTCGAATAAGCCAACACACTACCTACTAGACCATGGCGACTTCATATCTGCTGTACCCGCAGCGTTAAATAATAAGGCGTTTGAAGCTTTTATAAAATTATTAAAAAGATTTGCCTTTTCCTAGCTTCCCTTTCACTGCTGATATTAAGCTAATAATTATAATAAGTTCGTCAAAATTAAAGCAACGAAGTCATAACACTTGAATGTTAGAATGTCCTTTCCCCTAAATGATTATGTACTATAGCACGGTGTTATGCAATTACCAGAAGTATAACCAGTAGGGTAAATCAGCCATTATTAGAACACACTCCTCCAACAAAAAACGATCTCTGGGTTCCTAAAGATAAAAATATTGAAGGAAAAAAATTCTGCGTGAGATCGACTTTCCTCTGCAGATAGGCAAACGAATGATTTCATACTTATTTGTAATGGAAACTAAACTACTTGCACAGAGACCAAACAAATCTGGACTCGGATATATGCAGAACAAAACGTAACCGGAGTCCTTCATAGGAACAGCGTTGCCGTAACAACAGGACATTGGCCCCACAAACCCGAAGCTAAAAATAACTCACTCAACGTCTTCTGCAGAAGCTATAATAACGAGACATAAGTGAGAACCGCAGAACATCTCCAATGTCATTATTTGGGCTTGAAAAAAAAGATGGACACCCAGAATTTAGTAACAAACAGGGTCTAGCTAAAGGGGATATCCATGATATCCATCCAGTGCCTCATAAAGCTATAGGGATGGTTTAGAAATTTCAGCCTGAAGTTCGATTTGAATGATGGTATAGGAATCGATATTACAACGTGTACGTATAAGTTTCACTCTTTTTGTTGGCATTATAGTCAAGAGGTTTCCGATTTCTTAACAAAAAAGAGTCCCTCCAAAAACGACACGGAAAAAGGCTTTTTAAACCATTTTTGAACAGCGATCAGTAAAAGCTTTTTAAAAACTTTTGTTTAACACACTTCAACCATTTTGTTTTTCGTTTTTTAATTTATTTCTTTTAAATTATATTCGAAATAAAAGAATTTTAACAAAATTAATACAAAAAAATAAAGAAAAAATCAAGAGCCAAATATTTAATAACATTATCTCTTTTTTTCTCTCTTTTTGCATACACTTTTCTCTCTCTTTCTCTCTATCTTACTCTTTCTCTCTCTCTCTCTCTCTTTACAAAACTAACATTTTAATGAAACTAATGCCTCAAACCTTTACTCTCTCTCGACAAATATTTTTTATTTGCTGGTTTTCCTTTTCTTTTTTAATTTTGTTTTTCTTTTCTGTTCCCTTCTATATATTTCTCTCTTTCTTTTTCTCTCTCTCTCTCTCTCTCTCTCTCTGGGAAAAAAAACTGTATTTCTCTTTTTGTGAAAAAAAAAAATCTCATGATCCCCCTTATAAAAGGGCAACGCTGCCAATTCATCGGAAACATCAATGGCCACACAGCCGGGTGGTTCGGTAACATCGAGAGCGGCATCGGAGTCAAGATCAGGACCGCCGGGATCCAGTAGTGGTGCTGGCACTACAGGTAATAGCAGTGGTGCAAATGCGAGTAGTACACAGACTGGTGCAAAATTTCGTCATGGCCTATTGCAGCTTATGATTCACACAATAGATCCGCTACATGATGGTGAGTTCATGATGTTTCCATAGTGTTTTGCACACCACTCACACACACTCACACTCACTCAGTCACTCCCAACTCACACATGCACATACATATATACGCAACCAACCACCTCATCTACCATACCACGCATAAACAGCATACGCTTCCCATACGATCTTGTGTAACACAGAGACAGCAGCAACATCAACACCGTTACACCAACACCGTTACACCTACAGCCACTTTATCTTTGTAAAACTTTAAAAAAAAAATTCAAACTCACCACACGCAACAAACAACACACGCTCTCTTTCAATTTCTTTATTCACCTTCAATCCAATCAAAAAAAGAAAACATTTCCCTGTTAATTTCCTGTAAAAACTTGAATTAAAACTCAAATCTTATCCAATCCACCTCCAGTAAACGTAACGTTGATCAAGTAAATCATTTTCAAAAGCTCTCTCTCTCAGTATCAATATCATTACGTTACAAAATTAAAAACCAAAATTTATTTGCAAAAATGTTTAACAAAAAAAATTAAAAATAAAGAAAAGAGCTGAATATTTAATTTAAATTAATTAATTAAATAAAAATAAATATTTTAAATAAATTAAGCTTTTTCGCTTTAACTGCTTAGGAAAATGAAATATTTTATTAAAAAAAGCAAAAAAAAATTAAAAAATAAAATTAAAAAAAGCTTTTAGTGTAACCCGTTATAATTTGCTTTGTTTTGAGTTTGAGTTTGTTTACGAAATTGGAAAATTATCGTTAAAAACTAGAGAAAAATATTAAAAAATAATTATTTCATTTGCTTGTTTACTGTGTTTAAAGTTTAAATAAAAAAATAAAATAAAATAAAATAAAAAAATTATATGCAGGGTGATTTAAAACAAAAAAAAAATATTTCAAAAAGAGAAATTTTTAAAGTTTACGAACAAAAATTAACATTTAAAATAAATAAAAAAATAAAAATTCGCAATTAATTTTTTTTTTAATTAATTTTCATGAAGCTTTTAAAAAATATTGAATTTAGATTAGCAGCAGTAATAGTACTGTTCTTAGATATTTTGCTTTCAATTTCAGTTAGTTTCTTTCCATTTATGAAGTTTTCTTATTCTCAAGACCTTCTTGAATGGCATTACACAGAGTCTGTTCCAATGTTTCTCATACCATTAGAACTATATTGTCTGTATAACTTTGGTAGTCAATATACGCCTACACAACCAAGCTAGGCAGTAGTGATCAACCACTGGTTGTGCTGACCTTTACTATCTCGTCACCCCTGCCCCCCCGGGAAAGGCTTTAATAAAGTGCGAGCCACTTATCCCTTGTTTCTGTAAGACGAGTATCTATTGATATGGAAAACACAAACGAAACTGAGAATATTCAAAGAATGTGGATATAAAGAATACGCATCATGTAGAAGTAAAATTTCTTATGGCGGGTCGTAACATTACGGCCCGCTCTCACCAAAATATTTTTAAAAATCATTTCTTGATGAGAGGGAGGAAGACAGAAGGAAAATGAACACAAACAAAGAGCGTAACAATCTGTTGCTCTCATCGTACGTATGTACATGTGTATGTATTCTTGTGTTTATTGATTTAGTTGTCGATCAGACTGCGACAAGCATACATGTGCTGCGGATGCTTTATCATTTTATTTCAGAATAACACTCGAAGAATATTTTGTGTTAAAAATGTTCTATGTCAATAGCTGGGCGTATTTTATTTTGTCCCATAGTATAGTTTTTTTAAATGCTTTGGAATGCTCGTTTTTTTTATTTTAATAAAAAATGGTTTTTTATTTATCTAAAAAACATGGCCTAATTTTTAAGCCAAAGATGGATAGCTTCATGTCCTTTTAATAATAAAATCGATGTTTTATTTTATTTTTATTTATCCAAAATTATTAAGACAAAGATAGACAGCCTTACATATGTCTGTTGATGAAATGAAAATAAAAATAGAGTATATTACTAACATTTTTATATGGCTGTAAATAAATAAATTCTCTCAACTTATTTTCTCTCTCTCACCCACTAATCCATAACCATAGGCATGTGTTAACCTAGAGGAAAATTGTTAGTAATAATGTCAAGTCTACTTATTAACCCAATGATATGTATATGTGATCGGAAAAAATAGTAAAATTGTACTGCACTAAGACACTAAGACACCGTATTTAACTTGGCAAGTATTCTTCCAAAAATCGAAATGATTTCTCATTGATATTAGTGAATACTACTGTGATATTTCTTTGGGTGTATAATTGAAGTCTGAAAAAAACGACATGAACCTTCTTCTTTAAAAACTGACAAGATTTTTACGCTCTTTTTAACGAACATTCTTGATGTTCGTGTCCTATGTGTGTAAAAAGCCGAAGATGTTCTTCCCCTGAGGGACCACCAGAAAATTAAATAAAAAGTGGTCAAACAACAAAAACGCAAGATGAGAACAACGCATTGTTACGCTCTTGGTTTCTGTATCATTCCCTTCTATCTTTCCCCCCGCGTCATGAAATATTTTTGAAAAATATTCCAAAATATGTTAAAATGCACATTTTTTATACTTTATTTTCTTTGGTCTATTTCATACAAACAGACATTCGTCTCAGTATGAGCCTGTCTGTACACCCGGACAAACTTCAAAATTACTATTCTAACCCAAAAGGCTACATCCTTCCAATTTTACTCAGTTTCATGCCATACTTTTTAAGTTTCTTCCAAATGTCTTTGTCATCTTATCATAGATGGTTATATTGCAATGGGTTGGGAGTTACTCTTCGCATAATGCATTTTGGATTTTTCACTTGATTTCCACGCCTCTTTAGTTAAATTATAATCGAAATAAAAGAATTTTAACAAAATTAATACAAAAAAATAAAGAAAAAATCAAGAGCCGAATATTTAATAACATTATCTATTTAATAGGTGGCCTATTCAATGCCCTATGACCTCTGTATACGCTCTGTATATCTTACTGAATATTTTTTCAAAATCATTTAAGCTTTTTTAATAGGTTTTGCTGAAGCATTAAGCTTTTAAAGTTTTACAAAAATTTTAATCGGCTTGTTCTCTTAACGGAAAAAAACTTAAAAAAAAAAAAAAAAAAAAAAAAACTTTAAAATTTTGTCTTATAATTTAATATCGCGTTTAAACGTTTATAAACAAAAAAAATAAAAGCTCTTTTCAATTGAATAATAACAAATAAGGCATGTTTAAAAGACAATTAAACGCTTAAAATATAAAATTGTTTAAAACTATATAAGAAAACATAATAAAATTATATTTGAAATGAAAAACATTGAAAACATTTGAACATTTTCTCATGCATTCGGCTTAAAAGCTTCTTAAAATCAAAAAAAAAACATCGCTCGCTCTCTTACTTCAAAACACAAACTAACTCTCTGTCCAATGGCTATGATACACTGTTTTATAAAACAAAACTTATACACACACACATACTCAAACAAACTCACTTAAGCCAGCCTATGTTTTCAAATTGTTTCAAAACACACTCAAACTCTTGCTCTCTCTCTCTGTCTCGCTCTTTCAAAGTCTCTATCAGTTTCTGTATGACTGTGTAAAAACAAATACTATGTGCATGTGTGTGTGTGTTTTATATAAAAAAATGTTTAAAACCAAAACACACACACACGCACTTAATCACATATATAAACAAACACAAATTAACCTGCCTTTTATATCCTTTTTATATATAAATACCGTATTTTATTTAAAAGCAAACAAAAAAAAAACAGAAAAAAGACAAAAAAAATACCTTTCCATACTCTCTCTATCTGTCTCTCTCTCAGTAGTTTCAGTGTTTGTACGTGCGTTCAATTTTAAATTAAAAATTTAAATTTAAATTAAAAAACAAAACAGAATTAATTGTTAAAAAAATTTATTTTAATTATAAATAAAGAAACAAAAAAAAAAGACAAATAATATTAAATACTAAATATCATCACCCTGTATATAAAGAATATGAAAAAAGAAGAGAATTTGAATTCAATTAATAATTCATTTAATTTGTTTTTATTTTGAGTTTAAAATGGAAAAAAATTGGTTTAAAACGTTAAAATTAGAGATGTTTTTAAAGAATAAAATAAAATTTAATTATAATTTGTTTTTATAATTAGTTTAATACAAAAAAAAAGAAATTTAAAAAATAATACTGATTTTTAAATAATTAAATGGTTTTTAGTTGTGTTTTTGTTGTAATTTATTACGTTAAATAATTTGTTAATAAATTTTTAAAACATATTATTATTATTATAATACAATATATACATACGTACATATTTACTTATCTATATTACATACATATATAAAATAATATTTGTGTTAATTGTTGTCAGTTTGAAGTTAAATTTTTCTTTAAATAATTTAAATAATTCCATTATTAATGTTTTTTGGCAAGTTCTTGTTTTGTGTTTAAATATTTTTGTTATTTACGTGTAGTATTTGAATTAAAAAACAAAAGTTTTTAAAATTCATTCTAAAAAAATTATTTTTAAAATTAAGTCTGCTGTTTAAAAGCTTTCAGCAAAAGAGAGAGTAATATTGTTAAGTCTTAAGTATTAAGTTTATTAAAAAAAAAAAACAAATAAGTTAAACAATAATGCATATTTATTCATAAATTTTAACATTTAATTAAATTTTTTTGAAATTTTAAATGAAAAGTTTGGTGGAACTCGCTTTGTTAACAGTTAGTTATTCTACGCCATCATTTAACAGGAATTCTAAATAAAAAAATCCAATGCTCTGTCTTTGTAGGTGTTATTAAATGAACTTTAAAATAAGCAAAGTTAAGCAAAGTTAAGTCTTACAAGCATAACACAATAACTACCTAAACAAATAAGCAACGCTTTGCTATTATTTATATATTTATTTACATGTGTGTGTGCATAATTATTTATCTAAACAATACCTTTAAAAAACCAAAATAATTGCTGTTTGGAAAATCAACAAAAATCTTCTGGTAGATGTTGTTGTTGCTTTTTCCATAAACTTATGCTCTCTTCCGTTATTCTGTACGAAATAGAACCAGTCTCGGTATGCTTCGCATTTTACAACGTGTAAAAAATAAAGACGTATAAAAATGAGTGTGTATTTGTAACAGGAATATGAATTGAAAGCACTGACTCTGTACTATACTTTACTCCGCTCTCATTTACTACAACAGTACCAATGGAAAAATGTGTTTGTTTATGTTACACGTCTATGTAGTACGAAACACTTTCTCTTTCTCTCGGCTACACATTACCTTCTCCCAATTACACACATACATACATATGTATATTACTACTTGTAATTAAAAATAAGAGCCTCGTATTTTGTTTTGCTTTCACAAGCAGTAGAGATGCCATTGTTATTGAAAGAGTGTTTTAACTCTAGAAAGAGCATAAGTAATCTGAACCAAAAGAAGAAAACGCGATCCCAGAATGAAAACGACGGAGTAAATACAATATTTCTTTACTCACCTTCAATTTACTACTTTATGCTTAAAAATAGCAACAAATATGAAACAATAACATGAAATTTATTTACAATAATAAAGAAACCCTTTCACTTAACAGCTAAATGGTGTACAAAGAAGTGAGTGAAATAAAGGGTGTTTTTTATAGAGGTATAGAACTTTAAGTTGCAATAAAACAACGATGGATTATTCGATTGACATGAATTTTATTTATCCGAAAGATAATCTTGTGGCATTACATTTTAAATATGATTTCTGGCATATGACCGCCACGGCTGACGCGGATGTAGTCCAATCTGGACGACCAAATTTCGATGAATTTTTCCAACATTTGTGGCCGTATATCGGCAATAATACGGCGAATGTTGTCTTCCAAATGGTCAAGCGTTTGTGGCTTTACCGCATAGACCAATGACTTTACATAGCCCCACAGAAAGTAGTCTAGCGGTGTTAAATCACAAGATCTTGGAGGCCAATTCACAGGTCCAAAACGTGAAATTAGGCGGTCACCTAACGTGTCGTTCAATAAATCTATTGTGGCACGAGCTGTGTGACATGTTGCGCCGTCTTGTTGAAACCATATCTCCTGGACATCATGGTTATTCAATTCAGTAATGAAAAAGTTAGTAATCATGGCTCTATACCGATCACCATTGACTGTAACGTTCTGGCCACCATCGTTTTTGAAAAAGTACGGATCAATGATTCCACCAGCCCATAAAGCGCACCAAACAGTCAGTTTTTCTGGATGTAACGGTGTTTCCACATACACTTGAGGATTACCTTCACTCCAAATGCGGCAGTTTTGTTCGTTGACGTAGCCATTCAACCAGAAGTGCGTTTCATCGCTAAACAAAATTCGCTTATGAAAATCGGGAACAACGGTAATCTCGTTTTGGGCCCATTCGACGAATCTTCAAATCTTGCACGAGTTGGATTTTGTAAGCGCGCAAACCAAGATCCTTCCGCAAAATCTTCCATAAAGTGGACGGACACAGATCCAATTCCTGTGCTCGATGGCGAATGGACTCATTCGGGTCTTCCTCAATCCTACGCTCTACAGCAGCAATAGCTTCTTCTGTACGCACCCACCGTACAGCGTCTCTGGGGATGCGAGTTATCAATAAGAGTAAACGTGGTGCGAAAATGTTCCATGGTTAATCGAATTAACTGCATTGATGCACGATTTTGTCGACGATAAAATGGACGTAATGCACGATACGTTTTCCGCACAGAACCATTATTTTCGAAATAAAATTGCACTATTTGCAAGCGTTATTCAGGCGTGAGTCTATTCATGATGAATTGCCAAACCAAACTGAGAATAAATCACTTGACAGCTGTTAAATCGGTCGCCATCTTGAAAAGTAATGCCAACTTAAAGTTCTATACCTCTATAAAAAACACCCTTTATATATGGAACAGAAATAGGGATACAAAATACTTAATCTCTTTCGCTATTCTCTCTCTCTTTGCCACTCTTTAATCCTTCCAAACATATTACTTCTGCTTTTACAGGCATCATGGTGTACATCCAATGCATAAAACACTAGGCACATTATTGCATATCTGGTCTTTATTCTACCGGATATTCTACCTTCAGTTTCTGTGGTATTTTCTTTCCGAATGTTACTATCTACAATAATACTAAGTATTGTGGTCTTGTCAGGTCAACTCCACTGACATGATCCATGAACTTACAATCTCAAGACGTTCTTGAATGATGTTGCAAAAAATCTTTTCAAATTTTTTTTCAGCCATTTGTAATAATATCATCTGTATAGCCTTGGCAGTCCATGACCGCCTCAGATAATTTCATCAAGGGTTCATTGAAAAACAAGCTTCATGTTAATGTGGGCCTCTTCGTACATATGCAGGTCGTATATTTCTTAAAATATCATGACCAATGCAAAGTCTAAACATTATAATGAGATAAATTCCCTGAGTGTTTCATTTAACTTTGATTTATAAAACAAAAGTACTTAAATTTATGGCATAGGTTGTCGTGACATTAAATAGATTTGATGGAATGAAATTTTTCAAATTACCAATTTAATGTGTGATTAAAAAGGGATCTTAGCTTTTAACAAAATTTTAAAATCATTAAAAAAAATTTTTAATTCATATGAAAGCTGTGTATTTGTATGTGTCGGATGCAGTGCTTCTATCTGTATGTAAATAATAAATGACCATGTTAAAAACATGTCCTTAACGTTGTGTTTAAATGAATTTGAATTGAAATTAATTTAAAAATAAAACACCAGTGGTTAGCAAAACATTGTTTAAAACATTATGACAATAACATACAACAACGTCCGACAACAGGAAGAGAGGGTTTTTTTGATAATTTTTTTTATTTTTCCTAAAATTTTCCAAAACAACATTGAAATGAAATATTTTTCATTAACCCTTAAGCGTACTGCATGTAATTAATAAAAAAAAATTGAAAGAACAGACGTTCTTTAGCATAAAAATTAAAGCCTTTTAAGGGTTAAAACCTCCTCTATTTAACTGTTAAATCATTAGCAAAAATACGAAATTCACCACTTTCTCTTCCTTTCACAAATATTTAACAATGAATTGCTCATGTCATATGCACACAAACTAAGTGTGTGGTGTAAGTATGAGTACAGCAAACCTGCTGTCAATGAAATAAACCCACTTCGCTTGCTTATGCGTGTGTGTAGAAAAATTTGTCGTCGTCGTTGTATTGTGTATCGTTTTTATTTCTGGTTTTGTTTTGATCATTTAACAACGTCATCATCTTACTGATTAAACAAATACAGAGTCTGGTTACTCTATTATGAGGCTGCAAACAAATATGAAACCTTAAGCTCTCTCTCTTCTCTCTTTTACTTATGCTCTCCTGCTCTTACTGTTACTGTGCTTGTGTTGTGTGTGTGTGGTTATTGTGTGGCTTTTGTAGACTTAAGCTTATACTCTGGGGAGTTGGGGGTGGTAAATGTGTCGTTTACATGTGTTATATTTTTTTGCACAACAGCAACAACAACAACAAAAAATAATAACTGGTTATTCAACAACAACAACAACAATAAGAACAATTTCATATTGTTTAAAATTGTATGGGTTAATGTATGTGTGTGTGTACATTGCTTGCATGTGTGAATGTGTAGAAGTTTATACAATATGAGTCCCAGAGTGTGTAAATGTTGAGTGTCATTGCCAACAACAACAACGGTAACGGTAACGGAAGTGACAGTGACTATCAACAACAAACATTGTTTATGTTTTTATGTACCAAGTGCTTACATACACACATACAAATGCCTATACTCTGTGCTATAAGCTTTCATACTCTCTCTCTCTACATATTATTTTCTTTTTATTGTTTTTTTTTCTCTGGCATTTTATAACACACACTTTCACACACACACATGCTCATACGTAGTATGTATTCGTTTAAAACACACCATAATTGTGTAATATTTTTACCTCTTGCCTTCACACACAGGCACAGAACTTAAACAATACGAGTTTAAGTGTCAATTTAAACGTTTATAATGCAATTTCTTTATTGCATATGTTTAGGTTGAGTATGGTTGTGTGTGTGCATGTGTGTGACCATACCAACAGCATTTTCATTTTTTATTCTAAAGTTTTCAATTAAGGGTCACATAAATTAACACTCTGGACATTTACGTGTATGCCAAACATAACACAACGTAACGTAACGTAACGTAATGTAACGTAAACGAGCTGTTGGCATATGACTTAAAAAAGTTTTAATTGAAAAGAATCAGAAGTTAATTTAAAAAAGAAAAATTAAAGAGTAGAATTGAAGGGAAGAATTAAAATAAACGAGTTTCCTTTTGAAATAAAGGCTTCAGGACCTTTAAAAAAAGGAAATATAAAATGTCTAAAGATTGGTAACGTATTAAAACTTAAATAAAACTGGCCAGAGAGCTGAGTTAACTTTATTTAAACAAGATCCACATGCGGTTTACGAAAACCTACAAAGCAGATAAATTAGCCATAATTCAGGCTTTAGTTACTGAGAAGATTTTATGTACATTACTTGGGCAGCTCAAAATACGGCTAAGGAAGCTCAGCTCATCGGGCCAAAGCTAGATGTTTCAGTTCCCATTAAAGTTCTGTTCCTTCAAATCAAAAACTGAAATATTAAGTCAAAAAAATTTAACAGTGGCATACTTTTAGGCAAATTTTTCTAAATATTTCATTGAAATGAAATCACGTTTGTTTTAAATTACAGACTAATTTCCAAACTGCTAAAATCAATTGCTTTTAAAGTTCTCAAGAGAAAAAGATTTTCCTTTTTGATAAATTCCAAACAATAATTTTTAAGCTCCTAAATGTATGCTGTAAGATTACAAAAAGTCCACATTATTCCAGTAAATAAAACAATTATTTCATTTGGAAACTATTTCTAGTCAAATTAAACGAAAACAGAATCCCATTTATTTTACTCAAATGCTCTATTGAAAGTGATTTCTTCACCACCGAAAAATTATTTCTGATGCTCAGAAAGAGGAAAAAATACGGAATTATTGAATCCATAATGGAAAACCTCTAAATGCTTGTGTTCATTTCTGGCTGAATTCAATTGAATTGAATTTTTTTTTTTGTTGTTATTGTCGGTTGTTTTATTTTTTAATGCCAACGGAAGTGTTTTTTTTTTTTTTGTTTTTGGTTTGTGCTATCTGTCTGTTAGTCTAACAGGATTTCAAATTCAAATGTATAAGAGCGTGTGCTCAAGTGAAGTAAAATTTTAACGTTTTTAGTGGTCAACAGCAGCAGCAGCATCAATGAAACGTTTAATGCTGATGTTTTCAAAAGAGGTCTCGCAATCACAAAAAAAAAACAAAATAAAAATGGAAAAAATCTTTATCTAAAGCCAACTTGATGATGATTGCGTTACTAATGAGTAGACATTAAATGTTTACCCCATAATCCCCATCTATTGTCCTCTACCACTAGGTTTCCTTATAGTTTACATGGCAGGGCAATCACATGAATTGTCATCATCATCATCATCATCATCATCATCATCATCATCATCGTTGTCCTCATTTTGTTTTTTGTCTTTACAACACTTTTTAAAACATTAAAGTGCTATGCTGCTGACATACCCTCCAGTCTTGTGAAGATTTTTAAGCAAATTTTGCAAAAATTCTGGGTTCATGGACAGAAGATTTTAAAACCACATGAGTGGGAGTGTGTGTGTGTTACTTTTTCTTTTTTCTTTTTTGTTGTAAATTTTGTGAATGTCTTTCATTAAATAGCTCTTCCGTTAAACAGCATTAAGATGACATGATGTATAATAAAGATTTCGTTTATCATTTCTCTGTTTAACACGCAAAAACTATCCTTCACTCCTTTAAGGTCAAAGAGCGTTTCAGTGTTTTTTGGCTCGTATTACTCAGAGTCTTTGCGAATACCTAAATATTATAGAGTTTACTGGTCTAGTCCAGGTGACAGTTAAGAACGAAGCTTGTGCGATGCTTGATAATTCTTGTATCAGAGCAATGGTAGATGAGGGTCTCATTGCCACGGTTATATCAACACATGCCATGTTGAACTGTACTGCACAGTCTAATCAGTTTCGCAAGCTGTGCTCCCCTAAATTATGCTATAATTTTTAATTATTTACAATTCTTTTGCAAAATAATTACAATTTTTGGGGTCTAATAAAATATCGTAAAAAAATTTAAAGCATAATTTAGGGCATATTTTCTCACGTAGAAATAACTAAAAGTAGGCAACATATTCGATTTTTTGTGACTTTTCTTAAGTAAATACGACTGATTCGGTATTTGGTTTTATTTCCAATGATTTTTCGATTTCTTTTAAATATTCTTTCGTATAAGAAAAGAAAAAAAAACATGTTTTATGTGTTCAATTCTGTTTGGTGTCTTGTGTAAAATAAATAACGTTCAATTACCGAAGGTATAAACGTGACTGTTAACACATTGACTATTGGGGGTGTTACAGGCAAAACCAACAAAGATTTTTTAGCGCCCCACTATTACTCAACTTTTCTTTTTAAATAAAACACTTTATTAATCAATATTATTTTTATTTAAATATTTTTCAAAAGTAAAAGCGAGAAGCGCTTTAAAACTGTTTTGTGTGATTCCGCCGACTTTACAAACAGGAGTGGCATTATTGCCCAAATTTTAATAAGCACAAACTTAAAGAAAATTGGCTACGTGGCATTTGTTACTTCACCGTTATTCCTTTTTTGCAATAAATATTGTGTTCAACATAAATATGTATACAACTACTAAAGATAAAAGAGAATATGAATAATGATCATCAACCATTCACATATGCATAAACATATGAACATCAATATACATATTTATATATTAGTAAATAATTTAAAAAACAAGACAGATATTTAAAAGATTGGAGTCGACAATTATTTAGCCGCAACAGTTCCCTCCTCCGTAAACGAGGTCGATGGGTTGAGTTTACCTTCAAAGGCACCAGAAACGTCCAAAACTGCTAATTTGGCCACTGGTCTTTGCAAAATACCACTCTTGGTTTTGATTGTTGCCCTGCGAACTTGGCCATCTTTTGCTACCACAGTATCAATCACCATCCCTTTGGGCCAACTATTTCTGGGTAGGTCTGGGTCGACAATAACGACTACATCTCCTGGTTTAATGGGTGGTTGTTTGGTGAACCATTTGCTCCTTCGTGAGATAATGGGTACGTATTCTTTCAGCCATCTTCGCCAAAACTGATCAGCAAACTCCTGCGTTCTGTACCATCTCTTTCGAAGGTCCATACCTTCGTTTACAATTGGTTTGTAGCCATCTGATGAGCCAATTAGAAGGTGGTTGGGCGTGAGAGCTTCATCATCGCTGTTCTCAATCGAAACAAAGGTTAATGGGCGACAATTTATTGTGAACTCAGCTTCACACAATGCATTTTTCAAACTCTCATCAGTGAACTTCATTGTTGGACAAATGCTGTAAATGGTCGATTTAACAGATTTTACTAATCTCTCCCAAGCACCGCCCATGTGCGGTGCCGCGGGTGGATTAAACTTCCACTTGATTTGATCAAAGGTCGTTTGGAGTGTAGATACGTTTATGTTTTTAAATTGACAGCATAGGATTTTTTCAGCAGCTTTAAAATTAGTTCCGTTGTCGGAATATATTTCCTTAGGGGTACCACGTCTTGAAATAAAATTTCTAATAGTCATTACGCAAGAGCTGGTGTCTAAACTATGTGCAATTTCTATATGTACGGCGCGTACTGTCAGACAAGTAAATATTACACCCCACCTCTTCTCACATCTTCTGCCGACTGTTACATTTATAGGGCCAAAATAATCCACACCCACGTAGGTAAATGGTCGCTCGAATGCAGCTAGCCTTGCTGATGGTAATGCAGCCATTTGCGGAACCTGTGGTGTGGCACTGTTGATTTTACACCACTGACACATTCCTCGTACTTTTCGGAATAAAACTCGTAATTTTGATATATAAAAATGAGACCTTATTTCATTAAGGGCAGTTTCGTGGGACTGATGACGAAATTTTTCATGAAAATGGCGAACTAATAAAAATGTCACGTAGTGAGCAGTAGGCAAAACGATAACGTCTTCATGGTTATTAAGGAATTCTGCTCTTCCGCGGCTTCTGATAACACCATTTTTATCTATGTATATGTTTAGGGAAATTAGTTTACTACCGATAGGTATAGGTTTACCTTGTGCCAAACAATGAATTTCTTCGCCATATTCGCTATTTTGTGCGTATTTAAACAAAAACATCTGAGCCATTTCAATTATGGTGAAGTCGACCTGTATATACTTTCTGATCGTTTTGTGTTTCGAGAATTCCTTAAGACGTAGACAGTACAGAAAGAAGGTTGCAACGGCGCGATATAACCGTTTCCAATTTGAAAAATATTCAATATTCACCTTTGTTATTCTTATGCTTTTAATCACCAAGTTGCAGCGTTTCATTTCTGTTACATCAATTGTTCCAAAATCATCACAGTAAGGCCACTCAACCGGATCAGCGCGTAAAAATTCTGGACCGTCAAACCACATCGGTATATTGGATGGAGCAGGTACCTTCGTAGCAAGGTCAGCGGGATTTTGCTTTGACGGAACCCATTTCCACTGCTTGATATTCGTAGACTCGAGAATCTCACCCACACGATGCATGACGAATTGGTGGAACCTCTTAGGGTCCATTTGCAGCCACTTCAGGATAGTTTTTGAATCACTCCACCAAAACTGAGAGTCGATTTTAATTTGAGGCACTAACATTAGTTTTTTGGCTAGTCTTGTGCCAAGTAAGGCAGCCTGCAACTCGAGCCTTGGAATTGAGAGTGGCTTCAACGGCGCCACTTTGCTCTTGGCAGCGACTAGAGAGACGGTAATGACGTCATTTTTCCTAACACGTAGGTAGCATACGGCAGCGTAAGCATTTTCGCCGGCATCAACGAAAGTATGCAGTTGGACATCGTCAGCGGTTTCCATTAGTGAGGAGTAGCATCTGGGAATTCTGATGGCCGTTATCTTTGGAATAGAGGATTTCCATTTACACCAGCTTTTGTTCAAATCGTCTGTCAACTCCTCGTCCCATGCTATACCAGATCGCCATATATCTTGGATTAGTATTTTTAAGCCTATGGTGTAGCAGGATACAAACCCCAGAGGATCAAATATGGACATCAACACTTGGAGCGTTTCACGTTTGGTTGGTGTTAGGCACTCATTAAAGACATCTCGTTTTAGTCTTGCAAATCTACAAATATATCTGAACTCATCATTATTAGGATCCCAATACAAACCTAATATTTTTGTAGTTGATCCCCAATCTTGCATCGTCATCTCAGGTAGGTTGTTGTTGTCGCTTAAATGCTTTAACACAGGTTCGGAATTGGATGTCCAGTTATGCATTTTAAAGCCACCAGCTTCGTGAATTTCTTTTACCTGCATTGCTAATTCTATGGCTTTTAGTTCATCTGGAGCGCTGTCAATGAAATCGTCGACATAGTGATTTTGTTGTATGGCTTCAACCGCACGAGGATATTTATCTTTGAAGATGTCTGCGTTTTTGTCGCGTACGTAGTGAGCAATGCAAGGAGCACAACTGATGCCGAAAGTCAAAGCTCGCATTACAAAAATAGCTGGTTGTGCGTCATTGGCATTTTCATCATACCACAGGAATCGCTGCGCATGCATATCACTCTCTATTACGTTAACCCTGTGAAACATCTCCGAAATGTCGCCGCATATAGCAATTTTTCCAATACGAAATTTAAGTAGGATTTCCATCAAAGGCTTTAGAAGATCCGGCCCAGGCATCATGAAGTCATTTAACGACACACCATTGGATTTCGCCGCTGCATCCCAAACTAGCCTGACTTTACCCGGTTTGTTGGGGTTGGTGACCACGAATATTGGCAAGTACCACGTTTTGTCACAATGTACCTCTAATTCCTTTGGAGTAAGTTTTTTGGCATATCCTTTTAATAGAAGATTATCAATTTGACTTTGTACAGTTGTTTTTAAAGATGGATTTTTCTTAAATTTATTTTGAAGACACTGCAAGCGACTTAAAGCTGTATTGTAACTATCAGGCAAGCGAACGTTTTTATTACGCCATAGTAAACCAACCTCATAGTGATCGTCAACCTTTTTTGTTGTATTTTCCAAAATAGCCATAGCTCGCTTGTCGTCATAGGAAAGCAGCAGTTTTTCTTTACACGATTCTACGCTGAAGTATTCTTTTACCATATTGTGAAGCTCATTGTATTTCCGTTGGCAATCACACGCATGTATATTTATACGATATTCTTTGGTGCTCTTAGTGCCATAGCCCTGCAACGTCCATCCTAGTCTTGTTTTGGAAGCGATAGGTTGATTCCACAGACCCTCACGTATCTTAAGAGGAATAGCAAGATTCCAGTTATCAGCCCCAATTAAAATTACAGGAGTAGCGTTTTCGTATGATTGTATCGGTAAATTTGCCAAATACGGGAATACTTTTGAAATTTTGCATACATCGATGGTCTGAGGGGAAAGGCCTAAATTGCTCACTGTATGGACATCATTCAGCTGGAATTTTTTACTGTTAGTAACACTCGATATGGTAATGTTAGCCTTCACAGAGTCACTTTCCTGACGAGTTGTGTCGCCAGTCCACCTCAGACAAAGGGGGTCGCTTTCCCCTTTTAGGGCCAATTCATCAAAAACAGTTTTCTCAATAAGTGTCACTGCCGAACCTTCGTCTAGAAAAGCGAAAACTTTTTTTATTTTATTTGACGAATGTATATTTACAGGTATTATGCGAAATAATGGTTGAGATTCATCATAACTGGTGCTGTGCGCATTTACTACCGAGTTTTGTTGATTAGAAGAATTTATGTCATTGCTTGGTTCAGCGCTCACTTTTTTGTGCAGCAATGGGTTATGTTTATACTTGCAACCATCTACACCGCATTCCTTGTTGGAGTTGCACTTACGTCTATGTCTTCCCAAGCATTGACGACACAAATTTTTAGTTTTCACGCATTCCCACTTGCGATTGAGTGACATATTTTTAAACACATCACATTGAACTACTTTATGGATACCATCATTGCATACTAAACATGACGTACTCACTGTGTTGTTAGTGTTGTTGTTCCTGTTGGACTCTTCACGGTTGTGTGTATTTACTGAAGCGCCGGTTTTTCCGAACAGGGGGGTCACGCTACTCGCTGCTTCTGCCATACTGTAAAGCCAATCGCTAAAAATCTTCACACTAGGAACGCTGCAGTCCTTAGGGAACATCGCCCAGCTGAGTTTATGGTTGTTAGGAAGTTTGTCCACCAGTTCTTTTACTAATAGCGGATTATTTAAATGAGAATCCATTTGACATCCTTCCATTGTGGCGCATATGTTGCGAACGCACAATGCAAATTCTATTAAAGTTTCCAATTTATCCTTAATTGGCGGAAAACTTCTGGCTTTGGAAATTGCGCGCTCTAGAATGTGTTCTGGTCTTCCAAAACACATACGAAGTGTCCTTATAATTTCAGGCACCATCTGTGGCACAAGTAACTTATTTTTAACAATCTCACGAGCCTTACCTTTAAGTGATGACTGCAGCCTAATTAAATTTTCAGCATCTGTGTAGCCTGCTAAAGATGTGCTGTTTTCAAAACTGCTTATAAAAAGTGGCCATTCATCGGGATCGCCGTTAAAGGTTGGAAGTTGTTTTGGAAAAGATTGCCTTGCTGCTAATTGTGCTGGTGTTGGCCCAATGCTTGCTGCAGCCACCACTGTTAACCCTGAGTTTGACGTTGGCATCGGTAAATGTGGTGTTGATGATTCGCATGTTTGCGATAATATTTTGTATTTTTCATCTAGGTACTGCCGCTTGACCAGCATCTCTTCTTCGAGATGTTTTAGCTCTAAGTTTCTTTGCCTAGCAATATCATCAAAGTTTCTGTTTTGTACTGCATACGTTGTTTGGCTTTGAATACTTGAAGTGGAGGGTTGAAAGTAATTTGGTGGTACGGACGCTGGAATTAGTGGGTTATAAGCATTTTGCCATAAAGAAGGTGGTAGGTACGACATTATGGGAGCTGAATAAATCGTATGTAGTGGTGTCATTGACGGAGGGGCAGATTGCGGTGGTGCTGTAGCTGCACTTGATGACGTCATCGTAACATAAACTTGTGGACTTACGCCTTGAATTTCGGTTGACGGACGTTGTATATCGGCATTGGTGTTGGTTGGTGTGGACGTGCGAGTTACATGACCAGCAAGTGTTATGGATGAAGTAGCTCTACAGAATTCACAACTCCAACTTACGTTGGCCACGTTACTGTCTACTCCAACACATCCAAAGTGGTACCATTGGTCACAGACGTCACATTGTACCATCTCATCTGTGTCTTTTTCACGACACCTTTTGCAATTATTTCCTCCAGCCATTTGTTATTCCGTTAGAATTTTAGTTTAAATGAAAACACAAAATAATTTAAGCAAAAACAGTTTTAAAGAAATGTTACAGGCAAAACCAACAAAGATTTTTTAGCGCCCCACTATTACTCAACTTTTCTTTTTAAATAAAACACTTTATTAATCAATATTATTTTTATTTAAATATTTTTCAAAAGTAAAAGCGAGAAGCGCTTTAAAACTGTTTTGTGTGATTCCGCCGACTTTACAAACAGGAGTGGCATTATTGCCCAAATTTTAATAAGCACAAACTTAAAGAAAATTGGCTACGTGGCATTTGTTACTTCACCGTTATTCCTTTTTTGCAATAAATATTGTGTTCAACATAAATATGTATACAACTACTAAAGATAAAAGAGAATATGAATAATGATCATCAACCATTCACATATGCATAAACATATGAACATCAATATACATATTTATATATTAGTAAATAATTTAAAAAACAAGACAGATATTTAAAAGATTGGAGTCGACAATTATTTAGCCGCAACAGGGGGTTTTGCTTTCTTACATTTTTAATGCTAATAATAGCAATAGCATCACAGCTCCACTGCCATAGTGGTGGTTTTAAAGACCATCAGCATCACCATTCTCTTGATGGTTGAATGGTGATGCCATTCCTTGTGTTTGTATTTGACCAAGTAATGAAAAACTTTAGATTGCTTACGTTTTTAATACTTTTTCTCATATATTTCTTTGCAAATGGTTCAGATATTGCTACACTACTATGGTCTTGTTTTAGTTTGGTTTGAGGTCATCTGCAGTATGGCACAATGACATAACTTGAATGCTCAGACGTCATGTTGACCATACACACACATATAACCCCGAGCAAAGTGGAAAGAAATAATATTTAAAGTAGAAAAATTCAATATTTACTCATTGATACTACAGAGAATAAAAAGAAACTTAAAGAAATCAAATTCAAAATTCAAAATTTATTTCAAATACAATAAAATTGAAAAAAAATGAAGTCTACTTTAAGGGGTATTTAAATGAAGTTCTTACAATAAAACTTCCTGCTGTTCTACTTACTTAAAACCTGCAATAATTTAAATAAAGCCTATAAGGCTCATTATTTCCTCAAATTTTCAACTAATTACAAAACTATATCATACTTTCAGGTTTTTTTAAAAGGAATTTTTTTAAAACTTTTTACTACTTCCTCTGTTTTTTCCTAATTTGTCATAATGATTATGGCCTAATGTATGGCTGTTATTATTATTGAAACCAAAAACAACTTAATTGCCTACTTCAAGGCTGTAAGTGCACCATCTTATAACATCCCCAGTGTACGTTTCTGTCTAGGAAAAAAAAAACTCATAATTTGTCTTCATTTAATTTCGTAATAATTATTGGCATATAAAATATTTTTAATGACTTCTAACACCTAAAAGTAGGCTATAGAATATATTACACAAAAATAAATTTTAATTAATTTGTATGTTTACCTGCCATAAAGATAGAAATCTTTTGCATTACATTGTGAATATAAGAAAATGTTAATTTAATGTCGTTACGCTTAGATGTGTGAGTTATTGATTTTAATTTTCAGATAAATTTTACTGTAATTAATTGCATATTTAAAGGCTGGGGACGTGTCTTATCAGGCAGATGGCAGGAAATATAAAATCTGATAAGGTAATTAAAGATTGCTTTAGGGCGTTAAAAGTAAGAAGAAGAAAAGACAAATTTAAATTATAATAAGAAATGAAATGAATTATTTGATAATGATTTTCATATTGCCTACATTTAGGAGGTATTTTTAGGGGGAGCAACAATGTAGAGTGATTATTTTTGTTTAACTGAAAATAAATGTGTTTAAGGCCTAATTAACAATTTTATTTATTTATTTAAAAAATGTTGCCTATTTTTAGGATATATTATAGGTTAAGCAATTAAATTTTAATATTAGACATGCAGGTTGTATTGGAATTTGTAAAATTTGTAAAGTTTTACGATCTATCTTTTCGGATCCTATCCTTTAGGATGCTATCTGTTAGGATCCTATCCTAACTATTGTAGTGTGTTTCAAGCGAATGAATTGATTTTAAGAAAGGGATTTTCAACTGCCAAGTGCAACTATTAACATTCTCACTGGCCATTGTTCCTTTGGAAGACATGACGACAAATTCGTCATACTATTGCATGACTTCTGCAGGAGCTGTAGATCTGAAAAGAGGGAAACCATCGTTAACATCCTGTGACAAGCAAAGAGCATAAAAATATGACTATTATTTAACGAATTTCAACTTAAAGTTCAATTTGACTAAATTTTTAATTTTTGTTACACAATCAAAGAAATTTTATCTGCAATTTCCTGCATTGAATATTTTATTCTCTCTCTCGTAGCCTTTTTCGGTTTTTCTTAATCCTTTAAATGCATTACAATTCACGTTTAAAAAGCCTTACGGTGAAAATCCTTAAATTATTAACCGAAATAACAATTTTTTTTGGGGGGGCTTAATACCATTAAAGTATTGGTTACACACACATGCATACATGCACAATTAACGCGAATGTATAGCTTAAAAGCCTGCTATTAGTTTAACAAAGCCTTTACTATAAACGTTGATTATACAAAAAAAGTGTTAACGTTTTTGACTTAACGCCACTGCCTAAAATGCTGTTACACCCACTAAAATATTTACATACTTTTAGGCTGTCATAAAAAAAACGGTTTTTAACCCAACATTCGTTATAAATCCTTGGTTTTTGCCAAACTTTTATAATATTTTTCAATAAAACCTTTAATGGCTTAACAAGCATATTGTATTTTTGCTTATTTTGCCTTTTTTTGTTGCCAGTGTTTATAAGTATTAATAAAAGTAGAAGAGGAGTAAACTCCCGAAACCGAAACTGATATCCCAAATGATTAATGTCATCACAAGTGAAATAAGCCCATCAATAAATGTAACACTAGTAAATTTACATTTTTTTCCTTTTTTATATTTCTACGTTCCTATACATTACGTTACATTACATTACATTTGCCGTAATATGGGTCGGTAACATGACAAAACAATAAATTTACTTTTAAAACTGACAGTTTTAAAATAGCAACAATGGCAACAGTACAGCAGCAACACAGCTAAAGTATGAAAAAGAAAATAAACTATTAAATACCAGCTCCTAAAAGTATGCTTCTGCTGTTGCTGCTGCCAGGGAAAAGTGTCATTCAAAGTTACTGAAAACATACATCACTCATGGTTTACTTGCCTGTGTTTCGTGTGTAAAAGCAAGTGTTTGTTTATGTCAATTACTGGTGCTGCTGCTTTGGCTGCTTCTGCTACTAAACTATAAACAGTTATTTAATGTTTAACTTGCTCCCCTTATCTCCCTCTCTTCAAACTCTTCCATACGTTTCTTCTCTGTGGGTATTTGGAACTCATTTAACTTATATGAGTTTCTATTTTACGTATGTATGTGTATAAGTTACAGCTTTTAAAATTAATTATCACTTATCTCCCCCTCTCTATCGCTCTCTCTCTCACTCTGGCTCATTATACAATGTTTTGAACCATCATTCAAATTTATTTAGTTCATTTACCTGGTGCATATTTTTAGGGGCCTGATTATTTAATATAAAATATGTTCTTTATTGAGGGGTTACAACAAAATCCAAGCAGCCTATCTTTACCATGTTACCCACATTTGTTTTTATCTCATGTTACTCTTGGCCATGATGCTAACACAGAATTGTGTTGTTGATGGCTTTAATGAGTTGATGTGTTATTTACTTAAATAATTTATATTTTTAAATGCTTTTTAAACATTTTTAAGACTAAAAAAAGGTTACAAAATAAACGTGATAAAAACATTTTCACACAACTACAGCACAGCGTAACAGTGATGGCATAATGATGTTATTAAAGTTTAACAGCCTAAATATATGCTATCGCTTTAGTTTATTTTTTAATAATTTGTAACAGTATTAGATTTACACTTTACAGCCTAAATGTAGGCATTAAAAATTGTGTTGAAAAAGTGGAAATTTACAAATTTGCATCCAATAGGAATGCATGAAGTCGCCGTAGTCTAGTAGGTAGTGTGTTGGCTTATTAGACATAAGGTAACGGTTCAAACCACAGGTCAGTCATCGAAATGAAAAAGTAAAATATATTTCTTCGTCGATTTGCTCTCAGCAGATTTCTGGCAAAAAAAATCTGAGCGTTAAAACAAAATTGCCATGAAAAGTTTCTCAAAAGTCTGTCGTTCGACTTTAAACTGTAGGTCACGCCACTCATGTATAAAATTAACACACACACCATGTGCGAGAAGCTAGGCCGTAATCCTGACTGGAAGGTTGTAACGGCCAATTATGTATGTTATGTATGCATCCAATAGGACAAACGTAGCGTATACCCACAAAAAAAGCTAACGACATTAAATCGCTAATTGACATCGCCAAAACGGAAAACTTCTAAGGCACTAAAGCCAAATTTAGTGGCATCTGGTTGAAATCCCTTACCCTCCATATCATAACCCTCAATCGCTCACAAAAAAAACCTCCATTGTCATACGGCCATAGCGCTTTCATTCGCTTTTTCTGGTTCCAACACCTTTTACCAATTCTTCAGAGACCTCCGAGCTGCAAAGGCAACAATTTTGCTACTAGTTAAGCATAATAAACATTTGGCAGTAGCTTTAAATGTTTATTTAAATATTTTATAAGCTCCATGGATTCAATAACTTCCTGTTTCTAAAAGTAGTCTTTAATATGCCTTAAAGTATGCTTATTTTTATGGCCTGTTTTTTAACACAACATCTAGCTGATGTGTGTGGCAATTGTTTTGCCTTTCAAAAGTCCTTGGGCCAATATAATTATATTTTTTGCCCCCCTTTTTTTGTATTTATTATTGTTTGTATATTAAATAAAGCATTAAAGATTTAATTAATTGTGTGTGTGTGCATATATAAAATTAAAATATTATTTTTTTGTTATTGTTGTTCTTTCATAATCTATTTAATTAATTATAATGATTTGTTCATTAGCAGTCATGTGCGAAATTTGTTTGACGAGTGAATAATTCAATAAAAATTTTAAATTTTCTATAAATAATGTGTATATTAAATCAAGTTGCTTTAAATTAATTTAAAATGCCAGAAAGTAGACTTTCAAGTTTTTTTTTTGTTATTAAAAAGAAATGCTTTGTATTTCTTAGAAATTTTAATTTTTAATTTCTTTTTTACTTTTCTTTATGGCCATAAACATTTTTCTTTTTCCTTTTGTTAGGTCGTCGAAAATTTTTTTCATTTAAATTACTGGCATAATTTAAGGGGCTGTAAATAAGAAATTGTATACAACATTTTAACAGTAACAATTCATTACAGCTGTGTGTTGGCTCATAATATTGTTTAAGACCTGAAATTGGCAACATATTTTTCCTGTTTACATTCTATGCTTTTAAGCAATTTAAAACAACCTAAAAGTATGCCACATTTTTTTCTTTCTTTTTTCTTTTTTGTTTATTTTTTCATTATTTTTTCTGCAGTTTTTTTATAAATAAATAAGCACACATTTTTTGTTGTCTATTTGTGTGTGTGTGTGTGTGTGTGTGAGAGTGTTTGTATATTTTTTATTTTTATAATAGCCATTGCATAATTACGGGGGCCATAAAATGCAGGCTTCCAGCAAACAATTAATGCCTGAATGCATTCTACATGAAAGCAAAAAATATTGTGTATAGAAAAGAGGAAAAAATTGTCCAATACAAACAAGGAAACATTACACATACACTTACATATATTAGGTAAATTGTTATATTTGCAATCTGTGATAAAAGGGTTTTTTTGAAGGAACTAATCAATAAAATTGCTTATTTAGCCTGAAAATATGCACTAATTGCTAAACAACACAACATCAATCTAAAGACATATGTATGAAGGTGTTTCTGAAGTGTATACTCATATGTGGGGCATGGTAGAAATATGTTTTATATTTAGCAACCTTAAAGTATGCTACTAAAGTAGTGTATAGAAAATTTTAATTAATTGCTTTGTGTTTGGATAAGCAAAAATCAAAATCTATTTTAAGGCTTGGATTTAGACAATGGTTGTTCTTTCTAATTTAGGTTTGTTCAACAAATATTAGAAACAAAAAAAAAATATTTAAAAAAATTGTTGTGGAGACAAAGAGACACTTATTTTTCATTTTGTACAAAATATCTAAGCAAACTTCTCCTTGCAAAAATGAAACAAATATTTCTAGGCATAAACATTTTCCCGTGTATTTTTAATAGCATATCTTAAGGCTTTAAAAATGTCTATATCTCTTAAAATAGTTCATATTTAAATATGAATTATTAAAAACATTTTACAGCAATAACAACTTCTAGCGTCTATTCTCTCAATCTCTCTCCGCCCTATAGTCCTTCAACTAATATGGCCCATTAGGAAAGAAAATGTAACAAAAAACTTTAATGGCTACAATGCCATTAGAAACTTTAATGGCTTGTTATGTCATAAATTTATAAAAAAAAATTCTTCGTTTCCTATCCTTTACTCTTTCCGTTCTTCGTCTCTTTAAATAGAGAATATTTAATAATAATTACCGTAATGCATCGCTAAGTAACTTGGAAGCTTGAAAGAAGACGGGGAGCCAATCCTGTGCAATGAATTGGTAATGAAAAGTAACAGAATTATTGTCTTCATTCAGTTCCGTAAACTGTAAAGGAAGAACTTTTCATTCTCATATCTTTCTATAGAAAATTTACATAAAATACAAGAAAAAGTTTTTCTATCCTAAAAATTTATACAAGAAGAAATGAAAGAAATGAAATGAAAAGAAGGCAAAAGTTATTGTTTTCAATATTTTTCAAAATTTATTTGGAAGTTTTCAACTGGAGATGGGAGAAAGACCTATAATTGGCTGTTAAATTATTTGCCAACAATTACACACAGAGTTTACGAAGAACATTTTAATAAAAGCTTGAATGGTTTGTTAAATCACAAATGGGAAATTAATTTAAGCCTTCAAATAGGCAACAAGTTTTGTGAAATGCATAAAATAATAAAATTTCTATAAAATGGATTTCAATGGACCCCAAGATATTTAATAAAAGACTTAAAAATAGCAAAAAAAAAACTTTAAAAATTTTTTAAATTCTTTGAAACAAATAATCAAAACGATGTACATATATTTTTTAAAGCAATGCCTACAAGTATGCTCTAAATATTATACAAGTTTCTTTAACAAAAAAAATGTTGTGGACAAAATAATTGAAAACAATTTATATTTACGACTCCCAATTACAAACATCTTCAACAGCAATAAATAAACCAAGGAAAATAGTAAAAAGAAGTTTTAAAAATAGGCCACTTGGAAGGGAAAATAAAATAAAATAATGGTGAACCACAACATGGTAACCGTAAAAACTTAAGACACCAGCAATGGTTCACAACTAACCTAAAGAAATAAAGAAAGGAAGAAAGAAAAAATAGCAGCAATTTAACAACCAAAAAAACGAAATTTAAAACAAAGCAAAAACGATTTGAAAATAATAATACAAAAACGGTTAGAGCCTACATTTAGGCGGCTGTCATTTATAAAAAAACCGTAGCCTACTTTTAGGCTTTTGTATAAAACAATTCAACGAAAAGGAATTATTAAACAAAGTTAAAAATATAAACGAAACAAAAAAAGATAAAAGAATTTCAAAGCAAAAGGAATCAACGAAAAAAAAGACGAAAATGTTTTACGACATAATGAAATGAAATTTAATATATAAAGTATAGCATACTTTTAGGTATATACCATATACATATATTGTATATAGATATCTTTATACAAAATCTATTTTTAGCCAAGGCTTGTAGTTAGTCTCTTCCCCCTTTCTATGGGATAGATACTCGGTATACATTTATTTTATATACTAAAAGGTTTTTTCTTCTTTCCTTTTTTAATGAAGTAGGAATGGAGGGTTAGGAGGCACAAAATGAAAAATATCTTTCAGTTGTGCGTTACAAAACCACAAAAAAACAATCAAATAATGTTGATAAAACTCTCTTTCTTCTATTCATTCATTTGAAAGAGATTTCTTTCTCTTTCCCTATTTTTCTTTTTTTCTGTGTGTTTATATAAAATACCAGTGAAAATAGCTTTCAATTCCATACCAAAATTGAAAAAAATAACGTTAAGGTCTTTATATATATATCATGCTATTTGTAAAGGGGCAGTTAGTGTGGTAGGGGGCAAATGATAAAACATATCAATAAAGTAAGGAGACTAAAAGAAAGGAGGCGGGCGTAAATCTACAAAGACATGAAAAAGGCGTTACATTATTTGCTCGTTAAGATTAAAATTGGAGACAAAACCAAGATGACGTTAAGTTGTACGAGACTACATGGCACAAGGAGCCTTAAAACATCCAAAGTCCTACATTCGCATCTTCGAAATAATAGACGCGAATCCATAAAAATAAAACACCACAAATAAATTAAAATTCGGAAGAGAAAAACATAACTTAAGTAAATCTTTAAAAGAAATTCAACTCCAATATAATTCTGCTCTTTTGTACAAGAAATTTTATACTAATTACCTAAAAGTAGGCAGTGATTTGTAAAAATATTAATTTTTAATAAAAACAAAATAAGAACACAACTTTAAATATAATTCCCATACTCATTTATTGATTTAAGAGAAAATTTTATTACACTCTCCTCAAAATAGGCAACATTTTTTTGTTTGCCTCACTTAAATTGAATAATGGAAATCAAAAATAAGAATTTTTTAAAAGAAATACAATTTAAAGCTAAATTATTTTCCTTTTCAAAGAAATTTTATTTTAATTACCTAAAAGTAGGCAATGATTTATAAAAATACAAACTTTTAATAAAAACTAAAAACAAAACAGGAACACAACTTTAAATATAATTCCCATACTCATTTATTGATTTAAGAGAAAATTTTATTACACTCTCCTCAAAATAGGCAACAATTTTTTTGTTTGCCTCACTTAAATTGAATAAAGAAAATTAAAAATAAGAAGTTCTTTTAAAAGAAATACAATTTAAAGCATAATTCTTTTCCTTTTCAAAGAAATTTTATACTAATTACCTAAAAGTAGGCAATGATTTATAAAAATATAAACTTTTAATAAAAACTAAAAACAAAATAGGAACACAATTTTAAATATAATTCCCATACTCATTTATTGATTTAAGAGGGAATTTTATTACACTCTCCTCAAAATAGGCAAAAAAAATTTTGTTTGCCTCACTTAAATTGAATGAAGGAAATTACAAATAAGAAGTTATTTTCAAAGGAATACAATTTAAAGCATAATTCTTTTCCTATTCCAAGAAATTGTATGATAATTGCCTACAAGTAGGCAATGATTTATGAAAAAAATTAAAATTGTAAAATACAAATTTCTGAAGTCATATAATTCAATTTAATTTCGAAAAATTTATTTTCAAAAATATTTTCAAAAGTTTACAATAATATAAGCCTTACAGTAGGCATTTGTTTTTTTTTTTTAAACAATTTCCTGTTGTTTTCAGGTGTTGTTGTTACAGAATTTTTAACATATAAATTTATTAAATGGAGATATTCATAAATTAATTTGTATAATCCCTGAGCAACCCACAAGTATGCCATACATTTTCCTGTATACTATATACTGTGACATTTTTTCTTTCTTAGTTAAACTTACAGCTCTATTATAAGCAAATAAATATTACTGATAGAAATAAAATATGCAGCTGTGTGTGTTTAATTTTATAGAAATTCAATCATAAAATTATATACAAACGTTTATTTAATATACTCAAAGTCATGAAGCATACTTATAGGCATATCAAGTTATATAGTGTTATAAAATTATCTTTTACTTATTTCCTACTTATGAACACAATTATGTGAGCAGTGTACACGATTTTAATGAAAAAGTCTTATATAAGACAGCAATTCCTAAAAGTAGACGTTAATTTATTTGTTAATGCTAATGGCCATAGCTTTATATACTCTTCGAACGAAATGTGATTCATTAATATCATGTCTTATTTTGCTTGTGCTTCTCTTTTTTTTTTTTTTGGTCCAAAGAATACTTTATTGTATTATTTCTACTCTTCCTATCTCTAGTAAGCTGATACTGTTGTCTCAAAGTAGGGCGAAGGCCTAAAATGATAATGGCTTCCTATTGACTTTGCTATCATTTGTTTATGTGCTTCTTTATAACTTTATAAGCACTCATAAGGCCAAATAAATGGAACTTTTGCATCGAAAAAATCTGTATACATATATAAAATCAACCAAAAATAAAAACGTTTCTCCCTCTTTTATATATTTTTTGTGTTGCCTACATATAGGCTGTTATGGATATGGTTATTATTATAATTTTTACGACCTTCATTTATTTGACACATTAACAAATTATCATAGATTTTATTTATATACAATACAACAATAAAATTCTATTATACAGGATATGTACATATGTACATACCAATATAAATATTTCTATGTATGTATGTACATATGTAAATATATTGTGCGTATTATTATTTTTTTTCTATTTCATTCATTTATTATTATTGTTATACATCTGAAGTATGATAATTTATTAAGTTTTTATTGTATTTGCATTATTAATAGCATACTTTTAAGCGTATTTATAATTTAAAGCATAATTTAGGGCATATTTTTGTTAGACATTCAAATATTTAAATGGAATTAATAACACTTAGCCCAGAGACAGACACATATTTTACAATATTCGTTTAAAATGCAATTAAAATATTTAAAACCATATTTCAAGCATAATTTTAGGTTTCATAACATGATTTATAAGCAGAACACTTAGAAAGTTAAAATATATAAAGGTTAAGCATTGCATATGTAAAGGAAACGTAGAAGAAATAAAATCCAGGTGAATTATACATAAAACAAAGCATACGTTAAAGCTGCCATAATAATTTTTAGATAAGACATTTGAAATTTATGTTCAGAAAAGTGAGCAACTAAAAATTAAAGCATATATTAAGGCTAAACTCGATAGGAGTTTTCATTTTGCTTAGGATTTTGTTTAGGATTTTTTAAATCATCAACAAAAAACACTTTTATTGGATTCTTATTAACGTATTACAAAATTTCCCCAGAAATTCACTTTTTGTCTGTTATTGATTTTTAATTTACTCCACATGCGAACCCAGATTTCTTTGTGCCACAGAAATAAATGAAAAAACTGGGAAAATTTCGTAGAAATAAAAATTCCATTAAATTTTATCTCTCCTTAGTAGCTGTACTTCGTTTCGTTTTTTTATTTCGTTCATAATTTTGGCTCCTGTTCAAAAACTCTGCGGAATGAAATTGGTGTGTGTGTGAAGAAAATACGTTAGGTTTTCCTCTTTTTTGCTCTTCTTGCCTCGCAAACAATTACTAAAGACTTATTATCTGCAGGAAAAACTATAGAAACTTATAATAAAACTTGCATAGTTTTGCGTATAATTTGTTGTTGTTTCTTACGGCAAATGCAGATCATACCACAAATTATCAGGAGAATATTGTACGAAAAGAATTTAAAAAGTTTTCCTTCCTTTTTTTCTGTTCTGCTTTGCGTATGCATTTGGCCCATTAAATACGTTTCATTTAACAATCAAATAAAATTAATTGGCAAGTTTTCGAAAAGAAAATGGGGTTTTTTATCTGAATTCCTAAAAATATGCTTTAATTTTATTTAATATTTATCAATAGGTGTACAAAATTAAAATAGAGGATAAGTAGTGTTAAATATTTAATGTAGTCTCATTGCCATGCATTTCTTCTCTGCCATGTTGCCGCCCAAGGCATAGTTAAGAAGGCAATCAGAGTTAGGCTGTGACATGTCCATATATGGTACTTTTCATGGGTACCATTTTTATGTATGACAAGCAATCTTTAATCATAAATCCATGACACGTCTTGCCGTTTGTTTTTTCTTTTTTTTTTTTCTAAAAACTATTCGCCTTAAAGTATGCCTTATCTTATCTTTAGTTTATGCCATAAATTTGTTTGAAACTTCCTTAATGTATTTCTTCTTATGACTCTTTCTTTTTTTTTTTTTTTGGTAGCGTCTGCATTTAAGGGTTTTAGTTTTCTTTTACAGCCTAAATGTATGCTTTGTTAGTGGCATAATTTATAAGTTTAATTTATAAGCCAAAAAATATACTTAATTTTTTGTTTTTGTTTTTTACTAAGTACTTATCTTAAAGAAATAACTAATTAGGTTTTTAAGTTTTGCTCTTTTTTGTTTTGTTTTTGTTTTTGTTCTCGTTAATGCCACCGTATATGGCCACTTTTTTGCCAGCTCTCTCTCTCCGCTATTATTTGCCATACAATTTTAAATGCAAAGGTCAGGGTCATAAGTATAGGAAAAGCTGCTGTATATAATACACAAACTAGAACGAGGCAGAAAAAACCAGTCAAAAGAAAAACAATTAAACAAAAATATGAAAAAAAAAACTACAGCATACATTTAAGCGTTAATTTATTAAAATAATAAAGAAAGGTTGTGTATAACAACAGCAACATTTAAAGGAACATATTTTAAGCCTGGACAAACAATTACAAGAGACCTTTTGAAGGTTTAGGTTTAGTTTTGTAAGTTTTATTTTTGGTATTTGCTAGGTATAGATATTTTTAAAGCATATTTTAAGGCTTTAAAATTATTTACTATACACTGTATTATATTATAATGTATATTGTATGTACATATTTATGTATGTAGTTTAAGTGTGTTAATTGGCATGTTAATGTTTTTATTATAATTATTTTTTTAAGAAAATAAATTAAATTATTTATAAAAGCTTATCATAAATATTTTAAATATTTTTAAATTAAAATTTATAAAAGAATTTTATGTAAATTCATTACATAGTTTTTGTTAGCAAATAAAGCTTTACCAAAGACTTTGCCAGGTTTTAGAATAACTGCAAAATTATTCCTTTATCATCCTTTTAAAACAATTAATTGAAATCCTGTATATAAAGCTGATAACTTACTTGAAACACTTTTTAAAATAAAAACAAATCACTAGCTAAAGCTTTTTTAATAGTAACATTAAATAAATAGCTTTTAAGAGCTTTATAATTGTAGTAAAATCATACGACAATATAGCGTTACCCTTAGCTTTAGCTTAGCCAAGCAACCACCATTTACAATATGATCCCGTAAACCTTTAGCCGTTACCCACAACCAAAAATAGTTCACCGTTTTCCCTTGATAACCTGTTTCTCTTCTACCAACTATTTCTGTCTATATCCGTCTCTCTTTCTCTCTTTATCTCTCTCTCTCTCTCTCGTTAATACCACAAAATATGCAATACATTTTCAAATAAAACGCTTACAAGTAGACCACAAAAAATATTCAAAAAAAAAGAATAGCAGCTCAACATTACATATTTAATTGTCAACCCACTCTCTCTATCTCTATCTCTCTGTGTATATGTCAATATAAATATAAAATAAAATACCCAACAAAAAGAAACATTAACCAAATCAAATCCAATCAAATCAAATAAAATAAATCAAAAAGAAATTTAAAACAAAATCAATCAAATCCAATCCAATCAAATCAAAAGTTTTTGGCCGTGGCGTGGTAAATATATGTAGTGGACTTACTTAATAATTGTAGTGTTGATGATTCAAACTTTTCATATATATTTTTTTTTTATAGAAAAACCCATTTGCTATTGATATACCAGACGAATTTTGCTACCAAATATTATTGAGTTTGTTATTAAGAAAACAAAAAATAAAACAACACAAAATTATTTTAAAATTTTATGTTTAAATTGGTTGTGTGATCTTATAAAAATAGAGAAAAACAAAAGAAAATGAAATAATAATTTGAACTAATTCTTCTTTCTATTCTGTCTTTATCTCTCCTTTATCTTTTTCCTTGCTGTGTTTGTTATTAGAAAAACTCTCATGTTTCATGTTCTTCCCTCTTTCCTTTAAGAAAATCTTTTTAATTTTGATAACTCTCTCCTAAGGTGGTCATGTTTAAAACACCACAGTCTTATTAGCGTTGTAAGAGCGTTGGTTTCGATAACCCGTTATTTAAATCCCGTATTCTATTGATTTTTGTTTTCTCTCTTAAGCTTATAAAGGGTGTTTTTTATAGAGGTATAGAACTTTAAGTTGCAATAAAACAACGTTGGATTATTCGATTGACATGAATTTTATTTATCCGAAAGATAATCTTGTGGCATTACATTTTAAATATGATTTCTGGCATATGACCGCCACGGCTGGCGGCGGATGTAGTCCAATCTGGACGTCCAATTTTCGATGACTTTTTCCAACATTTGTGGCCGTATATCGACAATAATACGGCGAATGTTGTCTTCCAAATGGTCAAGCGTTTGTGGCTTTACCGCATAGACCAATGACTTTACATAGCCCCACAGAAAGTAGTCTAGCGGTGTTAAATCACAAGATCTTGGAGGCCAATTCACAGGTCCAAAACGTGAAATTAGGCGGTCACCAAACGTGTCTTTCAATAAATCTATTGTGGCACGTGCTGTGTGACATGTTGCGCCGTCTTGTTGAAACCACATCTCCTGGACATCATGGTTATTCAATTCAGGAATGAAAAAGTTTGTAATCATGGCTCTATACCGATCACCATTGACTGTAACGTTCTGGCCACCATCGTTTTTGAAAAAGTACGGACCAATGATTCCACCAGCCCATAAAGCGCACCAAACAGTCAGTTTTTCTGGATGTAACGGTGTTTCCACATACACTTGAGGATTACCTTCACTCCAAATGCGGCAGTTTTGTTTGTTGACGTAGCCATTCAACCAGAAGTGCGCTTCATCGCTAAACAAAATTCCCTTATGAAAATCGGGAACAACGGTAATCTCGTTTTGGGCCCATTCGACGAATCTACGCCTTACTTGATGATCATTTGGCTTCAAATCTTGCACGAGTTGGATTTTGTAAGCACGCAAACCAAGATCCTTCCGCAATATCTTCCATAAAGTGGATGGACACAGATCCAATTCCTGTGCTCGATGGCGTATGGACTCATTCGGGTCTTCCTCAATGCTACGCTCTACAGCAGTAATAGCTTCTTCTGTACGCACCGTACAGCGTCTCTGGGGATGCGAGTTATCAATAAGAGTAAACGTGGTGCGAAAACGTTCCATGGTTAATCGAATTAACTGCTCTGATGGACGTAGTGCGCGATACGTTTTCCGCACAGAACCATTACTTTCGAAATAAAATTGCACTGTTTGCAAGCGTTGTTCAGGCGTGAGTCTATTCATGATGAATTGCCAAACCAAACTGAGAATAAATCACTTGACAGCTTAGCCAACTTAAAGTTCTATACCTCTATAAAAAACACCCTTTATAATATTTTTTCTAATTTAATTGTAATCCGAAATCCCTTGAAACTGTTTTCTTTGCTCCCCTATTTTTCCTTTCTCTGTCACTCTTTCTCACTCTTATCTTAATCTTTCTCTTTCTGATTTAATTCAAATCCCTTTCCTTAAATTAACTGTACTTAGAGCAATGATGTATTTTTTCCTTATTAAATCTATTTACTGAGAAAAGTCTTGAAAATCGTTGTCTCCCTCTCTGCTTTAAATAAATTCTTAAAATATTTCTCCTTTATAACTTTGCCATACTTTTTCTAACTCTTAAATAATTGAAGTAAGTTTCTTAATTTGAGTAGACTTAGAGTAACCTTGTGGCTTTCCTTTCTCTTCTTCTCTCTCTCTCTCTCTCTCGCTCTCTGTATCTGCTATAACAAAATTCCTTTTCTTTAACTTAATCATATTAAGAGAAGTCTTAGAATACCTTTCCATTAATAACTCTGTTTCTTTATGTTCCTCTCTCAACATCATATCCTTTATAATTCTCTTCCTTTAGAAATCTCTTATGCTCTTTCGCTCTTTGTTTTAAACTGGAATTCTATTCCTTTTTCAAATGAAATCTTAGATTAATCTTATCTTCACTCTCTTTCAAACGCTCTTAAAGTTATGAAACTTTATAGTTATTTCCGACAAACAAAAAACTCTTTTAAGCTCCTAGTTTATTCTCTCTTTCTCTCACTCTCTTTTTAATAACAAAACCTATCCTTTCCTTAACTGTACTCTATGTTTGGCTGTTTTTTTTAAGCATTTATATGTTAATTCTCCTTGTGCTCATTAAGTGTTTGAAAAACTCTTTAAACTCTTAAAAAAATCAAAAAAAATTTAATTTAATATAAAGTCTTAACTTTGGCTGTTTATTGTTTGAATTTAAAATCTTATTTCTGTCCATAGCTCGTTAAACTCTTTAGAACTCTTTTAAAGGAGCAATAAATGTTCTTTTTAAAAAAAACTTTAAATATCTTAAAAGAATTAGAATTTCTTTCTCGAAATTAACTCTTATTTTGCAATATTTATTTCGTTAAAGTAGAAACAAATTTTTATAAAGAAAAGAACCTCTTTTAAAGTCATTACTCATTATATTTAACTCTCAGAGTTTCTTCAAACTCTTTACATAAGATATCAATTTCTTTTTAAAATTAACTCTCTGCATAGGTTGGGTAGTTCGAATGTAGAAATAATTGCTTATCTGTGAAATATAAAACTCCTTTAAACTCTTTAACAAAAATCAAAAAAACCTTTCTTAGTATAACTCCCAGCTTTGATTATTTATTTTCAAAACATTTGTTCTTTAAAATAAAAAAACCTTATTTTCTTAAAGTTAAATCTCAGTTCTGATTGGACATAAAACTCCTTTAAACTTTCCTTTATTTAACTCTCAGCTGGGATTTCTTATTTTTAAAAAACCTTTAAACTGTTTAAAACTCTTACAAACAAACAGAAAAACTCAGCTTTGAGTGCTAATTTATTTAAAGTAGCAAAAGAAAAACTCCTTTAAACTCCTTAGGAGTAACAATTGTTTTTATTATTAAAAAACTCCTTTAAACTCTTTAAAACTCTCTATACAAAATTAAAAAAAAACTCTCCTTTATATAACACTCAGCTGGGATTACTTATTTTTAAAACTCCTTTAAACTCCTTTAAACTCTTTTAACTTTCAACTTTGAGTGTTCGTTTATTTAAAGTAGCAAAACAAAAAACTCCTTTAAACTCTTAACTCTTTAGTAGTGTTTTTTACTCTTTTTTACTGTTTCTTACTAATTTTAAATTTAATTTATAAAATATTTTAAAAACTCTATTCATAGCTGATTAGCAGCTCTATATTACTCTCTTACTTACTTATAGAAAAAATTAAACACAAAAATTATTTTATTTTTACCTTCAAAAAATAAAAACATAACAAAAAAATTTAATATTTTTAAAAATCGTTGTTTCATTCTTTAGTTTTTTTCTTGTTGTTAAAAATGAACAAATTTTAAACGTAAAATTTTTTTAAGAACCAAAAATTATTTTAAAATTAAAATCTAAAATTAAACAAAACTAAAAAACATTTAATTCGATTGTTTTTAATCGATTAAAATTCTTGTTTTCTTTTTTTCTTCTTCTATTTTTTATAATTTTTCAAAAATAAATTTAAAAAAAAATTAACAAAAATCACAAAAAACTTTACACACGGATTTTTTCGGTTTTCCAAAATCAAAAAACAAAATCAACTCAAAATAAAACAAAAAAAAAATGTTTAAAAAAATTGAAAATAAATAAAAATTAAAACGTTGTGTGTTTTAAAAACCCTTTTCAAAAACAATTTGAATGAAATTTAATTCAAATCACTGTGCAATTTTGTTTTTTCCCCAAATATTTTTCTCTTTTTCTTTATTTACTAACAACAACAACCAATAAAAAAAAATAATTTTTAATTCAAATCCTTAAAAAAAATTTCAAATTTTGCAAATTTTGCCAATTTTTCTTAAAATTAAAAATTAAATTTAATTTTAAAAACAAAAATTTATTGAAAACTAAAAAAAACACTGAAACTAAAAATAAAAACCCAAAAAAAAAATTCATTCAACACAACAATGACAATGACAAAGATGATGTTCCAGGCAAGGTGGACGAGAAGGCAACACAATTGCATGCCATCGCCTCGCTGAAGGTTCTATTGGATGCCACAAAACCCCAAAGAGGTGGTGCCACCACCTCGGCTGCCAATCATGTGAAGATAAATCTGAAAGAGACCACATTAGCGGATCGTCCAAATGGCAATATCGATACCACACTCGATTCGGTGAGTACACCAAAGTTCCTTTTTCTTATTCAAAATAAATGAAAATTTTTTACATTAATTTTATTCTCTAGATTAGTTTAAGTCTACATTTATTTAAAAACAAAGCATAATTTAGGGTATAAAAAATGATATGAACAATAGAAAGCTTAAAGCTTTCTAAATAAAAACAATTTCTAACATGTAAATGAAAGCTTTTTTCTCTAGCATACAAAAATGCTTTAAAATATTGTCATACTTCATATTTAGCAGCTTTTTTCCAAAGTTTTAAACTTCATAATCAAGGTTTAGTATCACTCCCTGTCATATACAGATAATATCCTTGTACTGCCCCTAAGCTTTATGGAGTCTCCCTATAAAGTCTTTCGCAATCCCATTGCCTGACAAAATTCAAACTGCTGCTCAGGGTCAGCAAGAACAACTCTCTACCTGGTACGTGACTCACACCCCGGTGTTTCCTCCTGAGATTCATTAACATCGTAAAGATTCCAAGTATGTATTCTAATGAATTATCCTCCACATGACAGTATCTATACATTGGCCTTGAAACGACCCCTATTCTGAATTGGGTAAGTGTTCTTTGAGTTGATGGTCAAAGAGACAGTTACTGTCCTCAGTCTGCTGGTGTCAAATTAAATGATTGACACAAGTCTCTTCTCATTGTAATAATCAAACAGAAGTTTAGATTGCTTCAAACCGATTTGGCGTGACAAGAGTCTTTTCACCTCTCTTCATCTTCCCTTTCTCAGGCTATAGGCTTCTAAATATATTTACCCACTTACCAAAAAGACTCTGGTTCTCTACTTGAAAGCTTATCTGCTCGCTAGTCGTCGTGTATTTTCACACGATCTGGAATTCAGCAGACAATACTTTCGAGTTAATCTCATGCCTGTGGCCATCAGAACTATTATGTCTACAATGCCTTGGCAGTCAGTGCCTACCTCAGATTTTCATTAAAATGTAGTCACAACCCAACGGCAACCTCTGCATTTGTTGAACCTTATCATTTCGTCCCATGAGGCCCCTAATTCCGAACAAGCATTATAAGTTATCTGCAAAACTTTAAAACTATTAAAAAAAATGTTTTACGAAGTTAACTTAAGCTTTCAAAAATCATTTTTAATCGATGCTTTAATTCATGCTTTAATGAAGCTTTAAGCTTTCTAATCAACGAATCATAAACTTAAAGCTTTATTTTAATATTTTTACAAAATGATTGAGTTTGTACGCCTTAAATTATGCTTCCAATTGAAGCTTTAAGCTTTCTAATCAACGAATCATAAACTTTTTAAAGCTTTTTTTAATAGTTTTACAAAATGAATTGAATTGTACGCCTTAAATTATGCTTCCAATTTAAGTATGGTTTTGTAACTTTAATTTTTGAATGCTGGTTTCCAAATCCAAAATCGATTTGAATTGTTAATAATTGTTAACTTTTTTTTAAAACTTTAGGTCACACACTATTCGCTGCATAATTCTTTGTTTCTATTTATTTTTTATTTTATTTATTTAAACATTTTCTCATATCGGTCTTAAATAAAATTTTGAAAAGAAAAGAAGGAGAAAAGGATACGAAATTATAAAATACAAGCTCTTGGTTATACCGGTCTTTCTAAGGGTGCTGGAGTACAAATACATTCATATTGTGACTTGTGTTGACGATGATTTAAATGGGGCGGTAAATTTGTTTCCTATATGAGGAACTTATACAGTTCGCCCTTGAGATGCTGCCTACATGGGCTGTGAAAAGCCCAACAACACGAAATTTATTTCGTATTCACTAGTATGTAGCTTTTACTCTCTTTTAAGACCAAATATTTTGGGGTTATTCTGAACTGTAAACTAAACTGGAAGAGGAATGTCAAGCAGATGATGGGAAGTACGGCCTGAATGCCTTGTATCGTTATCAGAGAAAGTTGGGTACTACCGCCTAAGGTCATTCATTGGATCTACATGGCGATTGTAAGACTGTTTTTAACATATGAACGTGTGCAATGACTTGAATAAGAGCATACGGCGTTAGACTTTAGATAAAGTTCAGCAAACTGCCTCTTTATAAGACGGTGCTTGTTCTCGCCCTGTTCTTTGCACATTTCAACTCTAACTCTACATTTCAAGCGATGTGCGTGTGTAAGGCCATAGGCCTAAGGAAACCAGAATAGTCACTTTGGTATTCTGCCTGCGTTTTCTCATTCATAACTCTCTTAAGAGTTGTGTAGCCTTATCATAGGCCTTGGATAAGTGCTGTAAAACCAAGATCTTGAAAAAGGTTTAACGGTCTTATGCCTCCACAGCTACGGTGCTCACCAGCATATGCCATGGACACAAATCTAACAGAGTCCCCAGCGCCGTTGTAGGAAAGGTACTCATTGGGGTTATAGGGTGTTTACTGCTTTGTTTTCGTATCCTTTTCTCCTCTTAAACTTGCTATTATAAATCGTTATTGAACAGAACAACGCTAAAATCATTAATCAAGGATTTTATTTATTTTTTTTTGTGTTCTTTTAAGAAAAAAAAACAAAAATAAAATGAAATTATTTATGAATTTTATTTTTGATTTTATTTCTGAATTTTTTTTCCAAGATTTTTTCTTTTTTATTGGGAATACATGTCATCGGTGTACGTACTTTCAGTTCAGTTATCCTTGATAATTTTTTATTTTTTTTTTTTATTTTTATTTGTGTTTTAAAAACTAGTATGAGTGTGTGTTAAATTATCCGTTTTTCACAATTTTTATTGTATTTTTTTTATTTTTATTTTCATTTGTTTTTTTTTTTTCTTATGAATGAATGATAAATTGTTGTTTCCTTTTCTGTACTTTTCATCAATTAAATTGTTTTTTTTTTAATTTTTTTTATTTAAGAATTAATGTGTATATGGGCTTTAGTATGGGGTTTTCAATGAACAGGAGAAAAGTATTTGAATCCACAATTTGTGGAAATTTTGTGAGGAAAATGACGATGACAATGAATATTTATGGGTAGAAAACGGTTTGTGCTGCTGCCAGGATCTATGACAGCAAAAGGACGGACTTATGCATCATAAAGCAAATGGAACGTGACACATTTAACATGTGTTACATTTAAAAATACAACAACACCAACACCAACAACTACAACAGCAAAAAACAATATTCTGCCATAATTTTTCTGTGTTTTTTTTTATGGCAGATTTTATTCAATGGGTTGTTCGGCTCGGGCTTTATGGTTCATTATTTTTCATTGACATTTTTATATACAAATTTTATTATTTTCTTCTTCTTCTTTTTATTGTTTTTTTGTTCCACTCAAATCTGTATACATACGTACATACATACGTATAACTGTAAATCTGAGTGTGTTTTTATTTCCCCAGTTTTATTACCTTGAAAAAAAGCAACAGAAAAAAAGAAATTTTATTCCATTCAACAGTAACAGTTGTTGAATGCAGGCAGGCAGGCAGTCAGTCGGTCAGCCAGCCAGTGCTGCCAGTTTTGTAACGAAATGTTAGAGGTTATTTAGGTTTTGTATGTGGATGGCCAGATTTACGAAACCACTACCCATGAATAGCCCGTAGCAGCATCAATTACTCTAATTGATGTTTACTCAGTAAGTTAAACTGTACGGTGGTATATTTTGGCTTAAGGCTTAACATGTAAATATTTCAACGATTATTCAAGTTTAAAAAATAAAAAAAAACTTTTGCTAACCAAAAACAGTTGAAACTTACAAAATAAAACACAAACAAAGGCAGAAGCTTAGGTACTATGTAGGCGGACATAAGCAGTATACAGAGAGTAAAAGATAGAGATCAGCTAGCATGAAGATACAGAAAGATACGTCAGAAGAGTTTGAATATAGACTTCCAACAGACAATTTAAATTCTCAAGGAAAAGGTGGAGGACTGCTTATGAACTCTCTTAGACAATGATTAGCTTAATAGAAAGAGATATTTATCTGGCAGAGCTGTTTTCGGCTTCAAAGAGTCACCGCCACCAAACCTACATACATACATACATACATAATTGGTCATTACAACCCTTCAGTCAGGATTACGACCTAGTTTCTCACACCACTTATGTTGTGTGTGTTAATTTTATACATGAGTGGCGGGACCTACAGTTTAAAGTCGACTCCGAACGACAGATTTTTTGAGAAACTTTTCATGGCAATTTTATTTACTCTCAGCGTTTATGCCAGAAATCTGCTGAGAGGAAGTCGCCGAAGAAATACTTTTTGTATTTTATTTTGATGTCTGGCCTGGGGCTCGAACCCTGGCTTTTCGTCTAATAAGCCAACACACTACCTACTAGACCACGGCGACTTCACCTACGCCACCAAACCTAACCTCACTTATTTTCTGACCTTAAACGCTTACACATACATTAAATTTCTTTTGGTTTTTAATTAAAATTATTAAAATTTTTAATTTTTTTTTAAATGTTTAATTGAATTTTTTATTTAAAAAAAAGTATGTAACTGAAAATATTTCCTGATGAATTATGTTTATGATGTAAGCATTATTGCGTGCGAGTGTGTTTAATGTTTGAATGAAAAAAAGTTGCCAATATTCCATGAATTTCTGGGTTTTCATTTTTAAAAAAATATTTGATGTTTAATATGGTTTATGAGTTATTTTATGTTTTTAATAAAACAAAACAAAAAGTTGAAAAAAATTTAATAAATGTTGATAAAAAAAATGCAAACGATTATGTGTGACTATTTTTAAGCTACAAATTCAAAAATCTTATACCTCCGTACTTTAATACTTCTTGTTGCTCTTTAACAAAATAAATAAAAAAAAAATCTCTTATACATACATCACCTTTCTTATATAAATGTCTATAACTCTTATACTTCTCTCTTAACCTAAAAATCAAGCAACTATCACTGTCATCATTACATTTCTTTACTTTAATTTAAAATAATTTTAAATGTTTCAAAAACAGAAATTAAATTTAAAAAAAAAGTTTTCTCTTATACTCATTAGGCATAATCATTATCTCTATTTCACCGTGTTATCTCTTCTTTACAAATTAGCTGATATTCTTTGCTTAACTTACTTTTAATTTCCCCCCTGAGTTTCAGTTTCTATTTCTTTTCTGTACGATTTCTTCTATAATTTCTATCACTATTTTCTTTCTCTTATACATACTATTATGCTATACTAGACCTAATTCGGAAATATAAATTTAATTTAAAAAGTCGTCGTTAATATTCATCATTAATTAGTACACTTTTGGTTTTTATATTGCAATTTTGCTACGTTAATTAATTAATTTTTAAAGTTTTTTTTTATTTTCTTCAATCTGATCAAAAATTATTTGCTTTGTCTTTATGTTTTAAATAGAAATAGAAATAAATTAAACCGCCATTTTGTTCAAGTTTTTAGATGAAATTTTTCAACACTTTTTAGCAAATTAAACTCCATCGAAATCATTTCGCTTTGCTTTGAAGCTAAGAGGAAACAGAGTGAAAAGTCAAACCAACAATTGCAACATGAATGAATTACAATGACAAAACAACAAGCAAAGAGCAAATTACAATAACAAAACCACTTGGAAAATCCACAACGGATAGAAATAACAAGAATAACAACAACAATAAATCAGCATTAACTTCTCGAAGTTACCATACGCAAATCAATGAAACTTAAATAGATCTCACAAATCCTTATAACACGTCATTAGTCATTGCTAGGCGTAATTTATCAGATAATAGCTTACATAATTGCCAAGAGGATTTCCAATAGCATAACAACAACTTTGTGGCAAGACTCAAACCTACTAAAGGGTGTTTTTTATAGAGGTATAGAACTTTAAGTTGCAATAAAACAACGATGGATTATTCGATTGACATGAATTTTATTTATCCGAAAGATAATCTTGTGGCATTACATTTTAAATATGATTTCTGGCATATGACCGCCACGGCTGGCGCGGATGTAGTCCAATTATGGACGTCCAATTTTCGATGACTTTTTCCAACATTTGTGGCCGTATATCGGCAATAATACGGCGAATGTTGTCTTCCAAATGGTCAAGCGTTTGTGGCTTTACCACATAGACCAATGACTTTACATAGTCCCACAGAAAGTAGTCTAGCGGTGTTAAATCACAAGATCTTGGAGGCCAATTCACAGGTCCAAAACGTGAAATTAGGCGGTCACCAAACGTGTCTTTCAATAAATCTATTGTGGCACGAGCTGTGTGACATGTTGCGCCGTCTTGTTGAAACCACATCTCCTGGAGATCATGGTTAAGCACGCAAACCAAGATCCTTCCGCAAAATCTTCCATAAAGTGGATGGACACAGATCCAATTCCTGTGCTCGATGGCGGATGGACTCATTCGGGTCTTCCTCAATGCTACGCTCTACAGCAGCAATAGCTTCTTCTGTACGCACCGTACAGCGTCTCTGGGGATGCGAGTTATCAATAAGAGTAAACGTGGTGCGAAAACGTTCCATGGTTAATCGAATTAACTGCTCTGATGGACGATTTTGTTTACGATAAAATGGACGTAGTGCGCGATACGTTTTCCGCACAGAACCATTATTTTCGAAATAAAATTGTACTATTTGCAAGTGTTGGTCAGGCGTGAGTCTATTCATGATGAATTGCCAAACCAAACTGAGAATAAATCACTTGACAGCTGTTAAATCGGTCGCCATCTTGAAAAGTAATGCCAACTTAAAGTTCTATACCTCTATAAAAAACACCCTTTATTTACCATGTATACATCGGCACGCAAGCTTTCCTCCTCGCAATCTTATCTGCCGTAAATTCGAACCTATTTTCCAGTCCTAACTAATTTACCTTATCCAGATGGTTTCATACTATTCTCGTCCGATTGTCTGTATAGCGGCAATTCCAACTCCATTACATACTAACGATGTTAAGGTAGCGTTGTGAAGAATTTTTCAAATTGGTATACATTTCTGGATGTACTGTTTCATTACCAAAGACGGGGTGTGGACTTTGGCTGCTCGTTCCTCAAGTTAAGTCTAAATCTAATAGCGGCTTATTGCCGTTATGTGTTCTTGCACAAAGACAAACCAAGTTTCTGTAGAAACAGAATAACAGTTTATTATTTCGCAATGTGGCTTGTGTTTCGCTGTTCAATCTATCCTTAATCCTAAAAATCATATTTTGTTACGTATAACTTTGTCGTTTTCTGAGAGAGCAGCCATTTTTGGTGGTTACTCCAGTCGAACACACAATGCTTTACAAGAAAAAGTCGTTCTTAAGCCACACTATTCGTATGTAGAACTCTCTTCCTGCAGAAGTGTTTCCTGCCGTTTACAACACGATTGATCTTCAGCAATTAAGAAAATTTGCAAGCAAGAAAAGAACAGAAATCGCCGTAGACAAGTAGACAGTTACGACACCTCGTAATCAAACCCCAGATCAGACTTCTTGAACAAAACGAAGTAGGAAAAAACCACCGAAAGTAAATGAAATTTTTGCATCCTCCCTTGCATTCGAAATCGACGTTATACTGTAGGTCCCGCCGATCATAGATAAAATTAACACACGCAACATGGGTGGTGTGGGAAACTAGGTTGTAATACTGATTTAAGGCTGATGCTTAAGTAAGTATTCACTGAAGGCGGTGAGAAGGTTTACTTTTTACTCTGTTTCCGTTCATTTCTTAAATCATTCTCATGATTTTAATTAAATTTAAAAAAATTAATTTTTTTTTTATTTTTTTTTTAGAAATTCAAGCTTTTAAAAACACAATTTAATGCTTTACAATTAATTTATTGAAAATAAAATAAAATTAAAAAAACAAAACAAAAGTAGTTAATAAATGTTAATGTTTAAATATTAATTCATTAAATTATAAATAATTAAAATAAATTAGTTACAGTATTTAGTTAAATAGATAGACAAAGCAAAGCTTTTAAAACTTTATAATTTTTTTTAATTTTCTTTTAAAAACAAAAATTATATTTTTAATAACAAAATAAATTACTTTAATTTTTTATTTTTTTTTTTTCTAAATAACAAAACAAATATTCCGAGTTGGGCCTAAAACCGATCTAAACCACTGATCTAATCCCGATTTAATTACAGAAAATACAAAATTTTTTATTGGCCGTAGGCTAAATTTGCCTGTACGCCCCATTTGTTTATGCTAGTTAAACCTGCCTCCAACTACTATGTTACTCTTTCTCTATGTCTCCCTCTCTGTATGCCTCTCTCTACTTCTTTATTTTATGAAATAATAATTCTTTAATAATTCTCTTAATATTCTTTAAATTTATTGAATTTAAATTTAAAACTTAAATTTTAAGATTTTCTATTGATTTTTCTTTTTTTTTTAAATTAAATTAAATTCTTTTATAATAATAATCTAAGTCCACCTTGGTTTTTGTAATTTATTATTAATACATAAGTGATCTCTTTATCTCTTTTACAATTCAAAAAAAAAAATACAGAATTTTTTTACTTAAAATTATTTTATTCATATAACAAACAATATAACAAATACATAAAAGAATTAAAAATAATTTTTTTAAATATTAATTTTTGTTTGTTTTTTTTTCTTCTTTAAACAATTATACTCTACTGCTGTACTTTGGTTTTTTTTATTATAAAAAAAAATAAAAAATAATAAAAAAAATAAAACAATTAAAAAAAAAATTTGTTAATCAAAATGAATTTTTAACAAATTTAAAGCCATCGTTAAGTGGTCGTCGTGCCAGCTGGATAGATCAAAGGGTCAAAATTCAAACGCGAAAATTTAGCATCAAAGTTAGTTTCACAACCAAAAAAATATTTTATTTCTTTACTTTTTTTAAGATTTTTTTACAAATTATTTAAATTCTAAAACAGCAAATTTTATTTCTTTCTTAAGCAAAAAATAATAAAAAATATATTTTTTTGACTGCTTTTTTGCAATTGATTGAAACATTAATTCCTTTACTTTAATTAATTAATTAATAATTAATTAACTTAGTCTATAATAATAACTTTTCTTTTATACTTTATATATTTTCTTTAAATTAGTACAGCTTTAAATAATTAGCTCTCTAACACTTTAATTTATTGTTTATTTCTTATAAATTTTCTTATTTTCATAAATTTTTGTTTTTTTTTATAAAAAAAAAAATTTAGATTTCATTCATCAATGAATACTTGGATGGTTTATTCTGGGAGGTGTCTAGTAGTGTGTTAGCTTATTTGACGTAAAGCCAGGGTTTAAACCCCAGATTAGACATCAAAACGAAAATATGAAAAAAAATTTCTTCAGCGCCTAGCTCACAGCAGATTTCTGGCAAAAACTCTGAGAGAGTAAATAAAATTGCCATGAAAAGTTTCTCAAAAAATGTGTCGTTCGGAGTCGACTTTAAACTGTAGGTCCCGCCTCTCATGTATAAAACTAACCCTGACTAAAGGGTTGTAATGTCCAATTATGTATGTATGTAAACAATTATCCTAAAGAAATTTATCTGATGTAAAAAATTTCGTAACAAAATCAGGTATCGTGTACTCAATAGGGAATTTCGGACGTTGTCTCGGCGGTATCTTGATTAATGTTAGTTTTTAAATACTCCAACGTTTAGGAATTATACGCGTAGACACCGTCTTTGACGTATATAGTACTCCATCAAATCGCACAGTATTGGCCAAAATAGGTCGTATTGTGTATCCCGTAGCATGTTCTTGTTGAAACCACCAAGTTCTTACTTACTTACTTACTTAATTTGCTATAACAACCCGTTTATCGGATTTCGGCCTGCCGCAACACATCCTTCCAGGTGTCTCTGCTTCGTGCGCGCCTACGCCAATTGGTCACACCAATCCTTCCAACAGATGCAACGTCGTCCTCTTCGTCGACTTCCGCAGATTCCCGCATCAAATACCCGTTTCGCCGGAGCATCCTCCTCCATTCGAACGACATGGCCGAGCCAGCGCAGCCGCTGGATATTAATACGCTGTACAACGTCTATGTCGTTGAGGAGCTCATACAGCTCACTGTTGTATCGGATACGGAAATCATCGCCAACTCGCACTGGACCGAAGATCTAGCGTAGTACTTTTCTCTCGAACACTCTCAAGGCCGCTGCATCTGTACTTAATAGGGACCATGCCTCTGCGCCATAAAGAAGCACGGGTAAGATGAGTGTCTTGTAAAGTGTTAGTTTTGTCGCACGAGAGAGGTCTCTGCTACTCAATTGCCTATTGAGACCATAGTAGCACCTGTTGGCGAGAGTGGCATCATTTCTGATGGTAACGGCGGAGCCAAGATATATGAATTCCTTGACCGTCTCAAAAGTATAGTTATCGGCCGAGTTCATAATGTTCAATTGTACAAAAAAAAAATCATCAAAAACCTTCATAGCGCTTTGAATTGATGTTAACGGATCTTTCAAGGCCATTATCGAGCAAATGTGAACGATATAGTCACTTTTTCCGCGTATAATGATTTTTTCACAATCTCTCCTGAGTTCTCCGAACATCACAGGCTTCAATGAGTCGAAAATGAACTTCACGGCTGAAGAGTGAAGCCTGTGAATGGTAAGCGGACTTTTAATGTTAAGAACTCCCCAGAATCGACACAACTTTGCAGTGATGATCACATCTGTTGCGCTTTAAGTCTCTTTTTAAATTTCTTGAAGGTTTTTGGTTTAGTTTGAGGACATTATATTTGGAAGTTACTGATCTCATAGTGATCATTATAGGTATGAAGAAAAATGAGTAAAAAGAAGAAAAAAAAATATAGGAATGGAGTTGAAGACAGAATTATTAAAAATTTAAGTTAAGGTAGATCTAGCAGGTCGACCGTACACCCCTCAGTCAAGTTCATTACATTACAAGGCTTGGAATAACTCGAATGGCTATAACAGACAGAGAGTTCAAACACTCAAAGAATCCCTTATCATGGATATACAGTGTTGGAAAAAATAATAGAAAAGCATCAAAAAACGTTGAAAACATCCCCATATCATTAGGGACCCGCAACCCTGTTTGACTGTCGTTTTTGTGCATTTTGGATCAAACTCTTTATTGGCAGGACGACGTACAAAACATTTTCCGTCTGATGGAGCACTTTGTTCCAATTTTTCCGACTTTGATTTTATCTGGCAAATTGTAACCTTTTTTGTATATTTTTGTTTTACTTAAAAGAGCTACTGACCTTGGACTTCGAGCCTATTTCTTATAGTACTGCTTGTTACTGGAGCATCTAGTATATTTTAAGCCCATTAGAAATTTGATCAAAACGCGTGGACGTTTTCCTCTTTCTTCCTCTAGTTTCGATATTTTTTGCAGAGTGAATCACTTAAATACTTTATGTTTAGAACACTTCATTATGTGCGCTATTTTTTCAAGTGATAAGCCATCAGATTTTAAATTAAGGACAACATTTCTTTGAGCATCAGTGGTATGAACACCTCGAACCATTTTTTAAAAGATTTAAAATATACACTCAACATGAAAATTTTACAAATGGGCAAAAAAAAGGTATTTTAACTCAATTTTTGCCACTTCTAAATATTTCATGTAAAAAGTTTATTTATTTTAAATTTAAACACGGTTTTAGAAAAACGTTTCTATTAATTTTTCCAGCTAAATTACGTATTTTTTTACTTTTTCCTGAAAACTAATAAATTAAAAGAGAAGAAAGCAATAAAGAAAGCAAATAATAAAATCCCGTTACATTAGCAAGAATTTGACAGTAATTGCCAACTATAAACGTTTATAACGAAAAAGTATACATTTTACATTTTAATGATGAACTAGTAATCGTTTCTATTATTTTTTCCAACACTGTACATACACTTTCGTGGCTGGACAGTCACAGAGAAAAGGCTTTATGAAATTCTTCCTTATGTTCTCACGATCTGTAATATTCCGACTTGGATCCATCATAAATCCGTGTGAGCACACTAATCTTGCAAAGTCTCTTAAAAAGCCCTGCCATCGCTCTCCCACTGAAGCAAGTGGAGTTCTCCATCGTCGAGTGGCGGTCTCCCAAGATTATACATAAAGTCCTTGAGTTGACCTCAATCATTGTCAAACCTATCTATGAAGATAAATTTCTTTATAATCCTGATAATTTCTTGTATAGTAAGTTGGTTATTACGACCATAATCACTCCGTAATGCTTGAATTTTCACTTTTGGCGTAAATTTTAGATGTTTTTATGCGTTCTTTAATTGTTAAGCGGTTCATATTCGTAAATGGAAAGCTTTCACTAAAGCCGACAAACTTGCGAGACCCACGATGTTGAAACCTTTAAATGGATAACCATCCAATATCAATGAAAAAAAAATTTCATTAAATACAACGACTTTATTTTTATTTTTTATTCGTACTCGTATTATATTTTAATGGATTAATTTTTTTCTTTTTTATAAAATATTTTTGTTTGTTTATTAGGGTAGAATATATATTTTCCTTTTTAGTAAATCTACTTCTATGTGTGTAATTCATTGGATTTATTTTTAGCATTTCAAATCATTTCTGTAATCTGTAATAATTGTATTGGCACTACTGTTAACCATTAACAAAATAATAAATTTATACAAAAATTCTTTAAGTAATTGCCGTGGCTTTAAATGTTGTTATATTAATATTGAAACCCCCTAAAAGAAATTTAAATTTTCTGAACAAAAATACCAAACGAATTTCCATTTTATGTAAAAAAAAAAATAAACGAAATTTATTAAATGCATGTTTATAACTGTTAATAACACTGTAGCCTAGAAATGAAACATAATTTTATATGGAATCCGTTAAAAAAAAGAAGAAACGACATGGAATTTTTTATTTGTTCTAAACTGTCAGTCATAGAAGGAAAATTAAGAAAAAAAAACAAAAACAAATTTGAGAAAAATAGTTTCGAAAAACTATTTCAATTTGTGTTTTTCAACGAAATTGATGGCCAACGTGATTGATAATGTCTTCTCTTCATTTTCTTCTTGTTCTCTATGTTCTAACATTCTTTCGTTCTCAACAAGAGTTCAAACATGTTTGCTTAGGTGTTTGCTCTCTCTATGCCTCAGGCAACACTTTCTTTCATTTTAAGGGCTGCCAAGGACATTATTTTAATTCCTTTTTTTTCTAATATTTTTTGTTACTTTTCGTGAAATAAATTGTTGTTTTTGTGTAGAATTCTATGCCAGGCATTTAGTTTCAATCACCAGCAATACTAATTTCATGGCAGTCTTTACTTGCTGTACAGGCACACACACATACAAAAGGCGAGAGAGAGAGAGAGAGCAAGGCACTGAAATAAATAAATTGTAAATTCAATAGCAAAAAATACAACAATAACATCAACATTAACAATGAATAACGAAAATGCTTGTAAAATACTGCTGCCTCATGCAACCATACAAAGGAAACACTTTCACTTTCCCTCTCTCTCTGTCCCTCTGTCTCTCTCATTTTAACTCAACATAAAATTTGTTTCTCAATTACAGTCAATGCTCTTGTTCTTGATATGAAATGATTCCGTTACAAAAATGTTTAAGAGTGTAAGTGTACATATGTAAGATAAACAGAATTTATGGCTTTTACTGATACAAACAAGCAAGAGAAGCGAGAGTGAAAATGAGAGGCAGACCACATAACATAGATTATTTTCATTTATTTTTTTCTTCTTCTATTTCTCATTGCAAATTTAAAATCAATTGAATTTTTTTTTTGCATTGAATTTGTTGTTGTTGTTATTGTTGCTGTAGCTGCTGTCATCGTTTCCTTTATTTTTGTTGGAATAAAGGAAAAAAAACCAAATTCTACAATTTATAGCCACCAACGAACATTTTGCGGTGCACTAGTTCTCTCTCTCTCCCGCTCTCTTCTGTCCCGCTCTCTCACTCTTTTTAATCCTCTCACCGTAGCCACTTAATACTGTTCATATTTCTAAAAGTCCTTGGTCGTTTGGTTTTTTTGGTTGATTATTTTCAGGTTGCTTTGGTGTGTTTGTAAAATACCATGTGAGGTTAAATTGAATATCTCTGCCCAGCACAGACTTAAACGTATGGATTTATGGGATTTTTTTTGTTTTTGTTTTGATGAACATATCTACTGAACTACTACTACTGTTGGCAACATTTCAATAAAATCCATTCGATTTCCTTTAAACGGCTTTCGTTAATAAAGGGTGTTTTTTATAGAGGTATAGAAGTTTAAGTTGGCATTACTTTTCAAGATGGCGACCGATTTAACAGCTGTCAAGTGATTTATTCTCAGTTTGGTTTGGCAATTCATCATGAATAGACTCATGCCTGAACAACGCTTGCAAATAGTGCAATTTTATTTCGAAAATAATGGTTCTGTGCGGAAAACGTATCGCGCACTACGTCCATTTTATCGTCGACAAAATCGTCCATCAGAGCAGTTAATTCGATTAATCATGGAACGTTTTCGCACCACGTTTACTCTTATTGATAACTCGATTTATTGAAAGACACGTTTGGTGACCGCCTAATTTCACGTTTTGGACCTGTGAATTGGCCTCCAAGATCTTGTGATTTAACACCGCTAGACTACTTTCTGTGGCGCTATGTAAAGTCATTGGTCTATGCGGTAAACCCACAAACGCTTGACCATTTGGAAGACAACATTCGCCGTATTATTGCCGATATACGGCCACAAATGTTGGAAAAAGTCATCGAAAATTGGACGTCCAGATTGGACTACATCCGCGCCAGCCGTGGCGGTCATATGCCAGAAATCATATTTAAAATGTAATGCCACAATATTATCTTTCGGATAAATAAAATTCATGTCAATCGAATAATCCATCGTTGTTTTATTGCAACTTAAAGTTCTATACCTCTATAAAAAACACCCTGTACAAAAGAATACAAAATATTGTCGATTTGATGTCATGAATTTTCTTTTTAAATAATTTTTCTCTTTCAATTATTTTAATTCAATGCAAGAGTGCAGCGAATATACAATTTTTCCCCCGAATTTTGAATTTCCTGTTTCTCGCCAATTTGTTTGATGATAGGCTAGATAACTTAGCGAAATTCCATTGCACAAAGCAAGTCTGAAGGCAACGTTGGCAGTCTCAAGACCAGATGTGGATGAGGTATCCGAATCAGTTGCCCATTATAAATATGCGAGGAATAGAACCAAACAACCATTTAAACCAAGATCAAGCGTGGTCTGTGTTTTCCTATTAAGGGATCCTACTTTATGTCATTATTTTACCGTACTTTAATAACGGGCACGAAAAAACGGTGTTAACTGTTTATTTTTCTTTACCCTAAACATATCCTGTCTTATTAATTGTATTTCAATATTTTCCTGTGCCATCAATGCAATCAATTTTCTCTTTTTCGTTTTCAATAAATGTCGTCTGCTCTGTTGAATCTTCTCAATGCTTACAATACACAAACCTGATAAGATTTTATAATAACATTAAAGGACTCTCTCTTGTCCTCCCTCACTCTCTCTCTCTCTTTGGATCTAAAAATGCAAAAGTTTCCTTGTTATATAGATATGGGTGTGTGCTTTAAAGCAGAAAATATAAGTTTGTTGTACATACTCGTATACACTTACAAATACATACAGTTTGACTGGGTGTCAGTCAACACACAAAAGCAATTGGGATGCAAGTTATTCTCAATTTGAATTAAGGGTCTGCATGTTTGTTGGGTAATCAATGAATGCTTTGTCTCACTGTCTCTCGGTCTCTCAGTCTCTCTGTTTTCTTTTATTTCTTCATACATCAACATCAGCATCAACATAAAGTGACAATAAATAGTGAAATCATGTTGATGTCTTTATTCCTTAAACAACACATACATATGTACATACACATGCATAAATGAAATAATAAATAAAAACATATGCATATATATATATGTGTGTGTGTGTGAGAGAGAATAAATATTTAATGTAACATTTATTTACACACAGATACACACACATAGACGAAAGATAAAACATTGCACTTACAAGCATGCATATGCATATGCATTGCCATACATTTCATGCAATTTGATAAAAAAAAAAAGATTCCAAGAGAACGCTGGATGGATGTGAGTTAAGCAAGAGAAATTGTTTAAAAAAAAAGAACCGAACAAAAGTGAAGGACATTCTTGCAAAGAAAAAAGGACAACAATAACAATGCTGCTACATAAGCAAACATGGCAAGAGAAACCCAAGAGAGAGTGAGAGAGAGAGAGCGAAAGAGGAAGGAAAATGTTTAAATAGCAATTTAATTTCATAATGAAATTTGAGCAGAAGAATAACAAGGAATTAAAAAAAAATTTATAAAAAAAAGCAAAAAAAAAAAAGAAAAAGAAAAACAAACAACAACAAGGAAAGGAAAATTAAAAACTTAATAAAATTTTATAACAAGAAAAGAGAGTTTATAAAAGAATTTCTATTAAAAAAATAGAAAAAACAATACGTCTTAGAACAATACAGGAAATACAAATAAATGAACATCTGCATTTGGCAAAAGGATTTAAAAAAGGATAAAAATTTTAAGCAAAATACTTTAAATATTGGTTAAGCTTTAATAATTTACACTTTAGTAATATTAATATTCGAAAATAGATTGAAAATTGTTTAAATGTGAAAGATAACTCAATATCTACTTCTTCAACAAAAAAATAAATAAAGGAACGAAATGGCATAAATGAAACACATGCTAAATTTTCAAAAACCAAAGATACTTAAGCTAAAATGAAATCTTACTTTTTACTTTTTATAACAAAAAGTATAAAGGAACGATATGGAATGAGTGAAACATCCGCTAAATTAAGAAAAAAATGTTTCAGATTGTTTAAATGTAACGAAAAAAATCTAATTGCTACATTTTACAACAAATAAACTATAAGGAACGAAATAGAATTAAACTAAATACCTGCCAATTGTAATAAAAATATACAAATTAGTTTAAAGAAACAAAAAAGTATTAATGAAACACTTAATAATCTAAACAGAAAGGGTTATTAAACGTTGGCATTCTTTAAAATTTATAAAAGAAGCATAATATAACCGAATTGGTTATAGGAACAAAATGGAATTAATGAAACACTTGTCAATTTTTCTAAAATAAATATTACATATGATTTAAATGTTACTAAAAACATTAAGAATTTCCAAATAAACAGGAAACCGATACGAAACAGAAGAAATGGAATGAAACGATATGGTATGAAACAAAAAATATTTTAATTTACCAGGAAAAACTATTCCAAACTGCTCAAATGTATGTGGAACGAAATGGGAAATAAGAAAAAAACACATTTCATTTGAAATCTTTTACTGAAAACGTTGTAATTGCATTACAATAACAATAATGGCAAAGACATGATTAAAGTGACAACAACAAACTTAGCGAATGCAATTTGTGAATTCCAAGTTGAGATAAACAACAACGAAAATTTTTATTTTTATCTGTATCTTATACTAAATCGTCTCCTTCTCTCTCTCTCTCTCTCTCTCCATCTCTCTCTATCTCCCTATATCTCTGCAGCTATTTAAAACAAGAAATTTTTGTTGTACAATATTTAACATTATCATTGATATTGTTGTTCCCATTGTTGTTGTTGTTGCTGTTAAATTATGCACACAATTTAAGATGTCACATTTATTATTATGAATATACTCGTACAATAAAACAAAAACAATTACTGCTACTACTACTACTACTACTAGCACAACTGCAATTACAACCGTTATTACACTCACCAGTAAAGAAATCAGTTGCCATACACTATAAGCAGAAGTAGTAGTAGTTGCAGCAGTTGCTGCAGCAGTGGTAGTAAACGGAGAACACAAGCTTATTGAATGAGTTATTATGTCGTATACATCGGCTCTGGCAAGTTCGAGTTTCATTTTCTATAGTGTTTTATGCCTTTGAACAGCTATTTCATTTGGCTTTCTCTTAGGCAAAGGTACTGTATGTATTCTCACGGATCATTGCAGATTAAACAAACACGAGGAGAACCCTCGCTTACCAGCAAATGATATCGTTAGAGGTTGTAGACCGTTTGCGGAGAAAGAGAGTTTTGTCCACTTTATATGTACATACATGCTTTAAATGTCAAGACTACAAAGCTAGCACTGTATTCCATATCCTACGCTATCAAACTGGATAATTCGTGGCATTGCTGATTAAATAAACACGAAGAAAGACTTCGCTTGCCATGGCAAATGATTTTGATGAATGCTTGGAAAATTTCTTATCCTTTTTGTACCAATTCTCACTTTAAACAAATCAACTTTGCTCAGTAAAAATCCTTTGTAATCATCTGGCTAGATTCAGCAGCTCATAAAGGATTATCCATTGCAATTGCATTTTGAAAAATTTCAAACTTGATAGACTGTGTATTACAGAGATGCCAGGAGAAAGTCGGCGCTTTACTCATTGCCACAACAACTTAAAATATTGATAAAAAAAAAACCGTCCTTTTAATGATGACGTTGGTAGTGATAATAATAATAATAAGGCGAAGGATAATAATAATAATAAGGCGAAGGATAATAATAATAATAATCATGATGATAATCATCATTATTATTATTATTATGTATTGCAGTTATAATTATTGTGTAATTGTTGTTGTTGATGATATATGTATGTTAAACTGCTTTCACATTTCCCAGCCTCATAATGAACATTTTAATCATCATCATCATCAATTGAATGACAACGTTAAACACAGCACAGCACAGTATTCGTATATCATAGGCAAGGCAAGCTAATGTACATATGTATGCTCGTATATGCACTGAGTGTGCAAGTATGCATAAGTATGCGAGAATAATTCATGCTTTCATTGCATTGTTGTTGTATTTGTAAATAAATGACAATTTAAGAGAGAAAATTTGTCATTTATTAACGCTTTACAATACACGAACACACAGGCATTTATTGCAAATCCACATGAACATGAACAACAACAACAACATCTGCTACAACTATTTACGCTATTGGCCAAAACCATAAGCGGATTAGAAAAAAGGCTTAAAAAGCTTTTTTTTTATTGTTGGTTTGGTTCGTTTTGTACACTCATCTGCACTCGTTAAGGCATTGCAATGCCAGACAAATATTGTAAGACAGCCGAGAGACCTTATCTGATATACATACATACACTCTCACATATGTATGATGTATGAAACAGTCTTGTTGTTGTTGTTGTGGCATTAGTGGCATTTTGTAATTAAATATTGATTTATTTTTATATTTTTTTGTACAAAAAAAAATTCTCTCTGAATTGCAACAAAACTAATGTCATTTTTTAGAATTGAATTCAATTGGCATTCAATTGTCATACAAAAAGAAAAAAAGTAAAGTAAAGTAAAGCTGCTGTTAGCAAAACAGTGATGAGAATTTATGCAAAAAAGTCTTTGTCAAGGTAAAATTTTGAAGGCAATTATTATAAAAGCAACAACAACTATAGTAATAACGTAATAAAACAATAAAGGGAACTCGATTTTATCCCTCAAAAAAATAAAAATGTTGGCAGCTAAGTTATCCAAACGACAGATTTGAGATTCGCAGCTTTTTTGCCAGAGATTGCTGAAAGGGGATCATCGAAAGAAAGATGTCAGAGCCAAAGTTGGGCTCTCGAGCCCTCATTTAGTAAGCCAATACGCTCCTCTGTAGCATACAGCGAACGCAGTCCACTTACAGGAATGTAAATGTCCTCCTTGTGGCTTATAATGGTTTTTGAAAGAAAACTTATCTTCACCGTGATCGAGGTTCAGATTTTTCGGCAGGTTTTTCAGTTCTCTGTAAAGAACACTGTGTAATGCATGACATCTATCGATACCCCGTGTTCTACAGTGCTTTGTTGCATCCTCCCTGGCTTAGGATAAGGCATGCTTAACTTAGCGATCGAAACATTAGCTAAACAGTGAAATTTTTCCCAAAATTCCAGCCTAATCGTGAATAAAGCAACTTCTACGCGTGTATATCATATAAGATTTTCCAGTGCTGTTCCTGTTCTGGCCAGTGTGTACACAACACAGTATGTTCCCAAGGGTCTTTGAACTACCTTTTCTTTGAACTCTTTAAAGAGTTTGATTACATAATTTTTCTTTAACAAAATCATGTTACTCACGTATGTAACTGTTTAGCCATGTAGTTTATGAACATAAAAGGATTTTGTGTTAATCCTTAAAGTATGTTTCAAATATTTCAACGACAAAACCATAAAACTATACTAATTTAGATTAAAAAAAAATACATTTCTCTCCCATTGCCTTTTTTAAGAGCTGAGGAATTAATGAAGCAGAAGTAGCTGGTTTATGCTGTACGAATAGAAAATAAAGTGTGAAGAGAAACTAGAAATTTTGTATAAAATTATGTTTCAAGTTCAGTGAATACGTATAACAACAAAATCTATTTTAAAGCATGTGTTTTTTATGTAAATATATGCCTGTAAATCAATTGTATTTAATTTTTTCAAACAAAAATAGCCTTTGGTTTTTTAATATTAAATAAGCCTTTATGTAGGCTTTAATTTAAATTTATAAAAATTATTTTATTTAAATTTTTTGGCTTTTATTAATCTTTTTATTGAATTTTTCTTTCCGTTTTCTTTTTAATTAATTTGTTTATAAAGAAAAAATTTTGCTTAGTTTTTGGGTGTTATTTTTTGGTTTTTAAAATGCCTTAAAATAGCCTTTATTTTTGCTTAGTTCAATTTATTTTCTCCCAAAGCCTGTGTATAGGCTATAAACATATATTTTTCATGTTGTTTTATTTAAAACTAAATTATTTTTTGTCTTTATTTTTCTTTAATTTTCTTTGTTTAAATGCACTTTTTTTAAACTGAATATAAATATTTTAAATTAAAAAAAATAAATTCTTTTTTTTCTTTTAAAATTCATAGTCACCTTACATTCTATTAACCATTATAAATATATAAAAATAAAAAATATACCTTACAATATATACATATACCATATATTTTAATCCAAAAAATAAAATTTAAAAAAATTTTATGCTAAATTATATTAAAATTATTCAAAATTACTTACTAATTCATTATTAATTTAATTAATTAATTAACTTTATATATATATACATACAAACAAATACAGATACAACTATCTAAAGTTATGTATAGAAAAACAACAAAAATATGCAAAATATATGCGAAAAAAAAACAAATCAAATTTAAAATCCCTTTTGTAAAGAAATTTTTATAAACTTTTTTCTTAAAAACTTTTCCCTCTAAACGCCTGTTAATATACTTTGAATTAATAAAACATTTCATATCTCTATTCTTATGCACAAACCATTCGCAAAAAAAAACAAAAAAAAACTGAACTACTTTTTTAGCAGACACAAGAAATCGAAGATGAACCCGAACCCTTAAGCATGGCCTGGCCAGATACTGCCCGTAAACGTTTAACTTACATTTTGGTGGCCCCTCTCTTGATACCCATGTGGCTGACATTGCCTGATACGCGCACCCCTAAAGGTAAAAAACTATTTCCCGTTACGTTTATTGGTTCGATTGTATGGATAGCGGCCTTTTCATATCTTATGGTATGGTGGGCCAATGTTGCCGGCGATACCGCACGTATACCGCCTGAGGTAATTATCTTCTATGGACAATAGGTTTTTTATTTTGTAAAATTTAATTTATTTTCTCTCTCTCTCCCTGTTTCTTTAAGGTTATGGGTTTAACATTCTTGGCGGCTGGTACTTCCATACCAGATCTGATAACATCGGTTATTGTGGCACGCAAAGGCTTTGGCGATATGGCTGTTTCCAGTTCTGTGGGCAGTAATATCTTTGATGTTACTGTTGGGTAAGTAATCTTTAAATAAAATTCTTAAAAGGAAATACAAAGTGTTTATCAAAGAAAAATTTAGAGAAATGTTTCAGCAACATGTTGATTAACATTTTTAAGCAACATGTTGCTTTATGTCTATATGCAAATTAATAAAGTATGTGATTATCAGTTTGAAAGCATTATAAATGTTGCATTAACAGGGAAAATTAAATTATGTTTTTAGTTAACGTCTCTAAACACGTTGCTGTTATTATTCCGCTTTTGTATTGAAACATATCGTGTATCTAAACATGTTGCCTATTCATGTTTCTATTTATAACCTAAAATAGAGAAGAATTACATTTTAAAACTCATCAAATAATGGTTTTAACATCAGAATATAAACTTAATTCAGTTCGTTTCTAAACATGTTGCCTTTAAAAAATTTTTCAAATACTTTAATAAAACGAAAAACTTTTTAATATTATCAAAAACTAATACCCTAAGCCATCATCAATTGTAATATTACAAAGAAAAACCAAAACCTTTGCTTACTAACGTAAACTAAAAAGTCATGTGTTTTAACAGTAGCCAGGAAGTTTTTTCAACATTTCATTTAATAATCCTACAACCTCCCACACACACACACACACACACACACACACGTACAAAATTTAAGTTGGCTAAACTTTCTCAATGCATGGCCAAAAACAATACGAAACCGGGGTATGGAAAGTATGAAAAGTATTAGGAAAAGTTTATTTACAAACCACAATGGAAAATGAAACTCACAAAGCTGAAAACCACCAGCTGCTGGTTGGATTGTCTTTCTTCTTTAGAACAGCGGGTTTATTACAAAAAACAAGAGTAAAAAAAGATGATGGTCACATAGGAATACTCAAAAGAGATGCTTGGTTTACAAATATTATACAGAGGTATTTGGGTTTTATTTTTTTTTCATATAAAAACCTATCTATTGGACGCCAAAAACGTATGAAAAATTTAAATAAATTTGTTTTTAATTCAGTGGCTTCACATTTTTACTTTAGCAGCGTAAATGTTGGGCAACTATGTGATTTATTAAATAAAAACTTTAAATAACATTTGCAAAAGAAGATTAAAATTCTATAAATTTATTTTTATCATCATTTTAATGACTTTAGCAACATAAATGTTTAGCAACAATGTTGCTTAAAAAATGACTAACCTATTAAAAAGCCCAGAAGGTCAAAATCGTGTGTAAAATCCAATTCTAACACTATAAATTAGTTTTTAATATTGCGGCAATAATTTTTTTGATTTCAACAACATAAATAAAAGCTCTCTAATAATATTGGCATCATCAGCTATTCTCTGATTTTATTCATTTTATTTTGAAATAAGATTTTTACTCACGTTTTATGAAGTGTGCATTTCTATCTGGAAAACGTGTTGAAAAATCTATTTTATATTTTATTTCATTTCATTTTTTTCGTTTTGCGCTCTCTTTACAAAAGAACATTTAAAATCCATTAAAATGTCATTAAAATTCAAACATTTTTTCCAAATGCTGCTGTATAAAGTAACTCTGACTGCACATTGTTAAATTACTTTGAAAAAAAAATGGGGGAAATGGTGTAATCAAAGTAGCATTAATAACTGAAACAATTTGGCAACGAAATTGGCTGTCATCAATTTAAATGTAATATTTTTTTTATTAAATTAAAATGCATATTAAATATTTAAAAAGAAATCAGTTTCATCAATCACTTTAAGTAGGTAAAATAAAGTTTTTAATAATTTGTTGGAATTTTTTAAGTTCACAATAGACTTCAAAACAGCAAATAGGCATCATAAACTAATGAAAATTATCAATACAGTAAGTAGTGTAGCAGATATTTGGCTCAACATCAAAGGAAAACAATTGAAAATTTGTTTTAAAATAAAAGGCCTTTATGCCAATGCTGCCAAGTAATTGAAATTAAAATAATAAAAAAAAATTATGTAAAAAAAATATTCGAAATTTAAACAAACAAATAAAAAAACTAAAATTAAAATAAATACTCACATACAGCGGTGGTCCTTGAGTTAGTACATTTGCTGTATGAGCACTTCTAAAGCAAATCTACGTTTGTATATTTATAACATTTAGTAAGCCTAAGTGTTCAGTTAAGATTATTCGATTGATCATAAAATATAACCGTAAAAAAGAAAATTAAATTACAGTTTTGAATGCCACTTATATGAAGTGTGCTAAAATAATCCTCACCACTGTAGTATACATAGCAGTAAACACGGTGCTCTAATAAATAAAAAAGAAGCAGCATCACACGTGAAGATGACATCTTTTGTCATATTTTTCATGCAAAACTTCTAAAAAGAGGGAAACAAAAACACACACTCGACACACAGACTTGAAATATTTTGCCTTCAGTTATTTGTAATACATGCTGCACATGATGCTAACGAAAGAAAACAGAGAGACAGCAAAAAAAAAATAGTAGCGGAGAAGGCATTGCAATACAAGCGTTATAGTTTCTCTTTAGCTTACATACACATCGCACATCTCCTCCCCCAATAGTAGTCAATACTACGCATTATTTATCTTGTACTTGAAAATAAAGAGTAAATGCATGCACGCATCCACAATATTTTTTCTATTTTTTTTTTATTATGTATTGTAACTAAGACAGTAGCTGTTGTTGTTGTTGTTGTTGTTGATTTTGTAATAACACAAGTTCACAATAACAGAAGAAAAAAAGCTGAGAATAAAAAAAACATGGGTTTTTGTCTTTCCTTGTCTTTACAAACACATCATGATACTAATTATCACTCAGCCTACTTCCACTTAAAAACAACAAAACTCTTATACCTCATCAACATGTCTGTGTATGTGTGTGAGTGTTACTTACACAAATACTTGCGTACTTGTTGTATTGGTAGTGTGCTGTGCATCATTCATTATTTTCAACATGAAAGCACAACGTCAAGAACGATGAGAATTGTATTCAACGAACAAGCGAACGAACGAACGAGAAGAGCAAAAAAATTGTAACAATTTCAACAAATGCCAACAAAATAACCAAAACAACCTTCCATTCAAGCATTCTTGCATTGCTCTCTCTCGCTCTCTTGCTCACTCTTTTATAGTTTTTCCATGGATTTCTTTTTAGTTTTCTTTTTTTTTTATTATTATTTTGCTAACAAGTATCCTCCTTGTTGTTGTCCCTTTATCTTTGGTTACGTTTCCTACTTAGAAAATAATCCTTCATCATCATTAAAAGTCTAAGGCATTTGGCAAGGTTAAATTACGCAAGTTTTGTTGTTATTGTATGTGAACAATATGAACAAATTATTTTGATTCGATAATAGAATACTGCCTAACGGAACCAGCTATGCAAGGCACAGTACAATAATGTTCTAGTAAATGAATATAAACATTGTTGCGTTGTAAAAAAAAAAACACTTATGTTGCAGCAACATTTTAGAACTCTTTATTATAAAAAACTGTTTCAGCAATATTAACATCGTTAGCAACATTATAAGAAATGTACTTAAAACCCATATCCAGAGGGAAATTTTAGAAAAAGTCTTGTTAAAGCTATATGCCATTCAGTTCATAATATTCCGAATAATAAATGTTGATTACTATATGGCAATAGCCTTCATAATTGTTGGTAAATTCTTTCAGAATAATTTAAAAAAAATACGTTTCAATTTACAAACCAAACAGTAACTTTTTCTAAATGCGATGGGTTTTTCACAATCTGGATACTCCAAGCAACATATTTTTCTTATTTTTCCGAGTTAGAAATGAGCTTCATAGTCGCAAAGAATTTTATTCGCAACATCAGCATTGAAAATTTCTGTTGTTCTAGCTTATACAACGTTAAGAAAGGTCAGCCGACTTTAAACAAACCTTATAAATTTCCTTTAAGTGTTCTCTAGGAAGAAGAAAATATACGTCAGCATATTTCAATAATATTTTCCACAGCTTAATTAACAAGTAAACATATCATATGTTGCAGCAACATGTTGGCGAATAATATACATTTCCATATATACATACATATACTTTCGAATAATAATATTCATTTCCTAGGCATCATTGGGCTCTAAAATCTTATAATCATTTCTAGTTGGTTCCATTATTATGTTCGAACCGAAATAAAGAGTGTTTTTTATAGAGGTATAGAACTTTAAGTTGCAATAAAACAACGATGGATTATTCGATTGACATGCATTTTATTTATCCGAAAGATAATCTTGTGGCATTACATTTTAAATATGATTTCTGGCATATGACCGCCACGGCTGGCGCGGATGTAGTCCAATCTGGACGTCCAATTTTCGATGACTTTTTCCAACATTTGTGGCCGTATATCGGCAATAATACGGCGAATGTTGTCTTCCAAATGGTCAAGCGTTTGTGGCTTTACCGCATAGACCAATGACTTTACATAGCCCCACAGAAAGTAGCCTAGCGGTGTTAAATCACAAGATCATGGAGGCCAACTCACAGGTCCAAAACGTGAAATTAGGCGGTCACCAAACGTGTCTTTCAATAAATATATTGTGGCACGAGCTGTGTGACATGTTGCGCCGTCTTGTTGAAACCACATCTCCTGGGCATCATGGTTATTCAATTCAGGAATGAAAAAGTTTGTAATCATGGCTCTATACCGATCACCATTGACTGTAACGTTCTGGCCACCATCGTTTTTGAAAAAGTACGGACCAATGATTCCACCAGCCCATAAAGCGCACCAAACAGTCAGTTTTTCTGGATGTAACGGTGTTTCCACATACACTTGAGGATTACCTTCACTCCAAATGCGGCAGTTTTGTTTGTTGACGTAGCTATTCAACCAGAAGTGCGCTTCATCGCTAAACAAAATTCGCTTATGAAAAATGGACGTAGTGCGCGATACGTTTTCCGCACAGACCCATTATTTTCGAAATAAAATTGCACTATTTGCAAGCGTTGTTCAGGCGTGAGTCTATTCATGATGAATTGCCAAACCAAACTGAGAATAAATCACTTGACAGCTGTTAAATCGGTCGCCATCTTGAAAAGTAATGCCAACTTAAAGTTCTATACCTCTATAAAAAACACCCTTTATTTATTTTGTTCCACTACAACTGTGCAATTTAAAAATTTATTTATTGTAGCATATACAACATATGTATGTATTTTATGAATAAAAATGTCAGAAATTTTTCCAAAGCTTTTCAATTTGAATTTTTCTAAACTGAATATGAGGGTATGAGGTAACAGACGTTTAGATATGGAGGTGAAGGTGGAGATGGTAATACATGAACACTTACAGAAAGAAAGAAAGAAAGGAGGAAAAAAATATAAAAGAAATCTAATGACAAATAATAGTTATTTTGTGACAAATAATGCCATACTTGTGAGTAAGTTCAAGTTGACATTTACTTTGGTTTTCTGTGTTTTTTTTTTCTATTTTCTATTTTCTATTCATTTTTTTCCCGTATTTATTTATGCAATAATTTTTTATGATCTTTTGTTTTCAGTTAAGCCTAGAAATTATTTATATTCTTTACTTTTATAAAAAAAACGAAAATAAAATAAAAAACCCATACGTTTCTGTACTTAAAACAATGCCACACATAATAAATGTAGGGGGATAGGTATTATTTTTGGTTCTTTTGTTTTAAAACTATTTCTAGACTTTATGAATAAAAAACCTCAGCAGACAATAGACCAGTGCCTGTATTTTTTTATTGTTTTTCTGCATAGATTTTTTTATTTAATATTTAAGCATTTCAGGCATATAAAACCCACTGCTGGTGGGCAAACAAAAAACTTCTGACAATGACCTTCACCTCAATTGTTCTATAGCCGAACCAGGCAAAATGTCGAAGAACAAAAGAAAAAATAAACCCCCGATAGAATGTAGAATACATAGTGGGAATTAGAAGACTATTTATTATACGTTTATGGAGAAATCAACAATTTATGGGGATTATAATCGTGTGTTCTTGTTGTTATTTAACTGGAAAAATAGAAAAATTAACAACAAAAATTTTAAAATTAACTAAATTAAAGACAAACAAATATTTAAACGTTTTATAAATCGTTAGCAACATGTTGCTGAGATAAAAATATCTCGGCAATAAATTTATACTTCGTTACATAAAATAATTATGAAAAGTGTTGCACTAAAATCTCACGAGCAACATGTTGACAGAAAAGATTGGGTCAAATAAAAAGAAAATTAAGTATAAAACGAACTCTAAAGCTGCTCTACGCACTCTACGTCATGCTAAATTGGCTTCTTCTTGCTGCAATCAGCATGAATTCAATGCACAGATGATGTAAGCAGCTCTATATGACCTCTTCTAGATATAGACATTGTTCACTCAAAGTTGAATGTAAAAACGGGATGTGGAGTTCATAGATATTAAAAACTCATAAAGACTTCCCGATCACTACGATATTTTCCAGGCAGAAGATCATGGCTGATCAGTAGCGAAATGTGTCGAAAAGATAGGACAACTGAATACTTATAAACATAACTGGTCATTAGAACCCTTTAGTCAGGACAACAACCTAGTTTCTCACACCATCCGTGTTGTGAGTGTTAATTTTTACCCATAAGCAGCAAGAAACTTTTCATGTCAGTTTAATTTACTCTCAGAGTTTATGCCAGAAGACTGCTGAAAGGCAGTCGCTGAAGAAATATTTTTTTCGTATTGCATTTTATTTGAGATGTCTGAGCCAGTCATTGAACCACGGCCTTTAAAATAAATGTTTGGAAAATAAATGTTTATAAACAATGTTGCTAACTTTTTTTTTTTTTTTTTTTTTTTGTTAAACAATGTTCCTGCAATTTTTATTAAATTTTAACAAACTTAACTTGAATTTTTTTAATGAAACAAAATTTTTTATTAATATCTTCCTTTGTAGCTTACCTATACCGTGGCTGTTATATGGCATTATCTATGATGCACCCGTGGAAGTGAATTCAGTGGGCATGGTCTGTTCTATAACGATATTATTTATGATGTTATTATTTGTCGTTATGTCAATTGCCTGCTTCCGTTGGCGTATGAATAAAGGTTTAGGTTTTACCATGTTTCTATTGTATTTCGTTTTTGTTGCCGTTTCGTTAATGTTTGAATACGATGTTATCTCATGTCCAGTGTAAAATGTCAAAAGGACAACAAACAACCACAGAAAAGAAGAGCAAGAAGAAAAAGAAGAAGTAATAAATTATAAAACATTACCAAAAACAAAACCAAAAAAAGAAGAAACTTTATATACAAAACCCATATATAAGCAAAGCAAAACAACAGAAATTAATAAAAAAAAATTTAAAAAAAAAATTAAGAAAAAAGTAATAATAAATAAAACAAAAAAAAAACAAATAAGACATTTATATAAACAAAAAGAAAAAAATTGTTAATAATTTTTAAGTAAGTTTATTAAGAAAATTTATTAATTATAAACCAAAAATATAAAAAAGAAAATAAAAAATAAAAAAGAATAAGGAAAACTGTAACAACCAAAAAGAATGTATTGTACTTTAGCAACAACAACAAAAAATAATTAATAATTAAAAAGAAAAATTAAAGAAAATTAGATAAAGAATTATATAATTATTATTATTATTATTATTATTATATTGTATTTAAATTAAATTAAATTAAATAAATAAAATAAAGAAATTATAAAAAGGAATGCGTTTTTTACAACGCTAAAGTGCTCATTAACCGAGAAATTGTTATTTATTTATTAATTATTATTAATTATTGATTATTAATTATTGCAAATGTTTATTATTGATTATTGATTATCGATTATTATTATTGAAATTATTATGTATAATTTTTTAATGTTTTATTTTATAAAAATATTTAAAGAAAAAGTAATTAAAAAACTTTTGTTGTTATAAATAAAAAAAAAACAGAACAAACAAAAATTAATGAAAAATTTGCAAAAAAAAACCAAAAACAAAATGCGAAACTCCTTAAAACTATACTTTAGACTTTAAATATAAATTATTAAAGCTACTATTATTATAATATTTATTATTATTATTATTATACTCATACATAACAACAAAACTATATTCAAACAAATTCTATTAAACCAAAAACCAAAAAAAAAAAACAATTAAAACAAACAAAATTTAAATTTAAACGAAAATGCAAATGAAAACCAAAGAAATTTTTAAATTAAAACGAAAGTATAAACACAAAACACAGAAAGAAAGCAAGCTTTTTTTTGTTAATTTTTAATTATTTAAAATTTTTAATTTTATTTTATGTTAAATTCACTACAATTGATATGACTTAACTTAGAAAAAATTTGAAAGCATTAAAGATTTTCCAAAACTTCAAATTAAAGCTTGAAGAACTTACTTCCTATAAAGAAATTTAATCCCCGCTTTCGTAAAACTTTTACTTGGAAAAAGAAGAAACGAAGAAAAAAGGAATTAAATATCAAGAAGTCTAGTGTTTTATAAAAAAAAAACAGCAGCAACATTTTAGAACACTTTATTATAAAAAACTGTTTCAGCAATATTAACATCGTTAGCAATATTATAAGAAATGTACTTAAAACACATATCCAGATGGAAATTTTAGAAAAAGTCTTGTTAAAGCTATATGCCATTCAGTTCATAATATTCCAACCAATAAATGTTGTTTACGATACGACCAAAGCGTTCATAATTGTTGGTAAATTCTTTCAGAATAATTTTCCGAATGCGATATGTTTTTCACAATCTGGCTACTCCAAGCACCATATGGGACTATTTTTCTTATTTTACCGAGTTAGAAATGAACTTCATAGCCGCAAAGAATGTTAATCGCAAGATCAGCATTGAAAATTTCTTTTGTTCTAGCTTATACAACGTTAAGAACGGTCAGCCGACTTCAAACAAACCTTATAAATTTCCTTTAAGAAGAAACGAAGAAAAAAAAGAAATTAAATATCAAGAAGTCTAGTGTTTTATAAAAAAAAACCTTTCCTATGTCTTCATAGATCTATTATATGTGCTTATTTAGGAAGGTAGAATGTCCACAGGCCATAGACATCCATTTCTCCTAGTTCTGAGCTTCTAATTTCCTGGCAGATCAGTAAGACCAGCTACATAGTAGAACGTGATCTTATCCTCTTCGAAATAACGCTAGGCAAGTACCTCATATGTGAAGAACAATTTCCTTTTCTACCTCATCTCAACAGTTCCCGTAAAAGTAATTTCTCTTAACTCCAAGACCAATTTGTATTGCATTAGTACGTTATCATATCCAAGCTTTTTCATGTCCTTAAAGGAATGTGTGCTCAAAGCATCGAAAACTATTTTTAACAGAATATAGTTCCATAATTCCGATCGCTTGCTTTTTCCGCTTGCTGGCTGGAGTGATCATGATTTTACAAAAATTCTTTCTACATAGTCTGTCTACCCCATATTACTGACTTAAATTGTTGCAGCTTTTGTAGGTGAGACAGCTTGTTTCTCCATTCTCTATCTCTCTTTGACATCTTAAAGAGTGAGAGTATCTTATATATCCTCGACTTTCTTCCTTTTTTTTCGTTAATGTTTTTTACGGAAAGGTCGGAAAAATTCAATCATTTAGCTCAAATCATTTTTTAACGTTTTTGGATAAACGCACAGAGCTGTTAATCCAATATGTACCTTAGCCGAGGTGTTCACATGAAAGGAAGGAGAGATCTTGATAGGCACTGGACGTCAACAATATGCTAAAGTGTTACATTTTGGAAAATTTATGGAGCTTTTTTTATTTTAATTTTTATGTGTTATTAAAAATAAAAACTTTCATAATGACTTTCGAATAATTTTTGTCTGTTTTTTTTTTCAAATATTTAAACCTTAAGATAAAATGATTTGCTTTAATTATTTTTTTTCTTTTGTTTTTAATTTTCAATAATAGAACAAAAAACCTAAAGCTAAGGAATTTAAAGAAAAAGAAAAAAAGTAAAGCTTTTCATCTAATAAATGCTTTTAACTTGCATTGTATTGTATTGATTATTAAATGATTCTTGTTTGATTATTTAAGTTGCTTTGTTATTCAAAAATAAAAAATAAAAACAAAAAAATTAAACTTTCTAACTCTAAAAACCAAAATTAACTACAAAAACTAATTACTTCTCTAACACTCTAACTAAAACTCTATCTCTTTCTATATCTATCTACCTATCTCTCTCTCTACATATAAATATATATATTCTATATAAACGATATATGCTCTCTATTAGCTTTCTAAGTTGAAAATGAAGAAATTTAAACAAAATGGAAAAAAAATTTAAAAATTAGAACTAAAAACGTAAACAAATATTATAATGAGATGAATAACAAAAACAAAAAAAAACAAAGAAGAACAACAACTAAAAGCTTTAAAGACTTTTTTCTTTTTAACTAGTCAATATACCAAACAATACATTTAACCTCTAAACTAAACTAAAAACAAAACCTAAGGAAAATACTAGCAAATGGAAGAAGCTACAATTTTGAGAACCTCCTTATCCCTTTTCCTTTATAGAAAATCCTTTAAAAAAAAACAAATTTGACAAAAACGATCAACAAACAACGCCCCCCACTTAACTGACAGCAATAATAACAACAAATTAGAAAAGAAAATCTAAATCTAAATGCAGCATAAGAAGAAAATTAACGAATAGAGTAGAAATAAATCTAAAATTTTAAAACCAAAACAAAAAAAAATTTGTACAAACCCTTACGAACACAAAAAAAATAAATTGAAAATCATTAAAACTTACAAAAGAAAAGAAAATAAAATGAAATGAAATGAAATAAAAATAGTTACCAAAGCAAATAAAACCAAAAAAAAACTAGGCATTTAAAATTATACCAAAAAAAAAAGAAAATAAAAATTAATAAAAAAAAATAATAATAAAAATTAAATTATATATGAAAGCAATAATTTACATAAAATCATAAAAGAAAAATTAAATATTAAAAAAACATCATACATTGAGACAACAATACATACATACATACATACATATTTATAAAAATGAAAACGAAAAAAACAACTTAACCACACTTTATTTAATTATTCAAAAATGAAATCAAACAAACCACTCATTCATTACATACTTTTCCTAATCACTTTCACCACTAACAAACAACACCACCTCCACCACATCACCCCTATCATTGTTTAATAAACTTTATAAACAACAAATACTCGTAAAAAATATTAAAGAAAAAAAACATTTAATAATACTTATTACAAAAAAAATATTTATAAAACAAAAACAAAACACATTAAAACTAATTAAAAAAATGAATTCTTTTAAGCAGAAAAAACAAAAACGAAATAAAAACAAATGAAAAAAAATTTTAAAAAATAATATTTAAAAATCCAAAAATAAACATACATTCCTACATACATACATACATACATACATACATACGTATTACTACTACTTAAGAAAGAATAATAATAACAACAAAATCACAATATTTATTATTAAAAAAAAAAGAAACAAAATTAATAAAACATTAAAAATTTATAAATGATTTAACAATTAATTAAAAATCATAAAAAAAAACAAAACAAAGTAAAACAAAACATTTAACATTAAATCATCAAAACGAAAATCATTTTTAAAGAAATTTTATATTTAAAAAAATTAAATTCTTTTAAAAAATTCCTTAAAAAAACTCCGGCCTCTAAACCTGGCAACCAACAACAACTTTCCTCTTGGCCTCCCTATCCAAAGCAGCTGACCTCCACAATACATATACTCGTTCCAATTTTACAAAGTGATTTTGTTGAAAAATTCAGTACTTTAGTACATTTTTTAGTACTTTTACATTTCAAAAAATACCTCAGTACCCCCGCAATACTTTCAGTACTTTTTATTATTACATATTTTATGGTTTGCGCTTTTCAACTATTAATGGGTTAACAACACCTTCAACGTAATGCTAAAGGCAGAATTAGTCTTTAGCCCCGATTAGCTCAACGTACACGGAACGTACGTTCGTTTTTATAATACAAAATGCAATGAGAACGCTTGCCGAATTGTAATGTAATTTAGGTAAATATTAAGCCTTTCATGCCCGAATTTTTTGGGCCTGAGTTAAAATTTTTTTAAGGACATGTGTTAGTTAGTCATGGCCTAAATATGAAGTGATATTAAATTCAGAGTCCTACGTATTCTGGTTTTACACGTTTTTAACCAAGCTTGTTTGCAAAAAAAAATCTTTTAAAAAAATTAAAAATTACAGAATTTATGAACAAAAATGTACAATGTTGCCTATAGGCAACATCGGGCATGAAAGGGTTAATTTGCTCTTCATATACTAAAAAGGAATCTACGACGTTCCGTCGACGTTTGACTAAACGGAGCTTTTACGTTCTGTTACGTTCCGCATCAGCTGTTTTTGTTTTTCATATGCGAAACACATATAAGACGTTAGTTTTTCTATACCATTTCGTACGTGTATTAATAATTTTTTACAAAAGTACCATTTGATGCAAAAAAGTACTCTTTCAGTTACAGTTCAGTACCATTTTCAAACTTCAATTTTGCAACACAGATACAACTTATTCTCGTGAGGCCCTATGGCTTACTTTAGAATGTTCTCTTACAAGTAATGCATGAAGAATGCTGGCGACATTCCTCAGTCACCGCAACATTTGCCTTGCCGCCTTAAATTTTTTAGTAACTGGCGCATTTGTATGCAAAAGTTATATTTGGTTCACTACTTACTTACTGAATTGCTCTTAAAAAACCCCGTTTATTCGGTTTAGGCCTGCATTAACACATCTTTCTAGGCACCTCTGCTAATCGCGAGCCTTTGGCATTTAGTCACACCAATCAATGACAGAACTTCCTTGATTTAGTCCTACCAAAGCAGGCAAGGTCGTCTAAGACCTTTGCGCTGAGATGTAAACTTGGAACTCTCATTTAGCGAACAAAAATTCTACGCACTAAACTACAGCGATTACAATCCTTTATATCGGACTCTAGCGGAAATGTTTGGCTGACATCGTTTGAAGAATAGTTTGCTGTTTGCTGCTCTGCAATAATAATAACACGCCGACCTCTTCCTTATAGATTCCACAAAAACGTTGCTTGTGTCGATGGCACTTGTCAGTCTCCAAGTTACGCAACCATACAATAGCTTTCGATATAATAGTTCGAATTGTATAGGAGACATACATAGCTTAAAAGTTGTTGTTGTAAAATCCTCAAATAGATCAGAGCAAGTCGTATACAACCTTACTAACAAGTGCTTCAATATTCTCGTCAGCACTACGGTTTATAGTTATCATACTGAGTAGATAATTGAAGACACATTGAACGATTCGGTTACTCAGACTGATGTGTAATGAAGAATTCAGATCATACGACCGAGCATTACAAGTTTTGTAAATATAGACTTTCAAACCAACTGTACAAAACTTAATATTTGTTAAGAAGACGTATTTCATCGATATATTCCACGTTCGATGACGAGGATAAAAAGTATTACCAACAATCTGGATTCTAGCCTTACGCCACTGGAACCTCAAATTAACCTGTATGTGTGATAAATACTGTTATGTAGAATTGAGAAGCCCTAATAGGATCCAATTGGTGAATTTCTGAATTCCAGAAGGTAACAAGTTGCCACCACCGCCCACCCTCCAAATACAGTTTGGTTTAGTTAGGCTTAAATAGTAATGAACTAAATGAGAATTACTTTTGAATTTCATTAGGAGCCTTTATCATTTGTCCGAACGACTATACCGAACGACAAGTACACAAACGATTGTAGCTGACAAACCAATCACACACTCTTGTTGATCGTTACCCGTAAATATGTGGTGAATTCGACCAAATTTCGAATGTTAATATGAACAGAGCTATGTTTTGTGTTTAACAGGATACACACAGTATATACATATGTATGTATATGATCATGGTATTCAAAAATTCAATAATTGGGTTCTATTAGAGTTCCCTTCGATTGCTATTCCAATATAGTGTGATGATGATTACAAAAGTTTGAGAAATATTTGTTTCCACTAATAAGGGCATGGATATTATAAGAATAGATATATAGTATGCGGGTAAAAGATACAAGTTGTGTCTGAATATAGAGTAATGTCTGAGCAATGTATCCGGGTGTCTTCAGTATTTTCCAAAGACAATTACGGTTGCATGACATGGCAGTCACAGAAGCCGGCTTTTTCTTTCTAACCTCAAAGGTCGATTTCTGATATTGTTTTGATTATATTTTAGCCAGCGTTTTATTAACGAAGCGTGTTTATTCCGCCTTAGCTTTTGTAGTACGGCAAGTCTCCTATTTTCATAAATTCACAATGATTTCTTAAGTGTTATCATAACCGAAATTCTAAAGATCGGCACTGATATATAATACAAGCAAACACCTCTTAAATGTTAAGTTTTGACGAGGGGAAAGGTTCATTTATTAATTTAAACTGTTCTTATTAAATTTAAACAGTTTTATAATGCTTTTTTTTGTAAAATTTTAAAGAATATGTCTTCTAAATGAAGATCTTTTTGATTTTTTTATTTCGTTAAAAAACTTTAAATATTGTCACGCATCATTGTCACCCATATCATTAACAAAAAAAACAAGCATATTCTTCCAAAAAATTATTATAAATAAAACAAGCAACACTTTAAAAACAGAATTAAAATTTAAATATTTAAACTTAAACTACGTACGTATATTATAAATCTAAAAAAAAAAACAAAACAAAAAAAAATCTTTAAATTTAATAAGAATTTCATACCAAAAAAAAAAATACAAAATAAAACATTCACACACGCATACATACAAAACATTTTTAAAAACATATCCTTTTGCTCCTTAAAACTAAAAACGTAAAACAAACAAAAAAATCTACGGAAATTTATTACCTTTAAACGAAAATTAAAACCAAAAACCAAAACCAAAACTAAAAAACACTACATACTTTTTCCTGTTAATATTTATATAAGAAAAATATAAATTAAATGAATAAATAAAAATAAATTGTTATCAATTATAATTTTTAATTTAAGAAAATCTATACCTTTTTTCCCTTGAAAAAAATTAAAATTAAAATTAAAAAAAAAAACAAAAGAAAAACGGAAATTATGAAAATGGTAATGCTTTAAGTAGACAACAACAAACAAAAACAAAATGAAATTAAATAAAATAAAAATAAAATTATTTAATTCATAATAATAATAATAACAACAACACAATAATAAATAAAATTTAATATGAGAAAGAAAAAAAAAGGAAAAATTAAATAAAAAATAAAATAAAATTGTTATGGAGTTTTAGAGTTTTAAACCGTTGATAAATAAAAAAAAATTGCATAAGAAATTGTTGATAAATTAGTCCAAGTTCATACAAAAAAAAAACAAATTATATAAATAAAGGAAACACAAAAATAAAAAGAAATAAAAATTATAAAAAAAAACTAATTAAACAAATAATTCAAATAATAACAAATAATATTATTAATTAAATTTAATAATTATATTTATAAACAAACAACCAGAACAACAACAACAAAAAAACATATATAATTTAATTTAATTTACATTAAAAACCAAAACCAAAACAAAAAAAAACAAAAAATTAATGAAAGAAAAAACAAAAACATAAACAAACGAAAATAAAGAAATTTTGAAATAAAAATTGTTTAAATTAAAATTAAAAAAAAATAAACTCTTTCCACTTCAATTAATTATTCTTTTTTATTTTTCTTCAATTATAAATTTTATAATTTAATTTCTGAAATTTGGCAACATGGGAATTTTTTTGTTTCTTATGCCCTTTTTCATTTCTTCTTTAAAAACTTTCAATAATTCTCATTTAGTTAAATTCAGGAATATTTTTCCAATGCTTATGTACATAGCTTATAAAATGAGTCTTATATAATATCTCGTAGTTATTAACTGGTAGATAGGGACGTAACAAGAAAATTCTATTTTATTCGATCTAGAACTTAATGTTATTCAGACAATTCCAGCAGGAATGCCCCAATATTATTCCACGCTTTGGCGCTATAACTGGTTAGTAACGCTTTGAGTGACAGACGATCTTATCCTCCTTCTCCAAGTCATAGCTTCTGCAGAAATCACATACATACAAACATATATAATTGGTCATTACAACCTTGTAGTCAGGATTACGACCTAGTTTCTCACACCACTTATGTTGTTTGCGTTAATTTTTATACATGAGTGGCGGGACCTATAGTTTAAAATCGACTCCGAACTACAGATTTTTGAAAAACTTTTTTTCATGGCAATTTTGTATTTAGTCTCAGACTTTTTGCCAGAAATATGCTGAAAGGAAGTCGACGAAGAAATATTTTTTTCAAAATTCGTTTAGTTGGAGATACCAGACCTGAAGTTTGAACCGAGGCCTGACGTCTCATAAGCCAGCAGACTACCTACTAGACTACGGCGAGCGAGAATCACGTAAGTGATCAAACCAATGTCCCATGCCGACAGAGGCCACATGCTAAATAGTAAGTCGAGAAAAAATTAGCTGTGTTCAGATTCGCTCAGCCTAATCTAGTCTCGTCTGTCTGGGATGTATTAGTTCAAGAACCAAAATTTATTCCTAAATTCCAGATTAAACGTGACTATGTTTAGCCCTCTTCAGTATTAAAAGGAAACAAACAACTCTTGAATTAAGAGTTTAAACTCAAAAGTTGTTTATGCAGGAAAGCTTGCTGAAACTTCAAATTTTCTGGTTTTCCGGCTTCAACCAAAAATCTAATTAAGGCTTAGGGTTAAACAACAAAAAAAGAAATTAATAAAAAAGAATATGTTTCTAAATACAATGAAATTTAAAAATTAATTTTCTTCGCACAAAATTAGTGATTTGGCTTTTTCAGAACTCTTAGGCTATTGGGACATCAAACCGGGGCTTAGTTTTAAAGTTAGGAAAAGTTATACGGATTTTTTTTAAAGTATTTTCAACTTTAAATTTTTTTTTATCAATTGCAAACCTCTTTTCCAGCCTTCCAATTAAGGTACATATTTTTCTTTCATTTTTCGTTTTGTTTTGGAATATATTCAAATTTCACAACAGGTATGTTTTTACTTCAATTCCTTACTTACTTACTTACTTACTTATATGTACATATGCTTACTAACTAATAGTAGAGTAGTTTTGCAAAAAAACTAAATCTATCAATAATTTTTTAAGCCTCTCTTGTTTTCTTTTTTCTATTATTTTTTCAGGTCCACACCTAAACTAAAGCCAAATTAATAAAATTAAATGCAAGACCTGGTTGCCAGATTTCATTAAAACAAATATCCTTTCAAAAAATATGGTAATAAAATTCCAACTTAACTTCAATTTATATATGAAAACATATGATTTTTAATAATTTTTTTAAACAAATAAATAAAAAAAAAACATTTTTAAACTGCCACATAAATAAAGTTTATAAAGAAACAACATTAACAAATAACACAAGAACATAGAAAACATTTAACATTAAACATTAAAAAAAATAATAAATATTAAATTAAAAACAAATAAAAAATAAAAATAAAACATTTTTTAATGCTTTTTAAACTGTAAGTTAAAAACAGAAAAAATTATGAAAATAAAATATAAAAAAGCAAATAAAATAAATTAACAACTATACTTACGATACATATATATGTATATTTATAATTTAAGTTTAATTAATAATTATTTGTATAAGAAAATATATAAAAATAAATTTTAATATTTAAACAAATGGTGAGATATTATAAAAAGTTTTCAAAAATTGCTATATTGTTGTATTATATTATAAAATTATTAAAAAAAAACAACATAATTTTGTTCAAACATGGCGTCCGTTTTTAAACATAAAAATTTATTAAAAAAAAATAACAAAAAATTGTTTTTTTTTTAGAAAAATTTTTAGTTTTATTTTTCAATTTTTTTTTAGAAGATATTTAAAGAAAAAATTACACAGCGCGACAGTCTAAATACACTCAACTAATGACATTGTGTAGGGTCATATGAGTTTTGTTGAGTAGAACTCAAAAATATTTTCATTTTTATTTCTCGAACCCTCCAAACTTGTTTTATATGACAAAAACGTTATTTTTAATCTTTCCATACAAAATTTTTTCTTTACCCAAATATTTTTTAACCTATTTTCAAAAACCAAAGTTTTTTAAAAAGGGGAGAGATAAGCCTTTAAAACGATATACGTAAACATACGGTTCATACTTACATGTTTTGAGTTTTGATCGGGGAAACTAGTAAAAAATAATTTTTTATTTTTTAAAGTTTAGCCATTTATTAATTAAAATAATATGAAATAAGTGGTGACATTCTGGTGGTCGCTCAAACGTGAAATTGACACATTTTCCACTAAACAATCAAGATCCATCAAAAATTCTGAAAATTTTTTAATTGAAAGTTCATTAGAATAAAAACATGTATGAAAAATATAACACGACTGTTAACTACGGTAATTTTTGTTCAATTTTATCAAACGAAGTGTCAATCTCTTCACAACAGAATGCACTTTAAGAATGTCATGACTTATTTTATATTTTTTTTATTAAAGTTTGCTGCTATGAATGGCTAAACTTGAAAAAAATTGGAAAAAAATTGCATTTGCTAAGTTTAACTCATCAAGTCTGCTACCAATCTGGGTATTGTATTTAATGACAGATTACCGTGGTCTGGCCATATAAGTGTCGTTGTTGGCAAAATATACAGCATGCTACGAAATTTATGGGCGGTCATTTATTCAACACCTTTTGCAATTCGTATGCAACTTGCTAAAACTTATTTGATTTTTTGCAAACTGCGATAGTAATAACAACCCGAAACTAAACTTGACATACAACAATATAGCAAGATACGTCTTTCTTAAAGGTCACCGGGATCATATTTCTCATTTAGCGTATCAGATATTGAGTGTGAAATTTGATAATCTTCTGAAAATCAAATGCCTCATTCTATTCCATAAAATTATTAATACGGGACAGCCGGAATATTTAGTAGGCCGAATTAAGTTTGCTAGGTCATGCCGGGGCATGAAGATTATTCAACAACGTTGTAGGACTCTTCTGTCACAGCGACAGTTCTTTATACACACCATTAGTCTCTGGAATTCCCTACCATATTACATCCAAAAGTTAGGCAATGCAAACGCGTTCAAAAAGGAGTTTTTTTGAATTGTTCTCTTAATGAAAAGTTTGTTACATACGTTCTTAGCATGTTTATTATATCGGTTAAATATTTATCCTTACTTTTTTATACCGATTTTAGTAAATATTTCTTTTTTATATCTTTAGAATTCTTTATTTTTTTTTTTAACTTTTTTATTTTCTTTTTATTTCTGCAGTATTGTTAGTTTTCCTAAATTGCTTTAAATTAAATTTCTACTGAAATTTAATATTTTAATGAATTTGTTTTTTATATTAATTTGTTAGTTTTTACTTAATTTCTTATATTTCACAATTTTTACTATTTTTTTATGTTTTATATCTTATTGATCCTAAGCATAGCACAATAACTTATAAGATTAAAATCTTGTTGTGTTATGTTAATTATAATAAATAAATAAATAAACCTCATAGAATATTAAGTCGAATAAAATATATATGTATACCGTTTTAAGGGCCCATCCCTCCCCTTTCCAAGAAAGTTTAAATGTGTGACATTGATTCAGAAATGTTTGTGTAATCAATAAATTTGTCAAAAAAAACAGTTTTTGTCAAATAAAAAAAGTTTGGAGCATTCAAGAGTTCTACCCACAACTTACACCATGTCATTAGCTGAGTGTATTTAATTTTTTTTTTTTATTTTGTCGCATAGTGTTATTATTAAATAAAAATATAAAACAATATATACCATACATACATAGTTAACAATAATGTAGACTAATTTTTTTAAAATGATTTTTATTTATTTTCTTATTTAAAGCAAAAATATTAAAATGAGGAAAAATATTTTCATTTTTTTTTTTACTTAAAATCATTAAGAAATAAAAACTAAAAATTTAAAAAAAGAAACATAACAAAAGAACAACAACAACAACAACAAAAATAAATGAAATCAGATTTTATGTTCCCACCTATTTTTTATTGTAGTCAATAAGTTTAAACAAAAACAAAAAGAAGAAAAACAAAATTTTAGCAAAAGGAAAATTAATTTTATTTTTTTGGTTTTGGTTTTAATTTTTTATTTATATTACAAGTACAGTTTTTTTTTATTAAATATATGTAGTTTTGATAAACCAAACAAAATAAAATAAAAATTGAAAATGAAATGCAGTTGTAAGACATATTGAAAATTAATTAATAAAATTGAGAAAATTTTACTTTATGAAAAAATTATATAAATTAAGGTAATTAAATACGCTTTTAGCTTATAAGAGTTGTTGAAGAGTAAAACCAAATAAAAATAAAACAAAACTCTGAATAGTAAATACTTTACTTAGTTATAAATGAAAAATTTATGCAACAAAATTTATAGACAAACATTATAATTAATTATAATAATAAATTTATTTTATTTATAAACTATAGGTAAATTTAAGGAAATATTATGTATGTATGATTTATTTTTTATTGGTCAACGTTTTTCCACCCAAAACTCTTACAATAGAGCGGTTTTTGATAGACAGACCGAAAAAGAAGACGAAACAAAACTCTTTAAAAACTAAAGGGAATATTTATAAATTTTCAAAATTAAGTTCGAAATTTCGACAACAAATTCAAATGTATAAAAATTATTATTTTTAAAAAATATTATTATTCGAACGTAATCTCGAATTTTCGTACAAAAAAAGTTTAAAATATTAAAAGATGAACAACTCTTAATATAATTAGTGAGCAAATAAATATTTGAATATTCCCGGTTAATTTCGAAATTTCGAACATATATACACTTTTCAAATATTTGAAATAAAATCAAAATCCAACTCAATTTCAAAGTTATTATTAAACAATTACCGGACCATAGGAATAAACAAATATTCTGTTTCGAATACTATTTTACAGCGTTCCTTAGAACAAAACAGAATTTCAGTATTCGAACTTCATTTCGAATTTTCTAACATGGAAGAATTATTGAAAATTTTAGTAAAAACAAATCCATATCCTAAAGCAAAAGCCTTTGGAATTTACTCGGTTATAAATCGCTTTCTGTTTCAACTCCCTGCTGGAAATTTGCTAATGTTAGGCGAAATTATGAAAAGAAATAAAATGGAAAACTGGGTTCCGCCTTGACCGAACTAAAACCTCTAAGAGAAGTCAGTCCGATAATCGAAATCACTTCAAGTGCCTACCGACTACACAATGGCCTGTGTGAATAGATTTAATGACAGGTATGCCGCTGCTATCGAATTAAAGTAGTTGACTGATACGCTCTCTGAGTCTAGCAATAAAGCAAAATGCTTCCTCAGACCCAGGCCTGTTAACGACCTTTGTCTAATTGACAGGCTAGCGATAGTGGATCTGTTCTGTAACCAGTAATAGAAAGTTCTTGATTACGGCAGGTATTCTAAATATGCGGTATTAGCTGGAACTGTAATCGCTTACTTCTACTATTTTAAATTATTCTTTTAGATGTTAACTCGCATACACAATAGTTAACGAAGTACTTTCTTTACTGGGTACTGCATTACAGGAACGGCGTTGGCTATATTGGCAATAAATTTTGCAGTAGCTAAGGAGACGAAGAAACTCGGCGTTCTCTTTGGTTTTAATTTTTTTTTTTTTGTTTATTATTTTTATTTCCTTTTAGTTTCAAATAGATTGTAATGAAAAACAACGATTTAAATATAGTTTATAAAAAAATTTATGTTTAAAAATAGAGAAAAATGAGGAAAAAAATAAAGGAAATATTAATTAATTAAAATGTTTAATTTTATTTTTTTAGAAGAAGTTTAATGACAAACATCCATGCGTCAAGAGAAAAGGGCAATAATTATATACAACAAGAACAACAACAACAAAAAATATATAAAAAACATACATTATGTACATACATACATACATAAAAATAACAACAACAGTTACAAAAAAATTTAAATTATATAGACATTTAAATAATTAATTATATATAAAAAAAAATAAAAACATTTGTTACTTTTTTACATAAAAAACCATCATCAGAAGTTATAAAATAAAATAAAAAGAAAATAAATAATTCAAATAATATAAAACCAATATAGAGCAATATTTAATTAAAAAAATTAAAAAACAAAATTAATAACAATGACAACAGAAAAGGCACTTAAAAATAACAGAAGAAAAAAAACGAAAAAAAATTCTTACAATAATTTGCAAAAATTAAAAAATAAATGAAAAAAAAAATTCAAAATTTTCACCAAGAAAACCACAACAACAACAGTTATGAGAAAAAAAATTATATTAAAAAGGGCTTCATTTTTCAAAAAATATAATCCAAGAAAGAAAACACAAATTAATTAAAAAATATGTTATTAAAACTAAAAAAATAATTTAATTATTAAAAGAATTGTTATTTAAAGCAACTGGAAAAAGAAGACAAAAAAAAGCAAAATAATTAAAAAATAATTACTAAAATTTAGACTGTATTTATTTTTTTTTTTTGGGTTCTTCTATTTTGAAATTATTTTCTATATAAACAAATAATTTCTTATTTAATGAAAAAAAAATTAATAAAACATAAACAGACGACGTAAATATATATTTAAACAAAAAAATAAAAAAATAATAATAAAAAACCTATAAAAATAAATATCTGTTAATTATTATAAACGTTTATTATTATTATTATGATTATAAATTAATAAAAACAAAATAAAATTTAAAAAAAAAACAGCAACAACAAATTTGAAAATGTTTTCTTTAAATTTAACAAAATTTCTTATACGATATTTTTACTTAAATTTCTCTCTTTTTCTCTTTTTTCTAAATAAATTAAATTAATTATAAAAAACAAAACCTTATTCTTAATTTATTTAACTTATATACATACTTAAAACTAAACTAAAACTTTAATTAAAGTACCAGATTAAAAAAAAAATAAAAGAAAAAGAAAAACAAGCAAAAAAATCTTCTACTATTATTTCAAATACAACAAAAAATTTAAAAAAAATTAAAAAAATAACCAACAACAACAAAAACTAATGCAATTAATATTATCTTAAGCATATTTAAACTACAAAGAGAAAAAAAAAACGAAAACAACAAAATTATTTAAAAATATGATAATAAAACTGATTAATTCAAAATAAAAAAATAAAAAATAAATGAATTCTAAAGAAAAAAAGTATTCAATACCCCCCTCAATAACAAACTAAAGTTTCTGAAAATCGGCAGTTTGTTGACAATGAATTTCAGAAACAAAACAATTTGTTTGTTTGTTTTGTTATAATTTAGCAGAGTTACTACAAAGAAAACAAAAGAGGTGAGTCTGAATAATTCTCCAAATAGTGAGACCCTTACTTTGGTTAGAAAGTAAATATGAAGAAGCACATCTGCACCCAGACCAGACCCCTAAACGTCCATTTTGAGGGCCTTCAAAAGAGAAATAAACAGAAGATGGGATTATGAATAGGTTCGTTACATAGTCACAGAGTAAGAGTGGGAAAGAAAATGAAGGAAGGTTAGAGAACAGATATTAGAAAACGAGTCATCCCACCAGTCAACTAATGTCTGAGATGAAATTGGCAGCACCAACAATACAACTCTTTAAGGTCATTTCTCGCACAGTAAACCATTTTGTGGTCGATTAACCAATGGATTGCCCAAGTTATTATAGAGAATTCATAAGTCCACCTCCCTGTTTCCCAAAAAATTCAGACCATTCGCAGAGCACGACAGCCTAAATAAAAAGAAACACACTTTTAATAAAACTTAATATCTTTATTTGGTATTTCTTGCAAATATTTAATATTTTAGATAAATTATAAAATAGAATTGAATACAATTTTTAATACAATATATTATATGTCTGCATACATACTAAATGCATACATATATTGTATATATATTTAGAAAATATTTAAAACTCCAAAAATATCAATGAATTAATATTTTATGGTTTAATTATGAAAGGACAGCTAAAATTAGTAAACAAAGTAGGGCGGGTTGCAAGAAAAAATAACACAATCAATGTCTTAATATTCTAAAATTAAAAGTAAAACTAACTTTTAAACATTCCATTAAAAACTACAAAAACAAAATAAAATAAAATAAAAAAAATGAAATAAAAGAAAATGTCTAAGATTTTGTTTGAGCTTGATTTTGTAGCTCGGACAAAACAGTTTTGGGATCCTCAGATTTCAAATAGGGATTGATTTCCGGCTGAGGTTCAAATATAACATTGCCACGTATAACGCGTACACGAGGACCAATGGCACGAGGATTAAATTTAACTTTGCCACAAGTATCGGCACGTATCTCCCGATGAGTCTTTAAAGCACTTATGCAGGAGAAATGCTTATCACAACCGTAGCATTTATAGCGTTTCATGCCGATGTGACGTGACAAATGGGCAATTAAAGTTTCGCGATGTGTAAAGCGTTGAGAACAAACCTAAAATAGATTGAATGGCAGCGCTTTAATACACAAAACAAATATAAACAAGTATAAGGGGTAAAAAGAGCCTTACCTGACAAAAGAATGGCCTTTCGCCCGTATGAGTGCGATGATGAACCTTTACCTGGCCTCTGGTACGGAAACGTTTATCACAATAGCTACACTTGTGCGGCAATTCACCCGTGTGTATCGTCATATGACATTGCAGAGTGCCGTGCGAATAAAATTTCTTGCTACATTCCTTGCAAGAATATTGAGGCTCTCGACTGCAATTGGCCAGTATATGATCGTTCAGCATGGTTTTCGACGAACAACTACGACCACATTTGTCGCAAACAAAACGATAACGACTATTGGAAGTTTTCACTTGCTGAACGGATTTCGAGCAATTTGACAAAGTAATGTTATCAGCAGTAGTAGACTCTGACTCCGATGTTAACATTTGTGAGTCACTTGTATCCTGTTGATTAACAGGTTCTTCTTTAAGAACCATTTGTGCTTCGGGTTCATTTTTAAATGGCTTCGCTTGAACATTAATTTTCTCCATATCGCGATTATTTAAATTATGAGCCTTACTTAAATGGCTTTTCAAGGCACTTTTCATTTCGTAATCCTTCTGGCAATATGGGCAAATCCATTTAAAACAATAATTGGGATTTTGGCAACGGGCCTGCACCAGCGCAACATCAACTTTCGTTAGGATAGGCAAATACAAAGTGGATGGTTCATCTGGCTGTTTGGTGTTCAAAATGAAATTTTCGTTTTTACAGCTGATCTGCTCCGATTTAGTTTCAACTTTAGCTATTTGCTGTTTCATGTTATCGATTAATTGCTTCTTCTCTGGTATATTCTCAATAATCATTAGACGAGTTTTTGGTATATAAAAATTTTTACGATGCTCTTCGGCCTTTATCAAAGCCTCAGCTTGTAATTTTTTGAAATCTTCAGCATCAATGGTTGTATTATGATTTATGGAGGTGAGTTTAATAGAAACTGCTGAAGAGTTTGTGGGTGAAGTGTTTGTAGAGGCTGTGCTCGTTTTTGCCAATGTTACAGTTGCTGGCGTTTGCGTTTGTTGTGTGGTTAACAGAGATACAGAGTTTGCAGTGGTAGTTGGACAAGTCTTGAGTTTAAGAACCAAAGGCGACTTATTGTTTGCGTTAGCATTGGCATTAGCTTTAGCGTTGTTTGTATTTGTTGTCCTCAAAGTAGTGATTTGGCTATTGGGTACAAGTTTTATAATTTGTAAGCCATTCTTTAGTAAAGGCTTCACATCAACACCATTCAAATTGTGCTGGGTATTTTGCAATTTTAACGTCATAAACTTGCCAACGTTAATTTGATTTGGGTTTTTAGCGTTGCTAAATGTTGTTGTTGTTGTATTATTACATGCTTTATTTACCGAGGCTATGGAAGCCGGTGTTAGTTTGACCAGTCTCAAGTGTGTATCACTATTTAATGTCATATTAGAATTGTTTATATTCATGCTGTTGTTATTATTCGAAATGATTTTCAAAACTGGTGAATTATTCGAATTCACGGTTAGCAATTTAGCATTCATATTTGGCTTTGTTCCGTTATTTATGACTAATGGCTTTATGTTGGTTGATTTTGGTAAAGAGAAATTCTCTATTGGTATAAATTTACCATTCGATTCGGGTCCAATCATATTATTAATTATCAAAGACTTCATTTCAACTTTTGTTTCATGCTTAGGTTCTACTTGTGTCTTAGTTTGCTCTTCCTCCTCCTCGGTTTTAATAATAACTTCCGGTATCAAGTTTGTAGTCATGTTGCTTTCATACTCATCTAAAGGTTCCTCCTTTATTTTAATATCGTTTTCATAGTTAAATGGCAACTGATTTGATTCCGTATCAGCCTTAATTTTATCCAATAATTTTATACGTTTCAGAATCATTTCTCTCTCATCTGGTTCGGCTGTAATTTGTCTTTTGTTTGTAGTTGTAGTTGTCGACTCCGTTGTAGAGCAAGATTTTAATCTTAATTTTGTTATGGGCACAGTGGAAACTGTATTCGTGGTTGATAATTGCTTTTGTAGATCCAAACCATTGGAATTATGATTTTTATTATTTAAATTGTTGTTGCTGGCAACAGTAGTGGAATGTAGGACAACATTTTGCATTAGTTTACCACAGCCTTGCACCTGTTCGAGCCAATGGACATGCAATTGTAGTTCGGTTTTAAAACCCTCTCGACAGAATGAGCAAAAATGCTTGTAACGAATTTTTGGTGCGACATGCTGAAAATTAAAAAAAATATATCAATGAAGTTAATAGAATCGAAAATGGAAGACAGGTTTATCGGATTATCCAATTAGGGGTTTAGAAACTGCCTGTCTGTTGGGCAATCAGCTGTTAAATATATTTCAATGGAAGTATCACGAATATGGATCGTTAAACAACAAAGGAAGATTTAGAGCATTAGAGTAATTATGATCATCAAAATCGACCTACCATGCAAGGAATGGTAAAGATTATAAAGAAATTTGAATTGACTGACAGTGTTACAGATATGGTAAGACCTGTGCGCAATCGCAATGTACGTACTAAAGTATATTGAGTGGACGGTATGTGGTTTCAATATACAACTCCATTACTTTATGACAATTTGCCAAAAGTAGTAATATCACGCTCTGACAACGCCAGTTAGCCACCTAGATGGTTGGTGTAGTATAGCATAGTAAGTTGGCTTACTAAACAAGGGCTTATAATTTTAACTCTCGACATCTTGAAAAGCTTTACATTTTAAAGAATCTTTTTTAACACTTACCGTTTTATGTTCCTTCATTTCATGCTCTTCACATAACGGTAAAGTTTGAAAGCTGGCACCACAGTGATGGTTACAAAAGAAATAATTTTCCCGATGCAAATTCAAATGATTCAACAATGAGACGGCATCTATAAATGTCACAGGACAAACAGGACATTTTTGTTTTGTAATGCAATGATTGCGTTTGGTATGTTTCAGGAATTGGGAACGATTTGTAAAGTGTTTTAGGCACTTGGAACAGACTCCTCTAAATTTAGAGGACTAGAAAAAACAAAAAATTAAAACACTTTAATCATTTAGAATTTAAAAAGAAATAAAGATGCTTACCTGAGTTGTGGTGTTATTGATGGAATCTATGAATTTCAATTCATCCTCTGACCTCATGTCGGCGGCATTAACGGTTATAATGCTATCTTGCTCATCAACTATTTGGAAATTATTTAAGGTTTTATGATTATTGGTGTTCTCCAAAAATGCAGCTAAAATTTATTAATTAAACACAATAATTAATAATTTTATTATTGTTTACGGTTTTTTGTTTAAACTTGTAATTAAAATAACCGGAATTTGCTGTTAAAAGCAAAGAAATACGTGCGTTTTGTTCGGTCTAATCAAATAAAATGATAGACTCTTGATATAACGGTTCTTTGCTGACAGAAATCACTCCCACAAACGAACACACGCTCAATAGCAAAATAAAGTTCTTTGTAAAACGTGCTGCCATATCAGAAGGAAAAGGCCACACTCTGCATAAAACTTGGTAATGATGCCAGATTATCACTTAGCAGCCGATTATAATAAACAGATGAGGGGAAACAAAACAAAACAATAAAAGTGCGCACAAGTTATCAAAAAAAAGTAAAAAAAAGCGAAAACGAAAACAAACAAGTAAAAATGATGATGATTACAACAACAACAATGGTAATGCGATATTTTCTCTCAATGATCGTCAAAACACTAGTAAAGGCATCGAAACAGCCATTATTATTGTTAAACGTTCTTTCTTTTTATTTTTTTTTTGTTTTGCTAATGCCTGTGTTCCCTTACATCTTTACTTAATGCAAAAACCAAGTCGAACATTTACACGCGAATCAAGAATTTTCTAAAGATTACCGTGATAGTCGTCAAAATAAATTAAAATTATTATTCTTTTTAATAATTAAAACAACCAAAACAAATAGCAACCCTTTGTTTTATAAGCAGAAAAAAAGGAAACAACAATACTTACGATCAATTTGTCGCCTTATTAAAGTTTCTTGTTGCTTTAATAATACTTCCTGTAGATCTTCAATTTCTTCGTCGTCCAGAGGTTCTTCTTTTATTTTTACCGCTGCTAGCATTTCTCTTATTTCTTTAATTCTATTTTAAACTTGTAAATCTTTAGTTTTTAGCAAATTACAACTGTTAATTACTGCAACAATATTTGTTTTTAATTTTTATGCACCAAATAACAAAAATTTACTGTTAAAAAATCGCAACCACCACTCATAAACGTTAATAACACGATGAAAAAAATGATCGTAGTGATCGTTAAAAGAAAATGTCAAAGAATTTTTATTCAAATAATTTGCTCTCGCCGATATGCGAAATACTAGCACAAAAGGTAATTGACAAAAATAACGCGTACTTAACACAGGGTTGCTCGTCAACGGCTATTTGAAAACAAAATGACGGTTTATTGCTTTTTTATTCCAGAACCAATGTTGCCAGAAAAAAAACTTTTGTAATCAACCTCTGAAAAAGAAATCACCAAGAAAGGAAAAAAATTAATACATTTATTTAATTAATTCATAGTTTTTTGCATTCATTGTACCTGATGTTTCGTACCAAACACAAACAAATATATAAATATTGCGTAAAGGAATTTCCAAAAATTTCCTTTATTACAATCTGGCCAATGATGCCAGATGTAAAAAAGAACGTGTTTGTTTGTCTTTTACACTAATTTGTAGCAAATCTTTTGAGTTTAGTTCAGTGTTGAAAAATTCAGTACTTTTGTATTTTTTTCAGAACTCTTTCATTTCAAAATTACCCCGCTAAGCTTTAGTACTTTTTTCATAATCATCTTTTAATGCATTAGCAACACGTTCAAAATTAGTTTTTGTTCGTTCAAAAAAATAAACGTGCTTTAAATTAATAATTCTCACATTATTTTTCCGCTTCAGGGTTTATTAAGTAAAAATTAAGCCCCGTTTGTTTAATGAACTACATATGTGGTCTGTCTGTATAATAGGTAGTTAGTATCCTTAAGACGCTCAAAGGCCACGTTGCCAACCTCAGGTCAGACACAACGGAAACAAATACATACTGGAATGGTGTGTGTGTGTGGATGTTTGTTGTTGTTTGTCGCTCGGTGTTGGTTTGTGTGCTGTGGGGGCAGGCGGCACCTACTCGCTTGTTGGAACTCCATAAATTTATTTTTGTTTTTATTTTGAATTTGAATAAAATCGAAACTCACCAAAGTACAGTTGTTCGAAATGATACTGCATTATCATATGTACATGTACTGTATATCGTGATTTGGGCGGAGCTTGTCTAAAGTATGTAATTTTCACTTCCTTTAGTGAAGGCATTCACCGATATATCTAGAGAACTATGAATTCATTCATTTTTTTCCAACGTCCATGCAACGTATGTATGTTCGTTGTCAAATGCACTTGACTAAGCGGGACTTTTACGTTTCGAATCAACTGTTTTTGTTTTGTATATGAGAAACATGTATAAGTCGTTAGTTAGTTTTTTCATTCCATTCCGTTAGAGTATTAAGTATAAATAAATATTTTTTTTTTTATAAAAATAGCATTTGATGCAAAAAGGACTGTTTCAGTTATAGTTCAGTAGGAAGTGTTCGGTAATTTTTTTTATTTTTTTTGATAATGCAGTTAATGTCATAAGACGTACCAACATAATCAACCAAGTTTTAAAAACTTCCAATACAAAAAAAAAACAAAAGAAAACAAATCATAAAGTTAAACTGTTTGCTAGAAAAACTAATAATTTTAAAAATAAATACTTTTAATTCATAATTTTAAATAAAATAAATATCAGACAAAATGTCCTCTACCAATGACTCTCAACAATACATGAATGAGTATATTAAACGTGAAGATGAATACTTATCGGCTGGTAAGTAGTTTGTAAGATACAGAAATTTTCCATTAGTCTGTTGTGCTTAATGCCTCCTCCTATATTTTTCGTTTTAAAGATGAAGATTCGGATCATCGTCAGAGTAGTTCCAATTATATGCTACGTGAACAGGATCGTTTTCTGCCTATATGCAATATTATCAAAATAATGAAAATTCCCGTACCAGAGAATGGTAAAATTGCCAAAGATGCCCGCGAATGTATACAGGAGTGTGTCTCCGAATTCATATCATTCATCACCTCCGAAGCCATAGAACGGAGTATGTCAGAGAATCGCAAGACAGTGAACGGTGATGATTTGCTGTATGCTTTTTCGAATTTGGGATTCGATAATTATGTGGAGCCATTGTCGTTGTATCTGCATAAATTCAGAGAGGTAAGAAGGGGTTTAAATTGGATGGATGGAATGGTTTTGTGTATTACAATTCAATCTCAGTTATTAGTAGGAAATATAATTTGATTCAATTCAGTTTTAAAATCTTTATTGTAATATCATGCCTTTTATTCTGGCTAAAGAGAGAAATATTTCTAATTAACAACAATATCCTAAACCAATACAATTACTCCATTCTTCTTTTTAGGCTACCAAATGTGATCGTAATCTAATAAGCGAAGGTTCTATGCTACAAGATGATTCTTCGAGTGATATTCGTAAGACCTGAAAGCAAACGTTGAGCGTACCTTTTGTTTTTTCAATAATTGTTAAGTTTTTCATTTATTTATTTGGTTGGATATGATTTTATGCAATGATTTCCTCTCTTATACTGCATCACTACAAGTATCACTATTGGCAACCAAGCAACACCCTTTAATCAAAATCATACAGAAACACAAATGACATGTAAACAAAATTCGCATTTTTTTCATAAAATTTAGTTTTGTTTTACAATTATTTTTATAAGTTTTAAATATTTTATAAGTTTTAAATTTAAAGTAAGTTAATTTCTGTCTGTTTTATGCCAATTAAACTTTATTTTATTAATAAAATGTAAACGAAAGTTTTCAACATTTTCTTTACAATTCAACTATTGTTTTTTCATTTCATTTTATTTGTTTTAAACTTAAAAGAAAAAAACATGTAATGAAAAAGACAACAACCACATAAATTTTTTCTTGCCTTAGGTTATAGTGGCGCTAGTAGTACACAAAATTCTTCTAATTATAACAGTAGCAATAATACGCCCACCACCACCACCATCACTACCATCTCTACTGCTCTTAACGATGCCAATAATAGAAATGAATTTATTGAGTTCAATAATGCCAAAGACGAACCGTGTAATAAACCACCTTTACGTACATATGCCAATAAAAACTCTCTGGCACATCTTCATAACAACAGCAGTAATCAAGCCAACATAATAACTGTAACTACAAGCCATGCACCAGCACTTATATCGGCTACAGCATCTACAACAACAGGTTTGACTTCACCTTCTTTTGTCGATCAGCATGAAAGTTTGCGTACTTTCAGAAAAACCGGAAATGGTACTTTTTGCCCCACTTCAGATATAAACATAGAGCAGCAGCAGCAGCATCCAAATCAACAAATTCTTAATGCGGCTGTGGTGACAACACAGGCTAACGATTTAACAGCTGGCATATTAAATAGCGATCACATGATTATATTTAATACCGAAGAACTAATGCAACAAGTTAGCCAACAACAGCAGCAGCTACAACAGCATCATCAGCAGCAGCTTCAACAACAGCACCAGCAAGCACTAAACAATGAACAGCAACCACAGCAGGCTACTACACAAATTTTTCATGCTCAACACTGGCCCCAACAAATTAAGGAGGAAAATGATTTTTGCAATAACTTTGTGTTTTAGATGGATATTGTTTTTTATTTTTTCTGTTCGTTTTCTTTTTTTGGAAGAATAAAAATCCATTCTCTTAATAAAATGAATTTAACTCTTTTTTTCTAAGTAAGAAAAGGCTTGGAAATATTCCAGACGACAGTTGGAATCGGACTAAGCTGAATTGCTGACTAGTATGTAATGTAACTATTTTAGTTGCGCTGAGTCACTTATGGAATTACTCGAGCTGTGGAATATGTGTTCTTCTTCACATAGCTGGTATCTCTGTTAGGTTTTTTTGCTTTTTTTTCATTCACTCCCTAACTATCCAGATGTGTGTTGCTTCCATTGTTACCTTTTTTTAAAATTAAACTTTTAAAAACCCTTCGTTTTCGATATTTTTAATGATATTTTCTTCATTTATTTTTACGTTTTCTTTTCTGTGTGTTATACATATGATTTTATATACTATATACTCTATTTATATATATTTATATGTATGTTGTATTATTATATAATTTATAAACTAATTTTATATGTATTTTATTTTTCATTCAATTAATAATTTTAAATGTCTGATAATGTTTCTTGTTTTTTTCCTTTTCTAACAAATAGATTTTCGAATTTTGTTTGTTTTGTTTTTATTGCATATTTTTTAATATACGATATAATTTATGTTGTATGTATGTACTATATGTATGTATGTATATTAAAAAGAAGCTTTGTTTTATCTTATAATCAAGTTTAAATATCTAATATATTTAATATAAAGGAAGAAGTATACTTTTGTTAAATATTTTATTTCATTTTTTTTAAATTATTTGTGATAATTTCTCTTTATAGGTTCACATACAAAGGAATTAACTTAAAATTAAGAAAGTTTAATGCTTAAGAAAAAGCACGTAATCTTTTAAAATTTAAAAAGTTAACTAATTTAAAAAAATTTATTTCTTTAAGAGCTAATGATAGATACATATAACAATTGAAAATGCATTTAAAGAAAAAAAAAATTAAAATAATTATTAAAATCTTATTAAAAACGTTTTTGGTTTTTTTTCCTTTAAATCTAGATTGCAATTAGAAAAGATTTGATTATATGATATGGATAGACATTTACATAATAGAATTTCAATACAATTTCAAGAGAACAACAAAACAATATAATTTGCTTCTACAAGTTGTATTGTAAACTGGAGTCTTCAAATGAGATACGACTCAGAAAATATTTGACAAGAAAAGCTTTAGGTTAGGTTAGGTTAGGTTAGGTTAGTGGACGTGTACTTGTCAATTAAGACAAGTACAGTACCCGGAGGTCGAATTGACCCATTGTATAACGTCCTAGTTTCTCACACCACTTATGTTGTGTGTGTTAATTTTATACATGAGTGGTGGGACTCCGAACGACAGATTTTTATTTATTGAGAAACTTTTCATGGCAATTTTTATTTACTCTCAGAGTTTTTGCCAGAAATCTACTGAGAGGAAGTCGCCGAAAAAATACTTTTTGTATTTTGTCTTTGATGCCTGGCCTGGGGCTCGAATCCAGGCTTTTGCGTCTAATAAGCCAACACACTACCTACTACAATACGGCGACTTCAGTAAAGCTTTAAAACTGCTGGAAAAGGGTTATAATTTGACTAAAATCCAGAAAATGCAATGAGTGTTTGGTATATCAAATTTTCATGCAAATATTTTATGACCCATTGACCGTTGTCGGTATTATTTACTTTATAATAGACCTTTAGGCAAGTCATGAACTAAGGATTTGGCCGCAAACACGCCCGATGGATAAAACTTCATGCGTTCGACGTTGCTGCAATAGGCACTCTTTTGTCCTGGATGTAGGCTATTAGCACTCAGTAAATAATTGATTGCTAATCTCACCCACTAAGTGAAAAAATTATTATTTAGTACAAGGGCAAAACAGAAACTCCAGTCTAAAGTTTAGATGAGAATCTATGAGAATTTTGATAGGTTTTTTTAACGGGGCATTGCGCCTTAATAACAAGGGCTAGTAAGTTGTTTTGGATTTTTGTTGGATTTGGGATAATTGTAGGGAAGTCATACTCTGCTTAGCAGATTCTGTGTTTCTGTCCTGGGGAATTTATTATGTATTTTGATTCGAAAGAACATTTATTCCAATGTTCAGAAATAACAACATTAATATGACAAATAACTTAAATTTAAATAGGAATTATTTTTTTTACTGATTTTTTGTTTAGGAATAAATATTGAAAACTTTAAAAATTATTTTAAAACGAAAATTCTTTATAAATATTGATGCAAATTTAAAATTTAAGGAACGTCAGCATTACTATTTAAAAAAGTTTTACAGAATTTATTACTTAATTTATTACTTAAAAATATTAAAAAAAAGAGATAACGTTAATACGTTAATAATTAAAGGTTATTTAAAATTATTTTTATACAATAATAGTGGTTTTTAAATTTTTTTCTTTTTTTATCTTTTTTTTTGGAGGATTTTGTTTTCTATTTGAATAAAACGAATTAAAATAAAATTAAATTAAAATACTTTTAATAATTTACAATGTCTAGGTGTGTATTATGTAGTAGGTATGTATTGTTTGTTTATAGTTTTTTTTTACAATTAAAAATTAATTTTTCTTAATGAATAATTTTTTTCTTTTCTTTGTGCTTTTTCTCTAAATGCAATTAAATTTGTTAATTGTCGCGTTATTTATAGAGACAGTGTGAGAGGTGGAATATTGGTATGTGAGTGTGTGTGTAAGTATAACTAAAGTGCGTGGTGTTATTTCTATCTTTTTATAAATATATATATTGTTTCTAAGAACTAGTATGTATTTATTTTTATTATAAATATATATGTATGTATATAGGTATGCATTTATTGTATGTATGTATTGTTATATCTGTCTGACTAACTCTAAGGTATGCTTTATAAAAAAAATCTTTAATCATCCTGACCATAATACTCTTCAAAATCTTCATAATAACTGCTGTCATGATCCTCTAGATCATGCGGTGATATTATTCTTGCCAAAGAGCCTTGACTACTACCGCGACTATTGTCCTGATTATTAGCAACAACTAAACCACCACCACCATGATTTACACCACCAGCAGCCAAACCTGCTTGCCCTATATCATCATGATCTAATTGCTGCTGTTCTTCTCTATTATTTAAATACACGATTTTATCCGTGTGACCCAAATACAAAGTGGGTAAAGCTTCAGTTTTAAGTTTATCCGTAGTAGCCTCCACAAAGCATTGTTGCGAGAAATGCCTTCTGCATATGCGATAATTTTGTGCTCTAAAGTCCGTATAATCCAGTTTCAGGTTTGTAAACCATTTCTGTGTTACCTCGACCTCTTGAGGAAATTTATACAGCGGCTTTAAGGGGTTTATGCAACCGTAAACAATGCATTGTTCATTGCAAGGCTTTAGATAGTCGGGTACATCGTTTTTGTGTATAAAAGAGTTTTCATTTAAATTCAAATTTAGCGTAGGCACTGCCCACGGGTAAAGCGTTTGGGTATCGGTAAAACATATGCTTTCAAAGTGCTTTTGGCAAATGGCATATTGATTTTCCTTGTAATTGCGTGGATCAATTTTCAAATTGAAACACCATTTAATGAAAATCTCCGAGTCCGTAGGAAATTCAGTGTAAATTTTAACATTTGCTGTTTCCGAGCTGTTAGAGCATTTTTGTACGCAGCATAAATAAATTTGAGACTTGACATCGCTTATCACAAAGCCAGCAGGCTCCTCATTGGGATACACCATATTATTGAAATTTGTTTCGTATTCAAAATCATTGGCCTCCTCAAATTTATTGATTTCGTACATAATATTGTTGTCTTCTTCAATTTCAATGATCTCTTCTTTTATGTCTAATAAAGCATGATAATCTTGGGTTTTAAGATCGTCTTTAAATTTAGTTTCAAAACTGCTATCCAAAGCAAACGATTTCAAGGCCATGTTTCCATAACTAAAGTTAATGTCCTCTTCGTTGCCTTGTTCGCACCATTCCTCTGCATTGTCTAGTTCTTGTTTAACTTGTATATTTTCATCTATGATTGAATTGGCAGGTGAATTGTTTAATTCTGTTGATAAATTTATGCTGGGGACAGCATCTTCTTTAAGAGAAGTTTTCTTATTTAGGAAATCTGTTGCATGGAAGTGTAAACCACAAATGCGTGTGACATTTAAATTGAAATCTTTACATTTGCTTAGCTGTAACCACTGCTCTAAAATGTCTGTTTGTGTAGGAAATCTATAAAAGCGGGTTTTTGTTTTACAATCCAAACCCATTTCATTGATACAACCTTTTATGCAACATTGTCCCGAATAAGCGAATATGTCCTCGGCATCATTTTGTATAATTTTATGATTTGATTCGGTTTCGGTATGTTTGGCAGGTAAATTTAACGTGGGTATTGACCAATTAAACAACATTCTTCGGGCTAAACAATATGGCTCAAAGTGTAATTCACAGACTTTTTGGTTGGGCTTAGATTTCAAAGAGTTAAAGTCCAGGCCTATATTATGGCACCATTTCTTAGCCAAATCGGTTTTAGGAAAACTAAAAAGTTTTAAGGTTTTATAGTCTTCCTTTAAGCTATAATCGGTCGTGCATTCAGGCACTATACACTTACGTGTATAGAATTTCATTTGTTTGCTTAAGTCTTCATATATCAAATTGAGCGTATTCTTTACTTTGGCATCCAAATGGCAATCAGCTATGGCCTGTTGGTTAGGTTTATACAATTTATAAAAGTGTTCATCACATAAACGTACGCAGTCAGTTTCCTTTCTTATATTAACACTGCTACCATCATCATTTTGTTTCTGTTGCTGTAGAAGTATATCCTTGCAAATGTCCTTATAAGGCCAGTCATATGATTGTAATGAACTGTCCTTATGGCAATTTGAAAAGCAGCATTTCAATTTCGTATCTTTTAAGGTGGGTGTAATGCGCAGTTCCTTATCGCTTAGCAGGTATAAATTCTTTTTTCTGTCTAACCTCAAAGTAGGCAAAGCAGCCCATTTTAAACGGCCACTTATTCTATGGAAACAGTGCCCTTCAAAATGTTGCTCGCACACATAATACTGTTTACGTTCACTGGCAGAGCAATTCTCCAACAAATTCAAGTTGTGCAACCATTTGTTGCACATGTCCTCATTCGCGATAGGCAAAGGGAAAAGTTTATGCTCAAGACTGCTGCTGTTACAGGATCGTACACAACATTTCTTTGCTTTTGTTGTGTTACAGACATCATCATTTGTATTTGCATTCTTAGCCTTGATATCCAAGAGTAAAGTAGGTTGTGTGCCCGGTTTCAATTTACGACAATCAATTAAGGTCCCCTTCTCAAAATGCCTGTGACAAATCCAGTCTTTGTTAGAGATTTCCTCTTCATTTAAATTCAATAAGCAGCACCATTTGGTTTTCATTAAACCTTTGGGAAATGGTATACGATTGATTTTATCATAATAAATTGATCTTTGGCAGCTTTCGATCCGACACCTTGAATAACTAAAAGTTTTTAAAATCTCCTTAGAGTCTAGTTTAACGCCCAGCTTCAGAGTAGGTACTGCACCAAATAGCAAACGATTGTTATCCTTAAGACAGTGCGATTCAAAGTGTTCTATACAGACTTTAACAGGCTTTAAAATACCACTTTTAAGATGACAATTAGAGATCCAATGATGGCGTAGGCCATTTATTTTTGGTATTTTAAATAATGCAACTGAGGCATTGGGATTATTGTAATTTGGACAGGTTTTCACACAACAGGCGTTAAGATTTTGTGTTGGCTTTGGCGCTTTAACAATAGGAGCCTCAGTAATTATGTTCAACATATTGTTCTCCTCATTACTCTTGCTATGATCATGAGCAGGTGGTGATTTATTATCCTTGTTTACAGCAGACTTTTCTTTTTCCATTTTATTTGCAGGAATTATATTTAAAGTTGTTTCCTCTAAAGGTTCTGGTTTTGTTGTTGTTGTTTTAGCATTTTGATTTCCTTCTAATTCTGAAGTTTCAGTTAAAATCTCCAGCAAACTTTCCAAATAATCATCTTCATTGCCTGTTGTTGGCAAGTGTTTAATATTGGCTGGCTGTGGAACATCATTAATATTTTTGGGTTCAATATGTTCTTTTTCCATTTGCTGAGGCTGCTCATCATTAGTTTCTTGTTTAATATTTACCGGTAAAGTGGAAGCAATTAACTGTTCTTTAATTGGTTCATCGCTATTCAATTCATCGTTTTTAGTTTCATTACAGATTGAGTCTAAGGTTTTGCTTGGCTTTTTCATTTTACTCTGCTTTGTTAAAATTTTCGTTTTAATAAGTTTCTTTCGTCGTCCCAGTTTTTGTGGTAGGCTTTCCGTTTTAATTGTTTTCTTCACTGAGTTTAGTTTACGATGACTGAGGGTTGTTAATTTTGTTTTAATCTCCTTCTCCCCCTTCTCCTTATCCTTCTTCTCCTCTTTTTCTTTTTTAAGATTCGTTTTCAGTTTTTCTTCTTTAACCGGCACTTGCATTTCTTTTGATTTTTCTAAATCTCCTTCGTTATCTTTAATTAACTTTTTAGTTGTTGTTGTAGTTATTGCCGGAATACGAGTGAAATCTGGATTTAGAAACAATTTCCTATTATGGCCCAGTTTCACTGTGGGCATAGCTGTAGGCCTTATTACACCATTTCTATTGAAGCATTGCTTTTCAAAATGATTTTCACATATTTTGTATTCTCTGAGGGACTCCAGAGTGATATCCTTGTTGAAATTTAAATTATGGCACCATTTCCTTAATAATGTTTTGTGTTTAGGAAAGTTGATTAGATTCTTCCAAGGACCCTTGCATAGCTTAACACAACACTTTAGATATGGCCTTCGAACTGGATTGCGGTACAACTCTCTTCCGTTTGTGGCCAAAGCCAAAGTGGGCACTGAATGTTTGCGCATTAGCTTAAAATCTTTATAGAAACAATCCATTTCAAAGTGTACGCCGCATATCCTCATGGTTTCCTTGTACTGTTGTGGCGTTAAATTTAAATTGTGTAACCATTTCTGTCTAAGGGTATTGCTTTGTGGAAATTTATACAAAAAGATTTGCTTGGTTTTGTTTAAAGTCTGCCTACAGCTGTTGATGCAGCACACATAGAAGGCTATCTTATCGGCGGGATTAAGATAAAGTTCGGATTTTCTTTTCAATTTCAAAGTAGGCACTGACCAGCTTTTAAGACTTCGGATTTTATTGTTGATTTTCGAAAAACAATAATTTTCAAAATGTTTATAACACACCCTTAAATTAAGTGTACATTGTTGGTGACCCAAATCCAAGTTGTGGATCCATTTTTTAACCTCCAATTGCTTAATAGGAAACTTAAAAAATGGCCCTTTCTCGTTAAGACAGTTTGAGACACAACAGTGTTTGAGGTTTTCATGATTAGAGGGTAAAGCTTCAGGTGGATTGACATACAAACTATTATTGAAAGGCAATTTCAAGGTAGGCAAAGACCAACGATGTAATTTCTTTTCACTTAAACATCTCTCTTCAAAATGCTGGGCACATATGCGATAGCAAGGCCTTTGACTGTGTTCAATTTGCAAGCCCGTATTGTGAAGCCACTTATTAAACAAAGTCACATCTTTGGGAAATTTAAACAATTTCCAGATAAGCTTAAAACCTGAATTGCATTTGGGTATGAAACATCTGTAGCATTGCAAGGCCGGTAAAGACTTCAGCTCGTTATAGGTTAAAGCTAGTTTTACATACTCTTTGGATTCTTTAAGGAAAGCACTGTACTTTTCCAATATCCGTTCGAAAAACGCAACAAAGTGTACTGAGCATATATACAAAGAACTATTGTAGGTGCTTTCCATTTCGAGTTCCTGAAACCAATAGCTTTGCAGCATCAAATCCTCGGGCAGCTTATGGAAATAGAAGCCCTCTATGTTGCATGCGTTCAGGCAACACTTGATGAAATTATTGCCATAAATATCGGTATCTGTATGGCCCAAGTTTAATGTGGGCAAAGACTGAGTAATCAAATCCTTATTGGAAATCTTGCAATTCTGTTCGAAATGTCTGTCGCATACCCTTAAGTCCTTGACATCATTCTCATCCACCTGCAGTTTGAGATTGTATAACCACTTTTCCAAATCCTCCTTATGTTTGGGAAATCTATACAAATGTTTGGCTTCTTCCGAGGTTTGACCACAGTTAAGGACACAACATTTTTTAGGCATTTCATACAATTCCTCGTTGTTTTTATAGAACCAGCCTTTGGGTGTGATTTGTAAAAAGTGCGTGGGTATAGAATTTTCATGTAGCATGCCATTCTTTATGCAGCTCTTATCGAAATGTCTACTGCAAATGAAGGCATTCGGATTGTATGTATCGGGTGATAAGTTTAGATTGAAAAGCCATTTCTTGAGTATGTCCTTCTTTTGTGGAAAATTAAACAATTTAACTCGATCCACACTGGGTGTCTTTTGACAATTTTCAACCATACACTTCCTTTCGCTTGGCATGATTTCCAACACCATGTGCGTTTCACTTTGTAAACCCAAGTGCAGCATAGGCACTGCATTCAGTTTTAGATTGTCGGTGCCCACTGTAAAGCATTCAATGTTAAAATGTCGTGCACATACTTTCAAATGATTAATCAGTACTTGACGCAAATCCAGCTGCAGATTGTTACACCAAATCTTACGTAAATCCGAACTTCTGGGGAATGAAAACAATTTAAGATTTGTTTCCTGACACTGTTGTACGCAACATTTCTCTTTGACTGCGCCTCCATTCGTTTTCTTTAAACGTAATTTACGGCAATTTCTAACGATAGCGCCATTATGGCCCAAGTTGAGGGTGGGTAATCCGCCAACTCTTAAATGTTTCTTTTTGAAAAACACATACGTTTCGAAATGTTCGTTGCATATTTTCAGGGTCTTTAGCTTGTTTTTATCGCAATCGATTTTTAAATTTTTACACCATCTACGTAAAGTTCGGGGTTCGTTTAAAGGAAACGATATAAGGAATGTATTGTCGTCGTTTTCTGTTTTACCACAGTGTTCAAGAAAACATTTCTCTTTAGTTTCCTGTTTAGCGTTTTGCGGTAGCTGCTCAAAGTCTTTGGGGTTATTTTTATAAATGGGCGCCCTGTTAGCATAACTTAGCTCCAATGTGGGTATGGCTTTGGGATGTAATTTACCATCTTGTATGGCTTTGGCTTCAAAATGTCTCGCACATATTTCCAAGTCGGAAGGTAAACAAAGTTTTTCCGGTAACCTTAAGTTTTTGCACCATTTTTTCAGAATTTTTGTATCCGAGGGGAACTTAAATAATGTATTCGGGGCTACTGCTGCGTTCTTCTGACATTCCATTGAAGTCTGATTCAAATCCGGTCGTTTCGTCTTCTTGTTCGGCTTTATAAATTTCTTGCGACGACAATGTTTGAGGCAACATAGCCGAAAAACCGATTGCTTACCAGGTTTCGTTGTCTTATACGGTGGTAGTGGCTTAGAGCTGGTGTCCGTTTCCTGCATATTACCCGTTTCTGTAAATTCCTTGATTATGGCTTTCTTTTGTGGTGTTTCCTCTGAGTTAGTATGTTTGGCTATACAATTTGGTCCTAAATTTAAGGTTGGTACAGCACCCAGCTTAAGACGTCTTACGCCCACCACGCGTAATTCAAAGTGATCTATACACACACGCCCTATACATTCTTCTGGTTGTAAACCTAGATTGTCACACCATTTCCTTAAAAGCTGTGGGTCTTTGGGGAAACCATATGTCGTTAAATGTTGTTCAGGTGTTTTTTCTTTGCCGCAATGTTTTAAACAACAACATGGGGATATAGGATTGAGTCGTTTATCGGTTCGAAGATTTGTGCTGGCATTATGTTCCAAATCAATATGGTCTGAACTTGTGGTGTTTTCATCTGCAAAACGTTCCTGCCGTTTGGCATTTTCATTGAACGTTTCTAAAGCCGGTGTTTTTGAATTATTCGGTGTTTCATGTATTTCGAAATTTTCTGGCGTTGTAATTGCTTTTGAAATTTCATTTGAATTGTTTTGTTTTCCAACTGGAGTTGAGCTATGTATTATAGCATCTATTGAGTACTCATTTAGGGAATCTCTTGAATCAGTTTTTTGTTCAGGCGTTAGAGCATTAGGTTCACGGAAGTTATCAGATTTAATTTGATCAGCAGCAGCAGCAATGATAAGAGGTTCTCTGAAACAATTGAATTGCTTTTGATTGGGAGTTTCGGATCTTGAGTTTTGTTCTGGGGTTTCTGAACGTAAATCTTTTAAACTTGCCGCTGGTGTTATCGATCTACGTCCCCTTAAGCTGCTGCCAGAGGTTATAGAACCAAATTCTCTTTCATATGAGGAGCGTGAACATAAATCCATAAGATCTTCGGGCGTTAAAGGTGTAAGGGAGACGCGCAGTTCTTTGAATTTAATGCCACTCCAATCAGTTATTGAATTTGATATGCTGTGTTCGTCATCGTTCTCTTCAAATTCTTCATCTTCGTCGTCCTCCTCTTCATCCTCGACATCATCATCATCATCATCTTCGCCGTCATCATAATAACACTCTTCATATTCGTCGTCTTCATCTTCCTCCTCATCTTCCAAATCTTCATTATACTCCTCATATTCCCACATGTCATTATCCTCCTCCTCCTCCTCCACTGGATCTTCATACTCCACATCCATATAATCATCGTCGTCTTCGTAACGTCGTTTCTTAGCATTTAACTGTTCTGTTTGCTTTCTTTGTAATTTATCGATTAAGTCCGTGTTATCGAAAATAATATCCTCGTGCCCTAAATTTAGTGTGGGTACTGCATTAGCCTTTAATTTTTTCTCGGCTAAAACCTCTTTTTCAAAGTGTTCGTAACATATTTTACCCGTGCACTGTTCCAAATCTAATTTTAGATTCTTTGACCATTTCTCCAATAATTCAGGGGATTTGGGAAATACAAATGCTTGCACATCCTTGATTGCCTTGTGGTTCTTACAACTACTGAGGGCGCAGCGTACTATAGGCACCGCATGTATACGGCGAGGATTATCAAAAATAGCCTCTGAATGTCCCAAATGCAAGGTGGGCACAGCCCATTGTTTTAAATTTTTGCCATCCCAGCATCTTTTGTGAAAATGATGATTACAAACCTTGATGCTGTGCAATTTGGGATTGTTTTTTAAATGATTTATTTTTAAATTGTGCATCCATTTACGTTTCATTTTTGAATTGCTAGGCAAACAATACAATCTTACGCCGTGTTTTAAACGACTCTTGCGGCAACTGGCTATACAGCATTTGGTTGAGTCCAGGGGCCGTTTAATTTTAACTTGTTTCAGTTGTATTTCGGTTGTATCTTCTGATGCATCATAAACCTCTCGGCTTGTGGCTTTTTTATTCGGATGTTCTGGTGCTTCGTCGTGGCCCAAATTCAAGGTGGGTATTGCCCAAGAACGTATGCGGCAACTGCCCAAGCATGACTTTTCAAAATGTAAAGAGCAGATCTTTTGCAAAGGCGTCAAACGATGGGACATTTTCAAATTGTCGCACCACTTCTTGAGTAGATTTTCATCAGTAGGGAAGTTAAACAATTTTATGGATTCATCATCATTTGTTTTATCGGAATTACAGTTGGGAACTGCACATTTTGATATTTGTGGTCCCAACATTCGTTTATCAAGTTTCGTTAGATCGGGGTTTTTGTAGACTCGCTTGTTTTCACTGTCAGGCAAATTAAGTGTTGGTATTGCCCACGAACGTAATCTTTGGTTCTCTGTTACACAATAGGATTCGAAATGTAAAGCGCACACCTTATTCATATAGCGGCGATGCTCATCGGGTATGATGCCGGTGTTGTGTGACCATTTGGAAACTAAATTTTTGCCATATGGAAAGAAATACAGTCTTATGTTTGGATTTAATAAATTGGATGTACAGCCTTCCACACGACACTGGTAACTGTTAACTACCAGCGATATGGTAGACTTTTGATAATTGTATTGCAAATTATTGAAATCAGTTTGCAAAACTTCATTTCCCTCCTCTAACATGCTAAGCATTTTAGTCTTAAGCTGTTGGAAGTATATTTGGAAATGCAGGCCACAGATTTTTGTTTCAATTGATTGTTCTTCGTCATCGCTTTTTTGGTATTCCTTAAACCAAAGTTGTCTGAATTCTAATGACTCGGGCAGTTCATAAGGTTCTCTCATTATGGACTTGGGTGCAGTGCAATCCGTAACGCAACATTTAATGTCCGACGGTTCCAAACTCAAAGGATCTACAGCATTTTCATCATCATCATCATCATCATCATGCCCAGGATTGTCACACTCATATTGCTCTTTGGTTGTTTCGCGTAGTCTTTTTCTCTCTAGCCTTTCCACATCCTTCTGTCTTATGAATAGATTGGGTCTTATTCTATCCGGATTGATTTGATATAAATCGTCTACATCATCGTGACCCAAATTTAAAGTGGGCAAAGCACCAAAATTAAGCCGCGTTTTACCCACACACACTGGCTCGAAGTGATCGTTGCAGATCTTGTATTTTTCTCTTTCTTTGAAATTCAGAAAATCCAATTTCAGATTGTGTTTCCATTTGCGGAACATTTTCAAATGCTTGGGAAAACTATTCATTTGGGCATCGTCGTATTTGCGTGACTTGCCGCACGTAGGCACACAACATTTATAAAGAAATTCTCCGGTTCGCTGTTCAGGTGCTGGGTTCGGTATGATATCCACTAATTCATCTTCTTTGTGGCCCAGTTTAAGTGTAGGTACAGCCCATTTGTAAAGCAGGCGTGGACCTAAGCATTCCTCCTCGAAATGTTTGTTGCATATTTTAATACCCACACAATCGTTGGCATTCATCTTGAGATTATTGCACCATTTCCTTAGCACATCGTCATCATCGCGTGGAAAACGAAACAGTCTTACGTCCTCCATTTCCTTGCGTGAATCACAACCGCTGACTACACATTTTTCCAAATCAAAGAACGAACGTGTCTCATTGGGATACAAATCGGTGGAATCATGGCCTAACTTTAAAGTGGGTATAGCTCCAGGCGACAGTCTCCTTTCACCCACCGAATGAGGCTCAAAATGTTCGGTGCAAATTCTGAACGTAGATGTTAGCTTTCCCTTGGGCCAGTTCTTAATATTGTGTCGCCATTTATATAACATTGAACGGTTATTGGGGAAACGGAAAAGCGATATGCCATCCAGTTTAGTCTTGCGACAAGACTCTATTACACACTGCCTTTGAGATCCGAGTTTTATTTGTTTGAGACGAGCTGGATTTTGGTAGATTTTATAGCCGGATGGTGTATTCAAATCCAATGTGGGCACAGCCAATGTCATGGGACATCGTTTAGTTAAGACAGAGGGTTCAAAATGAGTCGAACATATGCGGCGATGCGAACTACCCACTAAGGGTAGCTGCAAATTGTGGCACCATTTCGCCAAAGTCTGGCGATTACTGTATGGAAAACGGAATAGATGGACGTTATGTACAGAACGCATTTTGCGACAGTGGGAAAGACAACATCTGGGAGACCATTTGATGCCTTCATGGCTGGATAGTATCCTTGCAGGCTTTTCTTTCCTCTTGTATATATTCGGCATTGGAGGTGGATTTTCAAAAAGATGCTCTACTTTGCCACCCAAATTCAGCGTAGGCATTGCCCAATTTAACAAACGCTTGCCTATGCAATGCTGTTCGAAGTGTAAATTACAAATTTTCAAATTGGGTAAATCATTCGCATCAACTTGTAAGTTATGAGCCCATTTAACCAATTGTTCGGAATCCTCGGGAGGTCGGTATAACTTCACATCGTCAATTTGAGGATTACGTTTACAGCTGGCCACACAACACTCGCCCTGTTCTTCGCCATTGTTGGGGGCAAATGGTTTAACCCAGTATTCGTTAATCTCTTCCTCAGAGGGTAAATGGTGAGGAGCACCATCCCAGCCTAGATTTAATGTGGGTATGGCCCATTTCTCTAAACGTTTGTTTTTTAAACAACGTTCCTCAAAATGCACTTCACAGACGGCATCATTGAAAAGTTTTGTGCCATCTGGTACGGGTTTTTGCAAATTGTCACACCATTTTTGAAGCAACTCGGGATGTGTGGGAAATCTATGTAGGTTGGCATGATCACGATCACGATTTCTCTTACACGAGGCCACACAACAGGTCTCTCTTATATTTAATTTCTTTATAACATCAGGATTACGGTATATATTTAAGTCTTCATGGCCCAACTCTAATGTGGGCACTGCAAATGGTCTCATACAGCCGCCTATACAGTACTTTTCGAAATGTGCACTACAAATGCGCACACTCTTGTGCATTTTACGTAAATCCATCTTCAAATTATGGCACCATTTCTTCAATTGTTCTTCCCGCTTGGGTATGGTATGCAGTGTAATGTCATCCGAATGGCGAGTTCTCTTGCAAGAGGGCACTAAGCATACATCACCCAAATCCAAAGTGTTAGAACTATTCGAGGAACTTGAATTGGAGAATTTATGGCTCATAGAACTCATGAAAACGCCATCGTAAAGACGAGACGAACGCGAAGAGTTGCCCATTTCTTGTTTAAACATTTCGGCAAATTTATGAGCTTTAGATGAGGTTGATGGTTGAGGAGGTGGTGGCGGCGGTGGTGGTGTATAAAGTTCATTTTCATAAATATTAAATCTATCGTTATGTCCTAAATTCAAAGTGGGCACTGCTCCGGGATTAAGTTTACGCAATCCTAAGGCTTCTTTAATAAAATGAGACGAACAGATTTTGTGATTCTTGCCTCGATACATGTTGGGATCTAATCTTAAATTATAACACCAACGGCGCAACAAAGTCTCATCTCGGGGAAATCTATACAAAGATAAATTGCAATCATATGAACGACTGCGACGGCAATATGGTAGAAAACATTTCTTTTCCTCCTGGTAGATATTCGGATTATCGTGAATCTTGCCGTAAACGGTGCCTAAATTCAGGGTGGGTATGGCCCAGGGTTTTAAACGGAATTTGCCAAAACATTTCTCTTCAAAATGTCTGGAACAGAAGAATCTATTATCTTTACTGTGTACGGGAAGGCGAGAGTTTTGACACCATTTAATGAGTGTCTTCAGATCGCGGGGAAATACGTGAAATTTTACATTTGTTTCACCTCGCTGAGATGGGCAGCCGGGCATACTACATTTGGCCATTTCGCCGCCAGGAAAACCCCCAGAACTTTCCCTATTCTGATATAGATTTCCTACATCGTCGTGACCTAAATTAAAAGTGGGCACAGCCCAATAACTTAAGGAATACTTTGCTATGCAACGTTTGGGAAAGTGTAAACTACAAATACGGTACATGGAATAGTTAGTGTTTGGATCGTAAGTCATTTTTAAATTATGCAACCATTGCGACAAATACTTTTCGTCTCTGGGAAAGGTAAAGAATTGCAAAGTAGGAGATGATAATTTGCTTACACCACATTTAGGCACACAACAGATGGCTTCGTCATCAGGTGCGGCATCGTTGTTATTGAAGGAATATGATGAATTTGTAGAATTGGAAGCATTATCTTGATAGTCTTGTAAAAATGGTAAGTTTTGATTAGACCCAGTAGAATAGTCTGGTGTGGCATAATCATTGTCGTAGGGTGTGTAATCAGCATGATCCAGGGGGGGATAAAAATCTGGTTCCACTTTAATTTCAGTTTTTACCTCTACCTGAGGTTCTAAAGCAAAGTCATTTACCGCACTACTAAACGACGACGATGAAGGCGGTGTTGTAGGCTCATTAGGTGGCTTCATGGAAGTTTTTGATTTTGTGTATAGAGGCTCCAAATGATGGCTGTTGGCGGGAGGCATATCTAAAATAGCAAAGCATGACGTAAGAAATTTTAAATGTTACAAAAGAAAAGATGAAAGTCTTTGTTATTACCTTTTAGCGAGAAACTATTTGCAATTTCCAGTTTCGGGCTTTCCATTTTTCCCATATAAGATGAGGTTGAAGACGAGGTAATTGGTTTTTTAAAGGCTTAAAAGGAATTCAAAACATATGGAAATAAAAATCAGTTGGTTTTGGTTTTATTTTTCTTTGAAATGAAAATAATTTTACCTTCTTTATCATAAAATTTACCACAAAAATTTTCATTCGCCATATAATGATCGTGTAGTTCCAAGGAAGTTTGAAAACATAAACGACAAATACAGCAATCAAAGCGTGGTTGATATTTGTGCTCATTCAAGTGGCCAAACAATTGGTCACGTTCAGTAACCGATATACAACAAATCTGAGGAGAAACAGAAATTATTGATAAAGTCTAAATGGATCATATTTTACACTACGTATGTATGCTTTAAGAATGCCCTATGGTTTCATGGTGGTCAAAAAGAGCAATAAAGTGTAAAAGATCGGACATCTGAAACACATTAAATGAATTGTGGTTGGTTTGGTTAACCATTTTAAAATAAAAAAAAATAAATTTAAAGGAATTCTTATAAATTACTGAGGTTTTTTAAACACATTATTGGTTAATATGCTGTGTATCGAGTTGAACTAATGTTGGAAGATCATAAAGGCGTCATCAGGTGAAATAATCCGGTATACAGTGAATCAATGCTAAATGAGTAGCTGAGTTGTCCTTTGTACTGTATAGTAAGTATCAATGATAGTGTTATAAAGTCTTTAACAGATAATAGAGTAAGATATTGCCTACGAATTTAAGAAGGTATCCGTTAAGTTTACTCTAGTAGTGATATTATATTTGTGATAGGTTCCATCGGCCTAGTGGTGGAACCAATATTATGATTTACTGATCACTGGTTCGATCAAGGCGTTAACAGTAATCTTAGACTAGCTGACGGCCAAATGTTGAATGTGGTCTTGTAGAGCACATGACTTCTTGTCTATTCTAACAGACCGAAGTTAAGATCCTAATTGTATACAATCTCTGAGAATGGTTGCCTATTAACTCGATGGCCAAAAATCACCTAAAATTACAGTTTGTATGCTTTGCATTGTAGGAATATGGTTCTAATAGAGTGTAATAGGTTTGGATATCTCTTCCTGTTTCTCTTCTACCCATCGTACTGAATCTAACTTGAGTTTTATGTTTTAATTTATAGTTGCAAACTTTTAAAATAAAGAAGCCATTCATTATTAACAACCGTGGATATTTAATGACTACTTTGTTAGTCCTAAAAATGCTTCATGCTTACAATTAACAAATTTACAATTTACACATACATACTACATACAGATGTACATATGTACATATGTACACATACTTACATTACATTTAAATATTTCATACTCATGCTGGCGATACTCGTGTTGTTCACATTCGTTTATGGTGTCATAAAATTTGCCGCAATACTTTTGACAGAAGTACCGATTCATACGATGCAATTGTTCATGGGCCAATAGCTCCTCATTCGACATAAAGGACATGGGACATACGGAGCACTTAAAGTCGTATTCGACAATATTGCAACTGGATAGAGCAACATGTTGTGCATAGTTTTGACGTTTCAAAAAAACTTGTTTACATCGCTGGCATATGGGCAGAGTGGAGGAACGTTCTGTTTGTAATTTACGACGAGGAAAGTTAAGAGGCTGTGAATAAAAAGAAAAACATTAAAAATAAATAAAATAAAAAAACGTACAAATTGTACAAGAAAGCATAAAAAAAACGAAAGGAATGAGTGAAAAGCAGCAACAATAAAATTGTAGCAAAACAAAAACAAAAAACAAACAAAGAAAAAAATTGGAAAAAATGAATGAAAATATTTGTATAGTATGTATAGTAATGTGTGTGTGTGTGTGTGTATGCAGAGTTGTGCTGTGTTGTTAGAGCGAGTATATACGGATATGTGTATGAATACATCCATATACAGTATGTATGTATGTATGTAAGTACAGTAGTATTGTAGGTTATGTTATTGTTTACTTTTGTTGTTATTTTCATGTTTTTTTTTATATTTTTTTGTCTTGCAATCGCATTGTTTTGTTTTTATACGGTTCTTTTATTTTTGTTTTGGTTGGTTTTTTTTATTACCTTTGCTTCTGTTTTTATATTAGTCAAGGATATTTGCTGCTGCTCTTGCTGCTGCTGTTGGTGGTGGTGTTGATGTTCTTGTAGCTGCTGCTCTGTTGGTTTTATGTCTTCTTGTTCTTCTGGTAGTAATGTTGTAGAATTCTCGGAATTTGTGCCCCGTGCTTGTTGGCCAACAACATCTTCATTATGATGCGAATTTTCATTCCTTTTTAGTTGTTGATCTTCTTGTTGCTGCTGCTGTTGCTGCTGTTGTTGTTGTTGTTGTTGCTGTTGATGATGATAATGACGATTTTCTTCCTGTCGTTGTTGTTGTTGTTGCTGCTGCTGCAGCTGTTGTTGGCGTAATTGTTGCTCTTGTTGTTGTTGCTGTTGTCGCAATAGTAGTTCTGACCGGCGTTGTTGTAATTGTTGCTGTTGTTGTTGTTGTTGCTGCTGCTGTTGTTGTTGCTGTTCATATTGTTTACGTTTGTCTTCCATGTGAAACGAATTGTTACCAATTTGTGGCGCAATTTTGTGATAACCGACATCATCCATGGGTTCAGCTAATAAAAAAGAAAAGAAAATGAAATGAAATGAAAAAGAAAAGAGAAAGAAAAACTCAAAGCATAACAAAAATATTTAAAATGGAAAGTTTTTTGAAGGACAAATCACGAGAAATACTTCTTAAAGAGACAATTTTTAAATAAAATTTAAGATGAATTAGCCAAGAAAGCCGGTTATCCAATGTACAATTGAGCATAAGAATGCAAATGTTTATTTCGATGATGAGGATATTCTGCATTGAAATTGAAAATGTTGTAAAAACCGTTACGGTTATTAAGATAATGAGCCAATTAAACACTTAATACTCTGGAAACAATTCGGTTGAGGTAAATATTAAGAAATCCGAAGTTCCTCTGAATCCAACTTAAACAAATGCCAAGACTTATTATATGATGCAACGATTTAATAGTGACCGCGAGGTCAAAAGACATATCCAAGTTCCTATAACTCTCACTTCAAAGCCTGTGAAAAGTTTGCTGTTTACGAATATGAATGGCTTAACAACAGAACGCATAAAAATTATTAAAACGTGGCGTTATAGAGTTTTTGTGATCATCATAATCGATCTATAATACGGGAATTTTGCAAGATTATAAAGAAACATAAAATAAGTGAAAAATTGGACAGAAACTGTCTCAAAAAGATTATGTACTGTAATCAACCCAAAGGCAATCATTTAAATATTAATGTACTAATGGCAATGGCCACGTCCAAGCTCCATAAAAGTTACATCGAAACCATAGCTTCATTTGTGGGGGTTATTTAATTTCACTTTTGAAACCATAAAACGGATAAGAAGGATGGATTTTTTTTCGAAAACAACAATTTAGCTGCGTTTTAGTGTTTCTATAGTTATCGATGATTTGCATTTTCTGTAGTAAATTTATCGATGACTTGAACTTTTTATATAAAATGTTGTATGTTGTATGTTGTAGTTAAAAAGAAAGGTTTTTAAAGATAAAATTTATAGATTTTAGAAAATTATATAATATTGCAAATACATATATAAAAAATATGTATTAAAATAATATTATGAATAAATATATAACATGTTAATATAAGATAAATAATAAATGTTAAATATAAGATATAAAAAATAATCTACAGAACCATTGAATGTTATGCAATTTAAGCAAATTATCTACGTTATTTATCATTAAAAGCAATTTATTTCCCAAAACTAGACTTTAAAGATACTGAAAATATTATGAAATTTCTTTAAAATTTTTATTCCAAAAGAAAAACAAAAAAAAATTAACTTCGATAGAAATTCAAAAACTGATAACGTTTGTTTAGCTTTTTTTTTACAGAACATAATCGATCTTATTATTATGTATTTCTATAAAAATGTTGTTAAAAATTAATACATATTTATAATATAAATTTAAGAAAGAAGTAAAGAAAATTAATGATCGAAAAATATAAAACTTCAATTTAAAAAATTTAAGATATTCTGTTTCAAAAACAAAACATGGATATTTATTTGCCACAATGAACACAATTCGTGTGGTTCGTGTTCGTACTCATACTCTCGTACAAATTAAATAAAATGTAATCGAATCATTGCCATCCCCAAAGGTGGTGGTGTTTGCCAAAAAGAAAAAGGCCATTAACCACATTTACAACAGGAAACTCAAACACTTGGAAATTATTTACCAGAGCTACAGTTAGTCAGTTTTTTTTTTGGAAAATATAAAACCAAAACCAAAAATTTGAAAATGACCCCGAAGAACCTCAAGAAAAAAAAAAATAGAAAACGAAGAGAAACCAACTCCTTTATATAAATAATAAATTATTGAAATTAAAAACCTTAAAAGCAAAGCTATTTTAAGAAAGAAAGAAAGAGAAACAAATAATCAAACTGGACTTTGTACTTTGACTCTGCTGGGTACATGCATGCAAGCAGGGGCGTTAAAATAAAAAAATCTAAACAAGAGAAGTATGGAGAGAAAATTGCTTAAAACTAATCAACGCCAGAACGAACGAACGACGGACCGACGGACCGACCCAAGCGTTCAATCATTTATTAATTTTACTTGAAGGAAAACTTAATTTTTTATTTTATTTTTTAAATTCCATTAAGAACTTTGATGATGATAATAATGATGATGATGAAGATGAGGATGATGACGACTATCTCTCCTAACAACTATGCATAGTTCGAAAAATAGTACAAAAAAAATATATGAAAAATGAAAAAAACTAATAAATTGTGCATAAAATTTTTTCAAATAATAATATTTCTAGAGCGTTTTATACCTTTGGGGAAATAATAAAGCAAGACAGAAGAGAATAATAGTACAGTATGTTGTGCTGCATATATAACGAGAACAACGTACTAGTTATAGTGTGTGCAAATGTATAAATGGATAGTATTACATTTATAGGGATACAACTTAAAACGAGTCAATAATTTTGGGTGTGTATACTAGCAAGCAAGCCATACAATTAAATGTGGGTAGGTAGGTAGGTATGTAGGAAGGAAGGTAGGTTGGCTGGCTGGTTGGTTGGTTGGTTCGTTGGTTGCTTGGTTTGGTGGGTATGTGTGTATGTAGAAATGTGCAAATATATCTATACGATATATTGTATATAGTATATTGAGTTTGTTCGGTTTCTATATACATACATATACTATATATATATAAAGACTCATACATCTTGTTGGATTTAGTATAGTAGAGTATAGTATGGTATTAATATGTATATAGTAAAGATGGATGATTTCCAAATGCTGCTGTTGCCACAACCAGCAAGCCAGTCATTGCTAGCTTGCTTGCTGGCTGACTGACTGTTTCTACGTGCTTTTTTGTGTTCATTTATAATTTTGTTCGTCTTTAATTTTTTTTTTTGGCTCATGGCAAACTACAGAGATATATACATATATATTCATTCCGTCGTACAGTCGTAGTAACGAAGAAAACTTTTCTTGGCATTAAAAACTTTTATTATGTATTTTTCCCACTTTTATAAAAGTTGTTCTGCTCCTTAATGCTTTTATATTTATTGTACGATACTATACTTATAATAGAGCATAGCATAGCATAGCATAATGCTAGTTAAACTACAGACTATATAATACCCCAGCTCAGCAGCCCACACTTTATAAGGTTTCCTCTCCAACTCAACTCAACTCAACACACCTCAGCTCAACTACTCCACACTATAAATTGGCCAAATGTTGCATAATCATAAATCGAAAAGGGGGGGGGGGGAAGGAATATCAACCAAAAAATTGATAATAAAAAAAATATTGCAAATAATGCTTCGTGTTCTTTGTCTCCTTCGCCAAAAAATAAAGTGTAATTTAAACAAAATTGATTACTTTGTTCTCATCATGAATTTGAGTTGGTTGTTGGTTTATAGTTGGATAGATTTTTATGTTCACATTTCATTTGTTCATGTACTACTACTTCAGTACTTGTCTTGTTATTATTGTTTTTTTTTGATTTTTTTTTGATTTTTTTGGTCGTGTTGTGTTTTGTTGTTTACAGCTCTTGTTTTTTCAGTGTCTTTATGTTTCCATTTTCAATTCGCTACGTCGTTGGTTTGTTGGCTGGCTGGCTGGCTGGTTGGATGGATGGATAGGTAGGTCAGTCACTTTATAAGTGGAAGTAATACTAGCAAGCCTCACAGCTATTGTTTTGTAGTGTTATACTTGTAGTTGTAGTCGATGTTGTCGTTGTCGTTTTCGTCGTTTTCGTCGTTATTGTCGATTTCGTTTTCGTCGTTTACCATAAAATATTCGTTGTCGTCGTCATCGTCGTCGTCCCTCACTCACCGTAGTACACCAAACCAAACCAAACAAACCCAACCGCATGAATGATGATGACTATGATGATGCTCTTTGTAAATATTTACTCAGCTCTTGCTGGATACATACTAAAAATTATAGATTATTTTCTTTCCATTTACAAAAAAAAATTTTCAATGTATTTCTCCTCTCTACCTAACAATACTAAAAAAAAATAACTGCAATGTAGAACAATTTTTCTTTCTGATTATATCATCGAAAATTTTTGCTTCAGTTTTTCAGTTTTTCAATTTTTATTCTTTCGTTTTCTTTCCATCGTTTTGTTTTTTTCTCTCTCGACTTTTCGACTCGATTTACAAAAATTTCGTTTTTTCTTAAAAATAATATTTAAAAAATATAAACTAATTACGATAAACACTACTTTTTATATTCCTAAACAGACATTATTATTAATTTAATTGTCTTCTTTGTTTGTGAGTACCCAACGTTCAAAGTCCAATTTCTTGAAGCCACATTTTATAAGCCTTGTACCACATTATATTTACTAAATATTAAACTTTAAAAGCAATATATAACGATATTAATTTATAATTTTAATATAAATACTTAAAGAGTTAAAAACATATTTTCCGATAAAACATTATTTAATATTTTCCATTACATTTCTCTTTAAATTTTCATAAAATGTTACACATAAATATAATATCATAAACAATTTTATACTTTTAATTAAATTTTATAATAAAAATAACTATAACATCAATACATAAATACTTAAAGACCTAATGACATTAAATTTTAAATAAAAAATATTTTCTATTAAACTATACATTATATTTTCCATTAACTTATATTTTAATATTTAATTTAAATTAAATGTTAACCTAAAGCTCTATGAAATTAAATTGTTGTTATATTTCTAGATTATGAAAATAATTTTATTAAATATTTAATGAACAAATTAAATAATTATTAAAAAATTTATAAAAAAAAACAAAGCCCCAAACAAATCTAATAAGCAAAGTAGTTAAGTGATATAACGTTTAAAGTTCTTTAATTTTTTATACTTATTTTATAAATAATTATTTATTAGGTTACCAAATTTAATATAATTATTATATTATATTACTTATAAATAATTATATGCACTAACCTTCAGATATTAAATTTAAATAATTTCAATATTTATTTCGAATATTTTGCAAACTTTTTGGAAAATATTATTTTTTTAAATAAATAATTTAAAATAAATAATTAAGCACAAAACATTAAGAGAAATAAAGATATATATATACATATATATTAAAGAATATCGTAAATATTTATATATATTACGAATATTTAATATAAATAATAAAAAATATGTATGAAAAAAGTAAAAATTTCCTATAAATTAATTTCATAATGTGCAATATTTTTTATATTAAACTTATCTTTTAATAGGAATGTAAGTAATATGAGCGTATTAAAAATTATAGGCAATTATAAACAAATAAACTTTACTTTAAAATTTTTAAATGCTTTTTAGCAATAATAATTGGTAATAAATCATTGGAAATATAATAAATATTGCCATTATATTAATATGTTAGTTTATTTGCTATAAATAACTAAATAAATAATAAGTATTATGTCTATAATGAAAAATATTATATTGTAATATTGTATATTTAAAAAAAAGGATTTCTTTTATTTTTATTTCTTATTCTGTAATTAAAAAAATTTATAGTATTTTTTATTTTCCATAATCAAAAATAGTGTGTTTATTGCCTTAAGCTTTGATTTATCTAGCTTAATATGTAGTAATAGGTGATTAAAACATAATTATAATTATATAGTTTAGGTTTTGTTTTTAAAAAATAAAATAAAAAATAAATTATTGTATTTTTTCTGTCTTAAGTTGTTTAATATCTAAATTAATATTTTAATATTTAATAAATCTATATTATAAAAAAAATAAACTAATGATCTTAAATAATTATTTAAGTTTTATAGATATTTGTATTTTTATTTTTATAGTTATAGTATACTTAAATTATTATAGATTTTTAAACGAATGTAAGTCTTCAGTAATTAGTTTATTTAAAATAATAATGGATTAAAAAAAGAATGTTATTTATTAATGCTTTATTTTATATACTATTTATACTACTATTTATATACTATTATATACTATTTATATACTATTTTCAATATAGTTTTATATGTATGTATATATAGTATATGCAATTTTTTATTATATAAATATATATATATAAATACATATATAAATATATACGTATATTATATTTTACCATATTATTAAGTATAAGCAAATATTAATAGATATATTTTACATATTAGTAGAATAATTCTAAACTGAAATAATTATTTAAAATTAATAAATAAAGATTAAAAAAATACCTATTATTTATTTAATTAAGTTATAACTTATATATTTTTATATTTATTATTTTTATGTTAATCTAAAACTTATATAATTATAATATTATGAATAATCTAAAATGATAAACTAATAAATATAAAATAAACTATTAACAGTGTATTCCAATAGATAATACGAAAACCGATTAGGATCTTATATATATATGAGCATCAAACAAAGACTACAAATGAATACACTTCAATTTATACAGAAAATGAAAACTGGAAATGCCCCTAAATACTTAATAGAGCAACTTAGATATGTTGGAGAAACACAACCCTATCACCTGAGAAATGAGAACCACTTTAGAATTCCAAGAACAACCACAACAAATATGCAAATATCTCTAATGTATAAAGGACTACAGCTTTATAATATGCTGCCAAATGAAATTAGATATGAAACAAACATTAATGTATTTAAAAGAAAAATTGTATATTTCATTAAAGAACATGTTTTAAACCGAGATTTTTAAAGTATTTTAAATACTACTAAATAAATAAATAAATATATTTTTCTTGACTTTTTTTGAATAATTGCAATAACTTTCTGATGTAGTTTCCTAATTAATTTTTTATTATTAATGTATTCAACAATATAAATACAAATGATCTCATAACATTGCTTTTAAAGTTTCAAAGATTTGTATCTATTGAATGGGATTTATTTCGAACGTTATGGGAGATCATAAATGCAAATTTATATGTTTTTTTTTGTAGCAATTTACTAAATTGATTCTGATTTGCAAAACTATTTAAGTCCATTAAATTTGGAGTGTAGTTTGAATAATATGGAAGAACTTAGAAAACTTTTAATAAAGCCTGATTACCCTAAGAGAGTTTCTGTGATCGACGCCTATACTTAAGTTATCCTGAGATAGGATATATCTCTGATAGCTGATAGATATACCTCTGGTAGCTGATCCCTCTGTTTTGTATTATTGTATCCCTCTGTATGGAAATAAACAACCTATTCGAATAAATGAGTTCTACGTTAAAATACAAGGCCTCCAGGAAAAGCATAACGATGGAATAATAAACGATATATTTGGAAACCCTGTTGTTACTTACAAATGAAATCCTTATAAGCGATCGCGAAGCTTTAAAATAGATATCAAACATCATCTTATATAAAATTTGAGTAGCGTAGATAATAGGGAGTTGAGACGAATATTAAAGTATTTTAAATATTGTTCGAAAAAGCAACAAGACTTCTATATATTATTGCTGTCATGAGTCATGACCCTCCTTTCACACTTTAAAATCGTTTCTATACTCGTGTAGTATATTTATTGTTGTGAATGTGTGAATGCCCATTGTAATGAAATCTTTAAGTAGCAAAATTATCACCTCTAAAGCTTTAATTTATTCTTATGCCAATGGAATGTGTTTCTTTGTTAGGAAATAAACGCTTATGATAAAAAAATATAAATTATTTTAATTGTTGTTGTTGTATTTATTTAGATGTAAAGCAACTCACCTTTGATGATGACTTCTTCGGTTTGTATTGATGGCGTTATTGTTATTTGCTCTACTGGCTCAGATTTAATGTGTGGCATCATTTGCGGCAATGCATGCGGATGTGATCGATGTAAAGGAGTTGGTGCCGTATGATGATAATAATGTTGCTGCTGATGGAATTGTTGTTGTTGTTGCTGCTGCTGCTGCTGCTGTTGAAGATGGTGAGATGTTAGGGATGGCGGTTGAGGCTGGTGGTGAAGTTGCTGCGGATGCAGCGACTGATGATGATGCAAAGCATGAGCTGCTGAATGTGTAACACCGGCGCGATGATGTGACGCAGGAGCAGAATGATGCCGTTGACTATGCTGTGAAGCGTACAAGGAGCTGTGTGAATAGGCATCATAACTAGCTCTGGCACTTGCACTGCCAGCACTTGCTAGCATGGCATTTGAATGGGAATGGGAGGCTGCCGCTAAACCATGTTGCGGATGTTGCTGTTGTTGTTGATGTAACATTTCAAGGTCAAACATACGATGGCGACTACTACTAGCACTGCCGCTAGCAGCACTACTACTACTACTACTGTTGGCATTACTTGCAACACCAGCAATTGCATTTACATTTACTCCAGAAACACCAGCCAGTGTCGAGGAATAATGTGCAGATGCTGGAGAAGCAGCCGGTATATTGTGTGGTGTAGCCATTGTTGATGTACTATGTGCTGAACTTATACCACCAACGCCGCTTGCGCCTCCTCCTCCGCCTACTGATGATGCTGCTGACATACCAACATAACCACCACTTGTAAACATATGAGGCATTGTGTGGTTGTGATGTGCTTGCTGTTGTTGCTGATGTGCATGGGGATGAGGATGATGATGTTGTGGATGTTGTATATGGCGCGAATCTCTTAAATGCAAACCATGCTGATAATGTTGCTGTTGCTGCTGCTGCTGTTGTTGTTGTTGTTGCTGCTGTTGCTGCTGATGTACTAGCTGCTGTTGTGGTGTCATAGAACCATGTGCGTACCATTGTGGATGATGATGTTGTTGTTGTTGCTGTTGTTGTTGTTGCTGTGATGTTGTCAAATGATGATGATGATTTGATTGTTGTTGCTGCTGCAGCTGCTGATGGGGATGTTGATAGGGAGCATGTATGTGATAATGTTTACGTTGGTTATTTTGTGACATTTTGTAAACATTTAGCTCAACAACAACACAAACAACAGCAATAATAATAATAAAAACAAAAAATTTCTTAGAAAATTCTTACGCATATACACCTATACACACACGCACACGAACGAACGAACGCACGCACGCACGCATTTACATAAAACGGCTTACAATAAACGAAACAATAAAAATGTCCAAAAGGAAAAAAAAATGAGCAAAACAAACAACAACAAACCGGCTAAAACAAATCAAAATATAAACACACCGCCACACTTTCTCGTTTTTATTCTATTTTGGTTCTTCTTCTTTTTTTTGCTCGTTTTTACGGCAGCCTTTGTTTTGTTTTGTTGTTGATTTTTCTCGTTTTGTTTTGTTTTTATTTGTTTAAGAAACCAAAATATAAACACTTCACTCTCTTGCTTTGCTTTCTTGTGCTATTCACATTGCATTTTCACTCTCTCCTTATTTATTTTGCACTCTTTCTCTGTCTCTCTCTTTCGCTCTTTATATACCATTATGACTTTTTTGTTGCCTTTATGTATTCACATTTTTTCTCTGCTTCTGCCTTTTTTTTGGTATTTTTTCGTGTTAATCTTTGTAATCTGACTTCCCAATTAGAAAATTTTTTCACTTTGAATTTTTACATTGAAAATCTCACATTTTTTAGACTTTTTATTGAATTTCTTACGGAATATAAACCATTTAATCGTTGTAAATAAATTTTATTATGTTTTAAGAGCGTTTTTATGATTTATTTTGATTAATTTTTTTGTGAAAAAGCACTTGTAAAATCATTCGTGGATTTACCGTACGAAAAAATATACAACCACTCACTTTGGTGCCACTTTGACAACTGATTAAATTACGACAATACAATTGCTCCCTATGTAGAGAGATGCCATTAAATGGGGATATAAAAAACGCTTAAGAGGCCTCTGATTGGCGTTTTTATGGAATTTTTGGTCAAAAATACCAGAAAAACAATTGAAATTTTGAATTTGGCCTCCATTTTTATCGAGGAAGCAAGATGTCTTGTTGAAAACAGTGCTCGGCATTGTACCCCAGACGGTATTAGATCAGGTTGCCCTGAGTGTGTTCGGACTGGCCGATCAGTAACGTTAAAAACCCCATCCTTGAATCAGTTATAGTCTGGCTCTGTTGGTTCCTTGTATTGTGGCATACCTGGCAACAAAATAGCCTACTTTGATAGATGGCTTGTCCTCGTCCTCAAATCTACCGCTTCTATAAGCTCACAGTGAGAAGGGTTAAGCACGAGTAGATGTAGCGCTGGGAGAATAAATGAGGATGTTGTGTATTCATGAGTCCTTGGCCGGCTATCGTTAATGAGAACCAACCTGCAATTGGGGCTTTATAAGTGCAGCGTGAAATTGGTAACAGAACATCTTTTGGGGTATTGTTGTTAAGTCGCTGACTAGGATCTGGAACAGATATACGGGCTATTAAGGGGTACGTGGAGATCAGATGCTATGGAGTACCTCTTCTGTAACTATCTAGACCCTGGTAGGGGAAGGATAAACACCCTGAATAGGAAATTATTCAAAGATTTGAACTGTCTGTCGTGTACGAACATTTCGGATCTTTTAGAGTTTATAAAGTATGTCAGAGATACTGGTCAAATTTTTAAAAGGACTACATTGTTTTAAAACTTAACTTTTCTATTTAAAATCGCTGTCCTGTCATACAGTATTTTGATTCTTAAGGCTTAAACAAATTTATTTAATAACTTTCACAAAAAACTAAGTTCATCTTAATTTGAATTAAACTTAAAAGTAAAGTTTATGTTATTTTCGGTCCTCTTTCCCCAACTTTTCTTCTCAGCAACTCTTTCAATTCTCCATCAGTAGTTGATAATTCTTTTTCGGCCTGTTCATCTAAAACTTTTCTTAACTCCTTTTTGACTTCTGAAATTCTGCTGGAATTTTTAGCTGAAATGGGTATTATACGTTCAAATTTCATAACTTTATCGGGTCTTATTTCCTGTGGACATTCTTCTAATTTGTTCTCCAAATTTTCTATATCAGAGACATTTTGTTTGAGTATGTCGCTGGCTCCACTGATGTCCATTTTGTTTAATAATAAAACGCAGGGTTTATCCAACAAAGTAGAATCGTATAACTCCAGTTCTTTGTTAAGGGCAAATATATTCTGTATACAATCACGTTTATCATGTTTGGGACTTAATTGGAAACCAAATATGTCGACCATAAAGAGCAGTAGACGTGTACGTTCTATATGTTTCAAGAATTTGTGGCCCATGCCAAAATTAGCATGGGCTCCCTCAATTAAACCGGGCAAATCCGCTATTGTTATTGTTCTCAAATCGTTATAGCTGACAGTACCAATTTGTGGCCTTATGGTGGTAACTGCAATAAAACATAGTTTAAAAATTAAACAAAAAATTTAAATTTATAGAGTTAAAGTTTTAGCTTACATGGATAAGAGGCAATTTTTGGTTTTGCATTTGATATGGATTTCAAAAATGTGCTTTTGCCGGCATTTGGAAAGCCGACTAGACCAACATCTGCTATTAGCTTTAAATCCAAATTGATAATTTTATTTTCGCCTGGTTTACCCAAAAAGTTGCTACCCGTACAGCCACCTATACCGCCACCAGCAACTATACACGTTGAACCAGGCTCATTTAGATCAGCCAACAATTTACCTGTTTCATCATAGATTTGTACACCTACAGGTACTTCAATTTTTTCATCTAAACCACGTCTACCTAAAATGCGAACTTTACTACTGTCTTCGCCACTAGAGGCGACTGCTTTTTTCTCTTTATACTTCTGGGCTAAATTTCTAAGTGTTACACCCTCTTTGGCTGTTAAATAAACACAACCACCTTGGCCTCCAATACCGCCATATTTGGGAATACCATTACCGCCATGACCTCCCTTAACAGTTAAACGTAATGTGTCCAAGAAAACATTGCCACCCCGCATGTGGACTCTAGGGGGCTAAGAAAGTAATGCATGTACATAATGTTAAAAAATTGTTTTTAATGTTCTTTTTTAATAGAATATTTACCTTTTTAATGGCCTTTAGTAAAAAACTAAATATTTTCATTATTTTAATAAATATTTCTTATTTTAAAGTATTTAAAACAGAAAAACGAGTTATTCAACCCGGTATTAAAGAAACACAAATAAAATGTAAACAAAGGACAGCTGATTGCCGGTTTTATTTTTGTTTTAAAAGAGATGCCAGATTATTGTTATTAATAATAAAGTTTAAAAAATATTTAAAAATTTAATAGTATGTAAAGATTTAAACATTTTTGCTTAACAAATAATTTATATAAAAATATTTCTGCAATATTTATTAACTTATTTACATAAAAAAGCTTTTAATCAAAGTTATTTTATTTATCTTAAAAACAATATTACTAAGTCAACCTGTAGTTTGTGTTTTGTGTTTTGTGTTCTTGTTCTAATTTTTGTTTTAGATTTCAAGCTAATAGCACGTGTAGTGAATTTTTTGAGGGATTTGTTGTGTCTTTAGTTCTAGTTTTTTAACGTAAAATAAAAATAATTAAGCAGTTATTGCAAGAAATGGAACCCGGCATTTGTTATATTAAGCCCGAGTAAGTTTTATTTCTGTTTCAACTTCATTATAAAACAAACTAAAAATATTTTTTTTTAGGTATTTAGTGGAGGACATCAAGAAAAATGCCGTTAATGTTAACACTGCAAATAAAGAACAGGAGCCTGCCAAACGCAAACATTCAGAAGGCGATGCAGCACACACAAACGATCAGGATCAAAATGTAGAAGAAAATGGAACAGCAAATAAATTTCAAAAAACTGGCAAAAAAGATCGCAAGCGAGGTCAGAATAAGGTAAGTTCCAATTCATATTTATAACATCATCGGTAAAATTAAAAGTAACGCATCGCATATCAAAGAGTGTGTTAATAGCATTAATTATTAGGCTGAATGAGCAATCGTGCCTAGACCAATTAGAACAAACTGTTTTTATTAATGTTTTGTGTAAGGTCTTGAACTTAGAACAGTGCTTTCCAATGAGACCCATTCATTGTTTTTAAGTGTTTTTATATTTTTCTTATTTAGTTTTTTTTTTAATATTTTCAACATTTATTTAACATATTACAACTAGTTCTAGTTATTAGTTTTTATTACGGCCCGCCTGCGTTTTTGTTGCAAAATTGATCAGAAGGTGTAGGTTTTTAAAGTCTAAACTCCAATACAATTACAGCAAGGTGAATAATAGGATGTGACTTTTTATGTGTTTCGTTGCTATATATCTGCTTTCGTTTGTTATTGTTTTAATACTTTATTTTAAAACCGATTTATTATGTCGGTTGCTATAATGCTTGTGATTATGATTTTACACCGTTTGGCCTGGCTAACCTGATCTAAGCTAGTCCATTACCTGAAATTAAGTTCTTTTTATTTATTTATTTACTTACTGTTTAAGTTGATGAATTAACCTTTAAAGCATTAAATTAAAGCCTGATTCGGAAGCATCATTCTCATGAAATTTTATAATTTAAATTAGAATCTTAGGGAATTCACAATACATACGTTCATTTGCCTGCTAACCCTCCCCCTCACCACCTGTTTTTGTATTTAAAACACGTTTTAACATTTTTATTTAGCACCGTCCCGTTTACAAAGAAGATCGTACACTTCATCTTTGTAATTCTTTAATAAATGGTCCCTCGGATAATAAGTGCCCTTTGGAAAATTGTCGTTACGTTCACGATTTGCAACAGTATATGACCAATAAAGGAGAGGATTTAGCGAAAAACTGTCCCGTCTTTGATGCTAAAGGTTTTTGTCCACGCGGTGTAACCTGTCGTTTTGCTAAAGCCCATCTCGATAGTGAAGGACGTAATATTAAAAGTGCACAGTATGATGAGAACCAACCGCCCACGACTTTTAATGGCATTACATCAGAACTACAAATACGTTTACGTAAACGTAATTATGATTTTGCGAAAAGTAAAAAGTTATTGCAACAATTCGAAAAGTTACGTGATGAACGTAAAAAACAACAAGAACAGGAACAAGCAAAAGAAAAAGATGAAAAAGCTATAGGCTCGTGTGTGGATGAAGATGATACAAAAGGTAGAGATGTAAAGCCAGCCAAGCCTATAGATTTTGCTGAGAAATTGGTTTTATCGCCTTTGACAACTGTGGGGAATTTACCATTTCGTCGTATATGTAAGGAATTTGGTGCCGATATAACATGTGGTGAAATGGCTTGCTGTGTGCCTTTGGTTAAAGGTTTAACACAAGAGTGGGCCTTAACGAAACGTCACGAGTCTGAGGATATATTTGGCGTACAGTTATGTGGCAATAATCCCAATATTATATCACAAACAGCCCAGCTATTACAAGAGACTGCAAAAGTGGATTTTCTCGATTTAAATATCGGTTGTCCCATTGACTTAATCTACCAGCAAGGCGGTGGTAGTGCTTTAATGAGAAGAACTAATATTTTAGAACTAACAGTGCGTACATGTTCGGCTTTGAATGTGCAAATACCGTTTACGGTTAAAATGCGCACCGGTATCTATGCGGATAAAAGTGTCGCTCATGATTTACTGCCGTTGGTGGAAGAATGGGGTGCCTCAGCAGTCACAGTAAGTGAAAATTTTGAAAATATTGGCACAGTTTTCATAAAATCTTGTTCTTTAACTTTCCAGTTGCATGGCAGATCTCGTGAACAGCGTTATACGAAAAATGCCAATTGGGAATATATAGAGGAGTGTGCTAAAAAAGTTAAAAGCATACCAGTTATAGGAAATGGTGATATTCTAAGCTATGAAGACTACTTAGAAAAGAGGGTAAGCTGGTTAATTATATGCAAAGGTTATATTCCTTTGATGATTTGCTTGTTTTCTTTAGCAAATTGCTCCTCATGTGTCATCTGTGATGATTGGTCGTGGTGCTTTAATAAAACCGTGGATATTTAAGGAAATCAAAGAACAAAAGAATTGGGATCCCAGTTCTACAGAACGTTTTGAAATCATGCGCAAATATGTTAACTACGGTTTAGAGCATTGGGGCTCAGATACCAAAGGTGTAGAGAATACCAGACGTTTCTTGCTGGAATGGCAATCTTTCCTTTATCGTTACATACCATATGATTTAATGATACAGCCTCCACAAAAAATAAATCAAAGACCTCAATCATTTAGGGGGCGTGATGAAATGGAAACCTTAATGAGTTCACCCAATTCTCAAGATTGGGTAAAATTAAGTGAAATGCTATTGGGGCCAGTGCCTGAAGGTTTCACTTTTATGCCAAAGCATAAAGCCAATGCCTATTGATAAATAAAGACGTATACAGACAGACAATAACTACAATAAATAAAATATTTCCCACTTTTTTGTAACAAAATTTGTTCGGTTTTATTATAATAGAAAAGACAAATAGAAATTAAATTAAAATAAAAAGAAAAATGGCTCTTAAAAACTAATCACATTAAGCAAGAGATGCGTCATATATTATAACAGCTTATGATTATGAGTTTTGATAGTAATTTAAAGCTTCTTCAACATCCAATTTTGAGCCCAAGAAAATTGGTGATCTTTCGTGGATCTTTTGTGGCATAATATCCAAAATCGGAATCTTGCCATTGCTGGCCAAGCCACCAGCTTCAATCATCAAATAGGCCATGGGATTGCACTCGTACAACAAACGCAATTTACCATTGGGGGCGGATTTGGTAGCGGGATAGATGAAAATGCCACCGTACTTGATGGTACGGTGAACATCAGCTACCATGGAGCCAACATAACGGGCACCATAGGGTTTACCCTTGCTGGGATCTTTTTTGGCAGCAATGTAGTTGAAAACGCCAGCTTCCCAATCGGAAGCATAACCTTCATTTATGGAATAAATTTTGCCTTTTTCGGGCACACGCATATTGGGATCGGTTAAGATGAATTCACCAATGGAAGGATCGTAAGTGAATCCATTAACACCACAACCAGCGCCCAAAGCCAAAACAATAGCAGTTGCAGAACCATACAAAGCATAACCAGCAGCTACAATTTGATTGCCAGGCTGTAAAGCATCCTTAACAGTAGGTGCACCTTCAGTTTGTTTGCGGTAAATAGAGAAGATGGAACCGATAGAAACCAAACAATCAATATTTGATGAACCATCCAAAGGATCAAAGCATACAATATATTTGCCCTGGAAATAAATAATACATTCACACATTATTATAATCATTTCGAATGTGTGTCATTTTTAAACGCTTCAACTTACCTGCTTTTCAGTTTCGACTTCAATAACATTTTCATTCTCTTCGGAGACCATAAGGCAGGTGGTATAGGAGGATTTCAACATGTTGATGAACAATTCATTGGACAAAACATCCAATTTTTTAACTTCTTCACCCTGAACATTCATATCACCGGCAATACCATGCAACTTAGCAATACCAGCCTTGCGTACGGCCGAAGCAATAGCCTTAATCGATGTCTGAATACAATTCAACAATTGTGACAAATCACCGGTGGCATTTTTGAATTTACGATGCTCCTGTAACATGAAACGTGTTAAGGTCATGGCGTTCGAGTCAAAAACTTGACCTTGTTGTGTCATGTTCTCTAAGAAAATAAAGAAAATCATTTAGTATCACCAAAAATTATTAAATAGAAGTAACAAAATCTAAAGGAAGGAATAAAGTAATCATGCATGGTTTTACCAAAAGTTTACCCAAAAAGTTGCTACCCGTAGAGCCACCTATATCGCCACCAGCAGCTATACACGTTGAACCAGGCTCATTTAGATCAGCCAACAATTTACCTGTTTCATCATAGATTTGTGCACCTACAGTTACTTCAATTTTTTCATCTAAACCACGTCTACCTAAAATGCGAATTTTACTACTGTCTTCGCCGCTAGAGGCGACTGCTTTTTTCTCTTTATACTTCTGGGCTAAATTTCTAAGTGTTACACCCTCTTTGGCTGTTAAATAAACACAACCACCTTGGCCTCCAATACCGCCATATTTGGGAATACCATTACCGCCATGACCTTCCTTAACGGTTAAACGTAATGTGTCCAAGAAAACATTGCCACCCCGTATGTGGGCTCTAGGAGGCTAAGATAGTATTGCATGTATATGTTAAAAAATTGTTTTCAATGTTCTTTTTTAATAGAATATTTACCTTTTTAACGGCCTTTAGTAAAAAACTGAATATTTTCATTATTTTAATTTAAAAAATTTAAATTTAAATTTATTTAAAAGAGATGCCAGATCGTTGTTAAAGTTAAAGAAGTATTTAAAAATTTAATAATATGTAAAGATTTAAACATTTTTGCTTATCAAATAATTGTTTTTAAATATTTATGCAATATTTGTTAACTTATTTACATAAAAAAGCTTTTAATTAAAGTTATTTTATTTTATTTAGAAACAATGTTACTGAGTCATCCTGTAGTTTGTGTTTTGTTTTCTTGTTCTTATTTTTGTTTTAGATTTCAAGCTAATAGTACGTGTAGTGAATTTTTGCGAGGGATTTGTTGCATCTTTAGTTATAGTATTTTAACGTAAAATAAAAATAATTAAGTAGTTATTGCTAGTTTTATTTCTGTTTCAACTTCTTTGTAAAACAAACTAAAAAACATTTTTTAGGTATTTAGTGGAGGACATCAAAAAAAAAAAAATGCCGTTAATGTTAACACAAATAAAGAACAGGAGCCTGCCAAACTCAAACATTCAGAAGGCGATGCAGTAAACACAAACGATCAGGATTAAAATGTAGAAGAAAATAGAAAAGCAAATAAATTTCAAAAAAACTGGCAAAAAAGATCGCAAGCGTGGTCAGAATAAGGTAAGTTCCAATCCATATTTATAACATCATCGGTAACATTAAAAGTAACGCATCACATATCAAAGAGTGTGTTAATAGCATTAATTATTAGGCTGAATGAGCAATCGTGCCTAGACCAATTAGAACAAACTGTTTTTATTAATGTTTTGTGTAAGGTCTTGCACTTAGAACAGTGCTTTCCAATGAGACCCATTCATTGTTTTTGAGTTTTTTTTATATTTTTCTTATTTAAATTTTTTTAAATATTTTTTACATTTATTTAACATACTACCACTACAAATAGTTATTAGTTTTTTTTTGGCCCGCCTGCAATTTTTGTTGCAAAATTGATCAGAAGGTGTAGGTTTTTAAAGTCTGCAATCCAATACAATTACAGCAAGTTGAATAATGGGATGGGACTTTTTATGTGTTTCGTTGCTATATATCTGCTTTGGATTGTTATTGTTTTAATACTTTATTTTAAAACCGATTTATTATGTCGGTTGTTATTATGCTTGTGATTATGATTTTACACCGTTTGGCCTGACTAACCGATCTATTACCTGAAATTAAGTTCTTTTTATTTATTTATTTTCTTCCTGCCTGATTCGGAAGCATCATTCTCATGAAATTTTATAATTTAAATTAGAATCTTAGGGAATTCACAATACATACGTTCATTTGCCTGCTAACCCTCCCCCTCACCACCTGTTTTTGTATTTAAAACACGTTTTAACATTTTTATTTAGCACCGTCCCGTTTACAAAGAAGATCGTACACTTCATCTTTGTAATTCTTTAATAAATGGTCCCTCGGATAATAAGTGCCCTTTGGAAAATTGTCGTTACGTTCACGATTTGCAACAGTATATGACCAATAAAGGAGAGGATTTAGCGAAAAACTGTCCCGTCTTTGATGCTAAAGGTTTTTGTCCACGCGGTGTAACCTGTCGTTTTGCTAAAGCCCATCTCGATAGTGAAGGACGTAATATTAAAAGTGCACAGTATGATGAGAACCAACCGCCCATGACTTTTAATGGCATTACATCAGAACTACAAATACGTTTACGTAAACGTAATTATGATTTTGACAACTGTGGGGAATTTACCATTTCGTCGTATATGTAAGGAATTTGGTGCCTTTGATTAAAGGTTTAACACAAGAGTGGGCATTAACGAAACGTCACGAGTTTGGCGAACAATTATGTGGCAATAATCCCAATATTATATCACAAACAGCCCAGCTATTACAAGAGACTGCAAAAGTGGATTTTCTCGATTTAAATATTGGTTGTCCCATTGACTTAATCTACCAGCAAGGCGGTGGTAGTGCTTTAATGAGAAGAACTAATATTTTAGAACTAACAGTGCGTACATGTTCGGCTTTGAATGCGCAAATACCGTTTACGGTTAAAATGCGCACCGGTATCTATGCGGATAAAAGTGTCGCTCATGATTTACTGCCGTTGGTGGAAGAATGGGGTGCCTCAGCAGTCACAGTAAGTGAAAATTTTGAAAATATTGGCACAGTTTTCATAAAATCTTGTTCTTTAACTTTCCAGTTGCTTGGCAGATCTCGTGAACAGCGTTATACGAAAAATGCCAATTGGGAATATATAGAGGAGTGTGCTAACAAAGTTAAAAGCATACCAGTTATAGGCCTTTATCGTTACATACCATATGATTTAATGATACAGCCTCCACAAAAAATAAATCAAAGACCTCAATCATTTAGGGGGCGTGATGAAATGGAAACCTTAATGAGTTCACCCAATTCTCAAGATTGGGTAAAACTAAGTGAAATGCTATTGGGGCCAGTGCCTGATGGTTTCACTTTTATGCCAAAACATAAAGCCAATGCCTATTGATAAATAAAGACGTATACAGACAGACAATAACTACAACAAATAAAGTATTTCGCACTTTTTTGTAACAAAATTTGTTTGGTTTTATTATAGTAGAAAAGACAAACAGAAATTAAATTAAAATAAAAAGAAAAATGGCTCTTAAAAACTAATCACATTTAGCAAGAGATGCGCCATATATTATAACAGCTTATGATTATGAGTTTTGATAGTAATTTAAAGCTTCTTCAACATCCAATTTTGAGCCCAAGAAAATTGGTGATCTTTCGTGGATCTTTTGTGGCATAATATCCAAAATCGGAATCTTGCCATTGCTGGCCAAGCCACCAGCTTCAATCATCAAATAGGCCATGGGATTGCACTCGTACAACAAACGCAATTTACCATTGGGGGCGGATTTGGTAGCGGGATAGATGAAAATGCCACCGTACTTGATGGTACGGTGAACATCAGCTACCATGGAGCCAACATAACGGGCACCATAGGGTTTACCCTTGCTGGGATCTTTTTTGGCAGCAATGTAGTTGAAAACGCCAGCTTCCCAATCGGAAGCATAACCTTCATTTATGGAATAAATTTTGCCTTTTTCGGGCACACGCATATTGGGATCGGTTAAGATGAATTCACCAATGGAAGGATCGTAAGTGAATCCATTAACACCACAGCCAGCGCCCAAAGCCAAAACAATAGCAGTTGCAGAACCATACAAAGCATAACCAGCAGCTACAATTTGATTGCCAGGCTGTAAAGCATCCTTAACAGTAGGTGCACCTTCAGTTTGTTTGCGGTAAATAGAGAAGATGGAACCGATAGAAACCAAACAATCAATATTTGAAGAACCATCCAAAGGATCAAAGCATACAATATATTTGCCCTGGAAATAAATAATACATTCACACATTATTATAATGATTTCAAATGTGTGTCATTTTCAAACGCTTCAACTTATGTACCTGCTTTTCAGTTTCGACTTCAATAACATTTTCATTCTCTTCGGAGACCATAAGGCAGGTGGTATAGGAGGATTTCAACATATTAATGAACAATTCATTGGACAAAACATCCAATTTTTTAACTTCTTCACCCTGGACATTCACATCACCGGCAATACCATGCAACTTGGCAATACCAGCCTTCCGTACAGCCGAAGCAATAGCCTTAATCGATGTCTGAATACAATTCAACAATTGTGACAAATCACCGGTGGCATTTTTGAATTTACGCTGCTCCTGTAACACGAAACGTGTTAAGGTCATGGCGTTGGAGTCAAAAACTTGACCTTGTTGTGTCATATTGTCTAAGAAAATAAAGAAAATCATTTAGTATCACCAAAAATTATTAAATAGAAGTAACAAAATCTAAAGGAAGGAACAAAGTAATCATGCACGGTGCAGCCAATATAGTATGCTACAGGAATTATTGTGCTAATAGAAGGTTTAAAATTAGGAATTAAAAGTTAAATGCCAATAGCTTTAGCGGAAAAAAAATTAGTAAGAAAATTTATACGCAAGTATTCGAATTTTGTTTTAGGGTTGGAATTAAATTTTTTTGTCTACAAGTTTTTTGTTGATAGGCAATTGTAACTGTTGTAAAGGGGTGTTTAGACCCTGTAAAAACACTTACTATCATCAGCCATTTTTAGTTTCAATTTTCAATTGACTTTTTATAAAGTACCTGCGAAAAATATAACAAATTCACAAAAATGTTTAATAATTGGTTAAATTAAGGAAAAATTGAGATAAAATTCTTATTGATTTGCTTTAGAATTGATATTTTATTGAGACTTAAGATTTTCCCTAGTTATTGTTCTATTTATTATTGAAATTTATTTGTTTTGCTCTTATCGCTTTACAAATTCGTACTTCAATCGTACTTGCGGTGCCAGTGTTTTTCAGCATTAAACTAATCCCGGCCTAATATCTTAAAATTGCTGCAGTGAATATCATAATAGAGACACAAGCTGCCCTATTTCACTGCACATTATGGAGAAAATGAAAACGACTGTGTTTGACGGACTAATCTTTGCCCTTAGATAACATTGCCCAGTTAAAAATTGTATCAAACAGGCTCTCTAGCCTCTACTTCTATGTTTCAAACTGAGCCATAGTAGCTTCAAAATTCTACAATTCCTCCTATTACGGCAGAACAACTCCACTCTTTCTGCTCCTATCGATATTACAGACTCCCGCTAGCATTTCTTCACGCCCTCTTTCGCCAGTTTATCCGCGATCTTGTCTCAATCACCGTTACAGTGCTCCAGAATCCAGTACAATTTGATAATATTCAGAAGCGTTGTTTACTGCTATAATACTCCAACAGTGCTTTCCAGAACAACAACAAAACTTATTTACTGCAATTTCTAGTTGGCATTTCTCAACCTATCCGATAGTTTTATGAAAGCGTACACAATTCACGTTCTGCTAATAAATTCTGAGTGCCCAGGATTCTTTCATCTTTGATGCAGGAGAAAGATAAAAATATGTTCTGAGATCTCATGAACCATTCTCATCATTAAAACTTCTGCAGAAGTCGCAGTGTGACGGTACACGTCTTAGGACGTGTATGTCATAAGGTTTCCAACGTTGATTCTCGTTAGATATACAGCAAATTTTGTTCTGCATATATCCATAGCTCACCAGATTTATTAGGTCAATATCCTTGAAAAGTTCGTGTGAGATTGTTTGTTTACCTCTCTGCAGAGGAATGTCAATCTCACATGTGCATTTAATCGAATTTTATGTCGCAAGTGCGTCAGCAATTTTTCTTCATATGGTGTTCGGGAAACCTTATGAAGGTAGTCGTTGAATATTTCATCATCTCTATTCCCGGCGCTCTTGAACAATCTTAGAGGTGGTGTAGATACTCTCTAAGTATTTAATGGTCGCTTTACTATTATATCTCCACTCGATATACTTTTATAACGGCTTCGCACAGCTGCAGTCTTTATAGCCATTTTTTCAGTCCTGAATAGGGAGAGTCTTAAATTCCGAAAGATTGTCGAAAGTTCCAGAGGTAGATTTATTTAATCTAAGCATTCTAAACGAGTATTATTTGTATTTCATGATGAACAATGTGTATGTATGTATAAGGGGACCAGGCCAACTGCATAAATTATTAAATTTTTATTTTAATTGTAAAATATTTATTTGAAAGCAGCCAAATTCCATTTGAATAATTTTTAATCTCAATTCATAAATACAAGTTAAACTAGTTCCAGAGATTTTTTAAATTTAACTGACTTGTCACTCTTTCCGTTTTTATTTTATTTTCAAAAATAGAGAAATTGTAGTCAAAAAAAAAAAGAAAATAAATTCGATTTTTTAATATCTTGTCGTGCTTACGTATTTCTTATGTTTTACTAGGTTTAAAAATAGAAAGATTTTTAGTTTTAAGGAAAATGTTATAATGTTTGTTGTTGTAGTTTTTCCAAAGAAGTGTGGTGACAAATACATATTAAATCTTTGCAGTAAGAATTTTCATTTTTATCACTCAAAACGTCTTCTAATCAAGGTTAAAAGATGAGTTTTTTGTTTTTTTTTTTGTTATAGCGCCATGCAGGCATGTGGGCATGTGTTGGTTAATGGTTTTGTTTTGTCTCTAAAAAAAAGAAGAGAATCACTTTCCATTTTGTTATCAATTTTATTGTTGCTTTCCTACACTATTTTGATGTATTGGCAACAACAATAATAATAAAAACAGGAATAATTAATACTACCCCAGTGATAACCAGAAATATAAAACAACAGCAGACATACTACATTGCTTATGTGTGTGAATGCGAGTGTGTGTTTATGGTGCCCATAGAAATACTAGCAGCAAAACCTGTTCGCTTGTTTGTTTGTTTTTAATTTCCTACCAACAAATTCCCATATCAAAAATTGACTACGTTGATCGAAATAATCAGGAATCTGTTGTTTTTGTTTTGGATAACAGCAGGCTGTTACACACCCACTCATGACGCATATGATCGAATGGTGGTACTGTTTTTTCATTTGTTTTTTGTTTTTTGATTTAAACACACGTGTTTTTTTGTCATATTTTTATTCTTCTACTTATCTATTAAGAGTGTCTTCTTATTATTCATAGAGAGCAAGAGAAATTTTCTTTTAAAGTCTCATTGCTTTCGTGGGAAATCTTCTTGTAATAGTTTAAAGTCCAAATCTGATTTCTTTTTCTATTTTTTTTTTATTTTCGTATTTTCACTCAATTACGAAATATTTCTTATCACCACTCTTTTTATTATTTATTTTACACAAATTATTTACTTACAATGTTTTTATAATTTTAGTTTATTCTTGTAGTAAAAATAGAAAAAAAATTATTTTTTTCCAATTCCTTATGTTGGTTCAGTCAATTAGTTGTGTGTTGCGTGGGTCTGTTGCCCACGAGCTGTTACTCCAGACTGAAAATTTCTTTGAAAGAAACTTCAATAAAAACAATCCGAACCAAAAGAGCAACAGTCGGTCGGTTGGTTGTTTGTTGCTGTATCTCTGTCTGCTACCATCTATGCGTGTAGTGTTGATAAAGTAAATTATATTTGTGTGTACATATGTATTGTTCGTATACATTTATAAGTAAGTGTATGTATTGGTAAACAGTGCTATAATTAATAAAAAATAAATGTGGCTTTTGAAGCGTTTTTAGAACATAGTTTCAACAGTGCATGTTACACTAACTGTGAAAAAATACATTGCAAGTGCAAAGAAAAGTATAGAATTTCCGTTAAATATATGGAGGTTAGGTATCCCAACGACATTACCTATTCCGGTCACAAAATTATAACTACTGATTGGCATTTCACAGCTGCAATTACTTTTTCATTCACCTGTGGCTAGATAAGTTCTGTCAACAAATTCTGGGTACTCTAGAATTTGTCTTCTTCTTAGGTTCCCAACAGCCTGACAGTGTCACAGAAGATGTCGTGTGGTCTCTTCGTGTTCCTCGTCGTGCTGATTCTGTAAACCCCGTATGAAAACATTCACTGGCTACGGGAATATGAATCTTCAGATTGAGATTGAGGACCCTTGGCAGGGCCTTCTTTGGGAGCTTGAATTCGGTGTCGAGAGCCGACATCAAGGCTCTCCACAGATTCATTAGTGGCTTAGGCTGGTTGAGAGGCTAGGACTTCATCGGTGTAGTCGCGCTCTCCCATCCTTTTGTTGTGTCTGGTCTGTGTGATTCCTCCGCTTCCCACTCCCCCTTTCCCATATACCCTCCTATCCTATCCCCTATACTATCCTTCCATCCTTTAGGACGTTGTACAATGGGTCAATCTGACAGGTACACGTCCTCCAACCTAACCTAACCTACAGGAATATGCAAGAGAGACTAGCTTTTCATTGCAATATGAGGTTCCTTAAGGGGAATCTTATTAGGTTTAATGAAAAATTTATTTTACATATGTACATACATATATTAATATCAGACCAGATTTGTCTGGTCTATTTGCAAGTGGGTTCGATTATCCCATCTTCCTTTTGCAAATGAATAAAGTTTGCATGAGAGCAATTAGTTTGCTGCTCTGTAGAGTAAGTGACATCGCAAAAAAGGAAAAATACAATTTCCCGAAAGTGCTAATGCTTTTATTGAAATCACATACGCATCAGTTTATAATCTGATGTAACTGCAGTCCAAAAAAGTCGTTTATCATACGGTCATAGGATTCTGGATTAATGCCAACTTCTTTCGGGAGTATTTTCACATTCAATTGTATTTCCACGATTAGAAATACTCGTTCAGAAAAACGCTAAATATACCACACTTTTGTAGACGAAACTAAGAGATTGAAATTGCTATAGAGGGAGAGAGAGAGAGAGAGAGTGGCATACCCTGCATACATATGTATCTCAGAGATATTCTTCAAAAATCATTTAAAAAAATATTGTATCTACGTAATCTTATGGAAATTAAACATCTTCAGGAACTAGTTTGCACGGTGGAGGTCTATTCAAACCAGACCCAAATCAAAACAAGTTTTGCTGTTGGGAAACATTGTTTTTGTTTTTAATTATTTTCCGATTTCGTTACCCTAAAAATAGGTGTGGAAGAATTTAAAAACAAAGAAAACCAATGGAATTGTAAAACAAAAAAAAAAGCAAGGGGGCCTGTCTTTATCGAATTTCCTGTCTTTATCGCAACACGTGTGAATAACCTACAATACTATGTACATATATGCAGGCATACATACACATGAATGTATGTGTAAATGGTCTTAAAATATTAAAAAATATTTATCAGTTTCGAAGCAGTTTTTGTTGTGTTTTATAAATATTTTTATTTTTTAATTTGAATTTTGGTTTCCAACGTTATCAGTCTAGTTTGTGGTGTTTTTGAAAATAAAAAAATTGTTTTTAAAAAACCAAAAGAAGAAGATTTAAAACACAATTTTGAAAAAATTAAAAACAAATATTTTGTGATATGTATGCATTGACTTTTAAATAACCTTCACCTAAATTTCAAATAAAATTTGTTTTGTTTTTGTTTTTTCTTTTTTTAATTCATAATTTACAATAAAATCGTACAAGTTTTACAATTTCAAGAAAATTAATTAAAATATCTTGCAGGTTTTCCCTTTAAACATTTCAAATAAATACCTTAATAAGGTGCACAAAACAAAAATGCAACAAAAAATGTTAAAAGCATGAGATGTCGGAGTATAAGTTTATTACAAGATTGTGATGTTGCCTCCAGTACCTTTCCTATATCTTATCTCCCTGATTTTCTTCTTCGCTCGCCGAAGAAATATTAAGCAAAAATATTTCGTTTTGTTCGAGATGTGTGACCTCGGCCTCACATCTAGACTACGGCAACTCCAGCCCTTTTAACCTAACCTAACTTAACCTAAGAGTGTATGTTTTCTTTCTAATAACAGTCTAAGTGATTAGTTACACTGATTAGTAATTATTCTTTTGTTTTTATATTGATGTAAAAATAAATGTGAGTCTTAGAGTATTATAATAAACAGCTTAAAATAAGAAATTAATAATGTTTTCTTTGTGGTCTAAAATTAAATTTCTATGGCATATGATTCGATAAAAATTCGTCCATAATATTATACTCAGGCTACTTCTGGATGGTCTGATGTATGAATCTGGTTTCGTCATCTTGTAATTACCCAACAAAAGTTTAGATTACCTCTTCAGAAAAGTCTTCATCTCTCTCCATCTTCCCTTACAATATAGTTATCTTTCTAAAGTTCTCTTTCCACTCCACAGAAAGGTTCTGACGCTATCAGCGGCATGGAAGGTCGCTTCATTTTAAGCTTATCGGTCTGTTCATTGCTGGGATTTCCTTCATTATCCAACTTTTTTCGCTTCCGTAGCGGAATCAGCATGCCCAGTAAGTCCCATACAATACTTTAGTGAGCGGCATACGAGCCAAAGGCGATTGGACGGATGTCTGTGATGTGGTTGCTATTCCCCCCTCTTTTAAACTTCCCACCCATGTCTGTCAATGACGTACATTTTCGCTTGGGAAATACCCACGGGTTTCAAACACTCCCACCTTTTGTTCCTCTAGCTTTCCTTGCTCCATTCGTATACCACACAATAATTTCTCACTCAAAAAAGTGCGTTGCCTCCAAATTATTTCATTCACTCCTATTACTCAGTCTCGTTAACCAAATAGGTTACTGGTTCTATCCGGTGGGCAATTGAGGAAGTGGCAGTCAGTCGCTCAATATGTAAGATCCTGATGCCCCCTCTTACGTTATACTTGTGTTCTATTAGCTTAAACAAAATCTTCACAATTGTGCCCCTCACTACAACGGTCTTAAATCTCCAGAGCTGTTGTAGGACAGGTTCTCATCTTCCTGGTTATAATTCTAATTATATTAAGAATATATGTATATTACTGACTTACTTAATTGACCATAACAACCCGTTTAACGGATTTCAGCCTGCCGCAACACATCCTTCCAGGCGCCTCTGCTTCGTGCGCGCCTACGCCAGTTGGTCACACCAATCGATGACAGGGCTTCCTCGATTTGGTCCTTCCAACAGATGCAAGGTCGTCCTCTTCGCCGACTTCCGCAGATTCCCGCATCAAATACCCGTCTCGCCGGAGTATCCTCCTCCATTGGAACCACATGGCCGAGCCAGCGCAGCCGCTGGATATTAATACGCTGTACAACGTATATGTCGTTGAGGAGCTCATACAGCTCACTGTTGTATCGGATACGGAAATCATCGCCAACTCGCACTGGACCGAAGATCTTGCGTAGTACTTTTCTCTCGAACACTCTCAAGGTCGCTGCATCTGTACTTAATAGGGTTCATGCCTCTGCGCCATAAAGAAGCACGGGTAGGATGAGTGTCTTGTAAAGTGTTAGTTTTGTCGCACGAGAGCGGTCTCTGCTACTCAATTGCCTATTGAGACCATAGTAGCACCTGTTGGCAAGAGTGATCCTACGCTTGATCTCCAGACTGACATCATTTCTGGTGGTAACGGCTGAGCCGAGATGGATGAATTCCTTGACCGTATCAAAAGTAAAGTTATCGGCCGTAATCTGAGAATCAATACGCCGCGCATCTCTAGTTGTCGATAACATACACTTTGTTTTGCCCTCATTTACTGTCAGACCCATCTTACTAGACTCCCGTTCAATAGCACTAAAGGCAGCAGTAACATCTCGCTTGGTACGCCCCATGATGTCAATGTCGTCAGCGTACGCAAGCAACTGGACACTTTTTTTGAAAAATTGTGCCATTGCGATGCACTCCCGCCTTTCGCAGAACACTCTCCATGTTCGTCATGTTGAAGAGGTCGCATGATAAGGGGTCGCCTTGTCTGAAACCTCGCACGGTACCAAAAGGTTCGGAGATGTCCTTTCCTACCTTGACGGAGCTGCAGGAATTGCTCAAAGAATATATATTACTTACGGTAATAAGTTTGGACGGATCGTCACAGTGTATGTATGTACATCCAATACACAATTCCTGGGTTGTCTTTATTATGGCTTTGAAATTTTTCCAATTCCTCGAATTTATTACATCGTTCTTGCTTTCTTAATTTAATTCATAAAGATTTCAAATTATTTCAATACAGTATTTCCGTTGGTTGTCCCTTAAGGCCTTGGCAATATCCTTTTAACCACCTTTTAATTCTGTGTGATTAAAGGATAATTGAATTGCTTCCAAAACACAGTATTAAGTGACATTTAATTGACTTGTCCGTCACATGGACAACAATAGTTAACAATATTATTATGGTTGTTGTTGTTACATTTGTCTACACAAAGAAAGAAAAGAAGAGGATAAAAACGAGAAATCTGTCAAGGCTACGCAAAGAGGGGCAAAATCTACCCTTAATTTGCTGATGTGAATGGGTGGGTGGTAATGTTTAATGTTGTAGGCGTTTAAACAATTGTTTGATTGGACTTTTCAATAGAAGAGGGTTGTTAATAAAGGTTGTCCATTAGAGTTAACCCTTGAGATTTATTTTTATTTTCTTTGTCAGAGAATCTGAATAATTATGTTACAAAATTGTTAATTGTTTTGTATACACGAGGTCTATTTGAAATAGTGAGTTGACACATTGAAATTTACAAGATATCCTTACAATATATCCTTATCCTTATCCTTTATTTTTTATATGATGTGCTTGGTGGTTTTCCATAATCTTTAACATCGATTTGGATGCTTCAATATGTTTTAATGACAGTCGGTAGTCATTTTTCTTCTTTACTATTAAAGTTTCTCTAGGATGTTGTACATAAGATAAGTACAGGGCTTTATTCTACGGCTTTATGTATCTTGTATTTTTCTATCTCTTATAAGTTTCAGTTCTCTCTCCACCTCTTAGAAATCTTGCGGTCAGCAGGCTTGTTAATGTCTATCCTTTTAAAACGCTTACGATGCTTTTAACGAGCAATTACAAAGTGCAATGTCTGAACCTAGTCTTGATATTAGATTCCAGCTTCTGAAATTCCGAGAAAATCTAAACGAACGACTCTAGATTTGGGAGTATATTATGCCATAGAATTTTTACCGAGTAGCTTAAGCATAGGATAGGTTTTCTTCAACAACAAAAAGAAGAACCAAAGTAAGCTGTATACATTTTAAAGATGGGCTTAATCATAGGATAGGTTTTCGTCCACAACAGAAAGATGAAGCAGCACGGCTGACCTCAACATAAAATTACTGATAAATGCTGAGTAGAGGTTTTTTTTTCGATGAATTGCAGTAAATAGTAAATTTATCAATGACTTACATAGATTTGACGAAGGCTTGCATTTTTACAGTAAATATGTCGATGACTTGCGTTTTTACAGTAAATTTGTAGATGATTTGCATTTTCTATAAAAAAAATTAGTCGATGATTTGCATTTTCTATAATAAATTTATCGATAACTTGCATTTTATACAATAAATTTGCAGATGATTTGCATTTTCTATAAAAAAAAAATTAGTCGATGATTTGCATTTTCTATAATAAATTTATCGATAACTTGCATTTTATACAATAAATTTGCAGATGATTTGCATTTTCTATAAAAAAAAAAATTAGTCGATGATTTGCATTTTCTATAATAAATTTATCGATAACTTGCATTTTATACAATAAATTTGCAGATGATTTGCATTTTCTATAAAAAAAATTAGTCGATGATTTGCATTTTCTATAATAAATTTATCGATAACTTGCATTTTATACAATAAATTTGCAGATGATTTGCATTTTCTATAAAAAAATTAGTCGATGATTTGCATTTTCTATAATAAATTTATCGATAACTTGCATTTTCTATATTGGAATAATTGGTCTACTTTCTGTAGTAAATTATATTGTCCAATTAGAATTTCAACAACAATGCAACCAATTTGCCATCGGTTTTTGCTAAAACTTCCTTCTGGATTTTAATTTTAAAGAGTTGCGAAAAAATATTGCCTCTCTGATTGGCCAACGTCAAGGCCATAAATCTCGCTACGGTACTGATCGAGTAAGTGATTTCCAACTTCTTGTATTTTTACTCCTGCTTTACCTGTCGTAACTAAAATAGTTTTTTCTTAATATTGTGCAGAACACAAATAAACTTTTCCTTTTTTTACAATATTTCAATAAAAAAAAAGTGTCTTTTTGTTGTAATTGCTAAACATGGAAGTTTATTATTTATTGTACCGGGGGTGTATACTCTTTTTTACCCCCCCAATTTATCACTAATGATGACTAGTTTTACACACTCAATCTAATTTTGTATTTCGGATTTCTTCTTTAAAAAAAAAATCAATAAAAATTTGCATATATTTACAGTGTATTAAAAAAAATTTCGGAAAATGTTAGGTCCATGCTGTTGATGGTATTGTTGTTGTTGTTGTTGTTGTAAATATTATGTTAAATTGTAGAGTTTTGTATCGCCAATAATGTCAACATCACTGCCCTCCTCATCGCTGGCCATATCATCATCATCCAAATCGGAATAATCGTCTGTGGAGTAGTCGTGTTGCAAGAAACCCATACCGCCGCCACCATCCAAATTATGGCCATTTGTTGACATGTTGCGCAATATTTGCAACTGATGATGAGAATGTTGATGATGCTGATGGTGCGGATGTTGATGGGATGATGATTTGTTTTCATTTTCTATTGAATTGCCTGTATTACCGCTGTTGCCATGCGACGAAGTTGTTGATGCGTTTAAAGAGGATGTTAAGGAGCCATTTTTGTTATTATTATTATGGCTGTTGTTGCTAGCACTGCCGCCATTACTGTTATTTGCATTTCCTTCCGTACGTGAGAAATCAACGGGTTCTAAATGAAAGGAAATTAAAGAAGGTTTTCTTTATTAAAAATTTTGCGAGGAATTGGGAATTCTTGTTTAAGAAAAGTTTTCAAAATTTTCTTCTTAAGTATTTTTGCAAATGTGTAAGTGGTTGTTGTAATTAAATTATATTTTATTTAGTTTTATAGTGTAGGGGCAGACAAAGTCTGGCAACGACCATTTGTTTCATTTAAAATGTAATCTTAAGAGTCTGGCCTTCTAATTGAGAAAAGTTTTCTTAAGACAAGTTTCTTACAAAATAGTTTTGTATGTAAGGGAAAGGGTTATTAAGTTTCCTAAGTACAAATGTTTTGTGGTAATAGTCCAGACAAAGAAAACTATTTGTATAATTGATAACAAAAATTGTTTTGAACTTTCAAAACTATAATATTTGGAAAATAAGAGACTAGAAATAAGACAAAAACTAAAATCAAGTCAAAGGAGAAGCTAGGATGCAACCTAATTACAGTTTTTTTAATTAAAATTTTAATTTGAAATGAATTCAAATAAAAACTAAATACAAAATCTCTGTTCTCATAATGACAGTCTTCTTTTAGAGGATAAGATGAAGATATCGTGTTTAGGCATTCATGTAAAACACTTGGAAAATCTCTTTTGTTTTCTGATTGTAAAATTACTGATGAATGCTGAGTAAAGTTTCTTTTTCTTCGATAAATTACAGTTTTTATAGTAACTTTATCGATGACATACATTTTTTACTATAAATTTGTCAATTACTTGCATTTTATACGTTAAATTTGTATATGATTTACATTTTCTATAAAAAAAAATTAGTCGATGACTTGCATTTTCTATAAAAAAATTTATCGATAACTGGCATTTTCTATATTGGAATAATTGGTCTACTTTTTGTAGTAAATTTTATTGTCCAATTTGAATTGGAACAACAAAGCAACCAATTTGCCATCGGTTTTTGCTAAACCTTTCTTCTGGATTTTAATCTTAACCTAACCTACCACTTTACTGATGAATGCTGAGTAAAGTTTTTTTTTTCGATGAATTGCAGTTTTTATAGTAACTTTGTCGATGACTTACATTTTTTACCATAAATTTGTCAATTACTTGCATTTTATACAATAAATTTGTAGATGATTTGCATTTCCTATAAAAAAATTAGTCGATGATTTGCATTTTCTATAATAATTTTATCGATAACTTGCATTTTCTATATTGGAATAATTGGTCTACTTTTTGTAGTAAATTTTATTGTCCTATTTGAATTGCAACAACAATGCAACCAATTTGCCATCGGTTTTTTGCTAAACCTTCCTTCTGGACTTTAATTTTAACCTAACCTAACACTTTCCAAACAAAAATCCTCTTATACGAACTGCAAGGACATTTGCAGATACATATTTGATTATATTTAAACGAAACGTATTAAATAAAATATCCCTCCTATTGAAAAACACCGTAAGCACCTTATAAGCATAAACAAAATAAACAAACTAACTAAAATAGTGTGTCCATAATTGAATAGTTTATATTATAAAACCCCAATCAATTAATTTTCAATTGAATTTTTTTACTCACCATTCATGACATCCCGTCGCCTCAATTGTTTTTTATGTTTCATGCGACGATTCTGAAACCATGTCTTTACTTGTGTTTCACTCAAACCCAACGATGTGGCCAGTTCTACACGTTCGGGTGTCGATAAATAACGTTGTGCCTCGAAACGCTTCTCTAAACCCGATAGTTGAGGGTCACTGAAAACAGTGCGTGCCTTGCGTCTACGACAATGACGCAAAGCATTCACGCCCATGCCTAAACCCAATGCCAACTCGGGCATACAACCACCAGCAAACAAATGGCCACCACCAAATAGACCAGCTGTAAAGAAAAATTGCAAAAAAAAAAACAACAACATGTCCATCATAATTGAATCAAAATCAAACCCAAAAAAAGGGTCATTTTAGTTTTCCAAAATTGTTTTCATCTTTACACACAGAGTTACACACACAGAGTGTTAATTGATTTACAAAATAAAAAAACAGAATAGATTGGATTGGAAAGAATACCTTGTGATAGAAAATAGGGATCCACGGATTTATATGCACCCGATGACGGTGATAAATATCCCAGAGTCATTTGTAAAAATCCATGATCACTGTAGGCTGCACTGGGATATAAAACATTAGCGGCGTGTGGCGGTGGTGGTGGTGGAGCGGTCAAGTGTGAATGTGCCGTTGGTGATGGCTGGCCGTGATGTGGAGGAGCATACTGGTGATGTACTCCGGTAGTTAGTAATGCACCTGCTGCAGAGGGCGGTGTTGTTGCCACAGATGGGTTAGTTGCGCCGGTATTACCCGTTGCTGGTGTTGCAGAGTTATGCGAACTTGTATTACTAACAGCGGAACTTTGACGTTCCAAGGATTTTAGATTTCTGTAATAAAAGAAGAAATAGTGAACTGAATAACATGTTTTGGAGTCGAACTTCTTTAATTTTAAGTGCTTAATCAGCCTGCCTTCTGGCATTTAAAGTTCTGAAGGTTAACATTTTTTAATCTGTTGTCTAGGTTAGGTCTCACTTTAAACAATCCATGGCAAAGCATCCCAACACCAAACTATATATTGATACTGCAAGATTTTGTAGAGTTCAGTTCAGTCAGCTCTTCATAACAATAGTAAAGTGCTGACATAAAATTTGAGTACTTCTTCCTCTCGTATCTACAGCTTCTTTCAAGGGAATGGCAAATCGATGGGTATGTCTACCATTAGGGCAGTGGTCTGGCTAAACCGCAATAGTATAACGGATAGCCGTGGTCTAGTAGGTAGTGTGCTGGCTTATTAGACGAAAAGCCAGGGTTCGAGCCCCAGTCCAGACATCAAAATAAAATACAAAAAAAGTATTTCTTCGGCGACTTCCTCTCAGCAGATTTCTGGCAAAAACTCCGAGAGTAAATAAAATTGCCATGAAAAAGTTTCTCAAAAATCTGTCGTTCGGAGTCGACTTTAAACTGTAGGTCCCGCCACTCATGTATAAAATTAACACACACAACATAAGTGGTGTGAGAAACTAGGTCGTAATCCTGATTAAAGGATTGTAATGACCAATTACATATGTATGTATGTATGTATAACGGATAGCCATACTATTAAAGAAAAGAACACAAACAAGTTCTCTTCACGTTTGTCCAGCAGATCCTTGCACTAGAACTCATGTTGCCAACGAAGTTGAGCCACCCTGTAAAACGACGTTGACAATACCCATTTAAACGGAACACGTATATCCTGTAACATGACGGTCAGTTCATCATAAATTGAATTTCCGACGGTATTCCTATATCCTGGAAGCTATTGGATGGCATTCATGGACCAGAATGAACATCAAGATGACGTTCATAAGGAACTTGATCTGTGTCTGGTCGTGCTAGTAAAGACATAAGCCTACCATCTAACAAACTTTGCGCCGCAAAAAGGAATCGGCACTATTTATGAAAAATGAAGAAAATAAAGAAGATTAACTGTTAAAAAAATATTCCATAGAGTAGGCGGACATTTCTCCATTCTCAAGTGCCATGTGGCAGATTTCCAGGGAACACGCAAAAATTTAATACGCGGCTTCGAGCCTAGATTACTTAAAGAATTCAGCAGTGTATGCTTAAAAAATTCAACGGAAAAATCGAAAGTTTAGGAAAACACGTCTGCGCTAGCGACGGTTGATATTCACAATCAACCCATTCATCGATTTTGCCCGTGTAAACTGGTGTATTGTCTTGATGAAGCAATTTTTTCTGTTTAATCAAATGCTTCTCAACTTTCGATGAGTGGGCCTATCTGCTCTCCTCATTCTATTAGCACGGGGTTTCTTAAACCATTCTGTATACTGCGGATATGTCAACAAATGATAATATCTACATCACAGCTTACATACATACATACATAATTGGCCATTACAACCCTTCAGTCAGGATTACGGCCTAGCTTCTCACACCACTCATATTGTGTGCGTTACTTTTATACATGAAAGGCGGGACCTACAGTTTAACGTCGACTCCGAACGACAGATTTTTGAGAAACTTCTCATGGCAATTTTATTTACTCTCAGAGTTTTTGCCAGAAATCTGCTGAGAGGAAGTCGCCCAAGAAATACTTTTTGTATTTTATTTTGATGTCTGGCCTGGGGCTCGAACCCTGGCTTTTCGTCTAATAAGCCAACACACTACCTACTAGACCACGGCGACCCCATCACAGCTTACGCCGTCCTAAGTAATCAAATAAATTCTAGTAAAGCGCCCCGTCTGCATTCATGAACTTATTTGAGAAGTGACCGGCCCGATGGGGAATAAAACTAAGCCAAAACGAAATTCTATTAATAATAGCAGTCGACCCCTGGTATACTAAAAAAATCATGCCTTTGAAGAAGCTTAAAATACAATCATTAGATGTGAGAAACTAGGTCGTAATCCTGACTGAAGGGTTGTAATGACCAATTATGTATGTATGTAGATGCTCTGACAAGAATACTTCGACAAGCATGATTTGGATATAATGCGCAGGTTCTACAACGAGATTATCGACTGAAAAATATCTTTTGTTTTGACTGAGGTAAAGGGTCCGCCAAATAACTTTTTTTTTTGAAAATGCCTTAAAAAAACTACCGAATATTTTCTCAAATTTCTTTTTTTATTTGAAAGTACAATCCTTCCGGTTAATAATGGAAAATAATTTCATTCAAATGGCTGCCTCGGCTGGCCATGCAGTAGCCTACACGATCGGTCCAATTTTTATGCACATTATCGATTGTGTGCAGCTGTATTTCACCAATGGCTGCACGAATATTGTCCTTTAAAGCGTCAATTGTCACTGGCTTGCGGGCGTAACAAATTATCTTTGACGGCACCCCACAAATAATAGTCCAACGGTGTCAAATCGCAGCTCCGAGGTGGCCAAACGACATCAGCTCTGCGGCTGATATGCGATTTTCAAAAACAGGGCGCAAAACATCGAGTGTAGCTTTGGCTGTGTGGCACGTAGCGCCGTCCTGTTGAAACCAAATGTTACGAATATCCTCCTCTTAAATTTTTGTGAACAAAAATTCGTTCAACATGGCCCAATAACGATCGCCATTGACTGTAACGGCCCATCCTTGCTCATTTTCGAAGAAAAATGGCCCAATTATGCCTCTGGACCAAAATCCGCACCAACGAGTGACTCGTTTTGGGTGCGTCGGCTTTTCAATGTATGCGTGCGGGTTTTCTGTGCCCCAAATGCGACAATTTTGCTTGTTTACATACCCGCCAAGATCTAAATGAGCTTCATCTGAAAAGATGATTTTTTTTTGCCAAAAATCGGCATCTTCTGGTGTAGGCTACTGCATGGCCAGCCGAGGCAGCCATTTGATTGAAGTTATTTTCCATTATTAACCGGAAGTATTGTACTTTCAAATAAAAAAAGAAATTTGAGAAAATATTCAGTAGTTTTTTTTAAGGCATTTTCAAAAAAAAAAAGTTATTTGGCGGACCCTTTACAATCTATTTAGTGAAAGGTTTGCCATACATGAATATGAATCGTTTTATAACTCGTTTTACTATAGAGTGGTGATTTCAACGTGCAAAGCATTGGCAAAATTTTGGAGGAATATAAAGAGACTGAAAGCGTTAAAGATAAGGTTAGGCTTGAGCATCATTGCAACCTAATTTTTCGATTCCTTGGATGATTATTCACAGCGCTATAGAGCAACAATTTTTCAGTGCAATAAATCTCAATGCTCGCTCGATGTCGACATTAAAAATTCAGGTGGACCCAGAAGTGATTGTGGAAAAGCCATTGTATCCGAATAAAGTCACTTCATGGTGCGCATTATGATGTTGAGGTATCATTGGGCCGTAAATTTTTAAAAATTATCCTAGAAGAACTGTTATTGAGAATTCAAATGAGGCTGATTACACTATTGCTTGTAATTTTTTGCAATTTTTGCTTTTTATTTTCAATTTATTTTAAATTAAATTCCCCTTTTTTCTACAATAAATTATTGTTTAAGTATCCTACTCAAATAAAATCAATTTTTTGTTTCATTTTTTTTCCTTTGAAATGTTCTCACCTTTCACGGTGCATAACACGGTGATAGTCTTCCGTTTCATGGCGATTATTTGAATGTAATTTATTATTTAAATTGTTATTATTATTGTTATTATTATTGTTATTATTATTATTGTTGTTGTTGTTGTTATATTCACTAGAGGGCAGTGATGATGCTGTTGAATTTCTTAATTTATCACTATCACTTGATGATTTTAAAGAATTTTTTGTTAAAGATTTTAATTTATTTGAAACACTATTATTATTATTATTGTTGTTGTTATTATTATTGTTGTTTAAATTTTGACATAGAATATGTTCTATGGAAAATGGTGTCTTTGAGGATACCATTGTTGTTGTTGTTGTTGCTGTGTCCGTATGATTTAAGGAATTAGTTTGTTGCTGCTGTTGAGGCGAAAGTTGCTGTTGTTGATGCATTATTTGTGGCAATTTTGTTTTTAAATTTGCTGTTGCTGTTGTTATATTTTCCGTTATTTGTATAGACATACTAAATATTCCTTTTTTGTTTTTGATTTAATTTACTTTCTAACACAATTATTTGAAAATTTCTTTTAAAACCTAAGCCACCATTAAACTTTTCACAGTTTTTTTTATTATTATTTTTGTTGCAAAGTATTTCAGTAGAAAAACAAACAAAAAATATGGTAACCGTTAGTTGTTTACTCGTTGACGGTTGCATTAACAGTGATTTAACCAGAATATACCACAAAATCTGTACTTGGGTTGGCTAACGTTCTGAAATTGTCTTGCCATTCATTGTTTTGTTTCCCTTTTTTCAAAGTTTTTTTTTCACTTTCTTTCCTGCTACACACATACTTTGGCCGATTTACGTATGATGTGCTCGTAAACCCACCCATAATATAGAATTTTAGCATCATCGAGTAGCATGCAATTCAATTATCCTTTTAGTTCGTTTGCAACCCCCTTCGCAAAAGCGAGCGGTTCAAACGCAAACTTAACCCATGGAAAGTGAAGATAAGCGATGGATAAGGTATCCATCTTTTGATTTCAAAAGCAGAGTTAAATGACACACTCATTTAAACAAAATTTTTATTTCAATCTATTGCTTGAAATAAAATAGTGTCATTTATAAAGGGTGTTATTTATAGAGGTATAGAACTTTAAGTTGGCATTACTTTTCAAGATGGCGACCGATTTAACAGCTCTCAAGTGATTTATTCTCAGTTTGGTTTGGCAATTCATCATAAATAGACTCACGCCTGAACAACGCTTGCAAATAGTGCAATTTTATTTCGAAAATAATGGTTCTGTGCGGAAAACGTATCGCGCACTACGTCCATTTTATCGTCGACAAAATCGTCCATCAGAGCAGTTAATTCGATTAACCATGGAACGTTTTCGCACCACGCGTATTCTTATTGATAACTCGCATCCCCAGAGACGCTGTACGGTGCGTACAGAAGAAGCTATTGCTGCTGTAGAGCGTAGCATTGAGGAAGACCCGAATGAGTCCATCCGCCATCGAGCACAGGAATTGGATCTGTGTCCATCCACTTTATGGAAGATTTTGCGGAAGGATCTTGGTTTGCGTGCTTACAAAATCCAACTCGTGCAAGATTTGAAGCCAAACGATCATCAAGTAAGGCGTAGATTGGTCGAATGGGCCCAAAACGAGATTACCGTTGTTCCCGATTTTCATAAGCGAATTTTGTTTAGCGATGAAGCGCACTTCTGGTTGAATGGCTACGTCAACAAACAAAACTGCCGCATTTGGAGTGAAGATAATCCTCAAGTGTATGTGGAAACACCGTTACATCCAGAAAAACTGACTGTTTGGTGCGCTTTATGGGCTGGTGGAATCATTGGTCCGTACTTTTTCAAAAACGATGGTGGCCAGAACGTTACAGTCAATGGTGATCGGTATAGAGCCATGATTACAAACTTTTCATTCCTGAATTGAATAACCATGATGTCCCGGAGATGTGGTTTCAACAAGACGGCGCAACATGTCACACAGCTAGTGCCACAATAGATTTATTGAAAGACACGTTTGGTGACCGCCTAATTTCACGTTTTGGACCTGTGAATTGGCCTCCAAGATCTTGTGATTTAACACCGCTAGACTACTTTCTGTGGGGCTATGTAAAGTCATTGGTCTATGCGGTAAAGCGACAAACGCTTGACCATTTGGAAGACAACATTCGCCGTATTATTGCCGATATACGGCCACAAATGTTGGAAAAAGTCATCGAAAATTGCACGTCCAGATTGGACGTAAGAAATCATATTTAAAATGTAATGCCACAAGATTATCTTTGGGATAAATAAAATTCATGTCAATCGAATAATCCATCGTTGTTTTATTGCAACTTAAAGTTCTATAACTCTATAAAAAAACACCCTTTATAACCACACCTGAATTTATTGCAGCCGTTAATATTTTTAAAGTAATTTTCAACCGTTTTTCGGTTATTTAGGAAGTTATCTTGACGATAAGTTGACAAAAGTTATCTTTGGGGCCAATAATCATTTTGAAAACTGCAAAAAACTAAAGTGCTGTGTGGCTAGCGGTGCTGTGTTATTATAACCCCATATCGTTCAATTCATAATCTTCAATTCCAGGCCAAAAAAAAAAAAACAATTCTTCCTGTTTCGTTTTCGGAAAAATACAACCCAATGTTTCCTTCAGATTATAAAGCGCACCAGATTATAATTTTTTCGGAATGCAATGGCTTTTCCAAAACCACTTTTGGGTTCTACAAGATCCATATGCTACAAGTTTTGATGTTATCTAGTTCTCTGCTTCTTAGGTCTACAAATAAAGTCTGCTCCCCTTAAAAGGTTAAGTGCTTAAAGGAAAAAAAATTTATATGATGCTGCAATTTATATGCTTTATATCAGCCATTATCTCCATTAAAAAAAATCATCCCTTTTCCTCAAGTTAAAAGAGCAACTTTTCACAACCACATATACATCCACACACACACGCACACTATCACAGATAAAATGTTTACGCCCATTTTTGTAAAATCCTTTGAAATGTACACACATATAGTTGTCTCTTTCTAACCTATATAAAACGTATATAAATGTACGTTCTTCAACTCTCTTTACAATTTGGGGGCATTTTTTATAAGGACATAAGGACATAAGCCTTAAAAAGCAAAATTTTTCAACAGATTTCCAGCTTTTTGTTGTTTTTGTTTGATAATTTTCTCATATCCCCATGCCTAGTACATGTGAACATCATGTATACATGGGTAATTCGTTTTCCCAATTAGTGTGTTATTTATGAGAATTAAATATGTACAGTTATATGCTCTTTCTCTCTTGTACTCTCTCTCTCTCGTGTTGCTTGTTTGTCAGCATGTCAAAGTATTTTTTTTTATATCATTAAATACCAAGTTTTACATGCATTGGTATTGGTATGGGTCTGAGGGGGGTAGTTGTTGTTAGTATTCGTTGGGTAGAGTTCATCATCGTCATTCGCATCCTCGCACAAGTTTGTTAACGGTTTTCATTGCTGATGTTGTTCGTGTTGTTGTTGTTGTAATATAATATATATGAATTTCAACCATAAATGACTTAAGTATTCTTCATCGTATTGATTTTTCTCTCTCTCTCGCTGCTTCTTGTTGTTGCTTAGTTGCTGTAGTTGTTAATTTCTCTATTGCTGTGTAATATTGTAATAAAAAATTATTACAGTTTTTATTTTGTTGTTTTGTTTTTGTAGTTGTTATTCTCATTTTGTGTGGAAATTGTAAATAATTATGAGAGAATTCAATTCAATTATTGTGTGACATATTCTTCATTTTTTCATTGTACAATTTGTGTTTAATTATCTCCGGCTAATTATTTTGTGAAGTTTTTATAAATGAGAACAATTTTTTGGTAAAACGTGATGAGCTAATGAATAAAAAATACTTCTACTTCTACTTTATTTTCGTTTAACTCTCTAAGAATCATGGGGTCATAGGATGGAAGGGCTTATTGGCTTTTTATAGTCCGAGTCAGGTTAAGGCAATCAAACAGTGCATTTCCACTCCAAATAAAACTTTAGTTGCTATACACAATTGCAGAATCTCTGGCCATCTATCATCGATTTAAACTCATAAGAGTCGAGTGCTTGAATGGTCGGCTGATTATCAGATAGTATTTCTACTATGTCCTGTCTTTTATGCTTCCTATCCAGGTTGAATATAGGTTAGAGTCCATCCTTCATTATGATAAACTTCCGCTTTGAAAATACCTGTGAGTTACACTATGGGCTCGGACTATTTCATTCTGGGATCAAAAATGCCTGCATCTGTTACAAGATCTGCTGTTGACCCATCTACGTACCTTAAAATAGTCCCTCTTTTAAGGTAGTATGCAGCTTCCAGATTACTCCATTCATTTCTGTTACTAAGACACGTTTCTAAGCACTTCCTAACATCATGGAGTCTAACAGTGCTGTCCATGGGAGAGTTAAGGATTGATCTTTCAGCCAATTGAGTCCTAAAATCCTCTAATGAATTTCATGTGAGGATTATCTCCCATCAATCTAACCTTCGTCTTTAAAAAGTCTTGGTCTTCACTGCAATGTGCAAGGCACTTAAATTTAACAGAGCTCCCAAGTTAAAGTTCTCATTGCCCATGTTATATCAACACATGCTAGTGTTAGTATCTTGTCTAACTTCCATTGATCTGTTCTCAGATTAGTTCTGTCTATGCAGATAATTGTCCAATTAGTCACTATTTTTCTGGATATTTTCTGGCTTGTATTTCCACGAAATCCCTGCATACCATTATGGCATGTGTAGCCTTTCCATGTCTATTCCTAGATATGTGACTTCAATCCTATTTTCTTTCATTTAAGAACTGGTACTATTGTGGTATTATTGTGTTCATTTCCGGGATTCTTCACAGGTCCACTGTCATGCCCTAATGACTGACAGTTTCATGACTTCGGATCCGCATGTTCTTATTAAGCCTTATGAGGTATATTAAGATGATTTCAAAATGCGGTACAGAGTATAGGCTGTATGACAACTGCAGGAGGGTTTTCCGGACAGAGGTCATTGCCATATTGAAAGCGATGGAATTCTTGTTGGAATTCTTGTCTGCGATCAAGGTCCTACGATATAGAAAGAACTGGAAAGTTAGAAATGAAGATAATAACAATAACAAATCAACAATTAGGTTCTAGAACTTGTCAGAACTCTAATGAGATATAAATAGAGAAAAGGCTAATGTTGCCAGTCATTTGTAATAACCAATACGATGTGCCTTTTGATCCTTGTAGCAAAAGGATTTACCAGGTCCGAGAATTGATAATTTGATTTAATTTAAATAAATACGGGTTTTATTTAAATAAATAAAGAAGAATGGATAAAATTCAATAAAAAATTTTGTTATTTAATATTATAACCCTCGAATCCACAAGAAATATTCATTTTTTAAAAATGTAAAAACGTAACAATAGATGTCCATGTATGATGTATGTACACACTCGTATGTATAGTATTTTGGAATTTCGCCAATCAATCAATTGCTTTCATAAATAGTTTGTATTCATAATTCATGTGAATATGTGTATGTACATATGTAGGAATGGATGAATGTTCGTTTATTGTTCGATATCAAATTAACATATTCGACTCCCTCCCCAGGTCATTTGTGAAATTAACTGTCATAAGTACGTAATATTTTCATAGAATTCATGTACACATAAAGGTTATGATGCATTATACCAATAACAACAACACTATTATGGATAATCGATAGAAATACCAAACCAAGCATACTTATATTCATATTCCTCCGCCAGCTCGGCGGAGGATGATGAACATAGGAAAATGAGGATCTTGCAGCTGAATTTGAACCACTGCGAAGCGGCGCAGGAGCTTCTTAAGCAGACAGTCCGGGAGCAGAAAATAGACCTTACGATTTTGAGTGAACACTATAGGGCACCTGACAATCAGCGTTGGGCTACCAGTAAATGCAACAAGGCAGCGATATGGTCATGCGGTAAATTCCCAGTAGGAAATGTTGACAACAGGAGAGAAGGCTTTGTGAAATGCACTGTTAATGGGGTACATTTCTTCAGCTGTTATCTCCCCCCCAGCTTATCAATGGAGGAGTACAGACTCAGATTGGACGACATCGTTCGCGAGGCCAGAAATCTAAGACCCGTGGTGATTGCCGGGGACTTTAATGCATGGGCAGTGGAATGGGGTTCAGCGTACACGAACCCAAGAGGTGAGAGCCTGCTTGACGCATTTGCAACTCTGGAGGTTGTCTTACTCAACTGTGGGCAGATTGATACATTCTCGAGAAATGGAAGGAGTTCTAAGATTGACTTAACATTCATCAGCGATACACTGGCAACGACATCGAATTGGACTGTGGCCGATGTCTACACTCATAGCGACCATCGGGCGATCATTTTTGATATCCAGGAACGCGCTGCAGTGAACCCCACTACTGCCGCCCCTCCTAATCCCTTGTGGAGGGACTCTACTTTTGATGAGGAAACCTTTGTTCTCGCGATGAGCGACATTCGGGTGACCGGAAGCGCAAACAACATGGCGGTGGAACTTATGCGCTGTATAACGGAAGCCTGCAGTGCGTCTATGTCGCGGAAGTCTCACCTGCCAGGCAGGAAACACGTTTATTGGTGGAACGCGGAGATAGCTGAATTAAGAAGGAAATGTAATAGAGCGCGGAGGATATTCCAGAGAGCAAGGGGTCGCAATGACTTCACAGAACTTCGGGAAAGATACAAAGTGCTCAGAGCCAACCTTAACTGGGCCATTGACAGGAGCAAACGAAGGTGCTATAGGGAAATGTGTGCCGATTTGGATGAAAATCCCTGGGGCACGGGATATAAGGTGGTAATGAGGAAGCTGAATTGCTTTCGACGACCGGCCACGGAAAGCGCGGAGAAGCTGCAGTCAATTGTTGAAGGCCTCTTTCCGGAGAGGGCCGAGATCACGTATGCTGTGCGAGACAGTATGTCGCACGATGACATTCCTGAAGTCAGCGGCCAGGAATTCGATGCAGTCTGGAAGGAAATGAAACTCAGGAAGGCTCCGGGAATTGATGGAATCCCAAACGTCGCACTTAAGGTGGCTATAGAGAACAACGTTGAGGTGTTTAGGAAAGTATTTGATACATGCATTCAGGAGAGGAAATTCCCAAGGATATGGAAGCGACAGAGGTTGGTTCTCATCCCGAAGGGCAACGGTGCGCAGGATGCAACAGGTTACCGCCCACTTTGTATGATTGATACTGTAGGTAAACTGCTGGAGAAGATAATATGTAGAAGACTCGAAACGATATTGGAGAGAGACGGCCTGTCGGATCGCCAATTTGGCTTCCGAAAAGGGCGCTCCACAGTGGACGCAATGGAGGCGGTCATTACCGTAGCGAAAGAGGCCATCAGCGGTGACCGCTGGTTTGAAGGTGATAAGGAGTATTGCGCAATCATCACCCTGGATGTCAAAAACGCATTCAATTCGGCAGATTGGGACGCCACCCTGGCTGCACTTGATGAGAGGAGCGTACCTGGATATTTGATGGAACTCATAGTGGACTATTTTAAGGATAGGGTACTTTTGTATGATACAGACGAAGGCAGAAAGTCATACTCAATAACAGCAGGGGTACCACAGGGTTCGGTGCTGGGCCCAATACTATGGAACGCCATGTATGATGGTGTACTGAGGCTTAGGCTTCCTACGGGCGCACAAATATTCGGATTTGCGGACGATATAGCCCTCGTGGTGAGGGGTAAACACCTTGATAATTTGGAACAAACGTCCAATGCGGCAGTTAGCAGAGTTAGAAGCTGGATCGCGAGTATAGGTCTGAAACTTGCTGATCATAAAACGGATGTCGTATTAGTAAGCAGTAGAAAGAAAATGGAATACACCACCATAACTGTCGGCGAACAAAGGATAACATCGAAGCAGTCTATCAAGTACTTAGGAGTTATGATTGACAACAGACTCACATTCAAGGAGCACCTGACGTATATTAGTAGGAAGTGTGCGGCGGCAACGGGCGCACTCGCGCGGATAATGCCCAACTTGGGAGGTCCCAGACAGGAGAAGAGGCAATTGCTGATGAGAGTGGTTAGATCGATTGCTCTATATGCAGCCCCTATATGGGCCGAGGCCATGGATAAGAAGACATATAGAATAGGAGTTGATGGGGCCTACAGGAGATCTGCCCTCCGAGTAATTTCTGCCTTTCGCACAGTATCTACGGATGCAGCCTTGGTGATAGCGGGAATGATGCCGCTACGAATGTTGGTAGAGATAGAGAGGAGAAAACGTTTAATAAGTAGGAGAACGGGGCTAGTGCACCCTGACCAGGTGAATGATGATGTAATGAATAGGTGGCAGCACGAGTGGACTTCTTCCACAAAGGGAAGATGGACCTACAGACTGATACCGAATATAGAAGAATGGACTGGAAGGAAGCACGGCCAGGTGAATTTTTACCTTACTCAGTTCCTAACGGGCCACGGATGCTATAGGACATACCTTTACAAGTATGGGCATGACGTGGATGAAGCGTGTCCATCATGTCTGGATACAAGTGAAACAGCGGAGCATATATTCTTTACTTGCCCGCGCTACGAATTCCGACGAAATTTCCTTGAGAGGACGATCGGTTCCCAGGTGACTCCCGACAACGTGGTTAACCTGATGTTAACATCGCGCGAAAACTGGAACGCGGTATGTTTATTCGCGAAGGAAGTTTTAGTACAACAGAGAATAATAGAGAGAGCAAGAATAGCAGAAATGGATAGCAGCACTCGCTGAATCTTTACCTCCCCCGATGTAATACTTGATTGTGGTCCCGGGGGGGCGACTTAATGGAAGTGTGACGAACTAGGTTGGGTTTAGTACGTATGCGTTTAGCAAGCCGAGAGTAAGTCTTGCGGCGAATCGTGCACTTTGGTAGGCCGGGCTACCAATGTCTTTCGAAGATTCCCAACCTTTAGCTCGTAAAGCTATAAAAAAAAAAAAAAAACATATGTACATTTCATAAATGCATACATACATTCTCGGTTATGTATGTACATATTCATACATATGCAATGAAATACAATAATTGATGATTTTCTTTTTCTCTTTTCCACATCAATTAATGTTTTTTTTTCTTTCTTTGTTCATAAATTAATTACAATAATTGTGGCATTTAATGAATTTAATGTACGCAATATGATGTTGCTTATGAATGTGTGTGTGTGTGTGTACGTACATACTCTGATGCATACGTATTTATGAATATCAGAAAATCCAACAACAACATAAATGTGTATGCAAAATGAATGCGTGTAACCTGCATATCAATTTTATAATATGAACACATATTTTATAATATGCCATCAATACTTGTATTGTATTGTTGTAACGGGTTAACCCATTAGAATGCATAAAAAGTTGGTTAAACTTTTACCATAAAGCGTGGGTATTCAAACGCAACCACTTTTCTAGCATTACATGGATCTACTGTGGAAGACATTTGGCAGAGAGACTGGCAGCACTACGGATGAACCACATCATCCTGTGCATCATCGAAATGTGACTGGTAATTCGAATTTGCCGATTATCAGCAATTGATCCATGCATATAAAGTCCAACTCAAGAAGCAATTGCAGCCGACTGACTATTCGCAATGCCGTAGATATCGACGCCTCCATTCTATAACGTTCTAAGTGTACTTAGAACGTTTTTAACTAACTTAAATACTGTCAAAATTTGGTTAAGATGTGCCGATCCTTTCCGAAGTTATAGGGAAAAATCTCCTTAGAATACACATATGATCGTATGTCGCGTGAATTCTTTGAGAGCTTATTACTCAAAACACACTTTTTCGACTTAGAATGTTATAGAACGGAAGCGCCGATATGTGCCTTGTGTGCAAGTGCAAGAAACACAGTAAATTGTCACACAGGATGCTTGTAAAACCTAGTAGTGTTTACGAAAAAGTCGTTGCATTAGGAAAAAGTGCCACACATTTTTTAAAGTGATCTAGAAAGAACCATTACTGGCAATGCAGAGTGCTATGACAGTGTGATAACCAACTGTTTATTCGTCTAGAATGAAATATTATGAACTGGACTGCATAATAGTCACCAGTGTCTAGTAGGCAGTGTGTTGGTTTATTAAACGTGTGACCATGGTTCAAACCCCAGCCAAGACATCTCGAACAAGACGAAATTTTAAAAAATACTTCATCGGCTACTTTCTCTCAGCAGCAAATACTCTGAGAGTAAATAAAATTGCCACGAAAAGTTTCTCAAACATCTGTCGCTTGGAGTGGACGATAAATTGTAGGTGACGCTTCTCATGGAGACAATTAACACACACAACTTGGGTGGTGTAAGAAGCTAGATCGTAATCCTGACTAAAGGGATGTAATAACCGATTAAGTAAGTAGGGATGGTTTGTGGGTTCAACAAATTGGTGCCAGAAGCTGCTCAAAACATAACCGATTTTGGCTTTATTGCGAGAGCAGTTTTCAGAAACCATAATTTCATGCGTTGGCAATATAATGTGGACACAAAGTTTATGTGATTTGAACTTGTAAAGGGTCCGTCAAATAACTTTTTTTTGAAAATGCCTTAAAAAAAAACTACTGAATATTTTCTCAAACTTATTTTTTTATTTGAAAGTACAATCCTTCCGGTTAATAATTGAAAATAATTTCATTCAAATGGTTGCCTCGGCTGGCCATGCAGTAGCCTACACGATCGGTCCAATTTTTAAGCACATTATCGATTGTGTGCAGCTGTATTTCACCAATGGCTTCACGAATATTGTCCTTTAAAGCCTCAATTGTCTCTGGCTTGTCGGGGCGTAACACTTATCTTTGACGGCACACCACAAATAATAGTCCAACGGTGTCAAATCGCAGCTCCGAGGTGGCCAAACGACATCAGCTCTGCGGCTGATAATGCGATCTTCAAAAACAGGGCGCAAAACATCGAGTGTAGCTTTGGCTGTGTGGCACGTAGCGCCGTCCTGTTGAAACCAAATGTTGCCAATATCCTCCTCTTCAATTTTTGTGAACAAAAATTCGTTCAACATGGCCCGTTAACGATCGCCATTGACTGTAACGGCCACTCCTTGCTCATTTTCGAAGAAAAAAGGCACAATTATGCCTCTGGACCAAAATCCGCACCAAACAGTGACTCGTTTTGGGTGCGTTGGCTTTTCAAGGTATGCGTGCGGCTTTTCTGTGCCCCAAATGCTACAATTTTGCTTGTTTACATACCCGCCAAGATCAAAATGAGCTTCATTTGAAAAGATGATTTTTTTTTTGCCAAAAATCGGCATCTTCTGGTGTAGGGTACTGCATGGCCAGCCGAGGCAGCCATTTGAATGAAATTATTTTCCATTATTAACCGGAAGGATTGTACTTTCAAATAAAAAAAAAGAAATTTGAGAAAATATTCAGTAGTTTTTTTTTTAAGGCATTTAAAAAAAAAAGTTATTTGGCGGACCCTTTATTTTGTGGGTCTACTGTGTCAGTGCTCCGGATTTAGCAATCAATATTCGTCAAGTTATTATCAGCATACCCACCTAAATAAGCGAAAAAGTGATCGAAAATTGTCTTAAAAAGATCGACTGCAGTACGTATCCAGACAGAGGCGGCCATTTTAATTACATTGTTTTGCTAACAGAATGGCAATGCCTAGGTTCCAGCATTATAATTACATAAAAGTTCCACTGAAATCATAGCTTTATGTGTGTAGTATTTTTATTTAACTGTACTTTTAATATTGAAAAATGGGAGTACCCGTTATAAACTCATTTTCTATAATATATACGTGCATTTGTAACCGTATGTATGAGTGCGTGTGTATGAATTTTCAAACAGTTGGAAATAAACTCGGTTATAACCGCATTATCATATTATTTTTACCATTTTTAAATGTAACTTTTGGTCAATTTGAAATTGTTTTTGTTATAATCGCAGCATGTCTAAAATTATTGAATTGAGAAAAAAATTATATGTTTTATGGAGTACGAGTATGAACTGCAAAACCTCAAACATTTTCATGCTTTGATTGATTCATACAAATATTGATTTCAGGATTCACTTCTTTTTAATAATATTTGAAAATTTCATTTTAGTTTTTTTATTGTTGTTGTTGTTGTTTCTGTATTTGGTTATTACAATCCTTTAGTCAGGATTACGACCTAGTTTCTCATACCACTTATGTTGTGTGTGTTAATTTTTATACATGAGTCGTGGGACATACAGTTAAAGTCGACTCCGAACGACAGATTTTTGAGAAACTTTTCATGGCAATTTTGTATTTAGCCTCAGAGTTTTTGCCAGAAATCTGCTAAGAGGAAGTAGCCGAAGAAATATTTTTTCGTATTTCGTTTAGTTGGAGATGCCTGACCTGGAGTTTGAACCGGGATTCACGTCTAATAAGCCAACACACTACCCGCTAGACCACATATATACATACATACATACATAATTGGTTATTACAACCCTTTAGCTAGGATTACGACCAAGTTTCTCGCACCACTGATGTTGTGTGTGTTAATTTTTATACATGAGTGGCGGGACCGGGACCTACAGTTACAAAGTCGATTCCGAACGACAAATTTTTGAGAAACTTTTCATGGCATTTTTGTATTTAGTCTCAGAGTTTTTGTCAGAAATCTGCTGAGAGGAAGTATATTTTCAATTTGATGTCTAACCTGGGAATTGAACCGAGGCCTCACATCGAATAAGCCAACACACTATCTACGGCTTCAATGTTGGACAGCAATATTAATTTTATTCTGTTTATACCCCATCTATTTTCATTTTGGCAACTTCTAGAATTTTACTGTTGATTTGTTATCGCGATTCTTTTCATTCCTATCTTTCATGGTCATTCTGTCTTAGGGCTTTGATTGCAACCTGTCTGTCCGTGTAAATTAAGAGATATTCAACAAGAATTCCATGGCTTTCAAATTATTAGTGACCTTCGTCTGGAAAACACTGTAGTTGTCAAATTTAGTCTGCTCGCAGCACCTCTTAGAACCTTAACATTGATTTGTTATGGTCATTCTCTTCATTTCTATCTTTCATAATCTGTGTATGTAGTTTTGTTATTGTAATATGATCTTTACTCTGGGAAACTGGACCTAAATATTTCTCTCCGTCTGCCGGACTACTGCAGTGTGTTTCAGGCGGAGGTGATGGCAATTTACCTGGCCGCTCAGTGTATCCTCGTCAACGATGCTCCTTTCACTCGCGTCTCGATCTTTTCTGATAGTCAGGCCGCGATAAGATCTTTATCGGGTTTCGTGATTAACTCTAGGATCGTTAGGGAATGTCGCCGCTGTCTCGACCTTCTCTCGGGGCGCTTCACCAGTGTCTCTCTGGTGTGGGTCCCCGGGCACAGTGAAATTCCGGGAAACTTAAGGGCCGAAGAGCTCGCCAGAGCTGGTGCGCTCCTTCCGGAATCCTCTTCTGTTGAATTGGGTATGCCACTTGCTTCGGTCAAGTTGGACATTGCGCGGAAATTCTCTCGGGACGCCAACCTATCCTGGGTCAATGAGGAGTCCTGCTCTACCGCTAGACTCACCTGGCCCAAGATGGATAGAAGGCATACCAACCGATTACTTGGTCTTGGTCGTGCTGTCATCTCGACTACAGTGACCGTGCTTACAGGTCATTGCGTTACGGGTAGACACGCGGAAAGAATGAGGCTCCCTTTCAACGACTTCTGCCGTGGATGCCGGTCCACTGAGGAAGAGCAGACTGTTGTTCACTTCCTTTGCCAGTGCCCGTCTCTTGCTAGGTGTAGATATAGGTTATTTGGCTCCCCATTCCTTGTTAGCCTATTGACATCAAGGATATAGCTTCGTTCATCAAACTTTCTGGCTGGTTTTCCAGTGCGGAGTAGTCGTGCTTTTGTTGTGCAGCCCTTGCGCTGACCAACTTCTTCCATTTTCCTGATTTTGGTGGAACTTGGTTAGTAAGAGGCCGGCGTTCACCCGTGGCATTACAACGGGCCGCTATGCGTGCTCAAGTGAGCTTTGTGATAACAGAGCTACCACTCCGACCTAACCTAACCTAATATGATCTTTACTTGTGCTTGTGGGTTTGAACCATGACCTCGTTTCCAATAAGCAGACACACCATCTATTAGACTGCGGCCATTTCTCAATGTTATATATTCACAAGAAAAAAATAAAACAACTTCCTTCTTATTACGATTTTTGCTCAGGCCTTATTTCGGAATCCGTGTACAAAAATTCTTAGGAGTAGGCTGCGTGAGTAGTTCTTCAAGCATTTATAAAAATTTATCTGCATACGGAAAAAGGCTTTGACATGGCTTTTTAATTATTTTTTCTATGGGTTGATTGGCTAAAACGTTTGTTTTTCTTGTATATTTAAGCCATAACAAAATAATCACCATAATTTGCCAAATACTGGCAACAGCGTAATTCAATTTGAAGAGCCTTAACGTGACATCGCAATACTTTTACAGAAAGATAATTAATATGACAGCAACAACAACAAATAGACAAAAAAAAAAATAAAAGAATAGAAATAATAATGAGATCTTAATTTTAAGAGCTCAACAATGTGCAGTTCAGTAGTGTAAGATACTACTCCTCCGTAGACTAGTTAGGCTTTAGGTCAACACAGCCAACAGCAACAACAAACAATAAAGTATTTAACTAGCTCCCCTCCCCCCCCCCAAAAAAAAAACAAACATTTCCTTTCCAACTTAATTTTTTGGTATTGTGACCATAAGGGGTAGGGGGAAGCAGCACTTCATTCTCTTTTTCCTTCTTTTTTTTTTACCCAACTAACTGACTTAAAATGGGTACTTAACAAGGCAAATAAAAATTGTCTGCAGAAATAATTTTACATTCAAACACACCTACACACACATATATCCTACATACACTTGCGCTAACACACACTCACTTCCATAAACATACGTACACTCATCTTCATCGTCATGAACTAATGATGGGGGATTATGTTGCTACGATGATGAGAAGCTAAAAATGGAATGGAAAAGGACGAAAACGTAAAAACGGGCACAAACTGGCTTAAAAAAAACTTGGTAATGGTTTGAATTCCTTTTTGGTTGTTGCTATTGTTGTTGTGTTGTTGTTCTAACGAAAAACAGGGGCGGTTTTCTGTTCTTAAGCTCTCGGCCAATCACAAAACGTTATTCTAACTGTACCCTGAAGTTTTTGACGTTGTTTTTTTTTTGTTCTCTTTGGTGGTGATAGTAGAGAGCTTAGTGCTGCTGTTATCCTTTTCTCTCTGCTTATTCTATGGGCACCATATAAATTAAATCCTTATTTGTGTCTGTATTTGTTTTATTTTGTTTTGCTTTTTTTTAGCGAATTTTGAATCATTTTGTCAGATTCTTGTGCAAAAATTTTTTTCTAATTTTTTTCTTTCACTTTTTTAATCTGACATGTGTTTTACCATAATATCCTCAATTAAAAAAAGAAAAACTAAGGAAAAACAAAAAGAAGAAAATTAAATAACTACGAGCACTGAAATTGGTAGAGAGTGTGCATGAATGGTGAAGAGTGACCAACTAATAGATACACTTGAACACAGGTAGCAGCCCGTTATGATATGCTCATGCCTCAGAGACTAACTGACGAGACCTGTTTAACCGGTATTGGCACTCGGCATCTTCTTTAAAATCAAACTGAAAACCAGCTTGAGGGTAATGAATTTCCTGTTCGATCCAGCTGTACAGGGTGGCTGATATATAATGCAACAATGTAAAGCGCCATATTTTTTTATTTTTTTTTTTAATTTTATTGTTCAAAAGCAAAAAATTTTGGAAATAACATCAAATTTTAGAATCAGTTTAGATTTGTTCGAATTGGCCACCTTTGGTACGAATTATGGCCTTCAAACGGCCGACAAAATCATCACAGGCTGCACGAAAGTGGCTCTGCGGTATTTAGGTCCATTCCCGGCGAAGCGCCGTCTTGAGATGATCGGCACTTTGGTATTTTTTAGTGAGAACCTTATTCTCCAAAATGCCCCAGGCACAAAAGTCCAACGGATTGAGATCCGGAGATTTTGGTGGCCATTGTGCGGTAGAAATGAAGCGAGGAACCTCCTTTTTAAGCCATTCTTGGTTGACGCGTGCTGAGTGCGGTGGTGCTGAGTCCTGTTGGAATGTCCATGGTCTGCGGCCGAAATGTTTGTTTGCCCAGGGCTTCAATACTGTCTTTAAGACATTTTCCCGATAATATTCGGCATTTATTTTGACCCCACGGTCGATGAATACGAGCGGGGAGTGACCGTCGGCCGTTACGGCGGCCCACACCATTACCATCGGCGGCGCTTGAGTTCTGGTGGCCAATCGCAGGTGTAAATTTTCAGCTGACCTCTTTGGCAAGTAAACCCGATCATTTTGTTTGTTCACAAACTGCTCAATTTGGAATGGCTTTTCATCGCAGAAAACCAAATTCGGTAACTGGCCACTTTCGTGCAAGCGAAGTAACTCTTTGGCTCTTTCCAGTCTAACTTTTTTTGTCCATCGGTGAGCTCTTGCACTTTTTGGAACTTCAATGGCTTTAGTCCAAGCTCATTTTTCAATATGTGCTGCATCCGTTCTCGCGATATGTTCAGCTCACGAGCAATTTTTCTACCACTGCGGCGTGGATTTCGATCAAATCTGACCTTCACTTTTCGGATCATTTCTGGTGTTGTTACCGTTTTTTTCGTCCACTTTTTGGGCGCGATGCAACACTGCCAGTATCACGGTAACGAGCAATGGTACGAGAAACAAAAGATTTATTCACATTTAAATGCTGGAGGGCTCTAACGACAGCCACCCGTGGTTTTCCCGCCAAATATAAAGCAATCACACTATCACGCTTGAATTCCATCAAGAATAACTTTTTTTTCTGAATGCAATAGATCAAAATGCTTTTGTAAGCTTGTAAATAATAAAATGAACTGTCACTGGACTAAATCTGTCAGCTGTCAGACGAGCGGTTTACAAAAGATAACAACCTGAAGTTGGTTGCAATACATATCAGCCACCCTGTATATCAACGATATCGAGAAGGTTGAGTCAAATGAGAGAAATCTACGTCAGACCAAAATGTTCGTATGATTCTATTTAAGTAACTGATTGACTCTGGGAAAGACTACAGAGTCCGCTCTGTAATTCTGTTAGGCTTGGGTATAAAGCCCAACAGGAACTTGTTTTGTTTTCACGTCCGCTTTAAACTGTAGGACCCGCACCTCCTGGATAAAACTAACACGCACAACATGGATAGTGTGAGAAACTGTATTGTAATCCTAACAAAAGGGTCGAAGTGACCAATTTAGGGCTTACATAGCAAAAGTTTAAATTGCCTTGAAAGCATTTGGCTTAAGTAAAGTCCTCATCTCTCTCTCTTAATTTTCCCTTTGCCAATTATACCCTTCCAAACCTCTTTTTCCACTCTTCAGACGAAAATCTATCAGCGTCGTGGTAGCCCGACTTTTCAGAAGCTTTTTTCCTGTTTATATGGTGAATTTGCAGAAGTCGCCGTAGTCTAGTAGGTAGTGTGTTGGCTTATTAGACGCAAAAGCCTGGGTTCGAGCCCCAGGCCAGGCATCAAAGACAAAATTCAAAAAGTATTTCTTCGGCGACTTCAGTAGATTTCTGGCAAAAACTCTGAGAGTAAATAAAAATTGCCATGAAAAGTTTCTCAATAAATAAAAATCTGTCGTTCCGAGTCGACTTTAAACTGTAGGTCCCACCACTCATGTATAAAATTAACACACACAACATAAGTGGTGTGAGAAACTAGGACGTTGTACAATGGGTCAGTTCGTACTCCGGGTACTGTACTTGTCTTAATTGACAAGTACACGTCCTCTAACCTAACCCATGGTGAATTTGCATATAAACTAGGACCCAGTAGTGACTATTTCTCCTGCTGCTGACGTTATGGGGCCAATGAACGTAGTTGGTTTAGGTTGCACAGATTTAAAAAAAAAAATTTGGGAATTAAAGAGGCCTCATTAAGCACGTAATTTACAATTTTAGTTGGTCTTACTCTTAATATTTATATTATATATTATATATTATATTTAGGCCACATTGAAAATGGTTGAGGAAAGGGCCTCGAAAGTGTTGTAAGATGTTCGTTCTAGTATTTCCACATGAGTTAGGTTGTCAGTTGGTTGTACTCTCATCGTCACGATATGTTATCATTTATATTTGTATTGTAAAGTGTACTCACATACACATGTATTATCATTTTATGTGGTTACCGTTATTTCATTTAATAATCATTAGATTTACATTAAAAATATGCAATTTATACACACATACACTTACGTGTATACGTGTATATTACACATACACAAATACGTATACTTCTTTACACAGTCCTACATAACTCTGAGTTCATTCGTTTTACAATTAAGAGTAAACCCCCCTTCCTTCTCTTTGCATCACATACACAAATATTTTGAATATAAATTTTGTATTACTTTTCTTCAGTCATGTTTCTACATGTTTTTCTACGTTTTATTTTTTCGTTCGATTTTTTTTTAATTAAAAAAATTATTTGCATGAGAATGAATGAACAAGTATTTCATCTTGACGTCTAGAACGTGCAAAAGTACTGTAAAAAGGTTGCGTTAATGTCTTAAGCAGTTGGCAATTCATAATAACTGTTATTTGCATCGTATAGCATGGGTGCTCGAGTGCTCTGCGGTAAACTAAACTTTTGGAGTTGGGAATATTAGATGGAAAATCAATTATGACCCGATATACGTTGTCATTAAACGCACAGGTTCTTTGATTATAATGCACAGGGGCATTATTGGCTTTACTGGTATTTGTGATTATCAGACATTGTCTTACACACAATAGAAAACATTGTTCTGGGAATGTAAAATGCTGCAAGGCGAATCAGTGGATCATTTTTAATGTTACTCTCCTAGTCTGCGGTGCAAAGGTTGAGAAGGATAACACTTCGTCTAACTGCTGCAGAGCTAGATCGGTTGAGAAGAAAGCGAGTGTTTTTCAGTCTCTGGTTAGCCTCAGACTTTTTTCATTTGACTTATCCTTTCTCTGTAGTCTGAAGAGCTAGCGTTAGGTTAGGTTAGGTTAGGTTAGAGGACGTGTACTTGTCAATTAAGACAAGTACAGTACCCGGAGGTCGAATTGACCCATTGTACAACGTCCTAGTTTCTCACACCACTTATGTTGTGTGTGTTAATTTTATACATGAGTGGTGGGACCTACAGTTTAAAGTCGACTCCGAACGACAGATTTTTATTTATTGAGAAACTTTTCATGGCAATTTTTATTTACTCTCAGAGCTTTTGCCAGAAATCTACTGAGAGGTAGTCGCCGAAGAAATACTTTTTGAATTTTGTCTTTGATGTCTGGCCTGGGGCACGAACCCTGGCTTTGCGTCTAATAAGCCAACACAGTACCTACTAGACTACGGCGACTTCTAGCAACAAACTTATTAATCTTCCAGGTTGGCTTTCAGTTTGATTCTAAGGAAATCAGATCATTATTTAAATTCGAAGTCCAAACCGGTTAATCAGAACGTGGCAGTTAGTTTTTGGGGCTCTGCTTCATGTGGTATCACACACGAATTTTGATTTAACATTGATAAATTTACTATAAAAATACAAGTCATCGATAAATTTACTATAAAATATGCAAGTCTTCGATAAATTTACTATTAAGAAATGCAATTCATCGATAAATTTTGTATAAAAAAATGCTAGTCATCGATCAATTTACTATAATGAAATGCAAGTCATCGATAAATTTAGTATAAAAAATGCTAGTCATCGACAAATTTGTGTAAAAAATGCAAGTCATCGACTAATTTAGTATTGAAAAGGCAAGTCATTGACAAATTTAATACTAAATTGCAGTTTAGGATTCAAATTGATTTTTCATGTACGTGATTTAACCCCAAAATAAAATTTATTAGAGAGTGTACATAAATTGTTTAAGCAATTAGACCGCATTGTTAAAATTAATATCCATTCTTTAAAAAATCATGTCCAGACCAGGCTTTTAATTTGAATTTTTCTGGGGTATTTTACAACCCAATTTGGAGCTGTAAATTTGTATTTGTTTTTCGCAAAAAAATTTGACTGTCAAAATGACAGTTTTAAGGGCCCTAGACTCTCATAGAGAGACAGCAGCAAGTAGAACAAGTTGTCTGGTATAAAGATGCTTGTCTTTAACGTTTTTTTTTTGTTATTGCTACTGCTACTCCTGTTGTTATTGTTGTTGTTGTTATCGATGTCATAAGTAAATATTTGTGCTCAACTAATTGTCAACACGTGACCTATCAGCATGTGAAATTAACAAAATCAAAAATTTTTATTAAATATTGTTTAACAATAAAAGAAAACGCAGAAGAACAAGAAGAAGAGAAAAAAACTGAAAGTGTCATCATTGTTGGCATAACACTCTTGACAACAATAAAAAACACAAACACAGGCATAGATAGAGCCAGCCATTCGCACTATCTCTCACTCTCCAGTTCTCATACACTTAAATACTCTTATCCTTTAAATAACCGTAAAATATGCTGTGAATTTAATGCTTTACTTTACTGTAGCGCACACACACAAGTGATGACTATCAGTACTACATAGTATGAATGTGCGAGTACAAGTGAGTGTGAGATGCGAGTGGGAATGGAGAGAATAAGAAGAGAATGATTATGCTGATGAAAATTCATTAACCCGCATGAAGTCGAGTGGTTTTGCTTTGCCGCTTGTTTATAAGATTTTTTTGTGATGTTTTTCTGCCTCTTCGCCTTCCCAATTGGGGTTGATTTGTTAGTTTTTCTTGCAATTTTTTGTGTTAAACTCGTATTCTGCCTATAAGTGGTTAGTAAACCAACACAGGGTTAGAGCGTGAGTATGTGTTTTTGTGTTGTTATTGTTAATTTATTGATTAGAGATATTATTATAGACCTTTTTTTACCGTTATTCAAAAATATTATAAAAAAAACTCATCTTTATTAAAAGTATCACGTCGTGGAGAAGTCATCAACAAAACACAATAACAACAAAATATTTAAATTTTGTATGAGAAATTTTTCTTATTTTTTTTTCTTTTTTTGTCAGTAGCATCATGCTGTGTGACAGTGTTTATGTGGATTTTTTTTATTGCGTTTCTGTGGCAACTTTAATCAAATTAGTCTTCTCACGTGACTTTGATGTCTGCTGCTTGATTGTAGTCGAATTTTTTGTTGTCTTTTTTAATTTTGTTTGCTTTTGTGTTTAAAAAAATAGGCAAAGGCAATATGTTATTAAAACAGTGGGAAATCACACCGATAACAATACGATTTGCTGCAGAAACAGGCGCTAAATCAGTTGCTATTAATAATGCAAATCAGTGTACAAGTTTTCAATAGAAAGACAAGGGGAATTAAATGTTTGCAAGTCCTCTACTAATCATCTTATGAAAATTAAAATCAATTAATGCTGCGGCATTAAATGCCAATATTCTAAGATATTTTTTCTTTTAATATTGATAATAACAAATAATACATGTTTAATATCTTGTATTCGCATTTGACAACAAATAAACCGGGAATTAGAATACACAATTCAGAGCGACAACTGCAACAGTTGGGTTAGAGTGTACGACATTCTGCGGAGCCGCGATTTAGAGGCTTTACTTTCTACCACCAGACCTGCGCCACAAGAGCATGGAAGTATTGAAGCTATATACATGCCACGATCTTGATCTTATTTTTATAATAAAAATGCCATATACAGCTGTGTTCAAAATAATAGGAGTGCTACCATGTAATATTTCCAAAGTTAAAATTTTTTATTCTACCAATTTGCAAAACATCTACTGTCGATGACCGCGTCTTCAAATAAAATTCAAATGGATCTGAATCTTGCCGTAAGTGTCCCTACTATTCGTAGACGTCTGATGGACAACAATTTATTCGCAAGAAGTTCACAAAAGGTGCCATTGTTGACATACAAAACAGGCAACAGCACGCTTAAAGTTTGCCAAAGAACATATCAAATGTCCGAAAGAAACATGGAGAACTTATTGTGGACCGACGAAAGCAAAATTGTTTTATTTGGTGGCACTGGGTCTAGACAGCATGTTAGACGCCCGACCAACACCAAATATAAAGCTCAGTATACACAAAAGACAGTTAAACATGGTGGTGCAAAACTAATGATAAGGGAAGGTTTCATATAATGGTGTAGGCCCAATACATCCAATTAGAGACATAATGGATAGGAACGTCTATGTTGGCATTTTGAGAGAAGTGATGTTACCATATTCCACACCTCTAAAATGGATATTCCAACAAGACAATGACCCGAAACACACCAGTAAATTAGCAAATTAGTGGTTTCGGGTTAATGGGGTAAAGGTTATGGCGTGGCCAGCTCAGTCTCCTGACCTTAATCCCATAGAACATCTATGAGGGATGTTAAAAAATATATTGCCGAGAGAAAACCGTCAAATGCAACTGAGTTGTGGTCTGTAATGCAAGATGGGTGGAATAAAATTCCACTAAAACGATGTCAGAATTTAGTTGACTCCATGCCTCGTAGATGTGCTGCCGTAATAAAAAGTAAAGGCTATTCTACCAAATACTAATCGTATTTAAAGTTTCTGATTATAGTCATAAGCATTTTTAACTTTTTTAATAGTAAATTTTTATGAAAACTGAAATACTCCTATTATTTTGAACAGCACTTTTTAAGATATTTTTTTTAAACTTCCTGTTACTTGTTGAAAGCTTTATTTAATTAATGAATAACTCTAATAATTTAGTATTGAATCAACATTACATTACACCAAAAAATTGAATTAAACCATGTTTTTTATTTGTTAAAATTTAAGCTTTTGTTTTTCAATGGGCTCACTCCTATTTTTATGAACACAACTGTACTTATATCCTGTGATAATGAACAATTAACGTTGCTAAAACGTGAACTTTCCCGTTCTGGAACTTCTCAAATTTCGTTGTGTCTGCGATTGGTTTATAATTTTCAATTGCTGGCAAAAAATATCGGTTATCGCACGAACATAACTCTCAGAATTGACGGTAACGGTCTTTCCGGGGTAATTTTCAATAAAATACAGCCCGATTACACCTCCAGGTTTTCCAAATACCAACCAGTAAAAAATTCATTACAGGCTTTATTGCTGCAGTAAAGTATAAAAAGAAATGCAAAGTGTTCCATAATGAATCGCAGGATAAGCCAAATTGCTAAGAACACTGGGGACAAATTCGAATTATCCGTCATTCTTTCTCTATTAGAAACGATATTATTGGCAGTGGGTACATCGCAAAGGTGCACAGGCTTCCATCCTTTTTGACTTTATAAATTTGCCAATTTCTTCCAATTTCCTCAGCAGCTATTGAAATGCCACTTTTATGGTCAGCTTTAAATATTTTAACGCATTCTTCGATTGTTAAAAAAGCAATGTTCATGAATGAAAGATATTTAACAGTTGACAGTCTTGGGAGACCCCGATATTATATTGATTTAATTGATATTTTCCGAGTACTTCACGATTGAACTTGTATGTTCTTCTAATACTTTTCGTTCTTTTTAAAATGCACAGTAGTAACCCCTGTGTGTAAAACAGTAAAAAGAAAGAAAAAACAAAATTTCAAATTAATTTTGCAAAAAAAAATATATATTATCTGATTAGTTACCTTTTGTTAAACTATTACCAGTTTATTGCTCTTAATTTGCAAGTAACACCCCACAATTATAACCTTTTAAATATAATTATGGCTCCAGACAAAAATCATACACTCGCCTCAACTCACTGACTTACCCTGTGTGTTTGTGTCACTCTTAACAACTCGAAGTAAATGCCAACAAACAATTACCGTTAGAATGAAATGAAATAGAGACGCGTGTCGCATATTAAATTACACTGAAATTACAATACGAACTACGAAAGAGTCGAACTTGTCAGCTAGCAAATCTAATTTCGAAACCTTAAATCAGAAACATTTTAAAAGGCAAACACAAACACAAGCCAAATCAGCCCAAAAAAATGGTAAAAGTCAAGGGGTTTGCAATAGGAATGCGACTGAAACCGTATTTCGCTTAGAGAAACTTTCAAAGGAAAGCATTTAAAATAACAAAATTTTTATCGCAAATCTAAATTAACAGTTAACAGAGAGAGGGTTGATCTCTTATTTAATTATGGTGTGCACATGAAACAATAAATTATTGAAATTATTTGTTGTAAAAAATATAAAATAATACGACGGACGAGGCGATATTATTAAACACTCTCTGCATCAGGAATATTATTTGTCGATAAAATAATTAAAGTTCACTTATGTATAAGTGCTGTTATCGGCGGCATTTTGATGCAGCTCTTTTGAAATATTCGATACACCCTCACATTTTACTGCTCTAAATACTGTTATTGTTTCTTTTTTTAACTCTTTTCAAAGCACGTCTTTACGAGAGTCTTAAGTAGCGGTTGTAATGAATCGCTGTTGAAATAAAATGTTTTGAAAGCGATGTAAACGGTATTCAACGGCTAGAAGATCTCTTATACAGAGGATCTCAAATAAAGTTCATACTGGTTTAGCTTACTGCGTGAGCGAAACATATTATTTTCGATAATTAAGCGTAATTTTTTCTGTGTTTCAGTTCAGAGCGAAAAGGTTTATTTAAAAAACAATTATTTCTGTTCTCGATTATAAATCACTGCAATCAAAAAGTTGTTAATTATACATTTTGTAATCGAAAAGTTATCGATAACATATTAGAGATACTGTTTGGATTTCTGTTATCGATAACATATGAATGTGATCGAAGATTTATCGTTATAATTCATTATTCTGCATTTAAAGTACAGTTTTATTTTTAATGATAACATATAATATTATTGTAATCAAAAAGTTATCGATTGTAAATTTTCTAAGAAGCAACACATTTTTTTGTATTCCAGTTGTGGATAAGACGTTAAAGGATTAGACAGAAAAGATATCCAATTTTACTACATTGAAAGTTCCTGCTGTATTTAATAGTTATCGATAATAAACAAATAATAAAAGGAAAATAAATTCTTCTGAATTTCAATGTTATCTATTACATGTTACTATACTCGAGCGTAAAGATAATAGACCATGTGTTACTCAATGTAATGTATGGAATTAAGTTTTCGATAACATATTATTGTAATCGAAAATATTGTAAAATATGAAATTTATGGAATTAAGCTTTCGATAACATATTATTGTAATCGAAAATATTGTAAAATATGAAATTTATGGAATTAAGCTTTCGATAACATATTATTGTAATCGAAAATATTTCGATTATTATATAATAATTCACTTCAGTAAACGGTAACATATAATGTTATCGCTATTATTTGTAAACACATAAGTTATCGATTGTTAACGAGTTATTTTTTGATAACCTGTTATCGATAAAATATAGTTATCGTACGTCAATAAGAACATAAAATGAATTTCTATAAACATTTTTACGATTATACCGATTAATTTCGCATACTTTCTGTTTTTAACCTACAAGTTGACCTCTCCTCTTTCATTTTACTGTTTTTACTAAAGTAAAGTCTTAAGCCTAAACCTATGAACTGTTGTTTGTTGTTATTGTTGTTTTTTTATGTTATAACCATTTATTCCTGTAAACGGGAAGTCTCTACTTCACACGCTCTTTTTTTTAATACGATTTAAGGACCTACTAAGGACGTCTAAGAAAAGAAGACAAAATAGCAGCAAAAAAAAAGAAACGAAAAGGGAAGGGATCTGTTCAAAAGCAACAATATGTCAAAAATTACTTGAACAAAACAAAATAAAATAAAGAACCAGAAAAAAAAAAGATTCTTTAACCTTTTGCCACCACTTTTTATAATATTTTGTTGCACACGCCTCTTCTTTTTGCAGCGCACAAAAAGAAGATTTTATTTCACCCTCAACAGAAGAGCTTTTTTTTCGTTTCGTACCATATTTGTTCTATTATCCTTGTAAACAGGATAACATAAGTTAATTTCTTCCAAAGAATCAAACTAAATGAGCCTGTGCTACTAAAGCGAAAAAAAGTGGGTCCTGATGAGCGTGTGCAAGTGTATTGAGCGCTAATTTTCAAAGAGATTTTCTTTCTTTTTGTATTCTTTTTTAAGAGGAACTTTGAGGTTTAACCTGACTGACTGTTAAAGGTTCAGTGTAACCTGATCTGAGACACACTCTGCGTTTTTTTTTATTTTTCACAATATGCAAGTATTTCAAGTTTTCTTGATTTCTGGGAATTACATTTAATTTTAGCAGGATAAAAAACAATAAGGAACACGTAATAGAATTGAGAAGAAATGCAGTCTTTCGAAATAAAAAACGCGGGCAGACAGTGGCAGTGTCAGTGGCGGTGTCTGTGATGTTAAGCTGACATAAAATGCAGTAATTAAGAGTCCTCCTGTAATAGTTGTGCTGACTGAAATCAAAGCTTACCGTTAAACGGAAGTCCTCCTTCATTTTTTTTTCTTTTGCAACAAATTTGAATTTGTTTCTCCTCTACTATTTTTTGTTGTTGTTCGTTTGTTTATTAAATTGTTTGTTGTTGGTTTTTATTTGAATGATTAATTCCTAGGAATTTGTGGTAAAGCCCGGCACGTGTTGGAGATTTAACAATCGAAAGCGAAAAAGACACAAGTTACGTCTTTACACATGTATTTATATTTTTGAATATTTTGAACCTTGGCAATTAATTCAGTTTTATTTCGATTGTAATTTTTCTAATTTTCTTCTCATTCTAGACTCCACTACCTAAATTGGAAATAACATTTGCATGACAGGCAAGAATATAAAGCAAATAGGGATTATGGCTGCCTTATGCCAATCGAACTCTCGTCCAAAATACCAATACACTACCCATAAGATAATAACGACTTCTATTTAAACGGTAAGTTTTGAAAAATATTTAAAATTTATAACTAAAAGCTATTCCAACACAATATTTTATTTTATTTTTATTCTTAAATTCCAAAACCAATAATTTTTTATCTCCAAAAAACGAACTAGAAATTCTGAGAATGCTAGCTAGTTAAACAAAAGCTTCTACATTTACTATTATGTCCGCGACCATACGTTCTATTGTACTGCCCTCAATCTATATAGGAAATCCCTATAAAGTCACACCCAATTCTATTGCCCGGAGAAATTTCCGGGTGCTTTTCTATATCAATACCTGATCTGCATCCAAGTGTTTCTTTCTGGTATATATTAGCAGCATACAGGTTTTAAGTATGTGTTCTGATGATTCTTGCTCCTTATTCAAGAATCTACATAATGGGATCAAGACGATCGCTATTCTAAACAAGTGTTCTTTGAGTCTTCAGTGCCTGATTAAAAGGTCGCTTTCTAAATTCAGGATATCTTTTGAATATCTCTTCCTATTGTAACTGTCAAAAGTTTGCAAAAAGTCTGCTCCTCTCTCTATGCCTTCTTTCGCTGGATATACCGTTTCAAACATCTCTTCTCACTTCCCATCAGCGGCGCAGAAGCTCGTTTTTTCGCAAGCTCATCTGTTTGCTCATTGTCGTGAATTATCATATGAGCTTGAATCCAACAGAAGGTGGCTCTATTTCTCCCATTCTTTTTTCGGGTTAACCTCGTATGAGCTGAGACCTCGAATGGCGGTCCGATTGTCAGATAATATTGTTGAACCCCGTCTTTCGCACTGTCTGTACAACTTGAATTGAACACATCTTTCAATGGGTTACACTTTCCCTTCAATCTGCTATCAAGCACCTCGCTCATGTCCCAATATCCGTTCTTCTTCCGTACACCACAGAATAGTCCATATCATAAAAGACTATGTCGACACACTCTTGTTACTCAGTCTCGCTGCGAAGCATTTCCCAAAATCATTAAGTATACCGGTTTTGTCCAGGAAACACTTAAGGGGGGGATTGTCAGCCACTCGATCTGTCAGGTCACAATGCATTATCTTAACTGTATTCCCTAAAACTCTGATACTACATGAAACGATGCTCCAGAGACTAACTGTCAAGACCTTTTTAACTAATTGGCACAGTAAGCATCAATCTTCGAAATTAAAGTCTGACTTCCTTTGAATCAAGTTGAAAACCCACATGGAAGCTTAATGAATTTATTATCCGATCCCATATGCAATAACGATAGCTTTTTTAAACTATCGAGAGACGAAAATTCCCCCTCAACACACTACACATACATAATTGGTCATTACAACCCTCAGGATTACGACCTATTACGACCTAGTTTCTCACACAACTTATGTTGTGTGCGTTAATTTTATACATGAGGGGTGGGACCTACAGTTTAAAGTCGACTCCGAACGACAGATTTTTGAGAAACTTTTCATGGCAATTTTATTTACTCAGAGTTTTTGCCAGAAATCTGCTGAGAGAAAGTCGCCGAAGAAATACTTTTTGTATTTTGTTTTGATGTCTGGCCTGGGCCTCGACACCTGGCTTTACGTCTAATAAGCCAACACACTACTTACTAGACTACGGCGACTTCACACACACACTACAGTTGTTTAGAAAATGGAGAGGTTTTCCTGAGATTAAGCCCTTGGAGAAAAACTATACAGGGATATTTATTCTCAGGTCTACAATCCCCTAATAGACTTTCACAGAATCCCTAAAGTGGACCACGTCAAAGGCTTGTGCTTGAAATTTTATTCTAAGTTCAAACATGGTGTAACCAATTTCAGTCATAGCGTGGGAATCCTCAGATAAGATAGAGGAGTACCCGCAGGGTGTATTAATCTACCGCTTATTGTATTTACGGATAAAAAACTTTAAATTTATAATTGTTGCAGAGAAATATTTCACAGATTCTAGGTTTTTACGAACCTATTAAACTTCAAACGCAAGCAATTTAAATTAAATCAGTCGGTATAAACTGTTAATAACAGTTTTAGTGTAAAAACGGCCTTATTTTGGCAGTGTCATACGGTAATATACTGATTAATTTTTTAAATTCAGGATTGGCAACACCATCTATAATAAATGGCGCTGGTATTGTGATACTGAGACGTTATAACGATTTAAAATCATTCATGAGTCATTCTGTGCGATTTATTCACCATGTAATATTTTATAGCCCCCAGAAGTATGCTTTAATTTTTAATACGTATTTAAATTAAAAATAAATTTAAAGAGATTGAAAGCGTTACAAAAATATTCTTTCTGTTAGAGAGTATGGCAGATATTTCAAATTTGTCGATTCCGCACCGTTCTCAGTATATTAATATGAATATGTATGAATATGTGAATATGTATGTCGATTCAGTTCAGAGCGAAAACGTTTATTTAAAAAAAAATTTATTCCTGTTATCGATTATAAATCACTGCAATCAAAAAATTGTTAATTATACATTTTGTAATCGAAAATTTATCGATAACATATTAGAGATACTATTTGGATTTCCGTTATCGATAACATATGAATGTGATCGAAGATTTATCTGTTATCTTTTATATATTGTATTTTATTCTGCATTTAAAGTACGGTTTTATTTTTAATGATAACATATAATATTATTGTAATCAAAAAGTTATCGGTTGTAAATTTTCTGAGAAGCCACACTTTTTTGTACTTCAGTTGTGGATAAGACGTTAATGGATTAAACAGAAAAGATATCCAATTTTACTACATTGAAAGTTCCTGTTATATTTAGAACTTATCGATAATAAACAAATTAATAAAAGGAAAATAAATTCTTCTTAATTTCAATGTTATCGATTACATGTTACTATACTCGAGCGTAAAGATAATAGACCATGTGTTACTCAATGTAATTTATGGAATTAAGTTTTCGATAACATGTTATTGTAATGGTTGAGCTAAAGGTTCTTAATTTTTTTTGTTCGAACAAACTGTACTTCAGTAATGAAGCTCGTTTCTCATACAGTGAGAAATTGTCGTATATGGAGCTTGGAGAACCTAAAAGCAATTGTGGAAAAGACATTTCATTTGGTCTAAACCGCCGTGGATATGCAGATTAGGTGGTAGAGCTACAGGTTCTTCAATTTTATAGGGCTTGGAGACCATTCGGCCATTTAATTTGGTCTAATGCCTCAGTTTAGATGACAAAATAATTCTTACCTCTCTGTTCCGTGTAATCAATTAAAAATTTTAGTGGTTTTAATTTTTTTACGATTATATTTGAATATGAACAAATTATCATTATTTATTTATTTTATTTTTTATTAGTTTTTATTATTTTTTGTCATATTAAATAAAAAAAAATTATTTAAACTCTTTTATTTTTTTATTTATTTTTTTTAACTGTATGAAGAATATTTTTTTGTTTTTATAATGTTGTTTACTGAATCAATCATCTATCAAATGTATAAAATATTTTATTATTTCAATTTTTTTATTTTTATTAAAGAGTGGGAGAATTTATTAGTTTGTTGTCATAGCTATTTTATATTGTTTTGTTAAATATTTATATTTTTGTAAATGTATGTATACGTTGTCAGTTTTATAAAATTTGTTTAAAGCTTTATTTGTTTTTTTTTCTTTATTAAATATGTATGTAATCATTATTATAAATATAAATTTATGAATGCTTTATTTAGTATTTAAAGTTTTCAAAATGTTGGGTTTTTTATTCCTTCATCTTCTTCTTCTTTGATTTTCTCACTGTATATGTTTCGCTAAACAAAAATTTGGCAACATCCTGCAGTCCTTTTATATTCTTGTTTTTTTTGTGTTTAAGTTTTCGGAGAAAAAGTTTTTGAATTTTATTTTAAAAGTAAATTTTCTTAACTTTGTTTATTTTTTTTTGTATTTTAGTATTCAAAAGATTTTAAGATATTTTGTTTTAGTTTTTGGTTTTTTTTTTTAATTAATTTTAGCTACATTTGTTTGGTTCCCATGGGTTAAATAGATTTAATTTTATAAATAGAAGTTTATTTGCTTTCATTTTTAATAATTAAACAGTGGACAACCCTTCTGTTCGAAGTTAACAAGCGATATTTAATTTTTTATTTGAATAGCAAAACATTTCAAAACATTTCAAATTCAAAAGAAAAAACAAATTTTATTGAAAATAGAAGGTTTATTGTTATAGTTTGAAGTATTATTATCATAAATATTTCAAAACTAAAGGGAATATTAAAAGTATAATAAAAACAATGATACTTTAAGGATTCATTATGGATGGTTCAAGTGTGTTGCCAGCTTTAATAGTTTCGGAATTTTTCTTTTATATTGCAAAGTTTAGAATATTGGTTGTCAGCTGCCATTTGTAATCTCACTTTTAACCATCTTAGGCAATTGGCAACTCAATCGGTATTCGGATGCCATCCATAACATTTTTTTTAAGTTTATGGCATCACAGTATTCTGTTCTCGGCATAGTTTGTGCAGGAGCTTTGGTCTTGAGGGCGGAAGTAAGCAGACTCAACCGACCTAAGGAGAGAGCTCTATCCTATTTTCTTAAATTACGTTGCCATCTACTGCATAAACTGTAAGTCGAAGTCATAAGAACTGTCAGATACCGTAACAGATTTTGTCATGAAAAGGCCTTTGGCCTCTCATTTGCAATCATTTTCGACTGAATTACTCAAAATAAAGAATAGCGATAGTTGGGCTAGTTTCCTCTAGGGATTGTTTGAAGAGCAAATGTTATATGGCCTTGTTTTATAAAAATGGGCCTACATACATACATAATTGGTCATTACAACCCTTCAGCCAGGATTACGACCTAGTTTCTCACACCACTTATGTTGTGTGTGTTAATTTTATACATGAGTGGTGGGACCTACAGTTTAAAGTCGACTCCGAACGACAGATTTTTGAGAAACTTTTCATGGCAATTTTATTTACTCTCAGAGTCTTTGCCAGTAATCTGCTGAGAGGAAGTCGCCGAAGAAATACTTTTTGTATTTTATTTTGATGTCTGGCCTGGGGCTCGAACCCTGGCCTTTCGTCTAATAAGCCAACACACTACCTACTAGACCACGGCGACCTAACCTCTGTTTTAAATCGGACCTTCCTCCTTAGTAAGCGTTCCCCACCTTAGTTAACCTCTCCTATCACCGTAATTCGTAATGATTGTTGCATTGGTGCTACATTGCCACAATTATGCCTTCCTTAGCGACGCCACAGCTATGTCTTGTTAAACAGTGCCGTAAAAATGTCCCTGCTCTCACTTTGACAATAACTACAGCCAACTCAGGCAGCTTTCTAACTCCCTAGTCTAGATTGCATTCCACGCCCAATACTATTGACTACATGCACGCTTTCCATGTTGTCTAGTGGCCTGAAACAACACTTCGAGTGCATTTTTTTACTGTTTATACCTCTACGTTTCCTTTGGGGTAATGAAATATCAAAAGTTGAAATGAAATAAAATAAAAATAAAATAGGGGAACAAAGGGAATTTTGTCTCTTATTGAAAGATGGATGCCCACTGCTTGTTATTTTATAAAGTTTCATTATAAGTATATATTATTAGTTATAATTGCTATTAAGAAATTTATTATTGATTTTTATATATAAAAAAATTTTGAAATACATACTATTTTTATTGTGGTAGAAAAAACAAAAATTAAAATACTAACACAACTCTAGTTTTGTTTTATTCGTTATTCACTGGAAATACTTATGAAATGCCTTTTTTTCTTTCGGTTTTTTATAATTTTTTCTAATTTTTTATTGAAATTGAAAACATTTCTTAGTATTAAAAATGTACGTATGTACGTATTGGTTTATAAGTTTAGTTTGTTTTTTAATAAATAATAAATTTTATTAGAATTTCTTACATGGTTTATAATATCTTTTGATTGTTTCCAGTTTTGTTTAAATTTTTTTTTGCTTGTTTTGTTTTTCAAAGCATTAAGTAAACTATTGCAAGCTTTTGTTAAAAGCTGGGAAAAATAAAAAAGAAATTTTGGTTTTGTTTTAATTTTTTTTAAATAAAAATTATTATTATTTTTACTATAAATATTGTTTTTTTAAATTTTCCTTAATTCCTTAATGTTGAAAAATATAAATTTAAGTTTTTTTTTTTTTACAAATTATTAAATAATTTTATAAAATGAATTAAAAATTCCTAAAAAAAAACAATTACAATAAAACAAAATTAAAATTAAAAAAAATATATAACTTTACTTAACTATTTAAAGAGGGATCTTCTATTAAGCATTTTTTTCTTAAGTTTTATTAACAATAAATTATAACCCTAGTATGTATACATATACAAATAAACAACTTATCAATTATGTAATTAAAAATTAAAAACAATTAAACAAATTTAAAATTAGAGAAAAAATGTTAACCAATTGCTTTAAAAATTTTGTTTTTGTTTTCCTAAAATCATAAAAAAATATTTAACAAACCATAAAAAAAAAAGAAAAATATTGCCTGGGTTGTCTTTAACAATTTCTTGTTTAATTTTCTTAAGGTAATTTAAATTTTCTTTAAATTTTAAAAATAATTTTTTTTTTATTTTTTTTTTTTTTATTAAAACTAAAAAATATACAATTTGAATTTTACTTTTTCATTTTAATTCCATTTATATAAACATTTTGAATATATGAGTATTACTAAATAAAAACAGAATTTTCTTTTTCATTAAGTTTTTAAAGCAAGAAAATTTTGTCATGTCTTAAGATTTGTTGTCGATAATCTTTGGATTACAAAATTTATTTATTTTTTTTTTCTTATAATTTATTTGTTTTTAAATTGTAATGTTTGAGTGATGTTTAAATTTTGTTGTTGTTTTTTCTTTTAATACTTAAGGATTTATTTATTATTATTACTTCTGTTTAGTATATTAAAAAAAATATATTTTTTTGCTTATTTTATCAAAAAGAAAAAAAAAATGTTTTCAAGTTCATAAATTTTTTTGTTAAACATTTTTATAACATGTAGCAGAACTTTTGTAATAATAAAATTTTAACATTGAAAACATTTAGAAAAAATTATTTTCTACGTTTCAACAATCATTGCCAGAAGGTTGGTTGGGGTTTTCTAAACCGAAAGCAATTCTCTTGAATATGATTCATTGGCTATAAACAATGAACGTATGCGGTACATACCATATAAGGCGTATTTTTCTTTCTTGTGGTTAATTTTATATAATAAAACATGTGAAACATATGAATAATTTGAATTTGAACTTGTTATAGAAAACAAATCAATTTTCTTCAAAAGTTTTGAAAAGTTCGAAAAAAAAATTCAAAACAATTTGGTATTGAATGCCAGTTTTAAATGATTTCAATCTGCATCTGACAATCGGAATTGTTCAAACGTTAAATTTTTAAAATTTAAGGTATGCAAGCAGAGATAATGAATCATACTTCTTCGCTATAAGTTCTCTAATCAATTTCGGAATTCTTATATGAAACACTTCCTTTTTGAGATTACCTCAACTAAGTTAACATATCTTCTTGGCTTCCAATATATTTATGTATGTATGACCGTTGAAACGTGTCTCAATCATCAATGAAAGTGAAGCATTTATTAATATACTTAAGCCCAAGTCGTTGCATTTCTTAGTATTACTTATAACGATGATGATCATGATTTAGAAAATGAAGTTTCTTCCTTTTTTTGATAAAATATTGGAGTTTTTTTGTTATACTCTCTCTTATAAACTAGAATTATTGAATTTCTTCTGTTCTTCTTTAGTATTTTGTGATTTCTTATATTTTTATCCTGTGTATGTATATGCATGTATGTATGTATGTATATGTATAGGTATAATAATAGTAATAACTTATTAAATAAATTTATTAAATAATTATTGTTGATTTTGTGAACGAGATTCAAACATGGCTGTGACATCACGTATTGAAAATTGTGGCGAGATTTTTTCGCGACTAGAAAAAATTATAAAAAAAAAGAATTAATTTTTTAAAAATTAATTAAAATGACAAAAGGAAACCAAAACCAAACACTTCCCTTAAAATTAAAAACAAAAAATAAATTAAATTTGTATTTCGATTAATTACTCCTTCTGTTCGAAATTAATGTGCCAGCATATGTTAAAAAACGCTATTTACTACGCTCTTAATAGCTTCAAATTGTAACAAATATTAATATTCACCACTATACTGAACCTTATTTTCATCCTCAATACACATAGTCCTGTTGCTTGTTAGCCACTTAACCTCTCTATGCATTTTAAGAAACCTTGTCACCAACCTATCTCTGCTGCAGCGTGTTTCAGGCGGAGGTGACGAAAATTTACCGGGCCGCTCAATGGATCATCGTCAACGGTGCTCCTTTCACTCGCGTCTCGGTCTTTTCTGTTAGCCAGGCCGCGATAAGATCTCTATCGGGTTTCGTGAATAACTAGATTCGTTAGGGAATGTCGCCGCTGTCTCGACCTTCTTTCTGCGCGCTTCACCAGTCTCTCACTGGTGTGGGTCGCCGGGCACAGTAACATTCCGGGAAACTGTAGGGCCGACGAGCTAGCCAGAGCTGGTGCGCTCCTTTCGGAATCCTCTTCAATTGAACTGGGTATGCCACTTGCCTCGGTCAAGTTGGACATTACGCGGAAATTCTCTCGGGGCGCCAACCTATCCTGGGTCAATGAGGAGTCCTGCTCCACCGCTAGACTCACCTGGCCCTTGATGGATAGAAGGCGTACAAACCAATTACTTGGTCTTAACCGTGACGTCATTTCAACCACAGTGACCGTGCTTACAGGTCATTGCATTATGGGTAGGTACGCGGAGAGAATGAGGCTCCCATTTAACGATTTCTGCCGTGGATACAGATCCGCTGAGGAAGAGGAGACTGTTGTTCACTTTCTTTCTCAATACCCGCCTCTTGCTAGGTGTAGATATAGGTTATTTGGCTCTCCATTTCTTGTCAGCTTGACGCAGCTATCATCTATTGATATCAAGGATATAGCTTCGTTCATCAAACTTTCTGGCTGGTTTTCCAGTACGGGGTAGTCATGCTTTCGATGTGCAGCCCTTGCGCTGACCAACTTCTTTCTGTTCCCTGATTTTGGTGGAACTTGGTCATTACAGGGACTGCGTTCACCCTTGGCATCACAACGGGCCGCTATGTGTGCTCAAGTGAGCTTTGTGATAACAGAGCTACTACTCAGACCTAATCTAACCTATTTCTGAATTTATTAAACCCAGCAAAAGCCAGTTCTACCAAAGACCATAGAATACGTAATATCTCCATCTGTTCACCCAGTGCCTTGGCTTCTTTTTAGTAATCCGTCACTCGATAAGTCCATAAGGTAGCAGATTACCACTAAATCACTAACAGAATGAAATCCAAGTCTAGGAAGTGGATCAGCCATTTCGTTGCCAACTCAACCACTATGCTCATGAACTCTAGGACTCTATATCTAGTACTTATATGCAAACACCCCTCGTGATTTATACCAGAACACAAATAGCATCCTCAGGAGAATTTAATTGTCAACTAAAAGCTACAGCCTCAAGAGTCCTCAAAATATCAAATATTTGTGTTTTATAGACCTTACAGTTGTTATCCAGTCTAAAGTGGAGAGCCAGTGCGAGATCCTTACAGAAGGCCTGAGGTGCCTCATTCATCCTCGAAGCCTGGTACAATATTCTGCGTTTGAAATTTCCATCGTTCCACCAAGCCTGAATAAAACATAGCTTCGGGCACAAAATAAGCAGTAGTTCGACGAAGAAATTCGCTCGCTAACATTAGAGAAAAGGCGTCCAAAATGCTGAAGCAACCGTTCGGGCACCGTTTCTAGTAAGCGGATTCCCTCAGAGAAACATTTTGCAGCCCAAAACAAATGTGGATGATATCCCGTACAGAATAAATGCAGATTTACTTACGCAGAAGTAGAAAACAGGGTGAAGCCCTTGAACGGGTGACGACTCAAATTTATTGGCCAACTCTTTAACACTGAAATTTGATGGTGATCTGCGTGCCGTACTTGTAATTTGTATAGTTTCTATGGTTTCTTGTTCCTTAATGCTATCCAAACTATCCAGCTCCACATCGGGATCTTGATAGTTATTGTGATTGTGACTGCAAGCACAAAAAAGTCATGCGACGAAATAAGCGAAATATCCTGAGTTGCTCAAACTTCCACAGAACACAAAGGAGGGAGGTTTTTAGTCGGTATTATCGAAATAATGAAGTCCTAACCTCTTTTTTGAAGTCGCCGTAGTCTAGTAGGTAGTGTGTTGGCTTATTAGACGTAAAGCCAGGGTTCGAGCCCCAGGCCAGACATCAAGACAAAATACAAAAAGTATTTCTACGGCGACTTCCTCTCAGCAGATTTCTGGCAAAAAATCTGAGAGTAAATAAAATGCCATGAAAAAGTTTCTCAAAAATCTGTCGTTCGGAATCGACTTTAAACTAAACTGTATAAAATTAACGCACACAACATAAGTAGTGTGAGAAATTAGGACGTTGTACAATGGGTCAATTCGACCTCCGGGTACTGTACTTGTCTTAATTGAAAAGACACGTCCTCTAACCTAACCTCTAATTCATCTCTTACCAGAAAAAACTAAACTATACGCGGGTTTAAAAATGCAAAACAATTTTTCCTTTTTACTCACTTTGATGACAAACTATTTCTTGAAGTCGTTGTTGTTGTTAAATTTGAGCTTGTTGTTGTACTGCTACCACTCAAATCCTGTTGTCTAGAACGTTCCCGGCTTAAAGAATTAACAGGGGCATTAACCATACCACTGACCACACTGACACCATTTGCAAAGTCCATACTTTTACGTTCGAATTTTTGTACCGTAGCACGGGCTGAAAATTCCTCTTGATCTGGACTGCTACTGCTGTTGTTGGTCATCATGGTTCTATTCAAGTTATGCTGAGAATGTGGCGAACGTTTTATAAAATTGTTGTCCTTATTTGTCTCCGTACTATTGGCATTCGTTTCCACGTAATTATTTTGATTCTTTTCATCCGAAATACTTCTCACACGATGCTGTTGATGTTGTTGCGTATTCAGTGTAGTTTCGGATAATGCAGTGGAAGGAGGATTTCTACCAAACTCTTTCAGATTATCCATGTCCTTTTGTAAAGTACGCATATCGGCACGAGATTTTGATTTGACTCTGAGGGATGTATTGTCGCTGATGAATTTCTCATCATCGTTCTTAGATGAGCTGTTTAAATCACTTTTAGATTTCGATTTAAAACTGTCGGTATGATATTTTTGGGTCAACTGCTGGCGCCTTTCCTCTTTAATGCGATCGATTCTTTCGCGATCCAGCTTAACACCCGACAACACTTTACTAACATTCGAGTTGTTAACATCTTGGCTATTATCCTGAGGCGGCTGTACATTATTTTGTATCAGAGAAATACGATTTTCCGTTGTGGGTGTTATTTTCAATTCTGCGCTTTCGTAATCATGCTCCAGAGATGATGAAGTTGTGGTCGGGGTGATGGAGATGGCAACGTTTAGATGATTGAAATTCTTCTCTTTGGGCAAATCAATCCTTAACAAGGATTTTTCTGTGGTTTTTGTATTGAAATGCTCCTCAGTTATAGGCATGCCAGGTAATCTTTTAGGAGGGTTTAACGTTTTCGGTCGCGTAAAATCAAAACTCTTACGCCTGCTACAGTGCTCTGTGAGTTCTGGTAGTTGTTGGGAACTTTTGATTTTTAATTCTTGTAAGTTTTTATTGCCAAATTCCCGTATAAAGGCATTCTCATCTAAGGAACGTGTTATTTGCTGTGATTTATTCAGTTTCTGTTTCAATGAGGCCGTTGAACTCTGTTGCTGTTGATGTTTTAAACCTCTTTCGGGATGTGTATTTAGATTGGGTTGAGGTTGCTGTGGCTGCGGCTGCGGAGGTGTTGGTTTGCGTACAGAGTGACGTGTGCTAAAATCAAATGCCGGCATTTGTTCAACGGGTGACGACTCAAATTTATTGGCCAACTCTTTAACACTGAAATTTGATGGTGATCTGCGTGCTGTACTTGTAATTTGTATTGTTTCTAGGGTTTCTTGTTCCTTAATGCTATCCAAACTATCCAGCTCCACTTCGGGATCTTGATAGTTATTGTGATTGTCATTTTTACTTTGTTTCATACTCTCGCCCATTAGGTTTTCATACACACTCTTTGGTTTACGCAGCTCAACATTTTCATACAAAAGCTTTTCTTCATCGGACATTTGTATGTCCTCCACCTGATGGTGGTGGTCTATGGGGGTGATTTGTTCTTTATCCGATTCTCTTTCGCTTTCGCTTAGCTCTTCTATTTCAGCCAAGTTTTCCAATTCGGTTGTCAAATATTTGCGATCCTCATTTAGCAGTTGATTTACTTCGGTTACCGAATTTCTAAAGAATTTAACCTGCTCATAGACGGTATTCTCATCGAAAGAGGTTTCCAATAGGGGCCTATTGCTCAGTTTTCTCTCATTGTTGTCTTTAGTTCGCAGAAAAGAGGGTTTGCTGGGACTTTCTCGTGCTTTATGCTCCTCAAACAGTTCTCGTTGAGGCGATTTTAGATTGTAAGTTATGCTAATGGTAGATTTAATAGGACTAGCTAAGTGCTTTAAGGGGGAACTAAGATTACTGGGCGTATTCTCATACTCCTCATAGGCTGGTGAATTCTCTTCAGTGGCTATTAACGAATGCATACTGAGTTGACGTTGTAGATTCTGATAGCCAAACTCACTGGGCGTAACCGATTGACTGGTGTTGTCAGTAAAATTTGAATTTGGAGAAATTAAATTTTGATTGCGTTGTTGCAGCGTAGTGCTGCAGTCGGTAGACAGCTTTGATGCGGCGCCTCCCACTGTATTTAAATCCAAAGACAATTCCCTTTTCAAAGCCTGCATATCACGTTTATCATTTATCTGGAGAATCAGAGATGAAGAACAATATTATTTGCTTGTATTTCTTTTATTTGATTTGATTTCATACTTACATTCGAACCCAAAGATTCATGAGAAGTACCCAAATAACTGGAGGTCTCTACACCCAACAGCATTTGATGCATTTGATTGGAGGAGGCTTGTGAAATACCCGACATCACTGAGTTCATCATTAAGGGTTCCAGATCATGTTGTGGTGTTGTTACAGCTGAACTATTTTCCGAACTGGTATCCCCCATTAATAAGGAATAACGTGGACTTTGTATGGGTGATGAGGGTGTTACCGATAGTTTGGATTGTTCCATTTCATTGTGTTGCAATTTGTGTACAATGTTGTTGTCTTTGGTTATATCGCCAGAATAACTGCGCAGCAGTTGTTCCTGTAAAGTGTTGCTGTCATGGGGGGAAGCGCAATAGCTATTGCGATTCTTTAGCTTCAGCAAATCATAGGATGTTTTGGCGGTTAAATGATGCATTGCATTGGGTTTAGGAGAGGAATTGCAGGAATTATTGGAAGAGGGACTGTTGGCACTAAAAGAAACGGTTCTGTAAGTCATAATTTAAAACGAAACGAAACAATAATTTATTTTCATTTTTCTCACTGACAATGCAAATACTAACCTTTGTTTATTAATGTTTTGCTGGGGAGTTTGCTCATTCCTCTTGCTTTCTAAAGCTTCTTCAATCAACATTTTGCTCATGGCTTCCTTAGAGGAAAAACGTCTATCCGCTGTTATATTTGAGCCCGGATAACTAAAACGTTCTTTGGTGTTTGTCGCGTTTGCAGCATTAGAGCTGCCATCTTGGTCTTTTCGTTTCGAACCCAACTGCACGGAAGGATAGCTATAACGGGAGTTAATCGTGCTGCAATAGTTCTTTGGGTTCGTTGTATTGGAAACCATTGATTTCGTTGTCTCTTGATTAAGTTTCTGTTGCCTTTGTTGTGTTGTTATTTCCGAAGAGCCATACAATGAGGACTTCGATAGTGATGGCTTTGGAGGATTATGTACCTGTACACTGGTATACAGAGTCTGGGTAGTGGTTGGAGGCACGGCATGCTCGGGTGTGCCACAGTCTATAAACTGTATATCCGAAAGTTGATCTTCCAATTTATAGCGTTTGCAACAGGATTCATCTCCGGCATGCTCATGGCAACTATCACTGTTGCAATCAGCATTGGCAGAGGTTTGTGACCAATTACTGGGACTGGCAGCCGCAGTACTAGGTGAGAGTAGCAAGTTGAGACGTGGTTGCTTCTTAGGACTGGGATTAACGCTATTCGTTTGACTGGAGAATTCTTCAGGGCGTGCCCTCATAATACGCCTAGAGGTGGCATTTGATGAGGGCGGTATATTTTCCTTACCCACTCGCGGTGAACTGACTAAAGATTCACTTTCTGAGAATATACGCATTTCAGGTTCCTCGCGATCGAAATTTAAACCCAATTCCGATAGTTCTCTGTAAGAAAAGCAAAAAGGGTTTGCATTTTAAACTCTTAAGGGCACTTTGCTTTTTTCCCTCCGTCTACTTACCTTGAGGGACATGTGGTCATATGGCCCCTTTGTGGCGATTGTAGCAGATCGAAATATGAATCATGCGATACAGAGCGTGAATGTCCTGCAGTACGCAGGCTATCTATTGAATTAGAGCGCACACATATCTCTATGGGTTTGCTAATGACTTCACCGCAATAGGAGCGTGTGGTTTCAAACATTTCAATCGATTTGTGTTTATCTTCACGTTTCATTAAAGCACTCTTTGACGGCTTACCATTGACCCCAATTATTGAATCGTTGTCGGCAAATGTCACCTGAGTACCCTCCTTGTGGCGTGGCGGTGGCGAAGAGGAATCATCGCCATGGCTTTGTGTCGTTACAACGATAGATGATTTCAAATCGTGCGTATTGCCATTGCTAACAGGACGTTGATTGCGTGAGAACAATGACTTCCATGAATGGGTCTTTCTTTTTTGCCAGCTTCGTGGCGCCGACAATACCGTGTGATATTTATCTGGCAAGCTAGAGGGACCACCACCCACTTCAATGTAAGAGCCAATATTTTGACCCGAGTTAACACTCGAAATCATATTAATGGGCATAGAATGTTTCATATCGAAACCATCGTAGCGCATTTGTCTTTCTTGAGCTTCTTCCAGGCTTATTAGTTTCGGGCCACTGGCACTTAGGCTTTTGGGTCTTTCCACGCACAACAAACTCTGATCGTGTTCACGCTGTTCCACCAATAGACTTTCACAATCTGTCAAACTGTCCATGCGATTGTCAGCCAAAGAGACAGGAGTTGCACCCTGGGTGGCAATATAGCTTAGACGGGCTGTAGCTTCTTCCAAGGCATCGAATATATGATGGCAATTGCGTATTAAATATTCGGTAACCACAGCCTGGACACCCACGCCCCGTAAGGCAGCTACACCACCCGATTCCAAAGCTGGAGAACGTAATAGATTGGGAGCCCAAACAATAGCCAGATTTTTATCAGTCATACCCGTGCGATCGGAATATTGTGAAATTTTATTTAAATGCTCTGACAAGTATTTTAAAGTTCTGCAAGGTTTTAAACACAAATTAAACGCTTTGAATTATGGTTTTTGGGAAATGCACAGAACACTTACCTGTAATGTGGTGGCGGCAATTTTAAAACCGTCTCCTTCATTAGTCTTAAACGTTCGTTGGATTCGCTTTTGGCTTGTATTGCTTCAACAAAATTATCATACAACTGATAAGTGCACAAGGGATTGGGCAATTCACGAAAATACATTTTCAGCAGCGAGCTAACAGCGTGTATATCCTGTTTCATTTCGGGATTACCCAAGTCGGGTATTCTTTCCTCGTCGAAAGCCCTTCTTAGCTTTTGTATATTCGATGTGATGCCCGATAAACGATAAATGCCGTCAACAATGCCATGCTCTTCAATGAATTCAGCACAACATTTCAAAACCATGGGTATTTCTTGGCCGCTATTCAATAAATGCTCAGAGAGATCACAAGAGAAGACACGTTCTCGATAAATGCCACTTTGTTTAAGACGACGCCGCGATGGTCGCGATAAAATAAACGAGCGGAAAAAGGCTATTAGTTTGCCATGCTTACGCAAAACCGGCTTAGTAGGCGATACCTCCACTTGGCCCACTAAGGGTGCTGGCATGGGAAAATGTCTGGGTATCTTATCGCCTATGGTGGCTACACAGGACTGGGGAAAGAAACCCACTTCATAGTGGGACTTTTGTAAATGCGATTTCTTGCCACGCCACCAAATAGATTCGGCTGGCGAAGGCATATCTATAACGGATATCATATCACCCACTTCTATGGAGATTTCATCTGAAGCCTGGGCCTGATAACGTCTTACACCATAGGCTGCACCCACCGCTGGTGTATTAATAGTGCGCATGGTGTCATCATCGGCCAAAGGTAAACGCCGTCCTTTGTTATCCAACTGCAACCACGTTAATATAGTGCCACAGGTCAATGAATCCGAAGCTATTTTTGAGAACCGTTCCAAGTACTTTTCCACAGCATATTCCACATCTTCTTCACTTTTAAAATCCATTTCCGTTAGATTCTTGAGGCCGCTTATTTTACGATCATAGACACAACGATGCAGCATTTCGTCTAGCATTTGCATGTTATCAAAGGAGCGTTTGACCAGAAATGCATCCGAACGATGAGGAAATACTTTTATAATGAACCAACACGAAGAGGGTGAGAAGGGCCTTAAGGAGGAGGGCCCTTGTGAGGAGTTGACCGTACTGGCTATATCGCCACCAATTGATTGTGATGCAATGCTGCTGTTCAATAACTCGGATTTGTCATCAACTAAACGGACCGATAGGGGTCCTAGTTGGACACGTTCATAGTGAAAATGAGCACATTCTTCGAGTTTGGGAAAACGACACGTTTTCTGAAAATAAAAAAAAAAAAGAATTTTATTAAAAAAATTTCTTCATTTAATTTAACATGTCATTCGAAAATATTTTCTGTTTTTAATAAAGCCTTTCATAACTGTAAATCCTGCCCTATCTCTCTCTACATAAAATAACCTTAAGCAGCCTCTTTTACACACGTTTTAAGTAGAGTTTTAGCATACAATTGAACAGAAAAAAATAACCCACATTAACAACAACAGCAACAACAACAAATGTTAACATAAATTCCTAATGTTAAATGAAAACTCTTTTACGCATTATTACACATCAAACACACACACACACGCATACACATGGACACTAGCAAGCACACGCATAAGCATCATAAAAACATTAAAAGAAACTAAAAAGAGAGCACAAAACATGGAAATAATAATTCCTTCGGTGGAAACAAACATATTTTTGAGCATTTAGCTGCTGTCAGCTTTTGTATTCAACTTTTTTTTATTTATTATTGAAACACAAACAAAATAAAATAAACAACAACAACAAGAAGATCCACACCCACTAACATACTACATAAACTGACCTAATTCACTGCAACAAACATGTAGAAGAAGCAGTAGTAGTAGGATTTCAAATCAAATGATGAGTTAAAAGAGACCCATAAACCGAGGGGGAGAAAGTGAGGGAGAGAGAGAAAAGTATTGCGTAAAATTGTTGTCATTATGAAACATAACAAAAGGAAATACTGAAACTATGTACATTTACACTCTCTCTAGTATGCTCTCGTTCTCTCCTTCACAGGACTATGTAGGCTGAGTAGAGCAGGTTGTATGGTTGTGGGTAAAAAAAAATCAACAAAAAACCGTTTATATATGTGTGCTTGTGTAGTAATGAAGCAGAGTTGTAATAGAATTAATTCTCCCAACTTTCAATTTGTAAATGATTGTGTTTGGTGAGACAAAAAAAGTCTGAATTGATGGTAATGGTTGTAAAATGCAATATGTCTGGTAATATTAATTGCAGCATCTGACAGTGTTATACAAAATTATTGAAAACATTTTATTCTAACAATATACATATCTGCCTTGTAAATGGTGTTTTTTATAGAGGTATAGAACTTTAAGTTGGCATTACTTTTCAAGATGGCGACCGATTTAACAGCTGTCAAGTAATTTATTCTCAGTTTGGTTTGGCAATTCATCATGAATAGACTCACGCCTGAACAACGCTTGCAAATAGTGCAATTTTATTTCGAAAATAATGGTTCTGTGCGGAAAACGTATCGCGCACTACGTCCATTTTATCGTCGACAAAATCGTCCATCAGAGCAGTTAATTCGATTAACCATGGAACGTTTTCGCACCACGTTTACTCTTATTGATAACTCGCATCCCCAGAGACGCTGTACGGTGCGTACAGAAGAAGCTATTGCTGCTGTAGAGCGTAGCATTGAGGAAGACCCGAATGAGTCCATCCGCCATCGAGCACAGGAATTGGATCTGTGTCCATCCACTTTATGGAAGATTTTGCGGAAGGATCTTGGTTTGCGTGCTTACAAAATCCAACTCGTGCAAGATTTGAAGCCAAACGATCATCAAGTAAGGCGTAGATTCGTCGAATGGGCCCAAAACGAGATTGCCGTTGTTCCCGAATTTTCATAAGTGAATTTTGTTTAGCGATGAAGCACACTTCTAGTTGAATGGCTACGTCAACAAACAAAACTGCCGCATTTGGAGTGAAGGTAATCCTCAAGTGTATGTGGAAACACCGTTACATCCAGAAAAACTGACTGTTTGGTGCGCTTTATGGGCTGGTGGAATCATTGGTCCGTACTTTTTCAACAACGATGGTGGCCAGAACGTTACAGTCAATGGTGATCGGTATAGAGCCATGATTACAAACTTTTTCATTCCTGAATTGAATAACCATGATGTCCAGGAGATGTGGTTTCAACAAGACGGCGCAACATGTCACACAGCTCGTGCCACAATAGATTTATTGAAAGACACGTTTGGTGATCGCCTAATTTCACGTTTTGAACCTGTGAGTTGGCCTCCAAGATCTTGTGATTTAACACCGCTAGACTACTTTCTGTGGGGCTATGTAAAGTTATTGGTCTATGCGGTAAAGCCACAAACGCTTAACCATTTGGAAGACAACATTCGCCGTATTATTGCCGATATACGGCCACAAATGTTGGAAAAAGTCATCGAAAATTGGACGTCCAGATTGGACTACATCCGCGCCAGCCGATGGCGGTCATATGCCAGAAATCATATTTAAAATGTAATGCCACAAGATTATCTTTCGGATAAATAAAATTCATGTCAATCGAATAATCCATCGTTGTTTTATTGCAACTTAAAGTTATATACCTCTATAAAAAAACACCCTTTATTAAGTTTTCAAGCTTCCAAAAAAAAACTCCCTATTTTGTAATCAAACTTGTAAGGGAAATAAACATCAAAAGAATGAATTCCTTTAAATGCAATGGAATTACTCCGTAAAGCAACAATTTTGCCATAAAAACCCTAAGAAATGTTGAATCTTTATAACAAATGAACGAATGACTGCATGAATGAATGCATGAATGATTGAGAAAAAAATGTAATGAAAACTGGATGAAAAATTTCTGCTAAGAATGCCAGTGTGTTGATGAGGAGTTGAGGAATTCGTTCTCTTTTTTTCTTCCTCTTTATCTCTGTCCTTTTTTTTTTTTTGTTTGCCCAAAAGGAAAATATTATTTGGGGCGTTGTCTCTTATTGTTATCATTGTTGTTATTATTATTATTATTATTGTTGCTGTTATTGTACATGTTATTACTACTACTACTGTGTTGTTATTTTGCTCTCCTTACAACGTAGCCTAGAAAAAAGGAAAAAGTATTGTCTTGTCTTGTGTTGTAATATTAACACAAATATGACGTTTGAAAGCATTTTTTCATTGTTTTTCCTTTAAAGAAAATCCATTTCATTTGTTTAATTTGGTTTCTAGTAATAAAAGAAAATTAAAATTTAATATTTAAACGATGAAAGTAAAAAAGAAAACAAATTATCATTGGAATTTTGCAAAGGAGTGGCATTAAATTACAATAAAACAGAGGTGATAGTAAAGGGTTATCCAGTTGTTAGGGTTTCATAAATAAAATTAAAGAAAACCCTTCAGCCATCAAAGCTATGATTTCGAATCAAATTTTATACGGGAACTCAGCATTGAAGGTTTGTTACTCTAGCCAGCATAGCTAGTCGGCTTTAATTGCAGCGTAAGTAAGACTTTATATGGTGGGGGGTACAAATTTAATTACAAAATTCGCCTTAATACGCCGGCAGATAGACCCACTCTCAGTGAGAACGCTGTGGAATATCGCTAATTTGGATTACCCGTTACCCTTTCACTATCAGAAATAAGAATACAAGCATTGTGATGATGCCCAGGCCTGACCACATCTGCCACACTTTCAGTCTTATCAAATTTCTTTATAACCTAATCACTCCGTAATATTCGAAAAGTGATCACGTTTGAATCACAATTTTTCTAGCAAAGGTTAGGTTAGGTTAGGTTAGAGGACGTGTACTTGTCAATTAAGACAAGTACAGTACCCGGAGGTCGAATTGACCCATTGTACAATGTCCTAGGTTCTCACACCACGTCTGTTGTGTGTGTTAATTTTATACATGAGTGGTGGGACCTACAGTTTAAAGTCGAATCCGAACGACAGATTTTTTTGAAAAACTTTTCAAGGCAATTTTATTTTAACGCTCAGAGTTTTTGCCAGAAATCTGCTGAGAGGAAGTCGCCGAAGAAATACTTTTTGTATTTTGTCTTGATGTCTGGCCTGGGGCTCGAACCCTGGCTTTACGTCTAATAAGCCAACACACTACCTACTAGACTACAGCGACTTCTAGCAAAAGTTTTGATTATTTTTACGCATTCTTCGTTTGTTAAAGGATACATATTCGTAAATGGCAAAGTTCTGCCTAAATTAATGAAAAATTTAGTTGACGCCCTTTAAAGGCTGGCGGTTTTGAAAGCTCTAAATAGATAACCCGTTAGCAGCACATTAAGTATATGAATAGGGACTGAATTATGAGTATTCAGAGCATGATAAAGCCAAGAATAGTAGAAAATAAAATAATACTTTCAATATAATGCTACATGTTCAACAAACATACGTTTTTCAACGTAAATGGTGGCCAATATTGCGAAGAGAAAATGATATCATCGTTAAAATGGCAGCAAGTTATGGAATCAAACTTGCAAACCATTGGATTGGGGTTTGGATGGAGGCATCTTTTCGAAGTCGGCAGGTACAGCGCATTTAAAAAGCCTGTCGTACCATCGCAACGTCTTCAAATCGAAATATCGCCCATAAGGGCTGTAGTGATGATTATTACGAACAACAATATCTCTGAAATATTTTCGCGCCATACTTTTTGCTGGCCAAACGGCTGCCATAACATTAGATTTTGATACAACGACCCCTCTGGCTGTTTATTATTGCCACGAGTTTTTTTTTTAGCGATACGACAAAGCACGGTGTTTATATTTAAAATAAAAAATCGCCTTTAATTCTATTTTCTGATCAAGTCAAACCAAGGGTAAATACAGAAATATTGAATCAGTTTCATCAGAAATACATGCAATGCACATACAGCTGTGTTCAAAATAATAGGAGTGCTACCATGTAATATTTTCAAAGTTAAAATTTTTTATTCTACCAATTTGCAAAACATGATATATTTTAATGGCGATATGTAAGAAATAAAATATAAAAAAGAATCTTGTAATAACTTTAATATTTACGATGAAATTGATTCATTTCTGTGTTTGCCCCTGAATTCAGTTGATCAAAAAAATAGGAGTGTGAGTGTTCTTTTAAAAATAAAAAAACAGCACATAATTTAAAGAAAAAAGTGAAAAATAAGTACGGAAAAATGTAGTTAAAAGTTTTTCTACAGTGGTTCACATAAATTTTTGTAATAGTGGGACGAGAAAAGCACTGTACTGAAGAAAAGAGAAAACTAATTAAAAATCTTCGAAATAAAGGCAAAACTTACAAAGAAACTAAGGAAATCTTAAGTTACTCCGATCAAATGATCACAAATACATTGAAATATAAAAAAAAGCCTGAAACGCGTGGGCGCAAGGCCAAAACATCTACTGTCGATGACTGCGTCTTCAAATAAAATTCAAATGGATCTGAATCTTGTCGTAAGTGTCCCTACTGTTCGTAGGCGTCTGATGGACAACAATTTATTCGCAAGACGTTCACAAAAGGTGCCATTGTTGACATACAAAACAGGCAGCAGCACGCTTAAAGTTTGCCCAAGAACATATCAAATATCCGAAAGAAAAATGGAGAACTTATTGTGGACCGACGAAAGCAAAATTGTTTTATTTGGTGGCACTGGGTCTAGACAGCCCAACACCAAATATAAAGCTCAGTATACACAAAAGACAGTTAAACATGGTGGTGCAAAACTAATGATAAGGGGAAGGTTTTCATATAATGGTGTAGGCCCAATACATCCAATTAGAGACATAATGGATAGGAACGTCTATGTTGGCATTTTGAGAGAAGTGATGTTACCATATTCCACACCTCTAAAATGGATATTCCAACAAGACAATGACCCGAAACACACCAGTAAATTAGCAAATTAGTGGTTTCGGGTTAATGGGGTAAAGGTTATGGCGTGGCCAGCTCAGTCTCCTGACCTTAATCCCATAGAACATCTATGAGGGATATTAAAAAATATATTGCCGAGAGAAAACCGTCAAATGCAACTGAGTTGTGGTCTGTAATGCAAGATGGGTGGAATAAAATTCCACTAAAACGATGTCAGAATTTAGTTGACTCCATGCCTCGTAGATGTGCTGCCGTAATAAAAAGTAAAGGCTATTCTACCAAATACTAATCGTATTTAAAGTTTCTGATTATAGTCATAAGCATTTTTAACTTTTTTTATAGTAAATTTTTATGAAAACTGAAATACTCCTATTATTTTGAACAGCACTTTTTAAGATATTTTTTTTAAACTTCCTGTTACTTACTTGTTGAAAGCTTAATGAATAACTTAAATAATTTAGTATTGAATCAACATTACATTACACAAAAAAATTGAATTAGACCATGTTTTTTATTTGTTAAAATTTAAGCTTTTGTTTTTCAATGGGCTCACTCCTATTTTTATGAACACAACTGTACATATGTATGTATATGGAAAAGTTTGTTTTTCTATTTTTCTTCTTAGATAACGTTGTAATTAGCTGTAGAACATGTTTTTTTTTACAAATTAGATAATATTTTATGATAGAATTGCTATTCGTTTGCGCTCTACTGTATATTGTTATAATAAATTTTTTAATATTTCAGTATTAAATAAACAAAATCCATTTAATTGTTATTATTTTAATGCATTTAAAAAAATTTGGAAAAAAAACACAAAAACCCGGTAGAATCACTAATAAAATATGTATTTCAGAAATTTCAGTTCTTTTTTTTCGTTCACTGTAAACCGTTTCACCGCTTGAAAACCATTAATTTCCGATTTTTTGTTTTTGTTTTTTGTTTTCTGTAATCAAAACTCTACACTTTTCTCTTTAGGAGTTTGTTTACAAATAATTACGATTTCCAAAACACAGAGGGAGAGAGACAGAGAGAGAGAGTGGGAACTGTTTGTGTATGTGTGTTATTTCTTACCTCCAAATCTAAAGTCAATGAAATTAGTTTTCCTTTTCGGTTTAAAGGCATTTTAAAATCGTTGGCAATTAAACAAAAACACCAACAAATAAAATAAAATAAAACAATAGTAAGAATATGTAAAATGTAAAATAAACTTGTAATTAAAAACCACGTAAATTGTTAACAAAGAACCCACTCACATTAAACTGAAATCAAATGAGAAGATGAAATTCTATCTTTACTTGTGTGACTCCATACAGCCAACCAACCAAAACTTTTTTCTTTTTTTTTTGCTGTAGAACTCTCTGCCAGTTTTATAATTAAAAACCAACCATATGATGATGATAATAATGATGGTGGTTTAGCGTTTTTTTTTTATTTTTATTTTTAAATTTTTTTATTTTTATTCTTTTAAGAAAATGAAGCACTTTATTGGTATGAATCACTTGGGTTTTTAGTTACTAACAACCAACCAACCAACCACCGAACAACAACAACAAATGAAAAACAAATTACAACACCATTAAATGTGCATTGAAATTGGAAAAAAATTGCATTTTAAGAAAATACACACACACACACACACACAACACAACAGCGACACTCAAAGCAGAGAGTCTAATTTTACAGTGTTTTAAAGCGTTTTAGAAAAATATTTCAATTCCATTTCACATTTTTGCATTGCATTTCGCATTTGCGATTTAAAGAAGAACAAAAACAAAACAACAACAAAATGAAAAACAATGAAAATAACAACATAACATGGAAAATGCTTTAAATTTTAAAGGCATAAAGCATGACATTTTAAAAAGCACACGCACACACTCATAAATGTTCACACTCTCTACACAACATATAAAATATTCTCACCTGAATGCTTTAAAAGAAAAAAAGAGAACAAAAGCAACAAAAACAAACAAAAAAATCAAAGTAAAAAAATATTTTAAAAAGGGTGGCATAACGTTGACGTCGTACTAGTCGCGTACATACAAGCATTGAACAAAAAAAACTGAAATAATAAACATGCATGCATGACTTCTGTATTCTATGCATGTGTAAGTGAATGACTGAGAAACAATTCCTTAAAAGAAATACCAGAAATACCACCGAGAAAACAAGAAGCCTTGAGAGAGGTGAAATATAAGGCGTTTAAGTATGCCATAACCACGACAGAGGAACTACAGAGAGTGAGAGAGAGACAGCGAGAGAGAGGGATGTAGAAAGTGTGGTAGGAAAGCAAACAAAATAAAACCCTTTTATGCTCAAGAGTTGTTTTCTACATTGTTGCTCGTCTCTGATGCTCGTTTCTCATGACGTAAAAACAAAAGCAATAACAACGAAAAACAAAAAACCAGAGAAATTCTAAAATTCAATGCAATTTTTATTTGCAGCGATAAATGTATGCCTGGCATTTACTTTTTAAAGATTTTTATTTTCGTGTAATACCCCCGGCTACGTTGTAGATGATCCATCCTTGATTTGAATTTTTTACATACTTTTTACGGCATTTCGGCCGGCATTCAGGGCACGAATTATGTCCGATTTGTCTCTAAACACAATAGACTTCACATGTCATTTTACTTTACTCAACAACAACAAGAATAACACAGGAATAATAATATTTACGTTGTTATCCTAACACTATAAGATTTTCATTAGCAGCTTAGCTGCCTCATGGTTGCTAGAAAAAAAATTGTTTTGCTGGCAACCTTTAACGGCAGACTTTCACTCTACATAACCTTAATAGGCACTCGTACGCCAGGTGCTTTACCCTGCTTTACAGTGTTGGCCGATAGAAGACCAGTAACAACAGTAAAGTAGGAAATAAACGTTTTTATGTTTTTTGTTACGATTTTTTTTTAAGAAAATTTCATGCTCGACTGGTCAAGACTTTTCCAAGGCAATTCTTTTTTTTCTCTTTTCTTTTTTGCCGAAAGAAATCGTATTCGTTTGTTTAGTAAGTGAACAACACAACTGCATGGATTTTTATCAGTTTTTCTATTACATTTTGGGTTTAATTTTCTCTTTTTGTTTTGTTTGTGGTATTTGTCCAGTCAAATTGGAAAAAAAAAGATTGAATTTCTCATACTGAAAAATTTTTGCCTTAAACTTATAAATACGTAAAGTGTGGATGTATTTATGAATGTATGACTGTCTGTCTGTATGTATGCATGTGTGTTTAGTATGTTTTTAAATTTTTTTTATTTATTTTTTTTGCATTAAAAATTCATTTTGTCCAGAATAAATGATGGGATTTTGCTGGCATTTATTATTACAGAGTGTGCACACATGCATGGCAACAGTGGCTACTAAGTCGAATGGACTCTGAAGTAATAAAACAGGAAAAATATTTGTTTCTTAAATACTCTTTGTGGTGATAAAAAAAATTTTAAGACATGAGATTAAACCACCTCTCTCGCTCTCTCTCTCTCTCATTAAAATGTTGTATATTCGCTAACCTATGAACAGAAAGACAGAAAGTTTCATTCTGTCCCTAATAGGTTCATGAAATCTAACTGAACTTGTAGGAAAATGTCATCTGCATAGGTTTTTACCCCACAGGAGACCTGCACTTAGTTCATCACAAGATTCCATAAGAGGGGAAAAAGCACCCCCCATGTGATATATTCCTACCTATCCACCTAGTGATGAACGAGCATCGGGTAACGATTGTAACTTTAATATCTAACTCAGCATAGGGTCCTGTACATTCAACCACATCAGTTGAAGGCCCCCTATATGTCCAGGAAGCTATCTAAGATATTCCGTACACGTTAAGTTATGTAATACTATGTTCAGATATGCATTTTTATTGAGTCAATATTCGGTTTATTGAGTACAATATTTTAAGTGTTCACACATAATAATATACGTTGTTCAGCTGCTTATTCAATATTCATTTGACAGCTGGTTGTTTCAACAACATTGTTTTTATTTTGTTTTTTTTTGTTTGTCATTATTGACATTTGAGTTGTCAAATATCAACAGAAAGTGTTCGGATAACTGTAATATACTCACTGAACATACTTACGACAGTGCTGCATTTTAAGTTTTACTCAATATAATAAAAATTTGCGTATTTATTGCGCAATTATTAATTGAAAATTTGTATGAAATATTGAACTCAATAATGGCGTTTATTGCGATTTACGCAATAAAGGTGCATATCTGAACACCGTATAAGACGGTCTGAACAGATCTCCCTCTATAGTATGCATGCAGTCCCTTGGGCAGGAGGTTACCATCCCGGATCTAAGGTAGATTAATATTAATGTGTCCTTAGGTGTGATATAAGAGTTGCGTCCCGCCTGCAATATGAAGACCATTTCAACCGTACACCAAAGCGAAGGTATGAAATTCAAACGATGACTGGCGAGTAAAATCTCTCCGAGGATACCTATGTATTCTGTTCTTAAATGTTTTAGAATGTATAATGGATTCTCCTGGTGTAGAATATTCATTTGCTTTCTCCTTTTAACATAAACCGTTATTAAAAGCTTTCACTGTGTGTATTATTTGTGTATTAGAAGAGGGTCGTAGGCATACAAACAATTGTTGGAAAAAGTTTAAATACTTATGAGCATTCACTCACTCACCTACATACATATTGCATTTACATACACAAACAAGCATGCAGCAAACAATTACAAATTGTTTGGTTGTGTGTACAAGTACACACATACAGTAACAAATAAAATCATTGGCAAACGTCCAAGTTGCTGTACACATTGTGTGAGTTTTTTCTCTTTAAAATCTACGTACGTGGGGTGTTATTTGGTATTTTTTTTTTACTTTTTTTTTCTGATATAAAATCGTTGTCGCTGCTTATTGTACACAGAGACAGACAGTTTATTGTTGTTTTTCTATTTTTTTGCTGTTTTTTCCGTAGGTTCTTCTCATGTCTCGCATTATATATTTAGAAAATATTACAAAGAAAGAAGAAAAAAAGGAAAAGAAAAGAGAATAAAAAAAGATTTGTTTTCCTTACAAATCAATTACCAACACACACTACATGTTGCTCAAACAATGTTTTGCCATTTTTTTTAACGCGATTTTCTTTATTGTTGTCGTTCGACCAGCAACTATTTATGTGTAGACAATAATATTGCAAAGCAAAAAAAGGGCTAAAAATACTTGAAATGAGGTTAAGTTGGTCTTTTTTTTTCTTGCTTTGCCTTGCTTTCCTTCCATTAGACTTCCATTATATATTTCTGGCTATTCTTTAATGCAGAAAGACATTTTTTTCTTCTTCTTGTTTTTTCGCTAATAATTCTTTCTTATAGAAAATGTCTTGTAAAGAAAAGAGAACACAATTATAAAAAAAAATGGGAAAAAATAGTTTATGATTCTTGTTATCTAAAATTAAATCGCTTTAGTAACAATAAATTTAGAAGAAAAAAATCTTCATTTGAGAATTTAAATTAAAAAAATGTTGTTTACTTTCTCTCTTTGCTTATGAAAATATTAGATTCTACAAAAAAACAAATTTGTTCAAAATGAAGTTGAAATAAGCCTTATTGAAACCATATAAATGTCGTTTTGGTTGCTACCATTTTGCCACTTTTGGTTTAAAATCTTTGGGTTTTCTGAACAGTATGCTCAATCAATTGCGTTGTACGCAATCACGGATTCTTTGCTTGGAATTTAAATTCATACCATCAAGAGAATACTGCAGAGATCGAAAGAAATAAGAAACTTAAGACACAAAGTTTAGATGCGCCATGGATGATGCATTAAAACCTTAATAGTTAAGCTCTCTATGTTTTGTCTGGTATGGGGCGCTGTCATAATGTCTTTTCTACTGATCAATTCTGTTCATTTTAATTGAATTGTTTACTTTAAATGCAATAATTGCAAACCCAACACGACCGAGTAGTTTCTAGAAACAGTAGTTTCACGATTTGGCGATGTCAATTGGCCACAAAAATCCTGTTATTTGATGCCGTTAGCGTTTTTTTCTTTCTTTATGAATCTAACCTAAAAATCGCGTGTACATAAGCAACATTCCTCAATTATAAGACGAAATGTGCCAAAAATTGGTTGAAAACTAACTCAAAGGATCGACTGTTGTATCCAACACAGAAGCGACCATTTAAATGACATTGTCTTGCGTAAACAAAAGCATTATATTGGAAAAAAGAGTGTGTTTCATTTATCTTTTAAATCCAAAAAATTATTAGATAACCCGATAGAACATTTGATTGACATCAACAGAAGATCTCTTTCAAATACCAAAATATACAAGAAAAAAAATGTTCAATAGATTCCACCACGCCTAATAAGCATACGAAAATACAATACTTGTACCGTTTTTTTTGTATTATCACACAGTATTATCGATAATCTTGCATTTAATCTCTTAAATGCTGTCCTTTACTTTCAAAAACAAAACAAATGTCTGCCCATAAATTATTGCCTCTCTTTCACTCACTTGTGCTCTCTTGAAAATATTGTAACAGAACGAACAGAGTAACAGAGTAAAACAAATAACCCTGCCTGTTATGCATGCAATAAAATCAACAAAAGCAGGCAAATAAAATTAAAAGAAAAAGATGAAAAAAATCTCTCAAAGTACGTATGATTATCAATAAAGAATTGAACTTAATGTCACAACAACATTAAAACACCCACTCTTTCTCTCTCGTGTGTGTACACACACACCCCCTTTACGCCAAAAAATAATGCACATTTATGTTGTTGTTTTTAATACGTTAAGATATGCATGCGTATGTGTGTGCTCTGCTTAAAGCAAATTCTAAAGATAAGAAAACATCGTTTAAAGGGGGTTTCCTAACATTCTCACTCTATTATATTTTTTATTATATGAACATGCACATAAGTACATATGTATGTATGTGTATATGTGTATGTAAATACAATAGAACTCATGCTCTTTTTATTTTGTTTTATTTTGAGTTTCTCTTTTTTTTTGTAATTGCTTGCAATGACTTAAACTAAGAATTGTAATTAAATGAAATACTTGAGACAGTATTATATGAGCATGGAAGAGTGTGGGAGGAAGACATACGTGTGTGATGTGTATTCTTATGTTGTGTTTTTGTTACAAATGAATCCTTTTGTTTTTGTAAATATTTTATATTTGTTTTTCATGCTCTTCTCTGTTACATTTGGATGACGACAAAATTTATGTTAAACAAGTCAGGCAAAAACAATTCAATGTGTGTGCGTGTGTGTGGGAAGTTTCTCTTCCCCTACACTGAAAGCAATATATGGGTGGTTTTTAAAATTATTGAGTAGGTGAGGGCATTTTATTAAAAAAAGTTTTTTTTTTTGCTGAATTATAGTAAAGAGAGAGAATTTTTAATGAGTCAAACTTGAATGTCAATTCAATAATAAGTCAATTGATCTACACCTGCAGATTCAATAATTGGAGGTTTAACAACTCTTGTTGCCTAGAAACAAAGGTCGTTGTAAACACTGTATTACATATTGAGGTGAGGTACTTTCTCAAATGTGGCGTTGCCTTCATAAGATGTTCGTTGGTTAGGTTTTCCTATGATATGATTTTCGTTTTTACTATTATCTCTGTTAGATCACGGTGATTCTGGATGGAATACTCGAAAAGAAGGAATGAAAGCCAATAATTTTATAAATTTCTTTAAATGCTTGCATTTGCAGTCAAGCATTTTTAGTTTATTTCTAGAAGATTTTCTCTCAGTGTATGTTTGTTACGAAATGAAAGTGAAAGAACTCGTGTTATGTCGCTAGCAATGACTGTGAATGTTCTGGTTCTACTGATAAGGGGTGACAAAAATCATTCAAATTTTCATGCTTTAAATATTATAAAACAAGCAACATACAAACGTATGTAAAATGAACAGACAACGAGAGAGTGAGTGCAGCTTTAGGCATGGTCTACAGTTGTACGGTAAAACTCCTGCATGGGTGGTGGGTAGATATGATATGGCAAAGCTTTAAGGCAAGTAGTTAAGGCAGAGGAATGTAAAACATGAAGTAATGCCTGATGATGAGTGAGTAGAGTGGAGTGGAGTGCTAATACGCAATGACAAGACAACCAGCACATAAGCAGGCAAAACACTTAATTTTAATTAATCTGAATCAGTCCTTTCAACAAATACTAGCAATAGCAAATAGCAGTTAAAAAGATTAATGCTTTCTTAGTAAGCAAAACCGGCTTGTTAAGCCTTATAAATCCAATGCAAATTGGTTTATTTAATCAAAAAGCCTTAAAACATTGAAAATCCATTCCAATTTATTAAAGCAAGTCAGCTTAAAAGGCTTAAAACAATTAATCTTTCTGGCCAGGCCATAGCCAGACAATTAATGTTTAGATTTTTGAGATTTTCTTCGTCTTTAGTTTCTCATGACACATACATTGTAGTGCTTTTAAACTGGTCTTTGCAACTCTGGTCTCGTTTTTTTTCTGTCTGTCGCTTTAATTTTTCTCCATTTTTTTTAGTGTGTAACTGTCTGGCATTTGAATTGAATTTCTTGGTTTATTTTATTGAAAATTTTTTATTACTTTTTTTACTTCCTTAACTTGATGATGAATTTGTCAACTTGTCTGCTGCTGCTAAAAGAAAATTGCATTTCCTTTTCTTTTTTTTCAATTTATTTTACAGCTAAAGAAGCTTTACAGCTCATTTCCTAAGCATATTCTGGAGCAAATAATCGAATTTTTAAATGTTGATCTAATTCTCTTGGTCTCTCTTTCTGTCATTCTTTAATAACGAATTGCCATCATCGAAATGCCAAACCAACACGTACCCAACACTTGTCACAATAAATTAAATAGATGCCTTTTATATCCTCATCCTTCCTCTCTCTCTCTCACTCTCCCTCAAAAAAAAAATCATTGCCTATATGCAAGGCGTTAAAATGAGAAACAACAATAAAAAGTCTACTTTAAGGCTGTCAAAAAAAAGGCCAAAATGTCACAAAAAAAGTACAAAATTCTTTTGATAACTAAATTTACATATAAATAGACCTTCAATTACACTCAACTCAACAACCCTCTCCCCCTCTCTGCATACTTTTGTTTTAAAGTTCTAAATTTAAAATCGTTTCCTTTCGTTCTTTCATGCAACTCAACTGCCATTTAAACGTGTCTGAAATGATTGCTACGGACAAATGTTTGGCAACACCCTCTTTTTGTGCTACAAAAAACCCCAACCAAATTTAAAAAGGGAAAAAGGGCCTGAAGTCTTATTATTGCTAAACCCGGTATGTGTGCTGGCTGGCTATCACCAGAGACATAAAAAAACTGTCATGAATTTTTTAACATAAACGCGGTATTTATTTTTGGGGAAGAACTTACTTTTGAAGTGGTAGAGTGTTTTTTGGGTGATTTTTTTGAAAATAATTTACCTTAAAGTAGGCAATGAAAATTAAATAAAGAGAGAGAGAGAGATAGAGAGAGTGAGGAAGCGTTTAAAAACGTCTGTGAAGCAACGAAATTGCATAAAAAGAGGACTTAAACGACAGTGATTATATCGTTAAGGATTTACGAAGTGCCTTTTTGGTGGCACTAGTACCCTGCGAACAGCTGTCACAAAGGCTAACTTGAACGGTTAACTTTTACGATGGTCTACGCATGCTAAGACGTTAGACCCAAACGTCTCGGTTCTAAATGTTTATTAGAATCTCTACACATTCTTAGCAACCTTTATTTAAAGCGGAGACAACTGGAATAGTAAATCAGATCCTCCTTCAAAGGTACAGCGATGGTTTGAAATTAGCTGGAAAACCATTCTAGGGACTTGGAATTCAAATATTTTTATAGAAGCTCTTATCAGTGAGCAGTCCATTAGCTGGCCCGTAGGGTACCAAAAAACTCTTTCTGACGACATATCAACAACAATTCCAATACGACAGAATTACAGAAAAAGGTTGTGAGGTAGAAAAAGATTTTGGCTGCAAAAGAATCGTTTTACGTCTAATACCAAAGAAAATAAAGTATAAAGAATGTGCATTTTAACATATTTTGAAATATTTTTCAAAAATATTTCATGACGCGGGGGAAAGATAGAAGGGAATGATACAGAAACCAAGAGCGTAACAATGCGTTGTTCTCATTGTGCATTTTTGTTGTTTGACCACTTTTTATTTATTTTTCTGGTGTTAAAACAGACGTCGGCACCAATGTCCCTCAGGGGAAGAACATCTTCGGCTCTTTACACACATAGGACACGAACATCAAGAATGTTCGTTAAAAAGAACGTAAAAATCTTATCAGTTTTTAAAGAAGAAGTTTCATGTCGCTTTTTTCAGACTTCAATGATACACCCAAAGAAATATCACAGTAGTATTCACTAATATCAATGAGAAATGATTTAGATTTTTTAGAAGAATACTTGCCAAGTTAAATACGGTGTCTTAGTGTCTTAGTGCAGTACAATTTTTCTATATTTTCCGATTACATATACATATCATTGGGTTAATAAGTAGACTTGAAATTATTACTAACAATTTTCCTCTAGGTTAACAAATGCCTATGATTATGGATTGGTAAGTAAGAGAGAAAAAATAAGTTGAGAGAATTTATTTATTTACAGCCATATAAAAGTGTTAGTAATATACGCTATTTTTATTTTTATTTCATCAACATGCATATGTAAAGCTGTCTATCTTTGGCTTAATAATTTTGGATAAATAAAAATAAAATAAAAAATCGATTTTATTATTAAAAGAACATAAAGCTATCCATCTTTGGCTTAAAAATTAGGCCATGTTTTTTAGATAAATAAAAATAAAAAGAATAAAAAAACCATTTTTTATTAAAAGAAAAAAACAAGCATTCCAAAGCATTTAAAAAAATTATACTATATGGGACAAAATCAAATACGCCCAGCTAATGACATAGAACATTTTTAACACAAAATATTCTTCGAGTGTTATTCTGAAATAAAATGTTAAAGCATCCGCAGCACATGTATTCTTGTCGCAGTCTGATCGGCAACTAAATCAAAAAACACACGAATACATACACATGTACATACGTACGATGAGAGCAACATATTGTTACGCTCTTTGTTTGTGTTTATTTTCCTTATGTCTTCCTCCCTCTCATCAAGAAATGATTTTTAAAAATATTTTGGTGAGAGCGGGTCGTAATGTTACGACCCACCATAAGAAATTTTACTTCTACATGACGCGTATTCTTTATATCCATATTCTTTGCTAATACCAATCGAGTGGCAAATGGAATGCCAGAGGAGTTTTGCCCAGACTCTACACAATCAACAGAGAAAGTAAAGGACTACAAGAAGTGGAGACATTGTCAGTTGCTCAGGTGGACGTTACAGGAAGCCGATATTCGTATAGAACTGAACTGTAACTACCATAATGTTTGACCGTAGTGCTCTGGGCGATCTCTGGTCAAAAAATCTATGGTTCTAATCATAGGGCTTTGAAGTAATTTCATTGAGGAAAAGTGCCACACTACTTGCCTTGCAACTCCTTGTGAAGAAGAGGAGTTGATAGATTACTTGATCCCTAAACGATGTCGTACTAAGGCATAAGAGATGCAAGACATGACGTAATAAACCTGTTAGGTGAACAGTATATTCAGATACCACCATTGAAGTACCTGCTTCGGTTCCTTGTGTTGTAAGGCGGTATTTAACTACGTTTACATAATAATATTGGAAATATTAAACCAAATTTACGTTAAAAACTAAGCTAATGCTACAATTTAACAATTTTTAATTAAATGATACTGGCACAGCCAGCACACAGAAAAAAAAAACGAAACTTTCCTTCAACATTAGAAAGAAATGAAAACAACAACAACAAGTAGAAGAAGAAATTTGTAGATTAATTAAGCAAAAAGTGTCGATAATTTAAACGCACGATTTATTTCAAAAACATACGATTTACGTGATCATTAGGATGGATTAAATGGCAGGCAAACAGCCAGTAAACCAGGCAGGCAGGCAGGCAAGCACACAGACAAGATAGACAGACAGACACATACAACAACGACGTGAAGAAAATAAAAAATACTCATGCACTCATTTAATGTTGTTGTTAGTGTTGTTGTCGATGCCAATAAAACTCAAGAAGAAAAAGTTTATTTCTGGTTTCTGGTATCAAAAAACAAGAAGAAAAAGAGAAAAAAAAGGTAAGCAAACTAAAACTACTAAAATACGTGACCCTGCTAACTAACAAATGAAAGCCGTGTTAAGGCTTCAACAAATAATTTCCCTTTTTGCCACACCAATCATCTCCCACCATAATACACTCGAAAATATATGTATGAACTCAACAGCCCTTATTCACAATGAAACAGAAACAAAAACAAAAACAAGTAGATAAACTTTCTCTCTTTATCTTTAATTGATGATGAGTTTATAGGCTTACGACAACAACAACAACAACAATATGAGAGATCATAAGGAATAAAAAACGAAAAACACCACATTAGCAACCCTTGTTGCAGTGCCACACAGAACAAGTAAACACTGTTACCATTGCTCCCCATATACCCCTGCTCCCTTTTTGATTTTGAATTGCTAGACTTCAAAACAAAAAAAAAGAAAGAAAAACAAAATTTTTGTTTCCGTCATTTTGAGTTGCCAACAACTGCCACAACAAACAAACAAAGTTTGTTACTTCGGACCGAGAGAGAAAGAGAGAGAGAGAGAGAATCAACGAAAACATGTTGTTTTATGTCCCCTCTTAAATTGTTGTTGCAAACATTTGCTTTAAATTGTTATTAAAGCGTCTGATTGTTTTCCCTACTCTAACTCCACATCATTCTCTGCACATCATTCTCTCACACACTCTCAGTTTATTTCTCCGTTATCTTGTGTTGTAGTCCTTATATTTGTTTTTGTTTTTAAAGTGGTTTGTTTATGCTTAAAGGACTGTCTCCAGATTGTACACCAAATTGTCATTCCCCACCAAGTAAACACATTTCAATTTTATTTTGCGCCGTTAAAATACTTGGTACCTTACTTTGGAGTGTTGAATACAAATGCGAGGAAAATTTAAACAAAAACAGGTGGCACGAGTCAATTTTTAACAACTGAAATGTGATAATCGGCAATTCAAAGCCAAGATCAGTCGGAAACCATAGGCAGACTCAAACGTGTAGCAGGTTAAAGCCTAAAAATAGGTAAAGTATGCTCTGCAGTACATTGAAGAGAAGATCGAGACTACAACGGAAGCATCAGTAGGAAGCAATAGGAAATATCCTGGACACTACAGACTGCTGACAGTACGTATAAGGCAAAAATATTTAATAAGGATTTATTAGGTAAGCCAAGAGCGTTTTTGTTAAAGCCTAAAAGCAAGCAATGATGTATGAATTGGTTTTTTTTTTATTTTCTCTATTTCGTCTATTTTTGTATTTAGTTTTCCCTATAAGCCTTGTTTTTGAGTCCGTTTTTAATTTAAATCTCTTGCAGTCATTATTTCTTAAATAATTTTCTTAAAAATGGGGTTTTAACATTTATGTGAAGCCTAAAAGTATGCAATTAATTGTTGATTTTGTTACATGTTAAGTTTTTAATGTTAAAATATGTTTTTTTACTTACCCCTGCTACACTTTGAGCCACTACCGGTTTACCGGCTCCTGCCTTAACCAACGCCATGCTATTTTGGCTCAAAGAACCAACGTATGATGACGAAGACGATTGCTGTTGCTGCTGCTGAGTATGCTGTTGCTGCTGCTGTTGTTGTTGCAATGAATCATTGGAGATGCATGAAATCTGTGATGAATTCATAAGCGCAGCATAATCGGGGGGTAAAATATGAAAATTTAATTGAGCCGCTATTGTCGAATCTGCAGTAAAATCTGTGGCTGAAGAGTCCATATCACCACCACCACCCATATCCACGGCAGCATTAAAACTTGTACTTAAAGCCGAAGGCGTTGTAGACAAGCTGCTAGCATTGGCGGCAGCAGCTGCTGCAGCAGCCGCTGCTGTTATTAAATCCACAGTGGGTGTCAAATTGTGATTTGTACTTAAAGTACTGGAAATAAGAGTAGGATTACCGATTATGGTAGAAACAGAAGACGATGACGAGTTGGATGCTAATGCTAATGCTGCTGCTGCTGTACTGCTAGCAGATGAAGATGAAGCCGAACCCACTGAAGTGGTTAAATTAAGAGAGCGTATCTTCTCAGTCATTATAAGTTTTAGTCAAAGTAAGATGAAGAAGAAGGATGAGTAGTAAGAGAAGCAGTTAGAAGGTTAACAGTTAAAAGCCATAAATTAAGGAGAGTCTTTTAGTAAAAGTTTCATAAGGAATAGAAAAACGTCTTCGTCTTCGTTCCACGTTCGTCGGTCTTTGTGGTTTTGTTTTGAGTTCGTGTAGTAGTAGTAGTCCGGAGGTCAGTTCGTATAGTCCGTTAGATCCTTACGTCAGTAATTAAAACAGACAATTGATGTTATTTTTAGCGTTGCTGTTGTTCTTGTTGTTTAAGGGGTTAAATATTCTGCATTAATGATTCATTTTTTTTATTTTTGTTTTCTTTTTTCTTTCGCTTTTGTTGTGTTTATTAAAATGTTTGCATTAATCAGCTAAAACGAAAGAGAGAGAGAAAGAAAGAGACGAAAGCATGATTATTATGAAAGAGTGAGAGTCGTAAGTAAATAAGAGCAAATTATGTGTGTGTGTGTGTGAGTATTTCGTATTTTCGTTCACATGCTTAATTATCATTCTATTCTAATTCTAATACTCTGATTAATTACAAATTAACTGTATTTGACAGCTTTATGAGGGTTAAATAATTTATTAAAGAAAATAAAAAAAAAAATGTTTTATTGTGTTGATCTTTTAAGATTTAAAAAAATAAAATTTTTTTTGGTGTCTTTCTGTTTGCAAACAAAGTTCAATCACCAGTAGACCAGCAGACAATACAAGAAACTTTGAACTGCCTTAACAAACAAAGAAAAATCACAAAATGATCTTTAAATTGGCTTAAATTGTCTTGAAATTAACCCTTTAAAGACGGTAAAAACATGACTAATTTTTTATTACAGTTAATATGTACATCAACTGATTTAGTTTTCATTTTGTTCGTATATCAATGAATTCAGCTAAGCTGAATATGAACCGAATATTGCAAAAATTTAAAAATAATTACTTATCTTTAACCAAATGCTATAAAGTAGAAATTCAGCTAGCTGAATATGAACCGAATATTGCAAAAATTTAAAAATAATTACTTATCTTTAACCAAATGCTATAAAGTAGGAATTCAGCTCCATGAACATGAAGCAAAAGCTATAAATTGATAAAATAACGACGTATTTTTATCACTTGCTATAAAATATTAATTCAGCTAGCTGAATATGGACCAAAAGTGGCAAATCATAATCTATTTTACCATATGCTATAAAATATTAATTCAGCTAGCTAAATGTGGACTAAATACCATAAATTTTCAAAATCATAGGTTATATTTTATAATTTCCAATAAAATATTAATATAGTTAGCTGAATATAGACTATGAGCCATGAATTTCTAATACAATGACTTTTTTTTGATATTTACTGTATTAATATCAATTCAACTGAATACCCATTCATCCCACTATATACTTAAAACAGCAAGATTTTCGCAGGCTGAGTATTCATTTTGAAAAGCTGAACACATATTAGAACCATTGCAGCGTACACAGTCTGCAAACTGGTTGCCCAGTTCAGTAAGCTTAATGCGCTGAATTCTTAATTCAACCAGCTGTATACCTAATTCAGCTGGCTGTATTAATTTATAACGGGTGATTTTTTAGCTATTATGTTTTTGGCAACACTGGTTTATCAAATCATTGAATTTTATTATCAAAATGCGTGCTCTGTTAAGAAAGTTCATCGCGCGTTCATCTTCCATTTTATGGTCAGTTTAAACGACCCACTGAAGCGGCTATTCGGGCTATTGTGACTAAATTTCGCACCAAATTTACATTGTTGGACATTAAACCACCAACACGCTTACGTAGAGTGCGAACTGAAGAAAATATCGCAGCTGTATCGGCCAGTGTTAATGATGACCATCAGTTATCGATTTGTCGCCGTTCGCAGCAATTGGGCCGCTGTTACTCAACAACGTCGAAAATTTTGTGGAAGGTTTTAGGTGTGAAGCCTTTGAAAATACAGCTGGTGCAAGAATTGAAGCCGAATGACCTACCACAACGCAGAATTTTTGGTGAATGGACTCTTGGAAAGTTGGCCAAAGATCCACTTCTTTATCGAAAAATTGTGTTCAGCGACGAAGCTCATTTTTGACTCAATGGATACGTAAATAAGCAGAATCGATTTTGGAGTGAAGATCAGCCAGAAGCATTGCAAAAGCTACCAATTCATCCAGAAAAAATCACAGTTTGGTGAGGTTTATGGGCTGGTGGCATCATTGGACCGTACTTCTTCAAAGATGCTGCGAATCGTAATGTAACTGTGAATGGTGAACGCTACCGTGAGATGATATCCAACTTTTTTTTTTGCCCAAAATTCAAGAGCTTGACTGGCATGACATGTGGTTTCAACAAGACGGTGCCACATGCCACACAGCATGCGTAACAATGGACTTATTCACGTTTGGGACCGGTCAACTGGCCGCCTAGATCGTCCGATTTAACGCCTTTAGACTATTTTTTGTGGGGCTATGTTAAAGCTCATGTCTATACAGACAAGCCCGCTTCAATTGACGCATTGGAAGACAAAATTGAAGGATTTATTCGTGAGATACCGGCCGAAATGTTGGAAAGAGTATGCCAAAATTGGACTAAGCGGATGGACCATTTGTGGCGCAGTCGCGGTCAATATTTGCATGAAACAATCTTCAAACATTAAATTATATGGACCGTACTATCGATTCAAATAAAGATTTCATGCATTTTTCTCAATTTTATGTGTTTTTTTTTGAAAAATTTTCCTATAGCTCTTAAAAAATCACCCATTACTTCTTTTTTAGATTTTCCATAAAATTTTCCCCATAAAAAATTGTTTTCAATATTTTAGAATTTCACCTCTTAATGGGTTAATTCTGACCTGGAAAACAAGTGGCTTCTTAATGATTATTTTTATGTACGTTTTATTATGTCTCACAAAAACTACTGGTTCTCCTCTCTTTTAAGACTGTTTTCTTCAGATTCTTACAAAAAAAAAATTCTAATCTTTTCGAAACAATAGCTCATTAAACAGAATCTTTTAAAGGGTCTTGGCAAAGGTTTTTAGTATCACCGCATACCGCTATTACGAGCCAAGTTAAAGTAACTGCCGGCTAACGTTTAAACTCCCTCCTTCCCATTTTCCCATCGTAAGAGAAATATTCAAAAAATCTGTGCGATGGGTTCACACATGAATTGTTTAAACAAAAGACTTTTAACGACGGCTGCTGCTGCTTCTTATTCTTCTTCCTCTTCTTAAATAAAAAACACAAAATTAATTACAGATTTACGGTTACAATAAGAACAACAAAAATGTTCGTTTTAATGTTTTATGGGAATGTGTTCCAAGCAATCAATGCAGTTGGTTGGTGGTGATTTAAATCTCAAGCTTTGCTTAATTAAATGCAAATTTAAGTTTCTTTCTTTCCTTTTTTTCTCTTTTATTTTTTGTTTTTTGTTTTTTACTTCGTTTATAGTTTATAAAGATTTAAAATTAATTTATGACACCGAAATGCTAATTTTCTTTTTTTATAGAATAATTAGAAGAAGAAAAAAACAACAAAAACAATAAAGAATTGTGAGTAAATTTTTCGAAAAACTAAAGTCAATGACTTCAAGTGACTTGACAAGTTATAGTTCACGTGAGTAACAAAAAAGTATGCGCTATTGACCTAAGAAACGTTTTTAAAACAAGTTTAAATTAGGGGGACAATTTAGGTGAGAGGGCTTATAAAAGCGCTAGCGCTACTTACCGCTCTAGCAAGGCAATTGGTACAAGGAGGGAACTAAGTCCTGGAGGAGGTTCCCTGTATCTATTCGATGGTTATCAAACCTTATCTTCTTTTTAAAGTTATTTTATTTATTTATTTATTAATTACAATACAATTACAAAATAATATTTTAATTATGTATGAGCGTAGTAACTTTGACCATATGCTCGGTGTAGGGTCACAGACCAGAGGTCGAACCTCACGCTAATAATCTAGCACACTACCCGCTATACTACCAGGGCACCCAACTTTATAAAGTTGTTTGCTGACGGTGTATGTCTTGAATAAAAATGTGAAGTTCCCTGATAAAAGAGGAAGATCTGTTGCTATGCAAATTACAGGTATTTTTAGCATTACCACTACAACGGCATTCTTTGTTATAAAGGGCGTTTTTTATAGAGGTATAGAACTTTAAGTTGGCATTACTTTTCAAGATGGCGACCGATTTAACAGCTGTCAAGTGATTTATTCTCAGTTTGGTTTGGCAATTCATCATGAATAGACTCACGCCTGAGCAACGCTTGCAAATCGTGCAATTTTATTACGAAAATAATGATTCTGTGCGGAAAACGTATCGCGCACTACGTCCATTTTATCGTCGACAAAATCGTCCATCAGAGCAGTTAATTCGATTAATCATGGAACGTTTTCGCACCACGTTTACTCTTATTGATAACTCGCATCCCCAGAGACGCTGTACGGTGCGTACAGAAGAAGCTATTGCTGCTGTAGAGCGTAGCATTGAGGAAGACCCGAATGAGTCCATCCGCCATCGAGCACAGGAATTGGATCTGTGTCCATCCACTTTATGGAAGATTTTGCGGAAGGATCTTGGTTTGCGTGCTTACAAAATCCAACTCGTGCAAGATTTGAAGCCAAACGATCATCAAGTAAGGCGTTGATTCGTCGAATGGGCCCAAAACGAGATTACCGTTGTTCCCGATTTTCATAAGCGAATTTTGTTTAGCGATGAAGCGCACTTCTGGTTGAATGGCTACGTCAACAAACAAAACTGCCACATTTGGAGTGAAGGCAATCCTCAAGTGTATGTGGAAACACCGTTACATCCAGAAAAACTGACTGTTTGGTGCGCTTTATGGGCTGGTGGAATCATTGGTCCGTACTTTTTCAAAAACGATGGTGGCCAGAACGTTACAGTCAATGGTGATCGGTATAGAGCCATGATTACACTAACTTTTTCATTCCTGAATTGAATAACCATGATGTCCAGGAGATGTGGTTTCAACAAGACGGCGCAACATGTCACACAGCTCGTGCCACAATAGATTTATTGAAAGACACGTTTGGTGACCGCCTAATTTCACGTTTTGGACCTGTGAATTGGCCTCCAAGATCTTGTGATTTAACACCGCTAGACTACTTTCTGTGGGGCTATGTAAACTCGTTGGTCTATGCGGTAAAGCCACAAACGCTTGACCATTTTGGAAGACAACATTCGCCGTATTATTGCCGATATACGGCCACAAATGTTGGAAAAAGTCATCGAAAATTGGATGTCCAGATTGGACTACATCCGCGCCAGCCGTGGCGGTCATATGCCAGAAATCATATTTAAAATGTAATGCCACAAGATTATCTTTCGGATAAATAAAATTCATGTCAATCGAATAATCCATCGTTGTTTTATTGCAACTTAAAGTTCTATACCTCTACAAAAAAAACACCCTTTATTTACTTATCTGTCACCTAGATTACTTGCCAGACAATAAGCATCACTTGTAGCAGTGCAAATTAATGCCCTTTTTCCCCCCTAAATACTGTTCTATTCAATCTGGGGATCCTAAGATTCCGGAAAAAAATTGACTACACGTAAACTCTATAGAGTTAGTATTACATCCTTTGTTTTGCCCCAAGGATGTCCCTGCTAGTGCTTTTAATACCTTATTGCTAGACTTTACCTTCCCCTGGAAATAGTTGCCGTGTTTAGGTTAGAGGACGTGTACTTGCCATTGAGACAAGTACAGTACCCGCGGGTCAAGTTGATCCATTGTACTGCGACCTAGCGAGAGAGGATAATAGGGGAGATAGGGAAAAAGGAGAGGAAGTAGGAAAGGAAGAATAAAGAAAGGGGAGGAATAACAGACTAACAAACACACAAGAAAGCGCGTCTACACTACTGAAGCGGTAGCACTTCTCAGCCAGCTCAAACTAATAATGAATCTATGGAGAGCCTTAATGTCGGCTCTCGACAAAGAATTCAAACCCTCGAAGAAGCCCCTGACAAGTGTCCTCGACCTCAACCTACTAAGGGCTGGACGGTTTGCAGAGGAGGTATTCGATAGTCTTCAACTCCTCCTCATCACAAAATACTCTGCAATAGTCCGCTGGGATCTGTTCTAGATACTTGTCAGCGATGTAATCTCGGAGTGCCACCCAGTCTTGAAAGGAAATTTTACTTCAGAATTCTCAGCAGAAATGACTGTGAAAGTCTTTCCAAACAATACTGTTTTTGAGAATAAGAAACGCTGTGGAATATTCTCTAAAGGGCTTTATCTTAGGAAATCTCTCCGACGCACTAACTTCTGTCAGACCAAGGCAATGGGCCGTAGTACACTCTGCAAAAATGTAAATTCCAGAATTACCGAAAGTTATTATGGATTCACGCTCCTATATCAGTAATTAAAGACACAAACCATGTGGAAAACTGAAGTCATTTGTCCCTTATTTTTCCATGATTTTCAATTTGAATTTTTTTTCTGGCAAATGGCAACCCTGTTTTTTTAGTAATTGTAACATAAAAGCAGAGAGGAAGAGAACGAAAAAACGACCGATTGAACGATTTTATGCAAACACAACAGCAACAAACGGCAAATAATAACAAAAACAACAAACAACAATAAACTGTATTAAAGAAAGAGGAAAAACGGTTAAAAAACAACAATAAAAACAACAGCAATCTAAACAACAACAACATCACCAAGAAAAAAATCATAAAAAGTTATTAGTTCCGGTCAATAACTTTCGATTCGTTTGTATGTTCGTTTGATAATGTTTTTTTTTTTTGTTGCTGTTTTAAAAGCTTTTTTTTTGCTAATGTTTACTACTAATGCTAGTTGCTGTTGTTATTGTTGTTTTTTATATTTTTATTGGAGTTGTTGTTGCTTGTTATTTACCAGCTGGTTTATAGTTAAATCAGTCAGTCAACCGACTACCAAGAAGGAAAAAAATACCAAAGCAAAGCGAAGGTTTAATGCTGTTTTGCTTTTGCCGGTTAAAATTTTTATGTTTTTTTTTTTTTGTAGCCTGCATAACTTACATATGTATGTATATGGAGTAGACAGACAGACTTATGTTTAATGCTGCCATGCTTGCTATGCAAGCAGTTACACCACCACCGTCCGACAGTCTAACTGTCTGCCTTGACACTCTGCTCTACACTCCATAAGACTGACTAAATTTTTTATTATTCTTCCTCTATAATGCCGCGTACGCTGGCTGCACTTTTTTGATTCAAAATTTCCTCCCGTTTTCATGTGCCAGCAGAGCACCATTAAAAAGTTTTTCCCTCTTTTTTATTAAATAAAAATAAAAGCGAGCGGGCAAAATAAAAACGATCAATAAAATGAAAGTAAAAAAAAATGTTTTCAAAATTTCTTAAAAAAAAAACGAATTTGAATTGAAATTAATTTAAATTTATAAAAAAACAGATAAGACAGCAGAGGCAAAGCCTAAAATTTTTATTTTATTAAGATAAAAACGTTAATAATACCCTGGATTAGTACCATATTAAAGGGAATTAATCTTTCCAGGTTAATGGGGCGGTATGCTTAGAAGTTTTCTTTATAAATTTATTTTGAAAACGGTGTAAAGCTTTTAATGAATGATAAGGAAATGAATAAATTATTTAAAATTCCGTATGAAAAAAATTTAAAATTTCAGAAAAGTACTTTTTTTTAAATAGTACCAAAATAGTACCACATTTTATAAGGAAATGAATAAATTATTTAAAATCGTTTACAGAAATTCCGCACAAAGAAAAACTTCAGAAAAGTACTTTTTTTGAACATAGTACCAAAATAGTACCACATTTTATAAGGAAATGAATAAATAATTTAAAATCGTTTAGTGAAATTCCGTACAAAGAAAAACTTCAGAAAAGTACTTTTTTTGAACATAGTACCAAAATAGTACCACATTTTATAAGGAAATAAATAAATAATTTAAAATCGTTTAGTGAAATTCCGTACAAAGAAAAACTTCAGAAAAGTACTTTTTTTGAACATAGTACCAAAATAGTACCACATTTTATAAGGAAATGAATAAATAATTTAAAATCGTTTAGTGAAATTCCGTACAAAGAAAAACTTCAGAAAAGTACTTTTTTTGAACATAGTACCAAAATAGTACCACATTTTATAAGGAAATGAATAAATAATTTAAAATCGTTTAGAGAAATTCCGTACAAAGAAAATTAAAAACTTAAGAAAAATACTTTTTTTGGAAATAGTACCAAAATAGTACCACATTTTAATGGTTGGTTAAAAATGTTATTCACCTAGGCTAAACGCATGTAATAAGAATAAAAACAAGATCAATTTAAATCCAATGTGCCCTCTCTACCAAAATTGCTGCTACAGCATCAGCAGTGACAAAAATACCAGCAGAGATGTGATTTATTCCCTCCTTTCCTCTTCAATTGAGTACTAGATCAAGTGCTAACAAAAGGCCAAGACATACAGAAGAGTTATAATACAGAGACCTGATTGGCAACTCTGTTTTGAGCCTGCAAGTAGTTTAGTAGTTTGGTAACGCTTTCTTTCTCGGTTTTGAAAATATTTTCAATCGAAACTCATACCGCATACCAAAATCCAAAGAAACAAAAAATAAAAATTAAAAAAAATGCCTGATAATCCATTAAAAGAAAGAAAGAAAGAAAAAGAGAAGGCAAAAATAAAACGTGAAAAAATGTTTACAAAACCTTCACTTTTTTGTTTTGTTTCTGAGGCAAAATTTCATAATTTTTTTTTGTTTTTTTGTTTTAGTTTTCCTATGTTAATCTTTCTTTCTTTTTTTTTTGGTACGTCAAGAGTGATTATTTTAAACAAAAATATTTGAAATTATGCCTGGCAATTTACAATATAATTTATGTATGAATGTATGTATGTATGTATGAATGTTATTAGTTAGTTAATGTATGCATACATATGTATTTAAATAATTTTTTAAAAATAAAATGCAAAATATTTCTTTTCATTTATTGAAATTTGTAAGCAAGCAAGCAAGCAAATTAATACAAATTATTTCCATACAATAAAAGCAAAATTTGTAAAGAAAATATGAAAATAATTTTATTTTCCATTGCTTAAAATAATACAATTAAGAAAACAAATAATTTAAAAGCAAATTTGTAACAAAAATCGTAAAAAAAAAAAGAAATTGTCCCAAAATTAAATAAAAATTCCCCAATCCAGAATTCATTCAATACCCTAATTTAACTAATTTTATTTGACAAAGTTTAAGTCAATAAAAGAAATGTGTTTCATGGCTGAAGAAAATTTTGTTTGTAAAATCAGTATTGATAGCCTCTGCTCTAGTAGCCAATCCACATATTTGCGGTGTTGTGAGCCTTGAGCGCGTCTTCAATTGTTGTGTGAGTTGGACTTCATATATGTATGTATGTATATGGAAAAACAAATCCAAATGCAAACTACATCATAATCAGAGATCAACAATGAGTATTCAAAAAGATGAGTAGAATCAAATCATACTCATAATTTCTTATGCTTACACGCATTCATACTTATTTTAATATCATGGAACCTCTACTCATATTCAAAGTATTCATACTGAACAACACGTATGATGGTGTTGATTTCGACTCTCCATACATACATATGTACATACATAATTGGTCATTACAACCCTTCAGTCAGGATTACGACCTAGTTTCTCACACCACTTATGTTGTGTGTGTTGATTTTTTTATACATGAGTGGCGGGACCTACAGTTTAAAGTCGTCTCCGAACGACAGATTTATGAGAAACTTTTCATGGCAATTTTTATTTTTACTCTCAGAGTTTTTGCCAGAAATCTGCTGAGAGGAAGTAGCCGAAGAAATACTTTTTGTATTTTGTTTTAATGTCTGGCCTGGGGCTCGAACCCTGGCTTTACGTCTAATACGCCAACACACTACCTGCTAGACTACGGCGACTTCGACTCTCCATAACTCAGCATATACACGAATTACAAAATAAGCATGATTCGCGTACGAGCCTTTTTTTTGTAAATGCAACAACAACAAAGACTGTAAATTTTGATGATTCGAGTCACTCGAATCATTTATAAGTATTTTTCTAAAGTTATGAATCTAAATGAGTAGGCTTATGAATCAAACATATTTCCGATGGTATGAGTTTGATGCCAAAGTTGTGCGCATACTCATTGCAATCTGTACTTATAAATCAACATTGTAGTGAGTATGAATGAATCAGAGTACGTAGTTAAATTTCAATATTATTGACTCACTTATATTCAAAATTTCATGAGTGCTTATGAGTAGCGAAAAAACGATTCATTGTGGATCTCTGATTGAAAGCCTATTGCCCTAGTAGCCAATCCACATATCTGCGGTGTTGTGTGCCTTCAGCGCGTCTTCAATTGTTGTGTGAGTTGGACTTCATATAAATGAAAAGCAAATGCAAACTATAATCAAATTCAAACTTATAAACCGTAAGATAGGCCCTTTTACTAAGAACACTGTGAAATCGACAAAAATCAGATTATCCGTCATACTTTCTCTAACAGAAGTAATATTTTCGGTACTGCGTAGATTGCGATCATGCATAGGATCATAGATCATAAGGCTCTTTAAATTTCTTAATAATCTTGGCCATTTTTTCCCCCAATAAATTCATTGCGAAGGCCACATAATCACCTCGTAACGTAATGCTTGAAAAGTGACCATGTTTTGTAGTAAAAGTTTTGACTAATTTTACATGTTATTCGGTTACTAAACGATTTATATTCGTAAATTGCAAAAACATTCACTAAATAAATGATAATTCAGATGAAATGTTTGAGAGCTGACAATCTTGCCACCCCGGAGATTTAGAAATCCCTTAAACGGAAACCCGATCAATGAAAAAATATTTGATATGCTTTCCCGGCGACCCACACCTAGACCAAATTAATTGATATCAACAAATAATATCGTTTACTAGTATTTAAAAGAAATGAATTTATAATTGTTTGCAGACAGGTGCAGCAAAAGTTGGGTTGGTTGTTTAACGTTAATTTTTCTTTTGAAATCCACATTTGTGAGTGACAAACTTTATCACGATAAGAACGAGGAAAACATAAAAGTAATGCTTTATAGGCATAGTCTAGTAGTTAGTGTGTTGGTTTATTAGACGTAAAGCCAGGGTTCAAACCCCAGGCCAGACAAAACAAAATACAAAAAGTATTCCTTCGGCGACTTCCTCTCAGCAGATTTCTGGCAAAAACTCTGAGAGTAAAAATAAAATTGCCATGAAAAGTTTCTTAAAAATCTGTCGTTCGGAGTCGACTTTAAACTGTAGGTCCCGTCACTCATGTATAAAATTAACACACACAAATTGAGTGGTGTGAGAAGCTAGCTCGTAATCCTGACTGAAGGGTTGTAATGACCAATTATATGTGCAATGTTTTATAGGAGAACCATAAGTTTTTAAATTCATATTTAATTAACAGAAAATGATAATTGAAATTAAGAAATGGCTTATATTTGTGATTTAATCTATGAATACAATTCAGATGTTTTAGTCTATTATTTATGGTTTTAATTCATCATTTGGAAAACACTGCAGTGAAGGCAGTCTTGATTCAAAAGTCCAACGTATATTAATTATATACCACAACCTACTGTGTCCAGTGTTTTGAAGCCATCGATATGTATCACAAGGGTCCCACAAGGAAACTAGAAGTTACGTGGGATTTAATTTCTTAGGTATATTAATTACAATGCCTTGTTTAATTCTATCAGAAAGGTTTCCACTTTCCCTAGATGGCTTGCCTTAACCGCGATCATAGTTTTTAATTTTTCCTAAAAATTCTCTTGTCAAGATTTCTTTTAATTTCCATTTTATGTTACTGGGTAAGTGGTACATTTTTTTTTTCGATTTATTTTAAATAAAAGAGACATTTTAAAGCATTTTTGTTTTCTTTAATTTCAAGTTCTAATTGTTATTCCGCACATGTGATAAGAAATCAAATTGAAAAAAACAACGTACAACTTTCACCTGTTTTCACGTGAATTGTTTATAATTTTTCGTTTTTGTGTTTTTTTTAGTTTCTTTTTTTTTCAATTTATTTCAATTTTAATTGTTAAATTGAATAATGACAACAATTAAAATCAAATTTCAATTGTTCAAAATAACAAACAAAAAAATGGAAACAAAGAGAAAAATGATGCCAAGACAGATAGACAGACAGACAGACTCAAACCACACAATTTCTTTAATTTTCTTTGAACGGTTTTGTATTTTTTTATTTTTTTATTTTATTTTAAAAGCCAAGTTAAGCAAGTGTTGTGTTAAATGGTAACTGAATACACTTTTTTTAAATAATTTTGAAAAATTAAAAAAAAGATGAAGACGAAGAAAAATTATGAGGGGAATGATAATTTCTTAAACAGTTGGGTTGGTTGGTTGGTTTGGTGAGTCACTGTAAAACGTTGAATTGGAATTGAATTTAAAAACCGCCAAAAACAAACAATATGAGGATCATAGTAATTTTTTTATGGTAATTTCAATTGTTGATTGCTTAATTATTTAAATAAAGGGTGTTTTTTATAGAGGTATAGAACTTTAAGTTGGCATTACTTTTCAAGATGGTGACCGATTTAACAGCTGTCAAGTGATTTATTCTCAGTTTGGTTTGGCAATTCATCATGAATAGACTCACGCCTGAACAACGCTTGCAAATAGTGCAATTTTATTTCGAAAATAATGGTTCTGTGCGGAGAACGTATCGCGCACTACGTCCATTTTATCGTCGACAAAATCGTCCATCAGAGCAGTTAATTCGATTATCCATGGAACGTTTTCGCACCATCGTTGTTTTATTGCAACTTAAAGTTCTATACCTCTATAAAAAACACCCTTTATTTATTACACATCAAAAAAAAATTGGCATTTAAAGACCATCTGTTTGCACAAAATTTTATGGCTCCAAACCAAAAAAAAAAGGAAAAAATATTATTTTTTAATAATTTACAGTTTCTTTAAGCAGTAGGGATATACTGATGCATAGAAAGTATCGAACAGAAATGTATTTTAATGTAAGGAAAATGTAGTCATGCCCTAGACGAAGTTTTGCATTGCAACTGTTGTGCATTTCCTTGTGCAATCCCAAACTTGGTAAGTCAATCAACTGGATCAGCTTTTTCAAAGAGAATGTAAGCAAGCCCCATCATATAGGCTTGTAGTTAGTTACCTATATCCTGATCCTCTACTCCCATCGATCTCACATTCCAGATGTCATCAGTTAGGTGACACCAGCCATAATGGCGTTGTATACTCAATATCATTGAGGCGGCACCTCAATTCTGTTATATCTATGGTCTTTTATAGTTTCACTATTCCCGGTTTTAGGTATGAGAAAAAATTGTAGAGAACTTAACCTACCGAATGAGTCGCCGTGGTCTAGTAGGTAGTGTGTTGGCTTATTAGACGTAAAGCCAGGTTTCGAGACCCAGGCCAGACATCAAGACAAAATACAAAAAGTATTTTTTCTACGACTTAAGCCAGGGTTCGAGCCCCAGGCCAGGCATCAAAGACAAAATACAAAAAGTATTTTTTCGACGACTTCCTCTCAGCAGATTTCTGGCAAGAACTCTGAGAGTAAATAAAATTGCCATGAAAAGTTTCTCAAAAAATCTGTCGTTCGGATTCGACTATAAACTATAGGTCCCGCCACTCATGTATAAAATTTAACACACACAACATAAGTGTGTTGTTTTAATTGACAAGTACACGTCCTCTAACCTAACCTAACCGAATAATATAATTGAGACGCTGAAAAATGTGAAGGATCCTATGTGCCATTACAAAATTGTTTGTGACCCTAGTCATCTATACAGAATCATGTTAAAATATTTGACCCTCTTCCTAAAAGGAATCTTAACAATACCGTTTGTCCTCAAAATGTGTGCACTTGATGAAGAAGTTATTAAGCCCTCAACCACCCAATAACAGGAAATTATAGTCCATTCGCTTCGGATTCTGTAAATCACTGTAAATGATAGAAGTTGGTAAACCATACAGTTTCTTAAAATCTCTGATTACTGTGGAATAAACCACAGAAAAATTCTGCAGCAATTAAATTATAAAAAATCTTCCCCAAAAATGGCAAAAGGTCATAGGTTTTATAGAATTTTTAAAAACACTCATAAATGATGTTTTTATCAGAAACAATATTTCACAGCGTAAATGTGAGCCTAAAATTAGGCCCCACCTTTTAAAATCCTTTTGCTAAATTTTAATTCCCATTGAGTTCATGCATAAATAAATCTCAAAAATTATAATAAAAATTAATTTTTACTTATGTTTAGTAACAAATTTATTTAATAAATAATTTAATAATGAATTAAAAAATATGTATATAAAAAAATTTACTTTACCTTTCTAATTTATAAACGAAAAATGATTTTTTTTGGCAAAACAGCAATATTCGCAAGGCTGTACCTCTCCTGCAAGAGGTTTGTTGAAATATTTTTCTTTAATTTTTAATTTTTCTTTATTTTTTTTCTTATTTTAATAATTTTTTCTGTTAAAGAAAAAACTTAATATTTTGAAATTTTTATTATTATTTAATTTATTATTAATTTTTGTATTTCAAATATTTTATTACAAAACAAAAAACAACACACAAGCAAACACCAACAGCAGGTACTTTACAAACAAAATTAAGTTTTTAATTAACAAAAAAAAAATCACACAATATTTTACAACATGTTTATAAACATTTTTGTTATTTTTTATTTATTTATTTTTTTTTTTTTTCATTTTTATAAAAATATTAAAGAAAATCTTATAAAATCTTATAAAATAAAGGCAAAAAAAAAACAAATAAAAATGCTTGCAAAAGAGCCAAAGAAAAGAAAAATAAAAAAAAGAAATACCAACAGCCACCAGTCAAGTCACCAGTCACCACTCACCACTCATGTAAATGGGCAATTATTTCATGGGGTCGTTTCTTGTCTTTTTTTTTGTTAATTTTTTTTTTATTTTATTGTAAGAGTGGATAAATATTAAAAGAAATAAATATTTTGATTGACACTGACCTCATTATCAACAAAAACAGAAAAAAAAGAAAGAAAGAAAAAAAATTTCTTAAAACACCGCCGCCCGCTTATTAAGGCAACGAAATAAATTTTATTTTCGAAATGTCGGCGGCCCTTTAAATGAAAAAAAAAAAATAATAAAATAAAAGAATAATTAATTATCTTAGTCTAGTTGTCCGTCTGTCTGTCTGTCTCTATATTTCTTTTGTAATTAATATTTTTGTTGTCGTTTCTAATAATTGAAATGTTTAGCAATGCCATTATGGTATGCAAGGTGGTGGCTTTTATTTTATGAATCATTTCTTAAGGAATTTTTTAAAGGTTATTTCCATTCATTTTCTATAGGAATAAAACAATTTCGAAAGTAAAAACAATTCAAACGGAGATACCAGACTTTTTAAAGTAAAGCAAATGGCCAGCATTTACAGTTCTAGTCCCTAAACAAGGTGCAAGGATCTCATCTCTATGGCAGTATATGGTACCTGTAAAAGCACTTCGCAGGCATTATTGGAAAAAAGCGCTTTTTGTACATTCTGCTGATAGGTGAATTTGGACATGGCAGTATTTGAAAGCATGGCGATTTGGGCACTGGGCAACAAACGGGTGATTTATTAGCAATTATCTTTTTGGCAACACTGGTTTAAACAGCTGACGTACGTTTCGTGTTTTGTTTCACTGTCAAACATCTTCAGTTTGGTCTATAATTTAACCATGAATCGTCTTACAAACGAACAACGCGTGCAAATCATTGCAAATCATTGAATTTTATTATCAAAATGCGTGCTCTGTTAAGAAAGTTCATCGCGCGCTTCTTCCATTTTTTGGTCAGTTTAAACGACCCACTGAAGCGGCTATTCGGGTTATTGTGACTAAATTTCGCACCAAATTTACATTGTTGGACATTAAACCACCAACACGCTTACGTAGAGTGCGAACTGAAGAAAATATCGCAACTGTATCGGCCAGTGTTAATGATGGCCATCAATTATCAATTCGTCGCCGTTCGCAGCAATTGTGCCTCTGTTACTCAACAACGTGGAAAATTTTGTGGAAGGATTTAGGTGTGAAGCCTTTCAAAATACAGCTGGTGCAAGAATTGAAGCCGAACGACCTACCGCAACGCAGAATTTTTGGTGAATGGGCTCTTGGAAAGTTGGCCGAAGATCCACTTCTTTATCGGAAAATTGTGTTCAGCGACGAAGCTCATTTTTGGCTCAATGGATACGTAAATAAGCAGAATTGTCGATTTTGGAGTGAAGATCAGCCGGAAGCATTGCAAAAGCTACCAATGCATCCAGAAAAAGTCACAATTTGGTGAGGTTTATGGGCTGGTGGCATCATTGGATCGCACTTCTTCAAAGATGCTGCGAATCGGAACGTAACTGTGAATGGTGAGCGCTACCGTGAGATGATATCCAACATTTTTTGCCCAAAATGCAAGAACTTGACTTGCATGACATGTGGTTTCAACAAGACGGTTCCACATGCCACACAGCACGCGTAACAATGGACTTATTGAGAGGCGAGTTCGGTGAACATTTTATTTCACGTTCGGGACCGGTCAATTGGCCGCCTAGATCGTGCGATTTAACGCCTTTAGGCTATTTTTTGTGCGGCTATGTTAAAGCTCATGTCTATACAGACAAGCCCGCTTCAATTGACGCATTGGAAGACAACATTGAAGCATTTATTCGTGAGATACCGGCCGAAATGTTGGAAAGAGTATGCCAAAATTGGACTAAGCGGATGGACCATTTGAGGCGCAGTCGCGGTCAACATTTGCATGAAATAATCTTCAAACATTAAATTATATGGACCGTACTATCGATTCAAATAAAGATTTCATGCATTTTTCTGAATTTTATGTGTTTTTTTTGAAAAATTTCCCTATAGCTCTTAAAAAATCACCCATTACTTAACAAACTACATACATACATGGTCCTACTCACTTAATTGGTCATTGCAACCTTTTAATCAAGATTACTACCTAGTTTCTCACATCACCCATGTTGTGTGTGTTAATTTTATCCATCAGTGGTGGAACCTACAGTTTAAAGTCATTTCTGAACGACAGATGCTTGAGAAACATTTCAGGGAAATTCTTATTTTACTCTCAGAAAGATTTTTTTCATATTTCGTTTTGTTCGACATGTCTAAGCCATGAATTCAATCACGGGCTTTGCAAAACATCACCTACTAGACTATAGCGACTACAAGGTCAGGGTATGTAAATTTTGTACTTGTTGTCATGACGAATTGATATTCGGTTGCTCGTAGATATAGACTAGCACCGACAGAATTGCAAAAGTATCTTGTAGGACCTCCTTGATAAGTACAATGTGTAGTTTAACCGTTGGCTGATGGTTTGGGTAGGAATTCGCATAGAATATCTCATTTTGCATTGAGTTCTAAAGGCGCAGCATAGTTTTTGGGACACAGCCACCACCTTTTTCTGCAGGGTATGCGCAGAATAAGTGGAGATCTGAGACATTCGAATCCATTATGTGCTTTTGTTACGAAATTCAAAAGCATAGACTTAGAATACTTGGCCATAGCTATTTAATGGACTCAGATAGTTACATTCATAACGTACATAATTGGTCATAACAACCCTTCAGTCAGGATTACGACCTAGTTTCTCACACCACTTATGTTGTGTGTGTTAATTTTATACATGAGTGGTGGGACCTACAATTTAAAGTCGACTCCGAACGACAGATTTTTGAGAAACTTTTCATGGCAATTTTATTTTAACGCTCAGAGTTTTTGCCAGAAACCTGCTGAGAGGAAGTCGACGAAAAAATACTTTTTGTATTTTGTTTTGATGTCTGGCCTGGCGCTCGAACCCTGGCTTTACGTCTAATAAGCCAACACATTAACTACTAGACTTCAACTCACATAGTTAGGATTTACAAATTGGACAATAGTTTTCTTTAATATTTGAAATAATTTTTTTTTTTGATAATTTTTTAATTTTTTATTGTTTCCACTTTTGTTTTTGAATGTATTTATCCAAATATTTTGCAGTGAGTTTTGTCTTAAATAGCATTTCTAGGTGAGGTTTTAAAGCTATGAATATACATATGTTATCTAATAAGCATACATTTATGGGTGGGTTTTATGATTAATTTCTTTTTTATTTTTTTATTTTTCTTTTTTTTCTTTCCTTACAATTGAATATTTACTTATTCATTTATACATAAATTTTTTTGTTTAATTTCTTTAAGTTAATTTTTTCTGTTGTTTTTTTTATTCATTTTATTTATTTTAAAAAAATTCCGTACACTTTAAGCTCTTTTTAAGTTAATTTATTTGTCTTTCTATTACTTTTACTATTTACTTTATTATTTATTAATGCTTGTCGAAAAAATAAAATTTTTTTGTTTATTTATCTAATCACATAATTTATTATTGATTTTACGTTTTATTTATTTAATTTTTATTATTTTTTAAGTATTTTTTATTTTTAAGTACTCCATTCATTTAAAAAAATTTATTCAGATAAATTATTTATTTTTTAAATATTTCAAGAGAATTTCTTAATTAACATTTTAGAATTTTATCACAGGATTTTGGTTTGAAAATGCTTTTGTTGTTACTATGTACTTTTGTTTATAATTTAATTTAGTACTTCCAAACTTAAAACGTAGGTTTTTATTATTTATAAATTATTTTTTTTATTCATTTATTATATGTTGACAATTTTGTAATCTTTTTTCTACTGTATTATTTGTTTTTTATTTTATTTTTGATTAATATTTTATTTTATTATGCTTTTCCTATATTATTACCCTTGTTCTAAATCATTAAATTAATTTTTAATTTAATTTAAATAGTAATTTTTATTTATTTATTTTATTTAATATTTATTATTATTATATATATTTATTATATATATTTTATTATTATTTATTTTATTATTATTTATTTTATTATTATTTATTTTATTATTATTTATTTTATTATTTATTTATTAATTTATTTTATTTAGAAGTTTCATATTCTTTACTACATATTTCATTAAATATTTATTAATTCATTATTTATGTAATATTTATTATTTTTAATTAATTAATTTTTTACTTATTTTTCTTTATTAATTATTATTATTTTATTTATTATTTAATTTATTCACCTAAAAACCGTTTCACATTTTTCTATTTATTCAAACACAATTATTTATTTATAATTTTCTAATATTTAACAAAATTTATAATGAGATTTTAAACACATTTTTAGTATAATTTAAATCCACATGCTTTATATCTTTGTTTTTAATTATTCTTTTGCTTTTAATAGCCACACAAACGTTTCCTTTAAAATTACCTTTAATATAAAAAAGAAAACACTTTTTAAACGTTTTTATTGCGCACTTTTTCTATTTCATACACTTTTTTCTATTTCTATTAAAATTATAAAAAAACAATTATTTCAAATTTTTTTCTTATTCGTTTTAAATTTGTTTCTTGTTTTTTTTTAATATTTCACTACTTCCTCACCCGCCTATTCGTTTTCGTGTTTAAAATATGACTAAAATGTGCGATTTCATTGAATAAACTCTACAGCCCTATTAGCAACACAGGCAGCAGTGATGAACAACAACGGCAATGAATATAATACACTTGCTTTCAAAAAACGAAAAGTAATGAAGAGAGTATTTACATGAGACGATGTGTATGTGTGTGTGAGTAACAAAAAAAAAACAGCCAAAAAGTCAGCACATGTAGGAATAATAATAATAATAATAAAAAAGCAACAACAATTATACAAACAATAAAAATAATAATAATAAATTGTAAAAAGATCATGTTATTCACCGCCGTATGCTCATAGGGACAAATAACAACAACAAAAACAACAAAACATCATCATCGTGAGCGGCATAAATCGGCATCTTCATCGTCGTCATTAATAACGTACGTCGTACGTTGTGATTATTATTGTTATTTAGATGAGTAAGAAGTAAAAACTCATTTATGGATTTTGTATGCTGCTCACAAACACACACACATACATACACTTAAGAAATAAATAAATGTTTATTGTTGTTTATCTTAATATTTATTGTGTGTTAAAGCTATTGTAAATATTGTTGATATTATTTGTTGTAAATGTCAATAATATCGTTTTTTGTAAATATTTGGCAATACTTGGGTAATATTTTTCGTTTTTTTTTTTGTGCATTTTCGGTTTCGGTAAAAGAGTACAAAGTAAAGAGAGTGAAAGAGAATACTTATAAAGATTTGGAGAATATTATTGATTCACATGCATTTAAACGTTGACATTTTGTTGGTATGAGTGTGTAGTAAAATGCCCAGTAGCTAAATATGAATTATTTTATATTTTAATGAATAATAATTAATAAAAAATATAAATATTAAATAAACAAAAATATTCTTTGCATTAAAACCGCCTCTATACACGTTTTATTCCTGTTTTGTCTATAAAAAGTTCAAGAATTGGATTACAAACATTTTCTAAAGCGCTGTAAACGCCGCTTAAACAAGTGAAAGTTTATTACTTTGGCAACGCATCTGGTACTTAAAAGTGTTTCGTAGGGCACGCTGCTTTTGAATTTTTTTAAATTTCAAAATTATTTTGTACTGTACTTTAATTTATATGTTAAGTATGTAAACATTTAATGAAATTGAAAGTTTCTAAATAATATTTTCACTTTTTCTGTGTGTTAATCTTTTGAAAAAAAAAATAAAGGAAAAAAAGACACAAAAACACTGTTCAGAATTTTTAATAAAGCGATACACAAAAAAAAACCACAAAAGAAATGAACTCATTTCTGTATATGTTTGTATGTATATTATACGATATGCGTTATAAAAAAAGATAAAAAGAACTGTGTTTATTGTAATTTTTTTTTTTAATAATTTAGCAATACGAGTCTCGCAAAAATGTTTCAACATATTGTAGAAAATAAAAATAAATATTTAAAATAACATGTCACGCTCAGCGAAAGTTGATTTTTTTTTTGTTAAAAACTACAAGAGAAAAAAAAAATAGGATGAAATAAAACACATTGTTTGTTATAAATTTCTTATTCAAAAATATTCATTCAGACGAAAGAAAAATTGTTTTTTTCTTTAAATTGCAGAAAGAGTAAATAAACATCCATGACTAAAGATTTTAAATGTGTTTAAATAATTTTTATAAATAAATAATAGAAAAAACTCATAAGACATAAATTGGCAATACACATCAAAAAAAAGCCATTAAAAATAAGAAATAAAATATAAAGTTTTTCAGGCTCCACATGTTTTATGTTTTTGAATTTTTTAATAAACCGAGCGTTATTTACAAGGCAATTGCATAGTTTTTATATACTGTTACAGCTATTGCATAAAGGGCAGTATAAACTCTCTATCAAAATAATTTTAAAGCTTGAATTCTAGAGCCTTATTTATTAAAATGGACAAGGCTTTATGCCACCCAAGAATGTTAGAACTAAAGCCTGTGGTCTGCATATAAATTCCCGTAATTAGAAGTATATTATGAACTAGGGCTACTGCAAATTACTAACCATTAGAAATATTGTGACAAGTGACGTCATTTATCACAGATAAGCACAAAAATCGACATTTCCTCCAAGTGATGTAGTAATATTTAGTTCTATTATTCTTATTACCACCTGTAGTTTAATTTAACATCGGGTGTAGTTATAAATAAAATTTGCTCGCTTTTATAAAATCATTTTTTAAACACTGAATTTTTTTATGGAAATTACAAAACACCTGACTTGAGTTTGTTTTTTTTTTCTTTGTAGTTCCTTATATGCGTCATAATAAAATTAATTGAATAAACATTTAAGCTTCCATGGTGTTAATTAATGAATAATAAATTTTTCATTTTAAGATTTAAATAAAATTCACAAGAACATGTAAATTTAATACGCAAATATAATTCAATTCCTAAACAAATTCCATTGAATTGCGTTGATAATTCAAATGAATGTTTTTTGGTGTTTCAATTTAAAAAGAGGGGACAATAAAAATTAAAAGCTTTTAAAACTAAAAGTCTTTCAGATAGTTTTCCACCACTTTTAAACTTAAATTGGGAGAATGTGTTGTTTATTAAACTCTGCAAAGTTAGGGAATTAAAGTCTTTAAAGTAGCCCCACAAAATATGTAACTCCGTCGAATTGCATGATCTTGTTGACAGCAAAACGAGAACTTACTTCTTCTGGAAACTTCTCTCTATAAAGCAAAATAGGTCGTATTGTGTGGCTTGTAATACCGTCGTATTGAAACCACATACCGTCCAATTCATTCTTATCAATTACAGGCCAAGAAAGTCAGTTAACTTGCGGCCATAGCGCTGTGAATCGATGGTAAAGGTTCTTCCAATATTGGCCAATGGCTGATAACACCATGAAATCAACACTTTTACTAACGGAAGCGAACGTGGTCCAAACTCCCGCACATACATCGCCAACAAAACGACTTGGTCTCAGCAGTCTTTAGGGTAAAACTATATGGGTAAATGAAAAGTTTCTTAAAAATTTGTTGCCCGGTGTCGGTAAAATTAACACACGCAATATGGGTGGTGTGAGAAGCTAGGTTGTAATCCTGACTAAAAGCAAAGAAAATAAAGTATAAAGAATGTGTATTTTAACATATTTTGGAATATTTTTCAAAAATATTTCAGGACGCGGGGGGTGGAAGATAGAAGGGAATGATACAGAAACCAAGAGCGTAACAATGCGTTGTTCTCATCGTGCGTTTTTGTTGCTTGACCACTTTTTATTTATTTTTCTGGTGTTAAAAACAGACGTCGGCACCAATTCCCCTCAGGGAAAGAACATACATACATAATTGGCCATTACAACCCTTCAGTCAGGATTACGGCCTAGCTTCTCACACCACTCATGTTGTGTGCGTTAATTTTATACGTGAGTGGCGGGACCTACAGTTTAACGTCGACTCCGAACTACATAATTTTGAGAAACTTTTTCATGGCAGTTTATTTTACTCTCAGAGTTTTTGCCAGAAATCTGCTGAGAGGAAGTCGCCGAAGAAATATTTTTTTTTTCATATTTCATTTTTGATGTCTGACCTGGGATACGAACCCGGGCTTTACGAATAGTAAGCCAACACACTACCTACTACACCACGGCGACTTAGGGGAAAGAACATCTTCGGCTTTTTACACACATATGACACGAACATCAAGAATGTTCGTTAACAAGAGCGTAAAAATCTTGTCAGTTTTTAAAGAAGAGCGTTCATGTCGCTTTTTTCAGACTTCAATGATACACCCAAAGAAATATCACAGTAGTATTCACTAATATCAATGAGAAATTATTTCGATTTTTGGAAGAATACTTGCCAAGTTAAATACGGTATCTTTAGGGACTTAGCGCAGTACAATTTTTCTATATTTTCCGATCACATATACATATCATTTTGGTTAATAAGTAGACTTGACATTATTACTAACAATTTTCCTCTAGGTTAACACATGCCTATGGTTATGGATTAGTGAGTGAGAGAGAGGAAATAAGTCGAGAGAATTTATTTATTTACAGCCATATAAAAGTGTTAGTAATATACTCTATTTTTATTTTCATTTCATCAACATACATATGTAAAGCTTTGGCTTAATAATTTTAGATAAATAAAAATAAAAAGAATAAAAAACCATTTTTTATTAAATGAAAAAAAAAACAAGAATTCCAAAGCATTTAAAAAAAATATGCTATCGGACAAAATAAAATACGCCCAGCTAATGACATAGGACATTTTTAACACAAAATATTCTTCGAGTGTTATTCTGAAATAAAATGATAAAGCATCTGCAGCACATGTATTCTTCTAGCAGTCTGATCGACAACTAAATCAAAAAACACAAGAATACATACACATGTACATACGTACGATGAGAGCAACACATTGTTACGCTCTTTGTTTGTGTTCATTTTCCTTCTGTCTTCCTCCCCCTCATCAAGAAATGATTTTTAAAAATATTTTGGTGAGAACGGGTCGTAATGTTACGACCCGCCATAAGAAATTTTACTTCTACATAATGCGTATTCTTTATATCCATATTCTTTGCTAAAAGTTTATTATGACCAATTAGGTAAGTAAGTAACAACTTTTGGATATTCAGCCTTATTACGATTATACGGACTTGTAAACGAATTCCTTCCTGCACATTTCTAACAAATTAATTAAGTTATCTTCCTGAACAACTTAATTGGTTGCACTTAAAGTACACTGCCAACCATTTTATTGTTTTATTTTTTAATTCAATTTTATAACACTTTGTCTTTGCTATTGTTGTTGTGTTTGTAATAAAATTTTTATAAATGCCTGTTTACATACATATGTACATGTATATGTAGTGTATGCACATACATGCTTTTTCTAGGTCATTTACATATTAGATACCCCTCTCTCCCTCACTCTTTCTTATTCAATGCATTTTTTATTTATTGTTATTATTTTGTTGTTTTTATTGCTATTGTTTATATTACATATTAAAATAAATTTATTAAGCTTTTATCTTCTTTGTTTTGGTTTTGTTTTTGCTTTGGCTTTGCCTTTTGCTTTAGTTTCGTTTCACTGCCATTAAAAATAGTTTGAAAAATTCAAATCAGAAAAAAATAAGAAAAAAAAGTTTAAGAAAAAAAATTTTTTCTATAATTTATCATGGTCTGGGGCTGGGGGTCTGCCCATTTGTTTTGCTAAGCTTAATAATTTTTTTTATGGAAATATTTCTCAAAAAAAAGCAATTATTTTTTTAAAGCTTTAAATACCATTTGAATGTGTTATTAAACAATTATTACATAAAATTTTAAGTAATTTGTTATTGAAAAAAATAAAAACTGGAAACAATAATTAAGAGCATTAAACATTTGTAGAAAAATTGAATAATTCGTTATTGTTTCGTACGATAATATTTTATAATATCAGAAAGGAAAGGGATTTCTTTAAAAACTAAAATGACGCATATTAACGATTATCACGGGCCAGTATCCATATATCCATATCCGCATACCGAAAGTCTTGGAATTTCGGCAAATGACTTCTGCAGATGCTGTGGGTCTAAGGAGGACAAAGACCTCATGTGCCAGTGCTCTGTTGTTGTCACAAAAAAATGGAGATTTCTGGCCTCTCATTTCCTGTCATACTTGATCGAGTTCTTTAATGTAAAGGAGTGCAGCAATAGCAAGATTACTTTTGGACTCGGGTAAGATTCCTTTCGGTTTATGTTTGATACCCGACTTGAATACAGATTGAGGTATCAAAATGGGCCTAAATGCTAAATCCTCTTCCTTTAAGAGGGTCTGTCACCTTGCCTAATCTAACCTCACAATGTACATTCATATGCAAACATTCTGGATTAAAAAAAGATTATAAAAATTTTTGTTAACAACAAATATTTGATAAAAATTTTCGATAACAAATTTTGTATATACCAAATTTTATTTATAACAAATTTTGTGTAAGGCAAATTTCGATAAAAAAATTGTTATAAAAAATTTCTATAACAAACTTTCGATAACAAATTTTTATAAAAATTGTCGATAAAAAATTTTATATAGCAAATTTCGATAACAAATTTTGTATATAGCAAATTTCGATAACAAATTTTATATAAAAATTTTCTATAACAAATATTATATAGCAAATTTCGATAACAAACTTAATATAAACATTTTCGATAACAAATTTTGTATATAGCAAATTTCGATAATAAATTTTTTATACAAAATTTTCGATAACAAATTTTATATAAAAAATTTTCGATATCAAACTTAATATAAAAAATTTTGTATATAACAAATTTTGTATAAGGCAAATTTCGATAAAAAAAATTGTTATAAAAAATTTCTATAACAAATTTTCGATAACAAATTTTTATAAAAATTGTCGATAAAAAATTTTATATAGCAAATTTCGATAACAAATTTTGTATATAGCAAATTTCGATAACAAATTTTATATAAAAATTTTCGATAACAAATTTTGTATATAGCAAATTTCGATAACAAACTTAATATAAACATTTTCGATAACAAATTTTGTATATAGCAAATTTCGATAATAAATTTTTTATACAAAATTTTCGATAACAAATTTTATATAAAAAAATTTCGATAACAAACTTAATATAAAAAATTTTGTATATAAAAAATTTTGTATAAGGCAAATTTCGATAAAAAAAAATTGTTATAAAAAAATCTATAACAAATTTTCGATAACAAATTTTTATAAAAATTTTCGATAAAAAATTTTATATAGCAAATTTCGATAACAAATTTTGTATATAACAAATTTCGATAACAAATTTTATTTAAAAATTTTCGATAACAAATTTTGTATATAGCAAATTTCGATAACAAATTTTATACACAAATTTCGATAACAAACTTAATATAAACATTTTCGATAATTTTGTGTAAGGCAAATTTTGATAAAAAATTGTTATAAAAAATTTCTATAATTTCTATATATATAAATTATATAATTTCTATAAAATTTTTGATAACAAATTTTTATCAAATATGTCGATAAAAAATTTTATAGAGCAAATTTCAATAACAAATTTTGTATATAGCAAATTTCGATAACAAATTTTATATACAAATTTTTCGATAACAAATTTTTTATATAGCAAATTTCGATAACAAACTTAATATAAACATTTTCGATAACAAATTTTGTATATAGCAAATTTCGGTAAAAAAAATTGGCAATTTAGATTTTTATTAAAAATTTTCGATAAGAAATTTTATACAAAATATTTTCGATAACAAATGTTATATAAAAAATTTTCGATAACAAATTTTTAAATAAAAAGTTTTCGATAACAATTTGTTATACAGTAATCCTTCGATTTACGTCGCCTCGATTACCGTTGTTTCGATTTAAGTCGTTAAAATTTTTTGCTCTCCCTAACTCCAATTTGCGTCGTCATTCGATTTACGTCGTCTTTTTTTGGAACCACCTGCGACGTAAATCGAGGGATTACTGTACCATAATTTTTATGTAAATATTTACATATACAAAAATATTGATAACTATTTTCGATAACAATATTTTTGTATATTAAAAACTTAACTACATATTTTAATTTCTTAAGTTTTTATAACAATTGTTTTCGAGAAATGAAGGCATTAATTGAACAAATATTTTCCTTTTGTACCATACATGCATATACATATGTATGTATGCGCACGTGCATGTATTGGTTAAATAATTCCAATTAAAAATTATTTTGCGTTTTAATCTATTTAATTAAAACAAAAATAGTCTTGTGTTGTATTGTGTTTTTATTAGAAATTTTACATTAAAAAATTATTAAAAAAAACGAATTTTTTTTTTCATTCCAACATTTCATTCAAATTACAGTTGAAGGTGGAATCAATTGAGGCAAAAACAATAACAAAACAAATTTTACTTAAAATTATTATTTTTCTCTCACTTGATAGACAAAACAGTGAAAACTTTTTATAAAATATTAGAGGCCTTAATGCATGAAAAAGGCTTTAGTTTGTGGATTTTAGTGCGTATTTCACTGTTTAGAAGCCAGTGTTGTGCTGGTGAAGAGTGCTTGTGTTTATAAAAAAAAAACTTTTTTCCATAACAAACATTTCTAACATCTCTAGAGAATGTGACATGATTAGACAAAAATTCTATTAGAAATTTTTTATTAAAAAAAAGAGCGAAAAAAAAAACAGAAAAACGAGCAATAAATACAAAAAATATCTTGAAAGAAATTTTTCATAAGCAACACCCCATAGAAATACACTCACTGCTGACTGACGGACTACTCACTCACCCATTAATTAAAATAAATTGTATTGTGTTGTGTGGAATAATGAAGTCAAAGTGATGGCATAAATGAATGAATGAACGAATTGAACGTGTGTGCAACTATTTAATGTCAATGGAGGCACTGAGTGACAAATATCGCCTCAAAACTTAAGTAATTTAAGGAATTTCGTTATAAATTTTAAGTGATTTTTCTAAATGGAATACACTTAGAGAAAAATATAGAAAAAAAAGCACTGTGTGTTAATTTCGCAACCACTCTCGTATAAGCTTTTAAAATAACATTTCATTTTCAGACCTCAAAAAAAAACATTCCATTTTGAAAAATAATTTGTTTTTGTCTATTAAAATTTTTGTCCATCAGCATTAAAATTCCATCTCTTATATGAAGAAGAAAAAACAACAACAATAACAACGAAATTGTAAAATTTTCTTTAAAAACAAAAATAAAAAAAAGAAATTAAAAGACCGCCTGCAACCTACTCACTCACACGTTAAATAATAAGTTTTTACACTTACATACTGCACTGTGTGTAATTTTTATATTCAGTTTTCCAATTTTTTTTTTAATTTTTTTTTTATTTTCTTTCAAATTTAATTTCTTTTGGTAAAATGCGTAAAATGTTACAACAGCAAAAAAATGTTTTTTTTTTAAATTATTTTTAAACTGGCCACACGCCAACAATTTCATATGAATGTTTTTCTTTCACTTTTTTTTAATGTTTTTGCTGAAATTGTTACGAAAATGTGAGTTCGTTTTCGTTTTAAGAAAATTTCCAATATTTTTTTAAGGCATCAGACCCCGCACATTGGGATTAAAAATGTTATTAATTTATAATACAAAAAATACATCCATTTAGTGATTTCATAACCACCTGTCTGTCAAGACTGTCAGGTGTTAAATATCTTTCACCTTATGATACCTTTCTGTACGAATATAGATCCGTTTAACGGCCAGAGTAGTGATACCAACGTGACCTGTTTTCGAACTTTACGGTCGGCATAATCGATCAATTGTAAAGGGTGTTTTTTATAGAGGTATAGAACTTTAAGTTGGCATTACTTTTCAAGATGGCGACCGATTTAACAGCTGTCAAGTGATTTATTCTCAGTTTGGTTTGGCAATTCATCATGAAAAGACTCACGCCTGAACAACGCTTGCAAATAGTGCAATTTTATTTCGAAAATAATGATTCTGTGCGGAAAACGTATCGCGCACTACGTCCATTTTATCGTCGACAAAATCGTCCATCAGAGCAGTTAATTCGATTAACCAGTGAACGTTTTCGCACCACGTTTACTCTTATTGATAACTCGCATCCCCAGAGACGCTGTACGGTGCGTACAGAAGCAGCTATTGCTGCTGTAGAGCGTAGCATTGAGGAAGACCCGAATGAGTCCATCCGCCATCGAGCACAGGAATTGGATCTGTGTCCATCCACTTTATGGAAGATTTTGCGGAAGGATCTTGGTTTGCGTGCTTACAAAATCCAACTCGTGCAAGAATTGAAGCCAAACGATCATCAAGTAAGGCGTAGATTCGTCGAATGGGCCCAAAACGAGATTACCGTTGTTCCCGATTTTCATAAGCGAATTTTGTTTAGCGATGAAGCGCACTTCTGGTTGAATGGCTACGTCGACAAACAAAACTGTCGCATTTGGAGTGAAGGTAATCCTCAAGTGTATGTGAAAACACCGTTACATCCAGAAAAACTGACTGTTTGGTGCGCTTTATGGACGTCCAGATTGGACTACATCCGCCGCCAGCCGTGGCGGTCATATGCCAGAAATCATATTTAAAATGTAATGCCACAAGATTATCTTTCGGATAAATAAAATTCATGTCAATCGAATAATCCATCCTTGTTTTATTGCAACTTAAAGTTCTATACCTCTATAAAAAACACCCTTTACAAGGAATTGTTATTTTTGAAAAGACTGGAAGCGTTACAGAAGCACAGTGGGAAATATCCTTTCTTTTAGTGAAAGTGTCCATGGCATTCTCTCTAATTGACCATATTTTTCTGCTCATTAAGCCATACTTTGCATTTGAATTTACACTTTCGTCCCCATAAAGTAGAACTTCCTTACTTAACTTAAGTCGTCATTAGTCCGTGGCCTTTAGTTAGGATTATATCCCAGCTTTTCACACCGCCCACGTTGACTTCATACTACGGCGACTTCATACTTAATTGGTCTTTATGAATCTTTAAATCTTTAAGCTTTTCACACCAACCATGGAGTGTAACATGACTCCATACATTACATGACAATTTTATTTTTGCCACAAGACTAGTGAGACGAAGTTGCCGAAAGAATTATTTTTCATATTTCATTAGGTAAGCGATTTCCGAACCACGGGCTCTCGTCTACTAAGCCAACACACTTCCTACTAGACTACGATGAGTTCATGCTTAATTGGTCTTTACAACCCTTTAGTCAGGATTGCAACCTAGCGTTTCACACTACCCATGCTTTAAAAGACATAAAAAATTGCATTGAAATCGAAGAGTTCAACCCGACTTGAAACATTGTTTTATTAATTTTACCCATTACTTTTTTTTAGCAAATTTTTTGCAAAATTTTGTAAAAATTTAATTCAAACACTGTGTGGTGTGTGTTATTTCATTGATCATAATCTATTTAATGAAAATTAAAATTTTTTACTTTAAATTTTCGATACCCACACACCGAGATATTTAATGTCGTCAAAAAAATAAGCGGCAAAACGGTATTAAAAATAAATTTTTTTAAATTCTTATTTAATCTACCAATTTATTGTGTCATTTATTTATTACAACAGCAACAAAAAATTTTTTATTTTTTTCTTTTTATTTGTTTGTCATTAAAAATATTTGTTTGTCATTAAACCATAATTTAAGGTAACAGGTGCTACTGCCACAACTCAAACCATGAGTATCTCAGTATCATACGTTTCTCTATACATACATGACAAAGAGTTGTCGAAGGTGCCCAACCAGCCAGCCAGCCAGCCAAGTTTGGCTGGCAATGCCACCATCAAAATGTAATTTTAAATTCAAATTCAAAAGTTTTTTTTATTGAAAATTCATATTCAAATATTTAACTTACTTACACAGTCTCTGTGTAAGTGTATGAGTGAGTTTTTTATAAGCCTGCACCTTAATTTACGTTGTTTTTTTTTTTTTGTGCAACACACTGTACTCCACACAGTAAGTTTTCGTCTAAAAATGTGCCAAAAACAGAGGAAAAAAAGAGAAGAGAAGAGAAGAAATATTCGAAATAAAATATCGACAGACAGCAATCGGTTTCACACCAGAAGAAACTGCATAAAGATTTCAGATTTCATAATGACAAGTGGAAAGAAAGAAAATAAATGCACATGCACATGACAATTTTTTAATTCTTTTTTTTTATTGTTATTGTTATTGCTGCTGCTACTGTTGCTGTTGCTGTTGTTATTCCCATATAAAGGCAATGAACTCTTTCTGGCAAACGAAATGCAACAAAAGTACCCAGAAAAAGAATACAAGAAACATTATAAAAAAAATATCAAGATTTACACGTACATTCTTGTACTATTTATTATTTATCGATTTATGTAAAGAAAATGTGTTATCGAATATTGGTTAATAAAACAAATTTGTTATCGATGTTACTTAAACTTTCCTAATTGGTCATTACAGCTCTTTAATCAGGACTAGGATAATCGCAGTGGCACTGTTTTTCACAAAAGCCGTCCAGTTGCTTGCATAAGCTGACGACATTGACATCATAGGGCGTACCAAGTGAGATGTTACTGCTGCCTTTAGTGCTACTAAGATGGGTCTGGCAGTAAATGAGGGCAAAACAATGTACACTCAGCCACAAAAGTATACATACGGATAACAAATTTCAGAAATTTTTAAACTAATCCGTTTTCGTTGAAAATCTTTGTAATTGTCTGACAACTTTCCTCGATTTTAAGACGGTCTTGGTTAAAAAATTTCTGAAATTTGTTAACCGTATGTATACTTTAGTAACTGTGTGTATATGTTATCGACAAGTAGAGACTTGCGGCGTATTGGATCTCAGATAACGTCCGATAACTTTAATTTCGATAAAGTCAAGGAATTAATTTATCTTGGCTCTGCCGTTACCACCAAAAATGATGTCAATCTGGAGATCAAGCGCAGGATCACTTTTGCCAACAGGTGCTACTATGATCTCAATAAGCAATTGAGTAACAGAGACAGACATAGAGAGTACTACAAAACTAATACTCTACAAGACACTCATTCTCCCCATGCTTCTTTATGACGCAGAGGCATGAACACTATTAAGCACTGATGCAGCAGCCTTGAGAGTATTCGAGAGAAAAGTCCTACGTAAGATCTTCGAGTTGGCGGTGATTTCCGCATCCGACAGTAAGCTCAACGGTTAGATCTTCGGTCCAGTGCGAGTTAGCAATGATTTCCGCATCCGATACAACAGTGAGCTGTATGAGCTCCTCAACGACATAGACGTTGTGCAGCGTATTAACATCCAGCGGCTGCGCTGGCTCATCCATGTCGTTCGAATGGAGGATGATGCTCCGGCGAGACGGGTATTTGATGCGGTGATCTGCGGAAGTCGGCGAAGAGGACGACCTTGTTTGCTTTGGAAGGACACAAATCGAGGAAGCCTGTCATCGATTGGAGCGACCAACTCGCGTAGGCGCGCAAGAAACAGAGGCGCCTGGAAGGATGTGTTAAGGCAGGCCGGAGTCCGTTAATCGGGTCGTTAATGGCGAGTTAAGTAAGTAAGTAATCTTCCTAGCATTTGAAGACTTTAAAAATACATTCAGTTTCATTAAAAAAGAGGGTATCTCACTGAACCGCTTTGGGAAAACTTTGTTATTCCCGACATCTTCATACCAAAAAAAGGAAAGGACCAAATCGATTAAGCTTGTCATCGATTGGTGTGACCAACTGGCGTAGGCGCGCAAGAAGCAGAGGCGCCGAGAAGGGTGTGGCCGAAATCCATTAATCGGGCTTTTAAGGGACAATTAAATAAGTAAGTAAGTAAGATAATCCAGGTTTCTCACAGCACCCATGTCATGTGTGTTAATTTAAAACATAAGGTGGTGGAAGATCCTCCAGTTTAATACCGCTTCCGAACGATAGATTTCAGAAACTTCTCATAGCAATTTTATTTTTACTCTCAGAGTTCTTACCACAAGACTGCTGAGAAAAAGTTGCAGAAAGAAATTTCTTTTCATATATCGTTTCGTTGAGGTCTGAGCTAGGAGCTAGGCTGCAGTGGCTTCATGGTTATCTAGTTTACAAGATTAAGAGGCTTAAATATTCTCTACAGAAAAATACATACACACATAGTACATAATTGGTCATTACAATCCCTTATTCAGGTTTACGACCTAGTTTCTCACACCACTTATGTTGTGTGCGTTAATTTTATACATGAGTGGTGGGACCTACAGTTTAAGGTCGACTCCGAACGTCAGTTTTTTGAGAGGAATTTTCATGCGAATTATATTTTTACTCTTAGAGTTTTTGCCAGAAATCTGCTGAGAGGAAGTCGCCGAAGAAATGGCAACACACTACCTACTAGACTACGGCGACTTCGAATATACACAAAATAATCTTGGAAATCCTCTGACTCTTGTGCCACTCTTAAGAAAGTCAGACAACACAACTTCTAGGATAAGAGTAGCAGTCAATCAGCATTAGGCAAATGCTAGGCACCTGAGAAAAATGAGGGTTTTTTTGGAAACTGGAAACTGTATTTATTTTTCACTTTCGGGGCTATTCAATTCAATTTATTTATTTATTACTGATTATTTAAACTCTCATTTATTATGTTGGTTATGTTTTAATCTGTTTGTTAAAGTCCAATCAATTTAAAAATCATTTTTTTTTAAAGAAAACAAATTAAATTTTTTTTATTACTTTTGATTTGTTTTTTTGATTTTCTTTCCTCTTCTTTGTTTTTTTTTTTGTTTTTACCTACAAAACTTCCCACTTAAATCTGGCTTGACCAGCTTCAATCGGCAGCTACTACTCCATCACTTAATACTGTTGCCTTCAACTGTCTGGCCGTTTATCTTTGGAAATTAATCTTGAGGCAATTAAAGAGAGAAATTATTTTAAGCTGCTTGCTTGCTTGCTTTTCTTCTATTTTTTCATCTGCAACTGAGTCTAGTAGTTGGTTTAATTTAAATTAAAACAGAAAAACAAAATTTGTTTTGCCTCTAATTACCTCCGCCACAGACGACGACACCGTCACATTCATAGCAAGCTTGCTAAGCAGCATAGGGGAAAACAATTTCCCATGTAAAGTTAAACAAGAAATGTTTGAACGAAAATATTTTGATTATGAAATACAAACTTATCACTCCTTGATTGAACCAGATGATGATGTTGAGGATGATGATTGCTTTTAAACAGAAATTAAAATTTTCTAAACGCTTGGACTGAGCTTGACTGAGCGACCAGACCAAAGCTTAAGGCAATAAAGCTTAACTTGTAGCCATCGCCACATTATTACTGGTTTGATGTTAAGTTTTTGCAGACATCGTTTCAAGTAAAGCCTTCAAAAGTTGATCATTTTCAATTCAAAATCAATGAAACGGCATCAATGGTTGCATTAAAAAATGTGTGACCAGCTTGTTTCCATAACACAAGGCTTGACTACACAAAAATAAAGGGTGTTTTTTTATAGAGGTATAGAACTTTAAGTTGCAATAAAACAACGATGGATTATTCGATTGACATGAATTTTGTTTATCCGAAAGATAATCTTGTGGCATTACATTTTAAAAATGATTTCTGGCATATGACCGCCACGGCTGGCGCGGATGTAGTCCAATCTGGACGTCCAATTTTCGATGCCTTTTTCCAACATTTGTGGCCGTATATCGGCAATAATACGGCGAATGTTGTCTTCCAAATGGTCAAGCGTTTGTGGCTTTACCGCATAGACCAATGACTTTACATAGCCCCACAGAAAGTAGTCTAGCGGTGTTAAATCACAAGATCTTGGAGGCCAATTCACAGGTCCAAAACGTGAAATTAGGCGGCCACCAAACGTGTCTTTCAATAAATCTATTGTGGCACGCGCTGTGTGACATGTTGCGCCGTCTTGTTGAAACCACATCTCCTGGACATCATGGTTATTCAATTCAGGAATGAAAAAGTTAGTAATCATGGCTCTATACCGATCACCATTGACTGTAACGTTCTGGCCACCATCGTTTTTGAAAAAGTACGGACCAATGATTCCACCAGTCCATAAAGCGCACCAAACAGTCAGTTTTTCTGGATGTAACGGTGTTTCCACATACACTTGAGGACTACCTTCACTCCAAATGCGGCAGTTTTGTTTGTTGACGTAGCCATTCAACCAGAAGTGCGCTTCATCGCTAAACAAAATTCGCTTATGAAAATCGGGAACAACGGTAATCTCGTTTTGGGCCCATTCGACGAATCTACGCCTTACTTGATGATCGTTTGGCTTCAATTCTTGCACGAGTTGGATTTTGTATGCACGCAAGCCAAGATCCTTCCGCAAAATCTTCCATAAAGTGACTGGACACAGATCCAATGCCAATCCAAGTGCCCGATGGCGGATGGACTTATTCGGGTCTTCCTCAATGCTACGCTCTACAGCAGCAATAGCTTCTTCTGTACGCACCGTACAGCGTCTCTGGGGATGCGAGTTATCAATAAGAGTAAACGTGGTGCGAAAACGTTCCATGGTTAATCGAATTAACTGCTCTGATGGACGATTTTGTCGACGATAAAATGGACGTAGTGCGCGATACGTTTTCCGCACAGAATCATTATTTTCGAAATAAAATTGCACTATTTGCAAGCGTTGTTCAGGCGTGAGTCTATTCATGATGAATTGCCAAACCAAACTGAGAATAAATCACTTGACAGCTGTTAAATCGGTCGCCATCTTGAAAAGTAATGCCAACTTAAAGTTCTATACCTCTATAAAAACACCCTTTACATAACAAATTAACACTTTAAGGACCACTGTTGGTATTGGTTGAATTGATTTTAAAACACGTTTTCTGAATATAAAATGTTTCATTCTAAATAGGCAAAATAATAACTTTTCATAATGTATTGTTATGGCCCTAAAAGGGTTAAGTTGTAGTGAATTTAGTTTCCTTGGCGGGTCACATTTTCCTTGTTTCTGTTTAGATTTTCTGCCTAGAAAATGTTCGTTGTTGATGATTAGATTTTTTCGATTTTTAGAAGAAACAATATTTTCTTCTCTTCCTTATTTTATATTTCGATGCCAAGACTCATTTCGTTTGCAAAAAAAAATAAGGAAAAATTATTCATAAGCCTTACAATTTATTGTTTATGGTTAAAGCGTAGGCTGGACTAGCTTTTCTGATACAATGAAGTCAGTTTCTTTTTTTTTTTCTTTGTGGATTGCCAAGGAGTTTATGGAATAGATGGATGGATAGCTGGATTGGCAGGAGAACTGCTGCATGCATGCATGGTCCTAATTCTGGTTGTTTAAATGACTCTTAGTTGGCATGGTTGGCATGAAAGCAAAATTTATGACTTTTCATTTTCATATTAAAACAACAACAATCAACCAGTAAGAGGAGCAGAGAGCATATCATCAAAACCAGGCTAGAAAATGCAAGCATTTAAAGGGAAAAAAAATGTTTATGATGACAAATTTTTGTTTTTATTTTTCCATTTTTCCCATTTTTTTCAAATTTTTCTTTGGTTTTTATCTTATAAAACGATGAATAATGAATTATTTTTGTGATCAAACTTTACAAGAGCACCACCAGAGCACCACTTCGCTTCAGCATGGCTTTTCTTCTTCTTTTTTTTTTTTTGTTTTCTTATTATTTCAAGCCACTACCAGCAGCTGACAGTGATTTATGGCGCATTACAATGGAAATGAATTTACCAGCGTATAAACTAGTTTTCTTTTGTCGTTTTAAAGCGCACATATTTAGCAACTAGTTTAGCCTATAAAAGGGTAATTGAAGAAATTGTTTACAAAATGTGCGATCAAAGAAAAATTTTAAAAAAATTTGTTCGTTTTTTTTTTCGAAATAATTTTTCAAAATACTTCCAATGATTTCAATCCCATTTAAGTCCACAAGCCAAATTTACGTTGAAACAAAATTCTTTAAAAATTTGAATTATTCAAGTAAATAAAGGCACCTTTTAGGTAAAACAAATCAATTGGGAGCCTATTTGAAACTTAAATCGAAAAAAGTAATGAAAAGTATACTTAGTTTAAAAAAAAAATTCGAATATAATTTCGAAAAATCGCATTCGTAAATCCGAAATCAACCTTAATCAGAGTGCCGTTTTGAAACCATAGCAGCACCAATAAAGTGAAAGGAAGAAGGATTGCAGCCATCATAAAGTAAAGAGAATTAAAGGACAGAATAAAGGAAAAGCTTGATCCCATCACGCCAAGCCATTAAGCGAAAATTCCCCAATACAGGGTGGCTGGATATATAATGCAACAAAGTAAAGCGCTATATTTTTTTAATTTTATTGTTCAAAAGCAAAAAATATTGGAAATAACATTAAATTTTAGAATCAGTTTAGATTTGTTCGTATTGGCCACCTTTGGTACGAATTATGGCCTTCAAACGGCCGACAAAACCATCACAGACTGCACGAAAGTGGCTCCGCGGTATTTTGGCCCATTCCCGGCGAAGCGCCGTCTTGAGATGATCGACACTGTGGTATTTTTTAGTGAGAACCTTACTCTCCAAAATGCCCCAGGCACAAAAGTCCAACGGATTGAGATTCGGAGATTTTGGTGGCCATTGTGCGGTAGAAATGAAGCGAGGAATCTCCTTTTTAAGCCATTCTTAGTTGACGCGTGCTGAGTGCGGTTGTGCTGAGTCCTTTTGGAATGTCCATGGCCTGCGGCCGAAAAGTTTGTCTGCCCAGGGCTTCAATACTGTCTTTAAGACATTTTCCCGATAATATTCGGCATTTATTTTGACCCCACGGTAGATGAATTCGAGCGGGGAGCGACCATCGGCTGTTACGGCGGCCCACACCATTACCATCGGCGGCGCTTGAGTTCTGGTGTAAATTTTCAGCTGACCTCTTTGGCAAGTAAACCCGATCATTTTGTTTGTTCACAAACTGCTCCATTTGGAATGGCTTCTCATCGAAGAAAACCAAATTCGGTAACTGGCCACTTTCGTGCAAGCGAAGTAACTCCTTGGCTCTTTCCAGTCTAACTTTTTTTTGTCCATCGGTGAGCTCTTGCACTTTTTGGAACTTCAATGGCTTTAGTCCAAGCTCATTTTTCAATATATGCTGCATCCGTTCTCGCGATATGTTCAGCTTACGAGCAATTTTTCTACCACTGCAGCGTGGATTTCGATCAAATCTGGCCTTCACTTTTCGGATCATTTCTGGTGTTGTTACCGTTTTTTTTTCGTCCACTTTTTGGACGCGATGCAACACTGCCAGTATCACGGTAACGAGAAACAAAAGATTTATTCACATTTAAATGCTGGAGGGCTCTAACGGTAGCCACCTGTGGTTTTCCAGCCAAATATAAAGCAATCACACTATCACGCTTGAATTCCATCACGAATAACTTTTTTTTCTGAATGCAATAGAACAAAATGCTTTTGTAAGCTTGTGAAAAATAAAATGAACTGTCACTGGAATAAATCTGTCAGCTGTCAGACGAGCGGTTTACAAATGATAACAACCTGAAGTTGGTTGCAATACATATCAGCCACCCTGTAAATGATCTGGCCAGTAAGTCCGTAAGAAAATGTAAGATTATCTTTCTCCTACAGGAGAAGATAAATTTTCTTTTCTCGCGCACATTGATTGTCTAATGAGCCGAGTACACCGCCGTGTGTTTGGCAAAAGACAGATAAGAATGTGGTGTGTTTATAACTCATACAGACTCTCACATCACTGCAGAGTCTTCTTGACGAAAGTCAGCAGATCCGTCATTATTTTGTAAAATCGCACAGATTTCTGCATGAAAAATGCTAGAAGTGTTCGGTAGTTTAAAGAACACTGAACGGCTGTCACAATCGTAGGAAACATCAATTTCTTGCTTGAACAACATCTCACATCCGTCTATATATACAGTATCCGGTACCTAAATCCGTCGAAATTTTATCCCTTCTCAACAAAATATGCCACCGGACGGGAAAAAAAGGCTTTAAGTGTCTGATATGGCCACTGACTGATTGCCTGTCCAGTGTTCATAGATTGAGAAGAATATTTTTTTACATTTAAAGACTGTCTCAACGACGTCACAGTCAATCCAGAAACCGACATTTAAATAACATTGCCCTGCGTTATATAACAGCCAGCTCTCTCTATATGTCGCCGCTCTTTCTATAAAGTCGCCGTAGTCTAGTAGGTAGTGTGTTGGCTTATTAGACGTAAAGCCAGGGTTCGAGCCCCAGGCCAGACATCAAGACAAAATACAAAACGTATTTCTTCGGCGACTTTTTCTCAGCAGATTTCTGGCAAAAACTCTGAGAGTAAATAAAATTGCCATGAAAAAGTTTCTCAAAAATCTGTCGTTCGGAGTCGACTTTAAACTGTAGGTTCCACCACTCATGTATAAAATTAACACACACAACATAAGTGGTGTGAGAAACTAGGACGTTGTATAATGGGTCAATTCGACCTCCGGGTACTATACTTGTCTTAATTGACAAGTGCATGTCCTCTAACCTAACCTAACCTAACCTAACAGCCAGCTCTAAGCATTCAAGTGTATATGTTGGACCTTTTAAGTTCGAAAATTAATTTTAATTACGAATTTATATTAAAAATATCATGTGTTCAGTTAGTGTCTGTAATTCCATTATTTGTTTTTGTCTTCTTCTATTTATTATTAGTTTAGCTTAACAAGTTTAAAGTTTAGTTTTATTTCTGTTTTTTTTTTCTTCAGCTGCAACTCCATTAAAGGAAATCTGTTTGCCTGGTGTGAACTTTAAAAAAACAAAAACTGTTCACCTTGACATTTTTACTTTGCTTTCCAACATTAAATTGAGATGGCAGAACGAACAGGCAATAAAACTGTCGTCTATTTGCCAATAAGACTGATGGTGGGCTATTTCCAGAGTAAATTTAAAAAAAAATAAAAAAATTCTAAAAAAAGATGAAGCAGAAGAAGCGTTTAGTCTGCCACAAGTTATTTAACACTCCCTTTTTTGTTTTTGCAATCACAGAAAATCTATTTATTAGGCAGGCAGGCAGACAGAGTCCGTAGGATAAAAAGCACAAATTGAAGGAAAAACTAAATTCCTGTGTATTTGGAAATTTCCATTTTCATTCGTTTAAAATAGTTTGTCTTCGAACAATAACAAGACAGAGGAACAAGAAAGAGAATCAATTAACACATGCATGTTGCTCTTCTATAGCTTTTTGTGGCCATTTAAGTGGCGGCACATATTCCCTTTTCTTTCTCTCTTACTCTCTCTCTCTGTCTTCATTCTTGCATGCCGTATCCGTTTCCTATAGCCCATAGCCCGATATCTTTTATGTTTTTCAATTTATTTTATTGTCTTGTCGTCTATTTCTCATGCGATGTTTTTATTTTTCTACTTCTTATCATTCATTCATTCCATCATTCAATCATTCGATTGATTCTTTCGATACCAATCACAATGCTTTGTTATCGTTATCGTGCGCCACTTTAGATTTTGTTTTATTACTGTTGTCCCTTGTGTTTTATTGTTTTTTCTTTTTATCGCTTATTTAGCATTTTACACAATTTCTCAAATTCATTAGAAATATAGCTGATGAGTATCGATTTAATTGATCGATCTATTGTGTTGATTTATCGAAAACTGTATTAAAAAGAAGAAGAGATTTTTATTTGATTTTGTTTATATTGAAATTTGTGTAGCTAATGTTGCGGTTTTTTACAGCGATTTTTGTGCTGAACTCCAAAACAACAATTTAGATTGTGCTGACACAATACCACTTGAATTCTTCAAAGCCTGTAATGTCTTCATCACCTACATATGTATCTCCTGCACAATATACCAGAAAATATGGGACGTCGGATTCAGAACCGTGGACCAAATTAATATGTCGTCGCATAATAATTGCACAATCCGCAGTTTTTAGGTTCGGTTAGGTTAGAGGACGTGTACTTGTCAATTAAGACAAGTACAGTACCCGGAGGTCAAATTGACCCATTGTACAACGTCCTAGTTTCTCACACCACTTCTGTTGTGTGTGTTAATTTTATACATGAGTGGTGGGACCTACAGTTTATAGTCGAATCCGAACGACAGATTTTTTTGAGAAACTTTTCATGGCAATTTTTATTTACTCTCAGAGTTTTTGGCAGAAATCTGCTGAGAGGAAGTCGCCGAAGAAATACTTTTTGTATTTTGTTTTGATGTCTGGCCTGGGGCTCGAACCCTGGCTTTTCGTCTAATAAGCCAACACACTACCTACTAGACCACGGTGCTGACACAATACCATTTGAATTCTTCAAAGCCTGTAATGACTTCAAAACGTACCGTATCTCCTGCACAACATATATGGGACGTCGGATTCAGAACCGTGGAGCAAATTAATATGTCGTCGCATAATAATTGCACAATCCGCAGATTTTAACTCGCCAATCTTCCTAGCAGAGGCATGGACACTATTAAGCACTGATGCAGCCGTCTTGAGAGTATTCGAGGGAAAAGTCCTACGTTAGATCTGTGGTCCAGTGCCTGTTGGCGATGATTTACGCATTCGATACAACAGTCAGCTGTATGAGCTCCTCAACGACATAGACGTTGTGCAGCGTATTGACATCTAGCGGCTGCGCTGGCTTGACCACGTCGTTTGAATAGAGGAGGATGCTCTAGCGGGACGGGTATTTGATGCGGAAATCTGCGAAAGTCGGCGAAGAGGACGACCTTGTTTGCATTGAAAGTACCAAATCGAGAAAGCTCTGTCATCGATTGGTGTGCCCAACAGGCGTAAGCGCGTAAGAAACAGAGGCGCCTGGAAGGATGTGTTAAGGCAAGCCGGAGTCCGTTAATCGGGCTGTTAATCGCCAGTTATGTAGGTAAGTAATTTTCCTAGCATTTGAAGACTTTAAAAATGCATTCAGTTTCATTAAAAAGAGGGGATCTCACTGAACCGCTTTGGGAAAACTTTGTTATTCCCGACATCTTCATACCCCTCAAAACGGAAACTATATCATATACAGGGTGGCTGATATGTATTGCAACCAACTTCAGGTTGTTATCATTTGTAAACCGCTCGTCTGACAGCTGACAGATTTATTCCAGTGACAGTTCATTTTATTATTTACAAGTTTACAAAAGCATTTTGATCTATTGCATTCAGAAAAAAGTTATTCGTGATATAATTCAAGCGTGATAGTGTGATTGCTTTATATTTGGCTGGAAAACCACGGGTGGCTATCGTTAGAGCCCTCCAGCATTTAAATGTGAATAAATCTTTTGTTTCTCGCACCATTGCTCGTTACCGTGATACTGGCAGTGTTGCATCGCATCCAAAAATTGGACGAAAAAAAAACGGTAACAACACCAGAAATGATTCGAAAAGTGAAGGCCAGATTTGATCGAAATCCCCACGCCGCAGTGGTAGAAAAATTGTTCGTGAGCTGAACATATCGCGGGAACGGATGCAACACATATTGAAAAAAGAGGATGGACTATAGCCATTGAAGTTCCAAAAAGTGCAAGTGCTCACCGATGGACAAAAAAAAGTTAGACTGGAGAGCCAAAGACTTACTTCGCTTGTACGAAAGCGAATTTGGTTTTCTCCGATGAGAAGCCACTCCAAATTGAGCAGTTTGTGAACAAACAAAATGATCGGGTTTACTTGCCAAAGAGGTCAGCTGAAAATTTACACCAGAACTCAAGCGCCGCCGATGGTAATGGTGTGGGCCGCCGTAACGGCCGCTGGTCGCTCCCCGCTAGTATTCATCGACCGTGGGGTCAAAATAAATGCCGAATATTATCGGGAAAATGTCTTAAAGACAGTATTGAAGTCCTGGGCAGACAAACATTTCGGCCGCAGACCATGGACATTCCAACGCGTCAACTAAGAATCGCTTAATCTCGCTTCATTTCTACCGCACAATGGCCACCAAAATCTCCGGATCTCAATCCGTTGGACTTTTGCGCCTGGGGCATTTTGGAGAGTAAGGTTCTCACTAAAAAATACCAAAGTGTCGATCATCTCAAGACGGCGCTTCGCCGGGAATGGGCCAAAATACCGCAGAGCCACTTTCGTGCAGCCTGTGATGATTTTGTCGGCCGTTTGAAGGCCATAATTCGTACCAAAGGTGGCCAATTCGAACAAATCTAAACTGATTCTAAAATTTGATGTTATTTCCAACATTTTTTGCTTTTGAACAATAAAATTAAAAAAAATTAAAAAAATATAGCGCTTTACCTTGTTGCATTATATATCAGCCACCCTGTAACCTCTCTTGTGTACCTTCCTTAGCTAACCAAATCCAAGTACGCCAAAGATTCACCCTAATTATTAGCATAAACTGATGACAGTGTTGCCAGTTACCTATTTCTTTTCTTCTTCATGCTCTTGTTGTTTATATTAACTTTCTTGTTTTAAATTCTTGTTTTTAATAAGGAATTGGTTTTGAATTGTAATTTCTTTAATAAAAAAAAAACACATTTTTTGACCAATTTTGCTGCAACAAGACAACCAAACAATCTCTTGTTGAAAAACGACATGATTGTTGGCAATCTTAAGCAACATGTTGCACGATTCGTTGCTTTAAGCAATAATGAAAAAATAGGTGTCAGGCATTAATTTTAGTTTCTTTTTTTTTCTTCGTTTTAGTTTTTATTTGTTTTTATTTTTTAAGCAATAACTTCATTTCGAATATTTTTTTTTTAATTTTTTCATTATTAGTTGCTCTAACAATACGAGTATAGCGAAACATATGGTTTCGAGTGCTTTTTCGGGCTTGATTTGGTATAAAGTTTGTTTGCCTGGCACTTGGAATTCCATAAATTTGCTTTTTTATTTTATTTCGATTGGTAACATGACTACAGCTTTGCTTCAATGGTTTTTAAAATAAACAAAAAAAAAGTCAAAGAAAAAAAGCGAAAAAAATTTATGACCCAATAATTTAAAACCAAAAGACAAGACGACTCTTTTACACTTGGTTGGCATCATTGCCGTTTTTACATTACATGACGACATGGCTTTGATGATGAAATTAATGACAGCATCATTTTCCTACTTTTCCAGCAAACAAACACACACACACAAATCCAATATTAAATAGGCCTCTTTTGCAAAATTTTCGAAAGTTGTCAGTTGTCATGTCATTTGAATAGAGGTTATCCGGGAAATTAGAACAATCCTGATTGCAAATGACAAATTGTTTCAGACAAATCGAGATTGCGTATTCAAACATTGTAGATCAAGTCTAAAGCAGCATTGTGAAAAAAAAACTAACGGGTTATCCATTTAGTGGTTTCAAAAAATATTCCAATCTGAAGCGTTATTTAGTTTACGAAGAAAATTACAAATTACAACAACAAAACTGTACAGAAAGACTACAAAATAGAGAATAAAAAAAAATATTACAACGACAAAGCAACACTAAGTTCTGGAAGTTGCCAAAACACGAATAAACGAATCTTAATATCAGAGAATCTCAAAGAGGCCAATGCTCTAAAGCCATTGAAGAAACTCCTGCTTATAAACTTGGCACTTCGCCCCTGCACACCAGGGCAGAGGCACAGAAGAATGTATCCAATGGTTTTAGGCTTCTGCAAATGCTACGGAAACAAATTGCCTAAACTTAAATAAGCCCTTAAGAGGTACAAAAAATGGCATGGCTGAAGTGCTACTTTAGTACGTTTTCGTTGTTCGCTAGAAAGCTGCAATTAAACAATTTCTTTCAGTGTATTTTGTCTTGTCCAGCATTCAGTCTCATAATTTTTAATGAAAAGTTGTTTTACCGATGTTATAAAGGGTGTTTTTTATGGAGGTATAGAACTTTAAGTTGGCATTACTTTTCAAGATGGCGACCGATTTAACAGCTGTCAAGTGATTTATTCTCAGTTTGGTTTGGCAATTCATCATGAATAGACTCACGCCTGAACAACGCTTGCAAATAGTGCAATTTTATTTCGAAAATAATGATTCTGTGCGGAAAACGTATCGCGCACTACGGCCATTTTATCGTCGACAAAATCGTCCATCAGAGCAGTTAATTCGATTAACCATGGAACGTTTTCGCACCACGTTTACTCTTATTGATAACTCGCATCCCCAGAGACGCTGTACGGTGCGTACAGAAGAAGCTATTGCTGCTGTAGAGCGTAGCATTGAGGAAGACCCGAATGAGTCCATCCGCCATCGAGCATAGGAATTGGATCTGTGTCCATGCACTTTATGGAAGATTTTGCGGAAGGATCTTGGTTTGCGTCCTTACAAAATCCAACTCGTGCAAGAATTGAAGCCAAACGATCATCAAGTAAGGCGTAGATTCGTCGAATGGGCCCAAAACGAGATTACCGTTGTTGCCGATTTTCATAAGCGAATTTTGTTTAGCGATGAAGCGCACTTCTGGTTGAATGGCTACGTCAACAAACAAAACTGCCGCATTTGGAATGAAGGTAATCCTCAAGTGTATGTGGAAACACCGTTACATCCAGAAAAACTGACTGTTTGGTGCGCTTTATGGGCTGGTGGAATCATTGGTCCGTACTTTTTCAAAAACGATGGTGGCCAGAACGTTACAGTCAATGGTGATCGGTATGGAACCATGATTACAAACTTTTTCATTCCTGAATTGAATAACCATGATGTCCGGGAGATGTGGTTTCAACAAGACGGCGCAACATGTCACACAGCTCGTGCCACAATAGATTTATTGAAAGACACGTTTGGTGACCGCCTAATTTCACGTTTTGGACCTGTGAATTGGCCTCCAAGATCTTGTGATTTAACACCGCTAGACTACTTTCTGTGGGGCTATGTAAAGTCATTGGTCTATGCGGTAAAGCCACAAACGCTTGACCATTTGGAAGACAACATTCGCCGTATTATTGCCGATATACGGCCACAAATGTTGGAAACAGTCATCGAAAATTGGACGTCCAGATTTGACTACATCCGCGCCAGCCGTGGCGGTCATATGCCAGAAATCATATTTAAAATGTAATGCCACAAGATTATCTTTCGGATAAATAAAATTCATGTCAATCGAATAATCCATCGTTGTTTTATTGCAACTTAAAGTTCTATACCTCTATAAAAAACACCCTTTAGTTGCTGTTGTAGTTGTTGCATATTTGTTATCCATTTAACATGAATTAAATGAAATAAAATTAGAACACTTTGGCATTCCTCTGCCCCCATTGAATGCCAAATACCTGCTATTGCCAGCAACATATACAGGATAGAGTTGCTGGCTCATGCAATATCTCAAGCTGCGTCTGTAGGCCTATACGTTCATATGTACAAGCATCCAAAGGAAGATGTTACGCTTGCCATATAAACTGTGTCACTCACGTAAATATTTACGCGATAAACGAGATACAAGAAAGCAAACCTAACAGATACAAAATAATAAGAAAAAAAAACGAAAATTAAACCATAAACTACTTATGGTTTAAGAATGAATATCTTCTCTGGGAGAAGAAGACTTAGTTTTATTTGGATTTTATTTTCATGAATAGAAAAATGGGTCCACAATATAATACAATACAATAATAAAAAAAAGGAAAAGAAAAATAACTTTTTATTTCTGTGTAAATGAAATAAAATAAAATGAAAATAAAATAATGTCGTCTGGCTATCATTTCGTTTTTTTTTTTTTTTTTTTTTAATAGAAATCAAACCAGATTTACTTCTTGGTCAAGTAAGTGACCCATTTTTCTTTTGTTTTGTTCTCTGTCCATATACAATATAAGAAAAGAAAACGATAAATTTAGCTCACATGTCATTAGAATCGTTAAATAAATAATTAACGATGATGCATTCATTTAAATTTGTATTTTGATTTTTTATTGTTTAAATTAATACCATTTAATGTCTGAATTTTATTTATTGAAACATTTCGGTTTTTCTTTTCCTTTTCAACACAATAATTACTTTTAATTTATTTCTCCAGGTGGTTGAAATACATACACAATTTCAAGTGTTTTTTTTTTGTAAATCTTTTTCTGTAAAGAGACTGGCAAAACGCTTTCAACGTAAAGAATTATAAAAAAAAAAATTACAAAAACAACAAATAATTATTATTGTTTTGCACTCATGCATGTTTTCAAATTTTTGACACAATGAAACCAATCCAAACCACACCCCACCAAATCCACTCTAATGGAAAATGTAACAAAAATGCAAACAAAAAATAAATTTTTGTACGTGGTGTAGGCAATGTAAATACTTCGAGTTTATAAAAATGTAAAAACATTTTTAACTTTACATAATGTAAACAATCTGAAAAACATACAAACCTTAGTATTTTTAATATTTACAAGGTGTAAACAACATGATGAATACGAATTTATAATCAGTTCCAATTATTACATGATGTAAACAATGTAAATAATACTAATTTATGTAAATCAATGTAAATAATACTAATTTATGAAAATTTAAATATTACATGATGTAAAAAATACTAATTTATGAACATTTTTAATTTTTACATAATGTAAAAAATGTAAATAATTAGAATCTATGAACACTTTTAACCTTGACATGATGTAAACAATGTAAATAATACTAATTTATAAAATTTGAATATTACATGATGTAAATAATACTAACTTATGAACATTTTTAATTTTTACATAATGTAAAAAATGTAAATAATTAGCACCCATTAACACTTTTAACCTTTACATGATGCAAACAATGTAAATAATAATAATTTATGAAAATTTGAATGTTAAATGATATAAATAATACTAACTTATGAAAATTTTTAATTTTTACATAATGTAAAAAATGTGAATAATTAGAACTCATGAAGACTTTTAACCTTTACATGATGTAAACAATGTAAATAATAATAATTTATGAAAATGTTAATATTAAATAATGTAGAAAATACTAATTTATGAACATTTTTAATTTTTACATGATGTAAAAAATGTAAATAATTAGAATCTACGAACACTTTTAACCTTTACATAATGTAAACAATGTAAATAATACTAATTTATGAAAATTTTAATATTACATGATGTAAAAAATGTAAATAATTAGAACTCATTAACACTTTTAACGTTTACATGATGTAAACAATGTAGGTTAGGTTAGGTTAGGTTAGAGGACGTGTACTTGTCAATTAAGACAAGTACAGTACCCGGAGGTCGAATTGACCCATTGTACAACGTCCTAGTTTCTCACACCACTTATGTTGTGTGTGTTAATTTTATACATGAGTGGTGGGACATGAGTGGTCGACTCCGAACGACAGATTTTTATTTATTGAGAAACTTTTCATGGCAATTTTTATTTACTCTCTGAGTTTTTGCCAGAAATCTACTGAGAGGAAGTCGCCGAAAAAATACTTTTTGTATTTTTGTCTTTGATGCCTGGCCTGGGGCTCGAACCCAGGGTTTTGCGTCTAATAAGCCAACACACTATCTACTAGACTACGGCGACTTCAAAAAACAATGTAAATAATAATAATTTATGAAAATTTGAATATTACATGACGTAAAAAAGTACTAATTTATGAACATTTTTAATTTTTACATGATGTAAAAAATGTAAATACATAATTAGAACTCATTAACACTTTTAACCTTGACATGATGTAAACAATGTTAATAATAATAATTTATGAAAATGTTAATATTACATGATGTAAATAATATTAATTTATAAATATTGTTAATTTTTACATGATGTAAAATATGTAAATAATTAGAATCTACGAACACTTTTAACCTTTACATGATGTAAACAATGTTAATTATATTAACTTATGGATAACAGATAATTTTTACATAATGTAAACAATGTAAATAATATGAAAATGTTAACATTTTTATTTGTTACATGATGTAGAATGGTAAAATAATTCGAATTTATAAACAAAGTGGACAAAATTTTTATTATAACCAACTTGAATAAACTATAAGCAGAGAGAGAGAGTGAGAGTTTATAAGTAAGTGAAGTAGGAAGACAAAAAAACACCGAAAAATAAGCTAAAAGTATTGTTTTCCGCCGATGATACTTTTTCTCCACTTGGGGGTATTGACAACTGTTGTGTTTGGCCAATAAATTTTAGTAGTTGGCAGGCAACAGATTAAATTAAATTAAAAAGAAGAATTCATTGGCCAAGGAAATGGAAATAAAATATGAAAACCATAAAAGAAAAATAAGGGAGCGGCTTTAAAAGGTGTAATAAGAAGCTTTTAAACGATGCCAAAATTATGATCATTAATTCCCCATTAAAAATAAAATAAAATAAAATATTAAGATTTAATTGATGATGATACTTACCAGCAAATAATTTGTTTTTAAATCTCCAATAAGACGCTTAACATTTCACATGCTATACGGCTGGCTGGTCATTAAACAAAAATGACAATTTAGCGTTTTTATCGAAAGAGAAAAACAACTGAAAATACAACAGAAAAACACACAATTTAAAATTATTTATTTATCAAAGAAATAAAAAAAGCTTTTTCAATAAAAATCATTTCTACTTAGTGGTGATGAGTAAATAAAATAGTGTAATAAATATAGCATACTTTAAGGCTTCTATTTGTCATCAAGTAATGTGGTATACTTTTAGGCTGTTTTGGAGAAAATTTCCCATGAATCATCATACTTTTGGGTTAAAAAGTATGAAAAAACAAACAAATAAAAACAAAAAAAAATTACTTAAACTTTGGGGAATTTCCCAGAAAATTAAAATGACTCAAAAGGTTAAATAAAAAACTAAATAAAAGGACAATAAAATCAAAACAAAAAAACTTAAAGCAGACAACAATAATTAAAGGGTAGAAGCCAAATCAGTCTTTTTACTTAAAAGGTACTTTAAGAAGTACTTTTTTATTTAAACTATGAAAACTAACTATGCGAAGTCATGGGTTTGGTGCCTTATTTAAAAAGTTAAAGGGTGTTTTTTATAGAGGTATAGAACTTTAAGTTGGCATTACTTTTCAAGATGGCGACCGATTTAACAGCTGTCAAGTGATTTATTCTCAGTTTGGTTTGGCAATTCATCATGAATAGACTCACGCCTGAACAACGCTTGCAAATAGTGCAATTTTATTTCGAAAATAATGGTTCTGTGCGGAAAACGTATCGCGCACTACGTCCATTTTATCGTCGACAAAATCGTGTTTAGCGATGAAGCGCACTTCTGGTTGAATGGCTGCGTCAACAAACAAAACTGCCGCATTTGGAGTGAAGGTAATCCTCAAGTGTATGTGGAAACACCGTTACATCCAGAAAAACTGACTGTTTGGTGCGCTTTATGGGCTGGTGGAATCATTGGTCCGTACTTTTTCAAAAACGATGGTGGCTAGAACGTTACAGTCAATGGTGATCGGTATAGAGCCATGATTACAAACTTTTTCATTCCTGAATTGAATAACCATGATGTCCAGGAGATGTGGTTTCAACAAGACGGCGCAACATGTCACACAGCTCGTGCCACAATAGATTTATTGAAAGACACGTTTGGTGACCGCCTAATTTCACGTTTTGGAAATGTGAATTGGCCTCCAAGATCTTGTGATTTAACACCGCTAGACTACTTTCTGTGGGGCTATGTAAAGTCATTGGTCTATGCCATGGTAAAGCCACAAACGCTTGACCATTTGGAAGACAACATGCGCCGTATTATTGCCGATATACGGCCACAAATGTTGGAAAAAGTCATCGAAAATTGGATGTCCAGATTGGACTACATCCGCGCCAGCCGTGGCGGTCATATGCCAGAAATCATATTTAAAATGTAATGCCACAAGATTATCTTTCGGATAAATAAAATTCATGTCAATCGAATAATCCATCGTTGTTTTATTGCAACTTAAAGTTCTATACCTCTATAAAAAACACCCTTTACTTTTAGCACCCCGTATCGGCTTTACCCGTTTTTTCCATCTGAATTATTTTCTTATGACAGAAAGAAAGACTTTTTAACTTATAGTACTTTTTGAGGCTTAATAAAATTTTTACTTAAAAATACTCCTTAAGGTACTTTTTTAGAAATTGTAAGTAGAACCTGAGGTATTTTTTTTTGTTGTTGTTCAATTAAACAATAAAAACTCTTGTTTAAATATATTGCTCGTAAACAAATTAATTGTTTGAAGAACATTTTGAGTCTTTATAAATCAAACAATACTTTGGCATTATTTGTTGGCTGTGGCCATCGCTACACGATGCAAGACGTTGTATTTAATTTTTATTTATTTAAGTACCCACCGCCACTTGATGTTGAAAATCATTGTTTATTTTCATAATTTTTGTTGAATGTCAATAACACCTCTTGCTTCTTTTTTTGTTCAATTCTGTTTCTGTTTTATAATTAATTTGTTTATTTTGCTTTTCTTCTGCCGTTTAGTTTAATGAAAAAAAAAGTTCAGTTTGTCTTTATTGAGTGTGCTTTTCTGTATTTTTTTGTGTTCAGTCCCTTCTAAAGCATTTTCTTAGAAAAACCTCACAACTCAAGTTCAAGTGCAGGCCAAATATAGCGTCTGTCACCACATTTAAATTGTTACGCAGTTTGTTAGTCAAGTCAATCAGTCCCATTGTGTTCAATTTAACAGCGCATTTGTTATAGAAACCAATGCTTCTTTTTCTTTTTTTTTTTCATCTAACAACTGACAATAGAGAGAGAGAGACGACGTTTATGACTCGTTTGGCCAAATAAATATTTGCATAACTGCAGCTTAAATAAAAAATATTGGCTTTTAAGTCAGCTGCTGTTTTCTTTCTTATTTGGGGGAACAATGAAAAGATTTTTATTGTTTGTAGCTCTTTAAATGGAATCTTTTTAAACTGGCAAATATTTGAATGAAAATGTTTAAAAGCAGTAATAAATGTAAAATATTACTGGTACTTATTTAATATTTAGAAAATTCCAAACAAAATGAGCCCACTCAACTTAGTTTCTTTCTCAGGCTTTTTCATCTCCATAATTTTAAGATAATTTTTTCTTGTAACGCAGTGTAATTTCTTAAAGCCATTTAATTTAATAGCACTTCATTTGAAAGTCTTTCTTGAAAAAGATTTTTTTATTAAAAATAAAATTCATGGCTATATGGTTTATTAAATTTTCATGGCTTTCAGAGTTTATAAAAAAAGCCCTAAAACTATAAAGCAAGATGCCTTGAAAAGCTGTGAGTGATTATTTTCTATTTTTTTTGCCATTTTGAAGTGGTTTTAAAGAGGCATAACAAAATGTTGTTGCTAATGCTACTGGTAACTACTTTATTTATCATAAAATGCTTTTATTGTTCATCATAAAATGGGAGAAAAAACTATGCCTTTAAGATCATTTCTAACACTTTATTTTTTGCTTAAAACCGTTAATTTAATTGTATGGATTTTATGCAAAAAGAAGCCGTTATAATATTTTCAAGAACATTTTTTTTAATAAAGAAAAGAAGAAAAAAGTATTTAATTTGGAACACAAACCCATCAACATGCCTTTTATAATTAAAATGTAAACAATAAACACGCCATAAAGTAACAACCATGGGTAAATAAATTAAAAAACGACGGTGTCACCGTAACAAGCTACCTGCTGTGAAAGAGAAAAAATTTTTTTTTTGACAAGAAATCTTAAAAGTCTCAACGCAAACAGATTTTTAATTTAAATGACCACAAACAAGCCTTGTCATGCTTTAGAAAAACATATTTTATTTAAATTTTTATTAAACAATTAAAATAATAACAAAAAAATAACGTTTTATTAATAATTAAATGAACGTAAATAAAAAACGTTGTTAATTTATGCTGTTTATTTCACACACTAAGTATGATGCTTCACTATTTAACAGTTTAACACATGCATGAAAGCATGCATGCATAAATGTTGGTTTGTTTACATTTTAGTTATGCTACTCACTCACACTGAAGAGCCTATAAAGGAGTAATAATGATGGCTCTCATAACAGTTATTGTAATTAAGGTGTTGCCATTGCAGTTATTTTTTTAAGTGTGGAAAATTACGCATTTTTTTAAAGAAAAAAGGATTTTATTAATGGCGAATGCATTTTAAACATTAAAAACATTCAAGTTTTAGTAAAATTAAGCACTAAAACAAAAAAATGTATGCTTAAAATCTGTAAATAATGATTAATTCATGGGAATTTTATTTTTGAAATGATTTTTTCTCCCCATACAAAACTATTTTCATAATCATCACTTGCAATTTTCAGTTGGTTAACGCCCCTCCTTGACATCTTAAAATAAAATAAAGAAACAAAAAAAAAAAACAAATTGAAACGCAAATTGTTACATTCAAAAAGCTGCGCAGTGCAGTGCCCTACTGACAATGCTGCCGATGCCGATGATGTCGTTGATGGTGTTGACCTTATTCCCTTGCATATTGCATGCAGTTTAGCTATGAAATTTCATTTCAATTTTATTTTTTCATTATTATTAAAAACATTAAAACAATAAAAGCACTTTGCAGTTTCCATTATTTCGTATAGCTTATGAAACACTGACCGGTGACCTTTAAAAACATATGCTTTCGAATGAAAACTATTGCCACATGGCCTCTTTAAGTGTTCTAATGCCCAAAATTTAATATTTTTCAATAGGTTTTTAGCAGCTAAACGCAACTGTGCAGGTTTTTTATTGAAATTCGAACTATAGGTTAAAGGGTATATGTATTTAAAACACAAATTTTTAGGGTGTATTTTGACATATTTTAAGTCTTTTGACCTCCTTAAGTTTATTAATGGGAAAATTTTATATTTTTCACGGTTTTTAAGCAAATTTAGCTTCGAATTGAAAAATACGTGGAATTTGCATTCTAAAGGGTGTTTTTTATAGAGGTATACAACTTTAAGTTGCAATAAAACAACGATGGATTATTCGATTGACATGAATTTTATTTATCCGAAAGATAATCTTTTAAATATGATTTCTGGCATATGTCCGCCACGGCTGGCGCGGATGTAGTCCAATCTGGACGTCCAATTTTCGATGACTTTTCCAACATTTGTGGCCGTATATCGGCAATAATACGGCGAATGTTGTCTTCCAAATGGTCAAGCGTTTGTGGCTTTACCGCATAGACCAATGACTTTACATAGCCCCACAGAAAGTAGTCTAGCGGTGTTAAATCACAAGATCTTGGAGGCCAATTCACAGGTCCAAAAAGTGAAATTAGGCGGTCACCAAACGTGTCTTTCAATAAATCTATTGTGGCACGAGCTGTGTGACATGTTGCGCCGTCTTGTTGAAACCACATCTCCTGGACATCATGGTTATTCAATTCAGGAATGAAAAAGTTAGTAATCATGGCTCTATACCGATCCAATTCCTGTGCTCGATGGCGGATGGACTCATTCGGGTCTTCCTCAATGCTACGCTCTACAGCAGCAATAGCTTCTTCTGTACGCACCGTACAGCGTCTCTGGGGATGCGAGTTATCAATAAGAGTAAACGTGGTGCGAAAACGTTCCATGGTTAATCGAATTAGCTGCTCTGATGGACGATTTTGTCGACGATAAAATGGACGTTGTGCGCGATACGTTTTCCGCACAGAACCATTATTTTCGAAATAAAATTCCACTATTTGCAAGCGTTGTTCAGGCGTGAGTCTATTCATGATGAATTGCCAAACCAAACTGAGAATAAATCACTTGACAGCTGTTAAATCGGTCGCCATTTGAAAAGTAATGCCAACTTAAAGTTCTAAACCTCTATAAAAAACGCCCTTTATAACAGAAGCAAACAATACCTTCGGCACTGCATGCATTATGGCGATTCACAGGCCTGGTCACATCTGTAACGCAAGCAGTCTCTTAAAATTTCTTTATAATCTTGCCATTTCATTGGAGAGCGAAACGGCTTCGAAGACCGTATAATGTTTAAATGATCAAAAAGCATTCTTCGGTTGTAAATCGATTCTTAAGGCTGGCGGACCCTCCTCGAAGAAGAGGTCCCAATTGGGGTTAGTATTTAGGTCCATTGTGATGTCCATATTCTTACGCCTAATTCCTGTTACTAAACAGGACACTTCAGATGAAAGATATTTAATAACTAACAGATTTGCCAGACCTGTGCATTTGAAATCACTATGTGGATAACCCATTAAATAGTACTGACTTATTATCAGCTTCTATTTGTAGTTTACTTTACCATAAGGTAGGTAATACAGTTAGAACATTACTTGGTTTGTCAACTGAGAGTCTAACATTTAAATTGTGATTATGGATAGCGTTTCTATTATTTTGAATAGAACTCCTAGAGAATTTTTGCAAATTGCATGATGCACTACAATGTACGTAGTTTTAATGCAGAAATATTTTATCAAAAAAAGAAAAAACAAACAAACGTAGAAAAAATGCTCTTGATATAATTTTATAACGGCTTTTGTTATCATTCGCTCCCTCTCTCTCCCGCTGTGTGTAGCTCCTCGATATAAATTAAAATAAAAGACAGTTCCCAGTATAAAAAGCCCAACAACAAACATTCAATAGTAACAGCAAAGTACATCACTTACTACAGCACATTACCGATGTTGTGCTCTCACACGTATCCATCCATACACATGTCACCCTTCTGCTTTTGTTTTTTAACTGCTTCCGTTTTGTTTCTTTTCTGCTGCGATATTGTGGTTTTACATTGCCTGTGATTTTTTTATTGCATTTGATTCTTTTTTTTTTCTTCTAAAGCACCGTATTTTGTTGTTTACAAAAAGAAGGAAGTTCATGTTGTTTCGTATACAATACAACAATAATAGCAATAACAACAACAAGAATAAAAAATACTTTAGATTAATTAAGTGTAAATATGGTGGGAAAATTGTTTTTACATTTTTTGTTTTGTACTCTCAGAGAATTGCAAAAATATGGCAGCCAGAAGTCAATATAAGGTTGAAAAGGAATCACAACACGGACTAACTAAAGAACTAATTTGTCATGAAAACATACAGTGTGTACGTGCGTGTGTGTATGTGTCATAAACTTGCCATTTATTTTGTTTTCTTAAGAAAAGAGAAGGGAGAGAGAAAGAAAGTATATATATGTTAAGCCATAGCAAATAAACAAGGAGTATTTTGCCTATGTATGTATGTGTCCATTTACATGCATATGTTAAGTAAACATATTCAATTTAGCAAAACCTAATAGAAAGTGTGCAGTTGCCAACCTGAATTAAAGAAAAAAAACCTATGTAAACATTACAAAAATCATACTTTTAAAGTTAAAATACATAATTTTTAATGGAATATTTACAATTTTAAGTAAAAAAATTAATAAATTTATAATGTTTAATATTATTAACAAGCCTTTGCGTGCAATATCATATCAATTTCAGCAACTGTGTTTTTAATTGCCAGGTGTTTTGTTTAACAAAACCAGCCTTGTTGTTTAGTGTCAAGTTTTTAACACATTTTTCTCTTTTTATGTATTTTTTTTTTTTGTAGGCTGTTATAAGTTTTAATTAATAAAACAAGTTAAAAAAAACATTGAAAATTAATACGCCAAACTGCCGTTAGATAGGCCTTGGGCCATAGGCGAAATTAATATTGCTTTTCATTAAAATAATTTCAACAAGTTTATTAACTATTAAATACGACGGTTTTTAATGCTTTTTTTGCCCGTTTTCATAGTAAACAATATTAATTTCACGTTAATTACGAAACAATAAAGAAAATTTAGTTTCTAAAATTAAAAATATTTCAGCAATCTGCAAGTAATGGCTTAAAAATTTATAAATTTATTCACAAAATTGCATGGATTTCTCTTTAAATTGCATTTAAAACATAATTTTTTGTTTTAGTGAAACTTTCAATTCATATTGTATTTTTCTAGATGTATGAAGCACTTGTATTTTATTTAAATTATTTTAAGCACGCAAAAATTTACAAAGAAAGTAAACAGTGAATAAAAATTACGCAAAATTGCATAAGAAAAGGGAAAAGTCGTTTCAAACAGAGTAGCATTAACGGTTAACGGTTGCATTTTAAAGTAGTATGCCATAAATTTTGTTTGCAAAAGCCTAAAAATCGAATTGTGCACAGCGTTACAAATATGATGAGCCCTGAGCATCATTGCCTGGTACACAGTGCCGAAAATATCGCTTCTGTTCGAGAGAGTATAGCGTTGTGATCGATTTCACAACGTTTTCAGCAATTGAACCTGTATTACGGCTCATTATGATGTATTTTGCATATAGATTAGCGCTTTCCATATGCCTTGAAATTCATTTCTTACTCCGTGGTTGCATCAACAACCCTTGGAGAACTCAAAACTAATTATACAAAAGCCATTGCTTCAGGAAAAAGTAACTGATTGCTGTTTTCATGGTTTGGAGATGTCATTGGGTTGTAGCAAAGAATATGAATATAAAGAATGCGCATCATGTAGAAGTAAAATTTCTTATGGCGGGTCGTAACATTACGACCCGCTCTCACCAAATTTTTTTTAAAAATCATTTCTGGGTGAGGGGAGAGGAAGACAGAAGGAAAATGAACACAAACAAAGAGCGTAACAATGTGTTGCTCTCATCGTACGTATGTACATGTGTATGTATTCTTGTGTTTTTTGATTTAGTTGTCGATCAGACTGCGACAAGAATACATATGCTGCGGATGCTTTATCATTTTATTTCAGAATAACACTCGAAGAATATTTTGTGTTAAAAATGTCATTAGCTCGGCGTATCTCATTCTTTTATTTTGTCTCATAGTATCATTTTTTTAAATGCTTTGGAATGCTCGTTTTTTTTCTTTTAGTAACAAATGGTATTTTTATTCTTTTTATTCTTCTAAATGGACTTTTTATTTTATCTTTATTTATCTAAAATTATACATTTACATATGTATGTTGATGAAATGAAAATAAAAATAGAGTATATTACTAACACTTTTATATGGCTGTAAATAAATAAATTCTCTCAACTTATTTTCTCTCTCTCACTCACTAATCCATAACCATAGGCATGTGTTAACCTAGAGGAAAATTGTTAGTAATAATTTCAAGTCTACTTATTAACCCAATGATATGTATATATGATCGGAAAATATAGAAAAATTGTACTGCACTAAGACACTAAAATCGAAACCATTTCTCATTGATATTAGTGAATACTACTGTGATATTTCTTTAGGTGTATCATTGATGTCTGAAAAAAGCGACATGAGCCTTCTTCTTTAAAAACTGACAAGATTTTTACGCTCTTTGTAACGAACATTCTTGATGTTCGTGTCCTATGTGTGTAAAAAGCCGAAGATGTTCTTCCCCTGAGGGACATTGGTGCCGACGTCTGTTTTTAACACCAGACAAATAAATAAAAAGTGTTCAAACAACAAAAACGCACGATGAGAACAACGCATTGTTACGCTCTTGGTTTTTGTATCATTCCCTTCTATCTTTCCCCCCGCGTCATGAAATATTTTTGAAAAATATTCCCAAATATATTAAAATGCACATTCTTTATACTTTATTTTCTTTGGTGGTACGCAGTGCCGAAAATATCGCTTCTGTTTGAGAGAGTACAGCGGACAATCCAAATTGATCGATTTCACAACATTTTCAGCAATTGGACCTGTCTTACGGCTCATTATGATGTATTTTGTTTATGGAGTACCACTTTCCATATGCCTTGAAGTTCATTTATTACTTCGAGGTTACATCAACAACCCTTGGAGAACCCAAAACTAATTATAAAAAAACAATTGAATCACGAAAAAGTAACTGATTGCTGTTTTTATGGTTTGGAGGTGTCATTGGATTGTATTTCTTCGAAGATAAACCTAGAAAAACCGCTGCCGTCAATTCAGAGCCCTATAGCTCTTTACTTTTGAAACAACCACTTTTGACTAACGAATGCTAATAAAATAGTGGTAGAGTTGCCAGTATGATAAATTCCATACTTAAAACGAAGTGATTGGACTTTTTAGTATTAAAGGAAATAGTTATCTCAAACTACGTAGAGTACTAAAACTAAAACTAAACAAATATTTGCCGAAATTTATTAGAAAATTGCCATATTTATTGTATAAAGTGCAGTAAATAATTTAATAATTGACTCATAAATTATTTGTTCATTACAAAACCAGTTTAAAAAATTCAAAATATTTAAATGGTATTGCATTGATGGCTCATAAATTATTGAAAATTATTTCCGATTGCCAATTTTTTTACTCGTGGTTTGGCAATATTAAGATAAAAATAACACAATAATATTATATGCGTGAGTTAGGCTTAAAAATTGTTTATTTCTAATACAGTAGAGGGTTTTTTTGTTTTGTTTAACAATAAATAAGTTTTCTATGGCAATGCTGCTTTAGTGCTTATCTTTTTAAAATACTTTTTTCTTAACTTTTAACAGCATTTAGCGCATTATACAATTTTAAATGGTATGTTATTGTTTTGTTTTGCTTTTTATAACATTTTATGGTTACGGTGAATTTTTTTTTTTGTTTTCATTACTATTTGGAGTAGCAGAGTAAGACAAGCGTTTAATTTTTATTATTTTGCTTTTTTTAATTATAAACTGACCGTTACATATTTTTTATTTTTTATTTTTTGTTTTTTTAATGATTATTTAAGGTGTTAGACATCAGAAAGCAACAAGAAAAATTTATGATGTAATAAAACAAAATTTATAACAAAAAAACACAAATAAACACGAAAAAATTATACAAAATTGTAAACGAACAACAAGGCTGCCATTGTTTTGCATATTTTAAGACGGATTCTTATTTAAATACAAGTCTTAAATTATTTTTTTCAGTAACAAACAGAAATTCTCTCGAACGAAGTATACAATTAAAACGCTACAAGTCGCTCATTCTCTCTATATTCTCTTTATGAGCGCACAAGCATCGAAACAGCAGCAACAATAACTAGTTAACTGTAAAATTCTATAAGTTGTCACAACACAAAATAATTGAGGAATAAATAGAATGAAGGGTAATGTAAAACACTTTCTCGAGAGAAGAGTTTCTTTCAAAAGTTTCAATTAAAGTTCTATAGGCTTCTTAACAGCATGTCCATTGAATTGGAGGCAGTTACACTGCTATGATCATGTCATTCTAATACAAAAGGATATCCAACAAGCAAGAAAAACATTTTTCATTAATTGCCTAAAATTGTACATCATGTACATGTGTATATAGCCTCCTATTATTTAAATTCCATGGTTTTCTTTTCAATTTTTATTGACAAATCATATAAATTATGCATTATTCCCGTAATTTTTATATTATTTTAATAGATTTATTATTTTTTTTTTCCAAATCCATGGTCATAAAATTGAGTAATTTTGTAATTTAATTAAATTACAAGCAAAGAAAAAACTTTCCCTTTTTATATTTTACATTTACTTTTGTATTTTTTTATAAGTTTACAGTATTTTTTTATTTTAAGCTTTTCGCAACTATCTGCCAAGTAAATAGAAAAAACCGAAGGAAAAAAAATTAAACAAATACTTGCCATAATAACTGAAATTATTTTCACTGTCAAATTACAGGCGAAATTTTTGTTGAATAATGTGCAACAGCAACAGACAGCAGTGCATGAAAAAGTAAAAAAAAAACGCAGCACAAAAATAAATCCTACAAATAAGCAACAAAATGCAGTCAAAAATTGTGTAAAAAAAACAGAAAAGGTTATTTAACTCTGGCATAATAGAAAACATTGCCAAGGCAAATAAAAACACTTAAAATTTTCTTTCCATTTGCTTTATTTCTACTCCACAGCATGTTTATGACATTTATTTTAAATAATTACAACAAAATACAAAAAAGGAAAATTGAAAATTAAATATTTAAACATTTAAACAGTTTCTTTGTGGCAAAAAATGCCAATAAAAAATAGAAAATATTTAAATTTGTAAAAATAATTTTCCATCCATAAATATAATTTTTTTTTTATTAATTTTTAATATTTTTTCAATATTTTTCTTATTTTCAGTGTTTTTAAATTTCTTCAAATGTAACTATTATTTTTGCCTCATACTGTGTTTACTTTTACTTGCTTGATTCCCCCCTAACCTTTATGACATTTTACATGGCAGTCTCTCTCTCTTTCTTTCTCACAAGTTTTACTCTGTGTGAGTACTAACAAACGAACAACAACAAAAATAAAAAATCTCATTATAATTGATTGAAAATAGAAAATTTAGCAAAACATGGTGCTGCTATTCAAACATGAATTTCACGTGTCATGACAGTTTTTACTGACTACGTTAACTAACAAAGATAAATTTATAACGGTATTTTGCATTGTTGCATAACAAATGTTTGAAATTAAAAACAATAAAACAACACTAAAAACTAAACACCCACACAACAGTACGCTTGCTCTTAATGCCTACATACCTAAGCATAACGGTAAACAATACAAATAAAAAGATCGTACAAATATAGAACATCAGACTCTCATAATCAAGCTGTTAAAGGAATTACTCATACGATGAGATTACAATTGTTTTCCTCTATTTTATTAAGGAACACTTCGTCTCCAACAACAACAACAAAATAAGCGGGTTTTTTTCCTAAACATTTAAGAGTGAAAGTGAAAGTTATAGGTACACACATACTCGTATAAACGCAGTATTAGTTGTAATAATGGCTGTTAATATGATTTTGCCAAAAAACAAAAACAAATCAAATAAAAATGAATGTAAACACATCCAACAACGACAGCAGCTTTACTAACTAACATACCCCAAAATGCATACTCATTAATGTTTTGTTTTTGTGGTTTCAGATGTTTTTTGTGTGAGAGAACAAAATCAAAATGGTGCCAAATAGACATGCAGTTGTTGTTGCTTCTATGCGTAAACAAACATTTATACATAGGTAAAGTAAAAGGTGGCCATATATGAGTTTTTAAGAAAATAAAGTGCACTTAGAGGTATTATGGTTTAATGTTGATTTAAAATCCCTTTATGCAGACGACTTGGTGTAAATAAAACATCTTTAATCAGCGAGGGACAATTTTAAAAGGGTTAACTGTTTAAAATGTTGAAATTATAGCCTCCAGAATGGATTTACTTGACAAAGTCCATTGGATTAAATCTCACCAAATATGTACAATATTGCCAAATGATCTGCCTATTTAGCAGTTGTTTAAGGCTCCGTATTTTATTGTGCTGTGGGGATTTTTAATCGTATTTCATTCATCGATTATATGAAAATCCATTCACCTCAAGACAAATTATTGTTTAAAACTGTCTTTGCAATAAATTTCATGTGATTTATTTTGTATTTATTTTCATACAATTTGTATTTATAAATAATCATTTAATTGTTTATAAATACACAAACATAATCTGCATTTATTAGTCATTTACACAGAGTCCAATGAATTATAGTATGTCTGCTTTCCATTAAATAATTTTTATTTACTTTCATTTCTTCTTTTGTTTTTACTTTTACTAGCAATTATGAGATAATTTTAAATGTTTTTTTTATTATTATTTGTATTAATGAAAAAAAAAAGTTCACTTTTATAAAGAAACAAATAAAATAAAACATCTTTGATTATATCAGGAGCGTAATATGTGTTTCATAAACACTTTAAGAATACCCTACACTATGGTTTATAAGTTGTAATTCGTGAGGGAAAATTGTTGAAAATCTTTTTACATTTCTCAATGTAATCTCCTTTTAGTTCTAATCTATGAATTATATCCTCATATGTATGTCTCCCCGAACTTCAGGACGTCAAAGAGGAAAACTCCCTGCCTAGAACATGATAAGTCCTCAGCTATTTGCTTCTAAGGTGCATTAACATCGCACAGCTTCGAAGTATGTGGTCTGGTGATTCGTTTTTCTCTTAGAAGGATCCATATATTGATTTTGAGGCAATCCCTATTCTTTAATGAGTTTGCAGTGATCGGTATGAAATCAAGCTACTATCCTCATGCTACTTAACCAAACCAGCTTGACTGAAATACTAAGATTCCTGAATCTAAAGTGATTTCAAAACACTGATCCTTTTCATGATCAGAATTAAATATTAAAAAAATGTTTTCAATTCTATACATTAACACTAAAAATGATTCATTCATCGCACGTACATATGAAATTTAATATGACACGATAATATGAAATAATAAAAGATGCATGTCAGTTTTGTTCGTATATTTTTTTACACAATTTTTTTAATTGATTTCAATTGAATTTAATTACATCAACAAAACCAGGGTATAATATATCAATCGCGGGGCTAAACAAAAAAAAACAAAAGCTTGCAACATTCAGTTATTGTTTTGCCAGAAACCATTACCATAAAATATAACGGTAAATAAAAATCAAAATACGGTTCTCACTCCCCGTTTTTTTGCTTGTTGTTGACTCAGAGGCTTAAAAGTGAATGCATGGGAAGGAAAGTGTGCTTGTGCATGTAGTATACCTTCATTTAATTTTGCATTTCCAAAAAAGCAATTCCAACGAGCCCCTATTTAAATTGAAATCATAGAATATTAATTAAATTTTAATTAATTTTTGATGGGGCCGGCTGGTAAAAACTTTTCCGCACAGTTATTAAATTAAAAACTAAATTAAAAAAATAAATTTAAAAATATATGTATAAACCCTCATTAAGCAATCTCTAAGGGTTAATTACTGTTTAATTTTTTTTCTTCTTCTTCTTTTACACTCTTCTTGTTTAAAAGAGCTCTTTGGGGACACAAACACACAGTGACGCATTAAAGATGAGTCAAGAAACAATAGAAAAATACACGCAATTACAGTTAAACAGCAGAGAGTAAAAAAATGTTGGTCAACATCATAATGACTGCGAGTATTTTTTTTTAACAATCAAACGTTGCTGTCGTTCATTTGTTCGAGTAACTAAGGCGTTGGTTGTCATCGGTTTTTTTTATGCTCTCTTTTATGTTGTGTATGTATTTGTTGTTATTGTATGAACCATAAAAATTGTGTCTTTGGTACAGTGGCACAATGAAATTGTTATTGTTTTCCATTTTTTATTTCATTTGATTTTGCTTTCATTACTACTCTCTAGTTTGAAGACATACAATGGGAGATAGAGCGAGCGAGACTCTTAAGGAGAGGGTGTAAAAATGCTTACAGCTACTAAGCACACACACACACACACAACAATGGTAAATAATACAACATAAAGAAAACAATGAAATTAAATAAAAAAAAACCGAAACAAAACTACCCCCTATATTGAAAACAAAAACCATTACGTTCATTGTTGTTGTTGTTGCTATAGTAACAGTAGCCAAAGTCAGTTTGCAGGCAGCAAGCACCCTTGCTATTGTGTGTGTGTAGATTTACATGTGTTTCTATAATTACACTGTAAAAAAAATATAACATTGCTTGTGTCATAGAGAATTGCATTTCTTTGCTTTGAAGTAGCTTTTAAACAGGGTTGTCATACATTGTGTTGAGTATTTCTTGCTTTATAAGTAATTTTATGCTTTGGTTTCTTTGTTGAAGGGTAGTTTAACAGGTTTTATCTTTACCAAAGGAACTATAACACTTTGTAATATAAAAAGCATATTTTTTCAAGCGATAATAGTTTTTGTTTTTGTAACAAATTTCATTCGTTATTACAGTTATTTAAGGGTTGCCATATAATAAAAATATGCTAATAACAGCAAACTTTTATGGCATAACTAGTGTCAGAAGTTGTAACAAAAAAAAAACGTATAAAAATAAATGAAACAAAAGAAAATTAATTTTTTTTAATTCATCAATTCCATACTAACCATACTATATAAAGTCATAAAGTTCATACAGAAATAATGACTGCATTTCACTACACCTTATAAGAATATTTGGTTTATTCTTTAATGTAGTAACGATGATGAAATTATAGTTAGACAAACTGTCCTTTTAAGGCCGAGAAAGCTAAACTAAATGAAAAAACAAAGGAAAACGTGTTAAAAGTTTTCTAAATGGTTGCTAAAAAAATACAATTCCTTTTTATGCTTTCATACTCAACATTATAGCCTGTAGTAGTAACATTAAATGTGGCATGGAATAAATTTAAATGTAAAATGTTAAAACAGAAAAGGCTACTCTACTGCTACTGCTCAAAATAAATGCCAGGCTACATGGCTAACATGACCTGACAGAGACGACGACGACGATGACAACGACTGGCGAGACTTTTATGGCTGGTGGTGTAAATGTTGCAGAGTTGCTCATATCAAGTTGAAACGTAACAAAAAAATAAAAGGAGAAAAGAAAACGAGAGGAGACGAAATCTATGAATTAAATTATACACCACAACCAGTCAAACAATGTGTGCATACATGATGTCGTCGTAAAAATAAAATAATTCATGCATCATGCCTTTAAAAGAACTCTGCTCTGTTTGGCTTGCTGCGGCTTAACTAGCAGCTAAATGACAAAGTGACTGGCAAAGGCTGGCAGGCAGAGGCTGGTTTGTCTGTCTGTCCGTCTCTTTGTATAGTTTTTCACGGCCTAAAGCAACATCATCGTCATCATCAACTATTATTTGACAGCTATAAAAATAGCCTCATTGTGTCATCCACATTTTATTTAAAATTCTCCATACACAGCAACAACAACAATAACATAAACTACTCGTACAACGTTTACAACTTGAACATTTGATTATAACCATAGCACTACAGTATGGCTTACACATTACACACAGAAGAACGTCATCAACATTTCCATTCACATGAAGCATTCATTCCCATCCATTCCTGTTGAAAATTTAAACTCGATTGCATGCATGGCAAGACTGGCATTGTGACAAACAAGGCAAATGCATGAGTGAGTGAGTGAATGAATGAATGAGAATGAATGATTCGTTTGCTTGGCTGACATTTTGTCTTGTTGTGAGTTTTAGTTTTTTTTTTCGCTTTTTCTATAACAACAGCCCTCATTGAAATTCATTTAAAAGAAGAAAATGAAGAAAAAAAGTAAAATAAAATGCGTGCTCTCACATGTTATAGATTTTTTAAAGTGTTTTGTATAAATATTCCCTTTTTAATCCTGTACTTTCTTTATATTCGTCAATTTTGTTGTGTTTATTAATTTAATTTCCATTATTTGCATATGAACACAATATATGCACTCAAGATCAAGATCTCAACTACGGCAACTATTTTGTTGAGCACAAAACAGCACCCACCAACAATTGATTTACATACAAATCTCAACAAGCCTCAGGAGAAGGAGTTGTGGGAGCGAGAGTATAATATACCGCTTTATTCAGAAGAAACTAGTTGTTGTTATTTTTCTTCATATTAATTACTCATATGTAATTGATGGTTTTGATGCGTATACACTCTTAGCAACATGTTTACGCAACATGTTCACGCAACACGTTTATAATTCGAACCAATCAGCTCGTGTAATACGGCAAAATTCGTGTTTGCAAGCCCGAACTGATGTATAACAAACATTTTTGATATTTTGTCCTTTTCAGAAGGTCATTCTTCTTATAGCAATTTTACCAAACACACATACACACACACACTGTGTACATTTTATGATGTTTGACAAACCTAACTGGAGAAGGTAACAACAAATCACTCTCAATAGGTCGTGCCTGCAGGCGAAGATCGCTAATGTAATATGTAACTGCTTTAGTAAATGGTTTTACTTAAGTGTTGTTTGTGTTATGAAAGTGAATTGGTGGATATGGTAAGACTTAATGCAATTAAACTGTACGTGTTAATGTTTCGAAGTGAGTAGCACAGAATTTTGTCGTGGTTGGCAACGCTGATAAATAAATTCCTGTTCTTAGAAACGACGGGAATTGCATTTTTAAAGCTGACAGATTTATAATATGTAAACACAACTACGTTGCATTAATTTTGCTTTTTTGAATTTTATTCATTAAATAAAGGATTCTTATTGCATTAATTAAAATTATTAAGGATGTTTTGAAGACATTTAAATGCATTTGCGATTAAGATAAAGCTCTTAATATATTTAAACTGGGCCAGTAGGACGCCCCTGTTTTTTTTTTTACGGCACTATAAACATTTTAACATTTATATTGGCTGGCAATTAAACCACAAGTACTATTGATAATACACACCGCACCTCTTTTCTTGGAAACAATTGTCTATTGAGGTACTAAAACGTGGTAAGAAGATGAAAAGAAATAAATACCGAGAGTAGAAAAGCAATAAAAAAAATTAAAACGTAACAATTACGAGGGTTATGATAAAAGCCAGCTAGAAAAACGTTTTCTAGTTAAGCTTAAAACCAATAAAAAGAAAACATAATTTGAAATTTATTTCTTAATGGGGTTTTGAAAAGTGAAATATTTTACTCTAGTATATGTATGTATGTATGTATGTAGCATTTCTTTATAGATTTTTTCTTTAATTTTTATTTTCATTGACTAGTTTTTTTTTATTGGTTTTTAATTGGCTAAGCATTTCACAGTGAATTTAAACTCTTACTTGGGTGAAACATCAAAGAATTGCTTGGCTTGGCCATATGAAAACGGGCATTACAAAGCCAACAAGACTCATCATCAATTTCTTCTTCATTTTCAATAAAAGAAAAAGTCTATCATGAGTTTTTCCTTCTGCTTTTCTTTTCTTTTGTATTTCAAGTGAAAACTAAACCGTTTACAAACATACTTAAATGCCAAATTCTTAAGAAAACAACAACAAATACTTTTACCGGCAGATTTTGAAAAGAAAATAAAGTTTTGTTTTCTTTTTTTTTTTTTTAAATCCTTTTCAAAGAAACAATCTCTCTCGATATCGATGTAATTAATCATGACAAGTTTTCTCTTTAAACTTTATTTTCCAAACTTTTGTTTTTTTTTGTTTTTATTTGGCCCTTTTTGACCTTTTTGTCCAAGTAACGATGGATGGATGGCCTTTCCATTACATGGCTTGAAACCTTTTCAATAAATTTTCAATTGTCTCGTTACATTGACATGACATGATTGATTGTGTCTGTCTGATACTGATAGTAAAAATTTGAAAAAAAAAACTAAACTTCCCATGACATTTTTTTTTTTTTTGGGGAAATTTTAATTTTTATTTCGTATTTATTTTCAACAAAGTTTGCCCACACTTTTGTACAAATGCAGGCTTTAATAGTCCCATTTACATTCATAGGAACGTATTAATAATGGAATATTCAACAATAAATTTTAACCATGCTGTAGGTATTGTAGCCTAAGGTGTCCCTAATAAAACTCAAATAGTTGCAGACTTGAAAGATCTACTTTGTTAACAGTGTCTGGGTAGTAAGATCGATATTGTGGTAAAATGGAACTTAATGCAGCTATCCCATGTCCAGATATATAGGCGATGAAGTTAACTTTTTGCCAATTTAGCAATAAAAAAGCGCTCTATAAAAATCGGCCAATATCTGATAAAAGATGGACTTGTGGGGGAAGTGAACCAAGTGGGCTGGATAGATATGGTATCAAAGATTCCAAAACAGTTTTCCTTAGGATCGAGCTTTACTTGGGACCAGAGATATAGGCGACGAAGCCTTTTTTTATGTGAGCAAAACGTGCTAAAATTAAATTGTTGGGAAATGAACTTGAAATTTTTTATAATTCTCATTGAGTTCATATGCATTTATATGTTATAGATCCAACATAACCTTATATTTTTAGCAAGTTGCATTACTTTGTTAGATGACTTGTGCTTTTCTGGTCATTGACTTATATTTTTTTACGACGGTGACATGCATTTTTTGGTCGCTGACACGTACAGTTGCGTTCATAAAAATAGGAGTGAGCCAATTGAAAAACAAAAGCTTAGTTTTTAACAAAAAAAAATGGTTTAATTCAATTTTTTGGTGTAATGTAATGTTGATTCAATACTAAATTATTTAAGTAATTCATTAATTAAATAAAGCTTTCAACAAGTAAGTAACAGGAAGTTTAAAGAAATATCTTAAAAAGTGCTGTTCAAAATAATAGGAGTATTTCAGTTTTCATAAAGATTTACTATTAAAAAAGTTAAAAATGCTTATGACTATAACCAGAAACTTTAAATACGATTAGTATTTGGTAGAATAGCCTTTACTTTTTATTACAGCAGCACATCTACGAGGCATGGAGTCAACTAAATCCTGACATCGTTTTAGTGGAATTTTATTCCATCCATCTTGCACTACAGACCACAACTCAGCTGCATTTGACGGTTTTCTCTCGGCAACATATTTTTTAACATCCCTCATAGATGGTCTATGGGATTAAGGTCAGGAGACTGAGCTGGTCACGCCATAACCTTTACCCCATTAACCCGAAACCACTCATTTGCCAATTTACTGGTGTGTTTTGGGTCATTGTCTTGTTGGAATATCCATTTTAGAGGTGTGGAATATGGTAACATCACTTCTCTCAAAATGCCAACATAGACGTTCCTATCCATTATGTCTCTAATTGGATGTATTGGGCCTACACCATTATATGAAAAACTTCCCCATATCATTAGTTTTGCACCAACATGTTTAACTGTCTTTTGTGTATACTGAGCTTTATATTTGGTGTTGGGCGGACGTCTAACATACTGTCTAGACACAGTGCCACCAAATAAAACGATTTTGCTTTCGTCGCTCCACAATAGGTTTCTCTATTTTTCTTTCGGATATTTGATATGTTCTTGGGCAAACTTTAAGCGTGCTGCTGCCTGTTTTGTATGTCAACAATGGCACCTTTTGTGAACTTCTTGCGAATAAATTGTTGTCCATCAGACGCCTACGAATAGTCATTTACGGCAAGATTCAGATCCTTTTGAATCTTTTTGCATACGCCAAAGGCTTCATTTTGCTGTATCGCACATTTCTGCGGTCATCGACAGTTGATGTTTTGCGCTTGCGCCCACGCGTTTCTAGCTTTTTTTATATTTTATTGCATTTGTGATCATTTGATTGAAGCAACTTAAGGTTTCCTCAATTTCTTTAGAAGTTTTGCCTTTTTTTCGAAGATTTTTAATTAGTTTTCTCTTTTCTTCAGTACAGTGATTTCCTCGTCCCACTATTACAAAAATTTATGTGAATCACTGTAGAAAAAGTTTTAACTATATTTTTCCATACTTATTTTTCACTTTTTTCTTTAAATTATGCGCTGTTATATTTTTATTTTTAAAGGAACACTAACACTCCTATTTTTTTGATCAACTGAATTCAGGGGCAAACACAGAAATGAATCAATTTCATCGTAAATATTAAAGTTATTACCAGATTCTTTTTTGTATTTTATTTCTTACATATCGTTGTAACTACCATTAAAATATATCATGTTTTGCAAATTGGTACAATAAAAAATTTAACTTTGAAAATATTACATGGAAGCACTCCTATTATTTTGAACACAGCTGTACATATATTTTGGTTGATGACTTGCATTTTTTGGACGATGACTTGCATTTTATTGATCTTTAACAAACATTTTTTGGATAGATGACTTGCATTTTTCAGATGATGACGTGCACTTCTTGATAGATGACTTCAATTTTTTTGGATGATGACTTGCATTTTTTTGGACGACGACTTTCATTTTTTTAAAACAGTGACTAGCATTTCTTCGTCGATTATATTAGTTTCGACCCCTTCATCTCCGGTCTCAAGTAACGCCTGGCGGTAAGAAAACCTGTTTTGGAATCCTTGATACCATGGCCATATAGGGATACCTGCAACAAGTCCCATTTTTCCATGTTAACAGAGTGAATTTTTCAAGCCCAATTTTTTCAAAATAACACAAGAAAAAGTTAGGCGATGTTGCCAAATTTAAAGCTTAATTTGTATGAATAAAAACTTCTAAGTTCATTGATTAGCCAATTAATTTTGTTACTTTCTAGTTATGGAAACATCTTTGTAAATAACATCATTAACGTAAAATGTCTTCATTTACGAGTATTTATGTCTTCATTTATCTTGGACTGCCAGGAAGACATTGCATTTAAAACCAAGCTTAACCCCTAATGTCAAAAAAAACCCACAAATTTTGTTAATGACCCAAATTTAGTTTTTGCTGTTTTGTGAAACCAAAAGTCAGATTATTAGAAATCCAAGCCAACAAAACGCCAATGAACATGGAACATGTAAAGGCAGATAAATGATGGCGCATTAACAGCCGTATGAATCAGGCTTTAAATAAAAAAAAAAACGACTACTTTTCTTAAAACTTGACTCACATGACTATTAAAAAGCACAGAAAGGCAGACTAGAAAAATGTAGGAAATGTTGTTGGATTTGTTTTATAAACAACTTTTTCCTCATTTCGAACAGAGAGTGCGCACAATTGCGTTTGGCGCAGATGGATGGATGGATGGTTGGATATGACCTACTTAACCATAAAAATGAAACTTCATATGTAAGCGTTTGCGCGTGTATTTTTTTAGTTACTAAATGGGTTAAACGACAACAAGAACAACAATAACAGAAATAAATAAATAAAGTCACCATCACCATCAGTATCTAGAAAAAGAACTTTTTCCACAAGTTTTAAAGGCTGTCGGCTGTCTGCCTGCCATAATAATGTTGTTAAAAGTGCTAATTAAACTGTAATTCTTTTCTTTTCTTTGAGTATAACAAAGAAAAACTTGAAAAAAAAATAATATTTTGTGGTTTTCAGAAGAAGAAGAACTAAATAATTGAATAAAAAACAAACAAAAAAAAACGAAAACAAATTCTATAAGAAAATCTAGAGCAATTAATTTTCGCTTCATTGATTAAGCATTTAAAACGTACAGAGTGAGTGAGTGAGTGAGTTTTATCAAGAGCATAACCGTTAAATTATTTACTTTACCGCCATTAAACGATTCAGCGATTCAGAAGTCGTACCATAACTTGGTTAATCGCGTAAATTAAATAACGTGGAAAACCTAAAAAGCTAATTGTCTGAAGTTAACAACTGAAAAGTATACGGGTTTGTAGTTAAAAGGGTTACAGTTGATGAGTGTTATTAATTTTTTGTTTGCAATCACCAAGATAGCGGAGCTGGACCGGGAATAGATTACGATGGGAAATATGATGATTACCGATTTGCTTAGTTAATCACACTGACTAGGCACATTTTACCTCGCGATTGGTGGCAGTGTGCAAAAAGAAGGCGACTATGCTTCTGGAGAGGTAAAGCGTGGTACTGTGTTGGCATAATTAGGCTGTAGCTAAGCTGCCAGCAAGAGAAGAAGCAGTAGAGTTCAACAGAAGAAAAGAAAAAAAGGAAAATCAAACACAGTGCCAATGTCTTGAGTTTTCAAGTAAATTAAGAAAGCAACTACATTTACATGAAGGAGAAAAATTTGACTGAAAAATAAATATAAATTATCGTCTAAGGGGTCTTAATATAAACTCAAGTTTTAAACTGAATTTGTCTTCACCACTCCAGTGCAAAATAAAAAAAGGAAAATTATTCACGCTGCGTTTGTATAGCCATTATCATCGCCAATCCTCTGCCAGGGAGACAGACATTCTTATGGTTTTTTCTGTATTTTTAAAGGGGGTTGGTAAAGTCATGAATGGAAAACCAACTGCAGTCGCCAGTACAATTGAAAAAAAAAAATGCAATTTCCGTCAGTATTAAAAAGTTGAAGTTTTTTCTTTCTCTGAATAATTTTTCGTATTTATTGTGGAGTGGAGTAGAGTATATTATAGCTGAGATTTATATTTATTTCTCTTCTTTTCTTCTGTGCTTTCTGGTTAAATTTTTTTAACAATAATTTGCTTTTCCTTTTTTTATGTGGTGTCTGCAGTAAATTTTGTTAAAAATAAGAAAATTACACTCAACACTTGTTGTTTTTGATTTAAGCTTTTAAAATATTTTCCATTTGGTTAATGGATTCCCTGTTTTCGCGATCCCAGCAACAACAAAGAAACAGAGATCAATGAACGTTTAATAAAATTAACTTTTAACACACAGAGTTGAGAGCGGTTCATAGTCACAGGGGTATAGGTATACATAGCAAAAAAAAAATACTCTCTAAATTTACTCCGGCATTGCAATTTGCGTTCTTTTGATGTACACAAACTCTGTCCAGTCCCAGATGCTCTGAAAATGTTCTTAAATCTTGTCAGTAACGTAATCTATGCGTTGGCAAGACGTGAAACCCATGTTTAGGAAAACAAACAACCGCAATTCTGCAATTGTTGCTTCAGGCAAGCCGCCATTTCCAAAAGCTCCTGAAATAATAATTCTAAAACCCATGAAGAAATGTTGCCAACTTAGCTTGCCAGATTAATAAGAGGTTTAGGAAAACAAACAACCATATCTGCAATTATAATGCGAGGCAATTCTGCAATTGTCCTCTCAGGCAAGCAGGCATTTCCAAGAGCTCTTGAAATAATAATTCTAAAAGCCATGAAGAAATGTTACGAACTTAGCTTGCCAGATTAATAATAAGATTTCTAAAGCATTACAAGTTTCTTAAACTGTGGAACTTTATTTGAAATTTTTCTTTAGTATTCCAAAGAGCATGTAAGACGGGCTTACATAATACAATATTTAAGATCTTCTTTTAAACAATACACATTAAAACGAGACTCATATAAAATGTAATCTGATACATATTGTTTTTTCTGTCAGTTGCATGTTTCATGCTCCAAATACTAAGTATGGATTTATGGATAAAAAAATAATGAAATAATTGCATCTGTAAAGTATAACACAGAAAAAGAGTTGAAAATAAAGAAAAGATCATGGCAAATAATGCAACAGTTTACTGGTTTTAATATTTTTGCAACAATTATATCACAAATAAGATATAAAATGTTAATTTTTTTTAATTTTGACATGCAATCAGAAATGTTAACCTGTTTTAAATGTGGATTTAAAGTAAATTTGGAAAAATCAAAACAATATTTTTGCAGAGAGCCAACAACAACATCAATCACAGAAAAAAAAGAGAACAAAACAGAGAGCACAGCAAAAAGAAAAATGGCAAATAAATTAAAAACAATTTTAATCAAATGCTGCTGGTTGCGAGTAACTCCAGAAAAAAAATAAATTAAAAATAACAGCAAAAACGAAGAGAAAATCAAAGAACCTGGTAAACAAAGGAACTTTTTTTTTTCTTCGCCCTTCGGAGTAAACAATGTATGTATGTGTGTATAGATACATATTTATATGTATGTCTGTACGTAGCTAAAGACATCAAATGAAAGATTTATGAAGAAGATGATTTTACATAAAAAGAAAAAGGAAAACAAAAACAAAAAAAGAGAATTGGATTTAAAGTTATTTTTATAACACCCAATAGACAGGACGGTTAATAGAGAGCTGTGCGGCAAAGGCAACGTGTGATAAAAACAACAAAAAAAACGTGTATTGTATTGTATTAAATACAAGAATTGTTGCTGTTGTTATAGGGATTGTGATGGCGGTGTTGGTGGTGGTGTTGATGATGGTATTTATGGTGGCTGGCATGTATAAATCGCAGCACTTTACATGACGTTAAGCATTAAAATGCAATAAATTATAATATTTAAAAACGGAGAGAGAGCAAAGCAAAGAGAACAGACAAAGACAATCAACACCCCAACAACAATAACACGAATATAACAACAAGAACAACAAAAGTTCAATGTCAATTTCTTTATAATGACGAAAATAAAATAAATTTGAATTTTTTTTCGTGTGTTTCGTTTTTGTTCTTAAATGACAGGAAGTTTCTGTTTAAAAATATATGTTGGAAAGTTTTTTTTTACATCATTTTACGTGTTAGTAGAAGGCGTGCGGGTGCGGGTGTACACTGTACACGTTAGGATGGGTAATTTAGAAAACAACTGTTTTTAATGAGTTTATAAATGATTGACAAGGGGAGAGAAATACTGGGATAAATTGCCATCATAAATAAAGAAAACTTTAAAATTAATTCGAAAAAAAAAACACACACACGACAAAGTAAACGTGTTTATGGTTTTCTTTAAAAATAATCAAAAAAAAGTATTTTCAATGAAATTTATTAAAAAAAAAACAACATCTTTATAGGCTCTTCTTCTATCGGGTTTTTCATTAAGCGCTTCCCATCTCTACATTTTAATAAAATAAAGTACGGTGCGTAAGAGACATCATCGAACTTTTTATCCGTTTGACAGATCTATTGATGACATTATGTGTACAATATAATATCGTCCAAATGCCTGCCATGCCTTTTCTAGCTGCAGTGCATCCGAAATGTCCAATTTACTTTTCATGACACTGGCATATATGTAAATACGACTGAATTTGACCGATGGAACGAATTATGTTGACTTTGAGGACTGCTTTCGCTTGTGGCTTATTCTGAATTGTCGTAAAACACTTGTAGAGCAGTATATAAAGCCGAAAATATGAAGACCGATGTTATGGTTCCGGTTATTCTTAAATACATACTTATTTCCACTCTTATCTTATCGGAAAAAAATATGTGGGTCCTGTGGCGCAATGGATAACGCGTCTGACTACGGATCAGAAGATTCCAGGTTCGACTCCTGGCAGGATCGATCATCTGCAATATTTTTTGCTATAAATACTGAAGGCACTATTTGCAAAAGAGCTAAAAACAAATAGATTTTTCTGAGATCAAGATATGTAAGATAAGATATGTATATTGAAAAATATCTGGATATAACATCTCAGATGTTCTTAGAAAGTCAGATTCTATTTTTAGAGATTAGAACTGTATAAAGCTATTTTCGATGCAAAATATAGTTTACTTTTGCAATAGATTGCGATATGTGGTCCTGTGGCGCAATGGATAACGCGTCTGACTACGGATCAGAAGATTCCAGGTTCGACTCCTGGCAGGATCGGAGCTCTCTTTTTTCTTACTTAAAAGTTTGTAGGAAAAACCTACAGTGATGAATACAATGATAGCAAACTTCATTTACGAATTGTATACGTCAACTTCATTTACATATTCATTACGGATTGTATATGCATACAAAACATACATATTTTTGGTTGAAAGTAAATGGTGTACAGAGTAGTAGCGTCTGTTCTTCAAAAAATGAACTCTGGAGGAAGCAGGGCTCGCGAAAAATGTCTTAAAACGTAAGTACAGGTCATATTTTAACTTTTGGAATGTACAAAAAACATTCAACAGATGGCGCTTTATAGACAATAATACTTCAATATACACTTAAAGCACAGTACAGTTTTTAGGAACCATTCCCAATTTAAATTTAATACTTTAATTTTTTATCCAACCATAACTATAAGGTCCTGTGGCGCAATGGATAACGCGTCTGACTACGGATCAGAAGATTCCAGGTTCGACTCCTGGCAGGATCGATCATATGCAATATTTTTTGCTATAAATACTGAAGGTATTATTTGCAAAAGAGCTAAAAAGAAATAGATCTTTCCGAGATCAAGATATGTAAGTTAAGATATATTGAAAAATATCTGGATATAACATCTCAAATGTTCTTGGAAAGTCAGATTCTATTTTTAGAGATAAGAAGGATATAGATTACTTTTGCCAGAGCTTGTGATATGTGGTCCTGTGGCGCAATGGATAACGCGTCTGACTACGGATCAGAAGATTCCAGGTTCGACTCCTGGCAGGATCGGAGTTTATTTTTCTGTCTTTAGTGAAAAAAGCAAAGTTTCACAAAACTATTCCGCTCTGTTACTTCAAGTCAAGTCCATTTAAACAAGGCACTGTACTGCTCCCGGATTTTACATGGACAAGCCTGTAATTTGCATTCAAAATTACCGGGAAACGGAGGGATCTGCCGTTTCCTAATATATCAGTTTTCAATTTATAATTTTTTTTTCAGAATTTTCAAAAAGTTCGGATTTTTTTTATAAAATCTTATCTATTTAGCATCGTCTAGCGAGATTTAAATGCAAAAATAGATTTCTAAAGTCCTATGTATATGTAACACAAGCTAAGGTTGGCAACTCTTTTATAATTATGACGCGAAATATGGCCATTATTAGCGTTTTTGCCATGCTGTTCGAACAGAACTACAATGATAATCAATTTAAGCATAATTTATCTGCTGGTGTTGTTGTTGTGGTTAAGCAACATAAAAACAATAATAATAATAAAAATATAAAAGAAAATATAGAAAAATATGAAACGAAATATTTATAAAAAAGAAAACAAACAAACAAAAAAAATAAAACGAAAACGGTTACATCAGATATTTCAGCAATCATTTCTTTTTACATTTTCTTTTTTCAATATTTTTTTTAGCATTTTTTTCTTATTGTATTTCAATAAGTCATTATGTTAAGCAGTCACTAAAGCATCATCATCAACAACAACACACGCTAGGTTGGCTACGCTGAAGATAATGACGATAATTGATGAGGGTAAAAGAGATGATGATGATGATGATGGTGATGTGAAGACAGACCTACAGATAAACTTCAAATGATTGACGGTTTTATGTAGGCTTTTGTTAACACAAAAAACATAGCATCTAACAAACATGGCTAGAAATGGAAAATCAATTATTTGTGAAAAAAAGTCTGATTTTTTCATCATGTTTTCGTTTACAATGTTTATAAAACTTAAATAAGCATCCTCTTAAGATATTCAGCTTCTTCAACACAAAATAATGAACTAAAACGGTTGATTTTTAATTTAAAAAAAAAGTTATAATGACAGTTATTTGATTTTGATTTTCTTTTATTTATTTATTCAATTTATTTGCATAGAAATTTCAATCAAAATAAAGAAATTATGACTGTTACGCACGCATTTAGTGACTAAAACATTGATTTGTGTTCTTAAATCAAATTTGATAATCAAATTTTATATTTAAAACGCATAAAAACTAAGCAAATATTAACAAAAATCATCAAAACAAAACAAAAATCTTTTCATTTCATATTTATGAACATTTAACACACAAGGTTTAAAAGATAATCCCAGTGTTTTAGGTTGGCAACGATGTTTTTATGATATTTTTGATCGTTTGATAAAACGAAAATATAATTACAATAACAACAACAATGGCAACAAAATAAATATCATGTTTATTAATAGGCCGTTCAACTTAATTGCTTTCTTTGATTGTGTGTGTTGATGGTGGTGATGTCTATTTAGCATAAACATAGCAGAAGAGCAGTTTGTTATGTATTGCATGCTCTTCTTCATTTAATTGTGCGTGTGTTGATCAAAACCATAGGCCATTGAGAATTACATGAATTTTGGTGATATTGATAACGGTCCTGTGGCGCAATGGATAACGCGTCTGACTACGGATCAGAAGATTCCAGGTTCGACTCCTGGCAGGATCGAAAATTTGTTTTTTTTTTAATATTTTCAAATTATTAATTTAATATTATTTTTAAAATGTATTTTTTTATTTGTTTTAATTTGATTATATTTCTTACAATTTGTATTTATTCTTCTTTTAATTTTATTATAATTTTTATTTTTAATAAATAGTAAACTAAATCGGGACTACCCTACCCCTACATTTGCTATATGGTCCTGTGGCGCAATGGATAACGCGTCTGACTACGGATCAGAAGATTCCAGGTTCGACTCCTGGCAGGATCGAAATTTATTTTCTCCATTTTGAATGGAAAGCCAAGGTTCTACAAAATAATTTTGATAACAAATGGATGCTAAAGAACATGTTGTTGAGCTTTTGAGCAAGCTTTCCGAACTTTATCGAGCCAGTAATGAGATCAAAATCACCAGGCATTTTTAATATCTTCAGAACAAGAGAAATCTATTTATAATCCCTTATATTCCAAATGTGTACATATAGCACTTTCTTTCAAAGATAAGTCCAAACATGCTATATACAGATACCGATAAATCGTTTATGATCACAACAATAGTTATAAAATGTATGGTGCTCTGTTATAGTGTACATCATAGCAGAACAAAAAACGAATGATGCACGATCCTGCCAGGAGTCGAACCTGGAATCTTCTGATCCGTAGTCAGACGCGTTATCCATTGCGCCACAGGACCCCTTAAATAATCAGAAAATAAAAGCTTAAATGAACCGAAATAATTTTAAAGTTGATTACAAATTCAAATCACAAATATAATTCACGTAAAAAATATTCTTTAACGTAATATGCCCACCAACTAATATTACAATTCGATGTAAATTTTGTTAACAAATTAAATAAAAAAATGAAACTCCGATCCTGCCAGGAGTCGAACCTGGAATCTTCTGATCCGTAGTCAGACGCGTTATCCATTGCGCCACAGGACCACATACCGACCGCATGCTATCGCAAAAATAGACTATATTTGCTTCAAAAAGAGTTTTAAAATGATAGATAGAGTTTAGAATATTGAAAGTACATATCTGAATAATATAGTTCTTAAATCTAAGAATATAATCAACATCCGCAAGAATCATCATCTGATATGTTTGCCCTTAGATAGTTCCCTCAGATTGCATATATTTTAGCTTATACGTAATCTATTGCTGTACTCAGAATGTGTTTTTTTTTTTTGTTCTATATCGTGATGCAAATAAATTATACAATTTATAATTTGAAAGAAAAAATATAACTATTGATCTCGATCCTGCCAGGAGTCGAACCTGGAATCTTCTGATCCGTAGTCAGACGCGTTATCCATTGCGCCACAGGACCATATGTTGGAACTTGGTCAAAAGTTGTCCTTGAAATGTATTGTAATATTGATATTGAAGAAGAAAAATAATTTGTTTATAAATTACAATAATTTACATATCAAATAATAATTAAAGAATTTTTGAATACATTATAGAATTTGTAAAATAATACTTTTTTCTCCACACACATATAATAATAGAAATATAGTGTTTTTGTATGGTCCTGTGGCGCAATGGATAACGCGTCTGACTACGGATCAGAAGATTCCAGGTTCGACTCCTGGCAGGATCGAAGTTATTTTTCTTTTTGTTTATATTTATTAAAACGCTACAGTTATGGATAATTTTCCTTTCAATTTAAATTATAATCCTTGAAATAACATTCATTTTACTCATATTAATGAAAGTTTTATTGCCTAATTTCAAAATATGAGTACATAAACATATTCCCTAAGATTATACGAATTTAAAATGTTTTGTAGCCAAACTTCACAAGTGCAATTTTTTGCCAATTCCTTTTAACATTTAAGACTACAACATATTAACCACTGGGGCCCCGTATGGTCCTGTGGCGCAATGGATAACGCGTCTGACTACGGATCAGAAGATTCCAGGTTCGACTCCTGGCAGGATCGAAGTTGTTTTTTTCTCTATTTTTGTTTAAATTTTTTAAAGCTATAAATTTATAGACGATTAATTCTTAAATTTAAATTTAAAAATTACCCATTATAGGTATATAGATTGCTTATATTTCAGAATGCTGTATTGCCAAATTTCAAAATAGGAATAAAATTACACTGGATATACATAAGAATTTATTACAGTAAACTTCACAAGTGCAATTTGTTGCAAACTACTTAAAACACTCGCGTTTGTAATACATGTTAAGAATTAGATTTTGATATGGTCCTGTGGCGCAATGGATAACGCGTCTGACTACGGATCAGAAGATTCCAGGTTCGACTCCTGGCAGGATCGAAATCGGTTTTTTTCGAACTTCGTTTTTATAAATCTCCATACTTTTTGGTTTTAATCTTTTTTAAACAAATTACTGAAATGATTGGTATTGATATTTAAGTCTAATAATTCCTTTTTAGAAGGACTAGTACTTCAAATGCATTGTTGCCAAATTTCAATTATTGAAAATCACCATCTATGGTAAGGATAATAGGTCCTGTGGCGCAATGGATAACGCGTCTGACTACGGATCAGAAGATTCCAGGTTCGACTCCTGGCAGGATCGTAGATTATTTTATTTTCTTCCAAAAATGCAAAACTATACTACTTTACATTGGTGCACATTTGTATTGTATTTATCTGGAGGCCTTATAACCCAATTAACTTGTTTTATTATAGTTTATTTCTTTATAAAATTCTTCTTTATTTATTTAATTTTGTTGATTAATTGCGATCGGTTGTGATTCTCAAATATTTACATATTAATTATCGGGTTTTTCCATAAATAACTGTATTATTACGATTAGGCATAGCTTGTGAATCAAATATGTTAAGATCATTTTATGTACGGTCCTGTGGCGCAATGGATAACGCGTCTGACTACGGATCAGAAGATTCCAGGTTCGACTCCTGGCAGGATCGAAGTGTTTTTTTTTTCAATTAATTTTTTAATTTTAAAATGCCTCTTATTATAATAAAAATTAATTTTAAAATGATTAATTAACAATCAAAGTAATAAGATAATCTTTATGGGGAAAGTAAGCTCGACTTTATTGACTTTTAAAATAGATGTGCATGTGTAATTACTTTGGGAGAAAAAATTGTTGAGTACATAGCAAGTACTATACATTATTGACTCATTGTTGATTAACAGTCCGAAATATGCCAGGGTACCAAAATTATGAGAGATAATTTAGGGATTGGGAGTAGTGCAATAGTGTATTCAAACATCTCTGAATGACAATAATAATGACATTCAGTTCTGGCTGGTTAAACGTTTGAGGGCCATTATTACAACTTCCCGTTAACTAAAGGGAGGATTTTAACGAACAGATAAATTGTTTTTCATTATTATAAGTACCCAATAAGCTAGAAGTGATCGTTAAGCTAAAGGGAGGATCATCCTACCTTTAACTTTTAAAGTTCACTTTATGTTTGAACTTGCCATATTATATATTATTTTCATTATGGCAACTTCAAAGTTAAACAAAATGAGCATATACAACAAAAAACGAAGCCCGTCATTGCCACTGCGTTAAAAAAACTTGTTTAATTGAGCAGTTTTATGGACATTGCTCCAGCACTGCCATATTTTTTCAACAGTTAACTTTATTTTATCTGTAATAACGAAAATAAGTTAAAGGTAACTTTACAGTTCCCTTTAGCCAAAGGTAACTTTACAGTTCCCTTTAGCTAAAGGTACCTTTAACTAAACCTAAGTTTAACGGCAAGTTGTAATAATGGCAACCAACCTGTAATTAAGCAACCTAGCTTGATACAAACGCATGATCCAAGTTCTAAAGTCATCCATAGTTAAGGTAATGGATTTATACTTTAACATTGCTGTACAAAAATTATTCAAATATGGCGATAAATAGCATTAAAATATTTACTTTTTACAAAAAAAAAGTTGACCAAATTAATTCTTATTCCCAATACCAAAAAATTTAAGTTTTTAACGCTTTGAATACCACACCTCAAACAGAAGTTCACAGTAGAAGAAGTAATAATAACAACAACTAAATAAATAAACACTAAAATAACCAACAAATTGTGTGTGTTCACGGGTATGTAAACTTTACACACTAAGCAGAGGGAAAAAAGTGAAATAAAAAAATAAAAACAAATTGCGACTAAAAGCTACAATAAGACACTGCACAACCAATATACACCATCATAACAACAACAAAAATAAAAGACCTATTAAAAATAGCAATAAGAGGGAGAGTGAGTTAATGACTCTCTCTCTCTCTCTCTCTTACTCTCTGTGTTTTTAGCGTATATCAGCATATGTGAGTGTATGTAGGTAAAGTGAAAGGACATTTAAAACAAATACCCAAAAAAAGAAAAATTACAAGTTTGTCAACAAATGTTACAATGATCTCTTTTTTTATAAGATAAATAACGGGGAAAAAAAGATTAACAAACATATGGCAGTAGACATTAATATTACGGAAATCACACAGGGTAAGGGGTAAAGTAAAATAAAACCTTCGGTTGATATTATAGTTGCCTAATAAAAGCAAAATTTGGCAACTCTTTTTAGGGATATAAACAGATGTCATGTGAGAAAAAAATAATGAACAGAGAAAAATAAAACAATTACCTTGTAAATGTAGAATTTGATGCAGTTTTATCGTTAGTAATCCATTAATTCTTAACAAATACGAGATTTGTTGTTGTTTAACAAATTTAAATTTAATTTTTTTATGTAAACAAACGGTTTTTTATCACCTATTTTTTGTAAATGTATACACCACTCGCACTTTGTTTTTTCTGCTTGCTGCTCACGAAACAAATGCCTTTAATAACTTTGTTGCTGTTGTTTTTGTTGTAACTGTTGTTTTAGAGCTCCCCCAGAAAGGGGCGTTGAATAGTTTTCCTTGTAGGTTTTTTTCTTATGCTTTCCCAAGTACAAGAAAAAGAGCAAGCATAGCAGAATTTACAAGAAAATTTTTTTACTCACAACTCAAATGCTTGCTTTTCACAGCATCATTTATTAATACAAAAACCAAAACAAAAATTATCATTTAATTTAATAAATAAAAATGCACTTGGAAGTTTAATAAAAAACAATAATTTGTTTAATGAAAAATTTAAAACCCACTAAAAAATTTTCCACACTTTTCTTTTCACTTTTAAAAATATGACATTATTTTGTAAATTTTCTTCTTTACTTTTCTCTTCTTTCCTTCTAAATTTTTTCTTTCTTGTTTATATTAAAAAAAATAAAACTACTCTCTTTTTCTAATTAAATATGTGTGTACTTTTTACAACCGCATAGAAAAAAATTTAGCACAAGAAAAAAAAGAAACCCCAGCAAACATTACACACAAACATTTTTCAATTTATTCCAATCCATTTAACCATACAAATAAATTAATTTTCTTCTGTTTTCATAAATTTATTAAAGTTTTCATTTAAAATTGAAAATTTTTTCAATTTTCTTCATTTTTTTTTCACTGGGGGCGAAAATTTATTGCAAGCCAATGCACGTAAAGACAATAACCGCACTCGCAACAAACACCTTTAAACACCGACGTCACTTGCAACACTGTTTGGAAAAACTCTAAACAAGGCCACCCTTCAAAATGTAACGCCGTCAAATGTTCAATAATAACGACGGCTCTTTAACTAAAAGAAAAACAAATACGCAGTTTTGGAAAAAGAAACCGCTGAACTAAATTTTTTGGTTTTAATTTAAAAAATTTGAATTTTTTTTTAATGGATACAGCAACGATAAAATACGAAACATTTTAGACGATATCTCTGCTTAACCTGTTAACAGAGTATGATGAAATATTTCATCATACATGAAGTGGGAGAGGCTATCAATCACTCGATTTGTCAGATTACGATTCCTTCTGATGAATCTCGGGTTTACCAGATTTAGAGTTATACCAACAGTACAACAATTTTCTTATATGATCACAAAGGGACCAACACTACCATTTCATTGTGCAAGCAGATTCTTTAGACTAACTATTCTAACCACATCGCAACCTCGACTTTAAAAGATTAAAGATCAAGTGATTAGTGACCTAAAACAGAAGTGTCAGGCTTTAATCTAATGGCTACTCAACGACTTTTAGTCCGTGGAGGTCAAGGTCTCATCTCTCTTTGAAAGCCAATCCATTGCTTGTACAAAACAGATTTCAATCCTCTTTATTGTATAAAATTAAACAACTACAAAATTTTCTTAAAACTAATACAGACAATATATATTTGGAATTCACAAAATGACCAGTGAGTGGAAAGATTCTTATTTTTATTCGTAAATCTTCAATGCAAAACAAATTAGATGGATTTCTCACTACTGTCCGAATTATTAGATTTCTGTTCATCATCAAGTTCACCATCAGTCTGTTTTCCTTGTCCCATTACACGAGCCTTATAACGAGCGTAAGCCATGCCATAAACGTCTACATCATTTAAGAAAGAGTCGTCTTCAGGATCTAAAACATGACAGTATGGATCCTCGTGGACATAAAGCTCATTGCCAGCATCCGACTCCGTTGTCGTGGAGTCACAATCACTATCACCAGTATCATCATATTCAAATTCGCTTTCGACCTCGTCTTCGTGTTCTCGGTCATCTATTAAGCCAAAATGCAACAATATTTGGGGTATTTTGTGAATTTCTAAGGCAAAAAAGTGTGCAAAACTTACCCAAGACAACACGTTCCAAACGAAAGCTTAGGTTTCTAGGGTCTACAGCATCCTCATCATCGTTTTCTCGATCACTATTTAAAGCCGCATCATCGTCTTCATCGGGATATTCGTTACCAGCATGATTTTCATCATTTGAATCATCGGAATCTAATGAATCATCGTCATCGTCGTTGTAACGATCTTCGTAGACCAGATCATCAAATGGACGAACGCTAAGGGACAATATTTTCGAATAAATTACAATTGAAATGTGGTTTAAAATAGCTTAAACTTATAAATTCAATGCAAAAAAATAATGGATTTTCCAATATTTCATTTGGACCTATCCTTTGCAACAAACATTCTATGGAACTCTGTAGCAAAAATAAGAGATCTTAAATTGATTAAGGCACTATCTACGGTTATTTAGTGGCCGTCACTTGAAAAAGTCTGCTAACCGTGCGATTTGGCAGAGAAGGAAAGACCTACGCCGTTAACGACATCCCAACAATAACTTCACACAGGATTATTTAACCAATTTAACACCTTTGAACTTGTGAACGAGAACAATTAAGGCAGCCAACATTCTGCAACATAGACCCCTTTTACCCGCTGCAAATACCTCTCTGCCACGGAGCGCAGGAGAAATAATATTCGAATTTTTGTGGCAATATAAAATCGATGATACTTTACCGTTGCAAGACCAAGAACTGGAGACGCTTTAAGCAAACTAATCTGCATCTTCTGGCCTAATACAATTTCAAACTGCATGGCGAGGACTGGTGGACGCTTAGGCCCGCCTATACATGACGCGAAATAAAATGTTTGGCTGCAAATAGAAGCAAATGGAAAGCATGTAAGGGTTCCAGCAACTATTCCAGCTTTCAGTAGATTTTTCATTAGAATCATCTGAACTTGGTTCCTTTGGGGGACAGACATCTTGTGAAAACCACAAAAATCTTTTCTTATTGTGTTTAAACTCTGGGAAATGTTTTTTTTTTCGTCTACATTGCATTGAATGGTGAGGGGGGATGATGTTTCAACGTTTTTAAGTGCTTTTTCACAAGGGAACGATTTGACTTATCTCAACATCAACAGCATTGCTAACAACGTTTTCTTTTATGGTAAAGATTTCTTATACGACAATTAAGTGAGAAGTTTAAACGGCAACCAAGATTCCTTCCCTTTCAGATCTGTGCCAGCTACGTTAGCTAATTCACAACCATTTGACTTGAATCAATGCGTGAAGATTGAGTGGCAACGAAGATTTTTTATCTCTCATTTCTATGCCAGTCTTTATCTGCCAATTCAGTGAAATATATTCATCAAATTTAGTGACGTGAAATTTATGCTTCAGTTTTAAATGGCAACCAGGCCTAGACCTTAACAAATATGTATAACCATAAAGAAAATTAAGCCAATACGTTATCATTAATTATAAATTTAAAATTAACAAAGAAGAAAAAAAAATAAAGACTTGGTTTAAAAAACAAATTATAACAATAATAATAAAAACACGTGACTTTGTACATTATGATTTTCGGCAATATTTGTTTATTTCAAAATAGGGTCTTTAAATTGTTTATTTTTATTCTTTTATTTTTAATGAATTTATTTAATTATACTATATAATAATCAATGTATTATTTATACATAAGTTGTGTTGGTTTTGGATTTCGATTTTTAAAGAAATTTCCATATTTGATTAACTTAATTCGTAATATTTATAAATATTTGCAATAGGAGGATATTATTATACTCTTTTATTTTTTCTAATTTTTTATTCTTTTGTTTTCATATACTCTATATAGTATGTATGCATGTATGTATATTGTTTTGGTTTTTAAACCAAGTATTTATTTATATTTAAATATATAAAGACAATTTGTTTTAAAGGTTTGGAAATTATTACAATACATATATGTATATAAAAAAAGAATAGAAATTCTAGTAATATAACTTAAAACTATTTAAAAAAATGTAAGTGAAAAAAGTACTAACTTATTTAATCACAAAGTATACAATTCATAATGGTATTTTCTTTTCATTTTTTTCATATCGTGTATAACGTATTTATGTATGTATATTAGAAGTATTATTGTGTGTTTAATATAGAAAAAAGTGTAATAAAAAAAACAAGAATCAAATATCATAAAACAAGAAATAATTACAATTTAAAAAAAAAAAAGTAATAAAACCTAAGTAGACTATCGTATAAAACTAAACTAGAGGAGAACTTGTTCGATAGGCTTTATTACATTACTATTATATTATAATATTATTTCTGAATAAAAAGAAAAACACAAAGTTTAGATACGAAGCAACAAAAGCACCCCAACACGAAAAAGAAAAAATTAACATAAAACAAATAAAAAAATACCACCAATTGATGAAGAGGCCAAGATTTTTAAAAATTTTAATTTTTATAAGTTTAATTTCATTTAAATTGATTCCCGTTGCACGCAAAACTCTTATGAATATTTAATTTACATGATGGATGGCATTATATAATGAAAATCAATTTCGCCACAAACAAACATTGTTCAATACGAATGAAACATACTCGTATACACCCAAACCTGTTTTTACACGGTTTTTTTACGCGAATTTGAAATAACACGGTTTTTTTTTAACAAATTTACCAATTTTTTGGTCGCTCCTTTTTATACGGATAAAATCGTTTAATAAAATAAAAACTCTGTGTATACTATTGAACTAAATCTGTGCGTTTTTATAAAGTTATTCAATTTTATAGGCATATGTAGGCTGCTGCATGAATCCTATGTATATCTTTTCAGTTTGTTTATACACTTACATACATACATAATATTTGTCTCTTTTACGCGTTATTTTTTTACACGGTATCCACTGGAACGTATCTACCGTGTAAAAAAAGGTTTGGGTGTATTGTATATGATAATATAAAATTAAAATAAATGAAAATGGTGAAAACGTTCACAAAATTTGAAACCTTAAAGCTCTACTCTGTATATCGAATCCAAGAAATATTATTAAAAGCATATACTGAGCCGTTCCATTTTTTTATTTTGAATTGTTTCCAACGGCAATGAGAAATGGAAGAAAATGAAAAATTTTTCAGCAACGATACAAATTTTTTCGATGTAAATAATAGTTTTATAGTAAATGTATGGAAAACAATAATTTTCTGTAGAATTTTCGATACAAATTTTCTCGATAACAATAATTTTCTATAGAAATTTTTTTTGATGACAATCATTTTTAATCAGAAATTTTTAATAACAATAAGACGTCAGAGTTGAGGTTTGAAACTACAGTGCAAAATATTAAATTTTTTATGCCAAAATCACTTGCAAATATTACAATATTTAGGATAAAATAATTCCCGTAATGAATTATGAGTGATTTATGAGATATTCAAATAAAAATAAAAAACAAAACAAAGACCAAAGAAAACATACGAAAAGCAGCAAATAAATGCAATACTTGACAACAACAACTACAAAAACTCAAACTCAAAACTACTTGGCAACAAACAAAAAAAAAAAAAGAAAAATTTATGAATTCTACATACAAAATAAGAGATAAAAGTCTGTCATGTAAAAACAAGGTAATAAAAATGATTTTACAATACTAGCATATAATGAATGAATAATAATAACAATAATAATTAATTAATGATAAATGTTTTTTCTTTTCTTTATAATTTATAATAGGAAAAAGTAATTATTTGCTTGCTTCTTCTTTCTTATACACAAATAGGAGAAGAGGAGGAGTATTAAATAGGATTGCATTGTCAAACTATGTATATTCAATTGGTATGTTGCTGTTGGTCTCGTTTGAGGTGCTTTTGTTGTTGCGCATATAAAGAAAACAGTTGCCCTGAAGTAGTAATAGCAGTGTAGTGGGAGAAGGAACAACTACCAATAGTATGGAGCATGTACTTCGTTGTAATAATTAAATGGATATTGGAGCCTATTTCAATTTGTTTTCGATTAAATGATGGTTTTACAGAAACAAAAATAAAGAATTATAAACAAAAATTATAATTAAGTATTCATAACAGGACAACAATAGATGATCAATTTAAAGAAAAACAAATTAATTAAACTATCTTGTATTGTATAAATAATAGTAAATGCCTTAATAAAATTTGATTGTATCTTTTTTTTTTTGTAAACTTATTTTGTATCTTTAATCTTTATGGAATTTTATGATAATATATCAATCATATCATAGAATAATTAATTTCAAATAATTTGCAACATTCTTGTCTTTATAATCAATCATAAGATATATAAGCGAGTGTATACGTATATATCGTATAAGAAACGTAAATTTGGACGGGTTTTAATTTTGTATTTCACGCGAATTTCTTAAAGATAAAAGGTGTAGCATATGGTGGTTCATGAAAACGGGAAGTGTTAAATATAAAACTATTACGAGTTAATGCTCTGGTCAACGTTGGATCATTGACAAATTTTAACCTATTGTAACAAAAAGCAAAACAAAAGGAGATTAAAAAAATCCCACAGAAAATAATTGAAATTTATCTCTGGTTTCTGTAAGGCAAATAGTCATTGGATATTGCTTTACAGAAGACCACAGGCATTACAAAAATGGAATACTAAAGTGAAAACTTTCAATTCAAAATCGAATAAAATAGAGTGTAATACGGACAAATTAAGCAAATATAAACAGATAGCTCAGCTAGTGGCAAAGAAACGGGGGTTTGCTGCTTCACAGTGAAATATTAATTCAGAGTGGGAATCGTTGACTCTTCTGGATCGTTCGGATAAGTTTCAATCTGTATGGCATTTTGAATATGGTTTATCGGAATTCATTATTTCTTCCCTCTGTTCCTATATATTTAACCGGGTTTGGTGTGACACACTTTTATTAAAGTAACCGCAACGTTAACGTTTTTGATTTCCGAATGGAAGTGTCTCACCATCTTTTGAATTAAACCCAACCTTCCTGTTTACTAGACGAGTTAGAAAGTACATTTAAAATCGATATCATTTGGAAATAAGACAATAACTTATATAGAATGGCAAAAGTAGTACGAAGTTGCATGAGAATGGTTTAATTTTTAAACACAATAAAATCCATTTGTTGCAAATTTGTCTCAAGGCTGAGATTGATATTTATCGGCATAATTTATGAAAAATTGAAAACAATACCTATAAATAAATATTCTTAGAACTGAATCTGTTTCCTTACAATTTGAAAACATCTCAACATGACAACAATTTGTTTAATTTTGTTACAATAAAAGAACTTTGGTGTCTAAACAATTTACAATTAATACACGCGACTGAATTTTGTTAATAGTTAGTTTAGAAATAAAGAATTATGGTTTTAGGGTTAAATATTTGGAGGTTTTACACTACAACCGATTTTTTTTTTGGCAAGTAAGGTTTTACAACTAAAATATAAAAATCCTTAACTCTAGAATTACGTTTTCCTATACGGTTCTATTAAGTTTCCTTTAAAATGCTTTATCCAACAAGTTTTCCCCCAAGATATACAAACGAATACCGAGGGTATAAACTCTTTTGTACGCGTATACTTAAGCTTAATATTTTAAAACAATTTCTACACATTCATTCAAATATAAACAAACAAAAAAATTAAAAAAAAAAAGAACAAAAACTAAAAAAACCTTATTGAATTTATACTAACGAACAGCAGCAGAGTTAGACTTATGAAAACTAATAATAATTAGAAGACTTTTACAATATTTAATGAAATACTTGACACTAACATACGTTACGATGTGTTTCTGGGTTTTTGAGTGCCTATTTGTGTATGTATATGTACTTTTTTTATATGAAACGATTTGTTAACATAAACATATCGACATGTAACACCAACCTTAGATAATTGTCATCCATAAGATCTACATAGTCGGCCTGTTGTTCATTCTCGGGTATATAGAGGTCGTACACATAGCCTGTATCAGAATCTGTCGGCATTGTAATGGCAGCCGCAGCAGCGGCAGCAGCTGCTGCTGAAGTGGAGGCTTCATTTAAATTATTAATCATACTAGCCAAAGCAGCGGATCTTGCGTCAAGACTTTCCACTTCATCTGTTGCAGTCTTATTAACATTTGTTGTGTGTTTTTCAATGTCAACGATGGTTATTTCTTTTGATCTATCATTGGCATTGTCATCCGCATCGAGTGTGGTGCGTAAACGATTGACCACACGAAAACGTTGTTCTTGCTGGTGCTCGCGCATTTCCTGTCGTGCCTTGGCGGTGGCATTTAAGGGTCTTTGAGCTTTTTGCAGAACCAATTCTTTGGCCTCTTCTTTGGTTAAACGAGCAAATTGTGTGGTGGCCGTGTCATCCTTTTCAACAGAGAAAGGAGTAAAGAAATTATGCACATTAAGTTTTAATTTTTTCTTAAGTTTATCTATACCTGTTCCTTTATAGTGCCGGCAAATTTTAATAATGTGGATATTTCATCTTTGAGAGGGGCAGACGCCGTGTTTTCCTCTTCATCCAGACGTCGACGTTTGCCATTTAAAACAAAGGAGGATAAAGGCTCTTCGTCAATGCGTCTTTTTACTCTTACTACCGCTGGCATTTTGTTAAAATCTTCTAAAAATTATTAATTTCTTCTGTTTGATCTACTAAGTGTTAAGTTTCAAATAAGAATTATTTCTTTTCTAATTTTTTCCAGCGTTTTAATAAACTTTAGTTGATGGAATACACGCCGTTTTTCTGGTTCACCGTTTTTCTTTCTCTTGCTATGCAACAACAAATTCCTACAAGCAAAACTCTGCTTCTTCTTTTTTAATTTGCAAAAAACTCACTGTAAAATAATAACATACAAGTAATGTATAGTTGTTTTTACATTACAAAACCGTTTAAATAGCTGAACTATTTTCAAGGAAAACAACAGTTATTTTTCCTAAACACACTCAAAGAAAAATAAGTTTTAGTTGTAAATTTTTAATATTTCTGAAAAAAGGCTGCGGACCTGAACGTATCAATAGATTTATTGTTTGTTCTTATCCGTAAATGTTCAAATCGAAGTTAAAAGTAGAGGAAATAAATACTTTGTTTGTAAAAGTAAAGATAACTTGAAAAATAATTACTGAAATAAACTAGATGTGTATAAACCAACACTAATAAAATGTTAAATATAACTTTCTCATAATTGTTTGACTTTATTTTTCAGTTTTTTTCGTTTAAAATTAATTTTTTTCAATAAGCACACATTTAAAGCAATAATTTTTTTCCTTTTTTACTAAGGAAAACATTAATGAAAATCTATATAAATAAGTTTTTTTAATAAATTTTTTAAATACTAATCCTAATTGCTATTAGCATTGAGTATACATTTATAATGTATCTGTTTTTTTTTTTATAAAGAAATCTCAGATTTTTGCTGTTTAAGTATTTATGTAAATGTATGCACCGCTTTAATCGGGATACAAATAGTCCTGCAAAATATTTTGAAAAGCAATTTTTATTTTACCACGATCTCGCCCATTTAGTTTTTGTATGTCCGGCAAAAGGCTCATTAAAAACATAGCATCCGGATCAGTTTTGCAATCACACAATTCTGGTGTAGCTGGTGCAGGAGCAGCTACTAATGTCGTGGAGTTAGTAGAGGCTGCAGTCGGTGTAGCCAAAGGATTTAAAGTGGTTGTATTGGAAGCCACTGAATTTAATGCGGATATTTCAAAGCGTTGGTGCTGATGATGACCATGCGCATGACTCAAAGTGGAGGTGTAATGACTGGTAGAGGAATTTAAGCGTGTTGAAGAATTTATTGCGGGCTCATTGTCATTGGAAAGTGCCGTAGAAGTTGAAGCAGAGCCATTAGAATTATTGCTGTTATTACTAATGCTGCTACTGTTGCTGTTATTGAGGCTTTGAGTGGTGGTACTAACCACTTCTAAAGGTTTGGCAAAGGTGGGTCTAACAAATGATACATTGGTGGTATGGTTCGAAGTTGAAGAGGAAGCCATCAGTGAAGAGCTAGTAGTTTGCGAAGAGATTATATTATCATGAGATCTGGCTCTTTTGTGGCGAAAATCTTCATAGAAACCCCTTGTCTGTAAACGTTGCAAGTGTTGCAAACGTAATTGTTGCTGCTGTTGTTGTTGTTGCTGTTGTTGCCTCTTTTCCAAAGAATTTAAAACAAAATTTCTCATTTCAGTATCATCTGCATCATTTTCATCTTCATCCAAAGCATGATTACGTTCTACGTGATCATATTCATCGGTATTATCTTCACATTCGGACTTGATATCATTGGCCAAAGTGGAATGAGCAAAGTCTTGTGGATTACGGGGATCATCATCAATCAAATCATCCAATTCGGAAGAGTTGGGTTCAGGATCATCAAAATATTCTAAATAATTGTCCAAAGGTGGCTGGCTAGGTGAAGCGGTATTTGAGGGGTTATGCAAAGAACTGGCAGCAGCTGAAGCCGCAGCCGCTACGGCTCGTTCTCTTTGCAAGCGATTGGATAAAGAACTGATTTGCACCAAAGCATCTTGTACTTGAGAGTCTAAGGATTTAGACTGTTGATGTTTTCTGCAGGATAATAATTGCAAAGAAAGAGAGAAAAACAAATATTTTTAGTTTAAATGTTCCGTAAGTTAAAGCAACACTCACTTCCTTAAATAAGGATGTAGAAAAAACATGCGATCAAAATATGTCCAACAAGGCGGCACTTTCTCCTCCAAATAGTTCGTATACTCACGGCGAAATGATATACGCAAATTAGTCCATTTCGCCAAACTAGCACCAGCTAAAATTATTTGTTACATTTAATATCATGACGTTTCAACGCTTTACGCTCAACGCTTTTGTTGTGTTTTAGCGGTATGGTGTTGCAACTTACGATTCTTTTCTAATTTCAAATCAACTTCACGCCAAAAATTTTCTACATACGGACGACAAAAATAGTACTTATGCCGGGGATTATAAATTGCTTCATTACGCTGGACCAAATCAATTAAACCAAACACTTCTTCGGTTAACCATCTTGTCGACGTACAGGCGTTATTATTATTGTTGTTGACGGTCGATGAGGCCGCATTTGTCGAGCCCGCTATTGAGCTAAAATATTCCGTAGACATTTTTTATAGTCACATTATTACTTTTCAGCGAATTCTGTTTTATATCCTTAAAACTGTTAATTTTTTGGCACCATGAGAAAGCAATTCAATAGTTTTATTGCGAAAAATTCTTGCAAAAAATTTTCACCATTCAAATAAAATCTCACAGCTGATGTCAATAAAAACAATAAAAATGTGAGGGTTGTATTTCGTAATATGTAAAAATGTTCTTATTTATGACTCACTGTGTTAAGTAATTAAGAAGTATGGAGCACCCTGTTCAAGCATTTCGTTTGTTTTATTACAAGTTTTGGCGCGTATTTGGAGTAAACAAACAGCTGTCATTTTAAATTCTTGGCGTGTGTTTTTGTATCTTCAATATATTGAAGATTTTGATTTTGTTTTTATTAAAATATTTGCTTAAGAATTTAATTTGTTATAAATAAAAATTTAATTTAATTGTCGTTGTTGTTGGTAATTATAAAAGAAATATTAGAGAATGGATGTAGCCAATGCAAATATTGGGCAATTGCGTGTCAAAGATGAAGTGGGCATCAGATGCCAAAAGTTATTTCAAGATTTCTTAGAAGAGTAAGTGTGTATAGACACTGTTGCTGCTACAGGAAATGATTTCTTATTGATTCTTTATAGATTCAAAGAAGATGGTGAAATAAAATATGTAAAGCCAGCCGCTGATTTGGAATCCCCTGATCGTTGCACATTGGAGGTCAGTTTCGATGATGTGGAAAAGTATAATCAAAATTTGGCTACCACTATAATAGAGGAATACTACAGGCGAGTTAAACTTACACAATTCCCATTATCCAGTTGTAACTTAATAATATTTACTTATAGGATCTATCCCTTCCTGTGTCAATCGGTGTCCAATTTTGTTAAGGACCGTATAGGCTTAAAGACCGAGAAGGAATGCTATGTTTCCTTCACTGAAGTGCCTACACGCCATAAGGTGCGTGATTTAACCACTTCCAAAATAGGTACTCTTATACGCATTTCCGGGCAAGTGGTGCGTACCCATCCCGTGCATCCTGAACTGGTTTCGGGTGTTTTTATGTGCTTGGATTGCCAAACAGAAATACGTAATGTAGAGCAACAATTTAAATTTACCAATCCCACCATTTGTCGCAATCCCGTATGTGCTAATCGCCGTCGTTTTATGTTGGATGTGGAAAAGTCTCTATTTGTGGACTTTCAAAAAATACGCATACAAGAAACACAATCTGAGTTGCCTCGCGGTTGTATACCACGTTCTGTGGAAATAATTTTACGCTCGGAATTGGTTGAAACTGTACAGGCGGGTGATCGTTATGATTTTACCGGCGCTTTAATTGTTGTACCTGATGTGAGCGTGCTTAGTATGCCTGGAGCTAAAGCAGATGTGGGTTCCCGCCATAAGCCTGGCGAGCGTCCAGAAGGTTTAACTGGTTTAAAGGCTTTAGGCATGCGTGAGCTTAATTATCGCATGGCATTTTTGGCTTGCAGTGTTCAGCCCACTAATGTACGTTTTGGTGGCACAGATTTGCCCATGTCTGAGGTAACCGCTGAGGATATGAAAAAGCAAATGACCGATGCCGAATGGAACAAGGTGTATGAAATGTCCAAGGATCGCAATTTATATCATAATTTGATAACCAGTTTATTTCCCTCTATATATGGCAATGATGAGGTAAAACGTGGTATTCTCTTGCAATTGTTTGGTGGTGTAGGCAAGACCACGCATGAAAGTAAGTTGTACTAGACCCTCTTGATTCTCTTCAAACAATAATGCAAATTTCTTTCCTTGATTCTTATAGAAACCACTTTGCGTGGCGATATCAATGTCTGCATAGTAGGCGATCCCAGTACAGCCAAGTCCCAGTTTCTCAAACAAGTGGCTGACTTTTCTCCTCGTGCTGTTTATACTTCCGGTAAAGCTTCTTCAGCAGCTGGCCTTACTGCTGCTGTGGTACGTGATGAAGAAAGTTTTGATTTTGTTATTGAAGCTGGTGCTTTGATGTTGGCCGATAATGGTATTTGCTGCATTGATGAATTCGATAAAATGGATCCCCGTGATCAAGTGGCCATACACGAAGCCATGGAACAACAAACTATTTCTTTAGCCAAAGCTGGTGTAAGAGCTACCCTAAATGCTCGTACTTCTATATTGGCTGCTGCAAATCCCATTAACGGCCGCTATGATCGTTCGAAAAGCTTACAGCAGAATATTCAACTTTCTGCTCCCATTATGTCACGTTTTGATTTGTTCTTTATATTGGTGGATGAGTGTAATGAGGTGGTGGATTATGCTATTGCCCGTAAAATTGTCGATTTACACTCGAATATCGAGGATAACATAGAGCGCGCCTATACCCGTGAAGAGGTGTTGCGTTACATAACCTTTGCCAAACAATTTAAGCCGGTCATTAATTCAGAGGCTTCCAAGCTCTTGGTGGAGAACTATGGCCACTTAAGGCAACGTGATACCGGGACCTCGGGCCGCAGTACTTGGCGTATTACTGTGAGACAATTGGAGTCAATGATACGTTTAAGCGAAGCCATGGCCAAGTTGGAGTGCATGAATGAGGTGCAGGAACGCCATGTAAAAGAAGCTTTCCGTTTACTTAACAAATCCATTATAAGAGTCGAACAGCCGGATATTCATTTGGATGACGATGATATAGACGAGGCCTTTACTGGTGATGTGGATATGGATGAAAATGGTGCTAATAATGATGCAGCCCTAGTGGATGCGGGTGAAAATGGTGACCCAGAACTTAATACTTCGGGTCAAAATCAGTTGCAAAAGAAAAAACTTACTTTATCCTTTGAGGACTATAAAAATCTATCCACTATGCTGGTTCTGCATATGCGCAATGAAGAAGCACGCTGTGAGACAGAAGGCTCGGATTCTGGCATGAAACGTAGCGATGTTGTTACCTGGTATTTGGAACAAGTAGCCGATCAAATTGAATCCGAAGATGAATTAATTTCACGTAAAAATCTTATTGAGAAGGTTATTGATCGTTTGATTTATCATGATCAGGTTATTATACCCTTGAAGACCACAGAGCTTAGGCAGCCTGGCAAAAGTCCTAGACGCACAGAGGACGAAGATGACCAGGATGATCCTTTATTGGTGGTTCATCCCAATTATATTATAGAATAGATTTAAGTTAAAGAAGAGTTTTGAAGTTCAAATTGAAGCCACCATTTGTTGATTTCGTTAAAATTCACTTTTTTTTTCTACATATTGACCTTAGTTTATAAGAGACCTTGAAAGGTGTATTTTTTATGTATGCTTAGGATTTTAAGAGTTAAAATACAAGAATTTTTTTGGAATTTTTAATAAAAGTAAAATAAACCACAATTTTATTGGAAAATAAAACAGTTGGAAGATTTTGAGTGGGTGGGGTATTTGGAATATTTTTCGAAAGGAAAACTCAAATGAAGATTCTTTTAAAATCATCAGATATGGTGAATGGTTAAGCTCCTAATCGAACCCTAATAGTTCCTAACAAAATAGCAAAGTTTTGGTACCTAAATGCAGCAGGCTTTTGGCAAAAACTCTGACAGTATGCTAGTTGTCGTCAATACTTCTTAAAAATCTGTCATTCGAAGTGACCACTCATGGATAAAATTAACATGGGGAATTTTGAAAACCAGATTTAAACGCTCTTAATATCTTGAGAATCCTTTGCGGCAAGAACTTGTGTACTTCACCAAATCATTCTTAAAGAAAACAGCCACTATTTTAAACATTTTGGTTTAGAATTTATTGTATATCAAAAAGTGTCTTCCACTGGCTAACATACTTGTGTAAAATATAAAAATGAAATGTTTAAACTTATTTATAAAGAATGTTTAGATACTAGGGTGTGTGTATGAGTTAATAGCTACAATAACAATTACAAATTTATAAGTGCAGGCATTGTTACTTAAGTGGTATTTCATCAATTAGAAAGAAAGAAAAATACTTATAAAAGAAAGAACTGCCGCAACAAACTACCAGTAGTTTAGCTTTCATCATCTTCAATTTTGGGAGCCAAATAATAGCGTATGTAGCCCAACTCTTGTATGCGATATTCAACCACCAAGGGCACATCGGCCGACATGGACAATTGAACTTGAGCCGACAAGGGAGTGGCTTTGGTAAAGGCATTCAGGTAACGACAAGCAAAAGTTAAAGTAACCGGCTCTTGCATTTCAATAATAACAGCTTCTTCCTCCTTGTCTACACTTGAGGTTTGAGCCAATTTAACATTGGCTGATCCTACATCACCAGAAGCAGAGAATTTAACACCCTCCTTGGTGCAGCATATCAACATGGACTCACTGAATTGAGCCAAATCACGGCATATGCGAGCAAATTCCATGGCAGGCATACGCACCACACAGGAATAATCTGTTTCGGGTATACCCAAATGTTCCTGATCGAGATTCATTAGTTTCATTTCATAGTCGGATACTTTCTCGTGATTGGGTGATTCAAACATGAAAGTAACCGTATCGGCATTATCCTGGGCTTTAACGGTAACAGTATCATCATTGTTAGCACACTTTAAAATCTTGGCCATGCTGCCCAAATTCATGCCCATGGAAATGTTGCGATCACAACGGAATTTATCAAAGCCATCAGAGCGCAAAGTCAAGGAAACCAAAGAAACATGAGAATTATCCATGGCTTGCAGCTAAACAATAAACAACACAATACTAAATATACTTGTCAATTGCTTATAATACACAAATTTTCTATACCTGTATGCCGGAATCGCTGCAATCAAAAGTGCCCTCATTGAGTAAATCTTTAATGGCATCCAAGATTTTCTTTAAAATGGTGGCATTAATTAAACGTGCTTCAAACATTTTTTATTATTTTTTTTAATAATTATATGAACTTATTAACTTCTTTTGAGTTTATTTAACTGTTTTTATGAAATATTTCTACAATTCTTTACAGCGTTTTATATTAAAAGTATTGAGGCGTGTGTTATTGTGTGCAAAATTTAATTTTGTGAGGCAATTGCACCAAGAACAATGACAGCAAAACGCTTGTTTTGGCGCCAACTGTCAAACACTGAGAGTGCTTGCAATTATAATTGTGTTATCACTTCGTAGTGCCTGATATCATTATACAGTCTTGTTGTTATTAATAGAGACAGTTTCAACAAGTAGTTCTGTGTAAGTGTTGGAAAAATCAGGTTTGTTAATAAAATTAAATAGAAAAGTGCAATTATCTTAAGGAATATAAAATCGTTTTAAGTGATGCGTATACACAGTGAAAATAATTATTAAATTGTGTTGATTTATGTAAAAAAGAAAAATACAAGCAAGGAAACAATAACATACACCATGCGGTGAATAGCAAAACTGGTGTTAGATATCAACAGTTGTTGATTGCTAATTGAGCGTGTTATCATTTCTTTGTGAGTGTCATGAATATTCTCCTTAGTAGTTAGTTATAGCGCGTATACGCTGACGTTAAAAAGAGTGTTTTTCTTATAATACAAGATTAAAAGATTCGATTTATTAAAAAATTTAATATATAAATATAAAGATACATGAATTAATGGTTTTTAATATATATAAATTGATAATTATAAAAAAGTGTTGATTTAAGTGAAAAGAAATGCTGATAAAGAATGCTAGATGTAACGGACGCCATTGCTGGCAGCAACAGTTGCTTGGTAGCAGTATGTTATTAACAAGTAGTGAGTGCCATTAACAGTCTTGTTCTTATTAGTCGACAATTTGAGCTGTGTCCGTTGGTGTAAAAGTTAAAAAGTAATGTTTCTCATATAAAATAAAATTTAAAAATGCAGTTTATTTAAGAAATTGCAAACAAATATTACGTGATTGTACTCCCTAAAAAAATTATTATTAAATGTGTTTGAGTAAAAAAACGCAACCAAAGAAATCAATTTGTAACGAACGTCATTGCTGTTATAAGTTAAAGCTCTTCTGTACAGTAATTGTCGGTAGTAGTGAGTGCTGTGTACATTCCTGTTTTTATGTGTTAACAAATTTAGCGGATAGTTTTCACATTATAAAAGTATTGTTTTAATAAAAAAGCATTTAAAATTTCTTTTTATCTAAGACAAGCATAAAGTAAAGCAAAGTGATGGCATACAATGAACGAATAAAGCTAAAAAGGTATTTATTTATACAAAAACAAAATGCATACAACCAAACCAATGTGTAACAGACGCCATTGCTGTTAAAGCTCTGCTTTACAGTAACAGTTGGTAAAGTGACTGCAAAGTTGTTGATTGGTAGGTGGGTGAATTGTCAAGTAGTTGTAAAATCCGTAGGTTTCACATTTATTTATCGCCTTTCAGTTTTTAACAAAATTTAACATTCTCAGTTTCTTATTAGCGCACACACAACTTTAAAAATGTAAACGATATTGATTATCAATTTTGTTTTCGTTCGACAATTATTGTGCATAAACCGATTTTTTAAGAAATTCTTCCGATATATGTGTAAATGGAATTGTCCTCGTTTCAAATTTAGTGCAATTAAGTATTTTAAATTTTCCTTTAAATTTTTTTGCGATCTCAAAAAACCTTTCTGAAAGTTCAGGGTTTACTTTGCACAAACTCTTTAAATTTGTGTTTCCCTTCTGGTTTATTATTATTTTCGTGAACAGATGCCTTAATACAGCTACCACACGATCTACTGTACTCCCTTCAAACTCCATAATGCTATTCGGTTGTCAGCAATGGCAACTCTCTGCCTAGAACTTAATATGCCCTCAGATGTTTCTTTCAGGGATGCATTAATGCCTCATAGTTTCCACAAATGTGTTCCAATTAGTCGTTCTTATCGTCACAGAACCTACATGTGGGACAACCCCTATTCTGAAACCTGAGTTCAGTAGCCTGAGTCTACCACACATACATATATAACTGGGGCATTATAACCCTCCAGTCAGGATTGCGTCCTAGCTTCATCACACAACTCATGTTGTGTGTGCTAATTTTATAAAGGGTGTTTTTTATAGAGGTATAGAACTTTAAGTTGGCATTACTTTTCAAGATGGCGACCGATTTAACAGCTGTCAAGTGATTTATTCTCAGTTTGGTTTGGCAATTCATCATGAATAGACTCACGTCTGAACAACGCTTGCAAATAGTGAAATTTTATTTCGAAAATAATGGTTCTGTGCGGAAAACGTATCGCGCACTACGTCCATTTTATCGTCGACAAAATCGTCCATCAGAGCAGTTAATTCGATTAACCATGGAACGTTTTCGCACCACGTTTACTCTTATTGATAACTCGCATCCCCAGAGACGCTGTACGGTGCGTACAGAAGAAGCTATTGCTGCTGTAGAGCGTAGCATTGAGGAAGACCCGAATGAGTCCATCCGCCATGCCAAACGATCATCAAGTAAGGCGTAGATTCGTCGAATGGGCCCAAAACGAGATTACCGTTGTTCCCGATTTTCATAAGCGAATTTTGTTTAGCGATGAAGCGCACTACTGGTTGAATGGCTACGTCAACAAACAAAACTGCCGCATTTGGAGTGAAGGTAACCCTCAAGTGTATGTGGAAACACCGTTACATCCACAAAAACTGACTGTTTGGTGCGCTTTATGGGCTGGTGGAATCATTGGTCCTATATCTCTATAAAAAACACCCTTTACATGAGTGCCGGGACATACAGTTTTACGTCAGATTTTTGAGGAACTTTTCATGGCAATTTTATTTACTCTCAGAGTTTTTACCAAATATACCAAATATTTTTTCCTTATTTAGTTTTAATCAAGATTTCTATGTTGGGTTCTGAACCACGGCGTCGCTTTCAATAAGTCACACACACCGTCTACTAGACTACGTCGACTACAGTTATCTCAAGTTATTCCTGGATAGTCGGATGCATGACTCGTGTCTTCTTTTATTGCAGTTTCCCAACAAAAGTTTCGATTGTCTCAAAACCGCTTGGTTTGAAGAGTCTTTGACTCTCTACAGATTTCGTTGAGATTACCGTCCCATACATCGCGCAAGCTCGTCTGCATGTTCATTGCCAAGAATTCTTACGTGACATGGGATCTTCGGCCGTATTCTGTTCTATTATTTACAAATATAAAACCAAGGCCAAATGGTGTGTAAGGAAACCTTTTCTTCCTTTTCTTTTTTGCTTTTAACGACTCAGTAAATAGGCCTCCATTTGATAAAAAATAACTCTTATATTTTTAGATTTAAAATTAAATAAATATTGTCTCTATTTACATTCAATATTTATGTTAATTTAAAAGAAAAAATAAAACAATAACATTGGCTGTTATTGAATAGAAAACATGGAGTAAGAGAAAATGACGCCGTGAAATATGATCTAATCGTCGTAAGACTGCCTTCCTATCGTCAATTTGAATTAAAATATGCAAATTGAAGTTGAAATTGAAATTATCGATGAAGAGACTAAAAATAAATCGATATTTTGAGAGTATTATGCATAAGAAAGAAAGGGCGTAATAGGATGACATCTTTCCTAATAAAATCCTTAAAAAGAAATTCGAAAAAAAGAACAACTTAAGCAAAGGAATATTAAAAGACTATTTTAGTTCGGTTAGATAAAGTTGTAAAGAAAGTTCAAATTAAATTCTTGTATTGTTCCACAGCTTCCATCAGTATATTGCCCGAAAGTGTTTTATACCAGGTAGAGGATCGTTGCCAAAGTTGAAAGATTTGTTCGGGGGAGACTCCATGTTCTACCTTATCATTTCCTTCTTTAAATCCTTTCTTTGTGCACATATTTCATCTATTTAGTAATAATCGCTATTGAATTCGGGTAGAGGTATGCGAGAAGTCTTTGTAGAGTTTATAACCTTTGTAGGAGTTTAAAGTAGTGCTGAATATACACATCATAACCCATTTTCCCCGTCCAATTTCGGGACAGCGATGTCTATGTTTCAAGAATTGGACAGAAACCCTTTGGTTTCCTGATTCTCTGCTTGAGGTAACGGTGTCTAAGCATCTGTTTTGTTAGGTTAGGTAAGTTTGCCACAAAGTGAGTGAATCAGAGACGAAAAAGATCCACTGTGGGACCATTAAAGGATTAGAAAAATTTAAAGAAAAAGAAGAACTATATGTACGAACAAAATAATGAAGAATAGCTTGGCATCAGTGCTTACACCCAGTAAACTACCTACACAATACCTATACAGGGCAATTTGTTGAAATTACATCCGCAAAACCAGGATCCACGATTTGTATGCTTAAATTGGCAACCTTCGCAATCCGAGCATAATTGATCTCCCTTGTCTTAACAAGACCATCTTCAAATAATTTCAAGATTTTTGCGCCAGACCCTTAACCGCTTCCTCTACGGCAAGTATACTTCCAAAACCTTTTTTAACGGAGTACTTCTAAAAGCCATTGAGTTGTATGTTATAAGGGACAGTTAATGCCCGTGAGTAGGGATCTAAAGTCTTAGCATAATCAACGAACTGTTTAGGCTGTTGTTTGCCGAGTTCAGAGTGATTATCGCAAGTGTTATTTGTTGCAACAGACTTGGGAGCTCCATTAGCTGATTCGTATGCTTTAATACAACTTTAAAATTTTTAAAAATTTTTTTCTTTTATTTTTGTTTTCTACTTCTAATAAGAAAAGGGGTTGTGGATTTAAAATTGATATTAAAACAAATAAAATCAATGCCATTTCAATTGCCAATATTTGCTTTAATGGACCATCTTCTCTAACTAACAACAATCGACACACATGTACTGTTGATGCGGTGTGATAATTAAGAGCTTCTGAGGGTAAAGGAAATACAAATAAAATCCCACTGAGCTAAGGATCAGATAACAATTTAAGTGATTTCTAATGGTTTTCGAAAATCAAAAATAAAAAAATTTGAATAAAAAGTATGATAATGCCTAACATGAAATGAATAGACAAATAAATCATTATGGGCTTAGCAATTGAAGGGAAATGGAGGGGGGGTGGTTATTATTATTCTAATTCTATTCGTTTTTCTTAGGCAAAAACTTTAAAGGTTGTTAAACCATCTTGAAAATTTTCTAAAATTATTAAAAAAACCAAAAACAAAAACAGAAACTACCCTGTGGTATTAAAAACAAAAATGACGACAAGTATAACCTATAAATTCTTAAGGAAGTTAAAGAAGAAGGTTTTTTATGTAACATACATACATATGTATACACTTACTGACACCTACACCGACAACACTTAAATTCTATATGTGTATGAATAGGCACCGCCTTCCAATATAACAACAACATTTTTATTTGAGGTATGTTTTATACACAAACAACTAAACACTAGAGAAAACCAAACAACAGGTTTTATGTTAACTTTATAAGCTTTAAGTAGGTGTATTGCGCGAGTGTAAGTGTATGCATGTGTAAAAACAACACCAAAATTTCGTTTCTTTTAAGGCAAACAAAACAAATACCAACAACACTTTGCAAAATGTTAACAATAAACAACGAATGTTATTGACGTCAAACTGTAAACAATATGTATGCTGAGAATACGCTTTGCTTTAAAACCCACTAACGTAAGGGAAGAAAACTAAACAAATAACAACAACACTTTGTGTGATATTAACAGTAAACAACGAATGTTAATGAGTTAAAAATGAAAATGTAAACACCAACTGGTTAATACAAAAACAAACAAGTAAACACAGATTACATTACTCTTCTACATTGAAAAAACAAAAACAATTATTAGCTAAAGCCTAGACACAAACCTTGTATGTTATGTTGTTGAACGGATTGCATGTCCAAACCTTTGAAAGCTTTTGATTTCTTTGTTTAAGTGTCTTTGCAAAAACAAATAAAAACAAAGCAACAGGATTTCTGTGAATGAAACACAAACACGCGAAGTCTAACGATTACCACTTTCATTGCTCTACGAATTGTTTTCGTTTTTCTACAAAGAATTCTTGTATAAATATAACAGTACATTTTAACAATTCAAACATTCGTTACTTGTTAGTGGCGTTTAACGTTTGGTAGTAAGAAAAAAAATCACGCTCTTAAACCGTAAAACTAAAAATTAAATTAAAAAAAAAAATTGGAAAAAAACATTTTTGAAACAGCAAAAGTAATAAAAAAAGTGTTAAAAAGTGTAACGTTTTTTTGGAAATTACAAAAAATAATTGTTTAAGATTTTAATTCTTAATATTAAACAAATAAATACAAGAAATACTTACAGTTTTAAATAAAAAAGAGATCAATTAAGAATAAAAAATTAAAGTTTCAGCGAAAAATAAAAATTTACAGAAATTAAGTGTTAAAAATCAACAAAAAACAACACTTTGAAAAAGGGTAAGTTTTCTTATTAAAAAAAGTAATTAAAGTTTACGAAAGGAAAAAACACAATTTTTCATAGTATTTCATAAATTAAAATTTTAATTTTTTTATTATTTTCAAAATAACGCGCTATAGATTTTGCAGTTTCAAAAACAAAATTAAGTGGAACACTCACTCGTAAAACTATGATTCCTATGAAATTTTTATGTCATTATAATGCTTGGATCTTGCCACACTTTGTTCTGGCAACTTCTAGAACTCACTGTTAATTTATTATTTTTTTTTCTAACATTTTGGTGGACAATTGATGTTGCCAAAATGAGCAATTACTCTCTTTCGCAACTTTACATGCAATAAAATCAATTTGGTGGTGTTCAACGGCTCATGTCAGTGTCTTGTTGAAACCTTATACCGTTCAGTTTATAGTAGTCAATTGCAGACCTAAATTAGTCGGTTATCATATGGTGCACACTCGATATACACTCTTTCCAGAAAATTAAAAAAATAAAAATAGCATTAATGAGTATATTTTACGCGCATTTGCTACAGAGTAGCATGGAAATTTTCATAATTTTTAGTTTAACAATATTTTACACGCATTTGCTACTGAGTAGCATGAACATTTTTTGTTAATTTTCGTAACTTTAACAGTAGTTTTATATGCAGGTGCTGTATTTTATATGAATTTTTCATTAGTTTTTGTTTAACAATGTCCAATCGATTTTTTCTACGCAGGTGCTGTATACTAATAGAAATAGCATTGAAATGTTATCATTTACATGCATTTTCTACTAAATAGCATACACATTTTTATTGGTTCTTATTTAAACAATATATGTATCCGATCAGTTTTACAGGGATGTGAAGAGATATCCTAACATTAAACACTTTGTAGAAAATTCCTAACCATAAATTCCACATGAGTCCCCAGAGCAAAAATATTTACGTCATCGAGAGATGAGCTCAATTTAAATTGAACAGGAGTTACAAGCGATGAGCCTGTAACCACCTCCAATGAGACTGACTCCAGATTAGTATGGAACTCACAGAGCAGACATATTAGAGTTTACGGCAATCAGGAGATAGATAAGTTTGCGTTGTTTGTTAATTACCTTCCAGGTCAGAATCTTTCTTTGAAGTAGAAAGAAGAGCTTAGAAGGATAAAGGAAAGATGAAAATAGGTAGTCAGTGCCTTTAAGGTGGCTTGGCTATTCACATATACAAACGTCGTTTCTCTTTGTTCAATTAGCTCGAAGACTAGCTCCTCTACCTGGGTAATTGCAAACATGTCGGCTTGAAAGGCATTGCATTCATCTGAGAGCCTATAGAATAGCTTCATTCCAACTCCGAAGTAGTAACCCTCCTTAGTGTTAGCTTTCCCCTAGAAAAACCGCATAATCGATAAGTAGTTCACACCCCGCAGTAGTACCACACCACTGCTCACTGTGTAACCGATAACATTTTGTCGAAATTACATACCCTGACCATATAATTCGTGAAACCTTCTCTACGTTCGAGACAAAACATTAAAAATTCTGTCTTGCCTAAACTCCCTGTTCTACCATGACTCCACTGCAAGTTCCTTGCAGCCTTTATTTTAATCATATTCAACAAAGTGTGAGAAGACACTCCAACACTTTATTCAGGAACTTCTTTCGATTAGCCTCACATCACCACCACTGGATGCTAAACTCTATTCGGCTAAGGAAGTACAAAAGCATATTTTTGTTAAGTTCTATCAAAAAAAAAATTCTCTCTCTACTGTACGTTTACTTTACTTTATGTCGACATTAAGCCTTTTATTGATAAACAAAGTAAAGCATATTTGCAGGCATATTTAAAGGCATACTTTAAGGCTATTGTTACCTTGACAAAATTACCAACTTAAGCCATTTACCTTCAGGAAAAAGAATGAAAAAAAAGGAGGAAAATACTGTTTCAAAGACAATTAAATTCTTCTTTTCCTTAGATTTTTTTTTTTTTTTTCGTTTTTTCTATTTTAATTTGAAAGTCAATAAAATTAATTGCTTTAATTACTAAGACAAAGAGCAGAGAATACTTGGAATACATATTTTAACTTGTTTGCCAATTAATTTCGAAGATTAAGCAATTAAGAAAGTCTTTAAAAAAGTTTTAAAAACAATAAAAACAAAATTATTTTATTTTCTTAACTTCTGCCTCTTTGCTGCCAACAGCCTTGCCTGGTGTTAAAAACCACCAGGTTATTTCCTTAAAGAAAAAATGTATTTAAATAAACAACAATAACTGGGTATGACGGAAAACAATTAAATAAAGACAGCAAAAAATCACAACCAAAAGGCCTCTGGAGGACAATAAAAAACCTATAAAAAGTCAACCTTTTTTCCATAGAAAACTTTTTCATAAAAATTATCAGAGCACAGCACAGTCAGAGTATTAGAAATCAACAAGTAGTAGGAGAAATAGGGAGGAGGATAAAGGTATTGTAGAGAAAAAACATTTAAATAGATTATTAGTTAATTTATAAAGAATAATTTAATTATCGAACAATTAGGCTAGACTCAGTGGAGAGTAATAATAATAGGTAAAGATTATTGTGATACTGCGGATCAATATACAACCCAAAGAGTAAATATTCCCTATAGTAAACTGTTCGGACTCGAAAAATTAATCGTGTTATTGCCCAAGAACTTCCGTCTCTTATAGCAAGTTTTGGACACTGATAGATGATATGCAATATTTTCCCTTTCTCATCCTTAGATCCATAGCATCTCCAGAAATCAGTTGACGAAATGCATAGTCTATCGGCATGCCTCCAAATAGGGCACTGTCTTGTGAAAACTGCAATGGATGGCTTTGCAATTTAAGCCATCACAGCCATCTAGCTTAGCAATTTTATGTTATATTGCTAATAAATTTGAGCTCCCCCTTTAAAATTCTCTATCCGTTTAATTAATGCTATCAAAACACCTATGCCCTGTAATATGTCGGAGATTGTGAGCTGCCATCTCGTTGATAGCCTTGTGGTAGCCTTAGACCTTGTTGTATTTCGATTCAGTACACCGCATTGCTAAAATAATAATTATCGCAGTCCTTTTGGCTGACACTGCAATATCTCTGGTCCTACATTCGGCCCTCCTACACGGTCATTCGACTCGGATGACGGGTTCCACTTCTTCATATATTCAGCTACTGTACAGGTTCTCTTTGGACCCTCACCTTCACTAACTTTTTCTACTTCATACCTATCATGTCCCATAATTCGAATCACCTTATATGGCCCTAAATACTTCGGTCGTATGAGCAATACCTGCTGACTCCGAGAAGATGCCTCCACCCACAAATTCATCCAATTCGGAAAGCGATCAGAAGGTGCGTCATACCATTTTCCTATATCCCTTTATAGTCCCAGTTTGGGATCACTGTAATCTTGAAAGTTTCGATTTCGGACAGTATTCCTTTGTAACCAATATTCGAGTCGTGGCATTGCCTAGTTGTTTGTTGATTCGAATGGGCGAGCATGTTTCCCTCCCCAGGTCGAATGTTAGGAGAATACATTTTGTTCTTTTGCCTTTATTCTCCAAAAGCTTAAAAAGTTTTCAGTTGGAAAATGTAATCAAGGCTCAACGTGGGGCTTCTCTTGTAAAGCAGTGTCATCAGCAAAGGTAGAAGTGTCGTGTGATTACTAAGGGCCAAAAATTTGAAATGAATTCCTTTTAGATGTTGAAAAGTATTCAATACAGGATAAATTTGTTAGATTTTCACAGCCAATTCTTTTGGATGCTTCTGTTAGTATTTGTTTGTTAAAAAAAACATATTTTTAAGGCAAAAAACGTATGTATAATTTTGATTTTAATATGTATGTATGTATGCCTAATTATTGAAATTTCTAAAGAATAATCTAAATAAACAACATGATCATTAAGGATTAAAAGCGTAGATAGAGACAGTATTTATTACATTATTTAGTTATTATTGTTGTTGCATAAGTATGCGATGATTTTGTCCAAAACAAAAATTCTTGTTAAGTTATTTATTTTGCCATTCTATACGTCTTTAACTCATTCCCTCCTATACAGCGTTATCCACAACCACTAACCATAGTTTCTGGTTAAACACTACTAGGCAGTTATGAGGTCTACTGCTGGCAGACATCAAAAAATCACACACACACACACACACTATGAAAACCACAAACAAATCCACATGAAGTTTTTTCTTTTCTTCGAAAAGCAGCACTTTGTATGGTCGTATTAGTATTAGTAGTAGTTGAGTCTGCCTGTGTGGTACAGATTGCCGTTATCCCAGCATGGCGTATGCCATAGCATGAGAGCAGAAGAATAAGAAGAAGAAGTAGAAGAAAGTAAAACAAACTGGTTAATTTTGTTACACAGAATTGTGTGAAGGGACAAACAGCCACATAATAAGCCAATTTGTTTTATATTGTGTTAACAAAATAAATATATATTATATAACAACAACAACAAGATATAGAAAGAGAGAAAAAGAGCAGATAAGTGGACATGCTGTTAATAAAACCAATTCAAATAAACAGTGACGACCACAAGAAAAAAAAATAGTTTGTATGTCGTAACTCTTTTGTTTTTTAACTTTAGAAATGAGGAAAAAAATATGAAAAAAAAGAAAAACAAATCTGAAACTATTTTCTTGATTTCTGATTTGCTACAGCATTTTATTACATACCATATCGACGCCTCCGTTCTATAACATTCTAAGTCGAAAAAGTGTGTTTTGAGTTATGAGCTTTCAAAGTTTTCACGCGACATACGACTATATGTGTATTCTAAGCACATTTTTCCCTATAACTTCGGAACGGATCGTCGCATCTTAACCAAATTTTGACAGAAATTAAAAAAAATAAAAATAGCATTCAAATGTTATCTTAATGAGTATATTTTACGCGCATTTGCTACAGAGTAGCATGAAAATTTTCTTCAGTTTTCGTTCAACAATATTTTACACGCATTTGCTACTGAGTAGCATGAACAGTTTTATTAATTTTTGTAACTTCAACAGAAGTTTTCTATGCATCGGAGTATCGTGAAAATTTTCATTAGTTTTTGTTTAACAATGTTCAATCGATTTTTTCTACGCAGGTGCTGTATTCTAATAGAAATAGCATTGAAATGTTATCATTTACATGCATTTTCTACTAAATAGCATACACATTTTTATTGGTTCTTATTTAAACAATATATGTATCCGATCAGTTTTACAGGGATGTGAAGAGATATCCTAACATTAAACACTTTGTAGAAAATTCCTAACCATAAATTCCACATGAGTCCCCAGAGCAAAAATATTTACGTCGCCGAGAGGTGAGCTCAATTTAAACTGAACAGGAGTTACAGGCGATGAGCCTGTAACCACCTCTAATGAGACTGACTCCAGATTAGTATGGAACTCGGAACTTCGGAACGGATCGTCGCATCTTAACCAAATTTTGACAGTATTTAAGTTAGAGAACATACAAACATTAAAAACGTTTTAAGTACACTTAGAACGTTATAGAATGGAGGGGTCGATATTATGTTATTTCTTTTTTAAAGTTATTTTATAAGCATATTTTATTAATTTGTGAAATTCTTTAACGTAGACTCACGACATAAAATAGCCTGATCTTGGTGGATCGAAAAAGAAATACAATTATGGACCGGTGTCTCAAAGACTATTTTGAGGTTCCTTGATCTTGTACAGGAAAAAGCTAATGCAATCAATAACCACGGTAGGATATTCAATTCAATGGAATATCACAATACTGCGGCTTATATTCCTTCGCTACTACAACGGATTGTGCTTTCGCGAAGTTTAGGGGCTTGATTCCAAGAACCTTATATTTTTAGCACGTCTATTCGTAATCGAAATCGACGTAAGTACACTGCAGAACACTCTTCCTGCAAAGCTCTCTTTCTGCAGAGTATTCTTTCTGCAGAACACTCTTCCTGCCGAATACTCCTCCTGCAGAGCACTTTTCCTGCGGAGCACTCTTCTTACAGGTCACTCTTCCTGCAGAACACTTGCCACAGGAATAGTTTCAAATCTAAAGTCCATTAACACTACTCCCTCTTTTCTTTCTCACACAATCAATTTTTCTAGATTAACTACATAACTAAAGCTCTCCGGGAGGGTTAAATGTAAAAAAGTCATTGTTTTGTTAACATCACCACATCCTGTCATTCTTGGACAAAATTGACAGACACAAAATGTGTGGTGTTAGAAACTAGGTTGTAATTCTGGCCAAAGGATTGTAATGACCAATTAAGTTCATAAGTCAGAGGCACAGTTTGGCTTCTTTATAGAAGAACCATTTGTTTAAGTACATACATACATAATTGGTCATTACAACCCTTCGGTCAGGATTACGACCTAGTTTCTCACACCACTTATGTTGTGTGTGTTAATTTTATACATGAGTGGCGGGACCTACAGTTTAAAGTCGACTCCGAACTACAGATTTTTGAGCAACTTTTCATGGCAATTTTATTTACTCTCAGAGCTTTTGCCAGAAATCTGCTGAGAGGAAGTCGCCGAAGAAATACTTTTTGTATTTTGTTTTGATGTCTGGCCTGGAGCTCGAACCCTGACTTTATGTCTAATAAGCCAACACACTACCTACTAGACCACGGCGACTGCAATTGTTTAAGTAATTAAGCTTAAAAAATCTTTTAATTTAAGGCGAAACAATTACAATTAAAATACTTGTTTTTATTCTTTGAATTGCTTAACTATGTATATTAATGTGTTATTCAATTCCTTAGATTATTATTAAATTATTGTGTTATAAAATGATTATGAATTTTCGCGAAACTTCCAAATAATTATGAATTTCCTACCACAACCAATTATTGGATTGTTTGACATTCTAATTGAATTATTTCCGTTCTCTACTCATCAAAAACGAAATGTTATACACGAAATGTTAAAAAGATATATTAATTTCTAACGGTATAATGCAATGAAAAAGCAACAGGTGGGTTACGTTTGATATTAATTACCTATGTACACATACACAATAAAATATTACTTATACGCCCGGCAGCAGTTATAGAAAATAGAAATTGAATTGGAGAAAAAAAAAAGAATTTTTAATTGTAATTGAAATAAAAATGTGTTGATGAGTTTTTCATTTCTTATTTAATATGTGATATTAGGTTTCTTGTTTATTTCATTGTTTTTATTTTATTTAGACTTGTCCTATTGTTATGGTGTTATAAATACTAAGGCATACAATAATTAAATTATTTAAAAACAAAAGAAAAAATTCACAAAAAAAAAAAAATTAAAAATAAAACATTGTGATATTTATTACCGAACAAATGTTTCTTTTTTCTCTTTTTCTTGTTGGGTTGACTTTATACTCCCGCTTCCTAATTTCCTTTTCCTGTTAACTGTTGTTTACATAATGGCCGTGTTAAGTTCTTAATTTAATTATATTGTGTTTACACACACACTCATACATTATTTTATATTCCTCTTCTATTCATAATTTAATTCATATTCACAGTCGCATGAACACAACAACAGTTTATTCTGCACAACTCAACACACACTTGCTTATGCAAGCTTATAAATAACGGCTCTTTCACTCTCACTGTCTCTCTGCCTCGCTCTCTCTCCCTCGCGTATTTATCTTAATTTTTTTTATTTAATGATTATTATGGTATGAATAAAGGCGTTAATTTGTAATATCTTCCTCTCTTTTGTTGCTTTTTCTTTATTGTGATTAAAAATAATAAAATTTTTTCAAAAAGTACTGCCATTGAGTGGCTATCAAATGAATTAAAGTGTGGGCAATAAAATTCGTTCATATTGTATGGTTTTTTGTGTTTTTTGTTAGCATGTCGCGAAAATTTCAAAATAATTTGCTGTGCATTAAACAAGTAAAATATAATGTACCTAACATTACTATATGTTATGATTTCCATGGTGCTAGGGTGGAACACAACTTGATAAAGACATTGTACAACAACGCAACATGCCGCGTACTAAATGAGAAACAACTAGGAAAGAGCATCAAATTAAAAACCGGAGTCCGTCAAGGTTGTGTGCTATCACCACTCCTCTTTAACTGCGTCCTCGATGTAGTGATGCAAAAGTCGACAAATCATAGGAGAGGGATTACATGGGGTCTACAAGACAGATTAGAAGACCTGGACTATGCGGATGACATATGTTTATTAAGCCATTCTTTCTCCGACATGCAGTCGAAACTGGATCTAGTTAGCGAAACCGCAAAGTTAGCTGGATTAAAGATGAGTATCCACAAAACTAAATCACTCAGAATGAATGCTAATACAACGGGGAAATTCCTAATATACGGCAAGGAAATTGATGAAGTGGAGTCCTTCTGCTATCTAGGCAGTATAATCGATAAATCCGGCGGTTCAACAGCAGATATTGCCAGCCGCATTAATAAGGCACGCAAAGCTTTTGCCCAACTTAACCCCGTTTGGAAATCATCTAATATATCGAGACGCACCAAAATTAAAATTTTCAACTCCAGCGTCAAATCCACATTACTTTACGGCTGCGAAACGTGGAATATGGCACTCCGAGATTCCCAGTCTATTCAAGTATTTGTGAACAAATGCCTGCGCGGAATCATGCGTGTTTACTGGCCCTCCATAATATCCAACGCCCAACTCTGGTCAGATACAAACCAACAACCAATAGAGATGGAAATAAGAAGACGCAAGTTGGGCTGGCTTGGGCACACTCTTCGCAAGCCATTACAAGACATCACAAGGAAAGCCAACCCCCAGGGAAGCAGGCGCATCGGACGACCATCACACACCTGGAAACGCCAAATCACAATCGAATTATCCAAACTACATCTACAGTGGAACGAAGTGAAACACCGCGCTGACGATCGGGTTTATTTTAAACAACTTGTTGCGGCCCTATGCTCCCTAGAAGAGTAAAAGGAACATATATATATATATATATATATATACGATGGAACACAGAACTAATTTTTCTAGTTGCCTTCTCTTTCTACTTTTTTGGGGTTTCCATCAGATTACAATTTTGGTTATGTGGTCTTCCTAATAAGGGGTTCCTATTTCGTTTTTAACATAATGTGAAGCAATAATACTTTCATAATCTACTATGATTTAGGTAACCCGTTATTGATTTTAAATTGAAAATTCCGAAAACCGAACCCATATCTTTACTTCATAGATGAAGAGGCAGACATTATCATTATCATTATTTGTCTTCTTTCTTCGCAAAATGTTCAATTCATTATGCGAGAAAGAGATACAAACCCGAGCCATAGCAATATGCAGGTATTGCTCTCCTGCGACGAGTAGAGCCAAATATGTCTTTCAAAAAATGTTGCAGAATGACCTGGTCGCACGAAAGCTTAATAAATACTTGGCTAGGAGATGTTACAGGAAATCTTAACCTATCCATCTGACAAATATTGTTTGGAGAAAATTTATTTTAAGGTTCATCTCAGCAAAGGAAAGAAGAATGTTAGGGAGCAATAGCCTCAGGGACTTCAACATTATTATAACTTCTGTGTAGTGTAGTAGTCATCCTTACCACCATGTACCGGTGGATTCTCTGAATATAATTCGCCCATGCGGGCATTGGAATTGAAACCAGAATGTTTAGTGCCTGCTCTACAGATACATTTCGCATAGCGCCCTCATGCCCTCACAAGAACTGTGTTTTCTCTACTCAACACCATGCCAACTTTATTTCCAAAAGTGTTTGCCAACACCAATGACCTTTACAAAATAACCCATCATACTAATGTTTTAGAATGCCGTATGGTTTTGCATGATAATGATGGTCATCAGTCGCCAGCGTTTATCACAATAATTATTATGAATGAAATTCAATCAGGAATGCGGGTGAACTGTAATCAGGAAAACCGTAATGAAAATGATGAAAATGTAATTACATTACATATGTTTAGGCGCTTAAATAGTCGCCAAATGACATTTTCGGTTGGCAACTAATTAAAATGGAATGAAAAGATTTCAAAAACCATAAAGTGGTTGATGAGTGATAAAATAAATTAAATGGAAATTATAATACAAATTTGGGGGGAGGCTGTAATAATTTAATAAAATGAAGCATACTTTTGGGTTGTGGATGGGTACAGGGAAGGGATGCAAGGAATTCTTATGTGGAATTGATAAATAAATAGCGTTGCAATAAAAAAAATTTATATTTCTGCTTTTAACAACTTAGTTCTACAATGTTTTCCATGTATAATTTACATTTTTATTTATGTTTCAAAAAATGTTTTACAAATGCAACAGATGTAGTGTGTTTCTGGTGTATTGTTCAATTTGATTGGCATGTGTTTTAAAAAACAATTTGAATTTCCTGTAGAAAACTAAGGCAGGGGATTTCATAAATTTTTTGAATACAAATCTTTAAATAATAACAATAAAAAAATAAAATAAACGTAGTTTCAAGTGGAATATTATCATTCAATCCTTATTCCACACGTTTTCTACACTTAAACCTTAACTGGAGTTTACTTACTCTTAAAACAATTCAACGACATTCTTTCCATTGTGTTGTCTTTTACAGAAAAAAGAAAATCTCTTTTTGCAACAAGTTTTTCTCTGAATTTGACTTTTTTTTTCATAAATTTTTGTGCATGCATTACAAAAGAATTTCCTGTTTTCAAATTTCTAACCAGGTAAACAATAGTTTTCTTATCATAATACAAGTGCGACAACATCTCTAAAAATATCTATGACAGAAAAAAAATGTAATTTCTTTTACAAACACACGTTTTAATGTAGAAAAAATGGTGAAAAAATGAGTTTTTCTTTACAAGAAAAACATTTTGAAACAATGGAAAATTGAAAAACTAACGCACATGTGGAGGTGTACTGAAAATGGTAATGGAAAATTCTTTGTTTTTTTTTAAATTTAAACATTCAATTTGATATTTATTTTTGAAAGCCTAAAAGTATGCAAATGTTTTTAAATATAAATGTAGCCCAAAACTATGCTTTAAATAAAGTTTATTATCATATCTTCACTTAAAGGGCTTAATTTTTTTTTTATAAATTTTTTATGGAATTATTGGGTGTTTAACTCGGATCCTTACTTATTTAATAGTCAGGGTTACAACCTCGCTTCTCATACAACCCATATTCTATCCATAAGTGGTGGTACCTACTGTTTAACTGTTTTACCTTCATGGTAAATTGCTTTACTCTAAGAGTTTTTCCCAAAAGGATTTTGAATAACGAACACGCGTCTCATAAGACTCTGGCTACCCCTTTACGTCCAATTAAAGAAACGTTCTTTATTGATTGAAATCGTCATTCAAACATGTAACATCGTTCAAATGCAACTGACATTTCATACTTTTCACACCTTAAATGCCTTAAAATATGCTTTAAAATTATTTATCAAATAACTCCACACATACATATTCAATGAAAATGAATTTCTCTATTACTCAAGTTTCAATCTGTTTATCGAGAATATTTTGATATTATTTTAGCAAAAACTAATTGAATGGACCAAAATATAAATTGACTTTAAAAGCCTGTTGGCAAATACAATTACAATATTGTGTAGGACACACACACATGCACATATATAAACACATTGTGTATTATTTGGTTAAACCATAAAATTAATTGAAATTCTAACGGAAATATTTACTAAAATAAACACACTTAAACCTACAATAAAACACAATTACGTGCACACACACATATAAGCACAATTCCATACGCCTACAAATATGCTTTTACTTATCCAAACGTATATATTTTATCGAATATGAGTTTATTTAACCGAAGGTGATGATAATTTATCATAAAAATTAAAAAAAAAAATGTGAAAATTTCAATTAGAAATTGTTATGTAATGAAATTCTGTGGCATACATTTAGGCGCTAAATAAATTTATTTAACGTTGTATTTATTAAAGGGTAAATTGGTAATTCATTTAGGCTGAAATTATTTTTTAGTATGAGGTGCTAACAAAATTACGTCTCTTTACTAAAGATAATCCAAAAAATGGAAAATGTTAGGTATTAGTTAAGAATGCTTTGTTTGGAAAGCTTTTAATGCTAAGCATGGTTTCAATTCTAAAATCTGTTTTTGAAAATTAAGAGAAAAAATAAAATTCGAAAATACAGAAGACATTAAAACAAGCAATTGCTTTTAAAAACCCCCACACGAAGAAAACAGAAGCCATAACCTATGAAAACGCCATTGTCTGCTCATTTATCATAATCAAATGAAACAAAATCTTGTGACAATGTTTTCTTTAAAATAAAAAGCGCGCTAATCTTTCAGGCACATTTAAAGATTTAAAAATCCTTTAATTTTTTTTCAAACATTTTTGATCCCTTCCAACACAAAGGATTCTTGCTTGGAATTTATTTTTTCGAAACATGCTTTTTCTTGTATTTCATGTTGTTTTATTTGCTAATTTAACCGCCTGGTTTTTTTTCTCCTTACCATAACAACAACAACAAATCCCCCGGGTTATGCTGATATTGTTAATCAACACTGCTTAACATAAGTAAAAACCCCTGTAGGTTAAATAACGGAATACATGATTTAGTGGTACAGTTTGTAACACACTTGAAAGGTTTATGGCCACATTTACTTTAAATTACATTGGCACTCTTTTTTGTTAGCTGGAGTGGATTTTGTATTAAAGAAATGGTTAATCGTCTTCGCATTTTTCAACAGTTATCTTGGCTATAAAGTTATGGAGACAGTGGGAGAGAGAGCAGTCATGGAAGGCAGTTACTAAACTGCTAGTTATGAAGATCTTCTCTTATTATTGCTGTGTCTTACTATTCTCATTGAAAGCTGAGGTTAATCGCACTCTAGTCAAGAGAATACACTAGAAGAATATCGTACTTGCCTAAGAATATCTTGTCATAACTCACGTTCTGACCAATAGATTCTAATGGTCGTAACTTATTGAAATCGTTTGGCCCCAAGATGAAGAATAGTGGAACATGGTTTAATGTATGATATCCTCGATGACATTAGATTCTCTCATAGAAAATTGCGCGCCTTTTAACAAGCTTTTTAGTGACTACTAGGGTAATCGTAATACATCACAATCCCTTGATTTAGCAGCGTAGGCCTACAAAGTGTCTCTCAGGGCTATTTTCAACTTCTCAGCTTAGTGTGTGGGTTTATGGCATGTTTTTTTAGTCTTTTATTTAGGTTTTCATCCATGTCGTTGTACTTGTTTTTGTTAATTAAATTAAATATTGGGTGATTTTTTAAGAGCTATAGGAAAATTTTTCAAAAAAACACATAAAATTCAGAAAAATGCATGAAATCTTTATTTGAATCGATAGCACGGTCCATATAATTTAATATTTGAAGATTATTTCATGCAAATGTTGACCGCGAGTGCGCCTCAAATGGTCCATCCACTTTGTCCAATTTTGGCATACTCTTTCCAACATTTCGGCCGGTATCTCACGAATAAATGCTTCAATGTTGTCTTCCAATGCGTCAATTGAAGCGGGCTTGTCTGTATAGACATGAGCTTTAACATAGCCCCACATAAAATAGTCTAAAGGCGTTAAATCGCACTATCTAGGCGGCCAATTGACCGGTCCCGAACGTGAAATAAAATGTTCATCGAACTCGCCTCTCAAAAAGTCCATTGTTACGCGTGCTGTGTGGCATGTGGCACCGTCTTGTTGAAACCACATGTCATGCAAGTCAAGCGCTTGCATTTTGGGCAAAAAAAAAATTGGATATCATCTCACAGTAGCGCTTACCAGTCACAGTTACGTTACGATTCGCAGCATCTTCGAAGAAGTACGGTCCAATGATGCCACCAGCCCATAAACCGAACCAAACTGTGACTTCTTCTGGATGCATTGATAGCTTTTGCAATGCTTCTAGCTGATCTTCACTCCAAAATCGACAAATCTGCTTATTTACGCATCCGTTGAGCCAAAAATGAGCTTCGTCGCTGAACACAATTTTTCGATAAAGAAGTGGATCTTCGGCCAACTTCTCAAGAGCCCATTCAACAAAAATTCTGCTTTGCGGTAGGTCGTTCGGCTTCAATTCTTGCACCAGCTGTATTTTGAAAGGCTTCACACCTAAATCCTTCCACAAAATTGTCCACGTTGTTGAGTAACAGAGGCCCAATTGCTGCGACCGGCGACGAATCGATAATTGATGGTCATCATTAACACTGGGCGATACAGCTGCGATATTTTCTTCAGTTCGCATTCTACGTAAGCGTTTTTAATGTCCAACAATGTAAATTTGATCCGAAATTTAGTCACAATAGCCCGAATAGCCACTTCAGTGGGTCGATTAAACTGACCATAAAATGGAAAGAAGCGCGCGATGAACTTTCTTAACAGAGCACGCATTTTGATAATAAAATTCAATGATTTGCAAGCGTTGTTCGTTTGTAAGACGATTCATGGTTAAATTATAGACCAAACTGAAGATGTTTGACAGTGAAACAAAACACGAAACGTGCGTGAGCTGTTTAAACCAGTGTTGCCAAAAAGATATTGGCTAAAAAATCACCCGTTACCATCACATCATATGTTTTTTTTTCTTATTTTTTTTTTTTCAAAAAGGATTAAAAAAGTAAAGTGTGAGTATTTGAAGAGATTTTTCATGTTCCTGTGGTTAAACAAACGAAAACATGAAACATAATGAAGGTTTTAATTTACTGACGACAACAATAACAACATGAACAACAACAACAACAACATTTGCAGAAACAGAAGTAACAACATACCATAGATAAATACGTAAACGCTGGTAATTAGAAAGGCATGTTTTTTGGTTGTGGCTTATTAAGACACAACACCGTACAACAGGGGATTTCCTTTGACGGCATATGTATAGAGAAGGTCAAGAAAGAAATTTAATTTTGTTTTTAATTAAATCATCTGATTTACATAAAATAATTTTAATAAAAATTAATTAAGTCCGGGAAATGTGAATATAAATCCTGTAAAAAGTACACACATGTACTGTTCTCTTATGATCTCGTCTAGCCTATTCGAAATTGTTCAACACCAGAAATACATTGACCACAAAGTCTATATCTTCAAGATATTCATTGAAAAGTCAGGCTATATCTTATGCTCTCTTTTACTATCATAACATAACATAATTGGGTGTCGGTCTAGGGATTACGGCCTAGTTTCTCACACCACTCATGTTGTGTGTGTTAATTTTATACATGAGTGGCAGAACCAACAGTTTAAAGTCGACTCCGAACGACAGATTTTTGAGAAACTTCTCATGGCAATTTTATTTTTACACTCAAAGTTTTTGCCAGAAATATGCTGAGAGGAAGTTGCCGAAAAAATATTTTTCGTATTTCATTTTGATGTCTGACCTGGGGGTTTGTACCGTGGCTTTACGTGTAATAAGCCAACATACTATACCTACTATACTACGGCGACTTCAACTCTTTCAACTTTAACTCTTTCACTATAAATTAGTGATAAGATTCGATCTGACATTTTCTGCTTAGAGTGTCGAATACTTTCTTAAAATCGACAAAAGTTAAGATCACTCCTCCTATACTTTATTCATGATTTTACGAACATCAATACCAGATCTAACAGGCCAGAAATCATTCTATTTTTTGCTTTAGTCGTTGGCGAGATTGATTTAAATGCAGAAGATGATTCAAGAGACTTGAGTTATTGTCCGAAATCTGATTTAATTTTTTTTTCTGAAACCCTATTATTAAAATAATTTTTACATTTTTATTTTTTTTTGCATAATTTCTAATGGATTTCCGTAATTCCTATAAAAGCAAACGATCAACAGTATATTGAACTCTCTTGCTTTCTCTTGAAAATACCACAAAAAATAAAAACACTTGAGCTCATTAATGTTGGATTGTTTTAACACCAGCATTATTTCTAATAAATAAACACACACAAAAGAAAAACAACAACAACAACAATATTTCAATATAATTAAATAGAGAATCAAACAAAAAAAAACAAAATTCTCTCTTCCTTTATGAAATAAAACAAAATTTCAACAACAGGTTTTTTCTTTTTTGTTGTTTTTTTTTTGTTTGTATCCTCTCTCTGCTGCCAACTGGCCTGGCCTCATCATCCACTTTGAATGTGAGGTGAATAGTTCAAATATTAACATCTCACTCTGCATGTAAATATAAACGTAATAGATTTGTTTTATTCGTTCTGTTTAAAGCGTTAAATGTGTTTCAGGTGTATGTGCTTAAGAGTCTACGTTTAAGTGATTTTATTAGCCATTTAAGTGCCTCTCAGTAGCATAATAAAACAAGAGAGTATGAGAGAAAGAAAAAATTCCTTTAAAGAAAAATCCCTGTTAGACATTAATTGCGGTAAATGCTGGGGTATTTTCTAAGAGTTTGTTTTTGTTTTTGCTATACCTTACCGTTAATATTGTTGAGTAATATGATAATAAGGAATTATATTCTAAAGGCAGGGAAATCATTAGAGTAAGTACAAAAGGGCGATGGGAAAGAGAGTAAGAATGAAAAAAAGCAAAGTTTGCACACATAAATTATAATAATAAAAATATCGTGTTATTTATTCATTTTGTAGTCTCAAAACTGCCGATTTGACAAGATTGCCAGCTGTTAAATGTCTTTCATATGAAGAGTCACTTATTTGTTGAGGTTATTATATTGTTACGTTTTTACCTTTTTAAAAAAACGTTTGAATATGAGTTCGTTAATTGCAAACAAAATAAAAACAAATATGTGTTTAATTTCAGTTTAAACTCTCTTTATTCTTTACAGTACTTTTGTGTCCCACCGTATACAACTTAACGATACAACAAAAATAATCTGCTATTTAACACAATTATTCACTTTACAACCACGACTTGTTTTGTTCACACTTAACTTCACACAAGGCTGACTGAATTAACACTGACTGCTGCCTGCTTTGTCCAGCCCATTTATAGTCCGACACAACCAGTCTAACGAACATTCTTGCAGTGGAAGGTTCGTGATCTCGCCTTCTCGAGAGCTCTATTGCTAATACATTGTTGTTTGTGTACTTTGCTTATGTTGTCTATCCCGTTTTGTCACATACATGTTGTTGTTGGTACCAGGCGCAACCAGGTTCGTCGTACATATGTGTGTGTGTGTGCAGCTTTAGATAATCAACACGTTCATTGTATTCTTAGTGCTAGTGTGTATTTGTATTGTGTGGCTTTTGTTTATCGTTTTTGTTGTTAAACGACATTAGGTCGTTTCGATTTGCGTAACAATATATTGCGATACGCATTTTAGTGTTTATTAAGATAACAAAATATTACAATGAAAAAACAATGTAGAAATTATGAAGAAAATGATAAAAAAAAAACTGCATAAAAAGAAATGAAAGAAAACAACATTAACTTCTGGAAGTTGGCAAACTTTATAGGCTGACGGTGGACGTACTAAGCAAGGAATTGGGAGCCTTACATTGGATATCGCAATAGACAAAGTGTTGAGGATAATTCGTATTTGTCGATTTCATGGCATTCTCAGCAATTAGACCTGTTTTACGGTTTAATATATTGTATTTTACATCTAAAATTACGCATACAATCACCATTCACTACGCTGTAGGTTAGGTTAGGTTAGGTTAGAGGACGTGTACTTGTCAATTAAGACAAGTACAGTACCCGGAGGTCGAATTGACCATTGTACAACGTCCTAGTTTCTCACACCACTTATGTTGTGTGTGTTAATTTTGTACATGAGTGGTGGGACCTACAGTTTAAAGTCGACTCCGAACGACAGATTTTTATTTATTGAGAAACTTTTCATGGCTACTTTTATTTACGTTCAGAGTTTTTGCCAGAAATCTACTGAGAGGAAGTCGCCGAAGAAATACTTTTTGTATTTTGTCTTTGATGCGTGGCCTGGGGCTCGAACCCAGGCTTTTGCGTCTAATAAGCCAACACACTACCTACTAGACTACGGTGACTTCTTCACTACGCTGTAAATATAGTGATTGAGTGCTACGGCAACAGGCTTTCCATGTTGATTTTTCGAACAAAATTTTCTTCAACGATGAAGTTTGTTTTGCGCTCGGTGGCTCGGAAGTGATCTAGAAGTGACAGCAATCGCAACACGTGATAATCTAGTATAGAATAGTGGTCTGAAGGAGTCATTTGGCCGTCGTATTTTTTCGAAGATGGCCTTAAAGGAATCGATGTCGTCAGTTCAGAGTGCTTTGGCCGTATGACAAACGAATTTTTTTTTCATATTTCGTTTCGTTGGAGAGAATTGGCCCGGGGCTTGTTAAATAACTGACACAAACAAAAATGCAGAGAATTAGATACTCCTTAATAATAACGGTGAATGTCTGTTACTGAACTATGAAATTGTTTACTGGGTTATTGCTTGTTTAGATGTATTAGTGAGTGTAGCAGCCGATAATGATATCATTTCAATTGAAAGCATATTTCGAGCATTTAACATACTTCGTCATGTTAGTGTGCAAACCTAAAAATATGCTTCTGTTTTTGTACTTGTTTATCGAATAACCTAAATGTATGCTTGAATTATTTAAGGTTTTGTTTTAAACATTGTTTTTGGTTAGTAAATCTTTTAGTCTTGTTTTTAATTATTTTACTAAAAAGTATTTCAAAATCCCTGTATAATCCTCTCCCATATGAATGAAGGATTATACAAATACACATTTTTACATTGTCTATGGAAATAATTTATTATTAAATAAACACCATAAAAAGAACTATTTATTTAAGCTGTAAAAAAAGCTTTAGGAGAAATCTATCAGTATTAAATATTTTGTTTTTATTTACCCTCATAACATTTTTATGGACTTGTTGTTTATGACTGTATTTCAGTAAACGATATTAACAAACATTTGCAGAATTATCGTTATTGGCCACATAAAATATGTTTCAGATTCGGATTTTGAATCTGTAATAAAAGATAAATTGAAAATGAAAGTATTTTAATAAAGTAAAGATGACAGCGATAATCTTTTCAATTTGTCATAAACTTGGAAACTTAAAGTATTTATTTATGAGTATATTTTTAATATACATATTTTTTATATTGATTTCTTTTATTTTTATATTTTTTTATTGGAAAACAAATCCCTGTAACTTAGTGTCACATTTTAGAGAAAATTAAACAATAAATTGCATCATAAAATTAAAAAATCTGATAAAGTAAAAGAAAAAGGGAAATACATAAGTTTGATTGACTGATTGATGACTTTTTTTTTTGATTATAAAGCAATGTACAGCCAATTAAAAGAAATATTGAAACGTTCCATACAATATGGATTCTAAATGCTGATATTTGTACAAAGAAATGATGGGAAAAATACAAAAATCTTGAAAACTTTTCATTCAAAATATTTTTCAGAACAATTTTAAGGGATACAACCATAGCTGCCAGATAAATGAGGCACCAAATCGTCAAATATTTGCGAAAAAATCGTCAAAATCGTCAAAAAATCGTCAGAATCTATTGTAGTAAAACATATAAAGTCAATGTATGTACATATCTGAGTACAAAAATAAAACATTAAAAAAATTGTTAGAAATTAAAAGCTAGCGTCCCTCATCTTCATTTATTAATTTTTTTTTTTTCGAAAACGGAGAAATTTTATATGATTTTCAAGAAAAAATTGTTTAAGGATTAAACAATATATCCCAGTGTTGTTTATTGACACATAAAGGCAGCAATAATATTGCATCATCTAAAGCTATGGATGGTGTAAGTATTAATGTCAAAATCTTTTGACATTCTGAGCATGACCGACCGAGAATGGAATACAACTCTCATGTATGGGTCAGCGCCTCAACGTCTATTTTTTGAGGTTTCTCGACCATGTACAGAAGAGGCCGTAGTAGCTCGTTAATGCGGATAGCGTATCTAACTCTTGAATCATTGGAGCATTGTTGCAATGCGGTTTGTGTTTCACTGTTTTCCGAAAATCATACATTCCTACGTAACGCTCTTCTTTCTCGGCCAGCACATACGTATGTGGTCGATTGGCCAGTGGATCGCACACTGCATTACAGTAAAAATACTATTTTCAGTCGGACTATTCGTATGTGGAAATCAATTCCTGTTACTTATGGTATAAAAATATACAAGCCTATTCCAGTCCATAAACACTGTTCGCTCTTTCCTTCTTGCCATCCATTTCCTGAGTATTGGTCGTACTAAAAAAAAAAATAATGGCGCTTGCCTTTGGTCTTCCGATGGTAATATTAGAAGCTATACTCAAATTTTTAAAATTGTCTGCAACGACAAATGATAAATTATTCTCAAATACGAGGTTATTTAGATTTGGCGATTTCGCTTCTTAAAATATTTCAAAATAATGCTCTAATGAAACGGCAAAAAGAAATTGACTGAAAGAAGTGTTCCGAATTTTATTTTGACTCTTTCAGCACTGACTTTTTCCTTCACAATCTTGCATACTGTGCCAGCATGACACCCCTATATAAAATTAATACGGTCGCAAAGGGTTAATCACAGGTATTCGAACGTTACTTAAAAATATAGTATAATAAAGTAAATAAATTTCCAATAGTAGCAATTACGACGCAAATACGAAGCTTAAAGTGGCTTTTAATGTACTAAAGTAAGAATATGATGTAAATTTTTAATTTCCAAAAATCGTCAAAATAAGAGCATAAATCGTCACATCGTCAAAATGATATTTTTGGAGCTCAAAATCGTCAAAATGACGATAAACCGTCAAATCTGGCAGCTATGGATACAACAAAGATTTCCAGTCAAGTTCTCTCAGTTTTAAAAGGCGCATTAAAGATATTAAGAGAACACAATAACTTTGCATACTGAATTCGTCAGTAGAATTTTTTAGTTAGGATAACAACCTAGCTTCTTACACTCCTCATGTTGGGTGTGTTAATTTTTTATCTAAAAGTGGCGGGACCTACAGTTTAAAACCGACTCTGTAGAATAGATTTGAAAAAGTTTTCATGGCATTTTTATTTACTTTCAGAGTTTTCGCCAGAAACTTCTGAACGGAAGTTATCGTAAGAAATATACATATTTAAGTTTTTCGTTTTGTAGAGTTGTCTGAGCCAGGGGTTGAATATTGCCTACTAGACAACGCACTATGTGGCATTTTGCCTGAAAACCTGGCCAAAATTAATAGAAGTGTTTTATGAGTTAATGGCTGGAATTTTTTCATAGTGTTAGTGATAATTAGGCCCAAGGTTGAACCCAACTGATTTTGGTTCAAATCGGTCCGTGATTTCGCCTAGCTCCCATACAAATTCCCCTCGAAATTGCACTTATTTACACATAATCATAGTAATTATGTAACAATCATGATAAAATTTAGCACGGATCAGTTCTGTGTACTAAGAAATCGTGGCGTAATGTTTGGTGAAAATCGGATCACATTTGGCCCTAGTCCCCATATAAAGTCCCCTTTAGAAATTCACGTTTGCGCTTATAAATGGCTTAAAAACATCGATATCGTGATGAAATTCGGTATGAACGTGTATTTTGTAAATCTAAATCATATTACCAAATTTTGTTATGGTCGGTCCATAATTGCCCCTTGGTCCAAAATAGGGCCCCTTAAGAAAATATGTACAGCAATTATAATTGGTTTAAAAATTTTATTACCTCGATGAAATTCGACATGAATATGTTTAATATGAATGTGAATCATTTATGATCACATTTTATTACGATCGGATCATAAGTGCCCCTAGGTACCACATACAGTCCATTAAGAAAATCAAACATACATCTCATATTGTTATAATAGTCGATATACATACATATGTAATTAAGCTTTTAAAGTTCTATGATAATTAATATTTATTCATAATATTTATTTTACATTATTTAATATTTAAATTAAAAATACTTTAAAAGTGAAACTACATACAATCGTTAAAATCGTTATCATTTTCATCATCAATGTCGGGAAGGAGTAATTTAATAATAACTGAATTCCTTCGCAATTTTTGTGTACTGCAGCTTATAAAAGGGTCACTGCTTAAAAGTAACCTATTTAGGACATCTCGATTGGTATCGCTTCTACTGAATTTCTCGCATAATTCGTACGCCATATGGCTTTATTGCCTATGGCTTTATTACACTGCGTCTAAAATTTTTAATTTTTCAAAAAAAAGTAAAATTTTCAAAAAATCTCCAAAAATAATTGCACAAATTTGCGCAAACTTTTCTTTTTGTTCCTGAATGTAGAGAGTTCATATTTTATTGTGGTATATAACATTAAACTACTAAAAACTACTTTCACCTTTAAAATCCTTATCTTTTTTTTAGGAAGGGTAAAAAAATGTGAAATTTTTATTATTTTTAAATTTTAAACGAATAATTTTAACATTAATATATGAGATATATATATTAAAAGAAAAACTGGAAGTAGCAGTTGCTCATACCTTTCAAATAAAAAAAATCAATATAAAATCTCTATTCGTTTAGCCACAAAAAAATATCATATAAACTTATTAAAATTTCAAAAAAACACCAAAAACGCATTTAATTTTCTTCACTTTCCTGACTTTGACATCGTCTCAAATCTACAAATCTCAACTTAAAGTCGTGAAAATTCACTATATAATGCAAAATTTTGTTGTCTATCGAACTGCATTCTCAGTTTCTTCAATTTCTTTAAATCCATTTTTACCTTTTTGGCCAGATTTTCAGGGTAACTGCCACATAGTGCAACGGCGAATTCATTATACCTTTACTGTGTAACTAATTCTGGTCATTTAAATTAAATTGCTTGCTTCAATCTCTTTAATGGTTGTAAACTGTGATCCGAATCAATTGTTTGAACAGATTGCCAAAGCTCATTATGAAAATTAACACACACAACATGAGTGGTAGGAAAAGCTAGGTTGTAATTCTGAATAAAGGATTGTAATGACCAATTAAGTAAATAATAATTGCAAATTAATATTAATTAATAACGCTTTGCTGACTTTTAATAATTTCATTTAAATGTTTATCTTTTAATCATTTGCCCTTTAACTATTAATTTCCCATTTTGCATATGAAAAACTAAAAAAAAAGATAAAAAATTTAAATGAAAAACCCATATTAATTCGATTATAATTTAATGAAATTCTGAATAAATACTTCATGAATTTCTATTTAAAATTTGTGTAACAATAATGAAGCATTGACATAAATTTGTATGCCAGTATTTGTTAACCTCCTGCTGTAGTAATATTTGTAACACATAGTATGCATACGTTCACATACATACATATGTATGTCTACAATATTTTAATGTGTTAGTAATTGCCATTAAATGTTGTCTATCAGCAACGCATTTCAATATTCCATTTTTCACAATGAAAATAATTTCCCTTTTTGCCAGTTTTTGTTAAAGGAAGTTAATGTTGAAAGAGAGAACGAGACAGAGAGAGAGAAAGAGAGAGAAAAATGACAATAATCAATAGGTCAAAGCTATTAAATAATTAAATAGCATTTATACTCTTATACAACCATTAAATAGTGGCAGTATGTTGTGTTCGTTGTAATGTTTGTAACACATGCTAACATTAGGAGACTGTCTACGGAAAATGACACGCCGTCATTTTTGGAAAAACGGCCTAATAATACGTCCATTCTATAATACGAACCAAACAATCTATTTTGCAATACAAAATGGCGTTTGTACAAGTTCCTCTTGAATTTGTTGACGAATGAGAAAAAGAAAAATCTTTCAGTTTGTTATCACAGGTGATCGCACGGTTTTTTGTTGCGTGAATTGTATTTTAATGCAAATGGAATCGCCAATCAAAATGTAAAAAACCATAATAATGAAACGTAACATTGGCCCAACTGCTGGCATTGCCGTGGAATCAACAAATTCGGATAAGGCGCCACACTTTCTCTAATAAAGGGTGTTTTTTATAGAGTTATAGAACTTTTAGTTGCAATAAAACAGCGATGGATTATTCGATTGACATGAATTTTATTTATCCGAAAGATAATCTTGTGGCATTACATTTTAAATATGATTTATGGCATTTGACCGCCACGGCTGGCGCGGATGTAGTCCAATCTGGACGTCCAATTTTCGATGACTTTTTCCAACATTTGTGGCCGTATATCGGCAATAATACGGCGAATGTTGTTGTCTTCCAAATGGTCAAGCGTTTGTGGCTTTACCGTATAGACCAATGATTTTACATAGCCCCACAGAAAGTAGTCTAGCGGTGTTAAATCACAAGATCTTGGAGGCCAATTCACAGGTCCAAAACGTGAAATTAGGCGGTCACCAAACGTGTCTTTCAATAAATCTATTGTGGCACGAGCTGTGTGACATGTTGCGCCGTCTTGTTGAAACCACATCTCCTGGACATCATGGTTATTCAATTCAGGAACGGAAAAGTTTGTAATCATGGCTCTATACCGATCACCATTAACTGTAACGTTCTGGCCACCATCGTTTTTGAAAAAGTACGGACCAATGATTCCACCAGCCCATAAAGCGCACCAAACAGTCAGTTTTTCTGGATGTAACGGTGTTTCCACATACACTTGAGGATTACCTTCACTCCAAATGCGGGAGTTTTGTTTGTTGACGTAGCCATTCAACCAAAAGTGCGCTTCATCGCTAAACAAAATTCGCTTATGAAAATCGGGAACAACGGTAATCTCGTTTTGAGCCCATTCGACGAATCTACGCCTTACTTGATGATCGTTTGGCTTCAAATCTTGCACGAGTTGGATTTTGTAAGCACGCAAACCAAGATCCTTCCGCAAAATCTTCCATAAAGTTGATGGACACAGATCCAATTCCTGTGCTCGATGGCGGATGGACTCATTCGGGTCTTCCTCAATGCTACGCTCTACAGCAGCAATAGCTTCTTCTGTACGCACCGTACAGCGTCTCTGGGGATGCGAGTTATCAATAAGAGTAAACGTGGTGCGAAAACGTTCCATGGTTAATCGAATTAACTGCTCTGATGGACGATTTTGTCGACGATATAATGGACGTAGTGCGCGATACATTTTTCGCACAGAACCATTATTTTCGAAATAAAATTGCACAATTTGCAAGCGTTGTTCAGGCGTGAGTCTATTCATGACACAATGTAACCAGTGATGACAAGTCTGACGTTTAAAAAACGCTAAAATCAGCTGCCTTAACCGTTTTCTTGGAGGGAGAAAGAAAATGTTAAAAGTTTTGCGAATCAAATGTGTCAGAAGCAACAGATATACAGGGTGAAAACTTGCGGATAAAGTAGAAAAATTAAATGTAAACAAACATTTATTTTGTGTTAAAAAAGGGAAAATTTGGAATATTTTTTAATTTCTTCAATGAAAAGTTTAAAGATTCTTAAATATTTAAATATTAATTGAAATGTGGGTGATTTTCGGTCACAATCAATATAGTTTCTTGCGCAAGAGGTAATTAAGAAGCTAAATATTACAAGATCAAAATAAGACGTACTGCTCATAAAAAAGGTTTCTTGCTGAAAGTTGCCAATATTTTTTAGTTTCTTGAAAGAAAAAGTTAAAAATTGTTATTGTTATTAGTTGTTTTTATTATTTATTAATAGTTTTACACAAAAATTACATTTTTTATTAACTCTCGCCAATATAAAAAACCCACCCCAAAACCTAAAAACACATAAATAAACAAAACAGACAGGCAATCAGAAAGGGACAGGAATACTTTTTGGTAATATTTGCTGTCCCTTTCTTAGTATACGGTTAAATGTCAAAATCCCGAGTCGTCACTGTGTACATTGTGATTCATGATGAATTGCCAAACCAAACTGAGAATAAATCACTTGACAGCTGTTAAATCGGTCGCCATCTTGAAAAGTAATGCCAACTTAAAGTTCTATACCTCTATAAAAAACACCCTTTAGAAACAATATTTTCAAAAGTGCTTATGTTACGTTGGTACAACATATACATCTATAATGCTGTCATTCTTTTTAAATTTCTTAATAATCTTGCCAATTCTTTCCGCAGTTGGTCGATTATGACAATCATAATGACCTCGTAATGTTCGAGCAGGGGTCACTTTTAAGATGCATTTTGTTACAGAAGTCTTATTAAACGTGAGCCCGTGGTTAATTCACAAATTAAAAATAATTTCACGAAACCCTATAAACATTTTATTTAAAAACTAAAAATAAAAATTAATTACGATGTTCGAAATCTTAAATCTTTAACTAAGACATTAAAAAACAGTAAAAAAATAAACTATTTTGAGCGTTTTTTTATTTTATTTTCCCATTACATTTGCAAGTATTGCTACCTTCCCATATATGCCAGCACTTGCAATATTTATTGGAAAAACTAAATAAAATTCATTGAACCAGATTTATAACGTGTATGTTTCGCATGGCAGCAGCAGCAGCAGCAGCAGCAGCAGCAATAGCCAGAATACCATTGCATTGCTTTAACATTCACAAACAACGGCAAACGGCTACAACGACAACAAAAAATTCTAACAAATTAAAGCAATCAAGTGTAAAGTTTTCCATAATCCTTCTATTACATATGAATATGAGTGTGAGTGCGAGAGAGTATGAGTACATATTCAAATGTGTGTGTATAAGTTTGATTTGCACACCCACACATAGTCAGAAGCCCAACTGTTATTGAAACCGTTTACAAATTTCTTTACTAGGGAAATTCCTATTCTAGTGAGAAACAAAAAAAATAAATTTAAAAAACAACTAAATTTAGTGACAAACTCTCTCTCACGCTCTCTCTGTCTCTTGTGTATGCTTGTGTACATGTACTATGTTAGGTAGTAACCTTATAAAATATGCTTAACAAAGTTTGTGTTGAAAATAAAAAAGGAAGAGAAATATTTTGGAAAATCTGTGTGTGTTTAATGCTATTATGGTGTACCCTGTGTGTGTATAGATATCTACAGAATGTTTATTTCTTGTCTTTAAACGGGTTTTAGAAATTATTTTGAAAATATTGATTTAAAATTGATTTAAAACGGCATTTACTATGGGTTATACATACTTCCATGTGGTTAAAACCTGTTGCTGCTGGATTTTATTCTATTTTTGTTTTCGCTTTTAATACACTCAATTTATTTATTGATTTTGTCCAAAAGTAGATAAAAATAGTTGATAACTGTTGTTTGAACTATTTGAAGAACAACATAATTTGTTGTTATCAAAAAAAATGAAAGAAATAACAATTTTTTTAACAATAAAAAGAATTTTCTGCATTTTTTATTTAAATGAAATATGTAACTTAGTAGTTCGATAATGAAGACATATGAGTGACATACAATTTTTTAAATTATTAGAATCAATCATACGTCCCGTTATAATATTTTATTTCCATACAGAATTTTGACTGATAAAAACTTCTTTTCTTTTATTTTCATTGCAGAAATTCAAATAAATAACAAGGGTAAGTGCTAAAAAGTCTTTTAAAATATAGAAAAAAGTAATACATTATATTAAAAGGAGACAAAAAGGATAAAATAAAATAAAATAAGTAAAGTAAAGGAGAAGACCTCCAAATCCCATTGGCACTAGACTACTGTTGCATAAAACTCAGATAATTTTCAAGGACATTTGGTTTAATATTTCACATGCTTGCTAAGGTGGTACACAAAATTATATTGAAACTTAAAACAAAATAAAAATGGAAAGAGGAAAAATTTTATGATTAAAGCACTCACGCAAATTGATAACTTGTTGCTGTTGCCACCACTTTTACTATCATTGTCAACGCCACCACTACTATAGATATATCTTGCTTACGAAATGGCCTTTTAAAGTGAGACTCCATAAACAACAATCCTAAAAAACAATAAAGGAATGAAGAGTACATTGAAATGATCAATAATTTAAAAACCATTTACGACTTTAAAGAAAAATCCATTCTTTTTGCAAAAGCCGGAAAGCAAAAGAGCCACAGTAGTTTGCATTAAATGACGTTTGCCTTTCCTTTCATAAACTTGAGGTTTCGTTGAATTGAACATTTCTAAAACATCTGTTTTTATTTATATTAAAACCCTAACTATGGTGTGAGAAAATTTGAATCCTTAAGGGTATAAAGAAGTGTCACAAGTATCGATAACAAAAAAATATAAATTTTGGTTTTTAACAAAATTGTTATTGATTGAGTTTCACTGAAAATTTTCTCTAAAGGAGAGGAAAGAATTCCTTAGAAACTTCTAAAATTCACTTGAAAATTTGTTATGATAAAATATTTTAGGGATAAAGGAACACTTTATGAAAAAAAAAATTATTATTGTCTTAAATTTTTAATAGAATATTAATTGTTGTGATCGAATTTTGTTTTATGAAAGCTTGTTGTTATCGAAAAATTTTCTATAGAAAATTATTGTTATCGAAATATTCTGTATCGAAAATTATTTTTTCAAAAGAATTATTTATTAATTGTTATGATCGAATTTTGTTTTATGAAAACTTGTTGTTATCGAAAAATTTTCTATAGAAAATTATTGTTATCGAAATATTCTGTATCGAAAATTATTTTTTCAAAAGAATTATTTATTAATTGTTGTGATCGAATTTTGTTTTATGAAAACTTGTTGTTATCGGAAAATTTTCTATAGAAAATTATTGTTATCGAAATATTCTGTTTCGAAAATTATTTTTTCAAAAGAATTATTTATTAATTGTTATGATCGAATTTTGTTTTATGAAAACTTGTTGTTATCGAAAAATTTTCTATAGAAAATTATTGTTATCGAAATATTCTGTATCGAAAATTATTTTTTCAAAAGAATTATTTATTAATTGTTGTAATCGAATTTTGTTTTATGAAACCTTGTTGTTATCGACAAATTTTCTATAGAAAATTATTGTTATCGAAATATTCTGTATCGAAAATTATTTTTTCAAAAGAATTATTTATTAATTGTTGTGATCGAATTTTGTTTTATGAAAGCTTGTTGTTATCGAAAAATTTTCTATAGAAAATTATTGTTATCGAAATATTGTGTATAGAAAATTATCGTTGTCAAAAGAATTATTATTGTAATCGTACATTTTTTTTAAAACTATTGTTATCGTAAGTTTTTTGTTATTGTTATCGAAATATTTACCGCCGAAGAATTTTCTATAGCAAGTATTGTTATTTCAAAATAATTGTTATCGAAATTATTCATATATTATTGTAAATACTGCTGTTATTGAGAAATTTCCTTTCAACTATTGTAGGAAATTGATTTTATTGTTGTTATCGAAAGTTATTTTATGGAAAATTTCCTATCGAAATGAATGTGATTGCAAAATTTTGTATGCAAACTTATTGTTATCGAAATTCTTATCATAGAAAACATTTTTGTGGTTATTGCTACTGCAAAAAATTTATCGACTTGTTTTTAGCATTTTTAATTGCTAATGTTTTTTAATTCCAAATAAATAATGTAATAAAAATATATTTTTTCCATACCTACAGCGTGTGATTACGATGTAATTAATTTTTATAGCATAGTTCCACATAAATCATACGCCTTCATTGCAAAATAAAATCAAAAAATCATTTCCAGTTAGTCAATTAAGTAGCTGAAGAGAAAATGAACAAAATCCAATAAATATTAACCGCTTAAACCTTTAAGCTATAAAATCTGATTTTCATTACGAGTTGCTGTGAATTGTTATGTAAAGAAATGCCCTTTCGCGTTAACGTGAATTGTAAGTGTCAATTGGTTGACAGAGACAGATGGAAGGAGAGCAAAAAAATAAACCGACGACAACAATTTGTCAGCTCAAATACAAACAATAAAAAAGAAGAAATTTTTATTGTTAAAGTCCTACACTAAATGGGCCATAATGCCACAAGAAAGAAAACGTGAATGAGTGCTGAAGGAAGAAATGATGATGATCGAGGAGGTATAACTTACTTAACAAATAAATAACAATATAAGTAACATAACAATAATATTTATTGTTATTATAACTGCAACAATAAAACAACAATGAGAAAGAAAATGGCAATCAATTGAAATAATCATTTGCACAATTTGTTCGAGAACAAAGACCACAGAAGAAATGTAAAGAAAACGAATACGTGGCAGAATATTTTAACAGCTTTTTATGATTTTACTTAAGAATTCTTATCATAAACTTTAACATCATGTAGCTTAAGACATTGCATTAAAGTATTGCATTTGCAGTATCCAACTGCCAATCAAAAAGAAGAAAATAATTGTGAAACGGATATTGAAAACATTTTAATGCAGGCAACGTGATTTTTTTCATTGGATTTTTCCACGCAATTAATCCGCCAACAAGTTTTTGTTTTCAAAATCCATTTAAAAGGATTTGTTTTTATCACCAATTGCCACTGTGGTCGGGTGATATTAAATTTCAATTATTTTTTAACATGAAATGTGTTTTATTAGTTGTACTCTCGGTTTTGCAATTGATTTTATCGATTTCTAAAAGGAAATCTAAACTAAAAAACCACAAACTATCATTATAAACCACAATGATGTGGCTTAATAAAGGGGTTGGAAATTATTGGAAATATTTCAATAAAAATTTTGCGTTTATCAGAACTTCTTACTTTATTTTAAATTTTCATTTTCATAATAATTGTATTTACTCTTAGAGTTTTCATCAGATTACTTCTGAGAGAAAGTCTTCGAAGAAATATTTTTTCTTCACGTCCAATAAGGCAACATACTACTTACGAGACTACGGCGACATCCAACACTTTCCTTCTCTTTATTGCATAAAAATCTCTTTCATTGATCATATTCTCAGAATACTCTTTAACTTACTCTCTATTTTTTTAAGCAGTAATTTTCTCTTCTCTTTAATTTCGTATAAAAAAAATGCCAAACTGCAACATTGTTTTTTTAACACAGTAAAATATCCTGTTAGAGTAACCCACTCTTTTTAAAGCTCTCATTCCTATACGAATCATAGTATATGACTCATAAAAAACTGTATAAAACAATAGAAAACACGTACACACACACACGCTTATATTTATTGATGAGCAAACACTCTCATTATTAAAGTAGTTGTAAGGCCAGGCAGTCAGGCAGCTAGGCTCTGGCAGGCATTCACTCATTCATGCACAACCTTTAAAGCTGTCATATTGTGAATATTGTGCTGTACACCGGTTTTATTTTTATAAAAACACTTAACTATACACACATATATATAAACATAAATAGCTGTCCTCATGAATTCATTTTTAAACACACATAAACTCTTCAATTTCACACATACTTTTGCACTCTCTTTTTTTTCTGTGTTTTGTTTTCATTTATTTTGTCTTCACGGCTACTTGAACACTGAACAACTGGGTGAGTGCGTACATGCATTTGTTATAAAATTTCTTGTTTTTGTTTCTCACAGCATTACTCTTATTAGTACGTGTTTGTGTTGCCGAACGATAGCGAATGAGTGAGAGACAATATTGTGTGACAACTGACAACTCGTGACTTCTAGTTAATTAAAAACAAATTTAAAAAAAGCGAAATTTTAATACAACATAAAAAATAGAAACAAAAAGAGAGTGGCAGAGTGAAAGAGAGAAAGAGAGTGAAGTGTGGGCAAAAAGTTTTTAAGTGAAATTATGTGCACATAATAATGTTGTAATCTTTTTCACACTTTCTCTCCCTGTGTGCCTTTCTCTCTTTCACTCTCTGTCGTGTAGTTTTCTGTTGTTGAAGGGAAATTGAAAATTATTTTAATTTCAATGATTAAAATGAAAGTCAGGAAATGGGTTTGTTCGCTACTTTCTGTTGTCACTTCAGAAATGTTACCGTTAATGCACAGGGGTAGATGATGTATTGTGAATATCTATGCAAGAAAAAAGAGCAAGAGGAAGATGACTTTTTAACTGCTTAAGAATCGCAGTTTTTTATTATTTTCGAAACAAATTCATAGTTTTCCGTAATTTTAAATCGGTTTTTAATATAATTTAATGTTTCTATAAGTATTTTAATGATCAATTGGCCAACAAATTTGTACTCTTTGACTGCATTCGAATTTTTTGTGTGGTTACCTCAAAGACTGTGCGAATATTCCACTTTCCTTTTGAACCCATAAAGTATTCACAAATACCGTGGGTAAGGTAACTGCAAGCAAGTTGTTTTTGTTTTTTTAGAACAAAAAAATTCAAAAACGCAATAAGTTTGTGCATCGTTTTTGACTTTTTGTTTTTTGATAAATAAAAAAAAAATGAAAATTAATTTTAAACTTTTCCCAGAAATAATAGAATGATAACAAGACTAAGGAAATACAACCCCAAAGCTAAAGCAACGCAAGTAAACTATCGTTTTATCTTATTTTTTTTGTAAAGATGATAGTGACACGAATAAAATGCTTAACGCAGATGATATTTGTCATCAAAACTAACGTTGACAAATTTCGTTGCCAACCTAAACAAGGGAACAGATACAGGGTTTATTAAAAAAAGTCATATACAACAAGAAACACAGCGTTTATTTTTACCCACAATCTCCCTACACTCTCATGAATTTCTCTTGCAAAGAACAGCAACTAGTCTGTGCGTTATAATTTCCCTTGTCTTACTGCTTATTTACATAAACAACGAAGTGAGTGTGAGTGAGTGTGTTGGTGGTGGTGGTGGTAATGTTGATATTTTAGCTTCAACAATAGCAACAAAAAAAAAAACAAAACAAAACAAAACTATGAAAGGGACATTATTTAACAATAACAAAACGACTGCACTGAAAAAGAGACAACAATGACAAAAACAAGTTCATGTTACTCAAAACAAGAAGAATGATGCTGCTGATGTTGATGTTGATGGAAAAGTAACAGTAAATGCACGAATATTACAAAAAATAAAAAAAACTTGCTTCGTGTAATATTTAGAAGTGTAGGGATAATTCTACACATTACTTTACAGTTATTTTTTAGTGATGGTTGTTGTTAAGTTAAGCAAAAAATAAAAAATAATAATAAACAACAACTGTTGCAGTATTGCAAAAAGAAAGAAAAAATACTTAAAAAGCGAGAAAAACAAAACTACTCAACCCACATAACAGGTGCTCTCTCTTAAGAATATAAACACACTTTGTAAGTACTCTCAGGCATGCACATGCATACGTATGCGATGCTTATATTATTTCTTTTGGTTTAGTTTTTAGCATTGCCATGCATGAATGAATAACCAAATGAATGAACATTATTCATACGCTAAATTACGGTTGCACACACACGCATATGCGGCCAACAAGTCGCTGATTATAATCAAAATGCTGAGACACATATAAATAGGAGGCAGAGACAGAGCGATAAAGAGACAGGGGTACAAGTATATGTAAAACATGCTCTATGCCCTCCATGTGTTCATTTTCATTATCATTTTTGTATTTGAGGTTTTGAGCAAATAAACCATCATTTGAGAGTGGTTTTCAGTTTTAAATATTTCTTTTAGCGTATGCATTAGTATGTGTGTGTGTTCTTTCCATGGAGACTGTTATCTATTACAGTATTTGTGTGTGTCTATTTATAATTCTTAATAATGAGAGCATTATAAGAGAGTCGTCATATGCTGTGTCAGTGGTTTTTATGGTTTTCAAGATTAAATTGCTTCTGTTTTCACACACACATAGTATTTTTAAGCCTGATTTAATCTATCATGTGTTGTTAATGAAACTTTAGCATAGTTTTTGTAGCGATTCGTAATATTTAATTTTTTTTAAATATTTGGATTTTTTTATACAATGGAAAAACGTATTCGTAAATGGCAAACCCTACTTTAAATAAATGAAGTGTTAGGAGAAAGATATTTAAAAGCTGAGGCTTTAACCGACGGGCGATTTTCAATCCTGATAATTGCTGTCTTAAGCGAGTAATTTTGTTTGATTTATTTTGCTTTCCTTTGAAATTTTATTTCGTTTTTCAACTTCTTTAATTGCTTGAAAACTTTTCTCTTTTTTATTTTTTATTTTTTGAACAACTCTCTCACACTCATTAACCTTAAATGCCTTGGCGAAGAGTAAAGCAAATGGAAGAATTACATTTAATTTCCGGTGATAAAATTTATATTTGTTTAGACTGTTTTGATTTTTAAATGGTTTTAAGCCTTAAGGCCGTCTCTCTTCATGGCGGTTTTTTCAACATCACCCACATCATCGCCATCAAGCTCATCATTTGATATTTAAGATGAGTTGTGTGGTGAGAAACTTAAAATTTAACTTCCGGCAATCAGGTAATGTTTTGATTAGAAATTGCAAAAGTTTTTAAAACATATTCCTTAAGAGAAAGAGTGAGAGAGAGAGAGAGAGCGAGGTAGCAAGGCATGCACGCGCCTTAATTCAGGCACTAAAAATTTCGTTTAAGATAAGAACCAGCATCAGCATCTGCATCATTTGTTTTGTTTTCTCCTCGTTTCTTTTAATTTTTGTAACTGTATGGGTAGGACTTTTGTATTCGTGTGTTTTTCACAGTCGGCTAGTGTGAGAATTTTTTTAAACAACATTTTTTTTCTTAAAAATCTTTGAAAAAGAATTTCCAAGTTTTTCGGTATTCTGTCTGTGTTTTGTTTTAATTTTTAGCCTTGAGTTACTTAGTTTTTTTTACTCTTTAGTGTTTGTTTTAGTATTGTTTTTATAAATACAGACGAAATTGTATTGAATTTTTGTGGTTTTTTGTTGATTTTTGTTGATTTTTTTTCATCTGTTTTGTTGGATTTAATGGAGTTGAAGGGACAATTTGTGTGTGATAGTTTTTACTCTAAGGATTTGTATTGAAGGATAATTTAAAATTTAAATTGAATATCATATGCAGTTTAATAATGCAAATAAAATAGTGTGGAATATCTCTTTGCTTTCCCTAGACACTTAAAAAAGTTTTTAAATAAAATTTGGAAAAATTGAAATGCAAAAAAAAATTGAAAGGCTAAGACAAACAAATATCTGCTAATAAAAGAAACAACAAACCCTTGGGTTTATTATCACATACCGCAGGTTGACCTAAACCACACACTTTAAACTTTCAGACATGACATTCTAGTTGAATGAAAATGTCGTGCTCCAAGCATTGTATTCAAATAAAAGGTTCATCGAAATCGTGGCATTAACTTGACTTCACTTTTGAAATCGTAGAATAAATAACACTTTATGACCTTTATTAAGCAAACTCCGTAGTGTAGGGTATCATAAAGTCGGTCGTGAATCCTTACGCATTCTCATTTTTTTCGCTTGTGTGTTCTGTTATTTGATAGTTTTGCCCTAAAAACCAATGCCAATTTCACTGTAGACTTTGAGGTAAACATTCTTAAAAAAAAGTCGGTTTTTTTCCAAAAATGTTTTGTTCAATGCCGAACAAATAAATTTGTTAATGGCAAATGGACTGGGTTAACAGTTTTAGTTTGAAATGTTTACTTATGTTGTTATGACAGAATACATGGCTTATGGTTAGAATTCTATTTTATGCACAGATGTTATGGGCTTTTTGTAAAGGGGCTTAAGGATTATATTACCTTTAAGTGGTTAAGAGATACAAACAACAACAATGCATTATAAAAAAATATTTTCAAGAAAACCATTCTTCAAGTTCTTCATTGTTAATATAATAATATAACAAAGTTTGTATATTGAGGACTGAGCACAAAAAAATTTGTGCCCACACTTTTCCTTATGAAAGCGAAACTGAGTGGTAAAATTATTGCAAACTTTGCTTAAAGTCAAGAAAAGGTCCTCGCTTCTCGCTCTGTGACTTGTATACACTACCAATGAGAGGATGACTTCAGTTTGTAGCAAAGAAATTCGTCCAAAGCTTCACCGATGAATTATTTACTTACCTAATCAGCCCTTATATAAAGGGTGTTTTTTTTATAGAGTTATAGAACTTTAAGTTGCAATAAAACAACGATGGATTGATTATTCGATTGACATGAATTTTATTTATCCGAAAGATAATCTTGTGGCATTACATTTTAAATATGATTTCTGGCATATGACCGCCACGGCTGGCGCGAATGTAGTCCAATCTGGACGTCCAATTTTCGATGACTTTTTCCAACATTTATGGCCGTATATCGGCAATAATACGGCGAATGTTGTCTTCCAAATGGTCAAGCGTTTGTGGCTTCACCGCATAGACCAATGATTTTACATAGCCCCACAGAAAGTAGTCTAGCGGTGTTAAATCACAAGATTTTGGAGGCCAATTCACAGGTCCAAAACGTGAAATTAGGCGGTCACCAAACGTGTCTTTCAATAAATCTATTGTGGCACGAGCTGTGTGACATGTTGCGCCGTCTTGTTGAAACCACATCTCCTGGACATCATGGTTATTCAATTCAGGAATGAAAAAGTTAGTAATCATGGCTCTATACCGATCACCATTGACTGTAACGTTCTGGCCACCATCGTTTTTGAAAAAGTACGGACCAATGATTCCACCAGCCCATAAAGCGCACCAAACAGTCAGTTTTTCTGGATGTAACGGTGTTTCCACATACACTTGAGGGTTACCTTCACTCCAAATGCGGTAGTTTTGTTTGTTGACGTAGCCATTCAACCAGAAGTGCGCTTCATCGCTAAACAAAATTCGCTTATGAAAATCGGGAACAACGGTAATCTCGTTTTGGGCCCATTCGACGAATCTACGCCTTACTTGATGATCGTTTGGCTTCAAATCTTGCACGAGTTGGATTTTGTAAGCACGCAAACCAAGATCCTTCCGCAAAATCTTCCATAAAGTGGATGGACACAGATCCAATTCCTGTGCTCGATGGCGGATGGACTCATTCGGGTCTTCCTCAATGCTACGCTCTACAGCAGCAATAGCGTCTTCTGTACGCACCGTACAGCGTCTCTGGGGATGCGAGTTATCAATCAATAAGAGTAAACGTGGTGCGAAAACGTTCCATGGTTAATCGAATTAGCTGCACTGATGGGCGATTTTGTCGACGATAAAATGGACGTAGTGCGCGATACGTTTTCCGCACAGAACCATTATTTTCGAAATAAAATTGCACTATTTGCAAGCGTTGTTCAGGCGTGAGTCTATTCATGAAGAATTGCCAAACCAAACTGAGAATAAATCACTTGACAGCTGTTAAATCGGTCGCCATCTTGAAAAGTAATGCCAACTTAAAGTTCTATACCTCTAAAAAAAAACACTTTTTATATGATGATTTAATCGGGATTACAATCTAGCTGCTTGCACCATCCATGTTGTGTATGTTAATTTAATGCGTGAGTGGCGGGACCTACAGTTTAAAGTCGATTCCGACAACAAATTTTTGATAAGCTTTTCATGGTATTTTCATTTTACTCTCAGATTTTTTGGCAGAAGGCTTCTGAGAGAAAATATTAAAAATATTTTTTCATATCTCGTTTTGTTCGAGATGTCTGAGCTGGAGTTTAAACCACAAACTCGTGTCTAACACACTACCTACTAGACTATGGGTTCTCGATTTATATAGAACGTATTTGATTAACATTTTTACTACAAATGCCTTGCAATATTACCATTCGTTCTATTTTTTATTTGGCAACTTCGAGAACTTACTGCTGATTTGTTATTGTTTTTATATGGCAACTTCGAGAACTTACTGTTGATTTGTTATTGTTTTCATTTCTTCTTCTTTGTCCTTTAAGTTATTGCTATATTTTATTATTCTGTTTTCTCAACAATATTATAAAAATTAAAACATTTAAAAATTTTTTTTATAAGTCTCTTAAAAGCATTACTCTTTCAATAATAATAATCATATTAAATTTGTTTCTGTTTTTTTTTATTAATTAATGCCCCTTTCATTATATCACTTAAAAACCCTTTAAAAAACCTCAAAGTTAAACACATTGAGTGTGTAATTAAATTTTTTTAATGCAATTCCATGGTAAAAAGCAATTTTTTATCGCTTATAATTGATTAATAAATCACCAGGATATTAATTAACAATTAAATCCCTTTTTTTGCTTCGAAACGGATTTAAAATTTCATTCGCTAGCTCACACAGTGTACTGTCCTGTCCTGGCCAGGCCTGGTCTATCTTGTCTGGCATATTTTTTTTGCAAGTAAATTTGTGTGATGAATGTATGTGTGGGAGAGTAAAGGAGTAAGTGAATGAGTAACCATCATCATTATTAAAAATAAGCATTTAAAACGTGTGTAATTAACGTTTAATAATGTAAAGCGACGTGATGAATTCATTTAAAACAAAATGAAAAGAAAGGAAAAGAAACTTCAATTCATTTACTGGATTAATGTTCGCCCACAAAATGTCACTGAAAGCCCAAAATTATTTAAGAATTCCTCCTCATTTCTCAATAGCTATGGTTCAGTAGTTAGTTCTGCTTTACCTCTCATATGTAAGTGAACAGTTTTGTTCATTTTCTTTGTAATTTCATTTCAATTTCTCTTGGAAAAATTAAAATATTTCCAGAGAAAGAAAAAACGAAGAAAATCAAATAAAAATGAAGCCCAATAAACATCAGACTCATAAATCAATCAATATATCCAGCATCCATAACCATATCCAGAGATGTGCCTTTTTGCCAATTGCCAAAGCCTCTGTTGCCATTCATTCACATAACAATACTGTGTGCTCATGTTCATGTTCATGTTCATATTCATGAATGTAATGCTGGTGTTTGGTAGTTTGCTTGACTGATTTTTTTTTTGGTTTTTCATTCTCGTTATGCTTCACATATCATTTGATTTCGATTCATGCAGGTCCTTATCTTATCCTTATTCTCCCCTTCCTCCTTTACCTATTTTGTGCTTGTTGTGCTCCTTGCAAAAGCCGAAAAAAGGGAAACCCAAAAGAAAAACCACAAAAAAATACGCCAATAAAACCATCAAATAAAATGCCTTCCAATACTTTCTCGCACATCATCCAACACTTTTAGCCAACTTGAGTGTTAACTTTATTAATAAACCGTTAAAAGCCATGTGTGCTAAAGAAAAGTCATTAAATATTGGAAAAGCAATGCCCGGGAAAAATGCTCTAAAAAATTTTAAATAAATTTTTAAACATTTTTCTCTCAACTTAATTGGTCAGGATTACGGTCTAGCTTCTCACACCGCTCATGTTGTGTGTGTAAATTGGTGAGGGCAAAGGTTAAACTGCCCTCAAAATCTCTTTCAGGCTAAACCTGCAAACTTACTATCACCAAAGAATATGGATATAAAGAATGCGCATCATGTAGAAGTAAAATTTCTTATGGCGGGTCGTAACATCACGACCCGCTCTCACCAAATTTTTTTTAAAAATCATTTCTGGGTGAGGGGAGAGGAAGACAGAAGAAAAATGAACACAAACAAAGAGCGTAACAATGTGTTGCTCTCATCGTACGTATGTACATGTGTATGTATTCTTGTGTATTTTTTGATTTAGTTGTCGATCAGACTGCGACAAGAATACATGTGCTGCGAATGCTTTATCATTTTATTTCAGAATAACACTCGAAGAATATTTTGTGTTAAAAATGTTCTATGTCATTAGCTGGGCGTATTTTATTTTGTCCCATAGTATATTTTTTTTAAATGCTTTGGAGTGCTCGTTTTTTTTTCTTTTAATAAAAAATGGTTTTTTATTCTTTTTATTTTTATTTATCTAAAAAACATGGCCTAATTTTTAAGCCAAAGATGGATAGATTTATGTTCTTTTAATAATAAAATCGATGTTTTATTTTATTTTTATTTATTCAAAATTATTAAGCCAAAGATAGACAGCTTTACATATCTATTTTGACGAAATGAAAATAAAAATAGCGTATATTACTAACACATTTCTATGGCTGTAATTAAATAAATTCTCTCAACTTCTTTTCTGTCTCTCACTGACTAATCCATAACCATAGGCATGTGTTAACCTAGAGGAAAATTGTTAGTAATAATGTCAAGTCTACTTATAAACCCAATGATATGTATATGTAATCGGAAAGTATAGAAAAATTGTACTGCACTAGGACACTAAGACACCGTATTTAACTTGGCAAGTATTCTTCCAAAAATCGAAATCATTTCTCATCGATATTAGTGAATACTACTGTGATATTTCTTTGGGTGTATCATTGAAGTCTGAAAAAAGCGACATGAATCTTCTTCTTTAAAAACTGACAAGATTTTTACGCTCTTTTTAACGAACATTCTTGATGTTCGTGTCCTATGTGTGTAAAAAGCCGAACATGTTCTTCCCCTGAGGGACATTGGTGCCGACGTCTGTTTTTAACACTAGAAAAATAAATAAAAAGTGGTCAAACAACAAAAACGCACGATGAGAACAACGCATTGTTACGCTCTTGGTTTCTGTAACCTTCCCTTCTATCTTGCCCCCCGCGTTATAAAATATTTTTGAAAAATATTCCAAAATATGTTAAAATGCACATTCTTTATACTTTATTTTCTTTGCTATCACTCTCTAGGGTAGCCGCTTTCGAAGAAGCATCACCTGTAGGGAAATACCCCACGTAGTTTACTTTCCCCTTAGAGTATGCAACAGTATTTTCTGGTATTTGAATATTTTTCGACTACACATTTCATGTATGACTAAAGGAAATTAAGAAAAAATACAACATAAGCATATTCCATGCAATGAAAAAAGAAAATAAATTCCTTCCCTTGTTGACCTTCAATATCGCGTTATCCCTTTAGTGGTTTTGCAATTGAAGATTATGAACAGGACTATAAGTGATTTTAAAAAGACGATGTCACGAGCCACACAACACTACCAAGATCATACAATTTCAGGTCTTCAGATCTTTTATTGTGGGGATAAGCCAACGATCGTATTTATACGGATAATCCCCTAACGTTGGAGCATTTGGAAGCCAACACTCAAAAAAATCATCCATCCTTCCATAGGAAGTCATTTAAATGACATTGTCTCGCATGCATAACGGCAATGGCATGGTAAAGGGTGTTTTTTATAGAGGTATAGAACTTTAAGTTGCAATAAAACAACGATGGATTATTCGATTGACATGAATTTTATTTATCCGAAAGATAATCTTGTGGCATTACATTTTAAATATGATTTCTGGCATATGACCGCCACGGCTGGCGCGGATGTAGTCCAATCTGGACGACCAATTTTCGATGACTTTTTCCAACATTTGTGGCCGTATATCGGCAATAATACCGCGAATGTTGTCTTCCAAATGGTCAAGCGTTTGTGGCATTACCGCATAGACCAATGACTTTACAAAGCCCCACAGAAAGTAGTCTAGTGGTGTTAAATCACAAAATCTTGGAGGCCAATTCACAAATCCAAAACGTGAAATTAGGCGGTCACCAAACGTGTCTTTCAATAAATCTATTGTGGCACGAGCTGTGTGACATGTTGCGCCGTCATGTTGAAACCACATCTCCTGGACATCGTGGTTATTCAATTCAGGAATGAAAAAGTTAGTAATCATGGCTCTATACCGATCACCATTGACCGTAACGTTCTGGCCACCATCGTTTTTGAAAAAGTACGGACCAATGATTCCACCAGCCCATAAAGCGCACCAAACAGTCAGTTTTTCTGGATGTAACGGTGTTTCCACATACACTTGAGGATTACCTTCACTCCAAATGCGGCTGTTTTGTTTGTTGACGTAGCCATTCAACCAGAAGTGCGCTTCATCGCTAAACAAAATTCGCTTATGAAAATCGGGAACAACGGTAATCTCGTTTTGGGCCCATTCAACGAATCTACGCCTGACTTGATGATCGTTTGGCTTCAATTCTTGCACGAGTTGGATTTTGTAAGCACGCAAACCAAGATCCTTCCGCAAAATCTTCCATAAAGTGGATGGACACAGATCCAATTCCTGTGCTCGATGGCTGATGGACTCATTCGGGTCTTCCTCAATGCTACGCTCTACAGCAGCAATAGCTTCTTCTGTACGCACCGTACAGCGTCTCTGGGGATACGAGTTATCAATAAGAGTAAACGTGGTGCGAAAACGTTCCATGGTTAATCGAATTAACTGCTCTGATGGACGCTTTTGTCGACGATAAAATGGACGTAGTGCGCGATACGTTTTCCGCAAAGAATCATTATTTTCGAAATAAAATTGCAATATTTGCAAGCGTTGTTCAGGCGTGAGTCTATTCATGATGAATTGCCAAATCAAACTGAGAATAAATCACTTGACAGCTGTTAAATCGGTCGCCATCTTGAAAGGTAATGCCAACTTAAAGTTCTATACCTCTATAAAAAACACCCTTTACAAGCAGTATAATGAAAAAAGTTTCTTCAAAATTGTAGCTTTGTTCGCGTTTTATTTAGAAATATGATGAATGATAGAAAAAAAAAACAATAACAATTCAACAGCAAGTTCTAAAAGTTGCCAAAACGAAAGTAAATACTGTTACCAAATGAAAGTTTCATCGAAATCGTAAGATAATGTGTGTTTTATTTTATTACCCAAGAATGGAGAACCCTGTCATAAAGAAAATAATATTATGCTTTTAAAGGAATTGTGCACAGCTTGATTTTATTTCTCAATATCTTGTGTTAGTACATGTTAATATTGGAATGTTATTTCCTGGCCATATCGCCAACATGCCCATCTCTTATTACTGGTCAATAACTGACCAATATTTCTGTGGTTGAATAGGTTTATCAGACTCTTTATCAACACTTGGGACACTCAGAAAAAAAAAATAATGGTTAACGACGATGATGATGAAGTATTTGAAAAACTAAAGCATATAAACAACAAAAGATTATGGAACATACGATATCAAGGATTAACAGTGAGAGCCGTTAACAAAATAAAATAAAAATTTGTAGCATAAGCTAATTGATCCATAGAGCCTTAAAAGTAAACTAAAAATGAAAACGTTTCTCTTTCTTTCCCTTTTATTTAAGAAAACCCATTTATTTTGGTGGCCTTAAAGAGCATAAAGTTTATGAAGACAAAATACCTAAACAACCCAATGGTTTTTCAAAGAATACAACAAAACAACAGGAGCAAGAAATGAAAAGAAATGTAAGAGTATGAGTGAACATGTGCTCCTCAAATTTCTCAACTCTTGTTCTTTTTTCCGGAAGCTCTTTGTTCCTGGACAAGACAACAAAACAAAAACACAGGTTTCATGTTTAGCATGTTTACATACATGGCACATAAAAGAAACGCACAAAAATCATTTGTTATGATATTACTGTCATCATTATCATTATCATATATACACACATACCCACACACAAACAAATGCAAATAAAAAGGCAACAACAATAACAGTTATAAAAAATATAAATGTATCAATGATACTCTGTCTCCTTTCGCTTGTCTATTTTTAATATAGACATGCCGTATAAATATTGTATAGAAATGTAGAGAGAGAGAGAGCAGTTAAGCTGACATTGTAAAGTTGAGAAAGAGAGAAAATATAATGATGGCAATATAAGGCAATGAAATGCTTATAAAAACCCACACACACACACGCATAAAAGGCTTATACTATAATAAACACAACAATGCTTATGTTTATTCAAACGTAAACAAAACGACCTCACTTGTGTTGTGCTCTCTCTCTCAAAACATGTTTATAAAACGGTTTTAGGATTTCCAACATGTGTATAACCTCAATTGACACTTACTCACTCACTTACACACACGTACATGTATGCATAACTGATATGCTCACATACAATAAAACCCTTTTTTTGCGCGTAAAAACATGCTTGTTGTACTATGTACTCGCATATAAATATTTAATATCGTGTTTAAACGTATTGTGTTTTTGTGGTTAGTTTTTTGAAAATCATTTTTTTTCTTTCTTTCTTTTCTTTTTTCATAGAATTCATAGAACACTAAGAATAGCGTGTGTTTTTATTTAAAAAAAATATTTAAAATTATTTATTTGTTTTTGCTGGCTTTAGAACGAACAAACACCTGTTTTTGATGGTTATGCTTATGTGTCAGATCAACAATACATGGATTATTGTGTCATTTTTAAAAAATCTTAAGAGATTTTAGAAACGTTATTTAAAGCTCAGTTTTAATGGTTGTGTTAATACCCTGTTGGTTAATGGTTTTAAGGCAACAATTGGTGACATAAGTGGGATTGCGAAAAATTGTACGGCGAATTGCAGGGCGATTATAGAAAAGAAAAGCTCAAGAAGGTAATAGAGTTTCCAATAATGGAGGTGAATAGAGAAACCCAAGAAGTAAATGGATCTACCATACGAATAGTAGGGGAAATGTACTGGGGAGACGGAGTAGCGGCATTAATTGATCATCTGTGAATGACAGCAGACTCATCTTGCTACTGCGTCTTAGCAAAGAAAATAAAGTATAAAGAATGTGCATTTTAACATATTTTGGAATATTTTTCGAAAATATTTCATGACGCGGGGGGAAAGATAGAAGGGAATGATACAGAAACCAAGAGCGTAACAATGCATTGTTCTCATCGTGCGTTTTTGTTGTTTGACCACTTTTTTTATTTATTTTTCTGGTGTTAAAAACAGACGTCGGCACCAATGTCCCTCAGGGGAAGAACATCTTCGGCTTTTTACACACATAGGACACGAACATCAAGAATGTTCGTTAAAAAGAGCGTAAAAATCTTGTCAGCTTTTAAAGAAGAACGTTCATTCGCTTTTTTCAGACTTCAATGATACACCCAAAGAAATATCACAGTAGTATTCACTAATATCAATGAGAAATGATTTCGATTTTTGGAAGAATACTTGCCAAGTTAAATACGGTGTCTTACTGTCTTAGTGCAGTACAATTTTTCTATATTTTCCGATCATATATACATATCATTTGGGTTAATAAGTAGACTTGAAATTATTACTAACAATTTTCCTCTAGGTTAACACATGCCTATGGTTATGGATTAGTCAGTGAGAGAGAGAAAATAAGTTGAGAGAATTTATTTATTTACAGCCATAGAAATGTGTTAGTAATATACTCTATTTTTATTTTCATTTCATCAACATACATATGTAAAGCTGTCTATCTTTGGCTTAATAATTTTGGATAAATAAAAAATCGATTTTATTATTAAAAGAACATAAAGCTATCCATCTTTGGCTTAAAAATTAGGCCATGTTTTTTAGATAAATAAAAATAAAAAGATTAAAAAAGCAATTTTTTATTAAAAGAAAGAAAAAACAAGCATTCAAAAGCATTTAAAAAAAATTATACTATGGGACAAAATCAAATACGCCCAGCTAATGACATAGGACATTTTTAACACAAAATATTCTTCGAGTGTTATTCTGAAATAAAATGATAAAGCATCCGCAGCACATGTATTCTTGTCGCAGTCTGATCGACAACTAAATCAAAAAACACAAGAATACATACACATGTACATACGTACGATGAGAGCGACACATTGTTACGCTCTTTGTTTGTGTTCATTTTCCTTCTGTCTTCCTCCCCCCTCATCGGGAAATGATTTTTTAAAAAATTTTGGTGAGAGCGGGTCGTAATGTTACGACCCGCCATAAGAAATTTTACTTCTACATGATGCGTATTCGTTATATCCATATTCTTTGGTCTTAGTCAACCAAGTATGAGAATTGTGTTAAGAGTCCATATCGGGCATTGCTTAACAAGGATCTGGGGTAAATTCCAGCAGAACTATTGCAAACTACCTACCATATATAGAGGTCATGCTATATAGCAACTCCTTTGTATTTTTACCTCTTTTGATAGGGGAGGGATGAATTCCTTGGGTAGGGGACTCTTAAAGGATTTTTATTTTCTATAGGGAGAAACGACATTCTGATTCTACTGAGATTTATAATGGGATTAAGATGGCTGAGGATACATGGTCATCTATGCGTAGCTGCTTGGTTTGTTCTCTTAAGTGGCAAAATTTTACAAATTTAAATTAAAACTTTTCACAAAAGTTGCCTTTAAAATTGAAAATGTTTCCCTTTTAAAAATTTCTTTTTTCTGATTTTTAAAACTTGTTTCTAGTAATCAAATAATAATTCACTGTAACAATATTGTTTCCATTATAATTGTTATTTAATTTCCGTTTTAATTAATTAACTTTAAATGCATTTCTGTTACGTTTGGATACAAAACCCATTAGCGGTATTTAAACTTTTTCAATAATTTCAATGACGTCCTCTCGTTGTCTTTAAAGCCTATGTGAGTCACTAAATGGCAAAAAAGAAATTAAAATTGTTCGTATGTACAAGAATAAATGTGTGCATTTACTTGATAAATGTCACATCAATATAATCAATAACAATAAAAACAATTTAAAAAAATAAACACTAAAAATATATGACAAAACATTCAAACTGAAACAATAGAGGAGAGAGAGACTCTATAAAATTCAAGCAACACCCTTTGTCTGCGCCCCCAATTCTAGCAGAGGAGGAATATCACAAAATGGAAAACGATAAGTAATCGATAAAAATGCAATTTAATTTTTAATAAGAAAACGAAATAACAATAACAACAACAACAACAACAACTAGAATTTTTATATACAAATGAATCAACTTAAGACAACGTATGCACAGACATACATATATGTTTACATACAGTGGTGGCCTTATAATTAGAAACGATGTTTCTGGAACAGAGTTCTCTGGAGTGACGTATCTAAGTTTAATTTGTCCCAATCCGATGGAAAAACGTATGTAAGACGTCCTCCAAACAAAGCATTTGATCCCAGATACACAGTGAAAACTGTAAAACAAATTAACAAACACACATGTTGCTAAGTCGTTTCTATTTATAAGGCCACCACTGTACAAGCATACATTTACAGGACAGCAGGTGGTAAAATAAATAGGGACACTATAGTCCCTTAATGGAGTCAAGAGTCTTAAAATCAGAATTTCTTTACGTACAATTAGTGACAAACTGTAAGAGGGGCTCTTAATAAAGATTCCAAAGAAAGGACTCTTTAACTCAGTGCAGGATAGATCCTCTCTAGAGAGAGGCACTGCTCTCCTTAGCATGGTGAACAATCGTGATCGCAAATGTCTGCAAAAATCGTCTGGCAGATACTCTCGCCAATTACTTCGTGATAAAAAGGCTGGTTTCCTATGGAACACATTAACAGCCTGGTCAACAGGATATGATCAAAGCGCCAAGCCAACAATGAATAGAAGAACGAATAGAAGGAAATGGAACTGAAGGAGCAAGAGGAACTTATTTTAAAAATTTGTTAAGGATTTTTTTTTAATAGCTGTCCTTAATTTGAAAGCCTTGAGTGTTGCACTTCATGCAATTTTCCAATTCAAATAACATCACGCTGTCTTTCTTAATATAATTTACGAAGTGATGATGCCATTCAAATTTTATTTTCAATCAATTTTTGTTTGTTTTTTTTTATTTAAAGCTCACAGTCAGTCCAATCCATTCATCCATCCATTCATCTGCTAAGAAAATCCATTCAGTTGAAGTCAAGTTAAGAGAAATTTTAATTGAAATGTTTTAAATCTTAAGGAAAAGGAAAATGTTTTTAAAACAATAAAAATGACAGAATTTAAATGAAATAAATTTGAATTTTTTCCTTTTTTTTTTCTTGACTAAAAACAACAGAAAATCAAGGCTCTTAGGCACATAAAGTTGCTAGAAATGCTTTAAGCATTCAAAGGCACACAGAAGGCAGTAAGAAAGTGTAACGAGAGTGTATAACTTAAAAATGGGGAATGCCAATGATCTTTACTTGCATGTGTGGTAAAATATGGTATAGTATACGATTGTAAGAAATAAACTTGATGGAGCTCTCTTGAGAGTAAAATAAAATTGCCATCAAAAGTTTTTCAAAAATCAGTCGCTCATAGTCAACTTTAAACTGTAGGTCTCGCTACTCATGGATAATAATCCTGACTGAAGGGTTGTAATGACCAAGAGACTGTCTTTCGCCTCACGTGTCAGCGTCCGGCTTTTGTCCTGAAAAGGCGCAGTTCTTGAACAATTTGTGGTATTGCAATGGGCCTAACCTGTTTTCTAAGTAGGACCGATATCCACCCAACCTAAATGATATTATATTTCTGCCTTTCATAGGCTGAACAGTTTATAAAGGGTGTTTTTTGTAGAGGTATAGAACTTTAAGTTGGCATTACTTTTCAAGATGGCGACCGATTTAACAGCTGTCAAGTGATTTATTCTCAGTTTGGTTTGGCAATTCATCACGAATAGACTCACGCCTGAACAACGCTTGCAAATAGTGCAATTTTATTTCGAAAATAATGGTTCTGTGCGGAAAACGTATCGCGCACTACGTCCATTTTATCGTCGACAAAATCGTCCATCAGAGCAGTTAATTCGATTAACCATGGAACGTTTTCGCACCACGTTTACTCTTATTGATAACTCGCATCCCCAGAGACGCTGTCCATCCACTTTATGGAAGATTTTGCGGAAGGAGCTTGCTTTGCGTGCTTACAAAATCCAACTCGTGCAAGATTTGAAGCCAAACGATCATCAAGTAAGGCGTAGATTCGTCGAATGGGCCCAAAACGAGATTACCGTTGTTCCCGATTTTCATAAGCGAATTTTGTTTAGCGATGAAGCGCACTTCTGGTTGAATGGCTACGTCAACAAACAAAACTGCCGCATTTGGAGTGAAGGCAATCCTCAAGTGTATGTGGAAACACCGTTACATCCAGAAAAACTGACTGTTTGGTGCGCTTTATGGGCTGGTGGAATCATTGGTTCGTACTTTTTCAAAAACGATGGTGGCCAGAACGTTACAGTCAATGGTGATCGGTATAGAGCCATGATTACAAACTTTTTCATTCCTGAATTGAATAACCATGATGTCCAGGAGATGTGGTTCCAACAAGACGGCGCAACATGTCACACAGCTCGTGCCACAATAGATTTATTGAAAGACACGTTTGGTGACCGCCTAATATCACGTTTTGCACCTGTGAATTGGCCTCCAAGATCTTGTGATTTAACACCGCTAGCTAGCACCACGGCTATGTAAAGTCATTGGTCTATGCGGTAAAGCCACAAACGCTTGACCATTTGGAAGACAACATTCGCCGTATTATTGCCGATATACGGCCACAAATGTTGGAAAAAGTCATCGAAAATTGGACGTCCAGATTGGACTACATCCGCGCCAGCCGTGGCGATCATATGCCAGAAATCATATTTAAAATGTAATGCCACAAGATTATCTTTCGGATAAATAAAATTCATGTCAATCGAATAATCCATCGTTGTTTTATTGCAACTTAAAGTTCTATAACTCTATAAAAAACACCCTTTATTATATTTCTACCCTTCATAGGCTGAACAGTTTATAAAACTTTTGTAAATTAAAACAAAAATTTTTTTCAATTTCAGAGCGTTTATTTGTTGGTATAAAGTTTCCTAAATTACAGGCCTTTAACTCGGGTTTGTTTTTTATGGCAAGTTTTCTTTAATTTTCGTTTTCTTTCTCACATCCTTAAGCAACAGCAAACAAAGCGAAACAAGAAATTCAATTCTTAAGACAACAACAACAACAAAAAACAAAACAAAACAAAAAAAGAAGCGCAAAGATTGCTGTCTTGTCTGATACTTGATAAAACATCAACATCAAGTGTATCTTTTGAATTACAACAGACACACACATACACAAACATATACATACATAGAGAAACACTCGCTTGCATAAAATAACTGAACAAGCAAGAAGAGGAAGATGAAAAAGAAAGGAAATGTTTTTTTCACTTCCGGCTTAACTTTGACTTGCATTGTTTTGAAATGAACACACAGTTAAAGCGAAAGAGAGTGAGAACCAGAGTGGTAGAGAGAAAGAGAAAATTGGAAGATTTTTATTCCGGTGATTTTTTAATGCATAACGTTGGGTGCTATTCAAGGCATGAATAGTCATGGTTGCCTCTGTGTGTGTACATGAAATTTGTTTCAAAAAAATTCCTGTGACATCAGGAAATTATATAAATTTTAAACTAAAATACAATATATTTTTAAAGCAAAGTGTTGCAAAGCAAATTAAACATTTCAAAGCAATTATTGGAATTATTGACATCCCGTTGACCTTTAATCTACGAGACATAGATTATCAAGCCCAAATTACAATAGCCTTGAAGGAAATTACCAAAGAAAAGTCATGAAAATCGTATAAGAGACTCAATTATATTTTCCATGACAAAAAAGAGAAAACAGCAACCAATCTGTGATAATCAGCATGTAACAACCATTGGAACCACAAACATAGTACCCATTCCCCATAAGGCCAAATTAATTACAAACCAAGTGAGAGATACGAGAAACTTAAGCGACAGATACTGGCCTTTTGGCCAGTAAATTTACTGGAAAAACCAAAAACCAAAATTTTCTACTTCTTCGCTTATGCTAACAAACAAAAATTGAAGATGAATTGGCAATAAGGCTTCAATTCAATATGAGGGCAACTACAGCAACTACAACATCGAAAATGACAAATTGTTTATTGACAGACAACACGTAGGCTCTTGTGTGCTACTGTAAATCTCTTGTTACTTCCTGTTTCACCTGTTATTGGAACAGTTATGGAAAGATTAATTGGCATTTTCAAGGTAGTCAAGCATAATCCTTTTACTTTTGCAATTTCAGTTGAAACCCCCCTTAAAGTATGCTTTAATATTAAGCTAATTTACAGCCTATTACTATGCAAAAGTAATAAAAGTTTAAAATTACAGACAAAAAGAGAGAGAGAGAGAGAAAGAGAGAGGAAAACACTTCTTCGAATGATTTCTGTTGGAGCTGTGGATTTAAAGAGAAGGAAGAGACTAATTTCCACCTCATGTGTCATTGCCCGCTTCTTACTATGAAAAGTCAGCCACCTTCAGCTGAGTTCTCCAATAAAGATAAGAATAAAGCCAACAGCGAAATTAATTTTGTCATCGGCAAAGTTTTCTATATGGACAAGTTTATCTCCGGATTGGTTATTGAATTGAAGTATCATAATGGACCGAACCTCTTCTCTAAGTGGGATCCTATCATGCCACCATCCATCATCGCTCTGCACTGACGTCGATAGTTGGGACGATCACGGCCGGTAACGTTGTCGGGATTATGATCGCGAGTAGGGAAAATTGGACCTCAGTGGCGAATTACGTGGAGAGCATTCTAAGACTGAAGAAGAGGGATCTTGAGGCTGCGGAATATGTGGGCACGCCGGAATAGATGAAACTGGCACACGTGCCAAGCGGAATTCGAGGCAGGGACCTGGACGAAAGGAATAGTGGAGACACTTAGCTGTCTCTTCAACTTTCGACACGCAGTCCGGACGCGGATATGAACACGCAGGGGCCAAAGGGACTCCACTCCGAAGTAATACCACCGTAGTTCCGGAGTGGGCACAACAAGTCCACGAGACGAGGGGGGATTTAGTGGGTGAGGGCCCCACACACGGGGGATGTGACGACTTCCTCTATGGTGCGGTTAGGTACATTTACCCCTCCTCGGCGTGAAAAAAAATCATGCCACCATCCATATGCTGTCAGAAAGATGGTGAAGATTTGAAATAAATTTCAGTATATTTGCCAGTGTTCTGCAGTTAAATTTCAAAAGTTTAAGTATTTCGTTTTAATTTGAACAGAAAATAAGAAAATATTAAATTTAAATTCACAAACTATAACAAAATAAGATTTTTATTAAAAGCATTATCTCAACATAAGTCCTTTAAATCATTTTATATGTATGTATTGAGATTCTCACTTCAATTGCTGTCTCACTCTCATAGCAGTTATCGCATTACTATTGAGACATTCCAACACAAACAAACCTAATGCTTTGATAATGACTTTCAAATTGTTTCTTTAGTTTATTTACATAGTTAAACTGTATTTATTTAACGAACTAATACTCCCTTTCCTGTGTGTGTATGTTTGCTTTTCTCTCTCTCTCTCTCTCTCTCTCGCTCTCTTTCATTCTTTTTGAACCACAAACCGTTAAGATAAATAAATAATTACGTTTATCAAGTCCTTTATTTAAATTGTATGTGTACGTGTAGATGTGCCACTCAATTACTCTTTAATACCATGGCAACACTTTCAATATCCAATCTTTTTGTCCGTTATTTGTACAGAGCGAAAAAGAGAGAGAGAGATAGAGAATGTGTGTGTGTGTGTGTGTGTGTGTGTAGCACAATAGCATCTGTGAACATGTGAACACAATTACTGGAACGTGCATAAATTAACAACCAAGTATGGTTGGTTAGTTGGTGTCTATAAAAGCTGCTCGTAAATATTGCAACGACGTATGGTAGTCATTTCATACCAGGGATGGAAGAGTGTGCAATGAAAAGCAAAAAAAAAATTAAAAACGAAATTCGTTTTAAACACAAAACTATTGATGTGTAATAGCGATACTATTTTGTAAAGTAAACAATAATCAAATTAAACTAAAAACATTAAACAGTAGAAGAACTTAGAAAAGAGACTCTTTGTGTTCCTATTCAAGAAGATTGTAGAGGTATAGAACTTTAAGTTGCAATAAAACAACGATGGATTATTCGATTGACATGAATTTTATTTATCCGAAAGATAATCTTGTGGCATTACATTTTAAATACGATTTCTGGCATATGACCGCCACGGCTGGCGCAGATGTAGTCCAATCTGGACGTCCAATTTTCGATGACTTTTTCCAACATTTGTGGCCGTATATCGGCAATAATACGGCGAATGTTGTCTTCCAAATGGTCAACCGTTTGTGGCTTTACCGCAAAGACCAATGACTTTACATAGCCCCACAGAAAGTAGTCTAGCGGTGTTAAATCACAAGGTCTTAGAGGCCAATTCACAGGTCCAAAACGTGAAATTAGGCGGTCACCAAACGTGTCTTTCAATAAATCTATTGTGGCACGAGCTGTGTGACATGTTGCGCCGTCTTGTTAAAACCACATCTCCTGGACATCATGGTTATTCAATTCAGGAATGAAAAAGTTAGCAATCATGGCTCTATACCGATCACCATTGACTGTAACGTTCTGGCCACCATCGTTTTTGAAAAAGTACGGACCAATGATTCCACCAGCCCATAAAGCGCACCAAACAGTCAGTTTTTCTGGATGTAACGATGTTTCCACATACACTAGAGGATTACCTTCACTCCAAATGCGGCAGTTTTGTTTGTTGACGTAGCCATTCAACCAGAAGTGCGCTTCATCGCTAAACAAAATTCGCTTATGAAAATCGGGAACAACGGTAATCTCGTTTTGGGCCCATTCGACGAATCTACGCCTTGTTCAGGCCTGAGTCTATTCATGATGAATTGCCAAATCAAACTGAGAATAAATCACTTGACAGCTGTTAAATCGGTCGCCATCTTGAAAAGTAATGCCAACTTAAAGTTCTATATCTCTATAAAAAACACCCTTTAGAATATTTGTATAGGATAGGATAGGGGGGATCGCCAATATGTAGATTCTGTAATAAGGAAAACTATCATAAGCGATGTTATAGTATCTTAGAAGGATCTGTGTGCTTAACAATTACTAGGCAGGAAGTTAACACCTTTGCAGCCACCGGTCAATGAAACCACGACAAGAGAGGCTCTTACTTCAATAAAAAGAGAGAATCCGTCAACCCTTTAACGTTGCTGTCTCCCTTTATTTCAATGATTTTAAAAGATTTATTAAGCCTAACAGCTTATTTTGTTTTTCTTGCTGTTGTTTTAGTGTAAATCAGTAAGTTCATAAATTTATCTCTCTCTACACACAATATGTTAACTAATGACAACACAACTTAAAGTCTAAATAATAAATTAAATGATAAAAAAAAATATACAACAAAAAGGTTCCATTGCCTTAAAGATTTACACACACACACTCACAACAAAATTCTGTTGAATTCTCTACCGCAGGGCTAATGCTACAGCTACTGTGTTATATCCAACACAAAGAAGAAGCAAAAATAAACACAAACACACAGATTTAATAGCCGGACAGCTCTACATTCTCTTCTATTTAACTCTCTATTTACTAACATTTATGCCTATGTGTGTGTATTGTTGTTGTTTGTTTTTTTGGTTACAGTACTAAGCCACAACTTCAATACTCGTGTTGTGTGGTCAAATATTCAACAAGCTGTAGTAGTAACAGTGTAGTGTAGTGGTGGTGTTGAGTAGTGGCTGAAAGTAAAACAAAAATAACACAAAGAGAGACAAACGACTACAACGGCCGAAGACTTACATGTGCTTCAAAGGTGTCTATTTCTCTCCCGCTCTTTGTAGTTCAATTTAGAGAGATGTAGTGTGGGGAGTTAATCACTCAATATGGGTATATGTGTGTGTAGGGTAGTGTTTTTTATATTGATATACATTACAACACATCCGCACACATAAACTCATATCGAAGGGTAGACATAAACAAAACATGTGTCTTTTTCATTATTAACTATGGTTTCTTATACAAACAAAATATAAATACTTATGGCAAATGTCTCTCCCTCTCTCTCTCTCTCTCTCTCAAAGAAAATATTGTATAGGAGGCATTCCACTGTAAAATAATATTTCGAAGATGGCGGCATTTCTATTTCGCTTGTGATATGGGTCTGTTCGTCTAGATTTCAACTGATGTTTAGAAATCGAAAGATAGAAAGGTTGATTAAATTGAGAGTTTTTTTCATGCGAAGCTGTCGGATGATAGGATCTCTTTCGATCACACGTAGTAGCGAAATCTTTTTTAGTTTCTTAGATAGTCTACAAAGCCTAATCATAAGTCCTAATGTGAAATGACCTCTTTTGTTTTAATATTTCAAAACTTTCCTTTCCTCTCTTCCTCCCCATACTTTTTTTCTTCGGTTTTTACAGATATTTACTGGACATATTGACATTGTCGTCCTGTCCGTAAACGAAAATTAGACATTTGGGGAAGGTTAAGTATACAAGTTAAACAATATTGTTGTTATTTTTACTTCATATATATATATACATATATATGTATGTATGTGTGTATATCTATGTATGTGTGTGTGTATATATTGTATAAGTATTTGTTGTTAATCCTTATCCTTTATTTTCTGTGTCAAAATGTAACCTTTCGTTGTTTTCCTTGGCCTCAAAAAAATAAAAATAAAACTGTGACACAAAAAAAGGGAGCATCAAGAAGAAAAAAAATTAATTAAACATTTCAGTAGGCTGGGATGATTTTACGCTAAATTGACAACACTTTTAATATGTTTTTTTTTTGTATAAGTGTGGGTATTTAACTGTCAAGGTGAACTGAAACAATTTTTTTGAAATTGTTGAGACTGTCTTAACAGAACAAATTGAATACAGAATACAGCAGAAAGACTCTTCTAAGTCTCTTTTTTAAAAGTTCATGCAGTTGTTAACTGTCTGTTTGTCAGTCTGTCTGTCCATCCGACTGTTAAGCAGTTAAAAATGATAAATTGTTTCGAATTAATTAAATGAGGAGCAAGTCTAAGCAAAACTTTATTAAAAATTATTATTTTAACAACTTTTTGACTTGGAATACAAGGGTTACACAAGTTATATAAACATACACACACAGAAAGCCATGAATTCAAAAAGCATTTGAAGCTTGTCATTTAAGTGTTCCGCTCTAGAGTAGTAGCAGTATACGTTGCTTCCGATTAGTGGATATTTAGATTAGTTTGACATCTTGGCGCTATCTTAAGGAATCTTCATTTTCAAAGATACCACGAATAGGGGATTATATGCGTAGTAATAGTTATTGACCTGGCTCACAATTTGCCTCATTAGTTTGAATATTCATTGCCTCATTTCCGAACGCTCTCCGATGACTAGGTATAAACTACAATACGTACCGTTCTGTACCAGGAGTATGGAGTCCTTGATCCCGGTTTTTTCTATTTTCGGCAGGGTGTGCATTGTGATGGTGCATAGTCTAGATTCTTGCTTTGAGAAGTTTCCCACTTGAAGATTTATTCTGCCAAGTTAAGGTTACGACACACAATTAAGGGCTGTGGAGATCAACCTTTTCAGCACCAATGTTTTACAGATTTAATGAGGTTTGTTCCCCAAAATCTCACACTGTCAAGAAGTACTTGTTTTCCCTTTGGTTCGTTCGCTAGTATAGCGGGAATTCTGTCCTTACTAACGCTCAATTCGCGTATGAAAGACTTGGAATTCCTACAAATTTTTCTATAATCTTGCCAATTATTTGCTTAGTAGGTGGATTATGATGCTAATATTTACCCCGTAATGCAGTTAAGGTATTCAGATTTGAATTGTCACTTCCGCAGCCAGTTTTAATTATTTGTTTAACACGTTCATCGCCATGTCAGTCATATGTGTCTGACGCTAAGAAGTTTTGCATGAGCCATGTCAGTCATATGTGTCTGACGTACGCGATTTGGTAGAAGGCCACGTAAACCACAGATGTCCGACGCAAACGAAGCATTTGCATTATGTTTCGAAAGCATGGCCTGTCAGGAACAAAACCTTAAAATTTCTCGACTTACTACATATAAGACTGATACGGCTTGTCGAGAAAAGAAGTTGTAATACAGGACTATGTCAGTCATATATGTCTGACATAAAAAATAGTGTTTTTCCGGGAATTTTGGCAAAAAAAATTATTTCTGTGATACACTAAGTTTCCTTGATACATTTTTAACTAAATTATCTACTAAAGTTACCGTGGCCTAAGCCACTATCGTGGCGATGAACGTGTTAATTGTTTGTTTGTTCGGTTGTTAAACGATCCCTATTCGGTCCATATTCGATGAAAAATATTTAACAGCTTGCCGGACTAGCAGTATTGAAACTACTAAATGGATAACTTGACATTATTAATGTTATTTTCCATAAAACGATGAAAATTAATGCTCGTACTTAAGATTTTTTCAATATATTTCCACACCAATTTGATGAATTGAAGATAACCCACGATAATTATATTTTCCGCTAATAAAACTCATTAAATTGCATTCAATTTCGATTATGCGGCTTTTGGCTTTTCTTTACATTAAAATTACTTGACAGTTTTACTCTGTTACTCACCCATACACACACTATGTACATTCAATAAAATAACGGGATTTACTGTGTGTTTCTTCAAACATTTTACAAGTGTTACTGCATAATCAAAACAAACAAAGTAAACGAGTGAGAGCGAATGAGAGAGTAAAATCTAAATGAAAATAACTGCAATAAACACTTGCCTTAACGCACTGCGTCATAATATTTATCACTTTATTACTTAACAACACTTGCACGCTCTCTCACACACAGATCACTCAGACACACACACACATACATTGCACTTGAAAGTTTTTATTTTTGAGTACTTTACTAGCCTTACAACAAAAATTAAGTGTGTGTGTGTGTGGGTGCGTTGTTGGCTGTGTTTTGAAAAATCATTATTGACACCAATAATGTTGTTTTTATAGCGTGTCAAAATAAAATCCATAAAAAAAGAAACACTCTTAAGAGCGTAGGAGCGAGAGAGAGAGAGAGCACAACCAATAAGTATTACTAAGAGAATATTACATTAAAATTATTACTTTCTCATGCATACATATACCAACACTTAGTATTATGAAAACAGAAAATAACCACAAGCTTGTGTTTTTTTTTATGGGGACTATAAAATTTATAACACATTGACTGACTGACTGTTATATTGCATGTTGAAGAATAAAAATTAAGTGAAGCTATAAACGTCATTAATAGCATAACAGAAAGAGAGAGGAATTTTTATTGTTACCAGTTCAATAATAAATATTTATTTAAATAGATTTAAAAAGAATTCCTAAAAGTATCATAAACTGTTAAAAGAAAAACATTTATTGGTAATAATAAAATACTAAATAAAATGTACGAGATGTTAGAGCTGGGGTTTGAATAGCGGGTTTATCTACTAGGCTACGGCGATTTCTGTTTAGTTATCCAACAAAAGTTGAGGTTGTGTTAAACTCTTGGCTTTATTTGTCCTTTCGCAGAGTTACCATCTATTGCACTCCACAGAAGTGCACTGGCTTTCCATCCTTTAAACTCACCTATCTGAACGTTGCTGGGAATTCCCACCTGACTTGGGATCCAGCGTAATGATCCCGTTAAACTTATGAAAGATACAAAACTTGTGAAAGAGCTATGCCCCCATAATATACATCCAATAATAATGGTCTACAGATGACGTCACAAAATTTTTTAACCATATATATAGATATTCCATAAGATAATGTAAAGGGTGTTTTTTATAGAGGAATAGAACTTTAAGACGGCATTACTTTTCAAGATGGCGACCGATTTAACAGCTGTCAATTGATTTATTCCCAGTTTGGTTTGGCAATTCATCATGAATAGACTCACGGCTGAACAACGCTTGCAAATAGTGCAATTTTATTTCGAAAATAATGGTTCTGTGCGGAAAACGTATCGCGCACTACGTCCATTTTATCGTCGACAAAATCGTCCATCAGAGCAGTTAATTCGATTAACCATGGAACGTTTTCGCACCACGTTTACTCTTATTGATAACTCGCATCCCCAGAGACGCTGTACGGTGCGTACAGAAGAAGCTATTGCTGCTGTAGAGCGTAGCATTGAGGAAGACCCGAATGAGTCCATCCGCCATCGAGCACAGGAATTGGATCTGTGTCCATCCACTTTATGGAAGATTTTGCGGAAGGATCTTGGTTTGCGTGCTTACAAAATCCAACTCGTGCAAGATTTGAAGCCAAACGATCATCAAGTAAGGCCTAGATTCGTCGAATGGGCCCAAAACGAGATTACCGTTGTTGCCGATTTTCATAAGCGAATTTTGTTTAGCGATGATGCGCACTTCTGGTTGAATGGCCACGTCAACAAACAAAACTGCCGCATTTGGAGTGAAGGTAATCCTCAAGTGTATGTGGAAACACCGTTACATCCAGAAAAACTAACTGTTTGGTGCGCTTTATGGGCTGGTGGAATCATTGGTGGCCAGAACGTTACAGTCAATGGTGATCGGTATAGAGCCATGATTACTAACTTTTTCATTACTGAATTGAATAACCATGATGTCCAGGAGATGTGGTTTCAACAAGACGGCGCAACATGCCACACAGCTCGTGCCACAATAGATTTATTGAAAGACACGTTTGGTGACCGCCTAATTTCACGTTTTGGACCTGTGAATTGGCCTCCAAGATCTTGTGATTTAACACCGCTAGTCTACTTTCTGTGGGGCTATGTAAAGTCATTGGTCTATGCGGTAAAGCCACAAACGCTTGACCATTTGGCTGATATACGGCCACAAATGTGCCAGCCGCGCCAGCCGTGGCGGTCATATGCCAGAAATCATATTTAAAATGTAATGCCACAAGATTAAAATATAAATAAATAAATAAAATTAATGTCAATCGAATAATCCATCGTTGTTTTATTGCAACTTAAAGTCCTATACCTCTACAAAAAACACTTCTCTTTCTCCCTTGTTATCGAAATTACTATTTACTTTTATTTGTTCTTTAAACTATTTTTCCTGCACTTGCTCTTATAATACTTAATACTTTGTGTAGCCTACTTTAAGGAGCCTTCAAACATGCTATTATCAAATTATGATCGAAAGATAAGATTATATTGGCTTTTGTAGCACAAAATACAGTTCTTATTAAAACATACTTTAAGGCTTCAGGAGGCATCCGGTATTAAAGTAATTTTATTAAAAAATTCTTTATTTAATGGGTTTGTGCAGTTGTTTAAAATTTAACAAATTTTAATTGAAAAATTCCGCAACGATTTTATATTTCATTTAACATGAAAACATGTTATCGTAAAAAACTGTTACCTACTCTGAGGCAGGTAAAAACATTAACAGAGGAATAAATAATGGAATATATTGTGTAAAAAATATTGCATACTTTGAGGTAAATACCTTAAACAACCATAAAACCCCATTCAAAAAACAACAGAATATAAAGCAGGGTCCGAAAATATGCTCAAATTGCAAGCGTTTGTTTTAAGCATAAATTTAAAAGATTAAATTTAATAAAAAATTAATATACATTTAATTAAGAGCGATTCTATAGTACAACTCTGTCTACTCTCCAGGTTGCTGCGATACCGCTTAGAAATTTAAATTTGATTTTAAGACTACGAAATATAGAAAAGAAAAGAATAACAAATCAACAGTAAAACTCTAGAAGTCACCATAATGTTTAAATAAATCGAAGTGTAACGTTGCCAGACAGTTGTAATAATTAGCACATTCCATATACGTAGATGGCAAATCTTTCCCTAAAGAAATGACATTTTCGATGAGAGATATTTAAAACGAAGAGCTCAACTTGACCAGTTAACCCGATATAAAATAATTGTGATGATTTTTTAACAAATCTGTGAAAAAGTGTCTCTAAGAAAATCTTCAAGTATTTAAATTGAAGAATAAATTCCTATTCAATTTTTTATAGGCGTATTCAACCAGCACAAATGAAATCTTTTCAGCACTTAAACTTACTTTATTTAATGTTTGCTCTCTGTCATCGTTATCATTATTTACATCGTCATGTATTGCCTACTTTTGGGGGTGTTTAAACATGCATTTTTAAAAGCTCAAAATTGACTTTTGCTTCTCGTAAGTGTGTTATACATTTATGAATGGCAACTTAAGCAAGTAAATCTCGAAACATGATTGAGATTTACGATAATTTTCCTCCAAAGAAACATTGACTCCACTTAGTCTTGTATTTTAAACTGAAAACAAAACAAAAAACAAGTTAACAAAAAACATTAAGGAAAATTGCATGTTAGACTCTCATTATCATGCGAGCACATCACTTCATAGCATGCTACGGACCAGTAATAACGACACAATGATTAGCACTGACTTATCACACATTGTTTGTGAAACACAACACACAAAAAAGCTGTTATCCAGCCCATAAATGCCTCTATGATGATGAAAAATTATTAATTGTTAGCAATTGACACTATAAACGTTAGATATGACATGAACAAGCACTTAAGCGAATAATTTCAAATCTAAAGTGGATATGTAGGCTCATACACATTCTAAACGCAATACAGTTTAGATGATTTAAATAAAGGCAAATCTTATAAGAAAATGTTAAGCATACTTTTAGGAAGTTGAAAAAAAATTAAAGTATACTTCAGGGGTTGTTGTTCAAAAATTGTATTGAACATTAAAAAATGTAGTTGTATTGACTATATTGACTATGGCCATATTATTATTGTCGTCTAAAGGTGTTAGAAACAGCGACCCTACGATATATTCCATCTATACAGGGTATCTTTATAATATCTCCCTCAATCCTTGTGCTTTTACTAACTTCAGGATGTTTTTCAATGGCGGGAATGATGTGCTTAAGAGAAGGCTCCTACGATATACGATCTCCCTCAATCTTGGTGATTTTCTAACTTCAGGGTGTTTTTAATGGCGGGAAGGATGTGCTTAAGAGGGGGCTATTCGCCAAGAATGTGAGAGCTATTGCCGAAAGTTCTGATAATAATGATGGAAAGTTCCATGCCGTTCCTGGAAGGTAATCTATACTAACAGTTCCCACTTGGATATTGACATCAAATAGAAAGAATTACTTGTAAACAAAGGCAAAACTAAAGGGTCCGCCAAATAACTTTTTTTGTTGAAAATGCTTTAAAAGAAACACTTCTGAATATTTTCTCAAATTTCTTTTCTTATTTGAAAGTACAATCCTTCCGGTTAATAATGAAAAATAATTTCATTCAAATGGCTGTCTCGGCTGGCCATACAGTAGCCTACACGATCGGTCCAATTTTTAAGCACATTATCGATTGTGTGGGCAGCTGTATTTCACCAATGACTTCACGAATATTGTCCTTTAAAGCGTCAATTGTCTGTGGCTTGCGGGCGTAACAACTTATCTTTGACGGCACCCCACAAATAATAGTCCAATGGTGTCAGATCGCAGCTCCGAGGTGGCCAAACGACATCAGCTCTGCGGCTGATAATGCGATCTTCAAAAACAGGGCGCAAAACATCGAGTGTAGCTTCGGCTGTGCGGCACGTAGCGCCGTCCTGTTGAAACCAAATGTTGCCAATATCCTCCTCTTTAATTTCATTCGTTCAACATGGCCCGATAACGATCGCCATTGACTGTAACGGTCACTCCTTACTCATTTTCGAAGAAAAATGGCTCAATTATGCCTCTGGACCAAAATCCGCACCAAATAGTGACTCGTTTTGGGTGCGTCGGCTTTTCAATGTATGCGTGCGGGTTTTCTGTGCCCCAAATGCGACAATTTTGCTTATTTACATACCCGCCAAGATCAAAATGAGCTTCATCTGAAAAGATGATTTTTTTTGGCAAAATCGGCATCTTCTGGCCAGCCGAGGCACCCATTTGAATGAAATTATTTTCCATTATTAACCGAAAGGATTGTACTTTCATATAAAAAAATAAATTTGAGAAAATGTTCAGTAGTTTTTCTTTTAAAGCATTTTCAAAAAAAAGTCATTTGGCGGACACTTTAGTTAAATTGCCGCGATTTTGTAAAAAAAAATCGAAAATAATTTTTTCAAAAGATTTAACCAGGCAGGCCTTTGTGTTAATATCCCCGCCTGTTGTTTTTGAGTTAGAATCGTTATTAAACAGAAAGCGACTACTGATTGAGAGAAAATTAAAAAAAATCTTTTTCTCACACTCAAACGCACGCATATACCAGCAAGGGCCCCAACGTGATAAAAAAAAACAACTCTAGTATGAGGTCAACATTATTATTATTATGGTTGTTATTGTTATGTTGTTGTTGTTATTGACATTTTAGAAAACAACTACGTTTTGCTTGTTGTCCCAAACACCCCTCCCACCTCTTTAAAAAAAACACACACGCACATTATTACATTGTTAAAGCACTTGGGTGTGACTGTCCGTCTGCCGTACAGCTAACTAAACAGTTATCGTACTTGAGAGAGTTTTATTAATGACGTTGTTATGACTCAATTGCAGTGATAACAGCACGACAAATTATACACACACACACAGAGAAAAAATCTTCTGCTCTATATGAACTGTATTTACAAAAAGACATTACAAATAAGACTATAAAAGAAGCATAATTTTCGGTGTTTTTTTGTTTTCTTTCTTCTAAACAAGCAAGTGAAGTTAACAACAGTTGTGTTAATATTTTCTTTTGTTTCTCATATTGTTGTGATGAATGTTAATTAGACAGGCGTTTTAAGAGGCGTTTTAATTGCTTTCTATTCCAAAAAAAAAATTGTTATTAAGGCTTTATATGTGGTGAATTAAACTAATTTTTGAATTAATTATTTTAATGTATTAATTAAATAATTAAAGAGGTCAACTTTGTTAATTTGTTCATTGGCAAGTTATAATCAGCAATTTCCATTTTATAAGAAATTGCATACTTTTAGGCGGTCAAATGTTTCTTTCAACAATTTAAGCGAACAAATCAAATTTTAAAGTTAGTTATGAAGCACATCTAAGCCGCTGTTTTGATGAGCAGTTTGTTTAATATCATGCCAGAAATTTAAAACAAAATATTCTCCATGTTCACTAGCCTTTATCACGCACAATTTCTTTTCAAATCACACACTTTTTTGTGATCTTCCAATTGAATATCAGAGTGAATAGGTTAATAATAGGTTAGGTTAAATAAACCTTATGCAAAATATAATCGGCTTAGCTGTAGAGTTTATCAAAAAAAAATAGAGAAACCTAAACAAGTGGTGCCTGAAGATAGGCAATGTAATAATTAAATTGACAAACAAGAGAAAGCCTAAATATATGCAACACTTTGTTTTTTTATTGAAAATAATCCAACGAACCAATTTTAATAAATTCTTTATTTCATACTCGAATCAGGTTGAATGCTTGTAAAAGATTTTAAAACGCACTATAAAATAATTACTAAAATATCCTATGTATGTACATCTAAAGGCTAGGCCTGCAATACTCTACAGAGCTGAAGTATGATGAAGGAAGACTAAACAGGCAACGATCATCTTGAGCATCGTTGGAGTGCACTACAGACCACTACAGCATAGAGAATACAGTATAATATACTCATATACGCTAGGTTCACTAGTGCGAACATGAATGACGCACTCACGAGTGACCTGATAACAATCTCTGAGTGGGGCCGCGCGAACAGGGTCGATTTTAAAGCGCGCAAGACCTAATGTTGTTTTTTGACACACCGGCGTGATGCTGGTGCTGGGGCTCTGTCATCTGTATCTATGGGTAATGTAAATATTAAGGAGGCGGATGCTCTTGATGTTCTGGGCATGAGAATTAGTTGCGATGCTCGTTGGAGCGATCACATTTTTCGAGTGCCGAAGGAGGCATTCAAGTGCCTTGGTTTTTTAAAACGGTGCAGAAAATACTTCACTCCATCCGACCTTCTTACTAGTTACAGGACCTTTATCCGACCTCGTATGGAGTACAACTCTCATGTATGGGCCGGTGCTTCAAAGTCTATTTTGAAGCTTCTCGACCGCGTACAGGAGAGAGCGAAGGTGCTTATTAATGACAGTAGGGTATCCAACTCTATTGATTCGTTGGAGCATCGTCGCAATGTGGCGTGTGTTTCATTGTTCTATCGGTACTATAATGGGAGGTGTTCTCGAGAGATAGGGGGCTTGGTTCCTGATAATCACATATTTTTACGTGGTACATCCTTTTGTGGTTGATTGTCCAGTGAACCGCTCAATGCATTACAGAAAAAATTCATTTTTTGCCCGCACTGCTCGCTTGTGGAATGGAATCTTCCTGCGGAAGTTTTTCCTTTCAGTTACGATATTGGTAAGTTTAAATCAAATGTCCACAAACACTACTCCCTCTTTCCACCTTCCTAGAATCTATTTTCCTAAGCCTGCACAATGCACTGCATGAGTAGGGGCCATCCCCTGAGTGCTGGTTTTATAAAAAAAAAAGTTAGCTTTGGACCTGACCTTATCTTCATTTATGTAAAGTTATTAAAAATGCTTGCTGGGCTATTATTACCATCTCTGGTTTGCTTGTAGCACGTTTAAGCATTTTTTCTTACGTAAAACCACTTTTGGGGGAATTCAAATGTTTTTGTTTTTCCTTCCTTTTTGGCCCTTGATGTGACAACATATTCTCCTACTTTTTTGGGGGTTATTATTCCTCTTGTTGTTGTTGTTGAATCCCTTTTTTGTAAATATTTTTTTTTGTATTTTTTTTTTCGGGTGAAGGAAGTGTGAAAAAGGTCATTTTGCCCAAATTGCCACTGTGGTGGTCATTAGTTTCGAGGTTAAGCGTGTGTCGTGCATCAATGTGAGAATTTTTAAAATGTGCCTTCATTTGTTATCCCAAAAAGAAAAAAGAACGAATTGGCAAAAAGACGAATCCTTTTTGGTTGATTAAATTGTTGGCAAAAAGTTTATTTACAAGAAAAAAAAATTGAAAAAAAATTAATAAAAATATAGACGGGCATACTTGATAACCAATACCATAAGTCAGTGATATTATTTCCAAATCTCTTTCTGCGATATGTATAAAAATGAATCAGAGTTGCAATTATATAAAATCATGGCATCCAAGTGTAATAAATATAATACAAAAAATATAATACATATACAAGGTTAAGTTAGATTAGCTTGAAACTTAATTCTGCTTGCTACAGATCAGTAATTCAGGGGAATTAATTTACAGTAGTTAAACCAGTGTAGCGTATAGGTAGGGAGTTGGAAGTGGATATCCCCAAAAAAGTTTAGACCCACGTAGACAAATTTAACTCATTGCTATATCAGACTGAATTTTTTTACATAATCGTGGAATCACCCATAGCCTTTGATAATGCAGCTCAGTTGTCTAATTTCTGCCTTCCCCAGGCCAATTTTTTTTCTTACACTTGCATTATTTTTATTTTATTATTTATTTATTATTTTCTTTTAAATTAATATCTCATGTAACTTTTTACAAATTATTGCATATGTGAGGGATTAAAAACTACAGCATACTTTTAGGATTTTTTAAAAAAATTTACGTCATAGTTTTCTTAAAAAAATCCCCAATTTGTAAAGACTATATTGACATTAGCCATACTTGACAATTGTCCCAGTTTATAATATTTATTTAAAATTGTCGTAAAACAGTCAAGTACAGCAATTTACAATAGACTTAAGCAAATATTTAAAAGTGGAAATAAGAGAGAATAGTGTCAGCTAAAAATGCAAAGTAAATAGAAAAACTATGTAAAGTTAATAATGATATACAAATTGTAATAACAAATTAAACTTAACAAGAAAAAGAAACAAAAATAAATTCAACTAAAGCATATTCTAAGGCGTAAAGAAAAAACCTCTTTAGACTTACTAAATCTTTAATTTTAAGAACTCCCTTAAATTTTCATATACTCATGTACTGTGCATATGCAAAACAACAACAAAAATCATTGCCTATCATAAAGGCTTTTGAAACAAATACCAAAGCAATAATTAAACAATTGCCTACATTAAGGAGGCTTGTGTGTATACATATGCTTCCCCTATATTTGCTATTTGCTGCTTATTAAATAGCAATTATTAGCGTATTCTGTGTAAGTCTACAATGGCATAGAATACTTTCTTTATTTGGAAATTAATCTGGCTATTCATTTGAACAGTTTATTAGCAATTCATAAACCACAGCAGCGAAACATATTAATGCTGCAAGCCGTGAGTTTAGCAAACATTTTTATTGGCCTCCCCTATAACAGTCCTCTCAATAGTGGGTAATTAAATCTTTTCATAAAGATTAGAACTGAATGTAAGAGCTTGAGTTTAAGTGTAGTAGTGGTAAATATTAAAGCGTATGGAATTTAAAGCATACTTTGAGGACGAGAAATGTTAGATTGTATTGTAAGTGTATATCCCAGTTTTTTGGGTTAAATTATTTGTAGAGTTACGAAAATGTAAAATTTTCTAAAACATTTAAGAATGATTCTTATAATATATACAATGTAGCCTAATTTTAGGATTTTAATTAATTATATCATATTTTGTGAGGGCTAGGGGTCAGATTTTAATTAAAATATGGGTAAGATTGTAATTTCAGCGATTTTTTTTAACACTAAGCAACACTAAGCAAAGCATTTAAAGAATGCTGAATGTTATGTCATGCTCGATATCAAGTAATAATTGAATATTGCCTACTTTAAGGTATAGCCAAAAAGTTATTTGTCTTTAATAATGAAGAATTATTGTAATTATTTACAATAATATTGGTAAACAATTTCTGTGAATTTTTTATTGCAAAAGACGTAAAGAATTTTTGTATAGCCTGTCCTTAGGCATATGCAAACAATATATTAATTCTCATTCTATTATTAAAGGTATGCAAAAGGGAATAAAATTTAGTTTTATTAAAAAAAATAAGTGGTTGCTTTAAAGAAAATATTTATTGCATACTTTTAGGAGAACAATTTTTATATTACTGGAAACTAGCAAAATAACTTATTTTCTACTTTAAAAAATTAGTGGAAGTAATCAGATTATAGATGCGTACATGTCGTGCTTTAAAAGTTGTATTAAAAAATCATTAAACATTGTCTACTTTAGGGCTTAATAGAGTTTATAAATTTAATGTTATATACTCTACTTTAAGGGTTTAAAAAGTATAGAAATTATGGTCAATATTGTCATTTTAACTATGGTTATTTGTTTAGTGTTGTATAATTTTCAATAATATTTACTTTTTGTCTGCAGTATGACGTACAGAAATTTTTATTGCCTGCTTGTAGGCATACAAATTCTTTTCATTAATTTTTAAATATGCAAAGTTTTTTTATTAATATTAACTCGATTATCAAGAGTTTCGCGAAAGAAATTAAATGTAAATTTAATAAAATTGATATTTTAACAAGCATTCCACTGCATACTTTTGGGCATAAGTTTTTATAATTAATATTATTATAAATTGAAATACTTTTTTTTTAATATAATACAATTAGAAATACATAGAAATAATAATAAAAATAATAGAATACAATAGAAATTACTGCATTCAAGTAGAGGCTAATTAGGTAAAAGTCCATGTCTAGGTAAGGTTAGGTTAGAGGACGTGTACTTGTCAATTAAGACAAGTACAGTACCCGGAGGTCGAATTGACGCATTGTACAACGTTCTAGTTTCTCACACCACTTATGTTGTGTGAAGTCTATGGTTTAAACCGTTTAAATTTAGGCTTAATTAAAGTGTTTAATATAATATTGTTATAAATTTTTATTTGTGTTTAAATTAATTCCTTACTTTTTCTAGTGCCTGCGTATAGGCTAATTTATTAAATATATGTATAAAAACCATTGCCTACTTTTTGGCTGACATTGTAATATTGTAGTTCTTGTTTTACAAATCGTATTATTTAAGTAAATCGTAATAATGTTCATAAATGATTAGATTAGATAACTTAAAACACAGAAAACTTAGCAATTGTTAAAGTTTCAACTACAATATGATAAATACGAACAAAAACAAATCAATTTATGGAGACATTAATTGCCTTGCATTGCCTTGCCTTGAAAAGATAAAATACCCGAGATAACATATAAAATCTAAAGCATTAAATACTAGAGAACCGAAAAAAAATGTTGCATTGGTTATCCCTTAAACTGGCCTCAATTGTATTGATTTAAATAGAAATATTTTATGGCATATTTATAGGCACTACAAAGGAAATTTAATAGGAAATTATTTAACAATTTAACAGTTTTTTTCTCTGTTTTTAGATTTCATGTGGCCACAAAGTTTTTTTTATGTTCCATTTAAGCTTTGCAAATAAAATTCCTTCACAAACTGTTTTTATTTTAAACCAAATAGATGAGAGAGAATCTTAAAAAAGATTTTTGAAATTCTTTTTTCATATCTTTTCTTTCAATTTACTGTGATTGATGGCCAATCATTTTTGTATTTGGGTCAAATCAAGCATTCAAGCCATGCCAATATGATGAAAAACATTTAGAAGAACAAATAAAATCTCTGTTTCAGGAAGAACATTTAAAAATAATAGAAATCATGTACAGATTTGGCTTTAGATTTATGAAAATTGTTTTAAACAGATCTTTACATAGAATTATTGTTGATTTTTAATTAAAAGTTGCTCAAAATAATCCAGTATTTTGGGTACAATCTCCATTATTATTGGTTATCAAAACCAGTTCGTCACGATTACGACTTCCAGCCATAAGTAAAAAGTCTGAACGACTGTTTTTCAAAATATGAGAGCTGTGGTTTGTACACGGAGCTCTCATCTGTTAAGTTAACTTACTTACTTACTTAATTGATCATTACAACCTTTTTAGTCAGTATTATGACCTAACTTCTCACTTCACCTTTGTTTTGTGTGTAAATTTTATCCCTTACCCGCTACAGTCCGGACTGTAGTGTGTACGTGTCCCTACGTAATGGGGACGAGCCCCCCGTGGTCGGCTGAGGGTGGGTTAGTGTGAAGCCAGGGACGTTCGATTAAAAAAAATGAGTTGCGGAACCTACAAATTAAAGTGGACGCCAGATTTTTGAGAAACTTTTCATGGCAATTTCCCAGATGACTACCGAAAGGAAGCCGAAGAAATATTTGGGATTTGATATTTGAAGGAAGTTGATATCCCTTCATGTTGAGCGCACAACATGCCAATTGATGGCTTAGGTATATGCCGCAATGCATAAGATCCTTGCTTGATCTCTTCCCTTTCTGCCTACCTACGCATCTAAACCACGGCACTACGCACTACATAATGAAAAGATTTGTTATGTTTGATGTTTGGTTTGTTTGTTATGATACCATTATCATATAACAACGACTCAAATAGTCTTAATGAAAATTTATATTGCATATTTTATGGCTGGTTTATAATAGAAAAATGTGTTGCATAATTAAAGGGTTACTTTTAATTTTAATTTTTTTATATAAAAACAACTTAGACAGCATATCCATTGCTTAATTGGGTTTCTTTTTAACATTTCCATTAGCAGTCTGAAAAATTAGGACAATTTCTATTCCAGACTTTTAACAAATAAATGAAAATTTAATTTTTGGCCCTGTAACTATGCTATTCAATTCGCTTACTTCTTAACACTAATTTAATTTCCCAATGAAAAGAAAAAAAAGGAAACCTCAAACATAAGCTTGGTTTTGTAAATGCTTAACAAACCATAAACAAATAAAGACATTTTTTTAAAAACATTTTCTGTCTGTCTTTATTGTAAATATTTAAAAAACAATGAAGACACCAAAAAAAAAATAAATCTCCTAAAAAGATACACAGTAAAAAAAAGGTTGCTGTTCATGCGTTCTTTTTTTGTTCGCTTACATACCAATAGGATTATAAAAACGCTTTAAGTCTCCTTAAGAGCTTTAAATAAGAAGAAAAAGGTCTCTAAAAATATTAGAAAATCGAAAGGAAACAAGTGGCCAATGTTAAAGCAACTGCCAACAGAATGAGGTGGCTAAGAGACAGGAAAAAGCAAGTCTTTATGAAATAAAGTTATTCTTTAAACATCCTTCAGCTTTTTCCTTTTCAAAAAGGAAAAATAAAAACCTATTTAAAGTCTTAAACATAAAAACGAAAGCAAATGAGAAAAATATTCCAAAATAGGGAGTAAAATACAGTAAAAAAATAAGGAAAATCATCACAAACATAGGTAACAGATGCAAAATTTTGCTTTCTTTGGATTTAAAAGTCAATAGTTTTTAAGGTTTATATCAAATCGTACCTAAAAGTAGGCAACAAAACGTTTAAGTGGTTAGAACATAGACAGATGCCTAAAGCAGAGTAGCACTTTAACACAGTTTACTTAAAATCACAATAAAAATGGAAAAATAATTTAAAATCATTTTCAATTGTTATGTTCAAATTTTGCCCCTTAAAGTAGGCTACTAATATCAAATACAGTACAGTGATTGGTGTTAATGTTAGAAGGACCAAAACTATAATATGATATCAATTTGATATCAATTTTTTCCTTAGAATTTTTATTTTTATTATCAAAGTTCATTAGGATTTTTATTCCTAAAGTATGCTTTAATTCACTACATTTTATTAAAGCTTTTAGAAAGTATGTTAAATAACAAAAATTTTTTTTAAATTTCGCCAATAAAATGTAAATTTTAATGACCTACATTTGTTAACGCCTTAGCTTATGCCTTAAATAAAAACTTAAAATCTATTAACCACAAGAAAACACATTTTAAATTCAACAATTAACACAACATGCATACACACACACACACACACACAGAGAGAGACAGAAAATTATTTAAATTCCATTTTAAATAACTTTCAATAACCAATTCAATTACCCACTCTATTGTCTCTTGTATTACACGCACACACACATATTGCTACTGCTATTCTTTACACACTTTCACTTGTTCTATATTGCTCTTCGTTTCTCTTTTGCGTTTCTAGTGCTTGCTCACTAACACAATAGCAGTGGTGCTACAGCATAAAAATCCTCTTTTAATTACACACTTAACTGAGCACTTATAGGCGTTAATAAGTTTACAACTTGTCGTTTGTTGTTCACTGTTGGGACAACAACAGCAACAACAATAAAAAAATAACAGCAAAACAACAGTTATTGCATTAATTGACTACCATTGCCAACCAATACCAATACATTGAAAAAGTAACAGAGAGAGAGGCAGAGTACGTAGGTATAGCATTAATGAACACCCGTTTTTTTGTTTCTCTTTGGCTCTGTGTATGGTGTTGTTGAAATAAGTGTAATGGCTGGTCTAGTATTGTTTATTCCCTGCTGTTGTAATGTGATGCCAACAACGGCAAGGACATTGAAAACAACATTTAAAATAATTTTTTTTTTGTTGTCTCTTTTATTTCTTTTTTTTTTTTTGTCTCTCTGAAATATTTAAAATGTTGGGGTTTTTTTTGTTCCAACATTTATGTCATGTTGACAGTTGCTTTAGACAGTTTTGCGTACTTTTTTCTTGGTTGTTGTCTTTAAACAGAGAAGAAAAAATTCACAGTCATCTTTTACAGGCTTTGCCTCTAATACTGAAACTATTTATTCATATTGCAAATAGTTGTGGAAAAAGAAATTGTAATCTTTCGTAGATTACAAAAAAAAAAGTTTTACGCCTTAAAGTATATTAAGATTTTTTGTTCGACCTTAAAAGTATGCAATATTTTTAGTATACTTTAAGCTTAACTAAGTAAGTATGTTGTTCGCCTTGGTCTACTGCGTTCAAAGGCTAAATGAGGCTTATTGGCTGCTGTTTATTCTCCAAAATACCAACAGAAGCTATTAAACATACAAACCGTATGTTAAGGCTACTCAATCTCATTCGAATTAAGCGTACCAGCATTTAAAAAAAACAGTTTTATTTAAATAAAATGTTGCCTATCTTTAGGCTTTTATAAAAAAAATTACTTTCTTAGTAAAAATGATAATGATTGCCTTGAAATTAGGCCAAACGTTAAACCTTGATTTTATGGCTTTAATTATAGCCTACTTTAAGGCTGTAAGTTAATTTAAAAGTAAATGCTATGTAAATTTCAAAACGATATAATTTTTTTCTATTTTTTATTTGAGAACAAACAATATTCTTCTCCACAGCTTTCAATAACCACAGGAATATTACTTTTTTGTGTAAATGATGGTCATTGTATTCTATTTCAAAGGAGTTGCTGCTTTTGTGATTGTGGGCCTGTTGTTTCATTGTGACTAACATTTTACTGCACATACTTACAAGCTGTGTTGAAATTTCAACGCCTAGTGGCGTAAATACTTTTCAAAGTCTTCAAGCCTGTGAGATGTCTGTTTTTTTGTTGCCATTTTAGTTTTTGTTCGCCATTTTAGTTTAAAACTATGGATTCTTGTCGCTAAAGTTTTTGATGAAAAATTTTTGCAAAAAATTTCCCATTTCTCCCCTTTAATTTGCCTCTATTATGCGGCATTGTTTCAGTTGTTTTAACTGGTTTTTTTAAACACGATATTTTCTATAGGCAGTCTTTTAAATTCTTTGCTATTTTAAGTGCTGCATAGTATGTGCACGTTTCGTTATTTTTATTTTAAAAGTTTTTAGTTTTTTATGCTTTCGATAAGAAATTGAAATTTTTCCACTAATTTATGATGCCGTTCAACTGGCTGCAAATTTTACTGGAAAGTTTTCCGTTTTACGATGGCAGTTTATTTAGATTAGATTCGAACAAGAAATACAAGTATTTTTTAAATGTTTATTTAAGAAAATTGAATTTTAATTCCGAGGAATTCAAAAAAATTCAAATCCTGCGTGGTTTATTTAAATTGTGTATCATACTCAAATCTACGTACTCTAGGCGGTACTGCGTTGACTTATGGGCAAAAAATTCTGAGAGGAAATTCATATTTTGTCGTATTCAGATGCCAAGACTGGAGCTTGAACCAAGTTCTCAAGTCTAATAAGCCAACATACTACCTACTACTAGACAACAATGACTTCAGCAAATTCCCATTCTATCTGAATCCGGATGTGTGCTTTGAAATCCTTTCAGGTATCTACCTGGAAATTGATCCTATAAAGTAGATATTAAGGATGAGATTTTAATAGACCTTTTTTTCACGCCGAGGAGGGGTAAATGTACCTAACCGCACTATAGAGGAAGTCGTCACATCCTCCGTGTGTGGGGCCCTCACCCACTAAATCCCCCCTCGTCTCCTGTGGACTTGTTTGTGCCCACTCCGGAACTACGGTGGTATTACTTCGGAGTGGAGTCCTTTTGGCCCTTTGGCACCTTCATGTTCATATCCGCGTCCGGATTGCGAATCGAAAGTTGAGGAGTCATCCAAGCGTCTCCACTATTCCTTTCGTCTAGATCATCGTCTCGGTTACGCCCGGCACGTGTGACTGTATCACCTATGCCGACATGCTTACTCGTTCTGCAGCTTCAAGATCTCTCTTCTTCCGTCTCAGAACGCGCTCTACGTAATTCACTACCGAGGTCCAATTTTCACTACTCGCGGTCATAACCCCGACAATATTAGCGGCTGTAACCGTTCCAACTATTGATGTCAGTACAGAGCGATAGCTCTGCTCTGCGTCATCAATTACCTCCCCTTCCTCGTACAGGCAGTAAGGGGAGGCGGCCTTGCCCATTCTGTACAGATATTTCCTAAAATATCCGTGACGCGATAGCATCTGTGTAACGTAGTAGTTTGTCGCTCCAAATTTCCGACCGATGGCCATGGCCTTATGTCCGGGATAAGTCCCGCGGTCCATCTTCCTCTATCCTCCTCGTTCCATCGTTGTTGCCATTTTGAAATGGTGTTTTCCCTGAAGTAACCGGTTATATGATTTCCAGCCGATTTCACCTTATAAATCTCCATCCGCTCTACCGCCAGCAGATCCACAGGGATTATACCCGCTATCACCAGTACGGTCGGAGCGGACACTGTACGGTACGCCGACGCGACACGCAATGCAGCCGTTCTCTGTATCGATACAAGTGAGTTTGCCCTCTTCTTAACATCTAGTGTTTCGGCCCAAATTTCGCTCCCATAAAGCATAATGCGGTTTCCAACATCCATCAGGAGTCTCCGTCTCGCCGGTAGCGGTCCTCCAATATTCGCCATTAGTCTGCTGAGCTGTCCGACGATCTTCTGGGCCTTGTTAGCCGAGTACTGAATCTGATACGAGAAAGTCAGTCTGGGGTCCAGCCTTATTCCCAGGTATTTCACCGAGCTCTCGGTCCTAATTATCTCGTTTCCAATGCTCATGTTCACATGCAAGGAGATACGACGACCAGTGATTAGCAGCAATTCCGTTTTATGCATGGCCAGGTCTAGGCCGTGGGAATCCAACCATGCTTTTGTCCTTAGCATAACGCGTCCCAATTTTCGTTGTGCCTCTTCCGTGTTCCTGGCCGTGATAACAGCTGCGATATCGTCTGCGTATCCAACCAAGAAAGTTCCGTCCGACATATCCTCCCTTTTAATAGACCTTAACGGAGTTGCAATTGAGACCTGATGAAGCCCTCTTAAAGTGTATGCCCTACTAGCCAATTCGTTACCATAGAAATTAGAATGTCCAGAAATCCAAGCAAATTTCATGCATTACAAAAGCAATTAAGGAAGCCTTACTGACACCCCATGTTAATTGCAATTAAAATGCATTCAAGTTTCAGCATTTATTTCAGGGCGGCAGGACTACTGCACAAACGTATTATTTTTTTAAGTAAAAACTGAAGTGGACCACAATAATTTTATGAATAAATATTTAAAAATTTTACACCCACACACACGCAATTAACAACAATTTGGTTTTTGCAACCATAGTTAACCATATTGCAACATAATTTTTATTTAAATTTTTTTTTTCATTATTTTTCTCCATGGAAATGTTTTTAATTGTTTAAGATTCGTTTAAAAAAAAACATAAAATTCCGTGTGTTATAAGGAGGGCCGGGTATGTGTATTAATATTTGCCATGTAGTATTGGGTGTTGCACAATTACGGAAATGTTGCAAGCCTGTTATGATGCATGTGCTTGGGACATAAACACAAACACAAAGCAGGCGGGCGGACAGCTAGGCAGGCCGGCAGACATTAACAACAAACGTTTCATTCACCTTTTAATCAGAGCCCAGCAATCTACTACGAACAGCCAACAACCTACAGTCGAGACAATATAATACAACGAGTGCATTGGAAAGCAAAGGGGAATTGAATGGTTACTCATGGGCATAACTCGTTGGTGATTTTCTGCCATCAACACAACATAATCACTTTGCTCGCCTTTAAATATAAATTACAACGTGTATGCATTACGTTTAAAGTATTAAAAAAACGAAAAGAAAAGAAAACATATTTTCTTTTTGCTCAACGAAACAAGTGAACAAAATTTTTTGTTTCCAAAAGAAATTTAAAAAAAAATCGAAGGGAGTTTAAACATGAGGCTTTAAGGTATCGGTTTACTTGAAAATAAAATCGTTAAAAAAAAGAAAAATATTAAAAACAAACAGTAGCAGTGAAAGAAAAATAATCGATAACAAAATACCCAACAACTACAACAACAAAGTCCGACGTTTACAAAGCAACACAGTTTGTTAAAGTTTTTCTTGTTTTTGTTTTTACCATGAAAAATGAGTTGCAATCGCTTTTAATTTTTTCATCTTTTTTTTGTTTGTTTTTTTTTGTTTTAAATTTCAAACAAATAACCTCTCCTGCCTTATGTTTTTTTTTGGCACTCTTTCACCATATTTACATGTTGTAATTAATGTTGTTGTTGCTGTAGTCGTGGTGGATTTAAATATTTAATTTCACAAATTAAAAGAATAAATAAAATCCAAGTATAATAACATTTAACAACTGCAATAGCAATTACATGCCATTACATACACAATAAAAGTGTTGTAAAACTGAACGAATATAATATTCCATAAGATTGATTGATTGATTGAGAAATTAATTTACAATGGGTGTTTTTTATAGAGGTATAGAACTTTACGTTGGCATTACTTTTCAAGATGGCGACCGATTTAACAGCTGTCAAGTGATTTATTCTCAGTTTGGTTTGGCAATTCATCATGAATAGACTCACGCCTGAACAACGCTTGCAAAGAGTGCAATTTTATTTCGAAAATAATGGTTCTGTGCGGAAAACGTATCGCGCACTACGTCCATTTTATCGTCGACAGAATCGTCCATCAGAGCAGTTAATTCGATGGAACCATGGAACGTTTACGCACCACGTTTACTCTTATTGATAACTCGCATCCCCAGAGACGCTGTACGGTGCGTACAGAAGAAGCTATTGCTGCTGTAGAGCGTAGCATTTAGGAAGACCCGAATGAGTCCATCCGCCATCGAGCACCGGAATTGGATCTGTGGATCCATCCACTTTATGGAAGATTTTGCGGAAGGATCTTGGTTTGCGTGCTTACAAAATCCAACTCGTGCAAGATTTGAAGCCAAACGATCATCAAATTCGTCGAATGGGCCCAAAATGAGATTACCGTTGTTCCCGATTTTCATAAGCGAATTTTGTTTAGCGATGAAGCGCACTTCTGGTTGAATGGCTACGTCAACAAACAAAACTGCCGCATTTGGAGTGAAGGTAATCCTCAAGTGTATGTGGAAACACCGTTACATCCAGAAAAACTGACTGTTTGGTGCGCTTTATGGGCTGGTGGAATCATTGGTCTGTACTTTTTCAAAAACGATGGTGGCCAGAACGTTACAGTCAATGTTGATCGGTATAGAGCCATGATTACTAACTTTTTCATTCCTGAATTGAATAACCATAATGTCCAGGAGATGTGGTTTCAACAAGACGGCGCAACATGTCACACAGCTCGTGCCACAATAGATTTATTGAAAGACACGTTTGGTGACCGCCTAATTTCACGTTTTGGACCTGTGAATTGGCCTCCAAGATCTTGTGAATTAATACCGCTAGACTACTTCCGGTGGGGCTATGTAAAGTCATAGGTCTATGCGATAAAGCCACAAACGCTTGACCATTTGGAAGACAACATTCGCCGTATTATTGCCGATATACGGCCACAAATGTTGGAAAAAGTCATCGAAAATTGGACGTCCAGATTGGACTACATCCGCGCCAGCCGTGGCGGTCATATGCCAGAAATCATATTTAAAATGTAATGCCACAAGATTATCTTTCGGATAAATAAAATTCATGTCAATCGAATAATCCATCGTTGTTTTATTGCAACTTAAAGTTCTATACCTCTATAAAAAAAACACCCTTTACAAGGGGTGGTTTATGAGACGAATCTAGCGATTTCTCGATAGTCTAACTGAGCCACACCTGACGCTGACAGCTAGAAGTAGAAGCAGAGAGGATTAATACCGTTGGATCCCGATTAATGTGGAGTTTATAGTCTTTCTATCCAAGTATAAGCAGCCATTTAATCACTATGCAACATTGCAATGATCTGGTGGTCTAAATGAGTTCCTGACATCCAATACCTCGATATTCACACCACTTCCCGCTTTCTCATCCAATTTAGAGCCATCGGTGCATATTTTTTTCAGAATTTGGAGGAGGATCTCATATCATATCTCATTCAGATAGTTTTAAGGTAGCAAGAATAAGAGTACTCTAGCATGTTCATAAAAATATTTACGCCAGTAGTTTTGCCGAAACTGCTCCAGAAGGAACTAAGTAGGAAATCAATTTAGCAGTATGTAAACTAAACTGGTGGCTGTTGTCCCCAAGCCACTAGGAATAAGGATGGGAGACAGCCTTCTTACGATCATTTGGAATCTTGCAATTACATTGTTTTGCAGTTGCAATCAAACTTTTTTATACCATATTTTATATGACAGTGTATGAACATTTAAAACCCAATTGAAAACTTGCTTCATCATGCAAATACCACATAATAAAATTAAATTGCAAAGCCAGCAGTTTTGTAGTAATTTTGTAATTTCCAATTAATATTTATTAAAGCTTTGCAACTATAGGTGTGAAAAACATAACATATTTCGTATGACCTATAAAGAACAGTGCATACTTTGAGGCTGCACTGGTTCTCATTAAGCCAACAAACACAATTTTAATCACCAAATTGTGTAAATTTTTCGCAATTTATCATGAGTTTTATTTACAGCATCGAAATCTAATTTGAATAGCAGCTGTCTGTCAACAAATGTGTGTGTATGGGGTTTATAATCACAACACTTTTGTTGGCATTGTAGAGACTATAATTAGGTGCCATAAAATTATATGTGGGCTCGCCTTTATATGTGGAGTGGCAATATTTAAAATAAATTTGTTTCGTTTCATTGTTTTTCCTATAATCGTATGGAAGCCAATTCATTATAACAATTAATTTTATTTTAAATATACGCACAACCACATTAAAAATAGTTTAATTTTGAAGCATACTTTTAGGTGTTTATATGTGGTTGTATTATAAAATCAGTTGGAAATTAAATGTTTTGCTTAGATTGAATATTTTAAGGTTATTATTTAGAATTTGACTTTTATTATTATTATTTTTATATTTGATTTAAAATTTTTAGAAAAACCAAAATCTCTACTAAACGTTTAAACGCTTAAACATTTTATAAAGAGTTTTTGTTTTTCATTGTACGAAAAAAATTTGTTCAAAAATTATTGGAAACAATTTTTATAGAAATTCTATTTAAGGTACTTTATTGCAATCAAAAATATTTGCTTAAGCACTAAGCGGTTTTAAGGCACTCGATTATTCTTAAAAATAATATTTTTAAGTTTTTTTTTCATTAAAATTTTGGTAAAAGTTGTAGCAAATATTTATATTCTATGCAGTATTGCATTATCATAGCATAGTAAGAAAGTAAGGTATGAATAAATGTCGCTATTTCTACGGAACCTGATATGACTAAGCTTTTTAGGGCATCTACCAATTTAACATAACCTAACTCAACCGTAAATAACGAATTGTTTTCGATACTTACCAGGAAAAAGGAGGTTTTGTGGTTAAAATGCATTTTTCAACTATTTTTTTGCAGCCATCAATTTTAAAATTCTTCTTATTTTTTAGTTCATTTAAATCTATTGAAACAAAAACAACCTGTTGTATGCCTTAATGGCTTTTGGCCATTTAGATCGAATGCATGCATGGCCCCTAGCAAAAAAATTAAATTAAAAGCTTTTAAATATTTGAAATGAATTTCCAGTTGCTCGTAAATTTACTTGAAAATAAAGCCAAAAATACTTGAGGTTTGAAACAATACTTGATTTAAACTATTTTTTTCTATTTTTTTATTTCCTATTTATCCAGTGCGTATGAGTATGAGTATGTTTATTACAATTAATATTAATCATACCATATGGTGGTGTTTACTTTTAAAATTGAATCTTTCTTTTGTTTTAGGCGTGAAAACTTCTTTTTTTCATATTCAAGATTTCTTTTAAAACATTCCATGCACACTCACTGAAAACGCATTATCGTCCAGTCATTTCGAAATTGTTTAGAAAACAAAAACAACACTCACACCTATACGCACACACTATTTTGCTTTTCGTTTAAAAATAAACTCATCAGTCTTACTCGTCACCTCACACTGTTTTTTTTTTTTTTTTTTTTTTGTTCGGCTTTGCCCGAGTGAGAGATCAATGGAAATTGAAATTAAGCTGACAACAAAAATAAAGACAGTAGCGACAGACACACAGACAGATGGTTAGTTCAACCCTAATAGTAAAAACAATACGAATTGCGTAGTGGTGGTGGTGATAAATCATTTTTAAAATGAACTTTAAGAGTGACAGACATTTGAAAATCCCTGTATTGACTTAAGACAAGCATTTGTGTTCTCCTCCTGTTCTGCTTTCTTTTTGCAGTGTTGATGTTAGTATTAGGCAAGTCATAACCATTCTCACCCCTACGTTATGGTTATCATTGTTATTTTATTGCTGTTGTTCTCATGGCTAGTGGCTGTTCAATTCTATTTTTAAGTGTGTCTCAATTGTGGGCTATAAAGTGATATTAAAGCATGAAAACATTTTGTTTTTGTTATTGTTATCGAGCGGTTTAAAAGATATTTTAAAGCACATTTTCTTTTTGTAGGGTGTTAAAATTCTTATGATTTTAAATTCTTTTTGTTCCTAATTCTCTAAAAAAATTTCATACATTTTGTCTACGATTTCAACGATTTGAATTGTATGTAAAATGTCTTAAATTTTTCTTAAGAATATTCTTAAAATTCAATTAAATAGGTACCCGAATCCAATATGTCCTTTTTAGAAAGTCGTTAATCCGTTCCGTATTCAACATCCGTGTGTTTCAAAGTGGGCAGGTACAACTAATTGCAGAACTTCTTACTTACCTCATAGCCTGCAATTGTGTTTATTCAGGATGACAATATCTCTAGATAACCACACAGCTACAACAGGCAATTAAATTCTGACGCAACGACCTCTATGCTGGTTTACAGCTATCCCTCAACAAGATGGCAGAGCAATGCAGTCTGCGCAATACGTGAGACATTCCAGAAAACTGCTGAATTGATAAATTGGCCAGCTACAAAGCAACCGCTGAACTTTCTGTTGCCTTCTCTAGATAGGGAACCCATTGAGACACTGCACGCTGAGATTGGATTGGTGGTGGTGGATTGCATACGGCCAATAATGTTTACATGAAATTTCTTTATCCAATTCCATCCTTTAATTAGGCTGTAATCAGACACATTACGTTCCCCAATAAGAAATTTATTATTTAAAATTTAATTTTAGAATCCCTTATAATGTTTTATTTGCCAAAATCAATTATTATTTGGCAATAATAACTGTCAAGCGCATACTTTTAGGCTTTTGGAATAATTGTTATTGTACATTAAAATAAAAAATTTTATTTAACATGGATTTATAATTGAATTATTATTTAATATGGTTTATTTTATTCATTTAGTACATAATATACAGATAAACTAAACAATTTAATTTGTTTTCATTAAATACTTAAAAAAAGATTATAGAGAGATAATTCCCTTAACGCCTGATGTTAGGCACTATAATTTTTATTGAACACACTCAATAATTATTTTAATATATTTAATTATTTAACCACAAGTCAAATGTTATTTTTTTATTTATTTTTTTATGTTATTGCTGCTGTTATTGTTGGCTTAGCTTAAAATATCAAAAGCGTTAAATTGTAATAAACAGTTACACAAATACAACAATAAAAACGAAGCATTTATAAACAAAACACCAGGGAATACCCAGGGTGAGTAATAATGTAAAATGCCAGTAAAAAAAAAGAGAAAAAAGAACAGAAATTGGCATTAAATTACAAAGTTTAAATGGCAACACATACATACCTACGCTTAAACACATTTAAACATTCGGATTTTCTTTTTAATACAATAAATTAACGCAATTAATTAATGGTTGTCCCGCACATTATTTGTTAAAAAAAAATTGTGGTAAAATAAGTTTTTGTTTTCAAGCTTTAGAGGATTTGAATTATTACGATGGATTACAAGCATTTAGAGAAATTTTAATGAAACAAAAACCAAAAACGAATGCGTAAATAAACACGATTGAAATGATTTTAAGCGGTTTTGTATTTTAAATTTAACCATTTTGATTTTCAAATAAAAACTAAAATTTCACCCCCCTTCACAATAGTCATCCATCATTTAGGAATCCTTAAATCTATTCAATTACGTGCAAGTATTCCTTTATTTAAAACAGATTTTTCTTTTGTTTTTTTTTCTTCCAAGTTTTTGTCTTAAAAAACATGAAAATTAAAAGAAAAACATATTTTTTTAACAGCTTAGCACTCAATCCAAACACATTCGTTTTCGTTGCAAAAGGAAGAAAAGGTTGTTAAAAACATCTGTAAATATTATTTTAACGTTCATTTAAACTAAAACTAAAGCTAAAAGGAAATGAAAAAGGATGAAGGATTAAAACCCAATAGGAAATACATCGTTTGAGGAGAACTTTTAAGTTTGGATTTTATTATCTCCTTTTTAGGTTTTCTAAAATCATAAGCAAAGCTTTAATCTTGTATTCATATTTAATAGTTTAAAAATTATTTCTATTGTTAAACATATCCTAAAGGTTTTTTTTTTATCAAAAAAGAAAGGGTGGCTGTAGAAAGAAGCATAGTCGTTTCGAATAAATAATTTGCTTTTCTTAGACAAATAGTGTTGCAATGTGTTTCTACACTTGAAAACACTTTTGCTTAAACAAACATCATTACATGCCAAATATTGTAGACAAAACGGAGACGTAGCAGTAGTTAAAATAACGATATATCGACGCCTCCATTCTATAACTTTCTAAGTGTACTTAGAATGTTTTTAATACTCTTGCATTTTTAAATTCTAATTCCTCTAACTTAAATACTGTCAAAATTTGGTTAAGATGCGCCTATCCGTTCCGAAGTTATAGGGAAAAATCTACTTCGAATACCCATATAGTCGTATGTCTCGCGAAAACTTTGAGAGCTCATAACTCAAAACACACTTTTTCAACCTAGAATGTTATAGAACGGAGGCGTCGATATGTACCATCTAGTTCACAGTCACCAAAAAAAACCGGCTGTAAGATAAAAGTAACATTTTGAATTGACGGCACGTTCAAATGTCGTGAACACCCGCAACAGCTTTTTTTCAATTGCAAAGGATTCTCCAAGCCCCATAAGCAGTAATTTTCCTTGGTGACTTGGAGTTTCATTTTAAAGAATGTCTTGTTCAATCTTGTTCGATCACTAAACGATCAATAATCGCAAATACATTGCTTTCACTAAATAAACAACGCTACAAATGAAAGATACAATATACATAACAGCTTACAGCCTTGCCAGATTGATTTGATAACATAACAATGCATTGCAATATTTCTCTCAAAAGTGTAAATATTTGAAGTATATTTGAATAATTTGTGTGCGATAATTTTTACACATACCAGCATTGCCTTTAGTGTCTGTTGCTCACTGTTATCATACTTGTTTCCCTACAATTTAAATTTTACATTCTCTCGTAGCCTCTAGAGATCATAATATAAACAAAAACTAAATCAAATGCTCTCTTGTTGGGTTTGTTTACAAAGGAAAAAAATCTCTCTGGCCTACAGGCACAGTTAGACGACGCTACTGGTATTATGCTTGTTATTATACACGAACTGATGTTCCCATCATTAAACGAACGACCAAAGGCCGAACAATGTATGTTTATTTATTGAAAAATTTATGTATATAGGTGTGTTTGCGAGTATATGTATGTGTGAGTATTTATTTAATAACTAAAGTAGTCGTTTATAGTTGTAGCACAATAGTCAAGTGTTGCATAAAGACAAACTGCACAATTACAATATAAAACATATGTATGTATGGTATGTATATATGCCATCATATGAAGCTGTTCACGTATACTTCCTTCAATTCTCTCCCTCTCTCTATCTCTCTCTGTCTCACATTGTTTGTAATTTATGAATAAGTAATTTGTGCTCTATAAAGCACATACATATACTCGTACAGCATGTATGCAGTACATAGTTAAGGATGAAAGATGTTGGCAGATATAAATTTCATTTTTAGTTAAAAGCCATTTAAAAAAAGGCGCTTTAAATAATAATGAAAATGGCAAATAAAATAAAATGAAGAGAAATAAATCTATAAATAAATTTCAGCAATTATTGTAAAAAATAACTGTGATTTTAAGTGTAGTTGCGATTTCACTTCGAATATATTGGCCCCTTAAACACGCTTTGTTCTGTTTTAAATTTTTTCTCATTGTCTATCACCCCCTCCCTCTCACTCTCTCTCTCTTTTGAGCATAAAATGCAGCTGCTGGTGTTGTTCTTTTTTTATTATGTATACATGCCTGTTATTTTTTTCTCCCAAAACATCTTGAAACCAATCATCACCAGCATCATCAGCATCATCATCATCATCGTCGTTGTTGTCCCATTTGTTAGCGTCATCAATATACGAGTGTATGACAATTGCCACGCTACTAAGGCTGCCAAAGTTTAGCATAGAGCTTCATATGAATGTTTCATATGTAAAATGGAAATCGCATAACGAATTTTGTTATTCTTCTTTTTTCTCTTCTTCTTCTGCTTCTTTTCTTCAAGCGTAACATAATTTTATTTTTTGTTTTTCGTTGTACTCCTTAGGTTTGTAGTGTTAAAAATTGACTCCCTGAGTGTGCTGTACGAGCCCTTTACGGCTGTAGGCGAAGTTGTAGCAACAGCATCAGCACCAGCAGCAGATGTAAAAGATCAAAACATAACAATTCATGATAAAACATGTTAAAGTTCTTAAGAGTTCTTAAGTTTCTTGCCACCGGAAGTCTATTTTCTTTTAAAAAACAAATTTGAATGCACATTACAAAAAAGGAATAAGCAAAGTTAGCAAGCATCACAAAATAAATAAAATTTACCTTCTTTTCATAAAAAAAATATAAAAACAAATAAAATAAAAACTAATGGTTTAAACGTAACAGCGAAAACAAGAAAAAATTTCAGAAAATTTGAATTTTAATGGATTTGTATTAAATTTTTTTTTTAAAATTTTGAATGTCTTTTATACATATTAAAAGCTTATAAAGCCTATTTAAATTCTAATTTGATATATTTTCTTTTCCTTACAGATCAGTTTTTTAAAAGCAGTTAAACAAACATGCAGTTGCCAAGTCAATTAATGTATAAAATCACTTTGGGGATATTCCTTACGCTATGCGCCCACAGTACCGGCGAATTACTAAGAGATGAAGGTAGGCACAGTATCAGAACGAATTTTTAAAAAAATCAAAATTCTTTGTCTTAATTGCTCTGTAAATTAAAATTATTTTCATTATATTTCTTTATAGCTTCCCTTAATAACCTGTATAACACCCTGCTGCAACGTGAATACGCTGGTCCGGTGGTATTTCCCAACCAAAGAGTCGTACGTAAGGCCCAACGGTCACCATCATTACGATTGCGTTTCGGTCGACGGGCCGATCCCGAAATCGATCAAATGCCCCAGACTGCCGAGAAACGTTGGTTCGGCGATGTCAATCAGAAGCCCATACGTTCACCATCGCTAAGGCTGCGTTTTGGTAGACGTAGTGACCCCTCTATGCCTATACACAGCGCCTATGATATAATGATGAATGAACAGCAATTGGCAGAAACCAATGACAATGATTATAATGATGCCTATGACGGATACTATGAGCGTGTGGTAAGAAAGCCCCAACGTTTAAGGTTTGGTCGTAGTCTACCATTCCAGGCGATTAACAATGTCAACGAAAACCAATTAAGCAATGATATCATGGATAATGAAGAAGATTTCGATTTGGCTAACAGTGAAGATGATTTCTATAACACCCTGATGCATTCCCAAAAAATCAGAAGCCTTTTGATGTCCCTACAGAAAAATAACGATGAGGATATGCGTGCAGTTCGTGCTCCTTTAGATGAAGAAGGCGAAGAATTTGAACGAGGCATTAGGAAACCAGGTCCATTGCGTCTACGTTGGGGCCGTAGCACTGGTGGCAGAAGTTCTCAAGTCAATAGCGAGGATAAGAACATTAATGAGCTGGATCAAAAGGTAAAGATATCCTAGTTTCTTTTATTGTTATCGAAACATTTCCTTTAGAAAAATATTGTTATCGAAAAATTTTCTAGAGAAATTTTATGTTATCGAAAACTTTTCTATGGAAAATTCATGTTATCGTAAAATTTTCTGTAGAAAATTCATGTTATGAAAAAATGTTCTTTAGAAAATTCATGTCATCGAAAACTTTTCTATAGAAAAATCAAGTTAACGTCAAATTTTCTTTAAGAAATTCATGTTATCGAAAACTTTTCTTTAGAAAATTCATGTTATCGAATACTTTTCTATGGAAAATTCATGTTATCGAAAACTTTTCTATAGAAAAATCATGTTATCGTAAAATTTTCTGTAGAAAATTCATGCTATGAAAAAATTATCTTTAGAAAATTCAAGTTATCGAAAACTTTTCAATAGAAAATTTATGTTATCAAAAAAATGTCTTTAAAAATTTCATGTTATCGAAAACTTTTCAATAGAAAATTCATGTTATCGAAAACGTTTTATAGAAATTTCATGTTATCGTAAAAACTTCTGTAGAAAATTCATATTATCAAAAAAAATTTTTAGTAAATTCATGTTATCGAAAACTTTTCAATAGAAAATTCATGTTATCGAAAACTTTTCTATAGAAAAATCATGTTATCGTAAAAACTTCTGTAGAAAATTCATATTAAAAAAAATGTTCTTTAGTAAATTCATGTTATCGAAAACTTTTCAATAGAAAATTCATGTTATCGTAAAATTTTTTGTAGAAAATTCATGTTATCAAAAATTTTTCTTTAGAAAATTTATGTTATCGTAAAAATTTCTGTAGAAAATTCATGTTATCGTAAAATTTTCTGTAGAAAATTCATGTTATCAAAAATTTTTCTTTAGAAAATTCATGTTATCGTGAAAACTTCTGTAGAAAATTCATATTATCAAAAAAATTTCTTTAGAAAATTCATGTTATCGAAAACTTTTCTATGGGAAATTATTGTTATCGAAAAATTTTATATAGAAAACTTTATTTTTATTTATAAAAAGTAATATATTAATGTAGTTAATCTATAAAATAATCTTGTTGTTTTATTTCTTTACAGAAAAAAGTCTCTGATATAACCAACAACGTTGATAAATCCGTTAATAATTCTAATAAAGACTAAATCCTAAACTCAAGGCATGGCTAATTGAAATATGAAATGAAAACATAAAACAAAAGGACTTCATTCTATTTAAGGCAGTAATAATACATATATTTATTTAAAAACAAAATAATTAGAAAATATAATTGAAAGCTGTACACATTTTATTCTCTTTTCTAATTTATGTTTTCGATGATACTGATACATTATGTAATGGAAAAAAATATTTAAAAATAAAAGTAGTAAAAACTATATACATATACAATATATATAAAATAATAAAAAATAAAGAAAAATAATAATTCTAAAAGTCCATAAACTTTAACATGAAAATCGAATTTTATTTATTGTAATTAAAATATTCTGTTTAATGTTTTGAAGAATAATAAAATAAATAAGATTGTATATAAAAAAGAAAATTATATGAAATAAAAATATATAATTTAGTCTTATAATAACTACAAAAGAATTGGCCCCTGTTTAAATTAAAAATTCAAATTTTTTAAAAGAAATTATGGAAATATACCAACCGACCTCTCTATTCTTGTTACTTTTATGTTAAAGAATTAACATGTATTTCTTTCCATATTTTATAAACCGAAAATAATAAATAGAAAAATTTAAGCTGCTTATTATGGAAGAAAAAAGAAAAATTTAAACTCTCATTGTCTAAGTATTAATAATCAAAAACAAAATAAAAAGAAATTCAAAAATTTATAGAAATCTAAGGAATTAATTTGAATACTTTAATTTAATTTATTTATTTTTTTATTTGTATTTTTTTTTTAATTTACACCATCATTAGAAAAATTAGCAAAAAATATTAAAATTAAAATTAAAAAGCAAAAAGAAAATTGATTGTATGTTCCATTTGTCTGTTAAAATTATTGTAAAACAAAGTAAATAAAAAAGAAAATTCTTGCAAAAAAAGAAATTAAATTAAAATAAAAATTTTAAAAGTAGCAGTTTATGTTAATTTCTTTAGTAACTCAAAAGAAAACAAAAATAAATATTAAATAAAATATTTAAAACATACTTATAATAACAACAACTATTTATGAACATATTAAATGGACTATTTTATTATTTATACATACAAATAAACAAACAAACAAAAATATAACAGAAAACAAAGAGAATATAAAATCATATTTAAAACAAAAAGACAAAAAAAAAGTAAATATTTCTATACATCTATACTATATTTATTATAAATGTAAATAGCTACACAGACACAGGACAAAAAAAATAATATAAAATACAAAAAATTAAAATATAAAACAAAAATTATATTATAATCTCTCATATGTATGTATAAAACAAAAACAAATAAACAAACAAAAAACCGAAAGTATATTGTATTGATTATTATAAAATAAATAAATAAATAAATAAATAAATATTATTATTATTATTATATTATAAAATACGGAGAATTTAAAACAAAAATTAATTTTGGAAACTTCAAATAAAAACCAACAAAAAAAAACTCAAACTTAAAAGGTTTCGAAAGACAGTGTTTTATTTCAAGAAGAAATTTTTAAGAAAATTAAAAAAAACGAAATTAGCTAGAATAGATCGGGAAAGCATAAAAGGTTCGGTTAGGATTTTGACTTAAAGCAAAGAATATGGATATAAAGAATACGCATCATGTAGAAGTAAAATTTCTTATGGCGGGTCGTAACATTACGACCCGCTCTCATCAAATTCATTTCTAGATGAGAGGGAGGAAGACAGAAGGAAAATGAACACAAACAAAGAGCGTAACAATGTGTTGCTCTCATCGCACGTATGTACATGTGTATGTATTCTTGTGTTTTTTGATTTAGTTGTCGATCAGACTGCGACAAGAACACATGTTTCGTGGATGTTTTATCATTTTATTTCAGAATAACACTCGAAGAATATTTTGTGTTAAAAATGTTCTGTCATTAGCCGGGCGTATTTCATTTTTTTATTTTGTCTCATAGTATAATTTATTTTAAATGCTTTGGAATGCTCGTTTTTTTTTTCTTTTAATAAAAAATGGTTTTTTATTCTTTTTATTTTTATTTATCTAAAAAACATGGCCTAATTTTTAAGCCAAAGATGGATAGCTTTATGTTCTTTTAATAATAAAATTGATTTTTTTATTCAATTTTTATTTATCCAAAATTATTAAGTCAAAGAAATAAAAATAAAAATAGCGTATATTACTAACACTTTTATATGGCTGTAAATAAATAAATTCTCTCAACTTATTTTCTTTCTCTTACTCACAAATCCATAACCAAAGGCATGTGTTAACCTAGAGGAAAATTGTTAGTAATAATTTCAAGTCTACTTATTAACCCAATGATATGTATATGTAATCGGAAAGTATAGAAAAATTGTACTGCGCTAAGTCCCTAAAGACACCATATTTAACTTGGCAAGTATTCTTCCAAAAATCGAAATCATTTCTCATTGATATTAGTGAATTCTACTGTGATATTTCCTTGGGCGTATAATTGAAGTCTGAAAAAAGCGACATGAACCTTCTTCTTTAAAAACTGACAAGATTTTTACGCTCTTTTTAACGAACATTCTTGATGTTCGTGTCCTATGTGTGTAAAAAGCCGAATATGTTCTTCCCCTGAGGGACACTAGAAAAATAAATAAAAAGTGGTCAAACAACAAAAACGCACGATGAGAACAACGCATTGTTATGCTCTTGGTTTCTGTATCATTCCCTTCTATCTTTCCCCCCGCGTCATGAAATATTTTTGAAAAATATTCCAAAATATGTTAAAATGCGCATTCTTTATACTTTATTTTCTTTGCTTAAAGTGAAACTCCCAATGACTATTCTAAACAGATTAGAGATATCATCTCTTTAATAGAAATCCCCAGCACTACCTTCTCAGTTCCCTTCTCTTCCTCGCCACTGCAGCTTCTGCAGTCCATGACTAATGCATCTCGCATGACGACATAAAATGCAATGTCCATTACCGAACAGATGAAGCCTTTAACACTCACAATATTCATCCCTGTTAATAAGAATAAATGCTTCCGTCTCCTACGACTTTGCGCTTGGCATGTACCGAACATATCCTGAAAAACAGTTTCTTTCTTTTCCTCGCCTCTGCAGCCTCTGCAGAGGTCATTGGCCATATGCTTCCTATATAAACACACATAATATAATATCTACTAAAGACTACGACAACAACCGTAAACGTGATCCTATGTTTGGAGTTAGGACAGGCCACTCCGATATTCTGAAACGACCTTCTTACTAAAACTACAGACTATGTGGTACCAGAAGTGATATTTTCCTCAGTGTTGAGGATTTTTCTCATTTCCAACGCAGACTGGTGCACTGTTATTCTCAGAAGGGTTAAAACTAGATAAAGGCACGGCTATTGTGGCCGTAGGTAGTCCCTTTAAATGAAAATTCTCAAGCGATTTTCGTTGACAGTCAGGATGTCTTAAGGGCAATTGAGCCAATCTGCTCTAAGTCACGACTAGTTTATGACTATAAGGACACTATAAGATCCTTTATATCGAAAAGTGATATTTTCCTCAGTGTTGAGGATTTTTCTCATTCCCGCGAAACATTGGAGAACTTCCAACGCAGACTGGTGCACTGTTATCCTCATGAGGGTTAAAACAAGATAAAGGCACGGCTCTTGTAGCTCTCGTAGCTAGGCCCCTCAAATGAAAATTCTCAAGTGATTTTGGTTGACAGTCAGGATGTCTTAAGGCCAATTGAGCCAATCTGCTCTAAGTCACGACTAGTTCATGACTATAAGGACCCTATAAGATCCCTTACACCAGATCGGATCAATCTTTGTTGGGTTCCGGGCCATAGTGGTGTATCTGGGAACACCATGGCTGGTACACTTGCTACGCTGTGGACGCTATTCATGCTACCTCTTTAGATCTATCTTGAGTTATTAGTTATATTTGGAGTAAGAATAAAAGACACGGGGAGCAAAGCGCATTTGGTCACATATCAATGACGGTAGAGTCGTTTTTCAACACAGGCTTAATAAGTCCAGCGTCGATTGGTGACAGTATTTTTTACAGGCCATTGTGAGGTTAGGTCGTCATGAAATATCTATCGCAGGGTATGTGAAGATAAAGAAAAATTTAAAACTATTAGCCTTTCACTTGAGTAAGGAATTCGTCGAACGTTTGATTCGGTCAGAAACCGAAATTCGGTTTCTCTTGAGTTTTGGAATGGAACTGTACTGACTAAGGAGACTACGTTCATCCTTGATTATCTAATTTATCTGTTATGAGCGAGCTTTGGTTTGGCTAAGATTCTATTCATCTCTTTTTCTTCTTCTCTGAAATGATCGTAATGGGCCCAATGACCTTCGAATGTAATTGTAATTACTACCATAGCTATATACGTGATTAAACCAGTCAACCAATTTTACACCTTATATGTCAGTGGTCGACACACTTGCCATAAAGAAGCGACATTTTCAGCCATCTTTATAAGGAGTAATGCAATAGACGGATTCATTTTGGAGTCGGGAAGGTGAATATTGGTTTGTTTTATCACAATAGGGCTAAGCTTTGGTGTAAGTAAGACCGTATGTGTTACCTACCCTATCACAATCAAAAGAAAATTATTTGGCGGCTTTCATGTGTGAGAAGCTAGAACGTAATCCCGACTGAAGAGTTGTAATGGCCAATTATGTGTGTACATGTGTCATATTAAAAATATCAAAAGCATTCACAAAATGTTTGTTTGTGTTCATGTTGCATATTTTAAGATTTTTGAAAATCCGTATTTAAAATCCAAATCACTTAAAAAATACTTTTTCATGTACTTATGTGCACGTCGACTAATGTGACATTAAAACCACTTCAAAAAAAAAAAACTTCATAAGTGTGTTAAAATGTTCGCGTGCTTAAATATTTTAACGTGTGATCTGCATGTCTGCATGTGTTAACAAGCGATTACACGCATATTTATCGATAGTGCCAGACACAGTACATGTAAAATATTCAAAATAAATCGAAAATGAAAACTTTTTTGTCAACAACTAATGCAGGAGAGAGTACATACATACATACGTACATACTTGAATAAATAAATAGGATTTTACCGTTATGCAAATATTTAAATTTCCATAAGCAATGATCTGTTAACGCAAAAAACATGGTAAACTTTTTAAACACTTTATTTAACAACACAAAGTTCTTCTTTTGTTGATTTTGTTAAAAGCGATAAAAAAAAATAAATTTTTGTAACTCTTGAAGCCAAAAAAAAACCGATTCACATACAAGTTTATGCAGGTAAATATACTTACCGGCTTCCAAACATAATAAAGAAAATTCCAAAACAAATAAACTGTTAATGAGTTTTTAAATAAACTTTTTCGCTTTTTTTTCTCTCTCTCAAAAGTAATTAAATGATAAAGTTTTTCATGCTTTTTTCCACTCTTTTTTTCTATAAAAAAAATATTTGAACTGAAGAGAATTAAACGACAATATTTTTAAAGTATAATTTTTATGGCAATAGTTTGTGGCATTGTAGGTGTAAAATAACAACTATTAGGAAAACAACCGCAATAATTGCAACATAGCAGGTTGTTGTTAAATGCATCAACACACCTGCTGAATCTGTGGTGTCACCATTGTAATCTCAACTAGCAGAACTTATATTTTATGGAACTTTTTATGTGCTTTCAATGGAACGAACACACAAAACTACACAACAAAAACAACAAACAACACAAATGATAATACTGCTTAACCACAACACAGTTTTCATGTTCTTGCAGGACATGCAAAAGGGCCTTTTATCCTTTATTTATTTAGTGGGTGGCAAGATAGTCAACTATCAATTGAATGTCTTTAATCTAAAGCGTCTTAATTTAGTGTCAGTTTACTAAACGGGGATGGCTTAACAATCGAAAAATGCGTAAAAATAAGTCAAAACTTTTACCACCAAAGCGGTGACACTTTTCGTGCAGTAAGGGGTGACTATGTGCAGCGCATTAACAAAAAACAAAGCGAATTTTGAAACAAATTCCGTTATTCGACTATTCGTTTTGGTAGCGTTAGAACAGAAGTCTTTTTGTGCGGATGTTCCAATAACTCGATAGAGTGGGATACTATCTATACCGACTCTAATCAACGTATTCGGCTTTTTCTGTATGTAATCGAGATGCCTCAAAAGAGACTTTGAGGTACTATCCATAGATTAGAGTTGTATTTCTTTTACGTACGGACTAAAGCGACCACCAAGATTATTCGATTTGACACTGTTACACTATTTTTGTGAGGCAACATCTAAAACCGTGTCTACGTCAATAATCTTCTAACGTTGGAAGATTGGAAAACCATTATAAGTGAAGTCATCGCCGAGATACAAAAGAATTGACTGCTGTAACCAATCCTTAGGCGGTCTTTTAAATGACATTGTATTTCCTGCATAATGGAAATGCTTGTTGCCATTTCCATGGCGCAATAATTGTTTTCATAGAAATCTTATTTAATTTGAGTTCTGAAATGCAAACGTACTTCGAGGGAAACAGACAGACTATCAACAACGATATCAACTTTTCCTGTGTCCACAATTTGAATTTAAAGTATCGTGTGCCTTTAAGTTACAGAAAACCCGTTTGAAAAAGGCCCCCCTAAACACTCCATTGCTCTGCTTTTATACTCCGTTTAAAAAGTTTTGTTTACATTTCTCCCAGGATCTCTAGCACATGATTCTATTTATTAAAATAACACACACAAATAGAGTGTTAGAGAGCAAATGGTAGAGAAACCGAGAGTATAATGTTTTTTGTTATTCCTTTATATGTATGTATGTATGCATGTATGCCAGTATTTTAGTATTACTTGCAGATGTTTGTAAGCATTTGTGTAAATGTGCGTACTTATGAGGATTTTAAACTGTATGTGTATTAAAGCAATGTGGTTGAATATAAAATAAACCAACATAGCTTTTGTTGTCGCTTATAATTAACTTTTATAATGGCCTCGTTAAAATCTACCACATGTACAAATTGTATGGGTGTGCGTTTGTGTAAATAAGAGTTAAAATTTTTTTTGTTGTTATCCTATGTGTGGTTGTGCAAGTATGTACTACTTTTTTCTACCTGTTACATGCCAGCTTATTTCGGTCATTATGTTTTGCTTTTTTGTTGTGCTAATTTTCATCTTTTTTTATTCTTTTTATTTATTTTAAACGCTACTGATGCAATGATATTATTGTTGTCGCCGCCGTTGTTGTTGTTGTTGTGGATGGGAGTTTGTTTGTTTATTTTGTCATAAATACCGTTAGTTGTTTCTCTTTTAGTGTGTGCGTGTCGTGTGTGTAGCATGTTTTGTTATTCATCTCGGTGTTTTGTTTGTTTTCGCTTAACACCTACAAATAAAGTCATGCCAACCAACATGTGTGTGAAATTCCCGTTATCATTAAAGCAAGTGTGAGAAAAAACACATGTGAGTGAGAACAAAAAAAATGTTCACTTTTTAAATCGTACATTATGGGTCGTAATGTTATGCAAATGCCATAAACTTGATTACATGAATTTTCACTCAATAATTTTTAAATGGATTTTATGTTCTTACTCCCGTTTTTTTTCTAATACTTTGTGATATTGAAATGTAGCAAAAACAACAAAAGAAGTCATACATAAATAGTATATAATAAAAGGATTTGTAGACTGAACAAATGATGTAGAAGACACAAAACAAATGTTTTAAATAATAATTCAACATATGAGATGTTTATTTTGAAAGTGGTGTAAGTCCATTTTTAAAAACATTTATTTTATGATAACAATAATCACAATCCTGGTCGGTCTTTGGGTGAGAGAGAGAGGGTGGTGGTGGTGGGAGAGTAGTAGTGTGAGAGGCGGGGGGAAGAAGAAATGAGCAAAAGGGAAATAATGTGTGTTGTTGTTGTAATTGTAGTTATGTGCTGCTGCATACCCCCTCTCTTCGTTGTTGTTGGCTGTCCATATACGAAAAAAATAATAAATATTTCTTAATTTTGTTGGAAGTGTGGTGAATTTTTTGTGGTGAGTTTTACAAAGTGTGGTGAATTTATCTGGTGTGGTGAATAAAACCGAAACTCTCCAAAGTGTAGTTATTCGAAATTGTACTGTATTACCATAAACCAATGTCCTGTATATTGTGAATTGGACGGTGTATGTCTAGAATAAGTAATTTTCACATCTATTAGAGGAGCCATTCACCGACATGTCTGGTTACCATTATGCACTGCATTACCAAACGGTGTGGTTTGTGTTTGGATTAAGGATAATTAATCTCGATTAGTGAAGAAACACTGAACAAAGGGAAGTACACTCAACGAACGAGTAATGATGGTATTGTTGCTATTGTCTCATATTATTTGAAATTTAAAAAAATTAAAATTAGAAAACTACAAACAAATAATTAAAGTTAAATTATTTTGTAAATGAATTTTTAATAATTTCTTTCTCTTGTAAATATTTATAATTTTTTGTGCTTTGTTCGTAAGGCATATCGGATCTAAATTTAATATCAGGAAAAATTATTAAAGAGAACTATATGAATATATATTGAATTGGTTTTTTTGTTTTTTTGTGCAAAAAGGTACTTTTTCAGTTATAGTTTAGTACTATTACAAAATTTCAAGTTTGCAACTGTTGTACAATGGGTCAACTGGACCTCCAGGTACTGTACTTGTCTCAATTGGCAAGTACACGTCCTCTAACCTAAGCCTAAACCTACATGTTTGTTTTTGATACACTAAAAGGTGTTGTTGGCTTTCGACTGAACTGAAAATCAAACGTTTCTTCCCAAGCACCAGTGAAAAAGTAATGCCAAGTTTAGGTTTTTGGAGAAATATGTGTTTGGTATAGATTACAGCCAATGCGATTTCGTAGAGCTGTTGTTATTATTGGAGGATTTCAGTTTTATTATTTTGTTATTGGGAGAAATTTTAATTGCAGCCATCAACCAATTTCCATTGAATCCTTTAATTAAAATAAAATCTGAGTTGGTGTTGTAAAAGCCATTCACAATGATGCAATGTATAAAGAAAAATGTTCACTTTGGAGAAAGGGAGATAATGATAAAAACGGAGATAATGAGTTCTTCTTCGTTGTAGAAATGGTACAGTTTCAATGAAATAACAAAGTATATCTGTTTGTTTGATTTTTAAAGGATAATAAAGAAATATTTGTTAAATGTTCGAAAATTTGGAGGTGTACGAACAGACTTTTTAAATTTTAAAATTTTCTTAATAAAAAAAATATAAATTCTTGATTTTCGAATACAGTTTATATACATTAAATGGATTGAATTAATACATTACGTTCTATTTTTAACCATAAGAGATAAAAATGAAATTTATTTTTTATTTAAAAACTTCAGTATCACAGAACATTTCTTTCTACGCTAACACCAGATATCTTTTTATTTTCCTCTCTGCACACTGCATGACTGTGTCTGTCCTAAATATAGTTTTCAAGTCGCTGACCGTCTCAATATTTTTTAGGCTACACGCTTTGGTGTCTGTAGACTTGACTATGTGAAAATGATCATTGAGTTTCAAGTTCGAATTAGAAATTTTGTCCTGCAATAATTTAAAATACATTAAAAGTAGCATTGTTATATTGTGTATTCTGTTTCTAATGCAATTTTCATTTAACTTAGAAAATGTTCTTTCCAATTAAAAATACTCAATAATGCTTACATACATATGTTTTTATTACAATATAAAAACATCATTTAAATACAAGCAAACAATTTTCAATATACTTGTTTAATTTTCTAGAATCTTATTTTTATTTTTTTATTCGAAAAGAACATTTCTTTTTTTTTAATTCTACGAAAAATTTCACAAAAACTATTATTTCATAAAAAAACAAACAAACAATTAAAACTAAGTTTTAAAGCATTTCTACAAGATGGATTCATTATTATAGAAATAAAGGACCAAAAATGAATGTTAAATACTGCCAAAATTTTTATCTAAAACTAAAATATAAAAACTAAATTGTGTAAAATATAAATGTCTGTGCATAAAAAAATACAAAAATGTTAAGACATAATGCTGTACAATACATAATCTCAAAAAATAAAAAGAGTAGTTGTGGTTATTAATTAACAAAAAAATATAGATGTGGAAACTAAACTCAAAGGAAAAAATAAAATAAATTACAAAAAATAAGTGTGATCTTTTCAAAAAGCTATAAAAAAGAAAGAGTTAAGAGATTACTCATTATTCCACAAACTTTTACTTTATAATTTTACAAAAGATTATTTAAATTAAACCACGTTTCTATGTGATTATTCCAAGTATTGTTCTTTTAATATATATTTTTTTTCTTTTTCACGTCCATTCTGCGGTTCTTGTTTTGCTAATGGTTTTGCTCATTCTTAATATTTAAACTTATAGCCTAAATAAAATTTTTTAAAATACTATCAACTTCAAATCCTATAATTGTTAGGTATTTTATATTATATGAATATATATTATATTTGTAATTTATAAATTCGAAACAAATATAGAACGATGTTTTTAAATAAAATAAAAAATAATAATAATAAAAAAAAAGTTTTATGAAAACCCTACCCGGCTAGTTTGCGTATTTTAAAATCTTTTAGATCTCGCTGTGGTATTAATCTTAAGTTATGTTCATTGGCTAAATGTAATACAGAGTAAAATGCTATGGAAGTGGAAAGAGCTTCAGTCATACTGGATGTCAACAACTCGGGCAGATGTTCATAGATTTCATGGAAACTCGCTACACCGTCTTGATATTGCTCTTCTTTGGGTATAGGATGCTGGGGCATTTCAGTATCATTGAAAGGTCGCTTAAGCTGCTTTGTAAGCAGTGTCGTACAACTACGTTTAAGATTCTTCATGTCTATGACTTTCGCCCTTTTTGCAAACGGTACTACGATCTTAGTAACTTGTGTGGGGGCTCCTTCAAAATCGTTGGCAATTTCCAATATCGTATCATTGGCGTTATTATTCGGAGGGAAATTACTCGTTTGGTTATCATCAACATCCATACCACCAACTTGACTAATATTGCAGGGATTGTCATTACCTAAAGGTATATCGTGATGCATGCCCTCAGCATCATCGCCACCAAAGTGATCATCTGTTGCCACATTATCGATATCATTTTGTAAAGTGTCCTCCTCAGAGTCATTGCATATAGTCATGCTAGACCGCTGCTCACTGCCCTTTATGTAGACCGGCAGGCCAGGAGCCAGGGTGTAGTAATTAAATCTGTCTGGATCCAATTGCAAATCTATAGGCAGTTTTAATTTTCTTTGATCCCATTTCTTTTGTATGTTGACTTTGCGGCTTTTATATTTCTCATCATATTTTATAAAGAGTTCATCGTGAAATTCCCCAAATTTCAAATGTTTTGATTTGCTTCTATCCAATGCTCGCCGGCCTTTTCTGTTTCTTTGATTTAGCAGTCGACCAGTATTACCACTACCATCATTCTGTTGAGCTGCTAAAGTAGACGGTCTTGTACGAGTTCGTTTGAATTTCCAATGTGAGGGACCAGCCCAAAATTGTGAGATTTTGTCTAAAGGACGATAAGAATATTCAAGTTTTGAGCTGGCATCTACCGGACGCAAGTCTTCAATGAGTACAGGAGCTCGGCGTAAACCACGGCAGTTATTAATGGCAGTACGTTCCTCTAAAATAATGAAAACATTTTTCATTATTAATTATAAATCATTTTAACACTACTACTACTAATGTACTCTATTCTAATTACGAATATATTACCTGTGGTCAAATCGTCCAATTCTTCATAGTTGACATCCATTATGGGAGCTTCCTGTGTTAAGCTGGGCATAGGTTCACATTCAGCATTCATATCAAAAGCCATGCCCACTTCATTATTGTTGGCAAAAGGGGCTATAACATCTGCGGCCATAGTATCACCAGCCATTGCATCATCAGAGCCCGGCGGACCATCTTCAAAGTCCGTATACATGCTATTCATTCTAGAACGTCTGTTGTCATCGTCTTTTTCCTCTGGCGTATTTGATATAACATATCCGCCATGCATTGGGCGTAATTGTATGTCCTCAGGACGATTTATTTTAAACAAACGATCACAGGCAGCCAATTCCAATTCATTGTCTGTTTGCAAATCCACCTCCTCGGTATAATCACAGCTGGGCAAGGGATTGGGATCCCATATAAGGAAACTGGTTTTCAAGCGCAACTCTGAATCCGTGGTAAGGAGAATGTTATTCATCAAACGATTTGAGGAATTAATAGAACCAACTGTGGAATTTAATTTTCCAAAGACAGGATCTTGCAAAGGCACTGTATCCAAACGGGCATTTAGTGTATCCTTATTTTTTGTTACTGTGGAAACATTTTTACGTTGTTTTTTGGGTTTGGATTTAGGCGCCTGTTTTTCGGCTGCCTCTACACCGGCTGCACTAGCATTGGGATCATTACTACCATCACCGCCAGTAGCCACTTCATCTTCTGCGTCATCATCATCCTCGTCTATTGCTTTTTCTTTGTATTTTTGAGCATTTAATCCCGCCGACATACGCAGTACATCTGAGTGTATTGAATCTACTCTTAAACTATAAACTTTTGAAGAAGCCTCTAAAGAGGAACCGGCAACCTGTTAAAAAAAGTGTGATATCAGAAAAAACTTTAATTCATATTTTGTATGACTATTCGCACTTACCTTAAAATTATTTAAAGACTTATGATGTCTTTCCAACAACGTCGACAGTGTGTCGATCAATGACATTGACCAGGCATTCTCCTTACTTAACTTATTGCCGTTATAGATCTCCAGACATTTTTTTAAAGTTTCATTATCCTCAAACGTTGTCGACTCTGCCGTACTGTTGCCAGCCAATAGGGTACGACGTCTGGCCTGACGCCTTTCCTCCTCATCATCGTTGATGGTCACATTTTGTTGACCCTCTCGAAATGCTTCTGAACGCCGCAAAGGAGAATCGGTATGGGCTGGCGTCATATTATTCTCCTGCAAAATACCCATGTTAGCATATAACATTATTAAATAAACAAATCAATTTTTGTCCTATTCTGCTCTTGGGTACTTTAAATGCACCAGAAATTTCATCTTTAAATTTCCCTCTTCTACCCGCGTCTTTTTTATTTCATCTAATTCAACAACTATTTGACACACTTTTTGTTTACACACCTTTCGAATGAGTTTGACTTGAGCTGCAATTGCAAACTTTTCTTATATTTCAGTGAGAAAAATAACTGTTGTTCACTGGAAAATTGTTCTTTCTTTTTATGTTTTTTCCACAATTATTTATTTAATTTTTGCACCTTTCTCCTATTGCGTTATTTTTTGTTGCTTTGTTTTATTTTTCTTAAAAAATGCGCTTGTAGTTGTTGGATTGTATGAAATTTCAGTTGTTTTCAAATAAAAAATCCAACGCCGTTGCTTGCCAGAGTTGCATTTAAAAGTAGGATTTTCCTTTGATGCTTGAGCAAACAGTGTTGCAATGAAGTAATGCCACATTGTTAACTGTTTGAGTTTAAATTTGAAAAAGTTTAGATATTTTAGGGTTAAAAATGAAATATATGACAAATAATTCGTTTAAATAAATAATATTAAATTAAATTGAAAACACTTTATTTTGTGGGTAATAAATAAATAATTAAAAAAGAAAATAAAAGTAATTTATAAGTAATTTTAGTAAAGACATTTGTTGTGAATTTAAACGGGAAAAATAAAAAACGTCTTCATTCTAATCTGACGTTTCTTTTGAAATAAATTTTGCTTAGTTTTAAATGATGTGTCTTTATATTGAGGTATACATTTAATACGTATCAAGTAGGGAGATGGGTTCAAGAGGTACAGCACAGCCTCTTTGGCAGTTTTTCCCCTAAAGGGTGAACATTATGGGTCCCATAATCTCCAGGTGCTTTTGTATTTGACACACGTTCTCAAACTTAGTTAATTTTCACTTGAGTTTGTGAATTTCGCTAAAAAAAAAGTTTAAAGTTTGTTCTTCCCAAATGATGCCTTCTCCTTAGAGCATTTTAATGATTCGTCTTAATTTTCAAAATAAAATGATTTTAATCAGAGTGGAATAAAAATGAAAAATTAAACAAACCTAGTATATATTTAAATTTATATAAAAACTTATTTAATTTTTATACATTCAAATTTCGTTTGCAACTAGTTAAATCTCCTTCAATTAATTTCATACATCTGGCTCTTCCAATTAGAATTGCTGACAGCCAAGTATGGCATCTTGTTAAATCCCACTCGTACTTATAGGAGAAACGTCATCAAAAAAGAGAAAACACAAAAACAAGAAACTCTGCGAAGGAATTTTTACAACAATTGCAATATAATTTTAAATACTTATTATTAAGTCCTAAAACTAAATGGAAGTTCATTAGCAAAATGCATTACAAACAATTTATAACTGTGGTAAGTATTGAAAAACAGTTAAATACTGTAATCTCCGTTCATTACAATAACAAAAAACCTTTAGTTTCTAATTTTTATGGTGGCTTTGCTGAAACCGGCTTCCGGCAAAGTGAATAGCAAAACAAATGCCATCATCGATGATGTTAGCGAATATAAAGATTTCAAAAAACTGTTGCGCACCAAAACAAATGTGTTGGTGTTGTATACAAGCAACACTAAACAATCTGGCGAGCCAATACGTATTTTCAAAGAAACCGCTGAGACTGTAAAGGGCACGGGAACGATGGTTTTAATGGACTGTTCCCAAAATGATAAGAAAAAATTGTGTAAAAAGCTGAAAGTAAATCCCGAGCCATTTATTTTAAAGCACTATAAAGACGGCGATTACCATAAAGACTATGACCGTCAAATGTCAGTCACCTCAATGATAAACTTCATGCGTGATCCGGCAGGAGATCTGCCCTGGGAAGAGGATCCTGTGGGTAAAGATGTAGTCCACTTTACAGACTATGTGAATTTTGTTAAACACCTGAAGAAAGATTTAAGACCTATGTTGGTTATGTTCTATGTGCCCTGGTGTGGCTTTTGTAAAAGATTAAAACCTGACTATTCAAAAGCTGCCTCAGAATTGAAAAGTGAGGGCTACGTTTTGGCCGCAATGGATGTCGAACGACAAGCAAATGCTTTAGCCAGAAGAGCTTTTAATATAACAGGCTTTCCCACCATCATATACTTTGAAAATGGCAAAATGAAACAAGTTTATGAAGGTGACAACAATAAAGATGGCATAGTGGCCTTTATGAAGGATCCTTCTTCTTTGCCTTTAAAGAAACCCAAAGAGGCCGATTGGTCTGCCGATGCTAATTCAGAAATTGTACACTTAACGAAACAAAATTTTGAACCTGCTTTAAAAGATGAGAAATCTGTTCTAGTTATGTTTTATGCACCCTGGTGTGGCCATTGCAAGCGCATGAAACCTGAATACGAAAAGGCAGCAGTCGAAATGAAACAAAAGAATATACCGGGTGTCTTGGCGGCCTTAGATGCTACTAAAGAAAGCCCAATAGCAGAGCAATTTAAAGTTAGTGGTTATCCCACCATTAAGTATTTCGTCAATGGCCAATTTAAGTTTGACGTCAATGTTAGAGATGCCGTGAAAATCATAGAATTTATGAAAGATCCAAAAGAACCACCGCCGCCACCACCACCAGAAAAACCTTGGGAAGAAGAAGAGGATACGGAGGTATTGTTTTTAAACGATCAAAACTTTGCCAGCACATTGAAAAGGAAAAAACATGCTCTAGTCATGTTTTATGCGCCCTGTAAGTAATTGTTTGTTTGTTTTCTTTTTAATTTTCTAAAATTTGCGTTTTTTTTTTCGTTTTGATAAGGGTGCGGTCATTGTAAAAGCACAAAACCAGAATTTAAGGCCGCCGCCAAAGCTTTAAAGGATGATCCACGAATGATATTGGCTGCTGTCGATTGTACACGTGAGACCACCGTTTGTACACAAAACGAAGTACGTGGTTATCCCACTATTAAATACTTTTCGTATCTTAAAACCAAAACGGATTATACTGGTGGTCGTAAACGTGAGGATTTTATAGCATATATGAAGAAAGCAAATGAAGTTTCCAAAACGGAACAGCGTGAGGAATTGTGATGGCTAAATAAATTGTAAATTTAGCGCGAATCCTAACTACCCCACCTAAGAAACTTTATTTGTTCTATTAATTAACAACACTAACTGTGACTTTATTTATATTTTTTATACGAAAATGGTATTTAAATTTAACTCAGTATACATCATATATTGTCAACAAGAATTCAAACAGCTCCACAAAATTCAGATTTTGTTCGAAAAATATCTAAACGCCGAGTGATTTTATTACAAAATTTTTGCAGTGCACCTTGAATTTTTGTTCACGACATATTTTCATCTCATTTTATATTTTCTACTTTCTATACAGTGAATCTCATGTGTTTTCTTTCCTTAAGTATTGTCAAAAGTATTTTATTCTTAGAAATAAACCGGCTTTATAATGTCTACATTCCTTTTAAAAAGTTATACTCAAATTAATAATAAAACTATTTTTTCTATTGTGTTAAAAGCTATTTGTAAAATTGATTTTTAGAGGTGTATTCCATTTTAAATTGCTTATAGGTAAAGGTCTATGGTTTGAGTAAGTTCGCTATAACGACTACGATTGTACTATGCTTTCAGAGGTTATTCGACCCAATGCGCTCGCCCTTAAAAAAAAGAGTGGGCAAGAAAAAGGGATGGAGAATATCAACAGAGTAGAGTTCAACAAACTACGCGAGGATCAACGTACACTCAGCCAGCTTAATTGGCTCCCGACATCGAGTTCAAATCCTTAAAGAATCCCACACCCCACATACTACCAAGTAATAGAGAGGATGCTCTACATTCTAATTTCTCTTCCCCTTATAAACTGCAATAGCCTAGCTAAGAACTATCATAGACCATTATCCGTAAGAAACACTCACCAGTCTAAACGGTGGACTTCATCACAAACTGTTCTGTACGAAGAATAATCATTTTGTGTGATGATAATAGATTTCATTCATAGATTTTCATTTGTCAGACCCTATTAGCATTTCAACTACTTGACTGAATTCTTAAAAATACTTTATCGATTTTCTCTACATATTTGGCGGCTATCTATGCATTTCTACTAAAATTTATTTTGAATGGCAGCATACATAGAATAAGAATAGGTCTTCTTCCGATTGAAATACACAGCCACCCCATAAACATTTAAGAATTATTGATCATTTTCTGACAGACATAAACTGGATTCACTTTAGCACCACTAGTTTTGAATTCTGAAGGCATAAATAGCTTTTGTTGTTGTTTGGAGATAAGAGAGAATGCCAATTTCCCGCAATTTTTATTTACACTATCTCATTCGTTAGATTATTAATTATCCAAAAAAGAAGAAAAAAGCTCGTGTAGTCTTTTAAATTACATACGAATTCCAATGTCCGTAAAGGATTTATTTAAAAAGACACCTTAAATGACTAACAACACTTAAAGCAGCTGTTTATCTCTTGCCACCAACACGGGGAGCAGCCTTTTGTTGAACCTTGGCAGCCTTTTGCTTAGGAGCTGACTTGCTCTTGGTTGCGGCAGGTTGAGCGGCCTTCTTGGCAGCCTTAGTGGCACGCTTTTGTTCCTTGGCAGCCTTGATGGCTTGATCGCGTTGAGCGCGACGTACCTCGGGTTTCATGTTACGCTTAGCCATAATTTCGGCCAAGGAAGCACCAACAATAGCGCGTTGGAACTTTTGTGTTCTGCGGGTACGCTTCTTGGTGGCTTCCTCCTCAATACCTTTACGGTGCTTACGACGGTACAAGACAGTCCAGGTAACCTTACGGGGATTACGCTTCATCAAGTACGAACGTTCGCATTTCTTGTCCAAGAAAGTGAAGCTCTAAAAAATAAGTTTGAAAAATGTTTCCATTAAAATTATGCTAAAAATTAAATAGAATTTATTCCAGCTTACCTTGCCGTCAATTTTGACCATGGTTTTGCCATGGCCGGGGTAAATTTTGTACCCACTGAATGAACACAAACCGATTCTAGAAAATAAAAACAAAGAAAGTATTTCGCCATTATTTGTAAGGTCTCCTTAGAAATGTTATTTTGCACAAAATATTTTTAGGACACTGTATTTTATTATAAATTCAGATATTTGAATTGTTTAAAGATGTTTTTAATAATTTTTGCTTTAGTTTTAGATTAATTACACTTAAAAAATTTACGTACTTCATCTTGAGTTGTTGTCAGTAGAAAGAAACGGAAATGGGTTAAAGAATAGAAACTGTCAAAAACTGACAGTTTTTTTCACACTGCTAAAATTAGTGACATCTGGTGTTATGTAGCAGCTCAAGAGTTGCATTTGGTTTTTGTTTCTTAAATAGAGTTGCATTTAGTGGTACGATAAACTATACTACTGTGTATTGCTTGGAATGCAAAGAATAAACTTTCTCGTGTTCTATTATTGTTCGTTCGTTCATTCAATATTTCCTTAAATTGTGTCATAAAATTTGCCGTTTTAGAAAGGTCTACTTTACTAGGAGACCATTTATTTAATAAATATACAATAATTTTATTTGTATTTTGAAAATATAGTTGTGTTGAAGTGAAAGGTTGTAAATTTTTACTTCCATAAATTGGGTTTTAACTATCGCAACCAAACAAACCATTTGCAATGGGGCGCAAGAAGCAGGGATGCGTCATTAAAACCTCAGCAACTGCTACAAAAACAACAAAAAAGGTAATCAACCACAAACAATCGTGTGATACTCGTACACTTCTTCAAGCTTTCTTATATTGTTTATTGTTATTTGTTTTCTTAAATTGTATAAATAGATAATTTGTTGCTATTTGAGTTACTTTACTAATTCTCCTCTTCTTTCTTTCTCTTGCTTCCTACAAACGTAACTTTGTGAATGTGTAGGTTATGTCTCACGATGCCTTCATGAAACGTATCAATAAATCATTATATTTTGGCAATGATTTCTCGGAGGAAGGCTCTCATGTTGTTGAGGTATCCAAACCATTGGCTGAATATGCCTCCGAACTGTTTAGCGATAGCCACCGTGGCTATACCCTAAATCGTTTAAGCAGTGTTGAGGCTTCCAGTGTACAAACTGCTACTCCGGCTACTTTGATTATGGCTTTAATATATTTGGATCGTTTAAATGTTACCGACCCAGGTTACGTAAGACGTATAACTCCTCAGGAATTGTTTATTGTGTCTATGGTAAGCCATTTGCATAGAGAGAGTGGTATATAACCTGTTGATTCCTTTTGTTTTTGTTTGCATTCATTAAACACTGAACAGATGATTTCAACAAAATTCTATGTGGGTCATGATGAAGAAATCTACTTGTCTGACTGGGCTGAGTATGGTAATATGACGGAGAATCATTTAAAACAATTGGAATTAAACTTTTTATGCGCAATTGTAAGTACAGAAATGTTTTCCTAGAAAATTATTGACAATTAGTTTTACTTTTTATAGGAATGGAACATATACATATCGAACGAACAATTTTTTGAAAAACTTACAAACATTGAAAAGACTTTGGCACGAAGGGAAGGTCTACGGCGTGGTTGGTTAACCTACGGTGAACTGATACAAATGTTGCCGCCCTTTGCATTGGCCAAATTTTTGCTCAACAACATTACCATTATAGCTGTGAGTTATGCCGCCAGTGTTATAACCATTGCCGGTGCATTATTTTTGGCTGCTCATGTACCCGGTACTTCGTTACATCGTCAACGCACGCAGTTAGCAACGAATACTACCGATATATTAAATGATGCGGAACTCGATAACAATAGTGCCACGATTAATGAAACCTCCCAGTCAGTGTCCGCTTCTTCGGTTATAACACGTCAACACAATCGTACAAATTTAGCTTTTAATGTTGAAGATGAATTGCTCAAATTGGAACAACAATATCGTGAGGAAGCATTGCGTGATAGTATTTTGCAAAGACAAAATGAAATTTCCACAGAGTCTCGTTTAACTTTACCGCAACAAATGCTAATGGCCAAGATTAATGTGAAACAAAAGTGTGCCAAACATGGCCAACAATACCAGCAACAGGGTCAATGGTTTGCTCACAAAGAAGAATACAGTGATTATGAGCAATTAAATAGAGGCCAGACCAGACCAGATTTAGATCTTGCTAAACAATGCCAAAATGTAATGCTGCAGACCCGCCCTAATGGTTTAATTGACAGTGCTTGTACTGATTATGTACAAACATCAATAAATAATCCACAGTCTTATGATAATTCCACAATGGTTACCATGCTTTGGCATTTCCTAACCGATACGGTACAGCATACAAGTTTTATGCGTTTGCCTTTTGTATGGCTGAAGTTTATGTAAAGGATGGGAAATGTGACAAAACCAAGCCTTAAAATGAATGGGTTTTTCAAAACATACGTATATTTACATATAAATATACATATGTATGTGAGAGCAAACCCATAATATATTTTTTCTTTATTTTTTATTATCAAACATTTGAATTTTTTTTTAAATTAACGAATACCTACAATGAAGTTAATAAATAACTTGAGATGTTTGCGAAAACAATTTGCAGAAGAATATTAAAAAAATTTAATAATAATTAAAAAAAAATATAAAACAAATAAAAATCAAAATCAAAAAAAAAACTAATAAATAAAATTAAATAAAAAATTAACAAAATATATAACAAAGAACCTTAATTTTTAAATAATTATTTAATTTATAATCGAAAAATCTATATAAAAAATAAAAAAATAAATATTTAAATCTTAAATAGTTATTTAAAAATTAATAAATCAAGAGATCTTACTTATTATATTAAAAAAAAATAAATATTTTTTTAATTAAAATCAAATACATTTATAAAATGTAATAAAACTTATATATTTTGAACAATAACTCTAAACAGCTTTGTTAATAGTTTAGGAAAAACGAATGACATAGTTCTGATGGCTGTAGGCAAATCTAAACAGACTCAACAACGTCATTTAAAGCGGTCTTGAGATCGTAAATCAATGTTAGTGGGGTTAAGGATAAACTCGGACAAGACCACAGTAGTATCGTTTATGAGATTGTAACAAATTGCTAAATGGAAAAATATTAGACTTCGGTATGAGGTAATCTCATGGAAAATCAGTTGTACCTAATTAATTGTGAACTGTGGGGCAGAACGAATTTGGAAACAGCTCAGTCGGAGTTGGATAACATACACTGGCGTCTTTTAGTAGAGGCAAGAACAACAGGACATCTCCACACATCTAATAGGGTCGACACTTTCTATGGTGCGTGAAGAGTTGTTTGTAAGAGTGGAGAGAGGCGGAGACCAAAGCTGTTGCCGACAATCTAAACTCTTATTGTGTAATTAGTTACGAAGAGATTCAAGTCATGCAACAGACTATCAAAAAGCATTCTGACGTTAAACAGCAGACTTAATGAATACTTTTTCAGAATAGAGACCGCCTTAAGCCCAATGAATGAAACATTAGAAAACATTCTTGAAACATATGCGGCATCAATATTAGATACAACTGGGGCACTCACTCATTAGATCTTCTGGTCGCATTACCACCATTAGCGCCTCCAAAAAATAATAATAAGAATACTTAGGACAAACGAAACTTGCAAATTATTTTTCCTTATCGCGAATGGGGTTTCTTCTCGGAATTTGTTCCTTTTTCCATAACGCTTGTATGCCTTTTTGTAAGCTAATGAATTGTCCATACAAAGATAATGTTTTAATCCTATTAATGCCTACTATTTGTATCCCACAAATTCAGTCTCAAACAATTAAAAACATAAGCGGTGTTATTAAGTATTTCGATTCGAAAGAAAATTCATTCGAATTTTACAGTGTAAATTATTGTTTTAAAAAAATGTTGCCTTCGAATCGAAATACATTATGACCGTTGAGTGTTTTGTTTTTGAAATAATTTATTTTCTCTACTTTTTATTTCTTATTTAAATAAATTATTTTTCTCTGTTTTATTTGTTTCTGAAATTAATATTAGACACACAACTAATTAAGTATTATTATTATATTATGATTATAAGCTAAAAAAAAACATTGACACTGATTTAATTGAATGATAATAAAGCTTTTCTGATTTTCAAAAATTCTCTTTTTTCAAACTACTCTAAAGGATTTTCTTTTAGTTTTTTTTCTTTTGTGGTAGTTTGGATTTCCTATACTTTTATTTTTTCTTTTGCTTTGTTTAATGCTCTTAAATAACTAATTTGACATACGAGAAGGTATGTTTTATTTTGGGGCTCTAAACTAATAAAGTAAATACAATATATTATTGGTGCTTTCTTTTAACTTATATAGATGCTAGTCAATTCTAATATTTGTTTCGCTAATTGGTTTATATATTCTTTTTGTTTAACATTTATTTAATAATATATATGTATATATTTATAAATCATTTATTTGTTTCAGAGTATAATAAATAGCATAAAAGGTACTTTTGTTTTACACACAATTTTTTTTTAAATTATCTTTATTTTAAGGTATTTTTTATTGGAAGAACATGTATGTAAGTGTAAATTTTAATAAAAAAAAAACAGAAATTAGAATTCGTAAGTATTAGTTTTGTTTTCTATTTAAATGTAAAAGTGCACTTAAGAGGATTAGAGGCTAGAGGAATAGAGGAATAGATGTTTAGAAAACCAAAAAAAGAATTAATTTCTAAATATACAAACATGATTTACCATCTAAAGTTCTTTTCATCAGCTAAACAATTAATTAAAAAACAATTTGTTAACAATAAAATATTGTATAAGAGCCAAACATAACAGTTTATTCAACATTTTTTCAAATCTAACGAAAATTTCTCTTAACGTGTACGAATTTGTTTACCTTACTCGAAATTCTTGTATACTTTTGTACAAGAAAATAAAATGTTCAATTTGAATTCAGGGTTAATGAGCACGAAATATTCGAAATATTATGCTTTGTGCAGATCATATTAAACGGTAAAGATTTCTTTTCGAATAAATACATTTCAAATAGTTTATGTTTGATATTTGACGGCATGTCAGCGACTCAGGGATATAATTCGCACAAACGACTACATTAGCAAGCAGTATTTGATGTGATGAACGAATATGGATGTAAAAGTAGATTACTCGGCCTCTGTGTCATTGCCTAACCTTTCCACAAAGCCCTTACGATACGCAGCACTGTTTTTCGTTAACCTAATAGATCCACTCCCTGCTACCAATTAATAACACACAACTATTTAATATTTGATTCAGTAGCTCTGATTTCTTGCTCCTGACAACAGCCGCAGAGGTACAAAACATACAACCTAACACATACTTTACACGGATATATTACGATTTAAAAGAATCCTTTTGATACAAGTTAGTGGTTAAATGTCGAAGAAGTCGTTTAAAGATGATAATTTGGTATTAAAAGTTAGATACGATCCGAAGAAACCATTGGTGCTCTGTGAATTCAATGTGTATTAAAATTTATAAGAATTTTGTTTTAAATATAGCAGCCAGCATTCATGGCATCGAAGAAATATTATACATGAAAAGAATTCAAGCAATTGAAATAAATAATAAAGAAGAATTCTATCTGATGAAACCCAGTGTTAACAAAACCATTACGTCAGCAACAATGCAAATAAAAAGTTTTTAATAATATCCGTCTCAATAGCTAATTAATATTTAAAAAAATTCGAATACGTCAGCAATGCTAATAAATTGTTTAATCTACAATGATTTTAGGGCAGTTTTCTTTTTAAGTGGTATTACTGGACGGTGTTAATGAAAGTGTTTTAAATGAAGATATTAAGAATATGAATTATTAATTTATTTTAGGCGAAACTATAGTTTAGTATAGTATCGTAGTACTGTATTTATAAAAAAGTACAAATAGCTATTTGTTCTTTAATTTAAAAAATAAAACTTTAATAAAAAAACGTTTGTTTTCCACCAAATATAAAATTTGTATTTAATTATACAAATTATTAATAAAAAAATATTATACATTGTTAATTAGAGGTAGTCTCACACAAAATTAGGGTTTTTCGTTTTTGTTAATAAATTCTTTACATAAAATTAAAATCGTTTTATATTGCTTTTACGTTCGCATAATAAAAATTAAAAAAAAAAAAATAAAATAGAAAAATAATCTTTGTTTTTGCTCTTAACATGTTAGAAATTAAAGAATTTAAATTAAAATTATTTTTTAAATAGTTTAAAGCTAATAAAAAATAAATCAACACTTAATAAGTTCTGTTCGTTAAACACGCTACAATCACTGTTGCCTTACTTTAGAATCGTGTGCGATCCTGTTGTAAGTAAATTTATTGAGCAGTCTCTGCTTTCTTTTTCTCGTCTTCTTCCTTTTTTGCTTGATGTTCATCGTCAACAGTTTTACGATCCATTAATAATAAGGGGAACATACCTATCAAACAACCCACTGTTATGCCGATAATACGACCCTAAAAAATGTGAAGAAAACGTTAGAATGTTAGAATTTTTGTTTATCACAATGAGGAAGCACTTTGAGAGACTTACATTATTAGCAGCTCTGCGACTAGATTTCATTTCCATTTGTATGGGTGTTAAATCGGGTGGTTTTAAGCCCAAATATTCACAACCTCTTTCAACATAATAGGCCGAGCCAATACCCAATACATCACTAATAGTATTACCCAAGCCTGCAGCTGCCATGGTAGATATGCACATGAATGTACCGAATATATGTTCAATATAATCACCCTGTAAATAAAAAAAAAAAAACAAAAATATTAAAAAAAAAGTTGGATCAGATCACTTCCATCATCTGAGCCTAAGATACGTTTTCCCTTTCTTTACACGAGGTGACACAAAAATTTAACCATTTTGTAGTTTTTTTTAAATCTTATAGCCATGCCGCTGTCACCTTATCTGTAAACAGATTTTACTCATGATGCACGCCTGGCACGGACTGGCTCCTCGGTATGTAAGTCAATTCGAAAGATAATAGAAACGTTTGATTTGTTGTCTTGTAAATAAGTATTGTAATAACATTTTCGGTATACATAGTGGCCTCCCACATTAAATTTAGTTGAATTGGCAATAATTTTTTTAAAGTGAATAAAAATTAAAAACTGAACAAATAAATGACAAATGATGAATAAATGTAGTTGAACTTACAGCAATAATCATGGTAAAATTATCGAGGAAACCAAAACCCACAAATGGCACAGCATTTACAAAGAAAACTAAAAAAAAAGAAAGAAAATAACAAATTAACAACATATTTCATGAATTAATAATAAAAAAAGTGTTTTTCATGTTTAACTTACTTTTCCATAAATCGGAACTCGTTGGATTGGCGGCTTTTTCCGCTATAATTAAAAAAGTTTGAAAAAAAAGAGGGAAAAAAAGTTTTGTTCAAATAAAAAAGTTTTCTTCTGCTATTATGAGAAATTTAATTTTTCTTTTTTTTTTCAAATTCATAGAACATCTCTCTGTTCATTTTATAAAGTTTTAATTTTATTTTTAATAGTTTTTGTATTTCATTAAAGTTTGTTTGCCTTATTATTTTTGTCTAATTGTTCAAAAAAAAAAAAAATGAATTGTTTATGGTGTTTAGATTTATTTATTTTGTTTGTTTGTTTACCGGCTTTCTTTTTTAACCAGTCATCTGGGAAGGCACAAAATGAACCAGTCGGATCGACTTCACCCAAAGCGGGCACTTTAGATAAACGACCAAAACGTGTACGCCATTGTGTAGCTGCAAGTTTTCCTGTTTGTTGTTGTTGTTGTTGTGGTTGTTGTGTACAATTATTTAAAGGATTTATAGTTGGCAGTGTTTTTAAATAGTGATGATGATGGTGGTGGTGGTGATGATAATAGTTCAAGAACAACAACAATGATAAGAATTAGAAGTAGTTGAAGAATAAGAAGAAGAATGTTTGTATTGTTTATAAACGTATCATGAAAATAGAGAGAAAACACAATAAAATTATTAAATAAAAAATTAAATAAAAAATAAATAAAACAATAAAACAAATTTCTTAAAATTAAACATAAAAAATATTCAATTAATAATAAATCAAAATAAATTCAGAGAAAAATCAGTGACATATAGTGACAAACTTATGCAGTAGTAGTTGTTTAATACACTTCCTATTCAATTTAGATTGGGTTAGTCTCGCAGCAAGCAGTAAGTATCTTCGCCTAGTAGACAGTTTAACTTTACAAGCTTTTATTGAAACAGGAAAAATCGGAAATCACTTGGTGATAGGCTCGGACTATAAGATGTATGTATTAGAAGTTCTCAATAAATTTTAGAAGCTTTCAAGCTTTTCAAGTCTTTGTTAGCGTAAGAGTCGTCGTTGGGGGTGATAGCAAAGAATGGATATGGATATAAAGAATACCCATCATGTAGACGTAAAATTTCTTATGGCGGGTCGTAGCATTACGACCCGCTCTCATCAAATTCATTTCTAGATGAGAGGGAGGAAGACAGAAGGAAAATGAACACAAAAAAAGAGCGTAACAATGTGTTGCTCTCATTGTACGTATGTACATGTGTATGTATTCTTGTGTTTTTTGATTTAGTCGTCGATCATATGCCCGTGTCGATCAGACTGCGGCAAGAACACATGCTTCGCGGATGCTTTATCATTTTATTTCAGAATAACACTCGAAGAATATTTCGTGTTAAAAATGTTATGTCATTAGCTGGGCGTATTTCATTTTTTTATTTTGTCTCATAGTATAATTTTTTTAAATGCTTTGGAATGCTCGTTTTTTTCTTTCTTTTAATAAAAAATGTTTTTTTTATTCTTTTTATTTTTCTAAAAAACATGGCCTAATTTTTAAGCCAAAGATGGATAGCTTTATGTTCTTTTAATAATAAAATGGATTTTTTATTTTATATTTATTTATCTAAAATTCTTAAGCGAAAGATAGACAGCTTTATATATGTATACATAAAAATAGCGTATATTACTAACACTTTTATGTGGCTGTCATAAATAAATTCTCGCAACTTATTTTCTCTCTCTCACTCACTAATCCATAACCATATTTTCCTAGAGGAAAATTGTTAGTAATAATTTCAAGTTTACTTATTAACCCAATGATATGTATATGTGATCGGAAAATATAGAAAAATTGTACTGCACTAAGACACTAAGACACCGTATTTAATTTGGCAAGTATTCTTCCAAAAATCGACATCATTTCTCATTGATATTTGTGAATACTACTGTGATATTTCTTTGGGCGTATAATTGAAGTCTGAAAAAAGCGACATGAACCTTCTTCTTTAAAAGCTGACAAGATTTTTACGCTCTTTTTAACGAACATTCTTGTTCTTCCCCTGTGGGACATTGGTGCCGACGTCTGTTTTTAACACTAGAAAAATAAATAAAAAGTGGTCAAACAACAAAAACGCACGATGAGAACAACGCATTGTTACGCTCTTGGTTTTTGTAACCTTCCCTTCTATCTTTCCCCCCGCGTCATGAAATATTTTTGAAAAATATTCCAAAAAATGTTAAAATGCGCATTCTTTATACTTTATTTTCTTTGGTGATAGTTTCTTTTCTTCGATTAGCCGTAGGTATGCCGTAATAGTAAACGATTGTCCATTAAATGCACAACAGCCTGTTCGTAATTATCAACTCCACCTTGGCCATTCGATCGTTTTCATTTTCGCTTGATGTTGCCAGAATCACAGGATGGATTTATAAATAACAATAAATCAATAGGTGATGGGTACCCTAAAGTCGTAAAAGAGCAGCATCGCTCTCTATTGTACGCTGTCGTGAAACCACGAAGTTGCGATCCATGCATAAGAGTAGATCCAATTAAGTGAAGTATTAATTTTGTTCACCGTCTTTACAAAGCAAAGCACTTGAATGATTCTTTTAACAACTAAAAAATACGCTGTTCCTTCTGGAGAGCAAACTTGAATTGCAATAACAACAACTGTATATACAATGTAGATTTATATTAAGCAATAATTTAAACAAATCACTGTTAACAGTTTAAGAGCTTTGATGGCATAAATTGGTCTTCTGGCCCTCTGTAGCTTAATTCATTTTCCTAACAAAATACTCTCCACTTATTAAACTGTCTCATAAATCTTCAAAACACAATATGTAGGCTGTGGTATAAACACAAGCATCTTTTAATCGCTCGCACTCTCTCTCTCTCTGTGTCTTAATGAACTTATGTTTTGTGGTATTATGGTTAATACATGTTTGGACAAAGTCTATTACACATGAGTAGTCGGTGTGGTTGTGCTTGGGCTTGTTAGAATTCTGTGTGCGAAAACTGTTGACATTTTAAGGCTTCGCAATACAACACACACATACACTTGGTCAAATATTTGAGTTGCTCATTTAGTTAGAGATTATTTTTTTGTAAGGATGCACTCACATTTAAGCATTCACTCAACACATACATATGTATGTACATAAGCATTTATTAACATAAAAATGTATGAACTTGACATTTAATTAAAATTAAATATTTATAGTTTAAGTTGTCCTAACCGACAGAATGTAAACGTAAGGATTTAAAGAGCTATAGACAGACATCACCTTCTATTTAAACAATAATTAAATTGATAGAATGAATAGAATCTTTAAAATTAAAAACATAAATTTGATACAATAGCTAATGAAGTCTCTTGATATACACATATGGCCAAACAAATATGTGTCAACTACATAGCAAACTATATCCGTATACTTTCGGTTTTATTTATACGTCATAGTTTAGTCAATTATTTTTATTAAATTAATTTATTTTACGTTCTTAAAAGTTAAAAGGAAGGGAAAATAACAGTAAATTGTGTTTAAAATAAAGTGAATTCAAAAAAAGACCAGATTTTGATGTGGACACCAATCTTTGTGAGCCAAGGCAAAATTTTTCCTCTTCTTTAAATTGTTTGTTCTAAGCAGAGGAACTTTGCGAGCTATCCTATCTTGTAGGCCTGCCTTCTGTAATCGTCTTCGCACAGTTCGTGATGACACTGTATTTTCAATTTCTCTAGCAATCGCCTTAGATGACTTAAAAAGGTCCCGTTTGGACAGTGTGACTATGCGTTTGTCTGTAGTTAATGAAGTTTTTCTATGTCTACCTCGTGTTTCAACGTTATTTTTTTCTTTTAAAGCGTTGGTTACAAAATACTCAGACCGATTTAAAGCATCTGCAATGAATTTGTAAGTTTTACCTTGCTCACGAAGTTTAAGAACGAAGAGTATTTCTTCATTACTACAATGGAGCCCACGACACATCTTAAAAATTAATTATGTCTGACATAATGTATAATTTATTTTTAATTAATATTATTTCACTTACTTTCTTCCTTTTTTTCTAATTTTTTGACAATAAATCAAATTTTAACTAAATTACAAATCACACACCTATTATTTTGTCCAAGTAAAATTCGCACTTAAAGGAAAAATGTCACACTATTTATCTGAGACAGGCTTATTTTTAGTAGAATTCCGGTTTTTTCTTTCTGCAACAATAATACCAGACTATTTATTTAGTAATTTTAGCATGGTTGTAATTTTTTGCATTTTTTAATGCAAATGAGTGTATTTAAAAAAATAATAATAATATTAAAAATAAAGTAATAATAAAAATATTAAAAAAAATAATAAAATAAAATTGGAGCAGGCATAATTTAATTACTGCGTATAATTAGTGTTCATGTTTTATTATATTGAATATTACCATGTGCATCATATAAGTACTATATATGGGTTATTTCACTTTGAATATTGACAAAATGGAGAAAAATCTGTTGTTCTATTACTCGGATACTCCATCAAAACTCGTATGTGCCTTGAGGCTATTAAAGATGATGTACTCTTAATATTTTTTAACAAATTTCTTTGGGTAAAGTTTAACATTAGCGAAATAAATTTTAAAATATAATTTTTTGAAATTAAATTTTCATTTTATTTTAAAATTTTAGTTTTAAAATGGCCCACACATTGCAGGCTCTTTATTTTTTAACGTGTTTTTAATGCCTTATTAAAAATGTACATTTTTGTTTTCAGTGAACTTAAATTATAATAATAAATGCAGAATATTAACATAAATAAAGAAAAATGACAGAGATTTATAAAAATGATTTAAATATTATCATATAAATTCAGTTTTCTTTCAAATGCGACAATTTAAAGTGCAATAATAAAAATAAAACATTCCTTATTCTCATTGCTTTTTATGTGAGCTTATGTTTACCTTAAAAAAGGAATAATTTTAACATTATGAGTTGGCTGGAATGTTTTTTTTTATTACGTACTTAAATGCTGTCTTACCTTTAAAATCTCAATCTCATCTTCTAATTGTATTCAATTTCCATAAATGTTTTGAATCGACAAAAGCCTTTTAAAATTGTGTAAAAGGGAAAACAACAGGAAAGCTACTGAATGCTATTCTATTTGCATAAACTCTTACGACAAACTTTTAGTTGAATGAATTAATGCCTTCGCTCCTATGTCTTCTGCCATTTATACGGTGTCTAACCAAATGTTGCCAGCAATTTCCATTACAATTAAAGGCAACAAGTGTGTACCAGTAATTAAAGCAGAAGAAGAAAAGCGTGTACTTGTCGACATGAATAAACATCGGCTTAAGCATTAAATAGGTATTCCTTCTCATTTACTCTATGTGTTCTTCAGTAAAATAGAGGAACAGTGAAAGATAGAGATAGAGAGAGAGAGAGAAAGCAGTACACAGATATATACATAGATACCGTTACTTAGATAAGGCAACTTTTTCATTTCCGTTAAATGGTCCCATTTTGTAAGAACAATACATATGTCACTATTCATGTTTTCTGTTAAAACACCGTGCCACTTTTAATTATTGTCGGATTTTGGAAGGGGTGGCTAAGGGAATTGTGCCACTCTGAATAAATTGAATTTATATCTTAAGAATGCGAAATTTTTAACAAATTCTCTGTTCATTCAAAGTATTGGTCATCGTATTGCCTTCCAATTCGGTTTTGCTTGTTGACATAACCGCCAAGTGAGAAATGGGCTCCATTGCGTTAAAAACTTTGCCTTTTGAAAACTCAGGCTGCATACGCCACTGGCTTATAATATTTATAACACGATAAAACGATCCTTAATGTCTAACTGATATGAATATTAATAAGGATACATTTCCGTTATAATACAATCTAATTATAACTCTAATATAGAGAGAAAAAACTTTTCCTATTTGAATTTTATAAAAAAGAAAAATGGCTTCTCAAATACAAGACTTTCATAATAAAATTTGTAAAATGTATACAATATTTCCCTTGCTCTCCCTCTCTGCATTATTCAGAAAACATTCAAGTAAAATAAACATACATACGTATATACATACATACCTATTTAGAAGAAATAATTTGAAGCATATTGCCTGAACATTTTCTCTCGAAGCATTTAAATATGCGTATATGCTCACAAAAAAACTTTCATAATGGAATTCAAATAGTACGAATGAATGAATTCAATGTATAGAATAGAATACGAGAAAATATTGCGTATTTGTATTTTCAATTTTATTTTAAAAGTTTTTTTTCCGTTCATTCTTCTATTTAAAAAATACTCTTGCATTTACATATATACACCGTTATACCCCACATATATATGCTAAGAAATGTAAATGTATTTATGCATGTAGGTAGTGAGTGTGTGCGAAGGTATTTGAATACCGTTTGTTTTGTGAGCTACATTTACATATTGAGTACACACATACACACAAGCTAACAAACAAATATCCTGAGAAAAAAATCGTGTGTAAATAGAGCAGAGTAAAGAAACAACTTGAGAACATTTGCATAAATACGTGGTAGGATTGGGAAGGATCTATATATAGAAAGTGTTGAAATCTATATGGAAACAAATTTACGCTTTGAAACCCAGTACTTAAAGATGTTCGACAGAGTTCTGGACACAATCATTAAGAAGAACGATTATTATTGTGGGAATCGATTAGCTGACAGTTCTCTCCTTAAGTGACAGAGACAATAAGGGTCAATAGAGAGATTTGGAGGCTACATATCCTTTTAAAAGAAGGATGATTCTGTGGTATACGGTAGGTCAATGACAAAGAAAAATATTCGGAAGCCATGGAGAGACTCGTGTGTATTTTTCAAACGGAGGTCTAAAGATGTGCTAAATTCAACTTGTTAAGGAAGTAACGGGTGATTTGTTAGCTACTATCTTTTTGGCAACACTGGTTTAAACAGCTCACGCACGTTTCGTGTTTTGTTTCACTGTCAAACATCTTCAGTTTGGTCAATAATTTAACCATGAATCGTCTTAGAAACGAACAACGCTTGCATATCATTGAATTTTATTATCTAAATGCTCTGTTAAGAAAGTTCAACGCGCGCTTCTTGTCTTCAGCAACGAAGTTCATTTTTGACTCCATGGATACGTAAATCAGCAGAATTGTCGATTTTGGAGTGAAGATCAGCCAGAAGCATTGCAAAAGCTACCAATGCATCCAGAAAAAGTCACAGTTTAGTGCGGTTTATGGGCTGGTGGCATCATTGGACCGTAATTCTTCAAAAATGCTGCGAATCGCAACGTAACTGTGAATGGTGAGCGCTACCGTGAGATGATATCCAACTTTTTTTTGCCGAAAATGCAAGAGCTTGACTTGCATGACATGTGGTTTCAACAAGACGGTGCCACATGCCACACACCACGCGTATCAATGGACTTATTGAGAGGCGAGTTCGGTGACCATTTTATTTCACGTTCGGGATCGGTCAATTGGCCGCCTAGATCGTGCGATTTAACGCCTTTAGACTATTTTTTGTGGGGCTATGTTAAAGCTCATATCTATACAGACAAGCCCGCTTCAATTGACGCATTGGAAGACAACATTGAAGCATTTATTCGTGAGATACCGGCCGAAATGTTAGAAAGAGTAAGCCAAAATTGGACTAAGCGGATGGACCATTTGAGGCGCAGTCGCGGTCAACATTTGCATGAAATAATATTCAAACATTAAATTATATGGACCGTACTATCGATTCAAATAAAGATTTCATGCATTTTTCTGCATTTTATGTGTTTTTTTTTTGAAAAAGATTCCTATAGCTCTTAAAAAATCACCCATTACAAGGGACTGTATATAAAATACTATAACACAGCTTTGCGTGAGATTGACGCGACAATAGTATGAAACTGTCTGGATGAGCTAAATCAGCTAGGCAAGGGCTTTCGTGAAGGGAAGCTCATATAAAGGACGTGAAGAACATCTGCTGCTTAGGAAATTCATCATTCTTACTACACTAAATAAAGCCTTCAATATCATACGACTCTAATTTGGTTTTCATTTTACTATCTCTATCAGTTTTCTGCATTGTTATTCGAAAAGATAATAGAATTTGAACAAATTTTTTTTACAATTTCTCCATAAGTCCAGGCAACAATTGGTATCTAAAGCAATAAAAAAAAAACTAACACTGTCTAATCCCTCTACTTGAAGAATTCTAACCTTTAGGAGCCAATTGAAATTGCTTTCAAAGGAAATGTTTTGTATTCCGCTTTTCGTTTTTTGCCAATTTTGTTTGTTCTTTCACTTCTTGTTCGTTTGTTTATATGTTTACGGGGTTTTAAGTGTTACCATTAAGCTGTGCTCAACACATGACATTACGGTCTTCTTCCTTTTTTATCGTTTTCTTTTTTCTTTTTTGTTCGTTTTTAAGTCAACAAAAACTTAAACCCATAATAAACACTACTAAACTGAGTACATACACTGCATTACCATTGAAAATGTTGTTCTCTTTTTAATACGATTTTCTATTGCTATGCTTAAGCAAATGAACATGTATTAATATGTATGTACATATGTATGTATATACATACAATCAAATATTTATTAAGTCTTCTACTAATACCACTACTACTACTTCTTTTGCTACTACGATATTGTGCACATTTTTACATGCTTTTAAATTTTACTCTTGCTCTCTCTCTTTCTCTCTCTTTCGATCTGTTTTTATTGTATTGTTATGGTATATTTAGCATTTAATCTGTAGTACACTACTGTAAATGGTAATTTATTGCTTTAATTTCAATAGATTGACATTTTCATTTTAATACTCGCGTAATTGTTAAAAATAATAGTAATTGGCAGCATTTTTTGCTGTTATTGTAGTTGATTGAAACTGATTGTTACAATATTTTGGTTAATAAAACTGAAACAATTAAATAAAATTTATCATAAATGACACTTGCCGCCTCCGTTCACGTTTGGAAAAAGTGGATTGTTGAGAAAGAGAGTGTCGTTGGAGAATCTTTCTAAATGTAAGAGGTGGTGATCATAAAAATAACTTCAATATGCAGGAATATAACATTAATATTCCACAAAAACTATTCTTTGAATAAACTTTAAGAATTTAATTTCATTTACTTTAAGAAACATTTTTCTTACTTCACAAGTTTATATTATTTAACTTTGTTTTGTTGTATTTTCTTTTCCTTTCATATTTCTCCACCTTTAGGAGTCGCTAAGGAATTTTTTATTTAATTTTCACTTTTTTTTTTTGTTATCATAGTCAACAACAGACAGAGTTCATGTTTCCTTGTACTCGTATATCCATTATCCTTCATACCTGACAACACAATAAACAATAATTTCGTTTCACTCCTTTTAGCTACACAAATACGCACAAAATACAAACAAAAAAGGACATCTAAATGACATTAGTTTCGATAGCAAGAAAAAAGAATTTTTTTCTTTTCTTTTCCTTCAAAAGATGAAACTGCGTATTTGGAAAGTAATAGAACAACGAGAGAAGTAAAGAAACTACGAGAATTCAATATTTTTGAAATATTTCATATTTTTTGAAATTCTTTTAAAAAAAGGTTATAAAGGTTGAAAACATAGAGAGAATAAAAACTATACATCTGACATGTTGCCTTGTCCGTATACTTTTAAAGCCTTAAAATGTCATCATGTTTTGCTGTTTTTCAAGGGGATGTTAAACTGAAAAAGGGGATGTTAATGCCAAAAATTTAAAAACAAAAAAAGTTTGTGTCATTTTTTGTTTAAATGTGAAGATAGTTAAGATGGTAGTGATGATATTTTGTTGGGTGTAGTAAAAATAAATCCACCATTTTTCCCATAAAGTAATTAGGTTGACATAAGGGTAGCATTAGCATCAACATAAACTGGACATACATACATAATTGGTCATTACAACCCTTCAGTCAGGATTACAACCTAGTTTCTCACACCACTTATGTTGTGTGTGTTAATTTTATACATGAGTGGTGGGACCTACAGTTTAAAGTTGACTGCGAACGACAGATTTTTGAGAAACTTTTCATGGCAATTTTATTTACTCTCAGAGTTTTTGCAGGAATCTGCTGAGAGGAAGTCGCCGAAGAAATACTTTTTGTATTTTGTTTTGATGTCTGGCCGGGGGCTCGAACCCTGGCTTTACGTCTAATAAGCCAACACACTACCTACTAGACTACGGCGACTTCAACTGGACAGATAGGGGAATTTATAGGTTTATGTTGAGCAAAGCAGCTAAGAGAGCACTCTGATTGACAAGATAATGTACAATAGATCAACGGTGGTCGAAATACTTTTAATTATATTTTTATTAAACTCTATCACAGGCCAACTGATTATCGCCAGTGAGAATTAATTGCGACAGTTTGTTACCAAAATTGGCGAGAGTTTCGGTGAGAAAATCATATAGGCCTTCAAGTCATATAAAAGTGATTCTTTAACTACACCCCATGCAATATTGTATGTACATATAATAATATGTATATGGTGCATGATATACAATATAAATTTTCATTCCAGTCTTCTGTGGTAATTCCAATATTTAATGTGTATATGTGTGTGAAGAGTATTAAGGATTATGGCATTTTTTTTTTGTACATTCCTGTGTTAAATATATGACCTTAACTGTAAGCTGTGCCATATAAAACAAAACTGGCATTCATTCATTTGCAGTAAAATTTTATTTAAAAAGTTTTTCTTGTTTTTAATAAATTATTTTGTTCTCTTCTCTTCTTTTGTTTTTGTTTTTTTTTTGCCAATTCTTTTTCATTATTATTAAAATAAAAGCTTTTTCGTAATGTAAAGTATTTGTAGTTGTTTAAAAATTAACATTCCGGGTACACTTGAAAGTTTTAATAGAGTGTGTTACTTTAAACTGCTGCTTTTAAATAATTAAAATACTAGTCAAGTAATATAAACTTTTATAATAACCATTAAAAATAAGGGGCGGGCAGTTTAAAAAAAAAAACCACACGTTAAATAACCACAGGATATTCCCCTTTAAGCAAACATTTATTTTTACCAACTTCAATTACGATTATTGTACGTTTTCTTATCATGATTAAAGAGAGAATAGCCTTTAAATAATTGAGTTGCTTGTTCTGAATTGTTTTTTTTTTTAACTCGGACTCTCTCCCTTTAATTATTCTCTTTTGTAAATTGCAAATAAAAAGGAAGTACATACCTGAGGGAGAGGCTTAATTATAAATTTACCCTACTCTACCCCAACCCTAAAAGGTGTGTATGTGCATTGGTTAACGCAATTCCCTGGCGATGCTGTTAACCCTTTCATGCCCGAATTTTTTGAGCCAGAGCTAAAATTTTTTTAAGGACATGTGTTTGTTAGTCATTGACCTAAATATGAAGTGATATTAAATTCAGAGTCGTACGTATTCTGGTTTCACACGTTTTTAACCAAGCTTGTTTGCAAAAAAAAAAAATCTTTTAAAAAAATTAAAAATTACGGAATTTATGAACAAAAATGTACAATGTTGCCTATAGGCAACATCGGGCATGAAAGGGTTAATTGAAGAGAAATGTGTATAATGAATTCCATGAGAGACCATTACAAGTTTATTTTTTTTATGCGATAAAATAAAACAACGAGAGGCGCTATGACATTCTTTAGTTGGTATTTTACTCTTAAAGGATCTATTTGAAATCTAGACAGTTTCTTCAAAAACCAATAGAAGTTAAGTGACAAGTTTAAGATTTTTTAATGGGTCATTTTTTAAGAGCTATAGGAAATTTTTTCAAAAAAAAACACATAAAATTCAGAAAAATGTATAAAATCTTTATTTGAATCCATAGCACGGTCCATATAATTTAATGTTTGAAGATTATTTCATGCAAACGTTGACCGCGACTGCGCCTCAAATGGTCCATCCGCTTAGTCCAATTTTGGCATACTCTTTCCAACATTTCGGCCGGTATCTCACGAATAAATGCTTCAATGTTGTCTTCCAATGCGTCAATTGAAGCGGGCTTGTCTGTATAGACATGAGCTTTAACATAGCCCCACAAAAAATAGTCTAAAGGCGTTAAATCGCATGATCTAGGCGGCCAATTGACCGGTCCCGAACGTGAAATAGAATGTTCACCGAACTCGTCTCTCAATAAGTCCATTGTTACGCGTGCTGTGTGGCATGTGGCACCGTCTTGTTGAAACCACATGCCATGCAAGTCAAAAAAGTTGGATATCATCTAACGGTAGCGCTCAACATTCACAGTTACGTTACGATTCGCAGCATCTTTGAAGAAGTACGGTCCAATGATGCCACCAGCCCATAAACCGCACCAAACTGTGACTTTTTCTGGATGCATTGGTAGCTTTTGCAATGCTTCTGGCTGATCTTCACTCCAAAATCGACAATTCTGCTTATTTACGTATCCATTGAGCCAAAAATGAGCTTCGTCGCTGAACACAATTTTTCGATAAAGAAGTGGATGAACTTTCTTAACAGAGCACGTATTTTGATAATAAAATTCAATGACTTGCAAACCTTGTTCGTTTGTAAGACGATTCATGGTTAAATTATAGACCAAACTGAAGATGTTTGACAGTGAAACAAAACACGAAACGTGCGTGAGCTGTTTAAACCAGTGTTGCCAAAAAGATAATGGCTAAAACATCACCCGATATTACAATGTTAAAAGCAAAAACTTGATAGTTTTTGCCTAAACATGTCGCTAAGGATTCAGCATTTTTAACAGCCACTAGCGAGCAACGACTGATGACCAGTTACGTGAATACAGACATTATTTAAAATAGTAGAAATGAACGATTTAATATTTAATATAAATATTTTTGTATACGTGATATATTTTTTATTTGCATTTTTTAACGTAATGTTTATTTTCTTTTTTTTGCCTTTGACAAATATAAATAAAATATTGATAAGACTAGCTTGGGTTTTTAACGATTAAATTATTGACTACCATACGCCCAATGACTCAAATAAGCCAGTTGCCAGTTGTAAGACATTTAAAGCAAAGCCAAATTGAAGAGCAATCCACTGGTAGCCGTTGAAGAGGAACATTTAAAAATCTAAGGAGGAGGCAAATCGACCCTAAAGTTAAATTCAGGAACCGAAATTTCTAGCACCAGATAAATATAATTTCAACAAAAATATTTTATATTGCATTGCTAAAACGTAATTTATTTAAAACAAGAAATTCTACAGAGCCTTCAAAAAATATTTCTTTAGCACTAAAGCTAAAACTTTCAAACGCTATTAAATAAACTCATAAGAATTCAAAATCTATAAAATATTCTTCTTAATAATAATAAAATAATATCTTCTACAGAGTTTAAATGTCTTCATGAAAAAGAAAAAATATTTAATTACAGCATAAAATATTTCATATGAAACCACCCTGACGTATGATTATTATTAATTACAACATAATATTACTCATACGCCATACGCCTTACAGCCTGAAAATAGTCCCTTGTCTACCTTTAATTATGATTTTATTTTTATTTTTCTTGTAAGTACCATCAGCAGCATTCTTCAAAATGATTTTATTACCACTTAATGATAAGGCAAACAAAGAGAGAGAGCATGTGGGTACCCAAGAAACATATTCTGGTGGTATATTTGTCGTCATCAGCATTATTAAGCAACACTTTCCAATTTAATGACCCTAACGTACAAGAGATTTTTTTGTTTGGGGCCAGAAAACAGATGATATAACCGTAATATTATGGCAATATTAAGCTTAACACATATACATACATGTATTTGTATATAAATATCTTATATTCTGGTATGTAATACACACGTTTCCTTTTTATTTGACTGGGATAATTTATCAGCACTCAAAGCAACCGAAAATAACAGAAGACAAATTGAAAAAGTAACATACTTTAACCAACCACCGCACCACCGCCCTTGCCAAAAGCAAATACCACAAACCGAAATGAAAGATAAAGAAACATTGTTTTGCTACCGTTCACCTTTGAGAGTCGTTAACATAAAGATTTAAGGTTGAACCGGAAATTATAACTCATATATAAAGTACGGTCATAGGAGTTTAAGCAAAAGATAGCAAAATAGATAAAAACACAGAATATTAGATTATTTTGTTGGTTAGCAAAGAGCCTTAACAAATGCCCTTTTGTTATACATATTTATTGCTATATTCCCAAGAGAATATGCAAAGGTTCTTGAAGACTATGGTCCCATATAGAATAGAGGTTAGGCCCACAGATCTACAGCTGTAGCTGAAATGCCTTCCAATAGTGTAGCGGTCTTCAAAGTAAAAATTCGTGCAATACTAAGATTTATTTTTGCGGCGAGATGCTTCCTACGAAGTATTTAAGATCTTCGGATTTAATAACGATTTGTGGTATCACACGGGACTTACACCCGGTCTACGTCTCAACTTATTCTTCAAGGAGTAGCTTGCAATCTAACCTAGCCTAACCTAACCTCCTTTTTTGCATAGTTTTAAACATGAACACCCTAACATTGCTTCTATGTTCTCGCATAAAAAGCAACAGGCAGTCTGCTTAAGTGGATGGTAGATTGTATTAGCATATGCTTGATGATTCTTTTCTTATCTTCATTTCTTATGCACAACAAACAATTCTCCATTTTATCACACCCTTCTTGAAAAGGAAAAGAGACAAAAAAACATTTTTTTTTTCAATTTCATGTGCCACAATATTTCCATAACCATCCACACATAACATCGTATCATCATCTTAATATACACTTGACTACACACAGAGTTTTAACTTTAAAATTTCTTATTCCTTTTTGTTTTTGTTTTTGGGGTCTTCTAATGGGCCACAGTACATCTTATTTAAAAAGAAATAAGAGTCAGAGACAGAATTTAAATCCTACTTGTTAGACACATTGTTGTAAAATATAAGAAAAAAACGAATATTTGGTTGATTGTAGTCCTTTGTGTTCTTTAAATATATTGAATTTAGAAACAGAATTAAAATCCAACAACATTTTCTTTAGGTTTCTTAATGTATTTTTTTTTCCTTTTTTTATTATTCTATTTGCATTTGGTTGTAAAGGGTGTTTTTTATAGAGGTATAGAACTTTAATTTGCAATAAAACAACGATGGATTATTCGATTGACATGAATTTTATTTATCCGAAAGATAATCGTGTGGCATTACATTTTAAATATGATTTCTGGCATATGAGCGCCACGGCTGGCGCGGATGTAGTCCAATCTGGACGTCCAATTTTCGATGACTTTTTCCAAAATTTGTGGCCGTATATCGGCAATAATACGGCGAATGTTGTCTTTCAAATGGTCAAGCGTTTGTGGCTTTACCACATAGACCAATGACTTTACATAGCCCCACCGGAAGTAGTCTAGCGGTGTTAAATCACAAGATCTTGGAGGCCAATTCACAGGTCCAAAACGTGAAATTAGGCGGTCATCAAACGTGTCTTTCAATAAATCTATTGTGGCACGAGCTGTGTGACATGTTGCGCCGTCTTGTTGAAACCACATCTCCTGGACAACATGGTTATTCAATTCAGGAATGAAAAAATTAGTAATCATGGCTCTATACCGATCACCATTGACTGTAACGTTCTGGCCACCATCGTTTTTGAGAAAGTATGGACCAATGATTCCACCAGCCCATAAAGCGCACCAAACAGTCAGTTTTTCTGGATGTAACGGTGTTTCCACATACACTTGAGGCAGTTTTGTTTGTTGACGTAGCCATTCAACCAGAAGTGCGCTTCATCGCTAAACAAAATTCGCTTATGAAAATCGGGAACAACGGTAATCTCGTTTTGGGCCCATTCGACGAATCTACGCCTTACTTGATGATCGTTTGGCTTCAAATCTTGCACGAGTTGGATTTTGTAAGCACGCAAACCAAGATCCTTCCGCAAAGTCTTCCATAAAGTGGATGGACACAGATCCAATTCCTGTGCTCGATGGCGGATGGACTCATTCGGGTCTTCCTCAATACTACGCTCTACAGCAGCAATAGCTTCTTCTGTACGCACCGTACAGCGTCTCTGGGGATGCGAGTTATCAATAAGAGTAGACGTGGTGCGAAAACGTTCCATGGTTAATCGAATTAACTGCTTTGATGGACGATTTTGTCGATGATAAAATGGACGTAGTGCGCGATACGTTTTCCGCACAGAACCATTATTTTCGAAATAAAATTGCACTCTTTGCAAGCGTTGTTCAGGCGTGAGTCTATTCATGATGAATTGCCAAACCAAACTGAGAATAAATCACTTGACAGCTGTTAAATCGGTCGCCATCTTGAAAAGTAATGCCAACTTAAAGTTCTATAACTCTATAAAAAAACACCCTTTACAAACAAGATTTGCTTCTCTTCTTTTAAATTATCAAAAAATCTTATTTTTCTTTGATTTCCTAAAGGAACACGGGTAATTAGTTTCAAGTATTCGAAGAGAACGATAAAGAGAGAATAAATTTGGATTTAAAAATTCTTTTCAAATTAGTGTTGGTTAGTTGTTAATAGAAAGAGAAAGAGAGAGAGAGCAAGTTAAATAACTGTTTGAATTGGTTTCCATTTCATTAAATTAATTGTAGATTTTTATAATTTTGAGAGCTTCCAGAACTCCTTGATTAGAATTCTTCAATTAACCAGAATGTATTCAGGTTGTTACTTGAGATCAGAAAGTCAAAGTGGCTCCAATTGAGCATAGGAAATAATGTCTCAGTTGGAGCACTTGTTCACTCATTTTTGTATCATCCTTTCCGTTGCAATATTGGCAAATTCCCCAAAATTTTTCCACTTTTCCTTATTGCCGAAACACTTACCGCTCTGCTGTACATTTTAATTGGACGTTGGTGGATCATTATTGGTGTTATAGTTAACATTTTTCTAAAACCATTAATAATAATCGTTTCCCCAATACGAGAGTTATGGAGTTGAATGGAAATTGAATATTTACCGAAAACACAAAATAATAATCCATAAAATTTACGATATTTTTTAATGTGACATTAAAGTTGTAATAAAAAACACAGAAACACATTGCACATGTGTTTAACTGCATAAAACGTTATGTTTTAAACACTGTTTCTTGAAAATATTTCCAACTCTGCTCTACTGAATTGAACATAAATGATTTTATTCATTTGGAAATGGTGTATGCGCAACTACTTGCCATCTGCTAAAGCTGTAAACTAAAAACTTTTGTTGTTCTGCCACCCTCCAGAAAATACAACCCTCCAGAAAAGAAACAAAATATTTATGTTTTATTTTACCTTAAATACCTTAAATAAATTCAATAAATCTTCATGATTCGTATTGGGGTGAAAATCGATATGCAACCAGCTACTTAACTTTACTTTACTAGCCATAGTTTGGGATCAAAACACAATAAAATGCGTTGAACTCTGACAAGAGTTTTTGGCAAAAGGAAATTATTTGAAATAATACAAAAAAAAACAACAAATTTGTTTACTTTTAAATAAAATCATGACTATTTTATCGAATAGGATAGGCTCTCGTCCAGGATACGTAATCTATCGTATTTACATTAATTATTTTATCCTGCAAAAGTGGTCTGGAACAATAAAGTCTGCAATGAATTCTTCTTATGTCAGTTCGTCACCAATTTTATTGCTAGCAATTCCGGAGTGACTTAGGGACTAGTAACCGTACTGTCTAAGATTATCAAAGCATTGCATTCCTACTGACAACGATATCGATGAACATGAAAAAATGCAAGTCATCGACTAAAAAAAAAAATACAAGTCATCGTCCAAAAAATGCAAGTCATCGTTCAAAAAAATGCAAGTCTTCGACCAAAAACCGGAAGTCATCGTTCAAAAAAATGCAAGTCATCGTCTAAAATGTATGTCATCGTCCAAAAAATGCAAGTCATTATCCAAAAAATGCAAGTCATCATACAAAAAATGTAAGACGTCATCCAAAGAAAAGCAAGTCATCGACCAAAAAAATGGAAGTCATCGACAAAAAGTCTGCAATGCGACAATTTTGCCCGCTTTACATAGAAAACCTTTTGTTGCTGACTTGAAGAAAATCTGGTCCCAAGTAACGCTCGATAGTAAGGAAATATGTTTTGGAATCCTTGGTAACATGGCTATCCAGCTCACTAGGTCCACTTTTACCCGATTTAGCCCCATTTATGCAGAGCACTTTTTTTTTATTTATTTGACGATCGTAAGGAAAACTGTTTTGAAATCCTTGATATCATGGCTATCCTCCACAATTATATTTTTTGTCTGATTTTGACCGATTTATGTAGATGACTTTTTTGGACTAATGTTTTAATGGAACGTGGTCTTAAGTTATTAAGTTGTAAAGAATTGAAGAAAACATTAAAAAATTATTATTTAAATATTACAATATCGTATTATATGTACAGTGGTGGCCACGAATTTAAGACACGACATTTTATTTCTACATTTGTGATAATTTTTACATCTTATCAAAAATATTTTAGGTCCATGATATTTTTCTTAAGATTTTAGTAATATTAGGAAGAAAAAGTAATAATATTTTGCTACCTATATTGGGTTGAGAATTTTTATTTACATATTATATAGATCAAGACAAAATACTAGTCGCGATTTGATATTTTTTGACACAAGTGGTTTACGTTGTGCAAGACACCCACGCAAGTTTTTCTCATTTAGACATCCGCTTATTGCCCTAGACGAAATATCAATACCAAAATCCAATACAATTTTATTTTTTATTTTACTTGAGGTCGTGAAGGGATTATAACAGCTACTTTAGGGTGTAGTTTTTCGGGCTCTAGGTTGCTGTTTGACATTTTTGGTGGTACCATGTTGCTTGATGTGTTCCAGCGCGTTGTAAATTTTGCATCTAGAACATTTAAGCAGCTTGGATATCTCCATTATTATTTTTCCATCAAATTTTAGTTGTTGGATTAGTTTTCGCTCGGCATCGGTATTCCAAGTACCTCTGACCATTTATAATTAAATATTTCTATGTATTCCAACATAAAATAAAATAAAACATTCGTTGCTCAACGTTTAGCTTCAAAAAACACCAAAAAATCACTTACAAACCAGATATTTCTGAAATGTCTTAAATTCGTGGCCAATTTCAAATAAACGTTTTTACAATAATATGATCAAAAAGCAACAAAATGTAAAAAGAAACGAAATAAAATAATGGTACTTTTTCTTAATATTACAGGGTACATAGAAGTATAAAGAATATCAATTTTGATACTACATGATTGTAAATATTATCGCAACTAAGTCAGTCATATGTCCTGTCTTAAATTCGTGGCCACCACTGTATGTATTTTTTATATTATCCTGCTTAAAACTATTTGAAAAACTGTAACACGCTTTATTCCCCATTTAAAAGCCAACAAATAAATTATAATTTAAAGGAAGAAGAAAAAAGAAACAAAATGTTCAACAAGTTTTCTTTACTAAAACTTCCAACTTTATAATGGCTGGCACACATAAACTATAACTTGGCTAGAATGAAAAAAACCAAGAGAATACGTTAAAAACTGTTGGTTGCACGAAAGCAAAGACCGCCAAAAACGAAAATCAAAACTTTAAACAAAAGTTTCTATTAAAGAAAAGGACAAAAACAGTAAAATATAAGACACTTCACGAATCCCTTGAATGAAAAAAAAATGAAAAAAGTTAAGCTGCACGCACCCACTTCTTTTTTTCTTTTAAAAATATTTTAAAAGGGAAACTAATTTTTTGGTTGAAAAGATTTTTTTTTAATTTTGAAAATTTTGTGGTAAACAAGAAGAAAAAACGTGGTTTGATAAGCATTGCAGTTATCTTAAGAATAAAAAAATTCACAAAGAAAATTAAGATAAATAAAGTTCAACAAAGATAAGATAAATAGCCGCCTTCTTGAATGCCAAGATGTTTTTAAACTTAAAGAAATTTAAGGCCTTTATCTTGAAGTAAAATATGGCCATGAGTTATAAATTGATAGATTCTTATAAGTTAACTGTAAGTAAAATTTCTTAGACCAACGACTCACAATTTTTAGTGCAACAAACACCACATGCCAAATAAAAATAGGGTCATAGCAGCACAGAGAAGTTGAACGACTTGTAGAGCTTTGCTTTCGTCGCAGGGTCTGTGCCATTCAATTGCCTTTTGAGATCACAATATCAATTCTTTGGAAGAATAATTCTACCCTTGATCTCCAGTCTGACATAATTTTCGCCGGCAAAGACGTAGCCAAAATAAATAAACACCTTGACAATGTAAAAGGTACAGTTCTTGGCTGTAACCCGAATACTGATACGCCGCACATTCCTACATGTCGGCCACATATAGGTCGATTTGTCCTCATTTACTGACAAGATTTCGTGCACTGTGAATATATTCGGTCGATGAAGAGTATTACCACGACTTAAGCCGCACTGATAAGGTCCAATCCGTGCCTTGGCGAAAGGCTTCAGTCATTCACACAATACGCTCGTAAGAACCTTATATGCGATAGGGAGAAGGCATATACCTCTGTATTTGCACATATCATGGGATCTACTATATTATGGCTTCCCCATAAGTTCCAGAAATAAGCCTTGCTAGTCTAGTGGGGAGTGTTTTAATCTACGAGTGTCGCGTTGTGGGTTCGATTACCACCAGAAACTATGGTCTCATCTCACTTTCTTGAAACTCTATAGATTATTATTATATAAAGAATAAGAAAAGAAAATGATGACAAAGACATAACACTGGTCAGAGAAAAAAATTAATAACAGTTTGTCGTACACCCCTCCCTCTTTCTCCTCTCATGTAAAACACTTTCAGATATTCCAACACCATGTAGTGCTTGAAAAAATAAAAAAATAAATACAAATTGAAAAATAAATAAAAATAAAATATAAAATAAAAGAATTCCTTATGACGTAATAAAAAAATTTAATGAGAATTCCATAAAATATGTGAAAAATCTCCTGAGTATACTTTGCACCACATTGCAACGCAGTGTACTCGTATGTGAAGAAATATTTGCAATTTCAGTTGAGGTTATAAAAGTTTTATATGTAGTGGAAAAGAAAATGATGCAATTTCTTGGCGTACAGATAGCAATAAAACGTGAGATAAAAATACGTACGTATGTATGTGGCCAAGAAAATTATATGAGGGTCATAACTATTTATGCAGCTATAAAAAGTTAATTTAATAATGGAATAAATACTTGTTGCATTTGTAGTTTTCTTTATGATTGATACGAAAGGAATGCTGGAAGTAATTTAAAATTCCAACTTTTAACCCCCATTCATAAAGTACATACAATAGTATCTCATTCAGTTCTGACATTCAGTTATTTGCTAAGGATTTATGGATTTATGGTTTTAAATTTTAAACAGTTATTTATCTCTCATAGGCAACTTTATTTATTCAGTAGAACAAACCTTTTTATTTCCGGTTTTTTTTTACATCACTTTTTATTTATTCATTTATTTATTATTTTTGTTGAACAGAATCCCTGCTAGTGTGTTAGTATTCGTATGTGAATAATAAGAAAATAAACAAAATATTCTGACATCCGTGTAAACACCTGCCAACAAATGTGTACGTGCTGGGTTTCAAAGATACCTCTCATAGGAATACTATCGTATGGTGGCAGCTTTTCGCTTAAATTCTATTCCGTTTTATTTTATTTCATTTCGTTATTTTTCTTTGCCTGTTTTTTGTTATTAGATTCATCCTTTTTATGTTCAATATATACTATATAACTCGTACATACATACAAGATTTGTTTATCCAAGTTATGTAAACGACAGTTTCTACCAAATGTTGAAATATTACTTAAGCCTACAGTAACTAATTAGAACTAAACATAGGATCACGTTCTAAATTGCAAGACATAAATAATATCTCATGCAATAACAACTGTTTTAATTTCATTAAATCTTCAAGCTGGGTTCCAATTAAATTCTAAGAGTCATGCGTTAAATACGAAGCCCAGAAGCTGATCGCCAAAACCGGTTAATCAGGACTTATCAGTTTGTGCTTACGCGGCGCTTTGTGATCGAGTGAGCTTTGATTTAACAATGCTTCCACTCCCTCCTACACAACTGAGTTCTGCTGTTCCTACTTGAGAATCCAGCTGTCGTCTCCAAATACGCAAAAATTAATTTTCCAATCAAAGGACCTAAGTTAATTTAGTAAAATGACTACAATGTCTAAGAATTAAAAGCCTTTAAATCTACAATTCTTTTGAGTTAGTAAACCTACTAAACTATAATTCTTGTTAAGTGTCATCAACTGTATTTTGCACCGATACAATTTGTATGTATCTACATAATAAATGTACATGTCAATAAATTCCATTTGGGCTGTCATTCTATTTTACAAATTTGTCAATATATAGAAGAATACAACACTACTGCTGCACAAACCCCCAGCCAGCGATAAGGATGCTGGATATTAAATCCTTAATAATCCTTTATACAATACATATATACAAATAATACTCATATAGCGTAGGTATTGTAATACAGGCAGCAGCATAATAAAAAACATTAAATCAAGCTTTTATGCTAATAAACTAAAAGGAAAATAAACTTTGAAATGATTTATGATTGTACAGAAACTGTGATTAAATTTAAAATTTATTTTCAGTTTCAGTTTTTGAAAACCTCAAAATATAATTTAATTTCATTCAAATTTTTGTTGTTTTAAAAATTGCATTGAATAAATTTGTTTTATTTCACCGAATAGTGGTAAAATTGTCTGTTTTTGGCGCAAAATAATTTATGCTTCAATAAACACACGACATTAAATTCAATTTTAGGCAATTAAAAATAGAATTCCCATTTGCGGTCGTTGCCATTTTAAGGTGACCAGATTATGTGGTTAAATTTTTCAAAAAAATGCGAAGCTAATGGATATTTAGGAAATAAGTCAACATTTTTTTATGGTAAAGGCTGTGTTAAACTAACCCGGCAGCCTATAGAGCGTTTAAACTCTCACAGAATTCATCCTTCTCCTAGCCAGGGTAAAATTGATATAGTGGAAATGCTATATACTCTCCAACTTTTCCGCAAAAGTTGGCTGAGATTTATACCGTAACCACTTCTTCTTCTTTACCAATCTCCTAAGTAGACAGAGACATCTCATTGGATAATTGGGATACTAGTCTAGTCTCAGCCATCTCGTTCCCAGATATAGTACTTTGTCCCGCAATCGAACAGAGACAGTTCCGATATGGTCCAAGGCCTTTCAATCACAAAACAATCGTGGTTTACTGCGGACCAATGCAAAGAAAAGAAAATTTTAAAAGAATCTGCAGATTCAAAAGTCATATAACCAGCAAACATATCAGCGAGACCAACGCTAGGTCTCGTAGGTTAGGTTAGGTTAGAGGACGTGTACTTGTCAATTAAGACAAGTACAGTACCCGGAGGTCGAATTGACCCATTGTACAACGTCCTAGTTTCTCACACCACTTATATTGTGTGTGTTAATTTTATACATGAGTGGTGGAACCTACAGTTTAAAGTCGACTCCGAACGACAGATTTTTGAGAAACTTTTCATGGCAATTTTTATTTACTCTCAGAGTTTTTGCCAGAAATCTGCTGAGAGGAAGTCGCCGAAGAATTACTTTTTGTATTTTGTCTTGATGTCTGGCCTGGGGCTCGAACCCAGGCTTTTGCGTCTAATAAGCCAACACACTACCTACTAGACTACGGCGACTTCAACGCTACAGTATTCTTCCAAGAAATTCATCAATTCGCTATCTTTAAAAAGATATTTTTACAAATTTGAAGAGACCCACGTAAGGATGTAGAGTAGCAATTAATAAAGGGGAGTATCGTAACAAAACATATTTTACTGAATAAATAAATTTTTTATTTAAATACTTTAGCATCATATTTATACCTACAATCTTAACACTTTGAATTTCCACACTCATTGCCCCTAATGTATAGAATATATTATTAAAATTTCTAATTTTCTGTAAAAGCACCGAACGTATAGATTTATGCACTCATGCATAACCATACAAGAGTTAAAAACCATTCAACACTAATTTTACGGATTTAAAAAAACTCATTAATATGCATACATTCTGCATGCACACATGAATGTTTGGCAAATATCATATACAAATAGGATAAGAATGTCCTGAACAATTTTAAATTCAGTTGCCTAACTTATGCAAGGGATATCAGCCATTTAACAATAGAAAAATTTGCCATTTCATTACATATTATTGGTCTAATGGTCAATTATATTGCGAATGTATAGGAAGCAATAGAAAAATACAATTCTGATTAAACATCTAGAGCGCTTATACAAACTCTATGATTCCTTAGCGAGCTATTGCAATAAAATATCAATAAAATGGCAAATTGGTATGACAATGTTTAACCATATTTTCTTCTTTTATTATTTACACACACTAATTGTTTGTATAATAAAATTAAAAAAAAATCATGGCCTATATTTACTCGCTCTCACTCTCACTCTCTCTCTCGTCATAATAATTTTTATGGTCACACAATAATAGTCAAGATCTTTGGTGTATTCATTCGTTTGTTCATTCATCCATCCATTCATCCTTCACTTTCACATTTACGGCTGTTGTATACATACATAAAACGTTTTCTATGGCAGCCTATGGCAATAAAAACGACAAAAACATACACACACACACAACAAAACAAGAAAATAGCAACAGGCTGAAAGCAAGTATTATAATCAAATTTGTTTCAAACAACAGCAACAACAAACCCAACAAAATTGACACAAAATCAAATGGAAAATTGTTGCTGAGGGTAGGAAGATAATTGAGCTGTTATTCTATGTTATTTACTACAACAACAGCAGCAAACAAAACGTTAAATTGTTTACAAAATACAGGGGATATTTAAAATTAGGATAACGCCTGTAATAAAGCCTTTTCCAAATGGATTTTACAGAGAGGGAAAGAGCGAAAAGAAATTTTAAGTTAGAGAGCATAAAATTGAATTAAATTGTATGGGTGCAGTCGTCTTTAAATTACAATTGTAAGGCAGACAATGTATTTGTATTGAATTTAAGAAAAAACTATTACAGAGGTTAGAAAGGCCAGTAAACTGTTATTATATTTGCTGCAACTACAACAAAAAAACAAAAATAAAAATTAGAATAAAGCCACTTAAAAGAAAAGTTAGAGGCAGAGACATAGGGACAAAGAGAGAGAAAAAATTATGTTGAAGCTTAGCCAAACCTGTACTACAATTTTATTTTTCGCCATTGGCTTGGTATATGCGGTGGAGGCTAAGGGCAGGGTATCCAAATTTTTTATACCGGGTTACTTATTTAGTGGTTTTTGCCAATGCAGTCAGCTGTTAAATATCATTAGCGTCTGATGGTTCGTTAATTTAGTGAAAGGTTTGCCGATTACGAATATGGTACGGTTTAACAACCAAAGTTCCATATGCTTTCTACCAGGACAAATGCACTACTCACCCGTGCCTAATGATCAAAATTTAAGTGGTCTTTATGAATAAATCTGAGTAAAATTAAATATTAGATGTGAATGATTGATAAAATCGTGAAACAGCCACTTTACAAAACTGTTATATTTGAGTTTGTCTAAATAGATTACGATCTACAAATTTATTTTATTTTTGGAACAAACCTCGTATATTTGATATCACTTTTAGCCATCTCGTAAACAAAAAAAGTTGACTTCTGTTTTATAAATGTTAGCACTTGTGCCAAGATTATAGTAAGAAATAAGTTCTTTGAACTCTAATTAGCACTGCTGTAGAAAATTGTAATGGGTGTTGTCCTTTTAAACGTTTTGTTTTTGAAAAACAGTAATAGAATGGCCTGGAAAATATATACGTATGTACATACATATACATAATGGTATAAAATATTTAGCATATGGCATTTATTTAAAAACAAGGGTAAAAAGAATATGTCATTAGACAACACAGCTGGAAGAGTTCCGACATCAACTGAAGAATTGTCAATAAAATTAAAAAAAAAAACCAATGAAATTTGTTGAAAGGATATCAAGAAAACGTATGTAAAACATATTTAATATGTATGTCTACCAAATATTGCCTATCCCCGAGGAGATAATGGTTTAAAATACATTACAAATCACCATTGCATTGATTTAGAGTAAAGGAAATCTTGTTTCAAGTTGTTTGTTATTTCAAAAGTTTGCTTTTCCAATAAATTACTTACATTTCTAATGATTTTTTCTACGTTTTTTTTTATTTTCAAACGTTTTAAACACTTTATTCAACAGCTAGAGGTTGAACAGATTTCCGCAAGAGAGTAATTTGGTCACGTAACATTTGTTGTAGTAAAAAAGAAAATAAAGCAAATAGAAAAGGGAAATAAACAAGGAACACTGCAGAGAAAGAGAGAGGATATGGTTTCGATACAACAGCTGTGAAAGGTAGTATAACAAGTTAAACTACTACAGGATTATTTACAAGGATATTGATAGGGGATGTAGTAAATTCTTATTGATAAGATGGTCTTAAGGTGTTATAAAAAGAATTTAAAAATGAAAGCAAACAGGAAAGTGAAAAAAGAAATATTACGTGTGAACAGAAGACTGGGAAATTGATAGCAAATGAAAATTGAGTTTAAAAGTGTAACAGTTAATTTAATAATGTAAAGGAAAGATATATGTACACATTGTTAGAGAACTCTAGTGAATAGGAAAACAGATTTTGGTAAAGAAGTAAGGGATGGAGTAGTACATCAGATTTAAATCATTGGACATTGTAAGAGACAAGACAATCTCTTTAATAAAGAGATTAAGTGGCTAAAGAGCGATTCGCAGTGTAATGCTTTAAGCATCAATTAGGAATGTATGTGCTCTATGAGGCTCTACTTTCAATGCACTAAATGTGCAGATTATCGCAGTTCCACCTTGCCATATCAAAAGAGCTTCGAGGTCTGGGTGCTCCAATATGCACAGAAAGATGAACACCTAGAAGTTTCAATCACAAGGCACAAATGCTCAGCTCAACACTCGGATAAGCAGCGTCGATCCCGATAATATCTCATTCACATTGGTGGACAATATTTCGATAAAAACAGTTTTAGATATCAAGCGCCCTCCCTAACGAAACCAATGGTACAATGGGGAGTGTGTCTACTACGCAAGCCATTGTCCGCCACTGTATTTTTGTTGAAGATAACAGAGAGAGCAGACGAAAACGAAAACATCGTGTTGTATAGAAGTATGGGTCTCTCCAGAAATTGTTTAGACTGATACCAGCTTACGGAGAATAATACCAAACTTCACACGATATCTATTGAATCTAAATAGCGACTAAATAAATGGAAAGAGAGCTCCAAACTTATTGCTATTGGATGTTATTTTCAAAGTTATTAGCCTCACCACACTCAGAGATAAGTCTTCCATTATTAACGAGACTAAATAAATGAATTGCTTAAATTTAGTTAGCGTAAATTTGTTTACAAACATTCTTTTTAAATTATGACAATTAACTGAAAAATTTTTTACTTACAATCCATTTTTACACATTTGAATTAATATTCTAATGTTTTTCATTACGCTAAGCAAATAATAGGCTAAGGGGGAAGGGGTGATAAGCTTCCGATTATTGTTGCTAAATGTTCAATTACTATGACACACATTTATTTTTTGATTACTAAACAACATCTTACCTTGGAATTCATTAACAAGGTACGTTAACTTTAAATCAAAAATAAATTATAGTAAAAATAAATTTAATAAAACAAACTACAACAACAATAACTTATTAAATAACAATTTTGGTTAGAATATTTAAAGATAAGATTATTATTAGTCTTATTGAAAACTTTTAAGTACGTGTTATCAGTTTGTTCCATACATCTTCATTAACAAACAAAAAAAGTTTAATTTTTTTTTTATTATTTTTTTGTTTTTGGCCACAAAACTTTTGCAAGTTTTGGGAGTAATAAAAAAAAGAGAAGAAAAATTTTAGATGATTTCTTTTACATCCCAAATAAGTAATCTTTGGCCAGAAAAAAAAGAAGAAAAGCTGAGGGAAGTTGTAAGGCAATTACATTTGCTTTTTACAAGCTTTATGGTTCCTTAATGGTCTTTTTTTTTAAACGTGACACGTTTATTTTATTTCACCACATCTGGCGTTGTTTTTGTTGCCATTATTCTCTTACCAGAAAAAAAGTAAAAGTCATAACAATTTGTTCTAACAGATCTGTTTAACCACATAATAAAACATGCTGTTCCTACATTACTAATTAACCACACAAAATTTAATTCCATTGCTTAAATCATGTATGTAAAGAGAATTGTAAATACATACTTCTTAAAAGCAAAAAAACTGAGACTTGTCTTAAACACTTTACTCTTTACACTTTACTTTCATGTGTTTAGCGTCAATAAACATTTCATATTATGGTAATTGTGTTATTACACACAGACGTAGCTTTTATTGTCTAAAGATGTTTGATCTCATAAAAAGCAATTACCATTACGTACTACACAATATCCTAAAGCTACTTTAACGTGTATACTGTTGCTAACTATTACCAGCATATAAAATGCGTAGATAAAAGATTTTAAGGACCTATAAAAGTTGGAGCATAAAAAATAAAACAAGTGGTAATAATTTAAGACAAATAGATTGCTTCTTAATTCGTAAGCTATATTAACTTGTATTAATAATGCAAAGATAAAATTATCTTTTAATAAACCAGTTTATTTATTTATAGCAATAGAATTAAAAATTATATACGAATTAATCCACATGTAATATAAAAAATCAAATTCTATGGCGGAAATTGAATCCCTATACTTACAGACTATCTGAATAGCCACTAAACTACTAAGTCATAGCTAATATCCATTATTTTATTCAATAACTTTTTGATATTTTGAATGTAATTGAAACCTTCGTCCCTATTCCTAGAAATCCAGAGGTATACGTCAAATGAAACTTTTTTTATGTATTCGCAACACAGGGCAATAAAAGAAAAGATAAGGCGATTGTCTCTCATTTCTTCATTGGCTTTCCGCAGAAAGATGTGAATAACACTGCGTCTATCCCCACAGCGTAAAGGGTGTTTACCGATCCCTTCTATTAATTTAAAACCTACACCACCATCGTGTTGTAACCGAACCCGCTATTGGATGTACATAGCCTTTAGGGACCATAATGGCTTCGGTATCTACTAACCTTTTTAAAAATAGACACTCTACCTAGAGTCGGATATTTATTACACTCTTGGAAAAACATTTTATTCTGTCAAAACCTAGAATTATGTCGTTTTAATGTTCAGTCCAATTAGAGTTGTGAGTAGTTTTGTAGTGGTAGCTGCGTGGTCTTCCCTTTTTCCCTTTTTTTCAACAGCAATAACCTTACTATCGAATTAAAATTTAATTAAAATGAAAAGCATTAAAATTACATTACGCATCTGATTACTTTCACATTAATTGTATACTATACGAAAATAATTTCAATTATTTTATTATTATTATTGAAAAGGTCATTAAATAATAAAGTAAAAACGTCTATAAAAAGTTTCAGGTCATAAATAAAACCGACTTGACAACAGTCCATTCATAACTGTATTAAATTTTGAATGCAGTAATACATTAAAAAGAATCCTTATTATGGAACACAGAGTACAACAACATGGTAACAATGGGTAAATGATGATTTATAAACTAAAACCTGTCAATAACCTACGAGAACGGAAGACGAATTGAGCGAGATAAATAGAACAAAACTAACTGAGAGCAAAAAAAGCAACAACAACAACTACAATAAAGGCAATGCTCCTAATAAAAACAAAAACAACAAAATGAAAAAATGTAAATAAACCAAATAAACAAAAACAATGTATAATTGTAAATGAAATGTATGCAGAAGCATGTAACTGTGTGTGTTTAAAAGAGTTTGAGTTCATATACATACATACATACATAATGGATGTAAAATTAATTGTTTGTATGTTAAAAAATTTAAGGGAATAATGAAGAGGTTAAAGGCATAAGAAAAAACAAAACTTTATTATGTATTTGAGAAGTAGGAACACAACCGATAAAGTAAATAAAAAACTTAATTAAATTTAAATCAAGTGTATAGGTTAAATACAGCAGATCTGTTTGTTTGAAAGATTAAAAATATGTTGAGGAACACTTATGTGTGTATGCGCGTATGTTCTCAAAACAAACTTACCCTCAAAGGCTTCTTTTTGTTTCTTAGCATCGTATTTCTTTAAAGCCAACTTAATGGCCGCCAATTCGGTCTCTTTGAGATTTGATATCAAATCCAAGGCTCGTTCTTCACATATAAGTTGAGTACCACCCAATGGTGAATTCTCACGTGCGGCAGTAAATTTTGAATAATGCTTCTTTTGGGCGGGATCACATTGCATTAAAATGGAAGAGTTTTTACTACATCTAATGATAACGTTGTCGTGTTCTTTATCATTATTTGCAGTATTTGCTAAATGGCAACTTAATGTTATCAATTGTTGTTGTGGTTGCTTATTTAAAAAACATCTTTCTTGTTTTAACAAAGTTCGGCCAATTTGACCAAAAACTCTTTGTGAATTATGCATTTTCTTCAATTTAAACTATTCAACACTTTATAATGCTATTTTTATAAACTTCTCTGTATTATATTTACAAATTCACAACAAATGACGTCACTGTTGTTTTTATTTTGACATTTATTTACTTGAGCAAATGATTTTTTCCACTGCTTAGAAAACTTCTGTAATATTCTTAAACGCGTAAACTATTTAATAAATAATTCATAATTTTATTTTTTTGTTTTCCGTAAACACTATCAACTCTATCCGCTAAAGAGTTCCTTAAATTCCACGGTCTGTTTTCGTACTGGTCCCGTATAATTATTACGTATGTGCGTGTTTGAAGATTATTCCCTCTTGTTGCGTTGCGAAAAATATATACAAAACTAGTAGAAACAAAATATTCGTATATCGTAAAAGCTTTGTTTTTTTTGGTATAGGATTTTAACTTATTTTTCGTAAGCTTTACTCTTGTGGCTGGTTATTTTTAGTTAAACTCTCACCGATAAAGACAAAAAACTGAAATTATTCTCCACCACCACCTCTTTTGGATATGTGGGCCAAATTCAATGTTGATAACTTCTTAAATGAAGGAAACGCGTTAAAACTGAGTCAAAACCGCTATAATGAAATGTATTGATAAGAAACGAAACTATAGGTTGCCTTACTATTATGAAACTACTTTGTGCGTGTTGTATTATTCACAGTGTTGCCATCTTTGGTTATTTCTAACCAAAACTGCTTATTTTTTGTTCAATGTGTGTGTAGATTTTTCTGGTGTTGGTTATTATCCTTTTTGTTGCCAAAAAATGTAATTTAATTATTTATTGTAAACTAAATAAATAAACACTATTGAATTATGAAAGAACTATGAACTTAAAAAATATTTATATATTTTTACTTAATTTTAGTGATTTTTTTTCAGGCATTGATTACAAAATTTTTTTCTTTCTGGCAACACTGGTGGTGGGAAAAATTCATTTGTTCTTTCAAAAAACAAACGATGAATATATTAATTCTCCCATTTTCTTCGTGTTCGATTTGTGTAAATGAAAATTAAGCCCATTATTAGTCATTTAAGAAGAATTTGTAGCGTACGTGTGTTGTTTGATGGACGGAAATTAACAACTACCTTATTAGAGTAGTGTGTTTCTAACTTAATGAATTTTTGGGAGTATTTGAGTGTTTCCGGCATAAATTATGTCCGGTGTGGCGAGTTTACAGTGTGGTGAGTTTTTGTAAAGTGTGGTGAATTTGTCCGGTGTGGTGAATAAATTGGTGAAATTCACCTTTATTCCAAATAGTTATTCTATTACCATAGATCACTTTATTGAATTAACCGTGTGTGTCTAGAATAAATAATTTTCACCTCTATTAGCGCAGCCATTGGGTTAAAAGAAACTCACCCTACATAAATTAGGGTGCGAAACTGGTATTGATGGGATTCACGAAGTGTTGCCATTGTGTCAGAAAATTATTTTTATATTAAAAGAAAGGACGTTAAAATGGAATTAAAAACGCTATAATGAACTGTACTGATAATAAACAGAACTATAGTTACCTTACTGTTATGATTACCACACTGGTCTTATAACAAACAGCTTTTATATGTGTGTCCCAAAGCTGAAAATCATGAAAATAAAACAGCGCAAGTTAAAATTAATCACGTTATTTTAAAAATGCAATAACAAAATTTCTTTGTTTATATATTTTTTAATATTTATTTATTAACGTACAGCTTACGTAAAATATTCGCATATTGATATTTTTCGCTTAAAATTCTAAAGAATTTTACTTATTATCTAAATTAAATAGAAATTTTTGAATTATAATCATAAATTTTATATTGGCACAATCTTTAACTTAAAAATTTTAAGTGTGTTTCTCTCTCTGCAATCTCTTATGTACAATCATTTGCTCGCTGACCAGGGATACCGCGCAATTCTTGATTTAGAGTACGCAATAGCGGATGTTTACCACAACCGCATTTACCATGGAAATCATCCAAATCTAAAGCCCAAACCATGCCACCGCCTAAACGCATTTTCCTTACAAACTGGGATTTACGGCGTATATCATTCACATCATCGTATGAGACCCATTGATTGCCACTGTAAGCATAAGGTCCTATTCTGCCTTGAGGATCACGAATTACCGTCCAACCGCCATTACTAATTTGTTCACAAATCTCATAGTAGGCCAAGAAACCTCCAGCTCTAGTGAAGGTGCCTGCTCGACCAGGACCAATTGTTTTATCATTAAGACTACGAGCATGCGTATCAGCAAGAGAGAAGGATTGGCCATATAATGGCATTCCCATTATCAGTTTTTGGGGTGGTGCACCCTTTTCAATCCAATAGTTAATACTGTAATTGCCATTGAAATAAGGATTTTCATCTCCTTCCACATAGTACAAAGGAGCTACATGTCCAGTGTGTTTATCCCAATGACCATGGAAATCATAGGTCATGATTGCTATCCAATCGAAGTATCGCGCCAAAGTGGGTACATCATATCCAGCATCTATGACCTTTTTGCTAGGCGACACAGCAGCCGACAACAATAATCCTTTAGGCTTAAAGGCAGCGGACAATTCTCTTACTAGAGAAGCAAAACCAGCCTTTTCAGCTGGCGAACCCTTACTGCAATCGACTTGCCAGCACACCGGATATTCCCAATCCAAATCTAAGCCCTCGAAACCGTATTTCTCACAAAAAGCTAAAACACTTTCGATGAATCTTTGTCGAGCTTGAGGATCTAAAACCAAACGTGCATATTTGCTGCCCAAAGAATCGTTCCAACCTCCAATGGCCACAGTGACTCGTATACCCTTTTTCTTATAGGCCACAACCCTCTCATAGAATCTATTATCGATATCGGCCCAAGAATCATGGGTTTTAATTGTCAAAGCATTGCTATTTAGTACAGCAAAGCCATAGACAATGTGGGTACAAAGATTTTCATCAATATCTTCTGGCACGTATTTACCCTGTCCGGGTCTATACCAAGCCCAATTTGTGAAATAACATACCACCTTGTATTCCTCATTGCCAGTTAGTGGTGGAGCTGCAGGTGTGGGCTTGGGTTTGGGTCGTGCAACAGGTTTCTTATGTGGTGGTGCTACGGGTTTCTTAGTTGCTTTGGGCGGAGCCTTTGTTGTACTAGGTCTAGGTCTCTGAACAACTGGTCGGTGTGTAGTTTGATCATCTCTTACCATGCAATGTGAGGCTTGTGGCCAATCACAATAGTTTTGATTCCAATGTAGTCCCGTCGGACATCTAAAGTTAAAAAAGAAATTTATTCTCTAGTCCTCTACAAAAGGAATTTAAACTTACTTTTGCTCTACTAATTCTCCATATTGACAAATGTAGTACTTGTTACAGTCTTTCTCATGGGGAGCATAATCTTTACCTCCGCATTCCATTTTCATTGGTGCTACTGTAGGTTTACTAGGTTTTGATTGGGTTTGAGACATTTCCACATGCGTAATGGCTGTAGGTTTAGGTTTCGGTGGTCCCATTGGTTGCGAACTGGTACCGGCAACTAAAATTAACGAAATTTTTTATATTCAATAGAAATTTAAATGTCTTTCTTGTTTATGAAGTTAACATACTCATCAATTTCTCCTTATCTTCTAAAACACACTTTGGATGTGGTCCTGGATAGTTTCTCAACACACGATTGATGGTCTTAAGCAAAGGATATGATTCACAATTGCAATCATTTTTAAAATCATCCAAATCCAAAGCCCATATCATAGCACCACCTAAGCGCATAGCCTTTACATATTCCGATTTGTGACGTATCATTGGAGCATCATCGAACGATACCCATTGGTCCCTTAGATAGGCATATGGTCCCATTCTACCACGTGCATCTCTTACAACATTCCAGCCTTTGTTACGTATGTACGAGCAGATTTCATAGTAAGACAAGAAACCTCTGGCACGTGTTGCTTCTCCGGCTTCACCTCCTCCATAGGTTTTTGCATTAAGACCATGATCACTGGCTTGGGCCAAAGAGAAAGATTGACCATACATAGGCATACCCATCACCAGTTTTTGCCGATCAGCACCCTTTTCCAGCCAGTAATTAATCGAGAAATTGGCATTAAAGCCTTCAGTACCTTCTGGATGATCGTACATGGGAGCCACATGACCAGTTTTCTTATCCCATTGGCCGTGATAGTCATAAGCCATAACAGCAATCCAATCGAAATATTTCGTTAGCTGAGGTACATCATATCCAGCATCGATAACCTTCTGATTGGGAGATACAGCAGCTGATAAGAGTAAACCTTTAGGCTTAAATGCTTCGGATAGTTCCCTAACCAAATCGGCAAAACCTTCCTTTTCGTCAGGTGTACCCTTTTTACAGTCAACTTGCCAGCACACTGGATATTCCCAATCCAAGTCCAGACCATCGAAACCATACTTTTCTATAAATTCCATAACATGGCGTATAAAACGAGCTCTAGCTGAGGCACTTCTTACTAAACGGGCATATTTATCACCAGCCGAATCATTCCAGCCACCTATAGCCACTGTAACTTTAGTACCCTTCTTACGATAATCCGCTACACGTTCATAGAATCTATTATCCAAATCAGCCCAAGAGTCATGGGGTTGTATGGTTAAAGTTTGACGATTGAGCACGGCAAACCCATAAACAATATGGGTACAGAGATCAGCATCTATATCCTCGGGTAAGAATTTGCCGCCACTCTGACGATACCAAGCCCAATTCGTAAAATAACAAACGACCTTGAATTCATCACCTGTTGGACCAGTATCCTCATTAAAGTCATGTTCGGAAGTAACAACTTCGAAATCAGTCTCTTCAACATCTTCATTGGGATCGGCAATATATTCAGTGTTACCGGAATTAGATTCAACACTGGCGTTTGAACCGTTTTCCAATTCCGATTCTTGAGAGTTAACAGTCTCTTCCATAGATTCTGGTTCAGAAAGTGATGCTAAGCCAGCTAAAAATTAAGAAATTTTAATAAAAATATGAAATCGACAAAATTTATTAGAAACACATACGTGTTGGTTCATAGCCAGAAGGAGGATCTTTCAAGACATCATGGATTTGTGTAAGTAGAGGATGTATGCCTTCACCACAACGATTACGGAAATCATCCAAATCTAAAGCCCATACCATGCCACCACCCAAGTCCATAGCTCTAACCAATTGTGACTTTTTGCGTATCATGGCTTTGTCATCGAATGAAACCCATTGATTACCGTTTCTGGCGAAAGGACCCATGCGGCCCTGTTCGTCTTGTATAACTTCCCAGCCCTGATGTTTAATACGATCACATATCTATTTCAAATATTGGGTAAATTAATGACACTCATTACTAACTCCAATTGTTTTTCGTTCTTTCATCAAGCTTACCTCATAATAAGCCAGAAAGCCTGCTGCCCTGGTAAATTCACCGGCTTTTCCGGGACCTGGTGCTTTAGCATTCAAACCATTATTGCGTGTATTTTCCAAAGTAAATGACTGGCCATACAAAGGCATGCCCATAACGATTTTACGTGAAGGAGCGCCTTTCTCTATCCAATAGTTTAACGAATAGTTCTGCAAATAAAATTTAAGACTTTCATTACTCGTCCTTCAAAGGACACCATATTGTACGTACCGCATTGAAATAATCATAATCATCTTCAGGATGATAATACAAGGGAGCAACATGGCCAGTTTTCTTGTCCCATTGGCCATGGAAATCATACGTCATAACAGCAATCCAATCGAAATATTTTGCCAATTGGGGAACATCATAACCAGCATCTATGATTTTCTTGCTAGGCGACACTGCTGTGGATAACAGCAAGCCTCTGGGTACAAATGCTTCCGATAGTTCCCTAACTAAAGCTGTAAAGCCTTCCTTTTCATCTGGCATACCCTTGTTACACTCTGTTTGCCAGCATACTGGATATTCCCAATCCAAATCTAAACCTTCGAAACCGTATTTCTCTAAAAATTCGAGGGCATGTTTAACAAAGCGTGCCCTAGCCTGGGGATTGCGTACCAAGCGACTGTATTTGTCACCTAAAGAGTCATTCCAGCCGCCCAAAGCCAAACTGACTTTTACGCCTTTACTCTTTAAACCACTGACACGTGTATAGAAATTGTTGTCAATATCAGCCCAGGAGTCATGAGTTCTTAAAATCAATTCAGAGTAATCCAAAACAGCAAAACCGTACACAATGTGGGTGCAGAGATCGGTGTTAATGTCATCGGGTGTATAGCGTCCCAAGCCTTTGCGATACCAAGCCCAATTGGTAAAGTAGCACACTACTTTGAAGTAGCCATCTAAAGGCTGTAATGATGGTTTATCAGTGGGATAGGTTGGTCTCTCACTAGTTGTTGTCGTTGGTCTGGCGGTGGTAGGTGCTGGCTTGGGTTTGGGCTGATTAATATCATTTGTATCACCGCCATTAGTGTCGCTATTACATTTAGCCGAATCGGGCCAATCACATTGTCCTGTTGCAGCATTGAAGTGTAAGCCTGGAGCACAATCGGCTGCCTGCAAACGATTCCATAAACAGAACAGATACTTGGAACAATCTCCTGGATAAGGTACTCTCTCCTCTCCATTGCAAGGATCCTCGGGATTGCCTCTAGATTGTACAATACGTAAATATTTTTTAGTGGTAACACACTTGACGTTCTCCGGCCAATCACAGATTTTCTTAACTGCATCCCAATGTAAATTACTACCACAGGAATTGGGCACCAAGGCGCCATTAATACAAATGTAGTATTGGCCGCAATTACGATGGCTATAGTATTCGCCTTCATTGCATCTGGCACTCATGGAAGGACGATTGTTATTCGGCTTATTGGGTCTGGGTTTGCGGGTAGTCGCAATCGGTTTGCTGGGTCTGTTAGTAGACCAATATGAGGAAGTGGTGGTGGTTGGACGTTTTGTTGGAGCCTGAGTAGGACGTCTTGTAGTGGTGGAGGTGGTGGTAGTAGTACGTCTCGGAGGAGCTTTAGTAGGATTAATAGGCTTCTTCTTTTCAGTACATTTCGCTGAGGCTGGCCAATCACAGTTTTTATCCTGATTATTCCAATGTAAACCGCCCGGACAAAATTGTTGGCTAATTTCTCCTTCAACTACACATTGATAATAGGAATTACAATTGTAGGGATCAGGATAGAATTGACCTGGTTGACAGTTTGAAGCTTGTACTACTGGCCTTACCACTGCAGGAGCAGGTATAGTAGTCGGCTTTTGGGTTGCAGTTGCTGGACGTCTGGTAGTGGTAGTAGTTCTAGTTGTCGTAGTTGTAGTAGGTTTTTTAGTGGTCGATGTTGTGGTAGGCCTGCGTGTGGTAGTCGATGTTGTAGTCGTTGAGGGCGGTGACCACCATACGGTTGATGTTTTTGGAGTAGTAGAGGTAGTTGTAGAAGGCTGTTGCCAAGCTGGATTAGCGGTTGTATGTTCATGCATACCACCACCACCCAAAGCACCATCGCTGCTAACTGTAGTCATTACGGGCGGTATAGGGGTTACAGGCACTGGAGGTCTGGCACAGTTGACACGTGTAGGCGGTTCAGTATCTTCGCGGCCCAAAGCTCTATTAATAGCTCTAAGTAACGGGAAGGATTCACTACAGCAACGATTTTGGAAATCATCCAAGTCCACTGTCCAAGCAGACACACCACCAAAACCGGCATTGACAGCATAACGAGCTTTGGCTTCCACAGAGGCAGGATCTTCATAACCCACCCATTGATTGCGGTACATAGCATAAGGGCCGGACTTACGTTCCGCATCACGGCCAGTCAACCACTTTTGTTTGCGTATGCGCTGGCATACTTCATAGTAAGCCAACATACCCGGCTGTTTAGTGAATTCTCCAGCATCTCCAGGCCCTATGGCAGCGGTACCTTCGCCAATTAGTTGAGAACTATCACGTTCCAAAGTGAAAGTTTGTCCATAAAAAGGTATGCCCATAATAAGACGTTCTTTCTTGGCTCCCAATTTCAGCAACAATTGCATGGTGTAGTCGGTATTGTATTGGGGATATTTGTCACCCTTGCGGCCATATAGAGGACTTACATGACCTGTTTGTCTTTCCCAAGCACCATGATAGTCATAGGACATCACGGTCATATAGTCCACCACCTTTGAAAGCTCTGGGAAGTCATAGGCCTCACTAATGATTTCTTTATAGCCTGAAATGGCCACACCCAATTTCAATTTCTTGTCGACACGATCAAACTCCGAACGTATCTCTCGCAATAGTTTTGTCAAGTTGGGCTTATCACTAGCCGATCCCTTAGAGCAGTCGCTTTGCCAGCACTTGGGATAATTCCAATCCAAATGTAGGCCAGAGAAACCATGACGTTGCAGGAAACCCACCAAATTGGAGGCAAATACTCTTCTTCTAATATCATCACTGGCCAAGCGAGAATACTTATCACCATACGAGTCAGTCCAACCACCCATGGCAATTAATACGGGTATGCCAGTTTCTATGGTGCGACTATAGAATTGATTGTCAATATCTACCCACGGATCAAATTCCTTAATATTCAGATGGTCAGGATCCAACGAAGCAAATGAATAGATAAGTTTGGTACACAGACGTTTATTTTTCAAATATTCGGGCACAAACTGGCCATCAGCCTTACGATAAAATGCCCAATTGGTTATGTAACACAAAACTTCGGGAGAGGTATTAAAATTCTTGCGTGGCGGTTTAGTGGCTTTAATTTGAGCCAAAGCACCATAAGGTCTACTATCTTCATCATCTTCCTCATCGTTATCAAAACCAAATTCCAAATCTTCACGTGATCGTTCATTTGATAATGCACCATAACCTTTAAGTTCTTCTCTTACTTTAGTAACGTCCAAAACACTATCGATTTCCTTGACTTCAGTAGCCTTAACCAATTGCTGATAAGGTGAGTCGGAACGATAGGGTTGAGGTAACAAAGATTCAATGTCATTTTGTTTTTTATGAGGTTCTATGAAAGCGGCATATTTATCGGATACCGACCAAGCATCGGGTTGTTGGAAATTTTCCACTTCTAAATCCAATTCCGGTTCCGGTACAGGACCATCTAAATCCAAATTTTCCGGCATGGCCTCGGCCACCAGAGAGTCTCTTATAGCAGCCGAATATTCTTCTTCCTCAATGTATTCGTCATCTTCATCTTCGGGAAATGCTTCAACAGCATCTCTTACAAAATGTCTTAAAGGCGATGATTCTCTTAATGATTCTAAAGAGCGTGTACTAACCGAAGGTACACTCTCCACGGCACTGCGTAGAGGTAGGAATACATCGCCAAATGTGGGTGCCATGCTTAAACGACTTAAATGCTCCAAAGAGGTATCATCTTCTGGTACACTCTCAATGGCTGAACGCACAAAAGACGGCTTTGATCTCTGTACGTGATGTTCCTCGGGAGCATCTATGCGTATGTGAGCATAAGTTGTATAAAAAGAGGCGAAAAACTAAATAAACAAAGGGAGAGAGAGTGAGAGAGAGAGGAAGAAAGAGGAATAGAAAAATAAAAGAAATATTCTTTGTGGTTATAATTCAAGTGTAATTTAATCACTTACCAGCAGTGTAACTGCCGTTACGCCACCCCTTAATTCTCTCATGTTTAAGAGAGTTTTTATTACAGAACTCTCTCGTTATTAGACGTGCTTGTTGTAACTGTAAAATAGGGAAGAGAATTCTTTATTACAATGCATGCATACGAGTATATTTTCATTGTGATTTATTTCTGATTTCATTTTACCCATAAAACCCATATTACAATATGTTTTGTTATTGTTTTTGTTATTGTTTTTGTTTTTTGTGAATAATTATGAATAATTCTCTGGTTAACTTTATATAAGGAATGGCTACGCTGTATGCATATTAAACGAAATGGTTTTTCAATAATAAAGCCCGAGGGGGTATACAATAGGATTATTGGATGACCAATTAGGAAGTAAAAATTTTTGGGTATAAAACAAAAAAGTTTTACTTTTATTTTCAAACATAATTAAATTTGATAAAAGAGAAGAGGAAGAAAAATTAATTTGTAGTAAAAAAGAAGCAAAGAGAGAAGAGACAAAACTGGTAGAGAATAAAGAAAGAAAACACTTTCTAAATCAGAATTTATTCAAACGAAGTTAAGTTTATAAGACTTTAGATAAGCTACTGTAAATAAAAATCAATAAATAGCCAGCAATTAGGTTATCTGAAGTAAGAAATTGCAGTCAAATGGCAAATCGAGGTAAGTATAATAAAGAATATAATTTGTATTAAATTATCTGAAGTAATTAAATGCACACAAGCAGCCAATATTGCTCAATTGGAGAGGAATTGTGACAAGTCTAAGCCAAATGAACCGATACTGTTCCTTCTATAGAGCTTGTTTGGGGGGAGTAGGCTCATAAGCTACATGAGCTGCAACTGTCGCTACAGGAACGAAAAATTTTACCTCTTCTTACCAATTGTTTATTGACATAGCAATTGCATAACTAATCTTTTTAGAACAAAAGAACAAAAATTTATTAATTCTCTGAATTTAAAGTAAAATGCGTTTCAATGTATTGTTCAATGGAAAATTTATTTAAATATGCTTAGAACTTGTTAAGAAAAAGGCCGCAATATTTTATTACTTAATTGTGACCGTATAATTTTATTCAAACGGAAATAAACAATTTCTAGATTATTGGCTCTCTTCTCTATAAAATTTAAAATTTTTGAAAGTTTGCCAAACTTTTCAATACTTTATCTTATTAAATCTAAATTCTATAAAATTAATTGCATTGAAAATTAATTCACAGACAGGCTTCCGCTTATGACTGAAATTAAAATTTTTAATTTTCATATAAAAAGAAAATAATTTTGATGTGCATTAAAAACTTAGTTTTCTTAAGAAAAATATTTAAAAAAATTCTTAAAATAAAATGAAAAAAAAAAATAAATAAAAAAATCGTTAACAAAAAAGGAAACTGGCACAACATAAAAAGAAATACACTTTTTATAATAATAAAGTGTTAAAAGGAAAAAATTAAAAATTCTGTTAACGTTTTAAAGGTTACCAAACAGACAAAATGGAGAGTTAAAGTATTAAAGAAAATAAAATAAAACAAAACAAAGAATGAAAAAGAACAAAATTTTAAGAATTTTAAAATGAAATACGATTTTTTCTACTTGAAATAAACATGAAATCAAATAACAAAATATCTTTCTTCGGAAACAATTGATAATAAGCTGCTGCAAATAACACATTTTTCTCGCTGGTAATAAATTAGGCCACGCTTGTCATAAATATAAAGGGAATGTCAAGAGTATTTAACGCAGTTTAAAGTATGCAAAGGTATGTGTCTTAAGTCTTTTGTTTTTTAGTAGAGCACTTTATGGAATTTTTTTGTTGTTAGAAATTTCTGACATGTATTGTATGCAGAATAATTTATCTTTATTTGCTTATAAATGTACTCTTAAAGAAAATAGAGCTGTAACTCCGAAGGCGGCGTACAAATTTCCATAATGGCTTACGAATACATAAAATAAAGGAGCTTTAATCAATAGCGTTCCAAATTTGTCGGTTCATCACCTAAAACTTTCAAACAACCAAAAAAATCAAAGATCAATTCACAAGAACAACACTACATAGAGGAATCTCGAAGTTGCCAAACCTAAATAAGTGCAACATTGCCAATCAGTGAATCGTGAATAGTAAGCAGACCATTATAGTTCCTTAAACCCATAAACTTTAATAAATTATTAAAACAAATGAATAATGTATAATAAAGTTTTACAATTTGTTAATTGGCCACTTAAGAATGGTCATAAATTTGATTTCTTATCTACAAAATAATATTTAAATTATTTGTCCAAATAAAAAAATTAAAAAAAAAGAACTTTTAAAAATAAAATCGTATAAATCACTGAAGATGAGGCATATAATATTCATATTTTTTTGTATTTTTAAACTAATGGATGACTTGTTTTTGTTTTCATTGTGTTACCTTTCACCAAAAGTAATGAGGAGGTGACTTAAACTTTTGATTGAAGCATTTATAAGACTTTTCCGGCAATTATTCAAAATTTTAATGATGAGAACATTAATTTGATTTTTCTCGCAATTATTTCAAATGACAGATTATTAATATGAAATCAATCACAGTATATACATATACATACATACTTATTTTATAAATCATTTGTTTGCTTATCAATCAAGGAAGTGGAAAATATATAAAAATTTCCTCTTTCTTCGTGTTCTTCACAAAGAGAAAGAAAGAAGAGTGTCATCAATGTTATAATAATTATTCATTAATTTTTTTTCTTCTTTGACAAATGATAATAATTTCATAAAAACAAATAACAACCATAACAATACTAACAACAATGATCATTTGATTAATTATAACATTCGTGTCTTAAGTCTTTTGTTTAAAAGGAGGTGTGAACATAGGCCAGGGCTCATTAAATTTCAATAAATATAAAACATTTGTACACATTTAACGCTCAATCGTGAATACTATTAACAATTTAACATTGATTTGTTCATTTTTTTCGTTTCATTTAAATTTGAAAATAACTTTTTTTTTTGCAATAATAACAAAAATATGTAGGTAACCATCACGTTTATGTAAAATGATAGCACAGAAAACCTAAGCAATTTGATTCATAAAATTGAAAAGTTCATTAAACTTTTGGAAATTTAATTACGTTTAGTGTTAAAATATTACCTATGGCTCGTTAAATAGGCCTTTCAAAGTAGAAATAGAAGACTTTTTGTTATTTTGCATGTGAATGCTGCAGCAGCAGAATACCTAGAAAATCTATTTCTTCCTTACTTTTCCAAGAAAAATTGTTTTGGCTTACCAAACAAAATCTAGTTTGCAAATGAAAGATTTGAGTGCAATTTCACCAGAAGTGGATGCTTAAAATGCTACTAAGGCCACTAAGAGATTGCCTCGAAAAGTCCAGTGCTTATTACTCAATAAAAAGCCTTTATCAGGAGTACTTTGTGATCTCTTTAAGTCTTTAAATTCCATTGGTAGCTAATTTATATTTTCATTTCATAGGCCTTCAGTAGGGAAATAGCAACAAATTTTTCATGTTGTTTCCTATTTATTCAATTTTTATTTTATTTAAGTTACGCTTCAAATATTCCACGCCTTTGCCACTTTGAAATTACTTAAGTTATCTTCAAAATAAAACTTAATACTCAAAAAAGTAAAAGCACCACAATAAAATATTCATTTAATTAACTTTCTTGCCAATTAACCAAGAAAAAAGTCTGTACCTCCCAGTTATAATACACGGAATTGAGAAAAAAAAATTCGTTATCATTCGTTTGTTAACCGCTATTATAATGCCACCTTTATTTAGGACAACAGCATATTAACCTAATTTTACATGTTTATTCTTTTATTTATTTTATCTGTTTATCTGTTTTGTTTCAGCAAATTCTTAACGAAAAAGTAAAAAAAAAAAATAAAAACAATAACAAAACATGAAATAAAAAAAATTTTATATGTATGTATGTATATAGCTGTGTAGGTTTTAAAATAATTTGTTGTTGTTTTCTTATGAACAAATTAAATCAAGCAGATCATGCCAATTAAGATGTGAAGCTGTGAAATAATGTATGATTTAATGAACATGAAATAAGAGAAATTATAAATATTGTATGGCAAAAAAATGTCTTTGTTAATTAGCATATAGGCATATTACCATAACAATGTTTAGTTGGTAATAGTTTGGTTCGACACGGCAAAATAAATAAACCAGCCATTAACTAAATAAAGCCTCCATTAGTATAACAATAAATTATTATTATGAGACGCTTTAATGTTACTTCTTTTTTGTTTGGTTTTATCTCTCAAATGATTTATAACTTCATTATGCATAAAGATAAGAAATCAAATTTATTACTATTTTTAAGTGCTGAATTAGCAAATCGGTTAAATATTTGGATTAAATTATACATTATTCATGTTCTAAATCTATTGAAGCCTATGACTATGGGCTTCAGGTTTAACTAAAACAAAAGACTTAAGAAATATGCACGCTTGATTTAAAATGAAATTTGGCGACAAGTTGTCATGCCTAAATTACTATTGAAGTGATTGTTTTATTATAAATAATGGATCGTAAAATTAAATCATCATAATGGCAGGTTGCTATGTAAATTTTAAGTCCATATTACTATTCCTTATTCAACTGAAACTGTACTGAATTCGTTGGTGGCATATAAGCATTACTCACTAGCGACCTTCAACAACTTCCATTCAGAGAATGTTGTTGGGGGCTTTCGGTACACGTAATAACAGGCAATCAACTGTCCTGTTTCTTTTCTCCAAATAAGGCATTATTTGCCATACTCAATTGGCTCCTCTCTGTTCTTTTATTGAGCTATTTAGTATTCTCTGACCGTTTTATAGCTCAGCATAAGTGCACGTGCAATATCGCTAGACTATGCTGAGCTGTTATGAATAAGAAGAGGACTGATTGATTGTCTTTTTTCTTTAAATCTCATTGCCATTCAATGCATTTCAGGATAAGGGCTCTGGATCTGAGAGAAGGAAGAAGGCTACCTTTCAACTCATGCGTCAGTCAGTTCCTCTGCTCTTGTTATTAAGAGGAAATGGTCTTCTGTCATATTGAACTAAATACTCTCAAATAAGAATTAATGCAGTATCAAGATTTATGTTGCAGCCAGAAACAATTTGGGTTTTAGAGTAAATTTAAAAAAGTTATTCGAAGTCGAAGTGACTAGTAAATTTTTAGAACAACTGCACCCTATTTTATTTAAGTATCAACAACTAATTTATAGAATAATCAATTCATGCATAATCAAAACATGCAAAATTAATCAGAAAATTTATCCTTGAACATATCAAAAGCTCTGCTTAGCATATAAAAATTACAATTCGTGTATTACTCGCTATTTTGCTTGTTTTAAATAACTTCTTTATATATTTCCGCATATCAAAATAGAGTTTCACGTGTGCTCAAGAATTGAATAGAATAGAATATTTTCAATACACTATTCCTATTCTTATTCTCTCCGTGCTTTTTTTTTTACTTTCAACAGAAAGCTTAAATGGATTCGGCTTAGATTGCCCAGAATCATCTATCACTCCATTTATTCTGATATAGAATAAAATGGAGAAAATCAATTCGCTACGGTTAAGGTGTTCAATTTGTTTTTTATTTTTAAATTAAAAAACTCTACAACATCACTTCACATTAATGGAAATTTTTTGAAGATATTTATTTCAATAATATTTAAATTTATTACAAAAGTAATTCAACTTGTCATCAGACTCTTTCCCTATATATTAATTAATTAATTTATTTTCTTTTGTTTACAGGTCATAAAAAATTTCAACTTTTTTGCCAAAATCACATTAAAAACTCATAAATATCGGCAGCAAATTAAAACCGTAACATGATGGGCAATTGAATTTTACAACAACAACAAAAAAACAAAATAAATAAATTAAACGAAAATACTAATTAAATCTTGATTGAGCACGATAAGATGTAAATAAATTAAAAAACAATAAACAAAAAAAACAACATTTTTTTCGCTTACAGGATCGCTATAAAAATAAGCGACAACAAAGGCATGTTGTGTTATGCCCATGAAAACAAAAGACTTAAGATACAAGCGCGTTAAGTATATAAAAACCACAGAGTTTAATAATAAAAAAAAAGAAATTTTTCTTCGAATAAGAACTTCACTTAATTCTATTAAAAATGAAAGAATTTTTTATGTCATATAAAATGCTAGACACGTTTGAATTTCTAAATACTTAAGATGTGTTTATTTTTCAAGACTTTTTCAAACTACTGACACACATTAAATTGATTGGTTTCAATACTTTAATACTTTAAATTTGTTCTATTTTTTATTATCATTATTATTATTGTTAATTTTTTTCCACACTCTTTTTTTTAATTCTTACTTTTGCTAACACTTAACAATTTTAAGTTTCTTAAATATTCAAAACGAAACAGAAATGTTTTTTTTTATTATTTTTTTAGATATTTAATCCACAAAGAGAAAGACCAACACAACCGTAGTTAACGCACGTAGGAATAAAACTGCTTAAGCTGGTGTCCAGAACGCATCTATTTATATACAAAAGCCTGAAGAAGTCACGTTTCATATGGGACAGGCAAAAAAAAAATAAAATAAAATAAAATACAAACGCGTTATAAAGAAAATACAGAAAAAAAATATTGAAATTTAAAAAAAAATGTTAAGAACTTTAAAATTAATTAAAAAAAGAAAGAAAAAATAAAAGAAAAGCAAAAAAAGAGAGAATGACAGTTTTAAAGCTTGTAAAAAAATCGTTCAACGCACACACTCATACGTAAACACTTCTTCAGTCATTATAAAATTTGCATAACGTAGTATTTTTGCCAAAGAGTTTAATAAACTCTGTAAAGATGAAATGAAAACCAAAACAAATTCGATTGTTTTTGTTTTTCTTATTTCAAACTGACTGAATATGAATGCGAATTTGAATTTCATTTTAGTTTTTTCTTCACTTCCTTTTATTTTGATAAGGGGGGCTTGTTTTCTTTAGATTAAAGCTTCATCATCCTTGTAAAACAAGTTCTCTTAAGAACTTAACTCTAACATAAAAATGCAACATGTTATTGGTTTTCAAACTAACTTAAGCTTGCAAAATTAATTTGCCTGTTTATGGTGGTGAGCCACAATGCAAAACACAAATGCCTATCTAAACTGATCCCAAGGAGGTATGTATATGGTATATACATACATGCCTGCCTGTGTCTTTGGTCTTATGAAAATAAAATCAAAAAAAGTAAACCCTTAATAAAGAATTTATAAATGAGTTTATTTTTCTTCTTTTTCTTTCATTTTACGTTTTATTTGTTTTTCTTATGATTTAACCGTTAATTTTAATTGCCACTTTTGTGTTGAGGTTCATTATAATTTTATGATTCTTTAAAAACAAATTTAAATAAAGAAAAACAAAATTTGAAATTTAATATTCGAATATCTTAAATTAATTTCGACAATTTTTCGTTTTCATTAATGGCGTAGCTGATTGTGAAAAACAGTAAAGATTATCCTAAGTTTTAATTTATTTGTGTGGGTTCAATTCCCAGAAGCAACAAGAGCAGCCAATGCTCGTATAATTAGTATTAAAAGTTCTGATTTCTTCTTTGGCAAAAAAATTACCTTTTCCGCTCTAATAATCTCTTTAAATATGTTACGATTTAGGAGAGGTACAACTGTAATTGTAGAAAATTAGGTAGATAGGTAAAAGAATGGATACAATTAAACCACTTGTGGCCTATTACGGATCCACCGTCTTTCAATTACTCTATCACAGTTACTATCCGGAGATTAGTGATATTACATGCGCAGTAGAAGCGTAGATGATTTATTTTTTTCCGACATAACGCTGCAAGGAAGAGGTTCCTTTCTCTTTCTTGTATCTGCAGTTTCTGTAGAAACCATAGGTCTAAAACCATATGGTCAAAACAAATGCGTCCCGCATAAGTACCCTACAACTACGCTAAAGGTGCTTCTTTACACACCCGAAAATTCCGATAGTTGTACCACATCTGTCCAATTCATCCGATCTGCAGTTTTCCGTAACAACATAATGCCCTAGTACATATGTAATGTGAAAATTATTATTATCGACAATAAACAATGCTCTGCAGTCAAACTAACTATTCGAGCTAGTAGATATTCGAACAAATAAACTTTCGAAGGGAAATAACCCTCCAAATTACTATCTCTTGGAAAGGAAAGAAAAATCGCATAATTTCTTTCAACATTTCAATCAATAACCAAGCAAACCGATTCATATTGCACCTAAATCGGATTATGCTCGTAATTACTTAATAAAGCTTTTGATTTTTTAAAAATAAAATCACTTTTGCACGTTCAATGCTAACTTTAACAAACTCATTTAAATTATATTTTAAGCTTTCTTACCCTTCTTCACAAACAATGTTTACTTTGGTAAACTGTTAATTCTTTGTTGTAGTTTATACAAATATCTATATACAACGAGCGAATAACAAAGTAAAGTCTACTTACCCCTCCACTTTTCTTACATATCTCCTAAAAGTCAGGACTTGACAAAGTAAACTTTGAAAATGTAAAGTATTATTCGTTACAGTTAACAGCATTGTTTTTCTCCTTTTTCATGATATTGTCAAATTTACCACTTATGCTCAATTTACTGTTATTTTATTGTATCATTTTTTAATTATAATTTTTAACTCCCCTTTATGTAGGGATATACTTTTTTCATACTACTTGTTTCTGCAACTCTGCTCGCAATATTGAGATACTTATTAAAGACTGTACTCTTGGCATACGTAAACACAACTGGAATTTCTGTGTTGTGTGTGTGTGTGTGTAAAGGATAATTAACTAAACACACTTTAAAAATAGTTGCAACCTGTTCAATTATATTTTAAAAATAGAAATTTAAATATAAAATAGAAGAGGAATATTCATAAGGGTGGTTAAATAAAAAACTCTATTTGACAACACCAGTAAATAAGAATAGAACACAAGGAAATATTTGTCAGCTGGCTGGTAAAGAATATTTGTAAAATCAAACGCAAATTGAATACTATAAAAGGACATTTAATTACGAAACGCAAACGGTGGTCAAGGATACCGCCTAACAACCTTTATATCAAATTATTAAGGGCAAATAAATAAAGCAGCTAAAAAGGTAAGTCTGTTAGAAATTGTTTGAAACACTCTTTAAATAACTTTCAACGAAAATGGACAGCAACATTATGGAACGAGCTTCTACAACAAATCAAAATCCGAATACCAAACGTAATGTCCCGGCAGCAGGAGGTACCGGCGGTGGTCGCAAGAAATCTGGACCAAAGTTTGAATTGTCGGATGCTCAGAAGGCTGATATTAAAGAAGCCTTTGATCTTTTCGATGTCGATTGTACCGGTTTCATTGAAGTCAAAGAACTTAAAGTAGCCATAAGAGCTTTGGGTTTTGAACCGAAAAAGGAAGAAATCAAACGTATGATTGCTGAAATTGATAAAGACGGTACAGGACGTATAAGCTATAATGATTTCCTGCATTTGATGACCATGAAAATGGCCGAAAAGGATACTAAAGAGGAAATATTAAAAGCATTCCGTCTATTTGATGACGATGACACGGGTAAAATTTCATTTAAAAATTTGAAGCGAGTGGCGCGTGAATTGGGTGAGACCCTAACCGATGAAGAGCTTAGAGAAATGATCGATGAAGCCGATTTAGATAATGACGGTGAAGTGAATCAAGATGAGTTTTTGCGTATTATGAAGAAAACTAGTTTGTATTAAACTAGTCGCTGTCAAAATAAGAAGGAAGAGATCGTTTGCTTTTGAATTGTTTTGTACATTTTGTGTTCCTTTATTTGTTTTTACTCGAAATGTATTATTTTATTTTCAATATTTATAGCCATTTAATAAATTTGTATTATTTTCTTTAAAAGGTAATTCAAATGAACTCAAGATCAAAGTTGAAATCTTAGGAAAGCCAGGTGCATGTATCGATTGCGATATATATCAATATCGAGAATAGCTATGATCAGCTATGATCCCATTGTTTTAAATACATTTTTATAAAGTAATCGTAAATCTGTTAACATAATTTATACGATTATTTCTTACAAGCCTTTTAAAGATTGAAAAGTTATCCTTTTAATTAGAAATAATTTCTTAAAAACTTAATGACTTAATAATTACTAACGTTTGCCGATGTCGCGGTGACGACAGCCTCCTTAGATTGTCAACATTGATTAACTGTTATTGAAAAGTTTTCTTCAAACATTAAATAAATTTCCATTAAAGTTGACTGTACGATGTATGAACAAATCATTTTTTGATCTCAAAATAACATATATTTTTATATAAATCTTTTTACCAGTATTACAATATATAAAACTATCTTAAACTTTTATTATGTTCCTTAATTTATTAACAATGAACTGCTTTTTTTTTAATTTTCATAATTCTGTTTGATATTGTACGTCTATATCTCAAACAAAAAATCAAAAACAACTAACGTTTATACATATTATGTTGCAAATTATGTTTTAAAATATCAGGCTGTAAGGAGTGAAACCAAAATTATTTTGTAATAAACAATTATTGCTTTTATACACACGTATTTATTAAAGAAAACATGTTTAATAAGCACTTTTAAATTAAAAATAAAAACATATTTTAAAACACAGTAAATAATAGATTTTTATGCACTTTAAAATAGTTTAGAATAGGAAGTAGTGGACTAATTACAAAATAAAGTATATTTCATCCAAACGTCATACAATAAAAATGTTTAGTAGACAAGCTATTGCTTAATTCATCACCTATCTCTACTCAATACAATGCTGTAGTAAAACACACGATAAGTGTACCTTAAAATGTAGTCCTTTTGATCTCCTAACCTTTCTGGAATAATCCCAAAGTTTCTAAATGAGAAACGTTATTCAGAAACACCTTTAAGTTGGAAAAATCTATTTTTGTTTCTAATCCTTAATAAACAGAGTAGCAGTTGAGTCTGTCAGTCTCAACTATTCGAACAAGGGTTTTACAGTAGGACCTTGATTATCCGTGATTCGATTATCCGGCAACATCAATTATCCGGGATGGAAAACGAAAATTTTTGAATCGACTTAATTTTATTTTGGATTGACTTAAATTTTTCTGCATCGTTTAACCGTGATTACCTCTGTTATCCGAGTTTATAAGCAAAAAATTTTTTTTATTATTTTGGACAAACAAGCGAAAAAGGGGAATTCCCTCTTTAGTATACGATGAGTCAGAAGCATACATGTAAACCTGTTTAGTTTAATTTAGTAATTTGAGAAGTGGGGTTTTTTATATTTTTGAAACATGTATGTGTATAAAATCCTTGAATTATTTAGTTTTTATATAAATATGTACATATTCATTTATTAATTAATAAAAATATCTATTAAAAAACTAGCCAAAATTGGTACTCAATTAACCGGGAAAATCGATTATTCGGAATGCTTCCGGTCTCGACCATCACGGATAATCAAGGTCCTACTGTATTTACTTTCGAAACAAATTACTGAAATTCTCATCATCTCATTATGCAAGAAAATATTAAAACGAAGTTTAATTTTTATTTAAAATTGTAGTATTTTTCTTTTTATTATTACCAGTAATGAGAAATATCTATAATTTGAAGTTTGTTTGCATATTAAAAATATTAGAAAAAAAAAACGTACAAAATATGACGACACTATTTAATACTATGATTTAAATGTTTTAATATAAGACAGAGATTTATAATTAAAAGGTGAAATTCTGAAGAAAAATTAAATGGTTTTTTCTCATTAGGAATAATGAACAAAATTTATGTCTTCAAGTCAAAAAATTAAAAAAAAAAGAAAAACTATAGGAATTTAAAAAGAAAATAATAATGTATTTACAAAAATTAAAAAGATTATACACAGAAAGAAAAAAATCATTTTAAAAAATTGCAAATTGTTTAAATGAATTTAAACACACCAAAAATAATAATAAAAAAGTTACCATATTATAAAAGAATTTATGTTTAAAGTTGGTTTTATCATAATTATTATTGCAAAAATAAAATGCTTTGTTTATAGGTAAATTATATAAGCTTTATAGATTATTATTTAAATTAAAAAAATAAAGATAATTATAATAAATTATTTTAATTTATATATTAAAAACAAAAAAAAAAGAGAAATAAAATAAACCGAGTTTAATTAAGAAAGAGAGAATAGAATACGTTACGTTTAAAGTGTTTGTGGAATTTAATGTTGTTTCTTTAAAATTAAAATTAATTGAATAGTGAATTACCATTACAACTCTAAACAAATTTAAAAACATTATTATTAAAAGAGAATTGTTGTTCAAAAAGTAATTGTTGAGGATGGTGGTTGGTTGGTGAGTGGTGAGTGGGGTGTTACAAAACACGTTGCTTTTCACATCTTAAATTAAATGTTGATTTTATAATTATAAGTGTTTTTTGTTTATTACTATATTCTTCTTTAAGCCTCAAAATCGGAATCATCATCCTCATCATCATCTTCACTATCAACAATACGTTTCTTCTTTTTTTGCTGTAAAAAAGTGTAATTAAATTTATTTGAATCACATTACTTAGTTGTCCTTTAAGAGTGTATAGACAAGGATCTTACCTTTTTGTCATCCTCACTATCACTAGATTTATTTTTACGTGATCTTTTAACGGCTGGTTTACTCTTTGGCCTTATTGGTGAATCAGCTGGCTCTTCATTTTGCACCACACAATCGCTATCGGAATCAGCATCCGACATTTTAGTGGTTTTATGTGTTGGCGCTTTAACGGCATCATTATCTTTGAATACCAACTCACCCTCGCTACTCTGTTCTTCTTCAGACTCTAAAAGTCCCGAATAATTGATCTTTTTGGCAGCCTGTCGACGACCCGGCCTATCAGCCCGTGGAGCAACACTGACAGGTATATCAATATCACTACCCGACATAATATCATCATCAGAACTTCCACCCTTCTTTTTACGCTGAAAACATTTCAAACAATAAATTAATTTGTCGAACTAAAATGTCTAAGAACTTTAATAACTTACTCCGGCCTTTGGTTTGAAAGCCAATTTTGTTTGCTTAAGGCCATCCTCGGAATCTTTCTTTTTCGGACCACGTTTGGCTCCTGGTGCCTTTTTAACTATCGGTGCTTTTGGTGATGATTTGCTTCCCCCCTTTGAACCACCCTCAACCATAGCATCGAATTCATCGACATCTTCTTGTTTGACACCTTCTTTATCTTTGACAGTCTTTTTGTCACCCTTCTCTTTTTTTACTTTTGTAGTGGCTGCCACTGCAGCTGATACCTTTTTAATTATTTCTTCGGTCACCTTGAATTCGACCTTAACACCGTTAGGATCTGGGAATACATCGGCATTGCTTTCTTTATTGGCACCACGTTTCTTCAAGCTAATAGACGATGCAGCCTTGTGTTTGGCCAAAGACTTGGATTGTTTCTTATTTATGCCCAACTCATCAAGACGCTCTTTTTCCTCCACTTCGTCAAGCTTCTTTTCAAATTCATCTAAATCATCCAACCACAGCATTTCAATAGTTTTAGCCTTAAGAGCAGCCAATTCTGCTAATTTTTGATCGCGCTGTTTAAGCAACTCATTCTTTCTTTCTTCAGTCAACATCCACATTGACATGCCCAACAAATAATCAAATTTCTTCACATCGGTTAGCTTTTTAAACGCTTTTTCAGGGTCAACTGGTCCCTTTTTCTCCTTCTTTACGCCTGAGGTAGAGGCCTCTTCCTCTTCCTCATCATCCTCATCGGCTTCTTCCTCTTCCTGTTGATTAATACGTTGCTGCCATTCTTTTACGGGATCAGGGCGATAGCCACGCTTAACAAGTTCATCAATCATGACCTTGCGTTTTTTATTTTCGACTACCAAAGTTCGTTCACATTTTTCTAAAATAAAACGTGCCTGATCGGTAAGTCGGTCAGCTTGAGCAGTTAATTGACCAACCAAATAATCTTTACGTTTAGTATAATATTCCAAACGTAGAGGGAAAAATGCCCGTAAAATGTCCATAGAAGTGGGATAACGTCTCAAACAATTCAATTCATCGAAGCAATGCATTTGATTTGTTGACATGGAAGATGTTAATTTGAATATACGATGGAAACCACCATCCTCCTGCTGTATGCGTTCAAATTCTCCCGGTGCCAAAGACACTACAAAACGTACAGTGGTGTCGGTGTGGTATTCACGATAATCTGATATGATAGCCTTTTGCTTATCTGTACCGGTTGATAGGGGTTCCAATACGTTCTCCTTATAATTTTGAGTCCAGGTGCCAATTGGCAGTTCAGAAATTTCAACTTTATTTCCTTGTATAATTTGTATGTTACCCGAACTGATATAACGGCCATCGGAAATATATTCAATAGGACCGCGGAAGTTCTTATACCAGGGATGCATTGGCTCAGGCTCCTCTTTGGCCAGCAAACGTCTAATATTTCTCATTATATCTCTGGGGTTGTGATTGTAAACCTTTGTCGACCAACCAGTACCAATACCATCGGCACCATTGACTAATACCATGGGTATAATAGGAATATACCATTGGGGTTCAATTCTTTGACCGTCGTCAACTTCATATTGTAACAAAGGATCATCGTGGGGATGGAAAATCAAACGTGCCAAAGGAGACATGATAGTGAAAATATAACGAGCGCTAGCGCAATCCTTTCCACCAGTTAAACGTGTACCGAACTGACCTCTAGGCTCGAGCAAATTGATATTATTGGAACCCACATAATTTTGGGCCAAGTTAACAATGGTCATTTGCAATGAAACCTCACCGTGATGGTAGGCAGACATTTCGGCAACAGAACCAGATAACTGAGCCACCTTTACTTCTCTCTTATCATTACGTTTGAAGCAAGTGAACATGACTTTACGCTGACCAGGTTTAAAGCCATCCACCAAACAAGGGATAGAACGTACATTGTCAGCATTCGAGAAAAGAACCAATTCCAGATTAATAAAGTCTGCATATGTGACAGCTTTGGTGCCCTTTGCATAGAGATAACGTTCGGGTAGACCCAAGGTTTTTCGTCTTTTTACTTCATCCATATGATTCGTAAGCCATTCCTTGCGAGATTCAATGTGTTTCTTTGAAAATGCCATTACAATACTATCGTCATCCTTAGTGCCATCATACTGAAACAGAATGCGATGCCGCTCCATGTCCTGGAAATACTCTTTCGCCTCCTTGGAAGTCGAAGTACCCAAACCTATAAAAAAAAAAAAAAATTTTAAGAATTTATATTTCGTATACAATTTTAACCTTGCAAATGTCAAAAAATAATTACCTTTGTAGTATTTGATATTGTAAGTGTTGTGGTTTGGTGTATCGTTTTTCCATTCTTCGAATTCTGGCAATGAATAGAATGACAACTCTTCGTTTTTCTTCGTGGCCTTCACAATGGGAGTAATAAACTCCTCTAAGAAGGGCAAACGTAATAACTCAGGCCAATTAGTGTGTATAAAGTTAATGAGTAGACCCTTAATGTGAGAACCGTCTTGATCCTGATCTGTCATGATCATTACTTTGCCGTAACGCAATGTCTTAATATCGTCCATGGTGAGATATTTCTTCTTATATTGGAGACCAATAATTTTACATAAATTGTTAATTTCGGCATTTTCGGCCAGTTGTTTGAATGTAGCTTCACGGACGTTCAACAATTTACCGCGTAGGGGGAAAACGCCATAGAAATTACGACCTATAACACCAAGACCAGAAACAGCCAGGGACTTGGCTGAGTCTCCCTCAGTGAGAATAAGAGTGCACATGTAGGAGTTCTTTGTACCAGCTTCGTTAGCATCTTCCAACTTGGGTATACCCTTTATTTTTGTCGATTTCTTACCACCAGTCTTGGCAATATCATTTTCAGCTTTGAATTTAGCCCAAGACAACACAGACTCTACTATGCCGGACTTGGACACGGTACCAATAAACTTTTCTGATATGGCGCATTTAGAACCAAAACTTTTAGCTTGCAAGGTCATGTTTTCTTTTGTTTGCGAATCAAAAGTGGGATTTTCAATTAAACAGTTAACAAATACCCACAGGTGATTACGTACTTGGAAAGGTTTAATATTTATGCCACCTTTATTCTTCCTCTTTAAAACTTCCAGCAATTGTTTGATAATATTATCCACGACATGGTCAACATGGCGACCACCTTTAGTTGTAGCAATTGAATTGACAAACGAGACCTGTTGGAAACCTCTATCCGAGGGGCAACAGGCAATTTCCCAACGCTCACCGCATTGTTCATAAACAATTTTAACGGGTTGTGCACTATCGTTCTCGTCATTTTTAACGTACAAATCTATGTAGTCTTTAAAATTTTTAACTCCTAACTTTTTGCCATTCAAATATACTGCTACACCCTTACCGGTGGCAGCCACATCAAAGGCTCTCCTGCTCATCAAGGCTACAATATCTTCATCCAAACGATCCATTTTGAATTTTGCCAAATCCGGGCTGAAAGTAATCTTCGTAAAATCTGTACCAAAAAATTCTTTAAGTTTTGGTTCGGTTGTTTTGGTCATGTTTGTGGCCCAGGTTTGTTTAAATGATTTCTTATACTGTTTCGTGGCTGTCTCTACGGTAAAAGTGTTGGAGAAAATATTACACAATTTGGCACCATAACCATTACGACCGCCAGTAACTTTTTTCTCATCATCATTATAGTTCGATGATGTTAAAAGATGACCAAAAATCATAGTTGGAACATACATCTTCTCGTCCTTATGCATAGTTACGGGTATACCTCGACCATTATTCCATACCGAGATGATATTCTTTTCGGCGTCGATATCAATTTTAATGGTATTCATGCTTTTATCGCGTTGCTTATTATCGGCAGCATTAACAAGAATTTCATCAAATATCTTGTAAAGACCGGGTACATAGGAAATTTCTCTCTGTACCATACGATTACGTTCTTCATTATAAACCCACATTAATTCCTTGGTATGCTCCACAGAGCCAATGTAAGTATCAGGTCTCAATAGAATATGTTCCAATTGAGACTTTTTCTGATACATTTGTTCGATGGACAAGCCACCGCTACTACTACTGGACTTGCTACCGTTTTGCATTGTGGCAAATCTTTTTATTTCTTTCAAAGGTTTTCAAAAGATTAATTTAATATAGAATGATTTTAATACTTTCAAGCGATAATTAAATCGTATTACAATCTAAAAATGGAAAAATAGGAAAGACATTTTTCATTTTACTACCATTAGTTATAAACATAGTTAAAGGAAAAGTTGTTCTAATTCTTTATGTATATATTGTAAGCGTTACATAACAGAAATTACAAATAGGCTCAGATGTAATAAAAGTTTACACGAATAACTAAAGGGTTCAAATTACGTGCTTAACCTTAAATTAAAGCAAGATAACAGCGGCAGATATTAATTGCAATTAAACAAATCTGAAGTATAAGATTTCAGTTTGGATAATTGCATTTTTAAAGAGAAAAATGTTAGAATCAAAGAAAAACAATCGCTTTTAAAAGAAATCAATTTTAATTTTCAAAATTTATTATATTTATTTCCGAGGTGGAAGCCGGTTCACCGTATAGGGTGTAGTTAAAATAAATCTATGATTTCATTGCATGATTGCTAACCGCTTTAGGTGGTGTTAAATAGATAACTAAATTAACTTCTGGTGCAATTTAATGATTGCTTTTGATTAGTGTGCGTCAAATTGTACACTTTTGTGGTTATAGCATCCAGTAAAAGCTAGGTGGGTAGAAATGTTGTGTTTGTTATCCTGATATTGTATTGATTGAATGTCATATGAGGACTGTTCCTATTGCTCACAAGCTAAAAATTCTTCAATGGTCTGTAGGAAGCACATAAATAATAAATAAATAGTAATTCGCCTGAATGGAAACTTTTGAAAACAGATTTTTGCTAATAGGGACAATAGGATTGCTATAAGAATGGCACAATTAATTGACAAAACAAATAATGTAAATATACCTTAAACTAAAATATGTATATAATTTGTATACTTTGCCATTCAAATTGCTGTTTTTCTGCGTTGAAATTATAAACAAACTCGCTTTATTGACAACACTAAAAAATAAAATAAAAAAACATGGTCTAATAGTGAGCAACAAAAAAAATGCCGAAATTTTAGAGCGAGAGAACCGAAAAAAATTCCCATACTCAAAAACGTGAGCGGGAAAAATATTGCATCTCAATACAAAAACAAAAATTATACATAAAACAAGAAAAATGCCGCAAAATGCTTAAATATATAAAACAATAATTTATTTCAAACAAAAAATTCATATTATTTTGAAACAAAAACAATAGTTTCATTGAGAACACCTTGGTAAAACAAAACACGAAAGAATTGTACATTAAAAAGCGCCATTTTTAATTTGCAATAATGTAATAAAGCAGAGGCAAACTATAAAAAAGCAAAATACTCAAGGCGTCCGGTGTATATACATTTTTCACTTAACGAAAATATTACAATTTTAAAGTAAAATTATTAGAATGTGTTTCTTTTTAAAGCATATTCACAATATTTTAATTATTTCTTACCTGTAATAATTTTTCATCAAACTGTACGCTTGTTGTTGATGGGTTTTTGCAGTTGTTTGCAAATTAGACGTAGAGAAGAGACGCTCCGCTTCTATTTCACACACGATACAGGCAAAATTTGTACAAAAGAAAAATTAGTCTGTGTGAAAATGTGTTCTTCGATTAGAGTTTTTGTTGTTAAAAACCAAAAAAAACAATGTCTTATTTTTAACACATCACTAATGTTTCGTACAAAACTAAAACTTAAACATTTATTTTAACAAATACTTTTCTTTATTTAATTTATATAAAATTGCAAAAGAAAAACTTAAAACTCTGTGTTTTTGCCGCACACTTCGACTGTTAACTGCAGCGTCGTCTTAACGTCTAAATTCGTAAGAAAATGCTCTCTTCGTTAAAATGTCGTTAATTACGAAAGTAAACGAATTTCGAACATAAAAGAAAAACTACGCTAATAGTATGAGTTGTATTTAATAAAATGATGCTGCCAAATTAATAAAAAATGCGTTGCCAAAACAATATGAAAAAGAACTGATTCTCTACATAAATAAACTGTTTAAAAAGTTTAGACCAATGAGATGAAGATTTAAATTGTATTAGTTTGTATAATTGTATTTTACAATAAATTTTTTTCAAATATTGTTTCTAACATAAAACTATTTTATATTTCTTAAAAGCGTTTTTTAAACGCTACATTTCGTAATTTGTATAAATTTAAACAAAATATTTTTTCCTTTTAAAAAATTTGTTTATTTACAAAGTTATTTACATTTCCGCAAAAAAGCTACTGCCTAGTTCACAGTCTTCATCACTGTCTTGTACCAATTCTTGATTAAACTCATTGAAAAATTTGCCATTTGAATTCGAATTCCAATTATCTGTAGACACTTCAGCACTCTTATATTGATCGATAATTGGTGTATAATGACTATAAGTACATTTGGTATACTTCAGTGGATTTAGTGAAAATTCCACTGAAGGTTTTATATTATAATTGTCATAGAAAAAGTCGAATATTTGCTGTTTCTTTGTATAGCTATTAAATTCCAAGCGTAATTTACGTTTTAAATTACCGCCCCACATAAACGTTAAATGATGGTGAAAGCAAAGAAATTGCAAATTATCTCCCGCTTCGGCAGCAATGTTGAACCAGTCTTGTATACAATCCAAGGGAGGTATTCCATCGACATCTTTAAACTTGGGGTTAAATAAAGTAGGATTTGCTAAGAGCCCTCTTGCTGCCATAATACCATCGGCTTGGGTTTGCTCATACAATTCACAAGCAGATTGCCACGATTTTACATTACCATTGGCTATTAGAGGTATGCGCAATGATTGTTTAATATCTCTTATAGCTGCCACATTTAAAGGATCCGAAGTTTTCTGCCACATTGTTCTGCCATGTAAAGTAAGAAATGTCGCACCACACATTTCCAATTGGCGTGCAAAGTCTATAGTAGTTTTGCTCGATTCATGATTGAGCAGCCTTATTTTCAAGGAAACACTGAAGTTGTTATTTATCCGTCTTCTTAATGTTTGTATAATATCTTTGACTACCTCGGGTTGCTTCAATAAACCACAGCCATAACCCTTCGATATAGCCCAAGACTGAGGACATCCGCAATTAAGATCTATGCCATCGACATAGGGATATATAAGCAGGGCAGAGTTTACAAATTCTGTGGAGTCTTTTGCTGCAAACTGTGCTATAATCGGTTCATCATCTGGCGTGGTAGTAAACTCATTTTGGCGGGCCTTTTCACTATTATTAAAAGAGTCTGCTATAATCATGGGTGTAAAACACAGTTTTACACCATGTTTCCTTAACAAACGTCGAAATTCCAATTTGCTATAGCGCACCATAGGCGCAGAAACGCGCAAGAAACCATGCTCTTGTGATTTTTCTTGCTTGAATATCTCCAGTATATCACGTTGTGGCCGTTCTTTAGGTATATCCATACTTATTACGGCGTAAAACTCGGCAGAAAGCAATGCAACTAAATGCTATAAGAAATTGTACTATTTTGTATTTGTCGTGTTTTGTTTTGATTTATTGTTTTATCACTTGTTATTTTTCCACATGTGATTGGTTAAGACAGAGTTGTTAAAACATAAGTAATGATATTTGTAGTTGTTGGTAACTACTCAAACCGTGCTACCAATTCAATTTTTGTCTGCCGTGATTTCTTTGGTAGTTATTAGGATTTTTTCTCTAGATGGTTTTGAACTAAAAAATATGTCTATACCTATCATTAGAATTTGTGACTAAAAATGTTTTTCTTTGTTAATTACAGTAGACCACTAGGGTATCCATTGAACAATTAATAGATTTTTGTGCCGCCAAAGTGCTACATCCCTTAGTTGCAACTCTGCCATTCTTTGTACTACCCACACATAAATAGTAGTAAAAACATATGGGAGGAAAGACGACAAAAGAAAATACGCAAAAATCAACAAAAAATAGGAAAAAATAACTCTTTTTTTTACTTTAATTAATTATAATAAAATTTATACGAAATACAAATAAAATAAAAATAAACAAGTGGTGACTAATTTAAAGTTTCAATTATTACTAAAAATCATATTTTTCAATACAATACAAAGGAAATTTGTAAAAAGAGTAAATAAAGTGAATAAAATTAAAAAATGTTTATAATTGGAAAATATCAGTTATTAACACAAAGCCTGTAAAATATCGATATTGATTAGTGTGATATTAAATTGTTAAAAGATTATAATTTTTTAAAATATAAAAGCAATACGATGCATTTTTCCATACCGCATACTCAAGAACTGTTTAGTGAAACTACAGGCACCTCCTACACAGGCTATAATATCTACATAAACGGCAGCTACCATGCTTGCCTCAGGTATAAGCAACTACATGCCTTAAATGAACAATTGCGTAGGCACTGCACACCAATGGGTGTGATAATGCCAGAATTTCCACCAAAAAAGTTTTTGCCATTAACGAACAACCAAGTGGAGAGTCGACGACAGTCTTTGGAACACTATTTGCAAATGTTGGGACAAGATACAAAAGTTTCCAAACTGGATACATTTCAAAGGTTTCTTTTAAATGCTCAACTGGAAACAGCATTGGCAGAGGGTGTGTTTGAGGAATATTTTGGCTATGGTCCGGAAGATTCCAGTTCTTCCTCCGGCATGGAGGAATTTATGCGGCCCATACGTTTAGAAGTCATCCTACCTAGTGGTTATCAACTCAAGGTTAACTGTTGTGTTTCCGACAATGCCAGCTTGTTACTAGAGAAGGCCTTGTCATGTGTACAATTGCCAGCTGAAATGATGCCCTATTTTTGCCTGTTTCTAGTGAGAAGAGAAACAAAAGATTCTTTGGTACTGCTTAGAAAATTAATGGATTTTGAAACACCTTTTGTATCACGTCTATATAATCAGCCATGTCAAATACAAATACGCAAAAGTTATTGGAATCCCAATTATGATAACGTTCTAATGAAAAATTCCATTGCATTGAATTTGCTATATATGCAGACGGTATCGGAAATCGAAAGGGAATGGATTATAGCACCAACGGAAATAGTGAAAAAATTGAAATCTTTACAGGAGTATGGCATGCATAAAGAATATGTGGAAGTTTCCAGACAACTACCATTATATGGCTGTTTACAGTTTCTCACCTCTACAGTAGACTATCCGGAACCTGAGACTTCAGCCTTAATAGCCATTGGTAATAAAGAACTGAGTATGCGTACTATGAAACAAGATAAGATTTTAGAAACGAAGTTTAGAGTAACACGTATGCGTGTTTGGCGTGTCACTGCTCTACATAATACTCTTGAAACTAAGGATAAGTGTTCTAATTTGCAGCTATCTTTCGAATATTTGATGTCCAAACAGAATCTTAGGTGGATTACAATAAACAGTCCTCAGGCAATGTTAATGTCGGTTTGTCTACAGGAAATGGTGAATGAGTTACTGAACTATAAAGATAATGAACAATTAGCAAAACCATTGCAAAAGAATATTTCAATATCTTCTAATTCCTCCAACTCTATAACACGTTCTACACCCACCTCCTCGTCATCTTCTTCCTCAACGCCAACATCACATTACTCAGCATCGAATATAGATGATACATCGTCGCCTACCTCAGAGGCACCTGTCAGATTTTTAGCGCAGCGTATTTTGAACAAACAAAATCCTAGATTAACAAAAAGCCATTCATATGGTGCGGTATTCTTTAGGAATTCTTTAGCCCAAGAGGAGGCGGTGCACAATGAGGCTTTCGAGGGTATAGGTGATGATGACTTGTAGAGTTTTATAATCAATGAAATAAGAAAGGGGTTTAGAACTAAAAAAAACGATTTTCTAGGAAATTTAACACCAAACCAAAATTTGATTAATCACTTTAAAGTTTATAAAAATATAGAATTTAGAAAACAATTAAAGACTTGAGTGATTTGTAAATATTTGAAAATGTTAAATAAGTAAACATACATTTTGCAATGGAACGTTTTTTAAAACTGACAGAAAATCCATTAGTGAATTACAATATAAGAATATAAAAAATACATGTTTTTTATAGTAGAAATTTTTAACTGTAATAAATTCAGCCTATCCATAAGGGTGCCACTTTAATTTTTTCTTTTTCATTTTAGGGATAAATAGAACAGTGCACATTTAAAATCTATAAATATAAATTCAATCTAACATTCCTAAAATTATTCAACGAATGATTCAGTTTATTGTTTTACAACCACAGATCCGCTGAAACTTGCCTCGTACCATAAGACTTAGGTACTTTTATGCAAATATATAAAATATTTGATGTCTTTATGAAATTATCTCCATTTTTAGATTTAAGTACTACAGCCATATGACATGTTCATATAAACACTTTAAGAACTTAGAAAAAAGAAATGTTTCAAAGTATTTATTGTGTGACACCCTAATATTGAACATTTTGCAATAAAAAATAATACCGGTAGTAAGTTTAAAACAGCTCACGATATAATTTTGTTTATTATTTAACAATATTTCACGTTAAAGGAACTTAATATGGTTAATTGTATAGATAAACCGTAGCAACCGTGTTCTAAATCCCTTAAATGTAAATTTACAAACTAAAAAAGGTGCAAATATATCTGTTTATCGATAATATAATTTTCTTTTAAATATTTTATATTTTAATAACAATTGGCTATTTCTTTAAAGTCAAAACATATTTTTATTAACTGATTTCATTTTTATATATTATCTCCTATTATATTATTAATAAGTTAATACGAAAATTAATGCTATTGTAACACCATTTTAAAACATCGAATTTCTTTTTTTATGTTTGTTATTTATATATAAATTTATATATGTTTCCAAAATTGATTGCCAAAATTATATTTAAATTGATTATATATTAAAAACATTATAAACTGTTATGGAATTTATTACAATATTTATGTAAACAAAAAATTGTTATATTGTTTAAGAACAAAATGTTTCTTCCAAAAGAAAATTTGCCTCTTTATAAATAACTTTATACAACAGATTTCTTTTTTATTATGTTTATTTCAATATATCTTTTGTAAATGCATTTATTACATTTCTATACATATACACTACGTACATATATATACAAACATACATACATACATATTTACCTAATAATTAGTTTAAAATATTTAATATTTACTATTTTTACTATTCTAATAAAAAATATACTTTAAATAACAATTAAAATAAAATATAAACTTTGTTTTAATGGAACATAAAATAATAAATATTATTTTAAAGTATTCAAAGAATTCTGAATTCGTTTAGCTCTGAACAACAATATTTAATCTTTAACGTTCCTCCGATTATCGATATTAGAATTTTAAAAATTGAGTTCATATAGATTTAAATATAAAAATTTGCACAACAATGAGAATATATGGTATAATAAAAATATATCCATTATTTTTTCTTTGATTTTCTATATTTTGTTCTATATGACGGTATTTGGATCGTCAGAAAAATAAGATTTTGTACAAAAAGTTTCATACGCTGTTTTGTAATAGTGTGCTTAATACTGTTTACGCATCTCCCAATTCCAACTATTTTCGATTCCTACCACAACCTTCAAAAACAGTTTAGGAACACCTGAATAAGATTGGATTAGTCTTATACGGTGTGGACATGAAATTTCCATCCGGAAGACGTTGCTCGATTACAAATCCAAAGTGATAGGTGAACTTACTACAAGGTCGAGCAACCACATTTAAGAATAAATACCGGTGAACATGATTCAGTTGAAAATTTTTCTGAAACCAGAAGTTTATAAAATGTTCCAGTCACTCATTTCAAAATGTAATATTATCATTTTGACAGATAAAAAGATATTTATTTTAAGCGCATCAAATAATTATAACTATACTAGACTTAACTTTCGATACAAATACAAAAATATGGGACCTCTTCTTACTACACCTAATATTTCAATATACTTTTGGAAATAGTTATGAAATTAATAATATATAGTATTTATAGTAGTTTAGTCTTATTTCGTGTTATTATTAATTTTTTTTGTATTTTAATTATAATGGTATTGTTTTATAATGTAATTTAATTAATAAATTAATACAAGGAACATTTTTAAATATGGGTTAATAAGTAATTGTTACTGAAAATTACAACCCTGTATAGACGATATTTTTTGAGTACCCAATACCTTTCATATTGTGATTACTTTCCTTCTTTTTTTCTTTCGTTTCACTATTTGGCAGCAGCAAAGCTAAATACCGATTTACAATAACTTCGTGAAGTTTTTTTTAATAGAAATATACCCTTAAGAATTTATTAATAATAAAAAAATATAAACAAAAGTAAAGTTAAAGTTACAATTACTGAAAAGGCTAACTCAAACTAAAGGAATATAAAGAAATTTACATTTAATTTTCGCATAGAAAATTTAGCTGCCACTTTCTATTTCTGCCTTTTCCCCAAAAAAGAAAAAAAGCTCACGTACATACACACATCCAAATACAGATTTTGTGGACGTTTTGCGTATTTTGCCTTAAAATTTGGAATAAAACAGGAAAAGAAATAAGAAAAACAATAAAAAGAAAACGGAAAACAGTAGCAGCAGCACCAAAAGATAACAAAAGGCAAATTTTGCAATAAACAAAAGCGGAGTAAAAAAATAAAACAACGTTGGGGATTTTGTGTTGCATTTTGCCACAAAATAAAATATAGTAAAAAACTATATTAAAAACAAGTAATTTAAAGGAAATCACAAAAGAAACGCGGATATTGAAAAAAAGATTGCGTGTCTTTTTTTAGAAAGATAAAAACATTTGAAACTTTATTAAAAAGTAAAAGATAGTAATAAACATAGACCCAAAAATGGATCGCGGGTAAGTTTTCTTTTTGTAATGATTTTTATTTATTTATGTAAATTGCTATTGTTTAAATTAAACAAAAATTCTTTGTAATTTTATCATTCGTGTATTATATTTCAAGTAAATTGTGCCAAGGTCTTTATTATTATTTTTAAACCCATAAAAATTAGGGCCATTTTGGGGTGTTTGAGGTGCTGCAATTTATAGGGGTTCTCATTCATTTCTTTATTATGATTATTGTATGTTGTGTTTAATTTTATAATTAGAGTGCAAGAAACAAAGTGACAGAGAAAAACAGTGAGAGAGGGAAATAGAAGTGAAAAAGAGATTTAGTTTCTTTTTTTAAATCCTAATAGACCTTGTAATGATTTATTTTCTTTAGACACTTATTCTTCAGTCTTTACCTTTTTGTTTATATTTTGAAATTTGTTATTGTTGTAGTTTTAGTTGCTGTATTGCACATAAAAACTGTTGCCTGTGTTTATTTTGCTTCTGTAATTGTATTGATTACATTTGCACATAATTGAGTTCGAACAGGTTTTCCCAAACTATGTAAACAAAGACATCATGTGCGAATTCTTATAAAGTTTCCATTCGCATTGTTTAATTGGACTGTGCTGCTTCGCCTTTTTCGTATTGACCCTTTAAAATTTCCCATTTTTCAATTCAGATCGATACGGACGACACAACATTTTGGCTTTTCAATATCAAGAAAGAATAACTTCACGTTCTTGCAATTACAATCATATGCGATTTGACACCGGTAGTTTTTTTCCTACGGCTATGTGCAAAATCACGCCTACATCGATAATCTCCTAACATTGGAGCCTTTTAACGTATCGCCGAGCTACCGCCCGAAATGCGTGAAAAGTGGTGGAAAACAGTCTCAAAAGGATCAAACTTTTGCAACCAATGCAGAGGAGGTCCCTTAAATGTTAGTTTATTTTGTACATAATGACCAGGTCCAAACAATATATTTATAAAAAATTTCATCGAAATCCCAGCTTTATTTAACTTTTTATTTAACTATAGCTTCGAAACCTTTGCTTATATGATGCATCTCATCAAATACAATATTTTAGTATAAGAACAAAGTTTTAACTTTCTAAAGTTATTATGAACTTGAAGTTATTTGATTATATAAGCTAAAATTTAATAACATCTCTTGCATTCTTCCAGTTCCGGACGTTATACCTACAATCGCCGCCAAGGTGGTGGACAAAGTGGAGGTCATAATAATCAACATCATAATAATCATTCGAATTCGTCACTGTCCTCTTCGTCCTCGTCGTCGTTGTCATCGTCAACTAACAATCATAATAATACTAATAATAATCATTACGATAATCATAATTCCTATACACATCGTAATACTTCAACCAATAATTCCTCATCACATTATTCCAATAATTCACAACAGAATACAACATCTTCGCAATCATCGTCGTCGGGTCCATCGTCCGCAACGATGTATATGAATACAACAACACATTTAAGCAATAACACAACAAATATGTCCCGCGAACCGATAACACAACATGATGAACTTATACGCTACATAAGAGAAGCATGGACAAATGTAAGTTTTTAAATGATATCTTATCGTGGAGCTATAATTGCTAATTTAATTTTTGATCTCTTTTGTCAATTCAAGGTTAGTGAACAGAGTACTTCAGTTCTATACAACGAATCTGATAATCAATTAAAAAATTTTAAACCATTTAATTTGGAAGAATATTGGGGCCAACGACTGGTTCAAAACATACATGGTCATCAGTAAACAGGCAAACACAATGCAACAATTAAACAGTAAAAAGTAAACAAATCATACTGATTACTGATTATCAAACAACAAAAAATTAAAACAATACTTTTATAATTTTCAAAAATCAAATACTTGATAAACTTGACAAAAAAAAAAACAAATCCAAAACAGACAACACAGACATATTTAAAACATTACATTTAATACAAAAGGAAATACATTTCTTTTACAATATACAATAATAAAACAAAACAAAAAGATGAAAATAAAATAACATTTTACTTGACATTAAATGACACAATTTTGAAATCCGTTTAAGAAAACATACCTAAATCAATACACAACAGACATTTAATTAATATTTATACTCTTAAAAAATATAAGAAAAAACAAAAAAAAAATATGTAAAACAATATTAGTTATATACAGGGTGTTTAAATAGATATATATACACGTATATTTTTTTTTATTCTATACATACATACATACATTTATAAATATGTATAAATTGGTTAAAGGGTTTAAAAAGAAAGTTTATTATTTTGTATGCATTCATACGTTTTTCAAATGTATAAATTAAGCATTTTTTTTAATTAAAATAAATTAAATTTAAAAAGCATTTTAAAAAATAAATTTATAACTGCCATTAACAAAAAAAAAAAGGTTTAAAAAAATTTTCTTGATTTGTTTTCTTTCTAACAATGTAAAAATTGTTTTGTTATGTTTGGTTCTATTTAATAAATAAACATTTTGTTATTCTAATGTATTTCTGTATATAATTATTATATGTTTTAAACATCCTGTATATAATTATAATAAATATATAAATATATATATGGCCCCCATTTAATAATAAGCAATAGTATCTTAGTATTTAAAATTGAACCAGAAAAAGTTAAGACACCAAACATTTTATTGCGAAAAGTAAAATATAAACTTAAATTTAAAACAAAAAATACTTGAGAAGTAGTAAGTTGTCTTTTCAATTGAAAACAAAACAAAATTTTAATTAAATTTCAATTTTAAATCCCTTTCCTGATTTTATTCTAACCATTCCTTTTCTTTTAAAATTTTTTTTAACCTTTTTTATGTTGTACAAGCAAAAAAAAATTTGTTTAATTCATTTTTGTTTAACTATTATTAGTTTAAATTAAATCTTTTGTATATGTTAAAAAAAAAATGTAATTTATAAAAACAAATTAAAATTAAAAAAAAAAACAACCAACAACAAATTCATAAAAACGTCAGTCAATGTTTGTCTTTTATATCGTTTATTAAAAAAAAGAGTACATTATATAATTTCCGATTTTATTTATTGTTTAAAGTAAAACTATGAAATTATAAATAATTTAAGGTTCTCTATCATATACTTTTTAAAAATTATTCTATATATACCGTTAAAACAAAGAAATAAGATGAAGAAAAAAGTAAAAAAAACAACAATAAAACATCATGGTATATAGTATACTTTTAACTCAAAAATATTGATAAAATGGTTTTTCAATAAATTTAAGGCAACATATTAAAGATAATGCAGTATAAATAAATTTGTCACGTATAATAAAAATTTTTGAAATGGTTTTCATTTAACTACAGCCCCAACCATGTTAAAGCAAGTATTTTTTTTGCAACCATGGCATGTACTTCGGAGAAGTTTCCATATGGATATATCCTCATAAGATCAAATCGTCTAAAACACATTATTAAACAAGGTCATCACTCGTGGATCAATATATGCACACTTTAAATAAGCCCATTTAAGTAATCAAGCACCATTTGCAGATGAAATAAAAACATTAAGCCTATATGTAGATCCCTAAGCCCTATCCTCAGGTGTTGTCAATGTCGGAAAGTTGGTGAGGTAAGTTATCTTGGAGATCAGAAGCGGTCCATTGTAGTTAAATTCATTGAATAAAGCTCTTCCACGGCACTGTGGTTCTTCTCGTTATTATAAATCCTTCATAAAGTCGGGATGCTGTTGTTCCACTTACTGGTCCTTTCCCTCAAGGAGCAGTATCCCGTCAAAAAATTAGTCAAGGTCCAAACAAATTCTCTGCCCAGCCCCTAAGAAGTATCCCGGTAGAATTCTAACCGATCGATTTATCTGGTTCACGCGTTCACCGCTCCTTTCCCTGTCAGTTAATCTGCTGCCTGGCTTCTTACTTTTCTATTTCAGTTCAGTAGCATAGTGAAGCCTTTCTTGGATCTTTAGCTAACATAGTGAAAATCATTAATGTCTACACTGTGTTTCATTCCGTTTTGTTTCCCTATATTTTTGTCAGTGAATTTTACACTTTATTGCTGTCTGTCTCTGTTGCACGTGCATATTTACAAATTGTGTTTTGTTTATTACTTCCTACATAAGAAAGAAAAATAAATTATAAAGAATAAGATAAATTCCTTTTATTAAAAGAACATGGATAAAATAAAATTTAAAAATAATTCCGGTAATGAATATGAACCCACAGATTCCGAAGAGGAATATAGCGAGGAAGAGAAAGAATTACTGCAGGAGGTACGTAAAGGCAGAAAGCGAGATGAAAGCAAACAAAGAGAAATTCTAGCCTTTACTGAATCAGAAGATGAAGGAGACGACGACGACGGTGATGTAGAAGCTGGGGAAGGTGTGGACGACGATGGCGAAGATGATGATGATGAAATGGGTTTGGCCGACAGTGATATTGAGGGTGCCGAAGTAGATGAAAATGATTTGCCCGATACCAAGTATTGGGGTAAGAAAACAAGTGCCTACTATAACACCGATTTCGTGGATCAGGATTATAGTTCCTACAATGAAAAGGAAGAGGAACTGGCCAAATTGGAAGAAGAAGAAGCCAAGGCTATACAGTTGCGGCTGGCTAAACAATTGAAGGAAGAAGATTTTACTTTAGATTCGGCCTTTGGTAAATTAAAAAAATCAAAAAAAGGTGATCAAGCCAAAACAGATAGTCCGCAAAAGGGCACTTTATTAAAGGCTGACTTTTCCGGCCTTAGCAAGAGAGAGCGTTTGGAACTGTTTGAAAAAGATTCACCAGAGTTTGCGGGCTTGGTTGGAGATTTTGAGGGTTACTTGGAAGAAATCCAGCAATTACATGCGCCAGTATTGAATTACATACACGAAAAAGGACTCACAATGATACCGGCCATGCAGTTTGCCCAACACTATCAAAATATTGCGTTGACATATTGTTCAAATTTGGCATTTTATTTACTATTGAAGGCCAAAAGAATATCAATAGAAAATCATCCAATTATACAAAGATTGACCCAATTGAAGAAACTGTTAAATCAGTTAGACGATAAACATGAAAACATTATTAAACCTCAGTTGGAGGCTTTGCTAGAACGTATTCAAGATGGTGATCAGTTTGAAATATTAGATTTGAAAAATGTGCCTCCACCTTTAGAAGAACAAGACGGTCACAGCAAGAAACGTAAAAATAAACAATCTAAACTGGGTATATTGTCTGCTTACGATGGAGAGGAAGCAACAGAAGACGGTCCTATTAAAAAGAAACTTAAAACAGAAGACAAAGATTTGGCAACATTGGCTGAAATGTCGTCCGACGACAATGATGACGAGGACAATGAAGAAATGGGTGAAGAAGAGGAAGGCGGCGAAGACGAAGAAGCCCGTCGTGGCATTACTTATCAAATTGCCAAGAATAAAGGCCTTATGCCTCATCGTAAGAAGGAACAACGTAATCCTCGCGTTAAACATCGTGGCAAATATCGCAAGGCTTTAATAAGAAGGAAAGGTGCTGTGCGCACTGTACGCAAAGAAACCTCTAGATATGGTGGTGAAATTTCAGGCATTAAGGCTACAGTTAGTAAGAGTGTTAAATTTAGAACTTAAAAAGGTGGGATGTTGTTTTCTTTTAATTTAAAAAATTGTTAAATAAATTCTACACATTTATTTTAAATTGCTTTTCATGTTTTTATGTTGGAGATGAGCCTTTTTTAACTTGCAATAAAATTTACTTATTTGAGGTATTAAAGGCATATTTACTGATACTGACATTTCCAATCAAGGAGTCATTTCCTACATTTTGAATAAATCTACTGCTAAGGTATGGACCTTCCTACTCTAATTTAATTAATTGGTCATTGCAACTCATTAGTCAGAATTACAGCCTCGCTTCGCACAGCACTCATGTTGTGTGAGTTAATTTTATCCATGAGTGGCGCGGCCTACAATTAACAAGTTTACTCCAAACGACAGATTTTTCTGAGAAAATATTCATGACAACTTTACTTATTCACTGTTTTTGCCAAAGACTGCTGAGAGGAAGTCGCCAATGAAATTTTTTTTCATATTTCATTTTGTTCCAGAACCACGGCCTCACGTCTAATAATCTAACACACTACCTACTACACCTTCTATTCACCGATATAGAATGGAATAAAATATAATTGTTTGCCTATAATGCTTCTGCCAGTTTCTATCTAATGAAGCCAATGTAAATTGATCATCCGGTATGTAAATGTTAAGAGCGGTATAAAGATAATGCTTCTGCCAGTTTCTATCTAATGAAGCCAATGTAAAATGATCATATGGTATGTAATGTTAAGAGCGGTATAGACGAATATTTTTAATTGAAATACAGTATGACTATTACTACTAAAATTATCAAGAAAATATAAAACAAAAACTCTAATTCTACACATGTACGCCCACTGGTATATAATATATAAAGTCCACAAGTTCAACATTTCGATCATCTATATGGTTTTCAAAGTTATTCTATAAGAACTCCTTTTGTTGTTTTCCTTGAAAAAGTTCAACTAAAATTCCTTTAATCAATTTTGTTTCCACTTGTTTGTTTATTTTCTCCATACTTTTAAAATATATACGATATAAAAACCTTAAAACAAAACGCTTTTACAGCAAAATCCTCCCTTTTAATTTTCTCTTCCAGAAGTCATATGTTTGGTCTTATTAATTACATTTACTTGTTGTTGTTATTGTTGTCTTGCTTGGGTGGTATCGAAAAGAAATTAAACAAATAAATCTTCACACTATATATGTATAATAAACTCTTATTTATAAAACAAAAAAGTTTATTGTTTTTCATTTTATTTAGACCATATTGCGGAGCAATTTGTTGATCTTATCTTCACGGTTACCGAAGTCACCACCATCTACGTAATGGTTAGCCTTCTTGCGCCAGCCACCAGTGGGTGTGTTCAATTTGAAGGGCCACAAGAAGTTGGAAGCGTACTTGAAGTTGGCACCAACGGTGAAGATTTCGTGAACTAAATCTTCAACGCATTGAATGTTGTAGGCCTTGCGCATTTTACGTTCAATAACAAAGTTATCGGTGATGGGCACACGTTGACGGCTGTGCTTGACGAAACCGCGTTTGTAGATCAATTCGCGGACCGATTTCAAGTTGGGGTAACCCCAGGTAATGTAGGGTTCGGCAATACGCAACATGTTGATGGTAGCCTTGTTCAATTTGATGAAGACACCATTGTTGATTTGACGCAAGCGGAACAATTGCAAAACTTTGCGTACTTTAGGGGCAACCTTGTTAATACTAGAAAACAATTGCAAAAAAGAAAAACATTAATGAAAAGGCCAATAAATTATAAACAAAAAATTAAACACTAAGAAGAGGGAGTGAATCGGTTGTTTGTAAACAAAAATATTTAAAATTAAGTCCTTTGCTTTAAACAAATTCCGTCTCTTCTCTCTTCTTGAGTTGAGAACCTACCCACGGATACGGACGACGAAAGCTAATCTAGCTTCACCGGGTACGTAGTATTGTCCACGTTGTTTAGCCAAACGGCGCAACTTAATTTCGCGTCTATCAGCCTTAATGTATTCATTTTGGTATTTTTCAGCACGTACCAAATTTTCACGTTTGCGTTGAGCAATGACGGCAGCGCGTTTCAATTTTCTTTTGGTTTCTTGGGCACGCTTGCTGATCACCTTCTTGCTGAACTTCAATTTCGATTCAGGCACAACGGGAAGCTTTTTAGCTTCAGTTTTTTTGGCGGCCGTGGCAGGCATCTATTTAAAAAACACATGTTAACTGATTATTAAAGAGTTCACACAATTATTTCATGTTTTTTTACAAAAATTCACTAAAATTCTCACTAACCTTTACTTGTCACAGTGCACGTTGAAAGAGAAAAGGAAAAGGCAAAAGGAAGTTAATTTCTATGTTGTCAGCACTGTGAAGATGGCGAATTTTTAGAACAAATTTGACATTTCGGAAGTGTACTGAAGAAATATTACTTGTTTACGATGTTGAAAAGGTGGAGGAATTTGATAAGCTACAAGAGACAAGTGGTGTCAATAAAAGTCTAAATCTGGAAAAGATTTTATTGAATAAACATATGGATTTATTGAATTAAAAGAGAATTGAAATTAATGTTTTGGGAAAGGTTCACATAAAAACATTTCAATAATTTAAATATTTTCCTTTACAGCGGTTGATTTTATTGTTTTAATAAATTACTCTTCCAAATAAATCTATTGTAATGATGAACTTTTTTCAATCCATTTGAACTAAAATCCATCAAGGTGTTAATAATGCATCGTGTTCTATATTTGATGTAAATTTACCACTAACCCGTGGTATATCCTATATCAACAATAGGAAAAACTCATTAGAAAAAAGTATAAGTAATTAAGAAAATATGTAGAAACTATTTGACGTGGTAATTTTCCTTTATATAAATTCATATTGAGATTTAAGTTCTGTTTATTACTTACTAATTCACATTAACAAACTCTTGTTTGCTTTTCCAATAATAATTTAAGGCAAAATTTTATTTGTTACCAAAGTTCCTTCTTTTATTAACGTTTTAAATGAAAAGGCGCTTTTCTCTAAAAACGCTATATTTACTTTTCTTGAGTACTAAACCAAGGAAAATATAATTTTCAATCAATAAACACGTTAAACACAGCACTACCGGTTGTTGTCTACAATATAATAGAGAGTCAACAAAGGAAAAAACAACAACAGCTGTTTATCACAAAACAAAAGCAGCCCGCCGCTAGTTTTACTATTGGAAAAAATATATTTCGTATGTAAAATAATTCTTATTTTATTTTATTTCATAGTAATTACGTTAAATAATATCAATGGAAAATCTCGATAAAACAATGTACCACACAAGTGCTGAGCAAAAGCTAAAATCTCAAAAGTTTGCCAAATTATATCGTTTTGGTACGCCAAAATTAAGGGATCTACTAAGAGAGGTTAGTCTTGGATGGAAAATATAATATAAACAAATAAATTTAATAAAATTTTTCTAATAAAATTATTAAAGAAATGTCGCATACGTGTAAAACATGCACGCCAGCAAGGCTTTGCCAATAATCGGCCACACGGTGTGGAACCTCAAAAAGTAAGTCGCAAAAGTAGTAGATTAACGGCATGTTGTTTACGAGTTTATAAAATGCCTTTGTTTCAGTTTAATCTCAAGGACATTTTACGTCGAGAATTGGCAGAATTAGAGTACGATATTAACTTGCAAGAGGAAATATGTGAGGAGCTGGTGGACGAACTCAATGAGTGGTTCATTAATCAATTGGTAGGTGAAGAAAGTTATTTATTTGACGCGGCCGACTCACAAGACCTGGTGTGTCCTATTTGCCAACACGCAAACTTAGTGGTTTTCCCAACTAATGAAGGTTACTTTAACTATCGATGCAAATGCAATGCCAAGTAAGTAATGACTAAAAGAATTTTTTTTCCTTTGTAAATTTGATTTAAATTTTCACTTCCTTTATCAGCTTCAATTGCACCGCCGATTTGAATATTTTACGCCAAAAACTTTACCAGAATTTAGAGGAACATGAGATGGAATGTGTAAACAAATTGACATTTTTCGTTAATCCTTTGAGTAAACAATTGGAGGGCATGTGTGATAATTGTGACTATTTTTGTAGTTTGTAAGGAATACTCCTCTTATAATATATTTTACATATTTTTTTAAATTGTCTTGAACAAATGACTGATAATTACTATGAAATATATTCAGTTTTGCATATATTTTATAAATAATTAATATTTTATTATCATACTTTAACATAGAATAGGCAGAAAAAGGCTTTCACATTAAGTTTCATTGTTTTAGTCTTTAGTTCAATTGGTATACAAAGATATCATTTCTAGTATTTAACATTTTTTAATTGATTTGAAATTAGTTTTTAAAGAAAATTCTTTTTTTATTGAATATATTTTAAAACTATTAATCAAATAGAGTCATATAATATTTGAATATTGGCTTTATAAGCTTACCTGTATCATAGCATTCATGTTATCCATTAGAACGTAAGAAATTGAAAACATATTTCTGTAAACTTATGTAAATTGAATTTCAATAAGGAGAATAATTTCTAATTTGTTTATTGAACTTCAGGAGCCCCTATGAATTTTAAACGTTTTTTTATTTTTATTAATTTTAAAGTAATGATTAACACAAATTAATTCATGATTAAGCTTAGTAATGAAATATTTCAAACTTGTTTAGAAATAAAATGAAATAAACTCATTGTGCTTTATAAAAAACTATATTTTGTTATTTTATGCGAGAAGAAATAATGGTAAATAGAAACAATCTATTGTGATTACTTTAACTTCCAGCGTCTTTTTCCTGTACCCAATAATCAAAAACTGGCTGAAAGATGGGAGTGTAGGAGTTAAAGTTTCGTTATTTGTTATGATTTCTTTATTAATTTTTGTTGTTGTAAAACTATCTCATCAAAAATGTTTTTCTCTTCATTAATTGCCAACAACATACATATCTTTTTACGATATTGTCATGCACAAATTTATGGTCATTCAGGCTGGAGAAACTAAAAACTTTTTTCAGAGTTTTTAAGTTTCTAACCACATGGTTAAGTTAAATCGAAATGTCGGTTGGGTTTACACATATATATATATATACACACACATACATAGATTGTGCTGTAATGTAAATTCCAAAACCATATCTAATGTTGACAAATGCCATCAAACATATAACGTTGCAAGCAATACATCGACAGTATGCAAGCAGCAGGTGAGTCTGATGTGGGGACTATTTTCTTGATGCAACACAAATCCCCGTTGCTGGTTCCTACTAATACTTACTCAATTTGAGGTATGAATTAATGCATGCAAAACAAATACATATGTATGCTAAGCATACATTCATTCATTATACATATTAAATTGGCTTTAAGTTTATAATTCTAATCACTAACGATATGGATAACTACAGTGTGTGATAAAATTATTTTTTGAAACGAAATTGAAGAAAATACAATGTACAACGAGTGGATGTTCGGCAGTGTGTGGGTTAGGTTAAGTTAGAGTGGTAGCTTTGATACCAAAAGCTCACTTGAGCACGCATAGTGGTCCGTTGTGACGCCACAGGTGAACGCAGTCCCTGTACTGACCAAGTTCCAACAAACCAGGGAAGACAGTGTGTGTCTAGTTTGCTAAGTTGTCAGTTGCCACCAGTCATTCAGCTATTAGACTACACCAATCATACGCTCTTTGCCATTCTAACGGCTGACAAGGCAGATAGGATTTTAGCTATGCTGAAATCAGGTCCTTTACGAACATTACATCGATATTTTTCTTGCCTATGAGTGCACAAGGTTTCTCAGGGAGATTATGAACTGTTCGTAGGTAATTGCGTTACTAATGATGCATTGTTTAGAATGGGGATAGTTTTGAATCTAAGCAGATATTGGGACGATGAGCACGAAAGGTCGTTAGAACACATTCTTGAAACCAGAGAAACAATAATGTATCCCGTAACGAAACAACCGTGTTTATATCAGACTCTGTGCAGGGAATTGTCCTTGTCGACACCGAACGACATCCTAAAGTTTGTTAGGACAATAGGCTTGTAAAGTCGTTGTATTCTAATGGACAGTGTGTTGGCTTATAAGAATTGAGTTCGTGGTTCAAACCCCAGCTCAGACATTTCGAAAAGAATTTCAGTCTTTTTGCCATAAACTCTGTGAGTAAATAAAACCGCCATTAACAGTTTCTTAAAAATCTATCCTTCAGAGTCGAATTTGAACTGTAGGTCCCGCCACTTATGTATGAAATTGATGCAAACAACATGAGTGGTGAGAGAAGCATGGTTGTAATCTTGACTAAAGAGATATAATGACGAGTTAAAGAAGTACGTAAATCATTAAGTAATATTCTTATAAGGAGTTATTGTGGCAACTTTAGGCATATGACTTTCTGGATATTTGACAAACTTCCGAAAGCCAATGTACGAAGCTAGGATGTTTAGGTTTGCAGTTACTCAACACTATAAATAGTACTAACCTCTTAGCCCTTTTCATGTAATTAATGAAATTATGAAAGGAATTGCTTTAGAAAATATTTTATTTATTTATTTTTTTTTTTGAGAGTTTATTTACTTTTTTATGTAAGTGTACTTGTGAAATGTATAAAAGGATTGCTTGTGTAATAACAGTAGCAGCTCAATTTCAGCTTCTCTATTTGTTAACAAATCATACAATATGGTCAATAAAATATGTTTACAATAATGTTAACAATACTAAATAACAAATATTTAAAACATACATACACACATACACACATACACACATTCTAGTGCATACATTACACACATACATACATCTAACGACATTCACTCTTCACTCATTTGTAGGAGATAAAGATGTGCAGTACGATATAGTCAACATGCCCAAAATAATTCTGAGTGAGTGGGAGAGTGTATGTGTGTATGTGTGGTCTGTGCATGTAAACAATTTGAACACAATACTTTACTTTAAAAAAAACAGGGTAACCATTAAAGTGTTGTCATTTGCATCAAAAATTCTTTAGTGAAGCCATTACGTATACAAAATAACTGTTTTATTTAAAGACCTTTTGATTGTCTGCCATATTGTTCTCTCTCTCTCTTCGTCTTTTAATTTATTACTCCTCTGTACAATCAAAATAACGTTGTTACTCATACGTCCATACGTACGTACATACATACGTTCATATATTGATTTGATAAGCAACCATTCGCATATCGAATTTAGATGATAAACAATTTTTGTGGTTTTCAAATAAGATTTTAAAGTGGAATTAATGTTTTATTTCGGTATTTCAATGAGAGAGCGAGAGAGAAAGTGAGAGAGAACGATAGAGAATGTGGTACACAAAAAAAGAACTGCAAAATAACTAAATAATGTAAAATGAATACCATTTTGCAAAGGAAGAAACTATTTTGTACACTAGACAACAGAGAATTTTGTTTTTATTTTTTAAAATTTTAAAATTAAAATTAAATTTATGTGCTCTCGTTGAAACATTCAGTCGAGATCCTTAATTAAATGAGATTCGAAGATTGCAAACCGTTTTTTCGAAGAGACTAGAAACAAATTCACCGAACTTCAAAAAGAGGCAATTAAATTAAATGACCGCATTTCGACATATGGAAAATTATTTGATGATTTTAAATCTTTTTATAATTTAAAATCTCCTCCACAGTCTTCTCCAAAACGTCGTAAGTCGGCAAGAAATATGAATAAAGCGCACCACTTCTACAACGGTCCTCCTTGTTAAGTGTAATTGGCACTCGTCGCAATACGATTTAATGCCTAGTCATGTTTGCAGATTATTTCCTCTGTACGCTCCACTATCCTGCTTGTGGATTCTTACACTGTTCATGAAATTGTCTGTATCCCCTGAATCTACAATTGATAAGACATTTCAGACTAGAATTATCATTAGGGTGGACTGATCCTCTCGATAGAATGGAATGGCGTTAGGAAATATGGAACTCAGATGTGTTGGTATCACCACGTAAAGACGATTTAGAATCTCTTGTCTTTTCTCTGAAAGGAACTAATAGAACACCCCTTAGCCTTTGAGAGACAGGCTTCTATTCTTCACGTAAAGACGATTTAGAATCTCTTGTCTTTTCTCTGAAAGGAACTAATAGAACATCCCTTAGCCTTTGAGAGACAGGCTTCTATTCTTCACGTAAAGACGATTTAGAATCTCTTGTCATTTCTCTGAAGGGAAATAATAGAACATCCCTTAGCCTTTGAGAAAGAGCCGATAAGGCTTATGCACTGTATGGTATGGCTACGGGCCAGATCAGACTTCAAAACGAAATTTGAAAAAAAAATATTTCTTCAGCGACTTCCTCTCAGCAGATTTCTGGCAAAAACTCTGAGAGTGAAATAAAATCGCCATGTAAAGTTTCTCAAAAAAATTTGTCATTCGGAGTCGACTTTAAACTGTAGGTCCCGCCACTCATGTATGAAATTAACGCACACAACATAAGTGGTGTCAGTGTATGTGTGTATGTATGTATGTATGTATGTATGTATGTATGGTACTGCAAGAGTTTTCCGTTTAAGGAAGAGGACAGATAAATCCTGTCTACAGAAGCTATGACTTTGGGGAACTTTTCTGCCTTGATTTAGACTGTCCCAAGGGCAACACGTTGGGCAATATTTTTAGACGCGGTGGTTGGTTCCCGAGAGGAGTACTTATATTGTACTTTTCGAAGAGAAAACAACGTATATATGTGCTCTGATGTCACTGCCTTTAGAATATCCACGGTACCCTGGCTAGAGCTCTGCTGACAGGTCTATGCTCACAATAATTTCACGTCTAATAAACCAACTCACTAACTTCTCGATTATGGCGACTGCAAAGACTCTAACATTGTAGGACATCTGTAATCTCTATTGCACACTTTCAAATTGTACGTTCAATAATAATAAAAAAAAATATTTCATTGTTTCCTGGTGTAGTACCAACATCATTATTTTTTTATTTGTTTAAAGTACCATTTTACAGGAAGCGGAAATTAAGAAACTATTACAAATAAAAACTAAAAACTAAACATTTTTGCTTTTAATATGGTTTCCTCTTTTTGGCTTTATATTCGTATTTACATGTTCATGTTGGTATGGGAAGAGAAGAGAAACAAACAAGGAAAATCATTTTGAGTAACTATTTTGCAAAGCATTTCATTCAAATTTTAACTTTATTTGTATTTTAAATTAGAAAATGAATAGAAAAACTAATAGAAATTGTAAAACGAACGAATGAACTTTCAATTTTGCCAAGTTAATCGAATTGCAAAAACAAAAATTCCATTTTCCTCTCTCTCTCTCTCTCTCTCTCATTCTTGGTGTTTTCCTTAGGAAACCACAAACCTTTTTTGTAAATTTTTTTTTAAATTCTTGTTTTTGGTTCAGGATTAACAACTAAATTTGATCTTGTGTTCCAAGTAAATGCACAGAATTTATTCTCCTTTTTATTATTTTACTTCGTCTTTGTTTTTGTTCTATGTATTCTACCAAAAAATTTGTTCATGAATGTTGAAAGGAAGTAAATGCTTGCCCTCGCCCTCTGCCTCTAGTAACTGGCAGTAACCTCCAGTAACTGGCAGTAACCAGTTGCAATATTTATTATGTATGTCACAACGATACAATGGCATAAGGTTGATATATTTAGTTTCCAGCAAGCAAATGTAACACATGCTTTTGGCTTACATTAGAAGGCTTACCATACTAGCAGGTGGCCGTTAAGGGGCCACCCTATAAACTTATGTATGTTTGAACAACAACTGGTGTGTGTTATGAAATTGAAAACTTTCATTTGAAAGCCTCGAACGCAACCTAAATTAAGTTGAACTAGATTCTACTCTCTGATGCAGCAGCCTTGAGAGTGTTCGAGAGAAAAGTCCTACGTAAGATCTTCGGTCCAGTACGAGTTGGCGATGATTTCCGCATCTGATACAATAGTGAGCTGTATGAGCTCCTCAACGACATGGACGTTGTACAGCGTATTAATATCCAGCGGCTGCGCTGGCTCGGACATGTCGTTCGAATGGAAGAGGATGCTCCAGCGAGACGGGTATTTGATGCGGGGATCTGCGGAAGTCGGCGAAGAGGACGACCTTGCATCCGTTGGAAGGACCAAATCGAGGAAGCCCTGTCATCTATTGATGTGACCAACTGGCGTAGGCGCGCAAGAAGCAGAGGCGCCTGGAAGGATGTGTTGCGGCAGGCCGAAATCCGTTAATCGGGTTGTTATCGCCAATTAAGCAAGAAGTAAGTAAGTAAGATTCTACTCTTTGGAAGACTGTACTTTCGTTTGCGATTAGAAAACTATTGTGCAGCGGTGTGTCAAGACGAACAGAAAAAGATGCCAGAAAAAAATGGGACATGGATCTAGTATATCACGTCTATAACAAAAGAACAGTCAAGAACATGCAGAATAAATATTCCCGCAATCTATTCAATGACCAAAAAGGCGAAAACGTTTCCATTTGAACAACAAATGAAGTCCTAAGCTTTCCATAACACACTGGATTACATATGGAGTATTGGTTTGAAGGATTAGTTGGTACATGGTCGCTTGTAACTGCCTCGAGCGTCAAGTGGTGTCATGCCACAATATGTTGAGTGTTTAACACATCGTTCAAATCATAAAAAATCATGTACTTAAGGCCAAAGCTGCTCTGAATCAATACAATATTTTCCGCAGATATAAGAACTATTTGGGAAAGGCCATTTAAAATAGCTGCATAGCCTACAGCGAAGTAATTGGCATGTAAAGTTTCTGAAAAATCTATGGTTAGGCGTCGACTTTAAACTCTGGGTCCTGCTACTCATTGATAAAGTTAACACACCCACCCTGGGTGGTGTGAGAAGCTAGGTTGTAATGCTGACTAAAAGGATGTAATGACAACTACAGTTAATCTAACCTTCAAATGAGGTGTGCATAGCATCATTTTAAAAGCCACAAAGATACGTCTATTTAGATTCCTCGCTTTACGTTCCATTACAAAATGGCCTCAATGAAAGCCTCTGAGGTAAGAGATTTCTAATAATAAAGTAGTAGAGTTCACGATTAATGACTATGGTAAGCAGCATCCCTGGCAGCTATGTATTAACGCTAGGAAAAGTGAATCCTGTTTAAAGAAGACTGCATACATATTGTTACATAAGTCGAAACGACCTAATATAGTTTAACAATAAAAACGATAAACAAAAGCTACCCAGCTACACCAACACACACTAACACTAAGTATACAATGAACGTGTTGGTTATCTAAAGCTGTACACACACATATGTACAACGAACCTGGTTGCGCCGGGTACCAACAACAACATGTATGTGAGATAAAGGGATGGACAACTTAAGCAAGGTACACAAACAATAATGTACTAGCAATAGAGCTCTCGAGAAGGCGAGAACAAGAACCTTCCACGTCGAGAACGTTCATCATACTGATTACGTGCGTATATAAAAGGGCAAGACAAGGCAAGCAGTCAGTCAGTTATAATTCAGTCAGCCTTGTGTGAAGACGCATTGCGGTTTGAAGGTACAAGTGGTATTGCTTGCAAAAAGGTTGTAAGCAGGGAAGATCTAACGAACAGTTGTTAGTGTTAGTTGTTAGTGGCACACAAAAGTAGTGTAAAGAATAAAGAGCGTTTAAGAGAAAATAAACACATATTTGTTTTTACTTGGTTTGCAATTAACGAACTCATATTTAAACATTTTTAAAAAGGTAAAAACGTAACAATATGTATGTTTGTTGAGAATAAGGAAAATCTTTACAAAATATATTATATTTTGCTCTCTGTTAGATCGATTAGCTTGCAAGGTAAGCTTCAGTTTAGACATAAACCTTCTATAAGCTTAAAACTATTGTGTTACAGCCTGGTTATTTACCTTACGAGTAACGTTTTCTCTTGGCCGTAGTACAGCTTCTTGGAAACACATTGCTTGTCAATTTCTTCGGCTTCTAATGTAACCCCATTTTACATTAGAGTTGTTTTTATAACATTTAAAATAATTTTCTTTTTCTTTTTTCAATTTTTCAAATAATAAATAAAAACTCTTTTCATCCGTATGTATGCTATGCTATGCTTACAGTGTTGAGCAAAGCTTTACATTTGTCTTTGCGTAGTGCAGCAAGAGGAGTTAGGTTAGCTTTATTGTCCTTCTCCTAATTCGTATGATGATGATGACGATGCCGATGATGCATTTGAACATTTAAAATGCAAGAATTTAAGGATTTCGTGGTAAAATGCTTTCAACTTGAACTCTTTTTCTTTATTTTTTGTTTTTGTCCCATGGAGGTAACACGAGTAGTTGTAATGCCATAACAAATTCACAGCATTTATGCAAGAGAAACCAATTTTTTTGTTGGAAAAAACAGCAAAAAAGGACTGGTGGTTAAAGGTTTTTAAAAATGAAATTGACAAAACGCTTAAGCCTACGGTTTTGGCAAGGAAAGGCTTTTTTTACTTTGTGGTAAATTTTCAATGAAGGTAAGGAATTAGGTTTTAGACTTGAAGATAAAGGCCTTTTGACGATTGTAAGCCATTATAAGGGGTAGTAAAAACAAATCTGTGTTCCTTATTATTTAAAGATAAGATAAGATTTGGTATTAAAAACCTTCTTTGATAGTTATCTGTTGCTTTAGCAAGCTCAAGGACTATGCTGAAAAAGTTCTTTGTGGAACTCCGTATATTCGTAAACTCGTTAAGTGAGAGAGGTCTAGACAGATTTGTTCCCATTAATCTTCCAAACCAAAGAAGTCGCCGTGGTCTAGTAGGTAGTGTGTTGGCTTATTAGACGTAAAGCCAGGGTTCGAGCCCCAGGCCAGACATCAAAATAAAATACAAAATGTATTTCTTCGGCGACTTCCTCTCAGCAGATTTCTGGCAAAAACTATGAGAGTAAATAAAATTGCCATGAAAAGTTTTTCAAAAATCTGTCGTTCGGAGTCGACTTTAAACTATAGGTCCCGCCATTCATATATAAAATTAACACACACAACATAAGTGGTGCGAGAAACTAGGTCGTAGTCCTGACTGAAGGGTTGTAATGACCAATTATGTATGTTATGTATGTAATCTTCCAAACTAACGCCTTTAAGAAGTTCAAGTATAATCCGCGGTTTTATTTTCTACAACTTATGTGAAGGCATGACAATATCACAAGGTCAGCAGAGTAAAGGTCAATCACAGAGTGTCTCACAGAGACTGCAGCTTATGCTAGACTCCTCTCGTGGGGATTAGAAACAAATTGGCCCGATGCTGACGGACATTTTCTATGCCTCCAGTTCCTAAGTATTTCGTTCCTGGTCAATTAGTAGCAAATTTGCTACTCGTTGCGCCTAGATAGGCCCTAACGTGCCAAGAAGAACTGTGCACTCACATAACACTTTGCGTTGCCCTCACATAGATCTTAGGCCACCGATTTAAGTTCTTTTAGTTAGCATAAGCAACTTATCCATGATTTCCCAGATAGAAATTAGGAAGCATTTCTCTGTTATTTCGAAGTAGTTCGTTCCGGTATAGGAGCTCACACATATCATTTTGGGGGGGGGGGGGTGAAATGCAGAACCTTTTTATGAAATTAACGTAATCTATTGAAGAGCTCACATGTATTCCAGTGGCATGAATTACTTCTTTGGAGTTGGTTTTCTAAACCTAACTATTCGAGACACCTGCTTACGAGAACTTGCAGTGCCTTTAACTCAATCAGTGTTATATTCCAAGTCTCACGGCTAGAGAAAGTATGCAGAAATTGACGTTAAAATTAAATACCGACAGGTTCGTCTGGGCTAGGATGTCGTTAGGAGCTTTACACATTGTAAAAGGCTTCAAAACCTCAATGTCCTTTCACCATACGGCCTAGAACCTCCTTCAGTTTCAAAGTTTTCATGGCTCAAATTTTTAAATACTTATCAATCGATAGGGATATTTGGGAAATCCTTCTCTATTTGCATAAGAGTGGATAACATGAAAACATGAAATTGTTATCGTACAAGCTGCCTTGTATTCTACGGGAATTTCTCATTATTATGACTGATAAAGCATTAAATAGCCAATACTCCTCCCCTCGCGAGAGCATACATTTTTTCTCTTTTAAAAATATTTCATCGTAAAACCCCATTACTGATGAATCTTCAGTTTACAAAAAGCCTCTAAAAAATTCAACGAACATTTATACACTAATTTCCTCTGGTAAATACAAATTCCAATTCAGTTACTGTGTTTAGCATTCCATCCCCATTCACCCATTTCTTAAAAGATCATTTCGTTTTTGTTTTTGTTTTTTCTCTCTCTAGTGATTTGGTTGTGCAATTTTTTTTCTGTTTGTTTATTTTCTGTGTTGTTGTTGTTTTTGTTTATGTTCTCTCGATCTGACTGACTGAGTAGTTGTTATTTTATTTACTAATTAGACCGACCATTAATACAATAATTGTTGTACGCCACTAGTACACATTGTATATGTTCGATATAGTGGAAGTGGTTGTTGTAAATTTAAAGAAAGAAAGAAGAATGAAAGAAAATTCGTACACAAACTGATACTACTTGTGAGTATGCAGGCATGTATAAGTGTATGGATGTATAAGTGTATAAGTGATATTTCTTGTGTTTTATTTAACAATTCGTATGGGAACTTTATATATATGCATGTATGTATTGTAAAAAGAAGAGAAGATTTGTAATTCTCTTGTCTTGCCTGCTCTTGTTTTGTTTTTATTTTATTTGTTTTTGTATTCATTTTTATATTAATTGACCCTTAACTTGAATACAACTATGAATCAGTTATTCTACGGTTTTATTGTTGCATTTTTGTTTTTGTTTTTATTTGTTGCTATTGTTATTGTATGTTGTTATTGTAACAATTAATGGAATTTCCTTAATTCGTTGTTGAGCACAATATTTATAAACAAAGAAATGAAAATGTTTATTGAGAAGGCAATACAATTAAAAAACAAAAAATTGAGACATGCGAGCCACCCTCGTAGAAAATTGATTGTCGCGGAGAGACAAAAGTTAATTGAGTACGTATTATTCATTTTTAATTTACAATACATTTATGCAGAGAAACAATAAGAATATGTCCAGTGAAGTGGGTACGAAAAACGATTGTTTAATAAAAAAAGGGGTGTGGCAGATGGTCATATAGTGGTTTTCAGCAACATAAAGTACTTTGATGGGGTACTCTCTCTTAGAATAGGGACGTAATTAGAGGATTGAGTTAAAAGTTTTAAAGAAAATTCTCCAGAAGTTGCTAATCTGTTAGCTTCGTAAGCTATACATCGATGTTTGAGATCGTCTATGTGTATGTGATGGTATGTAAAGGCGCATGGCGACGTATCAAATTTAATTGATCAAATATTTGTTTTGCTTAGCACAGCAACACATCAAAAATCAACCTTCAAACTACATTGCATTGTTGTTGTGAAGAAGAAAAGAACATATGATTTATGCGATGCAGGTAGCGAAAATCAAAAGCATTTTGATATACTTCTAACTTTTCCCAGTCTATACGTTTGTATACTTTAACCAATACATTAACAAAAAGGCGAGTTTGATCCATTATTTGATGCATGGCCGGGCAACTTAAGTACAATTTACTAGAGAACAAAGAAAAGGAAGGGAAAAACCGATTGATATAGAGAAAACGAAACTTAGAACTTTCTGACTATTGGTTTCGTTTTCATCTAAACAAAGCCAGCCATAGTCTGACTGTAGACTATCTCAGATGTCTGTTAGCGACCTAAGATCACAATGATCTGTTGCCCAGAGTTATCGGAGTTAGCCAAGAGGTATGACTTCTGCAGTGATGAGGCTAATTCCTTATTGGTTCATAATTTCTGCAACAACCCTCGTACCATATTTACATAATAAAAAACACACACACAAAAAAAAAGAAAACCATTAAGGACATTAAAAATTTGCATAATTAACATCAAAATAAACATTTTCAATTAAAGACACAAAACAAAACTGAAATGAAACAAGAAAATTTAAGTGCATATCCAGCTATACATACGTCCATATGTCCATCCATCCAACCGTCCATCCATACGCTGTTGCAATTTGTTTTGTAAACAATTTCAACAAAAAAAAAAATATAAAAATTTCTACCAGTGGACGGACAACACGATCACATCGTTTGTTTATACGAAAATTTCTTCTTTTTCTTTTCCTTTTTAAAGAACAAAAACAAAAACATAAAGAAAAAAATGCAGACACTTTTCCAGAAAAAGAAAACAAAACAGAAAATCCGTTTAAAAAAAATCAGAGAAGCATGTAAACATTGTGTTTCGAAATTTCAGACACAAAAACAGATCAAAAGAAATTTGGAGAAAAATGCAAAAAAATTTTGGGATTTTCTTCTTGGTTCTCCAGAAACGAAACGTGTATGTACGTACTATGTACACCTTAAATCTTCTGAATTAAAAGCTTTTAAACAAATTTAGTTCATCTCCCAATAGTCTGGCGCTATATTACTTGTGTTTTGGGGGGCGATTTCAGAAGAAAATAAAAATTCAAAATGCTCCAGAGAACATGCAAAAATGATCACAGAACGCTCTCCTATGATAGAGAGTAATTTCTTATGGGTATGAGGGCTTATTAGGGTGGTACAATATTACTAAGGAATATATCGCGATAGAAAATTTGAAATAATTTGAATATCTAAAGTTGCTACGTTCGGATAGGAACAGTTTCTGTTGCGTTTTGGGATACATACATAACATAATTGGTCATTACAACCCTTCAGTCAGGATTACGACCTAGTTTCTCACACCACTTATGTTGTGTGTGTTAATTTTATACCTGAGTGGTGGTACCTACAGTTTAAAGTCGACTCCGAACGACAGATTTTTGAGGAACTTTATCATGGCAATTTTATTTTTACGCTCAGAGTTTTTGCCAGAAATCTGCTGAGATGAAGTCGCCGAAGAAATATTTTTTATTTTTCCCATTGATGTTTGACCTGGTAGCAACACATTACCTACTAGACTACAGCGACCTCAAGGACACACAATTGAAATACCTTGGAATGACAACAGATCACCTCTCAAAATCTCTCAAGCATATGCTGCAAAACAAGTGCTGAATATGCTGCTGATCACGTGACTGCCAAGATATTGCAAGTTGTTCTAGAGCTTGACAACAATTTTCAGGGCCTCTAAGTCATCTTCTTCGAAATTCATTTCTGCTGATCCATGCGATCTTTGTCATCCTGTATCAAAATCATCACTTTCGTCCTAATAATTATTCTCTCATACATAATTATGCAGGTGATTGATGGAATGATTGATGGAATGATTGATGTAATGATTGATGGATAGAGGAAGTTACCAGAAGAAATGTTTTTCATATTTTCGTTTTGAAGTCTGGCCTGGAGCTCGAACCCTGGCTTTCGTCTAACAAGCCAACACACTACCCACTAGACCACGGCGAGTTCGATTCTGGGATACTATTTATTTATTATTCTCGTGAAGAGGTGCTGGTCGCTGTACTAAGACAATACGATCTGTTGTACTAAATTTCAATGGGAGCAGATGCGCAGGAAAAATAAATCGGAATGTTACGTGGAGACTTTGGCCGTCTATCGACGATGGTAGAACCATTGTCCAATAAATATATTCAGCATGTGACTAGTGGCAGGCTTTCTTATGGAGCATTGTGATCTTAGATCGCTGATAGCGATCTGGGATACTATAGACAGACAATTGCAGTGTTTTTGAAGATGAACACGACATGGCTTTTCTTTAAATAGCCAGCCTGGTAGGAGAAATTTCCAGCCCTGGAATTGGAATTTTCATTAAACTCTCTGTCGGAAGTCGCCGTAGTCTAGTAGGTAGTGTGTTGGCTTATTAGACGAAAAGCCAGGGTTCGAGCCCCAGGCCAGACATCAAAACAAAATACAAAAACTGTTTTTCGGCGACTTCCCCTCAGCAGATTTCTGGCAAAAACTCTGAGCGTTAAGTGTATGTTTCTTCTCTCTTAGCTGATTCATATGTACCCTCTTTCTCTGTTCTCCAATCTCTACCTTTCTATCTGCTTTGTACTTCCTTTGCTTTTTCTTTACGACGAGTGCAATGCCCTGCTAGTGAATTATATTTGCTATTAGGTTTGTACACGTCCTGAAACTAACCTAAAACTCTGATTGTAAAATAAAATTACCATGAAAAGTTTCTCAAAACTGTAGTTCGGAATCGATTCTAAATTGTAAATGGTCCGCCAAATAACTTTTTTTTTGAAAATGATTTAAAAAAAAACTACTGAATATTTTCTCAAATTTCTCAAACGACATCAGCTCTGCGGCTGATAATGCGATCTTCAAAAACAGGGCACAAAACATCGAGTGTAGCTCCGGCTATGTGGAACGTAGCGCCGTCCTGTTGAAACCAAATGTTGCCAATATCCTCCTCTTCAATTTTTGTGAACAAAAATTCGTTTAACATGGCCCGATAACGATTGCCATTGACTGTAACGGCCACTCCTTGCTCATTTTCGAAGCAAAATGGCCCAATTATGCCTCTGGACCAAAATCCGCACCAAACAGTGACTCGTTTTGGGTGCGTCGGCTTTTCAATGTATGCGTGCGGGTTTTCTGTGCCCCAAGTGCGACAAATTTGCTTGTTTACATACCCGCCAAGATCAAAATCAGCTTCATCTGAAAAGATGTTTTTTTTTTGCCAAAATCGGCATCTTCAGGTGTAAGCTACTGCATGGCCAGCCGAGGCAGACATTTGAATGAAATTATTTTCCATTATTAACCGGAAGGATTGTACTTTCAAATAAAAAAATAAATTTGAGAAAATATTCAGAAGTTTTTTTTCTAAAGCATTTTCAAAAAAGAAAAAGTTATTTGGCGAACCCTTTAAATTGCGCGACTCATGATGAAGCAATGATGCTGGTATTACTTGGTAGGTATGGCTTGTTGATTGATTTCTGTTAAACAAATCTGTACCACCCTAATGATCAATTCATTTAATTTCCAATGAACAGAACATTTTGTCTTTGTATTTCTTATAAAAATATTGAGCATATCCCGATGCGTAGCATAACGTTATTGAGCGTAATGGGTTTTGAAATGCCAGCAGAATTTCGATATGGAATCATTTTTTTTCAGAATATTTTTCAATATTTTTCAGATGAATTTCGGTGGTCGTTGCAAACGCATGTTCGAAATAAAATAAAATAAAAATACAATTCACGCGCTAAATCCAAACGTGTAAGAAAATAATAAAAACATTTTAAAAAATATTGAAAACATATTGAAATTAAAAATTAAAAAAAAAAACAAGATGAAATAAAGAAAATTAAAATTGAAAAAATTGCTCGTACATAATGAATGGAATTTTATTTTAGTCCGTTTCATATGCGATGTGAAATGAATTTTGAAAATAATTGCTTATGATAATTGAAAATGTTATTGAAAAAGTGTTGAAATAATAATTTTTATTTTAATTTCTGTGTTCTTTTTTTCTTGTCTTGTGTTCATTTGTAGCTTGTACATGGAAAGTTTTATTTTAGAATTTTTGGAATATTTATTTGAAAGATCATTTATAAACAAATTCCATAAATTGCCAGTGGTGTTGAAAAATATTGATTTTGCGCTTTTAAATCTGATGTTCTTGAATAATTGAAAAAAAACGAAAAAAATTTAAAAGAAAAATTTTAAAATGAATGTTTAAACCAAAAAAAAAAAAAGAAAAAAATTTAAAATATTAAATTATTTTAGTTAATAATAATTTAATAAAGTTTTAAATATGGGTGTAACAATATACTGTGAGAATAGTAAAGAGGAAACGATTTATGATCAGCTGGGCACCGATATTTGTAGCATAACCAACGTCAAATGGGAGGCTACTGTTATAGCAGCCACGCTGCTATTTTTCATTATCGTCTATATGCTGCTAAAATTTCGATATAAGTAAGTAAACGATTTTGATTTTTCAAATTTATGAAAGGAAATCTCCATTGTCTGGTTAAATAAATAGAAACAAAGTTCCCCAATGGTCCAGTAAACGAATGAGTAGCTTCTTAAATTGATTTTTGTTTGTTTAAAACGAGACTTTAATTAAAAAATTCGAACCGTAAAAGAGGATGACATCAATTCCATGCAAGATTTTCCTTTAAAATTCGTTATAGACAAGGCAGACCATAGTCTAAGTTAGGTTAGGTTAGGAAGAGTGGCGTACTATTGTAAAGGGTGTTTTTTATAGAGGTATAGAACTTTAAGTTGCAATAAAACAACGATGGATTATTCGATTGACATGAATTTTATTTATCCGAAAGATAATCTTGTGGCATTACATTTTAAATATGATTTCTGGCATATTGACCGCCACGGCTGGCGCGGATGTAGTCCAATCTGGACGTCCAATTTTCGATGACTTTTTCCAACATTTGTGGCCGTATATCGGCAATAATACGGCGAATGTTGTCTTCCAAATGGTCAAGCGTTTGTGGCTTTACCGCATAGACCAATGACTTTACATAGCCCCACAGAAAGTAGTCTAGCGGTGTTAAATCACAAGATCTTGGAGGCCAATTCACAGGTCCAAAACGTGAAATTAGGCGGTCACCAAACGTGTCTTTCAATAAATCTATTGTGGCACGAGCTGTGTGACATGTTGCGCGCGTCTTGTTGAAACCAGATCTCCTGGACATCATGGTTATTCAATTCAGGAATGAAAAAGTTAGTAATCATGGCTCTATACCGATCACCATTGACTGTAACGTTCTGGCCACCATCGTTTTTGAAAAAGTACGGACCAATGATTCCACCAGCCCATAAAGCACACCAAACAGTCAGTTTTTCTGGATGTAACGGTGTTTCCACATACACTTGAGGATTATCTTCACTCCAAATGCGGCAGTTTTGTTGGTTGACGTAGCCATTCAACCAGAAGTGCGCTTCATCGCTAAACAAAATTCGCTTATGAAAATCGGGAACAACGGTAATCTCGTTTTGGGCCCATTCGACGAATCTACGCCTTACTTGATGATCGTTTGGCTTCAAATCTCGCACGAGTTGGATTTTGTAAGCACGCAAACCAAGATCCTTCCGCAAAATCTTCCATAAAGTGGATGGACACAGATCCAATTCCTGTGCTCGATGGCGGATGGACTCATTCGGGTCTTCCTCAATGCTACGCTTTACAGAAGCAATAGCTTCTTCTGTACGCACCGTACAGCGTCTCTGGGGATGCGAGTTATCAATAAGAGTAAACGTGGTGCGAAAACGTTCCATGGTTAATCGAATTTACTGCTCTGATGGACGATTTTGTCGACGATAAAATGGACGTAGTGCGCGATACGTTTTCCGCACAGAACCATTATTTTCGAAATAAAATTGCACTGTTTGCAAGCGTTGTTCAGGCGTGAGTCTATTCATGATGAATTGTCAAACCAAACTGCGAATAAACCACTTGACAGCTGTTAAATCGGTCGCCATCTTGAAAAGTAATACCAACTTAAAGTTCTATACCTCTATAAAAAACACCCTTTATAAGCAGTGGCATGACTTTACTGGGCAACCCAATCGGTCCATTGTGTGATAACCTTTTAGAAAAGAAAGATGTGAAGGAATAAAATAGAATAAAAAGCAGAAACAGATATAGACAGTGGAAGACAAAAGGAAGAAGTAAGGAAAAGAAGAAAAATGACGAGAGAAAAGAACATGCACAACGTGATTTATGCTCTGTTAATAAATACTATGTTGTAGATATCTTTTTAGCCTGTCAATCCCGTTCAAAAATGGTATTGGATCGTAAAGCATACACTACTTCAGGTCTACCAGTTTCTAACCAAATTGACGTACTTACAGGCAAGCATAGAAATAGAAAAGGATCCACTATTCCTGCTGAATATAGGTTAGCTTAGGTTAGGTTAGCGTGATAGCTTTAATTTACCAAAAAAAACTCACTTGAACATGCATATAACTTCCTGCTGTTGATCCTGTGTTCAAAGCAGCCTTGACTTCTCAAGGTTCAAAACTCGCTCCTGCTCATGCTTCCGATTAGTTTTGTACCTACAGGCCATAAGGCTCTTGCTATTCTGCAGTCCAATACACATCGCCGAGTAAAACAAACCTTTCCTCAATGTTTCCAAAGAAGAAGCCCTTGTCAATGAAGTATAAAACAGTTGAAAGCTTCAGTGGGCTGCCAACCTTGTCTCATAAAGGCTCAAAAATCTCTCCTGCTCATGCTTCAGATTAGTTTTGTACCTACAGAGCATTGGCCATAAGGCTCTAGCCACTCTATGGACCAATCTACATCGCCCAGTGAAATGAACCTGTTTTCCGCAATATTTCCAAAGAAGAAGACTGTTTTAACAAAGTGTAAAACAGTTGAAAGCTTCAGTGGGCTGCCATCCACTAAAATCACTGCGGTGTTCGACAGTGTAATCCTTCCTACACAGCCGATTCGGTTTTACGTCATAAGGTCCTTCAGAACACTATACTCAAAATGTTATGTTCGTTATGTTGTTGTTGTTGTTGCTTTAATCGCTAGAGATCGGTGAATCTTCTGAAACTACATAATCTACAGAAATCAAATATAACTTCCTTCTGTTGATCCTGTGTTCAAAGCAATATTGTCTCCTTAAGGCTCAAAACTCTCTCCTACTCATGCTTCAGATTAGTTTTGTACCTACAGATTTGAACATCGGCCATAAGGCTCTTGGCATTTTACAGTACAATTTACATTGCCCAGTGACAGTGAAATGAACCTGTTTTCCGCAATATTTCAAAGAAGAAGCTTGTTTTAATTACGCGTAGTAGAGTTAAAAGTCTCAGTGGGCTGCCATTCAATAAAATCACTGCTGTGTCCGACGGTGTAACTTTCACAAAACAAACGATTCAGAACTAAGTCGAAAGGCCTTCCAGAACACTATACTCAAAACGTTATGTTCGTTGTGTTATGTTTGAAGATTTATTCGACGTTGTAGATCCAGTTGGTTCAGTGCTTTTTATTCCCATACGAATTTGCCGAGCCCACTTAAAACTCGTGAGGCAATCAATTCGTTCCCATCCCCTGATCACCAAATTTCCACGCTTAATTTGTCTTAATCGCTAGAGATCTGCATTGCGGATGGTGGTGTGTTAAAGTATTCTGCTTATGATGCTGAGCCACTTACTGGCGATTATTTATAGTGTGGCAGGACTATGTTAAATACAAGATCTTCCGTTCCACAGATGCTGAACGATGAACACAAGATGCTGAGCAGGATGCCATTCTACAGATTACAATGCATAGATAATTGCTCTTACTTGGCGAGAAAACTGCCTGTTCTTCTTGTTACATACATACATAATTGGTCATTACAACCCTTCAGTCAGGATTACGACCTAGCTTCCCACTTCACTGACGTTGTGTGTGTTAATTTCATACATGAGTGGCGGGACCTACAGTTTAAAGTCGACGACTCCGAACGACAGATTTTTGAGAAACTTTTCATGGCAATTTTTATTTTAACGCTCAGAGTTTTTGCCAGAAATCTGCTGAGAGGAAATCGGCGAAGAAATATTTTTTGTATTTTGTTTTGATGTCTGGTCTGGGGCTTGAACCCTGGCTTTACGTCTAATAAGCCAACACACTACCTAGTCGACTAAGGCGACTTCGTACAGACTTCGCCTATCTGTAAATGACTTACATAGAGGAGGAAAGGAGTATTGACCGCTTTATACACCAATGTTTACCTCTTGCTGGACGCGGACTTTTCTCTCCGAATACATTGTCCTGTTCTTCTTGTTGCTTTCAATTATTTTGACTTAATAACGCAGTTCAAAGAGCTAACTTTGTAAACAGAGTCCTGATGAAAGTGGGTTCATTAGGCCTGAGCAGATGATTGAGTTGTTGCCTTTAGACAGTCTTGTGTTTAGATTTCTCTTTACTACACCTTGCTAGAAAACTGCAATTTCTAACAGCCACAAATCTAACAACTGTAGTCAGTGAATTTTCACAAAAATCCCCATGAAATTAAACAAATTTCCTTTGAAATTACAAAAAAAAAATTTCTTCAAATTTTCATTAAATAAACAAACATTTTGGAAATGAAATGAATAGAAATGAAGAAATAATTTAAATTTAGCACACATTTAATAACAATAAATAAAATTTTATAAACAAAAAGGGGCGAACTGAGAACAAATGAAACAAATTTATTTAAAGGAAGATATTTAAACAATAAAAAAAAAAATTAAAAATATATTCGAATGAAACAAGTGAAAAAACTCATTTAAAATTAAATTTAAAAAAAAAAATGGAAAATACAATCCAATGATCACATGCGATGCCTTTAAGTGTCTCATAAAAAGGAATTCCCCCAAAATGCCATATGAATGCCATCGATTATTAAGAAGGAGAAAAACGCATGAAAAAAACACAAAATAAAAGAAAGACGAACTCTGGTCATAAATAAAATTTAAATTTATTTTTTTGCTTTTTTATAAAAAAGACAAGAATAAAAATAAACAAACAAACATGCAAACAAGAATTTATTTTTATTTATATGTCTCATCAAGATGCTGCTGCCATTATTCAAATTTATTTGATAAAATGTGTCCAGTTAATGATGTGAAATAAAAAACACAATGAAAGCGCGAAACTGCAAAGCGATAAAAAAGATTTTCTTTTGAATTTATTTTTTATTGTATTCTACTTAAAAAATATTCTGTCCTTTCAAACTTTAATTATTAGGTTGGAATAAAAAAAAAAAAAAATTGCCATGAAAAGTTTCTCAAAAAAAAAAAAAAAAAATCCGTCGATCGGAATCGACTTTAAACTGTAGGTCCTGCCGCTCATGTATAAAATTAACACACACAATGTCAGTGATGAAGTCGCCGTAGTCTAGTAGGTAGTGTGTTGTCTTATTAGACGTAAAGCCAAAGTTCGAGCCCCAGGCCAGACATCAAGACAAAATACTAAAAGTATTTCTTCGGCGACTTCCCCTCAGCAGATTTCTGGCAAAAACTCTGAGTGTAAAAATAAAATTGCCATGAAGAAGTTTCTCAAAAATCTGTCGTTCGGAGTCGACTTTAAACTGTAGGTCCCGCAGCTCATGTATAAAATTAACACACACAACATAAGTGATGTGAGAAGCTAGGTCGTAATCCTGACTGAAGGGTTGTGATGACCAGTTATGTATGTATTAATACACTACACTCTGAGAATAAATAAAATTGCCATGAAAAAGTTCCTCAAAAATCTGTCGTTCGGATTCGACTTTAAACTGTAGGTCCCACCACTCATGTATAAAATTAACACACACAACGTCAGTGATGGAGTCGTCGTAGTCTAGTAGGTAGTGTGTTGGCTTATTAGATGTAAAGCCAGGGTTCGAGGCCCAGGCCAGACATCAAGACAAACTACAAAAAGTTTTTCTTCGGCAACTTCCTCTCAGCAGTCTGCTGGCAAAGGGCAGCTGATTTATATCCATCAATCATTCCATCAATCATTCCATCAATCATTCCATCAATCACCTGCATAATTATGTATGAGAGAATAATTATTAGGACGAAATGATCGCATGGATCAGCAGAAATGAATTTCGAAGAAGATGACTTAGAGGCCCTGAAAATTGTTGTCAAGCTCTAGAACAACTTGCAATATCTTGGCAGTCACGTGATCAGCAGCATATTCAGCACTTGTTTTGCAGCATATTCTTGAGAGATTTTGAGAGGCAAGCTGTTGTCAATCCAAGGTATTTCAATTTTGCAAGCCTTTAGTGTCCTTGAGGTCGCTGTAGTCTAGTAGGTAATGTGTTTCTACCAGGTCAGACATCAATAGGAAAAATGAAAAATATTTCTTCGGCGACTTCATCTCAGCAGATTTCTGGCAAAAACTCGGGGTAGTAAATAAAAATTGCCATGAAAAAGTTTCTCAAAAATCTGTCGTTCGGAATCGACTTTAAACTGTAGGTCCCACCACTCATGTATAAGAAATTAACACACACAACATAAGTGGTGTGAGACGTTGTACAATGGGTCAATCTTATTTGGCAAGTACACGTCCTGTGATGTGAGAAGCTAGGTCGTATTCCTGACTAAAGGGTTGTAATGACCAATTATGTACGTCTGTATGTGTCAATATCTTGCGTTACAATAGTAAGGTAGCGGAACTTGGTACGTTAGTAGCCTGCTTTTGCCAGAATTGGGAACTTGCCTCTAAAACTTACTTGTGTAATCCAGAGAATTCAGGCTACCTCGCAGTCTCCATTTTAGTCCCTTGCAATTAGGAACGTGTACTTTTTGAAAGTGGTGTCAATCACAATCTTATAAAGAAAAGGCGATGTGATGCAGATTTATCAGATGCCAGTATATTCTGTTATTAATCTGCCTAGCGATCTACCATGCTGCCTCTAATCATTCAGCAAAAGATCATGAATAAAAAAGTCCCTGAACAGATTATTTAGTTTCAGATTTTATTATCCATACTTTCCATTTCTTCTTTTTGCAGTGCTGCACATATTGCTATTGCAGTCCAGTTTTCAGTATTATTAGCCTCTCTTTTAACGGTAGCGCTGTCGCTGTCATTGTGTTTATCTTATTTGAATCACAAATTGTATGTGGTTCTTTGGAAAATTAATGACGATTAACTTGATGACGTTTTATTAATGTTTGCTTGCCAATAAACATTATTATTGTCATCATAATTATTATGATTCATTATCATTATTATCATGTTTTTGATTGATAAACATGAAATGAAATCTTAAAGATGTGTTGTGTTATGTGGTGGTTGGTGGCGGTGGTTGTGTTTGTGGTAACGATAAGATACATATGTACGTGTCTGTCTCGTTCATAAGCTTAATGATCATTATTCATGACTTTCTATTAATTAATCTCTTCCCTTCTCTCTACTTCTCCTTCTCTACATTTACTACGTATATGCCTTTGTTTATGGTGATGGTGATGGTGTCCCGTTATGAAGTGGCTTTAATGAATGTCAGTCCATTATTGATGACATTTTTCGGAAGTGTTTAGAATAAAATGAATTATTTTTATTTATTAAGGAAATTCGGCACTTAATTTGGAACTAAACTGAAAATTCTGTTAATCGTGTGTAATGCAAAGCAATAAATCTTTTAAATGGAAACCTATTCCTTAATAATCGCTGTGCTGTGATGCCCAATTTAATTTATTTTATATTTTCATCTTTCTTCTTTTATTTTTAATTTTTATTTAAAATTTTCCAAATATTTACAAATCTCTTTAGTTTTCAAAATAAATATTTAAAAACTGTTTAGTTTTCCTTTCAAACGTTTTCTATTTTTTCTTTTCCTTGACGTTTTTTCTTCTATTTTTTCCTTCTTCTTGTCCGTATAATTATTATGTGAAGACCTGCTGTGCTGCTTTCCCATTTAATTAATTTAAAAGGCACAACAAATTGTGCAACATTGTATGGAGTTTTCCGGGAAATTTTCTATTTACAAATAAAACAAAAACAAAAACAAAAAAAAAAACAAAAAATATTTCGAAAAACAACAAGTGACAACAATGATTTGAAATAAATAATATGGAAGTAAAAAATTAAAGTGCACAATGGGTCGTTTAGGGAAAAACTTGATAATCTATAATAGAATAAAAACTTAATGGAGGTGAATTATAGCAATATTATTAGGATTCGTATGACAAACCAAGCTTATATCAAACTTAACCTAGAGAAATTGAATTAAAAAATCATTTTTAGATTTAAAAGTTCAAAGGTCATCACTTTGTTTAGAATATGTTCTAAGGGGTGTTTTTTATAGAGGTATAGAACTTTAAGTTGGCATTACTTTTCAAGATGGCGACCGATTTAACAGCTGTCAAGTGATTTATTCTCAGTTTGGTTTGGCAATTCATCATGAATAGACTCACGCCTGAACAACGGTTGCAAATAGTGCAATTTTATTTCGAAAATAATGGTTCTGTGCGGAAAACGTATCGCGCACTACGTCCATTTTATCGTCGACAAAATCGTCCATCAGAGCAGTTAATTCGATTAACCATGGAACGTTTTCGCACCACGTTTACTCTTATTGATAACTCGCATCCCCAGAGACGCTGTACGGTGCGTACAGAAGAAGCTATTGCTGCTGTAGAGCGTAGCATTGATGAAGACCCGAATGAGTCCATCCGCCATCGAGCACAGGAATTGGATCTGTGTCCATCCACTTTATGGAAGATTTTGCGGAAGGATCTTGGCTTGCGTGCTTACAAAATCCAACTCGTGCAAGATTTGAAGCCAAACGATCATCAAGTAAGGCGTAGATTCGTCGAATGGGCCCAAAACGAGATTACCGTTGTTCCCGATTTTTGTTTAGCGATGAAGCGCACTTCTGGTTGAATAGCTACGTCAACAAATAAAACTGCCGCATTTGGAGTGAAGGTAATCCTCAAGTGTATGTGGAAACACCGTTACATCCAGAAAAACTGACTGTTTGGTGCGCTTTATGGACTGGTGGAATCATTGGTCCGTACTTTTTCAAAAACGATGGTGGCCAGAACGTTACAGTCAATGGTGATCGGTATAGAGCCATGATTACTAACTTTTTCATTCCTGAATTGAATAACCATGATGTCCAGGAGATGTGGTTTCAACAAGACGTCGCAACATGTCACACAGCTCGTGCCACAATAGATTTATTGAAAGACACGTTTGGTGACCGCCTAATTTCACGTTTTGGACCTGTGAATTGGCCTCCAAGATCTTGTGATTTAACACCGCTAGACTACTTTCTGTGGGGCTATGTAAATTCATTGGTCTATGCGGTAAAGCCACAAACGCTTGACCATTTGGAAGACAACATTCGCCGTATTATTGCCGATATACGGCCACAAATGTTGGAAAAAGTCATCGAAAATTGGACGTCCAGATTGGACTACATCCGCGCCAGCCGTGGCGGTCATATGCCAGAAATCATATTTAAAATGTAATGCCACAAGATTGTCTTTCGGATAAATAAAATTCATGTCAATCGAATAATCCATCGTTGTTTTATTGCAACTTATAGTTCTATACCTCTATAAAAACACTCTTTAGAATACAACCCAAGTTCATAAATTTCGAAAAATTTATGGTGTTAGCTCTGGTGCATAGATCACAAAGGCTTCATGCTTGCAGGGCGTACAGAACGTTCTTTTACTCCCATTGAAGGAGCTGAACCGGTTCTTTAATGTACTAAGCCTGTGATAAGGATAAACAATGGATCAATGGATGTCTTGGCAATGATTCCATCTTAATTTCTTTACATTACAAGGTGACCTAAAGCTTACAATGTCAAAATTCATGTTTTAAAGGCCGTTTTATTTACTCCGAGAAGGTTTTGCCAGAAGACTGATGAGAGGTAGTCGTAGTTTTGTTTGAAATATCTGAACTGGGATTTGATTCAAACGGGCTATCGTCTAATAAGCTAAATAATAAATGTTAATTTATGATTGTGAACAGGATAGGTGATGTGCAACAGGGTAGGATAGGATAGGATAGGATAGGTTGGAGTGTTAGCTCTGATACCAAAGGCTCACTTGAGCACAGGTGAACGCAGACCAAGTTCCTCCATACCAGGGAAGAAGAAGAAGTTGGTCCTGCACAAGGTCTACCCTATGTGCAACAACCCTCTGCACATTCTATTTTCTTAAAAATAACTTTAAAGAATACCCCTAGAATACTGAAATCAATAAAAAAGAATCTCTTTGGAAAAGGCCATGCAATCGATATTGCTGTAACGATATTCAGTAAACAGTGTGTGGAGATTTTTTAAAGCTCTAAGAAAATAAGTTATCATTTTCCCATAAACTTTTCATTACAATATTTATTTGTTTTTGTTGCTTTTATTTATTTTTTCTGATTTTACAACATTTCTTACACTTTATTAATGAGTTTAAGAAATCTTACGCACAAAAAAACACATTTTATTGCCAACAAACAAACACTTTAAGGCACGATATTCTTCACACTAAAAACCAATATGCAGCCACCAGTTGCGCCAGGCCATAAAATAGTCCCGCATTAAGAAAAATGCCATAAAAATGCAGAAGCTTTAATAAAAACAGGGAAAAAATGCCATAAAAAATGAAATGAAATGAAATCCAATAAAAAGTGTTAAAGTTTACATGATTTCAGCAGATCCTATCAAAATTCTAATTGGCCTTTAAATTTTACAAATGAAAACGAAATCTTTTTCCACAACTGAAAATATTTTTCGTTTTGTTTTTTACTCATAAAAATGGAATTTATATTAAAAAATAAAAAATTAACTCATAATCAGTTGCTTTGAATTTGTTTTTAAAGCAGAAAACAAATGTTCAAAAGAAGTTTTCGTTTCTAAACTTAATGAAATTTAATAGGTATTCCGAAATAATTGGGAGAGTAAAGAATATCATTTTTAAACTCTTCATTTCTGTTCATTAAATACAAAGAAAAGATATTTATGCTGCAGAATTTCTTTTCAATTTTTTGAATTCTTCATTCATTAATGTGATCAGGTATTTAAAGGTATGAATTCATTAAATCGTTAACACAGTTTTTAAAAAGGAAATGGTGGAAGCGATAGAAAGTGTTTCTCCACAGATGTTGGGGCTGTAGCTCAACTATGTCTTGACGGCTGTTAGTTCTCAAATGCTCCAATGTTAGGGACACGGCCTTTGATGCTGTCAAACAAAAAACAGTCAAATGGTGTCTAACATTATGATCTTGGTGGCCAATTGACGGCGGCAAAACGAAAGATTTTTCTTTTCGGTAACTTCTCATGCAATAAGCCAAAATCGTTTGTGTTCTCCGGCTAGCAACACCATACGCCTTGCTTATTTTGAATAGAGGGGAAAAAAGTATCGGTTATCATTAGGCCATAGCGTTCTGAACCGTCGGTAGCAGTTCTTCCAGTATAATTTTCGATTTTAGACTATAAAGCGCACAAAGCCGCCACTTTTTCCAGATGAAATGGACATTTGCCATTTCAACCATTATATGCAATACTTTTGCTTGTCGACGAGATCGATAAGTGACCATTGAAAAGTGTACATATTTGAATCACCATTTTTATGGTCAGTTTTCAATATTTTTATGTGTTCTTCGGTTGTTAAACAATTCATATTCGTAAATGGCAAACCTTTCACTAAATAAATGACACTGCAGATGAGAGATAGACTTGCCAGACCAAAGGTTTTGTATTCACTAAATGGTTAAACCGATAGTGTTTCAACTTGCATTCACATCTACTCTCCATGTTAGATTTTTTAAAGAAAACTTGGTATTTTTAAAATATGAAACCACTAGGTGTTAATGTTTATTAATCTAAACCTCTTCAAAACACAAAATTCAATAAATAGCTTCTTTATGTTATTTAATTTATGAATTTAATTTCTTTTTCTCTAAATCTTTCAATTTTTTTCAAAATATTTTTCGAAATTAATTTCGAACATTTCATACCTTTATATCTCTGCCCTTATATACACTTTACGCTGCCAAATGTGTCTCAATTGCATACGTTAACATGTGTAATAATTATTTTTATATGAACACTTTCGATCTCATCCAACCTATTCATTCATTCATTAGTTTCAGCCAAAGAACACAGCGAATATGCATATAAAAATGTTGTATTAGTATAGTATTTACGTTTGTGTGAGTTATTAGTGTTGGTTAGAGGTGGTTTAGATGGTGTATGGCATAACACTGAGAGCAATGCTATTATCATCATCCTGTTTATTATTATTATTTTTATTACCAGACGTGTAATAAAAATTAAACGAAAAAAAAAACAGAAAATACTGCGTATTTGTTTTTATTTATTACTACAAAATGTTGCATTAATGCAACATTAATAAAATAAAGCAACAACGATGCAATACACAACTGTAAATACAAATCAAAAAAAAAACTACTTAAACAAGTACTTGAAAATGCACGTGTAGCTCTGGTAGACATGTTAAATTATAAAGTGCACATGTATAGTACACACACACACACTATTTTATGTTTTGTTTTCTTTCGTTTTCCGTTATTATTTATTATTGTTTGTTGCATTAATAACAACCATAAATATTATACATTACGCACGACCTCATGCTCTCTTTATACGCATACGATATATTGTGCTGAGTATATTTTAAAACTGTTTTTGTTTTTCTCTCTCTATCGCTCTCTCGCACTCTCTCTGTGTATGCCTTTAGTCTGGCTCTTTGGGTTTTTAATTGCCATTGCTATTGCTCTTGTATTGTTTGTTTTAATTTATTTTACTCGTATTGTTATTGTTGTACAGAGTATTTAATAGTGTTTGCTCAAGTGTTTTGAGTAATTTGAGTATAATTGATCTCCTGCTTTATTTATTGAGTTTTGTAAAGGAAGTAATATTTCATGTTGAGTTGACTTTTATTCGAAAGTATTGTTGTTGTTGTTGTTTTAGGTAAGTCTTACACACAAACATAAACTCTTTTACCTTGAAGAGCCTTAATGTACCAAATATAATAATGTCTGGTATATTTTAATGGCTGAGTATTTCCTCTTTAAGCTCTTTAACCAACAACAAAATCTTTTCTACAGTGTGAAGAAAAAAAATAATTTCCTCTTAAGTGTGTTTTTTTCTCTTCAAATTCTATGAATTAATGGCCTAGTTTTTAAAGTGGAATATTAAAATTATTTAAGATTTCTTATATGATTTATAATGATTTCGTTTAACACTTAAAATTATTTCTTTACAAAATCTTAAAAATTTAATTAATTTCTGTAGAAAACTGACTGTCAGACATGGCTGCTAAGTATCTTCTATTTTAAGCGTCTTAAGCGCCTATTTACTTAAAGGTTCGTCAGTTAAGAATATGATCGTTTGGCTAACGAAGAAAACGTAAAAATATTCCACGTGGACACTTTACGTCATCATAATCAACCAGAAGGAATTGGCAAGATTATAAAGAATTTTAAAGAGACTGAAAGCCTTACAGATGTGATCAGGTATACACCGTATTTGACAGCTGGATTTTGCTCCTCCATCCGTATAAAGTCCAACTTATGGAACAAGTATAAGTTTTCGTCGAGGTATTGTTCGAAATGTGGCTGTTACCCAAGACTATGGACACACCATGTCATGTGTGGCCCACAATTCACTTAACACTGAAACCATTCAAAGCAGCTGTTGAAACCATTTAGGCTCACAATGTCCATCCCATGACAGGCCAGTGAGATTATCTGCCTAGCAGAAACCTTGGTGCTTTTTTGTCCTCCGACATTACGCTGGGCGCCTCTCCAAAGCTCCCTCAAAAGGTATGTAAAGGGTGTTTTTTACAGGGGTATAGAACTTTAAGTTGGCATTACTTTTAAAGATGGCAACCGATTTAACAGCTGTCAAGTGATTTATTCTCAGTTTGGTTTGGCAACTCATCATGAATAGACTCACGCCTGAACAACGCTTGCAAATAGTGCAATTTTATTTCGAAAATAATGGTTCTGTGTGGATAATGTATCGCGCACTACGTCCATTTTATCGTCGACAAAATCGTCCATCAGAGCAGTTAATTCGATTAACCATGGAACGTTTTCGCACCACGTTTACTCTTATTGATAACTCGCATCCCCAGAGACGCTGTACGGTGCGTACAGAAGAAGCTATTGCTGCTGTAGAGCGTAGCATTGAGGAAGACCCGAATGAGTCCATCCGCCATCGAGCACAGGAATTGGATCAGTGTCCATCCACTTTATGGAAGATTTTGCGGAAGGATCTTGGTTTGCGTGCTTACAAAATCCAACTCGTGCAAGATTTGAAGCCAAACGATCATCAAGTAAGGCGTAGATTCGTCGAATGGGCCCAAAACGAGATTACCGTTGTTCCCGATTTTCATAAGCGAATTTTGTTTAGCGATGAAGCGCACTTCTGGTTGAATGGCTACGTCAACAAACAAAACTGCCGCATTTGGAGTGAAGGTAGTAATCCTCAAGTGTATGTGGAAACACCGTTACACCCAGAAAAACTGACTGTTTGGTGCGCTTTATGGGCTGGTGGAATCATTGGTCCGTACTTTTTCAAAAACGATGGTGGCCAGAACGTTACAGTCAATGGTGATCGGTATAGAGCCATGATTACTAACATTTTCATTCCTGAATTGAATAACCATGATGTCCAGGAGATGTGGTTTCAACAAGACGGCGCAACATGTCACACAGCTCGTGCCACAATAGATTTATTGAAAGACACGTTTGGTGAGCGCCTAATTTCACGTTTTGGACACCAAGATCTTGTGATTTAACACCGCTAGACTACTTTCTGTGGGGCTATGTAAAGTCATTGGTCTATGCGGTAAAGCCACAAACGCTTGACCATTTGGAAGACAACATTCGCCGTATTATTGCCGATATACGGCCACAAATGTTGGAAAAAGTCATCGAAAATTGGATGTCCAGATTGGACTACATCCACGCCAGCCGTGGCGGTCATATGCCAGAAATCATATTTAAAATGTAATGCCACAAGATTATCTTTCGGATAAATAAAATTCATGTCAATCGAATAATCCATCGTTGTTTTATTGCAACTTAAAGTTCTATACCTCTATAAAAAAACACCCTTTATAAAGTCAAGATCAATGCGTTTTGCATGGCTACTGGAAATGCAATGAACAGTAGAGGCTCCGAATACTATGTTTAGTGTGCCCCTTTGGAATTGGATTAGACTTTCAGTGCCATTTTCATCTAGTCTCTGTCAAATTTGCTGCAGCATCATATCTGTATACGAATGCACCTTTAAAAAACGAAATGTATTACAGTATCAGCAGTTCTGAGTTAGCAGGTCCTTAGTGGGATTACCAATGTAGAGAACTAGTGTGAGAGTTTAATGGTTGTATCATATCTAGCAAATTCCGTTGCTCTGGAGTTGCCGGCATTGCCACTACGTTACGTAACCCAAGTAAAGTAAACTTTGAATCGCTATCGTTTAGAGCCTTGCGGGACCCGTAGGCAGTTCAAAAGATTGTAACGTCACAACGCATTGCCCTGATAGCTGTCTGGCTATAGATCCGAATAGATGCACTCACAGCACCATCCAGTTTCCAACAGTTTTCCTCTCTACTCGAAATTAACATTCTAAACTTCCTCGCAACTTAGGAAGATGCTTTAATGTGAATAAAAAATTAAAAACAAAGAAAGAAAAATTTAAAATTAAATATTTATGCAATCTGCCCTTAAGATTTTTAAAGTAATTAAAAAAAAAACATAAAAAAGAAAATAACAGAAAAGGAACCAAACATTGAAAAAGTTTTTCCTTTTGTTAACGTATGTAAATGGCCGGCGTTTATAGGCCGTATTTTGTATTCATCAGGAGAATAAATTGGAATAAAAAAAGTATCGATAAAATTTGCTGGATAGGACTTAAAAAAAGAGAGAAAAGTAACCCATATTTGCTTAAACAATGCTGCTGCTACTTGTTTGCTTTTTATTTACGCCGAAAGTCGAGTATATTTTTAGGAGTAATAACCGTGTGCCAAAACAAATGGAGTTCATTGTTTTCCACACCATACCACACACGCATACATACGTATGTATATAGATTAACAATGGCACTCATGTGTGCCAATATATTGACGAAAATATAATGAATTATTCTCTCTCTCTGTCTCTTTCTGTCTTTTTTTCTCTCATGGAATTCTTTTTAGTCATGTTATCGGGGTATCGAGCATATGAAAAGTGGTTCGACAGCAAAAAAACAAAAACAATAAAGAAAACATGGGCAAAAAATCGTTAACATTTTAACTGATAATCTCCCTGTGCTCTATATTGACCGAAAATAAAACAAAAGAACTGCTGGGTATTCGCAAATCAACACACAGTGTTGTGCAAAAAGGACTATGGACTACAACTGTTTGTAGAAACAATAACCCATGCGAGGCAGGAGATAAAAATTTAAATTATTTTTAAGGCATGGTCCTTGGGTATTCTCTATACTTTTGGGGTTTTTCTGTTCCCGGTATCCCTTAAGTATGCCGTGAAGTTTCAATTCATCTGTTCTTTCTTTTCCCCAATGCTGATTTCTACGAGTGGTCATGACTTATGAAATATTATCATCGCCGAGAGTGATAGTATGAGGGCGTAATATAAGACCTATGCACTATTGATATCTTTCTGTTCTATGTCTCCCTTAAGTATGCAGTGAAATTTCAACTTTTCTGCTCCTTCTGTCCTACCACAGTGCTCAGTTAATTACTATGGTTTGCCATTCTGAAGTGTTAATTATTCCAACGTTTATATTATGGACACAATAAATAAGGGCTTGTGCAAGTATTCCCTTCACTTTTGTGGTATTTCCAATCTATGGCTCCCTTAAGTATGCAGTAAAATTCCAAGTCAACTTGTAGAACTAGCCTTAGCAGCTTAAATTCGCTTAAAAACTAGATTTTAAAACTACCTAAAACTTATCACTCTACCTACGTATGACAAATATTTTAAATATTTTTCTTTTACGCTTCATTTTTAATTCCAAAAAAACGCTGCAGAATTTAAAATGTTTACAAAAATACAACAAAGAACCAACAAAATAAAAATAAAATTTTATAAAAAGAGAAAAGAGAGAGAGAGAGAGACAAGAAACCAACAACAAAAGCAAAGCCTTACACGTTATAACAAGAATTTTGTATGTAAATGGTGTGAAAAAAATTGCTTCCGTACATTTTGAATGCTAACAAAAAATATATTTATTACTGTTGCATACTTTCAGGCGTATTTTAGTATAAAATTCATTTACTATCTCACTCTCTCTGTGTGTCTTCTAACCAAACAAACATGATGTATCGATGCAAGCAAAATGAATTTAAAAAAGAAATCAGTTTTAGTGTGTGTTTGTGTTAGTAAAGGTATTAATTATTATTTTTCTTCTTCTTTCTCCCTTTTTGTTTAGTTTTCTTCTTTGCCTTGCTCTTTTTTTTGCTCTTCAATTTCATTTTCTCTTATTCACTCTGGTTTTTTATGGTTAGCAAACAAGGCATTTTAAATAATTGATATGTTTTGCATACTTTATGGCGCTGCTTTTTTTTGGTCTTTTTCCATGCTATTCATTGGTTTTAGAAACGATTTTTTTCTGAACGTCTTTTTGTTTTTTGGTAGTGAAAGTTTAATGGTTTAGAAGAGTTAAAGATAAACCATAAAACAACAGAAAATGGTTAAAAAAATTAAAAACAAAAAATCAACAGTAAGAAACCACTGGGCAACAGTTTTATGACCTTGTCATCGAAATAAAGGGTGTTTTTTTTATAGAGGTATATAACTTTAAGTTGCAATAAAACAACGATGGATTATTCGATTGACATGAATTTTATTTATCCGAAAGATAATCTTGTGGCATTACATTTTAAATATGATTTCTGGCATATGACCGCCACGGCTGGCGCGGATGTAGTCCAATCTGGACGTCCAATTTTCGATGACTTTTTCCAACATTTGTGGCCGTATATCGGCAATAATACGGCGAATGTTGCCTTCCAAATGGTCAAGCGTTTGTGGCATTACCATGGCATAGACCAATGACTTTACATAGCCCCACAGAAAGTAGTCTAGCGGTGTTAAATCACAAGATCTTGGAGGCCAATTCACAGGTCCAAAACGTGAAATTAGGCGGTCACCAAACGTGTCTTTCAATAAATCTATTGTGTCACGAGCTGTGTGACATGTTGCGCCTTCTTGTTGAAACCACATCTCCTGGACATCATGGTTATTCAATTCAGGAATGAAAAAGTTAGTAATCATGGCTCTATACCGATCACCATTGACTGTAACGTTCTGGCCACCATCGTTTTTGAAAAAGTACGGACCAATGATTCCACCGGCCCATAAAGCGCACCAAACAGTCAGTTTTTCTGGATGTAACGGTGTTTCCACATACACTTGAGGATTACCTTCACTCCAAATGCGGCTGTTTTGTTTGTTGACGTAGCCATTCAACCAGAAGTACGCTTCATAGCTAAACAAAATTCGCTTATGAAAATCGACGTAGTGCGCGATACGTTTTCCGCATAGAACCATTATTTTCGAAATAAAATTGCACTATTTGCAAGCGTGAGTCTATTCATGATGAATTGCCAAACCAAACTGAGAATAAATCACTTGACAGCTGTTAAATCGGTCGCCATCTTTAAAAGTAATGCCAACTTAAAGTTCTATACCTCTATAAAAAACACCCTTTAGAAAGGAGAAATTGTTAATTTTTTTTTAAATTAAATATTTATCGATGGGGAAGCTAGGTCGTAATGGCTAATAAAGTAATGTGGTTAGTTATCGATAAGAGAAGCTAGATTGCAATCCTGACTGAAGAGTTGTAATGCTCAATTGCGTACGCATGTTTAATTATCGATAAATTTTCTTGGGAAAAATTATTTTATAATTTGAGCTTCTTTCTCCATCTCCACTTAAAGACTTTCATTAGTTTTTCGTAGTTTTTTAAAATTGACCTGCCAGAAACATGATATAACATGTACATCGGAAGTAAATGAACTGATTTAACACACATTTTTTTGGTTTGCATTAAAGTGTGTAAAATACAAAGTATTTCCTGTGTCCTAAGATTCTCTCGGTAATTCGATTGAGTAAAAATATTTCGTATTTAATACAATTTTTGTCCCTATTTTCAGCTTGAAAATTTTTCCTAACGCAAGGCGTATATTTAAATGAATTTTTTTATGAATGCAAGCCAAGAGTATCAGCTTTTATCTTCAGTTGTATTAATTTACTTAAACACACCTGCTTAATGGGGATTTATGTGGCAATGTACTGTTTAACAGCCTTTCTCTCTTACCAGACAGATAATCTAATTACTTATGCTGCATGCTTTAAGGCTGTGATAGCTGCATTGTTTAGTGTTTATGAGCAGAATAATAAATATGAGGTAATAGAACTACACTGCAAAGCACACACCAGTATCATAGCCACAGTTTAAATGCATTGTTGTAGGAGTAGTAGGCATAATAATGCATAATTGCTAGAGAAATTATATTTTCCCAGATGGGTAACCTAAGGATAATGCGCTAGAGACTGTAGATGTTGTAAAACAAAAGCCAGCATTTAGTTCTAGAAGTTAACAAAAGCAAATCTGGGGTATAGGTTGTTATAGTGCTATTAACAATTAATTAATTTGAATTTGTTTAAACATTTTAACACTTTAAATGGCATTCAAGAAAAATTTATAATATTTTGCTAAAGTTTTTGTATTTTTTTTTTGTTTTCGTTTTGTTTTATTCTTTTGCAAACAGGTGCCATAAAACTTTGTTAACATTTCATAATTTACGAGCAGCCATAGCCCTGCTGTTATTTGCCATCAACACAATAGAATTGGCCACAGCTTTACTGCCCTTACCTGGTGATATAAACGATACAGGCGGTGGTGTTGGTGGAAGCATTAATAACAGCGGCAACAGTGATAATAACGGATATGAAAACAATTATAAAGGAAACGGAAGTGAAAGTAATTTGCCACAACAGCAGCAGCAGCCATTCATAAACACTGAACCGGATCAGATTGTTGTTGTTATTGGTTTTGGCACTTTAGCCAATGCTTTGGCCGCCTGCCTGCTGACCATCATATTAATTTGGTATCACCGTTTGGTCGAAATAAAAAAATCCATCGGTAAGTGATGCATTCAAAGCATGGAAAAGCATTTTTATTTCATTTTTTTTTTTCATTTCATTTTCACAGAATTTTTATATGTGAGCAGCACTTTGACGGTGTTAATTTTCTTTTTGCGTATTTATGAATTGGCGGAAATTGTTTATTACGATTCAATTACGACCTTGGAATCCGTTATACAGGCCAGTTCGGCATTGTGTCTATTATTGTTGGCGATAATTGATGGTTTTACGGTGTATAAAGAGGTGAGTTTTTCAAAGAAATTCAAAGAAATTGAAAACAATTTTGATTGCTTTAATCAATTGCCATTGTTTTGCAAAAAAAAACCCCCGAGTTGCAACAATATTCTACTCTTGAGAAATGAAATTCCCATTCATAACGGTATAACAACCGTTAAACAAAAAAAATCCCTTAAAAAAACAAGAAAGAGAAACAAGTTTTCTTTTCTGCTCTCACACTGTGATATTAGAAACTCATACTGATACTCATGCTGCTGCTTAAATAAAACATAACGCAATAAACAATAACAAAAAACAACAATAACAACAACAACCTAAAGCAAAAGAGTTTTTGATAACATATGGATTCATTGTAAATTCTCACAATTCCTTTAGAAAACAATAACAAAACAAACCCATGGAGAGGAAGAGAAGTGACGGAGTGAGAGCCTTAAAAAAATAAACAATAGCCGAGAGAGAGAGAGAGAGGAAAAAAAGGAAAATAAACAATGAGATTTTCACAATACTAAACACTAAAATAAAACTGCATATGCATGAGCGTGTTTATACATGCGTTCGTTCGTTTGTTTGTTTGTTTGTTCACAAAGTACACGAACGCTTTGCGAGTGAGGGTTACGATGAGTGTTGATTATGATGAGAGAGAAATATAACCAAAAATGCTTATGACATTATGATAGACTATGACTGACTACAACTGCTGAATTGTATTGCTTTGGCTGTTGTTATTTGGCTTATTTCCTCTGTTATTGCCTGCAGTGGTTGCAAAATAATAACAATAACAACAACAACAGCAATGGACAACAATTTCACAAATATTCACAGTTATGTTATGAGAAAGTTTATTGCCAACGACGAATGTGTGAATGTGTGTATAATTGTATTTACATGTTGAGAACTCATTCCCTAAGTGCTCCATGATCAAAATAAAATTGTGATAAAACACACACATACTGGGCGTATGTATCAGCTGGTTTTTTTTGCTCTGTTTTTATTTGCTCTCAGTTTTTCCATATTTATATGGTACAATAACAAATACGATATGTAAGTGGGTAGAAAAGGAACAATAACAATAACAATAACAATAATAAAAATATACACACACTGTAAATGTAAAATAACGGTAAGGGCAGGAGAGAAAAAAGAAGAGAAATTCAAATGGCAACAATCTATGCCGTATAAAATATTAAAACTTAACAGTAGAGAACCAAAAAAAGAAAACAAACAGAAAAAAAGTAAAGGAAATATATGTATATGTACAGTAAGCAACAAAAAAAAATATGAACACTTAAGGGAAAAAGCTAAAACTTTAAATATTTTATGAAAGTATGCATTTTTAAGCCACTTCTCCGGGCTTTCACTGTTACATTTTTAAACTGTTTTTTTTTTATAAAAATAACCATGGCATGCAGTTTAAAAAGAGCACAACTCGCTTCTTAAATTCCGTTATAGAATGGGGGTGTGTGTGTATGTAAATGTTTGCTATGAAGAGCACACTTATTATTCAGTGGGAAAGTAACAGTTATTCTGTAAAGAATTTTTGCAATTCGTGAGCCTTTTTAGAATTTTTCACATCTTTTTTTTCATTGTTTTTATGTTGGGTGTTCTTTTTTTTGGAAAGAATTCGTAAATGGTTAATAAATATTTTGAAATTTTTAACAGTTTCATTTCTATTCAATGCTGTACAGTTTTTTGTTGTTTTTCAAATGAAATCTGTTTGTGAATAACAATTACAATATTAGGCAACTGGTATATGGTCATTTCCATTGGAAAGCTTAACATGTTTCGAATAAATTTGATAGCAAATATGATGCCGATAAAAAAAATACAATGAACAGCTTTCTGCTCGACCATTATTAAGAATACAATGGGGATCACTTGCTCTAGGTTGAATAGGGAGCCCTTAATGACGAAACAAGTCGCCGTACTGTAGTATTAAGTTTGTTGGCTTATTAGAGAGAGAGAGAGAGAGTGAGAGAAAGGGATCGTGGTTCAGCCCACTGTTCTTCTGGCAAAAACTCTGAGATTAAATAAAATTGCCTTGAAAAGTTGCTCAAAAAACTGTCGTTCGGAGTCGATATTAAACACTAGTTGTGTGAAGGCCCTTAACCAGTTCAGGAATAGAGTGTTGGCAACTTCTAGAGTGACTATACATTGATCTTATGATCATGAAGTAAAGTAAATGCTTTCCCACCTCTGTTAAAGACAATGAGTTCTCTGATATCTCATGAAAAAATCTCTCTTTACCGTTTTACAGTTATTCTCTCGATCAGGTAAAAAATGTAACACAAAATTCGCTCTTTTGGTATCAATTTTGTATGAAGATTTTTCGTAAATTTTTCTCTTTTTTATGTCCAGGGATATTTTTTTTAATATTCCTATTTAATGGAGTAAATTATTAAAATTTAAAAAAATATTTTAAATTTTCTATACCGCAATAAAACATTTATTTGTGTTAGAAGAAAAAAAAACACACCAAAAACAAATCAAAACAAAACTGAACCAAATGAAACACAACACAAAAAAGTCATAAAATCTCTTATTTCCTCTCTTAAAGGCAAAAAAGAAGAAAAAACAATAACAAATCAAAAAATAAAATCTACTTGGCAGTATAGCGGAAGAAAGCAAAGCATAACAAAGTAGTTTTCCACTAAGATGACTTACAAAATCTACCCAAAGCCAACATAATAAGACTATTTATGTATGTATGTGTACTACAGAGAGTAAGAGCAAGGAGCGTAAGAGTAAAAAGTCTGTTAAACAAACGGTGTATAAAGAGTTTATGTGAGTGTTTAAAAAAGATGAGCTCTTCTTAGTTATAGAATATAACAGTCAGTATTATTATCACAACAACAACAGCAGCTACGTTGACTATTATACCTAAACAACTAGAGTAAACAATTTGTTTTAGATCAACAGTAGAAAAAAAAATAAACAAAGAGACAGAGAGACAAAGAGAGAGATAGAGGGCAAGCAAGACGCAACAAGAAATGACACTAAATGCGAAAAGAAAAACTTAAAAATTTATATTAAAAACAAAAACAACAACAAGACTTGGTTTTTTTTTTTCGTATAAAATCCCGGAATTTATTTATTTTTTGTTTTTAACCACCACCACCGTCAGCAACAATAACAACAACAACAAGCTTATAAAACTAGTTAATGTAACTTTAAAGCAGTGGCAGCGGCAGCGGCAGTAACAGGCTACAGCCATTCATACAATAACAACAATATTAAGTAAACCGTTAGAGAACAGCAAAAATGCATTTGCATTTTGTATTCCTTAACATTGTTTTCAATTTATTTAAGAGCGAGAAAGAGAGAGAGAGACAGAGAGAAGGACAGTAAGTGAATAAATGTTTGTTGTTTATGCCATTACATAGGGACAGCGTGAGAGTATATGCTTTGCATTTAAAATCAACTATTAGCCTGACATCACAGCTCTGTAAACAATAATATTTTTAAATTTGTTACATGAACCAAAAACAAAAAGCACGGATTTAAAATGAGAAATTAAAATCAAGCATAATATTAAAGGCACAGTAAGATACATACATAGATAGAGAGAGAGGGAGAGAGAGAGACAGTGAGTGAGTGACTGTGTTACTTACAGAGAGAGAGTAAATATTGTAATTTAGAGAAAAAACAAAAAGTTGAAGCTTAAAAAACAGATTTAATGGTACTTTTTATTACAGCGAAGCATGTTCTTTTTTATGAAAAAAAAAGATAGAAGGAGAGGAAAATATTTCAGTTTTGGTGCTTTTTATTCTGGTACTTTTTTCTGTAAGTTTTCTTTTCAATAATATTTTTGATTACGAAGACAGAAAACTTTCTATTTTCCCATTAAAAATATGATACAATTTTGGTACTTTTTGCTTTGGTACTTTTTTTTGTACTTTTTTATGTGGTACTTTTTCGAAAATAAATTTTTCCAGTTCTTTATACTCAAACATAAAACCAATTATTTTATATAAATTTATATTCCGCCAGTTTTTTAAATCTTTGAGTACTAAATCCTTAATTTTAATCCCCTTTTTTCATACTTTATATATGGGGGAAAAGGACAAAAAATGGGATGGAATTTAATATCATTTCTATTTAATGTATTCACCAGTAGATCACAAGTTAAGGAGTTTAAAAGTTAAGTAGCAAAACTTTTTTTCCCTCTTACATAGAAAAATCCCCAAAAACCCCTAAAATATACACCAGTTTTAGTGAGATTTAGTAACACAGGAACAGAAAAAAAAACGAAACAAGAGAGAGAGAGAGATAGAGAGAGAAAAGCCGTTATTTTTATTAAGTATATAAATAAAATGAAAATTTTATACCGACTTGTAACAGTGGAGTGTTAGTAGAGAGTGAGAGAGTAAGAGCAAGAGATTTTAATATGTTTACAAATTAATTGAGGTTAAGCTACAACAGTTATCAAGTATGTATGCAAATATTTTTAACCAAAAAATGTAAGGTTATGTCTAACGGAAGAAGTGGTAAAAAAATACAAAAGATTTGGGAGAATATAAAATTGAAGAGAGAGAGAGTTAAAGGGAGATAGAAAAACAAGAGTAACGAGTTGAGAATCTATATGAGAATATAAATACGAAATGGTATTGTGTTGTTAAGCTTAAACGTAGAAAACAGTGAAGAGCAAAATAACACAGATAAAAAGGTCTGTGAAGACATTAAATAAAACATTTTTAATTTAAAAATGTAAACAACATTCTGAATTTTATCAAGGCAACTGAACTGGGGGAGTCATTGTACGAATACGCGAATGTAGATTGAAAAGATTATAATAATAGCTACGATATTTATTTGCTCTTCACTGTATACTGCGCTGTGAAGTGATTTGAAGCTGAAGCTTGAACAAAAGCTGATTTTCTGTTGCTTAACAGAATTTATAAATATTTGATAGGGTTTCCTAATGCATTACAAATTAAAGGGAAGCGTATGAAACAAAAGAAAGAAATTACGGAAAGAGTACAGAAGGCCAAAGAGGTGCATACAATCTATGCGGAATTTATAAAAAATATTGAAAATTTTATTAAAACATACAAATTGTGTTCATTTTTTTTAAATTTATTTTGAAAACTTTTTCAAAAACATTTTCATTTTTGAAGCGTTAACTCAGCCTGAAATTTTTGTTGTTTTTAGTGTAGTTTTTCTCGTTGTTGTTGCTGTTGTTGTTGTTTTATAGTTTTGTTTTATGATTTCCTTTTCGCTTTTGAATGCACATAAATAAACCCAGCATTTGTATTTGAAAAATGGTGGCAGTGACTTCCTTTAGGGAACCTTTATTGCACCGAACATTTCCTATGTAATATTTGCAACTTTTTTGCCTGAGTTTTGTTTTGTTTTGTTTTTCAGTTGTTGTTGGTTTTTTCTCATAGTTTTAGATTTGAAGGACGTTTTGAAAGCTAGAAAAAGGCAGGCAGGCAGGCAGGCAGGCAGGCAGTTATATTTAGCCTCGAGAGATTAGAAAACATAACTAAACTAATGGCAAAAATGCAAAAAAAAATATTTCCATTTACCTGCTTTGGCAAACCCCCTGAGTTTTTTTTTGCCTATAATAACCAACTAAAGTTGCAATAAAGCTTTGTTGTTTAGCTTGTGAAAATTTTAATGGTTTTTAGCAATTATTGGCAAAAAACCCAAACAAACTTATTCAATAAGCAACAAAATTATTTAAAAAAATTGTTGAATAAACTAAAAAATCAAAAACAATAAGTCAGCCTTGAATTGATTTTTGTTTTTCCTAAAACTTAAAAGCCTTATTTGTTAGCTTTTCAAAAAGTATTTAAACCTGGTTTTATTCCCCTTAAACACAAAGTTATGGCGGTTTTAGTGAGGCCACCTCTCAATTAATATTAATCATACGCCTTGGTACAGAAAATTTCTATTTTTTATCTTTCTAGCGCTATCGCCCTGATTATCTGGAAGATTATGAAAAAATTGGCTACAAACATACTTTGGCTACGTTTTATTCAAAAGCCTGCTTCTGGTGGCTCACGCCTTTACTGTGGTTTGGCTATAAAGAACCCTTAGAATTGGAGGATTTGGGCCAGATGCGTGTGGAAGACTCGGCTCGGGCTCATTATGATAGATTTTTGTTGATCTACAAAACAGCAAAGGTGGTGAGTATAATTTAAAAATGTGAGTCTTTTGTATAAAAAATGGCCTGCGTTAGATTACGTTGAGCTTTTCCCATTTGTCTGGCAACATATGGATTACGTTCTAGAAGAACTGGTAATTTTTTGGATCACAAACGAATTAGGCCAGTTTCGTAAGACCATACTTTCGATGTTATTGAACGAATTTAATTACCTGTAAGCAACGTAAATCATGTAAGACAGAAGATCATGCGTAGAACCAATTTTGTAAACAGGTGCTCTCTGTGCTTTTCTGATACCCAAAAGCATGTCTAGGGAGTCTTCAAGAGAATGGTTCTATGCAATAAGCATATCTACGTTGAATGTTGAATAACAGCCTTTATCGGTTCCTTCAGTTGAATTTTATATACATGGAGGCGTAAATTCTATTGACACATACGCCATAATAAGGCGTAGGATAGAGTCCAATTGCTTGAAACATTGTGGAATCATTAATTTCAGAGTTTTCTTCACATTTTCTCAAACAGAAGTATATTATGACGGCGAACAGGCCTTACCGCATCTGTAACTCTATGTTCAGATATGCATTTTTATTGAGTCAATATTCGGCTTATTGAGTACAATATTTTAAGTGTTCAGACATAATAATATACGCAGTTTAGTTGCTTATTCAATATTCATTTGACAGCTGGTAAACAAAACGGCTGGTTGTTTCAACAACATTGTTTTTATATTTTTGTTGTTTTTTTTCTTTGTCGTTGTTGACATTTGAGTTGTCAAATTTCAATAGAAAGATTTCGGATAATTGTAAAATGCTCACTGAACATACTTATGACAGTGCAGTATTTTAAGTTTTACTCAATATTATAACAATTTGAGTATTTATTGCGCAATAATTAATTGAAACTTTATAAGAAATATTGAGCTCAATAATGGCGTTTATTGCGATTTACGCAATAAAGGTGCATATCTGAACACAGTGTAACACTTACAGTCACTTCAAATTCCTTTGCACATTAGATTGAAACTGATGGTCACAATTAGCCCGTAGTACCCGACATGTGTCCACGTTTAAATCACCACTTTGTAGTAAAAATTTTAACTCTTTTAAATGACATTCATTAATTCATACGACAGTTTTGAAAAAAAAAAACGCCAACGCCTTTCTCCAACTTCTCTTTCGCCGAGAAGGCGTCTCTTTTTACTTTGAATAAAATTTCTGGCTCATCTATCTGCTCATTCTCTTGAGCTTGCACAAAGTCTGGGATCCAGTAGAGGATGATAACATGTCCCCATGCTCAGCTGATTCCCATACTACCAGATAGTCCCATAGTACTACCGCGTTAACCTTTTATCTGATGAGTGCTTGGATGGTGGCCATCTGTCTGATTCCCTATGGCCCCATATATTAGTAATTGAAGGCTTAAATCAAACGTAAAAAATATTGCAACCATCGTGCATCCGACTTTGTGTGTTAAAAATAAAATTAGAATTGAATTTTTATTTATTGTTTTTTTACCAAATAAAACAGACAGCCAGCTGTAGTAATTCACGCTCTTTGTGTGGCAGTTTTGAAAGCAAGCGGCTGTAATAACTCAAAATTATATTCAAAAACATTAAAATTTTAATGCATTTAACAATGCAATGCAATAACAACAGCAAACAACAACAATAATTAAAGCAACTAATAAGTACTAGGCTCTGTACATACAGCATACATAAGCAAACTGCAATCTTTTGTGTGGACGCACACACACAGAGATAAAGTAATGCAACGAACTTTACTCTCTAATATTGGAATTATCGATGAAATAATGCCAACAAGTGTTATAAAGTAAATGAAATTACTTATGCATGCTTATGTGTGTATGCATGCTGACTGTGTTTGGTAGCCTGTGTATGCGTGTGAGTGTGTGTTTACAATAAATAATATCTTCTCATAATATTTATTTAAAGGCAGCCATATTTTGTTTACCGTTTTTTTTTGTGTGTGGTGAACTCGTGTATTTTTTCTCTTTCTCTCTCTCTCTTTGAGTGCCGCTTTTCATATGTAAAATATTTCTTAAATTAATTGCTGATAATATTTACTTAGGCGCTTAACTCTTCAATTTGCTCTCTCTCCCTTTACATAACAGTAATTCTATAATGCAAATACACATACACACACACACATATACTTGAGCATAATTAATTATAAATACATTAAAAAGCCGGTATTTTGTTAAAAAAAAGGAGAAAAAACAAATAAAAGCCTGTACACAGTGAAATTAAATTAAACACACGTTTAATTGCATAAGTATGAGAGAATAATTAATGCTCTTTATATAATACGAATACGCAGATAGAGAGAGACAGAGTGGGAGAGAGGGAGGGAGGGCATAGCAAAAGAGCATTAATGCTCAATAAAGTTAATGTTGTTTGTTATTTTTGTTTCTTTTGTTTACTTTATTGTTTAAATAAATAAAGAACGCAATAATTGCGATGAATATTGAAAACAGGTGGATGGTGATTAAAGACAAATAGGTTTAAGAGAACAGGGTTAAGGGAAAAGAGGCATAAAGGAGAGATCAGACATGAGAACTATCGATAGCGATTACTTTGGTTTGATAGTTAAGCAGATGAAGCTATGTTGGTGTTACTGCCCAGTAAGGTTTGGCAAATTCAGAAAATTTACTTCTTAAAGTTCATTGAGCACTTAAAGATACTTTTGAATGGGAGTGCACCACACACAGGTGTTACTTTTCAATTGGATCTTCTCTTCTATGCTTACTTGAAGGCACAGTTACTCACAATCATCCACGAGGTCATCACTGCAGGATAATAAAGGGTGTTTTTTTTATAGAGGTATAGAACTTTAAGTTGCAATAAAACAACGATGGATTATTCGATTGACATGAATTTTATTTATCCGAAAGATAATCGTGTGGCATTACATTTTAAATATGATTTCTGGCATATGACCGCCACGGCGGGCGCGAATGTAGTCCAATCTGGACGTCCAATTTTCGATGACTTTTTCCAACATTTGTGGCCGTATATCGGCAATAATACGGCGAATGTTGTCTTCCAAATGGTCAAGCGTTTGTGGCATTACCATGGCATAGACCAATGACTTTACATAGCCCCACAGAAAGTAGTCTAGCGGTGTTAAATCACAAGATCTTGGAGGCCAATTCACAGGTCCAAAACGTGAAATTAGGCGGTCACCAAACGTGTCCTGCAATAAATCTATTGTGGCACGAGCTGTGTGACATGTTGCGCCGTCTTGTTGAAACCACATCTCCTGGACATCATGGTTATTCAATTCAGGAATGAAAAAGTTAGTAATCATGGCTCTATACCGATCACCATTGACTGTAACGTTCTCTCCACGTTTTTGAAAAAGTACGGACCAATGATTCCACCAGCCCATAAAGCGCTCCAAACAGTCAGTTTTTCTGGATGTAACGGTGTTTCCACATACACTTGAGGATTACCTTCACTCCAAATGCGGCTGTTTTGTTTGTTGACGTAGCCATTCAACCAGAAGTGCGCTTCATCGCTAAACGAAATTCGCTTATGAAAATCGGGAACAACGGTAATCTCGTTTTGGGCCCATTCGACGAATCTACGCCTTACTTGATGATCGTTTGGCTTCAAATCTTGCACGAGTTGGATTTTGTAAGCACGCAAACCAAGATCCTTCCGCAAAATCTTCCATAAAGTGGATGGACACAGATCCAATTCCTGTGCTCGATGGCGGATGGACTCATTCGGGTCTTCCTCAATGCTACGCTCTACAGCAGCAATAGCTTCTTCTGTACGCACCGTACAGCGTCTCTGGGGATGCGAGTTATCAATAAGAGTAAACGTGGTGCGAAAACGTTACATGGTTAATCGAATTAACTGCTATGATGGACGATTTTGTCGACGATAAAATGGACGTAGTGCGCGATACGTTTTCCGCACAGAACCATTATTTTCGAAATAAAATTGCACTCTTTGCAAGCATTGTTCAGGCGTGAGTCTATTCATGATGAATTGCCAAACCAAACTGAGAATAAATCACTTGACAGCTGTTAAATCGGTCGCCATCTTTAAAAGTAATGCCAACTTAAAGTTCTATACCTCTATAAAAAACACCCTTTATTATCGCACGCCTTAATGGCAGCAGTCTCGTGATCGAACATTGGCCAGCAATCGTACTCAACTAAGTCTGTACCGTTAACTAAATGGTGGCAAGACTCGACCGAGTTCTTCATATGACGCAAGGACTCCTTCTGTTTCTCTCTCATTCTAAACAAATGTTCTTTGAGACTGCAGATCCCAGGCAAAAGGTCGATTATTTCTGGCTACTTCTGCCACATAAATCAAATCCTTTCTCATTGTAATTACTTAGCAAAAGTCTAGATTTTCTCCATCCCATGTGGCTTGAGAAGACTCTTCGCTTCTCTTCAACTTCCTTTTCACCGAGAAAACGTTTCTTTTCATTTTAAAGAAAATTTCTGGCTCATCTATCTGTTCATTGTCATGAGCTTCCATATGATCTGGGATCCAGTAGAGGATGAAATTATGTCCCCTTGTCCAGCTTATTGCCATACTACCAGATAGTCTCATACTATTCCCGCATTAACCTCTTTTGTGATGAGTGCTAGGCCATCTGTCTGCTCACTGTAATGAACTCCCTTATGATCTAGGATCCCTATGGCTAGCTGATTCAGGTTATCCGAGCGCTCGAATGGCGGACCAACAGTCAGGTAGCATTTCTCTTCTTTTTTACATTGTATTCTAGTTAACTTGAGTACATCTTTCGATGACGTAGACTTGTGCTTGGGTTCCCAATATTTCACTCTGCCATGAGATCGACTGCCGGTAAACACGAATTAAATTTTTAGAGAACTTTTAAACTCTTAGGATTTCTTTAAGGCAATCTCCGCTACTTATGGTAACTTCGGTTAATGAAAGCCTTTAGTATTTTGGTTTCAAAAATCCTCTTTCAAATTAAAAATTTTCCTTTTTCTTCCATTTTTTTTTACATACGATTTTAGAAAAACTCCAATCGAGCGCCTTCCTTGTGGTTGTGCTATTTGAGAAGCTGTTGGCGTATGTTCGCATTGGGTGGCCTGTTAAAGTTTTTTGGTGATTTATTTGCGGTGATTGGACCACTGGCCATACAACAAATTGTACAATACATTGAGAGCATGTATGCTTTGCAATACAATAACGACAATGGCAATGCATTACTACAAGTGAACAGGACTAAAGGCAATGGCAACAGCAGCAGCAGCAGCAATATATCAATTACCACCCCAGAGAATGCAGAAAAATCACCATCATCATTAGGAATGGCAACAGCAACAGCAAAAGCGGCAACATTATTATCGAGCATGTTAGATGAAGGCAAAGAAAGTTTAGCAAGAAGCATTAGAAGTGCTGCTGCAAACATATGGTCGCCAAATTTAAATGACAATTCTAGCAGCAGCAGCAGCATCAGCATTGGTGGCACAAACTTCACAAACAGTAATATATGGTTTAACAATAGTAATATTGACAACAACAACAACAACAACAACAACAACTATAATAACAATAATAATGTTAGCAATGTGTATAATCAAATAGCAAATGGCATCATCGATTACAAGCCGGACAGCATTAACATGGAGGCCATCACTAGCGACACCATGTCCCTTTCCTATTTGTATGCAAATGGTGATGCTGAAGTGCAAATTTACTATCCGTCTTGGTTAGATTTACTATCGAATGGCTGGGCTATTGCATGGTTAGTATTATTGGCTGCCTTGGCACAGGGTGCCTTATCCCAAGCCTCTACACACATACTCAATATGACCGGCATAAGGATTAAAACATCGCTGCAGGGTCTAATATATCGTAAAACTCTTCTATTGAATTCAGCCTGTATAGGCAACGATGATGCTCATAACAATGAAAACAGCACCACCACCACCACCATTAAGTTGGAAAATCCAAATGTAGACAGTGGTGGTGGTGGTGTTATCGATACGAAAACCTCAACTGCCAATGACGGCAATAATGTTGCTGCTATTGTTGCTCATGATAATAATCATAATGATGATGATAATGATGAGCCTTTAGCAGGAAATAAAATTGAAGATGGTGTGAAACGTAATTGTCAGTATTTGCATAGAGATGTCAGTAATATTGGCATTAATAATCATAAGGATGTGGCATACCTTAAGGCGCTCAACAGCAATATTTGCCAAAATGGCCAGAATAAGCAAATGGCTGTGGATGTCGATGTCGATGGCAATAAGGATGAGCATAAAAACCAACAAAATTTCCAGGACAATTGTAAGTGTAAGAAGAAAAAAAAAACATTTTATTGTCGCTTTTACTATTCAAATAGGATTTTTATGAGTCTGACAGATAAACTAAAATAGTGAAAGAGAGAGAGGGAGAGAAAGAGAGAAGGATTTTAAACAGTGAAGTATAAAACAGAAGGAAAATATAGGAAAGAATTTGATACAGGAGTTGTGCATCTGAGGAGAAGGAGGAAAATGCTGTTGCTATGAACAGATGGATGTTCTAAGCTTCTTAATTTATGTCGTCACTATCTAAACTATTCTAAGTAAGAAATAAAGCAATAACAATACATATTTATTCCGCAAGCGTTATGGTGAACCTATGGAGAACGATTGTTTCCTGGATGGCATATTGATTTGTGGTGTCAATATGAAACTAACCACGGGCTTAAGAGGGGACCTAAAACCTTCAGCCACCTAATTTAAGCCGACTTTTTCACAAATTTTTTTTTTTCGCCGGGGAGGGGTAGATGTACCTAACCGCACCATAGAGGAATTCGTCACATCCTCCGTGTGTGGGGCCCTCACCCACTAAATCCCCCCTTGTCTCCTGTGGACTTGTTTGTGCCCACTCCGGAACTACGGTGGTATTACTTCGGAGTGGAGTCCTTTTGGCTCTTTGGCCCCTTCATGTTCATATCCGCGTCCGGATTGCGAATCGAAAGTTGAGGAGTCATCTAAGCGTCTCCACTATTCCTTTCGTCTAGATCTTTTATTTTCACCTATGCCGACATGCCTACTCGTTCTGCAGCTTCAAGATCTCTCTTCTTCCGTCTCAGAATGCGCTCTACGTAATTCACTACCGAGGTCCAATTTTCACTACTCGCAATCATAACCCCGACAATGTTAGCGGCTGTGATCGTTCCAACTATTGACGTCAGTACAGAGCGATAGCTTTGCCAGCGTGCACACTCGAAAACAGTGTGCTCTGCGTCATCAATTACCTCCCCTTCCTCGTACAGACAGTAAGGGGAGGCGGCCTTTCCCATTCTGTGCAGATATTTCCTAAAATATCCGTGAACCGATAGCATCTGTGTAACGTAGTAGTTTGTCGCTCCAAATTTCCGACCAATCCATGGCCTTATGTCCGGGATAAGTCTCGCGGTCCATCTTCCTCTATCTTCCTCGTTCCATTGTTGTTGCCATTTTGAAATGGTGTTTTCCCTGAAGTAACCGGTTATATGATTTCCAGCCGATTTCGCCTTATAAATCTCCATCCGCTCTGCCGCCAGCAGATCCACAGGGATTATACCCGCTATCACCAATACGGCTGGAGCAGACACTGTACGGTATGCCGACGCGACACACAATGCAGCCGTTCTCTGTACCGATACAAGTGAGTTTGCCCTCTTCTTAACATCTAGTGTTTCGGCCCAAATTTTGCTCCAATGGAGTCTCCGTCTCGCCGGTGGCGGTCCTTCAATATTCGCCATTAACCTGCTTTTTCACCCATGACGTATACTTATTTTTAATTTCCTTGTATCAATTAAATATTCATCATACGCCTATGCTGTGTAGCCTTTCAACACTGCATATGCATAATTTGTCTTTCAAAATATTAAAAAACATACTGACTAGAGCACTATTTGTGTTTAAAATTAGTAAAACTGTCATTAAACCATCCTTTTCATATCAAGGTAACTAACAGATGCCTCTCTTAAAAGAGAATTTAGACTCCAAATTGCTTCATCCATTCGTTTTAACTGGGCCTTTCCCATGAAGTTAAGAAGTTTTTCTCCACCAAATACGTGTGAATACTTTTGTACCCCACTGTTCTCGACATTAACCAACATTTATAAGACCAAAATTATAATAATTTTCCTACAAAATAATTTCATTCCTGTTAACAACTCTCGTTAATGTTGAATGAAATAAGCCAAATGAAATGAAATAAGTTGTCAGTTTAATTCTTGGAATATGTGATTTTGGAAATTTTCCTTGAAAACTAATTGCTTTATGATAACATTGATCGATTGATTGATAATATTGTCCAAGAAGTTTTATAAAGGGTGTTTTTTATAGAGGTATAGAACTTTAAGTTGCAATAAAACAACGATGGATTATTCGATTTACATGAATTGTATTTATCCGAAAGATAATCTTGTGGCATTACATTTTAAATATGATTTCTGGCATATGACCGCCACGGCTGGCGCGGATGTAGTCCAATCTGGACGTCCAATTTTCGATGACTTTTTCCAACATTTGTGGCCGTATATCGGCAATAATACGGCGAATGTTGTCTTCCAAATGGTCAAGCATAGACCAATGACTTTACATAGCCCCCACAGAAAGTAGTCTAGCGGTGTTAAATCACAAGATCTTGGAGGCCAATTCACAGGCCCAAAACGTGAAATTAGGCGGTCACCAAACGTGTCTTTCAATAAATCTATTGTGGCACGAGCTGTGTGACATGTTGCGCCGTCTTGTTGAAACCACATCTCCTGGACATCATGGTTATTCAATTCAGGAATGAAAAAGTTAGTAATCATGGCTCTATACCGATCACCATTGACTGTAACGTTCTGGCCACCATCGTTTTTGAAAAAGTACGGACCAATGATTCCACCAGTCCATAAAGCGCACCAAACAGTCAGTTTTTCTGGATGTAACGGTTTTTCCACATACACTTGAGGATTACTACCTTCACTCTAAATGCGGCAGTTTTGTTTGTTGACGTAGCCATTCAACCAGAAGTGCGCTTCATCGCTAAACAAAATTCGCTTATGAAAATCGGCAACAACGGTAATCTCGTTTTGGGCCCATTCGACGAATCTACGCCTTACTTGATGATCGTTTGGCTTCAAATCTTGCACGAGTTGGATTTTGTAAGCACGCAAACCAAAATCCTTCCGCAAAATCTTCCATAAAGTGGATGGACACAGATCCAATTCCTGTGCTCGATGGCGGATGGACTCATTCGGGTCTTCATAAATGCTACGCTCTACAGCAGCAATAGCTTCTTCTGTACGCACCGTACAGCGTCTCTGGGGATGCGAGTTATCAATAAGAGTAAACGTGGTGCGAAAACGTTCCATGGTTAATCGAATTAACTGCTCTGATGGACGATTTTGTCGACGATAAAATGGACGTAGTGCGCGATACGTTTTCCGCACAGAACCATTATTTTCGAAATAAAATTGCACTATTTGCAAGCGTTGTTCAGGCGTGAGTCTATTCATGATGAATTGCCAAACCAAACTGAGAATAAATCACTTGACAGCTGTTAAATCGGTCGCCATCTTGAAAACTAATGCCAACTTAAAGTTCTATACCTCTATAAAAAACACCCTTTACAAAGATTTTTTTATTTTCCGCAAATTCTAGAAATGCATTGTAAAGTGTTACAAGTAAATTGTATACTTTTAGGGGTTTTTAGAGATTTTAATAGATTCTAGGAATTATGTGAATAGGATTTTAATTCTCAATTTAATTTTTATTGGCATTCTTTCCTTTTCCAAATTTAAAATTTTTCCCTTAAAGTATGAATTTAAAGCTAAATTTTGCAAGCGATCAGAAAAACTTTCAAAAAAGATTTCTTTTTTAAATTTCTTAATAAAAAATTGCATTTTCTATAAGTTTTACTTAATTTTGTTGTTCGTTTTTTCGTTTAAAGAGTTTGTTTTCCTTTATTTTCCTTAGATTTGGTTTTCTTGTAATACTTAAAATGTCTGTTGCCGTTTTTTAGGCGCTTAAAATAATTTCAATTATTTCTGTTATTTATTTATTACACCTGAAAAGTAGTTGTAGTTTTTTTAATGCAATAGTTTGAAATTAAAGGGGTTGTGTAGGCATATGCTTGAAGGTTATTTGGCTTATTTACGGCCATGCAAATTAAAAATGCTTTATGAGCTTATCTAAAAGGCTTATTTCTATTAGGAAACTTTAAATTATAAAAGAGGGTGACAATATTGGCGTTTTATTGGCAAAGTCTCGATTATCTTAATAGCTTTAGTAGGCAAAATAGAGTCCTTGGATGATAAAATCCTTTGATTTTGCCAGCTATTGGATGGTGTTGGCCAAAAATATAATACAAACGCTAGAAACGATGACAGATAAGAGGATTCGATGCAATTTGCACGGTAATCGATGCTTCCTATTCGGTACATTTATTATTATTCGGTAGAGGCGCTAGACTATTTCAATAATGCACTCTACTCTACGGACTACCAATACTTGGAATAAACTTATGTTGTTAGCACGTCGAACTCTCAAAAGTTCCGAAATTTTTAGAATTCTAAATCATTAAAAAAATTAAGCAAAGAATTAAAAAACTAAAGCCTTGTTTAAGGCGCAATGGGTTTTTAGGATTAAAAACTAAAGCCTAGTTTAAGGCGCAATAATTTTAGGATTAAAAATAAAGCCTAGTTTAAGGCGCAATAATTTTTAGAACTAAAACTAAAGCCTAGTTTAAGGCGCAATAAGTTTAGTATTAAAAACTAAAGTCTAGTTTAAGGCGTAATAATTTTTAGGATTAAAAACTAAAGCATAGTTTAAGGCGCAATAATTTTAGGATTAAAAACTAAAGCCTAGTTTAAGGCGCAATAATTTTAGGATTAAAAACTAAAGCCTAGTTTAAGGCGCAATAATTTTTAGGATTAAAAACTAAAGCCTAGTTTAAAGCGCAACAATTTTTAGGATTAAAAACTAAAGCCTAGTTTAAGGCGCAATAATTTTAGGATTAAAAAACTAAAGCCTATTTTAAGGCACAATAATTTAACGTCTTTACAGTGTATATAGCATAGGGATAACATGTTATTTTCTTTCTTTCAAAGATTATGAAATTTATTTTTATAGTTTATCGCTTTCAGTTACAAGATTCTCTAAATGCAGTTGAAATTCTTAAAATTGCTTTTGATTTTAAGGACATCACTCACTTTCATTTCGATTCCTATTATTGTGTAGCATTTTTGCATGAAATCTGTGTGTCTAAGTCTCTCTAATTGGTTCATAAATTTCTTTTCTTTTTTTTTCTTTTTTTCCATGTATTTTAGCTCTTAGTGACATTGGTGCCATTACGAATTTGATGTCAGAGGACACTTTAAATATCATGTCCTTCTTTTGGATTGCTCATTATGTATGGGCCATACCCTTAAAAGTAAGTACACTTGCCTGATACAACTGCATAACAACAGTGGTTTCCAGGTTATTTTAATAGGAAACTTTTAGAAAATTATTAAACCGTGTGGGATAATAGTTCTTTGCCGGTCTGTCTTAGGTATGTTTGGCTTATACTTTCCTGTGATATCAGCTGTGAGCCACTGTATTAAAATTGAAAATAAAACAGAAATCGTCTTTTCTGTGTAAACAAATCCATAAAAAGCGATAAATTTTGTGTGAAAAAAAAAGAAAACGGGGGTAAATGCAAACCTTGTTTGCCATTATAACTGCTGCCCTCTTTAATAGGACATGGACCATAAATTATTTGTTGCTGCAAATAAAATATTATTTTAGAATGATAATTCTTAACAAAGTGTCGTTGACTGTGGGTTAAAATAAAATTGAAATAAACAAATGACAGCTCTTGGCGACACCTTTTTAAAGCCAAGAAGAGCTCATATTCCAATTTCAATTTTATGATTTCTTACATACTGAGAAATCTCCTGCTGGATGCTTTTAACGACACCCCTTGTTCTTTTTTTTTATATATGTGTGTGATAACTGTTCATTTTAAAATATAAAATGAATGACTTTTAAATACAATTTCGTTACATTTACAAAAAATTTCCTTCACAATAATTTGTTTCTTTTTTTTCCAAATAAATTTTATTATCGTTGCAACAGGGGAAAACGGGGGTGTAAATCTATAGGCCAATAAAAAGATTTATACCCAGTGGCTATATATTTTTAATTCGTAAACAAAATAAGGAAAGATTTCCAATAAAAGATCCTTCGTCTGGCTGCAATTAAATGTAAATTCATTAAAAATGTAAAATATTATCGAATAATTTATTGGGTTTTTTATTTTTTCAAAAAATAAATTTAAAATTTTTAATATGAAGATGAGTATAAAGAACAAGCAAAAGGATAAATAAAAAAGTCATAGAGAGGGAGACAGAGAAATAAAAATATTTGCCAAACTTGAAGGCTTTTCTAGTAGTCGAGTAGTGCAGAGTAGCATTTATTATCTCTCAGCTATTGAATCGTGTGTTTTATTTACTAAAATTCGTTTTTTTTAGCTGGCTCCTAAATGTAGGCAATAATTTGTAAATCTTCAAATCAGTTATAAATGGTAATCGATCTGGCAAGTTCGAGACTACATAAGTTTTAACAACACTTGTAAAATATTATTGACTCCAAAGTATGCAATGTTAAAAAGTATACTTTAACTTTTGTTAGTTACATACATACATAATTGGTCATTACAACCCTTCAGTCAGGATTACGACCTAGTTTCTCGCACCACGAAGATTTTTGAGAAACTTTTCATGGCAATTTTATTTACTCTCAGAGTTTTTGCCAGAAATCTGCTGAGACGAAGACGCAGAAAAATACTTTTTGTATTTTATGTTGATGTCTGGCCTGGGGCTCGAACCCTGGCTTTTCGTCTAATAAGCCAACACACTACCTACTAGACCACGGCGACTTCATGTTAGTTAAGTTCAATTAATTTAAACTTTTTAAACTTATTCTACACACTTTTAATTTAATGAAGTCTTTAGACAATAAATAATACCGTAAATGTATTATATTTAAGGCACTTAATTACAGTATTAAGTACCTAAAATTATGCTATGATTTCTAATCCAATATTTTCTAATATTTCTTATTTCATAATGATAAATACTGCAATTAATTTTTAATATTTGTTGAGAAAACATATTCAATAACAATTTACGTAAATTCTATGCATTCATAAAAAATACAGTGAACACAAAAAGTTGATAAACACCTTTCCCTTTAGGATTTTTTAAGTATCTGATAGAAAATCACATGTTGTCTAGGCTAACTAATTCAAAAAATTATTTCAAAAAAATTAAGAAGTAATATTGTCATTGTAGTTTTACTTTTCTATATCACTGTACAATAAGTTTTCTGGCTAATTTAAAATGTTGATTTGAACTTAACTTATTTAAAATCATTTCCATTGCTTGTCTTCGAATCGAATAAATTTGCTTAATCGTCAATAATTCAATTATCTCTTGATATTTACATAAACAATTATAATCATGGCCTACATTTAGGCTTTAGGGAAAATGTAAAATAATATTAAGCATTAATCTAATCGAAGTGTGGCTGTTCATAAATAATATTTGTAATAAGCAAAGAAAATCAACAATAATAACGATTTATTAGAAAAGCCCTTAAAATAGGCTTTAAAATATTATTGATTTTTCTATTTTATTTGCAGATTGGCATTGTTATGTATTTATTGTATTTAAAGTTGGGCATAAGTGCGGTTATTGGTTCATTTGTATGCATTTTAACCATGACTCCCTTACAGTTTCTAATAGGCAAGGCCATGTCTAAAAATGCTGAAATTGTTGCGGTAAGTTTCAATATAAAATATAACATATTTTAAGGGGCCTAATTTCTGAAAGTTTGATTTTTAATTTTTTTTATTATTTATTTATGTAATGTAACAACCTTAAAAGTATGCTTTGTTTTAATTGCTTCAATAACCCTTAAAATAGACCCTGAAATATAATAAATGAAATGAAAATAAATTATTTGTTATTGTTCTAGCAAGCATTTATTGCATTGTTTTATTTTAAAGTTTTAGTTTCCTCTTTTTTTAATTTTTCCTAAAAGTAGGCTTCAGTTGTTTTCAATTAATTTTTTCCATGTTCCTTAATTAAACAATGCTGGCCATTAAAACTACAGTACAATTATGATTAAAAATTAATTTTAATCTTAAGCAAATATTAATTAAAAAATCTGTTAATGGTTAAAAAAGTTTTTATAGAATACCTTAAGGCTTAAGTAAATAAAGTTAAATAAAGACGATTTGGAAAATCTATGTTTATTATTATAAAGGCATGTTTGGCTATTTAAAACTCTCGATAAAGTTTCTTAAAGGAAGAAGGTAAAGATAAATACTTAATAAAAAGTTTTGGCCCTTGAAAGTATGCTTCAATACTTTGTTTTTATGTTCAAAGAATTCTTATAAAAAAAATTGTTTTCTTTGAGTTTTATTTTTATTAATTAGCTGTATAAAGGCTTTTTAGCAACAGAATAAAGCAAGTAATTGAATATTTTTTAACGATGCCTTAAACAAGGCAATATTAAACGATATTTAAAGGAAGGTATTGTTTTGGAAAACTTCTTTTAATTTTTTTTTGCTACTTTCTTCAAGTTTACTTAATATTTTCAAATAAATCTTAACAAAGAAACCTTTAAGCTTTCGAAAAAAAAAATAATTTTAAATTAGCCTAAAAGTATGCTATACAATTAAAATTTTAAAGTTTTTTTTAAAATTTAAAAAAGGGGTTTCCGTTAAGCTTAGGTTGAAAGCATACTGAAATAATATTTTTTGTTTTAGAAATTCACCGATAATCGTTTGCGCAAACTGCACGATTGTTTTATGGGCATTAAACTAATCAAACTGAATGCCTGGGATAATGTTTTCATCAAAAAGATAAACGAAGCCCGGCAAAAGGAATTGAAGTATTTAAATAAGGACTCGTTTTACTGGACTTTAATGAGTAGGTTTTTGAAAAAAAAATTCAATTTTAAGACAAAAATTAACAATTTTACCTACAATTTCAGCCATTTTGACACACATATCCACGGTTTTAATTACCTTCGTAACCCTGGCTGTTTATGTTTACACCGAGTCGTCTGCTAATTTCACCGCCAGCCGTTTATTCTCTGCCTTGGCTTTGTTTCAACAGCTTACAGTGCCTTTACTTATCTTCCCCATAACAGTGCCCATAATTTTATCGGCTGTGGTTTCCACTAAACGCTTGGAAACTTTCTTGGCTGCTGCGGAAATACAAAAACAATTCGAGGGCATACGCAATATGGCACGGATCTTAAGTAAAAGTGATGCTTCTCTGGATATGTACGAAACCCACCAAAAGTCCCAATCTTTGCCGGACAATATCCCGATGAAATGCGATAATGTTGTAAGCAAAAGGCCAAACATAAAGATACATATACCAGATAAACCCGCACCTTTAGCCAATTCTGAGCCTCATACCCCACTGCAACAATGTGAATCGAAAGAGCCATTACGTTTCCCTGAAGATCATAAGAAACTTTCTTTACATGCACGCAAGGAATTGTTGCGTAATACGCCTTATGTGGTAATAAGGCCTAAGAAATTACATATGCCAGGTGTAAGTGGAGGTCATGCCAATACTGTGGCTGTACATACTTATCGTAATCAACATCAGGAGCATCAGCATCAACACCAGCCCCACCATCATCATCATCATCGTAAAACTGATTCTTGGCATCGTGATTCTTTGCTTTTGAAAATGCCTGATGATATTGCTGTGTCCGTAAGAGATTGTAAATTCTCTTGGAATCCTCAGAAATCGGCTCAGATTTTATATATACGCGATATTGTTATACCACGCGGTAAGCTTACAATGGTTGTGGGCAAGAATGGCAGTGGTAAGTCATCGTTATTGGCCGCTTTGCTAATGGAAATGCCGTTGATATCGGGCGATATGATATGGAATAAGTGAGTATCGGGGAATATTTATAAAAGAGAATATATTTTGTATTCGAGGGCGTATGTGGAATAATTATATGGGAATTATAAATTAAGTATACGTAGAGGTAACGTAGAGGTAACCTAGCTCAGACATTGTTAGCTCAGACATGTTGAACATAAACGAATATTGAAAAAATATTCCTTCGGCGGCTTTCTCTCAACAGCAAGTTATGAAAAGTTTTTCAAAAATTTGTCATTCGCAGTCGTCACAAAACTGTAGTTGCCGTAGTCTAGTAGGTAGTGTGTTGGCTTATTAGGTGTAAGGCCACGGTTCAAATCCCAGATAGGACACCAAAACGAAAATATGACGACTTCCTCTCAGCAGATTTCTGGAAAAAACTCTGAATGCAAATAAAATTGCCATGAAAATTTTTTCAAAAATTTGTCATTCAGAGTCGACTCTAAACTGTAGGTACCTACACTCATTGCTAAAATTGAACTCACACAACATGGGTAGTGTTAGAAGCTAGATTGTAATCCTGAATAAAGTTAAAGTTGTACTGAACAATTAAGTAAAGAACTCCTTCATGAAGAGGACCTGCCGCTCTTATCGTATCTCTTAAATATTGTTTACTTTTTAAAAACGTTTAAAATATGAGCTCGTAGATTGAAAATAAATTAAAAAGAAATTTGTGTTTAGTTTTTAATTAAAATTCTTTATTATTCGCACAATTCTGTGTGCCACTGTTCACAACTTGATGTAAACAACAACAATTGCTTTGTTTGTTATTCCTTTGTTTACACCCTTGGCGTAAACAATAACAATTACTAGGCAATTGTTCGTTAGATCTTTGTAAAGGACATCTTTAAACCAAGATTACTCTCTTAAAACATACCACGTCTTCACACAAGACTGACTGAACTTCATTAATTCACTCGCTTGCTTTGTTTTGCCTTTTATATGGGTACGTAAACAGTCTGATGAATGTTCTTAAAAGCGAATGTTCATGACTTCGCCTTCTCAAGAGTTCTATAAAGGCAAACATCGTTGTTTCGTTATTGTTGTTTGTGTATTTTGTTTACTATTCTTGTTGTTGTTGTAACAGTTCGGCTGTTGTCTCCGGAAGCTTTTCCCTGTAAATAAGATAAAGATGGATTAGTAATTTTAGTTTATATGTGCTGTTGGTTGTGTGCCGTGTAATTCGGTGGGGATGGGATAGATTGGAGATGGGATTTTTGTTGTTGGTTGTATGTGTGTGTTGTCAACGTCATGTGGCAGGTAGTGCGAGGAAGTCAGCTGTTGTCGTAGGGTTCAGCCATAGGTCTACTGGTCGTAGGGCTGTCGGTTTCGCTGGACAGCTAAAAATGTGCACCGTATCGTATGGTGTCTGGTTGCACAATGGGCAGCTATACTGGGTTCCCGGGATGATCATAGCCCTGTAGTTATTCAGGAAGTTCGACCATCCTGATCTGAGCTGGGCTAGAATAGTTCTCGTGACTCTTGGAAGCTGCCTTTCCGAATCGGCTGTGGGTGGTGGGCGCCGCTTAATGACCCTATTATGGCTGAGCTCGTCTCTGGTCATCGCGACGATGGTATTATGAAGGGCATTGACGGACAGTGAGTCAGTTTTTGAGGGTATGAGGTGAACAATGTCCGAGTTGTAGATAGTGAGGTCTTGTCTTATGCGGCGAGGACCGGGATCATTCAAAACTATGTGGTGGTTTGGATGGGAAGGTTGGCAGCAGGCTATGAGGAATTGTTTAGTTAGCAGCTCGTTGTGTCTTCTAACCGTCAGCATCTTCGTCTCATCATGGAGGTGGTCTATACTAGTCATCCTCATGCAGCCGGTGGCTATTCGCAGGGCGTTGTTCTGTGACGTCTCCACTTTGTGTCACTCAGGAATGATGTCTAGATTGGAGCAGCATAGTTGAGGAGAGACCGTCCGATAGCCTTATAGGTAGAGAGGATGGTTTCCTTGTCTATTCCCCATGTGGTGCCTGCCAGTGCCTTTAGGACATTGTTTCTTTTCTTCACGCTGGCGTTGATGTTAGTCGCATGTGCGGCGAAGTGAAGTAAGTTGTCGAAGGTGACCCCGAGAATCTTTGGGTACCTAACTGTGGGAATGATGTTTCTTTCCACTACGACGTTTAACGTTCTTCTTACTTCCATCGTCCATGTCGTGAAGAGGGACACCGTTGATTTTGGTGCAGATATTCGTAGTTTTCTTTCACGCAGGAATTCCACCAAGGACTAGAGGTAGGCCGTTATGTTGGGGCTGACTTCGTCGATGTTCACGCCCGAGGCAAAGATCGTACAGTCGTCCGTGTGAGAAACCAACTAGTGTAGTAGTGTGTAGTGTTTATTGTTGCATTTTTGTTTACTTGTTTATCATTTTTTTTATGCTGGTGTTTGTTGGTATATTTTTGTTTACAATTTTAATGTTAAACAATGTAAAAGCAAAACTCCAGTATTTCGATTTTTGACATTTTCGTAACAATATAAACATTTTTGAAGACACCCTGTATATCCACTGACTTTTACTTTTCCCTATCGAAAGTATTATTCAATTGAGTATTGATTTCCGTGTTTTTTTTTTGCCTATTTTTTTCTGTAAACATATGCCTATTAAACGGCATTGTTTGTCTGATTAGTTTTTGAGTTTTTCAATTAAGCCACTGCTCTACCACAACCCTCATCATTAGCATCCTGTATGTAAATCATTAACATCATCATTATGTATTACAATATAATTGAGGGCAAATATTATTTGTTTAGTTATTAAATTTCGTTTTCCATTTCGTTTTCCATTTCGATTTCGTTTGTAATTAATAATCTGTGTTCTGTGTGTTGCGTTCTGTATTCTGTGTGGTCATTCGAAAAATAAATACCGAATACCAGTGGTTTTTAGTTTTATAAACTTAACGCCGCGTATTTAAATTAACTTAGTACGTGTGTGGGTATTATTAGCTTTCTAATAAAGAGTGTGTGTATATGTGTATTGAATATATTGCTTTTCATTTGTATTTGCATTCGTATTGATGCAGTTTTGATATCTAAGGGCTGGCACATGTATTTTTGTGGTTTTCCCAGTTACTGCATGAGTTAATTTTCAAAAAATTTTCATTCATTTTGCCAGCCATTTTGGCTGTTTTTATAATCGTTTAATCATGTTTTCATTTACCACCAACAAAAATCTTGCTACAACAACAACAAAAGGGAGAGAATTCATTTGAATTTTAGTATGTAGCAAATATTAATGTAAAGTATTCTTCCATATGTAGTGATGATAAGTATTATTTTGTAATATTGCATAGGCCCTTATACAAAAAAAAAACATCTAGGGAGTATGGTTTATTAAGTCAAGAACGACTAAATGATACTCTGCACAGTTTAACACACTGTTTTGTGTATTTTAGGTAAGTAATAAGGTAAAGGCTCCGCCAAATAACTTTTTCTTTTTTGAAAATGCTTTAAAAAAACTACTGAATATTTTCTCAAATTTCTTTTTTTATTTGAAAGTACAATCCTTTCGGTTAATAATGGAAAATAATTTCATTCAAATGCCTGCCTCGGCTGGCCATGCAGTAGCCTACACCAGAAGATGCCTATTTTGGCAAAAGAATCATCTTTTCAGATGAAGCTCATTTTGATCTTGGCGGGTATGTAAACAAGCAAAATTGTCGCATTTGGGGCACAGAAACTCCGCACGCATGCATTAAAAAGCCGACGCACCCAAAACGAGTCACTGTTTGGTGCGGATTTTGGTCCAGAGGCATAATTGGGCCATTTTTCTTCGAAAATGAGCAAGGAGTGGCCGTTACAGTCAATGGCGATCGTTAACGGGCCATGTTGAACGAATTTTTGTTCACAAAAATTGAAGAGGAGGATATTGGCAACATTTGATTTCAACAGGACGGCGCTACGTGCCACACAGCACAAAGCTACACTCGATGTTTTGCGCCCTGTTTTTAAAGATCGCATTATCAGCCGCAGAGCTGATGTCGTTTGGCCACCTCGGAGCTGCGATTTGACACCGTTGGACTATTATTTGTGGGGTGCCGTCAAAGATAAGTGTTACGCCGACAAGCCAGAGACAATTGAGGCTTTAAAGGACAATATTCGTGAAGCCATTGGTGAAATACAGCTGAACACAATCGATAATGTGCTTAAAAATTGGACCGATCGTGTAGGCTACTGCATGGCCAGCCGAGGCAGTCAATCGAATGAAATTATTTTCCATTATTAACCGGAAGGTTTGTACTTTCAAATAAAAAAAAAAGAAATTGGAGAAAATATTCAGTAGTTTTTTTTAAAGCATTTTCAAAAAAAAAGTTATTTGGCGGACGCTTTATAAGCAGCTATCCACTCTAAAAAGATAGACAGCAGAAGGCCAGTGTGGCCTATTACAAACTTTTAGTCAGGATTACAACCTAGCCTTACACACCACCCAAGCTATGTGTTTTAATTTTAGCAACGAGTGACGTGATCTACCGTTCAATGTCGACTCCGAATGACAGATTTGAGCAACTTTTCATACTAATTTTTATTTCAGCGTTTTTGTTAGAAGACTGATGATGGGAGGATCACTGTAAGAAATGTTATTTTGTTTTGTAGGGGATGTCTGGGCCGGGTGTTGAATCACGGCTTTTCGTATAATAAGCCAACACACTACCTACTAGACCCCTAAGCTGCGATGCCCTAAAAACAAAGCTTAAACGCTCTTTCTACAACTACTTGCCCTTGCTTGCTTACGTGTCCAGGAACTCATGACGGTAAAGGTCTGAAAACACCCGATATTCTTCTTCTCTTTCTAAAGAGTTAATGGTTGCATTACTGACAGTAAATTGGCCTACATCTTACTTACTTACTTAATTGGCCATAACAACCCGTTTAACGGATTTTGGCCTGCCGCAACACATCCTATCAGGCGCCTCTGCTTCGTGTGCGCCTACGCCAGTTGGTCACACCAATCGATGACAGGGCTTCCTCGATTTGGTCCTTCCAACGGATGCAAGGTTGTCCTCTTCGCCGACTTCCGTCTCGCCGGAGCATCTTCCTCCTCCTTCGAACGACATGGCCGAGCCAGCGCAGCTGCTGGATATTAATACGCTGTACAACGTCTATGTCGTTGAGGAGCTCATACACTTCACTGATCGGATCGGATACGGAAATCATCGCCAACTCGCACTGGACCGAAGATCTTGCGCAGTAGTTTGCTCTCGAACACTCTCAAGGCCGCTGCATCTGTACTTAATAGGGTCCATTGGCCTATATCGCCATTCGATATACTCTGATAACGAAGTCGCAAAGCGGTAGTAAGTACAACCACTATTACAGTCTGAGTAAGACTTCAGCAATCGCCTAATTCAAGAGAAAATCTAAGATTCACGTGCGACTTTGTTGTCGATCTAGCAGGTCTTCTTGTCGTGGAACTAATGCTTAAGTTACCAATTTTCTTAAGGCCTGACTTTGACAGATTAATGTGGTCTAAGGATCCAGCGGAAAGAGAGCCACCCTTACATACATACATAATTGGTCATTACAACCCTTCAGTCAGGATTACGACCTAGTTTCTCACACCACTTATGTTGTGTGTGTTAATTTTATACATGAGTGGCGGGACCTACAGTTTAAAGTCGACTCTAAACGACAGATTTTTGAGAAACTTTTCATGGCAATTTTATTTTACTTTCAGTGTTTTTGCCAGAAATCTGCTGAGAGGTAGTCGCAGAAGAAATATTTTTTTTGTATTTATTTTGATGTCTGGCCTGGGGCTCGAACCCTGGCTTTTCGTCTAATAAGCCAACACACTACCTACTAGACCACGGCGACTTCGAGAGCCGCCTTTAGATCTTTTTAAATAAAAAATAAAGAAAAAATCAAGTATTTGATTTTGAGCTTTGGTTGAATCTTATTCACATTTGACCTTTGACCCTTTCTTAGTTTTAAACATTTTCATTTATTTTTAATATTGTCGCACCTTATGAACACAACCCTTCACCCTTAAGCTACTTTGCCAACTCCATGCCTGTACATATGCAAGTGATTTTGTATTGTAGTGCGCCTAATTATATACAACATTTAATTATTGTTTATTATTTATACGATAATTTACCCCATCATACATACATGCAAATTTAAACCTTTTAAGTTGATTTAAATATTTAATTTAATTTATACAAGACCACCAACTGAAAACCCAAAAACAAAACTGAACTGAAATGAAATTATCCATAAAAGAGGGTAACAAACAGCATCGTGCATGAATAGTTTCTATCAAAAAAGAAGGGAATTTTGAAGTAAATTTATGAATGTTTAAACTGTTGTATGTAGAGTGTATAAATGGAGGTTTTTCTGATATTATTTCTAAGCCTCTATCTATTGGTTTAGGATGTTTGAAGGTCCCAAAAAAATATTTTTACAAACTGTTGAATTCTCATTCATTAGAAATTATAGTTCGCGGTAGAATTTCCATGAAATTTTCATAACGAAGGTTTAAACTATTTTCGGTGAATTTCAAATTGTAAATTTTTGGGTAGAAATTATAATGAAGGTTTGTTGAAGAAGGAGAAAAAAAGAAAGAGTTTAAAATTTTTTTTAAATAAATGTCATACCATTGCACAATGGGTCGTATAGCAAAACAATGTAAAGAAAATTTTTCCGAATTTTTTATAAATTTCTTTCAAAAAAAATGTTCAAATATCGTAGGACACAATCTAAAGGTGAAATATTGGATCTTAGGCTTGTAAAAAGATCTTGGGAAAAAATGGGGATTTCTTAAAATACATCATACATACATACGAGTACATCAGTGTCTCTATAAAGAGTTGAAGATTCTTGACTTTTGGATTTTTATAATAATGTGGGGAACTCTTCAAATTAATACATACATACATACATACATAATTGATCATTACAACCCTTTAGTCAGGATTACGGCCTAGTTTCTCACACTAACTCTGTTGTGTACGTTAATTTTTTACCATGGGTGGCAGCACCTATTGTTTAATGTCGACTCCGGGTGGTAGAATTGAGCAACTCTTCATGGCAATTTTATTTTACACTCAGAGTTTTTGCCAAATGTCTGCTGAGAGGCAGTCGTCGAAGAAATACATACATACATACATAATTGGTCATTACACCCTTTAGTCAGAACTACGGCCTAGTTTCTCACACCACTTCTGTTGCGTGCGTTAATTTTTTACCATGGGTGGCGGGCGGCACCTATTGCTTAATGCCGACTCCGGATGCTAGATTTGAGCGACTCTTCATGGCAATTTTATTTTACACTCAGAGTTTTTGCCAAACATTTCAGCAGAGAGTCGAAGAAATATTTTTTCATATTTTGTTTAGTTGATGATGCCTGACCTGGGCTTGGAATCGAGGCCTCACGTCTAATATGCCAGCACAATACCTACTAGACCACGGTGACTACAACAGATAGCAATAGCAAGATTTATTTGAATGTAGTATATAGCTTCGAACCTTAACTCTTTAAAAAAAATTGTTCCCTCGACGACTTGCTCTCATCGTTCTGCTGGCAAAAGGTCTAAGAAATCAACACACTACCTACTAGACCACGGTGACTACAACAGATAGCAATAGCAAGATTTATTTGAATGTAGTATATAGCTTCAAACCTTAACTCTTTAAAAAAATACTTTCCTCGACGACTTGCTCTCATCGGTCTTTTGGGCAAAAGGTCTAAGAAATCAACACACTACCTACTAGACCACGCTGACTACAACAGATAGCAATAGCAAGATTTATTTGAATGTAGTATATAGCTTCAAACCTTAACTCTTTAAAAAAATACTTTCCTCGACGACTTGCTCTCATCGTTCTGCTGGCAAAAGGTCTAAGAAATCAACACACTACCTACTAGACCACGGTGACTACAACAGATAGCAATATCAAGATTTATTTGAATGTAGTATATAGCTTCAAACCTTAACTTTTTAAAAAAATTCTTCCCTCGACGACTTGCTCTCATCGTTCTGCTGGCAAAAGGTCTAAGAAATCAACACACTACCTACTAGACCACGATGACTACAACAGATAGCAATAGCAAGATTTATTTGAATGTAGTATATAGCTTCAAACCTTAACTCTTTAAAAAAAATACTTCCCCCGACAACTTCCTCTCATCGGTCTTCTGGCAAAAGGTCTGAGAGTAAATAATTGCCAAGAAAAAGCCTCTCAAATCTATAAATCTAGATCCTGTTACTTAAGGCAACTTGTTGGTGTAACTTACTAGGTTGGAGTCCTGACTAAAAGGTTGTAAAAGCCAATTAAGATGTTTAGTCTTCCGATTGCATTCTTCTCCTTCAAGAAGATTAATTACGAATTTTTACTACAAATTAAAATATAGAAAATATTATTTTTTTGGTTTTAATTTATTTTCCTTTTATTGTTTATTCTTTCATTTTTATTATTTAATTTTTTTGGTTCACAAAATATCTTATTTTTCAATTTTATGTTGACAATTTAATCTATTTTTATATGATTTCATATTCTTTTTTTTATGTTTTTTTTCTTTCGAAACGATTTTCTTTTATGAGAGTGAATAACAAAAAAATAAAGAATATTTCCTTCCTTTCACACATGCACACACACACACATGTATACTCATAATTTTTCTCTAACTCTTACTCTTCAACATTTTAGCAAACTAATGGTGAATACACACTCACTCACACATAAACTCTCATAAAAACACAGACTCTTGCTCCGTGTTGAAATATAGTCGTATTCATATACCCACAGTTATAATTGTTATTATTTTATTACGCACACATACTTAAACACATACACACAGTAACAGATGATTTTAAAAATATTCTTGCTTATGGTAAGAGAGTGTTACACTCTCTCTCTCTCGCTCTCTCTCTCTCTCTCTCTTTTTCCATGCTGTTTAGCAGAGAGACTATATGATATCTATGATGTATTCTGTTGTTTTTTTTGTTGGATTTTATTATCGACAAATTCAATTTATATGCAATAAGTCTACTTCTCTTTCTTTCTCTCTCTCTCTCTCTGTCTCTGTCTTTGATTTTATTACTGATATTAAACCACATGAATTTCTTCTAAAAGAATCAACACATTTATTTGAAAACATCGAATATTTTTTAGGCTTTTGGCCAAAATATGTGTGAGAAAAAAGAAAATTGTAGCCTTTAAGATGAGACGCCGGCATTGGCCATAAACATGCTTGAATGCAGAAGAAGAATATATCGGCATATCGTTCACACATAGCCTATACATAGACGTAAAGTCATAGACTCTGTCAGAGACATAAATAAGAAGCATTTATCAATGTATTATGAATTTATTATTTTTGAATTCCCATCTTCCTATGCTTCCTCTCTGTCTCCTTTCCTTTCCATTAAATTTTTATTTTCGGTTTTTTTTCTTTTTAATATGAAATCGATTTCCTTCCTCTCTAACAATACTCCACAGCAATAGACTCTAAAACTCCTAGAGTCTATGAGACTGTTTTTTCTATCATCATAATGTAATAAAAAACTTGATAAATTTGTTGTTAATGTTATAAAACAAACATTTATTACAATATATTGTCTTCTAATAACAACAACAACAAAAACAGAAAAAAAATAACTCACGTAGGTGTAAAAATGCCAAGACAAATTGTAGGTTGATTTCGGTTTTCAAGGTGATTGGCAAAGTCCATAAAAATTCTGTTTTCTACGAAATTATTATGTGGTAACACACTTGATGACTGCATAAGCAGTTAAAAAAAAATATTAAAAAAAATATAAGAAAAAATAAAAAATTCCGAAAAACGATTTAAAATTCATTCAATTTTTGTAATGGAATCTGTAATGCTTTACAATTGTTCGTCTAGTTAGAAGAAGTGGCGAGCAAATTTAACTACAAGACCCAAGACGGTTTCTAGTCCTTATACTCTGTAGTTGACATCCAACAAATATCGTTACGAAATATTGAATTCAAGTCTTGAGATTTTTTTACAGGCAATTCTTGCTGTAATAAAGCGGAGCCCTCAAACTGCTGGTCTAGGCATTCCCTTGGACATGTTAATGCCTTAGAAGATTATCTCTCATTACATACATACATAATTGGTCATTACAACCCTTCAGTTAGGATTACGACCTAGTTTCTCACACCAAATATGTTGTGTGCGTTAATTTTATACATGAGTGGCGGGACCTACAGTTTAAAGTCGACTCCGAACGACAGATTTTGGAGAAACTTTTTCACGGCAATTATATTTACCTCTCAGAGCTTTTTCCAGAAATCTGCTGAGGGGAAGTCGCCGAAGCAATACTTTTTGTATTTTATTTTGATGTCTGGCCTGGGGCTCGAACCCTGGCTTTTCGTCTAATAAGCCAACACACTACCTACTAGACCACGGCAACGTTCATCTTTCATTAACGATTGAATATAAAGCCCCGAAGATTACGTTAACAGATGCTAAAACACTGATATCATCAGTACCATCTACTGGGACAGGAAGCTCTACCCTTCTTTAAATTCTCCAGAATAATACTCCCGATATCTCGAAATTCAATGGGTTATATGGTGATATTGTGTATATATTGACGACTAGAAAGATACTCGCATAGATACTCCCATAGATTCAGATATAATTGCAATGGCATTCAAGCAGTAGGCTCAGCTATTCTCATGGCATTTAAATCACTAGTCGGCATGAAAATATTCCCTGCGAATATATTTATATGCCATAAAGTCAGAGCGCTCGTGCTTGAACCTAGAACACAGACATCTCGAAAAAATATTTCATGGGCATTTGCCTCTCTGCAGTTTTGTGGCAAAAAAAAATCTGTCGTTTTGAATCGACATTAAACTGAAGGTCTCAGCACTCATCACTCAATTTTATTTATCATACTTAGAAGTCCTATTATTCTTCAATTTCAGCGATCATAATGGGTGATTTTTTTAAGAGCTATAGGAAAATTTTTCAATAAAAACACATAAAATTCAGAAAATATGCATGAAATCTTTATTTGAATCGATAGTACGGTCCATATAATTTAATGTTTGAAGATTATTTCATGCAAATATTGAGCGCGACTGCGCCTCAAAAGGTCCATCCGCTTAGTCCAATTTTGGCATACTCTTTCCAACATTCGGCCGGTATCTCACGAATAAATGCTTCAATGTTGTCTTCCAATGCGTCAATTGAAGCGGGCTTGTCTGTATAGACATGAGCTTTAACATAGCCCCACAAAAAATAGTCTAAAGGTGTTAAATCGCACAATCTAGGCGGCCAATTGGCCGGTCCCGAACGTGAAATAAAATGTTCACGGAACTCGGCTCTCAATAAGTCCATTGTTACGCGTGCTGTGTGGCATGTGGCACCGTCTTGTTGAAACCACATGTCATGCAAGACAAGCTCTTGCATTTTGGGCCAAAAAAAAAGTTGGATATCATCTCACGGTAGCGATCACCATTCACATTTACGTTACAATTCGCAGCATCTTTGAAGAAGTACGGTCCAATGATGCCACCAGCCCATAAACCGCACCAAACTGTGACTTTTTTCTGGATGCATTGGTAGCTTTTGCAATGCTTCTGGCTGATCTTCACTCCAAAATCGACAATTCTGCTTATTTACGTATCCATTGAGCCAAAAATGAGCTTCGTCGCTGTACACAATTTTTCGATAAAGAAGTGGATCTTCGGTCAACTTTCCAAGAGCCCTTTCACCAAAAATTCTGCGTTGCGGTAGGTCGTTCGGCTTCAATTCTTGTACCAGCTGTATTTTGAAAGGCTTCACACCTAAATCCTTCCGCAAAATTTTCCACGTTGTTGAGTAACAGAGGCTCAATTGCTGCAAACGGCGACGAATCGATAATTGATGGTCATCATTAACACTGGCCGGCCGATACAGCTGCGATATTTCTTCAGTTCGCACTCTACGGTAAGCGTGTTGGTGGTTTAATGTCCAACAATGTAAATTTGGTGCAACATTTAGTCACAATAGCCCGAATAGCCGCTTCAGTGCGTCGATTAAACTGACAATAAAATGGAAGAAGCGCGCGATGAACTTTCTTAACAGAGCACGCATTTTGATAATAAAATTCAATGATTTGCAGGCGTTGTTTGTTTGTAAGGCGCTTCATGGTTAAATTATTGACCCAACTGAAAATGTTTGACTGTGAAACAAAGCACGAAACGTGCGTGAGCTGTTTAAACCAGTGTTGCCAAAAAGATAAGAGCTAAAAAAAATCACATAATTGGTCATTACAACCCTTCAGTCAAGATTACGATCTAGTTTCTCACACCACTTATGTTGTGTGCGTTAATTTTACACACCAGTGGTGGGACTATTTTATTCACCGTACTTTGAAGTCCTATCGTACTTCATTTTTTGCTTTCACACTTTCAGCGATCTTATCTGTTTTGAAGACAGGAATTCAGGGTTTTATTACCGCTTGACATTGTTCTCTTTTAGGTTCTTACTTCCTCTCTCTCTCTCTGTCGCTCTCTTATTGCTAATAGTTTCACAATAAGGTACAGAAAATTGCTAATTTTAAATCATAATAAAGAGTTAAAGTTCTGTTCTCTACAACTCCTCTGACTTTTAAAATATTTCCAGACATTCTGTAACAAACACCCAAAGCAGGCCATAAGAATGGAATACAAAAAAAAACAATTCTTTTAAATTTTCTAACAGACGTACATATACATATGTATGTATGTAATGCATATAACAACATACATATATAAATAGAGAGATGGAGAGGAGGATAGAGAGAGAATAACAAAAAATATTTTTTGCATCAGTAAAGTTCACATATGTTAACTTTGTTTTATAACGGCTGTTTCTAACTGGTATGCACATTTGATTGTATTATTATAAAATATATAAGTGTGAGTGTATGTGTATGCATTCGATTGATATGTGTCTGTTACAATTTGCTGCGTTGCTTTTCTCTTCTATATTTGAATGGATTTTCTATGGTAATCCTTTAACTCGTTTTTTTATATTTTTATCACTCCACTTGCTGTATGTTTCACTTTTATTATGTTTCACTGTAACTCTTTTTTCTGTTCTGTTGCTGGCAATATTCAATGCATATGCATATGAGTGTGCACATATGATTGCATTGGTGTTAGTATTGGTGCGTGTTTATGCATTCTGTTTATGGTTTATATGCACCAAGAGAGAGAGAGAGAGAGAGAGAGTGAGAGAGTGATCATTATAATGCTCTCACCCTTAGTGCCCCGATGCCAATATGCATATGAATAGTTTTCTGTTGATGACTTTGTTTATGAGTGTGTGTGTGTGTGTGCGCAGTTATAAAGCTATAGATTGATAGACACAGACAGAGAGGCAAACATTTAGACATGCACAGCATGCATGTGCATATTACAACAACAATATCGTCATCATCATCATCGTCATCATGCTCGTTATTATCATAATAAATAAATATCATGATAATAATGATACGACATTTCATAACATAACTGTATCATTCACACACACACATACACATACCGTAACATGATATTCATCAATGGCGTAGTGTAACACACCAATGAATTGGTTTGTGTGTGTAGAGGGGGATTCAACCCTCGTAGAATTAACATTTGTGATAAATTGCCTTTACGTGATAAGCATTAAAATCATGTGTGTGTCTGTCTGTCCCTCTGACTTTCAGCCTCTATGTATGGATATATGCTTGTGTATATATGTTTGTAAGTTAATCTCATGCTTATTTTGTTTCTTTTTTTTTAGCTTTTCGCTGCTTGGTAAGGAGGGGGAAAATTCAAATCGTATTGAATAAAAAAAAAGGGAATGATTCATGCACCCACTTGGCATGTAGTTGTGATGTTTTATTCACAAAAAGATTTCAAGTCAAGTTTTCTTAAGTGCCCTAAAAAATAAGAACAAAAAAAACGTTTTTTTTTGTTTGCCAATAAAAAAAAGGGTAAAAGAACTGGTGATTGTTTTTTTTTTGGGAACACAAGATCAAAAGATATGAAGGCGTTAAATAGAATAAAAAGGGAAGACATTATGACTCTTCAAACTTATAAAACAGCGGCAGTCTTTTTGTCAATTCAATAAACCTGTAATGAACATATAAAATATGAATTTGAAATAAAAAATGTAAACATTTTTATTCCATTCTTAAGTAGAGGCCTGCTTTAAGTAGGGAAAGTACTTTAAGTAGGGAAAGTAGATGAAAGGCTTAGAGCCTCAGAATCCTAATACGTCCAATCTCTTCTATCCTTATCGCCACTGCCTTCACTCCTGCAATCATTCTACTAATCCCAAGATTTTAGAGTTGACTTATGAGCTCCTGTGTGAAGTCGCCGTAGTCTAGTAGGTAGTGTGTTGGCTTATTAGACGTAAAGCCAGGGTTTGAACCCCAGGCCAGACATCAAAATAAAATACAAAAAGTAGATTTCTAGCAAAAACTTCGAGAGTAAATAAAATTGCCTTGAAAACGTTTCTCAAAAATCTGTCGTTTGGAGTCGACTTGAAACTGTAGGTCCCGCCACGCATGTATAAAATTAACACACACAACATAAGTGGTGTGAGAAACTAGGACGTTGTACAATGGGTCCATTCGACCTCCGGGTACTGTACTTGTCTTAATTGACAAGTACACGTCCTCTAGCCTAACCTAACCTAACCTATGAGGTCCTGTTATAGTCTGTAAAACCCTGAGGAAGAGTCCTCTGAATCCAAACTTCACTATCCTGGTAAGAATGCCTTCAAATAACCTCAGAAATTTCTTGTCGCCCGTGCCTTCACTATCAAGATTCCTCTATTAAGCTTAAGATATTTGAGTTGATTTTAGAGCCTCTGTTGAAAATTCATCAAATCATTCTGAACGTAAAACTTACTGGCTTATCCCGTTTCCTTATTCAAGTGGGTCTAAATGGTTTAAATTGTTCATGGTATCGCTTTTGAGTTAAATGAAAGAGAATTTCATGACAATGTTGACAAACACATAGCAAAACTATCTGGGCTTGCGCTGAAAGTTCAATTGGTCACCGCGATCCAGCCAGCCTTGGTTTTTATCACCTGTCTGTTGCAGAATTCCATTGATTTTGTGGCGATTTATCTGGATTATTAAGGTTTCTCAAAGAAATTACTAAGCACTACAACATTCATATCAAAAGGGTTGCAAAATTCAGTCGTATTCCAGGAAACTCTTGAGCGGGTGAATTGGCCAGAAGCAACACAACCTCCGAAGCCTGTTGCTAACCTGCAAGCATAGTAAAGACCACGGGGTAATAGTCTTCATTAACAACACATGGATAGTCTCTGATACGCAGAAGTTAGCGAAGCAAATATGAAAATCGTACAGTATGTTCAAACTCCAAAGTTGCCAAACCAAGGCCGTTGACAAAGTCATTACCGGATATTGCATGATACTTACATAAGTGCAATCTAAGCAGAATTTGTAGAAACAAGGAAAAGGAACAAAAGGTTCTTTATTTGCTTGCTATAGCACTAACATAAGAAAAAAAGCTTTGAGATTCATACAAAATATGAAATTTTTTCAATTTAAAATATTTTTTAATACCTGAGATGCTTTATTTTAAAGCTTTGTGGCTGAGTTATGTTAAGCTTTACAAGATGCAGGTTTTGAAGTAAGACTTATGCACAGTTCTAGTTTAATTTAATAAAATTTCATTTAAATTAAGGGCTCCGTTCGATAACTACAGCCTAAATAGGGATTTAATATTTTCCAATTAATATTAATCATACGCCTACGTATACAAAAATATTACAAAAACGGAATATTTTTCAAGATTTCCTAGTATTTTTAAAGGAGTTGATTTGAACCAATATTTTTCATTATTTATGTTCTTTTGTGTCTGATTTAGAACCTCTACCATTGCCTATGTGCCACAACAACCCTGGCTTCTAAACAGTAGCATAAGGGAAAATATACTCTTTGGCGAATCCTTTCGTCCCAGACGCTACGATTTCGTTTTGGAAGCTTGTGCGCTTAAACCTGATATTGATTTAATGCCTGCGGGGGATTTAACAATTATAGGCGAAAGGGGATTAAATCTATCGGGAGGCCAAAGGCAAAGAATAGCTATTGCCAGAGCCTTGTATTCGTCAGCCAATGTGGTAATAATGGTGAGTTAAGCTTTAAGGCTTCTTTTAATTTTAAGTTTTCTTCTTTGATTTTCTTTTCTTTGTTTTTTTTATAAATAACAGGACGATCCTTTATCATCGTTGGACAATGAAGTGGCCCGTCACATTTTCGAACAGAGCATTAAGAAAATGCTATTGAAAGCCAATCGTACTGTCATCTTAGTGACACAACAATTAAATTTACTACAGCAGGCCCACTATGTAAGTGATATTTTAAGTTCTGCTTTTTTTTCGGTTTTTCTTTGTAAAGGAGGGAGAGGCATTATCAAAACTGTCACTTACTGGTGCTTGCAAATGGAAATGTAATAAATTTTTCTATTTCAAGACACTCAACAAGATTTGAAAATTTTATTTTTGGGAAAAAGGTTTCAGGTTTTCATTTCTTTTTTAGCTTCAAGGCCTTAAGTTCGTTATTATTAGAAGCTAAAAAGGAAAGATTTTTTGTTGTTTTTGTTGTTGAGTTAAAATATTTTTATTTTATTATGTTTTTAAATTCATTCATCATAAAAATTTTGTTTTGCTTCTGCTTCTGCTTTCCTTTATGGTCTTCCTTCCAACAATTTTTTCAATTTTCCTTGTTCAAGTACGTTCTTGGCGATTAAACAAAAACAACAACAAGAATAAAAAATATTTAATCTATTGCTGCCACATTTTTTCTGTAATATTTCCTTATGACACTGTTAAGGTTTTGTTTCTAGTCCTCTCACCTCCTCCATTCGGAACATTTCCATTTGCTTTGCCTTCCTAAAGAGTCCGCCAAATAACTTTTTTTTTGAAAATGCTTTAAAAAGAAAAACTTCTGAATATTTTCTCAAATTTCTTTTTTTATTTAAAAGTACAATCCTTCCGGTTAATAATGGAAAAGAATTTCATTCAAATGGCTGGCCATGCAGTAGCCTACACGATCGGTCCAATTTTTAAGCACATTATCGATTGTGTTCAGCTGTATTTCACCAATGGCTTCACGCATATTGTCCTTTAAAGCGTCAATTGTCTCTGGCTTGTCGGCGTAACACTTATCTTTGACGGCACCCCACAAATAATAGTCCAACGGTGTCAAATCGCAGCTCCAAGGTGGCCAAATGACATCAGCTCTGCGGCTGATAATGCGATCTTCAAAAACAAGGCGCAAAACATCGAGTGTAGCTTCGGCTGTGTGGCACGTAGCACCGTATTGTTGAAACCAAATGTTGCCAATATCCTCCTCTTTGATTTTTGTGAACAAAAATTCGTTTAACATGGCCGATAACGATCGCCATTGACTGTAACGGCCACTCCTTGCTCATTTTCGAAGCAAAAATGGCCCAATTATGCCTCTGGACCAAAATCCGCACCAAACAGTGACTCGTTTTGGGTGCGTCGGCTTTTCAATGTATGCGTGTGGATTTTCTGTGCCCCAAATGCGACAATTTTGCTTGTTTACATACCCGCCAAGAACAAAATGAACTTCATCTGAAAAGATGATTTTTTTTGCCAAAATCGGCATCTTCTGTAAGTCGATCGCAGGCCCACTTAGCGAAGCGAAAACGTATTGGATGGTCAATTGGCTTCAAGTCCTGAACCAATTGGACTTTGTATGGCGTCATACCAAGTTCTTTATGCAAAATTCGTCTCAATGATGTCTCCGAAATGTTCAATTGTTGAGAACAACGGTGAATTGATGTTGATGGCACTTCACGATCACTTTCTGCCACAGCAGCAATATTCTCGGGTGTACGCACTGTTTTTGGCTTTTCACGCTTTGGTTTATCGATGAGGATGCCAGTTTCTTTCACTTTTTCCACATGATAACGAACATACGGAGCTTACGGTGCTCCTGTTCTTCCAAAATCCGTACGCAATTTTCGCACAGATTCTGCATTCCAAACAATGACTCGTTTTGGGGGCGTCGGCTTTTCAATGTATGCGTGCGGGTTTTCTGTGCCCCAAATGCGACAATTTTGCTTGTTTACATACTTGCCAAGATTAAAATGAGCTTCATCTGTAGGCTACTGCATGGCCAGCCGAGGCAGCCATTTGAATGAAATTATTTTCCATTATTAACCGGAAGGATTGTACTTTCAAATAAAAAAAGAAATTTGAGAAAATATTCAGTCGGTTTTCTTTAAAGCATTTTCAAAACAAAAAAAGTTATTTGGCGGACCCTTTATTTCAAAAACATTTCCTTTATTTTCCTTTATTTTTTTGCTTTTATTCTTATTGAATATCATTTTTATTTACATTATTTCCTTTGCTATCATTTTTTATCTCTCTCTTGTTTTCTTTCTCTCTCCCTGTGTGTGTGTGTGTGCTATAACAGTTAATTGTATTGAAAGATGGCTGTCTGCAAGCATCCGGCAGTTATAAGGATATTGAATTGACTCATCCCCATATAATCGCTAAATGGAATTCAATAATTGCCAAAGCCAATGCAAAAGAACAACAAAACAAGTGAGTAAAAAAATTGAAAAGAAAAATTAAAAACAGAATCGTGTTTTTATTCATGAATTGACTGACCATTTGGAATGAAGAAAAAAACAAAAAAAAACATTCCATTTTTTCATTATTGTTGCAGCCAGCAGTCAACGCTAAAGATAATGAACGAATGAAAGAACAAATTTTTTGATTAACAATGAAAGGAAAAAAACTGAAACAGAAAACAAAACTAGAAATAATAATTCAAATAATGCAAAGGGGAATTAATTAAATAAATTGCAAAAAAATAAACAAAAACAAAATGAAAAATACATAACAGAGATCAGCAATGAATCGCTTTTTCGCTACTCTTGAGTACTCATGAAATTTTGAGTATGAGTGAGCCAACAGTATTGAAATCCAACTACTCTGATTCATTCGTACTCACAACAACATTGATTTATAAGTACAAGTTGTAATGAGTATGAGTACAACGTTGACATCAAACTCATAACATTTAAACTATGTTTGATTCATACGCCTAATCATTCAGATTCATAAATTTAGAAAAATACTTATAATACTTATAAATGAATCGAGTGATTCGAATCATTCGTCAAAATTTACAGTCTTAGTTGTTGTTGCATTTACAAAGAAAGAAGAAAGACATAAACAAAAAAGACAAAGACAGCAAGCAGAGCAAACACACAACCTTCTTGTGAGTATTGTAGTGTTCGTGAGCGAATCATACTTATTTTGTGATTCGAGTATACGATGAGTCATGGAGAGTCGAAATCAATAACATCATGCGTATTGTTAAGTACGAGTACCATGAGTATTTCAAACTTTGAATATAAGTAGTATGAGTATGACATTAAAATAAGTATGAATGCGTATAAGTATCAGAAATTATAAGTATGATTCGAATCTACTCAGCGTTTTGAATACTCATTGCTGACCTCTGATACATAACATGATATATAAAGGGTTATCCATTTATTGGGCTCAAAAGCTAGTTAAAGTTTTTTTATTTTATATTTTTTTTTTATTTTTTTTTTATTTTTCGAACGTCCCCGGCCTCACACTAACCCACCCTCACCCGACCGCGGAGGGCTCGTCCCCATTACGTAGGGACACGTACACACTACAGTCCGGGTAAGGGTACTTTTCCCTTGGCAACGAGAACATAAATCAGCTACAGAACTTAATCACAAGCTGAATAAAGTAACAATAATACAAGGAACTACCTATGACAAGAACGAAAATACATTTTTATATAATAATTTACAAATTTTATATTACAACCACTACAATTAAAATCCATAAAATCATAATATAAGTTAAAATCATTACATAATCTAGGAAAAGGAAAATTACATCCATAGTGCGGTCTATAAAAATCTAAAGAAAGAGGGCGATAGTGTCGTGAAAATCTTGCTGGAATACTGAAATTCAGGTTACAAAGCAAAAACTCAGAATCAATATCACCTTTAACCAGATTAAAAACAAAACAAATCCCTACAACAGCCCATCTACGTTCTAAAGATGGAAGTTTTATCAAACCTAATCTAGCCTCATATGAGGGAAACCCATTTGCACAATCCCATCCTAAGCCACGTCAACAGAATCATAAAAACTGCTTCTGCACAGACTCTATTGAATCACTATGACAACGATAGTATGGATTTCAAATAATAGACGCAGACTCCAAAATAGGTCTAACAAGCGAAATGTATAGCAGTCTCGTTATAAAGGGCGTTTTTTATAGAGGTATAGAACTTTAAGTTGCAATAAAACAACGATGGATTATTCGATTGACATGAATTTTATTTGTCCGAAAGATAATCTTGTGGCATTACATTTTAAATATGATTTCTGGCATATGACCGCCACGGCTGGCGCGGATGTAGTCCAATCTGGACGTCCAATTTTCGATGACTTTTTCCAACATTTGTGGCCGTATATCGGCAATAATACGGCGAATGTTGTCTTCCAAATGGTCAAGCGTTTGTGGCTTTACCGCATAGACCAATGACTTTACATAGCCCCACAGAAAGTAGTCTAGCGGTGTTAAATCACAAGATCTTGGAGGTCAATTCACAGGTCCAAAACGTGAAATTAGGCGGTCACCAAACGTGTCTTTCAATAAATCTATTGTGGCACGAGCTGTGTGACATGTTGCGCCGTCTTGTTGAAACCACATATCCTGGACATCATGTTTATTCAATTCAGGAATGAAAAGGTTAGTAATCATGGCTCTATACCGATCACCATTGACTGTAACGTTCTGGCCACCATCGTTTTTGAAAAAGTACGGACCAATGATTCCACCAGCCCATAAAGCGCACCAAACAGTCAGTTTTTCTGGATGTAACGGTGTTTCCACATACACTTGAGGATTACCTTCACTCCAAATGCGGCAGTTTTGTTTGTTGACGTAGCCATTCAACCAGAAGTGCGCTTCATCGCTAAACAAAATTCGCTTATGAAAATCGGGAACAACGGTAATCTCGTTTTGGGCCCATTCGACGAATCTACGCCTTACTTGATGGCTCAAGTTTGGCTTCAAATCTTGCACGAGTTGGATTTTGTAAGCACGCAAACCAAGATCCTTCCGCAAAATCTTCCATAAAGTGGATGGATACAGATCCAATTCCTGTGCTCGATGGCGGATGGACTCATTCGGGTCTTCCTCAATGCTACGCTCTACAGCAGCAATAGCTTCTTCTGTACGCACCGTACAGCGTCTCTGGGGATGCGAGTTATCAATAAGAGTAAACGTGGTGCGAAAACGTTCCATGGTTAATCGAATTAACTGCTCTGATGGACGATTTTGTCGACGATAAAATGGACGTAGTGCGCGATACGTTTTCAGCACAGAACCATTATTTTCGAAATAAAATTGCACTCTTTGCAAGCGTTGTTCAGGCGTGAGTCTATTCACGATGAATTGCCAAACCAAACTGAAAATAAATCACTTGACGGCTGTTAAATCGGTCGCCATCTTGAAAAGTAATGCCAACTTAAAGTTCTATACCTCTATAAAAAACACCCTTTATAAGGATCAATGAATTCCCTAGCCCATCTTTTCACAAAACCAAGAACAACCCGAGCCTTGCCTACCATCATACTAATATGATCAATAAAAGACAATTTCATATCCAATAATACTACCAAATCAAGACATGTAGTCACAGTTTCCAAAGGGCAAGAATTAATCACATAGGTAGACGAAATTAAGCCCCCGCGAGAGAAAACCATGCATTTACATTTCTTCAAGTTAAGATCCATTAAATTAATTCCGCATCAAGTTGCAAACAAATCAATATTTCGCTGAAGAACAGCCTGACCATGATCACCATCAAAAGTATAAAATAATTTAACGTCGTCAGCATACATCAGAATATTACAATCAGAAATAGCACAAGGAAAATCATTAAGAAACAATAAGAACAGTAAAGGACCCAAATGGCTACCCTGTGGAACACCAGAAGTAACATATACAGTCTTAGGCAATACATTCCTAAACAATACTCTCTGAGTCCTAAGGGAGAGGTAGGAGTCCAGCCAACGATGAATAATATCAGGAATACCGATTAATGAAAGCTTAAGAAGCAAAATTATATGATCAACCCTATCAAAAGCTTTACTGAAATCAGTATAAATTACATCAGTCCGAGCTCTGGCAAGAAAACCCCTGAAAACATGTGTAGTAAATTCAAGAAGATTAGTGACAGTCGACCTACCTTTTCAAAAACCATATTGGCAAGGGGATATTAAAGATCTCGAATTAAAAAAGAGATAATCCGTTACCAGTATCCACCATTATTATCATACATACATACATAATTGGTCATTACAAGCCTACAGTCAGGATTACGACCTAGCTTCTCTTATCACTCATGTTGGGTGCGATAATTTTTATACACTAGTGGCGGAATCTACAATTTGAAGTCGATTCTGAACGACAGATTTTATGAGAAACTTTTTCATGGCAATTTTTATTTTTACTCTCAGAGTTTTTGCCAGAAATCTGCGGCTGAGAGGAAGTCGTCGAAGAAATATTTTCTTCATATTTTCGTTTTGATGTCTGACCTGGGGTTTGAACCGATGCCTTGCGTCTAATAAGCCAACACACTACCTACTAGACAGCGTCCTATATTTCTTTTAATTTAAAGAAAATCTTCAAATATTGGCAATATGTTCATAGGATTATAGGAAGAAGATTGTACAATTAGGGAACTTTATCCTGATGTCAATCGCTGGACTTAATCGTTTGTTATCGCATCGTCTTGTGTCTTATCTGTGTAATTCCTCCACTTCTCATTCTCCCCTTTCCTACATCCTCTTTTTTAATCCCTTCCCTCTGTAAGGACGTTGTACAATGGGTCAATTCGACCTCCGGGTACTGTACTTCTCTTTATTGAGAAGTACATGTCCTCTAACCTAACCTAACCTAACCTATCGAATCAAATCTGCATAGACGATTCTTCTGGTGAAGTGTCTTCAATAAGAATTGTAATGCGCGGTTCATTGATACAGTCTTAAGCTCTGTTGCAATGCAGATTACGACCACGACGTTGCGTACCGCCCCAGCAAAGACCCTCCATGTTGTGAATGCATCATCCTGAATGTGTATGGACTTCGGTCCTCCTTAAGGTTAGGTTAGGTTAGGTTAGAGGACGTATACTTGTCAATTAAGACAAGTACAGTACCCGGAGGTCGAATTGACCCATTGTACAACGTCCTAGTTTCTCACACCACTTATGTTGTGTGTGTTAATTTTATACATGAGTGGCGGGCCCTACAGTTTAAAGTCGACTCCGAACGACAAATTTTTTTGAGAAATTTTTTCATGGCAATTTTTATTTACTCTCAGAGTTTTTGCCAGAAATCTGCTGAGAGGAAGTCGCCGAAAAAATACTTTTTGTATTTTGGCTTTGATGTCTGGCCTGGGGCTCGAACCCAGGCTTTTGCGTCTAATAAGCCAACACACTACCTACTAGATTACGGCGACTTCTCGGTCCTCCTTAATGTATGCCGGAAATTTCTTAGGGAAATTTCAAATCCCTCATAAGTAATCTTTACCCGGGTTTTAGATCCTAGGTATTTGGACGGATATTGCATTCCTTATTAACTGCTCGGAACTGGTATATTTTGTGAAGTGTTAATGGGCATAGCTCTTCTAATTGCTTTAATTAAACTTGTATTCTCCGGCTGGCCGCTATAGCCTAGACAATAGTGTGTTGGCTTAGTAAAAGAAAGTTCCAGAGTTCAAAGCTCAGCTCTGATATCTGAAGAAAAAATATATTCGTTTCAGCAAAATCTCTGAGAGTAAACTAAATGCCATGAAAATGCCTCTCAAATCTCTCTTGTTGGCACTGTCTGACCAACAGCATATTGGTGTTACGATTGCCAGAGTCAATGCAGAGTCAATGCAGATTCAATGCAGCATATGCAGTATTGCTGATTTGCTGAAATTCGTTTTTCTGTGGTTTTTACAGGCCAATACTCTACTGAAATGAAAGCCGAAAGATTTGTTATTCTCTTGAATGATTTTTGCAGGAGCTATGAATCTGAAAAGGATTGCAAGGTTATCTTTCACTGTGTGTACCAGTTCCAAGCTTTTGGTATGAAGAGATTGCATTTCCGAAACTCTTATTTTCAGTTATCTCTGACTGCATTCTTGAAAATAAGGCCTATGGCAGTAGTTAGTTTTATTTTTCGAACTGTTTGATATCCGAATTGGATATTGATTCCAAAATGAGCCTAATCTGTGACTTAAGTAGACCATAGAGATCCAACACCAAACCTTTGAAGAAATTGAATGCTGGCTAATGCAAGAGAGTTGAAAATATGAAGGAGTCCTCTGTATAGGGTTCTCCCTATCCCCCAGTTCAAATTATGTTTCTTTAAGTGTAGCAATTCCACTTCAAGCCCTCGTATGATTGTCTAGTTCATTTGTAGTTTTAACCCTTTGACGGACACTGACGTCTATAGGGTTTCTGGGGGGGACATGACGTGTATACACGTCATAAATTGTTTCCTTCATAAAATCATTATATACAGCAAGTGTCCCACGGGAAGGCCTCCTAAAATTTTGGTGTCCGTCAAAGAGTTAAATTGTTGCCCTTCTCACTTTGTTTTAATCGCCTTCCGAGCATTTCCCGTGTGATCACTTATTCGTCGTCTCACGTTTGTCTTTTCAAATCCCCTTAACATTTCGATTTTAAATACCTTTTTTAAATACCCCCCTCGTATTTCGATTATGGTCTGTTGTTGTGGGAAACTTTTTTAGAATCGAAATTTCCTATTGCCATCGCAGAGTTAATCATTGTGAAAATAACTGTCATTTAATGATTTCTGTTGAGGAAAACGTGTGGAAAACTTTATGAAAATTTACTTTTTAAATGAACGGCTTAGTTTCCCTTAAAATGACTGACTTCCTGTTAATAATTTCTTATTTCCTCCCCCCGTTTTAAAGACTAAGTCTCCGTTATTATTTCCTTTACGGCTGGTTATGGCTGACAGTTTTCTACCTTTTCGTACTCGTTCGCTCGCTCGGTCTCTCTCCCTCTCTCTCTCTTCTATGTGGGCTTTTGTCTATGTATTGTTATTAAAATATTGTTCTTCTATTAAATTTTTATACTCCATAAATTTTCATTTCTCATATACATACACACACGTATACTTACTGTGTGAAAACTTTAATAAAAAAGAAGAAGAAAAAGAAAATGAAATTTTCCATTTTCTCAGACATTGTTGGTGGGGGCAGGGTGAAAGATATAGAATTACAAGAAAAACACCGGCAGCAACAGCAGCAGCACAAGTAATAACGTTGAAGAGGACTTTGTTTAGACTATGAAAAGTATCTTAAATACACAATCACTAACCCTCTTAAAATTATAGCTCTGACCCTATTTAGAGTCGAAGTCAAACAGTCAGTTAGTCAGTCAGTTGCTTCAATACTACTACTACTACTACTGCTTTTGCTACTGCTTTTGCTACTGCTTTTGCTACTGCTATTGCTGTTGCTACTACTACTACTACTACTTGTGATGTGATGCTTGCAATTCAATTAAGCAGATGAACTGTGTATGACTATTACTCTCCATAGTTGTTGGTTATTATTCCTATTGCTGCTGCTCTTCTATGTTGCTGTGTATGTACTATACTGGAGTGGCAATGTGTTAGCATGTTGCAGATTGTGCTGATACTGAAGCTGGTAAAAATTAAAACCATTCCCAGCCAACCAACCCTCAAGAGTAACTTTACATCATCAACACCGACATCATCATCTATTTTTTTATTATTAAGTTTTTGTGTTGGTTGGGGTATGATGGCAGTTGTTAGAGTCTACTAATGATAGTAAAAGTAGTTGTTAAAGTATAAGTTACTAACTGGTTCCTTATAATGACTAGAAGGCCTAAATAAGTTAATTACAGGTGGTAGTCTCTCAAGTGGAACGTAACTAAAACAAAAATAACGTAAATATTCCCACAAAACAAAAAATGGGGGGTAGTATGGAAATGAAAATATTATTTAGGGTCTCTTTCAAATACGAGGGTGGCAGTTGAATGGTTTCGTAAGATCTTTTTTGGACTTTTTTGTTGAACAAAAATTCAAAATTTTTCAAAGTAGCACACGAGTTATGTGCGATAATAAGATTTCTGTTCAATCGAAACGTAAGAGACAACGTTACTTGCAATCTTGAGGAGCTTACGTTACGTAGAACTATCCTATAGTTTCATTATCGCAGTTATTTTCGAAATAATAAAAACTATAACGTGTATGCAGTTACGTTACGTTAAACCTTGTGGATGATACGTTACGTAAGGATCTAGTGCATACTGTTATCAAATTTTATTATTGAAATGCTTATTGTACTTATTTAACGAAAGATTAGGCGTGTGACGTATATTCAGTTACGTTACATAAACTCTTATGGGTATTACGTTACGTAAGGATCTATTACATATTGTTAACAAACTTTGTTTTTGAAGCACTTATTGAACGAAAGAGTAGGCGTCTGACGTATATGCAGTTACGTTACGTTAAATTTTATGGATGTTACGATACGTAAGGATCTATTACATACTGTTATTAAATTTTATTATTGAAGTACTTATTGAACGAAAGAATAGACATGTGGTTACGTTACGTATGTTCTTAAGGTAATTACGTTACGTTTATTTGATTTTTTGTAAGAGAAAACTGTATTTCAGTTATCAAATGCGTATAAAATGAAAAATATGCAGTTACGTTACGTATACTCTTATGGATATTACGTTACGTAAGAAGCTTTTACATACTGTTAACAAACTTTATTATTGAAGTACTTATTAAACGAAAGAGTAGGCATGTGACGTATATGCAGTTACGTTACGTTACATTTTATGGATGTTACGTTACGTAATGATCTATTACATGCTGTTATCAAATTTTATTATTGAAATATTTATTGAACGAAAGAGTAGGCGTATGTTTTACGTTACGTATGTTCTTAAGGTTACTACGTTACATTTATTTGATTTTTTGTAAGAGAAAACTATATTTCAGTTATCAAATGCTTATCAAATGAAAAATATGCATTTACGTTACGTATACTCTTATGGATATTACGTTACGTAAGAAGCTTTTACATACTGTTAACAAACTTTGTTATTGAAGTACATATTGAACGAAAGAGTAGGCGTGTGACGTATATTCAGTTACGTTACATAAACTCTTATGGGTATCACGTTACGTAAGGATCTATTACAAATTGTTATCAAATTTTATTATTGAATTACTTATTGAACGAAAGAGTAAGCATGTGGTTATGTTACGTATGTTCTTAAGGTTATTACGTTACGTTTATTTGATTTTTTGTAAGAGAAAAGAGTATTTCAGTTATCAAATGCATATTAAATGAAAAATATGCAGGTACGTTACGTATCCTCTTATGGATATTACCTTACGTAAGAATCTTTTACATACCTTTATTATTGAAATGATATTTTGTTACTAAATGCTTATTGAACAAAAGAGCAGACATAGGGTTACGTAACGTATAACCTTAGGTATACAACGCTACATTAGAATGAAAATTTTTAATTAAATTTTGAAATTTTGTTGAATGGAAAATTTATTCACCATCACCACCCTCGTATTATTTAAAGCTATTTTGTTAGGCTTGAAGAAATCTTAAAGTATTTGACATGCCATAAGGTTTCCAAAAACTCTCATCATAGGAATGATGATGGGGCTATTAAAGCTTGAGACAAGAAAGAAGAGGAGCCATTATTATGAACTATTTTTTTCTTCTTCTTCTCCTTTTTGTTGTTGTTGTTGTTGTGGTAAGAGAAAAACAATATTTAACAAAACATTGAACATTGAACATTTCTAAATATAAAATCAACTTAAACACTGACAGGCATTAAGAGATTCCTTTAGCCTCAGACAAACACTTTAGAGAGAGAGAGAGACCCACATTTAAGGTTGTAGCATAAGCGAGGGGGGGAAGGTTTGTAAGGCAAACGTTAAAACTTTTTTTCTTTCTTTTGGGCAATTATTTGTTAAACACTTTAAACATTTTTGGAATGTTTTTTTATTGTTGTTGTTTTGCTTACAGTTCAAGCGAGAATGCCGCTTTAGGACGTACAGCTCGTGAACGTTGGAAATTATTTAAAAATGTAGCCAAATTGGGTTTACAAAGAACAGGCAGTACCAGTAACAGCTCCACCGCCGCCATCATCACACAGCCGGCACATGGCAGTGGCCATAATAATGTTAATAATACGGCCACAAATAGACGGCCAGATGAGATTGATGCGGAAACGGAAATGAAAACAACGTCTATGGAAAATATTTTGGCTGTCGATGATGATGTGGATGCCTACAATGCCATGATAATGCCACAACTGGTGAGTTGTTGTGTACCGTTTTTCCTTTTTAATTTTTATGCATGAATTGTTTACAGTTATTTTTAAATTATTTTTATTTGTTTGTTTACTGTCTCTGTCCCCCACATCTCTGCCATCTCTCCCATCTTGTGTTTTGTTTATAAAAACATAAGAAGAGGTTTTGTTTATTTATTCATTAAAAAAGTATTTGAAAGAGAGAAGAATTATTTACAGAATACTGGTGGTGCTAGTGATTGTCTTGAGGCATCATTTGGATGGGGATGTAATTTTTAAATTTCCAGAAAATTTAAATCTAATATTGAACATTTTCTGTCTTTAAACAGTCTTCCATGATGTCTCACAACACCAGCTTCAAACTGAAACGTACACCCTCCACTGTCTATGGCTCACGTCATCTCATTTATGATGTTCCCCTACCCTTGGATGAATGCCAAACTGAAAATGTAATTCTAAGACGTAGAAGACGTACCAGCAGTCGTAGTGATAACCAGCCAAAGGCGCGTCCTAGTTCCAGAGCCTCCAGTCGCTTAAGTAACATCAGCAATACACCCACGGAATTAAGGCGCAGCATACTGACCAATAGCTGTGGCAGTGCCACCAGTTATATGACCAATTTAAGCAGCGGTTATGGTGGCGATGAGACACCAGTCTCACGCACCCAATCATGGCAGCCATTTACCGCCAACAACAAACAACACCAGCCAGTATCAAGAAACATTAGCTCACCACCAGCCTTTGACCAGCAACAGGTCAAAGAGGAAGAAGACGAAAGAGACTCGGATGCTGCTTTAGTTGCGGATTTAGTTAAGACCTCAACCAGCAGCAGTGGATTTCAACAGTTTCTACGCCGCATGTCCATGAGAAAATCCTTGAGGCTAAAGGGTAAAGTGCCACAAACACACGCTCGTAAAATGCATGCCAATACCGGCTCAATATTGTAAGTTTAAATAGGGGGCGGTGAACTATTTAAAGATTATTTTCTACTTCTTCTTCCTGTTCTTGTTCATAAAAATCTTCAAAACTTTTATTTAATTTTGTTGCCTGAAAAAGTTTTCTTTATGGCAACGTAGTACCACAATATTGAAACGAAATAATGTTGCTTTTAAAACTTTATTTCTATATTTTCTGTTTATTTTTATTTTCTTTCATCATTTCCTTTTGTTTTTGTTTTTATTATGTGTGTATGTGCCACCCCTCGTATAGAAGCATCTCCGAGGAATCGGGTATTGCTGGATGTGCAGCTGCATCAGTGCCATCAATTGAATTGAGTTCAGTGACAGCAACGGATGTTGAAACAGAAACGGAAAGTTGGTTGGCTGGCATAGAGAATGAAGTATCCATACAAGGTAAAGTAAACAACTCTTATAAGCATAAATATAAATACCATTGAGAGCAAAAATAGATTAAAGTGAATGTGAATTTAATTTAACTTTCAAGCTGGTTTTTGAGCTTAATTTTAAAGTAGTGATGCTTTAAATTGCCAAGACCTGATATTGATTGTTAAGAACGATTACGTAGGACTTGTCAGTTAGTTTTGGGGCACATAAAAGGTTAAAGGTCATCACTTTAGTTTTCAAAATATAAAACAAAACTAAAAAAATAATCCACAATATTTCACAAAAAACTAAGCCAGAGAAATAACATAAGTAAACTGAAAGGTCAAAGGTCAAATTGGAATTTTTTTGATGGAATAGACTGTTACGTTTTACCTTTTAAAAACGTTTGCAAATGAAAATAAAAATAAATTTGTGGTCAGTTTTAATTAAAATTCTTTATTGTTCGCCCAATTCTATGTGGCACTGTTCATAACTTGATGTAAACAACAACAATTGCTCTTCTTTGTTATTCCTCGGTTTATACACTTTGCATAAACAATAACAATTACTGGACAATTATTCGACAGATCTTTGTAACGGAGATCTTCAAACCACGTTTACTCTCTTCAAACGCATCGCATCTTCACACAAGACTAACTGAACTTTACTAACTAACTCAGTCGCCTGCTTGATCTTGCCTTTTATATGGCAGAGTAAACAGCCTGATGAATCTTCTTGAAGGCGAATGTTCAGTACTTCACCTTCTCCAAATCTCTATAAATGTAAGCATCGTTGTTTACATTTATTCTTGTAGTGTTTGTTGTTGTATTTTTGTTTACTTGTTTACCATATTTTTTTATGCTGGTGTTTGTTGTTGTTATATTAAGCAGTACGACAATTTGTAAACAGGTTTGGTTACTGCATTGTTATGTTTTTGTAGCTTTTGTTTATAATTTTAATGTTAAGCGATGTAAAAGTGAAACACCAGTATCTAGATTTTTTCATTTTCATAACAATATAAAAGGTCAAAGGTCATCACTTTAGTTTTGAAAATACAAAACAAAAATAAAAATGTTTTCACAATATTTCACAAAAAAACTAAGCCGCAGGAATAACATAAGTGAACTGAAAGGTAGTATATGCTGCAGTTTATTTGACTGTTTTTCTAGTTACACTTATTTACCTCTCATTGCAATATTTTTTCTTCTTCTTGGAAAATATACTTTTTCTGCACAGGTTGCAATATACCTGAACGTGCATTGTATCAAGTTTTTTGAGTCAAGTTGTGTTGTGTGGCACAATGTTGACTCGTTGCGAGAATAGATAAGAAAATAAAAAAAAAGAAAAAGTTTTCCCAACTGTTGCCCACTTTTCAATTGTAGGAAACGCCGGTGTTTATTAAGCACTAATGATGAGTGATATTAAGTGCGATAGTGTGGAGCAGCAACAAAGCAACAATTGTTAGTAGCATCCTTGCAACAATTGGCAACAATTCAAATTGAATTGTTTTTAATTGATTGAAGTTTTCACATCTCAATTCCATTCAATAATTCTACAAAGGGGGTGTGAAGAAGGTAGTGAAAGAAAAAAACTTTAAAACTTTATTTTCGATTTAAAAAAACAAACGGAAAAATTGCGTAAAAATTATTTAAAAAATATACTAAAGGGGGTTGGCTTTCCTGGATTTGTTTTTCTTAAGAATTTATAAAAATTAAGGTCAAAGGTTATATCAATTTTTTCACTCATTTTTTGTAGTCAAACTAGTGTTTCCTGTTGTTTGTCTCTTTGCATATTTATTTTGTTAAAATATCCGTTTGGTTTTATTTAAAAATATTCCATTAAATTTTGTTTAATGAAAACTTTTAAAAGCAAAAATACATCCGCTTTGTATAGCTTTTTGAGTGAGAAAAAACTATTTTTGAAAAATTTTTGAAAATTGCACATCCTTTGCCTCGCCTCCAAGCGATTTATCAAAAATATTTTAACGGATGCGTATCTGTATCTGTGATGCATTGACAATTGCACAGAGCTTAGCAAACATTAATTAAATGTTGTGTTAAAAATCCAACAAATTTTAATGTTTTTAAAGGCTTTGTTTTGATCAAAACCTTAAACAGAGTCCTGCGGCTGTAAATAACAGAAAAGTTTTTGTTTTTGTTTTTTTTTTAATTGAAAATCAAATTGAATTTATTAAAATGATAGCATAGGATTGGATTTAAAAGAGTGGCAGATTCAATAAATTAAAATCCAGTTGAGCATGCATTGTGGCCACCGATACCACAATATGGGTGTTGTGAGAAGCTTGGTTGTAGTCCTAGCTAAAAGGTTGTAATGACCTATTAAGTAAGTAAATAAGTCTAAGGATCCTTAGATAAAATAGAGGAGTATTCAGAAGGAATGATTATTAAGCGTGATAGGGGATTAAATCGCAAGTGATACCACAGATACCATGATACGAGTGTTGAGGGAAGCTGGGTTGTAATCCAGACTAAAGGGTTGTAAATAAGTCTAAGGATCCTTAGATAAGATAGAGGAGTATTCAGAAGGATTGATGATTAAGCGTGATAGGAGATTAAGTCTCAAGTTGCGGCATGTTGTCTGACTAGTAATCAACACAGAAACCAATTAAGCTCGCCAATTAAGAGCCTTTGCTGGGGCTGGTACGCAACATCGTAGTCGTAATCTGCATTGCAACAGAGCTTATCACTGTATCAATGAGCCGCGCATTACAATTTTTATTGAAGGCAGTTCACCAGAAGAATCGTCGATTGAGATTGGATTCGATAACCAATGAATAAGGCCAGCGAATGACATCAGGATGAAGTTCCCTAATTATGCAATATTCTTTCTATAATTCGATAAAACTCTTGCCAATGTTTGCAGATTTTCTTTAAATTAAAAGAATTATAGGACTTTGTCTAATAGGTAGTGTGTTAGCTTATTAAACGTGAGGCCACGGTTCAAATCCCAGGTCTGGCAACTCCAACAAAATATTTCTTCGGTGCTTTTCTCTCACCAGACTGCTGGCAAAAACTCTGAGAGTAAATAAAAATTGCCATGAAAAGTTTCTCAAGCAAAATCTGTTGTTCGGAGTCGACATTAAACTGTAGGTCCAGGCACTCTTGTATAAAAAATTAACACACACAACATGGTGGTGTGAGAAGCTAGGTTGTTATACTGACTAAGGGCTTGTAATGACCAACTAAGTAAGTTTTAGTAAGTATAACCAGAAAGTAAAGAATATTTTCAGTGTCAATTAAAAATATTTCACAACCATGCAACACCAAAAACTAAAAAATGAAGTGCAACAATGCCTGGAATTTGTTGCTTGTTATTGTTGTTGACCTAGACTACTTCGGTGCATTCTTAAGTGCATAATTCCCGATAAAAATTCCTCCTTCATAAGTTACGAATAATTTTTATTATTCTCAAACCAGAGGTGGGAATTAATATGTTTTTGTTGTGAAACGTTATGTTGGAATCTTGACTAAAGGTTTGTAATGAGCAGTTAAGGAAGTAAGAAAGAACGTTAAATATAGGTGTGGTCCCACTTCATCGACAGCTCTATATTAACTCTCAGGCTTTGTAAACGCGGTCTAATAGGTAGGGTTCTAGTCGGTAGTGTGTTAGCTTATTAGACGTATGGCCACGTTTCAAAAAGGTTGAAAAAAATATTTCTTCAGCAACTTCCTCTCAGCAGACTTCTGGCAAAAACTCTGAGAGTAAATAAAAATTGCCATGAAAAGTTTCTCAAACAAAATCTGTCGTTCGGAAGGTGCCGCTACTCTTGTGTAAAATTAACACATAACATGAGTGTGGTGTGTGCAGATAGGTTGTAATCCTGACTAAAGTGTTGCAATGACTATTTGTATGTATGTATAGGACACTTTGGCCTATGGTTTGCTTTGCAGCTGCATTTCATATCCGCTTCTTTGTCCATCACTGTAAGATTGTTATCTGTTATCTGTGCTTTGGGGGAAGGGCCATTATAACTGCATTTTCCATGTCACTAAATAGGTAATCCATCCCTTTAAATTCCTTTATATATCTGTATTACGCTGGCATTATTTTTTAACGGGTATTATATGAGGAATTTTAATATTTTTTGGTCACATTTAAACGCCAACCCTTTTTTTTTATTAATTTGTTTACTTTCGATGATATTTTTATACTCTTTCTCGTTCTCTTCTGCAGATATTGATAATATTGACTATAAAATGTTGTTGTTCACCAAAAACAATGAAAATAATTCAATGAAAACAGGTGCAGATGTTGTTACAACGACAGCGGCCATAACGAATAACAAACAAATAACAACTGCTGATGCAGTTGCTCCTACTGCAACCACTACTTCTACGGGTAGAGTAACTTTAACAAAAGCAACAACAACAGAAACTGCAATTGCATCAACAGAAGCAGTAGCAACAGCAACAACAGCAACAGCAACAACAAATTATGATGTTGAGCGTAAATATGGTAAAATACCGGCGGAAATCTATCTTCTGTATTTGCGTGCATCTGGCTTAACAATTGTTTTAATATTTTTCATCACGGCCCTAATTTGGCAAGCATTGCGTGTTTATACGGATGTCTGGCTACAACAGTGGACTGACGACAATACAAATAGCCATAGCCATAGCCAGAGCCATAGCCATAGCCACAGTCAGAGTCATAGCCATGGCAACAATATATCACTGAAATCAACAACACCGACAACGACAGCAATTGCCGCAAATATATCCGCAATACAAGATGAACATAAAAGCCAGTTGCCCCCTTTTGCATACGTGCAACAAATGAGCCTTAAATACGCCGCCACAACAAGCAATACCATGAGTGCAGCCTCAGTTGCAGCTGCAAGTTTGCACTCGTCGTCATCATCGTCCGCCTCAATGATGAATGAAAATTTGGATCAACATGAAGTCACGTATTATTTTCATATTTATGCGGTAATTTCTTGTGTTTGTATTGTGATGGCCATGCTATCGACACCGGCTGGTCAATGGGGCGGCTGTAAAGCTCGTCAAAATTTACATGATAAACTCCTGCATTCGATTATGCACAAGTCGTTGCATTTTTTCCAAACAACACCGTTGGGCCGTATAATGAATAGGTTTAGCAATGATATGGCCATCATTGATAAGGTAAGTCATTGTACAAATAGCAACAAAAAAAAAAAAAAGAAAACAATAACACTGAAGATGGGTAAATAAAAAAAATATTAGGGTAGCTCCTATTCGTAAGGCTACCTACATGTTAGCAACAGCTTTTCATAGAGAACAATGTTTCCTACATACCAATCGTTTCTATTGCTACGTTTTTATCTTTTAAAAACGTTTAAATATGACCTCATGGATTGCAAATAAAATAAAAATAAATTTGTGTTCAGTTTTAATTAGAATTCTTTATTATACGCACAATTCTGTGTGCCGCTGTTTACAACTTTATGTAAACAACAACAATTGCTTTGTTTGTTATTCTTTTGTTTACACCCTTTGCATAAATAATAACAATTACTAGACAATTACTCGACAGATCTTTGTAACGGAGATCTTCAAACTACGATTACTCTCTTCAAACGCGTTGCGTCTTCACACAAGACTGACTGAACTTTACTGCCTTTTATATGGCAAAGTAAACAGTCTGATGAATGTTCTTAAAGGCAAACGTTCATGATTTCTCCAAATCTCTATAAATGTAAACAGCGTTGTTTACGTTCATTATTGTAATGTTGTTGGTGTATTTTTGTTTACTTACATACATAATTGGTCATTACAACCCTTTAGTCAGGATTACGACCTAGTTTCTCACACCACTCATGCTGTGTGTGCTAATTTTATACATGAGTGGCGGGACCTACAGTTTAAAGTCGACTCCGAACGACAGATTTTGTGAGAAACTTTTTCATGGCAATTTTATTTTTACGCTCAGAGTTTTTGCCAGAACTCTGCTGAGAGGAAGACGCCGAAGAAATACTTTTTGTATTTTATTTTGATGTCTGGCCTGGGGCTCAAACCTTGGCTTTTCGTCTAATAAGCCAACACACTACCTACTAGACCACGGCGACTTCTTTGTCTTTGTTTACTTGCTTACCATTTTTTGTAAGCTGTTGTTTGTTGTTATATTATGCAGTACGATAATTTGTAAACAGGTCTGTTGGACTGCATTGTTTTGTTTTTGTAGGTTTTGTTTATAATTTTAGTGTTAAGCGGTGTAAAAGCAAAACACCAGTATTTAATTTTTTCATTTTCGTAACACTGTATTCAATTCCCAAAGACGATTGTAGTCCATCTTTTCTCTACGTTTAGTCTAGAAACAAACCATATTTTTTTTTGCTTTACATTCTATCAAACGCCGAGAACTTTTTGCCGTCAAAAATGTTTAAACAAGGCTTTGTTTATATAAAACTGTCAAACAAACTAAGTTACCAGCATAGGAAACAAGTTAACTTGTTTCGATGTTTGCGCGTTCATCAGAAAATTTCATTGGAGGGAGGAAGCAAATCCTCTTCAGCTTCAGAGAACAAAATTTAACAGAAAGACGAATACTTCTATCAGGGGTTTTAGCAGCTAGTATTAGATATACCACCCATTAGCCTAATCGCAGTATCCACTGCTCTCTTTCTTTTCTTTCCACCATTATCTGAGCAGCTTTCAAAATTTCCCTGATACTTGTTATCTGTTTTTAAATTTTCAATTGTTTGTGAAGTGAATACCCTTAATAATTAGATTTTTATTGTTTTCTTTTCTTTTGTTTATTTTTTCTGGTTTTTTTTTTGTAGAAAATTGCTGCCACCAGTCAACGTTTGTTGCAATTCACTTTGTTGTGTCTGTGTGCCATACTCATCAATGTCATTATAACGCCCTGGTTTATGGTGGTCACTGTACCCGTGTGTTTGGCCTATTATGCCATACAAAAGTTCTACAGATGCTCGTCCAGGTAAAATAAATTTTTACATTTCAATTTCAAAATTTAAAAACTTTAAACATTAAATTTGGAATTTAAAAAAAAAAATCGGAATATTTTTTGATTTTTTATAAAAATTTTGTCAACATTATTGACTTTGTGCGTATTATCAAAAAAGTTAATTAAAAACTTTTTTTTATTTATTTTTGTTATTGTTTTTAGTCTCAACAACTTTTTAATCAAATTATGAAACATCAAAACAAATTCCAACAAAAAAAAAATTTTTTTTTACTATATTTCTTTGAACACCCCTTGTGCCTTGTATTTAATTCTCTGCTCTTCAATTCGAACTATGAAAATCTGAAAAATGCATTAGAAAATCATAAAAAATTATAGTTTTTCTCTTAAAAGTTTTGCTAAACTGTAGTAAACGTTTAAGCCAACAACTTTGTCAAATGCAGAGAGAGACAGAGAGAGAAAAAGAAAGAGACATTCATATACACACAGAGAAACTTTGTTTTGAACAACAAACTGCTGCTAATTTAATACAACTGTTGCCATTTCCAGTTCCTTAAAACCCGCCATTTTTAAATCAACAAACAAATAAACGTTTAATGCAATGAGCACTCTCCCCTTCTCCCCTCGCACAATATTAAATGAGTCGAGTTTTTAATGGCATTTAAAAGGGCTGGAACTTTAACTTCAACTTTCCCTCGTATGCCGATACTGCTACAAATTATTTAAAAGCAACAATTTTAGTTTCTTTTTCCTCTAACAGGTGGGGTAGTTAGTAGCAGGGTGAGGGCTGCGGAAAGTTTGTTTTTCAACAAACGAGCAGTCGTTGCTCGCAACTGACATGTATGAGGAGTATGAATATGAAGTTTTTTATTTTCAAGACAAGTTCGTAAAGTTTTTAAAACGTTATGCTACTCTGTATTAGAAGATGTTTTGATTTCCATGGTGTAGTTTGAGTCATTCTAAGCTACAACACCGTCAGCAGTATTGTAGCAAAAGATTTGAAAAATCTTCTCGAATTTTTTTTTTCTTTGAAAGTACAATTCTTCCGGTTGATAATTGGAAAATAATTTCATTCAAATGGCTGCCTCGGCTGGCCATGCAGTAGCCTACACCAGAAGATGCTGATTTTGGCAAAAAAAATCATCTTTTCAGATGAAGCTCATTTTGATCTTGGCGGGTATGTAAACAAGCAAAATTGTCGCATTTGGGGCACAGAAAACCCGCACGCATACAATGAAAAGCCGATGCAACCAAAACGAGTCACTGTTTGGTGCGTATTTTGGTCCAGAGGCATAATTGGGCCATTTTTCTTCGAAAATGAGCAAGGAGTGGCCGTTACAGTCAATGGCGATCGTTATCGGGCCACGTTGAACGAATTTTTGAAAATTTAAGAGGAGGATATTGGCAACATTTGGTTTCAACAGGACGGCGCTACGTGCCACACAGCCGAAGCTACATTCGATGTTTTGCGCCCTGTTTTTGAAGATCGCATTATCAGCCGCTGAGCTGATGTCGTTCGGCCACCTCGGAGCTGCGATTTGGCACCGTTGGACTATTATTTGTGGGGTGCCGTCAAAGATAAGTGTTACGCCGACAAGTCAGAGACAATTGACGCTTTAGAGGACAATATTCTCTGAAGCCATTGGTGAAATACAGCTGCACACAATCGATAATGTGCTTAAAAATTGGACCGATCGTGTAGGCTACTGCATGGCCAGCCGAGGCAGCCATTTCAATGAAATTTTTTTCCATTATTAACCGGAAGGATTGTACTTTCAAATAAAGAAAAGAAATTTGTGAAAATATTCAGAAGTTTTTCTTTTTAAAGCATTTTCAAAAAAAATTTATTTGGCGGACCCTATACATTAAACTGTAGATTCCACTGCCATTCTCATTTATGTCCTTGTCTATTTCCATTACCATTTTCATATTTATGATTACTTTTGTTGTTGTTGTTGTTATAGAGGTAAATACTTCATTTTTCCTTCACTGTTTTGTGGCAAGTTTTCCCCAAAGGAATGTTGTTGCAACAAAAGCTGTTTTTAGTGCAGTTTTACAAAAACATAATAATTCCCATCTCTGGTTTGAGAATAATAAAAATTATTCGCTAACTTATGAAGGAGGAATCTTTATCGGGAATTATGCACTTAAGAATGCACCGAAGTAGTCTAGATTAACAAGCAAAAAATTCCAGGCATTGTTGCGTTTAATTTTTTAGATTTTGCTGTTGCATGGTTGTGAAATTGTTTCAATTGACACTAAAAATATTCTTTACTTTCTGGCTATACTTACTAAAACTTACTTAGTTGGTCATTACATTGCTGAATATGTGACTTTCCTCGCCTGTAAAGCAGCCATATCCTGGTTGTATAAACCAATTGTCAAATCGAGAGTATCTTCCATAATCCAGACCCTCGATAACGTAAGAAGGCAATCTGTTAGCCTCATTATTAATACTTTGAGGGTAACACACACCCAATTACTCTACTTACTGATTTGATTATTACAACCATTTAGCCAGTATAACAACCTAGCTTCTCACACCACCATATTGTGTGTGTTAATTTTTTATACATGAGTGCCTGGACCTACAGTTTTATGTCAATTACGAACGACAGATTTTGTTTGAGAAGGTTTTCATGGCATTTTTTATTTATTCTTAGAGTTTGTGCCAGAAGTCTAGTGAGAGGAAAGCACCGAAGAAATATTTTATTGGAGTTGCCAGACCTGGCGTTTGAGCCGAGGCCTTAGGTTTAATAAGCTAACACACTACCTACTGGACTCTGTCACGACATTTCCTTTAATTTAAAGAAAGCCTGCAAATATTTAATTGAATAAATAATAATAAATAAAAATTAAATATTTAATTGAATTATAGGAAGAATATTGCATAATTAGGGAACTTCATCCTGGTGTCAATTGCTGGACTTAATCGTTGGTTGTCGAATTCAATCCCAATCGACGATCCTTCTGTTGGCAGTCTACCAATAAAAATTGTAATGCAGAGCTCATTGATACAGTGATAAGCTCTGTTGCAATGCAGATTACGACAATGACGTTGCGTACCAGCCTTAGCAAAGACTCTTAATTGGCGTGCTTAATTGATTTCTGTGTTGATTACTAGTCAGACAACATGCCGCCACTTGAAACTTAATCTCCTATCACGCTTAATCATCATTCCTTCTGAATACTCCACTATCTTATCTAAGGATCCTTAGACTTATTTACAACCCTTTAGTCTGGATTACAACCCAGCTTCTCACAACACCCGTATCATGGCATCTGTGGTATCACTTGCGATTTAATCCCCCATCACACATAATCATCATTCCTTCTGAATACTCCTCTATCTTATCTAAGGATCCTTCGACTTATTTAGTTACTTAATAGGTCATTACAACCCCTGTAGCCTAGACTACAACCAAGCTTCTCACAACACCCATATTGTGATATCAGTAGCTCAAGTGATTATAATTTATTGAGGCTCCCACTCTTTCCAATCCAATCCTATGCTATCATTTTAATAAATTCAATTTGATTTTCAATTAAAAAAGAAACAAAAATAAAAACTTTTATGCTCTTTATAGCCGCAGGACTTTGTTTAAGGTTTTGATAAAAAAAAGGCTTGAAAAACATTAAAATTTTTTAGATTTTTAACACAACATTTAATTAATATTTGCTTGATGCAATGTCAATGCATCACAGATACAGATACGCATCCGTTAAAATATTTTTGATAAATCGTTTGGGGGCGAGGCAAAGGATGTGCAATTTTCAAAATTTTTCAAAAATATTTTTCCATTCTCAAAGAACTATTCAACGACGACTTCAATTCTGTGCCCAGCATAAAATCCGACTTGATAAGTATTCGAAAAATAGACAAAGGATTAAAGTAACCACAGGGGACACCAAGATAGAGGCCAAGAGAATCGTAAAGTATTTGGATATGATGATCGACGATGAATTGAATATCAAGAAATACATGAAATTCATCAACAAAAAGAAATCCCTGAGTAAGAGATTACTAGCGAGGCAGTCTAATTGGCTTATTAAACGCGAGTCAGTGATTGAAACCCCAACCATACATCTTTAAGAATTTTTTCTTTAATTCGAATATTTTCGGCTTCATTTATAGCCTCCCTTAATATATCAGAATGTCCTTAATAACCCAGCACGCAATTCATTGTTTGTTTGTTTATTTTTGTTGTTTTTCTTTTCTTTTCTTTGCTTTTATTTTATTTTTCCTTTTCATTTTCATTTTATCTTTGTTTGTATTTTATATTCTTTAGAGAATTGCAACGTATTGAGAATGCCACAAATTCACCAGTGATATCACATCTATCGGAAACGATACAGGGGGTAACAACAATACGTGCCTACAATCAGGAGTCACGTTTCACCGAAATCTTGTTTCGACGACTCGAAGAGAATACAATTGCATTCACCATATTGAATACGAGTAATCGTTGGTTGGGCATATCATTGGTAAGTAAAAACAAAGAGAGCGAAAGGGAGGCAGAGAGAGAGAGACACACAAAGGTAGAGAGAGAGAGAGAGTCACACACAAAAGTAGAGAAAGAGAGAGTTGAATACAAACACCTCCGAGTTGTTAAGTATACTGGAGGTAAACAAAAATATAATCCTGACACAAGAGGCTTTAATTATGCTCTCTACACATGTTTAACTCTTGCATACATACACTGATACTTTTGGGTTGTATTTACATATGTAAGAATCCTTAAGGTATGCTTCATAAAAATCTTATAATTTAACCATAACGTTGAACGTTAAAAACAATTAAAAAGACGTTAAAAAATTTGTCATTTCTTTTGCTCTCTCTCTCCCTCTCCCTCTCTCTCTGTCTGATGGCATTGTTGTTGTTTGATTTGATTTAAAACAACAATTAACAATTTGTAAAGTGTTCTCCTGTGTTTTCTTTATTTTTTTTTCATTGTTTTTCTTGTGTTTCTTAAAATCTTTAATTCTTAAGAAATTTTATCTCCAAAACTTTGTAGTTTTTTCTCTTCTAAAATGTAAGTTTTGTTTTTGGGAGGAAAAAAAAAAGAAACGAAAACAAAAATACTACAAGACTAGCAAAACTCCAACAGCAGCTGTCATAAATTGTAAAGAACGTGCTGGGGTTTCTTAAGGCCAAGCCGTGTTAGTTTTTGTTTTTCCAATATTGTCGCTGTTGTTGTTGTTGTTTTATAAAGTAATTTTAAATGTTTCTTTTGTTTATATTTGAATTCTAAGTGAAGTTACATGTTTAGTTTTATAGTTTAACGTTTGCCAAAATACATAAAGAAAAACTTTAAGTGTCCAAAATCAAGTGAATATGCTGGTGACTTTTAAGAAAATTTTATTTTTTAAAATAAATTCCAAAAGTAAACGAGAGTAGTAGTAGTAGTAGTAGTAGTAGTGGTAGTAGTAGAAGAGTAGTCGTAGTAATAGTAGTAGTGGTAGTAGTAGTACTAATAGTAGTAGTAGTACTAGTAGTAGTAGTAGTACTACTAGTAGTAGTAGTACTAGTAGTAGTAGTAGTGCTAGTAGTAGTAGTAGTACTAGTAGTAGTAGTAGTATTAGTAGTAGTAGTAGTACTAGTAGTAGTAGTAGTACTAGTAGTAGTAGTAGTACTAGTAGTAGTAATAGTATTAGTAGTAGTAGTAGTACTAGTAGTAGTAGTAGTACTAGTAGTAGTAGTAGTAGTACTAGTACTAGTAGTAGTAGTAGTAGTAGTAGTACTAGTAGTAGTAGTAGTACTAGTAGTAGTAGTAGTACTAGTAGTAGTAGCAGTACTAGTAGTAGTAGTAGTACTAGTAGTAGTAGTAGTACTAGTAGTAGTAGTAGTACTAGTAGTAGTAGTAGTACTAGTAGTAGTAGTAGTACTAGTAGTAGTAGTAGTACTAGTAGTAGTAGTAGTACAAGTAGTAGTAGTAGTACTAGTAGTAGTAGTAGTACTAGTAGTAGTAGTAGTAGTAGTAGTAGTAGTAGTAGTAGTACTAGTAGTAGTAGTAGTAGTAGTACTAGTAGTAGTAGTAGTACTAGTAGTAGTAGTACTAGTAGTAGTAGTAGTAGTAGTACTAGTAGTAGTAGTACTAGTAGTAGTAGTAGTAGTACTAGTAGTAGTAGTACTAGTAGTAATAGTACTAGTAGTAGTAGTAGTAGTACTAGTAGTAGTAGTACTGCTAGTAGTAGTAGTACTAGTAGTAGTAGTAGTACTAGTAGTAGTAGTAGTAATAGTAGAGTACTCTCAACTGGGAGATAATTTAAACTGTTCTGTAGCTAGGAAGATCGAATAACTGTATGTTCTTAACACAGAATCCATAAATGGAACTTTTGCTTACTAGAACGGATCACAACTGGCAACTCATTGCCTTGTTGGTGCTCATGAGAGGGGCTGCAATGACTTTAATAGCTTTTAAAGGTTAAACGAAGCAAAACTAATATCTCCTTTCAATATATTTTTACGTATTTACATTTTAAAAACGTTTGATTGCAAATGAAAATAAAAATAAATTTGTGTTTAGTTTTAATTAAAATTCTTTACTATTCGTACAATTCTGTGTGCCACTGTTCACAACTTGATGTAAACAACAACAATTACCCTTTGCATAAACAATAACAATTACTAGACAATTCCTCGACAGATCTTTTAACCACGATTATTCTCTTCAAACACACTGCGTCTTCACACAACACTAACTGAACTTCGCCAACTTACTCGCCTGCTTTGCCTTGCCTTTTATATGACAAAGTAAACAGTCTGATGAATGTTCTTGAAGGCGAATGTTCATGACTTCGCCTTCTCGAAATTTCTATAAATGTAAACATCGTTGTTTACATTTATTCTCGTAGTATTGTTTGTGTATTTTTGTTTACTTGTTTACCCTTTTTTTATCCTGTTGTTTCTTGTTATATTAAGCAATACGACAATTTGTAAACAAGTTTATTTACTGGATTGTTTTGTTTTTGTAGCTTTTGTTTATAATTTTAATGTTAAACAATGCAAAAGGAAAACACCAGTAGCTAGATTTTTTCATTTTGCGTTTAAGAATTTTTTTTCTTGAACGAACAGAAAAATTGTTTTCCGGTCTTTCAGTAAAATAACTGTGTTTGCAATTTGTTGCATATCTTTGCGCCTGCTTTACGGCCCCTCATAATCAGTATCTTTCCTTAAAAAAAAATAAAAACTTTTCCTTTTGCTTTCTTCTTTATTACAGGATTACCTGGGCGGTGTAATTGTGTTTGTGGCCATAGTGACAGCTTTATTGGCGGCAACAATAGCTTGCCACAACTATAGTGAACAGTTACAACAGCAGCAGCAGCAGCAGGAACGTGAACATATGGCCCCCCTGACACCGACACCATCTTTAGTCGGCTTGGCCATAAACTATACGCTGTTGATGCCAATTTATTTGAATTGGGTTGTAAAACTTTTGGCCGATATGGAAATGTATGTGGGTTCCGTTGAACGTATTGCTTATTATGCTGAAACTTCACAAGAGAAGTTCCAAGAAGAAGACGAAGACAAAGTGGATGATGATGATACAACACAAGACTTGCAGGAAATTGCCACAGTTGGTGTGGCGATAGAGGAAGAGGATGCCAGGAAATTGGGCCAAAGTAAAAAAGATGAAGAAGGCTGTCATAATAGCTGCAACAATAATAGAACAGTAAGTTTTGAGCAGGTTATTGGCCACTTTGATGGCTCTGGAAGAAAGTTTTCATCTCAAGCAGCAGACAACAATGATAAATTGCTGAACTTGCCTCAACATAATACACCAACTGTTAGCCATGTCAATAGAACTCCCTGTGCTCATGATAAAGTTGATGATGATTGTAAAGCCCATAATGATGGACAGATTGCTGTAGTAACCGCAAAAACTTTTGCTTCCAAACGGCAAAAAACAAAGACAACAAGTGTGCCAGCAACATCAGTAGCAACTCTTGGTGAAGACAACATTATGAATGACATGAAGATGACAGCATCTACATCACCCGGTGCAGGAGCAGTAGCAACAACAAAAGCTGGAGTAACGAAAGCAACTTTTAAAAGGAGTCCCTCTACGAAGCCCTTAGAACGTAATGATGTGGAACGACGTAGAGCCAGTGTAAGAGGTTTGGCTAAGTGCAAGAAACAGTGTAAGTACATACATACATACACTAATAAACCGTGTTCACACTAGCAGTGAATTCTGGATAGATACGAAAGCATGTCTAAAATTTGTTTGACAAATTTGTGACCGGGTGTGGTTATAAAGGCACACACTCTCAAGGCCAATTGTGGTAGCTTTTCGTTTGTCTCTTGGCTCAAGTGGACGACTTGTAAGCTTTTGAATTCATAATTGATAGTGTCTCCAGGTTAAAGGTGCTCATGACGAGCAGTTCCTGAAGTGCATGGACCCCAGATATATATAAGAAGTTCATCCTTTACATGTCTGCTAAGTACTGTTGCATTGCATGATCTTTAGTTTCTCTGCTATAAGATGATAACTTCACATTTTGATTTATTTTTTAAGAAACAAACTCACTTCAGGTCTTCTAAAATTTTGATCAAACTTGCCCCACGCTTTCAAAACTAAGCCAAAAAATTCGTTGCCAGTGTAAAGCCTTCTTAACAAAACAACAACAAACACTCAGAAACAATCCACCATCGATTGCTTTATTTGTTTTGTTTTTAATTCCAACAACAAATAAACTTTAAATACGTTTTCTCTCTGCTTTCCACTCTCTCTCTGTATCTCTCTTACAAGAGAATTTCTTGGTACAAGTGTAGCAGGAACTTTTACAGTAAAGGAATGCATTCAAGTACATTAGAAGAGAGTGTGCGTGTGTGCGCGATTGTTTATGGTCGCATCTAGCTAGAAATTGTTTTGATTTCTTTGCTTGTGTGTGTGCCTGTGTTATTGTCTAACTTTACACCACAACAAGAGAGAGAGAGAGGAAAGTGAGAGTGAGTTTAGCTGTTTATTTACTACGTTAAAGTACTTACAGCATAGGGGAGGGAGTAAGCAAAAAGAGTTCTGTTTTGTTTTGTTTTTTTTTCTTTGAAGAGAAATGTTTATGGAAGAGTGCTTATGTTTTGTGTGTCTCTGTATGTGTGCGTGTAAGATTATTAGTGTTTTCAATTTCAAGGTAAATTTAATGGTTAAAGTTTATGAGGCAAACATTGTCGGCATTTGTGTTTGTTTTGTTTTGTCTGTGTTTCTCGTATTCGTTCAGCTCCTGCTGTGAATAATTTGAACTGAATTTGATTGCTGTGTGTATGGGTGTGCGTGCGGGTACGGTTAAGAGTTTAAATTTTTTACAGAAATTTTATGAGAAAACAAGATGGGAAGTGTTTTGAAGCAATCGTTCAAAAAATTAGAAATTATTTCATTAAATTAGATTTTAATTTGAAAATCTGAAAGAAACATCGTCATCTCCCCCTTTAAATGTAAAATTTATTTAAATTATTTGTTGGATATTTTATAATTTATGTTTGCTGGTTTGCCGTTTAGCGTTTTTACTTTTCATTTCATTCTCTTGTAAATATTTATTAAAAATAAAAAATAGAAAAAAACAAAAAATAGAAAAATAATCTATTTTCTGTTTTATTTAACATTGACTGACAGATTTTGCGGTTTAAAAACAATAAATCTTTTGTGCAGGCATTTCAGTTTTTTTAAACCACTTTGTTCGACGCATATCTTCGTGTTTTTTTTTGTTTTTTTTTTGTTTTGACGGAGTCCCAGTCCGTATTGTCTGTTTGAAAGCGGAATATTTTTGTTCCAAAAAAAAATTCAAATTTTTATTTTCTATTTGTCTCAGGGGCATTACAGAAGACAAATGGGTTATGGTAGGTTCTTGAAAGGAAATGTAACACACGTACAAAGAAAGAAGAGGGAAAGTTGTTGGAATATAATAGGCAAACTTAGCGGTTGTAGTACACCTGTTAACACATACGCTATTGTGGTGATCAAAACCAAGATCGAAATGCTTTATCATGCACTTAGATTTGAAGAGCCTAGACAGACAGTTTTTGCTATGAGCAGCCTACGAAACCATTTCGCTAGGAAAAGTGTGTCAATCTAAAAGCATAGATGAGGTTAAGATAGGGTAGGAGAAGATAGGACAGAAAGGAATGTAGATTTGCTAAATCAAAACACTGCTAAGTATACATAGTGGCCTACTGAGATACCATATGAAGCAATGCTTCAGAAACTAAATCCTGGGCTTGACAATCAACATTAAGGCTTCGGAGTTTAATCATGACTGCCTTAGAATCAATCAATGAAATCCAGCCTAAACATTTAATGCATCTACCGATCGTTCCAATATCTAGCAACGATAGTTCCATTGGGCTATCGAGAAAGGCTGCAGCCAAATGCGATAAGTTTGTGTCGAGGGAGCGACGGATATTGACAAATAAAGTGGATAACAATGTACTCTTCCTCGTCAATCGATATACAACATCCACAGAGATCATTTGCATAAGTCTCTTCTCGTGCCTATTAAGATCTATGAAATTTGATACAGTAACAGGGATGTCTTTAAGGACAAGTATGTTTTCTATTCAATTTAGACCAACAAAGCCTGACAATGTGGCAAAATTCTGCGACAGCTCAGCAATTGTCAGAGACCACTAAATATATCCGCCTACCAGGTTAGTAAAGGGACTGCGTTCACCCGTGGCATCACAACGGGCCGCTATGCGTGCTCAAGTGAGCTTTGTGATAACAGAGCTACCACTCCGACCTAACCTAACCATAACAAAAGCTTTAAAACCTCTCTTAAGAGAGGAAGAATTTTAGGGTGCCAATAAAGGCTGTGCTTTTATTCTTTTTTTCCCTTTTTTAAAATTTTTCAAATTTTGTTTTGTTTTCTGATTTCCCCTGTTCGTTTTTTCCCCTGTTATTATTTATTTATGTTCATGTAACGCTATTATTATTTATTTTTCTATTCGTAAAAATATATTTGTATTGTTGTTGTTGTTTGTTCATTTTGATATTTTACAGACACACCAGTTCCAATATCGTGGCCACAGCGTGGCGATATATCTTTTGAAAACGTCAGTTTACGTTATGAAGGCCAACAGGAGGATGTGATTAAAAATTTAAATTTAAAAATACCAGCCGGTCAAAGGGTAAGCCGTTATTTGAATTATTTTTAATAAAAGCGTAAAGTAGTATAAGAGTTTGAGGTATAACAGATTATGTTATAAGAGTTTCTTTTTTTTAATATCAAGGTTGTCTATGAAAGAAGATTTTATCATAAGTTTAAGAAAGTAGGAGATTTTTCCTAAGAAAAGAGTTTTTTATTGCAGGGAAGTGTAATGGAAATATACAGGCCTTAATATCCGTATAGAAGTCGCCGTGGTCTAGTAGGTAGTGTGTTGGCTTATTAGACGAAAAGCCAGGGTTCCAGCCCCAGGCCAGACATCAAAATAAAATACAAAGAGTATTTCTTCGGCGACTTTCTCTCAGCAGATTTCTGGCAAAAACTCTGAGAGTATAAATAAAATTGCCAGGAGAAGTTTCTCAATAAATAAAAATCTGTCGTTCGGAGTCGACTTTAAACTGTAGGTCCCACCACTCATGTATAAAATTAACACACACAACATAACTGGTGTGAGAAACTAGGTCGTAATCCTGACTGAAGGGTTGTAATGACCAATTATGTATGTATGTAATATCCGTATAAGAGAGAGAGAGAGAGTAAAAGAATATTATTGTTACGTTTTTACCTTTTAAAAACGTTTAAAATATGAGCTCATAGATTGCAAATAAAATAAAAATAAATTTGGTGTTTAGTTTTAATTAAAATTCTTTATTATTTGCACAATTCTGTGTGCCACTGTTCACAACTTGATGTAAACAACAACAATTGCTTTTCTTTGTTATTCCTCTGTTCATACCCTTTTTATAAACAATTACAATTATTAGACAATTATTCGACAGATCTTTGTAACGGAGATCTTCAAACCACGATTATTCTCTTCAAACACATTGCGCCTTCACACAAGACTGTTTGAACTTCACTAACTTAGTTGCCTGCTTTGCCTTACCTTTTATATGGCAAAGTAAACAGTCTGATAAATGTTCTTGAAGACGAATATTCGTGTCTTGGCCTTCCCGAAATCTCTATAAATGCAAAGATCTATGTTTCCATTCATTTGTTGTTTGTGTATTTTGTTTGTTAGTGTTTTGTTGAAGTCGCCGTAGTCTAGTAGGTAGTGTTTTGGCTTATTAGACGTAAAGCCAGGGTTCGAGACTCAGGCCAGACATCAAAACAAAATACAAAAAAATATTTCCTCAGCGACTTCCATCTGCCATGAAAAGTTTATCAAAAATCTGTCGTTCGGAGTCGACTTTAAACTGTAGGTCCCGCCACGCATGTATAAAATTAACACACACGACATAAGTGGTGTGAGAAACTAGGTCGTAATCCTGACTGAAGGCTTGTAATGACCAGTTGTGTATGTATGTATTTCGTTTCGTTTTATTTTTGTAGTATTGTTTGTGGATTTTTGTTTACTTGTTTACCATTTTTTAAGCAATACGATAATGTGTAAACAAGTTTGTTTACTTGCATTGTTTTGTTTTTGTAGCTTTCGTTTATAATTTTAATGTTCGGTGATGTAAAAACATTTCATTTTCGTAACAATATTATTTTCTTAAGGCTTTTTAGTTTATAACAATTAATCCCGTTTGTAATTTTATATAAAAACAATCGGGGTTTTTATATTATAATATAACAGCCAGTAATACCATGAAGAATTTCTTGTTTTTTTTGTTGCCAAAGGCGGTAAACTATAGTAGCCAATGGTAGTAAATCTATTGAATATTTTAACAATTTTTTATTGTAATATCCTTTAAATTATTATATGACTTATAAAATTTATTATTTTTTTATGATTTTTTTTATGAAAAACATTTGTCTGCTTCAAAAACCCCAACATATTTATGTTCGTTTTTTTTTTACAATATTTTGTTGGGTATTGTTGTGCATAAAATTTTCTCATTTTTTTCATGTATTTGAGCTCAATTAAATTATTTCTCTCTCTCTCTCTCTCTTTACCACACAGTTTATTATCATATGGCTCCTGTTAATAGATTATAGATTTGAAAAGTAACAGACAGAGACAGAGAGAGAGAGAGAGTGAAAGCATATAAAAAATAGGGTTTTTTCTTCAAGTCAATTTATCAAGTGTAAAAATGTTTACACTCACACAAACATAATCAACATATGCATTCATATTTATAAATTTCATACAAAAAATAAACGAAAGCAAAATACACCAAAGCTGCTCTTTACAGTTTTATAAAGGAAAACCAAAGGAAAAGTATGAAGAATTTGAATATTTTTTAAATAGAGGCAGAAGTGTTTCTATGTTTATTATTGGTCTGGATTAAATATGCTGCAAAAAGTATTTAAAAAAGTCAACAATTTTTTCTTGTTCGTATAGCAAAGTAAATTGCTTCTGGTATTAAAAAAAAGGAAAAAAAAAAATTTAAAAAAAAAAAATTAAATGAAACACTCTAGGATATGCTATGTAAAGCATATGCTAGTTTTTCAGAGAAATAAAAATTGTTTTATTAGATAAAAACAATTATTGTATGATGATGGTTGAATGGAATTATTTTTTCTCTTGGTTTAATAGGAAAATATTTTTAAATAAATTCTTAGAAAAAGTTGTAAGGTTTTTTAATTTAAAATGCCACTGCCACTCCCCCTATTTGGATGTTTAAAAAAATGAAGCATATTTTTAGGCTATTTGCAGTGTAATTTTGGTTGAGACAAATTTTTTAATTGTTTTCACATCTTTTTTAAATAAATTTTGAAGTTTTTAAAATACAAAAAGTAAAAAAAAATAAATAAATACTATTGAATATTAAAAAACGAATGATTTTTTATGCAAATAATCTCAAGGGTATTGAGACCACAGATTATAGAAAATAGTTTGCTACTAAGATTAATGGGTGTAAGGGGTTAGCAATATAGGTTTAAGTCTAAGAGCTTTGGTATAAGAGCCTCAATGTATGTATAAGAGTTTCGATATAAAGGTTTCGTTGTAAAAGTACAAGGGATTTAACGTAATAATTCTGGTGAAACAGTTTGAGTATAAGAGTTTCATATAAAAGTTTTAATATAAGAGATTTTGTATAAGGATTTTAGTATAAGAGGTTTAATATCAAGGTTTTGGTTGTAATATTACAGCTTTGCTATAAGAGTTTAAGTATAAGGAATTTAAGTATAAGAGTTTTGGTATACTACAAGGCCTTAAGCATAACAGTTGTGGTATAATAGTTTCAAGAGTGTAGAATTCAAGTTCAAGTATATAGTCTTTGGTATAATAGTTTGAATGTATGTATGAGAGTTTGAGTATAAAATATTTGGTATAAGAGTTTTAGTGTAAGAGTTTTAATATAATGAATCGAATGTAAGAAATTTAGTGTAGGAGTTTTAGTATATGAGTTATAATATAAAAATTTTGCTATATTGGTTGTAGTGTTACAGTTTTAGTATACGAGTTTACGTATAAGAGTTCTAGTATGATATTTTGATATAAGAGTTTTTCTATAAGAGTTTTAGTTTAAGGGTTTTAATATGAAATTTTTGGTAAGATAGTTATAATATTCCAGCTTTACTATAACAGTTTAAGTATAAGGAATTAAGTATACGAGTTTTGGTATACTATAAGACCTTAAGTATAATCGTTTCGGTATAATAGTTTCAAAAGTGTAGAATTTTTTTCGTAAGAGTTCAAGTATATAGTCTTTGGTATAAGAGTTTGAGTGTAAAAGATTTGGTATAAGAGTTTTAATATGAGAGTTTTAGTGCAAGAAATTGATTGCAAGCAATTTAGTGTAAGAGTTTAAGTATATGAGTTATAATATAAACGTTTTGGTATGATAGTTGTAGTATTACGGTTTTAGTATATGAGTTTCTGTATAAGAGTATTGGTATACTGTAGGACTCTAAGTATAAGTATTATGGTTTAAGAGTTTTAAGGGTGTCAGATGTTTTGTATAAGAGTTCAAGTATAAAGGCTTCGCTGGAAGAGTTTCGTTGCTATTTTCAACTATATTTCAGCACACTTAGAGCGGTACATCGGCGATACTTTATATTAAAGCTTTCACTTTCAAAGTTCTCCTATAAAATGCGTAATATTGTGGGGCTTGTGATACCGTCATTTGGAAATCACATACTGTCCAGTTTATAATCTTAAATTATAGTTTAACAAAAGTTTTATCAGGCATAGGATTTATCTGTAAAATATAAACGGCTTTAAATTCTACTTCTTTTTTTAAATTTCCTTCTAAAACCATTTATTGATTATTTCTCTTTACTTTTCTTTCTTTTACTTTCTGTTTATAAAAAACGTAAACGAAAATACAAAAAATTTTTAATCTTTTCCATCTTTTTGTCTCTTCCTTGTTGTCATCACCATCCTTATCATCGTTTAGATTGGCATTTGTGGTCGCACTGGCAGTGGTAAATCATCATTGGCCTTGTCACTGTTCGGCGTTTTACAAGTCAGCCATGGTTGCATACGCATTGATGACAACGATATCGCCAGCATACATCCCGATGAGATACGTACACGATTATCGATAATCCCACAGGATGTCCATTTGTTTAGTATGACAGTGCGTGAGAATCTTGATCCGTCTGGTTACTATTCGGATTTGGAGCTGTGGAATTGCCTTGAATTGGCACAATTGAAGGAGTTTGTCAATATGAAAATGCCACAGGGTTTAGGTTTGTATGCACCAAATATACATACACAAATACATCCACATACTTACATATAAATGCATATGATGATGCATGACAGTAATTTATGGGAAACTATGGCATGACAAACCAATTGGGTTTTAAAAACTTTGACTACCAGGAGAGGAGTATAGCTTACACACTCATAGGCAAATCCACAACAACAACAGCAACAACAAGAAGGAAATGCAAACATAAATGGGGGAAAAATGTGATATGAATTGTTTAGAGAGAGGCAAATATACTTGAGCTCTTCAAGAGATTTATTTATGAGTGCAGCAGAAGGAAAGGCAAAAAAAATGGGAAGATTTCAAATGGCTTTTGATAATTGAGAAATACGGGATTTAGTCTGCAGCCAACTGAAATACGAGGGAGGATAAGTAATTGCAAAACATTCAATAGGAACGGAATAAAGTGAAGGCGATTAAAAGGTAGGGACTTGGACTGAAAAGCAAAAGAGGCCAGAGTTGGAGGAGGTAGAATCAAACTCTTTGCGATAGTGAGTGGAAAGTGAGTGTCACAAGTGAGTGCTAGGGCTGGCAATACCTTACGGAGAGAGAGAGGGAGATATGGAGTGAAAAAGAGGCCAGAGTTGGGGAAGGTAGAAACAAACCATTTGCGATAGTGAGTGGACAGTGAGTTTCGCGAGTGAGTCCTACGGCTGGCATTACCTTGCGGAGAGAGAGAGAGATATGGAGTGAAAAAGAGGCCAGAGTTGGGGAAGGTAAAATCCAACCATTAGCGAAAGTGAGTGGGAAGTGAGTGTCACGAGTGAGTCATAGGGCTGGCAATACCTTAAGGAGAGAGAGAGAAAGAGATATGGAGTGAAAAAGAGGCCAGAGTTGGGGAAGGTAAAATCAAACCATTAGCGAAAGTGAGTGTCACGAGTGAGTGCTAGGGCTGGTAATACCTTACGGAGAGAGAGAGGGATATGGACTGAAAAAGAGGCCAGAGTTGGGGAAGGTAAAATCAAACCATTAGCGAAAGTGAGTGGGAAGTGAGTGTCACGAGTGAGTGCTAGGGCTGGTAATACCTTACGGAGAGAGAGAGGGATATGGAGTGAAAAAGAGGCCAGAGTTGGGGAAGGTAAAATCAAACCATTAGCAAAAGTGAGTGGGAAGTGAGTGCCATGGCTGGCAATACCTTACGCACTCCAGTGAATTTTGTAGCTGTGGGTACACACTAAAACTTTAATGCTGTGCCGGGTAGACAGGCAGTTATGCCGCAATCTTGACAATGGACGCTTGACTTGTTGTATAAAAAGGATAATTTAGGCTTACTTCTATCCGTAGTGAGTGCCGTAGCTGGCAATACCTTATGGACCCCAGCGAATTTTGTAGCTGTGGGTACACGCTCTTACTTTAATACAATGTCGGATAGCCAGGCAGTTATATCAACATCTTGACAACGGACGCTTGACTTGTCTGATGAGAAGGATGACTTAGGCTTACTGGTGACTTAGGACAAGAGTGTTAACCACCTCCCATATCACTTGCCTTGTGATTGATTCTAAAACAGTTATATTTGCCATTGACCCTCGTAACCAATTTGATTTTCTAATGTCAAGTGGCCTTTATAGCTTTACTGGCATGTGCTTCTTTATTTGTTTAGCATACTGCTGATGGTCTTTTTTCAATCTCCCATCATCCTCATTTTCATGATGCATTCCCAGGCAAATGCCAATAAAAAATTGTGGGATTTTTCAAGTGCTATTTTACAGGGAATTTATGGAATTTTGTTGTTAACGACACTGCTCGCTTATGTTTAAAGCCTTTAAACTGTTTAAATTTTCTATTGTCTTGTCTTGCAGATACGGAAATCCAGGATGGTGGCCTGAATCTTAGTGTGGGTCATCGCCAATTGTTTTGCTTGGCTCGTGCCATACTAAGAGGTTCGGTCTGTTTGGTATTGGATGAGGCCACCAGTTCTTTAGATTCCTCCACGGAGAAGGCATTATTAGCAGCAGCACATAAAGCCTTTCAGGGGCGTACAATTATAACAATTGCGGTAAGGCGTTAAATTTTGGTTTTCAAAAAGAAAATTTTTTTTCAAAATTTTATTCTTCTGCAGCATCGCTTAAGCACGATTATGGACTATGATCGCATAATTGTTATGGAAAGAGGCAAAATTATTGAGGAGGGTACGCCTCAAGAGTTGAAACAGAAACCAGATGGTATTTTTGCCACGCTCATACATTCGGGTCGTCCATTGTCCGCCATCAGTTTCGATGGCATCATCAGCAATGTGTAGCTTATGTTGCTTTGTCTTCCCGTTTTTCTCTTAGAATTTAAGTTCGATAGTTTGTGTATGAGAAGTATGTTAATAGGTGTGTATTTATTTTTGTATAAAACTGTACTTAATTTTGTAAATTATTGTAATTTTTCGTTTGCTAAAAATAAATCAACTGTACGTACGTATGGTAATGGTATGTATGCTTATGTGTTTCCACATAATTTTAGTTCAATAAGGACAGGAAATCTTTTGAAATTTTTTTTTTGTTTTTAAGAAAATTTTGTTTTTAAGAAAAAAAAAATGGCCTGAAGATTGTATAACGTTTTTTTGCTCACATAAGATGTAAGTGAGTGAGTAAAATTATTCGATATATTTTCGAATTTAAACCCCCTTTCACTCTGTCACTTGAGTGTTTCAAATCGTGCTCCTTATTTTTAGCAACAACTGTCATAAGCAAGAACTCTGACTGCTTATGGAAGCAAGAGAAAGAAAGAAAAAATATGGACTCCTTATGGTTACTGTTGTATGTGAGGGGCTTGCTTGTTCCTTATTATACAACTGCATATGGGCCTCCTATTGAGATGGTATGGGAAAAGGTAGTTTCGTGACTAATGGTGGTATGGCAGGATACCGCTGGATCCCATGTCAAGTAGTAATTTGAGGCACAAAGCATGCACATGACCTGGCAAGAAGGGAAGCTACTACACCGCGAATACGTTGGGAATCTTTTTGTGAAGAGGAAAAATATTGTTACGTTTTTACCTTTTTAAAAACGTTTAAATATGAGTTCGTTAATTGCAAACCAAGTCAAAACAAATATGCGTTTAGTTTTTCTTAAACTCTCTTTATTATTCACACTACGTTTGTGCCACTGTTCACACTTAACGATACAACAACAATTTGCTTGTACACTATTCTATTTCAACATTCTGTCCGCGTTAATACTAACAACTGTTCGTTAGATCTTCTCTGCTTACAACCTTTTTGCAAGCAATGCCGCTTGTACGTTCGAACCGCAACGCGTCTTCACACAAGACTGACTGAATTAACACTGACTGCTGCCTGCTTTGTCCAGCCCTTTTATAGTCCGACACAACTAGTCTAACGAACATTTTTGAAGTGGAAGGTTCGTGATATCGCCTTCTCGAGAGCTCTATTGTTAATACATTGTTGTTTGTGTACCTTGCTTACGTTGTCCATCCCTTTTTTTCATATGCATGTTGTTGTTGGTACCAGACGCAACCAGGTTCGTTGTACATATGTGTGTGTGCAGCTTTAGATAATCAACACGTTCATTAGTGTGTATTTGTGTCGTGTGTATTGTGTTGGTGTAGCTGGTGGCTTTTGTTTATCGTTTTTATTGTTAAACGATATTAGGTCGTTTCTATTTATGTAACAATATTTTTGGAAGGGTAAACTTGTCGAAAGGGGAGATAGAGAGAAAGACAAATGGTTTACTGGGTAATAACAATACGAAAATCTGACTATCGGGAAGGAACTTGAGGATAATAACTGCTCTTATGAACGAGCTCTGCAGCCCTTCAAAACGCTTGTTCAGAAAATGTTATGTAATTGTAATCTCAATTAGTTCAAGAATAAATGTAAACAATGAAGTTTACTGTTATAGATATTTCGAGAAGGCGAAATCATGAACATTCGCCTTCAAGAATATTCATCAGACTGTTTACCCTGCCATATAAAAGGTAAGGCAAAGCAGGCAACCGGGGATAGTGAAGTTCAGTTAGTCTTGTGTGAAGACGTGATGCGTTTGAAGAGAGTAATCGTGATTTGAAGATCTCCTTTACATAGATCTGTCGAATAATTGCCTAGTAATTGTTATTGTTTATGCAAAGGATGTAAACAGAGGAATAACAAACAAAGCAATTGTTGTTGTTTACATCAAGTTGTGAACAGTGGCACACAGAATTGTGCGAATAATAAAGAAATTTAATTAAAATTAAACACAAATTAATTTTAATTTTATTTGCAATCTACAAGCTCATATTTTAAACGTTTTTAAAAGGTAAAAACGTAACAATTGGAATAATTCCTAGACTATCCCAGACTGACTCAAATTCGTTTTGGGAACGGATTTTGAAGTCACGTTTGAAGTTGTTTTCCTTAATCCAATGCGGGTACTATAAGGTGGCCATAATTTGGTATAAGGAAGTCTGAGATGAATTATGAACTAATCATTTGTGCTAGTACCGTTGCTGTTACCCCTACCCAATAAATTCTGCATAATAGTAGTCGCTCAAAACGTGCCGGCAACACGTGCAGCTGTAACCACACATCTAGCATTCATTCATTGCCATACAGTGCTCTGCTATTTTTTCTTCTTACAAAAAATAAAAATAAAATATGAACCAAAACTACTAAAAAACTGAAGGAAAAAAAGAACAAGAAGAAAGGAATACTTATACGCTAGAAGGATAAAATGAAAATAAAGAAACTTCATTGTGGATCTGGTGTACAACAAAGTTATTTATTCAGTTGCCATCATATGTAGTAGCAGGCAGGAGACAGGGAAAGAGAAATCAAGGACTTCGTTTGAAAAAAACACTAAGAACGCAATAAATTTGTAAATAAAATATAAAAAAATCCTAAAGATTTAAAATAAAAAAAAGATAAAATATTTAACACACAACAATATTTCCATAAGACAGACGACGAGTTGGGCCAACGCACTGACCTTTTATTTAAAGCCTGCCTATTAAAATTAGAAAAAAACGACAAAACTTATACAAAATATTGAAATTGTTTTGGCCTAATTCAACGCAATAGATTGATTGATTGATTGTGATTTTGATTGATTCGCCCACTTATTTCATCAATTATTGCCAATTTATTTGAAAATCATTTTAATTAATCAGCTTTTGAAGTGTTTCGAAATTATGTAAACAAAAATCGCCAACGCCATCGCCATAATAAATCAACTTAGTTGTACCTTATTTTATACAAAATGACCCAAAAAAAAAAATACAAAATCATGGAATTCCTTTTGGTTTGAGAATATTTTTCTCATTTCACAATTTTTTTTGCATACTTTAAGGCGCTTTAGCATATTGAAATACACCAACTAATAGTCATGCAGCTGATTAAGGGGCACATAAGTAGAAAAGTACGTCCATATTTTTTCTAATTTCACAAAAATTGTTGCATACTTTAAGGCGCTTTACCATAGAAGATCTTATTGAAATACAACAACTAATAATCCTGCAGCTGATTAAGGGGCACATAAGTGGAAAAGTAGATACACTTAGGCTTCTAAGTGACTATCAGACGTTACACCAGAATAGATCGTGGATATTGGTAGACTAGCTGAACTCATTTGCGTTACTAATTACGAATGTCTTTAGAGTTAGTTTTGAGGAAATTCTATACTTCTCTGGGTGGCCAGTCCGTGGTTAGTTTAAGCTCTTTCTATCCCTCTATCAAAAAGAGAAGAATTTTTTAGGGAAAATTTTGTATAAATAGGCCCCCAAGTTATAAAAATAATAAATTTTCATTATACGATTTTATTTTGTAACAAATTCTTGTTCAAACTTAATAACTTTCAATTCAATTTCCCATTTCCCTTAAACTATGCAACTTAATACCTGTGCCTGTGCCATTGATTTCATTTTCCAATGCCGTGTTGATAGGCACAACGTTCTAAAGCCACAAATTTTCTCAGTTTTCTACACACACAATCACCAACTGACTGGCCAAAATGCTTCAAAATGTTGCAAAAACTTACGAAAAAAATATAAGAAATGGCAACCGATGAGTACTTGTTAAGCATTTTCAAGTAGAAATTGGTTTTTAAAGTGAGTGTACATTCTGGCGTGCAGTACGTACGTACGAACGTAAGCTGTATGCTATCGAAGTCGAAGAAATATTCTATGAACACCCGTAAGAAATGGGCAATAACTTCCACATCATTGTGTAGAAAGTTTTCGGGGCAACATTGGTTTTAAAGAGAAGCCTATTGTGTGCACGTGTATGCATGTATGTGTGTATAAGTATGTATACATAAGCAAAGAGCAAAAATTCAGCCTCTGCAGGCTACAACAGTTTCTAAAGCACGTAAATCTTGAACCAATTGTATTCAGGGGTGAATAAAGGGGGTAAGCAAGCTGAGAATGAAAAGAAAGAGGTTTATTGGATAATGATTTCTGTGGTTACTGTCCATTTTTCTTTTCAGAAAGTAATGAAAAAGTACTGTTTTAGATAAAAAAAGTGCTAAAAGGTACTTTTTTGGAATTTACAAAGAAATCGACATCAGATGCCTGTATCCTGTACTTACTAGAATCCACAAATCTCTGCAAAATTGTAAGAAGAACGTTCTCAGGATTGGCAATTACCTCTACTCCAATATTTATATCACCTGGGTCATCAATAATTTCATAACGGGAGGAAAGTACCAACTTTTCTCATGCAAAAGTACCAACTTTTCTCATGAAAAAGTACCAACTTTTCTCCCGCAAAAATACCAACTTTTCTTGTTAAAAAGTACTAATTTTTCTTGGAAAGAAAGGCCAACTTTTCTTGTGAAAAAGTATTAACATTTCGAAAAAAGTACCAGCAGTTTTTAAAGAAAGTACCAACTTTTAAAGGACCAATCTTTAAGGAAAAAATACCAACTTCTTTATGAAAAAGAACCAATTCTCTTATGAAAGAGTCCCAAATTTTGTTTCAAAGAAGTACATATAAAAAGATGGTACTTTTTCATAAAAAAGTATACAATTTTTTTCTTAGGAACAGAATCTACATTTTTTATGAAAAAGTAGCATCTTTTTAATGAAAAAGTACCAACTTTTCTTATTAAAAACTAAAAATTTTCTTAGGAAAAAGTACCCACTTCTAAAAAAGTACCAACTTTAAAAGTACCAACTTTAAAAGTACCAATTTTGAAAGTACCAATTAAAAAAAAACAATTTCTTTATGAAAAAGAACCAATTTCTTATGAAAGAGTTCCAAATTTTGTTTTAAAGAAGTACGTACCAACTTTTTATGAAAAAGTACTAACTTTTTGATGAAAAAAACCAAATATTTTTATGAAAAACTACCAAATTTTCTTAGGAAAATAATGTACATGTCTATGAAAACGTAGCATCTTTTAAATGAAAAAGTGCCAAATTTTTTCTGAGAAATTATAATATCTTTTTTAAAAAAGTACCAACTTTTCTTAGGCAAAGATTCTATATTTCTTATGAAAAATTTTTTTTTTAGGAAAAAGTACCAACTTCTAAAAAAAGTACCAACTTTAAAAGTATCAATTTTAAAAGTTTTAATTTTAAAAGAAAAAAAATACCAATTTCTTTATGAAAAAGAACCAATTTTCTTATGAAAGAGTTCCAAAATTTGTTTTAAAGAAGTACGTACAAACTTTTTATGAAAAAGTACTAACTTTTTAATGAAAAAGTACCCAATTTTTTATGAAAAACTACCCAATTTTTTTATGAAAAAGTACTAAATTTTCTTAGGAAAATAATGAAGGATAATAATGAAATGGTGCCAAATTTTTAATGAAAAAGTACCAAACTTTTTAAGAAAAAGTACTAACTTTTCTTAGGCAAAGAATCTATATTTCTTATGAAAAATAAGCATCTTTTTAATGAAAAAGTACCAAGCATTTTAAGAAAAAGTACCAACTTCTTTAGGAAAAACTTACATTTCTTAAGAAAAAGTACGATCTTTGTTATGAAAGTGTAATAAATTCTTTAAAAAAGTTCTATTTTAAACACATATTTTTTAAAAATAGCACCATCATTTTCTTCAAAAAGTACCAAGTTAGTAGCAAATGAGTACCAAGTTTAGTAGTAAAAAGTACTATTTTTGGAATTTTCTAAAATTTCCTTAAAAAAGAAAACTTTTTTCCTTACTAAATTTCCGTACTAAAGTCTTTAAAAAAGTACAATTTTAAACACATATTTTTTAAAAATAGCACCATAATTTTCTTCAAAAAGTACCAAGTTAGTAGCAAATGAGTACCAAGTCTAGTAGTAAAAAGTACTATTTTTTGAATTTTCTAAAATTACCTTTAAAAAGAGAACTTTTTTCCTTTTATTACAACTACAGCCAAGAACTGTAAAGATTTTTTCTTCTTTGTACAGCTACAGAGGCCAGTGCAAACCCATTCCTTTTATATTTTTGGTGCTTCCCCCCTGCGCCTCTCTTGTCCTGACAATATAAAATAAATTGATTGTAAAATCTGTTGTGGAGAATATCAAGTTATAAATACTCTCATGCTCTAACTCATAGAGAGAGAAAGAAACGAGCTAAAAGCAATGAGAAGCAACAACAACAAGAACATTTTGATTTACAATCTTAAATAACAAGAAATACACACAATAGCCACGTTACAGAGGAATTTTTCAAGGGTCTGCTTTTAGGCGTTTTTTCTTTGCTCCTTTATTTTGCATAAATTCGAGCAAGTGAGAGAGAGAGAGAGAGAGAGAGGGAAAGAAACGTTGAATTTATGAAATGAGGAGCATGAATCAGTCATTGGATGCTGGTAAAATATTCATACAAAAATCTATAAATTTCGGTATTTTTTTTTTGATGGGCCTTCTTGCCACAAAAGATTTTTATTTCTGATTTGTTAGTGTTGCTGTGTTGTTGTTATGTTGTTGTGATTCTCTAGAGAGCAGTTTTATAAGTGAAGCACACCTTTAGAGGCAATTAAAATCTCAATTGCAAATCCAAAAAAAAAAAAAATAGTAGAAGAAGAAGAGGAAAACTGTGCTAAGCATCAGTTTATCGAGAGCACTACACAGTATTTGAACAGTTTTTTTTTTGTTGTACAACTCAATTCGAATATTATCACAATAAAAATTGTTGTTTTTGCTTTTTTTTTTTTGATTTGATTTGAAAACATAACTTGTTATCTGGGTTTTAACTTGTTTTGTTGTATCGTTTCTGGCCAACAAGTCTTTGTTACTTTTTATTTTTGCCTGTGTAAAGTTCTTCAACAACTTTTAAGACAAATTAATTGGAAAGTCATTGTGTTGTTTTGTTTCGTTTCGTTTGATTTCTTTTTCTTATTTTCCTGTTCAAAAATAAAGGCAAATATCAACACAAATGAAAGTGAAAATGTTTTAAACGAATTGGTCATTAATTTATTGAAGAACTTATTTTTTAGACTCATTGACCTGGAAACGAAAGTGGCTTAAAGGGAATTGCAAAATTGGTTACAAAAAAGAGGGAAGTACAGAATTCAAATTAATTACAAAGAAATTTAAGAAATTTTTGGGAATTTTAAATTGTTTCATGAACTTTCTGAAAGTTGTTTGAACGTTTTTTGTAGTAAATGCTGGGGGGCAATACAAATTTAGCATATGTTAGGGGTTGTAAAATTGTACTTCTTTGTTATCATTTTAATTAATATGTTATAATCCTTAATGTTGAAGAGATAAACAGTATTGAATTTCCTTTACAGCGAAGAGGTCTTATATTCGGGTTTACTTGAGAGCCTTAACTCAGTTTCGTGATATAAAAAAGTAGCAAGAATCCTTTGAACCTCAGCATAACTGGTTGGTAGGTGCTGAGGTGTTTAACATACGTCCAAATGGTTAGAATTACTATACTACGTGACATTGTAGTATAGTCGAAAAGACTATACAGACAAGGACGATCTCGAGGCAACCCAAAACACAGAGTCTTGAATATCTTTACATCACAGATTTTTGATGATGACCGTATTGGTCATTCCATTACTTTGAGTGGAGTATGGACTTATTTTTGATGTCTCCTCAATCTCAGAGATACAGATACCAGATAACTGCAGGACGTATACCTGAAATAACTACGAGATTACGCATAAAAATGGTATGCGGAATGGGTGCAGGGACGTCAATAACCTCGAGCGGCTATGCTATGATCTTTCTATGATCTTTCAAGATGTTGTTCGGTGTTAGTTAGGATTACTCCCTGCCCAGTATTTGATATAATGCGTGATTTTTTAAGAGCTAAAGGAAAATTTTCCAAAAAAAACACATAAAATTCAGAAAAATGCATGAAATCTTTATTTGAATCGATAGTACGGTCCATATAATTTAATGTTTGCAGATTATTTCATGCAAATGTTGACCGCGACTGCTCCTCAAATGGTCCATCCGGTTAGTCCAATTTTGGCATACTCTTTTCAGCATTTCGCAAGGTATCTCACGAATGCATGCTTCAATGTTGTCTTCCAATGCGTCAATTGAAGCGGGCTTGTCTGTATAGACATGAGCTTCAATATAGCCCCACAAAAAATAGTCTAAAGGCGTTAAATTGCACGATCTAGGCGGCCAATTGACCGGTCCCGGACGTGAAATAAAATGTTCACGGAACTTGCCTCTCAATGAGTCCATTGTTACGCGTGCTGTGTGGCATGTGGCACCGTCTTGTTGAAACCACATGTCATGCAAGTCAAGTTCTTGCAATTTGGGCAATAAAACGTTGGATATCATCTCACGGTAGCGCTCACCATTCACAGTTATGTTACGATTCGCAGCATCCTCGAAGAAGTACGGTCCAATGATGCCACCAGCCCATAAACCGCACCAAACTGTGACTTTTTCTGGATGTATTGGTAGCTTTTGCAATGCTTCTGGCTGATCTTCACTCCAAAATCGACAATTCTGCTTATTGACGTATCCATTGAGGCAAAAATGAGATTCGTCGCTGAACACAATTTTTCGATAAAGAAGTGAATCTTCGGCCAACTTTCCAAGAGCCCATTCACCAAAAATTCTGCGTTGCGGTAGGTCGTTCGGCTTCAATTCTTGCCCCAGCTGTATTTTGAAAGTCTTCCCACCTAAATCCTTCCGTAAAATTTTCCACGCTGTTGAGTAACAGAGGCCCCAATTGCTGCGAACGGCGACGAGTCGATAATTGATGGTCATCGTTAACACTGGCCGGCCGATACAGCTGCGATATTTTCTTCAGTTCGCACTCTACGTAAGCGTGTTGGTGGTTTAGTGTCCAACAATGTAAATTTGGTGCGAAATTTAGTCACAATAGCCCGAATAGCCGCTTCAGTGGGTCGATTAAACTGACCATAAAATGGAAGATGAACGCGCGATGAACTTTCTTAACAGAGCACGCATTTTGATAATAAAATTCAATGATTTGCAAGCGTTGTTCGTTTGTAAGACGATTCATGTTTAAATTATAGACAAAACTGAAGATGTTTGACAGTGAAACAAAACACGAAACGTGCGTGAGCTGCTTAAACCAGTGTTGCCAAAAAGATAATAGCTTAAAAAATCACCCGTTACAATCATGTGCTTCTTTGTGAGATACATTAACGCCAAGCAAGTTCTGGATATGTGTTCTAATGATCAAGATCTTTGCAAGTGTTTTGTTATTGTAGTACAGTGCCTTGACAATAGGCAGACTTTTTCTGAATAGTTGATGTACAAATTCCTCAAATTTCTTTTCGTAGTTATTATGCTCAAATGATAAATTGGCTTGAAGTTTATAAAGGGCCCGCCAAATAACTTTTTTTATTTTGAAAATGCTTTAAAAAAACATCGGGTGTAGCTTCGGCTCCTCCTCTTCAATTTTTGTGAACAAAAATTCGTTCAACATGGCCCGATAACGATCGCCATTGACTGTAACGGCCACTCCTTGCTCATTTTCGAAGAAAAATGGCCCAATTATGCCTCTGGACCAAAATCCGCACCAAACAGTGACTCGTTGTGGGTGCGTCGGCTTTTCAATGTATGCGTGCGGGTTTTCTGTGCCTCAAATGCGGCAATTTTGCTTGTTTACATACCCGCCATCTTCTGTAAGTCGATCGCAGGCCCACTTAGCAAAGCGAAAACAGCATTGGATGGTCAATTGGCTTCAACTCCTGAACCAATTGGACTTTGTATGGCGTCATACCAAGGTCTTTATGCAAAATTCGTCTCAATGATGTCTTCGAAATGTTCAATTGTTGAGAACGACGGTGACTTGATGTTGGTGGCGCTTCATGCACACTTTCTGCCACAGCAGCAATATTCTCGGGTGTACGCACTGTTTTTGGCTTTTCACGCTTTGGTTTATCGATGAGGATGCCAGTTTCTTTCACTTTTTTCACAAGATAACGAACATGCGGAGCTGACGGTGCTTCTGTTCTTCCAAAATCCGTACGCAATTTTCGCACACATTCTGCAACATTACCATGATTTTCAAAGTAATGTCGCAATATTTCCCAGCGTTGTTCAAGCGTATACGCAACCATATTCCTTTAGCGGAAGGATAAAACTAATTATCTGTCAAATCAGACATGAGCTAAGTGTTACCATTCACGAACGAAATAAGCACTAATTGGAAAAAAACGTTAGATGGCGGAACCGATACATGCTTTTAGCCACCTTTTCTTTCGCCAAGTACACCTTTAAAAGGGCGTTGACACACTCCATAGAAAAATTCTGGCCTTTCAGCAGCAAGAAACATCTTCTCATGCATGATTATCCGCCTGCTCCATAACATATATTCCCAAATGACCTGTGATCCAGAGAGCTGATGTAGATTTTCCAAAATACTCCAGGAATATCCCTAACAGATAACCAGCATCCCAAATCATTCGGACAATTTTTAATAGAAAAATCAATTGCCAATGAAAATGCCTTTTAACTTTAACCATTTGGAAAAAAAGAGAAAAATTTTCTTAAATTTTCATTAAAAACATTGAATTTTTCTTTTTGATTTTGCTTAACCATGTGAAATACTCTAAAAAAATAAACAATTCCGAATAGCGCATAAATCTGTTTTATTAGCCCGTAATTAATGAGATAATCAACATGAAAGTTTTCCTTGCTTGATTCTATTTTGAATTCAAGAGAATCGAAATCTTCATGTTTCTTTATAATTTTTGTTTTTGTTTGTTGTTGTTGGCAACAATGTGTCTGCTTAAGTGCTTATTTAGCACAACGCAATGAAACTATAAGTGGCACATGCAAACGGAAAAAAATAAACGGAAACTAACAAATATACTCACACACGTACACAACACACATACGCACACACTCATGTATGCATACAATCATTATGATGATGGAGAGAGAGATGTTACACACGCAACACATGTTACATATGCTCTGTAAGAATACAAAAACAAAAACATAAACGAGAGAAATAAGAAGAAAAGAACAATAACACACACACACTTAAACGCACAGTGTGGTTTAAACAACTATTCTGAACATAAAACGATTTTAACTTTAACACATAGAGACACACACACGCAGATATTAACACATTGTCTTAATGCCCCCACAACTAAAAGATTATTTCTGTTCTATTCCGTTTGTTCTCTCTCTCTCTGCCCTCTTAAACTTTCTATCTATCTCTTTTGCTCGCTCTCTCTCTTTCTCTCTGTCCTTAGTAATACAATAAGAGTGTGTGTAGATTTTAGCTTTAAATCTGAAGCTCATAATCACAAGTACAAACATGAACATTTACGATTAATCTTCTTATAAAATAAACATTATCAAAGTACTAACAACAATAACAACAAATTCATATTCTCTCACTCCACCACTTTGTCTTTCTGTCTTTTTCTAACACATACTAAAACAATTTATAAAATTATCACCATAAAATGGAGGAAAACTGAGCAGATAACATGCAAATACTGGTAAACACTACCCTATGGAAGCAATCTAAGCCTTGCCCAAAAGTATGCCATACTTTTTTTAAAATAAAAATTCAATTTGACTCTTTCTGCAAATCCTTAGGAATCTTTGTACAGTATGAAGATGACAATTGAAAGGGAGGACAAGTGCATTTGATTTGAAATATCATTCACGGTCTTTTTTTAAGGAAATATATGTCTTTTTAGGTTCATGCACTCGGTGTTATTCTGGACCATAAGTTGAACCGTAAATTGAATTGGAATAAAGATGTCAAGGAAAGTAAAGGGTGTTTTTTATAGAGGTATAGAACTTTAAGTTGGCATTACTTTTGAAGATGGCGACAGATTTAACAGCTGTCAAGTGATTTATTCTCAGTTTTGTTTGGCAATTCATCATGAATTGACTCACGCCTGAACAACGCTTGCAAATAGTGCAATTTTATTTCGAAAATAATGGTTCTGTGCGGAAAACGTATCGCGCACTACGTCCATTTTATCGTCGACAAAATCGTCCATCAGAGCAGTTAATTCGATTAACCATGGAACGTTTTCGCATCACGTTTATTCTTATTGATAACTCGCATCCCCAGAGACGCTGTACGGTACGTACAGAAGAAGCTATTGCTGCTGTAGAGCGTAGCATTGAGGAAGACCCGAATGAGTCCATCCGCCATCGAGCACAGGAATTGGATCTGTGTCCATCCACTTTATGGAAGATTTTGCGGAAGGACCTTGGTTTGCGTGCTTACAAAATCCAACTCGTGCAAGAATTGAAGTCAAACGATCATCAAGTAAGGCGTAGATTCGTCGAATGGGCCCAAAACGTGGTTACCGTTGTTCCCGATTTTCATAAGCGAATTTTGTTTAGCGATGAAACGCACTTCTGGTTGAATGGCTACGTCAACAAGCAAAACTGCCACATTTGGAGTGAAGGTAGTAATCCTAAAGTGTATGTGGAAACTGACTGTTTGGTGCGCTTTATGGGCTGGTGGAATCATTGGTCCGTACTTTTTCAAAAACGATGGTGGCCAGAACGTTACAGTCAATGGTGATCGGTATAGAGCCATGATTACTAACTTTTTCATTCCTGAATTGAATAACCATGATGTCCAGGAGATGTGGTTTCAACAAGACGGCGCAACATGTCACACAGCTCGTGCCACAATAGATTTATTGAAAGACACGTTTGGTGACCGTCTAATTTCACGTTTTGGACATGTGAATTGGCCTCCAAGATCTTGTGATTTAACACCGCTAGACTACTCCCGGTGGGGCTATGTAAAGTCATTGGTCTATGCGGTAAAGCCACAAACGCTTGACCATTTGGAAGACAACATTCGCCGTATTATTGCCGATATACGGCCACAAATGTTGGAAAAAGTCATCGAAAATTGGACGTCCAGATTGGACTACATCCGCGCCAGCCGTGGCGGTCATATGCCAGAAATCATATTTAAAATGTAATGCCACAAGATTATCTTTCGGATAAATAAAATTCATGTCAATCGAATAATCCATCGTTGTTTTATTGCAACTTAAAGTTCTATACCTCTATAGAAAAACACCCTTTATAAAGAACGTTCTGAATTTTTTATACTAGCGTTCCAACCCCATAAGCAAGAATAGGAAACTCTGTTTTATGGGCATTAATTGCAACGTTTTTCAGGCGAAGATATTTATCGCTCTTAAGTCGTTTCTCCATTGTATAATTATCACAGACTGCCAAGCGGGTTTGGGGACATTAGTTTCAATCTGACGTAATTTGCAAGAGATTCGTGACCGTAAGAATTCCAGAAAATTCTTTGAACTGGTTCGCATCAGTATTTGTTAGGTTTCCAGGGCATAATGATATTCCTTGGAACAAGAAGTATGATGCGTTTGCTAGATTTGCTTCTCAATCGATTTTTGATATGTTTATGGATCTTAATTTACTAATTTGTTATGCCAATGAATTCATCGGAAAATGGTTATGTAGGAAACAGTTGATATCCGGCTCTCTAAAGCAGAAGGTTCGTTATCCTGGGAGAAAGTTTCTCTGAGTGTTTAAACCCTATATTGGATTTTGATATTGAGGTTTATAGTGGAATTGCAGTGTGCGCTTATCTTCACGTAGCTGACTACTCTCTCTCCATTCCGTTTCTTTTAATTCTCTTTTTTCCCCTTTTTAGGACGCATAATATTCGGATGTTTTTGTATTTGTCACTGGTGGTATACACAATCCCAGCACTAAGCATATCTATCTACCTCATAAGAGCCTGAGTACCGGTTCACAGCAGCAAATTGAAATTCTCCAAGAAACAATCTCCCATAGCATTAATCCCTCTTCTACAAAGAGAGGAAGTCGCCGAAGAATTTTTTTTTCATATTTCGTTGTGATGTCTGACCTGGGATACGAACCCGGGCTTTGCGTCTAATAAGCCAACACACTACCTTCTAGACCACAGCGACTTCATTGCTAGATTTGCTTTCTCTTTATAGCAGAAGGTTCGTTGTTCTTTGAAAAAATTTTTTTGAGCTTAAACTCTCTGTTGGAAGTCACTCTCACTCTCTTTATACCGTTTTACCTAATTCTCTTATTTCCCTTTTTTTGATGACGAACACAATGCGTTGCATAATATCCGAGTGTTTTTGTATTTACCTTTGGGTCGTACTTCTTACCACCCGCAAGCTTATCAATCTACATTAGAAGGACCTGAATACCGGCTCACTGCAGCGAAAAACCTGATAGCTCTGATAACTTTCAACCTTCTTCTACAAAAACAGCCGAACAGTTGCAAAAGAGACACTGATTCGTCTCCATATCCTTCTCATCTCTCCATAACTGGCAGAAATCCCGATGAGAGCTGCCCCAGATCGCCATCAATGACCAGATGGAATTCATTTACCAGTTTCATGCTGATTTTATTGATTCCCTGCTTAGAGCTTATATTACCGTATCTACTTCCTTTCCTATCATCTGATGAGGGCAAAATAGTAGCCTTGGAGCATTAGATTGCCGTCAACTTACAGTTGGAATTAATTTTTTAGCCTCATGTTGATTTTATCCTCGCGATTTATGCTGCCAACGTCTTCACTTCTTCTCCTATTACCTGAGAATGCAAAAGAATCACCGATTACAGGATTAGGGGTCTTCAACCACATCATCAATTGCGTGTGAACCTATTTAACAAGTCCGTCGACCTTCTCGTCATGAGAAATACCACTATGAGGCGAAAACCAACACAGGTTCTAGGTTTAGGTCAAAAGCTTCTACGGAAAATTCACAGCCACTACAGTCAATGAAAATCACGTTAGAATCTGCTGCAATAGAAGAAATGGGGTCAGGTTGAAATTTTTCCATACTTTTATTTGAACATACTTTTAGGCGTTTAACCATTCAAAAAACAATAAAAATTATTTGTAGGTCGTTTAATAAAATTAAAAGGAATTGAAACAGAAAGTGAAATCAATTTTCATTTAAATTTATGGAGAAATAAAGATCCCAGGCCTCTTCCAAAATCAGCAGTTTTCCTATTTTTTTTTGCAAACATTGCAGAGCATTGAACCTTAACATGCCACTGTAAAAATATTATTTTTTTCTGTGTGTTACTTTTACACTCTTAGTGGCTTTTAACTGTCAGGTTTGATAACAACAAAAAGGAAAGAAACATTTTTTAAACAAAAATTAATTCAATAAAATTTGAAACAAAAACTAGAAAAGCTTACATACATACAAAGCAAAACACAATTGAAAAAAGAGGAGATCCTGATATACCTGGTGAGTTACTTTGAAAAAAATAACAATCAACCGGAAAAATAACAACGACAATGACAATAATCCTGCTGCAAAAGCAATAAACCAACTGATGTGGAGGTTAATAAAGCCTATCGTACATACATACAATAACAATAAAATAGAAGACGAGAGAGAGAGAGAAAGAGAGAAAAAATACAAACAAAAATAAAGGATACACAGGATAAACAATGTGGATATTGACCCAGTGATACACTTGTACTAGTAACCAAACAAAACAATACCAAAAAAAAAACAACAACAAAAACCTGTTTAACACACTCCCTGATACACACACACACCCCTCATACACACATAAACGCACAGTTAATGCTGTGTAGCCAGCCAGACAACGTGACAATCGTATGAAATCCACAAGTGTAGTAAGAAGAGAGAGCGACAGAGAGAGAGTGAACGAAAGTAAGAGAGTTAGTAGTTGTTGTGAGAGTACGAGAGCAAGAGTTTCTACAGATTCAGCCTTGTGTTGCAAGTGGAACACAATATTTACTCTCCACAGTTCATTTGCGGCTTTTGACGTAAATGCTTAACGGATGCTGTGTTTGGTTTGGTGTATCATTATCAGGCTTTCGTAGGAATTTTTTTTTTTGCCAGGCTCTTGTGCATAGGTGTGTATAGGTTGTGGATTTTATGGATGCTAAACATAATTTATATTGTTGCTGCTGTCTTCTTATGTCTTTGAATGTGTGTGTGTGTGTGTCCAATTTTTATGGAACATTTTCTTGTAGATTTCCCAGTAAATGTTGATGACTTTTGGTACAATTTGTTGGTCGTTGATGCTGTTTAGTTCTTTCGTGTCTGCTTAAACGTGCGGTCGTTTTTAAAATCGTTAACGCTGCAACCAAAGAAGGAAAAAAGGTTGCTTAACGCGCTTGAAAAGAAAAGGAGTGAAAAAATAGCAAAAAAATTTTGAAATCAAAAAAAGAAAAAGCCTGTTACAAAAGAAAAAAAGAATTATTAAAACATATTATGTGAAGTAATGTGTTTAAATAGGCTTTAAAGTACAAAAGTCCTAAAAATGAAAAAAAGTGTTTTAAAAAATATAAGCCCCTTAACTTATGCTTCACTGTTTACATGCCCCGAAAATAGGCTTTAAAAAATGAATTGCAAAATTTTTAACATTTAATAAAGTGTGTTTCTATACTCTTTAAAATTAAACTCGTCTCTTGTGTTTTTTTTATCCTTTAAAGCAGTCTTTTAAAAAATTATTTCGAAAAAGAAAAACTCGGTCTTCTTTTCGTGTTAGAGCGTGTAAATTATAGACTTTAGTTCCGCGTAAAAATAAACCAAATTAAAGGCTGTGGTGTGTATCGTTTAAAGCTCTATGATAGCCTGTGATTAAGATAAGAAATGTTTAAAGAAATATAAATTACAAAAATGTCTGTGCAGATGCTGTAAATTAATGTGTTAAAAATTAACAAGAGTGTCAGTGTTTGTATTGGTTTAAAACATATTTGTTTAGATAAAACAAGATAAAACGTAAGCATACCTTTAAGCTGTGTTTATAAGGTGTACATTTGAAACTTTATGCATAAAATATAATAAAATAAGCTTTTAAAACCTAATATTATTAAAGTAATAATAAAGTAATATTTCTAGTCTATTAAAGAAATTATTTTTTTCTAAAAAAATAAGCATATTTTTGGGCTGTGATCAAATACATCTTTAGGACTAAAAAGTGGAATTCCTAAACATTTATTAAATTTCAATTTTTTAAGATTCTAGATAATTTAGAAGAGTAGTAAATAAAAATTTAAGCCAAAGTAACTTTAAAATACTCTCTTAAGTTAATATCCTTAGACTAATGCATACTTTTAGGTACAGTTAAAAGTAAATAAAACCATATTCTCTTTCTGGCAACTAAAAACTCCTTAAAAAACTTAACATCCTTAGCAATTTAATAATTATTCTTTCATAATTGCTTTTCTAACATCCATTCCATTCAATTTTTTCAATTTTATTCTATTTGGCAAGATTATTAGCGAAATAAACTTCAAAGCAAGTGTTTGTTCTCAAAGACTGTCAATCATTTTTAATGACTTTCATTAGTACGTCAATAACAATACATTTAAAATCCTTTTGTTTTGTACTTAAACATCAGTTTTAATAAAATTTTCATTAATTTCAACTTTAACCTTTTCTTCCAATCATCTCAAGTTTAAATGTCAGGTCAAGTGGTTGTTGTTGTTTTTCATTTTCTTTTTTATCTATTCAAAGAGTACTTTTTGAATAAACTTTTAAGGCCTTTTAAAAGAAAGTTTTATTATCTGTCGCCTACAACAAGACTTACTGCTTATATTGCTGCATACCGTGAGGGGAAGTTTGTTAAGACTTTAACAAAGTATAGTTGAAGGAAACATAAGTTTAAAATTAAATTTAAAATCAAAGATTTTATTAAATAATCTATTTATGGGAAGTTTATAACACTGTTCTATTTCTGTTTTATAAAAGAATGCCTTAAACTAGGCCACATAAATTTATTTTAAATTATTTTAAGGCTTTTTTAAAGTCTTTGTAAATTTATTTTTAATTCAGAAATATTAATTCAAAAAGTTTTAATTGATTTATGACTACAACATGATATTCTCTAGCGAAATACATTATTTTATTCCCAGAATATTTACGGAAAGTGTTTCCTTCGTAGAAGAAATTAATCCATTAAAGTTATTTTAAAAATCCTCTTAAAGGTTGAGATAGTTGACTTAAAAAGTATTTATAAAATAACAAACTATTTATGGGTTATACCTCCAAAATTATGCATTAATATTGAATTAGTAAAGATTGCTCTTTTAAATTCGTTTCCACAATTAGCATAATCAGCACTGAAGAAGTCGTTGTAGTATAGTAGTCAGTGTATTGGTTATGATACGTGATGCCGCTGTTCAGACTCCAAATACAAAAAACATTTCTTCGTTGACTTCCTCTCAGCAGATTTCTGGCAAAAACTTCGGGAGTAGACTTTAAACTGTAGGTACCACTACTTGGATAAAATTAACGTACACAACAGGGGTGCTGTGTATTGAGCAAATGTATGTTTATATTGTCTCAAATTATTATTGCTTCGTCGACTTAACGCCCACAGCAGAACAATAATTTAAAGCATACTATTAGGCTTTAATTAATGAATGTATTGATTTATTATTGTTTAACTATAATGAGGGGGTGGTGTCTATTTAACTAAGCCCACAAGCGAATTAAAATATACGTTAAGTGCTAAAGCTTGAAGAAGAATAGAAGCATAGTTTTAGGCTTAAAAAAAATTATAAATATAAAATCTTAATTTAAAAACTATTTTCTTAAAAATTAAAAGAACATTAAAGTTAAATGAAATATTGTTTCAAAGCTATTAGGAAACCTATATCAAGTAGTTTGGCAAACAAATTTTTTCTGTAAAATCAAAGAGAGAGAGAGAGAGAGCTGTTTGAAGCATTTTCTTTGGTATTTTATAAGTTTTACTGTTTTAAGTACATACAAATCTTTTCCTTTAATCTATCAAGTTCTTCGTCCTTTTTATGAAGCATTTTAAGTGTTCTGTTGGCAACATTTGCCATGGTAGCACTGAGTCAATTATGTGGTAACTTGGTTACATTTTTAAAAATATTTAAAATATAATTCTCTAGAATGACTAAGAAGCCTATAATTTAAAGGAAATTAAATGAGTTTATTTCAAAAGAATTTAATGTATTACAAGCCCTAGTGTAGGCATTGATTTTTATGAAGTTTATTCTTTAAAGTTGAAGCATACGATCAGGCATTTGTTTGTATAATTTGAAATACAATTTGTTCACTTTAATTAATGTATTAACTAAAGCATACTTTTAGGTACTATTAAAGTAAGTAAAGCAGTATTTTCCTTTTAATTTCGAACCACTGGAGATTTTGAAAGCCCTAGGAATTAAGTAATTTTTTTCCAATAAATTGTATAATAATTAACACCCTTTATCATATTATTTCATGAAATAATTCCATTAAATTTTATTATTTGAAAAGATTATTAGACAAATAACTTCAAAGCAAGTGTTTGTTTTCAATGCCTGTCAATCATTTTTAATGACTTTCATTAGTAAGCCAATAACAAGGCATTTAAAGTCATTTTGTTTTGTATTTAAATGTCAGTTTTAATGAAAATTTTCATTAATTTCAACTCTAACCTTTTCTTCTAATCCTTCTTTTGTATTTGGAACCATTTCAAGTTTAAATGTTAGGCCAAGTGCTTGTTTCTGCTTCTCATTTTATTTTTATCTATTTAAAAAGTACTTTTTAGTGGACTTTTAAGGCCCTTAAAAACAAAGTTTCATTATTTCTGGCCTACTACTAGGCTTACTGCTTATATTGCAGCATAACGTAAGGTGTTGTATGTTAAGTATTGTAATACAGCCTATTTAAAGGAAAATTAAATTTGAAAAATTTTAAGCAATAATTTGTATATGTAACGCCTATAAGTATGCTTTACTTTTGCTTTCTATATAGAAAACACATAAAAGTATGCCACAAAAATTTTTGTTTGAAAAATTTAAACATTTTTTTTGGGAAATTACTGTAAATTAATTTTAAATAGAACACAAAGTTAATTAATGGTGTTTTAATTGGCTTGAAGCGACAACATGATGCACTTGTTTGAGATAAACTTTTTGGAAAATTTCGTTTCATAGTTACTCGGTGCAATTTAGGGAAGAGCACAGCCTACTTTTACTTTTGTTTTCGTTTAGCAAATTAAACTGAATTTTGTTACTTTTTATTCTTTTACAAAAATATTTTTAACCCTGAAAATATGCAGTATTTTCTTAGATTGTTCTTACACTGCCTATTTTTAAAACATTTAAAAATTTGTTTAAATCCTTAAGGTTGTAAAGTTTATCTGCAATTTAAATAAATTCTAAGAATTGCTTCAGATCTTTTAATACAAAGCTTTTAAGAAAGCAGCAAAAAATAGGCAACAGTTTTTTTAAATTCTTATTTTATCATTATATTTTTTAATTTCTTTCTTTATATTGCATTTCTTTGTTTATATTTCCTATTATTATTTTTAATAACTATTTTTAAATTTAATATTTTAATTATTCTTTAAAAACATTTCTTCAACCTCCTGGAAATTAAAAATATTATTCAAACAAGAAAAAATTCCAGGCCATCTAGTGCTTTAAATTTAAAGTAAAAACATGTTTTATTGCCTTGAAATATACTACAAACATGTGTATACTCACATATGCATGCAGAATACTCTAATGCACCCATATAACTTTGGATATTTTGTTGTTAGCCTTTTTAAAACACATTTTTAATTTAAATTATTTTAGAGCGTTAAAACTTTTGTTAATGCTTTCGGCTGGCTGTTGCCTTCTTTATTTTTATTTTAAAAATTTAACTTTGCAGACTTTTTTGCATATTCTCATGTTGGTTTAAAGCCTTAAACTAGGCAACGTTTCATTTATTCAATTTATTAAATATGCATGAATTTATGGCAAATATTTAGAATAATAAATGAAATGTTAATGAATAAGAATGGTGATAAAAATGTGAAGCATATTTTTAGGGAATAAAAATGAACATAAGTTTTTGCTAAAGTCCTTGCAGTCTCAATTCACAGAAAACATTAGAAATTTCACAAAATTAATATTTATTTCTTAATATAATCTTTGACTGTTCCTTTTTATAGCATATATTTAGGAGGTTTTTATTACTATTATAAACTTGAAGACAAATGCCTAAAATTATACTACAAAATTGTTTAGGTTTTTCATAATAATAAAAATATTACAGCATATTGAACTAAATAAATATTAATGAGAATAGAGAATAAAAATACAAGACTTTGCTAATGTAGATACTCAGCCTTAATTTAGTCTTCTGTTTAGGTTAAATTTTTTGGGAAATTTACAGAAAACATATACAAATCTTTTTGTTTTAAATTTCATGCTGTTGATGACCTGGAGTTTTCTTTTCTTTTCTATTTTTATTTTCCTTTTAAAATCTAGGAAATTGAGAGATTTGTTTTATCTTTTCGGAAGAATTATATGAAGTACACTTGAAAGTATAATTGCATTGCAAAAGTAGAGTATTAAGATTGAAAAAGTTATTTATGTAAAGTACGATTATCTTTGAGGATAATAAGAGTAAATAATATAATATTGCAAAAAGAATTGAAAAAAATGTTGTCTACTTTTTGGAGTTTAATACGTTCGGAACAAAGTTTTTTTTACGAAAGCTCTTTACACCATATTTTTATCTATTTCTTACTAATTTACTATAACCACAGTATATTTATATGTTTTTTAATTATTTTGTAACAACGAGTGTTCTTAAATGAAAATAATTTGTAACATCGTTAAAAAGTATTGCCTGTTTTTAGGGGAAATTTATTTAAAATCTAAAGTAATAGTTCTTTTTTTAATTTTTTAAATAATTAACAAGTTTAGCAGTTAAAAAACATTATTTTAAAGCTTTCTCAAAATATTTTGAAATACGTACGAAATAATTTTTTCTAAAATTCTTTTGAAACTTTATGTGCGAAAAAATTTTTTATTTGAATTTAAAATTTAATGAGAACACAAACTTAATATTCTTTTAGTTTTCATAAAGTACAAATAATTTCGGTAGAAGCATTCAAAAGTTTTAATTAATTCTTGTTGTATGAATTTCAAAAAGAAAAAGCATACTTTAGGGATATTAAAAACATAAGAATATATTTTTGTATTTGTTGTTTGAATAAAAATACAACAGAAAATTTGTGAGTGTTGTTTATACATTCTTTATAAACTATACAAGGAATTTATGAAAATTTTCAATTTTAATTAATTCAAGCATACCTAACAGGGGCAGGTATGCTATTGCCTTTAAGGTTGTTCGTTTTTAAATGCTACTTTTCGTTTGAATTGAATTTTGCAAAGAAATTTTCACAATATACCAGAGTTATGGATATAAAAACAACCGGAAAATACCGTCTGCTGGTATAAGCTGAAGCATCTTAACTAAGTTCTCCAATATGTGTGGCTTGAATACTGTTTAAAGGGGCTTTCTTTTCCAGTGTACCACAATAGAGTCTTTCTTTTTACAGATTTCGTAATTCGTATTAAAATAGTTGAATAGGTAACACAATGTGAATGTATAGGTTGTCTGCCAACTTAACCTAAAACTAAGTTGGTTTTAATAAAATATTTTTAAAGTCTACCTTCTGGCGTTACAGGAATTATTAATCATTATTTGTAGTTTTAAAACTTTTTTTCTGCAAAGTGAAAACATTATTAAAATGTGTCTTGTTTTTAAGGGTAACGATTTAAAGTATATATTAAGGGACTTAAAAATTTGCTTTTTAAAATTTTTATCAAAACTACAGCTTTTTAAGAAAGCATATTTTTAGGATTTTGTTTTACTAGCTTTTTAACAAGATTGCATATATTTTTTATTTTTAATAAAATTTATTTATTTTGTTAAAAAAAAATTATAAAGCATACCTTAGGGGTTTTTATTTTTTAAAATTGCAGGCTAGTAAAATTCAAATTCTTTTTTATTTAAGCAAGAAAATTCTAAAACCGATCACCTTGGCGTTTCTAAAATCTAATTTTTAATTCCATTTCTTATTTGTTTTGTTTTCGTTCTCATTTAATGACTTACAATTTCAATTTCTTTAACAATGAAATTCGATGCTATTGTTCTGGTACACATATGGCCACAAATTTAGAATTTTTTAGTTTAAAGCCTTTATGTGATGCCATATCAATGTAAAGGAAATAAAAAAAGAAACGTAAAGAAAAACTTTGAAATGTTTAGGCAACGTTAAGAACTCTTTATAGGCTTAAAAAACTAAACCAGGTTAAGCCTTCGCCAAATAAGACCACCAGGATAACTTAGTTTTTCCACCCCCCATGCACTCACACTAAAAACTCATTTTAAAACAGAATTACTGTGAGAGCAACCCACATCATACTCATCTGTAGGAGAGAGAGAGATAGTATTATTGCTTTAACAGAGAACAGAAGAGAACAGAACAGTACAGAGTAAAAACTGTTGTAAAGTTTGTTTAAAAACTTGAACAAAAACTTGTGAAATTGAAAAGCAAAACAAATCATCATCATATTTGAAAAATAAAGGAGCACAGAACGGAAAAACTCTACAAATAAGGAATTCTTTCTATACATAGAGAAATAATACCTACAGAGAGAGAGAGAGAGAGAGAGAGAGAGAGAGAGGGAGAGCAAGAGTGAGGTTATGAAATACAACACAAGAGAAGTAAAGAGTGAAGCCTCATGAAAGAGTTAAAACAGTAAATGAATTTCAAATATCCATTCGTATTGTTGAACAGGAACAAAAAAAGAAAGAAAGAAAAAGAAAGAAAAAGAGAGAAAAACTGGAAGGAAAAACTCGGTCAGCAGCATATAATTTTTTCTTTCTCTGTTTTTTTCCCCCGTAAACTGTGTTAAAATATTCGTCATGTGCTGGTTTTATTGTATTTTTTTGTTTTCTAAAATCGTTTTCGGTATTTACTTTTTACCAATGAAACGCTAGGGTACAGCATGTTAGGGGCTATGACTTTAGATTTATTTATTAAATATGCCAGTAAATTGACTTTATTTTTCAAGGTTTTTCCGAATACAAAAACTTTACCTTTCTATTGTTAGAAGAAAAAAATTAACTGAACTGAACTGAACACAACTGAGGAGAACAATTGTCATGGGCTAGTAACTGGTTACGCTTTTATTTTCTGCAGTTCATGCATTATAACATACATACATACACACACAGGAGTTTGTTTAAAAAAAGCTATTGGTTAGGGGTAAAAAGACATTCCTGAAGGCTAATTCATAAGATAAAAATGAAATAAAACAACTCTTCTGCAGTGAAAAGCGGAAAGTCTGGAACCCCATGCCTTTCACAGCATAACCTTTAATTACAGACTAAAAAGGTCCGTTATCTTACGGCCATAATGCCTTTCCTTGATAATTTTCGAAAAACTGCATCTTCTGACTCGTCCAAACCAAACCAGTTACTTACCCTTACGCAAAGGTTTTTAACTAATCGCTTCAGACTAATCCGACTCCCATGTGCGAATATTTTGCTTGGTAATATAAACCACCGAGTGGAAACTTCCACCATCACTGAAGTAAATTTTTCATTCACAATGAAAGCCTATTCCTCAAGCACCCAAACAGCATACATATGTATGACTTTGTGAATAGTCATCTGGTTTTAATTGTTGCCTGTGTTGGACTTTATATGGATGGAGGTGGTAATATAAATTGTGCCATAATAAATCACAAGGTAGACACACGAAAACGCCATGGAATCGTTTAATGCATAATCCGATCAAATACATTTCGGAAGTCTAGAGAGATCCCTTAGATCAGTACATGCTATACCTGAGATATCGTGTAACGCATATTATGGTGACGGTTTTTAATAGCTCGATTCACGAAAGTGATCAATTATGTTCTCCTCTCCTACACAGTCACACAATACTGTTACGAAAATGAAAAATCAAGATACTGATGTTTTGCTTTTACATTGCTTAACATTAAAATTATAAACGAAAGCTACAAAAACAAAACAATGCAATAAACAAACCTGTTTACAAATGATCGTACTGCTTAATATAACAATAAACAGCGGCATAAAAAATGGTAAACAAGTAAACAAAAATACACCAACAATACTACAAGAATAAATGTAAGCAACGATTTTTACATTTAAAGAGATTTCGAGAAGGCGGAATCATGAACATTCGCCTTCAAGAACATGGCCCACTGTAAAGTCATGATTGTGATGGTTAAGACTTGTCAGTTAGTTATGTGGCATCACATGGCAGCAGGCTGCCATATGTTTCCTCTCATTCTGTCTTATTAAGATGTAGAAAACCTTGATAATTTTCATGTTCCTTAGTATAATTAATTCATTAACAAATTTCTCTTTTAATTTAATCAACCGTTATGATTATTATTTTCCATTTTTTTGTTGTTATCCTTTGGCCCTTATGAAGCTTTAATTTGTAACATTTGCAAGCATATTGACATAATTTGCCATCTTAAAACAGGCCTGGCCATTAGTTTTAATTAATAACGCCTTAATGTATGCCAAAAACAAATATACACTTATACACACACACACATATATATACGCCATGAAACCATGTAGTAAACTTGACCTAAATGTTGGTGAATTTATTTAAACTTTGCTTTGCTCAACCAACCAACTAAACAAACAGTTAAAGACACTTCATTAAAAGCAACAGCAAACGAGTGAAAACCCTTTTCTTTTCTATTTGAAAATGTTGTATTTATTCAAAGCATACATTTAGGTGTTTTGGCCTTAGTAATGCTAGTAATGCTGGGGTACCAGCAGTTAACCAGTAAGGTGGAGGAGGCTATACTAATAAAAATTAAAAGAAAAGGAAAAACATTCTTTCTTTCTCTCTCTCTCTCTCTCTGAGCTGAGTTTTTCCATAAGAGAATGAGAAGCATATGTTTTCAGTTACAAAAGGACAAATTTACACAGCGAAAAACACAGAGAGTGAGGTAGAGTGGTAATGAGATGGTAGGCTGGTTGTCTTGTCTCTGTGTGTATAAGTATAAGACAAACACTATTACGCATTAGCATAATTAAAACGTGTAAATACTCCAAGTTGTTGCTACTTTTCTGTTTCAACTAAAAGAGCGTGGCATGAAAATGAAAAACTTACACAACAGATACCCTCAACTACAAAGCAAATAGATTTCTTTCAACCTCCAACTCTGCCTCCTCCTCTCTCTGCCTCCTCCTCTCTCTGCCTTCTTCTGCCTCTATTTTGACTTTAAAATCCTTTTTCTTTCTGTCTTACTAGAGTAAAACTTATCTGTTTTATTATTTTTGCTTCTTTTTTTCTCACTTTTAAACAACTTAGAATAGGAGGAGGAGGGCAAGAAGTAAATACATGGCAAGAGGTAATTTTTCTTGCAAATTACACACAGCCAACCAACCAGCTGTTGCATACTTTTAGGAGGTTTAATGTTTGTTTATATTTTTTTTTACATTTTTTTGCATTTTTTCAATGTGAAATAAAAAGTATTTGTACGTGTACGTGTATAGTAAATAACGAAAAATATTATGAATACCACTCGTTCGTTCACTAAGTATGTGTGTAAATAAAAATAGTGTGGAGAGTGCTTTTTAAATAGTCGAGTGTATGTGTGTTTGTTTGTTTAGTTGTTTTGAAAAATTATGCAATTAAAATGTATGCCTGCAAATACTTGTGCCTAAAAGTATGCCATACACAGTTAATAGGCAAATAAATATCAATACTAGGCAGCCTTGAACTTTAAAAACAAATGCCAGCTGTTAAGTAAATTGATTTAAACGATTAGTTTAGTTGTAGTGTTTAAAATAAGTGCAAAAAAGTTTTAAACATTGTTTTGAAAGTACGTTCTTTTTGTAAAAAAGTACAGTATACATTAAGGCTTTAAAAAATATTAAAAAACTAAAGTTTTTACTGTGGTTTAAAAAACTTGAATTATAAACATTATTTCTAACGAAGCCTTCATAATTTTTTATTGATTTTTTTCATTCACCAGGTTTTGATAGTAAAAAAGTGCAAGTAAAAAAAGAGAAGTCGCCGTACTCTAGTAGGTAGAGTGTTGGCTTATTACACGTAAGACTACCGTTCAAATCCCAGCAGATTTCTGGCAAAGGCTCTGAGAGTAAAAATAAAATTGCCATGAAGAGTTTCTCAAAAATCTGTCGTTCGCAGTCGACTTTAAACTGTAGACCTCGTCACACATGTATAAAAGTAACGCACACAACATAAGTGGTGTGAGAAGCTAGGTCGTAATCCTGACTGAAGGGTTGTTATGATCAATTATTAATTATTTAATTTAATTAATTAATTAATTTAAAAAAATATTACAAATAAATTTTAATTACCAGATTAGTCTTAATACCCTGGTGAGAATACAGAGACTTGCATGTGTTGGTATAAACAGGGTAATGAGAAGGTGCGCTGCAGCGGCTCTGGATGCCTTATTGGATTTAAAAAATGTTGCATATGGTAGGGTAGTCTAGTAGGCAGTCTGAAAGTTTCTTAGATGCGTGCCCGTGGTTCTAACCTAAGCTCAGCCCTTTCAAAAAAAACCGAAATTTGAGAGACAAATTTTTTTTGCGGCGACTTCCCCTCTGCGGGCAAAAACTTTCAAAGTATACTTACTGAAAATACCATGAAATATTCTCATTCGACATTAAATTGTAGATCTAGCTACTCGTTGATAAAATCAATACACTTAACATAAGCGGATTGAGAAGCTAGGTCAGGTCATAAATAAAAAATAAAATAATTGGCCACCAAGTCCAAGCAGTTTCATATAGCAGGACTTTCTTAAGTTTACGTAGCTAATTTCTAACGTTGAAGACTTTGAAAACTCTCATTCGTCGAGTTATCGCCGAGAGTCCGCCCAAAAAGTGGGAAAAAGTGGGGTCGGAAACTCCTTTGAAGGGATCAACTGCTGCAATCAGTTCAGAGGTGCTTTTTAAGAAAACATTGTATTTGGTATGCAATGGCAAGGTTTAAGCATTGGATTCATTCCAATAAAAGTTTCATCGAAATCTTAGCTGAGTGTGTGGCTCATTTAAGTTTACTTTTGAAACCTGAAAGTGTAGGATTTTTTCATTCATATTTGAAAAGCACAGAAGGCAGTTTTTGTATCTGCAACACCCTGTTTTGACAACTGGCAACACATTTGAACTTCAATTCATAAATAATGACTTTTGCTTTTCTAAAAGCAAAATTGTTTTACGCCTGAAGGGAGACTTATTTAAAAAACTCCCCCAAAAAGTATGCTTTAATTTTTTTAAATAATTTTTTTTTACTCTTTGGCAATTACTTTAAATTAAAATTTGTTTTCTCTTTTTCTTCTATATTTACAGCATGATGCCAGTTGGATATTAAAATCTAAAACCTACAAATTCAAATAAATTTAAGAAGAAAAGAAAAAAATCTAAGAATACCTCAAAAATTAAAAAGAAAAAGAAAAAAATACAAAAAAATTGGTGAAAATGTGTTTAAAAACAGAAAAACAGAAAAGTTGTGAGCAAAAAAAATCTTTGAAACAAATTACCATGAGAGATTCATTAATTAAATCTGTTTCCCAATAACACAGAGTGTGTAACAAACAAACAAGAATTACAATAAATTAAAAACCAAAAAAAAAAAGAGGAAAAGAAAAGTGGAAAAAAAGCAGGAACAAAACAAAACACAAAGAAAAGTTGAACAGAAATCATCACTTGCAAACAGCAAAAGTCATAAATCATTTAAAGGCCATAAATAACAATAAAACAAGGGGAAGAAAGGGGAGAAAGTAAGTGAAAAAACAAGGAAACTCATAATAATTTCAACACCTAAAAGCCTGCAACACGAACACATGGTGCTCGAGCCCTAAGCCCTAAAGTAGGCAATGAAAATGTAAATGTGTAAAGCATATGGTAAAAACAACACGATATTGTTAAAATATTTTCGTGAGTGTGTTAATTTTTCGTGTTTTTTGTTGTTTTTTTTTTATCGAAAAGCAAATGTACTGTTATTTTCCACTTGACTTCAATTAAAAAACAGGCCTGCCTTTTCGGGCATCCTCAAGTAAGAAACAGCCTAAAAATATGTTTTATTAATTGAAGAAAGTTTTGTAAAATCTCTGATTTTATTAAAAAAATAAAACAGGTGTAAAGTGTTGGAGAATTACAAGGCCAAAGTTGAAATTGAATTTTATTTTTTGTTTAAATTTTATTTTCCATTTGTGGTGGCCTTAAAAACCAGGCCCTTTAGAAAAGTTTTAACCCAATACAAGGGGAAAACCTAAAATTAAAACAAAACAAAACAAAAAATAAATATTTACAAATATTTAAGAGAATTTATTTATTGTTTTTTTCTGTGCCATACTTTTTTGTACAACAAAATTGTAAACATAAGCTCAGCCAGTCTTTGTTGTTGTGTAAAACATAAGTATACTTTTAGGCAAAAAATACATTTTTTTTCAAAAAGAAACGAAACGAATAAAGAAAAAGTGAAAATTAACAAGTGGAAAAAGGTATACAAAACCAGCAGCAGCAGCAGCAGTAACAACAACAATAACAATTACAACAATATTTTCATAAACCCAGAGGAAAAACATATTTTACTTTTTAAAGCCTAACCCCGATGTTTGGGCTTCGTTTTCTTGCCTGCAACATTAAAGTTTTTAAGGTAAGTTTTTATTTTTTACTTCTGTTGTGCTACAACTCTTACATGTTAATAATTATCAGCCTGAAAGTAGGCTACAAAAGTTTTATATTTTTTTTGTTTTACCTAGAAAGTATGCTAAAGTTTCTTGGAAACTCAACTGTGTAAATGGAGTAACTTTAATCGAAATTAAGGTATTAAATTCTTAGAGAAGAAGATTTTCTGTATTTTCGATTTTTAGTTTTAGAAATTAGAAGAAAATATTAATGAACAGCAGTCTCTGTATGGTATGCTATAAAGGTTTAAAAATTTTCAGCCGTAAAATATGCAAAGTTTTTAATTAACACAGCAGCATCTATTTGATTCACTACCGGAAAGCAAAGAGCTTAGAATTAACAAATAAGTTTCGGCTTAATTATGGTCTGGGAGAAAATGATTTGGAGTAGAATTTTTTAATTACACTGGTCAACAGAATTCATAATTTGGGAATATTTCCCAAACTGGGAAAAATTATTATAAGCTAATCTAAAACCAACAAGGATGGATGTATGGGTGCAATACCTCAGACTGGACTAGGATAAAGAGTGCTACTTGTGTCCTAATAATGATCCTACTGTGATACCCCTATTGAAAGCTAACAATCCACGAAGAGAGAATCAATTTTTGCTAGGTAGTTAGGTTGCAGTGGGAGCTTTGATATGAAAAGCTCACTTAAGCATGCATTGTGGCCCGTTGTGACACCACAGGTGAACGCAGTCCCTGTACCGACCCAGTTCCACCAAACTAGGGAAGAAGTTGGCCAGCGCAAGGGCTACACATTAAAAGCACGCTGGAAAATCAGCCCGAAAGTTTGATAAACGAAGCTATATTCTTGACATCAATTGATGATAGCTCCGTCAAGCTAACAAGGATTGGGCAGCCAAATAACTTATATTTGCACCTCGCAAGCGATGGGCATTGACAAAGAAAGTGGATAACAGCCTCCTCTTCCTCAGCGGATCTGCATCCACAGCAGTAGTCCTTAGATGGGGGCTGCATTCTTTCCGCATCTCTTCCCATAACACAATGACCTGTAAGCATGGCCATTGTGACCGAGAGGACGATACGACCAAAGCCGAGTAACTGGTTTTTGTGCCTTCTATCCATTGAGGTCCAAGTGAGCTTAGCGGTGGAACAGGACTCCTCATTGACCCTGGATAGATTGGCGTCCCGAAAGAATTTCCGTGCAATGGCCAAATTCACCGGAGTAAGTGGCATACCCAAGTCGATTAAAGAGGTCGATTAAGAGGAGTGCACCAGCCCTAGCGAGCTCGTCGGCTCTGCAGTTTCCCGTAATATTACAGTGTCCAGGGACTGGTGAACACCTCGTCGTGCTCCTCTTGCCGCTTTCGTCTGTCCCTGGGCGTAGATAGGCAAGCGATCGTTGGCAGTTTTGCTCCGCTTCGCCGTTTCTGTTGCTGCTGCTGTTTATGTGCGGGCCCAATTTGCTCCTCTCCCTTGCTGTCATCATCCCCGTCATCCCAGTCATCCCCGTCATTGCCGCCACCGCCGCTGCCAAGCCTGCTGCGTTGTATGTCCTCCTGTCACTTTCGTTTTGTCCACTCCTGTTGCCACACCATGTCGTCAAAGCCTCGTCCGTGAGGACGCTGTTCAATGTTATTGAATGTTCCTTATATGTTTATTCTGTCGCCAGTCCCGAACTGTTTGGATTTCAACTGGTAGTAATCGACTTGATATCGAGGTCTGACCAGAGACTTAATTCTGGTACCACGGGAGTCAGAAGCCCTCAGGAACCTCGATTTCAGCCTGGACCCAAATCGCGGGAAGAGTCTAGTCAGTAGGTTCAGTGTGGAGTTGCATTCTCAACCGGGTGCCGTGGCCTAAAGATCAGAAAGAGTTTTAGATAGGTTTCGCTCCTAACCAAGGGGAAAGTCCTGTCGAAATACATGGCTTCGAATTGGTACTCAGGTGTAGCAGTCTGTTACATCTGGGGGCGTTGGTAGACGCATTGTATTTCATCCTGTGCGAAGAGCACCATGGGATTAGGTCCACGCGGACAGGTACCCATGTAAAACCCATCATCGTTGCGTCCAGGGACTCAGACAAGTGGGACCCTGAGGCGCTTAGAAAGATGGTCGAGACAGCGGCGACATTCGCTAACGATGTCTGCTAACAATAGCATTCAATTAGTAGGTACTTAATATTGTTTCTTTCCTCAGTTAATGAACTCTCCAGGGATGTTTATGAGCAGCGATTAGATTACTTATAAAGGGTGTTTTTTTATAGAGGTATAGAACTTTAAGTTGCAATAAAACAACGATGGATTATTCGATTGACATGAATTTTATTTATCCGAAAGATAATCTTGTGGCATTACATTTTAAATATGATTTCTGGCATATGACCGCCACGGCTGGCGCGGATGTAGTCCAATCTGGACGTCCAATTTTCGATGACTTTTTCCAACATTTGTGGCCATATATCGGCAATAATACGGCGAATGTTGTCTTCCAAATGGTCAAGCGTTTGTGGCTTTACCGCATAGACCAATGACTTTACATAGCCCCACAGAAAGTAGTCTAGCGGTGTTAAATCACAAGATCTTGGAGGCCAATTCACAGGTCCAAAACGTGAAATTAGGCGATCACCAAACGTGTCCTGCAATAAATCTATTGTGACACGAGCTGTGTGACATGTTGCGCCGTCTTGTTGAAACCACATCTCCTGGACATCATGGTTATTCAATTCAGGAATGAAAAAGTTAGTAATCATGGCTCTATACCGATCACCATTGACTGTAACGTTCTGGCCACCATCGTTTTTGAAAAAGTACGGACCAACGATTCCACCAGCCCATAAAGCGCACCAAACAGTCAGTTTTCCTGGATGTAACGGTGTTTCCACATACACTTGAGGATTACCTTCACTCCAAATGCGGCAGTTTTGTTTGTTGACGTAGCCATTCAACCAGAAGTGCGCTTCATCGCTAAACAAAATTCGCTTATGAAAATCGGGAACAACGGTAATCTCGTTTTTGAGCCCATTCGCCGAATCTACGCCTTACTTGATGATCGTTTGGCTTCAATTCTTGCACGAGTTGGATTTTGTAAGCACGCAAACCAAAATCCTTCCGCAAAATCTTCCATAAAGTGGATGAACACAGATCCAATTCCTGTGCTCGATGGCGGATGGACTCATTCGGGTCTTCCTCAATGCTACGCTCTACAGCAGCAATAGCTTCTTCTGTACGCACCGTACAGCGTCTCTGGGGATGCGAGTTATCAATAAGAGTAAACGTGGTGCGAAAACGTTCCATGGTTAATCGAATTAACTGCTCTGATGGACGATTTGGTCGACGATAAAATGGACGTAGTGCGCGATGCGTTTTCCGCACAGAACAATTATTTTCCAAATTAAATTGCACTATTTGCCAAACCAAACTGAGAATAAATCACTTGACAGCTGTTAAATCGGTCGCCATCTTGAAAAGTAATGCCAACTTAAAGTTCTATACCTCTATAAAAAACACCCTTTATATTCTAGACAACTGTCCTTAATCTATATAAGGTGTGTTACAAATCCTGTTGCCCTGATAAACTTTGATGTCAAACCTCCCTACCTAGTGCTCTTAAATATTTCGTTTTCCTCATCACAAAATCCATGTATTGGGCTTAAAGCGAGAATATCTTCAAAGTCTTTTATGTGATAAATACGTTGGCTTGGATAATTTGCATAATTATCCCGCAGTCTAAAGTTAAGACTCTTGTGTGTCCTTTAACCATTCCAACTCTCACTACATTTAACTTGTGGGTAAACATTTCATATCTCAAACCCCTTCCTCATCTGTGTGTTACCTTAGAAAACCAAAAAATTTAAATTCTTTTGAATTTTGCCAAGAATACACTCCAATCAAGCTTCATTCTAATTATGTTCATAACACTAAATCTTCATAATTATTCATCATATTCATCCTAACTTTGCATAATCCCAATAGCAACAACAACAAATATTCTATAAAATTACTACGAAAAATAACTTTTGATTTACCCACTGGCATGCCAAGTCACAATACTTTAATCTCTGCTTCTTACCTGTTAAAGATTTTACGTCCTCTCTCCCTCTCTCAATCACATTTCATTTGCCGAAAAACAAATTAAAATTCTTCAAATTCCATAGGCTTCATTAAGCCTTAAAATCAACTTTAAAATATTATCAAAAACAAAACTATTTATTGCCTACTTTTAGGGCGGGGGTGGTTACACAAGGTAAATTAAACACCTCTTCTCCCAGAGAGAGAGAGAGAGAGAGAGAGAGAGAGAGAGAGACAGTGAGAGAGAGCACAACAATGACAAACAATTACGGATAAAATTCTTCTTCTAAATCAACAATTCTTGCTGGAGTTAAAAATATTTCTGTTGAAATAATTCATCTGCCTGTCTGCCTGCCCGCCTGCTTGCCTACCTGGCTTGATGGGCCCTATTTCTTTGATACTTTTTGGCATTTTTAGGTTAAGTTAAGTTAAGTAAAGTTTTGTAAATTTTTGTAATTCATTCCTGAAATTGTTGATTTAAAATCTTTGCAGTTGGAAACTCTGTAGAATGTCAAGTGAAAAGTTTGATTTTCGAAATTTGAAATGTTAATCCCAACAAAAAGCCACAAGAAGTAGAATGCAAATGAAGAATATTTTACGTGTGGATTTTAGAAAACTAAAAGGGTGGGCCAGGAAATGGGTTTATTACAAGGATTTTTAATAGAAAATATAAGAAAATATTTCGAATTGAAAGACTTCTTATTTATAAATGTACGGAGAATAAAGTTTTTGCAATTGAAAGTGATTGTACACATTACTGGTCCTAAGTGGCTAGTCAAGTGATTGGTCACTTAGAACTACTCACTTAGCTAGTCATCATTTCATTAAGCTGACCTTAAATATTCTACGATATTTATGTGGATACTAAAATTGTTGTTAGGTGTTAAGGCTTAGAGGCTTTGCTATTCACAAGTAAGATGTTGAGTAGACAAGTCAAGAGGGAATGGAATGTCGTGACAATGGGGTGAAAAACAAGCCAACTTTCTAGTCTACGATATAGGACATAAGGGATCGGCCAGTAAGCCCTAGTAACCCAGCGTGTTTGTGTGTAATATTTTCTATACACCTAGTGCTGCACGCTTTTTAAAAAAACTATAAAAGCTGTTCAAAGGGAAACCTTCCCTTCTGATTAATATGTTTCGCCTTGAGAAGCCATGCCGGGTTTTATTGAAGTTTTTAATTTCGTGCCGGTTTAATGAAATTTACAGAAAATGATTGTAAGAAACAATTTTTTTTAATATTTTAATATCTCGCAGACACATTAAATAAAGGAATTTTACGATTTTAATTTTACAATCGTAAATCGTATTACAGTGTATAGTAAAAGTAAGGCAACGTATGGAAGAAAAATTTCTTCCATAGACTTCTACTGTGCCACTGGAGAGAACCATTTCAGCTTACCAGTCATCATGCCTGTAAATCTGGCATTGAATCTCGGTTCTGGATTCCATTCATGCTGGCTGTGATCATTCCTGTGAACTCAGGGTATAGTAGGCTACAGCTGAGAGAGACCTTGTTGGTCGTGATTAGAATAGCGAATGATTTCAAATTTCCTTTTTCCTTTTTGTTTGTTTAATTTTTTAGGCTGGTTTTCTACTTTTTTTACGCACTGTAAAATAATTTTATGGCCTTCTGGTTTATTAGCAAGCAACACCTGATAAAACAATTAAAATTTTGAAACAAAATGTTGATAAATTTGCTGCGAATATAAAAATGTTTTTGGGGAGAAGTGTGATGAGAATGATAAGGTTTTCAGACGGCTGGTTAATGTTTTTGCTCCATTTGAGTTAAGCAAACCATTTGAAAAAAAGTACTCAGTGGAGAGAAGGAAACTAATTCCAAACAATTGAAGAAGAGTTTTATACTATGGAGAGCGCATTGAAACAAATAAATCATTAAAATGCTGAATCATTTCAACAGCCTGCTTTAAAGTATAACGAAAACGATTTCAGCCTAAATGTATGCTTTAAATATTTTTGTTCGTTTTTAATTTATTTTCTCTGCATACTTTTAGGCCTTAAAACTACAATATTTTAAAAACCCCACTAATTATTGTCGTAAAAATATTTATTTTTTGCTTTAATACTCCTTAAATTACATTCTCTTTTAACTTGTAAATTAAAATTACTTATGAAAACTTTACACAAAAATTATCTTTTCTGGAATAGAAGACTAACAAGAAGCAGAAGATTCTCGTCTAACGCCTAAAATCTATCTTTAAGCATTTTTTAATGTGTTAGAAAAAAAAGAAAACTTTTTCTATTAAAACACTTGAAGAGAGAAACAAAAGAAAAGAATTTCAACAATTCAACTAAGTTTTCCTTTTACTTGTTCCGAATTGTCTTGTCTTAAAAAGTAATAGAAAAACAAGCATAGAAAAATGTTGGCATTTAATTCTTCTGTGTTTTATTTGAATTTTAAAGACAAAACTACTGCCATTTAATTTATCTTTATGAGTGCAAAAACGTTTTGTAGTCTTAACAAAAAAAGTGACAAAAGACACGATAAAAACGATGAAAAACAAAGAAAAAATTAAATGAAATAAAGTTGAAAAGAAAAAATATAGCAACAACAACTATTTGTTTCATTCTCTAAAGCCTAAAAGTATGCAAGTAATTATAAAACAAATAAAACAGTAAAAAAACAGGCAACCAACTACAAAACAAAAGAAAAGAAATGAAAAGAGAAACATTTAATAGGCCATGATACAGAACCGCCATTCATTCCATTGTTCATTTTTTGTTATCTATTTTAAGGCATCTCTGCTTCCAAAACAACAATTTTATTATTATGCTTTAAGAAACTGCCTAAAGAGGGCACAGGAGGAGGCCCACTCGGAAAACAAAAAGTCAACAATTTTATTTTTCTTTTATTCCTTGGAATTGGCTTTTTTGTGTTGAAATAAAAAAGAAAACTTTTTTGCAAAAAAAAAAAATAAGAAATACACGCACACGACATGCAATTTACTGTAATAATATGAGAACATTGCGGGTGGGGCTTGCGCCTTTTGTATATGCTACAAATTATAACACAAACACTAAATGTGTAAAGCAAAGTTAAGCATATTTTCAGGCGTTTTTGAGTAGAAATTTAATTTCAAAAGCGTTTTTTAAAGTCTTCTTGAAGTGAGTACGTTTAGTATTTTATCCGGATTTTCAAGGCCATTTATTTTAAAATTTATTAACTTCGAATTAAAGCTCTACAGGTTCAAGAGAACAAAACAGTTTGGTAAACTTAGACGATGTATCCTCCTGGAAAGCTAAGGCCTCAATTATGTGGGGGTTAGGTTCACTGTTATGTAAGCTCATATCAATATTTAACTCGAGGTCTAACACTTCCCAGAGGAAACCATCCAGGCTGAATTGCCACAATGTCAGAGCATCTGTTCGGATATAAAGAGTTATAGGGGATCATGTAGGCAAATGGTACAAATCTTGTTGTGATCTAAGAAATATCTTAGACGGCAGGATTAGTGTGGTCGTCGCAAGCATTACAAGTGGCCTTAAGAGAATCTCAATAAGCAGATCGTAAAGTACTTTAGAAAGTTGCTATTAGAGTGTTGTGTTATTATACGAGAGCACGTGATTCAAATCACAGCTCAGACATCTCGAACGAAACGAAAAAATACTTCTTTATGCAACTTCCTATCAGTCATTCAGCGAGTTAGTCTCCGTAGATTTCTGGCAAAAACTCTGAGAGTAAAAATAAAATTGCAATGAAAAGTTGCTCAAAAATTTGTCGTTCAAAGTCGGCATTAAATCTGTAGGTGCCGCCACTCATGGAAAAAAATTAACGTACACAACATGGTGGTGTGAGAAGCTAGGTTGTTATACTGACTAAAGGTTTGTAATAATCAAATCAGTAAGTAGAGGATAGCAGACTGCATTCTTACGTTATCGAAGGTCTGGATTATGGAAGATATTCTCGATTTGACGCCGTGGTCTAGTAGGTAGTGTTTTGGCTTATTAGACGAAAAGCCAGGGTTGGAGCCCCAGGCCAAACATCAAAATCAAATACAAAAAGTATTTCTTCGGCGACTTCCTCTCAGCAGATTTCTGGTAAAAATTCTGAGAGTAAATAAAATTGCCATGAAAAGTTTCTCAAAAAATCTGTCGTTCGGAGTCAATTTTAAACTGTAGGTCCCGCCACTCGTGGGTAAAATTAACACACACAACTTAAGTGGTGTGAGAAACTAGGTCGTGATCCTGACTGAAGGTTTGTAATGACCAATTATGTATGTTATGTATGTATGTATTCTCGATTTGACAATTGGTTTATACAACCAGGATATGGCTGCTTTACAGGCGAAGAAAGCCACGGAAACTTTTGAGCTCTTTCTAGCATATTCCGCAACCATAAGACTTTTTCTCTTAGTGAGTATTCTAAAAGCAGTATTAAGCCACGCTAGTGATAGCTAATGCCCGATTATCATTTCCTATCACTTTAGAAATATTTTCTGGCAAATTAGTGAATAAGTTCTCGGTGTCTAGGTACCGCAATAATGGAAAAATTTGTTCTCCCAGAATGATAATACGAGATAATCCTATACATGAGGATATAAATAAGTCTACTTATGGGAAGGTCAAATAAATTAGTACAAGTATTTTAAAATATTTTTCTTTTGAAATTAAAATTGAAAATGAAAGCAAATTTATAAATATGGCCTGTAATATGCCTTCAAAATTAGAGTTTGTAGTAAAGATCCCCTAACCTTTGACCCCCACCCTCCTATACCAAACTAAACCTCAACTAAATAGCAAATATTTCCAAAACTTCACAAAAATCTAAAACATATTTCCGAAGTAAGAAAATCTTCTCTCCCTTTAAAATTGCCATCTCATCTAACCAAAGGAAACCACGAAATATTTCATAAAAGCCTGTGCGAACCTTTTAAGACTCACCAGCATTTGGCAGAGGACTTTGTCTATTATTTTCTGAAAAGAATAAATTTAATAAACTTTCTTCAAAAGGAAAATACTCGCATAAGAATAAGAATAAGAAATGAATTGTTTTAGTTTCCATTTGTATACCCGTTTCTCTCCTAAAAAAGAAAAGAAAATTATTTTTGGGAGCAATTTTCTATTTTTCCCCCAAAAACAAAAACTAAACTAAAACAGCTCAACAGTGATGAACAGCTAACGGAACAGTACAGCCTCTTCCGGCATAGAAACCACAATGAATTGCAAAAAGGAAGTGCGAGTAGAAAGGATAGAAAGAGAAGAAAAATAAATTAAAATTTAAGAAAAAAATAATAATTTTTGTTAATTCTATATACGAACAATGTCTTAAAGGCTTATTTAACAGTGGGCCATAATATGCAATTCCTAATTAATTCACCACAGCTCTTTAAAATTACCAAATAGAGCGACAAATATAGTTTTAATTGCGCTCTTATTCTAATTAATGAAGCTTAAAATAAATTTTGTTAGGAGGCGAAGCACGTTCTCTAAGTCTTTTAGACATAGAATCGTTTTTCTTGTTGCCACGCCCATTTCGGATGGGCGAAAAATATATATGAATCTCAATTTCTTTATGTAAGAAATGTGCTTCCTTGCTGAAGAAAATTTTGTTCATAGCATCAGCATTGAAAACCTGTTGGCCTGGGACGCTATCAACATGTATAAGGCATTGGGAGTAGTCCGCCAGGTTTCATTGTTGCACGAGTTGAACTTTATATGGATGGAGGCACAAATTCAAATGCAAGATAAGTCATAGACAGCAGGGAGATAATTTCAATTGCTGAAAACTCTGTGTAAATAAAAAAAATTCTGACTATCCGGCTCACTTTCTCTAACAGAAGCTCAATGGATACATCTGCAAAGCTTCTAGTCTTTACAAATGCCTTTATAATGTTACGAAACTGAAAAATCTAGATACTGGTGTTTTGCTTTTACATCGTTTAACATTAAAATTATAAACAAAAGCTACAAAAACAAAACAATGCAGTAAACAAACCTGTTTACAAATGATCGTACTGCTTAATATAACAACAAACACCAGCATAAAAATATGGTAACCAAGTAAACAAAAATGCACCAACAACACTACAATAATAAATGTAAACAATGATACTTACATTTATAGAGATTTCAAGAACATTCATCAGACTGTTTATCCTGCCATATAAAAGGCAACGCAAAGCAGGCGACTGAGTTAGTGAAGTTCAGCCAGTCTTGTGTAAAGACACGATGTGTTTGTGGAAAGTAATCGTGGTTTGAAGATCTTCGTTACAAATATCTGTCGAATAATTGCCTAGTAATTGTTATTGTTTATCCAAAGGGTAAACAGAGGTAAGGCATCTCCAACAAATGAAATATGAAAAAATATTTCTTCGGCGACATTTTCTCAGCAAATTTCTGGCAGAAACTCTAAGCCTTAAAGCCGCCTTAGTCTAGTAGGTAGTGTGTTGGCTTATTAGACGTAAAGCCCCAGGCCAGACACCAAAACAAAATACAAAAAGTATTTCTGCGGCGACTTCCTCTCAGCAGATTTCTGGCAAAAACTCTGACAGTAAATAAAATTGCCATGAAAAGTTTCTCAAAAATTCGTCGTTCGGAGTCGACTTTAAACTGTAGATCCCACCACTTATGTATAAAATTAACAAACACAACATAAGTGGTGTGAGAAACTAGGTCGTAATCCTGACTTAAGGGTTGTAATGACCAATTATGTATAAATAAAAGCAATTGTTGTTGTTTACATCAAGTTGTGAACAGTGGTACACCGAATTGTGTGAATAATAAAGAATTTTAATTAAAACTAAACACAAATTGATTTTTATTTTATTTGCAATGTACGAGCTCGTATTTTAAACGTTTTTAAAAGCTAAACGTAAGAATACTTTTATTGGTTCCTTGTTTACCAGATCGCTTATTGTCTTTCATAGTCGACGTATACTCTGTCCATTGCATGTGTGTTTGTCCAGGGCCTTTCCCAAATATTTTTTCCAGAACTAAGTAGACTTTATTCCTTTGAATGAAAGTATGTAATTATTTTCTTACATTAATTGCTCTATAATTCTAGTTAAACAAGCGTTAAGAGCTTTGAAGACAGCAGTAAAAAACGAAAAAAAACACGAGATTTTATGGTTATTACTTGACTGCAGCGTAAGCCCTGAGGGTACGGTTTAAAAGCGTTTACATTTCGTTTGAGTTTTTGCAAATCAACACCCAAATAATATAGAAAAAAATAACGACAAAGGAAAAAACTTGAAAAAAAGAAAACGAAAACAAACACCAAAAAGTTTTCGATGTAAAACAAACTGTGTTTCATTTCATAGCCGGGGGATAGATGAGCGAAAATTAAATGGAAACAACAACTTTGCAAACGAGTAATGAAAACTTTTACTCTTGAACAAGACAAGCTTACATATAACGGAAAACATTAATTTTTTTTGAAATGTTTGTCATTATTACCCCTGGAAGTATGCTCAGAAAAAAAAGAAAAAAAACCGAAATTATTTCGTTAAAAAAAAGCAGAGAAATAGGCCATGAAACAACAAACAGTTTTAAACATCAACACATTAAATAATGATTTAATACAAATCAATGGTGGTTGTATACAAAAAAAAAAAAAAAAAAATAGAAAATAAATATAAAAAATTGAGTATATTTTTAGGCTAAGGAAAAAACAAAAAAAATCTAGCCTATATGGTAGGCTGTGTATGAAAGTTAAATTGAAATGAAAATTCCAGGCACGTGTTTCGTATTTTTTTCTTGTGTTTTGTGAAATATTTCCGTGTGAAATGCCTTGTATTTGTGGAATTTTGTGTATTCCTTAAGCGTGTGGCGTTACACATGATTTGTAACACCAAATTCCTATTTGAAGTGGTGGTTTTAGCCAAATATGATTAACTTGGCTTAGGCGTAATAAAAATAAAGCAAATAAAATCCTCCTGCTGTTTCCAATGCCACAAAACTTTATTTGTTATTTCGGGCACACATAAAACAATTTCACAAATGAAACGAAACGAAATGCTACAAAAACTAGACAGCGTTTACACTGGCTGTATAAATAAGTTGTTACAACTAAAAGTCTTGATTAAAATTGTTCTGCCAATGAAAATTGGCATCGAATTGTTCCTTCATTTGATTTACGGCGGATAAAGGAAAAACACTTGTTTTAGGCTTTGAAAAAAAAAAATTAACACTCAGCCTAAAAATACACCCCAAAATATGTAATTTTTTTCAAGCTTTTGAAACTAAATTTTCCAATTTAATTTTGTATTATTTTCTTGGCCTTTTTTTAGAACACCATATTGCAGACATTTTTTTGTATTTTAAAAAATTTTTTTTTTTTCGAAAATAACGATTTTTATCGCGTTTGCTGTTGTTCTTTGGTTTTGTAATATATTTGAAAAACTTTTTTCTTTTTTTTTTGTTTGTTTGAAAAAGTTCTTTCTTTCTCTCCATTTTGTATTTATTTTGTTTGCGGTTATGTTTCTCTGTTATTTATTACCGATTTTTGGCTGTTTATTTTATTTTTAAGTGCCACCGACCCCTTTGTGTATGCAATGGTTTTTTATTTATTATTTTTATTGTTATATATGTGTATGTGTATTGTTGTTAAATCTGTATGGTTTTTGAAGTATGTTGTTGAAATAAAAGAAAAAAAATTCAGCTTTTACCCACAAATTGCTTTAGTTTTGTGCTCCACACAATCAAAAACTATTTAAAGGGATTTAAACTTTATTTTCTAAAAAACAACACAACATATTTACAGGCTTAAGAGATATTGATTTATTTTGTAGACTTTTTTTTCTATTGCCTTCACATCTGTCCTTAACAGTTTTTGTCAACGTTTTTAAAATCAACTGGAATTATATACCATCAGGGTATAATATCCGGATTAGGGATGTAATTTACTTTAATAATTTTGCTTGGAAATATTGAACACGTCCTTAAAGCTTGACTGGTTACCTCCTTCTTGTGATCCACATAGTACCAGGTGGTGAATAGGAGAACTCTGATAAGCGGATCTCTCACCAGCCTTTGAAATCTCGCTGTGTTGGCCTCTCTATAGAGGTCGCCGTGGTCTAGTAGGTAGTGTGTTGGCTTATTAGACGAAAAGCCAGGGAGTCGAGCCCCAGGTCAGACCTCAATATAAAATACAAAAAGTATTTCTTCGGCGACTTCCTCTCAGCAGATTTCTGGCAAAAACTCTGAGCGTAAAAATAAAATCGCCATGAAAAGTTTCTCAAAAACCTGTCGTTCGGAGTCGACTTTAAACTGTAGGTCCCGCCACTCAAGTATAAAATTAACTTACATAACATAAGTGGTGTGAGAAACTAGGTCATAATCCTGACTGAAGGGCTGTAATGACCAATTACGTACGTTACGTTGGCATCTCTATTCGGCTTGCATCCTTTGGCAACAGAGCCGTTCCTTATGCGGACGATATTGTCATGGCAGCATCTCGTAATCTTCCAGAGGCACTATACGACAAATTCAACTTCTCTGTGAATATCCAGTTGGCGCAACGAATTTGGATTTAATGACAATCCTTGCAATATGGATGCATGGTTCTTATGGGGCGTACATTAATCTGCACAGCCTGGAATTAAAAAGAATCATGTTTTGTTAGAGTTTCAGTGTGAAATATCCTGCTGACCTATGAAATCTAAATGAAAGGGATTATAAAGCATCTTGGGCCGTCTATTACTAGACTTATGACAATTGGTACTTATGTGGATCCCTAATGGATGGAGTCATCCCATGCTCTGGACTGCCCCCAATAAATGTTACGATTTGAAGCCCCTTGATAATGAGAGCAGATCTGTTGCAATGTAAATGTATGCAGGCATTCAAAAAGATCCAATTATTATGCTTAAATAGCATGCGTGTAAATTACTGGCCAGACAATATGCGGCACATGGTTGCAACTATGCTGCGAAACTTATTCAGGTCAAGGTAATGGTCATAAATTACGCTGTGGAACTGACACTTGGAAAGGGTTCTCTATCTACTAGCATCTCTATTGTCGCTGACAGCAAATCGATTATTTTATCAGGCAGTACTTTTTTATATCAAAAAACTGGTATATATCGTCAGCATTAGCATTCAAAATGATTTAAAAAATTCCGGGGACATATTATTGCGATTAGAAGCGTTATTTGATTTTAATGTGTTGTTGGCATAATTAATACCTCATGTATCTCAAAATAAACAATCAATATTTTTAAATTAAACAACCAAACACGGTTTTCCACAATTTAAATTCGCCTGAGATTATGCTTTAGATTTTTCAGCCTTAAATTATGCTAAAAAATTTTTTAAATAAAATTAATTGAAGCGTTTTTCTTTTGTATTCCAAGAATAAAAATCAATTCCACTTGTCTTACTTTTTTTGTTGCAATTTACTGGCATATATTTTTGACACGTTTTAAGGCTTTAAAAACAAAAATTAAAAGAAAAACGAAAGTTTTCATTATGACTTGCTGCCAAAAATTTTCTCCATATGACCCAAATGTTTTCAACAATTTAGATTAGGAAAACGCAAAAAAGAAAACTCTTCTCATTTCTTACTCTACTGCTGCTACTCTACGCTAAAAATTTTAATAACGATTTCCGAACACACACACACATACACAAATACGTACACACATGCATACACATGCCATAATTTAAATGTGAACTGAAAAAAAGGAAATGCGTTTTAGAAAGAGTGTTAAGGGATATGCTTTCATTATAAAATTTATTAAATTATTTAAAGTCCTCCACAACAACAGCAACAACAACAACAACAACAACAACAATTTCCTGTTTAAGGGCAAAGCCGTTGAGAAAATATTTTCACAGAAAAACTTTTCAATTTGAAAGGGAGAGTATGTAAGGAAGTACATACGTAAAAGAGCCAAAGCAAAAGCGTGACATACTTTCAGGCAGAAGAAGTATTCATGCATGTGTGGCACATATCGTTGTCTATTTGTTGGTGGTTTCATTTCATTTGTTTATGTTTTTTTCTTGCTTCTTCTTCTGCTCTTCTGCTCTTGTACTTATTCTTGTTCTGTTATTCTACTTACTCTTGCTCTTCCACTTTCGTTTGGTTTTAACATTTAAGGCTCAACGAGGAAAAGCAGTCAAGTTGGTCGCATAGTTTTAAGTGTGAAAAATTAGGTTTTTTTCCTTACTTGGTATAAATGGATATGAAAAATTCCCACACTTGAAACCACTTTTACATATACACACACACATGAAATGTCAAAGTTAAAAGAGATAGTAAAAGTGCTGCGAGTCCTCAGCAAAAGGAAAAGCCGCCGCCGCCAGATAAAGAGCAGCACAAAACAAAATAGAGACAGCAAAAGAATTTCACCACAAAACTTATTGCCAAGCAGAAAAGAAGGCAAAGAAAAGAACAGAAAGAAAAACAAAAAACAAAAACAAAAAAAACTACCAACAAAATGTGTTTAAAAAGAAGAATTTTTCTGCCATTTATTATCAACTGTCGAGGCTGTAAATGCTTTGGTTTTTTTGCGCTTCTTTTCGTTTTTCTTCTTCATTAAGCCACCAACACTTTATAGCCAGTAATTATGGGAAGAAAAAATCACAGAAAAAGAAAACATAGAGAGAGAGAGACGCAAAGAGCGATAAAAAATTGGTTTTTTGAAATTGAAAATTGTTGTGTTATAAGCCGAACACGAACAATGCCAATGTCATTTGTTTTTAGGTATTACAGCACAAAAATATGCTGCAATTTTTTTCATAGACATCTATATACTAGCAGCCTAAGTATATACTCCGTATATATTTTCTTTTTTTAAAATTAAAATAGGCATTGAGCAGCAGAGGAACAACCACAAAGATAATATTAAACTATGGCCATAATTTTTCTTTTAACAGCCAAGCTGTGGTAAAACAAAATATAATAGTAGGCCATAAGGGGCATGGGGGTTTGGTGGTTAATGAAAAAAAAAAAATTAAATAAAAAAAATTGTGGTAAGTGGGGTTTAATTTAAGTGATTGGCTTGATTTTAATAAAGAAGTATTTGATGTAATTTGTATGAAAATGGAAAAATATTAGAAATATTAAGTAGACGCCAGAGTGTTCAGTGTTTGCTTTTAGAATTCTTTAAGTTAGGGTTTCGTAGGTCAACTAGAAATCCATGAAGTCTTAGAAATATAGACTGCGTTCGGCTGGAATACAAGTGAAGAACATCTTAGAGGCGCTTTGTAATGCCACAGAACTAACTGACGCATTTAAAGCTTGAATACCTTAGAATCAAGTTAAAAACCTGTCTGATTTTGATTAATTTTTGCATCTATGAAAAGACTAACTACACTTTCCATCGGGTATAGGGTATGTACTCGTATCAGAGACCAGCAATGAATCGTTTTTTCGCTACTCATAAGCACTCATGAAATTTTGAATATAAGCGAGTCAACAAATTTAACTTTGTACTCTGATTCATTCGTACTCACTACAACGTTGATTTATAACTACAGGTTGCAATGAGTATGCGTACGAAGTTGACATCAAACTCATACACATACATACATGATTGGTCATTACAACCCTTCAGTCAGGATTACGATCTAGTTTCTCACACCACTTATGTTGTGTGTGTTAATTTTATACATGAGAGTGGTGGGACCTACAGTTTATAAGCCGACTCCGAACAACAGATTTTTGGAGAAACTTTTCATGGCAATTTTATTTTTACGCTCAGAGTTTTTGCCAGAAATCTGCTGAGCGAAAGTCAACGAAGAAATACTTTTTGTATTTCGTTTTGATGTCTGGCCTAGGGCTCGAACCCTGGCTTTACGTCTAATAAGCCAACACACTACCTACTAGACTACGGCGACTTCAAACTCATACCATTCGAAATATGTTTGATTCATAAGCTTACCCACTTAGATTCATAACAACATAGAAAAATACTTATAAATGATTCCGGTGACTCGAATCACTTATTAAAATTTAGTGTTAGTTGTTGTTGCATTTACAACAAAAGAAAAAAGACACTTAAGCAAAAAAGGCAGTTGCTGTTCTGTCAGAGCAATCACACAACCTTCTAGTGAGTATTTTAGTGTTCGTAAACGATTCATACTTATTTGGTGATTCTTGTAAATGTTGAGTTATGGAGAGTCGAAATCAATAACACATCATACGTGTTGTTAAGTATGGATATGATGAGTGTATTTCAAACTTTGAATATGAGTAGAGGAGGTTCCTTGATATTAAAATAAGTATGAATTCGTATAAGTATCAGAAATTATGAGTATGATTCGATTCTACTCATCTTTTTGAATACTCAATGCTGATATCTGATGACTACCTTAAAATCAATCGTGGAATTTTGATTAATTTAGTGCATCTAAAGGGTCCGCAAATAACTTTTTTTTTGAAAATGCTTTAAAAAAAAACCGACTGAATATTTTCTTAAATTTCTTTTTTTATTTGAAAGTACAATCCTTCCGGTTAATAATGGAAAATAATTTCATTAAAATGGCTGCCTCGGCTGGCCATGCAGTAGCCTACACGATCGGTCCAATTTTTCAGCACATTGTCGATTGTGTGCAGCTGTATTTCACCAATGGCTTCACGAATATTGTCCTTTAAAGCGTCAATTGTCTGTGGCTTGTCGGCATAACACTTATCTTTGATGGCACCCCATAAATAATAGTCCAACGGTGTCAAAACGCAGCTCCGAGGTGGCCAAATGACATCAGCTCTGCGGCTGATAGTGCGATCTTCAAAAACAGGGCGCAAAACATCGAGTGTAGCTTCGGCTGTGTAGCATGTAGAGCCGTCCTGTTGAAACCAAATGTTGCCAATATCCTCCTCTTCAATTTTTGTGAACAAAAATTCGTTCAACATGGCCCGATAATGATCGCCATTGACTGTAACGGCCACTCCTTGCTCATTTTCGAAGAAAAATGGCCCAATTATGCCTCTGGACAAAAATCCGCACCAAACAGTGACTCGTTTTGGGTGCGTCGGCTTTTCAATGTATGCGTGTGGATTTTCTGTGCCCCAAATGCGACAATTTTGCTTGTTTACATACCCGCCAAGAACAAACTGAGCTTCATCTGAAAAGATGATTTTTTTTTTTTGCCAAAATCGTCATCTTCTGTAAGTCGATCGCAGGCCCACTTATCGAAGCGAAAACGTATTGGATGGTCAATTGGCTTCAACTCATGAACCAATTGGACTTTGTATGGCGTCATACCAATACAATACTTTATGCAAAATTCGTCTCAATGATGTCTCCGAAATGTTCAGTTGTTGAGAACGACGGTGAATTGATGTTAACGGCGCTTCACACACACTTTCTGCCACAGCAGCAATATTCTCGGGTATACGCACTGTTTTTGGCTTTTCACGCTTTGGTTTATCGATGAGGATGCCAGTTTCTTTCACTTTTTTCACAAGTTAACGAACATACTGAGCTGACGGTGCTTCTGTTCTTCCAAAATCCGTACGCAATTTTCGCACACATTCTGCAACATTACCATGATTTTCAAAGTAATGTCGCAATAATTCCCAGCGTTGTTCAAGCGTATACACAACCATATTCGTTCAGCGGAAGGATAAAACTAATTATCAGTCAAATCAGACATGAGCTAAGTGTTACCATTCACAAAATAAGCACTTGTTGAAAAAAAAAACGTTAGATGGCGGACCCGATACTAGGTGCAGCGTGTTTGCATAATTGTTTGATTTGCTCTGTTTTGTTGCTGTGAATATAATTAATTATTTTTTCTTGATTTTTTAAATTAAATTTCATTCAATTAAAATGAAAATTTTTTCACTTTATAATTTCAAAACTGTTGTCATCTTATGAATTAAATTTTCAATTTCATAAAACTTTTTTGCGCAATTAATTATTCAAGTAACGCGTGCATTTTTGATTATGCCACATGCACACATACACACATACATACACAGAAATTATTTATTTATTTTATTTATTTAAATTGTGGCAAAAACAAAAACCAAATAATCAAATAAATTCTATGAAAAGAGATGGAAAATATTATTTATTTTTAATAATATTTGTAGTATTGTTCTGTTCTGTATGTAGTAATGCCAGTTAATATTTAATTAATAATATGGTATATCAGTCTATCTACATACATATCTACCTACGTAATGTTGTATAACAACACAGCAATTAATTTATAATAAAAACCCGTTGATTACAAAATAATCAGTTTTAATCGTAATCGTAATGTAAACACACAGGCCATCCACATATAACCGCAAATTTATTTAATGATTCTTATTGTTATTAGTATTAATATTATTAATATTATCCGTTATTGTTATTGTATGCAATGTTATTATACAATACAACACTTATCTACATACTCGTACATACTGTATTTATAAACAATACATTCCTATTTAAAATAGATTCACTTTTCATTTCATTTCATTTAATTTCTTTTTTTTTTCATTGTATATGTAATGTTATGCATGCCAATGTAATCCATATGCCCCATAATATATGCAATTTAAAATATAATTTGGAAAAAACCCCTTAAAATATGCTTTTATTTATAAATAGTATATAAAAACAAATACAAAATTTATTAATAAATAACAAGTGGCATTAATTATTAATACAAAACTGTACATTAATATCTATAAACATTTTATAATACATAGTTAATGCCTACTTTTAGGTGGGAAAAAAAGATTTTATCAATAATAATACCTTCAAATGGAAATTAAAGAAAGCACATAATAAACCTTTGGTTCCGATGAAGGTTAGGTTAGGTTAGGGGACGTGTACTTGTCAATTAAGACAAGTACAATACCCGGAGGTCGAATTGACCCATTGTACAACGTCCTAGTTTCTCACACCACTTATGTTGTGTGTGTTAATTTTATACATGAGTGGTGGGACCTACAGTTTAAAGTCGACTCCGAATGACAGATTTTTGATTCCGATGAAATTTTTATTTCATTATAATGCTTGGATCCTGACATTATTTACGAAATTCAATGCCATTTAAAGGATCGCTTCTGGACTGTTTGCTACAATAGATCCTTTTGAGTTAGTTTACAACAATTTTTTAGTATGTTTCAGAGCGTAACACGGTGAAAAATTGGCGCATGTTGGCTTACAAATTTTGTGACTTTTCCGCGAAGACCAGGTTCCTTATGCAGCTTCACAATTAAAGTCGATCGGTGTCGTATCAAATTATTTTGGTGGCCAATGACAGCCGCTAAATCATAAAAGTGCCCATTTTTTCTTTGAAAATTTCTATGCAATTAAGTCAAAATCATTCCTGTTAAGTGTTCGTTGTCTTGTTGAAATTACGTAATATGCAGTTCATTAAATTAGATTGCAGTACCGAAAAAATCTATTATCATACGACCTTAGCGCTTGGAATTGACGGTAAGGATTCTTTTAGAGACATTTTCGAAGGAATACGATCCAATGGCAACTTCAGACCTTCATTATATCTTGGCTCTTTGGGCGTTTAAAAATCTTTGGCTGCTTTTCATTCCAAGCTCGACAATTTATTGGACTACACATCGATGCTAAATATATTTCTTTATCAGAATATATTATGCTTAAGGCATTGCCACATGTTATGAATCTTTTCTGTTTTAAAAACATTTTCGGAAATATAAAACCAACAAACAGCAAAAGACTCGTTACATTACTTAATAATAATTTACATTTTCTTGTTAAAACAAAAGCATACTTTTAGGTTAAAATAAAAATTTTAAACAGTTCTTGGAAGTCAATAATTCATCTGAGATATTATTATTCGTTCTTCTTTAATAAAACCTTTTGTAAAAGACCTTTCACGTTAGGACCTTAAAACGTTATTATACTGGAAGTTTTTATTGTTTTTGTCTTTTAAATACAGCCTGAAAGTATACTTTATTTTGAAGATTTATTATAATTACTGTTAACGAACGATCTTTAAGATATTTTTCAAATAACTTTATTAGTATTTATTTTTCTCTTTCTCTCTCTCTTATACTTTTTAATGTAATCTAGTCTGCTACTTTTGAGGCATTAATGTTCCTTTTTTTCTTATAAATTTATGAAGTCTAGTTTAAACATTAAAAAAATAATCAAAGGAATTGAAAAGAAACCCTTTGTATTTAACTGTCACTACCGACACCACCACCACTACCACTACCACTACCACTTCCATTCCTGTCCTTTTTTATTGTATATTTTAACCTTTTTTTGCTGTTACTTGCCGTTACTCCGTTTGGGCCTGCTTCGTTATGCCATTTTATTGGTCATCACGTCATGTCATAAAATGTTTTATTTAATGGTTTCTGTAAAGCCGCCTCCTTATTAGGGAAACAGTTAAGGGAACAATGAGTCTCGAAATAAATGGCAAGAAACATAAAATCAATTTTTATAATTTCAAGGTAAATTTCAACAATTATGATAATTTTATAGCATACCTTTAAGGCTCACTTAACATGCACTAAACGAAATATCTTAAATATAATCTCAAGGATAATAACAATTGAGTTTTATGAACTACTGATCAATAAAAATTTAAGGCATAATAACCTAATTTTTAAAGTCTATCTTAAGGGATATATGAAAATTAAATTTTTAAAAGTATAATTTACACGGGAAAACATAAAAATTAAAGGAAAAATCGATGAATTGAATTACGATAGCGAAATATCAAATTAAAAAAAATTGCCTACTTTTAGGTGCATTAATTATTTTTTTTAAAAAATATCATTGATATTATTTTTAATACTGAAATAAATAAAAATTGAATATTAATCCATAAGCCATTATTTTTTAAATATTTTGCAGATTTATTAAATCGAAAATATTCATTTAAATTAAATCTCCACACTGACTGTCTGTATTAAGTTTAGAAGCAATTACGATTTATTTAATTAGAGCATTAACTATAAAATTATGTTAATTTATTTAAACAAAAAACCAAAAACGGTTCATAATTGAATATTAACTAAATTGTAAACTAAAACAGTGATTTAAATTTAAAGCACGCTTTTAGCCGCCGGATAATTAAAAATTTAATATCACCTGTGGCGGTGAAATTTTAAATGTTTTATTAATTCAATATGGCTAAACGTATTAGCGGCTATTTATTTTACAAATATAAACTTTATTACGCATACATACCGGTGGCAAACTAATTTATTAAATCATTTATAATTTTCCATTAGAAACTTATGGCATATTTTAGGGCTTAAGTTTATAATAGGATTTTAATACAGGAAAACGGCTATTTAAATGGAATATTTAAAAAAAATGTTTAATCAGTGTTTCAATTTAAATAAAATTGTGAATAAATTCAGTGTCTACTTTAAGGCCGAGGTTTTTTTAATAACATTGAGATTTTTAACTTTTTTTTAACCAGCTACGTTACCAATTCATTTTAATTAATATTTTCATTTATGATTAAATTGAAAACTACAATTTGTCTTTACAAAACTAAATTATTTTCTAAAAAAAAAGACATTGAAAACCTCTGCTTTGAATGAAAAACTAAAAAGTTCAAAAAAAAAAAAGAAAAACTTTCCAAATGAAAATAAACAAAAGGCTGTGCTCAAAGCAACTGAATTTTATTTCTGTTTTGTTTTGTTTTAATAAATTGATCGATGTTTCATTAAATTCAATTGAATTCATTTCTCTCATTTTGTTTCATTTCATGGAATTTTTATTTTTTGAAAATAAAACCAAAAGCAACGCAAAGTTTGTTTCCCAAAAACATTGTAGCTTTTGGGCTGCCGAACACAAGTATAATGGAAAATGAAATGAAACAATGGAAGCCATGGAAATGTATGCAAAATGTTACTGATTAAAATTGTATGTTGAAAACTTTTAAGTGCCACAAAGAGTTTTGGCTTCAGTTTTATTATCAAAAAGCCTGGGCAGAGGTAGTAGTTTCAAGTAAAATAAAATTTTAAATACGAACAGATGCTATATGCAGAGGAATGTAAAATTTCTGAGCTTTATATTCATGTACCTTAAGGTATGCAATAGTTCTTCTTTAAACAATATCTTAAACGAAAAAAAAAATCATGTAAATCTAACACAACCAAAGTTTAGATTTTATAAAAACCCAATGTATGCTTTAATTTTTTAAAAAAAGGTTTTTAGTTTGTCGAAAATTTCTATTTAGAAAAAAAAATTACCCCTCAAAGTAGAGAGTTTAGATCTTATAAAAACCCTAAATTTATGCTTTAATTTTTTTAAAATTAGTTTTTGAGTTTGTCGAAAACTTCTATTTACAAAAAAAAAAAAAAAAATAAATTCCCCTCAAAGTAGAGCCTAGGACCACCCAAAACCATATTATTTCCTTTGACTAAGAAGAGGAGCAATAATGATGTAGAATTTTATATTAAAATAGAATATACCAGACAAAGCGGTCTCTTTGTACACACGCCTTTAAATGTTGACCAAGCAGGCGTCTTGAAAAATGCATCCTTCAAGTATGCTTTAAATAATTTACTTACTAAACTAAAAAATCCTTTTAATGTTAAATTCTCGTAAAACAAAAGGAAAGAAAGGAAATTTTTTTTACATGATTTCCTTACTTTTTTAAAAGAAATCACCTTTGAAATGTTTTTATTAAAAGCCTAAATGTATGCCTTAAAATTTATATAATTTTGCAATTGCAAGTATTCCTTGAATTTCTTGTTACTTTAGTTCTCAGAATTTTACAGTATATTTTTAGGCTCCATAAACATTAACTTTTATTCTCTACATTCAGGAGTGAGTTCAAGGAGTAAAGGTGTGCTTATGGCGAATTTCTGTTGCTGATTTTCGTTTTAATTTTTTTTCTTTTTTTTCAGTTTGTTATTGCGGTTTGAATCACAGTGTAGCAAATATTGTTTGTTATTAAATTTAAAACGCAATATTCGCACACAGTTATTATATTTGTTTGCCCCTAAATGCCTATTATCATTATTTTTAATAAATTTTATTTTCACACAATATTAATAAATACACGACCACAAGCAATTTCGCACCCACATGAATCGGGATTTACAAAAATACACAAACGCACATTAACGAATAGATTTAAATACTGTACAACATAACTGTAGAAATGTAAATAATGTGGCCTCGCCAACAAGGGGGTCATTTCACGTTAAATTGATGTGTAAAGTAAAAGTTTGGCAATTTCTGAAAAGATTGGCGACTGATGAGGAAATAGGTACGTTGATGGAATTTTTAATGACGAAAACTTCTTTTCAATGGCAACTTCTAGAACTCGTTTGTCTATGTTTTCACTGTAGTAAAACTTATGTCTGTTCGGTTATTCAAAGTATACTTTCAGGCATGACAAAATATGACATTAAATAACTAAAACTTTGTCTTTGCATTTAAACACAATTTGTATGTGTGGAAATGACCCATATTTGGTCCCCATGGCATTTGTATAGGCTTTTAAATATAATATGATTATTGTTTTCGTTTATTTGTTGGGGCCTATTTAGAGTCTTTTATATAAACATGTATTTATTGTGTTTTTGTTGTATATAAAATCCATATGCTCGAAAAGCAATACCCGTTGCTATGGCAGTGTAGAAGGTCCCATAGTAGTAATAATAATAAAAACAACAACAATAAATACATTTATTATGCTTAATATAAAATCTCCACGCTCATTAAGTCAATTGTAACAACATGGGATTTCCTTATGCGATTTGGACACTGGCTTCATACACTTTGCAAAAGCATATGGGGAATTTCGAAAGCATTTCGGGGAAATCAAACAAAAATGGAAATGGAAATGGAAATGGAAAATGAGAATTTGTTTCACAAGAAGCATATCGACAAACATTTTTCAAATGGTATTTAACACATACTCAGGCACACACACCCTCACATACACAGGCAGGCATTTAAATACTTATGCCTCCTTAAATATTATATGCCAACGTACACATATACTTCCTTATTTAAATTGACACTGACTCCTGCACACACACACATACTTATACACATATTGCTGTATTCATAAAATAAAATATTTCCTTTTGTGCTTACTAACACCAATACTAACCGCCCATCTCTTTAGCCATAAAAATAATTTTTGGCCATTAATAATGCCACACACATATTTACCTGTAGGCATTATTATGGTATTATTAGGGTGGCCATAATTCATGGAACAACATATTTGTATTCATGTTTAAGGTGGTTTATTGTTACGCATTTTTCATATTTTTTATTGCCTAAAAGTATGCTAAACTAGTGCTAGAAAATTATGAAGCCTATAAATATGCAAAGAATTATATTTTTAACGTTACGCTACCGTACGTTACGTTGTAATATGACCAGGTGACATGATGAAGATGTTAGGAAGACAAAATTCAAACAAATATTTTGAAAATGATAAATTTCTTTGGAAATTTATTTAAAATTTTGTAAATATTTACACATTATTTACATCATGTAAATATGAAGACAGTTATCAAGAGGTTATTAATACTCCTCTGTACGTAACCATTGTAGGGCGATGAGCATGACATATGTTATTCACCATTCTCTTGAAAAGACCTTGAATTCATTTGAAAATCCTTTTGCTTTCGAAAGTGTTAATCAATAATATCCTTAAGGATTTAATGCCTTGTTGTTTTTTGTGATTCCATTTCACAAAATCCCTTTGGCATTGATTATGATTACCGCAGCTACAGATTAATCATTTTAATTAAAATGACCTTTTAAAAGTAATTTATTTAAGTGGCATTAATTTTTATACTCGTACATTATTTTTTAACTTTATTTGTTTTTGCATTAATTAAACAAATTAATTTCTTTAATTGACAACGTTAATAACATTGTTCTGTTGAACAAAAAAATTTTCTTAAACAAAAAAAAAATCATTGTTAATCGGCTTAAATAAAACATGTTAAAACGACACTGACAGTATTTTTTTTCTTTTGCGAAACAATAGAAAATGTGACAAAAAAACTTAATTAAATTATTTAAATCAAATAACAGTTTATAAAGCATACTTATAGGGTGAACCGTATAAGCAAATAGAAAATTTTTAAAGCATACTTGTAGGATGATCCAAAAATAATTTCAACATTTGCAGTCAATTTGAAAATAAAAATAATTAAACACAGTACGCGTTCCGACTATGAAGCCTAAATGAGAGTTTGACTCTGGAAAAAACTCAGACGTGTATACTTTCGGCATCTTGTCTATATCGCTCATTTGGGCTTATAATGGATGATTTTTCAAGAGCTATAGGAAAATTTTTCAAAAAAAAGACGCATAAAATTCAAAAAAATGCATGAAATCTTTATTTGAATCGATAGTACGGTCCATATAATTTAATGTTTGAAGATTACTTCATGCAAATGTTGACCGCGACTGCGCCTCAAATGGTCCATCCGCTTAGTCCAATTTTGGCATACTCTTTCCAACATTTCGGCCAGTATCTCACGAATAAATGCTTCAATGTTGTCTTCCAATGCGTCAATTGCAGCGGGCTTGCCTGTATAGACATGAGCTTTAACATAGCCCCCACAAAAAATAGTCTAAAGGCGTTAAATCGCACGATCTAGGCGGCCAATTGACCGGTCCCGAACGTTAAATAAAATGTTCACCGAAGTCGCCTCTCAATAAGTCCATTGTTACGCGTGCTTTGTGGCATGTGGCACCATCTTGTTGAAACCACATGTCATGCTCTTGCATTTTGGACAGAAAAAAGTTGGATATCATCTCACGGTAGCGCTCACCTTTCACAATTACGTTACGATTCGCAGCATCTTTGAAGAAGTACGGTCCAATGATGCCACCAACCCATAAACTGCACCAATCCTTGACCTTTTCTGGATGTATTGGTAGCTTTTGCAATGCTTCTGGCTGATCTTCACTCAAAAATCGACAATTCTGCTTATTTACGTATCCACATACATACATACATAATTGGTCATTACAACCCTTCAGTCAGGATTACGACCTAGTTTCTCACACCACTTATGTTGTGTGTGTTAATCCTTATACAGAGTGGCGGGACCTACATTTTTACGTATCCATTGAGCCAAAAATGAGCTTCGTCGCTGAACACAATTTTTCGATAAAGAAGTGGATCTTCGGCCAACTTTCCAAGAGCCCATTCACCAAAAATTCTGCGTTGCGGTAGGTCGTTCGGCTTCAATTCTTGCACCAGCTGTATTTTGAAAGGCTTCACACCTAAATCCTTCCGTAAAGTTTTCCACGCTGTTGAGTAACAACGGCGACGAATCGATAATTGATGGTCATCATTAACACTGGCCGATACAGCTGCGATATTTTCTTCAGTTCGCACTCTACGTATGCGTGTTGGTGGTTTGGCGGCCCGAATAGCCGCTTCAGTGGGTCGATTAAACTGACCATAAAATGGAAAAGGCGTGCGATGAACTTTCTTAACAGAGCACGCATTTTGATAATAAAATTCAATGATTTGCAAGTGTTGTTCGTTTGTAAGACGATTAATGGTTAAATTATTGACCAAACTGAAGATGTTTGACAGTGAAACAAAACACGAAACGTGCGTGAGCTGTTTAAACCAGTGTTGCCAAAAAGATAATTGCTAAAAACTCACCCGTTGTAGCCTCATAAATTATTCTTGGTAATGCAATCGGTGACTGTGAGTTATAAAGCTAGCGTTTGGGCAGTTAGAATGCTTCTGAGAGTTGAGTTGAGATGGAGCTGTGTGAAATACAGAGACTTTCTAGGGGCTCTGTTGGATTTTCGTTGCATATGGTAATAAAATTTAAAGCTATGGAGCTTTTGTAGTCAGGGGACCTAACAAATATATTTGACTGTAAGCCAATCCAGCATCTGATCTCTCAGCCCATATAATATTGACTCAAGAATAGTACGGGACAGTCTGATTAAGTCAGTCATTTAGGGGGTGGAAAATGGAGCCTACTAAACACCGAATCAAGTATGTTTTGAGTATAATTTTTAGGCTGTCTTGCATGAAGCAGAGGAATGCATATAAAGGTTGAGTAAAATAATAAAAAATATAAATTTTAAATGCTCTTAAAGTATACTTTTAGGCTGAAACGGTTAATATATTGTAGCATATATTTAAATCTGTTAAATTGTCTTTTTTTAATTATAAAAAATATTTAGTGGAAATCCTTATATTGTAGTTTTCTTTTGTTTTATAGAAATGGTATTAATTACACTTTTTTTTATTATAATAAATAATTATTTATTTAAAATACGAAACTCTTTTGTTGTTTTTCAAACATATTTTCTTTGTTTATTATTATGTGTTGTCTGCATAGCTAATGTTTATTTTGTTGTTTTTTTTTTTTATTAAAATATGGTTTAATATTGTGTAATTAATTTATATAATATTTGTTTTATAACAATTGCTTATTTTTCTTTCTCTTTTAATGCAAAAAAAACCGTAAACCTTGGTATGAATGTATAACAATAAAAATTTATTAATGCATACCTTAAGGTGTTGTTTTTAATACAAAACTCAAAAGTATTTAAAACACAGAGAAAGAGAGACGATAGAGAGAGCTTCAGAAAATAAAAAAAAAATAAACAATAAACATAAAAGAAAATGAAATACCGGTGGCTTAACAATTCAAATATCTTCATATGCGAGTATTAAAAAGTTCGCCTCAGGTTATGTTATAATTTAAGCATTCTTATTATTAAACCAATGTATACTTTATTCAAAGTGTTTTTATATTTCAATTAAAAGGCGGATAAAAACTTTTTAAGATATTTTAAATCGAAAACATAAAAATTTAAATCATTAAATAGGCCTGTAATGTAAAAAAGCAAGAAAAAATTATTTCCTCATTTATTTTTTTATCTTTCTTAAACGCCCCATAAATATGCTTTCATTTTTTATCTTCACATAATAATTATGGTTTTTTTAAATACCCATAAAAACATGAATTTATTGTTAAAATCTTGGCTTTTGTTTCATTTTTCATGTTAAAAAAACTGAATTAAAAATTGTATTAATTTATCATGTGAGTGTACAATAGATTTTATAGCGTATTTAAATTATAAATATGGCATCTTTTTTTGTGTTTTTTTTTTAAATAAAATTATAAAATAAATAAATATTTTATTGCTTATTTATTGTATTTTCCCCCCATAAATAAATAATTAATAAAAACTTGTTATTATTTTTAAATTTTAATAAATATGATAATATTTTAAAAATTTTTCTTTATTCTTAAAAAAGATTAAAAAAACAACAAAAAGATTAATGGATTTGTATTAAAAAATATGAAAAAAAGAAGAAATTAAATGAAATACATTTGCATACTTTTAGGCTTACTTGAGCATAAAATTAAATTGTAATGAAAATAATATGTTAAGGGTGTCATATGAAAGGTGGGAGGTTTAATATCATAGAAATTGAAACCTTTATTCGTTTACCTTATAATACTTTTTACCTTTGTAAAATGTCCGCGCTTCAAGTTTTAAAAACAAAAATGAAAGCTTTTAAGCTGGCAGCCTAGAAGTAAACTTTTGAAACAAATTTTTTAGGGTTTTGTTAGCACTTCTAAGCAACTGATACACTTTTAAGTGGTCTTAATAAGTAATCTGTTGCAAGCCAATTCAAGCCAACCACAGACACGACTTTCCACAATTTCTTTAGTATCTGCGCTGTTGATGATAATCCTAGGGCTGGGATTGTTCCGATTACTTCAGTTAAATTTAGTATTTTTTGGTGGTTTTACAGGGAGGATCAACTTCATTAATAGTAACCATATAGTAACCAAATAGCTGATGATAGGAAAAGATTCACTTTCTTCCTAGTCAGCACATAAATGATTTCTCTGAAGGCGCTTGTTTGTAATATTTTGTGGCAACCTTCGAGAAATATTGAAAGTAATGAGAGACTAGTGGAAAAACTCACACATAAAGATGTTTGTCTTTACTTTACATACATAATTGGTCATTACAAGCCTTTAGTCAGAATTACGACCTAGTTTCTTACACCACTTTTGTGGTGTGCATTAATTTTTATATATGAGTGACGGGTTCTACAGTTTAAAGTCGATTTCGAGCGACAGATTTTTCTGAGAAACATTTTATTTTTAAGCTCAGAGTTTTTGCCAGAAATGTGCTGAGAGGAAGTCGCCGTAAAATATTTTGTAATATTTCATTTAGTTGGAGATGCCTGACCTGGGGTTTGAACCGCGTCCTCATGTCTAATAAGCCAACACACTATCTACTAGATCACGGCGACTTATGAAGCATATTTTTAGGCGTCAAAAAAGAATTTACCACCAGCTTTAGCAACCCAAATATGTATTTTACTATGAAGCTTTTTTACTTTTTATTATTCTCATATTAAGATAGTTTTTTTTATATATCTGGCTTTTCAAAGCATACTTTTAGGTATCTTTAGCCTGTTGTGCAGAAAAATCTCTTTGATATAAATATGCTTTTACTATAAAAAAAATTATTTGTTTTATTTTTTCATTTTCGAATTACAATTAAAATAAATTTTCTTTTTTATTAATTTTTATTTCTTTTTATGCTTTCAAAAGAAAGAAAATCTTTAGCCAACCAGATATCGTTTTTTTTTTACAGGGAAAACAAAAGAGAATCAAAACAATACTTTATGCAAAAATATTTTGAAAAAAAAAAACGTTCTCAGAATTAAAATAAAATTATATGAATAGAGAGTGTAATTCTGTGGAATTTTGTTTTTGTTGTTGTCTTTTTTGGAATTTTTTCAGCCCTTTTTATTACAATTATTGTTGTTGTTGTTGTCATAAAAAATGTAAATGGTTTCTTGGTCATTTACTGTAAATAATTCGTAAACCGGAAATGATGAGCATTACGAACCATTTGCCTTTTCCAAAAGCGGAAATTATAATTACAGGCGAAGACACAATGAGCTAGCTAGAGAGAGAGACGGACACAAAGAAAATGTTAAAATCAAAAAAATTATGGCATGGAGTGGAAAGATTACAAGGTTGAATAAATTTTGTAAACAAAAAGCTTTTTTAACTCCAGAAAAGGCTTCTAAATTGGGCAACTTTTCTATTTTTAATTGATAACAACGCCTTACAAACTTAACATATTTATTTAATTACAAAAAACACAGTTTTGAGGCATTCTAGTTTATATATGTCGTGATATTTAATACAACTAAATGGCAACATTATGCAGCCCTTGCGCTGACCAAATTCCCCCTCCTTGGATCGGAGGAACTTGGTCAGTACAGAGGCTGCATTCACCTGTGGCATCACAATGGGCCGCTGTGCGTTCTCAAGCGAGCTTTTTGGTAAATTAAAGCTACCACGCTAACCTAACCTAACCTAAATGGCAACATTACCTTGCGTTCTATTTAGACTTAATTTTTTTCGTTCTGGCAACTTCTAGCAACACATTGTTGATTTGTTCTTGTAAATTTTAGAAGGAGTTCAGAATAGTACTTTAGATTAAAAATAGCGAAATAAAATCTATTCAAGAGGCCTACTGAGAGGATCTTACTCACCTTAGACGTGTTATCCTCCATCTATTTAAGTCATCTGATCACAGACAAATTCATTTTAGTACTTCAAACATGCCTACAAAAGGACAAATCAGATGAAAAACAAAAATGTTTACAAAAAGAAAAAGGAAACTAATTCAAGATTTTTAAAACTTGTGATGCCGGATTATATCTGTGTGGCCTAGAGGATAGACACTTTCGACTGAGAGTACATGCCACTGGCTAAAACCAATTAAATAAATAATTATGTCTGGGAGACAATACTGTTATGTTTTCGCCTTTTAAAAACGTTTAAAATATGAGCTCGCAGATTGCAAATAAAATAAAAATAAATTTGGTGTTTAGTTTTTAATTAAAATTCTTTATTATTCGCACAATTCTGTGTGCTACTGTTCACAACTTGATGTAAACAACAACAATTGCTTTCTTTTGTTATTTCTCTGTTTATATATTTTGCATAAACAATAACCATTACTAGACAATTATTCGACAGATCTTTATAACGGAGATTTTCAAACAACGATTACTCTCTCCAAACACACTGCGTCTTCACACAAGACTAACTAAACTTCACTAACTGAGTCGCCTGCTTTGCCTTGTCTTTTATACGGCAATATAAACAGTTTGATGAATGTTCTTGAAGGCGAATATTCTTGACTTTGCCTCCTCGAAATCTCTATTAATATAAACATCCTTGTTTACATTTAATATTGTAGTTTTGTTGGTAGATTTTTGTTTACTTGTTTACATTATTTTTATGCTGGTGATTGTTGTTGTATTAAGCAGTACGATATTTTGTAAACAGGTTTATTTACTGCATTGTTTTGTTTTTGTAGTTTTTGTTTATATTTTTAACAATAAGCGGTGTAAAAGCAAAACTGCAGTATTTAAAATTTTCATTTTCATAACAATCTTTTATTTTGAAATATCAACCCCCTTATAAAGACAAATTTATTATTAAGACAGCATTGGACTTAAAATCTTTATTTTACCCTTTAAGCAAGACCATCAAATGTAATGCCTTAACCATCATCCATTAATGGCGTCAAAATCAAATTACCTTTGGCTACAAATTACCGTCAATCATCGCTGATTGTCATCAATCATCATGTGATTCAGGATTCCTTAAAATTGTTTATCTTCCTTTGTGACAAAGAGAGAGAAAAATAAAGAAAACCATGAAGAAAAATGATGTGGCAAATAAGTGAAATGTCAACCACAACACATACATATACGCATGGATATATGTATACTCTTCATTCATTCAGTCGTTCTTTGGTTTCTTTAGCTCTTTTTTTCGCCATTCAATCATTCTACTTTGTCATGCTTTTATGTATCATAGTCTCATTCATATGCTTCACGTACACGTACACGTATATTTTGTCTTTTTAACTTTTTTAACACTTTCCTTAAGGATATGCTGGGTTTTTTTTCTGTTTTTTCTTTCGTTTCTTTTTTGTTACGTTTCATTCCTTTTTATTTTATTATCATAACGTATCATAAGAAAAATGTGTGTGTCTTTGTATTTCATATGCTTTGTCTTTGAACAAGACGAGAAGAAGACAAAAAAGCGGATTTGAAGTGCTTTAAAGGACTCTTAAGGACTCTGTGTGCCATTTACAACATTTATCTCGCTTAACACATAAAAGTGAAAGCCAAAGCTAAACTGGAAGAAGCAAAAAGGGAACGTATTTTGCATATGATGTTATTTGGCTAAAGGGTCCTTTTTTGTGTCCTTGCAAAAAGGACCAAAGGCTAGATAAACGACAACAACAATACGAAACAGAGGCATTTTTCAAGAAATAACACCAGAAAGGAGTAAATGATTGAGAATTATAAACAATAAATTTCTGTTCATTTTTTTCTTCTTCTTCTTCTTCAAATGATAAGCCACTCCTTAGTCCTTAAAATCTTATGCCATGATAAACGGCCTGAAAATGAAGTGGGCCAACATAAGTGTTTACATACAGGCGACAGTAACTGTTTTTGATTTCTTGTGCCATTTAAAGTAGAATGAAAAACGAAAACAATACGCAGGACTAAGTAACAAAATCACAGGATAAAGGCTTTAATGGAAAAAGAAATCCTGTTTGATGGTGGGTGAATCACCAGCTTTTTTTGTATTTCAAATTTAATTGTTCAGCCATAAATTTTGAAATGCTTTCTGGTTTTCGTTGGATATTTTATGGCCCTCATAAATTGAAGAACATTATCCATGAATATTATCGTTTATTGTTATCGATAAATATGTTTTGTTAAAATTGTTTTTTAATGTTGACTTGTTTATCGTTTTTTCTCCTGCATTGAGGATAACAAATAGTGAAAATGGAGGCGAAAAAAGGTAATAAAAATTCATATATAAACTATGTTGCACAACATTTTATCACTCTTGGGATATACAGCGGCAAATATACGTACGTATTGGCAACAGGGAGCAAAAGTGAGTACATGGTATTAAAGTCTTCATTTTATATTCCTTTTTTGTTTTAATTTAAAATAAAAAAACATTATTAAAGTGACAAATATACGTACATTGGCAACAGGGAGCAAAAGTGAGTACATGGTATTAAAGTCTTCATTTTATATTCCTTTTTTGTTTTAATTTAAAATTAATAAAAACATTGTTAAAGTGACAAATATACGTACATTGACAACAGGGAGCAAAAGTGAGTACATGGTATTAAAGTCTTCATTTTATATTCCTTTTTTGTTTTAATTTAAAATTAATAAAAACATTGTTAAAGAGAAACGCATTAAACACCAGTTTACATGTACTCAGTTTTGCTCACTTTTCGAAAAATATTGAAATAATGAAGCAGAACCAGGCTGAATCGAAACCCATTCGAGACGTTACGTAGCAATGTGTGAAATGGCGCTTACTACTGCATCCATACTTTATATATTTCAAGAAAGCCTTCGACAAACTGAAGCAATGAGTAGTTTTCAAGGATATAGCAAGCTGCTAAGCAGATTCGAAGAGTTAGGCATTGGAGACCAAAATGATTCTGTCCTGTCCTTTGCAAACTAAAAATGTATCGTGATTCTGCACGAGTTGTGAATAGTAGGGTAATTGCTGCATAGTCAGACAATTATGGTCCTTGGTCAGTAGCGTAGTTGCGGAACCTTTTATGAAACTCAACAGGGGAAATATGGCCTTCCAGGATCAGCAACTTCAAATATCAAACTCTTCATATTGTTACGTTTTTACCATTTTAAAAACGTTTAAATATGAGTTCGTTAATTGCAAACAAAGTAAAAACAAATATGTGTTTATTTTCAGTTAAACTCTCTTTATTCTTTACACTACTTTTGTGTGCCACTGTATACAACTTAACGATACAACAATAATAATTTGTTTATTCACTGTAGTGGTTCACACAAGTATTCACTGGATCTTTACAACCATGACTTATTTTGTTCACACGCAACTTCACACAAGGCTAACTGAATTAACACTGACTGCTGCTTGCTTTGTCCAGCCCTTTTATAGTCCGCACGCACGTAATCAGTATGGTGAACGTTCTCGATGTGGAAGGTTTTCGCTCGCGCCTTCTCGAGAACTCTATTGCTAGTACATTGTTGTTTGTGTATTTTGCTTATGTTGTCCGTTACATATTTGTCGTAGCTGGTTTATTTTCATGTCGTGTTGTTGTTGGTACTAGCCGCAACCAGGTTCGTCATACATATGTGTGTGTGCAGCTTTAGATAATCAACACGTTCATTGTATACCTTGTATCGTATGTATTTGTGTGTACTTGTATCCTGTGACTTTTGTTTATCGTTTTTGTTGTTAAACGATATTAGGTCGTTTCGATTTACGTAACAATATTAATGCGACTACACAGGAGATATTCGTTACAGGAAATGCGGACGATTGAAGACGTCCGACAATTTTGTTATCAAACTGTGATTCAGACAAGTTCCTTGGAAGTCGCTTGGCATTACATTAAACAGGCATTGTAGCCCTTTAGTCGGGATTACAACCTGGCTTCTCACGCCACCTATGTTGTGTAAGTTAATTTTGTTCATGAGTGGCGGGACTTACAACACAATTTTTGAGAAACTTTTCTTGGCAATTATTTTACAAAAATCCTAAACATTGTCTCTCTTAAATTCAATGGAAATTAAAATACCAGCATCAGTCATTACATGCTGAATGATGATTAACAATGAAAATTACAATTTCATTTGTATTTTTCCTTTTTTCCACAAATAAAATTTGGTTCTGCTTGCTAGTTACTCACGTTTTTCTCGCATTTTTTGTCTTCCAAAAAAGAAGGGACTACTTTTGTTAATTAATCCCTCGGTGACACCCATAAATAGGGCACTGTGATCACACACAGCCTTCTACAGAAAAAAAGAAGAAAAAGTGCGACAAAAAAAAAGTCAATGAAATGTAACGGGGGAAAAAAAATTGTCAAAGAAAATTTGGTAGGAAACCGACAACCATTAACAGCATATTCCTGCTAATGATGTGCTAAGTTTGGTCACCCTAAAGCTTTGGAAATACTTTACAAAGAACGATACAAACATTAGCAGCGGGAACAGGAGCAGGAGCAGAAAAAAAAACAGCAGAAGAGTTAAATGCAAAAACCCTTATCACACAGCTTTGATTTGAAATTTCAACATCTCATTAATTAATCTCTTAAGGGAGTCCAAGCGCCATGGCAAAGAAAACAACAGAAAAAAATGAGACACAAGCTTACAATAAATATTTCTAACAAAAGCCACTTCCTTACCTCTACTACCCCTTGTAACTGGAAAGAAAAGGGTCCACTTGGAAATTTTTGTTTAAAAAAATACGGGCCATTTGTACGTTGGTCTGCATAAATATTTTAAAGCAACAGCAGCAGTAACAACAACGATAATAAAACTAAAATACGACAGTCGATTCAGCCAGCTGGCGAAGGACTTTCGCTCTCTTTCTCTCTCTACAGTGGGTCTCAATGAGCCTCTTGACGAAATGTTTTGATTTTCGTTTTTTTTTTCAAGTTGCCACTGTATTCGTGGCTGTGATTTTTGTCTCGTCAAAAGCCTCATTAATTTGAATGTTACACTGGCCTTGGGGAATATGAAATTTTATTTTTTTTACTTTCTCTTGTTTGACCATTTTGTTTATGCCTAACTGGGTTGTAGTTGTTGGATTTATTGTTTAAAAATAGAGGTCAAAAGGCAGAAAAAAAAAAATACGAAAGGAAAGAAATACAAGGAAAGAAAGGAGAAATAAATTTTATTTTCAATTACAAGACTTTTATTCCAAAATGGATTCAATTGAGCATTAAATTGAAATGATTTTTGTTTTTCTTCTTTTTTACTGTCACAAACACGAGTTGCTTCTAATTTAAAAGACTGCAAATTGTGTACCATAATAGCCAATAAAGTTGAAAAGCATGCCATAGTGCATATGCCTACCGATTGTCTCAGTTAAACGGTGTATTCTGCAATCTTTCTAGAAGAAGAAGGCTTCAATTTTATTAACTCTTAACGCAGAAGCATACTCCCTACGGGTTTAATTACTAGACCCTGTCGGAACTTTTTGAATGCAAAAAACAATGAAAACTGTGCAGCATTTTCTTTGTGAATGCCGGGTTCTCTTTAAAAAGAGCTTCGATTTGAATGACTGCAGCAGGGTACGTGCAATATTGTTGGAAACTTTTGGACTGGTATGGATTAGAAGAAGACTAATTGACAAGACCATCCATCGCTCTGATGCTGATCTTACAGGCAAACTGCCTTATTGGAATTTTTAGAGACTCCGTACAAATCTACACCGATGGCTCTGAGCTGAACGGAGCGATTGGCAGTGGAATTTTTTCGGAACCGGTTGGAATAGCTCAGTCTATAAGACCACCAGACCACTGCAGTGTCTTTCAGGTGGAGGTGGTGGCCATACAGGCTGCGGCGAGTATTATTGGGGATGGAAGGGCCTCCAAGCGGAGCGTCACCATACATTCTGATAGCCAGGTGGCTGTCAAGGCTCTAAGTTCTAATGTGATGAACTCCAAGACGGTGTACGGCTGTGGCAGATATCTCGACGAGATAGCGGAACGATATAACATAGATATCGCATGGGTACCGGGGCACGGTGGTATTCCGGGTAACTTTAGAGCTGATGAACTTGCCAGGCGGGGCACGACCATCGAACTCACCGCTGAGTTCTCGAATCTGGGCATGCCTATAAGGACCTGCAAGCTCATAATTGATAATGCGATCGTCAATTCCATCAACGACAGGTAGGCGGCCTCGGCCACGGGTAGAACGGCTTGCAAAATCTGGCCAAGGCTGGATGAGGGGCGCACAATGAGTCTACTTAAACTCCAAAGAGGGGCGCTCACTGTAGTTGTCGGTGTCCATACGGGGCATTCCATTATGGGTAGGCATGCGAAGCGCATTGGTCTTGGACACCTTGCTAACGACTTCTGCAGAAGCTGCAGAGATGAGGAGGAAGAGGAGACTGTCCCTCATCTGCTGGATACATGCCCGGCTCTAAGGCCAAAGGAGAATAGAGTACTTGGGTACTTACTACATGGATGATCTGGAGGAATTGTCAGGGATTGACATTAGCAGCCTGAAGCGCTTCATCAGGAGCTCCGAATGGTTTTGAGACTAGGGGATAACGGATGACTGTGGTAGCACAGTGGGCCCAATGCGGCTTAATTGTGTCCATCCAAAAATTTTTCTTGGATGTGCAGCCACCTCTACCTACCTACCTACCTTATTGGAACACAAGTCGATAAACCTGACATTACTTCAAATGACTTTTGCCGGAGCAGTGAGCCTTAGGAGGAGGAAGAAACTATTTGAACCTGGTTTCCACTATGGAATGTTTTTAATCCGTTTTGATGTTGTTACGAAAATGGAAATATTTAGATACTGGCGTTTTTTCTTTTACATTGTTTAACATTAAAGTTATAAACAAAATCTACAAAAACAAAACAATGAACTTGTTTACAAATTACCGTATTGCTTAATATAACAACACACAACAGCATAAAAAATGATAAACAAGTAAACCAAAATATACCAACAAACACCAGCATAAAAAAATGGTAAACAAGTAAACAAAAATAAAAAAAACAAACATTACAAGAATAACTGTAAACAAAATACACAAACAACACTACAATAATAAATGTAAACATCGTTTACAGAGATCTCGAGAAGACGAAACAAGGAACATTCACCTCCAAGAATATTCATCAGACTGTAGAAGTCGCCGTGATCTAGTAGGTAGTGTGTTGGCTTATTAGACGAAAAGCCAGGGTTCGAGCCCCAGGCCAGACATCAAAATAAAATACAAACAGTATTTCTTCGGCGACTTTCTCTCAGCAGATTTCTGGCAAAAACTCTGAGAGTAAAAATAAAATTGCCATGAAAAGTTTCTCAAAAATCTGTCGTTCGGAGTCGACTTTAAACTTTAGGTCCCGCCACTCAGGTATAAAATTAACACACACAACATAAGTGGTGTGAGAAACTAGGTCGTAATCCTGACTGAAGGGTTGTAGTGACCAATTATGTATGTATGTATGTATGCTGTTTATGTTGCCATATAAAAGGCAAGACAAAGCAGGCAACTGAGTTAGTAAAATTTCAGTCAGTCTTGTGTGAAGACACGGTGTGTTTGAAGAGAGTAATCGTGGTTTGAAGATCTTCGTTACAAAGATCTATCGTATAATTGCTCAGTGATTTTTATTGTTTATGCAAAGGGTGTAAACAAAGGAATAACAAAGACAAGCACTTGTTGTTGTTTACATCAAGTTGTGAACAGTGACACACAGAATTGTGTGAATAATAAAGAATTTTAATTAAAAATGAACAAAAATTTATTTATATTTTCTTTGCAATCCATGAGCTTATATTTTAAACGTTTTTGAAATGTCAAAACGTAACAATATTAATTTGTGTACTTATAATGGCCCTAACCACTAGTTCTATGGGATGTTATCATCCAACGAATGCCCGCCACATAATCACACCTATATCCAGTTGATCAAACGTGACGTCATATCACCTTCGCTGTGGAATATTGTCTACAATAAAATCTAATTTAGACTGGGTAATAAAGTCGAATTTGTACAATGGGTCAATTCGACCTCTTAATTGACAAGTACACGTCCTCTAAACTAAATAAAGTCGAATAGATTATAGCGTATACGGATAATGTTGTGTGTGCTCGATTGCGTTGTTTTTTAGATTTTTAAATCTTCACACTTTAAAATGTCATGTTCAACACGAGTGTAGTGTTAAAAAGTTATTTTTGTTTTCAAGGTCTTAAAACTACTTTCCTTTTATCTTTTCTTTTCTTTTTTTTCTATTTTTTATTTTTATTTAATTTCCTTATTTCTTCTTCTCTCCCCAATGCTTTTAGCCACAATTTGAAAGTATAAACAATTTTATTTTACATTAACGTGGCCATAAACGTATTTAGCACAGGATAATGGCTGTGTTAGCACATGGTGCTGGCTGGTGCTTCTCTGTATGCTACAGTATGTTGCGATTTTACGATTTATACGAGCGTGTGGCAATAGCAACAGCCATAACAGTAGTAGCAATAGTAGTAGCAAACCATTGTTGCTTAGAAAATAAAAGTGAAAATAAAAAAAAAACAAAATAATGTTGCATGCCACACACACTAACATGCTCATACAAATGGTAGCATATGAGTATATGTATGTGCATGTGTATGTCTAACCCAGTTTTCTCGTTTTTTTCTATTTTTCTGTGTTAATATTTGCTTTACTTGTTGTGAGAGCGCGTTAGTATGTGTGCGTTAGTATGTGTGACAGTGTATGTGTATTGTATGTGTTAGCATTTAAAAAAACTATTCAACAATAACAACAACATCTGTTTTAACTGTTATTATTGTGTTTTTTGTTTTGTTTTTATTGTTGCAACACAGTAAAATCACTAATACCAACACATAACAATTGTTTTCATTTGAACACAGAGACAGAGCGGGAGTGAGAGAGAGTGAAACTGAGAGAGCGAGAGAAAGAAAGAAAAAGAAAATTAAATCAGAGTTAAACACACACATGCACGCATACAAGTACTGATTTAGTTACTCTTGGCTTAAGTGAATTTCTATGAAAATTAACGTCTCTAATGTACACATGCAGACATGTGGGTCATTTCACAAAGAAAATGTAAACAATTACGCAGGAAAACAAGCGCAGACGATTGGCGTTAAGTCCTCAACAGAAAATCATTTGAGTTTGATTTACAATAACTTGAACGAGGATTAATTTCACTTTGGAATAGAATATCCAGAATATCATGATCCATTCTATCATTCTAAGTTTTCTAAGCTCTAGGAAAAAAATTCAAAATGAGACTTCGTTTGTTTAACGAAATGTAATGCAATTGACGCCATAGTTTGTATGAGACTTCTTTCACTGACAAAAATCTCTCTGATGTTCTATAACTGGATCTTACCACTACCGAGTATTACACCAGGAGGTCGTCCAGCGTTGTATGTTACAATTCAGTTGCCTCTGCGCGTTTATTGTTTCATGCTGCAGTGCTTAGTATTCTCTTTCAATTATAAGGAGTCTACGCAAATGTCGTTCGTCAAACTTTGACAAAAGTTTCCTACCTTGGTTCCATGAGAGGCCAGAGTAGAGTATTGTGTAGACAACCTTCGAAGTCTCCCACTTTGCTTCCAGTTGCACAGAGTATTTATATTGACTCATTGGCAGAAGAGACATAAAACCGCTTCCAGCGATTTCGATGGTAATAACACCTGGTGCGGAACAACCAGATGCCATCAAGGTTGATCAGTGCATGTATTTAAGAGTTTGAGGCTCCAATTGCTCAAACATTCTTTCAAATAAGGAAAGCAGAGAAAGCCCGAAGTCGTCGTAGTCTAGTAGGTAGTGTGTTTGCTTATTAGACTTAAAGCCAGGCTTCGAGCCCCAGGCCAGACATCAAAGACAAAATACAAAAAGTATTTCTTCCTCTCAGCAGATTTCTGGCAAAAACTCTGAGAGTAAATACAATTTGCCATGAAAAGTTTCTCAAAAATCTGTCGATCGGAGTTGACTTTAAAATGTAGGTCCCACCACTCATGTATAAAATTAACACACACAACATAAGTGGTGTGAGGAACTAGGTCGTAATCCTGACTGAAGGGTTGTAATGACCAATTATGAATGAGAGGGAGCCTGGAAAGTTTTCTATCCAAAAAAAATTTCCATGAATCTCTGAAGCAAAACAATTGGAAATAATGCCGAGATTGTAACGCAAATGTCAGTTGACTGCCAATCTATTAACGGCAACATGACCCTCATACCATATTGTCGTCCTGTGTACATATCATTAACACAGAGTATGAATATTTCTGGTCTCCATAGAAGTAAACAGTCAATGTGGTTGTAGTGCCATTGCCGCACACGTCGTAACGCATGTTAAACAATTCAGGGCTTGTAATAGTGAAATGCCAGATGATGGAACAACAACAACAACCAGAAAAAAAGAGAAAACTTTTCCACACATCAAATGAATACAAATAAAAATAGAAATTTTATCTGAATGTTGTTGTTTCTCGTGTGATTTCTAATAGTTTCGTAAACTTTTTCCCTGCATAACATTTTGTTTGACAAGAAGGAGAGGGAGAGAGAGTAAGGCAGGGTAGATTGAAATTCTTTTTTTTTTTTTTTGCCACATTAAATGGCATTTAATTTAATCACAGACGCTGTCATATCTTAATGAGATTATCTAAATGCTATGAGAAGAGACAGATTGTTTGGAAACAAATTGTTTACTACACATACACGCATGTCAACCGTCATCAGACAAATCGTTTTATCTTGAAAGAAACATACATGATACACGCATCATACACGATATGCGTTGCAATAAAGATTTGTTTTTAGGTTTTTGAATAATCATAAAAACTAATGAGAGATTAAAGAAAAACGAAGAATAAAATATTGTATATGTTAGGGGGTTATTCAAAAATTAAATTTTACGGCCTATATCAAGGCGCATAAAGTGTGTGAAAGATATCAGATTTAAATCCTCAAATTAAAGTTCCAAAGTAAATTTTTTTTTGTAAACTTTTCTATCCTTTTTAGTCCTAAAAACTTCTCAAGAAAGAACCTTCACCTGTTATATCTGCAGTTTCATAAGAAAATTTGTTTGATATTCCACTGGTGAAAAAAAAGATTTTTTTTGGCATGATAAGTTTCAATGTTGAGGTTTTCCTTAATCTTTCTTTAAAATTTTCTTAAGAAAAAACAAATCGTCCTAAAAGTATGCTAAGAAAAATAATACAAAAACTATAAGCTCGACAAAATGCCCTACAATATGTGAAAAAATTCGAAAATAATTGCCGCTTAAAAAAGTTTTACAAATAAAAGTAAAAACATAGGGATTCGTGACATGAGAGAAAGTGTTACAATAAAAATTAAAAAATATGCCCTTAAGTATGCTAAGAAAACTAATAAAAAATTATAAGAGCCTAAGAAAACTGTTATGAAAACCAGAAGATTGCTTTTAGATGCAGATTTAATGAATCTATTTCTGGAGATGTGGGCGAACGATAATCTAGGCAGGCAGATACCTATTGATTTAGAATATTAACCGAGAGAGCTTACTGTTAGCATGTCGATAAGGCTTTTCTATAAAGAAGGCTTTCGCTTCAACAGTAATGGTCATTTTGCCCTTAAGGTTTTGAAATCCTTGTTATTTATGATAAGAAGATTCCTACACCAAATCATGAAACTTGAAGGTCGCAAGAAACTATTGTTTTCAAAACCTTTTTTATTTCTAGAGAAATCCTTTAAGATCATCAAACATCGTTGTATAAGGTATGTGATTGATTCACTCCTTCTAAGAGCCACGTGTCGTGTAACTAATGGCATGGGCTGTAAGTACTTATATTAATTCAAATGGGCTTATATTGAAACAAACTTTTGTTCTTTTTTTATTTTTAAAAAATTTCAAATTACTTCAGTCCCCTGTTAAACTCATCGTATACCCACGCTTAAGTAAACCTATCATAGCCTTTCAGGCGGACTATAATTTAAATTTAACACAACCTGGCATTAACTCCAGTTTATTCCACGTAAGACACCAACAAGGGAAAACCCGCAAAAAGGAAAAACGAAACTTTAAAAAGAAAACTGAAACACAAACAAAAATAAAAAGAAAAGAAAGACAAAAAGAAAAACATTGTGGCAGTAACACGGCAACAATTGCTGGGCCTCATAATTTATTTCAGCAATTTCAACGCAATTTAAATAGACCCACTTACTCTTATTCTCTTTCTGTTGTTGTTTTTCTTTCTTACTTTCTTAAACAAACACAAATTCATGCAGGCTTCATATAAATATTTGCATATACCCACGCACAGGCACGCATACACATTCCCAATTTAAACTGTTATAAAGAGAAAGCAACAAATAGACCACCAAACAAACAACATTTCATAAAATTTCTCAACACTTTTAACACACACAACACATACACACATACACGTAAAAGACAAAGACCGAGAGCGAAAAAGAAACGACGGAGTAGAGTCCATATGTGTAACTTTGTATCTCTCTATTGGGAGTAGCAAAAGATGAAGCAAAAGAAACAAAAACAAAAACAGCACAAAACTTTTTCGTGTATAAACAAAATAAGGTAAAAGTAACAACAACAACTACAGCAACAGCAACAAATGGAAAACAAATAAAACTAAAGAGAATATAACGTAGCAAAGCCGAGTATATGAGCAGCATTGTGGTAACGTCTCTGTAACAACACAAAAATGTTGCGAACGAATGCAAAAAATGTGTGTGAAATTGCGTTGCCAGGAGAGTCCATATATTTCATTTTCGCTAAAAGAAAGAACAACAAAAACAACAACAAAATAAAAATGGTGCCCAGAGAGAATATATTCAAACATGTATGCCGGTATTTGTAATGGGCATTCGGCATGTGAAGCATTTTACTGTAGAAATCGACAGCAATTTGGTGAACTGCTTTCGGAAAAGTGATGTCGTGATCAATGAAATACGGATTCAAGTAATACAAACTCTTTATTTGTAATATTCCAGTAGAGATTTGTCTTAAATACAATGGCTAGTGGGGAAGAAAAAATAAATTTTCTGTCTTTACTTGGGTTTATAGTCAGATACTCCTCATGATTATTATGCCGTGTGTTCGGTAGCCATATCCAACGCAGTGCAAACTGCATTGAAAGTCTGGCAATCTAGAAAATCACGTGAGATCTGTATTACATACATACATACATGCATAACTGGTCATTATAAACCTACAATCGGGATTATAAACCTAGTTTCTCACACCATTTATGTTGCGTACGTTAATTTTATACATGAGTGGCGAGACATACATGTCAAAGTCGAAACTTTTCATGGTAGTTTTATTTCCTCTCAGAATTTTAGCCTGCAATCTGCTGGCTATTCGCAGAAGAAATATTTTATTCATATTTTCATTTTGATGTCTGACCTGGTGTTTGAACCGAGGATTTAAGGTCTAATCTGTCTGTCTGTCTTGAAATTGGACCGATCGTGTAGGCTACTGCATGGCCAGCCGAAGCAGCCATTTGAATAAAATTATTTTCCATTATTAACCGGAAGGATTGTACTTTCAAATAAAAAAAGAAATTTGAGAAAATATTCAGTAGTTTTTTTTAAAGCATTTTCAGAAAAAAAAGTTATTTGGCGGACCCTTTATAAGACACGCAGTCATGCTCTTAGAACCCCTGAATTTTAAGGATTTTTTTTTTTGAAAATGTAGAGAAGTTTCGGTCAGAACAGGCACACCGAATAGTTTGTATTTATTTAACATTAAAACTTAAAATGCCCCTTTAACTATCACTTACGTATGTATGCATGCAAAACTGTAATAAATTATTACCTAAAATAGAGAGTAACAGTAAAGAAAGATGAAAAAAAATGGGAAAAGAAAAGAAGTACAAAAGTTTTCAATGTTTTACACACAAGTTGAGCAAACATTACTCACAAGTTCTTAATGAAATATTAACACAAAAACACAAAAATAAAACCAAATCTCATTCGCAAGCATACATGTGTAAAATATATACACATACACACACACAACATATGCGTGCCCACGTGCACTCAACTTTTTAAAACATTTATAACCTCTCTGACTCGCTCTCTCTGTCTCTCACACGTTTATGTATGTTTTTGTTCTCTTGTGAGATGTGTGCTCAGTAAGCTACTTTAAACCCGTTGTAAACATTACTGCGTTTGGGGATCATCAACATACTTACACGTACTCTTTGCGTATGCAAGTGCGTGGGAAGGCTTTTGCTTTGTTAAAAGGTATGTGAAAAAGAGCGAGAGAGAGAGCGAGAGAGTGAGCACTGCAAAACAATAGTACGTCTGAAGTTTTGTTGTGTTTATTTACGGAAAACTTATAATTGCTTATGTATGCTGCTGCATGTGTTAAAGAAATGAATGAGTGCGTGCGTTTGTGTGTATATGTAAATGCATGAGAATAAGTGCGTGAATTTAATTAAACCTCAGTTGTATGTTTATCTGTGGTGGCGGTAGTTGCAGTTGTTAAATACTTCTGTTGTTGTTTTCTTTACAATTATGTTTTCCGTATTAATCTGCGAGTGTGTGTGTGTGGATGTGTAATATTGTTATTATTGCTGTTGCATATTATAATTTCCTTAATGTTGTTGTTTTTCTTCTTCTTATTCTTATTGTAAGTTGCTACCACATGCCATGTCTTTACGATACACATGCCTGGGCGCAAATATGTTTTTCAAGTAGTTTAAGTTTAATTATGTGGTCGTGTATGCATTATTATATGCCTGTATGTGTGTGTATCTGCATGTGTCTCTGTATATGTACGAGTATGCATATGTGCAAGTCTTTAAGTTGTCATTAATTTCAATTCAAATGAATATTTTTCCTTTTAATTTCGCCCCCTTACTTATACCTTTTCTTAATTCTTCCTCCTCGTTTTAATTTCTTAAATTTATTGCCCATAATCTGATGGATTATTCTCAAGAGGCATACGGAAAGTCTTCAATGGCGGTATTTTATAATAAATAAGCAAAACAAAAACAACAACAACAACAACAACAAGACTTGTGTACAAATTAATAATTAATTGACAAGGATCTCTGCCATAATAATATTGACTTTCGTAATATTCAAATGGATCGCCTATAAATTATGCAATGACTACTGCAAGCTAAAGAAGAAGGTGCCCCGTTGGTGTCAACAACAGCAGAGGGGAAATCAGTTTAAAGTAGTGGAGAGGTATGGGCTTAAACAAAACTTTATATTGTTCGTTGGAACCAGAACAATGGAGAACCATGTAAATGACTTAGGTTAGGTTAGGTTAGAGGACGTGTACTTGTCAATTAGACAGCACCCGGAGGTCGAATTGATCAATTGTACAACGTCCTAGTTTCTCACACCACTTATGTTGTGTGTGTTAATTTTATACATGAGTAGTGGGACCTACAGTTTAAAGTCGACTCCGAACGACAGATTTTTGAGAAACTTTTTCATGGCAATCTTAATTACTGTCAGAGTTTTTGCCAGAAATCTGCTGAGAGGAAGTCGCCGAAGAAATACTTTTTGTATTTTGTCTTGATGTCGGGCCTGGGGCTTAAACCCTGGCTTTACGTCTAATAAGCCATAGGGCCTGTAAAATTTTTAATTGAAATTCTTTTTATGGGCACACAACCATCGTTAATAGCTCTCACCATGTCACGGTAATGCAAACTTAATTGTAATCAAATGCGAGAAATGATTATGAAAAAAAAAATTAATTTTTAATGTAACTTTGGGGTCACTGTTTGGCCACGTAGAACGAATTAAAAAAAGAGCGTCACACCGTTAATTCCAGGGGCAAAGAATTGACGGGTTTATGCCCTGGTTTCCTAGAATGTTGAGGAGAGTTTACCTATTTTTGGACTGAAAATAGTTGTTTTATTTAAAGGCTCTTCTTTGTCTTCTTGAATTAAATTTAAAACCATTGTTTTTAAGGCCATTAATTTGATTTTATTGAACAAAAATCGTATGCCATCGTTAATATTGTTTGCTATCACTAAGTTACCTCCACCCCCACCCACATAGAGAAACTTTTCATTCTTAAAATAAAAAAAAATTACGGAAACAAATGAGCGTAAGGGTATTGATCTATTTGACCCTAGCTAAAGATGAATAGCACCCAGGGGCATTAATGTAATGCCGGCGATAAAACAAAAATAAATTCAAACATTTTTTAAACGGGTTATATTGAAAGAAGGGAAGAGAAAATCGTTAAAAAAATGCATTTTATTGCTGCTGTGGTCATTAAATCAGGCAAAAGTTGCAAACAAACACACACGCACACGTGAGTGAATATATACATACATATATATGAATATGTATGTAATTGTGTGTGAAATTTCAATGAAATGGAAACATTTTTACAACCATCAGAAGCCAACTGATTATCGCTTGAATTTGAAATTGATTTGCTTTGTTGTCTGGTGTGCCTTTTTTTGTTGGAATTTAATTTAATTTAATTGTTTTTTTCTGTATATTTTGTTGTTTTTGTAATAGAAATAGATTTTATTTCGTATTTTTTTTTGTTTCTTTGTTTACTTTTTAAATTAACGAGTTATTTCCGTTTCCTAGTTTTAGTTTTTTTTGTTTTCCTAGTAATCAGACGGACACAGACACACAATGTTAAACTTAATCTGTTTCATTTCAAATCAATTTTTATGATCGAAATTAATTTTCTTTTCTGTTTTCAATTTAAAACCAATGCTGCTGTTGCTGCTGCTTTAGTTTTATAGTCTCATAAATTGAAAATTAAATTTTTTTCTTCGTAATTTTTATGTTCGAAAGCGTTAAAATTTTATGTTTACTTTTCTATTAAAAAAGCGGCAGCAAAAAAAATTTAAAAAAAATAAATTTTTTTTAATGGTCATGTTAAGTAAATCCATAATGATGTTGGCAACTTTGTTTTTCAGGGAAAAAAATTTTTTTAATTAAAATTTCTATGAATCAATTTAAGTTTTAAAAACAAAAACAAAAAAACAAATTATTTTTGTGTTAAAAATTACTGGAGTTTTTATAAACCCAATTATTACGAACCCTGGCTGTAGTTCTACAATAAGTTTCAGGATTCTCACACCTCAGCACACTCCGACTCCTAAGTTTCTTAATCGATCAGGTTTACATTGCTTCTGGTGTAGGTTTCTGGCGAATTATTACGATCCCTGGCTGTAGTTCTACAATATGTTTCAAGATTCACGCACCTTAGCACACTCTGTCTCAAGAGTGTTTTAGTCGATCAGGGATCAGGTTTATGTTGCCTCTGGTTGGGGTTTTCTGTCAAGAGTTGTTTGAGGATTCATCGACTAATCTCATGAGTAAGTATATGAAAATCACTTTTCATCACAGTGGATATGTATGTGCAAAAAGCAAAATTAAGGCCTCTAGAGTACCTAACACATAAGAGAGCATATCCACTCCAAATTACTGTATGGTCTGGTGTTTGCATTACGGCTTCATTGGGCTTTATTTCTCTGAAGCCTTTGTGAACAAACAATACAACTCTTGTCACATCATACATACATACATACATAATTGGTCATTACAACCCTTCAGTCAGGATTACGACCTAATTTCTCACACCACTTATGTTGTGTGCGTTAATTTTACGCACAAGTGGTGGGCCGTACAGTTTAAAGTCGACTCCGAATGACAGATTTTTGAGAAACTTTTCATGGCAATTTTATTTTTACGCTCAGAGATTTTGCCAGAAATCTGCTGAGAGGACGTCGCCGAAGAAATACTTTTTGTATTTGGTTTTGATGTCTGGCCTGGGTCATGCCTAATAAGCCAACACACTACCTACTAGACTACGGCGACTTCATCACATATGCTGTGTGTGTGCTAATTTTATGGCTGACTGACAGGACCTACATTTTAGTGGCAGTTTTATTTACATTCAGCGGTTTTACCAGAAGGTTGGGGGAATGGATCGTGTTGTTATGTTTCTAGGTGTCTATGGGCTGCTATAGACAGTGTCAGTGCTGCTGGGCTTGGTTAAGAGCAGTTTAAGGTTAGTTTTTGTTTTTATTACGGAGCACTGCGAGATTAGATCGCTGACAAGGATCGTTGGAACAGATTCCAGGCGGACTATTGCAGGTTATGTTGGGATGAGTAGGAGTTGGACACTGTCAAACACCTCCTCTGTAACTGTCCTGCCCTTAGTAGGTTGATGTTGAAGATCCTTGGCAGGGGCTTCTTTGAGGGTTTGAATTCTGTGTCCAGAATTGAATTCTGGTCCGTCACCAAGACTCTCTATAGATTCATTATTAGTTTGAGCTGGGGCTTCAATATTGTATTCGCCCTCTCTTTTGTGTGTTTGTTAGGCTGTATAATTCCTCCGTTTTTTGAAGTCGCCTTAGTGTAGTAGGTAGTGTGTTGGCTTATTAGACGTAAAAGCCAGGGTTCGTGTCCCAGGCTAGACATCAGTACAAAGTACAAAAAGTATTATTTTCGGCGACTTCCTCTCAGCAGATTCCTGCAAAAACTCTAAAAGTAAATGAGATTGCCATGAAAAGGTTTCGAGTCGACTTTAAACTGTTGGTCCCACCACTCATGTATAAGAAATTAACACACACAACATAAATGGCGTGAGAAACTAGGACTTTGTACAATGGGTCAATTCGACCTCCGGGTACTGTACTTGTCTTAATTGACAAGTACACGTCCTCTAACCTGAACCTAAAACTAAAGTTATTGACTTTGAGAGCCAATTATACCTAACGTACATTCATAATTGGTCCATACAACCTTTCAATCACAATTACGATCCAGCTTCTCACACCACTTATGTTGTGTGCGTTAATCCTTTATACGTGAGTGGTGGGACCTACAGTTTAAAGTCGATTCCGAACGACAGATTTCTTTTGAGAAACTTTTCATGGCAATTTTTTTGTTTTTACTCTCAGAGTTTTTGCCCGAAATCTACTGTGAGGAAGTCTTGGAAGAAATATTTTTTCATATTTCGTTCTGTTGGAAATGCTTGGCCTGGTGCTTGAACCGAGGCCTTACGTCCAATAAGTGAACACATAACCTACTAGACTACGGTAACTTTACTTAAACACAAGTTTTTTTTTCGAATCATGAGAGAAGGTCAGCTTATTTATTATACAGTTCTGGTATCTTCTTTCTTATACAAGAAAAAAGACACAAAAATATTGGACTCCATCTGCCTTTAAGAAAATATTAAAATTTTATGATTCAAGCCTTCTTTGCCTATGACTTAATCAAACTAAAATTTTAATGAAAAAAATTGAAAAAAATTTTATTTTTAATCCAAAGCATATCTCCCCTTTGGTAACACTGTGCGTATAATTGTTGTGCAAACTCTTTAACCCTGTTGAATAAACACAAGTGACCGTTACTCATACGTCTTGTGGTCCATAATTGTTAATTGGTTTCGAAAACATTTTTGCTTAACTGGCTTTAAATAGTTTTTGACCAATATTGCTTGCAATATTTTAAATGGATTTTGTTGTTGTTGTTGTTATTATTATTGTTGTTGTTGTGTTTCCTTAATTAAATTAAACAAAAAAGGCATTAAATTTTCATAAACAATTCACAATAAGTAGTTGGAAACTCTATAATATTCTGTCTCTCTCTTGTAGCAAAGGACACAGTTTGTGGTAAAGTTGTGGAGTCTAGAAAATAATTTTCAAATTGCAATTTAAATAATTAAATTTTTATAAACTTTATGTGGTATGCGACAACAACAATAACTACCACATACTAAAGGGTCCGCCAAATATCTTTTTTTTTAAATACTTTAAAAAAATTTGACTGACATTGTGGTAAAATTTTTTACTTTTTTTATTTGAAAGTACAATCCTTCCGGTTAATAATGGAAAATAATTTCATTCAAATGGCTGCCACGGCTGGCCATGCAGTAGACTACACCAGAAGATGCCGGTTTTGGCAAAAAAAAATCATCTTTTCAGATGAAGCTCATTTTGATCTTGGCGCCCGCATACATTGAAAAGCCGACGCACCCAAAACGAGTCACTGTTTGGTGCGGATTTTGGTCCAGAGGCATAATTGGGCCATTTTTCTTCGAAAATGAGCAAGAAGTGGCCGTTACAGTCAATGACGATCATTATCGGGCCATGTTAAACGAATTTTTGTTCACAAAAATTGAAGAGGAGGATATTGGCAACATTTGGTTTCAACAGGACGGCGCTACGTGCCACACAGCCGAAGCTACACTCGATGTTTTGCGCCCTGTTTTTGAAGATCGCATTATCAGCCGCAGAGCTGATGTCGTTTGGCCACCTCGGAGCTGCGATTTGACACCGTTGGACTATTATTTGTGGGGTGCCGTCAAAGATAAGTGTTACGCCGACAAGCCAAAGACAATTGACGCTTTAAAGGACAATATTCGTGAAGCCATTGGTGAGATACAGCTGCCCACACAATCGATAATGTGCTTAAAAATTGGACCGATCGTGTAGGCAACTGCATGGCCAGCCGAGGCAGCCATTTGAATGAAATTATTTTCCATTATTAACCGGAAGGATTGTACTTTCAAAAAAAAAAAAGAAATTTGAGAAAATATTCAGTAGTTTTTTTCTTAAGCATTTTCAAAAAAAAAAGTTATTTGGCGGACCCTTTATTTATACACTAGGCTTGCTGCTGCACTTTATTGTTTTGTTAGAGAAAATCAAATTATCTCTTTCTGTGTCTCTCTGGGCCTGTTAAATGGTGTCATTGTGGTCTAATCAGGCAGGTGCAAATAGCAAATGTCATCGTTTATTAAAAGCAAAATTTCAATTCGTACGGAAACTCTGTTTCATTCCTTACTTCCTTGCTTTACTGTCTTGCATTGGCTTATACTTCCCTTTAGAGACAGGCAGACAGAACAGACAGACAGAACAGTCCTGGTGTGAATTTATTTTTGTATTTGCATGTGTGTGTGTGTTGTTACAACATAAATTTTCATTTTCTTTAAATGTTTGTGTTAATAAAATGAAATTATTATCTTAATGCTGCAACAAAATGTGGCCAAGTATTTTAATTTTATTTCAATTATTTCTACTAAACTGAAACCATATCAGCCGGCAGCTGTAGGCCATTTTAAATAAATAAATTATGTGTGATGATTTTATTTCATTTCATTACATTTTCATTACATTCAGTATGTATTTGGTATGTATTTCATTCTCATTAGAAATAATGCAACATTTGCAAATGTGAGTTCATTAGTCAAACAGGATAATGATGCCTGCCAAGGATAATCAATTTCAAGACCACAAAGATTTCCAAAAATATTCCATAATCGATACACTAAAGGGTGATCCATTTCTAGTCCCCTAATGAGTATTGTATTGACGAGTTCGACAAGACCTTGTGGGTTCAAGTCTCAGCTCTTTCAATTAGAATAAAACGAATTTAAAAAAACATGCTTTTGGTGACTTCTTCTCAACAGTCTTCTGGTAAAAGGTTTAGTTTTAGGTTTAGGTTAGAGGACCTGTCCTTATCAATTGAGACAAGTACAGTATCCGGAGGTAAAGTTGATCCATTGTACAAATGTCCAAAAGGGGAGGGGATAATAAAGGGGTGAGGAAGTAGGAAAGGGAAAATAAGGAAACAGAGGAATTATAGGTTAGGTAAGGTTAGAGGACGTGTACTTGTCAATTGAGACAAGTACAGTACCCGGAGGTCGAATTGACCCATTGTACAATGTCCTAGTTTCTCACCGCACTTATGTCGTGTGTGTTAATTTTATACATGAGTGGTGGGACCAACAGTTTAAAGTCGACTCGAAACCTTTTCATGGCAATCTCATTTACTCTCAGAGTTTTTGCCAGAAATCTGCTGAGAGGTAGTCGCCGAAAAAAATACTTTTTGTATTTTGTACTGACGTCTGGCCTGGGACACGAACCCTGGCTTTTACGTCTAATAAGCCAACACACTACCTACTACACCAAGGCGACTTCAAAAAATGGAGGAATTGTACAGCCTAACAAACACACAAAAGAGAGGGCGAATACAATATTGAAGCCCCAGCTCAAACTAATAATGAATCTATAGAGAGCCTGAGTGTCGGCTCTCGACACAGAATTCAAACCCTCAAATAAGCCCCTGCCAAGGGTCTTCAACCTCAGCCTACTAAGGGCTGAACAGTTACAGAGGAGGTGTTCGATAGTCTCCAACATAACCTGCAATAGTCCGGCTGGGATCAGTTCCAGATTGTTGTCAGTGATCTAATCTCGCAGTGCCCTGTAATAAACCCATTAACTACCCTTAAGCTATCTATATAGCAGGCCACAGACATCTAGAAACCTAACAACCCGTTACATTCCCCCAACGCCTCTTCCCCCTGACCCATCCACTGATGAGGCCACAGCGGCGGCAGATTGGGGAATCAGTACCAGGACTATCACATCGCCCTCAGAAAGTGAACCAAATCCAGCGAAAGCATCCGCCGTGTCCTTGTATAAGAAAGGAGATACCAGAACTGTATAATAAATAAGCTGACCTTCTTCTACGCTTCGAAAGAAAAATTGCGTTTAAGTAAAGTTACCGAAGTCTAGTAGATTCAAGCACCAAGCCAGGCATTTCTAACAGAACGAAACATGAAAAAATATTTCCTAGGCGACTTCCTCTCAGTAGATTTCTGACAAAAACTGTGAGAGTAAAAATAAAAAATTGCCATGAAAAGTTTTTCAAAAGAAATCTGCAGTTCGGAATCGATTTTAAACTGTAGGTCCCACCACTCTCGTATAAGAAGACCCGCTAAGACCCTGAACCCAGCATAGACGGATTCGGTCTGGTCCAAAAGTCCTTAACGACTCCTTGCACTCGGGTACGAGCCGTGATTTGCACCAGACCGACGCAATGGCCCTTAGGGACAGCCTAACTGTCAACGAAGATCATATAAGATTCCGAATCCGAAGTAGGCCTACTAGCTTAGGCCTCGATAGCCAAAACTGGCTTTGACTCTGGCAAATAATATTTAAAATTAAGCAGATATTCGCCACAACCGATGCTTTGTCGTTCAAAAAAGCATTGTAGGTAACTTCGGTTTCCTGTAGAATATTAGTCAGCCTAATACCTTTAGAAAGAAAGCAAAATGCTTCAGGAAAATACCCAATAAGATCATGATCTATTGACCCCAGAGACCAGCAACTAAGAAGACAGCAAGCTGGGTTTCTACTTGACAAACTAAAGGACATTAAGTTAAGGGTTTGCGACTAGCCTGTCTTAAAAATAAATTTAATAACTTCATCGAGTGTTTTCTTTTCTCAAAAACATCGCAGGCCAATCTTCTCTATTACAACTGCTTAGAGTTACTGTATGATGAGGTATTTACCTCTGCAGAGGGCAAACATTTAAGAGCCACAATAAAAGACTCTCTTGCACCCCAACTAAGACAAATTGGTTGTGGAGAATATGTTCGAACTCGATAAACGAATTTCTTCCATCTCAACTAAGCAAATTCGTATAGGAGGACATGTAGTTCCAACTTGATAAGGCAATGGCCCAGCATTTGCAATAATGATTGCCAATCTTTTTTAAGATTTTTACAAATTTTTTATTCAACATTTTCTGTCGAGTAAATTACTGTAAATTGAAAAACCGTTAATAGGAAATTAATAAAAAAATTCAAAATCCTTTTAATTTCCTGGGGGTAGAGAAATGTGTCATAAATCTCTAGAGGATATAAATTTTCTCATAAAAAAATCTGTAATAATTTAGGAGGCTTCTGATACGGCTAATAAAGATTTTTACGTTTATGTTTACGTTTACATTCATGAGAGTGAAAACTCTATTAAACGCACAGGAGAGAAATATTTATGAGCCGGAGTACGGCATATTCTTTGCCATGGAAGATAATCATTTGGTTGGCTTTACACGGATATGGAAATTTCGGAAATGGTTTGGAATTTAAAGAGGACGTTAATGCCAAAATTTATTACGAATTTATTACGAATTTATTATTCAATGAAATTTGTTGAAGTGTTGAAGATTTTATTGCCAACAAATATTTCTCTTTTGCTTTTTATTTTTCGGCAGAAATATTTTGTATTCATAGCTTGGCCTAGCCTTATTATCAGTGAATAAATTTTGTTGGAAAGAAAGCCTAAATATTCTTCACATGTCGTTTTGGTTCGTTTCCTTTTTACTTTTTTTTTATTGTTAAGAAATAAACTTTTGCCTTTAAAACGTATTTCCCATAAGCCTACAAGGCTACTGTTCCATTAAAAAAGAAAATTTTGTGTTCATTTTAACTTTTTTAAAAAGTCCTTGGCTTTTGCACTGAAGTTTTAAATGATGGCCCCAAAATAGTAAAAAAAATATATGATCTATGCAATGTATTGGGTCATATAAAAAGTATTTGCGTTTTTCTGTTCCTGCAAATGGGCAACACTTATTCGGTTGTATTAAATGGCGTATGATAGTTGGATAGGTTTGAGGAGGTGTATAGCAATTGTGACAAACGGGAGTGAAGTTAAATGAAAGAATGGAAGCTAGAGAGAGCGAAGGATATGTGTAGAAAGATTAAGCGCTGTTGAATGTTTACATTTCAAACAGCTCAACCCTATAAACTCCACAAATTCACATCGAGGTTTGCAAGTCCTTGGCTGAATAATAGGCTTGACGGCTTACTTACTGGTGGTGGAGGATGTTCCTTCTTGTTGCTGTTATAGGTAGGTAGGTAGAGGTGGCTGCCCATCCAAGAAAAATTTTTGCATGGACACACTTAGGCCGCATTGGGCCCATTGTGCTACCACAGTCATCCGTTATCCCCTAGCCTCGAAACCATTCGGAGTTCCTGATGAAGCGCTTCAGGCTGCTAATGCCAATACCTGACAATTCCTCCAGATCATCAATGTAGTAAGTACCCAAGTACTCCCTTCTCCTTTGGCATAGAGCCGGGCATGTACCCAGCAGATGAGGGACAGTCTCCTCTTCCTCCTCATCTCTGCAGCTTCTGCAGAAGTCGTTAGCAGGGTGTCCAAGACCAATGCGCCTCGCATGCGTACCCATAATGCAATGCCCCGTAATGACACCGACAACTACAGTGAGCGCGTCTCTTTGGAGTCTAAGTAGACTCATTGTGCGCCCCTCATCCAGCCTTGGTCAGATTTTACGAGCCGTTCTACCCGTGTCCGAGGCCGCCCACATTTCGTTAACGGATTCGACGACCGCATTATCAGTTATGAGCTTGCAGGTCCTCATATGTACGCCCAGATCCGAGAACTCAGCGGTGAGTTCGATGGTCGTGCCCCGCCTGGCAAGTTCATCAGCTCTACAGTTACCCGGAATACCACTGTGCCCCGGTACCCATACGATATGGATGTCATATCGTTCCGCTATCTCGCCGAGATATCTGCAATAGCCGTACACCGTCTTGCAGTTCATCACATTAGAACTTAGAGCCTTGATAGCCACCTGGCTATCAGAAAGTATGGTGACGCTCCGCTTGGAGGCCCTTCCATCTCCAATAATACTCGCCGCAGCCTGTATGGCCACCACCTCCGCCTGAAAGACACTGCAGTGGTCTGGTAGTCTTATAGACTGAGCTATTCCATGCTGTTTTAGGTAAGTCGAAGACTATTTAAGGATCAATGATAGCAGCGACCCCACACAATGCCTTCTGGAGTAGTTATTACACTAGGAAACTCCTCCATGGTATCAAAATACTTAAAACAGAGTCTTTCCTCACTTGACAGATGTAAATAGTTCTCCAAAGTTATATTGCACGGGATACTGAGCTGAGTGAAATACACCCGAGTGAAAATACACCAGAGTGATTAAATTTGCAAATTTTATTGCCTTAAAAATTTGTCAAACACGATTTGAAACTTTCCATATAACCCAATAATTTCTCATATTTTTTTTTGGTCAACTACACAGTGACTTCCCCTTTTGATAATCGTTTCTTGAGGTCTAAGATAGTGACTTCAAACCTTTCCTTCCTTTTAAAGGAAGCTGAGGGAAATAAAATAAAAATTCTAAACACGTCCGGCCTGTTTCTTAAGAAGAAAAAGGGTTAACTTGTTATTATTTTATTTCGTAAAAAATTTCTTTTTCTTTTTAAACTCTCTGAAAGACATAAATTTTCTGGACAAAGTTTTAGGTTAGCGTAGTTCTATGTTTAGTTTTCAAAAAAGAAAACTATTTTTTTGCATGCTAATATGGCTAATATGGTTTAAATAAATTAAAGGGTTATCCATTTTTTGGGTTTCAAAATTCAAGTTAAATAAAACACACATGTGGCTGTGAATTCAATGAAACTTTTACTTTAAAGTAATGCTTGGATCTTATCATTATGATCATCCCTGGATTGGTTCTAGATATTGTTACGTTTTTACGGTAAACGAATATTGCAAGTCAAATGCTGCGCTGTTAGGCTTATTATCTTGGGTGGCATGATCATTAACGTAGTCTCTCAATTAAGCCAAAACCGTTTGTTATATTTGTCATGTGACATTATCTTATTGAAACCATAGTCTAGTTTATAATCTTTAATTGCAGGCCAAAAAAAATCTGGTAATACGGATGTGGCTACGGCCACAGCGCTCTGAATTGACGATGACGGTTCATTATCGAAAAAATGCGATCCAAGGATTCTTTGACAGCCTAATAAACTACAAACACTCTACTTTTCTGGATGCAATAGCATCTCCATAAGCCGACAGACTTATCTGAGCTTTTTAAGACTCAGCGCTGAAAAAATTTTTCGTTTGAAAGATCCATATGGAACGTCTGTTACTCTAGCACCCAATCAGATTATCTATACGTTTCACAAAGTCCCAAGATAGGACGGATTGCTGAGAACGTCGGGAAACCAACAAATTCGAATAATTCGCCCAACTTTCTTCAACTGAAACTCCATTTACAGCATATACAATTTTGCATTGGTATTGTTACGTTTTTGCCTTTTAAAAATGTTGAAAATATGAGCTCGTAGATTGCAAATAAAATAAAAATAAATTTGGTGTATAGTTTTAATTAAAATTCTTTATTATTCGCACAATTCTGTGTGCCACTGTTCACAACTTTATGTAAACAACAACAATTGCTTTTCTTTGTTATTCCTGTGATCACATCCTTTGCATAAACAATAACAATTACTGGACGATTGTTTGACTGATCTTTGTAACAGAGATCTTCAAACCTCGTTTACTCTCTTCAAACACACCGCGTCTGCACACAGGACTGAGTGAACTATTACTGACTCACTCGTCTGCTTTGCTTTGCCTTTTATATGACAAAGTAAATAGTTTGATGATTGTTCTTAAAGGCGAATGTTCTTGGCTTCGCCTTCTCGGAATCTCTATAAATGTAAACATCGTTGTTTACATTCATTATTGGTGTTTGTGTATTTTGTTTACATTTATTCTTGTAGTGTTTGTTGTTGTATTTTTGTTTACTTGTTTACCATTTTTTTATGCTGGTGTTTTTGTTGTTATATTACGCAGTACAATAATTTGTAAACAGGTCTGTTTACTGGATTGTTTTGTTTTTGTGGCTTTTGTTTATAATTTTAATGTTAAACGATGTAAAAGCAAAACACCAGCATCTAGATTTTTTCATTTTCGTAATAATATTTTACAGCTGACAGCCGATATGGACTGGCGGCTATGAAATCCTTTTATGGATGACCCAATATAAGGAAAAATAGTTAAGTGGCTAGAAATTAAAAGTTTTCCAAAAAAAAACTTCCAGCTAAAGTCTTGCAATTGCAAAATTTAATGAAATTTTAAAATTAAATTTTTTTTTTGGTAAATTGTTGAAATTCTCTTTTAAAATTTTCTTTTAAATTTCGAGAATAGTTATCTTATTAATCCCCTCCACTTACGTTTTATTATCATATCATAATAGAAGATGAAATTTATTTAATTGCCTTAATTTAGAAGTCAATAAGAGAGACTCTATTTCAAGATAATCATCATTTATAAACATAATTGAGTGCTCAATTTATAAAATCTCATTTAAAATATAAAATAAAAACACACACACACACACGCATACACATGCGTGCACATACTTAAAGTCACGCCTAAACAACTGCATACAGGCATAAGTACACTTGCTTTAGTATTAATAGAGTACCAATACAATATCATAGACAGAGAGAGAAAGAGAGAGAGAGAGAGAAAGAGTGCTGGAGATTGCTAGAGAGAGGTAAGAGGTAAACGTGAAACGTACTGATATTGTGGTTAAGATAAGCAGCTTAACGAACAATGTTATAAAGTCTTACACTCTACTAGTTTCTGTCTCTCTCTTCCTCTCTCTTGCTTTCATACTCATGACTATTTTGTATTTATTTATCCACATACACGCACACACATCTATTTGAATAACATCATAATAATACCGTTAATAATAGAAAAAAAAAGAACAACTATGGCTGCTTTAATATGGAATAACAATAATAAGAACAACTGATAAGCCATATAAAATGAAACTCTTTCTCTATAACACACTCTCTCTCCCACTCTCTCTCTCCCTCGCTCTATGCTTACTTACACATCTACAATTATGGTTAGTTTTCTATACTCATATCCTGTGTGTGTGTGTTTTATTAACAATGAAGAGTACGTTCGAATGTTTGAACAGTAAAGCAGCAATATGAAGTAGAAATTGTTTAAATAACAAGGATTTCTTAAATAATTTTTTTGAAATATTAAATAAACTAGGGAAACAATAGAGAAAAAATTCCGAAATTTCATAAAGTAATCAAAACTTCCGGAATATTTTTGTAAAAAAATTAAAAAATACTGAACGCTTCGAAGATTGCTTTAAAAATTGGAGAAAAATATTAAGAAGATGCCGTGTTGGCTTATTACACGTAATCCGGGCCAGACATCTCTTATTTTGCCAGCAATCTTGTGGCAAAAGCTCAGTTAGTAAAAAAAAAAGAAGTCTGTCCTTCGGAGTCGACATTAAAAAATGCAGGTCCCGCCACTTATGTATAAAATTAAAGCACGCAATATAAGTGGTGTACGAAGCTAGGTTCTAATCCTGACTAAAGTGTTGTAAAAGGTTGGGTCTATCTTATAGCTCATTATGTATGTGTGTGTGTGTGTGTGTGTGTTTTTTTTTTAATTTTTTTTTCTTTTTGGTAAAACCAGCACTCAGGGGATGGCCCCTACTCATGCAGTGCATTGTGTAGGTTTAGGAAAATAGGTTATAGGAAGGTGGAAAGAGGGAAGGTGTTTGAGGACATTTGATTTAAACTTACCAATATCATAACTGACGGGAACAACTTCCGCAGGAAGATCATTCCACAAGCGAGCAGTGCGGACAAAAAATGAATTTTTCCTGTAATGCATTGTGCGGTTCAATGGACAATCAACCACAAGAGGATGTCTTCTGCGAGAAGTACGAGTACCACGTAAAAATAGGTGATTATCGGGAACCAAGCCCCCTATCTCCCGAGACACCTCCCATTACAGTACCGATAGAACAATGAAACAAACGCCACATTGCGACGATGCTCCAACGAATCAATAGAGTTGGATACCCTACTGTCATTAATAAGCACGTTCGAGCTCTCCTGTACGCGGTCGAGAAGCTTCAAAATAGGCTTTGAAGCACCGGCCCATACATGAGAGTTGTACTCCATCCGAGGTCGAGTTATTGGGTCGTAGTTTATAGGAAATGATCCCAGAAAAGTCCTTTTAAATTTGAAATGATTTTTTGAAATGCATGTCCATTCTAGTTTGATTGGTTAGTTAATTACTTGGCATCTTATAGAGAGAGTTTGTTGATTTCATTGAGAGACACTCTTTTTGTTAAAGTCTTGTCTGAAAAGCTCCCGTTTTCTCCTCTTCAATAACATATTGCTACGAAAATAAAGAATCTAGATACTGGTGTTTTGCTTTTACATCATTTAACATTAAAATGGTAAACAAGTAAACAAAAATACAGCAATAAACACTACAAGAATAAATGTAAACAACGATGTTTACATTTATAGAGATTTCAAGAAGGCGAAATCATGAACATTCACCTTCAAGAACATTCATCAGACTGTTTACTTTGCCATATAAAAGGCAAGGCAAAGCAGGCAACTGAGTTAGTAAAAGTCAGTTTTGTGTGAAGACGGGGTGTGTTTGAAGAGAGTAATCGTGGCTTGAATTTCTCCGCTACAAAGATCTGCCAAATAATTGTCTAGTAATTGTTATTGTTTATGCAAAGGGTATAAAAAGAGGAAAAACAAAGAAAAGCAATTGTTGTTGTTTACATTAAGTTGTGAACAGTGGCACACAGAATTGTGCAAATAATAAAGAATTTTAATTAAAACCATACAAGAAATTTATTTTTATTTTATTTGCAATCTACGAACTCATATTTTAAACGTTTTTAAAAGGTAAAATAGTAAAAATATTTTAAGGCTTCTTCTAAAGCAACATTTCAAGTGAATTCCCAGTATGGTAAGCCTTAGTAATGCATACATAAGTGGTCATTACAACCCTTCAGTCAGGATTACGACCTAGTTTCTCACACCACTTATGTTGTGTGTGTTAATTTTATACATGAGTGGTGGGACCTACAGTTTAAAGTCGACTCAGAACGACAGATTTTTTGAGAAACTTTTCATGGCAATTTTATTTTTACTCTCAGATCTTTTGCCAGAAATCTGCTGAGAGGAAGTCGCCGAAAAAATACTTTTTGTATTTTGTCCTGATGTCTGGCCTGAGACGCGAACCCTGGCTTTTATGTCTAATAAGCCAACACACTACCTACTAGACCACGGCGACTTCAATCCTTGCCTTGGTAATGGACGTTTGATAATAAAAAAACAATAAAAATTTACTAAATGGTGTTACGTATACCCCTTGGCCTTATACATTACATACATGTCCAAAATATTTATTTAAATATGTATTCATTTGCTTAGTATGCGAATATGTTTTTTTGGCATATTATTGTATAATTTATGCCTTAAAAAATCTTACAAATTTATTCAAAACTACGAGTATTTTCAGTATTTTAAACCTTTTGTTTACCATGATTTTTCTATATTTTCTTCATTTTGTTTTTCTCCCTCAACAAAAATACAAATAAACTACTCTTCCATCTTAATTTGTCTTTATTAAACTAATGTTTCGTCCCCAAAAAAGAAAAGAATACAAATCCGGAGTGACCCCTTTAATAAAAAACCAAAATTTTGGAAAATCTGTCTAAAAACGTATTTAATGGCATATGCTAAGGAGCATAGACATGAAAATAAAAAAACAAATATTTCAGAGTAAAAAAAATAAATAAAAATAAAAATAAACGTATTTTATTGAAACAAATAAATACGATACGATACAATACATACAATATAACACAGAGGAATGGAACAGAGAGAGATGAGAATATCATTTGAATACAAAATGTCTTCAGAATAATAAACAACATCAACATATTGTTGTTGTTTTTGTTGTGTCCATAAAATGATTCATATGTTGTTTTTGTTTTTTGTTGTTTTTGTTTTTAATGGCATAATATAGACTTCCAATCATTTTGATAAACAATAAATAACAGGAAGAAAACCATAATCTTGCTATAGACAACAGCAACAATAACAAGATAAGAAATAAATAAGCAAGAAACCATAGAATAGAATTGAAAAATCAACAGAAAACTTGAAAATAAACAAAATAATTCACATACTTTTCGGCATATAGACTCTTTAATTGCCAACTATACATGCATACATTTAGGCTTTAGAATTTTTATGTTGAAAAAACAAGCATACAGTGGGGGAGAAAACAAAACATATATATGTTTAAAGTCGCCGTAGTCTAGTAGGAAGTGTGTTGGCTTATTAGACATAAAGCCAGGGTTCGAAGCCCAGTCCAGACATCAAAACAAAATACAAAAAGTATTTCTTCGTCGACTTCCTCTCAGCAGATTTCTGGCAAAAACTCTGAGCGTTAAAATCAAATTGCCATGAAAAGTTTCTCAAAAAAATCTGTCGTTCGGAGTCGACTTTAAACTCTGGGTCTTGCCACTCACGTATAAAATTAACCCACACAACATAAGTGGTGTGAGAAACTAGGTCGTAATCCTGAATGAAGGGTTGTAATGACCAATTATGTATGTATGTATATATGTATGTTTAACAAATATTTGTTGTGTGTTAAGTGTCGTAGTTTGTCTCGTTGAGGATTATTCGTCTTTAAGCTTTCTACGAACGTTCTCTTGTCCTTTACTTAAGGTGTCTAGTCTAGTATTTCGTTTGATTTTTACCAAATCCTGTTGGCAATGGCCTTGGGCGATCGAAACAATCTCAAAATTCATCGCACGCACGTTAGATTTGCAGCTGTGGAATTTTTTGCTGCGTCCTATAGCTCTAATGGGTATAAAAACAGAAATTTCACACAGGAACTGAGCATTATTTGCCGTCTATAGATGTCCGCGAAGATCGCTAAACATAGTTAAGCTGTCCATATGATTAACTGCCGTCAGTTTGTTTGCTCACGTAACCAGCGAGCAATAAAGGATCTTCAAAGATCTTTTGTTCAAAAAATTAGCTTCGAAAGCCTGCTACTCTGACACACAATTGTAATCAGTTAGGAGGCTTTAATTTTTGTATGATTTTTTTTTACGCCGGGGAGGGGTAAATGCACCTAACCGCACCATAGAAGAAGTCGTCACTTCCTCCGTGTGTGGGGCCCTCACCCACTAAATCCCCCTCTCGTCTGCTGTGGACTTGTTCTTACCCACTCCGGAACTACGGTGGTATTACTTCGGAGTGGAGTCCTTTTGGCCCTTTGGCCTCTTCATGTTCATATCCGCGTCCGGATTGCGTATCGTAAGTTGAGGAGACATCTAAGCGTCTCCACTATTCCTTTCGTCTAAATCATCGTTTCGGTTTCGCCCGGCACGTGTGACAGTATCACCTATGCCGACATGCCTACCTGTTTATGCAGCCTCAAGGTCTCTCTTTTTCCGCCTCAGAATGCGCTCTACGTAATTCACCACCGAGGTCCAATTTCCACTACGTAGTAGTGGAAATAATAAAGAATTTTAAATTAAAACTAAACACAAATTTATTTTGATTTTATTTGCAATCCATGAGCTTATATTTTAAACGTTTTTAAAACGTAATAATGTAGCAGTATGGTATATAGATCTGTATGTATTTGTACTGTATTAATATTATATTTATAAATCAAAATTCCTATCCATACAGCACAAGCTGTGTTTCGTTTTTCTTTTTTTTTTCATGTTAGAAATATGCCTCATGATTATACAATGTGGGCCTCTGAACGTATGAGTGACGGAAGATCTTTATGGCAGTGACCCCAAACAAGTCAAAGTCTGAAAATTCTTGTTCTGTGTTGTTTAGCTTTTTATGATTATGACTTTAAGTACATGTATTTATACATATACATCCACATATATGTTTTATATATATATGTATGTATGTGTGGCATGTAGATTCATATCGAAATAGTTTATACATGTAACCCGGATTACAAATGAAATCAGTGGCCGAGTTGTAAATGGAGAAGAAAAAAGGCATTTTTTTGTTTTTTGGTGACCCGTATTTAACCTTTTTTAGTTTTTTTGTTGTTGTTTTATTTTGTTGTTCTTACATAACTAAGCTTACTACGAAGGCAACGTGTAGCCTTTAGGAGTCAGTAAATAATATTTTTATGTTCAAATTGTTTAATGGCCGAGAGAAAGAGAAATATTTTTGAATTATTTTTGGGGAAGTCAACGAATAATTCTTTTTTATTGTAATCTTAAGGGTTTCTTTCTTGAAGGTTTTTTTGCTTTTGACGAAAAATTTGCGTAGAAATGTAAGAAATTTCTTGTAAAAATGATTCATTGAGAGAGATTAGAGAAAAAGGTTCCTATGTGAAGTAAATGATTGCCTGTGATTTTATTTATTTTTTCTTGAAGAAATTGATTTTAAGTTTATAACCACGTGTTTGGCAAAGTTGGTTGAAACCAAAGAAATATTTTGTTGTACGAGTTTGAATTGTATTCGAACAACCGCAGTTGACATGGCTTTTTGTTAAAATTCTTTCATTAAATCGCAATCCAAAGCACTATTCTGGTGCTCTCTGCTGTATTTGAAGTCTTTCCGATAGATTTGTATTCTCTTTAATAACTTTTGCAGCAGCTACGGGTATGAGAATGAGCAGGAGGCTAGCTTCCACCCAACGTGTTAGTGTTCGGGTTACGTAAATCAGAAATGAAGGTTCTTTACTTCTTATATGCTGTCGTCTTTGACTAAACTCTCCAAGATCAATCTTGTTTTATTGTAAGTCTGGGTTGGTTGCCTTTGAATTCCTGGATTGGATATACATTTTTAGTATAACCATGGGCCTAATATCTAGCATGAGTGAGACCTTACCAACATGATCTTACATCGCGTAGAGCACTTCCTGACATATTCGACAAGCATACAACAATATCGATGTTATTTTAGAATAAAATTAGCAAGAGAAATAACGATTGAAAAGAAGAACTGAAGAGTGGAAAAGCCTTAGCCAATCATTGCGTAAAATATCCGCTTAGCCACTCAAACCCGTTACTGAACCCTATTAGATCTCAGGATAGGTTAGGTTAGGTTAGGTCGGAGTGGATATCACAAAGCTCACTTGAGTGCGCATAGCGGCCCATTGTGATGCCACGGGTGAACGCAGTCCCTGTACTAACCAAGTTCCACCAAAATCAGGGAATAGGAAGAAGTTGGTCAGCGCAAGGATAAATGTACCTCAAAACCAAGGCTATGAAATTCAGCACGAGAAATGCTAATGAATTCACATTGCAACAGCAGAAGAAGAAAAATGGTTTGTTGTTTTGGTATTTAGGGAACCGGCGAACGGTGGTTTTAGAGTGTAGAGTGATAACCGCATTAAAAGGGCCAGATAAGCCTAGTGGAACTTCCAAAACATTTCACCGCCCATTATACTGAATATTTTTGATCAAATTCTAGTTGACCTAGCCCTTTGTCAACTAATGCCGGAGACAAATATACAGAATATTTTGACCAAACACTGCCAATGATGCTCAACTTTGGATACAAAATGAGCACAGCCTAAATGAAATCGAGATTCGTAATAGTGAGCGAAGATGGATCGGGTATGTTGATACTGTTTCGAAAATTGAAAAATCTAGATATAGGTGTTTTGCTTTTTACATCGTTTAACATTAAAATTATAAACAAAAGCTACAAAAAAAACAATGAACTTGTTTACAAATTATCGCACTGTGTATTATAACAATAAACACCAGCCTAACAAAAAAATGGTAAACAAGTAAACAAAAATATACCAACAGCACTACAATAATAAACGTAGACAACGATCATAGAGATTCTGAGAAGGCGAAGTCGTGGACGTAACGCCTTCAAAAACATTCATCGTTTACCCTGTCACATAAAAGGCAAGGCAAGGCAAGGCAAGGCAAGGCAAGCAACTGAGTTAGTAAAAGTTCAGTCAGTCTTATGTGAGGCCGCGGTGTGTTTGAAGAGGGTAATCGTGGTTTGAAGATCTCCGTTGCAAAAATCTCTCGAATAATTGCCTAGTAATTGTTATCGTTTATGCAAAGGGTATAAACAGAGGAATAACAAAAGAAAGCAATTGTTGTTGTTTACATCAAGTTGTGAACAGTGGCACACAAAATTGTGCAAATAATAAAGAATTTTAATTAAAAACTAAACACAAATTTATTTATATTTTATTTGCAATCTACGAGCTCATATTTTAAACGTTTTCAAAAGGTAGAAACGTAACAATACATTAAAAAGAGTACTGCGCGTTACAAATAGGTCTAAAATTGAATGAACGAATGGAGGCAATAGAGAGAAATTTTATTAAGGCCACATTACTATCAAGTGTGATATATCCTAAGTATTCCTTTGGAGCCAAACATTCATTTATTATTGCCTTCCATTGCGAGTTCTTGGCATGTCCATTATATTGTTATCCGGGTCTAAATAAATGCTAATAACTGCCATGATTTTCTTTAAAAAAAATTGTCATCATTTCGATATTTTATTTGATTTTTCTTTAAAAAAAATATAAGATTTCGTATGATAAGACTGTGTGTGTGTGTGTATTACTTTAAATATTTTTTCGTTCCTTTTTTTTTGTTTGTTGCAGTCCATGAAAAAAAAAACAAAAAATTTTTATTCGTTTTTTTTCTCTTCTTTTTTTGTTCTTTCGTTCTTTAAATAATTCCAAACAATTGTGTGTGTGTGTGTTAGTGTGCTTTTCTATTTCTTTTAGCTTGTTTTTCTTTATCTTCTTCTGTTTTTTATTCTGATTCAACATTTCATTTTGCATTCAATTGAGTTTAATTTGATGTCCTTTGTAATGTCTTCTTTGTTATCCTTTTATTCTATTGCTATTGCTATTGCCATTGCCTTTGCTATCTCAGTGTTTTAGCATAAGAAAATAAATGTCAAAATAAATAAAAGAATTGGAAAAAATAATAAAAAAAAATTGCCCTTCTTTTTTATGAAGTTTTTTCTTGTTCATTTCTTACCCGCAGTATGTCAGGCCAATCCTTTTGTCGAACTTAATTTTATTGGCCTTTTTAGACTAAGTTTTGTGCGTTGCTTTTCTGCTTTTCTGCTCTGCTTTCCTTATGACCTTTTTTGCTATTCATTGCCGGAATATAGCCAAACGATTCAAATTATTATTCATTAAATTATTGTTGAATTTATTCCAATTCCAATTCCAATTCCAATTCAAATTCAAACATATGGAGACCTTTAAAAAAAATAAATTTCTTTTCTTTATTCTTTTATTTTCTTCGGTTATGTCATTTTATTTCTTCGTTTCTCTTTTTTCGTTTTGTTATGAATTTTATGATTGTGACTTGATTAAATAACAGGAAATAATACAGAAAAATTTAAGGAAAATATTCTTTATGTTACATACACACATAACATACATAATTGGCCATTACAATCCGTTTAGCTAGGATTATGGACCTAGTTTCTCATGGCACACCCGGATAACAATATAGTGGACATGCCAAGACCCTCAATAGAAGGCAATAATAAATAAATGTTTGGCTCCAAAGGAATACTTAGGATTTATCACACTTGATAGTAATGTGTACTTGCTAATACGAGGAGGCCTTAATAAAATTTCTCTCTATTCCCTCCATTCGTTTATTCATTCAATTTTAGACCCATTTGTACTGCACAGTGCTTTTCGTATCAACATACCCGAACCATCTTCGCTCACTACTACGAATCTCGATTTCTCGATTTTGGCTGTGCTCATTTTGTATCCAAAGTTGAGCATCACTGGCAGTGTTTGGTCAGAATATTCTGTATGTTTGCCTTCGGCATCAATTGATAGAAAGCAAGGATGTTCTCAAGTCACAATACATACAAGGTAACAGGTTTTACAGATTTGATAAAAATATTAAATATAATGGAAGGTGAAATGCTTTGGCAGTTTCACTAGGCTTGTCTGGCCCGCGGTTCTCTATTTTCTCTCTAAAGCCACCTTTCGCCATAATGCTCTCCAAATACCAAAAGCACTAAAGACTTAACTTTCTTTGCATTCTGTTATCCTTTTTATAATTTTTCATCAGCGGTAAGCCATCCGAGAGTTAAGGGGCAGTGACAAGGATACATACGTACATACATACATCATTGAAAATTACAACCCTTTTAGTCAGGATTATGGACCTAGTCTCTCACACCACTTATGTTGCGTGTGTTAATTTTATACATACGTGGCGGGACCTACAGTTTAAAGACGATTCCGCACGACCGATTTTTTGGGAAATTTTTCATGGCAATTTTATTTTTACACTCAGAGTTTTCTCCAGAAATCTGCTGAGTGGAGGTCTTGGAAGAAATATTTTTTTATATTTTCGTTTAGTAGGAGATGCCAAACCTGGGGCTTGACACCAGGCCTCGCGTTTAATAAGCCAACACACTATTACTACTAGACCAAGGCTACATAATCCATTTTACTGCGATCTAATCGACACAAAAGAAAATAGGAAATGCTGGCGCATAATACACGTCCTATAGTGGGAGTATTAGGGAAGTCTGTATCAACAAACGAAGTCGCCGTGGTCTAGTAGGTAGTGTGTTGGCTTATTAGACGAAAAGCCAGGGTTCGAGCCCCAGGCCAGACATCAAAATAAAACACAAAAAGTATTTCTTCGGCGATTTCCTTTCAGCAGATTTCTGGCAAAAACTCTGAGAGTAAAAATAAAATTGCCATGAAAAGTTTCTTAATAAATAACAATCTGTCGTTCGGAGTCGACTTTAAACTTTAGGTCCCAACACTCATGTATAAAATTAACACACACAACATAAGTGGTGTGAGAAACTAGGTCGTAATCCTGACTGAAGGGTTGTAATGACCAATTACGTAAGTATGTATCAACAAACTTCCTTAGTTTCTTCTAGTACTCCTCCACTGTACAGTGGTGGAAGAGCATTCGTATGAAAAAAAAAAATACTGAAATCCAGACAATGTAACGGGTTTGAACCAAGGCCTCACCGTCTAATAAGCCAACACACTGCCTACTAGACCATGGCGCCAACAACTTCCTCTGTATTACTCTACTCTAATCTAATAAAGGAAAACTATTTCAGAATCTGTATGAACATAAAAATTAATTTTTTACCTGCCGTCCATTAACATTTTTTTTCGTTATTTAGCTTTGGTTTCCCTTCCTAATTCAATTTTACTCATCAGTTTGTTCACACAAAAATTTATTTGAAAAAATATACGAGAGAAAAAGAAGTTGAAAAATTTAAATGAAAATTTATTTGCCTCAAGTAAAGTTTTTATTGTTCATGCAATCGCATGTTAAAATGTTTCATTCACAAATAAATGTTGGCAACATGGTTTAGGGCTGGGACACAGTCGTTAACATGTTGCAGCAGATAAATGCAGGAGACAATGTAGCACAGGTGGTTTCTAATATAAGTTTTCTTTTCGAAGTTCAATTAAAAAAAAAATCTTTTCAGTTTCGTGCTTTACGAACTGTAATCTTCAGAACTTTGCTGCTTATTTTCTACGAATTTCAACATTTAACAACTGCTGACCGACCCATTTTTAAATTTCATTTACAGCACTGGGTAATAATTTTGTGTAGTCGCCGTAGTCTAGTAGGCAGTGTGTTGGCTTATTAGACGTAAGGCCTCGGTTGAAGACATCAAAACCAAAAAAAAATTAAAAAAAATTTTCTTCGGCGACGCCGTCTCAACAGTACAATGGGTCAACTGGACCTCTGGGTATTGTACTTGTCTTCAATTGGCAAGTACACGTCCTCTAATCCTCTCAGCAGATTTCTGGCAAAAACTCTGAGAGTGAAATAAATTTGCCATGAAAAGTTTCTCAAAAATCTGTCGTTCGGAGTCGACTTTAAACTGAAGCTCATGCCACTCGTGTATAAAAATTAATGCACACAACATAAGAGGTGTCAGAAACTAGGTTTTAATCCTGACTAAAGGAATGTAATGACCAATTACGTAAGTATCTGTAATAATTTTGTTACTCCAGTGTCACTGTAACTTTTAAAATTCGTGCTGCTTCTTTGGTTTGACAGTTTCACTAGTTGTCTAGTTGGTTCACTGAAACACCTAATCAGATAAAAAGCACAAAAATAAACCAAAGACGTCTTAAAAAACCGTTCAAACAGTATTCCAAAACAACTTCAAACTCGCAAGATCCTTTAGTTGTCACTTAGAATGCATACCTACGTACATAGGTGCGTAAGTTTGTATTTGAGAGAGAAAGAGAGAGAGGGAGTAAGGCAGTAAACATAAATCATTTCTAATGGCCAATTGTAACAAAAGTTAAGCTAGTAATAGTTAACAAAACAAAGCCATGTAACTGTAACTACTACTACTACAACTGTACTGTGCAGCAACAACTACTACTAAATGTCACATGCATACGTATGCAGGCGTTTTAAAACAAAAGTTTCAAACACTAACACATATACATACATGGTACAGGCTCATGTTAAACTACATGAAAACATTAATTTGAATATGTTTAATTGAAGATATAGTAACTGTTTTATACAGTTATACTGATACAGTGTAGGCGAAAATTAAAGGAACACCATGTCATTATTTATTATATTTTTTGAAATTTCTTCATGAAACGTAATTAAAACGAATGCCCTTCCACCACCACTTAGTTTATGCAACATAACTCGCTTAGATAAGGTGTTTTGGAAGAAGTTAAAGAAGTTTGTGTAAGTGGAGGAAGTTAAGAAAGTTTATTGATACCCTAATATTCCCACCATGAACACACATTCTTCCATTGCATCAAATGACAAGACGAGAAGAATGTGTTGATGGAACAGATTGGCGAATTCACACCCGACAACATTGTTGACGCAATGCTCGGAAGCGAGACAAAGTGGAACGCTGTGAGAAGATACGCGGAATGTGTACTCCGCAGGAAGAAGGTCGACCATGATACAGTACGGCAGAATTATACATGAGAACACTAGTCAATAGCATGAAGCTGGCTTCGAATATGGCGTACGCAGATGTGGGAGAGTAGACAACGGTTCTTAACAGGTCGTCGTTCTGAGCCCTTCCCGAAGTAATGCAGATAGCCGTCCCGGGAAGGGAGTATCTCCAGAAGAGGAGGAGGGATTGTTTAAGTGGAAGCCCCACTCGACGCAGTTGACGACGGTCACTGTAAGTGTGAAGGCATTTTGAACCCTACCTCACACGCCAAAAAAAAAATATTCCCACCACAGGACATGTGTTATGCACCAGCAGTTCCTGTTTTCTTTTGTGTCGATTAGATTATAGTAAAATGGTTCACGTAGCCGTGGTCTAGAAGATAGTGTGTTGGTTTATTAGACGTGAGGCCTCGGTTCATACTCCAGGCCAAACATCTCCAACTAAACGAAAATATGACAAAAAATATTTCTTCGGCGCCTTCCTCTCAGCAGATTTCTGGGCAAAAACTCTGCGAGTAAAAATAAAATTGTAATCAAAACTTTCTCAAAAGAAATCGGTCGTTCGGAATCGACTTAAAACTGTACGTCCCGCCATTCCTGTATAAAAATTAAAGCACACAACGTAAGTGGCGTGAGAAACTAGGTCCATAATCCTGACTAAAGGGTTGTACCGACCCATTATGTCATGTATGAAAATGGAATATGATGCAACAGGCAATTATAAAGAACACATTAGGATCCACATGGTAAAACTGTGGTTAGGTGTTGAATGTATAAACATTCGTAATTTATTCTGCCAGAGCCTTGAAAATTTTGTATCAAAAACCGTTGAAAAAGCTCAAAGATTGCTCATAGTATTGTTGTGATTCCATAATCTACAGACTTCAACGTGTAAATGATGGTTTGCAGGCTGCAGTGGCAATTCCAAAGGCCGTGTAATAGTTTAAAGATCTTGAGTTGGAGACCTTACTTCCCAGAGAGTCCTGCTAAGAAGAAACCATGGGAAATCATTCAAGCAACAATTGTGAATTGAAGCCGAATTTTCAGACGAATTTTTTCACAGACTTCAACGTGTAAATGATGGTTTGCAGGCTGTAGTGGCAATTCCAAAGGCCGGGAAATACTTCAAAGATCTTGAGTTGGAGCCCTTACTTCTCACAGCGTCCTGTTAAGAAGAAACCATAGGTTCAACAAGAACTTTTGAAACCATGGGAAGCCATTCAAGCAACAATTGTGAATTGAAGCCGAATATTCATGGCATGCCATCTGCTTTAACTTGCTGAAATTTATTCATGGCATAACCGAGAGGCTGTAAATATTCCATCAAGACAATGACAACACTAGACCACAAGACCTATTCGATCACTGCAGAATATTCAGAACAAAGCAAACGACCCATATTGTAAGCCTAATGTCCTATGCTATCATTAAAGCCAGGAAGAGAAAGCTTTGACAGTCAGCATTAAGAGGAAAATGACAATTGTTTTGAAGACGTTTTTGTTGTTGTTGTTGTTGTAATTTTTGAAGAGCATAAAAACATAGAAAAGGTATCTGGCAACAGGCGTTTAATGATGGAAAGAAGAACAATAGCAGTAGCAGCAGCAGCAGTAGTAGCAATAACATTCAACATTTAATTGAATTGAATCAATAATAAACACAACAACAATAACAACAACAACAACATGATTATTAGCAATTGCAGGTATGCTGATTACAGCAAGAAGATGTTGCATGCAACATACAGCCAACAGCAGCAATAAAAACCAACAACAAAGCAAACCAACAGCAAACATCATGAGCATGAATGAGACTAGCAAGCATGAAAAGCAATAAAATTCTGTAACAAGTAACACAAACACTTACACACTCATATATACATATTTACAAATACACATACAAACACTTCCATACAAAGAGCAACAAATATAAAACACAGAAATACAACAGGGAGAGAGAGAGAGAGAGGATAAGAAACAAAAAAAAAGACTCTTAAACATGCACATTTTCATGGCAGCACTTATAACCACATGTTACCATTATTGCGTGTGTGTGTGTGTGTATCAAAGTCTCTATAGGAGTGTAAATTTTATTGTAAATGTATGCGTTTATATCAAGAGAAAAATATAAAAAGAGTACATGTTTATGTACGTGTGTGCGTGCATGTGCATGAGTGTGAGTTATTTTAATGGCTGAAAAACAATTTTGATAAGCTTTAACACAAGTGGTCACTGTTTGAATGTTTAATCGTTTCACTCTTTTCCCCTTTTTTTCTTCTTTGCTTTGTATCTCTGTGTGCGAGTGTTTATAACTGTTTGTGGGAGTAAATGTTGGGTGGTACCCCTTTAGCTATGCTATGGTTATGAGTATAACATCTGTGTGTGTGTGCGTAACTGTATTAAACAAATTTCAAGAGATGTCACGAATTTTTTTCTTTTTTGTGTTCATTTTTATGACACCAAAATGCTGTAAAAACCAAAAGAAAAGGTTGTTGTTTTGCTCTTTATCTGTGTTGTATTGTTTTGATTTGTTTTTCTATCTGTATATGCGTGTGCATTACATGTGTGTATGTGTGTATATAGGGTAATAAAAACCAATTATTGTTACTGTTGCTTGATATTTGGTATCATTTTTGTTAATTGGTTTTACAGAGACAGGAGGAGAACAAGTTGTGTGTCAGAGTGAGCAAAGCAGGTTTGTGGTTCAAAGGGATAGAAAATAAGGGATTAAGCTGGACAGTTAAGCTTAAATTAAAAAGAGAGTGTAGAGAGTGTATGGACACCCGACTTGACCGATTAAATTAAATTAAAATTTAAGAAGTAGGCCAGAAAAATTTAATATTCTCAGACTCATCGGTAAGGCCTTCCTTTGCTGAAACGAAATCATTTGCTTTTTGTATCAGCATCGGCAAAACAAAGTTTAAAACAGATCAGATGAGAATGAATAACGTATAACCAGGGCAATAAGAAGCTGCCCTGCAGCGCCCGTCCCTGCTTAAGTTAAGTCTGTTTCCATCGCTGGACAGAACGTGTGAACTCAATAACTTTCGGAAATGCTACGAAACCAGACTGAGTAATGAGAGTCAATACAAATAAGTAGAGGCTACATACAGGGTGGCTGATATATAATGCAACAAAGTAAAGCGCTATATTTTTTTAATTTTTATTTTAATTTTAATTGTTCAGAAGCAAAACAATGTTGGAAATAACATCAAATTTTAGAATCAGTTTAGATTTGTTCGGATTGGCCGCCTTTGGTACGAATTATGGCCTTCAAACGGTCGACAAAGCCATCACAGGCTGCACGAAAGTGGCTCTGCGGTATTTTAGCCCATTCCCGGCAAAGCGCCGTCTTGAGATGATCGACACTTTGGTATTTTTTAGTGAGAACCTTACTCTCCAAAATGCCACAGGGGCAAAAGTCCAACGGATTGAGATCCGGAGATTTTGGTTGCCATTGCGCGGTAGAAATGAAGCGATGAACCTTCTTTTTAAGTCATTCTTGGTTGACGCGCGCTGAGTGCGTTGGTGCTGAGTCCTGTTGGAATGTCCATGGTCTGCGGCCAAAATGTTTGTCTGTCCAGGGCTTTAGTACTGTCTTTAAGACATTTTCCCGATAATATTCGGCATTTATTTTGACCCCATGGTCCATGAATACGAGCGGGGAGCGACCATCGGCCATTACGGTGGCCCACACCTTTAACATCGGCGGCGCTTGAGTTCTAGTGGCCAATCGCAGGAGTAAATTTTCAGCTGACCTCTTTGGCAAGCAAACCCAATCATTTTGTTTGTTCACAAACTGCTCAATTTGGAACGGCTTCTCATCGGAGAAAACCAAATTCGGTAACTGGCAACTTTCGTGCAAGCGAAGTAACTCCTTGGCTCTTTCCAGTCTAACTTTTTTTTTGTCCATCGGTGTGTCCTCTTGCACTTTATGGAACTTCAATGGCTTTAGTCCAAGCTCATTTTTCAATATGTGTTGCATCCGTTCTCGCAATATGTTCAGGTCACGAGAAATTTTTCTACCACTGCGGCGTGGATTCCGATCAAATCTGGCCTTCACTTCTCGGATCATTTCTGGTGTTGTTACCGTTTTTTGCACGCGATGCAACACTGCCAGTATCACGGTAACGAGCAATGGTACGAGAAACAAAAGATTTATTCACATTTAAATGCGGGAGGGCTCTAACGATAGCCACCTGTGGTTTTCCAGCCAAATATGAGGCAATCACACTATCACGTTTGAATTCCATCACGAATAACTTTTTTTCTGAATGCAATACATCAAAATGCTTTTGTAAGCTTGTAAATAATAAAATGAACTGTCACTGGAATAAATCTGTCAGCTGTCAGACGAGCGGTTTACAAATGATAACAACCTGAAGTTGGTTGCAATACATATCAGCCACCCTGTACCTTTTTAAGTGAAGACCATACTGTATATACGAATAGGTATGTTGACCGGTCCGGGCACTGCTGTGAATGGACTCTTCTTTGGGGAATAAAGGAGGCTTCACAATCCCTAGGTTTTCAATATTCTACGACTGAATGGGTTTTGAAACTGAGGAGGGAATCTGTTAAGAACTCGTTATGTTTTCCGGTGGGATATTGAATCTTGTGGTCTGAAAACAACGCTTTTTTTGCAGGATTTTTGGTATTGTGAAAGAGTCGGAGTGTGTTCGGTACATCCTAAGCCACTGTCTTCCTAAGTGGAGCTAAATACTTAAGATTCTTAGCAACGTTTTTTCAACAGCTTCCCAACTTTAACTGCTACTAGGATTTATGATACTGAGAGGTGTTTTTCGGATAATAGTTGACTTGTGTTGACAGTTTCTCTCTCGCTTCCTTTAATTTTTTTCTTCTTCATTGCTAGGTCACCTACCTTTTTAGTATGTCTTTAACTCCGATTAGACGTGTTTTACATAACCTAACTAATGGGTGATCTTTTAAGAGCTATAGGCAAATTTTTCAAAAAAAAAACACATAAAATTCAGAAAAATGCATGAAATCTTTATTTGAATATCGATCCATATAATTTAATGTTTGAAGATTATTTCATGCAAATGTTGACCGCGACTGCGCCTCAAATGGTCCATCCGCTGAGTTCAATTTTGGCATACTCTTTCCAACATTTCGGCCGGTATCTCACGAATAAATGCTTCAATGTTGTCTTCCAATGCGTCAATTGAAGCGGGCTTGTCTGTATAGACATGAGCTTTAACATAGCCCCACAAAAAATAGTCTAAAGGCGTTAAATCGCACGATCTAGGCGGCCAATTGACCGATCCCGAACGTGAAATAATATGTTCACCGAACTTGCCTCTCAATAAGTCCATTGTTACGCGTGCTGTGTGGCATGTGGCACCGTCTTGTTGAAACCACATGTCATGCAAGTCAAGCTCTTGCATTTTGGGCAAAAAAAAAAAAAGTTGGATATCATTTCACGTTAGCGCTCACCATACACAGTTACGTTGCGATTCGCAGCATCTTTGAAGAAGTACGGTCCAATGATGCCACCAGCCCATAAACCGCACCAAACTGTGACTTTTTCTGGATACAATGGTAGCTTTTGCAATGCTTCTGGCTGATCTTCACTCCAAAATCGACAATTCTGCTTATTTACGTATCCATTGAGCCAAAAATGAGCTTCGTCGCTGAACACAATTTTTTCGATAAAGAAGTGGATCTTCGGCCAACTTACCAAGAGCCCTTTCACCAAAAATTCTGCGTTGCGGTAGGTCGTTCGGCTTCAATTCTTGCACCAGCTGTATTTTGAAAGGCTTTTTCCACGTTGTTGAGGAACAGAGGCCCGATTGCTGCGAACGGCGACAAATCGATAATTGATGATCATCATTAACACTGGCCGGCAGATACAGTTGCGATATTTTCTTCAGTTCGCACTCTACGGTAAGCGTGTTGGTGGTTTAATGTCCAACAATGTAAATTCGGTGCGAAATTTAGTCACAATAGCCCGAATAGCCGTTGCTTCAGTGGGTCGATTAAACTGACCATAAAATGGAAGATGAACGCGCGATCAACTTTCTTAACAGAGCACGCATTTTGATAATAAAATTCAATGATTTGCAAGCGTTGTTCGTTTGTAAGACGATTCATGGTTAAATTATAGACCAAACAGAAGATGTTGGACAGTGAAACAAAACACGAAACGTGCGTGAGCTGTTTAAACCAGTGTTGCCAAAAAGATAAGAGCTAAAAATTCACCCGTTACTTAGCTGATGCTAACATGCTGCATACAAGCGATTTGAAATGTCTGCAAATGTTTTGTGCTTTCTCTTTGACTTGGACTCTACCATTCAGGGAGTTATGTATTCCTTTCGACATCTTTGATGTTTCATGGTGACTATATGGTTCTCGTCTTTGATAGCATCCCTTCAGATATGCACACTCTATCATTTCCTTCTGGAAATCGATTGAAAATTTTCATATTAAACTGCCATGTGCAATCGATATGCTACAGTTGCACTAAAAAACTCCATGAAAATATTTACTTTGGTTTTTATAAATTACTTCTGTTTTAAATTCTTTTTGTATTTTTTTAAAGACTTTAATAAATAAACGTTTTTTTTCTCTCGAAATACCTGCAGAATTTCTCTTTAAATTCAGATAAATTGCACACCTTGGGCAACACACTGTCATACCGCCGCCACTTTACCGCCATTTATACGCTACGCTTAATATTTGCCTGCATTTGTCTACACGGCCGCAGCTGTTTAAAATGTGCTGTGGTAGTGCTATGGCTGGCTGGATACGGTAGACTGGGATACGTAGAAATTTTTTTTGAATTGTTTTTCTCCATTTTTTGTTTCTACGTTTTAAAATCAAAGCATACAGAATGTAATGCATAATATTGGGTATTTGCAAACGAATTAAACTCTGTTGATTTATGGTGTATAAATGATACAAAGCATACAGATTAATTTGATTTGTATACACATGGAAATATTTCAATCCTGCTCCATATACGTACATAAAGGGTGTTTTTTTTATAGAGGTATAGAACTTTAAGTTGCAATAAAACAACGATGGATCATTCGATTGACATGAATTTTATTTATCCGCAAGATAATCTTGTGGCATTACATTTTAAATATGATTTCTGGCATATGACCGCCACGGCTGGCGCGAATGTAGTCCAATCTGGACGTCCAATTTTCGATGACTTTTTCCAACATTTGTGGCCGTATATCGGCAATAATACGGCGAATGTTGTCTTCCAAATGGTCAAGCGTTTGTGGCTTTACCGCATAGGCCAATGACTTTAAATAGCCCCACAGAAAGTAGTCTAGCGGTGTTAAATCACAAGATCTTGGAGGCCAATTCACAGGTCCAAAACGTGAAATTAGGCGGTCACCTAACGTGTCTTTCAATAAATCTATTGTAGCACGAGCTGTGTTACATGTTGCGCCGTCTTGTTGAAACCACATCTCCTGGACATCATGGTTATTCAATTCAATGAAAAAGTTTGTAATCATGGCTCTATATCGATCACCATTGACTGTAACGTTCTGGCCACCATCGTTTTTGAAAAAGTACGGACCAATGATTCCACCAGCCCATAAAGCGCACCAAACAGTCAGTTTTTCTGGATGTAACGGTGTTTCCACATTCACTCCAAATGCAGCAGTTTTGTTTGTTGACGTAGCCATTCAGCCAGAAGTGCGCTTCATCGCTAAACACAATTCGCTTATGAAAATCGGGAACAACGGTAATCTCGTTTTGGGCCCATTCGACGAATCTACGCCTTACTTGATGATCGTTTGGCTTCAAATCTTGCACGAGATGGATTTTGTAAGCACGCAAACCAAGATCCTTCCGCAAAATCTTCCATAAAGTGGATGGACACAGATCCAATTCCTGTGCTCGATGGCGGATGGACTCATTCGGGTCTTCCTCAATGCTACGCTCTACAGCAGCAATAGCTTCTTCTGTACGCACCGTACAGCGTCTCTGGGGATGCGAGTTATCAATAAGAGTAAACGTGGTGCGAAATAGTTCCATAGTTAATCGAATTAACTGCTCTGATGGACGAGTTTGTCGACGATAAAATGGACGTAGTGCGCGATACGCGTTCCGCACAGAACCATTATTTTCGAAATAAAATTGCACTATTTGCAAGCGTTGTTCAGGCGTGAGTCTATTCATGATGAATTGCCAAACCAAACTGAGAATAAATCACTTGACAGCTGTTAAATCGGGCGCCATCCTGAAAAGTAATGCCAACTTAAAGTTCTATACCTCTATAAAAAACACCCTTTACATACCTGGGCTGGGCTGGGCTGTTCTCGGTGTAATTTATGAAAGGAATTGAATTGCGAAAAAACTAAAAAAAAATTCCATTAATTTCTGAGATATTTTTGTTGTGTTGTTTTTATTGTTTAATTTAACGAAAATTTAATTCAAAATTATTTTAAAGCTGATGGGGTTTTTTTCAGTTTAAAGATTCATAAGAAAAGCACAAATATTTCAATTCAATCCATAAGCTAATGCTGGTATTCAAATTTGATCAGAAGAAGTTAGTAGTTAGCAACAGTAAATGCTGGAAATCTCGGGGTGTATTCGCAGAGCAGCATTGATTTTAAATTCATATCGATTTACTTAAGTTTACTAGGGGTGAGCGCTAAATGAAATTCGAACGACTAAAGTATTCTCATGGGAATCACAGCAGTCCAGTTCTAAACCAATTTAAAAAAGTATTTCTTTCAGCCATTCTTTCTCAGCAGTCTTCTGGCAAAAACTCTGAAAGTAAAATAAAATTTTCGTCAACAATTTTTCAATAAATTCGTTCGATCATGTATAAAATTAATACACACAACATATATTGTGTGAGAAGATTGGTTGTAATCTTGACTAAAGGGTTGTAATGGCCAATTAAATTAATGCTGCATACTCTTAGGATTAATAATTTAAAATATTTACAAAATATATTGAAATTTTCAACAGAGTTTGCTTTCTTTATTATTTTTTTTCTACAATGGATGATTATATTTGAGATCTTTTGTATGCAAAATTCCATTTAAATTGATTACTAAGAGGTCTTAGATCTATTTCTCTTTTTTTCGGATGTTTTGTAAGAATTAAAATCCTTATTCAATATTAAAAGATTGATTTCTAGCCAGAGATATAATTTTTATTCCCTCCATCCATTATTTCCATCATTTCCATCATGGTATTGCCTAATGCCGGATTCCAAAAAAACAAAATCCCTTTCATATACAGCAGGCTTTTAGGCGATTAAAATGTTATGAATGAAGGGGGGGCTTAAATTTTAAATTTAATAACCAACAAACGATTTTTAAATGGAATAAAAGACTTAAAAAGTTCAAATAGAAAAAAAGAATAAAAAAACTTGATGAATTCATTAAATGCGCAATATTTCCCTTTTCTATGTGGGCATAAAAAATATTCGTCTGTTTAATTTCCTTGCCTAGGCTTAAGTTGTCAATAAAAAAAAAACCTGCAGAAGAAAAGAATTCAATACTCATTCCAAATGAATTTAATATGAAATCAATAATTTGTCTATGAATACTTTACGACCTCTCTCTCTCCTCTGTTAAGAAAATCTTCTTTTTTTAATACAATTTAATCTATTCGATTACAAGGAAATTATTTGAGGTATTAAAAAATCTATTGCCTACCTAAAAGGCGCTTAAATATATCAAAGCATACTTTCTGGGATTGTTTTTTCATTTTTTATTGTGACAAGGTTTATAAGGCGTTAAATATTCAATACAGGAACATTTTTAAAAAAATTTCCAGATTCTGGCCTCATAACTGTTTGACAGAGTTTGCAGCCATTAATCCCATCGAGTCAGAGTATAGGTATTTGGTTTCGAAAGCTTATAAAACTGTTGTAGCCACAGTAATATCTTGCCCGCATTATTTTTCGTCGTTTTGGTTGCCAGGCTTTATAAAGGATTTTTTAATGACGTAGAATAGACTGCCGTTGATAAACAGTTATCCCACGTGCTCGCCGGGGCAGGTGCACTACTTCCGGCATCATCTTCAGTCGACCTAAGGATGCCACTTACCTCAGTCAAGCTGGTTAGGTTAGGTTAGGTCGGAGTGGTAGCTCTGATATCACAAAGCTCACTTGAGCACGCATAGCGGCCCGTTGTGATGCCACGGGTGAACGCAGTCCCTGTACTAACCAAGTTCCACCAAAATCAGGGAAAAGGAATAAGTTGGTCAGCGCAAGGGCTGCACAAGCTTTGACAGAAATTTTTTTCCCACTTGCAGATTTATTCTCTAACAAGTTGGCCATTGCTTGGAAATTCTTTCGAGACACAAACCTATCCTGGGTCAATGAGGAGTCCTGCTACACCACTAGGCTCACTTGGCCCTCGATGGATAGAAGGCGCACCAATTAGTTACTCGGACTTTGTCGTGACATTATCTCAATTACTGCGCCCGTGCTTACACATGACTGTGTTATGCGAAAGCACGCGGAGAGAATGCTGCACCCATCTAATGACTACTGCCGTGGATGCAGAACCGCTGAGGAAGAGGAGACTGTTATCCACCTTCTTTGTCAATGCCCATCTCTTGCGAGGTGCAGATATATGTTATTTGGATCTCCAATTCTTGTCAGCTTGACGGAGCTATCGTCCATTGATGTCAAGGATATAGTATGTCAAACTTTCGGGCTGGTTTTTCAGCGTGGGGTAGTCGTGCTTTAAATGTGTAGCTCTTGCGCTGACCAATTTTTTCTTCCCTGATTTTGAGACTGCGTTCACATCTGCCCTCAAAACGGGCCGCTATGCCAACTCAAGTGAGCTGTTGGCATGAAGGCTACCACTCCAACATAACCTAACCTGATAAGCAGTTGCTTAAGAACTCTTTTAGTTTGCCTTGCTTGGTAAAAACGGGTGGTTACTATCTTTAGGATGCTTGTGGTTAATGTGATACATGAAGTAAATCTCTTTGCGCTATAAGTACCCAATAAAAGTATACATTGCCTCAAATCTTCTTAACTTGAGAAGTGTCTCTGTCTGTTGTATATTTCCACACGACTTGGGATCCAACATATGGTGGCATCCTAGTTGCTGTACCTAACTATTTCAGCCACATACTACTTTCTAGTTGACCTTATACAAACTAAGTGTTCGGAAACGCCCATTGTTATATACCATATTCTTATTATCCTAAAAGTATGCTACATATTTTTAAAAATAATTTCTGTGAATTTTTCAAAGAAACTCTAATTTATTTAAATTTCTTTTATTTGCAGATCCTTTAAAAGCCTTGCAACAACAATTAATCGTTTGGTAAGTTTCTATTAAAATGTTCCTTAATGGAATTCAGAACAAAAAAGTGAATTTTTATTATTTATACGCAACTAAAATTAAAATTAAATTTATTTGTATGCCATTTATTTAAAATATTTCGAAAATATATTGCGAGTGACTCGTTTTTAATTATTGTTTACTTGCATATATTAAGCCATTACAATAAACGACCATTAACATACTTTTAGGCGACAATTTTTAATACAAAATACTATGCTGTAAAGCTAAAACAATATGCCGCACACACTTACACACATACACAATATATATGTATATGTATGAATAGTAAATTAATAATGCGGAAATGTAAGAGCAGCGTAAAATAATAATAATTTCTTTTTTTGTTTGCTGTTCACAAAACAATAAATAAATGAAATTGCCAAAATGAAATTTTAATGAAGGCAACACAAACAGAACAATGCTGGAAAATGAACAAAACAAAACAAAAATATTGTATTTTATATTTATTAAAAGCCAAAAAGTATGCAACATTAATTGAATTACAGTTTAATATACACAAACCAACCAAGTCAGTGTATTGTGTGTGCTTGCAAGTGCTATAAATATTGACTACGAAATGGAAATTTAAAATTTTTATTATTATTGCTATGACAACGGTATTGTTGTTGATATTTTGTTAATTATAAACAAATATTCCCTTATTTTTATTCCCCCTATTTTAAAATGCCATTTAATTTGCCCCGCAGAATTTTCTTTTTGATTTTGTTTCAATTTATTTGTTTATTATAGTACCTGTAGAGTATTTATAAAATTAATAAACCATTTTATAACGGTTTTATTACAAAGTATTTGTTGTTTTAATGTTTTATTGATTAAACAAATAAATTTTCCAAAATATTTTTTGGAATTTATTTCGGTTGGCGGTTTTGTGATCGCTTCAAAATTAAGCCATTAAGTCCAAGGGTTAGAGGGATTATTTTCGTGGAACTTATAAAGTTTTTAGTGGAATTAAAAAGCTTTTGTTCAAAAATTAAATTCATATTCAATGCCCTTTTAATTATAATTAATGTTTAAAACATACAATTCAATTACAAAAGGTACGAAGGTAGGCTAAACAGGAATTGCCCTTCAGCGTAAGTAGTTTGTAGGGCAACATTTGTCGACAGTGAGGATGCTTTTGACAACATTCGACCGCTTGTTGTTATTGAAACCCTCACTGTGAAAAAAGATGAATGGAAAGTCATCCTGTTAGTTGACGTTTTAATGAGAGACTTATACCCTCATGCAGCGGCAACGGTAAGATTAACAGAAAAAATTCCGAACTCGTCAACCCTCTTAGCCCGTGGAAAGTGGCCTTAGAGTGGTAGGCTTTCCAATCAATTTTACAGTGGTTTTAGAATCCACTCTAATTGGAGTGGGGAAAGCTGTCTAGAATTAAAACTACGGAGCTCAAGTTGTTCGTAGCGAAACATAAGATTCTGGGAATTAACCGTCCCTGAATGGAGGAAGTTGAATACATTTTATCTTCACAGTTAAATACCTTAAAATGTTTTCAGAGCGAGGTCAACACCGCTTGAAGTCGCCGTAGTCTAGTAGGTAGTGTGTTGGCTTATTAGACGAAAACCCAGGGCTCGAGCCCCAGGCCAGACATCAAGACAAATACAAAAAGTATTTCTTCCACGACTTCCTCTCAGCAGGTTTCTGGCAAAAACTCTGCGAGAAAATAAAATTGCCATGAAAAAGTTTCTCAAAAATCTGTCATTCGGAGTCGACTTTAAACTGTAGGTTGCACCACTCATATTTAAAACTAACACGCACAACATAAGTGGTGTGAGAAACTAGAACGTTGTACAATGGGTCAATTCGACCTCCGGGTACTGTACTTGTCTTAATTGACAAGTACACGTCCTCTAACCTAACCTAACCTAATCTAACCGTCTCTAAGTGGAGTCAAGGACGCATGATGCTCACAAGAAAATATAATGTACTGAAACACTTCACGTTGCTTTATTCTAAACTCTCTACTGTGAAATGGTCACCTTGAACTCTGCGAAAAGTCAACGCCTTCAAAAAAAATGTAGACAATGATAATTTGTATGGAGTCATGAACAGACACAATTAGGCCGCACACAGAGCCCATTGTAATACCACAATTCCACAATCTCCCCTAGTCCAGGAACCACTCAGAGCTTTCGATGAAGCGGCCAAAATTTCCAATATCCATGCCTGACAGTTCATCCAGATCATTTATGTATTAGGCACCTGGGTGCCTCTTGCTCCTCCGACCAAGTGCCGGGCATGTGCACAGTAGGTGAAGAACAGCCTCATCCTATTCCTCATGTCCACAGCTTCTGCAGAAATCATTTACAAGGTGTTCAAGACCAATCCGCCTCACATGCATTTTTATAATACAACGCCCCGTAATAACTCCGATAACATTGCTGAACTTACTTCTTTGGAGTTTAAGAAGAGCCGCCGCGCAATAATAAATGTAATTCGAAATTTTAAAAAATCTGGGTTTAAACCTATAATTTGTCATTTCAAAACCAAAAAGTATGCTTTGACTATACACAAAACTGTTTATTCTGAAAGTATGCAACATTTTTTTGTTTTTAATTAAATTTTTATTTTTTTTTAATTACAAATCAAGTTGTATTATGTTATTTTTATTTAAGTTTCCTTTTCCACAAATTACCAAAAAAATTCTAATTATTGAAATAATAACCCTGGTCTACTTTTAGGCTTAAAAAAAACTAAAAATTGATTTTTAACCCAATTCGTTTTGTAATTTCCTTTGCCATGTGCCAAGATATGTCTTTTGCTTCATAGTTAATCTACCAGTTTTTCTTATTTAAAGTCAGTATTTATTAAATAAAAATGAAAATAACTTAAAAATAAACAATTGACTAATTTAGGGCACTCGTAGTTTTTGTTTTGTTTTTGTCTCTGTCTATTCGACACAGTTTCTCGTATGTATTTATTTTTATAACAAAAGAATGAAAAAAGTCGTCGTTCTTTTTTTTGTTTCTCTCTTATTTTGTGGTGGTACTTTATTTATAATTCAAGCCTTACACATGTTCAATCTTAAGCAAATATTGCTACTACTTGCTACTGCTACTACTTGCTACTGCTACTATTGCTACTACTGGGTAATATTTTTCTCTACATACCATACATACAATATGTATATACATGTACAGTGAGAGACAAAAATATTCGTATATAGATGTGTATACTTTAGTATAAAAAAATTGCAATAAAAATTTGAAAATTTCACTTAAAAACTGGCTACCTGCTGAACTGATGGCGTTATAGTAGGTTATACACCCTTACTACTGCATTGATAGAACGAAAGTCAGTTCTCAGTAAAGTAGGCAACTTACTTACAGTTTCCTGCCTCGCCAGACAACATGCGGCATTTGTTGCAAAGTGACTTAATTTTCTGTTATGCTGGCACATTATTCTCTGAGTGAATCTGACTATACATACATACTTAGTCATTACAACCCCTCAGTCAGGATTATGGACCTAGCTTCTCACACCACTTATATGTATATATACACTTTAAAGTCGATTCCGGACGACAGATTTTTGAGAAAGTTTTCATGGCACTTTTATTTGCTCTCAGAGTTTTTGCCAGAAATCTTCTGAGAGAAGGTTAGGTTAGGTCTGAGTGGTAGCTCTGATTTCACAAAGCTCATTTGAGCACGCATAGCGGCCCGTTGTGATGCCACGGGTGAACGCAGTCCCTATACTGACCAAGTTCCACCAAAATCAGGGAAGAGGAAGCAGTTGGTCAGCGCAAGGGCTGCTCATCAAAAGCACGACTACCCCATACTGGAAAACCAGCCAGAAAGTTTGATGAACGAAGCTATGACCTTGAAATCAATAGATGATAGCTCCGTCAAGCTGACAAGAAATGGAGAGCCAAATAGCCTATATCTACACCTAGCGAGAGACGGGCACTGACAAAGAAAGTGGATAACAGTCTCCTCTTCCACAGCGGATCTGCATCCACGCCAGAAATCGTTAAATGGGAGATGACGTCACGACCAAGACCAAGTAATTGGTTGGTACGCCTTCTATCCATCAAGGGCCACGTGAGTCTAGCGGTGGAGCAAGACTCCTCATTGACCCAGGATAGGTTGGCGTCCCGAGAGAATTTCCGCGCAATGTCCAACTTGACCGAGGCAAGTGGCATACCCAGTTCAATTGAAGGCGATTCCGGAAAAGGCACCAAAGAAATATTTTCATATTTTCTATGGCCTTACGTCTCATAAACCAACACACTACTTACTTGACTATGGCGTCTTCAATCAATTAATCAATCGATCAATATGGAATCCGACTATACTTCGCCTCAAATTTCTCTTGATAGGCGATTCTCCATCAGAATTCCAATAGAGAAGGCCAGGCCATCAGGCACGGTCTATTATGGGGGTTCTGTGGAAGTCTACTCAGCTAGCTTTAGAATAAGATAGGCGGGGAATTTTCTCTACAGATAACTAACCGTCTCTCCAACTCCTATAGTTTGGTGAAGGTAAGTAGGAAATCTCTTATTATCCTCTCTGACAGCCAGGCGTCAAGCATATTTGTTTCGGGAGCTACTTTCGGCTCTAAATTGGTGGGCATATACTGCCACCTTATTGATCTATTCTTGTTGTAGTTTTATGTCAGTCTAATATGGGTTCTTGGTTATGGAAATATCCGGGGTAGCTGTTTAGTTAATAAACTTATTAGAACATTATTAGCCAAACTCCTGCCGAATATCAATCTACACATGGGTATAGCCATTGTTCGTCTTTCTATTAGGCAGACAAGAATCCTGCCAGACTTGCTTGGCTTAAATTAGACAGGAGGCGTATAACTCAAGTACTATAATTAGGTCACACAGAGGTTTCTATCATATGGGCTTTGATTTATTTTGAATCTGTCGCTCCCTGTAATACCATTCTATGACCCAAAGTGAAGCAACGTCTTCTCTCTTCCATTCTATTTCCATATTTCTAATACAACACCCTACGATACTAGAAACCATTTCCAATAAATTTGATTTAAAATTCGAACCACAATTAGCATTAAGTTCCTTTATTTTTTCCTCCCACTGTAATATAGTTTTTGTTTTGTTTTTTTTTTGGATAGTTTAAGTACCAGAACCAACCAAATTTTAAATTCATGCTTGAGTCTCTAACACTAACACTCCGAAACAATACAGCTCCGGCTTTACTATTAGCACTGCCAGTGCCATTGTCAGAGTTTTTTTCGTTCATAAGTTTGGAGAGTCTATTCGTTTTCAAAAATTTTAGTTTTTTATTCGAAGAGAAATATGTGTGTGATTGTATGCATATGTATGTATGTATATTTGATTATTTCTATGTGATCCTTTTAGGGGTTTTTTTTTTATGAGGAGGGGCATGTGTAGCAATGTGTGGCATGTGTGGCAATGTGCTGCTAAAATGTGTGATGTTATGTGTCCCTGGGGTATTTTTGTGAAAAAGTTAAATAACAATTCTGAGCTGCTTTTTAGTTGTAAAATAAGGACAATGAATGGCCAAATGAATGAATGAATGAATGACTGAATGAACAAAGTATGAATGAGTGAAGTTCTTATTTATTTTCTATTTTTGTTATTGTTGCAAGTATTTGTTTTTTTCTGTTTCCATTAGTTCAGTTTTTGACAGAAATTGGGTTCCAATTTAAAGGAAAAAAAGAAAAAAAAATACTTTTTGTGTTGGAAATTATCACATTTAGAGAAAATTTATGCAAAAATACTAAAAAAAATTATGGAACCTAAAAATCTTTGTAGAAAAACCAAGGCCATAAGGAAAAGTTTTGAAGGCCGTAATTCTCTCTTGGGAAATGTTTGGTAATCAGTACATAGGGCTGTAAATGCTTCAACCTGAGCTCTGTCAACTCGAAGTGTGAAGACGTAAAGTTATTTCAAGACCCGATGAAGGTGTGGTACGAAGGGCATCAGTGTAATAAGGTAGTCCTTTGTAGCCATCTTGTTAAGTTGAGGTTTTCTATAGAAAATGCAAGTAATCGAAATATTTTCTATAGAAAATGCAAGTAATCGATAAATTTTCAATAGAAAATGCAGGTAATCGATAAATTTTCAATAGAAAATGCAAGTAATCGATAAATTTTGAATAGAAAATGCAAGTAATTGATAAATTTTCTATAGAAAATGCAAGTAATCGATATATTTTCTATAGAAAATTCAAGTAATTTATAAATTTTGAATAGAAAATGCAAGTAATCGATAAATTTTTTGCAGGAAATGTAAGTAACCGATACATTTTCTTTAGAAAATTCAAGTAATCGATAAATTTTCTATAGAAAATTCAAGTAATCGATAAATTTTTTATTGAAAATGCAAGTAATCGAGAAATTTTGAATAAAAAATGCAAGTAATCGAGAAAGTTTCTACAGAAAATGCAAGTAATTGATAAATTTTCTATAGAAAATGCAAGTAATCGATATATTTTCTATAGAAAATTCAAGTAAACGATAAATTTTCTATAGAAAATGCAAGTAATTGATAAATTTTCAATAGAAAATGTAAGTAATCGATAAATTTTGAATAGAAAATGCAAGTAACCGATACATTTCTTGTAGAAAATGCAAGTAATCGATTCATTTTCTATAGAAACTGGTGGGTATCGATAAATTTTCTATAGGAAATGCAAGTAATCGAAATATTTTCTATAGAAAATGCAAGTAATCGATAAATATTCAATAGAAAATGCAAGTAATCGAAATATTTTCTATAGAAAATGCAAGTAATCGATATATTTTCTATAGAAAATTCAAGTAATTTATAAATTTTGAATAGAAAATGCAAGTAATCGATAAATTTTTTGCAGGAAATGTAAGTAACCGATACATTTTCTTTAGAAAATTCAAGTAATCGATAAATTTTCTATAGAAAATTCAAGTAATCGATAAATTTTTTATTGAAAATGCAAGTAATCGAGAAATTTTGAATAAAAAATGCAAGTAATCGAGAAAGTTTCTACAGAAAATGCAAGTAATCGATATATTTTCTATAGAAAATTCAAGTAATTTATAAATTTTGAATAGAAAATGCAAGTAATCGATAAACTTTTTGCAGGAAATGTAAGTAACCGATACAAGAAATCGATAAATATTCAATAGAAAATGCAAGTAATCGATAAATTTTCTATAGAAATTGGTGGTCATCGATAAATTTTCTATAGAAAATTCAAGTAATCGATAAATTTTCTATACAAATTGCAGGTCATTGAGAAATTTTCTGTAGAAAATGCAAGTAACCGATAAATTTTCTGTAGAAGTTGCTGGCCATCGATAAATTTTCTATAAAAAATAAAAGTTATCGATAAAAAAGAAAAGCATTCAATCGATATATTTTCTATAAAAAAATGCATGTTATCAATAAATTTTCTATAGTAGTCATAGATAAATTTAATTCCTATCCAAAATAAACCCCAAGAAGTGCGCCATATCTCTGAGTTCAAAATTGGCGACATATAATGATTTTATTTTTCCTCTTGTGATAAGTACGATCTCCGGAATTACAAGCGAACATAGACCACATAATCACTCAGTGAAGTTTTTCAAATTCAAGTTGTATTCTGTCATTAATAGGATCTCTAAACCTAGCCGAATTTGTAAGAGCTATGTCACCTGCACTTGCCCTTGCAAATACAGTGTGCAGCTGCACAACAGTTGACCAGTTCATACAATTCTGGTATTCCATTTAGCACAAGATACCATGAGTGGGAAAGAGCATTCCACCTTGTGGGGAGTGAGTCTAGATTTTTTGCGAAGTAATTTTGAAATTCAGCCTACCATTCTACCTCTCTTTTTTCTTTCAATAATAATATGTTGCCTATATTTAGGCTCTTTTACAATGCCTTGCTGCATAAATAGGATTTGCAACATTTCGTTGTGGGGTGTGCTTTACACAAATAATCATCAATTTAAATGAAATTTATGTTATGTTTCGATTGTACAAACTGGTGCCAAATGCCATTCAATATTTAAATTTCTCGAATACAAATATTTAAAAGGAATATTATGGGAATGCGGTTAAGATTAGAATATAAAAATACAGAACAGAAATAAGAAAGAAAAGAAAGAAAAAAAATTCAAAAGGATCATGACCAAAAAAGAAATTTTAAATTGCAAATCCAATGAAAATGAAAATCATACTTTTGTTTTCGGTTTCGGTTTACGCAAAAGCCCATTGTTTATATGGCTTAAGCCTATAAATGTATGGGGAATAGGCCCCCTACCCCATGATAATGTAACCGAATGAAAAACGAATTCAAAATAAAATTATTTCTTTATCATTATGTTGGTATTGGTGTTGGTGTTGGTATTGTTGCTAGGGCTGTTGCTGTTATGGTACGTTTCATGTTGCTTTCATGGTGTAGCCTTATGGACCAATAATAATACGATGGCAAAAGGCAATAAAGAGAAATCAACATTGATTGAGGTTTTGCAAAAACACAAATACACTCGAAAACATAAGCAGACATTGAGCTTATGGGCGATCATATTATCAAGAGTTTTAGTGGTAATCATTGCTTCGAAAGAGAAGGAAGTGAAAAAACAAAAGAAAATAAGAAATAAAAACCATTTTCAACCACAAAAATTGTTAACCTAATTTGGAAATTTCTGTCAAAAGTGTCTGCAGAAACAGAAAACAAAAATGAAGAAATTTTATTCAAATGTTTAGAGAGAAATTTTAAAATTATAGGGGAAGAGGGAGTGATTTTTATGTGGGCCTTTGTTTTAAGCCAATGGTCTACCTCCCATTCTCTCATCCTCTCTTTCTCCGAGTTAAACAAGCTTTTGGAGTCAACAAATTAAGGTTTCCGTTTTATTTTATTTTAGAATAACGAAAGTAAAAACGAATAAAAAGAAATACCAGGAAATGAGCAATTGGCCTGATGAAATTATTCTTTATTTCAACCTTTTCCAGTTGTTCGCCTCTTTTTTTCCTACTTTTCTTCATTTCTTCTCTCTTCTGCTATTGACAACAAATCAACAAATGAAGACCAATAACCCAGAAATATTTTTTTTCCATCAGGCCTGTCTAATTTATTATGCAAAATTGTTTACATGGAAAGAAAATTCTTAGAAACCGAGACAGCAAGACCTCCATAATATTGTTATAGATCCGGAATTTATTTTGAAAACTTTTATACGGAAGTAAAGGGAAATTAAAATATTTTTGCTGGCATTAAGCAAATAATCACTGGAAATTAAATATTCAAAAGAAAATTTTTGTACTTAAATACTAAGAAAATAAAAAAATTAAAGCCTACTTTTAGGAGGACAAGATTTCATTGCATATTTTATGGAAAAAAAAAACTAAAGTGAAATTATGAAAGACGAAATCATAAGCAGACATTGTAGAAGCTGTAGCCGACAGCGTAGTGTGTAGGTTTAATACAAGAAGGCTCGATAGTTCAAAATTTATTTTGAAAACTTTTATACGGAAGTAAAGGGAAAATAAAATATTTTTGCTGGCATTAAGCAAATAATCACTGAAATTTAAATATTCAAAAGGAAATTTTTGTAGTTAAATACTAAGAAAATAAAAAAAATTAAAGCATACTTTCAGGAGGACAAGATTTCATTGCATATTTTAAGGGAAAACGGAAGTGAAATTATGAAAAATGATTGTAGAAGCTGTAGCCGACAGCGTAGTGTGCAGGTTTAATAGAAGAAGGCTGGATAGTTCAGACCTTAGCTCTGACAGGGAACTCCTATAATGTTGCTCCCAATGTTATGGCTTTGAAAAGCCTCCAGATATTGTTCAGTTGCCCTGAAGATAACAATTTGCTTAGCACTTGATAGGCACACAGTTATTAACACTAAACTAAATTGCAGATATGAGTTGTGGTGATTCTCTGATTCTGATTCTTCTCATCACCGTGAGTCTACATTGTCGAACTATACAAATAACTGGTTGTTAACCTCATATTACTTCTGAATAGTTTGATCTAGATGACACAGCTTGCCCAGACAGTCCTTTACTACTCACGAGTTAACTTCATTCTGCTACAAGGATCCAAATCCTTTTTTATGTTTCATGTAATCATTATTAAATCATTGTTCTGCAAACGATTACGTTTCTCTATAAAACAAATGAGATTACATTGCATATTTTAAGGCAAAACAAAATCAAAAATTTAAAACAAACAAAAAACAAAGATTAAAATAAAGCATACTTTCAGACAAAACAAAAAAGAATCAGAAAAATAAAGGCAATCATCTTTTAAAAAGAAAAAAATGACAAACAAAACACGAAATATTATGAATTAATAATGAAAACAAAGTATACTTATCATTGGCATATCATAAGGCTTTTAAATAAATAATTTTGTAGCCTACTTCAAGGCAAATAATGTTAAACAGAAAATGATTTTAAAGGAAAATAAAAGATTTTATTTAAGAAAAATAAATCGTTTAAAAGGCAAAAAAATAAGAAATCACAAATGTGGCATTTCATAGCATATTCTAAGGCGTTAAGGTATTAGTTAACAGACTTTTTAAGACTCTTAGAATTTTCTTAAGCTTTAGATGTATTTAGTATGAGCCGATGAGGGGATAAAATTGTTACTAGTTAGCTTATTGAGCTGGGTATTTTAGATCTGTACATACTTTAGAATATTAAATGTGTTTTACCCCCTTTGTTTCTATACGAAAAGTCTAACGGCCTTATTAAATTATTCTTTAATTATTTAATTGCTTTTGAAAATCATATTGAACTGGCTTTTAAAAGCCCTTTTTATTGTATTCTTTTTCTATATAATTAAAGTATACTTTCAGGCTTAACTATAAAACTCCTTTTTTAAAGCATATCCATTAGGCTTAACGAATTATGAAAAAACGAATTTTTCCATAGCAAAAGAAGGAAAAGGAGACTTCTTTTAATATTAATTTTCTTGAATAAAGAATCCTTTGACCTTTCAGGTCCTGGATTTATTCAATCAAATATTTTTTTGAATAATTTCTTTATTTTTTTTTGTAATATTTTTATTAAATTTTGTTCACAATAAAATTAAAAAAGAGGAGGAAGAAGCAAATAACTCATTTATAAAATTCATCGGTTCTTCCCTCTTTTTTTTAATAATAAAAAAGGGCAACATTTTCTGTATTGTTTGCCTTACATTATTGCCCCCAATTGCCCCTCAATTTATGCTTTAAAAAATGAAAGAGAGACAGACATAGAGCGAGAGAGAGAGAGCGAGAGAGAGAAATCATAAACAACCATTTTATTTCCTTTAATCAATCGTTTTTAATGACAGCACGTTTCAATGGATTTCAAACTGTACAATGTTTTTGACATTCACCTACAACAGTCGGAGCAGCAGCAGCAGCAACAGCAGGAATCCATTACCAAAGCAGCTGGAATTGTTCATGCTTGATGACTGCCTGACTGAATGGCTGGCTGGCTGACTGATTGCTTCTTTTACAATTACCGTCTGATAAAATATTAGGGAATCGTATTTGTTTTTCTTCTTCCCTTCCTTTTTTAAATTAAAAGAAGATTTATTTACAGTTTTTTTTCTTGGGTTCTTGCGATTCTTATTTGTAAATAACTTGGCCTTTAGCCGGTTTACTGCTGCCTGCTACAACACTGCTGCACGTAATTTGTCTTACAATCAACAGTTTTCTGGAAGATTTAAAGAAATTGTGTTTTTTCTTACTCGTTTTTCTGTTTTTTTTTTTTTTAAGGAATAAGGAGGTATTTTTCATACCAAAAAACGAATATTTGTTGTTGACTGTCTCTCCGTATCCTGTGCTTATCTGTTGGTAAATAAAACAAGAAAAATTACAAAAAATTACCGAACACTTGCAATATATTTCAGGGTGTTCTTTTTCTCTCCTTGCATTGGTTATCCAAACAAAGTAAAGAAATAATCCGGGTGGGGGGGGGGGGTGTGGTTAATGTTAAGACAAGTGAGAGAAGCATTACAATTGATGTATTGCTGCCAAAGGTATGCTCAACATCTGATTGCAATAATTTTAAAATGGAGAGGGGGAAGCCCATTTGGCGATTCGACTTACACTCAGAGAAATTTTTCTTTTTCAGCTTTTAATCGATTTGAACTCTCGCTCGAGAGTTTATTAAAAACAGAATAGCAGGAATGAAATTTTTCTGTAAGAACTGAGCACTGAGCTGGTCTATGCAGAACAAGAAAACCTTTACGATTTTTCATGTCATGGCCCAAATTGTTTAGAAATACCTCAAGCCTGCTGTGTATGCATTACAATTTTCACCAAAAGCAAGTAAATACTAATCGCCTTTATATACGTATCTTGAATGATACCAAGATTAGCATCTCTGAAGTTGAAATTCAAGCAAACCGTTGTGGAGAGCAACAGCTTGTCTTTGTTGATTGATGAACTCGTTTGGAAAGAACTTGGGTTTACCTACGTAGATGTCCGCTGTACCAATACGATGTTCTGCTTTAACAAAGTCGAACTACGTAATGATGTCGTGTATAGCACAGAGATTCGGTGATACTACTCATACTGTCGGCTTAATTCGGAGACCAAAGGAACGCTTTCAAATAATTGTTGCGTTGATTGCTTCAAAGATGCGTAAAGTCATTATGGCAAGCACTATTACACTTGCGGGTCATTGCAGTCATTGTAATCCTTCTCGAAAATAAGGAAACAGAAATGGGGATTAAAATAGGGAAAAAAAAGAATCTAAGCTTAGATAAAAGTAACTCCTCAGACAGTTCAATTACATTGTAAACTGAAGGAGAGCTCTAAAGACGGCCGAGAGACCACTACCCAGAATATTCAACACACTCCTGGCAAAGACAAGAGAGCAACATAGATATGCAACAAGGCGTTGAAGTTTAAGATAGAGAACGGCAGTCATAAAAAAGACGTTAAACTCTTGGAGGTTGAAATTATAAAAAAATAAGTTTGTGTGCAAGTATCAGAGATCAGTAATGAATCGTTTTTTCGCGTCTTATAAGAACTCATGAAATTTTTAATATAAATGGTCCACCAAATAACTTTTTTTTTTGAAAATGCTTTAAAAGAAAAACTACTGAATATTTTCTTAAATTTCTTTTTTTATTTGAAAATACAATCCTTCAGGTTAATAATTGGAAAATAATTTCATTCAAATGGCTGCCTCGGCTGGCCATGCAGTAGCCTACACGATCGGTCCAATTTTTAAGCACATTATCGATTGTGTGCAGCTGTATTTCACCAATGGCTTCACGAATATTGTCCTTTAAAGTGTCAATTGTCTCTGTCTTGTCGGCGTAACACTTATCTTTGACGGCACCCCACAAATAATCGTCCAAAAGTGTCAAATCGCAGTTCCGAGGTGGCCAAACGACATCAGCACTGCGGCTGATAATGCGATCTTCAAAAACAGGGCGCAAAACATCGAGTGTAGCTTCGGCTGTGTGGCACGTAGCGCCGTCCTGTTGAAACCAAATGTTGCCAATGTCCTCCTCTTCAACTTTTGTGAACAAAAATTCGTTTACCGTGGCCCGATAACGATCGCCATTGACTGTAACGGCCACTCCTTGCTCATTTTCGAAGAAAAATGGCCCAATTATGCATCTGGACCAAAATCCGCACCAAACAGTGACTCGTTTTGGGTGCGTCGGCTTTTCAATGTATGCGTGCGGGTTTTCTGTGTCCCAAATGCGACAATTTTGCTTGTTTACATACCCGCCAAGATCAAAATGAGCTTCATCTGAAAAGATGATTTTTTTTGACAAGATCGGCATCTTCTGGTGTAGGCTACTGCATTTTGCGATTCGTATATGTGTTGAGTTATGGAGAGTCGAAATCAACAACAACATCATACGTGTTGTTACGTATGAATATGATGAGTACTTCAAACTTTGAATATGAGTGGAGGAGGTCCCATGATATTAAAATAAGTATGAAGGCGTAAAAGTATCAAAAATTATGAGTATGATTCGAATCTACTCATCGTTTTGAATACTCATTGCTGAGCACTGATCTCTGGTATGGAGCAGATATAAGTATGAAATAAGTAATAATATATGAAATAAGTATGAAATATAATAAGTATGATATTAAAATAAGTATCAGAAATTATGAGTATGATTCGATTCTCTACTCATTGCTGATCTGTGGTGAGCATATTTGTATTTGCTGGTGTAAAACAAAGTGTTGTTATTGTATTTGTTATAAATAAACTTAAAATATATCAGACAAAATAATATGATAGAGTGGCAGAGAAATATTCAACCATAATTTAAAATGACAACGACCAACAAGCAGTGAAGCCAGGAAAATTGCAATACAAATCCATTTAATAAAGGGTGGGTGGCTATGAGTGACACACACGTTAGCAGCCAATAAAATAGGGGCCTATTATGTCTGTGTTTCTCATATCGCAACGTTTATTAATCCCATTTTATTTTATTTTTTTTTTAAATTGAAAATTAAATGCATTTTAAATGGCCAGGCATAGCCAGCTGTTGCAGCTGTTCTATACGACGAATGAGGCGAAAAAAATATTATCGTTTAACGTTTGAAATAAATTTTTCTGTTTTGCTTTGTTTTTTGATTGTTTTTGTTGTTGTTGTTATATTCCTTTTATAAATAAATAAATATGTAGGAAGAAAACATTTAAATGTTTTTCCAATCAATGATTTTTAAATAATTTTTTTTTTATTATTTTTATTTCAGTTTATTTCGTTTTATTTTTTTTTTGGTTTTTTTATTTTCATTTGGTTATCAAATTTCTGAAAGCGAACGAGAATGAACAACACGGAACGAATGATAATAAATTTTTATTTTTATTTTCCGTTTGCCGTTTCCATTTTAATATTTCGTTTTCAAAATGTCGATTACAATTTCCCCGTTTTTGGTTGGCTGTCATATTCTTTTGCATTTAATGTCAGCATTTGTTATTCGTCGTATTGTTGTTATTGGGTGTTTGTTGTTGTAATACTTGTTTTAATAAAAAAATTAATACCGTTATAAATTTGGTTTCCAAAGCAACACAATATTTTCTTTCTCTTTTCATTTGATTTTTATTTTTAAAAATTTCTCGTTTTTTATTTCCAAAGGAATTTCTTTTTTTTTATTATTATTTCCCTAAAACACCTGGCAATAAAAATCGTTTAACAACAACATCAACACCAACAACATCGGTGGCAACAACATTTATTTACACCTGCCTTGCTTAATTTGTTGGAAAGAAGAAGAGAAAGAAATAGAGCATCAATAATAATAATAACAATAATGAAGGAGGTGTGATGACAGGAAGAAGTAAAATTTTCGTAAGAAAAATAACTCAAGTGAACACCGCACAATTTCCGTTTCCTTGTTCTTTTTTCCAATTGACTTGCTGTTGTAATTTTAAACTTGCCCAGCAGCAGCAGCATTTAAAAGCAAGAGAATGGGGGGCGATAAAGGAAATAAAAATAATGACAAGATATTGTGAAGAGAAAAAGAGAAAAAAATTTTGGGAAATTAGAATAGACGTAACAAAAGAAGAAAGTTAGTATTTAATCACATCAAAATAATTTTTTAAGTATCAACGCTGGAAGGAAGACATTGTAAAGGCATTGTTCTGTAAACGAAATTGTAAAAAAAAAATTAAATTCACAACGACGACCATAAAATCAGTTTTTTGAGAGCAATGGCGTATAGTCGTCTAATCTAGTGAGTACCGTTCCTTGTCTAGTAGGCTATGATCACATTCCAGTAACTATGTTGAGATCTCTGTTAGCAATATGGCTTACTCTTCGATTCGAGTACGAGCTACACTTCTTCTCAGCATGGGCTGCCTCTAATATTCGTTTTCGTTTTCGATGCTACTGAAGATTTATCTCCGCTACTACAAAGTGAAATTTATTTATCTTAGCAGTCCGCAGACGCATCTACAAGCTTATAACGTAGTTGAAATAATTTATACTTTAAATAGCCAACATGCCTGTACATTTGTACCTCTTGAGAAGCCTGTAAATCTAAAAATCTTAGAGAATATGCTAAAAATCATCGCTCTTCTGGTAACCAGTACTCTTCGTACTTCTCCTACCAAGCGCTAAATTTGATTTAAAATCGATTGTCGCTTTGATTTCATTGAAGAAATGCATGATAAAAGCACGGCTATGAGGCTACAAGATGTAGCGGGTGATTTTTTAGCAATTATCTTTTTGGCAACACTGGTTTAAACAGCTCACGCTCGTTTCGCGTTTTGTTTCACTGTCAAACATCTTCAGTTTGGTCAATAATTTAACCATGAATCGTCATACAAACGAACAACGCTTGCAAATCATTGATCAAATTATTATCAAAATGCGTGCTCTGTTAAGAAAGATCATCTCGCGCTTCTTCCATTTTATGGTCAGTTTAATCGACCCACTGAAGCGGCTATTCGGGCTATTGTGACTAAGTTTCGCACCAAATTAACATTGTTGGACATTAAACCACCAACACGCTTACGTAGAGTGCGAACTGAAGAAAATATCGCAGCTGTATCGGCCAGTGTTAATGATGGCCATCAATTATCGATTCGTGACCGTTCGCAGCAATTGGGCCTCTGTTACTCAACAACGTGGAAAATTTTGCGGAAGGATTTAGGTGTGAAGCCTTTCAAAATACAGCTGGTGCAAGAATTGAAGCCGAACGACCTACCAATGCATCCAGAAATAGTCACAGTTTGGTGCGGTTTATAGGCTCTTGGCATCATTGGACCGTACTTCTTCAAAGATGTTGCGAATCGTAACGTAACTGTGAATGGTGAGCACTACCGTGGGATGATACCCACGGTAGCGCAAGAGCTTGACTGGCATGACATGTGGTTTCAATAAGACGGTGGCACATGCCACACAGCACGCGTAACAATGGACTTATTGAGAGGCGAGTTCGGTGAACATTTTATTTCACGTTCGGGAGCGGTCAATTGGCCGCCTAGATCGTGCGATTTAACGCCTTTAGGCTATTTTTTGTGGGGGCTTTGTTAAAGCTCATGTCTATACAGACAAGTCCGCTTCAATTGACGCATTGGAAGACAAAATTGGACTAAGCAGATGGACCATTTGAGGCGCAGTCGCGGTCAACATTTGCATGAAATAATCTTCAAACATTAAATTATATGGACCGTACCATCGATTCAAATAAAGATTTCATACATTTTTCTGAATTGTATGCGTTTTTTTTTGAAAATTTTTCCTATAGCTCTTAAAAAATCACCCATTATTTCTAAACAATCCATTCTAAAAGGGTATGTGGCTCCCACTATTCACTTTTGTTAGTAAGTCTTGTTGGGAAGCATTTCCTAAGTTAGTAGAGTCTTCTTGTATTATCCAGGGAACTTTAAAGAGGGAGCTGTCAGGCGATCGAATATTGGGTCATGATGATCTCACATTAATTTTATGTTAGATTTGCCTCCTATTGTCCTAAACATTGTCTCCATGTCTCTGGTCTTCACCGCCAAGTAGGCAAGGAACATAAATCCAACAGAATTTCCAGAGACGCTGCAGGACGAACTGTTTTCAAATATGTTTTGTCTGCTCAGACAATGGCCCCATAGACCTGACCATTTTTTTCTGTGCATAAATCCTGGGTTTTATCCCCGTGATTTCCCTAAAAACCTTCTGTATATGGTCATGGCATGTCCGGCTTTTTCTTGGTTTCTATATGACTCTTAAATATCGATTTAACTACGAGTATTATAATCAGGTTTTATACAATTTTAAAGTATCATTCACTCTCTAATGTTACCATTCCTACTATACTATTCCTGTAGTCTTAAATCTCAAGTTACTTGCTTTGAGAAGTTTCCCACTTGAAAGATATATTCTCCACCAAGTTGAGGTAACGGCACACAATTAAGGGATGTGAAGACTAACCTTCTTTTCTTTGATCATAGACGTTTGGACCACCTAATCAGATATTTTTCGTTCAGTTTCTGTGGTATTATCTCACCCAGAAGTTTACTTTACTTTATTGGTCAACAACAACACTTTAGTCAGGACAACAAACTAGTTTCTAAAACCACCCAAATTGTGTGTGTTAATTGTATGCATGAGTGACAGGACCTATAGTTTAAAGTTCAAATTTTTGAGAATATTTTCATGGCGATTTTTATTTACTCTTAGAGTTTTTCTCGTAAGGCTGCTGAGAGGAAGCCAAACAAGAAATATTTCTTCACATTTCGTTTTCTTCGAGATGTCTGAGCTAGGGTTTGAACCAGAGACCGTCAATGAATCGTTTTTTCGCTACTCATAAGCACTCATGAAATTTCGAATATAAGTGAGTCAACAATATTGAAATTTAACTACCTACGCTGATTCATTCATACTCACCACAACGTTGATTTATAAGTCCAGGTTGCAATGAGTATTCGTACAACGTTGACATTAAACTCATACCATTCGAAATATGTTTGATTCATAAGCTTACTTACTCATTTACATTCATAACTTTAGAAAAATACTTATACATACGACTTATAAATGATTCGAGTGACTGGAATCATTCATCAAAATTTAGTCTTAGTTGCTGTTGCATTTACAACAGAAAATAAAGCCACATAAGCAAAAAAGACAGAGCAGTAAGCAGAGCAAACACACAACCATTTAGTGAGTATTTTAGTGTTCGTACGCGATTCATACTTATTTTGTGATTCGTGTATGTATGTATGTTGAGTTATGGAGAGTCGAAGTCAACAACATCATACGTGTTGTCAAGCATGAATATGATGAATACATCAAACAAATATGAGTAGAGTAGGTTCCATGATATTAAAATAAGTATGAATGCGTATAAGTATCAGATATGATGAGTATGATACGATTCTACTCATCTTTTTAAATACTCATTGCTGATCTCTGGTTTGAACCACAGGCCCACGTCTAATAAGCCAGCACAGTACCTCTTTAATGTTCTCTTTTTTGCTGTTTACGGTTTCAAAATAATAAATCAGAATACTTTCTTATGAAGTCGCCGTAGTCTAATAGGTAGTGTGCTGGCTTATTAGACGTAAAGCCAGGGTTCGAGCCTCAGGCCAGACATGAAAATGAAATAAAAAAGTATTTCTTCGGTGACTTCCTCTCAGCAGATTTCTGGCAAAAACTCTGAGAGTGAAATAAAAAATTGCCATGAAAAATTTCTCAAAAATCTGTCGTTCGCAGTCGACTTTAAACTGTAGGTCCCGCCACTCATGTATAAAATTAACACACACAACATGAGTGGTGTGCGAAGCTAGATCGTAATACTGATTGAAGGCTCGTAATTACCAATTAAGTATGAATACTTTCTTATTACAAAACTATTACTTTCTTTCAATTTATGAATCATTATCATTTTCGAAATAATTGTTTATTAAGTCCTTAGGTTAACATTATTACTGATTTTTTTTCGATTTTTCCTAGAAAAACGAAAAGAATTGTTTTCGAAAAGCAATTCCATTTGATTTCGTTTTGTTTTCTATTTTAATCCTCTTATTTCCCTATAAACGTATTACAATTATCCTGCTTAATTTAACAAATTTTCTTCCATTCGATTTTTTGATTGTTTTGTTTTGATTTTTCAAATAAAATTTCAAATAAATAATACGAACAATTAAGATGAAAATACCTTGACAACCTGTTATAAATACTGGCAATATTGTTATAGCCATCCATTCCGTTATCCTTGTAAATAATTTTTACGAGCAGTTGTTGTAGGAATCCTTGACAACGCAATAATAAAAATCCAAAAACCATAAAATCCTTATGAATTTTACAACAATTTTCCTACGTTGCTGAAGTCGTATAAATGTTGGCCGATGAGTGATGTTCGTTTGATTGCGGGCATGAAATGGTCATGATTCGAACATAAATAACAAACGATGATGACACCATAACACAACACAAAACACAATCGACTGTAATATAACCGTAATGATGGGGATGTTGTTGTTGTTGATGATGAGAGAGCGAGAGTCACTTACCTACACAGATGTTAAGGCCACACATGTGTGAAAGGCTAGTAATAAATATGAAATGCATGTGTCTACACATGTTAATGGAATATCTTTGACATCACAGACACACGTACACATGTATGTATGTATGGACAGTAATAATAAATTTAGGACAATAAAAGCAAAAGCAAAAGAGAACAATTGCAATGCAAATGTTAAATATCAAGGCGTAACGCCTCATATTTCTCTCTCTCTCTCTCTCCCTTTGCTTGCATGTTTTTCTAAGTAAATGTATAGGAGACTAATATTAAGGTTCTGCAAATATTTGCAAACGATTGTTAAAGCAGATAACAAATAGATAAACATGTAGAGATTGAGAGAGAGAGAGAGTAGTATTTACTTGTAAAGGGTAAACCATTAATCGGTTTCAAAAGTATGGTTTAATAAAGTTCAGATGAAAGTATGAATGCCGTATTCTAGTAGGTAGTGTGTTGGCTTATTAGACGTGAGGCCTCGATTCAAACCCCAGGTCGGACATCAAAACGAAAATATGAAAAAAATATATTTTTACGGCGACTTCCTCTCAGCAGATTTCTGGCAAAAACTCTGAGAGTTAAATAAAATTGCCAAGAAGAGCTCTCAAAAATCTGTCGACTTTAAACTGTAGGTCTCGCCACTCATGTATAAAAATTAACGCACACAACATAAGTGGTGTGAGAAGCTAGGCTGTAATCCTGACTGAGGGGTTGTAATGACCAATATAATGTATGTATGTATGTATGTATGTATGTATGTATGTATGTATGTACGTGAACGTATGATTTCGATTAAACTCTCCATTCATTAGGTTAGGTTAGGAGTGGTAGCTCTGTTATCACAAAGCTTGAGCACGCATAGCGGCACGTTGTGATGACACGGGTTAACGCAGTCCCTGTTCTAACCAAGTTCCACCAAAATCAGGGAAAAGGAAGAAGTTGGTCAGCACAAGGGCTGCACAATTATCATATTCATTATCATACGTGAAACTTGTTGCAGCTGCCGATACTTGTTTGAACATGTTTGACAGCCTTTTGGCAAATTGCGCGCGATATCTAGGCTGTAACTTGACAGTTTTTGATTGAATATCCAATATTTGGGCCTGATTCGATTCGGCACATACAAAAGAGTCTTACAACGCATTAAATCGCATTGTCTCCTATCAGTAGTATTAAGACAACGTTCGCATAACGGAACTAGTACGACTCCATCATCGGTTACTATCCTCCTGGTTTCAAACATTATTTCTTGGTAGTAAAAAATTATTTCATTGTGCGGATTATTTATGTCGAAATTGTTTTCAAATATTGTTGAGCACCCTGTTTCTTTTCTATGGGTGTTGTTTTTTTTTTTTGGCACTGTTCTTGAACAATAAATGTCATTAACCGAGTAAATCTAATTCTAAAAACTAAACTGGAGTTGTGCATGAGTGAACATGTTCATATAAATGTAAACATTTATTTAACAACATGGCCATGCATATACAATCTAATAAAAGAAAATAATTTTCAGAGAATATTTTTTAAAATCAGCAATAAAAAATTCAAGAATAAAGAAAAAAGAATTTCTTATCTTATACACAGTGTAATAAAATTGAAATTGTTTCGAATTTAAGATTAAAGTTAAAAATTAAAACTTATTATTATAGTATGCTTTTAGGAGTCTCTTACAAAAAATTTTAAGCCTACTTTTAGGAGTTTTTGAATAACGAAACACTTTAAACCATGGCGTTCGTTTGCTTATTATTAAATAATTTAAAAATTCTTATAATCTAAAACTAGTTTAACAAGCTATTGTCATTTATAATTTAAAAAGTTAACAATTTTTTTAAACCAAATAAAAAATATCGCCTTAAATTACTTACAAAACTAAAAAAAAGAAAAATTCTTTGGAATTCATTCCTGAATACGGCTAATAAAACCTTATGCTACAGACCTTAAAAATAAAATTAAAAATCAATATCCCAGCCACTGGTCTCTGGTGGAGGATCACCATCATTTTCCACACCCGAAGGACCAAAGTATTGTAAATCGGTATTACTGGTAATGGGCCGTTTAATAGGCGAGGCCAATTGTTTAGTGGCCAACTTCTGCCAATCTAAGCCATCAAACCAGCTGAAAGAAGAGAAAAAAGAATGAAAATTTATTTCTTTCTTTTTATGCATAGCATGGCTTACCTATGCCTTTTAATATCCAATATGCCCTTACGTTGATAACCCAAACGTTCTGCTGGCAATTGCTTGCACAATGCCTTAATTAAGGCCTGTGCCGATTTGGGTATTTTTGAGGGCATTTGCACCACATCGATGCCACCCAATATCTGTTGGTAAATTTTTATTTGATTTTGTCCTCGAAACGGTGTCTTACCCACCAAGAGTTCGAACACTAATATGCCTAAAGCCCAATAATCTACGGATCTATCATGGCCACGATCCAAAATGATTTCAGGTGCCACGTATTCTGGTGTGCCGGCAAAGGTGTGAGTCTTTTGATTGGTGGGTATGTGTTTGGCAAAACCGAAATCCACCTAAAAGAAGAAGACAAATTTTTACATGAAGTTAAAAAGTATTTCAAAGTACCGATAGCTTCTTTTCTCACTCACCAATTTACAATAACCATCCGTAGTTAACATTAAATTCTCCGGCTTCAGGTCCCTATAAATAATGTGATGCGAGTGTAAAAAATCAAAAGCCTCTACAACACAGCCGGCTATAAAACGAGCAGTCTTTTCATCAAAAAAGCGACGCTGAGACATGACAGTCCATACATCACCGCCCATGCACGCCTCCATAAGGAAGTACACAAACTTCTCATTGCGGAATGTCTTATACAATCTGAAAGAGAAGAGAGAGATTTTAAAGCAATTTTTGGCGAAAGAAAGGCGAGCTTACTTACTCGACCACAAAGGGTGAACTTCGGCATTTCATCATGACATGCTTTTCACTGTAGACATGTTCGATTTGATCCTGTTTTACAATATCAATCTTCTTAATTATCTTCAAGGCAAATGTGTTATTGGCATACGAAACCAAATCCACTTTGCCAAAGGCTCCCGACCCCAAGGTGGCAATTTTCTTCAAGTCTGTCAATTCTATGTGAGCATATTCGTTATCAAATTCTGATTTGCGATTGCTATCACGACCCTCTGATTCACGTTTGTCGGAAGGTAACTCGCGCAACTGGGGTATGGTGCCTAAATAGCTTATAAAAGCTCTGTGGAAGAAATGGGTGATGGAAATTATGGAAGAGTAGTCAATGTAAGGAAACTTACTCTCTATCTAGTTTTAATACTTCAGTGCCGGGTGCATCGGCATAAACACTGGCTTGGCGGCAGTCAGCATTGAGTAGAGCCTGCTCTCCAAAATAGTCGCCACGTTTTCGTCGATCCACCACACGCTCTTCGCCATTCTCAAATATCTTCTTAATGGTTACAGTGCCGCCTCTTATAATAAAGAATTCATTGCCTATGTCGCCCTCTCTCACTATGCAGGTATTTGTTTCAAAGAATTTCTAAAAGAACGACAGGTTTTCAGAAGCCTTTCAGATCCACTTTGGATTTCTTTTTTTCACTTACCCTCTGCAACAAATCCACCACTTTGCCTAACACTTCCTCGGACAAATCGTTTAGGAATGGCGCTGACCGGAGGAAATTTAAATTCTCTTCTCTCTCCTTGGAGCCGGATATCATCATAATATTTCTAAAGTTATCACGATCTATTTTCCAAACGGAGGCATTTGTCGCTGCCCGTATCGATGCAAACCGCTTGGCATTGTACAAAATGGCCAATTCACCGAATACGGTGCAGGGTCCAAAGGTGCCTATGATTTTACCCTGTTTGATGACCTCAAAGTCACCCTCTTCGCTCACATATATCTCAGAGCCTTCATCGTTTTCATTGATTATGAAACTATTCTGTTTGAAGTGTGCCAGTTCCATGGCATCGATCACCATTTCCTTGCGTTCCTTGTCCATGTAATTGTTGAGAAAATCATTTTTCTCAATGGCCGAGCGTATGAGATTGCGGGATCTGCAAAAAACAATTTTAACCTAGGATTTCTCTCTAAAAGGTTTCATTAGCTGCATTTTAACTTACTTTTCATCTTTTTCAAAGTACTCTAGTTTAACATCCTTCTTAATGGGCAAATTGGCTCGTGTGAATATCAAACCGCCCTCCACACGATGGGATTTGGGCGTTTCATCACTGCTATCGCTTTCCTTAGGCGAAGGTGTACTTTCCTAAATTAAAACACAATTTAATTGGAAATCTTTCTCGTAAAAAAAGTTAAAAAAGGAAATGAAATGAAATTGAAGTGTGGACCCATGGTTTCTAAACTGTAAATAGGTCATGACTGTTTCAATTGCCTGTCTCTTAACTTAACCCCAAAAATTTGTTAGAGAGCAGCACCTCACCAGCCTAGGACTGTCGACGACATTTGTCGATAATCTGGTGGAAGGTAGGCGAGCAGCAAATATTCAAAACATGTGTCCCTCAGTCTCCGTTAAGAAATAACAACTTAATGTGAAGCCTAAAGCACTGCTGAAGCAAGAAAAACTCTAAACCAGTACCGCTGGGCCTATGGTATGTTCACAAACAGAAGGTGAAGACATTCGCAGGGTACTGTGTGCGAGAAGGAAATTTTCATCCATTCAAGTCATTTTGTTCGATAAAAAGGCACTCAATGGCCACTTTATTATCTTTCCAGGGGCAAATATAGACGGTAACTTGGCTGTTTCTTTTGCCAAAATTAACTGGATTACTTTCTGGCTGTCTGCTGTCGCCGTTTCCACTTCCTATAATGTGTGTTTGCAGCTGCAGTTCTGGCTTTTCAGGATCCATTCTCTTTATATGCTTCTGCCATCTCTGGAACTTATAGAATTACCTGAAATTATCACATTCAAACCTCTTTACTTCCCTACCATATTCTGTAAGACTTGTCTCTTGTCGTAACGTTTTCTTCTATTCGAACCTAAGTTCTGCTTCTAGCTCTTGGAAAGCTGAAATTGAAGGCAACAGTTAACCGAGTCACACAATTCCCGAGTTCATGTAAATTTCGTATGAAATTGAGAGGCTTAATGGATTATTAACTAAAGTTTCCCGATATGTTTAGCAATTGATTTTCCTTCGCTTTTTGGTATCGAGGCCTTTACACCCTCCAGTGGGAGTTCTATTCCATGTGAATCGGTAAGGATTTCCCTCCTGCTACTCTCCGGTGCCCACGAATTTTAAAGGAATTTTGTTTTTTGTATTGCTTTTACATCGCTTAACACATTAAAATTATAAATAAAAGGTACAAAAACAAAACAATGCAGCGAACAAACCTGTTTACAAATTATCGTATTGCTTAATACAACTACAAACACCAGCGTAAAGGAAATGGTAATCAAGTAAATAAAAATACGTTTAAATATGAGTTCGTTAATTGCAAACCAAGTAAAAACAAATATGTGTTTAATTTCAGTTAAACTCTCTTTATTCTTTACACTACTTTTGTATGCCACCATATAAAACTTAACGATACAACAATAATTTGCTTGTACACTATTCTATTTAACACTTCTGTCCGCGTTAACGCTAACAACTGTTCGTTAGATCTTCTCTGCTTACAACCTTTTTGCAAGCATTGCCGCTTGTACGTTCCAACCGCACGCGTCTTCACACAAGGCTGACTGAAATATAACTCACTGACTGCTGGCCTTGTCTTGCCCTTTTATATACGCACGTAATCAGTATGATGAATGTTTTCGATGCGGAAGGTTTTTGTCCCCGCCTTCTCGAGAATTCTATAGCGACCGCATTGTTGCTTGTGTATTTTGCACACTTGTCCAACCCTCATGCTTGTTGTTGGTACCACGCGCAACCAGGTTCGTTGTACATATGTGTGTGTGCAGCTTTAGATAACCAACACGTTCATTGTATTCTAAGTGTTAGTGTGTATTTGTATCGTGTGACTTTTGTTTATAGTTTTTGTTGTTAAACGATATTAGGTCGTTTCGATTTGCGTAACAATATACTAGCAACACTACAATAATAAATGTAAACAAGGATGTTAACATTTATGGAGATTTCGAGAAGGCGAAGTCATGAACTTTCGCGTTCAAGAGCATTCATCAGACTGTTTACTTTGCCATATAAAAGGCATGGCAAAGCAGGCAACTGGAGTTAGTAAAGTTCAGTCAGTCTTGTGTAAGGACGCGGTGTTATTGAAGAGAGTAATCGTGGTTTGAAGATCTCCGTTACAAAGATTTGTCGTATAATTGTCTAGTAATTGTTATGATTTATGCAGAAGGTATAAACAGAGGAATAACAAAGAAAAGCAATTGTTGTTGTTTACATCAAGTTGTGAACGGTGGCACACAAATAATAAAGGATTTTAATTAAGAACTAAACAAAAATTTATTTTTATTTTCATTTGCAATCTATGAGCTCATGTTTTAAACGTTTTTAAAAGGGAAATACGTAACAAAACTTTTAATCTCTTCCATATTGCAGTACATCAACCCATAGTGCATTGTAAATAATTTTTTAAACATTTTTTCTTATCTCTCTCTCTCTGTCATGAAATCAATTTCTTGTCAATTCTTTTCAATTTCTCTTTAGCAAATCTATGAATTTCATTTAAGGATTCCCTAAATTCTGTTAACGATTTTAAAGGATTTTCCTTTCATTTCAAATTCACTGGCATTTTACCTCAAACTGAACACCAGAGTCGCGTGCATTTGAGTCACTTTTTGTTGAATCTATGCGCACAGTCTTTGAGGATGTATTAGTGCCAGTACTAGTACTAGTACTAGTACTTGTTATTGTTGTTGTTGTAGTTTTCGTTGTAATATTTGCATCTGTTTGTGATGCAAAATCATCATCAGATTGATTTTGAAGCACTTCCTTTAACGTTAATTTCGTAGATTTGCGAGACTGTAAAAAAGAGAAAACAAGGAAGAAATGTTGAGAAAAAGAAAAGGATTTGTTTTTTTTTTTTGTTGGTTTTTTATTTGTGAAAGGTAAACATTTACGTCAAGAGCAGTGTTAATAACAATTTGAAGTTTGAATTACGAGAGAGAGTGAGAGAGAAACACTAATTCAAACGAACAAAGTGAGGGAGAAGGGGAGAAAACACAGAAAAAGTTAATCAAGTGAAGTTTACTTATACAACAACAACAACAATTATAAAAAAAATAATAACAACAACAACAACAAATTAAATGTTACAACATTTAAAAGAACTTTCTTAAGTTTTATAAGAACATGGTTTTAGATTGACATACCGTTATAAACAGGATACCGGAAATACAAAAGAGAAGCTAAAGTTTAAATTTAACAAACATGATGAGAATTATAAATTAGATTCTCTGCATATACGTAAGTGTCTAAGAGCTAGGGAGTTAAAAAGTGTATTTGTGGATGTGTGTGTGTATGTATTATGAGCACAATTTTATTGTTGTTTTTGGAATTGAAGCCCAAGAAATAATTTCCAATAAAATTAATTTTAATTTGCTTGGGTCGCCTAGTAGCAAATCAACCTCAGTTCAACGATTTGATTGTCATTAAAATATATCCGGTAAGTTTAATTTCCTGACCTGTGTCGCACAGAGTACGTTCATATTGTACGTAATTGGTCATTACAATCCTTCTGTTTGGATTACGACCTAGTTTCTCACACCACTTATGTTGTATGTGTTAATTTTATACATGAGTGGCGGGCACAGAGTAAATTATAGGAAGAGCTAATGAGCTTGTCAAAGAGATCTCAACTGAAGTGAAGACTTGGTCATCTTTTACTGGCATTTGCTGTCATAGCAGAGTGCACGGGTCATTGAAAATTATTCATCATTTTCGTTCTGCTATTGTACAACCCGCACTTAGGGGATATCCTTACGCATGCAAAGCATTGCATTGGATCTGGACAAATAGGTTGTGAGAGAGGAAAGTATAGTTGAAGTAGTTTTATAAACATTAGATTTGAAGTCGCCATAGTCTAGTAGGTAGTGTGTTGGCTTATTAGACGAAAAGCCGGGGTTCGAACCCAGGACAGACATCTAAACAAAATACAAAAACTATTTCTGCGACGACTTCCTCTCAGCAGATTTCTGGCAAAAACTCTGAGAGTGAAATAAAATTGCCATGAAAAGTTTCTCAAAACATCTGTCGTTCGGAGTCGACTTTAAACTGTAGGTCCCGCCACTCATGTATAAAATTAACGCACACAACATAAGTGGTGTGAGAAACTAGGTCGTAATCCTGACTGAAGGGTTGTAATAACCAATTATGTAAGTATGTATGTTTTGAATCTAGAGATCTTGCAATGGATCTTTATCTGGAGATTCTGTAATCCCCCCTGTTCCGTCCTGAAGGGTCCACTCTCCAGATTTGCATTGCTACGCCGGCTTCTGTCAGTTATCTACAGAGCCATTAGCTCTTACACCACAATGCCCCTGGTACCTAACACAATGAAATCATGTACTCATCCAGAACCTTCATGGGGCCTTTTTGCAGAGAGAGAAACAGCCAGTGCGTGCAAGACAGTTAGGCTACCCACATGTCCCTTCACATACATACATAATTACAACCCTTCAGTTAGGATTACGGCCTAGCTTCTCACATCACTTATGTTGTGTGTGTTAATTTTATAAATGAGTTGCGGGACCAGCAGTTTAAAGTCGACTTCGAACGTTTGATTTTTGAGAAACTTTACATGGCAATTTTTTATTTCACTCTCAGAGTTCTTGCCAGAAATCTGTTGAGATCCTTTTGATGTCTGACCTGGGGTTTGAACCGTAGCCTTACATTTAATAAGCCAACAAACTACCTACTAGACTACGGCAACTTCACGTATCCCTTCGCGTAATCTTATTCCAGTCTAGCTCCACTGCAGTGCCTGCTTTGATAATTGCAAACACCTTAGTCACTCCACTCATCAGGGCGACTTATGAGCCGCGTAATGCAATCATCGAAGTACATTTCCGCCTCTGTGATAGGTTCCGTCTGCGATTCATTCGTTAATATCGATTTCTTTTCGTCTCTAAAAATTTTTCTCTGAATGCTAAAAGAATTGTTTATTCGAACGCCACTTGGTTTTTCTTGGACAAAGTCTTCGAAATTCCTTTTCAATGAAATAGTCATCCTAACCTACAAACTTTAAAGGAGGAATAGATAACACAACTGATTTTCAATGCCGGTAATATTTACTATTTGATTCCGTTGTGAAGCTTGTACAAATCTTAGATTTTTCCTGCCCCTATTGTGTCTTGGTATCGTTAAAAACTTTTTAAATTTAAAATTTTTCCTTTCGCTTTGATTTGTTCTTAAATTTCAAGTTAATTTATGTTTGACAATAACATTCATGTCATCTTTTCTCTTTCTATCTTTCGATCTCTCTCTCCCTTACTCTCTCTCTCTGTTCTCTCTTAGGCTTACAAAAAAACTATTGTGTTGTGTGCTTTTAGGGGCAAATAATTCTTGAAAGACTTTTTTAGGAATAAACCAGTCAGTTTGTCTGCTTGCCTTGTCTGTCTGTTTATCTACATATCTTTTGTTGTGCTCCTCTCCTCTCCTCCCCTTTCTGTTTTTTTCTTTGAGAAATTTGAAACTTTTTTATGCCAGTTTTTCTGTTACAAGAATTCAACTGCAGATGCAGTTTAGTGACACAAAGAGAAGGACAGAGAGAGCAAGAAAGAGAAAACAGAAATTTTCATATATGTGTGTGTGCCTGTGTGTGTAAGAAGAGTTCATTACAACGTTCATTTGTTATTGCCTGTAGAGATTCTCATGCGTGCAAAATGCAGCCAAAAACAAACGCAACGAGACAAAAACTTGTAATATTTTACATCTTCAGGAAGAGCCAAAGAGAAAGAGAGAGAAAGAGAGAGAGCAAGAGAGGGAGAGCGAGAGCGTCAAGAATCAATATTTATGAATTTACTATGACAAATATATGTATGCTTGTATGCGTAAATGAGATGAGTATGAATGTATGTATGGACGTATGTTGTGTTTCTTACTTTAGCACATCCGTTATGCGTTATTGTCGATGATCCTGTTCTAACTGATGCTGATGCTGCTGTTGTTGTTGTTGATGTTGATGTTGATGTTTTATTCATTTCCGTTTCCGTTGAGCTGCCATAAGTGATGTTTTCTTGTATGGTTGGTGTTGTCGGCACCATCGATGCACTATGCCACGATTCAATGGTGCCCTGTGAAGAACGTTTACTTTTCGAATATTTCTTCAGCGATGTAAACGATGATGAGTTTGCCAATACCAGAGGCTGTGGCGGCAAGGGTGGTGGTGTTGGTATATTCATCAATTCCTTCTCCAGTATCACTTCTGGCTGTGATAGTACAGAGGCATTGGTGGGTGTCCTTGTGAATTTCGTTAGTTTATTACTGGTATTGCTGGGCAATTTACTGTTACGCAATTTGGCATTTAAAATATCGAAATTTATCGAACTTAATGAAGTATTCGTTGAATTGAATTTACCACCACCAACACCGCCATCACCACCAACGCAACCGTCTCTATCGTCATCTGCCACCAAGTTGGTGTTGTCTTCGTCGTATGCTACGTCCACCTCATCCACATCGTTCGTATGGTGTACATCATCATCATCCTCCTCCTCCTGTTCGTTACAGCTGCCAATAAAGAATTTCGCATGTCCCAGTTTTTCTTCTTCCTCCTGATTGTCCGCATCCAATAGTCTTGGCTGTTCCATAGGCAAGGCAGTGGGTCTTCTCTCTTTCACTGGCTTTAGTTTAGCCTGCCGTTGTGCTGACTGCTGTGGATGGTGATGATGTTTGGCATTCGCTGTCACCGCTGTTGTCGTTGCCGCTGTTGCCGTTGCCGTTGCCCCGTTGCCATTAATTAAACCGTTTGCATTCAATTGGCCATTGTTTATGGAACGTGGCTTTTTCGTTATGAATTTTTTATTGCTCACACCATTTGCCAAAGTTATTGGTGGTGTTGGGCATGATGATGTTGGTGTTGGTGTTGTTAAACCGTTATTTTTATTATTATTGATGACGTCATTTGTGCTGCTACTATTATTATTATTGTTTTGATTTAAATGATGCGTATTTAAAATGCTTTGTCTTTGGTTAGCCAGCTTTAAGCGCTTTAGTATTTGAAAGAAACGTTAGTCATAGGTACACATAGAAGTGCATAGAATTAGATTTTAGAATTTTGAAAGAAAGTGTTAGAAAAAACAACATAAAAAAACACAATTAAACATTAAAAAGGCATTAGTATTATTGCTTATAAAAAAAAGAAATCAAATGCTTACCTCACTGGCTTTGGGAGTGTGAAAGGCCGATTCATCGCGTCTTATGTAGCGACCAATTTGCTGGAAAGAAAAGAAAAAAAAATTGTTCACAATTAATATGAAACTTAAACGTGATGAATAGTTTATTACAAGAACCCATAGACTAACATTAATATTGTTACGTTTTTATTTTTTAAAAACGTTTAAAATATGAGCTCGCAGATTGCAAATAAAATAAAAATAAATTTGTGTTTAGTTTTAATTAAAATTCTTTACTATTCGCACAATTCTGTGTGCCACTGAGCACAACTTGATGAAAGCAACAACAATTGCTTTGTTTGATATTCCTGTGATTACATCCTTTGCATAAACAATAACAATCAATAAGCAATTATACGACAGATCTCTGTAAAGGAAATCTTCAAACCACGATTACTCTCTTCAAACACACCGTGCCTTCACACAAGACTGATTGAACTTCACTAACACACTTGACTGCTTTGCCTTGTCTTTTATATGGCAAGGTAAACAGTCTAATGAATATTCTTGAAGGCGAATGTACATCGCTTCGTCTCCTCGAAATCTTTATAAATGTAAACATCGTTGTTTACATTCATTATTGTTGTTTGTGTATTTTGTTTACATTTATTCTTGTAGTGTTTGTTGTTGTATTTTTGTTTACTTGTTTACTATTTTTTTATGCTGGTGTTTGTTGTTGTATTTTTGTTTATAATTTTAATGTTAAGCGATGTAAAAGCAAAACACCTGTATATAGATTCTTCATTTTCGTAACAATATAATAGAAGTCCTATATACAAGATCTGCTGCAAAATTCGCTTGTAACGAAATAATTAAGAAATTAATCTTGATAACCCAAGTACACATAACGAGTGTTGCCAGCTTGGTGTCAATAGTGTTTGTTTTTGTCTTCTACATGATATTTACATACATAATTGGTCATTACAATCTTTCAGCCAGCATTATGGACCTAGTTTCTTATACCACTTACAGTGTGTGTGTTAATTCTCATTCATGAGTGGTGTGACTTACAGTTTAAAGTCGACTCCAAACGACAGATTTTTTGAGAAACTTTTCATGGCAATTTTATTTTTACTCAGAATTTTTGCTTGAAATCTGCTGAGATTAAGTCACCGAAGAAATATTCTTTCAAATTTCATTTTGATGTCAGACTTGTGGTTTGAACCGTGGCCTTACGTCTAACAAGCTAACACAATACCTACTAGACTACGGCGATTTCATGATATTTAGTTTCCGCAAAAATACCAACAGATACTTATTTGCATACCAGAGGGCAAAAAATTTATAAAAAAGCATTCAAAAACGATGAGGCAAGATCTGGATAAGGTGCGGAATATATTCCCTCGAATGCCGATGTCTTTACACTTTCATTATGCGCTGTGCGCTGAGAGAGATATGAGTCGTGCCGGTTCCTTTAGCAGTAGCTTCAGAGCTGAGTTATCAAGTAAAGTCTCTTTTAATTTCCTTGATTGCCTTAATTAAATATTTAATCAAAACCTTAATTATTTATCTTACGTGTGTGCATAAAATAAATGGCAGACGTGACGCACAATTTGCATTTATTTTTGGAAAATTTTATCTTGAAGTCGTTATTCAAATAAAGAAAAAAGAAAACTTTAATAAACAATGGAATTGAAGCTGTTTTTTGTTGTTGTATTTAAATACAAATACAAAACAAACAGAAAAGAAAACAAAATATTTAAAAAGAATATTTTAACAATACTTGTGTCATTGTTTGTTTATTAAATATTCTCTCTCACTGTACATATTTATTGTGTTGTATCTCACATATGTTGGCAAATATTTATGAAAACAAAAAGTAAATAAAAAAATATTAAATATGAATATACAGAATACAGTGCGAGGGAAAAGGAAAGCAACACTTTCTTAAAAATTAAATGCTATTGAATGGATTGAAGTCGCCATAGTCTAGTAGGCAATGTGTTGGCTTATTAGACGTAAAGCCAGGGTTCGAGCCCCAGGCGAGACATCAAAACAAAATACAAAAAGTATTCCTGCGGCGACTACCTCTCAGCAGATTTCTGGCAAAAACTCGGAGAGTAAAAATAAAATTGCCATGAAAAGTTTGTCAAAAATTCGTCGTACGAATTTAAACTTTAGGTCCCACCACTCATGTATAAAATTAACACACAACATAAGTGGTGTGAGAAACTAGGTTGTAATGCTGACTGAAGGGTTGTAAGGACCAATTATGTATGTATATAAACAGGGGAATAACAAAGAAAAGCAATTGTTGTTGTTTACATCAAGTTGTGAACAGTGGCACCTAATATTGTGCGCATAATAAAGAATTCTAATTAAAAACTAAGCATCAAATTTCTTTTTATTTTATTTGCAATCTACGAGGTCATATTTTAAACGTTTTTAACAGTACGTTTACTTTTGTATTGCACTGTTATCTAAATATAAATATTTTATCACTTTCATATTTGTGAATAATTTTCTTTGCCATTTTTATGTATTTGCTTAGAACAGAGAGCAAAAAACAAGAAGAAAAAAACACTTGTTTCCACATTAATTGGGTATTTTGATGCGTAAGATGCTGAGTAAATAAAGAAAAAAACCTTTTCGAACTGTTTTAAAGCAAAAGCTGTGTGAATCAAGCGTAAACAAGTCTATGACGACCACAAATTAAATTCAAATTAAAAAGAAAAAAAGGTGGCCGCAAAAATTCTTCATATTAAAAGGCTTTAACGTTTCAAAACGTACATAATTTTCCCATGGATCCTGTAAAGAGTTTAAAAGGTCTTCACAGATCGTGGGAACCTCCTCTTCTTCGACTGCGCAGTGGATGCATTACTTGTGATGTCATTTGCGATTGGTTTCAATTCATTCCTAATTTCTCGTCCTAATTTCCGTGACTGGAAGTCGCCAAAGTCTAGTAGATAGTGGGTAGATTTCACCCAGCAGTCTGCATTGTTATTAACAGTTATAAGCCGGCATCGTTTTTTATGTAAATTGACGTCATTAGACTCTATTTATTGGCTTTAAATTTTTTTTTGAATTTCCCAAGAATTTTTTTTAAATTCAATTCTCCACAGGACATTAGGCATTAAGGCTATGCCTGCAAAGTTCTAAAATGCCAATGATTTTACAAAAAAAAAAGAAGAATCCTAGAAAACTCATTAATATTCGCGAGGCAAATTTGAAAAATGAATTTTCGCAAGAAAATTTCCTTATTTTACCCGCCTTAATATGATTTGATTAATGCCTTGCAATCAGACCCTGTCTCTAGTTAAAGAGAAACGTGAGTCTAATGGTTTAGAAATTGAAAGAAAGTTAATCGTATATTTTATTCGAAAATAAATAAAATTATCATTTAACAGCATATGACAATAAAAAGAAGAAAACGTTTATCAAATTACAAAGCAAGTTTAGATGTAAAATTTCTTTCAGCAATTTTTGTATCTTCTTTGCCACGTTCAAATCATCTAAGAAAACTGAAGAGTTGCTTAACCAATATTGCTTTGTCTAAACGTAGTATGTAAGTATTGGCTTAAGGAAGTCTTTCATAATAGTCAAGCGTAACAAGTCAAATGCCAAACAATAGCCGTAAAACCAATTTCAATTGTTTTCTCTCCCCTCCTGTTTGCTTTTCCTTTCAAAATTGAAGTGACTTAATCAATGTCACGAGATAAGGCAGCCAAATAATCAGGCCCACGCATTTCTTTTTATGCTTCAAATTCCAATAAAAAAATTGTAGATAAATGGAAGGGGGAAAATGGTTTCAAATAAAAGACTTGAAAAAACGAAATGGAATGAAATGAGATGGGCATGATAGGTTTATCATGACATATGTAACCTGGGGTATGTTAATTTGTCATACAGGGACAGGCTGAAATGTTTTATGAAATGTTGCATGTCATGGTTTAAATTGTTTCCACAGGTTTCTGTGCACAATGTTGATTTGATTACGTATGAGGGATAAAAAATTGTTATCCGTATGGGAGAAAGAAGCTGATATTCTGCTTTATAAGTAACCTGACCTTCATAACCTCCTTGCCCAATCTGAGAGCAGGTTTCCAAGAACCTATGCAGAGTAGTTTATTTTATGTAATGGGTGATTTTTTAAGAGCTATAGGACAATTTAAAAAACAAAAAAAAACACATATAATTCAGAAAAATGCATGAAATCTTTATCTGAATCGATAGTACGGTCCATATAATTTAATGCTTGAAGATTATTTCATGCAAATGTTGACCGCGAGTGCGCCTCAAATGGTTCATCCACTCAGTCCAATTTTGGCATACTCTTTCCAACATTACGGCCGGTATCTCACGAATAAATGCTGGAATGTTGTCTTCCAATGCGTCAATTGAAGCGGGCTTGTCTGTATAGACATGAGCTTTAACATAGCCCCACAAAAAATAGTCTAAAGGCGTTAAATCGCACGATCTAGACGGCCAATTGACCGGTCCCGAACGTGAAATAAAATGTTCACCGAACTCGCCTCTCAATAAGTCCATTGTTACGCGTGCTGTGGCACCGTCTTGTTGAAACCACATGTCATGCAAGTCAAGCTCTTGCATTTTGGGCAAAAAAAAGTTGCATATCATCTCACGGTAGTGCTCACCATTCACAGTTACGTTACGATTCGCAGCATCTTTGAAGAAGTACGGTCCAATGATGCCACCAGCCCATAAACCGCACGAAACTGTGACTTTTTCTGGATGCATTGGTAGCTTTTGCATTGCTTCTGGCTGATCTTCACGCAAAAATCGACAATTCTGCTTATTTACGTATCCATTGAGCCAAAAATGGGCTTCGTCTCTGAACACAATTTTTCGATAAAGAAGTGGATCTTCGGCCAACTTTCCACGAGCCCCCTTTGATAATAAAATTCAATGATTTGCAAGCGTTGTTCGTTTGTAAGACGATTCATGGTTAAATTATTGACCAAACTGAAGATGTTTGACAGTGAAACAAAACACGAAACGTGCGTGAGCTGCTTAAACCAGTGTTGCCAAAAAGATAATTGCTAACAAATCACCCTTTATTACGATAGTCATGACTATTAAGCAGACTTCCAATTATGGTCACAATTATATGTGAATGTAAAAAACTTCTAATAAAATTAGGCCTCTAAGCTAGGTCTGAAGCTAACCTTCGAAACTCCCGTCTATGGATTTTCAGACATTTTAAAACCTCTTTAAAGTATGCCCGTGAATACATCCGCAATAATATTTTTATTTCCGTGATCATGGATTGCTGATTGCATTGCGTCCAAAGGCACTTGTTAGACACCACTCTACAGACAAATATTTGCAAGATCTAGCACAGAAAATGGATTCACACATCTGGACCTTCTACATGACACAAATTGCAGCGTTTCGCCTGTCGCAACCATACTAAAGTATGGACTAAACATAATGGGTCCGCCATCTAACGTTTTCTTGTTGCAAATAGTGCTTATTTCGTGAATGGTAACACTTAGCTCTTGTCTGATTTGACAGACAATTAGTTTTATCCTTCCGCTGCACGAATATGGTTGTGTATACGCTTGAACAACGCTGGGGAATATTGTGACATTACTTTGAAAATCATGGTAATGTTGCAGAATGTGTGCGAAAATAGCGTACGGATTTTGGAAGGAGAGAAGCACCGTCAGCCCCGTATGTTCGTTATCATGTGAAAAAAGTGAAAGAAACTGGCATCCTCATCGATAAACCAAAGCGTGAAAAGCCAAAAACAGTGCGTACACCCGAGAATATTGCTGCTGTGGCAGAAAGTGTGCGTGAAGCGCCATCAACATCAATTCACCGTTGTTCTCAACAATTGAACATTTCGGAGACATCATTGAGACGAATTTTGCATAAAGACCTTGGTATGACGCCATACAAAGTCCAATTGGTTCAGGAGTTGAAGCCAATTGACCATACAATGCGTTTTCGCTTCGCTAAGTGGGCCTGCGATCGACTTACAGAAGATGACGATTTTGGCAAAAAAAAATCATCTTTTCAGATGAAGTTCATTTTGATCTTGGCGGCAAAATTGTCGCATTTGGGGCACAGAAAACCCGCACACACCCAAAACGAATCAGTTTGGTGCGGATTTTGGTTCAGAGGCATAATTGAGCCATTTTTCTACGAAAATGAGCAAGGAGTGGCCGTTACAGTCAATGGCGATCGTTATCGGGCCATGTTGAACGAATTTTGTTCACAAAAATTGAAGAGGAGGATATTGGCAATATTTGGTTTTAACAGGACGGCGCTACATGCCATACAGCCGAAGCTACACTCGATGTTTTGCGCCCTGTTTTTTAAGATAGCACTATCAGCCGCAGAGCTAATGTCGTTTGGCCACCTCGGAGCTGCGATTTAACACCGTTGGACTATTATTTGTGGGGTGCCATCAAAGATAAGTGTTACGCCGACAAGCCAGAGCCAATTGACGCTTTAAAGAACAATATTTGTGAAGCCATTGGTGAAATACAGCTGACCACAATCGATAATGTGCTTAAAAATTGGACCGATCGTGTAGGCTACTGCATGGCCAGCCGTGGCAGCCATTTGAATGAAATTATTTTCCATTATTATTCGGAAGGATTGTACTTTCAAATAAAAAAAGAAATTTGAGAAAATATTCCAGTAGTTTTTTTAAAAAGCATTTTCAAAAAAAAGTTATTTGGCGGACCCTTTACATAATTTGGCCATTACAACCCTTCAGGCGGGATTACGACCTAGCTTCTCACACAACCCATGTTGTGTGTGTTAATTTTATAAATGAGTGGCGGCGGAACTTCAGTTTAAAGTTGATTCCCTATGACAGATTTTTTTGAAAAACTTTTCATGGCAATTTTATTTGCCAGAAATCTGCAGAGAGAAAGTCGCCGAAGAAATATTTTTTTTTCATTTTGATATCTGACCTGGGCTTTGAACCGTGGCCTTAAGGTCTAATAAGCCAACACCATACCTACTAGACTACGGCGAGTTCTTTTTCTTCTACAGTATCCCTCTAAAAATCCCTTAAAAAATTGTTTGGTTTTACTATCCAAAATAAAATTTAAACGAATAAAATAAATTTACTCCCGATTTTATTTATTTTTAGTTTTCATGCTAATGCTTCTTCTTCTTGTTTTTATTACAAAAAGGAATTTTTTGTCCTTATTGGCTTCCATTTTAGATCACATCGACGAAGAATGAAAAAGTACCTGGTGATTCTTCATTATTTGATTTGATTTCGTTTTATCGCTCTCTTCGCATTTCAAAGAACAAAAAAAATTTTTTTTTTTTTTATCGATATTGTTTGCTATTTTGTGTCTTATTGTCATCGTTTTATTTCGATTCTTTTTCTTTTTCATCGTATTTTGTATTCAAATTGTATCTCGTTTATGTTGCCGTTACGCGGAAATCTTTCAAGCTACTGCTGGTATTCCCTTAAAGGCAGGTAGTAAGTCAGATAAACACCTTAATGGTGGGCCTGATAATAAAGAATTTAATGTTGCTGCTGCTGTTCTATTAAATTGCCTCAGCCAGGGAAAGGAAATAAAACAGAGATTCAATTGCTTTAGAAAAAACGAGGGAGGGGGTGAATAGGAAAATGACAGAAAAAAACTTTTAAGAAATGTCTTCATGCTCTTTAGATAACATATCTCATGAAAATATGTTCATTAAAAAATAAGCAAGAAAAAATAAAATAAGCTCTGAATATGCTTAAAATATTTCAATGAATTAAATGTTCTTTTAAGTATAATGGAATAAAATATACAAAAAATTCCATATAAATTAAATATGCAAACAAATATGCTCGTAATATTAAAATATGCAAAAATATGCTCTATTAGATTAATCCCTTATGCTTTATTTGTTCTTTAAAAATTATTTGTTTTGATGATTATTTAAATTCCAAATAAATAAATAAGCAAATATAATCGTAATATAAAAATATGCAAAAATATGCAAAAATATGCTCTGTTAAATAGGCGTTTGCCTGTCTCATTCCTCAATAATTATTTGTTGTTACGATTATTTAAATTCCAAATAAATAAATAAGCAAATATGCTCGTAATATTAAAATATGCAAATATATGCTCTTTTAAACAAATCCCTTATGCTTTATTTAATCTTTAAAAATTATTTGTTTTAATGATTATTGAAATTCCAAATAAATTAATAAGCTCGTAATATAAAAATATGCAAAAATATGTTCTGTTAAATATGGGTTTGCCTGTCTCATTCTTCAAGAATTATTTGTTATTACGATTATTTAAATTCCAATTAACTAAATAAGCAAATATGCTCATTATATTAAAATATGCAAAAATATGCTCTATTAAATAAATACCTTATGCTTTATTTAATCTTTAAAAATTATTTGCTTTAATGATTATTGAAATTCCAAATAAATAAATAAGTAAATATAATCGTAATATTAAAATATTAAAAATATGCAAAAACATGCAAAAATATGCTCTGTTAAATAGGCGTTTGCCTGTCTCATTCTTCAAGAATTATTTGTTATTACGATTATTTAAATTCCAATTAACTAAATAAGCAAATATGCTTGTAATATTGAAATATGCAAAATTATGCTCTATTAAATAAATACCTTATGCTTTATTTAATCTTTAAAAATTATTTGCTTTAATGATTATTGAAATTCCAAATAAATAAATAAGCAAATATAATCTTAATATTAATATATGCAAAAATATGCTCTCTTAAATTAGTCCATTATGCTTTATTTGTTCTTAAAAAATTATTTGTTTTAATGATTATTGAAATTCAAATTAAATAAATAAGCAAATATAATCGTAATATTAAAATATGCAAAAATATGGAAAAATATGCCCTGTTAAATAGGCGTTTGTCTGTCTCATTCCTCAATAATTATTTGTTGTTACGATTATTTAAATTCCAACTAAATAAATAAGCAAATATGCTCGTAATATTAAAATATGCAAAAATATGCTCTGTTAAATAGGCGTTTGCCTGTCTCATTCTTCAAGAATTATTTGTTGTTACGATTATTTAAATTCCAATTAAATAAATAAGCAAATATGCTTGTAATATTAAAATATGCAAAAATATGCTCTATTAAATACAATCTTCAATTATTCATATGCAAAAATATGCTCTATTAAATACAATCTTCAATTATTCATATGCACTCTAAAAAAGCTTAAAATAAGCTCTTAAAGAAGAGTGGCATTGTGCATAGAGAGCACGGTGAATTTCCCTTTCCACTCCTATGGGGAATATCATTGCAGAGGAACTTCAGTCGAGTGGTTCAGTAAGGCTCTGTTCAGTATCAGGCTCCGATTCGTACACTCTTTCTTTGAGGCTTTAGCAGGAGTTAAATCTTACAACAAAATGTTGCTCGTTGTGTATTTTAATGGCAAATACTGTACCATTAACTGTACGTCAACGGGTTAAACGAGAGCAAAGTATTCGGATATCATTATGTGCCTTAAACGTCAACTGGAGGAAAAATATATTTGAGAACATAAGAAGAACGAGCGCGCTTTAAAGCTTTAACTGAGCCGTGGGCAAAATTTGATAGTTTTACTACGGCTACTCAACCGTTTGAAGGACGGTATGCAAATACCAGTGTCACTGCAAGCTGATAAACAGAGTCCTTAGGCAGTCAGCTGCCTAAGGTCGCTGTAACGGATACCATTTGCTCAATATGAGCTAAATTGCTTGTTTTTTTTCAGAACATTACCAGAAAACTTTTTATTTTTATGCCAGATTTTCTTTGAGTGTAAATAGAACACTTTCTCATTTTTCGCTATATTAACTCGCTCTCGCTCTCTCTCTTCCCCCCCTAAGTATGCAACACATTTTATATATTTTTTTTACAATTGCGTGTGTCTATGTATGTATGTCGATATCTTTATATCTGTCACTTGGTTACTCGTATCTTTTCCGTTTTATTGTCAAATGATGCGTGAACCGCATGCAAATCTTTGCAGTCAACTTAACAACGAAGGTGTCACTCAATCTTAAAGAAAATAAAATTTCCCTTAAGGGGTAAAATATTAGGCATTAACACAGGATGGGGGTAGCCAAAGATAAAAAGAATTCAGAAAAGAAAAAAATGAAAAAAAACTTAACCAAACGCACGTTTCTTGATTTTATTTTGCGTAGCAAAAAAGGTGGAGAAAATTAAACAAATTTTTATTCGTAGATATTTTAAAAGCAATTTTTTTAAGCAATTTGGTAGTTGGTGGTAGCCTTTATGACGCATATTTATTTTGCCAAGGAAAGTAACACCCAGAAAAAGGTAAGAAATTAAAACGGAAACCTACAACAAAATTAAACAATTTAAACCAAAAAAAAAAAATAAATTCAAATTCTCTTTCAAACTGTTTCTGTATTCGGGAACAAGAAAAATAAACGACAGAAAAAACAATGAAGAAATTACTAGAATAGGGGCATAAACAAAGATGGTGAAGATTACAATAACAAAACTAAAGGGTGTTTTTTATAGAGGTATAGAACTTAAAGTTGCAATAAAACAACGATGGATTATTCGATTGACATGAATTTTATTTTTCCGAAAGATAATCTTGTGGCATTACATTTTAAATATGATTTCTGGCATATGACCGCCACGGCTGGCGCGGATGTAGTCCAATCTGGACGTCCAATTTTCGATGACTTTTTCCAACATTTGTGGCCGTATATCGGCAATAATACGGCGAATGTTGTCTTCCAAATGGTCAAGCGTTTGTGGCTTTACCGCATAGACCAATGACTTTACATAGCCCCACAGAAAGTAGTCTAGCGGTGTTAAATCACAAGATCTTGGAGGCCAATTCACAGGTCCAAAACGTGTCTTTCAATAAATCTATTGTGGCACGAGCTGTGTGACATGTTGCGCCGTCTTGTTGAAACCACATCTCCTGGGCATCATGGTTATTCAATTCAGTAATGAAAAAGTTAATAATCATGGCTCTATACCGATCACCATTGACTGTAACGTTCTGGCCACCATCGTTTTTGAAAAAGTACGGACCAATGATTCCACCAGCCCATAAAGCGCACCAAACAGTCAGTTTTTCTGGATGTAACGGTGTTTCCACATACACTTGAGGATTACCTTCACTCCAGATGTGGCAGTTTTGTTTGTCGACGTAGCCATTCAACCAGAAGTGCGCTTCATCGCTAAACAAAATTCGCTTATGAAAATCGGGAACAACGGTAATCTCGTTTTGGGCCCATTCGACGAATCTACGCCTTACTTGATGATCGTTTGGCTTCAATTCTTGCACGAGTTGGATTTTGTAAGCACGCAAACCAAGATCCTTCCGCAAAATCTTCCATAAAGTGGATGGACACAGATCCAATTCCTGTGCTCGATGGCGGATGGACTCATTCGGTTCTTCCTCAATGCTACGCTCTACAGCAGCAATAGCTTCTTCTGTACGCACCGTACAGCGTCTCTGGGGATGCGAGTTATCAATAAGAGTAAACGTGGTGCGAAATAGTTCCATAGTTAATCGAATTAACTGCTCTGATGGACGAGTTTGTCGACGATAAAATGGACGTAGTGCGCGATACGCGTTCCGCACAGAACCATTATTTTCGAAATAAAATTGCACTATTTGCAAGCGTTGTTCAGGCGTGAGTCTATTCATGATGAATTGCCAAACCAAACTGAGAATAAATCACTTGACAGCTGTTAAATCGGTCGCCATCCTGAAAAGTAATGCCAACTTAAAGTTCTATACCTCTATAAAACACACCCTTTATAAGGGAAGAACTCCTGTGCTGTTGTCGTAAGGCGTTGCCAGACGTTTGTCTGCACAGCACAGACGAAAGATGATAAGAAAATAAATGCCAACAATAAACCAGTAACAGTAAGTTCTAGAAGTTGACAAATCGAAAATAAATTCTCCGCAAATGTTACACAACAAAATATAATCGTGTATTTAAATTAGAGGAAATCAGTGTTTATAAACTCAAACAAGAGGATTTAAAATTTGTTGAATTAGTTGAATGGAATTATTAAGCACATGCTAGAGAATTCCAAAAGCGTACCGTTTGTAAGAAATTAGGAGAAATATTGCACAATATTGTAGGAGAATAATTCCACACGGTAACACCTTTTAATCCCAGGGTGGGTTAACAGCAGAACCTCTAGAAATTGGTAGGATGTCGGCTTATAGTAAGAAATTATGCCATTCAGATACGAGGAAGCCGGGTAGGATAATAATTGCAAACGGTAACATCTTTTAACCTCTGGGAAGGTTAACAGCAGAAGGCTCTAGAAAATTGTCACCGTAGTTTAGTAGGTAGGATGTTAGCTTAGTAGACACAAACCAAATGAAGGCATAAAAGCAGATGTTATTTCACGGGTATTAGTAAAGGGTGTTTTTTTTATAGAGGTATAGAACTTTAAGTTGGCATTACTTTTCAAGATGGCGACCGATTTAACAGCTGTCAAGTGATTTATTCTCAGTTTGGTTTGGCAATTCATCGTGAATAGACTCACGCCTGAACAACGCTTGCAAATAGTGCAATTTTATTTCGAAAATAATGGTTCTGTGCGGAAACCGTATCGCGCACTACGTCCATTTTATTGTCGACAAAATCGTCCATCAGAGCAGTTAATTCGATTAACCATGGAACGTTTTCGCACCACGTTTACTCTTATTGATAACTCGCATCCCCAGAGACGCTGTACGGTGCGTACAGAAGAAGCTATTGCTGCTGTAGAGCGTAGCATTGAGGAAGACCCAAATGAGTCCATCCGCCATCGAGCACAGGAATTGGATCTGTGTCCATCCACTTTATGGAAGATTTTGCGGAAGGATCTTGGTTTGCGTTCTTACAAAATTCAACTCGTCCAAGATTTGAAGCCAAACAATCATCAAGTAAGGCGTAGATTCGTCGAATGGGCCCAAAACGAGATTACCGTTGTTCCCGATTTTCATAAGCGAATTTTGTTTAGCGATGAAGCGCACTTCTGGTTGAATGGCTACGTCAACAAACAAAACTGCTGCATTTGGAGTGAAGGTAATCCCCAAGTGTACGTGGAAACACCGTTACATCCAGAAAAACTGACTGTTTGGTGCGCTTTATGGGCTGGTGGAATCATTGGTCCGTACTTTTTCAAAAACGATGGTGGCCAGAACGTTACAGTCAATGGTGATCGGTATAGAGCCATGATTACTAACTTTTTCATTCCTGAATTGAATAACCATGATGTCCAGGAGATGTGGAGCAAGACGGCGCAACATGTCACACAGCTCGTGCCACAATAGATTTATTGAAAGACACGTTTGGTGACCGCCTAATTTCACGTTTTGGACCTGTGAATTGGCCTCCAAGATCTTGTGATTTAACACCGCTAGATTACTTTCTGTGGGGCTATGTATAGTCATTGGTCTATGCGGTAAAGCCACAAACGCTTGACCATTTGGAAGACAACATTCGCCGTATTATTGCCGATATACGGCCACAAATGTTGGAAAAAGTCATCGAAAATTGGACGTCCAGATTGGACTACAGCCGCGCCAGCCGTGGCGGTCATATGCCAGAAATCATATTTAAAATGTAATGCCACAAGATTGTCTTTCGGATAAATAAAATTCATGTCAATCGAATAATCCATCGTTGTTTTATTGCAACTTAAAGTTCTATACCTCTATAAAAAACACCCTTTACATACATAATTGGTTACATTACAACCCTTTAGTCAAGATCCCTACCTAGTTTCTCACACCACTTATCTTGTGTGTATTAATTTTTATGCATAAGTGGCGGCACCTATTGTTTAATGTCGAATCTGAGCGACAGATTGTTCAGAACTTTTTCATGGCAATTTTATTTTTACACTCAGAGTTTTTGCCAGAAATCTGTTGCGAGTAGAGGTAGGTTGGTAGAGGTGGCTGCCCAACCAAGAAAAATTTTTTGGATGGACTCACTTAGGCCGCATTGGGCTCATTGTTCTGTTGAGAGTAAGTCGCCTAAGAAATATTCTTTCATATTTCGTTTAGTTGGAGATGCCTGACCTGGGATTTGAACCGAGATCTCACGTCTGCCTACGCAACTACCGCGGCAAATTCCTTTTGGCTTTTTAATGTTATTTATTTAATAATTATTTTATAATTTAAGCAGTTTGTTGAGTTAGCCGTGCTTTAGATTTCATATTTTTTTTTACCGGAAAATTTTTTTCTTTATTTTTAATTTAAAGAATTCATTCCTTTACTTCACTGTTTTTTGGTTTATGCTGTAAACTTTTTTAGTTGTTATGTTTTTATTTTCATTACAATTTTTTTTTCTTTTTGGTTGATTTATTTCATGGTTTATTACGATTATTTTATTTTTTTTTTGTGTGGTTGTTATTGTTGTAAATGTTGTTGCCTTTATTGTTTTTTGTTGCTGTTAATAACCATGGTTTTTACTATCATATTACCCGCCGTCGACTTCATTTTCACCACAGCAATCAATGCTGTTTTATAAATTAATGTGTCCCATTAAAATAAAAAAGTCTATGTATGTATGTATGCATGTTTGTTTGTATGTATGTGTATGGGAGTACAGCTGCATTAATGATAAAAATTTTTAATTTTCTTTTCATATGTTTTTGTTGTTATTGTATTTGTTTTTTGTCTCTTTCGCTTTAATTGTTTTTTTTATTATTATCAATGACGTTGTATTGTTTTTTAATTTTTATCAGATCAGTTTTGTTTTTAAATTTATTTTTTTTTAATTTTTTCCACTTCTTTCGCTTTCTAGTGTTTGTTTGTTTTTGTTTTTATCATCAGTTCACAAGTTTCTTTTTTTTCCAATTTAAAAATTTTTTTTTTTCAAATTATTTTCTGTCGTTTGGTGTTGATAAATAATGCCGTAAAGAGTGGTAAAAAAAATGAATTTAATTTGTTATTTAAACAAATAAACAAATTGGTTTTTAATCAAATATTGTGTATTATTTTGTTAATAGAATTAATTTTCTGAGTTTTATAAATTTTTTAAATTTAATTTACAGAAAAAAAACAGAAAAATAAACAAATGATTAAAAAGAACTCTTTCAGGATACTATCAAAGCTGTCAATTACGTTGAGAGATGTCAATGAAGTATCCCTAGAATATTTAAACCACTGTCCTTAACATAACTCATGCATAACATAAACTTGTCTTATCCTCGAATGCCTAACAATAGTTGTTATCGAGTAATGCCAGCATTTTGTTATCTTCGATCTGTTTTGCTTAATTCGATGGTCTTTGTCTGTTGTGTCGAAATCATTGAAGACATTTAGTCAGGATTATAGCCAAGCTTCATGCTTGCGAAGACCTCAAACCGACACCACCAGAAACGCAATAGTCTGGAATCCACAAGGCAGCCGCAGGAAAGGTCGGCCGAGTCACACCTGGCGTCGACAATTAGATATCGAAGCAGCTAAAGTCAACAAAACGTGGAACGAGCTGAAGATCGTAGCAGAAGATAAACATGAATGGAATGAAATCGTTAAGGCCCTATGCTCCTTATAGGAACAACAGTAACTTATATATATATATACAGCCAAGCTTCTCTTATCATCCATGTTGTATGTGTTAATTTGAGTCCCTGAGTAGATGGACTTACAGTTTAAACATCGACTCTAAACGATAAATTTAAAAAGCATTTCATGGCAATTTTTAGAGTTTTTGCCAGAAGACTGCTGCTGAGTGGAAATAATTTTTTCATTTCTCATTTTATTTCATTTTTAGATTTGAACTCAAGTGCTCTCGTCTAGTAAACTACCATAAAGTGTATGTGATTTCCAACAGCTTTGTAATATCAAAAGGAAAATTCAGCTTGAATTATCGAAATAATTTGTAATTTGTATTGTCTATGGAATGCTTGACAAACGTCCACAAAAAGTAAAGTGGAGCAACAGCTCTGCTTTTCGAATGACCTTCAAATAAAATGCACCAATTTCTGTGTTTCTTCAGTAGAATAGAGCTTCTTTCTAAATTGATGGCCTAATATACATACAATATGTGCTCTCATTTAAACTCACCGTAGTCTAGTAGGTAGTGTGTCTGCCTCTACTACCCCATATGTGTTCACCTAATCTGCAATACATCTAAGCAGAGGTTAAAACGGTATGCCTCGTCATATCGTTTAAAGATACCTGGCATTTTTTGTATTGAATATTGTTACAAAAATGTATCGTAAATGGTACTAGAAAAGAAATAAACTCCTCATATTCATATTCTAATCATTCATTACAGAAGAAAATAAAGGAAATATAATAACAGAAAAAGTATCTTGTAATTAATCACACATCATTTGGTCAATTCACACAAGCAGTTGTATCGTTGTATTCATTGTATTATTGGACGACTATACAACAGTGTATGCTAAGTTGCCGTAGTCTAGTAGAGCTGGCTTATTAGACGTAAAGTCAGGGTTTGAGCCCCAGGCCGGCCATCAAAATAAAATACAAAAAGTATTTCTTCGGCGACTTCCTCTCAGCAGATTTCTGGCAAAAATTCTGAGAGTAAAAATAAAATTGCCATGAAAAGTTTCTCAAAAATCTGTAGTTCGGAGTCGCCTTTAGTCTGTAGTTCAGCCGCTATAACATAAGTGGTGTGAGAAACTAGGTTGTAATCCTGACTAAAAGGTTGTTATGACCAATCATGTATGTATGTATGTATATGTGTGTGTTTTCTTTCTACTATAAAACAGTAATTGTTTCGTATGCGCCTTATTCCTCAATTATTTTCTTTTTTTTGCGATCTTTTATGGCCTTAGGTTGGAGGACGTGTACTTGTCAAAAAAGACAAGTACAGTACCCGGCGGTCGAATTGACCCATTATGGCGTTTAAATTGTTGATATTTTTATTTTTTCTTTAGATGAGCTATTTTGTATTTGTTGCAATTGTTATTCTTTTATTATTATTGTTGTAAACAATAAATTTATTATTATTTTTTAATATTTATTTTAATACCTTTCCTAATAATGCCCACCAATTTGTTATTGAATCATACACGTATTATGTGTTCTTTTATAATGATACTGTAGGTTTTTTTCTTGTTTTTGTTTTTATTATTTTTCCAATTATTATTCTATTATTTATTTATAATTTTATTGTTTATACATTATTTGCAACTACAATGTATTTTCTAGCGAAATTATTATAAATTATACGACAAAAGAAAAAAAGGATACAATAGGCCGTATTTAAAATGATATTACAATTGGCCAATTCATACGACTTTGTATCGTGTATGTAGTATTGAATACACTTGGTTGTTTGTGAACGCTCAATGCTATGCTGTTTTGTGTATTTCGTATTCTTCTTCATAATTTTTGGCATTCAAACAAGTTGATAGCACGAAACCAACACGACTTATTAAAAATATATGAAAAAAATGCGTGTGAGTGCATCGTATTTTTATATGAAAATTATCAACAACCAGCATACATGACATAAGGGGTTATTACAACCCTTCAGTCAGGATTACGTCCTAATTTCTCACACCACTCATGTTGTGTGCGTTAATTTTATCATTCGTGGTGGGGCCTACAGTTTAAAGTCATGGTAATTTATTTACTCTCAGAGTTTTTGCCACAATCTGCTGAGAGGAAATCGGCGGAGAAATACTTTTTTGTATTTTATTTTGATGGCTGGCCTGAGGCTCGAACCCTGGCTTTACGTCTAATAAGCCAACATTACTAGACTACGGTGACTTAGCATACACTGTTGTATAGTCGTCCAACAATACAATGAATACAACGATACAACGGCTTGTGTGAATTGACCAAATGATGTGTGATTAATTACAAGAGACTTTTTCTGTTATTATTTTTTCTTTGTTTACTTCTGTAATGAATAATTAGAATATGAATATGAGGAATTTTTTTCTTTTCTAGTACCATTTATGGTACTATTCAATACAGAAAATGCCAGGTATCTTTAAACGATATGACGAGGCATACCATTTTAACCTCTGCTTACATGTATTGTAGATTATATGAACACTTATGGGATAGTAGAGGCAGAACCGCAACCTTACGACTAATAAGCCAACACACTACCTACTAGACTACATACATACATACATAATTGGTCAATACAACCCTTCAGTCAGGATTACGACCTAGTTTTTAATTTTATACATCAGTGGTGGGACAGTTTAAAGTCGACTCCGAATGACAGATTTTTGAGAATCTTTTCATGGCAATTTTATTTTTACTCTCAGCGTTCTTGCCAGAAATCTGCTGAGAGGAAGTCGCCGAAGAAATACTTTTTGTATTTTTGTTTTGATGTCTAGCCTGGGGCTCGAACCCTGGCTTTACGTCTAGTAAGCCAACACACTACCTACTAGACCTACTATACTACGGTGAGTTTAAATGAGAGCACAGATTGTATGTATATTAGGCCATCAATTTAGAAAGGAACTCTACTCTACTGACGGAACACCGAAATTGGTGAATTTTATTTGATGGTTATTCGATAAGAAGAACTATTGCTCCTCTTTCTCAAGCATTCCATAGATAATGCCTTGGAGGTTTAATTCCCTAATTCAAGTTGAATTTTCCTTTTAATATTGCATAGCTATTGGAAACCACATGCAATGTATAGTGCCTTACCTGACGAGAGCTCTTAAATTCAAACCTTAGCTCAGACAACTCGAATAAAATGGAAAATAAAAAAAATTATTTCCTCTTAGCAGCAGTCTTATGGCAAAAGCTCTGAGAGCTTCTCAAATTTATCGTACAGGGTCGATGTTTAAGCTGCAAGTCCATCTACTCATGGACTCAAGTTAACACACACAATGTGGATGAACACGCCGTAGTCTAGTAGGTAGTGTGTTGACTTATCCACGGTTCAAGTCCCAGGTCAGACACCAAAACGAAAACATGAAAAAATATTTTTTCAGCGACTTCCTCTCAGCAGATTTCTGACAAGAACCCTGAGAGTAAAAATAAAATTGCCATGAAAAGTTTCCTAAAAATTTGTCGTTCGGGGTCGACTTTAAACTGGGGCCTACAGTATATGTCCTCATGTATAAAATTAACACACACAACATGAGTGGTGTGAGAAGCTAGGCCGTAATCCTGAGGGTTGTAATATCCAATTATATGTTATGTATGTAACATGGATGATAAGAGAAGCTGGGTTATATTCCTGACTAAAGGGTTTCACTGGCCAATGAATTAAAAATCTGAACATTTTGTTTTATTTTTTGAATATTGAAAAAAAAATCAACACAAGAAATAATTCAATTTATTGGTAAATCTGTACATAGTAGTTTTTATCACACAAATCGATAAGATTGTAAATCAAACATTTATCATGAGAAATTATTTTGTCAAACGGAATTTGAAATTTTTCAAATGTTTTGACGAAATTATACGCTGTCTTGTTAGCTGTCAAACAGTCAATCAAAAGCGTCACTATCTTGACACTTGGTTGTCTCTCTTCGAACAAATCAAAGAATTGAAATTCTTTTTATCTTCCGCACTTATTTAAGGGCTTTAAGTAAATAATGACAGACACGGCACGGCACTGTATTTATTAATTTGTACTCTTTGTTGGGAAAACAATTGACGTTCATTTTAGAGATTAAAACATCACAATTTGAAAGGCAACTAAGTAATGTATGGACTTCCAAAGTCATATATTTTGATGGAAACACAAGGAAGTCACCGTAGTCTCATAGGTAGTGTGTTGGCTTATTGGACGTAAGGCCACGGTTCAAATCCCATGTCAGACATCAAAACGACGACAACTTCTCAGCAGATTAATGGCAAAAACTCTGAGAGTGAAATAAAATTACCAAGACAACTTTCTCAAAAATCTGTCGTTCGAAGTCGACTTTAAACTGTAGACCCCGCCTCTTATGTATAAAATTAACACCCACAACATAAGTGGTGTGAGAAACTAGCTCCATAATCCTGTCTGAAGGGTTGTAATGGCCAATTATGTATGTATGTCTGTATGTTGAGGCTATGAGACTATGAAAAACGATAAATGAAGACCTGAAATATTTAAAGCCTGTCACAAAACCTTAGTTCATCTCCTGAACTTGCTTTTCATGGAGATTTAAGAGACTGACTTTGGTTGAATGAAATATTGATTCAAAATTCCAGCCAGTGAGAAATCTTCAAGGGGTATTATAATCAGGAAAGACTTAGAATGATAGAAATTGAATAAGACACGAGTTAAAGAACGAAGAGGTCAAAAGGTGATTCTTCATTACTCGAAATGTCTTAGTAAAAGTGAAGTAATGCTTATTTGGTGATAGGATCAAGTTAAGTGCCTAACGAAGGTCACCCCGAAGTCCGCCAATGTCCATGAATGCCGGTTACTTTTCTAAGAAATTTTAAATTATTCCGTAGTAACACTCACAAGGAGCTTCAGGACATTGGAAATTGCATTGCTAATGAGGTAGACGGGCTGGAACAGAGCTGACAATATCCAATATTTTACTGGGCGTAGGTATTCCGATTACTTGAGTTAAACTAAGTGAAGGTGCCGTGCTCTTGGTAGCCTCTAATACATATTGTTACGTTTTTATCTTTTGAAAAATTTTTATCTTTTGAAAAGATTGCAAATAAAATAAAAAATAAATTTATGTTTAGTTTTAATTAAAATTCTTTATTATTCGCACAATTCTGTGTGCCACTGTTCACAACTTGATGTTAACAACAACAATTGCTTTTCTTTGTTATTCCCCTGCGTAAGCAATAACAATTACTAGACAATTATTCGACAGATCTTTGTAACGGAGATCTTCAAACCACGATTACTCTCTTCAAACGCACCGCATCTTCACACAAGACTGACTGAACTTCACTAACTCAGTCGTCTTTTTTGCCTTGCCTTTTATATGGCAAAGTAAACAGTCTGATGAATGATCTTGAAAGCGAATGTTCATGACTTCGCCTTCTCGAAATCTCTATAAATGTTAACATCGCTGTTTACGTTTATTGTTGTAGTGTTTGTTGGTACATTTTTGTTTACTTGTTTACCATTTTTTATGCTGGCGTTTGTTACAGTACGATAATTTGTAAGCAGGTTTGTTTACTTGCATTGTTTTCTTTTTGTTTACAATTTTAATATTAAGCGATGTAAAAGCAAAACACCTATATCTAGATTTTCGTAACAATATATTCTGCATTCAGGTTATTTTCCTCTAGGGATATTAATTGTGGTATAACAATAGGCCTAAACGAGAGATGTACGCTCTAAAGCTTAACGATGTGCCGTTATCGAACATTTTGGAGAAGTACCTATTTGTCCTCAAAATTTATAAAAGTTCTGTTTTTCATTGAAAATTGTGCTGAAAGTACTTTTGGGAACATAAGTTCTTCTGACAAAAGTACTTTTTTTGAAAATTCTTAATCCTTTTAAATGCTGTTTTTTGTTTTTTTACTTACCACTGTACTATTGTTTGTATTCAAAATTGTATCCTTGTTCTCATCCTTCTCCGGAGTAAAACTGCTCTTTTGGCGCCGATGAAATTTAGGAAAACGATGAAAGCAAGACATGTTTGAAGAATTTCTTTTTTGATGTTTTTTTTTATTTCATTTAATTTAATTTAAGAAATATTTCTTTTTATTTCTATTATAATAGATTAGATTTGTTGTCGTCGATGTCTTGCTGTTGGTTTACCATTAATTTTAGGATCATAAAAATGATTTCGTTTCGTTTGAAGCCCGTTAACATGATTACGTTGAATGAAAACAAAATTTCACTTCATTTAGACGCTGGTGCTGCAAAGAAAGACAAGAGAGAAATAATAAATAAATATTCGTAGTGTTATTGTTTATTATTACTATTATTGTTACAACAAATAGTATTCAAATAGTATTTTTATATGCTACAACAATAGCAACAACAACAACAATATTGGCAATGGTTTCATCCACTTTTGTTTCAATTTTAATTCACATTCGCTGTCTATTTTGTTATTTCATAATAATTTTTCTATTTTTCTTTTTCCATTCAAATTGTTTGGAGAGCCAAGGTTGTTTTGCTTTCCCCGAAAACAGAAAACCCAAAAAAGCCATCACCAACAACAACAACAATAAAAAATATTTAATCTAAACGGGGTATATCGCTCCACTAGACTCCACTTCACATGTCTCACGTTCATTAACGATTGAATGACGGAATGAATGAGTGCCAAATTTAGGGAAGCTTATCTAAGCGCATACCAAAATACGAGGGTAGTATGAGATGTTGCAGAATGTATTACTATCCTGGGATTTTCTTTTTTAAAACAAAAGCACAGAACACTGACGTTTTGTCTCTTCAGTAATCTCAATGTGCTATGACTGCGTCTTGTAGGTGTAGTCTAGTCTTCAACCTCTGGCTCAGACATCTCGAACAAAATCAACAAATGCATAAATATTTCTTCGGGGACTTCCTCTTTGAGAGTAAAAATGAAATTACCATGAACAGTATCCAAATCTGCCACCGGGCCACTCATGTATAAAAACATAACACACGCAACATCAGTGGTGTAGGAAGCTAGGTTGTAATCCTGACTAAAGAGTTATAATGAAGAACTACACGCCGATTTTTTTCAATTTTGTCGATGACATTATAATACTTTAGGCTTCCTTCCAGAGTTTCCCTCAATTTCATTGCAAAGTTTCCATTTTGCTTCGATTAGAATGGTATTTAGGAACATCTCCCCTCGGGTGCCTTGATAGTCTAGTGGATGTTGCACCAGTCTGTCAATTCCAATTCGAATCTAATCAAGAACCCTAGCAGAAGTTTAAAGCATATTCCTCGTATTAAATTGGAAAAAAATTGTTACTGGATTATAATAAAACAATCGCTTTTTATTTTGTGGTGTATGTCTATACTAAATAGAGAGCTTGTACCTGGAGCCACATAAGAGATCAGCAATGAATCGTTTTTTCGCTACTCATAAGCACTCATGAAATTTTAAATATAAGTGAGTCAACAATATCGAAATTTAACTATGTACTCTGGTTCATTCATACTCACTACAACGTTGATGAATAAGTACAGGTTGCAATGTGTGTGCGTACAACGTTGTCATCATACTCATACCATTCGAAATATGTTTGATTCATACATACATACATAATTGGTCATTACAACCCTTCAGTCTGGATTACAACCTAGTTTCTCACACCACTTATGTTGTGTGTGTTAATTTTATACATTAGTGGTGGGACCTACACATTACAATCGACTCCGAACGACAGATTTTTGAGAAAGTTTTCATGGGAATTTTATTTATTCTCCGAGTTTTTGCCAGAAATCTGCTGAGAAGAAGTCGCCGAAGAAATACTTTTTGTATTTTGTCTTGGTGTCTGGCCTGGGGCTCGAACCCTGGCTTTACGTCTAATAAGCCAACACACTACCTTCTAGAATACAGCGACTTCAGTTTGATTCATAAGCCTACTCATTTAGATTCATAACTTTAGAAAAATACTTATGCATACGACTCATAAATGTATCGAGTGACTCAAAACATTCACCAACATTTACAGCCTTAGTTGTTGTTGCATTTACAACAAAAGAAAACAGACACTTAAGCAAAAAGACAGAGCAGTAAGCAGAGCAAACACACAAGCTTTTAGTGAGTATTTTAGTGTTCGTACGCGACTCATACTTATTTTGTGCTTCGTGTATATGTTGAGTTATGCAGAGTCGAAGTCAACAAAATCATACGTGTTGCTTTAAGTATGAATATGATGAGTACACTTCAAACTTTGAGTATGAGTAGAGGAGGTTTCATGATATAAAAATAAGTATGAATGCATGTAAGCATCAGAAATAATGAGTATGATTCGATTCTACTCATCTTTTTGAATACTCATTGCTGAACTCTGACCCACAACTACATTCCATCTCCTGTTTGGCTATAATTTTATTGCCCACCCTTTTGTGGAATTATCAGCTGGTATATAGGAGATAGAAGTCACCGTGGTCTAGTAGGTAGTGTGATGGCTTATTAGACGGAAGGCCAGGGTTCAAGCCCCACGCCAGACATCAAAATAAAATACAAAAAGTATTTCTTCGGCGACTTCCTCTCAGCAGATTTCTGGCAAAAACTCTGAGAGTAAAAATAAAAAATTGGCATGAAAAGTTTCTCAAAAATCTGTCGTTCGGAGTCGACTTTAAACTGTAGGTCCCGCCACTCATGTATAAAAATTAACACACACAACATAAGTGGTGTGAGAAACTAGGTCGTAATCCTGACTGAAGGGTTGTAATGACCAATTACGTACGTACGTATATAGAAGGTAGAAAACTGCTAAATTGTTGCAACCACCCTCCTATATATTTATGAAAATTTAATGAAATTTTCTACGATTTATTTGCTATTTTTTTTTTAATTCTTTTCAGTTTTGTTTTTTCTTTTTGTTTTTGTTTGAACGTCAATTTATTTATTTTTTTATTTATCTTTTCTTGTTATTGTTTTTATTGTTGTTGTTGCTTTAAAATATATATTTTATTTTGTTTTTATTGTTGTTGTTATTGTTGTTTTTGAATATTTTCCTTATCAGCAGCAGTATATGTGCGGTACACTTGAGCAATTTGTTTAAATTGATTAGATTTACCATAACACCGTACGTACCATACCGGCAGTCAGTCGACTGTCGGTTGTCGTTTAATTTCAAACACTTTTATTTGATATTCGTTTCAGTTCGGCGGTGTTGTTAAGAAAGCGTTTGTTTTTCTTTTTTTAAATGATGGGGGAAGGAGGGAGTCAGAAAAGGAGGCAACTTTTGAATTTTTATGAAAGAAAATTACATTTTAACGGTTACAACCAAAGTCGTCCAAACAAAACAACACAACAAGGCGGCTTTGATCGTTCGGATATGAGGCAATTGATCTGATGGTGAATTAAAACTGAGAAATGTTAAAAGGCCCAAAAGGCTCCACATTCATCTAAGATCGGAAATATCCTCGATCTTTATTATTTTGAAACAAAAATACTGTGCATTTGTGCTGATCTATAGGAGTCTATTTAAAGTTTCTCAAAGCATACGCACATGTCTTCATGCTAGGCTATTCGAGTGCATTATAAGCTAACCACTGTTTCCCATATCACCTCACATATGTGGCTTTCAATTCCTGCTAGTTTTCCCCCGCATGATTAATTAGTGCAGCGATAATAAAGCCCCCACATTTATCATACAATCATCATGTGGCTTCAGACAATAATTAAAAAAAGAAAAAAGTGAAATGAAACCGAATAAATAAAATACCACAGCATTATCGCTCATTTTTATAATAAAAAATTAAAATAAAAATAAAAGAGAAAATTAATCACAGATAATTTACACAAGGGCTGATGAGTAAATAAAATGGAAATTCTTAAACAATAACTGTCTGGGAATGCCAAAACACTACATTGTGGATTACGAACACATGATCAGACATGGCTGAGCAGCATGACTGAGTAAGAAGTAATTTTTCTTACAAGGAAAAACATTTTCTGGTCGATTGTTTCCTATGAAAGCAAAGCTTTTCTTGCAGTTTAAAGCTGCCACAATATTGCTTTGATTTATAAGCGGGGAGTGTTTTATTGTACATTTTAGTGATGAAAAAAGTCTTCAAAGAAAAATTTGTGAAGGGAAATATAGGTGTTGTTCCCTGAGAATTTAGGAGTGAGACTTGAGCATCCGTGGTCTAGTAGTTAGTGTGTTGGCTTACTAGGCGCTAGGCCGTGCTTCAAGCGCCAGCTCACACATCTCGAATAAAATGAAATGTAAAAAAAAGTATTTCCACTGCGACCTGCTCTCAACAGAGTTAGGAAAAAACACAGGAAATAAAATAAAATAAAATAAAATAAAAATGAAAAGTTTCTCAAAAATATGTCGTACGCATTCAAATTTAACCTTAAAGTTACGCTTTTCATCTCATGGCTTCTAGAAATCTTAAAAAGTTTGCACAAAGTTGAATTTATCAACAGCAAAAGGCCTTAGGCAGCAAAAGACGTTAATAAGGGAGTGTACAATAGATTTAGTTTGCCATGTCCCATCTAAGGCATGACCAAGAACAAAGAATCTTTGAACCCCCGATCAAGTCGCCGTAGATTTGAAGTCGCCGTAGTCCAGTAGGTAGTGTGTTGGCTTATTAGACGTAAAGACAGGGTTCGAGCCCCAGGCCAGACATCAAGACAAAATACAAAAAGTATTTCTTCGGTGACTTCCTCTCAGCAGATTTCTGGCAAAAACCCTGAGAGTAAAAATAAAATTGCCATGAAAAAGTTTCTCAAAAATCTGTCGTTCGGAGTCGACTTTAAACTGTAGGTCCCACCACTCATGTATAAAATTAACACACACAACATAAGTGGTGTGAGAAACTAGGACGTTGTACAATGGGTCAATTCGGCCTCCGGGTACTGTACTTGTCTTAATTGACTAGTACACGTCCTCTAACCTAACCTAACATAACCTTCTCAGTAAAGAAAAATGTTTGCTCGGATAACATGGGTGTATCCCAGATTTTCTTGCGTTCCACTGCCATGAAATTCAGAAGTTACCCGAAGGGAAATGACAAGGTGTCTGAAGATAACAATATTCGTTAATGATTCTATTGAAATAAGAATTCCAATTAAAATTTTTTATCAAAAGCAGTTGGTATACTGATATGAGACATGAAAGGTTGCGCCTTTTAAGATTTGATAAGTAGGTAGGTAGGCGGAAGTGGCTGTTCCCTCGATGGAGTTATGAGAGAACACACTTAGGCTACACACAGGGCTTATTGTGATACCACAGTTTCATATTTTCCCCTGGTCCAGGAACCAATCGGCGACTCAAACTGCCTATATCGGTGCATGACAGTTCATCCAGTCCTCCATATAATAGGCATCCAGCTGCCTCTTCCTCCTCCGGACCCAGTGCCGGGCATGTGTACAGTGGGTGAAGCACATGCCCTCTCATCCTCCTCCTCATCTCTATACCTTCTGCAGAAATCATTTCCAAGGTATAAAAGGTCCGCCAAATAACTTTTTTTTTTCAAAATTCTTTAAAAAGAAACCGACTGAATATTTTCTCAAATTTCTTTTTTTATTTGAAAGTACAATCCTTCCGGTTAATAATGGAAAATAATTTCATTCAAATGGCTGCCTCGGCTGGCCATGCAGTAGCCTACACGATCGGTCCTACTTTTTAAGCACATTATCGATTGTGTGCAGCTGTATTTCACCAATGGCTTCACGAATATTGTCCTTTAAAGCGTCAATTGTCTCTGGCTTGTCGGCGTAACACTTATCTTTGACGGCTTCCCAGCTCCGAGGTGGCCAAACGACATCAGCTCTGCGGCTGATAATGCGATCTTCAAAAACAGGGCGCAAAACATCGAGTGTAGCTTCGGCTGTGTGGCACGTAGCGCCGTCCTGTTGAAACCAAATGTTGCCAATATCCTCCTCTTCAATTTTTGTGAATAAAAATTCTTTCAACATGGCCCGATAACGATCGCCATTGACTGTAACGGCCACTCGTTGCTCATTTTCGAAGAAAAGTGGCCCAATTATGCCTCTGGACCAAAATCCGCACCAAACAGTGACTCGTTTTGGGTGCGTCGGCTTTTCAATGTATGTATGCGCCAAGATCAAAATGGTCTTCATCTGAAAAGATGATTTTTTTTTGCCAAAATCGGCATTTTCTGGTGTAGGCTACTGCATGGCCAGCCGAGGCAGCCATTTGAATGAAATTATTTTCCATTATTAACCGGAAGGATTGTACTTTCAAATAAAAAAAGAAATTTGAGAAAATATTCAGTCGGTTTTTTAAAGCATTTTCAAAAAAAAAAGTTATTTGGCGGACCCTTTACAAGACCAATAATGTTTGATAAGAAATTCAACAATATTAAAGGGTTAACGGAGTCAATCCAAAAAATGTAATTTTATTAAATATTCTATGATATATAGTTTAACAATTTGTTCTGCATTCGTATACTTTTGTTTGCCACTGTATATTATTATTATTAATGAGTTATCAAAGGTTAAGCCTGTTAATGATTAACACAGAAATCAAAACAAACAGAAAATTTCTGATTTTTTTCAGGGGACTTTTGAAATTTCTTTAGAAAATCTGAGCAAATAACACAATCTATTTCATCAGATACGATATCAAAACAATAAAGAAATAAAAAAATGAAAGAAGGAAAGAAATTATAAAAAACGATAAATTATTGGCCAATAAATTATAAATTATTATGAATGATTCGTATTAATTTCAGAACATTTTTTTTTTATTTCATTTCAATTACCTTTTTGCAGAACCTTTTTTTGATGTTGTTGTCTGTGTTTTTATTTTCAATTTTTATTTTTTTAATTTTTCAGTGCCTATAAACGGAGCCATAAATATGCCACAGCATCAGTTTTCATTTTATTCTTCAATAAATTTTTTATTTATTTTTTTTGTTGTTGTATTTTTTTAATTAAAACACTTGAATCAATTTGCCATAAAATAAAGAGAGATAGAGGGCCAGAGAGAGAGAATAATTTGTACACACACACTATACACTCACATACAAGGCCTGGCTTACTTATACACACTCTATTCAAATTTCCGGTATCCGGTCACATTAAATGAACATTTTAAATAAGCCACACGGCCACAACATGCCATTGCCACAATTTGTTGCACTTATAACATATTTTTTCTTTTGAAAGCAAATCTTTCTTTTTTCAATATTTCTCTTATTAAAGAGCAGATATTTTTTATTTTTTTATTTTTTTTTTTTGGAAACTTAATTAATTTTTAATATTTTTTTTCCTCAACTCCATTATAAATTATTTTTTATTGAAAAAAAATTAATTTTTTATACAAAAAAAAAACACTGAACGAGACAAGGGCAACTAATAAACGAAAAGCAACGTGTGTGTAACGACGAGTGTTTTTTTGAAAACACCTGCTATCTTGGAAGCTGATAACTCAACTAATTTAACGCATTCAATTTAAATTGGCAATTTACGAGTGGTGGTGGAAAGAATGAAAAAAAATCATATCGTATCGCATTGAAGTATGAACAGACACACACAAACAGACAGACATACGTTTAGATAGACAGAAATAACGCTTTTTTAAACACTCATACTCATGCATTTATTTGTGGTTACTCAATTGCCTTCAATGGGGTGTTATGGGGTGTGTTGATAAAAAAATAAGTTTTTTTTGGTTTCTCCTTCTAGCCGCGTAACAGTGGTTAAAATGATAAGAAATTTTATTTTCGTTTAAAATGTTTAAATTCATGTAATGGCCTATTAAGAGAGTAACAAACATCTTTTCCAATACAAGGGGGGTTTGCCTTATTTTACCGTTACCGTTTTCTTTTAACAGGGCTTTTTCCGCTATCACAACAACCTCTTTGAGGTCATATGTATGTACAGATTGTATGGAAAACACTACAGACTCTTTTGAAATGTATTTTCCAACCTGGAGGTGGTGTTTGTTTACTTTGTTCATTTTTTGTTTATTCTTGCTCTGAAATATCGTTGTAGGGAAACTCTTGCTGTAGCTGCAGCGATGTGATTTGAAGGTCGCTAATTCTGCAACCTATCTGGCAGTTGTCGTATCAATCTTAGAGACGCACACAATTATATATCGCTTAATTTTGTTGGTAGCAATATTATTGGTTTTGCTGGACTGATTAGGATAACCCAAGTTCTGATTGTCTTCTTTCGTTAAATGACATGACCATCGATAGCATTATTGCGTTTCTCACAGGCTGCTGTTCTGCAAGATCTGTGAGTCTTAGAAAGAGGAAGGAATTTCATGGACTGAAGAAATCTTAAACAATTATACCAGCTGACGACGTCGCCGTAGTCTAGTAGGTAGTGTGTTGGCTTATTAGACGTAAAGCCCGGGTTCGAGCCCCAGGCCAGACATCAAAACAAAATACAAAAAGTATTCCTTCGGCGACTTCCTCTCAGCAGATTTCTGGCAAAAGCTCTGAGGGTAAATAAAATTGCCATGAAAAAGTTTCTCAAAAATCTGTCGTTCGACTTTAAACTGTAGGTCCCACCACTCATGTATAAAATTAACACACACAACATAAGTGGTGTGAGAAACTAGGACGTTGTACAATGGGTCAATTCGACCTCCGGGTACTGTACTTGTCTTAATTGACAAGTATACGTCCTCTAACATAACCTAACCTACCAGCTGACACCAAAGTTTCATCTTCAAGGATCTTCAAAGTGGCATAACTGCTTGAACTTAAGTGAGAACATGCCGATATTATTACTCTATACGTGACTGCCAGAGTTATTTTAACCTAAAGTAGAAAGGGGAGCCATATTAACGTGGCCTAGAAGTCGTGATTTGATTTTCCTGAATTCCGTAAATATTGGTCTTATTATTTACGTCTCAAGACCGTCTGATGCATTACGCTTTAAAATTTCAACAATTTCGAATTTGCCGTGGCTGTATTAAAAAATTGTTTACTTTTTTCCTACTTTCAGCCCCCTGTGCGTTACAAGTTCAACCATTTTAATTGAGTTAAAAAACTCCAGCAGCGGAAAAAATCGTTTATTTTTGTCGCCTACAATTACAATTAACGGCAGCAACAATAGCAAATGCTTTCAACACAACATATCAGCCAAGAATATTTGTTTTGTTTTATTGTTGTTGTTGCTGGCACTGTTGTTATTATTGCATATGTATGCTCTTGCCCTTTATGGACTCTTTTTCTTTTTGGTTTTTTCCTTGTTGTTGTAACAACAGAAAATTCATTGAGTACAGCAAAGACGAGTCTCAATACACATGAAAATAAAATAAAGCAACAACAACAACAAAAATAAATAAAATAACGAAGTGAAAAAAGAATTAAACGAACGAAAACCAAACGAAGTTAAGCAAATAGAATAGAAATGTTGTTCAATTCTTTTTTAAATGTGTGAATGCTTTTGTTGTTGTTTTTGTTGCTGTTATAGTTATTGTTGAATGTGGTTAAAATATTAAAGTTGCCGTTGTTGTTGTTATTGTTATTATGATTGTTTTTATTTTATTTTCTTATTATTGTTGTTATTATTGTTACGATAGAGAATTTTGTATAAAAATGTGTTGATACTGATAACACAGCCAATGCACACACACAAAAGCAAACATTCAAGGAATTCAGAGAGAGAGAGAGTGAACGTATGAGAATACCCAAAACAGAAAACTAAAATACAAAAAACAACAATTCAATGAAATGAAATGAAATTTAACAACACAATACAACACATTAACAAATACTCCCTCACAATCCCTTGCTCACTTGCCTAGTAACTGTGTGCATGGGTATGGTGAGTGTAAGCATAAAGGTTAAGAAATATTGTTTACAGTGGTGCACAAAGCATTTGTGCTGCGGTTATGAGCATAATACCATTGTAAACATTGTTTTGTTGTTGTTATTTTTCACTGTTCTTAAGACAATTAACCTCTTCAGATAACTTTAAAAAAATTCTTTAAATAAACAGAAGAAGAAGAAGAAAAACAAAATAATTGAATTTCTTTTGTTAACAATACCGGATTAGAAATGAAAACATTAAGAAATTTTAGAAAATCTTTAATTATGACATAAAAAAGCAAATAAATAAATAAACAAGAAAAGTAGTTAAATATTGGGTGGTATAAAAAGTATTCTCGTCATTTTATTTTTTGGGGTAAATTTTAATTGAAATTCCCTTTCAATTAAGTTTTTGTTGTTTTAAAGAAAGAAATTTTTTTTTTATAGAAAATTCAAATCAGAGACAAAAATTTATTATAAAAAATGCAAGTTATCGATAAATTTACTACAAAAAATGAAAGTCATCGATAAATTTACTACAAAAAATGAAAGTCATCGATCAATTTACTATAGAAATGCAAGTCATCCTTTAATTCACTATAAAAAATGCAAGTCATCGATAAATTTACTATAAAAATTAAAGTCATCCGATAATTTATTATAAAAAAATATATGTCACCGTTAAATTTACTACAAACAATACAAGTCATCGATAAATTTACTGTAAAAAAGAAAAGAAAATCATCGACAATAAATTGGTATGAAATTTCAGAAATAAATAAGAAAACTTTAATAAATAAAAAACAGTTTGGATAGGTTAGTTTAGATTAGCTTATATGATTATCAGATTACTCTCCTTCCTGTGTTCGTAATACACAATTATCATGAAAACTTTTGATTTAAAAAATCTGCTGCTCTCTTATGATATACACTAACTTTGTCGTACTAAAAGGAAACACTAGGTCTTCTATTGTGCAAATGATCATATTGTTGTTTCAAGAATGGACACTGGCAGCCTAAATGGTTTCATCAGAGGCTTTGTCAGAACAAATGAAGGACAGTGGTATATGAGTGAGCCCACTGTTCCACTTCTGTTGCACTACTATTCCACTTTCAATCAAGTTTTTGTAGTTTTAAACACTAAAGTTAAACAAAGAAAGCTTAGGCAGGGTAATTTACATGGGGCTATTAAGTTTGCCATTTCTTTTTTAATATCATTCAAAGAGAATTTTTGCAGAATTAGAAACAAATGTTTAAATTATTATCATGTAGAGTTATTGGAGTACTTCGTCTTCATAATCGATTGTACTGCCCTCTGCATATATATACATTTGTATAGTCCTGTTGCTTATCCTTATCGAGCTTCTATGTAACTTTGAAGACTGGATAATGTTACGCGCTGAAGAAACCTCATTGAGAATATTGGAACCAAAAGTACAATACAATGCAAAATTTTTGATCCCGTGCGAGTTATCGATAATTTCCACTTTTGTTATACCAACTCATGCTTGCGTATCTTATCCAATGCCATTTGTACTGTTTTTTACTTTGCTACGCTGGCATAAAAACTGGGGCAAATAGGTTATAATTAGCCTGACTATTATGGTGTACGTCCCAGGCATAACTATTGCAATATCCCAAGGTTTTTCTGTAATTCCTCTACATTTCATTACGGCATGCAAGGCCTTCCTTGAGAGTCCTCCTAATAAACAGTCATTTCAGGCATGTTTTTAAAGAATTTTAAAAAAATTTCCAAATCAAAATTAAAAAAATGATTTAATGGCCACCGCTTTAATTGTCACTCTTTAAATCGTACAAATGAGCCATAAATTGTTCTTAAACGAAATTCATTAAATAATTCGTTAAAAAGTAAATTAAATTTATATTGTTTTCGTTGTTTTTGTTGTTGTTTTTATAATTTTTCTCATTTCAGCAAACAGCTTAACAATGAAACATCTGTTGTGCTGTTCTATAAAACAAGCGCATGTGGTCTCAAGTAAACAATTAAACTCTGAAATAAAAAAATAAAAAAAAATATTTTTTTTGTTTTGTCTTTATGGCCGTAATTTAAAAATAATAAAAAAAAAGAAAACGATGAGAAATAATAGCAGGTAACAGTAAATTTAAGAACAAAAGAATTTAATTTTGAATAAAAAATTTTGGAAATAAATTCAGGGAATAATTCATAAAACTCGAAAGTTATTACAGGAGCATAGGATAACGAATTAAAGAGCCTCATGAATTAAACAAAAATATTTTTGCAAAACGCAGATTAAACACGAAAAACGAACAAGAAAGGCGAAGTATATCGGAACAACAAACAAACAAATTACAGGCCGTCAAAGCTCAAATTACAATAACAAAACTACATAGAAATAAACAGACACGTCTAGAAGTTGCAAAACTGAAAATAAGAGAAGTATAAACAGAGCCACTAGTGCTACTCTTTTCCTCTCTTTTTATAGTCAAACACCTATCGGAATTTTCTGTGAAAAATAAAGGGTCCGCCAAATAACTTTTTTTTTTTGAAAATGCTTAAAAAAAAACTACTGAATATTTTCTCAAATTTCTTTTTTTATTGGAAAGTACGGTTAAAAATGGAAAATAATTTCATTCAAATGGCTGCATCGGCTGGCCATGCAGTAGCCTACACCAGAAGATGTCGATTTTGGCAAAAAAAATCATCTTTTCAGATGAAGCTCATTTTGATCTTGGCGGGTATGTAAACAAGCAAAATTGTTGCATTTGGGGCACAGAAAACCCGCACACATACATTGAAAAGCCGACGCACCCAAAACGAGTCACTGTTTGGTGCGAATTTTGGTCCAGAGGCATAATTGGGCCATTTTTCTTCGAAAATGAGTAAGGAGTGGCCGTTACAGTCAATAGCGATCGTTATCGGGCCATGTTGAACGAATTTTTGTTCACAAAAATTTAAGACGAGGATATTGGCAACATTTGGTTTCAACAGGACGGCGCTACGTGCCACACAGCCGAAGCTACACTCGATGTTTTGCGCCCTGTTTTTGAAGATCGCGTTATCAGCCGCAGAGCTGATGTCGTTTGGCCACCTCGGAGCTGCGAATTGACACCGTTGGACTATTATTTGTGGGGTGTCATCAAAGATAAGTGTTACGCCGACAAGCCAGAGACAATTGACGCTTTAAGGGACAATATTCGTGAAGCCATTGGTGAAATACAGCTGCACACAATCGATAATGTGCTTAAAAATTGGACCGATCGTGTAGGCTACTGCATGGCCAGCCGAGGCAGCCATTTGAATGAAATTATTTTCCATTATTAACCGGAAGGATTGTACTTTCAAATAAAAAAAAAAGAAATTTGAGAAAATATTCAGTAGTTTTTTCTTTAAAGCATTTTCAAAAAAAAAAGTTATTTGGCGGACCCTTTATTTCATACTCGACCAACATTTGCAGCAGCGGCCCTTGTTTACACAAAACAGGAACAGAATTAAAGAAAAATAAGAATAATTTGTTAGAAACAGAAATGGAGTGAAAGAAGGAAACATTTTTTCTTTTTTCACTTGCCATTCAAAAATTAATTAAAAATTCCTTTTTTTAAACAATTTTCGTAAAAGTATTCTCATTCAATAGCATGCCATAGACATGCAAAGAAGAAAAAAAACCCCAAAGAAAGAAAAGAAATTAGAACAGCAGGACAAAAGGCATAGGCAAAGGGAACTGTCTATGGTATGCCATTCCTAATTGCCTTTTCTAAGTAATTTTACAATTAATTACGGATACTTGCCGCTTTTAAGCAGAGATACAGGAAATTGTGTCAGAAAGTAGAACAAAATGAACAGAAAAGAATTCTTCTTAAAGGCTTTAAGCAATGAAATTTGCAGCATTTTGAATTCAAATCGAATGTAACCTTGTAACCTTGTAAATGAGGTTTAAATTTGTAACCAATCCCCAAATACTGCTCACAGTTGTTTTCCCAAGGGTTTGGCAAGTTTACCAATTAAATACATACAGTTTCGAAACGTAATAAACGGAGTAACAATACAGATACACACGTAAATAATGTCAAGATTAAAAACTTAAATGAGTAAAACATGCTCTTTTGCTCGGGGAGTGTGGAAGAGTGTTAATGAATTTATTTTAGATTTAAAAAAGGGGGGGGGGGGGTGGTAAGCCTGTTTATATTTCAAAGTCATGTATGAGTTGTTTCCTGTAAAAAGTAAATCGAAATGAGTTTCACATCTATAATATTGAATGGTAGGTTTGCGAACGCATACAGCCATGAGTGTAAGTTCAATACACTTGGAAACGAATGTAAAGAAGATGTGAACACGCTAATCAGCTACATGAAAACTAAAGTACGTTACTCAGGTAGTTCTATATCTTTATAAATCTCGGAAAGGCATGGGTTGGACAGTTACAGATTGGCTATAAACACCAACTCCTTCTCATCTCACATAATTTGCAATAGTCCGATTGGTACGTACGTACGTACATAATTGGTCATTACAACCCTTCAGTCAGGATTACGACCTAGTTTCCCACACCACTTATGTTGTGTGTGTTAATTTTATACATGAGTGGCGGGACCTACAGTTTAAAGTCGACTCCGAACGACAGATTATTGAGAAACTTTTCATGGCAATTTTATTTTTACGCTCAGAGTTTTTGCCAGAAATCTGCTGAGATGAAGTCTTCAAAGAAATATTTTTTGTACTTTATTTTGATATCTGGCCTGGTGCTCGAACCCTGGCTTTTCGTTTAGTCTGATTGGTATCAATTCCAAATCTTCAGGGCGATATCACAGTGAGACGTAAGGGTCTCTGTCGCCAGTCCTTATTAAATACCAACAAGCAACCGGCAATCGTCCAAGATTTTGTTACGTTTTTACCTTTTAAAAACGTTTAAATTATGAGCTCGTAGATTGCGAATAAAATAAAAATAAATTTGTGTTTAGTCTTTAATTTAAAATTCTTTATTATACGCACAATTCTGTGTGCCACTATTCACAACTTGATGTAAACAACAAAAATTTTTCTTCTTTGTTATTTCTCTGTTTATACCCTTTGCATAAACAATAACAATTACTAGACAATTGTTCGATAGATCTTTGTAACGGAGATCTTCAAACAACGATTATATTTTCAAATACACCGCGTCTTCACACAAGACAGACTTGAGTTCACTCACTGCAGTCGCCTGCTTTGCCTTGCCTTTTGTATGGCAACGTAAACAGTCTTATGAATGACCTTGAAGGCAAATCTTCATGACTTCGCCTTCTCGGAATCTCTATAAATGTAAACATTGTTGTTGTAAACATTGTTGTTTACATTTATTAGTATAGTGTTCTTTGTGTATTTTGTTTACATTTATTATTGTAGTGTTGTTGGTGTATTTTTGTTTACTTGTTTACCATTTATTTTATGCTGGTGTTTGTTGGTATATTAAGCAGTACGATAATTCGACGCCTCCGTTCTATAACATTCTGAGTCGAAAAAGTGTGTTTTGAGTTATGAGCTCTCAAAGTTTTCGCGCTACATACGACTATATGTGTATTCTAAGTAGATTTTCCCCTATAACTTCGGAACGGATCGGCGCATATTAACCAAATGTTGTCAGTATTTAAGTTAGAGAACCTAGAATTTAAAAATGCAAGAACGTTCTAAGTACACTTAGAATGTTGAAGAATGGAGGCGTCGAATTTGTAAACAGGTTTGTTTACTGCATTGTTTTGTTTTTGTAGCTTTTGTTTATAACTTTAATGTTAAGCGATGTAAAAGCAAAACACCTGTATCTAGATTTTCTCATTTTCGAAACAATATAATATACTAATGTGCCTCGTAACCTACGACAGAGCCAAGCATCTGGTCTTGTGGAATTCTTGCAGACACGAAGCATTCATGATTTACACTAGATCGACCCTATCTCCCTCAGTGTAAACTGACTGTTAACGAAGTTTATTGAAGAATTTGCATTTGAAACAGTAAGACCAGCTACGGCCCTAAGATTCTTACTGCTTGCAACACTTTTCATTCAATTTATATGTAATCGACCTCCAGCCCGCTGTTTACACAAAAGTTAACTCATCGTAATTAGAACCCTCCGTCAAGGTGGATGTATCAGTTCACATAGGGAATTCCCTAGCGTCTCACAGTACTACATATAATCATACACAATATAATCGTTTAAAAATGCTCCAAAAAGCTTTGCTGGCATGTGAAATGACCCTGTTTCACTTACAGGTATCAGTTTCCAAGGTTTAATTAAAAATTAAATCTGAAAACAATCCAATAAATGCTGTTAACACGTACACACAACCGAACTCTCACTCTCATTTATATGAACTAAATTTGGATGTATGTATGTGTGTGCATTTAAAATTATTAAGTCTCTCTCTCTCTCACTCTCTCACTCTCTCTTACTCTTACTCTCACTCTCTCTCTTTGTCTGGGCTTTAAATTTAAACATTCATTACCCCTTTTAAGATTAGCAGCACTGTGGCTGATGCTAAAAAAGAATCTCTACACACCACTACATATACAACCACAAGCACACACAACCACACACACACACAACCATTGCTTTTATTTTTCATCTGGTAAAGAGAGTTGCTAAGACCGGAAAAGAGTGCAAAAGAAAAAGAAAAAAAAAAACGAAGAAAAATGTTGAGAAAACCGCTCAAACGGAAGAGTAGAATGCTTAAGTGAGTAAATGATGATGTTTTTTCTCTCTCTCTCTCCCTCTCTCTCTCTCTCTCTCGTGAGTTCAGGTGTAGAAAGCTGTATGTATACAAGAAAGAAAGAATGTGTGTGTTGAGCTGTGCGTTTGTGTGTGAAAATACTAAATCATCAGCAACAACGGAAAACCTCAGGAAAATAAACTTCCTGTTCATGTTGTAACTTTTCTTCTGTTCTTTTTGCAAAAGAATCTTATGCCACCCGTGTGCATGTATGTATGTGGAATCCATATTTTGCGCCGACAATTATTTTTCAGATTTCATTACATTTCGTAACATTTTTTGCTCCTTTTTGGCTTCTTGTTCTTCTTATTCGTTTGATAAACGTCTGCAAACTTGTAGGCCCAATTTTTTTTCTTCTTTATCGCTGCCTGTATTGTTAATTTTTTTGTTGAATTTTTTTGTGTTTTTTTGAAAAGATTTTCCTTGAACATGAGCTGCTTTCCTTCTTAGAAAATAAATACAAAAAAATTTCGGGTTTTTTGTTAAAAAAAAACATTTTTTTTTCATTTTTAAAGAATATTTTTTTTTAATTTCAATCTTGAAAATGGGGTCACTATTAATTTGGGAAAAAAAAATTCCATATAAAATCTTATTAAGAAAATTATGAATCAGTTTTGAAAGCACTGAGACTGCTGAAATATATTTTTTAGGTTCAGAGCTGGAAACCATGAGCTCTAGTCGTAAAAATCGAACACACTAACTACTATACTAAAGCATAAACATATTCGACTAAAGTCTCTGTCATGAAGTCGCCGTGGTCTAGTAGGTAGTGTGTTGGGTTATTAGACGCAAAAGCCAGGGTTCGAGCCCCAGGCCAAACACCAAAGATAAAATACAAAAAATATTTTTCTGCGACTTCCTCTCAACAGATTTCTGGCAAAAACTCTAAGAGTAAAAATAAAATTGCCATGAAAAAGTTTCTCAAAAATCTGTCGTTCGGAGTCGACTTTAAACTGTAGATCCCACCACTCATGTATAAAATCAACACACACAACATAAGTGGTGTGAGAAACTAGGACGTTGTAGAATGGGTCAATTCGACCTCCGGGTACTGTGCTTGTCTTAATTGACAAGTACGCGTCCTCTAACCTAACCTAACCTAAAGTCTCCATCATTTGGAGGTTTTCCTCGAACATCCAAACCGAAATCAAAGAAGCTTTCTTCCACTGCGGCATAAGTCTGGTCATAAACAATTTCCATTGTTCCTGCAAAGAACATTCACTAATGCATCTGGCATAGGTGCTCAGAAGGCAATGTTGAGTAACGACTTCAACAGCTGCGTTAAGTCTGCTTTCTTGAGGTTTAATCAGACATCTTATGCGCCTTTTAGCTAGTCCTGGCAGGGGTTTACAAGCAATATTAACAGAATCCATTACAGCATTATCAATAACAAGCATACAGGTTCTCAATGAGGTTCCCAAGATTCAAAAGTCATTCATTCACGGATGGTTATACCACGTCTAGCTACTTCGTCAGCTCTGCAGTTTACCGGTATGTCAATACGTCTTAGAGCCCATATGACACTCTGCCATGTTATTGAAAGCCTTGCGACAGATGTAGACGACTGTCCTACACATGCATAATTGATCATTTCAGCGCTTCAGTCAGGATTATGACTTCGCTTCTCACACCACTTATATTGTGTGTGTTAATTTTATACATGAGTGGTGGGAGCTACAGCTTAAAGTCGATTCTGAATGATCGATTTTTGAGAAACCTTTCATGGCAATTTTATTTTTATTCTCAGAATTTTTGCCAGAAGTTAGCTGAGAGAAAGTCTTCCAAGAAAGGTTTTTTCATACTTTCATTATGTTGGAGATATTTGCCCCGAGGGTTTGAACCGTGGCCTCATGGCTAATAAGCCAATACACTATCTACTAGACTATGGCGACTTAGGCGAGTTCAATATTCGAGTTTATAGCACAGAACTTTGTTAGATTGTCTGGATTAAATGGTTTATAGAGTTCACCACGCAATGAAGTTGATTATCACAAGACGGCAAATATTTCTGTATGACTAGAATTCCCATGTCATTTGCTTGGCTTTAGGGAATCATTAGCTTTTCAAATACAAGTTCAAACTAATTTAGTGACATGCAGAGATCAGCAATGAGTATTCAAAAAGATGAGAAGAATTGAATCATACTCATAATTTCTGATACTTATACGCCTTCATACTTATTTTAGTATCATGGAACCTCCTCTACTCATATTCAAAGTTTGAAGTGTACTCATCAGATTCGTGCTTAACAACATGTATGATGTTGTTGATTTCGACTCTCCATGACTAAATATATTTACGAAGCACAATATAAGTATGAATCGCTTACGAACACTAAAATACTCACTACAAGGTTGTGTGTTTGCTCTGCTTGCTGCTCTGGCTTTATTGCTTATGTGTCTTTTTTCTTTTGTTGTAAAGGCAACAACAACTAAGACTGTAAATTTTGATGAATGATTCAAGTCACTCGATTCATTTATAAGTCGTATGTAACGGGTGATTTTTAGCTATTATCTCTTTGGCAACACTGGTTTAAACAGCTCACGCACGTTTCGTGTTTTGTTTCACTGTCAAACATCTTCTGTTTGGTCAATAATTTAACCATGAATCGTCTTACAAACGAACAACGCTTGCAAATCATTGAATTTTATTATCAAAATGCGTGCTCTGTTAAGAAAGTTCATCGCGCGCTTCTACCATTTTATGGTCAGTTTAATCGACCCACTGAAGCGGCTATTCGGGCTATTGTCACTAAGTTTCGCACCAAATTTACATTGTTGGACATTAAATCACCAACACGCTTACCGTAGAGTGCGAACTGAAGAAAATATCGCAGCTGTATCGGCCGGCCAGTGTTAATGATGATCATCAAATATCGATTCGTCGCCGTTCGCAGCGATTGGGGCCTCTGTTACTCAACAACGTGGAAAATTTTGCGGAAGGATTCAGGTGTGAAGCCTTTCAAAATACAGCTGGTGCAAGAATTGAAACCGAACTACCTACCGCAACCCAGAATTTTTGGTGAATGGGCTCTTGGAAAGTTGGCCGATGATCCACTTCTTTATCGAAAAATTGTGTTCTGCGACGAAGCTCATTTTTGGCTCAATGGATACGTAAATTAGTAGAATTGTCGATTTTGGAGTGAAGATCAGCCAGAAGCATTGCAAAAGCTACAAATGCATCCAGAAAAAGTCACAGTTTGGTGCGGTTTATGGGCTGGTGGCATCATTGGACCGTACTTCTTCAAAGATGCTGCGAATCGTAAAGTAACTGTGAATGGTGAGCGCTACCGTGAGATGATATCCAACTTTTTTTGCCCAAAATGTAAGAGCTTGACTTGTATGACATGTGGTTTCAACAAGACGGTGCCAAATGCCACACATCACGCGTAACAATGGAGTTATTGAGAGGCGAGTTCGGTGAACATTTTATTTCACGTTCGGGACCGGTCAATAGGCCGCCTAGATCGTGCGATTTAACGCCTTTAGACTACTTTTTGTTAAAGCTCATGTCTATACAGACAAGCCCGCTGCAATTGACGCATTGGAAGACAACATTGAAGCATTTATTCGTGAGATACCGGCCTAAATGTGGGAAAGAGTATGCCAAAATTGGACTAAGCGGATGAACCATTTCAGGCGCCGTCGGGGTCAACATTTGCATGAAATAATCTTCAAAAATTAAATTATATGGACCGTACTATCGATTCAAATAAAGATTTCATGAATTTTTCTGAATTTTATGTGTTTTTTTTTTGAAAAATTTATATTTATTTAGCTCTTAAAAAATCAGCCATTATAAGTATTTTTCTAATCTAAATGAATCTAAATGAGTATGTAAGCTTATGAATCAAACATATTTCGAATGTTATGAGTTTGATGTCAATGTTGTACGCATACTCATTGCCACCTGTACTTATAAATCAACATTGTAGTCAGTATGAATGAATCAGAGTACATAATTAAATTTCAATATTATTGACTCACTTATATTCAAAATTTCATGAGTGCTTATGAATAGCGAAAAAAAAACGATTCAATGCTGATCTCTGGTAACATGATCGATATGACAGGAACTCCTCTGGTAATTTATTTTGAAATCACTAAGCGCATATGGGGTATGTTTAAGACTTCTGGTACCAAGAGAATATTTTTCAAAAATTGCTGTCTCTTATTTTTTCTTTTCTTTCTTTTTGATGAATTGCACAGTCAATATCGTTATCAATAGAGAGTCTGATTTATATTTTTTTTTTCTGCAAAATTTTATCGACCACACCAAACACTGTTTAACAGAAATATTTTATAATTCTTATCAATACAATTATTTATTTATTTATTCATTAATTTCCCCTTTTCCACTGCCTCTCTTTTCATCGAGCAAATACAAATCAATGCGACAATTTAATTTTAATGGCATTTTTATGTCAACTTAAAAAAAATTAATTGCAAACGAAAAAGAAAAACAAAAACACGTTGTTTTTTTTATAAAATAAATTTTGTTTAAACAAAGATAAAAACAACAACAATAAAACCATAAATTTTTTTAACAATTTTTTTTTCCAATTTTTTCTCTTTTTTTCTTACAGATTCCCACATTCTGAAGGAATGCTGTTTGAATCAAGGAAGATCGTAAAAGCCTGGACATAAACCCTTTTTTTCTGATGGATATTTAAATTGTACGAACAAAAATATAAAAAAACCAAGTTTATGTCTTCATTAGCAAGGAGTGGAAGCCTTAAAAGTCCAGGTCGATGACGACTTTTGAAACTTTAAAGCTGCTGTTTATGCTGCTGCTCACTACTTGCCATACATTGTGTTTAAGTGAACCCTTACAGGGGAATGTAACCCAAGAGAATACCATACAGCACAATATTGTTAGCATAACAAATAAAAATCTAAGAATTTTGAATTCAAATCGTAACAAAAATGATAATCATTTGGAAACAGTGGAAAAGAAAGAGAAAATAACGCTTAACTGGTTAGCAAAAGCAATGAAACGCTCTAAACGCCAGCATACAGTTGCAGTTGCAGCAACAGGCAGTCTATCACAAACTTTTGAAATGCCCTCAGTACCATTGCCACCACCGCCACCCTTTCCCCACAATACCTACAATATCTCACCGTTTCAATCGAAAAGCTCAACAGGATCAGCAGCAGCTGGCATGCCTATGTCGAAATCAATAAATCCTTTCACGTTTAAAAATCAAAACAATCATCAACATTCACCGGCCACCACTGCCTCTGCCTTTAAATGTGGCGGCATTTTGAAGGCACGTCATGGTGTCATACACACACCCAACTTTCCACATAAATTCTCCACACCCATTGAGTGTGTGTGGATAATTGATGCTTCCGATTTGGTATCCCATAACGGCCACAATATATCGATTGTTGTCTATTTGACGCAATTGTATGTGTTGGGTGGCTTGAAATTCACCGAATACATGTACTATTCCGATGATTATAAAGTGCCCGCTCATCGTGTTTTCACCCTCACCGAAGACGATGTCACCCAAGTCGCATGGGTGCAATTCAATTCCCAGTATTTAGAGATACGTTTTCGTATGTCATCACTCGATGGCACTCATTTGCGTGCTTTGGATCGTTTATTGGATGTTTATGGTTTCAATATGACATACGAGGTGGAGACGGTCAAAGACTATCAATGCAATACCCTACAGTGTCGCTTTTTGGGTCACTGCTATGCCAGACAGGATTTCAGGTAAGGAAATTTGATTTTCTCTTTTATAAGATCTTTTTAAAGAACAAAGGTACTAAATAAGGTACCAATAATGTGGTTTTTATTTAAGATTCCAAATATTTTGGCAGTCACTTGAAAAGAGTTTTTTAAGTACAAAAAAAAGTACCAAAAAAGTATAAAAATTTTTTAAATAAAATATTTTGATTACAGAGAATGGTACTAAGAGTACAAAAAACAAATACTAAACACTTACAAAGAGAAAAAGGTACCAAGAAGCATTGCTTAGAAAAAAGTACCATGAAAGTACCAAAAATAAAAATAACTTTTAAATCAAATTTTTAATTTTATAAGAGTACAAAAAGAGAAAAGAAAAAAATACTAAACACTTACAAAGACAAAAAGGTACCAAGAAGCATTGCTTAGAAAAAAGTACCATGAAAGTACCAAAAATAAAAATAACTTTTAAATCAAATTTTTAATTTTATAAGAGTACAAAAAGAGAAAAGAAAAAAGTACTAAACACTTACAAAGAGAAAAAGGTACCAAGAAGCATTGTTTAGAAAAAAAGTACCATGAATTCATGAATAATTCAATTTTTAAATTTATAAGAATACTAAAAGAGAAAAAAAATACAAAACACTTACAAAGTGAAAAAAGTACCAAGAAGCATTTTTTATAAAAAAGTACCATGAAAGTACCAAAAATAAAAATAACTTTTAATTCAATTTTTAATTATATAACAGTGTAAAGAGAGAAAAGAAAAAAATACTAAACACTTACAAAGAGAAAAAGGTACCAAGAAGCATTGTTTAGAAAAAAGTACCATGAAAGTACCAAAAATAAAAATAACTTTTAATTCAATTTTTAATTTTATTAGCGTACAAAAAGAGAAAAGAAAAAAATACTAAACACTTACTAAGAGAAAAAGGTACCAAGAAGCATTATATAGAAAAAAGTACCACCAAATTATAAAAATTAAAAACAATTTTTTTAGTTCATATATTTCGACTGTAAAAAATAGGACTAAGAGTACAAAATATTTGCCGCCTCTATTGTAGCGTTATTCCATATCCTTTATATACCATTTCCCTTCTATTTCTCTCCATTTTCTCTTCCAATTTTTTTTCCTTTGGCGACCCCTTTTTCTGCCATTGTATTGTTGTCTTGTTATTGATGTTACTGGTTTATTAGTCATTCGGTACTTGTGTCTTCCGGTCATTGAGTCTTTCAAATTTTTATTTGCCCAAGTTTTTTTCTCGCTCTCCTCTTTTCAAAGCTTTTTATTGTTTATTTGAAATCAATGGCAGTTTCCTATTTACTACTATTCATTCATTCATTCGATTTCATCCTCTTGTACCCTTTTCTATAGTCGGGAACAATAACTATAGAAAAGAATTTGAATTTTTATAGCCACTGCCACCCATTTCTCTCTCTTTTTCCGTCTCCCATCCTTTTTGCAAAGATTATAAAGCAAATAAAAAAATTTAAAGCATACTTAAAGGGTTTTTAAGATTTTATAAGAATATTTTTTAAGTACTAAGCAAAATTTTTAAAAACTTTTTGCTTGTATTCAATATTTATTACGTGAACTCTGATACTTCATATATTTGGTACCGTTTTTTGTACTCTTTTATAGTCACGTTGCTCTGTCACTCACTCACTCTTCTTGAATAAGAATATTTTCATGCATATTTAATAAGTATGTAGTAATTTTTTATTACTGAAAGCTGTTTAAAAAGTACTTTTAAAAATAACAACAAGATTTTTTTGGCTTCATTAAGTATGCCTTGTTCTTTTAACTTTTGGTACTTTTTATGATACTTTCTTATGGTACTCTTTTATGGTACTTTTTTGTGGTACTTTTTGCGGATCTATACTTTATAGGCAAGGAAAATAATGCAGAATATTTTAAGGTACTTTTTATGGTACTTTTTTATGATACTTTCTTATGGTACTTTCTTATGGTACTATTTATGGTTCTTATATCGAGCCTCTTCTTTATAGCCAAGGAAAATAATGCAGAATATTTTAAGGTACTTTGTTATGGTACTTTTTTATGGTACTTTCTTATGGTACTATTTATGGTACTTATATCGAGCCTCTTCTTCATAGCCAAGGAAATAATGCAAAATATTTTAAGGTAATTTCTTATGGTACTTTTTATGGCCCTTTTTATTGTACCTTTTATGGTACTTATTTCGAAACTTATTTCGGGCCTCTTCTTTTCTAATGGTACTTTTTATGGCCCTTTTTATGGTACTTTTTGTGGTACATATTTCGAAACTCTTCTTTATAGGCAAGGAAAATAATGCGGAATTGTTTAAGCTACTTTCTTATGGTACTTTTTATGGCCCTTTTATGGTACTTATTTTTAAACTTTTCTTTATAGCCAAGGAAAATAATGCAGAATATTTTAAGGTACTTTTTTATGGTACTTTTTTATGGTACTTTTTATGATACTTTCTTATGGTACAATTTATGATACTTATTTCGAGCCCCTTCTTTATAGCCAAGGAAAATAATGCAGAATATTTTAAGGTACTTTCTTATGGTACTTTTTATGGCCCTTTTTATCGTACCTTTTATGGTACTTATTTCGAAACTCTTATTTAGAGCCAGGGCAAATAATGCAGAAATTTTTTATAGCCACGAATCCATTGGAAAAACCAGTTTTATCTCGCCACTCATGGATAGAATTAACACACATAACATGGGTAGGGTGAGATCCTAGGTTCTAATCCCAACTAAAGGGTTGTAGCTAGAGGTTGTAAATATTTTGGTTAAGGACAACAAAATCATTTCATTTTTTATTTTTAATAAAAAAACATTCGTTTTATTTCCATAATTTTCCTCTTTTAAATAAAATTAAGAAATATAGTCCCAGAAAAAAAGGACTCTTATGTTCCTAAGAAAAATTGTTGTACGATTTTTTAGGATTAAATTTGAGGTTAAGTTTAACATAAAATTCTTTTCTTTTTAAATCCCGCAATTAATATCACTCGGGCGTCATGTGTTGCAATTTTTCTTAAATTTAGGCTTCTTTTCAGTGTCACTACTTTGTTGGGGAGAGGACAAATGCTTACAAATCTTATGAAATATATTTGGAGTTCTGGTAGAGGGCAGAAAGGGGAATAAAATAATAAAAAAATAAAATAAATTTTAATAAAACAATGTTGTTGGATATTTAAAAAATTTTTATTTCATTTTATTTCCTTTTTCATATCCGGTTTGGGTGGGCTAAACCCAAGTGACAGGAATCAATTTAAAAGCAGTAATTTTTTATGTGCACAAATACCTTCCAGTTTCAGCTAAGTCAAGAAAATGCTGGAAGTGTTATTCGACTGAACAACGAAACGTAATTTCTTTAAATATATCGCTCGGGTTGTGTGGCCTGTAGCGCTATCTTGCAGAAAACACACAACGTCTAGTTAATGTTTTTTCAACATAGCTTGCCCAATGTCACTTTATCCAGATCACAATGGGCAACAGCGACTTTTTCTGGTTACAGTGGCACTTTCACACTTACTTACTTACTTTCTTAACCCATTCGCTGTCAAGGACGAGTATACTCGTCCTACTTTAAGTATATTATAACATGTAGGCATTTGAACTTCAACTTTTCAACTTCATCGTGTATTTATAATAAAATTTTATAGCAACTAAATCACTTATGATACTTTATCTTCATGATATGATTTGTAACAAAGTCATAATGGAGGTTTATCAGGATAGCTCGGACTCGGCAATGGGAATGACTTCATATATTTTAGGCTTGGCAGTGAATGGGTTAATTGGCCATTAACAACCCGATTAACAGATTTCGGCCTGCTGTAACACATCCTTCCGGGCACCTCTGCTTCTTACGCGCCTGCCCCAGTTGGTCACACCAATCGAAGACAAGGCTTCCTCGATTTGGACCTTCCAACGCAAACAAGGTCGTCCTCTTCGCCGACTTCCGCAGATCCCCTTATTAAATGCCCGTCTTGCCGGAGTATCCTCCTCCATTCGAACGACATGGCCGAGCCAGCGCAGCCGGTGAATGTTGATACTCTGCACAACGTCCATGTCATTGGGGAGCTCGTACAGCTCACTGTGTGCTCGGATGTGTAATTATAGCCAACTGGCACTGGCCTAAATATCTTACGTAAGACTTTTCTTTCGCATACTCTCAAGGCTGCTGCATCAGTGCTTAATAGTGTCCATGCCTCTGCAACATAAAGAAACACGTGGAGGAAGAGCGTCTTGTAGGGTTGTAGTTTCGTCGTACAAGTACAGTCTCTGCTATTCAATTACCTATTGAGAGCATAGTAGCAGCTGTTGGCAAGAGTAATCTTGCACTTGATCTCCAGACTGACATCATTTTTAGCGGTAACGCCAGAGCCAAAATAATTTTTCACACAATCTCCACAAATTAAAAAACTGTTGCTTTAGCTTGAAATCAGCATATTGACGACGTTGTGAGTGATGGATTTTGTATGAATGGAGGAGGAAATGTAATGAGCTTAACTGTTAATAAATACTGGACATTTTCTTCATAGGAGCTTCATATTAGCAGGGCGTACATCCTGATAATTCACAGATCTGGCCACATCTTCACTGCGTCCAGTGTCCTCAAATTTCTTTATATTCTTGGCAATGCTTTGCTTAGTAAATTGTCCGCCAAATAACTTTTTTTTTTTGAAAACGCTTTAAAAAAAAACTACTGGAATATTTCCTCAAATTTCTTTTTTTATTTGAAAGTACAATCCTTCCGGTTAATAATGGAAAATAATTTAATTCAAATGGCTGCCTCGGCTGGGCATGCAGTAGCCTACACCAGAATATGCCGATTTTGGTAAAAAAATCATCTTTTCCGATGAAGCTCATTTTGATCTTGGCGGGTATGTAAACAAGCAAAATTGTCGCATTTGGGGCACAGAAAACCCGCACACATACATTGAAAAGCCGAAGCACACAAAACGAGTCACTGTTTGGTGTGGATTTTGGTTCAGAGGCATAATTGGGTCATTTTTGCTTCGAAAATGAGCAAGAAGTGGCCGTTACAGCAACGGCGATCGTTATCGGGCCATGTTGAACGAATTTTTGTTCACAAAAATTGAAGAGGAGGATATTGGCAACAGTTGGTTTCAACAGGACGGCGCTACGTGCCACACAGCCGAAGCTACACTCGATGTTTTGCGCCCTGTTTTTGAAGATCGCATTATCAGTCGCAGAGCTGGTGTCGTTTGGCCACCTCGGAGCTGCGATTTGACACTGTTGGACTATTATTTGTGGGGTGCCGTCAAAGATAAGTGCTACGTTGACAAGCCAGAGACAATTGACGCTTTAAATGACAATATTCGTGAAGCCATTGGTGAAATACAGCTGCACACAATCGATAATGTGCTTAAAAATTGGACCGATTGTGTAGGCTACTGCATGGCCAGGCGAGGCAGCCATTTTCAAATAAAAAAAAGAAATTTGAGAAAATATTCATTAGTTTTTTTTTTCTAAATCATTTACAAAAAAAAAGTTATTTGGCGGACCCTTTAGTTCGATCAAAAGGGCCAATAATATAATCATAATTTTTCTTTTGTTTTTTAACACTTTTGAACCCAATTTTATTTCTTTATCTCGCCTTTGTATATGTTACACTAAAATTGCCCCTTAAGCTATGCTACAGTTAAACGTGCAAACAAATTTTATAGTCTTGCCTCGCATACGTAGCCTAATAAACTTGAATTTACACCCCAAAAAAGAAAAGAGAAAGTCGAAGAAAAAGAGAAAAATTGTAAAACTTCAAGCAAACAAATAAAACAACATAACAACACACACAACATACAACACACCTATACAATCATTGAGACTTTAATAAATTATTACGCAAACACAGACACAGACACACGCACATAGTTTATGCCTCATATACTCAGACTGTTGCTGTAACTTGTTTTGTAAAAGAGTTAAAGAGTTTTTTATCTTTCTCTGCCTTGCACTCACTCTTTCACTCTCTCTCTCTCTCTCTCTGTTTTACTTAAGCTTTTAAGATTTTGTTTGGCTTGTTTTCGGTGTGTTCGTATTCGTGTTGGGTGTGTGTGTGTGTTTTGTTTTTGAGGTTTTTGTGGCGTGCAGCAGAGCGCAAAGTGGCATCCATTTCTTATTTGTTTATTTGTCATTTACTTTTATTGTTTTAACACCATTGAGAAACAAAGAAAGAGCGAGAGTGGAAGAGAGAAAACATTTCAAAATATATTAGCATACAGCATAAGGGTACAAAAAAGGTACGTGTGTGTGTGTGTCCTACTACGGTAATAGACAACCTTATGTGATAAAAAGTTCATAAGTGTGCACGTGTATCTGGCAAAAAAAAGGATTCTTTTATAATTTTTGTTTGTTTGTTTGTTTTTTGCTTTAAATTACCCAACATTTATTTGAATTAAAATACTAGGCTGCCTGTCCTTTAATAGTTCTAATGAAAGCAACAAAACAAAACAAAACAAAACAAAACTAAGAGAAGTGAAAAATAAAATCGAAAAATATTTCTCTCTCTCTCTCTCCACTCTCTCAAAGAAGGTACTAAAAATAGTTTTTCTTTTTGTTTAAATGGCTTAAATAAGGTTGAAGATAAATGTGCACTTTTGGTTTTACTTAAGCTGGCCTCACAGCAGCAGATAATATTTCCTTTCATATCGTCTTTTGGCAGAGAATTATACCCAAAGGATTAAAAGGAATATCTACGAAAAATAAGGCCAGTAAGATAGGGTCTTTAATGAATGAGGTTTCTGGCAAGTCTACGATTTTATTTAAGTAATGCTGACAATATTTCAGAAAAATTAACGAGAAATTCTTTAAATTTTCAGGTTAGCATACACTTGGTGGCTGTGACTTGTTAAATACCTTTCATCTGGAGTCACATTTATTTAGTGAACTGAACCATTTATGAATACTGGTCATTGAAGAATGCATAAAAGCTGATTACAAAAGTGCTGAAGAATACAGGCCTTTGTAAAATTGGCATCGTATTGCGTACCATTGATATGTACATACATACATACATACATACATACATAATTGGTCAATACAACTCTTCAGTCAGGATTACGACCTAGTTTCTCATACCACTTATGTTGTGTGTGTTAATTTTATACGTAAGTGGCGGGACCTACAGTTTAAAGTCGACTCCGAACGACAGATTTTTTGAGAAACTTTTCATGGCAATTTTACTTTTACTCTCAGAGTTTTTGCCAGAAATCTGCTGAGAGGAAGTCGGCGAAGAAATACTTTTTGTATTTTATTTTGATGTCTCGCCTGGGGCTCGAACCCTGGCTTTTCGTCTAATAAGCCAACACACTACCTACTAGACCACGGCGACTTCATTGATATGTACGCCATGCCAAAAATCTTGCGTCTGTTGCAGATCTGTTGTGCAGCATCTTCTTCCTTTTCCCTGATTTTGTTGGAACTTGTTTAGTACATGGACTGCGTTCACCCGTGGCATCACAACGGGCCGCTATGCGTGCTCAAGTGAGCTTTGTGATATCAGAGCTACCACTACGACTTAACCTGCAGATCTGTTGCGTATAAACCGTCGATTATATGGCATTCTCGACAATTTGGCCCCATTATGTGCAAGTCGGCAATTGTGTTGCCATGCCCATAAAGGCGCATTCACAATTATAGTCAGCTAACTATTCAAAATGGCCGAGGTATGCGGATTAGGTACAATGGGCTTTGAATACAAATTCTAGAACAAAAGTTTTCTTCAAAATTTCGCCAATTCAGCTGTACTTGAACTACAGGCGATGTATATGTATACTAGACAGTACACAATACTCATATTATTTATAAGGGGACCAGATATACAGACCGTAATTCATTGAAAGTTCTACACTCGAATGGTGAAACTGCTACACTGGAATATTGTTGACTAAGAACTTATCTGGTGCTGTTAATGCTATTTTCGCTATTTAATCTGTCGTGCTTTTCATTGTAAAATATTGTTACGCTTTTATCTTTTATTATGCTTTGTGCCACTATCCACAACTTTATGTAAACGACAACAATTGCTTTGTTTGTTATTCCTTTGTTTACACCCTTTCCATAAACAATAACAATTACTAGACAATTGTTCGACAGATCTTTGTAACGGAGATATTCAAACCACGATTACTCTCTTCAAACGCATCGCGTCTTCACACAAGACTGACTGAACTTTTACTAACTCACTCGCTTGATTTGTCTTGCCTTTTATATGGCAGAGTAAACAGTCTGAAGAATGTTCTTGAAGACGAATGTTCCTGGCTTCGCCTTCTCAAAATCTTTATAAATGTAAACATCGTTCTTTTATTATTGTTGTTTGTGTATTTTGTTTACATTTATTCTTGTAGTGTTTGTTGTTGTATTTTTGTTTACTTGTTTAGCATTTTAATATTAAGTGATGTAAAAGCAAAACTCGAGTATCTAGATTCGTCATTTTGTAACAATATTTTGCTACCCAATATAGGAAGTCTGTTTTGCTCTTTTTTGTAAATTTCATTTACAACACCTAAAAATATGCAACAAAATATTTTTATTTGAGTTATTGTTTAAAAGGTTTCTAAAGTTTAAAAACAACAAAATGGGGGAAAAAATAAAATTGTTTTATAACATATAAGAATGAAATTGTTTTAATTTTTCTGTAGTTTTTTTTTGATTAAAAAAAAGCATAATTGTAACCCTAAAAATATGCTTTAGTATATAACAAAGCATTGAAAATTTGATGCAAGAGATTACTTTTGATATTTTTCTCCTGTTGTTGTGTTTTGCATTCACCTAAATTCTCTAAGCTTAACAAACTCTATACATCACTGGGTAAAATGTTTGTAATTTAGAGTTTAAAAACGTAAAACTAGAGAACAATAAAGCATAGTTTAATCCTGCTGCTTCCTACATACCTTTCAACAAAAAAAAAAAAAAAAAAACTGTGGGCAGAAAATTCTTTTTATTATTGAAGTTGTGAGTTTACAACAGGAAATAAATTTAATTTCACCTCCTGGTTTTCCATTTTAATTTTTCGATTTTTCGAAAACAAAACTGATGTACCAATACCATCAGACACCGTAAATTACAACACAATCACAAATGGATGAATGGATGGAATGGATGGGATGGGACAGACAGACAGCATCTCGTACAATGCATGCATGGGGATGTATAAATAAAAAACAGTAAAAAACAACAACAACAACAAACAATAAAATTCCTGTAAAATATTAATACTCAACTCTGTATACACAACAACACACGAAAAAAACAACACATTTTTGTAGGGCCATGATCCTTTTGATACTTTACTTGCATATTTTTTCACACACAGCCTTTACCACTGACTGACTGACTGACATGCAGTTTTGCATGTGTACGCGAATGGACTCATATCACCATGATGATGATGAGGATGATGTGTATGCTACTGCTAATGACGTTGTGCTTGTGTGTGTCTGAGTAGAGAAGAGGTGAGCCTATAACTGTGTGTGGGTGTGCATGAGTTTTTGTAAACACCCCAACAACAAATATTTGATTGTGATTGTATTTGTATTTCTTTTGTGTTTTTCTCTCTTCTTTTTCTGCTCTTTTGTTGTTTGTTTGGTTTTATTCAGAAATTTTGAATTGTTTTCCGTAAAAAATGACAATAACACACGAGGGGGGGCGGTATATATATTTCCGAAAAATATTTATTGAAATTTTTTGTTTTTGTTTTTACTTGGTATTGTTGTACAGAAATCAGGTAAACTTTGTAAAACATTGAAGTAAAATTGAGGGAAATTGCTACAATGAAGTGAATACGCTGTGGGGTTGATGAACCCATCGAATTTTTTTTTTTAATTTAAAAAGTAAGTGAAGAAATTTTAACTTTCTTTAGAAACATTGAATGCAGAGGCATGGACTCTAGTAAGCACTAATGAAGCAGCCTTGGGAGTATTCGAGAGGAAGGTTCTACGTAAGAGATTCGGTCCAGTGCAAGTTGGCGATTATTTCCGCATCCGATCCAACAGTGAGCTGTATTAGCTCCTCAACGATATGGACGTTGTGCAGCTTATTAATATTCAGTGGCTGCGTTAGCTCGGCCATGTCGTTCGAATGGAGGAGGATGCTCCTACGAGACGGGCATTTAATAAGGGTATCTGCGGAAGTCGGCGAAGAGCACGACCTTGTTTGAGTTGGAAGGACGAAATCGAGGAAGCCTTGTCTTCGGTTAGTGTGACCAACTGGTGTAGGCGAGCAAGAAGCAGAGGCTCCCGGCAGGATGTGTTAAGTCAGGCCGAAATCCCTTAATCGTGTTGTTAAAATCGGGTCAATTAATTAAGTAAAGCAAAGAATGCATAGAACATTTCGTAATCAACATTTTGTCACAATCTTCCATCTTCCTTAATGAATATTTGAAAGAATTGTTACTTGAATGCTTGCATTGATAAGTTTTGATTAACCCGTCTTTGTAATCAGCATCAAGGCTTTGCGTTTTTAGCATGGCTCCCTTTGAATCAAGCTCTAAGACAGCCTAAATGTTTGATGAATTCAGTGATCGAATCGTTTTCTATTAGAGATAAACTATCGTGGTATGATGAGCCAAAATGATAGAACTCCTCTTCAAGTTTCTTTTTCATTTTCAATCGAAGTTATTTGCTGGTAAGCAAAGTCCCCTGCGAACGTTCATCACTTCGCCTTCTCGAAATCTCTATAATTGTAAACATTGTTGTTTACGTTTATTATTGTAGTGTTGTTGGTATATTTTTTGTTTACTTGTTTACCTTTTTTTATGCTGGTGTTTGTTGGTATTTTTTTGTTTACTTGTTTACAATTTTTTTATGCTGGTGTTTGTTGTTATAGAAGTCGCCGTAGTCTAGTAGGTAGTGTGTTGGCTTATTAGACGTAAAGCCAGGGTTCGAGCCCCAGGCCAGACATCAAAATAAAATACAAAAAGTATTTCTTTGGCGTAAATAAAAAATTTCTCTGAGTGTAAATAAAAAATTGCCATGAAAAGTTTCTCAAAAATCTGTCTTTCGGAGTCGTCTTTAAACTGAAGATCCTGCCACTCATGTATAAAATTAACGCACACAACATAAGTGGTGTGAGAAACTAGGTTGTAATCCTGACTGAAGGGTTGTAATGACCAATTATGTATGTAAACATCATTGTTTACATTGATTCTTGTGGTGTTGTTTGTGTATTTTTGTTTACTTGTTTACCATTTTTTATGCTGGTTTTTGTTGTTATAGAAGTCGCCGTCGTCTAGTAGGTAGTGTGTTGGCTTATTAGACGTAAAGGCAGGTTTCGAGCCCCAGGCTAGACATGAAAACAAAATACAAAAAGTATTTCTTCGGCGACTTCCCCTCAGCAGATTTCTGGCAAAAACTCTGAGAGTGTAAATAAAAAATTGCCATGAAAAGTTTCTCAAAAATCTGTCGTTCGGAGTCGTCTTTAAACTGTCGGTCCCACCACTCATGTATAAAATTAACACACACGATATAAGTGGTGTGAGAAACTAGGTCGTGATCCTGACTGAAGGGTTGTAATGACCAGTTATGTATGTAAACATCGTTGTTTACATTGATTCTTGTGGTGTTGTTTGTATATTTTTGTTTACTTGTTTACCATTTTGTTATGCTGGTATTTGTTGTTATATTAAGCAGAGCAATAATTTGTATACAGGTTCATTGTTTTGTTTTTGTAACTTTTGTTTATAATTTTAATGTTAAACGATGTAAACATCGTAGATACATTAGTATCTAGATTTGTTTCCATTTCGTAACACTATGTTCAATCCAGACATAATCGGTTTTCAGTTAAAGAGTGTAAAAATTGCTTAAAATTGTTATGGGCACTTAAAATTATTTGAAATCATTTGAAATCTTTTGTTTTAAATTGAAATTGTAAACAAAATTTAAACAAAATTTAAAAATAATTTAATTTATTGATTGTAATTGTAATTGCAACACTGTATAATAAGCCAATATTAAGTAAAAGTAAACTTTTCCAAAAGTTACTTTCTTTTTTTTTGATTTCTTAACATTCATTATCGCAGAGAAGCTTATTCTGCGAATATAATTTACTTTCCCTACAATGTGTGGACGTTGCCTTTAAACTGTGTGTGGATAATTTATTGCCCCCCCAGAAAACTTTCGCTTTAAAAATTTTCTTCTAAAAAAAAAAACATAATAAAGGATGTGAGCATTAAATTCTTTTCATTGTTTTTTCTTTTCCTGTTGACAACAAATTTATGACTCTCCCGCTCTCGCTCTCCCTCCCTCTCTCCCTCTCGTTCTTTAGAAAGAAAGAAATCCAGAGCAAATAATTTAAACTCTGCTTAATTAAAAAATTTGCTTAAAACGAGTCTTAAAAAGTGAACAGCATAATGAAATTCACATTTGCAATGATTTATAATCGAGTAACACTAACACGAAATCCACACTTTTCCAGTTTTTTGTTTTTGGAAATTCAATAAAAAAAACCGGAAAACTTTTATACTCTCGATGCAGTGAGTGGATTACAGTGGTGGTGCTCACACTAAATGTGAAATAAAGTGAAGTGCACTGCAGTTCGTTAAAAATTGAAACGAACTTTTCTTTCGTTTTTATTGATCAATAAATTTGTTTTCGTTTTCAAAAAAGAATAAAATTTAGTTATGAAAACATATCTCTTTTTTTAATGTTTTCGATGCAAACTTTATTGATTTATCACTTGTGATCCGAATGATGAATGAATAAATGAATGAAAATGGTTTCCTGTTTAGTGGCCAATTTCGTTATCGAAATGATTTTGTTTTTCTATTCATTTTGTTCTTCATTTAACATAGTTTTACTTTCTATTAAAATATGAAAAACAAAAACAAAAAATATTTGAAATTAAAGGAGAAATAAATTTAATCATCATGAGATTATCTCACCAGAAGTGGACAGTGTGAAGCCCATAACCCTGTTTCTGTAAGAAAAACGTTTGTTTTTATGAGAATTTTTTTGAATTTTGTTTGTGTTTTCCAAACAACCACACGTTCATCTTATAGAAACTGGGCAATAGGAAGTGTGGTTCAATCGGCAGATAACGTTCGGGTAATCTAACTCCTTCAGATGGTTAAGTAATCCGCATTTTCTCCACACTGCCATCAATAATTCCAAGCATTGTGTTAAATATAGTTATTGATAGGACACATACATACATACTGTTATGTTTTTACCTTTTAAAAATGTTTAAAATATGTTTAATTAAAATTCTTTATTATGCGCATAATTCTGTGTGCCACTGTTCATAAGTTGATGTAAACAACAACAATTGCTTTTCCTTGTTATTTCTCTGTTTACATCCTTTGCATAAACAATAACAATTACTAGAAAATTGTTCGACAGATCTCTGTAAAGGAGATCTTTAAACCACGATTACTCTCTTCAAACGCACCGCGTACTTACGTTAAGTGTATTAATTTTATACATGAGTGGCGGGACCTACAGTTTAAAGTTGACTCCGAACGATAGATTTTTTGAGAAACTTTTCATGGCCATTTTTTATTTTTACACTCAGGGTTTATGCCAGAAATCTGCTGAGAGGAAGTCGCCGAAGAAATACTTTTTGTATTTTGTTTTGATATCTGGCCTTGTGCTCGAACCCTGGCTTTCCGTTTAGTCTGATTGGTATCAATTCCAAATCTTGACTGCGATATCACAGTGATACATAAGGGTCTCTGTCGCCAGTCCTTTTTTGGACTTACTAAATACCAACAAGCAACCGCCAATCGCTGAAGATATTGTTAAGTTTTTACCTTTTAAAAACGTTTAAATTATGAGCTCGTAGATTGCAAATAAAATAAAAATAAATTTGGTGTTTAGTTTTAATTAAAATTTTTTATTATTCGCACAATTCTGTGTGCCACTGTTTACAACTTGATGTAAACAACAACAATTGCTTTTCCTTGTTATTTCTCTGTTTGCACACTTTGCATAAACAATAGGCAATTATTCGACAGATCTTTGCAACGGAGATCTTCAAACCACGATTACTCTCTTCAAACGCACCGCGTACTTATGTTGTGTGTGTTAATTTTATATATCAGTGGAGGGACCTATAGCTTGAAGTTGACTCCGAACGATAGATTTTTTGAGAAACTTTTCATGGCAATTTTTGTTTTTACTCTCAGAGTTTTTGCCAGAAATCTGCTGAGAGGAATCGTCCAAAATTATTTTATTTCATTTCATTTGTCAGATGTCTGACCTGAAGTTTGAACCATGGCCTCACGTTTAAAAGCCAACACACTACCTTCTAGACTACGACGACTTCTGCACATAACGTTCGGGTAATCTAACTCCTTCAGATGGTTAAGTAATTTACACTTTTTCCAACTGAAATATGAAATATATTTCTTAGGCGACTTCCTCTCAGCAGATTTCTGGCAAAAACTCTGAGTGTAAATAAAAAATTGCTCAATAATCTGTCGTTCGGAGTCGACTTGTAAACGGTAGGTCCCGCTACTCATGTATAAAATTAGCACACACAACATAAGGGGTGTGAGAAACTAGGTCGTAATCCTGACTGAAGGGTTGTAATGACCAATTATGTATGTGTATGTATGTCACGGTTCAAACCCCAGCTCAGACATCATATCAATTTCTCAAAATTCTGTCGTCGTGAGTCCACTTCAAATTGTCGCTCCCGCCACTCATGTGTAGGAATTAACACTCAAAATGTTATTGGTTTGAGAAGCTAAGTCGTAATCCTGACTGAAGGGATGTAATGAACAGTTATGTATGCGATAGGACACATACGTTTCGCACAATTAAGAGGACAAAATAGTCAAATAAACTTTAAAATTAAAAAAAAATAAAAAAAATTTTTTTAAATTTTTAAAAAAATTTTTTTTTTTTTTTTGTTTCATACAATTTATGTCCTGTGTCCTGCATACAAAGTTTGCCTGTAATGTATTACAGATTTTATGAGTGTTTGTTTGCTTTTGGTTTTCTATTGTTGGATTTTTCAAACGATTTTTACAATAAACGTTTGCCAATATTTACAAGATTTACTTGAGTGCAGTTTTGTTTTCCTCTTTTTTTTGGTTTCTTTTCTTGTAAAGCTTTTGAAATTACCATCACCAGTGCTTGCTTTTATTTCCATTGAAAAGAAGTTTTTTTTTTGCTCGGAATCTGGCTGGTTCAGCATTTAATTCTCTGAAATCTGTTGTGGATGATACTGGCAGCTATTGCTGTAGATGTCACATCATCGTCAGTTATGGGGTTAAAAGACAATTTGGCCGCTTGTCAAAAGAATAGAAAGAAAAAAATATAAAAAGAGAATGAAAAGAAAGTGTAGCTGTAACGCCATAAAAGGATTTTTTTTTATAGAATTATGGGGTCTCTGTACAGGGTGACATGGAAAATAATATTTGCAAAGCCAAATACAATGGAAGAAAAACTGAATCAAATATTTAGGAGAATGAAAATCAAACAAAAATGAAGGAAAATTAAAACAAAAAATAAAATTTTAAATTTCTAAATAGGCTTGCTTAAGAGCCTATTAATTTGATTTTTCTTTAAATTCATATTTTTCTTGGCTTCTGTCTTTAAAACTGCAATTCTTAAGCATCTCTCTTCTCTTTCTTTCCTTGGTGCTGCTCTTTTTACATAAATTTTCTGATTTTTTTTTCTATTTTTTTGTGGCAACTGAATTTCAAAAACCCCACAGAATAAAACATGTTAACTGTCACTCTTAAAAAAATTGTTTATGAAAGAATATTTTAAACTTCTCCTCTCCCGTTCCTTTGAATATAAAAGAAAAATCTCTGTTGTAATCAGAAATGAAAAGAAAAACTTTGTGGCTGGCAGTAATGGAATCATTTGGCACTTCTTTGCCAGAGAAAAACCAAAAAAAAAACTAAAAAAAGCTAAAAACTGCATACACAAGCATCTTTAGTTTGCTGTTTGAAGAGTAAAAGCCAATTCAAAATTATAATAAGAAATCCGAAAACAAGATTTTAAGATTCTAAAATAAGAAAGTAAGTCAAGTGGGTTAATAAATTTTTTTCTTTTAAAAACAAAAAAAAACAAAATTAGAATTAAAACTAAAAGAAAATTTTCCTTTAAAAATTTGAACTCATTTTGAATGGCAGTTGAATACTATGAATTGCTCAATGCTAATGTGAATTGTGTTTCTATCAGAGATCAGCAATCAGTATTCAAAAAGATGAGTAGAATCGATTCATACTCATAATTTCTGACACTTTCATTCAGACGCATTCATACTTATTTTAATATCGTGGAATCTCCTCTACTCATATTCAAAGTTTGAAGTACTCACCATACTCATACTTAACAACACGTATGATGTGTTATTGATTTCGACTCTCCCTAACTCAACATACATATACACGAAGCCCAAAATAAGTATGAGTCGCTTACGAACATTAAAATACTTACTAGAAGGTTGTGTGTTTGCTCTGCTTGCTGCTCTGTCTTTTTTCTGTTTTTGTAAATGCCTAGCAACAACTAAGTCTGTCAATTGTATATTTATAAGTATTACAAGTATTTTTCTAATCTAAATGAATCTAAATGAGTAAGCTTATGAATCAAACATACTTCGAATGGTATGAGTTTGATGTCAACCTTGTACGCATACTCATTGCTCCTGTACTTATAAATCAACGTTGTTGTGAGTATGAATGAATCAGAGTTTGTAGTTAAATTTCAATATTGTTGACTCACTTATATTCAAAATTTCATGAGTGCTTATGAGTAGCGAAAAAGGATTCATTGCTGATCTCTGGTTTCCATGACCGATACACAATTCTTTCTGACCTAGTAGCCTTTCTGTAGCAAAAGTTGTATTTACTACAGAATTAAGGATGCAAGTAGTTGAAAAAATAGAGTTCTTCTGGCGACTTCCTCTCAGTAGATTTCTGGCAAAAAAATCGCAGACTAAAATAAAATTGCTATGGATAGTTTGTCAACTCAAAATCTTGCCTTCGCCACACATGAATACTACTTAATACACATAATATAGTCTAGTAGATATGGTGTTGGCTTATTAGACGTAAAGCCACGGTTCAAAGCCCAGGTCAGATATCAAATCGAAAATATGGAAAAAGAGATTTCTTCTGGCAACTTCCTTTCAGCAGTCTGCTGGCAAAGGGCAGCTAATTTATATCCATCAATCATTCCATCAATCATCGAAGCATAACCTGCCTAATCATATGTTAATGTTATATGTTAATGTTAAAGCCTGTCTTACAGAAAATTACTCTGTAAAAGGCCAGCTGATTTATATCCATCAATCATTCCATCAATCACCGAAGCATGACCTGCATATGTATCTTCAGTATTAATGTACGAGAGAATAATTATGAGGACGAAAGTGCTAATTTTGATACAGATGACAAAGATCGCATGGATCAGCAGATATGAATTTCGCAGAAAATGATTTAAAGGCCCTGAAAATTGTTGTCAAGCTCTAGAACAACTTGCAATATCTTGGCAGTAACGTGATCAGCAGCATATTCAGCACTTGTTTTGCAGCATATTCTTGAGAGATTTCGAGAGGCGATCTGTTGTCATTCCAAGGTATTTAAATTTTACAAGCCTTTAGTGTCCTTGAAGTCGCTGTAGTCTAGTAGATAGCGTGTTGCTACCAGGTCAGACATCAAAGCGATATAAGAAAAAAATATTTCTTCGGTGACTTCATCTCAGCTGATTTCTGGCAAGAACTCTGAGCGATAAAATAAAATTGCCATACAAAGTTTCTCAAAAATCTGTCGTTCGGAGTAGGAGTATTAAACTGTAGGTTTCGCCATTCCTGTATAAAATTAACTTACATAACATAAGTGGTGTGAGAAGCTAGGTTGTAATCCTGACTGAAGGGTTGTACAGAGCAATTATGGAGAACTGCACAGTTAAACTGTGTAAGTCTGAAATTGAATTAAATTTTTATGCTCGATATTATTATTTTTTGTATTTAAAATCTTAAAAGAATGCACCTGTTGTGATTGGCATTACAAGGTTAAATAATAGAAAATAAATAAAGTTTTTACCGAAATGTCTAGGCAATGTCTTGATGAAACCAAAGAACATAACAATTTCGAAAGCAAAATCATTCGTCTTTCTTTTGAATTTAAAATTCAAAAATTTAATTTCATTTTCTAATTACCCACCCCGCCATCTTCAATCGTTTTGCTTTGGATTCCAGCTGTGTGTCCCTGTTCAGGTGTGTCTCTGTTCTGTTTAATTTGACGGTAATTTATTGTGATTATAATTTAACACCCGACTAAATACTCTTTTGGAAAATACTATAAAATTTCCTTTTGATCTTCTATTCCTCTCTTATTTTTTTTCCCCGTTTCCCTTAACATTAAAATTTTCAGGTGGATTACAAAGATTTTACTCAAGTTTCTATGGCTGTCTGTCTGCCTCCGCGTGCCTGACTGCCTCCATGCCTTCTGTCTGTTGCTGTCTGTAAGCAGAAGAATATGACGTGGTGGTGTTGTGGCAACTTTAGAAATGCGCGAAAAGTCAACAGCTTAAGTGATGAAATTGTCAAGGCATTGTATTGAAGAGATTTTCTCCTCTGCTATGCTTCTCTTCTCTTCCCCATTTTCCTCTGTGTTTTTCTACTTTGGAATCAAATGACAATTAAAGGATTTTTGGTGAAATTATGACACACAGTTAGAAAGGGATTTTCGAAAATATGAAAAACAGTTTTCATTATGCTGTTTAAACAATTCCTCAATAATTATTTAGAAATGTTAGAGGGGTGTTTTGAAACAGGATGAGGGACTTAAATACACTTTAAAAGAAATGGCAACGTTTCAGTTTCTTAATGGGTGAATGGCGGGACTACTTAAACTCCAAAAGAGCACAATTAGCCACATTGCTGAGCATTGGAGTGTAACAAATATTCTTCTTTGGTTCTTTTCTTCAATCGACCCCTTCCCGACCCATTTGGAATGAGGTAAAGGGCAGGTGGCTGAAACTAAACTTTCCAAACCATATTTTGAAATAATTTTTCAACTAATCTTGCAACATCTTGATTAAGTTCTAAAAGTTCAGTCAGTCTTGTGTGAAGGCGCGGTGTGTTTGAAGAGAAAAATCGTGTTTTGAAGATGTCCATTACAAAGATCTGTCGAACAATTGTTATTATTAACGCAAAAAAGTGTAAAAAGGAATACAAAACAAAGCAATTGTTGTTGTTTACATCAAGTTGTGAACAGTGGCACAATTTTAATTAAAACTAAACACAAATTTATTTTTATTTTATTTACAATCTACAAGCTCACATTTTAAACGTTTTTTAAAAGGTACGTTGACATCGTATCACTGCTTTTAAATCGGGCTGTACACTCCAGGCATTTTCCTTGATATTTTCCAAATAAATTATATTTGCTACACGCTCGATTTCAGCAGAACACAAACATTGGAATATTTCTGGCTCCACCCTATCTTAGTGCCATAGGAGCTTAGCTTTGAAGTTGCTAGGGTTGGTTAGCCAGCTTTACCACCCAATTCCTAAGGCTTACGGATGTCTCAATAAATTTAATTTTCAATAATAATTTGATGCAAATGCCGTATTAGACCAGAGACAATGGTTCAGGCATACATAATTGGTCATTACAACCCTTCAGTCAGAATTATGGACCTAGTTTCACACACCACTTATGTTGTGTGTGTTAATTTTATACATGAGTGGCGGGACCTACAGTTTAAAGTCGACTCCGAACGACAGATTTTTGAGAAACTTTTCATGGCAATTTTATTTACTCTCAGAGTTTTTGCCAGAAATCTGCTGAGAGGAAGTCGCCGAAGAAATACTTTTTGTATTTTGTCTTTGATGTTTGGCCTGGGGCTCGAACCCTGGCTTTTCATCTAATAAGCCAACACACTACCTACTAGACCACGGCGACTACCACTTCAGGCATTTCGATCAAAATACGAAGAAAAATATTTCTTTCGGGTGACTTCCTCTCAGGAAAATTTTTCGTAAGACTCTGAGAATGTAAAAGAATTGCCAAGAGAAGCGTGTTATCGTGCAATCGATGTTAAAACTGTACGTTCCACCACTAATGGATAAAATTAACACACAGAACATGAGATGCTGTGAGAAGCTAGGTTGTAATCCAGACTAAAGGAGAGCCAGAAGGTAGTATTTCAAGGTCTCTTGTTGCCAATTCATTTAGTAAAAAATTTCCTGATTTTTTTAATGAATACAGCTGCTTGGAAACGTATTACATTTGCATCTTGTTTACAGATTAATTGACACACCAGCATATAAGTTATCAAAGACACAAACCATATTTTAAAGCCACGTAACAAAAAAAAAAACTGTTCATTAAAGGCATTTGGTTTGTCCTCCACTTTCAAGAGCTTATGGCACTCGTGCAAATTCGTTACATCAAGTGCTTTGATGCTTTTCAATTAATTTTTTTTTGGGGTTTTTATGCTCTTGGCTTTATGTTGCAATTACTGGCGTTATCATATGCATGGCACACGCCTATAAAATTAATGCCTATTCTAGACACAAAAACCAACCACATACACTTAAGCGATATACGTTGACCTTTAAGAATTTAATCACATGTTAGCACTTCATTATCTCAGGACAAATTTCATTGAGATTTGATTTTATATGTTTGAAAACCCAGACCACCATCCTTACGATTACATTAGAAAAACAAGGAAATTAAATTTTCTTTGAATTTGGGAAAGGGGATGCCAGACGCATAAGACAAGAAAAAAATACGATTTTTTTATGCTACAATCCAAGCAATAAAAGCGAGAAAAACTCATAAAATTTTTTACCAGAAAAATCGTTAAACGTTAACGCAGAAAACGTAGAAAATCATTTGCCCCCCCCCAGTAGTTGTGGTTATTTAGACACGTACATGCCATACCAGTGAAATAAAGCTGCTGCTGCTGCTGATGGAATGGATGGATTGGTTTGGTGGGTGGCTTTAAGAATTGTTTCTTTTCCTTTACAACTATAACTACATTAATATGGTATTCTCTGTCTCTGTCTCTGTCTCTCAATCGTTCTTTCTCTTTTTTATTTATAGGCTTGAAGTTTTAACAAATTTATTACTTTACGCCCGAGTGAGTTGTTTTCAGTCTTTCTCTCGCTTCTCTACCTCTCGCCAAGTTTCTTTTTCTGGATTTTTTCTGCCAATTTTAGTTTAGTTTTCTACGAGTGTACATAAGAGTAAGAGTATGTCCAGAGCAAGTGTGTAGATGTGTTTTTAAAAGGAAAGTGTTTTCAAGTCCTTATTTTGATTGCTTTTAAATGCCATTTTCATTTTCATTTTCTTCATCACTTAACTTTTTTTTATAGAAAAATTCTGTGTTTTTTTCTTTTTCGAGATTTTTTCCTTTCATATGGAATTTCTTTTTAATAAGTAAGAACGACAAAAAAAAAGAAAAGAAAACATATAATATTTTATGGCCTTTTATTATAAGAAAAAAAAGAAAAAAAAATAAAGCGGGCAGCAGAAGCCAAGCCTCACTTCTTATTAATTTCCTTGTGAAAAACACTTTTCACTTCTAAAACAACAACAAATCGTTGCAATTGAGTTCATTTCTTTTTCAATTTCTTTTTCATTTAATTTCACTTTAATTTTATTTTCCCTCCTACCCTCCCTAATTTTATTCACCATAAATTTCAAATTCGAAATGTTTTGCACTTGGGCCAGCCAGCCAGCTTTTGTGGTCATTTATTAATTTTCCTTTTTTTTGGCTTTGGCTTTGGCTTTGAAGTAATACCACACACACGCACACCCATCCTCCAAACGCTTATGAAAGTAACAATTTCATGTTTTTAAGGCCAATTTGTTAAAATCAAATCGTCGAAGAAATTCATAAATTTTTTCCAGGAACAGAAACACACAAAAAACCTTCTTGTTTTTTTATGGCTTTGCTGCTCCAGCATTGTTGTAAAGCAAAATTAATGTCTGGCAAGATTTTTTTTTAATTGAATTAAAATGGATTTCATGCTTGACAGCACTAAGGTTATTTGTTATAGTCAGAGACGAATTTCAGTTCTTTTCTTTTGTTTTTTTATGGAAACTAAACATATATTGTAAGCAGGACGAATCAAAACAGATGCTTAGTGTTCCAAGGATTATTGCTTCTAAGCTAAGCCTAGATTTGTCATAATTTCTCTCCAGCTCTGTCCACTTCTGTTCGAATCTCCAAGTTCCTCAATATTGTTAAAAGTACTGGGAATATTCTGATATTGCATGAACCATTTCTAATGCCCTGACAAATTTCCGATGCTGTTTGCTTCCATTAAATATAACTACCCTCTTAGAACACTGCATACATACATACATACATAATTGGGTCATTACAGCTTTTCAGTCAGGATTATGACCTAGTTTCTCTCACCACATATCGAAGCCTCCATTCTATAACGTTCTAAGTGTACTTAAAAGGTTTTTAATATTCTTGCATTTTTAAATTCTACGTTCTCTAACTTAAATACTGTCAAAATTTGGTTAAAATGAGCCGATCCGTTCCGAAGTTATAGGGAAAAATCTACTTAAAATACACATATAGTCGTATATCGCTAGAAAACTTTGAGAGCTCATAACTCAAAAAACACTTTTTCGACTTAGAATGTTATAGAATGGAGGCGTCGATATGTTGTGTGAGTTAATTTTATAAATGAGTGGCAGGGCCCACATATTAAAGGCGACTCTGAACGTCAATATTTTGTGAAACTTTCATGACAATTTTATTTACACTCAGATTTTTTGCCAGAAATCTGCTGGGCGGAAGTCGCCGAAGCAATATTTTTTATATTTTCGTTTTGTTGAAGATGCTTGAACCCTAGCCTCACGTCTAATAAGCCAACACACTACCTACTAGACTACAGCGACCTCAAGGACACTAAAGGCTTGCAAAATTGAAATACCTTGGAATGACAACAGATCGCCTCTCAAAATCTCTCAAGCATATGCTGCACGACAAGTTGCTCTAGAGCTTGACAACAATTTTCAATTTTGTCATCCGTATCAAAATCTTTACTTTCGTTCGCATAATTATTCTCTCGTACATTTGTATATAACTATGCAGGTTATGCTTCTGTGACTGATGGAATGATTGATGTAATGATTGATGGAATGATTGATGGATATAAATCAGCTGCCCTTTGCCAAATTCATTTACTTAACAATTACAATTCATACGTTAACACTGAAGATACATATGCAGGTCATGCTTCGGTGATTGATAGAATGATTGATGGATATAAAACAGCTGCCCTTTTACAGAGGAGGAATTTTCTATAAGACAGACTTAGATATTACTCTCCTCTTAGAAAAGTGGTAGTGACTCACACGAGTTATAAATAATCTGATTTAGGTTTTAGATAGTCTACATCAGGCATAAGTCTCCGTAGTCTAGTAAATAGTGTAATAACTTATTAGACGTAAGTCCACGGTTCAAACCCCTGGTCAGACATCTCCAACAAAACCATATATTACTCTCAAGAGCCTTCTGGCAAAAACACTGATATTAAAAAAATTAAATTGCTATGAAAAGTTTCTCAAAAATCTGTCATTCGGCGTCGACTTTAAACTGTATGTCCTGCCACACATGTTTAAAATTAACACACACAAATTGAGTGATGTGAGAAGCTAGGCCGTAATCCTGACCGAAGGGTTGTAATGACCAATTACGTGCGTACATCAGGCTTGGATTATCGCTTTCATCGTCCGCCCTTAGAAATGTCTTTGCTCGATTGCTTAGAACGTAAACTCTTGTTTATTGATGGTCTATTAAAATTGCTTTGCCGCGTTTGTACTGTGGCTATTTGAAAATGAGATTTAAATTAGTCTTTAAAGCCTTCTATGACTGAATAAAAAAATATAAAAAATATTTATTTTCTTCCCCTTTTTTTTCTCATTTCAGTTCATATTATTGCTCATGTTTTCCGGGCTTTAGTGGCGTGGACTGTGGTCGTGGTCCTTTGTGTGATGATCCCCATACGAATATATGTCAAAATGGCGGCACTTGCAAGTAAGTTTTCATATAAAAATCATATTTCATCTGAAATTTAAAAAAAATTAAATCGGAATACTCTCTGTAAAGCTCTCCTCTTTAGTTTTAACCCAATTATCCTTAAAAAGTTGTGTTTATTTTGCAATAAATAACATGATATTCAAGCGAAATTACTCTCAAACCATATTGTGAAGCAATTGACAGCAATATCATCGTCTTACATTACATTAATATTCACAGCTGCTACCTGCTGGTTTTTAACGTCTATTGATATTGCAACAAATAAAATTATTTGCCTTCAAAGAACTCTACCCACAAACCAAAGAATCCTTCGCAACCATCCAGCCAGCCCAAACAAACGTCAATAATTCTTTGTTAAAAACTGAATGAATTTTGTCGACATGAGAAAAATTTTGAAAAGCCCATCTTTTTTTATTATTGTTGGCACACGCTTACACACACATACACACACTCATGCAGAGACATAAATACTACTGCAGACATAATATCCTTCAAGGTCCTTTGCGCCTCTTAACGAGTACATATAATTTGATTTGATTTGTGTGTGAATTATAAATGAAATGAGACTTCTTGGAGGAGAGCATGTTGTCCTTAGGATACCAAACATTGGCACTTTCATTCTCTTCTCCACGTAATGAATGGCACATTCAGTACTGCATCATTTTCTAAGTAGCAAAAGAGGCAGAAGAGACAGAAGAGAAAGAAAGATATTAAATTACCTATGAAATGATGTGAAATCATTTGAGAATATCAACGACAAAATACTTATGAAAACAATAACAACAAAAACAAAAACTAAAAAGTCAAAAGTTGCAGAAAAGAAAACAAAAAAAGAAATGAAAGTGACGTTGAATAGAAATTATGCCTCAAAGTATGGACAAAAGGCCAGGTGTGCTTGGTTATACAGAGGTTCCATCACTTTAAAGGATGCAAAACTTTAAATTGTAAAAGAGTTTTAAGAGATAGTCGACTAAAGTCTGTATCACTAAGAGGTTTTCCTAGAACATCCAAACCAAAATCAAAGAAGCTTTCTTCCCCTACGGCGTAAGGCTGGTCATGAACAATTTCAATTGTTCCCTCAAAGAACATTCGTTAATGCGTCTCGCATAGGTACTCAGAATGCAATGTTGAGTGACGAACTCAACAGCTACGTTATAAAGGGTCCGCCAAATAACTTTTTTTTTTGAAAATGCTTTAAAAAGCAAGGCCTTGCATTAAACATAAGTTTCTGCCGAAATCGCCGTGGTCTAGTAGGCATTGTGTTGGCTTAATAGACGTGAGGCCTCAGGCATGTCCAACTAAACGAAAATCTGAAAAAATATTTCTTCTTCTATTTTCTCTCAGCAGATTTCTGGCAAAAATTCTGAGAATAAAAATAAAAAATTGCCATGAAAAGTTTCTCAAAAATCTGCCCTTCGGAGTTAACTTTAAACTATAGGACCCGCCATTCATGTATAAAAATTAACGCACAACATTCGCGGTGGTGTGAGAAGCTAGGTCGTAATCCTAGCTAAAGGGCTGTAATGATCAATTATGTATGTATGTATGTATGTTCTGCCGAATATGTGACTCCAAGCTCGTGTTCGTTTAACAAAATTGGATGCAGTATGTGATCAAAAAAACTTTTGACTCAATAGTTACGATTTAGTTTCGATTTACGTCCCCTCGATTAACGTTGTTTCGATTTCCGTCATCAAATTTTTTGTTCCCCCTAACTTCAATTTGCGTCGTCATTCGAATTTTTTTAGAACCAACTGCGACGTAAATCGAGGGTTACTGGAACTTTTTTAAGTTCCTTGTTAAAAACATACTATTTTGTCGTATGAGCAATCGATTTACGTCGTTTCGATTTACGTCGCCTTTTTTTAGAACCAACTGCGACGTAAATCGAGGGATTACTGTATTTATGGTATGGTATGAGCGATTTTTGTTGTTGTTGAAAAACAAATTAATTATACGCCTGAGTACAATTTTTATGTAATTTCTCTCGTTTTGCGTTGAAATATTATTTTACATCCGCGAAAAAAGCCACGACGTATTTTAATTTGTTCAACATTTTTGATCGCTTCAAATATGGTGTGTTATTGTGGGTAATGCATAATGAAATTACCCAACAATGAATGTGTGTGTGTGTGGTGGTTTTAATTAAATCCATATTACCAGTCACGAATCATCTTCCACCGCAATCGTAATAAAATTTCTGAATAATTTTTTCAATTATTTTTCCATTCTTTTTCGTATGTAAATCATTATCAATCATTGAAATGAAATTCTACTGACCTTTATTACGTTTAATTGCATTTCATTCTTTCCTACTCTTCTCTTCTCTTCTTTTCTTTTGTGAAACGTGCAGACATATTGGAGATGCGGCCATCACCTGTCATTGTCCGAATGGCTATAAGGGCACGAAATGTGAAATTCCCGATATCAGTGATATAACCATGGGTAAGTACAGTTAAAATTCTACCAATAATTCATCATCATTTTCATTGTTTATGTCTCTACAACGGGCCTTTAAAACCTTCACTATTTTTTTTTTTGTTTCGTTTAACCGCACTTTGTTCTTGACATTTCAAGCGTTTAATTGTGCCATTTTGAGACACAATTTTCAGCACGAGTACAAATTTAATTATGGGGTAATAATTATATTATACAACAACAACAACAACAACATTAAAACAACAACAAACAAAAAAAACTTAAAATTCTTTCTTTATACTCTTCCATTCAGCAAGCGTATGTGTAAAGATGAGTTGATTTAAATAAAGAGGACTCCCCCCCAGGTTGAATAACAACAGGCTTTTACATTTACATTTACATTTACAACAACAATACAACATCATTTTGTGTATGGAGGTGGTTGTGAACAAAAGCCTAAAAACCCCCTCTTAAATTGGTGATGTTTGTGCCTCATCATCAGCGCCAACGTCAACATTATTATGATGATGACGGCATCATGCTCATCATCACTAGGCTCAATGGCAGCCAAAACAGGATGTAAATGAGTGCCTTAAGTGTATACGTATGTATGTATGCTTGGCTTATGCATTTTGTTTTTATAGGGGTTTGTACTCACATTTATAAGCTTTAATTGTAAGGCAGTGAAGTGCAAAAAATAGCAGCATTTAATATGTCACAACTGTTTCAAATCAACATTAAATCTCTCTTTTCAAGCTCAAGATTCACAATTTGTCGCATGCAGTTTATACTTGGTTTGTGTCTTTAATAACTTGTAAGGGATTCTGAAATTTAAAATTCAATAACTTATGATCACTTAGTTACTTCACTTGCAACTGCAAACACGAGGCAAACATCGAGGCTTTTATGATGACTTACTTACTGCAACAACAAGAGCAAACGCAAGACATTTTTTGCTTTGAAAACATCGAATTTCGAAACCGAAATGCAAGCCTGTCTTATAGAAAATTCCTCTGTAAAAGGCCAAGTGATTTATATCCATCAATCATTCCCTCAATCACCGAAGCATGACCTGCATACGTATCTTCAGTGTTAATGTACGAGAGAATAATTATGAATTTGGCAAAGAGCAGCTGATTTATATCCATCAATCATCCCATCAATCATCGAAGCATGACCTGCATATGTATCTTCAGTGTTAATGTACGAGAGAATAATTATGGGGACAAAAGTAATGATTTTGATACAGGATGACAAAGATCGCATGGATCAGCAGAAATGAATTTAGAAGAAGATGATTTAGAGGCTCTGAAAATTGTTGTCAAGCACTAGAGGAACTTGGAATATCTTGGCAGCCACGTGATCAGCAGCATAATCAGCATTTGTTCTGCAGCATATTCTTGAGAGATTTTGAGAGGCAATTCCAAGGTATTTCAATTTTGAAAGCGTTTAATGTCCTTGAAGTCGCCGTAGTCTAGAAGATGGAGTGTTGGCTTATTAGATGTGAGGCCAGGGTTCAAGCACCTTCAACAAAACGAAAATATGAAAAAATATTGCCTAGACGACTTCCGCTCAGCAGATTTCTGGCAAAAAATCTGAGAGTAAAAATAAAATTACCAAGAAAAGTTTCTCAAAAATCTATCGTTTGAAGTCGACTTTAAACTGTAGATTCCGCCTCTTATGTATAAAATTAACACACACACAACATAAGTGGTGTGAGAGGCTAGGTCGTAATTCTGACTGAAGGGTTGTAATGACCAATTATGCATGCATGTGTTTAGTGTCCTGCTAGTCTTCTCCTTTTTTTGTGATTTTTTTCCAATCCATTTTTAAAACCTTAAAACTGTTTAACACCATTGTTGCCATTATATTTTATTTATTTATGAATGAATGAATTTATTAATGAAATATTTATTAAAAAATATCTGTTGAAATGCAATCACAGTACACTTATGCTTATGGAAGCAGCAGGGAAAAAATGCATTTTTAATAACGCTTTACAGCGTTTTACTGATCCATGGTGACGTTCATGGTGTTCATGGTGTTCGTGGCACTTTATGGCTGACATAATTTGAATGTTATACCATACAGTGTGTATATAATTGTTGTTGTAAAATCATTGCACTTTAAAAAAAAATATAATAAAAATAACCATGGGTTTTTAATGAATGGCGCGTTAAAACTGCGTTTGAAATTGGTGTTGTTGGTTGGTGAGTTGGAGTGTTGATGTGTGCGTGTGTGGTTTAAAAAAATTTAAATTTTATTTACACACATGCTCTCTCTCTCTCTCTCTCTTGTTGTTGTTTGTTTTATTTATTTATAATTTATAATTAATATTGAAATTGACAGTAAATTGTTTATGAAAACAATGTTAACAAGTTAATCTGTGCATAATGAGTTGACCAAAGAAAAAAACGTGTTTTTTTCTCTTTCATTTCATTTTTATGAAATATTTTCAGTGATTTTGCACAGAAATTTTTGTCAAGGTAAAGCCGTAATTATTGCAGATGTTCTATGCATACATGGGAAGTGTACACATTTGAACATTGTAATGAGAGAGGTTGAGAGAGATTTTTTTAATTCAAAAAATTTTTTTTTCAAATTTTGCTGTGAATTTATTAAAACATTAAACTCCTCGAGATTACGCAATTAAGTGAATCAGAGTCCGAGTGAAGGCTTCTGGATTTAAAAAATGGGAACAAATATTGAGCCTTCAATCGGATCCAAATAATGCATCACGACTGCATCCTCTCTTAGGAATAAGTAGGAGTAAGTAATGTTAAGAGGCGAGCCTCCTTGCAAGATAGGGTCCCAAATAGGGCACATTGTTACGTGTTTACCTTTTTAAAAACGTTTAAATATGAGTTCGTTAATTGCAAAGAAAGTAAAAGCAAATATGTGTTTAATTTCAGTTAAACTCTCCTTATTCTTTACACTACTTTTGTGTCCCACCGTATACAACTTAACGACACGACAATAATAATCTGTTTATTCTTTTTACTAGTTCACACAATTATTCACTTTACAACCACGACTTGTTTTGTTCACACGCAACTTCACACAAGGCTGACTGAATTAACACTGACTGCTGCCTGCTTTGTCCAGCCCTTTTATAGTCCGACACAACCAGTCTAACGAACATTCGTGAAGTGGAAGTTTCGTGTTCTCGCCTTCTCGAGAGTTCTGTTGTTAGTACATTACTGCTTGTGTACTTTGCTTATGTTGTCTATCACATATTTTTCGTAGCTGTTTTATTTTCATTTCGTGTTGTTGTTGGTACCAGGTGCAACCAGGTTCGTTGTACATATGTGTGTGTGCAGCTTTAGATAATCAACACGTTCATTGTATTCTTAGTGTTCGTGTGTATTTGTATTGTGTGGCTTTTGTTTATCGTTATTAATGTTAAACGATATTAGGTCGTTTCGATTTGAGTAATCCAGTTAGGAGATTATATTTCCTTTCTGGTTTTGACCTCATCGTAGTAAGACACATGAGGTAAAAGAATGGCTCTTCCTCCCACTTAGAACTGCAGCTCCTCCAGAAGTCGTGCAAGGAAATGTCAACTCAATCGGCATTAGTGCGATGTGATGGAAGGAGAACATCAGTTTTCTTTTTATTAGACGTGCAGAGCCTCTTGCTGATAACCCTCTTACTGAGCTACTTTTTAAAATGACCTAAGAATGCTCAGTTTAACGAAGACTTTGCCCTGTTACACCGTAGTCTAGTAGGTAGTCAGGTCAGACATCAAAACGGAATATGAAAAAAATATTTCTACGGCGACTTCCTCTCAGCAGATTTCAGGCAAAACCTCTGAGAGTAAATAAAAAAGTTTCTCAAAAATTCGTCGTTCGGAGTCGACGTTAAACTGTGGGTCCCGCCACTCACGTATAAAATTAACGCACAGAACATGAGTGGTGTGAGAAGCTAGGCCGTAATCCTGACTAAAGGGTTGTAATGGCCAATTTTGTATGTATGTTGCCCTGTAACGTGCAGAAGATTACAAGTTCTCTACCAGCTTTGTCGACACCATCATTTTTAGCATCAACCATGCAGTTGCAGACGATATCGCTTAGTTCTAGAACCCACATCAAAAGGCATCTTCAAGTGATCTGCTCAGGCAGACTATTTAAATGCAAAATTTTAGAATCCTTAATACATACATATCTGTATACTGCAGCCTACTTTGCTCAATCTTCTGGGGCATTTGAACGTTTTAGATTAATGTATACCTCAGGAGGCCTAGCCGAATGCCTTCAATCAAATTATTTCTACAGAAATTAATACAGAATCATTGCAAGGAACAGATATGTCTACTGCTTACAAATATTGCAACATATCCTTAGTCAAGTTTGGGCCAGGATCTGAATTGAGCCTTACTGCCACCCGTCCAGCCCTTTGCCTTAATAGAAGGGCACATGTAAGCAATAAACACCTTAAGTGCAGTGAATCATTAGAGGTTACAGTACAAAAGCTGTCTTTGACTTGATTCAACGAGCATTACATGACATTACTAAACTAAAGGATGAGATTTCCGTTTACGCCTCAGGCTTCTGTACAACCTTCACAGTTTTACGCATTCCTTGTAATTTTATTTTTGATAATTTATTCTCAGCCTTCATTCTATTGAAAATTTTTTACACACTTTTTTTCTCGAAATCTTCAGATTTTTTTATTTTTATTTTTTTTATTCAAAATGTCGTTGAAATGTAAGTGTCGCCTATTTTTGTTAAAAAAAACTGTATGTGTATGTGTTTTTTATACTTGAACTTGCAACATGTTGCAGCATAGACTGACTACCTACCTTATATATACTGTGTGTGACTAAGTGTTTTTTTAGTTTTTTTTCTATTTCTCTTTACTTTTCTCTTTCTTTCTCGCTCTCTGTCTCTCTCTCTCTCTATGAACGTGTAAAGTAACTAAACCATGCAAATTTGTTGAGTGTCAACATTTGACAAAGAAAAATTAAATGCCAGAAAAGCTGTGGTAAATTGACGTGGCACTCTTGCAAAAAAAAAATTTAATTTTTTTTTCGACTTTTTTTATCTGAAGTGTGGCAGTAGCAGTGGCATACATGTGAAGAATATTTTTATAAAACTTTTATAAAAATTAATTTAATTGCCAGAAGCATATTTGAAACTCTGATAAACTGTAGGGATACTTGAACACTTGTATGGATTTTGTGTTTTGTATCATGATATTGTTACGCTTTTACCTTTCAAAAACGTTTAAAAAATGAGCTCGTAGATTGAAAATAAAATAAAAATAAATTTGTGTTTTTGTTATAATTAAAATTCTTTATTATTCGCACAATTCTGTGTGCCACTGTTCACAACTTGATGTAAACAACAACAATTGCTTTTCTTTGTTATTCATCTGTTTGCATAAACAGTAACAATTACCAAACAATTTCTTGTCAGATCTTTGTGACGGAGATCTTCAAACCACGATTACTCTATTCAAACACGCCGCGTCTTCACACAAGACTGGCTGAACTTCTAACTAACTCAGTCATCTGCTTTGCCTTGTCTTTTATATGGCAACGTAAACAGTCTGATGAATGTTGTTGAAGGCGAATGTTCATAGCTTCGTCTTCTCGAAATCTCTATAAATGTAAACATAGTTGTTTCATTATGGTAGTTTGTTTATTTTGTTTACATTTATTCTCGTAGTGTTTGTTGTTGTATTTTGTTTACTTGTTTACCATTTTAATGATAAGTGATATAAAAGCAAAACACCAGTATCTAGATTCTTCATTTTCGTAGCAATATTATGGCCCCGATTTTTCCCTACTTAAGCTTAGGTGGTTTTCCATGTTAATATTACAGACGATTCCCAAGACCTTCTAAATTACATTTTAAGCGCTTTTGCTCACAAACGATGACGAATTCAGTCGTATGACAAGTTTGAAGGAGTGTTCGGTATTATTCAACTTTAATATGAACAAGTTTTTTTTCCTTTTCGTAACGGTCAGCGAAACTTGCATCCATAAGAGGGTTATTGGGATGAAACAAGACCAAAGAAGCCCAAGTTAAGTTTGGACAACCATACTCAGGCTGAAAGTCCAGAAGCTGCGATAACAGTGTAATTGCTCACATCTAAAGTCTGGGATAAGGTCTGTCCAAGCTCATATCATCTCATCCGCATTGCTGGACTGTATATCATAATCTTTCAGTGCTTGGTTTTGATCGATTATCCCAAAGAAACCGTCGATACGATGGTATAATCCGCCAGTACACGAACCTTTCTTAAATACCACAGACAAAGGTTATAGATTCGCAAAATATACTGAGAGGTGGATGTAATAACACTGCCACCAAGCTGTCTTGAACATACGAGTACGAGAGAAAATTTATGCATAAAATTTCTTGTCGAGTAGATGGCTTTAATAAAACAAACAATGACGAATATTATGGGAAGATGTTGGGTCGATTTAATAGTGATTAAGCAGACTAATTTTGAACCTAGAAAATGCAATGGCGTTCACTATGTGCTGATTCCTTGGCAAGAATCTAGGAATTGCACCGTTTGCTTTTTTTGTTTCTAAACTCGAAGAAGTTCCTCTGAGGAAAAAGCTTTAACGCCAATAATTGAATCCATTTCGCTAACATTAATAATCGAAACTATTTTGATAACATCAATAATCGAATCTATTTCGATAACATCAATAATCGAATCTATTTCGATAACATTAACAATCGAATCTATTTCGATAACATTAATAATCGAATCTATTTCGATAACATCAATAATCGAAACTATTTCGATAACATTAATAATCGAATCTATTTCGATAACATTAACAATCTAATCTATTTCGATAACATCAATAATCGAATCTATTTCGATAACATCAATAATCGAATCTATTTCGATAACATCAATAATCGAAACTATTTCGATAACATTAAAAATCGAATCTATTTCGATAACATCAATAATCGAATCTATTTCGCTGACATCAACAATCGAATCTATTTCGCTAACATTAACAATCGAATCTATTTCGATAACATCAATAATCGAAACTATTTCGATAACATTAACAATCGAATCTATTTCGATAACATTAACGATCGAATCTATTTCGATAACATCAATAATCGAAACTATTTCGATAACATTAACAATCGAATCTAATTCGATAACATCAATAATCGAATCTATTTCGATAACACCAATAATCGAATCTATTTCGATAACATCAATAATCGAATCTATTTCGATAACATCAATAATCGAAACTATTTCGATAACATTAACAATCGAATCTATTTCGATAACATTAACGATCGAATCTATTTCGATAACATCAATAATCGAAACTATTTCGATAACATTAACAATCGAATCTAATTCGATAACATCAATAATCGAATCTATTTCGATAACATTAACAATCGAATCTATTTCGATAACATCAATAATCGAATCTATTTCGATAACAAACAAATAGTATGAAGGAGATAAAAAATGGAATCCTGCATTTCATTCACAAAATCCTGAACTTATGAAACAACAGTCGCATTGTTTTAAACATTTCAGGTTTATTTTATTTGTTTTATTTTATTATTTCAGTATTTATATGAATAAAAAAAAACACTTGATAAACCAAGTGAATGCTACAGAAAAGTCCCTGTACACATCTGTGTGAAGTGTCACTCATTTTTAAAAGAAATATTTCCATCACACTTGCTTTCGATAATTCCCTCTCTAACGTTTTATTTCACATCAAAACCCAAAATTTTTTTCTAAAATCAAATCCCAAAGAGGCCAATACCGTCTTAACAAACTGCAGCCAGGAAAATTATGGCAAAAAAACTAGCATTTGGCCATTTATTGCAGAACATAAACGAAAATCCTGAAAAATATTGTGGCAACAGAAGTACACACACACACAAAAAGGAGTTGATCTGCCTTACAGCTGGTGAAACGATAGAGATGATGATGATGACGATGAAGATGACAAAACAGATTTTGACAGAGAGAAGGGAAAAAAAAAATATTCTTCACTTGCAATTGCTTATAATGGAGGGGAAAAATGTTAGGAAAACGAAAAAAAGAAACGACAAAATTCTTCAGGGTCTGCTAGACAACAACTGAACAACATGGAAAAAATTGCTTTTTCATATGCTTGTTAAAGACAAGTGCAGAGCAAGAGAAAGCAACAACAAGTGAAGAAAACCAAAAAACGAAAAAAAAACCCCGAGAAACTGAAACTAAAACTGAAACTGCAGCTGTTGACAACAATTTTTTGACAAACTGCTTGCAATTCATGATTTATGTTGTGCCGGACATTTTGAGTGTTTCAACAGCAGGTCAAATGTAATTGGAAAGTGACAGGCAGCAGCAGCAACATCACTAGTTAAACTGGGCAACACTTGTGATAACAAATTTGTGCAAAATTGATGATGTTCTCAAGGCACCCGCCCCTTGTGATATTAAAAATAAAAATTTTTTTAAAGGGGAACAGATTTGAAAATATAATAAAGAGGGAAGGTAATGTACGGCTCGTACAATTTTATCATTCACTTTCTCTGCGAATTTGATTTCTTCATAAAATTTGTTTAAAACTTCGGTTGCGTGGCGTACCAAACCCTTCTTGAAAGGGAAATTTCCAATTAGGCTAGACATAAGCACTGTTGTGGTTCCACAAATTAATAGCTAATCTAAGCATCAAAAACCCCCTTATTTTGTTGAGATCGTAGAGAATGAAAAGCCAGAAATCTCCGTCTCTTCATAGTGGTGACAGGCATTAACACATGAGGCCAAGAATTGTCCCTTCAACTGCGGAAATCCTTCAAGGAAAGAACAAGTTTATCGGCATACCTTCCATTAGTGCAGTGATCTGTGACAACCGCAATATTGCGATTTAAGGAAAACGTCAGTCCAGCTGAGCCTATAAGTATTACACGTGACTTCATGCTGCCACCGAAGTTAAGTCTCCCTGTAAAACGACTGAAGCATACCCAGTTTATCTGAGACAGTTGAAGCATTTATGTGCGTTTTAAAGGTTATGAGCTCTGTACCTGCTCTGGCCATCTGCCCATCAGAAATGTTATATCCAACCCTGTTACTATGTCCTGGAATCCTTACAATAGTTACATCGGAATCATTCGAAATTTTTATGAAAACTCCCGAGACGTTAGAGTGAGGTTTGTTAGAGATCTCATTATAGCTTTGGTGTCCTTTGACGGACACCAAAATTGTAGGAGGCCTTCCCGTGGGACACTTGCTGTATCTCCGTTATTTGGAGGAAACAATTTATGACGAGTATACACGTCATGTCCCCCCAGAAACCCTTGTTATGACGTCTATAGACGTCAGTGTCCGTCAAAGGGTTAAGAGATTTTTACAAAAAATTCCATAACCCAACAAGGATGCGCCAAACGCACTCTTCACTTGGGTCTTGAGCACGATGTCTTCTCCAGTGTTAGTCAAAGGAATATGTTTGCAAAGGCTGCTCTCTTCTGCAATAGAAAAATAAAAAGTAGTGATTGGACGAAAGAATGTCACAAGGAAAGTTAAGAAATGAACCTGTTGCGCCTTCTAATTTATCTTAGGTTAGGTTAGGTTAGCGTGGTAGCTTTAATTTACCAAAAAGCTCACTTGAGCATGCATTGCGGCCCGTTGGGATGCCACAGGTGAACGCAGCCTCTGCACTGACCAAGTTCCTCCGATCCAAGGGGGGGGGGGGGGAAGTTGGTCAGCGCAAGGGCTGCACATTTTCTAAAAAGCACGACTATCCCACGCTGGAAAACCAGCCAGAATGTTTGATAAACGCGGCTTTGTCCTTAATATCGCAGTGTCCGGGAACTCAGACAAGTGTGACATCGAGGCGCCCAGAAATGAGATTGAGGCAGCGGCGACATTCTCTGACGATCCTGGAATCATCCGCAACATTCGACAGAGACTTTATCGCAGCCTGGCTATCGGAGTAGATCGAGATACGGGTGAAAGGGACAGGAACACCATAGGCGAGGACCCATTGATTTGATTGTTTGATTTGGAATCGTAAACTTATCTACACTGAATCCTTTGAAGGATTGATTTGAGTATAGAACTGTTAGCCTGGCCTATTCATCTTTCATTCACCGACTAGAATTAAAGTGATTTCGTACAAATAATTTGTTTTTCTCTTCCTTTGATTTTAGGCTGCACCTCTAACTCCTCTGCTTCTGAGTGCCACAAGGAATGTGACTTTGATAATGGCAAAGATGGTGGAATTTCATTGCTGAAAGCCAGTCGCACGTCAGGTAATACAATAAATTTCAAAACGCATTCAAACCTCAACAATTCAGAAGAATTCTTATTCTTTTTCATTTCTGTTCACTTTACTTTAAAAGTACTCATAAAATTTTCTTCATTTCACATTTCTTTACAGCTCGCTCTGGCAAAACCCGCTATGAGGTGACCATACGTTTGGGTGCAAATTTAACGGCCTTCTATCGTAACGTTGAAGGCGAGCAGAAAGCCAGAGAGCAATTGCCAACATTTTTAGAAAAGCATGTGAGTATTTCAAATGAAATGTTGCAGATAAAAAAACATGATTGAATTGCTTAAAAATCATAAAATTATTCCATGAAATATTACGCCGATGTGACAAAATTGAACGCCGGTAAAGCTTGAACAGTTCCTAATTTTATTATCCAACAAACTTACACTCTATTTCTGTAGGACGAACGATTTCAGATGAACGTCTATTCGTATGAAAAAAACACTCAATTTCGTTTGTATTTTCCATACAAGCATAAGTTAAGTCTGAAAACATACGTCTTATAGAAACAACATGTAAATTTATATGATCCAACCCCCTTAGGTGTGACGTCTAACCTTTAGTCAGAAAACTTGCTCTTTCATTCTTTATAACGGGTGATTTTTTAAGAGCCTATAGGAAAATTTTTCAAAAAAAAACACATAAAATTCAGAAAAATGCATGAAATCCTTATTTGAATCGATAGTACGTTCCATATAATTTAATGTTTGAAGATTATTTCATGCAAATGTTGACCGCGACTGCGCCTCAAATGGTCCATCCGCTTAGTCCAATTCTGGCATACTCTTTCCAACATTTCGGCCGGTATCTCACGAATAAATGCTTCAATGTTGTCTTCCAATGCGTCGATTGAATCGGACTTGTCTGTATAGAAATGAGCTTTAACATAGCCCCACAAAAAATAGTCCAAAGGCGTTAAATCGCACGATCTAGGCGGCCAATTGACCGGTCCCGAACGTGAAATAAAATGTTCACCGAACTCGCCTCTCAATAAGACCATTGTTACGCGTGCTGTGTGGCATGTGGCACCGTCTTGTTGAAACCACATGTCATGCAAGTCAAGCTCTTGCATTTTGGGCACAAAAAAAGTTGGATATCATCTCACGTTAGCGCTCACCATTCACAGTTACGTTACGATTCGCAGCATCTTTGAAGAAGTACGGTCCAATGATGCCACCAGCCCATAAACCGCACCAAGCTGTGACTTTTTCTGGATGCATTTGTAGCTTTTGCAATGCTTCTGGCTGATCTTCACTCCAAAATCGGCAATTCTGCTTATTTACGTATCCATTGAGCCAAAAATGAGCTTCGTCGCTGAACACAATTTTTCGATAAAGAAGTGGATCTTCGGCCAACTTTCCAAGAGCCCATTCTCCAAAAATTCTGCGTTGCGGTAGGTCGTTCGGCTTCAATTCCTGCACCAGTTGTATTTTGAAAGGCTTCACACCTAAATACTTCCGCAAAATTTGCCACGTTGTTGAGTAACAGAGGCCCCAATTGCTGCGAAAGGCGACAAATCGATAATTGATGGTCATCATTAACACTGGCCGGCCGGTACAGCTGCGATATTTTCTTCAGTTCGCACTCTACGTAAGCGTGTTGGTGGTGGTTTAATGTCCAACAATGTAAATTTGGTGCGAAATTTAATCACAATAGCCGGAATAGCCGCTTCAGTGGGTCGATTAAACTGACCATAAAACGGAAGAAGCGCACGATGAACTTTCTTGACAGAGCACGTATTTTGATAATAAAATTCAATGTTTTGCAAGCGTTGTTCGTTTGTATGACGATTCATGGTTAAATTATTGACCAAACTGAAGATGTTTAACAGTGAAACAAAACACGAAACGTGCGTGAGCTGTTTAAACCAGTGTTGCCAAAAAGATAATGGCCTAAAAAGTCACCCATTATGATCAAACCAATACGATCAAACTCCTTAAGAGTCATGCAACATATTTAACTGGTATGATTAATTCTCTGTTCGATACAACTTATTATTTTAGTTCGATGCAACTTTTATAAGTTCGATCCAACACATATTCTTTGTTAGATCTGACCTCCTTATATCTAAAGCAACATCTTCTACAAGTTCCATCAAACTTTAAATGTTTGAAGCTTATTTTCTATTGAAAAAATAAAAAAAATTGAATAGAATTTCTTCTACGTTTTAATTTACTACGGCTGACTATTTATTTAAGTTTTATTTGATTTCTGTTTTACTAAATTTATAATATTTTTACGTGTTTAATTAATAGTTTTGTGCTAAATTAAGATTCTCCTCACTGCCTGCTGAATTCGGTTCTGCATTTATATTTCTCAATACATTTCTTACGGCACCCGGCGTGCGATCCAAGGAACTAGACCATGAAGAACGTTGCGAACGTTGTGGTGTTATTTCATTGTTGTTTTTCACTGTCACCGTACTTTCCATTATGGTGGGCATATTTGCAACACCGCCACCACCTGTTGTTGGAGCGCCATTATTATCCAAGTCAGCTGCATAGTTGGTAGAGCCTTCGGTTATATTAAATGAATGTGCCGATCGAGATGTGGGACGCCAGCGACTAAGTTTCATGGAAGACTTACGTCGTGTTGAATTGGTGGCAGAGAAAACTCGATCCTTCTTTGCTGCCGCACTGGGCAGGTCATTTTGTTGCTCTAACAGATTACTGACCAGCTTGTCCAAGGCTCTTAAATCCACTTTTCGAGAGCCACGCATAGAACTCATGCGACTGTTTGTACGGCTGCCAGCTGAGCCAAAAGGTATTGAAGTATCATGGCTGCGATTTAGGCCTGCCAATTTGGCTAAACGTTGGGTCAGCTGCAAAAGAAAGAAAAGAAAAGAAAAGAAGAGGGGTGGGGGAGGAAAATTAATTTTAAAAATTATTTTGCTTTTAAGAAAATTTAAAAATTTAAATAAATTTCAAGGGATTCCAAAAAGGGAATTCCAATTGGAATTTCTCATTTTGTTGCCTCCCATTAAGAACCTTTTTAACTTTGACATTAACTTTGAAATTCTTCTACAGTTTTTGTATGTTATTTTGAACCTTTTCTTCTCTTTCTTTTAAACTATTGACCTCTGAGTAAATAAATAAACTTCTCCAACCCTTTTGAAGTTGCATTGGAAGAGCCCTTAAACATTACTTTTCAAAGCCAAATTAAAGAAGAGAAAGAGGAAAACTTTACTTCCTTAACTGTTAGAGGAATTTCAAGGAATAAAAACGTTTAACAATTTATCACATTACAATGACCTTAACTGCTAGAAAGAGAGAGAGAGAGAGATTTAAACCCGGCTAAATTCTGTTCAAAAAAAGGAACAAAAAACTGATTTTTTTTTTCTTGATTGTAATGGTTCTACCCTTCCGTTTAGCATTAATTTAACTCTCACAAAATGGTTGGTTTTTTGTCTCTTTCTAACATGCTTTTGAAGCTAGTTTTCCTTTTGAGAATTGTGATGACCATTGTGTAGCCAAAAAACAGAAAAAAAATAAATCTTTGATAACAGGACTCGAATATAAGCCAGTAATTGTATTCCATTTTTCCTGCCTTTGGGGGAGTCTTTTGCAACAAAGTTTTTTTGCTGCTTTCTAAAGGACTTTTTCCAGTTTTTGTTTAAACTTAAAAGAGTTAAACAAGAAAGAACAGAAGAGACAGTAAAAGTAGAAAATAAATGGCTAAACATGGCAGTCTATTGTCTGCGACTTTTTTTTGATTTTTTTTTCCATTTTTGGCTTCTTTTTTGCTATGATTGCGTACCCCTTAACAGTCCCCTTTAATGTATAAAAGTGCCAGCAATTTTTGGATTTTTTTTTATTTCAATTTTATAAATCTTTGGGGTTCTCTTTTAGAAATGAATTCCTTATGGAGCTGGTTTTATTTGCCCTCTTTGCTCTGACTCCATGGCTTTCTAAAAGATTAAAGAGCAGCTTAGCAGCAATTAATGTTAGCAACTCTTGTAGTGGGGAACTCAAATTAATTATTTGGTCGTGTTGTCTAGTTTTAATTAACAGGTCGTTAGTATTTGTCAAAAGATCATTGCAAAGTGTTTTGTTAATTTTATTTAAAAACGAAGGAGATTTAAAATATTTATTGTTTTCCAATAAAAAACAGGAAAGAACACTAAGCAATAAGGAAGAAATAATTTAAGGAAAGGAAATAATGTAAGTTTATACGGTTATACGCCGGGGTCTAGTAGGTAGCCAGGGCTCGACCCCAGGCACGACATCAAAGACAATATACAAAAAGTATTTCTTCGGCAACTTCCTTTCAGCAGATTTCTGGCAAAAACTCTGAGAGTAAAAATAAAATTTCCATGAAAAGTTTCTCAAAAATCTGTCGTTTCGAGTCGCCTTTAAACTGTATGTCCCACCACTCATTAATAAAATAAAACAAACAACATAAGTGGTGTGAGAAACTAGGACGTTGTACAATTGGTCAATTCGACTTCCGTGTACTGTACTTGTTTTAATTGATAAGTACACGTCCTCTAACCTAACCTAACCTAACTTATTTCGAAATCGAAATACAAGCCTGTCCTACAGAAAATTCCTCTGTAAAAGGCCTAGTGATTTATATCCATCAATCATTCCATCAATCACCGAAGCATGACCTGCATAGTTATGTATTAATGTACGAGAGAATAATTATGAGGACGAAAGTGGTGATTTTGATACAGAATGACAAAGATCGCATGGATCAGCAGAAATGAAATTCGAAGAAGATGATTTAGAGGCCCTGAAATTGTTATCAAGCTCTAGATCAACTTGCAATATCTTGGCAGCCACGTGATCAGCAGCACATTCAGCACTTGTTCTACAGCATATTCTTGAGAGATTTTGAGAGGCAAGCTGTTGTCATTCCAAGGTATTTCAATTTTGCAAGCCTTTAGTGTCCTTGAAGTCGCCGTAGTCTAGTTCTTTGTTATTCCTCTGTTTACGCCCTTTGCGTAAACAATAATAATCACTAAGCAATTATACGACAGATCTTTGCAACGGAGATCTTCAAACCACGATTACTCTCTTCAAACGCAACTTGTCTTCACACAAGACTGACTGAACTTCACTAACTAACTCGCCTGCTTTGTCTTGACTTTTATATGGCAAAGTAAACAGTCTGATGAATGTTCTTAAAGGCGAATGTTCATGACTTTGCCTTCTCGAGATCTTTATAAATATAAACAACGTTGATTGATTATTGTTTGTGTATTTTTGTTTACATTTATTATTGTAGTATTTGTTGTTGTACTTTTGTTTACTTGTTTACCACTTTTTTTATGATGATGATTGTTGTTGTATTTTTGTTTATAATTTTAATGTTAAGCGATGTAAAAGCACAACAACACTATCTAGATTCTTCATATTCGTAATAATATATAACCTGCTATAGAACGAAGCAGCAAGAAGCCCGTAATACATCAGAGAAAATAGAATGTTCCACAGGTCTAACACCTTTCGTCAATCAATTCTGGTGTGATAACGCGATATATTATTTGTTTTCAAAGTACTATTCATCGATTTCTTTCCCTCTTTCCTTTTCATACATCCTTTAACCTGATCTAATACTCTTCCCTTATTTTTATTTTTGTCTGGCTTTAAATTGATGTTTTTCATGGAATCTGCTATTAAAACTGAATAAAAACTGGACGATAAAAAGAAAAAAACCCAAAAAGAAATGGAAAAACAAAAACTATTTTCAGTCATTGCTGTTAGTCTTCTTTGCTCCGTTTGTGATGTGTCCTCTTTCCTGTTGGAATATACGTTTTCATCAGACGGTATTTATTTAAAATTGATGATTGCTTTCATCTCTTTTCATTTGCTTTCGTCTCTGGCATGTCTTTGTGCCAGAGCTTGGTTTCACTCTGTGTTGTGGTCTACCGTAGAAGTGGGGTTATTTGTTGACTGTCTCTTTGGACAGTTACCGACATTTATGTGACAATTTGTTTCGTTTCACAAAAGAAAAAACCAAAGAAGCAAAAAAGTTGGAAATAAAGTTTAAACAATAAGAGAGAGAGAGAGGAATTGCAAGAACTGTAGTGCAGTTTAGGTTGCTTGTTGGTTCGTTTTGTTTGTTGCATGCTTCTGGGGTTCAACTATTGAAATCAATATGCGGTTTAGGCGAAGAACTTAAATTGTTGAAAATTTATTTCAAAAACTTTTAATTTTTAATTCAATTAAATTAAAACACATACAACAGATTCCATTGAGAAGTTTTCTACACCAAAAGATTAAACTGAAGAATAAGATTTATTTTCACGAATGATTTTAGTAGCCTTCTAGCGGAACTATACGCTATTTCTAGGGTTATTCACAATTATGGAGCATACGACTGAGGAATTTGAAAGCGTGCAGAAAATTAGACAGTCTTTGAAGGCGTTTATTGGCTTGAAATGTCGCGGCCTTAAAATCTGTTGTATTCATGGGTTTTGGGACATGGAGACCTTTAGAATAAAATCATTACTATCGCACTACCTAAGCAAGGTATTTCAAAATGCCATTAATATCTGTATATAATAAGTCGCATGGCTGAAGGCTATATCATCCTTACAATGACTTTGAAGTGGCTATAGTAACGTTAATTATTGCTCTATTCTTCTGCCCTATCGTACGTAGTGTGTTGAAACACTATGAGGGACTACAAAATACTTTAAAACAAAGGAACCTTCTTTTCATGTATTTTTTCCGAATTTCTTTTAAATTTTTGTGGAATTTCATTAGGGTTTAGGTGCCTACAACTGAGTAACTACTTAAATTGCTACAATGTTTGACTTCACAACGTAAATGCTTTCTATTTCGCATATTTTATTGCAACAGATTGGCAACGCTCTCCTTTCGCTCTATTTACTCAGTATTTATTTTTGATCTGGCAACTTCTGGAATTTACAGTTGATTTGCTACTGTTATTATTGACATTTCTATCTTTTCTGGTGTTTCTGTATAGTTTTGCTGTCAAATCCAGATACTGGTGTTTTGCTTTTACATCGCTTAACATTAAAATTATATACAAAAGCTACAAAAACAAAACAATGCAGTAAATAAACTTGTTTACAAATTATTGTACTGCTTAATATAACAACAAACACCAGCATAAAAAAATTGTAAACAAGTAAACAAAAATACAACACCAAACACCAGCATAAAAAATGGTAAACAAGTAAACAAAAATCCAACAACACCACTGGAACAATAAACGTAAACAGCGATGTTTACATTTATACAGATTTCGAGAAGACGAAGTTTTCGCCTTCAAGAACATTTATTATACTGTTCACGTTGCCATATAAAAGGCAAGGCAAGGCAAACGTTTTGAAAAAGTAAAAACGTAACAATATGATATTTTTCATATCTCTTCTCGTAATTTCTTTCTTATTTTATTATTTTTTTGTTTTCTTGCGCTTTTCTACGTTTGTAGCATAAATATGTATTTTGTCTACAGCCTTTTATATTCACTTACCTCTCCTGCTGCATTACTGGAATAACTCATGCGCTTAACTTTTTTAAATGTGACATCATCTTCGGCCTCCTTCAGGGCCTGTTCCAAAACGCTATCCATTTCAGGGCTGCGATGCTCTTCCAAACCTTGATAGCCACTAAATTTATATGACAAAACATGTTCAAACAAAAGTTATTAATTAATACCAATAAATGAATTAAATGTCCAATGCCACTACTACTACTACGATACTCTCGATAAACAATATTAAGTGTCATGAAATTCTTGGTAAATTTTCATCACACAATAACCTAGAGGCCAATAGCCTTGATAAGCCCGACACCGACTGTTGTTAATCAAAAATTATACAATTTTGTATGAAATCGAAATCGAAAATGAAATTGTATTGCCAACACAAAAAGGTTAATGAAGTCTATACGTGTGAGTTGAACAATATACTCGTATATGAGGGGTGGGAGTAGTAGTTAGAGTGCAAAAATATAAATTCATTTATGGACCCGAGGCCAACTTTTGTAATACAAAATAGTGTTGTTTGTTTCTGTTGTTTAATATTACAAGCAAATTATTATTTTATTTTACTTTTTCTGTGTGTATTTGTATGGCTGAGATAGACAATCAATTGTGGTTAAAATAACAAACAATCAATAAACAACAACAGCAACAACAACGTCAACAACAACAACAATGGCAACAATTTACAAACAATATTATTAAACAATACAAATACAAAATTACAGAGACACAATACAATGATATTGTATGTGTGTGTGTGTGTGTGTGTACAAATGTAATAAAAAATGCATAAATTTACACCATTTCCAAAGCAGAAACCGAAGAATTTTATTTTAAAAACATAATATTTTTAAAAACTTGTAATTAACTTTGAATTTTGGATATAAAATGTTTAAAAATTTTTGATAAATTTTTGTTGCATATTTTTAGGCAGGTCAGCTTTTCTTAACTCCTATTCTTTAATTAAAATTACTTAATTATCCATAATTTCCTGGTAGTTTCTTAAAGATTTAAGAAATTAAAAAGAAAAAATCGATGCTTCAATATTTTTGAAGCATATTTTTGGGCACTTTTCTCTGCGAAACTTCTATTTCTATTACCTACTCGGCTATTAGACAAGATTCCACTACATCCTTTACAATTGTTACGTTTCTACCTTTTAAAAACGTTTAAAATATGAGCCTCGTAGATTGCAAATAAAATAAAAATAAATTTGTGTTCAGTTTTTAATTAAAATTCTTTATTATTTGCACAATTCTGTGTGCCACTGTTCACAACTTGATGTAAACAACAACAATTGCTTTCTTTTATTATTCCTCTGTTTATACTCTTTGCATAAACAATAGCAATTACTAGACAATTGTTCGACAGATGTTTGTAACAGAAATCATCAAACCAGGATTACTCTCTTCAAACACACCGCGTCTTCACACAAAACTGACTGAACTTCACTAACTGACACGCCTGCTTTGCCTTGCCTTTATATGGCAAAGTAAACAGTCTAATGAATGTTCTTGAAATGTTCTTGTTCTCAAAAATATAAAAAAAACTATTAAATTGCTGGCCTACATTCGCATTCCTTTTATATCTTTGTGATGATTTTGATTTGAATATGAGTATTTCTGAGGTACTACCTATTATCCCCTCTACTGTGTGTATTATTTATGACACAAACAATATTTTCCCATTTATTGCTTGTGGAAAATGTTGCATATTTTTATGCAACAATGTTATGACATTGATAATGGTAAACAAATTATGAAAGAAAATTTAATATTTTACGATGATATTGAAAAAATGAAACGAAAAGGCAGTAAAAATTTAATTTACATGCAAATAAATTGTATATAATTTCCATGAACCATTACAATATGCATTTGAAAACTCTATGGTATGTACTCACCTCAATAGTTTATCCCTAAAGGCACTCATGCCACCAGCGCCGCTGCCAGCGCCGCCTGCACCCTTGTGTCTCATGGTAGAACGATTGGTTTTGCGTACAGTGCGTAAATCAGTTTCCCAGAAACTGAAAATTACAAAGAAAAATAAAATAAAAATTAAATTTAAATTAAAAATGCTTTTTTGTTTCATTTTTAATAAAAAATAAAATAAAAATAAAACATATTTTTAGGAAATCCAAGTATTTGCATTAGTTTATAAATATTAAAAATTTTGTAACATATTTTTAGGATTTCTTGTCACATTTTTGTACGTTTTTATCTTTTAGATAAAAAATCTATTCAAATTATTTAAATTTGATAACAAAATAAAAATGGAATGGAATTCGAAATCACTATCAGGCCTAAAGAGAACAAAATAACTAAAAGTATGCTTTATATTTTCGTTAAAAAATTTACAGAACTCCTTATAAATATGTATTAATCGCCTTAAGCCAAAATCACATTTTTATACACACGTTTTTTATAAATTTTTGGTTCAACCAAGGCAAAGAACAAAAAAGAAGCAAATTTTAACCATAAGAAATGCATCACAATAATTTCTTAAAAAAATAGTGAGGCATATCTCTAGGCGCTTAGAAATTTCAATAATTTTACAATTTAAATTCAATAAAAAATAAAAACAGGAATAACAGGAACAACTAGAATTATATCTGCTCAAAGTCTTCAAGTTAAAATATTATTTCTAATAAAATAGACAATACAATTCTTATACGCCTAAAGATATGCCCTCTACTTATTGGAATTCCTTGATATGAAATATATTTTCAATATTTTCCTTCACAAAATGTTTTTAAGATTAAGATATGAGTTGTTTTTAAAAATAGTTCATAGAAAAATTTCAACTAAATTCTTAAGCCTATAAATAGGCAAACAAATTTTATTTACAAATAAATATTGAAACAAAATAAAGGGTTTTACTGTTATTAATTCAGGAATAAAATTTCGGGTTAACATTCCAGAAAGTTTTTGTTTGGCTTCCGTACTCTAAGTATATAGTTTATTACCCTAAAATGCCATAAAGTATGCTACACATTTAGTTCAGTGTTATTGAAAATAGAAAAAAGTTATAAAAAAGTATGACAACGGAAAAACTTGAAAGTTAACAGCAGTGAATCGTAGGCTAAGTCAAGTTAATGTAAATTAACAATCGTTTTAAAGGCAATAGCTTCCTTGTTTGTATAACAGCCATGGTATCTATTACTTTATTCGACTATAATTTCTGGCTAGAATTTCTCTGTCAATAAATTTAACGTACTCAACGATCCTTTATCTCAAGAGAGGATAACAAGTAGACGAGGGCTTTTTAATGTGTAAGAGGAGGGCCAAGACGGATGTGGAACCTTCAGTGGAAGAATGGATTCATCTTTCGAACTTCATAACGTTCTAATATCGGCAATTTTCAATTTTAAATAGCCTACCACTAGGCATTTAATTTAATTTTTTTTGTTGTAAATTAAATATTTCGTAGCATAACGTTAGGCTTTTGTTTTATTAACTTAAAATAAATACAGTCTGCCTGCCATTAGGCGTTTTAAATTAGAAATTCATTTAAAATTTAAATTTTTAAAGGCAGCAGGCATATTGTTTAAAATTGTTCGTATATTCTCATGTAATAGTTGAGTGACTTTGATTTGATTTTATTTGCCAAACGATGTGTAACGAAATCACCTTGACCTCATTAAAACAGTTTGTTAACACAGACGGTTTGAGCCAAGCTAAGAAAGTAAGTGAAAAAATTAAAGAAATCTTACGATGTAAATACTATGATTTCCATACGTCCGAAGGGGGGGGAGGTATTGAAAGCAAGACAATCAAATGAAAGGAGAAGAGGAATACAAAAGTTGACATCATTAATTCAAGGTCTTGAAAATTTCTACACATCCTTTAGAAAAATGCTAAAAAAGGATCACAGCAAAAGACAGAAAATAAACGACTTGGTAACACAGCTGTTGACAATGAATTTGATGAAGATGAAGATGACGATGACGATGATGATGATGAGGGTAATTCGGATATGGATGAGGATGATATCGAACTCAAAAGAATGATACGGCTGCTGCCGATGATTATATGTATTGACTGCATGTATAGTAGAGACAATGATATCGACGATGATGATGATAACTACAGGCAATATGAAGACAACAACAACAGCAATAATAACAGTAAATCAATGTTTTTCTTTAACAAATAAAAACTCAAACACACACAGAGAGAGAGATATATATATGAGGGGAAGACATTAATGTCCTTGTAAGGCCAACAACAATAATATTAACGACAGCATATGAGTAAATCTGTCATCGAGAATAATAAGGGACATACATACATACATACCTATGTAGACAACGCAACGAGAAAACAATTTCCTACACATGTCAATAAGAATTTGCTTCAATTTTCTGCACAAAGATATCCATTCGAAGATAAAATTATTATTGCTGGCCATAATTCAACGGTGCTATACAACAATTTTTTGGTTTTATTTGAAGCAAAAGGTCACCCAACATAATACAGTTCATGACTGTTTTCTTATTGCCTTTTTCGATTTATTTCCTCTCCCCGGGTTTTTTTAGAGCCTTAAAAAATATAAACCCTCTTAGGGTCATATGATAGATTTATGGCTTTCCAAAAGCCGATCAAAAAGTTTGGTTTTTTTCCTTTGCTTTTCTTTTCTTTCCTTTTTTTTTCTTAAACTTAAACAATGAAGATGTTTTCATTCATTAGAAAAATTTTTTTCATTTATTTATTGACCATTTCTTTTCTATTTTCATTCATTTTCTTATTGTCTCTTCGACTGCTACTGGCAAAGTGTTAATAAATTAGTGCAAAAGCTATCAAAATGGTTTAAATGTTAACAACATCAGGATTTAATTTGAAAATAGAACATTTTTTTAATTTTGTAAGGCCTAAAAGTATACTATATTTTTTCTATAAAAATATATGCCTTTTTATATGCTTTAAATTTAAACAAATATTTGTTCAATAAACAAAGGGCCTCTTAAAGGCTTGTTTTATAAGAAGTTTCTTTAAAATTAGTTTCATTGGTTTCTTATTTTAGTTTTCGACCGAATTATGTATGTTGATAAAATGTAATTATCACCCAAAGATTTTAGTGGTACTTTTCCAACCACCCACGTATGTATATGTATTCCTTGTCCCTTCTTTCTCGTGCGATAAAAACTTTACTAACACTTCGGACCCTACCAGTTTAATCAGCTTGAACAGCATGATACCTCTGTGAAATTATTTGCGTCACGCCTTAAGGTATGCTAAAGAAAAACAAATTACGCACACCAATATATGACGGTGAACTTGGCAATGAAATGTTCAATGATAGCTTAAGGCGTCGTTTTTCGCTTCATCTCTTTCTCTCTCTCCTTCAGTTCTTTTCTCTTTTCTTATGCTTTCATCGTTTGTTTTATTTATTTTAAGACTGTTTTGCAACAATTGTTTCTCTTTAATGAAGTTGTTATTGTTTTCTTTTCTTCTTCACTTAATACTCAGAGTATCCTTTAAGTGTGTTTCTTTCATTCATTCTCTGAGTATTGTTTTTTAATTATTGAGTAAACGGATGAGTTCATCAATACAATTTAAGCCTTTAATACTTAAAAAATGAACACACACTCATTGGGAGACGGAATAGGCAATGAAAGGAATGGAGACTGAAATGGCAGGAGATTGGAATTTTAGTTTTTGAAGGAAAAAACCAAGAGAGAGAAAGTAAGAGTTTTGAAGACTTAGGTACGATAATACCACTGTATGATTTGTTGAGCTCGAAAAGACAATGCATAGCAGCAAAGAAAATAAAGTATAAAGAGTGTGCATTTTAACATATTTTGGAATATTTTTCAAACATATTTCATGACGCGGGGGGAAAGATAGAAGGGAATGACACAGAAACCAAGAGCGTAACAATGCGTTGTTCTCATCGTGCGTTTTTGTTGTTTGACCACTTTTTTTTATTTATTTTTATGGTGTTAAAAACAGACGTCGGCACCAATGTCCCTCAGGGGAAGAACATTTTCGGCTTTTTACACACATATGACACGAACATCAAGAATGTTCGTTAAAAAGAGCGTAAAAATCTTGTCAGTTTTTAAAGAAGAAGGTTCATGTCGCTTTTTATCAGACTTCAATCATACACCCAAAGAAATATCACAGTAGTATTCACAAATATCAATGAGAAATGATTTCGATTTTTGGAAGAATACTTGCCAAGTTAAATACGGTGTCTTAGTGTCTTAGTGCAGTACAATTTTTCTATATTTTCCGATCATATATACATATCATTGGGTTAATAAGTAGACTTGACATTATTACTAACAATTTTCCTCTAGGTTAACAACACTTGCCTATGGTTATGGATTAGTTGAGAGAATTTATTTATTTACAGCCATAGAAAAGTGTTAGTAATACACTCTATTTTTATTTTCATTTCATCAACATACATATGTAAAGCTGTCTATCTTTGGCTTAATAATTTTAGATAAATAAAAATAAAATAAAAAATCCATTTTATTATTAAAAGAACATAAAGCTATCCATTTTTGGCTTAATAATTAGGCCATGTTTTTTAGATAAATAAAAATAAAAATAATAAAAAAATCATTTTTTATTAAAAGAAAAAAAACGAGCATTCCAAAGCATTTAAAAAAAATTATACTATGGGACAAAATAAAATACGCCCAGCTAATGACATAGAACATTTGTAATACAAAATATTATTCGAGTGTTATTCTGAAATGAAATGATAAAACATCCACGAAACATGTGTTCTTGTCGCAGTCTGATCGACAACTAAATCAAAAAACATAAGAATACATACACATGTCCATACGTGCGATGAAAGCAACATATTGTTACGCTCTTTGTTTGTGTTCATTTTCCTTCTGTGTTCCTGTCCCCTCATCCAGAAATGATTTTTAAAAAGATTTTGGTGAGAGCGGGTCCTAATGTTACAACCCACCATAAGAAATTTTACTTCTACATAATGCGTATTCTTTATATCCATATCCTTTGGTTGTAGTCATATCGGGACACGGGATTGTAGCTTAGATGTGATGATAATGTGATGTGATGATAAGAAAAAAAGGGGCACCACACATTCATGAAATATGGATCCCGCTTAAGCTATTCTTTCTGACGTGGATCTTATTACAGCCCAAATTTAGGCCAAAAAACTTTCATCTTAAGAAAGCCTTAAAGGAAATATATGTTTTCAATATGCCCCAGGATATCTTAATTTTAAGATTTTTCTTATTAAAAATTCCGCTCACATATTAAATTATAGAAGGCAGTGGATGGATGGTATTAAATTGTTTATAAACATTAAAACTAACGAACATGTAATTAAGTTTTATAGCCTCAAATAAAAATTAAAAGAAAATAAGAAAAGCGATAGAGAAAGAGAGAGAGCGAGAGAAAAAGATTACAAAACGATAAAAAATAACTGTTAAGCCAATACAAATAAAATTTATGGCCACGATTACTCCTCACCCAAAGAAAACAGCTGAATATCTGTGATTTTTATTGCTTCGCCTTTTATACGGAAACAGACAGACAGAGAAAGCGAAAAGAAAAACTCTGTCTGTCTGCATGTTTGTCTGTTTACATTATCCAGTTATACTGTTAATAAACTTACCGCTTTAAATCAGGACTGGCTGTGTATGGCGCCGAGACTTCCTTAATTTTCAACACTATTATGGCGGTTGTAAAAATGCAAATCACATTCACCACCGTCAACAGACAGGACACAATGCCATTGATTAAGAATTCCGTTGGCAAATAGTCGGTATAGAGAAAGGGATACGCTGATGTTTCATTATACAATTCGCCTTTTAAATGGGGTATACGAGTGCCAGGATAAATTAACCAAATACAAGCCAATGCCCAAAATAGACCCTGGTAATAAGAGAGAGAGAAAAGAAAAACATAATTTTTTGTTTTTTAAAGGGAATTCAAATAATAATAAAGCAAAGGAAATTTAACATAAAATTTTTTTTTTAATTCGAAATGTTTTTAAATTTTAAATAAAGGTCTGTAAAGGTTTGGACTTCAACTTTAGTTGTTTATTTATGGCATGCTTTCTTGATTAATAAACATTTTTATGCTTTTTCCGTTGCCTACTCCCAAGGATGTGAATTCAAAACAATAAATCATTGCCTACTTTTAGGTCTTATGGCTCTAGTTTTAAAGCTTTAGAGTTTTTTCTGCAAAGAACTCTAATTTTTTATTAATTTGTTTACAATTTTTATATTTGACATGAAATTTACATTATTTACATGTTATAAATATTAAAAAAAATATTTTTTACATCAGAGCAACAATTAAAATTTGAGTCAAAACATAACAAATTGTTTTATAATCTCAAATGTTATTATTTTAGTTTCAAAATTATAGTTTACATTTTTTACACAATGTCAACAATTAAAATTTACATATTTTACCCAATGTAAAATTAAAAAAATTTTGCCACAAAACATTGAAATATTGTTTAAAACAATGAAAAATATATTTTTTATAACTGAACTGAATTGAATAAAATATTTACATCATGTCAACAATTGAAATCCTCATATTTTACATTATGAAAATATATAAAAATCAAGGGCCAGTCTTCGCAATGGCTTTTTAAGACCCATGGCCTGTATTTTCTATAATTTTCCTTAACAATTTTAATTTTTTACATTTTTTATATCATGTCAACAAATGTAATTTACATATTTTACATACATACCTACACACATAATTGGTCACTACAACCCTTTAGTCAGATTACGACCTAGTTTCTCACACCACTTATGTTGTGTGTTGATTTTATATATGAGCGTTTGGTTATAAAAATACTAAAATCAATTGTTGACGTTATGTAAAGAATGTAAAAGATTTAGTTCTTCTTTGAAATTACATTTTATTTCTATTTTTAATATAGTAAATGGTTTTCAGAAAGTTTTCCCGCAAAAAATCAATTGTTGACATTATGTAAAGAATGTAAAAAATCGATTTTTTCTTTGAAATTAAGTTTTATTTAAATTTTTAATACAGTAAATGAATTTCACAAAGTTTTGCTGGAAAAAATCAATTGTTGACATTATGTAAAGAATGTAAAAAATCGATTTCTTATTTGAAATTAAGTTTTATTTAAATTTTTAATACAGTAAATGATTTTCGAAGAGTTTTGTTGCAATAAATCAATTGTTGACATTATGTAAAGAATGTAAAAAATCGATTTCTTATTTGAAATTAAGTTTTATTTAAATTTTTAATACAGTAAATGATTTTCGAAGAATTTTGTTGCAATAAATCAATTGTTGACATTATGTAAAGAATGTAAAAAATCGATTTTTCTTCGAAATTAAGTTTTATTTCAATTATATATATATAAAAATACTAAAAATGTCAATTAGAATCTGTACAAGAGATTTTAAAATAATGAAATTGTGATTTTTATATTCTTTACTTTATGTAAACAATTAAACTTTAGCTTAAAATATTGCTAAAAAGCTTTTATAATTACAATTTCATATTTTAAACTTCTTAGTGTAAAGTTTACATTCTTTACATTACGTCAAGTATGGTAAAATAAGTGGAAATGGCGAAAATTCTTCTCAACTAACGAAAACGTTCAATTTTTTGTATTTAAATTTAATTTTTACATTCTTTACATCAGGTAAATAATTGAAGCATAATCAAAATTTTACCATAAAAACATTTTCCAATTGAAGTGGACATTTTATTGTACTTAAATGTAATTTTTACATTGTTTACATCAGGTAAATAATTGAAACATAATCAGAATTTTACCATAAAAATATTTTGCAATTAAAGAGTACATTTTTTACATCATGTCCTGAATGATATTATTATTATTGAAATAAAAAATCTCTTTTTTCAATATTTTTAAAGCATAAACCATAGAATTGTTAGCCGCTACAAGTCGTAATGCCTTGCTTGCCATAAACAAATCAACATCAAACAAATTCTTAAAGAAAAATGGCAAAAAAATAAGCATAAATTATTAGGAAGGCTTTTAGAACATTTTTAACAAGACCACCAAATAAAAACCAACAACCAACAGCCCACAGCAACAACAACATGTTTGTCCGCAAACAAAAGTCAACATTAGCCAGTTTTTTGGCTTTTAAACAAATTAGATTTGTTGCTGTTTTAATGTCTTGTAATGTGTAAAGTAGCCACAAAGTGTCGCGCTCTATTACTTACTTTATCTTTGTCTCTTGCCCTCGCTCTCTCTCTCTCTCTCACACACACACTCTTTATCTTTCTATCTGTGCCCTAGTGATTGTATAAAATTTATCAGACCAGCAGCAGTAGCAGCAGCAGCAACATTGAAAGAGCAACTGGCCTAACATGGACAAACAATGGCGTTAAAATCACTTAATCATGGTAAATGTGGTTGTCGTTTTGGTTCCATTTTTTCTGTTTTTTGTTTCTGTAGCCAATAACAACAACAATCATTCAAACGCCACTTACACACATACACATTGTCACATAGGCATTTGCATATACGAGTACAAACAAAAATGAATATTAAAAATGAACGAAAGAAAGGAAAAACAAAAAAAAGAATTTCTTTTTAAATAAATGAATAGGGAATGAGTATAGACAGAACGAGAGCGTGTGAAAGAGAGAGGGAGGGGGGTAGAGAGCATACAAGTAAGAGTATTTTAATTCATTTTAACTCAACTAATAAATCACGCCACAAAAGCCAAAAAGTCACAAAAAAAACAATGGCAACTACACTCTCACTCTCTCTCTCTCTCTCTTAACAGCTTACACTACTAAAGCTTTAATATTACTGAGCCTATGTATTATAGCAGCAACTGAAGCAGAACTTTTTTTCTTTTCTCACTCACTTTCTCTTTCTCTCCCTTGCTTTAAAGAAAGTTTGTACATAAGTAGACTTATTCACTCATACTAACACAATTAATTGTTTTCTTTGCCATTTTTTTGCTGTGTTTTTTTGGTGTTTATTTTGCTGTCTCTTTGTATATAAATGAGTAACGGTTTCTCTTTTTGTGTGTGTTGTTTGGTTTTTGCATTTCATGTTCGTGGAGTTGTTACTTTTGGGGATGGTTTTGCTTGACTTTTTTGTTTTGTTTTTACACTGTTTCCTAGGGTGCTGGCTGCTATTCAATGCTTGTGTGTCAGAGCATGTGTGTTAATAAATTATGAAATTATTCGTGAGGCCACAGTATTTATTTGAAATAGTAGAGCAGGCCAAACAAACTAGAAAAAAAAAACAACACGAATATTATGGGAACTAAATATACGTCATGTTGAATTCATTTATAACGCTTTCAAAATGCAAGAAAATATTGATTTCCCTTTGCGTTTTTTTCATCATAAAAAGAAACTTAAAGAAATGAAACCGAAATTTTAATAAAAATAAAAAAATAAAATACTAAATACTTTTTATTTGAAAGTACAATCCTTCCGGTTAATAATGGAAAATAATTTCATTCAAATGGCTGCCTCGGCTGGCCATGCAGTAGCCTACACCATAGGTCCAATTTTTAAGCACATTATCGATTGTGTGCAGCTGTATGTCATCATTGGCTTCACGAATATTGTCCTTTAAAGCGTCAATTGTCTCTGTCTTGTCGGCGTAACACTTATCTTTGACGGCATCCCACAAATAATAGTCCAACGGTGTCAAATCGCAGCTCCGAGGTGGCCAAACGACATCAGCTCTGCGGCTGATAATGCGATCTTCAAAAACAGGGCACAAAACATCGAGTGTAACTTCGGCTGTGTGGCACGTAGCGCCGTCCTGTTGAAACCAAATGTTGCCAATATCCTCCTCTTTAATTTTTGTGAACAAAAATTCGTTCAACATGGCCCAATAACGATCGCCATTGACTGTAACGGCCACTCCTTGCTCATTTTCGAAGAAAAATGGCCCAATTATGCCTCTGGACCAAGATCCGCACCAAACAGTGACTCGTTTTGGATGCGTTGGCTTTTCAATTGTATGCGTGCGGGTTTTCTGTGCACCAAATGCGACAATTTTGCTTGTTTACATACCCGCCAAGATCAAAATGAGCTTCATCTGAAAAGATGATTTTTTTTGCCAAAATCGGCATCTTCTGGTGTAGACTACTGCATGGCCAGTGGAGGCAGCCATTTGAGTGAAATTATTTTCCATTATTAACCGGAAGGATTGTACTTTCAAATAAAAAAAGAGAAAATATTCAGTAGTTTTTCTTTAAAGCATTTTCAAAAAAAAAAAAAAGTTATTTGGCGGACCCTTTATATAAAGCGATGCTCTATAAACTTACAATCAGCATTAGGGACTCGTATTTATGGAATAATTACCTTTGAATCAAACTGCACATCAGCTTGATATCTATTACTGGTAACTCCTATAAACTCTCAGCAAAAGGCGAAAAAAGCCAGAGGAGTACATTGGTAAATAATGCGGACATTATTCTTTTCCTTCTTAACCGATTTATAAGCTTTGCAAAAGACATTTGTATGTTTATCCATTATTTACAGGCCATTGAGTTGACAGCAATCTGCAAAGAGTGTAGAAAGAGCCATCTCTGGCGCTATGTAGCTTCAAGACAGGAAATAATCACTCGATATTCAAGAAAGACTCCAAAATCTATCTTAAATAGCTAAAAAACTAAAACTTAGGTATTCTTTGTTTACTTAGAACCTAACAACGCCTTTGTCCTCTACATTTTCAATAATATGCATTGTTTACATAAAGTAAATAATGTAAAATAAATTTTTTTTATTTGTTGAAACCTTTGAAATGATATGTAATTTGCATTTTTAAGTCATATAGGTAAAATAAATTAAAATTTTTATAAAAAATTAATTGTTGACATTATGTAAATTATGTAAAAAATTTATTTCTTCTTTTAAATTACATTTTATTTCAATTTTTAATATAGTAAATGGTTGCAGAAAGTTTTTCTGCTAAAAATCAATTGTTGACATTATGTAAAAAATGTAAAAACTCGATTTTTTTTTGAAATTAAAATTTATTTCAATTTTTAATATAGGAATTGTTTGTCGGAAATTTTTCTGCAATAAATCAATTGTTGACATTATGTAAAGAATGTAAATAATCGATTTTTTCTTTGAAATTAAGTTTTTTTTTCAATTTGTAATATTGTAAATGGTTGTAGGAAGTTTTTCTGCCAAAAATCATTTGTTGACATTATGTAAAGAATGTAAATAATCGATTTTTTCTTTGAAATTAAGTTTTTTTTCAATTTGTAATATAGTAAATGGGTTTCAGAAAGTTTTGCTGCAAAAAATCAATTGTTGACATTAGGTAAAGAATGTAAAAGATTTAGTTCTTCTTTGAAATTAAATTTTATTACAATTTTTAATACAGTAAATGATTTTCATAAAGTTTTGCTGCAGAAAGTCAATTGTTGACATAATGTAAAGAATGTAAAAAATCGATTTTTTTAAAATTAAATTGCATATATTTCAATTTTTAATATAATATATAGTTTTCAGAAAGTTTTGCTGCAAAAATTCAATTGTTGACATCATGTAAATAATTTATTTTTTCCATAAATTTGATTAAATCTAAATATTTTATTTAAAAAAAATTACTGTCTGCGTATTACAAAATATAAAATAATGTGTAAAAATCAATTTTGTATGATAAATGAAAAATTTTATTAAAAGCAAAATCTATTGTTGACCTTATGTAAATAATAAAATTTATATAATTTATTTATTTTTATTTAAATTTACTTGCAAGCTTTTTTGAATTTTTTATATGCATTTAACACTAAAATTTATTTGAAACAAAGTTTTTATTTGTAAAAAATTTCCTCCTAAATTACATTTAAATGACTTTTATTTAACAATTATTGTATTGTTTAATATTTGTTTTTGTTATTTTTTCCATTTTTCCTATTGTTTGTCTGGGTTTTTTAAACAAATTTGTAACACTTTGTCATTTACTTTTTCAGATTTTGCATTTTTTTTCAGATTTTTTTTTGATCAACCAGTTGGAAAAATGAAATATTTTTCAAAAAAAAAAAAAATGTTTTTTTTTCATTTGAAATATATTGTGACAGGCAGTTTAGATTTATTGTTAAAAGGTTTTAAGGTTATTAGTTTAGTATCACTAACTAGCATAGTACGAGTAGTAGTTAAAGCCATTTTATCTTGTCAGTTAGTTTTTATAAAATCAGCTAAAACTGTGTAAACAATGGTTTCGAATGGAAATAAATTGTAATTTTGTTTTTTATATTCTTTTAAATTTCTTATGTTTTATATAAAATCTGAATCACAGACTTTAAATGAAATGGAATTCATTTTCCAAGAATTCTTCTTTTTTTGTGTTTTCTTAATTAAATACTTACACAATTCACTACGGGTGGCAATAATGATGCCGATATGGCCACACCAATTAAAGGGCCAGCTGAACCCTGTAATAAAGCAACCGCAACACCAGTGCCTGAGGTCAAAGCCCACAAAACGCCCATCCACAAAGAGCGTGCATTGCCTCTGCAAAATGAAAAAATAATCGCATATTTTTAAAGCATATTTTAAGGCTGTTAAACCGTAAAGAAATATTAAATTTCACCAAATAAATGAAATTAATAACGAACAACGAATGAAAAAACCTCATAGAAGAACCAGAAAAAGAAAACAAAATTAAAATGTTTACAAGACATTAATAAAATTAATATGCGTCTGCCAGATCTGCCACAAATTTTCATTCGTTTTGTGTGCCAATGCCAAAACACAAAAGCATCATCACATGAATGGCAAAGAAAGTGAAAGAAATCCGCCATAAAAAGAAAAATACTGTCTGCCCCAAAACCCAAAAGAAAACAAAAAAAAAAACGAACATTTATTTAACTGTGAACAAAGAGATGAAGAGATGAATGCAAAGAGAAGAGAATATATTTTCAAATTAAGCTGTTATTTATTAAAAAATATGATGACGTGTTTACTTTTGGCACAAGAACCCAAGAAGTATGTAACAGGTAAACAAAGGAAAGAAAATAAAAATAAAAAAAATTTTTTTTGGTTTGTCAGCAAGAAAAAGCAAACATGGCTTGCAAATGAAATCAAGGATTTTCAAACGCATGTATACGAGTAACTAAGTAATGGCAGGTTTTTAGTAACTTTAAAGGATGATTTTTCTGCTCTATTACTGGGTTTTCCAGGCATTTTTTTCAATAAATTTAATTCAGTTTGTATTTTAATGAAATTGAGTAACTATTTTTGCAGGGAATCAATTGTTGACATCATCTAAATAATGTAAAGAATTGAATCTATCCTAAAAATTTTATGTAATTTTCAATTTTGTTTATAAAAAAGATGAGCGTTTAATTTTAGTTTAAAAAATGAATTGTTGACATCATGTAAATAATGTAAAGAATTTATTTTATCCTAAAAATTGTATGTAATTTTCAATTTTTTTAATAAAAAAGATGTGTGTTGCAATTTTAGTTTAAAAAAGGAATTGTTGACATCATGTAAATAATGTAAAGAATTTAATTTATCCTAAAAATTTTATGTAATTTTCATTTTTTTAATAAAAAAAGATGTGTGTTGCAATTTTAGTTTAAAAAATGAATTGTTGACATCATGTAAATAATGTAAAGAATTTATTTTATCCTTAAAATTGTATGTAATTTTTAATTTTGTTTATAAAAAAGATGAGCGTTTAATTTTAATTTAAAAAATTGATTGTTTACATCATGTAAATAATGTAAAATAGTTAGTTTCCCTTAGCAATCATATTTAATATAAATTTTTTAAAATTTGTTTCGTATGAGAAGTGCGTTTTTATCAAAAAATAAAATAATTTCTTCAGCGGAAGATCCATTTTTACCCCAATGGATAGGTCAATAAACAGGATGTAACTCACATGTCTTGACCTAACACTACACAAAGCGATAATCCTTTGTAGTTGATTGAGTTCCGATATTGGTATGCAGTATTCAGACATCCACACCTTGATATTCCTTTATAATCCTTCTCGCTTTTATTCTGATTCAACTAGTCATACCTAACCTTACTTAAACCTATAATGCACAGGACTGCAAAAGCTAAAAATAGCGCCTTTGTGTTTTTAGTATTTTCTTTTAAATGTACTAATCTACATGAGAATTCTCCCCTTTAGATTACTTTGGAATCCATTTACAGCAGTGAATTTGAATGTTGGAACGCACGAAGGATGGCATTATGCTTCTTCTCCAAGCGGAGCGTCACCATACTTTCTGATAGCCAGGCGGCTGTGAAGACTCTGGGTTCTAATGTGATGAACTCCAAGACGGTGTACGGCTGTCGCAGATATCTCAATGAGCTAGCGGAACGATATGACATCCATATAGTATTGGTACCGGGGCACAGTGGTATTCCGGGTAACTGTGGAGCTGATGAACTTGCCAGGCGGGACAAGACCATCGAACTCACCGCTGAGTGCTCAAATCTGGGCATTCCTATGAGGACCTGCAAGCTCATAATTGATAATGCGGTCGCCGATTCCGTCAACGACAGGTGGGCGGTCTCGGACACGGGTAGAACGGCTCGTAAAATCTGGCCAAGGCTGGATGAGGGGCGCACAATGAGTCTACTTAAACTCCAAAGAGGCGCGCTCAGTGTAGTTGTCGGTGTCATTACGGGGCATTGCATTATGGGTACGCATGAGAGGCGCATTGGACTTGGACACCTTGCTAAAGACTTCTGCAGAAGCTGCAGAGATGAGGAAGGAGAGGAGACTGTCCCTCATCTGCTGGGTACATGCCCGGCTCTATGCCAAAGGAGAAGGAAGTACTTGGGTACTTACTACATGGATGATCTGGAGGAACTGCCAGGGGTTGACATTGGCAGCCTGAATCGCTTTATCAGGAGCTCCGAATGGTTTCGAGACTAGGGGATAACGGATGACTGTGGTAGCACAATGAGCCCAATGCGGCCTAAGTGTGTCCATCCAAAATTTTTTCTTGGATGGGAAGCCACCTCTACCTACCTACCTACCATGCTTCTGAGGGTCAAACAGGAGCTGCCAGCTACTCGATTTGTAAGGTCACGGTGACCTCTGATGAAACTAGTGTTAGATCTTCCTTTCCAAATCCTAACCATGAGCTATATGGCTCTGGGCTGTACGGCCATATTCAAAAGCCATAATCCCACAGAGTCTCTAGGGCTACTCTAGCACAAGATTGGCATGGGATACGTTTTTCTTCTTAATTCTTTATTTTTTGGTTTTTTTTATTACTAGATTTGACGTTATTTCATTTGATTAACAGTTTCTTACATTTGTTTCTTATATTTTGATAAATTTTCTTCACTTCCTTTAAATATTTTTTTATCTTCCTCGACCAGCATATATTCACATTGCTTTGCAGCATAATTTGATTAAAATCTTCTTCATTTTAACGCCATTAATTAGTGGTCTTAGAAATTAAAAGAAAATCTGAAAAGAAAACTATTTAAACAAACACTTTCCTTTTAATAGTAAGCCTTTAGCGCAGATTAACAAGATTTCTAGTCGTATTAAATATTAACGGCATTAATTAGCCTCTTTAGTAATTACCCTACACTATACGCCAGTTAATTAAAGAGTAAATATTTGCACACCTACAACTCCCCTATGTTACGGAATGTACACGAATTTAAATTCATATACTCTGTTAACAGCTGAATTTGATTTCCGTTTTAAATATTTCATAAGACATTTAACGGTAAATATTTTATACACACAGAAAATGATATTAAAAACACAAGGCAGCACTCATTTGCACTCTGTTTTGCGCTGCCGCCCCCATATTGTCTACCATTCAAGTGCACACACACACACAGGAAATGTAAACAAAACCTACCGTGTCATATACACACGTAAAGGCTCATCAAAAAAATGAAAATAAAATTGAAATACAACTACAGCAACCCACATTAGGCTTCTTAAACACTTTTTATCATTGTGTGTGTTAGAAAAACCGGTTATTTCTTCTTTCATTTTTTGTTTCTCTGTAGAAGTGTTAAAAGATGTAAAAAAAGCAACATTTACTCTCCCCCTGCCTCTCTTGCTCCCAGTGAAATACTCTTTTAACACAGCCTTTTAGAATTTCTGCTCTTGAGAGTCAGACAACAGCAAGATGAGTGTGCCTGTGTGTGTGTGTGTGTGAAAAACCGCTAATATAGCATCGGCAACAGCAACATCACACAGCCTAACAATGTGTGTTAAATGTTGATAACAATACACTGACACTTGACAGAGATTAAAGGTGTTAAAAAGAAAACATGATGACTCACAAAAGAAATATGAGGGAGAACAGCTAACGTCAGGCAGGCGTAAAATATGACACGAACACAAACACATTGACACAATAGGTGTGTGTGTCGAGACGAGACAAACCAACACTTAGATAAGCGGGCCATAAATACTGGTTTATTTACTAGGGTAACAGCAAAAGGAGTTGATTAAATTCATACCCTTATACTTACACAGGCACACAAACGCAAACACACCCGTACAATGAGATGTTGGTGTAGAGTCAATTAGTATGGAATGACAAAGAGCAGCATCAGCGTTTATTTAATTGGTGAACGTTAATACACAGGCAAAATGAGTGTAAATGATACTGGTTTTGTACAAAAGATCAGCTAGGTAGTGACACTACCTAAATGGACAAACTTAGCCTTCAATTGAAAGAGTAGACTTACTTAGGCCGTGTGTATTTGATTGTGATTTTTCAGTTTTTAATGCTCCTACACCACCACAAAATTCTGATGATGTCGTTTGCACTCCTTCTGTAAATTCTGGATAAATCAAACCCTCATAAGGCTGGTTATGTACCCAAGAGATGAAGAAAAATGTTCTTCTAAAGGGTCCGCCAAATAACTTTTTTTTTTTGAAAATGCTTTAAAAGAAAAACTACTGAATATTTTCTCAAATTTCTTTTTTTATTTGAAAGCACAATCCTTCCGGTTAATAATGGAAAATAATTTCATTCAAATGGCTGCCTCCACTGGCCATGCAGTAGCCTACACGATCGGTCCAATTTTTAAGCACATTATCGATTGTGTGTAGCTGTATTTCACCAATGCCTTCACGAATATTGTCCTTTAAAGCGTCAATTGTCTCTGGCTTGTCGGCGTAACACTTATCTTTGACGGCACCCCACAAATAATAGTCCAACGGTGTCAAATCGCAGCTCCGAGGTAGCCAAACGACATAAGCTCTGCAGCTGATAATGCGATCTTCAAAAACAGGGCGCAAAACATCGAGTGTAGCTTCGGCTGTGTGGCACGTAGCGCCGTCCTGTTGAAACCAAATGTTGCCAATATCCTCCTCTTCAATTTTTTTGAACAAAAATTCGTTCAACATGACCCGATAACGATCGCCATTGACTGTAACGGCCACTTCTTGCTCATTTTCGAAGAAAAATGGCCCAATTATGCCTCTGGACCAAAATCCGCACCAAACAGTGACTCGTTTTGGGTGCGTCGGCTTTTCAATGTATGCGTGCGGGTTTTCTGTGCCCCAAATGTGACAATTTTGCTTGTTTACATACCCGCCAATATCAAAATGAGCTTCATCTGAAAGGATGATTTTTTTTTTTTGCCAAAATCGGCATCTTCTGGTGTTGGCTACTGCATGGCCAGCCGAGGCAGCCATTAGAATGAAATTATTTTCCATTATTAACCGGAAGGATTGTACTTTCAAATAAAAAAAGAGAAAATATTCAGTAGTTTTTTTAAAGCATTTTCAAAAAAAAGTTATTTGGCGGACCCTTTATTTATTGTCTTTACAGCTACTGAAGTAACTACTGGATACATGGCCAGGCTAAAGCGTCTGGTTGAATATTCTGGACATTCAATATCCAGTAATGACTCCTCTATCAACTACGCTATGTGCAGTTTTATGGAGTTCATGAACTCTCTCTACACAGCAAATTTGCTGCCTTATCTGTTGCAAAATCTGTATTTTGTGTTATTAATTCTAAGTCTACAGGTTTACAGTGGGAATCTCAAATCGAAGTTCATAGATTCAGGAGTTTTCTGAGTGCCATCTATAAGCGATTGCCTGCTATATCATGTTCAAATTGTCTATTCTAGCGATCGTTTTTTTAGAACCTATTGTCTTGGCTGCCGCCTGGCTATTAGAAAATGTGTTAACATCTCTTTTAGAAATTTTTCAGCCTTTATGGCCGACTCTTCCATGTAAAAAATGTTGTATCCTTTATAGAATGAACTATCCCAGCCGACTCCGAAACAGTGCTTCCACCTACAGCTCTATCTAGTCTTCAAACATTCCCAATGTTCTGTATTGTGTCGTCCACGAGATACGAAAGTCATTACTTCCCAAATCAATTAGGATTCCTGAGAAATCGATATTCATCCATAGATGCTGGCAAGTATTTGATGTTGTGTCCTTACACTACTCAGTGGGGGAGTCTTATGACTATTTCCAGTGCTATAGTACATAAGTTGTTACAATTATTGTGGGGAAGAGACACCTTATGACCATACAACTTTTTTATATGGTCTTCAAACTCTCTATAGGGAATCCCTGTAATATCTTGCGAATAACCAAAACGAACTGTTTTTGTGATGCTTTAATGCGTTCCATTTTCAATATCACAAAATCTACAGGTTGGGTTCGAGGCCATTGTTTCCATTCTGAACGAGTGTAATTTGAAGCTACAGTGCTTTGTCAAGATACAACCTCAAGTTTTTTTTGAATAGCCTGATGCTTGACTTAAATCTCCTCTTATTTTCAAGTTCCTACTAAAAGTTATGATTGCCTCAACTCCTTTTATTTCGAATATCGTTGCCTCTCCTTACCTTCCTTTCTATTGAATATAAGTTTTCAAATATCTCAACATACTCTACAGAAAAGTTCTGGTCGCATCAGTTGTTTGGAAGCTTTCTTCTTCGCAAGCTTATGTGCCTGCTTCCCATATGACCTGGAATCCAATGGAGAGTAACCCTATGTTTCGTACCCAGGCATAGATGAGTTATGCCGTGCAACAGTAACACTAGTGCAGACTTATCTCAGTATCTTTGCTTGCTTACGTAATTGGCCATTAACAACCCGATTAACGGATTTCGGCCTGCCTTAACACCCAGGCTCCTCTGCTTCTTGCACGCCTACGCCAGTTGGTCACACCAATCGGTGACGATGCTTCCTCGATTTGGTCCTTCCAACGCAAACAAGGTCCTCCTCTTCGCCGACTTCCGCAGATACCCACATCAAACTCCCGTCCCGCCAAGGCATCCTCCTCCATTTTAATGACATGGCCGAGCTAACGCAGACACTGAATAATAAGCTGCACAACGTCCATGTCGTTAAGGAGCTCCTACAGCTTACAGTGGGATTAGACACGGAAATGGACCGAAGACCTTACGTTGGACTTTTGTCTCGAATACTCTAAAGGCTGCTGCATCAGTGCTTAATAGTGTCCATGCGTCATAGTGCGCCATAAAGAGTCACGGGGAGGATGAGCGTCTTGTAGAGTTGCAGTTTTGTCGCACGAGAGAGGTCTCTGCTACTCAATTGTCTATTGAGACCATATCCATCTGTATCCATGTATCCGAAAAAAAATCGTTTTCCTGATTATGGATTCCCATCCGTATGTCAATATTAGTCTCACTGCTGCTGTACATAATGCTGCAGCCTATTGCCTCATACAACTTTAATAGGCGTAAAGCCTGTTTAATAAAATCTTCTCCCCTTCCCTTTGCAGTTTAATTTTATGTATGCTTCCTAATAGCACTTGTAGGCCATAAATTATGCTGGTGAATTACTTCGATTTGTTAAGTAACTTAAGGATTACATACGGAATTATTTATTTTCTCCAGTAATTTGTTAATGTTTATTATCGGCAACTTACAACACAACAACAATAGACTGAAGCAATAAATAGTATTTGTATCGCATTTAAAACTTTTTAATCCCAACCAACCAAATGAATATTTAAATGACTGCCTGCCTGACTGCCTGCCTTAAATAAGTATGCGCGAGAGTGTGTCTAAGCAAGTAGGCTTGCCATGGCAAAGTTTAAAATTACAAACGACCAGAAAAAAATAAGAAAAAAATTCTTTTAAAAAACTTGTTCTATTTTTCCTTTGTATCCTTTTGATAAAAAAAAAATGGAAGCAAACGCAGTAGATTAACAATAATCGACCTAAAAATGCGTGATTTTTATTCGTTTTATTTTCTGGCAGTGCCTTCAAAGTCATTAGGTTGTGTTGTGTTGTGATTTGTTTCGGGTTTTATCAGGCAAATGATAATAAAAGGAGTGGAGAGAAAAAAAATTTTTTATAATGCGGGTAATTAAATGAAATTAATTGTGGATAATTGTTGTTTCATATTCTCCTATTACTGTTTTTATTACCGCTAAAGTTCTTTATTTAAAATGTGTTTTAATTACACAAAATATTACGACGTCTCTAATGCCTTATTAGCTCAAGGGAATGTAGGGAATGTGTGTGAGAGGTAGTGGTGTGGGAGTGTGAGATAAATTAAAATCTTAATTGTTAATAAATTAAGAAAATACTCATTAAAAAGCAAGTTAATGAACTGTTATAAAAAGTAAATAAAGAGCAAGAGAGAGAGAGAGAGAGAGTAAATAAAGCTTTTTAAAGCAATAAATAAAGGGTCCGCCAAATACCTTTTTTTTAAAATGCTTTAAAAAAAACTACTGAATATTATATAGTTTTCTCAAATTTCTTTTTTATTTGAAAGTACAATCCTTCCGGTTAATAATGAAAAATAATTTCATTCAAATGGCTGCCTTGGCTGGCCATGCAGTAGCCTACAAGAGAAGATGCCGATTTTGGCAAAAAATCATCTTTTCAGATGAAGCTCATTTTGATCTTGGCGGGTATGTAAACAAGCAAAAGATAGAGCTATAAAGGCTACAGCATTTTGTACATTAAAGAGTCGGCCATAAAGGCTGATATACATACATGCATAATTGGTCTTTACAACCCTTCAGTCAGAATTACGGCCTAGCTTCTCACTTCTTACATCACTTATGGTGTGTGCGTTAATTTTTATACAGGAATGGCGGGACCTACAGTTTAAAGTCGACTCCAACGACAGATTTTTGAGAAACTTTTTCATGGCAATTTTTATTTTTACTCTCAGAGTTTTTGCCAGAAATCTGTTGAGAGGAAGCGGCCAAAGAAATTTTTTTTCATATTTTCGTTTTGATGTCTGACCTGGGGCTTGAACCGCGGCCTTATGTCTAATAAGCAAACAAACTGTCTACTAGACTAGGCTGACAAGATTTCTAAAAGACATGTGATCACATATTCTGATAGCTCAACGCAGACTCTTTTCTGTCTTTCTCAATCGTCTAAAAGAGCTTTCGTTTCTTGCTAGCACATCAGCTGTTGGATTCATTCGATTCATTCTAGACTGTGCTCCTTGTCCAGACAAACTGCTCAAATAGAATTTCCAACAATCAAATTCTGCTTAACTTTACATATGTAATGGCCGAAGTGCAGTAACAGCTTCTTCAACGTGAGACCTAGGATGAGACCTTATCCCAGACAAAAAAAAAAAAAAAAAAATACGTTTTTACTCAACTTCTTTCAACAGTTTTTCAGCAAATACTCTGATAGTAAAAATAAAATTGCCATGGAAAGTTTCTTCAAAGTCTGTAGTTCGGTGAAGAATTTAAGCCGTAGGTTCTGCACTTATGGGTAAAATTAATGCAGATAACATGGGTGGTATAAGAAGCTAAGTTGTAATCATGACTAATGGGTTGTCATGACCAATTAAGTAAGTTAAATAAGTACGTTATAGAATTGAAAAATTCTTAAATAATACAATAACAACAACAATAACAATCCATGCAACAAATAAAATTTAATTGTTTTTTATTAAATTTTAAAATATTTTTCTGCCTTCCTTTTTGGTCACTTTGACCATTAAAAATTCTTCTCATAAAGTTTCACCACAAAACCCGGTTTATTGTTTCAATTGGAAATATTTCTTCTACCATGATTAATCGTTTTCCTTTCCTGTCTCTTTTTAAAAGCCAATTAAAAAACGTTAAAAAACACGCTGCCGCCTTAAACATTTAAACTCTCACCGCAATATTCCAGTCATTAATTAAGTCGATGATGATATTTAATTTCCTTTTTAAAGAGTTTTTTTTTAAAACTTTTGTTTTTTTTTTTTGCACAAGAAAAGAACGAAAACAGAAAACCGAAAATCGAGTCATTGAAAATGAATAAAATCCGCCAAACACAGCGCCGCCGCCAAGTGGCCTATCAAGTGGCCGTTAAAACAAAACCACAGGATGGAAGGCTGATAATTATGCACAACACTGGTGACAAACAACAATAAAAACAATAATTATGAGGAACAATAATAAATCGGCATTTCTTTTTTAATTAAAAAGGCAAGTAATGGGCAATAAAAAAATGAAATAAAAAATAAATTTATCAATGTGGACAACGAATATTGGAAGTCAAATGCTGCGCTGTTAGGAGATTATCTTCGGAGGCACGATCATTGACGTAGACTCTCATTTAAGTCAAAACCGTTTGTTATATTTGGCATGGGACATTATCTTATTGAAACCAGATACTGTCTGCTTTATAATCTTCAATTGCAGGCCAAAAAAATCTGATAATCGAACGGCCACAGCCGTCTGAATTGACGATGACGGTTTTCTAGAATCATTATCGAAAAAATGCAATACAAGGAGCCTTTGACAGCATAATAAACTACAAACACTCAACGTTTCTGGATGCAATAGCATCTCCATAAGCCGACAGACTTTTCTGAGCTTTTTAAGACTCAGCGCTGAACAAATTTTTTGAAGGATCCTTATGGAGAGTCTAGAGTACCCAATCAGAATATATACGTCACTCTGAAAAGTCAGTCAGCTTTAACTGTTGCCTGAGTTGGACTTCGTATGGATAAAAGCACAAATCCAAATACAATATACGCCTCACAGAGTCCCAAGATAGGACGGATTGCTGAGAACGCCGTGGAGTCAACAAATTCGAGTAATTCGCAAAACTTTCTTTAACTGAAACGCCATTTTCACCATATAATATTTTGCATTGGTATTGTTACGTTTTAACCTTTTAAAAACGTCTAAAATATGAGCTCGTAGATTGCAAATAAAATAAAAATAAATTTGTGTTCAATTTTAATTTTAAATTCTTTATTATACGCACAATTCTGTGTGCCACTGGACACAACAACAATTTTTTTTCTTTGTTATTCTTCTGTTTACACCTTTTGCATAAACAATAACAATTACTAGACAATTGTTGGACAGATCTCTGTAACGGAGATCTTCAAACCACGATTACTTTCTTCAAACGCATTGCGTCTTCACACAAGACTGACTGAACTTTTACTAACTCAGTTGCCTGCTTTGCCTTGCCTTTTATATGCCAAAGTAAACAGTCTGATGAATGTTCTTGAAGGCGAACATTCGTGGATTCACCTTCTTGAGACCTCTATAAATGTAAACATCGTTGTTTACATTCATTATTGTTGTTTGTGTATTTTGTTTACATTTATTCTTGTAGTGTTATTTGTGGATTTTTGTTTACTTGTTTACCATTTTTTTATGCTGGTGTTTGTTGTTGAATTTTTGTTTACTTATTTACCATTTTTTTATGCTTGAGTTTGTTGTTGTATTTTTGTTAACTTGTTTACTATTTTTTATGCTAGATTTTTGATTTTCGTAACAATATATACGGCGTTCTGAAGAGTCAGACGGCTATAACTTGTGCATGAGTTGGATTTTCTAGGGATAAAGACGCAAATCCAAATGCAATAGGCGCCTTACAGCGCCATAGGATAGACCCGATTGTTTAGAAAGCCATGGAATCCAAAAAATCGGAATATTTTTAAAATATTCTTTAACTGAAATGACATTTGTTTCACTATAAGTATTCATTTTTCCCTCTCCCTTTTATACATAACGACGTCTAACTGTTCAGAATATAATGAAGTTGAGTTGATAATTGAATACCATAAATTATTCTCCTCATTTTTAAATCATTTAAACACACAAAAACATACACACACACACGATGAGAACATAAAAACTTTTACCTTTTTATTCCAGAATAATACAATTACACTCACACAGGGGAACACTTTAACATAACAAAGTAACGACAATGTTTGTAACAGAAATACACACAAACATACATACACGCATACATACAAGCATACATACACGCTTATGTACATTTACATTTGCTTTACAGTTACCATTTTGACTGTTTTGATCATTAAAAATTAACGAGAGAGAGAAAGAGACATTTAGGGAGGGAGTCACACAAAGATTTGTTGGTTGTTTTCTGTACCTAGTATTTGGTGGTTTATTATTGCTGTGTTCACTCTCACTTTCACTTTCACTCATACTCTTAATGTTTTTCTCTTAATTTCCGTTATAATAAATGGATGAAACCTAATTAAACTGACATTTATTATGATTGTTGCTAATTTAATTTTAACGCTCTCAAATTCTCTGCCCCTCCTTTCTCTCACTCATACATATACACACAGGCATTAATATTTAAATAACGAAGAAGGGGAAAAAAGGAAAATAAATTTTGTAAGTGAAGCGATTTATTTTTGGAAATGGCTGGTGGTGGTGGTGGTGAATTTCTTTTTATGTGTGTGTATTGAGACAATTAGTCGTGAAGTTTTTTTTATTGTTTTTCTTTTTTGCGAATTTATTGTGAATATTTTTAACAGTGAATAACGAATGTGTGTGTTATTTTGATTTGAAATGATTTTAAAATAAAAAAAAATGAGGGAATTCAAAGGGGAATGTTGCTTTTATAAATTTTAATTGCAATCCTAGTTTTTTGGGTAACAAAAATGAAAATAATGTTCAAAGCTTTAAGGGCCAACATTAATTCTCATTTGTCTAATCAAATCTAGCGAGTTCATTAAAGGGATTTTGAGGTTATGTGCATTATGGGGTGATTATTGGCATCATAATTATCATACAGTGCATGGAACTTAAGATTTGAACGGTTGTAGTGCTCTACAGCGTGTCCACTAACACCAATCCAAATATATCGCTCCCAGTTGTCACCGAATAATTCAAATTTGTCAATTCTATGGTGTACTCAGTAATTGAACCCATCTAATGGCTCATTTTTGATATATTTTGCATAAGGGGATTCACCTTCATCTATGTGAATTGTAACTCACTTAACATTTCAGGCCCACAATGTCGCAGATATGTTGATTAAGTACTAGAGCAACAGGCTTTCAATGCTGATTTTTCGAGCAAAATTTTCTTCATGAACTAATTCTTATCAGGCGTTTATATTAACAAGACAAATTGTTGCATTATGTCTGAGTGGTTTGGCCGAAGGAAAATGTATAACAAATTATCTGTGACAGTCCCCATAGTCTAGTAGGTAATGTGTTGGCTTATTAGTCATGAAGCCTCGGTTCAAACCCCAGATCAGACATCACCAACAAAACGAAATATTATCAAAAATATTTTTTCGGCAGCAGATTTCTGGCAAAGGCTCTGAGAGTAAAAATAAAATTGTCATGAAAATTTTTCCAAAAATCTGTTTTTCGGAATCGACTTTAAACTCTGGGTCCTATTATTCATGTATAAAATTAACACACACAACATAAGTGGTGTGAGAAACTAGTTCCATAATCCTCACTGAAGCGTTGTAATGACCAATTATGTACGTATGTAATGAATGTGTGTGTTAATAAGTATTAGTTGACTTGACTTTAAATGACTTTGACGTAAAATATGAAGTTTTAATGGCATTCCTATATTTTTGGACCTACTGACCTTTCACAATGTCACGGATATCTTGATTGATTACTAGAGCAATAGGCTTTCATTGCTGATTTTTTGTACAAAATTTTGTTCATGAAACTAATTCCTTCTACACAAGAAGATTTCGGCAAAAAGAGTGCGTAGATGTAAAATCGTTTGCTCCTGGATGTCAAGTTTTTTCTTTTCAGATTTGAAAAATTCATTCTTCTGAGAGATAGTGCTTGGTTGCATGCGATTACAAATTTGTGTAATCGATAAAAAAAGATTGTTTATTAATTTTCAAAAATCTAAAATTTTTTTTTCAACAATTTTCTCTCCAAGTTTCCATTGCATAATCAAAAATTCGTCTGTAAACTTTTTAAAATCTGAGTCCTTTTATTCAATTTAAAACAATTTATTGTGAAATGTTATCGATAATTGAAAATTATCGTGCTGTTTAGAACAGTTTGCGTACATCAACCAAATGAGCCGGAATATGAGAGAAATAACAGCAGCAACAACAACAACAATGATGCAAACAAAGTTAAATTTGTCAGAGGCACACACAAAATACCAGTTATTTTAGCAGTCATTGTATGTGACACATACTAACTAACGCACATACACCCGTACACATATGTACATACATGATGTCAAAACTACGTAAATAAAGAGAACAGCAGCCATAATGGCAGCAAAGAAAAAAAAAACGAAATCACTTTCACAAAATCAAGATACAACGAAAACAATGGAATTTATGCTGAGACATTCAAGAAAAAAAAATCAATAAAATTGAAATGCACTCTTATGCACACACACAGCAGCCAACAAACAGCACACACAACAAATGCAGCAGAAGCTTAACCTATATATGTACATAGTAGGGCACATGCAATACTTGGAAATGCAGTTGTAAAGCATGGGTTCGGTCATTCATGTGGGTCAGTCATGTATGGCATGCCCTTCATGTGTGCAAATATCAGTCGGGAAAAATGTTTTCGTCATTTTGAATTTTGTCAAAAAGACCGAAAATGGAAACTGTGACTGTGACCCTATGCTGCTGATGTTGTTGTTGTTTAAGGCATAAACATTTCTTTGCTTTGCATACGTTTTTTTTTTTCGTTTCGTTTCATCTTGAGCGTCTGTCTCTCTGCATGTGATATTCAAAACCAACACAGGCACAATTACCATAAATTATTGCAAAAAAAAATAAAACGAGCCACAGCAAGGAAAATACACTCTCATTATGAGCTGGAATAGAAGGTTTAGCCATTGAACAACAAATAAAATTGTGAAATTGAAAGGAATTGCTTCTGCTTTTGATTAGAACAACTGAGAGACTGCAACTGATTTGACTTACACGCAGCAGACACATCAAACTCATGTGGTAGACGAAAAACACAAAGAAAAAAGGCAATATCAGCAGATATTTTGCGTCAAACAGGCTACAAGGAAAATCTGATTTCTTAGTATTTAGAACAGCAACAAAACCTAAAAAAGGAAAGAAACAATTTCAATAACCCAGCACTTGAATGCTGAAATGTTCAAGGAAAGTCAGCGTGAGTAAAAGTCTGGCAAGGGTTACATGAATTCGGTTTACTGAAGCTTGAAAGAAAGACAAGTTAAGGGGCTTTAATTTCAACTGTTTTCTTAAATTTCTAATAAAAATTTAAATTAAATTTTTTGTACATTTGGGCGTAATATTATTCATCATACGCCAGGATTACTTAGTATTTTTATAATATTTTCATGAATTTTATGCAAAATTTTGTTTCATGTTTTTAATTCCTTTAAATAAATATGATGATAACAATCATCAGTTGAACTGCACTGTGCATATTGCATATTGCTGAGTAACAGTGACAGTGTGCGTTGGCAAAACGTTGACCCAAATTGACAAAATCCAAATATTTCAAAACATATACGGTTTAGAAACCCAAAAGTATGCACCAAAAAATTTGTTGGGAATTTATTTTGTTACTTACACAAAAATAAAACCCACAAATAAACAATGAAGACCCCAAAAATACATTAAAAAAGGAACAAATCCGATGAAAAACATAATTTTGGAAACCAATGCACAGAAGCCTGAACATGAATTGGTTGAATAGAATTTTGCTGCCACACAATTTAACAACCAAAAAAAAATGACAGAAAAAAAGAAAATAAACAAACAAGTCAACATAGAAAAATCTGACAGAATAACCAGTGAAACTAAAAACAAAAAAAAAAACAAAAACAAACAAAAAATAGAGTAGAAGAGTTACAATATTTGGCCAACAAAATTTCATTGTGTTACAGCTACTGTGGCTGCTGCTGCTGCTAATGAGATAAACGCTTAAAACCAATGCCAAAAAAAGACTTTTTTTGTTATTTTTTTAATAAAACATAAATAAATAAATAGAAAAAGAGAAAAACAAAATGTAATTGTAAACCAAACATGTAATTTAGACAGTTAAAGCACAAAAAAAAAACAGAAAAAAACATGGAATTAGGTTTTGATATGCCACTGAACTGAACTGAACTGAACTAAAAAGAGAATCAAAAAAATGTTTTCAATTAAATTTTATGCTGCAAGTAATGAAAGCGTTAAAAACAAACACGATAAAAACTTATTGTTTTAGACTTAAAATCGATCGATGAATAAATAAACAAATAAATAAACAAATTAATACAATCATCATCATAAAAAATAACCAAAAATAGGGAAAAAAATTAAATTTTTTTTAGTTTAAAATTTCATTTAAACGTGTTGGTGATTGGTTTTAGTTTTAACGTTGATTTTAAATAAAAACCCGAGTTTTTTCCCATTTAAATTCACTGTGAAAGAGATTAAATATGGTTTTAAAATATAAAAATTAGAATTTAAATCAAAAATAATTACAAAACAACAAAAGAAATGTAATAAAAAATTAAAAAAAAATTAAAAAAAATTTCTATTCATAGAAAATTTGTTCAAGTTTTTTACAATAAATTTAAAATTAAAAAAATCGAATAAAAAAAATAAAAACAGTGATTATTTTATAAAAATAAATAACAGACTAACAAAGGTAATGCATTAAAGATTTAATTAAAGAAAGGAAAAAGGAAAAAAATTTGGACGAATTTTTTTAAATTTGTTAATTTGATTTTTTTTCGATAACTTTTTTTCGAAAAAATATTTTTTTCGACAACTATTTTTTATTGATAAATATTTTCTAAAAACATGAAAAGTTCGTTAACTTGACAAAAAAAAATTTTTTTTGTATAAATTTGCTTTTGAATGATTTTTTCGATAACTTTTTTTTCGATGAATTTTTTTCCATAAATTTGTTATCCATAAATACTTTTTAAAAACATAAAAAGTTCGTTAACTTTTTAAAATAATTAATAAAAAAATCGATAACTTATTATCGATAACGATTTTCTAAAAACATGAAAACTTCGTTAACTTGACAAAAAAAATTTTTTGTATAAATTTGCTTTTGTATGATTTTTTTCGATAACTTTTTTCTTGATAAATATTTTTCAATAAATTTTTTATCGATAAAATTTTTTTAAAAACATAAACAGATCGTTAACATTCTAAAATAATTAATAAAAAAGAATCGATAACTTTTTATCGATAACTATTTTTTAAAAACATGAAAAGTTCGTTAATTTCATCAAAAATGTTTGTTTTTGTATAAATTTGATTTTGTTTGGTTTTTTTCCGATAGCTTTTTTCTCGATAAATTTTTTTCAATAAAATTTTTAACCTTCTAAAATAATTAATAAAAAAAAATCGATAACTTTTTATCGATAATTATTTTTTAAAAGCGTGAAAAGTTCGTTAACTTCATAAAAATAATTTTATATTTTTTCATAAATTTGCTTTTGTTGCATTTTTTTCGATAATTTTTTTCTCGATATATTTTTTTCGATAAATTTTTTATTGATAAATTTTTTATCGATAAATATTTTTGAAAAACATGAAAAGTTCATTAACTTTATAAAAATAATTAATTAATAAAAAATAAAATGAAACAATATTTAGCACACTTGCTTAGTAGAGAAAATACGTCTTCAATCAAGAATCTTTGGAAAAGCCAAAGAGAAGGTGCCAGCATAATAGATATCGATACTTCGGGAGCGACTGCAAACTACATGCAAACCTTTGACAGTAAGAAAGCTAATCACATTCTTTATCCCTGCTTAGATTTGGAAAACTTAGAAGTTTGTTATCGGGAATGGGAGCGTATTCTAAGCGAGAAACTTTTCTAATCACATATTCGAGGACAAAACAGCCCAACAAATCCTAACGATTGAAGTATACACATACATAACATACATAATTGGTCATTACAACCCTTCAGTCAGTCATTACGACCTAGCTTCTCACACCACTTATGTTGCGGGTGTTAATTTTATACAAGAGTGGCAAGACCTACAGTTTAAAGTCGATTCCGAACGAGAGTTTTTTAAGAAACTTTTCATGGTAATTTTTGTTTTTAACCTCAGAGTCAGCTGAGAGGTAGTTGCCGAAAAAATATTTTTTCATATTTCGTTTTGCTAGATTTTGTATGACCTGGGGTTTGAACGGTGGCCTCACGCCTAATAAGTCAACTAGCTGTTGAAGTAAGCAAACGTAAATGAATTGACATCACTAGTATTGCCTTCGATGGGAAATAGCACATGGGAACGAATACAATACAACAACCACAGGATATTATCATGTCTTCTCTAATTTTTATTTGTTTTTCATTTTATTTTTAATTTTTCACAAAAATTTGTTCACTCACCTGCCTCGCATTTCCTCTGTTGGCCAATCGCCACTGCCCCATGGCATTTCCGTAGTGCCCAATATTAGTCCGAATATGAAACCAAATAAACATGAGATGAACATGCCCACTGCCAAGGTAATGAAGCCAACGCGCTGTGTATGGAATATACAAGAAGAATTTATTTTTTTTTCAAAAGTAATTAAAAACTGTAAAATTTTTTTAAATGTTAATTGACTGACACTTTACAAAATAAATAGAAAAACAGAGGAAGTGGGGGAAAAAATGCAATTTTTTTGTTTTCAAGATGAAACATTAAAAAGTTTTGCGCAAAAAAATTATTTCAATTTGTTGCACTACGTTGCTTACATTTAAAGTTTTGCTGGCTTATTTAATGAGCATTTCCTCGCTCACGAAGGTAATAATGCAACAGACAGGCATACATACACTCGTCATTTTAATACCAACCAAAGAGAGTTTTTTGTTTAAAAGAATTTTTTTTCAAAAAAGGAGAGACACTGAGAAAAATCTTCGCTCTGTAATTAAAACTAAGAATATGAGGTGACTTACGTTGAAATTTTTTAAATGTATTCTTCACTTTCATGTCTTCACTGATTTATGTTAGAAAAAAATAAAAATAAAGACAGCAAACAGGGTAGACTACAGGCAGAAAGAAGGGGGTGAGGGGCGGTTTAAGAAAATCTAGAAAAATAATCGAAAAAAAGGAAAGCAAAGCAAAGGAAACACTTGTTTGTCTGCTGACACACTTTAAAGTTTATTCACTTCGCGTTTTTACAACTTAGTCTCACTGACTTACTGCCTATGCTGCAGCTGTCTACGTACACCGTGCACTTTGTAAGAGTAAGCATGTGTGAGTATTCAAGCTCATCACTTTGCGATCTACTTTTTGGATTTATTTCCTGCAGCTTAGTGTAGTTGTTTTGAGTTTTTATTTCTCGCATTCGCCTTCTCCCTTCTCATCCACTTATTTACTGCTTTCACTAACACTGCCTTTCAACGTTGTTGTCTGTGTCTGCATTTGATTCAGGGTGTCTGTGTGGCTGTCACTCTGTGTTGTGTGTGTGTGTATATTTTTATAATTTTGTAACAAACTTTACTTTTAATTTTCTCTCTGCTTTTCAATTAAATTTTAATTGAAACATCATTGTGCACATCAGCAGCATTTGCAGCATCATTATACTTATATTGTGCAACAACAAAGTGTTAGTGTGTGTATATAGGTAAAATGGAGTTGGAGTTGGAGTTGTACATTGTAACACTGTATGCCAGTAATGACAATCGACTTAACACGATTCTTACGTGGGTGTATTTGCAATTGTAAAATAAAGTTTTTCGGGAAAAATTTTTTTAACCTCTTTTGGGGGACGCTGGAATTCTTTTTTGTTTCCAAATTTTAATCGCTAATGGCATTAAAGTTTTATGATCTGTTCATAGCAAATTAAGAGGGTTACCAGCTTTACTAAGATCCATTGGGTCTTTAATTGCTAATTCACTTGATTACCTTACTTTTGCTAACCTTAGTGTAAGGACTTCATTCGTCTAGGAGTTGAGAAACGTTCGTATTTTGCTTACTGTGGCCTTTTTTATGTGGAACTGAGACCAGGTTGGACATATTCTAGCAATGTATTGTATTAGAATGTTGAAATGTGGATCACAAGCGAAGGAAAAAAGTAACAGTAACGTCTCCATGCTACTGAGAATTACTCAGTCATTCGTTGAAGCCCTTTAAACCATACGATTGGCATGACATATTCAAAGAGTACAAATGAAGGACATTTAATTAAGCGCAGGAATGGTAGCTATTACTCACCTCAACGTGGTGAATAATGTGATTGCGAACAGCAGATACTTTCGTCAACGAATTTCTTAATGAACAGACTTACATCAACAGTCAGTACATAATCACGGGAAAATTAATTAATATTGAACTGGATGGCATATCTTGGGACCAGATATATATACTGGGTAATGCGAATGACCAATTATCGTTTATTCAGGACAGAGTGCGTTTGCTCTATGACAGGTGACAACAGCCCTGGTTTAATGCGGAAATAAAAGCACTTATTGAGAGGAGAGATAGTGCTTACAGGAGATGGAAGAGGTTTAGGACGGATGATTTGAAAGCTTTACATAGATTTGCACGGATGGAAGTTACCAGGAGCATAAGAACTGCAAAGAGATTGTATTATGGCGGAAGGTTTTCCAATGCTGTGGACAATAAATCTAAATGAAATGTAATTCGTAAAATAGGAATTGGCCGAAAATGTCCAAAGGCCGATATTGATGTGGATATGGACAAGCTTAATGACCAGTTCGTAAATTCTAGGGTCCCGAGGTCTAACGATGACTTGTATGATGACCTCTGTTGTGTTCCACCACAGCATACGTTTAGTTTTCGTTACGTAAATCAGTTCGAGGTTTTGGAATGTATTTCAGAGTTAAAATCGAATGCAGTTGGTTCTGATGATTTGGATCCTTTATTCTTGAAGGCTCTGACTCCTAAACTTTTGCCTTACTATACTTACTTGTTCAATACAGTTCGGACTAAGTCTTCTTTTCCAGAAAGTTGGAAACTGGCTAAAATCCTTCCCATTCCTAAAACTAATTGTGAGTTCAGGCCAATTGCAATCCTTCCTTTTTATCCAAGGTATTGGAGGACATCATGGCCAGGCAGATCGATGAATATCTGAGGGGTCACTATCACTTAACGGTCAGTCAGTCGGGCTTCATGAAAGGTTGGAGTTGTACTGCCGCTCTGGTAAATGTAGTTGAGGAACTTAGGTCGGAACATGATGGGAATAGTGTGGCGTTCTTGGTTCTGCTTGATTTCTCTAAGGCTTTTGATACAGTCGATCACACGGTTCTATTGAACTGTTTTATTTTACAGCCTAAACTATTCTGCCGTATTCAACACACTTTGCTGGAGGGACAAGACAAATTGACTCCAGCATTCGACTGGATATGGGCCATGATCTTCATAATGATCAGCGCAAAACACTCTTCGACACAATCTAGACTGCAGGTGATTAAAATTCTCAGAGTAGCCGTTTGATTTGTACACACTCATACGTAAGCAACCACCAACCCCATCCCAACTTTTTCGTACATTTTTAATTCCTTTTTAAAAGAAATCTTTACTTTATTGATTTAAATCTGCAAGTGCTTGAGTGCAACACCTACTTCAGTTTCTTTAGAAAACTATCACCAGGTTTATTAATTTTTATTTTTCTTCGATTTATTTTATGGATTGTGAGAAACAATTTTTATTCTTTTTTAATTATTTGTTTTGAAATTCTCAAGAAAAACTTTTTTAAACAGAAATTTTTGGTGGTTATTAAGGCAGCAATTGAAAATAAAAGATACCAAATAAAACTACTCCCTTACAAGTACGAGGATAAATAATGAAGAGTGTTAAGCACTTAACCCAGTTAAAGAAAGAGAAAAATTTGGAAAAAATTGTGGATTATTGAGTGCGATTTTATTACTTCATTAGGAACGGGAGGGAATACCAAATTTGAAAAATTAAACAAAAATTTTGTTTTTAATTCTTTTAATATTTACTTATGGTATGAATAAATAGGGGAAATAACTGCCATGCCTGACGTATACGTTATATTAACTTAGATTCTATTGTATGATACACGAAATATTACTCATACGTACTGTTGGCTGGAATTTTATTTGCAAAAAAGAAATTAGAAATATTCACATGTGAAAAGGGGCATAGAAATATAAAATATAACTGGAATTATTATTAAAAATTATCTCTAAAGGTGTCTTAGTAGAGTAGTGTATCATATAGAACGAGTAAACAGATTGTATTAGTACTGTCGTGAAGTACAGTACATAGTACAGCAACCATTCGGTCTACATTACTTTCCTCAATTGTTTAGGTTATCTTTATATAATCTTCTCCAAGCCTAATATCAAATCCTGCCAAACTGCAGGATGTTGTTCGATGGACAAACACAATTCCCTGCCCAGTACTAGTTCTATCCCTATCAAATGCATTAATGCTGGTTTCAAGAATATGTTCTGCAGATTCATCCTCTTCATCACAGAATTTACATGTTGGGTTTGAAATGATTTCTATTCTGCTATAAAGCTTTGGGTCTACAATGACTTGTCAGAAGATCGCTTACTAACCAGAAATTGTTACTGGATAGTCTAATGCATGACTCCTGTCTCTTCTTATTGTAATTCCCCAACAAAAGCTTTCATATCCCCAAACCCACTGGGTTTTAGAAGAGACTTCAGTTCTATTAAATTTCCTTTCATTGAGTATACCTTACCAAAAATTCGTTTCCAATGGCTGTGCAGTTAATCAATGAAAGTTAGGACACAGTAGTTAAGGATGCTAGACCAACCATATCTCAACTGAAACAGAGTGGAACTTGTTTACCCTGGTAGTTGACTTCGAAATCTCTTTTTATTACTATTACATACATACATAATTGGCCATTACAACCCTTCAGCAGTCAGGATTATGGAACTCGCGACTTATGTTGTGTGTGTTTATTTTATACATGAGTGGAGGGATATACAATTTAAAGTCGACTCCGAACGATAGATTTCTGAGAAACTTTTCATGGTAATTTTTATTTTCACTCAGAGTTCTAGGCCAGAAATCTGCTGATGTCTGATCTGGGGCTTGTAAGCCAACGCCCTGTGTACTAGACTACGGCGACTTACAATTTTTTACGGCAAAGTTTGTTAACCCGTCTGTTCACCTTCGATGATACGCTTGTAGGTTGGGATGCCTGTTCCATAAAGATCACGTCGTTGAACTAGGCGTGTCCTCTTAGATGTATAACTTGACCTTATGTCAGGAATTGTTTCTGATGATGAGGATGATTATCCTCAACGTCTTTTTACTTTTCCTGCCACATTAGTGGATGACAAATTACGACTGGTTTCCTTAACATAATTTTGTAAAACTATGCCACTAGGCTTTATTATGTTTGAAAAACGTGCGTTTATCTAAATCTACCAAAGTAGTTCACTTTGATTGCAACTTAACCGCATACAAACAGGCGGTTTGTTAATGGATACATACATACATAATTGGTCATTACAACCCTTCAGTCAGGATTACGACCTAGCTTCTCACACCACTTATGTTGTGTGTGTTAATTTTATACATGAGTGGCAAGACCTACAGTTTAAAGTCGACTCCGAACGACAGATTTTTGAGAATCTTTTTCATGGCAATTTTTATTTACTCTCATAGTTTTTGGATATCAGATTTTTTTATTGTTTTTTCATTTGAATTTCTATGAAATTTCTAATTATAAATTTTTTTGAAATGTTTCAACCACAACAACATGTTTTCAAGTCAAAATCATTATCATTATTGTCTGTTTTAAATTTTTTAATAATTTTGAAATGAAATTTTTTTGACAATTTATGCCACCAAAATTTTAAACTTTTTTTCGCATATTTTTTCGATTTTGTTGTTTTTGTTATATTTTATGATTTTATGCAGTTATTGTCAATATATTTAAATTTTGACAAATTTATTCAACGGAAAAGATAAAAACTAACAACAACAACACCAACAACAGCCGAACATAATGGCCAAAAACATATCAAAATAAATACAAAATAAATGACAATGCGAAAAATGATACGCGTTTTTCTTTTTTTCTGGCATATTTTTTAATGACTTGATGATGATTCTGATAAAAAAAAATAAAAAGAATAAAGAAGAGGAAGTAATGACAAATTTACATGTAAATTTTGTAAGTAATTCACAGTTTTTTCAAAGCATATATTCGGGGATAAAAAGTTTTCATTTTTAAAGCATACAATAAGGCGAATTTAAAATAAATAATTTACAGCTAACGGAGTAAAAGTGTGAGCGACATTTTCTCCCTATGAGATGCTCAATGGAGGGGTATTTTTATTTTGTAAGCACGGTTTCAATCAGCCTCTATACATCGATGGAAATCTGTTCAAAGTCATCGTCCAGTTGCTTTATAATTTCTGTTAACTCCTTTAATTCGGAATCATTATCTTGAACTTATAAGACGGTTCTGTACATTGTTCATTATTCAGAAAGTTTCTTAATTTCGCCAATTTTCGATGATGACTCTAATGCACTGCTAAGCCCCTACAGTAAAAGTTCCGCGGAAAGAAATATAGACTCGCCTTCAGTGCCAAGGTACGTATAGTATGCAATGAACCAATCATATTGACTCAGGTACCTTTGGAATCATTTTTTGGTTAAATACACAGACTGGCATGCATTAGAATAACCCGGAATTTGTCCTCAGCGTTGCTGAAGAGTCTCAGGGCCCGAGCTATGAAGACAATGGTTAGCATAATGGCTGAAAGACTAACACAAGCGAAAATCACGACCTGAAAAACAGAGATAGCTTCCCTCTTAACTGCCCTCTGGATAGAAGACGTAAACTCTTTAACTCTAACTAAGAGCGAGACCAACCTGTTGTATACAGATCGGCCGTAAATTCTCTGACTTTCAGAAGTGCTTTGTTAAGAGCGAGACCAACCTGTTGTATACAGAATGACCAAGAATAGATTGCAGGAGAGGAGGGGGAAGCTTCACCACTTTGCAAGTATATTTTAAACGGAAGTCAATGCCCATGGAAAGATGTTTTGACAATTGGAAGAGACTCTGGATAGTATGGGGATAATAACAAGTCCTTTGACTGAGCATTGTATACTCAAACAACATTTGTTGAGAACACAGATCGCTTCAAGTTCAATATGCAGATACCATGGAAATGCAAATGGTTGGTTATCAAGTATGTACTATAGCTGTAAAGAATAAGGTTATGTCCTCATAGAGCCTACGGTCGCAGTAGTGTAGCATAGTAACAATAATAATTACAATGCAAGCAAATCCTTGTAGCTATCTTGGCAATTTGAATATTTTGTCTTGCTGTGGTATTCAAACCGTGCCAGACATCTGCATGGCAAAAGAGGTCGAACCACTATGCAAATATATTTCTTTTAAAGTTAGTGAGAGGGTGAGCCAGAAGTCTCATTCATCCAAAGTAGATTGTAAGCTTCCAAGTAAAATTTCTGTCTAAAACAAGTTCGCATATTTAAAAGTTAAAATTTCAAATTTCCAAACTGTACCGAGCTTTAATGGTCGAAAAGGTGCTGTTTTGCTCTCCGATTATTCCAGAATTTACTCTTAAACCTCTATTAAATGCTCTCCGCATGTTCCATAAAAAGAAAAATTTGAACTTGACATGATCATGGGGCCATTTTACATTGAAAAGTATTTGCAAATACTCAGGTAAATAAAAGCTACAGAAACAATGAACTTGTTTACGTGATAAACAAAAATATACGAACAAAACACCAGTATAAAAAAGTGATAAACAAGTAAACAAAAATGCAACAACAAATACGACAAGAATAAATATAAACAAAAATACACAAACAACAATAATGAATGTAAACAACGAGTTTACATTCATAGAGATTTCGAGAAGGAAAAATCACGACCATTTGCCTTCAAGAATATTCATCAGGTTGTTTACCCTGCCATATAAAAGGCAAGACAAAGCAGGCGAGTGAGTTAGTGAAGTTCAGTTAGTTTTGTGTGAAGACGCGGTGTGTTTGAAGAGAGTAATCGTGGTTTGAAGATCTCCGTTACAAAGATCTGTCGAACAATTGTCTAGTAATTGTTATTGTTTATGCAAAGGGTGTAAACAAAGGAATAACAAACAAAGCAATTGTTGTTGTTTACATCAAGTTGTGAACAGTGGCACACAGAATTGTGCAAATAATAAAGAATTTCAATTAAAACTAAAAACATATTTATTTTATTTGCAATCTGCGAGCTCATATTTTAAACGTTTTTGAAAGATAAAAACATAACAATATGTGTAACAATCGAAGCAGGTCCTTAGCGGAACAGTCATAGGTCAATTTGACCCACAAATTACCAAAGTTGAGATTCTCTACTATTTTTTTTTTTACTTCAATAAACTGTGAATATCCCTGCATTATTTGCCTGCTCATAACAGTTTGTCACTTGACAAATATTTACCAAAAATTTATCAAATTTCATTTTTTTTTTCTACTTTTCCAGTCATTCAATGCATGAATTTCAGTTTCTTTTCATTTTTTTTTTTTTGTGTGGCCATTACAATTATTTGATTGTTACAAATTTAATGGTAACAATTATAAAAACTGAAAGAAAAAATTAAAAAATAAATTATAAAAAGCAAAGAATGGACAAAAAAAAATAGTGAATGAACCTGGCAATACAATATTCATTCATATTCGGTTGCTGCGTGCAGCATTTAAGTTGACATGATGATTTTCAATAGATCATATGGCATTTTCACACACAATGAAAATATTTCAAATGTAAAGGCAGAAGTTTATTTTTTTTCAGCTATTCATGGCTTAAATGTAAATGAATATGGGTATGCATGAAGCACATTTGTTAACCGTCCATATGATGAAATTAATATTTTAAATATAATAAAAACAATGAAAATAAAATCGTGTTTTTAGTTTTTTTTTTGTTTTTTTTTTTCTCTCAGAAATTTGACAAATTGCAACTGAAAAAAAACCAGAAGAAGAAAAAAGAAATTGAAATGAAACTGAAACTGAAATAAATTTGTAATGAATTGTAAATGTAATGTCATGTGGACATTTAAAGGGATTTTTGTTTTGTTTTTGTGCATGAAAATTATTTGACAGATGTGCACACTGCCATTACCAGTAATTTATTAATTTTTGTAGAGAAAAACAAGAAAAAAAAAAACAATTGAACAAAACAAGAATTTTTTTATTTTTTATTAATGTTGAGAGAATTATTTTTCTGTAATAAAATTTGAAAACAAAAACATTTTTTTGGGTCAGGGATATGGAGTTTTTTTGTCGAAATTTCAATGGAAATTAAAGCCTTAAAAATTTTGTGACCACCACACACCACTAGCCTAGATGAGTTTAGTGGGCTGACCTTTCCTTTCCTGGATAACATACCATTTCGGCCAGAGAAGTTAGGTTTGTTGTGATATCACAAATCAATTATCCTCAACGGAACTGTAGGAAAAATCCTACAAATTCTTACTATGAAGAGTTCAGTCAAAAATAACAGGAACTATAACAAGAGCCAGATTTTGTCGTATATGGTGAAGGACATACGTACATACATAATTGCTCATTACAACCCTTCAGTCTAGATTACGACCTAGCTTCTACGGTGAAGTAGAGTATTTTCTTATTGCTTAGAGCTCTAGCTGCTGTAGAAAATGCCAAGTCCATCCAAATGCTCTCTAATAGGTCGCTGATCTAAGAGAAGCGAAATAGGACGCCAAGATGGCCATGCGAATGAAGACAAGAAGGCAATCAGTCCTTTAATCTTCCATAGAAATGCAGCAGAGCCTAACATACGTGCAGTATGATGCCGCGGATTTTGTACTTCCGTATAAAATCTTTATTAAGATCTCTTTAGCATCTGAAAATATGTTTACAAGTTTCGGTAAACAGCTGTTGCTGATAACAAATAAAGTTTTTATTTCAAATTTGGAGTAAAGTGAAGTAAGCCTCATATCTTTTAGAGAAATGAAGCCATAATCGCGACCAGAAGTCGCCTCGCCAACCTTTCTCACAAAGTAAAAACTGAATTGAGGCAACAAATGTACCCGAAATTATTAGAAGTACATCATCCCCACAGGCAATCACTCCATACATGACTAGTTTCAATGACGCTTGTACCACGTTCATCATAAGAATCTACATTTGAGCTTTCATTCTCCTAGTAATAAGCGAGGTCCCCAGCAATGGATCGATTGTTCGATGAATTAATTACAATAACATGCACGATAGTTATCAATAAGTTTAAATGGTAAAATGTAGGTCACCAACTGATCCGACCGGTTGCATGATGGCTTTAGAGATTGCGTTTAAAAGCTTTTCTTGCGATATCCTTTATAGGCCTGATCTTTACAAGTCCATTCGAGACTAAGTATATCTATTGCAAAGCGAGACATATTCAAGATTACTAGAAAGTGTTAACTTTCTTCAACAGTCTGAAAAAAATTATTTTCCTGGGTTCCCTTTAAGAAAATTTCCTTTAAAAACCCAGATTTTCTTGGTGAGAGGAAACGGAAGTTTCTTTTTATTATTTCCAAGAATTTTATTTAAAAATGTAGGCACAAAAGAAAGTTTACACGAGCGTAAAGGAAAAAGATGTTCCTTTTAAATAATTTCAATAAAATATAAAATTTATTTTTTAGTTATTTTGTTTTGTAAGATTTTTAGAGCATATTTGCAAACAAATTACTTTCCATTAAAATATTTAAATTTACTTAAAAAACGTTTTCCATTCCTTTCCTTTTTTCATTTTGGTTTCAAGCATTCAAAGCCTAAATATCTTTAGTGTTTATCCTCATAACTGTAATTTCTATAATTTAAAAAAAAGAATATTCCTTAAAGCATTTACTTGTACTCACCACTAATTCTCTGTCGGATATAATGGTGCCGAATGTTATTGACATAACAGGACCCATTAGTGGGGAGACCAACATGGCAGCGGTTATATTCGGTGCATTATTCTCAACCAGACCCAATGCGGCTAAGGAACTATAAACACATACAGATTGAAACAAAAGAAAACAAAAACAATAACAAAACCAAAATAATAATTAAAAATTTAGCAACAAAAAACATTTAAAATACAGACCGACGCACACAGATAGACAGAGAGAGTGAGAACAACCAAGCAACCAGCCAACCATTCAAATAGGCAACCCCAACATAAGGCAACCAAATGGCCAGACACAACAGCTGACAGCCCACAAAACAAGAAACACAATTAAAAATGCAACAACATTTAATAGGATCAACATGCAAAATCATCTGCCTATAAACCGCACATGAATACAACAAAAAAAAATTACAGCTCTACGCTCTCCCCTCTCATTCTCCTTTAATGTTACATAAATTTTCAACACAAATACTTGTGCACAGGGATTATAAACCCAGGGCTAAACATTACAGTTGTAAGGCACACAACACAAGTGGTTGGGTGGTTGTAAATGGTTGCGAGGTTGTAATAGTTGGTGTCCTCTCTCACACTCTCTCTCTTTCGCTCTCTTCCTATTTTTCTGTTCGTTGTGTTGTGTTGTATTGTAAAATATGCAGGTTTATACATTCGCTTAATCGCTAAATGATTTTTAAATCAGCTTGTGTAAGCAATATGAGACCATGTCTGTGTGCATGTGGTAGTGTGGTGTGTAGGTATACATAGTAGTAGTGTGATGTGTTTTTTTTTTTTTGTAGTTTTTACTTACTCAGCAGTGACTATTAAGAGTAAATAATCGAAAGATAATGAACCACCAGAACGTACACCATCGACTACTTGTTTAACCGTCAGTTTCGATTTGATTGATTCAACAAAATTATTCCATTTCGATAGCTCTTCACCATCCAAAGGGTCACTACACAACAGATAAATGAAAAGAAAACAAGAAAAAAGAAAAGGAGAGAAAAAGAGAGAAATTAAATGCAATTTTTTTTAAATAATTAAATACGGAAATAATCATTTGAAAGGAATGCTAATTAAAGTTTTCTTGTTTAGAATTTCAGTTTAAAAAATCATTTCTAAATAAGAACAGTGTGGGACGAAAGTTGACCAACGAATTAACGAGAAAAACGGGAATAAGCTGGAATAATCAACTTCCAAGTGAGGTAAAAGCATGGCAACTGATGGCAAAATATATGAGAATATTTTAAGAATTAAGCAGATATATTTACCATGATGGCCACGAAAATTGTGACCTATGACGTCACAGATTGAAAGAGTCGGTTAAGATATTGAGACTGACATTCTTACTTAATTGGTCATTATATTTCGATACTCTTATTAATCGAATACTAAGCTTTCCAAAAACTCTTAAAATTTTTCCGATAATCTAGAAAAACTGTGATAAAAATTTTCTTTGTGTTGTATTTTTTTAAGTGGCCACATTATTTTCCGAAAATTTTTTCTTTTTCCTTCTTTTCTTTCAAAATTTATTTACTTTTGCCCTGTTGTTATGGAAATTTTCTATTTTCCATTTTGCAATTTCAATTTCAATTTTCTTAAAACCCCGTTTATGTTAAAGGGGTGCTGCTATCAGCGTTTAATAACCGCAATGTTGCTTTAACACTTTTTTTTTATTTCAAAGAGCGAGAGAGGTAGGAATACGACTACAAACACGCAATAATCTTAAATGCAATAAAAGAAAAGAGAAAAAAAGAATAGAAAATGAATGTCAAATACTTTTTTTAACAATAGATGCCACAAACAGAGACACGAGAACATCAACAACAATTGTTAACACTGGAAACAACCTGTTATTGTTCTCAAAGTCCTACAACGTGGATGTCTAGGGGAAGCTTTAAAGGCTGGAGGCTGGAAATGTTTACACAAGCAGTGACACTTTTTTGTGTTTGATTTTTTGTTTACCTTTTCCCAGATTCGTAATAGGAAAGCAAAATTATTAAACCAGCATAGATGACTGCACGTTGGCAATATAAACAATGCAACCGACACGGTTTAGTGACACTTCTTAAGGTAGTTTTTGTATGCAGAGATGATAAACATATTCCACCAACGTATTTAATATTTGAATGGGCATTTTTAATTTGAACCGTGCAAACGACTCTGTTTTGTAACACTTGTTATGCAGAAATTTTTATTGAAGAGGAAATGATTTTTATTAAGAATTCTGTACTGAGTGCTTGAAATTTCAGGAGTAAAACCAATACTTTTCCAGATGAAATTTTGAAAGCTTCTTAAACCTGTCATTCGAAGTCAACAAAATTAACACATACATCATGGGTAACGTGTGAAGCTAGGTTGTAAACCACACCAAGGAGAATAGAGTACATAAAGGGTGTTTTTTATAGAGGTATAGAACTTTAAGTTGGCATTACTTTTCAAGATGGCGACCGAGTTAACAGCTGTCAAGTGATTTATTCTCAGTTTGGTTTGGCAATTCATCATGAATAGACTCACGCCTGAACAACGCTTGCAAATAGTGCAATTTTATTGAGAAAATAATGGTTCTGTACGGAAAACGTATCGCGCACTACGTCCATTTTATTGTCGACAAAATCGTCCATCAGAGCAGTTAATTCGATTAACCATGGAACGTTTTCGCACCACGTTTACTCTTATTGATAACTCGCATCCCCAGAGACGCTGTACGGTGCGTACAGAAGAAGCTATTGCTGCTGTAGAGCGTAGCATTGAGGAAGACCCGAATGAGTCCATCCGCCATCGAGCACAGGAATTGGATCTGTGGATCCATCCACTTTATGGAAGATTTTGCGGAAGGATCTTGGTTTGCGTGCTCACAAAATCCAACTCGTGCAAGATTTGAAGCCAAACGATTATCAAGTAAGGCGTAGATTCGTCGAATGGGTCCAAAACGAGTTACCGTTGTTCCCGATTTTCATAAGCGGATTTTGTTTAGCGATGAAGCGCACTTCTGGTTGAATGGCTACGTCAACAAACAAAACTGCCGCATTTGGAGTGAAGGTAATCCTCAAGTGTATGTGGAAACACCGTTACATCCAGAAAAGCTGACTGTTTGGTGCGCTGTATGGGCTGATGGAATCATTGGTCCGTACTTTTTCAAAAACGATGGTGGCCAGAACGTTACAGTCAATGGTGATCGGTATAGAGCCATGATTACTAACTTTTTCATTCCTGAATTGAATAACCATGATGTCCAGGAGATGTGGTTTCAACAAGACGGCGCAACATGTCACACAGCTCGTGCCACAATAGATTTATTGAAAGACACGTTTGCTGACTGCCTAATTTAACATTTTGGACCTGTGAATTGGCCTCCAAGATCTTGTGATTTAACACCGCTAGACTACTTTCTGTGGGGCTATGTAAAGTCATTGGTCTATGCGGTAAAGCCACAAACGCTTGACCATTTGGAAGACAACATTCGCCGTATTATTGCCGATATACGGCCACAAATGTTGGAAAAAGTCATCGAAAATTGGACGTCCAGATTGGACTACGTCTGCGCCAGCCGTGGCGGTCATATGCCAGAAATCATATTTAAAATGTAATGCCACAAGATTATCTTTCGGATAAATAAAATTCATGTCAATCGAATAATCCATCGTTGTTTTATTGCAACTTAAAGTTCTATACCTCTATAAAAAACACCCTTTACATGCATACATAATTGCTCAAAACAATCCTTCAGTCAGGATCACTACCTGGTTTCTCATACCACTTATGTTGTGTGCGTTAATTTTATCTATGAGTGATGGGTCCTACAGTTTAAAGTCGACTGCGAACGTTAGATTTTTGAAAAACTTTTCATGGCAATTTTATTTTCACTCTCAGGTTTTTGCCAGAATACTGCTGAGAGAAAGTCTTGGATACTCTTGTTATATTGGAGACGACTGACCTGGGGTTTGAACTGAGGCCTCATATTACATACTAGACTACGGCTACTCGAATAGTGTACTCTTACGAAATTTTTGTCTCATCGGTCGGATGTTTTTAAGACACCTCTCGTGTAAATCTTTTATTTTTTTAAGTTTTCTTATTCAAACAAAAAAAAAAAAAAAGATTTGCTTATTGCCAACAACGTACGCTATAGTGTTGATAATAGTGTTCTTACTACTACTGCTGTTGTTGCTGCTATTGTTACTGTTGCTGTTTTATGTAGTCAATGTTGTGTCATTTAGCTTTTCAAATGGCAAACTGTTAACAGACTGGTGGTCTTATATGCACAGGAAAAAAAAAGTAAAAAATAAATTGAATTGAAAAAATAGAAAATAAACACACAATAGAAGAGAAGAAAAAGAAGCCAGCGAGCGGGCCAGAGAGAGTACAGAGTATTTCAAATATTTTACGAATTGTTAACAATTGCCACGCCTTTTGGCCACAACTACTTTTCTTAACCAATATTTGATGCTCGATGCTGCTGCTGCTGCTGATGTTCGTTTTGCAATGAAAGCATTGTCAAGAAAGACTTTTATTAGAACACTGACAACAACAACAGCAAATTATTTAAATTTTTTGTTGTTTTTGTTGTTTTCCATTCTCTTTTATTAACATTATTTACCATCGTCCCAAAAAATTTTAATCTAAAAAGAGTTGTTTCATGTTTTCATGTTGTTTTCTTTGGTTTTTGCGGTTGTAAACGAATTTTTTTATTTTTATCTTCCATTGTTAATGCCACTGTTTGTTTGTTTTTTTATTATTTAAAGTGAAACAATTAAATTCATTGTGGGAAATTAATTTATTGTGAATATTATGCCCTGGTCTAGTTGGCAGTGTGTTGGCTTCAAAAATCAGCACTGAGTATTCAAAAAGATGAGTAGAATCGAATCATACTCATAATTTCTGACACTTTTATTCAGACGCATTCATACTTATTTTAATATCATGGAACTTCTACCCATATTGAAAGTTTGAAGTACTCATCATATACATACTTAACAACACGTATAATATTGTTGATTTCAACTCTCCATAACTCAACTTATAGTTACGTTTTTACCTTTTTAAAAACGTTTAAATATGAGTTCGTTAATTGCAAACCAAGTAAAAACAAATATGTATTTATTTTCTCTTAAACTCTCTTTATTATTTACACTACTTTTGTGTGCCACCGTATACAACTTAACGAGACAATAATAATCTGTTTAGTCACTTTACTAGTTCACACAAGTATTCACTGGATATTTACAACCACGACTTATGTTATTCACACGCAACTTCAAACAAGGCTGTCTGAATTCTTACTGACTGCTGACTGCTTTGTCCAGCCCTTTTATAGTCCGACACAACCAGTCTAACGAACATTCTTGAAGTGGAAGGTTCGTGGTCTGCCCTTCTCGAGAGCTCTATTGCTCATACATTGTTGTTTGTGTACTTTGCTTATGTTATATAGCCCTTTGTGTCGCATACATGTTGTTGTTGGTACCAGGCGCAACCAGGTTCGTTGTACATATGTGTGTGTGCAGCTTTAGATAATCAACACGTTCATTGTATTCTTAGTGTTAGTGTGTATTTGTATCGTGTGGCTTTTGTTTATCGTTTTTGTTGTTAAACGATATTAGGTCGTTTCGATTTGCGTAACAATATACACGAATCACAAATTAAATATGAATCGCTTACGAACACTAAAATACTTACTAGAAGGTTGTGTGTTTTACGTGCTTGCTACTCTGTCTTTTTTTCTTTTGTTCTAAATGCAACAACAACTAAGACTGTCACTCGAATGTTTAAGTATTTTTCTATGAAGTTATGAATCTAAATGAGCAGGCTTATGAATCAAACATATTTCGAATGGTATGAGTTTGATATCAATGTTGTATGCATACTCATACAACCTGTACTTATAAATCAACGTTGTAGTAAGTACGAATGAATCAGAGTACATAATAAAATTTCAATTTGGTTGAATCATTTATATTCAAAATTTCATGAGTGCTTATGAGTAGCGAAAACACGAATTATTACTGATCTCCGGTTCTGGCATCTCCACCAAAACGAAATACAAATAAATATTGCTTCGACGACTTTCTCTCAGCAGATTTCTGGCAAAAACGCTGAGCGTTAAAAAAAATTGCCATGAAAAGTTTCTCAAAAAAATCTGTCGTTCGCAGTCGGTTTCAAACTGTACGTCACGCCACTTATGTATAAAAATTAACGCACCCAACGGAAAATGTGTGGGAAACTAGGTTGTAATCCTGACTTAAGGGTTGTAATGGCCAATTCTTTATGTATGTGTGATCATTGTTTAGTAATTTGTGTATAAGGTTTTTGGCCTTGTTAAGCTTACCTGTAATCATCGGCTACCGTTAAGGCATCATAACTGACACTGCAGGGTAAAACACTGAAAGTAAAGAAAAAAAGGAAGGAAAATAATATCAGATTAGGAACCGAAGCTCAGGTTAAATTTGTTTAAATTAAAAGAACACACTGAGAGATAGAAATCTGTTCAACTAGATTATGCCTGATAGGGACGAATCGCTTTTATCTCTTTCACTTGTCTTCTATCGTATGCAGATGGGATAAGTTGATACTACGAAACAATACAACTGCTGTAGAAACAGTCTTCCATTTCTTATGCAACAGGCGTAAAAGAATAGAATCAATCACAGCATATTATGCCAAACAAAGTTGGCTTTTCCTACATCAGCAGAAACCTGAGAGCCATGGTACCAATTGATTCGATGCATGTGTATCCTTTTAGGTTAGGTTAGGTTAGGTTAGGTTAGGTTAGAGGATGTGTACTTGTCAATTAAGACAAGTACAGTAACCGGACGTCGAATTGACCCATTGTGCAACATCCTAGTTTCTCACACCACTTATGTTGTGTGTGTTAATTTTATGCATGAGTGGTGGTGGGACCTACAGTTTAAAGTCGACTCCGAACGACAGATTATTGAGAAACTTTTCATGGCAATTTTTATTTACTCTCAGAGTTTTTGCCAGAAATCTGCTGACAGGAAGACGCCGAAAAATACTTTTTGTATTTTGTTTTGATGTCTGGCCTGTGGCTCGAACCCTGGCTTTACGTTTATTAAGCCAACACACTACCTACTAGACTACGGCGACTTTTTTTTAGTCCCGAGATGTTTGTAAATTAGGGGAAAAAACCAGTCCTTGGCTAACACTTCCTGCGTAGAAGGGGGTACTTGTTGAACTGCTAGATTGGGTTTGATGGAGTTTTTACCCCAGGGTGGTCAAGGCAACTAATTTTTTCTCCTTCTGGCTTGACTCTATTATGAAATCTCTGCTTTTAGGTAACATTGCCTAATAGAAAGGCATTCATGTTGGCTAGGCATACCCTCGCATCAGAATTTCTCCAGGAATTGCAACTCCGACAAGGAAAAGACTGTCTTTCACCATATCGAGCCATAACCGCAAAAAAAGCGCAAGCGACAAAAACGAAATTTTACAGGGGATGGTTTTTATTATTTATTTCTTGTTCAAATCAATGCATCATTTTGTTCCAATGCATAAAATGAATGCAATTGCTTTCCCATATAAGCATAATAACAGCAATTTTTGGCGCTTAAGCTTTTTTTGCTGTCATTCTGATTAACTACTGGGAAAAAATTTTGTCGGTTAAGATAAAATATTCTTATGACGGTGGATTTTTTTTGCATTTACTAAACTATAATTTTTTAATATAATTCGTTTTAGGTGATTATTATAACATTTTATACATAAATCTATTTTTTTATATATAAAAGGCTTTTTATTTGTATTAGAAATTAAATATTTTTATAATTAATACAGTGAATGTCTAACAGTAAGAATTATTATCGAAATATGGGAAATAGGTGTTAAAGGACTCAAATTTCTTCTTTGTTACGTATACATACATATATACATGTCGTTGCCTTAATATAGAAAGGCCCTAACTCGTGTTTTTAAGTAGAGATTTTTTGGGGCTTACAAAAAAAGAGTTAGGACTTTTCCTTTAAAGGTTACAATATATAAAATAAAACCATGCAGATAGTTTAATTCACACTTTTTTTTATTAACATCGAAAAATAAAAATGTTTTATATATCATTATGAACACTGTACTTGGTTACAAGAAGATAATAAAAACGTCATTGTAAAACTTAACATTTTCAAAAAAAAAAAAACAATTATTTATTTTATATATCTAAAGGGAATAGTCTTCTTGATCGGTTTCAGGCAGCAAGTCTTCTATGGTATGATCATGTTGTACATTTAAAAATTCGTGGTGAAATCTTTCAGTCTTTCTTTTCTATGATTTTGTTGTCGCAGAGTGTTTTTAAATCTCTGTACTTTGTAGAGGAAATTTTCAATGGACTTTTATATAATTCTGCAGGTCCCTTGGCTAGTATTTCAGAGTGGTCGTCTAAATCGTAAAATCGAATTTATACCAAAATATTTTATTTCAGAATTTTCAAAATAACCATATTTAAGACTTATGTTCGGGTTATCTTTTTCAAATATAGCAGAACGTAAATTGTTCAACGAAATTTTCATTGTTCTTACACGGATTAGACAGAACACTTGTATTGCGAACCTTTACATTTTTCTTTCGTAAAGGTAATTTTCGTTGCCTTTTAAATTCTCTCTGTCCCACACAGGTTTCTTCTTCATCAGAAGATGTATCTGAATCGCTGTATGGAACGAGGGAGCGCTTATTAAATTTCTAGAAAAAATTGTTATTTAACACAAAACTTTAATAAATTTGTAGCACTTTCTTATTCATCTCTGTCATAATTTACACATTTTTTAGATATTTACATACGAATATTAAAATAATACTTCACACGTATTATTATATTATAATTTTTAAAAACAATATATTTTTCAAATTTTTTATAAAGAAAATTTTATCTTAAGCGACAAGTCGCTGTCACAAAAAAGTAAACAAATTTTCAAAGTGCACTTAAGTTGAAATTTTTTTTGTTATAAATTCATAACGGTGCACAGTGTAGTGTGACCCTGAAATTTTTATAGATGATGCAAATGAGGGTAATGAATTTATTTATTACAAAAAACGATATATGAAAAATATGTCGCTTAAGCTTTTTTTGCGGTTATGGCTCGATATTTAGGGGAACACTGGGAATCTCATTCTTTAAATCTCCGGGGGAATAATCTGAATTTTCTAGAGCAGCTTAGTGTACATCGTTGACTTTTAATTCAATAGCACGGGAGGCCCTCTAACCTAAACATGCATCGTTTATCTGTTCGAAGTGGGCCGACCTTCTATATTTTCACTAAAGGCTGTTCAAATTATTGCTCTTCTTATCTTTTTAAATATTTTTAATTTAAAATCCTCAGACCATTCACTACTGTTCACTTAAGTTGCCTAAAAATTCCAAAAAACAAAAAACCTCCAGAAATTGTCTGTTCATTCAATAGCCATCAAATAAGAAAGGCAAGAAACCAGGTTAAAAGTGGCAACTACAAGTCATTCATTTTATTTCTCATTGTCTGTCTGTCGGTCGTTCCTTTTGGTTTTCGTAATACAAAGAACGAAAGAAAAAAATTTCATTTTAATGGCATTGTCCGCTGTGTGCAATGTGTTGAAGAAGTTATTTTATGACAGTGCGAAGGCGCTTGATGCCATTCAGGGATTAAAGGTTATACGTGCAGCGAACGCCATCCATAAACAACAACGAAATTGTTGGTGAAAAGCTCTTCTTTTATTCCTTCTTTTTTGCAAATAAAATTCTACAGAAATGATGACGCAAAAATATAGAATTGAAGTGACAAAAAAAAACGAAGCGAAAATGAAGATGAAAAATGTTTTTCAATGGATTTAATAATGATGAGGAGCAACTCATGTTACTTTTTGTTACAGCTTATGCGAGGGTAGTGTGTAAAATTCAAAGCATATGCCACATACAATCTCTCAATAACAATATGCCTGTAATTTTCCTTTCAAAACTTCAAACTGCTTTTCAGATTTCCTACGATTTCTGTTTCTGCTTCTTAATTCCTAATTTTCCTTTCAAACTTGTAAAAGCTTCTTCTTCTTCCTTTCAATTTCAATAAAAAAATTCTCAAAAAACAGAAGAAGTAGAAGAAGAAAAATAAACCTTAAATGAGTCTTGAAAACTTACCTGACACTTGAATTCAATTTCGTGCCAATGCCCAATTCTGTTAAACAGTGAAGCGTTGTCTCACATGGTTCGCCTGATTGCAATGGAAAGACAACATGATGGAAGTAACCTTTTTTACTTGTTGTCCAGGTCACATGTTCAATTTCCAGTTTCACCAAAAGTTCCTCAAGAACCTGAAAAAATGAGAAGAAATGAAAAGACAAGACAAGACGAGAGAGAAAAAACAAGTGACACTTTAAAGGAAAGACAATAATTTTCTTGTCAATAATGTAAGAGAGAGAGAGAGAGAGAGAGAGAGCGAGAGTGTGTGAGCAAGTAAAAAGGATTTCTCAATAAGAAATTAATGGATGAATTCGTTTTCTTTTTCTTCGTTTTGTTCGTTTTAAAAGGATTCGAAATAAAAAAAAGATTTTTTCCTTAAGTGACCTTAAATTGAAAATAAATTGCTCAAGAGTTCAAATGTGTTATCGAATTTCGTATCAAGAGAAAGGAAAAGATTTTGAAGCATAAAAAACGATTTTTTCTTCTTAATGGCATTTACTTTACAAGTACGAGGTGGTTTAGAGAAATTATAAGAAGGTTTTTCATTTTGTCTTCCAATCTTCTAAATCAGGGAAATAGGCCAGAGAATCAGTGAAGATAACTAACATACGTGGACTTCTTTTTCCAACTGCATTCAAAAAGTTTGGACACTTTGACAACCACAATAAGCCTCTTAAGAAGCTGAAGTCTATCATCACAAAACCTCTTAAGCGAGGGACGAAAGAGCTGCTACTCTAGTGAGGGTCAGCAACACACCAAAAAACAGGAAAGAAAAAAAATAGGAATCCGATTATACTCTTCGTTCGATTACTACATTACTTATTTGACATTCTCGGTCCAGTATGGCAGACTGAATAACAATTCCCTGCCCAGCTGTAGATGTTTCCCTATGGAATATATTAATACTTCACAGGTTTGAAGAATATTGTTACGTTTTTACCTCTTAAAAACGTTTAAAACATGAGCTCGTAGATTGCAAATAAAATAAAAATAAATTTGTGTTCAGTTTTAATTAAAATTCTTTATTATGCGCACAATTCTATGGGCCACTGTTCACAACGTGATGTAAACAACAACAATTGCTTTTCTTTGTTATTCCTGTGTTTATACCCTTTGCATAAACAATAACAATTACTAGACAATTATTCGACAGATCTTCATAACGGAGATCTTCAAGCCACGATTACTCACTACAAACACTCGCGTCTTCACACAAGACTGACTGAACTTCACTTATTCCAGTCGCCTGCTTTGCCTTGCCTTTTATATGGCATGGTAAACAGCCTGACAAATGTTCTTGACTTCGCCTTCTCGAGATGATCTCTATAAATGTAAACAACGTTGATTCATTATTGTTGTTTGTGTATTTAGTTTTTATTTATTCTTGTAGTGTTTGTTGTTCTATTTTTGTTTACTTGTCTACCATTTTTTTATGCTGATGTTTGTTGTTATATTAAGCAAAGGGTCCGCCAAATAACTTTTTTTTTTGAAAATGCTTTAAAAAAAACCGACTGAATATTTTCTCAAATTTCTTTTTTTATTTGAAAGTACAATCCTTCCGGTTAATAATGGAAAATAATTTCATTCAAATGGCTGTCTCGGCTGGCCATGCAGTAGCCTACACGATCGGTCCAATTTTTAAGCACATTATCGATTGTGTGCACACACAATTGTGGCTTCACAAATATTGTCCTTTAAAGCGTCAATTGTCTCTGGCTTGTCGGCATAACACTTATCTTTGACGGCACCCCACAAATAATAGTCCAACGGTGCCAAATCGCAGCCCCGAGGTGGCCAAACGACATCAGCTCTGTGGCTGATAATTCGATCTTCAAAAACAAGGCGCAAAACATCGAGTGTAGCTTCGGCTGTGTGGCACGTAGCGCCGTCCTGTTGAAACCAAATGTTGCCAATATTCTCCTCTTCAATTTTAGTGAACAAAAATTCGTTCAATATGGTCCGATAACGATCGCCATTGACTGTAACGGCCACTCCTTGCTCATTTTCGAAGAAAAATGGCCCAATTATGCCTCTGGACCAAAATCCGCACCAAACAGTGACTCGTTTTGGGTGCGTCGGCTTTTCAATGTATGCGTGCGGGTTTTCTGTGCCCCAAATGCGACAATTTTGCTTGTTCACATACCCGCATTTAAAGCATTTTCAAAAAAAAAGTTATTTGGCGGACCCTTTAGTAGCTGTTTGAAGTCGCCGTAGTCTAGTAGGTAGAGTGTTGGCTTATTAGACATAAAGCCAGGGTTCGAGCCCCAGGCCAGACATCAAGACAAAATACAAAAAGTATTTTTTCGGCGACTTCCTCTCAGCAGATTTCTGGCAAAAACTCTGAGTATAAAATAAAATTGCCATGAAAATGTTTCTCAAAAATCTGTCGATCGGAGTCGACTTTAAACTGGGACCTACAGTTCATGTATAAAATTAACACACACAACATAAGTGGTGTAAGAAATTAGGACGTTGTACAATGGGTCAATTTAACCTCCGGGTACTGTACTTGTCTTAATTGACAAGTACACGTCCTCTAACCTAACCCAACCTAAGCAGTTCGATAATTTGTAAACGGGTTTGTTTACTGCATTGTTTTGTTTTTGTAGCTGTTGTTTATAATTTTAATGTTAAGGGATGTAAAAGCAAGACACCAGTATCTTGATTTTTATTTTTATTATTCATTTCTGTATTAAATCAACTGTTCTCACTATGATGATTGTCTTCGGAGATAACAATTTCAAAAGCTAGGCGATTATCACTATCAACAGACTGGACATATTAGGATTAACTTGAATAGGAGAGATTGGCAGTGTCTCTAGAACGCCCATTGTGATGCCACATAGGACGTTAGCCCAGAACTAATTGGTTTTAAAAATCATGGCCTAACAATTAAACCACGACAATCTTCGTTAGGGCAGTGCTTTAAATTCCATCAACATTTAAAGTCTTTAACTGAAACAAACAATCAAGTAAAGTGCAATTATTTCTGTTGTAACCTTGAACGTTAAAAAGAATTTTTCTTTTTTCCTCTTTTGTTTTCATGCAAGAATCAACACGAACCATTATTTTTAATATCCTGCCCTTTATGTGCTTCATAATGATAAGAGGGAAAAAAGAAGGGGAAAAACGTTAAAAGAGCCATTAGGTCACGTAAACAAGTGAGAACACATGGAACATATTTACACTCACCTGCATACACACTTTCTTCTTCACAGGGTGAAGCAATTTTTTACAAAAGAAAACAGCAGCTCAGTGCAGTTAAACATGAATACCAGGAAGTATTGCAACACAGAGAAACGCTCATGCCTGGGCATACAGTAAACAATTCATGTTACTTACTTACCTTCTCTAAAGGAACGATGGCGTTGCCTTTTAAGTCCATTATTGTGTTGACATTATTTCCGTTATTAACTGCAGTATTGCCAACACCACCACCACCAGCAACTCCTCCTATGGCTGTTGGACGATTGTTGGCATTGCCTCTAAAGCCTGCACCACGGCCAGCACGTGGCGCGCCAACACCGATTGCTCGACGATATTTCGGTGCATTCTTGTCACGTAATTCAACTTCAAGTCTCAGTATGGCGTTGTTATTTTCCGGCAGATTAATGTTTAGATTATTATTACCAACACCTCCAGCACTGGTGGCCAGCAAAGCTGCTGCCGAGGTTGGTATGCCAGGTACAACTGGCCCAGGCCCAGGTATGGTGGTGGTGGCAATTTTATGGCCGGCCAAAAGATCTTGATTGTTGCCTGCAAAATACAACAACAACAACAACAACATCAACAACAAAATAAAGCAAACAATCAACCAAACAAAGCTGAAAGGTACCCGTATTAGAAAATCAAGTGTGGCTTCAGTTCATATTTGTTTTGCTTTATGAAGTGTTTTATGGCTTAAACATGTAAACAGTCAAGTCTTCCTATACAAGTACACCGAATCCAACCAAACAACCCTTTTATTAGGTGATTATGAACCATTTTCCGTTCAGTTATTGTTGGTTGTTCGGTGTGTGTGTTTGTTCATGTCTTTCAGGTGTTAATAATGCGATTAAAATCGATTGATTTGTAAACCAAAATTTTCTTAAACACTCCCCCCCCCACCTCCCTTTCTCTTCACCGACCAGCGTCATTTCATTTCCATGCCAGAGATGGAAAACATCAAATTGAAATTGAAAACAAATGATGGTGTGGTCATAACCACAAGCCTACATAATTGACACTCGGCTAATGGTGGTGGCGGTCTGGTGATGGCCAATAAGGGCTGTGAAATCAACAATAATTAGCCTCCGGATCAATAGCTAATAAGCGGCTTAACTTAATAGCACATGGAATTATGGAATGTATAAACAGTTGTAGTTTCTCTCTTCCATTTCGAATTATGTTCAGCAGTTTAGCATGGTATTCTGGTTCCTACATTTTTAATTTGTTTATCTTTTCCATTTCATTGGATTTCGTTCATGTCCATCAGCGATAAGATTTTATTTCTCCCTTGGCAATCATAAATATTAAGAATCTTAACAGAATTCCTTAAACAATGTTTACGTGATTAAAAGTTATTCAAAACAAGAAAAGGAAATATACAGCAGGGCTTAAGTAAATAGCAGCAATGAAAGTGAAACGGACATTATAAAGATTCTAAAAGAATGAAGAATATCTCCTATGGAATGGAGAAAAGAACGTCACCGCATTACCTTTACTGGGTTGTATTTGGTATATCAACGATGTTTACATTTATAGAGATTTTGAAAAGGCGATGTCATGAACATTCGTCTTCAAAAACATTCAACAGACTGTTTACCCTGCCATATAAAAGGCAAGGCAAAGCAGGCGTGTCAGTTAGTGAAGTTCAGTTAGTCTTGTGTGAAGACGCATTGCGTTTGAAGAGAGTAATCGTGGTTTGAAGATTTCCGTTACAAAGATCTGTCGAACAATTGTCTAGTAATTGTTATTGTTTATGCAAAAAAAAGCAATTGTTGTTGTTTACATCAAGTTGTGAACAGTGGCACACAGAATGCGAATAACAATGAAGTTTATTTAACACTAAACACGAAATTATTTTGATTTTATTTGCAATATTCTTCCCTATTCTTTTTTATTGTTCAAGACTCATTGAGTAAAACTTTTTCTTTCAATTTCTCCTTCAAATTAAAAGCGGGATGGATACTTCACTAGTTTTTGAATACTTCATAACAAAACCCAACCTAACCTAGAGTCCAGCAAAAAAGGTACAAAAAATGTCTTTCTTAAATACATGAAGGCCAGTACTGTGTAGTATCCCCTTGCATGTGGACATGAGTATTGTAAACGAGGTAATTAGGACCAAGAGCTCGGTGAAATGGGAATAAGGCTGGATCCCAGACTAACATTTTCGTACCAGATTCAGTACTCGGCTAACAATGCCCAGAAGATGGCGAATATTGGAGGCCCGCTACCGGCGAGACGGAGACCCCTAATGGAGGTTGGAAACAGCATTATGCTTTATGGGAGCGAAATTTGGGGCGAGAAACTAGATGTTAAGAAGCGGACAGAGAACGGCTGCATTGCGTATCGCGTCGGCATACCGTACAGTGTCCGCTCCAGTCGTATTGGTGATAGCGGGTATAATCCCTGTGGATCTGCTGGCAGCAGAGCGGATGGAGATTTATAAGGCGAAATCGGCTGGAAATCACATAACCGGTTACTTCAGGGAAAACACCATTTCAAAATGGCAACAACGATGGAACGAGGAAGATAGAGGAAGATGGACGCCGGGACTTATCTCGGATATAAGCCCATGGATTTGTCGGAAATTTGGAGAGGTAAATTACTACGTTACACAGATGCTATCGGGTCACGGATATTTTAGGAAATATCTGCACAGAATGGGCAAGACCGCCTCCCCTTACTGTCTTCACGAGAAAGGGGAGATAATTGATGACGCAGAGCACACTGTTTTCGAGTGTGCACGCTGGCAGAGCTATCGCTCTGTACTGACGTCAATAGTTGGAGCGATCACAGCCGCTAATATTGTCGGGGTTATGACTGCGAGTAGTTAAAATTGACCTGGGTAGTGAATTATGTAGAGCGCATTCTGAGACGGAAGGAGAGAAATCCTGAGGCTGCAGAACGAGTAAGCATGTCGGCATAGGTTATACTGTCACACGTGCCAAGCGGAACCAAAATGATGATTTAGACGAAAGAAATAGTGGAGACGCTTAAATATCTCCTAAACTTTCGATACGCAATCCGAAGAGGCCAAAGGGCCAAAAGGAATCCACTCCGAAGTAATGCCACCGTAGTTCCGAAGCGGGCACGAACAAGTCCACAGAAGACGAGGGGGGGATTTAGTGGGTGAGGGCCCCACACACGGAGGATGTGACGACTTCCTCTATGGTGTGGTTAGGTACATTTACCCCTACGCGGCGTAAAAAAAATTACTGTGTTGTACAATATTTTCTCAAAAAGTTTACATCATTTTGCCACCTAATTGTATGCTTTACTTTTTTGTATTTTTTACTTCCTTTATAATGATAATCGATCATCCTCTGGAGAGTGTTCTTTGTATATCATGTCAAAGGAAAAGTGACAAAAACAATAATTGTTTCGAAGACATCAACTGAAGTGATGTTAAACACATGAAGCTGTCAAGCTTAAACTACAGGTGGCCCTCGAAAAGCACGTTGAAACAAGCAAGTGGTTCCTAAATGCATAACTTTTCTACCCAGTATCTGTATTCCATTGTAATTACTTGTGAAAGTGTGTTGAGAGAACCTGTTCAAGCCTCCATTTATAACTTTTTTGTATGTCAAGGATCTACTGTTCACTTTTGGTTTTCAATTATCCATCCATAACCATGAAAAATCACAACCTTACGGTGTTTATCGTTCAACAACTTTTTCCATGTTTATCAACTTTTGCTTTATCATAAGAGTGCTCTTTTTTTTCTTCCGAAAAACAATTCATTTTAGTTTGATACAAAAGAAGAAACAAAAAAAAAACGCCCAATTTTATGCAGCAAAAAAAAGAAAACGAAAACTTCGAAGAACAACTAAAAGTATGCTTTACTTTTTAAGATAAATTTATGATGTATTATGTTGTGTGTCTGCATGAGTGTATTAAAAGGTGATTTTTGATTTAGATTTTCTTCACTTTATGATGACAGCATATTTTTGAATGCTTCAACACTCTTAAATAATAACAACAACAACAACAACAGCATTATGAGAGAGCATTTACTTAAACGTTGATTAATGTTCTCTCTTTTACTTTTCCAATTTCCGTTTTAAGGTACATAGTTATGCGTGCATGTGTATGCCTGTATAGCAAGGAATGTAGCTGAAAATTATTTATCATAAGAAAACAGATTTTATGTCCTTAACAGAACCGTAAGAACACAAAAAAGAGACACAGGATAATAAATTACTTTCCCTTTTTTGTTGTTTGATTTCAAGGTTATTTGAATAAGTTTCTGGCATTTAATACGTGTTCCAATATATGCTTTAGGAATTTTATTTTATTTAACGCCTGAATGTATGCTTTAGTTTTTATGTTTGTTAAATAATAATAAAAACAAAATAAACTGATTATGTAAAAGCCTTAAAGTATACACAAAATTTTTTCTCTACGGTATATTCCGTTTAGAAGAGTTAAAGCTCCTTTGGGTATGCTTTAAATTAAAATATTTGTTTGTTTTTTATTTTCTATTTAAAAGAGGAGCATATTTTGAAGTTATTTTTATTTCGAAAGTAGTTAACAGTAAAAGTTTTCTTTTTTCTTTTTAAATCTCAACCTTTTGGAAGTTATAAAGCTGATAACACAACATAAATTACTTTAAAATCCACATGATTTATTATTTAAAAATGTTTTCTCTTTAAAATTCTATGTGCAGTACATATTAAAATGTTTGTGGCATAGTTTTAGGCTATGGAGCATGATCATGGTATTGCTAGGTAGTGTAAAAGACTCTTACTAGTAGTAAATATCAGTGGCATTAAGGAAATGTGTTAGCGGAATAGAAATAATAGATCTGCGTCTCTTGGATTAAGGAAATGTGTTAGAGGAAGAGGCCTAAAAAATCGGCTTCACTGCGGAACGACACTAATTAGGGAGAAAGCGGCAGAAATTAAGTCGTCCTACCTTTCTATTCTAAATAAGTTCTAAACTAAGCTTATACTTCCATGACGAAAGCTATAAAGTCTAATATACAGGCAAATCAATAACAAGATCATTTGCTTCCACCTAAAAGTATACTTTCATTTCAATGCCATAAAACTAAAGAATTTCTCTTAAAATCAATTCTGATGTATATTCTTTCTCTATTATTCTTAATGAATGTGTTTTTTATAAACCCTAAAAAGTGTTTAATTTTTTTTAACGAGAATACCTTTGAGATTCTACCTAAAAGTATGCTTGGATTTTTATAGTCTTTATTTTTTTCCGTTGATTTTTTTGTTTCAAAAATGTTTCTCCTAAATGAGCAATTACAATATTTGTGTACCTTTTTTGTAATTTTATTCAGTCCCTTAACATATGTTTTATTTTATCTCCAGTCTACCTTTAGTTTTTCCATCCAAAAAGTTTGTTTTTTCAGTTTTTTTTTATTTTTCTTTTCCTAACTGAGCCATTAATTTTTGGGACACAAGTTAAACAAATTTTTTTACACTGTAAATGTAAATGATACTTAAACAGAAAACGAAAAAAGTTATCATGTTGGCATTATTAATTGCATACTTTACGGCTACATACCATAAATGAGCTCACGTTCAAAATTAGCTGTTGGCACAACAATTAAAAACACCACACCCGGCATGTCTAAAGGGTATAAGCAAGTTTATGCTTTTTGCTGAATAAAGTCCACCGAAAAAATTTATACACCAGCAGTCAACGGCGAAAGCCTTAAGGTATGCAGCGACAAATTGAAATAAAATGCTACAAAAAAATGTAAGAGAACATCAAAAAAGTACTTTTTTATTTTAATTGCATATTAAATGGCATAATTTAAGGAGAATTTAAATTTTTTCCCTTTTTTTCAATTTAATTACTCATACATTTACATAAAGCGTGTGTGTGTGTGTGTATGTAAATTTGTTTTTATTGAATTTAATTTGTTTTCATAATCCCCATACAAAATAGCGAACAAAAAACGAGAAAAGCTTATAAAATTTAATAGCATTTCAAAAAAGAATATGTATGTATGTGTGGCATCAGTGTGGCATTAAATGCATATTTTTAGGTGTATTAATAGAAAATTAAATGCGATTACTGTTGTCATAAATTTTTTGTGATTTAAACAATGAATTTGTTGCCAGGGATTATAAATACGTAAATCGATAACATAAAATATTTGTGGAGATCCGTCTTAATATAGAATAGGGTTCTCCGTTTTTAGTTTTCAAAAAAAGAAGACACATAAAGCTAGGATTTCAATGAGAGTTAAACTTTATTTTATGACTAGGGCATTCCGACAGCCAGGACAGGATATAAAAAGTCATTTAAATAAACGCCTTTGAAGTAAGTGTAACAGTCGATCCTTTTGAGACAGATTTCAGCCTCATTTTCTTATTTTTCGAACGCTTTGTCGGTGATAACTTGAAGAGTGTTGGTTTTCAAATGCGTAATTTTCAAAGAAAAGAAAGGAAAAGGATAATGAATCCAATTGCTTAGATATGCCACGTTGTGGTCATGTGCCAAGAAAAATTTTCCTTTAACCTAATCAGCACCCATTTTGGGCACCTCATGGTAGTTATAAGGAAACACTGGCACTTCCGTCTTTAAAAGGGGCGCCATAGTACTACGGCCATGTGATGTATTGTAAAGGGTCCGCCAAATAACTTTTTTTTTTTGAAAATGCTTTAAAAAAACTACTCAATATTTTCTCAAATTTCTTTTTTTATTTGAAAGTATAATCCTTCCGGTTAATAATGGAAAATAATTTCATTCAAATGGCTGCCTTGGCTAGCCATGCAGTAGCCAACATGATCGTTACAATTTTTAAGCACATCATCGATTGTGTGCAGCTGTATTTCATCAATGGCTTCTCGAATATTGTCCTTTAAAGCGTCAATTGTCTCTGGCTTGTCGGCGTAGCACTTATCTTTGACGGCACCCCACAAATAATAGTCCAACGGTCTCAAATCGCAGCTCCGAGGTGGCAAAACGATCAGCTCTGCGGCTGATAATGCGATCTTCAAAAACAGGGCGCAAAACATCGAGTGTAGCTTCGGCTGTGTGGCACGAAGCGCCGTCCTGTTGAAACCAAATGTTGCCAATATCCTCCTCTTCAATTTTTGTGGACAAAAATTCGTTCAACATGGCCCGATAACGATCGCCATTGACTGTAACGGCCACTCCTTGCTCATTTTCGAAGAAAAATGGCCCAATTATGCCTCTGGACCAAAATCTGCACCAAACAATGACTCGTTTTGGGTGCATCGGCTTTTCAATGTATGCGTGCGGGTTTTCTGTGCCCCAAATGCGACAATTTTGCTTGTTTACATACCCGCCAAGATCAAAATGAGCTTCATCTGAAAAGATGATTTTTTTTTTGCCAAAGTCGGCATCTTCTGTAAGTCGATCGCAGGCCCACTTAGCGAAGCGAAAACGCACTGGATGGTCCATATTCGTTCAGCGGAAGGATAAAACTAATTATCAGTCATATCAGACATGAGCTAAGTGTTACCATTCACGAAATAAGCACTTGTTGAAAATAAAACGTTAGGTGGCGGACCCGATATTTCCCTCAGACATTGTAGGGTATCCCTATAATGGCTCCTTCAAGTCTATTGGCCTGACAAATTTTAATGCACCATAGGTTCTAAGAATGTGTTTCGTTGCTTCATTCTAATTGTCTCCGAATCTATATGATGGACTCGAGATAAACCCTATTTTAAATAATGATACTCGAACCTCTAGAGGCCTGTTCAAAAACTGTTTACCAATCTCAGCTTATTGCTGAATAGTATAATGCATGACTCAGATATCCTCCATTCACGGCAAAAGCTTTAATTGCCACAAATACTGTTGTTTTGAGAAAATTATTTGAGCCTCTCTAAGGCTTAGTGCCTAATGTAGCAAGATTGCAGGTTTTGAAACCTCGAAATGGTTAACCCGATGCCTGTATGTATGTGCTGTTGTTAAACCTTATTTATGGAATGAATATGTTCCTTTCGCTTTTGTTAAACAATATTTTCTTAGTTTTATGATTGTCATTAAAAAAATGTTGTTGCATAAATTTAGGCGCCATTACAAGGAATTCAATTTCTTTTTTTTTCTGACATCTTAGTTGACAACATAGTAATAATATTTGTTGTTGTTGTTGTTTTTGTTGTTTTATTTCGATTGTTAAATGTTTACAATAATAAATATTTACCAAATCGTTCGTGTATTCATCGTTAAATAGGCCCTCAACAGGATTGTAAAACATTTTCTTTATGGCGTTTGAAGTTTTATTTTTTGTGGTGAGAGACGATACGAGTATTAAATTTATTACCAGAGCAGGAGGATAAATGATTAATTTCTTGTGTTTATAGCTTTTGCATCTTTAAATTAGAAATTTATGATAAAAATGTTTTTAATACAGCAAGGATGTAAAATGGAGGATGTTTTTAAATGTCGAAAAAAAATTATTCGTCTCAAAAATAATAACTTTTTTTATAATTGATAAGAAGTGTCTCTTAATTAAACACAAAAAATGGATATTTTTAATAAATCCAACATTTTAAAAACAGAGGTTATACTCCCAACACTTTAGAAGCTCTTAGGAAACCTTATAAGCATTAATTGATTATCTGGCACTCTATGAAAAGTAGGAAATCGGATGTCATATGTTGGCAACATCAGTCATAGTATTGTTACGAAAATTGAAAAATCTAGACACTGGTATTCTGCTTTTACATCGCTTAACATTAAAGTTATAAACAAAAATTACAAAAACAAGACAATAAACTTGTTTACAAATGATCGTACTGCTTAATATAACAACAAACACCAGCATAAAAAAATGGTAGGTTAAGTTAGGTTAGCTTAGGTTAGAGGACGTGTACTTGTCAATTAAGACAAGTACAGTACTCGGAGCTCGAATTGACCCAGTGTACAACGTCCTAGTTTCTCACACCACTTATATTGTGTGTGTTAATTTTACACATAAGTGTTGGGACCTACAGTTTAAAGTCGACTCCGAGCGACAGATTTTTGAAAAACTTTTTCATGGCAATTTTTATTTTTATACTCAGAGTTTTTGCCAGAAACCTGCTGAAAGGAAGTCGCCGAAGAAATACTTTTTGTATTTTGTCTTTGATGTCTGGCCTGGGGCTCGAACCCTGGCTTTTGCGTTTAATAAGCCAACACACTATCTACTAGACTACGGCGACTTCTAAAAAAATGGTAAACAAGTAAACAAAAATACAACAACGAGCACTACACGAATAAATGTGAACAAAATACACAAACAACAATAATGCAAACAATGATGTTTACATTTATAAAGATCTCGAGAAGACGAAGCCACGAACATTCACCTTCAAGAACATTCATCAGACTGTTTACCTTGCCATATAAAAGGCAAGGCAAAGCAGGCAAGAGAGTAATCGTGGTTTGAAGATCTACGTTACAAAGATCTGTCGAATAATTGTCTAGTAATTGTTATTGTTTATAAGCAATTGTTGTTGTTTACATCAAGTTGTGAACAGTGGCACACAGAATTGTGCAAATAATAAAGAATTTGAATTAAAAACTAAACACAAATTTGATTTTATTTTATTTGCAATCTACGAGCTCATATTTTAAACGTTTTTAAAAGGTATAAACGTAACAATATTATCCTCAATTTCTAGGGTGATAAATAAAGGAATAATACAGGGTAATGCAATGACCTCCTATATAATATTCCTGCAAGACATTTGATCACGGAATCAAAATCAATAAAGTCCTTTAGTTACGTGCCATGCGTTAATGATTTTATGGTATTGCCTTGCATGACATATATATCCAGATACTACTTTCTGTAGACAATCTCTTTGGATTATTTTGTTATCACTAACAGGATATATATTCTAGACTTTAAAACTAAAATCTTGTCCTTTATGGTCAAAGGTGGTATTATTATGTAAAAATAATGAGTATTTCTTTCTGTTTCTATTTAAAATTTCCATTCTCAACTCTTGTCTCAATTTGTATACATTTTTCTTTCATTTTTCTTTTTCTTCTCCTTCTCTTGTAACAATTTTGTCTTGTCTTAATTATACGCACATTAGCATTGTTTATGACTCATTATAGACGACCTTCCTTCCGTTGACAAAGTTTTGTTTTACACCTCATGATGATAGTTTTGTTGGTCGGTTTCTGTAAAAGGAAACTGTTTCTCCATTGAATAATATTCTCCTGTTTCTTGCATTTTTAAATTCAAAACAAATTCAGACAAAAAAAAAGAGAGAGAGAATGAAAGAGACTGGTAGCTAAGTATGGTCATACAATGCCCTACAAATAAAGGTTGTCATGGTGTTAAGGTTTGGCTTGGATAATGCAAGGAAACTGCTCATAATGTGGGGTTCTTCCGCTACTAATGGCTATGCAGATAACTTAATTCGGATAGTAAAAGATAAATTCTGAAAGGAATAACCACAGACAAAATAGGCAGACAGCATTACCAACATAGGCAATGATTGGAACTTAAGGATCAAAGGCTTATTGTAAGGGCTTCTAGTGTCCACCAGCCCGATTATAAAACAATAAAGAATGGTTTCAATCGTAATAAACTAAATCGACTTGAAAAAGCCTGGTATGTTGGCTTATTAGACGTGAGACCACGGTTAAAACCCCAGCTCAGACTAAGATCTCCACCAAAACGAAATATCAAAAAATATTTCTTCGGCAACTTCGGATATAAAAAGTCATTTAAATAAACGCCCTTGAAGTGGTTATGACAGTCGATCTTTTTGAGACAGATTTAAACCTCATTTGCTTGCTTTTCGAACGCTTTGTCGGTGATAACTTGAAGAGCAATTTTCAAAGAAAAGAAAGCAAAGGCATAATGAATCCATTTGTTTAGAGACCAAAAGCTATGCCACGTTGTAGTCATGTGCAAAGAAATATTTTCCTTTAACCTAATCAGCACCCATTTTGGGTACCTCATGGTATTTATAATGAAACACTGGCCCCTCGGTATTATTGGTCATTAAGACGAACGCCGTAGTACTACAGCCATACGATGTATTGTACTTCCCTCAGACATTGCAGGGTATCCCTATAATGGTGGTATGTTGGCTTATTAGACGTGAAACCACGGTTCAAACCCCAGCTCAGACTCAATTTCCGCCAAAACGACTTTTTGGCAAAAACTATACCAATTCAACAGCAAGTTCTAGAAGTTGACAAACTGAATATAAATGGAGGACAAATAGATAGAAGAGTTAAATGGCGGAGCTAACTAATGGCAAAAATCGTGTATCACTTGATCTGTTTCCAATCCCTTTTCCTTTCATCCTTTGTTCTGATTGAAGATATTTAGGAGTTCACTTCTGATATTTTTTATCATCCTTATTGTCCTACTTTTGGTCATAAGGGAAACTGTGGTCTGTGAAAGTGAAAGTAGCCATAGTCTAGTAGGTAGTGTGATGACTTATTACACATAAGGCCACGGTTCAAACTTCAGGCCAGGCATCGAAACGAAAATATGAAAGAAAAATTTTCTGGGCGACTTCCCCTCAGCAGATTTCTGACAAGAACTATGAGAGTAAAAATAAAATTGCCATGAAAAGTTTCTCAAAAATCTGTCGTTCAGAAACGACTTTAAACTGTAGGTCCCGTCACTCATAAATAAAATTAACACACACAACGTAAGTGTGGTGAGAAACTAGGTTGTAATCCTGACTAAATAGTTGCAATTTTCAGTGATGTATGTAAACCTAAAAATATGACTCACGAAGTATATTTATGGTGTAGCATAGGCTTTAACGCTGAAAAGTATAAAACAAGCCACAAGAAAATCGTTTTGAATTCTGAATAATTTTTTTGTTAACAAAAAACGCCAGCAAACTTGTATTCCGTTTGCATTCTTTGACACTATTTTCCTTTCTTTTTTTGCTTTCTTTCGTTCCATTTCTAACAATTTTCCATAATTTTCCTTATTTTATTACGAATTTTAATTATGCTTTCAACACAACCAACACAAAGAAAGAAACAGAAAAAGAAAATCTAAAAAATATTCTAAAAATATACAGACGAAGTTGTTTTTTTCTCTTCTCTTGAATGAAAAGGTATTTTGATAAAGGAAACATAAAAATAACATTTTGGAGGAGCTTTTTTATTTCATTCGCTAAATAAATAAAGTAAGAAAGTGTTTAACAAATTCAAGAGATATCTTTGAGTTGTACAGGAATTTAATTAAAATCTTTAAGGTTTTCTAATGCGGTGTCTTGCAATAGTGAAGTTTCGTTTCGAAATGTAAGTTTAAATACTCATGAAGTCGCCGTAATCTAGTAGGTAGTGTGTTGGCTTATTAGACATAAAGTCAGAGTTCGAGCCCCAGGCCAGTCATCAAAACAAAATACAAAAAGTATTTCTTCGACGACTCCCTCTCAGCAGATTACTGGCAAGAACTCTGAGAGAAAATAAATAAAATTACCGTGAAAAAGTTTTTCAAAAAATCTGTCGTTCGGAGTCGACTTTAAATTGTAGGTACCGCCACTCATGTATAAAAATTAACACACACAACATAAGTGGTGTGAGAAACTAGGACATTGTACAATGGGTCAATTCGACCTCCGGGTACTGTATTTGTGTTAATTGACAAGTACACGTCCTCTAACCTAACCTAATCTTAAATACTAATTTTGAGTGCTAGTGTCCTAACTAAGTCTAGTCATAAACCTGACTTCTAGAACTGCTCTCTGAAGATCTCTTGTACACTAGTTAAGCCATGGGCTTTTGTCTAAAAAGCCAACACTGTACATACTAGACTGCACCGATTTTCTCTGGGGGTTTATGGGGGTCTGATACACAGACAATTAAAGTGGATTTAAATTGTCTTGTTTTGGAATTCGATCAGACTGTAATTTGCCACAGTTTGTTAGCAGTAAGTCTTCTGATTTTAATTAATTGCAGACATTTTCAACAAAACGAAAAGATGAAAAAATATTTCTTCGAAAACTTCACAATTTATAGCGTGCAGTTTATACCTGGTATAAATCGTATAAGGGATTTTGAAAGCTAAAAATAAATAATTTATGATGACTTAGTTACTGCAACAACAAGTGCAAACGCTAGCCTTTTTTGCTTTGAAAACATCGAATTTCGAAATCGAAATACAAGCCTGTCTTACAGACAATTCGTCTCTAAAAGGCCAAGTGATTATATCCATCAATCATCGAAGCATGACCTGCATATGTACCTTTAGTGTTGATGTACGAGAGAATAATTATGAATTTGGCAAGGGGCAGCTGATTTATATCCATCAATCATTCCATCAATCTCCGAAGCATGACCTACATAGTTATATTACGAGAGAATAATTATGGGGACGAAAGTGTTAATTTTAATACGGATGACAAAAATCGCATGGATCAGCAGAAATGAATTTCGGAGAAGATGTTTTAGAGGCCTTGAAAATTGTTGTCAAGCTCTAGACGAACTTTAAATATCTTGGCAGCCACGTGATCGGCAGCATTGTTCTGCAGCATATTCTTGAGAGATTTTGAGAGGCGATCTGTTATCATTCCAAGGTATTTAGGTAGATAGTGTGTTGGCTTCTTAGACGTGAGGCCTCGGTTCAAAACCCAGGTCAGACAACAAAACGAAAATATGAAAAAATATTTCTTCGGCAACTTACTCTCAGCAGATTTCTGTCAAAAACTCTGAGGGTAAATAAAAAATTGCCATGTAAAGTTTCTCAAAAATCTGTCGTTCGGAATCGACTTTAATGTGTACGTAACGCCACTCATGCATAAAATTAACACACAACATAAGTGGTGTGAGAAGCTAGGTCGTAATCCTGACTGAAGGGTTGTAATGACCAATTATGTATGTATGTATGTATATCTCAGCTTGAATTTGAACCACCTACTCTCTTCTAATGAGCCAACACACTACAACTAGACTACGGCGAGGCTTAAACCAGCTTTCGCCAAGCAAGTACATGAAGAAAATTAGCAGAAAGTGGACTGTGGAACGTGGAGCTAATTATACTTTTAATGATTACCTCTGTACTTCCAAATCAGTGTTTCTTTAACCACATTTAAATCCCTCTTTATTATTAACTTTCTTGCAAAGTCTTGTTGAAAAACTTTATGCCATAAACAGTTCGTTGGTTGTTTGAGACTAGTTTAGACACACAAATTTCACAACATTTCATTGCATTTCTTCTCTCTCTCTCTCTCTCTCTTTCGGCTTTTTTTGTTTACTTCCTTCAAAATATTTCTACACAGTTTTGTTAGGCAGGCAATCTCACTTTAAACTCGTTAAAGATCCAAGTCAAGTTAATAATTTTTGGTTGAAACTTTTCAAACAAAACTTCTGAATTTCAGCTTGAAAACAGAAAATAGTTTTGTTTACTGCAACTGTTCAATGCAAATAACATTTCCAAGCAGCAAATGCTGCTTCATAAACTCTTTAGTCGGTCAACTGCTGTGCCTTTATTGCAGTTCGGTTTCCGCCGGCAGAGATTTACATTTTGTGGCGGTCAAATACAAGAGAAATGTGTACGAGAAACAAAATTAATCCGAAAGGGAAAGGGAAGTGTTTGGAAACATGGAAAACTGTTTTAGACTTTCGTTGTTAGATTTTTAGGCTGTACTTATGTTGCAGCAGCAGCATAAATAGTTTTTGAAAACCATGAAGAAGAAAAACTAAAAACTTTTCTTATGTATTTTCAGAAAAAATGTGAGAAATTCTGTTCAAAAAAAAAAAGTTTATTTTGTTTATGATTTGCAATACATAAATAGGGTGACACATTTAGGGGGTTTAATTAGCAACAAAAAAAAAATTATTTTATTCTCAGTTTTTCAGTTTTCTTGTTACAACGCTTATGTGGTTTCTGGACCAAAGAGGTTTCTATGGAGACGAACAAGTAAAATGAATTGGTGTGTGCATGAACTGATCATGCAAGTGATCGTTCGAATACTTTCTGACCTTTTCTTGACTTGGTTTTTGGCTTTTTTGGTTCGCAAATATGCTCGTTAGAATCTTGTATGCGATAGGGAGAAGACTTATACCCTAGCAGTTGGAGCATGTCTTGGGTTTTTTCCAACTTAGAGCAGCAAAGAGAGTCTGTCGTTCGGGATACGTTCTTTCACTCATATTGTGCTAAATAGCTGCTGCATGCACCCTACCAGCTTAGGACCTCTGGTCTAAAACAACTCAGTGAGTAGGCCCCAAGGGCCCTCAGACTTGTTGTTTTTAAGTCTCTGAATCGGGAGATTGAACTTATTACGGCAAAATTTCGACGTATTATTGTTTGTTGGCTTCTTCTCCAATGGTGAAGTATGGTCTCCACAATCTTACGAGGGTTGCCTTCTATATTTCGGGAATTGGTAACCCTAGTGTTGCAATCTGCCAACTGATTGGATGAACATTTGACTGTCAAAAAATTTGTTCGCGTTGGATCCCACACAATTTGTCAATCCAAAAATACGATCGCGGCGCTTCGAAACACGTCTATGACATCGTGACAGGTGATGAATCGTGGATTTACGCGTATGGGCCCGAAAGTAAACAGCAGTCGACTGTATGGGTGTTTCAAGATGAGCCAAATCCAACAAGAGTTGCTCGCGCACGAAGCACTTCCAAGCAAATGATCGCCTGTTTTTTCGGAAAAACTCGACATGTCGCAATCGTACCACTAGAACAACGCAGAACAGTCAACTCTGAGTGATACACAACCATTTGTTTGCCAGTTGTCCTCCAAGAAATCAGGAAAACCAACCGCCGAAAACGGATCACTCTTCACCACGACAATGCGACCTCTCACACATCGGCTCAAACAACTGCATTTTTGAGCACTCAAAACATCGATTTGATGAGTCATCCGCCGTATAGTCCTGACTTGGCACCGAATGACTTCCTTTTATTCCCGTACGTAAAAATTAAAATGAAAGATCAACGTTTTCCGACACCTGAAGAAGCGGTTGATGCGTTCAGAATGCATGTTTTGGAGATACCTCAATCAGAGTGGCAAAATTGCTTCGACAATTGGTTCAAACGCATGCAAAAGTTTAGAGATCTTAATGGGTAATATTTTGAAAAACAATAAAGCGATTTTCGATAATTAATATTTGTTTTTGTTCTCTAATCCCGAAATATAAAACGGAACCCTCGATCAATCCTTGAGAATCTGACGTAATTTATCCAAACAGTTGAGCGGAAAACCTGTGAACTTTTTGACGAGTTAGATTGCTTTCTGTATTAAAAACAATTCAAACATTTTAAATTTTCTTGTTTAGTTTGCAAGAAATTCAAACATTTTCTAGCAATCTTAACACATTCACTTCATAATTTTATTTTTCTGCATAATTTTCTTCATTTCTAATAAAAAAAAACAAAATTGGACGAAATATTTGCGTTGTTGTTTTGTTTTTTAACTTTTTGGCAATCCTTCTCCGAAATGCAATCCAATTTTGTACTCCAATGTCTAAGCATTACTGTGATTAACATCTTGTTTTAGAGAAAATCAAATCACTGACACATGTTGGCACACGAAACTCCATTAATCTGAAACGTTTTTCTTTTTTCTTTGTTTATTACGAAATACTCGTTAAAAATTTATAACCACCAGATAAGAAGTTATTATAACACTCACTCGCTCTCTTTCGCTCTCTTTCACTCTCTTGCGCTTTTTTTCGCTCTCTCTGTGTGTTTCTATCGACCTTGGCCATTTAGAGAAATAATTTCAAGCCGTATGCATTTTCTTAAAAACAAGCAACGAAACACAATGAAAAAAGCCTGAAAAAATATTTTTTAAGGCTTAAGATACACATACAAGATCACATACAATCATAAATAAGTATTGTTGTTGAGGTTGATGTTGCAGAAGAAACACTTAAAAACATACCAAAAACTATTTAAAAAACCGAAATTTTTTCTGCTTGCCATGTACACTTTTTGGCCTTTTTGACTTTGGCTTTTTAATGTTGGCATGGCAAGGCATACTTTCCATAACCAGTTTCAGTTTCAATTTTTTTATATTCTTACACTCCTTAAGGCAATACAGTAAGTAGCACAACACAACAATAAGACAAGCACAGTGCCACATACACACAGTCCAAGATGTGTTGCAAATGATGTGTTAATGTTACTCCAAATGATTCTAAGAATACTGTTTGACTTTTGTTTGTGACTGTATATGTATATGGACTGTATGGTATGATAAATACGGTTTATGTGGCTGACACATGTGGTTGCAAGGGTTCCAAAATAGTTTTTCTTCTTTTGTTTTGTTTTCCAGAGTGTGAAAATGTAGGTTGGGCGGCATTTTATTATTTTTTTTTTAAATTTTTTAACTTAACAGGTAGCCACAATGCAGGGCATAATAATCAAAGCAATTAAAAAAAAATCATTTGAATCCTGTTAAGTTTGCGTTATTTTTTGAAACACTTTCCTCTTGGCAGCTGTCACATAAAAGGTTTACATACATACATACATACATACATACATACATACATACATACATACATACATACATCCATACATACATGCATACATACATACTTACATACATACATACATAATTGGTCATTACAACCCTTCAGTCAGAATTACGACGTAGCTTCTCACACCACTTATGTATGTTGTGTGCGTTAATTTTATGCATAAGTGGCGTTACCTACACATTAAAGTCGATTCCGGACGACAGATTTTTTTTAAGAAACTTTTCATGACAATTTTATTTTTACACTCAGAAGTTTTTGTCAAAAATCTACTGAGAGAAAGTTGTCGATGAAATATTTTTCTTCATATTTTCGTTTTGATGTCTGACCTGGTGTTTGAAACGAGGCCTTACGTCTAATAAGACAACACACTACCAATCTAAATACCTTGAACTGCCAACAGATCGACTCTCAAAATCTCTCAAGATTATGCCGCAGAACAAGTGCTGAATATGCTGCTGATCACGTGTCTGTTAAAGATATTGCACGTTGCTCTAGAGCTTGATAACAATTTTCAAGGCCTCCAAAACATCTTCTTCGAAATTCATTTCTGCTGATCCATGCTCTGTTTGTCATTCGTATCAAAATTAGCACTCTCGTCGTCATAATTATTCTCTCGTACATTAACAAAATAATTATGCAGATTATGCTTCGGTGATTGGTGGAATGATTGATGGAATGATTGATTTTACAGAGGAATTTTCTGTAAGCTTGGCTTGTTTTTCGATTTCGAAATTCAATGTTTTCAAAGCAAAAAATGTCTCATGTTTGTAGTTGTTGTTGCCGTAACTAAGTCATCATAAGTTATTAATTTTTAAATTTCAAAATCCATTATACGATGTATACCAGGTATAAACTGCACGCGATAAATTGTAAAGTTGTCGAAGAAATAATTTTTTTCTACTTTCGTTTAGTTGGAGGTGTCTGACCTGGGGTTTGAACCGAGGCCTCACGTCCAATAAGCCAACACACTACCTCCCTAAATACCTTGGAGTGACAACAGATCGCCTCTCAAAATCTCTCAAGAATATGCTGCAGAACAAGCGCTAAATATGCTGCCGAGCACGTGGATGCCAAGTTATTGCAAGTTGCTCTAGAGCTTGACAACAATTTTTAAAGCCTCTAAAATATCTTCTTTGAAATTTATTTCTGCTGATCCATGCGATCTTTGTCATCCGTATTAAAATTAACACTTTCGTCCCCATAATTATTCTCTTGTACATTAACAAAATAATTATGCAGGTCATGCTTCGGTGATTGATGGAATGATTGATGGATATAAATCAGCTGCCCTTTGTCAAATTCATAATTATTCTCTCATACATTAACACTAAAGATACATATGCAGGTCATGCTTCGGTGATTGATGGAATGATTGATGGATATAAATCACTAGGCCTTTTACAGAGGAATTTTCAATAAGACAGGCTTGTATTTTCATTTCGAAATTCGATGTTTTCAAAGCACAAAATGTCTCATGTTTGAGACATAACTAAGTCATCATAAATTATTGATTTTTAGCTTTCAAAATCCCTTATAAAATGTATACCAGGTATAAACTGCACGCGAGAAATTGCGAAGTTGTCGAAGAAATATTTTTTTTTACTTTCGTTTAGTTGGTGTCTGACCTGGGGTTTGAACCGTGAACTCATGGCTAATAATCCAACACATTACCTACTAGACTACGGCAACTTCAAGCTCCAAGCTGAAATATATCAAACGTTAACGAAATACAAAAAAATTATTTCTTTCGGTGACTTCCACTCAGCATTCAACCGGCAAAAAATTTAAGTGTAAAATAAGAAACGCCTTGGAAAGTTTCTCAAAAGAAAATTGTGTCATCCTGCGACGACTTTAGATTGTAGAATGAACTTAACAGATTGTAATAAAGTGCGATTAGAAAATCTATACCACCCTAATGATAATATAATACATATTTGGCCTATGTTGGCCAGCAGAATAATCTTAACAGTCAGTAAAAGTAAAGATTTCTGGTAGAAACTGTTGTTGTTATTTAATCTACGAAGAAAACACTTACCTTTCTTATAAAGACTACACGATATACGTATCCAATCTGAATTATTTCATTTGAATGATTTTGGAAATATTTCTTTAAAAGAAATTTCCTGTTTATTACTACCGCAAGACAGTTAAAATCACACTAAATGCTCCAGTTTTTTCTAGGAAAATCAAATCAGTGCTAAATACTCATTAAAAAAACGTATTTTTTGTAATAAGAATTTAAAATTACAAGTAAAAAGAAGATAACGAAGTAAAAACAGAAGCAGAAGAAAGAGAAGAAAAAATCAGTTGTATTGACATGCTAATTAAAAAACGTTGTTAATTATTAAAAAACACTGTGAGTGAGTGTGAATTGTAACGAAATGTAAATGAAAATGTAAAGAGACTGTGTAGGAGAATGTAAAGCATTTACATGCTAAAAGCTGTGAATGACGTGCTGACATACCGTTTTCAATATATAGCTGCTACATGCAACACATAATAAATTTCCTAATGCACGTCGCCTGCATATTGAACTTGTTAGAGATGTTGAACACCATCTCTAAGATTCTCTATTTGTATGAATGTTGTATAATGTTGTTGTTGTATGGCTTAAATGAACTTTTGCTAATTAAAATGTGCTAAACAATATGGAATGGCAATACAAAAAGAACCGAAAACCAAAACATGTTAAAATAAACGAGAAAAATTATTTAAAATGTAATAACGGCAACAGAAAACTGGCATTACTTGCAAGAAAACACACAAGTAAATGGGCAATGTTGAAGCAACATGTTGCCAAGCATAGGATGTTCTGAAAACAGTAACAGTCTCTAGAGTAAAAGGCCGTACAATTTGTTTAATTTTTATTTATTTCAAATATTATAAATGTTGCAGCAACATGTTGCCAAGCATAGGCCTTATTAGATGCTCTAAAGATATTAAAAGTCTCAAGAGTAAAAGGCCGTCGTACAATTTTTAATTTTTATTTACTTTAAATATTATAAATGTTGCATCAACATGTTGCCAAGCATATGATTTATTAGATGTTCTAAACACCTCAAAAGTCTCAAGAGGAAAAGGTCGTACAATTTGTTTTTAATTTTAATTTACTTTAAATATTATAAATGTTGCAGCAACATGTAGCCAAGCATTGGATTTATTAGATGCTCTAAACATCTCAAAAGTCTCTAAAGTAAAAGGCCATACAATTGGTTTAATTTTAATTTACTTTAAATATTATAAATATTGCAGCAACATGTTGCCAAGCGTAGGATTTATTAGATGCTCTAAAAATATTAAAAGTCTCAAAAGTAAAATGTCGTACAATTTGTTTAATTTTTATTTACTTTAAATATTATAAATGTTGTAGGAACATGTTGCTGCTAAATGTTGCTAGTGAGTAATGCATTAAAAAAAAACTTTGCATTTTGAAAGAAAATTGTAACAGAATAAAAATCAACAAATAAAACAAATATTTCTGCTGCTCATATTATTTTTTAAATGTTGCATCAACATGTTCCTAATCATAGGAGTTGCTAGTTGTTTGGTTGTTAAATGAATCATGCAGCAGTAGAAATATAACAAATTATTCGATTAATTTTCTTTAACTAAAACTTTTTTAAATGTTGCAGCAACATGTTGCTGCTAAACGTTGCTAGTAAGTATTGCATTTAAAAAAAATTAGCATTTTAAAACACAATTGTAACAGGATAAAAAACAACTAATAATAGAATTATTTCTGGTATTCTTACAATTTTAAATGTTGCAGCAACATGTTCCTAGTTTTAAGAGTTACAGGTTGTTAAATGAATCATGCAGCAGTAGAAATATAACAAAACAAATTTTGTAACTGTTGCATCAACATGTTGCTAAGCGTAAGATTTCGATTAATTTCCGGTAACTAAATATTTTGTAAATGTTGCTAAGCGTAAGAGTTCGAGTAACTTTCTGTAACTAAAATTTTTTTAATGTTGCATCAACAAGTTGCTAAACGTCAGAGTTCGAGTAATTTTTTGTAAATAAATTTTTTTTTTGATGTTGCAGAAACATATTGTCCAAAATAGAACTTGTAAGGGATAAATAAATTCGAAAAAAATTTTTTATTAGAAAAAGAATTAAAATCTTGAATTCCATGCAAATACCAATGAATTCTTATACAACCTTTTACACAAACCAACTTTGTAGTTCCATGAAAACACAGTTTATTTATTTATTTATTTATTTATTTATTTAAGTCAATGGACAAGTCATCTCACATTTCTCTTAAAATATCACAAGGCATGTACTGTTCTGTTCTAAAACTGCAATGAATTAAATAAATTAATTAAAAAGTTCTTAAGGATTGTCATTTAATTTGACTTCATTTTTAATTCTTTAATACCACCAGAATGACTTCATTCCCGAGTGATTATTCATGCTTTTTGCGTTTTCTAAAATAAAACCCAAGAAAAAAGGAACTGAAAAGATAATCTGCATTCCAATGCTCTTGTTTTTCTCTTTTAGAAGAAGGAATTAAAAAAATGGAAGAAGAAAAATTTGTAATGATTAGTCAAATTGAAATTCATGGGAAAAAAATAAATTTTTGTTGGCATTTACAAGTAAAAAAGCAATGAAAACTGATGAAAAATGGAAATCAAGCTACAAATGTGACTCTCCTATATGTATGTATATACGGGTGACAGCTAAACAGAGAGATTATTTTGATGATTGCATATGATGAATAATAAGAGAGAAAGAAAACATGTTTTAGAATATAAGTATGCTGCACAGTGTAACCACTTCAATGGCATGATATCATTCTAAATGAATCATGAATCATTCTAATGCTGTATGTACGATACGATAGTCTCACGAGCGGCGAACATATTTGTCATTAGGGGAAGAAGGAAAGAAAATATAAGTGGAGTGGCTAGGGAACCTTAATTATGTGCCTCCACAGGAAGATCGTTAGATCCACACTATCTTATGCTTCAGTAGTAAGGAAAATGCAGCATAAGGCTAATGCACGAGGTACTGAGAGTGTATTGTTTTCGGTGAAGTGAACATCACCCAAGGTGCCGCCGTAGTCTAGTAGGTAGTGTGTTGGCTTATTAGACGTAAAGCCAGGGTTCGAGCCCCAGGCCAGACATCAAAATAAAATACAAAAAGTATTTCTTCGGCGACTTCCTTTCAGCAGATTTCTGGCAAAATCTCTGAGAGTAAAAATAAAATTGCCATGAAAACTTTCTCAAAAAACTGTCGTTTGGAGTCGACTTTAAACTGTACGTCCCGCCACTCATGTATGTATCTACGAACACCACCTACATGAGCATTCAAAACAATATTTATCACCCTTCCGATGAGGATAAGGGTTCCATATAAAGCGACTTTTGCATCTTAATGTCTTAAGGCTTTGGTGGAATGGATCAGCCAGAATCACAAAAATAGTATTACCAGAGTATAATTGGTATACCCGGCGGATTCTCGCAGTTATCTGTCAAGATATTTAAAATATTCAAAGCAATCAATTCAATCACCAAATGTCTGATCATCGTGACAGGATGAAGTTAAGAAAGATTGTACAGAAAATGCTACAGGCTTCCTGTGGAAAGTATGGTTAGATACGTAATCGGGATTACATCCTAGTTTTTTACAGCACCTATGTGGTGTGCATTAATTTTAAACATGAATGGCAGGACCTCCAGTTTAAAGTAGACTTCGATCGACAGATTTTTTTGGGAAACTTTTTCATGGCAATTTTATTTTTACGCTCAGAGTTTTTGCCAGAAATCAGCTGAGGTTTGAAGATTTTTTTATGCTGGCGTTTGTTGTTGTATTTTTGTGTACTTGTTTACCATTTTTTATGCTGCCGTTCGTTGTTGTATTTTTGTGTACTCGTTTACCATTTTTTTATGCTGATGTTTGTTGTTGTATTTTTGTGTACTTGTTTACCATTTTTTATGCTGCCGTTCGTTGTTGTATTTTTGTGTACTCGTTTACCATTTTTTTATGCTGATGTTTGTTGTTGTATTTTTGTGTACTTGTTTACCATTTTTTATGCTGCCGTTCGTTGTTGTATTTTTGTGTACTCGTTTACCATTTTTTATGCTGATGTTTGTTGTTGTATTTATGTGTACTTGTTTACCATTTTTTATGCTGGCTTTTGTTGTATTTTTGTGTACTTGTTTACCATTTTTTATGCTGGCGTTTGTTGTTGTATTTTTGTGTACTTGTTTATCATTTTTTATGCTGCCGTTTGTTGTTGTATTTATGTGTACTTGTTTACCATTTTTTATGCTGGCTTTTGTTGTATTTTTGTGTACTTGTTTACCATTTTTTATGCTGCCGTTCGTTGTTGTATTTTTGTGTACTTGTTTACCTTTTTATGCTGCCGTTTGTTGTTGTATTTTTGTGTACTTGTTTACCATTTTTTATGCTGATGTTTGTTGTTGTATTTATGTGTACTTGTTTACCATTTTTTATGCTGGCTTTTGTTGTATTTTTGTGTACTTGTTTACCATTTTTTATGCTGCCGTTCGTTGTTGTATTTTTGTGTACTTGTTTACCTTTTTATGCTGGCGTTTGTTGTTGTATTTATGTGTACTTGTTTACCATTTTTTATGCTGGCTTTTGTTGTATTTTTGTGTACTTGTTTACCATTTTTTATGCTGGCGTTTGTTGTTGTATTTTTGTGTACTTGTTTATCATTTTTTATGCTGGCGTTTGTTGTTGTATTTTTGTGTACTTGTTTACCATTTTTTATTATTTTGTTGTACGATAATTTGTAAACAGGTTTGTTTACTGCATTGTTTTGTTTTTGTAGTTGTTGTTTATAATTTTAATGTTAAATGATGTATAAGCAAAACACCAGCATCTAGATTTTGTTCATTTTCGTAACAATATTTTCGTTTTGATGTCTGACCAGGGATTTGAATCGTGGTTTCACGTCTTATAAGCACACACACTAATTACTTGACTACGGCGACTTACAAGTGGAAAGTGTGGTTGATATACCTTTATAAAGGGTCCGCCCTTTCTTTTTTATTTTTGTCGCATTTGGGGCACAGAAAACCCACACGCATACATTGAAAAGCCGACGCACCCAAAAGGAGTCATTGTTTGGTGCGGATTTTAGTCCAGAGGTATAATTGGGCCATTTTTCTTCGAAAATGAGCAAGAAGTGGGCGTTACAGTCAATGGCGTTCGTTATCGCGCCATGTTGAACGAATTTTTGTTCACAAAAATTAAAGAGGAGGATATTGGCAATATTTGGTTTCAACAGGACGGCGCTACGTGCCACACGGCCGAACTTACACTCGTTGTTTTGCGCCCTGTTTTTGAAGATCGCATTATCAGCCGCAGAGCTGATGTCGTTTGGCCACTTCGGAGCTGCGATTTGACACCGTTGGACTATTATTTGTGGGGTGCTGTCAAAGAAGAATGTTACGCCGACAAGCCAGAGACAATTCACGCTTTAAAGGACAATATACGTGAAGCCATTGGTAAGATACAGCTGCACACAGTCGATAATGTGCTTAAAAATTGGACCGATCATGTAGGCTACTGCATGGCCAGCCGAGGCAGCCATTTGAATGAAATTATTTTCGATTATTAAACGGAAGGATTGTACTTTCAAATAAAAAAAAAATTTGAGAAAATATTCAGTAGTTTTTTTCTTTAAAGCATTTTCAAAAAAAAAAAAGTTATTTGGCGGACCCTTTATTAAATGCACAACAGGCCTACCATATGACTTAAGTGAATGCCAATATAGGCATGAGACTCTTGGTTGATTTTCTTCAACCTATCTACCCACCTATATGTGGCACAAGTTAATGGCCATCTTTTCTGTTCTTATGTTTAGAAAAATCTTTTTACACTTCCAGTGACTACTTTACGAACTTTAACTCATTAAAAATGAGTGAAAAACAAGACAATTAAATTAAATATGATGGCGCATTTAAAACTTTAATTTACTTGTACGAGTAATAAAGAGAGTCAATAGTAACTCCTTTAACCGTTTGCAATGAAGGAAGGCACTTCATTATGCTCCTAAGATGCTAAGACGGTTTCATTTTTCAAAAGAACACACAGAATTTTTATTTCTAAAAACATCAATTCTGAGTACTTGTTTTGCTTTTCATTCCCCTACTCATTCCCTGTTTTTTTATTTTTTTTTTTTTAAGTCTCATAAACTTTTATGGAGCCAATGTGGTCATAAGCTTTCGTTTTTACAACTCTCTGGTCATTTCAGTGATGAGCTTACAACCGTAATTAGTCACTGGACGATGAGAGAGCAGAGCAAAGAGCATAAAAAAGTGTCTTTTAAGTGTTAATAAATGAGTGACGATTTTCGCAAACAAAACATTGCAAACGAGGGAAAGAAAAACAATTTCAAGTTGAACAAATCTGTGAAGCCATATTAAAAATGAATTTATGAGCCACCCAGGTAGTAAAATAAAATGGAAAGCTGAATTGTTAAACGTCTCTTCTCTAGCAGTTAATGCTTTGATTTTGAATGGCCAGGATTTGTTTAATGTTTCTCGAAAAGTTTTAATTTTCCAAGTTAAACTATTCTTTATCGGCTTAAAGTTTTTCATTTTATTTGAAAATCTGCTTAGAAAATAATCAAATAAAAAAGGAAACAAGAAATATCTTTGATGCTTAACAACAATCCATTGCCATAAATATCTGTAGCAGAGCTATTGATGTACTTTATGACTCGAAAATAAGAAGTATTGTGGAGGTCTGATTTGAGATAATACAGTGCCTAGACAATGCTTTGAAAACAGGTTGCTTATTCAGATAGATAACCACTGTACCCTCAGCATAGCTTAATGACACTTCCAAAGCAAACGAATGAGCATAAGTAGATTACCTGCACCACCGCCGCCTGTTCGGAAGGGCCTTAAAAGGTTGCCAGTCAAAGTCACATATCCTAACCATATAGTCTGTGAAAGCCGGACTTAGGGCCCATATGTCTTATCCTGACATAGGGCAACTTTCTTGCCCTAACAAAGCATGCTTCAAACAATCTCCAAAAATTCCCTGCCTCCTCTGTCTCTTATCTACCACTCGCACAGAAAGTAGCTTTAAAATCATCCTCAACAAAATCTGAGGCGTTCTCCTGAAGTCGTTGTGATCTAGTAGATAGTGTACTGGCTTATTAGCCATGAGAGCACGGTTCAAACCCCATGTCAGACATCTCGAACTAAAAGAAAAAATATTTTTTCAGTAACTTCTTCTCAGCAGATTTCTTTCAAGAACTCTGAGAGTAAAGATAAAATTTCCATGAAAAGTTTCTCAAAAATCTATGGTTTGGAGTCGACTTTAAACTGTAGGTCCCGCCACTCATGTATAAAATTAACACACAGAACATAAGTGGTGTGAGAAACTGGGTCGTATTCCTGACTGAAGGGTTGTAATGGCCAATTATATATGTATGTATGTATGTACAGTCAATCCTCCTATAACGCGGTACTCTCAGAACGCGGTTTCCATATAACGCGGAGCTGAAATTGCGACAGCCTTCCTATAACGCGGTACTCTCAGAACGCGGTTTCCATACAACGAGGTACACACTCTCCGCGTTATAGGAGGGTATATCCTCCTAGCGTTAGCCAGTGTGCTCAAGGAAACACATCTTTGCATCCTATTCTGTATCTTGCTCCTACGGCGTCTACAATGTCTCGCAGTGTATAATGGAGTTACAGAACCAGCAGGACTATAACATACATACATACATACATAATTGGTCATTACAACCCTTCAGTCAGGATTACGACCACTTAACACTCTTGGTCGAAAACTCCATCCCTTATCAAAGACAAACTTGATTATTTTTGGTTTATGTTTTTATATAAATGGAGTATACCTTCAGGCTTTATAATATCAGTATACTAGAGAAGCAGAGTTTAAGGCATTATAAATAATGCTAGAAAGTATGCCACATTTTTGAATGGAAAGACTTAAATGCAAAAAATTAATCTGTATTGTTAATAATAATACGATATTTTTTTTCTATTTATTTTTCTAAACAATAATTATTTTCAGCAATAAATTTTCCCAAGTATTTGCAACAATTTCTATTAATTGTTACAAATTTTCATTCATTCGTTCATTATTTGTATTGTACAAGCGGCTTAACAAAGAAATCCTTTGTGTTTATGACAGGTTGTCATGTTTATTGGTTACACATTAAAGCCACAACATGAACATTTTACATAGGCCGGGCAATAATTCCAATTGGCAATCGGCCACCAGCACCGCAAAAGGTAAAATCCGACGACATGAAAAAAAATGGAAATTTATTGTTAAAAATAATTGTAACCAAAAAAAAAGGATTTCAATTATTTTTGTAAAACTATTGTTAAGGTCATAACAAAGATTAATACGCTCCCGTGCTTCATATTAATTTACTTGTGTAGCCACAACTGTACAACTCCTTAAAATATACTACAATTTTTTTTATCATAATCAGGCGGTTTTTCTTTTTTGTTTGTTGTTGTTTTTATGTATTTTTGTTTATGTTTTCATTTTGATTTCCATTTCATTTATTCATAATAAAACATAAAACATCAATAACATGTTAAATAGGATTTAAGATTTTCCTTATGCCATGACTTAGTCTCGGAGTACATGAGTTGGAAAATTCAAAGAAAATGCAAAAAAAAATCCAAGGAAAAGAAAATCAAAAGGAATAAATATTATAATCTATACCCTACATTAAGTATAAAAAATGATTATAAAGTTTGTAAAGCTATGCTATGATTTCAGTATTTAACAACCTGCCCAAAAGTATGCCACAGTGTCCTACTATTCTCTATATTTTTATATAATGTTTGTTGTTGTTTTGCTGTTAAAGAAAAATAATCAATTTTATTATTAATAATAAAAAAACGAGAAGAAAACCAAAAACAAAAACTAAAAACCATCACAATAAATTCAATTCCATGACATGACATGAACACAAAAATTACAAACGTTCTGGGGAAACGTAAGAGAAGGAAAAGAAAGGGAAAAAATAGTAAAAGAATTATGACTTATTAAATATGTCAAGGATTATTGTATTTAATGTTGTTGTTATTGTTGTTGTTGTTTTTCTAATTTAAAATATATTTTTTGTAAACAATTTAAAGCTTTAAGAAGTATTTAAGAATTCTTGTTTCGAGAATGTTGTCGTGGCCACAATCTCTGTAGGGTATCCCAGTTGGCAGTGACCAAATACTTTAGTATTCACAAGCTGCAGAATGTTGTTTTGTCTCAGCCATTGTAACTGTCTGCCCAGTACCTGCTGCGCCCTCAGATATTTACTTCGGAGATGAATTGAAAGCGTTCTAATGTTCTGATGATTCTTTCTCCTCATCGTGAAATCTATATAACGAATTTGAGGGAATCCCTAACCAAATGTTCTTTACCGGTCAGGTCATATACTATACTCACGCTGTTCCTGATTACGTTTTTATCTTTTAAAAACGTTTAAAATATGAGTTCCTAGATTGCAAATAAAATTAAACTAAATTTGAGTTTAGTTTTAATAAAAGTTCTTTATTACTCGCACAATTCTGTGTACCACTGTTCACAACTTGATGTAAACAACAACAATTGCTCTTCTTTGTTATTCCTCTGTTTGCACACTTTGCATAAACAATAACAATTACGAGATAATTGTTCGACATATCTTTGTAACGGAGATCTACAAACCAGGATTATTCTCTTTAAACACAATGCAGTCTTCACATAAGACTTATGCATAAATCAAATCTGAAAGAAAAACTCGACCCCATTAATCCTGGAGATTCTTGACATTAAGAAAACCGCCAAACAGCGAAATACCGGAGCCTAATAGTGGCCGATAGTAATTTCGTCAATTGGTCATTACAACCTTTCAGTCAGGATAACGACCTAGTTTCTCGCACCACTTATGTTGCGTGTGTTAATTTTATACATTGTGGGACCTAGAGTGTAAAGTCGACTCCGAACTATAGGTTTTTGAGAAACTTTTCATGGCAATTTTTATCTACTCTCAGACTTTTTGCCAGAAATCTGCTGAGAGGAAGTCGCCGACAAAATCCTTTTTTATTTTGTTTTGATGTCTGGCCTGGGGCTCGAACGCTGGCTGTATGTCTAATAATACCTACTAGACTACGGCGACTTCTTAATTAATTTCGTCAATTGTCGCCATGAATATAGCCCCTATAAGCATGTATGGCGAATACAATATCTTTAGTCATGATTACATTCTAGGTTCTAGGTTCCTATGTTGTGTGTGTTAATTTTTTATCCACGAGCAGTCCCGCCGCTTGATATCGACTTCGAAGAACAGATTTTTGATAATTTTGATTTTTTCACGTACGTACGTAATTGATCATTACAACCCTTCAGTCAGGATTACGGCCTAGCTTCTCACACCACTTACGTTGTGTGCGTTAATTTTTATACATGAGTGGTGGGACCTAAAGTTTAAAGTTTATTTTTACTCTCAGAGTTTTTGCCAGAAATCTACTGAGAGGAAGTCGCCGAAGAAATATTTTTTGTATTTTGTTTTGATGTCTGGCCTGGGACTAGAAACCCTGGCTTTACGTCTAATAAGCCAACACACTACCTACTAGACTACGGCGACTTCTTAATTAATTTCGTCAATTGTCGCCATGAATATGCATGACTGGCGAATACAATTTATTTAGTCATGATTACGTCCTAGGTTCTTGGTTCCTATTTTGTGTGTGTTAATTTCATATTCAAGAGCGGCGGGACTTACTGCTTGATATCGACTTCGCAAAACAGATTTCTGATAAACTTTTCAAGGCAATTTTATTTTACTCCCAGAGATTTTGCCAGAAGGCTACTGAGAGAAAATCGCCGAATGAAATATTTGCTCGTGTTTTGTTTGGGCTGTCTGAGTTGGGGTTTGTACCTCGGGCTCTCGCCTAATAATACGACACACTACGTACCGGACTACGGCGAGTGCAGCAAATAACGTTCGGGTAATCAAAATCCTTCAGATGGTTGAGTAATTCACACTTTTCCAACTGCGGTCGAGTATACTTCTATCAATAATTCCTAGCATAGTATTCAATAGAAGTAGTGATACAAATCACACTAAGAAACCATGGACATCAGGGCCGACCAGCTTCTTTCTTTAGTTTCCGTGTTTAAAAAGGCCGCAAATGTGTAAAGCCTAAAGGCTTGGTCTCCTTAACATGGCCAACAATCTCTTGCAATAGATATGCTCCTGTAGTTAAGCTAAGATCTATTAAGAATGCGCCTCACGATATGCAACATTAATATCATTTAATTTACAATTTCATTCTGCTTTTCTTTTCAGCTTATGAGAGTCTTACGCAACTTCAATATCACGAAAATCAGCGACTTGGAATTGATCTCCAATACCACCGATCGTTTAGACATAACCTTTCATTTCTTTGGCATTAAAGGCGATTCAAATCGCATCAGAGAAGCCATTACACGCATGGTAGAGCGGGGCAAGATAGGCAACATAACTTTGGTATCCAACTATCATTTGTTCGATGAGAATCCGCCTTTAAGTTTAATGGTGAGTGAATGTTGTTCGTAAATTCTTTTGAAAAACTCTTTTGATTTTCTTTCTTTCTTTCCTTTCGTGTGTTCTTTTTGCAGGATTTAAGCGTAAATCAAAAGCAAATAATACGTGAAGACAGTGAATTTATATTGTCATGCACAGCACAGGGATCGGCACGAATGCAATTTCAATGGTATAAGGATGGCATCATGGTTAATGCGTCAAAAGCTATCAGGTAAGCATACAATAGAGTTCGAGAGAGACTTTAAGTAAGAAAAGAAGTAAGCATGTGTTATGAAAATCTAATAAAGTTTTAAAAAAAACTTCTCATGTACAACATGGCATAACTAATGCCAGGGATATGAAAGGATTTTTATGAATAAAATTATGAATGAAGAGTAAATGAATGATGCAAAGTCTCGAAGGATAATTGTTAATCAAATTGTCTGACTTTAAATCCTTTTTTTAATCTCTTGTCTAACAAACCATATTACAAGGTATTTACGTTTCGTATCCTTTTTTCTTTCGTCTTTAAATCCTTTTTTATAAAAAAAAAACTTTCCCTTTTTTTCTGTCCATAATTTTGCCAATTTAAAACTTAAAAAAGCTTTAATTTGGTCATTATTTTATGCAAAAAGGAAACAAAAGGAAAGAAAAAATATTCAAATCCGTATTTATCTCCATGAATAAACACAGACACAGAGACAGAGACAGACAAGGTGTCTGAAGTCATCTGTTTCATCTGCTTCATCAGCTATTTTTAGTTGAACCCATAAGCCATTGAACTCACAGGATTTGATCCTTTTTTTGTTTGAATTGTTGCTTTTGGCTTGTCTAGGATTTTTTGTTAAAATCGTTAGCATTTAAGCAACTGATGAGTTGTAAAGAAACTTTTTTTGAAATCTTTTTTTTTAGTTGTGAGTCGTCTACCATTTTAAATTTTAGATTACCGTGATTAAACAACATATTACAGATGAGCTATGCCCCAGAACAAGTTTGTGAAAAAGTCAAACATTTGTTTTTCGTTGCCAAAATCTTTTTCATTTCAAGCAGAAAATATTATGACGGCCAAGTGACCATTCGGACACAATTAACGCGGTAATAGATTAGTTATACGGTCGGTGCTTACCAGAGGTCAGCAATAAGTACTCAAAAAGATGAGTAGAATCGAATTATACTCATAGTTTCTGATGCTTATACGCATTCATACTTATTTTAATATCATGGAACCTCTTTTCATATTCAAAGTTCGAAGTACTCATCATATTTCATACTTAACAACACGCATGATGTTATTGATTCCGACTCTCCATAGCTCAACATATACACGAAGCACCAAATAAGTATGAATCGCGTACGAACACTAAAATACTTACTAGAACGTTACGTGTTTGCTCTTCCTACTGCTCTGTCTTTTTGCTTATGTGTAATGCAACAACAACTAAGACTGTCACTCATATCATTTATAAGTAGTGGCTGCCTTCCCAAAAGTTAGTTGCTTTGTGTTTGAACAGAGTATCGTGTTACATAATGCCGCTGTACAAAATATATACAATGTATTCTATTTCAAAACGTCGTCAATGCGTATTTTTAACGCAGTCAAAAAGCAATCAGGCATCAGGTTTATAGTTGATGCATTTTTTGGTTACTTTGCATATCTACATAGTTTATATACAGTAGTAGAACTGCATACAAACTTTGTATTGATACATTTTGGAAGGCAGCCAGTATGTATAAGTATTTTTCTATGAAGTTATGAATCTAAATGAGTATGCTTATGAATCAAACATATTTCGAAAGGTATGAGTTTAATATCAGCGTTGTAGGCATACTCATTGCAAACTGCAACTTATAAATCAACATTGTAATGAGTATGAATGAATAAGAGTAGGTAGTTAAATTTCAATATTGTTGACTAACTTATATTAAAAATTTCATGAGTGCTTATGAGTAACGAAAAAACGATTCATTGCTGATCTCTGGTGCTTACCTCGTAAAAATCTGTGGAGATCGGTAGGTAGCTTGAAGTGGTAGCCTTGACACCGAAAGCACACTTGAGCGCGCTTAACGGCCCGTTGTGATGGCACCGAGTTCCACCAAGCTAGCGAAGAAGTTGGTTAGCGTAAGAGCTGCTTTAATTAATACTGACTGAAGGCTTTTACAGACCAATAATGTTGGAAAAGAAATTCTACGGGTTGACATTAAATCCACAGCTGAAATGGTCGAAAACGCTGTTGTTATGTTGTTGATGCGTAAGCACCGTCTCAAATAGTGACTTTAAAAGGGTATTATGGCACTTCGATAAATACGGAAATAGGCCTCGTGGTTTTTCATAATTTTCAGTGAAAATTATGGATCTTGTGGTCCAGATTCATGTTGATACACCGTCTACAGACAAAATCTTTAAATCTGTTACCCAAATTCTCCAATTGCTGTCAAACTAAATGTAGTCGCCGTCGTCTAGTAGGTAGTGTGTTTGCTTATTAAACGCGAGACCATGGTTCAAACCCCTGGTCAGACATCTCCAACAAAACGATGTACAAAAAAATATTTCTTCGGCGACTTCCTCTCAGCAGATTTCAAGAAAAAACTCTGGGAGTGAAATAAATGTGCCATGAAAAGTTTCACTAAAATATGTCCTTCGGAGTCCACTTATGTACAAAATTAATAAACACAACATAAGTGTTGTTAGAAAATAGGTCGTAATCCTGGAGGAAGGGTTCTAATGACTAACTATGCAAGTTGCTGCAACATTAAAAAGTTTTTAGTTACAGAAAATTAAAGGACTAGTTCTTACGCTTAGGAACATGTCGGTGCAACATTTACAAAATATTCAGTTACAGAAAATTAATCGAACTCATATGTTTAGCAACATGTTGCTGCAACATTAAAAAATTTTCAGTTATAGAAAATTAATCGAACTCATAAGCTTAGCAACACGTTGCTGCAACATTAAAAACAAATTTAGTTACAGCAAATTAATCGAGATCTAATGCTTAGCAACATGTTGCTGCAACATTTAAACAAAAATTAGTTACAGAAAATTAATCGCAATATTTGTTATATTTCTACTGCTCCGTGGTTTATTTAACAACTTGTAACTCCTAAGAATAGGAACATGTTGATGCAACATTTAAAAAATAGTATGAATAGCAGAAATAATTGTATTATTTGTTGATTCTATTCTGTTTCAATTGTTTTTTAAAATGCAATACTAATTGTTATCATATTTAGCAACATTTGGCTGCAACATGTTGCTGCAACATTTATAATATTTGAAATAAATAAAAATTAAACAAATTGTATAGCCTTTTACTCTTGAGACTTTTAGTATTTTTAGGGCATTTAATTAATTCTATGCTTGGCAACATATTGCTGCAACATTTATAATATTTTAAGTAAATAAAAATTAAACAAATTGTACGACGGCTTTCTACTCATGAAACTTTTAGTATTTTTAAAGCATTTAATAAATGCTATGCTTGGCAACATGTCGTGTATGTATGTATGTTAGATTGAAGATTTAGAACTGTATCGTAAGTGGTTACATCAAGACAGTGCCACGAATCAGACAACACAACCGATTTAAGAGTTATTGTGAGTGTGACGTGCTTAGAGTTTTTGTAGAGCTGCGCGCATTTTACCCCGCATTGGAGAATTTCTTAACCAATATTCGTCAGGATATCAACCAGTTTCCTCCCGAAAAAAGCATAAAAGTGGTCCAACACTTCCTCAAAAGAATCAAAAGCCACCGTCTAACCAGAGAACACCTTGTATACAAAGTTTTATGCGACACATAATGCCAGGATCCAGGCATTGTCATGAATTAAAAGCTTCCTCGAAACCATAGCTTTATGAGTGTTTGATTTTGTTCATTCTCCTTAAATTACGAATAAAAAAAAATTATTTTCAAAAACAAAAAAATTTTCATATTTTTTCTCCCCCAAAACTGCCATAAACTTTCAACCAAAATGATTACCAGGCAATGCATGAATGATTTCTAATTTTGTCTGCATTATTTGCTAACTAAGCTCATATTAATACAACAACAAATACTAGGATACAATATTTAGCAATAAAAGGCTGCTCGTACTTACGTACGTCTATATTCCAAGCCAATAATATTCTATAAAACAGTAGGTATTTTAAGCCATGAAAGAGAAAAAAAGAGAAAAAAAATTATGCCACTAACGTTAAACACAATAATTGCTGATGTTGCATTAATAATTTCACAAAAACAACAGCAAAAACAGAAAAAAAGACAAAACAAAGGAGCAAAAGAAGAGAATGAAATTATTTTGCTGTTGTTGATGACATAAATATTGAAACGTAATGATGATGATAATTTTCGATTGTCTAGTGGCTTGAGGCCAACCAAAAATTTATAATAACAAGTCATCATCATCACCATCATCATCGTAATCCGCAGACTGTTAAATTAGTTGAACACGTTCAATGAGTGAAATCAAATCAAATCGAAATGAAATAAAAAACACCATAAAGGCAAGGCAAAATAATATTGCAAATATCGATAACGATAACGATATGCAAGACAAATCAAATGCAATGATAAATTCATATGCAAATTGAGGATTTCTGAGAATAACAACACAGGGAAGGGGAAGTCAGAGAACTGTTGGTAGATATAAAGAAATTTCAAGAGAGGGATTTAGTTGTTGATTAAATTTTGGCTCATAAATGCGGTATTCATAACAGTCGCCGTAGTCTAGTAGGTAGTGTGTTGGCTTATTAGACATAAAACCAGGGTTCTTCGAGCCCCAGGCCAGACATCAAAAAAAAAAAATTTCTTCGGCGACTTCCTCCCAGCAGATTTCGGGCAAAAACTCTGAGAGTGTAAATAATAAATTGTCATGAAAAGTTTCTCAAAAATCTGTCGTTCGCCGTCGACTTTAAACTGTAGGTCCCGCCACTCATGTATAAAATTAACACATACGACATAAGTGCGGTGAGACACTAGGTTGTAATCCTGACTGAAGGGTTGTAATGACCAATTATGTATGTATTCATAACAGACGGCATACCTTTTTCTCGAGGAGGTCGCCGCAGTGTGTTGGCTTATAAAATGTAAGGAGATAGTTTAAATCCCGGGTCAGACATCAAAACGAAAATATGAAAATATTCTTACGAAAATGAAAAATCTAGATATTGGTGTTTTGCTTTTACATTGCTTAACATTAAAATTATAAACAACAACTGCAAAAACAAAACAATGCAGTAAACAAATCTATTTACAAATTATCGTACTGCTTAGTATAACAACAAACACCAGCATAAAAAAAATTGTGAACTAGTAAACAAAAATATAACAACAAACACCAGCATAGAAAAAAATGGTAAACAAGTAAAGAAAAATACAACAACAAACGCTACAATAATAAATGTAAACAATGATGTTTACATTTATAGAGATTTCGAGAAGGCCAATTCACGAACGTTCGCCTTCAAGAACATTCATCAGACAGTTCACTTTGCCATATAAAAAGCAAGGCAAAGCAGGCGAGTTAGTTAGTGAAGTTCCGTCAGTCTTGTGTGAAGACGAGGTGTGTTTGAAGAGAGTAATCGTGGTTTGAAGATCTCCGTTACAAAGATCTCTCAAACAATTATCTAGTAATTGTTATTGTCTATGCAATGGATGTAAACAAAGGAATAATAAACAAAGCAATTGTTGTTGTTTACATCAAGTTGTGAACAGTGGCACATGGAATTGTGCGAATAATAAAGAATTTTGAATTAAATCTAAAAACACAAATTTATTTTTATTTTATTTACAATCTACGAGTTCGTATTTTAAACGTTTTTAAAAGGTAAAAACGTAACAATATTTCTTCTGCGAGTACCTCACAGCAGATTTCTGGCAAAAACTTCTGAGAGTAAAAATAAAATTGCCATGAAAAGTTTCTCCAAAATCAAACGGTCGGAGTCGACTTTAATGTGTAAGTCCTGCCGCTCATATATAAAATTAACTCACACAACATAAGTGGTGTGAGAAACTAGGTCCATAATCCTGACTGAAGGGTTGTAATGACCAATTATGTATGCATGTACGTATGTAGATGAAGAATTGAAGCGTAATTATTCATCGATTATTCTCACTTACAACAGCTATTTTAACACGAAAATCAATCTCAGCACCATGAAAGCTCTCAGAAAAGCACCTCTTCTGTTCGTCCAATGTCTTGAAATTACATGTGTTCTCGATTCTAGCAAAACGTGAGCTTAAAATACTAATCGGAAGTAACCCTTATGGCTGCAAAATACTTGGTTGTTGGCTTGACTCTCAGATATAAACTGCAAAACGTATAGCCATCATCTGACAGCTGACAAACGCGTGTAAATTACACGCAACCATATTTTCAATACTCCTCCGATATTTTAAAGTTTTTGCTTATTTTGCAACAACATTTTCCAAATACCTCTGCAGTTTTCCAATGAATTTTTATAATTTAATTACTACGCAGTCTTTATAAAAATTGTGGCAAAATTCTTAAACTATTTCCCTGCGCAAGCATTTGTTAATAAAGCCACGTATGGCGGATAATAATTAATGAAAAGGAATTTTCATTAGAATTTCCGCAAATTTTTTTTTAATTAAAAAAGTGTTTAGAAAATAAATTAAATTCCTTCTTAATGCAGTATTCATGAGATTAATAAGCATCACAGGTGAATAATATTTTAAATTTTTATTTTATTGTTGACGATCACCCCTCTAAGACCGATACGATTCCTTTTACGAGGAAATATAAAATTCCGACCTTCTCCCTTCCCAGCATATGTTGGACCAGACTCACGTTGAGTCTTGAGGTTAAATATCTGGGCCTGATCCTCTATCCCAAACTCGACTGGAGGGCGAATCTGGCTGCTAGGGCTCGCAAGGCGGCATATGCTGCTTACTGCTGCATTAGAGCGGTCGGAACCAGATGGGGTCTTCGCCCAAGGATCATGCGTTGGATATATTCTACGGTCATCGAACCCAACCTCTTATACGGTGTTGCTTTCTCGTGGACTGCTCTGGACAAACAACACAACGTCAGACTTCTTGACGCTCTACGCACCACTCCCACGAAAGCCTTGTTCGCAATGCTAAACTGGCTTCCCACTGTGCTTCTCGCTAAGTAGATAGCCAAGTTTGCTGCGACTAGACTTAATGCTCTCTCTCATTAGCACATTGTACCTTCTGGTCACTCCACTATTCTGGAGGTTGATCCAGTGACCCCTGTGAGCATGGACTATTTCCCTGCCGAATTTTGTCCTGACAGATGTTTCCACTCTCTGATTCCAAGTAGGGATGACTGGAATCCTAATACGGTCGTCCCCCCGGAAGTCCTGGATATATATACCGACGGCTCTAAACTCGATAATGGGGTTGGAAGCGGTGTCTACTCTGGGAAACTGGACCTAAATATTTCTCTCCGTCTTCCGGACTACTGCAGTCTATTTCAGGCGGAGCTGGTGGCAATTTACCGGGCCGCTCAATGGATCCTCGTCAACGATGCTCCTTTCACTCGCGTCTCAATCTTTTCTGATAGTCAGGTCGCGATAAGATCTCTATCGGGTTTCGTGATTAACTCTAGGATCGTTAGGGAATGTCGCCACTGTCTCGACCTTCTCTCTTTCTTCTCTCGTTCTTTCGGGACGCCAACCTATCCTGGGTCAATGAGGAGTCCTGCTCCACCGCTAGACTCACCTGGCCCAAGATGGATAGAAGGCGTACCAACCGATTACTTGGTCTTAGTCGTGATGTCATCTCGACTACAGTGGCCGTGCTTACAGGTCATTGCGTCATGGGTAGACAAGCGGAAAGAATGAGGCTCCCTTTCAACGACTTCTGCCGTGAATGCAGGTCCACTGAGGAAGAGGAGACTGTTGTTCACTTTCTTTGCCAGTGCCCGTCTCTTGCTAGGTGTAGATATAGGTTATTTGGCTCCTCATCCCTTGTTAGCTTAACGGAGCTATCATCTATTGACAAATATTGAAGGATATAGCTTCGTTTATCAAACTTTCTGGTTGGTTTTCCAGGGCCGGGTAGTCGAGCTTTTGCTGTGCAGCCCTTGCGTTTTGTCGGTCATTACAATAATTTAGTCAGGAACGCAACCTAGCTTCTCACAGCGTTCACGATGTGTGTGTTAATTTGATTGCCTGTGTTAAGCGATGTTAGGTTCAGAAGTATCTCCATTCCTTACCTTGTGGCCGACTACATAGTCCCTACCCAGCTTCGAAATAGCCTTCGTATGCTTAGTATTCCTGAACCAATGATGCATGCTTGCTTGTTTGCTAAATTTTTGCATTTAAATATGAAAACTTTGATTGGCTTTCCAGCATTTTCATTATATTGTACTTGAAACGAGATGAGTATCCAGTAAAATAGTTTTCTTAGAATTCTCGGGCAATATAAATAAAATTGTCTATTGCTTCAGCATTTAAATAAACAAACCTGGGCTGCGGTGTACCCTCTCACGTAAAACATTTTCAAAAAAAAGAAAAAAGAAATCCAGTAGCTGCAGCAGCCAGCAAACCAGCAGAACATTTACTGTGTACAACACACAAGCATGCCCCATGTCATGTTAAAATCAGCGTAAATAAACGAATTATGGACGCTTGATTAGACACGGAAAAATTAACTGGAAACCAGATGAAACATGTTGCAAAATACCACCACAGTGAAGCACAACTAATGTAACAAAATGTGGGGCAAAATCAAAGAGAAGTACGAGGGGGAAAACTGAAACTTAAAAGGGGAGCCAATAGTTTAGAAAGAAAAACAAGAGCATTTTTCAATAAAAAGCAGATATTGTTGCAGGGAAATAATAATATTTTGAATTAGAATTGAATAAGGAAGTGTTTGATTTAACCGGCATTCCCCTCTTTTTCTTTATTATCAAGCCGAAAACGGGAAAAGGCAGTAAAAACTCAGCAGCGAATTCCCCTTTGTAGTAAACCATAACATTTAATCAGAATTTTCCGCTTACCTTACCTTAACGGTTTCTCTGACTTTATTAGCAGGAGTAATCCTTTTTAAGGATTATTATCGTGAAAAATGTCAAAGTTCCTGAAACTCAAAAAACACAGGAGTAGCGACTGTTAAAGGGTGGTAGTGTTTCGGTTATGGTGCTAAGCGAGAGTGGTGCTTTTCGACCTCTTTGTGAGTAAAGCAAAGTGAGTTCTCTTTTCTTGACGAAAGAATACAAAGTTTTTCATTAAATGAACACACAAACGGAGTCAAGAAGATCAGTTCTTTCGCATAAAGGCTTCTGTTAAAATTTCAATACTTATACGAAACCAGTGAAAAAACCCAAGGCAAAATAATACAGAAGTCCCATATAAAAGTCCATGGAGAAGTGAGATGCAAAAGGAAAGAGTGAATACTGGCTTTCAAGTCTTCTCAGCCCAGAAGGTAGTGTGTCGGCTTATTGGACGTAGGGCCTCGGTTCAAACCACAGGTCGGACATCAAAACGAAAATATGGAAAAATATTTCTTCGGCACCTGCCCCCCACAACAGATTTCTGTCAAAAACTCTGAGCGTAAATAAACAATTGCCATGAAAAGTTTCTCCAAAATCAAACGGTCGGAGTCGACTTTAATGTGTAGGTCCTGCTGCTCATGCAAAGGGTCCGCAAAACAACTTTTTTTTAAATGCTTTAAAAAAAACTACTGAATATTTTCTCAAATTTCTTTTTTTATTTGAAAGTACAATCCTTCCGGTTAATAATTGGAAAATAATTTCATTCCAATGGCTGCCTCGGCTGGCCATGCGGTAGCCTACACGATCGTTACAATTTTTTGAGCACATTATCGATTGTGTGCAGCTGTATTTCACCAATGGCTTCACGAATACTGTCCTTTAAAGCGTCAATTGTGTCTGGCTTGTCGGCGTAATACTTATCTTTGACGGCACACCACAAATAATAGTCCAATGGTGTCAAACAAATCGCAGCTCCGAGGTGGTCAAACGACATCATCTCTGCGGCTAATAATGCGATCTTCAAAAACAGGGCGCAAAACATAGAGTGTAGCTTCGGCTGTGTGGCACGTAGCGCCGTCCTGTTGAAACCAAATGTTGTCAATATCCTCCTCTTCAATTTTTGTGAACAAAAATTCGCTCAACATGGCCCGATAACGATCGCCATTGACTGCAACGTCCACTCCTTGCTCATTTTCGAAGAAAAATGGCCCAATTATGCCTCTGGACCAAAATCCGCACCAAACAGTGACTCGTTTTGGGTGCGTCGGCTTTTCAATGTATGTGTGCGGGTTTTCTATGCCCCAAATGCGACAGTTTTGCTTGTTTACATACCCGCCAAGATCAAAATGAGCTTCATCTGAAAAGACATCTTCTGGTGTAGGCTACTGCATGGCCAGCCGAGGCAGCCACTTGAATGAAATTATTTTCCATTATTAACCGGAAGGATTGTACTTTCAAATAAAAAAAGAAATTTGAGAAAATATTCAGAAGGTTTTTTTAAAGCATTTTCAAAAAAAAAAAACAAAAAAATTTATAAGGCGGACCCTTTATAAAATTAACACACACAACATAAGCGGTGTGAGAAACTAGGTTGTAAACCTGGCTAAAGTATTGTAATGACCAATCATGCATGTATGTATGTGAATATAGGCTTTGGTTACACGATTTCCTTACACTTTCTGATCAATCAAGGAATTCTTAAAATTGCCTCCCAATTAATATCAATCATACGCCATCCCATTCGATTACTAAACAAAGGCTATCTCTTCTAAAGTTTATGAATTAAAACACTTAAAATTTTGTTTTTGTTGTTTTTTTTTTCGGATTTGTCACACTCTATATTTTTACAAATCGCTGAGAGATGTTTAGCTTAAAACCAATTTTTTTTTTATAATTTCCTTGGAATGTTTTCATTTTAATTGATGACAACAATTTGAACAAATTTTTGTTTTTTCTTTCGATTTCAAACACTAAAAACTATGGAGAGATAACATTTAATTTAAACTAAATGAGGAGAATTATAATGATTTATTTGTTTGTTTTGTTGTTGTTTTTTATATTTATTTTAAGTTTTTTTTTAAAACGCTCTGTAAAACTTGTATGTTTTTTTATGCTAAAACTACGGGTATTTTTTTGTTTTTTTTTTTAATTAGATTTTTAAAATTTTTATTTTGTTTAAAAGGGAAACAGAGTTTTTTTAGTTTATTAGGGGGGAACACAATCTATCAACTAACAGAACGTTCTGCTTTTAAATCACTAAAGTTTTCAAGTTACGCGGCTAATTATCAAAGGCTCGTGCTGTTACTATTACTAGGAATATGCTCTACTTAGCTACTAAAGATGCTTGAATTAGTTTTTAAAAAAGTTTTTTTTTAATCATTTTTCTTCCGCTTCATTTGCAGTTGCATCCGTTTTATCATCCTTTTTATCTTCCAAAGCTTTGTTGTTGGTCTCCTCAGTTACTGCTCCAAAATATGTTTCCAAAGGCTGGATGTCAACCTCTCTTTCCACATCATCCAAAGCAGGAGGAGCTGGCACTATGATAGAAATAATGCCATCCTTGGACAGCGTAGCTTTTGCCAAAGTGGCATCATAATTACGCGGCAGTTTATATTTACGCACAAACGATTTTGTTATACACAAGGCTGGCATCTTACTGGCCCTGTCGTCTTTATGTTTGCCTTCCAGAATCACCGTATCCAAGTTCTTTACTTTCAATTTCAATTCCTCTGCCTTGAAATGATGCACATCCACTATGATTTTATAGGTGCCCTTGCCACAGGTATCTGGCTCTTCGCCGGTCTCGATGTAAACCCTGCCCGTAAGACAGGATCTGTGGCACCAATCGTTTGCTGTATAACAACAGTCGTAATGATGAAAGTCTGGAAACTCGAAATCGTTTAACGACGACCAAAAACGTTTGCGTAAAGGACATTTATAGTGATAGAAATACGAGTCCCACGGGCGATGCCAATGGTGGTCATAATGCCAATCCCAGTCCCAATGCATTTTGGTTTCAAAAAAAGTTACGTTACCTTTACTTCGAATTCTTTTCTTTTTCCTCGTTCGTTTTGCCAACGTTAACGTTTGACAAACGATATTTTTTTTGGTTTGAAACACCAAAAAAATTGTTGCCTCCGCACGCGGCTCTATCCTAAATCGTACTAATATTTCTTAAATTATTTGTATCACAAAGAAACCCCTTTCCATTGTATTTACATCTTATTCAAGGAATTTATTGTAATAAACGGAAATTCATTCTCTATATTATGGCAGCCTTGGCAACCAATGTTAGTGCCGTATATTTCTCTAAAGTAAGTTGTTTGTTATTAGCATACATTTCCATTCTATTGAATAGCTTATAAACTATAAATAAGCTTTAAAAAATATTTGAATTTCTAAGGGTATTGCCAAGAAAATGGGAAATTTAAAACACAATCCCTCACTGCGTATGAGTGATATTAATTATAGGGTTACTTCACTAAATTAAAGATTTTGTTAAAGAATTTTTTATGTGCAGGAAAAGTTTAAATTGAATTAAATAGCTATTTAAAGAGGCTTTCTAATGATGTATCATACTATATCACTTTGAGTTTACATTATAAAGTTATGGGCTTTTAAAATTTATTTTTGCTAAAAAAATTTACAAATAGGTTTGAGAGTATTTAAAAAAATTAAATATTTTGTTAAAGAATTTTTAGATACAGGAAAACTTTGAACTAAATTCAAAAGCTAAGAAATAGCTAGTTATAATGATGTATAACACTATAATCTTTTGATTTTATACTATAACGTTAAAGGCCTTTAAAATTTATTTTTGCTAAAAAAAATGTACAAATATGTTTGGGTTATTTTAAAAAATGAAACATTTTGTTAAAGAATTTTTTAGTTACAGGAAAACTTTAAAATACATTAAATAGCTATGAAATAGGCCTTTCTAATGATGTATAACATTATAATATTTTGTTGATAAATTATTAAGTTATAGACCATTAAACTATATTTTTACAGGAAAAAAATGTACAAATATGATTTGGGTTATTTTCGAAAATTAAACATTTTATTAAAGAAATTTTCAACAATTAAAAAATCTTTAATACCATAAAATAGCTAACAAAATAAGCTTTTAGATGATGTATAATATTATACTAGAAGACTTAACTTTTATTGTTTATTTCGAATAAATTTTGAAAATTTAATTTTTTTAGTAACAAGGCGTATGATTGATATTTATTATCAGAGTAGCTATGTACATACATATATTGAGGTATAGGAATATATATTGGAATTGTAGATATCCTCATGGGCTGTAGTCTAATGGCTAGTTATGTGGAAAGACTTTGTTTATCTGCAAATTACTTCCACTTACGTTATGCCATAGATACGTTTAGGGGAGTGGAGACTTCACTCATTTGTTTCAACTTTTCTTAGTAATTTAAATTTTACTGCCTAACTGTTGACTTTTTTTGTGGAGATTATTCTTTTAAAACTTAGGAATTATTTTCCATTAAAACTTAGACAACCCTCGCTATTTTTATATTCAATTTTTCATTTTTCATTGTGTATTTACGTGGAACAATATTTTCCTCATTTCTTATAATGTTTGATCAATAATTTTCAATTTTTTGAGCACATTATCGATTGTGTGCAGCTGTATTTCACCAATGGCTTCACGAATACTGTCCTTTAAAGCGTCAATTGTGTCTGGCTTGTCGGCGTAATACTTATCTTTGACGGCACACCACAAATAATAGTCCAATGGTGTCAAACAAATCGCAGCTCCGAGGTGGTCAAACGACATCATCTCTGCGGCTAATAATGCGATCTTCAAAAACAGGGCGCAAAACATAGAGTGTAGCTTCGGCTGTGTGGCACGTAGCGCCGTCCTGTTGAAACCAAATGTTGTCAATATCCTCCTCTTCAATTTTTGTGAACAAAAATTCGCTCAACATGGCCCGATAACGATCGCCATTGACTGCAACGTCCACTCCTTGCTCATTTTCGAAGAAAAATGGCCCAATTATGCCTCTGGACCAAAATCCGCACCAAACAGTGACTCGTTTTGGGTGCGTCGGCTTTTCAATGTATGTGTGCGGGTTTTCTATGCCCCAAATGCGACAGTTTTGCTTGTTTACATACCCGCCAAGATCAAAATGAGCTTCATCTGAAAAGACATCTTCTGGTGTAGGCTACTGCATGGCCAGCCGAGGCAGCCACTTGAATGAAATTATTTTCCATTATTAACCGGAAGGATTGTACTTTCAAATAAAAAAAGAAATTTGAGAAAATATTCAGAAGGTTTTTTTAAAGCATTTTCAAAAAAAAAAAACAAAAAAATTTATAAGGCGGACCCTTTATAAAATTAACACACACAACATAAGCGGTGTGAGAAACTAGGTTGTAAACCTGGCTAAAGTATTGTAATGACCAATCATGCATGTATGTATGTGAATATAGGCTTTGGTTACACGATTTCCTTACACTTTCTGATCAATCAAGGAATTCTTAAAATTGCCTCCCAATTAATATCAATCATACGCCATCCCATTCGATTACTAAACAAAGGCTATCTCTTCTAAAGTTTATGAATTAAAACACTTAAAATTTTGTTTTTGTTGTTTTTTTTTTCGGATTTGTCACACTCTATATTTTTACAAATCGCTGAGAGATGTTTAGCTTAAAACCAATTTTTTTTTTATAATTTCCTTGGAATGTTTTCATTTTAATTGATGACAACAATTTGAACAAATTTTTGTTTTTTCTTTCGATTTCAAACACTAAAAACTATGGAGAGATAACATTTAATTTAAACTAAATGAGGAGAATTATAATGATTTATTTGTTTGTTTTGTTGTTGTTTTTTATATTTATTTTAAGTTTTTTTTTAAAACGCTCTGTAAAACTTGTATGTTTTTTTATGCTAAAACTACGGGTATTTTTTTGTTTTTTTTTTTAATTAGATTTTTAAAATTTTTATTTTGTTTAAAAGGGAAACAGAGTTTTTTTAGTTTATTAGGGGGGAACACAATCTATCAACTAACAGAACGTTCTGCTTTTAAATCACTAAAGTTTTCAAGTTACGCGGCTAATTATCAAAGGCTCGTGCTGTTACTATTACTAGGAATATGCTCTACTTAGCTACTAAAGATGCTTGAATTAGTTTTTAAAAAAGTTTTTTTTTAATCATTTTTCTTCCGCTTCATTTGCAGTTGCATCCGTTTTATCATCCTTTTTATCTTCCAAAGCTTTGTTGTTGGTCTCCTCAGTTACTGCTCCAAAATATGTTTCCAAAGGCTGGATGTCAACCTCTCTTTCCACATCATCCAAAGCAGGAGGAGCTGGCACTATGATAGAAATAATGCCATCCTTGGACAGCGTAGCTTTTGCCAAAGTGGCATCATAATTACGCGGCAGTTTATATTTACGCACAAACGATTTTGTTATACACAAGGCTGGCATCTTACTGGCCCTGTCGTCTTTATGTTTGCCTTCCAGAATCACCGTATCCAAGTTCTTTACTTTCAATTTCAATTCCTCTGCCTTGAAATGATGCACATCCACTATGATTTTATAGGTGCCCTTGCCACAGGTATCTGGCTCTTCGCCGGTCTCGATGTAAACCCTGCCCGTAAGACAGGATCTGTGGCACCAATCGTTTGCTGTATAACAACAGTCGTAATGATGAAAGTCTGGAAACTCGAAATCGTTTAACGACGACCAAAAACGTTTGCGTAAAGGACATTTATAGTGATAGAAATACGAGTCCCACGGGCGATGCCAATGGTGGTCATAATGCCAATCCCAGTCCCAATGCATTTTGGTTTCAAAAAAAGTTACGTTACCTTTACTTCGAATTCTTTTCTTTTTCCTCGTTCGTTTTGCCAACGTTAACGTTTGACAAACGATATTTTTTTTGGTTTGAAACACCAAAAAAATTGTTGCCTCCGCACGCGGCTCTATCCTAAATCGTACTAATATTTCTTAAATTATTTGTATCACAAAGAAACCCCTTTCCATTGTATTTACATCTTATTCAAGGAATTTATTGTAATAAACGGAAATTCATTCTCTATATTATGGCAGCCTTGGCAACCAATGTTAGTGCCGTATATTTCTCTAAAGTAAGTTGTTTGTTATTAGCATACATTTCCATTCTATTGAATAGCTTATAAACTATAAATAAGCTTTAAAAAATATTTGAATTTCTAAGGGTATTGCCAAGAAAATGGGAAATTTAAAACACAATCCCTCACTGCGTATGAGTGATATTAATTATAGGGTTACTTCACTAAATTAAAGATTTTGTTAAAGAATTTTTTATGTGCAGGAAAAGTTTAAATTGAATTAAATAGCTATTTAAAGAGGCTTTCTAATGATGTATCATACTATATCACTTTGAGTTTACATTATAAAGTTATGGGCTTTTAAAATTTATTTTTGCTAAAAAAATTTACAAATAGGTTTGAGAGTATTTAAAAAAATTAAATATTTTGTTAAAGAATTTTTAGATACAGGAAAACTTTGAACTAAATTCAAAAGCTAAGAAATAGCTAGTTATAATGATGTATAACACTATAATCTTTTGATTTTATACTATAACGTTAAAGGCCTTTAAAATTTATTTTTGCTAAAAAAAATGTACAAATATGTTTGGGTTATTTTAAAAAATGAAACATTTTGTTAAAGAATTTTTTAGTTACAGGAAAACTTTAAAATACATTAAATAGCTATGAAATAGGCCTTTCTAATGATGTATAACATTATAATATTTTGTTGATAAATTATTAAGTTATAGACCATTAAACTATATTTTTACAGGAAAAAAATGTACAAATATGATTTGGGTTATTTTCGAAAATTAAACATTTTATTAAAGAAATTTTCAACAATTAAAAAATCTTTAATACCATAAAATAGCTAACAAAATAAGCTTTTAGATGATGTATAATATTATACTAGAAGACTTAACTTTTATTGTTTATTTCGAATAAATTTTGAAAATTTAATTTTTTTAGTAACAAGGCGTATGATTGATATTTATTATCAGAGTAGCTATGTACATACATATATTGAGGTATAGGAATATATATTGGAATTGTAGATATCCTCATGGGCTGTAGTCTAATGGCTAGTTATGTGGAAAGACTTTGTTTATCTGCAAATTACTTCCACTTACGTTATGCCATAGATACGTTTAGGGGAGTGGAGACTTCACTCATTTGTTTCAACTTTTCTTAGTAATTTAAATTTTACTGCCTAACTGTTGACTTTTTTTGTGGAGATTATTCTTTTAAAACTTAGGAATTATTTTCCATTAAAACTTAGACAACCCTCGCTATTTTTATATTCAATTTTTCATTTTTCATTGTGTATTTACGTGGAACAATATTTTCCTCATTTCTTATAATGTTTGATCAATAATTTTCAACCCAGCAAAAATACGAACAAGTACCAGTAAAAACAACAACAACAAAAACAACAACAACAACAACAATAGCCTAACAAAAATAAAAACAAATAAAAAAATATATGCAAGTAACCTTTTCAACTTGAAGTTGAAGTTGTTGTCGGTATTGGTGTTGTTTAAACATACAAACCAAGCTGAATTGATGAATTGATAGAAGTTAGAAAAAGAATGGACTTTGCAAAGAAAGAAAATAAAACAATAACAACAACAAAACAATAAAAATAAAAAATATTTAATAAATATTGTAAGACAATATTGAGTAGCTGCCGTGGGGGGCAGCAGCAATAGCAGCAGGGCACAAGCACCGTTATTTTATCATCATGATATGGCTGTTATCATATGCTGAGAGAGCAAGTAACCTGACAAAGTTTTATACTCAATTTATATTTCATTTTCTCTTTCATTTTTAAGAGTTATAAAGTTATTGTTATTGTTAATACCGTTATATTCTCTTGTATTTGTTGTTGTTTAATTTTATATTGTATTACACGTAACGGAAGTTGAAAAGCGTTACAAACAATATGAGAAATAAAATTAAAAAAATAAAGACAGAGAGAGCCAGATAGGGAGAAAGAGAGAGAGAGTGCAACAAAACAAAAATTGTGAAAATAAAACTTTTGTTGTTGAGTTGAGAGTTAAGCTGAGTTGAATTGAATTGAAACGGTGAACATAAAAAAAACAAAAAAAAAAAAATGGAAGATGAGTAGAAGGAAAACTAATGAAATTCGTGACCTTATGCCACCGTTGTTGCTGGCTTGTCAACACAGTGTCAGCGTGTTCACAGCACAGGATAAAAACAAAAACAATAAACAACGTAAAAAACGCTTTGAAACGTAACAAAAAAAAAGAATTGAAAACAAAAAGTGAAATAAAAAACATTGAAATGAAATGAAGATGAATATCATATAACAACGCATGGCATGGCATAGCTAGCTCTAGGTCTAGCATGGCATGGCATTGTATTGCAAAAAAAATTTTATTTATGGAACGAATAAAATAAGAATTTAGTAACCTCCAGTATTAAATATTAATTTCAATATGAAATAAAATATATTTTATAGGCAACCAAGAGCATCTCATATTAATTGTAGCAGCTGATCCCCATACTACAACATTACAACCCTTTAGTCAGGATTACAAAATAGTTCTCACAAAAGGCGTTGTGTGTTAATTTCATCCATGATTGGCGCAACCTACAGTTTAAGGTCGACTCCGAACGTCAGATGTTTGAGAAACTTTTCATGGCAATTTTTATTTTTACTCTCAGACTTCTTGCCAGAAATCTGCCTAAAGTCATCAGGTAGGCAGTAAAGTTTAAATTACTAAGAAAAGCTAAGCCATATGAAAGAAGTCTCCTCTCCCTAAACTAATCTATGGGATAACGTAAGTAGAAGTAATTTGAAGGTAATCGAAGTCTCACCACATAACTACCCATTAGACAACAGCCCATGAGGATAGCTACAATTTCAATATATATTCCTGCACCTCAATATATGTATGTATGTAGCTACTCTGATTAATAATATCAATCATACGCCTTGCTACTAAAACCAAAAAATTAAATTTTTAAAATTTGTTCGAAATAAGCAATATAGGTTAAGTCTTTTAATACAATATTATACATCAACTAAAAGCTGATTTTGTTAGCTATTTAATGGTATTACAGATTTTCCAATTGTTTAAAATTTCTTTAATAAAATGTTTAAATTTCTAAAATAGCCCAAAAATATTTGCATATTTTTTCTGTAAAAATATAGTTTAAAGGCCTATAACTTAATAATTTATCAACAAAATATTATAATATTATACATCATTAGAAAGGCCTATTACATAGCTATTTAATCTGGTTTAAACTTTTATTCTATCTCAAAAATTCTTTAACAAAACCTTTAATTTCTTTAAGTAACCTCCTAATTAATATCACTCATACGCAGTGAGTGATGTTTTTAAATTTACCTCAACCTATTGCGTTTAAAGAAAAGAAAAAAGAGTATATTGCGGGAATGATAATTAGATTAACAAATTAAGCAAAGCCAAGAACCCCAATTAATGATAATTTTTCTCGTAGGTAGAGTGTTGGCTAACTAGACAAAAGCTCATATCCAGTCTAGAAGACATCTATAAAACGTTGCTTGATACGATAAATAGACGCCCCATAATAATCTCATTTTGCCATTTTCCTATTCCAAATCATTTAGAACCGAATGACTTTCATAATGGATTTCAGATATTCAAGTTTAAATGGGACGCCCACTCAAAATAAGAAAGAAAGAAAATTATTACGTTACAGAATTAAACAAAAATTTTCTTAAACAATGACAGACGATAACCTTATTAGAGACCTTATGGAAGAAGAAAAAGATGAAGAAAAAAACATGGACTAGTAAGCTTAGCATTGGTATCTGTCTGTGTCCGTTTATGTGTGTAACTTTATGAATAAAAAACAGAAAACAAAAACAAAAAAAGTACACATACAAAGTAATTCCGTAAATTGCATGGGTGTTTACCGTACAATTTAGTAACGTACGTAACAAAAAACCGAATCCCAAAAAAAAGCAACAAAAAAAAAACTCGCATTTATTAACAACATAAACCATGCCATAGCATGCCCGACCAAATTGTTTGGGTACATGAAACATACGGAGACCAAGAGAATGACAAAAAATAGGGAAACAAACAACAACAACAACTATAACAACAAAAAAGTAAATGAATAAATAAACTGGAAACTATTTATAGTAATAGAAGAAGAAACAAAAAAATGAAAAAAAAGATGGAAACTGTAGGAGCCCCCCCCCAAAAAAAAGGACGAAAACTAGAATATTGAGGGACAACGTATAAGTACTCACACACACACAGAAAATACACGAGTTTAGTGGAAATAACCTATAATAACTACAAAAAAAATTAATGGAAATGGGACCAAATGGCACTGGCGTAAAGTAAGTCAGCACTCCTGAAATTTGTCAATTTTATGAAAATCCAAAGCATTGTAAGAAAAAAGGAGCCTAAAATCAAATGGTTTATGGTTAAGGCAATATTAAGGCTTTAAGTCAACCTTTTAAGCTTTCATAAAAGCTTTCACTATATACATACATATATAATTGGTCATTACAACCCTTTAGTCAGGATTACAACCTAGCTTCTCACACCACTTATGTTGTGTGCGTTAATTTTATGCATGAGGGGCAGGACCTACACATTAAAGTCGACTTCGAACAACAGATTTTTTAAAAAACCTTTCATGGCCATTTGATTTTTACTTTATTGCCAGAAATCTGCTGAGAGAAAGTCTTCAAAGAAATATTTTTTTTTCATATTTTCGTTTTGATGTCCTGACTGACCTGAAGTTTGAACCGTGGCCTTATGTCCAATAAGTCATCACACTACCTACTAGACTATGGCGACTTTCACTAGGTTCTCAAAATTAGAGATCACAGTTTCCCTTATGACCAAAAGTAAGACTCACTAGGATGACGAAAAATATAAGAACTGAACAAAGGATGGAAGGAAAAGGAATAGAAGACAGACCAAATGATACACCATTTTTGCCATTAGTTAGCTCAGCCGTTCAGCTCTTCTATCTATTTATCCTTCATTTATATTCAGTTTGGCAACTTCTAGAACTTGCTGTTGATTTGTTATTGTTATTCTGTTCGATACTATTCTACTGGTTTTTCTATGTTGTTGTGTTGTATTTTCGTATTTTCCTTGTTGTTTGCTTGTTTATCACAATTCCTTGTGGTCGTAACTCTTTTAGTATTACCACTGTTGTCTACTAGGTAGTGTGTTGGTTTTTTAGACGTTAGGTCTCGGTTCAAACCCCAGGTCAGATATCAAAATGTTTTTTCCTCTTCTTGTTCTTCTATAAGGTCTCTAATAAGGTTATCGTCTGTTATTGTTTAAGAAAATTTTTGTTTAATTCTGTAACGTAATAAATTTGTTTTTTATTTTGAACGGGCATTCCATTTAAACTAGAATATCTGAAATCCATTATGAATGTCATTCGGTTTTAAATGATTTGGAATAGGAAAATGGCAAAATGAGATTATTATGGGACGTCTTATGTATCGTATCAAATGACGTTTTATAGATGTCTTCTAGACTGGAGATTAGCTTTTGTCTAGTTAGCCAACACTCTAACTACGAGACAAATTATCACTAATTGGGTTCGTGACTTTGCTTAATTTGTTAATGCAATTATCCTTCCTGCAGGATACTTTTTTTCTTTCTTTAGGTGCAATAGGTTGAAGTAAATTTAAAAAAAAAAACCCCCTCACTGCGTATGAGTGATATTAATTATGAGGTTACCTAAAGAAATTAAAGGTTTTGTTAAAGAATTCTTTAAATACAGGAAAAGTTTAAACCAGATTAAATAGCTCTGTAATAGGCCTTTCTAATGATGTATAATATTATAATATTTTGTTTATAAATTATTAAGTTATAGGCCTTTAAACTATATTTTTACAGAAAAAAAATTTGCAAATATGATGGAGTGATTTTCGAAAATTAAACATTTTGTTAAAGAAATTTACAACAATTGAAAAACCTTTAATGCCATTAAATAGCCAACAAAATAAGCTTTTAGATGATGTATAATATTGTATTAAAAGACTTAACATTATATTGCTTATTTCGAACATATTTTGAAAATTTAATTTTTTTTGTTTTAGTAATAAGGCGTATGAATGATATTAATAATCAGAGTAGCTACCTCTATAGAAGCTAGACTGTAGCTATCCTCACGGGCTGTTGTCTAATGGGTAGTTATGTGGAGAGACTTTTATTATCTGCAAATTACTTCCACTTACGTTATGCCATAGATTCGTTTTGGGGGAGAGAAGACTTCTCTCATTTGCCTCAGCTTTTCTCAGTAATTTAAACTTTACTAACTAACTGATGACTCTGGGCAGATTTCTGGCAAGAAGTCTGAGAGTAAAAATAAAATTGCCATGAAAAGTTTCTCAAACATCTGTTGCGACAAGCGTGGATAAAATTAACACACAACGCCTTTTGTTTTTTGAGAAAGTAAATCGTAATCCTGACTGAAGGGTTTGAATGACCAATTATGTATGCATGTATGGGAAAGTTTTGAAACCCCTAAATGTTTAACCTGTTATTTAAAAACTAAGTTCCATTACGTTCATTGATTTCGTTGTCATTTATTTCGATATTCCAGACAACATTTTTTCAATTATTTTCTCTCTTCTTTTATTAAAAAAAGAAAACTACAACTCAACAATACAAAGAAAGAAGTTCTTTAACTCTCGTCTCTGTTTGTTAACCTTTTATTGGTTTTGTATTTAACTTCTGTGCCACAACTTCTTTGTCTCTCTCTCTTTCTTTCTTCAATCAAATTAAATCGTGTGTAAGTCCCTCCTGGTAACTCTCTCTCTGGCATCCGTGGGGATGTATATTTAATACAAATTGCCTTTCTTTTTTTTCTTTTTTTATTCTTTTTCTAAAAAGCATTGACAATTTTAGGCACGTAAAAATTATTATTTATTTAAGAAGTTAACCCCCTCCCAAGCCCCCCACCTTTCCCCTTTTCTTGGGCTATTGAAACCTCAGCATCAACACTATTGTTGTGCAAAATACAAACGTTTCGCCTTTCCTTTCCCCCTTTTACCATCTGTTTTCAAGACAATTACGGTAATTGAATTGGATTCAATAAGTTAAAGGCAGTTTGGTTAAAAGTTGTTGGTCATCAAGTTTAATTAAGTGTACGGGCCCTAGTCATAGGATATGTGCTTAGCGGAAAGGGTTTTGTCATGTCGTATTAGAAGTTACAATGAAAATTCCAAAAAAAAAGATTAAAATTTTGTTTGTTAAAACGTAGAAGAATTTTCTTAAACATGGCGTACTTTTAAGTGTAAACTTTAAGGATGCTATTAAAAATGGCTTCCATGTTTCCATGGGATTATTAAATAAAAATTTTAAATTGAAAAACTAAAGCATATATTCAGGAGAGTATTTTAAACTTTAGTATGCTTTTAGGAGTTCAAAAAATAAAATTTAAAGGCATACGGGGAAGGTGTTATCTATATATTTAAAAATGAATGTTTGTTTGTATGTAATTAATAGAATCGTAAACTATGCATTTGATCATGTTATGATCTTCAGCAAAATTGTTGCGCATACGCCGACGAAGGTTTATAATTTGGTATGACCAATATCTGATAGGTGGCGCCACTGAAAATTACTTAAAATGAATTAAATCGTAAACTGTGCATTCTTTAACAAAGTTGTTGCGCATGAGTCGACGGAGGTTGGTGCGATTAATTTCCGATGGATGGCGTCACCGAAAATTATTCAAAATGAATGACAAGCAATTGGTTGACCTACACCTCAAGCATGGAAGAAAAGAGCATTACGAGCCACAGAATCAGACGAGCATTGAGACTGGCAAATCTTCGAGTATATGTCACTGAGACCCGTTCGCTTGAACCACTTGAACAACGAGAAGTGAGATTAGAAACTGATCGAATGAGTACTACTCAGGCCCGTTCATCTGAATCATCTGGACAATGGCAATCAAAATCAATAAAATGATTCAAAATTAATTGGCCATTTGCGTAATATCTTTCCTTCAAATTTATTTTAGTTGGTGGCGCAGCAACACGCGCAGGGTTCAGCTAGTTTCAAATAAAATTCTAGTTTAAGGAAACTAAAGGCCTTCTAGTACGAAGCCGCAAAGCCCTTGAAGCTCCGATGACTCTCAAATGCTGGACAGAAACCAGCCGTATAGACTACCTGTTCAGTGTGGTACTTTCCAGGTACTATTCCTTCAGACTTTTCTAATTCGCTGGAATTTATTCTTCCTTGGCTTGCAGCTATTTTTGTAGACAGCCACTGAGGTGGAGGTGCACTAAGCTATTCATCACATACTAAACGAAATGGTTTCAGACCCATTGGTCTTTATTTCTTGGTATGAAATCGCTGGAAAGAGGTTTTGAGATTTGTCTTCGAAGTACGATTAACGCGTAAAACTTGTCTGCTTCTCAACACTCTTTTTTCGCCAGTTAATGGCACTTTCAATTGTCCTGCACTATCTTAGTTTTGAGATTCAGTACGGGTTGCTGTCATTGAACCTCCTACGTTGGACGTACTGAATGCCAAATGATGGTAAATAAGGAAACCTTTCAATTGAATAAAAATTCCATTCCCACCTGGGTGTTGTCATGACACCTCTCGTTCTTCTGCTTGTTTTATTGTCGTCATAACATATGAATATATTTTCCATTTCCTTTTAAAATTTTACATTCGAATAAGGGACTATAAAATACAACATTTTACAACCTTTCCTCTACTCCCCCTCCCCCACCCCTCGTATAGGCTTAAACAAATTAAATTTTGATTAAATTTTCCTTTTATAACTTTAAAAGCACCATTAAAGATACTCTGACAACAAACCATCACTAATTCAAAGTCATACGTTAAAAAGCAGAAGAAAAAGTAGAGACAAAAGAAGGCCTTTTTTGAGCCACAAGTGTTTAGGGGGGCGCACCATATAACAAGACTTAAACGAGTATAATAAAATAAGAAAAAGAAGAAAAGACAACCAAAAAAACATGCTTTTTTATACGACAATGACAACAATTGATACAATTTTATTACAAATGTTTTAAGAGCATAAGACTACACCCCCTCCTCCTACAAATCAAAAGAACAAATAAGGGGGCCAACTGATAACAAGTGAGTAGCATGGATGTACATGTGTTCGTTGTTATTATTTTATCCGAAAAAAAATGTCATAAACTGGCATAAACTTATCACCGAACGAACGAGCGAACGAATATTATACGACAAAAGCAATTTACAAGAGTGTTACATTTAAGAGCAAAAATTAAAGGCCTATCATCGTACTTTCTCACTCTCTCTCTCTCTCTCTGTGTGTGTGTCTCTGGTACTGGTGCCAGTAAAACATTTTATATGAGCATAAAACCAACACTTAACAGAGCTTCCATTTAAAGGTTAAAAGCTGCCATAAGCGTGTAGCTACACAGCAAAGGCGAAACATTTCAAAGGACAACATTATTGCGGCAACCTTCTATAATATACCGCTTTAGTTTATTAGGCACAGAGTAAGCATAATTTGAAAAAAAAGACGCTTGAAGAATGGCTTTCGAAACCCAAGAGTACAGACACCCAAAGATCGCGTATGACCCTCTACACTTAATTGTGCCTTGTCCTGGATGAATTCTTATATATTAATCAAGCCTTTTGAACTCCCAATAACCATCCAGTGTCTGAATAGTAAATGCTTAGGAGCTTCCTTTTCCTACGACATAATTATGAACATGGACTTAGTAAATGAAGAATAGTTTCCTTGTATTCCACGTTTTTACAGCTGCTACAGACTCCTTTGGCTATTAAAGTACCTAGAATGCAATATCCAGTAATAACTCCTTTAACAGTTCTAAGCGTACTGCTTTGGTATTCCAGCAGATCATTGGTGCACAGTTTACCTAGCTTTGTCTACAGTTGCTACTATATTTTATAGGCAGTCCAAGGATACCTGCACGGTGTTAATGGAATCTAATACCACAACACTAAGCTTGTAGGTCCACAATTCGGTTCCACACGTTTAAATTTCAAACGAAAGTTCAAGTTGTACCCCTGTTTTGGTCAATTTGCCTATCTTATATGATAAGAAAATTGTAATGCTCTGCCAGCTTGTTGAGATACGCACGACAGCTGTAATACCTCCTAGAATATAGCGCCCTAGGAAAGCAGTCTGTTGATCAGAAAGTATGGGAATAATAATCATTATCGCCGTAAGATACTACCAGCTGGAAGACACTATAATATGCCGGTAAGGTTAACAAATAAGATGTACACACTAACGCTGGAAGAATGCATCAAATCGCAGCTCTATCTCTCTAATACTGCAAGGCATTATTATTATTCCCCAGTATGTAGCCGTAGTTTAATAGGAAGTGCGTTAGCTTATTGCTCGTGCGGCCTCAGTTCAAACGCCAGGTCAGATATCTCCAGCAAATCGAAATATGAAAAAATATTTCTTTAGCAACTGCCTCTCATCAGGTTTCTGGCAAAAACTCGGAGTAAAAATAAAAATTGCCCTGAAAATATTCTCAAAATATTGACTTTCAGAGACGAAGTTAATGTGTAGGTCCCGTCACTCATGTCTAAACATTAACACACACAACCGAAGTGGTGTGAGGAGCTAGATCGTAATCCTGACTGAAGGATTGTAATGACCAATTATGTATATGTATGTAAAATAGATTTTCTGGACTTCTTTGAGAAGTTGAAATTTTTTTCCTTTGTGGTGGGAATCAGAGAACAGCAATGAATCGTTTTTTCGCTACTATTAAGCACTCATGAAATTTTGAATATAAGTGGGTCAACAATATTGACTTTGAAATTTAACTATGTACTCTGCTTCATTCATACTCACTACAACATTGATTTATAAGTACAGGTTGCAATTGAGTATGCGTACAAGGTTGACATCAAACTCATACCATTCGAAATATGTTTGATTCATAAGCCTACTCGTTCAGGTTCATAACTTCATAGAAAAATACTTACACATACGACTTATAAATGAATCGAGTCACTCGGAATCAAATCACTCGATTCAAAATTTAGAGTCTTAGTTGTTGTTGCATTTACAAAAAAAGAAAACAAGACACATAAGCAATAAAGCCAGAGCAGCAAGCAGATCAAACACACACTCTTCTAGTATGTATTTTAGTGTTCGTAAGCGATTCATACTTATTTTGTGATTCGTGTATATGTTGAGTTATGGGAGTTAAAGTTAACAACATCATACGTGTTGTCAAGTATGAATATGATGAGTGTACTTCAAACGTTGAATATAAGTAGAGAAGGTTCCATGATATTAAAATAAATATGAATGCGTATAAGTATCAGAAATTATGAGTATGATTCGATTCTATTAATTTTTTTGAATACTCATTGCTCATCTCTGGTGGGCATAGAAATCTTTCGTAGCACCATGTATTTCTTTATAAAGATTTCCTATAACTAAACAACAAATCATTGCACCCTTGTTGATACAATAAATGTAATGAACAAGGTAACGGTATTGATGAGCATTTAAAATGTTTGTGTACTCTCCCATACGTAATGACGTATTACGCTCTTGTTTTGGCGCCTTACGGTGGTGATAACAAACACTCTCCACAATCGTTGGTGTTGTTTTTAAAATCCTGTTTGTTTTTTTTCTGTTTTTGTATTTCTCTTACTGCTGCTGCTGCTGCTGCTGTTGTTTACGTATGAAAACCACACTTTAAAAACTCACGCATACATACAAACATTAAATTTTGTTTGTATTGCTGTTTGTATTGCCATTTGTTTTGTTGTGCTTTTCGCTTGTGTTTAATTTTTCTGTTTCTTCTTTAATATTCCGTTATTGTTGATCAAAATAAACTCTCGTAAGCTTGCGTACACTTATGTATGTATGAACACGAGAGAGTTTTTTGTTTACGAAAGTTGATGATGTGTTCAAATACCCAAACAAACCTCGTATTTATTAATATTATTGTGTAAGTATGTGTGTGAGTGTATGTGCTTGTTTATGATTTTATGTTTTTCATTAAAAACTTGTTTTCTTATGACATTTGAAAACAGAAAAAACAATTTTTTTTTTCGTTTTTTTTTGAGATTTTTGATTAAAAAAATGTTGTTGTTTTCATTATCGTGTGTGTGGATTTGCGTTTGTGTTTGTTGTTGATTTCAAAAAGTCATTATCAATGCTCGCAATTTAATTTATTATTTAGCCAAACAGGACTCCAGTTGTTGTTCTGATTTCGATTTTAGAAGTCAATGCTTATGCGGAATTTTTATTTAATTTTTTTTTTTTTTTTGATAACAAAATTTTATTTGTTCTTCTTTTGTTGTTTTTGTGTTATTCTACCAACTTTAAAAAAAAGTTTTTAATGGATTTCTTTTGTTTTGTAGGTTAAAGGCTATAAATGACAGGAAATGTATTTTTTTTTGGCCTTAAATTCTGATTTTTATTTTTCCCTTATTATGGCGTTTCTGTTAAACGTTTGTGGTCACTTTTTAAGGAAAAAAAAAGCTTATGATTCTCTCTCTGATTCTGCAAATTGAAAATCCTTTTCAGTATTTGCTTTAGGCCAACTGGGAAACAGAACAGAACAATACGGTAATAACAAAGAGTAACATTTTTAAGGTTTATAAACATGTAACAGGAGATTCAATGCATTTTGGGACTAAAGAAATCAGAAATTAACACAAAATTTGTGTTCAAAGTTCTACATGTTGTTCATGTATTCGGGGAAATTAATGAAAATTTTGTAGAGGAAACCCAAAACGCCATTAGCTCTTCAAAAGCAATACATAACAGTTATGCTCCCACTCTACCTACACTGTTATACAACTGCTCTCAGTCATTATACAACACTAATTGCATTATACCAGCCATAACCTTTACATTCATAATGTGGGCGAAAGAAAGAAAAACGTGTTAAAGGCAAAACGGAATAGAGAATGTAGAAATTTTTGTTGATAATACGCTCGCTCTGTCTCTTTTGCACAGTAGACTTGAATACCTGGCACCTAAGTTTCATTCCTAATTTTTCTGTCGTTACCATTGTGATGGTATAGGTGAGCAAAGGCATAACATGCAATGTTTAGAGAGAATGATGTCATAACACAACGCATACATTTACAATTCTGGCTGACATTCTACACCTACAACTCAAGGCAGACATGTGTAATCTCCACTTGCACAGATTGAGGTTTGTTTGTGTGGGCATGGAAAAAAGGTTGGCGAGAATTTACGAGCATGAAATGTACATTAAAGGCTCAAATGCGAAGAGTGGAAGTAGCTTCTTTAGGCTCTTCAGAGCAAAATTAACCTCAACTGTCTCAATAGAGACTAGAAGAGCATCAGTGTTTGAATTTTAATCGGGAAGTGATATCACAATGAGCATCATTAGCCTGCAGGCGACAACACTTTGGGGAACAGTGAACTACCTATGTACCTACTCATCTAGGTATGGATATTAAAGCAAGCCTTCTTTATAACCCTGTGCCGATATGTATTGTTACGAAAAAGGAAAAATCAAGATACTGGTGTTTTGTTTTTACATCGTTTAACATTAAAATTTTAAACAAAAGCTACAAAAACAAAAACAATGAACTTGTTTACAAGTTATTGCACTGCGTAATGTAACAACAAATACAAGCATAGAAAATAATAAACAAGTAAACAAAAATGTACCAACAAACACCAGCACAAAAAACTGATAAACAAGTAAACAAAAATACAACAACAAACACTACAAGAATAAATGTAAACAAAATACACAAACAACAATAATGAATGTAAACAACGATGTTTACATTTATAGAGATCTCGAGAAGGCGAAGCTGCGAACATTCGCCTTCAAGAACATTCATCAGACCGTTTTCGTTGTCATATAAAAGGCAAGACAAAGCAGGCTAGTGAGTGAGTAAAAGTTCAGTCAGTCTTGTGTGAAGACGGGGTGTGTTTGAAGAGAATAGTCGTGGTTTGACGATCTCCGTTGCAAAGATTTGTCGAACAAGTGACTAGTAATTGTTATTGTTTATGCAAAGGGTGTAAACAAAAGAATAACAAAGAAAGCAAGTGTTGTTGTTTATATAAAGTTGTGTTAATTTTTATCTTTAAAACGCAACTATTTGCTTAGATGTTAAAATTGATCGAAAATTGACTTAAAAATTGAATACAGCAGGCATTAGAATTCAATTAACCGCAGTCATTAGTATATCATTGACAGAGTAGACACGGCCTGTGGATAAAATTTTAAAAATTGTTTTCAATTTACAAGTTTTCCCACCAAAGGTTTCCATTTTACCTCTGAATATGAAAGAAATATAGAAGTTTTATAAGAAAACACTCTCCTTTTTCTTCCACATCGATGTTAAACTGTAATTTTCTAAACTGATGTGTAGTTTTTTTAACAGAACAACTCTCTGTCTGTGTAACATTAACCTCCACAATGGGTTAACAAATATCCACCCCCCCCCCCCCTCCCTTTGACTGCATGCCTATCCGCTTGCCTGTTTTCCAGTAATGAGCCCAACAATCATACGTAATCTTTAATGTTCTCTGGAATACAGTGTTGTTTAGTTGCTGAAGCGGATGTTAAGACTCCCTTTCACGCTCACACTCACACTTTCTTGCCTTCGACCCTTGTATTCTGCAGTTGGCAGAGCGACATTTTGAAAACAATGAACGTTTATTAGAAATGTTAACCGCTAATGGATTTTCGCCACAGCTATATGAGCAACAAACACAAGCATATACTCTCTACATAGCTTACACGCCAATACACGGGCACATATGTACATACTCGTACATTGTATGCCCATATGCCCTTGTATGTATTGTAATGAAAGTCAGTTAATATCTGTGTGTGTGTGTGTGTGACCTGAAGTAACAACTGCAAATAAACATTGAATGGCATGTCAATGCAAAGTATCTCTTAAAACACCGGAAGCAATGATGATAATTACAACAACAACAACAGCAACAATAGAAATTATAACAATAACAACAACAACAACAAATTGTAAAAGTAAGCGAATAAATAATTGGAGGCTGAAGTATTTGATATATGTTACGGGATGGTTTGTATCTTTGCTAATATTGTCTAAGCCTGCATGGACAATTGTAATAACGACAAAGGAACGTGTGGCGTTAGCGGACGCAAGAAATGATGTAAATTGGCGAACCTGGTATGAAGAGTTTGGCAACTATTTTTAAGTAAAAATTTAACGATTGATGGCTAATAAGTTGAGTAGTGGTTGTTAAATGCAGCCTTAGGGAGGTGGGTAAGTAGAGGTGGCTGTCCATATAAGGCCTCATAAGGCCCATTCTGTTATCCCCTAGTTTCGTAACCATTCGGAGCTCGGAGCCAATGTCAATCCATGACAATTCCTTTAGATCATCCATATAGTAAGCACCCAAGTACCGTCTTCCACTTTAACAAAGTGCCAGGCATATCTCCAGCAGATGAAGGACAGTCTCCTCTTCTTATTCATGCCGGCATCTTCTGCAGAACTCATTAGCAAGGTGGTCAAAGACCAATGCGCCTCGCATGCTTACCCATAATATAATGCACAAAACTGAGCTTTCCTCCCTGGAGTTTAAGCAGACCTATTGTGCGCCCTTAGCGCCCGTAGTCTAGTAGGTAGTGTGTTGGCTTATTGGACGTAAAGCCAGGGTTCGAGCCCCAGGCCAGGCATCAAAGACAAAATACAAAAAGTATTTCTTCGCCGACTTTCTCTCAGCAGATTTCTGGCAAAAACTCTGCGATTAAATAAAATTGCCATGAAAAGTTTCTCAAAAATCTGTCGTTCGGAGTCGACTTTAAACTGTAGGTCCCACCGCTCATGTATAAAATTAACACACACAACATACGTGGTGTGAGAAACTAGGTCGTAATCCTGACTGAAGGGTTGTAATGACCAATTATGTATGTATTGTGCACCCTTCATCTAGCATTGGTCAGATTTTTTGATCCGTTCTACTCGTGTCTCAGGCCGCCCATCTGTCGTTAACGGTCGCGTTTTCAATTATGAGTCTATAGGTTCTCATAGGGATGCCTAGAGTCAGGAATTCACCGGAGAGTTCGATGCTTGTGCCCACTTAGCCAGTTTATTAGATCTACAGTTACCCGGAATAAGACTGTGCCCCGGTATTCATATGATACGGACATCATATCGTTCCGCTAGCTCATTGAAATATCTGCGACAGCCGTATACCGTCTTTGAGTTCATTGCGTTGGATTTTGAAGCCCCTGGCTATCAGAAAGTATAGCCAGGAGACGTTTCTGTCTTCAATAATTCTCGCCGCAGCCTGTGTTGCCAACACCTCCGCCTAAAAGATGCTACAGTGGTCCGGCAACCTTGTCAACTAAGCTATTCCGATCGATTCCGGAAAAATTCCACTCCCAACAGCTCCGTTCAATTTCGCACCGTCGGTGTAAATTTGCACAAAGTCCTTAACGAGGTGGGCAGCCTATTTCCCATTGATTTATTATTATTATGATTTATTTAAGGAATTATAAGCAGTTAATTGAACGTTTTTATTGTAAAGGGTGCGCCAAAAAACTCTTTTTTTTGCAAATGCTTTTAAAAAAAAACCGACTGAATATTTTCTTAAATTTCTTTTTTTTATTTGAAAGTACAAACCTTCCGGTTAATAATGGAAAATAATTTCATTCAAATGGCTGCCTCGGTTGGCCATGCAGTAGCCTATACGATCGGTCCAATTTTTAAGCACATTATCGATTGTGTGTGCAGCTGTATTTCACCAATGGCTTCACGAATATTGTCCTTTAAAGCGTCAATTGTCTCTGGCTTGTCGGCGTAACACTTTTGTTTGACGGCACCCCACAAATAATAGTCCAACGGTGTCAAATCGCAGCTCCGAGGTGGCCAAACGACATCAGCTCTGCGGCTGATAATGCGATCTTCAAAAACAGTGCGCATAATATCGAGTGCAGCTTCGGTTGTGTGGCACGTAGCGCCGTCCTGTTGAAACCAAATGTTGCCAATATCCTCCTCTTTAATTTTTGTGAACAAAAATTTGTACAACATGGCCCGATAACGATCGCCATTGACTGTAACGGCCACTCCTTGCTCATTTTCGAAGCAAAAATGGCCCAATTATGCCTCTGGACCAAAATCCTCACCAAACAGTGACTCGTTTTGGGTGCGTCGGCTTTTCAATGTATGCGTGCGGGATTCTTGTGCCCCAAATGCGACAATTTTGCTTGTTTACATACCCGCCAAGATCAAAATGAGCTTCATGTGAAAAGATGATTTTTCTTTGCCAAAATCGGCATCTTCTGTAAGTCGATCGGAGGCCCACTTAGCGAAGCGAAAACGCATTGGATGGTCAATTGGCTTTAACTCCTGAACCAATTGGACTTTGTATGGCGTCATACCAAGGTCTTTATGCAAAATTCGTCTCAATGATGTCTGCGAAATGTTGATGGCGCTTCACGCACACTTTCTGCCACAGCAGCAATATTCTCGGGTTACGCACTGTTTTTGGCTTTTCACGCTTTGGTTTATCGATGAGGATGCCATACGGAGCTGACGGTGCTTCTATTCTTCCAAAATCCGTACGCAATTTTCGCATACATTCTGCAACATTACCATGATTTTCAAAGTAATGTCGCAATATTTCCCAGCCTTGTTCAAGCGTATACACAACCATATTCGTTCAGCGGAAGGATAAAACTAATTATCTGTCAAATCAGACATGAGCTAAGTGTTACCATTCACGAAATAAGCACAAGTTGAAAAAGAGCGTTAGATGGCGGACCCGATATAACAATTATACGTTTATTATACTCGAAAACAACGCATGCCTTGGCATACTAACTCTTACTAACTCTCGATTTAAATTTGTTCATTTAAGTTTATTATCTCACTAAGCACTTCACAGCACTTAAAGTACTTTTTAATGCAAATGCAAATGTTTGTATTTATTTTTATTTTTTTTAATATCTGGCATTCAATTACTGTAATTACTTCCTTTATTACATACAATAAAAAATAAAAAAAAATAAAAAATAAATAAAAAAATGAGTACTGAAAACCCCTGGAATTTCTTCTTATGAATACTGCATGCATTCATGCTTAAGCATCCTTTCCCTGTTATTTCAGCGCAGCAGCATATTTTTCTTTAATTTATTATTTTTCTGCTCAACTCCTTTAACTTTTTTTCTTTCATTTTGTTGTTGTTGTTGTTACTGTTGTAATATTATTTTTTATATTGTTTAATAAACTTTTATTAACAAACCAGTTGACTCCCTATGACTTGCTAATGAGTAGGGCTACTCATCACGAAGAGGGTACCCCCCCCCCCCCATTCTTTGTTTTTGCTATTCCATGCTGAAAATTATGGATGATGATGTACCCAGCATTGTTTGCAACTTTATGGCAGTAATAATAATAAAACAACAAAAACAACAACAAAAACAACAACAACAATAATAATAAACAACAACAGAAAAAATTATTAATTATCTTTTAGCAGCACATAATGTGTGTAGTGGCTGCCTTAAAAGGGGGGGGGGGCTGGGGGTTAGGAGACCCTTATCATTTACATGCAACAGCAACAATATGATTGCAACAAACAATAATAACAGCAACAATGGAAAGAGATCAGAACAAAAAAACGGCAACACACTGTATTAAAGTGAAACTTTAAAAACCGCTAATTGACTTCACACTCCCCATTTCATTCGTGGCATGTTGAAATATTGCCACGTTACTCGTAATGGAAAATTGCACATACACTCAGAGGAAAAAAGCAGCAGTAAATTTTGTTTTGAATTCTGGTCTTATTATGATAGGAAACCTGCCAGGATACTAAGGATTGGCAAAAGAATTGGTCTGCTGTCTGAACGCTGGAGGGTTGTTAATAAAGTAATGCATATAAAAGAAGAATTCCGCAAGAGCTTAACCGAAATACATGCCATGCTGAGCTTCATTAAGTTGCGTCAGGCCACGTCAAGCTACGTCAAGTCACGTCATGACGCGTCAAGTTGCGTCAAGAAACGTCAAAAGTGAAATAGCTTTTAGAATGCTTACCATATCCCTCAAACCAAATCTATTTCAATAAATCGTAGCACCCAAGTAAGTCATATGGATCAGTAAATGATAAACCGGATATCAAACATATTATCGAAAACTTTAATTGAATTGCTCCGATTCCAAACCGAGAATGAAATGATTTTATATTTTCGTTAGTGCTGTACACAACGAGAAGTCGCCGTAGTGTAGAAGATAGTGCGTTGGCTTATTAGCCATGAGGCCACGGTTCAAACCCCAGCTCAGACATCTCCACCAAAACGAAATATGAAAAATATATTTCTTCGCGCGGCTTCTTCTCAGCAGATTTCTGACAAAAACTCTGAGAATAAAAATAAAATTGCAATGAAAAGTCTCTCAGAAACCTATCGTTCGGAATCTGAAGGTCACGCCAATCATGCATAAAATTAATACACACACACAACATAAGTGGTGTGATAAGCTAGGTTGTAATCCTAATTACAGAGTTGTAATGAGCAATTATGTATGTATGTATGTATGTATGATACAGAGGCTAGAACAAGCTGCCTTTACTGGCAGTGGCTTGACAAAGGTAATGTTCTTGGCGGTCATGCGATTTCTACGAATTAATGGAAAATTAAGGAACACATTTGGTCAGGAGTCAGCCTGAGAAAAGTCTTGAAGCTGTCCTACAGACTCCAAGCTATTGGAGACATCGATACTAATTCGGCATTATGTTATGCCACGAGTCTCCAGGACAGTTAAAGGGTTTGGGGACATTGTGATGTATACAGCAAATAGACTGTAGATAAGAACGCAAAGCGTCTGAAAAAAATTAACCTTTAAGAGAGACTTTGCAAATCGATTCTTTCATGAATTTTTGCCAATAGTGAAGGGGATTTGTATGAGAATGGCGCACCTATTGTGCTGTATATGGCGCAATACTCAGCTAAGCTACATAATGCCTTAAATGACAAGCAAAATTATTAGATTTCTATCTACTATCCCCTCCATTAACCCTTCCTCCTGCATACATACATTTTTATTCTCCATGTATTTCCACCATCATTAGCATATGCCAAGTCTATGTTCACCATTTTTTTTCTTTGTGTACGCGTGTGTTTTTAATTTTAAACAACAAATACGAAACGAACCAAAAACCAAATGATTGTTTCACATTAAAAAGTGAAAAAGTTTTGTAACGATACTTTAACACCCACTTCAAACTGCATAAACTCTACACCTGCCCCCCTTCCTCCTTTCCCCAGTATAATACAACTATCTCTACTCACGTACTAACTGAGCTATGAAGACCAGAATCATTATCAACCGAAGCATTAGCAGTAGCAGTAGCAGGAGCATTTTCAGCATCATTATCATGCTTCTTGGCCCGCGGCTAGTGATAGTTTATGAGTACTTTTAGATTAACAGCCAGTGTCTAATGTAAACTGTGTGTGTATATATGAGAGAGAGAGAGAGAGAGCATTAGAAAATTTCTATAGTTGTGGGGGGGAGGTGTTTTAATTTATTGTTATTTTTCACACAAATTCTATAGAAAATATTACAAAAATACGAAAGGGATCCATAGATAAAAGAGAGGGGTTACTGTACAATAGAATATGAAACAATAACCCAACAAACATTTTATGTGGTGGGAGAAGAAGTTAAAGAAATTTAAAAAGTTGCATGCACACACTTACTTACACCAGTGTACTTGGAATATTGCCAAGGCCGACCGATATTGATATTACAGGGATGATACGAATCTCTTCTCGAGACTCTCAATATGCTGCTGCAATGTCTTGCTTATTCTGGCAACACTGGGTTGTCTTTTCTAGTGTGAAACGCAAGAGCACACGGTCATAGTGAGATTCTCGCCAAATTCCCAATGGACTTTAGAAAAATTCTCGACGAACTTCGTACAATCGTTTGTGTACTGCTGTAACGACTTGTTTATTCTGGCAACACTGAATTCTGAAACTCAAGAGCACACGGTCATGGTAAGATTCTCGACAAATTCCCAATGGACCTTAGAAAAATTCTCGACGGACTTTACACTACAGCACTCCCGAAAATATGAAATCATTTCATTTACGAATTGGAGTCGGAACAATTCAATTAAAGGCTTCGATAACAGATTCAATTTCCAATATATCACATATTGATCCTGACGACTTCCTTGTGTACCTCAATCTAATGAAATGAAGTGACAGACAGCTTTTGGGTAGTTTGAGGGATAGGGTAAACACTCAAAAGTTATTTCTTGGCATTTTTGAAGTTTGATGAGGTATAGTGTGCCTTAACATGACTTGACGCGTCATGACGTGACTTGACGTGACTTGACGTATCATGACGCCATTTGACGTAGCCTGACGCAACTTGATGGAGCTCGACATGGTATGTATTTCGGTTAAGATCTTGTTTAATTCTTCTTTTGTATGCATTACTTTGTTAACAACCTTCCATCGTTCAGACAGTAGACCAATTCTTTTGAATATCATTATCACTTCGATTAAATTTTGAAAAATTATTTTCTGTTGCCCTAAATAAGTACAACTTTGTAATTCAAAACAAATTCTTCATTGTAACTCAAAAAATTTTATGATTCGTTAGTTTTTTGTTTAAAACTGTTTTTCTCTTCAAAAATGTTCGCTGGTCTATATCAGTTGCCATTATTTGTGGTATTTATGCTGGAGTTGTATGTGTGAAAATTAATGAGAAGTGGTATGCAACAACAACAATTTGTTTGTTGTTGTTGTTGCTGCTTCAATTCATAACTAACAAAGTTCAAGTGCAACACCATTGTAACAACGGAGTCAAATAACTAAAACAACTAAGCCAGGCTAGCAAATATTGTAAATGAAAGCGAATGAATGCGAATGAATGCGAATGAATGTGAATGAATGAATGGATGATTGAACCAAATATGTATGAATGCATGAATGAGTATTACATGATGAATTGATGGCGTCGTATTACCAATAACCAATAGCCAATGGCAACAATAGCTGTAATTAAACAGTTACAGAAAGTTATTTTTAAATGTGTGTGTTTGTGTGTATTTAGTTTACAGGTTTTAATTAGAAATTTTATGTGTGGTTTACCTTTTGTTTCTTTAATTACAGGGAAATCTGGACCACGGTATTACCACCCGAATCAAAGGATATTTTCACTGCCATATTGGGTATCTCTAAAGCCAATCGTTTAGACGAGGGTATTTATACCTGCAAGGTAAGTGTGGAAATAAAAAAATCGAACTATTGATCTAATAAAATGGATTTGAGTAACAGACAGCTTTTGGTGGTTTGAGGGATTTTTAGAGGTTTGATGAGTAGCTTGCCGCCAATTGGCATGACTTGACGTGCCGTGACGTGCCATGACGTGACTTGACGTAGCTTGATGTAACTCGACGTGTTATGTATTTCGATTAAGATCTTCGGAATTATTATTCTGTTCGAATTGCTTTGTTAACAACCCATGGAGTCTTTTGACTGCAGATCAATTCTGTTTCCATATCAGCATCACCTCACATCATATTTAAAAAAAAATATTTTCTGAGGCCCTAAAAAAATACTTCAAACGATTTAATACTTAATACAATACTTACGATTTAATCAAGAATTTATCTCTGAGTGTGGTCTAATGCAAATCGTAAACTAAAAATGTGAGGTTCACTGATTGACATCTTTCTAACCGTAGCGGCTATATTTCTTTCTTAAATATTATTTTCTGTCGTTGCAGAATATTACTCGAAATCGAACTGAAGCTAAAACACTGGATATAAGTATTTATCACCCTGCGAAGTAAATCCATTGGAGAGTGGCGCAGACATAACACGTCTCCCACACAAAAAAAATCGCGTCCATTATTAGTGATTAGCTTCTGTTCATAAGATTTTCATCGCATAATAATTATTCCAGCCAAGTGCTACTTTTCCCAAACTTCACGTTTCTTTGAGAAAAATTTCTTCATTTTGAATTCTTTTGTTCTCTTCATTTGAGGGCCTATTTCGTTATCATGTTAATTAAATTGTTTCATCATTAGCCAGCCCTTCTTTTAATCAATTTGAACGGACACATGCCGACCACACCTACAAAACTTATCTCTTCATTGTTCAGTTTCAGTTTGCGTTTGTAAAATAACCGTAAAAATTTTATAAAAATTAAGAATAAGTAACCGTTAATTATGCTGGAATATCCTTTTCAAATGTCATTCTTTTTTGTTTTTCCTCCGTCTTTTATTATTACAAGCAAGGCAGATCCGTATTTCATTTTCCTCCCTTAAAAAATCTCCCAAAATATGGAATTCTTTTGTAATATTTTTCAATTATTTTCTGTTAAAAAAAAAAACAAAAAAAATGGCAAATCTTTATAAAGCAATTACAAAGAAGATGTATTTTTATTAAAAGGTTTAACTGGGGCTAATAAAACGTTAATTAATCAAAGAAAGTTGACGGAAAAATAAGGGGTTTTTTATACAAAAAAAAACTGAAAAGGAATTTAAATAAAAAAAATCTTGAAAATTGAAAGAAAGAAAGAAACCAGAAATCAAAAGGAAAACCATTTGTATTGTGGTGTGGTTAATTAAAAATTCTGAAAAAATACCAAAAAAAAGGAAAACATTTTTGAAACAGGAAATCAAAGGAAAGTAACATTTAATTTCCATGAATAATAAGGCAAGGATATGTTAAAAAAACCTTTTTCCGCTTGCCATCATCTTCATTTCATCCCAATCAAAGTCGCCTGTCTCGTTGCCGACTGTTAAATGTTTTTCAACTGAAACATGAACCAGTATGCTTAAGAACGAGTAAAATTTTTTTAATTTACTACAGCAACAGTGATGCAAAAGTGGCCTATTTTCTAACATTACAGGTTAACCACGATCCTCATAATCGAATTGAAATTTTCAAGATTGTAAAAAAACTTGAAGAAACTGATGATCTGTGCTTCAGGCATTAACGTCAGCGTAATGTATAAACACTGTTACGAAAATGAAAAGTCTAGATACTGGTGTTTGGCTTTTACATCGCTTAACATTAAAATTATAAACAAAAGCTACAAAAACAAACACAATGCAGTAAACAAACCTGTTTACAAATTATCGTACAACAAACACCAGCATAAAAAAATGGTAAACAAGTAAACAAAAATACAACAACAAACACTCCAATAATAAATGTAAACAATGATGTTTACATTTGTAGAGATTTCGGGAAGGCGAAGTCATGAACATTCGGGTTTTCGCGAGTGCAAGGAGTCGTTGAGGACTTTTGGGCCGGACCGTATCCGTCTATGCTGGGTTCCGGGACATACCGGAATACTGGGCAATGAGACGGCGGATGCCCTCGCTAGGCTAGGTTCACTTTCAGGGGGCGATTTGATAGTTGCTCCTGACCCCCCAGTCTGCCACCTCTATGGCCTCATCAATGGGTGGGTCATGGAGAAAGAGCAGAGGCGTTGGGGGAACGGATCGGGTTGTTTTGTTTCTAGGTGTCTATGGCCTGCTGTAGACAGTAAGAGAACAGGTTGGTTGCCGGGCTTGGATAAGGCCAGCTTAAGGTTGTTTGTCGGTTTTATCACGGGGCACTGCGAGATTAGGTCGCTGACGGGGATCTGGAACAGATCCCAGCCGGGCTATTGCAGGGCGTGTTGCGATGAGGAGGAGTTGGAGACTATCGAACACCTCCTCTGTAACTGCCCAGCCCTTGGTAGATTGAGATTGAGGACCCTTGGCAGGGCCTTCTTTGGGAACTTGAATTCAGTGTCGAGAGCCGACATCAAGGCTCTCCACAGATTCATTAGTGGCTTAGGCAGGTTGAGAGGTGCCCTTTTGTTGTGTCTGATTTATGTGATTCCTCCGCTTCCCACTCCCCCTTTTCCCATATACCCTCCATTCATCCTATCCCCTATACTATCCTTCCCTCCTTTAGGACGTTGTACAATGGGTCAATCCGACCTCCGGGTACTGTACTTGTCTTGACTGACAGGTACACGTCCTCTAACCTAACCTAACCTAACATTCGGGTTCAAGAATATTCATCAGACTGTTTACCCTGCCACATAAAAGCCAAGGCAAAGCAGGCGACGGGGTTAGTGAAGTTTAGTCAGTCTTGTGTGAAGAGAGTAATCGTGGTTGGAACATCTCCGTTACGAAGATCTGTTGAACAATTATTATCTTATTATAATTATCTCGTAATTGTTATTGTTTATACAAAGGGTGTATACAGAGGAATAACAAAAGAAAAGCAATTGTTGTTGTTTACATCAAGTTGTGAACAGTGGCATACAGAGTTGTGCGAATACAAATTTATTTTTATTTTATTTGCAATCTACGAGCTCATGTTTTAAACGTTTTTAAAAGGTAAATCGTAACAACACGAAAATATTTCTTGTATTAAACAAACTCTGGCTGATAATCCAAGTTTCTCGTTTCTACTGCCGCATTCGTAGTAATTGGGCTTCGCTTACAGCTCAGTACTCAGTATTTTCTATTAGGATTTGAACCTTCATCCATATGATGTATATTTCATGCAACATTTAAACACAGATTTTTCGAAAAAAGTTTTCACCATTGTAGCTCAGACCTAAACCGGTGTTCACAGTGTTCAACAAGTAAAACTGATGGAAACAGGGCTGGAGGAACGTAGAAGTGATTGTAGAAATTGATATGCCATTGGGTTCTATGGACTTACCCTGGAATTGTGCTACTTTCGTACTTAATTGATCACTACAACCCTTTAGTCAAGATCGCAGTCCAGCTTCTCACACTACCCATGCTGTGTGCGTTAATTTTATCCATGAGTCAACTCCGAACGACAGATTTTTTTTAGAAATTTTCGTGGAAATTTTATTTTACTCCCAGAGTTTTTGTCGGAAGACAGTTGAGAGAAAGTAGCCGAAAGGAATATATTTTCTTTATATTCCGTTTAGTTGGAGATGCTTGACCTAGGGTTTGAACCGAGGCCTCATGTCTAATAGGCCAACACACTACCTACTATACTTAGGCTACTTTGCCTTTATAGGGCCTTTGGGACCAAAAAGGGACACAAATGAGGCCCAATACGTCCTTACCTACACAAAATTTTGTTTATTTTATTTTCATGACGTTTTCCATGCAGATTCATTAAAATTCTTGCATTTTTTTCTTTCCTTCTTAATGTTTTCCTAGGAAAAGCAAAGCAATATTGTTGCCTTGCTCATCATTTATTTAATATTTGTTCTGATCCTACGGCATAATTTCTGTTACCCAGACAAAAACAATTTTTGCGTAATTCTTCCCTTTTTTCTTATTAAAAAAGATTTCCATTGTTATAGAATGTCTTTATTTTGTGCCACACAATATTTCATTGCTTTTATAGCAGCAGTCTAGGCGTTTAAAGCTTTTATTTTCTATTTAAAAAAGAAATCTTTACGGCCTCGGATTAAACATAATGTTGCTCATCTTACTGTTAAACATGGCATTGTTTGTCTCTCTTTGTTAACGGTAACTGTATATGCTTTAAGAGACAAAATGAAAATTCTGGGAAAAATTAAAGCACACTTTAAGGCTGGCAACATGAGCCAAGAGCAGACGTCTGTACATAAACCGCTAACAATACAAAACCAATACACACTCAAGCTTAACTTTGCCTCTTTGCCCCGCATTAAGTTGCCTGGCCTGACCTTATTTGTGCTGTTTAACCATTTTAATTTGTTTAAGAGAGAGTGTTACAATGTTAAACGGCAAATAATGGCAATTTTTGTTTTAAATAACAGGGAGTTAGGCGTTGAATTCTCTAAATAAGAATGACTTGTATGAGTAACAGGAATTCCTAGTGGTTGGACATGGTTTGCTTAACGTATTTGAATAACAATTTAAAATCAAAAAAATTTCAAAGAAAATAAAAGAAAATTGTGTAAAATAAAGCTTCTTCTTATTGCAGTAATTCTTAGTTTGAAGAATTCTGTCAAACATGACAGAATTCAACAAAAGTTTCCAACTTTTCATAGCCAGCCACTTTCAAATGGGGTGGCAGATAATCTCTTCCTCCTCCTTGCATCTTTAACTCTTGCAGAAGTCATTCAATGTAATTTCAAGAGAATCTGGATGTCTTCCAGTGGAGCAGTAAAGACTTATTATCTGGCCTTCCATAACAGATCATCAGAGCCTAGCAAAACTGCACACATTCTTATACTGCGAAAAAAAGCTGAGCCTCCCTGTAAAAAGACAGGACAAAGAGAAACAAAACAAGTAAACAAGTAAACAAAAATACAACAACAAACACCAGCTTAAAAAATGGTAAACAAGTAAACAAAAATACAACAATAAACGCTACAATAATAAATGTAAACAACAATGTTTACAATTATAGAGATTTCGAGAAGGCGAAGTCATGAATATTCGCCTTCAAGAACATTCATCAGACTGTTTACTCTGCCATACAAAAGGCAAGGCAAAGCAGACGAGTCAGTCTTGCGTGAAGACGCGTTACGTTTGAAGAGAGTAATTGCGGTTTGAAGATCTCCGTTACAAAGATCTGTCGAATAACTGTTTAGTAATTGTAATTGCAGAAAAAACTGAGCCTCCCTGTAAAAAGACAGGACAAGGAGAAGTTTAACTGAGGCAATTGGAACCCCAGTATCAAGTCAGAGATCGTAATGCCAGTACCAGCTCTAGCCAGTTCATCTGCCAATGTCCTGCAACCAAAAGAGTTACTCTAAGAGATCAGAAATTTCCAAGAGGACTTCTCAGTAGTCATCTATAAGAATTGCGTCACGGGGTAACGGAATTAATTTCAGCTTGGCTAGCCTTGTAAATTAAGAGATTTGCAGTTAAAATTCTATCGCCCTGGACCAATGCTGTGTTGGCCAGAAAAAGCTTAACCTTAATCTGCATTTATTTCACAGTCTACTCTGGTTGGGTCAGAAGTTGATTGCATTGAGCCTTGCGGCTACCAACTCATCAGCCCTTTGTTTCAATAACAGGCCAGAGGGCAGCCACTTGAGATTATAAAATGCCCGTCATACACTCGCAATGCTTTCATTGCTTATGAATGAAAATTTTTTTCTTAGGTTCCATGAAGAATACTCCCCTAGTCATCTTTTAAGCACATGTTCATAATTACATCAATATGACCTTCTTCATGACACAATATTACGAAGTAGTTCTTCGGCGACATCCTCTCAGCAGATTTCCTGCAAAAACTCAGAGTAAATAAAATTGCCATGAAAAGTTTCTTAAAAATTTGTCGTTCGGAGTCGATTTTGAACTGTAGGTCCCACCACTCATATATAAAATTCAACGCACACAACATAAGTGGTGTGAGGAACTAGGTCGTAATCCTGACTAAAGGGTTGTAATGACCAATTACTTAGTATGTCAGGACTCATTGTGCGCCCCTCATCCAACCTTGGCCAGATTTTACGAGCCGTTCTAACCGTGTTCGCGCCCGCCCGCCTGCCGTTCTCGAAATCGACGATCGCATTATCAATTATGAGCTTGCAGGTCCTCATAGGAATGCCCAGATTCGAGAACTCATCGGAGAGTTTGATGGTTGTGCCCCGCCTGGCAAGTTCATCAGCTCTGCAGTTACCCGGAATACCACTGTGCCCCGGTACCGCGCTTCCATGTTCATCTCGTTCGCATAAAAAAAACTTACGGCAGTCGTTCGGAAGGTCAGGCGCATTTTGAGGAATGATTGGGGCCTCAGCAGACGTGCGTTCGTGCCATATACGATGGACTTTTCGTTGCTTGCGCAGCGTATGGTGCATCTGTTTGGTATGATGCGGTGATGACTGTTGTTGGCAGACGTAAGATTCTTACTTGTCAAAGAATTGCGCTCTTGGCATGTATCCCGGTATGTCGTACAGTATCAACAGACGCATTGCAGGTCCTCGCTGGTACAGCACCCCTTGATCTGGCGGTAATACGTCGCAGTATTGCTTTTAAGATCAAGAAGGGACTGCCGCTTCTTGTACATGATTGGATTTCTTCCTCTGATCTTGCAAGTGGGAGCGTTAAGATCAAGTCACTCCTACAGGAGTACCACTGGTGTCGGGAGCCCCAGAGATTTGTCTCTGCTCGGCAATGGTGCGGCCTCCTTGTGGGAGCAACGTGGTGGCTGTGGTTTAAACCCAAATCGCGGGAAGAGCGCAAGCTCGGTGTGGCGTTGCACTCTCAACCATTGGAGAAGTGGAGTTTAGATAGTCTCCCACCCCTAACCAAGAGGGAAGTCTTGTCCAAATGCAAGGCTTCGAATTGGTACTCACGTATGGTGATGCAATAAGGCATTGTGCAGGGTTGCATCATTGTGCGTGGGGGCTCTGGTAGACGCATTGTTTCCACCCGTGCTTAGAGCACCGTGCGGTAAGCCATCACGGCGATACTCACGTAAAACCATGGACTAATATGCCCCGGTACCCATACGATATGGATATCATATCGTTCCGCTATCTCGTCGAGATATCTGCGACAGCCGTACACCGTCTTGGAGTTCAACACGTTAGAATTCAGAGCCTCGATAGCCGCCTGGCTATCAGAAAGTATGGTGACGCTCTGTCCCCAATAATACTCGCCGCAACCCGTATGGCCACCACCTCCGCCTGAAAGACACTGCAGTGGACTGAGCTATTCCAACCGATTCCGAAAAAATTCATATCAAATACTACAGGGCGGTCCGAACAGACCCTCCCTTATTGTATGCGTGTTGTCCCCTGGAAAGGAGATTTCCATCCCACATACTTATTTAATAAATAAAGTCATCACACCGCAATCAAATAAACAGAAAGAACAAGTAAATTACCCTTTAACCACAGATTAGTTTCAATAAAATATCGTTTCTTTCCTTAATCTTAATCTCAATAAGCATGTGTTGCATGTTTTTAATCTTCTTCTTCTTTTTTATGCATATTTTTGCATTTAAAATTCAAAAATTTTTTGTTAAAAAAAAGAAAAGAAACCTTATGTCCTTGCATAGTATTTCAATCATCATGAAGTGCTGGAAAAGAAGAAAGAAAATGAATTTTATTTTCATATTTAAAGTTTAATTTCATTTCAAATGCGAAATTATTTAACAATTTAAAAAGTTTTTTTTTGAATTTTTCATTTTAAGACCAAAAAATCAGTCGATACCCTAGTGTGTCGGCATCATATCATATTATATACATACGATCGATACATTGTTACAAGTTAAATATAAAATTAAAAATAAAGTTTATTATTCTGTAAGTATTTGTTATTGTTGTTGTTGTTGTTGTTGTACAGTTTGCAAGTATGTATTGTATACTCTTGTGAATATTGGTTTCCAATTACCATTTTGATTATTTGAGGTTTTCATTACATTTTATTTCTTCGTATTCTGTTTTGTTTTTTTTTTTTTTTGTTGCTTTTCATTGGCAATTTAATTAACAACGAACAATACACAGACAATAGAGTGGCATGCAACACTTACACCACCAGCAACAGCAGCAACAATGTCAATTGGAAATTTAAAATCAAAATTTTTATTGCATACTTTTAAGGGTTTGTTTGTTAATGCCTACTAAAGGCTACTTGGCGTATGATTTATAAAGAATACGTTGAAATGCGTTGAAAATATTCATCATACGCCTTCGATATTTGAAAATTAAAAATAAATTTGTTTATGACACATGAGTACCATAATTGAAATCGAATTGCGGCAGAGGATCATAAAAGATATGATTGTCGTAAAACTAAAACATGGATCCACTATAAGAACGCAAAGTGCCATAGACACTGAGCTCCAAAAGTAAGTAAACACCACTGCAGTAATTAATTTTCTTAGGATAGCGAGAAAAGTAATTGAGAATAATCGAATAAATTTCCAAAAATAAAAACGTTTATTTATTACTTATAAAATGTTAAAACAAAAACATCAATTCATGATAAAGGAACTTTTTTTATACTTAAGAACAAAATTGTTTTATACTTAAGAACAAAAGTGTTGACTCACTTACGGCGCTCACTGTAGGTCGATTAAAAAGACATATCACAGCCAAAGCCGAGTGTACATGTGGTCATGACTAACTACGTTCAATGTCTCAGCTACATGTATAGAGTTGGACTATAATGTTACAAAAAGTCTAGACACTGCAGTTTTGCTTTTACATCGCTTAACATTAAAATTATAAACAAAAGCTACAAAAACAAAACAATGCAAGTAAAAAAACCTGTTTACAAATTATAGTACTGCTTAATATAACAACAAACACCAGCATAAAACAAAAAACAAGTAAACAAAAATACAACAACAAACACTACAAGAATAAATGTAAACAACGATGTTTACATTTATAGAGATTTCGAGAAGGTGAAGTCATGAACATTCGTGGTCAAGAACATTCATCAGACTGTTTACCTTGTCATATAAAAGGCAAGGTACAGCAGGCAACTGAGTTAGTAAAAGTTCAATCAGTCTTGTGTGAAGACGTGATGTGTTTGAAGAGAAGAATCGTGGTTTGAAGATCTCCGTAAGATCAGTCGAAAGCATTACCCAGTAATTGTTATTGTTTATGCAAAGGGTGTAAACTGAAGAATAACAAAGAAAGCAATTGTTGTTTACACCAAGTTGTGAGGTTGTGTAGAATAATTGTCTACAATTGTTATCGTTTATGGAAAGTAACAAACAAAGCAATTGTTGTTGTTTACATCAAGTTGTGAACAGTGGCACACAGAATTGTGCGACTAAAAAATAATTTTAATTAAAACTGAACACAAATTTATTTTATATTATATGCAATCTACGAGCTCATCTTTTAAACGTTTTTAAAAGGCAAAAACAATATATTAGCAACTGTATGGAATACAATACATACCCTTGAACATGAGCCTGTACTAAACCATCATGACAGCTCTTGACTGTATATTGCAGACCCACTTTTTAGTTCCAATTTATTTTCGTATCACTTTTGCAGGTCTGTACATCAAATTTAATGACTTATTACCCTGTAGTTTTTATGTAAGGTTTTGTCACATTTCTTATTACAGCTCATACTGCAATTAGTCCAGCGTTCTGTCAGTTAAATGGTACGAAAACAGTAGGACGTTGGCTATTCGGATTTCATCTTGCCTGGATAGCGACCATCTTCGTCAGCAACTTGATATACATTTTGTAGCCTTAATACACTTACAGTCTCTTTCATTAGGGTTCCCTTTTAGTCTTTGCAGGAAAGATAGTGTGGAGTGAAATCCTCATTTTCAAGTAAAACTTACGAGTTTTTTACAGATCTTGAATTCCTCTCTCTGAGGACTTTCATATTTTTCTTTTTTTTTTTCTTGTGTTTATTGAAAAGGAGCGCCCGACATGATTGTTCCATGGCGATGCTTTTGAAAACCAAGCCATATTTGGCACTGTTTTCCATAGAGCGTCCAGTTCATTATCGTTCAAGACAAGGAGTAGCCTACTGTTGGATTTTCGTTATTTGTTATTGAAGAATGCAGCAGAAACTTTATGCATGCGTAGATTTCTGTTATCCAGTTTGCTTTAGCTGGCCTTTTAAGAGTTTCTTTCCATATGCAGAAGGACGCGGCCTAAGCTAAGGCAAGGTATTGATTCGAGTCAATGTTCGATTTGCTCTCAATAACTTCGTTACACGTCTTTAGTTAAAATAGCTAAAATCCAGTGTCTTTATATAAGAAATATATTTTCATTCATAAGGAACTTTTTCAAAAGAATGCATTGCAGTTGAGAATAGGGCATCTAAAGAAATTAGGGCTTGTTTTGTGCTAGGACTTAGGAAGTAAACATTTCCTTTCAAGATGCATTTTCAAATTGCCTGAGACGCGGGAAGACATTATCGCTGTGCTCGATAGATAGATAGGTCGAAGTGGCTGTCCCCTCGGTGGAGTTATGAGCGGACACGCACAGGTCCCATTGTGATACTACAGTTTCACATTTTCCTCTAGTTCAGGATCCACTCTGTGCTTCCGATAAAGCGATTCATACTGCCAATATGAATGCTAACATTAAAGCAATTCATATGGAAGCAAAGTTCCACAATTTATTTTGATTTTCGTCTCTCAAAATTTCCCACAAAGCCTTTTAAAATATTTTTAAAGAATTTTTTTTTTATTTTTGTAATAAAAAAATAAGGAAAAACTGTGTTTCAAAGTATTTGATTTCATTTTCTTTAAACAAAAAAAAAATTAAACGAAAATCCCCATGTAAATTATTTATTAAATATTCTTTATTTAATAACAAAACAAAAGAAGCAAAGAAAAAACCACAGTCTAGAGCATAAAAATAGCAATAAAAATTCATATTAAATTTTGTGGTATTTTTATGACACCCACTTTCATGCAATTTTATCCCGCACAGTTGCTGTCAATACTTTGAAGGCAAGAAGACAAAAGGAGGTGGTGATGGTGGTGTTAAAGAATTGAAATAATTCGATATGAAGAAATATAATTAAAATAAATTGTAAATTTTATTGTAATTCTGGCAGCATATGCTCTTCATTATGCAAATTCCAATGTAGCAGAATAGCAGCAGCAGCCGCAACAACAATGGCAGCCATTGTTCCAAAATGTAATTGAAAATGTAAAATAAATACAAAAATACCACTACAATTACAAAGCTGAAGTGAATTGAAGTGTTTGTAAGGAACAATTGAAAGGAATTTGCAGGATTGTTCTCTAAGTCTTCTTGTATTTTTCTCTTTTTTTTTTTGTGGGGGAAACAACAATAGAATGCTGAGATAATTTCTAAGAACATTCAACAGTTGCAAATTAAAATATGAAATTAAAGAAAATGACCTTAAAAGAATAAAAGAAAAACTTGCATATATTTTAATTGAATATCAGATGCAAAATAGATTTTTAATTGAATAATATTCGAATCAATTTTTGTAAGAAGGTTTTCAATTGGAGCCTTATTTGTGCAATTCTGTATAAAAGAAACATCCAGGCTACTCTACCACTTATTGTCATTGAAAGGTATTAAAAAACTGAAACCATATTACCCAGCAAAGAGTTCCCCTATACATACGTACACAATTGATCATTACAACCCTTCAATCAGGATAACAACCTAGCTTTTAACACTACTTACGTCGTGTGTGTTAGTTTTAAACATGAGTGGCGTGACCTACACATTAAAGTCCACTCCGAACGACAGATTTTTTTTGAGAAACTTTTCATGGCAAATTTATTTTTACTCTCATAGTATTTGTCAGAAATCTACTGAGAGGAAGTCGCCAAAGAAATATTCAAATTTCGTATTGTTGGAGATGTCTGGCTGAGCCTTACGCCTAATAAGCCTACCTATTAGACTATGGCGAATTAAAGGGACTTGCATCCAAAAATCCCATATTTTTACGCAACACACGTTGGTCACGTAAAAAAATCCGTTTTTTGGTAATTGGCCAGTGGATCGTGAATGCATTACAGACAAAATTCATTTTTTAGCCGAACTATCCGCATGCCAAACTCCCTTCCCTTTCCGTTCACTTATAATAAAAATAAATTCAAAAATAATAACCACAAACACTACTTCCTCTTTCCTCTCTTTCCTTTCCTTCCTCTCTTTGCTCTCTTTCCTCTCTTTCCTCTCTTTCCATAATCCATTATCAATACAATGCTCAGCAAGAGTAGGGGTCATCCCCTAAGGTCGTAGGTAAGTCAAAATGGCAGCTTTGATTACGAAAGCTCACTTGAGCTCACATAGCGGCCCGTTGTGACGCCACAGGAGGTGGTCGTAAATTCATTTAAAAAAACCTGTAGTTTCTCACACCACTTATGTTGTGTGTGTTAATTCGATATATGAGAGCCGGGACCTACAGTTTATAGTCGATTCCGAACGACAGATTTTTTAGGAAACTCTTCATGGCAATTTTATTTTCATTCTTAGAGTTTTTACCAGAATTCTGCTGGGCATTCGTCTAATAAACCAACACACTACCTACTAGACTGTGGTGACTTTCCCTAAACTCCTCATCCAAATCGCATTGTTTTGACAAAGACTGGTACAATTGCCTGCCTAAGGCTTCCTAAGGTCGCAAGTGGCGCCTTCTGCATGACTTAAATCTGTTCTCACTATAATAACTAAACAAAACCGTAAGATTATCTCAAACCCATTTGGCTCCGTCTTTAGTCCTAGTCTTCTTTGCCGTTTAAGTCAGGATTACTATGGGTTTGTAGTTACACACTTTAATCGCTTTACAACGCCGCTCAACTTTTATTAAAGGAAGTTTGTCACATAGTTTCGCCCTATTTAAAACATTATTTTATGTTGGCTGCTCTATTATTTTAAATTTAAAGACATTTTCTATAAAATCTGTTGATTTTATTTACAAAAAAATCGTTAAAAATGGAAGAAGAATATCAAAAAACCTGTGTATGTTTGTTAAAATGACAAAGAAAAACCTGTGACTTGTTTTTATTTTTTCTTGTTCTTATTTTCTCTCTCTTTTATAGTCATCATATAATACCAAGGCAAACTTGAATGAATTTGAAAAGATATGAAATGTAACAACAACAACAAAAAAACTAACAAATATAAAAATTAAACAAAGAAAAAAGAAAGTCAAAATAAAAGTTGAAATAAAAATGTTACACAGTGTAACTGACATACATTTTAATATCAAAATGCAAAATGTGGCATGTTAAAGCAAAAGAATAAAAAAAGTTACACACATACATACATGTAGAAATACACCTACACTTACATAGAAACCAGCCAACCATTATAAAAAGTGAGAGAGTGGAAGAGAAAGCAAAAAAAACGAAAATAAAAAAGAAATCCAGAGAAAAATATTCAAGTGTAACGAATGCACTCACTTGACTTGCTGGCAATTGCCAGCATAACAACAACAACAAATGAAAATAATAACAACAACAACAACACATAATAATGGCATTTATTGTGGGTGTATTTTTATTTATTTTTTTTTTACAAATGTTTGTCTCAAGCCTCCCTCTCTCTGTCTCACTGTATTTCCATTCGTGTGTCATTCTATTCGTATTGTAATGGTATTTCTCTTCTTGATTTTTTTTTTTTGTTTGATGCGACATGTATTCTATACAACATACAACACACATGCAACTCTCTCCCCTCTGCTGCTGTCTCCTTTTGTATTTATTTTTATTTTTTCATGAATAAATAAAAATAGAAGAGACGTTTGGTTGGTTGGTTGGTTGGTTGGTTGGTTTGTATTTAACAATTTGTAAAAGTCGGTATGTCAGTCAAAAATGATGTACAGCACCAACACACACATACACCAACACACACATACGCCAACACTCATGCTTGTATGATTATTATGGTTGTTTACATTTAAAAACTCATTGGAAATGTGAAAGCATAGAGTGTCACTCAAAATTAAGTTTCATTTTTCTGAGGCAAGTTTAGCATTAGTTTCGTATTAAAATTTAGAAGATCTTGGGGAGTTCTATAGTTAACGGATGTTGACGTGTAAACTTAATTATTTGCTTTGATGATCTTCCAGCTTGATCTTGCCATGCAACGTATTCCGTAGTAATCGAATTTAGGTTAGGTTGTTGTAGTATTGTATACATTACATACATAATTGATCATTACATCACTTCTGTCAGGATTACAACCTAGTTTCTCACACCACTTATGTTGTGTGTGTTAATTTTATACATGAGTGATGGGACCTACAGTTTAAAATCGACTCCGAACTACAGATTTTTGAAAAAGTTTTCATGGCATTTTTATTTTTACTCTTAGAATTTTTGTCAGAAATCTACTGAGAGGAAGTCGCCGAAGAAATATTTTTTTTTCATATTTTAGTTTCGATGTCTGACCTGGGGTTTGAACCGAGGCCTGACGTATAATAAGCCAACACACTACCTGCTAGACAATGGCGACTTCTGTTTCTATACATTCCCTCATTGAAATATAACCCCTGGTTGACATTTCTTTAACACAACATTGCAAATTTTGACTTTTTTGTGCAAATAAGATGGCTCCAAGTGTTTTTGGGTTCGCTGATTACAGATCAAATTTAAAAAATTCAAAATGGCGGATTCGATCTTCTGAATGAAGATCTGTAATCAGCGACCCCAAAAACCCCCGAGTAACAATTTTCAAGTAAATCTGATTAATTTTTAAGGACCTCCGTAATGTGTTTCTTTTTCTCTTGCACCCCTTGACATAAACCCACCCCCTACTTTAAGGGTGCATGCAAACAATTTGGCTTTGGGCTCATTTTGAAGAGCAAAGATCAATTGTCAATTTCTGATAATAGCGCTGGTTCTAGCACGTCAGTGTTTAGCTCTACAATTTTTCAAAAATGGCCAAAAACGCTATTTTTAGGGGTTTCAACCCCCTTTTTCTCAAAAACCTGACGTGATGGAAGTTTTTGAACCCAGATTCGTGTTCAGCGCACAAAATGCCTTCGGAAACACCTGGAGCCATCTTAGTTGCAAAACCCATGCAGGGCTGTGTATTTTTTCGAGGATGTGGATTCTAAACACTGCAAAGATTAAGTCATCTTTGGCTAGTCATGTTCTGTCAAACAATACTGGGTGCCTTGGTACTCAAGCTCTCAAGTGTTGCAACGTGACTAGACTCTCCTCTTCTTCATCGTTATTGCAGAAGTCGTTGTGAAGTATTCTCAACCTTCGGGCATGTATACCTGCTACGATGTTCTTATGTTAGATGCTGGTTAAGTTTAAATCAAATCCTGTTCTGTATACAGCTTCAATGTGGCAGATTTTTCTTGTCCCTTCACAAGCGGACCCATTTCCAAATAAGTAAAGTTTATTTTATTCTAAAAAAATCTGAAAAAAAGAAGAAGAATTTCAAAAAACCTGCTTGTGCTTGTTAAAATGACAAAGAAAAACCTGTGACTTGTTGTAATTTTTTCTTTTTTTTTCTCTCTTTGATATTCGCCATATAACACCAAGGCAAACTTGAATGAATTTGAAAAGATATGAAATGTGCTTGATCCTCTGCAGAGGAATACCAAACTCTCGCACGAATTTTTTAATTTTCTACTGTACCTGCCTTTCTGGCAGTGTCTGCTTTGTTACCTCTAGCATCCCCTTGTTCAGGAACCCATATGAAAAGTTTCTAACCTCAAAAACAAAGTGTTATTGAGCCAATCGATTCCTATTTGGCTTAACAAAGTCTTTAAATTCTCATAAAAATTATGGATTTCAGTTTACATTTCGTGTATTTTGTCTACGATTTATTTTTGAAATGAAACTCTAAACTCCATTACACATCACTGACACACTGTCTACCTCCCCCCTCCCTCTCTCTCTATCTCTTTCTTTTGTTGTTGTTTTTAATGCTTTATGCGTGTTAAAATTATACTTCCTAACTCAGCACGTTTACGCACAACTTACAACTGTATGGGGGTGTGGAAGTATGAGAGAATTTTTCTCAACATCATTGTAATACAACTTCTATGGATGCTGATGGTGGTACTCTCTCTTTATTTTATCTTTCTCACTCTCTCTCCCTCTCTTTACTTCCCGTTACAATGTAGTGTAATCGTGTAGCTTCTTAGTCTTATTTTCTTTATGTGTGACGTACACATTGAGGTATTTGTGCGTAACACACTTACATCCGCACAAAAAGAAAAAAATTTGCAACAAATTTTTATTACATGTATGTGTGAGTGTGCATGTATGTGAGTGCGTATAATTGAGTGCGTTTAGTTGTAGTTCTGTTCAGTTCAATTATGTTCTATTCTGTTATAATGTGTTGACATTAACAACAACAACAACTAGTTGCTGCAACGAAATATGCTTTAATTTTTTTCTTTTCCTTTGTCTCTTAGCAATTTTTCCATTGACAGTGTCACATGTACGAGTATACAACAGATATGCTATAAATTAAGAGTTTCTCTCCTCTCTCTCTCTGTCTCTCTCCCCTTGTGTCCTTAAGTAAAATATGATGATGCTGATGATGATGATTTTTTCTCATTTCTTTTTCTCATCATATGAAGGAAAAATTTTTAAAACTTTATGTTTCATAAATAATACACAATATTAAGTAAAAATAAAAAGAAAAAAAATATGAAAAGAATATGAGAGAAAATAAGTCAGGAAATATTGCATATGAAGAACGTGCCTTTCACAAGAATGCATAGATTAAATTCAAAAACTCAACTCAAAAGTATGCAAGAAAAGATTTTTTTTTTGAACAGAAAATATTGACGATATTATGTGGCACATTGCCACAGATTTTGTTTTTTGGTTTAAAATTGAAGTTTTTTCTTTTAAATTATTAACAATTAAGATCACATTACTCATATTAAGATGAATTTATTTAAAGAAACATTAAAGAAAATCTGGAAACGTCAAAGAAAATGTCGAAAATGTTTTAAAATCTTTTAAAATTTTGCATAAACTACTAACGGGTGATTTTTTTAGCTCTTATCTTTTTGGCAACACTGGTTTAAACAGCTCACGCACGTTTCGTGTTTTGTTTCACTGTCAAACACCTTCGGTTTGGTCTGTAATTTAACCATGAAACGTCTTACAAACGAACAACGCTTGCAAATCATTGAATTTTATTATCAAAATGCGTGCTTTGTTAAGAAATTTCATTGCGCGCTTCTTCCATTTTATGGTCAGTTTAAGCGACCCACTGAAGCGGCTATTCGGGCTATTGTGACTAAATTTCGCACCAAATTTACATTGTTGGACATTAAACCACCAACACGCTTGCGTAGAGTGCGAACTGAAGAAAATATCGCAGCTATATCGGCCGGTCAGTGTTAATGATGACCATCAATTATCGATTCGTCGCCGTTCGCAGCAATTGGGGCCTCTGTTACTTAACAACGTGCACAATTTTGCGGAAGGATTTTAGGTGTGAAGCCTTTCAAAATACAGCTGGTGCAAGAATTGAAGCCGAACGACCTACCGCAACGCAGAATTTTTGGTGAATGGGCGGCTCTTGGAAAGTTGGCCGAAGATCCACTTCTTTATCGAAAAATTGTGTTCAGCGACGAAGCTCATTTTTGGCTCAATGGATACTTAAATAAGCAGAATTGTCGATTTTGAAGTGAAGATCAGCCAGAAGCATTGCAAAAGCTACCAATGCATTCAGAAAAAGTGCGGTTTATGGGCTGGTGGCATCATTCAAAGATGCTGCGAATCGTAACGTGACTGTGAATGGTGAGCGCTACCGTGAGATGATATCCAACGTTTTTTTGCCCAAAATGCAAGAGCTTGACTTGCATGACATGTGGTTTCAACAAGACGGCGCCACATGCCACAAAGCACGCGTAACAATGGACTTATTGGGAGGCGAGTTCGGTGAAACATTTTATTTCACGTTCGGGACCGGTCAGTTGGCCGCCTATATCGTGCGATTTAACGCCTTTAGACTATTTTTTGTGGGGCTATGTTAAAGCTCATGTCTATACAGACAAGCCCGCTTCAATTGACGCATTGAAAGACAACATTGAAGCATTTATTCGCGAGATACCGGCCGATATGTTGGAAAGAGTATGCCAAAATTGAACTCAGCGGATGGACCATTTGAGGCGCAGTCGCGGTCAACATTTGCATGAAATAATCTTCAAATATTAAATTATATGGACCGTACTATCGATTCAAATAAAGATTTCATGCATTTTTCTGAATTCTATGTGTTTGTTTTTGAAAAATTTTCCTATAACTCTTAAAAAATCACACATTACATAAAATCGATTTAACTGCTAATACTGTTGCCTAAGTTACTTAATTACTGACTTACTTAATTGGCCATTACACCTTTTTAGTCAGAATTTCAACCAACATTTTATTCATGAGTAGCGTAAGTAACACACCGCCATAAGATCAATATTCGAAATCATCCTGCAGACAAATTTCTGGTTGGAGTTTTGCTACGCTCTTATGTTATTCACTTTTATAGAAATGATTCCAATCAGTTTACTTTTCTTTCTATTTTTATTTATTTATATTTTTTTTTTTTTTGCTGATAAATTGAAACCAATTATTTGCTCTTCTCTCTCCTTATCGGACCATAATTATTTCTCATTATTTGCAGTTTTTCATTCCTTTCCTTTATTTAATAATCGACTTTCCATAACACAGTTATCTTTAAATCCAAGGATTAAATCTGAATTGGTTTGATTTTTATTTTTCTTGTGTTCAGCATTATTTAATATTCAATCGATCAACTTTAATAAACAGTCAGTCGGTCACTCATGCTCAAAGATTTGCACAGGCAGAGCACAGGGGAAAACAAGGCGCTCAAAGGCCTTTTCATACACTTATGACACTCAACCCTTTTCTAGTTTCCATAAATTTTTAATTCGAAATGAAAGCTACAATGTACAACGTTCTTATGGTTGGTTTTCATGGCTACCATGAGTGTCAAGTAGTGCCCAGAAAACATATTTTGGGTACGACACTGAGTTAAAGAAGTTGTGCAGAACTCAATTGCATTTCCTCAGTTGCAGGTACCTGATTAGAACCCTTTTGAGCATTTTACATTACATTTTATGCTGTAGATATTGTTACGTTTTTACCTTTTTAAAAACGTTTAAATATGAGTTCGTTAATTGCAAACAAAGTAAAAACAAATATGTGTTTATTTTCTCTTATACTCTCTTTATTCTTTACACTACTTTTGTGTGCCACCGTATACAACTTAACGATACAACAATAATTTGCTTGTACACTATTCTATTTCACACTTCTGTCCCTGTTAACACTAACAACTGTACGTTAGTTCTTCTCTGCTTACAACCTTTTTGCAAGCAATACCACTTGTACGTTCAAACCGCAACGCGTCTTCACACAAGGCTGACTTAATTACAACTAACTGACTGCTGATCTTGTTGCCCTTTTATATACGCACGCACGTAATCGGTATAATGAACGTTCTCGATGTGAAAGGTTCTCGCGAGAACTCTATTGCTAGTACATTGTTGTTTGTGTTCTTTGCTTATGTTGTCTATCACATATTTGTCGTAGCTGGTTTATTTTCATTTCGTGTTGTTGTTGGTACCAGGTGCAACCAGGTTCGTTGTACATATGAGTGTGTGCAGCTTTAGATAATCAACACTTTCATTGTATTCTTAGTGTTAGTGTGTATTTGTGTTGTGTGGCTTTTGTTTATCGTTTTTAATGTTAAACGATATTAGGCCGTTTCGATTTGCGTAACAATGTGGCATAAGATTCCCTAGCTTAAGATCATACGTTAGTAGTTTTTAAAGCTAGGACAGCAATTACATCATTGACTAACTCTCTCCTATCCTCCTTTTCCACATCGTCACAGCCATTATTTATTTTATTAGAATGTAGTTTAATCCGTAAAGGATGATCGCCAATCTTCCAATGCCCAGTATGTGCAGCCAACAGTCCCCTAATAAGATCTATTAGCGAAATAGATTGTCTCATATCATATTCGTACGAAATATGCCTCGGGATCCTAGAGAATCCGAAAGTTTTGCTACTGTAACTAACGCCTTTCAAGTGATAGTGAATTTAGGAAGACTACAGTAATGATTCAAATTGGCATCGAATGAGAAAATTGCCAAATCCAAACCCACAACTCATACTTGAACCATCCATGTAGATCCCTAGCTCTTTAATGCGATTTTCAGCATTCCATTTCATGCTTGAAAGAATTTTACCTCTGCTTTGTTGTTGAAGTTTAGTTTAGGTATACAGCGTGATCAATTTGGGTCTCCAGTGATAACCGAATATTTTACTACAAGTTCAGTAAGCTACTATGACTGTTTACGGTCTATGTTGTGCCATTTGATCTGTTTTGAGTTTCGCATTGCCCCCAAGAATGACTCGAAAATGGATGTAGGAGTGGATGCTTAAGTTTACTCAGAAAAACAGAGGGTTTCTGAACAGAACAGCAATACCGGGTTATTGTTTTTCCCTACCGGAGCAATATACACTCTACAAAGTGGAGAATGCAAGTCAAGCTCTTGCATTTTGGGCAAAAAAAAAGTTGTATATCATCTCACGGTAGCGCTCACCATTCACAGTAACGTTACGATTCGCAGCATTCTTGAAGAAGTACGTTCCAATGATGCCACCAGCCCATAAACCGCACCAAACTGTGACTTTTTCTGTATGCATTGGTAGCTTTTGCAATGCTTCTGGCTGATCTTCACTCCAAAATCGACAATCCCGCTTATTTACGTATCCATTGAGCCAAAAATGAGCTTCGTCGCTGAACACAATTTTTCGATAAAGAAGTGGATCTTCGGCCAACTTTCCAAGAGCCGCCCATTCACCAAAAATTCTGCGTTGCGGTAGGTCGTTCGGCTTCAATTCTTGCACCAGCTGTATTTTAAAAGGCTTCACACCTACATCCTTCCGCATAATTTTCCACGTTGTTGAGTAACAGAGGCCCCAATTGCTGCGAACGGCGACGAATCGATAATTGATGGTCATCATTAACACTGGCCGACCGATACAGCTGCGATATTTTCTTCAGTTCGCACTCTACGGTAAGCGTGTTGGTGGTTTAATGTCCAACAATGTAAATTTGGTGCGAAATTTAGTCACAATAGCCCGAATAGCCGCTTCAGTGGGTCGATTAAACTGACCATAAAATGGAAGATGAACGCGCGATGAACTTTCTTAACAGAGCACACAATTCAATGATTTGCAAGCGTTGTTCGTTTGTAAGACGATTCATGGTTAAATTATAGACCAAACTGAAGATGTTTGACAGTGAAACAAAACACGAAACGTGCGTGAGCTGTTTAAACCAGTGTTGACAAAAACGATAATAGATAAAAAATCACCCGTTATTAGGGGATATTGTTCGATTTTGTTGGAGATCATAGGGGACGTACTACATTTCGGATCAAAAGAGGACAAGAGTATGACATTTCCCCAGATCTGCAATGCTTTGAAAACAAATCTTAGGCCGTTGGCTTCATCAGTTGTTCTGAAAGTTTTGGTTGATTGTACACTAATCATGGTTTAAGTCAACTTTTTTCAAAGTATCACGTGTAACTCAGTCCAATAACTAGCTAAGGCCCTTGGAAAGGCTCTCGAAGAGCCTTTTTGTTTCGAATCTCTGTCGAAATGATTTGAAACAGAAAAATCATCTTTCTTTTCTCCTGCTGATTATTCGTTTATATTTTACAAAACTCATCTATAATTCCATTACGAGTTTCTTCTTCTTTTTATTTTATTTTTACTCTCTTCTACTTCGTCTACTTATTTATTATTACGTTTATCGTTTGTTGTTTTTGTTGTTGGCTGTTATTAATATGCAACTCTCTTCATACATTATTCGAAAACATATTGCAAACAGAACCAGAGCCAGCGTCAGAGCTAGAATATAACAGCCATCTCTCCCTCAGGTGCTACTGTTGCTCCTGCTGATGGTATAATGCTAGTGCATGAGTAAAACACAAGAAAACTTCTTTTTTAGATATTAAGAATGAAAATAATAACAACAACAACAACAACAACAATAATAATAGCAATCAGAATAAATGGAATCAATAGAAGAAAATCATCAGGAATAAAATAGAAAATAAAATATATTGATAAAGGATACTGAAGGGGAGGGGGGATGAGTTAAAAAGGGGGAGAGTAATATGAAAAGTCAAAGTAAATAGTTTGGCATTGAAGGATGGTAACAGGAGAGGAAATAATTATCGGTTGAGTGAACAGTAAGTAGGTTTATTCGATTTACCTAGTGCGCGTGGCAAGGGGAGGTAAATAACAAGGAGTAGGGTTCCTAAGTAGGAATAAAAACTGTACATACATACGCGACAGGAATGAATACATGTCTTATGTGTATCGGGTTGGTCATTCAGTGCTTTTAAAACCGCATGCCTAAGAATCTTGATGGATGTTAAATATTTTTCATTCAAAGTGTCATATATTTGTGGTCATTTTTCAAACAGTTTTGTAAGAGAAAGAGTTAGCTGCCTTAGGCCCCATCTTAAGCCATCTTAAGCCTCATCTAGCACCTGCTTCTCATATAAAGTACAACACATGCACCATTTGAAACCGGCTAAAAAAGCGGACTTAATAAAACTCAGAAAGTGGGCAGTTATCCTTACTTACACCAAACACCATCCCAAAGTTTTTCAGGGCAATAGGATTCGAAGCAACATTATAGGAACGACAGTACAGTAGACCCTATTACCACAATATTACGGCAATACTACATGACAAAACTATTGTTACGTTTTTTAACTTTTAAAGACGTTTAAAATATGAGCTCGTTGGTTGCAAAAAAAAATAAAAATAAATTTGATGTTTAGTTTTAATTAAAATTCTTTATTATTCGAACAATTCTGTGGAGCACTGTTCACAACTTGATGTAAACAACAACAATTGCTTTTCTTTGTTATTTCTCTTCGCATAAACCAAACAGATCTTTGTAACGGAGATCTTCAAACCACGATTACATACTTCAAACGCACCGCATCTTCACCTATGACTGACTGAACTTCACTTACTCACTCGCTTGCTTAGCTTTACCTTTTATATGGCAGGGTAAACAGTCTGATGAATGCTCTTGAAGGCGAATGTTCATGACTTCCCCTTCTCGAAATCTCTATACATTTAAACATCGTTGTTTACATTTATTCTTGTAATGTTTGTTGTTGTATTTTTGTTTACTTGTTTACCATATATTTTATGCTGGTGTTTGCTGTTATATTATGCAGTACAATAATTTGTAAACTTGTTTGTTTACCATATTGTTTTGTTTTTGTAGCTTTTGTTTAGAATTTTAATGTTAAGCGATGTAAATGCAAAACACCAGGATCTTGATTTTTCCTTTTTCGTAACATTATTATCACAATACTATGGGGCCTCTACATGACAAGACCATGAACAAATTAAAGGCACGATTACTATTTGATAGTATAATGGGTCAATTCGACCTCCGGGTACTGTACTTGTCTTTATTGACAAGTACACGTCCTCTAACCTAACGTAACATTACTGTTTGATAACCGAATATTGGCATGTAATTGAAGAGTCTGAAATGGAGGATTTTCGGTTTCACCAGGATGATGTCTCGACCTCACAACACTGCCAAATAAGAAGCAGCTTAAAAGTACTGTCTGTTGCAGTATCAATTTGCCTTTTAACTATTTCGTGCACTGTGTTTTTGTTCCATTTTCCCCAATTTCGATAGTTTTTCTTCTTCATCTTCTTGTTTTTAAGCGATTTTTCATTTTCCATTTTCATATTTCGTTGCAATGATTTCCGCATCAAATATTGATGCAATTCGTTTGTTCGAAATTCGTTCGAATTTCGAAATAAAAATCCATTGACGGTGCTGTAGTAGGAAACGGAGACAGACAGGAATTTGAGAGCAAAAAAAGAAAAAGAAATACAAGAAATGATAACAATTTAGATGACAAGGGACAGGAGCAGGAAATGCCCTACAATAAGGCAACTAAATAAATAGTTTCCGTTGTGCTACATGCAGGCCTCAGACAAATGAAGAAAGAGAAGAGGAAAAACTGTTATTAAAGAAAGAAATTGAAATTGAAATTTAAAAGAAATTTAATATTTTTAACGCTTATATAAGTTGGTAGATGTAGAAGGTAACAGTGCTTTAAAAATTAATGAAAATTTCTTCATCACCGCTAATGGCAAATTTCTGTTAAATTTTTTGTAATGCCCCTCGTTATTTAGATTTTTCCTTTATTTTATTTAAATTTTTTGTATGAGTCAGTTAGTCTGACTATTTCTTCTTCCTCTTTATCTTATCCTCTTCAATATTTGTTTGTATTTGTTTCAGTTCATTGATCCTTTTTCATTTCAATTCCAACTTGATTGGTTTCCAAGTCAATATGATGGAGAAAAAAATATTCACAGAAAAAAAAAACCAACAAAAAAAAAAGAAAAAAAAAAGATTTTGTCTGGCTGGTCTAAAGTCATCATCTATCCGTACCGGCTATGGGATAAACGTTGGCAAAAAAGACTGTCGAGAAAATATTGCTGCCGATACGGATGATATTTCAAGTCATTTGTCCAAATGATGAGCATGATTTGAATATGAGACTTTGCATCCACGCCTGTCTGTATGTATGTATGTGTGTGTACATATGCATGCGAAGTATTTCTTCTATTTTTGAATTTCATTTCAAATGGCAAAAAAACAAAAAAACAAAAAAATGTTGAAGAATTTTTAATCTTACACTTGACACTCGCTTGACGGGTGGTTATTCAAACTTTTGCTTGGTAGGTAAGTAGGCCTGAGGACTTGTATAGCCAGTGCAAAAAACACCCATATTCCTTTTAGAAAAGGGTGGGAGGGGAATACAGAGAGAATACAGAGCTTTTAGGTAAAAGGGGATGTTTCTCGTACCATTGCTCGTTACCGTGATACTGGCAGTGTTGCATCGCGTCCAAAAAGTGGACGAAAAAAAAAACGGTAACAACACCAGAAATGATCCGAAAAGTGAAAGCCAGATTTGATCGAAATCCACGCCGCAGAGGTAGAAAGATTGCTCATGAGCTGAACATATCGCGAGAACGGATGCAACACATATTGAAAAATGAGCTTGGACTAAAGCCATTGAAGTACCAAAAAGTGCAAGAGCTCACCGATGGGCAAAAAAAAGTTAGACTGGAAAGAGCCAAGGAGTTACTTCGCTTGCACAAAAGTGGCCAGTTACCGAATTTGGTTTTCTCCGATGAGAAGACATTTCAAATTGAGCATTTTGTGAACAAACAAAATGATCGGATTTACTTGCCAAAGAGGTCAGCTGAAAACTTACACCTGCGATTGGCCACCAGAACTTAAGCGCCGCCGATTTCAATAGTGTAGGCCGCCGTAACGGCCGTTGGTCGATAACCGCTCGTATTCATCGACCGTGGGGTCAAAAAAAATGCCGAATATTATCGGGAAAATGTCTTAAAGACAGTATTGAAGCCCTGGGCAGACAAACATTTCGGCCGCAGATCATGGACATTCCAACAGGACTCAGCACCACCGCACTCAGCACGCCTCAACCAAGAATGGCTTAAAAAGGAGGTTCCTCGCTTCATTTCTACCGCACAATGGCCACCAAAATCTACGGATCTCAATCCGTTGGACTTTTGTGCCTGGGGTATTTTAAAGAGTAAGGTTCTCACTAAAAAATACCAAAGTGTCGATCATCTCAAGACGGCGCTTCGCCGGGAATGGGCCAAAATACCGCAGAGCCACTTTCGTACAGCCTGTGATGGCTTTGTCGGCCGTTTAAAGGCCATAATTCGTACCAAAGGTGGCCAATTAGAACAAATCTAAACTGATTCTAAAATTTGATGTTATTTCCAACATTTTTTGCTTTTGAACAATAAAATTAAAAAAGAAAATTAAAAAAATATAGCGCTCTACTTTGTTGCATTATATATCAGCCACCCTGTATGTAGACAGAAAGTTTAAATCAACAGTAAAGACTATGAACACTATCGTCTTCAACTCTTCCTCATCTCTATATACCCTGTGGAGGATTCAGATTGAGATCTATCCCAGATTTCCACCAGCATATCGTATCTTTTACATCTACCGAACGACTTACGGCCAACAACTATGTCATAAATCGAGTAGGAATCTTTTCATTTACAGAAATGACTGACTCGATACGGTCCAAAGACTCTTATGGAGTCCTTATAATTACAAACCACGAGTGGCTAACTACAGGCCGATTTTATCGCAATTAAGTAAGAACCTAAGTTAGCACAAAAGGGCTTAACAGCGGCCTCAAGAATATTTTAAAGCAACAAATATCGCCGTCTAAAAACCACTGGAGTTATTAGCCAATTTATAATGAAAAGCTTTAGTCCACGATTTTCACGAAAGACCCTAAAGCCAGTGTCCCCATTTGAAATTGAAAAAGATTTTCTCAGAAAAAATTTTGTTACTGCCATCACACGAGGCTCAGGTGTATATTTCTTTACAGACACACTTCACAAAATGGCTTAATTTGACAAATATTGGTTACATTTATGGTCTTTGGAAGATCAAAAAAAAAGAAAGAAAACAAACTAGAACGGATGCAAAAATAAATACGATTGGATGCTAAAAATAAGAAATAAATTCAGGCTCATCGAACTGAAAGAAGAGGGGAATGAACGTAAAAATTTTAGTTTTAAAAAAACGCCAACGAGAAATTTGTGTTGCATTTGATTTATTTTCGAAAGGTTATGAACTTATGGCTGTCGGCGTTGGAAGATATCTGGAATGCTTATTACCAATGCCTTGACTACAACCAGAGCACTTTACGCATTTCAAAATTAACTTCCTATTGATCTTCTTCTACAAAAGCAAGTCAATCTTCCTACAAACGTGGAGTCTAAGCAACTCTACAGACATTCCAGAGTGATGGACGCTTGCCCTCAATATTTATTACTTACTGTTACAGCTTTAATGTCAAGGCTTATAATTTTTTAAGAGCTATAGGAAATTTAAAAAAAAAAAACACTTAAAATTCAGAAAAATGCATGAAATCTTTATTTGAATCGATATTACGGTCCATATAATTTAATGTTTGAAGATTATTTCATGCAAAATGTTGACCGCGACTGCGCCTCAAAAGGTCCATCCGCTTAGTCTAATTTTGGCATACTCTTTCCAACATTTCGGCCGATATCTCACGAATAAATGCTTGTTGTCTTCCAATGCTTCAATTGAAGCTTGTCTGTATAGACATGAGCTTTAACATAGCCCCACAAAAAATAGTCTAAAGGCTTTAAATCGCACGATATAGTCGGCCAATTGGCCGGTCCCGAACGTGAAATAAAATGTTCACCGAACTCGCCTCTCAATAAGTCCATTGTTACGCGTGCTGTGTGGCATGTGGCACCGTCTTGTTGAAACCACATGTCACGCAAGTCAAGCTCTTGCATTTTGGGCAAAAAAAAACTTGTTAATCATCTCACGGTAGCGCTCACCATTCACAGTTACGTTACGATTCGCAGCATCTTTGAAGAAGTACGGTCCAATGATGCCACCAGCCATAAACCGCACCAAACTGTGACTTTTTCTGGATGCATTGGTAGCTTTTGCAATACTTCTGGCTGATCTTCACTCCAAAATCGACAATTCTGCTTACTTACGTATCCATTGAGCCAAAAATGAGCTTCGTCGCTGAACACAATTTTTCGATAAAGAAGTGGATCTTCGGCCAACTTTCCAAGAGCCCATTCAACAAAAATTCTGCGTTGCGGTAGGTCGTTCGGCTTCAATTCTTGCACCAGCTGTATTTTGAAAGGCTTCACACCTAAAATTTTCCACGTTGTTAAGTTACAGAGGCCCAATTGCTACGACCGGCGACGAACCGATAATTTATGGTCCTCATTAACACTGGCCCAATACACTCTACGTGAGTTTGTGGTTTAATGTCCAACAATGTAAATTTGGTGCGAAATTTAGTCGCAATAGCCCGAATAGCGGCTTCAGTGGGTCGATTAAACTGACTTCCATAAAATGGAAGAAGCGCGCGATGAACTTTCTTAACAGAGCCACGCATTTTGATAATAAAATTCAATGATTTGCAAGCGTTATTTGTTTGTAAGACGCTTCGTGGTTAAATTATTGACCAAACTGAAGATGTTTGACAGTGAAACAAAACATGAAACGTGCCTGAGCTCTTTAAACCAGTGTTGCCAAAACGATAATAGCTAAAAAATCACCCGTTATGTCCCCTGGCGAAGGCAAATTCAAAAAGTACTTCTAACTTGCCAGACCCTATAGTTTGTTACAGCTGTCGTGTGTGGAATCAAGATTATATTGGCTTAAATTAATAACTTCTTAACAATGCTTAAATAATTTCTCTTTAAAACTTTTTTAAATGGACAATAAACGTAAAGGAGAAAAAATAAATCCGTTTATCTTAAACTTAAGTCTGGCTTTTCATGTTTATTTTTTGTTTTAAATTTTTTTCCCCTCAAAAAAGAAAAACTCTGTGTTGCAATGTGTACAACCATGCCGGGGCAACATGTACGGCAGACATAATTAAACATGTCGTAGGAAAAGTATAAAAAAAATTAAAACATTTTAAATGACATCTTAATCTTCTTAATATTCATTTTATTGTTAAAAGCCAGAATAAAATAATAAAACCGAGAGCCCGGCAAGTAATTCTTTCATTTAAAATTTTGTGCATGCAAGTGTATACATAAGGACACAGTGCATGGACACAAAATAAAACAGAAAAAGAAAAAATGTATACAAGCCTGGATCACATAAATCATTACAATATTGCAGTTTACTTTAAGCGCAATAAAATTAAAAATCCGAAACTAAAAAAAAAATACCAGAAATTTAACACATAAAATTGACAACAAACAGTTCGTAATGAATTGCCCATTGAAATAAGAAGAAGAGAGAGAGATCGACATACATTTTCTTCCTTTAGCAGCCTGAAATTATGCTTTACTTTCTACTTTACTTAGCCCCGGTACTGTTCTATCGGGTCCGCCATCTAATATTGTTTTTTCAACAAGTGCTTATTTCGTGAATGGTAACACTTAGCTCATGTCTGATTTGACAGATAATTTAGTTTTATCCTTCCGCTGAACGAATATGATTGTGTATACGCTTGAACAACGCTGGGAAATATTGTGACATTACTTTGAAAATCATATGGTAATGTTGCAGAATGTGTGCGAAAATAGCGTACGGATTTTGGAAAAAGAGAAGCACCGTCAGCTCCGTATGTTCGTTATCTTGTGAAAAAAGTGAAAGAAACTGGCATCCTCATCGATAAACCAAAGCGTGAAAAGCCAAAAACAGTGCGTACAGCCGAGAATATTGCTGCTGTGGCAGAAAGTGTGCGTGAAGGGCCATCAACATCAACTCAGCGTCTTTCTCAACAATTGAACATTTCGGAGACATCATTGAAACGAATTTTGTCTGACGCTATACAAAGTCCAATTGGTTCAGAAGTTGAAGCCAATTGACCATCCAATGCGTTTTCGCTTCGCCGTGGCCTAGTAGGTAGTGTGTTGGCTTATTAGACGAAAAGCCAGGGTTCGAGCCCCAGGCCAGATATCAAAATAAAATACAAAAAGCATTTTTTCGGCGTCTTCCTCTCAGCAGATTTCTGGTAAAAATTCTGAGAGTAAAAATAAAATTGCCATGAAAAGTTTCTCAAGAAATCTGTCGTTCGGAGTCGACTTTAAACAGTATGTCCCGCCACTCATGTATAAAAATTAACACACACAACATAAGTGGTGTGAGAAACTAGGTCGTAATCCTGACTGAAGGGTTGTAATGACCAATTATGTATGTATGTAAGTGGGCCTGCGATCGACTTACAGAAGAAGCCGATTTTGGCAAAAAAAATCATCTTTTCAGATGAAGCTCATTTTGATCTTGGCGGGTATGTAAACAAGCAAAAAATTGTCGCATTTGGGGCACAGAAAACCCGCATGCATACATTGAAAAGCCGACGCATCCAAAACGGGTCACTGTTTGGTGCGGATTTTGGTCCAGAGGCATAATCGGGCCATTTTTGTTCGAAAATGAGCAAGGAGTGGCCGTTACAGTTAATGGCGATCGTTATCGGGCCATGTTGAACAAATTTTTGTTCACAAAAATTGAAGAGAAGGATATTGGCAACATTTGGTTTCAACAGGACGGCGCTACGTGCCACACAGCCGAAGCTACACTCGATGTTTTGCGCCCTGTTTTTGAAAATCGCATTATCAGCCGCAGAGCTGATGTCGTTTGGCCACCTCGGAGCTGCGATTTGACACCGTTGAACTATTATTTGTGGGGTGCCGTCAAAGATAAGTGTTACGCCGACAAGCCACAGACAATTGACGCTTTAAAGGACAATATTCGTGAAACCATTGGTGAAATACAGCTGCACACAATCGATAATGTGCTTAAAAATTGGACCCATCGTATAGGCTACTGCATGGCCAGCCGAGGCAGCCATTTGAATGAAATTATTTTCCAATTATTAACCGGAAGGATTGTACTTTCAAATAAAAAAAGAAATTTGAGAAAATATTCAGTCGGTTTTTTTTTAAAAGCATTTTCAAACAAAAAAAGTTAATTGGCGGACCCTTTAAAAGTAAAGTAAGCATTTACTACAACAGATACATACATATGTTGGCTTTTTAAAGAGTAAGTGACCATAGAATAACTTCTATTTACTGTCACGCTCTCTCTCTCTCTATCTCTCTCTCTATCTCTCTCTCTCTCTCTCTCTCTCTCTCTGTCTCCCTCTCCCTCCCAATGTGTGTGTCACCCTGAGAGAAAGTCTATTGCGGTTTATTGCGCTGCGAACATTTTGATTATTGTGAACGAAATATATGACGACGATATTATTGTCAGCGCAATAATATTTTTTTCTTTTTGCTCTCTTTCTCTTCCCTGCTCTCTCACTCACTCATATTAATTTCTGACATCAGCATTGTATGAGTGTATGTGTGTGTGTGTGTATCTTTATAACTTTTTATGACCATAATTGACAAAGGCAAAGTGACAGAGAGAAAATGTAATGAAACATTTCAAATTTATTGTTGCTGCTGTTGTTGTTATTATTGTCGTTGTCCTTATGGTTGGTGTCGTAGTTTTCATAACACAAAATATATAAAAAAAGACGTGAAAAAAACGTCAGCGGAAAACGTAAAAATTTTTGTATTGACATGTGTAGTCAATAATTCGTCGCTGTAAATAAAGCGTAAATATCTGTGTTAAAACCGGTTGAAATTAAATGCCTTAGAGCCTTACTGAGGGCCTAACTCCTAACCCTTTACTTAAGTATCCTGACAGGCCGCCTTTAATTATTCCTGTAAAGTTTAAATGTCACGTATTTGTTATACATTTTAACAGTTACTGTCCTCTTATTCTCTCTGTTTCTCTCTGCCAGTTCTTGCATAATTTCAGTATTGCCATGTCAACAATAAAATAATTTAATTGTTGCCTTCATTTTATAATAAATGCTCGCATACGTTTACAAGTCAAGTCCTCCTGCTCTGGCTGTGTAATAAATATCATTTTTACTGTCATTAATTAATTCCCTTGTTTTACTCTCTTTTCTCTTCTTTTCCTTTCAGGTCACCGACTGGGGTGTGGAACAGTGTCGCTCCATGCATGTGCACATTAAATCGCCACCACGTTTGCGTGTAGATCCGGCCAGTGTAACCCTACACAAGGGCGATTCCTTGCGTGTACGTTGCTTATCGCCCGGCAATGATGATATTAAACGTTACGCCCAATTGGGTTATAGTTGGACTCGCAATGGTAATTTATTTCAATCGGATCCTAAGACCGTAATGTGGGAGGATTTGTATCCAGATGGCAGCATTCTAAAGATCAATAACATACAGAAATCGGCCGAATACTCTTGCGTGGTATCGAACACTGTGAAACCAGTTTCCAAGAGTGTCTACATAACAGTTATAGACCGTAATGCCGTACACGTGTGTCATGCTGACACTGCTTATGCAGTACATTGGCCCACTAGTGCCCCTGGTGGTGTGGCTGTTATTTCCGATTGTCCTCGTGGCTTTGAAGGTTTTTCACGACGCACATGTGAGAAAAGGGATGCCGGTAATTCTACTTGGCTAACACCCGACTTTTCGAATTGCATACGCGATCAATTGTTAATGATTTACAATAAGTTTCGTGCCTTGGTATCGGGTTTTCAGCAGACTACCACATCGGAATTGCTGAAAGCGTGTTTGGGCTATACTTTGAGGCGTTATAAGCAATTCTTGCCCGGGGAAGCAGGATTTCTGATAGACATGTTGCATGAGGTAAGTAAAAAAAGATGAAGGGACCAAAAAGGAATAACATTTTGCAAAATTTTATACTTATTCCGATTAAAAACGCGCCTCAAAAAAGTACCCAGAAAAAGTACCAAAATGTAGTATCAAAATTTCGCTTTTAATAAAACTTTTTACCTTTTCATAAACGATAAAGTTTAATTATGTACTTTACAAAACAAAAAAAGTACCAACAAAAAAATGGCAAAAATAAAAGTACCACAAAAAAAGGACCAAAATGTATTAAAAAATTATTCCAAAAAGTATTCAAAATTTTAATTTGAATGAAACCTATTAACTTTCCATAAAGTACAAAATAAAATTGAGTACTTTGCCAAACAAAAAAGTACCAAGAAAAATGACAAAAAAAAGTACCAAAAAAAGTACCAAAATGTAGTAAAAAATGAACCCAAAAAGTGAAACAAAACATATTGAAACCTTTTCATAAAGGCTAAAGTAAAATTTAGTACTTTGTCAAACTAAAGAGTAACAAAATAGTGACAAAAGAGTACCAAGAAAGAAGTATCAAAATGTAGAACAAAAGCCACCCAAAAAAATTAAATAAAACTTGTTACAACTCATAAGGGATAAAAATAAAATTGAGTACTTTGTGAAACAAAAAAATGGACCGAAAAAATGCCCTAAAAAGTACCAAGAAAAAGTACCAAAACATAGTACATTACATTACAACCTTTTCATAAAGTATAAAATGAAATTGAGTACTTTTTTTAAACAAAAAAGTACCCCAAAAGTACAAAAAAATACATTTAAAAATTTGCATTTTAAATTTTGGATAAAATTGTACCAAAAAAATGATAAAAAAAGTTGCTTTAAAAAGTACCCAGAAAAATTACCACGAAAAAAGTAGCCTTTGGACAACATAGCGTCAAAACGTACGAAAAACTACCTTTAATAATGATTAAGAAGTACCTTTAAAAATGAGAAAATGTACCAAGAAAAAAAAGTACCATTATTTCAATTTAATTTTAAATTTCCAACAACAGTATAAAGTATAAAATGAAATTGAGTAGTTTTTTAAAACAAAAAAGTATCACAAAAGTACAAAAAAGTACATTCAAAAATTTGAATTTTAAATTTTGTGTAAAATTGTACCAAAAAGGTGATAAATAAGTTGCTTTAAAAAGTACCGAGAAAAAGTACAAAGAAAAATTACAACGAAAAAGTACCCTTTTGAGTAACATGACCCAAAAAGTACGAAAAAGTACCTTTAATAATGATAAAGAAGTACCTTTAAAAATGAGTAAATGTACCAAGAAAAAAGTACCATAATTTCAATTTCATTTTAAATTTCCAACAACAGTATAAAATATAAACTGAAATTGAGTACTTTTTTAAAACAAAAATGTACCCCAAAATACAAAAAAGTACATTTATAAATTTGAATTTTAAATTTTTGGATAAAATAGCACCAAAAAGCGATAAAAAGTTGCTTTAAAAGAGTACAGAGAAAAAGTACCACTAAAAAGTACCCTTTGGATAACATAACGCCAAAAAGTATGAAAAAAGTACCTTTAATAATGATTAAGAAGTACCTTTAAAAATGAGAAAATGTACCCCACAAAAAAGGTACCATAATTTCAATTTAATTTCTCATTCTTTCAAAAAGTACCAAATTTCTTACTTACCAAAATGTGTGTTATTTCTTATGCCTTAAATTATTCTAGGTTTTAAAGAAACGAGAAAGTTTTTTTATTTTCCAACACGAGTTCGTTTAGTTTTTATCTTTTCAAACCCCAAACATTTGTCATGATAACACTGAGACAAGAATTATGATTCTACTGGCATTCTACTCCTGTTCATATACAATAAGAGTCACAATTTGTGACACTTTTTTTCAAGGATTTCCAAACAAAAAAAAAGAATGTAAAGTTTTTAGCCAACCTTTAGGTAACAGACGTTATGTTGAGAATGAATTTTTGTTTGTTTTTTTTTTTCAAACATAATTTCCATTCTAAATCCCTTAAGAATTATTTAAACAAATATGAAAATTTACACACAGAAAAAGAAAGTTTTTCTCTGTTTGCTTTTCAAAGAAAAAAAGAAAAGAAAAGACTTTTTCGACATTTGAAATGTGTAGCAAAAAAAAAAGGTGTATAAAGTTTTGAAACAAATATGAACTGCAGGGTAGGAGGGAAGGTAAGAAGAAAATGTTAAAGAAATGTTAGGAAAATTTCCAAAACTAAAGGGAATTGAAATTCCATAAAAATCCTTAGAATTCTTTTTAAATAAAATTTAAAAAATTAAATCTAATTTTCCATTTCCTCTCCCTTCTTTTTCTTGTGATAAATGCCTTCCACAGCTCGATAATTATTTACAACTGAAAGGCACTCAACTGGAACGTGAAATGGCCGCTGAGATAATTTTGCATATTTTAGATAAAGTCATGCAAAATACCCAATCATTGAATAGTCAACAGGTAAGTGCTCTTCTCTACATTGTTTTTATTGCAACACAATACAAAAATTTATCCGTGATTTCAACCAAATGCAAATGCCAAAATACCACAACCGTTTTGCACAGTTATTTACACCGAAACACACACAAACCCAAATAAAAAAACTCAAATCAAAAATGAAAATCATTTGGAAAAATGAAAATAAAAAACAAAATATTTAAATATGTATTCCATTTATTCCATTCATTTATTGTTAATATTTAGACCATAACCGTGATAATTTATTGGATTTTTGTTTGAGTTTTTCCAAGCCATCAAACTGCTGCTCACTCATACACACTCCAATGCAGGTTGTATCAGCATCAAACACTAAATGTTGGTTGGGTCCACCGGACGTATGATTAATATTTATTTTGATTTCTTTACATGCATTCATATATACATAATTGGTCCTTACAATCCTTCAGTCAGGATTATGGATCTAGTTTCTCACACCACTTACTTTGTGTGCGTAAATTTTATACATGAATAGGGGGACCTACAGTTTAAAGTCGACTGCGAACGACAGATTTTTGAGAAACTTTTTCATGGCAATTTTATTTCACTCCCAGAATTTGTGCCCGAAATCTGCTGAGAGGAAGTCGAAGAAGAAATTTTTGTTCATATTTCGTTTTGCTGGAGATGTCTGACCTGGGTTTTGGTTTCAAAATTTAAAATCAAATAAAGCACACATAAGGATATGATATCGATTAAATGTTTATTTCATAAGTATGCCTGGAAAAGGCTACTTTATCTAACGTCAGACAGTTTCGTCAGAATTCTCGCAATATTCTGGGCCGACACATTAAGCAAGAGAGACTTCTTCATCCTCCTTCTAATCACAACTTCAGTAAAAATCACACGAGAGAGCATCAATCCGACGTACATGCCTCCCTATTACACAATGTTCCATGAGGACTTGAAGTGGCCGTAGTCTAGTAGGTAGTGTGTTGACTTATTAGACGTAAAGCCAGGGTTCGAGACCCAGGCCAGACATCAAGACAAAATACAAAAAATCGGCGACTTCCTCTCAGCCGATTTCTGGTAAGAACTATGAGAGTAAAAATAAAATTGCCATGAAAAGTTTCACAAAAATCTATCGTTCGGAGTCGACTTTAAACTATAGGTCCCACCACTCATGTATAAAATTAACACACACAACATAAGTGGTGTGAGAAACTAGGACGTTGTACAATGGGTCAATTCGATTTCCGGGTACTGTACTTGTCTTAATTGGCAAGTATACGTCCCCTAACCTAACCTAACATAACCTCCATAAGGACTAAATGAATGCCAAGTCTAACGAGAAAAATGATCTGTTTCGTCTTACCTAGTATAGGATTCGTCTACCTCAACCTAGTAGTAAAGTAGGACCTCTTTTCTAACAAGGATGCACTTACCAAGGAGTGGAATTTTTCCTTAATTTTTTGCCTTATCGTGGTCAAGAGGTTTCTTTTTATGCATCACGTACGGGAGTTTATCAGTGTGGTATCCTTTCTGGTCATTACGTCTGCTAACACAGAGGCCATCATAATAATTTCGCATTTCCTTAGAAAAACACAGTTTTGAAAGGGAATTTATCGCAGCCTATATGAGTATTTCAGTATATTCCCAGGGAATATTCAGCCCCCATTTAATCGCAATAAGAAAGTCGTCGTATTCTAGTAGATAGTATGTTCGCTTTGTAGATGTGCGGCCACGGTTCAAACCCCAGGTCAGACATCAAAACGAAATATGAAAAAATATTTCTTCGGCGACTTCCTTTCAGCAGATCTCTGGCAAAAACTCTGAGAGTGAAATAAAAAATTACCATGAAAAGTTTCTCAAAAATCTGCCGTTCGGAGTCGACTTTAAACTGTAGGTCCCGCCACTCATGTATAAAAATTAACACAAATGAGAAACTAGGCCGTAATCCTGACTGAAGGGTTGTAATGACCAATTATGTATGTATGTATGAGGATAGACATGACTTCTGCCTGAAAGACACTGCAATGATGAGGAAATTTTTCATAAGTTCTTGATATGCAAGTCATTGATCCATCTAACCTTTGGCCTTTGGTGTATATTTCAGAAGAATTTAAAACAAAATCTGGCTACGCTGTCCAGGTAACTGTGTTTGGGATGAGAAAATCTAAGCTACTGTTAAGAGTACCATACGCTAGGTCATAACCGAGGAATAAGGGTCTCTGAATCTAGCAAGTTAATGAAATGATTTAATGAAGACCAAAAATTACATTTAAAGAGACATGTGGTCCCTAATGTAGGACTCTTTAGATTTAATTTTATTCTAATAAAAATCTTCTAATCAAGCTGTTTGACATTGATTGTCTTAAACCACAGAACAACGCAATTTTGTAATAATTTTTCTATTTACAACACAACACTGTGGAGTATGCAAATTAGTTTTAATTTTATTTTTATTTAATTTCTGCATTCTTCTTCATATTTTTCCATATTTTTTTAACAATTTTTATTTTCTTTCTTAATTTAAACAGCATCGCCTCATACACATATGTTGCACACTGGTTTTACACAATAATTCTACACCCAATTGGCAACAAAAAAAAAGGAAAACAAAATGGGAAGCATACCCTACCACTGTAAAATAAGAAATTGAATAGTTTATTAAAAAAACGAGAGAGAGAGAGAGAGAGAGAGAGAGAGCAAAATAACACACGTACATGTTATATGTATGTGTAGTCATGTGTGTGAGTTCAAGTATGAAAATGTTTCCATAATATTATGCCTCTTCATACATATCAGAGACATAAAAAAGTAATTTGTCTATCCAATAGTATTTAAAAATACACACAATCATACACAATCAAGGGGACATACACACACATACATAGGGACAGTTGGAGAGAGAGTAACAGTAATAAAAAGAAAGAGACACTTTGTAATGTATGTGTGTGTGTGTGTACGTATTTTATATTGTGTATGTATAAATATTTTAAATTAAAAAAAAGAAGAGAAATAATAATAATAGACATGAATATTTACACACACACATACACATACATATACGTATACATGTACGTGTATACTAACTGTGTTATGATGGAAGAGCTTACGTAGCATAAGAGCATTTACTTACCCATACTATGTAGGCAACGAGTTATCCATTTAAGGGCTTCAAAACTGCGAAATGGTTTCATTTGAATTGACAATCATTTTGTAAAAGACTTACAATTTTGTTTTTCCATCAAATACCGTGTAAAAATGTATGTAAATTGACGACAAAATTGGTGATTCGAAACGTGACCACTGTAAGGGCGTTCATAACACAGCCCTGCATGGGTTTTGCAAATAAGATGGCTTCAGGTGTTTCCGAAGCCATTTTCGCTGATTACAGATCTTCATTCAGATTTAAAAAATTCAAAATGGCGGATCCAATATGGCGGTCAAGTAAATCTGATTAATTTTTATAAACCTCGACCGCCATATTGGATCCGGCATTTTGAATTTTAAAAAATTTAAAATGTCGGATCCAATATGGCGGTCAAGTAAATCTGATTAATTTTTATAAACCTCGACCGCCATATTGGATACGCCATTTTGAATTTTTTTTAAATCTGAATGAAGATCTGTAATCAGCGATTCCAAAAACCGCGAGTAACAATTTTCAAGTAAATCTGATTAATTTTTAAGGACCTTCGTAATGTGTTTCTTTTCCTCTTGCACCCCTTGACATAAACCCACCCCCTACTTTATGGGTGCATGCAAACAATTTTGCTTTTGGCTCATTTTAAAGAGCAAAGATCAATTGTCAATTTCTGATAATAGCGATGGTTCTAGCACGTCAGTGTTTAGCTCTACAATGTTTCAAAAATGGCCAAAAACGCTATTTTTAGGGGTTTCAACGCCCTTTTTCTCGAAAACCTGAGTTTTTGAACCCAGATTCGTGTTTAGCGCGCAAAATGCCTTCGGAAACACCTGGAGCCATCTTATTTGCACAAAAAAAGTCAAAATTTGCAGGGCTGTGTAATCGTCCCGCCAGGCAAGGAATTGGCAAAATTATAAACAGACCTGAAGGCCTTGCAGCGTTACAGATGTCGTTAGGCTTGCACATCATCAAAAAGTACACACTGCCAAGAGAAAACTTGGTGGATAATCCTACTTGGTTGATTTCATTGCATTACTTACGGCTCATAATTGCATATTTTGCTTCTGGACTTGCACCTCCCTTCCATATAAAGTCCAATGCAAGCAAGCAATTCAGTCAATCACAATGCCATACCTACGTTGACAGGGTGCTCGAGCAGCAGTGGGTTCTAAATGCTGATTTTTTTATTGGAAATGTTCTTCAGCGTTTAAAACTATCAACAGGGCGAACTATATTACTAACGCCATTACCAAGTTCAAGAGAAACTTTATTATGAGTACCACCAGGACACAGTGATGTTGCCAGAAATGCTGATGCCGATGACGAAGTCGCCGTAGTCTAGTAGGTAGAGTGTTGGCTTATTAGACAAAAAGCCAGGGTTCGAACCCCAGGCCAGACATCAAGACAAAATACAAAAAGTATTTCTTCGGCGACTTCTTCTCAGCAGATTTCTGGTAAGAACTCTGAGAGTAAAAATAAAATTGACATGAAAAGTTTCTCAAAAATCTGTCCTTCGGAGTCGACTTTAAACTGTAGGTACCGCCACTCATGTATAAAAATAACACACACATAATAAGTGGTGTGAGAAACTAGGCCGTAATCCTGACGGAAGGGTTGTAATGGCCAATTATGTATGTATGTTATGTATGATGACCTGTTCAGGGCTGGTATACCAACAACTTCTCAGGACATAACAGCATGCCGATTGCCTCAGATAAACTGAATATTCTCCGGCCGTTTTACAAAGAGTCTCAACTGATTGCTTTCTTTCCTTAAATCTCATGGCCGTCCATTGCACAATTTCGTATCTTACAGGCCAATGCCGTACTGGAAACATGTCGCATCCTCCCCTCATATGATTTTCATAGGGACTTTTGGATTGTGACAAAATGAAATACGAGGAATGGCAGTTAAGTGGGGAAAACAATATGAAACAATTGGCAATAAATCGAGGAGAATTATGTTTTGGTTTGTGATAAAATGAAATGCCAGGGATGGGAGTAAAGTGAGGTAAACAATGTGGAAAGAACTATTGAAAGATAAATAAGTAAAGTTTTTAACACCCACATGCCAATAAAAATTTGTAAAATTTCTTCTTCTTTCTTTTTGTTAAAGTTTAACGGGAAAATATTTTAAACGTTCAAAACGAATAGCGTTGCCTACAGACGTTGTTTAAAACGAAACAACACTCTGTAAGAGAGTATATTGAACTACCGTTTGGGTGTAGTGCTGAGAATCTTTGCCTTAAAGTGGAAAATTGTGATGTGAACATTTCTATTACCTTCTCTAGGTCGTTAGTTAATCATTCAGAAAATTTATAAATTCGTACGGGCCATATATTAGACTCAGAGATGAGGCTACTGCATCTTCTCTATGAACCTTCACAGTAAAGGTCCAGCAGCTAACACTGGTTGGTTGGTGTTAATGGTTGACTGGACAAAGTGAAGAATCGTAATACACAGAAATCCTTAAGGTATACAGATTCTGTAGCACTGTGACTTCTTGAGAAGGTTCAGAATTTCCAATTCGAAAAGAGGAAATGATGTGACTTTTCTCGTGAATGAAGAGGATCAGGTTTTGAAACCTTAAAATGGATAACCCTTTATAAGTGTATGTATGCATACATATTGTAATATGATATATAACAGTGGGGATATATAGGGGAGATACAAATTGTAATAAAGTAATAAAAATAAATCACATTTAAAATGCTAAAAAGAAATCACAAGAAAATAAGAACTAAAAACAGAAGACCAAAGGCCGATAGTTTTTTCTGTTTTATTTGAAATAAAATGAGAAATGTTTACAATGCATTAGCCAAACGAGATAGAGAGGGAGAGAGAAATAGAGAGCTCCAGTGCTATATAAAATTAAATTAAAGTATAAGAACAAGAGGAAATTTATATTTGATTTAATAAATAATTTTCCATACGAATTATTATTATGATATGACAGGAATTTATAATTCTTTAGAACGTATGCGTTACGATATATTAAATATTATTTGTTTAAATTGTTGAGAGACGAATTAAATAGAGGGAGATAGTTCTCCTGAGCATATTAAATAAAATTGTTGCATATTTTCAGGGGCTAAAGTTGTTAGTTAGATTTAGAGCCTCAATTTTTCTTAAAGTATGTTTATTTATAAATTTTGTAAAGGAAATATATTTCTAAGTTTAGAGAAGTAAGAAGATATAAGCAATCCCCACACCAAACTAAATGGTGGAGTTTCTGCTATAAGTATGCTTCTTTTAAAATTGTTTATTTTATAAATATTTGAAATTTGAAATTTTTTTAAACTAAATTTTATTCTGTTTTATTTCATTTTATTTATTTCTAGTTGAAAATAATAAAAAAAAAAAAAATTCCAAATATGCTTTGCAAAAAATGTGTTGCATACTTTCAGGCGTAAAATTTTTTCACAAGAGCACAAAATCTTTACCAATCTTTATAGATTTGAAAGACCTAAAATAAATGATTCATTTGGATTGATTTCCCTTGAAAAACATTTCAATTTAACATGAATTACACAATGAGGTTTCTATCATTATTAAAAACATGTTGCATACTTGTAGGCAATTCAAGTTTTCAAAGGTAGAAAATGTATTTGAATTTCGAAAGCCTGTAAATTTAATTTTTTTGTTTTTTTTTCTCTTGCTCATCAATTTCCATAGAAAAATTTCATTTCAAATTGAAAATCATTTTCATAATGAAATACAAATATTGATTGTTTAAATTAAAAATAAACTTTTGGCAACGAAAACAGTAAAATATGTTTGGAAATTATAGAGAAAATTTGAAAATTGAAAATTGAAAAATAAAATGCTTTTTGCTGCCAACAAAAATTATTCCAATCGATGAGGAAAAAAGTGTAGGCAGTTGATGTAAAATTCAATCAAACAATGTTTGAATTTTTTACACCACATGTAGAGTGTATAATTTTATAAAAAAGACAGCATTTGCCCAATACATGGGCACGTAAAAGTGGATATCAGATCAAGAAAACAGAAACTTACAGGCCACTGTGATATCACAGACCTAATCCTCTACATTCACGAGAAGCGTCATATCATTTTTCTCTTTTCGAAATGAAAATTCTGAACCTTCTCAAGAAGTCACAGTGCTACAGAATCTGTATACCTTAAGGTTTTCTGGGTATCACTATTCCTCACTTTGTCCAGTCGCTCATTAACACCAACCAACCAGTGTTAGCTGCTGGACCCTCACTGTGAAGGTTCGTAGAGAAGGTGTAGTAGCCTCATCTCTGAGTCAAATACATGGCCCGTACGACCTTATAAATATTCTGAATGTTTAACTTAAGATCTAGAGGAGGCAAAAGAAATGTTCACATCACAATTTTCGACTTTAAGGCAAAGATTCTCAGCACTACACCCAATCGGTAGTTCAATACACGTTCGCCCAGAGCGTCGTTTCGTTTTAGGCATTGTTATTCGTTTTGAACGTTTAAAATATTTTCTCGTTAAACTTTGACAAAAAGAAATGAAGAAAATTTCAAATTCAAAGATCCTCAGCACTACACCCAAACGTTAGTTCAATATATTCTCTCACAGCGGGTTGTTTCGTTTTAGGCAACGACTGTAGGCATTGTTATTCGTTTTGAACGTTTAAAATATTTTCTCGTTAAACTTTGACAAAAAAAAAAGAAATGAAGAAAATTTCAAATTTTTATTGGCATGTGGGTGTTGAAAACTTTACTTATTTATCTTTCAATAGTTCTTTCCATATTGTTTTCCTCACTTTACTCCCATCCCTGGCATTTCATTTTGTCACAAACCAAAAGAGAATTCTCCTCGATTTATTGCCAACACTTTAAATCATCATATCAACGTTTATTTCCTCTTCTTCTTCCTCTTTTTTGCCCTCTCTCTGATTCCCTTCCCTATTCTTATTAACTTTTTCTCACACACACACACGCACATCCATTATATTTACCCACACATTAAAAGTTTTATAAGTTATTATCCTAATGATGAGCTGAAGTTTTCTTCTTCCTTTTTTTGTTTCTTTATTCTGCCGCCTTAGTTTTGTTTTTAAAAGTTCAATGACTTTAAAACTGTTGTTGTCCTTCTTCTTCTTTCTTCGTTTACTGTGTGTTTAATTTCAAGTTTAATAACATTATGGCTGAAAGAATTGAAAGAGAACAGAAAAAAAAAGAAAAGAAATGAAATAAAATTATTAAAAAAACAAAACAAGAAATAAAAACAAACAAACAAAGAAAGAAAAAAAATAAGAAAAGTTTTCGACGAAGAAATGAATAAAAAAAAGTAACATTTCCTGGCAGTCGTGTTGTATAAGCAACTATGGAAACGATTTGATAAAACATATTAACAACACGAGGATCAGAGGGCTTCAAGTATAAGGTTTGGTTAGTTAATGTAGGGGACCTCCTTGAAGGAAGAGGTCCCACTAGGCCAGCTATAAGGCCCTTTGTGCTACCACAAACAACATTCAATGCAGGCTTCAAATATTTCATAAAGGAAACCAAACCGAGATGGATGTATTTCGGCCTCCGGTTTGAGGCAAGAGGAAGGCACCCATATATGAGATGATAGACAGTCTCTCCCTCTTTCTCCCATCAACAGCTTCAGCATTTCTTTTGTCCATTTTCTCTTATCTTTCTGTATTTAATTTGACTTCTGCTGCAGTGAGGATTTCATCAAATTTCAGGATCACATGTTCATATGGCCTGGCTTGAATTAGAAAGAAAGAGTAGAGAAATTTAATTATTTCTACGCGTTCCTTAAGTATTAAACAATGCAAGCAACTGAGACTCATAGACGTGGATGGAGCTTCACAGTTCGAAAAGAGGACTCATTTGAGTCACCGTTTTAGGCACTTTTATGCGTTCTTCTGTTATTAGACGATCGTATTTCTAAAATGATAACACATACATACACATACGTAATTGGTCATTACAACCCTTCATTCAGGATTACGACCTAGTTTCTCGCAACACTTATGTTGTGTGCGTTAATGAGCGGTAGGACCTACAGTTTAAAGTCGACTCCGAACAACAAATTTTTTGAGAAACTTTTCATGGCAATTTTATTTACTCTCAGAGTTTTTGCCAGAAATCTGCTGAGAGTTTTTGTATTTAATTTTAATGTCTGGCCTGGAACTCGAACCCTGGCTTTTCGTCTAATAAGCCAACACACTACCTACTAGACCACGGCGACTTCAACTGCTTCTGCAATTCTTTTGCCCAGTTTCTCAAATCTTTCGTATTATTTTGGTTGCTTCTGCATATAATTTTTCTTAAGCTGAAGTGAGGATTTCATCAAATTTCAGGGCTTGGCTTGAATCAGAAACAGAGAGTAGAGAAATTTAATTATTTCTACGCGTTTCTTGAGTATGAAACGATGCATAATCTTAAGCGAGCGGTTGTCCTCTATTTGAGTTAAAATCCTATGTCGTACCCTGAAAGCATTAGCCACAAGAAGTGGAATCTTATAGAATTTTCAGCCTAAGCCTGGGCTAAACTGAGACTCATATACGGGAATGGAGCTTACCAGTTCGAAAAGTGGACGCATTTGAGTCACCGTTTTTGGTACTTTTATGCGTTCTTCTGTTACTAGATGATCGTATTTCAAAATGATAATTCCTCAATGAATAAAGGACACTCTTCAGCTAAAAGATATTGTTACGCTTTTGCCTTTTAAAAACGTTTAAAATATGAGCACGTAGATTGCAAATAAAATAAAAATAAATTTATTCGCACAAGTCTGTGTGTCACTGTTTACAACTTAATGTAAACAACAACAATTGCTTTGTTTGTTATTCCTCTGTTTACACCCCTTGCATAAACAATAACAATTACTAGACAATTATTCGACAGATCTTTAAAACGGAGATTTTTAAACCACGATTACTCTCTTCAAACACACTGCGTCTTCACTTAAGGCTGACTGAACTTTTACTAACTCAGTTGCCTGCTTTGCCTTGCTTTTATTTTGGCAACGTAAACAGTCTGATGAATGTTCTTGAAGACGAACATTCATGACTTCGGCTTCTCGAAACCTCTATACATTTAAGCATCGTTGTTTACATTTATTATTATTGTTTGTGTATTTGGTTTACATTTATTCTTGTAGTGTTGTTGGTGTATTTTTGTTTACTTGTTTACCATTTTTTATGCTGGTGTTTGTTGTTGTATTTTTGTTTACTTGTTTATACATTTTTATGCTGGTGTTTGTTGTTATATTACACAGTGCGATAATTTGTAAACAAGTTCATTGTTTTGTAGCTTTTATTTATAATTTTTATGTTAAGCGATGTAAAAGCAAAATACCAGTATCTAGATTTTTCCTTTTTTTATTGTTAGACCTTTCGTTTTGCAATCACTAAATGGATAAGCCGTTGCAAACATAAAGCAAATGTAGCTCTCATGACAAATTTCAAACACAGAAGTTACTTTACTTCTGCAGGGGTTGAGGGGTGGAGGGATTGAAAAGCCTGTTGAAATAATAATTTCGTTGGTTTAGTTTTCTTGCAAAAGAAAACTTTAAAAACGGAATATTTTTCTTCAATTTTCTTTTGTTGCCAATGCCGCCAATGCAATACAAAGAAATTAGCTAAGAGGGGGGGCGCAATAAAGTTTACTTTTATTTTTATGACGTTGAAAACTTCTTTAATTTCCGTTTTAATATTCAAAACAATAAAAATGCATTAAAGTGCAGTTGAAAATAATTTTTTTCTCTTTCATTTTATAAGACATAAAACAGAAATAAAAATAAAAATAAAAACAAAAACAAAGCAAAACAAAGAAGAAAAAACTTTCGTTTTCGCCGGAATAAAACAAAAGCGTCTGAAGCAAATGAAAACCAATTATGGCAACAAACTTTAAAGTAAAGAAAACTTAAATTAACACATCAGGTTTTCAATTTTTTATTTCATTTTCGTTTTCTTTTTAGTAAAAAAAAGGAAGAAGAATAATATCAACGATAAATAATTTTGAAGAGAGAAAGAAAAAAATTTATTTAAACATGAAATCTAAAATTCATTGACCCTTTTTCCTTCTCTCTCCTTTTCTTTTCGCTTTATTACTGCCATTATTAAGTACTTAAAATGAAATATGTTTTGCTGGTTGCCATTAAATAGACATTCGGCCATACCTTACCAACCAAGCAACCACAAAACCAAACCCAGCCCATCTATATTTCATACTCCATTTGTCTCATGATTTACAACGATTTCCAGCAGACAGTTTTTTAATGGTTCGACAAAAATATTTGCAAGTAAATTTCCTTCTTAACCTTACCCGCCGCCTGTCTACTTCCTTTCGCTTGCTTTTATTGCCTAAAAACATTCCTAAAATTGCAATACGATAGTCGTCTCATCATTCCTTATGCTCTTCTTAAGGGGCAATAGAAGAAGAATAAGAACATCTTAAAAAAATGTTGCAAATCTTTCTCTTTCTTTGCTTCTCTTTCTTTTTTATTACAAATGTTTTCCTAAATAATTTTCTTATCACATGAGACAGATAAAGAGAGAGAGAGCGAAAGAGAGAGAGCGAGACAAAAAGAACGCATGAGAATCTAAAAAAACGCAAGGCTTCAGGGTCCATAAATTTTATATGCAAAAAAGAAAAGAGCACCCAAAAAAATAATAAAGCATTTATGCTCACAAATACTTGAGACCGTCTCCCATCTCTTGTATAATAAAAACAACAGAATGTGAGTGTCTTTTTGTCTGTTTGGATGTAAATGTAGTGTACGAGTATTGTTTAAGGGCCTATGCTACACAACTCATGCATCTTAAAGGAAAAAAAGGCTCATAATTTATAAGAGTCTCTCTTTATATGTCTTGCAACTAGAAAGCAGAGCATGTAAAGCAACCTGCATTGCAAGCAAACCAGCAAACATTTTTTGTTTGTTTTTCTTTAAAGTGTTCTTTATTTAGCATATGAGAACTGGCAGAAGGGCTTTAACACAGTAATACACGCAGATGTCAGCTTGACAGCAATATTTAAGGGTGTTAAGGGATCTAATCGGAACCTATTTTGGTAACACTGTTGTTGTATTATTATTACGATCTATTGTATCGACCTCAATCCATATAAAATATCCCTATAACGTCTCCCTAAACCCTGGCATAATTGAGAATGTTATTCGATGTCCGAAATAATAATATTAACACCGCCCAGGTTTCAAATATTTGTTCTGAAACTTTATCTCTTCATCACAGGATCAACAAAATGGTCTTGAGGCGATTCTATTTCCCAACCAGTGTTCTTCGAGTCTTCAGCGTCTGGTCCCCAAGCTTCTGCTGCATATTCTGATGCATAACTCAAATTTCTGCTCATTCTAGTTGCCCAGTAAAAGGTTAGACTCTCTCAAACTTGACTTGGGAAGGGCATTCACATCTTTCCATTTGCCCTTTCGAGTGCCCTTTTGAGTGTACCTTTCCAAAGATATCTCTCTACTCCGCAAAAAGTTTCTAATCACATTGGCGGCGTGTTAGCTCTCTGACTAAGCACATCTGCTTGCTACCTACCCTACTAACCCTAGTTCCCCTTCCCAGATGATTCAGTTTACTCGGATAGTCCCATTCTACAGTAGAGTTAATCTTATACAGTCGATTTAATCTGATACTAGAAAGTATTCTTATTCAAATTAAAGTGGGATCATCTTTCAATGGCATGGTCGTGGAAAATAGTGTAAAGTTTCACCATGGGAAGCAAATATTTCACTCTTTGACTGTAAATTCCCGACTTGTGTCTTTATTACCGCATAATCTATAGAAAATGGGGACGCCTGTGCGTTACGAACTAGGCCAAGCGTTTCGATGCAGAAAGGATCCAAGATATCTTTTGAACCTCGCCTACTTCGGCATGACACATCTTTTCCACTATAATTCATTAGTCGATCAGTCTAAAGATGTAATGGACGACCACTCTTACCACATACATACATTCTGTTTTCTTTGCTACAACGACTAATTTTAATACCACCCGTCCTATAATCCCAGATATTTAAATAAAATTTATTTTTATTTTTCCTCTTTTTTTTAATTAAAAACATCTCTTTATTATTTTCTAAGTGCTTTACTTAGTATGGCATTCAATTAAATATTTAATAAATATTAAATATTTCCTGTTTGAGTCTTATATCCGGAAGCCATGGAAACTCGTGCACAGTTTTTAATTTACTCGTATTTTTGATTTTATTTTGAGATTTTCCATATTTAAACAATTTGTCAGCAGCTTTACTACATACCATACGATATGGATTGGATTTATTTTTATTTGATTTCTTTTTTTTTTTTTTCAAAAACCAATCAATTTTAACAATTTACACTTAAAAATATCGAAAAATAAATCGAAAACAAAATATCCTGGTTTTCATGCATTTCAAAGCATTTCTATTTGAAACCATGGAAATAACGGGATTTAAAAACCAACAACAACAAAAACAATTTTTGTAATTTGTGTGTATACGTTGTAATGGTTTTGCATTTGATTTTTATATTCACCTGCTCGACTCTCTATGAGAGTAAGTAACACTCTATCAATAGAAATTTGCACACACAAACCCATTGTTACCATGTTTAACAACAAATAACGTATGACTGTGATTTATTTGCTGATGTTAATACACTTGCATAGGCACAACAAATACAAACACACAGAAAAACACTCTGATTTAAACGCAAATATTTTTATTTTGCCAATAACAAAAAACAACAATAAAGAAAATATAAAAACGAAACAAAAACCCAAAGTTTGATTTACGAGCACATGTTGTAAACGACAACCTTTTGTTTACTTTTAGCAAAACAATAACAACAACTTTTACTCTCTGTGCCATACTCTTCCTTTCGCTTGTCCTGCTGCTCTAATTTTTAGCACTCGGAAAACAACAAAACAAACACAAATACAAACACAAACATTTACACTTTGATTTCAGCAAAACAAAATTATTTCGTTCCCTCTCTCTGTCTCATTGCTTGTGGTTGTGTTCAGTTTTTAAAACTGTAACTGTGACTGTATTGGTAACATGAATTTGGTGGGCGTTTATATCGTTAAAAAACAATAGAAATCTTTGCTAAAGAATAAAAGCAAGAAAAAAATCTCTTGAACTCATAAATTATATCCTCTCTCTCTTGCTCTTCTTTGTTAATTTTTTTTGTTTGTTTGTAACAGTATTAGTGGCTAATGTAGCAGTTATAAACAGCCATTAAAGGCACTAGTTTTTCTTCTTCTTCTTCGTGGTATTTGTTTTCAATTATTTTTCTCTTGTATGCCCAGAGTTCAAGGTCATTTTATGAAAAATGTTTCAAGTGTAGCTTAAGCTTTCTCTCTTTCTCTCTCTCTTCTTTTCTGCTTTTCTTATTCTTGTTGTTTTTATTATTAACGGTAATGATTTACTCCATTAAATAAACAATAGAATTATTCTTCAGCTACAATTCAGCTTATTTTAGCAAAATAATGATTTATTATTTGATTAAATCTTATTGGATTTACCCATACACACACACATACACACACATTCTGCTTTTTGACCAGAGTTTTAGTTAAGAACAAAGCAAAGGCAATGAATAATTACACTGGCTATGTTGTAATTAAGTTATTAAGTTATTATTGGAAGAGGAAAATCGGATAATCGCTAAAGATGGCCCCCATTATTCATGGCAAAGCATGCAATTATTTAAAGATTAATTTTAAAGCATTACACTAGGGTGGCTCATAATGTTGAAGAAAATTTGTTTTAATAGATTTTGAACAGCAAATTGGTGCAAGATAATCTTGTTATTGGTGTATAGGCTTACTATACGAGAGTTCGTGGATTTAAATCATCACCCTGATACCTCAAGTAATAGAAAATACTTCCTCTGGAAAAATCTCTCTACACAGTCTTCTGTAAAAGCTCAGAACTAACCAAAGTCATGCAAAAATCGGCCATGTCATGTAAAAAATTCATATACACTGAGCGCCAAAAGTGAGTAAACATCACTGAAATTATTAATTTCCAAAAATAAAAACGTTTATTTATTACATATAAAATGTTAAAACAAAAACAACAATTCATGATAAAGGAACTTTTTTATACTTAAGAACAAAAGTGTTGACTCACTTATGGCGCTCACTGTATTTTAGGTTCGAATTCGACATTAAACTGTAGGTCTTGCCACTCATAGATAAATTTAACGCCTACAATGTAGATGTTGTGCGAAATGAGGCCACAATCCTGGCTAAAGGGCAGTAATGGCCAATAAAGTATGTAAGTGTGTAATTATTAGTCGTGGTTAGCACGCCGACAAACTTTTCTCATCTTTCTGGCATTAAATGGAGTTCGCAACACCAAAAAAACTGCAAAGAACAAATTAAGATAATTTCGAATGCCCTTTTCCACTTAAAGCGTTCTGAATCGGTCGAAATAAATGGCAATATAAAAAATATCTCTGACCTACAATGAGGGTGAGAAGAGCTAGGCAGAGAGTTATCCTAATTGTTTGTTAAAGATGTTTGTGTTGTCACATTGGAAGTCAGGGTTAGGGTTGTGTAAATTTGTTCACTCGTTTGAACACTTACTGATACCGAACAATATCCTAAAGTCCGATAGAGAAACAGCCTTAGGAGAGATATTATAGGCATAGTTTATTTGAATTGAGGGCAGTAGTAGGGTCGTAGTACTCTAGCATCTCTACACGACAAAAATAATACAATGATGCCACAAGTCGTTTGCAGTATGAGCACCAACCCTATAGGAGAACACTTGTAGAGAAAAGAGTGTGATAGAATTGCATACTCTCCTCAGTGCTTTTCAACATTGTTCTCGATGCTTTGATATTGCAGGTATACAAGCATCGCAAATGATTAATGAATTTGATTACAGTGACGTCATCTGTCACGTCGCTCATAAGCTTTCGGACATTAGTGGAATACTTTGCAACAGGGAGATTTTTTAAAGCAGTTGTCAGACACAGGGTCTAGGCTTCTATAGTAATGTATGCTTTGCTAATAGATTAGAAAGAGTCAACGCATCCCGGCCCTTACGTAGTTAGGTCCTTAGACGTTTGTCTACTATAGCTAGCTGCCTTAGTAACTTCCTCGTTTGTTTCCATTCTTTAATTAAAGTATCGTGTAAATATTTTTCATTTTTCTTTACTTGTCTGCCACAATTTTTAATTGTTTTTGGAAAATCTGTCGTTGGAGTCATGATAAAGAAAAATTTGTTGCAACTTTAAACAATGTTCTTAGAAATTGAAACACAATTTGAGAATCAAGTTTCTAAAGCAAAAAAAAAACTTAAACAAACCCAGACAGACGTTTATTTAAGTCTTAAGACAAATCGAAATCCAATTAAATCTTAAAAACATGAGAAATAAATCTTAAAGAAACAAAAATAAAAAATGAAAAATGAAAAATAAATAAGAAAATAAATGAAAGAAACGATTTAATTATTATTTTTACAGCAAATTAAAAAGTTACAACTTTTAACGCAATCAGCAGCATTGAACCGTGAAACCATAGCAGCATCCCAATTAGCAACATCAACATCCACGGGAAGTATAAAACAAGCACAGGCATCATCATCATCAGCTGCATCCTCCAGCCCGTCCTCATCGTCATCATCCTCACAGCATATAACAACGTTAACACAGGCCAGCAGTATAGAGGATAGACATGCAAACACTAACACTGCCACCGTCCTCACCCACACGCATACGAAAACAAATAATAACAATAATAAGGATACAAACAAGGTTACTGCTGGTGAATCCTCATCCGCCTCATCCTCCTCCTCACAGTCACAGTCACAGTCTTTGGCTGGCAACACGGCTAACATGGGGAACCGGCAAACTTTGTTAAAAACTGACATTTTACATGCAACAGCAACGGTAGCAGCAGCAGGCAATGCTAATAGAGGTGTAGGTGGTGGCATAGGTGTTGACTCTGCTTCAGCAGCAACAGCCAGGGGTATGGGTAACAATGATGGTGTTGGTATTGGCGTTGGCCACGGTAGTATTTTGACGGTAGACGAGGATTCATTGTCCTTGGATCGTCTTAATTCACTGCGCATCTATATGACATCCATAAAAACTTTACCCTTCAATTTACGCATCTACGGGTAAGTAAAATACAATCAATGCGGCCTCCCTGCCTCACTCACTGCACTACTTAGTGTGTTACTCATCATGGTAGTCTTAAGATTGGGGCGGGGGGGCCTATGTTGTATTAATATTCTGTGTTCCTTTTCCTGTAACGCTTCTCATTATTTAAAATATCTTTTTGTTTTTCTTTAAATGTTAAGGTGATAATGCAGAGGGAATGATTCATTAATTCTGTGTGCCTGTGTGCCCGTAATTTATTAATGAAAAGTAAACTTTAATGCCCCGTTTTCTTTTTTTTTTTTTTGTGGGGGGAGGTTGTAAATTAATTTCAACAAATTTTTGTAACAGAATTTTTAATTAGACCAGCCATGCAGCAGTTGGTTCAGTTTTATTAAAATAAAAAAATATATTAAAAAATTTTGCATATTTTTAGGTGCATATGCCATGAGTTTTTCTTTAATATAAAAAACAACAGCTGCAAACTTTAATTTACTACCACATAATAATAACAATGAGTATTTTAAGCCCTATTGAATGCCCGTGGTCTAGTAGGTAGCGTGTTGGCTTATTAGACGAAAAGCCAGGGTTCGGCCCAAGGCCAGATATCAAAACAAAATACAAAAAGTATTAATTCGGCGTCTTCCTCTCAGCAGATTTCTGACAAAAACTCTGAGTGTAAAATAAAATTGCCATGAAAAGTTTCTCAAAAATCTGTCGTTAATACACACAACATAAGTGGTGTGAGAAACTAATTCGTAATCCTGGCTGAAGGGTTGTAATGACCAATTGTGTTATGTAGGTATGTATTTTAAGCCCACTTGCATGCCTAGGAAGGTGTGAGTGCTTAACCTAGCTGAACCATTTGACTTTGTTTACCCCAAGTAATTCCGATTCTTTCAGACATTGCCCTGCTATTAACCGTGCCCAGTACATAGTCACGATAACCACGATTTTCTTACTTCGTGTCGTCATAGCAACCTGGAATCCTTATTTTATTGTTCGCAATTTTGCATTCTAACATGTACAACGTGGTTCAATGATTTGAAGAGTCACAAGCTTCATCGAAATCCTCAAACGTTAGTTAAAGAAGTGGCTTCTACTCTATAGATTGCAATTCTGCATTCCTTACTAAATTTCTTCAGTCTTATGGAATATCAAATATAGTAAAACTTTACTTTACCTTAATTGATTATTACAACTCTTTAGTCAGGATAGTAACATAGCTTCTCATAGGTCAGGGAGGAAGAGCAGAGGCGTTGGGGGAACGGATCGGGTTGTTTTGTTTCTATATGTCTATGGCCTGCTGTGGCCAGTAGGAGAATAGGTTGGCTGCTGGGCTTGGATCAGGCCAGCTTAAGGTTGGTTGTCGGTTTTATCACGGGGTACTGCGAGATTAGGTCGCTGACTTGGATCTGGAACAGATCCCTGGCGGACTATTGCAGGGCATGTTGCGATGCGGAGGAGTTGGATACTATCGAACACCTCCTCTGTAACTACCCAGCCCTTGGTAGGTTGAGGTTGATAACCCTTCGCGGGGCCTTCTTTGAGAGTTTGAATTCTGTGTCGAGAGCCGACATCAAGGCTCTCCACAGATTCATTAGTGGCTTGGGCTGGTTGAAGTAGGGCTTCATCAGTGTAGTCGCGCTCTCCCTTTTTGTTGTGTCTGGTCTGTATAATTCCTCCGCTTTCCATTCTCCCCTTTCCTACATCCTCACCCTTTTTATCCTATTCCCCCTATTATCCTTCCCTCTTTAAGGACGTTGTACAATGGGTCAATTCGACCTCCACGTACTTTAGTTGTCTTAATTGACAAGTACACGTCCTCCAACCGAACCTAACTTAATCTAGCTTCTCACCCTTGTTGTAAGAGCTGATTTTATCCATAAATTGCGGGCCATATAGATGAATACCACTTTACTTTACCATAATTGACCACTACAACCCTTTAGATAGGATTAAAACCTAGCTTCTCACATCATCCATGTTGTAAGTCTTAATTTTATCCATAAGTTGCGGGCCCCACAGTTTAATGTCACTTTACTTTAACTTAATTGGCCATTACAGACCTTTAGTTAGGATTACAACCTAGCTTCCTGCACCACCCATGTTGTAAGTGTTCATTTTATCCATGAGTTGAGGCCCACTCCGAACAAAAAGTTTTTGAGTAGCATTTCATGGCAATTTTATTTTTACGCTCAGAGTTTTTGCCAGAAGACTGTTGAGGCAGAAATAGTTTCTCATTTTGTTTGAGCAATCTGAGCTAAGATTTGAACCATTTGCCTAGGACTAGACTACAGCAACCCAGGACTATTTAATTACTGTGTATAATTTTACAGTTTTAGGGCAAAAATCTTGTAAATTTTTCTCCTTTCAAATTCTTTTTGATTAATTTTCCACATTTCCTAACGATTTATTCCTTTTTTCGCATACATTTTCTTTGAAAGTTTTTCCTCTGTTCTTTATCATTTATCTTCGCTAATTAATTTCCAATGAATTTTAACAAAATTTCTTCCTTTTTATCCTCTTACCAATTTATTGCCATTCAAATTTCTTTTTAATTTTCTTTCATTTTCATTTTTATTTTTTATGCATCAATTAAATTCTCTCAAAGTATCCTTTTTTCCTCTTTCCTGTTCTAAAAGAAGAAAAAGAAACTCCTCTGCTCCTCTAGGAAGCCAAGCCAAAGAAATCCGGCAGAAAATAAAAATTCTCTGCAAGAAAAAAAAGTCAATAACTTACACGGGAAAACTTGAAAACTTTCTTGATTAATTCATTTAAAATCAACGAAAACCACTGACTGCCGCAGAAAACTGTAGAAAGAATGAAAAACTATTGACGCAGGTCGTAAGGGAAATATTATGGTTAAAATGGAATTGGCTAAGACAGGCAAATATTTTCTCTCGTTTTTATTTTTATTTTCCTTTTCGTTTACTTTTTATGCAGAAAAAGCTTTTTTTGTTTTCAAAAGAAAGTTTTTCATAAAAAACTTCAGAATTTCTTGTTTTTGTTTTTCTTAACTTTTGCCATGGCAACGGCTATGGCAATGGCTATGACTACAGGTGTAAGGGTTAGAAGTAAAGAAAAGGAGCAAGAAAATTGCAGAAAATAAGAACATTTTACAGGAATTCAAAAAGAAAAACTAGGCTTTAAGCAGTAATCTTTCCAGAGCTTCAGCTGAAAGCTTATTTCATATTTCATTTTTTTCGTTTCAGCGATGATTTATTTTCGGATCAGCTTTATATGGATATTGGACTCTCAAATCGTTTGCTTAACATCATGGCCAACAACACAATATTCGCTTCCGTCATATCCTACAAGAATTTAAAGAGTTTTCTACCCAAAACCTACTACACCCGAGGAAGGTAAGTTGCAACACTAAAACATTACAAAAATAGGAGTAAAAATTTGTACTATTTTACTACTATTTGTAAAACGTTTTTGCCAAATAGCATTTGGTTCCATGTTATGTTCAGGGCATCGTTTTCCCATCTGAAAGTTTTAATTCAAGTAGTACCCAGTCTATCTGGTCTCTGCTGATATTGTGGATTCCATTATTTTGCAGCTGTAGAGGTCAGGTCTTCTCAGAATAATAGATTTCAGATATTATTGCTTCGATTCCATTGCTCTATTACTATGTATCACAACGGCGGCAGTTACACTCGAGTCTCATTGAATCCATTGTAATTGTCGTAGAGAAGAAGATAACAAAGCAAAATAAAAGCAAAAGAGAAAGAAATACACACGGAAAGAATGAGACACTCAAATAAAACCAAAAATTAACAGAGACCAGAGCATGCTATGCAAGTTGAAATGTACTTCATACTAAAGGGTCCGCCAAATAACTTTTTTTTTTAAATGCTTTAAAAGAAACCGACTGAATATTTTCTCAAATTTCTTTTTTTATTTAAAAGTACAATCCTTCCGGTTAATAATTGGAAAATAATTTCATTCAAATGGCTGCCTCGGCTGGCCATGCAGAAGCCTACACGATCGGTCCAATTTTTAAGCACATTGTGTTCAGTTGTATTTCACCAATGGCTTCACGAATATTGCCCTTTAAAGCGTCAATTGTCTCTGGCTTGTCCGCGTAACACTTATCTTTGACGACACCCCACAAATAATAGTCCAACGGTGTCAAATCGCAGCTCCGAGGTGGCCAAACGACATCAGCTCTGTGGCTGATAATGCGATCTTCAAAAACAGGGCGCAAAATATCGAGGGTAGCTTCGGCTGTGTGGCACGTAGCGCCGTCCTGTTGAAACCAAACTTTGCCAATATCCTCCTCTTCAATTCTTGTGAACAAAAATTCGTTCAACATGGCCCGTTAACGATCGCCATTGACTGTAACGGCCACTCCTTGCTCATTTTCGAAGAAAAATGGTCCAATTATGCCTCTGAACCAAAATCCGCACCAAACAGTGACTCATTTTGGGTGCGTCGGCTTTTCAATGTATGCGTGCGGGTTTTCTGTGCCCCAAATGCGACAATTTTGCTTGTTTACATACCCGCCAAGAACAAAATGAGCTTCATCGGAAAAGATGATTTTTTTTGCCAAAATCGGCATCTTCTGGTGTAGGCTACTACTGCATGGCCAGCCAAGGCAGCCATTTGAATGAAATTATTTTCCATTATTAACCGGAAGGATTGTCCTTTCAAATAAAAAAAGAAATTTGAGAAAATATTCAGTCGGTTTCTTTTAAAGCTTTTTTAAAAAAAAGGTTATTTGGCGGACCCTTTACAACAAATTTCAGGAGACACCGATCTTCGAGTATCGACAGAGAGTTTAAGTCCTCGTAGACTTCTCCGAGGAGGAGGAAGTCTCCAGCGCCTCCATATTACCATACACCCAGCAATATTCCACTTGGGCTTCAAGTCAGATTCTTGCCAGCAACCTACTTACTTACTTAACTAATTTTCCATTAACAAAACGTTTATCGAATTTCGGTCTGCCTTAACGCATCCTTCGAGGCGCCTTTGCTTTTTGCGAGCCTACGCCAGTTAGTCACACCAATCTATGACAGGGCTTCCTCGATTTGGTCCTTCCCACGCAAACAAGGTCGTCCTCTTCGCCGACTTCTGCATCTCCGCTTTTCGCCGGAGCATCCTCCTCCATTTGAATGTCATGGCCGAGCAAACGCAACCACTGAATATTAATACTCTGCACAACGTCCATGTTGTTGAGGAGCTCATACAGCTCACTGTTGGATCGGATGCGGAAATCATCGTCAACTCCTACTGGACTGAAGATCTTACGTTGGACTTTTCTCTCGAATACTCTCAAGGCTGCTGGATCAGTGCTTAATAGTGCCCATACCTCTGCGCCATAAAGAAGCACGGGGAGGATGAAAAGCTTGATCTCCAGACTGATAGCATTTTTGGTGGTAATGGCGGAGCCAAGTTAAATAAATTCCTTGATTATATCGAAAGTACAGTTATCGGCCGTTATCTGCGACCCAATAAGTTTTCAGTCTCAAACTGGGTTTATTCAGCCCCAGCAGCAAGGGCAGTCTGACTGTCAAGAGCCTTTAAAATACCAAAATATCTCCGCTCCAGTTATCGTCCTATTTAAAGTGAAGCTCCAGTTCTAGGTTCTATCAAATGAATGGCAAGGGAACCTTCAACCCAAAGAGAAATATCGCCTAGTCGCCCCATATTTATTTTAAATTTTCTTTAAAACATGTTTTTGTTTAAAGGTCTCCCAAATTTTCCATCATTAGTTTGAATTTAAAAAGGAGTGCTTTCGCTCTCTCTCTCTCTCTCTCTCTATTTCTCTCTCTCTCTTTCTGTCTTACTTTTTCCGTTCATGTAATTTTGCTTTGCCATAATCATAAACTTCTCAAGTTACCTGCATGCACGGCATTTGCCTCAGAGACTAGTTTTAGGAGTTTTATGGCAATATTTTGTGTTGCATACTTAGTGGCGTGGTATCCAAAGAAAACAAAAACTGATTAAACAGATGCATATTGAGTTTAACTTTAACCAGGACTTATTAAGCATCTATTTTTTTCTCCCTCTCTCTCTTTCTTTCTTTTTTTCTCGCTCTCTCTATTTCTAAATACAAAACAACAACTGCAAACATGTGGAAATGAAAAACTATGGAACTGTGTAACCGTTGTGTGCCACTGCAGTGATCCCAAGGAATCTGATTACATTTTAGCATCACGCATTATACAAACATGGCTTTTTCAATCGAATCGCTCCAATGATAACATGAGAGAACCTTTGGATTTACCGTTTGAACATGGCCATGTTGAGATTATTTTTCAACATGAAAGAGCACCAAAGGACAGCGATTGGATGGCTGTGTGTGGGTAAGTTTACTTGACAAAAAAAAATTGTCAAAAAAAAGGAAATAAAAGACTTGATAAAAACGTTAATGGAATAAAGAATGAATGAATGAATGAATGAATGCATGAATGAATGAATTACAGTATGACTGATGATTTAAAAAACTATGTTTCTTAATTTAAATTTTGTGTTTTTCTTAAACTCCTACCCCCCCCCCCCTCCCCTCTCATTTCAGGCATGATTATAAGGCTTCATTTGAATCCAGTTGGCGCAGTGATTTGTGTATCACGAAAAATTTAATGGAGAATATCACGCGTTGTATTTGTCCAGTTTCGGGTACTTATGTGGTCATGCTAACCAAACGTAATAATCATGTAAGTATTCTACCAACACACACACATATACACATCAACACAAACAATGTTAATGATACTCTTAGAAAACTTATTTAACACCCCCAAGGACAACTAAACCAACATTACCGTACAGTGTGTATATGGTGTTGTTGTTGTTTTTGTACAGCTTAACACTGAATTTCTGTAGTTTTAACAGGAAGGTTAGCCGATGTGGTCTTAATCACTTACATACGTAGTAATGCTTAGGAAAAATTTCTCTAACCATCGTCTGCTTGTGTTCCGGTGTTTGTGCTTCTTTTGCTTTGGTTTTTAATGTTCGTTTTGGGTGCATTTCATGTATTATATATGCAGAGCTGGGAGTGCTGTTCTCTTTGGCTCGTTATTTTGCTTGTTTTCTACCTGGTTTAGTTAGTTTTATTTTGTAAACCCCCCCCCCCCTCGTTTATTTACACTCGTTCTGTTTATTTTATTATTATTATTATGATAACAATCATTAAACCACTGCCACTGCCACTGCCAGTGTTTTTAAGATTTAATGCAGGTATGAGAGAGAGTATCACACTAGTTTATGAACCCACACAAACATAAGTACAACCAAAATAAAATATTTGAACTGCACAAACCGCTTGTAAAAGTGTGGAATACAAAGTGGAAAATGCTTAAAACTAAACAAGGAATTCCTGTTAATATTCTGGCTTTAAATTTAAAGAAAGAAATTCAAGAACATTCTGATTGAACTTGTTTAACAACTCATCATTATCTACTGCCAGTTCTGCTTCCCCCACAAACCTAGAGACATGTTGAATATCTTCTTATGTCTAGTTGTGCTTTCCAGAGCCACAATCATAGAACATCATTCCCTAAGCAACTGCACCAATTCATTGCTCAAAATGACAATTGTTGTCTTCTTGAAGTTTAGCAACTTCGGTTACTTTTCAGTTCTGGGCAGTTGTGGATTCTTGCTCAGCGCATGGGCAGCACAACAAAAGCACGACTACCCCGCACTGGAAAACCAGCCAGAAAGTTTGATGAACGAAGCTATATCCTTGATGTCAATAGATGATAGCTCCGTTACGCTAACAAGGAATGGAGAGCCAAATAACCTATATCTACACCTAGCAAGAGACGGGTACTGGCAAAGAAAGTGAACAACAGTCTCCTCTTCCTCAGTGGACCTGCATTCACAGCAGAAGTCGTTGAAAGGGAGCCTCATTCTTTCCGCGTGTCTACCCATGACGCAATGACCTGTAAGCACGGCCACTGTTGTCGAGATGACATCACGACCAAGACCAAGTAATCGGTTGGTACGCCTTCTATCCATCTTAGGCCAGGTGAGTCTAGCGGTGGAGCAGGACTTCTCATTGACCCAGGATAGGTTGGCGTCCCGAAAGAACCTCCGCGCAATGGTCAACTTGACCGAGGCAAGTGGCATACCCAATTCAACAGAAGAGGATTTCGGAAGGAGCGCACCAGCTCTGGCGAGCTCGTCGGCCCTACAGTTTCCCGGAATTTCACTGTGCCCGGGGATCCACACCAGAGAGACACTGGTGAAGCACCCCGAGAGAAGGTCGAGACAGCGGCGACATTCCCTAACGATTCTAGAGTTAATCCCGAAACCCGATAGAGATCTTATCGCGGCCTGACTATCAGAAAAGATGGAGACACGAGTGAAAGGAGCATCGTTGACGAGGATCCATTGAGTGGCTCGGTAAATTGCCATCACCTCCGCCTAAACACACTGCAGCAGTCCCGTAGACGGATAGAAAAAATTTAGGTCCAGTTTCCCAGAGTAGACACCGCTTCCAACCCCATTATCGAGTTTAGAGCCGTCGGTATATATATCCAGGACTTCCGGGGGGACGACTGTATTACGATTCCAGTCATCCCTACTCGGAATCAGAGAGTGGAAACATCTGTCAAGACAATCATCTGGTATTTTGCCATCTTTTTGCAACAACTAGTCAGAGATCTTAGAGACATATTTCTAGAACTTTCCATTCTATCCACAACCGTTTAGATAGCTTCTGGTAAACTGAGATCTTGTTGGCAGATTACTGGAGCGTTTCATACTGACCGCAGGAGTTTAGGTAGCTCCACTACACAGATCTTTTCAAAATAGATCTTGCTGGCAAGACTTGTCTTATTGTATTAACGAGGGAGTAGAAGCTGTTGATGTGGAGCACACAACATTCGATTCTATACGCTGCTACAGCGCTGGCTAGCCAAACTCAAACTCAGTAATCGACAACATTGATGACAAATATTGGAAAATTGTAGCTCCGTGGTGAAATACGTACGTACGTACGTAATTGGTCACTACAACCCTTCAGTCAGGATTACGACCTAGTTTCTCTCTTGGTGAAATACGTAGAATGTGGAAATTGTCCACGGCCTGAATTCAGAAACAGAGACTGATGGAGAATCTTTACAACTTTCAGGATCCTGCCCCTGTATAAAGAGACTAGAGAGCTCTAGAAATCTATCTTATCTGTACCTACTCATAGAAAAATTTAAAGATTTCCCCCTTAACGCCAGTCTTAGTACAGCAAGCCAGATCACAGTCGATAATATCGTTTAAATTATGATGACAATCATGAAATACTAAATCTCCATGGCAAAATACTTGGAGTACAAGACATGGACACAGATTTACAAATATGAAATAAAAAGCCTTGCCAAGAACCATCCTGAGGGAATGACAATGTGATTCCAATATGTATGAGGAGATAAGCTGGACTTTAGACGCTTTATCCTTCGGTTGCCGATCTCCATGGAAGCATAAAAAACTGAATTCAATTTATATTTCAATTACAAACTTAAATCCTTTATCCCTGTTAGCTCTCTCTCTCTCTCTCTCTCTCTCTCTTTCTCACCTGTTATGCCGCATGCATGTTAATGTCGAAATAAATAAAATATTTTGGTTTGAGGTTATGCTTCTTAACCCAAAAGTACTGCAAGTACATTTGCTCTCTATTTTTTTGTGACCTTTTCACCGAAACTATTTTCCATATTTAATGTACAATTATTTATGTGTATGTATGTACGTATGCCCACACAGACTTATGTGTGTGTGTATGTGCTCATGTAATACCATTTCTATGCACTCTAAATGGTATCCAGCAAGGTTACGAACTTAAACTTTAAAATATTTTTCCTCTTGTTTTTGTTTTTTAAGATAAAAAAACTGTTCGTTGGTCTGCTAAAAATATTATTCAGAGAGACAGAGAAAGAGAGAGAGCGAGAAAGAGTAAAAGTTGTTCATTTTGTTTTTCCATACAAAATTCATTTTTAAAATCAAAACAAAACAAACCAAAAAAAATGGCGCAACAGAAAAATATTTATAAACATATGTATGTATGAGTATGAGTGTATGTATGTGTGTGTAGGTAGTAGTTTAATACTAACACACATTACTCAACCAAATGCGAAGTCATGAATTTATAAATACCGTTATACGGAGTCCTATGAACGAAAAGAAAAAATGAAATAAAATTTGTGGGAAAATAAACAAAATGGTGGCATAATAAAATTATATGCCGTTAAGCAAAATAAACTGTTAAAAATGCTGGCATTTTAAAGCATTTTAAACGTCACATTTAAACACAAAATATGATACGCAACGTATAACCGTAACGTGTAAAACAATTCCATACAGAGGCTGCCTTCCAAATAGTATCACTACAAAGTTTGTATGCAGTTCTACTACTGTATATAAACTATGCAGATATGCAAAGGAAACCAAACAATGCATCAACTATAAATCCGATGCCTGATTGCTTTTTGACTGCGTTAAAAATATACATTGACAATGATTTGAAATAGAATACTTTGTATATATTTTGTACAGCGGCATTATGAAACACGATATTTTGTTCAAACACAAAGCAACTAACATTTTGGAAGGTAGCCAGACAGTGAAAGCCCAAACAGAGAGAGAGAGAGAGAGAGACTAATTCTTTTGTGGCCAAGGATCTAGAACCCAATCGTGTGTACATGTATTAGACAAAACTGATAGCCTATAATGGTATCAAATAAAAACAACTACTGCCTCCCTGCCTGTAGGGCTATATGGGCTCTTTTTTTCTACCTGTAGGGCTATACCGCATAAAGTGGCGCTACAAGAGTTTCGCTAGGCTCTACAAAATTTCCATTAGTCATGGAAAGTTAACACTGTACAGGTTTTAAGGTTTCTATGCAAATGTTCTTGGATTCAACAGTTTCCAGTAGTCAGCAACATAGTTGCTATTCTCCCAGATCTGTGCTTGGCAACATACATACCATCCAGAAGTAGCCTAAGGATAGACTCAAGCAACATACATAATTGGTCATTACAGCCCTTCAGTCAGGATTATGGTTGTAGTTTCTCACACCACTTATGTTGTGTGTGTTAATTTTATATATGGAGTGGCGGGACATACAGTTTTTGAAGTCGACTCCGAACGACAGATTTTTGAGAAACTTTTCATGGCAATTTTATTTTTACTCTCAGAGTTTTTGCCAGAAATCTGCTGAGAGAAAGTTGCCGAAGAAATATTTTTTCATATTTTCGTTTTGATGTCTGACCTAGGGTGTGAACCGTGGTCTTACGTCTAATAAGCCAACACACTCCCTAGTAGACTACGGCGAAATCAGATTACATTCTTGAAACAAATGCGGCATTAATGTACTCCTTCCGCACCACCGTACCCTCTTTGGAAGGACTCCACCTTTCACAGGGATACCTTTGTCCTCGCATTGGAGGACATTCGGTTAATCGGGAACGCGAATGACAAGGCGACGGGACTTATGCGCTCCATAACGGAGGCTTGCAATGTTTTTATGGCAAGGAGGCGTCATCTGTCTGGGAAGAAACACGTCTACTGATGGAACGCGGATATAGCGGATCTAAGGCGTAAATGCAACCGCGCAAGGCGGCTATTCCAAATGGCCAGAGGCCGTGATGAATTTGCAGAACTACGTGGAAAGGTATAGAAGGTGTAGGACCAGCCTTAATGGGGCCATTGCACTCATAGTGCATATCAAGCACTAAACAGGGAGATATCTTTACTGACAACGAACAACAACTTGTCAGTTTAAGAGGATTGGGAAAAATTCTAAAATTCGTAACACAATCTGTGATAATGTGAAAAGGGGTTCTATCACTGATTGTATTGTATTGTTACGTTTTTACCTATTAAACACGTTTAAAATATAAGCTCTAGATTGCAAATAAAATAAAAATAAATTTGTGTTTAGTTTCAATTAAAATTCTTTATTATTCGCACAATTCTATGTGCCACTATTCACAACTTGATGTAAACAACAACAATTGCTTTGTTTGTTATTCCTCTGTTTATACCCTTTGCGTAAACAACAACAATTACTAGAGAATTATTCGACAGATCTTCAAACCACGATTACTTTTTCAAACACACCACGTCTTCACACAAGACTGACTGAACTTCACTCATTCTAGTCGCCTACTTTACCTTGCCTTTTATATGGCAGAGTAAACAGTCTAATGAATATTCACGCCTTCGCCTTCTCGTAATGTTTTTAAATGGAAACATCGTTGTTTACATTTATTCTTGTAGTGTTGTTTGTGAATTTTTGTTTACTTGTTTACCATATTTTTTATGCTGGTTTTTGTTGTTATATTAAGCAGTACGATAATTTGTAAACAGGTTTGTTTACTGCATTGTTTTGTTTTTGTAGCTTTTGTTTATAATTTTAATGTTAAGCAATGTAAAAGCAAAACACCAGTATCTAGATTTTCCATTTTCGTAACAGTATATTATAAAACCATTTATGCTCTCTACTGTTACCATAAATTAATTCTATTCAAACAAAATAACTTTAAAAAACAAAAATTCTTTTTTTACAGTCTCATCACTTGTCGCCGCCACCCCGACCAATTTTTGCCATCATTAGTTGTGTTTGTTGTCTGTTGCAATCGTGTTCGGCATTCATTATACTGCTGCCCATTTGGTATAATCGCCAGTGTGCGACAACATTTCTGAAAATGCAATTCTGTGTCTCCACATCCAGCATTATGGTGATATTTTTATTGGGATTTTTAAAAATGTTGCCTCTGGTAAGTTATAATTTTATTACCATTTTCTTTTCTGGTTTTTTATATTTTATTGTTGTTATTGTTGTTTTTTATAAAATTTATTACAATAAATAAATTTATTTACTGGCAATTACAACTATTCGTGCGCAAGAATTTTCCACAGAAAAAAATAGAAAACGAACGCAAAATGAAGCAAAACTGCAGAGAAGAAAAAAAAGAAAGAAGGAAAAATAATGAAAGGATTCAAAGACAATTATTTTCAAATTTATTGCACAAACATTTGTAAACGGGGTGGGAGGGAGAAAAAAGTATTCAGAAATAATTTTTCAAATAAAAATTATTACACTCAGTGATATTTAAAAAAAATTAAAATAAAAAGCAGGAAAAACCCAACAGATTTGTTTAAAAGATTTAAGGCTTCTGCATAATTCTTTTAACCTTTCTGAAAGAAATTCCAAAGAAATCTGAAAAAACCATAAAAAAGAATTAAAGGAAATAAATTAAACAAATTACCAAATGGGATCATAAATTTCATTTTAATTTTTATTTCATCACAGAGACCATTAGAGATAAAAAATAATTTTTACATTACAACTGACAGGCTGTGATTTAAAATTGTTCTTAGAAAAGTTTGCAAAATTTGCTTAAAATACAGCAAGTATCAGTCGAATATGGTGATGGAATTTTTGTATGTGATATTTTCCATCACAGAAAAAATTTCACAAATACAACACAACATCTTTGAAACAAAATTTTATCACACATCACACTACAGATCTTAAAGTAAAGGAAGTGCCCGCCAAATATGCTTATGGAATTTTTGTATGTGATATTTTCTATCACAGAAAAATTTCACAAATGTAACACAACATCTTTTAAACAGGATTTGATCACAAATCACTCAAGATATTGAATTTCTAGAATTATTTTATAGCAGCTGCACTACAGAAATCGAAGAAAATATTATCACAGATGTTAACATATCATGTATTCTTCTTAAAACTTTACCACATACTCGTATTTACATACATGTCATTGAAATATAAAAATATGCACATTCCAGTTATCGTAAAACTAAAAATACTTCCATCATAGATATCTTAAGACCATGTTTTCAAATGAAACCTGTATCACAATATCAAAAAATATTTTCTTCTTAAGATTTTATCACAGCCGCTCTTATTTTATGTTTTATAAGGAAAATACATTGCTATCGCTGAAAGAAATATTAAACGAATGTTATGAATCTCGAAAACAGCCACAGTGATGATACATTTTTTCAACAGGAAATTATATCACACATGCTGGAACATGTGTAGAGTGGTTATGATATGATGCAATATTTTAAATGGAAAAAATAAACTACCACAGCCACTGTAGTAGAGTATTGTATACTACTTGTGATACATTTTCTGTAGAAAATTCTGGGCCATATCTTGTGATGTAAAATTTTGCCTTGATGTTCATATCTCACATGGAGAGAAAGGAAATTATTGCCAGCAATACAATCCAATTGTCTCTCCAATTGTTACAGTCAGTCTAATGTTCTTTCTTTCAGTACAGTTGATTGACTCTGATTAATCAAAATTTTATATATATTTTAGCCTAAAAGAATGCTAAACAATTTTTTATTATTCACCCTTGAATTATACTTCATTTAATAGCATTTTTTCAAAAACTTTCCATTTTTTTTGCTGCCTTATTTGAATATTTAATTTGTGATCGTTAATTTTCAAGTGATTAAATTTAAGGACTGCGAAAAAATTCTTCTCTATTTGTCAAGACATTTTTAAAGCATTTCCGTAAATTATGCAAAATCTATAGAAAAAGGGAGAGAGTTGTGAGGAAATCTCTTTAAGAGTTTCGCTATACGAAACTGCAAAGAAAGTGAAAGAAATAAATGAGTGATTTAACAAAAGAAAATGAACAAGCGAAAGTGAAAGTGAAAGTAAAAAGTAAAAGTGAAGAATTCAGCATAAAATATAAGATAATGGCTACTAATGAGTGAACGGAAATTCCTTGAGTGATGATAAGAAAACCAAAAACAAATTATCACAGCAAAATTCCTTGAAAAGATGAAACTTGAAGGACTAATTTTATAGAAACGGAATAGAAATTCTTCACAGAAAATCAAAAGTGCGATAGAAAGTAAGATTTTCTTTTTATAAAATTAAAGTATAAAACAAAAGATTTATTGTTTAAGAACAAAATATTTTCCGGTCGAAACTACAGCATTTCTTAGACGACATATTTGCTTTAAAACTAAAATAGTTAGAGTAGATGGATCTAAATCGACTACTAGAGTTAGTGGATGACTTCTGTGAAGAAGACTTCGTGGAAGTATGCTCTTCTGACTATACTACAGAGATCCAGGAGTCTGTATAAGACCCTGATATTCATAATCAGCATGTCATCACGCCATCTAGCGTCTAGTAATCGAGAATTTGTAGAAGCATCTGGCTCCACATTCCGGTAGAGTGCATTTGAGGTAACAGTGTACAGATAGGGGTCCATATGCCCTGCAAATTTGATTTACAGGGCCCCGATTGATTACACAGCCCTGCATGGGTTTTGCAATAAGATGGCTCCAGGTGTTTCCGAAGGCATTTTGTGCGCTGAACACGAATCAAATTCAAAATGGCGGATCCAATATAGCGGTCGAGGTTTATAAAAATTAATCAGATTTACTTGACCGCCATATTGGATCCGCCATTTTGAATTTTTTAAATCTGAATGAAGATCTGTAATCAGCGACCCCAAAAACCCCTGAGTAACAATTTTCAAGTAAATCTGATTAATTTTTAAGTACCTGCGCGCAAAATTCCTTCGGAAACACCTGGAGCCATCTTATTTGCAAAACCCATGCAGGGCTTTGTAATCAATCGGTATAGAAGAATAAGAGTCTATGACTCTGCTAAATTGATACGGCTATTTAGACCAGCAGTTTACCAAGCTTAATCTGACAGCCGCAAGTTGTAAGAAGCAGCTTCAGTGGCGTAAATTGCGTTGATTGGTATTGACCTCAGGGCACTATTAATATGGACCTTACATTTCCTTGTCATTGCTTTTTAAAATCTTTTTGCAGCTGCTTATCACCAGGCTGACGATCTGTAAAGCTTTGCATTGCTATTTTCCTGTATAGCTAGGATGTGGCTGTATAGCTACTTTTTACCAGGTGGAGAACTATAAAGGAAAATATAACCACATAAGCTATTCAATGATATTCAGCCTTTATAAATATTTTGATTCGAGAGTAATCCCCATATGTTAGACCATAACTACTAGTCCTGTAGAATTGATTCACGGGATCTTATATTTCCTAGTGAATAGCATGAGCTTGGCATTCTGTGAAGTAACACCCAGACCGGTTACTTCACTCCACTCAGAGGGAATTCCAAAAGCAGCGCTAAGCCGCTTCGAGGTACGTTTTGCGGCATAAAAGACTTACGAAAAACAAGTCGACACACACCATCTGTTTGTAGACTATAAGGCAGCTTTTGGTAGACCCATAAGGAATCGTGTTTTTGCCGCAATGTTTGAGCTCGGTATACCTGCGAAGCTGATAAGGCTATGCAGAATGACGTTGAGCAATTCCTGCAGCTTCGTCAAGGTAGGAAAGGACCTCTCCGAACCTTTTGGTACCGAGCGAGGTTTCAAACAAGGCAAACCCTTATCATGCGACCACTTCAACTTCGTCATGAAGAGTGTTCTGCGAAAGGCGGGAGTGCATCGCAATGGCACTATTTTGCAAAAAAGTGCCCAGTTGCTTGCGTACGCTGACGACATTGACATCATAGGGCGTACCAAGCGATGTTACTGCTGCCTTTAGTGCTATTGAACGAGAGTCTTCTAAGATGGGTTTGGCAGTAAATGAGGGCAAACCAAAGTATATGTTATCGACAAGTAGAGACGTGGGGCGTATTGATTCTCAGATTACGGCAGATAACTATACTTTTGATACGGTCAAGGAATTCATCTATCTTGGCTCCGCCGTTACCACCAGAAACGATGTCAGTCTGGAGATCAAGCGCAGGATCACTCTTGCCAACAGGTGCTACTATGGTCTCAATAGGCAATTGAGTAGGAGAGACCTCTCTCGTACGACGAAGCTAACACTATACAAGACGCTCATCCTACCCGTGCTTCTTTATGGCGCAGAGGCATGGACCCTATTAAGTACTGATGCAGCAGCCTTGAGAGTGTTCGAGAGAAAAGTACTGCGTAAGATCTTCGGTCCAGTACGTGTTGGCGATGAATTCCGCATTCGATACAATAGTGAGCTGTATGAGCTCCTCAACGACATGGACGTTGTACAGCGTATTAATATCCAGCGGCTGCGCTGGCTCGGTCATGTCGTTCGAATGGAGGATGCTCCGGCGAGACGGGTATTTGATGCGGGAATCTGCGGAAGTCGGCGAAGAGGACGACTTTGCATCCGTTAGATGGACCAAATCGTAGGCGCGAACGAAGCAGAGGCGCCTGGAAGGATGAGTTGCGGCAGGCCGAAATCCGTTAAACGTGTTGTTATGGCCAATTAAGTAAGTAAGTAAGTTCTTGACTAGATTGGCCATGTGCAAGTTCCACAGCAACGAAGATATTACTCGCCTTGGATAAGTTCTGTAGGAAAACGCTATAATTTATAATTTTACTTGATTCTGTCGGACTGTGTAACGTAATTAATTAAAACAAAAAAACAAACAAACTCGTCCTGTTTTCAACGTTCGCGATCCAATAAAAACTTATTAAGCGCCGATGTTTTTCTTGCAAATTTTATTTGTTTTTGTGGTAAAATTTTACAGTCATTATGCCATAAAAAAGTTCTAACCAGGGTTACAAAAACATTCCTCTTCAGCTTGTTCTTCTTATTAAGCAAATAAGGATGGAAGATTTTTATTTTTTTTTCGAAAGATTAGAAAGAAAGAAGGAGAAGAAAAATACTACGAATGAAAATGAAATCAAATGAAAAGCGAAAAAAAAAAAAAAAGTTTTTGGAAAGAGAAAGAAAAACATTTTCTGTCATTTTAATAAGAAAGTTTTTTCTGTTTTTTGTTTTTCGAAATGCCAGCATCAAGCTTCTCTTTCCCCCTTTGTGTTCATATTACTTTGCAATACGGAAGTAGTTGTTGTTTTAGGAGAGAAGAGAAACTGTGTGTAGAACTACGCATAATAAATGCCACAATAATGTTATATACGAAATGCTTACAGGACCCTTAAGGATATGCTTAAATATCCTGTTAAAGTGAAAGAAAAAAAAATTGCAAATTATTGTTGTTTAATGAAATTACTTACGCTTAAATAAATACTTATGAACACGTACATATATTTATTTGAATATTATTTTTACCACAAAACAGACACAATTTAAACGGAAATATTAAATTTTTTATTGGAAGACGTGTGTTTAAAAGAAGAAAAAAATCTGTGATAAAAGACATTGACTTTAAATATTTTATCACAACTAAGATTTTATCACAAACAAGAATAGATATTGGAGAACTTTAACACAAAATTTGGACAGAGTTACCGTGAGACCAGGTTTTTAAAAAGAAAACTATATTATACGTGTATTCCAACAATATTTTCTATTAAAGATTCTATCACGGGCTCTCTTATTTTATGTTTTATAAGGAAAATACATTGATATCCTTGAGAAAAAAATATTAAACGAATGTTATTAATATCTTCGCAAAAGAAAAATCGAATAAAACACTGTGATGCTACATTTATTCAACAGAAAATTTTATCACGTATAATAGTGTTACGCAAATCGAAACGACCTAATATCGTTTAACAACAAAAATGATAAACGAAAGCCACACGATCCAAATACACACTAACACTAGGCATACAATGAATGTGTTGATTATCTAAAGCTGCACACACACATATGTACAACGAACCTGGTTGCGCCTGGTACCAACAACAACATGTATGTGACAAAAAGGGATAGACAACATAAGCAAAGTATACAAACAACAATGTATTAGCAATAGAGCTCTCGAGAAGGCGAGATCACGAACCTTCCACTTCAATAATGTTCGTTAAACTGCCTGCGACAAAGCAGGCAGCAGTCAGTAAGAATTCAGTCAGCCTTGTGTGAAGTTGCGTGTGAATAAAATAAGTCGTGGTTGTAAAGATCCAGTGATTAATTGTGTGAACTAGTGAATAAAACAGATTATTATTGTTGTATCGTTAAGTTGTATACGGTGGCACATAAAAGTAGTGTAAAGAATAAAGAGAGTTTAACTGAAATTAAACACACATTTGCTTTTACTTTGTTTGCAATTAACAAACTCATATTTAAACATTTTTAAAAAGGTAAAAACGTAACAATAGTTATGCTATAATATAATATTTTAAATGGAAATAAACTATCACAGCCACTGTAGTAGAGTATTGTATACTAATTGTGCTATATTTTCTGTAGAAAATTCTGGGCCATATCTTGTGATGTAAAATTTTGCCTTGATGTTCATATCTCACATGGAGAGAAAGGAAATTATTGCCAGCAATACAGTAATAACTCTCAAATTGTTACAGTCGATCTAATGTTCTTTCTTTCTTTCTTTCAATTCAGTTGATTGACTCTGATTAATCAAAATTTTATTATATTTTACCCTAAAAGTATGCTAAACATTTTTTATAGTTATTCACCCTTTAATTATACTTCATTTAATAGATTTTTTTTTAAATCTGTCATTTTCTTTGTTGCCTAATTTGAATATTTAATTTATGATCGTTAATTTTCAAGTGATTAAATTTAAGGACTGCGAAAAAAAATTCTTCTCTATTTGTCAACTTAATTCCCTGATATGGCCACACATTATTTCCTCTTGGTACTTCTCTGTCTTATATCTGGATTCCCAAACTTTAAGTAAAATTGATCCTACTGCGTCAGAATCTTGATTTGATAGAATATTTCGCACTAGAATTTCGAGAAGTGATACTAGCACCCCGACATAGTATGCTCTGGATATGGAAGTGTACGCGGATGATTATGACCCTGAGGATAAGGTAGACATCAAAAGACTTTATCTTAGAATATCTTTCTGTCTCCTTAGTTGCCATAATATGTTTCGAGTCACGTTAATGGCCATAAATCTTGCTATAGGACCGATCATGCTATCGAACCGATATTGCTTTAGAACAGATCATGTTATCGAACCGATCACGCTTTAGAACAGGTAATGCTATAGAACCGAACATGCTTTAGAACCGATCATGCTTTAGAACCAATCATACTATAGAACCGATCGTGCTATAGAGCTGATGCTCTCTTACAGCCATTTGTCATGACATTTTTAAAACATTTCCGTAAATTATGCAAAATCTATAGAAAAAATTTTAAAGAGAGAGAGAGAGAGAGAGCGAAATCGTGGTTAATGGTGAAGCCACTTGTAAACAATCTCCCACCGTTTGTTAACAAAAGCCTGAGAAAAATCTTCAAAAGGTGGTCATCGAATATAACATTCAAAGGGGACCTAACGAGCCTAAATTTGTATCAGATAATCCTTGATTTTTTGCAATAAGAACCCAGAGCTGTATTCTATCACAGGCTTTGCTATAAAATGTTTCCAATGAAAATTTCTTAAGCAAACTTTTTCTCAAGAATTTAAGAAAATCGTATAAAACTTAATTGGAAAAAACGTTCTATATTGTATTAACACATTGCCTATTGCCTATTAAACGTAGAGGAGATTTAAGAACTTTTCCAATAAGGCCATGAACTCCTATATAAAGAATCCATTTCTTGGAATTCTAAAGGATAATGCTTGCTGTTCATTTTTAAAAAAATAATTAAAACTGCTTAAAGCATTTCGCATTTCTCCTGGGCAATACATATTACATTACATTTACATGGTATTTATACCTCTGGCATCCCTCCTCATTGCTACTCTGGTAAAAAAAATTCTGGAAAATTGGAAAATGAAAAGGAATAAGACAGAAAAAGGAAAAGAAAATATTTCATTCGTTTTCGAAAACGAAAAATAATCGCACTTTGTAAGTGATACAATAACAATACCATGTAGTACAGCTCACTGCTCACAGCTCACATGCTGAGTATGTATGTGTGTGTGCATGTATGTATTTTCAGGATACATTTGGATAATTGTGTATTTAAAGGATTAAATGTGAAGTATTTTTAATACTCATATTAAAAGTAAACAACGAAATCAGACACGCTTTTGTCTTCCTATCAAGCATTTACACCCACAATGCCAACATAATTAAATGCCAGCAAAATTACACCGCCTCCAACCCCCCACTCCCCACCAACATTAATATGAAATTGTGGCAAAAGCAAAGGCATATAGGCATGGCAAACAGACAGCCAACCAATCCAGGATATTTATTTGTATAGGATCCTTGAATCTTTTTACCATCCAACCATGACAACGACAACCAAGAAACGTAAAAGTAACGCAATTATAATGACATTTTATTAACACATTTAGTAAAAGCTTTAAGATTAAATGTTGTAACATAAATTCACACATACACATACACGCACACACATACACTTTATGTACACTTATGTATTGGTACATATGTGTGTATGGTCTTATGTAACCTGTGTTAAATTCATGAAACCTTTACGCCTTTAGTATCACGTGTATTGCCATCTGGCGACCTTAAAGCTGGCATTCGAAAACATCAAGTTAAACAAATATTAGACTCTTTTACCAAGGGTGTATATATGTGTGTGTGTGCTAAAGGGTTAACCATTTTTGGAATGCAAAAGTAAGTTTAAATAAATTACTCATGAAGCTTTGATTTCGATGAATTTTTTTTTCATACCAATGTTTGAACCTTGTGAAGCAATTAGGCTTTCCGAATATACAGTGGTGGCCTTATAATTAGAAACGATGTTTCTGGAACCGAGTTCTCTGGAGTGACGAATCTAAGTTTAATTTGTCCCAATCTGATGGAAAAACGTATGTAAGACGTCCTCCAAACAAAGCCTTTGATCCCAGGTACACAGTGAAAACTGTAAAACAAATTAACAAACATACATGTTGCTAAGTCGTTTCTAATTATAAGGCCACCACTGTATCTGCGGGGAGGTAAAACCAAATACAAACTCTACGCCATGATGACCTGGGCTATATGCAGTCTCTTTAGCTTTCATTTCAATCTTGTTAGTTCCAGTGGCAGTAGACAGCAGGTCCTTAATCACTTTAGTTTTGAAACCTATAAATGTATAACCCTATTAGGCATATGCCTATATTTGAGGTCAATGCATCATTAACCCCCCCCCCTCACATTATTCTTTTTCTTCCATTTTTCTTCTTCTTCTATTTAATCAATTACGCACAAACTTTTGTTTGACAATTAAGTGGAGTTATGGAAACAAATTTAATTAAATCACATGCTGTCGTCACAACGAAAATAAATACTTTTTTGTTATAACAACAACAACAATAACAACTATTTATTTCACTAATAAATAGGCCCCTGTATGTTACAGGAATATTTAATTTATTAAAGCATAAGTTTATCGCAAAAGTAATACATACAAGAGATAACAAAAGCATTCTTTTGGAACACAATGATGGTCGTCCCCAAGAATAAATATTGGAAGACTATGCGTCACATGATATACGTATTTCAAGTGCAGGACTATTGTTTAAGTACCACGCAAATTTATATTCAGCATGTTTTTTACGTTTGTATTTTACATATGTATTTTACATTTGCATTATTTACTTACATTAAGTTACTTGTTAGTTACTTACGTTAATAACACGATTAAGGGATTTCGGCCTGCCGTAACATATCCTTTAAGGGACCTCTGCTTTTTGCGCGCCTACGCCAGTTGGTCATACCAATCGATGACAGGGCTTTCTCGATTTGGTCTTTCCAAAGCAAACAAGGTCGTTCGCTTCACCGACTTCCGCAGATCCCCGCATCAAATACCCGCCCTGCCGGAGCATCCACCTCCATTCGAACGACATGGCTGAGCCAGCGCAGCCGCTGGATGTTAATACGCTGCACAATGCCGATGTCGTTGAGGAGCTTATACGGCTCACTCTTGGATCGGATACGGAAATCATTGCCAACTCGCACTGGACCAAAGATCCTACGTAGGGCTTTTCTCTCGAATACTCTCAAGGCTGCTGCATCAGTGCTTAATAGGGTCCATGCCTCTGCGACATAAAGAAGCACGGGTAGGATGAGCTCCTTGTAAAGTATTTATAAGTTTTGTCGTACGAGAGAGGTCTCTGCTACTCAATTGCCTATTGAGACCATAGTAGCGCCTGTTGGCAAGAGTGACGCTGCGCTTGATCTCCAAACTGACATCATTCTTGGTGGTAACGTCAGAGACGATATAAATAAATTCTTTGACTATATCGAAAGTATAGTTATCGGCCATAATCTGAGAATCAATACGCCGCGCATCTCTACTTGTCGATAACATATGCTTTCTTTTGACCTCATTTACTGCCAGACCCATCTTACTAGACTCCCGTTCAATAGCACTAAAGGCAGCAGTAACATCTCGCTTGGTACGCCCTATGATGTCAATGTCGTCAGCGTACGCAAGCAACTGGACGCTTTCTTGAAAGTGCCATTGCGATGCACAACCGCCTTTCGCAGAACGCTCTCCTTGACGAATTTGAAGAGGCCGCCTTGTCTGAAGCCTCGAACGGTATTTACACATGTATTATACACATGTATTATACACATGTATTATACACACGTATGATACACATGTATTATACACATGTATTATACACATGTATTATACACATGTATTATACACATGTATTATACACATGTATTATACACATGTATTATACATATGTATTATACATATGTATTTTACATATGTATTTTACATTTTGCTAATATAATTTTTTTATAGTTACTTCTATAAAAACTGCACATACTTTTTTATGTATACATTTTATGCTTGTGTTTTACATATGGATTTTACATATGGATTTAACACTAAGAAAAATTTTTATAATCAGTTCTTCAATAACTATAAATTTGTATGTATTGTATTTTACACATGTATTTTACATCTGCAATAAAGTGCCTGTAAAATAACTTTTTTCTGAAGAAATCTCAAGTTTAAAATCAAATCTTTTTTAATATCGTTTTTGGCATGTCCATTAAACATGAACTCACTTTCGTTTTAATGTTGTTGTAGATACTTAAGAAAAATGTTTATTAATGTTTGGAAAACATTTGTCAAGTATTTTAATTTTTATTTTCTTTTCTTGGCCAAATCAAAGTGTGTGTGTGTGTGTGCAGAACAATTATTCTTAAGAATTTTGCCATCCAGCACTTGATGGCCACCATAAACATGCTTCGGTTGTTTGTTAATTTTATTCTGCAAAACAGCGCCATTAACTGGGTTATTTAACGTGGCTGGTATGGCTATTGTTGTAAAATATTACAGAATAGAATAGCTTTTTGTTTGAAAATTATGCCATAAATTTCCACAAACGCAACGACAATAATAATTAAACGCAACAATGGACAAAAAAAAGGGGTGAATGGGGCCGAAGGAGGAGCATTATTAAATTCCTCAAAGCGAAGTATTATTAAAACAGAACCGAAGAAGTATAAAAGATGAGAATGCCATAAAACGAAAAGAGTTTATAAATTTGAATATAAAGTGCCGGGCAGCTAAGTTTTAAAATATTTTTAAATTTTAATTTCTTTAAAATAATTTTTCTTTTTTTTGTAATAATTTAATCATTTTAAAATATAAAAAAATATGTATAAAATAAATTATTACCATTATTAATTTGTTATTTATTTGAATCTTTATTGCTTAGAAATCAAATTGTAAATCCTCTCCAGTAAAATTATATCGAAATTATTATGAATCATACGTTGTAAAGGGTGTTTTTTATAGAGGTATAGAACTTTAAGTTGCAATAAAACAACGATGGATTATTCGATTGGCATGAATTTTATTTATCCGAAAGATAATCTTGTGGCATTACATTTTAAATATGATTTCTGGCATATGACCGCCACGGCTGGCGCGGATGTAGTCCAATCTGGACGTCCAATTTTCGATGACTTTTTCCAACATTTGTGGCCGTATATCGGCAATAATACGGCGAGTGTTGTCTTCCAAATGGTCAAGCGTTTGTGGCTTTACCGCATAGACCAATGACTTTACATAGCCCCACAGAAAGTAGTCTAGCGGTGTTAAGTCACAAGATCTTGGAGGCCAATTCACAGGTCCAAAACGTGAAGTTAGGCGGTCACCAAACGTGTCTTTCAATAAATCTATTGTGGCACGAGCTGTGTGACATGTTGCGCCGTCTTGTTGAAACCACATCTCCTGGACATCATGGTTATTCAATCCAGGAATGAAAAAGTTAGTAATCATGGCTCTATACCGATCACCATTGACTGTAACGTTCTGGCCACCAGCCCATAAAGCGCACCAAACAGTCAGTTTTTCTGGATGTAACGGTGTTTCCACATACACATGAGGATTACCTTCACTCCAAATGCGGCAGTTTTGTTTGTTGACGTAGCCATTCAACCAGAAGTGCGCTTCATCGCTAAACAAAATTCGCTTATGAAAATCGGGAACAACGGTAATCTCGTTTTGGGCCCATTCGACGAATCTACGCCAAACGATCATCAAGTATCGTTTGGCTTCAATTCTTGCACGAGTTGGATTTTGTAAGCACGCAAACCAAGATCCTTCCGCAAAATCTTCCATAAAGTGGATGGACACAGATCCAATTCCTGTGCTCGATGGCGGATGGACTCATTCGGGTCTTCCTCAATGCTACGCTCTACAGCAGCAATAGCTTCTTCAGTACGCACCGTACAGCGTCTCTGGGGATGCGAGTTATCAATAAGAGTAAACGTGGTGCGAAAACGTTCCATGGTTAATCGAATTAACTGCTCTGATGGACGATTTTGTCGACGATAAAATAGACGTAGTGCGCGATACGTTTTCCGCACAGAACCATTATTTTCGAAATAAAATTGCACTATTTGCAAGCGTTGTTCAGGCGTGAGTCTATTCATGATGAATTGCCAAACCAAACTGAGAATAAATCACTTGACAGCTGTTAAATCGGTCGCCATCTTGAAAAGTAATGCCAACTTAAAGTTCTATACCTCTGTAAAAAACATCCTTTATATGTAGTGCCTACTCATAAGTCGTATGCAAAGCCATCTTGAAGCACAATCCTATGTGTGTGTGTAGATTACACTCACAAGTATTCCCAGTGTTTAGTAAGCTCTATTTAAATAGCTTTCTTATCAATTCATTAATTAATTAATTAATTAATTTATATTTGAAAATATTAAATAAATTTCTATAAATCTTTAGCATGTCATTAAGATATTATGCTCATGAGGAGGGAGGGTGGCAAAACTTTATTTACGAGTGTTAAATGAGGCATAAATTTAAAATATTTTTTATTAAAACGATACTTAATACATCTAAAAGGCAATTTTAATATCCCATAATTAAAATAATTTGAAATAATAATTCAAAATGAAACATTTTGAGAGCATACTTGCAAACGGGAAAGAGAAATTTGCACACGAAAACCAAAACTGGATTATAATTATCGAATAATTAGTCTTGTCTGTATACAAAGGATAAGATTGGAGGCTTTATTTACCGCAGTGAGAGTGAAATGATTCAAATCAAATAGATACGACGTTGTTTAATACGGAGATCAGTAATGACATGTAAAAGTGGCTGTCAGTTCAAGAGAACAGACTCACTTAGGCTACTTTCATTCCCCCTAAAACTTAAAGCATTCGGAGCATCTGATGTAGATAGTAAGACTCCCAATGTTCATCCTTAACAGATCAGTGACATTATCTGTATGGCCATGCGACACTTGTCGCAATGCAACTTAATTCCGTGCCATGGCCACACATTATTTCCTCTTCGTACTTCTCTATCTTATATCTGGATTCCCAAATTTTAATTAAAATTGCTCCTACTGCGTCTGAACCTTGATTTGATAGAATATTTCGCACTAGAATTGCCAGTCCCCCGACATGGTCTACTCTGAATATCCTGTAGAAGTGCACGCGGATGGTTATGACCCTGAGAATAAGGTAGACTTCAAAAGACTTTATCTTAGAATATCTTTCTGTCTCCTTAGTTGCTATAAAATGTTTCGAGTCACGTTAATAGCCATAAATCATGCTATAGAACCGATCATGCTTTAGAAACGACCATGATTTAGAACCGATCATGCTTTAGAACAGATCATGTTATCGAACCGATCATGCTATAGAACTGATCATGCTTTAGAACCGATCATGCTTTATAATATATCATGCTTTAGAACAGATCATGCTATTGAACCGAACATGCTTTAGCACCAATCATGCTTTGAAACTGATCGTGCTTTAGAACAGATCATGCTTTAGAGCAGATCATGCTTTAAAACCGATCTTGTTTTAAAACCGAACATGCTTTAAAACCGATTATGCTTTAGAAACGATTATGATTTAAAACCGATCATGCTTTAGAGCAGATCATGCTTTAGAAACGATCATGCTTTAGAACCGAACATGCTTTAGAACCTATCAAGCTTTAGAACCGATAATGCTTTAGAACCGATCATGCTTTAGAACTGATCGTGCTTTAGAACAGATCATTCCATCGAACCGAACATGCTTTAGAACCGATCATGCTTTAGAAACGACCATGATTTAGAACCGATCATGCTTTAGAACAGATCATGTTATCGAACCGATCATGCTATAGAACTGATCATGCTTTAGAACCGATCATGCTTTATAATATATCATGCTTTAGAACAGATCATGCTATTGAACCGAACATGCTTTAGCACCAATCATGCTTTGAAACTGATCGTGCTTTAGAACAGATCATGCTTTAGAGTAGATCATGCTTTAGAACCGATCATTCTTTAGAACAGATCTTGCTACAGAACTGATAGTGCTTTAGAACAGATCATGCTATCAAACCGATCATGCTTTAGAACCAATCATACTATAGAACCGATCTTGCTTTAGAACCGATCTTGCTTTAGAACCGATCATGCTTTAGACCGGATCATGCTATCGAACCGATCATGCTTTAAAACCAATCATGCCTTAGAACCGATCATGCTTTAGAACCGATCGTGCAATAGAACCGATCCTCTCCTACAGCCGAAGGGCAACCAGTTCTCCTTCGAGTGCACATGTTACGATTGCCTTGAAAGGCTATTGTAGCCGTCTCAGCCTCATATGAATCCCTGGTCACAAGGATATATTATCAATTAGTTGTCTAGCTGATGGAATAGATATAGCAGGCACTCCTACCGAATAGCAACCCACCCATGTATACCGGTATACTACTTAGCTCTGTTATTCGTATTTGTTCGCTGTTTTCAAATCCTTGGCTGAGAAAGAATTTTGCTTTATTGCCAAATGACCTAAACTGGATAGAAAGCATACTAATCTACTAATTAAATTGGTTTCCACGGACATCACGGTCATTGTATCTATTTTCACGGGTCATTGCATAATGAGTATGCACGCAGAGGAAATTCGTTTTCTGCAAATGACTCCTTTGGATGTTGTTGATCGTTTAAAGAGGAGGAGAAAATTGTGTTTTTTTTTTTTTTTTTGTTTTCAATGTTCATGTCTACTCATTTGGCTCGCCTTATCTCTATACTTACTATTATTACTAGACATCTCATGGCTCCCTAAGCTCATTAAATTTTCAGACTTGGTTTCGAGCTTGATTCTAAGAAAACTTAGCTTTAAATGCAATTGTCATGATGCTGATCGTTAAGACCAGTTAATCAGGACTTGTCAGTTAGTTTTTGATGCTTTGCATCATTTGGTAAGACAACGAGCCACTATAAGTGCTTTAGTGAGCTTTGATTTAACGAAAGCTGCCTCCACCTTTTATGCCATCTTATCCTTCTTTTCATTTTAAGAATCTCTTTCAAATTTTAAATTTTTAAATAAAAACATCAAAAAAAAAACGAAACCATAATTGAATATTCGCTAATAAATATAATTAGAAATTAGAAATTAAATTAAAAAAACAAACCCATCATAATTAATTAGAAAATAATTAAATTCCATAACATTTCATGGCAAAATCGCATATCATCAAACAGAAAAAAGAAAGAAGAATACAACACACAGTCATACATCAGTGTCATTATAATTAGCACAACAACAACAACGGAAATAAAAGGAAGAAGGTAAAGGAACGGAAAGGGAAGCTTAAATTCTTGCAAATATTTTCCCTGCTCTCTCGTTCTCTCTTTCTCTGGCCTTATAAAATTGAAGTCAGTCCCGGGAGACTTTAAACAATAAGAAGAACAAACAATTCATGTGGAATTTTAAGCAAAAATATGCAAATAAAACATAAAAGTCAACTTGAAGTGGAATATTTGCTTGAAAAGCAATCCGGCGGGGGGAAAAAGTTACCCTCTCTTCCCAGTCCCCTACATACGTACGTATAAACATTAGGGAATCTGCGTGGAGGCTTAACAAATTGTTACTTTCAGTTGAGCGTTAAATTTTTAATTTAAATTGTTCTTCAGTTTTTCAGTTTCCAGTTTCTCACTTTCGTTTATGCTTTCTTTTTCACTTTTTTTTCTTTTAAGATTTTTGAAAAATAAATTAAAAAACGTATGAAAAGAAAATCAGAAATTTATGTTTCACCACAATAGTGTTGAAAAAAGAGGGGGCGTGTGCGGAAGCGGAAATATGTTGCTTTACGAAGGTATTCAACTTTTTAGAACCGAAATTAAATTCTTGAATAAAATTTCTTAGCAATTAAAATAATTTTTGAATTCTTTTGATGGCTGTAGGCGTATGATTCATATTCATTTCGTTGGAATATTTAAAAAAAAATTCAATTTACTTCAGTTTCCATATCGTAATGCCCACTAAACAGTCGCTTAGTGGCAAGGCTTTCACTAAATAAATGACACTTCATATGACAGATGTTTAACAGTTAACAGGCTTGCCAAATCAATGATTTTAAAACTACTTCATGGTCTAGAAGAAATTGGTGTGCATTAGAGATACAGATCCTGAGGATCGTACATATTGAGACCAAATAGGCTGCAACGAATTTATTCCATTCGCTGCGGTTGATTGCACCACCGATCTGACTGTATCACTACGGTTGAATTTAATGATCAATTGCTAGCGTCATGTATCAGACATCATGTCAGCACAGCGAGTGTCCTATAAAAAGCTATTTACATAAATAAATATCGAGTCCGCCATCTAACGTTTTTTTTTTCAACTTGTGCTTATTTCGTGAATGGTAACACCTTGCTCATGTCTGATTTGACAGATAATTAGTTTTATCCTTCCGCTGAACGAATATGGACCATCCAATGCGTTTTCGCTTTGCTAAGTGGGCCTGCGATCGACTTGCAGAAGATGCCGATTTTGGCAAAAAAAAAATCATCTTTTCAGGTGAAGCTCATTTTGATCTTGGCGGGTATGTGAATAAGCAAAATTGTCGCATTTGGGGCACTGAAAACCCGCACGCATACCAAAACGAGTTGTTTGATGCGGATTTTGGTCCAGAGGCATTATTGGGCCATTTTTCTTCGAAAATGAGCAATGAGTGGCCGTTACAGTCAATGGCGATCGTTATCAGGCCATGTTTAACGAATTTTTGTTCACAAAAATTGAAGAGGAGAATGTTGGCAACATTTGGTTTCAACAGGACGCCGCTACGTGCCACACAGCCGAAGCTATACTCGATGTTTTGCGCCCGGTTTTTGAAGAACGCATTATCAGCCGCAGAGCTGATGTCGTTTGGCCACCTCGGAGCTGCGATTTGACACCGTTGGACTATTATTTGTAGGGTGCCGTCAAAGATAAGTGCTACGGCGACAAGCCAGAGACAATTGACGCTTTATAGCACAATATTCGTGAAGCCATTGGTGAAATACAGCTGCACACTTTCGATAATGTGCTTAAAAATTGGACTGATGGTGTAGGCTACTGTATGGCCAGCCGAGGCAGCCATTTAAATGAAATTATTTTCCATTATTAACCGGAAGGATTGTACTTTCAAATAAAAAAAGAAATTTGAGAAAATATTCAGTCGGTTTTTTTTTAAAGCATTTTCCAAAAAAAAGTTATTTGACGGACCCTTTACATAATTGGTCATTACAACCTTTTAGCCAGAATTACGACCTAGTTTCTCCCACCACCAATGCCGTGTGTGTTTATTTTATACATGAGTGGCGGGGCCTACAAATTAAAGTCGATTCCGAACGACAGATTTTTTGGGAAACTTTTCATGGCAATTTTATTTTTACAATCAGAGTTTTTGCCAGAAATCTGCTGAGAGGAAGTCGCCCATGGAATATTTTTCATATTTTCGTTTGGATATCTGACCCAGGGTTTGAACCTTGGCCTTACGTCTGCCTATAGCAACTTAAAACGCTATCTACGATTTATATTTTCCTGGATTAGCCACTGTCGTCTCTGCTTTAGTGTATGGTTGTTGTAGTCCAAGCCAAGCTCTTCGAGAACTTTCTTGGGGTCGAAGAATAGCAAGTATAACAGGGATTAAGATTCTGTAGTTTGTTCCACAATTATCTGTACAGTATTGTTAGGGTCTACGAAAGATGTATGGAACAAGGCTTTCTAAGCGCAGAGTCAGATAATCTTCTGCCGATTACCATCATCAGCCCCTTCAGTTCTTACAGATTATCACGTGACCTTTTCTGGGAATGTTTACCACAAGATTTACTTTTAAGTCGTGTTGGTCTGTGTTCCAAAAAAAGGGAGCAGCATGTCTACTACAAGAGTATAGGCATTCTTCCTATTGCATATAAGGTTCTTACGAGGTTATTGTGCGAGCAACTTCTATAATAACTAAGCATTCAGTAGAAAGGTATTCCTTTAAGGTGCTTAATTTTAGGAAATTAAAACGGGAGTAGGATGTACGTTACATTCCAAGTTTGCAGCTGGTCTTTCTCAGATGTTGGATTCCCTTCTCTGTTTTTTTAACAGTAATGTCCTTGTCCTTGTCCCTGTCATATATTTGTTATTATTTCTGCATTATTTAGTATACAACCTTATTAATTCTGCTGAATTGAAAGATAATTTAAAATTGTTTGAATGTTTTCATAAGAAAACAGCATCCGTGACCCGTTTTAATTCATTCGTTTACGTTTTTGTACCCTTTGCATAAACAATAACAATTACTAGACAATTATTCGACAGATCTTTGTAACGGAGATCTTCAAACCACGGTTACTCTCTTCAAACGCACCGGATCTTCACACAAGACTGACTGAACTTCACTAACTGACGCGCCTGCTTTGCCTTGCCTTTTATATAAAGGGTAAATACTTACTTACTTACTTAATTGGCCATAACAACCCGGTTATCGGATTTCGGCCTGTCGCAACACATCCTTCCAGGCGCCTCTGCTTCGTGCGCGCCTACGCCAATTGGTCACACCAATCGATGACAGGGCTTCCTCGATTTGGTCCTTCCAACGGATGCAAGGTCGTCCTCTTCGCCGCAGATTCCCGCATCAAATACCCGTCTCGTCGGAGCATCCTCCTCCTTTCGAACGACATGGCTGAGCCAGCGCAGCCGCTGGATATTAATACGCTGTACAACGTCTATATCGTTGAGAAGCTCATACAGCTCACTGTTGTATCGGATACGGATTTCATCGCCAACTCACACTGGACCGAAGATCTTACGTAGGACTTTTCTCTCCAACACTCTAAAGCCGCTGCATCTGTACTTAATAAGGTCCATGCCTCTGCGTCATAAAGAAGCACGGGTAAGATGAGTGTCTTGTAAAGTGTTAATTTTGACGCGCGAGAGAGCTCTCTGCTACTCAATTGCCTATTGAGACCATAGTAGCACCCGTTGGCAAGAGTGATCCTGCGCTTGATCTCCAGACTGACATCATTTCTGGTGGTAACAGCGGAGCCAAGATAGATGAATTCCTTGACCGTCTCAAAAGTATAGTTATCGGCCGTAATTTGGGAATCAATACGCCGTGCATCTCTACTTGTCGATAACATATACTTTGTTTTGACCTCATTCACTGCCAGATCCAACTTACTAGAATCCCATTCAATAGCACTAAAGGCAGCAGTAACATCTCGCTTGGTACGCCCTATGATGTCAATGTCATCAGCGTACGCAAGCAACTGGATGCTTTTTTGAAAGTGCCATTGCGACGCACTCCCGCCTTTCGCAGAACGCTCTCCATGACGAAGTTGAATAGGTCGCATGATAAGGGTTCGCCTTGTCTGAAACTTCTCACGGTACCAAAAGCTTCGGAGAGGTCCTTTCCTACCTTGACGGAGCTGCAGGAATTGCTCAAAGTCATTCTGCATTGCCTTATCAGCTACGCAGGAATACCGAGCTCAGACATTGCGGCAAAAACACGATCCCTTATGGGGCTATCGAAGGCTGCCTTATAGTCGACAAAAAGATGGGTTGTGTCGACTTGTTTTTCGTGGGTCTTTTCCAGGATTTGGCGTAGTGTGAAGATCTGGTCGATGGTGGACTTGCCAGGTCTGAAGCCGCACTGATAAAGTCCAATCGGTGTTTTGATGAGTGGCTTCGGTCATTCACAAAATACATCTGTAAGAACGTTATATGCTCTAGGGAGAAGGCTTATACCCCTGTAGTTGGCGCATATAGTAGGGTTTCCCTTTTTCAGGACAGGACAATAAATGTTCTTGAATGTTCTTGAAGGCGAATGTTCATGGCTTCGCCTTCTCGAAATCTCTATAAATGTAAACATCGTTGTTTCATTATTGTTGTTTGTGTATTTTGTTTACATTTATTGTTGTAGTGTTTGTTGTTGTATTTTTGTTTACTTGTTTACCACTTTTTTTGCTAGTGTTTGTTGCTGTATTTTTGTTTACTCGTTTACCATTTTAATGTTAAGTGACATCAAGCAAAACACCAGTATCAAGATTCTTCATTTTCGTAACAATATTTTCTCCACGACTGTAAATGTAGCAAAAGAAATAAACATTGTTTTTATAAATATTATTACTGTCGTCGTCATTCATGTTTTTCATTGTTTTTCCTTTGCTTTTCTTTTATTTCATTTAATACTTCCCAACCAACCATAATTATTCTTTTTTTCTCCTCCTGTTCACGGGTATACATGAAAAGCGCCTGACTTCATTCGTGTTTTTTTCTTTCAACATTTTTGCAGAATATTTTTTTTCTCTCCCTCTCTTCTCTTCTGTTCTTTGGTTTGTTTTTTCTATTTGTATTTCCTTTAACGTTTAATAAATATTAATTTCGACTTAAAATATTCCTGTTCAGTGTGTTTATTTTTTGCATTTTTTTTTGTAAGCATTGTTCCCTAAAGCTTCCCCTACTTCATACAGACAAACAGAGAGAGAGAGAGACAGACACAGCCAAAATCCGCCGTGCCTTGGCATGTTTGTGCCGTTGTGACAGTGGCACGCAAAGGGGGGGATACACAAAAAATAAAAAGTAAACTGTGGGGGAGAAGGAGCATAATTTGTTATTTTTCGTGTATTTGTTGACATTTAATTTTCATTTGCATATTTTTTTGATATTATTTAAGCAGTAAAAAATACAACAAAAACAACAACAACAAGCGTTATATGCTCCTTTTTTTGTTTTCTTCCTCTTCTTCAAGGATATCTTACCACGTTAAAGGTATACTCCTGTATTCCTTTTTAATTAAGAGGAGGGGGGAACTCTATGTACACAGAGTAATGAAGGTAATAAGAAAGGCACACAGCATATCGTTTTTATATCAACAATAAGAAAATCATATTAATTTTTCCAATTAAACCGTTACAAACAGGGGGGTTGATATGTAACCATAACGGGGTCTTAAGGACTTTCGTAAAGGACTCAATAAAGTTTTTCTTTTTTTATTGGAAATATTAATAAAATGTGAAATTCTTAACATATGGCATATCTTTTACACATGGTTTATGTCTTTGCTAACTTACAAATTATTTTGAAGGTCAAAATGGGCATGACATTGGTCAAGGCATTCTCTAGCTTTATTATACATATTGTTACGTTATTATCTTTTAAAAACGTTTAAAATATGAGCTCGTAGATTGCAAATAAAATAAAAATGAATTTGTGTTTAATTTTAATTAAAATTCTTTATTATGCGCACAATTCTGTGTGCCATTGTTTACAACTTGATGTAAACAACAACAATTGCTTCATTTGTTATTCCTCGCTTTACACCCTTTGCATAAACAATAACAATTACTAGACAATTATTCGCCAGATCTTCGTAACGGAGATCTTCAAGCCACGATTACTCTCTTCAAGCAAACCTCGTCTTCACACAAGACTGAATGAATTTTTATTAACTAAATCGCCTGCTTTGCCTTGTCTTTTATATGGCAGGGCACACAGTCTGATGAATGTTCTTGAAGATGAACGTTCATGAGTTCGCCTTGTCGAAATCTCTAAACAACGTTGTTTACGTTTATTATTGTAGTATTGTTGGTATATGTTTGTTTACTTGTTTACCATATTTTATGCTGGTGTTTGTTGTTGTATTTTTGTTTATTTGTTTAGCAAAACACCAGTATCTAGATTTTCAATTTTCTTAATAATATATAAACTGATGGGGACTAAAAACAAATATAAAGATTCTTTAAACCAACGCAGGAGAGCGACTATCCGGCGAGCATGCTTCTTGAGCTAGTGTCTGAGATAGTGAGGACAAGGACCACATAATAAATATCGAGGGGAGAGAGAAAATACCAGATTCTAGGCTAATTGTGGTCAAAGTGAAATAGAGGAACTTATTTTATACAAATGTAGAACGTTAGACCAAAGCTTTGAACCATTCGGACAACATAAATCAAACCTGGGGGTCAACCACTCCCGATAGGAAATCATTCCGACTTGAATGTAAATAAATTCTAATTTTGGAGAATTCAATCAAAACTTACTAAGAATGAAAAGTCAGTGAACACGGCGTTTTCAAAGCCAAGGACCTCACACTGATATATGAAACGAAATATAATCTCTCCCTTCTCCTTGGACCCACAAATACCGCAGAATTCACTTGAGGCAATGCCAAGTCTATCGACATGCCTTCAAATGGGACTGTGACCTATTAAAACTCTAAATAATCTGTGAATAGCCGTGTGAAAAAGACAAATCAATCCTCTTCTTAGCCCTATCAGCTCAGCAGAGCAATATTGCACGTGCTTGCATGCTTTCAACGAATTTGAACTTCCTTAAAGAATGACCAGAGACTACAGAGTTTAGTAGGTAGTGTGTAGGCTTATTAGACGCAAGGCCACGATTCAAACCCCAGGGCAGACATCAAAATTAAAAATGAAAAAATTATTTCTTTGGCGACTTCCTCTCAGCAGATTTCTGGAAAGAACTCTGAGAGCAAATAAAATTCCCTTAAAAAGCTTCTCACAAATCTGTCGTTTGGAGTCGACTTGAAACTATAGGTGCCGCCACTCATGTATAAATATTAACACACACAACCGAAGTGGTGTGAGAAGCTAGGTCGTAATCCTTACTGAAGGGTTTTAATGACTAATTATGTATGTAGGTGTGTATGTACAGAGTTTAACTGGGCAATCGCAGCACCTTTGTCCTAGACAAAGAAGGACGTCAAGGTGACTTTCGTTTGTGACTTGATCTTAGTCGGGGTGCTCGAGTAAAGTAAGAAATTTTCAGAGAGAATTCCAGCACTGCGTCGGAGCATACCAAAGAGACTGATACTCTATTAAAAAATTCTTCAACACCGACTCCCTTTACAATTAAATCCAGTCTTTAAAAGAATGTGTTCAACAAAAATTTTAAGAAAAAATTTAATTTTCATGCCCATAGTGCAGAAGCCAGTAAATTGTAATTCTAAATCCTTTTTACTACAGATTATATCTCTGAGTCATAGTAATACTGTGTTAAAGAATTATTTAATGCTGCTATTACAGCAGAATCCTTAGTTAAGGACATCATAAGAAAAAAAGAAGAAAGAATTGTTGCTTATTAAAAAAAAGAAGCACAATTATGGATATAAAAACCACCATAAAATATTTACTCATTTTACTTTCTTTTCTCCTTTCTTTCGTTTTTTCTTTCTTGCACTTGGCAGAACTGGCAACCCATAATTAGTTCCTCATTGGCCTCGCTACTACTGTTGGGTATCTCAACACTAATTGCAATCGCATTGGTGATACACTCTGAATTAGTGCCGAAGAAATTATTTCACGTAAATAACAACAAGTCGTCCACAGCGGCAACAAACTCGACCATCTCAACAGCTGTTGTTGCCACCACCACCACTAACATTAACGCCATGACAAGTGCGGCTGGTAATGCAACAGCAACAGCAGCAATCATAAGCAGTACAGGTGGTGGTGTTGGTGTTGGTGTTGATGGGTCACCGGTAATATTAACACAAAAACATGAACAGCAATTAGAAAATGCCAATTCCAACATAGCCGGTGAAGCAACATCTTTGGCCAATGCAAACACAGCGACAATAGCAACAGGAACAGCAACAGCAGCAATAGCAGGAACGGGAACGGGAGCTGTATCAACAACATCATTAAAACCACCCTTAAGATTCATTACGCAACAACAACAACAACAACAGCAGCAACAACAGCAGACAAGAACATCATTCTCAACATCTGGTGTACGTGGAGCCATTGGCATTAGTTGGTTGTTGCCGTTGCTATTTGCGATAACATCGCCTTTAATTTGTACAATTAATGGCAAATGGCCACAAAACTGGTGGCTGGAAATTATGGGCCATACCACCACCAACACCATCTACCCCACGTATTCCTACCATACAGCGACATCTTTAACGAGTGCCGCGACTGCTGGTGCGGCTGGTAATGCAGCAGGTTCGGTGGCATTTGCTATGAATGCGGCCACTAATAGTTTTGTGCCATTAAATGAGCATTACATACGAACGTATTTAACGCCATTCACAACGGAACCACCGCTGTTGAGTAATGGCGATAGTGTTTTGGAATTTAATGCAACAACCACCAGCATCGATAATAGCTTTGCTCATCTTCATCCAGCAACAGCACACAGTACACCAATAACAGCAACTACAACAAGTAGTGGCAGTAGTGGCAGTAGTAGTAGTAGTGGCAACATAATTGATACAACAACTACAATTTGGTCGCATTCCGTACAAACGTCACGTTCACCGGTAACCTCAATTTCAACATTTCTCCATAATGAAGACATTTATGCAACGGGCCAGAGCCAGAGCCAGGGCACCTTTACAACTGAGGGTGGCAATGCTGGTGCTGGTGTTGGTTCATTGCAATTGCCAACTGCTAGTGGACCAGCATTGAATTTTATTTTATTTTTGTTTGTGGATCTTCTCTTCATTTTATTGTTTTTTGCCTTGTTTGCGATTTTAATCAAAAAACTTTTATGGCTTTGGCATAAAAATCGTCGTACAAATAATGCTGCTACAGCAGCAACAACAACAACAACTACAACATCATCAGCAATAGCAGCAAATACCAATATTATGCAACAGCAACAACAGCATCTTTATCAACAACAAACGTATCAATACAGTAACACCACCAACACAGCAGCAGCAACAGCAACAGCAGCCGCAATGGATAAATTCAATACAATCATGAAACAAAGGTAAGCTTTGCTTAGCTTTTTCCGCTTTTTTTTAAACATTATTGGACCCAAAAAAAACGAAAAAAAAGAATAAAAACCGTAAAGAACGTAAAGAACGTGTAATAAATGGTTTAATTAGCGTTCGAAGAATTTTCAATTTGGCTCAAGGCAAAGAAAAAAAGTACCAAAAAAAAAACGGACCAAATAAAGGACATTTTTAGGAGTACATTTTACGTTATTATTCCTTTAGTCTACAGATAAATGAGACATTTTTTAATTACAAAGAAAAAGTTTTTAAATTTAAAAACAAAAGAAATTTTTTCTGGAAAAAAATTCTTTTCACAAGAGTTTTTTTAAGTACTTTTTAGAAAAGTACTTTTTTAGAAAAGTACTTTTTTAGAAAAGTACTTTTTTCGAAAAGTCCTTATAAAGAGTTTTTTCTTAAACGTTTGGCGTGGTATGTTTGAGGACATGTAAAGCTATGGCGGCAAATACAAAAAAGCCCTAAAAGTGAAGAAAGAAGCAAAACACCAAACAGAGGGACCAGCTTCGCAAGGATGACCCCGCATAATATCATTATAAACAACAGAGAGCTTAAAGCCTCAAATGGCAATGAACATTCTTCTGCAAATTGCTGGCCACAGTAACAATTCCATCCCATTTAAACATACATACATAGTATACATAATTGGTCATTACAAGCCTTTAGTCAGGATTACGGCCTAGCTTCTCACACCTCTTGTGTTGTGTTAATTTTTATACATGAGTGGCGGGACCTACAGTTTAAAGTCAACTCCGAAAGACAGATTTTTGAGAAACTTTTTCATGGCAATTTTATTTATTCTCAGAGTTTTTGCCAGAAATCTGCTGAAGGGAAGTCGCCGAAGAAATATTTTTTCGTAGTGTCGTTTAGTTGGAGATGCCTGATCTGGAGTTTGAACCGAGGCCTCACGTCTAATAAGCCAACACACTACCTACTAGACCTCGGCGACCCCTTTACACATACTCTGCAGAAATTCGGTTGAGTTCTATATCAAATTGAGGCACCATAGTCTAAGAGACGTGAGGCCACGGTTCAAACTCCCAGGTTAGACATCTCCAACTAAACGACACTACGAAAAAATATTTCTTCGGCGACTTCCCTTCAGCAGATTTCTGGCAAAAACTCTGAGAATAAATAAAATTGCCATGAAAAAGTTTCTCAAAAATCTGACGTTCAGAGTCGACTTTAAACTGTAGGTCCCGCAACTCATGCATAAAATTAAAACCCACTACATAAGTGGTGTGAGAAACTAGGTCGTAATCCACACTAAAGGGTTTTAATGACCAGATACCTGACAGTGGCCTGATACTCGTCTGCTGCTTCTACCCGATGCATCGCCAGATGAGTTTATAGAAGCAGCAGATTGATAGAACACAACCGTAAACCATATCAATAATCGGATGAAGATCTATTTTAGCAAAGTTACAAACCATTTGTGAATTGCATCGGATTGAATCTGTGGCCCTCAAGATGTAGGAATTCGCATTAGAAACATCAGAGGTAGCCACGACTCTTGAATACAGCGTCCTCCAACTCGATACATCGCCAAAAAAGTTCATAGGAGCAGCAGGTTAAAGGAATACGACCAAATATCATATTGTTACGTTTTTACCTTTCTAAAAACGTTTAAATATGAGTTCGTTAATTGCAAACCAAGTAAAAACAAATATGTGTTTATTTTCTCTTAAACTCTCTGTATTCTTTACACTACTTTTGTGTGCCACCGTATACAACTTAACGATACAACAATAATTTGCTTGTACACTTTTCTCTTTCACACTTCTGTCCGCGTTAACACTAACAACTGTATGTTAGATCTTCTCTGCTTACAACCTTTTTGCAAGCAATACCACTTGTACGTTCAAACCGCAACGCGTTTTCACACAAGGCTGACTGAATTATAATTGACTGCTGCCTGCTTTGTCCAGCCCTTTTATAGTCCAGTCTAACGAACATTCTTGAAGTGGAAGGTTCGTGATCTCGCCTTCTCGAGAGCTCTATTGCTAATACATTGTTGTTTGTGTACTTTGCTTATGTTACCGTTGGTACTAGGCGCAACCAGGTTCGTCGTACATATGTGTGTGTGCAAATTTAAATAATCAGCACGTTCATTGAATTCTTAGTGTTAGTGTGTATTTGTATCGTGTGGCTTTTGTTTATCGTTTTTGTTGTTAAACGATATTAGTTCGTTTCGATTTGCGTAACAATATGAATAATCGACTAAAGATCCATTTTAGCAAATGCGTTTACTTTCTGGATCCCTAGAATCAAAGTCAAAGTCACAAACCATTTGTGAGTGGCATCATACGTTGCCTTCAAGACGTAGGAATCCGCATTAGAAGAACCAAGAGTGGCCATCAATCTATAATGAAACTCCAAACTAAAATTCTCAAAAAAAGACCTCAGCAGTAGGGCCCCTTACTTAGAAAACTTGGGCATTGAATAACATTTTTATGATCATTTTTCCTTTTTTCTTTTATAGAATCGGTCTCTTGTACAGGACGGGTTGCCTGTTGCTGATCAAATTATTAACGGATGCACTCTTTATCGTGTACAGTAATTCAATTGTTATGGAAACAACCTGGTGGTGTTATCCATTTGGCATATCGTGTATATTAATGGTGAGTATATAAGTTAAGTTTGTATTATCCTTTCTTTTAAAATACATTGTAGCAAATGGTTGCTAAGTTTTGTTTAAGGATCTGAAATGCAGGACCTGTGGTGGCGTTGCATAGCATTGATAGCTATGTTTGAAAATAAATTAAGATTCTGATTACCATCTGTATGGTCCTATTACCATCAGGAGATGCTACAAATTGCTATACTCTCAAAACGTTATGTTCGTTACATTTTTGTTGGCACCGTATATTTATCGTCTTCCTGCAATGTACGCTGGATCAGCTCTCAGTTATCATTACACTTCCAACAGTGAAAGAGCCAAACGTGATTGTAGAACAAACTTCACAAATTTAACTACTCATTTCAAATCAACGTAAAAAGTTTAGTAGAACAGTAGCATTCGAAATCATCTAAAAGGCAGTGTGTTAGCTTATGAGGTATGTGTCTATGGTTTAAAACCCATGTTAGACAACTGAATGAAAACGAAATATTATTTCGCGGCTGACTCAGCAATCTTCTGGTAAAAGTTCTAAGAGTAAAATAAATTTGTTGTGTAAACTTTCTCTAAAAATCTATTGGCTTTAAACTGCATACCTCTACAATTATGAATAAAATCAACGCACAGCTTGGTTGTAATTACCAATTAATAGAGTAAATAAGGACCAGAGATCAAAAATGATTCGTTTTTTCGCTACTCATAAGCACTCATGAATTACTGAATATAAGTGAGTCAACAATATTGAAATTTAACTACAAACTCTGATTCATTCGTACTCACTACAACGTTGATTTATAAGTACAGGTTGCAATTGAGTATGCGTACAACATTGACATCAAACTCATACCATTCGAAATATGTTTGATTCATAAGACTACTCATTTACATTTACATACTTATACATACGACACATGAGTCGAGTGACTCGAATCATTTATCAAACCTTACAGTCTTAGTTGTTGTTGCATTTACAAAAAAAGGAAAAAAGGAACATAAGCAAAAAAGAGAGAGAGCAGCAGGCAGATCAAACACACAACCTTTTACTGAGTATTTTAGTGTTCGTACGCGATTCATACTTATTTTGTAATTCGTGTATATGTTGAGTTATGGAGAGTCGAAATCAACAACATCATACGTGTTGTTAAGTATGAATATGATGAGTACTTCAAACTTTGAATATGAGTAGAAGAGGTTCCGTGATATTAAAATAAGTATGTATGCGTATAAGTATCAGCACTTATGAGTATGACTCATAATTATGAGTATGACTCATAATTATGAGTATGACTGACTCATCTTTTTGATGAGATCTTTTGATGTGATCTTTGCTCAGAACTAACATTGCTCACAAGGTCCTCAATGTCAAAAAAAAAAATTCACCCGTATAATGTCCTTAACGAGCAAGAACTTGTTCTCATTTACGATAAATATATAAAGTGCTGATTAAATCGATATTGGTCAAGTTTCTATGGACTCATGGATATCAATGTTTTTTTTGTTCAAAAAAAAAGGAAGCAAAATATTTTTCCTGAATATTTTTAAGTTTTCAAACGAAATTGTTTTAAAAGAAATGAAATATTTTCTGTAAAAACTTTAACTAGAGATACCATGTTAAACATTTTAAATGTTTGCCATAAAAAGTGGAACATTTTATAGTTTTTTTTGGAAAAAGTTTTTTCAGCTTTTTTTTCCCTCTTTACGAAGAAGAAATTGTTTTATAAGCAATTTAGTTTCTTATTTTCCTAGTTTTTATTATACGCTACCAATATGTCTGTTTTACTCCCTTTAACATTCATAATTTGTTGTTAAAACAAAAAATTAAAACAAAAAGAGGAAAAAAGTAGCAAAAAAGTAGACGAAATACATGAATTCTTGGCAAAGATAAAAAAGAATTTTTTTTCAGACGCAAAATATAAGGAAGACTTTTTTCCCAAGCTAAAGGGCTTCCCTTCTTTTTCACTACAGTGTACCAAAACTAACATAAAAAAAGAAATAAAAGAACACCAAACAAGTGCGTAGAATTTTTTGGAAAAGTGCTGGAAGGCAAAAAAAAGAATAAAAAAAACTTTTATGCAGTTCACGTTAAAGTAATGTTGCATGCAACACATGACATAGCAGCCAAGGGAATATACAATGCGTACATACATACATATGTAAAAATAATATAAAACTCAAAAAAATTTTAAAAGGATATACACAGCGAGTTCATTGACATAAAGGATGTCGAAAGTTTATTTTTTTTTTTTGCAGGAAGTATTTATTTTATAACACACACACACTTATACTCATAGTTAACTTTATAAGAAAATATCTTAATAAGTCACCAAAATGACTTTGAAAAAAAGTACAAAATTTTTAATGAAATTAAAAAAGAAAATTCAAGAATTTTCTAAAGACAGTTTCCTTTCGCTCTAAAGAGAAGAAAAATAGAATTTCATTTCATTTTAATAACACTTCCTAATTTGTTTCTATTTAAACTCGAAGGTTTTTAACAACATTTAATGGCCTACGGATTACAAAAGCTTTTCAAATCAAAGGCAACAAATTTTTTAAAAGCCTTTAAAAAAAATAAAAACCAGAACAACCTTAATGTCCGTCCTTAAATGTTGACATCATTAATTTAATGTTTTCACAATAATTTGAATCTCTACCTCTCTCCCTCTTTCTCTTTCCCTCTCTCTCTCCATATTAAGCGATACATTGTACAGGGTTTTCCCTGTACAACTTTTAATTACTTTATAATTAAAATTATAAACAACAACATCATCATCATCATAATCATCATCGTTATTATTTTCATAGGCATAAGCACATATGCTATATGAGCTATTTTATATACGAGGGTAGTTAGCACTTCAAATTTTTTTGTTAGAAATTCTAAAAAACAGAAAAATTGATTTTTAATCGATTAAAAAATTTTAAATAAACAACACTAACGATCAGTGGTCGGCCAAATAAGGAGGAGTAAGCAGTAAAAAATTTGTGCATACAATTTGCTTTTCCAAAAACTAGGTCACTTTAAGTAGACAGTCGTCTTAAAAAGCAATTCCCGTTATAATACCAACAGTCACCATAGTCTTGTAGGTAGTGTGTTGGCTTATTAGACGTAAGGCCATGGTTCAAACCATTAGTCAGATATGCAAATAAAAATATGAAAAAATATTTCTTCGGCGACTTCCTCTCAGCAGACTTATGGCAAAAATTCTGAGAGTAAAAATAAAATTGCCATGAAAAGTTTCTCAAAAATCTGACATTCGTAATCGACATTAAAATATAACTCCCGCCACTTAAATCAAAAATTAATGCACAAAACATAAGTAGTGTGAGAAACTAGGTCGTAATCCTGACTAAAAGGTAGTAATGGCCAGTTATATTATGTTAGGTATGCTCTCAACGAACAGTGCCTGCAAATGCCATCAATGTAGTAATTTCCATACACAAATATTAACAGATCGTACGATCCTAAATGCTTTATATTGAGAGTGAGTCTGAGAGAGAACCGATTAGATCGCAAAGCCATTTGGTGGCAAATGAGAAGGGACAATATATTGTTACGCAAATCGAAAAGGGCCTAATATCGTTTAACAACAAAAGCAATAAACAAAAGCCACACGATACAAATACACACTAACACTAAGAATACAATGAACGTGTTGATTATCTAAAGCTGCACACACCCATATGTACAACGAACCTGGTTGTGCCTGGTACCAACAACAACATGTATGCGACAAAAAGAGATAGACAACATAAGCAAAGTACACAAACAACAATGTATTAGCAATAGAGCTCTCGAGAAGGCGAGATCACGAACCTTCCACTTCAAGAATGTTCGTTAGACTGGTTGTGTCGGACTATAAAAGGGCTGGACAAAGCAGGTAGCAGTCAGTTATAATTCAGTCAGCCTTGTGTGAAGACGCATTGCGGTTTGAACGTACAAGTGGTATTGCTTGCAAAAAGGTTGTAAGCAGAGAAGATCTAACGAACAGTTGTTAGTGTTAACGCGGACAGAAGTGTGAAATAGAATAGTGTATAAGCAAATTATTGTTGTATCGTTAAGTTGTATACGGTGGCACACAAAAGTAGTGTAAAGAATAAAGAGAGTTTAAGAGAAAATTAAACACGTTTGTTTTTACTTTGTTTGCAATTAACGAACTCATATTTAAACGTTTTTAAAAAGGTAAAAACGTAACAATATGTTGAAACTTACTAATGTACTTAACTGGTAATTAGAACTCTCTTTAGTCAGGCTTACAAGCTACCTTCTATCTCATCCATGTTATGTGTGTTAATTCTATTCATGAGTTGCGGGCCCCATACTTCAATGACGACTTCGAGCTGTAGTTTAAACCACGAGCTCTTATCTAGTAAGCCCACACATTACCTACCTTACTACGGCGACTTCAAGCTGTGGTTTGAACCACGAGCTCTTATCTAGTAAGCCCACACATTACCTACCTTACTACGACTTATCCTAAACATTTTGACGCGGATGAGAAGACATGAGGGTATGGTGAAATAATAAATATATCACACGATTTCTTAATGAACATTGTTGCGATGGTAGTTGGCCACCAAGACCATGTGATTTCATTCGAGATGTTTTATTTTTATCTTTTAGAAGACGGCAATTTCAAACACTTTTATGCTACCTACTATACTATGGCGACTGTACTTGTAGTTACTGCCTCTCAGCAGGTTTCTGACAAAAACTCTGAGTCTTAAAAATCTGTCGTTCAGAATCGGCTTTAAACTGTAGCTCCCACCACTCATGTATAAAATTAACACACACAACATAAGTGAAGGGTTATAATATGTATGAATCTAAATGAGTAGGCTTATGAATCAAGCATATTTCGAATGGTATGAGTTTGATGTCAACGTTGTACACATGCTCATTGCAACGTTGTAGCGAGTACGAATGAACCAGAGTTTGTAGTTAAATTTTAATATTATTGACTCACTTATATTCAGTAATTCATGAGTGCTTGTGAGTAGCGAAAAAACGATTCATTGCTGATCTCTGGTTTGCAACGTGTGCTCACGTCTAATAAGCCAACATACTACCTACTAGGAGGTATAGCGGAGGCAACCCCGAAATGTGATCACCCACGTGGTGTACGCCGTGTAGTGCACCCCTTGCTCTTATTGCCACTTTCGTCTGTCCCTGGGCGCAGATAGGCATGCGATCGTTGACAGTTTTAAATCAATTGCTGCTGATCCTTTTCCTCCGCTTCGCCGTTCCTTTTGCCGCTGCTTCTGTTTATGTGCGGGCCCAATTTGGCCCTCTCCCTTGCTGTCATCATCTCCGTCATCCACGTAATCCCAGTCATCCCCGTCATTGCCGTCACCGCCACTGCCAAGCCTGCTGCATTGTTGTGTGTTCTCCTGTTACGTATGTTTTGTCCACTCCTGGTGCCACACCATGTGACCAAAGCCGCGTCCGTGAGGACGCTGTCCAATGTTAGTACTGTAAGTGTTGTTCTTTATGTCGATGTACGTTTATTGTGTTGCTGTGAGCCACCAGTCCCGAACTGTTTGGAGTTCAACTGGTAGTAATCGATTTGATTACGAGGTCTGACCGGAGACTTAATTCTGGTCCCACGGGAGCCAGGAGCCCCTGGAAACTCGGTTCCAGCTTGGCTGTTGGTGTGGCCCCTTCTGAGAGCACTGTGGTGACTGTGGTATGGACCCAAATCGCGGGAAGAGTCTAGTCAGTAGGCTCGCTCTGGAGTTGCATTTTCAACCGGGTGCCGTGACCCAAAGATCGGAAGGAGTTTTAGATAGGCTCCGCTACTAACCAAGGGGGAAGTCATGTCCAAATACGTGGCTTCGAATTGGTACTCAGGTGTAGCAGTCTGTTACATCTGAGGGCGCTGGTAGACGCATTGTATTTCACCCTGTGCGAAGAGCACCATGGGATTAGGTCCACGCGGACAGATACCCAAGTAAAACCCATCGTCGTTGTAAAGGGTGTTTTTTATAGAGCTATAGAACTTTAAGTTGGTATTACTTTTCAAGATGGCGACCGATTTAACAGCTGTCAAGTGATTTATTCACAGTTTGGTTTGGCAATTCATCATGAATAGACTCACGCCTGAACAACGCTTGCAAATAGTGCAATTTTATTTCGATAATAATGGTTCTGTGCGGAAAACGTATCGCGCACTACGTCCATTTTATCGTCGACAAAATCGTCCATCAGAGCAGTTAATTCGATTAACCATGGAACGTTTTCGCACCACGTTTACTCTTATTGATAACTCGCATCCCCAGAGACGCTGTACGGTGCGTACAGAAGAAGCTATTGCTGCTATAGAGCGTAGCATTGAGGAAGACCCGAATGAGTCCATCCGCCATCGAGCACAGGAATTGGATCTGTGTCCATCCACTTTATGGAAGATTTTGCGGAAGGATCTTGGTTTGCGTGCTTACAAAATCCAACTCGTGATTTAAAGCCAAACGATCATCAAGTAAGGCGTAGATTCGTCGAATGGGCCCAAATCGAGATTACCGTTGTTCCCGATTTTCATAAGCGAATTTTGTTTAGCGATGAAGTGCACTTCTTGTTGAATGGCTACGTCAACAAACAAGACTGCCGCATTTGGAGTGAAGGTAATCCTCAAGTGTATGTGGAAACACCATCATTGGTCAGTACTTTTTCAAAAACGATGGTGGCCAGAACGTTACAGTCAATGGTGATCGGTATAGAGCCATGATTACTAACTTTTTTCATTCCTGAATTGAATAACCATGATGTCCAGGAGATGTGGTTTCAACAAGACGGCGCAACATGTCACACAGCTCGTGCCACAATAGATTTATTGAAAGACCGCCTAACTTCACGTTTTGGACCTGTGAATTGGCCTCCAAGATCTTGTGATTTAACACCGCTAAACTACTTTCTGTGGGGCTATGTAAAGTCATTGGTCTATGCGGTAAAGCCACAAATGCTTGACCATTTGGAAGACAACATTCGCCGTATTATTGCCGATATACGGCCACAAATGTTGGAAAAAGTCATCGAAAATTGGACGTCCAGATTGGACTACATCCGCGCCAGCCGTGGCGGTCATATGCCAGAAATCATATTTAAAATGTAATGCCACAAGATTATCTTTCGGATAAATAAAATTCATGCAACTTCTATACCTCTATAAAAAACACCCTTTACTTGTAGTTGCAAGAAACTTTGGTTCTACTATGCAGATGAATTTTTGCTCCTGTAAGAGACAAATATTAAGAAACTCTGGGATTTTGCCTTAGGCTCCGAAAGGTTCGAGGATTAAAGGGAAATTTTATGGGACTATTATGTGTCTACACTTTCAGATTTTTGCATCACTACATTAGTATCCCTCGTATATATTTGCTGTTTGGCATTTGTGTGTTTTTCTGTTATTATTATTAATGTTTGTATTGAAAAATCCATTGACATCATCATCATCATACGCCTGCTAAAAAGGACATGATTTTTGATTACAATTTTTCCTTTATTTTTCATACATTTTCTGTGTAAATTTAAGTGAGATTTTTCCATACATACTATTCATACATACATACATATTGAAAGTTATAATGTCATTAACATTTATTTCTCTATATATTCTATACAAGTATGTATGTTTCTATGTATATTATGCGTATAAACATAGTAGTATACGTGTATAGTCCCCACGTATTTGAAATTCCATTTAATAATACCCGGTTGATGTGAATGATGATGATGATGATGATGATGATGTTTATGTGTAATGCGCTATTAAATTTAAATTTCAATCCTTTTTTTCCGCCGCACATTGTGGCAAAATAAAACTGAAAATATTCTCTCGCGTGACATGTAATGAGCATGACATGTGAAAGTTCTGTTGGATTAAAAATGTTACTCCGGAGTTCACATGCTTGCTACACATACTTTCCGTACGCTGCAGCATGTGACAAGACTTGTTTGTTTTTATTTTTTGTTCTTCTGTTTAAATATAAAAACCGATTTAAGTTTATGATTTTCTATATTAAAAATATAAACAAATATTTGTTGGTGCCTGTTTGACTGCCTGCCTGCCTGCCATTCAACGAAATTTATATAGGAAAACTTATTTGGGGTTTTAGGGAAACAAAATCAAGGCACCAGCATATTATCATCAAAAGTTTAATGACTTTTTGGTAATACAAACGCTATTGCCATGTGTATTAGCACCACCAACAAGCTGTGATAACTTAATTAACATTAAATAATTAGAGAGAAAAAAAACAAGTAAATGATATGGGGATTATAAAATTCGAATTGAAAGTTAAGCTTGTAATTTGTTTTAAATTTTGTTTTAAAGAGCGACACAAAACAGACAACAGACATTACATCTGGTTTGTGGTGGTTAATATTTAAAGAAACTAAAACAGACAGACAGCTGTTTACAGACATCAAATACAAGCAATGGTATCAGATACGCTAAGCAGTTGCCAATAGAATAGACAGTAGAAGACAAGTCATTGATTTCTAGTTCAAGAAGCATAAATACCGGCGATAACATTAACAACTTGACCTCAAGAGATTTTCGAAAGCTTATAAGGACTTTCGTAAGCTCTTATTTTCCTTTTTCTATAGACAGTTGTACATAGTTTAGATAATTTATCATTACAACTCTTTAGCCAGGACTACAACCTTGCATCTCACACCAGCGAATTTGTATGTGTCAAGGCATTTTAACGTGGAACCTGAGCGACAGATTTTCTTGAGAAACTTTTCATGAAAATTTTTTCAAGACAAGACTGTTGTAGTTTAGATATTTCGTCATTACAACTCTTTAGCCAGGACTACAACCTAGCTTCTCACATCACCATTTTTGTAAGTGTCAATTTTATCCATGAGTTGCAGGACAAGAATTTTAACGTGGACTCCGAACGACAGATTTTCTTGAGAAACTTTTCATGAATCTTTTTTTATTGATCTTCAGAGGTTTTGCCTGAAGATCCCCGATAAGAAGTTGCCGAAAGAGTGTCTGAGCTGAGGTTTAAAGTATGATTTAGCTTCTAATTAGCCAACACACTACCTACAAGACTACGACGACATTCAGGGCCACAATGGCACAATATTTTCTGGCTGTACCTTTAACCCACAACCGTCTCCTGTCGTGCACATATTTGTAACAATCTGATTTGCATAATTCGCCATTATTTCTCTGATATTAGTACGAAATGCCCTCCTCCTCGACGCATATCAAACTCTAATGTTAATTACCCTGCCAATACAATTTAGAAATAGTAGCCAGGTTTGTACCACTGAGTCTCTTCTAATGTGTTAACTTGCATTGCGATCAGTATTAAAATTTGGTTTTTAATTTTTTCTTTTAAAAATTTTTATTTTCTTAGAAAAATTAAAAGAAATTTGAGAAAATTAATACCCTAAGCACGCTATAAAATGTTTCAAATGCAAATTAAAAAAACATTTCCAAAGAAATTTATCAATTTGGAAATATTTTATTGAATAACTTGATATTGCAACATTTCTTCAAATTCCAAATTTTAATCAATTAAAATTGTTTCTCTAGATTGCATGCTTGAAGAAATATTTCCATGCTTAAATCCCTTGGCTAAAGAATTCATAAATTTAAGATTATATTTCAATATTCATTAAAATAATTTGCAAAAAAAAAAAGATTTCAATTTCAAACAATTTAAGTTACAAAATAAATACAGTGTAAGGAAAAAGTAAAGCCTTAAAAGAAAAAAAAAATCATGAAATAATAAGAAATATTTTTCAAATAATTCCTTCCTTGTTTTTCATAAATTTTAATAGAAGGAATTTAATACTTCCATTACTTTTATAATGCACTGTAAAAAAAGAAATCCCTTTAAATAGACATTAAATTTTAACCACAAAACCTTCTATAGAAAGTATTTCTCATTGACCATACGTTTACACAGACTCAAACTCTACTCAAATACTTGAGAGTTTGTTCTTATGCTTGTTGCTGCATATGTGTGCGTGTGTGTCTATCATCTCAGTGTTTGTATGTTGTTTCACATGCATTGTTTGCCTAATAACAGGAAATGGCTTAATTATTAACGTAAACAAATCCAAGACACAACAACCATAACTCTGTTAAAAGCACAAACATAAACACACACACACATGCACACATCGCATCAATACACATTAAACAATAACTACCGTAGCCATAGTAAAGACACATACAAACAAGTTTGTCTGGTTAAGAAAACAAAAATCTGAGAAAAAGAGAAAATAAGAAAAAGTAAACAGAGTGAGAGTCCACACACATACACACTCTTTATACAGTATCTCAGAGCGTAGTAGGGTTATAAAGTAAAAGACTTAAAAGAAAAAAGTCCAACAATAATGCCCAACGTAAAGAATTTGATATACCATATTAGGTAAGGGGAAAAGCAAAATCGTAATTAATAAAGTAATAGAGTATGGAAATTTTTGTTATCAGGCCAAATAAAATATAAATTTTTAAGTGCCATATTTAATAAATATAATCAAAATAATTAGATATGCAAACATAAGGCTCTTCATTTAGATTATTTAGCCTCGATTTGGAGCTCCAGCAAGTCTACAACATATAAAGAATTATTGAGTCATCAACTTTTTTCAGGGAGTTTAGGGAGAAAGGTTTATAGGTTTATAGAGAATGCTATTCTATATAAACAGGTTTATATCGAATGCTATTCTATATAAACAGGTTTATATCGAATGCTATTCTATATAAACAGGTTTATATCGAATGATATTCTATATAAACAGGTTTATATCGAATGCTATTCTATATAAACAGGTTTATATCGAATGATATTCTATATAAACAGGTTTATATCGAATGCTATTCTATATAAACAGGTTTATATCGAATGCTATTCTATATAAACAGGTTTATATCGAATGCTATTCTATATAAACAGGTTTATAGCGAATTCTATATAAACACGTTTATGGCGAAAGCTATTCTATATAAACACGTTTCTAGCGAATGATATTCTATATAAACAAGTTTATAGCGAATGCTATTCTATATAAACAAGTTTATAGCGAATTCTATATAAACAAGTTTATAGCGAATTCTATATAAACACGTTTATAGCGAAAGCTATTCTATATAAACACGTTTCTAGCGAATGCTATTCTTTATAAACAAGTTTATACCGAATGCTATTCTATATAAACACGTTTATAGCGAAAGCTATTCTATATAAACACGTTTCTAGCGAATGCTATTCTTTATAAACAAGTTTATACCGAATGCTATTCTATATAAACACGTTTATAGCGAAAGCTATTCTTTATAAACAAGTTTATAGCGAATGCTATTCTATATAAACAAGTTTATAGCGAATGCTATTCTATTCATTTACATTATTTAGCCTCGATTTGAAGCTCCAGCAAGTCTACAACAAATAAAGAATTATTGAGTCATCAACTTTTTTCGAGGAGCTTGGGAAGAAAGTCGCTTCACATCGCAGTTTGTTCTGAAGTTAGTTAAGAAATTAAATTGACAGAATGATGTGATTAAAACCCTTTTAAAGTATTAGAGGATACTATAGTAGGTGCAGAATTTAGACACTCTTCTAATATGCGACCCTGAGATAATGTAATCAACGGTTCTGATGGTAAAGGTAGTTTTTGTCGATAGAAATCCTTCATATTTAATCACAGTTCTTAGTTGTAGAAAATTACTGCAGCTTACGGCGAGTTACTAACCATGCCAGCGCCATAAACCTACCTTAAACTACTGCAACTTTAAATCCTACCTTTCACTTATCACCCTACCCACCACTTCAATAAGAGTTAATTATTTATGAATGGTCAGTGGTGCTAATGTGAAAAGTTTTTATGTTTTTAAATCTTTTGATTTTTCTTATTGTTGTAGTTATTGTTGTTGCTTTCATTTTTATTTTTATTGTGTATTAAACAGGTAATTTGAAAAACGAAAAAAAGTTGAACAACATTTTCCATAACTTACCAGAAGGAAATAAAATCCAACAATATTCCATACATATGTATGTATAACCCAGTTACATATGCATATGCTTGTATGCGTGGTAGCATACATAAGTACAATATTTATTTGAGCATGATAATAAATAAAGAAATTCATATGCTTCTAACACAAATACATATATCCTTGCCATACATACATTTACATAGTTTATAAATGTATTTGTGTTGGAGTATTGTAATATTTCCTTAACTATTTACAACGTGTCTAGTATTTATTTATTTTATACGATCCATGCATAAATACATACGTGTTCATGTGTATTCCAATTCATACAATTATTAGGGAAAGTATGTTTAGGTTTGTATGAAACTGAGAGTTAAGAAATATTTCTTTGTTATGGCGTGCTAACACCATTCACACTTTTACACTATATATACACCTCAAGCCACTAGAGTAGTTCAACTAAGTTACATATATCATTCACTTTATGCTGAATTTTATGTCATTTTTATCATATTTCAACGCAATAATTATAGTAAGTATATTTTTTATGGAATATCATTCGATATAAACTTTTTTATATAGAATAGCATTCGATATAAAGCTATTTATATAGAATAGCATTCTATATAAAACTTTTTATATAGAATAACATTCGATATATAGAATAGCATTCGATATAAACCTGTTTATATAGAATAGCATTCGATATGAACCTGTTTATATAGAATAGCATTCGATATAAACGTGTTTATATAGAATAGCATTCGATATAAACGTGTTTATATAGAATAGCATTCGATATAAACGTGTTTATATAGAATAGCATTCGATATAAACGTGTTTATATAGAATAGCATTCGATATAAACGTGTTTATATAGAATAGCATTCGATATAAACGTGTTTATATAGAATAGCATTCGATATAAACACGTTTATATAGAATAGCATTCGATATAAACGTGTTTATATAGAATAGCAGTCGATATAAACACGTTTATATAGAATAGCAGTCGATATAAACACGTTTATATAGAATAGCATTCAATATAAACGTGTTTATATAGAATAGCAGTCGATATAAACGTGTTTATATAGAATAGCAGTCGATATAAACGTGTTTATATAGAATAGCAGTCGATATAAACGTGTTTATATAGAACAGCAGTCGATATAAAAGTGTTTATATAGAATAGCAGTCGATATAAAAGTGTTTATATAGAATAGCAGTCGATATAAAAGTGTGTATATAGAATAGCAGCCGATATAAACGTGTGAATATAGAATAGCATTCAATATAAACGTGTTTATATAGAATAGCATTCAATATAAACGTGTTTATTGCTATTCTATATAAATAGCAATATATTGAATAGCAAGATAAACCTGTTTATATAATAGCATTCGATATAAACCTGTTTATATAGAATAGCATTCGATACAAACCTGAATATATAGAATAGCATTCAATATAAATGTGTTATTATATATAATCAGACAGATATTGAATGCTATTTTATAAAAATATACATATTTGCTATAGAATAGCATTTATATAGAATAGCATTCGATATAAACCGGTTTATATAGAATAGCATTTATAAAGAAGGTTTTCTGAACCCGCATAGGGTGTGCTATTCAATTAATGCGCACTGTAGTGTAGTAGTATTTTTATATTGTCTCTTTGGGTTGCCCATACCTCCCTCTCTTGTACTCACTATTTCTCGCTGTCTTTGTCCTTTATCTACACCATTTTTATATACTTAAACTATAAATATTTATCTGTACAACTTGTATAAATTAAAGACAATACATACACATACACACATGTACACACATACACATATTTATACAATAGTATTTTATGTTACACGCTTTTATGTACATATGTATGTATGTAAGCATACAAAAAGAGAGAAACAGTAACAAACACAGAAACAAAAACAAATTATACTAATTAAGCAGCACACTTACTAATACATTCATACACATACAATTTCTATAAATATAACGGTATACTTTGCTTTTAACACAAAACACAATTTGTTTCAATAAAAGAAATATTCATTCAAACATTATTTACAACAACAACAACAATAATAATGACACAACAACTGTAACTGATATAAAATACAGACACAATTATAGAAACATAAACAAAAGCATGGCTCTTAAATAAAACACAATAAACGAAAGAAAAAGAGATAGATAAAGAGAGAGAGAGAGAGAGAGAGAGAACGAAAGACACAGAATACAATAGGGAAAGCAGTTAGTGTGTAAGAGATAAGAAAATTGTTTCAATAATTTAAGGAAATTTGTTTACAAGTTGTAACCATAAAAACATAGACAGGGACAAAGAAAAAAAGAGAATAATTAGAGAAGTGGCGAAGGAACTGGAGAAAGAGGGGGAGAGGTTTCTAATTAATGTCTTACAATCAATGACTTTCATTTCATATTATATTCTCGAATAATAATTTCTACAGATAATTTTATATTTATAATGTTTAAATAAATAGAGAAATATCGCATTAAAATAAATAAATTGATAAAATAAAATGTTGTTAATAATAATGTCACATACTTTACATATGTATGTATGTACATATGTATGTAGTAATATGAATAAAGCATTTAATATTTAAGTGAGTAATATGAGTCTGTATAGTATATATATGATAATTTTATTCTCTTTACATTTAAATATTTATTATTACATGATAGAAACTATAAATCTAGGGCGTATGATTAATATTAACTTGTGGCTTAATATAGTGTTACGTTTTTACATTTTAAAAACGTTTAAAATATGAGCTCTTAGATTGTAAATAAAATAAAAATAAGTTTTGTATTTAGTTTTAATTAAAATTCTTTATTATTCGCACAACTGTTCACAACTTGATGTAAGCAACAACAATTGCTTTGTTTGTTATTCTTCTGTTTACATCCTTTCCATAAACAATAACAATTACTAGACAATTGTTCGACTGATCTTTGTAACGAATATCATCAAACCACGATTACTCTCTTCAAGAACACCGCGTCTTCACACATAACTGACTGAACTTTTACTAACTCATTCGCCTGCTTAGCCTTGCCTTTTATATGGCAGGGTAACCAGTCTGATGAATGTTCTTTAAGGCTAATGTTCGTGACTTCATCTTCCGGAAATCTCTATAAATGTAAACATCGTTGTTTCATTATTTTTGTTTGTGTATTTTGTTTACATTTATTCTCGTAGTGTTTGTTGTTGTATTTTTGTTTAACTACGGAGTGTTTTAAGAGCTTGAAATCTTCAAATTACATTAAAAAACAAAACTTCTATTGGAATAACATTCTCTTTGTTATAATCTTGTATTGTCCGTCATCGGTACGATCAGTTGAATTTTTGCACACTTTTTTCAAAAAGTCTGATCAGATGGCTTGGAGAAAGACTTGAATATGCAAGAGAGTCGTAGTCTAAGTAGGTAGTGTGTTGGCTTATTAGACCGTAACGCCACGCTTCAAACCCCAGGTCAGACATCAAAAACAAAAATATGAAAAATATTTCTTCGGCGACTTTCTCACAGTAGACTTATGGCAAAAACTCTGAGAGTAAATAAAAATTGTCATGAAAAGTTTCTCAAAAATCTGTCATTCGGAGTCGACTTTAGACTGTAGCTCCCACCACTCATGTATAAAAATTAACACACACAACACGAGTGGTGTGAAAAGCCAGGCCTGACTGAAGAGTTGTAATGGCCAATTATGTATGTATGTATGTGTAGGGGAATATGGTCACATTATAGTAACTGCACTCTCTGGAAATGCACGTTACGCTCTTAGAAAAACCTCGAATATAAGAGGGTTTTTCTGAAAGGCGACAGAAATAATACCAAGACTTTTCCCAGTCCACACTGCAATAGTAACTCATGTGCTTCCTAGTCTCTGTTTGTAGCAAATGAAGAGGAAAGAATTAAAACTTTAAGAAAATTTTATTTTACTATAGATTGCAGACATTTTGTTGGTTGACAAAATACTTTTAAATTTAATGCCCCCGAATCAAACATTTCTCATGTCCATATATCTATGTATTTATCTCATTCTCACTCTCTCTTTCTTTTTATTACAGGGTTTTACCATATTATTTTGTTTTATCCTGAAGCCAGAATGTCCTTTACGTTGCCCCAGAGGCTCATCAACGAATTCGAATTTCTCAACGATGGGAGATGCCATGAAAAAGAAATTGAGCACAAGTAAAACCAGTTTAGATGACAATTATTGTACAGGGTCCATAACAGCACCAATAAATTGTAAGTTTTTCTTTCTTTCTTTCCTTCCATTTGTTGTTGTTTTGATTTTATTTTCAATTTTTTTTTTGCAATTTTCTCTACCGCTTCCTGTTTAGTTTATACGAATCATGAAAAAGAAACGGAAAGCTGTGCAGCAGCACCACCGCTAATGCATAAAACACCACCATCGCCGGCACGTCACAATTTGGAGCTCTCGGCAGCAACTTGTCAAATGCCGGGCTTAACCATAATCTCAACGGCGCCACGTTGTCAAATGATGCCTTTGATGGCGGCGACATCAGTGACAACGGCACAGGCAACTGGCCCCCAACAGCAAGAGCACGTGACAAGTGTTGAAACGTTTATTGGTGGCACAACACAAAATACAGCAACACTAGAACGTAAAGCAACAGCACAACAACAACAGCAACAACAACACATGCAACATTTACAACAAATAACTTCAAATGCAACAGCCTCGATTTCATCACCCGCCTCGAGATGTTGTAATATATTAGGGGTAGTGGGTGTTGGTGGTAGTAGTAGTGGTGGTGGTGGCGTTGCAGGCAATATGCCACAACAGCCACAACATCAGCTAACCGGTATGCCTCAAGTTGTTTCTGGCAGCTCAGTGGGTTATTATGATGCATACGGTGCCGGCACAATAGCCATGCAAACACTACCGCCAACATCTTTAAACATGACTGGCAGTTTGAGTCGCAGGACTCATTTAACTACAGCCCCCCATCATCATCATCTTCATCATCCAACCAGCCAACACCACTACCAACAGCACCCACCATCGAACTTAGCACATGAATATGTTGGTGTGGAGACCTTAGATATTTTACAGGGTGTAGCACCGGGTAAGTTTATAGACCTAGTCTCCTGCACTTACACACACATGATTACAATGTTATTGCATTACTTTGCACTACTGACTGACAATACAAGCACAAACGACAGGGAATTGTAAACATGAGAGGAAATTTTCTTTTAAAACAAACAAACTCTGACAATGTCTTTTAAAAGCAATTTAATTCCATCCATAAATAATGCACTCCTCCTCCCGTAAGATAAAATGAGTTTCTCTCGCCCTCTTCCCCTCTCGATTTTAGTATTCATAAGGTGTCATGTTCATATGGTATCGTATTCATCTGCTCTCATTAATGACGAGAGGTAGATTAAGGCAGAAACGTGTATTATTTAACCATAAATCTTACGTTTGCATTTATCAACCCAGTTTGTTTAATATTGACACCCTTCTCTCCCCTCCCCCTGCTTTATCATTTAACAAAAACAGGATATATAGCCAACATACAATATATGTATGCTTATAGTATACAATACAACCGTAATTATAAGTTATAATCATAATTAGAAACAACATTTGACCCTAAGAACCTTGCAAAAGGAAATCAAAAGCAAGTTGCCTGCCCAAAAAATACTTGTTTATCCTGTGACCATAATAACAATTTTACAACAGCAAGAGTAATAATCACAAGCTTAATATTGTAAAAGAAAATTCATATAAATGGTAACCCCATTTAAATCTGGACAGTAGCAATTTTGCAAAAACAATTTGGCTCACAGGTACATAAAGGTAATATTTTCAAACAGTTTTCTAAGAAAAATACAATTAAAACTATGGACCTGGCTTAATCTAAACAGCAACTATTTAAGCGGATTGTATTGAGAATGCTATCCTATATAAACAGGTTTACAGCGAAAGCTATTCTATATAAACAGGTTTATACCGAATGATATTCTATATAAAACCGTTTATAGCGAATGCTATTCTACATAAACAAGTTTATAGCGAATACTATTCTTTATAAACAAGTTTATAGCGAATGCTATTCTATATAAACAAGTTTATAGCGAATGCTATTCTATATAAACAATTTTATAGCGAATGCTATTTTATATAAACAGGTTTATAACGAATGTAATTCTATATAAACAGGATAGGATAGTGGATGATATTCTATATAAACAGGTTTATATCGCGTGCTATTCTATATAAACAAATTTATATCGAATGCTTGTCTATATAGACCTCTTTACCTCTTTATATTAAATGCTATTCTACATAAAAAGGTTTATACGAGATATTATTCAAGTTTATATAGCATGTTTTTATAGCATGCTATTCCATATAAACAGGTTTATATCGCATGCTATTCTATCTAAACAGGTTTATATCGCATGCTATTCTATATAAACAGGTTTATAGCGAATGATATTCTATATAAACAGATTTAAAGCGAATGATATTATATACAAACAGGTTTATAGCGAATGACAGGTTTATAGCGATTGCTATTCTATATAAACAGGTTTATAGCGAATGCTATTCTATATTAACATGTTTATAGCGCATGCTGTTCTATATAAACTGGTTTATAACGAATGCTATTCTATATAAACAGGTTTAAAGCGAATGCTATTCTACATAAACAGGTTTACAATGAATGATATTCTATATAAACACCTTTATAGCGAATGCTGTTCTACATAAAAAGGTTTATACGAGATATTATTCGAGTTTATATGGTATGCTATTCTATATAAACAGGTTTATATCGCATGCTATTCTATATAAACAGGTTTATATCGCATGCTATTCTATATAAACAGGTTTATATCGCATGCTATTCTATATAAACAGGTTTATATCGCATGCTATTCTATATAAACAGGTTTATATCGCATGCTATTCTATATAAACAGGTTTATATCGCATTCTATCCTATATAAACACGTTTGTATCGCATGCTATTCTGTATAAACAAGTTTATATGACATATTAATTACTACAGCACTTAGTTTTCAATATAAAACGATACATATATCATCATGTTGTGTTTAATTGAACTCTGATCTTATTACAGTTTTCGAGCCTTTGCTATATTTTGTAATTTTTGTAATGCGATGGATTAAAGAAGAAATTGGCGCATAGCGTTTAATCAGTTACAAATATGTTGACAGACGCCAATAGATGCCGTATGATACTGATAAAAATTTGTTCATAAGCCTTTTAATGACTAATAACTCCCCAATTATCTATGATAACCCCAACCTAAGCTGTATAACTTTTCTGTGCTACACTGTTGTACTGTTATATGCCATTGTGTATGTGTATGTATAATGCTTATAATGCCTGTTTAAGCATGGGGGTTTATTGGTTAGTTGTGTATGAGACTGTTATCCCCTTATATACATATTTATATATGTATGTTATCTCTTTCCTTTACTTTCCGTTACTTTTCTAAACAGTTATTTTGGGCGACTTAAACGGAAATGGCAGAAAACTAAGGTGCTTAGGTTTATGGCATAAAATAGAACACAGAACAGAATAGCAGAATATATCCCAGTAATAATGGTTTGTTGGTTTGGAAAAACTTTGTAGTTGTAAAATTGCTTTCCTAAGCAATTCAGCTTTATGTTGTAAATACTTTATAACAAAGACAACAACAACAACAACGTTTGAAAACATGAACAATAGGAAAACAATAATAATAATAATCTTAACAACAAAAGAATAAGAAAGTATAAGCAGAGAGTATGTATGTATATTGGCTAGGGACTAGAACAACTAACTAACATGTCTTCCTTCAATGATGGAAGATTTTTGAAATTAAATTCGTTTTTTATTCTTGGTTTTGTTTTTCTTCTTTAATTCAAGACATGTTAAAAGCTTTAAAAAATAAACTTTAACAATAAAAACAACGTCTATTGGTCTTGTCTGTAGTCTAGTAAGAAGACATAAAAATTTTAATGAGATATTGTGTAGGATAAGAATATAAGAATATTCGTTCTATGATGAGATGTGGACCAGTAGCACATACAATCATATCAATCATTATTTGCTTTGAGACCTTAATTCCCACGACAATATTCTCCCCTCTTATAAACATTTCCGCCTTTTTCATGTTCCTTTTTTCAGATACTTTGATTGGCATACGCTCCACAATGAATCCGGTGGTTAGTATATGCCCCTCTTCTGCCTCTCTAACATCATATCATCCAACGACAGGTTTACAATACACCCCAGCATCGGCTCAATTAATACCAGCCGGTGCTATTGTGTCCATAAGCGGTCTAACAACAAATGCTGGACCAACAACAGCAACAATAAATTATACAATACCAGCGACCATAATCACCACGACATCGGTGACAACCCAGACGCCGAAAACTCAAAAACGTGTGACAATAATGGAACCCACCACAAATCATACTTTTGATCCATTACTGCCCACAATGGTGGCCTTGGCTGGTGCCAATACCTCGGCGGCTGCAGCAACAGCAGCTGCTGGCACAGCTAATCCATTGCCCATCATAACGATAGCAGCAGCAGATGACAAGATAAGCAATAAAAGTATTCAAAATGCAGGTGAAAGTGAAGTGGAGGCTGATGTGGAAGATGAGGATACAGGTGGCATGTTGGATCGCATAACACATGATCTCAATTATTTGCTAAATGGTGCCGAAGATGATCAAATACCACCGCCACCCAGACCGCCTGTCTCCGCCACGAATGATTTAGTGAATGCTGAGGTTATTTTTAAAACCGATGAATTGTAAGACATGCCACGGACATGTCAGGATTAGTTAGTAAATTTAATATGAATTAAAAAAAAAAAAAGAAAAAAACAGAAAGAAAGGTTGTTTCGTGTAAATACTCCCGTATAGAAATTCTAAAATTAAATTTAAATTCTTTTTCTTAGTTTTTGTTTCGTTTTTATTTTTTATTTTAATGTAATTAAAAAAGAAAAACTATTGTATTGATGGGTCAACAGGTCGAATATCAGAAATACATGATCATCATTTAAAATAAAAATTAAAATTAAATTTAAAAAAAACACAAAAAACAAACAAAAAATGTAAAAAAAAAACAAAAGTTGTTTAAAATTAAAATTTAAAAATAAAAATAAAAGAATAATCATTCATTAATTTCTTATTTTTATTATTAGTAACTAATTAATTAATTAATCAAATAATTAATGATAAATGTATTGTATTAGCAGATAACCCATGACTAAAATATATGTATTAAGTATGTAAGTGTATCTTAAGGCAGCTAAAGAATTGTAAATAATTTCAACAATTGATTTTAATCTTTAATTTTTTACTTAATTTTTTACTTTTGGAAAAGGTCACACTACAAATAAGTTTAGGGGAAAAAAGAAGAACCAGTAACCCTAGTTATGCGCACTGTAATACTATCTATAATGCCTTATCCTTTGCTCTTGGGCTACTAGCTTTCTATAAAATTTCTTCATCTTTTTGAATTGGGTGATTTTTTAAGGGCTGTAGGAAAATTTTTCAAAAAAAAAACACATAAAATTCAGAAAAATGCTTGAAATCTTTATTTGAATCGCTAGTACGGTCCATATAATATAATGTTTGAAGATTATTTCATGCAAATGTTGACCGCGACTGCGCCTCAAATGGTCCATCCGCTTAGTCGAATTTTGGCATACTCTTTCCAACATTTCGGCCGGTATCTCACACATAAATGCTTCAATGTTGTCTTCCAATGCGTCAATTGAAGCGGGCTTGTCTGTATAGACATGAGCTTTAACATAGCCCCACAAAAAATAGTCTAAAGGCGTTAAATCGCACGATATAGGCGGCAAATTGACCGGTCCCGACCGTGAAATAAAATGCTCACCGAACTCGCCTCTCAATAAGTTCATTGTTACGCGTACTGTGTGGCACGTGGCACCGTCTTGTTGAAACTACATGTCATCCAAGTCAGGCTACGATTCGCAGCATCTTTGAAGAAGTACGGTCCAATGATGTCACCAGCCCATAAACCGCACCAAACTATGACTTTTTCTGGATGCATTGGTAGCTTTTGCAATGCTTCTGGCTGAACTTCACTCCAAAATCGACAATTCTACTTATTTACGTATCCATTGAGCCAAAAATGAGCTTCGTCGCTGAACACAATTTTTCGATAAAGAAGTGGATCTTCGGCCAACTTTCCAAGAGCCCATTCACCAAAAAATTCTGCGTTGCGGTAGGTCGTTCGGCTTCAATTCTTGCACCAGCTGTATTTGGAAAGGCTTCACATCCAAATCCTTCCACAAAATTTTCCACGTTGTTGAGTAACAGAGGCCCAATTGCTGCGAACGGCGACGAATCGTTAATTGATGGTCATCATTAACACTGGCCGATACAGCTGCGATATTTTCTTCAATTCGCACTCTACGTAAGCGTGTTGGTGGTTTAATGTCCAAGAATGTAAATTTAGTGCGAAATTTAGTCACAATAGCCCGAATAGCCGCTTCAGTGATAAGAGCTAAAAAAATCACCCGTTATAAGCATCAGAGAACCGCAATGAATCGTTTTTTCGCGTGCTATGTTTAAAATTAAATTAAGATTCTTATTACCGTCTGTGTGGTCCTATTACCATCAAGAGGTGCTACACATTGCTATACTCAAAACGTCATGTTCGATAAATTTTTGTTGGCACCGTATATTTATCGTCTTCGTGCAATGTAGGCTGGATCAGCTCTCAGTTATCATTACATTTCCAAAAGTGAAAGAGCCAAAGGTGATTGTAGAACAAACTTCACAAATTTAACTCATTCCAAATCAACGTTGAAAGTTAGTATTTAGAACAGTAGCAATTGGAATCATCTAAAAGGCAGTGTGATAGCTTATGAGGTATGAGTCTATGGTTTAAACCCCAGCTTAGGCAACTCAATCAAAACGAAATATTATTTCACGGCTGACTCAATAATCTTCTGGTAAAAGTTCTAAGATTAAAATAAATTTGTTGTGTAAACTTTCTCTAAAAATCTGTTGGCCTTAAACTGCATGCCTCTACACTCATGAATAAAATCAACGCACATCATATGTGGTGGCTAGGTTGTAATCCTAACTAATGGGTTGTAATGACCAATTAAGAGAGTGAATAAGAACCAGAGATCAGCGATGAATCATTTTTTCGCTACGCATAAGCACTCATGAAATTTTGAATAAAAGTGAGTCAACAATATTGAAATTTAACTTCTGATTTATTCATACTCACTACAACGTTGATTTATAAGTGCAGGTTGCAATGAGTATGCATACAACATTGACATCAAACTCATACCATTCGAAATATGTTTGATTCATAAAACTACTCATTTAGATTCATAAATTCATTCGAGTGACTCAAAAAAAATCATCAAAATTTACAGTCTTAGTTGTTGTTGCATTTACAAAAAAAGAAAAATGGCGCAAGACAGAGCAGCAAGGAGATCAAACACACAACCTTCTAGCAAGTATTTTAGTGTTCGTAAGCGATTCATACTTATTTTGTGCTTCGTGTATACGTTGAGTTATGGAGAGTCGAAATCAACAACATCATACGTGTTGTTAAGTATGAATATGATGAGTACTTCAAACTTTGTAGTTTTACTTTTGAGTAGAGGTTCGTTCCATGATATTAAAATAAGTATGAATGCATATAAGTATCAGAAAGGCTGCCTTCCAAAAAGTATCAACACAAAGTTTGTATGCAGTCCTACTACTGTATATAAACTATGTAGATATGCAAAGTAACCAAATAATGCAGCGACTTGAAATCCGGTGCCTGAATGCATATAAGTATCAGAAAGGCTGCCTTCCAAAAAGTATCAATACAAAGTTTGTATGCAGTCCTACTACTGTACATATATAAACTATGTAGATATGCAAAGTAACCAAACAATGCATCAACTATAAATCCGATGCCTGATTGCTTTTTGACTGCGTTAAAAATACACATTGACGACGTTTTGAAATAGAATACATTGTATATATTTTGTACACCGGCATTATGAAACACGATACTTTGTTCAAACACAAAGCAACTAACATTTTGGAAGGCAGCCAAATAATGGGTATGATTCTCTGGTATGAACTTTATGGACAAAAACTTAAAACTTATTTGTAGGTCTCATTTTTAATTTTTTGTTTTTTGTTATTTTTTTATTGAACCCAATAGGCCTTATCATGGAGCCTTTCAAAATTATTTATTTATTTTTTTTCTTTAATTTTTTCAGTGTAAATATGAAAGAAAAAAAATGTTAAAAGAAATCCATGTGTTACCAATCAAACTATTTATAAATTATTGAATTTAACGTAAATAATAACTGTACATATTAATTATAAAAAGAAGAAGAAGAAGAAATTTAAAATAAAAAACAAACAAACTTTAAAGAATTTATAAAAATAAAAAAACAGCTAAAACAGAGAGAGAAAAAATTAAAAATAAAAATAAAAAAATAAATGTTTTGTAAAAAGAAATTAAATTAAATATAAAATTTATTAATAAAACCAAATAAATAAATAATAAATAAATAAATTATTCCTAAAAATAAATTTAAAATTCATTTTTAAATAAATCATTAAATAAACCAAAAAACAACAGAATAAAAAAACACTCTTTAACTTTAAAAACATTTTTGAAATATTTTAAAACAATTTAAACAAAAAAAAAACGGAATTAAAAAAATAAATAAAAATAAACAATTTTCATGAATCTTTGTTATAAAAAAAATCATACAGAGTTTAAATGCAATATTATTTTCATTTTTATTATTTTTATTTGTTTATTTCTAAACAATAAATAAAGAATTAATAATTAATTAACAATCGACCGTAGGTAAGTATATACGATGATCGAATGCCATTATAAAGGGGGAAGCACCTGTATGTTTGTTGGCTAACTTACAACTATAAATTATAAATTAATTATTGTTTATATAATTAACAAGAAAACAAAATTAAAATTATTAAATTGAGAATAAATTATTAAAAACTTTTCACATGACCCATGAAAAATGTTGCCTCCCGATTTCTAATGGCAAAGAAAAACGGATGATCGGCTCGAAAGAATTTCTGCCGGGTATCAATGGAGTTGCTGATGACAATTGGTTTAGAGGCTACAATAAAGAGAAATTGTTATAAAAAAATTTAAAATTGTTATACAGGGTCTTTTAAATTCGAGTTTCATTTCTAAATGCTAATGAAAATGAAATATCAAGATACTGGTGATTTGCTTTTACATCGCTTAACATTAAAATTATAAACAAAAGCTACAAAAAGAAAACAATGCAGTAAACAAACCCGTTTACAAATTATCGTACGGCTCAATATAACAACAAACACCAGCATAAGAAAAATGGTAAAAAAGTAAACAAAAATACAACAACAAACACCAGCATAAAAATGATACACAAGTAAACAAAAATGTACATGTAAATGAACAAACACTACAACAATAAAGGTAAATAGCGATGTTTACATTTATAGAGATTTTGAGAAGGCGAGGTTACGAACATTTGCCTTCAAGGACATTCATCAGACTGTTTACTTTGTCATATAAAAGGCAAGGCAAAGCAGGCGACTGAGTTAGTGAAGTTCAGTTAGTATTGTGTGAAGACGCGGTGCGTTTAAAGAGAGTAATCGTGGTTTGAAGATCTCCATTACAAGGATCTGTCGAACAATTGTCTAGTAATTGTTATTGTTTATACAGAGAAATAACAAAGAAAAGCAATTGTTGTTGTTTACATCAAGTTGTGAATAGTGGCACACAGAATTGTGCGAATAACAAAGAATTTGAAATTAAAACTAAACACAAATTTATTTTTATTTTACTTGCAATCTACGAACTCATATTGTAAACGTTTTTAAAAGGTAAAATCATAAAAATATTTAAAAATGTGTGTACAGGGTCTCTCAAATTCGATTTTCTTTTTTAAAAGCTATTTTTAGGATATTTTTTATATTTTCTAAGGTTTCAGGTTATGCCATAAGCATGACATTGTTAAATGGCCTTACAAGAAGGTCTCTATCCCAAGACTGACTATAAAACTGCACTCAGAAGCAGTAAACCTAAGGAATAACAAAACCTCACGCATTAGAACGTAACCTTTGTAGGTTGCAAGTTCGCAGTGCGTAAGGCTACTGCCATTTCAATGCATCCAAAGAAATTGAGCTACTGTAGTAGATAGATCAACTAGGTTGCTTGACTTGAACTGGTATTCGAATGGCGCGAATGTTTCCATTACAAATTTCCATTTAAAAAAGAAACTCAAACTTAAAAGTCTTCATAATTCACAAAATGTCTGTACAAACCTTCAACTTTTGATGGTTCCGAGCCCGATTCATGTACTTCCAAACAAGCTTTCAACCACAAATCACTAAACGGTATAGACGTGCTCAAGCCATTTGTGTTTAAAAGATTTTTAAAATTGGACTCTTCGCTAAACATCAAGCAGAAGCCCATCTAAGAGAAAAGGGAAAGAACACTTCATTTTAAAATACAATTTTAAAGCTTCTAACTGTTAACTCTATACCTTCAACAGTATCTCCTTCAAGCTGCATTCAAAATCAATGCGAAATTTTGGTAATAACAGTTGAACCGTTTCCATTTGCATTTGTTCGGTTAATGAGTTTAATTCAAGGTCCTTTAATTTCAATTCCAATTCCTGTAAGCCATCCCTTTTATTGGGCAATATCAGCAGCATAGATAGCTCATCATCATGTTCATAAGGCAGTTCCACAGCTCTGGCGTCCAAATCCTTTAATTCCACAAATCTAACCATCATTTCATTGTCCAACATCATGGGTATGGCTTTAATACAATCGGAACTCAAATGGAAATCATACAAACCCGATCTGTATGCGCTGAATGGCAGAAACCATTTGTTTTTAAAATTACTGGCCATCACTAGTAAACCCTTGGCATTTTCTGGAGGTTGATTCTGATACTGCGTATGTTTGCCAAGATGTTTCGTTAAAGCCTCTCTTATATGCTTCTGCAGGAATTCCTTATCAAATTTCACTTTCTCGCTTAAGGTTAGGAAATAATTCTCAGCAATTTTCTTAAATTGTGCATCAATTTCGTATTTTTCATTCAACAATATACGCGAGTATATTTCCAATTGAGTGTCATTGGATTCTTGGGTTACCATAGCCAAATTGCCAGCAAAATAGTTGGCCATTTTACCGTTATTGGGAAAACGTTTCAAGTGAAGTTTTTCCTTTAACTCTTCAGCGGTTTTACCATCGGAACCCAAGTAGACTAGAGACAACAAAGCTTCCAGAAGGAACGGTGATATGCAGATATTAACGTCCTTGTAGTCTGGGTTTGAAGCGAATGACTGCAGTAGTTGGGTAAACAATTCCAATCCAAAATTCGATTCATAGCTGTTGTTGTTATTTGTGGAATCCATAATGTTCTTAAATTGGCGAAAAGTTTAACTGAAAATAATTGAAAGACATAAGTAAGGAAAAGGGGAGTTTAACAAATTACAAAAAGGGTGTTCTTTTTAAAAATTCACAGGTTTAAACTCTCGAACCCACAATAACTAATAAGGCAATATATTGCATAGTAGACTATGGCAACCACTAAGTCCCTTGTCATTCTGATTCCGAGCAAGAAGTTGTTGGATACTGATACAGAAACTGGTACATATTGATATACCATGAGATATAGGCTGCCTTCCTAAATGTTAGTTGCTTTGTGTTTGAACAAAGTATCGTGTTTCATAATGCCGCTGTACAAAATATATACAAAGTATTCTATTTCAAAACGTCGTCAATGTGTATTTTTAACGCAATCAAAAAGCAATCAGGCATCGGATTTATAGTCGATGCATTGTTTGGTTACTTTGCATATCTACATAGTTTATATACAGTAGTAGAACTGCATACAAACTTGGTATTGATACATTTTGGAAGGCAGCCATACTGATATTACCGGGGCAAAAAGAATCTCCCCTAGAGAGGTGCTTAAGGTTCTGTTGGATTATGTCTTCTATACATGGAAGTAAGGATCAGATCAATGGAGACAATGGTTAGTATAATGGAAGACAAAAGTAAATGGAACAACTTGGAGATTAATGGTCATCTACCGGGCAGCTCAATGGATCCTCGTCAACGGTGTTCCTTTTGCCCGCATTTCAATCTTCTCTGATAGTCAGGCCGCCATAAGATCTCTGTCGAACGTTGTGAATAACTCTAGGATCGCCGGGGAATGTCGCCGCTGTCTCAACCTTCTTTCTGGGCGCTTTAGTGTCACACTTATCTAGGTCCCCGGGCACAGTAATATTACGGGAAACTGCAAAGCCGACGAGCTCGCCAGGGCTGGTGCACTACTTCCGGGATCCTCTTCAATTGACTTAAGGATGCCACTTACCTCGGTCAGGTTGGCCATCGCACGGAAATTCTTTCGAGACGCCAACCTATCCTGGGTCAATGAGGAGTTCTGCTCCACCGCTAGGCTCACTTAGCCCTCGATGGATCGAAGGCGCACCAACCAGTTATTTGGACTTTGTCGTAATGTCATTTCGATCACAGTGGCCATGCTTACAGGTCATTGTGTTATGGAAAGATACGCGGAAAGAGTGCAGCTGCCATCTAACGACTTCTGCCGTGGGTGCAGATCCGCTGCACCACTTTCTTTGTCAATGCCCATCTCTTGTGAGGTGCAGATATAGGTTATTTGGCTCTCCAATCCTTGTCAGCTTGACGGAGCTATCACCCATTGATGTTAAGGATATAGCTTCGTTTATCAAACTTTCGCGCTGGTTTTACAGCGTGGAGTATTCCCAGACTCCGCTCGAATGCAATCAGAGGCCAGAGTCCCATTTTAACTGCATTAACGGGTTTAACACGTAATTTGTTCTGTTTGTACCCAAAGTATTTGTACAGTCAAAGTGAGCTAGATTTGCTTGATCTCTATAGGAGTGGGTTCATTATTCCATTCATTATTCCCTTTGCAAATGAGTAAAGTCTGTTAGAGATCATTTGTTTGCGCCAATGCCGTGGAATTCGAATCTCACATATGAATTCATTCGAAGTTTCTTTTGTTCCAGCTTATGTAAGTACAATCCCTGAATTCAACAAACCCGTATGAGGGTAAATGTTGAATATTTCGCTCCATATATCTCCACCAGATGCTCTCAACATTCTTGTGCAATATTAGACGTTATGATGCACACTGCGTATATCTCCACTCGTTATTCTCTGACATCGGACTCACATAGCCTCTTTATAGCCATTGTTTCAGCTTAAATAGTGCGGCAGTGTAAGGGTGGAGCAAAAGTGGGTCTAAAATCAGGTGTTATGAAGTGATTCCACCTTCGACTTTGTCGAAAGATCTGTATCGATCTGGAAATACTTGTTTAATGTTCTCTGGGAGGTGGATGAGCCATTGTTTCAGCTTGTATAGTGCGGCATTGAAAGGTTGGAGCAAAAGTGAGTCTAAAATCAGGTGTTAGGAAAAGATTCCACCTTCGATTTTATCGTGAGATTTGGATCCATCTGAAAATACTTGTTTAATGTTCTCTGGGAGGTGGATGAGCCATTGTTTCAGCTTGAATAGTGCGGCAGTGAACGGGTGGAGCAAAAGTGAGTCTAAAATCAGGTGTTATGAAGTGATTCCACCTTCGACTTTGTCGAAAGATCTGTATCGATCTGGAAATACTTGTTTAATGTTCTCTGGCAGGTGGATGAGCCATTGTTTCAGCTTGCATAGTGCGGCAGTGAAAGGGTGGAGCAAAAGTGAGTCTAAAATCAGGCGTTAGGAAAAGATTCCACCTTCGACTTCATCGTGAGATTTGGATCCATCTGGAAAGACTTGCTTAATGTTCTCTGGGAGGTGGATGAGCCATTGTTTCAGCTTGTATAGTGCGGCATTGAAAGGTTGGAGCAAAAGTGAGTCTAAAATCAGGTGTTATGAAATGATTCCACCTTCGACTTTATCGTGAGATTTGGATCCATCTGGAAATACTTGTTTAATGTTCTCTGGGAGGTGGATGAGCCATTGTTTCAGCTTGAATAGTGCGGCAGTGTAAGGGTTGGAGCAAAAGTGAGTCTAAAATCAGGCGTTAGGAAAAGATTACACCTTCGACTTTATCGTGAGATTTGGATCCATCTGGAAATACTTGTTTAATGTTCTCTGGGAGGTGGATGAGCCATTGTTTCAGCTTGAATAGTGCGGCAGTGAAAGGGTGGAGCAAAAGTGAGTCTAAAATCAGGTGTTATGAAGTGATTCCACCTTCGACTTTGTCGAAAGATCTGCAACGACCTGGAAATACTTGTTTAATGGTTTCTGGAAGGTGGATGATGATTTAATGATGTTTTGTGGGAAGTGGTCGCCATCATCTTAATGGGATCCATTAGGTATTTTCATTGAAATTGTTTTTTTTTTATTCCATTTGAATTTAAACATGTAGACCTTTAAAAAGAACACCCTTTGTTAACATCAATCAATTTCTAAAGACCAAAGAAACCAAAATAATTCACCATAAAATTCACTTTTATTTTTTAGATTTAAAATTTAAAAGAAAATGTTTTTCTTTTATTTAAATTTTGTTGTTGTTTTTGTTATTGTTTTGTTGTATTTTATTGTATAATTTCATAAATAATTTCAAATCATATATTGTGTGTGTCCGTCCATACAATATTTTAAATTTAATTTCAGAAATGTTCGCCTTTTTTTCATCTTTTCTTTTCAAATTCAAAAGGAAACACACGTCAAAAATCATTTACAGTTAAATTTGACATTTATTGGGTTTTAATTTTTTCTGTTTTTTGCATTTTTATTGATTTGATTGGAAATAATTTCTTAAAAGAAATCTTTTTTTTTAATTTTTTTTTTGTTGCCATTAAATTCAGAAGAAATATCCAAAAAAAGTTTTCTTTTTAATGAAATTGTAAGCAGTGCGTGCTGGTGCTGTTGTTGGTGTTGGTCGAAAAGTAAAATTGCAAAATAATGTGGGGGTGGATTTCGAAATTTTTTTCTTTTATTTTTTTTTTAAATTTTTTTTAATTTTTTTTAACTAAAAATAAAATTTTAAATTACATCACAAATATTTTATATTTTTTTTTATAAATTTACTTTGTTTAACCACAAAAAAAAATTATGTTTTCTACCTCTTTTGCTTTTCTTTTATTTTAATTAAATTTTTATATTATTTTTCTTTTATTGCAAATATTTTCTAACGATTTAATCTTAACGAAATCGAAATGAAAACTGATTCTCCAACAATTGTTTGTTCTCCCTCACATCAGTTGTTGAAAGAATAACAACAACAGCAAATTTATTAAAATATGCCCCACAATAGCAATAGCAACTGCAAAGAGACCCCCATCCATAGTTGGATTTCTTTTTAAACATAAATTCGCATTATTTTTCTATTTTTTTTTCTATTTTTTTTATTTTTATTTTTTCAATTTGTAACAAAACTAGCTGCTACCCGGTGTGCTTCGCTATCATTAGAATATTGAAATGAAATCAAAAAGTTCAGTGTTCAGACCAGAGATAAGCAATGAATCGTTTTTTCGCTATTCATAAGTACTTATGAAATTTGGAATATAAGTGAGTCAATAATACTGAAATTTAACTACAAACTCCGATTCATTCATACTCACTACAACGTTGATTTATAAGTACAGGTTGCAATTGAGTATGCGGATAACGTTCACATCAAACTCATACCATTTGAAATATGTCTGAGTCATAAGCCAACTCATTTAGATTCATAACTTTAGAAAAGTACTCATAATACTTATAAATGATTCGAGTGACAGTCTTAGTTGTTGTTGCATTTACGAAAAAAGGAAAGCGACACATAAGCAGAAAAAACAGAACAGCAAGCAGATCAAACACACAACCTTCTAGTGAGTACTTTAGTGTTCGTAAGCGATTCATACTTATTTTGTGATTCGTGTATATGTTGAGTTATGAAGAGTCGAAATCAATGACATCATGCGTATTGTTAAGTATGAGTACCATGAGTATTTCAAACTTTGAATATGAGTAGTAGTAGTATGACATTAAAATAAGTATGAATGCGTATAAGTATCAGAAATTATGAGTATGATTCGATTCTACTCATCTTTTTGAATACTCATTGCTGATCTCTGGTTCAGACATATTCATTCACCGTATTCATTTTATTTTTCTAATAAAATAATCTCTCTGCAAGGGTGGAATGATGTTTTAGTGATTAAAGTGCTTAACTGTAAATCTAAGCATCCCAAATTCAAATACAGCAGAAGAAGAATAGTTTTGCATGAGGGTTCTTCAAAAGAATTGTGGAATTTACCCTCTCTGTTCGCTTACAGAGAATAACACCAATTGGAGGTTTAGGCAGTGCTAAGTTACCATCCATTTCACCCCATTACAATAACTCAAAACAATTCCCCAAATAAGAGATATTTTTAGGCAACAAATTATGAAAGCAACTGAATTTTAAATAATCCCTATTCAGGCTTAAATAATGACAATAAAACAGCTGCTATGCGAATCAAATATCAGAATACATCGTGGCATACACTTATTTCCAAAGAGCCAAGCAACCTTTAGGTTTAGATTCAGGTTAGCGGACGTGTACTTGCTAGTGGAGACAAGTACAGTAGCCAGAGGTCCCGTTGACGCATTGTACAACGTCCTAAAGGGGAGAGGATAATAGGGGAGATAGGGAAAAAGGAGAGGAAGTAGGAAAGGAAGGAATAAGGAAGCAGAAAATTAAAATGTGGAACGCTTCACAATCTTGCTTGTCATCCTTGTGCAGGGCCCATGCTAATCTTCTCTGTATGGTTCCAATTTTAGTATATGCTCTGCCAAAACAAGAAAAACTTTTAGTCCAAGCTTAACGCCTGTCTCTGGAGTAGCTGGACATTAAAGGTTACAACAAAACTAATGCAATTGCTAAGAATTCGTACGTGAGATTGGCATTTCTGTGCATATAGGAACCAACAAATGATCTGACGCCAACTTCACTCGTATTCAAAGGAAAAATTAGATGTTCAAGCAATTTGTGCGAACAAACATACACATGTTTATTGTCATATACAACTACATACATACATTTGTATATATTATTAAGATGAGTAAATGTTTATCTATTTTTCTAATTTTTTTTTATTTCTTTTTTCTTTTTGCATTCGTTATTTTGTGTAGAATCTCTCATTATTCTTCTCTAAATTTTAAAATTCAATTGCTCTCCTTTTGTTTTTGTTAAAATATTTTCATTTATTATCGTGTGAGTATCTTACTCTCTCTCTCTCAAGCGTTTTCATTTCTTTAATAAATTTTACCGGCATTAAGTATTTGCGTGATGACGTCATTATAAATTATAGTCGAGTTTAGGGTGTGGAGGTGTTATGCAGAACAGCAAATGGTATGCGCCAATCTGTATGGGTTTGGTGATGTGTGTTTGTAGATCATTTCTGAGTATGTAAATCCACTTAAAAAATATATTTCTTAGCTATCTGGAACACATGAGTAAATAATAAACAAAAATAAATTTAAAAAAAATAATACATATGCCCGCTTCATATGAATGATAAAAGGCAACGACGAATTTCTGATACCCTAAGAAAAATGTATTTAAATTAAAACACAAAAATAAATGGACTTTGGACAAGAAAAGCCATGACTTACGAGTGAAAGGAGTTCAAGATGTAGTACTAAATCGGGTACAACTTGGGGCAGATATAAGCCATGACGCGCTAGGTGAACAATATTCACATTGAAGAAGCTCGGCTAGGTTTTCTTGACATACTAAATCTGTGCAGCTAAACAGGCTTACTCTTCCCTAGGTTGTATGTAAAAGTATTTATTGGCCGCTGAAAAATCCTTAGTCCAGGGAAAATAATGTTGGTTTACTGCCAGACTTACTTGGATAGAAACCGTGAGCATATCCCCATCAGTTTAACTATTCTTGCAGGTCCTTCCATAGTGGGTATGCTGGCAAAGAGACTTTGCTTACCAGAAAATAATTTCTGTAGAGGTTTTCCAGAAGGAAGAGAGTTTATTTACCAGACTTCAGACTTCTCCCATTTCTCAATAGTCTAACAGTCAAGGTTAGGTTAGAGGACACGTACCTATCAGTCAAGACAAATATAGTACCCGGAGGTCGGATTGACCCATTGTACAACGTCCTAAAGGAGGGAAGGATAGTATAGGGGATAGGATGAAAGGAGAGTATATGGGAAAGGGGGGAGTAGGAAGCGGAGGAATCACACAGACCAGACACAACAAAAGGGTGGGAGAGCGCGACTACACCGATGAAGTCCTAGCACCTCTCAACCAGCCTAAGCCACTAATGAATCTGTGGAGAGCCTTGATGTCGGCTCTCGACACCGAATTCAAGCTCCCAAAAGCAATGGATTCTAAGGGAATCATGCTTTAAATGCAAAGCTTTACTCCTGATCATTGTGACTGGTTAATCGGGCTTTGTCAATTAGCTGTGCAACATCGTTTCATATGGTATTACAACGGGCCACGAGTCAAAATTGCTACTCCTTACTAACCTATCCTACCAGAAAGTTCAAAGATATAGCTTTATAGGCGACAAAGGTTAGGCAATCTTGTAGCTCGTAATCTTAGGGCAAAGCGCAAGTCATTATAGGTACAATAAATAACGCATATAATCCGAACAGCTATAAATCACTGCCCCCTAACGAAAATTTTAACATTTATCGCTCTATTGTTATCGTCAGATTTTATTTATTGTTGAGAATAGAATTGCTTAATAAATAGAATCCAAAATAAATATTGACTTCCAGCAAGATGTCAATAAAAAAATATTTTCTTAATGCCATAAATACTACGCTCCTTCTGCACTATGCATGCCAAAGCCAATACTCGTAAACAAATAAAAAAATCACCAAAGATTTAGAGCAGGGCATCATCTATAATTATCATTATTTTATAGCCAATTTAGAAATTTCGTTTTGTGAGTGTGCCGATGATCACTCACTCACTCATCCATTCATTCATTCATTCATTCAAACATATATTCTAAACACTTGATACTGCACAGATATTAAGAGCTTTTATCAGCGTGTGCATATGTATTTAAACAACGCGTGTATCTACAGTCGGGAACAAACAATGAAGACAGTTTTCCCGGAAAAAAAATGAATCGGGAAAGCCCGAGACTCTTATACTGTTAAGGGCTGGTGCATTTCAAGAAATTAGTTTTTCTCTTCGTTAAATACGAAGTCGCCGTAGTCTAGTAGGTAGTGTGTTGGCTTTTTATACGTAAAGCCAGGGTTCGAGCCCCAGGCCAGGCATCAAGACAAAATACAAAAAGTATTTCTTCGGCGACTTCCTCTCAGCAGATTTCTGGCAAAAACCTTGAGGAAAAAAATTGTCATGGAAAAGTTTCTCAGAAATCTGTCGTTCGGAGTAGACTTTTAAACTGTAGGACCCACCACTCATGTATAAAAATTAACACACACAACATAAGTGGTGTGAGAAACTAGGACGTTGTACAATGGGTCAATTCGACCTCCGGGTACTGTACTTGTCTTAATTAACAAGTACACGTCCTCTAACCTAACCTAACCTAAATACGAAAAGAGAATCCAGGCGTTTAAAAATCTATTTAATGTTTATGATCCTGGTAGTGAAACATAACCTTTTACTACTTGGAGTACATAGGCTCCGGAGTCTTCTATGAAGATCTCGAACTGGAGTTTTATTATAAAGTGGATGACAAATGAAGCATATTGTTTTGGTGGAGACATTTGCTTTTTAAAAGGTTCTTGATGTCGGGGCTGACTTCCCTTCTTCACTGCATCAGTCAGGAATATACTTGACGGGACGCTGTCGTTGCGGTCTTCTGTGAAAATCTTGGACAAAAACTACATTATAAACTACACATCAATTGCAGGCTTTTTCTAATGCGTACATTTTCTGTTCAGAAGGCTCTTGAGGTCGTGGCTGACCTTGCTTTATTTCAAAAAAAAAAAAAAAAAAAAAAAAAAAAAAAAAAAAAAGAACGGGCTAATTCGGGACAACTAACAACATCTTCTGCAAAACTAGATCGATTCGACAGGGAGACAACAAGGTTTGGTGTACCTCTAGCTCCTAAAACGTAATGAAACCTGGTATAGATCGCTACCGACAACAACTGATCACTTTGAGGCTGAGGCCCTCACTCGCAGTATTTATCCTGCCGGCTACTATTTGTTTGCATCGATTGTACATGCATTTGCTGAGTAACAATTCGATTCCTGTGAGATTCTTTCATGATTTTCGTTGTTAGGCCCGGAGGATCGGTTAAAGATTCGAGTGGTTCTAGAAAGTAAGGACTACATAAGAGCCTTTTGATCACATAGTCTCAGTCTTTGTTGGGTTTCGGGGCAAAACAGGGATGCCTGGGAACGAGAAGACTGATCCATTTGTGAGATAAGAATCTCGCTTGATTGAAAATGACCCTACGGAACCATTTTTTTAACAAAAGAGACAAGAATTTTTCTGACAGATGCCACCATGAATTACTATCAAAATGGTATCAAATTATCGAACAAAACCGAGTATATTTTATCGTAATCGGACTCACTCACTGTGATTACTGACTATGCTAAATAATGGAATTCTTTTTACTACATCTGTGCAATGAATATTTCTTGCTTTTAACAAGTTGATCACGAGGGACGCCTCATTTGTATAGCCACCACTGTACATCTATAAATTTCATCAAACAAAATGAAAAAAGTTTTTTTCATTCTTTCGTATACAACGAGAATGAATGAATTTTTTGAATATTTTTGGGGGAACTGCTTCAATACAGATGTTTAAAGTAATTTTACACAACAAAATAGCAAATGGTCCACATCATGGATGATTTCATTATTAGTTTTTGTACAATATTATGAACACAATAGCATCAGCAGCAGCACATGCATTAATTAAATTAAAACTACACAATAATTTTATGAAATTTTAAATACTTTGATGCTGCAGCAATTCAATTTAAAAAAGAATTCATATTTCAACTAATAATTTCGAAATCATTTCATTTTTACAAAACCCAACAACACAAGGTCAATGATACAAAATTAGAATGTGAATAAACCATTGAAAGAGACAAAGAAAATTATAACCGAACCGAACACGGAGTAAAGTACACATAATTTCATTTTCATTTTTGGTCAGATTAAGTTAGAAAAGTGATATGCATTAGGAAAGGTCGATGGAAAGGATAAATCATGCTAAGCAAGGGTAATCTAGAAGTAAAGAAGAGAAAAAATGAAAGAAAAAAAGAGGGCGAGAAAGAGTCACTTCATAAACCATATAAAGGGTCCGCCAAATAACTTTTTTTTTAAATGCTTTAAAAAAAAACTACAGAATATTTTCTCAAATTTCTTTTTTTATTTGAAAGTAAAATCCTTCCGGTTAATAATGGAAAATAATTTCTTTCAAATGGCTGCCTCGGCTGGCCATGCAGTAGCCTACACCAGAAGATGCCGATTTTGGCAAAAAAAAAATCATCTTTTCAGATGAAGCTCATTTTGATCTTGACGGGTATGTAAACAAGCAAAATTGTCGCATTTCGGACACAGAAAACCCGCACACATACATTGAAAAGCTGACGCACCCAAAACGAGTCACTGTTTGGTGCGGATTTTGGTCCAGAGGAATAGTTGGGCCATTTTTCTTCGAAAATGAGCAAGGAGTGGCCATTACAGTCAATGGCGTTCGTTATCGGGCCATGTTGAACGAATTTTTGTCCACAAAAATTGAAGAGGAGGACAGGACGCCGCTACGTGCCACACAGCCGAAGCTACACTCGATGTTTTGCGCCCTGTTTTTGAAGGTCGCATTATCAGCCGCAGTGCTGATGTCGTTTGGCCACCTCGGAGCTGCGATTTGACACCGTTGGACTATTATTTGTGGGGTGCCGTCAAAGATAAGTGTTACGCCGACAAGCCAGAGACAATTGACGATTTAAAGGACAATATTCGTGAAGCCATTGGTGAAATACAGCTGTACACAATCGATAATGTGCTTAAAAATTGAACCGATTGTGTAGGCTACTGCATGGCCAGCCGAGGCAGCCATTTGAATGAAATTATTTTCCATTATTAACCGAAAGGATTGGTACTTTCAAATAAAAAAAGAAATTTGAGAAAATATTCAGTAGTTTTTTTTAAAGCACTTTTCAAACAAAAAAGTTATTTGGCGGACCCTTTACTAGCAGAGATGAAACTCTCAATATCCGAGATCAACTCATTGCCAGTCACAGCGACAGAAAATGCCATCAACAACCTCCGGCTCTATAACATTATCAAGAATCCTACAGAATAAAGCGGTACCCATGTCTCACATACTAATCCTTCGAAATAGTTATAAACCGTCTGGTCTGGCAGCGTAAATGGAAGTAACAAAATGAAAAAGATCTGTGAAAACCTCTTCTTTAGAATTCTTAATGAAAGGTTAGATTCACTCACGAATCTTGCAAGGTTATAGAGATTGGACTGTAGGACTGTTAAATCCTAATAGCCAAAGACGAAACTAGTTCTAGGCTATAATGAAAAATGTAAACTATAATTTAAGTCGTAAAGGGCATCAAAAATATGGTACAGGCTTTTGGCAGATTAAAGAGAAAAACAGTGGATTTTATTTTACGACACTGTCGTTGACTGCAGATACATATGTACATAGGCAGAAATGGTTAGGTAGTCGCTTTATTGAATAACTGGTGGACTTGAAGTGCTGCTAAAATAGGTTTAAAGATGTAATTAGGTCCGGTCCGTAAACGGAATTGACTGTCTATTAGGAGTTTTTGAAACATTGTATTTATTTACGGGATATTTCGTCAGATTGAGCATGATAGTTAAAAGACATCTCCCTTTTCCCTTATCAATTCTACTCACATTTCCCTTACTTTTTGCTCTTCCGCTCTCTATCAGCTCTAGACTCTACTTTCTGATTTCAATCACAATAGACGAACCATACCATTTAGAAGGTCTTGCCATCTAAACTATATTCCGATCTTAAAATTCATAGAGAAAGGCTGAAAAATTAACGAAGGGGCGAACGTTTCTAAGGCATCATGTACACATCGTACTATGACTGAATGGAAGCAAAGAAGCAAAAGCAAATGTATTGCTACTGGTGTTTTGCTTTTACGTCGCTTAACATTAAAATTATAAACAAAAGCTACAAAAGCAAAACATTTCAGTAAACATACCTGTTTACAAATTATCGTACTGCTTAATATAACAACAAACACTAGCATAAAAAATGGTAAACAAGTAAACAAAAATGTACCAACAAACACTACAAAAATAAACGTAAACAACGATGTCTACGTTTATAAAGATTTCGAGAAGGCGAAGTCATGAACGTTCACCTTCAAAAACATTCATCAGACTTTACTTTGCCATATAAAAGGCAAGGCAAAGCAGGCGACTGAGTTTGTGAACTTCAGTCAGTCTTGTGTGCAGACGCGGTGCGTTTGTAAACAAAATACACAAACAACAATAATGAATGTAAACAACGATATTTACATTTATAGAGATTTCGAGAAGGCAAAGCCACGAACATTCGCCTTCAAGAACATTCACCAGGTTGATTACCCTGTCATATAAAAGGCATGACAAAGCAGGCGAGAGAGTTAATGAAGTTCAGTCAGTCTTGTGTGAAGATGCGGTGCGTTTGAAACGAGTAATAGTGGTTTGAAGATCTCTGTTACAAAGATCTATCGAACAATTGTCTAGTAATTGTTATTGTTTATGCAAAGGCTGTAAACAAAGGAATAACAAACAAAGCAATTGTTGTTGTGTACATCAAGTTGTGAACGGTGGCACACAGAATTGTGCAAATAATAAAGAATTTTAATTAAAATTAAACACAAATTTATTTTTATTTTATTTGCAATCTATGAACTCATATTTTAAACGTTTTTAAAAGGTAAAAACGTAATAGTATGTATTTTGAAATAAAATTCAGTGTGGTGAGTATATGTATGATTCAGACGCAATGATTATAATTATTTATTACGAATATTTTAAACCCGAATTTAATACTTAATGTTAAAATATTTTATTTTTTACTTATTTCATATAAAATTGACAAGACACACATGCATGTACATACGGTTTCTTTTAATAATTGGAGGAAAATGGAAGAAAATTCTAAGAAATGTTTCGTTTTCAATACAATTCCGAATACCTAATGATATACAAAATATTATACATGAGCTTGCCTGAAAATTTAATAACAATACAATTATTAAAAAATATATAAATAATTAATGAATGAATAGAATTAAAAAACACAGGAATAAAATTTAATAAAAAAAAGGCATGCAAATATATTTATAATGGGATTGGAATGCAAAATTGTAAATTAAAGTTTAACAAAAGGTGTGAGTGTGTGTTTGTGTGGCTATATATGTATGTTTAGTTTAATATTTTTTCTTTTTTTATTTTCTTTCAAATAAAACAAGTCCAAGACAATGCCTTGATTTTCAAGCCGTAATGTACTTGAAAACCAAGTGGGCTTCACTCACACGCAATTGTTGTTAACCTTTTACATGAGAGAGAGAAAGACAGAGTATGTAATATGTACTGCGGTGTCTGTCTATAAAACAAACAGACAAATGAATAAAAATAAATATTTATTGTATGGTGAGTATGCATGTATGTATATTCTCTATAGGATAGTGGTAGCGTAATGGTGGTGGTAATAATGTGTTAAGAATTAATGTTTATGGCGACGTTATGATAAAAAGTTAAAAAGTAAAACCACCATCAGGTGCTTTTGATTGCGAAGGATTAAATTCAAGCGCACCATCAACTTCCTGTGGTGCCAACTCAGATTCAGCACTATCGGCACTACTAAAGTAAGTATCAACAAGGGCATAGGCTTTCTTGTAAATCTCTTCGTTTTCATGCTGTTGCAATGCCTCCAATTTATCCAAGCCACCTAATTCTTCGACCAGAAGGCAGAAATTTTCAGAGCCACCTAATTTTTCGGCCAAAACGAAAAGATTCGATAGACCTTGTAATACCACCTTAACTGTACGTGGATCCTTGGCATCGAGTAAATCACAGAATGGCTTCAATATTTGGAATTTCTCAATCAGATCGATAACCTGTTCGGGTGCACCCGATGTGGTGGTATTTGTAACAGCCCAGGCAGCTTCTTTTTGTGATTTGAAATCGCCTTTCTCCAAAACATGACGGATTTGTACAAACAGACCTGCAAAAGCATACACAAACAAAATGAAAGAGGGACTATAAAGGTAAATAAAATAAAATGTGTGTATATGTAGTACTACAGTTTATATAATCTCTTGTGCTGTTGGTGGGTCCATTTGCCCCGTTTAATTTAAATGGCTGGGTGGTTGGTTGGTCAGCTAGTAAATTGCAATTTTTAATCGCCATCAGCAATTGCATTTATTGAAAATGCTTTAAATGTAAGGAATATACTATATTCTACACTGTGGTGGCGGCAGTTCAATTACCAACAATTGATTTCTTAATTTTATACTAAAGAGCAAGCACTCAAAGGATTTAAGTTTCAAATTTCATTACATTAAGGAAATTTTTTATAGAGGTATAGAACTTTAAGTTGCAATAAAATAACGATGGATTATTCGATTGACATGAATTTTATTTATCCGAAAATAATCTTGTGGCATTACATTTTAAATACGATTTCTGGCATATGACGCGGATGTAGTCAAATCTGGACGTCCAATTTTCGATGACTTTTTCCAACATTTGTGGCCGTATATCGGCAATAATACGGCGAATGTTGTCTTCCAAATGGTCAAGCGTTTGTGGCTTTACCGCATAGACCAATGACTTTACATAGCCCCACAGAAAGTAGTCTAGCGGTGTTAAATCACCAATTCACAGGTCCAAAACGTGAAATTAGGCGGTCACCAAGCGTGTCTTTCAATAAATCTATTGTGGCACGAGCTGTGTGACATGTTGCGCCGTCTTGTTGAAACCACATCTCCTGGACATCATGGTTATTCAATTCAGGAATGAAAAAGTTAGTAATCATGGCTCTATACCGATCACCATTGACTGTAACGTTCTGGCCACCATTGTTTTTGAAAAAGTACGGACCAATGATTCCACCAGCCCATAAAGCGCACCAAACAGTCAGTTTTTCTTTATGTAACGGTGTTTCCACATACACTTCCAAATAAGGCAGTTTTGTTTGTTGACGTAGCCATTCAACCAGAAGTGCTTCATCGCTAAACAAAATTTGCTTATGAAAATCGGGAACAACGGTAATCTCGTTTTGAGCCCATTCGACGAATCTACGCCTTACTTGATGATCGTTTGGCTTCAATTCTTGCACGAGTTGGATTTTGTAAGCACGCAAACCAAGATCCTTCCGCAAAATCTTCCATAAAGTGGATGGACACAGATCCAATTCATGTGCTCGATGGCGGATGGACTCATTCGGGTCTTCCTCAATGCTACGCTCTACAGCAGCAATAGCTTCTTCTGTACGCACCGTACAGCGTCTCTGGAGATGCGAGTTATCAATAAGAGTAAACGTGATGCGAAAACGTTCCATGGTTAATCGAATTAACTGCTCTGATGGACGATTTTGTCGACGATAAAATGGACGTAGTGCGCGATACGTTTTCCGCACAGAACCATTATTTTCGAAATAAAATTGCACTATTTGCAAGCGTTGTTCAGGCGTGAGTCTATTCATGATGAATTGCCAAACCAAACTGAGAATAAATCACTTGACAGCTGTTAAATCGGTCGCCATCTTGAAAAGTAATGCCAACTTAAAGTTCTTTACCTCTATAAAGAAAACACCCTTTAGTAGCAATGCTACAGCAGCGAGCGTCGTATCCAAAATAGAATTTATTTTTTACTTTCTCTCTATACAATCAATACTTAACGTTTCAATGTCTGTCTCTCAGTGCCACAAACTGACTGAGCGCTCCAAACTATAATGGCAGCAAATGAAACGTATAAGTAAGTAATTATTGAAAATAAAAACAGGACGACAAGAGAAGGACTACAGTGTAATTGATGTGAAAATTAAATTGCAAGTGCTGGAAAACCAATTAAAATTGTAAACACACTTCGCATTCAGTTCACTAAATGGTGACACATAAAACTATGTGTAGGACAGCAGAATAGAGAGTGGCTTGACTGCTGACTTTGTTGCTTATTTTCAAACAAGAACTCTAGCAAGTTAAGGTTGGTGACTTTCAACTTTAAAATGAAAATATATATACTTGGGAGGATAGGTAGAGTAAGTATGCCATGGCATATCGATGACGTGAAATGTAGTAGAAAGTAATGATAAAAAAGCATTGAATGAATCAACTTTATTTAACTTACCCGCATCAATAACAGCTTGTATTTGTTTTTGATTTCCGGCTGTTACATTACTAACCGTCCAGGCAGCTTCTTTTACAATATTATTCTTGGAATTTTTCAATAAAATAGCCAACTTGTTTAAACCGCCAGCAGATATTACGGTATCAGTCTGAAAATAAAAAATAGAAAGGAAAAGAAATTATAAAATAAATAAAGATATGGCAGGGAAAGAAACCAAAGATATCCGGGAATATATTATTCACAAAACAAAGAAGTGGGAACAAAAATTAAATTAAACAGAGATAAGGAAAAAGATGAAATTGTAGAAAATATGCTTATTTCCAATATTATTTGCGCTTTTCTTTTCTAATAATAACAGTCAGCAGCCAAACTGCCTAACTGCTCGGCTTGCTAACACTCTAGGTTAAGGAGAAAAAGAAAGAAAGAAAAACCAGAAAAACTGCAAAGTAATTTAAACAAATTGAAGTGGCTGGCAATGATAAAGAAAAGAAAACTTAAGATCTTGGCCCACCACACTGCCCACAGCAAACACTTTTCCATTTGCTCACCCTAACCTGCACTTGATACTTGGTTCTCCAGAGTCATAAGCGCAAAAAGGTAAGAAAATGTTTCATTAACATTTCTCTGATATTCTAGAAAATAAGGTGCCAATTTGAAATACATACATACTACCCGCACCCCTTGTGCGAAAATGCAAATGCGTACAGTGACTGTTGACTGTGACGTGTTAGAAATTGTATATTCAAGTGTATGACGACAGACAAGAGCACAGCGTAAGAAATGTAAGTGGATGATACAAAAGGAAAGGAAATAGTCAGCCAAGCAGAGCCAGTCATCATCACATCACAATCACTATTCAAAAGTGAGTGACAGGAAGAATTAAATTAGAAAATTTTCTAACAAGTTTTTAGTGTTGTTCTGCCATGGCATAGGTTGTTGCCATTATTTTCATTATTTTTTTTCTTTTTTTTTTGCAAAGGCTTATAGTTACGGGCAATTTGGGAAATAAAAATGATTGTCAAACTGTTATAATAAATGGAAATGAATTTTTTTATTTTTTTTCTGCTTTAAATTTTTTTAAACGGCGTTAATGTTATAGAGCAGGAGGATTTTAAAGTAATTTCGTAGATAAAACAAGCGATGATGATATCGAGATTAAAATAATTTCTTTCTGTAAATAAAAAAAAGTGTGTAAGTTATGTACCATAAAAATTAAGAGTGCTAGGAAATAATAAATATAAGGCATAGTAAAAAGAAATCCATTCTGTTGTCGAAGAGTTACGGAAGTGGGATCAGATAATGCCAAGTGGTGTTAGATAAGCATTGGGTTCTACTTCAATCGATAAAGATGGGTGTCCCACAGGGGGGAGTCCTGTCGCCTATCCTGTTTAACAACCTCACCTCACTCCCAACACCACCACCGAACATCTCCTTGGTTTCTTACGCGGACGACTGTACAATCTTAACATAATAATACAACATAACGACCTACCTCTCGTCCTTGGTGGAATTCTTTCGTGAAAGAAAACTACCAATATCTGCACCAAAATCAACGGTGTCCCTCTTCGCGACATGGACGAAGGAAGTAAGAAGAACTTTAAACGTCGCAGTGGAAGGAAACATCATTCCCACAGTTAGATACCCAAAGATCCTCGGGGTCACCTTCGACAACTTACTTCACTTTGCCGCACATGCGACTAACATCAACGCCAGAGTGAAGAAAATAAACAAGGTCCTAAAGGCACTGGCAGGCACCACATGAGGAATGGACAAGGAAACCATCCTCTCCACCTATAATGCTATCGGACGGTCTCTCCTCAACTATGCTGCTCCAATCTGGGCATCATTCCTGAGTGACACACAGTGGAGGGCACTACAGACGTCACAGAACAACGCCCTGCGAATAGCCACCGGATGCGTGAGGATGATTAGTATAGACCACCTCCATGATGAGACGAAGATGCTGACGGTTAGAAGACTCAACGAGCTGCTAACTAAACAATTTCTCATAGCCTGCTACCAACCTTCCCATCCAAACCACCACATAGTTTTGAATGATCCCCCTCCTTGCCGCATAAGACAAGACCTCACTATCTACAACTCGGACATCGTCCACCTCATATCCTCAATAACTGACACACTGTCCGTCAGGGAGGCACAAAATGCCTTTCATAATAGCATCGTCGCGACGGCCAGAGACGAGCTCAGCCATAATAGGGTCATTAAGCGGCACCCACCACCCATAGCCGATTCGGAAAGGCAGCTTCCAAGAGTCGCGAGAACTATTCTGGGTCAACTCGGATCTGGATGGCCGAACTTCCTGAATAACTATAGGGCTAGGATCATCCCGGGAACCCAGGATAGCTGCCCATTGTGCAACCAGACACCACACGATACGGTGCACATTTTTAGCTGTCCAGCGAAACCGACAGCCCTACGACCAGTAGACCTATGGCTGAACCCTACGACAACAGCTGACTTCCTCGGACTACCTACCACATGACGTTGACAACACACACATACAACCAACAACAACAATCCCATCTTCAATCCAACCCATCCCCACCGAATTACACGGCACACAACCAACAGAACATATAAACTAAAATTACTAATCCATCTTTATCTTATATACAGGGAAAAGCTTCCGGAGACAACAGCCGAACTGTTACAACAACAACAACTTCAATCGAAATAGAAATCCCTGTGTGCCTTCCGAGTAAGCTGAGCTGCTAAGAAGAGAGGAAATTGGTCAATTGAAAGATTCAAGATTGCCCAAATCTAAAGTAGGCGCACCTAAGAACCAATTTCTGTCAATTTCAGTTTTTAATACAAACGTATCTTTAAGGTATCGAACAGTCCGAAACGTATATCATTAAAATCAAACTCACATCAGTTTGAGTTGAAGCCTTGTAATGTCCCAGCACGCCAAATCGAAAAATACTTTCAGAAAATTCTTTTAAGAATTATACATAGGAGGCGGGCGTAACAATATCCACAAAGAGAAAATGCATTATACTTGACAGTTTTCTTTCGATAAAGATGAAAACGAAAACTGCAATTCGGAACAAATCAGCATCATGCTGAATAAACAATCAAATCTGAAAATCTCAGTGTAGTAAGTTCAAAGTCGCCGTAGTCTAGTAGGTAGTGCGTTGGCTTATTAGACGTAAAGCCAGGATTCGAGCCCCAGGCCAGGACAAGACAAAATACAAAAAGTATTTCTTCGGCAACTTCCTCTCAGCAGATTTCTGGCCAAAATCTCTGAGTAAAAATAAAATTGCCATGAAAAAGTTTCTCAAAAATCTGTCGTTCGGAGTCGACTTTAAACTGTAGGTCCCAGCACTCATGTAAAAAATTAACACACACAACATAAGTGGTGTGAGAAACTGGGTCGTTGTACAATGGGTCAATTCGACCTCCTGGTACTGTACTTGTCTTAATTAACAAGTACACGTCCTCTAACCTAACCTAAGTACAAAAAGGTATCTTAAAAGAAATTTATTTGGTTTTGAACAAAGCCGGCAGCAGTTACAATGAGCTTATCTAGCTTGTTTCTTCCTTGTGTCATGATAATTTTAAAATGCAAGAAATTTCCTTAAATATGCCACCAAATCTAGCACTCTACTCGATAACATTGCTCCGGATTAGGGGGACTCTTAGGCCATTAAGGCCAGAAACGAAATATTGCTTGCATGAATGTGATATTCTTCAAATTAATTGACCTACATATTTGCGAGTAGAATCATTCGTTCATAATCTTGCATTTGAATTTATCTGTAATGAAAACAACACTTGTCCATGCACACCAAGGTACCCGCCGCCACCAGTAACACATTTTTAAAAGCAAACGAAGAAGTGGACTTTTTTTGCTTCTTTTTTGCATATCAAATACAACAAAATAATGGAGAGGGGGGGAAGGGAGATGTGAGAAGCAAAAAAACAAAACAAAGGAATAAACTAATCCTACTAAAGTCTTTTAACTTCTGTCATTTCGCATTTTTCTTTATCTCCTTTGCGTAAATATTCATATACAGAGCGAACAGAACAGAGAACAGAGCACAGAGCACAGAGCACAGCCAGTTGCTTTTATTTTTTTATTCAAGAATAAAATGTTAAAAAGACAAAAACAAAAGCAAAAAACAAGAAGACAAATTTAGCATGTTGTTAAAAAACATGACGTTGATGTTTTTTGTTTTTTTTTCACCCGTTCCAGCCTATAACGCTTCGTTACGTTTCGCATTATTTTTGTTTTTTTTTGCTTTTCCTTTACGCTTTTTGTTCTTTGAAAACAAACGCCTGCTGCCTGCGTAGTACTTTAGTATCTTTAGTGTTGCTCAAGTGTGGTGCAAAGTGTACGCGCTTGCCTGTGTGCCTATGCCAGCCAGCCAGCCTATATGATGTTAAGAGGAGCATCTTATATAGTTTTTTTTCCTTGCTTCCTTTTTAAATTCCTTTATCGCGAATAAGTCTATCTCGCGTTAACGTTCTCTTTTCTATTGAAGAACCCACCATTAATTTGCAATGCAAATTGTCTTCTCTTTTTTCTGTTTTTTTTTCGAATCTTTCTTCTTAAGTCATCGTCAAGGACGACCGACATGTTTAGTTTATCAGTTTGTTGGAAGCATTTGAGCAATGAAGATGAGATGTGCACTTTTCGTAAAACACTGCCATCCATCCGTCCATCCATCCATCAGTTGTAGTGGGGCAAATCTTTTTTGATGTTTCGATGATGTGTTTAAGTCAAGTTTAAATAAAATATTCATCAGGTTTGTTTTGTTTTTACATGTCATAAATATATATTCGGTTTCTTCGTATTTCGCAGAATAAAGCCTGCCTAAATTGTTGTCAAATACAAATTACCTACGATCTGACAACATCGTATGTACAGATGATAATCATTCAGCGAAAACATGTTTCGAAATTGTATTCGAGGGAAGAATCTCTGACTTAAAAGGAAAATACAAGGCTAGAGTTAACATTGGCGTCTTATCTACGATTTTCAACAAACGAATGGATCCTGATGATACTTGTGAAAGTTTTTGGGCTACTACAAATGAACAAAAACAGAGATTTGGTGACAATAAAGAACATTATGTTGTTGTTATATGATCATTGAGCAAGTTCTTCATAACGGCAAAATAATAATTTAGGGTTTGTAAGACTACTTAAACGACCTTGAGTACACAGACTCATTATATCTCTCATTATGTTGCAAATGGAAGTCGCCGTGGTCTAGTAGGTACTGTGTTGGCTTATTAGACGAAAAGCCAGGGTTCGAGCCCCAGGCCAGACATCAAGACAAAATACAAAAAGTATTTCTTCGGCGACTTCCTCTCAGCAGATTTCTGGCAAAAACTCTGAGTAAATGAAATTGCCATGAAAAGTTTCTCAAAAATCTGTCGTTCGGAGTCGACTTTAAACTATAGGTCCCGCCACTCATGTTTAAAACTAGCACACACAACATAAGTGGTGTGAGAAGCTAGGTCGTAATCCTGACTGAAGGGTTGTAATGACCAATTACGTTACGAATTGGTGTCGTATACAAATTAACTATGATCTGTATGAGTTTGATGACATCGAGCTTTCTTTAGCGAAAACATGTTTCGAAAATGTACTCGAGGAAAGAATCTCTGACTGAATCGGAAAGAGAAGATTTCTACAGCTGTTCGAAAATTAAAAGAAAAGGTTAGAGCTGTCATTCTTGCCTTATCTAAAAATTTCAACGTACGAGTGGGCACTGATAACACAAATACTTGTGGAAGTTCTTGGGTTCTTTCTACTCACGAGTGGGCCCAGATAACACAAATACTTGTGGAAGTTCTTGGATTCTTTCTACTCACGAGTGGGCCCTGATAACACAAATACTTGTGGAAGTTCTTGGGTTCTTTCTACTCACACTGTGAAGATAAATTACTAGATTGGCAAAGTTAACAGCAGCAGAAAGAGCTCGAATGCCATCGCTATCAAGGCTCAAAATAGCGTGTTGCCCAAAAATTTTGTTCAATTCATTATTTAGGCGTTTACAAGTCTTGGAATTATGTTGCAAATGATGTATAATCCTTTGCTAACATGTTACTTCCAATTTTACCACAAAAAAAACTTTGTTCACAATCTATAGGGTGAGCGTCAAAAGAGATGTGCAATTCCTTATTTAATATTCCTAATAAAATATGAAAAAGAATTCAGCCTAGCCCGAACCCATTACTATACGTTATCAACATTTCCTTCATCTTCTTCTTCTTTGCTGCCAAACATTAAAGTAAGTGTTAATGCACTGAAGTGTCAGCTATTGTTTTCATATTCTTTTTCACTCTCTTCCAACTACTTTCTTGCGTCGTTATATTCTCCCCCTTCTCCTCATATTCTACTCAACGACGACACGCAACAAAAGCTGAACGGAGTGAAGAAAAAATGTAAATGGAATTCCAACACTTAAAAAATAAGGCGAAAAGTGAAGGAGGAAAACTGGATGTACGTAGAAGGCCTCTTTAAAGTTGATAACTGCTTGCCTGCCTGCCTGCCTGTTTGCCTGCCTAATAAATGTAATTAAGTGATGAAAAGCGCATTTGTATAAATTAGTACATTTAGTAGCAAAATTTTACATTAAAATGCAAAATACGAAGGAGAGCAGCAACAGCAGCAGCAGCAGTTACAAAAAGTGAAATAATGAAAGAATACATAACATAAATAAATAAAACAATCATCAGTCGAGTAGAGTCGAGTCGAGTTGTTTTTTCGTTTTGTTCGCTACACTCAGTCATAGTTTTGAAATGTTTTAACGTAAGATAATACGTTAACGTCTGAAAAGCTGAAGATGAGGAAAAAATAAAAATTCAGAAGAGAAGAGAAGGGAAGATTGAAAATAATATGCTTTACATTTTCACTTTTCTTTCGCGTTCGTTCGTTTGTTTGTTTATTTGTTGGTTTTTATTTATAACAAAATAATGAAACTCTTAACTTTACTTTGTCAACTTTCCCGTATTATATTTATTAATTAAGACTTCTTTCTACTTTTCTCCTATGGCAAGAGAGAGAGGGAGGGAGAAAAAATAGGAAAATCATTTAAACATGCAGCAGGAAGAATACAAAGTTTTTCTTTTGTGTTGATATTTCGCTTCACTTTATTTTTTCTTTTTTGTCACTACTTTGAAAATTGACTATGATATACGGCTGCTGCTGCTGCATGCAACACACTCACATAGTGTGCACAAACATTGGCGAACAAAAGTGAACGAATGTATACTAAATCGTTGTCATTAAAAAAAAAAAAAAAAAAAAAAAAAAAAAAAAAAAAAAAAAAAAAAAAAAAAAAAAAAAAAAAAAAACAATTCCTAGGGAAATTTATTTATCTGGGCACCGCCGTTACCACCAAAAATAATGTCATAATCAAACGCAGGATCACTCTTGCCAACGGGTGCTACTATGGTCTCAATAGGCAATTGAGTAGCAGAAACATCTCTCGTACAACAAAACTAACACTCTACAAGACGCTCATCCTCCCCGTGCTTCTTTATGGCGCACCGGCATGAGTACTATTAAGCACTGATGCAGAAGCCTTAAGAGTATTCGAGAGAAAAGTCCTACGTAAGATCTTCGATCCAGTGCGAGTTGGCGATGATTTCCTCATCCGATCCAACAATAAGTTGTATTAGTTCCTCAACAACATGGACGTTGTGCAGCGCAAGGAGCACAGGCGCCTAGAAGGATGTGTTAAGGCAGGCCGAAATCCGTTAATCAGGTTGTTAATGGCCAATTATCTAAGTAAGTAGGGAAATTTCAGCATTTGTTGTCTATTTCGAAGGTGCTTGGCTATCAATAGTCGCTTTAAGGCCTTTTGCAGTACACTCGTCCTCAAAGTTCTGCCCAAATGGTTTGGGAAATGTGGTCTACGCCTAAAGCCCAACAAGGCGAACCACCTTAGACTGGCTATTTCAAAAGGATGTATTGCAATACCTCGGATAAATCTGCTAGCGATGAACACTGAACTCTCTATCTCTGCCGGACTTCACTTAACATGTATGTGAAGCAATATGCAGCCATATATACACCTTAGGAAATCGAGTCGTAGGAAACACCACCGAAATAGTACCTCAATATTCTAAACATCTTTTCTCCGATAGTAGGAAGCGAAATTTCCAATCGAAATACCGACTATATGGTGCAAGAGGCGATGTTTTTCTATTCAAATGTTAGACCTGTAGGACTGTAGGGAATGCCTAAAGCTGACTGGTACACTCAATTTCACGGATAAATTGCAACTAAATAGAGATGAATTTCAATGATTTTAACCTAAAGCTCGATTATAAATGGAATAACAACAGCAGCGTCCTTTAGACGAAAATATTTCTTATTTTAGACCCTTTAGGCCGTAACCTTCTTTGCTTCTTCAAATGCAATTTCTTACATGGGTTCCTTTGACGTATATGCTGCTCTCAGGGCAATGAAGCCTCTCTGGTGTAGGTTAGGTTAGGTTAGAGGACGTGTATTTATCAATCAAGACAAGTACAGTACCCGGAGGTCGGATTGACCCATTATACAACGTCCTAAAGGAGGGAAGGATAATATAGGGGATAGGATATGGAAAAGGGGGAGTAGGAAACGGAGGAATCACACAGACCAGACACAACAAAAAGGGGTGGGAGAGCGCGACTACACCGATGAAGTCCTAGCACCTCTCAACCAGCCTAAGCCACTAATGAATCTGTGGAGAGCCTTGATGTCGGCTCTCGACACTGAATTCAAGCTCTCAAAGATTGGCCCTGCCAAGGGTCCTCAATCTCAATCTACCAAGGGCTGGCAGTTACAGAGGAGGTGTACGATAGTCTCCAACTCCTCCTCATCGCAACATGCCCTGCAATAGTCCGGCTGGGATCTGTTCCAGATCCCCGTCAGCGACCTAATACGCAGTGCCACGTGATAAAACCGACAAACAACCTTAAGCTGGCCTTATCCAAGCCCAGCAACCAACCTCTTCTCTTCTGCTAGAAACAAAACAACCCGATCCGTTCCCCCAACGCCTCTGCTCTTTCTCCATGACCCATCCATTGATGAGGCCATAGATGTGGCAGACTAGGAGGTCAGGACCAACTATCAAATCGTCCCCTGAAAGCGAACCTAGCCAGCAAGGGCATCCGCCGTCTCATTGCCCAGTATTCCGCTATGACCCGGAACCCAGCATAGACGGATACGGTCCGGTCCAAAAGTCCTCAACGACTCCTTGCACTCGCGACAGACCATTGGATCATGACTGTAAAAATTCCATAAGAGCCCTTCTACCAAATTGGGTAAGTCTGTTGTTATCAGTTCAAACGAAATAAAGGAATGTCCCAAATGAAACTTCTCATATGTTTTCATCAAAATGCATACACTTTTGCCCACCAGTGTATATTATATATGGTATATGCCAACTATTGCATTAAAAAAAAAACATTCCTTAAGTATCATAATCTTGTGTTGTTTCTTAACCTCCTACTCCCAGAGAAGTTTTTTACTTCATTTCTTTTTTTTTTTGTTGGCAAAATTTATTTAAATTCTTATAAAAAAACTTGAAGTTAAAAGAAATTTTTACCAAAAAATTAACAAGAATTTCTTCTTCGTTTCTTTTTTTTTTTGTTCAAAAATATTCAAATAAAAAACATATTTTACGTTGATACTGAAAACTTATATGTATGTTTAGAATATAATGTGTACATTCGATAGCAAAGGAAAAGTGAGAAGAACGTACATATGATGAGTAGGAGGGGGAGAAGGAAGTATATTTTAATATCACTTAAAAGAAAACTTTTAATAAAACATAATCATTTAAATTATACGAAATAATATGAATAACTTGACATGACTCTCCTCTCTCTCTTTTTGCTACAAGATTTCTTAAGAAAATATTTGACTTTGATTTTGAAAAGTATGACTTCAAAAAGCAAACATTTTTGCAAGAAATTTTTTTATCCATCTTATGAAAAGTTTAACGAGCAGGCAAGGAGCATGTGACAATAGCAGCAGAGCAGGGAGACACAGACAAGAAGTTTGCAAAAGCTGATTTAATTACAAAAAAGAAAATACAACAACCAAAGTCAGAGAACTTTTTTGTCAAAATACAAATACTTTAGAAATCTTAGAATTGTTCTAAATTTTGGATTTTAACGTCGAAGATGCATACGTTTTATAGCAACAACTTCATGTATTGTAATAAATACCGCAAATGATTTACTATGATTTACCTCCAATTAAATTTAATGACAACAACAATAAATAACATGTAAGCACATGTCTATGTAAATACGTTTGTACAACTTACCTGTTGATCGGTGCCGGTAACAATGTTACCAACAGTACGCAGAGCAGGCACAATAATTGCTGGCTCATCTGTGCCCAAAAGTGCAACTAAACGTGGCACAGCACCGCTATCGACAACAGCCTGTATCTTTGGATTCTCATCATCGGTGACATACGACAAAGCCCAACAGGCATCAGCCAAAACTTGTATATCGTTGCCGCCCAACAGATGCGACAGCACAGGCAGCAAACGTTTAATTTGATCGAATGGTGGTGAAGGATTCTTATTGCGACACAAATTCGACATTAACCAAACAATGTTACGCAAAAATGACAGAGGGGTAGTATCGTTGACCAATGCCAAAACGCCATCAACAACATTATGCTGAATGACAATGTCACGTGCTACAGCACCGTCACCAGCAATATTACCTAAAGCCCAAACAGCTTGTTCGGCTAAATTGATATTTTTCGATTTCAATAGGTTTATGAAATGAGGCACAGCATTGTTATCAATGACGCAACGTGTCTGTTCCGCATTGCCAGAGGCAATGTTAGTTAAAGCCCAAGCAGCTTCAAATTGAAGTAAGGGACTGCAAAGGAGTATAGTAACAAACAAGGAGGAGAACAATATTAAAAATGATGGAAACAGAGAAACTCTTTTTTAAGGTTTGAAAAGAACTTAAACTTACTGGTCGTTCTTTTGCAGAAAACGTATGCAAATGGGTACAATGCCATGACCAATCATAACATCAATGGGAGGATTACGTTCTCTTGAAAGCATTTTACGTGCCGCTTGCATGCCAACAAATTGGCGATCTTTATCCGGAGACAGCATGCCAGCTACTATTTCATCGGGTGTAAAATTTAAAGGCGATTGGCCATTAAGCTCTTTGAGCGGAGAGATTACCTCATCCTCATTGATGTTACGCCGTTTAAACATTTGATCCTCCTTTTTAGATTTACGCAGCTCCACAGTAACCTCATGGCGACGCATTCGAGATTCCTTTAGGTAGTGAATTGAAATGGAAAATTATTTTCTTTACAGGAAATCTTTTATTTAAAACTAAGACTGTTTTTGCTTACATTTGTGTTAATTGAGTTGCTTTTGTAAGCACCTTGTCTATTGGAATCCATTTTACTCATGTTCAATACAGAATTTCTTTTTTTTTTGTCTGCAAAAAAAGTGTAAATACGGATGAACATAACCTCACTTAAATGACTACAAAAGTAGAAAATGGTGTCCTTTTGTAATGAAAAGGACATTCACACAACACACACAACACATGGTTTTATTTCAATTGTTCTTAATAAATTTTCTAATTTATTAAAGAAAACCATGCTCTTTAAACCCTTAAAAGAAAACTTACTGTTTGCCGGGTGTTTAAAAAAATAATTCCAACAAAATTATTTCTACTGCAATACCTAAATATTTTAACTTTTAATTGTTAAATTAAATTATATATTTTAACAATTTATTTATTTGCTTTTAATTTAAAAAACAATAACAATAAAACTTTAATTTTTCTATTTAAAACAAAAATTATTTCAATTCCAATTTAATTTTCCTTTCTTCCAGTGCCTGTGTATCGCGCTCTTGTGCAAAATACCGTTTGAAAATTTGAATTCCCTTTTCTGATAGCTTTGTTGTTGCCCCTATCTTTTGTTTCTTTTCTTTAAACGTGTTGTTCGTTGCATTGTTTTTGTTTTCTTTGCAGGGAAAACAGCGAAACACCAAACAAAGATCCAAAAAACAACTGATCTCTGAAAAAAGGCGCATTAAACAGAGTTGCATTGCAAATTACTATTGTGAATGGTAAGTTTTAAATATTAAAAGAAGCTAAAAGGTATGCCAAGTTTTTATGGGTATGAAATGGATAAGGCAGTGCAAATGATGGTTTTATTTGAATGAATAAATGAAAAATAAAGTTTTTTATGAAATAAATAATAAAATAAATGAAGAAAATTAATGAAATAATTTTAATACAAATAGAAAATAATATGTTTTAAGCCAAAACATCTCAGTTAAGCCAGTGGGAACTTTGTCAACCTATTCTTTTCAATATCAGATGAATATCGGTTTAAGTGTCTAGGTTAGGTTAGGTTAGGTTAGAGGACGTGTACTTGTCAATTAAGAGAATTACAGTACCCGGAGGTCGAATTGACCCATTGTACAACGTCGTAGTTTCTCACACCACTTATGTTGTGTGTGTTAAATTTTATACATGAGTGGCGGGACCTACAGTTTAAAGTCGACTCCGAACAACAGATTGTTTTTGAGAAACTTTTTCATGGCAATTTTATTCACTCTCAGATTTTTTGCAAGAAATCAGCTGAGAGGAAGTCGCCGAAGAAATACTTTTTGTATTTTGTCTTGATGTCTGGCCCGGAGCTCGAACCTTAGCTTTACGTCTAATAAGCCAACACACTACCTACTGGACTACGGCGACTTCAAAAAGGGTCTATTCTAACCGTATTCTTCAATTATGACCTCTAGTAATAGGCTAGATGATAGAAATTGCTTGATCAATAGTATCTAAAATTGTCCGACAAAAGCATTTTGACTAAGTGAACTGTGTTATCGACAGTTTCATCACTCCACAGTTGTTGTATTTATGATTTCTTTAAAATTCAAGCCATCAAATTGAAATAATAATTAAATAAATTCTTCCTTAATCAAAAAAAAAAAAATAATTAAAAATAACTTAGTTTTACTACTGAAGAATGCAACTGTGAATTATATGCCACCACTGTCCTCACTCAACTAGCGATCATAAAAATATTTCTGAATCATAAAGAAAAACGCACAAAATGCGTTCCTTTAACGCTTTAATATAATTTCTGAATAAAATTTTCTTATAACCTCCCTAAAGTATGCTATGCAAAAACATTGACGTGTGTGTATGCATGTAGGTATGTATAGCTGCAAAGCATTTTAAAATAATTATTATTTTTTATTATTTCATCTCTATCTGTATCTCTATTATGCTATTGCTATCCCTTTCTTTTTATTTACTACTTTTATAATGATTTTAACATTTTATAGCCCCCAAGCTCATTTATATTAAAACTGTATAATAATGTTTAGCGCAAACATTCATTCATTTACTTAAACACACACACACACACACACATTAATAAATAAAACAAACAAAACATATCGCACTAATAAACACATACACATACACACTAACAAACAGATAGAACACATTGCTGTGTAACATGAACATGCTGGAGAGAACGAAAATAAAAAGTGAAAAAGAAAGAAAAAAACTAAACAAACACTTGAACATCCGTTTGCAATGACCTTGTCATCATCATAGCAAATGTACCAGTTTCATAAAAATGTTATCAGCTTAATACGAACACACACACACAGACACAAACTTATATACACCCACGTTTAAATGTACTTGAAAGTACGCATTAAATGTACACAACAATAAAAATAGTAGAAAACAACAACAACAACAACAAATACGAGTTTAACAAAGAGAAAGAAAAAACAAACACTTCATCAGAAAATTAAGTTAAAAACAGCAACAACATCTACAATTCAGTCTTATCAATAGAAAATTAAAAAAAACAACAACAACTAGAATAAAAACAAAAGAGTTAAACAACAGCTACAATAAACGCTACCAAAGAGAGCCATAGAAAAAACGTATGAACAGAAGAGAGAGAGAGAGAGCGCTAGTGAATGTTGATTCAAGTAAATGCAGAATATTTCTATAAAACTCCAGCAATGAATTGTGGATGATAAACGAACAGCCCAAAGAGAATATGTAAGAGAGTCAAAGTATTGTATCACAGGGCGATTCATATAAAACCAAGTCAAATAAATTCTTATTAAAAAAGAGCAACTGGTGTAAATATTTGTATTTTATTTGTTTGTTTGTTTGTTTATCTTTTAAATTGTAACTGCAAAGTTGCTGAATATGTTCTCAATAGTATTAAAACAGTTTTATTATGTTTACTTAACTAAATAAAATAAATATTTCAAATATTTTTACAGCCTTTCTGTCAATAAAATCATAAGGTTTACAAGTTTTCTAATTCAATTCATAATAATTTATGATTTCATTTATAATATCCTCTGCAAGAAATTCATTTATTATCTGCAATATTATGTGTGGGATGGTATGTCGGTGTCTTTGTGTATGTAAGTGTATATGTATGTATGTGTGTATGTGCTTATTTGAAATACAAAGACTTTGTTTGTTTGGACATACAATGCCGGTTTGTCAATTGCCTTCTCGAAATTATTACTGTCTCTGACACCACCCATACAATTTCGTTTTGAAATAAAAGCATACCTTAAGGGGCTTTACATAAATCACTGAATATTACATATTTAAATGGGTTTCAATTTAAATTAAAATGGCCAAAATCATACAAAATCATATTGTTAAATGAAATGAAATAAAAGGCACATAATTTCAAGCATGAAAACGAATTATTTATATAACCCACTACGATTTTTTGGAATACAAGATTTCCTTAAACAAAATAAATTTCAAAAGAAGAATAAAAAATTCCTTTATTGTTGTTGTCAACCTGTGTTAAATAAATAAAAGAAATCCTCACGTTTGGATGCATCTTTGAATGGAAAGTATCAAAATATGTAAAAGAAAATCAAATTAAAACTTTGAAGCTTAAAATATTAGAGAGAGGGAGAGAGAGGTGAATACTTTCTTAGTTAAAGAAAACCAGAAGTTAAAAAATGTTAAAAAGTTGACGCGTGTATGAGTTTTAATAAGAGGTAAACAAATTTTCGTTTAAAATTAATATGCGTGCATATGTTAGACTAGTGGGCATCGTGATAACCTGCCAAAGATGAAGGCTAATAAGAAAGAAAATAAATATTTAATACTGATTTCAACCAGTTTCTCGTCTGTCTGGTTCTTTTTTCTTCAATAACTTGCACTCTCTTTTGTCTCAGGGCAAGTATTTTTTTTAAAGTTTTTTATCGATAATTTTGCTGTTATTTGGTTGTTTTGTAAAAGAAATTTTTGTTATCGATAAATTTTATAAAACATTTTCTAAAGAAAATTCGTAAATTGGTATAAAAAACATATTTTTCAGAATTCTTTAATCAAAATTTCAAAGTTTTTTATACTAGCCATTAAGATTATCAAAAATATTTTGATTTCATTTTGCACAATGTGGACAATTCTATTTGTGTTGTATTTAGTTAATAATTTCTGTAGCAAAAGAATACTTAAATTAATCAAATAAATCTTGTTTATCAAAAAAATTTTATTTCACTTGAGTTCGAGAAAGTTTTCAAGTGCATTTCGGTTCGGTTGGATGATGACAAACAACTGTTGCCAAATATACTACGTATTGACCAATTTAATATGGCACTAAAAATCTTCTTTGATGTACCAAACAAATGAAGAATGAAAGAAACAAACAAACAAACAAAAACGATTAAATTTGTATTTTTCGGTTTTGTGAGTTTAAGTATTTTTGTTGTTGTTGTTGTTGTCAGAAATATCGTTTGTAATAAACCGATAAAAGAGACAAACCGATAAAAGCAACAAAAACGACCAATAAATGAATGAACGAACGGACTAAATTGAAATTTATTAAAAGTCCTTTAAGGCTTAAACATCTCTCTCTGTCTCTCTTTGTCTTTGTCTTTTTCTCTTTTGCTTTTTTTTTTATTATTTTTTTATTTTAAATGGCTTTGTTATAAACATTTTACAGGCTTGAAGTATGTACATATATGTATACTTTCAGGCATAATATGCAACATAATAGAATTAAATAACATGAACAACAATGTTTACAAACAAGCAAACATGCAAGCAATTACATAAGCAAACACATACATACATTTAAAAAGCATTTTTAAGCGATTTAATATTAACTTTAAACGAATGAAAACCATTTGCTTTTTCTACTTTTCTCTTAAGAAAACTGTAAAAAAATAATGCATACTTTTAGATGTTATGACATACTTTAAATTCTATTAAATCTGTTCCAAATTTTAATGTCTTCTTAATGTGTTTTCCTTTACATGTTATGCCACCTGTAAGTAAAAACTAATACAACTACTGTTTTTATTTTATTTTCTCTAAAAATACACACCTACACACACACACGAAACAATACAGCAATAACAACAATAAAGCTTTTAAATCATGTTTCTTTTTTCGCTTTTTTTTGGAATACAAGATTTCCTTAAACAAAATAAAATTCAAAAGAAAAAAAGAAAAATAAAAAATTCTTTTATTGTTGTTGTCAACCTGTGTTAAATAAATAAAAGGAATCCCTACTTTTTTTCTTGTTCTTTATTGTTGTTTTGATGGTATTTCATTTCAACTTCTTGCCTTTCATATACACAAGTACTCTCCCACGAGTATATAAAAATACTAAGGTGACCATACGTTTGTATTCTATTGATTTATTTCTTTAATTTTTATGTTTACTAACACCATTGGTCTGCCTTTTTTTGCTTTCATTGCTTCACTGGGGATGTCTATTAACCGATATGATTATGTATGTATGTGTGAGAAAAGAAATTCTTTTGATTTTTCTTGTTATTTTTTTTCAACGGTACTTTGTTTTCTTTTTGTTTTGTTTAATACTCTCTAAAATCTTTAAGTTTGTAAGGGTCTCTACTAAAACATGTTTTCAAATTGAAAACAGAGAGGAAAAATAAACACTCTCTCCCAAAAAAGGAAAAAATGAATTTGAGAGTGAGTAAATGATTAAACACAGGGAGTTGTAGTTGTTTCCCTACAATGCCTTACAATGGCAGTAAAAATATTTTTGCCTTTCCTATATTTTTGTTTTTGTTTTTGTTTTTGGTGTTCTTCATACATTCATAAGGGAAGAGCCTGCATAAATACCAAAAAAACAATTATAAGGGTATTTGTCATAAGGTCAAAGGATTTTTTCTCTCCCTCTCTAAGCATGTTTACACTTTTAGAGTATGAATGTATGTATGTATGTATGTGTATGGTGGCATGGGCCTATGTTGTAGGTTTAGTTATAATGCATGAGTGATTTTAAATTGCACTGGGTTGTTAGGAAAATTAAATGAATCCCCATAGAAAAATTAAAAAAAATATAACCTCATGTGTATGAGTGTGTGTAAAACAAAGAGAGAGAGAGAGAGAGTGAGGGAGAGTGTGTGTGTGTGCGTATTTGTAAGGTTTTAGGCAATTTATTAATAATACAAATGACCTTGAAAAAGATTTAGAAATAAAAAATAGAAAAATTGTTGACATTAAAATAAATTTAAATGCCATTTCAGTCTGTTTTTTTTCTTCTTCTATTTTTTTGTTTTATTTTTTGTAATAAAATCTGTTAAAATTTTTTTATGACTTTTGAAATTTAAGCCTCAAAATTATAAAAATTTTAAAAGAAAAGATAAAACAAATTTAAAGTTTTCTTCTTTTCTTTTATTTAAAACGAAATTAAATAAAATCTCCCATGTGTCTGCAGCTGAATTCGTAATTTTCTTTGCATAACTAAATTAGAATTTGTCTGCTGCTGAATTTGATTATTTAAATTTCTATAAATTGTAAATTTTTTAAATTAAATTAAAGTTTTCTCAGCTGAATTGTCTTGAAATTAAATATTTCTCAAATATATACCTAAGAATGTATACGTAAAATTAAAATTTCATTGAATATGTCTTGCTGAATAAGTATTTTGCTTTGCTGAATTGTGCTTAAAGTAGTTCAAACACAAATTTAAACGCTTTGCCTTTTAAATTCCATTTGCTGAATTTAATAGCAATATTCAGCGACATTTTTTGCCGTTTAAATTGAATAAACCGTGCTGAATTAAGATAATCTTCAGCAGAATTTGTTTTTTTCTTAGCTGAATAAGGTAAAGCAATATCAATATGGACACTTCCATATAAAACAGAACTTTAATTAATAAAAAAGTCCAGCTGAATTGTATTTTTCGTAGCTGAATTCGATAAAACAGTACATATTTCAATTAATTGTGTATATATTTTTAGTTTTACCTGCTTTACATCAGTTTTTCTCAGCTGAATTATGCTCTCAATTAAAAAGCAGCTGTCTGTATGTTATCTACACTCATTTTTATATTTTAAACCCTGCTGAATAAAAAAATCTCTAGCTGAATTTGTATTTTTGTAGCTGAATTAGCTTAATTAAGGAGAAAAACCAGATTTTTTAATTTTTTTCATTTTATTCGTTTTAATAACAACTAGTGATCGATGCAAAGGAGAGGTAAATGAGTATTTTTTTTAATTTTAAATACCTAAAGATAATTACTAATAAAAAAAAAGTATATGGAAAGGCAATCATATTCAGGCACATTGCGCAGACGTAATGCTGCATTGTTTAGGAACTTATGCAGACTTCTTGGAGTCTTGGTTATCAGATTCAGAAGCGGGAGCTACAGTAGTGGCTGAAGCTTCAGACTTGTTTTGTTCTTCGGCTTGTTGAACGGCAGCAGGTTCGAGTTGTTGTTTTTCGGGTTGGGGTTGTTCGGGATTAGCAGCACGAGCTTCTACAACTTCGGAGTCATTGTCGTTGTTGCCAGCGGCTTGAGGCAGTTCGGGATGGTTCAATTGGTTTTGGGGAATTTCGTATTGGGGATAGGGAGGGAAACGTTGATTGTTGACGAATTGTTGTTGTTGTTGCAAGAAATATTGTTGCTGTTGTTGTACCAATTGCTGTTGCTGTTGCAAGAAACGTTGTTGCTGTTCAGCAAACTGTTGGTGTTGTTGGTTCAAAAACTGTTGTTGATCTTCGACCAATTGTTGTTGGCGATCTTGTTGTTGTTGGTGCTCATCTTGTTGTTGTTGTTGTTGGTCTTTTTCCTGTTGTTGTTCTTGTTCTTCTTGTTGCGGTTGTTGTTCTTGTGGCTGTTGTTCTTCTTGTGGTTGTTGTTCTTGTGGCTGTGGCTCTTGGGGCTGTTGTTCCTGTGGCTGTTGTTCTCCATCCTGTTGTTGTGGATATTCAATGGGAGTGGGTTCGTTTTCTGACTGAGTTGGAGCAGCAAATTGTTGGGGTTCTTCTTGAGCTTGAACTTCAGTTGCGGCTTCTTGTGGTTTTACCTCTTCAGGTTTTTGTTGTTGTCCGGGTTGCACGGCGAATGGAGTGTTGAAGGTAGTGAAGTGTTGGACTGGAGTTGAGGCAAACACAGAAGAACGCAAAAATGGAGACGAGTGAACAACAGGGGCAGCGGCGTATGATCTGAAAACGGGAGCAGAGTGAACAACAGGAGCAGCAGCATAAGTCTTTACAACGGGAGTTGCTTGTACAACGGGAGCAGCAGCGTATGATCTGAAAACGGGAGCGGCTTGGACAACAGGAGCGGCGGCATATGATTTGAAAACGGGAGCGGCTTGCACAACAGGGGCAGCGGCATAAGTTTTGAAAACGGGAGTAGCTTGTACGACGGGAGCGGCTTGTACAACTGGAGCAGCAGCGTATGTCTTGTAAACAGGAGCGGCAGCGTAAGTTTTTACGAGAGGAGCAGCATGTACTACAGGAGCAGCAGAGTACGCCTTAACAACGGGAGCGGCATGAACAACGGGGCCAGCAGCAACGAGTGGATCACGTTGTACGACAGCATTGAAACCATTAAAATCATCGGCAGTATAAGTAACAGTACGTTTATAGCCATCAGCATCGATAACACTGTATGAACCAGCAACGTTTCCACCATCACGGGTTTCCACTTGATTCTTAATGTCACCAGTTACGGCATCATGGACATGATAAGAGAAATCGTATTGAGGATGAGGATCAATTTCTTCGGCTTTAACAACGGGAGCGGCAGCAGCTACCAAAGGAGCTGATTTCACAACAGCAACAGGTGCAGCTGCATACGTCCTTACAAAGGGATTGTAGGCATAGGTAGTAACACCGGCCATGCAGGAGCCCGATAAGGCTAAAAAGCCAACAAAGGTAATGAACTGGAAGAGGAAAAAAAAATTGGTTTTTAGTGTTATTCAGCTGAATATAAATTTTTAATGCATCGCAGCTGAATATACAATTTTCTTAGCTGAATTGTGTAAAGCATTATAATTTACAGTCTGAAACCATAAACTATTGTGCAAGAGACAACTTTGTGTTTGCTGAATTGATTAAAACGTAGCTGAATAAGGGAATTTATTAGCTGAATTGGCAAATATAATGTAAATGAATACAAATCAGCATATTGGCGAATGTTATAATGTCTAAATCTATATTTATAACCTTTTAAGGCAGCTGAATTAATAGAAATCGTTGCTGAATTGTTGAAAATAAAGGTCATTATTGTCCAAAGCGAAGAAAATATGCTAAAGTTCTAAATAAGGCTTTAAAACATAGCTGAATTAATGGAAAGGCTAGCTGAATTGTAGAAAATTGAAGCGATTAGAGTAAATAAAAACAGAATCGTGTTCAATTTCTATAAAGAACTTTGTAAATCAGCTGAATTTAAAGAAATGATAGCTGAATTGCTCAAAATTAAGGCGATCATAGTAGAAAGTAGAGAAAAATAATTTTAATGTCCATATAGGTTCTTATAAAGCAGCTGAATTAATAGAAATTTTAGCTGAATGCTAATTTTTATTGAAAGTGTTATACAAAGATCATTCGAATAGCAAACATGTATAAAATTCTGTTTTAATTGCTGAATATTGAATTGCTGTATTCCTTAGCTGAATTGCTATAAATTTATTTTAGATCAGCTGAATTGGTGAATTTCTTAGCTGAATTGCTATAAATTAATTTTGGATCAGCTGAATTGCTGTATTTCTTAGCTGTATTGCTATAAATTTATTCTCGATCAGCTGAATTGGTGAATTTCTTAGCTGAATTGCTATAAATTAATTTTGGATCAGCTGAATTTGTGAATTTCTTAGCTGAATTGCTATAAATTTATATTAGATCAGCTGAATTTGTGAATTTCTTAGCTGAATTGTAAAAATATATTTTTAGAGCAGCTGAATTTGTACATTTCTTAGCTGAATTGCTAAAAAAAATTTAGAATTTATTTTGGATGTGCTGAATTGCTGAATTTCTTAGCTGAATTGTAAAAATATATTTTTAGAGCAGCTGAATTTGTATATTTCTTAGCTGAATTGCGATTAATTTTTATATTTCACCACATTAGTTCAAAAAAAAATATATATGTCAGGTTGCTGAATGCGTAAAATCCGTTGCTGAATTTTGCAATATTTTTATTATCCTCGTCGATCCTGTTTAGCTTTCAATCCAACTTACTTTGCTTGCCATGTTTTTGCGTTAAAAAAAATTGCTTTTTAATTAAATCCAAATGATACGCGCCACGAAATTGTCTTAAGCGGAATACGAGTTTTTTTCTGTTTTTTATACCGAAAGGAAGCGAAAAGGAAAAACGAAAAAACGAAACACTGTCAGCCAGCTGCTGTTTTAATATCCGATATTGTTACGATGACAACTGACAATTGTGTTGTGATGCTGTCAACATGACGGCTCAACAGTTTTATACACATTTTCCATTGTGACAGGGCACGTTCATATTTGGCGAAGGCAAAAAAAAAACAACGAAAACAAAAAACCAAAAAAAAACACAGAAACTAACTAACGGCCGAAAAAGCTTAAGAAGCACAGGCCAGAGAACGTGAGAGGCGAAACACACACACATACACACACACACGGTTTGGCTGTTAATAATTGTAAAGAAACGGAAGAGCAAAAAGAATGAAGAGGAAGAAGAAGAAGAAACTGCAAGAATTAGCAACAAAACAACAAACAAAACATGGCAGGCGAGTTCAAAAATAGAAAAACAAAAAGCGCGACACCCACACTTTAAGTTCGTGTTATAATTACAACACCAACCAACAGCAAGCAGTACGAACACCAACACCAACACCAATTTCAATACCATTAGCAATCTAACAACAATAAAAGTGTTGCCATTTCAATTGTATGTGTAAATATACGTGTGGTATTGTTTGCTTGGCTTTTAAAACTATTGTTCAGAGGGCATTGGTGTTGTTATGGTTTTTTTTCTTGGTTTTTTGTCAGTCGTAATGTATGACAGTTAATTTGAATAAAATCCGTTTATTAACTGTTTTGTTACGGCCATACCAACCATGTACATGTAGAAACCAGTTAATTTTTTCTATTTTTCGGTTTTCCTTGTCTTTTTTTTTCGTGTCTCTTTTGTTCGTTCAATTATAAATTGACAATTAAAGCTCTTCAATCGAACACTTTAACTATCAAAACAAATCGAATTAATTTAACAACAAATCAAGTGTGATTATATTTTATTGTTGTTGTTAATTAAAATTCTTTTTTTTTAAGGCCTATACTACACGCTCTATTCAAAAAAACAAAAAAAATTAAAATTAAAAAAGAAAATAATAATCCTGTTGACAATTATTAATTGAGTGCGATCAACATGATTAAAATCATCAAAACTTTTGTTAAGTGATTTAAAAATGGATTTAAAAAAGCAATGATACTCCTCCAAGGCATATTTATTTACATTGAATTTATTTTTACAAGAGAAATGTTGTGTTAAAATTATTAAATTTAATTTTCTAGCCAATTTAGCAAAGAAATTTGAATGGAATTTCCCTTAAAACTTATGCAAATTGTTTCTTTCCTCAATGCATTGGTGGAATTGATCCCAAGTGGAACACATGAGTGCGAGCGAAAACAAATTTGACATTTATTTCCCAACAAATACCTTTTCCATTGGCATTCATTTGCCTGTTTACAGTAACAACTGCCTACGCAGACTCAACTTAATAATGTTTTCCAGTTTAAAACTGAAAAATAATACAAGAAATCTCAATCTAGCGAATATAGTGTGCATTTTTGTTCATCACTTCAGTGTATAGCCATGGAGACCATCATACATGCCAACATTCTGCTTCTAATCGAGTTCCATACCCCGATTATGTGGTCAGGGTACACTGACAATACTTACTTACTTACTTAATTGGCCATAACAAGCCGTTTAGCGGATTTCGGCCTGCCGCAACACATCCTTCCAGGCGCCTCTGCTTCTTGCGCGACTACGCCAGTTGGTCACACCAAGCCCAATGACAGGGCTTCCTCGATTTGGTCCTTCCAACGCAAACAAGGTCGTCCTATTCACCGACTTCCGCAGATTCCCGCATCAAGTACCCGTCTCGCTGGAGCATCCTACTCCATTCGAACGACATGGCCGAGCCAGCGCAGCCGCTGGATATTAATACGCTGTACAACGTCAATGTCGTTGAGGAGCTCATACAGCTCACTGTTGGATTGGATACGGAAATCATCGCCAACTCGCACTGGGCCGAAGATCTTACGTAGGACTTTTCTCTCGAACACTCTCAAGGCCGCTGCATCAGTTCTTAATAGGGTCCATGCCTCTGCGCCATAAAGAAGCACGGGTAGGATGAGTGTCTTGTAGAGTGTTAGTTTTGTAGTACAATTGAGACCATAGTAGCACCTGACAATACGGATAATTGACCTCGACAAGCTAACCTCAATGGTTTTCTAAACAGCGTAGCGTGGTAATCTATTTGGAGTTCTTACGATTTTTACAGATTTCTCAAAGAAGATGGACTCACATTGAGATGGGAGTCTACTACGGGGATGGCATGAAGTTGTCCTATAAGTTCTCTAATGCGTGCACAGTACTCTAGTTTAAGGTATTTGCGATTGTCAAGTGCCGGGGGATACGCTGATTCCACACACATACAAAATTGGTCATTACAACTCTTCAGTCAGGATTACGACCTAGTTTTTCACACCATTTATGTTGTGGGTGTCAATTTTTATACATGAGTGGTGGGACCTACAGTTTAAAGTCGACTCCGATTTTTGAGAAACTTTTCATGGCCATTTTATTTTTACGCTCAGAGTTCTTACCAGAAATCTGCTGAGAGGAAGTCGCTGAAGAAATATTTTTTCATATTTTCGTTTTGATGTCTGACCTGGGACTCGAACCCTGGCTTTACGTCTAATAAGCCAACACACTACCTACTAGACTACGGCGACTTCACAATACAGTCAGGATAATTGACCTCGACAAGCTAACCTCAATAGTTTTCTAAACACTGCGCAGTGGCGTAGCGTGGTAATCTATTTGGAGTTCTTACGATTTTTGCAGATTTCCCAAAGATGATGGACTCACACTGAGATATTTATAATATAAGTTCTCTAATGCGTACATAGTTCTCTAGTTTAAGGTATCTGCGATTGTCAAGTGCCTGGGGGTACGCTTAATCCACACACACACACACACACACACACACACACAAAATTGGTCATTACAACCCTTTAGTCAGAATTACGGCCTAGGTTCTCACACCACTTATGTTGTGTGTGTTAATTTTATACATGAATAGCGGGACTTACAGATTAATGCTGACTCCGTACGACAGATTTTTTTGAGAAACGTTTCATGGCAAATTTTTTATTTACTTTCAGATTTTTTGCCAGAAATATGCTGAGAGACAGACAGTCGCCGAGGAAATATTTTTTCGTATTTTCGTTGTGATGTCTGACCTGGGATTTGAACCTTGGCCTTACGTCTAATAAGCCAACACACTACCTACTAGACTACGCTGATTCCACTATGCGAAAAGAATAAAAAATTTAATACACTCGAGTAGCTATGTACATAGTCTAACATGTATGTAAATTTAGCAGGTCAGCTGGCAAGGAAAGGCGTGGCGAGATTGCGAATCTGAAGTGGCCGATAAGACCTCACTTGGAATACTGCTGCAGCCGAATTGATTAAATGACCAGAGAGAAAGAGAGAGAGAGAGAGAGAGAGAGTTCTTCTTGGCGGAATAGGGAAGGTTGCAGAATCGCCGTGATATTATGGTTCTGGCTTAACTGTTCTATAACGGATTGAGTTCGAAATCAGAAGAGGGGATCTCTTAGGTTCTTCATTGATTTTTTTATGCCACATTCCGACATAAGGGCAATAATTATTATGCGTGACAGAAGTACGCATATTTTGCAGTAACATGAAGTAACCCGGAGTCTGTTGAGCATGTTCTCTGTCTCCACTCTGACCTGCTGAGGCGAAGATTTTGAAATACTATAAAAAATTCCTTAAAAATAACTCAACAAATTCCGGAACCTTATAGTAGAAATCATTAAAAAAAATTTATTTTTATTTTTTTAATTTTATTGAAAATTATAAGAGCTTAAAATGGTGATGACAGCTGTCAATGGTACAAATAATAAATTTTTTGTCACTATTTTTTTGCTATTGACAATAACAAATGAATTATCGAATGAATGAATGATTGTAGTTCAAGTGCAATGTTTTGCAAACAAAAGTGATGAGGCAAAAACCAAAGACAGAAATGAGGATGAATTTTTTTTCTTTTCTTTTCGAAATTTATTAGGAAATGTTTTACTTTTTAAAAGAAACACACAGCATATCACACAATATAAAAAATAAATAAATAAACTTATGATCGTAATAAATAAATATTTAGGTTGAATCCAAAATATTGAAAAAATATAAAAAAACAGATATTAACCCATTGAGTACGTTATAGAAATTATAAATAATATTTCTTTGCCAAACTATTTTATTTAATATTTTTTTCATTCTTTTTTTTCTGGAAGTTTTTTTCAGAACGAACCGATTCAGTCCCTGAGTGAAGCGTTGCTGGTGAATATACACCAGAATAGTAGAACATGTTTGATTCACTGTCTAGTAGTCCTGCAGGGAGTGCAGCTTGCAGTCCTTGTATGGTGGTATAAAATGGAACAAGTGGTCACTGGAAAACTATCAGGCAGTCTTCAGAGACAGCTTTGTCTGACTATAGCTGAAGCCGTGCGCAGATGTCTGGCTGCGGCCATTGATGCCTTAATACCTTTGTCCTGGGTAAATTACGTAGGACAAACATTAGCAGGATGGTAGATTTCTACCTACTTGAGACATCAGCACAATGGGTTACGTCTTCTAAAGGGTCCGCCAAATAACTTTTTTTTTTTTGAATATGCATTAAAAAGAAAACTATTGAATATTTTCTCAAATTTCTTTTTTTTTTATTTGAAAGTACAATCCTTCCGGTTAATAATGGAAAATAATTTCATTCAAATGGCTGCCTGGGCTAGCCATGCAGTAGCCTACACCAGAAGATGCAGATTTTGGCAAAAAAAATCATCTTTTCAGATGAAGCTCATTTTGATCTTGGCGGGTATGTAAACAAGCAAGATTGTTGCATTTGGGGCACAGAAACCCCGCACGCATACATTGAAAAGCCGACGCACCCAAAACGAGTCACTGTTTACAGTGATGGCGATCGTTATCGGGCCATGTTGAAGGAATTTTTGTTCACAAAAATTGAAGAGGAGGATATTGGCAACATTTGGTTTCAACAGCACGCCGCTACGTGCCACACAGCCGAAGCTACACTCGATGTTTTGCACCCTGTTTTTGAAGATCGCATTATCAGCCGCAGAGCTGATGTCGTTCGGCCACCTCGGAGCTGAGATTTGACACCGTTGGACTATTATTTGTGAGGTGCCGTCAGAGATAAGTGTTACACCGACAAGCCAGAGACAATTGACGCTTTAAAGGACAATATTCTCTGAAGCCATTGGTGAAATACAGCTGCACAGAATCGATAATGTGCTTAAAAATTGGCCTGATCGTGTTGGCCACTGCATGGCCAGCCAAGGCAGCCATTTGAATGAAATTATTTTCCATTATTAACCGGAAGGATTGTACTTTCAAATAAAAAAAGAAATTTGAGAAAATATTCAGTCGATTTTTTAAAGCATTTTCAAAAAAAAAAGTTATTTGGCGGACCCTTTACTTGAATTAGGGTGCTGGTTCTGTCTCTGGGAATAGGATGAAGCCACCGAAAACATTTCTACAGCTTTATAGCATTGGATTATGGCATTATTGGATACGTAGAAATCAGATCTATTTTAACAGAGGTTTATTGAAATTAATTTGGCTGACTGAGAATGTGGATAGTAACAGGGGACAAAAGTGGTTTTGCGGTCAGGTTCGTATTGATATTTATGTGGAGTTGAGGTCATATGGATCATCGTTTGTCATCTAAGCGCTTTTAGGTCACAGTGTTTGTCGTTGGTTAACTTAATAATGAACGATTTTCATACAATCGTGTTCATTTTTTAATTGTTAATAAAAAATGCCTTTAAAAATCTACATACACACCAACTGACCTCCTCAATAACATATCTGAAAATAATATTAAACTAATTTACAAATTCATATCTGAAAATCGTTTACAAAATCTTATTTAAAATGTATATAGATGTATATAGATTATTCATCGGAGTCGAAAGCCCCAGTAGCTAGTACTCCTTAAATTTATTATTGTATTATAATTTAATTATAATATTAATATTATTAAAAATAAAAAAATAAAAAATAAATAAATAAAAATCTACATATAGATGGTGCATCCTGTATTAAATAATCTAATTTAATGGTATAAATTATAATAAAATAAAACACTGTATCATAAATATTTCGCCTAACAACATAAAGTTTAAAGAATTTTAATTTGAAAAAGAAAAAAATTCTAAAATTTTAAAATGAACGCCTATTAATAGGCAATAAACGATATTGGCCATAAAATACACCAAAAAATATGGTGATAAAATAGAATGGTTTTAAGGAAATAATTAAATGACAGGATTTGGTTTATTGGTTTTGAAATAATTTTTTCACAATTTTTTTTTTTAATTTTTTTTTTTTTTTTGTGAATACTCAGTTAACAAGTCCATTCACTTTAATTGAAAAGTTTGTAATTTTGAGAGTAATTTAAATTTTTTTAAATTAAAATAATAAATTTCAAGTTCATGCATTTATGTACATGTCACTACTACTACTCATCGGCAAAAAATACAAAAAAAAATTGTGGAAAAAAAATATCATAAAAAAGATTTAAATGTGAACGCATTATTTATTTTGCATTCACAATATTTTAAACTGATTTATTTTGTTGTTGTTACTTGAAGACCTGGCAGGCCAGGCGTGTTTTGATTTTTAAAAAAACGTTTAAAAAACAAAATTCAAAAAACTTAACCACGAGCTTAATTTTCTGTTTGTTTAACATTTTGGTAGCGTCGTCTGTATCATTTCGTGTGTTTTCAACTTTAAGTTGAGTATTAACAAAGAAAAAAAAAAATACCATTCAACACTTTGTGCTCTGTATACGCACTTTCAATTTCGTTTTTAACGAAAAGCCACTTAAAAGTGCGTTAATGACGCTGTTCAATATCAAACAATTGTCGCATATTTAAGACTCTTATTCTCTTATTCTAAGAATGAGTTTTCAATTTCAATTCAATTCAATTTAATTTTATTTTTTTTGATTTGATTTCTTCGAAGGTGACATACTTCGGAGGTTTTGCGCTAATCAGTCAGTCTCAGGGGGTCACCATAATGATGAGACAAAAATTTTTTTTCTGTCTCAACAAAATAATTTAAAAAGGAATTGAAAGAAAAAAAATGATTCAATCCATCCATTGTATTCCGTTTTCAATTAAATATTACGCATAAAATAATAACCTTGAGTCTTCTGAAACTTGGTTAAGTTAACCTAAATGACTTTGCAAATTGTAACCAAAGCCATAACCAAAATGGCAACTTCCGGTTTTCAAAACGCGCTTTAATGTTAAGCAAACAATCTCCCCAATTTACAGCTAATTTATCGCATTTAATATTTTTGCTTTATATCACATACAGTGGGCAACAGAAGTAAGTCTAGTCAGTGTGTACTCACGTATTCGCACGTACTCTGCTTTGCGTGTAATTTAACACAGACATTACAAAGTCAAGTGTTTTTTATAGAGGTATAGAACTTTAAGTTGCAATAAAACAACGATGGATTATTCGATTGACATGAATTTTATTTATCCGAAAGATAATCTTGTGGCATTACATTTTAAATATGATTTCTGGCATATGACCGCCACGGCTGGCGCGTATGTAATCCAATCTGGACGTCCAATTTTCGATGACTTTTTCCAACATTTGTGGCCTTATATCGGCAATAATAAGGCGAATGTTGTCTTCCAAATGGTCAAGCGTTTGTGCCTTTACCGCATAGACCAATGACTTTACATAGCCCCCCACAGAAAGTAGTCTAGCGGTGTTAAATCACAAGATCTTGGAGGCCAATTCACAGGTCCAAAACGTGAAATTAGGCGGTCACCAAACGTGTCTTTCAATAAATCTATTGTGGCACGAGATGTGTGACATGTTGCGCCGTCTTGTTGAAACCACATCTCCTGGACATCATGTTTATTCAATTCAGGAATGAAAAAGTTAGTAATCATGGCTCTATACCGATCACCATTGACTGTAACGTTCTGGCCACCATCGTTTTTGAAAAAGTACGGACCAATGATTTCACCAGCCCATAAAGCGCACCAAACACTCAGTTTTCCTGGATGGAACGGTGTTTCCACATACACTTGAAGATTACCTTCACTCCAAATGCGGCATTTTTGTTTGTTGACGTAGCCATTCAACCAGAAGTGCGCTTCATCGCTAAACAAAATTCGCTTATGAAAATCGGGAACAACGGTAATCTCGTTTTGGGCCCATTCGACGAATCTACGCCTTACTTGATGATCGTTTGGCTTCAATTCTTGCACGAGTTGGATTTCGTAAGCACGCAAACCAAGATCCTTCCGCAAAATCTTCCATAAAGTGGATGGACACAGATCCAATTCGTGTGCTCGATGGCGGATGGACTCATTCGGGTCTTCCTCAATGCTACGCTCTACAGCAGCAATAGCTTCTTCTGTACGCACCGTACAGCGTCTCTGGGGATGCGAGTTATCAATAAGAGTAAACGTGGTGCGAAAACGTTCCATGGTTAATCGAATTAACTGCTCTGATGCACGATTTTGTCGACGATAAAATGGACGTAGTGCGCGATACGTTTTCCGCACAGAACCATTATGTTCGAAATAAAATTGCACTATTTGCAAGCATTGTTCAGGCGTGAGTCTATTCATGATGAATTGCCAAACCAAACTGAGAATAAATCACTTGACAGCTGTTAAATCGGTCGCCATCTTGAAAAGTAATGCCAACTTAAAGTTCTATACCTCTATAAAAAACACCCTTTAGATGATCTGTTTATCGTTACCAAAAGAACTACAACCTTTGTAAGAGTTCTTAGCTGATAGGCAAGGGCTTCCGTATGTCTATTCATTATGCAACGATCAGTGAAAATAGATACACTGACACAGATGCCTCTACATGCCAGTGTAAATAGTTGATTGATGCCCTTTCCATTCAAATAAAAACAATTCTTACTCATATCAGGATCACGAAGTACTAAGATTTAGTATCGGCGTGCACCCCTTCTAGCAAATTCATCAGTAACACAATTACTCGAATTTCCGCTGCGGCAAGGAACCAAAATCAAATAGACATAAAACAACAGCGTTAGTCGATGAAGAGAATCGCGACAGAAGTTAACCAGATTACCAGATGCCTTGTCAGATTCAATTCCACGGTCTTTCCACATTCCATAACTTCGACCTCAAACGCACTACAGTATTTTGGGGTGGCGGAGAAATACCATAGACTAAGTTATACTTGAGAGTCGTCCATGTAGACTCCCACATCATAAGCGATATGAGTGGTAGGGGACCAGTCCTCCTTGCTTATATTTCTTGTTAGAGCTCAGAAGAAATATTAGTCAGTATCACTTGGATTCACTTGAAGAAACTGATATTGTCGGAAGCATATGACACCGCGATATGACTTCTCAATGAATTTTAGGACGTCCATTCCGAAAAGGGAGGACTGGAGGAAAAGTGCGGCGCACCTCGCAGGGGTTTACCGCACAAATCTACACCGATGGGCGCAAATTGGAAGGAGCTGTTGGAATTGCTACCTATTGGAAATCAATCGGAATATCCAAGGTTATAAGGCTACCAGATCTCTGCAGCGTCTTTTAGGATAAAGTGTCTGCAATTCAGGCTGCGGTGAAAATTATTGTGGACAAAAATGTTCACAGGCGAAAAATTACCATACTTTCCGACAGCCAAGCGGCCATTAGGACATTGGATTCTAGTGTAATAAACTCCAAGACGGTGTACGACTGTCGCAGATGTCTCAATGAGATGGCGAACCGATATGATATTTGTATCACATGGGTACCGGGACATAGAGATATTCCCGGCAACTGCAGAGCGGATGATCTGGCCAGAAGGGGTACGACCATCGAACTCTCTGATAGATTCTCTACATTGGGGATCCCTTTGGATATCTGCGGGTTTATAATTGACAATGCAATCATGGACCTTGTCAACAGTACGTGGGCAGCTTCGGATAAGGGTTCATAGGCGAAAAATCACCATACTTTCCGACAGCCAAGCGGCCATCAGGGCATTGGATTCTAGTGTAATAAACTCCAAGACGGTGTACGACTGTCGCAGATGTCTCAATGAGATGGCGAACCGATATGATATTTGTATCACATCGGTACCGAACTCTCTGATAAATTCTCGACATTGGGGATCCCTTTGGATATCTGCGGGCTTATAATTGACAATGCAATCGTGGACCTTGTCAACAGTAGGTGGGCAGCTTCGGATAAGGGCAGAACGATGCAAAAAATTTGGCCAAGGCTGGATAGGGGGCGCACGTCGACTCTGATTAAACTCCAAAGAAGCATTGTATTATAGGAACGCATGGTCTTGGACATTTCGCGAATGATTTCTGCAGAAGCTGTGGAGATGAGGAGGATGAAACTATTCTTCACCTACTGTGCACGTGCCCGGCACTTGGTCAGAGGAGACAGAGACACCTGGGTGCCTACTACATGGAGGACCTAGATGAACTGTCATGCATGGATATTGGCAGTCTGAGTCGCTATATCGGAAGCTCAGAGTGGTTCCTGGAATAGGGGAGAATGTGAAACTGTGGTATCACAATGGGCCCTGTCTGCATCCTAAGTGTGTCCGCTCATGAATCCATCGAGGGACATCCACTTTTACCTAGCTACCTACCTATCACTTAGAGTCTGGAGATACTCAGAAAATATAGTGGACCCATTCGTTAGAGTGGTTAAATGTTTTTTAGAAGGACAATCGCCATCAGTTCTCATCACTTCCACTTGGAAATTTTTGACGTGGCCCTCTTTATCGAATCTGCTGCTTGGGGATCATTGAAGTTACCTAGAATGTGGCCTGGAGAAGAGTGGATTTCCTTAAATTTGATTGAATCTGCTCTGAGAGCGTAACATTTCTTTGGTATTAGAGCTCTGCTGACAGCAAATAAAACTAAAAATATATTAACAAGTACTCACTTCAGCTCCGCACTGTATTTACTTGAAGTTACCTAGAATGTGGCTTGGAGAGAAGTGGATCCCTTAAATTTCATTGTATCTGCTCTGGTAAATTTCGTAAATTTCTTTGGTATTAGAGCTCTTCTGACAGCAAATAAAAATAAAAAATATATTAACATGTACTCACTTCAGCTCCGCACTGTAGTTACTTGAAGTTACCTAGAATGTGGCCTGGAGAGAAGTGGATGCCCTTAAATTTCATTATATCTGCTCTGAGAGTGTAAAATTTCTTTGGTATTAGTGTTCTTCTGATAGCAAATAAACGTAAAAAATATATCAACATGTACTCACTTCAGCTCCCCACTGTAATTACTTGAAGTTACCTAGAACGTGGCCCTTATTTTTCATTGTATCTGCTCTGAGAGTGTAAAATTTCATTGGTTTTAGTGTTCTTCTGATAGCAAATAAACGTAAAAAATATATCAACATGTACTCACTTCAGCTCCCCACTGTAATTACTTGAAGTTACCTAGAACGTGGCCCTTAAATTTCATTGTATCTGCTCTGAGAGTGTAAAATTTCTTTGGTTTTAGTGCTACTCTAATTGCAAATCGATGAAAAAAATATATTCACATGTACTCACTTCAGCTCCCCACTGTATATTCTACCAATCGTTCGCAACACAAGTAACAAAAAAAATTGAAATAAATCTGCTTAAGATTTCTATAATCCCTGTTGAATACAGAAATCTGCAATAAAAAACAGAAAAAAAAAACAGAAAACAAATCAAGAACAACAATTGTATAGGAAAAGTATTCTTAAATTAATTAAACAATACAAATGCCCTGATTAATATACGGCTTCGAACCGCACCGCATCGCATACCGCTAGGAACACCATCCTGCTTTACATTTCTGGTGTGTGGTAATACGGCGTGTGTGTCTGTGCTTTTGACGGATTAATATCTGGCGCCATTTTGACAGATGATATGACGTTTTATGTTTTATTTTTTTTGCTCTCAAATTTGGTTCATTTGATTTTATTGACATCATAATAAGAACTTAACACAATTGCAATAAAAAAAAAACAAATACAAACACAGTAACACAGTAACAACATATGGAGAATTTCACAAAAAAAAAAAAAAACAGTGGAGGAAAAAAAATTCTAGAATTCCTTTTTTGTTGTTAAAGTTTAACCGCCATTGGAAATTCATCCGTAAAATTCATATTCGAAGATATATTGTGTATCACTACAGACTGAAATATTTAACAAGTGATTATACACTCGTAATAAAATGTTGGTAAAATAATTTAAAGTGATCATATTATTGTCGTGTAGAGGTAGCGGCGACTACCACCATAGTCTATTAGGTAGTGTGTTGGCTTATTAGATGCAAGGCCATGGTTCAAACCTTAGGTCAGACATCAAAACGAAAATATGAAAAATATTTCTTCGGCGCCTGCCTCTCAGCAGATTCCTGGCAAAAAAAACTCTGTTAAAATTGCCATGAAAAGTTTCTCAAAAAATCTATTGTTCGCAGTCGATTTTAAACTGTAGGTCCCGCCACTCTTGTATGAAATTAATGCACACAACATAAGTGTTCTTTTTTTCACGCCGAGGAGGGGTAAATGTACCTAACCGCACCATAGAGGAAGTCGTCACGTCCCCAGTGTGTGGGGCCTTCACCCACTAAATCTCCCCTCGTCTCGTGGACTTGTTGTGCCCACTTCGGAACTACGGTGGTATTACTTCGGAGTGGAGTCCCTTTGGCCCCTGCGTGTTCATATCCGCGTCCGGACTGCGTGTCGAAAGTTGAAGGGACATCTGAGTGTCTCCACTATTCCTTTCGTCCAGGTCCCTGCCTTGAATTCCGCTTGGCACGTGTGCCAGTATAATCTACTCCGGCGTGCCCACATGTTCCGCAGCCTCAAGATCCCTCTTCTTCAGTCTTAGAATGCTCTTAACGTAATTCGCCACTGAGGTCCAATTTTCTCTACTCGCGATCATAATCCCAACAATGTTACCGGCCGTGATCGTTTCAACTATCGACGTCAGTGCAGAGCGATAGCTCTGCCAGCGTGCACACTCGAAAACGGTGTGCTCTGCGTCATCAATTATCTCCCCTTCCTCGTAAAGACAGTAAGGGCAGGCGGGCTTGCCCATTCTGTGCAGATATTTCCTAAAATATCCGTGACCCGATAGCATCTGTGTAACGTAGTAATTCACCTCTCCAAATTTCCGACCAATCCATGGCCTTATGTCCGGAATAAGTCTCGCCGTCCATCTTCCTCTATCTTCCTCGTTCCATCGTTGTTGCCATTTTCAAATGGTGTTCTCCCTGAAATGAGCGGTTATGTGACTTCCAGCCGTTTTTGCCCTATAAATCTACATCCGCTCCGCTGCCAGTAGATCCACAGGGCAACATAAGTGGTTTGAGAAACTAGGTCGTAAACCTGACTAAAGAGTTGTAATGACCAATTGTGTATGTAGAGGTGCTGAGGCCATACTGCTTTCATTTTATATATGACAGGCTGCAAGTATGCTTCGCTTTTCTTAGAAGCTACATATTTTGCTAGAAATGTTCCCTATTCTGTTTTTTGGGTCTGCACTGCTCGATTGGTTACTATCCTCAATTACTACACTCAATTCCTATTTTCAAATTACTTTAGGATACTTTGACGCATGACTCAAATTCAAACTTTTAGAGACTCAGTGTATCCTCTAACATTTTCAAGACTTTCCTCTAAAAACCGCTGAATTGTCTGCAGCTTCACCACATACATATGTACGTGTATGCGAGAACACTTAGCGAACTTCTTTGTATGCCGAAAATTATAATGCGGAAGACCTATTCTTCTAGCAAGTATACGTATAAAGCAATGACCAGTGATCATATGGATCATTCGCATGATCTGGTGTTAACTATCCTGCAAGTGGTTTACAGTTTACAGATTAGCAAATAGCAGTTACTTTGATTTGAAGGACGTTGAATAATATACAGTAGCGAGTTAAAAAAATGCAACGCCAAGTCGATTGACCTTTATACCTCTTTCAAAAACACAGTGCGGAAATTAAATACTTTATTTTATTTTTGTGCTCCACAAACTTAGTTAACAAATGCAAGTTACAATATCAAAATTTTTCTATCCACTTATTTTTTTTTTAACATTTAAGAAAAAAAGTGACAAATTTCAGAGAGCAAAAAAAATGCAACGCAGTGAATTATTAGTGAAAGTAAGTAGATAAAATTTATTTATACAAAATTTTCGTTAATAATTTTTACAATATTTATTAACCATTAGAAACAGTTATCAACTGATAGCAAGGTAGCCATTATTAAGGCTCTGGAAGAGGGTAAAAGCATGGGAGAAATTGGGCAAATATTCGGCGTAAACAAATCAAAGGTGTGGCGAATTGCGTCTAAATTTCGAACAACAAATAGCGTATAAAGAAAGTCTGGTAGCGGTAGCCCAAGAAAATCTACCCAGCGCGAAGATCGCGAAATGATTAGAGTGGTTAAAGCTGATCCAAGAATGACAGCTGCGGACGCTAATGAGCAAATGGGTATTTCCATTGGAGTGCATACTGTACGCCGCAGATTGAATGGTGCCAATTTATTTGCCAGACGTCCCGGAAAGAAACCGCTAATAACTAAGGCTAATAAAATCAAGCGCCTTAATTTTGCAAAGCGTTATCAATATTGGTCAAGTGGACAGTGGGTAAAAGTGCTGTGGGGTGATGAGTAAATTTAATCTTTTTGGTTCTGATGGTATAAAATTTATTCGAAGACCACCTAAACAGAGATATTCTACCAGATATCAGCTACCGACAGTAAAACATGGCGGGGATTCACTATTGGTGTGGGGAAAGTTACTTTTGTTTTTCAGCGAAATTCTTTATTTTATGTAATTTATTGGTAGGTATGTTTTCTCGGTACGGAGTTGGTCCGTTGGTGAAAATCGATGGTATTATGAATGCCACTAAATACTGTGAGATCCTAGAAGAAAATATGCTCCCACATCCTATGGAAAAAATGCCCCCAAACAGCATATTCCAACAAGGCAATGACCTGAAGCAATCTAGTCGTTTGTTTCGTAACTACCTAAGCGACCATGATGTGCAAGTTTTGGATTGGCCGTTACAATCTCCCGATCTAAACCCCATAGAAAACCTATGGGAGATTTGAGATCGGAAAGTTAAGAAGAAAAATCTTTCAAATTTGGCGAAATTAGAAAAAAAATTAAAGTCAGAATGGGAAAAAAATACCCCTGCGGATTTGATGCCCTGCGGTAATAGAAAATAAAGGCTACACAACCAAGTATTAGTTTTAAGTATATTTTTAACCAACATTTTGTAACAATTTGCATTTAATTCAAACAAAGTTATTGAATAACATAGCGTTGCATTTTTTTGCTCGCTACTGTACTTCAACCAGGGCATTCTAGTAGTCTAGTTTTTAGGTTTCTAGTCTGATGGTCTTCGACTTTTCGACCTTTGTGTAAATATATGTGTATATATATGAACACATATATTTACACAATGACATTTAATAACATTTTGTTTTACTAACATTTTTCTTTGTGTGTATTACATGTTAGCCAATACGTACGAAAAATACATATTTTTTTTTGTCACTTTCATTCAAAGTTAAAATAAAAACACAATAAGACCACATTAATATGCTTTATCATGATCAATGACTTTTGTTGTTGCTGCTGCTGTTGTCATTGTTGTTTGCAGTTGTTGTAATGATTTCGATACGCCTTGTCTGTCATTTGGTGGCATTAATCGAATGTGTTGCCAAGAAGAGCAGAACAAAGAACAGGAATAGATTGATTCAGTCTATACAGTACAGCTGCTGGTGTTATTATCTGTCGATTAAAAAACAAAAACAAAAAAAAGAAAACAAATAATTTTTTTTAAAATAAAATCCAATTATTTATGCTTTTAATTGTTGTTTTACAATTAATGTTTGCAAAATAATTTTATTTTTTTGCGGTTTTCTTAATATGTGTGGAGTATTTAAACATAAAACATGAAAATAAAATTATTTAATAAGATCACAATAAAATAAAAATTAATAAAATAATTGGATATCCTGTTAAAGCGATTAATGAATCAGAAAAAAAATTAAATTTTTTTAACAATTATTGACCTTTTGAAAAGCCTTAACAAGACTTCATGTCTTTCAAACAAATTCATAAAACTTTATAACCTAAAAATGCAGATTTCTTATAAACATGGTTTGTTTCTTTAATAACTTTTACGAAATTCTGAAGGCTAAACATCAATCATTAATTCTTATTTACACACTGAACGAAATGGTGGCAACCAGAAAATTTGTTTACTTCATTAATTTTTTTCAGTGTAGCTAAAGCAAATCATCAACGCTTATCCTGAGTATCTTCCACCAACTTCAAGGTGCTGACCGTCTAGGTCAATGCTTGTCAAACTTTCCAAATCGGATTTCTACAACAAAATTTTATTCAGCAATCGCGCTCATATCTCTCTCAGATATCGACGCCTCCGTTCTATAACATTCTAAGTCGAAAAAGTGTGTTTTGAGTTATGAGCTCTCAAAGTTTTCACGCGACATACGACCATATGTGTATTCTAAGAACATTTTTCCCTATAACTTCGGAACGGATCGGCGCATCTTAACCAAATTTTGACAGTATTTAAGTTAGAGAACGTAGAACGTAGTATACTTCGAACGTTATAGAATGGAGGCGTCGATATGTAGCTTAAAGAACTTAGAAGTGATGGTTGAAAAGCCATTGAAGGCGATAAAAGTGACTTTTGTTGTGTGTATTATTGTCTAGAGCTCTCATTGGACCATACTATGCAATAAATGACTATGAAAGAGGCATTACTGTCACTTCAGAGCATTTTAGGCGAAGCTAACCATGCATAATTGGTCATTACAACACTTTAGTCAGGATTACGACCTAGCTTCCTCCACCACTTATGTTGTGTGCGTTAATTTTATACATTAGTGGCGGGACCTACAGTAAATTTTGGATTTTAAATTTGACTCCGTACGACAGATGAGAAACTGAGAAACTTTTCATGGCAATTTTATTTTTATTTTCAGAGTTTTTGCCAGCAATCTGCGGAACTGAAGTCGTTGAAGAAATATTTTTTTCTTAAATCGCTTTGATGTCTGACCGGGGGGGGGGGGGTTTGAACCGTGGCCTTACGTCTAATTAGCCAACACACTATCTATTAGACTACGGCGACTTCTCAGAACTCAGAAGTGATTGTGTGAAAAGCCATTGAAGGCGATAAAAGCGATTGTTTTGTGTGCATTATGGTTTATGGAGCTCTCATTGGACCGTACTTTTTTAGAAATAGCCATGAAAAAAACGTTACGGTCGCTTCAGAGCACTGTAGGCGAAGGTAACCGATTTTTTTTTTTGGTCTGAAGATTATAAGCCGTACGGTGTGACTTAAATAAGAAATAAAAAGAAATTGTACGTTTTGGCGAAGTTAGTTGGCGACCAAGATCATGTGAAATTCTTTTTGTAAAACTGTGTCTAAAGCGCAGAATACCCTAACGCTGGTCACCGTTATTTACTAGGTAGTGTATTGCATTCCAAAACGAGGAGGCACAGCTCTGATATCTGCAATATCTGTATGTCAGAGCGCTGTAGGCGAAGGTAACCAATTTTTTTTTGGTTCTGAAGATTATAAGCCGTACGATGTGGCTTAAATAAGAAGTAAAAAGAAATTGTACATTTTGGCGAAGTCAATTTGCTACCAAGATCATGTAAAATTCTTTTTGTAAGGCTGCGTCTAAGGCGGATAATACCCTAACGCTGGTCGTCGTCATTTGGTAGGTATTGCTTTGCATTCCCAAAACCAGAGGGCACAGCTCTGATGTCTGCAATATCTGTCTGTCAGACCTTCACCTCACGTATAAAATTTATGCACCCAACAAAGTGCTATTAAACGTACACATCGTCGTCCACACTAAAGATTTATAATGTCTGGCGATTCAAATGTGTTATTTCGAATCTCCTCTTACTAAGGGTCCGCCAAATAACTTTTTTTTTTTTGAAAATGCTTTAAAAAAAATTACTGAATATTTTCTCAAATTTCTTTTTTTATTTGAAAGTACAATCCTTCCGGTTAATAATGGAAAATAATTTCATTCAAATGGCTGCCTCGGCTGGCCATGCAGTAGCCTACAGCAGAAGATGCCGATTTTGTTCAGATGAAGCTCATTTTGATCTTGGCGGGCATGTAAACAAGCAAAATTGTCGCGTTTGGGGCACAGAAAACCCGCACGCATACATTGAAAAGCCGAAGCACCCAAAACGAGTCACTGTTTGGTCCAGAGGCATAATTGGGCCATTTTTCTTCGAAAATGAGCAAGGAGTGGCCGTTACAGTCAATGGCGATCGTTATCGGGCCATGTTGAACGAATTTTTGTTTACAAAAATTGAAGAGGAGGATATTGGCAACATTTGGATTCAACAGGACGGCGCTACGTGCCACAGAGCCGAAACTACACTCGATGTTTTGCGCCCTGTTTTTGAAGATCGCATTATCTGCCGCAGAGCTGATGTCGTTTGGCCACCTCGTAGCTGCGATTTGACACCATTTGACTATTATTTGTGGGGTGCCGTCAAAGATAAGTGTTACGCCGACAAGCCAGAGACAATTGACGCTTTAAAGGACAATATTCGTGAATCCAATGGTGAAATACAGCTGCACACAATCGATAATGTGCTTAAAAATTGGACCGATCATGTAGGCTACTGCATGGCCAGCCGAGGCAGCCATTTGAATGAAATTATTTTCCAATTATTAACCAGAAGGATTGTACTTTCAAATAAAAAAAGAAATTTGATAAAATATTCAGCAGTTTTTTTTAAAGCGTTTTCAAAAAAAAGAGTTATTTGGCGGACCCTTTAGGAAACGTCTGGCTATAAATTCTGTGTTTCCATAAATCTTGCTTCTCAGGTCTATAAGCGAAGGACAAATCCAGAGCAGATGCTCATTGGTCTCCTATTTTTTTACCACCATTTGTCAAGTTATATTCCAAGATATCGCCAGAAATATGCATAAAATTGCTTGAAAGCTAAAGGATCGATGGCTTTAAGTAGTGCAGAGATGGTCATTTAAATTGCATTGTATTGCGTACATAATGGCTTAGGTTCAAGCATTAAAAGGAAGTAATTTGGAATCATTGGAATCATGTTTATTATTTAAGTTTAGTTTCGCAATCAAAAAAAGGAAAGCCCTTTACTTTTTCGATGCCAGTGTGAATCAGTTTTTTGAAAGTGCACTAATTCTTTTTCTTTTTCTGTGTTTCTTGGTTTTTTTTTTTTTGATTATGTTTAGATTTGTATATGATTACCACAGCATGTGTGTATGTACTCACTCACTTGTATATCGAAAAATTCCCTAACCATTGATGGCATTTCATTTAATTTCATTTCATTTGTAGTCAATGTGTCGTCGTGCATGAGGTCTGATGGTTTTTTGTTTTATTCTGTTTGAGTTTTTTACGAATTCAAGGCATGAGTGTTTTTATTATTTTTGATTTGTTTTTAGATTTTTCGTTTAACAAAATTGTTGCTGTGTTGTGCTCTACTGTGTGTTGTTGTTGTTGTCAATTTTACACCAATTGAACAAATTTATCAAATTGTCAAATTGTACCTATCGACGACCGACTACCATGCATACATATACCGACTGGCAGTATTATTTTAAAAAAATTTTCTCGTCTGCCTCACTCATATCGCATTGAATTTTTTTTAAATTTTATTAAACGCAGTTATTTAAAGCGTTACAATTAACAACGATAACATAAAAAATACCCCAAAAAAAAAAAACACAAAAATCATAAAAAAATTTTAAACTGAATTAAAGGTCATACGTTCTATGCTTCATTGATTGTTATCGATGGCTGTTGCTTTTATTTTAATTCAATGGTTTTTCGAAATTATGTAAAGAATTCTTTTGAATTTTTAATTTAAATACCGTTAGTTATGAGCTGACATGTACAAGTCTGGTGTATAAAACAAGTGCACTTTTGTTCAAAAAATTATTTTTAACTGCCATTCCCTATGATACTATAAAGGCATGAACAACATGTACCTGAGAATATGCGTGTAGCATAAGCAGAAGCCAAGTTTTGTTTAAAAGGCCTACTCAATACTCAATAACTCTTGCAGTAGATATTTCAAGGCATAAATCAATGTATATGAGAATATTTATGTCAGTAGGCAAGTTAGACTGAAATCAATTTCAAACTGTCTACTTGTTTCTAAATTCAAAGAATCCCTCAAAAAATGAGCCACCAAACGAAATTAGCCAAACAACAGAATGAGATTAACAACCATAAATGAAAACTTGCATTTTTATATAGAAAATTTATCGATAATTTGCTTTTTCTATAGGAAATTTATCGTTAATTCGGATTTTCTATAGAAAATTTATCGTTAATTCGGATTTTCTATAGAAAATTTATCGATAATTCGGGTTTTCTATAGAAAATTTATCAATAATTTGCTTTTTTAATAGAAATTTTATCGATAATATGATTTTTCTATAGAAAATTATCGATAATTCGGATTTTCTATAGAAAATTTATCGATAACGTGTTTTCTTGTGAAAAACTTATCGATAATTTGCTTCCTCTATAGAAAATTTATCGATAATTTGCTTTTTCTATCGAAAATTTATCAATAATGTGCTTTTCTTGTGGAAAACTTATCGATAATTTGCTTCCTCTATAGAAAATTTATCGATAATTTGCTTTTTCTATAGAAAATTTGTCGATAATGTGCTTTTTCTATAGAAAATTTATCGATAATGTGCTTTTTCTGTAGAAAATTTATCGATAATTTCCTTCCTATATAGAAAATTTATCGATAATATGATTTTTCTATAGAAAATTTATCAATAATTCGGTTTTTTATAGAAAATTGATCAATAATTTGCTTTTTTAATAGAAATTTTATGGATAATTTGCTTCCTCTATAGAAAATTAATCGATAATTTGCTTTTTCTATAGAAAATTGATCGATAATGTGCTTTTTCTATAGAAAATTTATCGATAATATGATTTTTCTATAGAAAATTGATCGATAATTCGGCTTTTCTGTAGAAAATTGATCGATAATTCGGCTTTTCTGTAGAAAATTGATCGATAATGTGCTTTTTCTATAGAAAATTGTTCGATAATGTGCTTTTTCTATAGAAAATTGATCGATAATTCGGCTTTTCTGTAGAAAATTTATCAATAATTCGCTTTTTCAATAGAAATTTTATCGATAATTTCCTTTTTCAAAAGAAATTTTATCGATAATTTGATTCCTCTATAGAAAATTTATCGATAATTTTTTTTTATATAAAACTTATCGATAATTTGCTTTTTCTATAGAAAATTTATCGGTAATTTGCTTAGTCTATAAAAAATTTGTTGATAATTTGCTTCCCCTGTAGAATATTTATCGATAATTCGGTTTTTCTATAGAAAATTTATCGATAATGTGCTTTTCTATAGAAAATTTATCGATAATTTGCTTCTTCTATAGAAAATTTATCGATAATTTGCTTTTTCTATAGAAAATTTATCGATAATTCGGTTTTTCTATAGAAAATTTATCAATAATGTGCTTTTTCTATAGAAAATTTATCGATAACGTGTTTTTTCTATAGAAAATTGATCGATTATGTGCTTTTTCTATAGAAAATTGATCGATAATGTGCTTTTTCTATAGAAAATTGATCGATAATGTGCTTTTTCTATAGAAAATTGATCGATAAATCGGTTTTTCTATAGAAAATTTATCGATAATTTGCTTTTCCAATAGAAATTTTATCGATAATTTACTTCCTCAAAAAAAAATTATCGATAATGTGCTTTTTCTATAGAAAATTGATCAATAATTCGGTTTTTCTATAGAAAATTTATCAATAATTTGCTTTTTATATAAAACTTATCGATAATTTGCTATTTATATAGAAAATTTAACGATAATTTGCTTTTTTATAGAAAATTTATCGATTATGTGCTTTTTCTATAGAAAATTTATCGATAATATGATTTTTGTATAGAAAATTTATCGATAATTCGGTTATTCTATAGAAAAATTATCAATAATTTCCTTTTTTGATTGAAATTGCTTCCTCTATAGAAAAATTGTCGATAATGTGCTCTTTCTATAGAAAATTGATCGATAATGTACTTTTCTATAGAAAATTTATCGATAATTTGCTTTTTATAGAACATTTTTCGATAATGTGGTTTTCCTGTAGAAAACTTATCGATAATATGCTTTTTCTATAGAAAATGTATCGTTAATTTGCTTTCTCAATAAAAAATGTATCGATAATGTGCTCTTTCTATAGAAAATTTATCGATAATTCAATTTTTCTACAGAAAATTTAACGATAATTTGCTTTATCAATAGAAAATTTATCGATAGTTTGCTTTTTCTATAGAAAATTTATCGATCATTTGCTTTTAATATAAAACTTATCGATAATTTGCTTTTTCTATAGAAAATTTAACGATGTCTTGATTTCTTTATAGAAAATCGGTCGATTACTTGCGTTTTTCTATAGAAAATTTATCGATTACTTGCATTTTTCTATAGAAAATCAGTCATCCGCCATTCCCGGGTAGTGAGTGCCCTTTATAATGTTTTAAACGTATCACAACTGAACTAACCGTCACAGAACGTAACGAAAAAGATGAGAAACAATTCTTTGGTTTCACTTCACTTTTGTAAACTCAACCTTGTTTAAAAGTAAATCATCTCCAGTGACCTTCTCCATCATTTTATAGAAACGAAAAATATACGTTCCATTTACTTTCAAATTGTTTACTTTGTCCAATTAAATTGATTGTTTTCAATGCAACCTTTAAAGCATAAAATGTTAAAAAAAATTGATACGAGGGCGGGTGTTAACGAAAACGAAACCAAAAGCCAAATTGCATTTGAAAAAAAAAACATTTAATTTCTTGCCAACATGTTAATGTGCCATTGCAATCGCAAGGAAGGAAGATAAATTTCAATATAAAATACTCCAAGAAAACGGAAAGGAAAGGAAAGGAAAGGAAAGGAATGGAAAGAAAAGAACGTAAATCTTTGAAATTTTTCCATAAATCACCAGCATTTGTTGTCAATGATTGATTGTGCATTAAGTACCTGCACACGCATATACTAGTTTTCGAAGGAATTTGAAGAGAAAACAAGAACTTACACACATGCATACATAAACTATTGTATTGCACACACATACAGGCAAGTACATAAGTGAGAGTGTATAATTTAATAGAGTGTGTATGAAGACAATGTTATCCCATAATGGAGAAGGAATAAAAAGAAGATTCTTTAAAGTATTCCCAGTTTAAGTAGAGAGGAGAGAGCAAAACAAACGCATTAATACCGAGAGTAATAACCCAAAAACGACTTCTATTACTATTTGCCACTACACTTACAACATGTATTCAATATTTTACAATTTATTCTGTATAAAAACAAATCTAATTTAATTATAGTGTTGCCAACTATACATGATAATTGATGTGTTGGGAATGCATGAGCCATGCCATCCTCCTTATGAGACAGTAGACGATAACAACGGACACAAGTGAGGCTATACTCTCAATAGGCCATCTACTATTTACAGCGTTTTTAATATCACAATCAGGTAACAGCACATTCATACATACATACATACATAATTGGTTATTACAAATATATATATTACAACATGAATGACGCACTCACGAGTGACCTGATAACAATCTCTGAGTGGGGCAGCGCGAACAAGGTCGATTTTAATTCGCGCAAGACCCAATATTGTTTTTTGACACACCGGCGTGATGCTGGTGCTGGTGTTCTGTCATCTGTATCTATGGGTAATGTAAACATTGAGAAGGCGGATGCTCTTGATGTTCTGGGCATGAGAATTAGTTGTGATGCTCGTTGGAACGATCACATTTTTCGAGTGTTGAAGGAGGCATTCAAGTGCCTTGGCTTTTTAAAACGGTACAGAAAATACTTCACTCCATCCGACCTTCTTACTATTTACAGGACCTTTATCGGACCTCGGGTGGAGTACAACTCTCATGTATGGGCCGGTGCTTCAAAGTCTATTTTGAAGCTTTTCGACCGCGTACAGGAGAGGGCGAAGGTGCTTATTAATGACAGTAGGGTATCCAACTCTATTCGATTCTTTGCAGCAATGTCGCAATGTGGCGTGTGTTTCATTGTTCTATCGGTACTATAATGGGAGTTGTTCTCGAGAGATAGGGGCTTGGTTCCCGATAATCACATATTTTTACGTGGTACTCGTTCTTCTCGCAGAGCACATCCTTTTGTGGTTGATTGTCCAGTGAACCGCACAATGCATTACAGGGAAAATTCATTTTTTGCCCGCACTGCTCGCTTATGGAATGATCTTCCTGCGGAAGTTTTTCCCGTCAGTTACGATATTGGTAAGTTTAAATCAAATGTCCACAAACACTACTCCCTCTTTCTACCTTCCAATAACCTATTTTCCTAAACCTGCACAATGCACTGCATGAGTAGGGGCCATCCCCTGAGTGCTGGTTTTACCATAAAAAAACATTCGTGTATTTGCGTGCTTGATCTCACTTACGATCACACGATTTGCTGTTCAGATGGTCTCATACAACCTGATAAACTCATAAGATCTGCTTAAAGTCACGTCAGCTACTACTCACACATGTCCCCAATCAACAATCAACTGAATTTCCACGCGTAACTGCGTTTTAAGCATAGGTTAGGTTAGGTTAGGTTAGAGGACGTGTACTTGTCAATTAGGACAAGTACAGTACCCGGAGGTCGAATTGACCCATTGTACAACGTCCTAGTTTCTCACACCACTTATGTTGTGCGTGTTAGTTTTAAACATGAGTGGTGGGACCAACAGTTTAAAGTCGACTCCGAACGACAGATTTTTATTTATTGAGAAACTTTTCATGGAGGGTTGTATGTGGTTGTATGTATGTATGTATGTATGCAATCAATGCAGAAGTCGCTTAAGCTCAGTAGATACTATGGTGACCTATTAGACGAGAGCTTGTTGTTCAAACCACATCATGGCGTTGTGGTATAACGAACATATTGAAACCTCAAGTTGTTTTTGTTGCTATGCTGTTCAGCAGAAAGCTCTGGTAATATTCGTTAAACTCACTTGGATGCTAATTATTTTGCCAGCTGGCGAGTTGTGTTCCTTGCTTTCATATGCCAGTTTCGACTACAGTATTAAACCTCGGAACCAGCTGATCAGTTAATGTTCTGCTTCATTTCGTTTGACTGTGTGGAAAAAAAAGGCCCATTGCCTATTACTGAGATGCAACAATAAACTTTTAGCTGAATGTCAGACTTCAGTCCCTTATGAATATGCTGCTCACATGCCCTCATGTAAGGCCTAAATTCATTACAAAATATTTTAAAATCGTGGCAATACTGTTTTCATTTGAAAATGTAAACTTAAATGCATATTTCTCTCTCTCTCTCTCTCTCTCTCTCTCTCTCTCTCTCTGTCATTTCTATTTCCTTCTCTGTCTATGTTTATTAAACTCTTTTTAAAGTGTTCTGTAGTCAGTCTGTCCGTCTGTGTATTATTTAAGATACCCAATCAAATTAATTAATTGTGTTAAAAGCATTAAAATGTTTGAAAATGTTAAAGTTTATTAATTTATTGTTTCAATTTCTTTCTCTCTCTCTCTCTCTCTCTCCTTCTATCTCTATCTCTCTTTTAAATTGTTGTTGTTGTTGTAGCAATATATTAAAATAATTGCTGCTGCTGTTCTTTAATGGCAAAAGAGTCTAGCGAATGCGAATTGTAGAGTGAAACATTTCTATCGCTGGGCTATTTAAAATTCTCAACATAAATTTCAATTAATTGTTGCAACATTTTCTCAAGTATTCACCAGTTCAGTTCAGTTCTCTTCCATTCCATTCCTTTTCAGTCCCTTATTCGATTCTGTTTTATTTGTTTTTCTTTTCTCTGTTTTTTTCTGTCTTTACATTCTTTGGGTTTTTTCTCGATTTCTTTTAAACAATTTGAATTTAATTTGAAAATAAGTATTTTTGCAGTTTTATTTGCAAGCGGCTGCTGCATCAATAGTTATGTTGAAAAATAACCCAACAAACCATACTTGTGGCAAAACAAACTTTACACCTTTTGATGGGAAAGATGGGATAATATTGTTACGAAAATCAAGATACTGGTGTTTTGCTTTTACATCGCTTAACATTAAAATTATCAACAAAAGCTACAAAAAACAAAACAATGCAGTAAACAAACCTGTTTACAAATTATTGTACTGCTGAATATAACAACAGACGCCAGCCAGTACAACAAAAATGGTAAACAAGTAAACAAAAATGCACAAACAATACTACAAAAATAAATGTAAATAAAAACACACAAACAATAATAATGAATGTAAACAACGATATTTACATTTATAGAGATTTCGAAAAGGCGAAGTCACGAACATTCACCAGACTGTTTACTCTGCCATATAAAAGGCAAGGCAAAGCAGGCGACTGAGTGAAGTTCAGTGTGAAGACGCGATGCGTTTGAAGAGAGTAATCGTGGCTTGAAAACCTTCGTTACAAAGATCTGTCGAACAATTGTTGTTGTTTACATCAAGTTGTGAACAGCGGCACACTCAATTGGGCGAATAATAAAGAATTTTAAATTAAAACTAATCGCAAATTTAACGCAATCTACGAGCTTATATTTTAAACGTTTTTAAAAGGTAAAAACGTAACAAAGTAGAGGCCAGAGATGGGTATGGACCCGCTATGGATATATGCACATTGTACCTCTGGGTACAAATACTCAGAGGCTGAGAATATGATGTAAAGATGAGGACTGAACGTTTAAAGCCAAAGGTACCAGAGATTAAATCCATATATTAATATAGTGGAGAACTGGCAGCCGAGACCTTATAGAACCCAAGTATGATATGCTTTTAAGGCGGCTGTCAATATAAATTAAGCTATGTGGTTATAAAAAAGAAAGTACTAGAACCAAACATTTAGTTCCTTGGTACATTTTAATTTGGTTTTTTCGAACGTCCCCGGACTCACACTAACCCACCCTCACCCGACCGCGTAGGGCTCCTCCCCATTACGTAGGGACACGTACACTACAGTCTGGACTGTAGCGGGTAAGGGAAAAGTAATGGCAACGAGAACATAAATCAGCTACAGAACTTAATCACAAGCTGAATAAAGTAACAATAAACAGGAACTACCTATGACAAGAACGAAAATACATTTTTATATAATAATTTACAAATTAATGCCAGCATATAAGCTACGTTTTATATTACAAACACTACAATTAAAATCAATAAAATCATAATATAAGTTAAAATCATTACATAATCTACGAAAAGGAAAATTACATCCATAGTTCGTTCTATAAAAATCTAAAGAAAGAGGACGATAGTGCCGTGAAAATCTTGCTGGAATACTGAAATTCAGGTTACAAAGCAAAATCTCAGAATCGATATCACCTTTAACCAGATTAAAAACAAAACAAACGTTCTAAAAATGGAAGTTTTATCAAACCTAATCTAGCCTCATATGACGGAAACCCATTGGCATAATCCCATCCTAAGAAACGTAAACAGAATAATAAAAACTGCTTCTGCGCAGACTCTATTGAATCGCTATGACAACGATAGTAAGGATTCCAAATAATAGACGCATACTTCAAAATAGGCCTAACAAGTGAAATTTCTTGTAGTCTTGTTATATAAGGATCAATAAATTCCCTAGCCCATCTCTTCACAAAACCAAGAACAGCTCGAGCCTTGCCAATCATAATACTAATATGATCAATAAAAGACAGATTTCATATCCAATAATACTCCCAAATCAAGAAATGTAGTCACAGTTTCCAAAGGGCAAGAATTAATCACATAAATGGACGAAATTACGCCCCCGCGAGAGAAAACCATGCATTTACATTTCTTCAAGTTAAGATCCATTAAATTAATTCTGCACCAAGTTACAAACAAATCAATATTTCGCTGAAGAACAGCCTGAAGATCATTAAGAAACAATAAAAACAGTAAAGGACCCAAATGGCTACCCTGCGGAACACCAGAAGTAACATATCCAGTCTTAGACAATACATTCCTAAACAATACCCTTTGAGTCCTAAAGGAGAGGAATACCGATTAATGAAAATTTAAGAAGCAACATTTTATGATCAACCCTATCAAAGGCTTTACTAAAATCAGTATAAATTACATCAGTCCGAGCTCTGGCAAGAAAACCCTTGAAAACATGTGTAGTAAATTCAAGAAGGTTAGTGACAGTCGACCTACCTTTTAAAAAACCATGCTGGAAAGGGGATATTAAAGATCTCCTAATAAAAAAGAGATAATCCGTCACCAGTTTCTCCATCAACTTGGGAATAGCACTGAGTTTGGCAATACCCCTGTATTGGAAATATTGCAAAGGAATTTTTTAATTAATACAAACAATTTAGCCTGGTAAATAAAATATAAAAGTACTTTTGAAAAGTACCTTTTGTATTTGAAATACTAATTTTCAGTAGAAGATATAAAAATATTGAAGCAATATTTAATAGATTTGCTGCTTAGGACGTAGTACTGACAAATAGTACTGTTTTAATATAATAAAGGAAAAATGTACTGAAAGTTATGCAAACGCAGTACTAGTAAAAGTACTTTTTGTATTTGAAATATCAAATTTCAGTAGAAGATATAAAAATATTGAAGCAATATTTAATTGATGTGCTGTTTAAGACAAGGTATTGACAAACGGTACTGTTTTAATATGATAAGAGAAAAAAAGTACTAAAACATATATCTTTGGAAAGTACTTTTTTGGAATTGATTTTGTTTTTTCATATTTTTTAGATATTTTTAACATATTTCTTCATTTATTTATTTAAATTAATGGGAATTAATGAAATACAAGTACTATTTTTAAGGTACTTGAAATATAAACACAAAAAAGTACTTTTCTTAATACCCTTTTGAGTCTGAAAGCGAGAGTTGCTTCCATTAAAAATATTAAAGAAAAAAAGGAAATAAAACCCTTTCTGTGCCATTAATTGCGCTTTAAAGTGAGCGGAATATTAGTTTTTGGGGTATATTCCATTGGCGTCAGGCGTGTAAAGTGAAGGGTACTTATTAAAGAAAGTGGGGTTATGTTTTTTTGGTCTTCTTGAGTCTACTTTAATTCAACTTAAAAACAAACAAACAGACGAAAAAAAGGGCCAAGACTTTTCATATTTATATTGTATTAATAATACAAGCAAAAGTACCTTTTCAAGTGTGGCTTTAGTTAGATGGAAGGGTAGAAATAGTCCCCTTAAATTATACGCTGGGTTACATACATACTACGCAGACACACTTACACACACACACAGCCATAAAGCAAACAAAGTTTTCGATGCAGAAAATCTAGCGAAAAACTCAAATTGTAAACGAAAAATAAAAATAAAAAAAATTTTATAAAAAAAATTACAACGTAAATAAAGAAAAGTGATGGTAGCAACAGGGGTAGAGGCGGTGTGGTGTGGCGGTAATGGCAAGAGAAAACAAACTTATTCACGCCAAATGTTTGGTACTTGAGACTAAACCAAATTAAAAAGTTGTCAAATGCATTGCAAACGGCATAAATGTCCCAAAGGAGCATAGTTGACATACAGCAGAATTGCGAATTTTTACACACATACACACACACATACACATACACTCTCATAGTTTCCAAATACATACAACGTCGACAAGTACGAGGCATGAGTCTCAGCTCAGCATATTCGATGTTTGTTAGCCGCTTGGCTGAATAGCTAACTGGCTTGCTGGCTGGTTGGCTGCCTGTTTGATTGGTACGAACCGAAGGGGTTCTTTCCCCCTTCCCAACAGTATTGGGAATTACTGCTAAAGCGTGGGGTTAGTTAAAAGAGAAAATAAAATGTAAAAAAAATTAGGAAGTGGAAGAAGATTTAAAGTGAAAATAATTTGGAAAACTTTCAAAACAAATTCTATATCGTCCACTCAGGAAGCAAAAGAAGTAACCAATCGCTCGCAATCATATATTAACAAAGCAATCAAAACCAAAAAATTGAAATTGACATTTATAAGACAGTTGTTGTCTAGTTGGAGTAGAAAAAATGAATTCTAAAGATTTTTATTTTCATGAAAAGAAATTACAACAACAAAAACAACAACTCCTTAAATTCCTAAAGTTGGTTTTTCTTACATCATGTAAAGGGTGTTTTTTATAGAGGTATAGAACTTTAAGTTGGCATTACTTTTCAAGATGGCGACCGATTTAACAGCTGTCAAGTGATTTATTCTCAGTTTGGTTTGGCAATTCATCATGAATAGACGCACGCCTGAACAACGCTTGCAAATCGTGCAATTTTATTTCGAAAATAATGGTTCTGTGCGGAAAAAGTATCGCGCACTACGTCCATTTTATCGTCGACAAAATCGTCCATCAGAGCAGTTAATTCGATTAACCACGGAACGTTTTCGCACCACGTTTACTCTTATTGATAACTCGCATCCCCAGAGACGCTGTACGGTGCGTACAGAAGAAGCTATTGCTGCTGTGTAGAGCGTAGCATTGAGGAAGACCCGAATGAGTCAATCCGCCATCGAGCACAGGAATTGGATCTGTGGATCCATCCACTTTATGGAAGATTTTGCGGAAGGATCTTGGTTTGCGTGCTTACAAAATCCAACTCGTGCAAGATTTGAAGCCAAACGATCATCAATTAAAGCGTAGATTCGTCGAATGGGCCCAAAACGAGATTACCGTTGTTCCCGATTTTCATAAGCGAATTTTGTTTAGCGATGAAGCGCACTTCTGGTTGAATGGCTACGTCAACAAACAAAACTGCCGCATTTGGAGTGAAGGTAATCCTCAAGTGTATGTGGAAACACCGTTACATCCAGAAAAACTGACTGTTTGGTGCGCTTTATGGGCTGGTGGAATCATTGGTCCGTACTTTTTCAAAAACGATGGTGGCCAGAACGTTACAGTCAATGGTGATCGGTATAGAGCCATGATTACAAACTTTTTCATTCCTGAATTGAATAACCATGATGTCCAGGAGATGTGGTTTCAACAAGACGGCGCAACATGTCACACAGCTCGTGCCACAATAGATTTATTGAAAGACACGTTTGGTGATCGTCTAATTTCACGTATTGGACCTGTGAATTGGCCTCCAAGATCTTGTGATTTAACACCGCTAGACTACTTTCTGTGGGGCTATGTAAAGTCATTGGTCTATGCGGTAAAGCCACAAACGCTTGACCATTTGGAAGACAACATTCGCCGTATTATTGCCGATATACGGCCACAAATGTTGGAAAAAGTCATCGAAAATTGGACGTCCAGATTGGACTACATCCGCGCCAGCCGTGGCGGTCATATGCCAGAAATCATATTTAAAATGTAACGCCACAAGATTATCTTTCGGATAAATAAAATTCATGTCAATCGAATAATCCATCGTTGTTTTATTGCAACTTAAAGTTCTACACCTCTATAGAAAACACCCTGCGATTGTCTCTTAACCTCCTTGACTATTGTAGCACGTTTAAGGCCATGGTCATGGTCAATGCGGTAACAATTTTGAAGGGGGATCTCTTGCTGCCAGCATTTCTATTCTTCCTAAAAGTCAGGCGGCAAACTTCACCTGAACTGGAATCCATTGGTCGTTAGTCGCAGCAGTTTTAAGCATATTCGGAGTAGAGAAATTTTTGAATCACACACAGATCAAGAGCCTTCCATATACGATAGCCTTCAATATAAACGATGCTACATTTCTATCCTCCCTGAAAGTTAGGCGGCAAACACAACTCTTTCGGTTGCAAACTTCCCCTGAACTCGAATCCATTAATCGTTTGTCGCAGCAGTTTTAAGCATATCCGGAGTAGAGAACGTTTTCGAATCACACACATATCAAGAGCCTTCAATAAATTGCAAGAATACCTCTTATAAATGATGCTACATTTCTGTCCTCCCTGAAAGTCAGGCGTCAATTACATCTCTTTCGGTTGCAAACTTCACCTGAACTGGATTCCATTGATCATTTGTCGGAGTAGATAAATTTCGCGATCGTAGACTCAGATCAACAGCCTTCAATCTGCAATTTCTAAGAATATTTCTTTGAATAGTAGAAAGTGTTATTATAAAGTGATATCCTAAAGCCCACTTAAACATCATGCTTAAGAAAAGGCAGGGTGAACTTAATTCATTTCTGCACTCTCTTATTAAGTGGAAGCTGCCTGCTACTCAAATGCAAATGTGCTTAGGCGCTTCTATCTGAAATAGTTTTCCGTTGTGGTCCGTGCCAAGTGACACTCGCTGTGTGTCTTTTTTTTTTGTTTTTTGGTAAAACCAGCACTCAGGGGATGGCCCCTACTCATAAGGTACATTGTGCAGGTTTAGGAAAATAGGTTATAGGAAGGTGGAAAGAGTGAGTAGTGTTTGTGGACATTTGATTTAAACTTACCAACTGACGGGAAAAACTTCCGCATGAAGATCATTCCACAAGCGAGCAGTGCGGGCAAAAAATGAATTTTCCCTGTAATGCATTGTGCGGTCCAGTGGACAATCAACCACAAAAGGATGTGCTCTGCGAGAAGTACGAGTACCACGTAAAAATATGTGCTTATCGGGAACCAAGCCCCCTATCTCTCGAGAACACCTTCCATAATAGTACCGATAGAACAATGAAACACACGCCACATTGCGTAGATGCTCCAACGAATCGAATAGAGTTGGATACCCTACTGTCATTAATAAGCACCTTCGCCCTCTCCTGTACATGGTCGAGAAGCTTCAAAATAGACTTTGAAGCACCGGCCCATACATGAGAGTTGTACTCCATACGAGGTCCGATAAAGGTCCTGTAAATAGTAAGAAGGTCGGATGGAGTGAAGTATTTTCTGCACCGTTTTAAAAAACCAAGGCACTTGAATGCCACCTTCGACACTCGAAAAATGTGATCGTTCCAACGAGCATCACGACTAATTCTCATGCCCAGAACATCAAGAGCATTCGCCTCCTCAATATTTACATTACCCAAAGATACAAATGATAGAACACCAGCACCTGCATCACGCCGGTGCGTCAAAAAACAACATTGGGTCTTGCGCGCCACTCAGAGATTATTATCAGGTCACTCGTGAGTGCGTCATTCTTGTGCTTATCTAACATGGATTCCCAACTAATGCGGGATCTTGGGTAATTGTGTAGTTGACGAACTTGCTAAAGCAGACACACACCAAAAGAATACCAATCCACATACATATACCTCCGCTAGGTTGTCTATTAGGCAATCCTGTCTATTAGCCCGCTTACAAATTCTGGGTCGAGTAAGAATCTTTATTTTTCACTGTCAGACTCACATGCAGTCTCCGATCTATTCTTTGGGTCATTGGATAATGAACAGGTATGCAGAGGAATGAAGTCGCCGTAGTCTAGTAGGTTGTTTGTTGGCTTATTAGACGTAAGGCCACTGTTCAAACCCCAGGTCAGACATGAAAACGAAAAATGAAAAAAATATTTCTTCGAAGACTTTCTCTCAGCAGATTTCTGGCAAAAACTCTGAGAGAAAAAATAAAATTGCCATGAAAAAGTCTCTCAAAAACCTGTAGTTCGGAGTCGACTTTAAACTGTAGGTCCCACCACTCATGTATAAAAATTAACGCACACAACTTAAACGGTATGAGAATGTAGGTCGTAATCCTGACTGAAGGGTTGTAATGACCGATTATGTATGTATGTATGCATATATGCGGAGAGATTTGCCTTGTAAATGACTTCTGCAGAGATAGTCAATTGGTTGATCGGTATGATTTTGGTTCCAACACTTCATTGGAAGTTAGATCGTGGATCGCTTTCATTCTTGCAAATCTAAGTTTCGTGCTGCCTCTGGTTGTACAAGCTGGTGGATATCTGAGGTTAAAGCCTAATCACTACAAAGCTGGAAAAAGTGAAGATAATTGCCTTTTCGACGGTCACTGGTGTCTTCAGTAATTTTCGCAAAGCTTTCCTCCAACGTCATGCTAAATTTTCTTCTCATTGATCAACACTTTCTTGATTTTCTTTTTGTTCTTGAAAATCTACTAAGAATTGTTAATTTTTGTTCTTGTTTATCAAGAGCAAACACACTACAGTCTGACGGGCTTTACCCTGAAGTACAATAAATATGTTTGACACTCTATTAGCAATGAAAACAATAACAACAACATTAAGTTCTTAATACTGTGCTACAAACTAACACTCACAAGCAAAAGGAGTAAACAAATCAAGACAGTTTTTTTCAAAGCATAAAATTCACCGCACTTTTAACAAGAAGAGACAGAGAGAGAGAGAAAGAGTTGAAGTTAAAGTGGTGAAATAAAAAACGAAAACAATAAAACAACACAATCTCATGCATAAATATTATAACGGAGAACAATATGTAAAACACCTTTAACAAAACAATACAACCACACACATACATATGCACACGCATTACCACACAGTATGCATGCCATTACAAATGGAGGAGCAAATGCTTCTTCACCTTCTTTTGCTGTTTATAGTAGAGACTCTACCATCATGCTATGATTGTTTGTGTGCGTGAGTAAGAGCTTAACTTCTTTTACTTTCACTCTTTCTCTCTCTCCCTCTCTCACTCTGTGTTTTTTTTTTTAACTTTTAGCATTTCATTGTGAAAATCAATTGTTTGTCTATGTTCACAAGACATATTCATTCAGACGCTGTATGATTCTGTTTTATTGTGTTGTTTTCTTTATGAAGTGCTGGATTAAACAAAGAAAATGCAATTACTGAAGAGCAAAGGCGAATTTCGTAGGCCCTACTCTATAGATGAAGGAAAGGAGAATAATTTTGAAGAGAATACAGAAGAGGAAAAGAAGAAACTTTCATTGCATTTTAATGCTAGGGTCCTTACCATTGTGTACGAAATAAAGGGTCCGCCAAATAACTTTTTTTTAAATGCTTTAAAAAAAAACTACTGAATATTTTCTCAAATTTCTTTTTTTTATTTGAAAGTACAATCCTTCCGGTTAATAACGGAAAATAATTCCATTCAAATGGCTGCCTCGGCTGGCCATGCAGTAGCCTACACCAGAAGATGCCGATTTTGGCAAAAAAATTATCTTTTCAGATGAAGCTCATTTTGATCTTGGCGGATATGTAAACAAGCAAAATTGTCGCATTTGGGGCACAGAAAACCCGCACGCATACATTGAAAAGCCGACGCACCCAGAGGCATAATATGGCCATTTTTCTTCGAAAATGAGCAAGGAGTGGCCGTTACAGTCAATGGCGATTATCGGGCCATGTTGAACGAATTTTTGTTCACAAAAATTGAAGAGGAGGATATTGGCAACATTTGGTTTCAACAGGACGGCGCTACGTGCCACACAGCCGAAGCTACACTCGATGTTTTACGCCCTGTTTTTGAAGATCGCATTATCAGCCGCAGAGCTGATGTCGTTCGGCCACCTCGGAGCTGCGATTTGACACCGTTGGACTATTATTTGTGGGGTGCCGTCAAAGATAAGTGTTACGCCGACAAGCCAGAGACAATTGACGCTTTAAAGGACAATATTCGTGAAGCCATTGGTAAAATACAGCTGCACACAATCGATAATGTGCGATCGTGTAGGCTACTGCATGGCCAGCCGAGGCAGCCATTTAAATGAAATTATTTTCCATTGTTAATCAGAAGGATTGTACTTTCAAATAAAAAAAGAAATTTGAGAAAATATTCAGTCGGTTTTTTTTAAAAGCATTTTCAAAAAAAAAAGTTATTTGGCGGACTCTTTACCATTTCATTGATTCCATATTAAATAAAAGACACTTCAAAGGCATTTAGCAGCTGATAATGCTTACAGAAAGGCGATTTTGATACAACCAGAAGATTTACCCTCTTATTGATTCCGTATAAGCCTTAGAGACAGAGATTGTACATAATGTCGCCAGCCTTAAGAGCAATTTCAGCATAACTTTATACCTCAGTCCCGCATACACACATAATTTCCAAACAATCTAAAGGAATAAGAGTTCTGTTAGCTCCATGCTTCGCGTTTTTAAACCACAAAGACGTTGCGTTTCAGGAGTTGATCTCAAGCGACTCACACATACAGAAAACAAATAGATTTTCCTCTCTTTAAAGGAATATAGGAAGAAAGATCCTCTATACATACATACATAATTGGCCATTACAACCATTCAGTCAGGATTACGGCCTAGTTTCTCACACCACTCATGTGGTGTGTGTTAATTCTTATATATGTGTAGCGGGACCTACAGTTTAAAGTCGACTCCGAACGACAGATTTTTTTTGAGAAACTTTTCATGGCAATTTTATTTTTACGCTCAAAGTTTTTGCCAGAAATCTGCTGAGAGGTAGTACCGAAAAAATATTTTTTCATATTTTCGTTTTGATGTTTGACCTGGGGTATGAACCGTGGCCTTACGTTTAATAAGCCAACACAATACCTGTTAGACTACAGTGATTTTAGCTCTATGCTTAGCTCTTTTTAATCCCAAATACATTGACCCTTAGGAATTGACCTCATGTGACTCATACATACAAAAAATTAATAGATTTTCCTGTCTTTAAAGGAATATATTAAGCAAGATTTCGCATACGAATTAAACAAATTTGCTTAACGTTGTTATGATTCATTAAATCGGTTTACATCAGCTACAAACAATAGCAGATCACTTTGCAACACCTGCAAAGAAAGGACAGATAACAACAACAAAATGAAAACAAAAGAAATACCAGCCATGAATAACATTTTATTTTTTTAATAAAAATTGTAGATCCGTTTCAATTTTTAAATCCTTTTTACCATAAAAAAAGATTATAAATACCAACAGCAACAACAATAATAAATTGTAATAAAAAAGACAACAACAAAAAAAAGAAATATTAAAGACTACAAACAACAATGACAACTTCACCGTAGAAGGAATAAAGTTGTGTTGAGTTGAAATATTTTTTTCTTTTTCATTTGCTTTCGCATTTTCTTTTATGCTTTAAACTGTAAGTACTTTAACAGCCTAAAGGTATGCTTCATATATGTATGTATGCATGCATATGAACATGAATACAAAGAATTAAAGGAAAAAAACTTTACATTTATTTATCAAGAGTGTGTGTGTGTGTGTGTGTGTTTTATAAATTATTTATAAATGACTGACAATATACATGCAAATGTATGTGTAAGCTTTTGCTCTCTCTCTCTCTCTCTCTCTCACACTCCTTTTGTTTCAAACATTATGTACATACAGTGGTGGCCTTAGGATTAGAAACGATGTTTCTGGAACAGAGTTCTCTGGAGTAACAAATCTAAGTTGAATTTGTCCCAATCTGATGGAAAAACGTATGTAAGACGTCCTCCAAGCAAAGCCTTTGATCCCAGGTACACAGTGAAAACTGTAAAACAAATTAACAAACATACATGTTGCTAAGTCGTTTCTAATTATAAGGCCACCACTGTACATTAGTAACAGAATGTACTTATTAGTGTATGCATGCGAGTGTGTGTATTTCAAACACACAACAAAACATAGAGTAAAATAATGGCTTCGCTTGGTTGACTGATTGTTTGGTTGGTTGCCTGATTGTGTGATGTTAAGTGGTGGCAACAAAAATAAAAACAAAATGTGAGGAAAAATAACTAAAACAATAGCAACAGCTATAGCTACGACAACAACAACAATAACAATAAGAAAAAATTCAATGATGAACTTTTAAACATATGTTGGCTACAACAACACCGCTAGAAACAACATCATTATTACACACACACACAACACAACAGCAGCGGCATTAATGTTTGGTTAAGTTGATGTATGCTAAGAGCATAAAACAAAGAGAGAGAGAGAGAGTGGAATATCGGAGTGGTGTATCGTACACATGTAACCATGTAAGTACATTGTATGCCTGTGTGGATGTTTAATATGTTAGAAACATTCTTATTATTATTATTGGAAATACATTTACATTCAGTTTCATCATCAAACCAGAGAGCACAAAAAACCTTAAGTCTTTTAAGTAAATCGTGATGAAGGCTTTACAACTGAAAGTAAAAAAGCAAAACAAAAAATTCTTGTTTTAACATTAAAAATGTAAGAGAGCAACTTTACTTTTAATATTCTTTTACTATTTTTGTTGGTACTTTGTTGCTTTTTTTCTGTTAATGTTTTTCTTTTTATTCCCCTTTTATTCTTTAATTTTTATTTCATTTTATTTGATTTGGTTTGGTTTTTTTATGCATTCAAAAAGAGCAAAAATACATAAAACATGGTTAAAGTGTATGAATTACTGAGAGAGTTTGATGGCATGAATTGCTATTTCATTAAATATGCTTTTAATGGAGATTTTCTTTTTCTTTTTTTGGATTTTTTTCCTTTTACTCTTGCATACATATTTACATGCCCCTTTAAAAATATTCTGCATTAGTTTTTAATTTTTGATTTAAGCTAACGATAAAATACTGTTTCATTATTCCAAAAATTTTTAATATTTTGCATAATTTTAGGCGTTAAAAAAAACAAAACATTGGAAAAATTATCATAAAGAACTTTTTTTTTTTGTTTTGTAAATAAAAATTGTTTGTAATTGCCTGCTCAAATTTAAATATTAATTTCCTGTTTTCATTTCTTTTGAAATTAACATATTTTAGGTTTGGACGCCCAAAAGTAGGCAATATATTTTAGAAATCTTGCTCTACAGCGTATTCAGAAGACAAAAACTCTGAAAATTCAATGTAGACTCCATAGAGTTCATCTGAATATAATTACTAGCCATTGTATTGACTCCAAGCGTCACATCACTTAGGCTTAAGGAAAGTCAATTCCATTAATGCCATTGAAAGCTAATGTAGATGAATATATAGCATAATATATCTAATTGATGAACTACAAGTAGTTGAACATCTTCTATTCCATCTAATAATTGTAAAATAGAACAGAGAGTAGTTAACTTAGCTCCAAATTCTAACATAATCTCTCAAAAATCTTTAAAACATTTATTACTTCTCTTAAATTTAATTTTCATAACAAATTATTTATAAATACAACCCTAAAAAGTATGCTTTAATTTTTTCAAGATTAAGCACAAACCAAACAATATGCTACAACTTTTTTAATTTCATTACAGCAAGATATAACACATACATATATAACAGTTGTGTTATTAATAAACAAAAAATAAACAAACAAAAATAGCTCCTTAAAGTATGCTAAACATTAAGCAAATAGCAAATGAACAGCCTTACCATTGGCTTTAGCTGGATGCGCTTATCATATTATTTAACGTTGCTTTGCGAGCATTTTACTTGAAATATTTTCAATGATTTATTTATCAGCCATTTATCTCCAAACATTTCTTAAAACATAAAGAGCAACCATTCCTTTATTTGGTATATTTTTTGGCTTAAATATTCATAAATCTCTGCTAGAAAAAACGGTTACAAATAGTAGAAGCCGTAGCAAAAAAAAAAAACAAAAATAGGAGGGATTGAATAAGAACTCACTGGGTATCATAACCAGCATCATTTCATTTTCATTTTCATATTCTATTTTGTTTTTGTTTTTTGTTTTTGGCTGCTGGTCTTGCTTATTGTTTAAACGTAAAGCCTAAGCTTGTTAGTAGCAGTTCTTGACAAAGTACCTTTTCATGAAATACGACTTGAAGCTAAAAATATACACACACAGTGTAGCCAACATTAAGGCATATCACCATTGCTTCAAATCTAGTTCTTAAAGGCATTTTGTAATTATAATCTTACACCCATATCGAGAGCATCCCTAATAGACCACAGAATATGAGTATATCTTCACATATACAAAAAATAGCAACTAGTTTATGCCGTACGATAGAATTCTAAACATTAAATTCAAAAACATGAAATATATGTTGACGGTGAAAAATTTACTCCAAAAAAATAACGAAAGAAAGAAAGAGAAAGAGAAAATAAAATAAAATTAATCTTTCTCTTGAAAATAGATTGTGGAAAAACCTATAAGCTCAGCCATATTTTATTGAGTGAGAACGAAAGGGAAGTGATAATTTGAGAAGATTTAAATTAAAATCAACACAAGAAAAAAAAAAATAAAACAATTTAAGTATTATAGTTTAAGCATGGATATTAACTTGTGCAATTCATTATGAAAAAAGATTTTAAAAAATTTTAAAGCATATCATTAAGGCTTAAAAGAACTTCTTCAAATATTGTAGCATATTTTTAGGCAAAATTTTGTAGTAAAAATTTTTGCAGTAAATTACGAGCAAGAAGATTGTATAGAAGTGCTCCATTACGAATCGACTTCTACGATCTACTGCACCACTCTAAATGTACAGAGAGTATCTCTATAAAGCCTTCTCTAATCCTGTTGTCTTGACAAACTACAGGATTCTATTCAGTAATCAATCAGTATTACTCCTTGCTTAGCACTTCATAAGCACTTCATACGAGCAAACACTGCACAGATTTTAAGTTTTCCATCACTTGCTTACTTCAGTGGTCATTACAAACCTTTCGTCTGGATTACAATCTACCATCACCCACGGTATGAGGATTAATTTTACCCATGAGTAGGGACCTACAGTTTAATGTCGATTCTGAACCACAAATTAGAGAAATATTTAAATTTTTTAATCTCAGAGTTTTTCTCAGAGGACAGCTCAGAGAGGGAGGGACCTGCAGCTGAAAGTTGACTGCAAAAGACAGAATTTTTGAGAAAAATTTCATGGCAATTTTAATTAATTTTTCTCTCAGAATTTTTGCCAGAAGAATGCAGAGAGGAAGTCACCGAGAGAAATATTTTTTAATATTACGCATTGTTTAAGATATCTAAGCTGATGTTTGAACCGCAGGCTCTCCTATAACAAGCCGACACACTATATACTCGACTACTACGTACTTACTTACTTAATTGGCCATAACAACCCGTTTAACGGATTTCGGCCTGCCGCAACATATCCTTCCAGGCGCCTCTGCTTCATGCGCGCCTACGCCAGTTGGTCACACCAATCGATGACAGGGCTTCCTCGATTTGGTCCTTCCAACGGATGCAAGGTCGTTCTCTTCGCCGACTTTCGCAGATCCCAGCATCAAATACCCGTCTCGCCGGAGCATCCTCCTCCATTCTAACGATATGGCCGAGCCAGCGGAGCCGCTGGGTGTTAATACGCTGCACAACGTCAATGTCGCTGAGGAGCTCATACAGATCACTGTTGAATCGGATGCGGAAATCATCGCCAACTCGCAATGGAGCGAAGATCTTACGTAGAACTTTTCTCTCGAATACTCTCAAGGCTGCCGCATTAGTGCTTGATAGTGTCCATGTCTCTGCGACATAAAGAAGCACGGGTAGGATAAGTTTCTTGTAAAGTATTTGTTATTTTTGTCGTACGAGAGAGGTCTCTGCTACGCAATTGGCTATTGAGATCATATTAGTACCTGTTGCCAAGAGTAATCCTGCGCTTGATCTCCAGACTGACATCATTCTTGGTGGTAACAGCGGAGCCAAGATAAATAAATTCTTTAACTGTATCGAAAGTATTGTTATCGCCCGTAATTTAAGATCCAATACGCCGTACGTCTCTACTTGTCGATAACATATGCTTTCTTTTACCCTCATTTACTGCCAAACCCATCTTAGTAGACTCGCGTTCAATAGCACTAAAGGCGGCAGTAACATCTCTCTTGGTACGCCCTATGATGTCAATGTCGTCAGCGTACGCAAGCAACTGGATGCTTTTTTGAAAGTGCCATTGCGACGCACTCCCGCCTTTCGCAGAACGCTCTCCATGACGAAGTTGAATAGGTCGCATGATAAGGGTTCGCCTTGTCTGAAACCTCTCACGGTACCAAAAGCTTCGGAGAGGTCCTTTCCAACCTTGGCGGAGCTGCAGGAATTGCTCAACGTCATTTTGCATTGCCTTATCAACTTCGCAGGTATACCGAGCTCAGACATTGCGGCAAAAACACGATCCCTTATGGGGCTATCGAAGGCAGCCTTATAGTCGACAAAAAGATGGTGTGTGTCGACTTGTTTCTCGTGGGTCTTTTCCAGGATTTGACGTAGTGTGAAGATCTTGTCGATGGTGGACTTGCTAGGTCCGAAGCCGCACTGATAAGGTCCAATCAGTGTTTTGACGAGTGGCTTCAGTCGTTCACACAATACGCTTGTAAGAACCTTATATGCGATAGGGAGAAGGCTTATACCCCTGTAGTTGGCGCATATCGTAGGGTCTCCCTTTTTCAGGACAGGACAGAGGACACTGAGGTTCCAATCGTTGGGCATACTTTCCTCAGCCATATTTTGTAAATAACCAACTCACTACATCCGGCCTTAAACAATTCAGCGGGAAGGCCATCAGGACCCGCCGCTTTATTGTTTTTAAGACGCATTATTGCGACTTTGACCTCATCATGGCTAGGCGGCGGAATCACCACGCCGTCATCACTGATCGAGTTCGGAACATCATCTCTAAAAGCGGAATTGATGTCGTCATCGCCTTGTAGCAGAGTAGAGAAGTGCTTCCTCCATAACCTCAGCACCCTTTGCGGATCTGTTACTCGACTACAGCCACTTTATTAAACATATGTTTTAAGAAATTCATCTTTTTTCTTCATTTTTATTGCCTAATTTTAGGCATATTGTGTACTTTGATTCTTGCATACTTCAAGGCTTATTTGTTTTTATAAATGTTGCATACCTTAAGGCCTTAACTAAATTTGCATTTAATTTTCTTGTTCTTTTTTTCTTCTATTCTATTTAGATAATGTATGCCATGGACTGGATATAAAATCTAAGGATTTCATTGTAGAAAAATGCATTGATTTATGCCCATAATCATAATAAATTCTTAGCGGATTTATGTAAAGGTTGCTTCCGTTTGTAATAAAACAAAAAGAAAAAAGAGTTGCGAAATACGTTGCAAATATCTTGGCTACAGAGATTCTGTTTTTTTGTAAACTGATTTGAAAATTGTTTTCTGTTATGAGCACAGAGAAAAAGCAAAACTATAAAAGTGTTCAAGGTCATTAAAGAATACCATCATAGAGGAGATAAATTAGATAATTTATATACACTACGGAAGGCTTTAGAGACCATGGTTGTAATGGCTATTAAATATTTGATTAGAGGCTCACTGTAAATTTATTACAAATTGAAAAAAACTTCTTAAATAGGCCTACGTTAGGAAAAACAAAATTGGTTTTAAATAATTTAAAAGATAACTCCGTATCCTTTGGCAATATCCTTCATTTTATTGCTTTCAATAGGTCTCTAGTAAACAGAAACGAATTGTTTTATTAAAATATAAGCAATAATCGTTTTTTAAATCTTTTCAATACTTTTTAATACAAATGATTTGGTGAATATGATCCTCTACAATAAAGGATCTTGCAAGTTCGAGTACCTAATTGAGTTGCAAATTCCGAAACGGCAATAAAACTCGAGGGGCTTATGACAAGGTTTGCGAAATCTCAGCATAACATTACAAAGCTTATAAAGCGCTACAGTAGGCGGACTTTTCACGAAGATGGAAACCTTACAGATACAAGAGAACTATAATAAACAAAACATTTCAGCATAGTACTCCTTTCACAGCTTTTAATCGGTTGTACTTACCAACCACCCTTTAACTGAAAGAAATTTTTGTCTGCAACGAAATCTGTAGAATGTGGGTCTACGTGCTGCCATTAAATAATCTGTCTGTGACAGCAGAAAGCCCATCAGACTGGTCGATGGTCTTTAATGCCGACTTCAGTCGCAGGTTAAGAGCCCAATTCTTGCATAAAACTTGTAGTAATTAAGTCCTTAAATTTCAATAACACAGAGTTTCTAGAAGTTGACATTTTTTTATTTCCCAATAAGAAGGTTAGGTTAGGTAAGAGGACGTGTACTTTTCAATTAAGACAAGTACAGTACCCGTAGGTCGAATTGACCCATTGTACAAGGTCCTAGTTCCTCACACCATTTATGTTGTGTGTGTTAATTTTTTATACATGAGTGGTGGGACCTACAGTTTAAAGTCGACTCTGAACGCCAGATTTTTGCGAAACTTTTCATGGCAATTTTATTTTTACGCTCAGAGTTTTTGCCAGAAATCTGCTGAGAGGAAGTCGCCGAAGAAATAACTTTTGTATTTTGTCTTGATGTCTGGCCTGGAGCTCGAACCCTGGCTTTACGTCTAATAAGCCAACGCACTATCTACTAGACTACGGCGACTTCAAAAAAATAGTTTTTAAAAACTTTCCTCCACAGAAATATTTGAAAGACCTGACAAAAAGAAAAAACTCCCACAAAAAAGAAAAAAATCTTGTACTTAAAAGACCGTATTCTACTCCCCCTAAATATGCAGTTACTTTCGTTCTTTTTCTTCCTCTGTCTTTCTCTCTCTCTCTCTTACTCTTACTCTGATTTATATTCATAAGAGTAAACCTGTTAAGCCTGAAAGTATACATGCAATTCTTAAAATGTTTTACCTTAAATTCTTAGTTTATTTTTGATTTTATTTTATTTTTATTTTTTATTTTCTTTCATAGAATAAGGAAAAAAAATTGTTTTTATTTTTAATTGAATTTAAATCTCTTGTTGTGTGCTTGTGTTTGTTATGGAATCTCTTTAAATACTTTGAGAATAATTTTTTACACATTTTATCTCTTCAACACTTAAAACCTAGTCCTTTACACTGGCTTTCTGTGTGTAAGAAATCTTTGGAATTGATATTTTATTTCTCTCTCTCACTCGCTCTCTCTCTCTCTCTCTCTCTCTACTACTACTCTCTTGCATGTCACATTTTTGTTCTTATTTTTTTTTGCTGTTGTTGGCTTCAATGTGAACACTTTTTTATTTTTTTTTTCGTAACTTTAGTGTTGTGTAGTTATTGTTGTTGTTTTAAACCCCAACTAGCTTTGTAAATATTTTCTTATTTACTTGTTAAATTACTTTTTAGCCTTAAAATACGTGTAAGAAATTCTCTTTATATTACCAGACACCTCAACTTTGTTATACACACACAATACAGACGCACTAACAAACACGACTGCAAGTATTTTGTCAAGATGGCAAAAAGACACACATACACATGCATATTAAGTCTTGTTAATGTGTAGAATATAGATACAGTGAGTTATAAAAGAAATGGCAACAGTTTTAGAATAATTTGAATAAAATAATGCCTTAAGGTAGGCAACATTTTTTCCAGTTTATTACACTTATGCAAGTTCTGGAATTAAATGCTGAGAAATATATTGAAAGGGTTCCTGATAAAAGCATCAAAAAAGCGTCTCTTGTTCCAGCACTTTACTATCCTAACGAGAAAAGTGCTTTGTGGCTCAGAAACTCAGTAATTTTCCAAATAATAACATGGCATGAATGGCAATAGGAAGTGTTCCAACTTTAATATGTAACTTCGTTCGTGTATCCAATATCAGATAACGGTCGATAACTATAGTTTCGATATAGTCAAGGAATTTATCTATCTTGGCTACGCCATTACCACCAAAAATGATGTTAGTCTGGTGATCAAGCTTAGGATCCACTTTTGCCAACAGGTGCTGCTATGGTCTCAATAGGCAATTGAGTAGCAGAGGCCTCTCTACACCGATGAAGTCCTAGCACCTCTCAACCTGCCTAAGCCACTAATGAATCTGTGGAGAGCCTTGATGTCGGCTCTCGACACTGAATTAAAGCACCCAAAGAAGGCCCTGCCAAGGGTCCTCAATCTCAATCTACCAAGGGCTGGGCAGTTACAGAGAAGGTGTTCGATTGTCTCGAACTCCTCCTCATCGCAACGCGCCCTGCAATAGTCTGGCTGGGATCTGTTCCAGATGCCCGTCAGCGACCTAATCTCGCAGTGCCCCGTGATAAAACCGACAAACAACCTTAAGCTGGCCTTATCCAAGCCCAGCAACCAACCTGTTCACTAAGGGATATACATGCCCCAGATTTTCCAGTGCGGTTTATCACCCATATGCTGGGTAATAGACTAATCCGATCGTGGATCGTCAAGCGTGCGACCAGGGGTACACCGCAAGGGGGTGTCCTATACCCTCTCTTGTGGCTCTTGGTAGCTAATGTTGGTCTGAGGCTTCTGGAAAGTAGGGGCTTTAAGGTTGTGGCATATGCCGACAATGTGGCTATCCTGGTGGGTGGAAAATTTTTGCCAACGCTGGGGGAACTGATGGAGTCTGCTCTTGGAATTTTATCCTCTTGGGCTACGAAATGTGGTCTGGGTATAAATCCAAATAAAACGGACCTCGTTTTGTTCTCGCGTCGGTAAAAGATTGAAACCTTCAGATTGCCGAGGTTAGCTGGTAAGGAGCTTCCGTTTTCTTCTGAGGTCAAGTACTTGGGTGTTGTGCTGGACAGCAAGCTGAACTGGAAACGAAACGCTGAGGAAAGAATGAAGAAGAGACTTAATGCTTTCTACCAGTGTAGGAACTCCAGAGGTAAGAGCTGGGGTCTTCCGCCTAGGGCCATTCGCTGGATATATACGGCGATTGTTAGACCGGTTATTACTTATGGCTGCGTTGTTTAGTGGAGTGCCTTGGATAAGAGTTTTCAACGGAAAATCTTAGATAAGGTTCAGCGGATTGCCTCCTTGAGTATCACTGGAGTGAGGAAGAGTTGCCCTCAGGCAGCTCTTGACACTGTGCTCTGCTCTGCGTGCAGCGCATAGTGCCATACGCCTGAGGGAATCGGGCTGCTGGAAACAGCGTTCGATAGGTCACTCCAGAGTTCTGAATGTCGTCTTTCCTGACGGAAGATATGCATTTTCAGAAAAAGCCACTGATTATATTGTGCCTGAGGCTATGTTCCTGCCTGGTTTAAGGATACTTATACCGGATAGGGCACAAAGGAATGGTGGGGTACTACAGGGGCACAGTGGTATACCCATCTTCACAGATGGGTCTAAGTTAGGTGGACGTACAGGTGCTGGGGTTTTCTGTAGGGAACTCGGTCTTGAACTCCGTTTCAGGTTGAATGATGACTGCAGCGCTTTTCAGGCAGAGATTTTCGCAATCTTGAAGGCTATTGGGGCCATAGCTGGTGGCCCAGCTTCGGATTCCGAATCTTACAAGATCTTCGTTGACAGTCAGGCTGCCCTTAGGGCCATTGCGTCGGTCTGGTGCAAATCACGGCTTGTTCGCGAGTGCAAGAAGCCGTTGAGTCGTCGTGCAAGGAGTCGTCTATGCTGGGTTCTGGAACATAGCGGAATACTGGGCAATGAGACGGCGGATGCCCTCGCTAGGCTAGATACTCATGGTTATGTACACATAAAATGGCACAACAACTCTTTCGTTAGGGTTCAAGCGAGCTATACTGAAATCTTAACCTCACTTTATTGTACTTTTTTTCCAATTTACTTGTACACAAACATGTTCCTTAAGGAGCCACTTTTGTGCCACACTGTATCGTGCATATGCTATTATTTCATATTCTATCACTCACAGACTATTTGTTGTACGTATATTGCTGTAGCACATTACAAGTTTAATACAATATGTCTTGAGGTATTGTACGTCACAATTGTTTGTTGCTCGAAATATGTTCGAAAATATTGTGTGTGTGTGCGAGTTGTGTATGATATGTCTGTTGCCATGTCTACGCTGGCAATTTCAATTAAGTTTTTAAGCTGTTGCTATTTCCTAAATACTTTGGCTCGGCTGGCTTTGCTTCGCCTAGTTTGACTACCTGTTTAAGTGGATGGATGGATGGATGGATGGTTGTATAGACGACAGGCTGCTTGAGTAATATTGTTTGTAGGTTGTTCTTGTTGTTGGTTATGAATAACAACAGCATTAACATACATAACTCCTTTAAGTATGCTCTCTCTCCCTCTCTCTCTCTCTCTATTTCTCTCTATTGTTATGAAGTTACACTGGCAATGAAATTTAATACGTTTTTAACAAATCATTTTTGATTATATTTGATCGCATTTAATATTAACGTACAGCAGCACACAACAACAAAAACACGGTCAGTGTTAACGTAATGCCAGAAAGCCATGCGATACTGAACAGGTACAAAGCTGTTCATCCTGTTTTATTCATCTCACCACTGTAAAAATTATCATATGCAGCTATGTGTGTATGTGTGTGAGTGTATGCATCTGTGTAAGTATTGTTAACAGCATACAATAACAACAAGACTTCAAAATATTCCTTTATAGCCGCATATGCGGTAAATCTTTCATTCATGCAGCTTGATCATGTTGCTTATACAGTTAACAGTTTGTCTTGTCTTCTCTTGTCTTGTCTTGCCTTGTTCCGCCTTTTAGGTGAATTTGTGTGTGTGTGTGTCTGTGTGAGTTTATGGGTGTATGTGTGTCATAACAATTTAAAATGAAGATTTTCTCATGTCTCGTTATTACAATGGGTACTTACAAGTGATGACGCCTTGTGTCTTACTCCTCTTGTTGTCCTTTAAATGTTTGATTATCGTGTCAACAGTTTGAACTTTATGTTGAGAGTTCAAAGCAATTCTGTAGCACAAGATGATGTTAAACAGATTAAAAAAAAATATTTTTTTGTTTTGCTATTATTTTGCAGAGAATGAAGAATGAATGTTCCGTAATGAAGTTTTTTATAAAAAAAAATAATAAAGGGCTCTCTCGGTATAAGGTATGCTTTTATCGATTTAAAATCAAATTCTACATTAAAAGGTGCAAACAAGGGTGGATACGAGAGTTCTTAGTTCCGTTTGAATGTAAGTTTATATTGAGCCCCCTATGTATAATATTGTTACAAAAATTAAATATCAGGATACTGGCATATTGTTTTTACATCGCTTAACATTGAAATTATAAACAAAAGTTACAAAAACAAAACAATGCAGTAAACAAACCTGTTTACAAATTATCATACTGCATAATATAACAACAAACACTAGCATAAAAAATGCTAAACAAGTAAACAAAAATACAACAACAAGCACTACAATTTTATATGTAAACAACGATGTTTACATTTATAGAGATTTCTGGATGGCGAAGTCATGAACATACGCCTTCAAGAAGATTCATCAGGCTGTTTACTCTGCCATATAAAAGGTAAGGCAAAGCAGGCTAGCGAGTTAGTGAAGTTCAGCCAGTCTCGAGTGATGACGCGGTGCGATTGAAGAGAGTAATCGTTGTTTGAAGATCTCCGTAACAAATATCTGTCGAAAAATTGCCTAGTAATTGTTATTGTTTATAAAAAGGATGTAAACAGAGGAATAACAAACAGAGCAATTGTTGTTGTTTACATCAAGTTGTGAACAGTGGCACACAGAATTGTGCGTATAATAAAGAATTTTAATTAAAACTAAACACAAAATTTATTCCTACTTTATTTTCAATGTTAGTGTGTTAAATTGTCTGTAAAAGGGTTGTGGGATCCCTTTCCACTACAGGTATTAGTCAGTTAGACTACAGGGGTCTAATTCTCGCAGTCGTGATCGAAATTGTGTTCGAATAGAAAATAATTTCTATAGCGAGAAATTTTCTAATGGTGTTACTCGATACGAAACGAATCGATTTGTTGCTTAGGTGTTGTGAAACGAGTTAATTATTACAGCACTGAATAAAATACAAAAATTTTAAACAAAAAACATATGTTTTCTTACAAAAATAAAAGAAATTTAAATAATCCAATGAAGAAAAGTTTTATTAAAATTGTAATTTTTCGTATGGATAATACTTTACTTTATTATTAGCTGGCGCTGAAGTTTCTTTTGCAGTATTATCTTCAAATTCTATAAAAGAAGACATGGTTGGTTCCATTTTGTCATCAGGAATATTAATTTTTAGTGAAGTTGTTGGTCTTTGTCGCAATTCTCTTTTGGGCTGCCTTCTGATGTGTTTGAAGTCCCAAAGGTTTGGACATTTTTTAGACCGCCAACAGAATTTTAAACTAAACAAGAGTTTGTTAAACTACATTGCGCCACATTTTTGCCTCTTTGATTGGTGGGCCGGAAGCATTGAGCTTAGCTGTGAGCTGTTCCCAAAGCTGATTAACTCTTGCCTTTCCCTGAGAAGTATTTGGTATAATACTCTTTGCCAATTCTGCATGCTTAACCATGTAATTACCAAGAATTTCCTTCTGGGTGTAATTAATTTTTGAAAGTTTTGACCTACAAATACTGCAATAAATTTTTTATTCATAAATTCTTATAAATTTGTTACTTAAATTTTTTTATATTGTTCTTTACAGCAGAAAAACGTTAACTCGAAAGCTTTAGTGCTTACGAGTAAAAACTCGCAAGGTGGCATTCGAATGATCACACGTTATCGAATACCATCATTAGAAATTTCGATACACTTTACACGATAGCGAATAAGAGAATCCCAAAACTAAAAAACTTGCACGTTCGAGTAAAATTCGTTCGTATACGACTGCCAGAATTAGCCCCCAGAGCTCATAAGGGTTAACATTAAAAGGCCCAGGGAGCGTATGAGTTATCTTGAAAAGATAAAACAAAAATTAAATAATAATCATACGTCAGTCTGTCCACAATAAAAAAATCAATTAAAAAATATTTTTTTCTCACTCATTTATTAATTTTATTTCACTTAACCTCCGCATATTCATAAAAATTTTCAACACCAGCAACAGGCCTCAATAAGCCAGGCCATTAGGCCAGCAGGCAGTTTGCCAGTCTGGTTTAATAATTAAAAAAAAAACAAAAAAAAACGAAAAAACATTGAAATGTTAATATAATTAAAAATTAATTGTTTTACATGACATTTAATTAACAACACAAACATGGCAATTTGTTAACATTACTTTTAATATTTATTTATTTTTTTTTAATTTAATTTTTATCGTTTTAAACTTTTTTTACATTGTATGCGAAAATAAATGAAAAAGTAAACATTACTACTTACTTTACCATTCCATAATACGGTGTTTTTTTTTTTTTGTTTAAATTACTTGCAATTTGTGTTTTATTTATTTTACTATTGTTGTCACATTAAAAAATGAAAATAAAAATAAACACAAAAAAAAAGTTATTAACGGGTTAATCATTTTTCAATTGCAAAAGAAAATTCATGTCAAATAAAAAACGCACATAAAACTATGATTTATGTAGCTTTTCTGGATTGCTTGTAGCTTGAGATCAGTCGCCGCCGTGGTTTAGGTGGTAGTGTGTTGTATTATTAGCCATGAGGCCGCGGTTCAAACCCCAGTGTAAACCTACATACATAACATAATTGGTCATTACAACCCTTCGGTCAGGATTACGACCTAGCTTCTCACACCACTTATGTTGTGTGCGTTAATTTTATACATGAATGGTGGGACCTACAGTTTAAAGTCGACTCCGAACGACAGTTTTTGGAGAAACTTCCCATGGCAGTTTCATTTACTCTTAGAGTTTTTGCCAGAAATCTGCCGAGAGGAAGTCGCCGATGAAATATTTTTCATATTTTCGTTTTGATGTCTGAACTGGGATTTGAACCCGGGCCTTACGTCTAAAAAGCCAACACATTACCTACTAGAGCACGGCGACTTCACTGCCTAATAGCAATAACAATCACTTTAAACAATTGTTCGACAGATCTTTGAAGCGGAGATCTTCAAACCACGATTACTCTCTTCAAACGCACCCCGTCTTCACACAAGACTGGCTGAACTTAACTCACTCACTCGCCTGCTTTGCCTTGCCTTTTATATGGCAGGGTAAACAGTCTAATGAATATTCATGAAGGCAAATATTGGTGGCTTCGCCTTCTCTAGATGTCTAGAAAGGTAAACATCGCTGTTACATTAATGTTGTTTGTGTATTTTGTTTACAGTTATTCTTGTAGTATTTGTTGTTGTATTTTTGTTTACTTGTTTACCATTTTTTTATGCTGATGTTTGTTTTTATATTACGCAGTGCAATAATTTGTAAACAAGTTCATTGTTTTTGCTTTTGTTTATAATTTTAATGTTAAACGATGTAAAAGCAAAACAGCAGTAAGTAAGAAAGTTGTCTACAATGATCCTTAATCGCACCATAATGCTCGTAAAGTAACTACATTTGAACCAATGCTTCTGTAATCCAATTTATTTGACAGCCTTGCCTTTCAGTTGGCAGTTCTGAGACCACTTAATGCATAACCCTTTCGGTATACAAATGTGTTTGAATTTTTCAATATTTAATAAACAACCACAACCGCATTGGACACAAGACTTTTCAAATGAGAGACACTCAATATTTTTATGTTTAATTTTGTTTTTTTTTCTCCTTCATTTCATTTCATTTCATTTCTACTTTTTGTTTTTAATAATAAAAAAGAAAACAGGAAAAATATTAAATGGATTATAATAAATATAAAACCAATAAAAATTTTTATTAACATTTTAAAATATGGGAGAATAAAATAAAAAACAAAAACCCATTTTGTGGCTGACACAGAGTCAAAGACATGGAGACGTAGCCATCGTTAGCAATGAGTTTTCATTGCCAAAACACAACAGTTTCAACAAAATTTATATCAATCATATGGTCTGTCTGTCTCTCCGTCTGTCTGTCTGTCTGTCTTGGCGGCCATAAAAAGCATATCATTCAGACAAGAAAGAGAGAGAGAGAGAGAGAAAGAGAGAGATATACACAACGCATGTATGTATACTTTCTTTATGGGTCTTTAAAAATTCATAGAGAATATGTTTTTAAGCAAAAATAAGCAAAAACAAAAATTGAATTTCAAAATGATTTAATTTTTATGCGTTGCCAGGAAAAACAGGAGATCAAGGAGAACTCCTTGAAATAAATTCATACTTCAGGCATGTATAAAACGTCATATAGGACCTGTGGAATCTTGAAACATTAAAATTATAAACAAAAGCTACAAAAACAATGAACTTGTTTACAAATTATCGCCCTACGTAATATAACAACAAACACCAGCATAACAAAATGGTAAACAAGTAAACAAAAATACACCAACAAACATCAGCATAAAAAAATGGGAAACAAGTAAACAAAAATACAACAACAAATACCACAAGAATAACTGTAAACAAAATACACAAACAATAATAATAAATGTAAACAACGATGTTTACATTTGTAGAGGTTTCGAAAAGGCGAAGCCATGAACGTTCGCCTTCAAGAACATTCATCAGACTGTTTACGTTGCCATATAAAGGGTCCGCCAAATAACTTTTTTTTTTCAAAATGCTTTAAAAACAAAAACTACTGAATATTTTCTCAAATTTCTTTTTTTATTTGAAAGTTCAATCATTCCGGTTAATAATCGAAAATAATTTCATTCAAATGCCTACCTCGGCTGGCCATGCAGTAGCCTACATGATCGGTCCAATTTATAAGCACATTATCGATTGTGTGCAGCTGTATTTCACCAATGGCTGCACGAATATTGTCCTTTAAAGCGTCAATTGTTTCTGGCTTGTCGGTGTAACACTTATCTTTGACGGCACCCCACAAATAATAGTCCAACGGTGTCAAATCGCAGCTCCGAGGTGGCCAAACGACATCAGCTCTGCGGCTGATAATGGGATCTTCAAAAACAGGCCGCAAAACATCGAGTGTAGCTTCGGCTGTGTGGCACGTAGCGCCGTCCTGTTGAAACCAAATGTTGCCAATATCGTCCTCTTCAATTTTAGTGAAGAAAAGTTCGTTCAACATGGCCCGATAACGATCGCCATTGAATGTAACGGCCACTCCTTGCTCATTTTCGAAGAAAAATGGCCCAATTATGCCTCTGGACCAAAATCCGCACCAAACAGTGACTCGTTTTGGGTGCGTCGGCTTTTCAATGTATGCGTGCGGGTTTTCTGTGCCCCAAATCCAACAATTTTGCTTGTTTACATACCCGCCAAGATGAAAATGAGCTTCATCTGAAAAGATGATTTTTTTTTTGCCAAAATCGGCATCTTCTGGTGTAGGCTACTACTGCATGGCCAGCCTATTTATAATTTTTAAATTTCTTTCTTATTTTCTAAAGTTTTTTTCCTTATATTGGAAAACTTATCTGAAAATATCTTTTCGTAAAAAGCCCTCAAAAGCCAGACATAAACAGTTTTGTTTTGCATTTTTTTTTATAAATGACGCACAGTGCCACAAGCCATTAATGCAAGCATGATTACGATTTCTTTTAAATTCCTAAGAAGCCAATATTGATTCGTATGATTAACCTAAATTTCACCTCACGCACACTCACACACACACACGTCTAATCATCCATTCACATACATACATATATGGACACATTAATTACACTGACTTTATTCAAGAACACATTCGTTCGTTCGCTTTTGTGAATTTCCAACCGACATTAAGACCCATAAGGACGTGTGCAAGGCTTTAAATGTAAAAGCCATATGGTCCAAGCCACCCCATGATACTGATACTGATGGTCATGGTGTTAGTGTTGGTGTTGGTGTTGGTGATTTATCAAATACGATTTATTTCTTTATTTGTAAACAATATTGTCTTGGGTAAGACAATTTATTGGGTATACATGTGTACATATTAACATGTTGACTAGACAACAATTTAAATTCAGAAGATGGAGGGGGGCGGGGGGTGTAGAGGGTAAATATTGTATATACAAAATAAATACTATACGGAGCATATAGAATATACGATATATATGCACAATTATAAGAGGATGAGAATGGGGAAATAAATAGTTTGTGAACATAAAATACAAAATGTCATGTAAGAGTATACGAGGATGGCAACTAAGAAAGAAAGTTAAGGATACTTACTTACTTAATTGGCCATTAATAACACGATTAACGGATGCCTCTGCTTCTTGCGTGCCTTCGCCATTTGGCCTTAGCAACCGAGGACAGGACTTCCTCGATTTGGTCCTGCTAAAGCCAACAAGGTCGTCCTCTTCGCCATCTTCTGCAGATTTCGCCAGAGCATCCTCCTCCATTCGAACGACATGGCCGAGCCAGTGTAGCCGATGGATGTTAATACGCTGCACAGTGTCTACGTCGTTGAGTAGCTCATACAGTTGGCTCACTGTTGGATCGGATGCGGAAATCATCGCCAACTTGCACTGTACCAAAGATCTTACGCCGGATTTTTCTCTCGAATACTCTCAAGGCTGTGCTTAATAGTGCTCATGCCTCTCTGTGCCATAAAGAAGCACGGGGAAAATGAGCATTTTGTAGAGTATTAGTTTTGTAGTACGAGAGAGGTCTCTGCTACTCAATTGCCTATTGAGGCCATAGAAATTTAAGGATAATAACATGAATTATTTTGTGATACCCCCAACCATTCCTAGTCCAATGATTTTAACGAGAAATAACGTGCCGCAATCAGTGGGTATAGAAGCCTTGGTAGCCCCAAGCCAGTAGCGTTGTAAGGGTTTGATAAATCAATTATCGATAAATTCAACTGAAAAAGCAATGGGTATAGAAACCTCCAGTTAGTATAGAAGCCTTGGTAGCATTGTAGGAGGTCGATAAATCAATCACCAATAAATTCAACTGCAGAACCAGTGGGTATAAAAACCTTAGTAGCGTTTCTATGGGTCGATAAATCAATTATCGATAAATTCAACTGAAAAAGCAGTGGGTATAGAAACCTTAGTAGCGTTTTAAGGGCCGATAAATCAATTATCGATAAATTCAGCTGAAAAAGCAATGGGTATAGAAACTTTGGTCGCATTTTTAAGGATCGATAAATCAATTATCGATAAATTCAGTTGAAAAAGCAGTGGGTATAAAAACCTTAGTAGCGTTTTTAAGGGTCGGTAAATAAATTATCGATAAGTTTACCTAAAGAACCACTGGGTATAGAAGCCTTGGTAGCGTTATAGGGAGTCGATAAACCAATCATCGATAAATTTAACTGAAGAACCAGTGGATATAGGAGCCTTGGTAGCGTTTTTAGGGGTCGACAAATCAATTATCGATAAATTCAACTGAAAAAACAATGGGTATAGAAACCTCGATAGTGTTTTTAAGGGTCGATAAATTTAACTGAAGAACCAGTTAGTATAGAAGTCTTGGTAGCATTGTACGGGGTCGACAAATCAGTCAACGATAAATTTAACTGAAGAACCAGTTAGTATAGAGGACTTGGTAGCATTTTTAGGGGTCTATAAATCAATCTTCGATAAATTTAACTGAAGAACCAGCGGGTATAGAGGCCTTGGTAGCGTTTTTAGGGGTCGATAATACAATTATCGATAAATTCAACTTTAGAACTAGTGGGTATAGAGGCCTTGGTAGCATTTTTAAGGGTCGATAAATCAATTATCGATAACTTTAATTGAAGGACCAGTTAGTATAGAAGCCTTGGTAGCGTTCTTAGGGGTCGATAAATCAATTATCGATAAATTTAACTAAAGAACCAGTGGGTATAGAAGCCTTGGTAGCGTTATAGGGAGTCGATAAACCAATAATCGATAAATTCAACTGCAAAAGCAGTAGGAATAGAAGACTTGGTATCGTTTTTAAGGGTCGATAAATCAATTATCGATAAATTCAACTGAAAAAGCAATGGGTATAGAAACCTCGGTAGCGTTTTTAAGGGTCGATAAATTTAACTGAAGAACCACTTAGTATAGAAGCCTGGGTAGCGTTTTTAAGGGCATATAAACCAATTATCGATAAATTCAACTTTAGAACCAGTGGTTATAGAAGGTCTGGTAGCCCCTTGCCGGTAGAGTTGTTTGGTGGTGATACCAAAATGCTAAGAATACTTAACTGAACTGCTGAAAATTGGTAAACTAAACGGAATTTACAAAAGATTTTAGTGCATGGCTTTAATTCCTCTAATTTTGATACCTAACCTCGTATGTATATTTGAATAATTTGATTTGCATACAAAATTCATACACAAAAACAATTCAAACAATAAAAGCCAATTCACATCATCATCATCATCATCATGATCTGGATGATGATAATGATGAATGACAATGAATATGACAAACTCATCGATGCAATTGAAGTCAACACAACCATTACAAAACAATCAATGCTTCTCTCAATGCTTACATTGTCTGCCCATGTAGAACACAACACAGTACAACACACAGTACATGCAGACACATACACACACTTATGCATGCAAGCATATGTTTAGTTTTTCGTAAACAAAAAGTGAAGGCATTGCCTATACAGTAACTAAGCAAAACTAGAAACCAGTTTTCGTATATACAGCGGGAGAGAGAGAAACGAAAAGAGTGTCTCTCTCTTTAAGAGGTTATACTGTTATACACATACATTTACAAAATCAAACAATAATTTTACAATGAGTGAGTGAGTGAGTGAATGTCTTTTCACTGTCCTTTGCTAGGCATGTGTGCTTGTTTATGCATGACTACAGTATAACTGTAAGTCTAAGTGTTTGTGTGTGTACATTTTTCTTTTCTTTTCCTTATGCTTAGAATTATTGGCATGCAATCATCACAGATTTGTAAACTAAACTCAACAAGAATGAACGAACAATGAATGAATGATTGAATGAATGATGCAATGATTGAAAGTAAAATAAAAAAGAAATACCAAATAAAGAAAAAATAATAAAAAAAAAATGGATTGCAATTCAATAAAAGCTCAGAGATTTGTTTTTTATAACGTTTCGTTCTCTCTCTCTTTCCGTCTCTAAGTATTTTTATATGTTAACATTACTAACACATACACACGCACACATCCATATGCACATAAATAATATGTTTAAGTGTATGTGCTTAGAATTTATTCCCTAGAAGAAGAAAAAATAAAACGATCAAAAAATAAAAGCATTCTGCATAAAAATTCTCTTGTTTTTCTCAAACATAGTTCTGCTTACAGCGCATAAATTCAATTTATATTGAGATTCTGCCACACTATAGTTATTCACTCTCTCTCACTCTCTGTCTTTCTCTCTCTCTCTCTCTCTCTCTCTCTCTTTAATGTTTTTTTTTCTTTGGCTTAGATAGCTAACCTTTGCTTGTATATGTCCTTGTGTGTGTGTGTATTTTTTGTTTTGAAGTAGATTTTGAAGTTGCTCCCTAAAATATGCAACATTGTTGTACAATTTAGATCCGTTGTTTATAGAGTATGTCTTGTCACAGTTTTTCTCCAATTTTTTTTGTTTTTTTTGTTTTTTTTAACGAATTTTGATGTGATTTTTGTTCTTTGCATGAGTGTGTATAATATTATCGTTTATTTTTTGTTTGTTTTTGGTTTTTTCCTTTTTCTGCTTCTCCGTTTGGCAGGGACATGAAAGACATGTTAACAATTCATTGCACAATATTTCTGTTAAATAAACGTATAAAAAAAATGAAAAAATTATTCCGAAAATGATAAAATATTATAAAAAGCATTTAAAAAAAGAAAGAAAAAAATTGTTTTAAAACTAGAAAAAGAAGAAGAATAAAAAAGATTTGTATATAAAAACTATTTTGTTTTACTTAAGAAAGAAGAAAATTTTTTAAATAAATAGACAAACTATTGAAATGGTTAAATAAAGGAAAACCAGAAAGCAAGAAAGGAGGAAGAATGTAACTTTTTCCAACAGAAATAAATATTAAAATTTTTAACAATTTGTTTAACTTGCTAAAATCCAAAGCAAACCAAACTAAACAAATAAAAAGGCTTAACAATGAAAAAAGGATCATAAAAACGATAAACCAATTGGCCAAGAAACTAAAGAAAAATTGATTTTCTCATGTTTTTATTAAGGCTGGGAGGGTGTTTTTTACAGAGGTATAGAACTTTAAGTTGGCATTACTTTTCAAGATGGCGACCGATTTAACAGCTGTCAAGTGATTTATTCTCAGTTTGGTTTGGCAATTCATCATGAATAGACTCACGCCTGAACAACGCTTGAAAATCGTGCAATTTTATATCGAAAATAATGATTCTGTGCGGAAAACGTATCGCGCACTACGTCCATTTTATCGTCGACAAAATCGTCCATCAGAGCAGTTAATTCGATTAACCATGGAACGTTTTCGCACCACGTTTACTCTTATTGATAACTCGCATCCCCAGAGACGCTGTACGGTGCGTACAGAAGAAGCTATTGCTGCTGTAGAGCGTAGCATTGAGGAAGACCCGAATGAGTTCATCCGCCATCGAACACAGGAATTGGATCTGTGTCCATCCACTTTATGGAAGATTTTGCGGAAGGATCTTGGTTTGCGTGCAAGATTTGAAGCCAAACGATCATCAAGTAAGGCGTACATTCGTCGAATGGGCCCAAAACGAGATTACCGTTGTTCCCGATTTTCATAAGCGAATTTTGTTTAGCGATGAAGCGCACTTCTGGTTGAATGGCTACGTCAACAAACAAAACTGCCGCATTTGGAGTGAAGGTAATCCTCAAGTGTATGTGGAAACACCGTTACATCCAGAAAAACTGACTGTTTGGTGCGCTTTATGGGCTGGTGGAATCATTGGTCCGTACTTTTTCAAAAACGATGGTGGCCAGAACGTTACAGTCAATGGTGATCGGTATAGAGCCATGATTACTAACTTTTTCATTCCTGCATTGAATAACCATGATGTCCAGGACATGTGGTTTCAACAAGACGGCGCAACATGTCACACAGCTCGTGCCACAAGAGATTTATTGAAAGACACGTTTGGTGACCGCCTAATTTCACGTTTTGGACCTGTGAATTGGCCTCCAAGATCTTGTGATTTAACACCGCTGGACTACTTTCTGTGGGGCTATGTAAAGTCATTGGTCTATGCGGTAAAGCCACAAACGCTTGACCATTTGGAAGATAACATTCGCCGTATTATTGCCGATATACGGCCACAAATGTTGGAAAAAGTCATCGAAAATTGGACGTCCAGATTGGACTACATCCACGCCAGCCGTGGCGATCATATGCCAGAAATCATATTTAAAATGTAATGCCACAAGATTATCTTTCGGATAAATAAAATTCATGTCAATCGAATAATCCATCGTTGTTTTATTGCAACTTAAAGTTCTATACCTCTGTAAAAAACACCCTTTTTTATGGGTTCACATAATAAAATCTCAAATTGTCCAATGTCCATGAGGATTCTAATCGATATATGCTCTAGAATGATTTAATACGGCCTGTTTAACCATCAGACAGCCGTTCCTCTCGTCTAAATTTAGTGTTTGAAGCCACTTTTTTGGGTGCAAACTGTGAATAAATCTACAAACTAGTGAAATAAGTTCCATAGAAGGAAGTCTCTTGGTAAATTGGCTTATCTGCAGTTTATTGACGAGACAGGTTAACTTTTTTGGTTACCAGAAAGCTATACTTGCCCATATAACAGATGATTAGTTTCCTTCTACAGGCAATGTGAAGTCGTGAGTGAGTTCCTCTCGGTAGACTTATCATATGGTACTCAATCAACATACGATACGTTGTAGGACGAAGTCTGCCATTCAAATTCGCCATACCATAGTCATGTTGGAACAAATTCTCACACCACCCATGCTATGAGCTTGAATTTTATGAATAAGTGACGCAAAGTACAGTTTATCATCGATTTCAGATTGTGGTAGGCTTAAGGGGCTGTTATATTCGATGTATGACTCAATCTCTCTTCCATATCGTTGAAGTGGCAATCGTTTGTGATGAAACATTTCATCAGAAATATTAAATAATTGCTCTGCCTACAGGCAATCACATTTCTTCGTATCACATTACCTAGAAAAAAATTAAATAATAAATGATGCCACCTTCTCCATAAAAATTTTTCAAACATTCTGTGGCATTTCTTTCATTATCTTACCAGACACAATATGCCATTGTTGTTGTTGTTGTTGCCCGTGCTTTATCACGTAGTATATGTCACATTGAATGTATAAACAAATATCCGGTGTTAGAATTTATTTCTTTATTAATTTCACTTTTCATCCGCCCACAACTGTTAGCGCACCATCTGCAACAATAGCCTTAATTTCGTACTTAATGAACTTGTTTATGCCACAAACTGTTCCCCCCCTCTCCACGAAAAAAAAACATTTTTTTCTTTGTTTTTGTAATTTTTGTTATCGTTTCATTACCTTTTGAGTCATTGTTTTTGGTAGCATAACGTGGCCTGAATTGTATGTTAATTAGCCCAGCATCGCAACTACTTTAGCCTCCGAGAAACTTGGTGTTCGTGTCCATGTCCATGTCAGTGTCATTGTCAAAGAAATCGTGCGTAAATGTCATTTAAATTAATTGTTTGAGAGATGATTTTCAATATTGTTATAGCACTTGTGTCGTCTGTCTGTGTGTGGCTTAAAGGCTAAAAGTAGGCAATTGCTTTGTCACATTTTGTTCATTTACCCGAAAGGTTGTTTAGTTTGTTTGTCAGAAAACCATAAAAACCATTTCAAACAATAACAACAAAAAAACCAAATTATATGCTGAATTTTCCGTGTAATGAATACCATTTGAAATGAAATTTGCTTAAAGGCTCGTTTGTCAACCCCAAAAACAAAACAAAAAAAAAAAGGAAATTGAAATGGAAAAATAAAAAATTTTTTATGAAAATGTCCAGGGAAATGAAAGAGTAACAACAAGTGATTGTTAATTTCTTAATTATGCCAACAACTGCTAAAGACAGTTAATGTTGCTTTAATAAAAAAAAATCTGTTGCATACTTTTAGGTATTTTATATTATATTATTAAATTATGTTTTGTTTCTTTTAAAGAAAAATCTTTACAATATTTATTTAAATTTTTATTCAACTAAATTATTTTTAAAATAATTCTTAAAATAATATTTTTTTTTTTAATTTTTATATTCAAACTTTGTTATTAAAATCCAATAAAAGTAGTGAAATTAAATTGAAACATTTATTCCTTTTTGGATTATTATTTTGTTTCTATTTTTCATTCTCTTTTATATTTGCATAACGATGCTAAAATTTTTATTCAATAATAAATACTATGGAACGCCTTGAGCTTATGCTACAAAATTGCATTAAATTGAAAAATTGTTGATAAATTGGCGCAATAACAACCATACAACACAAACAACAACAACAACAACAGCAATAAAAAAAATATTAAAAACTTTGACATTTTCTGTGCTTATAATGGTTGATTGAAAACAAAAACAAAAACAAGCGAATATTTAACACAGACAAACAAACAAATAAACAACATAGTGCATATAGTCAGTCATAAACACAGTCATATGCAGACGAGTCATCATAAATATTCATAATCAAATAAATAAAACTTACACACACATATCCATACACAGTTAGAGACTGAATCGTAAAAGCATTGTATACGCGAGTAGAGAGACAGAGCTTATGCAGTTAGTTCGTTTATTTGTACGAGCGCTTATTCAATACAAAAAAAAAACAATTTAATCTGCTAGCACTCTCACACTTTTCCCCACTCTGTCACTCAATCCATGCTTTTCAATATTTACTGTGTTGTATTTCCATTAATGAAATGCAATAATACAGCACAGCTAGACAGAGACAGAGACATACATGCATGCAAATTGTTGTTGAAAACCAAATAGTTGTAGAAAACAACAACACATACAGACACACACTCCCAAGCATGCATAGACATTGTAGCTAAAACGGTGATTACTTTTCTACTCATTTGTAGTGTTGGAAAGCGTATTTTTTTCTTTGTACACAGCAAATGTTATTAAAAAAATTTATTGAACGTAATGAATGTGATTCATACGTTAAATTATGCACAAATGAAAGAGATAAAGAGCGAGAGAAACACAAGAGAGTGGTAAATTACTAATATTTTATACCAATTTCTTATACACACACTCAGTCGTTTTAAGCTGTTTATTGTGTCCTTATTTTATAGAGGCAATCAAATTAGTTAAACGAACGCTTTCTTAAAGAATTTTGCCAGTGAATAAAAGTTTTCTTTTTTATTTTCATTTTCTTTCCTTTAAAATTGCTCCATAAAAATATTTTTATTTTTAAAAAATTCAAGGTCATCTTAACAGTATAATTTTATTGATGCAATAAATATTTTCTTTAATAAAAATTGTTTTTCTATAGACTTCCAATAATAAACTTGAGGAAATCAAGTTATATTGCGTGGACGAAAAAATTTGGTTAGGATTCGATCTTAATTGGAACAATATTTGCTTGTATTATGTGAGACTTAACTGTGCTTAAACTCTTGATGAAATTCTGTGAAACCGGCATTGACCATCAAAGCTATGCAGACGACCAATTTGAAGAGAACCTTTCTGACGCCATTCTAAGGGATAATGAGACTGAAAGGTGGTGGTAAATGTCGGTGTTTTTGATGATAAACCCCAGCAATATCACAGTAGTACTATTTATGAGAAAGAGGAAACTTCATAAGTAGAAGAGCACTCTACTCCAGGATGGGCTAACATCGCAGAGAATGAAGTCAAAATATCTGGGAATACCACTATATGAAACGATAGTATGGTGAACATGCCACAATGATATACAGTAGAATTGTAAGAAAATCTGGGGGGTGCAATTCTAGAATTATGCATTGAATATATACAACGAGAAGTCGCCGCAGGCTAGTAGGTAGTGTGTTGGCTTATTAGACGTACGCCAAGGTTTCGAGCCCCAGGCCAGACATCATAACAAAATACAAAAAGTATTTCTTCTGCGACTTTCTCTCAGTAGATTTCTGGCAAAACCTCTGAGTGTAAAAATAAAATTGCCATGAAAAGTTTCTCAAAAACCTGTCATTCGGAGTTGACTTTAAACTGTAGGTCCCACCGCTCATGTATAAAATTAACACACACAACATCAGTGGTGTGAGAAACTGGGTCGTAATCCTGGCTGAAGGGTTGTAATGATCAATTATGTATGTATGTATGTATATATACAACGATGGTGAGGAATATTGCGACCTAAGGAGCCATTGTTTGGACAGGTAACATGAACTTGAGAACAACTTATATGCGTTTGGATAAGATAGAGATTGGGGGTAGTAAAATAGATCGCATGATTGCAATACTCTAGAAAATTGTTTAATGTTGCCCAAAAGTATGCTACATTTTTGTATAAAGTCTTTTAAATGTATCCATTTTACCCAAAAGTATGCTACAATTTTTTGTATAAAGCCTTTTAAGCCTAAGATATATGCTTTAAAAAATTTTAACTTTTTTGAAATTTTAAAATAAAAAATATAAAATAGATCGTATGATTACAATGCTCTAGAAAAATGTTTAATGTTGCCCAAAAGTATGCTAAAATGTTTGTATAAAGCCTCTTAAATTTACTCATTTTTTCCCAAAAGTATGCTACAAATTTTTTTTATAAAGTCTTTTAAGCCTAGGATATATGCTTTAAAAAATTTTAATTTTTTTTCCTAATTTTAAAAATAAAAAAATATAAAAAATATTGCGTTAGTCTTTCAATTATTTGTCTATAATTTGAGCTTCAAAAACGATAATTTTTTGTAAATAAAAATAAAAAAATAATGCCACAGGTTTCATATTTAAGAAGACAAAAAAATACAAATTATTAACAGAAAAATATTTAAAATAAATATGAATAATATCATATACGAATAGAAAAAGGAAAAAAATTTGTATTTTTTTTTTTGGAAAACTGTTGTTTTCTCACAATAATTTGTTCTTGTTTTCTTGTTGTACTCGTTATTACAAAATTATGTTTTTTACGTATATTTTTTCTGTTTTTTTTTTGGTTTTTAAATAGATTTCAAAACTTATTTATTTTCTAATTGTCTAAAAGCCATAACAATTAAAAACATTTCTAGTAAAAATTTTTGTTATTTATTTAAAAAAAAGAAAACGAATACAAATACAAATACAATCCAAATAATAATGGTTTATTTAAAAATACATACCATTTTCAATATATTTTACACACAAAAACACAAAAAAAATAAATAAAAATAAATGAATAAATGAATGAATAGATAAAAAAAATAAAAAAAAAATAAATTTAAAAATAAATAAAAGTCGTAATAAAGTCAACTACCAAGTGATGGTAATGGTGATAGCACAAGCACCCTATAATGTAGACCATAAGGTCAGCAGAATTCACTCAAAAAGCTGAATTAATAGATGAACTTATTAATTCGATTAAATATGGAATGGAGCCTATTCTACAAACCAGAGCAGGCTAATGGTTCAATTTCAGGTTAGAAAGTCTATTATAATGAATGGAAACAGTTTGTTTGAGGAATGAAAAAAGCTTATTGAGGCTAAGCATTTTCCAAAATCTTTGAGGCAACTGTTAACTACTTGATTTATTACGTCACGATGTCCTCGAATAAATCTCGTATTTTAGGTTTCACTTACTGCAGCATTAGGGGATTATCCCCTTAGACTCGATGTTTGAAGTAGCTCCACAAAAAGTTAAATCACTTAAACTAGGAGGCTAAACGATATCTCCAGAACAAGAAATTACACTTTCGGGAAACTTCTCATGTAATAAAACCAAAATTTGTCGTTTTTGTGGCTCTAGGCACCATCTTACTGAACCTTTATTCCATCTACTCCCATAGCCTGCAATTCCAGACCAAAAAACATCGAACATCATATGGCGATAGCGCTGCGAATTGAAGGTAACCGTTCTCCTTTTACCACCAAACAGTTACATTTTCAGTATGCAATGGCTTTTCCACAATCACTTCAGAATTTTAGAAGCTCCATTAGGTGTGAGAAATGGATTTCATCGCTGAAGAAAACTTTATTTGAAAAGCAGCTTGGAAAACCTGTTGCTCTAGTATCTAATCAGCATATCTAGGCAGTTGTAAATGGTCAGCTGGCTTTAATGGTTCCATTAGTAACACTTTATATAAGATGAAAGTCAAAGACATTGTAATGCATCGCAGGGTTAGTCCAATTGCTGAGAATGCCTTAGAATCCGATTATCCGTCTTCCATTTGGCTGTGTGTACATTGTGATGATGCGCAAGCTTTCAGCCTGATAATTCTCTTCGCTTTCAAGAAGTTTCTTAACTTTAATATTCCATATGTATTCCCATAGTAAGTAGGAGGAACTTGCGGTCGTAACAATAGCATTTCACCTCCTTTTGTCCAAGGATTACTTACTTGATTGGCCATTACAAGCCTTTTGTCAGGATTACGACCAAGTTTCTCGCACCACCTATGTTGTTTGAGTTAATTTTTGCCATCAATTGTGTATAGAAAATAATATCCTAATAGGATTGCAAAAGAGTGCCCTAGTGGTCACTTTACCTAACTGCCTACGCAATCTGGCTATCAGTCTGCTGTAGCGCTGGTATTTACACACTTTCTTCCTAACTTGAGTGCAGTAAAGTAAAATTGTCTCCATTACAATATGAAAAACGAAAACCAAGTACTTGTTTATACTTAATTTATTAAAATTCTAAATTATTGCCTACTTTAAGGCGCCACAGTTTCTGTAGTGTCATAATTGTCAGCTTTTAGGCGCTAATTTCCTTTAATTGTTCAACATATGTTAAAGCTTTAGGCTGATAATACGATTTTTGATATATTTTCACTTTATTTGCATACTTTTAGGTGCTACTTATAATTTGGTAGCTTAATAGTTAACTTTTAGGTGCATTTTCCTTTAATTGTTCAACATATTTTAAAGCTTTAAGCTGATAATACGATTTTTGATATAGTTTACTTTATTTGCATACTTTTAGGTGCTACTTTATATTAGTAGCTTCATAGTCAACTTTTAGGCGATATTTCCCTTTAATTGTTCAACATATTTTAAAGCTTTAAGCTGATAATACGATTTTTGAAATAGTTTACTTTATTTGCATACTTTTAGGTGCTACTTTATATTAGTAGCTTCATAGTCAACTTTTAGGCGATATTTCCCTTTAATTGTTCAACATATTTTAAAGCTTTAAGCTGATAATACGATTTTTGATATAGTTTACTTTATTTGCATACTTTTAGGTGCTACTTTATATTAGTAGCTTCAGGCGATATTTCCCTTTAATTGTTCATTATATATTAGGGCTTTAAACTGATAATACGATTTTTGATACAATTTCACTTTATTTGCATACTTTTAGGTGCTACTTATAATTTGGTAGCTTAATAGTTAACTTTTAGGTGCATTTTCCTTTAATTGTTCAACATATTTTAAAGCTTTAAGCTGATAATACGATTTTTGATATAGTTTACTTTATTTGCATACTTTTAGGTGCTACTTTATATTAGTAGCTTCAGGCGATATTTCCCTTTAATTGTTCATTATATATTAGGGCTTTAAACTGATAATACGATTTTTGATACAATTTCACTTTATTTGCATACTTTTAGCTGCTACTTTCAATTTAGTAGCTTAATAGTCAACTTTTAGGCGCATTTCCCTTTGATTGTTCATTACATTTTAAGGCTTTAAGCTGATAATACGATTTTTGATATATTTTTATTTTATTTGCATACTTTTAGGTGCTACTTTTAATTAAGTAGCTTAATAGTCAACTTTTAGGCGCATTTCCCTTTAATTGTTCATTATATATTAAAACTTTAAGTTGATAATAGGATTTTTGATATATTTTTATTTTATTTGCATACTTTTAGGTGCTACTTTTAATTTAGTAGCTTAATAGTCAACTTTTAGGCGCATTTCCCTATAATTATTCGTTATATTTTAAAGCTTTAAGCTGATAATACGATTTTTGATATATTTTTATTTTATTTGCATACTTTTAGGTGCTTGCCTATGTACTGTTTCCTTTAAACTGAAAAGACCTGATTATTTCCTAGGAATTGCCAGCAGTATCATTAAAATAATTATACCATGTGCTTATCAAGATGTCACCGAGCCTCTCTTATTGCATTTCTCTTTCGTTCTCTCATTTTTGCTTTCCTTTCTGCCTGACAATTCTTTGCCCTGTAGGTCAGTTATGATGGTCGTAATCTAACCCCTAAAGTTCGAACTGTAATCGCGTTTTAATTACTATTTCGGTAGTCAGTTTTAACTATTTTTCCGCATTTTTCGGTTGTTAAACGATCTAAATTCGTAAATGGCATACCTTCCCCTAATAAAACAGTACTTCGGATGCAAGATATTTAAAAGCTAACTCGCTTGGGAGCCCAATTGCCCTGCGAGACCAGCTTCCATGTTTGCTTCTGTAATGTGTAATGCCCCTTTTAAGTTCACTATTGAACCCAAATCCAAAGGCTTTTTAACCTTTTTATTGAAGTATTTCCGGTTTAAATAACATATTGTTGCTAATATTGTTGTTGTTGTTGTTGTTGAAGGCAATTTGTGATATCATATGTCTGTTGGAGTACGTACTTAAATGCTCTTATTTTTCTATGCATTTTGTTTGTTTTTTTTGTTTTTTTTGTTTCTGGTAAATCTTTTAATAGTTCGGAAATATGTTTTTAAAAACTCTACAGATTTGTAAAATAAAATTCATATACAAATATTTGTTGCATGTTTTTCGTTTTTTATTGTGTTTTTCTACGACTTTTAACATTATTTTTGGAATTTTTTATTCATTTTTTAACATCATTTACACCCCCCAAACAAATAAAATCAGAAAATTATTGTGTTTTCGAATAAAATATTGTAACCACCCACCTCCCCCCCGCCCTTGCTCTTAAATAATACAGACTAGAGAGGTTAACTAGTAAAACAAGAGTCTGTAAGTGTGGCATATAGTGTAGGGTGGTGTTACAACTAAAACTATATGTTTTGTTGTATAAATATTTGAATATTTAGTTTAGTTTTAGTTTTCAAGAGCATTTAATAGATTTTTAGAAAATTTACAAAAAAAAATTTTTTTCCCCATAAATATTGTAACACAGACAATAAATGGTTGAAAGGCAAATAAACAAAAAAACTTGTTGCAGATAAATATTATTTTTTTTGTCCAACCATAAATGTTAAATACAGAAATGTTTAGCAAAACAAAAGACAAAAAGGGTACACAGGTTAAAAACTCATTTGAAAGTTGATTTGAGTTTAAAGATCAAAAATATTCAGAATGTTTTTTGTTTAAAAAACTAAACAGTCTGCCTGCCGTTTATTAGCTTAAATTGAAAAAAGAATCATTGTATATGCGAGTTGAAAGACAGAGCTTATGCAGTTAGTTCGTTTATTTATACGAGCGCTTATTCAATACATAAAAACAATTTAATCTGCTCGCACTCTCACACTTTTCCCCACTCTGTCTCTCAATCTATGCTTTTCAATATTTACTGTGTTGTATTTCCATTAATGAAATGCAATAATACAGCACAGCTAGACAGAGACATACACGCAAGCAAACTGTTGTTGAAAACCAAATAGTTGTAGAAAACAACACACACACTCACTCCCAACCATGCATAGACATTGTAGCTAAAACGGTGATTACTTTTCTACTCATTTGTAGTGTTGGAAAGCGTATTCTTTTTTTCCTACACAGCAAATGTTATTAAAAAATTCATTGAACGTAATGAATGTGATTCATACGTTAAATTATGCACAAATGAAAGAGAGAATGAGCGAGAAAGAAATACAAGAGACTGGTAAATTACTAATATTTTATACCAATTTATTATACACACACACACTCACTCGTTTTAAGCTGTTTATTGTGTCCTTATTTTATGGAGGCAATCAAATTAGTTAAACGAACGTTTTCTTAAAGAATTTTTCCAATGAATAAAAGTTTTCTTTTTTATTTTCATTTAAAATTTCCTTTAAAATTGTCAAGGAAAAACAAATTAAAGTTGTGCCATGGAAATATTTTTATTTTTTAAAAAAATTCAAGGCCACCTCAATAGTATAATTTTGTAATTTTATTGATGCAATAAAATAGTTTCTTTAATAAAAATTGTTTTCGCAAAGACTTTCAATAATAATCTTGGGCTCTCGCAAATGTGGTTTGGTTAGGATTCTTACATTATTTGCTTGTATTCAATAAAAAAAAGCTTTATTAAGCCAAATATGTGACGTATTAATCGATAACATTATATTACTCGCAAGGTGACATTCTTTCACCAGTTATGTGAAGCTTTACTGTGGATAAACTCTTCATAAAGTTCCATGAAGAGGCCATTGACCACCAAAGCTATGCAGACAAGCAATTTGAAGAGCCCCTTTATGACATCATTCTAAGGGATAATGAAACTGGAAAGCAGTGGTAAATTTTAATGTTTTTGATGATAAACCCCAGCAAAACCACAGTAGTACCATTTATAAGAAAGAGGAAACTCCGTAAGTGGAAGAGTACTCTACTCCAGGGTAACATGTGGGGGTACATCGCAGTACATGGAGTCAAAGTATTTGGGAATACCACAATATAGTAAACGCTCATGAAAGTATCATATAGCGAGCATCTAAAGGAGGGACATATATCCCAACTCTATATTCCAAGCATTCAGTAAATACAGCAGTATCCGTAACATTTCACAATAGTAGACCGAAAACTGAACATAAAGAAACTTCTGTCATAAAAACATGTAGATTAGGTTAGGTTAGAGGACGTGTACTTATCAATTAAGACAAGTGCAGTACTCGGAGGTCGAATTGACGCATTGTACAACGTCTTAGTTTCTCATACCACTTATGTTGTGTGTGTTAATTTTATACATGAGTGGTGGGACCTAAAGTCGACTCCGAACGACAGATTTTTGAGAAACTTTTTCATGGCAATTTTATTTTAACGCTCAGACTTTTTGCCAGAAATCTGCTGAGAGGAAGTCGCCGAAGAAATACTTTTTTGAATTTTGTCTTGAAGTCGCCGTGGTGTAGTAGGTAGTGTGTTGGCTTACTATTCGTAAAGCCCGGGTTCGTATCCCAGGTCAGACATCAAAAATGAAATATGAAAAAAAATATTTCTTCGGCGACTTCCTCTCAGCAGATTTCTGGCAAAAACTCTGAGAGTAAAATAAACCTGCCATGAAAAGTTTCTCAAAAATTCTGTCGTTCGGAGTCGACGTTAAATTGTAGGTCCCGCCACTCACGTATAAAATTAACGCACACAACATGAGTGGTGTGAGAAGCTAGGCCGTAATCCTGACTGAAGGGTTGTAATGGCCAATTATGTATGTATGTATGTATCTGGCCTGGGACTCGAACCCTGGCTTTACGTCTAATAAGCCAACACACTACCTACTAGACTACGGCGACTTCAATAACATGTAATACAACACCGTCCACCGTTCGTAACACAGAATGGGCTTAAGGAAGTACGTTGGCAGACGTAGCTGGCAACCCAAGAAGATGGCATAAACTCCATTATAACACCTCAGTTGTCCACTTACCATAGTACAGTAACCATGCAAAGCATGTAAGAAACATCCATCATAAGGACGTATGCTTAACACAGGATAGGCGTATATAACTGACATTCTCAGTCGCCATAGTCTAGTAGGTAGCGTGTTGGCTTATTAGACTTAAAGCCAGGGTTCGAGCCCCAGGCCAGACATCAAAACAAAATACAAAAAATATTTCTTCGACGACTTTCTCTCAGCAGATTTCTGGCACAAACTTTGAGAGTAAATAAAAAATTGCCATGAAAAAGTTTCTCAAAAATCTGTCGTTCGGAGTCGACTTTAAACAGTAGGTCCCACCACTGATGTATAAAATTAACACACACAACATAAGTGGTGTGAAAATATAGGTCGTAATCCTGACTGAAGGGTTGTAATGACCAATTATGTGTGTAACTGGCATTAAAAGGCGGGGCTGTCAAACCAATAGAAAGGGATAAACACCCTAACATCCACTAGTCCTGAAGCCATTCATAGCTTCTGACAAACCCACTTAGATTCCTAATGTCCCTTCTAGACAGATCTTTAAAGTCGTTTCCTTAGTGGATACCAAACTACTTCATAACCCTAGCCACGAACCCAATAGGCGAAGAGCAGTCTTCTGCTTCTCCTTGTCTCTACAGCTCCTATGAAAGTCGTTTGCCATATGTCCGAAATCTATCAGTGTCACGTGAGTACCCACAATGCAATGTCCAGTAATGACTTCAGTTATCATGCTGTACAGGCACTTATAGAGTGTGTATGACCGAAATTGTACTTGTAGGACGCTGCAGTGGTCTGGTAGCTTTACCAAGTAAACCATGCCTACCGATTCCTTAAAATTTTCTCTACCTACAGTTCTAAACAGTTCCAAAGGAGCTAAAAATCTGAAGGAGTATGTTCATAAAATGCTTCGGATGGACTTATTACTGAACTATTTATCTTAACAGTAGAGCAGTTATATCATCGAAGAGATAACAGTTGGAGGCGTTTGCCTAGAGCCGTTTATTATCTTCTCTCCCACGGTGCCACTCGTGGTAGGATTTTTTGTGATTACCTGGGACTGGTTGACCACTGTAGCGTTTGTTTTTTTTTTGTAGAGTTCTTTAGAATATGGAAGATACTTGAGGTCATAGATGGCCTTCTACTTTAGGGTACAGTCAACCCTCCTATAAGGCGGTACTCTCAGAACGCGGTTTCCATATAACGCGGACCTGGAATTGCGACAGTATTCCATATAACGCTGTATTAATTCCGATTTTCTTATAGCGCGGTTTCCATACAATACGGTTGACGGTTTCCATAGAATGCGCTACGAATTAGTCTGGTTTGTACGGTTAAATCCGAGTTCCTTATAGCGCGGTTTCCATACATCGCGGTACGCATTCACCGCGTTATATGATTGTTGACTGTATAGAGCACTTACGTTCTTTTAGTCGACCGAAGTCAAACGGCGCTTAAAACTAAAGGATGGTGTAAGTCACAAAGCGTTCATAACCACAAGATCGTGGCAAAAGAAAGTTAAATACCCAAGACAAAGGATCTTCGAAGATGTCAAATCTTTGTTCGGAGCTGATATTCTGGTTCCAATGAGACTTATTGCAGAGGATAACATTGAGTCGCGCAACCATCTTTGCTAATCTAATCCCTTTTGATTTCTCTTACTCTCTATGTCCCCTACTTTTTGTTCTCAATTTCCTTTTTTTGGCATGATGATGTATGGGACGTGTTTCATACTTCGTGCCAGTCATTAAAGAAATTTAGAAGGCGTTCCCTCTTGAAGTCGCCGTAGTCTGGAAGATAGTGTGTTGGCTTATTATACGTAAAGCCAGGGTTCGAGCCCCAGGACAGACACAAAACAGAATACAAAAAGTATCTCTTAGGCGACTTCCTCTCAACAGATTTCTGGCAAAAACTCTGAGAGTAAATAAAATTGCCATGAAAAGTTTCTCAAAAATCTGTTGTTCGTAGTCGAGTTTAAACTGTAGGTCCCGCCACTCATGTATAAAAATTAACACACACAACATAAGTGGTGTGAGAAACTAGGACGTTGTACAATGGGTCACTTCGACCTCCGGGTACTGTATTTGTCTTAATTGACAAGTACACGTCCTCTAACCTAACCTAACCTTCCCTGTCTTCAATAATTTTTTTTAAGAAATTTTTCAATCCAAAGTCTTCCTTTTTACAAACAATTTAACAAATTCTTCTTTCATAGCCCTCCCCCTTCATTCATTAAAACAAAACATCATCAATAAATTATTGCGTAATTAAAATCATGTTTTATTAAGTTTTTTTCAGAAATCACTTTGAAAAGTTTCCATAAACTTTTCACCTTCAATTGTGGTTGATTGATGGTGGTGTTTGGTGTTCATCAAGAATACTTCACTTCACAGCACTTCATTTCATATTTCAACATTTGATTTAAATTTTATGGTCAATAAAATTAAAATTTTATCGCATTTACAACAACAACAACACAACGATTATAAAGAGTAAAATCCGGGGGAAGGAAAGTTCAAAGTTCATACAACAACAACAACAAGAAAAACGAAGAAAAAAAGTTGAAAACTTTCTAGACAAAACTGATGGGTTTTGTAAGCAAAATCGAAAAAAAAATCATTAAAAAAATATTTAAAAAGAACAAACAATAAAATAAACCAAAAGAGAAGAGGAAATTGGATAAAAACTATTTTCTTTTTTTGGACTAGAGGCCTATTTACAAATCATCATATTTATTATCCATCTGAGCTTTAGCCTGTTCAACTATTGTGCTGATATTTCGGTAGAAATTGGCTCTCTGATCAGGCACTGTAGACGTAAAGAACAAGAGTTGGGTCTCAAATAGCTTTATAAAGGGTCCGCCAAAAAAAAATTTTTTTTTTTGAAAATGCTTAAAAAAACCGACTGAATATTTTCTCAAATTTCTTTTTTTTATTTGAAAGTACAATCCTTCCGGTTAATCATGGAAAATAATTTCATTCGAATGACTGCCTCGGCTGGCCATGCAGTAGCCTACACGATCGGTTCAATTTTTAAGCACATTATCGATTGTGTGCAGTTGTATTTCACCAATGGCTTCACGAATATTGTCCTTTAAAGCGTCAATTGTCTCTGGCTTGTCGGCGTAACACTTGTATTTGACGGCACCCCACAAATAATAGTCAAACGGTGTCACATCGCAGCTCCGGGGTGGCCAAACGACATCAGCTCTGCGGCTGATAATGCGATCTTCAAAAACAGGGCGCAAAACATCGAGTGGAGCTTCGGCTGTGTGGCACGTAGCGGCGTCCTGTTGCAATCAAATGTTGCCAATATTCTCCTCTTCAATTTTTGTGAACAAAAATTCGTTCACCATGGCCCGATAACGATCGCCATTGACTGTAACGGCCACTCCTTGCTCATTTTCGAAGAAAAATGGCCCAATTATGCCTCTGGACCAAAATCCACACCAAACAGTGACTCGGTTTGGGTGCGTCGGCTTTTCAATGTATGCGTGCGGGTTTTCTGTGCCCCAAATGCGACAATTTTGCTTTTTTACATACCCGCCAAGATCGAAATGAGCTTCATCTGAAAAGATAATTTTTTTTTGCCAAAATCGGCATCTTCTGTAAGTCGATCGCAGGCCCACTTAGCGAAGCGAAAACGCATTGGATGGTCCATATTAGTTCAGCGGAAGGATAAAACTAATTATCTATCAAATCAGACATGAGCTAGGTGTTACCATTCACGAAATAAAAAAAAAACGTTAGATGGCGGACCCGATATTTCGTTAGCAATCGGCCCTCTAGCCCTCAGGCACTACAGACTTAAAGAAAACGAGTTGGGTTTCAAGTCATGAGGGGAATAAATTATCGAAATTGATTCATATTTGATATAAGGCTTGAAAGACAGCCTCATCTTCTTTTTCAGACATTGCCAAGTCTTTGGAATGTCTTCAAATACAATAGGGGACTATGAGAACATTAGTAGTGCAATGAATAATCTTGAGATGTGAGGGCAAAGGCCTATACGGAAGTAGCCTGAATATACTAAGCGGTCCACTGACTATAAACTGTAGAATCTTAGGAACTTACTTTACTTACTTACTTAACTGGCCATTATCAACCCGATTAACGGATTTCGGCCCGCCTTAACATATTGTTTTGCAAATCGAAACGACCTAATATCGTTTAACAACAAAAACGATAAACAAAAGCCACACGATAAAAATACACACTAACACAAGGAATACAATGAACGTGTTGATTATCTAAAGCTACACACACACATATGTATGACGAACCTGGTTGCGGCTGGTACCAACAACAACATAAAGTAAACCAGCTACGACAAATATGTAATAGACAACATAAGCAAAGTACACAAACAACGATGTACTAGCAATAGAGTTCTCGAGAAGGCGAGAGCGAGAACCTTCCACATCGAGAACGTTCATCATACTGATTACGTGCGTGCGGACTATAAAAGAGCTGGACAAAGCAAGCAGCAGTCAGAGTTAATTCAGTCAGCCTTGTGTGAAGTTGCGTGTGAACAAAATAAGTCGTGGTTGTAAAGATCCAGTGAATAGTTGTGTGAACTAGTGAATAAAACAGATTATTATTGTTGTATCGTTAAGTTGTATACGGTGGCACACAAAAGTAGTGTAAAGAATAAAGAGTTTAACTGAAATTAAACACACGTTTGTTTTTACTTGGTTTGCAATTAACGAACTCATATTTAAACGTTTTTAAAAAGGTAAAAACGTAACAATATCTTTGCAGGCGCCTCTGTTCTGGTCACACCAATCGAAGACAGGACTACCTCGATCTGGTCCTTACCCGTCTCGCTAGAGCATCCTTCTCCATTCGAACGACATGACCGAGCCAGCGCAGCCGCTGAATGTTAATACGCTGCACAACGTCCATGTCGTTGAGGAGCTCATACAGCTCACTGTTGGATCGAATGCGGAAACTACCGCCAACTCGTACTGGACGAAAGATTTTATGTAGAATTTTTCTTTCGACTACTCTCAAGGCTGTTGCATTAGTGCTTAATAGAGTCCATGCCACTGCGCCATAAAGAAGCACGCAGAAGATGAGCGTGTGGTAGAGCATTCGATTTGTCGTACGAGAGAGGTCTCTATTACTCAATTGCCTATTGAGACTCTTAAGAACTCTTGTTCAAATTAGAGATTGCCTCTTGCCGTGTAGGTTCCGCGATGAGGGGAAAGAATTATGAATTCCAACGACGAAATACAGCTGCATCGCTCATGCTTTTAGACAACCCTTGGTTGGTATACCCAGATGACGACTGATTAAATATTGAAGCAAACAACGAGGAAAAAGTGAATTCGTCTGAAGGTGAATTGTAGAAATCGGTATTCCCAAGTCAGACTTTACATACTCCGAAATAAAATTGATTAAACTAAGATGGAGAAATGATGGTATGAAGCTTAGGTACACCGCCAAGACATAGGAATAAAAGTATTGTCTTATCTACTCAGTGATTTCAAAACCATCCTGGCCTGGTTAGGCTATAAAGATCACTTCAAGAGCATAGGATGCCAACACAAAACATCTTCAACGTCTTTCTTTTCCTGTAAGTCGCATTATTTCATCACCATTTATTAAAATATTCCAGATAAGCAGTTAATTCGTGTACTTCGTGGCAACTTCTAGAATCACAGTGTTGCCATCTTTATTGCAAATATATTTCCCTTAAGTTTCTCTATAAAAACGTTTAGTTTTCTTGTTTTTTAACTTTTTGGTTTTTTTTTCGTTCAAATTTGTTTTCAAAACTTTTACTTTCTTTAAAGATTTTTATTTCATTTTCTCTTCTTCTTGTTCTTCACTATCTATTCAAGGCAAATTGCTCAATTTTGAAACATTTCGTTTGAGAGGAAAATTATTGCACAATCACTTACACATACGCATCATTTTATTTTGAAAAATACTTTAAAATTTATTAAAGAAAACTGCATATACACACACAGAGTGATGTTTTTCTTCACTATCCCCCCACACTCTCTCTCTCTCTCTCTCTTCCTTACTGCGGCATACAAAAATAAAAACTCTTGCTATTGATGAAACAATTTTCTTAAAAGAAATCTCTTGAAATATGTGTAGAACGCTTTAAAAATTTAAACTTATTACGAAGAGAGCAATAGGAGAACTGCAGAGAGCCTTAAAATATGCAACAGTTTCTTAATTTTAATGTTCCATATATACTCCCATAGTGATTAGAAGGAACTTTGTGGTCGAAACAATATTATTCCACCTATTTTTGTGCAAGGCTTACTTACTTGATTGGTCACTGCAAGCCTTTTTTGTCAGGGTTGGGGCCTAGTTTCTCTCACCATCTATGTCAGTCAGGATTACAACCTAGTTTCTCACATCACAGTGATTGTTGTGTGTGTTAATTTTATTCACGAGCGGCGGGGCCTACGGTTTAATGTTGACTCCGAACGACAGATTTTTTTAGAAACTTTTCATGGCAATTTTAACAGTTTTTTGCCAGAAATCTGCTGAGAGGCAGGCGCCGAAGAGATATTTTTTAAATTTTCGTTTTGATATCTGACCTGGGGTTTGAACCGTGGCCTTACGCCTAATAAGCCAGCACACTTCCTAGTGGAATACGGCGACTTCTATGTAGTTTGAGTTAGTTTTTGTCCATGAGTGGTGGAAAAATCAAATTGGAGACAATTGAGTATAGTCTCCTAGTTAGAGGGAAACAAAGTGCCCTAGTTGCCACGACACCTGACTGCCTACGCAATCTGTCTATCAGTCTGCTGTAGTACTAGGATTTACACACTGTCTACCAAACTTGAGTGCAGTAAAGTAAAATTGGCTCTTTTTCTACCCGAAAGACTTACATGAAGTACTTCTTTATACTTCTTTTATTAAAACTTTAATTTATTGCCTACTTTAAGGGGCTACAGTTTCTTTAGTGTCATAATAGTTAAATTTTAGGCGCTATTTTCCTTTAATTGTTCATTATATTTTAAAGCTTTAAGCTGATAATACGATTTTTGATATATTTGTATTTTATTTGCATACTTTTAGGTGCTACTTTTAATTTAGTAGCTTAATAGTCAACTTTTAGGCGCTATTTTACTTAAATTGCTCAACATATTTCAAAACTTTAAGCTGATAATACGATTTTTGATACAATTTCAATTTATTTGCATACTTTTAGGTGCTACTTTTAATTTGGTAGCTTAATAATCAACTTTTAGGCGCTATTTTCCTTTAATTGTTCATTATATTTTAAAGCTTTACGCTGAATTTTGATATATTTTTACTTTATTTGCATACTTTTAGGTGCTTGCTTATGTACTGTTTCCTTTAAACTGCAAAGATCTGCTTATTTCCTAGAAATCGCCAACAGTATCATTAAAATAATAATAGCATGTGCTTATCAAGACGCCACTGAGCTTATCTTACTGTGTTTCTCTTTCGTTCTCTCATTTTTTTTGTTCCCTGTTTTCCTTTTTAGCTTATGTTTTAAAAGAAAATATTTTCAGCTCCGTTATAAGAGTAAGAGAGAGAGTAAGTGCGTGTATATGTGTGTGTGCATAAATACATTTTTTTGCAAGCGAGTGAGTGCGTGTATGTGTGTGTGTGTGTATAAATACATTTTTTGTGCTTAAATAGCAAAAATTATGCTGCATACAAATAGGGGTGGTGGTGGTATAAGGCGTTATAAGAAAAAAAAATGAAAATATTACACATGCACGCTGCACTGCTACTTTAAACAGCTTGAATTTGTTGTTTTTGTAAGGAAATAAAACTCTCAAGTTGTTATTGTTGTTGTTGTTGTTGTTGGCATTGCAAATAGCAGTTGTTAGTAGTAAAATAACTGACATTAAGTGGAATTTTTTTTTCTGATATTTTCTTGTGTTCTTTAAACTTTATAGTTGAACTAAGGCATTAAGGCATTGAAAAGGACCAAAGGGAATTGCATACCCCCCCTCTAGCCCCACTTTCCCCTGTATTCTATCATAGTTTAACTGAGATTTATGCATTTTTATCAGCAATTTTTAGCTCAGCAGCAGTAAAACGCATTATGACTGGCATTATAAGTCATAAAAACGTTATTTAAAAACGCTTGTTCTACTGGAGTGATTATAATAAATGACATTAATGATCATTATCATGCTAATGATGATGATAATGATAATGCTTGTAATTATATTAAGTTGATATCATGTTTAATAATTTGTTCTTGTTTGTCTCTAAAACATTGAATTTTTGTTTGTTTATTTTTTTGCGTAAATTTGGACATTTTCTTTGCCTTGTTTTAGTTTAAAGAAAAATTAAAAAATTAAAAAATTAACAAAATATTCTATTTTAATAAGAAATTGTTCAAAACCTAAAGCTAAAATTTGTTTTTTTTTTATTTTTTGTTCTTGATTATTTCATTTAAAGCTTTAGCTTTTACTCTTCAGAGTCTTCTTCCACCACACGTGAGGTCTTGCGCCTAGAAGCACCACGTACACGTTGGGGTTTCTTTTCCTTGGGTTTGGGATTTTCCAATTCCTCCAATTCGGCTGCAGTCAAACGATCCTTATACCAATCGGCACTTTATAACAAAAAAAAAAAAACAAACAAACAAAAATTAATAAATTGTTCTTCATGCTCCTTCCAATTCTTACTCACCATTCTGGCACCTTACGGGACCACTCACACAATTTCTTCTCATCATCGAATACTTGACCCAATTTACAACCGTTTCTGCGTGGTATGTCACCATTCACACACACATAGAAATACTGGCAATCATCCGGATCAGCATAACGTGGATGTGTGGCCGCTTCGGTTTCATTTACTTTGGGACACTCAAATTCGAAAATGTCTGCGGATTTACAGCCGGTAACACCAACCTCATCGGGCCAAGTACAAATGCCAGTCTTAGGATTGAAAACTAAGCCTATCGGGCAGGTAATCATATTGAATTGGCCATCAACGCAATAGTAGAACTTATCACAAGTGCCTGGCTTCTCATGGCCGAAATAACCGTTCTTACGTGGACAATGTTGAGAAGGTTGGGGAGTTTCTAGAAAAATTTAAAGAAAAAATTGATAAATTTTGTATTTTTTAAATAGAAATAAAAAGAAAACAATAAAGATATCACATATTGCAAAGGATTACAATAACAAAACACTAAAGAAACAATGGCAACAAATTACAATAACAAAACTACATACAAAAATCAACAGCGAGTTCTAGACGTTGTCAAACGAAACAACAATCAACAGTAAGTTCTGGATTTCGTCAAAGCGAATATAAATGAAGTAAAAATCAAGCAAGAGACCATAAGCGAAAGGAATGAAAAGAATAACAATAAAAAATCAGCATAATTCTGATGACCTGGCATTAAACCTTAGCCACTTAATCAATATGCCACTTAACAGACGAATCCGGATTGAGAATAAACGTCGACAAAACAAAACCAATGCATATGTACGCCTCCATTACTGATCTCTTGACAGTGGGGAACACTTCGACACATCCACAAGCGATTGGTCAAGTAAGAACATTGAATATTGTTGCATAAATCGAAACGACTTAATATCGTTTAACAATAAAAACGATAAACAATAGCTACCGGCTACACCAACACAATACACACGACACAAATACAACACACTAATGAATACATCGAACACGTTACAAGTAAACCAACAACAACAAGCATGAGGGATGGACAAGTGTGCAAAATACACAAGCAACAATGCGGTCGCTGTAGAACTCTCGAGAAGGCGAGAACAAGAACCTTCCTCATCGAGAATGTTCATCATACTGATTACGTGCGTATATAAAGGGGCAAGACAAGGCCAGCAGTCAGTCAGTGATAATTCAGTCAGTCTTGTGTGAAGACGTGTTGTGGTTGGAACGTACAAGTGGTATTGCTTGCAAAAAGGTTGTAAGCAGAGAAGATCTAACGAACAGTTGTTAGTGTTAACGCTGACAGAAGTGTGAAATAGAATAGTGTACAAGCAAATTATTGTTGTATCGTTAAGTTGTATACGGTGGCACACAAAAATAGTGTAAAGAATAAAGAGAGTTTAACTGAAATTAAACACATATTTGTTTTTACTTGGTTTGCAATTAACGAACTCATATATAAACGTTTTTAAAAAGGTAAAAACGTAACAATATCGAATACACAAGGCTCTACAAAGCTTTGGCCGCTCAAAAACCGTGTGAGAATCATCGCCTCTATTTGAGTGCGTTAGATTGAACGCTTTCTTTATGGAAATATAAAATTTATGCTCCCATATGGTAAAGAACCTTGGAATTTCAACAGCAGTGATAACCATTAAATCCAAGCCACATTTGAAGCACAGCCTTCGAAGTCAGTTTAAATTATTTTCACACACTCAGCGGTTGTTAAACTATCCATTTACGAAAATGGCCGATCTTTCTTTAAATTAATCACACTTTACACGTACGTACATACATACATACATATGTACATACATACATAATTGGTCATTACAAAACTTCAGTTAGGATTACGACCTAGCTTCTCACAACACTTATGTTGTGTGCGTTAATTTTTATACATGAGTGGCGCGACCTACAGTTTAAAGTCGACTCCGAACGACAGATTTTTGAGAAACTTTTCATTGCAATTTTATTTTTACTTTCAGAGTTCCAGAAATCCGCTGAGGGGAAATCGCCGAAGAAATATTTTTTCAAATTTCGTTTTGATGTCTGACCTGGGATTTGAACCGAGGCGCCAACACACTACCTACTAGACTCCTACAGGGTCCGCCAAATATATATTTTTTTGAAAATGCTTTAAAACTACTGAATATTTTCTCAAATTTCTTTTTTTTATTTGAAAGTATAATCCTTCCGGTTAATAATGGAAAATAATTTCTTCCAAATGGCTGCCTCGGCTGGCCATGCAGTAGCCTACACGATCGGTACAATTTTTAAGCGCATTATCGATTGTGTGCAGCTGTATTTCACCATTGGCTTCACGAATATTGTCCTTTAAAGCGTGAATTGTCTCTGGCTTGTCCGCGTAACACTTATCTATGACGGCTGCCCACAAATAATAGTCCAACGATGTCAAATCGCAGCTCCGAGGTGGCCAAACGACATCAGCTCTGTGGCTGATAATGCGATCTTCAAAAACAGGGCGCAAAACATCGAGTGTAGCTTCGTCTGTGTGGCACGTAGCGCCGTCCTGTTGAAACCAAATGTTGCCAATATCCTCCTCTTTAATTTTTATGAACAAAAATTCATTCAACATGGCCAGATAACGAACGCCATTGACTGTAACGGCCACTCCTTGCTCATTTTCGAAGAAAAATGGCCCAATTATGCCTCTGGACCAAAATCCGCACCAAACAATGACTCGTTTGGGGTGCGTCGGCTTTTCAATGTATGCGTGCGGGTTTTCTGTGCCCCAAATGCGACAATTTTGCTTGTTTACATATCCGCCAAGATCAAAACGAGCTTCATCTGAAAAGATGATTTTTTTTTCGCCAAAATCGGCATCTTCTGTAAGTCGATCGCAGGCCCACTTAGCGAAGCGACAACGCATTGGATGGTCAATTGGCTTCAACTCCTGAACCAATTGGACTTTGTATGGCGTCATACCAAGGTCTTTATACAAAATTCGTCTCAATGATGTCTCCGAAATGTTCAATTGTTGAAAACGACGGTGAATTGATGTTGATGGCACTTCACGCACACTTTCTGCCACAGCAGCAATATTCTCGGGTGTACGCACTGTTTTTGGCTTTTCACACTTTGGTTTATCGATGAGGATGCCAGTTTCTTTCACTTTTTTTACAAGATAACGAACATACGGAGCTGACGGTGCTTCTTTTCTTCCAAAATCTGTACGCAATTTTCGCACACATTCTGCAACATTACCATATGATTTTCAAAGTAATGTCGCAATATTTCCCAGCGTTGTTCAAGCGTATACACAACCATATTCGTTCAGCGGAAGGATAAAACTAATTATCTGTCAAATCAGACATGAGCTAAGTGTTACCATTCACGAAATAAGCATTAGTTAAAAAAAAACGTTAGATGGCGGACCCGATACTTAATGGATAACCCAGTATTAATATTAAAGTCCTTGTCCTTGTCTTCAATTAATTTAAAATTTGTTTCGAATTTTCTTTTACAAAAAAATCTATGTTTCTCTCTCTCCCTCTTTCGCTATTTATCCCCTGTGTAATATATTCCTTTAATATTTATTTAAGAATTCAAAATAATATGAGAAAAAAATGAAAAACACACACACACACACACACACGGCAACGACAAGTTAAAAAATCCTTTTAGAGAATTGATAAAAAGCAAAGTTGCATAGAGAATGTACATGGAAAATCCCTTTTAAGTACTAAAAACAACAACACGCAACCACTACAGAAAAGAAAAACAGCAGCAGCAGCAGCAGCAGCAACAATAATAAACTTCAATAAACTATAGTGGGCCCGACGCAAACATAAACACATGCATGCACAACACGGCAACACAGGCATTTATTTCTGTTTATATTGCTGCCCTGTAACTAAAACACGAGGAGAGAGAGAGAAAGAGAGGGAGAGAAAAAAATTCAAAACTCTAAAGCGTTGTTTGTTGGTGTTCTTGTTGTTTTTCGTCTTTTAATTTTTATTTTTTGTTTTTGTAAAACCATAGACGTCTCGTAGAGTAAAGCCCCACTAAACACCACTTAAATTGTCGTTTAACATGGCAAACTAAACAACAAACATACACATACACACGTATCTACACTCGCACAACAAATGCTCATACTGTTTTATACACATAACGCCACTCTTTCACTCGCTCTCTCTCTCTCTGCTGTCTCTTGGTCTCTTTATAATAAGCACTTGGTGCTGTTGTAGCCTCTGTACGTGTAAAGCTGGTACGACTAATGCACAATTTACTCGTCTATGAACGTAAACGTTTATGCAAGCGTTGTGTGTGTTTATATTTGTTTGTGGGAGTAAAAATATAGGCATGCACCTTCATGCATGTTTAAGTATGTACGTATGCTAAGCTTAAGATGAGTACGAGTATATCAGAGAGAAAAAGAGAAAGAGACACAGGGTGAATGAGTGTTTGTGTTTGGTTTTTTGAGAAAATCTTGTTCAATTTTAAAAGTGGATGACATTAACAAAGTGTAACAACTACTATTTCGTCTTTGTTACAGTGTTTGTGTATACATTTCCTGTCGTTGTTGTTGTTGTTGTTGCTATTATTGTTTATAAAACAAGCCTGCAAGTTGACTAAGAATTCCCCATGTTTTTTTTTCGTTCGTGTTAATATCACTGCTTTATAGACGACGTGCTGCAACAATATGTGGCACAAGCTTAAAATTAAACCATATTTGTGTAAGAAAAATTAATTTTAAAACAACGTGCGAAATATTGTTGCATACTTTCAGGTGAAAAATAAAAAAAATATGTAGCCGCTCGTTGTATTTGTAATATAAATTGTAATTTTATTGTAATAAATATTTAAAACTTTCAAAATTGCACAATAAAACACAATTTCTTTAAATAAAAATTATGAAAAAATCATTGCATACTTTTGGTGTATAAGTCAACCAAATAAATATTTTTTAGCATAAAAAACAAATTAATAAGCTAAGAAAAACGCCAAATAGAGGAATAAAAATTATAAAAAATCATTGCATACTTTTAGTATAACAAAAAAATAAGTCAACCAAATAAATATTTTTTTAGCATAAAAAACAAATTAATAAGCTAAGAAAAACGTCAAATAGAGGAATAATGATGTTGGGCTATGAAGAGGCATAAAAACATGGCACACTTTTAGGCGAGAAAAGTTATAAAAATTCTACAGATAGCTTGTATGGGATGATAGGTTTTGTGTAAGTATTTTTTAACAAATTATGGCATATTTTTTAACAAAATTATAAAACTTAATTGGGGTTAGGTCGCAGCTATTATCGCAAGTACTTCCTAAGAGTGAAGAAAATTGCCATGACAAGTTTCTCAAGAATCTGCTGTTCGGAGTCGACTTTAAACTGTAGGTACTGCCACTCGTAAATAAAATTAACACACACAACATCGCCTGTGATGTGAGAAGCTCTGTTGTAATACAAACTAATGGGCTGTAATGACCAATTAAGAGAGTCTTGAATATGGCGGTTTTTTTCCTTCAGAAGTGCCCATTTTTGAAGAGCACTGGTAAGAAAACTGTGACAGAAGCCTTAAAACATTAAATTTTATCTTCCGCACGCCACCTAAGGTGATTCAAACGCTCGTTTGCAAGCGTGTTAAAAACTGAAAAAAAGTATTGCATATGTTTAGGTGCACAAAAATTTTGTTTTAATGAATAACAGCCAGGAAAAATGTATGACGAAATTTTTGCTTGCGCTGACCACTTGCTATTAATAGTCCGAGTCCATTTAATATTCATGTTCCTTTGAAAGGTTAAGGGTTTGTTGGAAATTTTCTGCTATAAATTCAAGAGCATCTTCCTTTATATTGAAAATTTTATGAAGCCAAGGTGTGGATGGATGTGTAAACACAAATTTTCATTTACAAAAATCAACTCCAAAACACAACAAAACAAAACAAGTCTAAAGCACAGGCAGTAAAACGATAGTAGTTGTAAAGCATACTTTTAGGAGTTGTCAAGACTCAACTGACCGCCAAACAACAACAACAAAAGCAACTGAAACAAACTACAGCAAAAGCACTTTACTGTTGAACTAAGGACGTAGAAAGTATTGTGCAATGAATTATGTTGCACAACCTTTTCTAAAGGCCAACATAAAATGCACAAAAAATTTTTGTTTTTTTTTTTTTTGAGGGAAATTTACAGAGACGCTCGAGAGTTTCGTTGGTTTGTGTATTCGTTTGTTGTCACAGTAATTGTAGACTTCCCTGCTTCCCTTCCCTTTACACTCACCCCTCCGGTTTTTAGTGTCAAATTGTATTGCGTTATGAAACATGTCTAATGCAGGACATAAACAACAGCAACAACAGCAACAACAACAGCAGTTTTATGTTTGAAAATGTTTAACACAGACACAGGCCCGGTTTAAAGGTAAAGGTGTTGGTAACCTTTTGCCAACCACACTCACTGAAGATTGCAAAAGTAACAGAAACAACACAAAAAACGAAAGAAAAAAGAGAAAACTGTTGTCTACTTTTAGGAAATTTAAACACTTACAAAACACTTGGTCTAGGTGTGAGTGTGTGTGCCAGAGTCAGATGTCGTTGGTGGCCAAAACAAAAAACAATAAAGGAACGGGTTTTTGAATTCCTTTTTTATTTTTTGGTATCCTGGCAATGTCGACTACATCTTTGGCCAGCCGGCCATCCATTCCCTGTGTATATGTATGTATGTATGTATGTAGAGTAGAGGTGAGTCTATTATGATATCAAGATTAATTGACAGTTATGGTAGACTTTAGTTTGTTAACTGTTCAGTGAGAAATAGAAAAAAATGTGGAGTTAAAGGCTTGCCAAGGCTTGGTTAACAAGTTTTAGTGACTGTGGCAGTAAACAAAAAAAGGTTGACTGGTAAACTAAAGTCAATATCGAGAGAAATATGGAATAGATATGCAAGACTTTTATTCAAATTGTTTTAAAAAGTTTAAAGCCGCGAATAATGAAGCAAATATTCACCAGAATTGTAGTTCTTGAGGACGTCTCAATAGCTAAGATAGTAAGGAATATCGGAGAAACGACGCAGTTGAGTAGGAGATATCAATGATCATGAAATCGGTAATAAAGGGTGTTTTTTATAGAGGTATAGAACTTTAAGTTGGCATTACTTTTCAAGATGGTGACCGATTTAACAGCTGTCAAGTGATTTATTCTCAGTTTGGTTTGGCAACTCATCATGAATAGACTCACGCCTGAACAACGCTTGCAAATAGTGCAATTTTATTTCGAAAATAATGGTTCTGTGCGGAAAACGTATCGCGCACTACGTCCATTTTATCGTCGACAAAATCGTCCATCAGAGCAGTTAATTCGATTAACCATTGGACGTTTTCGCACCACGTTTACTCTTATTGATAACTCGCATCCCCAGAGACGCTGTACGGTGCGTACAGAAGAAGCTATTGCTGCTGTGTAGAGCGTAGCATTGAGGAAGACCCGAATGAGTCCATCCGCCATCGAGCACAGGAATTGGATCTGTGTCCATCCACTTTATGGAAGATTTTGCGGAAGGATCTTGGTTTGCGTGCTTACAAAATCCAACTCGTGCAAGATTTGAAGCCAAACGATCATCAAGTAAGGCGTAGATTCGTCGAATGGGCCCAAAACGAGATTACCGTTGTTCCCGATTTTCATAAGCGAATTTTGTTTAGCGATGAAGCGCACTTCTGGTTGAATGGGTACGTCAACAAACAAAACTGCCGCATTTGGAGTGAAGGTAATCCTCAAGTGTATGTGGAAACACCGTTACATCCAGAAAAACTAACTGTTTGGTGCACTTTATGGGCTGGTGGGAATCATTGGTCCGTACTTTTTCAAAAACGATGGTGGCCAGAACGTTACAGTCAATGGTGATCGGTATAGAGCCATGATTACTAACTTTTTCATTCCTGAATTGAATAACCATGATGTCCAGGAGATGTGGTTTCAATAAGACGGCGCAACATGTCACACAGCTCGTGCCACAATCGATTTATTGAAAGACACGTTTGGTGACCGCCTAATTTCACGTTTTGGACCTGTGAATTGGCCTCCAAGATCTTGTGATTTAACACCGCTAGACTACTTTCTGTGGCGCTGTGTAAAGTCATTGGTCTATGCGGTAAAGCCACAAACGCTTGACCATTTGGAAGACAACATTCGCCGTATTATTGCCGATATACGGCAACAAATGTTGGAAAAAGTCATCGAAAATTGGACGTCCAGATTGGACTACATCCGCGCCAGCCGTGGCGATCATATGCCAGAAATCATATTTAAAATGTAATGCCACAAGATTATCTTTCGGATAAATAAAATTCATGTCAATCGAATAATCAATCCATCGTTGTTTTATTGCAACTTAAAGTTGTATACCTCTATAAAAAACACCCAATATTATCTGCTTGTCCAGTATAATCGGACATAATTTGTATAATTTTTCTCCAAGAAAACGACAAGCAGGGAAATATGTTCGGCAGCTACGGAAAAAGAAGAAGAAATTGTCATTTGCAGTTGCCAATTTGAAAAGAAGATGAACAATGTACCTTATACCTAATATACCCACTTGGATGATAGAAAAACACTGTTCGACGACTGTTCCACATGACCCAGTTCTTGAATGGTAATATCTGTCCACTTAGATGGCAGAAAAACAATGCTCGACTAATGCCTACATGACCCACTTCATTACTGGTCGTGTTTGTTTCAGAAAAATCCTACACAAATTTGTTAAGGGAGTTTTAGATGGAGAGTATGCCCCCTACTCTTGTCTCACATACTAGTTCTAGCCCTCAATACACAATGCCCCATACAAAGACACTCTTATGAGGATAATTTGCTGATTTCCCACCCGTTCTTTCTCGTACGATTCAATCTGGACTAAATAAGTCGGGAGATCTCGTCTGTTCTGCCTGAAGAAACTTGAAAAAGGATATCTAATCGACCGGTCCACCACATTCATGATCTTCTCTGCATCTTCTCTTGTCAGCTCAACTGTAGTCGTATTACCCACACACCACAATGCCCGACAGGCCAACATCTTTCTGCGAAATGAAATCAATTTCAAGGCAACTTAAATATCCAAATCGAGATCGACAATATCTCCCTTTGTAATCCATTGATGGACTATCTCCACTACCTTAGTGATACCAAATACCTTAACGGGCGTTAGTCTAAGAACAATTTTTGAATAACAGAGCAGGCTCTTAAAAATTCCTAAGTAAAGTTGTTCTTGAATAAACCATAAGAGTTCTACAATGGTATTGTAGATGGAATTATGGAGCCACTCAAATAAATACCAAACGATCGTGACGGCATGACAAAAACTCATGACCTTTTAATTAAAATTGTTACATACATACGTATGCATACGTTTACAATGTAAACTTTTTAATTCAGAAAAAACTTTTTAAATTTAAATTTTAAAATCCAAAAAAAAATTCCAAAAAGTACAAAACAGTTTATTTAAGAGGTTAACGAACCTAATATGCGTGCTTAATCTCTTACAAAAAAATTAAGTTTTTTTTTTAAGTAACATTTGAGCATAAAAAATGATAACAAAACGTTTCAATAAAAAATACGAAAAAAAACTTTCTTAAAAAGACACACCAACCATATGATGTTTTTATTGGTTTTGTTGTTGTTGTTGTTGTTGTTATTATTATTGTTGAAGCTCTTGTTTTTTAGTGGTCATTTATTTATGTTTTACAATGTACGTGACAATGATAAAATGTCAATGTGGAGTTGGAAACAAAAAAAAAACAAAATAAAAATAAACCAAGATTTTGCAACACTGATATCACAACATTAAGTAACACGCACACATAAATACAAAAACAAAACACTCAAAACAAGACAAGAAAAAACAAAAACAAAGACAGCAAATAAATGAACTAACATAGCTCAGAGAGAAGGGGAGAGAGAGAGAGAGAAAGACTGAACAGTTACAACTTGGCAAAAATTGACAAATTTACAAGACAAAAAGTAAATAAATCTATGAGACTTGTAAACAAATACACATAAAATATACATACATACACATTTATACGCTTATACTTCTGCACTAACACATTTACAAAATTATAAATAAACTTTGGAAACATGTTGTAACATGATGATGTTCAAACATTCATCATCTCTTTTTATAAATGATGATCAAAAAACAATATTTACAATCTGTACACACAGACATACACATCCATACACTCTATGTCTGGGAAAAAAATAGCAAACAAAGCATGAAAAAGTAAGAGAGCTACACTCCAAACAAAACAAAACTAACACACATACTACACACACAGGCAATGTTACAAACGAGTTTAACAGAAATCAAACGAAATGTTGACAAAAAAAAAATGAAACGAAACGACAAACGAAAATCATTGTTCGGTTAAACAAACACTCGGTTTTTGTGTGTGTGTGTAAAGAGTTGCTAGCCAACATGGAAATATTATTTCTTGTTTTTAATGCCATTGCTGTTGTTCTTGTTGTTGTTGCTGTTGCCGTTGCTGTTGTTACGTTATTGCTATTGCATGGTGCATACTAATTAAGTTGTATGTGGTCAAACCTCATCGACCAATAAAACATGTTGTTGATCAACTTGTGTATAACAGAAGTTATTAACATGTTGTTGTTGTTGTTGTTGCCGTTATTGGTTGGCAGTCTTTTTTTGTTTTTTTTTTTTTTTTTTTGAAAAAAAAAAAATATGGTATTGTTGTCTAATAATGGGCAAGAGAGGTGAAAAAAATGCTTTTTCCCATGCATATAAATGTAACACTCATTCCCTTTCTCTCTCTCTCTCTTGCTCTTTATCTGTATCCCTTTCAATTGTTTCCATAGCAGCATAGAGTGTGTAACAATGTGTGTATTTTTTTCCTTGTTTTTTTTCAAAATTAATATTCAATAGACGTTTGAAACACTCAATACATAAGTTAAGTTTGTTGCGTGTTGTTGTGTGAATGTATGGCTGCTTTGGCTTTTGTTTTATTGCTTAAGTTTTTAGTGTGCATGTGTGTGTCTGTGTATTTCATCAGTGACATATATTTTTATAGCTGTGTATAGTGTTGTTATTGTATTTTTATTTTTATGTTACATTAGGGAATGCGATTTATTGATCTCCATATTGTTTTGTTTTTTCTTTTTCTCTTTTTTTTTATTTTAACATTTATAAGCTCATTGAAACTTTCTCTCTCTCTCTATCACTCTCTTTCTCTCTTTGAAACTTTTTTGCTGTATGACAGTTAATATAGCGCATCATTAACAATGAAAGTTTTTCCTTTTTTTTTTGGTTTTTAGAAAAACAGCTCAAGAGCAAGAATCCTGTTTTTTTTAAGTGACTTATTAAGCATCGTTATGGCTTCTTTTTTACAAATTGTAGCTAATCAAGGCCAAATAATTCTTGTTATGTTCTTTTTTATTTTATAAAATACTTCCTATTTCCTTATAAAAAAATAAGTATTTTTTCTTTTAATTTTTTTTTTTCTCAAATAATGTTTCAGACACACCACAATTTAATTAAAAAAATTTTTTGGTTTAAGAAACTTTTTAAACCTATTAAAAGTATTAAGAAAAAATAATAAAGAAACTCTGTTAATAAACAGAAAAAATACTGTTATACATGCCAGTAAACTAATAAACCACAAAATTGTTATACTCTGTATAACCGCAAACTCTTCTGGTGGTCAATAACCGACAACAGTTTCTGTAATGCTTTCATTTCATTGTCTTGTAACATTAAATTCAAGTAAATGAGAGCAACAACAAAGCTAGTCTTCTCTTTAACACAATTGCCTGCTTTAATGTAAACAAATGCAATGAATAATAAACCAAATAACCTGTAATAACAAGCATACGTACGTACATACATATAATCTCAGTATTCTCGTATTAAAAGAACACACGATGTTAATATTTCAAACAAACAGTAAAGCAATATCAAGCATTCCTACTTGTATTGCTACCCGAACTCATGTTCATACTGCACGCACACGCACACACACAGACAAAGAAGAACTACTCTGTTAGGAGCTTCTTTGTTTCTAACAACAACTAACAACTTATAGAGAATATCTATAGATTGAGTACGATTTCTAAACATGTCTGCTATATGCTCGTGTGTGTGTGTATTTTATTTTACTGTTTTAATTGCTCTGTTATTGTATGAGTATATCATATGAAGAGCATTATAACAGTTTATAATAAAAACAATTACTACTTAGAGTATGTAGAAAATTAAAAGAGCTTATAAAAGATCTTTTTCATGGTAACATAACAAGAGAGAGAGAAAGAGTTAATTATTGTTTAATTAACTGTTAATATTGTAAGGATAAGAGATAAAGAGTGTATTAAAGAGTATTTGAATGCAAAGAAAAGATGCCAGGAAATATAATTTCTAGTGATATTATAAAGGTTACTTAAAAGCAATCAAACATAAAATTCTTAAGTATTTCTTTTTATTTTATAAAAATTGTTTCAATTCTTTTAATTGTCTGCCTTTCCTAAACACTTTTAAAATTAATTTCATCAAACACAGAAGTGATGTGATATCATTTTGAAACTATTATTGTGGTGTTGGAGGAGTTCTTAATTGAATGTCATCATTTTAATTAAACTCCTTTGAAATTTCTTCAAATTCTGTGTTTATTGCCAAACTTTGCTACCTAGAATTGTTTCGTTTTATGCAATTTTCAATACATTTTATATCCTATATTCATGTAGAATTTTAATAATTGAAACATTTTTAAATGAAAAGATTTAAAATTTTAAAAGAGCCAAAGGAGGTGTATAGGAAAGTAAAAAATATTATTTTCTAAAAATTTTAAAATTCTTTAAAATATTGTTGCAGATTTTGTAAGAAAGTTTGTGGTGATCTCAGTAGTGCCCTAAAAACCAAAAGATTTAGAAAATTGCTTAAAGTCGCCTAACAAAACAAATTTAACACTTAAGCTATGGCGCTTCTGGGCCACATTTTACAACTTTTTACGACAGCGTGACTGAACATACTGTTGCATCGTTCGAGAAAACGTAATTGAACTGTACTTCGCCTACCGCTATGCCGGCGATAAGTAACTGCCGTATTTACAAAAGTGATGCACCAAGTGATTGCCAAATATACCGCCAATTGATGCAAGGTTTCATGAGGTACCAAGTCTTGTCCGGTCAATAACACATTATGTTGACTGACAGAAAACATCTTAGTCTCCCCGAGTAAGAGTAAGAACCACATAAGGCCGGGTCTTAAGCCCCAGCATGAACATCAACTACACGAAATATAAAAAAAAATTTCTTCTGGTAAAAGCCCTGAAAATAAGTAAAATTGCGATGAAAAGTTTTTCAAAAATCTAGCGTTGGGAATCGACTTTACACTATAGGTCCCGGGTGAGTGGTGTGAGAAGCTAGATTGTAATCCTGACTAAAAGAATGTAATGATCAATTAAGTACGTAAGTAAGTTACGCCATATGGCTTCTACTATAGAGATAACCTCACTAATCTGTCAAGGATGCTTATGGAAGGCTAAAGGGCTTCATTAAAAGTTTCGAATGGCTCCAGTTTGAGAGAAAATGGAAAACTTTGGTATCTCTAAAGGCCACAGGGGGCGTAGGTGTATCTATATTCTATAAATTTATTTGCTCTCAGAGTTTTTGCCAGAAATCTGCTGAGAGACAGTTGCCGAGGAAATATTTCTTCGTATGTCGTTTTGCTGAAGATTGCCTGACCTGGGGTCTATCCAATGCCCATTCACGCTGAAGCATTATTCCCTCTAACCACCTTTATATCTTGTCTGGGAATTATCATACTCTTAGTTTCTGTTCTAGAACCCAATCTCTATCTCAAATAAAATCATGAATCCGTCTAAAATCTTATGACGTACACAAGTATATTGGAATGTAGAGATTCTCTTAAGTATTTTTAACTCTTTCTTTATTTTGATTTTATTCCCCTTTTAAAAACATTTTCATTTTTTAAATCCTTTATTTTTTTTTTTTTAATAAATTCTTTAAGGCTTAAACAACAATTTCCTGTTTTAGGATTTTTCTTAAAATTTCTTATTTCTTAAAAACAATTCTTATTTTAAAAATTGATTTTTTTATTTCGTTATTGAAATCCTTTTTACAATACATACCTCCCTTGACAATCAAAACAAAAAAAAAGTTGATGTTATTTTAATTGAAAAAATACAACAACAAAAAATGTGAAAACTTTTCAATTTTAATACTTACGCAACTTGGATTTCTTGCTGCAATCGATATTGTAGGGCAAATCGCATTTCTCATCATTGGGACTGTAATCATTGAATACCATACCATCGGCGCATAATTTTTCGGTTGCCACACCATCACTAAAAAAAAATTAATTTGAGAAATAGGAAGGGAGAAGCAAGTGAATATAATTAAATTACAGTGATTAATAAGAAGTGTAGTCGACAGATAAAACATACATACACTATAAACATGAAAATTTTAATAACACACACATACATAGACTTGAACACGTGTATAAAATACTTTCGTAGCCAAATATAAACACTTATCAGTCCTAATTATAGGTTATATTCTATTGTAGGTCTTAGAAGGCGTTTACACTGGCAGTGAAATTTATATAAGGATGAATAAATAAAGAACGCTTAGCAGTCCGCTTTCTTTTGAAATCAAGTTTTTTTTAAACTTGAAAAATCTAACCAGTCAAGTCGTTTGTAACCGACAACATCCGTTGTCAACAACCTTTTCTCAATAGGTGTCCAGACCGCTTTAATGAAAGGTTATTTGCTGAACTCACTTGGCTTACCTTGAGACAGAGAGCTAAACTTGTAACAACAAAGCTCAATGCAGTGATATCCGGGTCAAACTTAATGGCTTAACACGCTATAATTCTGGGAAACCACAGACATATTTGCGTTCCGACATTAGAATCCTGTATAGGTTGACTAACCACTACAGTTTTTTCCAGGCGAAGGTCATGACCACACTGAAAGTTATGCCGTGCTTGTTAGGTTAGCCAGGCTGCAATCAAGGCCCTCACAAAGTCACCGCAATGTCCGTCCATCTTCTTAAATATCGGAGATTACATACATAATTGGTCTTAACAACGCCTCAGTCAGGATTACGACCTAGCTTTTCACACCACTTATGTTGTGCCCGTTAGTTTTATACATGAGTGGCGGGACCTTGAGAAACTCTTCATGGAAATTTTATTTTTGCTCTCAGAGTTTTTGTCAGAAAATTGCTGAGAGGCATTTTTTTGTTTTGTTGAAGATGTCTGACCTGGAGTCTAACCAATGTCTATTAACGCTGAAGCATTATTCCGTCTAAACACTTCTCCATCTTGTCTGGGAATTACAAGACTCCAATCAACTACTTAAACTGAACCATAGGGGTTATTTATGTTATTGTAGCCATTCTCACGGGCCATTGCATAATTGGTAGGCATGTGGAGAGACTTTGTTTATTTGCAAATGAGTTCTCAAGAGGTTTTAAAAATAGAAATCTGCTGAGAGGAAGTCACCGAAAAAATATTTTTCTTATATTTTCGATTTGATGTCTGACCTGGACTTTGAACCGTGGCCTTACGTCTAATAAGCCAACACACTACCTACTGGACTACAACGACTTCGAAGGTCATGATTATACTGAAAGTTATGCCATGCTTGTTGGACTATGAAATTTTCTCTTAATTTTCTGGGTTAGCCCGGCTGCAATCAAGTCCCTAGCAAAGTCACCGCGATAACAGGTCATCTTCATAAATATCGCGGATTCCTCAGGAAAATTTAGGACACTTTAAACGTAACATAGTAGTGCTAATGACTTGGCCAGGACTGGTACAAAGCTTACATTCCCCTTCATGTTACAGGGCACTGAAGTTTCGAGACACTCAGTTAAAGTAGATTTTTCGGTTAATTTATAGAGAGGCTCAGGTTAATTTATAGTTGGCATCAGAAGAATGCGTGCAAAATTGCTAGGCTTTGCTAGACTAATAGGAATAACAAGAGGACTGATTGAAGTCTTCTTCAAGATCTAAGAGCCTCACTTAAGAGGGATTGATTTAAATTTGTTTATAATTCAAGACATACATAGCTTAAGGCATAGCCAACCATTAAGTAAATAAATCAGACTTCCATGAAAGGTAAGATTTTTTTATTAAAAAAAATTTCAAAACTTTAAACAAAATTCGAAGCCAGTGTAAACACAATTTCTTTCCTTTTTCTTTGTTTTTTATTAATAATTTATACACAATATTACATCAGGTATACTAATAAATTACTACACAATGCTTATATGCAAGTGTATGTCTCCTACACACATTGAGCGAAAGAAAGGGAGGGAGAGTGAGAGAGAGAGCGTAAGATTGAATAAGAGTTTATGTATGAGATTTTCTAAATCTCTAAACACTCTGTTAAAATATTTTTGCTTGCTTGCTGGCACACACATATCATGCACACTCAGAGACAACGTTCGTTTACGCAGATAAGTATTTATTTATTCCCTGAGGGTGTGTATGTGTAACAGTATGTGTAAGAGCATGTAAAATGTTGATTTCAAAGGTAATTCTTTATTTAATTGAGTGTTTTGCTGTTACTCTCTCCCACTCTCTCTCTCTCTCTCACTGTCGTAATAATAATACAAGATGCGAGGATATAAATGAGAGCCGCTGTACTGTTATAATATTTTAGCACACTCAGGGAATACATTTAATATTGTTTTTTATATACATATTATAACATAAAATGGAGGAATGATGGAGAGAGAGAGAGAGAGAGGAAGTGTGTGTGTGTGTTTCTAGGTATAACAGTATTTGTTTATATTAAGAAGCATTTGGGGATTTAATGTTTTAAAGAATACTACCACCGCCACTACAATTTACTTTGATTAGTTGTGTGCGTATTCGGTATGTTTGAAAGGGAGAGCAAGTGTCGTTACTATACAAAGGCGTGTGGATGTTAGTTTTAACACACACACACACACACACAATCACAGTGTGATGTAATTACAGATAAGAATATAACACTGCTAACGTTTCAGTTATTGTGACTGTGCGAGTGTTTGTTTTATTAATAACTGTTAAACAAATTAAACGATATTTTATTGAAGTGTCAACCCCCCATAATTTTAATTGACAGGCAACTATAGAAAGCCTGTAGGTAAGCCCAAAAAAGATTGTCACAAAATTTCCTTTGGAAATAATACTTACACACACGCATAGTATTTATCGCATTGGTCTTCACTGGCATAGAAACCATTTGGTTCTGGGCAATGTTCGGTGGGCACGTAATCTTCTGCTACTGGTGGTGGATCGGTGGGTCGTTTGGGTAAATGCCTCTGAGAGGCTGGATGGCCAGCACCCACTCTAAAGCCGGGACGTTGAGCCAAACAGCAACCTAAAAATAAACCAAAAAAAAAAGAAAAAATTTAACAATTTCTTCATTTCATTCTATTTTTATAAAAGATTTCAAGGTTATTTCGCTCTTTACTTGCAATATGTTTTCTTTGCTTGTTTGTTTAAATATTAAGAGCATGTGTTACACGTATGTCAAGTGTAACATTGTGATCTTTTGTGAAAGTTGTTCATTGTATGTTTCGTATTATTTTGTTGCACAAAACAAATGCCACTGTATTGTTGTGCTTGTAACTCAGTTTCCTAGTTTAGTTTTTCTAACTCTCAACAACAATATGCCGTTAAAGAAAGCTATTGTGTTCAAATATTTTGAAATTATAAAACCTTTGAAAAGATTTTAGGACACCAGTAAAGGGTGCTCCACTTTGGGGGTTCAATAATAAAATCAATTTGAACGCTATTAAGGCTATGATTTCTGGTCGATCGTTTTGTGGTAGTCTTTTACCACTTTTTCCCTTATTTTGGCTCCTATATCAGCGATAACGTAAAGAGTAATGGTTTTCAACTGCTCTAACGTTAGAGGATTATCCGTTAAAACACGGTCTTTTGACTTGGCCCTACAAAAAAGTCAAATGGTGTCAAATCACCCGATCTTCGTTGTCAAATGATGTCGCCAATACGAGGAATTAATCATTCTGCAGACTTCTCTTGCAGTCCTTTGCACCTTCCTATTAAAATCACATACTGTCCAGTTCGAAATCTTCAATTGCAGAAAATATTGCGTTCAGAACCGTCTTTGAATCTGATTCCTAATACGGACGTCCCCCCGGAAGTCCTGGATATATATACCGACGGCTCTAAACTCGATAATGGGGTTGGAAGCGGTGTCTACTCTGGGAAATTGGACCTAAACATGTCTCTCCGTCTGCCGGACTACTGCAGTGTGTTGCAGGCGGAGGTGATGGCAATTTACCGGGCCGCTCAATGGATTCTCGTCAACGATGCTCCTTTCACTCACGTCTCGATCTTTTCTGATAGTCAGGCCGCGATAAGATCTCTATCGGGTTTCGTGATTAACTCTAGGATCGTTAGGGAATGCCACCTTCTCTCGGGGGGCTTCACCAGTGTCTCTCTGTTGTGGGTCCCCGGGCACAGTGAAATTCCGGGAAACTGTAGGGCCGACGAGCTCGCCAGTGCTGGTGCGCTCCTTCCGGAATCCTCTTCTGTTGAATTGGGTATGACACTTGCCTCGATCAAGTTGCCCATTGCGCGGAGGTTCTTTCGGGACGCCAACCTATCCTATCAATAAAGAGTCCTGCTCCACCGCTAGACTCACCTGGCCTAAGATGGATAGAAGGCGTACCAACCGATTACTTGGTCTTGGTTGTGATGTCATCTCGACTACAGTGGCTGTGCTTACAGGTCATTGCATCATGGGAAGACACGCGGGAAGAATGAGGCTCCCTTTCAACGACTTCTGCCGTGGATGCAGGTCCACTGAGGAAGAGGAGACTGTTGTTCACTTTCTTTGCCAGTGCCCATCTCTTGCTGGGTGTAAATATAGGTTATTTGGCTCCCCATTCCTTGTTAGACTAACGGAGCTGTCATCTATTGATAGGAAGGATATAGCTTCGTTCATCAAACTTTCTGGCTGGTTTTCCAGTGCGGGGTAGTCGTGCCTTTGTTGTGCAGCCCTTGCGCTGACCAACTTCTTCCATTTTCCCTGATTTTGGTGGAACTTGGTTAGTACAGGGACTGTGTTCACCCGTGGCATCACAGCGGGCCGCTATGCATGCTCAAGTGAGCTTTGTGATATCAGAGCTACCACTCCGACCTAACCTAACCTAACCGTTTTTGAAGAAACTTTGTTTTGGAAAAATCGGCATTGAAAAGCTGTTGCCTTAGCACCTGATAAGCATATCTGCGACCTTGTGAGTGATCCGTCGGCTTTAATTGTTGCATGAGGTGAACCGTATATGGAATAGAGTTGCAATTCAAATGCAATATTAACCGTAAGACCTCATAATGAGCCTTAGGAAACGGTCAATGGCTGTAAACGCCTTCACACTTTCTCTATCAAAAGCGATAGTGATGGAAGCGGTAGTGTGTACATTGCGTTGATGAGCAGTTGGTTCAGACCTGTGGTTATATGACCACTAAACAAGTAACCCTTTATCTATGCAATGTCTTGTTATTTATTATTTACTTGGCGGCCCCCAAAAAAATGCACAACAATAGCCAAAAAAAGGAGTTAAAAAAATTGAAACAAAATTCGCCGAGTAACGCTGAAAATATCACAACATCATCCAGCATAGAGACGTTAAAACTGTCAGTTATTTTCCGCTTTTCTTTGCAGAGAGGAATTGAATAGAAAAATTCAAGTTTTTTTTCTTTAGTTTTTCTTTTAAAAGAAAAGTGAAACTTGACTTTGATATTTTTATTTATTTTTTTTTTACATTTTCATCTTCGCAGTGTTATTTATTACGGTTGTTTGGAGATGACAAAAGAATATAAAGGGGGCTTATTAGGAATTATTTTCCAATTAATTTCTATTTTATTTTGCTTTTAATTATTTTCCTTTCAAGGACATTGGCAAATAAAGTGGAAAAATACTATGTTTCTGTCCCAAACTATTTTGAAAACCTTTTGAGAATTTATTTGCAGATAAACGAAGGTTCTCCACATGCCTATCAATTATGCAATGGCCAATGAGAATAGCTGTGGTAACAGAGATGCCCTCTATTGTCCAGTGTAGGTACTAGGGGTATGGTAGTTTCCAGACCAGATGGAGAAGTGTTTAGAGGGCATAATGCTTCAGCGTGAATGGACATCGGTTAGACCCCAAGTCCAGGCATCTTCAACAAAACGAAAATATGAAAAATATATTTCATCGGTGACTTCCTCTCAGCAAATTTCTGGCAAAAACTCTGAGGGCAAATAAAATAAAATTACCATGAAAAATTTTCTCAAAAATCTGTCGTTTGGAGCGTGTAGCTCCTACCACTCATGTATAAAATTAACGCACACAACATAAGTGGTAGGAGAAGCTAGGTCGTAATCCTGACTGAAGTGTTGTAATGACCTATTATGTACATATGTATGTATGTGTGAATGGGCATTAAATCGCATGGGAATAAGTGCCACATGTTGTCTGACTAGCCGGAAGCCAATTCAGGCTTATTAAGTTCATTCCATTTGCGGGTGTTTTTTATAGAGGTATAGAACTTTAAGTTGCAATAAAACAACGATGGATTATTCGATTGACATGAATTTTATTTATCCGAAAGATAATCTTGTGGCATTACATTTTAAATATGATTTCTGGCATATGACCGCCACGGCTGGCGCGGATGTAGTCCAATCTGGACGTTCAATTTTCGATGACTTTTTCCAACATTTGTGGCCGTATATCGGCAATAATACGGCGAATGTTGTCTTCCGAATGGTCAAGCGTTTGTGGCTTTACCGCATAGACCAATGACTTTACATAGCCCCCCATAGGAAGTAGTCTAGCGGTGTTAAATCACAAGATCTTGGAGGCCAATTCACAGGTCCAAAACGTGAAATTAGGCGGTCACCAAACGTGTCTTTCAATAAATCTATTGTGGCACGAGCTGTGTGACATGTTGCGCCGTCTTCTTGAAACCACATCTCCTGGACATCATGGTTATTCAATTCAGGAATGAAAAAGTTAGTAATCATGGCTCTATACCGATCACCATTGACTGTAACGTTCTGGCCACCATCGTTTTTGAAAAAGTACGGACCAATGATTCCACAAGCCCATAAAGCGCACCAAACCGACAGTTTTTCTGGATGTAACGGTGTTTCCACATACACTTGAGGATTACCTTCACTCCAAATGCGGCAGTTTGCGCATCATCGCTAAACAAAATTCGCTTATGAAAATCGGGAACAACGGTAATCTCGTTTTGGGCCCATTCGACGAATCTACGCCTTACTTGATGATCGTTTAGCTTCAAATCTTGCACGAGTTGGATTTTGTAAGCACGCAAACCAAGATCCTTCCGCAAAATCTTCCATAAAGTGGATGGATCCACAGATCCAATTCCTGTGCTCGATGGCGGATGGACTCATTCGGGTCTTCCTCAATGCTACGCTCTACAGCAGCAATAGCTTCTTCTGTACGCACCGTACAGCGTCTCTGGGGATGCGAGTTATCAATAAGAGTAAACGTGGTGCGAAAACGTTCCATGGTTAATCGAATTAACTGCTCTGATGGACGATTTTGTCGACGATAAAATGGACGTAGTGCGCGATACGTTTTCCGCACAGAACCATTACTTTCGAAATAAAATTGGACTATTTGCAAGCGTTGTTCAGACGTGAGTCTATTCATGATGAATTGCCAAAACAAACTGAGAATAAATCACTTGACAGCTGTTAAATCGGTCGCCATCTTGAAAAGTAATGCCAACTTAAAGTTCTATACCTCTATAAAAAAAACACCCTTTATAATGACCCCATAAGACACAAGTGGTCCATCGTTCGGCCATCATGGCGTATATCTAATGCAGCATTTTTGGTTTACTAGAATATCACATGATTTTTCTAAAATCCTTGGGCATATCAGTAAGACCTGTTTACTTTCTTTGGAAAGACTTCCACGTCAGTTTACTACCCAAAAATGTCACTTAAAATATCCCTTTCGGTCTTCAAATCTGATAGATTTGCCCCATTGATTGCTTCCTTTTGTCTCATTTTCTATCACAGTGGAGAGAGATCATAAACTTTTTTAATTCTTTTAAATATTGTGAATGAATTTCAATTGAAATGCTGTTGTCTTATATTTTTAATATGCTTTTAAACGCTATTATTATTACCATTATAACGGCATTATCTACACTTGCTAACTGTCAGACAATCACCCCATAACCTTGAAAATAAAAAACTTTCCCTTTTTTTCTTTCGCTAAATTAGCTACGAGTGTAAGATTGTTTTAAAACAGTCATGCAATCGGTTTGCTTTAATTACCGTGTTTATTGTAAATCTTTGTGTCTAATTTTAGCAAAAATTATTTTCATTAATCACTCTTGTCTATTTACTGTTATTGCTCTCTTACCCTCTCCTCTTTGGCTTTCTTTGTTTTATTTATAAAAGATTGCTTTGTTGTTTTGCTATCGCAAATAAAATGTTGCCTGCCATCATACAGAAATCAACATAATCCGTCTCTGTCTTTGTCCCTGCTCTGTCTCTATCCCTGCTCTGCCTTTGCTCTGCTCTGTCTCTGCTCTGCTCTATTGAAATCACTTTCACTGTGTGTCTGTCTAAATTGTCCACACATTTAAAGTTAATCAACTCAACTCAACTCACTTAGAAACGATACCGTTATGTTTTATTATTTACGTTATGTTTATGTATTTACGTTAACGTATGTGTGTAGTGGTGATAACTAATATGACTGCCATTAGATTTAATTTTTTTCTGAAACTTAATCTGTGTGTGTGTTTGTAAATGATGATGGCTGGCAAACAGTGTTGCTGTGTTGCAGTTTTGTTGTGTTGTTGTTGATTTTATAACTGAAAGTCATTTAATCAGGCAGCATGATTATGCTTTAAGTGTTTAAAAGAAGAAAATAATAAAACAAAACAAAACTTAATAAAGATAAAAGTGGTGTATGAATACAACAAATACAATTCAACTGGTAATTGAAAACATTGAACATTTGTTTAAATTTACTGTGTTATCGATATCCTTAAGGAAGAGATTTTAAAAAGGCTTCAGACAAATAGTTGTGATACCACAAATACTGAATTGGGACTATGGTTACTTGTGCATTCTGCCCAGAGGCAGACAATACGGATTCCGTAAAGCGTTACGCCGTGGGCTAGTAGGTAGTGTGTTGGCTTATTAGACGAAAAACCAGGGTTCGAGCCCCAGGCCAGACATCAAAATAAAATATAAAAAAATATTTCTTCGGCGTCTTCCTCTCTCAGCAGATTTCTGGCAAAAACTCTGAGAGTAAAAATAAAATTGCCATGAAAAGTTTCTCAAAAATCTTTCGTTCGGAGTCGACTTTAAGCAGTAGGTCCCGCCACTCATGTATAAAAAAATTAACACACACAACATAAGTGGTGTGAGAAACTAGGTCGTAATCCTGACTGAAGGGTTGTAATGACCAATTATGTATGTAAAGCGTTACTTTCTAGAAGATAGAAACTGTCCGCCCAAAGATGTCGCTCGGAATCAGCATTGGAACTCCCAGCCTAAAACTTGATAACCCAAACAAGTGTGTTTTCTGGGATGCCTTAATGCTCCACTTGGAATGTGTTCCGATATACAATCTCCATTCTAGCAAGTGTACTCTGAATCTACAGTGCCGTTTTAAAAGGCCTCAGGTTATTCCTGGATAGTCTAATGCATGAGTCAAATTTCTTCGGATTATAATTCCCAACCCATTTGATTTTAGAACAGTTTTTGCCTGTCTTTTCCTACCATTTCGTTGATCATACATTTCCAGACACACTCTTCCACTATACAGATGGATTCTGATCCATTAGCAGCAAACTCTAAGATATCCACATGACCTGTGGTCTCCAGCAGAGAATAACATTATTTTCCCTGCCAAGGTGGCAAATTATCTTCGACTTAACCTAATAAGAGCTGAGTGTTTGAATTTTTCTTCCTGTCCAAGCAGAATTCCGCACATCTATGGATTGGTTAGGCTACTCCTTTTAAGATCATCACAATTTTCCGAAGTAATCGGATTTTTTCATTTTGGAAGCCTAAACTCCCGCTCCCGTGCCAAAATTCATTTCTAACCTCTCCGTATATTGCAAAATACTCCCTTTTTATAAGAGTATATAGCTTCCATACTACATCACTAACTTTTTTGTTACTAAGGCTCGAATCGAAACACTTTCGAATATCCAAGAGTCTATTGGTTCTGTCCAGGGACATAAAAAAAACAAGGGAGCTGTTAAACACTCGATTCTTTAAGTAGTGAAGTCTACTAATGCATCTCGTTTTAGACGAGACTTGTCCCCCATTATCCTAATCATAGTCTCCAGAGTTTTTTCCCTATTATTTACAGCGAACATAGGTCCAACAGATCTTCCGCTAGCATTGTAGAACAAATTAGTGTCAGAAGTGGGATTGCAAAATTTAAAAGTAAAAATTCAGTCAATCTTGTGTGAAGACGCAAAGCGTTTGAAGAGAGTAATTGTGGTTTAAAGATCTCCGTTACAAACATCTGTCAAACAATTGTCCAGTAATTGTTATTGTTTATGCAAAGTGTATAAACAGAGGAATAACAAACGAAGCAATTGTTGTTGTTTACATCAAGTTGTGAACAGTGGCACACAGAATTGTGCGAATAATAAAGAATTTTTATTTTATTTGCAATCTACGAACTTATATTGTAAACGTTTTTAAAAGATAGAAACGTAACAATAGAGATCAAGTTCTCAATGCCACTTTTGCATCAAAACGCGATAAAGTCTGTATTTATTTGAGCAGCTAGATTAGTTCTGAAACAGTTTCTCCAACAGAAGCAATATTTTTGGCAGCACTTACTTTGCGATGATGCAGAGGTTTGGCCATTTCAACAACTCTCTCAGTGCCTTCAAATTCATTCTTTTTAGTTGGATTATGATGACCTTAATCAACACCCTAGTGTTTGAAATGCAGCCAGGCTTGTATCACCGCCTATGTATTCAGTTTTAATTGTTTTTACACATTCTTTGGTGATTAAACGATGTATGTTCATAAATGGCAAAGGTTTCATTAAATAAAGGCCACTTTAGAATGAAGTTATCTAAATGCCAACAGCCTTAAGAGGCAAGTCCGTTTTTAAACCATTAAATGGATCACAAGGCACGTTGAAATTCTATAAGAAAGGTTTACCAAACCAAAGTATTTTACTTTTGCTTGAGTGGTTCATTAATTTTTCCTGCTCCCTCTGCCTCCGTCTTTTTTTGTCACTCATTGTGTTTCTGAGTTTTTTTACCATCACTTTTATAAATTTTCAAGTTTGTTTTCAATGTTAATTGTTTTCGTTATTGTTGTTGTTATTGTTGTTGTCATTTCTAGTTGCTACAATTTTAAAATATAGCAACAACAACAACAACAACAATAACAACTTTTTTCATACGTTTTGCATTAATTGTTTGACAGTTTGAAAGTCAAATACATCTGTTGGACGGTAATCAGGTTTGCTTTTCCTTCTCTTTTTTTTTCCTTCTTTTTTTGTTTTATTTTTTCTTCTTCTTCTCCTTTTCTTTAATTTGATCTGCAAGTGCACGTTTTTTATTTCAAGAAAAAATTGCTTTTTTTTCTTCTTCTCTTGTGTGTTTTAATAGCCCCTCCGTGTATATAAATTTTTATATCGCTTGCTGAGATATAAAAGTCAGTCACTTCAGGTTTTTATTGTGTTTTCAATTTCATTAAAAACAATCAACAACAACAACAACAACTGATGCTGCTGCTGATGCTGCCGCTACTGCTAGGAGTGCCGGCTTAGTTGTCGGTCGAGTTGTCGCCTGTCTTAACAACCTGTTGACCATGATTTTGTAGAAAAAAAATGTTTAAAAAAAAACGAGCAAAAGGTGCAAAAAGATAAAAGTACTTAAAACGACATGAAAAAACTCATGGAATTTATTTCGTTTTTTTTAATTTTTTTAAACAATTTGTCGGAAGTTGTTAATGGCCAGCTGGAAGAGTAGTTTTTTCTGTTTTTTTTATGAAATGAAACTGAATTTAATTAAAGACAGATTAATACATCAAAAATTGTATATAAAAACCGACAAGGCTTAAATAATTGGTTAGTAGGGCCTTTTAGTCAGGATTACAACCTAGTTTCTCACACTACCTACATTGTGTGTGTTAATTTTATCTATGAATAGCGGGCCCAACAGTTTAAATTTCCCTCCGAAAGACACAGATTTTTGAGAAACTCTTCTTGACAATTTTATTTTTACTCTCAGAGTTTTTGCCAAAAAAAGGGAAAGTTTTTTATTCACAAGGTTATGGGGGGAATGTGCGACAGTTAGCAATTGTAGATAATACTGTTATAATAGCTATAATAATAGCGTTTAAAAGCATATTAAAAATATAAGACAACAGCATTTCAATTGAATTTCATTCACAATATTTAAAAGAATTACAAAAAATTGATGATCTCTCTCCACTGTGATAGAAAATGACACAACAAGCAGCAAGAGGGGGCAAATCTATCAGATTTGAAGACCGAAAGGGATATTTTAAGTGACATTTTTGTGTAGTAAACTGACGTCTTGAAGTCTTTTCAAGGAAACTAAACAGGCGGGAACAACCATCGAACTCACCGCTGAGTTCTCGAATCTGGGCATACCTATGAGGACCTGCAAGCTCATAATTGATAATGCGATCGTCGATTCCGTCAACGACAGGTGGGCGGCCTCGGACACGGGTAGAACGGCTTGTAAAATCTGGCCAAGGCTGGATGAGGGGCGCACAATGAGTCTACTTAAACTCCAAAGAGGCGCGCTCAGTGTAGTTGTCGGTGTCATTACGGGGCACTGCATTATGAGTACGCATACGAGGCGCATTGGACTTGGACACCTTGCTAACGACTTCTGCAGAAGCTGCAGAGATGAGGAAGAAGAGGAGACTGTCTCTTATCTGCTGGGTACATGCCCGGCTCTATGCTAAAGGAGAAGGAAGTACTTGGGTACTTACTACATGGATGATCTGGAAGAACTGTCAGAGATTGACATTGGCAGCCTAAATCGCTTCATCAGGAGCTCCGAATGGTTTTGAGACTAGGGGATAACGGATGACTGTGGTAGCACAATGGGCCCAATGCGGCCTAAGTGTGTCCATCCAAAAATTTTTCTTGGATGGGCAGCCACCTCTACCTACCTACCTAAACATGTCTTGCTGATATGCCCAAGGATTTTAGAAAAATCATAAGATATTCTAATAAGCCAAAAATGCTGCACTAGATGTACGTCATGATGGTCGAACGATGAACCACTTACGTGCTATAGGGCCATTATATAAGCAGATGGAATGAACTTGACAAGCCTGAATTGGCTTCCGACTAGATTTCTGGTCAGACAACATGAGCCACTTAATCCGATGCGACTTAATACCAGTTCACACATATGTATATACATTATTAGTCATTACAACACTTCAGTCAGGATTACGACCTAACTTCTCCCGCCACTTATGTTGTGTGCGTTAATTTAATACAGAAGTGGCGGGACCTACACGTTAAACGAACGACAGATTTTTGAAAAACTTTTTCTTGGCAGAGTTTTTGCCAGAAATCTGCTGAGAGACAGTCCCAGAAGAAAAATGTTTTCATCTTTCGTTTTGTTGAAGATGTCTGACCTGGGGTTTAAACCGTGGCCTTATATCTAATAAACCAACACACTATCTACTAGACTACGGCGATTACGAAGACTAACAACACCACAAAGATATTACAAATAAGTAGTTCTGCGGGGTGTGTTACTAGCATTGGAGGCAACAGTAAGTCTTTACTTTTTACAGCAAATCTTGTCTTTCAATACCACTCGCCTCAGAGAATTTTTAAAACACCAGTAAAATAAATTTTGTTTTCTTTTTTTCTTCACTTTAATTAGTATATTCAAGGTCGGTCATGTTATTAACAATACCACCGTAAAGTTAAATTTTTGCTTTAAAAAAAATGTCTCATTCCACCCTTTTTTTTTATGTATTTTAATTGAGATTTTATTTCTCTCACAATCAGTCTTTGACGTCATGCTGTTACATTCTGTTTCATCTTTATACACCATGCCAGGTGTATTTCCAAAGAAAATTCGATACTTTACTGGGAATTTCTATTTGTGTTTGTATTTGTATTAGTATGTTAAGGTAATGTCATGAATAAAACACAACAACTTAGATGTATGAATGTGTGTGTGTGTGTGTGTTTGTATGTAAGAGTTTACAAATTAAGAAGTTTTCATAATAAGCGTCGAGGGATTAATTAATTGACACTCGAAAATGTCAAAAAGTATACACAAAAGCATCACTTTTCATACGATTTGACAAAATATTCCCCCAACACCACCACCAGCACCACCATAAAAACATGTCAAAACATAAATCAGGCACACATACACTTACACTTACACTTACATTAACAGTTGTAAGTGTGGTTGTTTGTATGTTTTAAAGCAGTGGTGCTCAAACACATACTATCATAGTTTTGGTTGTGTTGGTAAAGCAGCGGAGAACAAAATTCAACTTAATTTTTGAGAATCGTACACTGGGAAAATAAAAAAAAATAAAAAAATTGGTTTATTGTGTGGCGTGCATGCACATAATGAACTTATGTATGTATGTATGCATGTATGTATGTATTGATGAATATATTGATGTATATGTGTATGTATGTATGTATTGATGAATATATTGATGTATGTGTGTGTATGTATGTATTGATGAATATATTGATGTATGTATGTATGTATTGATGAATATATTGATGTATGCATTGATGAATATATTGATGTATGTATTGATGAATATATTGATGTATGTATGTATCAATACGTCTGTCGTCAAATTCAAAAAGAAATTTCCGTCATCGAATGGACGGCACTGCTTTGCTAAAGCCAAAGCAACTATGTATATATGATGCCTTTTTAAAAGGCAACGACAATTTATCGTTCTTATATGGTAAATTATTGTAATTTGGTACGTCCGTTTCGTCAACCATGAATTTAAAAAATTCTGCATTTAATTGCAATAATTTTAAAGTCCTATTATTCACTTTAATGTTGTCGAAAAATCCATGGCTAGCCTCGTAATGTCTTTTTATATAAAAAAAAAGATTTGCGACATAAATAGCGATAACACACAATACATTGTGCATTACCATCCATATTCTCTATAAAAAAGAAATCATATTCCCAATTTCCATCAAAAATTTTGCTGCGTGTATTTGCAAAAAACAAAAAATCATTCAGAAAAGTTGCGTAGCGAGATCTTACCTCATCAAGTGCTAAACATCAACTGAATTGATTTTGTTCTCTGAGTTCAACACAAAACAACAAACAAAGCAACAAACACACGATCATTATAAGAAACCACACAAGTAACCTATAGTGTACGTGTATCAACGCAGCGTCAGCAGAATTTTCTTTGCCTATCACATGTGATAGGAAATTTGGATTTTGAGCATCACTGTTTTAAAGAGTAGACGTTTTTCATCTTTATTTTTGTTTGTTTTTGCTTTTTTTTGTTATGTAAACTTTTCTCATAATTTCGTTATTTTTGTGGGTCAAGTAGTTGTGCTGATGCTGGTTTTATAAAAACACACACATACACACACAGATGCACACAAACTTTTATAAACGTTTTATTTTTTCTTTAATTTTCTTAGTTTTTTTTACTCTGTATTCCTTAGAATTACTTTCTTTCTGTTTTACATGCTTTTTCTCTCTCTCTCTACCACTGTCTCCTGTCTCTACTTTCATTTCAGTTGTCGTTTTATGTTAAACAAATTGTTACATTTTTATAACTGTTCTGGCATGTGTGGCTGTGTGTATATGTTGTTGCTTAATTTTCTAATGTTTAGCAGACATCAAGGGACTACAGAAAGAGAAATAGAGAGAGAGAGAGCATCGGAGAAAAAAATGTTTTTCTTTTTTTGTTGTTGTTGTTGTTGTTTCGATTTTGTTTAAGAGTTTAGTTAATGAGTTACTAACAGCACTTTGTATCACAAGAGCCATGCATGCATGCCAGCATGCATTCCATACATACTCGTATGTGTGTTTGTGTATGTGCTTAAGAAAGTTATTAATAGTGTTCTGTACATAGAATTTAATGCATAGAAATTTCTGTTTTTTCCCCGTTATTTTTTGCCAGTGTTTACAAGTGTTATTTAAAGTGGGGGGAACAGCTTGTGAATACAGTTTTTTTGGAAAAGAATTTTCTGTTTTACTAAATAAAATAATTAGAAAGAGAAAGGGAGAAAGAAAAATTATAAATAAAGAGAGAATATTAAATTAGAATATCTTAGACAGCAATTAAAACTATTAAAAAAACACGTGTAAGTGTAAAGCTACTTTAAAAAATAGTAGAAAAAAAGATATGAAAAGGAAATACTGTGAGGCTACAGTGCTCTGTTAGAATATCTGTTACCAAGAGTCTAATACATGATTCTGACCTTCATACCTAATTGGTTATTACAACCCTTCAGTCAGGATTACGACCTAGTTTCTCACACCACTTATTTTGTGTGTTAATTTTATACATGAGTAGCAGGACCTACAGTTTAAAGTCGACTCCGAACGACAGATTTTTGAGAAACTTTTCATGGCAATTTTATTTTTACTCTCAGAATTTTTACCAGAAATCTGCTGAGAGAAAGACGCCGAAAAAATGCTTTTTGTATTTTATTTTGATATCTAGCCTGGGGCTTGAACCCTGGCTTTACGTCTAATAAGCCAACATACTGCCTACTAGACTACGGTGACTTCTGACCTTGTCTTATTGTAATTTCCCATCAAATAAAGTTTCGATTGAATCAAATCCACTTGATTTCAATAGAGTCTTTGCCTCTTTTTACATTCCCATTCGTTGAAAATAACTTTTCAGGTATATTCTACCACTCCACAGAAGTGTTCTGAACCCATCACGGACGTGGAAGCTCCCCTCCTTGCAAGCTCATCTGCTTAGTCGAGAATTTCCATATAAACTGGAAGCAAGCAGAGCGTAGCTTTATTTTCCCTATTTAGGCGATTTAGCTGCTACACACTACCTTCAATTTAACCTCATGAGACCAGAACTTGAGTGTCAGCAAAGAAAATAAAGTATAAAGAATGTGGCATTTTAACATATTTTGGAATATTTTTCAAAAATATTTCATGACGCGGGGGGAAAGATAGAAGGGAAGGTTACAGAAATCAAGAGCGTAACAATGCGTTGTTCTCGTCGTGCGTTTTTGTTGTTTGACCACTTTTTATTTATTTTTCTGGTGTTAAAAACAGACGTCGGCACCAATGTCCCTCAGGGGAAGAACATCTTCGGCTTTTTACACACATAGGACACGAACATCAAGAATGTTCGTTAAAAAGAGCGTAAAAATCTTGTCAGCTTCTAAAGAAGAAGGTTCATGTCGCTTTTTTTCAGACTTCAATTATACACCCAAAGAAATATCACAGTAGTATTCACTAAATATCAATGAGAAATGATTTCGATTTTTGGAAGTATACTTGCCAAGTTAAATACGGTGTCTTTAGTGCCTTAGTGCAGTACAATTTTTCTATATTTTCCGCTAACATATACATATCATTGGGTTAATAAGTAGACTTGAAATTATTACTAACAATTTTCCTCTAGGTTAACACATGCCTTTGGTTATGGATTGGTGAGTAAGAGAGAGAAAATAAGTTGAGAGAATTTATTTTTTTACAGCCATAGAAAAGTGTTAGTAATATACTCGATTTTTATTTTCATTTCATCAACATGCATATGTAAAGCTATCTATCTTTGGCTTGATAATTTTATATAAATAAAAATAAAATAAAAAATCCATTTTATTATTAAAAGAACATAAAGCTATCCATCTTTGGCTTAAAAATCATGGTCATGTTTTTTAGATAAATAAAAATAAAAAGAATAAAAAAACAATTTTTTATTAAAAGAAAAAGAAACGAGCTTTCCAAAGCATTTAAAAAAATTATACTATGAGACAAAATAAGAAAATGAAATACGCCCAGCTAATGACATAGAACATTTTTAACACAAAATATTCTTCGAGTGTTATTCTAAAATAAAATGATAAAGCATCCGCAGCACATGTATTCTTGTCGCAATCTGATCGACAACTAAATCAAAAAACACAAGAATACATACACATGTACATACGTACAATGAGAGCGACACATTGTTACGCTCTTTGTTTGTGTTTATTTTCCTTCTGTCTTCCTCCCCCCCTCATCAAGAAATGATTTTTAAAAAGATTTTGGTGAGAGCGGGTCGTAATGTTCCAACCCGCCATAAGAAATTTTACTTCTACATGATGCGTATTCTTTATATGCATATTCTTTGGTGTCAGCCAGATAGTATTGCTATGTTCAGACAGTATTGCTTTATTCTGTCTTTCGTGCTCTCTGTTTCTGTTGAATTGAAACAGATTACCAGACAGACTTCCGCTTAAAACATGTCCGTGAGTTTTCTTATGGATTTGGAAAATTTTATTGTGGAACCAAAAACTCCTGCTCGTGTTTCAAGGGATCTTGACCTATGTGTATGCCATAGAATAGATAAAGACTAAGCAGCTATCAGATTACTCCATTCATTTTTGTTACCAAGTCTTGCTGCAGAGTATTTCCCAACATTATAGAGTCTACTGGTATTGTGTAGGGCTCCCTACACAGTTAACAAGGGTGCAGCCAGCTTTTAGCATTCTGTAGCTCCCTTATAAATGGAAGAGTATCAAATACACTTCATTTCGTTATCAAGGATGCTCTTGGTCTTAGAAAAATAAAATCCTTCTATTAAAGATTTGTTTTCAATTTTTTCAATGAAAATTGCTTTTAAATAAAATTTCCTTGCAATTGCTTAGCTTTTTATTGCTTTATAAATTGTTTATTAATTAAAAAGAAATCCAGTGATTGCATTACGAGTATTATGTCTCCATAGCAATATTTGTAAATAAAAAAAATTTGTTTGCCTTTCAGTAGCTCTACACATATGGTGTAAGAATGTAAGCCTCTTACCACCATACGGTGTTTTATAATCGAAGATATTCCCTTTCAATCTTTTACAAAAGAATTGTAACTGCAAGGCATTCGATATGCTTTTTTTCTTTTAAAAACCTGCTTATATTAGACAGGAAACAACGTTTATTCATCAACCGGAGATTATGCTGTAATAACAGGAAGTATAGAGTGACGTTTCTTTAAAGGAAAAACTTCAGTCGCTGCTATCTGTCAATCGTGCAGAAAAAATATATGTAAAGTTAGCCTAAGGCATTGAAATTTTGTTTATAAAAGAGAAAAAATTTAATTTTAAATTTAAAAAACAAAATTATTTCAACATTTTATACAAAATCTTAAAGGATTTCAAACTAGAAAACCAACGGAACTTAGTAAATTCATCAATACGACCCTTTAGCCAGGATTACAACTTAGTTTCTCACACCACCCATGTTGTGTGTGTTAATTTTATTCAAAAGTGGCGGAACCTGATGTTTAAAGTCGATTCCGAAACTTTTTTTTGGCAATTTTTTTTATTCTCAGGGTTTTTGCCAGAAAACTGCAGAGAGAAAGTCCCCGAATGAAATATTTTTTCATACTTTGTTTTGTTCGGGTTATCTAAGCAAAGGCCCATCGTGTAATACACGATGATCGTGTAATACGATACACTGCCTACTAAACTATTGAGGCTTCAAGCTGCCAAGGTATTCCATTATCAAGAGGACCTTTGTAAATTTTTAAAAATTTCTCTGCCTATCCTAAGGCGTTTAAATTTGTTTTCTTGCATTAAAACCGGTTAAAAATATAAAAAATTTTAAATTTTTCAATTTATCTTCTATTTAGCTGCCTAATTCATTACCTTTGCAGCTTTTTAAAATTTTTGCTGCCTATCCTAAGGCGTTTAAATTTGTTTTCTTGCATTTAAACCGGTTAAAAATATTAAATTTCTTTAAATTTTTCAATTTATTTTCTATTTCTAAACATTTAGCTGCCTAATTCATTATTAAGAGGTCCTTTGCAGGTTTTTAAAAATTTTGCTGCCTACGCTAAGGCATTTAAAATTATTTTATTGCATTAAAACCGTTTAAAATTATTAAATTTCTTTAAATTCTTCAATTTATTTTCTATTTCTAAAAATTTAGCTGCCCAATTCATTACCAAGAGGTTCTTTGCAGCTTTTAAAAAAATTTGCTGGCTATCGTAAGGCGTTTAAATTAGATATCTTGTAATAAAATTGTATAAAATTGTTAAATTTCTTTAAATTCTTCAATTTATTTTCTATTTCTAAACGTTTCATTGGTAAACATTGATTTTAAAGTTTCCGTTTTTAACCATAAACCAAAACATTTAGCCTACTTTTAGGCTTTGGATGAAATTAAACAATCCGTTCAAATCAACAGTTCTCTCTCTCTCTCTGATTTTACAGCTGGCAACGGCATTTCATAAATCATTTTAAATCCATTTGATTTATAAATGTGGTATGAAGGGGGGCGGAGGGGTTTGCACAATTCAAATATTTTATAATTAAAATTATTTTACAAAACAATAACAATAACAATAATAACGTTATTGTATGATGGCGATGATATTTGGTTGTTGTTGTTGTTGCTGTTTTCCTGTAAAAATAAAATCGCAATACATACCAATACAGGAATAAAAACCCCAATATTTAATGCGATTTAAATTGATAATTTCAACACATTGTGTCTCTCAGGAGGATAGTCAGGATGCAAGGGTTTAGTGTACAAGGGCTTACGTACATATTTTATTGGTTAGAATGGCACAAAAATTTTTAATTATTTGAAATGTGCTGCATTTCAAATCCCCTATTGATTTTTGTTTTCTCTTTTCAGTGTTTTTTTTTTTTTGATTAAAAACATTTAAAATTTGTTGGAAATGAATTTCAGAAATTTCCATATAAAAACGTGATTTTTACGCTAATTATTTGGAAATTATGTAAAATGCTTGAATGCACATACAGAAAATATGTATGTATATCTGTCTGTATAAATATTTAGAGCTTTTCATATCAACATTTCTAAATAAACATGATTGAACATGTTTATGTTTATTTAAAATCTATTTTTCCAATTTTTTTCTCTCTGTTTGGTTTTGTTTTTGCAACAGCATGGATTATTATTTTCGGGCCCACTTAAATGTCGCTTAGTTTAGTTTAGTTAAGTTCTCCCCCCTCCACCCCTAAAACAACAATAAGGTTAATCAGATTAGTTGTAATGTAATACACCATACAACACAATCTATGTATGTCAGCTAAATACGCTGTAATTAACAATATGTCGTTACGATGGTATCAGCAAATAAAACTGTTTTGGATTTCTAGGAATTCATTATTGTTTTTAGAGCTAAAAAAAATATTCACAAATAAAGGGTTATACACCAGAGATCAGCAATGAATCGTTTTTTCATCAGTCATAAGCACTCATGAAATTTTGGACATAAATGAGTCAACAATATTGAAATTTAACTACAAACTCTGATTCATTCATACTCATTACAACGTTCATTTATAAGAGCAGGTTGTAATGAGTATGCATACAACGTTAACATCAAACTCATACCATTCGAAATATGTTTGATTCATAAGCCTACTTACTCATTTAGATTTATAACTTTAGACTTTAGAAAAATACTTATAATACTGTTACGCAAATCGAAACGAGCTAATATCGTTTAACAATTTAAATGATAAACAAAAGAAACACGATACAAATACACACGAACACTAAGAATACAATAAACATGTTGATTATCTAAAGCTGCACACACACATATGTATGACGAACCTGGTTGCGCTCGGTACCAACAACAACATGTATGTGACAAAAAATGGATAGACAACATAAGTAAAGTACACAAACAACAACGTATTAGCAATAGAGCTCTCGAGAAGGCGAGATCACGAACCTTCCACTTCAAGAATGTTCGTTAGACTGGTTGTGTCGGACTATAAAAGGGCTGGACAAAACAGGCAGCAGTCAGTAAGGATTCAGTCAACCATGTGTGAAGTTGCGTGTGAACAAAATAAGTCGTGGTTGTAAAGATCCAGTGAATACTTGTGTGAACTAGTAAAGTGAATAAACAGATTATTATTGTTGTATCGTTAAGTTGTATGCGGTGGCACACAAAAGTAGTGTAGAGAATGAAGAGTTTAACTGAAATTAAATTAAGCACATTTGTTTTTACTTTGTTTGCAATTAACGAGCTCATATTTAAACGTTTTTAAAAAGGTAAAAACGTAACAATACTTATAAATGATTCGAGTACCTTGAACCATTCAGCAGAATTTACAGTCTTAGTACATTTACAAGAAAAAGAAAAATGACACATAAGCAAAAAAGACAGAGCAGCAATCAGATCAAACACACAACCTTCTAGTAAGTATTTTAATGTTCGTATGCGATTCCTACTTACTTTGTGATTCTTCTGTACGTTGAGTTAAGGAGAGTCGAAATCAACAACATCATACGTGTTGTTAAGTATGAATATGATTAGTACTTCAAACTTTGAATATGAGTAGAGGAGGTTCCATGATATTAAAATAAGTATGAATGCTTATAAGTATCAGAAATTGTGAGTATGATTCGATTCTACTCATCTTTGTGAATACTCATTGCTGATTTCTGTTATACACACATAAAGATGGGATTTCGTTATTTCTCTACAATACTTGGGCTTTGCCCCACAGTCTACGAAATACAGTGACATCTTGAACAAAATGAAATATGAAGAGAATATTTCTTTTAGCGACTTCCTCTCTATAGTTTTCTGGCAAAACTTCTAAGAATAAATAAAATTGCCCTGTTATTCAAAGTGGACATTAAGCTGTAGGCTTTGTCTGTCATGGATGATGTGACAAGCTACGTCATAATCCTAGCTAAAGCGTTGTAATGACCAATTAAATAACAACAATTACTTTTGTTCATCATATGTTCATCAGATGTAAACCTGTTATGATTTCTACGTTTTCTTCATGGCCACTCCTTAAATAATTATTTAAAATTATCATTTTCTTTTTTTTTGTAAAATATCGCATATTTAATATGAAATATTTTGCATGTAAAATAGCACACAATTAAATTCGACCTTAACCACACTATTCCAATCAAAAAACAATCAAAAAAACAAAAACAAATAAAAACCTTCACTTTTGTTTTGGTTTTTTTGCTCTCGTTACAACTCATCTGTATGCTTTTGTTGTTGTTGTTATTGTCGATATTCAATATAAATATTGATAAATCTGTGCATAAAAAGTAGTTCATTTCATCGACATCTCCATAAACACTTACACTAACACACACACACACTCACTCACTTGCTTGCTTACATGTATGGTCACACAATGTTATGCAAATCCATACACATTTACTTGCTATAACTCTGTTGCTTACACTCGCTCTCACTCTCTCTCTCTCTCTTTACTTTATCTCTCTTACACAATTGCATTGTTTTGTTTATTTTGTGAGTTGGGTTTTTTTTTCGTTATTTTTATTGTTTTTGTTCATTCAACATATTGTTTTTGGGGTTTTTTTTCCTACAAAAAACTCTATTTTTGGTTTTGGTTTTTGTTGTTGTTGTTGTTATTGTTAAACACACTGATTATGCATTAACATGTTCAATATCGACAGCAAAACCATTTTTTTCTTGTTTTTTTGTTTAACAAATCATTACTTTGAGTGTAAAATTGTTGAGGATTTTAACAAAAGGGCGACATAGCGAGAGAGAGAGTATGAGTGTGATAATGTGTGTAACTGTGTGTAAGCAATACGAAAACAACAAATACAAAATAAACTCTATTTATTTAAAATCAGGGAAATATAAGCATACAAAGACACTCAGTCATAAAAAACTGTACACACTTTCGGATTTAGGATTTTAAAATGTGATATTGGATGGTAATATTTTAACGGCGTGAAATCAAAGGGAAAATTCAGGAAAAATTCAAAGAAGAAGTATAAATTGATAAAAACTAAAAGAAAAATAGCAAATAATGCATGAAAACAAAGTCTAAAAACAATGGAAATAAAAAAGAAAAGGAAAGGAAAGGAAGAAATTGTTAAAAACAACACGAACATTATGATGTCAGTAATGCCAACGCCGTTATACGCACATAAAGGGTGTTTTTTATAGAGGTATAGAACTTTAAGTTGGCATTACTTTTCAAGATGGCGACCGATTTAACAGCTGTCAAGTGATTTATTCTCAGTTTGGTTTGGCAATTCATCATGAATAGACTCACGCCTGAACAACGCTTGCAAATAGTGCAATTTTATTTCGATAATAATGGTTCTGTGCGGAAAATGTTTCGCGCACTACGTCCATTTTATCGTCGACAAAATCGTCCATCAGAGCAGTTAATTCGATTAACCATGGAACGTTTTCGCACCACGTTTACTCTTATTGATAACTCGCATCCCCAGAGACGCTGTACGGTGCGTACAGAAGAAGCTATTGCTGCTGTAGAGCGTAGCATTGAGGAAGACCCGAATGAGTCCATCCGCCATCGAGCACAGGAATTGGATCTGTGTCCATCCACTTTATGGAAGATTTTGCGGAAGGATCTTGGTTTGCGTGCTTACAAAATCCAACTCGTGCAAGATTTGAAGCCAAACGATCATCAAGTAAGGCGTAGATTCGTCGAATGGGCCCGAAACGAGATTACCGTTGTTCCCGATTTTCATAAGCGAATTTTGTTTAGCGATGAAGCGCACTTCTGGTTGAATGGCTACGTCAACAAACAAAACTGCCGCATTTGGAGTGAAGGTAATCCTCAAGTGTATGTGGAAACACCGTTACATCCAGAAAAACTGACTGTTTTGGTGTGCTTTATGGGCTGGTGGAATCATTGGTCCGTACTTTTTCAAAAACGATGGTGGCCAGAACGTTACAGTCAATGGTGATCGGTATAGAGCCATGATTACAAACTTTTTCATTCCTGAATGGAATAACCATGATGTCCAGGAGATGTGGTTTCAACAAGACGGCGCAACATGTCACACAGCTCGTGCCACAATAGATTTATTGAAAGACACGTTTGGTGACCGCCTAATTTCACGTTTTGGACCTGTGAATTGGCCTCCAAGATCTTGTGATTTAACACCGCAAGACTACTTTCTGTGGGGCTATGTAAAGTCATTGGTCTATGCGGTAAAGCCACAAACGCTTGACCATTTGGAAGACAACATTCGCCGTATTATTGCCGATATACGGCCACAAATGTTGGTAAAAGTCATCGAAAATTGGACGTCCAGATTGGACTACATCCGCGCCAGCCGTGGCGGTCATATGCCAGAAATCATATTCAAAATGTAATGCCACAAGATTATCTTTCGGATAAATAAAATTCATGTCAATCGAATAATCCATCGTTGTTTTATTGCAACTTAAAGTTCTATACCTCTATAGAAAACATTACATACGGAATTGGTCATTACAACTCTTCAGCCAGGATTACGACTTAGCTTCTCACGTTATACGTACACGGCTATAAAAAAGTTGCATTTGAAGTGAACAAAACTGACAGTTGCCTTAATGGGCGTTGCTTACTTGGATCCTATAACTTTTAAACATTTTTGGCGCACTTAACAAAGGAATTCCTGCTTCTTCCTCTTCAGGGACCGGTTCACCACCGTTTGCGATACTTTACCATGCATTGTCTGTGATTTTTCCCCAATATAATGGTCACACGTGATTCTATTTTCAACGCATGTAATCATTCCCTTCCGAAATTGTTGGATTTTGTTTTATGAAAATATTTCACTCACATGTTAAGTCATGTGGCTCAAGAACATCACGCTTTTGTGTGCGATTGATGATGAATGCCTAGTTTTTTAGCAATATCTACGGAGCTTTTATTCCGATCTTTCTTATTGAATGATCGATCAAAGTGATTTAAATTTTTAACAGCAAAATTTGCAGATCGAAAACATGCAAAATAACTTAAAATTTCAGAAAGGTTTCTAGCAGTCTGGAATGCATTTTTCTCCTTTTGTACATACATACATATATAGTTGCTCATGACATCCCTTCAGTCAGCATTTCGACCTAGTATCTCTTTCTGTAATATTTCGAATTTTCATGAAATCTTAAACGTGAATAAGTTTTCATAGTATAAAGTTGGTTTAATAATGTCTTTTCAGAAGGTAAAGCTTAGAATTTTGGCTTTCAAACATTAATCAACAATTTTTAAACGAATTTATTCGAGAAACCAATATTTATTTTAAAAAAATCTGAAACTGAAATAATTGCCAGCAATGTTGAGTCACTTTTGATACTGGGTGTATAGTTAAAGGGCTCAAAAAAAAAAGAGAGTGAAAAATAGAGAGAGAGTGTGTGTGTTATTGTAAAGGGCTTAGTAATGTTATCGAGTGTTTACAAGTAATTTTTATTTTTTTTATTTGTATTTTAGTTTATCGAGTTTATTGAGATAAACTAAATAAAATTATTTTCTATTTTTATTTTAATAAAAAATATCAAATTTATGTAAAATGATAAAATGGTAAAATTTTTGGAATCAAAACAAAAAAAATTAAAAAAATTTTAAATTGTAAAAATTTAATCGTGCTGTATTAGATAATAAAAGAAGAAAAAAAAACCAAAACAGAAAATATTAAAGTTTTGTTCTGACTTCATTTTGAAATTGTTGAATTCATATTCTATTTGCTTTTACATGAGAAAATATTAAAAATAGAAGAAATATTAAAGGTTGTAGCAAAGAGAATAAAGTATAAAGAATGTGCATTTTAACATATTTTGGAATATTTTTCAAAAATATTTCAAGACGCGGGTGGAAAGATAGAAGGGAAGGTTACAGAAACCAAGAGCGTAACAATGCGTTGTTCTCATCGTGCGTTTTTGTTGTTTGACCACTTTTTATTTATTTTTCTGGTGTTAAAAACAGACGTCGGCACCAATGTCCCTCAGGGGAAGAACATCTTCGGCTTTTTACACACATAGGACACGAACATCAAGAATGTTCGTTAAAAAGAGCGTAAAAATCTTGTCAGCTTTTAAAGAAGAAGGTTCATGTCGCTTTTTCCAGACTTCACTGATACACCCAAAGAAATATCACAGTAGTATTCACTAAATATCAATGAGAAATGATTTCAATTTTTGGAAGAATACTTGCCAAGTTAAATACGGTGTCTTTATGGATTTAGCGCAGTACAATTTTTCTATATTATCCGATCACATATATATATCATTGGGTTAATAAATAGACTTGAAATTATTACTAACAATTTTCCTCTAGGTTAACACATGCCTATGGTTATGGATTAGTGAGTGAGAGAGAGAGAATAAGTTGAGAGAATTGATTTATTTACAGCCATAGAAAAGTGTTAGTAATATACTCTATTTTTATTTTCATTTCATCAACATACATATGTAAAGCTGTCTATCTTTGGCTTGATAATTTTAAATAAATAAAAATAAAATAAAACATCGATTTTATTATTAAAAGAACATAAAGCTATCCATCTTTGGCTTAAAAATTAGGCCATGTTTTTTAGATAAATAAAAATAAAACAATTTTTTATTAAAAGAAAAAGAAACGAGCATTCCAAAGCATTTAAAAAAAATTATACTATGGGACAAAATAAGAAAATGAAATACGCCCAGCTAATGACATAGAACATTTTTAACACAAAATATTCTTCGAGTGTTATTCTGAAATAAAATGATAAAGCATCCGCAACACATGTATTCTTGTCGCAATCTGATCGACAACTAAATCAAAAAACACAAGAATACATACACATGTACATACGTACGATGAGAGCGACACATTGTTACGCTCTTTGTTTGTGTTCATTTTTCTTCTGTCTTCCTCTCCCCTCATCGAGAAATGATTTTTAAAAAGATTTTGGTGAGAGCGGGTCGTAATGTTACAACCCGCCATAAGAAATTTTAATTCTACATAATGCGTATTCTTTATATCCATATTCTTTGGTTGTACGAACTCCCACTTGGTTAAAATTGTCCTATAAAGCATGCTGGAAAGCTAAGTTATTAAGCTTTACTTTATTAGAACACAATATTGAAATCCTGTGATGAAAATTGATCGCTTTTGATCTGATAATTCAATTAATAAGTAAAACTTCCCAAATCTGTCATATGGAGTCGACATTAGACTATAAGTCCCACCATTAATGAATAGAAATTAACAACAATAATAAAAATTAAGTCAAGAGTTTTAAGTCGCCGTAGTCTAATAGGTAGTGTGTTGGCTTATTAGACGTAAAGCAGGGTTCGAACCTCTGGCCAGACATTAAAACAAAATAAAAAAGTATTTCTTCGGCAACTTCCTCTCGCCAAATTTCTGGCAAAAACTCTGAGCGTTAAAATAGAATTGCCATGAAAAGTTTCTCAAAAATCTGTCGTTCGGAGACGACTTTAAACTGTAGGTCCCGCCACTCATGTATAAAATTAAAACACACAACATAAGCGGTGTTACAAACTAGATCGTAATCCTGACTGAAAGGTTGGAATGACCAATTATGTAGATATGTATGTATGTAAAGAGTTTTCAAAGCAATCAAGCAAGCTTGGTTCCAATCGCGTTGTGTAATTAATTTCAAAATAATTGTTTTTTTTTATGGAAAACCATCGCATTTATTTTGTATTTTATAAATCCGTAGTAATTAATTTCTTTTGTATTTTTATTTTAATTATTAATTTAAAAACCGGAAAGTTTTGACGTCATAGCATTCTTAATTAAATTTTTTTTAATTGGTTTTAGCGTTTTTTATAACTGTAATAATCAGAATATTTTTTTTAAGGTTCAATAACAAATCTAAGAACCGGATATTAATCAAACAAGGATTCTTAAAATAAATATTTTACCAAAAAAAGAATACACAGAAATTTATGTTTTTAACATTTTTATTTATTTTTTAAAACTGTAATAATAATTCAGATTTTTTTATTTAATATTAATATTAAAACCGGATACTTTTAATGTCACAAAATAATTTTAATTTTTTTTCTTAACATTTCCAGTTACTCACCTATAATCATGGCAAATATTAAAAGTTTAACGAACGCCATTTTTATTTTTTATTTTTTTTTTTAATATTTTAATATTTTTTTATTTAATATCTAGAAAAATAAAACAAAACCGTTATGCAATATTAATTATTTTTAAATTGATTTCTTAATTATTGTTTCTTTCTTTTTTTCGATTTATTTTTTAATTTCTTTGTTTTTTTTTTTCAATTCCAATAATCACACACCTTTTCTTTTATTTTTTAATATTTTATAAAATTTTTTTTATTTTTTACACTTTTTCTTAAAAAAAATTAAGTTTTTCGAAAACAAACTGTTGGATTTGTTTTCTCTTGGCGTTCACTGCGAAGACTAGAAGCCACTGAAGGTTGTTTCCATGTTAAATAATGAAAAAAAAACACACAGAAATGTTTTGTTAAAAATAAAAATCAAGAAAAAAGAAAGAAACAAAAACAAAAAAAATATTATTATTAACCAAAAAAGAAAAAAAAAACAAGAAATAAAAAAATTAAAACAAAAAAATAAACTTTTATTAGCTGGCTGGCTGTGTCTGCTGGTGTGCCACTTTAAATCTTGGCAGAGGCCAGTTCGTGGCAATTTAGTGGCAGTGCTCATATGCATAAAGCCACTGTTGTTGTTATTTTTTTGTTTATGTTTTAAATACTGGTTAATAAACAATTGTTTGGCAGCTCTATCTGTATCTTAGCGATTGCTTGCTATTACTAAAGGTGTTAGCAGTAGTGGTGATACCTGTTCACTTGATTTTTTCTTTTAAATTTTTTCTTTAAATCACGTTTCTTGAATCATAAATATTTCTATTGTTTTAGTTGTATTTTTTTTTCTAATTTTTTTCAATTTTAATTCAAAAAAATATTATCGTCTTGTCTTCTATATGAAAATGCAATTGTCAGTGCATAGTTTACTATTAAAGACAGTCATTTAAAGGAGTGTAGTCTTTAAAGCCTTTTTTTGGCGTGTGAGGTAGGGTTTAAAATTCGCACTTACAGTGACCGTTGTCAGCTACGTCGAGTGGAGCTTCCACTAAAACAGTCCCTCCTACTCTTCTGGAGATACTCCCTTCCCGAGACGGCTATCTGCATTACTTCGGGAAGGGCCCAGAACGACGTCCTGTTAAGGACCGTTGTCTACTCTCCCACGTCTGGGTACGCCATATTGGAAACCAGCCTCATGCTAATGGCTCGTCTTCTCATGTATCATTCTGCCGTACTGTATCAAGGTCGACCTTCTTCCTGCGGAGTACACATTCTACGTATCTTCTCACAGCGTTCCACTTCGTCTCACCTTCGATCATTGCGTCAGCAATGTGTTCGCCAATCTGTTCCATCAACACATTCTTCTCGTCTTGCCATTTGATGCCATGGAAGAATGTGTGTTCAGCGTCGTCGCTCATTTCCTCGCAATAAATGCAGCCGGGATCATTCCCCGTGCCCATGCGGTGTAGATATTGTCGGCAATAACCATGACCCGAAAGAAACTGGGTCAGGAAGTAGTTAATTTCCCCAAAATTTCTCTGTGTCCATGCTTCTATAGATGGAAGAAGTCTAGCTGTCCATCTTCCACTTGTTTCATCGCTCCATCTACTTTGCCATCGCCGTATTGTTTGAGATCAGACATCTGCGGTACTAATGGCGAGGTTTTCCCTCTTCGCTTACCATAACCTTCTTCGCTCGAGTGCCAGCAAGTCGATAGGTGTCTCACCTGTGATCACGAGGACTGCGGCGCCAATCTTTAAATCCTTAAATGTTAAGCATTTAAAAGCACAACAGAAAAGTGAGTTTCTTTTCTACCACATTTCTTGTCAATCAGCCGTCGAACTTCGAATATAGTAGAAAACAAGTCTAACTCTTTCCCTCGCCATTTTTTGGCCATAGCATCACGAATATGTTATAAATGGAGACATTAGAGAGGCTCTGTTTGATTTTCCCCTCTCAAAAAGCCATAAACTGGAAAAATTAATTCAAGTAGTTTTCGAGAAAGCCAACCAGTGGGGTTAACTTAGGTGGGGAACCCCCTTGAAGGAAGAGATCCAACTTAGGCCAGCATTAAGGCCCATTTCCAAAAGAGGAAACAATCCCAAATTCAAAATAGTTAAAACTTTAAGCTTCATTTAGCAATTCATAAGTTTTAGTTGACCTTTTTTTCTTTTGAAATTGTACAAGTAAACTCAAATGGAGTCAAATTGTAGTAAAAAATCCCTTTTTTTGTTGGTGTTGGTGGTTACCCTCCAAATTGTTATTGAAGTTATTAGATAAGCAACTTAAATGCAGAAAAAATAATGCCATCTGTTGAAAATTCCAAATTTTTTATGTCCTACCCCCAAAATATTGGCTTAAAAATAGTCTCTTGAAGTCTTCCAATTTCAATTTTAAATTTAAAATTTAAAATACACATACAAACACACACATAGGTTTAACAGATTTGCAATACAAAAGCAAAATAAAACCTTTAATGCCAATTAAATTTTTAAACCTCTTATCAATAATTTATAAATGAAATGTCGCTCATTTTAAATACACAAAAAAACAAAATCTGTTCACAATCTTCGATTTAATGAGGCAAAACAACAACAATAATAATAATAATAATTCCCATTTAAACCCACATATGCGAAATTAAATTTTCCATCTGCCAATAACGATTTCATTCTTTTCAAGGTTGTGTTTACATTTAAACACACACACGATCGGTGGTTTGAAATGTACGTAAATAAAACTGAAAAAGTCTGTGGTGTAAGTGTGTGTACACATTACACACGTTTTTTCTTTTATTGTTTTGAATAAACACCACCACCATATTGCTGTTGTTGTTGTATTTGGTTTCAATGTATTTGATTAGCGGTCTCTTCTTTTGCTAAAACAAAAGCAAACGCGACAAAGCAGGCACGACTGCGCAGTGGTTTTTACATACAAGAAAAAACATACCCATACCCACATACAACTGCTTAACAAAAACAACAATTTTAAAACCAGTAGTAGTAGTAGTATTAGTTGTAGTTAAACTTATTTTAACTATCGTTTCATTATTTCGTTGTTAATGTTGTTCGTGTTCGGAGTTGTGGTTTGTTTTTGTTTTTGCCTTTTATACAGAAAACCAGTTACATTTGTTTACGTATGTTTAAGCAAGAGTCGTATTGTTTAGAGAGTCTTATTACGGTCTCTCTCTCTTTCTGGGAATACAAAGAATCTAGTGTGTAATTAGTATTTAGAAAATCTCTCTGAGCAAGACACAAAAAGCCGGTTTTTTCTTTATTGTGTATGTTGTTGTTGTTGTTGTTGTTAATGTTTATTACATTGAATATGCCACCCACGTATGCACTCTCTAAACTGTAAAACATAGAGAAAAATAAAAAAAAAAATTACAAGTAAATGCCTTCTCTCTACCTCTTCGTCTTTAACACACGATTGTATGGACTCATGCAATAAACTAAAGAGAGAGACTTAAAGAATTTAAAGAGAGCAAAGCAGTTGCACAGTAGTTTGAAGGGAACAAATAAATAGAATGGAATTTTATGTCTGAAACATATAAACACATTAGACGCCGCACTTGCTGCGCAGCAATCTATTAGGAAAAGAAAACATGGGTGTATGTAGAAATTACTATTTTAAAAGGCGGCTTGTCATCAAGCGTCGTTGCTGCTTGTTGGGCGCGGCAACGAGAGCATTAGTACTTACAGTGAGGGGATTTGTGCTGGCAACAAGAGGATAAGTGCTGTCAATACAGTAACATGCGTGAAATAAAGGTTTTAAACACGCGATACATGCAATATATTATGGTTTATTTTTTATTTGTTTTAATTATGCTTTTCCGCTGCCGACTTTAAAATGTTTTAAGACCATACTGCTTGCCCGGAACTTCCATTGTTAATACGAAATCTCAGAAAAATTATTTTCTTATCTGACCGTAGAAAACAGAACACCGCTCAGAACTCTACTAAAATTTCAAAGCATCACCTGTTATGCAGTATTTTAATGCTGAAATAACTCTAAAAAGCAAAAAAAGCCAAACAATAGTTTTTCTTTTAAAGACTGTCAGCATTTCTTTAAAGAGAAAAGTTTCCCATTTTTTGTATTTTTTTATTTGCAAAGTTTGACTTTGTTAAACCGCAAAAGATGAAGCAGATTTGATGATCACAATCAATTAATAAAAAATGCTTCTCACTCACTCTCTCTTCTTTTAAATATTCCTTCTTCTCTGCTGGCAAACCGCAGAATTTTAATGTTGGCATGAAAGAAATACAAAAAAATCGCTTTTTTTTACAATTCAATTCAATAAAAATCGTATTAAAAAAGAGAAAAAAAACCAAGAAAATACTCAAGTTAATGGAATTTCATTTATTTAATAACATGAGAAAAAATATCCTTTTAACGGTCATACGCACACATATGCCCTTGTGAATGCACCATATATGTAGGTGAGGTTTTAAACTGCACAAGGCAAGACTTGGTAGACCCCTTAAGGGGCCTTATTACATGGTATATTCATGAATATAAATTAAATCCCATATTTGGAATATAACGGAACATATTCCCTTTTAAAGTTCTTCCTGAAAATTACCAAAGAGATCCTGACAATATGTTCAGACCTCTTTGCAAGATAACAGTAGAGATGTCATCTTACCTCGATGCTTTGAAAAGTTGCCAATAATGCAATCCTTATGACATTGGAACGTATTGGTACCCCCCCAATAGCTAATCTTAAGAAGAAAGAGCAGAGATGCTCGAATAATTCTGCGTGCCTCTACCCATCAATCGATAATGGCTTGGTGCTGGGGCTTAATGAAAGAATCGTGACACTGGTGACAGGATTCCTTACGTAGCATTTGAAGGATCAACAAGGACCTGGAATAAGCCCCAGCCTACTGCAATGCAAAAGGAGACGCATTTGCAACCGTTCCGACTTTGAAAGCATGACTAACCTGCGTAGGGGATTCTTCGAGGATTTAAACCACCTGTCGAGAGCAGACAAACGGGCTTTCCTGTGTATTGGGAGTGTATTGGGACGTCTTAATAGCTAACTTAAGAAGAGTAAGCAGAGACGCTTGAATCATTTATTGTGCCTCTACCCATCAATCGCTAATGCCTTGGTGCTGTGACTTAATAAAAGAATCGTGACACTGGTGACCTGGAATAAGCCCCAGCCTACTGCAATGTAAATGGTGACTAAAGAGCACCGCATTTGCAACTGTCCCGACAATGGTAGCATGACTAACCTGCGTACTTGATTCTTCGAGACTTTAAACCATTTGTCGGGAGCCTGTAAACAAGCTCTCCTAAGATTTAAAAGGTATTGAGTTGACTGAGGGTTTACATTTGTGCTCGCCTAGCTGTTTGATCCGTTCTCCATTTAGCTCTTCTTATTCTCTTTATCTGAATGCTTCTTTTTCTGATACTAGCTTAATAGGTGGAATGACATCCGAATGTATACGCTCTCAAGCCAACTAGTTGGCTTTAATATATTCTCGTTTATTAAAAAAAAACCTTTGGATTATAGCGCTATTGATATTCCTTTACTATTTCAAAAATTATTTTCAAATTGAAAAAAATTAAGGCCCCTTTAAGGGCGCAAATACTTCTTCAATGCTGCAGTTTGTTTAACACAGAACTTCCGTAAAGGTAAGCAGCTATTGAAGTGCATGTGTATGTGTATGTAATCATAAATGTACAGTGTACGTGTTTGTGTTTATAAATTTGGCACACTACATGACTTTCTTTCATTCACTCTCTCCCTCTCTCTCTTTCGCTCTTACTTGCAAAACAAAACAATAAATGAAGTGGAGAATGAAAGTATAAGTTTTAATATGCATTCCTGTTAAAGACTTTAATACTCTCATCATAGAATCACAAACACTCATACGAACACATACACACACATAATAACATACATTAACACTGGTAGCCATTTTTATTATTTTTAATAGCGTCATGCACACTCATTTACACACAAACACTGATAATCGCTGGCGAATGTAAGAGATTCTCTTAAGGCAACATTTAAAATACGTAAGTAAGCATGTGTGTTTGCCTTTGTAAGCTTGAGAGTGGTATTGTGGCATAAAAATACCGCATTCACGCACTTTTAGTTGGTAAAACGAAAAAAAATTAATTTTTTTTCTTTTGCATTCATTTGTAGGATTTTGTTGCATTAACTCACACACACACACACACATACACATGCAAAGTTACAATAACACATTTGCCAGCGTGGCGTTGCCAAAGTGCCAGGTATTATGCCTGCTGCACAATTGTAATAAAAAAATTTTCAATAAGAAAAATATAAGTTAACGTACATAAGTGTATGTGTATGTGTATGTGTATGTGTATGTGTGTACAATTTAATATGGTTTTTATGAAATGAATAAATGACTGGCTGACTGGCTAAATGAATGGATGACTGAATGACTGAATGCAGAATTTTTATTCAATTGACTTTTGCAAATACTTTATACGAGAGAGAGAAAAAGAGAACGAGAGAGAGAAAGTGAGCGCGCTCAGCATTAAATGTGTTAATTACATTCGCAACATTTCATGTGTGGTAAACCCTCTTCCTTTTAAGCTATAAACAGGATGTAAATAAAGTGGTGGTAGTGTGGTTGTAAATACGATGGCATGAGAGCTGCTTAATAAGAACAAAAAATAAATAACGAAGCGAAACGAAACGAACCCAACCAAACCCAACCAAACCAAACCAAACCATACAAACCGAACACAAGAAACACGTTTTGAAGGTAAACAAAATCCAAAAGAGTGGAGAGTTAAAATGAGTGCGTAAGAGATAGAGGGAGAGAACGGAGTAGCAATGGTATTGTGTTGATAATTTAACATTCAAAAGCACACACAAGCGTACTTATACTTTGCAATTATAAAACCATGCTTCAAAAGGAAAAAAGTAAGCAAGTAACACAGAGAGAGAGCGTGAGTGGGACCGAGTAAATAATAGAGCATGAGAGATGTATACATGGAGAACTATAGTGTTGTGTTGTGTTGTTGTTTATAATGCAACATTTTAATAAAACTTAAAACAAGGCATTTTAAACAAACGCCCTGTATATTTATTTCGTTGCCATTTCCTTTTATTCAGCAAGTAAGTACAAGGGAGTAAAAAGGTATTGAAAAGAGAAAGCGAAAGAGAGAGAGTAATGAAAACAATTAAGTGTTGAAATTATTTAAACATTGCCGTATTGATTTCCATTTTAACACATACGCACTTACATTTATACTCCTCATCCATTTTGTTTTCATTGATAATTTCGGTCTATTGCGTGTGTTAATTTATTTTCTTTTTTATTGCAACAATTTTTAATTATTTTATATTGTAGAACGTCCACAATATTTTAATTTAATTATAACAAAAGAGTATGAAAGACAAAAATTTGCAGATTGAATTCGTTTTATTTCAGATATTTGAGCTGCGGTTTGAACCACGCGATCGCGTCTTATAAGCCAGCATACTACCTATTAAGCTATGGCTATGGCTATGGCAGTAAATATCGCATGATTGCCTTGTCTTTTGCGCATTTCCTGATGAATACCATAGTTATCAGAGATCAGCAATGATTATTCAAAAAGATGAGTAGAATCGCATCATACTCCTAATTTGTAATACTTATACGCATTCATACATACATAATTGGTCATTACAACCCTTCAGTCATATAATATCATGGAACCTCTACTCATATTCAAAGTTTGAAGTACTCATCATATTCATACTTAAAGCAACACGTATGATGTTGTTGATTTCCACTCTCCATATCTCAACGTATACACGAATCGCAAAATAAGTATGATTCGCGTACGAACACCAAAATACTTACTAGAAGATTGTATTCTCCTGATTAGCGTACAAGTACTAAATACTTAGAAGGTTGTGTTCTCTTGATTCGCGTACGAACACTATAATACAGTTTGACCTTGATTATCCGTGATGGTCGAGACCGGAAGCATTCCGGATAATCGATACATACATACATAATTGATCATTACAACCCTTCAGTCAGGATTACGACCTAGTTTCTCACACTACTTATGTTGTGTGTGTTAATTTTATACATGAGTGGCGGGACCTACAGTTTAAAGTCGACTCCGAACGACAGATTTTTTGAGAAACTTTTCATGGCAATTTTATTTTTTTACTCTCCGAGTTTTTGCCAGAAATCTGCTGAGAGGAAGTCGCCGAAGAAATACTTTTTGTATTTTGTCTTGATGTCTGGCTTGTGGCTCGAACCCTGGCTTTACGTCTAATAAGCCAACACACTACCTACTAGACTACGGCGGCTTCAATCGGATAATCGATTTTTCCGGGTAATTGAGTCCCAATTTTGGCTAATTTTTTAATAGATGTGAAATGGATATGTACATATTTATGTAAAGGTTTACAGGTTTACATGTATGCTTCTGACTCATCGTATACTAAAGAGGCAATTCTCCTTTTTCGCTTGTTTGTCCAAAGTAATAGAAAAAATTTTTGCTTATAATCACGGATAATAGCGGTAATCACGGTTAAACGATGCAAAAAAATTTAAGTCGATCCAAAATAAAATTAAGTCGATGCAAAAAATTTTCTGCTTCTATCCCGGATAATTGATGTTGCCGGATAATCTAATCACGGATAATCAAGGTCCTACTGTATTTACTAGAAGGTTGTGTGTTTGTTTTGCTTGCTGCTCTGTCTTTTTGCTTTTGTGTCAAGACTGTAAATTTTGATAAATGATTCAAGTCACTCGAAACATTTATAAGTATTATAAGTATTTTTCTAAAGTCTAAAGTGAATCTAAATGAGTAGGCTTATGAATCAAACATATTTCGAATGGTATGAGTTTGATGTCAACGATGTATGCATACTCATTGCAACCTGCAACTTATAAATCAACGTTGTAGTGAGTATGAATAAATCAGAGTTTGTAGTTAAATTTCAATATTGTTGACTCACTGATATTCAAAATTTCATGAGTGCTTATGAGTACCGAGAAAACGATTCATTGCTGATCTCTGAAGCCAACACACTACCTACTAAGTTGCGGCAAGTTTCAGCTTAACAGCTGCAGTAAATTTCATATGATTCATCGCATTTCCTGGTGAATACCATGGCGATAGAAGTCCTATATTTTATGAGACTATCCATTAGTAAAAAGCAATCCTTAATCTGAAACGATAGACAATATTTTTAATCACGGCAGCAATGCTTTAAAACTAGCAATCATTACAACCTGCCTGCCTACACGAACCATTGGCTTTTTATTATCCTTTTGAGTGCAATAAAATGTAACTTCAGGCCACAATTTTCAATAGAAAGTTTTTTTTTGTTGCCTTTTTGTTTCTGTATAAAAAGAAACCAGCATCTTTTTAAATAAAACGATAAAAATCAAATGCGGTTAACAAAACAATTTTCAAATAAAATGTATAGAAAAAGAAAAACTAAAAACAATAAAACATACAACAAAATTTTTTTTTAAATGCAGGGATAATAACAACAACAAAAAATAGAAAAAATAACGTCCTTTTAAATTGTTAAAAGAAACGAAAAAAGGAACGCTTTATTATGCTAAAAAAACAGGAAAAAACCTAGAGCACCAGTCTTATTTTTTTTGGCATTTAACTGCATTCAAATGGATGTATACGAGAGAGAAGGGGAGAGAGAGCACACAATAAGCCCACTAGAGATAATAAAAGGCCAGGTGGCCAGTTGAAAATGTAATGAAACGATAAACAAGATGAAGATGAAGATGATGATGATGATGATGATAGTGTTGCCATGGCTATGGCTATTGCTTTGCCTAGGCTGCGGCTAAAAGACCAACAACAAAAAAAAAACAACAAAATAATGAAAATATTTCTGGAATAACCGCAACAATTTCAAAAACCATTTTGTTTTTGTTTTTTTACGTTTTTTTACCGTAGAAATGAATTCCTTTACAGTGACTAGTAATGCTGCCACTGCTGCTGTCTATGCAACAAAAATTCCTGCATTTTTTCATGATTTTTTTTTTTTTTGTTTCTTAAAACAGCCTCTTGTTGCAGCATTTAAAAGGATTTTATTTTTTTAATAAAACAAACACAGAAAAAGAATACAAAAACAAGAACAACAACAACAACAACCAACAAACAAAACCTCAAAGTAAATAGAACATGACAGGCAGCCAAAAAAATTTCATTTTTTTATTATTTTTCCACAAGCACTTACTCTTTAAAGAGAAGCTTATAGACTCTACGATAGAAAGGGAGAGAGAGAAAGGCATTGTAAGGTATAAAGTTAGCCAAAGCAACAAAAGAAAAGGAAAAGAGAATAAAAGTAACACAATTATTTTAAATCCTTAAATTTGGACAAAAGTAACCTGTAAAGTAAAGAGAGAGAGAGAGAGAGAGAGAGAGAGAGGGCTAAAGAAGGTAACCATAACCATGTCATGTTGATATTTTTGTTGGAATGTATGTGTAGGAATGTGTTCTTGTTTAAGAATTTTTTGTCATTTTTTTTGTTAAACTTAAGAGGTGTTAAATATCATGGCAACAGTGAGAACGTGTTAAGGGTCTCCTGTAGATATGCAACAAATTGTTTTCACTTGTTTTTCGTTAGTTTTTCTTTTCACGAATTTCGGTTTTGCAATTTAAAATTTTTGTAGAATTGGAATTTGTTTAAATCAGGAATAAAAAGAAGGAAATGAAACTAGAAAACTATCATTTGAGATCTGTACACAGGCACTTTAATTAAATCCCCAAGTAAGGGTGTTTTTTATAGAGGTATAGAACTTTAAGTTGCAATAAAACAACGATGGATTGATTATTTGATTAACATGAATTTTATTTATCCGAAAGATAATCTTGTGGCATTACATTTTAAATATGATTTCTGGCATATGACCGCCACGGCTGGCGCAGATGTAGTCCAATCTGGACGTCCAATTTTCGATGACTTTTTCCAACATTTGTGGCCGTGTATCGGCAATAATACGGCGAATGTTGTCTTCCAAATGGTCAAGCGTTTGTGGCTTTACCGCATAGACCAATGACTTTACATAGCCCCCCACAGAAAGTAGTCTAGCGATGTTAAATCACAAGATCTTGGAGGCCAATTCACAGGTCCAAAACGTGAAATTAGGCGGTCACCAAACGTGTCTTTCAATAAATCTATTGTGGCACGAGCTGTGTAACATGTTGCGCCGTCTTGTTGAAACCACATCTCCTGGACATCATGGTTATTCAATTCAGGAATGAAAAAGTTTGTAATCATGGCTCTATACCGATCACCATTGACTGTAACGTTCTGGCCACCAGCCCATAAAGCGCACCAAACAGTCAGTTTTTCTCGATGTAACGGTGTTTCCACATACACTTGAGGATTACCTTCACTCCAAATGCGGCAGTTTTGTTTGTTGACGTAGCCATTCAACCAGAAGTGCGTTTCATTGCTAAACAAAATTCGCTTATGAAAATCGGCAACAACGGTAATCTCGTTTTGGGCCCATTCGACGAATCTACGCCTTACTTGATGCGATCATCATTTGGCTTCAAATCTTGCACGAGTTGGATTTTGTAAGCACGCAAACCAAGATCCTTCCGCAAAATCTTCCATAAAGTGGATGGACACAGATCCAATTCCTGTGCTCGATGGCGGATGGACTCATTCGGGTCTTCCTCAATGCTACGCTCTACAGCAGCAATAGCTTCTTCTGTACGCACCGTACAGCGTCTCTGGGGATGCGAGTTATCAATAAGAGTAAACGTGGTGCGAAAACGTTCCATGGTTAATCGAATTAACTGCTCTGATGGACGATTTTGTCGACGATAAAATGGACGTAGTGCGCGATACGTTTTCCGCACAGAACCATTATTTTTGAAATAAAATTTCACTATTTGCAAGCGTTGTTCAGGCGTGAGTCTATTCATGATGAATTGCCAAACCAAACTGAGAATAAATCACTTGACAGCTGTTAAATCGGTCGCCATTTTGAAAAGTAATGCCAACTTAAAGTTCTATACCTCTATACCTTCTTACCAAGAGAAAATCGTTGGCCCTTCATAAAGGGTATAAAGGCATATGGATGACGTTGTTCATTATCATCATTCATTTTTGGCTTAACGTTCTCCACATTAAACAGCTTTACAGCAATGCAAACAATAAATTTCTAAAGCAACAATTTGATCAAAGGACTCATCTACCGCCTTCCCATGCTTAGGTTAAGTTTCGTTTCTATAGGAGAAAGCCTTGGCAACAAGGCACTCACAACTTTCCAGTCCGTTCTACTACATCGCCGAGTATTAAGAAAATGTCCATTCATGGTCTCGCCGACTGCTCGTTTGTTGTAGCTTCCAAAGCTGAGTCTGATTTTGCCAATTAAGCCACAACTTCGTTTGCCATTAATGCCGCAATGACCAGATACCCAAGCATAATTCAATTTGGCAATAAGGCAGCATAGCAATCTTTTACAGTCATAGATCAGATGTAACTAAAACCATAAGCCCTCAAATGACAACCCCCAGAATCAACGATAGATTTCGCCAGGAGCCTATGTGAATTCCTCACATTTATCTCAAAAATTAAGGCGACTGCACTCGAGTCTGTCTCCATCTTGGACCATCCATCAGTCGAAGTGTTTATCCAAACCTAAAAAACATAGGAGGCGGTTGATGATTTCCATCTCAAGTTCAAAACAAACAAATAAATTCTCGTATGTACCTGCCTGAAGCTTAGTTTCCTAATTTGTGCACGTTTGTGCAGAAACAGCCCTCTGAGCCTTGCTTGCCTGAAGAAAAATTTAAATTTTTTTTCCTTCTTCATAGAGCAGCATAGGAAGCAGTCCTAAAGTTCTTGCCACCAATTTTCCAATCTCTTCTACTCTGTATTGCTTTACTCTTCTCTCTATGTATGAATTCTTTGTTTTTCAAAGACTTTTTCTAAAAGTTTTTTTTTAAAGGAAATTAAAGTTTTTTTTGTTACATGTTTTAACTTCTTTTTTGATAATCAAAAAAAAAAACAACAACAAAAGAAAACACATTTGACTGATCACAAGGGAGACAGACGAAACGTATGAGTGATTATTTTACTCCTACAAATTCATAATTTCATAATAAATATCACTCATACGCCATGCAATACAGAAATAACATTAAAATTCTTAAGCTCTCGCAACCCACTCTCCATTGCTATCTATTTCTCTCACTCTCTATAGAATCGGTTAAACACGCACACACACTGTTATTGCATGTCATAAGCAATATAGCAGCAACTACAATATCATGAGGAAAGTGTGAGTGTGTGTGTGTGCAAGAGATGATGGTTATGTTATGTTATGTTGTGTTGTGTTGTGTTGTGTTGTGTTGTATTGTGTTTGGGCAACAACAATAGAAATGTTGCATTTAATATGACACTTAAAACGTGCTTAAAATAGAAAAAATAACAAGCAAACACAAGCACACACAAGCACACACACAAATACACTGCAAATAAAAAAACATTCATAAACAGCTTAAGAAAGTGAAATTCAAAGAAAAAGAAAAAATTTGTTTAACTTTACCGAACAATAAATCAAAAGTTCGGGTCGTTTAGTGCTCTCTATATCTCGTTCTCTCTCTTCTTCTTCTATCTTCTATTGTAGTCGTTGTTGTTGTTGTTGTTTAGAAAACTTTTGAAAACTATTTTTGATTTATGGTTTCATACGAGTACAAGTGTGCTTGTAGATATGTGTAAATGAATGATGAGAAATGAATGAAGGTTAACAGTACGTGAGTGTATGTCAAACAATGTTTGGGGTAATCATGTGAACTATTATTGGCTAAATAAACACGTTCTTTTACGTTCTTTTTTACCGTTTCTTTTCGTTTCTTTTTTAAATGTTTAAAACTTAACAAGGTAACAAAAGAGTGACTGCCCTATAAAACGGAAATTGTGACATTTAAAAGTTTTTTTTAACTCGTTTTTCATTTCCTTTACCTTTAAACACTCACATATAACGGCATTCTTTTTGTAAGTACGTTTACCTGCTGCCAGAACCCTATAAAATACTCGTTATTATGCAAGGTTCACACAAGACATTGTTGTCATTATAATTTTCTTCTTCTTCTTCTTCTTCTGCTCCTTTTATTATCAGTTTCTTGTTGTATTTGCAATAGTTTAGCTCATCAACAGTATTTAGTTGTATTTCAACTACTTAAAGTTGTCTTAGCTTACCAGTTAAAGCCAAAGGTATGACAACAAATTCTCTACAAAAACCGGAAAACGTAACGAGAGAGAAAAAACTTTAATCCAATGGCACGTGTTGAGCATATGAAATCGTTCATTTGTTCGTTTAAGTTTTTTGTTGCTGCAAGGAAAAGGACAATTTTAAAATCGAACACACTTGCCAACACAATTGGGAAAGGAAAGTTTTCTTTTCTTTTCCAGTTTTTTTTTTGCTGTTTTTTCTGTTAAGAAAAGAAAGGACACTCACTCTGTGTGCTTTGAAAGAGTAGTAATACGTCTTGTGGTTTTAAATTGAAAAAGTGCTTGTCGGTAATTGATACTGTCAACAAACAAAACCATTTCAAATTATCAGGAGTTTATTTTTTATTTTTTTTTGTGTACCAAGAGAGAAAGAGAAAGAACGAAGACAAGAAGACAGGGAACCAAAGGAAAATTAAATGAAAATGTCATCCTGAGTTCATATAAAAGCTATTTGAACAATAATGTCTTGAAAATTGTAATTAAATGCTTATCTGTCAACGATTATTGAGTTTTGAAAAAGAAAATGGTGGCAGAGGGTACAGAAAATGGTGAAATTTTAAAAGACTGCGTATAATATAGAAGGGAATGGGTAAATAGATGCTTTAATCGTATCAAAAACTCTAAACAGATAGTTATAGATGGCTCAAGGCTGTAGTGAGTTGTAAATGGCGACATATTTTCAGAGTTGGCAAAGAGACGTCCAATGGTAAGGTTATTCGGCCATTATGGCCTTTTTCTTGGTCTTAAGGGCTGCTTTCTAGCCTCGATATACATAAAAACAAACTTTACTTACTTGATTGGGCATTAACAACCCGATTAACGTATTTCGGCCTGCCGTAACACATCCTTCAACGCGCCTCTGCTTCTTACGCACCTACCCCAGTTGGTCACACCAAACAATGACAGGGCTTCCTCGATTTTGTCCTTCCCAATGCAAACAAGATCGTCCTCTTCACCAACTTCCGCAGAACGTTTGCCGTGTTCGTCAATTTTTGAGGGGATCTTTATTAGAGGCTTGTGTTTGGGTTTTCTTTGAATGACATTTTACGTGGTGGGTTCCAAGCCCTACGCATAAGCCAAATTTAAAGTCCAGGGAATTGGACTTCGCTACACGCATTAGTTAACATCTAGCGGGAGTTAGTATGCCATGCAGGAGGGGCCACGAGGAAGCTGCTTGTCAACTTGAATACAGCAAGGCAAGGATCGTGTTGGAGGTCGCCACGTTGACCACAATCAGAAACTTTACCTTGTTTGCATGCATCCCATCCCTCCTAAAAAATAAAAACAGAAAATGTTTACTAAGATGGAAAACATACATACATACATACATAATTGGTCATTACAACCCTTTAGTCAGGATTACGAACTAGTTTTTCATCGCACTTAGATTGTGTATGTTAATTTTATACATGAGTGGCGGGACCTATAGTTTAAAGTCGACTCCGAACACCAGATTTTTAAGAAACTTTTCATGACAATTTTATTTCACTCAGAGTTTTTGCCAGAAATCTGCTGAGAGGAAGTCGCCGAAGAAATATTTTTCCTATTTTCGTTTTGTAGTCTGACCTGGGGTTTGAACGTGGCCTTACGTCTAAAAAGCCAACACACCACCCACTAGACTACGGCAACTCCTTGGAAAACGGCCTTCTTAAAGAGAAATTAAAAATAATTTTATTACAGTTTTCTGCTCAAACAATAACTGCTTGGCTGCTGTCCTCCATTTCTCCGTAGCTGCAGTTGTACCACTATACCTGAAGTCCTTTGCTACTCATATGCTCAAACAAAAAACCATAGTTTAGATATTTCTTCACAAGAAATTATTATTTCCTGAGAAAACCATTTCATTTCCAACGCAAATACTCGCTCACATTAATTATTTCAACGTTTATTTGCTGGGAAATTTTGATTAAAATATGGCCACTAAAATGCCATGGTTTTTTCCATTTAATTTCATTTGAAATACAATAAAATATTTTTAATTTAAAAACTCTTTTAACCACCAAATAAGCTCATAAATTATGAGCGTTTGTTTCAGCCACGAGCAGAAGAAAACCGAAAAAAACCAAAAAAAACTACGCTTTCATGCTGCTTTGCATGTAACAATGCGATTACAGTTGTAAAGAAATCTTCATTTTATGCCTAAAGGATGACATTTTTTACATTTCCGTTTATTACTCTCTCATTTTCTCTTTAAATACGAACTTTACCTCTCATTTGCTCTCACTCTGTGTATTCCGTGGCCATGCCTTTCTAATGCTTACAGTAGTTTTTGTTTAGTAGTGTAGTGTGGTAGTAGTAGTGTTTTTATGCCACCTTTTATGTCTCTATGGTGCAGCTCTTGCTTGTTTGCTTTATAAAGGGTGTTTTTTCTATAGAGGTATAGAACTTTAAGTTGCAATAAAGCAACGATGGATTATTCGATTGACATGAATTTTATTTATCCGAAAGATAATCTTGTGGCATTACATTTTAAATATGATTTCTGGCATATGACCGCCACGGCTGGCGCGGATGTAGTCCAATCTGGACGTCCAATTTTCGATGACTTTTTCCAACATTTGTGGCCGTATATCGGCAATAATACGGCGAATGTTGTCTTCCAAATGGTCAAGCGTTTGTGGCTTTACCGCATAGATCAATGGACTTTACATAGCCCCCCACAGAATGTAGTCTAGCGGTGTTAAATCACAAGATCTTGGAGGCCAATTCACAGGTCCAAAACGTGAAATTAGGCGGTCACCAAACGTGTCTTTCAATAAATCTATTGTGGCACGAGCTGTGTGACATGTTGCGCCGTCTTGTTGAAACCACATCTCCTGGACATCATGGTTATTCAATTCAGGAATGAAAAAGTTAGTAATCATGGCTCTATACCGATCACCATTGACTGTAACGTTCTGGCCACCATCGTTTTTGAAAAAGTACGGACCAATGATTCCACCAGCCCATAAAGCGCACCAAACAGCCAGTTTTTCTGGATGTAACGGTGTTTCCACATACATTTGAGGATTACCTTCACTCCAAATGCGGCAGTTTTGTTTGTTGACGTAGCCATTCAACCAGAAGTGCACTTCATCGCTAAACAAAATTCGCTTATGAAAATCGGGAACAACGGTAATCTCGTTTTGGGCCCATTCGACGAATCTACGCCTTACTTGATGATCGTTTGGCTTCAAATCTTGCACGCAAACCAAGATCCTTCAGCAAAATCTTCCATAAAATGGATGGACACAGATCCAATTCCTGTGCTCGATGGCGGATGGACTCATTCGGGTCTTCCTCAATGCTACGCTCTACAGCAGCAATAGCTTCTTCTGTACGCACCGTACAGCGTCTCTGGGGATGCGAGTTATCAATAAGAGTAAACGTGGTGCGAAAACGTTCCATGGTTAATCGAATTAACTGCTCTGATGGACGATTTTGTCGACGATAAAATGGACGTAGTGCGCGATACGTTTACCGCACAGAACCATTATTTTCGAAATAAAATTGCACGATTTGCAAGCGTTGTTCAGGCGTGAGTCTATTCATGATGAATTGCCAAACCAAACTGAGAATAAATCACCTGACAGCTATTAAATCGGTCGTCATCTTGAAAAGTAATGCCAACTTAAAGTTCTATACTTCTGTAAAAAACACCCTTTACTAGGTTAGGCAAGCAGGCCAGAGGGGGTTATTATTATGTGAATAGAATTATTTTCTTTTTTTTTTAACATTATAATTACATAACCTTTAGCGTTGAATACAACAAACAAACAAAAAAAAAACAGCAACAACAACAACAAAAAATGTTGTCGTAATTGTTGTTGCCAGTGTTCTGCCATGGTTTAGTGTGATAAGCTTTAGTTTTACACACAGTGCCAACACCATCATCAACATCAACAATAACAGCGAAGGAGCGAAAAAAACCAGCCAAAAATCTAAAAATAAAACTGAGCAACAAAAAAATAACCCCATGTACTCTATATTTGTTAATTCGCAGCTAATTAAGTTCTCTTACTCTCTCTCTCTCCGTCTCTCTTTTTATTCCACTATAACCACCTTTATTACTAACACCACTGCACTATGCAGCCATTTGCTGCTGTTCGCCAGTTGTGTTTGCATTGCATTGTGACAAGCTGTGTCGCCGTGAAGCCTAACGTAAATAAGCCCATAGAAGCACACCCATATACTCACATAACACTTGCACTCACACTCTCATTTATAGAAATTAGGGAAATAAAATGAAAGCCGTTGTTTAAAATAGATTTTCATGATTCGAATGTAACCAATGGAAGACAGAAATTTAAATCCAAAAAAAAAAATATGAAACGGAATTGAAAGCAAAACAAAAAAAAATTTGTTTTAATTAAGGCAAATAGAAAAAGGGGACCCCCATGTTTATTCACTCTTCTTTAATATGGACTTTATGAAGTTAACACATATTCAGGAGGATAAATATTCAAAGTTTTCGTACCAAAAAAAATTTATTTTTCGTACCAAAAACAAAAAGAAATTTGATGACAAAAAGTCCTTCTTTCGCCTCTAATAACTTCTGCAACTTCCATTAGAGGTGACATGAATAAGACTCCCCGTATTCTCTTACTTATTAACGCAAATGCTAAGCAAAGACCCAATACTTGATTCTCGGGATTATGTTGGGTTTCTCTATTAGATGTGAGAGTTTTTTGAGTTGAACAGAAAATAGACATTCGGGGGATGCTGGCTTTAGCAGTTGCTTTAGAAAGTTAACACTCTTTAGGGATAATTACTACTCTAAACTCTTAAAATCTACAAGATATGAAGTCAAGTTCGAGACAGGACAACTCATTACACAAAAGCCAGAAGCTTACTTCCACTTAAGTCTCCTGCAATTCAATAGAAATTATGCCAACAGAACCAGTATGGAGTTAATAGTCCAGACGAGAGTACCATCATTTAATAAATCGAAGTTATTGACTATAAAGGGCTATCCATTTCGTGGTTTCAAAAGTATGGGACTGGAATTCGACATTCTGTCAAACTAAGTTGGGAAACCATTTTTTTTCTTTTCAGTTGAAAGTCTGACATTGACGAAAATGGATCGCTTAACTATCACACAACGCATAAAAATTATCAAAACCTACTACAAAAATGGTGATTCTGCCACAGCCACGTATCGTGCTTTAAGAGGAGATTATGGTTGACATAATCGGCCAACTACGCAAGCAATTGGCAAAAATGTGAAGAAATTTGAAGAGGCCTGTGCATCATCGTTTCGCACGTTCCGCTGAAAATATCGCATTTTGTAAGTGAAAGTGTTGCCGAAGACCCGAATGTCTGGATTCTTCGTCGTTCTCAGGAATTAGGACTGTCTTACGGCACATTATGGCGTATTTTGCATTTAGATCTACACCTACATCCGTATAAAGTCCAGCTCACGCAACAACTGAAGCCAGCTGACCATTCACAACGTCGTAGATACGTGGAATGGGTGCTTAAACAACAGGCGGTGGACGGCAATTTTTCGAACAAAATTTTCAGCAGCGATGAAACACATTTCACACTCGGTGGTTATGTTAATAAACAAAATTGTCGTATTTGGGGTTCTGAGAATCATCAAGTAATTGAAGAGAGGCCATTACATCCAGAAAAAGTCACTGTTTGGTGTGCTGTTTGGTCCGAAGGTGTGATTGGACCTTACTCCTTCGAAAACGACAATGGAACGACTGTCAACGTCAATTCGGAGCATTATGGTCATATGATAACCGACTTTTTTTTGCCTGCTATTAAAGAATACGACTTGGAGAATATGTGGTTTCAACAAGACGGTGCCACATGCCACACAACTCGAGCGAATATGGCTTTATTGCAAGAGACATTTCCTGGCCCGCGTAATTTCTCGTCGCCACCGAGATCATGCGATTTGACACCATTAGACTTTTTTTGTGGGGCTACGCGAAAGACCGTGTTTATGCAGATAAACCTTCAACTCTTGAGCACTTAAAAACCAACATTCGTCAAGTTATGGCTAAGATATGTGTCAAAAAGTGGTCGAAAATTACCTCAAAAGAATCAGTGCATGCAAAACTTCGCGTGGAGGTCATTTAAATGATGTAAAGGGTGTTTTTTACAGAGGTATAGAACTTTAAGTTGGCATTACTTTTCAAGATGGCGACCGATTTAACAGCTGTCAAGTGATTTATTCTCAGTTTGGTTTGGCAATTCATCATGAATAGACTCACGCCTGAACAACGCTTGCAAATAGTGTAATTTTATTTCGAAAATAATGGTTCTGTGCGGAAAACGTATCGCGCACTACGTCCATTTTATCGTCGACAAAATCGTCCATCAGAGCAGTTAATTTGATTAACCATGGAACGTTTTCGCACCACGTTTACTCTTATTGATAACTCGCATCCCCAGAGACGCTGTACGGTGCGTACAGAAGAAGCTATTGCTGCTGTAGAGCGTAGCATTGAGGAAGACCCGAATGAGTCCATCCGCCATCGAGCACAGGAATTGGATCTGTGGATCCATCCACTTTATGGAAGATTTTGCGGAAGGATCTTGGTTTGCGTGCTTAGAAAATCCAACTCGTGCAAAATTTGAAGCCAAACGATCATCAAGTAAGGCGTAGATTCGTCGAATGGGCCCAAAACGAGATTACCGTTGTTCCCGATTTTCATAAGCGAATTTTGTTTAGCGATGAAGCGCACTTCTGGTTGAATGGCTACGTCAACAAACAAAACTGCTGCATTTGGAGTGAAGGTAATCCTCAAGTGTATGTGGAAACACCGTTACATCCAGAAAAGCTGACTGTTTGGTGGGCTTTATGGGCTGGTGGAATCATTGGTCCGTACTTTTTCAAAAACGATGGTGGCCAGAACGTTACAGTCAATGGTGATCGGTATAAAGCCATGATTACCAACTTTTTCATTCCTGAATTGAATAACCATGATGTCCAGGAGATGTGGTTTCAACAAGACGGCGCAACATGTCACACAGCTCGTGCCACAATAGATTTATTGAAAGACACGTTTGGTGACCGCCTAATTTCACGTTTTGGACCTGTGAATTGGCCTCCAAGATCTTGTGATTTAACACCGCTAGACTACTTACTGTGAGGCTATGTAAAGTCATTGGTCTATGCGGTAAAGCCACAAACGCTTGACCATTTGGAAGACAACATTCGCCGTATTATTGCCGATATACGGCCACAAATGTTGGAAAAAGTCATAGAAAATTGGAGTCCGCGCCAGCCGTGGCGGTTATATGCCAGAAATCATATTTAAAATGTAATGCCACAAGATTATCTTTCGGATAAATAAAATTCATGTCAATCGAATAATCCATCGTTGTTTTATTGCAACTTAAAGTTCTATACCTCTATAAAAAAAACACCCTTTAGTGTTTCACACATAATGTCAACGTTCAAACTTTACAAGAAAAAAGAAATATCATGAAAAAAATATTTTATATGTGTTTTATTTATGTTTACTTTTGAAAGCACGAAATGGATAACCCGTATTATGATCATCGGGGTTCACGTTCAAACACACAGTAGCCTGAAAAATGTGCGTCAATAGGCACCTTAATCCCTTTCGCCTTCTTATACATCCCTACTCTCTGAAAGTTCATAATGGAACCCCATAGAGAGTGATGCCTGATAACTGGTGTCGCCTAAAACTATACACTTCTCTGCAAAAAAGATTCTCTAAATCTCTGAGAGTTTAGATTCATAGTCCGGCCTATTATTAATTCCGGTATTGCTTAAATATTTGACTCAATTGGGGAATACCAATTTCTTCCTGCACCTGTCCTAACCGTCAAACCAATTCTATTAAAGTAAGGTAGCGTGTTACAAAAACCTGAAAAAGTACCTTTTCCTACCCGTAGTTGGTTACATTCCTTAGCTTATCGAGAATCTAAACAAAGCATTGCAAATGCATTGCAAATGGATTTCCACAATAATTTTCTTATTTTTAGAAAAATACTCAAAACTTAGTATTAAAAATTCTACAAATAAAACAACAAAATTACTAACGAGGCAGAAATCAGCAACGAAAATTACTTCCTTCAGGTTGTCATTTGCATTTTGGTACGAAATTCTTATAATACAGGGTGGGGGGAGTATAAACAGGGGCTACAAAACATGAATACTGGCTTTTATGTCTAGTCTAATAACGTGCATAGAATTACTTTTTTTTCTCTATTTTTCTAACATTTTCATAAAATAGCCACAGCAGAAAGGGATTTTCTTCTTCCTCTTCTTCTTTTTTTTTGCTACAAAAAGTCCTCTTTTTACTGACGCTTTAAAAAAAAGGAACGAAGTGTTGAAAAGTTGTGCTGTAAAGGTTTTTACTCAAGTGGAATTAGCCGTGGTTTTTTTTCTCTCTTTTTTTTTTATAATAATTTCTGCTTTTCTTTTTTGCCAGAAAGCATAGCAGCAGCAAGGAAGCCGGAGAGAGATAGTGAAAGAGGCAAAAAAAAGGCAAAATGAATATAATGAGTAGCAGTGGCCGGGTGCGTGTAAATGTTGGAAAATTTTTGTAATTTGTAGCCACGTAATGCTGCTTTAATTGCCTGGATTACAGTTATTTTTGCAACGTTTTTATTTATTTTAAATGCATTTTGTTTTAGAACTTTTTTTTACGTTTTTAATGTTGTTATCGAGTTTAAATGCCTTAAATTATGCTTTAATTTTGCAAAAAATTTATTCAGGGATTTAAATAAATTTCAAAATATTGTGTGCAATTCTATTAAACACCGTTATTAAATATTTAAAATACTGAACATGAAAAAGTAAAGCCTAAGTTCAGGCAAAAAATTATTTCATATTGATATTATTTGCTTAAATTAAATTTTAATCGATATTTCATTGATCAACTGCTAAGCTTAGATAAATATAAACGTATTAGAAAGATTTTTAGTACAAAATATTAAAATAAATAAAAATGTAGAGCATAATTTTAGGCTAAAAATATATTGAGGTTTTGTAATTCTATTAATAAAATTGAATTTCAATAAAAAAAAATGTTAAACAACATCAGCTAAACTTTAAAAAATAAACATTTCAAACAGATTTTCAAAGCATATGTTACAAACTATAAAAATAAATAAGATAACATGAAGCATAATTTCAGGCTAAAACAATTATTTTTTGGAGTTTCATTAATTAAATTGAATTTTAATAAAAAAAATTAATGAACGATTACTAAGCTTAAAAAATAAGCATTTTAAAAAGATTTGTAGAGCATATGTTACAAAATATTAAAACAATTAAAAAATATGTTGCCTATTTTCAGGCAAAAAATTTTGAAAATGCTTATAAACTATAATTTTCAAATGCTTTAAAATACATATTCATCTCTTTTTTCGTTTTATTTTAAATTTATAAAATCAAATATTTTAAGAAACACCTTAAAGTATGTTACAAATTATGAAATATTTTACCCTTTAGTATAGGATATTATTTTTCTTCAACTATTTGAATATAAAAAGTGGTTTTAAAAATTCTCCTGCTTCGTCTTTAGTTTTTTAATTTAAATTTTGTAAAGCAACACCTGAAATTATGCTATAAATTATAGAACAATTTACCCCTTAATATGCAATATTATTTTTCTAAAAAAAAATTTGAATATGAATAAAAAAGGTTTTCAAATCCTCTGTAAATGTTTCTAGTTTTTAAATTTTATTAATTTAGATTTTTAAAGCAACACCTTAAAGTATGTTATATAATTTGAGTAGAGTACCCCCTAATGTATGCTTTATATTTCTAAAATTGGTTATATTTACTTTTAAAGTACTTTCACCGTAGAAATTGAGATTTTATTTTATATTTGAAAAGGTATTTATTTGAATTATTTAATCGTGTGGATTTAATAAATTTTAATTTCATTTCAAAAAAAAATTTGAAATTCATTTCATTGCTTTTGTAGCCCTACAACTCATAAACGAAATTTAAAAATGAGAGCAAAAGTAATCTTTCTTTTTACTATTTTTGGTTAAATGTTACTGCAAATATTGCTACTTGGATGGAAAACAAGAATAAAATAATTGGATTTTATTTCATATAAATTTTGTTCTTTTTTAACAATAAAACTTTGCCATTTTTATTTGCATTTATAGAATTACTCTCTTCTTTTATTATTTTTCTTTTTTCTTTTTTTGCTGCCTCTGAATATCAAAAGTACATACACATTTTTTCCTCACATGTTTGTATAACTTCTGGCATTTTGTACGCAATGAATGTTAACTGAACATGTACTTCTGCTAGTACCTGTGTACTCAAACTCATATTAAATATTCAATTTTTCTGTTACTCTCTAGAATTTCTCTCCCTCTGCCTCTCTCTCTTGTTACTTTTCGTTGAAAGTATAAGCATTTGCATGCAAAATAATTGTTAAATCTATTGGTATATTGAAGCAGCCATAAAGTATGCAATGATTTATATTATAATCCCGTTATATGGGTTGGCACTTTACTACTTATTATTACTCTCTGCAGCAGTTTCATACGCACGTTCGCTTATATTCACTCAGATCGATTCCCCATTTTTTCTCTCCCTCTCAGCTTCTCTCGCTCTCTCTCTCTCTCTCTCTCTCTTTATTTGTAATATTAAAATACTGTATGTGTGTTTAAGCGCCTGTGTGTGTATGCGTTACATGTAAAGCAAAAAAAAAACAAAATGTAGCAGACATGTTACCATGTTAATGCAATACGACATTATTTACACGCAGTACAATATAAAATTTCTTTTTTTTTACAATAAAACGTATTAATGCTATGTGTATATGGCCTCAGAGTTAAAAAGAACAACATGCACTCCATAAGCCTTAAAGTAGGCACTATAAAATATATAAAAAAATCCAACAATTTTTAATTCCCTTCATCCTTGCAGCGGCAAAGGTTTTGACATTGTGTTAATATTACAATAAAATGGCAACAAATGATAATGAAATGTTTGCAAGAAATGGTTTTTTCAATTTAAATATTCTGCCTAAAGATATGCAATGAAATGTACAAACTAACAAATAAATTAAAAATATATGGCGGTATAAAGCAGTAACGAAAAATTCAATTATTTTACTCGTAAAGGGTGTTTTTTATAGAGGTATAGAACTTTAAGTTGGCATTACTTTTCAAGATGGCGACCGATTTAACAGCTGTCAAGTGATTTATTCTCAGTTTGGTTTGGCAATTCATCATGAATAGACTCACGTCTGAACAACGCTTGCAAATAGTTCAATTTTATTTCGAAAATAATGGTTCTGTGCGGAAAACGTATCGCGCACTACGTCCATTTTATTGTCGACAAAATCGTCCATCAGAGCAGTTAATTCGATTAACCATGGAACGTTTTCGCACCACGTGTACTCTTATTGATAACTCGCATCCCCAGAGACGCTGTACGGTGCGTACAGAAGAAGCTAATGCTGCTGTAGAGCGTAGCATTGAGGAAGACCCGAATGAGTCCATCCGCCATCGAGCACAGGAAATGGATCTGTGGATCCATCCACTTTATGGAAGATTTTGCGGAAGGATCTTGGTTTGCGTGCTTACAAAATCCAACTCGTGCAAGATTTGAAGCCAAACGATCATCAAGTAAGGCGTAGATTCGTCGAATGGGCCCAAAACGAGATTACCGTTGTTCCCGATTTTCATAAGCGAATTTTGTTTAGCGATGAAGCGCACTTCTGGTTGAATGGCTACGTCAACAAACAAAACTGCCGCATTCGGAGTGAAGGTAATCCTCAAGTGTATGTGGTGGAAACACCGTTACATCCAGAAAAACTGACTGTTTGGTGCGCTTTATGGGCTGGTGGAATCATTGGTCCGTACTTTTTCAAAAACGATGGTGGCCAGAACGTTACAGTCAATGGTGATCGGTATAGAGCCATGATTACTAACTTTTTCATTCCTGAATTGAATAACCAGGAGATGTCCAGGAGATGTGGTTTCAACAAGACGGCGCAACATGTCACACAGCTCGTGCCACAATAGATTTATTGAAAGACACGTTTGGTGACCGCCTAATTTCACGTTTTGGACCTGTGAATTGGCCTCCAAGATCTTGTGATTTAACACCGCTAGACTACTTTCTGTGGGGCTGTGTAAAGTCATTGGTCTATGCGGTAAAGCCACAAACGCTTGACCATTCGGAAGACAACATTCGCTGTATTATTGCCGATATACGGTCACAAATGTTGGAAAAAGTCATCGAAAATTGGACGTCCAGATTGGACTACATCTGCGCCAGCCGTGGCGGTCATATGCCAGAAATCATATTTAAAATGTAATGCCACAAGATTATCATTCGGATAAATAAAATTCATGTCAATCGAATAATCCATCGTTGTTTTATTGCAACTTAAAGTTCTATACCTCTATAAAAAAAACACCCTTTATAAGACTTTAGTAAACTTTAACTTGCATTGCATAAGAAGAAGCCCCGGTCACCCTCTGGAAAGTAACATCATAGGAAGGTCAGAAAGTGCCTCAATATAATGGGAAAAGGGGTAGGAATCAGCGATTAACAAGGTTGCCCACCACTACACCAAATACTAGGAGGTTGCTGTTTCTAGGCAAAGATAGATGGCAGCCCTATTATCCTAGGACCTTCTTCAGCTTAGCTAAAACAAGAAATAGATTAACGAAAAGAAAACAAATCAGAAATACTTTATGGCTGATCTAATACGAAGGCTGTTTGCTTAAATAATTTTACGCTTTAATAATTTCTTATTTTCCTTTCAAATTGTGTGATTGACGCTTTCATTTACGCTTAAAAATGCCTCCTCCCCCTTCTTCATATAATTACTTTGAATTTAATTTTCACATTCCATTTCATTGAGCGTTTCAACAGCAGCCGTCAATGTCATTTAGAACGTAAGGATTTAGCCAAATTGCTTAACATTTCCTTTCTCAAATAGAAAAAAAAAACTTTTTAAAATAATTAAACGTTTGAAAAAGAAAATTTAAATAATTTTCACAAAATGTGTTGCAATTTGCAATACGAACGAAAGAAAAAACACTTTAACTGGCTTTCATAAGCTCAAAATTTTTGGCAATGCCTTGATTTTGTTGCTATTGTTGTTGGTTTGAATATAATTTCTAAGATAAATTTACTAATTCCTTATTAAGGTTGCTAGTTTCTTTCCCTTTCTACCTCTCTCTTTCTTTCTCTCTCTCTCCCTCTCTCTCTCTGAAGTTTGTGTATTCCTTTGCCTCAGGCTCGTATTTTAGAGAAACATTTATTTTAATTGTGTTTAGAAGTGAAATGCAAAAAAAAAACAAGAAACAAAAAAGAAAAGGAGCCTTCCTGATGGCAAACATCACAGCCTAAAACTATGCAATAATAAATATTCAGCTTGCAAACAGAGTTTTTTAGAAATATGTACGATTGCAAGTGTGTTGTATGTGTGAGTAAAAGTAAATTTTGTAAATAAATGAGCAGAACCACAATGTAAACGAAGTAAGAAAAGGGTATCTAGAGAGAGAGAGAGAGAGAGAGAGAGAGAGAGATAAAGAGAAACACAGTCTAACAGTGAAATCAAAAATTGAAAAAAGAAAAATGGAAAAATCTACATACTGGTGGTTTGCTTTTACATCGTTTAACATTAAAATTATAAACAAAAGCTACAAAAACAAAACAATGCAGTAAACAAACCTGTTTACAAATTACCGTAATGCTTAATATAACAACAAACACCAGCATAAAAAATGCTAAACAAGTAAACATAAATACAACAACAAACACCAGCATAAATAAATAGAAAACAAGTTAAAAAAAATACAACAACAAACACTAAAAGAATAAATGTAAACAAAATACCCAAACAACACTACAATAATGAATGTAAACAACAATGTTTACATTTATAGGGGCCTCAAGAAGGCGAACCTGCGAACATTCGCCTCCAAGCACATTCATCAGACTGCTTACGTTGCCATATAAAAGGCATGGCAAAGCAGACGAGTGAGTTATTGAAGTTCAGTCAGTCTTATGTGAAGATGCGGTGCGTTTGAAAAAAGTAATCGTGGATTGAAGATCTCCGTTACAAAAATCTGTAGAACAATTGTCTAGTAATTGTTATTGTTTATGCAAAGGGTGTAAAGAGAGGTATAACAAACAAAGCAACTGTTGTTGTTTACATCAAGTTGTTTACATCAAGTTGTGTACAATACAACAACAAACACCAGCATAAAAAATGCTAAGCAAGTAAACAAAAATACAACAATAAACACTACAGGAATAAATGTAAACAAAATACACAAACAACAATAAAGAAAAAACGATGCTTACGTCTATAGAGGCCTCGAGAAGGCGAAGCCGCGAACATTCGCCTTCAAGAACATTCATCAGACTATTTGCCCTGCCATATAAAACGCAAGGCAAAGCAGGCGAGTGAGTTAGTGAAGATCAGTTAGTCTTGTTTGAAGACGCGGGGCGTTTGAAGAAAGTAATCGTGGTTGAAGAACAATTGTCTAGTAATTGTGATTGTTTATGCAAAAGGAATAACAAAGAAGAGCAATTGTTGTTGTTTACATCAAGTTGTGAACAGCGGCACACAGAATTGGGCGAATAATAAAGAATTTTAATTAAAAACTAAACACAAATTTATTTTTTATTTTATTTGCAATCTACGAGCTCATATTTTAAACGTTTTTTAAAAGTTAAAAACGTAACAATATGTTACATGAGCTCACTTTTGCTTGCCACTGTATGTTTATATTAAAGCGCCAGTAGTTTTGTGGCTCAACGCAAAATGAACGCATTTTTAACGTTCAACGTTCAGAGTTGTAAATGAAAATTCCAATAAAAGGGTCGAGTTCTGTTGTTTTTTTTTCTTTCACTCTCTCTTTTAAATAATATTGTTGTTGTTATTTTTTTGTTTGTTTTTGTTTTTTGTTTTAAAACAAACATCAACTAAATGGGAATGAAATATTTTAGCCTACAGCCTATGGTTTGAAGAGTGTAAGCATTAGCGAAACAGTTAGAGAGTGAGAGAGAGCGAGAGGGCGGCAATAATGTGAGAGATTGAAATTCGTTTATAGTTGTTTACAAAATTCTCTGCTGGTTGCATTACTCACTAATACACACTGACTCACTCTTTAACTGTTTATGCAAATACCATTGTATTGGTAATCAACTAACGTTTGGTTGTATGCGGCAGTATTTGTTGTTGCCACTTTCTTTGGTTATTTTTTTCTTTGTTTTTGTTTTTGGATTTTGAAAAAGTTTGTTAAATATTTAACTTTATCTTAAATACAGCAGCTACAACAACAGCAATCAACCTACACACACATACATACATACATTTCTCTTAGTCTCCCCCGTTATAAGCCTTTGATTTTCTGTGTGTGTGTGTGTGTGTGTGTGTATGAGAGTGCAAGTGCAAGCATTTAATGACTGCTGTTGCTGGCTGTTGTTGTCTGTTGGCTCTGTTGTTTACACTGGGGCTGTAAATCTTTGACCAAACACTCGTTAGACTAAATCGTTGAGCTGTAAATACCATGTTGACGATTGTTGTTGTTGTTGTTGTTGTTTTTGGTTTTCTTATTTTCTTATTGTTGCTTTAGTTGCTGTACTTCTAGGCATTTACGTTTAATAGTCACTGTCTACAGCATGCATATGTTACACTACGTATGCAACAGTAAATCAAGCAACAACAAATTGGTTTTTATTTAGACAGACATTTTGGGTTTTAAAGAATTTGTATTATTTTTGTATTTAGGGGCGTATTTATAAAGTTCCTTTTTATAAAGAAAACTACGGAGTTTTCTTAAACGTTTTCCATTTTTTTATTATTTGCCCGAGTGCAGTTTCATTAAAGTTCTGCTAGGTAATTATGAATCATTGTCGTTTCATGTAGAAGTTCTAGAGTACTGCGACCATACGATCTATTGTACTGACCTTAAGCAACATAAATAATGTTTCCCTAATCCTAGTGCCCTGACAAATTTCGGAGGGTTGTTTGATGCCAGTAAGGATATCTCATATCGGGTCCGCCATCTAACGTTTTTTTTTCAACTAGTGCTTATTTCGTGAATGGTAACACTTAGCTCATGTCTGATTTGACAGCTTTATCCTTCCGCTGAACGAATATGGACCATCCAATGCGTTTTCGCTTCGCTAAGTGGGTCTGCGATCGACTTACAGAAGATGCCGATTTTGGCAAAAAAAAAAATCATCTTTTCAGATGAAGCTCATTTTGATCTTCTTGTAAACAAGTAAAATTGTCGCATTTGGGACACAGAAAACCCGCACGCATACATTGAAAAGCCGCCGCACCCAAAACTAGTCACTGTTTGGTGCGGATTTTGCTCCAAATGCATAATTGGGCCATTTTTCTTGGGCTTCGTTCGGGCCATGTTGAACGAATTTTTGTTTACAAAAATTGAAGAGGAGGATATTGGCAACACTTGGTTTCAACAGGACGGCGCTACGTGCACATAGCCGAAGCTTCACTCGATGTTTTGCGTCCTGTTTTTGAAGATCGCATTATCAGCCGCAGAGCTGATGTCGTTTGGCCACCTCGGAGCTGCGATTTGACACCGTTGCACTATTATTTGTGGGGTGCCGTCAAAGATAAGTGTTACGCCGACAAGCCAGAGACAATTGACGCTTTAAAGGACAATATTCGTGAAGCCATTGGTGAAATACAGCTGCACACAATCGATAATGTGCTTAAAAATTGGACCGATCGTGTAGGCAGCCATTTGAATGAAATTATTTTCCATTATTAACCAGAAGGATTGTACTTTCAAATAAAAAAAAGAAATTTGAGAAAATATTCAGTCGGTTTTTTTTAAAGCATTTTCAAAAAAAAAAAAAGTTATTTGGCACATGAGTGGTGGGATCTACAGTTTAAAGTCGAGTCCGAACGAGAGATTTTTTTGAGAAACTTTTCATGGCCATTTTATTTCGTCTCAGAGTTTTTGCCAGAAATATGCTGAGAGCAAGTCGCCGAAAGAATATTTTTTCAAATTTTCGTTTTGATGCCTGACCTGGGGTTTGAACCGAGGCCTTACATCTTTTAAGCAAACATTCTACCTTTTAGACTACGGCGAATTGTAAGCATCCAAGTCTTTAATGAGGTAAGGTCATCAAGAATTTCTGTTGGGGTTGTGCTTTAACAACAGGTAATGCATGGAGAGATCACTCTCTGTAACTATCTCAACTTCTAAAAGTATGTATTCTTCTCTTGCCTTGGATACCTTCAGTATGACTAAGCCTTTACCTTTTTAGCGCCTTTCAAAGTCTTTATCGCCGTTCAGTTATAAAAAATTTCATCTTCTATTTCATATTTCTGGTTATACGTTTGACTAAAGAGAATATAAAAATGAGTAGTGAAATATACGTTTTAAACATTTAATGGATATTCCTTTCTATTCTTCTTTTATTCATAATAATAATAATCAAGTTCTACGCTCTTCTCTTTCTTTCTTTCTTTTTGTTTGTTTTAAACACAATTCATCTCTGCTACCAGCTGCAGTAGTAAGTCTGTGCGACCAATTCTGCTTTCAACGCTGATACTGTCTTTCTATTATAAAAAAAAAGAAACCCTTCATGTGAATGGTAAATGGAAAATGGAAAAAGATGCTTGAAAATTAATTTTCTCGTTGAACAACAATTTTCTACTGTTTTCACCGGACTCTCTCTCTCTCTCTCTCTCCTTGCTAAAGTTGCTTAGAAAACGTTGCTGTTTATTTTCTAAAACGCCTTCAAGTTATGCAACATATTTTACTCTATAATTCCTTTGTTCATTGCGCTTAGTTGTTATTGTTGCTGTTGCTTTCTTGTTTGCATTTAAAAGTTGATTTCTTTTTATTTTTGTTTTGTTTTTCTTATGCCACCAGATATGGAGTGTCAATCTCCCTCTCTCTCTCTCTCTGTATTTCTCTTTGAATCCCTTTAGCATTTTTGTATGAGGAGCGACATTATTAAAGTTGATCTGAAACCATGGCTGCCGCTGCCGCTGCCGTTATTGCCGTTACTGCCTGTGTTGCCATTGTGTTGATGGTGATAAGTAAATAAACCATTTGTAAGTGGATAAAAATCATTCCATTTTTTTCTTTTTCTTCTTCATATTATCATTGTTGTTGTTGTTTCCGTTTTTTGTTTAGTATAAAAAAATATAATTTTGCATTATCAGAGCTTTTTGTGGGCATTTATCGTAAGTCCATAGTGGCTGCAAATAATACTTTGACAGAAGCAATCCGTTTTTCTGTTGTTGTCTCGTTACATTGTTGTTGCATTAGTCCCATAAATGCTTGGTTAACCAATGGCTTGGTCGGTTTGTTTAGTAAGTGGATATAAAAGGAAAAAAAAAGGAAAAGTTTTTATTATCGATTTTAAATTTTATAACAAGAATTTTAAACTTTAATTAAAGTATACGGCAAGGTTACCAAGACCAGACAATTTTAATGTAGCATAACTTTAGGCTGTAAAATAATATTTTGTTGAATTTATTTGATTGTTGTCATCGGATAATAAGCTTTTTCAGCATATTCATTAAAAATTTAAATTAAATTTATATTATTGGAAAATCTTAAAGATAATCATTTCAAATCCAAATCCAAATCCATTTCAAATTGATAACAATCGATCATTTTAATTATTTTTTTGTGGTAATGACATTATATTGTTACGTTTTTACCTTTTAAAAACGTTTAAAATATGAGCTCGTAGATTGAAAATAAAATAAAAATTTTTTTGTGTTTAGTTTTAATTAAAATTCTTTATTATTCGCACAATCTGTGTGCACACTGTTCACAACTTGCTGTAAACAACAACAATTGCTTTTCTATTACTCTGTTTATACCTTTTGCGTAAACAATAACAAACACAAAGCAATTATTCGACAGATCTTTATAACGGAGATCTTCAAACTACGATTACTTTACTTTACTTAATTGGCCATAACAACCCGTTTATCGGATTTCGGCCTGCAGCAACACATCCTTCCAGGCGCCTCTGCTTGGTGCGCGCCTACACCAGTTGGTCACACCAATCGATGACAGGGCTTCCTCGATTTGGTCCTTCCAACGGATGCAAGGTCGTCCTCTTCGCCGATTTCCGCAGATTCCCGCATCAAATACCCGTTTCGCCGGAGCATTCTCCTCCATTCGAACGACATGGCCGAGCTAGCGCAGCCGCTGGATATTAATACGCTGTACAACATCTATGTCGTTAAGGAGCTCATACAGCTCACTGTTGGATCGGATACGGAAATCATCGCCAACTCGCACTGGACCGAAGATCTTGCGCAGTACTTTTCTCTCGAACACTCCCAAGGCCGCTGCATCTGTACTTAATAGGGTCCATTCCTCTGCGCCATAAAGAAGCACGGGTAGGATGAGTGTCTTGTAAAGTGTTAATTTTGTCGCGCGAGAGTGGTCTCTGCTACTCAATTGCCTGTTGAGACCATAGTAGCACCTGTTGGCAAGAGTGATCCTGCGCTTGATCTTCAGACTGACATTCAAACCACGATTACTCTCTTCAAACACACCGCGTCTTCACACAAGACCGACTGAAATTCACTAACTCACTTGCCTGTTTTGCCTTGCCTTTTATATGGCAGGGCAAACAGTCTCATGAGTGTTCTTGAAGGCGAATGTTCATGATATCGCCTTCTCGAAACAAATATGTTTACATTAATTCTTGTAGTGTTGTTGTTACATTTTTGTTTACTTGTTTACCATTTTTTATGCTGGTGTTTGTTGTTATATTAAGCAGTACAATAATTTGTAAACAGGATTGTTTAGTGCATTGTTTTGTTTTTGTAGCTTCTGTTTATAATTTTAATGTTAAGCGATGTAAAAACAATATGTTGAACTGTACCAACAAAAAACCAATCTTTTCTTCTCACCAGACAAATACACCATCTGTTTGTTGCCTATTTTCAGGCTGTTAAAAATTATTTAAATTATTATATTTCATTGCTTTAAAATATTTTTACTTTCATTCATCGTTTGCTAAACTTAACAAATCTATTTTACGCTTAACCATCTTCTTTCCTTAGTTTTAGCGTAGTGATTTGATTTTTTTTTGGTTTTTTTTTCTAGTTAAAGCCACAATTTTGACAAATGATGTGTCACTATATTTGGATGGATCTACGTTCGTTCGTTCGTGTTTTTTTCTATTTTTTGTCATACTCAGAAACCAATAATAACACCAACTAGCAGCCAAGATTATATTTTATTTTCAACGTTTTTTTTTCTTTCGTTCAGTATTGAAAAGATGAAGCACAGCAAAGCAAACGTAATAATTTAACAAACTCTCCTTTTATACGTAGTTTAGGAAACAAGTCTTTAACGCCCTAGAATATGCCACACACAAAAAAAAAAAGAAAACCAAGATAAAAATTGAAAACACATACAGGGAGCAGCTATGTGTGTTACAAAATTGACTTCGTTATTTGGATTTTTGAGCAAATTGAGGTGGTTGACTATAGTCTACGTTGGTATATGACAACTGTATGACTAACTGCCTGACTGACTGTGTTGGATGTGCAAATTTTTCCAAGATACTCTGTGGCAAATCAAAAAAGCAAAACGAAAAAAAAGGTAGAAAAACGTGCATAAATTGTGAAAAACTCGAAATGATTTCCTTTCTTTTTTTCTGCCTTTTTTTTTGTTTGTTGTTGTTGTGAAAAATGTGTTAAAATAAGCAGAAAACTGTTCTTTTTTCTCTTGATTTCACTTGTTAAGTTGATGAGGTTCTTGCCACACATACTCTCAGCATTTCTTTTGAAGTTTTCTTCTCCTCTTTTTTTCTTTGTTAATACCGCACAAGAACATACTTTATCTTGTTTATCTAAAGGATTATCAGTCTTTAGAAGAAAAGAAAAAAGAGAGGACAGAGGGTTTAACACACGAAGTTCATAGAGAAGTTTTTTAAACTTGTGGTTGCATTTAATTTTTTTTACTTTTGCCTCCCCCACATTTTTTACTCATTTCTTTTCTTTTTTTGTATTTGTTTTCTATTTTGATTTTAAGTATCCTTATGGCATGTGAAATGTTATGAATTTTTTCGGTTTTTCTAATGCTAAATAGAATTTCGTTTTAGTTTAACACCTAAAAGTAGGCTATGTATACATAAGCACTGAGAAGTATGTCAAGTTTTCTTTTTCTTTTTCCTACAACAAATTGTTTTCCCCCCCTAAAAGTCTGCAATAAAGCTGTCGTAAGAAATTATTTTTAATAAGAAAAATATGTGGGTTTTTTTGCAAATAGAATTGGTTCCTTAAAGAAAGTTGTTAAAACTAAATTTTGAGGGCGTAGAAAACTTTTTTTGTGTTTTAATAATTATTTTTGACTGTAAATATGTCACACCTTTAACTTGAATATTTTTCTCATATTAATGGCCTACTTTTAGGTGCTTTAATTTGTGCCACAAGAGTTATTTTAAATAATTGAGAACTATTTTTAAAACTTTAAATTTTTTCTTTTACTTTCTTTCTTGTTTTTGGGCAAATAACACTCAAGGGAAGTATCCTATTTCTAGGGGCCGTGAACATTTCCTACCAGAACTAGGAAAATAGGTTGTGGATAATATTGTTACGCAAATCGAAACGACCTAATGTCGTTTAACAACAAAAACGATAAACAAAAGCCACATGATACAAATACACACTAACACTAAGAATACAATGAACGTGTTGATGATCTAAAGCTGCACACACACATATGTATGACGAACCTGTTTGCGCTCGGTACCAACAATGTATATGACAAAAAGGGGATAGACAACATAAGTAAAGTACACAAACATCAATGTATTAGCAATAGAGCTCTCTAGAAGGCGAGATCACGAACATTCCACTTCAAGAATGTTCGTTAGACTGGTTGTGTTGGACTATAAAAGGGCTGGACAAAGCAGGCAGCAGACAGTAAGAATTCAGTCAGCCATGTGTGAAGTTGCGTGTGAACAAAATAAGTCGTGGTTGTCAGTGTGTGAACTAGTAAAGTGAATAAACAGATTATTATTGTTGTATCGTTAAGTTGTATATGGTGGCACACAAAAGTAGTGTAAAGAATGAAGAGTTTAACTGAAATTAAACTAAGCACATTTGTTTTTACTTTGTTTGCAATTAACGAACTCATATTTAAACGTTTTTAAAAAGGTAAAAACGTAACAATATGAAGAAGTGTTTGTGGAAGTAGGATTTGAATCTATTTTTATTAGGCAGGAAAACTTCTGCAAGACGAGCGTGCTACACATATATATAGCGGCTGAAGGACGAATTTCTGTGATGACTAAAGGACTGTAATGACCAATCAAGTAATTAAAGTCAATGTTATAAAGGAACTCACTTATGTTCTAACGAATAGATACGATAGTTTAATGCAATAAGAAATTTTTTATACTTCTCTTTAAAAATATTTTCCCTTTGGGACGTATGAGTAATAATATTTCCTAACAAAATAAAATTAATAACAATCATACGCCAACGTTTAAAAAAAACTTACGAAACTATTTTTAAGTTCACCTTTCTCAACTGAGTTTAACTATTTTTGTGAATTTTAGTTAAAGTTTTCATTTTTTTCTTTTCTTTTGCAATTCCTTCAATTTTCCTTCCTTGGCTTTGAGATGCTGAGACCGGTGGTATATGAGCATGAAAGCCAAAGTATTTGCTTCACTTTATAAAAGAGAAAAGAAAAAAAACGTGGCATTGAAAAGTTGTTGTTTTTTCTTTCTTTTTTGGGTAAAAACTTTTTAGCTTTTGTTGCGTATTTATGGTATTAATAAAGTTCTAAAAATAATAATAAAATAAAAAAGAATTGCAAAAATAAATAAATGAAAACATTTTGAAGCATATCTTAAGGGGCTGGCGATAATAATAAATTTTCTTTACAACTCGTGTTTAAGCCTTTTGGGCTACTGAAGAATAAATTAAAACCGAAACAGAAAGTAAATGAAAAGAAAATATGAAAGCTTTAAAACATGTTTTTATTTTAAATTAAATTTTTATTGCCTACTTTTAGAGGTTCTGTTTTTAAACACTCAAATATGTTAAAATGGATTTAAATGGCAAAATAGTTTTTCTGATTACTTTACAGTTTTTCTGATTGCTTGCATTGCATTGGACAATTTTTGGTTGTCCAATATTTATTTTTGAATATTTCCAAATGCATTTCCTGTTTAAAAAGTTTTCGTTTCCTATTGCTGGCCAAAATAACCAAAAAATAAAAAAAAATCTGAAAAATCATGATGAGGACTTTAGTTGTAAAAAAAAAGGAAAAATCCCCAAACAAAGTCAACAAACCCATTTAAAAATTTATGGCGTATAAAAATCGACGCTTCCGTTTCATTGAATTTTATATAAAAGGACATTTAAATGCTATATCCTTAAATTATGACACACATAAGCCAACATACATACTTTTATACAATCCGGGGCAGGTCATTTCACATTATAAAAGGCAAGGAAATTATAAACTAATCTTGTTGAATGTTGTAAACAATATTCGGTGATCTTTGAAAGAAGTAAAGCGGTTGGTTGTCCGTCGTTGCCAATATACTGCCTTCTCAATAGTTGGGATATCTGCCTGGTAAGCACTATAAAGATCCGCTATATATATTGTTACGTTTTTACCTTTTAAAAACCTTTAGAATATGAGCTTGTAGATTGGAAATAAAATCAAAATAAAATTTGTATTTAGTTTTAATTAAAATTCTTTATTGTTCGCACAATTCTGTAAGCCACTGTTCACAACTTGATGTTAACAACAACAATTGCTTTTCTTTGTTATTCTTCTGTTTATACCCTTTGTATAGACAATAACAATCAATAAGCAATTATTCGACAGATCTTTCTAACGGAGATATTCAAACCATGAATACTCCCTTCAAACACACCGCGTCTTCACACATGGCTGACTGCAATTTACTCACTCAGTCGCCCGCTTTGCCTTGCCTTTTATAAGGCAGGGTAAACAGTGTGATGAATGTTCTTGAAGGCGAATGTTCGTGGCTTTGACTTCTCTAGATCTCTATAAATGTAAACATCGTTGTTTACATTTATTCTTGTAGTGTTGTTTGTGGATTTTTGTTTACTTGTTTACCATTTTTTTATGCTGATGTTTGTTGTTATATTAAGCAGTACTTTCATTTGTAAACAGGTTTGTTTACTGCATTGTTTTGTTTTTGTAGCTTCTGTTTATAATTTTAATGTGTTAAGCGATGTAAAAGCAAAACACCAGTATCTGGATTTTTCATTTTCGTAACAATATTGTTTTCTAAAGGGTGATTTTTTTAAGAGCTATAGGAAAATTTTTCAAAAAAAAAACACATATAATTCAGAAATATGCATGAAATCTTTATTTGAATAATGTTTGAAAGATTATTTCACGCAAATGTTGACCGCGACTGCGCCTCAAATGGTCCATCCCCTTAGTCCAATTTTGGCATACTCTTTCCAACACTTCGGCCGGTATCTCACGAATAAATGCTTCAATGTTGTCTTCCAATGCGTCAATTGAAGCGGTCTTGTCTGTATAGACATTAGCTTTAACATAGCCCCACAAAAAATAGTCTAAAGGCGTTAAATCGCACGATCTAGGCGGCCAATTGACCGGTCCCGAACGTTAACTAAAATGTTCACCGAACTCGCCTCTCAATAAGTCCATTGTTACGCGTGCTGTGTGGCATGTGGCACCGTCTTGTTGAAACCACATGTCATGCAAGTCAAGCTCTTGCATTTTGGGCAAAAAAAAACGTTGGGTATCATCTCACGGTAGCGCTCACCATTCACAGTTGCGTTACGATTCGCAGCATCTTTGATGGAGTACGGTTCAATGATGCCACCAGCCCATAAACCGCATCAAACTGTGACTTTTTCTGGATGCATTGGTAGCTTTTGCAATGCTTTTGGCTGATCTTCACTCCAAAATCGACAATTCTGCTTATTTACGTATCCATTGAGCTAAAAATGAGCTTCGTCGCTGAACACAATTTTTCGATAAAGAAGTGGATCTTCGGCCAACTTTCCAACAGCCCATTCACCAAAAATTCTGCGTTGCGGTAGGTCGTTCGGCTTCAATTCTTGCACCAGCTGTGTTTTGAAAGGCTTCACACCTAATTCCTTCCGCAAAATTTTCCACGTTGTTGAGCAACAGTGGCCCAATTGCTGCGAACGGCGACGAATCGATAATTGATGTTCATCATTAACACTGGCCGGCCGATACAGCTGCGATATTTTCTTCAGTTCGCACTCTACGTAAGCGTGTTGGTGGTTTAATGTCCAACAATGTAAATTTGGTGCGAAATTTAGTCACAATAGCCCGAATAGCCGCTTCAGTGGGTCGATTAAACTGACCATAAAATGGAAGAAGCGCGCGCGATGAACTTTCTTAACAGAGAACGCATTTTGATAATAAAATTCAATGATTTGCAAGCGTTGTTCGTTTGTAAGACGATTCATTGTTAAATTATTGACCAAACTGAAGATGTTTGACAGTGAAACAAAACACGAAACGTGCTTGAGCTGTTTAAACCAGTGTTGCCAAAAAGATAATTGCTAAAAAAAATCACCCGTTATAAAAAAATAAATAGGCGTGGCAAATTAAACGTTAAAACGGAATAAATCCTTTCAAATGTTGCCGTATTTCTATGTGAACTGACCCACATATGCCATAAGCACAAACACGCAAACATTTACGCTTAAAACAATTACTTTCATAACACACACACATACACGAACACATATCGCATGTATAGAAAAACAAAGAGAGAGAGAGCGACAGCGAGTAAGAGAGTAAGTGAGTGAGATAGAGTGTGCAAACAGTACAATACAGTTAAGTTAAATGAGTATTTTAAGCACTTTATTTAATCTACGGCTGGCTATAGTTTTATAGTTTTTATCACATTACCCCGAAAACAATTATCAGCAAAGTTGTTAAATGCAATAGTAAAACTACCTACAACAATAACAACAGCAACAACAACAACAATAAATATGAGAGAGAAAAATAAAACATCGCATTTAATACAACTGAAAGGCTGTGGAAAAACAGTAGAAATAAATTTAAAATAATTTAAAATCAAAAAAAAACGAATGTTCTCTCAAAACAAGAGAGAGAGAGGAGAAGGGAGAAGCAGAAGGCAGAAGGCAGGGATTATAAAGAAAATAAAATAAAATAAATGCTCATAAAAGTTTATGAGCCGCTAAATCATAGTGAACTGCTGACACTTTTTAGTACTTTGAAGCACAGTTTTTTTTTCCGACAAGAAATTAAAGAAATTAAAAGATTTAAGACAGAATCATGTTAATTTTGTATTTTGTTGGACTTTATATATAGGAATGAAGATGCAAATCCAAATCAGAGCTCAGTAATGAATCGTTTTTTCGCCAGTCAATAGCACTCATGAAATTGTTAATATAAATCAGTCAAAAATATTGAAATTTAACTACAAACTCTGATTCATTCATACTCACAACAACGTTGATTTATAAGTACAGGCTGCAACGTTGACATCAAACTCATACCATTCGTAATATATTTGATTCATAAGCCTACTTATTTAGATTCACTTTAGACCTTAGAAAAATACTTATAATACTTATAAATGTTTCGAGTGACTTGAATCATTTATCAAACCTTACAGTCTGGGGATTTGAAGTAGAAGTAAAAAGAATTTTTGAGATTTAAAAATATTTTTGAGATTAATTTTCAAAAATTATGAGAGATGGCTTTAAACGTCAGATAAATTTATTAAAAACTTTAAAGTCTTGGCTTAATGAAACAGTTCGATTTTTTTAAATTGCTTAAGAACTGTAAATGTTATCAACGATTTTGTAACATAACCTCTATATTAATATTAATCATACGCCTTAGGGGTACCAAATGCATTTATTGCAATTGGTACCAGAGATCAGCAATGAATCGTTTTTTCGCTACTCACAAGCACTCATGAAATTTTGAATAAAAGTGAGTCAACAATACATACATACATAATTGGCCATTACAACCCTTCAGTCAGGATTACGGCCTAGCTTCTCACACCACTCATGTTGTGTGCGTTAATTTTATACGTGAGTGGCGGGACCTACAGTTTAACGTCGACTCCGAACGACAGAATTTTGAGAAACTTTTTCATGGCAGTTTATTTTACTCTCAGAGTTTTTAGAGTTGAGTGAGTCAACAATATTGCAATTTAACTATGCACTCTGATTCATTCATACTCACTACAACGTTGATTTATACGTACAGGTTGCAACGTTGACATCAAACTCATACCATTCGAAATATGTCTGATTCATAAGCTTGCTCATTTAGATTCACTTCAGACTTTAGAAAAATACTTATAATACTTATAAATGATTCGAGTGACTTGAATCATTCCGCAAAATTTACAGCCTTAGAAAACGGACACATAAGCAAAAAAGACAGAGCAGCAAGCAGAGCAAAAACACAACCTTCTAGTGAGTATTTTAGTGTTCGTACGCGAATCATACTTATTTTGTGATACTTGTTGTATATGTTGAGTTATGGAGAGTCGAAATCAACAACATCATACGTGTTGTTAAGTATGAATATGATGAGTACATATTAAACTTTGAATATGAGTAGAAGTTCCATGATATTAAAATAAGTATGAATGCGTATAAGTATCAGAAATTATGAGTATGATTCGATTCTACTCATCTACTTTTGAATACTGAATGCTGATCTCTGATGCAAATACAAAATACGCCATAAGGAGCCATAAGATAGGCTCAAATGCTGCGAGCGCTAGGGAATTTCGCAAATTCTGATCTTCTGCCATGTATTTTCCACCTTTGCATACATTGCTGTGATCTACAGTAGGTCCTTTTTGACAATGGTAGTTACTCCGTTAACCGGAAAAGTGACCAAAAAAAATTTATTTCGCATTCTAATAGGAATTCGAACAGGCCACTGCGCTATTGGCAATTATGCTGACAAGCTCGGTCTGCCGCACCAGAACTACTGCAGAAGCTGCCATGGTGTGAGGGCAATGGATGTGGTACAACACATTAGATGCGAGAGCCCTGCACTTCAGAAAAGTATGTTGGCTTATTAGACGTAAGGCCACTGTTCAAACCCCAGGTCAGACATCAAAACGAAATATGGAAAAATATTTGTTCGGCGACTTCCGCCAAAAACTCTGAGAGTAAATATAATTGCCATGAAAGGTTTCTCAAAAATCTGTCTATCGGAGTAAATTTTAAAAGCTGTAGGTCCCGCCACGCATAAAATTAACGCACACAACATAAGTGGTGTGAGAAGCTAGGTCATAATTCTGGCTGAAGGGTTGTAATGGCGGTATTATGTATATGCACTCAAGTGTGGTAGACAGTGTGTTATTATCAGTGCGGTGTGAGAAACTAGGTTCATAATCCTGACTGAAAGGTTGCAATGAGCAATTATGTATGTATTATGAACATTTGAAGATCTGAGCATTGTGGCGAAAGTGTTATTAAGGGAACTACTACTACTACTACTATCTCACACTGGGTGACATAATGGGCCACCGAGTGAACTTGCCTGTGAACGGCAAGCTACCCGTTAACCTAACCTAAAAATCTAAGCCGTATAAATATGGAGATGCTTTGTGAAACCCTGGTGCTGTTAAAAAGAATTAAAGAATACCGTTCATATGAAAAAGTTGTGCATCGTAAGATTACTTGGAGGTTTTCAACCTGTCTACCCCTAAAATAACTGCATTTCAATTTAAATTTTCTTTTATGCCACTTTACTTCTAATCTCATACGCATAATCTCCTTAAAATATGCTTTAAATTTTTATTTCTAAAAAAAGGAAAATAAAAATAAATTTCACAGACAATTGATGCTGCTGAATTATTTAAATGCGAAACGGCAGTAACAGTAAGAAAACTTTTCAAATTCGAATTTCAATTCTATTGCTCTTTGGCATTAAGCATTAAGGCGGCACTCATAAGAAAAATGCTGCATACAAGCAGGGGATTTCCTTTAAATATGAGAATGGATTGTAAGCCACATACATGCAAGTGTATATGTGTACGTATGTATGAATGGTTAGTGGTTACTTAAGCTTTAAATTCAATTCCATTTTCAAATGCATTCGAATTGTTATTCTTGGTGCAGTTTAATAAAATCCTTTAGACGATTAAACAAAGAGCAGGTTATGCCAGCAATGAGCCATAATGCAACAAATATGGCTGACAATGCCAAAATAAGACGCCGTAATGTTAACGTTGATGATTATGATTATGTCGTTGATTTCTATTCATTCACGACTATGATAATCATAATCGTCATCATCATCATGCTAAGTTAAATACAATTTAAAACTTTAGAATGTTGCGCAAACTAAAATGAAAAAAACGTACGTTTTTTCTGCTTCTATTATTTAAGCTTCACATAAGTAGAATATAAAGGAAAATAGTTTTCTTCTTTTTGCTTTTTTTGTTTTTGTTTTGTCTTGATCCTCATCATATACATGGTCCGGGTCGGTCTTGTTGCTCTCAATAGCAATGAAAAACGTGCTTAAGCTTTAAAAATCGTCCATAATGCAACACAGTAACACAAAATCGTTTAACAATAATAACAAATAGACTCTAATAACAACAACAACAACAACAATGATGATGATGGGAAAAACAAAAATAAAAGTACCAAAACTGAAAAGTACAATATGATTAGTACTTTTCTTTTGGGTTTTTTCTTCTTTGTTTTCAATTCTTTTCTTTTCTTTTTTTTTAAAGAAAATAAAGGAACGTTTACGACTTGTCAGAATTTATTTTTTCTTTTCTTTTTTTATTTGAAAAGTTTTTACTTTGAATGGTTTTTTAAGTCCACGATTAACTCTTGTTATTGAGCAGGAAAAATATGAAACATTCAGAACAATTTGCGAAGACCAACATAAAGCCGTTGAAGCAGTATGAGCGGAAAATAGTGTTTCGGAACTCACTATGCATCTTGCTGGAATTAAGGGAGTCTAATGTAATGCCAATACCAATCAGAGATCAGCAATAAGTACCATAATTTCTGATACTTATAAGCATTCATACTTATTTTAATATCATGGAACCTCTACTCATATTCAAAGTTTAATATGTACTCATCATATTCATACTTAACAACCAACACGTATGATGTTATTGATTTCGACTCTCCATAACTCAACATATACACGAAGCACAAAATAAGTATGAATCGCGTACGAACACTTAAATACTTACTGTTTGTCTGCTCTGTCTTTTTTGCTTATGTGTCCTTTTTCTTTTTTTGTAAACGCAACAACAATTAAGACTGTAAATTTTGATGAATGATCCGAGTCACTCGAATCACTTATAAGTCGTATGCATAAGTATTTTTTCTAAAGTTCTGAATCTGAATGAGTAGGCTTATGAATCAAACATATTTCGAATGGTATGAGTTTGATGTCAACATTGTGCGCATACTCATTGCAATCTGTACTTATAAATCAACATTGTGGTGAGTACGAATGAATCAGAGTAAGTAGTTAAATTTCAATATTGTTGACTCACTTATATTTAAAATTTCATGAGTACTTACGAGTAACAAAAAACGATTCATTACTGATCTCTGGTAACAGCTGCAATTAATGCATTTGGTACCCCCAAGACGTATGATTAATATTAATATGGAGTTTATGTTACAAAATCCTTCATAACATTTACAATTCTTAAGCTATTTAAAAAATTCAAACTGTTTCATTAAGCCAAGACTTAAAGTTTTTAATACATTTATCTTAGGTTTAAAGCTACCTCTTATAATTTTTGAAAATTAATCTTAAAAATATTTTTAAATCTCAAAAATTCTTTTTACTTATATTTTAAACCCTCTAGACCATAAAACAGCTTACAAATGAGGTTTATTCTTTAGAAAAAGTAGCAGCAGCTTAAATTAAAAATAGAATTCATTATATTGCTGATAATGTTTCCTTAAACATTTCCTTTTCTTTTCTATTTAATACTGGGATTTCCTTAAAAAATCTTTACACAAAACGACAACACCAACACTCTGTGCTCGACTTATGCTTCTTAGTTTCTAGTTTTTAAACAATTGAGAAGCAAGTAAGTAAAGCAAGCAAAGAAAAACCATAAACCGCAAAAGAAAAATAAGAAAGAAAGAAAGAAAAATAAAATGATATAAAATCCAAGAAGAATTAAATACCGAAACATAGAAACAGCAACAGAGTAAAAGAAAATAAATTTTCTTTCTTTTTTTTTTGGTATGTTTTCATTGCAAGAAATTTATCTGCTCTTGTCTTGAGGAAAATGGAAAAACTGTCACTGACTGTTTTAGAACGCGCCAAACAATAAACGTTGCAAAACACATTAAGTCTCCGTTTTTCTCTGTCCCCCAAGAGTGTTTATTATTGTTGTTATTATTGTTGCCACAGTGGCAAGTTGTCCGGTTTTAACTCACTATGGGTTTATTCGCCTTTGGCCGTCAAGTCAAATGAAAAAAAATTTCTTAATATTTTTTCCTTTTTTTTTTGTTGTTGCTGCTTTAATGTTGTATGCAACACAATAGCGAATGCTACATTGCAATTCGTATCATAATATAATAAATTGGTTGCATGTTGTGACTTTTGTGGTGCGTGCAATGAAACAATTTCCTTTGCAAACAGAGCAAAATGCTCATAAACTTTTAAGCAGAACAAGCAACCATCATGACAGACATTATGCAGTTAAATTAAATAAGAAATAAAAATAAAGGCGGCGATAGAAAAAAACAAAGAAACCTCGTAAAACACATATTTTAAATTATTTTTTTATGGTGGCATTGTAAGATTAAAAAATATTTTGTTTTTTATTTGAAAATTTGTCTACGAAAACTTTGAAATGTTGGCTTTAATATGCAATTTAAATTGTTAAAATCCTTTGAAAACTAACGAAGTTATGAGGGTTTTTGCTAAACTACCTCTGAATTAATATTAATCATACGCCGTGGTATTGAAAATAAAACAATTGTGGTGAAGGCCTAGAATATGTATTAAAATTATTACGAGCTTTTAGTAGGCAATCAAGCTTCTAGGGTATCTACTATTATAAGAAGAAAAATATTGTCTTCCTCCTCCTCATAACCAGAGTTTCTAAAGAAGTCATTCATAAGAATATCAGATCTATCGGGATTCCAATAGAACGCCGTAGTGTAATGGATAATGGAAGTCCAACAGAGCCCAGCAATTTTCCTCATGCTTGCTGGACATGCTTGCATGTCCGAAGCCTGCACACCTTAAAGAAAGAATGTGAGCATCAAAGCCTGATACGACAATGATCATCTGCATAATCAAAGTCCTTCAAACCACTACCATTTCGTTAAAGCTCTTCCAACAGTTCCTTTACAATGACTTTCCACTACAAGAACTAGAGAACTTAACCTTACCGTTATGCCATTTACCTTCTCTTGTCGTATAAGTCTCTCAGAAAAATGAATGACCGTTCTGGTCAAAAGTTCAGCAGCAAATTTCACAACGCATTCATTGCGTATACCATGAGCCCTGGCAACAGTCCCCGAATAGACATTTGCTGAAAGTGAAGCCTGCTATTGAGAAGTACTTATTAGCCGGAGACTTCCTTAGTATAGGCGAGTGGGAAAGTATCTCATTATCCGCAATCTTTTTCAACATTTTGAGTAGGAAAAAAGTCAAACTCATAGGCCTGAAATACTACGCAGTAGAGATCGTTGATCTTCCAGTCTTACTGGAGAAAATAGCCTACGTCTCTTATGCCGACTTAAGACAGGCAATGTCGATTCTCTACAATATCATTAATTCACTACGGCGATGTCGCCGTAGTCTAGTAGGTAGTGTGTTGGCTTATTAGACATAAGGCCAAGGTTCAAAATCCAGCTCAGATATCTCAAATAAAACGAAATCATAAAAAATATTTTTTGGCCACTTCCTCTCAGCAGATTTCTAGCAAAAACTCTGAGAGTAAATAAAAATTGCCATGAAAAAGTTTCTCAAAAATCTGTCGTTCGGAGTCGACTTTAAAAACTGTAGGTCCCGCCGCCCATGTATAAAATTAACGCACATAACATAAGTGTTGTGAGAAGCCAGGTCGCAAGGACCAATTATGTATGTATGTATCAGAGATCAGCAATGAGTATTCAAAAAGGTGATTAGAATCGAATCGTACTCATAATTTCCGATACTTATACGCATTCATACTTATTTTAATATCATGGAACTTCTACTCATATTCAAAGTTTGAAGTACTCATCATATTCATACTTAACAACACGTATGATGTTGTTGATGTTCGATCCAATACACGAATCACAAAATAAGTATGAATCCCGTACGAAGACTAAAATACTTACTAGAAGCTTGTGTGTTTGCTTTGCTTGCTGCTCTGTCTTTTTTTGCAACAACAACTAGGACTGTAAATTTTGATGAATGTTTTGAGTGACTCGAATCATTTATAAGTCGTATGCATAAGTATTTTTCTAAAGTTATGAATCTAAATGAATAGGCTTATGAATCAAACATATTTCGAATGGTATGAGTTTGATGTCAACGTTGTACGCATACTCAATTGCAACCTGTACTTATAAATCAACGTTGTAGTGAGTATGAATGAATCAGAGTACATAGCTAAATTTCAATATTGCTGACTCACTGATATTGAAAATTTCATAAGTGCTTATGAGTGGCAAAAAACGATTCATTGCTGATATCTGGTATGTACATACATATGTATCATTAACATTTCGATAATTGATATTACTCATACGCCTTCGCCCTCCACTGAATGTATTAAAAATAAATTTTTCTATTCATGAAACATTTTTTTCAATTAAATTTAATAAATTATTCAATAAAAAATTATAACAGTTTAGCTATGCATAATGTAAACAACAGTTTTCATTTAAAACTCTTTGTTTTTTATGGTGTTGTTGGTGTTGTTGTTGTTGTTGTATTATTTAATCTAAACATTTCAATTTCATTTAGGCCTCATGAATTATTCACTTGCATTTCGAAATGATTTTTTTGTTTTCCATTTCGCTACACTTAAAAGGTTAATTTGTTTTTAATTGTGTATATTTGTTTGTGTGTATGTATGTGTGTGTGTATATGTATGAGTGTGTTAATTATGACAGTTGAAATTGTCATTCTTCTCAATTTCAATACAAATTCGCATGTCTAGCGCCTAAGCTGGTATTGCCAGCCATAGAGGCTATTCGTGCCAGTGTCATGTCTATATGGACTGGACAACAATAATTATTAACAATTTAGCCATGTTATATAGCCATGTTATATGGCCAACAACAACAATTAAAACATCACTTTAACACACAATTTGAAAAGTTAAAAGCCTGGCAGTGCTAATGTATAATTCGCTTGATAATGAAAAACGTTGAAAATTCAATGGCAAATAAAAAGGAAAATTTCCGAAAATCTTTTGTTAGTCTTTTAAGTGATTTCGCTTCGATTCTATTTTGGCTGTTGGTGGCATTAGCAAGACTCATTATCGCAGTAAGTTTATTGAAATTGTTTGTAATTAAATCAGGCACTCGTATTAACATCATCTTTCTAACGAAATTTTCTATTCAGTGAAAGCTCTAAGGCGTATGAGTAATATTAATTATGAGTTCATCTTAGAAAATCCATTGTAACTTTTATAATTCATATGGGATTTTAAAAATTTAAAGTGATAATGAAAGCCAAGACTTTAAAGATTTTAAAATGTGCTTAATTGTTTGTATAGCTCGTACGATACATTTGAAATTGTTGACTCTAATAAGATAACGAAAGTTATTATCATTGTATTACTGTACACAAGAGGTGCTAGAATTTTGCAGTTATCCGGTATATTGTACATAAACAAACATAAATGGCCATTACAACACTTTAGTCAGCATTGCGACCTAGCTTCTCACACCACTTAAGTTGTGTGCGTTAATTTTATACATGAGTGCCGAGACCTACAGTTAAAAGTCGACTCCGAACGACAGATTTTTGAGAAAATTTTCATGGCAGTTTTATTTTTACTCTCAGAAATGTGCCAGAAATCGGCTGAGAGGTTGTCGGCGAAGAAATATTTTTTCATATTCTTTTTTTGATATCTGACTTTGGGTTTGAATACTGACTACTAGACTACAGCGACTTCATGTATTGTATAGCTCTTAATCTAGATGAGCTACCTCTATAATATATTTGCCAATTCTGTTGTCATTACAACTATTTAATCAGAATTACCATCTAACTTCTCACCTTTCCATAAACAGTGATATCGTAGCCACATCTGTGGTACTATTTTCATCATCGTAGGCGTATGATTAATATTAATTATGCACTTATCTTCGAAAACCTTCAATAACTCAGCCATTTCTCATTCGATTTTCTTAAAACAACATTTATTTTTTAGCCTATAAATTAAACTATTTCAATGAATTTAAATAAATTTAATTATTTAACGCTTTTCATTCATATATGCTTGTAATGTCTTCTGTCAAAGGTTTCCTATATTTGCATTGTATTCGGTTTAGTATGTCCACGTTGGAGTTTTCGTTTAATAAATCATTTACACGCTAAAGCAAATACAATATTTGCTAACAAATCTATTACAAAAGATTTATAAGGGCGTAGAGAGATAAATAGAAGGAGAGAGAGTTTGAGAGTTTTAAACAAAATAAAATCAACATGTTTATTTAACAACTAAAATTACATCTACAAACCCCCTCCCCTTACAAAATTCCTGGCTAAATGATGTACCAAGAGATATTGAAACAAAACCATTAACTACAACAATAAAAAAAAACAGCAACAACAACAACAACACTAGCAACTTTATAGAGTTACAATAATGGCATTGGCAAACACTTGGTCCAATAGAAAAACCAAATTGAGAAAAACCACTAAAGCCATTATCACTTTTATAGCGGCCTATTTTGAGGACAGTAACATACATGGACTACAATATGTGGTCAAAGGCGGTCTAACAACAATTGAAAAGTAAGTACACAATCCCTAACACACACACAACATACAGATGTATGTACATGTATACACACACACATACAGAATGCAGATAAAAACATATCCTTAACATTATCATTGTCATCATGAACATCATCATCATCATCACGATACTCCTCATGATTTAAAGCTTGATTATTGGGTGTATAACTTGAAAATGGTGGGACTTTTTTGGAGCTCAACTCCTTAATGCAGCTCATTATAGAAGAAGATTGTTTAAACTCTATGTCGAGAGCCGATGTTCATTCTTTTCTGAGGTTTTTAATTGAATTACTCAGGCTTTTGCCTATGAATTCATCCCCGCATAGCTGATCCTTCTGATTTGTTTTCTGCTTCTTTCCTTTCCTTCCTTTTTTTCCATTTCTTTTACTATTCTTTTCCCTTTTCTAGGGATGAACGCAGTGGGTCCTATGGCCCCTACTTGTTTCTGTATTTGTCAGCTAAACAAAGCTTTAAAAGACATTGACGATGTCCAACCCAATGGTCGAGTTATTAGTATGCCTGGAGTTACGTTAAATTTCTTACCTCAATAGGATTTATCATCGTATATGAGCTGATCATATTCCAACTAGATTCATGCTAAAAGCGGTTCCCTTAGGATATACAGACCTTTTTTGTACAATGGGTCAATTCGACAGGGTACTGTACTTGTTTTAATTGACAGGTACACGTCCTCTAACCTACAGACCTTAAAGATATCACATCTGCCAATAGTATGAATATGAATCAGTCCTTGTGTCAGCTTTCTTGTTATCTAATATCTCGCTATCGCCTCCAGATACACCCAGCATTCTTGGACAATTTTGGGCGTAGCGTACAAACTCTGTAGGGATCTAATGGTCGCTTTACTGGCAGTAGATAACCCTTCAGTGACACCCGCCATTCATGCACAATTTTAGGTGTGGTGTACACACTATCCAATGGCACAACGGCGGCTTTATTGTCATATAAAAGTAGTAAATTTGTCGATTACAAGCATTTTCTTCAGTAAATTTGTCGATAACTTCCATTTTCTATACAGAATTTGTCGAAAAATTGACAAAAACTTATCGTTTATAACGGAAAGTGCAAGTCATTTTACTACAGAAAATGCAAGTTATCGATGAAGTTTTTATTGATTACAAGCATTTTTGCCAGTAAATTTGTCGATGACTTCCATTCTCTATACAGAATTTGTCGAAAAACTTATCATTTATAACAGAAAATTCAAGTCATTTTACTACAAAAAGTGCAAGTCATTTTACTATGGAAAATGCAAGTAATTTTACTATAGAAAATGCAAGTTATCGACAAAGTCTTTATATCCACTATTTGAGCTTGATTAGCACCGCAGTAATCAGGTATTCTAAGGAATAATCTGTGTTTTCGACAGTATTTCGTTCAATGACTTGGAAAAGTAACAAGATGGCTGATATTTTCACTTTAAAATGCCTTTATCGAGACCGCATTTTCAATTTATACACCCAATAACACTTTGGAAAAAAGAGGAAACGGAAACACCAACTCGGTGTTCACGTAACTCAATTTAAATTTCAAAAATTCATGTTTTTCTCTTGTATTTTTTCTTTTTTGTCTCTCATCTTTCCCTATGTCGTATGCTTTTACAAACACTATCCCCTTTGCCATGGCGCCTCCGTCGCCCCCTCGTTTGGTGAAAAGTTGCCTTTGGTTGATGCTCTTAATTGTATCGATGTATTTTTGTGTGGAAATTGGTCTGCAATCTGTTGATCGCTATTATACGAAAAGCACTGTCGTTGGCCTCGAGCGAGATTTCTACTATTGGAATACAACAATGCCAAGTGTTACCATTTGTCCATTAAAACGTTTGAATATCAAACTTTTCAATGAATATTGCCGGTAGGTAGCAACAACAGCAACAGCAACAACTACAACATAAACAAATAGGGAAACTCCCCACCCCCAAAAAAAGTTCAAAATTTTGAACGAAAGCAAGCAAATAAGTGTACAAGTAAACGAATTAGAGAGACAACACAGTGATGTTTAGAGGACTTGGACAAACACACACACACTCACCAAGAGAGACAGAGAGAGAGAGAGAGAGACAGACAGGCACTCAGTTATATGCAATTATATTGGTTTATGAAGGCTTTTTATTGATAGTTGCGAGGCATCTTTTTGACAAACAATCTGGAAAAAAAGAGGGGAATTCAACACTTTTAATGAAGCGTTAATGGCATTGAAAGTTTGAAAGATTTTTTTTAATGAAATTCTCGTTGTTTTACCACAACAATTAAATTCACTAACACAGCATGTCTATTTTTTCATACAACAGGAAGACAATTTGTCAAAATACACTGGGTTACAAAAAGAAAACATGCAGGGGCGAGAGAGAAGTCGCTTGCACAACGAGTGCCAGACATAGAGGGACCATAATGGTTGACTATACAGGACGCTATGGTAAACGGTATAGTAGGTAGGTAGGTTGGTTGGAGTGGTAGCCTTGATGCCAAAAGTTCACTTGAGCACTCATTGCGGCCTGTTGTGACGCCACAGGTGAACGCAGTCTCTGTACTAATCAAGTTCCTCCAAACCAGAGAAGAAGACGTAGTTGGTCAACGCAAGGGCTACAAATTTAAAGCACGAATACCGTACACTGGAAAACCAGCGCGAAGATTTTATAAACGAAGCTATATCCTTGACATCAATGGACAACAGCTCCGTCAAGCTGAAAAGGATTAGGGAGCCAAATAACCTATATCTGCACCTCGTAAGAGATGGGCATTGACATTGAAAATGGACAACAATCTCCACTTCCTCAGAGGATCTGCACGCACGGCAGAAGTTGTTAAATGGGAGCTGCATTCTCTCCGCGTGTCTTCCCATAACACAATGACCTATAAGCATGACCACTGTGATCGAGATGACATTACGACTAAGTCCAAGCAACAGGTTGTTGCGCCTTCTATTCATCGAGGGCCAAGTGAGCCGAGCGGTGAAGCAAGACTCCTCATTGACCCAGGATAGGTTGGCGTCTCGAAAGAATTTCCGAGCGAAGGCCAGCTTGACCGAGGTTAGTGGCATCCCCAAGTTGTTTGAAGAGGATTCCGGGAATAGTGCACCAGTCCTGGCGAGCTCGTCGGCTCTGCACTTTCCCGGAATATTACTGTGCCCGGGGACTCAGATAAGTGTGACACTGAAGCGCCCAGAAAGAAGGTCGAGACAGCGAGCTCGTCGGCTCTGCAGTTTCCCGGAATATTACTGTGCCCGCGGACTCAGATAAGTGTAACACTGAAGCGCCCAGAAAGAAGGTCGAGACAGCGAGCTCGTCGTCTCTGCAGTTTCCCGGAATATTACTGTGCCCGGGGACTCAGATAAGTGTGACACTGAAGCGCCCAGAGAGAAGGTCGAGACAGCGGCGACATTCCCTGACTATCCTAGAGTTATTCACAGCATTCGACAGAGGTCTTATGGCAGCCTGACTATCAAAGAAGATCGAGATGAGTTGAGCAGCCCGATAGATGGCCATTACATCCAAAAAACGGTATAGTAAAACTAGAGATAGGCACCCTACTCGACGCTAGGACATTTGACACATTGCTTGTAAATACGAACATGAGTTGTAGGCTTGCAAGTATCAAAAATATTTGAGGTTAAATCAGATGACACATCGCTGGTAAATACGAACATGAGTTGTAGGCTTGCGAGTAACAAAAATATTTGAGGTTAAATCAGATGATTTTAATATTTTTTTTTATATTTCCTTTAGTCAACACAATCTTAATAATGCGGATTGTCAGGAACTGTTTGAATTTATGGAAAAATTGGCCAACTCCACTTATATGAATTTCCAAGATATTCCGAATAATAAATCAACCGATTTAATATTGGATCGCTTGGATATACAGCCCAACAAATATATGGAACTGATATTCAATTTAACCGGTGATGCATCATTGCGTTATAAAGCGGATTTAGAGAATATGAGCTATAAGGTGCGCAGTATTGCCGGAGAGTTAATGCTAGAGACCAGGCAAATATTAACGGAATTTGGCCTTTGTTACATGACCAATACGATGTTATCGGAAAAATTCAGTTCCACTTACATGATATGGGGTGAACAGCCCGTTAATGAAATACGGGGCCTTAAGTCCATAGCAAGGATAAAGCAAAGCAATTATTTCGATACGGATGTTAGTTATAGTTTCCTGGGTTTCAATATAAGTCCCATTGATGTAAGTAAAGATGAGTATGAGTATTTAAAGTTATCGAAATGAAAGATAATGGGTTTTTGAATTTTTTTCCGAAAGGGTTTTTTGCATAGTTCCTATGAGATAATGCAAGTGGACCATAATCTAGGCTTTACCAATGAGCCTTTACAGGTGGATGTAGAGTGTATGGAGATTATAACCGAGGAAGGTTTTGAAAAGTAAGGAAGAATTAAGGAAAATAATTAAAACGTTTTTAATGTTTTGCTTAATTTTAGGGGCGCCAGTGTGGAACAGAGAAAATGCCGTTTCCAACATGAGTCCAATTTGTCGCACTATCATGTTTATACGCGCAATATATGCTATCAAGAGTGCCGTTTAAATTTGGTTTACAGGACATGCAAATGCATACCACACTTCTATCCCAATCGCAGTAAGTTCCCGGGCATGGGTATTCCTTATCACACGATATTATTTCTCTTCTTACTCCCTCCAGTTAAATATCCCAAAACCGTGTGCAACTACAAAATTTTACGTGATTGTTTTGTGCAGCATGCGCGTAAGTTTTGAAATTTTTTGGTTTTTCCTTCACTTCTTCAATTTGAGTTTTGCATTGCCAGACTTGTTTGTAAAACTTTATGAAATGAACGCCGCTGGCCACAAAGAAATGGTGGAATGTTATTGTGCACAAAATTGTCGGGATTCGATAGTGAATAAGCGATCCAAATATGTAAGTACTCAGGTCTGATTGTATCTGATGTCGAGGAGTCTTAAATATTGAAAGAAAACCTATATTTTCCTTTTAAGCAAATGCGCAAAACCAACGCCTTGGTGGGTGGCAATAGCCTTTTATTTACTTTGATTGATTTGCCCACATATCGTCTAAAACGTTTGATTATATTTTCCTTTACAGATCTACTGGGTAAGTAAATATCTTATCTTTTACTAGAACAATCAACGGAGGCTTGAATAAAATCGTTTTTTAATTTCTTATAGTTTCTATTGGCGGCACTGCTGGTCTATTTCTGGGCTTTAGCGTTCTATGTTTGGTGGAAGTCATTTACTATTTCACTTTGAAACTATTTTTCTATTTAATTAAGGCATGCTTTCGCAAAGATAACAATTTGCCATAGAAAATGGAAACGCACTTAAAATGTTTAAAACACTTTGAAGCGTGAATCAAATAAAAAATTTCAAAAAAAAAATGAAATAAATTTGTGGGGTTTAAATAGGTTAAGGGAGAAGGAGGTCAAATATCTAGGAATATTATGGAGATGTCATATAGGGACTTACGTATTTAGTTGGTCATTACAACCCTTCATGACATGGACAGTACTCAGCACTGATGCAGCAGCCTTGTGAGTATTTGAGAGAAAAGTCCTAAGTAAGATCTTCGGTCCAGTGAGAGTTGGCTTTGATTTCCGCATCCGTTCACACAGTGAGCTGTACGAGCTCCTCAACGACATGGACATTGTGCAGCGTATTAACATCCAGCGGCTGAGCTGGCTCTACCATATCATTCGCATGGAGGAGGATGTTCCGGCAAGACGGGTATTTAATGCGAGGATCTGCAGAAGTCGCCGTATTCTAATAGGTAGTGTGTTGACTTATTAGACGCAAAAGCCTGGGTTCGAGCCCCAGGCCAGGCATCAAAGACAAAATACAAAAAGTATTTTTTCGGCGACTTAATCTCAGTAGATTTCTGGCAAAAACTCTGACTCTAAATAAAAATTGCCATGAAAAGTTACTCAATAAATAAAAATCTGTCGTTCGGAGTCGACTTTAAACTGTAGGTCCCACCACTCATGTATAAAATTAACACACACAACATAAGTGGTGTGAGAAACTAGGACGTTGTACAATGGGCCAATTCGACCTCCGGGTACTGTACTTGTCTTAATTTGACAAGTACACGTCCTCTAGCCTAACCTAACCTAATATTTTCATTTTCGTTCGAGATATCTGAGTTGAAATTTGAAATACGGGGTCACATCTAATAAATCAACACATTACCTACTAGACTAGTGCAGCCCTTGCGCTGACCAACTTCTTCCTCTTCCCTGATTTTGATAGAACTTCGTCAGTACAGAAACTGCGTTCACCTGTGGCATCACAACGGGCCGCTTTGCGTGCTCAAGTGAGCTTTTTGATATCAGAGCTACCACTCCGACCTAACCCTAAAAACCTACTAGACTGAGACAAGTTTCAGATTTTCACGATTTTGTCATTTCGATCGCAGTGGCCATGCTTACAGATCATTGCGCTATGGAAAGACACGCAGAAAGACTGCAGCTCCCATCCAACGACTTCTACCGTAGGTGTAGATCTGCGCAGAAGAAAAGGAAACTGTTATCCACTTGCTTTGTCAATGCCCATCTCTTGCGGGGTGGTTTGGTGCTCCATTCCTTGTCAGCTTAACGATGTGATCATCCATTGAAGTCAGGGATATTACTTTCTTAACGGATTTCGACCTGCCGTAACACATCCATTCAGGCGCCTCTGCTTTTTGCTGCCTACGCCAGTTGGTCACACCAACCGATGACAGGGCTTCCTCGATTTGGTCCTTCCAACGTAAACAAAGTCGTCCTCTTCGCTGACTTCCGCAGATCCCCGCATCAAATACAACGTCTATGTCGAAGTCGCCGTGGTCTAGTAGCTAGTATGTTGGCTTATTAGACGAAAAGCCAGGGTTCAAGCCCCAGGCCAGACATCAAAACAAAATACAAAAAGGATTTCTTCGGCGACTTCCTCTCAGCAGATTTCTGGCAAAAACTCTGACAGTAAAAATAAAATTGCCATGAAAAGTTTCTCAAAAATCTGTCGTTCGGAGTCGATTTTAAACTGTAGGTCCCGCCACTCATGTATAAAATTAACACACACAACATAAGTGGTGTGAGAAACTAGGTCGTAATCCTGACGTATGTATGTATGTCGTTGAGGAGCTCATACAGCTCACTGTTGGATCGTATGCGGATATCATAGCCAACTCGTACTGGACCGAAGATCTTACATAGGACTTTTCTCTCGAATACTCTCAAGGCTGTTGCATTAGTGCTTATTAGGGTCCATGCCTCTGCGCCATAAAGAAGCACGGGTAGGATGAGCGTCTTGGAGAGTATTTGTTTTGTCGTACGGGAGAGTTTGGTCTCAGACTATATCGAAAGTATAGTTATCGGCATTAATCTGAGATCCAATACGCCGCACGTCTCTAATTGTCGATAACATATACAGATTTCCCTCGTATAACGCGGTAGTTCTACAACGCGTTTCACGATATAACGCGATTTAAAAAAAAACAGTTTCATTACAACGCGAAATTTCGACTTTCGTATAACGCGAAATTGAAAATGGCAATGCTTTTTATTTTTGCCTTACACAGTTTGTCATACATTCCTGGGAATTACAATTTTGTACTGTTAATACTAGATACTGCCACAGGACATCCAAAAGACTCACAATCTATCATTCAACCGTTAGACCAAGGTAAAATATCTACGTTCAAAGCGTATTATATTCGGCAAATATTTCAACATTTTCTTAATAAAACGGATTCTTATGCTAACATGACGGTTACAGAATTGTAGAAAACATTTTCAATTTTAAACTGTATTGAAATAGTAGCATCGTCTATTATAGAATTGAAAAAGTCTACGTTAAACGGATCTTGGAAAAAGCTATGGCCGGGGGGGTGTTTTAAAAGATCGGGTGGTACCACCATTGAATTTTGAAATTAGCCGGATATTAAATGTGGGCCACCGTTTTAGTGGAGAAGGTTTTGATGATATGACCGAAGATGATATTAATGAAATAATATATAAAAGTGAAGATTTCAACGAAGAACAGTTGATTCTAAAGGGTGTTTTTATAGAGGTATAGAACTTTAAGTTGGCATTACTTTTCAAGATGGCGACCGATTTAACAGCTATCAAGTGATTTATTCTCAGTTTGGTTTGGCAATTCATCATGAATAGACTCACGCCTGAACAACGCTTGCAAATAGTGCAATTTTATTTCGAAAATAATGGTTCTGTGCGGAAAACGTATCGATTTTCATAAGCGAATTTTGTTTAACGATGAAGCGCACTTCTGGTTGAATGGCTACGTCAACAAACAATACTGCCGCATTTGGAGTGAAGGTAATCCTCAAGTGTATGTGGAAACACCGTTACATCCAGAAAAACTGACTGTTTGGTGCGCTTTATGGGCTGGTTAAATCATTGGTCCGTACTTTTTCAAAAACGATGGTGGCCAGAACGTTACAGTCAATGGTGATCGGTATAGAGCCATGATTACAAACTTTTTCATTCCTGAATTGAATAACCATGATGTCCATGAGATGTGGTTTCAACAAGACGGCGCAACATGTCACACAGCTCGTGCCACAATAGATTTATTGAAAGACACGTTTGGTGACCGCCTAATTTCACGTTTTGGATCTGTGAATTGGCCTCCAAGATCTTGTGATTTAACACCGCTAGACTACTTTCTGTGGGGCTATGTAAAGTCATTGGTCTATGTGGTAAAGCCACAAACGCTTGACCATTTGGAAGACAACATTCGCCGTATTATTGCCGATATACGGCGACAAATGTTGGAAAAAGTCATCGAAAATGGACGTCCAGATTGGACTACATCCGCGCCAGCCGTGGCGGTCATATGCCAGAAATCATATTTAAAATGTAATGCCACAAGATTATCTTTCGGATAAATAAAATTCATGTCAATCGAATAATCCATCGTTGTTTTATTGCAACTTAAAGTTCTATACCTCTATAAAAAAAACACCCTTTATTAGCAACTGGATTTCAAACTGCTTCAAATATCGCACATGAAAATGGAGACATTGATTCTGAGGAAGATATCTGTGAATCAATTCCAGATTTCACCCTAAAGCGCATACGAGAGGGCTTTAATTTGGCTGAGAGATGAATTTTTTTTTTCAGATAATGATCCGCCAAATTCAAGAGGCAAATAGAAATGAATCTAGCGCCTTATTACGAAATCGATAAACAGAAAAAAAGCAAACAAAGGCTGATAACTGATTTCACAATCGCACAATCACTGGAAGAACGTCCAACGAAAACTTTGCCTCGGAAATTTCTTCTGATGAAGTGATACGCCCAAAGCGCTCACTATTTCGACGTAATATGGTGATGAATTTTGATTTTGAGTTGTAAACGTACATACATCTTTAATTTAGTACCTATTTTGTTTTGGAAAAAGCTTATTGGAACATAACCTCAATCGCACAATCACTGGAAGAACGTCCAACAAAATGTTTGTCATCAAATGACGAAAACTTTGCCGAGGAAATTTCTTCTGATGAAGTTATACGCCCAAAGCGCTCACTATTTCGACGTAATATGGTGATGAATTTTGATTTTGAGTTGTAAACGTACATACATCTTTAATTTAGTACCTATTTTGTTTTGGAAAAAGCTTATTGGAACATAACCTCAAATGTATATGTAAGCTAAGTCTTCTATAAGGCGGATTACATAACGCGGAATTTTCCTGGAACGTAATCACCGCGTTATACGAGACACGCCTGTACTTCGTTTTGCCCTCATTTACTACCAGACCCATCTCAGTAGACTCCCCTTCAAAAGCACTAAAGGCACGAGTCAGGTATATTGCTTCGTTAACTAAACTTTCAGGCTGGTTTTCCAGCGTAGGGTAGTCCTGCTTTTAATGTGCAGCCCTTGTGCTGACCAACTTCTTCCCTAGTTTGGTGGAATTCCGTCAGTATATGGACAGTAGCTTCACAACGGACCGCTATGCGTACTCAAGTGAGCTTTTATGCCATTTCGTTTTGTGCGAAAGAAAAAGAAATCATACGCAAATATATTTCATTTCATTCTTTAACTAAAGAATTATTAAATTTGTTTATTTTTTTTTTTCATTTTGTTGTTGGTTTCTGTTTGTTTTTGTTGTTTTTTTTTATTTTTTTATAATATTAAATTACACTGATATATTTTACTAAAATTGTATAGCAATGATGTATTTTTTGTTTGTTTTTATTTTTTTTTATATCTCATTCGTTTACTGTTACTGTTGCCGTTATTTTTTTATTATAAATCAACTAAAAATAATAATAATTAATCAAGCAAATAATATTAAATAAAAAGAATATATTGTTATATTGATAAATATAGGTATAAATGTTTTGTGTAGGATTAGTAATAAATGTGATAGGAAATCAAAAGGACATACAAACATAAATTGTCCAGGATAAAATAGGAAAAACCATAATAAAATTTAAAAAAAAGAACTTTTCCTTCATTATTGTTATTTTTCCAATAATTATTTATCAATTACAATGATAATAAATATAATAGTTTCCAGTTTTTATTCAGTTTTGTTTTCAACAAAAAAAATGCTCTACAAGAAATGCTTTTTTTTCTTCTTCGCTTTACTTTACTTTACTTGACGTTTTTAAATAATTTTTTTGTTTGTTTAATAATAGAATTTCGTTTTTAAAAATTTTCCCTAATTAATTAAAGTAATTTATTTAAATATAGTTTAGTATAGTATTTAGATTTTAAAATTAAACAAATTGCCAATTAATAATATTTATTCCTCTTCCTCTTTCCATTTTCATTTTTCTTTTCTTTGTCATGTTTGTTTCTGTTTTTGTTTGTTATACTTTTTTTTTAAAAAACACATTTATTTTAAAGTTATTTCTTTTAAAAAGAGTTTAAAAAAGAGAGTTTTTCAGAGATTTGCTGTCTTTAAGCGTAAAGAAATTAATTTACATTCAAAATTTAATTTAATTTAACATTTAAGCTGGCTGTTGTTTATTGTGGTTCTTGGTTTGTTGTTGTTGTTATTGTAACAGTTCTGCTGCTTTCTACGGAAGTGTCTGCCTTGGGAAAAAAACTTGCGGTTGAAGCAGCTGCAGCAGCAACTGTGTTGACAATCCTTCACCGATGAGTAATCGGTTCTTTTCGGAGCGTAGTTCCGAATGTCGTGTTGTATGATAATTCCTCTACAAATTATTTGCTAAAAAAATGGTTGGTTTGATTTATTATTATTGTTATTGTTTTGCTGTTGTTGTTGTTGTTGTTGTTGTTGTTGTTGTTGTTTTTTATAGTTTTTTTTAACAATTATGTTTTATTGTGTTATTTTGTTTATTGTTTTTGTTTGTGTGTGTCTAGGGTGGTGGTGTCTTTTCATTTAACATTTTGCACTTCACTTGAGCTGATTATTTCATAATCTTTACCATCCGACTCAGATTCGGATTGATTTTGGGAGCTGTAAAGAAATACATAAAGATTCAGCATTAGAAAATTTTAAATAGAAAATAATGAATTCAAAAATTTAAAAATATATACTGGCGAGCAAAAATGGATACATAATATTAACAATATATTTTAAATTCAATATTGTTTGTATTTATTGCAGTAAGTAAGAAATTGTAAATAAAATAAGTTCAGACGTTGAAATGGCCAGCAGAAAGTCCGGATTTAAATCCGATCGAGAATTTGTGGACAATTGTAAAACGAAAATTGGCACAGTATGAAAACCCTCCAAATAACATTAACGAATTGTGGCTAAGAATTGAGGCAGAGTGACAAAGAATAAACAGCGAAACCATTAAAAACTAGTAGAAAGCTTACCAAAACGCTTTAAATCAGTAATAAAGCATAAAGGATTATGGACAAAATACTGAATTTTTCATTTGAAACGAAACGAGCAAAATTTGATAAATGCTACTAAATAATATTTAAGCTGTATTTTATATTTAAAAGGAAATGATATTACTGAAACGTAATGTTTAACATATGGATTGTTTTTTTTATTTTAATAAATAAAGTACAAATATAAAGTTTATATTTTTTTTAATATTATGTATCCATTTTTGCTCGCCAGTGTACTCTAAGAATTAAAATATGCAATTGAAATCACAAGAGAAAGATTTGTGAAATGAAGATTTTGAGTCTGACTTAAATTTTGGTTTGAATGATTCCAGCAAGTCGCCGTAGTCTAGTAGATAGTGTGTTGGCTTATTAGATATAAGGTCACGTTTCAAACACCAGGTCCGTCATCAAAACGAAAATATGAAAAACAATTGCATCGACGACTTCCTCTCAACAGTCTACTGGGAAAAACTCTGCTTATAAAATAAAATTGCCATGAAAAGTCGACTTTAAACTGTAGATCTTGTCACCCATGTATAAAATCAACGCACACAACATTAACCCACTTACGGTCGCTGTGCCAATTTGGGAACACTTAATCATTAAGGCTGTATAAAAAACTGTTTACTCTAGTTTATTTATTTTTGCATTATTGAATAGTGGAAAGTGTTCTGAATAAATATTAAATGAAACAATTTAACTACATTTATTGTTATTGTTGTAATAATCTATTAAACTTCATTAACAGTACACATGTAGAGGTCGGTCAATGGTAATCAAAGTTATATTTTCTACCTAAAGCTTATAGTCGTTATTTGTATTATAATAATATAAAATTCAATAAACAGTGAAACATTGAAAAGCATTTTTAGTTTCATACAACGAATGTATAAGATCTTAGAAAACATATAATAATGCTGTTCCAATTTGGGTACAATGACCACAAGTATACTACTACGACGCTGCAAAAACTAGTGACAAAATGTTTAAAGTACGTCAACTTGCTGATATTCTTATCAGAAAATTTAACCAATGGGGTGTTTTCCACGAACATATTTCTATCGACGAATCCATGGTGAAATATTACGGTCGCCATTCAGCAAAACAGTATATTCGAGGTAAACCTATTCGGTTTGGTTATAAAAATTGGGTTGCAGCAAGTTCCTCTGGATATTGTTACTGCTTTGATATTTATTGTGGTAAATCAACTACATCTGTTTGTGAGCCTTTGGGTACTAGGGTTGTGCAAATGCTGCTACAAAAATTGACCATGAATCCTGCTAACCACAAAATCTTTTTTGATAATTTTTTTACAAGTTTTGAGTTACTCAAGTTTCCTAAGCGTGTGCGTTGTGTCATCTGCCACAATAGAAGCCGCTGGAGTTGCAAAAAATGCAAAAAACACTCTGCGTTGAAAAAGTTATTTTGCAAAATATAACTCATAAGTGGCCATTGTACCAATTTGGGTACACCCCTCTAATGTCCTGAACTTTATTTTTTTTACTTTTTTTTACGTTTCTGTTTTTTTGCATTGTTAAAAATAAATAAACATTGAAATTTAAAAAATTTAACTTGTAGTTTTTGTTCGGCTGTAAATGGGTTAAGGGTCTGAGAAGCTTCGTCGTAATCCTGACTAAAGGGTTGTAATAACCAATTATGTATGATTCCAGGAACGCAAAAAAAAGATTAAGAAAACAAAGACGCCATAGTCTTGCAGGTATTAAACACAAGACCTTGGTTCAAAAACAGCTCATATATCTCAAATAAAACGAAATATAAAAAATATTTCTTAGGCAACTTCCACTCAACAAACTTCTGGCAAAAACTCTCGACAGTAAATAAAATCGCCGTGAAGGTTTCTCAAAAATCTGTCAAGAATAAAATTCCCACAAACACAACGTGGGTAGTGTGGGAAGCTAGGTTGTAATCCTTATTAAAGGGTTGTAATATCCAATTAAGTATGTAAATAAATAAGTAAAGTAAATGAAATTTCTGTAATCCTGATAAGGTTGACATATTCTCCATTCAATTCTAAAACGTTTGTTATCCAATATTTTCGTCTCCAAACGGAAATTATCAAGTGTATGTAGACCATAGTTTACCATTTCATAGCACAGTTGTGCAAAGAGAACTCACACGCATTCTTGTGTTTTTTCATTTAGTTGTCGATCAGACTGCGACAAGAACACATGTGCGGCGGATGCTTTGTCATTTTATTTCAGAATGACACTCAAAAAATATTTTATGTTAAAAATGGGCTATGGCATTAGCTGGGCGTTTTTAATTTTTTTTTATTTTGTCGCATAGTATAATTTTTTTTAAATGCTTTGGAATGCTCGCTTTTTTCTTTTAATAAAAAAATGGGTTTTTTTATCCATTTTATTTTTATTTATCTAAAAAACATGGCCTAATTTTTAAGCCAAATATGGATAGCTTTATGTTCTTTTAATAATAAAATGAATTTTTTTATTTTATATTTATTTATCTAAAATTATTAAGCCAAAGATAGACAGCTTTACATATGTATGCTGATGGAATGAAAATAAAAATAGCGTATATTACTAACACTTTTCTATGGCTGTAAATAAATAAATTCTCTCAACTTATTTTCTCTCTCTTACTCACTAACACATAACCAAAAATTTTTTGACGAACCCTAATGTAGACCCATATGGCTGGATCCAAATCGGCAACTAGAGTTGAAGGATGGCTTAAACAACAATGGAATGAAAAGCATGATTAGCTTCAGGCCGAAGGATATTTGTAGTGAGCTTCAATTCAAATAATTTGCAATTTAAATCCTCAAAGAGAAAATGCAATAAGAATTTGTTCAGAATTTTTGAAAGACTCTTCTATTTGCTGCAAATAATCCATGTAGGAAGACTCCTGATAAGGAAATATCAAAAGGAGATGGCGACACTTGATATTGCCACCGTTGCCTGGGTACTTGGAACTAGCAGACTAGCAAATACATGCATCACATGCAATTTACATTTAATTTTGATTCTTATCATCTGCGCCACTTTCACTCATAGATGCGATATTTCCAGATGTTTATACATTGCAATGATGTCCAGTCCTAGGGGGTTTATTATGTATTCCGATTATTATGCGGTAAAGCACTGTCTTTTGAAAATTTTTATTTCAAATCGAATAAAACCTCTGTTACCAGCTGTAAATAATCAAATCTCTTATAATTTATTTATAATCCGTGCAATTCCTTGCACAGTAGATCATTTACGATGACCACCATCACCCCGTAATGTTCGAAAAGTGGCCACATTTGAAGCACCACTTTTGTAGTCGTTTGTTAAACGAGCCATATTCGTTAACGGTCAGGCCTTCACTAAATAAATAACGCTTCAAATAAAAGATGTTTAACAGCTAATAGCCTTAATAAACTAGCGTTCTTCGAACCATATCAATAATGTAAGTAAAACTATAAATTTTAAAACAGCAGAACTAAATTTGACATTTTAAATGTTTTAATAATTTGAAACGCTTTCAAAAATGGAATGCAAAATTTATGGTAATTGCTATCGTCGTTATTATGGTTATTAAACCGTTCAACCATTGAAAATTAAATTTCAAAAAAATTGTTGTCTCTGCTAGGTGGCAGGTGTTTATATTTAAAAAAATTCTACAATTTCAAAAGAGGGCTTTTATAACCTGCATAATTTACTCTGACTTCTACAAACGATGGGGAAATACAATATACTGTAGTTGTACGGTGATATGAATGTTTTATATTCTTATCAAAAGTAAAACGACACTTCAAACAGCCAGGCAGTTCGAGGAACATCTCAGGCGCAATAGTTTTATTGTCTTTAAGAAAAAACAACCGCAAAGAATTTCACATTCCTCTATTACATCTCTTCGAATTGTATATAACGGGCAAAATGTACAGATAACGATAAGTATAAGATTCGCGAATACTCTAGTGGTACAACTTCTGTTCCGGTATATTAAACTTTTGAATTTTCATCACAGACAACAATGATGATCCCGATTTACTAAAGAGAAGATTCAGAATTGATGGCGATACATACAGTGAGCGCCATAAGTGAGTCAACACTTTTGTTCTTAAGCATAAAAGAGATAAAGTGTTAAGAAGTTAAATGTCATACCAGAAAATGCTTATCAGAAATATTTCATATTGGTAAACAGCGTTGGTAGACGACTTAAAAAATAACTTCAAGGAATACAATGTGACATGGAAAATATAGTTTCTAGGTCCCTAAACATTACATTGATTTAGATTACAATATGATCGCTGAATATCTCTTGCAATTTTCATAAACAAGACTCTACAACAATTGAGATAAAATTCAAACGATAATTAATTCATTAAAAGACGAATACTTTTTACAAACTGTTAATCAGTTAAAAATTATTTATTCCAGCTTTATTCTTATGGGTAATTTCGTTTTAATGTTTAAATTTCATTATATTACTTGTCAAGTTCCAAATAAAATTTTTACAAACCCTATATGCCAAGGGTGGCCATTTCAGTACCAACGATTTTATTGAATATGCCTTCTATTAATGTTTTTAAACATTTTTTAAAAGCACTTTGTTATCAAATTTTAAATAAAGCGATAATTTAAATTTATCGTTTTTCTTTATCGCAATATTTAAATTATTAACAGCATGAAATGGGAAATGAAAAGAACATTTTTTTGAATGTTACGCGTGCTAAAATGTTAACCAACTTGTCAATGAACTTTTCATTCAAGTAAGGTTTAGGTTGGAGGACATGTACTTGCCTATTGAGACAAGGTCAAAATGACCCATTATACAAACATCCTTAAGGGGAGAGGATAATAAAGCGGATAGGGAAAAAGGAGAGGAAGTTTACTTTCATTCAAGTAAACTATGCTTTCATTTTGAACACAGAATTAGTTTACCATGGTATCAATTCGTTGAATAAATTAAAATTCAACATTAAGATGAAATAAGAAAGGATTTTTCTGAATTCAAAAAGTTCGGGTTTAAAGGCAGACAGTACAATAGTTAATGGTCGTTCCCACGACAATCGGATCTACACTCCGGAACGACCCGACTCAACATCGGCCAAGGATTGTCAACCCAGCGAAAGCGAAAGCGAAAGCTGTATCAACAGTTAATGGTAGCAAGCATAATTCTCTCTCATATGCTGTATCAGCCAGATGACAAATGAATCAGAAAAGAGTGGTTTCACCTATTAAATTTTCTCCCTTTCTGACTCTAATTCATCTGTAATCGTTTATAGCTTCCGTGGCCACTAATTGAAGATTTGCTGGATATTTAACTCTAACAATTGGTCGACGTTCCAATGAGATAACAACCGTAATGACTTTATAACCGAAGGCATCAAAAATCGAAGTCGCCGTAGTCTAATAGGTAGTGTGTTGGCTTATTAGATGTAAGGCCATGGTTCAAAAACCAGGTCAGACATCAAAACGAAATATGAAAAAATATTTCTTCGGCGACTTCCTATCAGCAAATTTCTGGCAAAAACTCGCGCGTTAAAATAAAATTACCATGAAAAGTTTCTCAAAAATCTGTCGTTCGGAGTCGACTTTAAACTGTAGGTCCCGCCACTCATGTATAAATTTAACACACATAACATGAGTGGTGTGAGAAGCTATACCGTAATCCTGACTGAAGGGTTGTAATGGCCAATTATGTATGTACATATGTATTAATGTATCAAGGGGGAAATCTTTCACCATTAAGGAAGGTGAATAGGCCAATAAAATGGCACCAAAAATTTTGTGGGCAGCAACATATTACGTTATCTGACAGACCTTAACGTCTTGGTTTGACATTTCAGCGTTTAGGATTCAGAGCGCACTACAGTAATCTTTCGATTTATGTCGCCTCGATTAACGTTGTTTCGATTAACGTCGTCAAATTTGTTGTTCCCTCTAACTTCAATTTGCGTCGTCATTGTAACCAACTGCGACTTAAATCGAGGGATTACTGTAACTTTTTTAAGTTCCTTGTTAAAAACATACTACTTTGTAGTATGAGCAATATGAAATTCGATTTGCGTCGTTTCGATTTACGTCACCTTTTTTTGGAACCAGCTGCGAGGTAAATCGAGGGATTATTGTATTTTAAATAGCCTGCAATACAGGACATTGTGTATCACTTAGGAATGGAATCTAAACACGGTTGGATTTGCTGTCTAAACTCCAAAAACGCTTATCTTCTACTCAGATACTTAGCATTCCAGAGCTTTGGCATCATTCGGAAAAGTTATGTGTCTGAAAGAAGACACAGATTATCTTTTAAAACTTATGTATGAAGAAGGACTAAGGCGCAGATTCAGACCAAAGGCCAATAGGTTGTGTTACAGTCCTTTAATTCAAAAGATCACAATTCATTAATGGAGCACGTTAATGCCTGCTTTTTTACTTCAACATCAGGTTATTCGTAGCAGATCTAAGGCCAAAACAAAATGCGCCACTTTACATCAATGCGTGTAACCAATGAAGAAACAAATTTAAGCACTATAACAACTATTATTATCAAACTATTATAATGAGCTTACGTTTCAATATTAAATGTCCTTAAACCATTACTATGGACTTAAAAATAATGCGTCTTACAATACAAATGAGGGAATTAATTTTCATTTAAGGGAAAACAACGCTCCATGATAATTGATAATGACAAGCTTTAAGAATTCTTATAATGATGGTGAATGGAAACTAAAGGTTTTAACTACAATGAAATCGTATATGGTATATGGCATAAATAAGTTGATAATAATATGTCTCGGTATTAAAACGAGACGTTAAATGTTTTCTTAAAATTTTCTTTTTATTAAATTACAATTAAAAATGGTAAGAGGGGGATTATTGTTTTATTAAATATAAATAATTTATAGAGAAAAATACATACATACATGCATACTATAAAATACAATTAAAATAATAAATTTCAAAAAAAAAATAAAAAAGAATTTTTTAAATACAAAAAAAAATGAAAAATAAAATCATGATGATGACTTTCTAAAAGACAACAACAACAATATAAAGACAATATAAAGGAACAATTCAATTGCTGGGTTTTCTTTAAATATTTAATAATTTTAAAGAAAACAAAATAAATTAAATAAAAAAAAAAGATAATGAACATTGGTTTGTTTTGTTTTTTCTTTACCTTCATTTTTTTTTTAATAAAGAAAACTTAATTAATTGCTCACCATTTCTTGTCAGATTCTTGAGCAGCTTCATTGGCACTACTGCTGCCACTATGAGACTCATCTTCTGTATCAGCTTTGGTTTCAGCATTAGCAGTATTGCTGCGTAATCTTAATTCCATATCGGCATCATGCTCTTTAACTTCCTCAATTTTTTCTGGCTCCAATGGTATGGCATCAGGTGCCTCATCCATGTCCTCATTATCGCTGTCTTTTTCCTTTTTCTTGGATTTTGATTTGGATTTTTTCGTTTTACCCGGAGACTTTTCATCTGAAACATATTTACTCTAAAAGGGGGAAGAAAATGGAAAACATTAATCAAAACGAACTAAAAGTGTTTAAGGTTTAGAGATAAAGAAAACTTACTTCATATAAAGGCCAGAAGGAAGCAAAGAAACCGACATCTTCGGCTAAATTGGGGAATATCCAGAAATGGAATTTGCCAGCGGTAACAGCCCACATCAACATGAATATGATTAGACGAACAATGGTCAATGCCAATATGAATACTAAAAAGCCAGCGGCAACCAAGGACAAATAATAGACACCTTTACGTAGCATGGGTGGCCACAAAGGAAACATGCAAATGACAATGGCGCCCAATAGCACTATCAAACCATATATCCAATAGTGTATGGGTATGGGATCGTATAACCAAACATAGGCTTCGGAACCATCAACAAACACTTGCTCTGGATGCATATCCAAACGTATTTTACGTTTCTTTTTCTCTTTTTTCTCACCACTGGCAGAAGTACCGCCTGCCTCATCACTTACACCATTATTACCGCTGGCCTCAGCCTCGGCCTCGGTATCCTTTTTCTCTTCTTTATCTTTCTTTGACGATTTCTCTTTAGCTGTAGTGCTGTCTTCTTTTTTATCGCCACCTTCATTTTTGCTGCTCTTAACACCTCGCAATTCATCTATACTGATGGGTACTTTACGGGCACGATGGAAAAATTTATGCTCCAACATTAAATCCAAAAAGTCAACGGCCTGTTCACGTGTTGTGAACAAAGCATTATTGCCTTCGGCAAATTTCGATTTCATGAGGCCATCAATGGCTTTGCTAGAGGTAAAGTATTCCACATTGTGGCTTAAGAATTTCGTTTTCTTTGTCTTGATGTTCTTTTTAAGCCATTTGGCAACTTTAATTTCATCTTTGGAGGGCTTCTCTATTTGTTCCTCACCAGGGCCAGTGTATTCCTAGAATAAAGAGAATGGTTTTTTTTTTGCATTAAAAATTTTAACTTTAATTAACAAGTTTTTGCTATTTTTAGTTTTTAGTTTCATTTGTGGCGAATGCTATTTCAAAGTAATTTTATTTTTTTGTGGTTTTTCTGCCATATGAAAACCTTACACCATCCAAGTCATCATCTGCAAACATTTTTTTCAGTAAATTTTAAGAATTGTTTGAAGAAAAAAAAAACGAAAAAAAAGACTGGAACGGTTTTAAAACGCTTCGAAACGTTTGGAAACTTCCGTTACATTTAGTTTACGGTTTAAGAATACAAATTAACTTGAAAGCGTTTAAATAAAAACCATTGCACTTCAGTTGTTTTATTATAAAAAAAAGAAGAATAAAACGAGACACGTTGTTTAATTAATATTTAAACAACAATTTTTTTTTAAATATTTAAACAAATGTTTTAAAAACAGATTTTTTTTCTTGCAAAAATTTTATAAAATATAAAATAAAATGTTATTAACCGGCTCATCTTCAGGCACCACATTATAGCCATCTTCGTCTAGAATTTCATCAGTTGACATGTTGCAAAATGTATTTTCTTAACAATAGTATAAACGTTCTAATATTTAAAAAATAACACTTAACAACTTTAACGTTTTAATTTATTTAACTTTTCTAAAATTAACACAAAAAATTTTAAAAAAATCTAAAAAAACTTCAATTTTTTATTTAAAATAAAAAAAATTTAAATGTTGCCTGTATTGTTTGAAAGTAATCACTGAATCATGACCACTATAGAGCCAAGAAAAACCCCACTTTTGTATAAAAAAAAATTATAATTTATATAAACTACAACAACAACAACAAACAACAACAAACAACAAATGTAATCACAATATTGAGACGTAAAAAAACCAACTCAGTATACATTCGAGTATAAAAACTTTCTCCTCTACATAGAGAGACAGACAGAGAGAGAGAGAACGTAACGTGGAGACTACGAATACAATTTCAATTATTCAAGCAAGTGTTTATTTTGAAGATCATATTCTTTTTATTGTTGTTGTTGTTGTTGTTGCCTTTTGTTTTATACACGTAATGTTACCACAGTGTTTCATGAAAACAAATTCCCAGTTTATGTTTAATGCTTAACTCCGGTCTATACATACATAACCCCCATTTAGGTGGTTCGTTACCACGATAATCGGATCTACGCTCCGGAACGTCTCTATTACTCATCGGCCAAGGATTGTCAACCCAGCGGAAGCTGTTTCAACCGGAAATTTTTTTTGCCAAGGGAGACACTTCCGGAGACAGCAGCAGAGCTGTTACAGCAACAACAACAAAGCTACGGTCTAACAAGACTGTTCCCTTTCAGTAAAAATATTTAAAACACATGCAAAACCTATTGAATGCCCAATCTACCTTCAAAAAATGTCGCAATGATTTTCAGTCAATATGACCAATGCTTTCGTGCAGTGCAGCCGAGGCTTAGTGAAATCCATATTGAGAAAGTTTATGTCGATCACTTCTTCAATTTAGAGAAAAGGGCAACTGAAGCGCTATGGCGGGCAACATAACGTGTTGCTGGCCAGACACTGCTTGGTGTCATTTCATTTGCCTATCACCGTATAGTTATATAAGATCCTCCTCCTTTAGACGCATACGACTGGTCTTTCTTGGTTGTCATAACTTATGAAGCCAACCGATTATGTATAGTAAATGCAAAGCGAGTCTTGCATTAATTGGCGGTCACTGATGCCATAAACAGCTACAGAAGCAAACATACATACATACATAATTGGCCATTACAACCCTTCAGTCAGGATTACGGCCTAGCTTCTCTCTTCTGTTAAAAATTAACAGAAGCAAACAGGGTTCTCAATGAACACTTGCTTGCGATTTCGGATAGCAAGAGGCAACTACAGAGGTGAATACGAACCATTCTGCCGCAGAAGAGTTTTAACTGAACGCATACATACATACAGTGGTGGCCTTATAATTAGAAACGATGTTTCTGGAACAGAGTTCTTTGGAGTGACGAATCTAAGTTTAATTTGTCCCAATCTGATGGAAAAACGTATGTAAGACATCCTCCAAACAAAGCCTTTGATGCCAGGTACACAGTGAGAACTGTAAAACAAATTAACAAACATACATGTTGCTAAGTCGTTTCTAATTATAAGGCCACCACTGTACATAATTGGTCATTACAACCGTTTTGCCTGGATTATGGCCTAGCTTCTCACACCACTCATGTTGTGTGCGTTAATTTTATACATGGGTAGCGGGACCTACAGTTTAAAATCGATTCCGAACGACAGATTTTTGAGAAACTTTTAATGGCAATTTTATTGGCTCTCAGAGTTTTCGCCAGAAATCTGCTGAGAGAAAGTCGCCGAAGAAATATTTTTCATGTTTTCGTTTTGATGTCTGACCTGGGACTTGAACCGTGGCCTCATGTCTAATAAGCCAACACACTACCTACTATACCACGGTGACTTCGTAAATTGCCACTAAAAACTGCCCTCAATGTCACAAAAGACCTACTGCTTGCCGCAGAGTAGACCTCTGATTGAGACCAACTGAGGTGGCTTAATTCCTCCAATTAACCATCAACTGATGTCAACCTGGCATACAATTTTTTTTTGTTGTAACCCACAAGGTCGGTGAAGTCGCCGTAGTCTAGTAGGTAGTGTGTTGGCTTATTAGACGCAAAAGCCAGGGTTCGAGCCCCAGGCCAGACATCACGACAAAATACAAAAAGTATTTATTCGGCGACTTTTTCTCAGCAGATTTCTGGCAAAAACTCTGAGAGTAAATAAAAATTGCCATGAAAAGTTTCTCAATAAATAAAAATCTGTCGTTCGGAGTCGACTTTAAACTGTAGGTCCCACCACTCATGTATAAAATTAACACACACAACATAAGTGGTGTGAGAAACTAGGACGTTGTACAATGGGTCAATTCGACCTCCGGGTACTGTACTTGTCTTAATTTGACAAGTACACGTCCTCTAGCCTAACCTAACCTAACCTAACCCACAAGGAAAAATTAATGAAAATATGTATGTTTCTAACAACAACTTATTAAACAATTTTCTTTCCTACAATTTCCCCATTATCTGGCCACAATTTCAAATACAAAAATCAAGTTGAAATCTTTATATAAAGAGTGTAAACAGAGAGAGAAAACTTGCAAAATACAGAATGTACTAGAGTATCATGTACAAGATACGTTTGTACAAAAAGAAACCAGTTTTAAGTGACGTGGTCAAAAAAAGAAACACACCAACACCTCTAAACAATAATGAATGTGGTTTAAACGTAAAGTAACGTTAATATAAAAAAAAATAAAATCAAAAGTAATCAAATCATGACGTTGAATTCCAAAGTCGAAATTGGCATTATTGGCACATATTCGAACATTATTTTTGGAGGTTTTGAAAAGAAACACAAATAATGATATTAAGAGAGAATCGAGAACCTATAACAGGGAGTACTAAGAGTACAAATAAAGAGTAAAACTATGAATTTAAAAAAATATTTAATTTTAAAACTGTTGGGCATGCAAATTTAAATAAAATTTAAGCCAGACGAAATGGTTTTTTAAACATTTAAGTCACATTTTTGTAAAACAAAAACAAAAAACAATAAAAAAAAACTAACTAACTACAAACATTTCCCATATAAATATTTGCCTAATTGTTGACTTAATTGTTTATCTATTTTTATCGAATTTGTTATTTATTAGACAATATTACTACCTACTCTACCTACCTACCTACCCTACACCCTTAGTTATTTCCATATATTTCACAGATACAGACACCGATATTATAATTCATTTATTGCTCTTCAAATCAATTTGATAAAACGTCATATTTTTGCTTTTTTAGCATTCAATTTCTAAATAATTTTCTTCAAAAGCAAAAATATTCAGCTGATAACACCCAAAGCCTACAATATGTTTTTTCTACACACAGTTTTATACGAAAAAAAAAAACAGAATCAAAAACAAAAACTTGGAAAACAAAATTGATAAATTGAAACAAAACTAAAGTGAGGAAGGGGGAGAAGGGGAAGTCTAGAATCTAGAAACACGTTTTTTTGTTAAGCCAGTCGTAATAAAAAATATTAATATTGATGGCATATTTATACAGAATTTTTAATTTAAAAGAATTTAATGAAAACAGAAAAGTTTTGTTTCGAATAACTATGTCTAGTGATGGGATAATCATATTGTTTTAACCAGCTGCAACCATTTTTTATTCCAAAAGGCGAGATAACCAGCTCTTAAGCAGATTTTAAACAGATGCCAACGGTAAGGGTCCGGCTCATAAGTTCGATAATAGAGATGTTTTGAATCGCAAAATATTTTAACGACAAATTGAAAGAGCAGGTTATAATAAAGATTTCAAAAAAATGAAACTTAACTGAGTACAGGAACTAGAGAGCCATTTTTAGCATCCTAACCAAGGTGATTCCCGAAGTACTTATCAAACAAATGATTTTCGTCCTTGCTAGTCTGACTTTGATCACATCAACAGTCTGCGCACGTTAACGTAACAAACTGTGGAATACAGACATACATACATAATTAATTGGTCATTACAACACTTTAGTCAGAATTACGACCTAGCTTCCCACAAAACTTATGTCGTGTGCGTTATTTTTATACATGAGTAGCGGGAGCTACAGTTTAAAGTCGTCTCCGAACGACAAATGTTTGAGAAACTTTTCATGGCAATTTTATTTGCTCTCAGAGTTTTTGCCACAAATCTGCTGAGAAACTGTGGAATGGCGAGCTTTATTATATCTGATATGCATCGACTTTGAGAAAACGTGCGACACCCTAAACCATTCTGCCTATGGGATGTAGTTTGCTTGAGTAGAATACCACAGCGACTCCTACTACTAATTACATCCCTATGCAGGAAGGCAACCTGCAGCATTTCATCAAATTATACGACAAGTAAACCCATAATTGTGACTGTCGTAGTCTGCCAAGGCTTTCCGTTATCGCTTTTACTCTTCAACGTGATCATTGACAGCATTATGACGAAAGTTACGTTAAGTCTGCTATTAAACAACTTCAATGAAACTGTGTGAACAGCAAGCTGAATCGGGTCGGATATACCCAAAACCCAGGCCAGGATATTTAATCCAGAAAATATCAACAACTTCACACTGCAACAGCAGCAGATAGAAAACGTCCGATCGTTTTTCTATCTTAAAAGCTTTATTACAAAGAACGGTGGCTCTAGACAGGACATTGAGAACAACATTAACAGGACCAATGTGGATTCCCCGACACATTTTGCGACAAACTTAGCAGAAGAATTTTAACAGTTATGTGATGTGAGTTATCTTGTGTAGATGCAAAGCATTGGATGCAGCTCGTTGTGATGTCAGGACAACCAAGATTTCTTTCAAACGATGCTTGAGACGAATCCATTAGTATTTCTAGCCAATCACTATCAGTAATACATAACTTTGGGCACAAACCGGCAGATCCCAATTGAAATCGAGATCTTTAGACGAATGTAAAGATAAGAATAGAGTGAATATTGCCTGATCAATAACACATTATGTTACTTGACAGGCAGCTTTTCTCATGGAAGTGACCAAGGCTTGCAGGTCTGAAAAAGTTACAGTTACGGAGCATATTTTTCTACAACATTGAGTCTTGTTGATGCCATTGGGTATCGCTAAGGAAAGATCTCCATATATGAGACACTTAGCTAAAAAATGAGTGTGCAATAACCTTATATGATGTTATCACAGTTCCCGTTTTCTACTGCACAAGATGTTTCCGCAAGGACTTTAGGGACCCTGTTGCCTGTTCTCATTTTACAGCTTAAATATGATGCGAATTCCTAATCCTTTTCATGCGATTACCTTTGACCAAAATATCTATTTCCATCATTATTAATTCTGTCCACGAAGAAGCTAAAAGAGCCAATAACTGTAACAATTGGCTTTCATACTTCTGACACAACTGTATTCCATCTGAAAGGGTGTTTGTATTTTGAAGGGTGCAGTAAAGGGACTCATTATTTCCAACATACGTCGTATGTGCTTCTCATAGTTCAATAAAGTTTGAAGGAAAATAAAGGAAATATTGAAAACCACAAAAAAATAACTGATCTCAGGAGGGTGGACATTTTGGGTTTATTTATAGAGCTACATGCCACCTACCAAAGACACCCTTATACCACCACAAGAACAACAACAACGGAAATACTTAACCCCCGCATTATCATTAAAATATCACTCAAACGGAAAACACTTGATAGGGGGTGACTTTTTTCATAATTTTTCCCAAACAATGCAATGCGACACAACTTCAAACATAAAAATCTAACGAACAATTATAGAATTTCGTGTTTAATTTTTATATTTTTTTGTTCCAATGAATAACTGCATTTAAAGAAAACTCACGCATACGTACACAAGCAATATGAATAACAATAAAAAAAGATGAACTTTAATTTATACGTAAAAAGAAAATGTGAAATGAAAAATAAAAACGGAAAAAAACAACAACAACAAAGATATAAAAAACAATAACAAAAAAAACAATGTGTTCGTTGATAGTGTATGTAACTGATAAAACCTCTCTTGCTTTTCAATGCCGCTCTTTTAAAATCCCATGTTTTTTCAGAGCGGTATTAAGAGAATTCATCTTAATTTTTATAATTTATCACTAAAATGTCAAAGAATTATAATGAAATCTTCATTTTAATTGATAAAATATCAGGAAATTTTAAATTTAATAACAAAATATTTTTAACACCGTCATCACTTTCTTTTGTCTTTCTCTTGATCTTCCTTTACCTTTTCATATGTACACAATGACACACAAACACATATTTAAGACACCACTTTGTAACAGAAAAAAAGAAAAGGAAAATTAGGGAAATTTTTTCTGTAACATATTTTTCTTTCATTTTCTTTTTTTCTTTGTGTGAAAATTTTTATCAGAAAATCTTTTTGTTTACCTTACGTTTACGGGATCTTTTCTTTTCCGACATTATTTCTTTCTTTCAATACAATACTTTTCTTATTTTACTGTATTTTGTTTAATTGAATTGCAATTTCTGGCATTAATTTAATAGATATATAATCAACTTGATTCTTAATTTTCTTTTTTTTAGTTGCGTGTTTTATTGTTTCGGTGTTTTTCTCTTTTTATTTTATGTTTTCTTATTACGTCTTCTCATTCGCGCTGTCAATGGAGAACTGAGAGAAATTAGTTGTCATTTTCCTAATGAAATATTAAACTAATATAGTGATGCCAGATTGTTAGTATTTAAAAAGATAAAATTTAATTGTTTGATCTTTTGTAACACAAACTGCAACAGCTGCTGTTTTTCCTCCCCATTTAAAATAGATAATGAACAGCTGGCATTTGTCTAGGGTAACCAGTAATCTATGCTTTTCATTAAATGAATTTAAATTTATAATAATAAAATAATGAATTTTACTTTAAAATATAGAACTTTTTGATTATGCGTTGTGGTTTGTTTGCGTTTTTCAGGATGTTGCTCGGTATTGGTAAAGATAATTCTTTCCCTAGCACTCTATACACAAAGTTTCCATGTATATGTTCTAATTATTCATTCTTATCATCAGGCAGTATCTATACTCAGACTACTCCTGAATATTTCGCTTCATACACAACTAAAATCTAGATTATCTCATTGAGAAGACTTTCCGCCTCTCTATCGATATCAGTGGCGTTGACATTCCTATAAGTTCAGTGTAGCGATATTTCCCTTGTCCACCTGAGTAAAAGTAATGCTAATATTATAACCAATACTGTTGCAATATTGTGTTTTGGTATCACTTTTATTTAAAGGACCCAATGAAACATATGGCAGCACTATTACATCTTTATTTGTAAACAATGTCAGCTGTTTTGCAGTGTTTTTTTTGTAACTAAAAATGCACATCTTCATGCTTTTCTATGCAGTTTATAACAGAAAAATACGATATACGAAATTACGCCATAAATAAGGAATAAGGCTACAAAACTAACAATAAATATAAATTATATTATATGAATACATATATACATACAGGTGTTAAAGTAAAGCAACCATAAAATAGAGAACGTCATTAAAATTAAATGTGAGGATACAAAAGAAAAAAATTACATAAAAAATGTTTGCCTTGAAGATGCCGGTTTTAAAAATGTCCATCTGTCTGAGGACTATAAGGGGTATGCATATCAAACGTATTGAATTATACAGGGTAAGACTGTAATTACATTTGTTTTGAGTTTTTCAAACAATTGCAATACGTGGTACACACAAATAAATGCCTTTGAAAACCTCATAATTTTTCTTTTTAGAAATGCTGTCGCATCTTGGGAGTAGAAGATACGGCAGATCAAAATACCATACGTAAGGCCTACATCGACTTGGTAAAGAAAGTCCATCCTGATTCAGGTTTGCCAGAAGCCTCCGAGGATAGATTCCAAGAAGTGGATGAGGCTTTCAAATTGTTACAGGAAAAATTTGCTAAAAATCGTCGTGGTATCTATGAGGACGAGGAGGAAGAGGTACCCGATATAAAACATACGGCCCCGCAACATAGACAGTACCTGAGTTTTGATGGCCTAGGGGTAGGTAATCCCTATCAGCGGCAAAAACAATACCAACAAATCAAAGCTATGAAAGCCCAAGAACGTGTTTTAAAACATCGCATTGACAAGGCCCAGGCAGGAGAGAAAACCGTGATGAAAAAGGGTAGTTTCTATAAAAATCATGCTATTAAAACCAAATATGGCTTTGATCGTTTGGTAGAGGATTACATACAAGAAGCCATGTCGAAGGGGGATTTTAATAATTTATCCGGTGCTGGCAAACCTTTGACCGTAGCTCAACAACAAAATCCCTATTTGGATTTTACTACGCATAAGTTAAATAAAATTCTAATAGACAATGGTTTTACGCCAGAATGGATTACCTTGCAAAGGGATATACGTGATGCCCTGAAACAACTTAGAAAAGCTATACAAGAGGAGCGTGCGTTTTTTAGTGAATTTCCTTTAAGCGAAACGGAAAATCAAAAATGGCAACAGGCTTTAAAGAGATATGAATACGATGTTAAGGAAATAAATAAAAACATAGACAAGTATAACCTGATAGTGCCCATTATAGAAAATCAATTCTTTCGCATCAATCTTAATACAATAGCGGAAAAGATACTCAAAGATCCGGATGTTGTTAAAAATCAAAAGAGACCTGCAACAGCCAATAATAGTACAAATGCTGCTTCCAATCAAGCGAACAAGAGGGATTTGTTATCCTTTCTGGGTTCTTGGTTTTAATCAGTTTTTAATTGTTTTAATTTAAGTTTTTTTGTTTTTAATTTGTTTAGAAATGTGATATATTTTATTTAAAAATTCAAATAAATAATATTTTTGGTTAATTTGTATTTATTTTCAAGGTCGTGGTGATTAACTTAAGCTACTACTCTATTTATATTTTATACACTAGAATTTATAATTTATTTAAAATGTTTCGTCTTTTTATAACAGTTGAGGCATTTAATTTAGGCAAATACAACTTTGCCGTCTTTATTTAGGCGTGCAAGACCGCAGGCCACCAAACGTAAGGCTTTGGGGAAAGCATAATACTCTGCTATATGTATACGTTGGCTTAAAGTTTCTTCAGTATCTCCAGGCAGTATAGGCACTGAGGATTGTACTACTATGGCACCGGTATCAACACCCTGTAAAAAAATATTTTTTTTTAGTAATTTTTCATCCTAAAGTCCTCTTCAATTCAAAACTTACTTCATCTACAAAATGCACTGTGCAACCAGATTCTGTGTCGCCTGCTTCCAAAGCCTTTCTCTGTACATGCAAGCCGGGATGTTTTGGCAACAAGGACGGATGTATATTCAGCAGTTTACCCTTCCATTGTTTAACAAATGGTTCACTAAGGACACGCATAAAACCAGCCAAACAAACAATGTCTACTTTGTAGGCCAGCAAATGTTTGGACATTTCATTATCAAAGTCCTCGCGTGTTTTGAAATCCTTGTGGTTTATAACAATGCTAGGAATGCCTGCATTCTGTGCTCTTTCTACACCCTTAACATTGGCTTTGTTGGATATTACCAAGACTATATCGGAATTTAAACATTGCGAAGAATCTCTAGAGGCTTCTATTAAAGCCTGTAGATTAGTACCGGAACCCGATATCAGCACAGCCACACGTTTACGTGACGAATTAATAACTTTTTGGGTTTTCTTTAAACATTTCTCAAAATTATCCACAATCACCTGGGGCGCTGTAAGAGATTCCCTTTGCTTGACCACACCCACCTTAGATGCACGCTCGGTATATTGTAAAAGTTTTAAAACTTTTTGTTCATGTTGAGGATCCACCACTAAAACCATGCCCAAACCACAATTGTAGGTTCTTTGCATTTCTGTGCTCTTAACATTGCCCTCTTGGGCCAACCAGGCAAATACCGGTGGTATAACAAAATCTTCAGCATTTAATTGTACCGCCAATTCCTGCCTTAAAACTCGTGGTATATTTTCAGTTAAACCACCACCTGTTATATGGGCCATTGCCTTAACCAAGCCCTGCTCAATAAGAGGCCGTAAGGCTTTAACATAAATCTTCGTGGGACGCAGAAACTCTTCACCAAATGTCAAGCCACTGAACGGAGCAATATCGTCAAACGTTACGCCAGCCAATTTCATAACAGCATGCACCAAACTAAAACCATTGCTATGGACACCAGACGAAGGCAGGCCAATGAGTACATCGCCCGGTTGTATCTTATCAGTATGAGGTAAAATACGTTCATTTTCAGCAATACCCAATGAGAAACCAGCCAAATCATAAACCTCCGGCTTGTACAACAACGGCACTTCAGTAATATGAGACTCTATTAAACTGGCTCCGGCTTGGCGTGAACCTTCTACAACACCATCTACAATATCCTCTGTCAGATCTTCCTTTAACTCTCCACAAGCATAATAACTGCTGAACGTAAAGGGTTCAGCACCATTGCACAAAATATCATTGACACACATGGCCACCAGATCAATGCCCACAGTTGAATTGCGTCCGGTTTGTTGGGCAATTTTAATTTTGGTGCCTACACCATCGGTACCCATAATCAATATGGGATCCTTAAACGTTTTCGGTACTTCAGTCAAACGCCTGCCATTTTGGGCAATATGCAGTTCAGGTCTTTGTTCGGAATTCACTATTAAAGAACCCTGCAAATCATGATAATTAGGCTCCAGCAGTTCGTTTTCGCCTAACGGGCCAAATGTACTGGCGTACTTTTCCAAGGCTTCTTCAAAGTTTTTAACTTCAATTTGAGTTTTCTGGGGACAAGCAGCAATCTTTCTTTTAATTACACCCAAAACTTTAGCGCCCTTAATTGATTTCCAGTCGGTACAAGTCTTAGGGACAACCAAAACCATGCCTATGCCACAATTTAAATTATCCAGTAAAGTATTGGCGGAAAGCTGTAGTTTACCAGCCAACCAGGCATAAACTTCAGGCACTTTTAAGTCACCAAAATCCAAAGAAATCTCATATTTTGAAGGCAATATGCGAGCAACATTGGGTATTAAACCGGAAGAGATATGAGCCACTGCTTTAACTTTGTGGGAACGCAACAATTGCAGCACTTCCAATACATAAATGCGTGAAGCAACTGCTAAATTATGGCCTAAGGGATATAGAAATTTAATTTAAACCAAATTCCTTCAAAAATATTTGAAGCAAAAGCTTACCTAAGGATTTGCTGACATCACCAAACTCAGACGGTTGCTTAAGATCTATTTTGTGATTGGCTAAAGCAGTTAGAATGGCATTAAAACCCGAACAATGTAAGCCCGTGGAGGGTAACGATATAAGCAAATCGCCTTCTTCATATTGTTCAAATTTAGGCAATTCCGAACCCTTTTCAACCAAACCCACACAATAGCCAGCCACATCATATTTGCCCACCTCATAAACTGAAGGCATTTCAGCGGTTTCGCCACCTGTTTTATAAATATGCAGAATGTAGTTGTAGAGAAATAATTTCTTAAGCCGCTTTAAACTCACCCACTAAGGCACATCTAGCATCACGACAGCCCTCTGAAATACCTTTAACAATTTGAGCGGCCAAAGGTACTTGTAATTTACCACAGGCTATGTAATCTAAGAAGGCTATCGGTTCCGCACCTGATTCTAAAACATCATTGGCACACATGGCAAATAAATCGTAACCCAATGTTTCATAAATTCCTTGTGCTAAAATTAATGGAATCTTGGAACCCACCCCATTGGTGGCCTCACAAATTACCGGATTTTTGTAGTTTAACTGGAAGACAGTATAGAAAAGTTATTTGCAATGGAAACCTATTTTTTGTCTTTATTGAGAGGAAATATTACCTCATTAAGCCTAAACAGACCACCAAAGCCGCCCAAACCACCCATAACACCAGGACGTTGTGTGCCACGCGATAAAGGTTTGATGCGTTGCACAAGATCATCACCAGCATCTATATCAACACCACTATCCTTGTACGATAAAGAAGGTTGAGATGCTTTTTGGCTGAATTAAACCAAAAAAGAAGAAAAGAGTTTAAGGAGATTAGTTTTATAAAAAAAAAGAATAGAAAAGAAATATTTTATTGAGTGCCGATTGAAATAATTACAATTTGAAGGCTTTTTGTGCAATATCAGTGCGATATTGGGCTCCGGCACCTGAAAATGTAATGCCTTGACAGATTTTTGTAGCATCTGCAGCCGCTTGTTTCAAATCCGAGCGTAAGGTAACAGCAATTAAAACACGACCACCATTGGTTACATATTTTCCCTCCTTATTTACCGCTACACCACTGTGGAAAACGAACTGTTCAGGGGTATTGGAGGGTATACCTGCAATAATTAAAAGGTTTGGAATTAATTTGTTCTTATTTCAATAAAATAAAGGAACTTGCCCTCAATAACACAGCCTTTGGTTAAAGTTTCCGGATAACCAGCACTGGCCATTATTACACCAACAGCACTGACACCATTATGCCATTTAAGAGGCACTTCAGCCAGCTTATTTTCACAACAGGCAGACATAACTTCATATAAATCTGAAGCCAATAGAGGTAAAATAACTTGTGTTTCTGGATCACCAAAACGGCAATTGAATTCCAAAGTCTTTGGTCCATCGGGGGTTAACATTAAGCCGGCGTATAATACACCTTTATAGTCAATGCCCTCCTTTTTTAAACCATCGACAGCACGTTGTAATACCTCCTTTTTAACCAATTCTAAATCTGACTCCGTAATTAAAGGACAAGGACAATAGGCACCCATGCCACCAGTATTGGGTCCTTCATCGTTTTCCTTTAAACGTTTATGATCTTGGGCAGGTAACATGGCCTGTACGGTGTTATTGTCTACAAAAGCCAAAACAGAAACTTCTTCGCCTGTCAACAGTTCTTCAATTACCAAAGTTTCTCCTGCAGAACCATACTTTTTGTTGCCCAAAATTTCATCCACTGCTAAACAAGCCTCCTTGGGATTGGCAGCCACCACTACACCTTTACCAGCTGCCAAACCAGCTGCCTTAACCACCAAAGCTTTATAGGGAGCACTAAAGTAAATAAAAAAAAGCAAATTTTAAATTTTATTTTCCCTTATCATCATTTTGTAAAGACATCGTACTTTAAAATGAATTCCTTGGCCTTTTCACAGTCCACAAACGATTCATAGCGTGCTGTGGGTATATGATGTCTTAGCATAAAATCTTTAGCCCACTTTTTATCCGCTTCTATTTGGGCTCCCTGTTGATCTGGACCAAAGCAACGTATGCCGTTCTTTTTCAAAACATCTCCCAAGCCATTGGCTAAAGGATCCTCAGGACCCACTACAACCAAATCGATTTTTTGCGTAACGCACCACTTGGCAATGGCCTGTAAAAGACAGAATGAAATGAAGAAAAGAATTAAAAACGTTGGAAAAAAGTTTCAAAAGAAAAAATATGTTGTTTTTAAGCATAAAAGTTCATTGCCATTCAAAAAAGTCCTGGTTGGTTAATAAATCATTTGTGAAAACGATTAATTCATAAAATTTATTTTGGTTTTGTACAGTATTATCTCCATGATCTGTTTATTGTACACACCCTTTATGCCCGTGTGTGAACTTTAAGAAATGAATTGTGAACAAAAAACCAAAAAAAATTAGATTTTAACCTTGTTTTCTAGTGATATGCTAACAATACATTTGTTTAAGCCACTCTTGAGACGTTTATCTATTTTTATAGCACCTTAAACGTGTAAATATTTAATGGAGAACGTAATTGTACATGTTTTTTTTTTCTTTCGTTATCGAGAACTTCTTATCGATTGCATGCGCATACAAATATTCCAAATAATAATTCAAAATGATTTCTTTCTGGTTAATAAATTTAAAGTAGAATTTCCTTAACCACTTCTCAAACATTTCACTACACTCTATTGTATAAACTTCGATAGATTTAGTTGCTTAACCGTTTTGATACAATGTATCCCCAAAAAAAAGGTGATTTACCTGAGTGCAAAAACTGTAGAAGAAATTACAACCTATTTGGCAATATCTGGAGCAAAAGGCAGGCTGATCAGTCATATAAATCCAATGATAAACCTCAGAAGAGCTTAAATATTGCCCCCTGGCAGAATTCTCATTAAATTTCGTACCCAGGGCATTCATTCTTCTTCTCCAAAGAGCTGGTTAGTATCAGTGTAGGTGCTCTACAGTCTCAAACTTCTTCTCTTCTAAATCTTAGCTTAAGTCTCACGCCGAGTAGCGGTTCTACCATCGCCGATTGACTTCTTAAGGCTCCGGGGCATGCATTATACCGATCTGTGTTTTCAAAGTTCTGCTTCTTCTCCCTAACCCTTGTCCTTATGAGTGGATAGAGGTAGCAAATTGGAATATTAGGACCAACGCACACATACCACTCTAACAAGAGCATCAATTATATCGTTCCCAGTTACAATAATATGCCACGGAATCCAAGAGAGACAGATCCGTTCTGCTCTACGAATTACTCGTAAATTACACCAATTCTAACGCCTTAAGCGCAGCCTAGTTGTTAACGAAATCATATGAGAATCCATATTAGAAGCAACGGGGTTATTAATGATCTCAAGACTCTTTCAAAAAGCAAATATCTAGGACTGAAACACGCTGCAATTGTCCTCCAATTAATAATTGAGTTTCAGTTTAATATCCTTCAACAAACTCCCAGCCTCTTACAATCAACGAATATGTCCTGAATCCAATAAAGAATGGATCGTTCTATGCTGTTATATAGTTGCTAAACTTGAAATAGCTTTAATCGAGATTCATCAGCACCTACGCAAACTACTAAGGATTCAATGTGTCGAGTACCATGTAACTAACAGAGATGGTTCCCTACAGGCTATAATACAATAAAAGTGAAAATAAAACCCTACAAACTGTGTAAAAGTGTTTCAAGATCAAAAGAAAAGAAAATCATGTCATCGACGATGCTCGAACAATGGACCCACAAATCAAGTTTACGAACTTGAATTTCAGGGATAGGCGTTCTAAGGAGCGCTCAAATGTAAAATATGGTTTCCAAATTTGTACGAAATTGCAAAAAATATAAAATCTCCTGCAGAAGGAAGAGTATTTCCGTGGATTCTCAATACAATTAGATCTCTAGTTCGACATTTTAACAATTTCAAAATTTTTTATTATTTGATGAAGCCATTCTTCTTCTCAAAACTAACATTTCTACAGTCTGTCCAGATAAAGAAGAGTTTAGACACATACATTGATGGCATCATCAAACTAAAACTGCTTAAAGACGATGCAACTCTCAGTTGCAAAATTTTTTACAATACAATCTTAAGCTGTTTTGACATCTATTGAAAGTTATATAATATTTAAATAAACCACTTCTTTTTTAAATAATTAATTAATTTTTTTAATTTGGTTTCAATAAAAATAGTTGTTGACATGACAGATGAGATCCGCCACTACCTAATATAGAGTAAACGTTTTAATTTATTGCAATGAATTTTGGTAATTTACTTCTCAACCAGAATTAGTTTTTTAAACCACATTCCTATGTGAATAGAACACACAATTTAAGATTAAAAATTAGAAAAAATAAACAGAACAGAACAGAACAGACATTTACGTACATACATACATATGTACGTACAATAGACATTAACATTGACATTGACACGGTGAGAACGAATCATGGCATCATGGCAATAAAAGCCAATAAAAACAAAAATAACAAAAACAATAAATATAAAAAAAAATTAAAAAACACGTAAGAAATGAGATGTTTTACCATAAAGGGCAAATGTTTATTACCGTTATGGTATGTAATACTAATAAAAACCGATTTATATGCAAATTTCCTTAAAGAAAACAAACAAACAAACAAAAACAACAAAAAAGATTGTCATTAATAAAGGCTACAACACCAAGATTAAGTCAAAAAAGCAAAATTTACTATGAAATATCAACAAGTTTTGAAAACATTGTACTTTTTAAGCAAAAATTGAAATTAAAAAAAAATTATAATAAAGAGACACAGACTGTGTTGATTTCAAAAATAAGATTTTAACAAAAAAAAATTTAATTTTTTTTTGGTAAGAAGACCTCCTACCCAAAAAAAAAATATATAAAACGAAAGAGCAAAAAAACCATTTTATATGGATTATAATTTATGGCCAGCAATGGATTTTAATGGATTTTTTAGGTTTTATAAAAACCTAAAGAGTAAAGAATTTAACCAACAGTTCGGAGTTAAGTATTGAACAAGAAACAGCAAAAATTATTAACAAATAAAAATAAATATGAAAACCATCATTGTAAGTGTTAAACAATATCAAAAATGAAATAAATTTTAATAAAAAAAAATATATTTTACAAGTGCTACTTACTACACGCCATCCATAAACTATAAAAAATTAATTGCAAAAAAAATTTTTTTCTTGTCGATAAAGTGTTTAATTTTAGTATCCACATTGGCCTTAACCTCGGCTTATACAGCACGTCCTCAACCATTCAGTAAACCAGCCAGAAAAACTCATCATCAGCCTGCAGCATCTACCAATGTCTACAAAGCATCCCCCTCCGTCTCACACTCTGCATCATCTTCTTCGGAAAAAGAATCACAAATCCTACGCAATGACGTTGAAATGAAAGGTGATGGCACCTATCACTATGACTTTGAGACATCCAATGGCATTAAACGTTCCGAACAGGGTGCTGTTGATGGTACCATACAGGGTTCCTCTTCCTACATTTCTCCCGAAGGCATTGAAATCAAAACCACTTATGTAGCCGACGAAACTGGCTATCATCCTGTGGGTGATCATATTCCCCAAATACCCGATTATATTGTTAGAGCCTTGGAATATATACGCACTCATCCCTATATTGAGAAAGACTATTATACGGGTGAGGTAAAATCCAGTGAAGTGCACAATAATAGGAATCAACACTATTCAGCTCCTATTACAACTAAACGTTCGGCTTACAGCAACAACAACATCAACAATAAAAAGGCCAACAACAACTCGAAATATAATTTCAGTCATTAATTGAATGGATTTTAAACTTTAAGGAATTATTCCAATGAATTTCTTCTAAATTTTATTTAAACATGTTATACGATATTTTGTTAAAAATTAATTTCTTTTGTTTTGGTTTTCTTCTTTAAATTAAAATAAAATTGGGCAGTATTTATATGAAATTTAAAAATATTAGTGTTATTGAAGTTATTTTTTTTATTGAAAATGTTTTTTTATTAGAAAACTTTTTTCTCAATGAAAATAGAATTGAGCTTTATTTTTAAAATTTTTTTATTAATTAAAAAAATTAAAATAAAAATAAATTAAAATAAATAAAAAAAAATAAAAATTAAAATAAATTTTTTTATTAATTAAAAAAATTAAAAAAAAAAATAAAAACATTAATGGCAAAGGCCTCTGTAAAAAGCTAATTTCACATATGGTGAGTCCGCCTAAGAACGAGAATGTCGGGTGTTACGTAAATATATGTGTATGACTTTCAGGAAAAAATTTCTTTATGTCGGTAAAGCAATATCCGTTGTAGTAAAGATAGAAAAGTGAAACACAAGTCACATTGAAGGACATTCGTACTCAGATAGACAATGTCAGCCCTGGCACAGTCAAGATGCGATCTTCACTGAATTCTCCACACCTGCCGCGAGGGTATAATACGAATTAGACTACATCAATGCCCAATGTGCCACCAAAGTCCTAACGACACAAAAATCAATTCCACAGTCCTAGTCCGTCTTGAGTCAATAACTACAACAGAATCCAACAACCGATAATACACAACTACAACAACTACAGAGCCGTTTTATAACAGCAACAGCAGCGCTGTTCCACAAAGCAACAAATAATGAAAAAAAGTTTTCCGCGATCCGCTGATCAATGTTCGTTAATCTTTTTCCATACGAAATATAGTTTTTGCAGTTTCCAAGTATGGCTTCTCAATGCGTTTGCCAATTTTAACCTTTATTGGACACTGGTCAGTTTTTAGCCATCTAAGAGCAGAAAAACAGCACAAAAAAATATAAAAAATGGATTTATTATTCAAATTGGTTATACTTCGTGTAGTTCGCTTATGAAACAAATTGCTTTATTTGTCTTTCTAATTGATAAAGGCTTCATAAAAGTCATTTAACCTTTTAATAACAACAAACACTCACATACCTATATATATAGACATTATTAATCTAATTATTCCATCTATCTACTACATACATATATACGTTTGTACGTATGTACATGTCTACGTATGTATATTACACATAAAAGGCGGTTTAATTTAGAGAAATTCGTGCTGTTCTTACTTTTTTATTTATTTTTTAATAACACTTTGTTAATATGATTAATTAAACATTTGTTTATTAACAAAAACGTTACCGAACGATTTCATTTTAATAACAATTTTTGTAAGCCATCTTTAAGTAAATAAAACGATTTGTTTGACCTTCAAATGCCGGTATATCGTGGTAAGTGTGCGTACAGACAGAATCAAAAGAGAGTAAATGAATGAGAACGAAACGAATAAGTAAATAAGAGAGATTTTTCTTATTGTCCACATACAGCACATGTCATATGAGCAGTTTAGCTAGCCGTGCATACAAAGATAATAATAAACATTTCAAAACCGGTTAGAAAGAGAATAAATTTGTCATTTCGTTTCGTTTCATATGTTGTTGTTTTGTATTTTAACAATTAATTGTTTAATATGCATAAAACAAAAAATAATAAAATTCTTGTTAATTACTAGCATATGTATGTATGTACACTCACCTCAAAATTCTTGGCATCAACACCCTTAAGGTTTTCACATTTTTCCAATTGTTCAATGCCAAAACTGCCAGGCAAAGCAAATATTTTTGCTACCTGACTGCTCTGTGATAATTTCCAGCAAATGGCATGTTCCCGTCCACCACTACCGATAACCAACAGTTGCTTATTACCCTTGGAAGGCATTATTTTCTTTTTAAATTTCTTATTTTATTTCAAATGTTTAATAAAAGTAAAATATTTATTTATCTTTAAATATCAGCACATAAAAATCACGCACTTTTTCTTTTAGAAACTATTCGTGTGGACGCTCTAAATTAATAGAAGAAAAAACCCACGTGCTATCTTACTTGTTAGGCGTTTAGACACACGTTTTCTAAAAGCAAAACAACTTTGCAGAGGCTAAATTTGCAGTCTAGCGCGAGAGTACCCGTTTGAGCAGTGCTCAAATTCTTACTAAATGTAGCAGCGAATAAATTTGTTTGAATTTCTAAGGGAATCGATTAAACGCTTAATGACCGACTGCGTGTATATGTTTTCGTAATAATGGTATTGGGCTTTAAAACTCATTGCTTTTATGTCTGGAAAAAGAAGTTGTTGTTGTAAAAATATATTAAAACTGATAAAAACAGTGAAGGGCAAGTGAGCGTCTGATTTTTTAAGTGATATTATGGTTATCACGTTAGAGTTAGCATAAGTACTTTGAATACAGGGACTTGTAAACTGTCATTACAGGCCCTAGGTGCATGGTTATGAGGAGTATTGATGCCAGACATCTCCTTATATTGTTTGAAGCATTGAGTTTCTAACAAATAACTGTCAGTAGACCATAATTCTCTTATATCTTATGGTTAATTTTTTTTTGTTCTTTTTCTGAATCTACTTTTTTATTTTTAAAATCTTATTTAAAAAAGATTATTTATGCTTTTATTTTAAACACTTATTTATTGTAAATGAAACTGTGTCACCCTCTGTCACTTGTTCAACACAAATCTTTACACATGCCATACAACAAAAACTGTTGTTACTGAGCTGACAATTGCTGTGATCATATTATTTACTCAGGTTTTTATTTTTCGCTACAGATGTGTGCATTATTTTAAAGAAATGTTATGTTCTCTTTTATTCTCTGTTTATTTGTATGAACAATTTTTAGGTTACGCACTGTATATAGTATAGCTGCGATACAATAAAAACAACAATAGTAAACCCTTTGATTTGCCTAAACATTTTGATAAAAGAGCGAATGATTTATGGGCAAGAGAAAAAGAGATGACCAAACTACAAAAGGGGCAGAAAAAATTGTAAAAGAAAACTTCCGCTGTTTATTTGTGTAAGCCTCCTGAAATTTGTTTTTAATTTGATAATTATTTTTAAAATGATATCAATTTAAAAAGCAACTGATTTTTTATTAATTCAGTGATAACTTTAGCAAAAAAATAAAATAAGAAAATATAGTGAATGAAAGTGTTTAAATATAGTTGGGTGTAAATTTAAAAATATGATTTTCTAATAAAGAGACAACAAGTCTAAGAAGCCCTGGTTAAAAAACTCGCATTTTCTGGGAACTGGGGTAAGTTTCCAAATTTCTAAATTATCGATTTCGTTATGACAAAAACAAAAAAAAAACAAAATATGGAATAATAGGTTTGATTACAATCTATTTAAATTTATAATTGGCCGGAATATATTTTTGCCTCAATTTCGTTTTATTCAACCTTCCTATAATATTCGATAGGTCCGCGGGGGCCTACTTGAATGAATTATTTAAAGGATTAATACTTAAAGGCGAATAATATTTGAGTTTTAATATTCACAAAACATTCCCTTTGAACCTGGTTTGCTAGGATTTATAACAAAGCACTTTAACGACTGCTTCATGTCAACACCGTTGTAAAAATACATTCATACATACACTTGTGGACACACAATTAAGTCACCTATGCAAAATTTTTCATTTTTATAAAAATTAAAAAATTTAAGAAAAGTGGAAACAAAAACAACTTATATTTATTAATTTCATATGCTGAATAATTAATTAACAACAAAAAGTTATATAGTTTTTCATTGTAAACAATGTTTTGGTACTTAGTTCATGTCAGACTTAAAATTTAAGTGGACACATAATTAAGTCATTTGAAACAAAATATTGAAAATTCAATTTAATTGCTTTATTTTTTACCCAAACTATTTGGAGCCTTTAATATTTTGTGGGGAACCCTTTTTGGCGTATTATTTCAGTACATCTTTGTGGCATTGGGTTGATTAAGTTGCGTCACTGCTCAGGACTAATGTTATCCCATTCTGCCTGGAAAAGCTGCCAAAGTGCTTTTTGATGCTGGGTTTTTTGGCTGCAACTGCTCGTTTTACGATCCCCCAAATATTTTCAATAGGGTTCAGATCGGGACTTTGAGTTGGCCAATCAAGAACGCTTATTTTTTTTTAGCCAGGATGAGTAAAGCTGACCCATTCCTCATATCTACTTAGATTATATAGTGCATTGAGTTGGAACACGCTGTTAAAATATCGGCAAGGACCGTAAGAAAACGCTTGACTGAAAATAATCTCCATGAACGTTTTGCGAGAAGAAAACCTAATGGGTCAAAAAAAATATTCAGCAACGCTTGCGGTTTGCCAAAACCTACCTCCATAAAGACAACAAAATTTTGGAAATTAGTCGTATGGAGTGATGAGCCCAAGTTTAATATCTTTGGAAACGATGGCAGACCCTATGTAAGACGTCCTGTCAATACACAATTATACCCAAAGTACACCAAAAAAACCTTAAAGCATGGAGGTTCGTCAGTAATGGTTTGGGGTTGTTTTACCTCATCCGACGTTGGTCCACTGGTAAGAATCGATGGGAAAATGACTGGGGAAATGTATAAGAACATCCTACGGAACAATTTGAATAAAGATTATGAGGACGAATTACCACTAGCGTGGATATTTCAGCATGATAACGACCCGAAGCAAACATCTTGGGTAGTTAAAGCTTGGTTTGCAGAGGAAAAAATAAGCGTTCTTGATTGGACAACTCAGTCCCGATCTGAACCCTATTGAAAATATTTGGGGGATCGTAAAACGAGCAGTTGCAGCCAAAAAACCTAGCATCAAAAAGCACTTTGGCAGCTTTTCCAGGCAGAATGGGATAACATTAGTCCTGAGCAGTGACGCAACTTAATCAACCCAATGCCACAAAGATGTACTGAAATAATACGCCAAAAAGGGTTCCCCACAAAATATTAAAGGCTCCAAATAGTTTGGGTGAAAAATAAAGCAATAAAATTAAATTTTCAATATTTTGTTTCAAATGACTTAATTATGTGTCCCCTTAAATTTTAAGTCTGACATGAACTAAGTACCAAAACATTGTTTACAATGAAAAACTATATAAGTTTTTGTTGTTAATTAATTATTCAGCATATGAAATTAATAAATATAAGTTGTTTTTGTTTCCACTTTTCTTAAATTTTTTAATTTTTATAAAAATGAAAAATTTTGCATAGGTGACTTAATTGTGTGTCCACAAGTGTACATACATTCTAGTCACGATAACATCTTGACTTAGCTTCTCCTACCACCCGTGTTAGGCAGCTAGAAGTAGCTGTCCATCCAAAAAGGTTGGTATAGACACAAATAGATTATATGAGATTTGTTGTGATGCGACAGTTACCCATTTTCTCCGAGTCTTGGGACCATTTCGATCTTCTGATATGACTATAAGAGGGAATAAATCTAATCACTAGAAAAAGCCTCCACAAGTTAACGGAGAAGAAATCCGGGATTAAATTTCTACCCGTGGATTTCTGTTGAATTCCAACAAAATCAAACCATTTCTGAGCGTTTCATGACTGGTGAGCAAAAGTTATTCAGTTACTACTTTGTTTTGTAGAATTAGCAGATTATCATCTGCAATGAGAAACACTTTTCCAGGGACATACAAATTCAGAAAATTTAAGGCGATCATCATAACTGTTGCTGTATGTGACTGCACAGTTGTTTCAGGCACATTATATATATATGTGTTTACAACTAATATAATCGCTAATGGAAACTTTTGGTCAACCTTAAGCAAGAGCCTATAAGTAGACGTTGTTAGTGGAAGTGTATTGGCCCTCAGATCGCCGCTGTCCTTGACTGGAACCCATAGAAACTTGGTAAATGAGTAGAGTTGCCTGTTGAATATAGCAAAAGTTTCCTGTTGTTTTGTAAATGATTTGTTTTTATTATTTTTATAGAATATTTTTGTTGTCTTCTACTGATAACCTTTACTACGTTGATTGGGGGTAAATAAGATTTCGAGTTCGTAATTATTATTATTTTGTTGTTTTTCGCATGCAAATAAATCGTCTATAAATTGCAGCAGTAAAACGATAATAAAGAAAAAAAAGTATTGATAATTTGTTTACACAAAAAACAAAACAAAATGCAAAAGAAAAAAACAATATTTTTAATGATGAAATTTTACAAATATCAGTATATATATTCACTCATTATATTAGTAAATGGCCTTTGTATTAAACAAATAAAATACATTTTTAAATAAGACTGTTTTCCAAACCACTACCTTATCCATGTTCTCCCTTATAAAAGTTTTCAACACGTTAATTTTTTGTTCTTTTTTTTTGTTTAATATATTTTGTATAAGTATAATTATTTATAATCATAAAATTTGTTATGTTTTCTTCTCATTTTAATACAATAAGTAGAGTTTTTTTAGTTTACAAAACAAACAAATTTATGTTTTAATTTTTTTTTAATTAAAAAAAAAATTAAGAAAAAATAGGATTTAATTTCAAAATGATGATTTGAACTGTAGCCCAAAACGAAGTAGAAAGCATATCAAAAATATTTAACAATTAAAAAATATTTATTGTAAAATAAAATTAATTTTTTAAATGTATGATGCACACGCTCAATGTGTTAAGATAATCAATAAAATGTGTAGTAGGGAGGGGATGTAGAAAATTTTCCTTTAGCAGATATCTTACAAGTTAAAAAAGATTAGACAGTTAAATAAAATGAAAAAAGTGGTTTTTAGTTGCATAATTAAGACTAAACTTTTAGATTTTTAAAGGATAACCTAAATGTTTAGCGAAAATATCGTTTTTTTTTTGTTTTCTGTTTTTAAGTTTTAAAAGTAAAACAAACGGCAGCGACAACACAAAACTGTAGCAGTTTTTTTCTTTATTAGCAACAGCAGCAGCAGTAGCAGTGGCTTTGGTACTAATAAACAACACGTTACCGGCGCACTTGAAAACCTGTAGTGCCGTCGGGGCCACGAGGCAAACGTAATATCGTATCATTTTGTTGTTGTTGTTGTTGTCTAATAGAAGAGGAAGAAACACTGCCACCTACAACAGGCGACCAAGTTTGTTGCTGTTGCTGCTGCTGTTGCAATTTAGGTTGCTGTTGTTGATTTGACTTTTGATGAAACTGTTGATATTTCAAATGTTGTTGCGTTGGCTGTTGCTGTTGAGCTTGCGTTGCTTGCAATGCTGTTGCCTGCTGATATTGGGCCGGCTGGCCAATAGCACCCATTGGACCAAGTCCTAAAAGTGGATTAAAACTGTATGCACGATTATTATTATTGTAGGCAGGTGATTGTGGTTGCTGATTGTACAAATAATTTTGCTGTTGTTGTTGTTGCTGCGGCTGCTGTGACTGATAGTTTTGTTGATATTGCTGTTGCTGCTGCTGTTGTAGTTGCTGATTGTAATGATTGTTGTATTGATTTGGACCACCTGGTATTTTATTTGAATTTAATTTCGTATTTGAAGATGATAAATTCGTTAAAGAATTATTAACTACGACAGCAGCTGTTACAGTCGGAGTACTTTGCGTAGCATTTACAGGCGAAGTTTGCACCGTTGATGTTGCAACAATAGTTGTTACTCTGAAAAGGAATACAAAAATAATTTTTTGATAAAATACAAAAATTTCTAGGCTTTTCTATAAGCAAAACTATACTCAAAATATAGAAGTTTTTATAGAAACAAAAAGTGAAAATAACTCGCAATAGCACATGTCTTCTAAACTGGGCGATAGGATAAAATAATCACGATAAATTAAATCTCCCAAGAATAAGGCCTATATACCGGTTGTTATCACAACAGGACACTCAGGATACACTCTGCGAAATCTCTGCGATGATCCTCTCTATACGAACTGTTCTTTGGAAAGCAGGCACATAATTTGACGAACAAGAAGTAATACAACCCAATTGGAAATCTTTTGTGGTAATCGAGCATACATTATGGATTTTAATGATCACAAAACAGCAATCCTCAAAGACTAAAACCATTCATAATAATGCTCCTGCTACAAACAAATAGAGGATTTCAATCAATTATGATATCTGGAAGTCATTTAATGTATTAACGAAGCAACCTATGAGGGCATTAACATTTTGTCACAATAATATCGTGAAGAAGTCTTATTTGAAACTCATATGTCCTGTTGCTGGTTGTACAATTGCAATCTTCAATACAAATTGCAAAACCCACCCTTTATAGAATTGCGAGACAAAAAACGTTGGCACATGCAACAAATAGATTCATAAATTACTGCTTTCAAAACTGTACGTACTTTCTGGCAGAAAACTCTGGAAAATTATCCGTTCTAGATACAACAGATCAGCAGCATTTAGCGTCTAAAATGAGAACACATAAATGACTTTGGAGAATGAGTTGTCTAGTGACTGGTTTCATAGTTTATTAGCCAATTGGCTTTTGAAAATGTTCGTTTATTATTTTCGCATCTCATGCCTATATTTGCGGGGTTCTACTTTATTCTTTAACTTGATTTGTTTTTCTTTTTTGGTAGAACTTCGGTCATGCTTATAAAAACTAATTAGCCTTTAATTTTTATAGAAAAAACGGCAAAAAAAGATGTATGCTTACAGACTGTGTTTGTCTAATACAGTGAACTTAGAAGTGCTGACTGAGAAACCTAGTTTTTGGCTGAATTAAATATACCTTGGAAGCGATTTACTTTGTGGTTTCAATTGGGCGCCATTAAATATACATCAACTCCTCCATATAATCCACTGCCTAAATAATTTTTTAGAGTACAAATTGAATTAAAACTTACTTTTGCTCATCATCTTCTGGATTCTTAGCTGACCCCAATATTCTAAGTCTTGCCTCAGCATATTCCTGTTCTCTCTGTTGTAGAGTTTTCAACGGTTGCTTTGGACGTATACCATTATTACGAGGTTCTGAAGATTGTGTTGGCCGTCTCAAGATTTTCACAGTTTGATTGGCAATCGGTCCCGTATAGTTGGCCGAATGGTATTCATCTTGGGGTTTATGCAACACCATCATGACTGGTTGAAATGCAGCCGACATGTCATCTAAGGGTGATTTAGGCGATGGTTTCGAAGAGGTTGTCGTCGTCGCGGTTGAGTCTTGAGTAGTGGAACGTTGTAACAACTTCATTTGTGTAGGTTTTGTGTTAGTCACAGTGGTTATGTTATCAGTTGAAGTTGATGATACAGTACTGCTGTCCTTATACGAGGTTGTTGTGATTCTTTCACAGCTTGCCGAAGAATTTGACGAAATTTTTAGTTTTTGCACTGATGAGTTTATCTAGAGCGAGTTTATAAAGGATTTTAATTCTAGATTTGAAAACTGTGGCATCACTAACTTACCCCTGCTTCATCAATTTCTTCCCAATTATCTAGGACATCGTCACCATTGGACATGGCCTATGGCTATAAAGCAAACGTTTTGATTTTCCAGAAAAAATTCCTATTGAAGCCAGTAAACCTTTCTCAACAATTCGCTAGCAAATGTTGTTGTTGTCCGCTTAATAAAGATTACTCTCGTATACCTTTAAAGTGGTAATAAACACAGCAAATTCAACAAAATCTTCCCAATTTTTAACAAACTGAGAATTTTGTTTTCGCCTTTCACTTTCAAAGCCCTTCCATATGTTGTCTTATATGAAATCTTTCACTTACTGCTGTTGCTGGTATGTTTTTTACTATAGAAATGAACAACAACAATAAAAAGAGCGAATTCTTCTTTTCTTATTGTAGTTGTGTTCCGTTCACCTGACTATGGTGGCACAGTTAGTGTTCCAAGTGTCTCTATTGATTGCTGCTACTGCTATTGCTGTTGTCAATTTAGTCGTCACTGCCACTGCCACTGTTTCTATCGCTTCGACGCTTTCTATTCTTTCCTCTTCTGCTGTTTCTTTTTTCTTTTTCGCCCAGCCTTCGTTTTGGAAATTTTTGTCTTCTTCATGCAATAATCGAGCCAGCGTTGCAATATTTCCCTTTTATTATTTTTTCTAAATTTAGTTGTTGTTGCTTCAAACGTTGGTCTATTTTGTACACCAAATTTTCTTTTTTAACGCTTCACAAGATTGTTTGAAATAATTTTTTTCTTATTTTAAATTAAAACAAATAGAAATTTTTACAACTTCCTTAAAAAGAATTTCTCTGCTAAGCGTTAAAAAAGAAAAAATGTGTGTGATGACAAATTCGCTGCATTTTTATTACTCTCTTGTCAATTTGACAGTTCCTCGTGTTTCGTAACAGGGTTGTTCAATGGCACAGCCAAAGGATTGCCACATTATAGATATGTTGTAAAGAACAAGAAATGTTGAATTAATGTGATGTTTTTGTAAGACAGGCTATTTCACTTGCTTGTCTGTTTGCATGGAGATTGGAGATGGACTTCGTTAAGAGATTGATGAAAACCCATTCTCATTGGCACTACAATTACGGTTTGTTAAACAATGCTGTTCATACTTCCCCACTTAAATAATTTATCCGATCTGGTATCCATTCTAAGCACAATAAGAGTTGTATTATTTCTTCGCTCTTTGTCATTCTGTTTTTCTCTTTGTCACTTTATCAATGACCAACAGCTGATTGTTTTCATTCTTTATTATTTTCTTCTGCCTTGTATGTGTCATTAATTAGAGTGCAACTGCTTTAATTGGCAGTGTTTTTTTAAATAAATTTTCGTACTGAAACGCCGTAAATTATTTGTTGTACTAAAATTTAAGTAAAAAACAAAAGAAACAACTAAAGGCTGCTGTTAAAATTTACAACACAAACATGGATTTCACATCATTTGCAAAACCCAGCAAAGTAGATGCAACCAATGATAGTGGCACAGATAGTACGGCTAAAACTCCTGAAGAGTTACACTTCTGGAAGCATGTAGAATATATTGAAAACCATGGTAAAGATCAGGATGACTATGAATATTGTATGACGGAATTTCTACGCATGTCTGGCATATATTGGGGTGTCACTGCATTGGATATTATGAATCAATTGGACCGCCTTGACCGGCCGTCAATAATTGAGTTTATTAAACGTTGCCAGTGTCCGACGACAGGTGGTTTTGCACCTTGTGAAGGTCATGACCCCCATATATTGTATACTTTATCTGCAGTGCAGATATTGTGTATTTACGATGCTCTACATGAAATCGACTGTGAGGCCGTGGTCAAATACGTGGTATCGTTGCAGCAAATCGATGGCAGTTTCTTTGGTGATCGTTGGGGCGAAGTTGATACAAGATTTTCATTTTGTGCAGTAGCCATACTGACATTGTTGAAAAAAGATTTGGCCACCACAATTGATGTAGAGAAGGCGGTACATTTTGTCATGTCATGCTGTAATCAAACAGATGGCGGTTTTGGTTCTAAGCCGGGTGCTGAATCACATGCTGGTAGGTTGTGGTAACAAAGAATTTTACGAATATAGATTAATTGTGGCTATTGTTTAGGTCTTATATATTGTTGTGTGGGTTTTTTGTCTCTGACACAACGTTTGCATCTACTGGATGTGGACAAATTGGGCTGGTGGTTGTGTGAACGTCAATTGCCTTCTGGTGGCCTTAATGGCAGGCCGGAAAAGCTACCGGATGTATGCTATTCGTGGTGGGTTTTGGCCTCTTTAACCATAATGGGCCGCTTGCATTGGATAAGTGCCGAAAAACTAAAACAGTTTATACTCTCCTGCCAAGATAATGAAACCGGAGGCTTTGCTGATCGCACTGGTAATTTGCCAGATATCTTTCATACACTCTTTGGCATTGGTGCTTTATCTCTGCTGGGCTTTGAGGGCTTAAAGCCCATCAATCCCACACTCTGTATGCCACAATATGTTATGGATCGTTTGGACATTAAACCACAGATATTGGAACGGCCTTAAGAAGGTTGGTGTTGATGGCGGTTGATGGACGGATGGTTGTTCGAAAGCATCATGTGAATGAATTTCTTATAAAAGACGAAAGCTTTATCTAGCCAAGAAAGCAAATGACTCTATTATTATTAACTTTCTAACAACACCACAAACACTTTCTCTAAGCACGACTTTACTCAAAACTCCGGAAAGTAACACACACAACATCTATTTAAACAACTAATGTTTTACTACTAAACTAAACAACTGCATTTCTTTTTCTCTAAATAACAGCACTAAACTAATTCTACTATTGTTATTATTATTATTACGATTCTTAATTAAATTTTAATTAAAATTTTTTTTTTTGGAATCTATGAAACTGTTTTCATGATTTTCTTTTTCAAAAGGACTTTCCCTTTTTATAATCTTTATTCACAGTTCTAGTAAAATTTATTGTATTTTTTTTTTGTATAAATATACAAACAACATTTATATTTAATATTATCAAATATTAGCTTTATTATTTTTTTGCATTTACCAATTTAAGTAAATAGTAAAACAAACAAAAGAAAGAAAAAAACTTTAATTATTTATAACATTTAAGTAAAATCAAATCAACAGCAAATGAAAATATATGAACAAATTTTTTTATTACAAAACAAAACTCGTGCATGTATATGGGCGAAATGCCGAACAGGTTTCTTCTGGTATTCAGTGCAGGATTAATGGATTTGATAGAACCAGATGTTGTATTATATTTGTATTATTCCTTGCAATCCAGAATTCTATTATAACCTTGTTCATTTAAGACATTTGAGGCGCCTGCTGAGGATGTTGTTTGTAGGCATTTGAGATGGCATGCTGATCAGCAGTGGATGGTGTATCTCGTCTGTTTGGATAGAAGCCTCTCTTACTTACCTAATTAGTCATCACAATCTGTTAGTCAGGATTGCAACCTAACTTCTCACACCAACCATGTTGTGTGTGTTCATTTTATCCATGAGTGGGGTGGGACTTACAGTTTAACGTCGTTTCCGAACGACAGCTTTGAAAAACTTTTCATGGCGAATTTTATTTTACCATTAGAGTTTTGTCGAAAGAAGCCTTTTTCCATATTTCTCCTTTTAGTCGAAATGTCCGAGCTGAGGTTTGAACCACGGGTCCTCGTCTGATAAGCCAACACATTACCTACTAGATTACGATGGATGCCACCCAGTGTCTGGGTTAAAGTATTAACCACATTCGTTAATCATGTCTGATAAAAACGTTAGTGGGTCTCTGAGAAATACTGCTGTTCGCTAAAACACCGCGCAATATCATATTGTGTCGAGCGCGTTTAGGGCATGTGTAGTTTGGGAGCACTAAGTGCTTATTGGACTCCCACCCAAACCCACATATTTTGAAAAATTACTTGCGAGTACACTAATGAAACAGGCGGCTGTATACAAAGTTTCTGTACGTTAGAATTGACTTTAAATACGAGCCAGCAAAAGTTGTCCATATCCTCCTAGTCTCATGTTGTTCATAAAAATGATTTCCTTGTTATCTTTATTTAATATTGATAAACTTTTAAAGGCGTGCAGTTGTATAAGCTTATAGAGATTATATTTACATGTTACATGCAGCCATAATTCTGCTATTAATTAATAATAATTGGTTTTTAGTTTCGTTTTGTTTGTCTTTTTTTTATTGCAAATTTGTGTTATTTTTTTGTTTGTTTTTACTTTTAATTTTTATTAAACCATTCTAATTATAACGAGAGTATAATAATCATACCTAAAATATATGTATAGAGTGTGTTATTTTATCTACAACAAAATTTAATAAATTAAACTATATACAACATAGTTTTATATTAATTCGTGTTTTTTTTAAAGTGATACTAAGAACAATAATATGCCAATGGTTTGGTAATACAACTACAAACTAAACTGGCCCATAACAAATAAAAAGAAAATAAAATATAAAAAAGCTAAATTCCTAAGGCACTATTATTAGATAATTTTGTAAGAATTTCGTCCATAATAGAAAAATAAAAGAAGAACAAGAAGGTTAGGCATATAAGATAAGATGATAAAAACATTTTAATTAAGAATTATATTTGTCGTCGCTGGTTAAAACATTGTAGGCACAGCCTAAAGCCCAAGAGATTTCATGGCCATCGATTTTTTTGTACAACTAAAGGAGAAATAAAATTTAATTAAAATTAAATTATTTTTATTTATTAAAATAGCGTGACTTACTTTAATCTTTTTGCCTTCGCTTAGACCAAAACCTTCATGTAATAGCACCGATATGTAGGTGAGATCAAAGCACATAAATGGCTGTTCATCATTGGGTATGGCACACACTTCTTGGGCCTTTTTACGGAAAGCTTCTACCGTAATTTCACCACCAGCAAATGGATCAATTAAACCAGATTCGGTAGCCCTTTCGAAGTAATAACTAAATGCTGCTATGGTATGTTGTTTCAAAGTAAATGGCTTGGGTTTTACCAAAGGCATTACTTTACTTTTGACCAAATCCAAACAGCTATCAAAATCCACAATGGGATTCTCTTGTGTGGACTTGGCATGATCTCTGCCGGATATTTTATAATTAACATTACTATACGTCCAAGTTCTATTATTGATAATGGGATTAACACAAATCGATTCGATGTAAGTTTCATCTTCCTTATAGCCCTTGGTAAAGACAGCATGACGGGCAGCCATTAAGCCCAAACCCAAATAGGAATGCGTAAAAACATTGATTTTCTTATGCAAAGTGTTGACCTCATGCATGTACTTGTCGTAGACGGGCACTTGCTCGGGATCTGTGGGCGAAAAGGTTACCTGTGTACTACCACCACCCAAATCTAAAGCGGCAGCCTGATTGGTTTTCGATAAGCGGCCCAAAAGGAAGTTTACGGTAAACCATGAAAATATACCCTCATCAGTGCCATCCATAATTTCCACAGCATCCATTTCAACGCTAAATTCCGACTTGGCAAAAAGATCTCGAACAGCATTTAAGATATTTTCAGCTTTGCTGTGAGGCAATAAACGTAAGCCAGCCGTAGCTTTCAAAACCAAGGGCGTAGAGGACCATTTGTCTTTGGGTATAAAAGCACGAGCTTCGTCCAACAGCAACTTAATGGTGTGGGCACCTTTTTCGGGGGCATCAGCAAAAGAAGAAAGACCGGGTTTACGTTCTTTGAACAGTTCATCGGATAAAACTAATTTATTGTCTGCAAGAAAGAAAAAAAACTTATTTCAGGAAAGCTCTCTCATAGTTTTTCCAGCCACTAGACTTACCTATAAAACTACGATCAAATTTATAGGCTAAAACACGACTACCCGTGGAGCCAGCATCTATAATCACAGCATATTGATTTTTATTGTAACCCAATTTGGACGCTAATTGCACTAAGAATGGACTGGTTGTATCGATATATAAGCCTTCAAAATAAATAAAAAAAATTAATTCCCATATAAATGAAAAGGAAAACATTACAATACTTACCAAATCCTATTAATAATAAAACAACTGATATAATCAAGCATAGAAAGGAGATTTTAAGACCCGCTGGTAAGCCACCGGAAACGGAAGAGCCACCCTGTTTACGTCTAACAGAGCCACTGTTTGCCTTGTCATCACCAGTGCTTAACTGTAAACAGACAATATGTATTATATACAGTATAAAAAAAGAAGATAAAAAAGATTATAAAACGTATTATAAAATCAGAAAATTCCTCCCTACCAAAACGTAATCAAATTTCATGTTTCATCTAAAGTTACAAACGTTGACAAAAAAAAGAAAAAACGAAATACAAACACACGACAAACTTTCGACAGTTTTCTTTCGTCTGGTTGCGAAAAAAATATTTAAAATTTTGTTAACAACATTTTGTTTTAATTTATTTATTTAAAATCTATTTTCTCTCAGTTTTTTGTGTTATTTTATGTGTTTAATAAAACTCTTTTCCTCAGGTTTATTTTTTTCGTTCTAATATTGGTTGTAGTGTTTTTTATACAATAAAACAACTCTTTTCTCTTTTGATAAGTCAAAATTTGATTGCCATATTCGTATTGTTGCTGTTGCTAATGTTCTAAATACACTTTCTTCTCTTCTCCTTAAATTAAGTTAATGACACTTGTGTTCCACTACCAAATTGTTTCAGTTTTTTTGTTGTTGCTCTTAAGAGATGCTTAAAATAGAGAGAAATAACAAGGTGACCAGACTACTACAACAACAAAGATGTTTATAAAATTCCAATAAAGCAATAAAAAGTGTAAACAAAAGCAAAACACAGCTGATTTAGATTAGAAGGAAAAAATCGCTTAAATGAACAAGTATTACAATAAAACACCAACAGAATAAACTGTACAAATACCAGAAATTAAATTCATGCCAATTATAGGAAAATATTTTAAGGGTTTCTTGTATTACTGGGCATTATTAAACAGTCCGATTGTAAAAAAATTGCTTGTCATGATGAACATTTGAATGAAACAAACTTAACAGAAATGATGAGTATTTTGGGGGCACTAGCAATTTCATAATATTATATTGTAGACCAAACAAGATTATTAGCACGTCTACTGATAAAGTTTCAAATAAAATTGATAACTTTAAACAATAGAACTGATAAACAATATAAAACGAAACAAATATTGATAAAAAGTTTTAAAAAATCTTGATAAATATGCGCTACTAACACTACTTTTCTGAAAAATTTTTATTTTTAACTTCACAGCAACTGGATTATTTTTATTTGTAATGAAATGTGAAATTATATCGTAAATTATTTCCATAACTCTGTGACTAATTTGCAAATTAAATTCTATAGAACGAACATAATTTAAAAGTATGAAATAAGTAAGTAAATTAATTGACTGTAGTAAGGCTTGCAGTAAAAATTAAATAGAACTCGTTATCTGTAGCGCAACAATACGATTGTTGTTTTTAATTACCGACAGGTAAAACAATTTATTCACCGTGCGTGAAGTGTTACTTCTTTGTATTTTTAAAACGACATTTCTGCAAATCATTGTAGATATTTTAATGATATCATTAGATTATGATTAGACAGAAATTTACATTGATAAGTAAACACGATACGATAATAATACACATTTATTTCATATACGAAGTGCGTTCAAAATATCAGATTATCACGGACAATATTCTTTATTGTTTTTAATTTATATTGGCGTGAATATATTGTGAATACGTTTTCTTTTATTTTAAATTAAAACAATTGTCCAATGTAGGGTAAATTGTTGTTCAACTCTATGGGATCCTAAATAAAAATAGTTTTTGTACCAAATTAGAGTGTTTCTTGTAGTTATGTTCCACGCGACAATTCTAATTACTTCATTGTTTATGTATATTTCATAGATATTATTATCCTATTTATTTTGTGTTGTCCTCTAAACTTATACCGTGTTCAAACATCAATCTTAATTGCGCAATTAAGGGACTTTACGCAATTTACTACATGAAATGCTTTTCCAAACATTTTTTAGGCCAGCAGATCGTTAAAATTGTTTATTTTTACCAAGCTTACTTTGATTTTTACCACTTGCCATAGGTTCCCAATCGGATTGGGATTAATGTAAAATATAATTGACTTAATTAAAATGTATGTATGAACAGTATAATAAATTTATTACACAAGTCAACCAACTAAAGTAGCAATAGAATTTACCATAACTTTTAAGCATACCTCGTATTTAGTATTTTTTTGCCACTTATCTAAATGTTTGAGTAGATCTAAGCAATTTTATCATATTAAATATTCTTATCGTGCAATATTTGTATGTGCTGAAGTGAATTTATACTTTTAGAGGAGGCCAAAGTATAAATTTTCATTAAGAAAATAACACAATACATTTATATTGTACTTCTTGCAATTGTTGTCTGACAGATTTTGAAAATTTTCCTTTACTAGATGAAATACATGTGGTACGTAGAATTGAATTTTCTTTTCTTTTTTCAAAACTTTTGGCTCATTAACAAATTAGATCATTTTTTGGTTGCAAATAAAAAACTAAAAGAAATAATAAAAAAAGTAAAATAAATAAATAATAAAAAACATGTGTATTTGCAATATAAAATCGATAATAAAACAATTGAAAAAGTCATTAGATGAGATTCAACATAAAAAACACAAATATTTGGCAAATTAAAGTGAATTAAATTGTTTTTCATCTATAAAATGAATGAACCTCGCGAAAATGTATACTCATGTGAATTTTATTTAATCACACACGTTGCAGGAATTTATTATTATACCCCCATTGAGGAAAGAGAGACTGACTGGGTGATATTATTTTTTTTCTTATTCACCCTGCTTAATAAAAATCAATAATATAAGTTTTAAAAAGATTTTGCTTTATTTTTTTCTTATTTTCAATAGATTAAATAGAAAAATTGAGTAAGGTCGGAAGTTATCTTAAATATTTATTATACAACACAAATACTATGATATATTTTGCCTTTAAATTTACTTACATTGATTTAAATTTTCTTTTTTTGTTAAATTTTCTAAAAAAGATTTCACTAATTTTCATTATACACTGTTTTCACCAAAAAGAAATCTACTTCTTATGAGAATTCGATCAGAATCTAGATGATTTCAACAAGATTGACCATACAAAACATAATCTAACTCTTCTACTTTCAGGGTTAGAATGGTCCCTTAACAAGTTCACATCGGCTTATCCATTTGGTGGTTTTAAAACCATCGGCATGGTAAGGCTGTCAGCTGTTATATACATTTCATCTGTCATGTCATTTATTTAAAGAAAGGTTTGCCATTTAAAGATAGTTAAAACTGACTACAAGAGTACGACTAATTGTACAAGTTATTGGGAAGATTATAAAGAAATCTGAATAGACTTGAGGCTTTCCAGATGTGGCAAGGCCTCTGCATCATCACAATATACGATTTATCGAAAATATCACATCTCTTAGCGAAATTGTGGCGGATAATTCGAACTTGTAGATTTCGGCATCTGCCTCTCAGTAGTTTTCTGGAAAAAACTGTGAAAACAAATAAAATTTCCATGAAAAGTTTCTCAAATCGGTTGTTCGGAATCGTCGTTAAACTGTAGGTCCTGCCTCTCATGGATAAAATTAACACATACAACACGGGTGGCAAGAGAAGCTAGGTTTAAAGAGTTGTAATGACTAATTACGTAATTTTAGAGCCGAGAATTTGTAAACAGACTCTTTCGAACACCTAATATCAATTCAATAAACTCTGAACTCAATCAAACAATTCGTTTATTCCGTTATTTCACTGTTATCAGAATCCCTTGTGCAGTACAGATGTTACATTTAAAATCACGTTTTCATTTAAGCGGTTTTTACAAGTTATATCACAACATTGGCTAATAAAACCAGTAAACAAAACAAAGCAAAATAATAATAATTGAAACCCAAGTTCAACAGAATTAACAAAAAACAAAACGTATTAAAATGTGATGCATGAATGAATTTAATTTTTTGATTATTTTTTATAGCCGTTGTAGGCATTACAAAATTCGTTCTATGCCGATTATAGAAGTTGCGACCCTATTAATTTATTCATTTGGCCATTATTACCTGTTGTATGGCATTAATAATAATTTCGCGAAATTGCCTCACTCTCTCATGTAAAATACCCTTTAATTACTCACCTTACGTTTGCGTACGTCTGTTTTTGACATTATGATGATGTGTTTAGTGTTGTTGTTGTTATATTTGGGGCTATCGTTGTTTTATTATTTAATTTGCTTACAATGAAAAGTAATTTTTTTATTTTCTAATTATATAATACACTTTCTATTACATTCACTAATTTTTTCCAATGAATTTTATTCAGATTTCTTTTATTTTGCCACCTAAACCACAGAAACAAAAATATCCGGCTTTTTATAATAAATCTACTAGAACAGCAATAATACTACGTCAGCGTTTAATGTCACTCTCTCTCCCTCGGTGCAAAAACAAGACTTGTGTAAAGCAAACTACCTTAACGAGGGAAAACTAAAGGGAAACTAAGCAACTAGTTAAACAACCGCTACTACTAATAGTCGTAGTAAAATAGCTTTCGTAAAATACATCCCAACTGTTATCTTATTTGATAAGGGATTTCATTAGAAAGAGAGAGAGAGAAAGTAAAAGATATAAGTAAATAAAGAGTAAACAACAATTACTTAACAATTACTTAAAGAGAGTGATTTGTGCAATGGTATTAACATCTGTTGAAGAATACACACAGAAACCCTATTTGCAAATTCTTAAAGAGAGCATCAGTAATAAGCACAGCTGTGTGGAACATATAAGAATGAAACGTAAACAAAGAGGTGTCTGCAAGTGTTGCCATTAGTTGATATCAATTAAAACGTACATTTTGCATTAAAAGTACTTTTCCATACGGTAAGAACTTACTTTTAAATAATAGAGCCTTAAAAACAAAATTGTTATGCATACGTTTAATTGTTCTTAGTAAATACGCTACCAGTCACCAAAATAAAAGAATTTTCATTGGATTATAAGATGGAAAAGATGGCGAGCCGAATGGTGGAACCCGTAATATAGTGCTAACTATTACAAATTCATTTACCCTTACATTTTCTTGTATGTACCCTACATTCCCCTGCATAAGGCTTTAAGACTTCAACGGCAGCAAATTCTTTTAGTGTTTATAACACGTACATAGGTCTTTGACTGAAAATGTATACAACATTGATTTGTTTTTTTATCATGACTTTTTATTAAACCAAAATTCTTAAATTTCTTTATGTATCTGTTTTATAATCGTTTTCGGTTTATTAAATTACGATAAAAAATATTAATTACCAAAAAAGTGATAAAATGGAGAAAAAATAATTTCTGTGTTTTCTGTTTATGGTTTGAAAACCCTACATGAAATTTTATAGTGTTACCATATCAAACAATTTATTGTCTTATCAACAGTCAACAACAGACCGTTACATTATAAATAAATAAAACATATTCAAAATTTTATTCAAAGAACACAGTGATAGAAAAATCAAACTGCATAATATATTTCCATGGAATTAGGAGCATGGACCATTTAAATGGACTATGAACCTTAATTTGACATTGTTTTTGTATTCATATTGAAAATAAATCAATAATTAAAACCACACGCATACCAGTAATCAGTTGTGTCCAGTTTTGATTACGTACGTTACATATAAGCCTGTGTGTATGTGATATGAAAAATTGTCTATTACTATATGCGCATACATGCATACGTTCTGTATAAAAAATTTCATTCACATCAGCCTTCCTTTGAGTTGTATGGATGTGTTAATACTGAGACTTTGTTTATGAAAGACATAACCACACTTTTAACACTCCTCTACTCCACAACCAAATACAAACCGTTTGCCAACGAGAATTTTTTTTATTGAATTGATAAGAACGGGAAAAAGTCACGCCACTTTTTCTCTTCACATGAAATTTGTTGTTTTTATTCTTTAACTAGGAATTCTTTTCATATATACAAGTTACTACGCGCGCCAATTAATACTGATACTAAAATACTCAAAGTTCTGTATGGTCGGCTACTGGTTTTTTTTCTTTAGGGGTCGTAAGTTGCTTCATGTTAAAAAATTTTCGTTATTACGCAAGGAAAGGGGTATGGTTCCATTAAAAACTGATTAGAAAACAATTTTCTGTTGAACAAATTGTAGAGCGAGTGTTGAATATTTAAAGATATGAATGAAATCTTGGCAAGTGCTAGTTTTAGGAAGCGTAAATTAACCTATTTTTATAATAGACTTTGATATTGTACTCAGCATTTGTTGATAAAAGAAATAAATCATTGTTTTTGCAAGTCAACGGAATGTTTTCGTATACAAAAAGTGCAAGTTTTTGTAATACTCACAATTATGATGTCATTAAAGAATTTATTTACCTTTATGGGCACGATGGGCAACGCTATTACAATGTTTTGAATTTTTTCGACACAATATTTGACAATATTTTCGAGTTTCTCTCCTTTACTAACAGTTCTTTGCTCTCTAAAAAATATATAAGCACGGTGTTGTTGTGTTTTAATAGAACGTTGTTAAAGTGAGTTGCCAGATATAAGTTTAACTCGAGAGATAGGTATTTTATATGAAAATGATTTATTTTCCTCAAAATTAAATATTTTGGGTTTGAATTAGATTATTTGCTGAAATGAACTAATTAAACTATTTTAATTTCTTTGGTAACAATGTCCTTATAGATTATATCGAAAATTGGAAACGAACCCTTAAAAAATTGCATAATACTCTTTTAAGGAGTTTTTAATGAAAATCTAGACGAATTTTACTAGACAGTAACAAAAGCCTTCATAATATATAGTACAGTTGTAGTAAATGATGCACTATTAAAAATATCATGATATAAACCATTTATGATTTAAAAAATGATTTCAATTTAAATTTTAATCCCCTATGAAAGAAACTAAAAGATCTTTCATTTTCATTAGTCTGGCAGTTTTATTTTACTTTGAGAAATACGTCATGCAAGCGAGAAAGAGAGAATTTGTCAAAGAGTAAAAAGTTCTATATGAAAAAAACAAAAACAAAAAACATTTTAAAGAAACACAAACAAAGAAAAAACTCATGGCGCACTGAGACCAGTCAGCCAACTAAATAAAACTATTGTTATTAATCATTTTTTCAAGCAAATCTTACAAAACGCTTGAAGCGAGCGCACGCTGTTCATATTGTGCAAAACAGAAATATTTAATAAATAAGAATAAAAATATATAAAATTTATATTTTTTACCAAAAGGAAATCAATCGTATAAATTAGACACAAGCTCATCATAACTAAACTGATATATTAAAAAAGCAACAAAGACAAAAGCAAGAAAAAGTCGTGACTGTCAGACAGACGTGTGTGTTGTGCTTTACTACAATTTTATTTTGTTACGTACATTTATTAAAGGCATTTAGCAACGTTAGTGTATAAAAAGAAAAGCATTTTATAAGAAGTGAAATTTCGTAAAAAAAGAAAGAAAATCTCAAAACAAAAGAAAATTTTCTAAAATGTGTGATAAAATACAAAATAACGGTAAAGCTGCCGATGAAGCTGTAGATACAACTAAAAAGGAAATACGTGTTTGGTGTGATGGCTGGTGAGTCATTGTGTTAATAATTGAATTGAATTTAATTTCTTTATATACAAAGAAAGTGTCATCATTTCATTTTAAATTGTATTTCAAAATCAAAATCTAAAAAAAATTCTTGTGGAATTCTTTCGCAATGTTCTTGTTGTATTTGTCATTGTAATGTGTTTGATTTTGATTATTTACTTTTCTCTCTTTAGCTTGCGCTCTTTGCACAAAACTCTATTTCTCTGTCTACATTTTGTTGTTGTTCTAAAGACGCCCTTTATTTTGCTTCTCTGGGGTGTATTTTTTTGTTGTTGTTTGCATTGGCTCCACATGTGATATTTTTATTGGGAATTTTCCTTTGCTCTATTGGTTGTTGTTATTGTCCTAGCTGTCAGTTTGTTGTTACATCACAATTTCGTTTTGTTTATTTACATAAATTTTGTTTTTGGAGAAGCCTGAACATTAACATTACAGTGGGATCAAAGTTGTGTTTAATTGCATTCAGTTATCGATTCCATTGTTTACATATGATTTTTGTTACTGTAAACATTTATTTTATTAGTCATTCACTGAAGGGTGTAAATTAACGTAAAAATATTCCATGTTCTTCTAATTTTGGAAACTTTTGTTAATTGTTCATGCTTTTTAAACGCGCAATTTGTTTAAAATAAATATACAATATGTCTAGTTTTTTTATTTGTTTATACAAGCTTTGTTAATGTTTTTTAAGTCTAAAGAGTGGGAGATCAAAAGATTTCAAGTAGTTTTATTTATATTTATAACGTTTTTAGAGTTTTATAAGTGCTATTAAACAATTTGTTTCGTCTGGCTAGAGTGGAATAGAAAAATTCTCAGAAGATTAGTTCCAGTCCTAACTCAAAAGCAAACTCTGTGTTCTGTCAACCATCGTTCATACTTTTATATGCTCCTATCTTTTATTTCTCCTCTTTTTCGCCTTTAGCTGTTTTTTTCATACAGTTCGATTAACAGTATCTGCCAGTATTACAGCCTACCCTCCCTAAGTATACAAATATTGACACATATCCAGATTTTGTGTAAAATCAATTCACCTGTTTCTTTACATGCCAGCTTTGATGGCCGAGACGTTCTTTATGTAAATATCCACGGGTTTTATCTCTGGAAAGTTTGTGGGATAGACTTTGTCAGCAACCGTTTTAGCAAGGTAGGGTAGTCTATGAATATCTCGGTTAATATTAAGAGATTATTCGAATTTTCAAAACTCAGAGGCTTCAAACCTCCATAAAAAAGTCCTCTGACTCGCCCATCAATAAAAACATCAACACTGAAGATGTGACAAGTAGCACTATCTTTTGAGAAAGATTGGACACAATAAAAGTATTTCCTTCTACAGCTAATAGAACGACAAATTTTTTAGACATTGGCAACCCTATTCTTCTAGAACCTGATACGGTAGATAAATTCATCTGCTTAACTGGAAAAACTTAACTAACGACTGGACTGCTTTCTGAAAGAAAATATGAGCGGTATCAGGTTTAGTGCACTAAAATTTATTGTTTTGTTAGTTTTTGTTTCTAATCAACCAGTTAATACCAGAAAGAGTTTGTTGTTTATTAATTAAATTTGTTTCTATTTGAAATTATCGTTTTTAAAACTTAACTGCATGCAATGAAAATTTGTATATTTCTTATTATAATGTATAGCACGGCAATAATGATCGCATTCAGATCAAATATCCAACGTTTTAAACCTTACATATGCTAAGTAAGCATTTACGTCTTATGAATATGTAGTATATCCATCCATATTTACATATTTTATACATATTTACATATCTATACCTACTTACCTACAATATTACAAACTAAATGAGCACGTTTTTGGCACATGTGCATAAAACAATGAATATTTTTTCATAGTGTTGTATGCGCCATAAAAAAGCAGTTTTAAGTTTAAATTCATTCCCTCTCCAATTGCTTAAAAGAATTTTTATTGTAAATCAAGCAAATAAAAATGAACAATTTAATGATTATTGATTGTGGTTCCAAAAAAAAAAACGAGAAAAAAATCTTTAATTAAATGGAAAAATATTTCTGTCCATTAAGTGCTCATGTACTTAGGCATTTTGCTGTTTAATTTTTTACACAATAAATTAATAATCAATGTCAAGGTTAAATATTATACCTATGACTGTGTGGTGTATTTATTGTATGCATAAATTATTATTTTTTTTAAATTTACAAAAATATGCTAAAAATTTTCATTATTTTTCAGTTTCTTGTACATTTAAATCGCATTCAAAGTATTACACAGCAAATTTGCTTCAGTGTTCATAGTTAAAAGTGGTAAATCTTAAAGCTGGTCCTGACATTCTTCAACTAATGTCTTCGTAAGTGTATTCTAGGCCATAAATCAGTCAGGAAATAAATTCTATTGAAATAAGCTGTTGAAAATTGCATTGGTTTGGCCAGCAATATCAATAGAAATGCCAATAGATTGGACTCCGCTAATCACGCGACTGATCAATTTTGGAAATAGAGGCAACGAAGATAAATAAATCGCAGTATGAGCTGAAGAGACTTGCAACGAATAGAATGAAGTGGAAATCAATTGTTGATGTCCTAAGCTACTCATAGGAGCTAGCCGAGTTTATCAAAAGCAGCACATGTCAGAAGATCAGTGCTACCTACTTGCAACACCTCGCAATCTGATTGCAATCTTTGCCAAGGCCTTTTGAATTCATTCATTTTTTTCTTCTTATTTGCACAGTTGTGCAGAAAATCTAAATTTTTTTTTCGAATTCTTATACTTTTCCCCAGATGTAGGCAGTTCTTCCTCGCTTTCTGTTTCAGTTATATATAACACCCTGGAGGTCTCTTGAAGCAATCGAGTAACATTAATAAAATCATTTCCTGAAAGTCTTACCTTAAATACGTTTCAAATAATAATAAATGCGCCATATTTTGTTTGCCCTAATCAAGATTGCGTTGTTGTAACTGATCGATTCCAGACAATTGATAATTTTTATTTGGATCGTTTGAAATACGCGCGGTAATTGTGTTTTTCACAAACCTTTAGTAAATATTTAATTTAAAAATTATAAAATCGTAATTTATTTGAGCAAATAAGAATTACAAATAGTTATTGTTGTTCTTGAAATATATTTTTAGTCTCAGACAAGGTTAAAGTCGCTTATGCTTTCTATCAAGTTTGATAGTGAAATTTTGATAACGAAACTATACAATAGCACGCGCTGATATGATTCCTTTTTTTTTTGTATCATAAATGTTTCAGCCAATATTTTCTTAACAAGTCTAGATAAACATGTGTATACAATTAATATTTACTTCTTCCATACAACATATGACTATTATCACCAGAAATTCGAATCGATTCTATTGTATTAGACCCACCAGACATTTTAAAGATAAGCGGGGAACATAATTAAGCGTTAACACGTCATCACACGAAATGTGTGATTTTTATTTGGAGGGAAACCAAAATGATCCCGGAGGTTTTAGAAACATTTAAGATATTATTCTATATTTTATATTAAAAGCTTATCGCCAATAATAAAAACCCCAAAAACAATTTCATTAATTTAAGAATTGATAAGATTTCTTCCATACATCATCATATGGCTGGCAAAGGTTCTCTTTTTTTGTTATAAATTTATATTGGCCTTTCGAAATCTATAATAACAACAATTAAATTGTTTTAATACTTTTTGTATTTCAATATAATCAAAAAATCAGGCGATTTAAAAGAAAACCAACCAACCAATAAAGTCCCCCTGGTATTTTTGATATGACGTCAATGGTTCAATGACCAATTTTAAAAGTAAAAAATGTTTCATTAAATTGTTTAAATTATTAGTCCTGACCATATTTTAATATCATCAAACCCTTGTTTAATATTTTAAAAAGGCCACTTAATACGTCATTATAATACTTAAGTATTGTGGTATTTTAAAAACCTAAATTATAGAAGTTCTTTATAAAAAATTCAAATTCTATTCTATTGAAATTGTAATTAAGCAGCTGACTTTTCTTACATGACCTAATTAGCTTATAATAGTCATTGAAAATTTAAATTTGAATGGCTATTTAATTTAGAAAGTAGGGATTTAGTTTATAAAATTAATGATTTGTTTTTGTATTTTACTTCTGACAAAATCTTATTAAATTTTCTTTAAGAAATTGTATTTTTTTTCGACTTTATTACACTTTTAAATTTCTCTTTTCGTTTTTGTACTTTTTTTTTCTTATTAACATTACCAAGTTCAATGCCACCAGCCCCATTATCAGCCACCAGCCAACATCATTATCATCTTCATCAAGCATTTGTTGCTGATGCTGCTCTTCTTTTTAGTTTTGTTTTTGGTAGAGAACAATTGCTGGTAGAAAATCACGTGATTTTTGTTTAAAGACACGCAACAACCAATGGAATATCCGGATACTGAAAACCGACATTAAAATCATCCCTCTTTCTCAGCCACAACATAGCTGCAGACGTGAGACATGCTATTCTTTTATTTGTAAGAGATGCAGTAATTCTCAGAGAAGAAAAATACAAAAACAATATCTCGGTTAGTTTGCCAGTTTCGAATAAAACATATGTATGTGGCCGATTTGGCTACCTGCCAGTACAGTGGGCTAAAAATCTGAAAGAAAAAGGTACATGGGAAATTTGCTTTTTTGTTCATGTAATTGGAAGACTTATTTAGTTTAATTGGCTTTCTAGATGATAGATTGAGAGCTTAACATAGGAAAGTAACGAAAGCATGGCGTTATCGTTCAATCAGGAGAACCTATATGTTGGCTTCTAACAAAGAGTTGAATCCCCTGTCTGAGGTATTCAACCTTTTTTCTACGGGACAGATGCTCCAATTCTTCCTTATCTACGTGGACTAAGCTCTACCGCCAATTCTCATTAATGACCTGATATAGAAATGTCCTGTAAGGATATCGCTTTCAGTGATATTGGGCCAATTGAACCCGCGTATAGAGCCAGTTATACTATTACAATTGAAACAGAAAAAAGGTCTCCTAGCATACTTAAGTGCTGGAGAAAGATGAGCCAGCTGCTGTTGCAAAGGCTGTTAGTTGGTAGACGTTGAAATTGTTGAAAGTTAAAAGCAGTTTTAGAAATCAAAATTTGGTGCCTTTTTCGGACATTCTTTTTGTATTCATACAATCCATATTCAAACGATTCTAAACATAAAGTAAAGGAAGGTTGTAGACTACATGCTAAACAGTTTTTGTTTCTACTGGAATACACTAATATACTATATAAATAAATAGTATTTGTAATTAATATTTTGAGCTGCTAAAAGTACTTGAAAAAATTCTATTGTTTCCTTCCATATAAAAAAAAAACCAACTTTGGCATACATTTTGTGGTTTTCGATGGAATACCAGCCACTTTTGAATGTTAACGTAAGCTGGGGTTATACTATGAAAACTTGTTTCCATTTTTATGGCACTTGAAAGTAAACTTGAAATTTAATTGTACAGCATTAAACAAAGAAATTTCACTATGTTAAGTGCACACAAATTGTCTTTAAATTAAAGAAAGAATGAACACAACATCAAATCACATCACATCACATTGTATATGGAAACTGATCCCAGATTTGAACTTGGCAGCTACAAATAAACACAACAAATGGCAGTTTGTTATGGCAGTTATAACGCTACACCACAAACCAACCAACGAAACAATCAACGAAAACCATATTAAACAATTATTTTTGTTTGTTTGTTTGTTAATTATGCTTTAAAAACAAAATAATAAAATTAAACAACAACAATTACTTTTTAGCACAGCAACAAGCATTTTTGACTATACAAAGAAGCAGAAAAAGAAAACAAGAAGTTGCTGAATAATAAATGAAAACAAATGCAAATAAAAATTTAAAAAATAAAAATAACATAACAAATGGAAGTCATATAAAAAAACACAACACAAACTGCAAAGACAACAATGCTTATATATTTTTTTATTTTTTTTAAATATACAATTGACAACATATGATGTGGTACAAAGTCCAATTTAATTTAAACAAAATGAGAAATAAAAGAAATAAAATTATTCAATAATGAATTCAAGACATCTGATATGATGTGATGTGTGATGATTTTGTTTAAAACGTGCTAAAAACTTTTATAAATTATTAACAAAAATAAAAAAAGTAAAACATACAAAATAAAATAAAACAAAACTGTGGCAAATTATTGTTTTTTTTGTTTGTAAGTGTCACACTTTATTTGTGGTTAATAAGCTCTCGTTTGCTTGCATAAACAATTTTTGTTTTTATTTTTCTTTTAAATACACTTTTATTATTTTTTTTGTATGTAAAGTAAATGAGTAACACTGCCATTAATTATTAATAACAATTAATTTATACGATGGTCGTGTCGTAATTATTCATTAAGGCGTCAGTGTAGTGACTAGTGATTTAATTGTTCAGCTATTCTCCAGTTTGCCAGCAAATTAAGATTTTGTAAAGAAATTTTTTTTATTGTATTTTATATATTTATGCGAGGGTCGTGCTATTATTACCTGTTGTGATATTCGTAATGTGACTGCTCAGTCGTGCTCCAACTTGGGGGCAAACGCTTGACTATTTGACATCCATTGGACTCTCATTGCAGTTCCTCTTAAAGCCTTGTGTCATGAAAAACATTTTATGGCATTAGGATGTTCTTAAGCGACTGTGACAGCGAGCACTTTAGCAATCTTCTTGCTGGATTTCAATGTATGTCCTATCCATGTAATCTTAATACAGAATGTCATACTGGATTTATTAGTTTGTCATACAAAGCATGGTTTTTGACGAGAAGCATTGTTGTAACATCACTATTTTTGGTAAAAGTTAGGTGAGGTTTGTTGGCGGGTCCTCTTTGAAGGTAGGCTAGGACTAGGATCATTGTGATATCACAAATAAAGACCCAAAATGGGGTTCGAATCTTTTGTATAGGAAACTATCCGGATTTTATTGCTGCTTCAGAAGTCATTCGTGGGAATGCAATTTCTATTGTCTATATTTTAATAGGGTAGTGTCCTATGAGGGGGTAACCATGTGTTAAAAACATCATACTATCTATCTCAATATGTCAGAAATTGTGAGCAGCTCTGAACCAGTTTTAACCAGTGTATTAGCTATGCATCTTGACAATTTTCTTTCATGGTTTCAATACATTTTTTTTTCTTCACAACATTTTAGTTAATTTTTATCATTTAATGGAAAATAAAAAAGTGAAAAAGCATGTAATTTTTTCCTTGACTTGTATTTAATTTCATTTACCTAAGCGCACCAATATTGGTTATCATGACAATGAAAACAAAAAAAAAACAAAATTAATTTGCTGTGTTGTTGCTCAGAGTTATTTGTTTACCATCGTAACATGGTATGTTCCCCCATTTTTTTTTATATAAAATTTTGTTAATTTGGATTTTTGCTTTTTAAATAAATGTTTTTTTTCTTGGAATTTTTTTTTCGAAACAAAACATTTGATAATGAATTGTGCATACACGTTCTAAATGTGGTCTTATTAGTTGTTAAAGGAAGTCGAATGTTTTTTTTTGTCATCACATGTATGACGCTGTTAAAATGCTGTTGCTTTTATCACAAAAGTTGAAATGTTATCAAATTTAATTCATTTTATTTCTTTCTATTAAACTAATTTGTTTATAAAGACATAAAGGAAGATGGATGATATGGGGGGTAAAGAGTTTTGTTTTATAAAGAAAACAACTCGTTAACATCCGTTTTTTTAATCAAAAACTTGACAATTTAACTTGAAATTAAACTGTAATTGATAACAACACAGATTGTTATTGTTTTTATTTTGAAATGACATTTCAAATGAGCATTTCTAACGGATTTACATTTTTAATTTTTTTGCAGTTATGATATGGTACATTTTGGTCATGCAAATTCCCTAAGGCAAGCCAAAGCTCTTGGTGATAAAGTCATTGTTGGCATACATACCGATGAGGAAATAGAAAAACATAAAGGTCCACCCGTATTTACCGAAGAGGAACGTGTAAAAATGGTTAAAGGCATTAAATGGGTGGATGAAGTAGTGCTGGGCGCTCCTTATGTTACCACATTAGAAGTATTAGATGAACACAATTGTGATTTTTGTGTGCATGGAGGTAGGCTGGAATATATTTTTAAACATAAAAATTCTATATTAAAACAATTCTTTTATTTTCTTTTAATTCTAGATGATATTACAATGACTGCCGAGGGTGTTGATACCTATCATTTGGTTAAGAAAGCCAATCGTTACAAGTATGTTTTAATTAAGAAATTTTAATTAATTTGAGCGCAAGTAATTAACTTTCATATCTTATTTCTATTTTGTAGGGAAGTGAAACGCACAGCTGGTGTTTCCACCACAGATTTGGTGGGCCGCATGCTATTGTTAACTAAAAATCATTTTCGCCAAGGTTCCGCTGAATATGCCATAGAAAAAGAAGGTCAGTTAATTTTCTCTCGTTATTCGTGTTTCTCTTTTGTTATAGGCTTTCATTTTGTTACTATTATTATGTTTAATTATTTACTTTTGTGTTTGTTTGTTTGTATATATAACAATTATTAAAACTTCTATATTTTGTTTTTCTTTATAAATGCATGCCTTCTTGTTTGAATACCTACTACCAAACACCATATTCATCTCCAGTTATAAGTATTGTTATGATTGTTTTTTATATTTTTATTACAATTAAACTCAAATACTTTGTTTGCTTGCTTGCTGTCGTTGTTTTAAGTATCCCTTTCCATTGCTTACCTTTTTTAAACGCAAACAAAAAATCCAAAATTTTTTTTAAAATTTAATTTTTATTGTTTTCTTCTTTTCTTTTTTTTATTCTATGTCTAACCACTTTCAAACCACCCAATTACTATCCTAATCCAACTGAATAAAACCAAAAAAAATTATCAAAAACCGCAAAATAAATGCAAAATCCTTTCATGCTAATGATTGTTTTGCAACAAATGTCAAATAAAAAATTGTGCTACTAAACTATGCAACGCTATTGTATGCAACTGTGAATCAAATGCAAATCCCATATGCAAATATTATGCCTAAAACTATGCTTTACCTATCTATGGTTATCATTAACATGTGGTATTGTGGTGTTTTTTTTCTTGACTTAAAAACAAACGTTTTTATTTTTATTTTTTAATTGTCGTTTTTTTTATGTCGTCTCTTGTAAACTTATTTTTTATAATTTTCTCGCGTTCTTATTGTGTCCCTTATCTTTCTCTTTCTTAATTATTATGTACTTTAATAAATACTCCCTCTTGCTCTTTGTAATTATTTGTAAAAAACCAAAAAAAAAAAAAATTGTTTTAAAAATGTGTTCATACATAATCGTTTAATTGATAAAGTCTTAAATAACATCATACCCAAATCCAAATTATTATCGTCAGGTTCTTCCAATATGGGACAAGATTCTGCCGCCAAATCCCCTTGGACTGGTTGCAGTCAATTCCTGCCTACAACTCAAAAAATTATACAATTTAGCGATGGTAAATCACCTCAGCCTGGCGATAAAATTGTAAGTTTTTTCTTGTTAATTACGCTGTCAACCACTTTTTTATATTTAATTTGTTTTTCCGTTCCACTTTTAGGTGTATATAGCTGGTGCCTTTGATTTATTCCATGTTGGCCATTTAGATTTCCTACAAAAAGCCAAAGAATTGGGTGATTATCTTATTGTTGGCTTGCATACAGATCCTGTCGTCAATTCGTATAAGGGCAGTAATTATCCCATTATGAATTTACATGAACGTGTACTCAGTGTATTGGCGTGTAAGGTAAGTTTATTATCGAAAAGTTCTTTTAATATTTCTTAAAGTATTGTTCACCTAATACACGGGGTTCCTTTTTAATCTGTGGCCTAAATGGGACCTTCCCTTTCAAGAGAGATCCGCCATCTAATCTAACCTAAGCATTTGATTCAGATGTTTTTAAAAAGATTCTTTAGAGTTTATTTCGGCAGTTAGCTTGACGTTATATTCTATTGATTTTTTCTAATTTTATTTAATGTTTTTTTTTCGTTTAGTACGTTAATGAAGTCGTTATTGGTGCCCCCTACTGTGTTACCGAAGATTTACTGGATCATTTCAAAGTGGATGTTGTGTGTCATGGCCAAACACCGATTGCTTTAGAAGATGGCAAACTTGATCCCTATGCCGTACCGAAGACAAGAGGTATTTTCACGCTCATCAATTCGGGCAATGACATGACAACCGAGCGTATAGTAGAGCGCATTATTAAACATCGTCTGGAATACGAGAAACGTAACAAAGCCAAAGAGAAGAAGGAAGTGGAAGCCTTTGAGGCCCTGCAACGTGCTAAGCAAACACAAAAAGCAGGCTAATGTTAGAAACATTTTACAAATGGTACCCGCGCGCCACACAAAAAATCTCCTAAACTGTTTTAATAACACTAAATCTAAACAAAACCTACAACAATATATAAAGAAAAACAATAACAGTTATTGGGAACTAGATTTTTAAAAACCTAGCTCAAATTCCTCTTTTTTTTTTGTTAAGTTCGAGTGTTAAGAAGCATAAAAAAACAGAAGAATAAAACACTTGATTATTGTTTTTGTTTTTCACAAGAATTTCATTATAAATAATTTTAATATATATTTTATTTTAATTATTAAACATATTCAATTTTATTTTTATTATTTTACTTTTAAGTGTTTCTTTTTTAAGATTTTTTTTCTTCCCTTTTCAATTGGTTTTTCTTTTGTTAATTATTTTTAATATTCTTTTTTTGTTTATTCTCTGATAATAATAGTACAATCAATTTATTTTTCACTTTTAATTTAACATTTTATTTTCTTTTGTTTGTTCTCTTATGATTCCTTTTTGACGCCTTGCAAATACTGTAAAAGACTTATTTTTCGGGTCTTTTTGTTTTTACATCAATTTTCTACTTCCTATAGCAAGACTTTTAGTTGTAATTTAGAAAATTTTTATATTTTCTTTCATTCTTTGCTTTAGTTTCAGTTTATGAGTAAAAAAGAAAAAAAACAAAGAACATTTTAATAATCTCTCCTCTCTCCTTAATTAATATTAAATAACTTTAGCTAAATGAATATAAAATAAAAGATGCAATTTTCTAATTAAATTCTTAAGCGATATAAAATTATTTTAATTTGTAATAGTTTTTAGGGTTTAGTTTTTAGATTTATTTTTGCTTTTTTCTTCAAAATTTATGTAAAAGAAATACTTTATTCGTTAGCGATAACGAATGCTCTTTCTTGAGTATAGTTTTAGCAAAGAATATAAAAATAGCAAAAAAAAATTTATTGTTTTTTATATGTAACAATAATACTAATAATATTATGTATGTAGTATGTTTTTATTTTATAAATTAATTTATTATATGTATTTAATAATAATAATAAAAAAACAAAACAAAGAAACAATGTTATGGTTATGTATTTGTGTATTCAAGAAATAATCGGGACATGTGAGCTCCGTTTTGGGGTTAAAAAATCGTTGGATTTCTTTTCGTTCTAGAAAATCACTTTAAAACGAGAATAGAACTAGAAGTACAACTAAGAAGAGAACAAGCTGGCTGCAACTGTTAACGTTCACCACGAAAGTCTGCAGTGACTTTATTCACCCTCCAAACAAAATAAGTTCAACTGTGTTTGGAATATTACAATCGGAGATAAGACCATCCCAACATTACAGTAAGCTCAAATTTGGGGGTTGTCATCTATAGCACACTGTATTTTATTTATATTAAAATTAGGGTAAGGCGAAGGATGTAATTCAACTGGCATACAAAGCAATTGGAACCTCCATAATAGACTTTGTTGCCTGCTGGACCTGCTACCTGAAAGAAACGTAGTCTCCTAAAAGTCCAAAACAGTGCGCTGAGATGACCAATGCTGAGCACATATGTACACGTATTTATATATGCATGTAGAAATGAAAGCTCTACCTGTTAAGCCACACAATATGATGCTTTTCAGGCATCCTCAATTACCAATTATGGCCTGAATCGTATCCTGCAAGAGACAACTTCTAAGGCAGATACTGATTTAAAGCAATGTTAAACTCATATCGAACAATAACAGGTTTTGTGGATCAATACCCATCTCTAGGGTATACAAGCCTCTTGCTGTTGAATTCACTTTCACCATGTTAATCAGAAAGGACGATAATGAACATTGTTGATAGACTCTGGCGCTTTGAATATTGGGTCCTCCGTTAGAATGAAACAGGCTGGTTTTTTAAATAGAGTATTGAGAGCAGACATGTTTGTTAGGATTCTCCTTTGCAGCAAAGAGCGTTCCAGTGATGGAAAGTGCCGATAGAAGGCTAAATGCTTTTCTGCTGTTAGTTCTGTTAATATTCGTAGACTGTTGATGTGGTCCTTATTCGATTCGAATAAACCTGAATCCGATTTGTGCTTTGCATTTGCTGTAGGTGAGGACATTTGTTAATGACTTATTTAGTATGTTAGCGATCAGCTTGTTCAGGAGAGTGAATGTCTCCAGTTCTACGCAGTTTCAACAGTATATAACGGCAATATTATGGCTATCAACCGAACTTCACTCTGGCAACTGGCAACCATATTTTGTAGTTGCCGAATTTCTTTTTTTTTATTTGTAAAATTTTAAAGTGTTAGCTGTCAGTTGTCAACTGAATTTCGGTTGCCATCCATAATTGAGCTATAAATTAAAGAATTATTTATTTATTATGGTTTTTTTACAGGCTTAAATCATAAAATTATGCTCATCCAATTTGTTTTAATATTGTTTTTGGGATTTTCCCAACAATTATTCAAAACATACGATATTAATAAATGAAGTCATAATACAGTGGTGGCCTTATAATTAGAAACGACTTAGCAACATGTATGTTTGTTAATTTGTTTTACAGTTTTCACTGTGTACCCGGGATCAAAGGCTTTGTTTGGAGGACGTCTTACATACGTTTTTCCATCAGATTGGAACAAATTAAACTTAGATTCGTCACTCCAGAGAACTCTGTTCCAGAAACATCGTTTCTAATTATAAGGCCACCACTGTATATGTATGCACCATACCATGCCATAAATTGTTAACACATACATACATACATAAATATTGTTTAATCATATATTTTCCATTTAACAATAGTGGCTCTGAAAAATTTTTACAATAATTTTTTAACAAAAATCTGTCATTTGAAAAACATTTATTTTCAATTCATTTTTAATTAGCTGATGCGGAAGTTTTTTTACTCTTCTTCTCTTCTCTTCTTTATTTTGTTCGTTTTCATTTTCATTCATAACCACATAATTATGTATGTATGAACGATAGCTAATAAATACACAATATTAGATGAAAAGAATGGAAAATAAAATAGAATTTATGAATTCATTTAATTTCCATTTCAATGCACGTCTCTTCTCTTCCCGCTTCCCTCCTGCCCCTTGCTTTGGGTTCAATTAAAGCCTTTTGTATTGTGTTGTGTGTGTGTAAAAGCGTATGTTTTGCAGACTAAAAAATTATTTTGTTGTTGTTTTTGTTTTTTCGTTTTTCGCTAAAAATTTGTAAACCGTTAAATTTGTTTATTTTAAACACACACATATACACCTACTAAATTATATATGATTGAAAAATACCGTTAGTTAACAATAAAATGAACGATTTAAGGCACTTATCTAAATGGCCATTAAATTACATAAAAAAAGTTTAACAAATGATTGCATTTCATACCACCACCATACATACACCTACACCACCAACCACATCTCCCCACATTTGAAATGAAAGTGAAATATTCTATTTTTGTGGATTATTTTTATGGATGACATAAACGAATATCAGAGAAGAATTATTTAATACAGTTCGAGTAACTGAAAATCATATTGAAAATCCATCTACAGAAGAGGGTTTTACAAGGAAGACGTGTTGCACGTAAGAATACTGCAGTTTAAGGAAGAATTCTTATTGTAATGTCTTGTGGCATCCACTGGCTATAAGTAAAGTGAGTCCTTTTAAAGGTCATTACAACCTAGATTACGACCTAGTTTCTTACACCACTTATGCTTCATGCGTTAATTTTTATACATGAGTGGCGGAACCTACAGTTTAAAATCGACTCCGAAAGACAGATTTTTGAGAAACTTTTCATGACAATTTCATTTACTGTCAGAGTTTTTGCCAGAAATCTGCTGAGAGGAAGTTGCCGAAGAAATATTTTTTCATATTTTCGTTTTAATGTCTGACCTGGGGTTTGAACCGTGGACTTACGTCTAATAAGCCACCACACTACCTACTAGACTACGGCGACTAATAAATCTATACAACTTTCATTTCATTTCAACGTCATTTCAATGACATTTAATGCGTGCCTCTAGTTTGATTGCAGAATTCGATCCTATTGAAGTAGTTTGTGCCAACTTTTTCGCATATTTCTGGCAGTTTCTTGATGTTAACTTAGGTTTAGGTTAGAGGACTTGTACTTGCCATTGAGACAAGTGCTACGTCCTAAAGGAGAGGATAATAAAGGCGACAAGGAGAGAAGGTAGGAAAGGGAGAATAAGGAAGCGGAGGAATAACACAGACCACAAACACACAAGAGAGCGCGACTACACTATTGAAGCCCTAGCACTTCCCAACCAGCCCAAACTAATAATGAATTTATGAAGAGCCGTAATATCCACACTCGACAAAGAATTGAAGCCCTCGAAAAAGCCCCTGCCAAGGGTCCTCAACCTGCTAAGGGCTGGATTGTTATAGAAGATGTGTTCGATAATTTTCAACTCCTCCTCATCGTAACATACCCTGCAATAGTCCAGCTGGGATCTGTCCTCCATAATGAAACCAATAACTAATCTTAAACTAGCCTTATCCAAACACAGCAGCCAACACTAGCACTGTTCTAACACTGTCTGAAACTAACACCTAGAAACATAGCAACCCGATCCATTCTCTCAACGCTTCTGCTCTTCTCCAATGACCTAACCATTGATGAGGCCGTAGAGGTGGCAGATTGGGGGATCAGGTGACGTTAACTTAACCAACCGATACAGATTTTTAAATGCTTTGACCTTATGGTCTTCAACATAGTCCAACAAAAAGTGTAAAGACATCAAATCGAATTATCTTGGTTAGGTTAAAGACAAATTTGTAGAGACGTTTTGCAAAATCATGTAAAGGAAATATATTCGGATCTTCAGTGATATAATATTACGGCAACTGAAGGTAAAATATCAGAGGACATCGCTGGATAATATGCAGAAGGATTGTAGAATATAGTGGGTATGTAACTCAAGGACAATACACTGGATGTATACCATGATGGTCAGACTCAATAGTGATTTAGGGAGTTAGACAAGATATAGAGATTAGCTCGTTCTAAAAAATGTCGCTAGAACATACATACATAATTGATCATTACAACCTTTTAGTCAGTATTACGACCTAGTTTCTCACACCACTTATGTTGTGTGTGTTAATTTTTATATATGAGTGGTGGGACCTAAAGTTTAAAGTCGATTCCGAACGACAGATTTTTGAGAAACTTTTCATGGCAATTTTATTTTTACTCTCCGAGTTTTTGCCAGAAATCTGCTGAGAGGAAGTCGCCGAAGAAATATTTTGTCATATTTCGTTTAGTTGTAGATGCCTGACCTGGGGTTTGACCCGAGGCCTTACGTCTAATAAGCCAAAACGCTACCTACTAGACCACGGCGACTTAGAAGCTCTGTTGAATAATGTGCACAACTGTAATGCTCAGTTCTTAAGAAGGCTAGTGAATCGATTAACTGCCTTCTTAAGTGTCTGCCCTGGAAGGACCCAGGAGACTATATGATTTTGGGAAACTTAGTGATAAAAGTGAAAGTGAATGAAGCAATCTGGAAGCTTCATCTTGTGATAAATAGGTGGTTCATGAACGGATCTTGATAAAGGAGCAGGAGTTCTTGTTCTCCAAATTAAATATTTCAAGCTCATAAGAAATCTAGAGGGTATCTTTCAAGCAGAAGCCTTTGGCATTGAAAGATGTGATTCATTCAACTTGGATAGAAGGTAAAAAGAAAGGGATGGTACCCAGGCTAATACATGAAGAATTGATCGTCTGTTGCACGTTACCCAAATTCAACTGAAACGGTTTATCAATCGACTTTTTCTATTTCCTTCTTGAGGATTACAATATTAAGCTTGTTGAATGGCTAACTGGGCATTTTGCGCATAAAGAAGAAGAAGTCGAATTGATCATTAAGGGCTTATGTCATGAGATGGTATTAAAAGGCTTAATTTTACTTTGAAATAGGTGGTGATTTAAATTATATTACTTTTCTGGAAAAAAATATTCTATTTTTAAAATCCCTTCTCTTTTTTTTTTTGGTGATTTTTTTTCATTTGTGGTAGCCAAGTTTAAATATGTTGTTTGGGAACAAAAAAAAATTCTATTTAAAGTGCTAAAGAAAGAAAAAAAACTGTGTTAAAATCGTTAAACTTTTAATTTCATTTCTCCAGGCTGAGAAGAACCTTTAAAATCACAAAAAGAGAGAGAGAAGAAGAAGAGGAAAGAAAACCTAAAACACTTTTACCCATCAAATAAATGTTTTCGAATTAAAAATTAAATTCTTATCTTCGATTTAATCTGAAACAAGCGTATGAACATGGTACAGTAGAAATCGGCTCACAGTTACGACAAAAAAAAGCGGAGTGGATTAACTGGCGCATAGTGTTGATTACTATCATCATCAACATCATCATCATCATGGTCAACATCATTATCGACATTGTCTTCATCATCATCATCATCATGAAAACATTTAAAACATCAATTAAAATTGTTGGCTTTTTTTCAAAATAAATTTTAATTCGAATTGAAAAAAATTAAAATTAAACTCAGCTTATGAACCTCAACAACAACAATAACAATAAGAACACGAGTACAAAAGTACGCAGATTAATAATGAAAGCAGTTAAAACAGCAACAACAACAACAACAACATGAGTTTTCTAAATCAAAAAACACACAATTTTACTGGTCTAATGGACAGATTTCAGAATCAAACAGAATCAAACAGCACAGTAGTGTGTGGTGTGGAGTACAGAATAATTCTAAAAAGGGAGTCAGAACCATCCACATATAGTTGGTTAAATGCATTCAAAGACTTCGGACGCGTTTTGCGGTAAATTAAAAAAGAATATTAACGAGCGCGAACGAGCATTAACACGAAACGCTATAAAACAAACTGTCATGTTCTGTCTGTCCGTGTGTGTAATCTGATCTGTGTGTGCGCGGTGAAAGGTTGTTAAAGTGATTGGTAATCGTAGGCAAACTGCACTCACATACGCGCTGTTAACAACGTTAGAAGTTATTCCCGGTTGTTTTGAAAATTAAAATAAAAAAACCCCAGAAAAATAAACATTTTCATTTAATAATTTCTATTAATTTTTAATAAAAACATTAAATTGTGTTGCATGTGTTTAAATATTTTTGCGTGGAAAATGCTTTTCCCCTCTTTTACAATTCATGGTCACATGTGGCAATTGTTGCATTTATGGCAAGTTTTCACTTTTTTCTTAATTGCCTTATTAGCTGCAATGGGAAATTGTGAATACGGTGAATTTGGTAAGTTTCAAAATATAACGGTAATTGTTAGGCATTCATTTGAGCTGAAATACGGTGTAATTGTAATTGATTTTGTATTTGTGGGCTGATAAGGTAGAGCAACTTGCAGTTATAAGTGTGGTTTCTGTAATATACCAGTTTTAAGAAGGACTCTAGGTATGCTGGTCGCCGTTGTCTAGTAGGTAGTGTGTTGGCTTATTAGACGAAAAGCCAGGCCAGACATCAAAGTCAAATACAAAAAGTATTTCTTCGGCGACTTCCTCTCTCAGCAGATTTCTGGCAAAAACTCTGAGAGTAAATCAAAATTGCCATGAAAAGTTTCTCAAAAATCTGTCGTTCGGAGTCGACTTTAAACTGTAGGTCCCGCCACTCATGTATAAAATAACCATTAACACACACAACATAAGTGGTGTGAGAAACTAGGTCGTAATCCTGACTAAAGGGTTGTAATGACCAATTATGTATATGTCTAGGTATGCTGTTCCATTTCTTGTAACGAAATTGATTCAATTATACAATTAAGCAATGGCTACTCACAACATCATTCGGTAACAGAACATCGTGGAATAAAATTAGCCTTGCCAGAAGGCTTACTAGACAAAATCTTGGCTATACAATCCATAAATTAGGTAATTGGATATGTAACATAACGGTTAAGAAAATTGGGGCCTATGAGATCACTGTTTGGAAAGAGTGAAGAAGAATAAGTTTGAAAGCTCCTCAGATTACTTTACTTAATTGGCCATTAACAACCCGATTAACGAATTTCGGTCTGCCGTAACACATCCTTCCAGGATGCTTCTTGGTGACACCAATCCATGGCAGGACTTCCTCGATTTGGTCCTTCCAACGCAAGCAAGGTCGTTCTTTTCTCCGACTTCCGCAGATCCCCGCATTACATACACAGCTCGCCGGAGTGTCCTCCTCCATTTAAACTACATGGTCGAACCAACGCAGCCGCTGGATGTTAATACGCTGCACAACGTCTATGTCGTTGTGGAGCTAATACAGCTCACTGTTGGAGATCGGATGCGGAAATCATCGCCAACTCGCACTGGACCGGAGATCATACGTACGGCTCTTCTCTCGAATACTCTCAAGGCTGCTGCATCAGTGCTTAATAGTGTCCAAGCCTCTGCGCCAAAAAGAAGTACGGGGAGGATGAGCATCTTGTAGGGTATTAGTTTTGTCGTACGAGAGAGGTCTCTGCTCCTCAATTGTCTATTGACACCATAGTAGCACCTGTTGGCAAGAATGATTCTGCGCTTGATCTCCAGACTGACATAATTTTTGGTGGTAATGGCGGATCCAAGATAAATAAATTCCTTGACTATATCGAAAGTATAGTTATCGGCCGTTATCTGAAATCCAACTACGCGTAACAGCATTCAGTAACTGGAATAATTAGCACATTATGGTATAAGATTAGCCTTGACAGATGGCTTACAGGAGAAGGAATTGACCATACAATCCATGAATTATTAAGAAAATTGTGACATATCAAGTCATTGTTTGGCAGAAAGAATAAGTTTGAAAGCACCTCAGATAGACTTGGATTATATATAAGAGACTGGCAAGCATTGTAATAACTGGGGAAATAAGAAAGTGTTCTACAACGGCGTTAGAAACTCTTTTTGGATTTACCACTGTTGCTGGAAAGTATGGAGGAAGTAGTCCAGTTATTAAACATTGTTTGTACACCATTTCAGACAGGCCAATTGTGATCTGTAGAATCATTGTTTGGGAAGGTAGAATGCATTTAAAAGTGTAGAACAACTGGGTGAATGAAAATCTGTCCTACAGCGGCACTTGAGATAGATTTAAGAGAATTGCGAGTTGTAATGGCGTCCATAGCTATTTTAATAAGATGAAATGGCTTTCTTCCTTTCTTCTTCTTAACTGTCCCCTGGACAGTGCCAGTAAACTCTATAAATCTGGAAAATCCATTACGACAAGATTCGATAATAAAAGTAAATGAAGCAAGTTCTAGGCTAATAACTCTTTTGAGAGAGGTATACGCATATGTAGGACAAGCACAGATTTTCGAACAGGAGAGAAGTGGTTCGGTCCCAGAAATTATGAAATATTCGGAAAAGAAGCGCAAGACTGCCCAATCGAAAGATGTGTTCAGTTTAACTTGGATAGAAAGTAAAAAGAGTGGAACATAGCAATACTATCGGACAGTATGAGATTACCTCGAGAATAATTTTGAATAATCTGGGCAAACTGAATCAGCAGTACAGTACAGGAATAGGGCCACGCTCTGCAGGATCCCCGGTCATGTGGGAATTTGTAGAAATGAGCAGATAAGCTTACGAGGAGGATAGCTTCAACGCCGCTGAAAAGCCTGAAATCTTTCAGTGGAGTAGGAAAAGATGTTTAAAAAGGCTTACTCGAGTAAAGTAATGGTGGAGAGAGGTAAAGGCTCCATTCATGCCAAATGTATAACAGCTAGTGTGGACTTTTGTTGGGTAATTACAATAGGATGAGATTTTGCCTAACGACCGGACTTTACACATTCAAAAATCTTTTTTCAGGATAGAGATTGCTTCAAGCCCAATATATAGATTTTGTGACGAGGAAAACGAATCACCAGAACCACATACATACTTGCCACTTCATTTCCACCATTTTGCAGGACTTAGATGTTCCGATTATCTTAGACTGCATATTCGCCGGTTGTTATTTCAGGGAGGTTCGTCAATTGCATGTCGGCAGTGCAAGACGGCATATGCAGGTTACTATGGACTAATTTGGATAAGAAGAAGTCCTTATTGTCTTATTTTCTTAAATCACATGGCCATCCATCGCAATATTGAACACTTCACACGTTAACTGCCTTTTTGAAAGGCATGCCGATGGACGTAGCGTTAATTAAGAACTCACTGTAGGTGCAGTGGATCTTTCTTCCATCTTGTCATGTATCAATGCCTGGCTTTTGCTAATCTCTCTCATTTTCATTCATCCTCGACTGAATTCTCCTAAATATCTTCTCGAGATAGTTTCCTATAGCGATTGTTTTATAGTCTTTATAACCATTTGTTTGTTATTCAAAAATGTGTTGAAAAGGTACCTCAAAAGTTGCATTAAAAAGTACTTTTTTAATTTATGAATCCCGCTTCTTTTCTTCCCTTTTAAGAAAAATTAATCGTACCTGATACATATGCTAGACCAGCGACCGCTGCACCGCAAGGTCGTTCTTATGGACAAAGATCTTATTACGATGCAAATACCGAATGCACGGTGGGTACCGAATGTACACCTTTACACGATTGTACCGCCCTGATTTATGAAGTGGCTAAGATGTGCTATTACGGCGATAAGTCCTTATTTTGTGGTGGCAGTGAAGAAATGCCTTATGTATGCTGTCCCAGTAGCCCGCTGGAAAAAAATCAAGTGTGCGGAAAATCTTTGGTACAAGGACATTTTTATAGGGGCTTGGGCACTTATCCGTTTGTGGCAAGAATTGGTTTTAAACGTAAGTTGTTAAGTTAAATTATTGGCGATTTTTATTTTTAATTGAATTGAATTTAATTGCAGATATAAACACGGGCGCCTTTGCATATCCCTGTGCTGGTGCGGTGATTGCAAGAAGAGTTATATTAACAGCGGCCCACTGTGCTTTAGCTAAAGCTGATGGTCATAGATTGTAAGTAAAATCATGAATGACAAGTGCCCGACTTCAATTAAAATTTATTTTCGGCTTTAGGTCTTCGGTAAGGGTAGGCGAGTATGATACCTCCTCTGATCCGGATTGTGCTACAACGGGTTTCTGTGCTCCCCGTTCGGTTAATCATGCAATCAGTCATGTCATTGTACATCCAGACTATAAACAGGGCCAATATCATCATGATATTGCTTTATTGGTATTGAAAACTCCTCTCAATTATTCTGGTGAGTGTCTATGGATGTCTATGCATGTCATTGTCTTGTCATTAATATTGTTATTGTTAGTATCATTGTACCGGAAATGGGTGTTATTATAAAAAACAACAACAACAACAACAATAAATATTTAATAATTAATAATTAATCGCTTGACCACGATACATACATACATACATACATACATTAATTTTGAAATCTAAATGAACACACTTGTCTAGTTTAGTTCAGTTTAGTTTAGATGGCATGAGTCAAGTTCAATTGTGAAATTAGTGATCACGTTTGCTAGGTTTTTAGAATTGGTTTTCCATTGAATTGTTGATGTTTTTTTTGCGAAATAGATTATCAGATTAGGGCAACCAAAAATATGCAAATTCTAGCGAAAACAATGTAAAGTTTCCTAAACTTGAGTTTGAATACATATTTATAAGCCTTTGAGATATAATAACCGTCACTATGTGTCCCATCAGCTCATAAATTTGCATATCACTGGGTCAATAATTTGCCTCATCTATCTAACTCTGGCTAGGAATCAAAGATCGGCACTGCTGGGGCTGTGACAATACGCAGTTGTCCTTATGAGGGTCTTAATATGTTCATTCTTGCTACAACAGCAAGACCGGCTTTGGATATGGATTCCTCACATAGTGGGAAAAGAGATAGGAATCAACAATCAGAAATATTCCCCACTACTACACCAAATACTCGGAGGTCGCTGTTGCTAGGCAACGGTAGATGGCAGCCTCACTATTCTAGGACTTGCTACAGCAGACCAATTACCTGCTTAGGAGCAACAAAATGGATTAACGAAACGGCAACAAGGCCGAAATGCTTTGTGGAAGCCATACGCTCCAAAGAGGGGCACTGCAATTGGGTCCACGTGGTATATTTTGAATTTAGATTTGCATCTCTAGGCGTATAAAGTCCAACTCATACAATGATTAAAGCCGTCTGTCTGACTATTCACAGTGTCGTAGATATGTATATAAGACACTAGAGAACCCCAAAAAGCCATTGTGGGAAAGCCATTGCATCTGCAATACTTGACAGTTTGGTGCACATTATGATCTGATGACGTAATTGGACTGCAAACTTTTGAAAATGGTGCTTGAAAATCCGTCAACGGTCTTCTGTCTTGAGGCCCTTAAGAGGTTCCAGGTTTTTGCGTCACTGCCTCCTGTATATGTATGTACCAGAGATCAGCAATGAATCCCTTTTTCGCTACTCATAAGTACTCATGAAATTTTGAGTATGAGTGAGTCAACAGTATTCAAATCCAACTACTCTGATTCATTCGTACTCAGTACTGCATTGATTTATAAATACAAGTTGCAATGAGTATGAGTACAACGTTGACATCAAACTCATAACATTCGAACTATGTTTGATTCATACGCCTACTCATTCAGATTCATAACATTAGAAAAATACTTATAATACTTATAAATGATGAATACTTATAATACTTATAAATGATTCGAGTGATTCGAATCATTCCTCAAAATATACAGTCTTAGTTGACACATAGACACATAAACAAAAAAGACAAAGACAGCAAGGAGAGCAAGGAGAGCAAATACACAATCTTCATGTGAGTATGTAGTGTTCGTACCCGAATCATACTTATTTAGCGATTCGTGTATACGATGAGTCATGGAGAGTCGAAATCAATAACGTCATGCGTATTGTTAAGTACGAGTACCATGAGTATTTCAAACTTTGAGTATGAGTAGTATGAGTATGACATTAAAATAAGTATGAATGCGTATAAGTATCAGAAATTATAAGTATGATTCGAATCTACTCATCGTTTTGAATACTCATTGCTGATCTCTGGTATGTACAACAAGTATTATGTTAAAAAAAAGTGAAGACTACAAACGTGCTTTTTTCCGAAAGAACATTTTCATTTTCCTTTACACACCAACGCCTTCCCAGATACATAGCTTTGTGGTTGGGCTTATTATTGCCTTTTTCGAATCCGAAGAAAACGAGGTAAATCGAGGACTTTCACTCAACTGATTGTTCTACTAGATTCCTCAAGCGGTTGACATGGTTAACATATTGTTACGTTTTTACCTTTTAAAAACGTTTAAAATATGAGCTTGTAGATTGCAAATAAAATCACAATAAATTTGTGTTTAGTTTTAATTAAAATTCTTTATTATTCGCACAATTCTGTGCGCCACTGTTCACAACTTGATGTAAACAACAACAATTGCTTTGTTTGTTATTCCTCTGTTTATACCCTTTGCATAAACAATAACAATCACTAAGGAATTATACGGCAGATTTTTGCAACGATCTTCAAACCACGATTACATACATAATTGGTCATTACAACCCTTCAGTCAGGATTACGACCTAGTTTCTCACACCACTTATGTTGTGTGTGTTAATTTTATACATGAGTGGCGGGACCTACAGTTTAAAGTCGACTCCGAACGACAGATTTTTGAGAAACTTTTCATGGCAATTTTATTTCTACGCTCAGAATTTTTGCTAGAAATCTGCTGAGAGGAAGTCGCCGAAGATATACTTTTTGTATTTTATTTTGATGTCTGGCCTGGGGCTCGAACCCTGGCTTTTCGTCTAATAAGCCAACACACTACCTAGTAGACACGGCGACCACGATTACTCTCTGCAAATGCACCGCGTCTTCACACAAACTGAGTGAACTTCACTAACTCACTCTCATGCTTTGCCTTGCGTTTTATATGGCAGGGTAAACAGTCTGATGAATGTTCTCGACTTCGCCTTCTCGAGATCTCTATAAATGTAAACACCGTTGTTTGCATTTATTATTGTTGTTTGTGTATTTTGTTTACATTTATTCTTGTAGTGTTTGTCGTTGTATTTTTGTTTACCATTTTTTATACTGGTGTTTGTTGTTGTATTTTTGTTTACTTGTTTACTATTTTTTTATGCTGGTATTTGTTGTTGTATTTTTGTTTGCTTGTTTACTATTTTTTTATGCTGGTATTTGTTGTTGTATTTTTGTTTACTTGTTTATACATTTTTTGTGCTGGCGTTTGTTGTTATATTACACAGTGCGATAATTTGTAAACAAGTTCATTGTTTTTGTAGCTTTTTTTATATTTTTAATGTTAAGCAAAACACCTGTATCTAGAATTTTCTATTTTCGTAACAATATGATCCTCCCTGACAAAAATACATCTACTTCTGTATTAAGTCGGATAAAATTATATACGGAATTGTCCCCTGCAATGGAAGTCTAATCAAACTGATGCTTAAATACTAAGATTATGGAACGTTGTGGCTTATTAAGCAGAACTGTTTCTCTTTTTTTCTTACAATCAATATAGTTTGTGCCCCACCTAAAGGGTTAATAATTAAGCAAATGATTTTATATCATAATGATTATATTTCCTCGTTTTTTCCTTTTGCTTCTTAATGGACATTTAAAAACACCACTGCACTGCGACTGTGGTCGTTATCATTTAAAATGGCATAAACAAGGGCAATTAATTGGCCATAAAGGCGTTGTGTTAACATGAATAATAATCAGCAATTTGTTGAAATTGAAATATGATTGCAGCCAAGTATGATCCTGCATGCATGCAGCAGCCATAAAGCAACACATTTTTGCAACTATGCAAACCATCGACCGACTAAAGATCTTTTAAAAAATTGTTACAAAGTTGTTGAACACAATATGGGTTGCTGTGGCGACCAACAGCTGAGCGAGCAGTTTATCAAAACTCATTGCATGGCTTCGTTGTGGTAGTGGTGGTGGTGGTGCTGGTGCATAGATGCCAGTCCTGATTTCAACATTAACGGTTGTGTGCGCTATCTGGACGGTGGCAGTAAGGAAAGTAATGAAAGAGGGGGTTGTTTAGTTGAAGGCAACAGGTTGTCGTTGAAAATGTATGCTGCTGGCTTTAATTAAAGTTTATGTGTTGCGATGGCAGAGGCAGGAGGCACCTTTTCTGTTCGCTTGCTTTTCTGTTTATGAATGATCGTTTGATCGTTTCTTCTTCTTTTTCTCAATAAAAATTGTACGTGCTTCTTGGTAGCCACTTGCCGCTGGTTATGGTGGTTGTTGTTATGGTTGTTGTTGTTGTTGTTTTGATTCTCATAAACGTATAAATAATTGATTATCTTTAGCACGTACCAACAATCGTTATGATACCGATTTTATTCTTCATCTTTACAAAACCTTTACTTTTTTTTTGGATGGGCCCCTACCTGTTGCATGGGCGGCAGTTTGAGTTACTCATAAAGCTGGTTAATATTGTATTTCAATAGCACTTTAATTTAACGCATCATTGTACAATAATGTGTTTCGTTTACGTCAATTCTCATGCTCAAACTTGCCTCATGGCTTTCAAAAGACTGTCCTGACTATGGGCAGCAATTCGAAACCAGGAATTTGTTAATGGACTTCAGCTTTATTTGAGGGATGGCCAGAGATTAAGCTAAGCCTTCTTCCGATTAGTGCATGAACAACAGTCATAACGAAATGCTCTCTGTAAGAAGCTTGGGCAAGGCTGAAAATCAGTTTCTGAAACACCTGACTTCTATGAAAGAAGAGATAATCCCTGTATGATTTCGTAGTGTAGCTGGGTTAGGTGACATTACCCCATTTAATATCTGGCAACGACTCATTAACTGATAGACGGTCTTTTCCTCATCTCCCGAGTTTGCAGAACCAAGCGAAGCAGTACAGCGTATGCCTCCCCATTAGGCAGAGTACCAAGGGAACCGAAGGCATGTAATATATGTAAAGTTGGAAGAGAATAACGTCCTTGAAATAAGATTCGTCCATCTTAACTGAAAGGTCGAACAGGTCTTCTCATTTATCCGGGACGAATTAATTAAATTTCCGGCTATGCGCATAATCTACCATTTGCCAGACATATAAGCGACATTCAAGCTTGGACTTTGGTATGCCATTAATCTCCATGAGGAATAGCTGTGATGGGAACACACTGCAGAAGTCGCTGTGGTCTAGTAGTTAGTGTGTTGGCTTATTAGACGTGAGGCCTGGGTTCAAACAACAGGTCAGACATCAAAAGGAAAACATGAAAAAATATTTCTTCGGCGCTTTTAGGTTAGGTTAGGTCTGAGTGGTAGCTTTGATTTCACAAAGCTCACTTGAGCACGCATAGCGGCCCGTTGTGATGCCACGGGTGAACGCAGTCCCTGTACTGACCAAGTTCCACCAAAATCAAGGAAGAGGAAGAAGTTGGTCAGCCCTTGCGATAATTCCCTAAAAATTTTAGCAAGAAAGTTCCACAATTGGCTACGTAACTACTATCCGAGGAACAAGATCCGAAAATCTCTATTTACCCAGAACGAGTACATAAACCATGTTATTGCTTCCCAATCAAGCCCGACTATCTCAATCTTCAGAGCCAATCCTTATCCCGAAGATACGGATCTAATTTGCCGACTTCCCTTACCTACAGTATTCTATCGACTAGAGACTCTTCACCTTGGAGACCAGCTGCGGATATTGGTACGGCCTGTTGAGAAGTTTGCATGACCCCACCATAAATTTTCAAGGTCCGATGAGAAAATATCGACACAACAGTAAATGTCATGGTCTTCGGCGCTTCCTCTTAACAGATTTCTGGCAAGAACTCTGAGAGTAAAATAAAAATTGTCATGAAAAGTTTCTCAAAAAATCTGTCGCTCGGAATCAACTCATGTATAAAATTAACACATACATCGTTAGTGGTTTGAGAAGCTAGGTCGTAATCCTGACTGAAGGGTTGTAATGACCAATTATGTTATGTTATGTATGTATGGAAGACACTGCAGTGATCTGGGCGTCTATATGCGTTACTGATATCCAAGTCCACGACTTATATACCGCAACTCCATCTGCCCATCTAACTTCGAGCCATCAGTGTGTATTTCCAGAGAATTTAGAAGAAGATGTAACTACGTAACCTGTAGTAATAATGTGAAGCTTCTCTTGTTCGTCAATGCCCTTGAAGCCCCTACTTTTTTCAAAAGGCAAAAAAGGAATGGAAGAAGGAAAAGAAAAATCGAAAAAGAGCAAAAGAATAGGAATCAGAGCAATAAAATGAAATTTTAAAATGAAATTGCTACCAATATAGGGCGTTTGTTCTGTTTGCAACAAAGTTGCACGCTGTTGCCAATAATCATTTTCATTCATTCATATTTATTGGACTCCCCAATATATGATGAACAATGTGGTGGATGGCTGGCCATTGATTGTCGTCGTTGTTGTCGCCGCCATCCTGTCTTTAACTTGAACTGTTTGAGACGTAAAGTTAACATCTTAATGATCACACATTTCATAAATTACCATTACTTGGGCCATACTTAGCATTCATATGCTATCAGAACGCATTAATCAAATAGCCATTATGAGATGGCCTGCTCAAGCATTACATTATTTATGCTCGCTACGCTTATGCCCTGGGCCTGGGGAATAACAAACAAATTGATCAATTAGGGCCATATTAAGATATAAAATCAAATAATTATTCATTCATTTTAATGTTTTATTGTTTATTATTATTATTGTTATCGTTGGAAAAATTATTGTTTTTCTTGATTTTTTTAATTTCTGTTACTAGTGGCTACACAACCAATTTGCTTGCAAAAGAGCCGCGCAAACTTAGTGGTTGGCAAGCGGGCCACTATAGCTGGCTGGGGTAAAATGTCAACCTCAAGTAGTAGACAACCGGAAATGTCATTTTTGGATGTACCGTTAACCAGCTGGGATTTGTGTCTGCGCAATTATGCCTCCACGGGAGCTTTGGAATCACCCAACTCCATAGAGGGCCAATGGATGTGTGCTGGCGGTGAGGGTAAGGATGTGTGTCAGGGTTTTGGTGGTGCTCCTCTATTCATACAAGAGAATGGCATATTTTCACAGGTAAAATGGGAAATCTGAAACTATTTTCCGCACACAAATTGATTGTGTTTACATTTTCAGATTGGCATCATGTCGTTTGGTTCGGATAATTGTGGCGGCTTACGCATACCTAGTGTTTATACTTCGGTGGCACATTTTGCTGAATGGATACACGATAATACACCGCCTGAATAAATTCGTTTTATTGTGTCAGGCAGGTCAGAGTGCAGGCTATACTGCAAAGCTTGGCTAGATACTACAACAGGCTACAGCGAGACCGGGCATGCTATAAAGTTAAGAATTTGTAGCTTGATCAAGCTTCTAGCCAAGCTTTGCTTAAAGCCTGCACTCTGACATCAGCCTAAACGTTTAAACATTTTCGTATTTTTATTTCTTTGATAATCCTTTAATCTGTAAAACATAGCCTATTATCTGGCACTGTATTTAGAGTACCTACAGCATAGGTTAACACTTTAAAACATCTTCAAATGTGATTAGTTTTCTAAATATTTATTCGATTTAAAAATATTGTTTTAAGAAAATATATTATTAAGGTTCGTATTATTAAAGTTAAACAAAAAATAACAGTATTTTTAATTTTTGTGAGAAATGACGTCACGCAATGTATTTTTATTGGTTAATAATATCCATCATGTTTTGAGCCAAAGCAAATGAGCTTTTATGATCACAAAGCAGATCTTTGTTCCACTTTGTAACTCATCTGGAGTGTGTTAACTTTTGCAGCATGCGCTCTATCTCAAAGGAGAAAGGATTTATGGTGACCATATCCATGAGTGCTAGCTTAAGAGTCTTATTAAGAGATGTCTGGCATTTTCTAAACAGAAAAGAAGTTGTTTTTAGAGCGGGTGGCTATCCGAAAGGATCCAAAATGATATCCCTGTAGACAGTAGCGGTTAATAGACCATTAGGTTAGGTTAGGTTAGCGTGGTAGCTTTAAAAGCTCACTTGAGCACGCATAGCGGCCCGTTGTGATGCCACAGGTGAACGCAGCCTCTGTACTGACCAAGTTTCTCCGATTCAAGGAGGGGGAAGTTGGTCAGCGCAAGGGCTGTACATTTTCAAAAAGCACGACTACCCCACGCTGGAAAACCAGCCAGAAAGTTTGATAAACGAGGCTATGTTCTTGATATCAATGGACGAAAGCTCCGTTAAGCTGACAAGGGTCGGAGAGCCAAATAACCTATATCTGCAACCCGCAAGGGATGGGCATTGGCAGAGGAAGTGGATGACAGTCTCCTCCTCCTCGGCGGATCTGCATCCACGGCAGAAGTCGTTAAATGCGAGTCGCATTCTTTCCGCGTGCATGGCCACTGTGATCGCGATGATATTACGACCAAGTCCAAGTAGCTGAAAAAAATAGAACATTGCATTCTTCCATTAGTCTGGAGTTAAACTTCTTGTCTTAAATCTTTTCGTAAAGATTTTAATCGAATCCCTATTGTTTTGGAGTAGGAGATATACTTGGCCTGTGCAAGAGACCTGTACGGACGGCCGGAAAATACGGCAAATAGAGAGATTGCGGTTTACATCGGGAATGGCATAAAGCTGACCTATAGACTACCTCATGAGCGCATTGACTGACCACTTTGTTAGCTCAAGATTGGTTTTAGTTTGTAGAAAGAGCCTCATAGGGTTTGGAGTAGGAGATAGACTTGGCATCCAAGAGACCTCTACGGACTACCGGAAAATAGAGCCTGATGCAGAGATTGCGGTTTACATCGGGAATGGCATAAAGCTGACCTATAGACTACCTCATGAGCGCATTGACTGGCCACTTTGTTAGCTCGAGTTTGGTTTTAGTTTGTAGGAAGAGCGTCATAGGGTTTGGAGTAGGAGATACACTTGGCATCCAAGAGACCTGTACGGACTACCGGAAAATAGAGCCTGATGCTGAGATTGCGGTTTACATCGGGAATGGCATAAAGCTGACCTATAGACTACCTCATGAGCGCATTGACTGGCCACTTTGTTAGCTCGAGTTTGGTTTTAGTTTGTAGGAAGAGCGTCATAGGGTTTGGAGTAGGAGATACACTTCGCATCCAAGAGACCTGTACGGACTACCGGAAAATAGAGCCTGATGCTGAGATTGCGGTTTACATCGAGGATGGCATAAAGCTGTCCTAGAGACCTTCTCATGAGCGCATTGAATGGCCACTTTGTTAGCTCAAGATTGGTTTTAGTTTGTAGGAAGAGCTTCATAGGGTTGTGAGCAGGTACAGGGTGATTCTGTTTTGGATTCTGAGGCATCTGTGCACAGCGAGGCATGTGAAGGCTTACCGTTCAGATGACTAGATGGAAAGGGAAAATTTTTGCTATCGCTTACGATGAATTGGCTGAGAAATATGGAGAAGAATTTATGGAAGAACGGAATACACTTGTAATAACGCAATGGAGCGTATAATTGGATTCAAGTATATACTTCCCAAGAATCTTAAAGAAAATGTTAAAAGAGTGCTATTCTACAGGCAAACATTTCTTTTTTTTATCAGACTTCAATATTGAAGCAAATAATGAAAATATTCTTAATTTACTTATTATCACAATATTTAATTAAATTTTGTTCTCTTATTCATTGAGATCTTAATTTTTATTCTTTCCACTTAAGTGTCTCAGAAATTTTTTTGGTCATATTTTTTTTGTAACTTTCTTCACATATTTTTGTATGTTTTTATTTCGTTTTTTAAAAGAAAAATTTTTGTGTGTGAAATATGTGGGACTCTGAGTATTCTACGAGTAATTTTTTTTATATCTTCGTTATGTTTTTCTCTCATATTTTTTTATTTTCTGTATTTTTTTGTCAACGATAAATAATTTAATTGTATTAATTGATCTCTTATAACCTCTTCTGGTTTTTTGTTTGTAAGACGTAATTCAGCATGAAAAAATAACGAAAATAATACAAAAATTTTATTCGATACGATCAATTAACTCGTTGAGAGGCGTTACGGGAAATATTTGTAGAATGAATGACAAGGAAATTGTGTTTTATGCAGACGCACGTGAAAGGACAGAAACAAATTTTGTTTTTAGTTTCGCTTCCATTTCTAAGCCTAGATTAGGTCAAGTTTGGTGTAGGATTCTGGTCAGAGATCAGTAATGAATCGTTTTTTCGATACTCATAACCACTCATGAAATTTTGAATATAAGTGAGTCAACAATATTGAAATTTAACTACGTACTCTGATTCATTCGTACTCACTAAAACGTTAATCTATAAGTACAGGTTGCAATGAGTATGCGTACAACGTTGTTATCAAACTCATACCATTCGAAATATGTTTGATTCATAACCCTACTTACTCATTTAGATTCATAACTTTAGAAAAATACTTCTTATAATACTGATAAATGATTCGAGCGACTCGAATTATGCGTCAAAATTTACAGTCTCAGTTGTTAGGCATTTCGAACAAAAAAAAGCAAACACACAACCTTCTGGTGAGTATTTTGACATTCGTACGCGATTCGTGTATATGTTGAGTTATGGAGAGTCGAACTCAATAACATCATACGTATTGTTAAGTATGAATATGATAAGTACACTTCAAACTTTGAATATGTGAGTAGAGGTTCCGTGATATTAAAATAAGTCTGAATGCTTATAAGTATCAGAAATTATGAGTATGATTCGATTCAACTCATCTACTTTTGAATACTCATTGCTGATCTCTGATCCTGATGGAAAAATAAAGTCCCACTTACACTGGCAATCACTTGTATGGCTTCGGATAGACAGCTTCTGCAAAAGTTGCACGATGGTATGTCTATAATAGGGCACTGGCCTGTGAGAACCATGCGTTTTAAGTTCTCTTCATTCTTCTTCTCATCGTTACTAGCCCTAGTAATAAATATATGTACTCTCCTGCTGCCAACAAAAATGAGCTTCTCTGTACAATCACCAAAGATTGTTCAGGCAATATAAACACCGTCCTAGTAGACAGAGTCTCTAAAAGATAGAAACCACGTAGTAAATGTCATGACGAGAGAAAAATTGAGCGTTTTTGTTCTTTTCAGTTTAAGATTCGGACGGTTTAACCAAGTGTCCGAGCAGATACTCTCCTCTACCCTAGAATTGTTCATCGTGGAGTCGGATTTGTTCCTAATTTCTGGTCCTATTGGCCATTTCAGCCTTATAGATAAGTTTAACGGCGTAAAGAGACATTCCTTCTTCTTATATTTCTTTCTTTACTTAACTGGCCATTAACAACCCGATTAATAGATTTAGGCCTGCCTTAACACATCCTTCCAGGCGCCTCTGCTTTTTGATCACTCCAATAGATGACAGGGCTTCTTCGATCTGGTCATTCCAACGCAAACAAAGTCGTCCTCTTCGTCGACTTCGGCAAATCTCCGCATCAAATACCTGCCTCGCCGGAGCATCCTCTTCCATTCGAACGACATGGCCAAGCCAGCTCAGCCGTTGGATGTAAATCGTTGAGGAGAGCTCATACAGCTCACTGTTGGATCGCATGCGGACATTATTGCCAACTCACACTGGACCAATGATCTTACATACATACATAATTGGTCATTACAACCCTTCAGTCAGGATTACGACCTAGTTTCTCACACCACTTATGTTGTGTGTGTTAATTTTATACATGAGTGGTGGGACCTACAGTTTAAAGTCGACTCCGAACGACAGATTTTTGAGAAACTTTTCATGGCAATTTTTTATTTACTCTCAGAGTTTTTGCCAGAAATCTGCTGAGTGGAAGTCGCCGAAGAAATACTTTTTGTATTTTTGTTTTGATGTCTGGCCTGGGGCTCGAACCCTGGCTTTTCGTATAATAGATCAACACACTACCTACTAGACCACGGCGACTTCAAACCAAAGATCTTACGTAGAATTTTTCTTTCGAATACTTTCAAGGCGGCTGCATCAGTGCCGAATAGTGTTTAAGCCTCTGCGCCGTAGAGAAGTACGGGGACGATGAGCATCTTGTAGAGTATTAGTTTTGTCGTACGAGAGAGGTCTCTGCTACTCAATTGCCCATTGAGACCATAGCAGCACCTGTTGGCAAGAGTGATTCTGCGCTTGATCTCCAGATTGACATCATTTTTGGTGGCAACGGCTGAGCCAAGATATGTACATATGTCCTCCTATAAGTAAATGAAAATTAAAGAGACGTATGTATGTCCGCCCTAAGCCATGTGACCAGGAACCCTTAGAAACTGTTACGATTCGGTAATTGTTGTTTAAAATTGTTTCTTTTTTCGTTTGCATTGTGTTTAAAACTTATTAAACTAAAGTTTTTTGTTTTATTTTGCTTTCTGTGTGGAGCAATAATTGCATTTCCGTTTAACTTTTAAACTCCTTTTGTGTGACTTAACGCTTTGAGCCTAAAAACGCCATGCAAAGTGTTTAACTAACAAGTCAAAGCAAACCACCAGTTCAATTTATCAATGAAAACAGAAGAAAACAGAAGTAAAAAGAAGGAAAAGAAGAAGAAGGGGAACTTCAAAAGAAAACAATAAAAAGTTTAATGATTTTAAAATTATTTCTCTGTTTGGCTTTCAATCGGCTTCTACGGCCATTCATCATCAGTGCTGTTGCCAAGTGAAAAGAACATATGGTGCCAGTGGTAAGGTTTAAGCTTTGGGTGATGGCCATAAAACTTACTTTCAACATAAATTGCTCATCATTCCGTTTAATAGGTATTGGAAATGCTACCAAAAAACACTTCGAACAGCTGTTTGAGGCTGGAGTTACAGATGATTGTTTCAGTTGTTGGTTGCCGGTATTCGTATAAGCCCGTATCTGTGTCCGTTACTGCTGTTACTCCTGTTCAATTTGTACATGGTTTTGTAAAAAAAATTCGCACCCAAAGTCAAATTCTCACATCAGCTGGTTGGTTGGCTGAATAGAGCTGCAAAAGGTTAAAAGGAATACGAATGTAAAGACAAATAAAAATTGAAATGGAAGTGAAAACTAAAAGTGAAATAATTGGTTTTAAACACTTGATCTTCAAATTTCTAGTTGCCAAGAGACAATTATATGAATGTTCATAGTTAAAGACTAACGTACATATCTAAAGTGTCCGCCAAATAACTTTTTTTTGAAAATGCTTTAAAAACAAAAACTACTGAATATTTTCTCAAATTTCTTTTTTTATTTGAAAGTACAATCCTTCCGGTTAATAATGAAAAATAATTTCATTCAAATGGCTGCATCGGCTGGCCATGCAGTAGCCTACACCAGAAGATGCCGATTTTTGGCAAAAAAAAAATCATCTTTTCAGATGAAGCTCATTTTGATCTTGGCGGGTATGTAAACAAGCAAAACTGTCTCATTTGGGTCACAGAAAACCCTCATGCATACATTGAAAAGTCGACGCACCCAAAACGAGTCACTGTTTGGTGCGGATATTGGTCCAGAGGCATAATTGGACAATTTTTCTTCGAAAATGAGCAAGGAGTGGCCGTTATAGTCAATGGCGATCGTTATCGGGTCATGTTGAACGAATTTTTGTTCACAAAAATTAAAGAGGAGGATATTGGCAACATACAGCCGAAGCTACACTCGATGTTTTGCGCCCTGTTTTTGAAGATTGCATTATCAGCCGCAGAGCTGATGTCGTTTGGCCACCTCGGAGCTGCGATTTGACACCGTTGGACTATTATTTGTGGGGTGCCGTCAAAGGTAAGTGTTACGCCGACAAGCCAGAGACAATTGACGCTTTAAAGGACAATATTCGTGAGGCCATTGGTGAAATACAGCCGCACACAATCGATAATGTGCTTAAAAATTGGACCGATCGTGTAGGCTACTGCATGGCCAGCCGAGGCAGCCATTTGAATGAAATTATTTTCCATTATTAACCGGAAGGATTGTACTTTCAAATAAAAAAAGATATTTGAGAAAATATTCAGTAGTTTTTGTTTTTAAAGCATTTTCAAAAAAAAAAAAAAAGTTATTTGGCGGACCCTTTACATACATACATTTACAAAAAAAAAATAGACAATATAACGGGTGGTGAAAAAGTATGGTTAGCACCCATTTGCCTCTGAAATTAGAGAATTTCTAAGTTCTTTTGAGTTCAAATGGAATACAGACGATACAAGGGCGGCACTTGTAGAGCATCCTTGATGCTCTGGCCTATTCTGGCGTAGAAAATCTGGTTGTTGGTAGGAATTTAAGTAGGCTTCGGTCTCGTATAATTGCTGGAAGTAGTGTCGACCTATGTCTGACAGTATGATTTTTATGGAAACTGTTTTGAATGGTGTTCTAAGGTAAATGTTTATTTGTGGTATCACAATGGACATAACCCAACCTACTTAAGGGGTAGTGATCACTCCCACATAATCATAGACAGAGAGATCTTATCCATGATCTGTTCCATTCAGTTCCTTTAAATATTGGACGATCACTTTAAAGATTGCATATCAATCCAATACACTCTCTGAATTTCAAGATTATTCTGAGTGCAAATATGCACGAATGGCGAGCCCCTAGCATGCCCAGTAGAAAGGTTTTTTGATGTCAAAATTATTTTTTCTCTGGAATTTTTATTTATTTATTTATGCCACCCTGTATACAAACTTATTGAACAGGTTTTTCCATGCAAAGTACCATTAATGAGATGGACGGCATATTAAATTATAAAAATATGTATTCCTTGTATTCCTTCTATGGTTTCTTTTACCAAGAAGATGCTGGCACAAGACTTTTCCTATCGAAAGCTCTCTCTGATAGCCAGTGTTGCTATGCGCAAAGGGTTACGGATAATAAATCATAACTGTGAACATAATTTAATTACGTCAGTTTTTTTTGTTGCATTGTACTGCAAATTATAAAAAAGAGGCCACCTATCATTGCAAAATAAGATCAATTGTAGTTTCCTTTCCTTCCCTTTCTTATGTTCTTTTATTTTTTTCTTGGGGTTTTGTTTTATTCTCTTTCTCTTTAATTAATAAATAATTTAAGACAACAATTATTTGTTTCTATGAGTAGTTGTCTGTGATTTAAAAACACTTTCCGCTTTGCAAACTTTAACTTGATATCGTCGTGAGTTTGGTCAATACCACATGCATTGTTCACGTAAAATTCGGTCAGTCAAAGCAAAATAATTTGAGGAACAGTTAATGTGTTGTATGTATAAATGTATGGGTAAATACAGTTATTCTTAGATTGTCTCAAAACAATTTGGCTTGAATACAATCTTCTCATCTCTGCATTTCCCCTTCTCCGCGTAGATTCTTCGAAACTTACTTCCAACTCCACAGAAAGGTTCTGACACTATCATATAGAGACAGGTCTTCACCTGAACTCATTTGCCATGAATTCAGTCATGGCCTGACATCCCGGCTATTTTAGCTTAAACAGACAGTTCCAGTTCCATACAATTCTTGAGTCAAACTCATACGAATCGAGCACTCGGATGGCGGCCTTTCAATTGTTTGCAGGTCTACTGATCATTAAGTAACTCTCCCATCCATTTTCTTTCTATTGCTCTGCGATCTCATGTGAATCACAGATTTAGTACATCGAGCAACAGCATCAGCTCCTTCAAAGGAAGTGTCAGGAAGTTTTGTTCACCCAATATCTACGCTACTCCGAAGCTGATCAAGTACTTCATCGACCACAAGATTTTTCTGACCAGTTTTTGTGAAAAGTCCTCTGTTCTAGAGCCGAATCTAAGAAATTTTTTGGAATGGCTGCGGCCCATAGTGTATTTCCAATATTTCTTCGCGGATGGATGTGACATTATCCGCATTTCTCTTTCAGTAGACTTCTATTAGAGCCAAAAACATGGAGATGGCATATGTGTCCACAATCTGATATCTTTCGAGCCATTCCAGAAAAATCATCCATATTAAGGTAACTTGATTCTGAGTAGCCAGGGTTAATTGTGCGACTTCGAGACTCTTGAGGATAGATTGACTGCCAGAGAGTATATATACATACATGTAGCGTTTCAGATAGGATTTCTCTGTAATTCCTCTTGGAAGATTGAAGATTCTCAGTTAAAGTTATTGATCTGCTTGCTGCCGACCATTTTGTTTCGTCGTTCTACTGGTTTTATACATTGAAAATACAAATTAAAGTCTTTATGCGGCCGGATTTTAAGTGAACAACCCTTTTCATATGGGCAAGGGAAAAACTTGTTAAGGTAGTATTCGTAAAACATATGTACATTAATAAACACATACAGACACAAGAGACATGCATCAGCTGTAGACGTATGAAAGTCTTTGGGCATCATCTGTAGCATTCAGAGACACTATGGCACAGTCAGTCAATGAACACGGTCGGTAAATGTTCATTTCAAACAAAAAAATTAAAAAAAAAAGAAAATCAATAAAAATAAAAAAAAAACAAATTCGTTTAATTTGTAATTCTACAAGTGGAAAATATATGTAAATAAATAGAAAAAAAATTTTAAATAAATTCTTATTAGAAATTTAATTCAACGAAATGTAAATGAAAATGTTCAAAGCAATAAAAAAATTAAAAATTAAATTTTTAAAAAATAATTTGACAATAATTGAGGGCAGTTTTAGTTATAAAAAAGTTATAAAAATAAAAAAAATTGTTTTTAAATAATTAAAGAAATTATTTTAAAAAAATATACGAAAAAAAATATTAAAAAAATGTAGAAAACGTATAAAAAAGTATGAAAAATGAACAAAACCGAAGCATTTAAATTCAAAATTTAAGGTTTTAAGAAAGTGTACTTTAAAACTAAAGATTATTAATTGTTTTTATTAATTTAATGGAATAAAAATTAATGAAATAAATTATAAAAATTATGATTTTTTAAATGTCTTACAAGTTATTGAAGACGCAAACCATTTGTAAAATATACATCATCAGTTGTGATTGCACAATTTTTATATTATACATCCAAAATAATACCAACAAACATCGTTTAAAAACAAAATTTAAAATGATAACAATCATAGTCTTTAATTAAAAATATTAAATAACCATTAATAGTATAAATTAATAAATTAAAAATAAAAAACAAAAACTATTGAACGACAGAGACAATAAAAATTGTTGCAAAAATTATTTGAATAAAATTTAAAAAAAGGAAAAAAAATTTAATTTAAATTGTGGAAATTTTTTTCGAAAAATATAAATTTTAAATGAAACTTAATTGAAGTCTATTTACTATTGCTTAAATGTCAAATAGGCACTAAATTGTTCGATAGTGTCTTCTATATAAATCCACGTTCCTACATAGAAAAAATCAGTACCATTACTCTAATTGTGCTAAAGCTTTCGGGGTATCCTTGTTTTATTCAAATATAAGCAGTGGTGTTGTCGAGCCGGAACGCTCCGGAACGTCGTACCGGTACTTCCTTTTTGGACAGGAACGCGATGCGGAACTAAAGAAAGGCTGACATTTTGAAAAAAAAATTGAAAAGAATTGCTGATTTTTTTTCTAGTTTTTGACGAATTTTTATATGTATTTTTATAAACAAGGGTTTGAACCGAACCCGAACCGGAACAAAAACCGGAACAAACCTTCCTGTTTTTCCGAACCGTGAACCGGAGTCCGAAACGCGTTCCGGTAAAAAAAAATTAGCACAACACCACTGAATACAAGGACATTTAAATTATCACGCCTGGCTTGTTTCAGCAAGCGGTCCTTTTGATAGAGTTTTTTTTATCACCTTTTCGTTTGGTAAACCGGCGATAACGTGACGAATGTTGTTTTTCAAATGCTCCAACGATAATCGTGAACCATTCATGACATACATTGGACCAATCCTATTGCTCTCAGGCGATTTAAATGTCAATGAAAATCACGTAAGAATTGACATTCGAAGTGGCGAGGACAGCCTCAGCCTCCAGAGTCTTCAAACGAGTAAATATCTGCTTCTGAAAAACACTGCAAGCAGTTGTCATTCAGTTTACAATGAAACACAAGGCGCGGGAACGATACAATTTGTTTCATTCGTAAGTTTCCTTTTCATCAGCGGAATGTAGGAGTAATTGCTCGCGCGCTGTTTGCAACAAATTCCAAATTCTCTCGAGCATAGGGCTCTACGTCTCGCACAATGCTTGAGGTATAACAGAAAATAGTGGTAGAAGTAGCGTAAGGGCCCTCGAAAAAGAACTCCTGCACGAATAGGAATAATTTCTGGAGCTGATTTTTAGTATGTAATGAGATTTGCTCTGACAATGTAAAATAATTTTCCAAAACAAATACAACAATTCTCTTAAGAATACCTTAACGTTGTCATTTAAATGTAGAGTACTTACCGTTCGTTCCATATCCACTGATGGCCATGTTTCATGTTAACAAACGATTTGATTACGTGCTGTCACTTAACCATCTCTAATGTGTTCCGCAAAACACTTTTACGTACTAAAGGAGTGTGAATCTCTTTCATTTCCATTTTTTTTTTGCTTCTTCTTCTTGTTCTCACATCAGCACAAAGCATAAATTGGCAAAAAGAAGAAGAAAAAATTAAAAAAAAGGAAAAAACAATGCATCCAACAGAGAGAATGTCGATATCATTTCATGTTCAAGATCATCTTCATGTGGCATGCATACTCGTAATTATTTCATTCTTAAAAATCCTTTTTAAATAGTGAAAATTCAATTACAAAAAATTTATGAAGACAATTTTAAAAATTTAACAAGTTTAAACCACAAATACACACATTCGCACACGCGCGGTAACAACGAGTGTTTAAAAGAAAAATTGCAAATTTAAGAAAAATTCAAGAGTAGAAATGAACAAACGAGCGAGCGTATGGTAGGTAGGATTACATGTGTGTGCATGTATGAACGAACATAGTATGTAATGAGTGTGTTGGTGTGTGAGAATACATGACAAAAAGTCATAAATATTGACCGAAATAGTGAAGATAAGATCGACAAAACTTTAAAACAAAAGACGTTCTTACAAAAAAAAAAACAACAAAACAAAATTCACCAGTAATGTATTTGTGTGTTTGTATGTATATGCGAATATTGTATTAAAATATATGTATATAGACAGCGTAAAGCGTGAAACAAGAAGCAATTTGCAACAAAGTTGCCAAAAAACATAAAAACCTAACCAAACAAACAGCGCAACGTATAAGTAACGTGCCAATTCCGCCAAAATCAGATTCTCATCTCTTTAATACACGTGCATATATATGCACATCATGCATATGCAGAGTACACACTAACGATCATATTAAATAAGAACAGGAATTAAAATAAATGCCAGCATCCCTCCGTGCGGCGACGGCAACTAAAATCCAAACAACAAAAAGAAAAAAAAAGCAGAGAAAAAAGTGAGTAAATTTACGTGTAGCAACAAACGAAACAAGCAAGAACTTTACTGAAAATAACACACATACGTATGTATGTATGCATGCAGGTACGTGCGCGCTTATATTAAATAACAAGTGTCAATAAATTGATAGCTCACGTGCCATTCATATGTAAGCGAAGGGTATAGCTAAACTACCGAAAGCAACGTCATCACTAGCAACAACAATAACAGCAACAGCCACCACAATATAGGCAGGCATAGTTTATGATAAAAACTTGTTTGACAACAATAACGAAAATAAAACCAAAACAATGCCTTCAACAGCTGTTGACTTAACAAAAGAGAAGGATAAACACTGTAACACTTATCGAGAGACCGGCATTTTTGTAACACATACAAAATTAAACTCTAAATATAGCAACATTATCAGTAACATGTTATTTACCATATGTTTGCTCTCACTTTATCTCATACCACAACAATGTTTAGCAACATTTGCAACAACAACATTGCCTACAACCTTAATTAAAGATGTTTACAAGCCCAATAATGTACCCTCAGCACCATATGAGTGCGGTAGTTTGGATTTGCGTAATAATTGTGATGATTTTTATAAATTAATAAATTGTACCGTTATAACGGGTTTCCTTAATATAGCCCAATTGCCGCGCAATGAAAGCGATTGTGATTTTAATGATTATCAATTTGAAAATCTAAGGGAAATTACCGATTTTCTTGTAATAATGGAAGTGCGTTATATGACCAGCATTAAAACCATGTTCCCTAATTTAGCTGTGATACGTGGCCAACAGTTGTTTTTAAATTATGCTTTAGTCATAACCTCAAATACTGATTTGGAAAAGGTAGGTGGCCCACAAACAAATTAATTCTTTTCTTTTATTTATGTGGTATTTTTTTGCAGTTGGAATTCAAATCTTTAATAGCCATTCAGAGAGGCCATGTCTTGCTTGATAGCAATCCTAAGCTATGCTATGTGGAAAAGGTAAATTATTGCCAAGTTCATAATATTTAGGAAACCAATGCTAATATAAATATGTTACTTACAGATAAATTGGTCTCGCTTGACTTTAAGGCGTGGCAAAAATACCATAATTTGGGATAAACGTGCACAATGTCCTGAGCAGGCCAAATGCAATGGCTGTAAAAGGGATTCCTGTTGGTCCAACGATGTATGCCAGAAACTAGAGACGGATAGTGTCTTATCATTAATGCAGTAAGTTTATTAAAATTTGTAGGATGGATGTAAAGCTTTTGAAATAATTTTCTTTAAATAGAGACTCCAGTGAATGTCATCGTTTGTGCTTGGGTGGCTGTTATAATCACACGGCCCAGGGATGTGTGGTATGCAAAGGCTGGTCGGATCATGGCACTTGTGTGGATGTATGCCCTCAAGATAAATATGCCTCTAGTCATTATTTACGCTGCTATTCAAGGGAAGAGTGCATACAACAGAAGAAACAAGTTATTTATAAGAATACCTGCGTAGACATATGTCCCGGTGGTTATAAATTAAATGTAGGGATGGAATGTCTTTCCCATATAGTTCTTTGGTTTTCAGTTTTTGTTTTTCATTTTAAATTTATTTAGAATGCCACAAAAGAGTGTGATTCCTGTGGAGGAATAAATAATTGCACAAGGATCTGTAAACCAAGAGCCAATAGTGATCCCGTAATTTACATATCCAGTCTAATGCAAGTCGAAAACCTTAAAGGCTGTGAAATTTTGAATGCCACTGTTATGGTGAATATCAATGAATATTTCGATCATGACAATCTTATGGAGCACCTGAAGGATATACGTGAAATTACCGGCCATTTGAAAATCAATAGGTGAGTTGTTAGTTCACTGTTAAATTTCGTTTTAATTTTGCTTTTAATTTTTTGTTGATTTTCAGATCACCTTATCTTAACTCTTTGAAATTTTTTCAAAATCTGGAAAAGATCCATGGCTTTGTCCTCGAGAACAAACTGTATGCCTTGATTGTCTATAATAATAAAAACCTTTCCGATTTGTGGTTGCCTCAGGCTGGATTTGAAATTGCCAATGGCGGCATGTATATACACGCCAATGATAAATTGTGTAACAGGCGCATTACACAATTCCGGGAGAAGGTTAAGCATGATCGCAGTCTAGATTCAGTGCAAACAAGTGATCAAGAGGTCCTATGCGCGCCTGCTAAACTGAATTTATATGTAAAGGTATATTTAAATTAGCTTTGGCCATAGTTCCCAATTAACAATTTCTGTTTGTCTTGTTAAAAAGATTTTAAATCACCGTTCTTTGGAATTTACATGGCCTAAGGAACAAACCTCGTCTGAGGTGGAAATAATTTATCGGCCTTTAAACGATAACGAAGTGATTACGGAACATAGTGAATTGGATACGGATGTTTGCAAAAGAATAAATTGGCGTCGTGAATTAAAATTTCCCCATGAACTCAATGATAACGCAACACATTACTCCTACACAGTAAACAATTTGGAACCCCATACCCGATATGCCGGTTTGGTGAAAACCTTTGATGGCGAAGATATTGCAAAAGAGGCTAGAAGTGAAATAAAATATGCCACCACTTTATATGACATACCTTTGCCGCCGAAAATCCTTATCAAATCCAAATCTTATGATTCTCTACATATAGAATTTTCTCCAGCTCTAAGTCCGCTCGATAATCAAGTGGTGGACTACTATATACTGCAGGTTTACAGCCTGCCAGACAGTAAACAACAATTGGATACTCGTGACTATTGTGATGAACCCATTTTGAATTATAAAGATATCCATGAGGATTATGACGACTGTTGTACACGTCGTGAGGAAGAGCGTAAGGATCAGTTGTTTTTGCAACAATTGCAAAAGGATTTCTCTTGTTCCCTAGATCACCAGGAGTTTTGTCATGTTAACGGCAAGGAAAATAATGTTACAAATTTACCTGCTGCAGTACCTTCGAAACGTTTTGAAGCCTGGGAAACGAATTATACCATAAGGTCTTTGGAGCGTTTTCATTTGTATGTGTTGCAAATACAAGCCTGTAATCATGCCGGTTGTAGTTCTCATACAATGTTAACCACTAGGACTAATTATTCCACAGCTGCCGATAAAATCTATGATTTCACGGCCTGCAAAATGCCTTACAGTTATGACTATAGGGTCCACTTCACCGAACCGCAGTTACCTAATGGCTTTATAACATCCTACGCTTTACACTTTCGCTATTTGACTAGTAATAATGCAACCCACAATCATAATGAATTGCTGTGCATCACTCGTTTGGAACATGAGCTCAATAATTTTGTATATACTGCACGTTTCAATTACACTTTTAATGAAGCCGCTGTGCGTGTTCACTCCTTGGGTCAACACATTTTAATCGGCTGGTTTAATATAACCACTTGTCCCACTACTAAGCTAGCGGGGCGTGGTCAAGGTTGGAATATTTTTTTGGTATTCTTTTTAATTGGTGCTGGTGGTACAGTCGTATGGATATGCTATAAACGACGCTATTGGCGCCAAATACCTCAGCTAAGACGTTATTTACCATTGCATTTGGACTGGAGATATTTAACGCCTGAAACCGACAGGTCCGAAGATCGTCAGATTCTAGTGGATGGTTTCGAATCTGTACGATTTCATAACAGTCCAGATGAAGATATGAAATATTTGGTGCATTAGCTTAGACCTCGAAATAAATATAAATAAAAAGCTTTTTTAAGGAAATCTAAAATAAAAAAGGAGAGTTTTGATGGATCGAGAAAATTACGAAAAAGGTTACTAAGTTAGTTAGTTAGTTTTTAAATACAGAGAATTTTGAAGGCAATTTTTAATTTTTTAAGTGTGGGGAATTTTGTAGTTGTGGTGAGTTTCTAGTGTGGTGAGTTTTTACAAAATGTGGTGAATAAAATCTAAGTGTGGTAAATTTTGTAGTTGTGGTGAGTTTCTAGTGTGGCGAGTTTTTACAAAATGTGGTGAATTTATCTGATGTGGTAATTAAAATCGAAACTCACTAAAGTGCCGTTATTCGCAATGGTACTGTGTTATCATATATCCATGTACTGTATATCGTGACTTGGACGGTGCGTGTCTGGAATAAGTAATTTTCCAATCTTTTTGTCGAGGCATTGTTTTGTATATGAGAAACATGTAGTTAAGTTAGTTTTTCTATTTCATTCCGTACAGTATTAAGTACAAATAAATATTTTTTATAAAAGTACCATTTGATGCAAAAAGGTACTCTTTCAGTACTATTTCAAAGTTTCAATTTTGCAGCTCTGTCTAGATCACATTTGACCCCATCTTCATCAATGAGGTTTTGTAATGTCGTTTCCGTAAATGTGTTTTAAATTTTTTTTAGGAATTTAATACTTAACCCACATTTATTATTCTGCTACTACTTAACAACAGATGGACCTTTTTAGGTTTGTAAATTGGCTAAATAAAGTACAAAAAAATTATTGTACATCTGGCTACACCATAAAACTAATAATTAAAAAATAATTAATTTTATTTGTTTATTATTTAACAATACAATCTTAAGTAAATTTTCTATTTAAGAATTAAAAATTATATTTTTTAATTAATTTCAAATAGTTTAAATTCCATTTCAAAAACTTAAGCGATTAATTTTGTTTAGCATATGGGCAACACTCATCGTTGTTCACAAGTAAACAAAAGCCGGCAAGAAGCAGCAGGATTTTAATTGTTGTGAATTTTGATTTTAATTGTTGTGCTTTTGGAATTTTAGTTTAAAAATTTAATTAAAGTGTACAATAATAAAGTGTTAAAAATAAATTAACAATTGCTGTAAACAAAGTGTTTAATAATAAACAATCAATGAAAGTGTGAAAATTACGCCATGGTAAGTCAGAAAGTAAGGTTAATTTTTTTTGTAATGATACCGTTATACTTGATATTTTACTTATTTGATGCCCCATTTTAATAGTTTAAATACAAATTTCTTAGCTTTGTCTCTTGCCTGCCCTTACATTCTCCTACCAAACGTTTATTACACCATAAATCCGAAGCTATAGTTCTGGCTTCAGCTGTGCGCACACCATGGACAAAATTTCAAGGTCAGTTGGCTACTGCCAGTGCTTGGCAGCTGGGCCGATTGGCTACGGACACTGCGGTAAAGCAATCGGCTGTACCTTTGGAGGATATCAAACATATAATTATGGCTGAAAGTCCTTTGATACAAAAAGACCAGGGTTTCATATTCTCTGATTTTCTTAAAAAAAGTAAATACTGTGGCATAGAAGCTAGTAAAGAAACAAATTTATTATCCTTTATAAAAGCTTTGGATATACTTAAATCCCAGCCAGAAGCGGTAGTGGTATTAGGTGGTTTGGAATCTGCCACACAAAGTCAACATAAACATGAGGTTTTAGCCACAAATTTGGACCTGTTGGCTGATATATCACCTTGTCTTGTAGAAAATTATATTGAGGAGAGCAAATTAAAGTTTTTGCAGGCCCAAAACGAAAACATATTCGAAAGTGAGGTGGTTGCTCTAACAGTAAAGCAGCGTGTGGATCAAAGAAATGTCATTAAAGAGGTTAAGCAAGACGAAGTGTGCGCTGAAACAATTAAAGACCCCTGTAATCCATTGCCCTACAGCGATGGTGCTTCGGCTTTGGTATTGTGTACACGTTCAAAGGCTCACGAATTAAATCTATCACCCTTGGCGGAAATAGTTGCATATGAAAGCGTTACAAGCACACGGTCTATAATAAAAAATTCTGTTGAATGTATAGAAAATCTGTTTGCCAAAGGAACAATTGCCTTAAATAACATACAACATTGGGAAATAGATGATTATATGCCTGAATTAGTTGTTTGTCTAAAGCATCATTTTAAGCTTGATATGGAATTAATAAATCCTCAGGGAAGTTCTTTAATTATGGGTCATTCACCAGCGGCTTCTTTTCCTAGACTTGTTACACATTTGACTCATGCTTTGAAGCCTCAACAAAATGGTTGCGTTGTTTCCTTTAACAGCAAAGAAACCTTGGCTTTAATAATTAAAAAATTGTAAGTTTTATTGATATTTCGATCACATTTCTTTGCTGTTCAATAATTACTTTGTAAATCTTTATATTTAGGCCCTCGGTTTCTTGTGGCGAAAGCTTACCTCTTATTACTTTATATACTAAAGATCCTTGCCCTTTGTGTGATGTTCTGGTGGAAGAACTGGAGACTAATTTTCCGGGTGAATATAAATTGGAAAAAGTTTATATTGATACCAAAGAAAATGTTAGATTTTTACGTTTGTATCGTTTCGATATACCCGTGGTATTTCTTAATCAACAATTTCTCTGCATGCATCGTTTAAATCATAGATTGTTAAGACAAAAGCTTGATTTATTGAAACAACAATAAAATATAATTTTAAAATCTTTAAAACTTTAAATGTTTGTTGGCTCCTTGTGGCAATAAATATTTGTTCTCAATAAATATAAAATTTAATCCTTACGTTGTTGTCACAGTCCATTTTACGGTCTCTTAAAACATTTCTCCCATGGGTTTGACAGTTATTTCATGTATCTAGAAGTTAAGAAAGCATAATAATTATAGTGAAACAAATATATTCTTCACAAATAACATACCTGCACATGTGGCGGCACTTGCAAAGCATACAATACAGCATCTGCTATATTCTTGGGTTCTAGGCGTGCCATGTCTTTGACATAAAAATGTATTTCTTCAGGAAAAATATTCGTATTAACTGCTCCTGGACATATACCCTAAAATTATAAACAATTTAATTATTCTAAACATTAAAAAAAAACATTTTTCACCCACCGTAACTCTTATCTTGCTCTTATGCAATTGAAATTCCTGGCGATATGTTTCTGTCATAGCAGTAATGGCAAACTTAGTTGCTGGGTATATATTAAATGAGGGCAATACATCAATAAAATTCAATACTTGTTGGCCAGCTATACTATTAATTATGACAACATGGCCTTCATTTCCTCTTTTATGCATAAGTTGAAATGCTTCTCTTGTACACCATAAGACACCCATAATATTTGTATTAATAACCTGTTGTATTTTTTCCGTATTACCTGGTGCCACCAGTTCGGTTTCCCGGGTTATGCCTGCATTATTTAGCAAAATATCAGCACCGCCTAATTCTTTTTCCGTCCATTCAAAGGCCTTTATGACCTGTTCCTCTACGGAAACATCACATTTTCTTGGTATAAATAATGATTTTTGATTTTCGGGCAATGTGCTCTGCAACTCTTTAAGTTTATTTTCTCTGCGTGCCAGGCCAACCACACGTATGCCCGATGCAACTAAAGCTCTTGCACAAGCAGCTCCAATGCCACCACTAGCTCCCGTAACTACCGCTAATTTATTACACCAACGTTCCATGTTGAATAACGAATAAATCAGAAAATTTTAAAGTTTTCTTTGATTTCTTATTGAGTTTGAGTGCGGTATCGATTTGTTTGCATTGCTTTGGTTTCTTGTTTCTTTGTGGCTTGTCATTAAACTGAGGGAAAGGTAAATGGAAAGCATAAATGAAAACATTATTGATGTCAAAACATATTGTGTGGTCTTATGGGAAATGAGTTTAACAAAAGGTAACAAGAAATTATTTTTGAAGTATTGGTTATACCTTCTTCGTGGTAAACGACGAGGTGGTGACATGGCGAGTGGACTTTTCACTGCAGAATAGAGGAAATTGCAAAATCTTCATGCTACCCAGATTGTGCCGTTCTAGTATATAATGGGACTGGAAATTGGGAAAGGAATCTTTTAGAGTTTTGGTTTTTTCACGGGATATTGAACCTTGAGGGCGAGAACTAGTATGTGAAACCGGAGCACCTCTTCTTTCTGCAGCTTTGTGGTTATGTGAAAGAGCTGGACAGAATGTCGCGTGTCTTTGGACTAGCGGGTAGAGGTGCAGACTGTTTGTCAGATTCTTGGGTTTGTTGAGTTAGCCTCTTCTAGGATTTCTGATATTAAGAATTTGTGATTTGACTCTGTTATTCTCTCCCTCTTTTCTCTTATTTTTACTTTGCTTTTAACCCATTATTGCCCGAATTACTTTTTTTCTAACGGTTACTGTTTTGTTTTTTACACTCAATTTCCTCTCAGAGCATAAAAACTAAGGCAACCTCTGCTGGCAAGTTGCCACTGGGTACTAATGGGTTAAAAACCTATTATCTGTATGTTTTGCTTTCCTTTGTCCTCTTTTTTGGCCCTAAACCCAATGGATCTCTTCTCGTCTCCTAGTGTAGGACTTTCAGCTGCCATCTTAACTAAGCCTTACCAGAAATCGAATGTGATTTGGATACCCGTACCCTCATTAAGTTAGTAGTGTATATTAGAATTTGAGTGACCCCTACTTCTACCAGCTGTAAGGCCATTAAGGCTTACTTAGTTGCTATAAAAGAAGATTTATTCATGTTTTCTTTTTGAAATCACAATTTTTTATTTAATTTCTTTATTTTAATATTTTTACACGACAAAAATTCTTTTTTTTTTGAATTAATTAATTAATTATTTAATATTAATTAATATATTTTAATTTATATTTATATATTATAATATACCATATATTATTATATTTATCTCACAAATACATATTACATACTAAGCATATATAATTAAATTATTTTATTTTATTTATTTGTATTATATTTTATAAATTTATATAATAATATTTATACTTATTGAATATTTCACAAAATAAACATTTTCTCATTACGTTATTTTTTATAGAAATTAATAATATTTTTTAAATCTTAACGAAGAATGTTTGCATGAAAATTGCATTTGAAATGTTATGATTTTATGTATCGTATCGTATCGTATGGTATTGTATATATTTTGGATGTATGTACTTTAAAAATGGATGTGTTACTATTTACTTTAAGCGTTGTTGATTTTCTTTTCATTTTGCAATTGTTTTTTTTTTATAATTTTATTTAATTTGTTATTGCATAACTGTGATGATAATAATGATAAAATTTGATTAAAAAAAATTGTAAACTTTAAAGGAATTTTAAAACAAAATTAAAATTTTTAAAATAATATTTTCAATTTAGTAAAATTACCAAAAAAAAATTGATATGAAGGGTGGCTCAGATAGGACCTAGTAGTGTTAAACACGTAGAACTATTTTAGTTTCTATACGATTTGTATTTGTTGTATAATTAGTGTATGCAGCAACTAGTCAAATTGTCGAATTTTTATTATTCTCGTCAGCGATCAAATGCCATTATTTTAGATTAGTTCCCATGTTTAGAAATTTTCTAAGCTGTTTTGAACATCTGGTTTACGTCCTTATATATGTTTTCATAGAAATATTCACATAGAAATCAATGTGGTAGTCTGTGCATTAGAGTAAGGAAAGTTATTTGTTTCCACTCTCCATTTGATTATTTCTAGGCCAATATTTCAGAGAAGTTTAAAGTGGAGAACCTAAATTGTTTAAGTAGTGCTTCCAATAACAGCTATAATACGTAATGCTTCTTACGCAACTAGTAAAACAAATTTGTCTTATAGGTTAAGTTTCGAGATCGTAGAAATCTCTTTTCTATTTAAGTGATCAAGTCATCACACTCAACCGTGCATTGTGAAGTTCTAAAAATCCCTGGACAATATATTAGCATCGCCTATAGCCTATAACAGTTATCGACCAATGAAAACAAACAATTTTTGTGGCATGTTACAGACCTATATACCCGTACTTTTTGTCTCCCGCTTTGTGAACTTAGATTTTTTGTAAATACAGTTAACGCTTAAACTCCGGATGTAAGATGGAAGGAGTAAAAACGTTTTATGCAGTAACACAGGACTTAAGTACTTAAACGGATTTTCTAAAATTTAAATTATTTAGTTGAGCAGACCCATTACTACATATGGATGGTAACTACGCTTAGACGAATAATACCAGCGTCATTTACATTACAGCAAGAAAATTCTTCAATTCTTCGGTTCGAGCATTAAACCGGTCCAATTAATAGTGAGCCTGTATAGAATTCGGAGCAACGATAAATAAAACTCATGACTACCGAAAGATATAAAGTTACAAAGGATAAGATGGCCATATAATCCGATTGAATACTAATGCCATAACCCGGGAAAATATGTTTCAGAAATCCACCAAGCAGAAGAGCAGACGTTCGAACCAATAGTTGGTGTATAAGTGAGTTAATGTTCAATCTTTAAATGCTAAACATACAAATACATTATGGGAGAACATACTGTGCCTGCTATCTGAAACAAATCTGTTAAAGGGAACCTATCTACGTCGAGTGTTGTCAGTTAGTTGCACGTGTTTAACACTTTTAAGTCTTGTTTGGGCCAACCATTCGTACAATAATTGGACAATAATTATAATCTTTTAAAAACCGATCTATATTTTAAATATTCATAAAAAGAATCGTTTTACTTAAGAATTCATATATGAATTCTTGAAGAATTAAATTTTCTTTCGATTGATTTTCTCTTATAACTTTAGTTTTATACTATAATGCATTGTATGGTTGGTTGGTTGGGTTGCTTGTTTGTTTTATATTTAATCCTGCTTTAATACTTATTTATACTCTGTTTAAATGGATTTCGTTAGTTGACCTTTTTTTCTGTATTCTTTGTTTTTGTTAAAAATTCTAATTTCGAAAAATGTTCGAATTTATTTTTTTATTACTATTTTTAATTTTTTTATGTGTGTTTTTCTGGTTTGTTTTGCTTATGATTTCAAAAAAAGGAAGCCTAGTATTATTATAAGCAATAATTTTACGATGTGCTTTTTATGGGCAGCAGAGTTTTTAATCATTCTTTTGGGTTTTCTTTTATTTGTTAAAATGATTTAAATTTTGTTTATTTATTTTTTTTGTTAAAAATGGAAACAAAAACTAACTAAAAAGAAATGCACAATTATAAATCGTTTGTTGTAGTCATTACTGGTTGTAATTTTGTTAAGTTTGTTTTGTTTGTTGGTTTTTGAATTGTAAAGTGAGTTGTTTTGTGTGTCAAAATTGTCTAAAAAAAAGATTCTTATTCTTCTTATTGTTTTTATAACGGTAGGTTGGGATTTAAATAGAGATTTAAATATATATTTTTTTAATGTTTTTCTATAGTTATTTTGAACAATTTTCCAATAATTTTTTCTTTACTTTAGTTTTCTTTTTGTATTTTTGTTTTGTTTTTTAACACTTAGAATTGTTTTTGTAACATAATTGCAATACTTTTTCTTTTAATAATCTTGTTGTTAATTTAAGAAATAGTTTAGGTAATGCTTTCTTAGTTTTCTTTTTCTGTTTGTTTTTTTTTTTCATTAAATACAATGGAAATTTATTTTTATTTTTGTTTCATTACTTTAAATATATAATTAATATATTTGAAATAAGATAATAATATTCTATAGTTTATAACATTTATAGGGTAATTTATATAATTTTGTTTACTCTCATCTTCATCTTCATTTTAATATTAATTTTCAATTTCTTTTTGTTTTTAAATATAAATTATTAAATTTTTCTCTGTATTATTATTATAATTTAGCAATTATTTATATTTATATATATATTATGTATGTATATAGTATAGTTTTCTTTTCTTCTTGTTTGTAGTTTGTAATAGTAGTAGGTTGGTTTGTTGTTGTTGTTGTTGTTTTTATTGAAAAAAAGTCTTATTTTAAATTAATAATTTATGCTACTATCTTGGATTTTCCATAACAACCTGTTTAAAAGCCCCGGCAGAGACACGTGACTTAAGCTCATGGTTACCAAACGAAGTAGTGCCATCTTTGCCTATATACAATTGTAAACCAGAAGCTATAGGAAGAAAAGAATACAAATATTTAATTATTTTTTAATATAACATAAAGTATAGAACTTAAAAATGCGAGATTTCGATCAGATAACAACTTTTACACATGGTTTGTGTCTTGGCTGACTTAGTCATTGAAAGAACGTAGAAAATGGCTTGCTTTGTTTTTTTACTAAAAAATTAGCCATTCTGTGCTGAAAAAGGTTCTCGCAACTTAACGTGTTCTCCCACCAAGTGTTATAAAGGGTCCGCCAAATAACTTTTTATTTTGAAAATGCTTTAAAAAAACTACTGAATATTTTCCCAAATTTCTTTTTTTATTTGGAAGTACAATTCTTTCGGTTAATAATGCAAAATAATTTCATTCAAATGGCTGCCTCGGCTGGCCATGCAGTAGCCTACACGATCGGTCCAATTTTTAAGCACATTATCGATTGTGTGCAACTGTATTTAACCAATGGCTTCACGAATATTGTCCTTTAAAGCGTCAATTGTCTCTGGCTTGTCGGCGTAACACTTAGCTTTGACGGCACCCCACAAATAATAGTCCAACGGTGTCAAATTGCAGCTCCGAGGTGGCCAAACGACATCAGCTCTGCGGCTCATAGTGCGATCTTCAAAAACAGGGCGCAAAACATCGAGTGTAACTTCGGCTGTGTGGCACGTAGCGCCGTCCTGTTGAAACCAAATGTTGCCCATATTCTCCTCTTCAATTTTTGTGAACAAAAATTCGTTCAACATGGCCCGATAACGACCGCCACTGGCTGTAACGGCCACTCCTTGCTCATTTTCGAAGAAAAATGGCCCAATTATGCCTTTGGACCAAAATCCGCACCAAACAGTGACTCGTTTTGAGTGCGTCGGCTTTTCAATGTATGCGTGCGGGTTTTCTGTGACCCAAATGCGACAATTTTGCTTGTTTACATAGCCGTCAAGATCAAAATGAGCTTCATCTGCAAAGGTGATTTGTTTTTGCCAAAATCGGCATCTTCTGCTGCAGGCTACTGCATGGCCAGCCAAGGCAGCCATTTGAATGAAATTATTTTCCATTATTAACCGGAAGGATTGTACTTTCAAATAAAAAAAGAAATTTGAGAAAATATTCAGTAGTTTTTGTTTTTAAAGCATTTTCAAAAAAAATGTTATTTGGCGGACCCTTTAACAATAATCGTTTAAAATTTATCACAAATCAAGCATTTTTAAGTAAAAACATTCCAAATGTAAAATAATTTCGAAAGACTTACTTTCCGCCGATCCCTCTAATTGATCCAATTTTGTATCTTTCAAAATCTCAGCAATTAAAGAGTCCGGATTGACTCTGGTCTCTTCGACACGATCCGATACTCTGGGGCCATCATCCAATGGTCCTTTTTTCCTTTTTTCGGCGGTATTTTTCATACGATCCAATGAACCAGTCTCACTTATAACTAAAGAGCCAGAACTGGGATTCCTAAGTTAAAGTTAGCAGAGATGGTAGTTCCAATTATTTGGCGTAATTCAAAAACATGTTTTTTTTTTATTTTTTGTTTTTTGTTTTGTTTTGTTTTTTTTTGTAACAGCAATACATAACATAAAAAGAAGGTCAGGTCCAAAGTTGGTTGTACAGAGTTTACATTCACAACAAAAATAAAAAAAAGAAAGAAAACAAAACGAACGAAAATAAAGTGTTTGTGAAAAAAAACGAGAAGTAAAAATAAAAAATTATTATTAAATTTAAATTAATTTAAAAAAAAAACAAAAAATAAACATTTTATTTGAATAACTTAGACTAAAGAAATAAAGAAGAACAAGAACTAAATGATTTATTTATTGAACTATTTAAGCATTAAATGACCTTTAAAAGCTTCAGAGAAATGAAAATAGAAAAAACGAAGAACGTAACATAATTTTTTTGTAATGAAGTGCTAGAGTTGAAGTAAAAACAGTGTGTGTACAAACATTTAGAAGAGTGGACTTGAGTGTAATAGGACAAAGGATAATGGATATTTACAAGCCACATACATACATACATAAACTTAATAATTATAATTTTTTTTATTAGTATGTTTTTAGTATTTAAATCGTAAGTAAAATAAAACAAATAATTGACGAAACACAATACATACACATAAAAATGGACAATAATTCATATTTACATTAAAAAAAAAAAACATTGTTCACACAAAATCCGATTCTATTCAAAGTAAATCGCTTACAAATCATTACTCATTTATTGCTATTCAATTTCAAATTTAGTTTTTCCTATAAAAACCCGTGATTTTGTTTCGATAGATCCCTTTAACTACCTATTCGGTGCACATGAGCTGCCGGCTTCTTCCCACATTTGCTGATACTTTTCTATTGCGTAAATAGAAAAATATTCGACTCATGGGTTCACGGGAATTGAATGCAAAATATTTGATGGAGATACCATTTCAGGCATGGTCAATGATGCCTTAATAATATGCAGAAGACTTGCAAGAGATTTTTGAGGGTGCAAACCATGGATTATGCATTGGAAAGTCAACTGTGATATGTTGGGATAATCTTTGAGCAGCTAGAACAACCAGAGACCTCTCTGTGGTATACGGATGTACCGAGAACAGGCATTGGGACAGCAGCAAGTGTATTTAATTTCAAAGTGAAATATTCCGATATAAACATGCCACAGAAATTACAAAGAATGGAGCATACAAATATAATCTGGCAGTCTGGCCGGCGCACTATGTGGCATTTACCCTGAAAAGCGTAAATTTTATCATGATTGTTGCATAATTACCATAATTATGTGGAAATAAGTGCAATTTCGAGGGGAATTTGTATGGGGGCTAGGCGAAATCACGGACCGATTTGAACCAAAATCAGTTGGGTTCATCCTTGGGCCTAATTATCACTAACACTATCAAAAAATTCCAGCCATTAACTCATAAAACACTCCTATTAATTTTGGCCAGGTTATCAGGCAAAATGCCACATAGCGCGGCGTGCGAGCATTCGGCACGAAAATAATATGGGACTGTGTGGGCACCGTGAATTAGCCAGGCTAGGGATCTGTTGGTGATCCAAGATCATAAGGAGGGAACTCGCAGCAATTGGGAAGGCAGATTAAATTACGCGGTAGAGTTTCTATGTCGCTAATAAGAACAGATCCTTTTTGTGGACTGGGGATAGGTTTTGGAAATGCATACTTGGCAAAACAAAACCATATAAGTCTCGAGATCGTACAGGAGTTTTCACACCTAATATTTGCCCTTTCCAAGTGATGCCATTTGTAGTTTTGAATATAAATAACACAATTGATGGAGGAATTTTATTTCACATCGTTTGAGTTACAGTACTGTTTTGGTCGGATTTTAAGTGAACAATGTTTTTTTTATTACAATATCTTATAATGCCTTTGATTTGCAGTTTGTTTAAATGATTTAAATTTCATAATGAATCGTGTCGCTTTTATCCTTTCATTAAATATCATTCGCTAATAAAATCAACATGCTTTTCTTAAAGAAAATCTAAGGAAATCTAAGAAAATTTCATTAAAAACCAACTGAAAAATTGTTTTTCCAAGCAAAAATATGATCACAACACTACTGCATAAAGTAAACTGAAAGATGGAATAAATATTCCATTTCCAGCGTATAAAAAAATGAAACTGAAGAAGAAAAAAAATCTTTTGAATAAATTGTGAAACTATTTTGAGCGTAGAAGGAGGAGGAGAAGGAGGAGAATACAATATTTTTGCAAAATATTCAAGTTTAAAGGCAAAAAAAATGGAACGTAAACGCACATATTAATGCTGGGACGACGCATAAGATGATGAGCAGCAGCAGAAGAAGAAAGCGGTGAAAGCGTAGCTGTATTACCAATAGCACCACAAATGCCTGAAGCAATACTGCCACCCTGCATATCATTGGCCATTAAGGAGGCGGCCGAAGGATTGGACCGCATGCTACAGGCATCTGTAGGACTGGCTGCTAAAGAACTTAAAGCTGCATCACCCAAACGAGGGCTATTCCCACCGCTATTGCTATTTAAAACAACAATACCATCGCTACTACCGCCCACAGCTGCCACACCTGTGGCAGCTGTTGCAGCCGTAGCGCTAATAACTCCTACAGAAGAACATCCCCCGCCACCACTGGCTGGAGAGCTTACTAACGCTTGTTGTTGTTGTTGTTGATGCTGCTGCTGGTGTTGTGGCTGTTGCATATGCTGATGATGTTGTTGATGTTGTTGTTGTTGAGCCAATATTGATGCTGCTGCTGCTGGTGATATGGCATTGCCTGTGAAGGATGAGGAGCATGATGAGGCTGAAGCCGTATTAGCTGGCAAACCATCCACTGTATCGACTGAAGTACATTGAAATGTTATAAGATTATTGCTACCACTACTACTGCTATGGCTACCGTTCGATGACGATGAAGAGGAATGAGTAGATTTTATGCTACTCAATGTACCATACGGTGAACTAGATGAATTCATTAAAACATTATTGCTGGCTGATGACATTGTCGATGAAGCATTCAAAGCAATCGAAGATATTTGACGATTACTGCCGTCCAATAGACGTCTGGGGACACCACTAAAATTACGGCTGCTGCTTGTTTTTTTCCAAGATTTTTTATTTTCATTCATTTCATATTCAAGAACGTTTTTTTCGTTTTTGTTTTTGTTTTATTGAAATTAATTATAAAATCCATTTAATGAAGCATAAAAAGTAAAGCAAAATTGTTGGACCAAAGAAAAAAAAAAACATGAAGTGAAAGAAAAATAATGCAAAATAATGAATGTATTGTTGATAGTAGTCGCAGACTTATTTGAGAGAGAAAGAGAGTTTTTTTTTTATTTTCTATTAACAAAACAAAGAATTTAACACAAAACCATGAAACAAAAATTCTATACAGAAATAATATTTAAAAACAAAAAAAAAAAATTAAAATAAAATGTTAAGGAAACAATTTTTTGTTTAAAAAGCCTTTTAAATCAATTGGTAGGTTTTTTCTTCTTATTTTTCTGTTGTTGTTATATGTTAAATGGAATTGTATTTGAAATGAGATTGTATTGTATTTATTTATAAAACATGTACGTACTATTTTTAATTTTCTTTTGTTTCTCGTTGAATATAAAAGCAAGAAAACAATTCTAATTTCTAATTTTAACAAATATTTTCAATAATTTAAAATAACCTTTTAGGCTATAAAGAGTTAAATAACCCCTACTAAAGGGTGTTTTTTATAGAGGTATATTATGGATTATACGATTGACATGAATTTTATTTATCCGAAAGATAATCTTGTGGCATTACATTTTAAATATGATTTCTGTCATATGACCGCCATGGCTGGCGCGGATGTAGTCCAATCTGGACGTCCAATTTTCGATGACTTTTTCCAACATTTGTGGCCGTATAAAGGCAATAATACGGCGAATGTTGTCTTCCAAATAGTCAAGCGTTTGTTGCTTTACCGCATAGACCAATGACTTTACATAGCCCCACAGAAAATAGTCTAGCGGTGTTAAATCACAAGATCTTGGAGGCCAATTCACAGGTCCAAAACGTGAAATTAGGCGGTCACCAAACGTGTCTTTCAATAAATCTATTGTGGCACGAGCTGTGTGACATGTTGCGCCGTCTTGTTGAAACCACATCTCCTGGACATCATGGTTATTAAATTCAGGAATGAAAAAGTTTGTAATCATGGCCCTATACCGATCACCATTGACTGTAACGTTCTGGCCACCATCGTTTTTGAAAAAGTACTGACCAATGATTCCACCAGCCCATAGAGCGCACCAAACAGTTAGTTTTTCTGGATGTAACGGTGTTTCCACATACACTTGATTACCTTCACTCCAAATGCGGCAGTTTTGTTTGTTGACGTATTCAACCAGAAGTGCGCTTCATCGCTAAACAAAATTCGCTTATGAAAATCGGGAACATTATTTTCGAAATAAAATTGCACTATTTGCAAGCGTTGTTCAGGCGTGAGTCTATTCATGATGAATTGCCAAACCAAACTGAGAATAAATCACTTGACAGCTGTTAAATCGGTCGCCATCTTGAAAAGTAATGCCAACTTAAAGTTCTATACCTCTATAAAAAACACCCTTTATAACTTATTTATTGGGTGTATAACTTACAACCGGTTTGCGTCTTTAATAACTTATAATATATAATATTTTTTGCTAAGAAAATAATGAATTTTTGTAATATTATCTGCCGAAACTATCATTTGTTGTCGTTGTAATAAATGTGTAAATAGAAGGAGTATAGTGCCTATGACATGTAGATGGATGACAGAGGTCCTATTCACTCGGTCTACGGAAGCATGGATAGTAGCTCACCTATTTTTAAGTTATACACCCAAGAATTTATAAAATTTTTATTTGAATCCTTTAAGAGTTGAATTAAATTTAATAAATTCTCTTACAATTCGATATACATATGTTTTTAATGTTACACAGAAAGCTTGTATTCCATAGCATGAGAATTTAAAATGCAATATGGCTATGATATGTCCGAAACATACCCGTCCGTACATACTCTACAAATTGATTTTTTTTCTCTGAAGGTTACAAAGCATGAAATTTGGTACTGGCTGACTGACTAACTGAAAGTATATACCAGGGTCGCTGTGTCCACTTCTATGTTCTATAAATCTATTCGTAGTAAAATTCAATTTAAATTTAAATCCAAAGTAATATAGAAGAATTTTTTTTGTCTCATATGGTTTATTTCATGGTACATATGCACATCTACTATGTACTGCCATTGTTGCCCCTATTATAAAACTATAATGACGCATAGTTACGACAACGTCAACGACAATTGCTATGCTTTAAATCAAGTGCAATAAGGATATAAATCACCATCACATTATACGAATCGTCTATATACATACATACATAGATACCTATGTATATATAACACAAAATATATAGAAGAGAAGGTCATTTAAAAGAAATTTAAATTGAAAATGAAATAAATCAGTGCAGTGCAGTGCAGTGTAGCTGCTACTTGTTACATAAACCTATTGAGCTACAAGTTTACAATAAAAATTTCTGTTTTCCGTATTCCCCAAATGCATAGGGAGGCTCTATAATCATTCATTCAAGGGGCAAGTAATAGATTTTGTAAAATGTAAAATTGAGCAAAAACAACTTCGAAAACAATATAAAATCCCTAAAGGCAGTAAATACAGGGGTCGGCAAGCATAAATGTTATCAATTTTCGACTTTTGCAAACAAAACAATTCTATGGAAACACTTGGAATTTCCCACACATACATACATAATTGGTCATTACAACCCTTCAGTCAGGATTACGACCTAGTTTCTCACACCACTTATGTTGTGTGTGTTAATTTTATACATTAGTGGTGGGACCTACAGTTTAAAGTCGAATCCGAACGACAGATTTTTGAGAAACTTTTCATGGCAATTTTTATTTACTCCCAGAGTTTTTGCCATAAATCTGATGAGAGGAAGTCGCCGAAGAAATACTTTTCGTATTTTATTTTGATGTCTGGCCTCGGGCTCGAACCCTGTCTTTTCGTTTAATAAGCCAACAAACTACCTACTAGACCACGGCGACTGTCCCACAAGTCTTATAAAACCTGAAACTTCCCTGATAAAGAACTTTCCAATGCCTAACAAATTCTTTGGAATAAAACCTTGTGGGATTTTTCACATGAACTATTCTCTAGGCCAAGGCTGTTAGGTTCGTGTCTTCGCTACAATTAAAATTCAGAAGACTTTTCCTACATGTTCAATTTCGGAGCCCAAAATAAGGTCAGACATGACAGATAGCAGTGGAATAGTAACTTTAACTTGCTTACTAGGATCCAAAAAATGGTTCCTGAGTATTACATCTATCGTAAGAAGTAACTAACCGTCTGTTATGTAAATAAAGGGTGTTTTTTTATAGAGGTATAGAACTTTAAGTTGGCATTACTTTTCAAGATGGCGACCGATTTAACAGCTGTCAAGTGACTTATTCTCAGTTTGGTTTGGCAATTCATCATGAATAGACTCACGCCTGAACAACGCTTGCAAATAATGCAATTTTATTTCGAAAATAATGGTTCTGTGCGGAAAACGTATCGCGCACTACGTCTATTTTATCGTCGACAAAATCGTCCATCAGAGCAGTTAATTCGATTAACCATGGAACGTTTTCGCACCACGTTTACTCTTATTGATAACTCGCATCCCCAGAGACGCTGTACGGTGCGTACAGAAGAAGCTATTGCTGCTGTAGAGCGTAGCATTGATGAAGACCCGAATGAGTCCATCCGCCATCGAGCACAGGAATTGGATCTGTGGATCCATCCACTTTATGGAAGATTTTGCGGAAGGATCTTGGTTTGCGTGCTTACAAAATCCAACTCGTGCAAGATTTGAAGCCAAACGATCATCAAGTAAGGCGTAGATTCGTCGAATGGGCCCAAAACGAGATTACCGTTGTTCCCGATTTTCATAAGCGAATTTTGTTTAGCGATGAAGCGCACTTCTGGTTGAATGGCTACGTCACCAAACAAAACTGCCGCATTTGGAGTGAAGGTAATCCTCAAGTGTATGTGGAAACACCATTATATCCAGAAAAACTGACTGTTTGGTGCGCTTTATGGGCTGGTGGAATCATTCGTCCATACTTTTTCAAAAACGATGGTGGCCAGAACGTTACAGTCAATGGTGATCGGTATAGAGCCATGATTACTAACTTTTTCATTCCTGAATTGAATAACCATGATGTCCAGGAGATGTGGTTTCAACAAGACGGCGCAACATGTCACACAGCTCGTGCCACAATAGATTTATTGAAAGACACGTTTGGTGACCGCCTAATTTCATGTTTTGGACCTGTGAATTTGCCTCCAAGATCGTGTGATTTAACACCACTAGACTACTTTCTGTGTGGGCTATGTAAAGTCATTGGTCTATGCGGTAAAGCCACAAACGCTTGACCATTTGGAAGACAACATTCGCCGTATTATTGCCGATATACGGCCACAAATGTTGGAAAAAGTCATCGAAAATTGGAGTCCGCGCCAGCCGTGGCGGTCATATGCCAGAAATCATATTTGAAATGTAATGCCACAAGATTATCTTTCGGATAAATAAAATTCATGTCAATCGAATAATCCATCGTTGTTTTATTGCAACTTAAAGTTATATACCTCTATAAAAAAACACCCTTTATATGCAATAAAATTATTTATTTTGAAATCGAAATATTTTCCTATGTATGTGGAATGTATGTGGAATGTTGACTTGTGGGCCTAATTTCTATCCTATTTTCGACCTTACCCACAAATGGAGCCCAACCACCTATCCTATTCCTAGCCACACAGAGTAACATTTGTTCAGAAGCCATATTCATGCATCATGTGAGCACATCTTTGGCAAACAAGATGCAAGCAAAGTTGGTTTATTAAAATTTAAACAAACAAATTGAAAATAATGGTCTTTATTTTTAATTAACCACATGTCCGAATGACGACCCCTATTACTATTCTAAAGAAAAGTTTATCAAGATAATAAAATGCATGAAAAGAAATAAAAATTCAGATTGAATTATTGGCTGCCGCTAAGAATATGTTGACAGAATTTAAACAAAAGCTGAGTAAAAAATAAAAGATTCCACCATGAAAGTTTCTTTATTCTCCATCACATACCAATGGACTCGACTCTAAAGCAACTTTTGTTGCATGCTTCACAATAAATTTTTCAATTTCAAATGTACGAAAGTCGAGTGAGTATAAAAAAAAGACAAGAAAAACTTTTTTGCCACAAAAATGTGGCAAATTGTTAGAGATTGTATGTAGTTGTGTAGCTATTGTGTGTTTTCCATTCTTTACTTGCGAGTGTACTTGTATCTACAATAGTGATGGAAGTGATGCCTAGAGGACAAGGTATGCAGTAAAGAAAGTCACACTTGCACTACAACAATACAAGGATACCCTAGCCAGTGAGTGTGTATGTATATGTCAAGGATGTGCCACAAGAAAATACATCAGAATTGTTGTATTTTCCTTTGGTTGCGTCGTTGTTCGTACCTTGTTTTAAAACACAACATCATTGATATTGAATTAATAAAAACGTCGTAAAAAAACTATGCTACAAATTCACAAAAACTGACAACTGTATATAGCATGTGTGTGTGTGTGTGTGTGTTTGTTCAATAATATAATCAATCCTTAAAATCGCAATCAATATTAAAATAAATTCTCGTTAAAAATGTATACAAAACCAAGGTTTTCCTCTTGGTTTACGTTTGAATCTTGAATTTTAAATCAAATGCAATGCAATTTTCATGTTAAAATATTAATTAAAAATAAATAGAAAATAAAATAAAAAACTTTATTTAAATATAAGCAAACCAACAAAGCCAATTGAAATAGCATTTGTAAGCGAATAAAAAAATAAAAGCTGAAAACCAAAGCCGCATTTGAAATAATGTCCACCACAGGAGTTTTAAACTTTAACGTTAAATATTAGTACGAAAGAATTAAAGAATAATAATCTTAAAAATAATTATAAAAGACATGAAATAAGATAAACTGTTTGCTTAATGGAAATATATTCTGATTTAAATTCCCTTATGATGAACTATAACCAGCACAGGCAACATTTTCCCCTGTATAACTATGAATTGGTCACAGGCCTATAGTTATGAATATTAAAATTAAAAATCTGTATGTCCAAGGAGGTGTTAAATAGGAGACTGACTGCTATGGCAACGCAGCACACTAGCGCAAGCTGGCTAAACTAAACTGCTAAAAGAGCTCTGCGTTTTAGGAATTCAAAATTATCAATCATTGGCAACTTGAAAGCGAATCGGAGAAGTTAAATTAAAAAAATACGGCTGAACTAACAAGCAGATTTGTATAAAGTGTAGTAAAAGGTCATGTGAATACAAAGGCTTTATTTCTGATCCCATTTAGCACGAATGTGAGCCCCATTTCATTCACAAGCTTGTGTGAAAAATAGAATTCTTCACCAGTAAATTACTTCATCTAAACAGGATAGAGGTTTAGGTACGCGATGTTTAATTTAATTATAAACGTCCAGGCGTAGTATATCCGGGATTACTGTTTGAAGGTGATGTGTACTCGCACACCACAAAGACATGATAAATCCACGATAATGTTTCCAACTTCTAGTACATGTGATGTAAAATCGATAACGTTAAAGGCTCAGATCTAGATGTAGCTAGTGGAACAAGAACGCCGGGACAATCCTTTACACCCACATAACAAAGCAGGCTGTGCACTAACCTGCGCCTTTTTGAAGTAAATGTTAAATCTGTACTCTTATATGGTTATACGACATGGAAAGCCATTAACGGAAATTCGTACAACGAAAGGAGGAGGCATATGCTGGAGAACGGCTCTTATTGGAGTCCTGTGCTTAAATGCCAGCTACAAGAAGTGCTGATATACCCATTCGCCTGATCAATAAGGTTCACCTGCATGCTCTTGTATATACACTGAGCGCCAAAAGTGAGTAAACACCACTGAAATAATTCATTTTCTTAGGATAGCGAATAAATTTCCAAAAATAAAAACTTTTATTAACAACAATTCATGATAAAGGAACTTTTTTTACACTTAAGAACAAAACTGTTTTATTAAGAACAAAAGTGTTGACTGACTTATGGCGCTCACTGCAGATGGCCTTTACAAGATCCTAAGCAGGTTCTAGTCGACATTACCAAGCCACTAAATAGCATAAACATCATGATTTCAAAACATATTGCTTTTACGAATTGAAATAAAGAGCTGTTTAGAGCATTGGAACGTTTTAGTCCTACAGTTGAGATTTCCAGCTCCGAAACAATTGCGAACTATTCTTGACATGGTTGATATTACGCGAACGGAAGGATAGTGGAAGGCATTTATTGGATACGATATAAGTATTAGAAAAACGTTGGACAAACTGTACAGAGCTCAGAGCCGCGCCGCATTGATAAATCAAATGATTTTTTATGTAAAAACCTGTGTTACAGAGCTACAGAGATGCCCTAATGGTTTGCAATGTCAGGCCATAAAACCTTTATAAACGATTTGAAGGCTTTTTACAATATATTATATTTCTATGTATATACGCTAAATGACGTACATATGTACAATATTTAGTAGCTACAATATTCGCTAATATAATACTTATCTTAACTTAAACTATGAATTTCTAGCTACTAAGCCTGGTTAATAAAATGTGCTGGTGGTCCATTCTAATCTGTTTTTTTTATGTGCTGAAGATGGACAGAATTTAGGAATAAAAATCCAAACAAATAAGTGATAAAAAGAATTAATTAAGATGGGAAGGAGGGTATATATAGTAGAGGGGTTAATAAAAAAAAAGAAAACTATTTTTAAAAGTTAAATTTAATATTTCAAACAAAATAGTAAAAGTCGGGAAGGTTAAAATACCATATTTCCCCTACTATTTCTTATTAAATAAAATATCGTGTATAAAATGTGTTGTTTTTGTAAGTGTTAGACAAAGACAAGAAAATAATCGAAATTAATGTGCTAACATTGTTGTTGTTGTTGTTGATCTAATTGGTACAAGTATTATGTGGTAACTAATTATATAGCAAAAAGGACTGACTGGACTATTTATGAGCAATAAAATAGAAGCGTTTATTATTCTAAAGAAACATTTAATAGACTTGGAGGCTTTGAGTGGCTAAAATTGTTGATTGATTGATTGATTGACTGACTGATGATGTACTATAAAGAGTTTGTTTGACTTCATAAAAAATTGCGCTACGAACCTCATTATATCATAGGCAGCATTATTGGAATGTGGTCTTGCACACGACGTCGTCGTTATGGTATTTTCCTCGGTACTGCTGCTAAACTGTTGCTGTATTAGGCCCAATGATTGACGCAGAGGTGTTGAGCTTTTCATAAGGCTGCGGCGATAGGCCCTTTCGAAAGGTGTTCTTGACATAAATGACACATCATTTGCTAAGTTAAGTTTACCTAAACGATCTTGTGAGTAGAGTTCATTTAAAGAATTGTACGAATGATGATTCATTTGCATGCCACCACCACCACCACCACCACCGTCCACACAATCGTAGTTAAGTAATCTATGAGCAGCATACGAATTTAAACTGGGCGGCGTAGGCTTTTCAGCTGACTGTGTTACCAGTTGTGGAAATTGTGGCTTTCTAGCCGATGTCGGTGTTAGGAATGGATCCGGTTCTATTCGCTCGGTAACCACATCGGGTATGGTGCCCATTGATCTCATTTTTTGTATCGGATAATGCATAAGACTTGAGGAGCTAATTTGATTATTGTTGCCCATAGGCAAAGGCGAATCATCGTTGCCTATGAACTTGGCATTGCCGACTTTAGTGTTTTTAATATACAATTTACCCGAATTTGAGGATGATGTGGAGTTTTTCCTCTGTTGCAAATTGAAACGATGTTTCTCTTCCAAGTTCTGCTCTCTGATCATTTGAAATTCGGCACGCATTTGTTCTTCAGAATAATCGTCGAAACAAAGATTATTTAAAGATTTCATTTTTGGCATTTGTATGCGCTCCCTTTCGGCCAACCACTTTAAACGTCTCGGTGAATTGCGATCCAATTCCTGGGAAGCTTTATGGAATTCCATTTCCAATATCGAAAGATTCTCCATGGATTTGATTTTTGCTACACGAGGCGTATGGAAATTCTCATCTAAACCTGAATCATCGGCAGTCTCACTTTCGCTGTCACGTTCGCCACCATCACTTAGATCCGATTCACGTGAACAGGAGCGACTATTGCTATTCACGCTGCGATAAGTGGGCGAGGGTGTATTTAAATATTTCATATTCATGCTATACATAGAGCTTGAGGAGAGTGGCGGTGGTGAGGGCATTTCATTTAAAGGTGTACGAAAATCTTCCACCACAGTATCTTCCCTTACGGAAGAGTTGGGTGTCTGAAACATCAATTCATCGTTCTCATCAATATTTATCACATTCGTGATGCATAGCATACTAGTTGTCACTTCCTTGCGGTGATGATGCAAAGCTTGCTGCTTGTTATCAATTGGCGGATTGTGGTGTATTAAAGCGGGAATATGCAATTTCATGGCGTTTATAGCTCTCTGATTAAGTCTATTCAGAAGAGAAACGGATTTGCTGAATCTAATTTGTTTTTTTTTTCGTGTTGTTTGTTTGTTTATGTTTAAAAGAATCATTTTTTTTGTTTGTTTGTTTTTAAACAATTTCAAAGAAATATTTTTTTGGTTTTTCAATGTTCAGTGTAGTGTGAGGGGTGGGTGGATATTGGGAAGTGGTGATATACCATTTACCATATTGAGGAGGAAGGATTATTCAATTGATTTTCGTTATTCGTATACACAGATATTGTGAGAGGGTATTTTGAAATTTGTTTGATTTTGTTTTCGAGTATTCAATTCAACACAAATTAAAGTGTAATTAAAACATAAAATTAAAAAATAAAAAAAATAAAACAAAATAAAAAAGAAAATAAATTTGAAATTAGCAATAATAAATATTAAAACTCAGATATTATATATATAAATAATATTAAAAAATAACAGTAATAATACAACTAAAATTAATATAATAAAAACTAAATTAAAAAAAGAAAATTAAATCTTTATTACTGATTAGCCAACGTAATTGTTTATATACCCGCACCAATTTAATAAACGTAATTTAATTTATCCCAGCAAAAACTATATAAAAATATTAGCATTTAAAAATAAAATAACTGATATGTCGGGAATCTTAATCTGTAAGCTTCGTAGAATTGATTTTGTCAATAAGAAATTCTAATTAAATCAGGATAAATATATGCAAGTCGATGCTAGAAATATTACCAACCGCACCTCACTGCTTAAGGAGCCAAACGGCTAATGTAAGCAGAATAATTTTTTGCCAACTAAACGGCTGTTATTCCTTTCTAAACAGTGCAATAAATGTCGATTGGAAGTTAACCCCACAAAAGCCAAAGGATATAGAAAATTCTTCAATTCGCTACTGCTAATATTAACAGAGTAGTTCTGTACTGTACTGTATCCTTGTATATCTTGAAGTCACATTAGACACAAAACTAAATGGGAATATGAATACAAAATCCAGATCCACTGTGATGGCAACTGCTCTTTATTTTTAGCAAGCAAGTGCAGGTCTAAATTGGGTTATCAACCCTAAAAATTTATATTTGATAAACGACTTTGTAAGGAAACCCCAATCTCTTCTGGAAGAAAAGAAATCAACAAACCAGGCTTGAGCGTATTATGTGATATTACGACAACAGGTACTTTTAGAAAAGTACATTATCTAAGGTATCGTTAACACGTGTTACGAAATAAGTTGCTGCAAATATGGCAATGAAACTGAGTACCACAAGACTATAGAAATATAGAAGTTAAAGTCATGCCAAATTCTTGGATATTGTCGTTCTTGTTTTCGTTTATACTTGGATACCGACTTTGCACAGTGACTGTCTTTATAAACATTATTTCTGCTTGAAAAATGGCAGACATTATCTATAGGGATACCCTGAAGAGATTGAGCATAGTACAATGGACAGTATGGTGCAGCACTTTAGCACATCTACACGACAGCAATATTATCGTCTAATATTGGGGCATTTTGTATTGGTATTCCTTATACTAATCATTAATCGAATTAAAGACCCTGAAATTTAGAAAATGTGTTTAAAAAGTTGCATCTTGTTGGAAGGTATAGTATGATGAGTTCTTTCAATTAAATTTTTCCCTCCTCTATGTATTTTAGATAGTCAGTAAAAATATATTCTCTTTTCTTAAAAATACAAATTAAACAAAAATTCTTTGATTATAAATTAATGAAATCTTGTACTCCTGTTTACATTGGCATTCATAAACAATTTTTAAAGAAAAAAAATTCATTTTTGCTGAAATATTTCATAAAATATAAGCCAAACAATAACAATACTTTCTGATAAATTGTTTAAATGATGAACAAAAAGAAAATCACTTGGAAACTTAAAGAAAAGGCGCCCAATATTATTGTTATAATGTATAGCAGAGCAGCAAAGCAAAAGCAAATGTAATTGAAATTTAAACTCATTTTTTACTCTTCTGTTCTGTTTTTTTATTTATTTGTTTTTTTACTTTGGCTCTGAAAGCTGTGAATAATTTATATATTGAATAAACAATTTAAATTTAACATAAAAGAATTTACATTAAAGAAATTACACAAAACAATATTTGTATGTGTGTATGTATATTGTATGTACATATAGTATATATCGTACATATATTATATACGATAGAATATAAAACAAATAATGGTTTATTTTACAATTTCTTGACGTGTAGCCAAAAATTTATTAAAGTGCATCACATTTGATACAAAGAAAACAATATACAGAGAGAGAGAAAAAACTAAAATAAAATCTAAAAAATATGATGGCGTCTTGTACAATATCTCTTACATACATACATATATATAAACGCATTTTAACACACACAAAAAAAATTGATAAAGGCGACCTTAAACTTTACCATGAAAATTTGTTTTAAGATGGATCTTCCTTCCATCTTTATCAAATTCTTAATTTAAAAATAAATTACAAAAAGGAAACTGAATGTACAAACAAACAAAGAAAAAAAAGATAGAAAATAATATCAAATAAAATTAAATTAAAATTTAATAAAAGAAAAAAACAATCAAAAATATAAAATACTTGCTTACAAACAAGCCAAAATTATTTAAATATTCATACCAAAAAACAAAATAAAAATTAAAAAAAAATAAAGTAAACATGAACACGCTGCAAAGTACACAAATTTCAAATACAGTACACGTTCGATTTTTGCAACTGCACACAGTCAAACTTCTAAAATTTCGTTGATATTTCTTCTAGTCTAGGAAGACTGATCCTGTCCGCTCCGAGTGTTCTCTTAGCCTCCTAAACTACTGTAAAGTATTTCAGTTCAAAATAATGGGCATAGATATCCATGTGGAATTGATCCTGAGTAAGGTATTTTTAATTACTAACATTTCTATCCTCTCTATGATAGTCAAGGAGCAATTGGAACCTTATCGGGTTCAACCTTTACGTCAAAATTGTTTTCCAACTCTTTTACACGACTTGGTAGGTTTGTTTCAGTTTTATATAGCTTTCTGGTCACAGGAATATCTCTGATAATTATGCAGCTGATGAACTTGCTAGAGCTGGCTCACTCTTGCCGTATTCCAAAATTCATGAAGAAAGAATGTTTTTCATATTTCGTTTTGTTCGAGATGTATGGCCTGGAGTTTGATATTTATTGGTCGCCGATAAATCCCAAGCCTTGTTTTATTGCCAGGTACACCTGGTCTAAATTGGAAAGGAACCGTAAAGCATTTATGCTTTAATTGTGAAACCCTGGTTGTGATTACCAGCACCAGTAAATTAGTCACTTCAGTTCTAGGGGATCTCTTAATGTGGAATAATAGCAGATTTCTATGTGTGTACTCATGCCGTTTTTCTTTGTCCTATCCTGAAACAAGCAGGGGTCTGTATGTATTGCAATGAAGACAATTCGAAACCATGGATGAAATATAAGGGACAATCGTTCTTCATTTGCAGAGAAGGTATCAGAGAGTACTCATGAAATTTTGAGTATGAGTGAGTCAACAGTATTCAAATCCAACTACTCTGATTCATTCGTACTCAGTACTGCATTGATTTATAAGTACAAGTTGCAATGAGTATGAGTACAACGTTGACATCAAACTCATAACATTCGAAATATGTTTGATTCATAAGCCTACACTCATTCGGATTCATAAATTTAGAAAAATACTTCTTATAATACTTATAAATGCTTAGAGTGACTCGAATTATTCATTAAAATTTACAATCTTAATTGTTGTTGCATTTACGATGAAAGACACATAAATATTCTTGTGAGTATGTACTCTTCGTACGCGAATCATACTTATTTTGTGATGCGTGTCTACGATGAGTCATGGAAAGTCGAAATCAATAACCTTATGCGTATTGTTAAGTATGAGTACCATGAGTATTTCAAACTTTGAATATACGTAGTATAAGTATGACATTAAAATAAGTATGAATGCGTATAAGTATCAGAAATTATAAGTATGATTCGAGTATACTCATCTTTTTGAATACTCATTGCTGACCTCTGGAAGGTATGACCTCTGTTGTTAGAGAAGAGAATGGCAATATTTTAATGACTCAATTCAATCATTGTTGAATAAATAGTGCGTCAACAAATTTTGAAAAGATTATTCAAGAAATAAAGTTCGAATTGCTTTCTTCGAAAACAACAAAACTCCAACAATATTATACGAATTCTGTAGACTCTGTAGATTCTGTTGCAATATTAAAAAGCCTTTGGGTTTAGACGTTCGCTAATGTAGAAATCTAGTTTCCTTGTTAACTGTTGCAAAAATCGATCGTAGCACTGTATTTATTAATACGCTCTACAATATTTTTTTAACACTAACAAATCTGCTTCAACACTAAATTCTTTAATAAAAAAATTTAAATTTTCAAATTTTATTTCAACAGAGAGAACGTTAATACACAACAATACCTAATAAAAATAAGTTTTATTATGATTTTTTTTATACACCTACAGGAAGATTTAAATTCAACAATTCGTTTTTATCGCAAAAAAAAACACAACAAGTAATAACAAAAATACGGTAAAGAACGAGGTTAAATAATTAGAAAATGATGATGAAATTTGTTAATGTTTCCATAAATACTTAGTAGTTGTTGTTGTTGTTGTTATTATTATTAGTATCAATTAGTTTTGAAGGAAAATGTTTATGATTTGAAATTTTTATTTGTTTTTCTTCTTACAAAATATGATATGAAGGGTGTAAGTAGATAGATTGGTTGAGTTTATGAATTTTAATTGAGTTGAGTTTTTTTTATTTAAATTGTATTAAAAGAGTTTTCAAATTGAATTATTTTGTTTAAACGCCCTATTTTTGAATTTGTTTCTCTTTTTTGGAAATATTATAAGCAAATAAAATATTTATAAAAGAAAACTAAGATTGTTTTTTGTTTTGTATTTTAAATTTGTTTTTTTAAATATTAGAATACTAACTAAAAGATAATAAATAACTAAAGCTAATCAAGAAGTTAAAGTTAAAGTACAAAAGTAAGAATAAATTTAAAATTTCTCAATAAAATAAAGAAAGAAAAAAAAATGGAAATAACAATGACTTACCTTGCATGCCCTGAATCACCTTCTGAGCTTTGACGAGAATGTTGACTGTGCGAAAAACTACTATAGCCGGAACCTTTAGACATCTAAAATAGGATTTGATAATATCAAAAAAAAACTTGTTGAATAAAAAATCAAAGGAAATTTTAGATTAACTGACTTAAAAATAAAGGATTTATAATAAATATAGGGTATCTGGTGCAAGTGGTTTGTGTCTTTAATGACTTCTATAGCATTTAAGAGACAAGAGGGAGGATATGCAGACAGGTATATACCTAAAGGACAGTCTTATATTTTTTCTAACCCTGACAACATTTGCAGCTTGTGATGAAGCCATTTAGACTTCCTTGACATATTTGTGTATAATAGAAGCCCGTAGATCTTCACATCTGATTCCGACCAGATCTTCACACTACGCCAAATCCTGGAAAAGACCCACGAGAAACAAGTCAACACACACCATCTTTTCGTCGACTATAAGGCTGCCTTTGATAGCCCCATAAGGGATCGTGTTTTTGCCGCAATGTCTGAGCTCGGTATACCTGCGAAGCTGATAAGGCTATGCAGAATGACGTTGAGCAATTCCTGCAGCTCCGTCAAGGTAGGAATGGACCTCTCCGAGCCTTTTGATACCGTGCGAGGTTTCAGACAAGGCGATCCCTTATCATGCGACCTCTTCAACTTCGTCATGGAGGGTGTTCTGCGAAAGGCAGGAGTGCATCGCAGTGCCACTATTTTTCAAAAAAGTGTCCAGTTGCTTGCGTACGCTGACGACATTGACATCACAGGGCGTACGAAGCGAGATGTTACTGCTGCCTTTAGTGCTATTGAACGCGAGTCTACTAAGATGGGTTTGGCAGTAAATGAGGGCAAAACAAAGTATATGTTATCGACGAGTAGAGACGCGCGGCGTATTGATTCTCAGATTACGGCCGATAACTATACTTTTGATGCGGTGAAGGAATTCATCTATCTTGGCTCCGCCGTTACCACCAGAAATGATGTCAGTCTGGAGATCAAGCGCAAAATCACTCTTGCCAACAGGTGCTGCTATGGTCTCAATAGGCAATTGAGTAGCAGAGACCTCTCTCGTACGACAAAACTAACACTCTACAAGACACTCCTCCTACCCGTGCTTCTTTATGGCGCAGAGGCATGGACCCTATTAAGTACAGATGCAGCGGCCTTGAGAGTGTTCGAGAGAAAAGTACTGCTACTGAGAAAAGTACTTCGATCCAGTGCGAATTGGCGATGATTTTTGCGTCCGATCCAACAGTGAGCTGTATGAGCTCCTCAACGACATAGACGTTGTGCAGCGTATTAATATCCAGCGGCTGCGCTGGCTAGGCCAAGTCGTTCGAATGGAGGAGGATGCTCCGGCGAGACGGGTATTTGATGCGGAGATCTGCGGCAGTCGGCGAAGAGGACGACCTTGTATCCGTTGGAAGGACCAAATCGAGGAAGCCCTGTCATCGATTGGTGTGACCAACTGGCGTAGGCGCGCAAGAAGCAGAGGCGCCTGGAAGGATGTGTTGCGGCAGGCCGAAATCCGTTAATCGGGTTGTTATGGCCAATTAAGTAAGCAAGTAAGAAGCCCGTAGATTTACTTCTCCAACGATATTATATTTTGGCGAAAAGCCTAGCTTAAGTACCACAGCCCATGTCTATTTGGGCATACATGGGATTCTGACTCTGGGTTTTCTTTACCCGATTGATTGATGCAGCAAACTTTCATTCCGACATTCTAAACTTAGGGGGTCTACTCTGAATAGATATACAGTGTAGACAACAGAACATTGAAAAGCCCACCAAAACGCACCCAAAACGAGTCACGAAAATGAGCAAGGAGTGGCCGTTACAGTCAATGGCGATCGTTATCGGGCCATGTTGAACGACTTTTTGATCACAAAAATTGAAGAGGAGGATATTGGCAACATTTGGTTTCAACAGGACGTCGCTACGTGCCATACAGCCGAAGCTACACTCGATGTTTTGCGCCCTGTTTTTGAAAATTGCATTATCAGCCGCAGAGCTGATGTCGTTTGGCCACCTCGGGGCGGCGATTTGACACCTTTGGACTATTATATGTGGGGTGCCGTCAAAGATTAAGTGTTACGCCGACAAGCCAGAGACAATTGACGCTTTAAAGGACAATATTTGTGAAGCCATTGGTGAAATACAGCTGCACACAATCGATAATGTGTTTAAAAATTGGACCGATCGTGTAGGCTACTGCATGGCCAGCCGAGGCAGCCATTTGAATGAAATTATTTTCCATTATTAACCGGAAGGATTGTACTTTCAAATAAAAACAAGAAATTTTAGAAAATATTCTGTAGTTTTTGTTTTTAAAGCATTTTCAAAAAAAAAGTTATTTGGCGGAACCTTTATTACAATAAATACCCAAAATGATCCTAAAATCCCTCATTTTTAAGTTATACAAGCTAGAGTATGCTTAGAATTTTACTTACTTGACTAGTATTACTGGAATTTCTTGAGTGGCCCATTTCTAGGCCTGGAACAGTGGCACCGGAGGTGGTTAAACCACTTATTGATGCTGTGGTGCCACAATTACTGCTACCAATAATACCAATACTGGCAACACCAACAGTACCGCTGCTAATACTAGCACTGCCACCACCACTACCGCCACCGCCACCGCTACCGCCTGTACCACCAATACCGCCATAGGGTAACATTTGTTGTGCATTTGTTAGTGATACACCTGGCACCAGGGTGGCAGCAGATGAGGGTGGGTAGGAAGATGGCAAATGCGTTTGTTGTTGCTGGTGTTGTTGTTGTTGCTGCTGCTGTTGCTGTTGTTGTTGTTGTTGCAATACTAAAGCATCCGAGGTCAAGGTAATGGCCGACTCTGATGATTCCGAATGACCAGAATCAGTAACAATAACATATTGAGGATCTGAATCTGAAATCAAGCCAATTTCGAAATGAACAATAAATGTTACACTTAAACAAATGAAAAAAAAAATATAAAAAAGTATTTACCATCATCCCTTATGGTGGAGACAGGACGCGTTGTTACCCCTATAGAAGGTAAGGAGGAGGAAGTTAACGATGTGGGCGACTGTAAACCCACACCGGTAGCCGCTGTAGCCATATCATCTGTGGGACTTTTTTGTTTATTTTTTAAATTTGGTGTAGGACTACAAAAAAAGAAATATAATTTTATTGTAGAAGGAAGAACGTAGAAGTAAAACTTACGCCTTAAATAATATATCACCACTTAACATTAACATTTTAATTGATAATGTTAACATGGAATTATCTAAACGATGCCTCGAGTCATAGCCCTCGAGTAGAAATCGTCGCGAGGTTAAACCAGCGCCAGCATATTCGGCAAGATTTAAATCAATAAAACCTAATTTATAATAACTACGTCCTCCCTTCATTTCCTTGCGTATCGAGATGCGCAAACAACACGGATCCAATACACCCGTCGAGGCATTCGCAGACATTTTGCATGGGAATTCGAAATTTCGATTCCATTCCACGCGATGATTGCGCACTTCTTCTCTGTAAGGGAAATTTAAAAGTAAGTAAGTAAGAAATTGCCTTTGCAGGAGCATATATCATGTATACTTACCGGCTGCTGTATTCTTGAAAGGAACCACCATCTAGGAGACGGATTTTCGCAAATAATACTTCATTTACTAGGGCCACATTTTCCAAGTCTTGCAATTTGATTTCAACATTAAAACGATACTTTTTCTTTTTCATCATAAAGGCCATAACCAAGGGCACTTAGGCCCTTATTAACATAAATCAATTAAAAGTTGAGAGTTAGGGTGAGGGAGATTTGCCACAGCCCCGCTTTGGGAAATAAAATTCTTTTTTTTTTTCTTCACTTTTCTTTGGATTTTTTTTCTTCTTCTTATTTTTTTTTTGGGTGTGTAGAATTTTCAAGGAATTTTTTCTTTTAGGAAGTTTTAGCGTAGCGCTTATGGTCGGTCTATTATACCTCGTATGTATTTGATTGCAGTTGTTGTTGTGTTTGTTGTTGTTGTTGTCTATTTTAAATGTCTAAATAGGAAGTTTGCTGCACAACACTTTGGAAAACTTTAAATTTCTGTTTTTTCTGTTTTTTTTTTATATTTATTTTGTTTAGTTTTTTATTTATTTTCTGTGGGGTTTTAAAATTTTTTATTTTTATTTTGTAGTCTCAAGTTGTGGAGTTGCTGCTACTGCTGGTTGCCTTTGCTTTTGGAAGCCACCACCACATTTTTACGTTTTAATTGTAAAATTTTCAATTTATTTTCATTTAAACAAACAAAAGAAGAAGAACTAAAATATAAAATAAAACGTAAAAATTTATGTCCTTAAGAAACGGAACTGATAAGACAGGCCATGCCGCCCACTGTAGTTTAATGTTGCATAAGAAACTGTAAAGAAAAGAAATAGAAAAAAACAGAAGAATAATTAATTAATGCACTGTATCTGTAGCTGTAGGTGTTATAGAAAATATATTTAAATTGTGTTTTAAAGCGTTAAAAAAAGTTAGTCTTTAAACAACAATTCTAAGTACTGATCACAATAATTAGTAACGGGTGTTTTTTTTTGCTATTATCGTTTTGGCAACACTGGTTTAATCAGTTCACGCCCGTTTCGTGTATTGTTTCACTGTCAAACATCTTCAGTTTGGCCTATAATTTAACCATGAATCGTCTTACAAACGAACAACGCTTGCAAATCATTGAATTTTATAATGAAAATGCGTGCTCTGTTAAGAAAGTTCATCGCGCGCTTCTTCCATTTTATGGTCAGTTTAATCGACCCACTGAAGCGGCTATATTCGGGCTATTGTGACTAAATTTCGCACCAAATTTACATTGTTGGGGACATTAAACCATCAACACGCTTACGTAGAGTGCGAACTGAAGAAAACATCGCAGCTGTATCGGCCAGTGTTAATGATGACCATCAATTATCGATTCGTCGCCGTTCGCAGCAATTGAGCCTCTGTTGCTCAACAACGTGGAAAATTTTGCGGAAGGATTTTGGGTGTGAAGCCTTTCAAAATACAGCTGGTGCAAGAATTGAAGCCGAACGACCTACCGCAACGCAGAATTTTTGGTGAATGGGCTCTTGGAAAGTTGGCCGAAGATCCACTTCTTTATCGAAAAATTGTGTTCAGCGACGAAGCTCATTTTTGGCTCAATGGATACGTAAATAAGCAGAATTGTCGATTTTGGAAGGGAAGATCAGCCAGAAGCATTGCAAAAGCAACCAATGCATCGAGAAAATGTCACAGTTTGGTGCGGTTTATGGGTTGGTGGCATCATTGGACCGTACTTCTTCAAAGATGCTGCGAATTGTAACGTAACTGTGAATGGTGAGCGCTACCGTGAGATGATATCCAACTTTTTTTTGCCCAAAATGTAAGAGCTTGACTTGTATGACATGTGGTTTCAACAAGACGGTGCCACATGACACACAGCACGCGTAACAATGGATTTATTGAGAGGCGAGTTCGTTGAACAGTTTATTTCACGTTCGGGACCGGTCAATTGGCCGCCTAGATCGTGCGATTTAACGCCTTTAGACTATTTTTTGTGGGGCTATGTATACAGACAAGCCCGCTTCAACTGACGCATTGGAAGACAGCATTGAAGCATTTATTCGTGAGATACCGCCGGAAATGTTGGAAAGAGTATGCCAAAAATGGAATAAGCGGATGGACCATTTGAGGCGCAGTCGTGGTCAACATTTGCATGAAATAATCTTCAAACATTAAATTATATGGACCGTACTATCGATTCAAATAAAGATTTCATGCATTTTTCTTGAATTTTATGTGTTTTTTTTAACATTATCCTATAGCTCTTAAAAAATCACCCATTATAAGAAGGCGAGAACTTTATAAAGTAAGAATACGTTTAATAAAGCAGAATTCAGCTCTCAATTCAACAGTCTGCCTAGTTGTGCTGTGAGCTTGAGGCATGTGTCATGTCCTACGAGCTACTTCCATGAACTGAACTTATCTGTAAGGGCTCAGCAGCAAATACTAGTCCATGTCAATGTCACGACGTGTATATCGTTTACTTCAGGATCTTAACAGGTTCTTGGAAACCTTCAAGAAAACGGATTACACTATACTCGCTTCTCGAGGAAATTCAGAACGTCCTTTCCGGCTAGGAAAATGATGTGAAGCATTTCGTTCATGAATAGTTCGAAGCTAAATAGAACTGTATGTGGAGGCATCTTTTCAGGAGTCGACAGCAACAGTTCATTCATTAAAGCCATCGGATCATTGCAACATTTCGCAGCGGGCGGAAGTGTCGCTCTTATGGAATTCTGTGAAAATTATTAAGTGTGGTAATATTTCGGAAAGAAGTCGCCGTAGTCTAGTAGACACTGTGTTGGCTTATTAGACATAAAGCCAGGGTTCGAGTCCCAGGCCTGACATCAAGACAAAATACAAAAAGTATTTCTTCGGCGACTTCCTCTCAGCAGATTTCTGGCAAAAACTCTGAGCGTAGAAATAAAATTGCCATGAAAAGTTTCTCAAAAAATCTGTCGGTCGGAGTCGACTTTAAACTGTAGGTCCCGCCACTCATGTATAAAAATTAACACACACAACATAAGTGGTGTGAGAAACTAGGTCGCAATCCTAACTGAAGGGTTGTAATAACCAATTATGTATGTATGTATGTATCATTGTAACATTTCGCAGGAAGTGTCGGTCATACAGATTTTTTGAAAGCCAGGTGGCTGTCAGTGCACTGGATTCTAACACAACAACTTTTAGGGAGGTCTACGTCTGCTGCAAGGTTCGCAATAGGATGGCAGAGTCACAAATGTAATTTTCAAATCATATGGGTACCGAGTCATAGTGACATTATGGAAAATTTCAGAGCGGATAAATTGTCAAAACATGGTACAATCTTCCAACTTTTGGATGGCCTCTCTAATTTGGGGACCGCATTCTGAGCCTTCAAGCTCAGAGTTGATGATGCAGTAAGAGATTGCACAAACGGAGCATGGGTGGCTTTTAATACGGATATGATAGCGCAACAAATACGGCCTAGACTGGCCGAATGGCACGTGGAAAATCTGTTCTGAAGATGCGTACTTAAGCCGAAGTCTCTGTCATATTGGAAAAAGCTTTTGTGCAATGCTTTAATTTTCCTCCGTTTTTAATTTGAAAACTTTAAATAATTTTATCGCGAATACGTGTGGTCCTTATGTTGGTTATCAAGGTTATCGATAAAAAAAATAAACTGAATATTGTGTAGGCTTTTCTTTCTCTTTGTGTGTCAATTTTTGAAGTGTTTTAAAGGTTTTTCCCAATTTAAATCGTACGAGTGCGGTGTTATCTTTCATTTGAAATCAAAACTTTGTTTGTTTTTACGTTCGTTTTTATATTTACTTTGACTGTTTGATTGGTTTGTTGTTGTCGTTGTTGTTTTGTTTGTGACAGTGATTAATGCAAAGTTTTTGCTGGTTTACTCCACATATTTTTAAGAATTTATAATTTTAACAAAAAGTTCTTGTGAAAAAACGTACGCGATTAGGGCTAACGCTGTTAATTAATTTTCACAGAAACTACGCACCTTATTTAAAAACCAGCGTATTGTTGTCGTAGAGAGAGAGAGAGAAAGAAAATTAAATAAAAATTAATTATTTTCGTCTACAACGAAACATCATAAAAATTCATGTTAATTCTACAAACAATACAACACGCATTTTTCTATTTAACATATGTATTGTCGACAGCCTAAAAATATGCTTTAAATGAAATTAAATATAAAAGCCTAAAAGTATGCTTTAAATGAAATTAAATATAAAAGCCTAAAAGTATAATTTAATAAATTTATACGTCCTACATTCGCATACACTTATGCATATAAGTGTTGTTATTATAAAAGAAATTTGTATTCCCATTAACCTGGCCTTAATTCGTAGAAATGTTGACTTAAATTTCGTAAGAAAAAAAAAACAACACAAAATTGCAAAACACCCAAATAAAGAAGCAAAAAAATATTTATTTTATACGTTTTTCTTTATTTAAACTCTTTTGATTGTATACAACGAAAAAAGTAACACAAAGAGAGAGAGAGAGAGAGAGAGAGAGAGAGACAGAGAGAGAGAGAGTAAAAGAAGTAGAAAGTAGAAAAATATTAATTTAAGTGCTTAAAACACGCAAAGGTTAACTGTGGCTTGGTTATGGCATTAAAGGAAAATAAAATACCAACCAACCACCAGTATACAGCAAAGAATTTTCGTAATGCGTCACAAAACGCCTAAAGGTATGCAATGTTCTAAAAACGGCATGATTTGTTATGGCCGCCATTAAATAAATTTCCTTTTTACCCGTTATCTTTTGAGAAACACATCACAGGATTGTTTTATGTTTTTTTTTAAAAGCGTTTCAAGATTTTCTTTTTTTAAGATTTCCGAAAATAAAACACACAGTTTAAGAAAGCCATTTAAACAATTTAATGCATACTATTAAGATAAATTTGTATACATACATACATACGTATACAGTGAGTGTCAATGAAAAAATCGTACAGTAAATAATTTTTTGTTTTTTAATTTTGGATAAGAAAAACGTAAGAATTCCTTGTCTGAGTTTAATAAAGCATTTCGATTAAAAAGCATTTCCGATTATACAACCAATAATGGCACTTTCTTGCAAAAAAAAAAAAGAAAAAGTTAGGTTAGGTTTGATAGGTACAAGGAGGATAAGTAATTGTGTTTACTATTGGTGCATGACATGGCAGAACAAATGCTTAAGAAGACAATTTTGGGCTGTTGAAATACTTCATGCTGCTCTCTTGCAATACCCAAATATACTTTCCTATATTTGCCCAACCATATAGTGCCCAGTGATTACTCCACTTAGGAGCCTAAACGGTCAAAAGAATTCTAAAGGGTCCGCCAAATAACTTTTTTTTGAAAATGCTTTAAGAAAAAACTACCGAATATTTTCTCAAATTTCTTTTTTTATTTGAAAGTACAATCCTTCCGGTTAATAATGGAAAATAATTTCATTCAAATGGCTGCCTCGGCTGGCCATGCAGTAGCATACACCAGAAGATGCCGATTTTAGCAAAAAAAAAAAATCATCTTTTCAGATGAAGCTCATTTTCATCTTGGCGGGTATGTAAACAAGCAAAACTGTCTCATTTGGGTCACAGAAAACCCGCACGCATACATTGAAAAGCCGACGCACTCAAAACGAGTCACTGTTTGGTGCCGATTTTGGTCCAGAGGCATAACTGGGCCATTTTTCTTCGAAAATGAGCAAGGAGTGGCCGTTACAGCCAATGGCGATCGTTATCGGGCCATGTTGAACGAAGTTTTGTTCACAAAAATTAAAGAGGAGGATATTGGCAACATTTGGTTTCAACAGGACGGCGCTACGTGCCACACAGCCGAAGCTACACTCGATGTTTTGCGCCCTGTTTTTGAAGATCGCATTATCAGCCGCAGAGCTGATGTCGTTTAGTCACCTCGGAGCTGCGATTTGACACCGTTGGACTATTATTTGTGGGGTGTCGTCAAAGATAAGTGTTACGCCGACAAGCCAGAGACAATTGACGCTTTAAAGGACAATATTCGTGAAGCCATTGGTGAAATACAGCTGCACACAATCGATAATGTGCTTAAAAATTGGACCGATCGTGTAGGCTACTGCATGGCCAGCCGAGGCAGCCATTTGAATGAAATTATTTTCCATTATTAACCGGAAGGATTGTACTTTCAAATAAAAAAAAAGAAATTTGAGAATATATTCGGTAGTTTTTTCGTTTAAAGCATTTTCAAAAAACAAAAGTTATTTGGCGGACCCTTTAGTACGTCCAGAAAACTCTCTATATGCTCTGTAAGCGTTAATGACAGTCTTCCTGAACCACTCGGTAAAGGCGTTTTGATTAATTAAAAAATAAAACAATACTGTACGATTTCTTACGGCAATCACTGTAACGTTAAGTATCCACATTCATTAGGCAAATTCTAAAGCTCACATCATGTCAACAACCTTAAGTATATTCCATCATTTTCTATTTGTTGTAAAAATCCATTTAGCATTAGACTGCCTTTCTATCAGTCACTCTGTCGGTTTGTCTGCCTGTCTGTTAATTATTAAATGAATTGTAAAATTTTCTTAATTACCGCTTTTAAGAAAACCCATAAAAAGAAGAGGCTTTCTTTACGCGCAAATTACTTGGCCATTTTCTTTCAATCTCTTTATGTCGACAAATTTATTCTGAGCTCTCTTTCACATCAAAAATAAAAACAGGGTGCGGCATTTGAAAAGTGTGCTTTAAATAGTCTGTTAATGTGTTTTTTTGTTGTTGTTGTTGTTGTTGTTGTTGCTGTTTTCATAAACTTAAACGGAAGTTAAGATTTTAACCCACTTTCATTTTTATCGTATTTTTCTTTTTTTTTGCTTCTTCTTTTCTCTTCCGAAACGGAAACAACGTGGGCGGGATTAAAACGTTGTGTAATTAGAAAAAAACAAAATCACAGTCACAGTCATAACACCACCTACCTACCTCGGTGGTGTTGATGTCGAAATAAAATTAATTGAAAACCATTTTGTGAAAAATATTTTAAAGCTTTAATAAGAATTTCCCGGTGTGACAGACATTAACACGACATTATTTTAAATGCGATTTGAAATATGAAACTATTTAGGAGAGAGAGAGAGAGAGAGAGAGAGAGAGAGAGAGAGAGAGAGAGAGAGAGAGAGAGAGAGAGAGAGACTTAAGGCATGTGAAGAGTAAAGGAACTCAAGAGAAAATTTAAAAATTAAAACGATAATGAGTGAAATAATCTACAACCGGTTGACAAATTTTTAATACAACCGGACGTTGGCGCCTGGGTACAAGCGTCCAGAGGCTGGGAATTTCTTACACAACTTGTAACGAAGCTGTAATGATGAATAGGAGTCTGCGGAAGTTGTTTTCGGTCATTTTGTATTGCTTTTCTGAGCCTGAGATGAAGGATTCTTGGGCTTCTAGAATTTATTGACAGAACGTGTCTAGAGGCAAAGATGATTTGAAGAGAAGCGATACCTTTCAAGATTGCTAATGTAAAGGGTGTTTTTTTTTATAGAGGTATAGAACTTTAAGTTGGCATTACTTTTCAAGATGGCGACCGATTTAACAGCTGTCAAGTGATTTATTCTCAGTTTGGTTTGGCAATTCATCATGAATAGACTCACGCCTGAACAACGCTTGCAAATAGTGCAAATTTATTTCGAAAATAATGATTCTGTGCGGAAAACGTATCGCGCACTACGTCCATTTTATCGTCGACAAAATCGTCCATCAGAGCAGTTAATTCGATTAACCATGGAACGTTTTCGCACCACGTTTACTCTTATTGATAACTCGCATCCCCAGAGACGCTGTACGGTGCGTACAGAAGGAGCTATTGCTGCTATAGAGCGTATCATTGAGGAAGACCCGAATCAGTCCATCCGCCATCGAGCAGAGGAATTGGATCTGTGTCCATCCACTTTATGGAAGATCTTGGTTTGCGTGCAAGATTTGAAGCCAAACGATCATCAAGTAAGGCGTAGATTCGTCGAATGGGCCCAAAACGAGATTACCGTTGTTCCCGATTTTCATAAGCGAATTTTGTTTAGCGATGAAGCGCACTTCTGGTTGAATGGCTACGTCAACAAACAAAACTGCCGCATTTGGAGTGAAGGTAATCCTCAAGTGTATGTGGAAACACCGTTACATCCAGAAAAACTGACTGTATGGTGCGCTTTATGGGCTGGTGGAATCATTGGTCGGTACTTTTTCAAAAACGATGGTGGCCAGAACGTTACAGTCAATGGTGATCGGTATAGAGCCATGATTACAAACTTTTTCATTCCTGAATTGAATAACCATGATGTCCAGGAGATGTGGTTTCAACAAGACGGCGCAACATGTCACACAGCTCGTGCCACAATAGATTTATTGAAAGACACGTTTGGTGACCGCCTAATTTCACGTTTTGGACCTGTGAATTGGCCTCCAAGATCTTGTGATTTAACACCGCTAGACTACTTTCTGTGGGGCTATGTAAAGTCATTGGTCTATGCGGTAAAGCCACAAACGCTTGACCATTTGGAAGACAACATTCGCCGTATTATTGCCGATATACGGCCACAAATGTTGGAAAAAGTCATCGAAAATTGGACGTCCAGATTGGACTACATCCGCGCCAGCCGTGGCGGTCATATGCCAGAAATCATATTTAAAATGTAATGCCACAAGATTATCTTTCGGATAAATAAAATTCATGTCAATCGAATAATCCATGGTTGTTTTATTGCAACTTAAAGTTCTGTACCTCTATAAAAAAAACACCCTTTATATCAGCCATTGGCAGAACGTGTCTCGCCAGTCGTGATTTTAATAGAAGCCATATATTCTTGAAACTGTCGGTTGAGGTTGAGAAATGCCAGCTAGACAGCCAAGATGCCGGTCATTATCTTGCATTTGCGAATCTGAGAGAAACGATTCTTAGGCTCCTAGAAATTATTGACAGAACGTGCCAAGTCAAAGATGATTAGATTAGATGTTTTACTGGGTTAGTACACCATGCTATCTATTTTTAATTGTATTGGATTTGATTTAATCACATCAATTCGTAGTAAAACTAATAAACCACAATAAAGTTCAATGTCAGCTCGGTTATATGCTGCAATAAATTCCAGCTCCTCTCTATTCGTATGCAGCGGTGGTGTAAGAATGTGTTGAATTAATATTTAAAAAATTATTTATTAAAAGGAATTTAGAGAAAAAATGCAAAATCATATGTAGTGTTGGAAAACTATTGACCTTTAATATGCCGTGTTTTATTGCTTTACTTTACGTTAATTGAGTGCAATAAATTATTTATCGTTCATACATACAGTAAAGCAATATAAACCATCCACAGCAGCCAGCCAGCCAGTCAGCCATTTAAAACGAAAATTCAGAAAATTCAACAGAGTCATCATCATCATCATCATCATTAATCAAGTAAATCGACGAGCAAAATAAGAAGAATTTTTTTTTAAATTTTACAAATAAATTGAAAAGAATTGTTAGAAGCAATTGTAAAATTGCGAAGAAAAAGAAATTCAGAAATAAGAGAATTGACCTTGAATGTTAGCCTATAAAAAAACAATATAAAAAGTATTCGCGGCTTTTGTGGTAAATTTTGGATTTTACAATTTCATTTTATTTCCATCATACGAGTATAAGCTGCTTGTCACATGATTAACTGTCACATGATTATCATGACTATTCAACTTTAGCGGGTCATCGACGAATCACTTGTTCCAATGACTTTTTGTGGTTCCTCGGTTGGCCTATTTTTTCTCCAATACAAGTAGTAGGCGCAACGGTGTAAGGTCGGTGTGAATCATCACTGGTGATAAAGAATGGACCCATTAATAATTAAGTGTAAAGTCTGTCCATTTATTACTATGGTCTCAATAGGCAATTGAGTAGCAGAGACCCCTCACGTAGACCTTGTGCAGCGTATTAACATCCAGTGGCTGTGCCGGCTCGGCCATGTTGTTAGAATGTAGAAGGATGCTCCGGCGAGACGGGTATTTGATGCGTGGATCTGCGGAAGTCGGGGAAGAGGATGACCTTGTTTGCGTTGGAAGGACCAAACCGAGGAAGCCTCACACCATCGATTGGTGTGACCAACTAGCGTAGGCGCGCAAGAAGCAGATACGCCTGGAAGGATGTGTTAAGGCAGGTCGAAATCCATTAATCGGGTTTTTAATGGCCAATTAAGTAAGTAAAGCAAGTCTGTCCATTTAGTAATTCAACGCCAGAGCAAAATATTCAGCCCAGCTTTAGTACTACATCGATTATGAGTACTAAATCGATTATGGGAATCTGTACCGAACACATTAGATTCTTCTGAAAGCGAGTACATTGTACAAGACTATGAAACTATCCGCGTATTGTTTCAAGCAGAAGAAGCTGTGCTTGGAGACTGCTATGATTTAGTCTACGTTGCCGGCGAGTATAATTGGGCAATTCACACGACTTTGTATCATGTATGTTGTATTGAATACATTTGTTTGTTTGTGAACGCTCAATGCTATGCCGTATTGTGTATCTCGTGGCATTCAAACAATTTGATAGCCCGTAACCAATACAACTTTTAAAAACATATGAAAAAAATGTGTATAAGTGTATCGGATTTTTATATGAAAAATATTAACAACAATCATACAATGTTGTATGTTCTTCCAACAATACAATGAATACAACGATACAACGGCTTGTGTGAATTGACCAAATGAATATATTGAGGATTGTATGAACATTATACTGAACCTGTTGGAACCTGTGAGACCTTAATGCATTCCAGAAGGAAATATCTGCATGCATATCAGGTGCTGAGCGGGAGGTAGACCTTGTTAAAGTCGAATAGAACCCTGAAGTTTATCAAGGCAATAGACTTGGAGGAGATATTATGGGATTAACAAAAAACGTTTAAAGAAAGTTTAATAGATCGTATGGTCACGGTACTAAGGTATCTCTTCACAATAATAGTAGTCTAGAGAACTTCATTTGAATAAAGAATTCTAAATTTAGACATAAACATAGCCTCGGGAGCCATATAATCAGTGGTTCCATTCATAAGTTCCTTTCTTTAGAGGCGAAGAAATATATGTATTCTTAATAGGGAGTAATGGTATGGGCCCTATTTCCAAGGTCTCTGAGTGGTAGCTCTGATTTCACAAAGCTCACTTGAGCACGCATAGCGGCCCGTTGTGATGCCACGGGTGAACGCAGTCCCTATTTCCAACAATCCGATAATTTCAAGCGTATGTCAAGTAGGCCATAGTCTAGTATGTACTGTATTGGCTTATTAGAGCAGAGTCCCTAGTTCAATCCCTGTCACAGACATCTCAAACAAAACGAAATACCAAAAAAAATATTACTTTCGGCGACTTCCTCCCAACAGTCTTCTGGCAAAAACTCTGACAGTAAAATAAAGTTGCCATGAAAAGTTTCTCAAAAATCTGGCCTTCGGACTCGACTTTAAACTGTAGGTCTTGCAACTTATGGATAAAATTTAACATACACAACACATGTAGTGAGAGAAGCTAGGTCGTAATCCTGACAGAATGGTTATAATGACATTTTATGGACGTATGTATGTACAGTAATCCCTCGATTTACGTCGCAGCTGGTTCCAAAAAAAGGCGACGTAAATCGACACGACGTAAATCGAATTTCATATTGCTCATACTACAAAGTAGTATGTTTTTAACAAGGAACTTAAAAAAGTTACAGTAAACCCTCGATTAAAGTCGAAGTTGGCTCCAAAAAAAGGCGACGTAAATCGAATGACGACGCAAATTGAAGTTAGAAGGAACAAAAAATTTGACGACGTAAATCGAAACAAAGTTAATCGAGGCCACGTAAATCGAAGGATAACATCCATACATAATTGGTCATTACAACTCTTCAGTCAGGATTACGACCTAGTTTCTCATATCACTTATGTTGTGTGTGTTAATTTTATACATGAGTGACGGGACCTACAGTTTAAAGTCGACTGCGAACGACAGATTTTTGAGAAACTTTTCACGCCAATTTTATTTTTACTCTCAGAGTTTTTACCAGAAATCCGCTGAGAGGAAATTGCCGAAAGAAATATTTTTCGTATTTTATTTTGATGTCTGGCCTGGGGCTCGAACCCTGGCTTTTCGTCTAATAAGCCAACACACTACCTACTAGACCACGGCGACTGCAAGGATTACTGTAATGTATATATGTCAAGTAGAGTCAGGCAGAGAGTTGTGCCAAGAGAAGGCAGAGCCGGTATCCTACCAACGTTTCACAATAAACACCAAAAGTCCAATTGCTCGCATTTCTAAATTTTATACCCTTTACAGTCTACACTTTATCTGAGGTTAAGCCCTCAAGATATTTGATATAAAATATCTGAAGACTTCTTTTTTTATTTACAAAATTTTTATGCATTTTTTACTAACCATTTATTACGAGTGTATGCTAATGAATTGCTCCGCTTGGTGTAGTAAATTTCAAACTTGAATTATGCAAAATTGTTTGTGAATTTGTGGCACTTTTTTGTGTGTGTTCTTTTTCATTTTAATTTCAATTAATTTCCTTAGATTTACTTTAGAGAATTGAATTCTTTTTATTATTTTTCTAAAGCATTTTTATTGTGTGAATTTGAATTTAAATTTTAATTTCAATTAAATGGTGTGTGTGTAGTATTAAGAACAAATTGCCTTTTGTTAACAAATGACTTGCAATGAAAACGACGACAAATGGAATGAAATGTCAATTTAAATATTATCGTGTTGTTTTTCAATTAAATTAATTTCGGCTTTTTATATTTTTCTTCTTCAATTTAGCGAATAATTGCTGAATGTGTGGCTGAAAAGTGCAAATTTTTTTTTATTACAAATCATCCAATAAAAATGCCATATTGCCCCCACCAATATAAACAGACAGACAGGCAGGCACATACACAGCACAGCACACTTGATAAGTAATTTCGTTAATTTTTATTTCATTTTTTCTTTTCATTTTTTTATTGATTTCAATTAAATTTCGTTCAAAGAATTATTATTGATCGTTATTTAATTGATATGATGATGCGAGGATATACATATGATTGGCTGTACTGTTGATTTGTCTGACAAATGTCAGAGGTATCATCTCCATATCACTGTTCGAAAAGTATTCGTTAATCTAAGGAAGAAACGCTAAAAGCTAGGAAGTTGTAATGTTTTTATTGCCTCTTCTAAAATAGTCGCTTCTTTTAAAGATTATGGATAGAATATGTCACAAAGAATCTCGTCCTGACTTAGGCTGCTTTCCGAAATGTTAGTTGCTTTGTGTTTGAACAAAGTATCGTGTTTCATAAAGCCGCTGTACAAAATATGTACAATGTATTCTATTTCAAATTTGAAGTCGCCGTAGTCTAGTAGGTAGTGTGTTGGCTTATTAGACGCAAAAGCCTGGGTTCGAGCCCCAGGCCAGGCATCAAGGCTGCCTTCCAAAATGTATCACTACAAAGTCTGTATGCAGTTCTACTACTGTACATAAACTATGTAGATATGCAAAGTAATCAAACAATGCATCAACTATAAATCCGATGCCTGATTGCTTTTTGACTGCGTTAAAAATACACATTGACGACGTTTTGAAATAGAATAGGTTAGGTTAGGTTAGAGGACGTGTACTTGTCAATTAAGACAAGTACAGTACCCGGAGGTCGAATTGACCCATTGTGCAACGTCCTAGTTTCTCACTCCACTTATGTTGTGTGTGTTAATTTTATACATGGGTGGTGGGACCTACAGTTTCAAGTCGACTCCGAACGACAGATTTTTGAGAAACTTTTCATGGCAATTTTATTTACTCTCAGAGTTTTTGCCAGAAATCTGCTGCTGAGAGGAAGTCGGCGAAGAAATACTTTTTGTATTTTGTCTTGATGTCTGGCCTGGGGCTCGAACCCTAGCTTTACGTCTAATAAGCCAACACACTACCTAATAGACTATGGCGACTTCTAGTCTAGTAGGTAGTGTGTTGCCTCATTAGATGTGAGGCCACGGTTCAAACCCCAGATCAGACGTGCCTAACAAGAAGAAATATGAACAAAAATATTTTATTTGGTGACTTCCTCTCAACAGATTTATGGCAAAAACTCTGAGAGTAAATAAAAAATTGCCATGAGAAGTTTCTTAAAAAATCTGTGGTTCAGAGTCGACTTTAAACTGTGGGTCCCTACCACTCATGTATGAAATTAACACACACACAACATAAGTGGTGTAAGAAACTAGGTCGTAAACCTAACTGAAGGGTTGGAAATTTGGTTGGTCATTTTAATTTCAGCAAGAAAGCTTCTTACGTGACCGAATAACAATTTGCTAAAGAGCGTTAAAGTGTTCTTTTTTTTGCCTCTGTGAGTTTTTGGTATTTCCCCTAACACAGCTGTTAGCGTGTTGATGCATTTCAACATTCCAATCTCCTGAAGCTGTCTATTTATCGTTAAAACATCTCATTTGAAATGCCAAAATTGTTTAATAATATAACGTGTATGGGTGTTAAACGAATCTACAATCTTCTGACAGAAAAATTCCACAGAAAAAAATGCAAAAAATTGTTGAGAATAAAAATTCAAAATGTTTAATGATTTCATTTTTATATTCTTTACAGTAATCCCTCGATTTACGCCGCCTTGATTAACGTTGTTTCGATTTACGTCGTCAAATCTTTTGCTCCCTGTAATTTCAATTTGCGTCGTCATTCGATTTATGTCGCCTTTTTTTTGGAACCAACTGCGACGTAAATCGAGGGATTACTGTATTTGCTTATTTATTTTGTGTATAAACAATATGTATGAAAATGTGTGAAATACAAAAAATTAAAAAGCAATACGAAATTAACATATGAATTCCATTCGTCCGATTAATTAATACAATATGAGCACAGCACAGCACAGCACAGCAATAACTAGCCGGAGGCAGGCAGAGGCAGACAAACATTTCATATTTCATTTGATTTGAAAATCATTGACATTGAAAGTGAATGTGAATGCGAATGTGAATATGAAGGCGAATATGCGAATGCGAATGCGAATGCAAATATTAAACACTTCGAATGTGTGTGTGATTGTTTAAACAAAATACGATGACGATTTGTTAACATCATGCAATTAATTAAATATTCATAAATTTTTTTCTCAAATACAATGAAATAATGAAACAAAACCAAAAACATTTAAAATATGATCGTGTGATCTAGAAGCCCACATTCTTCCGGCGTTTTTTTTTTTCGCGTAACAGAGAAGGAAGTCGGCGTAGTTTAGTAGGTAGTGTGTTGGTTTATTAGACGTAAAGCCAGGGTTCGGGCCCTAGGCCAGACATCAAAATAAAATACAAAATGTATTTCTTCGGCGACTTCCTCCCAGCAGATTTCTGGCAAAAACTTTGAGAGAAAATAAAAAATTGCCATGAAAAGTTTCTCAAAAATCTGTTGTTCGGAGTCGACTTTAAACTGAAGGGCCCACCACTCATGTATTAAATTAACACACACGACATAAGTGGTGTGAGAAACTAGGTCGTAATCCCGACTAAAAGGTTGTAATGACCAATTATGTATGTGTGTAACAGAGAAGGAAAATAATATTTGAACTCTCTGTTGAATGCCTGAAAACATCTTGTGAAGTTTAATTATATTTTGACTGTGCATTAAAGATGTACAAGACCTGACATTGGCAAGATATATACAGCTTTTTTCTCTGGGTCAATAAGATACATATGGTTGTACCGAACAACGCACAAAGGTCTTAGGGTACCATCCCTTACAAATGTGATACCAATATGAAGAGCCAGACTGAAAACCTTGTTCAAATAAGAATTTCTTCGCTCTTTGAATGAAGTAAGTCCAAGACAATAACAGATCCGATTTCCTTTGGATCCAATGGACATCGGTTGGAACCTTACAAACTGGTCCTAGTAAGAGTAATCTGATTACACAAAATGTGTGCACTGTAGTAGTAGGTGCTATGTTAGCTTATTAGACGAGAACTCGTGGTTCAACTCCTCGCTCAGATTTCTCGAACAAAATAAAATCTGAAAAAATATATTTCTTTTGGCGACTTCCTCTCAGCCGTCTTTTGTTAAAACCTCTGAGGGTAAAATAAAATTACCATGAAAAGTTTCTCAAAAACATATCATTCGAAGTCGACGTTAATTTGCTGGTGCCGCCTCTCCTTGATAAAATTAATGCATACAATATTGGTGGTGTAACAAGTTGGGTTGTAATCCAGAGTAAAGGGTTTTAATGACCATTTAAGTAATACTGAACAAATGACAACTAATTTGACAGATGACCGCTATCAACTAATAAAGTTCGGAAGGGTGGCTGATATGTATTGCAACCAACTTCAGGTTGTTATCATTTGTAAACCGTTCGTCTCACAGCTGACAGATTTGTTCCAGTGACAGTTCATTTTATTATTTACAAGCTTACAAAAGCATTTTGATCTATTGCATTCAGAAAAAAGTTATTCGTGATGGAATTCAAGCGTGATTGCTTCATGTTTGGCTGGAAAACGACAGGGGTGGCTATCGTTAGAGCCCTCCAGCATTTAAATGTGAATAAATCTTTTGTTTCTCGTACCATTGCACGTTGCCGTGATACTGGCAGTGTTGCATGGCGTTCAAAAAGTAGACGAAAAAAACGGTAACAACACCAGAAATGATCCGAAAAGTGAAGGCCAGATTTGATCGAAATCCACGCCGCAGTGGTAGTAAAATTGCTCGTGAGCTGAACATATCGCGAGAACGGATGCAACACATATTGAAAAATGAGCTTGGACTAAAGCCAATGAAGTTTCAAAAAGTGCAAGAGCTCACCGATGGACAAAAAAAAGTTAGACTGGAAAGAGCCAAGGAGTTACTTCGCTTGCACGAAAGTGGCCAGTTACCGAATTTGGTTTTCTCCGATGAGAATCCATTCCAAATTTAGCAGTTTGTGAACAAACAAAATGATCAGGTTTACTTGCCAAAGAGATCAGCTGAAAATTTACACCTGCGATTGGCCACCAGAACTCAAGCGCCGCCGATAGTAAAGGTGTGGGCTGCCGTAACGGCCGATGGTCGCTCCCCGCTCGTATTCATCGACCGTGGGGTCAAAATAAATGCCGAATATTATTGGGAAAATGTCTTAAAGACAGTATTGAAGCCCTGGGCAGACAAACATTTCGGCCGCAGACCATGGACATTCCAACAGGACTCAGCACCGCCGCACTCAGCACGCGTCAACCAAGAATGGCTTAAAAAATGGCTTAAAATCTCCGGATCTCAATCCGTTGGACTTTTGCGCCTGGGGCATTTTGGAGAGTAAGGTTCTCACTAAATAATACCAAAGTGTCGATCATCTCAAGACGGCACTTCGCCGGGAATGGGCCAAAATACCGCAGAGACACTTTCGTGCAGCCTATGATGGCTTTGTCGGCCGTTTAAAGGCCATAATTCGTACCAAAGGTGGCCAATTCGAACAAATCTAAACTGATTCGAAAATCGGATGTTATTTCCAACATTTTTTGCTTTTGAACAACAAAATTAAAAAAATATAGCGCTTTACTTTGTTGCATTATATATCAGCCACCCTGGACTTCCAAAATTATTTTGATTAAGTGGACTTGTGAGTAATTGACACGTTATTATAAGGAAAATGTGTTAAAAATTGAAAATCAATTTCAATTGCCACGATACTGAATATATTTTCTGTTTAATACACGTGTTTTCAATTTGACGTTAATTTGTCATTAAACATGATTGCTAAACATATATAAAAACAATAAAAAAATATTAAAAAAATAAAAAATAAAATAAATTTAACGTTAAATGAACCATAAAATGCAAATATTAATTTGTATTAAAGCGTTAACAAAAAAAAAAAAAAGAAATTAATTCAGATTTTCTCTGTATACGATATTATATTCTATTAAATAAATATTAATTGTTTATATGTATATGGTGAATTATAAACAAATAAAAAATACAAAAAAACAAAAATTAAATAAAAAATTAACCGTAGCAAAGAAAATAAGCAATTACATCAACTTGACCTTTACCTTGACTAAGATTTTATAATTTTTTAATGTTTTTAATAAAAAAAAAAGGAAAAAAACAACGAACCAGAAAAAAATTATTGTGTTTTTAGTTTTAATTTTTTTTCTTTTCTTTCTATAATCTTATGAAAATTTATTGTGTAGAAAACAAGTTTGCAAATGTGAAATACGAAAGAAAAAAAAATAAAAAATTATACAGGCAGACAGACAGACAGACAGACAATAATTCAGGCAGCCTGAACGAAAAATGTTCGAAATTCAGTTGCGATAAATAATGCCAACCATAGGAACCTCATTGCAAGAAAGAGGCAGCAAAACTTCTGTTGAAGAGAGTAAGTGAACACTAAGCACTCAATGAACGGCCGATGTAACTATACATGAGGTTTTCAATTGAAGATTTATTTAATTTAATTGGTTGTTCACCATTTAGTCAGCATTACAACCCAGTTTCTTACATCACTTATGCTGTGTGTGTTAATTTTACCCATTAGTGGCAACCCGACTTAGAAACAAAGATTTTTTTGAGAAACTTTTCATGGCAATTTTATTTTACTCTCAGAATTTTTGCCAAAAGACTGCTGAGAGGAAGTAGCAGAAGGAATATTTTTTTATCTTTCACTGTTGTTCGGATTGTAGGATTTGAACACGAGCTCGCATCTAATAAGGCAACGCTCTACCTACTAAACCATCTCCATTTTACACTGACAAACCAATGACCACTGAGCTATGATTTCTTCAGGCATCTAGCAATTTAACCTAACCTAACCTACAATAAAATTCGTTAAACGATTCACCGGGGTATTGTTGCAAAAACCAATGACTTCATCATAGCTAGGCGGGCATTAATGAAAACGTCGTCATGATCGTTAAAACCCGTATAATAAGAAACGCCAAAATTGAATAAAAAAAAAGAGAAAAATTAAATAATTTTTTATTTAATCGCTAACACCACTACGTCATGATTATTTACAGTAGGAAGGGAAAAAATGCAAAATAAATAAGCATGTAAAACAATTTCTGGTAATACTTTTCATTACTTTTTGTTTTTGTTTCAACACAGTACGAACGAACGAGCGAGCGTATATGACATCAACTTGGCAGCAATGCAAAATAGTGAATCAGAAACAAACACAAAAACAAAATAGCCCCCAAAATGAATTGCATATAATTGTGAAAACAAAACATAAAAAAATTTATGCATTTTATGCTTAATTGTTAATAAAGAAAAATATTTACAATAAAAATAAATGCAGGTTTTTGTTACAACACAAAATAACAGTAAATGGGGGGAGGAATTAAATAATTTGCTTCAATTTACTTAAATATTCCATGAGTGTTTGCATTAAATTATTATAAAAAAAAATTTTCTTCCATTAATTTTATTTCTAAGTTATCTTGCTACTGTTTCCCCCATCCAATAATATTCAAATCTTGCTTATCTCTATGCTCCGTTTACAGACAAAGGATGTTTTGTCTTTGAAACCTTATTAAATAAGTTTTATCATCTCAAGAAAAACGGGTGGTGTCTTGTATAACAGATTAGAAATGTTTTCCTTCTCTTATTAAAAACTCAACAACAGAGAGAGTTCCTTTACTAACGGAGAGTTTTTTCTCTGTTTCTTTCACTCTTGTTTTTTTAAACCACCACCACTCACCTTAACCACAATGCGCTGCGTACGTAGTAGTTGAAAAAGTAGAAATAAATTTGTGATCTCCTTTAACACATGACTTGTCAAGGTCATTGTATCATATTGCATGTTCAGGGTTATTCTCTTCATTTTTCTTTGTGCAGAAAGAAAAAAAAACACAACTGAGTTGTTGTAAATCACACAAGTGCTTTAACTTAATCCTACCGCCATGTTACACTAACACAAACGTACATACATTATTGAAGTGAAGTTAAAGACATAATTTTTAACTGCTACTCGGGCTTAACTTTAAAGTTTTTATGTGCATACGTACATACATACGTACGCGTTTCATTTTAAGTAGACAATAATGACAAAAGCAATAACAACTTCAATATACATACATATGTATGTAAAGAATAGAGAGAAAAGCAACAAGCATTAAGGAATAACTAACGAAATACGAGTACTTACACTCTCTCTTTCACTCTCTCTCTCTGTTTTTGTGCTCGTACTATAAAACTTAGAATTCACAGCATGAAATTGCAGTTTGACTTGTTACTGTACGAGGAATAAATATCTTCACTGAGAAGACATTGTGGTGGTAGTGGAATTGGTGGTTTTTAAAAAATCTTGTGTTTTTTTTTAAGAATGATGGTGGTGGTGGTGGTGGTGAAAAAGTACTGACACTGGCTCTATAATCAACTACTTTAACTAGACGAATACATTGAAATGTAAATAAAACATAAAATAACCTAAACTCTGAAAAAAAGAAAAGGATTTGTTGTGATTAATTTTTAAACTCAACTCGTGTAAATTTTAAAAAATGGTTACTTTAAAGCGGTTACTCGCTTTTAACGGCAACTTTTGAATGGTTACTCTTTTTAAAATCAATGATTTGACATTTTCAGCATTTATTTTTATAAAATTGTAATGTAATGTAACGAATAATTATTCCAAGTGGTTACTTTTTCTATAAATGATATTTTTGAGAAATCTTTTTGTGGTTATTAATTAATTGTACAATTTCTAGACTTTATTGATAATTTTTCATTTGAAATGAGTTCTGTAACAAAGGTTTCTAAACGGTTACTCGTATTAAAACCATGAGTTCTTCCTAAAAATAAATTGTTTATTTAAACTTTTAACAGCATTGTTAAAAACATTTTAGAAAAATATTATTCAGGGTCAATAAAAGTTTTAGTTGAGATTTTTTTCGCAAATATTTCATTCATATCATCAAATATGAATAGACGACTTACATGAGAGCTTTAATATCCATTAAAAAACTTACAGCAGTGCGCTCTCTTGCACTTGATTAACTGAAGCATATAAAACAGGCAGCCAGTGCTTTTTTAAAAATGAAAGTGTTGGTTTTCTGTATAAATTTTCATGAATTTTTCTTGCCACCAAGATGTGGGAGAATTGCAATTGTTAAGCAAAGAAAATCGAAAACCAAATACCTCTCCGTAATGCCGTTTTTCATCAAGCATTTTGAGTCAGCCTTGCCACAGATGGAATTGAATTGCATGCAAAAGAAAAATCTTTAAAAAAATAAAAAAATATATTGCCTGAGAAGAACGAACTGCATTAATTATTCGTGAAATAAAACATAATAAAACGTAAGAAAAATTACAATCGAAAACTGAAAATGAATGAATTCGTGTTTTCATTATTATTTTTCGCAGTTATGGTTGCCCAAGTGTAATAATGAACCAGTGGCAGTAGCAGCAGCCACAGCATCATCAGAGAAAATATTAAAAACGACAGCTGCTGTAAGAGAATTATTATATAAGAATTGTTCAAAGAATAAGTAAATAAAAGAGACAGAAACAGAGCAATAAAGAAAGAAAAAAATCAATTATTATAAAACAATAGCCATCATTATAATATTAAATATGACAAGACAATTTTAAAAAACGTGGCATACTTTTAGGTAAAATTTAAAAACGAATTTCAATTTTCTTTTTTAATCACGAAAAAAACTTGTGCAAGTTATTTAAAATGCATAAGAAACCTTGAAAAAAATCCATTAGAAAAACTAATCAAACTGAAGTTTTAAATCAGCTCCTAACAAAAAAAATTAAAAAAAAATGTTGCATACAATCAGGCAAACTTTTAAACGACCTTTTAATGGAAAACATAAGCCAATAATCATTAAGCAAAATGGAAATTGCATTAAAATGTTACATACCTTTAGGGGGTGTATACAATTAGAAAACTTCTAAAAGGTTTGCATACACTCAGGCAACTTCCTAAACAAAACCTTGATCAAAATAAACAAAGCAAAGAATTTAACTTCACAAATGAAATAAAATATTTCATTTCTTTTACTAGATAATCTTTTGCTGTTCCTTCTAACAAGGGAAGTGAATAGAGGCACATCGTAAGGTGGAGTTCTTTCTTTCTTGGTGTGGAATATTGTTGTATTGCATAGGTATTCAATACACTGAACTACTTTCTGAGAAGTTGTAAAGGGTGTTTTTTATAGAAGTATAGAACTTTAAGTTGGCATTACTTTTCAAGATGGCGACCGATTTAACAGCTGTCAAGTGATTTATTCTCAGTTTGGTTTGGCAATTCATCATGAATAGACTCACGCCTGAACAACGTTTGCAAATAGTGCAATTTTATTTCGAAAATAATGGTTCTGTGCGGAAAACGTATCGCGCACTACGTCCATTTTATCGTCGACAAAATCGTCCATCAGAGCAGTCAATTCGATTAACCATGGAACGTTTTCGCACCACGTTTACTCTTATTGATAACTCGCATCCCCAGAGACGCTGTACGGTGCGTACAGAAGAAGCTATTGCTGCTGTAGAGCGTAGCATTGAGGAAGACCCGAATGAGTCCATCCGCCATCGAGCACAGGAATTGGATCTGTGTCCAGCCACTTTATGGAAGATTTTGCGGAAGGATCTTGGTTTCCGTGCAAGATTTGAAGCCAAACGATCATCAAGTAAGGCGTAGATTCGTCGAATGGGCCCAAAACGAGATTACCGTTGTTCCCGATTTTCATAAGCGAATTTTGTTTAGCGATGAAGCGCACTTCTGGTTGAATGGCTACGTCAACAAACAAAACTGCCGCATTTGGAGTGAAGGTAATCCTCAAGTGCATGTGGAAACACCGTTACATCCAGAAAAACTGACTGTTTGGTGCGCTTTATGGGCTGGTGGAATCATTGGTCCGTACTTTTTCAAAAACGATGGTGGCCAGAACGTTACAGTCAATGGTGATCGGTATAGAGCTATGATTACTAACTTTTTCATTCCTGAATTGAATAACCATAATGTCCAGGATATGTGGTTTCAACAAGACGGCGCAACATGTCACACAGCTCGTGCCACAATAGATTTATTGAAAGACACGTTTGGTGACCGCCTAATTTCACGTTTTGGACCTATGAATTGGCCTCCAAGATCTTGTGATGTAACACCGCTAGACTACTTTCTGTGGGGCTATGTAAAGTCATTGGTCTATGCGGTAAAGCCACAAACGCTTGACCATTCGGAAGACAACATTCGCCGATTATTATTGCCGATATACGGCCACAAATGTTGGAAAAAATCATCGAAAATTGGACGTTCAGATTGGATTACATCCGCGCCAGCCGTGGTGGTCATATGCCAGAAATCATATTTAAAATGTAATGCCACAAGATTATCTTTCGGATAAATAAAATTCATGTCAATCGAATAATCCATCGTTGTTTTATTGCAGCTTAAAGTTCTATACCTCTATAAAAAAAAACACCCTTTATAAGTGGCACGAAATAAATTAAGCTTATGTGAGACTTATTGGCTTTGAACACCTCACAAATGTTTTCTGCAGCTCTAGAGATGAGATAGGGGAGAAAACTGTTCTTCATTTATTAGCTACATAACTAGCGCTATGTCGGGGAAGGAAAAAGCAACATGGTGGCCAATATATAGTCGATTGTAATTGATTTCTTGATTATGGACATTAGCAGTTTAAGCGGCTTCATCAGATTTTCTGATTAGTTCAAGAAAGCTGCATTATTTAACATATTTGGTGTGTCTATTCCAACGGCTTGGGTTGACATCCAATTAAACTAAAGGATTTTTTTGTAATGATTTCTTTTGAAATGTTTTCAAAGAAATTTATAAAAAAGAAATTCTTTTTATAACCGCTTCACATGCTCCATTAATCCAATTTGATGAAGTGGTGCAACACATGTTTTTTTGTTTTCAAATTTCATTTACACTTTAACATACAACTTCTGTTGCTGTGTCTGTCTCTATGTCTGTCTGCTTGCCTGCCAGTGTTTTACATTCCAGAGTCAATTTTTTGGAACAAATTCCACACAAAAATATTTTAAAAAAGTATCAGTTTTCGAGCGGGGAATATATTTCGTTTTGTTCTTTATTGCTGACTGACTGTCGCAATTTAAAAAAAAGTCAGCACTGAAGTTATCTGAACTTAACTTAAGGGGTGTATTAAATTGCAAAATTATTTTTTACATGAATGAGTTATTTTGTTCCTCCGTCCATATGTTTAACATGTGAATTTTATTTTGTCATGGGAATTTTAAAAAAGAAAAACAAAAAACAGAAAAATGCTTAATAATCTGAAAAGAAAAATTTGAAACCATATGGTTATTAAATGCTACGCTTGTTTGAATTTAAACATAAAAAAGATTTGGATTTTGAAAGAGTTTTCGAAGAAAATTGGTCCAATATTGTAACACAGTATCAGTCTCATTAAATTTCTTTATAATCTTGTATGAGTATGACTACCATTATCTCGCGGACACGTTTGAAGGATCACTTCTGTACACAGTTTTAACTATTTTTCAAGCCTTCCTCGGCTGTTAAACGATTAATTTTTGTAAATGGCAAACCGTTCACCAAATAAACGACACTTTAAATGCAAGATATTTAACAGCTGGCAACCCTGTTAGTCCAAAGGCTTTGTTACGCATCTACTTAACCTTAATTTCTCTTTATAAAGTAAAATATAATTTTTCTTAAATAATTATATACAATATGAACACAAAAATATGTAAAAAAAACTCACCATTATTTAGTCCAATTGAATTTATGCTGCTGCTGTCTTATAAGCCTAAAAATAGACAACAAAAAAGACTTCATATTATTAATACTGAATTGAATTGTAAGCCTGTGACATATAATTACATTAAATAAGTGTCTATGTGTGTATGGGTGCTTTCAAAATGAATGAATATTTTAAAATAAATACAAAAACAACAAGAACAATATCATGTAAACATATGTATACATATGTATATGGTGTCAATGACTTTTCAAAAATACGCTGTCGAATATTTTTATACGAGTATTCACAAGTAAAATGTGAATGAAAAGTTCCACATTTAAATAATAAATGAGGATAAATTGTATACACGCGCATAAAAGTAGGCTATGATTTTTTATATCTTTTTTTATATGTCAGCCCCGCCAGCATGCATGAAATTTTATTTCCTTTTGAAAGTTCAACACATAATAAGTAGGTAAACAAGCTCTCTCTCTCTCTCTCTCTTTCTTGCTATCTCTCTCTAACACTATTTGAATTTTGTTTTGTAAGAGAAGTTAAAAAAGAAATTTTGTTTTCTTACAGCACAACGACAGGCATGAAATTGAATTTTGCAAAGAGAAAAAAAATGCTTTAAGGGTGTTATTGAATAGGCTCGTAGTCTTAAAAAAAATGCAGAATGCATAAACAAAGCTTAGCAAAAGGTGATTTTGCTGTTTGATTTTTAGAATGGATTCGTGACATGTGACACTAGATCGTTAACGCAAAATTTTTCTATAGACATTCTAGTTATCGGAAAATATTTCTAAAGACATTTTTGTTATCGAAACAATTTCTGTAGAAATTTTAATTATCGAAACAATTCCTATAGAAATTTATTGTTATCGAAACAATTTCTATAGAAAATTATTGTTATCGAAACAATTTCTATAGAAACTTATTGTTATCGTATAATTTTCAATAGAAACTTATTGTTATCGTATAATTTTCAATAGAAATGTATTGTTATCGAATAATTTTCTATACAAACTTATTGTTATCGAAACAATTTCTATAGAAACTTACTGCTATCGAAACAATTTCTATAGAAACATATTGTTATCGAATAATTTTCTATAGAAACTTATTGTTATCGAATAATTTTCTATAGAAACTTATTGTTATCGAATAATTTTCTATAGAAACTTATTGTTATCGAATAATTTTCTATAGAAACTTATTGTTATCGAAAAATTTTCAATAGAAATGTATTGTTAACGAATAATTTTCTATAGAAACTTATTGTTATCGAATCATTTTCTATAGAAACTAATTGTTATCGAAAGATGTTCTATTTCTATAGAAATAGAAAATGTTATTAATTAAATTCGATTGTATGTATGTATTCACCAATTGTTTTAACCTTTAAACGCTTAAACAAATTCAAATATTTCTGATGTGCAAAGAATTCTAAACAAAACACCACCCCCGTTAACATGTTAGAATGAATGAAGGTATTGCCATTCATTACGTTTAATTTACTGTTTTTGTTTGTTTTGTTTTTATTTTGATTTTCCTGTTATGCATGAAACAACGACAAATAATAACGAAAAAGTCTAACAACAACAACACTAAATGCACTACGATAATGACGTTTCTACTTGTTTAATGGCATACAAAACCGATTGAGACACAGTCACACTCATAAAGAGTGATGACGTGATTTGTTTTCTTCACTGGTGGTGGTGTTGGTGGTGTGGTGTAAATGAAGGCGTTAATTTTCAAGTTAAAAATAGCGAAGAATAGTAAGAGACTGGGAGAGAGAGAAAGAGAATAAAAAGTGAGTACAAGAGTAAAAGTACTGTATGCATGTATATGTTGTATGACAAATAAAGACACAATAATTATCACAATAAATTTTATGTGATTATTTCACTTGCTAACGTCATATTCATAATGACTGAAATGTTTATATTGCCATGATGAATATATAAATTATAATAAATTTGTAGTTTTTGTCACCAAATAAAAAACAAACTTTTTTTTCTAAATAATCTTTAGCAGAGTAGACAAGTAAATAAATAAACTATGAAATGATATACGAGACCACCACCACAGCTATGCAGCTATCTCTTCCTTTCTCATTTAAATAAATAAATAAAAAAACAGTTTGTTTTTAATATTGATTTATTTACCCACAAAAAATACAATCTACAATACATTATTATTATTATTATTATTGTCATTGTTGTTATTATTCTTACATTTTAATGTCCACACATTTACTTTCTGTTTCTGTTTTCATTTTTTTTTTTCATTTATTTTTGTCCTCCTTGTGTTGGCTTTCAAAATATGAGTCTCTATGTCACCTGGCGAACAGCCAAAAATATTGAAAAACAAACCCTCACCATCACATCATTTAAGGTTGCCAGATTGTATAAATTTAGTTTTTTAGTTTTTCTTTTGTCAATTAAAAATAAAATGATGTCAGTTCAGTGGCCATACACATTGTCATAAATGAACTTTGTATCAGGTTTGAAAATATTTTAAAATGAACCATGAAGTAGGCAACAATTTCTATGTACATACATACGATATTTTTAAGTGTTAAGAAATTATCGATAACAATTTTCATAGCAATAGATCTATAAATTTTTTATAGAAAATTATCGATTGCAAGAAAATTTTTCTAAAGAAAATTACGCATATTATTTATCGATAATGAACAATGCTAGTGCAAGTCATCGATAAAAAAAATCCAAGTCATAGACCAAAAAATGTTAGTTACCGAGCAAAAAAATGCTATTCATAGACCAAAAAATTCAGTCATTGACCAAAAAATGTCAGTCATCGACCAAATAAAGCATGCCATGGACTAAAAAATGCCAGTCATCAACCAAAAAAAGCAAGTCAACAATAAAAAAAAAAAGCAAGTCATCGACCAAAAAATGCAGGTCATCGCCCAACAAATGCAAGTCATCGATCGAAAAAAAAATGCAAGTAATCGACCAAAAAATGCCAGTCATCAACGAAAAAATGCTAGTCATCAACCAAAAAATACACGTCAGAAAAACTGTTTTGGAATCTTAGATCCAATAGCTATCCAGCCCACTAGGTCAGAAAACTGAACCTTTTAAAATATTGCCAAATTTTACACCATTTATGGAGAGTATATTTGGTAAAAATTCTTATATTTTATAACTCTTTTATTTCCAATAAGAAAATTGTAAGTTTCATATTTGTTAGATTCGTCTTTCTGTCATTTTTGCTCTAATTTATCTCTAAATTCGTGTTTAGTTAAGATTTTCTTTCAGAAGTCGCCGTAGTCTAGTAGATAGTATTGTTGTTCGAGCCCCAAGTCAGTCATCAGGACAAAATACAAAAAGTATTTCTTCGGCGACTTCCCCTCAGCAGATTTCTGGCAAAAACTCTGAGAGTAAATAAAATTGCCATGAAAAAGTTTCTCAAAAAAAATCTGTCGTTCGGAGTCGACTTTAAACTGTAGGTCCCACCACTCATGTATAAAATTAACACACACAACATAAGTGGTGTGAGAAACTAGGACATTTTTTTGTCTTAATTGACAAGTACACATCCTCTAACCTAACCTAACCTAAGATTTTCTTTATTCACTTTTCCAAATTTTAACTTAACATTCACTGGAAAAAAAAAGAATATAACTTTCATACTGAACTTCACGCACACAATCCTTTTTCACAATTTCATTAATTTCTAAGCCAATTTATTTAAACTTTATTTGCCATTCAATATATTAAAAACAGTAAATCTTTAAAAAGAATGTCTCTTCTTCGCAATAATCAAAAGAGAAATTTTTATGACAATTTCTAAAACCTCTAAGTAGTAGTATAACTTTTGAAAATACTATAGCAGTGGAGAAAATACCACACAAAAGAGAGAGAAAAAAGGGAATTTATTGCAAAAGTTTTCTATTGAACGAATACCCACCCACATTCGGAAAAACAATAACAAAACAATACACAACGTAATCATTGCGAAATTCAAGGAAGCAATAAAATCTTCCATATGGTGGTGTATGTATGTAGGTGTCACAACAGTGAGTTACACGAGCCTAAGCGACTACTAAAAACTCAAGTGTAGTAGTTGTTTTCGGTATTTCGTTGTTGTTATTGTTTTCGTTGCTGTTTTCAAGGATTTTATGTAAAATAGAAGAGCATAGAAAAGTGAGTGTGACAGAGGGCAAACTGAGTAGAAACAAATTCTTTGAAAATAAAGCAATTATCCTTCTTTATATGTATGGATGTATGGGTGTGTAGAGAAAGGGTAAAAACAGCTTAAAACGCAATTGTTATTCACAGAAATAACCATAAATTTTATTTAACATTTAAATTAAAAACCGTTATCTAGAATTAATTTCTTTTTGATTTTAATATAACAAACAAGAACAACAACAACCGAAACAACAATTAACGTTCCGATAACAATATGTTGTTGACAACACCGCCTGCTTAAAGTGTGTGTATATGTTAGCATGAGTGCAAAAAAATCCCCTTGTAATACTGTTTACACAACAACAACATCAACAGTAAAGCAAGAATGAGAAAGAGAGCGAGAGAGATAATGGAAGTTAGTAAATTAACTTCAGATTGTTATCAGTGCATGCATGTACTTAAAAAAGCAAAGGTTTTCTTGTGGTTTATCGTTTAACTCTTTGTGAGTAAAATTAAAAGACACAAGTGAAAGAGAGAGGGAGGGAGAAGGACAAAGGGTGAGAGAATTAGAGTAAAGTGTGTTTATAATTAATGTTAATAAACTTGAACTTATATCAGCATATCAACTAGTGAGTATTTATTGGAGTATACGGTATAACAGTAAAGCCTTTAATGAAAACCAAAACACAATGAAAACCTCACTACTGCAATTTTGTGTACAAACAAAAGCTGCATGTTTTTTTTTTAGATATTTCCTTTTAATTTTAAAATGAACGATAATTGATTAAAAAAACAACTTTTTATTTTTATTGGTAATTGATTATATTGCTAAACAAAAAAAAAACAACAAAAAATAAATAAAAAATATTGGGTGAGTTCTTAGAAATCATAAAAAAGAAAAACGTGTGTGTGTGTGTTATATTGATAAATAATAACAATAATATTGTAATACTTTTTTTTTGTTGATGTCTTATCGAAATTGATAATAAAAAATAAGTACTGAAATTAACTTTTCAACATTTATTTACATTTAATATAAACTTAAAACATACACACACGTTTTGGGCCATATTTCGTATCTCAATTTTTTTTTTTTTTTTTGCTGATTTTTCATTATCAAAGTTCATTGTTGGTTAAATTGAAGGTGAATTAGATCTAAACACGTAAAAACACTAAAAGTTTATGGCTGTCGCAAATATATTGTATCTGAATATATGTGTATAAAAACAAAATTAATAACTCTTATCATTTAATGTTTTTTTAACAGGAATTTATTTCAAATAAGCCTATAATTCGTATAAAAAATTGATAATAAAGCACTACAAACACCTTAATTTATGGTTTATTCTTGTTGAGATAATTAAAAATAGAAAAAAAAATTGTATTCAAGAGTTTTAAAGAACTTTCTGATTAATTTTTAATATATTGTTAAGTTTTTTACTTGTTGAAAGCGATTATTTCCTGTGCCTTAAAAGATTACAATTTGAAATGAAGACCCCTACGTACATTGTCAGTTTTTAGAAATAAATCCATGACTACTTTAAATGAAAAACAGAATTTTATAGATAATAATATTAGAAAACAATTTTGTTACACGATTTTTTTACCTTACAGATCAAACTATACAGGGTATATAACAAAAATGTTAATACGAAGCGGTTTTTACTAGAACTAACTGCTAATGTTAACTTCTACAGCATTTATACCTTATTTATTTTCAATCTGTCAACTTCTAGAACCTTACTGTTCAATTGTTATTCTTTTTATTTCTTTTTCTTTTCTGTCTTTAGTAGCCTTTCTTTGTAATTCTACTATCGTAATTAGATCTGTGTATCTTTTCACTCTTTTAATTTTAATTTTTAATATCGAAACTTCTTCAATGTTTTCTTATTGTTTTTCTTTTTCTAGTTCTTCTTTCCTAGAATATTATTGCAGAATTTCTATTCTGCCTTCATAACACTATTTTTAATTTTATTTAAAAACAAATCATCATTTCTCTTTTAAAACATTTAAAATTTTCAATTCTAACCTCAAACACAGCAAAATTAATATTCAATTCAATTCAAAACTGCACACTAAATACACACTTAAAATTTCCCTTACTATTATGCATGAGCCACCCACACTAACAACAGATATTACATGAGAAAAATTCCCCGAAAATAGTTGTGAATTTTTTAAAGCATTTAGTCCTTCCCTTTTATGTGTACAAAAAAAATCATTTGAGTTGTTTAGTGCTCTAGAGCACACAGAGAAAGAGAGAGAGAGAGAGAAAGAGCACGGTAATACTCCCACATGATTTGGAGAACAAATACTTACATCCCACACATACAACCGCAAAGTATAACGTACTTTATAAGAGCAACCAAAAGAGATTTTTTATTTGCAAAATTCCCTGAGTATTGCAGTAAAATGCATTACAAAAATGAATACGTGTGTATATGTGTGGCACAGGCAACTACAGTAATGGGAAAAAATAATAATAAATACACAAACAAATTTGTGTGTGTGTGAATGATTATTTACCAACAATTTCAGCAGCGAAAGTCCTCTCTTTTAGAGCACACTTGTTTGTGTGAGAAGCACAAAAGGGCAGGAGTGAGATTATTTTTATATTCGTTTCTATTATTTTCTCCATGTACTGTATTTGCTCTAGCAAATAACCTTAGGAGAACATTATTATAAAGACTGATATGGTTGCCTAAACATGCTTCCTTAAATGACCACAAAATGAGGTTAAGTTTTTCGATTATTAGAATTTTTTATTAAAAAACAGAGTGAGAGTGGCGGAGAAAGGGAGAGTGAGTATAAACTGCATATTAAACTCTTAAAGCACTTATTGTTCAATTTTATCACTTTCACCACTCCCTATTCACAACATAACCTCAATAACATGATTAATTGAAAATAAAAGCATAGTTTAAGGGTGTATCCCTTTGTTCACCTTCTTTTAGCTTTCAATTTATAGCATAATTGAATGATAAAAATCAATTTCCTTTCCTTTCTTTTTTCAGAACAAAATAAACTTTTTATATATATTTTATAGGGAATTAATAAATGTGTAGTTTGTTGGTAAAACTAATAACTAATGACCTACTTCTGGCCTGAGCACATATTGTTTTAAACTTATGAAGCATACATTCAGGCTTATTGGCACGTCAATATATGTAGTATAAGTTGGGCGTATTATAATAGCTTATGGCAATTAAAAATATTAATTGGATTCTGTTTTAAGCTGTGTAAGCATATAAAATAAAAAATTTTACATTTATTTAGGTTTTATGGTTTAAGAGACTTTAATTAAAGAAAGCAAAAAAAGGATTCGATAATAATTTCCCAATGGATATGTTATCGTTAATTTTTAATGCAGTACATTTTATTATTGGTATTTCCTTAAAGGAACATTTTTGTTATCAATAATTTCATATGAAAAATTTTTGTTATCGGAATTTTTTTTATAAAAAAGTAAAGTATTTTTCATTGCCCATACTTTTTATATGAAAAATCTTATTCTTTGCAGAATATTTACATATGTTTGTTATCGATATTTTTAAAGAAAATATATGGCTATCGAATTTTTTTTTAAAACAGTGTTTGTTATCGTTATTTTTCTTCGTTTTCATTATTTTTAAAAGGAAATTTTTTTGTTATCGATAAATCTAAATGAAAAATTTATTGTTATCGATAATTCTAAGTAAAAAATTTATTGTTATCGATAATTCTAAATGAAAATTAATTGATACAAATTTTTTGTTATCGATAATTCTAAATAAAATATTTGTTGTTATGGATAATTTTAAGTAAAAAATTTATTGTTATCGATAATACTAAATGAAAATTAATTGTTTTTCTGAAAAATTTATTTTTATCGGTAATTCTAAGTGAAAAATTTATTGTTATCGATAATTCTAAATGAAAATTAATTGCAAAATTTTTTTGTTATCGATAATACTAAATAAAAAATTTATTGTTATGGATAATTTTAAGTAAAAAATTTATTGTTATCGATAATTCTAAATGAAAATTAATTGTTTTTGTGAAAAATTTATTTTTATCGGTAATTCTAAGTGAAAAATTTATTGTTACCGATTATTCTAAATGAAAAATTTATTGTTATCGATTTTTCTATACATTTTTTGTACAAATATTTTTGCTACTCCTACAAATACCTGCATACGTATGTACATAAAAATGCAGTGTAGGAAATTGTAGTACCTTTTAGTCCTTTAGGCTATTAAATGCCTTTAAATATCAATAATTAATGACTTTCAACAATTATTTTTTAATCATTTCGTCACTTGTGACACTCTAGACAAATAAAACACTCATTAAATAATTACACATCATTAGGCGTTGCAAAAAGGATGGAAAAGGATAGAAAGCAAAAAACAAAAAATCAATCAATAAAGCCAAAAGGGGGTACCACTACAGCAATGACTGTTTTACTAACCAAGCAGCCATTTGTAATACATATTTTAACAAATTCGTCATTAAAAATGAAAAATATTTCTCTCTCTCTCTCTGTGCTGGTCAAAGCAAATGTAAGGAAGGATATGCCATAAAACAACAACATTTCAAATGAAATAAAAACCTTTTTTTTTTGCAATTTTTTTTTTATTATTTTTATTTGCAATATTTAAGCATTTACTTGGAAAATAAAAAATAACTGGCCAAATGAAGGTTGTTGTGCAGTATTGTTTTTTTTTTTTGCTTGTGATACTTAAATGTCAACATAGTTGGTATGTGTGGACATGACAAGTGTTTCTGGTTAATAAATTTTTAATAATGTTTTCCATGAAGGCTTACTTCATAGGAAAAATAAACACAAAATTTCTATTTAATTTATAAAAATAGCCTTGAGATAGAAAATCCTTTTTTAGTAGGAAATGCAAAAAAAAAAAACTAAAAAAAACTGTTAGAAATTGTTTTAGGGATCGCCTGTTAGCGTAACAAACTAACAAGAATTTTTAATAGGACTTTAAATTATTAACGGGGTTTTTATTGTTGTTGGTACATTAAACCGTTACATATGTACATTTCCCTCTTGATAATATCACTTTAACAAGGAAATTTCTCTTGTTCTCTCTCTTTCTCAGTTCTTAGATATTTCTAAAGAAGTTTTAAAAAGGTTTTTTTTCTGTTTACATTGATCGGCACTTTGTTAAAAGTAGTAGGGAAATTTCTCACTCTCTCTCTCTCTCTCTCTTGAAGTAAGGATTTTGTATTTCTCTTACGTAAGTATATGAGTATATGTTCTTTTTTCTCCTTTGAGTCCTTTAGCAATGCTTACAACAGTTATTAGCATTTCTCTTTCTGTTATGGACTTGTTATCCCCCAAGTATCTCTTTTCTACATTTAAAACATTTTTTAAAAATAATAAAATAAATTCGATTTTAATTTCATTTGTTTTTATTGTTTAATTTTTATTTTTTTTATTGAACCACTTGAAATACGGCTGGCTTTTTATTGATTTCCTAAGAAAAATATAAAAAAATAAGAAATTCCAATTAATTAATAGAAAATATATTGGAATTTATGATAAAAAAAACAAAAAAAAAATAATTCTTTATTTCCACACCCTTAGGCTGCTACCATACTCATGTATGCTTTGTAGCTGGCGATTATATTTTATTAATTCCATTAATTTATAGCCATTGATGCACGTAAAGTAAGGAAACAAAAAAAAATTCCCTCATCAATAAGAAAAAAAATTAAAAATCGAAAAGAAATTTAATTGGCGCCACCAAAGCAACACACATACGCATACATACATATGTATGTTGTTAAATATTAATAGAAAAGACGAAAACAATTTCGCCTACTTTCGTTTAATTGATATCGACGATTAAGAAGAATTATGGGTACATTAGAAAACTTAGCTCGCTCTAGCACACCTCGCCCCCTCCCCTCCCCTCTTTTGAAATACTTGGTGTATTGCAAAATATGTAACAAAAACAATAACAACACTAGCAACAGGCAGCAACAAGCATGTAGAACAACGACATTCAGTAAATTTTAAACTCTTCTTTTCATTTTTGTTTTTCTTTTTCTCTCTTGTTTTTCTTTATTTGTTTATAAATAACACAGTGGCCTGAATTTGTACTATTCTTCATGTAATGCTTGCTTACACACATACACATAAACATGTCTTGTGCATGCCATGTTGTGTTGTTGTAAATAATCAAACAGCATCCAAATATATTCGTTACCATTACAACTACAACTACAACTGCACTCACCCTTCTTGTTTTGTGATTTTTCCTATCACTCAAACAGCCATCACGCTTTACACATCACAAATGATCGTTTCGCTGTTATTTTACACACACACACACATTGGTTTTTTTATATTTTTCCGCATTCTTTTCATAAGAAACAAAACAAACAGCAACAACAACAAGAATTTACACGATAAAATTGTAAACAAAAATGTATTGGAAATACAAAAACAAAAACATGCACAAAAATTAAAAGAAAAATGTAAACAAAACAAGAATTTTATGAAGATTCTCTTGCTCTGTGTGTTTTTTCTCTTGCTTACACTAATTGCAAACATACACTTACTAGTTAGTACGTATGGCGGATACAAAAACTGTGCTTGCATAGGCAAGTACATGTTTTCTTTTTTTTGTTGTTGCTGTTGTTATTATTTATTAATGTAATTATTTGTTTGTGTTTATTTGGTATGTTATTTATTACATTGCAAGGTTCTTTCTTGTTATTTTCGTTAATTGCATGCATAGAGCCATCATCATATTTGCGTGCTATGGAAAAGAGCATGAGTGTGTAAGTATTGGTGTATTAAAGATTTTTAAGTGCTTTTTAATGATAAACATTTAGGTGTACTTCGGCTGTTTAACGACATTAGAAATGGTCAAACGAAATTTGCAAGCAGAGTGTAGTGTTTACAATTGAATAATAATGTTCTTAAGTACTCTTTGCTCCTTTCTCTTTCTCTCTCTCTCTGCAACTATGATAAACAGTAACTGTTACTGGTATCAGGGATGGGTTTTTATTAATTAACAGTAGCTGTTTGTTGTCAAAACGATATTTTATTATGAGATTTTTATTAAAAATAAACACAAGTTATGTACATATGTATTGTACAGTGGGGGTATATTTAACATTTCCTACCGTTAAGTTGTTATTAAAAATAAAAAATACTGGCCTTTTAGAGTAAAAAAGCGTAATAAAAATGCCATTAAAATTTTTATGTAAAAAACGTGCAAAATCATTTAAATAAAGTCTTTATTTAATCAAAAAAAAAAGAACATTTTTAAGTTTGGGATCCGTCTCTGTCATTCATATAAAAATGAAATATTGAAATGAAAAGAAAGAAGAAGAAAAAACGGAAATACGATTACATATGTGAATAAAAAATTTATGGCTCTATAAATAATTGTTTATTTTTTTTAATATTTATTGTTTGCCACAAAAATAAATTTAAAAAAAATGCAAATTTTTCTTTTAAACATTTTCAGTTTCTTTATAAAAATTGTTTCTTTTATTCTTTGTCACTCAAATAATTTTTAAATGTTTTTTTTTAAACACTTGAAAAGAAAAAAAATTTACTTTCATTTTTGTTTTGCGTACAACAGCCAAAAACGGAAGAATTGTTTTTTGTTCAATTTGGCATCAGAGTTGGGAGATATGTATCGGTTTTACACACATTGTAAGCAACAGAAATATTTACAAAGGCGTCTGTGCTTTTTTTTTTGTAAAACTCTAACGAAAAAATTCAATTCTCTTTTTCAAATAACAAAAAAGCAACCCACACATTTTGTTTTTTAATCCCTACACCCCCTTGTCGTACTCACTGACTCACCTCCCCATACCGAAAAACTCCAATTTATTGTCCGGAATTTAACAAAGTATTGTTGCTGGTGCTGCTTCCTTCATACAAATAAAACATGAAGTGAAGTGATGATGTTTGTCAATTTCCGTTAAAAAACGAACCTAACACAAACACACATAGTTATATAAAAATACAATACGAACGTGTGCATGTGCGTATTAAGCAAATGTAAACAAATATAAGCTCTTGTTTTGATTATTTATATAAAAAACCGTTAAAATTAAACACAGCACTCACACACGCAGTAATTATTCTTGTTAGTTTTCAATAATAACGAGTGTGACAAAATAAACATACACACACGCAAGCAGGCGTACTGTTATAAATCTTTTAAAGAGTGCTTGGCAAAGTAAACACACAACAGAACACACGCGTTCCTCACTATGGATCTTTTCTAATAACAAACTCTTCTTAACGATTCGAAAAAAACGAAGGAGAATTTAATTTTGTTCTTTAGGAAGCCATGGGGATTTTATACACACACAAGTTTAACTGAATTATGTTTGTATTGTGTGTGTGGGTTTTTGTTTTTATAATTAAATTTTAACCAGTTTTTCATAATTTTTGTTTGATTTAGAAAAAATAAACGTGATTTGAATATTTATAATTACGCAGAGAGAGAGAGAGAGAGAAAGAGAGCACCCTGAGAAAAGAGAAGTGGGTAAATACATAAATCATAAATATTATATGGTGTAGTATAGATCACGCACACTAATTTGCATTGAAACCAAGAGGGAATAACACAGTTTGAAGGGTAAAAATACAGAGAGTGAGAGGGAGAGAGTTAAGAACAAAATATACCACCGGTTTTTATAAGACAAACGATTTCAAAACAACATCTAAGTTTAGCAAACAATGCAAACACCAGTTGTAGTCTAGGTAGGTAGGTTTGAAGTGGTAGCCTTGACGCCAAAAGCACATTTGAGCACTCATAGCGGCCCGTTGTGACGCCACGGGTGCACGCAGTCCCTGTACTGACCGAGTTCCATCAAGCTGAGGAAGAAGCCGGTCAGATGCGAGCTTCTTGGGGACGATTGCTGTAGACTGTCTAATGGTGAAGGTATAGCACTGGCCATTATATAGTCCCCTAGCAACTCGTTTCCTTGCCGTTCGCATCTTGAGTTTAAATCAATCATGAGTAGGGGCCATCCCCTGAGTGCTGGGGTATACATTCGTTCATATTGCAACTGGCCAACCTATCGCAAAAACAGTGTAAAAAATCATGGAAAAAATAAGGAAAGCTCACCTTGTAAGCAAATGTAAATGTTGCTAGAGATGTAGGCATACATCACTAAACAGTTATTAGCCGTTTAAAGAAAGCTGGAGACACAAAACAGTTCGATGTTTAGACGCCAAGCGTATTAATAGTGAATCATTTGACAATCACAGCTGAAACCGCACATTATCGAATCATTTCTAAAGAAAATTCATGTGGAGGATGGAAAGAGCTTCATATACGCTTACAAGGTGTAAAAAAGATCATGGCTGAAGCGTTATGAAGCTTTGCAGACGATGTTAAAATCATTTTAGACACCAACAAAGTTGGTTGTTGAGTATCTGGTGGTATTGGAAAGAAGTTGATACTACAACCTATTCAAACGATTGATTCTGGTCTCTATAGCTCAGAATTAAAAAGTTTGAAGCAAGCAATTCCATTATAAAAGATCAAAAATTGATCAATAGAAGAACTGTTGTCTACCATCATGACTGCACCGGCCGCCCACACACATATTTGTTTGTCCCTCAGAAACTAAGGGAGTTTAGCTTGGATAAGCTAGGAGTTCTACACTGATGGTGTAATGGTTTTAGTGCAAAAAATGTTAGCGGAAAGTCGTAGCCGTAGCCTAGTAGGTAGTGAGTTGGCTTATTAGACGCAAGATCGGGGGGTCAACATCAGCTCATATGTACATCTTGAACAAAACGAGAAAATATTTCTTTTGGCGTCTGCCTCTCGGCAATCTTCTGGCAAAAACTTTGAGAGTAAAATATAAAAATTCCAAAGACAAGTAAAGGGTGTTTTTTATAGAGGTATAGGGTTGGCATTACTTTTCAAGATGGCGACCGATTTAATAGCTGTCAAGTGATTTATTCTCAGTTTGGTTTGGCAATTCATCATGAATAGACTCACGCCTGAACAACGATTGCAAATCGTGCAATTTTATTTCGAAAATAATGGTTCTGTGCGGAAAACGTATCGCGCACTACGACCATTTTATCGTCGACAAAATCGTCCATCAGAGCAGTTAATTCCATTAACCATGGAACGTTTTCGCCCCACGTTTACTCTTATTGATAACTCGCATCCCCAGAGACGCTGTACGGTGCGTACAGAAGAAGCTATTGTTGCTGTAGAGCGTAGCATTGAGGAAGACCCGAATGAGTCCATCCGCCATCGAGCACAGGAATTGGATCTGTGTCCATTCACTTTATGGAAGATTTTGCGGAAGGATCTTGGTTTGCGTGCTTACAAAATCCAACTCGTGCAAGATTTGAAGCCAAACAATCATCAAGTAAGGCGTAGATTCGTCGAATGGGCCCAAAACGAGATTACCGTTGTTCCCGATTTTCATAAGCGAATTTTGTTTAGCGATGAAGCGCACTTCTGGTTGAATGGCTACGTCAACAAACAAAACTGCCGCATTTGGAGTGAAGGTAATCCTCAAGTGTATGTGGAAACACCGTTACATCCAGAAAAACTGACTGTTTGGTGCGCTTTATGGGCTGGTGGAATCATTGGTCCGTACTTTTTCAAAAACGATGGTGGCCAGAACGTTACAGTCAATGGTGATCGGTATAGAGCCATGATTACTAACTTTTTCATTCCTGAATTGAGTAACCATGATGTCCAGGAGATGTGGTTTCAATAAGACGGCGCAACATATCATACAGCTCGTGCCACAATAGATTTATTGAAAGACACGTTTGGTGACCGCCTAATTTCACCTTTTGGACCTGTGAATTGGCCTCCAAGATCTTGTGATTTAACACCGCTAGACTACTTTCTGTGGGGCTATGTAAAGTCATTGGTCTATGCGGTAAAGCCACAAACGCTTGACCATTTGGAAGACAACATTCGCCGATTATTATTGCCGATATACGGCCACAAATGTTGGAAAAAGTCATCGAAAATTGGACGTCCAGATTGGACTACATCCGCGCCAGCCGTGGCGGTCATATGCCAGAAATCATATTTAAAATGTAATGCCACAAGATTATCTTTCGAATAAATAAAATTCATGTCAATCGAATAATCCATCGTTGTTTTATTGCAAGTTAAAGTTCTATACCTCTATAAAAAACACCTTTTAGTTGTGAATTAAATTTAAACTGTAGGTCCCGCTGCCACTCATGATTAAAAATGCATGTGGTGTGAGAAGCTAGGTTGTAATCCTGACTAAAGGCTTGTAATTAACAATTAAATTAAGTAAACTCAAGAGAATTTAATTTCATTATACAATGATGTATGTATGTGTGTAAAGTTCACAAAAATCTCATTCTAACAAGAAGAAGATTTTAAACAATTAAAGTGTGAAAAAGAGCTGAGAATAGTTGTTGAAAAATTAAGAAAAACAAAAAAAAACAAACAAAAATTACTCATTCTCTAAAGCGGTACATAATGAGTCATATTCAGAAATAAACAATATTTTGGTATAAACAATAACAATAACTGTATGTATGTACGTATATATGTATATAGCAAAAGAAATATAATTATCTGTTTTGCAAAAAAAAGCAACAACAACAATAACAAGAAAATATAACAATCATTTACTAAATGTTGTGCCCATAATTGCAAAAAATTAAAGAGCAACAGCAAGCGCAACAGCAACAGCAACAACGCAAGATAATTAGTTATAATGAGTTTTTATTTTTAATTTATTTTTTAAAGAAGTTAAAAATAATTATTTGTACGAAAAAAAAAGAATTCTTTTCTTAAAAGAAAATAATAAAAATTTATAACAAATAAAATGAAATGAAATATGTAGTCAATGGTAGTGGTAGTGGTAGAGCTATCTGTGCAAAAGAATATTTCTAGGAAATGTTTCTTTGTTCACACAAAACGGAAACAACGAACGAAGATGTTAAAACATGAGAAAGAATACAATAATTAAAAATGATTTATTAAATACATATAAAAAAAAAAGAAATACAAAAAAAAAATAAAAGAAAAAAATTAAAAAAATAAAACTAAAACACTTTTCCATGGACACACTCGCATACATATTGTAGGGAAAACTCAATAAAAAAATTCAATATGGCAACATTGTGTAGGTTCAAGCCAGAGATCAGCAATGATGATTATTCAAAAAGATGAGTAGAATCGAATCACTCGCATAATTTCTGATGCTTATACGCATTCATACTTATTTTAATATCATTGAACCTCCTCTACTCATATTTAAAGTTTGAAGAAGTACTCGTCATATTCATACTTAAAAACCAACTTGTATGATGTTGTTGATTTCGACTCTCCATAATTCAACATATACGCGAAGCACAAAATAAGTATGAATCGCATACGAACACCTAAAATACTCACTAGAAGGTTCTGTGTTTGCTCTGCTTTCTGCTTTCTGTGTTTTTTTTTTTTTTTTTTTTTTTTTTTTTTTTTTTTTTTTTTGTTGTAAATGCAACAACTACTAAGACTGTAAATTTTGATGAATGATTCGAGTCACTCGAATCATTTCAAAGTATTATAGGAATTATTTTTCTAAAGTTATGAATCACATTTAGAGTAGGCTTATGAATCAAACATATTTCGAATGGCATGAGTTTGATGTCAACGTTGTACGCATACTCATTGCAACCTGTACTTATAAATCAACGTTGTAGTGAGTATGAATGAATCAGAGTACATAGTTAAATTTCAATATTATTGACTCTTTTATATTAAAAATTTCATGAGTGCTTCTGAACATGTCTGTGAAGTTAAATTCTTTTTTATATTCTTTTTTTTACAGTGAATGTTATGTTAACAGACACTGTTAACTTAACATAATTAAAAATTTGGGAAGGGAGGAAAGAAAATCGCTTAAAAATCACAAAAATAGGGATAAATTAGAGAAAAAAATGAAAGGAGGACGAAGCTAAACCTTTGAACTTTACAAAAAACCAAAATTTATGAAAATAACAATTTGCTTATTGGAGATAATAAAGTTGGAAAATCATGTATTTTTACCAAATATGCCCTCTAGAAATCGTGAAAAATTCGATAAAATTTAAAAAGGTGCGGTTTTCTGACCTATTGGGCTGGATAGCTATTGGATCAAGGATTCCAAAACAGTTTTCGCTATGGTCGGGTCACGACCGGGAGCGGAGATATAGCCGACGAAGCTAACTTTTTTATACGAGCAAACAAAATGCTCTATATAAATCGAGAAAAATTCGATAAAATTTAAAAAGGTGCGGTTTTCTGACCTATTGGGCTGGATAGCTATTGGATCAAGGATTCCAAAACAGTTTTCGCTATGGTCGGGTCACGACCAGGAGCGGAGATATAGCCGACGAAGCTAACTTTTTTATACGAGCAAACAAAATGCTCTATATAAATCGTGAAAAATTCGATAAAATTTAAAAAGGTGCGGTTTTCTGACCTATTGGGCTGGATAGCTATTGGATCAAGGATTCCAAAACAGTTTTCGCTATGGTCGGGTCACGACCGGGAGCGGAGATATAGCCGACGAAGCTAACTTTTTTATACGAGCAAACAAAATGCTCTATATAAATCGAGAAAATTTCGATAACATTTAAAAAGGTGCGGTTTTCTGACCTATTGGGCTGGATAGCTATTGGATCAAGGATTCCAAAACAGTTTTCGCTATGGTCGGGTCACGACCGGGAGCGGAGATATAGCCGACGAAGCTAACTTTTTTATACGAGCAAACAAAATGCTCTATATAAATCGAGAAAATTTCGATAAAATTTAAAAAGGTGCGGTTTTCTGACCTATTGGGCTGGATAGCTATTGGATCAAGGATTCCAAAACAGTTTTCGCTATGGTCGGGTCACGACCAGGAGCGGAGATATAGCCGACGAAGCTAACTTTTTTATACGAGCAAACAAAATGCTCTATATAAATCGTGAAAAATTCGATAAAATTTAAAAAGGTGCGGTTTTCTGACCTATTGGGCTGGATAGCTATTGGATCAAGGATTCCAAAACAGTTTTCGCTATGGTCGGGTCACGGCCGGGAGCGGAGATATAGCCGACGAAGCTAACTTTTTTATACGAGCAAACAAAATGCTCTATATAAATCGAGAAATATTCGATAAAATTTAAAAAGGTGCGGTTTTCTGACCTATTGGGCTGGATAGCTATTGGATCAAGGATTCCAAAACTGTTTTCGCTATGGTCGGGTCACGACCGGGAGCGGAGATATAGCCGACGAAGCTAACTTTTTTATACGAGCAAACAAAATGCTCTATATAAATCGAGAAAATTTCGATAAAATTTAAAAAGGTGCGGTTTTCTGACCTATTGGGCTGGATAGCTATTGGATCAAGGATTCCAAAACAGTTTTCGCTATGGTCGGGTCACGACCAGGAGCGGAGATATAGCCGACGAAGCTAACTTTTTTATACGAGCAAACAAAATGCTCTATATAAATCGTGAAAAATTCGATAAAATTTAAAAAGGTGCGGTTTTCTGACCTATTGGGCTGGATAGCTATTGGATCAAGGATTCCAAAACAGTTTTCGCTATGGTCGGGTCACGACCCGGAGCGGAGATATAGCCGACGAAGCTAACTTTTTATACGAGCAAACAAAATGCTCTATATAAATCGAGAAAAATTCTATAAAATTTAAAAAGGTGCGGTTTTCTGACCTATTGGGCTGGATAGCTATTGGATCAAGGATTCCAAAACAGTTTTCGCTATGGTCGGGTCACGACCAGGAGCGGAGATATAGCCGACGAAGCTAACTTTTTTATACGAGCAAACAAAATGCTCTATATAAATCGAGAAAAATTCGATAAAATTTAAAAAGGTGCGGTTTTCTGACATATTGGGCTGGATAGCTATTGGATCAAGGATTCCAAAACAGTTTTCGCTATGGTCGGGTCACGACCAGGAGCGGAGATATAGCCGACGAAGCTAACTTTTTTATACGAGCAAACAAAATGCTCTATATAAATCGTGAAAAATTCGATAAAATTTAAAAAGGTGCGGTTTTCTGACCTATTGGGCTGGATAGCTATTGGATCAAGGATTCCAAAACAGTTTTCGCTATGGTCGGGTCACGACCAGGAGCGGAGATATAGCCGACGAAGCTAACTTTTTTATACGAGCAAACAAAATGCTCTATATAAATCGTGAAAAATTCGATAAAATTTAAAAAGGTGCGGTTTTCTGACCTATTGGGCTGGATAGCTATTGGATCAAGGATTCCAAAACTGTTTTCGCTATGGTCGGGTCACGACCGGGAGCGGAGATATAGCCGACGAAGCTAACTTTTTTATACGAGCAAACAAAATGCTCTATATAAATCGTGAAAAATTCGATAAAATTTAAAAAGGTGCGGTTTTCTGACCTATTGGGCTGGATAGCTATTGGATCAAGGATTCCAAAACAGTTTTCGCTATGGTCGGGTCACGACCAGGAGCGGAGATATAGCCGACGAAGCTAACTTTTTTATACGAGCAAACAAAATGCTCTATATAAATCGTGAAAAATTCGATAAAATTTAAAAAGGTGCGGTTTTCTGACCTATTGGGCTGGATAGCTATTGGATCAAGGATTCCAAAACAGTTTTCGCTATGGTCGGGTCACGGCCGGGAGCGGAGATATAGCCGACGAAGCTAACTTTTTTATACGAGCAAACAAAATGCTCTATATAAATCGAGAAATATTCGATAAAATTTAAAAAGGTGCGGTTTTCTGACCTATTGGGCTGCATATCTATTGGATCAAGGATTCCAAAACAGTTTTCGCTATGGTCGGGTCACGACCAGGAGCGGAGATATAGCCGACGAAGCTAACTTTTTTATACGAGCAAACAAAATGCTCTATATAAATCGTGAAAAATTCGATAAAATTTAAAAAGGTGCGGTTTTCTGACCTATTGGGCTGGATAGCTATTGGATCAAGGATTCCAAAACAGTTTTCGCTATGGTCGGGTCACGACCAGGAGCGGAGATATAGCCGACGAAGCTAACTTTTTTATTTCATAGTAGATTTTGAAATTTTCTGACATATTAGATTTTAACAGAACAGATTTCAGATTTTAACAGAACAGATTTTAGATTTTAACAGAACAAATTTTAACAGAACAAATTTTAACAGAACAGTTTTCAGATTTTAACAGAATAGATTTCTCATTTAACAAAGAAACAGGGTTGTTTATAATGAAGAGAACAGTAGAAGATTAGGCTTTTGTCGGACAGTTTATTATTGCAATACACTGCCATTCTGCTTGAGCTTGCTATAGTGTAGTAGGTAGTGTGCTGGCTTATTAGACGAAAGGCCATGGTTCAAATCCCAACGCAGACGTCAAAAAGGTTTTTTTTTATTTTTTTATTTTTTCTAATACATATCAGATACATAAAATTTATCAGTATATATTTATATCAATATTTTAATATTAAAATATATATATTAGAAAAAAAAGTAAAAATAAATCACACAAAACCCCTAACTCGGTATTGAACTCGGGCATGATTGAGAATAAGCAATTGAATTTCAAATTCATTCATCTTTCGAAAATGTATGTATTTTATTTTATGTATTGGATTTTTCTTTTTTATTATATATATTAATAAGCTATAATTTAATTTGTATTATTATTTTTTTATTTTATTATATGTATTAGAAAAAATATATATTTTTAAAAAAAGAAAATACAACATCCTTTTCATGCCCGATCGACGATTCGAACCGCGACCTTTCGTTTAGTAATCCAACACACTACCTGCTACACCACAGCGGTTCTGGTAAGTCTGCTTGTTTTATACTTTTTTTAGTTACTATGACGAAAACTGCAGATTGTATATTTTGTTTTGAGTAACTGTTTAAAAGTAAAAACAAAACTGGGGCTTCCCCGTTGTTTTCATTGTATGTACAACAACCAAGTGACGCATTTTAATTTTGCATATTTTGTACTGAAATGGTATTAAAATAATAATTAATGATAATGAATAACAAAAAAGAAAACTACAATACATTAATCTATATTTTATAAAAAAGAAAACAAATCCTGGCCAGGGATTAAACCAATCTGTATGACATCATTGTTAAAAGTTATAAGTACTGGACTGCTAAGGACATTTGTGAAATTATTCTCTATCATGCCCGAATTCAATCCCTAGCTGGGGTGGTTTTTGTCTGATTTTTCTTTTTTAATTTATTATTTAATATAATTATTTAATTGAACTATTTAATTTAATTATTATTATTTGATGTAATTAATTATATAAATACAAACTTTTTGAGAATATGTTTGAAACATGAATTAATTTAAAATTCACGTTAAAAAACTAAAAGATAACTCGTAGATTTCTAGGGAAACCCACTTCTCCTCCTTAAGAAAACATCATTTTTTCTTTTTGATGACACCTATGATCCAATAATAGAGTTTTTAGTAATATAATGTGAAAAAATCAAATTTTTATTTTTGACCAATTTTCTAAAAATTGCCGCGACAGTCAACATGTTAAATAAATTCAATTCCTTATTCTCCATCATGACCGAGTTCAAACGAACGAAAGGTCACGGTTCAAATCCCAAGTCTGGCGTCAAAAAGTTTTTTTTTTAACTTTTTCTAATACATATATTTTGATATTGATATATTGGTATAAATATATACTGATAAATTTTATGTATCTGATATGTATTAGAAAAAATAAAAAAAAATAATAAAATAAAAAACTTTTCGACGTCCGACTTGGGATTTGAACCCTGGCATTTCGCCTAATAAGCCAACACACTATCTACTACACTATAGCAACCTCAAAACAAACGGGCAGTGTATTGCTATAGTAAACTGTCCGACAAAAGCCTAATCTTCTACTGTTCTCTTCATTATAAACAACCCTGTTTCTTTGTTAAATGAGAAATCTGTTCTGTTAAAATCTGAAAACAGTTCTGTTAAAATTTGTTCCGTTAAAATTTGTTCTGTTAAAATCTGAAATCTGTTCTGTTAAAATCTAATATGTCAGAAAATTTCAAAATCTACTATGAAATAAAAAAGTTAGCTTCGTCGGCTATATCTCCGCTCCCGGTCGTGACCCGACCATAGCGAAAACTGTTTTGGAATCCTTGATCCAATAGCTATCCAGCCCAATAGGTCAGAAAACCGCACCTTTTTAAATTTTATCGAATTTTTCTCGATTTATATAGAGCATTTTGTTTGCTCGTATAAAAAAGTTAGCTTCGTCGGCTATATCTCCGCTCCGAGTCGTGACCCGACCATAGCGAAAACTGTTTTGGAATCCTTGATCCAATAGCTATCCAGCCCAATAGGTCAGAAAACCGCACCTTTTTAAATTTTATCGAATTTTTTACGATTTATATAGAGCATTTTGTTTGCTCGTATAAAAAAGTTAGCTTCGTCGGCTATATCTCCGCTCCTGGTCGTGACCCGACCATAGCGAAAACTGTTTTGGAATCCTTGATCCAATAGCTATCCAGCCCAATAGGTCAGAAAACCGCACCTTTTTAAATTTTATCGAATTTTTCTCGATTTATATAGAGCATTTTGTTTGCTCGTATAAAAAAGTTAGCTTCGTCGGCTATATCTCCGCTCCTGGTCGTGACCCGACCATAGCGAAAACTGTTTTGGAATCCTTGATCCAATAGCTATCCAGCCCAATAGGTCAGAAAACCGCACCTTTTTAAATTTTATCGAATTTTTCTCGATTTATATAGAGCATTTTGTTTGCTCGTATAAAAAGTTAGCTTCGTCGGCTATATCTCCGCTCCGGGTCGTGACCCGACCATAGCGAAAACTGTTTTGGAATCCTTGATCCAATAGCTATCCAGCCCAATAGGTCAGAAAACCGCACCTTTTTAAATTTTATCGAATTTTTCACGATTTATATAGAGCATTTTGTTTGCTCGTATAAAAAAGTTAGCTTCGTCGGCTATATCTCCGCTCCTGGTCGTGACCCGACCATAGCGAAAACTGTTTTGGAATCCTTGATCCAATAGCTATCCAGCCCAATAGGTCAGAAAACCGCACCTTTTTAAATTTTATCGAATTTTTCACGATTTATATAGAGCATTTTGTTTGCTCGTATAAAAAAGTTAGCTTCGTCGGCTATATCTCCGCTCCTGGTCGTGACCCGACCATAGCGAAAACTGTTTTGGAATCCTTGATCCAATAGCTATCCAGCCCAATAGGTCAGAAAACCGCACCTTTTTAAATTTTATCGAATTTTTCTCGATTTATATAGAGCATTTTGTTTGCTCGTATAAAAAAGTTAGCTTCGTCGGCTATATCTCCGCTCCCGGTCGTGACCCGACCATAGCGAAAACTGTTTTGGAATCCTTGATCCAATAGCTATCCAGCCCAATAGGTCAGAAAACCGCACCTTTTTAAATTTTATCGAATTTTTCACGATTTATATAGAGCATTTTGTTTGCTCGTATAAAAAAGTTAGCTTCGTCGGCTATATCTCCGCTCCTGGTCGTGACCCGACCATAGCGAAAACTGTTTTGGAATCCTTGATCCAATAGCTATCCAGCCCAATAGGTCAGAAAACCGCACCTTTTTAAATTTTATCGAATTTTTCTCGATTTATATAGAGCATTTTGTTTGCTCGTATAAAAAGTTAGCTTCGTCGGCTATATCTCCGCTCCGGGTCGTGACCCGACCATAGCGAAAACTGTTTTGGAATCCTTGATCCAATAGCTATCCAGCCCAATAGGTCAGAAAACCGCACCTTTTTAAATTTTATCGAATTTTTCACGATTTATATAGAGCATTTTGTTTGCTCGTATAAAAAAGTTAGCTTCGTCGGCTATATCTCCGCTCCTGGTCGTGACCCGACCATAGCGAAAACTGTTTTGGAATCCTTGATCCAATAGCTATCCAGCCCAATAGGTCAGAAAACCGCACCTTTTTAAATTTTATCGAATTTTTCTCGATTTATATAGAGCATTTTGTTTGCTCGTATAAAAAAGTTAGCTTCGTCGGCTATATCTCCGCTCCCGGTCGTGACCCGACCATAGCGAAAACTGTTTTGGAATCCTTGATCCAATAGCTATCCAGCCCAATAGGTCAGAAAACCGCACCTTTTTAAATTTTATCGAATTTTTCACGATTTCTAGAGGGCATATTTGGTAAAAATACATGATTTTTCAACTTTATTATCTCCAATAAGCAAATTGTTATTTTCATAAATTTTGGTTTTTTGTAAAGTTCAAAGGTTTAGCTTCGTCCTCCTTTCATTTTTTTCTCTAATTTATCCCTATTTTTGTGATTTTTAAGCGATTTTCTTTCCTCCCTTCCCAAATTTTTAATTATGTTAAGTTAACAGTGTCTGTTAACATAACATTCACTGTAAAAAAAAGAATATAAAAAAGAATTTAACTTCACAGACATCTTCTGAACGATTATTCATTGCTGATCTCAGTTAAGGATAAAATTAAAAGACGCAACATGTGTGGTGTTGGAAGCTAGGTTTTAATCCTAACTAAAGGGTTGTAACGACTACTTACGTTAAGTATGGCTGACTTCCAAAAAGTATCAATACAAAGTTTGTATACAGTTCTACTGCGGTATATAAACTATGTACATATGCAAAGTTACCAAACAATGCATCAACTATAAATCCGATGCCTGATTGCTTTTTGACTATGTTCAAAGTACACATTGACGACGTTTTGAAATGGTATACATTGTATATATTTTGTACAGCGGCTTTATGAAACACTATACTTTGTTCAAACACAAAGCAACTAACATTTCGGAAGTCAGCCTATGTGATGTCTGTAAGACAAACGATTTCAGACTAAAGTCTATTTATATGAAAATAAATCAAAATTGGGTGTTTTTGCATGTAAATAGATGTTCATTTTAAATCGGGCGTCTTACAGAAACACGGTATTTAAATTATTTTGATTGAAAAACATTCTATTAAAAATAGTAACAGGAGAAAGAGAGTGAAAGAGTAATAGATAAAGCGTGAGGCAGGGGGAATTACCAATTGTATCGGTATTGTTATGATTTATTAGCACATTGCCGTTATGGACCTGTATTTAACAATTTTTCAAACATCTTAATTTTATAATAAATGTTGTTGTTGTTGTTGTTTTTTTTTTTAAAGATTTGCTTCTGATTATGCGATAATCACTGACGCAAGCCATTCTATAACTCTTTGCCTCTCTCTTGCTATTTTTGTAACACCTTAATTTATTAACAAAAAAATTTTGCATCTTAAAAAAAATTATAACAATAGAATCGTACGTGCTTTATATAGATTTTTTAAACCACAATTTAAATAAAAAATAAAAATAAATTAATTTGCACTTTTTTTTTTTTTGCTTTGTGTAAACATTTTGGCTATGAGGGACCACACACACAAAACATTATGGCAAGTTTTCTTATGTCAATAGGAGGAGGGACAATTCAGGGAATATAAATTTTATTTTGTTTTCATATACGAATATTTTTCTTTTTTTTTATTAATTTTGATTAATTTTATGGTTTTTCTTTTCTTCTATTTTTTTCATTACAGGTATGTACATATGTTAACTTAACTAACAGCCATGATGAATTACTGAGAAATTTTATTATGATAATGAGTTTAAGCAAACACCACCAACTCACACACACATTCACTCTCACGCTTACACTCATATTGGTTGTTGTTGTTGTTGGTAAGATGAGATCATTTACGGTTTTTTGTTTTTGTTGTTTTACTCCAGATTTAGATTTTGATTGTGTTTAAAAAAAAAATTGCACACTCTTGCTAAGCTTTCCTTCTCTAACTTAACTGCCACAAGGTCATACAAGGCCGTTATTTTTTTAATACACAGAAAAAATTTTTTTTTATTATCTTGAAATAATAAAAAAAGGAACAACAAAAACTATTTGAATAAAAAAAACAAAAGATAAACGAAATTAATTCAACTTTTTTTTATTATTAACAATGGCAACTTAAAATTGAAGGGAGCACCAGTAAAATAATGAAAAAAAACCTTTTTAAGCTATTCTGGGTTAAGACAAAAACAATGTTAGTGAATACGAAATATGAAATAATTTATGGTTGGCCATTGAAATTGTATTAAAAGTGTTAAGAGTTCCATTTAATGGTGCTCACATACGATTTCCTATCGTTTTTTATCAATTTAAGGAACCTTAACACTTTCGTAATGGGTGCCACTTACATATGTCACTTGGTGCATCACTGCAGGTGCAGACATAGTGTAAATACGGCAGTTACTTAGTGGTCCACAGAGGCTGATACGAGACATATACATGGTAGGTAGGTAGGTAGAAAAAGAAAAATTTTTGGATGGACACACTTAGGCCGCATTGGTCCCATTGTGCTACCACAGTCATCCGTTATACCCTAGTCACGAAACCATTCGGAGCTCCTGATGAAGCGATTCAGGCTGCCAATGTAGTAAGTACCCACGTACTTCCTTCTCCTTTGGCATAGAGCCGGGCATGTACCCAGCAGATGAGGGACAGTCTCCTCTTCCTCCTCATCTCTGCAGCTTCTGCAGAAGTCGTTAGCAAGATGTTCAAGTCTAATGCGCCTCGCATGCGTACCCATAATGCAATGCCCCTTAATGACACCGACAACTATACTGAGCGCGCCTCTTTGGAGTTTAAGTAGACTCAATGTGCGCCCCTCATCCAGCCTTGGCCAGATTTTACGAGCCGTTCTACCCGTGGAGACATATACATACATGGCAAGCATTTCATATCCACTGTACAGAACCAGTAGACTCGTATGATTTTAGCAAATGTTTCGCAACTACATTAAGTAACAAAAATGATTGAAGTAATCTCGAAGCTGCATATTCTCTTAAAAGAACGACTATTTTGTGGTATAAACATGAGGCAAAAGCAGATTTTGCAACAAGAACAAGAGATTTTGTTTCCAGAATGATATTTTCCAAGCTCATAAGGAAATTCCCAGGTATTTTCCAAGCGAAAGTGTGTGCCACCAAAAGATGTGTTCCATTCAAATTGGATAGGAAGGATAAGACATGGCAATACCAACTAAAAGTCAGGTTGTTATTCGAGCACTCGGTTCTTATGAGGCTATATCGAAAATATTAAGGGACTGTCCAAAGAAGCTCAGTCAGCTGGGTAAATAGAATAAGATTACCCTTTGTTGGATCCCTGGGCATTTGAGAATTTCCGGCAATAAACAAACAGACGAGCCTGCAAGGAGAGAAGCTTCCACGCCATTGATTGTGCCCAGAACCCTGCAGAGAAGTGGGGGAGTAAATTAAATTAACATGAAAAATTTCTCAAAAATCTGTCATTCGGTAGGTCCCACAACTTATGTATAAAATTAACAAACACAACATGAGTGGTGTGAGAAGCTGGGTTGTAACTCAGACTAAAGGGTTCTAATAAGTGAGGTAAGTTACTTCAAATAGAGAACTCTTGTGCTCTTTACTTTTTAGTTATGATGTTTAAACCAGAGATCAGCAATGAATCGTTTTTTCGCTACTCATAAGCACTCATAAAATTTTGAACATAAGTGAGTCAACAATATTGAAATTTAACTACATACTCTGATTCATTCATACTCACTAGAATGTTGATTTATAAGTACAGGTTGCAATGAGTATGAGTACAACTTTGACATCAAACTCATACCATTCGAAAAATGTTTGATTCATAAGCATACTTACTCATTTAGATTCATAACTTTAGAAAAATACTTCTTATAATACTTATAAATGCGTAGAGTGACTCGAATCATTCATTAAAATTTACAGTCTTAGTTGTTGTTGCACTTACAACAAAAATAAAACAGACGTATAAGCAAAAAAGACAGAAACAGCAAGCAGAGCAAATACACAACCTTTTAGGGAGAATTTTATGTGTTCGTACGCGATTCATACTTATTTTGTGCTTCGTGTATATGTTGAGTTATGGAGAGACGAAATCAATAACACATCATACGTGTTTGTTGTTGAGTATGAATATGATGAGTACTTCAAACTTTGAATATGAGTAGAGGAGGTTCCGTGATATTAAAATAAGTATGAATGCTTATAAGTATCAGAAATTATGAATACGATTCGATTCTACACATCTTTTTGATCTCTGATAGGTACTTAGCGAATAAAGCCGTTAATTTGAATAGTTCGTAAATGTTTAATTGTCGTCCGTTTGAAGTGTATGTTCGTTTAAATGTTTCAATAGATTTTGTGAGGCGATTTGAAACAAATATTACAAATAAAATAACGTCACTGTGATTAAATATTGTTGTTGTTTTTTTCTATTTTTTATCTTAAATTTCCGTTTTTAATTGTGAATTTATTTTTAACAACTTAGCAACCAACAATCACATTAACGTTTACAGTTGCAAAAAAAGAAAAAAATGGAAAACAACACAATATTTCTGTAGAATTTTTACAAAACAAAACGAAATATGAGATTGGAAATTAAATAATCTTTAATAAACTCATGAATATACACTGAAAGAAAAATATAAAGTGAATGGAATTTCTTGTTCATTTAATTCAAGGCGTGTACTGTAGAGTAGATGCAGAATGAAAATAAATAAGAAAACGTTGAGTGTTTTGTTAAACAAAACATCTTTTAAAAAATGAATGAATCTTATATAGAAACTATGAAATTTTTTACAGTGTAATTGGCAAAAAAATCTTAAATTACAAAAATACTACATAAAGGCCAAGTGCTATGAAATGACATAAGATATTATTTATATGTATTATTATACAATAATAACAAATAAAATAAATAAAAAAGTGCTAAGAACAATAGACTGTTTAAACGATATAATAATAAGAAAAGAAAAACACTTTTAGTGTAAAGTACATACTAATTATTTAATAATAAAGAAATTACTTCAGAAAAAAAAAACTTTTGAGAACGATTTGTAGAGATTTAAACAGAGATCAGCAATGAGTATTCAAAAAGATGAATATAATCGAATCATACTCATAATTTCTGATACTTATAAGCATTCAGACCTATTTTAATATCATGGAACCTCTACTCATATTCAAAGTTTGAAGAAATACTCATACATATTCATACTTAAAAACCAACACGTATGATGTTGTTGCTGACTTTGACTCTCCATAACTCAACATATACTCGAATCACAAAATAAGTATGATTCGCGTACGAACACTACATACTCACAAGAAGGTTGTGTGTTTATGCTGCTTGCTGTCTTTGTCTTTTTTGTTTATGTGTCTTTCTTCCTTCTTTGTAAATGCAACAACAACTAAGACTGTAAATTTTGTTGAATGATTCGAGTCACTCTAAGCATTTATAAGTATTATAAGAAGTATTTTTCTAACATTATGAATCTAAATGAGTAAGTAGGCTTATGAATCAAACATATTTCGAATGGTATGAGTTTGATGTCAACGTTGTACGCATACTTATTGCAACCTGTACTTATAAATCAACGTTGTAGTGAGTATGAATGAATCAGAAGTTTACGTACACCCATGTTTTACGGTTGGAATCAAATTTTGTTCTAGCATCTCCTCGTTAGCCTTTCGCCGAACTTTTTTGGCACCATCGGGTCCAAATATATTATATTTTGACTCGTCACTGAATATGACGCTGTCCCAAAACGAATCCGGTTTATTTAAATGCTCCTTAGCAAATGCTAGCCTCTTCCTTTTATTTACTTTAGATATTAGTGGCTTTCTTCGAGGATTTCGGCCGTTATACCCAGCTCTGTGAAGCACATTTCTTACAGTTTGCGGGTGTACACATTTGCTAGAGCATTGGAATAGTTCTTCACATAATTCTGGAGCCGATTTTCTTGGGTTGGCTTTAACAGTATTCAAAATAAGTCGCTCCTCTCTTTGTGAAAGCTTTTTTGGTCGTACAGATCGTACTTTTATATTCAAATTTCCATTCCTTAAGTAGGAATTTATTATTTTCTGTACACTAGAATGAGAGTTTCCTATAATTTTTCCTATTTCCCGCCATGATTTATCTTCCAAATACAATTTTATTATTACTTCACGCAATGTACGTAAACTTTTTTGGCGTTTATTTTGGCATCTTTTGGTATTTTTCATAAATATCTTGTTTCTCAGAAAAGTTACAGGAATGAAATATGCAATGTATTTTAAGCATGGTTCTACTGAAAAATTATGAATGCAAAACTACTATCTTTAATCAATACAGTAAGAGAAAATAAGTGAAATAATATTAAGTACAAAGTGTACGTAAACTTTTTTTGCTCACTGTAGTTAAATTTCAATATTATTGACTCACTTATATTAAAAATTTCATGGGTGCTTATGAGTACCGAAAATATAATTTATTGCTGATCTCTGGTGTAATGTACATAATTATCTAATAATAATGAAATTACTTCAGAAAAAAACATTTGACAAAAAATTTTAAACGAAATTCTTTTATGCAATAGCTGCATAATATTCCCGTACACATGTTGCCAATGTCGATAAAACAGTGTGTTAAATTGCCTTAAATTAGAAATAGAAAAATGTTCTGTTTTTTTTTCAATTCATTTGATGTCCCCTTTTTCAATTTTCCAATTCTCTTTTTTTTTCGGTAAAATAATTTAAATAGCATTCTACGAAAAATTTAAATAATTTAAATGGATTGTAAAGTCTGCTTAGTATGAGTATGTAAGTGGCAAAACGGAAGTGTGAACAATTGAAATTGTCAAGTTTTAAATTTTGTTTTTTTTCTACCAGAGAAATAAAAATTTAATACTAAATAAACATAAAATAATACGTAACATTATGTACAATACAAAAAAAATAGAAAAGAAAAAAAGTTTTTATTCTAATATTTTTTTATATGGTTTGTCTAGGCTAAAGTATCATAACCATGATATCATTACTTAAGGCAGCGGCGGCCTTTTTTTAAGTGGGAAACAGCTTAAATTATTATTAAGAAGGCAACGTATTCAATTTCAATAAATTTCATAATAAAATCCGTTAAATAGCTAAAAAGAAAAGGAAAACTTTTGCAAAAATTTTTGTAAAAAATATTGAATTTCATAGTCAATGTGGGGAGGACTTTCGTTCGAACACCTATTAACCTATTAAGCCTCCAGTGCAAATAAAAAAACATAGAAAATATGGATGATAAAACCAGCAGGAAATACTTAACCAAATGCAGTAATATAACTGGAGATTATCCGTAGACGTAAAATGTTATTTTTTAGTAAATAAGTCTCGAAGTATTCGAGAGAAAAGTCCTACATAAGATCTTCGGTTCAGAGTTGGCGATGATTTCCGCATCCGATCCAACAGTGAGCTGTATGAGCTTCTCAACGACATAGACGTTGTGCAGCGTATTAATATCCAGCGGCTGCGCTGGCTCGGCCATGTCGTTCGAATGGAGGAGGATGCTCCGGCGAGACAGGTATTTGATGCGGGAATCTGCGCAAGTCGGCGAAGAGGACGACCTTGTATCCATTGGAAAGACCAAATCGAGGAAGTCCTGTCATCGATTGGTGTGACCAACTGGCGTAGGCGCGCAAGAAGCAGAGGCGCCTGGAAGGATGTGTTAAGGCAGTTCGAAATCCGTTAATCGGGTTGTTATGGCCAATTAAGTAAGTAAGTCTCTAGAAAAGTCGCCGTAGTCGTAGGTAGTGTGTTGGCTTATTAGACTTGAGGCCACGTAAGGACATCAAAACGAAAGTATTTCTTCAGCGACTTCCTTTCAACAGATTTCCAGCAAAAACTTTGTGAATAAAAATAAAATTGTTTCTCAAAAATCTGTCGTTCAAAGCCGACATTAAACTGCAGACCCCTCTACTCATGTATAAAAATGAACACACACAACATGAGTGGTATGAGCACCTAGGCCGTAATCCTGACTGAAGGGTTGTAATGATCAATTATGTTACATATGCTATGTATGAAGTCTCTTAAAAAACTTAACATACCCCTCGCATTTTTACTATCCTTAGTTCGGTCAAAAAACCACAACGGAAAAAACTACTCCACCGCATTGGTTGTTGTCTGAACTATTGGCAGACTCGACTTAAACTGTCAAAACCTATCGATTTTTGCTTATAAACTCAAGAACAAGCTTAAAGGATGACACGCAAAATCTTAAAGCGTTCCATATTTTTTTTCTAAATTCGTCTTAGTCTACTAGGTATTGTGTTGATTTATAAGAAGTAAGGCCATGGTTCAAACCCCAGTCGTCCAGAATCGACTTTAAACTGTAGGTCCCCACCACTCATGTATCGGGTCCGCCATCTAACGTTTTTCTCCCAACTAGTGCTTATTTCGTGAATGGTAACTCTTAGCTCATGTCTGATTTGACAGATAATTAGTTTTATCCTTCCGCTGAACGAATATGGTTGTGTATACGCTTGAACAACGCTGGGAAATATTGCGACATTACTTTGAAAGTCATGGTAATGTTGCAGAATGTGTGCGAAAATTGCGTACGGATTTTGGAAGAAGAGAAGCACCGTCAGCTCCGTATGTTCGTTATCTTGTGAAAAAAAGTGAAAGAAACTGGCATCCTCATCGATAAACCAAAGAGTGAAAAGCCAAAAACAGTGCGTCCACCCGAGAATATTGCTGTTGTGGCAGAAAGTGTGCGTGAAGCGCCATCAACATCAATTCACCGTCGTTCTCAACAATTGAACATTTCGGAGACACCATTGAGACGAATTTTGCATAAAGACCTTGGTATGACGCCATACAAAGTCCAATTGGTTCAGGAGTTGAAGCCAATTGATCATCCAATGCGTTTTCGCTTCGCTAAGTGGGACTGAGATCGACTTACAGAAGATGCCGATTTTGGCAAAAAAAATCATCTTTTCAAATGAAGCTCATTTTGATCTTGGCGGGTATGTAAACAAGGAAAATTGTCGCATTTGGGGCACAGAAAACCCGCACGCATACATTGAAAAACCGACGCACCCAAAACGAGTCACTGTTTGGTGCGGATTTTGGTCCAGAGACAACATAATTGGGCCATTTTTCTTCGAAAATGAGCAAGGAGTGGCCGTTACAGTCAATGGCGATCGCTATCGGGCCATGTTGTTCACAAAAATTTTTTTGTTCACAAAAATTGAAGAGGAGAATATTGACAACATTTGGTTTCAACAGAACGGCGCTACGTGCCGCACAGCCGAAGCTACACTCGATGTTTTGCGCCCTGTTTTTGAAGATCGCATTATGAGCCGCAGAGCTGATGTCGTTTGGCCACCTCGGAGCTGCGATTTGACACCGTTGGACTATTATTTGTGGGGTGCCGTCAAAGATAAGTGTTACGCCGATAAGCCAGAGACAACTATAACGCTATAAAGGACAATATTCGTGAGGCCATTGGTGAAATACAGCCGCACACAATCGATAATGTGCTTAAAAATTGGACCGATCGTGTAGGCTACTGCATGTCCAGCCGAGGCAGCCATTTGAATGAAATTATTTTCCAATTATTAACCGGAAGGATTGTACTTTCAAATAAAAAAAAGAAATTTGAGAAAATATTCGGCAGTTTTTTTTAAAGCATTTTCAAAAACAAAAAGTTATTTGGCGGACCCTTTATAAAAATTAACACACACAACATATGTGGCATGCGAAGCTAGGTCATAATCATAAAGGCAGACTTGTAAGCATATATATATATATACGTATATGTTATGTAATTGAGGTGATGTCCGCTAAGGTTAGATTAAAACGAAGAAAATCCAAAAAAACTTATGCTATTCGACATTATGATGTAGTGGGACTCGTAGAACCCAAAAGATATTGTGAAAAAGTATTTTTGGTGGACATTACATATTGAAGGTGTCATTGGACGTTTGCTAATAATTCTCATATAAAACAACGATGTATTATTCGATTGACATGAATTTTATTTATCCGAAAGATAATCTTGTGGCATTACATTTTAAATATGATTTCTGGCATATGACCGCCACGGCTGGCGCGGATGTAGTCCAATCTGGACGTCCAATTTTAGATGACTTTTTCCAACATTTGTGGCCGTATATCGGCAATAATACGGCGTATGTTGTCTTCCAAATGGCTTTACCGCATAGACCAATGACTTTACATAGCCCCACAGAAAGTAGTCTAGCGGTGTTAAATCACAAGATCTTGGAGGCCAATTCACAGGTCCAAAACGTGAAATTAGGCGGTCACCAAACGTGTTTTTCAATAAATCTATTGTGGCACGAGCTGTGTGACATGTTGCGCCGTCTTATTGAAACCACATCTCCTGGACATCATGGTTATTCAATTCAGGAATGAAAAAGTTTGTAATCATGGCTCTATACCGATCACCATTGACTGTAACGTTCTGGCCACCATCGTTCTTGAAAAAGTACGGACCAATGATTCCACCAGCCCATAAAGCGCACCAAACAGTCAGTTTTTCTGGATGTAACGGTGTTTCCACCACATACACTTGAGGATTACCTTCACTCCAAACGTGGTGCGAAAACGTTCCATGGTTAATCGAATTAACTGCTCTGATGGACGATTTTGTCGACGATAAAATGGACGTAGTGCGCGATACGTTTTCCGCATAGAACCATTATTTTCGAAATAAAATTGCACGATTTGCAAGCGTTGTTCAGGCGTGAGTCTATTCATGATGAATTGCCAAACCAAACTGAGAATAAATCACTTGACAGCTGTTAAATCGGTCGCCATCTTGAAAAGTAATGCCAACTTAAAGTTCTATACCTCTATAAAAAACACCCTTTAGTTTAGCTTTGTTAAAATAAAAATCAAATCAGATTACAATTTCTTTTTTTTTTTTTAATTAAATTCCTTACTTAATGAATCACCTGCTGGTGTTTATTTGTTATAAAAATTCTTGAATAAAATATCGTATCAATATTGATATTTAAAAATATCGTTTATGAGGGGATTTTAAAAATATATACAAAGCAGGGATGGATGGATGGGTGCATAAAATTAAAATTGTAACGATCAAGAATGAAAGAATTCGATACTTCGTTAAATAAATATTTACAAAACAAAAGATTAATTTTTTTGTTAATATTTGTTATTAATGAAACAAAGTTTATTTTAGCAAGCGCACCTAAATTAAGAAAGAGAAACAGATAAAAACGCTTCCCAGTATGCGTGTTAAATATTTGAATTTTTTTTTCTTTTTTTTTTAATTTTAAATTTAAGTTTAAAGTTCATTAACTTTTTGTGGTTTTTTTTAAAAGCGTTTTCTTTTGTTGTTAATTTTTTTTAACAATTTATTATAAAATGAAACATCATGTTAAAAAGTTTTTTTGTTTTTAACTTTTTAATAATCACTCGACCATCACTTGTAAATTTGTTGATGAGAAAAAAAACAGCAGAAAAAAAATTATAATAATTTATTATTTGCAAATTATTTAATACCAATATTAACAAAAACAAAAAAGAAAAAACAAACACATTTAAACGTCATTAAAAATATTAAAAAAAAATCAAAAATATTGAAAAAAATTATGTTGCTTTACCTATCATAAGATTTCAAAATAATTTTCTGGTCTAATATTCGAGTGTATGTCATAACATTAAAACATGGCTTCATGTCTAAAGTAAATTACCGTTTAATTTTGGAGTTTATTTTAAATTACCACACAATTAATTTTTACTTCCTAATTTATACAAATGAGTGAGCTTTTCCTGACTACATAAACATGTATTAACACTCACAGTGTTATCAACCAAATCCAACATCTCTTCAAAATACATCTCTAGAGTTAAAGATCACAACCTGTCTTCTTATACCAGCCATACGATGTGTGTTAATCAAAGATCAGCAATGAGTATTCAATAAGATGAGTAGAATCGAATCATACTCATAATTTCTGATGCTTATACGCATTCATACTTATTTTAATATCATGGAACCTCTACTCACATATTAAAAGTTTCAAGTTTACTCATCAAATTCATACTTAACAACCAACCCGTATGATGTTATTGAGTTCGACTCTCCATAACTCAACATATACGCGAAGCACAAAATAAGTATGAATCGCGTACGAGCACATTAAATACTCACTAGAAGGTTGCGTATTTGCTCTGCTTGCTGCTCTCTGTCTTTTTTTGCTTATGTGTCTGTTTTCTTTTTGTTGTAAATGCAACAACAACTAAGACTGTAAAGTATTATAAGTAAGTAACTGTAAGTACAGTAATCCTTCGATTTACGTCGCCTCGATTAACATTGTTTCGATTTAAGTCGTCAAATTTTTTGTTCCCCTCTAACTTCAATTTCCGTCGTAATTCGATTTACGTCGCCTTTTTTTGGAACCAACTGCAACGTAAATCGAGGGATTACTGTATTATAAGAAGAATGTTTCTAAAGTTATGAATCTGAATGAGTAAGTAGGCTTATGAATCAAACATATTTCGAATGGTAGGAGTTTGATGTCAACGCTGTTGTACGCATACTCATTGCAACCTGTACTTATAAATCAACATTGTAGTGAGTACGAATGAATCAGAGTACGTAGTTGAATTTCAATATTATTGACTCTTTTATATTAAAAATTTCATGAGTGCTTATGAGTAAAGAAAAAACGATTCATTGCTGATCTCTGGCGGTGACTTGGCCCTTCGTTTAAAATAGGGGAAGGTTAGGTTAGGTTAGGTTAGAGGAGGTCGAATTGACCCATTGTACAACGTCCTAGTTTCTCACACCACTTATGTTGTGTGTGTTAATTTTATACATGAGTGGTGGGACCTACAGTTTAAAGTCGACTTCGAAGGACAGATTTTTATTTATTGAGAAACTTATCATGTCAATTTTTTTTACTCTCAGAGTTTTTGCCAGAATTCTACTGAGAGGAAGTCGCAGAAAAAATACTTTTTGTATTTTGTCTTTGATGCCTGGCCTGGGGCTCGAACCCAGGCTTTTGCGTCTAATAAGCCAACACACTACCTACTAGACTACGGCGACTTCTAAATAGGGGAATGTCTTTGGAAAATCTAAAAAATTAATTCCTATGCAGTTTTCATTCGAATAATTAATGTTTTGAAAAAATTTTTTCTTTGTTCCGAAAGATAAAATGCTGCGTATCCCTCTCTCTGCCTGCCATATTTCCTTATACATACATATGTGCTTGGTCTTGTCAAAAATTATGAATGTTTTGTTGTATTAAAGTGCTCGAGACAGTTTGGGTTGAACTGGGGAATTTATTGGTTAAATGGTTCGGTTCGTGCGTACGTACGTACATACGTTTGTTTCATGCATTTTAAGTGCATCTGGTGGGACAGGTCTAGGGTAGAAGACAAGTTAGAAGGCAAAGGGTGGTTGTTTATTTATAAATGTAGTGCTTGTAGCTGCGCCAGATACAATACGAGATACAATACAAATTTGCTTTGTTTGTTTTTCTATTTTTTTTTTTTTTTGCTAAACAAAATCAAGTGAAACTATTGTGGGAGATGATGAGCAGCAGCTGTAGAGCTTGGCCTGGCCTGTGTGTGCATATTTGTATGTGCTTTTTAAGTAAAGCAACAGATCTGTATAGAGTAACGCACGCCCATTATAAACAAAGAGTATTTGTTTTATTTTAATATTGTTGTTGTTGTTGGCTACTATTTTTTTATTATTGTTTACATGAAAATGTAGCTGAAAGATTGACAGCTAAGGCATACATAGCCATAGACAGACAGACAGACAGACAGCGATACAGACAGATACAGTCATATAAGCTTGTTATAAATCTTTTTACACATTTTTCAAGACACAACAATACAAATAAACAACGTCAAATAGCAGCGTTAACAACAACAACAAATATGTAAAAAAATAATAACAAACAAAATAAAATTTAAATATTTACACAAATGGTGGTAGCACACTACCAACCAACATCAGCTTTAAATGGAAATAAATTAAAAACGTAAAATAATTATTTTAAATTATTAACAATAAAAACAAAACTTGTTACAATTTCAACAACAAATAAAAAAAAGAGAAAATTTATTAAATTTGTATTGTGCCTTTAAATTAAGCCACTGACTGTATGGATTAAAATGAACCCAAGCACACACATATGTATGTATACACAAGCAAGCAAGCTTCTCTTTACTCATTCACTGTGAGAGAAGACCTCAATTTAAAATTTAAATTGAAATACTTTTGGCTTGTTATTGTCATTAAATTTTGTTATTATCGGGTTAATATCAATGCAGTAGTAGTAGTAGTGGTGGTAATTTCAATATATGTACGCTCTTATAATAATTGCAACAAAGTCACACAATTTCTTTCTCTCTCTCTCTCTCTCTGTGTATCTCTCTTCAAGTACGCCATAGTGACGATAATATTTTCCTTCAAATTAGAAACTACAACAACTGCAATACACATTGTGAACTTTCAACAGAATTTGTCGCACAGCAGAGACACAGATGCTTAGCAACAAATATATTTTTTGTTGTTGTTGTTTGTTTCAGGGTCATAATGATTTATGGCAGGCATTAAAGCTGTGATGGACAACTAAATTAACGCAAATCAAATCAAATGAGAACAAAAAAAAAGAAAAATTAAATTCCACAGGAATTTCAATTTGATTGAAAGAAAAAAAGAACGAAAAAAGCATTGGAATTCCAAGATTTTTTTCACAGAAAGGGGAATTTTAAATGAAATAAAAAAATGTAATTTTTCAGTGGCCCTCACTTAAGTTATTGTGTTCAATTGTCCATATTATTGTGTTATAAACTATCAAACAGAATTGATTACATCAGAAAGTAGAGACGTGCGGCGTATTGGATCTCAGTTAACGGTCGATAACTATATTTTCGATATAGTCAAGGAATTTATTCATCTAGGCTCCGCCGTTGCCACCGCAAATGATATCAGTCTGGAGATCAAGTGCAGGTGCTACTATGGTCTCAATGGGCAATTGAGTAGCAGAGACCTCTCTCGTACGACAAAACTAATACTCTACAAGATGCTCATCCTCCCCATGCTTCTTTATGGCCCAGGGGCATGGACACTATAAAGCACTGATGCAGCAGCCTTGAGAGTATTCGAAAGAAAAATTCTACGTAAGATCTTTGGTCCACTGCGAATTGGCGATGATTTCCGCATCCGATCCAATAGTGAGCTGTATGAGCTCCTCAACGACATAGACGTTGTGCAGCGTAATAACTGCGCTGGTTCGGCCATGTCGTGCGAATGGTGGAGGATGCTCCGGCGAGACGGGATGCGGAGATCTGCGGAAATCGAAGAAGAGGATGACCTTGTTTGCGTTGAAATGACCAGACCGAGGAAGCCGATCGATTGGTGTGACTAAGAAGCAGAGGCGCCTGGAAGGATGAAGATCTTCGGTCCAGTAGGAGTTGGCGATGATTTCCGCATCCGATCTAACAGTGAGTTGTATGAGCTCCTCAACGACATAGACATTGTGCCGCGTAATAACATCCAGCGGCTGTGCTGACTCGGCCATGTCGTTCGAATGGAGGCGAGACGGGATGCCGAGATCTGCGGAAATCGGCGAATAAGACGACCTTGCTTGCGTTGGAAGGACTAAATCGAGGAAGCCGATCGATTGGTGTGACCAAGAAGCAGAGGCGCCTGGAAGGATGAAGATCTTCGGTCCAGTAGGAGTTGGCGATGATTTCCGCATCTGATCCAACAGTGAATTGTATGAGCTCCTCAACGACATAGACATTGTGCCGCGTAATAACATCAAGCGGCTGCGCTGGCTCGGCCATGTTGTTCGAATGGTGGAGGATGCTCCGGCGAGACGGGTTAGCGGAAGTCGGCGAAGAGGACGACCTGGTTTGCATTGGAAGGACCAAATCGAGAAAGCCCTGTCATCGATTGGTGTGACCAACTGGCATAGGCGTGCAAGAAGTAGAGGCGCCTGGGAGGATGCTTTAAGGCAGGTCGAAATCCGTTATTCGGGTTGTTAATGGCCAATTAAGTAAGTAAGTAAGAAAGTCTAATGGCTCTTACGTATGTATGTGCTGCTCATTACAACCCTGAATTCAAACTAACTTCTCACACCACCATTCACGTTGTGTGTGTTAAATTTATTCAGGAGTAGCGGCACCTAGCTTCTCCTGGTAGTTTTATGTATTCTCAGCGTTTTGCCAAAAGACTGCTGTGAGGAATATCGCCATATTTTTTTCCATATTTCGTTTTATTCGAAATTTCTAATCTGGGGTTTGAAGCATGGGTTCCCGTGTACGCTACTAACTACACTAAGGCGGCTTCTGCTAAAATTATATTGACACAAATCTCTCGCTAGAGTCATCGATCTAAGGTGGCGTGACAAATGCCAAACAGTTTAAAAGGGAAGTTTGCATGCGAAAGTGCTCAAATCGAATAATGTACCAGCGTAGCAGGGCATTAAGTCGCATTAAAACAATTGCCATTACTGTGTCTAGATAGAATCCAATTAAGCATAAGAAAGAGAAGAAATTTCCTTTAAATTTTTAACATTTTGCTGCATTTTATGTAAAAAATAAAAATAAAATATTTCAAACATTCGGTCACTTTTGTTTGCCACTGTATAATTTAGTTATTAAACAGAGGCTATCAAATTGCTGTTTAAACATAAAATTTTGCTGTAATAACCAAAAAATTTATTGCCATGAGTGTTGAATTAATTTCCACAAAAAAAGAAATGGAAATAAAAATCGAATTAAAAATGCATACAGTGGTAGACAATCGTTTGTACGCATATCATTTTTTTTTATAAATTTTTTTTCTAATTCATGCTGTTTATATACACTAAAGAGAGAGTAACTCAGAATGGGTGCCGTTAGGCTTGTAACTGTTTCTAAAAACAAAATACACTTGTTGGAGTATAAAAACAACATATTTCAGTAAGACAATCGTTTGTGCGCAGTGACAAATGAGATTAAATTGTCAGAGTATTAAAGTTTATTCGAGGGAATTTTTATCAAAAATAAGGTGAAATAAATTGTATTAAATTTACTAACTGCGGATAAATTAATTTCTATTGACATTTTTATAAGAAATGAGCTCTGCAAAACGTTTAAATGAAACGGAAAATAATTTTATTGATACCTTAAAAAAACGTTATTCAAATCGGGAAGTTGCCCGTATTATAAATCGTTCAGAAGTTCCAGAAATATGGAATAAAATATAAAACAAAAGGAAATACCAAACTATCATTGCGTCAAAAAGTTAAAATACGGCATGAAGCTTTAAAAAATCTTCTCGCCTGTATGGAAATCAAAGAAAAACTGCAACCTTCAGTAACTCCTCGAACCATAGCACGAGTTTTAAATGCGACTCCATCCATAAAATGGGCAAAACTCAATCCAAAGCCTCGGCTATCCTCACTGCATAAGGAACGTCGTCTGGAGTTTGCAAGAAGTCACATGTCTTGGAAGGAGGAGTGAAAACAAATAATTTTTTCTGATGAAAAAAGTTTAACTTGGATGGTCCTGACTGCTACAGTTGTTAGTGGCACGATTTAAGCCAACATAATAATGTTGTTAGATCGAAAAGGAATTTTGGTGGAGCTTTCTCACACGATTTTAAGCTTCCTATTTGCTTTATATCTACCAAAATGAATTCCGAAATGTACACAGAACTGCTAGAAGACGTTCTGTTAACACAGTTAGATGAATATCCTGATAATAATTGTGTATTTCAACAGGATAATGCAGCAATACATGTATCTAAGCACAGTAAAGCTTGGTTTTCGGGGAAAAAAAATATAGAGATAATGGGATGGCCGGCTTGCAGTCCTGATTGCAATCCAGTGGAAAACCTATGGGGCATTCTTGCATCCAAGGCTTATGAAAAAGGAAGACAATTTTCAAGTGTAAATGAGCTTAAATATACCATAAAGGAATGTTGGCAGGATATTCGCATATAAACTATTCAAAATTTGGTAGAGTCGATGCCAAACAGGATTGAATAAAGGTGGCCATACAAAATACTAGAATTAATTTTTTTTTTCTTAATTTTTAATGAATTCGATAGTTTTTTTTTAACATGCATACAAATGAATGTCTAGCCATATTTGAAATATTTTTTTTTTATTTTATTATTAGAAAAGTGAATTTTTTTAATTTTGTATTTTTATATTTAAACTATAAAAAAATAAATAATATAGTGAAAAAAAAAATATTTGCAAATCCTCTCCCTTTTTTTTTAATAAACTAAAAAAATATGTCGCGTATAAACGAATGTCTACCACTGTACATCGGGCAACAAATTGGTTAGTGGGTGCTAAAATTAACTTTTTTTTTGTGGAGCAGCAAAATAAGACAAAAAATTTAAAAAAAACAAACGAATTGAAGCTAAATGCAATCCAATCATAAAATGATAATAAAAAATTATTGCAGGCAATAAGAATAAAAAAATTCTTCTTTAAATAAAAAAAAAGAATGAAAAAATTGACGATAAAAAGTTGAACTATTTTTATAATAAAAATGTAATTTCTTTTTTTTTTCGTTTGCATTAATGATTTGTTTTCTTTCTTTTCCTTTTTCTTTCTCTCTCTTTTTTTTCTGAAGCCATAAACACGGCCGTTGACCTGATTTTTGATTTTCTGCAAAGTTAAGAAAAAAATTTCATGATTTTCTAAATTTTTTTTTGTAAAAAAAAAATCATGTTTTTTTAACTTTCATTAAAATTGCTCACGATTGTATTATTAATTACCTTTTATGTAAAATATTGTTTTTGTAACAAAAACAAAAAAAGAAGAAAAAAATTTGAAATTATTTCAATGAAATTTAATTGAACATTAAAAAAAAACACCAGAATCATGATAAATTGTGCGTGATTTAAATTTTTTTTTGCTTAAAATAAATCTCAATAATATTTTTTTAAGCAATAATTTGCTTTTATAGATGAGGTTTTGTTAAAAAAAAATTTTTTTTTCTATTTTCTTTTGAATTTTTCAAATTTGTAAACAATTTTCTGAAAAAATTTAAAAAAATATTGCCAATATTTTGTAATAAATTGTTCGTTAACTAATGTGTTTTTTTTTTGTTTTTTTTTGAGTATTTTGAAAATCAAAATTTTTTCTTGTCTTTCTTTGCATAGGTTTTCATGAAATCTTCCACAGCCTAACTGCCGGTGTTACGCTCCATTTTACGTGCATATTTGTTAAAGAAAATAATAAAAAAAAAAAAAAAAATAATTGAAATGAAATTGAAATGAAAACATTGGCAATCGTTTGAAAAACATTTTTTTTTGTTTTTAATTTCATTATTTTAATTGTTGTTGTTATTACTCTACATAAACAATTTGTTCATGTTTTTCTTCTTTTTTTTTTTTGTTAACTCTGGATTTTGTAACAATTTTAGTAAATAAAAAAAAAAACAAATGAAAAAAACACCAGCATTAGAGTTTAGCAAACATAAAATCACTCACTCAGTCACTCACACACACATTAATTGTTAAACAACACTTTGCCGCCAGCTCAGCCAGCCACAGTCAGTTTGTCTGGCAAGTAGCCACCACCATTAGCTTTACATTACATTACCACTTATACTGTCACTGTTATTTTGGTCGTTTACTGTTTACTGTTTTACTACATTTTGCCCCCATATTATTGTAAATTGTTGTTGTTGCTGTTGTTATAATTAATCACCCATTTCGTGTACAATGGGTTACTAAATCTTGCCGCAATTATAAAATGTTTAAATGTCTTATCTCTTCAAATTAATTTTTTTAAATTGATTTCTTGCCGTTTGTATACGAGAAATAACCCCCACTCTTACACTCACACACATCATACAGTCGTCCGCTTACTGATTATTAACCAATTAATTGAGTTTTTTCAAAAATTAACGCTCAGTTGGCAGATAATTGACAGCGGCCACGTATAATTTGTTTTAAAATTTGTCACAGATTTTCGATTATTTAACAATCGATTGCAAAACTTTATTACATCAATGAATTCATAAGAAAAAAACACTTAAGTAAGGTGATTAATAGAGACAGGAATCTTCAAAAAAAAATTTACGTTTGTAATCATATTTTGGTGCACTGTGCCTTACTCTACTTATTTCAGAAGAGGCGACCCTACGATTTATTATACTCCCTTTATACTTTCTAGGGTAACCCTGTAATGTCTCCCCCAAGCCTATTGCCCTGACAAAATTCAAGATACTGTTCATCGTCAAGAGGGAACTGCCCAACTTGTGATATGCAACCAGATATTACCTTCTGGAATGCACTAATGCCTCACAGTTTCAAATGGTGATGTTCCGATGATTCATTCTCATTGTCACAGAATCTACATGTTGGACTCGAGACAGCCCCCCCCATTCTGAATAAATGTGCTTTGAATCTAAAATGCTGTGTTAAATAGTAGCTTTAACCCTTTCGCGACGACGCCCCTGTACCACACTTTGCAACTTTTCACAACGGCGTGACATCACAACAGCGTGAAGTCGCCGTAGTCTAGTAGGTAGTGTGTTGGCTTATTAGACGCAAAAGCCTGGGTTTGAGCCCCAGGCCAGACATCAAAGACAAAATACAAAAAGTATTTTTTCGGCGACTTCCCCTCAGTAGATTTCTGGCAAAAATTGTGAGTGTAAAAATAAAATTGCCATGAAAAAGTTTCTCAAAAATCTGTCGTTCGGAGTCGACTTTAAACTGTAGGTCCCACCACTCATGTAAAAAAATTAACACACACAACATAAGTGGTGTGAGAAACTAGGACGTTGTACAATGGGCCAATTCGACCTCCGGGTACTGTACTTGTCCTAATTGACAAGTACACGTCCTCTAACCTAACCTAACCTACCCAGCTTCTGATATGCCATCAAGTATTTTCCCCCTGGAATGCACTAATGCCTCACAGTTTCAAAGGATGTGCTCCGATGATTCATTCTCATTGTCACAGAATTTACATGTGGGGCTCGAGACAGCCCCCCAATTCTGAATAAGTAAACTTTGAATCTAAAATGCCGTGTTAAATACATCGGTTAGCGACCGCAGGTTATTTCTTGATAGCCTGATCCATGGCTTAGATCTCCTCTTATTGTAATTTTTCAGCCAAAGCTATTAGCTTTAACCCTTTCGCGACGACGCCCCTGTACCACACTTTGCAACTTTTCACAACGGCGTAACTGACCACACATCGCAGCCATCCATCGTACGCAAGTGAACAAAATAAATGACTGCCGTGTATATGCGGCATCAGCCTCTGTGGACCAATAGGCAACCGCCGGATTTAGACGTCATAAGACGCTGTGACGCACAAAGTGTGTGGCCGTATCTACACGACACCTGTCGCAAAAGCCCTACACAGTTTGCACACGGAGAGTCTCATAAACGTGGAACACATTTTTCTTCTTTTTTTTTGCAATAGAAATTCCACTTTTCATGGTGGCAACTTGAGTTCACTTTCATCAGCGTTTAGAGAATACAACAGAATGGATCTGACCTACCATACATATGTATATAAGCTTCTGGTGTAACACCAGTAGCTTTTATTTCTCTACAGCTTGTAGCCGGATGCTGACAATCGTGGAACATTTTTTTCTCAGAAAATTCTGAAAAGCTTAGGTTTTTATGCTGATCATTGAATGAAGCCCTACTATCTACTACTAAACATATTTCCTAATCTTGCATACGTTCCATATTTTCTTTTACGCACTTGTTAATGGCTCCTGTAGTGGTTCCATCGTTCATGTGGTTCTATCGCTCTGCACTGACGTCGATAGTTGGGACGATCACGGCCGGTAACATTGTCGGGGTTATGATCGCGAGTAAAGTAAATTGGACCTCAGTGGCGAATTACGTGGAGAGCATTCTAAGACTGAAGAAGAGGGATCTTGAGGCTGCGGAACATGTGGGCACGCCGGTATAGATGAAACTGGCACAAGTGTCAAGCGAAATTCGTAGCAGGGACCTGGACGAAAGGAATAGTGGAGACACTTAGATGTCTCTTCAACTTTCGACACGCAATCCGGACGCGGATGTGAACACGCAGGGGCCAAAGGGACTGCACTCCGAAGTAATAACACCGTAGTTCCGGAGTGGGCACAACAAGTCCACAGAAGACGAGGGGGGGATTTAGTGGGTGAGGGCCCCACACACGGAGGATGTGACGACTTTCTCTATGGTGCGGTTAGGTACATTTACCCCTCACCGGCGTGAAAAAAAATCGTTCATGTTCAGATTATTGATAGTAAAATGGTATGCATGTTGTTTCATTAGACTCGTGGTTCGAATCCCGGCTTAAACATCTTAAACAAAACGAAATATGGGGGGAAAATATTTCTTCAGACGACTTCCCCTTATCAGTGTTCGCGCAAAAACTCTGAGAGTAAAACAAAATTGCCATGAAAAACTCTGGCCAATGATATTTGCTGTAGCATAAGTTAGTTCTGAACTTGCCATAGTCTAGTGTATTGACATCTTAGACAAGAACCCATGGTTCAAACCCTGGGTCAGAAATTGCGAAACAAAATATTTTTTTCCGTCAACTGCGGTCTTCTGGCATAAATCTCTCTGAGAGTAAATAATAAAATTTGTAATGTAGTTCGCACTCGACTTTAAACTATAGATCCCGCCACTTGTGGATAAAATTAACACACATAATACATGGATTGCGTAAGAAGCTAGGTTGTAATCCTGGCCAGAGATCAGCAATGAATTGCTTTTTCTTTACTCATAAGCACTTATGAAATTTTGAATATAAATGTGTCAACAACATTGAAATTTAACTATGTACTCTGATTCATTCATACTCACTACAGCGTTGATTTATAAGCACAGGTTGCAATGAGTATGCGTACAACGTTGACATCAAACTCATACCATTCGAAATATGTTTGATTCATACGCCTACTTACTCATTTAGATTCATAACTTTAGAAAAATACTTCTTGTAATACAGTAATCCCTCGATTTACGTCGCAGTTGGTTCCAAAAAAAGGCGACGTAAATCGAAACGACGTAAATCGAATTTCATATTGCTCATGCTCCAAAGTAGTATGTTTTTAACAAGGAACTTAAAAAAGTTACAGTATGCCTCGATTTACGTCGCAGTTGGTTCCAAAAAAAAGGCGACGTAAATCGAAGGATTACTGTACTTACAGTTACTTACTTATAATACTTTACAGTCTTAGTTGTTGTTGCATTTACAACAAAAAGACAACAGACACATAAGCAAAAAAGACAGAAATAGCAAGCAGAGCAAACACGCAACCTTCTAGGGAGTATTTTAGTGTTCGTATGCGATTCATACTTATTTTGTGCTTCGTGTATATGTTGAATTATGGAGAGTCGAAATCCACAATAACATCATACCTGCTGGTTGTTAAGTATGAATATGATGAATACACTTCAAACTTTGAATATGTGAGTAGAGGTTCCATGATATTAAAAGAAGTATGAATGCACCGTGGTCTAGTAGGTAGTGTGTTGGCTTATTAGACGAAAAGCCAGGGTTCGAGTCCCAGGCCAGACATCAAAATAAAATACAAAAAGTATTTCTTCGGCGACTTCCTCTCAGCAGCAGATTTCTGGCAAAAATTCTGCGAGTAAATAAAAAATTGCCATGAAAAGTTTCTCAAAAATCGGTCGTTCGGAGTCGACTTTAAACTGTAGGTCCTGACACTCATGTATGAAATTGGCGTACACAACATAAATGGGTGAGAAACTAGGTCGTAATCCTGACTGAAGGGTTGTAATGACCAATTAAGTAAGTGACATCGCAGCCAACGTACGCAAGTGAACAAGATAATTGACTGTCATATATATGCAGCTTCAGCCTCTGTGGACCAATAAGTAACCGCCGGATTTAGACGCCATAAGCTGCTGTGATTCACCAAGTGACTAGCCGTATCTACACGACACCTGTCTCAAAAGTCATACACAGGTTGTACACGGAGAGTCTCATAAACGTGGAACACATTTTCCTTCTTTTTTTTGCAATAGAAATTCCAGTTTTCATTGTGTTAACTTGAGATCACTTTCATCAGCGTCTAGAGAATACAATAGAATGGAGCTGACCTATCATACATATATAAGCTTCTGGTGTAACACCAGTAGCTTTTATTTCTCTACAGCTTTTAGCCGGATGCTGACAATCGTGGAACAATTTTTTTCTCTCAGAAAATTCTAAAAAAGTTAGGTTTTTGCGCCGATCATTGAATGAAGCCTAGCTTCAGCATCCTACTATCTACTACTAAACATATTTCCTAGTCTTGCATATGTTCCATACTAGTCGCCGTGGTCTAGTGGGTAGTGTGTTGGCTTATTAGACGAAAAGACAGGGTTCGAGCCCCAGGTCAGATATCAAGACAAAATACAAAAAATGTATTTCTTCGGCGACTTCCTCTCAGCAGATTTCGGGCAAAAACTCCGAGAGTAAATAAAAAATTGCCATGAAAAGTTTCTCAAAAATCTGTCGTTCGGAGTCGACTTTAGTGGTGTGAGAAACTAGGTCGTAATCCTGACCAATTATGTATGTGTGTATGAATGCGTATAAGTAACAGAAATTATGAGTATGAGTATGAGATTCGATTCTCTCTGATCCTGACTAAAAGGCTTGCAATAACACCGATTAAGTTAGTTAGTACGGAAGCTTTTGTTGTTTTTCTTTTTTATTTTAAAAATAATTTGAAAGTGATTAGTTTACATATCCATTTCATTGCGTACGGATCGTATGAAATCGTTTTTATTTCTTCAATACTTTGCATAACGTAACGTGAGTTAAAGTGTACTTTTACTTTTTTTTTTCTTTTGCAAATACTTGTAGGGCTTTTGACCATTACTGGCTGACTGATTGACTGGGCGGGTATTTGATTACAGAGAGTGCTGCTTTGGTTGGGGTTATGGTCCATTAGTGAAATGAAATTTAAATTTTTCAAATCATTTTCTGTGGGTAAAACAAACAAAAAAATAAAAAAAAAACGAAAAAGCGATTTATTTTGCAAAGAAAAAGTAAACATACGAGAAATATAAGATTACAACACTTTCTATTTAATTTTCTTTTTTTTTTTTGTAAAATTAATTTAAAACAACCAATGAGATTAATTGCTTTAGAATCTGTGGCTGTGTGGCATAAAATAAAATAAAAAACCAGAGTAAAACTTTCCTTTTTTTGCTTCATTTGTTTGCTTTTGTGTGTAAGTGTAATGTAATTAATTTTTTTTATAAATAAATTATGAACTTTTACTTTAATTTTAATTACACTTCGTTTTTTTTTTGGTAGCAATTATTACGATCATTCCTTAACATTACTGCTCTTCCTCCATTGCCCCTTTGCCTTGATATTTTTTTTGGCTGTAAAGCAGGCAGCACTGCCTTTGCCTTGATTGTAAGGCAGGCAGTGTAAAGAAAACAACAATTTTTTGAAATTGAAATTGTTAAGCCAAGTAAAACAATTTAATCATCATCATAATAATAACAATAATGTTTCATGACAACAACAACAACAACAACAATAACAATGAAAAAAGTGTTAATGACACTTTATTGTCTTTGCTGTCTCTAGATTTTTTTTGTGGCATGACAAGTCGTATACAAAAAAGAAGAAAAAATTTTCATTTCATTCATTCGATTTTTTTTCTTTCTTTTTCTTGAAATTATTTCATGGCTTTATCAGGCAGCCAGCATGTACGTACAACAAGCATCTGTGATCTGGCTTAGCTGGTGGCAAGCTGGCTGGCTTGGCTGGCTTTCTTTACTTTTTTACCATAAGAAGCTCTGAGTGGCTTGAAAATTATTTTACAAAACCACACTCATATATAAATAAACTTGTTCTTCTCTTCCATCTAAACAAGTGTCATAAAAAATTTTGTTGCGTTTTGGTTTATTAAACTTTACATTACCAAAAAAAGCCAGCCCCATAAAGCTAATAAAATATGTATGGATGGACGCTCTTCTGCCCACCGACATTATGAAAATGAAATTCTTTATATTGGCTTTCTTTCATTCATTTGTTTATAATAAAATAAAATAATTTTGTTAATTAAAAATGACTGAGAATTTGAAAAACTTAATAAGGATATTCACTTAAAATGAACTTAAAACTGTTACATCCCACACACCTTATTATTGTCTTGTTTTATTAACAAATTCTTCTAGCTTAGGCTAGATTCTAGAACAATAGGGTTGCCATTTAAAACGAGTCACTGTTTGGTGCGGATTTTGGTCCAGAGGCATAATTGGGGCCATTTTTCTTCGAAAATGAGCAAGGAGCGGCCGTTACAGTCAATGGCGATGCGATCGTTATCGGGCCAAGTTGAACGAATTTTTGTACACAAAAATTAAAGTGGAGGATATTGGCAACATTTGATTGCAACAGGAAGGCGCTACGTGCCACACAGCCGAAGTTACACTCGATGTTTTGCGCCCTGTTTTTGAAGATTGCATTATCAGCCGCAGAGCTGATGTCGTTTGGCCAACTCGGATTTGTGATTTGACACCGTTTGACTATTATTTGTGGGGGGTGCCGTCAGAGATAAGTGTTACGCCGACAAGCCAGAGACAAGTGACGCTTTAAAGGACAATATTCGTGAAGCCATTGGTGAAATACAGCTGCACACAATCGATAATGTGCTTAAAAATTGGACCGATCGTGTAGGCTACTGCATGGCCAGCCGAGGCAGCCATTTGAATGAAATTATTTTCCATTATTAACCGGAAGGATTGTACTTTCAAATAAAAAAAAGAAATTTGAGAAAATATTTTCAGTAGTTTTTGTTTTTAAAGCATTTTCAAAAAAAAAAGTTATTTGGCGGACCCTTTAAATAGATTAACCTAACGCTCTTAGAGTATAACAATTACGAAAGGTATGTAACAAAAGACTTTTATTAACCTAAAGTGCTAGTAAGGAAATCTAGTGAAAGGTAACCTGGTAGTCTAGCGGGTAGTGTGCTAGACTAGACTATTAGAGTGAGGGTCGTGGCGTGACACTGGTCTGTGACACTACACCGAGCATAAGGTCAAAGTTACTCAGCTCGTATATAATTTAAAAATGATTTGTAATTGTATTGTAATTAATAAATAAATAAATAAATCTAATAAATCCTTCAAAGCAAATTAAATGCACAGAATATGGGCAGCATGAGAAGCTAGGTGGTAATCCCGGTTAATGGCTTGTAATATTCAGTTTGGTAATTAGACATGTAGTCATGAACAGAGGTCAGCATTGAGTATTCAAAACGATGAGTAGATTCGAATCATTCTCATAATTTCTGATACTTATACGCATTCATACTTATTTTAATGTCATACTTATACTATGCATACTCAAAGTTTGAAATACTCATGGTACTCGTACTTAACAATACGATGATGATGTTATTGATTTCGACTTTCCATGACTCATCGTATACACGAATCACAAAATAAGTATGATTCGCGTACGAACACTACATACTCACATGAAGGTTGTGTGTTTGCTCTCCTTGCTGTCTTTGTTTTTTTTGCTTATGTGTCTGTTTTCTTTTTGTTGTAAGTGTAACAACAACTAAGATTTGTGAGTATTATAAGATGTATTTTTCTAATTTTATGAATCTGAATGAGTAGGCGTATGAATCAAACATATTTCGAATGTTATGAGTTTGACGTCAACGTTGTACTCATACTCATTGCAATGTAGTACTGAGTACGAATGAATCAGAGTAGTTGGTTTTCAATACTGTTGGCTCGCTCATACTCAAAATTTCGTGAGTACTTATGAGTAGCGGAAAAGCGATTCATTGCTGATCTCTGGTCATGAATCAGTTACTCGGGTACATTTAACCTTTGCAATGGCGATGAGAAACAGAATATGAGAACTAAAAAATTCAAATTTAACACACAGAAAAAGGGCGGCGTAAGCAGCTAGGTTGTAATCCTGACTAAAAACGATTGTAATGATCAATTAAATAAGTAAGCAAGTAAGTGATGTAGCGATAATTACATTTGCAATTACAATAAAAGATATATGTATGTAAGCCTAGAAGATATACAACCAAATTTATTCGTGCTTACTCCTTACATACATACATAATTTTGAGCATTACAACCCTAAAGTCAAGACTGCAACCAAGCTTCTAAGTGTGTTCATTTTATACATGAGTGGTGAGGACCTACAAGCTCATAATTGATAATGCGATCGTCGATTCCGTCAACGACAGGTGGGCGGCCTCGGACACGGGTAGAACGGCTCGTAAAATCTGGCCAAGGCTGGATGAGGGGCGCACATTGAGTCTACTTAAACTCCAAAGAGACGCGCTCAGTGTAGTTGTCTGTGTCATTACGGGGCATTGCATTATGGGTACGCATGCGAGGCGCATTGGACTTGGAAACCTTGCTAACGACTTCTGCAGAAGCTGCAGAGATGAGGAGGAAGATGAGACTGTCCCTCATCTGCTGGGTACATGCCCGGCTCTATGCCAAAGGAGACGGAAGTACTTGGGTACTTTCTACATGGATGATCTGGAGGAACTGTCAGGGATTGACATTGGCAGCCTAAATCGCTTCATCAGGAGCTCCGAATGGTTTCGAGACTAGGGGACAACGGATGACTGTGGTAGCACAATGGGCCCAATGCGGCCTAAGTGTGTCCATCCAAGAAAAATTTTTCTTGGATGGGCAGCCACCTCTACCTACCTATACATGAGTGGTGGTCCTTACAGTTTAAAGCCGATTCGAAACGACAGATTTTGAATAACGTTTTCATGGCACTTTTAGTTTTACTCTCAGAGTTTTAACCAGAAATCTAATGAAGAAATATTTTTTCATGTTTCGTTTTGTTGAAGATGTCAGATCTGGGGTTTGAACCGTGGCCTCACATCTAAAAAGCCAACACACCAGCTACTAGATTTATTTATCAAAATAAAATACAAAAAGTATTTCTTCGGCGACTTCCCCTCAACAGATTTCTGGCAAAAACTCTGAGAGTAAAAATAAAAATTGCCATGAAGAGTTTCTCAAAAAAATCTGTCGTTCGGAGTCGACTTTAAACTGTAGGTCCCGCCACTCATGTATAAAATTAACACACACAACATAAGTGGTGTGAGAAACTAGGTCGTAATCCTGACTGAAGGGTTGTAATGACCAATTATGTGAATATGTTTTAATACTTTTAAGTGAATGCCCCTAATGCCTATTTCCTTGTCTGTGGCTTTAAATAGCCCATAAACACATGTCGAAAATAAAGATACATTGTTGCTGTGTACTACACGATTATTTTCTATTTATTCTTGATAAAAATTTTAAAATATTCAAAGAATTTCATTTTATTTGTTAAGGAAAAGATGCTATTTTTCAATTTTTCGCTCCCGGGGGGTGCTAAATTTCAAACTGACAACATATTGAATTTGAAAAATATTTTCGGGATTTTTTTTTTAAATTTTTTCTTTTTTTAAATAAAAATGATATCATGAACAGCATGTGATAAAATAAATAATAATTTAATTTAATGAATAATTTCTTTATTGTTTTCTACTGTGTGTATGTTTTGCATCCAACAATTATTTCTAATTACTGGCTCGGTCCGTCTGACACAATGACGGGGTCGGGCACGTTGAAATTGAAATTTCAAATTTTTTTTGTCTGACAGTTAAAGGTCTTATCGCGTGTGTGTGTTTGTGTTTATTATTTCGTTAATATATTTATTTATTGTATATTTTAAAATAATTATTTAAAGAAAAAACTTTGAAACAAGAAAAAAAATCAGAAGAAATTTCAAATTGAAACGCACACCGGAAATATTTTTCTCGTTTAAGGCGATAACGTTTTCGTTTCGTTTTGTTTTCGTTTTGTTTTTATTTTCAATTTAATTTAAATATTGTTTTTATTTTCAATACAATTTTAATTGTTGTTGTTGTTGTTATTTTTTTTTTCATTTGGCATGAAAAACGTTACCAATTTGTTATTGTAATACGTGTTCAGTCAGTCAGTTTCTGTTCAGTGTTAATGAAATAATCATTCTGTGTTCTGTTCTGTTGTGTTCTGTTCAGTGTTAATTGATCGCTTAGAAAATTGAAAAACAATAACAAAATTTATATCCCTAAATAACCGTTAGTGTGTCCGCACACACACAACAGCGATTTATTGGAATTGATTGGTTGTGTTGCCTTACATCTTGACCTTCAATTGTGATTTTTTTTATTCTTCTTCTCCTCTCGTATGTTTTTAATCAAATTCACAGACAATTTGTTGAACTGGAAACAAATTTTGCAAAAACCAAGAAGAAGAAGAAGAACGGAATAGCAATCGATAAAATAAATATTATTTTTACAGATGATTTCTTCGGAAAACAACAGACAAAAGCTATTAATTTTCGGTTATTTTTCTTTGTTTTTTTTTCGAAGGAATTTTTTTTATTTATTTTGGCCTTAAATCCAGTCAGCTGGGGTAAATTAATAACAAAAAAAATATGTGAAGATAAATTCGATTGTGAAAATCCAAGACGCAATCCCTAAATTTTAGCAGCGCCACATTTAGTGTTAACAGAGCAAAATTTCTTCCAGAGCACTGTTCTAACTATCTAACAGTATCCATCTGAACAAGCTATCTTCATTAGGAGCTAAGTTTTGGAAATACTATGGGTACCATACTATATGCAAAGGAAAATTCCCAGGCCTCATAATAAAGGGTGTTTTTTATACAGGTATAGAACTTTAAGTTGCAATAAAACAACGATGGATTATTCGATTGACATGAATTTTATTTATCCGAAAGATAATCTTGTGGCATTACATTTTAAATATAATTTCTGGCATATGACCGCCGCGGCTGGCGCGGATGTAGTCCAATCTGGACGTCCAATTTTCGATGACTTTTTCCAACATTTGTGGCCGTATATCGGCAATAATACGGCGAATGTTGTCTTCCAAATGATCAAGCGTTTGTGGCTTTACCGCATAGACCAATGACTTTACATAGCCCCACAGAAAGTAGTCTAGCGGTGTTAAATCACAAGATCTTGGAGGCCAATTCACAGGTCCAAAACGTGAAATTAGGCGGTCACCAAACGTGTCTTTCAATAAATCTATTGTGGCACAAGCTGTGTGACATGTTGCGCCGTCTTGTTGAAGCCACATTTCCTGGACATCATGGTTATTCAATTCAGGAATGAAAAAGTTTGTAATCAATGTAACGTTCTGCTCGATGGCGGATGGACTCATTCGGGTCTTCCTCAATGCTACGCTCTACAGCAGCAATAGCTTCTTCTGTACGCACCGTACAGCGTCTCTGGGGATGCGAGTTATCCATAAGAGTAAGCGTGGTGCGAAAACGTTCCATGGTTAATCGAATTAACTGCTCTGATGGACGATTTTGTCGACGATAAAATGGACGTAGTGCGCGATACGTTTTCCGCACAGAACCATTATTTTCGAAATAAAATTGCACTCTTTGCAAGTGTTGTTCAGGCGTGAGTCTATTCATGATGAATTGCCAAACCAAACTGAGAATAAATCACTTGACAGCTGTTAAATCGGTCGCCATCTTGAAAAGTAATGCCAACTTAAAGTTCTATACCTCTATAAAAAAACACCCTTTATAATCAGCAACATAGTCACACATATAAAGTGATATGGGACTTGAGAAAATTGTGTTTGAAAATATTAATTTTTTGCTTGAAAATTCTTTAGAAGATCAGTGGCCATTTTGGAACATATAAGAAATAGTACACCATATAGACTATATGCAAATGGTAGTCCAGAAGGTCCTCTTTCGAACCGTGGTAGTGGTATAACTCTCGAATTGAGAAAATCTGTGCTCCATCCACAACAACCATTCGTTACATTTCAATACTTTTGTTCACAAATAATAATGATCATAATGAGAATTATAATTTTATGTCAATATTCTGCAATAATTGCAAAGTAGAAGACTAATCTACTATTTGCCACTGTTAAACAGTTAACAGTGCTCTGTTAATAGCAAAGTTTGTCATGTTAAAGCAAAAAGTGGCTCTGCTAAAAGTGTGGGTTTGCGTCTTTGGTTTTTTAAATCGAATTTACACATTTACACACATTTTTTGCAGATGAATTAATATCTCCTCGCTGCTTCTACTCTATTTCAAGCGCCTAATTTAGGCTTCACTGAAGTTTCTAATAAAGAGATCCAGAAATAAGATCGAAAGAAAAGCTAATGTCATGACATATTGTGCCATAGTTGGCCTGGATAGAAAGTGATCGCCGCGAGAAATATTTGCAGCCAGGGGTTGAAGTTAAGCACTCGCATACTAGACTCAGCAGACTTCTGGCAAAAACTGTGAGAGTACAATAAAATTCCTATGAAAAGCTTCTCGAAAATCTGGCGTTCGGAGTTGATGTAAAACTATATGTAGGTCCCGACGCTCATGGATAAAATTCTTACGACAGATCTTCGAAACTTTTCATAGCAAATTTATTTACTCACAGAGCCTTTTCCACTACGGACTGCGGAGAGAAAGTCACCGAAAGAAACACTAGAGCCATTTTCCTCACAAGTCCCCTTTTTAGGAACACTTTTTCCAATCTGTTAAACACTTTACATTGATTGCTCTGTTAACTATAAAAGTGGATCTTTTAAAATTTTTTGGTTTATGACGAGTTAAATTCGAATTTATCTTCACATATGTACATGCTTTCGTATTGTAAGCATGCTAGAATCACTTGCACCCTAAAAACCGTGTGTGTAATTCCAACCTATCTCTCCACATCTCTTGGATCAATGCATGACATTTGGACAATGTTAAGCACGAAACATTTTCTAAACATTCTGCGGTGATAGTTTTTCAGGGCTGGACAACTGCAAAGGAAGTGATTCTAAAGATTGTTATGAGTTTTTAATGCCAGAACAGATTAGAGTGTTGCTCGTGACTGATATTAAAGTCGATGAAACGGTCATGCTTTAACGGATTATGTTCTTTGCTATAATATCACTATCCTAACCGTGGTTAATGCTCTGAAATAGAATTTTTTCACAGCTCAACTGAAATTCCTTCTTTAAATTACTTTTCAAAACAGATTTATGATTTCCAATTCTCATATAAATACTAAACGTTTTCCGCTAAACGACAACATCATCATAATGAAGGAAACAACACGATTTGCCAGTGAAAAAAGCCAATAAAACTCTGCGAAAAATAATAGCCAGACGACGATGCTTATGATGTTTAAAGAAAAACGTATGACATTAAGATGACATAAATAAACGGCTAAAACTGTAAATAAATCGTAAATGATTAGCAAAGAAATACGAAAAACAAGCAAAAAACAAGAAGAAGAAAATAATGTGACGACGACAACATTATTTTACTGCCATTGAGTGAAATTTCAAAACGTAAAATTTCAAATGAAGCCACCACAAGTGGAGTTTTGAGTTTAACTTCCGCGTAATTTTATTTAAAGTGGCAAAAAAGAAAGGAAATAAACAAAAAAACAATACGGATATGCACGTAAAAATATTGACAGCAATTACCATCTTTTTTTATAATTTTAGGCACTTAGAGCTTCAGTTCCGTGCTATATGTTCTTAGGACAAATGACGTCATCTAAAGGAAGAATATGAGTTATCATAAGCAATGTCCATTAAGATTGTACTGCATGGAGTTATGATGCTACATTACTTACTTACTTAACTGATCATTACAACCTTTTAGTCAGGATTACAACCTAGCTTTTCAGACCACACATGTGTGTGTGTTTTAATTTTATTCATGAGACCTACAGGGACCTACAGTTTAATGTCGACTTCGATCAACAGATACTTCAGAAACTTTTCATGACATTTTTGTGTTACTCTCAGAGTTTTTACCACAAGACTGCTGAGAGGAAGTCGCCGCAGAAATATTTTTCATATTTCGTTGTATTGGTATTATCTGCGCTGGGGTCTGAACCATAAGCCAACACCACTACCTACCAGACTAAGGCGACTTTTGTGATATGCAGGCATTGAAGACTTCGCGGAAGTCTAGAAACACAATCTCAGGGTGTTTAGCTTGTTAACATAAGGGGTCCGCCAAATAACTTTTTTTTTGAAAATGCTTTAAAAACAAAAACCACTGAATATTTTCTCAAATTTCGTTTTTTATTTGAAAGTACAATTCTTCCGTTTAATAATGGAAAATAATTTCATTCAAATGGCTGCCTCGGCTGGCCATGCAGTAGCCTAAACGATCGGTCCAATTTTTAAGCACATTATCGATTGTGTGCAGCTGAATTTCACCAATGGCTTCACGAATGTTGTCCTTTAAAGCGTCAATTGTCTCTGGCTTGTCGGCGTAACACTCAGCTTTGACAGCACCCAACAAGTAGTAGTCCAACGGTGTCAAATGTACGCTCCGAGATGGCAAAACGACATCAGCTCTGCGGCTGATAATGCGATCTTCAAAAACAGGGCGCAAAACATCGAGTGTGTGGCACGTAGCGCCGTCCTGTTGAAACCAAATGTTGCCAATATCCTCCTCTTCAATTTTTGTGAACAAAAACTCGTTCAACATGGCCCGATAACGATCGCCATTGACTGTAACGGCCACTCCTTGCTCATTTTCGAAGAAAAATGGCCCCAATTATGCCTCTGGACCAAAATCCGCACCAAACAGTGACTCGTTTTGGGTGCGTCGGCTTTTCAATGTATGCGTGCGGGTTTTCTGTGCCCCAATGTGCCGATTTTTTGCTTGTTTACATACCCGCCAAGATCAAAATGAGCTTCATCTGAAAAGGTGATTTTATTTTGCCAAAATCGGCATCTTCTGGTGTAGGCTACTGCATGGCCAGCCGAGGCAGCCATTTGAATGAAATTATTTTCCATTATTAACCGGAAGGATTGTACTTTCAAATAAAAAAAGAAATTTGAGAAAATATTCAGTAGTTTTTGTTTTTAAAGCATTTAAAAAAAAAAAAGTTATTTGGTGGACCCTTTATTTTCCGTAAGAGTTAAACTCTACCTGTTCACGTCGTAGTGATTCCTATATATACGAGAGTATGTCAAGCATAATTGAACTCAAGATTTAATTGTTAGCGTATTTGTGACATATGACGTCATGCGTCACATATTTCATTGGTTATTAATTAACAGCAGCATTTATTAATGATTGTTAAACATGAGTGGTAGATTTTTAACAGAAAACCATGCTTACATTATAATCTTTAGCCCCATAAGTCGTAATTAACCCATTAGTGCCCAGTGGCAACTTAAGTTGCCAGCAGAGGTTGGCTTAGTTTTTATGCTCTGAGAGAAAATTGAGTGTAAAGCACAAAACGCTAACCGTTAGCAAAAAAAAAGTAATTCGGGCATTAATGGGTTAATAGGGACGACTTAAAAACGCAACATTTGGCAGAGGATCTTTACAATTATGTGTACAGGGAAAACTTTTCTTTGCTTTTCTCGTAGTGACTGCTATATACACGGGAGTCTGCTGTCAAGAATGATTAAACCCGAGAATTAATTATTAAAGGGTTTGTGACAAATGACGTCATGCGTCACATATTTCACTGATTATTAATTAACAGCAGCATTTATTAAGTGATTGTTTAAACATAAGCGAGAGGGAGATTTTTAACAAGTCTTGATTAATACGGACGACTTAAGAGGGCTACAACTGGCGGATGATCTTTAAAATTATATTTACAGGGAAAATTTTTCTTTACTTTTCTCGTAGTGATTGCTACATACACGGGAGTTTGCTGTCAAGAATGATTGAACTAAAGAATTCATTATTAGCGGGTTTGTGACAAGTGACGTCATGCGTCACATATTTCATTGGTTATTAATTAACAGCAGCGTTTATTAATGATTATTAAACATGAGTGGTAGATTTTTAACAGAAAACCATGCTTACATTATAATCTTTAGCCCCACAAGTCGTAATTAACCCATTAGTGCCCAGTGGCAACTTAAGTTGCCAGCAGAGGTTGGCTTAGTTTTTATGTTCTGAGAGAAAATTTAGTGTAAAAAACAAAACGCTAACCGTTAGCAAAAAAAATGTAATTCGGGCATTAATGGGTTAATAGGGACGACTTAAAAGCGCAACATTTGGCGGAGGATCTTTAAAATTATGTTTACAGGGAAAACTTTTCTTTACTTTTCTCCTAGTGATTGCTATATACACGGGAGTCTGTCAAGAATGATTGAACTCAAGAATTAATTATTAAAGGGTTTGTGACAAGTGACGTCATGGCTGTTATAATTCATTAAATGAATGAATGTGTAAACATAAGAAAGAGATGCAGACTTTTAACGGAAAACCATGCTTACGTTATAATCTTTAGCCTCACAAGTCTTGATTTATAGGGACGACTTAAAGGCGCTATAACAGGGAAAATTTTCTTTAATTTAATTTATCGAACATTTAAAAGTGAATACCTCTAATAATTCTTCAGCAGGTGTTCAACAAGTGCAATAATTTGTTAAAAATAAAAAAGAAAGACAACCATGCTGAAGTAATATGTATGTTATGTTATGTTATGTTATAACAAATTCACAGCCATAAATATAAGAATTTTATTAGAATTTCTTTTCTTTTTAAATAAAATGAAAATTATTTTTATAAATTGTGTTTAAAAACAACAATTAAAGTGATGTTGTAATAGCTTGCAGAGATGGTTACACGTAATTGGCTAAAGAAGGAAAACAGAAACCGCATGTACTGTAGGCTGTTTGGAAGTGGACAATTTGAAGCCGGTTTTTATCAAATTTTCTTCGTTTATTTTTAATAAATTTTAACCACTACGGTTTAGCTTACCCAATAGGAAAAACAAAAAGAAGAAGACAAAATGTGGTCACAATTTAAAAAAACCCTCGAAAAAAAGGAAGTAAAACAAATTACCTGCAAAGAAAAGAAAGAAGAAAAATAAAATTAAAAACAAATTAATTCAATAAAATTAAAAAAAAAAACAAAATAAAAAAAAAAATATATTTCTGTACTCCCCCCCTTTACTTTAAATTTTCATTTCAATTTCATTCGCTTTTTAATTCTTTTTGGAATTACGAGTGCGCAGCAAGCATATCGTGCATGGGGTGCTGGCTGCATTTCTTAATTCAGAATTATTTGAAGTTTACGTGACTGCATAAAATCACACGTAATTTATGGTCATATTAAGCAATCGAAATAAAACGCAAAGACTCCAAAAGAAATATTAAAGGGTGTTTTTTATAGAGGTATAGAACTTTAAGTTGGCATTACTTTTCAAGATGGCGACCGATTTAACAGCTCTCAAGTGATTTATTCTCAGTTTGGTTTGGCAATTCATCATGAATTTGCAATTTTATTTCGGAAATAATGGTTCTGTGCGGAAAACGTATCGCGCACTACGTCCATTTTATCGTCGACAAAATCGTCCATCAGAGCATTTAATTCGATTAACCATGGAACGTTTTCGCACCACGTTTACTCTTATTGATAACTCGCATCCCCAGAGACGCTGTACGGTGCGTACAGAAGAAGCTATTGCTGCTGTTTGGTGCGCTTTATAGGCTGGTGGAATCATTGCTGCGTACTTTTTCAAAAACGATGGTGGCCAGAACATTACAGTCAATGGTGATCGGTATAGAGCCATGATTACAAACTTTTTCATTCCTGAATTGAATAACCATGATGTCCAGGAGATGTTGTTTCAACAAGACGGCGCAACATGTCACACAGCTGGTGCCACAATAAATTTATTGAAAGACACGTTTGGTGACCGCCTAATTTCACGTTTTGGACCTGTGAATTGGCCTCCAAGATCTTGTGATTTAACATCGCTAGACTACTTTCTGTGGAGCTATGTAAAGTCATTGGTCTATGCGGTAAAGCCACAAACGCTTGACCATTTGGAAGACAACATTCGCCGTATTATTGCCGATATACGGCCACAAATGTTGGAAAAAGTCATCGAAAATTGGACGTCCAGATTGGACTACATCCGCGCCAGCCGTGGCGGTCATATGCCAGAAATTATATTTAAAATGTAATGCCACAAGATTATCTTTCGGATAAATAAAATTCATGTCAATCGAATAATCCATCGTTGTTTTATTGCAACTTAAAGTTCTATACCTCTATAAAAAAACACCCTTTACCTACTAGACTACGGCGACTTCAACCACCACCCATATTGTACGTGTCGATTATCGTCCATGAGCGACGGAACCTACAGTTAGGTCTGAGTGGTAGCTCTGATTTCACAAAGCTCACTTGAGCACGCATAGCGGCCTGTTGTGATGCCACGGGTGAACGCAGTCCCTGTACTGACCAAGTTCCACCAAAATCAGGGAAGAGGAAGAAGTTGATGCACATCAAAAGCACGACTACCCCATACTGGAAAACCAGCCAGAAAGTTTGGAACCTACAGTTACGTACGACAAATTTTTAAGAAACTTTTCATTGCAATTTTATTTGACTCTGAGAGAAAGAAACGTATTTTTTTTATCAAAAGTTCGTATTGTTCGAAATATCTGAGCTTAGGTTTGAACCATGGGCCAACACACTACCTACTAGTTTACTGCGACTTCATCATCCTTACGATTACAGAGTTTCAATATTTATACACAAGAGGGGCGGACGGCGGGTAGTGAAATATCGATTTAAAACCACTTCTGAGAATTGAGTAAAAAAAATGTAGAAAACGTAAATAACAACAACAACAACAACAAATGAACATCAGCAATAGCAATTACTTGTGAATGTCATGCAAAACTTGAACGTAGAAATTCCTAAGAACTGTCACAATTTCATACAAGAAAAAAAAAAGAAGACAAAAATCAACGAAGAAAAAATAGAAACAATAACCGAGTCAATGATGATAGCAGCGTGCGTATGAAGTAAACGACACTGAAACTTGTTAACAACACTGAAATGGCATTTAATTTGTATTGCAACAACAACAACAACAACATTCTTTAACAAATTGGTTACAAAAACACAGTGTCAGCGACAGCAAAAGCGGCGTTATTAGGAGACAGCGGCATTGAGAACTCAAAAAAAAATAAAAGGAGAAGGAAAAAGTAAAATCTTTAAAGCTACAGTAGGGAGCAGGCCAATGCGAAGTAATGAATTTGAAAAAGAAGAAGAAAAAGAAAATAAGTATTCTAGTTGCGTCACTCTGCAAAAACAAGACAGCAACATTGACAGGCATCCACTAAGCAAACAACCAAGCAGGCAGCTAACCTCACACACAACTCACCACACAATCAGTTGTCGTTGTTGTTGGCTGTCATCAATGTCATATACACACAAGGCGAGCACAGTGTTGCTAAGCAATTCATAGAGCAATAGAACTGTAGTGGAGCTGTAGTTTCAATTTCCATGTGTTTTTTGGTTTGTTTTTGAAGTCTTCAAGCATTTTGAAACATTTTTTTTTGGGGGGGGTTTTTATTTAGATTTTCAAAGTTTTTGTTTTTTTTTTACCCCCTTATATCCGACGACCAAAGTAATTGATTTTATTTGTACTCCGTTTTTTTGTTTCTGTATTTTCGCTTCGAATTTACGGTCAATGTTTTGATTTTCAAAAAAAAAATTTCAAATAAATTTTTAAAATTCCAAATAAAATGTGGGTCAATTTTGTATTCCATACACGTTTTACCATATCAGTAGTATAGAGCACCAGTAGCTTAGCCTAGCTTGAATCATTCGCCACAAAGAGTAAAAAAAAACTGTTGACACTGAGCATGACACACAGAATTATTTAAAAAACGTTTCATGCACTGAAGGGCCACTTTATGATGGCTCTTCAAAGCTGACTTTCTAATATTTGATGGTCAAAATTAAAGCAAATTACGAATCAGTTGCTAGAAAGAGCTACGAATTGGAAACTGTGGAAAAATGGAACTTACTGCAGGTATTCCACTGTATATCCATGATACCAAGCATTCTAAAACAGGTTTCCTTACAATCGGGCCTTACTTGGGACCACAAATATACGCGACGAAGCTAATTGTTCTCTTCAAATGTATAAATCGGATAAAAAAGAATTGTGGGGTAAATGGGTCTAGTGGGCTGGATAGCTGTGGTATCAAGGATTCCAAAACAGGTTTACTTACGACCGGGCCTTACTTGGGACCACAGATTTAGCCGACGAAATGAGCATCTGTATAAATGGGGCGAAATTGAATAAAAAAGGTATAGTGGGGTAATGGTCCTAGTGGACTGGATAGCTGTGGTATTAGGGATTCCAAAACAGTTTACTTGGTCGAAACTAATACAGGCGGCGAAGCTAAATTTTTTTCTTCGATAAAAATCAAAAAATACAAGTCATCGATCAAAAAATGCAAGTTATCGTCTTAAAAATGCAAGTTATCGTCAAAAAAATGTAAGTAATCGACCAAAAAATGCAAGTTATCGTCCTAAAAATGCAAGTTATCGTCCGAAAAATGCAAGTTATCGCAAAAAAAACTGTAAGTTATCGACCAAAAACTGCAAGTCAGTATTGAAATAAAATTTACAGAAAAATTATTTTAGATTTAAACAATTTGATGCCAAGACTGATGCAGAATTTCTTAAAAGAATTGAACATAAACTAAGAATAAGAAAACATAAGAACTTTTGAACATTTTTTATCAAAACATTTTAATTTTTTCTATTTTTCTATCTCGATTTTCTAGAACTGTTTGATGCGACATTGACATCCTCCTCAAATAATGTGGCTGGCTGGGTTGGCTGAGTTGTCTTGGCTGCTGTTATCTAAACAAATACGACTGCTTTGTAGTAATTTTAACTCGTCATTTAATATTCTTAAATTAAAAACAATTACTCATCGTACTAATTTTAATTTTAATTGTTGTTTTTTTTATTTTCATTATGATTGCATTACAGACCGGAAAAAAAACGAAACAAATACTCACTGACTGCTGCTAAAGAAGGCAAAGAAAACGACGGTGGTGACAGACGTCAGATTGCTGATGCTGCTGTTTTTTTTTTTTGTTATTATTTCTCAAGGACGTTTGTCTAAAGAAAATGTTTATAAAACAGAAACAATTTTTTTTTAAATTGGTTTCTCTTCGCTAAGAAAACATAGAGAGAAACAACAGAGAAAAATAAAAACGAAATAAATGAAAATGTTTTGATTTCTTAAAAAAGCAAAAATATTTGATAAAGTAACATTAAACCAGTTTCTGTCTGTCAGACTGTAATCGGAGCCAAGTGACAGACAGCCAAAACAACATCAAATGCAACGAAGAAGAAGAAGAAGCAGAAGCTGCATTTAACAGCTAAAAATAATGAAGAATGGAAAGAAAAGAAAACCTGTTGCTTTAAAAAAAAGCAAATTAAACATGAAAAGCAATAAAAAATTTTAGTTTACAGAAGAAGAATAAAGTAAAAATGACATACAGACCCTAAGACAGTGATAGAAAATAGTTTAGCAACTCGGTATAACCATTTAGCGGTTTTTAAATCGCCTTTCTGGAAAGGGTGTTAACTGTTTTTCATTTAAAATGTCATTTATATTGTAAAAGCTGAACCATTTACGAATATGGATCGTTTAATAGAATAAAAAAGCTACAAGAAAAATATGATGAATAAATTAATGAATAGAAATCCTAGCTTTAAGTGTGTTTTAATTAACATTGCTTTACAAACGAAAAAATTTAACAAATATTTAATTGCTCTGTATTAATTTAAAGTTTGTGAAAAACCCTTCCATTCAAAAAAATACGTAAAAAAACATATTAAAATAGAAAGAAAAAATTGGTGTCTCACAACAAATGCCCACCACTGTACATGCGGTTAAAAAAAGACACCCAACGCCATTAACAATATCCAGCAACACTGACTCTTATTGCATGTCGTTTATGATGATTTTAATCGAATTTTGTTGTTGCTAGCAACACAAACAACAATAACACGAACATGTAATACTTGTTGTACTTGTATGAGTACTGTAATAAGTAAGTAATGGCAACTCATACCCTTCCAACCCTTTTTTCGCTTATTTTTAATTGCTTAACACGCAAAAAGAACGCCATAAATTAAGCTCTTACTGCAGAAACAAACACTTTGTTTTGCAGGCACTGGTGTAGTCAGCAGTGTTTTGAGGTAAACAAAAACAGCGGATTCTCATTAATTCTCTATCTCTCTCTCTCTTTTTCAATGTTTACTTTTTGCTCTCATTTTCAAGTGTATGCACATGCAAATCCCTTTTAAATTGTTGCTGTATTGATGATACTCATGTTGTTGCTGTTGTTGCTGTTGTTATTGTTGCGGTTAATAATCTCAGTGCTACACTTGAAAAAAATAAACAAAAATAAGCTCATCTGTGTCATTTTATGGTTATTTTTTTTGTAAGTAGTGTTGGTTGCAATATTTTTAATATTCTTGTGATTATTTTTAGAAAATAATTTATGCTTGAAACCAAATCAGTGTGGTTTTTAAATGTAATAACCACTCGTCTTTCTTTTTGTATCTTTTTTTGGAATTCTCGTTACTTCTTATTCAGAAATTTACTTTCTAATTTCTTTGAGTGTAGCGTTTATTAATATATTTAAAATCCCTTTTTAAATTGCCACTAAAATTCCCTTAAACATGATATATGCCACAGCCATGGTATTTATAAATACTAATCCATCCCAACATGTATTTACATATGTATGTATGTTAACGTACACATACATACAAAGTAATTATAAATTTTTTATAAGCTTTGGTTTTTCTTTTACATTGTATTTGTTGTTGCCATAGTTGTAATACAAAACAAAATAACATGACACTCCACTTGACGCTCATTTGCTAGGGAAATTATTATGCCATGTAACGAGAGGTTATCATCAGTAGTCCAGCAATCGGCTAAACAAACAGTGTTGCTGTAGTCCATATTGGAAGCACACTTTTCATACTTTTTTTTGTTTATTTTGGTTTTAAAATATTAAGAAAAAATTTTTTCCATTGAAAACCAGCTTCGAAAGAAGTTTAAAATTCACTTGTTTATCCTCTTTGTATTTATTTTAAGATATTGTACTAAAAAGCAGCCATTATAACGTTATGGCAACACTGAAATCCAGTACAAATTTCTTCCTTTGCTTTTCTATTTATTTTTTTACTCTCCCTTTAATAACTCTTCACGCGTTAAATTCATTGAGAAAGTCAATCGTGTCTATTAAAGTGTTTACTACTCCTCTTTGTTGTTTTTTTTATTGATTTTTCTTCTCACTTGTTGTTGTTATTGTAAATATTGGCCGCAGCAGAGCAGGCTTTTATTATTTCATTGTAGTTAATACAGCCATTGCTACTGTTGTTGCTTTTTAAATTTCTTTTTTTAGAATTAAAATGTCCTCCATGGTTATTCCCTTGTGGTGTTTTATTCTGCAAATGTGTCTGTTCGTAAAAAACGAACAAAAACAAATCTCAATAATTTTCAAATTCCTAATTGTTGTTGTTGCTTGTGTCTTTACTTATTTAACATTGATGTGTCCATCCATTATTCATTATTAAACGACAGCCAAAACGTGCTCGCATGCCGATGTATATGAGTTTATCTTGCTTTGGCACGCAAAGTAAATGAATTCTGTGAGACGAGTTCATTACAAATACACTGTTTGTCTCCCTTCGTAAATATTCGACATATTTTTGATATATTTTTTTTACTATTGTATGTACATACGTACTGCGTATGTTGGTAGCATAATTTAAGCAAAAAAAAGCCGCAATTCTTAAAGGTAACAAATACAGTGTGTTACTGTTCTACAGAATAAGTACATAATTTGTAGAGAAATTTAAATAAAAAATCAATGGCAACTCCTTCTGTTAGAAAATCTCTCTTTTAAGAATAATAAAAGGAGAATAACTTCAAATATCAACACCCAACAACATCTTCGTTAGTTTCATACAGTGGTTGGTTGTTATTGCTTAAACTACAGGCCAAGGCAATAACAAGAAATACGAAAACCAAGTTCAATTGTACTCGCTGCTTTTAAACAACAGTAACAACAGCAACAACATCAAATCATTCCCTGGTAAAACAAGATTTTATTTTAATACATACAGTTTGATTTGTAGTTGCTGTTGTTGTTTTTTTATTTTAGGGTCTTTGAAAGGAATGTTAGCAACAAAAATCAAGAGAAGCTCTCGTGTGAAACCAAAGAGGGTAAAGAAACAAACAAGTTTCTGTATTGTTATGGTCATACATACAATGTATTAATAAAGATGGGACTTTTTGTTTTTATATTCCTGTATGGGTAACTGTTGTGCTCTATTTTGTTGCTGACGCTATTGCTTTAATTATGGACATTTATTTGTCAACATTGTTGTTGCTGATGTTGTTGGTTTATCATTCATTTTGTGTGGTTTGACATTGTCGTTTTTGCTTTTATTTTGGGGACATTTTATTAATAAAATAAACAAACGGTTGTGTTGTGAAATGTTTGAGCGTTTGAGTGTGTTTAAATCATTTTTAAATCATTATTATTTTAATTTATTTCATATTATAAACACACTCTCTTTTTGTTTAATAATTTATAAATTATGCACTTAAAAAATAAACAGAAAAAAAACAGAAACAGCAACAAATAATCGGAATATTTTTATTTTATTTTTTATAATAAAAATTACAACACATTTGTTGTTTTGTTTGGTCAATTTTGTTTTTAATTTATAAGTCAAGGTCAGCCAGCCAGCAATTCAGAGATTTATGCACACACTATGTTGTGTGTGTGTGTGTGTGAGAGAGAGAGTGTTGTTTGCATACATTTAGAGTGCGTGTGTGTGCGTATTCCTTCAACCATTTTTAGTTTTTTTTTTGTTATGAAGTGTGTATGGATGGGATATTTCATCCATTTTTAATAGGGTTCCCATGGCTTATCTTTTTTCTTTATAGCATGGGTAGTAGGGAGTGTGTGTGTGTGAAGCAAAAATAACTCGTTAAAGGTCTTCATTTCCTTTCCTTATCTTTTGCAAGCGTTTAAACATTTCAATTGTAAAGTGCGACAAACGTATTGTTAACAGAGATTAAAATTTTGTTATTGCAAAAAAAAAAATTCTTTTCACAATTGAAATCAGAGATAACGTCGGACGTTCATATCACCACTATTTTATTTTATTTATTTAAGAATTTTGCGAAATATTTTTAAGTTTAAGTGGCAATAACATGGCCATGTCAGCAGTAAGCACGTGGCAAAAAAAAAACAAATTTTTTAAAATAAAAAAAGTAGAATGGGTTAAAGGAGTTACAGAAAATCTTGGCATGTCGTTGGGCTCAAGTAAAACAATTTCTTCAAATGTTATGCAAAGTTTTGCTACGAAATTGTCTTAAAATCTGTTCTTAGCTGTTAAAAAAAATGTGATTGGAGGCCAAAAAGGATACGCAGACTAAGTAAATGTTAGGTGGATAGGTAGAAGAAGAAGCATTAATTGTTGTAAATCATCTTTCATTGCCCTAAATGGCAACCTACACTATGTTTTATATCTGAGGAGAAACAAAGAAACAAAAATTATCGTTTTTTCCTCCATTTAAGTTGGCCACACACTGCCTGCATTAAAAGCTTGCATCCATAATGCTTTCTTTCTATAGGATTAAAAGCAACTGAAATGTTGCATTTCTTCTCAACAGATTTCTTGTCTTTCAACCTTCATAGGTTTAAAGGCAATGCTAAACAGAAAAAAGCAGTTGTTTTTAGCGTTATTCTTTATCCCCCTCTCCATTTCACTATGCCCTCTAATAACAATCGTGCCTATGGAAAATTGTTGTTGAAAATTTTGTAGTTTTCTTTTGTTTTCTATTTTCTATTCCGTTTCTTTTTTCTGCTTCTTAAACTGCTGTACATGGTATGTGTGGTGTTGTTATTGTGTTTTATACATTGACCTAGAGTTGCGCTCTATGATGCCGTAGGCATTAATGGGCTTCGTCACTTATATTCCATTGTTTATGCTGGTTGTTGTTGCTTTTGTTTACTTATAACAACTTTGCTGGTGGCTGTATGTGTATGTATGATGAATGCCAGGGACGGGTTGGCTGGCTGGTTGGCTGTGGGTTATGGGTCCCAGTTACTTCATCATATTTGTTTATGCTGCTGCTGTTGTTATTGTTAAATTTCAAGATTTTCTTTGATTGTGTAAAAAAAATTTAAATTGTAGCACAACAACCAACCAACGGTTACAGTGTGTGAAAAATCTGTTTTAATTGAAGAAAAAAAAAAATCCCATGTTTAATCAACTGTTTTTTAAATGGGGCCTCCGCTTTGTTTCCACAATTTGTAACCGTTATTTAGAAGTTTTTACAGTTTAACAGCCATGTTATACACCATAAACAAGGTGTTGCCACAACATTTACGATTTAAGAATACGTTTTAATTTTTTTTTTCACTTAAAATCTACAAAAAAAATTATTACAAAATATGTCTCTTTCTCTCTGTCTTTGAACCGGCTTATGTTTACGGTAAGAATTTTAAAATTTCGTAATAAAATATTTACATTTTTAATGTGAAAAAAAAAACAAAAAAAAAAACAAATAAAAATTCTAAAAACAAGAAATTTTTTTACTTCCTATTATTGATCAGATCACGTAGATCGTTTTCGTTTCCAATGAATTTTAAATCGATTTTTATTTCTCTTGGAATTTTTATTGGTTTTTTTCTTGTAATTAATTTCCAATAAACTACCATTAACTCATACACATTCTCGTTTAAATAGCACACAATTTGGCAACCCTTTCATCATTATTTACATTCGCAGGAGAAAAAAAAATCCGTTAAAAAAGAAGCTGTGGCAGACAGAACAATGAAGAGAGCATAATTCAGAGATGCCAGATGAAAATAATTTTAACGGCCATACAAAACAAGGAATAAAAAAATCACACGTCATAAATGGATCATTAAAAATTAGTTGTTGTAATCAGAAACTATGGATGATGCTCTTAATATTTTGGTCATAAAAACTCAATGCCTTATTTGCTGGAAACAAAATATTTCTCTGGTGGTTACGGCCTTACTTATTTGTTTATTACAACTCTTTAGTCAGGATTACTACATAGCTTCTCACACTATTCAATGAACTTACAGGTAAAGGGTGTTTTTTTTATAGAGGTATAGAACTTTAAGTTGCAATAAAACAACGATGGATTATTCGATTGACATGAATTTTATTTATCCGAAAGATAAGCTTGTGGCATTACATTTTAAATATGATTTCTGGCATATGACCGCCATGGCTGGCGCGGATGTAGTTCAATCTGGGCGTCCAATTTTCGATGACTTTTTCCAACATTTGTGGCCGTATATCGGCAATAATACGGCGAATGTTGTCTTCCAAATGGTCAAGAGTTTGTGGCTTTACCGCATAGACCAATGACTTTACATAGCCCCACAGAAAGTAGTCTAGCGGTGTTAAATCACAAGATCTTGGAGGCCAATTCACAGGTCCAAAACGTGAAATTAGGCGGTCACCAAACGTGTCTTTCAATAAATCTATTGTGGCGCGAGCTGTGTGACATGTTGCGCCGTCTTGTTGAAACCACATCTCCTGGACATCATGGTTATTCAATTCAGGAATGAAAAAAGTTTGTAATCATGGCTCTATACCGATCACCATTGACTGTAACGTTCTGGCCACCTTCGTTTTTAAAAAGGTAGGGACTAATGATTCCACCAGCCCATAAAGCGCACCAAATAGTCAGCTTTTCTGGATGTAACGGTGTTTGCACCACATACACTTGAGGATTACGTTCACTCCAAATGCGGCAGTTTTGTTTGTTGACGTAGCCATTCAACCAGAAGTGCGCTTCATCGCTAAACAAAATTCGCTTATGAAAATCGGGAACAACGGTAATCTCGTTTTGGGCCCATTCGACGAATCTACGCCTTACTTGATGATCGTTTGGCTTCAAATCTTGCACGAGTTGGATTTTGTAAGCACGCAAACCAAGATCCTTCCGCAAAATCTTCCATAAAGTGGATGGATCCACAGATCCAATTCCTGTGCTCGATGGCGGATGGACTCATTCGGGTCTTCCACAATGCTACGCTCTACAGCAGCAATAGCTTCTTCTGTACGCACCGTACAGCGTCTCTGGGGATGCGAGTTATCGTGGTGCGAAAACGTTCCATGGTTAATCGAATTAACTGCTCTGATGGACGATTTTGTCGACGATAAATTGGACGTAGTGCGCGATACGTTTTCCGCACAGAACCATTATTTTCGAAATAAAATTGCACTATTTGCAAGCGTTGTTCAGGCGTGAGTCTATTCATGATGATTTGCCAAACCAAACGGAGAATAAATCACTTAACAGCTGTTAAATCGGTCGCCATCTTGAAAGGTAATGCCAACTTAAAGTTCTATACCTCTATAAAAAAACATCCTTTACTTCCGTGAAAACACGAGTCTGTGGCGGTACAACGCACTGTTATTAAGTCTATTGCATATGTCCAGCAGAGCCATACAGACTATCGTTAAGATAATACGAGGTTGCCCACCATTAAACTCTGTGATCCAGTGAAATGTTTTACAATGCTATAAGTAAGTGGAGCAATTTGGAATGCAATTACAGCCTGACTCTTCCTACACAAACTAAGGTTAAGTACGGGAATTTATCCATGAATGGCGTCACCTACAGTTTAACATCGAATTTGAACGACAGACTGGAGAAATTTTTTCATGGCAATAATTTTACTCTCAGTTTTTGCCCGAAGAAGGGGGTACTTACTAGGTTATATGGTTCTACTATGTAAAGTAAAGCTTCTGAATATTATTAATCAATACAAATATATTGCGTGACGTCATTTCTCACCCAAACAAATCTACAGTTACTTTTCTTTTTTAGCAAAGCTAGCCTAGTTTTGGAAAATATAAGAAATTGTGGGAAAAAATAATCAAGTTCAGTCTCTCTCTCTCTCTTCTTAATGTTATGTACTGGTGGTTATTTAACTTTGGCCATTCGCCCATTATAAGGTTATGTTACCACAAGCTGGGCCTTTAATTTAATGGAAGAAAAAAGTCGATTTTTTTTTCCTAAAACGTGTGTGTAAAATACCAAGCAGAAGAAGAAGCAACGAGATACACGCTTAATAAATTTTAAGTGGATAAAAATTAATTTTTATTAAACCACAGCATTCTACAAGAAAAAAAAAAAAAAAAAAAAAAAAAAAATTATTTCACTTGGCTTATGTCACAAGCTTTGGTCACCTCCCCTGGCCCTGGCTGTCGCTAGTAGAATATTATCATTCATAGGCTATTTAAACTGTCATATAAGAAGTGGGGAGGAGGAGGAGGAGGAGGAGGAGGGGTAGTTCAAAAGCTCTCTATGAAGAGGATGTTATTCATTAAATTTAAATTTTTCATTCTCGTTCATTTTGTCAGACACAATAAATAAAATTTTTTTGTGAACTCAGAGTTAAGCACCCAAGTGGGATTTAAATTTTTGTTTTTAATGAGAAAAAAAATTTTGAAATAAATTGAAAAACAAAAAACCAAGTCATAAGCGTTTTGAGTTTAATGTGGGCGTATTTGTTTAGCGGCAGTTCAGTTCAGTTCTTCTATTCTTTTAATTTTTTTTTATTATTTTAAATACATTTTGAAATCCATACACTTTATTTACTTGAAAATGTATTTATTTTTAGCTATTTAGGCATCGTGTGATTGTTTAATTTTCCTTTCCATGATTGATTTTTTTCCTTCCATATTTTCATTTTTATTTATATTTTTCTAATTTTGTTTTGTATTTTCCCTTACAATCACTGAAAAAAAAAAACGTGTTGGACACGTGCTTTTCACTACCGCTTTAGTATTTAGTTTCACACAGTAACACAATAATTGGCTGTGTTCTGAAATAATTTTTAAACCAGCCAGCCACCAGCAGCTACCTTCTTGCCTTCCAAACACCCTGGTGTTAAACGTTGCTTCTTCTTTGTGAAAAACACCTGTTTCCTCTTTATTTTTATATTTTATATACCCCGTCGCAGTGTCTCAATTTGTATTCCCCCTAAACGAACAACCCTTTAAATACTACAATGGCCAAATACATGCCAAGTTATGTTATTAGGAAAGGAAAGGAATTAATATTTAAATAGTTTCGCTTAACAATTTAATTTATGACCTATAAACGGTGATTTTTCCTTATAAATTATTTATAAATTATTCTACACTTTTATTTATAAACAATAAAGTAATTTCCGTGTTAATTATTAATTGCAAAATGAATTTAAAAGAATTTTTTCTTCTTTCTAATCACAGGGATTTCGAATTCCCATTTTATTTTAACACCGCATTCCATATGGCAACCTCTCTCTTGCTTCTATCGCAAAACAAGGATGAATAGCTTCTCTCTTCGTGCTCTCTTTTAATATCTCTCTTCCAGTGATGCCAACTTTTAGGACACCAAACGCGTGAACAAAAATGAAAAACGGGCTAAAACGGGCTAAATTGAAAAAAATACCTTTTTAGTACAATACAATTTCATTTTTTTCAAAAAAGCGCAAAAAGGGGGCTAAAATTAAAATAGTCTTTTCAGATAAAAACACCACAATTTTTAATCGTTTTTCGTTTCTGAATGTCTGACCAGGTCATAGTGTTTAGCGGCGATTTGCGTGTTGCAGTAAATACATACTGCTTTAGATTAATCTTTACAAGGCTTTATCCATTTCTTAAAAAGGGGATCTGTCTCCCAAATTTTACGATATCTTTGCGTGTAGCGCTCCATCTAAACATAGCATAACATTTACTTTAAAGACACATCCAAGAATATTCAATTATGACTTACTTAAAGTTATGCACTCATATACTTATTAATGTTTTTTATCAATGCCTAATTATTAGGTAAGTACAATTTTAAACTTTGAGCAAAGCTTGTGTTTCTCGGTACTTTTGCTAATTCTATGTAAATGACAAAGAAGAAAACAAGATATGGAAGAAAAAAGTGCTGACACATTGGCTTACAATTCAACATTGCCAGAGAAACATAAGATAATATTGTCATACAGAGTTAAAGGGAAAACGGGCAAAAAGGGCTAAACAAAAATACTGAAAAGCGCTGAAATTGCGCGTTTTTTAGTTTAGGGCTAAAATTTGTTTTCGCGTTAAAGGTACTTCAAAAAGGGCTAAATCTAGCCCGAAAAGGGCTAAGTTGGCATCACTGCTCTCTTCGCACCTTTTCTCTAACAGTGATGCCAATTTGTTGCCACACAATCTTTTAATTTTTTTGATACACTCTGGGGATCAGCATTAATCTATGCGATGCCGTATGTATATTAGCATTACGAAAATAGGTTTTGAGAGTAAGGAAAGAGGCCGTAGTGCTAATGGACATTAAATTGGAGTCGGCTAATATTGTAAGTGCTAGAATAGACTCTTACATGTAAAACTTTCTAAATGCGAAACGTAGAGATAGAGGAAGTCGTCTAACAGGTAGTGCAATGGCTCATGAGTCCAAATCTTAGAATAGAATGAAACATAAAAAAATTATTCTTACAGCACACTCTTCCCAGCAGTCTGCTGGCAAAAGCTCAAAGGAGGATCTTCATGTCTTCGAATTGGTGCTTTCATTTGCTACGTGGAGAGGTGTTAACTTCTTAACTGGGTACTGTGACACAAGGGGGACCTTCATGTCTTCAAATTAGTACTCACATGAGCTACATTGAGCGAGGGGCGCTGGCCGTAGGCATTGATGATTGGGAATATGGATGGGAGGGAACGCAGGTTACAAGTTAGGGAGAATGGTTAGGTTAGGTTAGAGGACGTGTACTTGTCAATTAAGACAAGTGCAGTACCCGGAGGTCGAATTGACCCACTGTACAACGTCCTAGTTTCTCACACCACTTATGTGTGTGTGTGTTAATTTTATACATGAGTGGCAGGACCTACAGTTTAAAGTCGACTCCGAACGACAGATTTTTTTTAAGAAACTTTTCATTGCAATTTTATTTTTACTCTCAGAGTTTTTGCCAGAAGTCTGCTGAGAGGAAGACGCCGAAGAAATATTTTCGTTTTGATGTCTGACCTGTGGCTCGAACCCTGGCTTTACGTCTAATAAGCCAACACACTACCTACTAGACTACGGCGACTTCAAAGGGGGAATAGTTGTTCGAAAAGAAGAGGGACATGGTGAAGCAGTTAATAAATCTTGGCCAATACCAGAGGAAAGCAAGCCAAAAAGAATCAGCAATTTATACCATTCTCCACCACTGTGGCGCACCTTACAACGACAATGATTTAAACTAAACATAGGAATGAGATTTGTGGTCGTCATCAGGTTTAGTTCGGTCGACCATTTAAGAAAACATATCTGAAAGCTATAAGGCGGCTTCATGAATTATGGAAAGCTTCGTAGATAGAAGGAGTAGCTGCTGTTGCGGTTGTAACTCCGGTACGTTACAATGTAGTGACTTAAACAAAACACAGGACTGGAACTTATGCGCCTGATCAGGTGCAGTTCATTGCAACTCATTTGAACTAAAATAACCTTCTTGGGGACGATTGCTGTAGACTGTCTAATGGTGAAGGTATAGCATTGGCCATTATATAGTCGTTCGCATCTTGAGTTTAAATCAAATGTCCACAAACACTACTCCCTCTTTCCACCTTAATATAACATATTTTCCTAAACCTGCACAATGCACTGCATGAGTAGGGGCCATCCCCTGAGTTACACGTAACTACAGCTACGTGCTATCAGGCGAGTCCAGGTGATGGGGCTGGCTGCATAGATACATACATACATACATAATTGGTCATTACAACCTTTCAGTCAAGATTACGACCTAGCTTTTCACACCACTTATGTTGTGTGTGTGTGTATTAACCAAAACGACAGATTTTTTGAGAAACTTTTCATGGCAATTTTATTTGTACTCTCGGAGTTTTTGCCAGAAATCCGCTGAGAGGAAATTCCCAAAAGAAATTTTTTTTTATAAAAAAAGACGTGGCCTCACGTCTAATAAGCCAACACACTACCTACTAGACTACGGCGACTGCATAGATATGCGGTGTAAATACTGTTGCAGTTGCGATTCGGAATGAAGAGCCTGAGATAACAACAACAAAATACGAATTGCCTACGAACGACAAGACGAGCAATTTGAGGCTTCTAATGATTATCGACCGGATTTGGTAGCCTTGCTAGTTGCGGCAGAAAGCTTGCTTCAGATCTTGTAGCAAAAGCCGCTCTCTATACACGTGAAGAAAAGGCTTTTAAGTTTATCCAACCACCCCTAAGTTAAAGTTACAGGCTCGGATATAGAAGCCCAATTAGCTGCACATCTTAAATCACTTGAATGCCATAAACTTGAAGGCCCTATGTCCCTCTTTACATCAGCAACAGGAAGTAATGATAAGAGGAAGAAATATAAGATGTAGTACCGTTAGAAAGCAAATCCCTTTGGGTGTGCAAAATTTCTTTAAAAAAATAAAAGAAGTTTTCAAGTCCAAGTGACGTGATAATACATGCGAGTGAGAAACTTTCAAATTCTTTTATTTGAAAGAAAAGAATAAAAAAAAGTTAAACTTAATAATGGGATTTTGTTTTATTGTTTATTATTATTTTTTATATTGTTATTGTTATTGTTTTTTGTGTATTTAATTCCTTTCAAAATAACAAATTTTTTTTTTTATTTTCTTCTATCGAAAGACCTTTTTGTGTTTGCTTCCCCCCAACTTTATTAAAACTTAACTTTCATGGGTCTATGGGTGGTGTTGTTGGTGTTACTGATTGAATTACACACAATAAAAGTTTGCTGGGTTTGCCATGCCATTGGGCTATTTATTGTCTGGCCATATGAGCGAGTAGATCGTATTTATTTTTTTTCATACTTTTTTGGGCTTTTTTCTCTCAAAGACTTTTTGCAAAATGAACTTGAGTTTGAGGCGGCGTATACTCTTCTTAAAAATTTAAAAAAAAAACGTACGTCTGTGTATCGAATTAAGAGAGAAGACAGCGCTCAAAAGAATAATGAAAAGAAGAAAAAAAAAAATGAAAAGAAATCTTGCAAAACTTGTTTTACTTTCTTGTTTTAAAATTTTTTGAAAAAGAATTCGTTTTTTGTTCTTCTTCCATACAGAGTTGTAGTTGTTATTGTTGTTGCTTGCCTCTTCTCATAGAATATTCGTTACTTTGATTTCATCTGCTTTCTACGCGCTATTCTTGCTTTCGCGTTCTGTGTTGTTGATTTTCAAAAAGAATTTAAATGAAGCGTCGTAAGTGGTGCCAATAGTAGAGCACCAGCAGTAGAATAATTTAAGGCACACCGGGTGAATTACTCATCTCACTCACTTTTGCTCGAGTGGCCTTTGGGTAGAAGACAGGGCCACATTAAGCGAAACATAGTAGAGAGCCAACACTGAGTTAGAAACTGCCAGCTGTTCTTGCCTTGGGGGTAACGAGGTTTAAAAGTTTTCTTCTGTCTTTCTTGGTTTCCAAAGGGTCTTGCAAGTTCAATTAGCTTTCTTAATAGTACGTGTTCATTTTGCAAGCAAAAGAAAGTGAGAATCTTTTCGAACATCCCCGGCCTCACACTAACCCACCCTCACCCAAACGCGGAGGGCTCGTCCCCATTACGTAGGGACACGTACACACAACAGTCCGGACGGAATGTAGCGGGTAAGGGAAAAGCAATGGCAACGAGAACATAAATCAGCTACAGAACTTAATCACAAGCTGAATAGAGTAATAATAAACAGGAACTAAAGGAACTAAAAACTTAGGCCAAATGCCTTCATAGTCTTCTGCGGCTTTAGAACCTGAATTGCTTGTGGAAGCAAGCAGTTTTATGTCACCTAAAGGAACTATCGTTTGGTTTTTGTTGAAAATAATCATAAAACTTACATATCTCCTTTATAATATACTGCACGTATTATCATTTGATGCTCATTGTGGCTCATTATTGCTCATTTTGGCTCATTATTGCTTTCAGTCATTGGGAAATTTATTTTTATTATCATTTGATGCTCATTGTGGCGCATTATTGCTCATTTTGGCTCATTTTGCTTTCAGTCATTGAGAAATTTATTTTTATTATCATTTGATGCTCATTGTGGCTCATTATTGCTCATTGTGGCTCATTATTGCTTTCAGTCATTGGGAAATTTATTTTTATTATCATTTGATGCTCATTGTGGCGCATTATTGCTCATTTTGGCTCATTTTGCTTTCAGTCATTGGGAAATTTATTTTTATTACCATTTGATGCTCTTGTGGCTCATTATTGCTCATTTTGGCTCATTTTGCTGTCAGCCATTGGGAAATTTATTTTTGAAGCTGCAACTGGTTGTGCTGAATATTTTCATAAAATTCTGTACTAATTTGACTAGAAAAGAACCTCCGCTTTGAGGCTTATGGATAATTTTCTGTAAGACTATCTCGAAGAAAGATTTTTATGCCAATTAAAAGGACTCTACAGGCTTGAAATAGTTGAGATAGCACTGCGATTATGTCAAAATGTTATCATTATCTGCACCAAATATAACGACATAAGTAAGAGGGTATATGAGGGGTAATCATGCATTCAGTCAGGATTACGCCCTAACTTCTCACACCACTTATGATGTGTGTGTGTGTGTTAATTTTAAACATGAGTGGAGACGGACCTACAGTTTAAAGTCGACTCCGAACGACAGATTTTTGAGAAACTTTTTCATGGCAATTTTATTTTTACTCTCAGATTTTTTGCCAAAAATCTGCTGAGAGGAAGTCGCCGAAGAAATATTTTTCAAATTTCATTTTGATGTCTGACCTGGGGTTTGAACCGTGGCCTTACGTCTAATAAGCCAAGACACTACTTACTAGACTATCGCGACTTCTAATCATCTTTTCTTTTATTGTTTTATAAAGTGAAGATCTTGTAATTTTTTATTAAGAAATAAATTGGAACTTGCAAGACTGTGTATAGCGACTAGCAGTTAATTGTTTAAAGAAAAAGGTTTAACATGCCCTGTTGAAGTAGCATTTTACTGTCTCTGTAATGATGGCCTCTTCTAATAAGTTTGTGCCTTAGGTCACTCACTATATTCTCCAGCACGATGTGTGTTGGGAAATTTTTTTTAAAAGTTCATGTGGAAATATTTTCGATGGCAGGCAAATAAACTGGGTCAAATTGAAATAATTTTTTTTTAAAACATTTTTAATTAAATTCGAATAAATGTCATCAAACAAATTTTATAAAATTTCAAAACATCATTTGCATACGGTATTTATAATAATGTTTACATATTTATTTATTCAGTTTTAAATAATTATTTAAGCTTGGGAGCATTTATTATTAATAATTTTGTTTTAATTATCAACACAATTTACATAAATAAACAGACAAAGCGATATTATTTAATTGTTTGTTTTTAAACGAGTTTAAATTAAAAAAAAATTAAAAATATTCTTAATTCATTTAAATATTTTAAGAATTTATCATTCTTTTCATTTCTAAATCCCTATCACTTCTAATTAGAATCATTTTAAAGCAAGGTAACCCTAGCAAAAAACCTAGCCAGATCACAGGCAGGTCAAAAAAAATTCCCAAAATCCTTGTAAAAAATTCCCTAAAAAATTTTAGAATTCAATAAATGAAATTGGTGGACCCTATCCTCTTTCTTGCAATAACTTCTTTGATCACAAGAAATGCTAAAATGTTTTTTATAGAGGTATACAACTTTAAGTTGGCATTACTTTTCAAGATGGCGACCGATTTAACAGCTGTCAAGTGATTTATTCTCAGTTTGGTTTGGCAATTCATCATGAATAGACTCACGCCTGAACAACGCTTGCTAATAGTGCAATTTTATTTCGAAACGAGATTACCGTTGTTCCCGATTTTCATAAGCGAATTTTGTTTAGCGATGAAGCGCACTTCTGGTTGAATGGCTACGTCAACAAACAAAACTGCCGCATTTGGAGTGAAGGTAATCCTCAAGTGTATGTGGAAACACCATCCAGTTACATCCAGAAAAACTGACTGTTTGGTGCGCTTTATGGGCTGGTGGAATCATTGGTCCGTACTTTTTCAAAAACGATGGTGGCCAGAACGTTACAGTCAATGGTGATCGGTATAGAGCCATGATTACAAACTTTTTCATTCCTGAATTGAATAACCATGATGTCCAGATGTGGTTTCAACAAGACGGCGCAACATGTCACACAGCTCGTGCCACAATAGATTTATTGAAAGACACGTTTGGTGACCGCCTAATTTCACGTTTTGGACCTGTGAATTGGCCTCCAAGATCTTGTGATTTAACACCGCTAGACTACTTTCTGTGGGGCTATGTAAAGTCATTGGTCTATGCGGTAAAGCCATTTGGAACACAACATTCGCCGTATTATTGCCGATATACGGCCACAAATGTTGGAAAAAGTCATCAAAAATTGGACGTCCAGATTGGACTACATCCGCGCCAGCCGTGGCGGTCATATGCCAGAAATCATATTTAAAATGTAATGCCACAAGATTATCTTTCGGATAAATAAAATTCATGTCAATCGAATAATCCATCGTTGTTTTATTGCAACTTAAAGTTCTATACCTCTATAAAAAACACCCTTTATATAACAATCGAATGGATTGCCGTCTTTTGGAGAAAGATAAGTATTTATGAATTTTTCTCGTCTGAGAAGGCAGAAAATAAGAAATAGCGATTATGGTTGGGGCACTGTATAACACACCCATGGAAAACTTAAGATTTAACACGAATGCGGTTTCAATTTAAAAAATTGTGGCCCTGTCTCTATTACTTTTTCTTTCCTGTAATTAACAGAGGGAAACACAGTAAATTTGTATCCAGCTAAGCAGAAAACTAGTATGTTCTTGCAAGTTCTGGAATGATAGGGTTGACTATATGTCGTAGTCTAGAAAGTATGTCCTCTGTGCACATGTATTGATAATAATGGAGCTGCTTTTCACCAAATGGTTTTTACTTTTTCTTCGAATGCAATTTGACCTGACCTCTCTAACTCCTTACTCGCAAGCTACTAATAAAATGTAGTCCCCACTGAATGTATCAGCGTTCATAACCTGCCAAGCAGTTATGAAAACGAAAAGTGACAAAACCTCTGAATGTGACGGCGTACAAGCGTACTAGTATGCTTGAACTCTGAACTGTAGATGTTTATTACACTCTTAGGGCTTATGTATCGTCACGTTTGGATGGAATGGAAAGACACAGTTCCTATGGAAATGCTAAAAAAGGCGATCTGGAAAAGGTGAAGCAGCTAGTGGCCATAGAGATAACAGTGATGGAAGTCTTTAACAATGCAATACTAAGTTAACCGCAGAAACTCTCGGTAGGCCATTAAGCACGACGGTTTTACGCCAAATAAAGCTTGCAATCGCCTAAATTCGATGCGTTTATCTAACGATTTTAGAAAACATTTGATGCACTATGTTGGAACTGCGTTTGGTAGGCTTTAAAATCGAGGCATTTACATACATACATACATAATTGGTCATTACAACCCTTTAGTCAGGATTACGACCTGAGTTTAAACCGAGGCCTCACGTCAAATAAGACAACACACTACCTACTAGACTACGGCGATCGAGGCATTACGATAAAAAAATTTAATATTTCGTGTGTGTCTTGACGGAATTGTATTAAAGACTTTTATATCAGTGAGTGGAGTGAGTGAAACACGATTGTGCATTATCATGTTTCCAACTTATGGAAGCCCTAAATATTAATCTGCAAAAAGCATACGAACTAGGCATATCCTGGTATCTGAACCAGAAACTGCTTGTGGGCATACCCAGGCAATATAATACGATTCCGACATAAAACTCGTCGGATTTTTGACAACAGACTCCCAAAGTAAAACGAAGTTTCTGGATGTAAAAACAGTAATACTTCACTCTGCCTTTGAAAACATTGAAAAGTTTGTTTCTGAGGATAAAAACTTCCAGTAGAGCTCCTTTCTGTCATTGGACATGTAGAAAATTTTCAGTTCTTTGCTAACATACTAAATAAAGCCGGTAGAACTAGAAATTTTATTAAAAATTGTTCCCAAATCCACATTGGATTAGGTTAAGCCTTTAAACCTATATTTTTGAAAATATTCTTCCTTTAAATTTAATGGACTTTCCATAAAATATTTGCTTAATATGACCTCGTTTTTATTTATATTTCTACCTTAAACAAAATAATTTGCTTTATGATTTCCTATTAAGATATATTTTTATCAATTGTTTGGGGATTTTTCTTAAATTCTATTAAAAAAATCATTTTTTTCTTACCTTTTTTAAAAATTCTCTTGTATTTTAAACAGGCGATGATAAAATTTCTTTTGCAGCTGATTTCAGAACTTTTCAACAAAAACGCTGTTTTATTTAAATTTTAACAATAAAAAAATTAAATCTACACTTCACTGCACTTCATTTTTTACATAAAAATTTGCCAAAAACAACAAAAAAGAATTTCAATATTTCACCATGAAAAAAACTGAAATTAAAGGAAAAAAAATCCCCTGCATTTTATAAAAAAAAGAAGAAAAAAAATACCGCCACCCACATTCAAAACAGGGCTGAGTAAATAAAAACAATAGAAACAGACATGGCAACTTTGAATTCTAAACAAACAACAAAACGACAAACAAAAATTGAAATTGTTACTAAAAAGAGAGAACAAAATTGACAAAAGGGAGAGAGAATGAGAGACCAGAAGAAAACACTTATGAATGAATGAATGGAAAGAAAAAAAACCACACACTTTAAACAAAACTTGGTAAAAATAATGATTTTCTTAAGAATTTATTTTAATTTTTAACTAATAAAACAATGCAATATTAAGAAAAATTAATTAAAAAACAAATTATTTCCATTTCTGCCTCTCTCTCTCCCTTTTTAATTCTTTTTTGTGGTGTTTCCAAGTTTTGTTTTTTTCTATTCGTTCGCTCTCTTATTGACCAAAAAAAATTTTGCCTAAAATATACACACACACACGAACACCTATTGGCGTATTTATTGCATTACTTTTTTTTTATTATTTCTGAAGCAAATTTTTATGCAAAAAATTAATTATTTTATTCCTTTTTTTTCTTCGTTTTGTATCATCACCACATAAATAATTTTTTTTTATCAAAACAATCCGTTTTTTCTCTTCCTTATTTTCTCATTTGGGTGCGTTTTGCTTTTTTTATAATTTTTTCTTCTTCTCTTTACGTTCTATCAAGAAAAATGAATTTTATTTTTTTCATTGCCTTTCTTGCTGGCGTTGTATGTGGCCAACCAAAATGGTTTATTTCTTTAATTATTTTTATACTCTTCTCTTATTAAAAAAAATTAATAATTATTTCATACTTTTAAAAGCTTTTTTATTACCCCACATCCACTTCACCAAAATATTACTTTTCTGGCTTTTTACTTGTCACACAACACAATCACTAAAAAATTATTAAAAAAATAAACACTCCGACGTCTTGCAAAAATTCAACGTTTTTTGACAAATCGATCTACTCAACTGAGAATTTTATTGTTGTATTTTCTGGTAGTGAAGAAAAGCGTTAAAAATACGCAGCAACGGCCTAGCAACGTCGTAAAGTACTTTTTGAATATGAAGCCGTCATTATCGCATCAGTGTTGCTGTGGTGTAATTTTTTGGTCAAAGTTAATTTTTATTTATTTTTCTGGTGTTTTTGGTTGTTTTTTGTTGTTTATTTTTGTTATAAAAAATAATAAATAAATAAATTAATAAATAATAATAAATAATGTAAACTAAATGTAATTAAAAAAACTCTGAATTTTATTATATTTGTAAATTTTTTCCGAATTTAGCGATTTTTTAGGAGTTTTTGATTACAAAATCCGCATATGTTTTTTCCGTGTTTGGTTCATATACACTGAGCGCTATAAGGGAGTCAACACTTTTGTTCTTAAGTATAAAACAGTTTTGTTCTTCACTATAAAAAAGTTCCTTTATCATGAATTGTTGTTGTTGTTTTAACATTTTATATGTAATAAATAAAAGTTTTTATTTTTCGGAAATTTATTCGACTATTCTCATTTGCTTTTCTCGCTATCCTAAGAAAATTAATTATTTCAGTGGGGTTTACTCACTTTTGGCGCTCAGTGTATATGATATATATAATTGATATACATGTATATTTGTTTGCGGGGAGAATTACGACGAAGTTTGGAGGGAGGTAAGAAGGAGGAGTAGAGAGAGATGAAAATCGTTGTTGAAAATTGCTTGGCGGGCGGTGTTCTAACTGCGTGGGCGTGGTTTTGTTGGTTGTCGGATGGACGAAAAATTAATTTTTAATGGTTTTTAGTGTGGTGAATTTTTGGAAAGTGTGGTGAGTTTCCAAGATGATGATTTTTTCAAGTATGGTGAATTCTGCGGTGTGGTGAATAAAACCGAAATTCTCCTAATTGCCGTTATTCGAAATAGTACTGTATTATCACATACCAATGTTTCACACTTGCTGTATTATCATATACTAAAGTACTCCATGTGGTGAATTTACAGGTTCATGTCTAGAATAAATAGATTTCACTTCAATTAGCGGAGCCATTGGCTTAGCGGCGTGTTGGTACTATCACAGAGCACGGTACTACCAACGGTTTGGTTTGTATCTGGATTAATTGTAATTAATCTCGAAATGTTGCTTAAACAAACGACCTGTTGGTACATCGTGTAGTTCTCTGACCACAGGGTGATTGTGACCATCAGTTTTTAAGAGTAGGTTTGGTATGTTTATAAAGTGATTAAATATTGCGGTTAATAACCGCGCTAAGTAAATTTATTTTATTTTAGCACCTTTTTATATTTTATTATACTCTTGTACACAGGGTGTTTCTCTTAATAATTGTGGTTATATTTGACTGTTAATATTTTAAATTAAATAAAAGAGGAAAATTAAATCAAATTAAATATTTCAACACCCTTAATTTTTTTAAAATTTAATTTTATTGAAGTATTGAAAGGAGGAGCTGAAAATTTAATTTAATTTAAGATTTTTAATATTTTTTTTTTTAGAATCCACCAAACTAAGATCTCGAGCCTTTGATAATTATAAAGAAGATGTCTTAAGGACTCGTTTTCTTTCACGTCGTTTTATTACGTCCGTTGTGAGGTATTGTCAGTTTTCAAAAAGGAGCACGCGGAGAACATTGTCTGTAATAAAAGCTATGAGGTCCCTAAGAAGGAATCGGGTTGGGTTTAATGCATGTGTACACCCAACTTGCCTGTTGTGCATACATTTTCTTTGCAAATGCGTCAACGTTGACTGAAATCGTTTATTTTCTATTATCTCAGCCTTTGTAAGCTTTGTTGTAACCTTAAATAGCACTCTGTTTAGCATCTCATATGAGAATAACCCTCTAATATAAGGTTTTCCACGCATTGAAGCTCTATTTGTAGTTTTGTGTAGCATAACTGTGCCCGACAATAGTGTTCTAATCTCTTTCAAATTCCTAGTGACCTTTCCATCTTGCTTCCTCAGGGAACATATGTAAATATGTAAGCCGTTGTTCTTAACCAGAATATCATATTTTCCGCTATAGTCTTCCCTTCATATTGCTCTTCCTATTACATTCTGGTAAGATGACTACAGCTAGTCTAAACTTTCATTTTCTTAGCTCTTTAACAGAAATTTAAATAAAAAATTAGAAAATGAAACTTGATTTCCTTCAAAATAAAGATTTGTTTAAAAAGTAATAATATTTTCAATTCATTTACGCTCTGCTTTTTATTTTTCTCTTCTAGCTCTTTAATTAGTTCATTTTATTGATGCAGTTGTATATCATACTCATCAAATCTGGTTTATTTCTGTGCTCTCACTCTCATTCTCTCTTCTCTTCTCTTTACTGACCTTTATTTTAATGCATGCCCTGCCAATATTATTATTTTTATGCCAACCCCATACAAAGAGAACATGAATATAAAACTTTTGCTCTAAAAATGTTTATTCTCTTCCAAAAACAACAATTTTATGCATCATAAAATTACTTCAATATACTGATGATATTCTTTCGTTTACATAACAACATCAGCAACAGCAGCAGCAAAAACAACAACAACTAAAACAAAACAAGCGTTATTGTACTGGCAACAAAAGTTAAACTTATAAATGTACACACACACTCTTCTCTAATAAAAATTAAATTTAAAGAGTTTAAATACATTTGCTTGCTCTCTCTTTCTTTGCTTTACTTTGTAACTGAATAAAGGTTCACTGTGAATATAAAAAAATCTGCACTAACACATTCATACATAGAAAATCCATTGCTAGCAAGAAATGAAAAGGAAATTATCAAAACAAAAACAAAAACAAAAACAAAAACAAGAAACGAGCAACAATGTTAGTAGAGAGTAATAAACAGTTAAACCTACTCAGCCAGCATTTATTTACTATTTCTCTCTCTCTCTCTCTCTCTCCCTTAGTAATATGAATGCTTGGAAAGTGCGTGTTTTGTTTTTAAGTCACAATCTTGTGTCCAAGTGTGTGCGTGTATTTGTGTTGAGGGCTTTGTTTACTTTGGACGATTTTTCGAGGTCAATGCATAAACTAACACTGTTATTGTGTTTTGAGAGAGAGAGAGAGAACGTTTTTTTTAAATTTCACACATATTATCCTGTTTAAAAACAATGATAATGAAAGTTAAGCAGCATTTTAAATGAAATTGTATTTAATTTATTTGAATTTAATTAAATTTAATCCAATTTCATCTGATTAAAGTTTTAATTACTAAAACTACGACTCTTTTATCGTTTGCCTTTATTTGATTACTCTTGTGAATTTGGAAAAAAGAGAAAATCATTTAAGCAAGAGAAATTAATTTCTTTCCTTTCTGCTTCTTCTTCATCTTCTTGTTTGGCAATAATCTCCAAATCTGTTCATGGGTTGCTATTGTTGTTAGGTTAGGTTTTTATAAACTTCTAATTGCTCTAATTTCACTAAAAATAATTACTCTTGCATTTCTCTTTGTTGTTTTGTTTATTTCCCTTTCAGAAATATCCCCCCATTACTCCGGTACATGAAAATGTTTCTCTCTCTCTTTTTCTCTCTCGTTTTGTTCCTTTTTTACGGTGTACTTTTAATGATTGACTTTGATTTTTATTTTTTTTGGAAATTTTATATCTTTTGTTCTGTTATTCTTGGGTATTTGAGGAACAAGAGCGAAAGAGAGAGAACGAGAGAGCAAGAGTATTAATACAAAGAGAAATATTTGTTGTTTTTTATTACTTCTGTTGATTAGACATTAAAATTTCAAGTACAAGGAATACTTTTGTGTTGTTGTTGTTTTTGTTGTTTTTGTTGTACGTAAAGGTCATGTAATAAAAATCATTGCAATGCGTACGTTTAATACAAGTAAAATAATAAAAAAAGACATCTCGCTAAAAGGGGAAAGAAGATATAAAAATTGAATCTGAAATAAAAGCATAAGGTAGCAATAAAAGGAAATCCATTCTTCCTTCCTTAATGAGGAAGGAGAGGAAGAAAGGAAGGTAAAGAAGAAGAGATTCGGTGACTACTATGCAATTAGAAGCACTATGGCTAGGAGATGAAGTCTTTGTTTGCGGTTTACGAAGTGTATCCATGACTCCTTGGTCCTACCGCTACTCACGTATGACTGCATGGTATGGTGGAAGACCGTGGAATTGGCAAGTGAAAGGAAATTTTTGACTATGATGCAAATATGCATCTCTTTATAGGGAGTTCTCCTTAGGCTACGTTAAAGATAATTTTAGAGTGACTTGCCCTAAAGTTAGTTATCTATAGACTGGTAGCAAGGAAACTTGCTAGAATAGGGCAGTTCGGTTATACTGGAACTCTGGCAATTCCTCTCTCTGTGTTTTGGGGGTAGTTTTTGTTTTCAGTAATTGCAGCCTGTATTGTTTTACTCACTGCTTAGAGAGAGAGTGTGTAATTTGTGCTTGTGGGCATTGTTTTATTGTTGTTGTTATTATTTCTTATGCAATGTTTTTTTTTTATTACAGATGTAGGTGTGCTTGGTTGATGAGTATTTATGATCTCTCTTTCTCTCTCTCTCTCTCTTTACTCTGTTAGTTTTTCTCTTTATTTAGTTCTCTTAACTTAACTCTCTGAGTTCATTTTATTTCTTCAAGTCATTTCAAGGCTTTTTAACATGCTTTCATGCACTCTCTTGATTTATTTCTCTTGATTTAAGGCTATGTAATGTTATACTCTTTACTTAGCCGTTATATTGCATTGCTTTTGTAGGCGTATGATGAATATTCAAAGGAATTTAATATTAATCATACGTTTAGTAGTTTTAAAAACAATATTTTTTGGTTTTCGCTTCGGAATTTAAACAAAATATTAATTTTCTTTTTATTTTTTTAAATATTTTAAATTCTTAAAATTTATTTAAGGCTTACTTAGTTGCTTCCTTGGAATTAAAAAATTCTTTAATTTACCAGGAATTTTTCTTAAGAAAAAAGATTTTTATCGGCCTTTTTATTTATTGCCAATTTTTTTATTTTTATTTTCATTCTTGTTATACAATTATTGTAATGCCTTTATTTGTAGGCATATAATCATAACAAATAATGCTTAAAATTGCTTTTCTTTTTTATTATTATTCTATCGATTTCCTTTTTATGTTGTTTTTTTTATATTTTTTCTGTATTGATTGTAAAGTAAGATTATAAGCACAATAATACCGAATTTGTTGGAAATCAATTCAATTCCTATTCATATTCATTTTTTTATTTCTTTTATTTTTAATTCAAATATTTTTTTTACTTTTTTTTCTATTTTTTTGTTTTGTTGTTATTGGCAATAATATTTTTTTAAAGCTTGTTAAATTTTATTTGCTTCATCATATCTGTACTCATGCAGTTTATTACCAGTAATTTTCAATCAGTAAAGCCAAGTTATTTTAAATAAATTAAATTGACATTTAAAAATTTATGTTATAATCATAAACATTTACAACAGAAAGGTAATAAAAGAGTAGTTTAGGTAGTTATCAGTATAAAATTGCTCTTTTTTAGATTTAAGACTTAAAGGTAATGAAAAGCTTTTAAAACCATCATTACGTTGAAATAAAACATTTGAGAGACACACAAAAAAGTTTTATAAGACGAAATGATGGAATACTATGCAAAAATAGCAATAATTTCTTGGTTCTAATCAGCCAACACACTATCTACTAGACTACGGTGACTTCTAGGCTCTATTTATTTTTAATTTATTTTCAGTCTGACAACTTCTAGAATCTTACTGTTGATTTGTTATTGTTATTCTTTTTATTTCTTCATTTCGCAGTCTTTCTATGTGTTTTTTTTTTATTGTAATTTGATTTCTATTTATTAGTATTATTGTGAATGCTATTTCTGTTGTCTCCCTCTTTGAAATAATTCTTAATAAGTAAATACCATTTAACAGTTTAAAATTATTATTTCTTTAAATAAAAATTATGTTCCTTTACAATTTCAAAGATTTCTCTTTCTCTTCCTTTTAACTACCATTCTTTTTTTGTCATTTTAATGCTTGAGAAAATATGGACAGCATTTTAAATGAAATATTACTGACTTACACAAATGGAGTGGAGCAGCAACACAAATTGAATATTTTCATACGGGGATTACAAATAAAAATCATATTTTCTACACTGAGAAAAAAAAAACAGAACCCATTATATGATAAAAACTGCTCTTTTAGTTTAAATTATTCAAATTTCTTTTTATTTTCTTTTAAATCTGTGGTTTTAATAAAATTTCATGTTAATTTTTGTTTATCTACATAGTTTTCTGTTTCAGTGTATTTAATAATGGCAGCCAAAAACAATTTTAAACAGAACATCAACAACAACAATCATCACAGCAATAATAAAAATGTTACGTTATATTTTAAAGACGTAAGATCAGCTCCCTTAAATGCAGTTAAACTTAGAGAGAAAAACAACAACAACAACAACAACGACAGCATTTACAATATGAGTTACACAACATGGTACTGTAACTGTTACACCCACACACACACACATGCACACACAGCATTGGATTTCTTAATGTCTACTCAGAGAGATATTTTTAATGGCGCTTGCTGAGGTATAAGAAATCAAATCAGAAAATTAAATAGAAGAAGAGTTTAAACAGAGAGAGAGAGCGAGACAGAGTAGTTGATGTAGAAAAACAAAGCAACGGGAGTTTGTGGAAGACAAAGTGAAGATGGGAAACAAACCATTGGGAGTTTATGAGAGAGAGAGGGAGTATGTGTGCGGGTGGGAGTAAAACAATAATAAAAAGTGTTGTAAATTGTTTAGTTGCTTTCAAACGTGTTTATGAGAGCGCTGTTTTAAAAATAAAATAACGAAATAAAGACGAACTTATACGAGAAAAATAAAAATAGATTTTTCTGTTCGCTGCATACAACATAAGAGTGTGGGTGTGTGTAAGTGTATGTGCATGGGTATCAAGAGTTTAGAGGTGAAATAATACTTTAATGGATTGAATGTTTTCCTTTCGCTTCTCTTTTTCCTTAAAGGTTGGTTGTTACGCTGGTCTAAAAATAAACACATACATATGTATGAATATACATATGTATATGTGTGTGTAGGTGTGTATCATATATATATTTGTAAATTGTTGTTGTTCGAATCCAATTTGTTTTGTAATCTTTTATTATCACGATAATGATAATTGACAGTTGAAAATAGTTTTACTGTTCTAATAATTTGACACACTCCCTTCTCTCTCTCTTCTTCGTCTTCGTTTTCTTCTTCGTAAAGCATTAAATTAAATGTTGTACGAGTAATGGTAAAGGGTGTGAATGGAGTGTGCATGTGTATGTATGTAAGTATAGAGCATATAAGCTGTCATGTTTAAATAGCACTTTCGAGTTCAAAGAAGATAAATTAAGACAAAAATGATATAAAATTGAAGAGATTTAATATTGGAATACGAAATATTAATATGATATATTTATTAAATTAAGAAATAACAGGGATATTTAAACAGTTAAAAGGAATTTAAGATCTTAAAGTTTTTTTTGGAAAAAAATAATTGAAATTAAAAACAAGATTTTTCTCTTAAATAACGGTTGATTTTTTAGCTATTATCGTTTTGGCAACACTGGTTTAAACAGCTCACGCACGCAATTTAGCCATGAATCGCCTTACAAACGAACAACGCTTGCAAATTCGTTGAATTTTATTATCAAAATACGTGCTCTGTTAAGAAAGTTGATCGCGCGCTTCTTCCATTTTATGTTCAGTTTAATCGACCCACTGAAGCGGCTATTCGGGCTATTGTGACTAAGTTTCGCACCAAATTTACATTGTTGGGGACATTAAACCACCAACACGCTTACGTAGAGTGCGAACTGAAGAAAATATCGCAGCTGTATCGGCCAGTGTTAATGATGACCATAAATTATCGATTAGTCGTCGTTCGCAGCAATTGTCCTCTGTCCTCTGTTACTCAACAACGTGGAATATTTTGCGGAAGGATTTTGGGTGTGAAGCCTTTCAAAATACAGCTGGTGCAAGTATTGAAGCCGTACGGCCTACCGCAATGCAGAGTTTTTGGTGAATGGGCGGCTCTTGAAAAGTTGGCCGAAGATCCACTTCTTTATCGAAAAATTGTGTTCAGCGACGAAGCTCATTTTTGGCTCAATGGATACGTAAATAAGCAGAATTGTCGATTTTGAAGTGAAGATCAGCCAGAAGCATTGCAAAAGCTACCAATGCATCCAGAAAAAGTCACAGTTTGGTGCGGTTTACGGGCTGGTGGCATCATTGGATCGTACTTCTTCAAAGATGCTGCGAATCGTAACGTAACTGTGAATGGTGAGCGCTACCGTGAGATGATATCCAACTTTTTTTTTGCCCAAAATGCAAGAGCTTGACTTACATGACATGTGGTTTCAAAAAGACGGTGCCACATGCCACACAGCACGCGTAACAATGGACTTATTGAGAGGCGAGTTCGGTGAACATTTTATTTCACATTGGGGACCGGTCAATTGGCCGCCTAGATCGTGTGATTTAACGCCTTTAGACTATTTTTGTGGGCCTATGTTAAAGCTCATGTCTATACAGACAAGCCCGTTTCAATTGACGCATTGGAAGACAACATTGAAGCATTTATTCGTGAGATACCGGCCGAAATGTTGGAAAAAGTATGCCAAAAATTGGACTAAGCGGATGGACCATTTAAGGCGCAGTCGTGGTCAATATTTGCATGAAATAATCTTCAAACATTAAATTATGTGGACCGTACTGTCAAATCAAATAAAGACTTCATGCATTTTTCTGAATTTTATGTGTTTTTTTTAAATTTTTCCTATAGCTCTTAAAAAATCACCCAATAATAATTTAATAAAGAGTGTATGCGAGTAATTGAAACAAATTTTTCTATATTTTTTTCCTAGTATAATTCCTAGTATAATAAAGGGTGTTTTTTTATAGAGGTATAGAACTTTAAGTTGCAATAAAATAACGATGGATTATTCGATTGACATGAATTTTATTTATCCGAAAGATAATCTTGTGGCATTACATTTTAAATATGATTTCTGGCATATGATCGCCACGGCTGGCGCGGATGTAGTCCAATCTGGACGTCCAATTTTCGATGACTTTTTCCAACATTTGTGGCCGTATATCGGCAATAATACGGCGAATGTTGTCTTCCAAATGGTCAAGCGTTTGTGGCTTTACCGCATAGACCAATGACTTTACATAGCCCCCCACAGAAAGTAGTCTAGCGGTGTTAAATCACAAGATCTTGGAGGCCAATTCACAGGTCCAAAACGTGAAATTAGGCGGTCACCAAACGTGTCTTTCGATAAATCTATTGTGGCACGAGCTGTGTGACATGTTGCGCCGTCTTGTTGAAACTACATCTCCTGGACATCATGGTTATTCAATTCAGGAATGAAAAAGTTTGTAATCATGGCTCTATACCGATCACCATTGACTGTAAAGTTCTGGCCACCATCGTTTTTGAAAAAGTACGGACCAATGATTCCACCAGCCCATAAAGCGCACCAAACAGTCAGTTTTTCTGGATGTAACGGTGTTTCCACATACACTTGAGGATTACTACCTTCACTCCAAATGCGGCAGTTTTGTTTGTTGACGTAGCCATTCAATCAGAAGTGCGCTTCATCGCTAAACAAAATTCGCTTATGAAAATCGGGAACAACGGTAATCTCGTTTTGGGCCCATTTTCGAAATAAAATTGCACTCTTTGCAAGCGTTGTTCAGGCGTGAGTCTATTCATGATGAATTGCCAAACCAAACTGAGATTAAATCACTTGACAGCTGTTAAATCGGTCGCCATCTTGAAAAGTAATGCCAACTTGAAGTTCTATACCTCTATAAAAAACACCCTTTAGTTGCAAACTTTTGCAAAAACTCTTACCACCCACCAAGGCGTATGAGTAATTTTAATTAAAGAATAATAAGAAAACAATTACTCATACGTCCTGATGGTATAACGTTACTTAAAAGTAAACGACTGAGAGCAAAAACAAAAAAAAAAGAGAGAGAGAGAGAGTAAAGCGAAGAGAAAGAAAACCCATACATAACAATTAACCGCATTTCCTGCATTGCTTTTAATGCCCACGCTCCACCTCTCTATTATTGTTTTAAAATATTTTTCATTATTTTTCAATTTCCCAAGAAAATCTAATTTAAAGTAAAAAAAGAGAAAAAACTTAAAAAACAAAAGAAAACATAAGAAAAGTACAACAAAAACGAAAAAGAAAGAAAATCTCAGCACAATATTTGTAAAAGATTGTTACAAAGAACAGAACAAAACAGAATAAAGCAGAAGAGAACAGAACAGAATAGAACAGAACACAATGAATTGTCTGAGGTAATGATTTAATTTAATATCCGGCAAAAAATTATAGACACTTCAAATACAAAGAAAATAAGAAACAGAAGAAGAAGAAGAAAGAGAGTGAGAGAGGAATGGAATCACATTCACTGTCTGAGAAAGCAACAGTCATGACAACGTATTGTAAGGCAAGGCAATGCATTTAACACGACATACCAGCCAACCAGCATGAATCTATTACAAGAGCATTGCATGTGGTTGAGCTGGTGATACTCTCGAATGGTCACATTAAAGGTTGGTGTAAAGGGTGTTTTTTATAGAGGTATAGAACTTTATGTTGGCATTACTTTTCAAGATGGCGACCGCTTTAACAGCTGTCAAGTGATTTATTCTCAGTTTGGTTTGGCAATTCATCATGAATAGACTCACGCCTGAACAACGCATGCAAATAGTGCAAATTTATTTCGAAAATAATATGTTCTGTGCGGAAAACGTATCGCGCACTACGTCCATTTTATCGTCGACAAAATCGTCCATCAGAGCAGTTAATTCGATTAACCATGGAACGTTTTCGCACCACGTTTACTCTTATTGATAACTCGCATCCCCAGAGACGCTGTACGGTGCGTACAGAAGAAGCTATTGCTGCTGTAGAGCGTAGCATTGAGGAAGACCCGAATGAGTCCATCCGCCATCGAGCACAGGAATTGGATCTGTGGATCCATCCACTTTATGGAAGATTTTGCGGAAGGATCTTGGTTTGCGTGCTTACAAAATCCAACTCGTGCAAGATTTGAAGCCAAACGATCATCAAGTAAGGCGTAGTAGTTCGTCGAATGGGCCCAAAACGAGATTACCGTTGTTCCTGATTTTCATAAGCGAATTTTGTTTAGCGATGAAGCGCACTTCTGGTTGAATGGCTACGTCAACAAACAAAACTGCCGCATTTGGAGTGACGGTAATCCTCAAGCGTATGTGGAAAAACCGTTACATCCAGAACAACTGACTGTTTGGTACGCTTTATGGGCTGGTGGAATCATTGGTCCGTACTTTTTCAAAAACGATGGTGGCCAGAACGTTACAGTCAATGGTGATCGGTGTAGAGCCCTGATTACTAACTTTTTCATTCCTGAATTGAATAACCATGATGTCCAGGAGATGTGGTTTCAATAAGACGGCGCAACATGTCACACAACTCGTGCCACAATAGATTTATTGAAAGACACGTTTGGTGACCGCCTAATTTCACGTTTTGGACCTGTGAATTGGCCTCCAAGATCTTGTGAATTTAACACCGCTAAACTACTTTCTGTGGGGCTATGTAAAGTCATTGGTCTATGCGGTAAAGCCACAAACGCTTGACCATTTGGAAGACAACATTTGCCGTATTATTGCCGATATACGGCCACAAATGTTGGAAAAAGTCATCGAAAATTGGACGTCCAGATTGGACTACATCCGTGCCAGCCGTGGCGGTCATATGCCAGAAATCATATTTAAAATGTAATGCCACAAGATTATCTTTCGGATAAATAAAATTCATGTCAATCGAATAATCCGTCATTGTTTTATTGCAATTTAAAGTTCTATACCTCTATAAAAAAACACCCTTTATGTAGGCAACAGGGGCTAATGAGAAAAACTTTTCTTTTAACATGAACAAGTTTTTTTTTCTTAAGAATTCTGGTGTTTTTTTTATTTAAAAGTTTTTAAAGAAATCATGATTATTTGTAGTAGACAAGAAAGAAAAAAACTTAAAAACGAATCGAATTTAAAGCCTATTTAATGAATTGAAGAAAAAAATAAGAAAAAATTAAGAAAAATTATTTATTGATTGCCAATGATTGCCATATAGGAACAGCCTAGAACTTAAAAATTTTGAATGCCAAATTTTCTTAATTACTTAGAGTGCAGAAACTTCTTAGAAATTTTCAATTTTCCTTATTGTATGCCAGTAATCTTAGTTTTACAAACAATTCTAGTTTGTAGCTCTACAAACCATTCGTCCACTTTGCGGATAGCTGGTCAGAGCTGTAGAGACCCCATCAATGTATAGTTTTTCCTGCTTAGGTTCAATGCAACTTTTCTTATTTTTAAACTGTCAAAACATTACCTTATGATGTGTTTATAAAGGGTGCGCCAAATAACTTTTTTTTTTTTAAAATGCTTTAAAAAAAAACTACGGAATATTTTCTAAAATTTCTTTTTTTATTTGAAAGTACAATCCATTTGGTTAATAATGGCTGCCTCGGCTGGCCATGCAGTAGCCTACACCAGAAGATGCCGAATTTGGCAAAAAAAATCATCTTTTCAGATGAAGCTCATTTTGATCTTGGCGGGTATGTAAACAAGGAAAATTGTCGCATTTGGGGCACAGAAAACCCGCACGCATACATTGAAAAGACGACGCACCCAAAACGAGTCACTGTTTGGTGCGGATTTTGGTCCAGAGGCATAATTGGGCCACTTTTCTTCGAAAATGAGCAAGAAGTGGCCGTTACAGTCAATGGCGATCGTTATCGGGCCATGTTGAACGAATTTTTGGTTCACAAAAATTTAAGAGGAGGATATTAGCAACATTTGGTTTCAACAGGACGGTGCTACGTGCCACACAACCGAAGCTACACTCGATGTTTTGCGCCCTGTTTTTGAAGATTGCATTATCAGCCGCAGAGCTGATGTCGTTTGGCCACCTCGGCGCTGCGATTCGACACCGTTTGACTATTATTTGTGAGGTGCCGCCAAAGCTAAGTGTTACGCCGACAAGCCAGAGACAATTGACGCTTTAAAGGACAATATACGAGAAGCCATTGGTGAAATACAGCTGCACACAATCGATAATGTGCTTAAAAATTGGACCGATTGTGTAGGCTACTGCATGGCCAGCCTAGGCAGCCATTTGAATGAAATTATTTTCCATTATTAACCGAAAGGATTGTACTTTCAAATAAAAAAAGAAATTTGAGAAAATATTCAGTAGTTTTTGTTTTTAAAGCATTTTCGAAAAAAAAGTTATTTGGCGGACCCTTTACTTCATTTGTTTTCGTTATGGCAACTTCTAGAATCTTACTGTTGATTTGTTGTTGTAAGTCTTTGCTTATTTTTTATAGTTTTTCGATAATTTTGTAATTTTGTTGTTGTTGTTTTGTTATTGTAATTCTTTGTTACCGTAATTTCTCTGTTGTGTTGTCATTGTTTGTTTTCCTTGCTGTAGTACAAGTCTTGTATATCTCGACTACAAAACTGTTCCATTAAACATCGTAAAATATTAAATTTTCTTAATTTCTTTTTGATTTTATTTTAATTTTTAAATTTTTAAAAATTTTTTCCCTTCATTTTCTTAATTTTTGTACAAAAAAAATTCTTAAATGCCTCGTTTTGTTAAACGCCCCGTTTTTTATTTAAAAACTCTGCATGAATGACTCTTATTTGTGTGCTCTCAATCATGCAATATCTTAATGAGATTCTTTTCAGTTTTTTTTTCGTTTTCTCTTTCACTTCCTTTATATCTTTATTATATTTCTGTTCACTATCTCCCGCTCTCTCGCTCTCTCCGTCTCTGTCTTTCTTATGTGCTTTCTCTCGTGGCATTAACGAATCTATTTATTTAAAAAGGCTTAACGTATTACTTTGCCGTTTCTTTTTTTCTCTTTTTCTCAATTTTTCTGTTTTGTAGGTAAAAGTTTATACATACGTGTACACATGTACACAGACAATCACTTACACAGTTATATTTGCTTAACTAAAAGAGAGAGAAAGAGAAAATGAAAGAAAAAACGCAGCCATAAACCATATTAAAGGTGTCAATAAACATGATAAAATATCCAATATTTACAAATATGCTCTCACGTTCAGAAACACACACTCATGCATACAATATATGCTTAATCATATACGTTAAACACATACATACGAGTACATGCTTACTTGTATGGTAATCAACAAGGAAATGTAAGTGAATGGCAAGAGTTTGTGATGAATTCTTTGACTTGCCGGAGAAACAAGTTTTTTTTTTATTGTTTGCATGAACGTAAATACTTTAAATGTAAACAAACTCGCACACAACAACAACAACAACAATAACATTATATATCTCGTCCTCTTTAGCTTAATGCTCTCTCATACATTAAAGCAAAAAACGAACGCACGAAGAATGACTTTGGGTGACTTAAAACCCGTTTGCATTTCTTTATTTCTTCAAGGCACATTGTGCAGGAGAATAACACAGAATGTGTCGTCATATGAGCTCAGCATTATTAACTTACAACAACAGCAACAACATTATTTACAGGTTCATAATGTCTTGTGCATTTGTGTTGTTTTTATTCCTCAATAAAACATCGCTTTCTCTTTCTCTGTGTGTGTGTAAATTATAATTTAAATCAACACAAAGCCTTTGCAATAACAATGAGAAAGAGAGAGAGAGAGAGAGAGAGAGCAAGCGAATAAGAAAGGGAGTGAGAGCCACCATTACCTTTAAAGGAATTTACATAAGCATTAATGGCTGCCAGACAGTTATTAAAGAATTATTTCATTCTCTTTCTTGGCCTCATTATTAATCTCTTTATTATTATACAGAGTGCAGCACACCGCACTCCTCTGTACCACAACAAATGATTATGATTTCATGAAAATTGTTGTTGTTTGGTTGTTTGGTTGAAAGTTTAAATTAAAATCGGGTTTTTTCTTCTTTCAAGCAAGAAACAAAGAGAAATAAATACAAATTATGAGAGAATAAAAGAGCAAGAGAGCGCGAGAGTGGGAGAGAGAGAGAGAGAGAGCGAGGGTGGGGATAATCGTTATAATTAAAGAATTTGTTTTTCTTTATGAAATTTAAAATAATTTTTTTTTTAAAACATGTTGCCTATAAAGGAATTAAAAAGCCTTTAACCTTTAAACAATAACAACAACAAGAATATTGTTACGTTTTTACCTTTTAAAAATGTTTAAAATATGAGCTCGTAGATTGAAAATAAAATAAAAAATAAATTTGTGTTTAGTTTTTAATTAAAATTCTTTATTATTCGCTTAACTGTGTGTGGCACTGTTCACAACTTGATGTAAACAACAGCAATTGCTTTGTTTGTTATTCCTCTGTTTACACCCTTCGTATAAACAACAACAATTACTAGACAATTATTCGACAGATTGTTGTAACGGAGATCTTCAAATCACGATTACAGTGTTTAAACACATTGCGTCTTCACGCAAGACTGTTTTAACTTTTATTAACTCAGTTGCCTGCTTTGCCTTGCCTTTTATATGGCAACGTATACATTCTGATGAATGTTCTTGAAAGCGAATGTTCGTGACTTTGCCTTCTCGAAATCTCTATAAATGTAAACATCGTTGTTTACATTCATTATTGTTGTGTTGCTTCTGTATTTTGTTTGCATTTATTCTTGTAGTATTTGTCGTTGTATTTTTGTTTACTTGTTTATAATTTTTTTATGCTGGTGTTTGTTGGTATATTTATTTATTTACAATGCTAAACGATTCGAAAGCAAAACCGCAGTATCTAGGTTTTCCATTTTTGTAATAATATAAAAAGTAATAAGAAAAGGTTAATAAAGAAAAGAGAGTACAAAAAACCGTAATGTTAGCCGAGATGCCTTCTGAAACAAGTGAAAAAGTCATCGAAAAGTACCTGAAAAGAATCGTGTACTCCTTTAAAATAAAAAAAAAACCTCCAACACAAAAAACCTCTCCTTATAGAGAATATTGCATAAGAAGAGAGTCAAAACATCCATCTACTCACACATTAACACTCCGTACTGATCGCAAAATGTAAACAAAGCCAGTGTTATGCACATACATTTATGATGTCACATAAATTGTTTTGTGTGTGTATGTGAGTAAGAGAGTGCGTTGTCCTAAATTTTATTTCTTAAAAATTGTTCTCTTGTCACTTATATTTGTTGTTTTGTATTCTCTAGGTTTGGTTTCTCCCTCTCTCTCTCTCTCTCTTGCTTATAATTCTCTTGAAAAAATGCAATAAATTGTAAAGGGGATGCCTTATTTTGTTGCTGTTCATATTTCTTGTGTTATTTGTTGCTGTACACATTTACTATATACTGTGGTGTGTTATTACACGCACACATTTTAAACCAGAGATGGGAAACTACAAATGTTGCAACAATATTAATTAATATAGTAACGAAAACAACAAAACTACATTGAAATTCTTATATAAATAGATCGAAATGAAAAGAATAACAATAACAAATCAACAGTACGATTCTAGAAGTTGCCAGACTGAAAATAAAGCATACATACAAGGAAAAATAACGTTGCCAATGAGTTATAATGGAAAGATTAACATATAAACACGTTTGAATTGTTTTTTTAGTATGAGGATTGAGTTAAAAAATTGCTTTGCGGCAGATCCAGTAGTTTTCCCACTTCGAAAGTAATGGTTAGGACACAGAAGGCACAAACTTAGCTTAAATTTTGCGAAGATGATAACTTGGAGGCTCTAATCTATGGATGTTAGTATCAGTAATTGTCCAAAGTTAGTTGAAATTTGAATTCCAGAAAAAAATTGAGGACTGACTTCAGTGCTTTATGATAATTGTTGGAAATAAAACTCGCAAGAGTATTTATTATTAAAGAAAAGAAGTCGCCATTGTCTAGTAGGTAGAGTGTTGGGTTATTAGAAGTGACTCCTCGATTCAAACCCCAGGTCAGACATCTCCAACTAAACAATAAAATAAAGGGTCCGTCAAATAACTTTTTTTTGAAAATGCTTTAAAAAAACTACTGAATATTTTCTCAAATTTCTTTTTTTATTTGAAAGTACAATCCTTCCGGAAAATAATTTCATTCAAATGGCTGCCTCGGCTGGCCATGCAGTAGCCTAGACCAGAAGATGCCGATTTTGGCAAAAAAATCATCTTTCCAGATGAAGCTCATTTTGATCTTGGCGGGTATGTAAACAAGCAAAATTGTCGCATTTGGGGCACAAAAAACCCGCACGCATATATTGAAAAGCCGACGCACCCAAAACGAGTCACTGTTTGGTGCGGATTTTGGTCCAGAGGTGTAATTGCGCGATTTTTCTTCGAAAATGAGCAAGGAGTGGCCGTTGCAGTCAATGGCGATCGTTAACGGGCCATGTTGAACGAATTTTTGTTCACAAAAATTGGAGAGGAGGATATTGGCAACATTTGGTTTCAACAGGACGGCGCTACGTGCCACACAGCCGAAGCTACACTCGATGCTTGCGCCCTGTTTTTGAAGATCGCATTATGAGCCGCAGAGCAGATGTCGTTTGGCCACCTCGAGCTGCGATTTGACCCCGTTGGACTATTATTTGTGGGGTGCAGTCAAAGATAAGTGTTACGCCGACAAGCCAGAGACAATTGACGCTTTAAAGGACAATATTCGTGAAGCCATTGGTGAAATACAGCTGCACACAATCTGCTACTGCATGGCCAGCCGAGACAGCCATTTGAATGAAATTATTTTCCATTATAAACCGGAAGGATTTTACTTTCAAATAAAAAAGAAATTTGAGAAAATATTCAGTAGTTTTTGTTTTTAAAGCATTTTCAAAAAAAAAAAGTTATTTGTCGGACCCTTTATGAAAAAATATTTCTTCATCGCTTTCCTCTCAGCAGATTTCTAGCAAAAATTCCAAGAGTAAATAAAATTGCCATGAAAATTTTCTTCAAAATCTATCGTTCGGAATAGCCACTCATGTCGTAACTTGTGTGAGAAGCTAGGTCGTAATCCTGACTAAAGGGTTATAAAGACCAATTATGTACGTATGTATTAAAGAAATATGACGGTTTGGTAACATTTTATTGTAAAGACCTTACGGGAATTCTTTGTTTATATTTAAATTTCATTTTTAAATACAATCGCTGTCAACATCATTTCATTACAACCAGCTCTGGATGCAATAGTTTAGCTCTACGATAGTATCACCGCAAGTATATTTGAGTTTCTGTTTATGTTCTGTTCAAACAAATGTTTGAGGCAACAATAAAAACAAACAAACAATATGAACAATAATACCGTTATAACGGTAACAACATCAACTGGACACATTGAGTTGAGTTGAGTGATTTATGCATGAGAATGCAAGATTCTTTTGTTTTAACAGTTTTTGTTTGCAAAGTTAAGAAATATAAGAGAGAAAAAATAGAGAAAAGCGTAACTAAAACTATTAAAGAGTGTAAATGACTTTTCACTGCATTTAGTCTCCATTTCTTTTCATTGTGGCAACTTCTAGAACCTTACTGTTGATTTGTTATTGTTACTTTGTATTTTTCTCTCTTCTATGTAGTTTTGTTATTGTAATTTGACTTCGTAATTATTTTTTTGTTCTTTTTCTTTTGTTTTCTTATTATTTCTTGGGCTGTTGATTTGTAGCCTTCTTTTTTATTATTTTTTCCTATTTACAGGCTTCCTTAATCATTATTTAGTTTTTCCTAAGTTTATTTGGTTTAAAAAGTTTTAAACCGTGTAAAATATGGAATAATTTGCTTCTCTTTCTCTTTCCTTAAGAAAAAACTTCTCGGTTTTGTTTTATTTTTCTACTCTCTACTGTACACAGTAGACCAAATTCACAGTAATTGATTCTAAATTGAAATGCTAAGAGTTATTTTTGCATTTTTTTCTGTGGTAGTATTCGTTGATGCAAGTAGTGAGAGTTTTAGGTGTTCAAGAGTGTTCTCTCCCTTTCCCTCTCCCTTCTGCCTTTCTTAACTAAACGCTCTTTTTGAAAATACTTGAACAAAAAATTCCTGCTCCAAAGACAAGTGAATGCAAGGCAGTAGTAAAAGAGGAATATGAAAAAAAACTAAAACAACAACAACAACAAATACCGTAAATTCTTTTATCTTTTTTAAAGAGAGTGGCAAAGTGATAGTGTGCAAATATGCATGCTTTGCTCTCTTCTCTTCGTTTTTTTTTGTTTGTAAAATACTTTCTTGCTCTACACACTTAAAGTGATAGAGAGAAGGAGAGATGATGGGCAAGAGTACAGAGTACATCGTGTAACCGTCAATGATTGTGTGTGTTTGTATGTGTATGTAAACTGTAGTGTAAAGTGTTTGTTTATGTTGAATTTCATTTGAAGTGGCCATTTGCAGTGCAAGAGAAACCTGATTTATTTTAACTTAAAAGCAATTCAAGTGTAATTTCTTTTTTGTATGTGTGTGTGTGGGTGTTTTTTCTTCTTTAAATTGGCAACAACAACCATAACAACTAAGTGACCATATAACCAAACTAAACTAAATGTACCAAGAGAGGAGAGGAGAACCAGAAATTTTATTTGATTTTTTTTAGTTTTTTTTGTACCACTTCACCTGCCTATACTCTCGCTATTTCTCTCTCTCATTCTCTTTGCATTTATAACGAATTGTATAGATAATGATGCTTTAAACTTTTTTGTGAGTGAGTATGTGTGTGTGTGTATTTTTGAAACTTTTTGACCAGCATATTGTGTGTTGTAGTAGGTATAGTGCTTAACAAAAGTAAAAGGGTAATCAGTTGGTCAAACAGCAAATGCTTCAGAAAATGAAAAAAAGAAATTGGAAACATGAGTGTAAGTATAAGCAGAAAAAGAAAAAAGTGGTTGACCAGTTGATTAAGCTTCAGTAAAAATATAAAAAGTTAAAGAGGGAGAGAGAGAGAGAGAGGGAGTGAAAGAGGAAAATAAGTAAGTATTCTTATATGGAATTAAATACTGTATTTAAAATAATAACAATGATGTTAATTGCTAACAGAATTTAAGAGGTATTTAATTTAATTTTTGAAAATTTTAAATGAAACTGAAGGAAATTATATAATTTTATACAGACTGTGTAAGTTAGAATATTGTGGACTACATTTAGGGCATAAAGTCAAGTATATAGACGTAATAAAGGCAACTAAAACTAACTGCGAAAGTGATGATTTAAACGTGGCCATTAAGGGAATTATTAAGAGGTCATTATGGTTATCGTAAACGATCTACTAAGTACGTCAGAATACTGCAGAGAGTAAGTCTTCGAAAGAAATTTGTTTTCATTTTCATTTTGTTCGAGATGTTCGAGGTTGGGTTTCAACCATGGGCTCACCTTTAATAAGCCAACACAATACCTACTAGACTACAGCGAAGTTTTGCTACCAACACGATCCTATTGAAAGCCAAATGCAATGCCCGACAACTGTTCGACGAACGGATTTTTAAGGAAGGTCGTCCAGACCTTTAAAGATCAAAGTCAAAGACAATGTTTACGGTTACAATCACCTAATGAAGGACCAATCCACAGGCAATAATTTTAATATTATTCTATTTCCCTTATTAGCTTATTAGCAGTCTTTTGGCAAAAAGACTGACTCGTTCAGAGTCAACTGGAAACTGTAGGTACCACTACTCGTGCAAAGGGTGATTTTTTAAGAGCCGTAGGAAAATTTTTCAAAAAAAAAACATAAAATTCAGAAAATTCCATGAAATCTTTATTTGAAACGATAGTACGGTCCATATAATTTAATGTTTGAAGATTATTTCATGCAAATGTTGACCACGACTGCACCTCAAAGTCGCTTAGTCGAATTTTTGGCATACTCTTTCCAACATTTCGGCCGGTATCTCACGAATAAATGCTTCAATGTTGTCTTCCAATGCGTCAATTGAAGCGGTCTTGTCTGTATAGACATGAGGTTTAACATAAACCCACAAAAAAATAGTCTAAAGGCGTTAAATCGCACGATCTAGGCGGCCAATTGACCGGTGCCGAACGTGAAATTAAATAATCACCGAACTCGCCTCTCAATAAGTCCATTGTTACGTGTGCTGTGTGGCATGTGGCACCGTCTTGTTGAAACCACATGTCATGCAAATCAAGCTCTTCCATTTTGGGCAAAAAAAAGTTGGATATCTTCTCACGATAGCGCTCACCATTCACAGTTACGTTACGATTCGCAGCATCTTTGAATAAGTACGGTCCAATTACGGCCACCAGCCCATAAACCGCACCAAACTGTGACTTACTCTGGATGCATTGGTAGCTTTTGCAATGCTGGCTGATTCTGGCTGATCTTCACTTCAAAATCGACAATTCTGCTTATTTACGTATCCATTGTGCCAAAAATGAGCTCCGTCGCTGAACACAATTTTTCGATAAAGAAATGGATCTTCGGCCAACTTTCCAAGAGCCGCCCATTCACCAAAAATTCTGCGTTGCGGTAGATCGTTCGGCTTCAATTCTTACAGCAGCTGTGTTTTGAAAGGCTTCACACCCAAAATCCTTCAGCAAAATTTTTCACTTTTTTTGTTGAGTAACAGAGGCCCAATTGCTGCGAACGGCGACGAATCGATAATTGATGGTCATCATTAACACTGGCCGATATAGCTGCGATATTTTCTTCAGTTCGCACTCTACGTAAGCGTGTTGATGGTTTAATGTCCCCAACAATGTAAATTTGGTACGAAATTTAGTCACAATAGCCCGAATAGCCGCTTCAGTGGGTCGATTGAACTGAAAGTAAAATGGAAGAAGCGCACGATGAACTTTCTTAACAGAGCATGCATTTTGATAATAAATTTCAATGATTCGCAAGCGTTGTTCGTTTGTAAGACGATTCATGGTTAAATTACAGACCAAACTGAAGATGTTTGACCGTGAAACAAAACACGAAACGTGCGTGAGCTGTTTAAACCAGTGTTGCCAAAAAGATATTAGATAAAAAAATCACCCGTTATAAAATTAACTCTCACGACATGGGTGGCCTGAGAAGCTAGGTTGTAGTCCCGACTAAGCTAATTTCGTTTAAATGATTAAATGATTTAAAAAACTTCCTTAAATCCGTTAAACAATTTAAGAAATTTTATTTTAAAATTTAAAAATCATTTGCCCATTGAATTGGCCATTGTTTTGCGTTGCCATTTATTCATGAAATATCTCGTGATAATTTTTTAATAATTTATCCACGGAGATAAATGCTTTATAGGCTCGTGTGTTGTCTGCTCTCGTGTGTTAATTGTTTGCTTTTAATTATTGGCGATAAATTAAATTCATTTGACCATAAAATAGGCTTTGAAATGCAATTTTTTTCTTCATTGTTTTTTGTTTTAATTCTGTCTGAATTAATATTAATCATATGCCGCCCCCCCCCCCTCAACTGAGTCACATGCTTAATGGTGTTATATCGACAGCCATTAATAATTATTTGCTGGGATTTATAATTGTTTAATGGAAATTGTTTAAAAAGTTTTCTCTTTAAAGCAATTTTTATTTCCTGCCTTCAGGGCCATAAGTTTATACGGCAAAAAGTGTCTCCGAAAAACACTTTTCAGCCAAAAAGATATTAAAACAAGTGTTTACAATTGCCATTCAAGTCATCATTGGCATTGTAGCCCTAAATAAGGGCTGGGCCGGGCCATAACAGTAACCATAAAATCATAAAAAAATACCATCACAGTGCTATGACTGGCCTCAAGAAAAGTCCAAAAAAAACCGAAGCATTTAAAGAGACAAACAGAAATAAAAACAAAAAAATACCAAGCAAAAGAACATAAAACAAGACACTTTAAGGCAACAACAACAACAACAACTACAACTAGAATTCGTTTAGAAAAATAAAAAATTTTCTTGTCACACGCAATTCACATTTTATGCCCTCCTTCGACAATACAAATTACAACAACAACTACAACAACAACTACAACAACAACTACAACAACAACTACAACAGAAATATAAGTCTTCGAAAAATATTTCTTGCACTTGAACTCTGGCAACACTTGTTAACGCATAAATATCATAACAAAACTGTTGTAACAGCTCTGGGCCATGGTTTTTTTTTTTTTTTGGTTCAGCTTTACATGCCTTAAGGCCTGCAATATTAGCGCCTGCAAAAGCATGAAACTGTTTGACATTCAAAGGCAACCAACTTAAGGAACGTGACTCAATATAAATATGCTCACCACAGCAGCAGAGCGATACGAAATTAACTCATAAAATAAGAGAAAACAAAAAGAAAAATTAAAGCAATGGTGACTCTCTCCCGCTCACTCTCTCCCGCTCGCTCTCTCTCCCGCTCTCTCTCTCTCTCTCTGATGTGTGGTTATTAAATTGAACAATTTTGTAGATTTATTGACAATTTGGAAAACAAAAGAGAGAAAGAATAGAAGAACAAATAGTGGCTGGCAATAGACACCCGCAGAAACCATGATTGAAAGACCAATTGAGAGATTAAATCCAAGAAAAAATATTCGAGAGAGAGAGAGATGAAGATATTTGTTTGACAGATGACTTCTAAAACAATTTAGAAAGGAAAACTCTTGCATTTCCATCTCCCAGACTGCTTTTAGTGTCTAGTAAAGGGTGTTTTTTTATAGAGGTATAGAACTTTAAGTTGTAATAAAACAACGATGGATTATTCGATTGACATGAATTTTATTTATCCGAAAGATAATCTTGTGGCATTACATTTTAAATATGATTTCTGACATATGACCGCCACGGCTGGCGCGGATGTAGTCCAATCTGGACGTCCAATTTTCGATGACTTTTTCCAACATTTGTGGCCGTATATCGGCAATAATACGGCGAATGTTGTCTTCCAAATGGTCAAGCGTTTGTGGCTTTACCGCATAGACCCAATGACTTTACATAGCGCCACAGAAAGTAGTCTAGCTGTGTTAAATCACAAGATCTTGGAGGCCAATTCACAGGTCCAAAATGTGAAATTAGGCGGTCACCAAACGTGTCTTTCAATAAATCTATTGTGGCACGAGCTGTGTGACATGTTGCGCCGTCTTGTTGAAACCGCATCTCCTGGACATCATGGTTATTCAATTCAGGAATGAAAAAGTTTGTAATCATGGCTCTATACCGATCACCATTGACTGTAACGTTCTGGCCACCATCGTTTTTGAAAAAGTACGGACCAATGATTCCACCAGCCCATAAAGCGCACCAAGCAGTCAGTTTTTCTGGATGTAACGGTGTTTCCACATACACTTGAGGATTACCTTCACTCCTTCCTCCAGAAGTGCGCTTCAATGCTAAACAAAATTCGCTTATGAAAATCGGGAACAACGGTAATCTCGTTTTGGGCCCATTCGACGAATCTACTACGCCTTACTTGATGATCGTTTGGCTTCAAATCTTGCACGAGCTGGATTTTGTAAGCACGCAAACCAAGATCCTTCCGCAAAATCTTCCATAAAGTGGATGGACACAGATCCAATTCCTGTGCTCGATGGCGGATGGACTCATTCGGGTCTTCCTCAATGCTACGCTCTACAGCAGCAATAGCTTCTTCTGTACGCAACGTACAGCGTCTCTGGGGATGCGAGTTATCAATAAGAGTAAACGTGGTGCGAAAACGTTCCATGGTTAATCGAATTAACTGCTCTGATGGACGATTGTGTCGACGATAAAATGGACGTAGTGCGCGATACGTTTTCCGCGCACAGAACCATTATTTTCGAAATAAAATTGCACTATTTGCAAGCGTTGTTCAGGCGGGAGTCTATTCATGATGAATTGCCAAACCAAACTGAGAATAAATCACTTGACAGCTGTTAAATCGGTCGCCATCTTGAAAAGTAATGCCAACTTAAAGTTCTATACCTCTATAAAAAAACACCCTTTAGTTACTGCATTGGCATATTGAGCACAAACCGTTGGTTTAAAACCCGGCTAAGAAATCTCGGACAAAAAAATTCAAAACAAAATATTTTTTCCTTTCGAAAATTGCCATGAAAAGCTTCTCAAAACTGTGTCTAATCGGAGTACACATTAAACTGTAGCCTGTCACTCATGGATAAAATTAAGACACACTACGCCGATGGTATGAGAAGCTAGGTTGTAATCCTGACTAAAGGGTTGTAATGATCAATTACTGGCGATAAAGCGCAGGATCACTCTTGCCAACACGTGCTACTATGGTCTCAATGGGCAATTGAGTAACAGAGACCTCTCTCGTACGGCAAAACTAACACTCTACAAGACACTCATCCTACCCGTGCTTTTTTATGGCGCAGAGGCATGGATCCTATTAAGCACTGATGCAGCAGCCTTGAGAGTGTTCGAGAGAAAAGTACTGCGTTAGATCTTCGGTCCGGTGTGAGTTGGCGATAACTTCCGCACTCGATCCAACAGTGAGCTGTATGTGTTCCTCAACGACATGGACATTGTGCAGCGTATTAACATCCAGCGGCAGCGCTGACTCGACCATGTCGTTCGAATGGAGGAGGATGCTCCGGCGAGACGGCTATTTGACGCGGAGATTTGCCGAAGTCGGCGAAGAGGACGACCATGTTTGCGTTGAAATGACCAGACCGAGGAAGCCGTTCGATTGGTGTGACCAAGAAGCAGAGGCGCCTGGAAGGATGAAGATCTTCGGTTCAGTGAGAGTTGGCAATGATTTCCGCATCCTGTCCAACTGTGAGCTGTATGAGCTCCTCAACGAAAGAGTTACAAGAAAATGTGTTGCACACAGCCTTGCAGTCATGCAAGCAAATGACAAACGATATGACATCGACATGCTATAAAATGAAGCTGCAACATTTGCTCTTCTATTGGACATACACACACACACACGCACCATCATGGAGTCTAACATTTCCTATGAATTTACTGCACTAAGGCAAGCAGTAGGTCGTGGCGGTTGGTGTTGGTGGTAATGGAGGAGGAGAATGCTCGGGCGAGACGGGATGCCGAGATCTGCGGAAGTCGGCAAAGAGGACGACCTTATTTGCGTTGTAAGGTCCAAATCGAGGAAGCCCTGTCATCGATTGGCGTGACCAACTGGCATAGGCGCACAAAAAGCAGAGACGCCTGGAAGGATGTGTTACGGCAAATCCGTTAATCGGGTTGTTAATGGCCAATTAAGTAAGTAAGCGAGTAAAAACTGATGGCGGCGATTTTAGTGCGACACTTATAGGACTTACTCCTAGCCTCTACCCCTACTCAAAAGAAATTTAAACCCCTGGAGTTATTGGCTTTCATTTGAAACCATAATCGGAAAGCCACAAATGACAGTCCCTTAGATAGCTTAAGAAATTAGCCAACAGCTTGAAAATATTTCCACATTTTTTTCGTAGTTTTTAAGCTTCCGACTTAATTGCCTCAAACCACTCCCAGTGCCTACCAATTCGCCATTCCCCTTCCCCAAACAACTTTCATTCTTAAGCCCACCTAAAAAGGAAGTCATTTCATCTCATCTGTGGTGTAAACAGGTTACGTTTTGAATATGAGCATAAGGATACACACGTACTTGTTGTTGTTGCGGTTAAAATTTCTTTTAATTTTACTTTCGGTCATGTTTTTCACACTTTTTCCGTCCGTCTTTTAAGTCCTGCCTGGTACTTTTTCTTGCCAAAAGTTGAGCAGCAAAGTTGAGCCTCAAATGAAAACATTCTTCACTTCATTTTCATTTGTTCATGTTATGGAAAGGACATGTATGAGGACAGTACAATGCCAAGTATAAGTATGAGGTTTAGAAAAGGGAAAACGACAGGGCTTTGCTAGTGTCTAAATGAGATTGTAAGTTACAGGTACAGCAGCTTGTTAAACAATCTCGTCTTATTATTTAAAGGCAGAATACAAATCTACATACTTTTCTAGACCGACGACACATATACACACACGTCTCTTTGCACCTACAGAGGCATATAGAGAAGGCCAGTTAGTGTAGAATATGGACACACCAGACAGGCTTTGTTTTTTTCTTTACAAAACTCAAGTAAAAATTCTTGCCAAATTTAAATTCATGGGACTCGGACAGAATGCTTAACATTACTTGGCATTGAAATTACTTTGCCACACACACATACAGTACGTACATGGACGTATAACCAGTAATTCGAATTACTCATACGTCATGCAGCACAAACAAAAACATTCAACATCGATTACCATTGTCGAGAGGAAAAAACAGAAGAAAAAAAAACCAAGTTTTTTTTGCGTTTTTTGTTTATGGAACTGTCACTTGAGTAAATTGCCTACAATTAGGCAATTCATTGGCATTTACAAGTTCATGTTAACAAAATCCATATGCTTCCACCACCACCACCATTATCACCATCAACAACTACTACCTACTACTGCTTGCCTTAGTGCAGTAAATGCATAGGAAATGTTCTGACTCCATGATGGTCTCTGTGTGTGTGTCTGAGTGTGTCTGTATGTGTCCAATCGAAGAGCAAATGTTGCAGCTTCATTTTATGGCATGTCGATGTCAGATCGTTTGTCATTTGCTTACATGACTGCAAGGCTGGTGTGCAATACATTTGTTGTTGTTGTTGTTTTTGTTGTAACTAATGGTTGGCGTAGAAAAACGTATGAAAATCAAAATCTGGTCGAAAGTAATTCGTTTTAATGGCTTCTCATCAATTTATTACAACGAAAAGAAGTCACAAATATTGGAGCTTGGAAGCAGGAGAGAAGTATTGCACTACAGTGGTGTTAAATATCGCAAGCACTGTACAGGATGTACATCAGACAATTTCAATCTGTCAGGCATACATATACATAACGTAACATAATTGGCCATTACAACCCTTCAGTCAGGATTACGACCTAGCTTTTCACACCACTTTTATACGTGATTGGCGGGACCCACAGTTTAAAGTCGACTCCGAACAACCGATTTTTGAGAAACTTTTTCATGGCAATTTTATTCACTCTCAGAGTTTTTGCCAGAAATCTGCTGAGAGGAAGTCGCCGAAGGAATCCTTTTTGTATTTTTGTTTTGATGTCTGGCCTGGGGCTTGAACCCTGGCTTTTCGTCTAATAAGCCAACACACTACCTACTAGACCACGGCGACTTTCTGTCAGGCAGTTATTCTATATTCGATCAAATAAACCTTCACGTAACGTGGCTTTAAAAGGGATAATCGGCCACTGCGTCCGGCCCAGAGGTATTTTTAAAGCAGGGACCTGGACGAAAGGAATAGTGGAGACACTTAGATGTCCCTTCAACTTTCGACACGCAATCCGGACGCGGATATGAACACGCAGGGGCCAAAGGGCCAAAGAGGCTCCAATCCGAAGTAATACTACCGTAGTTCCGGAGTGGGCGCAACAAGTCCACGAGACGAGTGGGGGGATTTAGTGGGTGAGGGCCGCACACACGGAGGATGTGACGACTTTCTCTAAGGGGCGGTTAGGTACATTTACCCCTCCTCGGCGTGGAAAAAAATTTCAATGTCTATGTCTATGTCTATGTCTATGTCTATGCCTATGTCTATGTCTATGTCTATGTCTATGTCTATGTCTATGCCTATGTCTATGTCTATGTCTATGTCTATGTCTATGTCTATGTCTATGTCTATGTCTATGTCTATGTCTATGTCTATGTCTATGTCTATGTCTATGTCTATGTCTATGTCTATGTCTATGTCTATGTCTATGTCTATGTCTATGTCTATGTCTATGTCTATGTCTATGTCTATGTCTATGTCTATGTCTATGTCTATGTCTATGTCTATGTCTATGTCTATGTCTATGTCTATGTCTATGTCTATGTCTATGTCTATGTCTATGTCTATGTCTATGTCTATGTCTATGTCTATGTCTATGTCTATGTCTATGTCTATGTCTATGTCTATGTCTATGTCTATGTCTATGTCTATGTCTATGTCTATGTCTATGTCTATGTCTATGTCTATGTCTATGTCTATGTCTATGTCTATGTCTATGTCTATGTCTATGTCTATGTCTATGTCTATGTCTATGTCTATGTCTATGTCTATGTCTATGTCTATGTCTATGTCTATGTCTATGTCTATGTCTATGTCTATGTCTATGTCTATGTCTATGTCTATGTCTATGTCTATGTCTATGTCTATGTCTATGTCTATGTCTATGTCTATGTCTATGTCTATGTCTATGTCTATGTCTATGTCTATGTCTATGTCTATGTCTATGCCTATGTCTATGCCTATGTCTATGTCTATGTCTATGTCTATGTCTATGTCTATGTCTATGTCTATGTCTATGTCTATGTCTATGTCTATGTCTATGTCTATGTCTATGTCTATGTCTATGTCTATGTCTATGTCTATGTCTATGTCTATGTCTATGTCTATGTCTATGTCTATGTCTATGTCTATGTCTATGTCTATGTCTATGTCTATGTCTATGTCTATGTCTATGTCTATGTCTATGTCTATGTCTATGTCTATGTCTATGTCTATGTCTATGTCTATGTCTATGTCTATGTCTATGTCTATGTCTATGTCTATGTCTATGTCTATGTCTATGTCTATGTCTATGTCTATGTCTATGTCTATGTCTATGTCTATGTCTATGTCTATGTCTATGTCTATGTCTATGTCTATGTCTATGTCTATGTCTATGTCTATGTCTATGTCTATGTCTATGTCTATGTCTATGTCTATGTCTATGTCTATGTCTATGTCTATGTCTATGTCTATGTCTATGTCTATGTCTATGTCTATGTCTATGTCTATGTCTATGTCTATGTCTATGTCTATGTCTATGTCTATGTCTATGTCTATGTCTATGTCTATGTCTATGTCTATGTCTATGTCTATGTCTATGTCTCTACGTTTACTTTTGTTCCTTTCTAATTAATTTAATTTTAATTTTTAAGCAATTCTGTTTAATAAATCAGCTCCTGTAGTTCCGAATATTAAGTAAGTCTTCCAAGTTTCAAGAATAATTAATTACAGGCATTAGAATTTGCATAAATTCCGCTTTAAAAAGGCCTCTTAATTTATTCAAATTAAAGAGATTTTCATTTGAAGTGAAATGAAGTCTGTCGGTTTGTCTATGAATGTGTCTGTTTGTCTAATTATTTGTTTTGAATTCAAGTTTTTTCTCTTCTCTTTCGTTTTATTTAATTTGAAACAGGGATTAATTATTAATATTTTGTAAGTAAAAGTTTATTTTGAGCATTACTTAGTGAAATTAAATAAATAAAGTGTTGCTGGCTTTAAGGCTTTAACAACAGCAGCATACACTTAGTTAGGCTCGCTCAGTAAGTAAAAGGAAGGAAAGAATTTCTCAAGAGTTGAGAGTGAACTCTATGGCAGAGAAATATTAATTAATGTTCTATATTGGATGTGTATGTGTATGTGCAAGTGTGTGTATGTGTATGTAGATGAGATAGATTGTAAGTCAATAATTTTTTTTTTAAATGAAAAGTTTTTGTATGTCATTCTGTCACTATGCCATGGAGTTTTCTGTTGTTGTTATTGCGTATGTGTTTTTTTCTCTGTTTAAATCACTGGGCTTTTGTCAATGTGCCAACATATGACATCCGGTTACTCTTCCGTCTGTTATTTTTCTGTTGTATTGTGTTGTTGTGCCATTTTGTGTTTCTTTTTTAACCAATTTTTTGTTGTTTTTCTATGGGAGTGATTGGTTTTATAATTCAAGCGCGTGAAACAAAGCAGAAGAAGAAGGCAATGCTTTGCCTTTGTAGAGGGAAAAAATTTCAGAGTAAATTTTGTTTCATTTTTTGACAGTACAGACAGTATATTCGTGGTATTTTTATTAATAAATTTGTGAACTAAATTTGTTTTACATTGTAAAACAATGCTAACGCAGTTTATATTTTATCGGATAATCCTTTTAGTGGTTTCAAAGCACTCAGTGTTTAATCTAGAAAAAACAACAAGAAAAACAAACACGAAACCGTGAATTAATGAAGATCAACCTACAATAACAATCACTGAAGATAGTGAAGAAAAGAATTACAATAACAATTCAACAGTAAACTTCCAGAAGTTGCCGGAGCGAAAAAAAGCTGTATAAATAGAGGAAAAGGCAACATTGCCCGTCAGCAGTCAGATAATAGTTTTAAAAAGGCAACATATAAATATTGTTGCATTTGTTTTATCCACTTAATGGTTTCAAGGTGAGGGTGACAGGTATTAAACATCTTTCATAGGGTTATTGTTGGAAATTGCAAAAATAATGAGCTGGTCACTGCCGCTAAATGTTACAGGGCATACTTATTCCAGTTACTTTAGGTAAATTTATTATTACCACTCTGGAGGGTGGTAGTAAAACGTCACTTTCAATATTTCTAGAGTCTGCTGGCTTGATATGGATAAGAACAGAAGCGTGTAACTTCTATTCTTATATTGCATAGACATTCCTTGTACAATAGCGATTCTTATGGGATACTAGCAGACATGCCGAAAGACTTGGCAGAGGTCTGCGGGGGGGGGAGGAGAATTTCTATCACCTCAGGTAGAAGTGTTTCTAATCTCTCGCTCTATGACATGCTTGACCGAGCTTTTCAATAGCAAGAGATGCTGCAATATCAAGAATTATTCTGCAATCTGGTTGGTAGCCTCGGAAGAGTGTTTGGTTTAGGGTTGAATATTGCTTGTGGTATTACACTGAGCATAAATTCTGCTTTAAACGGGATGTTTTCCTTCAAAGAATAGTCTTACCTAACCTAACTGCATGGAATTCTGCATGTTTTTTTTTTACACCGAGTTCTACTTGTTGTTGTTTATATTTGTTGAGAATGGAAATAAAAACTTCAAATATTTGTTTATACAGAAAAGTTAAACATGTTTGAAATTTTTTCCAAAAAATTCAAAAAATATTTTTTTTAAAGGAATTTTTCTATTTTTGTAAATTATTTATAAGAATACAATTTATCACAGATTAAAGCCTTATATCTAAGCTTTTAAAAGCAATTTCTTTCATTCAAATCGCTTAATAATTAACCAAGTTATAAGATAAATAAGTAAACAACACAGAATTAATATTAATCATACGCCTTGATATAGAAAAAATTTAAAATTTTTTAAACTTGGCCTAATTCTTACTAGGTGTTATAAAATGAGCATTTAATTTGCAGAAAGGTTACAATATTTGCCTAAAATTCTATTATTTTTAGGTTATGTAAGCAAATTTACAATTCTATTGCCATTATGGTTGCGGTATTCCCCTCTTTGTAAGGCGTTTTGTGTGTTTAATTGTTAATTAAATTTGAAATATTTATTTTAGCTGTTGATTATAAATCTTTTGATAACAAAATTGCAATGAAATGTTATTTTCTATTACAAAATAAATAAATAGACTTTCCGTTGTTACACCCCCCCCATTTGTACGCCCCCCTTTAGGTTTAATTATTTTAGCAAATATTCCTGCTGAAAACCGTGCAACCAGAGAAAATAAATTTTGAAAGTTTATGCAACATTTAACAGGAAAATGTATTTAAAACTAGAATCCATAGGAAAAATAATAAATTTTTGGGCTATGAAAACAATACCTCAATAGCTCTCTCTCCCTTGCCTCCATGCTATATAAACGATTTACAGGTTTACCGGAACACCTGCAAAATAAATTCATTTTTTCCATGTTTTAGAAAATTTCCCACGAATATTCAAACAGAAATTCTCTGGGCAAAAAGTACAGAAGCGATCCGATGCGGAATAAAGGGAAACCCGCGATGTGAGTGAAGCTATGGCAACTAAAAACGGGAAAAAGTTTTTCCATTTTTTGTTGTTGTTGCCGGTTGTTGTGAAAATATTTAAATACCGTTTGTTGTCGTTGGCTATGTGTGTGTGTGAGTATCGCTATATTTTGTAATGAGATTTCATGCTGCAAGTGGCCATAAAAATAAAATGTTATTGAAACAAAATTTATTTAATTTCTGCCTGTTTTTTTTTCTACACAGGGCTCTAGTTGATGTTTATTTTTAAAATATTTGTTTATACAGCAAAGGATGTTTTAATACAATTTTAAATGGACAACATTAAACAAGTTGGAAATTTATTGTGGAAATTAAATACAGAAAAGAATTTTTAAAGGAATTTTTCTATTTTTGTAAATAATTTATAAAATTAGAATTTATCACAGATTAAAGCCTTACATCTAAACTTTCATAAGCAATTTTTTTCATTCAAATCGCTTAATAATTAACCAAGTTACAAGCCAAATAAGGAATCAACCCAGAATTAATATTAATCATACGCCTTCACATAGAAAAAATTTCAAAAATTTGTTTTAGATTAAAAAGCGGTTAGTACAGGATAGAAAGTGGTGTAATCCAAAATTTCTTTCTCTGTCACACTCCATCTCTCCATCTCTTGCTCTCCTTTTTAAGAACGAAATATTGCTAAATAATCGACTATAAAGGGAACGAATATAAAATATTTTATTGACCCAAAACTTGATAATATTACAGCGGATTTTTCTTTGCCTCGAATTTATTCAAAAAGCGAGCATAAAAAATATTTAGAGTCTCACATGCAGAAAGACAGAATGCTAACATCATTCCTAAGGACTTCTGAAGCTTAAAAACAAGAAATTTTGTTTCTTGTTAGACTTCCATTCATATTGATTTGACATGTTAATATATTATAGGGTTCTTCCTTTTGTATTTGTGATCTAGTGAGCCTAGAGATTAGCTTTCAAACTCTTGTTATTTGTTGTTCTTCTTAAAACATGGCCGATCAAGTTCCCATTATGATTTGTTTTGATCTGTAACTGATCTTTACAATTAATTTTGGCCAGAAGCTACGTATTATTCTGCAAAAGGCTTTGGTTAGAAGACATGTGCAACTTCTGGATATCTCGAGACTTCTAAGCTTTCAAATGACATCAGTTTCATAGAAATCGCTTTAAAATTAAGCAAATTATGGCAAATTTGGTAAAATCGTCACGGAATTAATATTAATCATACGCATTGATGGCCGGTACGTTTAAAAACCAATTAAAAGCTGTTCCAGAAGATATTTAATGGGAAAAAGAAAAGCAATTTGGAACTTAATATGCTTACTTATCTATTGTTAGTACTTTCATGGTTCACAAGCCTCTCTGATTCTCTCATTTCATTAGCTAAAGCCCTCATAGTGATGGAATTTTTCATATTTCTACTCTAACAATGCGATAAAATTCCGTAAACATGTTACTGCTGATTATACGTTGTTTCACACACACTGATATATGCGAGAGAGAGAGAGAGAATGTGTGTCAATGTAACGTAATAAAACATAATCGATAACAAATTGATAATTATTGCAAATGTTGTTATCGATGTTTGTTTGAAATGGCCATGTTTATGAGGTTAATTTGTGTTAATTTTAAATATGAGTGGCGGGACCTTCTATTTGAATTCGATCAACTCCGTTCTTACAAAATTCAGCATTTTGAAAGACTTTTGTACCATAAATTTCCTTTTTTCAAATGCTATATAAGCTATTATAGACATGAACCATGTGGCGAAGATAAGTTATTTCAAGTTGGATCCTAGATTTTTTAAGATAAGTCACCCTATCGCTTTATGTATATTTTTGGTTGAATTATTCTTAAATTTCCCCTTAGTTTCGGTGAATTCTTGTTAAATTTTAATTGATTTTGTGTTTTGCCTTTCTTTCTTGTACTCAATTAAGGGCCAATTTAAATAAACTTGAAAGAGGAAAATTCTTACATTTTTCGGAAAATTTTAATTGCTGGCAAATAAATTTCCAAATAAAACAATAGAATCCAGACACAACCAATCATACAACACACAACCATGATAAGAATACTTTTGGTAAAACTGTATACTTGAGTTTGTATATATGTGTTGTACTCTGGTTGCCAACAAAATTATAACAAATCAATGCAAATGATTTCTTTGTTTGTCTGGTTGGTTGATTATTTCTTTGTTTGTTTGTTTGGATTTTCCTTAAAAAAAATCTTTTTCTTCTCTTTAAACAAAATAATTACAAATAAACACACACACACACACACACAGACTAACATACACAAACTGATAAGAGAATTTGCTGCAAAATTACAACAAATTAAGGAAGAGAAATCAAAATCAGAAACAAAATCAGAAACGATTCGGTTTTATTTATTTTATGGCTTTAAATACTTTGTAAAACACACACACACACATACACATACATAACACACAAAGAGAAAATAATCATTATTGACTCTTGAATACTCCCATACCCCGTTACTTTCATTCTCTCGCTACTTACACACACATTCTTGCCAAAGCAAAACCCCACAGATTTCCAAAGCAAAGGCAAAAGGCCATGAAGATTTTCTGTGTAAATAACGACCAAAATAAACAAAAGAAATCCTCACATTAAAGAGAGGCAGAGAGAGTAAGCGTAAGAGTGAGAGAGAGAGAATGAAAGCGAGAAAAAGAGAAAGTAAATGTGTGAGTTTAAGAAATGAAATCAAAATAGAAATCAAAATCAAAATAGAAACTGAAATTTGAGAAGAGAAAGTGAAAATTGAAATGGAAACAGAAATAAATAAACAAACACACAGCGAGAAAGAGAGAGAGAAAGAGAGAGAGAGAGAGAAAATGAAACAATTAAAGAACATTTTGTTTAAAAAATTTCCTCACTGGGACAGATAAAGGGTGTTTTTTATAGAGGTATAGAACTTTAAGTTGGCATTACTTTTCAAGATGGCGACCGATTTAACAGCTGTCAAGTGATTTATTCTCAGTTTGGTTTGGCAATTCATCATGAATAGACTCACGCCTGAACAACGCTTGCAAATAGAGCAATTTTATTTCGAAAATAATGGTTCTGTGCGTAAAACGTATCGCGCACTACGTCCATTTTATCGTCGACAAAATCGTCCATCAGAGCAGTTAATTCGATTAACCATGGAACGTTTTCGCACCACGTTTGCTCTTATTGATAACTCGCATCCCCAGAGACGCTGTACGGTGCGTACAGAAGAAGCTATTGCTGCTGTAGAGCGTAGCATTGAGGAAGACCCGAATGAGTCCATCCGCCATCGAGCACAGGAATTGGATCTATGTGATCGGAGATCACATCCAGGAGATGTGGTTTCAACAAGACGGCGCAACATGTCACACAGCTCGTGCCACAATATATTTATTGAAAGACACGTTTGGTGACCGCCTAATTTCACGTTTTGGACCTGTGAATTGGCCTCCAAGATCTTGTGATTTAACACCGCTCGACTACTTTCTGTGGGGCTATGTAAAGTCATTGGTCTATGCGGTAAAGCCACAAACGCTTGACCATTTGGAAGACAACATTCGCCGTATTATTGCCGATATACGGCCACAAATGTTGGAAAAAGTCATCTAAAATTGGACGTCCAGATTGGACTACATCCGCGCCAGCCGTGGCGGTCATATGCCAGAAATCATGCTTAAAATGTAATGCCACAAGATTATCTTTCGGATAAATAAAATTCATGTCAATCGAATAATCCATCGTTGTTTTATTACAACTTAAAGTTCTATACCTCTATAAAAAACACCCTTTACTTTCTTTGAAAAAACAGTCAATAACCAATCCCAATAACGCACAGTGGGCTATAAAAGTATGCATTGTTTCAATTACACATACTTTAGAAAATGAAATTTCAAGGCAATTGCTGCCCAAAAGTAGTACAGCTACCTATAAGTATGCTACACATTTTGTTTGTTTTTGGTTTCAAAAGCTGTTTGACAAATGGCTTTTGAGTAGCGCCCGGAAATTGTCATGCAACAGGGGAATTGAAAAAAAATTATGAAGCATAAGTTAAGGGGGTTAAGAAATTTATCTTTAAACATAATTTAAGCAACTGATCGTATTTAATTGATACAATATTACGGTTAATTAAACCCTTTATTTAATAAAAAAAAAAAATTAACCAGAGGCGTATGATTGATATTAATTTCGTGGCGATTTTATAAAATCAAGCAGAACTTGTTGAATTTTTAACAGATTTTCAGGAAAATGTTAGCATTTAAAGGATAAGATACTTAGTATTTCATAAAATGTAATTAAATTTTGTTGCTGCTTTTTCTTTTATTACTCAACTGAAGAAAAAAAGGAAACCATTTTGCACCACAAGAGGATGATTAACGATTCCAATCAATTTCAGATAAATAACGACTAAGTCTACTTCTGCGGACATAATAGAAGATCACGAAGAGCTTAGTGTTTGTAGAATTCCTGTTGATTCATTACCTATTTTTAGGTGCCCCTTAAAGTAAAAAATAAATTGAAAGCAGACCAAGTGGCTTTTGGATTACACAAGTCGAGAACTGTTCACGCAAACAACTTCAGTGTATGTGCAGAGCAATTTATGGAATGGCAAGTAAATCTATTGAAGTACTCTCGCATGAAGTATTATTGATTACTACGCCATGAAGAGATGCTAGTAAAAGACTAGTTACTCTCATGTAAGGGAAAACAAATTGGCGAGTCTTAGCTGATGGCTGCTGCATGTGCCCATTAAGAATTCATGGCTTTCTCTTCATCAGGACCATTTCCTGATATTGTACCACAATTACAAGTGTAACGTTTCCGCCTACTTTCTTAGCAGGGTGTTCAAAGCAATCAAATGCATTGTTTTATCTAAGCTTATTTGGCTCTATTAAGTAAAATATTCACTTCTTCAACCACTAGTCAAGAATCGGAATCTTAGATTCCCATTCCCAAGTGATAAGACCTACAGTTTATGGTCGTATATAAACTTATAAAATTATTTATAAAAATAAAATTTATTAAAGACTAAAGCCTTATGCAAAAATAATGAGCTGGTCACTGCCGCTACATGTTACAGGGCATACTTATTCCAGTTACTTTAGGTAAATTTATTATTATCCACTCTTTTTAAAGGGATGGTGGTAGTAAAAGGCCACTTGCAATATTTCTAGAGTCTGCTGGCGTGAAATGGATAAGAAGAGGAGCGACTCACTTCTATTCTTATATCGCATAGCCTTCCCTCTCACAATAGTGATTCTCTGGGGTGGGGAGAATGTCTATCACCTCAAGTAGAAGTGTTTCTAATCTCCCACTCTATGACATGCTTGACCGAGCTCTTCAAAAGTAAGAGATGCTACAATATCAAGACTTATTTTTCAATCTGGTTGGTTGCCTCGGAAGAGTGTTTGGTTTCATTGTGGTATTACACTGAGCATAAATTCTCCTCTAAATGGGATGTTTTACTTCAAGGAAGAGTCTTATCTAACCTAACTGCATGTAATTCTGCATGTTTTGTTTGTTGTTTCTATTGAAAATGAAAGTAAAAAATTAAAATATTTGTTTAGCCACAAAATAATGTTTTAATACAATTTTAAATGGACAACGTTATAAATATTTTTGAAATTTTTTCCAAAAAATTCAAAAAATATTTTTTACAGGAATTTTTCTATTTTTGTACATTATTTATAAAAATAAAATTTATTAGAGACTAAAGCCTTATATCTAAGCTTTCAAAAGCAGTTTTTTTCATTCAAATCGCTTACTTATTAACCAAGTTATAAGCTAAATAAGTAAACAACCCAGAATTAATATTAATCATACGTCTTCATATAGAAAAATTTAAATTTTTTAAACTTGGCTTAATTCTTACTAGGTCTTCCAAGATGAGTATTTAATTTGACGTGCAATCCCTATCGCTATGCAAATATGAAGAAATATTATAATATTTGCCTAAAATTCCATTATTTTTAGGTTATGTAAGCAAATTTACAATTCTATTGCCATTATGGTTGCGCTATGCCCCTCTTTGTAAGGTGTTTTGTGTGTTTAATTGTTAATTAAATTTGAAATATTTATTTTAGCTGTTGATTATAAATCTTTTGATAATAAAATTGCAATGAAATGTTATTTTCTATTACAATATAAATAAATAGACTTTCGGTTGTTGCGCCCCTCTTGTACTACCCCCTTTGGGTTAAATTATTTTAGCAAATATTCCTGCTGAAAACCGTGCAACCAGAGAAAATAAATTTTGAAAGTTTATGCAACATTTAACAGGAAAATGTATTTAAAACTAGAATCCATAGGAAAAATAATAAATTTTTGGACTATGAAAACAATACCTCAATAGCTCTCTCTCCCTTGTCTGCATACTATATAAACGGTTTACAGGTTTACCGGAACACCTGCAAAATAAATTTACTTTTTCTATGTTTTAGAAAATTTCCCACGAATAATTAACAGATTGAAGTGCCTTTCTTATAGCCTTATGGGGCATTGCCTTATAGCGAGGCTGTAGAATTTTATTTCTCTGTCGCTTTTATTTTATTTCGTGTAACAGTTGTTCACGTAATTGTTACATGTGTGAACAATATTGTTACCCACTGTATTTATTTCATGTATAATGGCTGTGTGAGATAATTGACTTTTGCAACAAAATAACTGTAAGTGAGTAAATCTAAGTCTAAATGGCAACAAAACCTAATGGAAACTTTAAGGATTTAAAAACCGTAAAGAAAGTAATTAAAAACGTCAAGGCAATGAAGAGACTAAATACATAGAAAGGGAGAGAGAGAGAAAGACATCAAAATTTATGAAACGAAAGTTAAAAAAGACTTAAAAAAATACTTAAAAGAGGGCTTTAAACAAGCTGCCTAAGACAACATTTTGGAAAAATCAATACAACGGGGAGAGGGGGATTTTTGTTTTTTAAATTATATTCTTGATTGTTTATAATTAAAATCGCCTGTTTTAGTGGCAACAATTTAAAGTTTTGCAGCCATTATTTAAGCCTCTATGCGTTTAAGCACTTAACAATAAAAACCTGCTGTTGTTGTTGTTCTTTTAAGTCTGATACATGCCGCTATTAGCAGTTATTCAAGTGCAACATGATTGTGCAACTCCAGCAACAGCCAGAAGCGAAATACAGGCACAAATGCAACAATGGCAACAATAATAACAACACAATGGTTATACAAATAAATATCAATGAAGCTGAAGGGGGGAAAAAGAGCAAAAACAGTCGGTGATAAAAGTAAAGCCGATTTCAATGAAATGCCAGAAAAGTCAAACCTATCTATGGCTGCTTGACATAGTGGTTTGGGGTCATAGTTTTGTATTGAGCGATAGAATTTCGTGAAAACACTGTGATCCGCACAATCTGAAGGGAATTATGTTTTCTTTCGATAGCCTTACTAAGAGCAAGACTCTTTCAAAATTATTTCTGCCGAATTTTTACTGGCTTTCAGTTAATTTGGACGTACAAAACTTAGTTTCGCAGCTGACTAATGCGGGAATGCTTTCATCATTCAAGTAAGTGGAGTTCTAATTCCCCTAGGATACAGGATATTAAGCCTACAAGTCTGTAGCAAGCAGAACTTGTTGACACTGTATTGAAAGTAAAGGTTTGGTTGTCCAATTCTGAGCTGGTGGGGGAGTTCTTCGACGCGGGCGCAACCTCTCCGTTGTCGGACGAAGAGGACGCTGATGTGACAATGGTTGATTCTCTGGCCAATGCTGAGAGTCATCCAAATTAACCTGCAACACTCTCTGATTCCAAGTAGGGATGACTGGAATCCTAATACGGTCGTCCTCCCGGAAGTCCTGGTTATATATACCGACGGCTGCAAACTCGATAATGGGATTGGAGGCGGTATCTACTCTGGGAAACTGGACCTAAATATTTCTCTCCGTCTGCCGGACTACTGCAGTGTGTTTCAGGCGGAGGTGATGGTAATTTACCGGACCGCTCAGTGGATCCTCGTTAACGATGCTCCTTTCACTCGCGTCTCGATCTTCTCTGATAGTCAGGCCGCGTTAAGATATCTATCGGGTTTCGTGATTAGCTCTAGGATCGTTAGGGAATGTCGCCGCGGTCTCGACCTTCTCTCGGGGCGCTTCACCAGTGTTTCTCTGATGTGGGTCCCCGGGCACAGTGAAATTACGGGAAACTGTAGAGCCGACGAGCTCGCCAGAGCTGGTGCGCTCCTTCCGGGATCCTCTTCTGTTGAATTGGGTATGCCACTTGCCTCGCTCAAGTTGACCATTGCGCGGAGGTTCTTTCGGGACGCCAACCTATCCTGGGTCAATGAGGAGTCCTGCTCCACTGCTAGACTCACCTGGCCCAAGATGGATAGAAGGCGTACCAACCGATTACTTGGTCTTGGTCGTGATGTAATCTCGACTACAGTGGCCGTGCTTACAGGTCATTGCGTCATGGGTAGACACGCGGAAAGAATGAGGCTCCCTTTCAACGACTTCTGCCGTGGATGCAGGTCCACTGAGGCAGAGGATACTGTTGTTCACTTTCTTTGCCAGTGCCCGTCCCTTGCTAGCTGTAGATATAGGTTATTTGGCTCCCCATTCCTTGTTAGCTTAACGGAGCTATCATCTATTGACATCAAGGATATAGCTTCGTTCATCAAACTTTCTGGCTGATTTTCCAGTGCGGGGCAGTCGTGCTTTTGTTGTACAGCCCTTGCGCTGACCAACTTTTTCCTTTTCCCTGATTTTGGTGGAACTTGGTTAGTACAGGGACTGAGTTCACCCGTGGCATCACAACGGGCCGCTATGCGTGTTCAAGTGAGCTTTGTAGTAACAGAGCTACCGCTCCGACCTAACCTAATCTAAAGGTTTGGTGGATCGGATCGTCTTGCTGTGGCCAAGGCTTTCAGAGGCCATACTTTAGTCTTCTAATTTCAGAGAATTTTGCATGAAAAAAAGAAAGAAAAAAATATTGCCTGGCTGTTGTGCTATTTAGTTCATCTGTACTGTAATAAATTCTACTGAAAACATACCGAACTTAGCTGGTAAACTAAATATTCATGCCGATAACGATTGAATAGTAAAAAGCGATACACACACAGGCACACACACATGCCTGTACTGATAAATTTTTGTTTGTGCTCCTTTAGCTTTAGCATTGAAAAGAGAGTGTAACTCAGCCACACATAACCATGAGTGTGTGTGTGAGAGAGTGTAAAACGTTGCAGTGAAACTGTTTATTTGCTTGTAAATCTATATATAACCAACGTATGCTGGTGTTGTTGTTGTTGTTGTTGTATAACAAATCCGTCTTTTTTTTTACTTGACTTTTGAACACAAAAGTGACATTGAGATGCTGTTGATGGTTGTGTAGTTGCGCTATTGATGTTGTAAACAACAATTTTCTGGGGTATGTGAATGCACGCACACACATACATACATATGCTCATGCACATGCATATGTACCCACATAGGCAGATTGCATATGTAGACATTTTGAAAATCGAATCGAATGTGCCTTCTATACATGAATGTAACAGCAAGAGTTTATTGTACTTAAGCTGGAGCAAAAAAAAACCAGAGGAAAACAAATTCTCATTCAATCTCTGTTACACTACTACTACTACTACTACTACTGTAAAACAGTTTTTATTTATGTACGAGGGAAAAGAGAGAGAGAGAGCCCATAACAAGTCATAAATTTACTCAAGAGGAAAGGCAGAAGGATGATAGAATTGGTTTCAAATATGATTTCATATATGATTTGTTAATTTGGAAAAATTGATTTCAAAAACAACACAAAAAAAATTCTGGTTTTCTATCCAAAAAAACTGCAATAATTTTCTAAACTCTCTACAGAGAGCTTAATTATGGCTTAACAGTTCTCGGAAATGTCGATAGTCAGTGTCAGCTTTGAATGTAAAATGCCTGAAAAGTAAAATTATTTCCTGGAAAATTGTTTAAAGACAGGATTTTAAATCAAAATCTTGTAATTGTTGCAACTTATCCTTTAAAGAGATTTATTACAGGCAAGTTAAGGGCAAAGATAGGCTGAAATTTGTTCTAAATTAAAGCCTAAGTAAGAAATCAAGAAATTAGAGAAGAATTTTTAATTTTGCTTTAAAATTTTTTAAAAGAAATTTTCAATTGCTGTAAGGAATGAAAGCGATTGGGCAGTTGGTCATGGTTGACGGCATTGAGAGATTGTTCCGATCAAGCTACAATCGATCACTTTATTCCAATGCAAACACTCTTCTACAATCGATTGTGTGCTCTTCGAGCGATACATCCCATAATTTTGCTTGTTATTCCTCGCCGAATAAACTTTTAGCGGAAATAAGCATTTAAAGCCTGTTGCTTAGCACCTTTGGGGCTATGAAAGCTTAGCAGCATTTAATTGCTGCATGATTTCGACTTCATACAGATGATCATGCAAATCCACATGCTAAATACTGCATTATGTGTTGCAAGATAGGAAGAATTGTGTTGATTTACATTATGATTCATATTGCTACATAAATCGAAACGACCTAATAGCGTTTAACAATAAAAACGATAAACGAAAGCTACCAGCTACACCAACACAATACACACGACACAAATACACACTAATGAATACATCGAACACGTTCCAAGTAAATCAACAACAACAAGCATGAGGGAGGGACAAGTGTGCAAAATATACAAGCAACATTGCGGTCGCTATAGAACTCTCGAGAAGGCGAGAACAAGAACCTTCCACATCGAGAACGTTCATCATACTGATTACGTGCGTATATAAAAGGGCAAGACAAGGTCAGCAGTCAGTCAGTAAGAATTCAGTCAGCCTCGTGTGAAGTTGCGCGTGAACAAAACAAGTCGTGGCTGTAAAGCGAATAGTTGTGTGAACTAGTAAAGTGAATAAACAGATTATTATTGTTGTATCGTTAAGTTGTGTACGGTGGCACATAAAAGTAGTATAAAGAATAAAGAGTTTAACTGAAACTAAACACATATTTGTTTTTACTTTGTTTGCAATTAACGAACTCATATTTAAACGTTTCTAAAAATGTAAAAACGTAACAATATTGTTGCGAAAATGAAAGAAAATCTAGATACTGGTGTTTTGCTTTTACATCGTTTGACATTAAAATTATAAGCAAAAGCTACAAAAACAAAACAATGCAGTAAACAAACCTGTTTGCAAATTATCGTACTGCTTAATGTAACAACAAACACCTGCATGAAAAAATGGTAAACAAGTAAACAAAAATATACCAAAAATACTACAATAATAAATGAGATTATAAGAAGGCGATGTCATGAATATTCGCCTTCAAGAGCATTCACCAGACTGTTTACCTTGCCATATAAAAGGCAAGGCAAAGCAGGCATCTGAGTATTAGTGAAGTTCAGTCAGTCTTGTGTGAAGACGCAGTACGTTTGAAGAGAATAATCGTGGTTTGAAGATCTCCGTTACAAAGATCTGTCAAACAATTGTCTAGTAATTGTTAATGTTTATAATGGGTGATTTTTTAAGAGCTGTAGGAAAATTTTTCAAAAAAAAAAAAACACATGAAATTCAGAAAAATACATGAAATCTTTATTTGAATCGATAGTACGGTCCATATAATTTAATATTTGAAGATTATTTCATGCAAATGTTAACCGCGACTGCGCGTCAAATGGTCCATCCGCTTAGTCCAATTTTGGCATACTCTTTCCAACATTTCGGCCGGTATCTCACGAATAAATGCTTCAATGTTGTCTTCCAATGCGTCAATTGTAGCGGTCTTGTCTGTAGAGACATGAGCTTTCACATAGCCCCACAAAAAATAGTCTAAAGGCGTTAAATCGCACGATCTAGGCGGCCAATTGACCGGTACCGAACGTGAAATAAAATGTTCACCGAACTCGCCTCTCAATAAGTCCATTGTTACGCGTGCTGTGTGGCATGTGGCACCGTCTTGTTGAAACCACATGTCATGCAAGTCGAGCTCTTGCATTTTGGGCAAAAAAAGTTGAATATCATCTCACGGTAGTGCTCATCATTCACAGTTACGTTACGATTCGCAGCAGCATCTTTGAAGAAGTACGGTCCAATAATGCCACCAGCCCATAAACCGCACCAAATTGTGACTTTTTCTGGATGCATTGGTAGCTTTTGCAATGCTTCTGGCTGATCTTCACTTCAAAATCGACAATTCTGCTTATTTACGTATCCATTGAGCCAAAAATGAGCTTCGTCGCTGAACATAATTTTTCGATAAAGAAGTGGATCTTCGGCCAACTTTCCAAGAGCGCATTCACCAAAAATTCTGCGTTGCGGTAGGTCGTTCGGCTTCAATTCTTGCACCAGCTGTATTTTGAAAGGCTTCACACCCAAAATCCTTCCGTAAAATTTTTCACGTTGTTGAGTAACAGAGGCCCAATTGCTGCGAACGGCGACGAATCGATAATTGATGGTCATCATTAACACTGGCCGGCCGATAAAGCTACGATATTTTCTTCAGTTCGCACTCTACGTAAGCGTATAGGTGGTTTATTGTCCAACAACAATGTAAATTTGGTGCGAAATTTAGTCACAATAGCCCGAATAGCCGCTTCAGTGGGTCGATTAAACTGACCATAAAATGGAAGAAGCGCGCGCGATGAACTTTCTTAACAGAGCACGCATTTTGATAATAAAATTCAATGATTTGCAAGCGTTGTTCGTTTGTAAGACGATTCATGGTTAAATTATAGGCCAAACTGAAGGTGTTTGACAGTGAAACAAAACACGAAACGTGCGTGAGCTGTTTAAACCAGTGTTGCCAAAAAGATAGTAGCTGAAAAATCACCCGTTACAAAGGGTGTAAACAAAGGAATAACAAGGAATAGCAATTGTTGTTGTTTACATCAAGTTGTGAACAGTGGCACACACTGTTAAGCGAATAATAAAGAATTTTAATTAAAACCAAACACAAACTTATTTTTATCTTATTTGCAATCTACGAGCTCATATTTTAAACGTTTTTAAGAAGGTAAAAACGTAAGAATACATATGAATTGCTGCGTTGTTTTATAAAACAAGTCGTAAATTTTTGTAAATCCATATTGGATTTGATATTATCCCTCAGTTTTATTGTGAATATAATTTAAAGATCCTTAATTACCTACATTTAGCCACAAAGTTTTGGTTTCGATTTATTTTTCCCCCTTTTTTTCCGAAATAAATTGTTAAAGTTTTTTTATATGTTTTCTCTCTCTCTCTCTCTTACATGCCATTGTTTATTTTATTAATTTATAATAAAAAAAACAACAACAACAAAAACAATTTCAATATCCTTTGCTTCTTGCTGTCCTGGCTTGCTGCTGTATACGCTTGTTTTCGGTCTCTCTATTACTTTTAATGTGGCCATAAATTTTAATATTTTGTCTGGAGGTTTCCCGTTTTATTTGTTCTCGTTTTACTCACACACACACTCTCTCTCTATGTATCTTTTAGCTCATGTGTTTAGCCATTAATGGGAATGAACGAATGAGTGGGTATGTGTGTGTAGGTGCTGAACTAAAACTTATGCTCAGTAGCAACTACCATTTGCAATTTTTATTACGGGATTTTTTATTTAATTTACAGTGTATATATGTGTGTGAATATGTATGCGTGTGTTTATAAATAAAATTTATGCTCATTTGGGGAATTGTTTGCCAGTGTTTGTTAGTGTTTGCCTGTGTTAATGGGTGTTAAGAAAAGTTTGCTTTTAATTTTGCCACTATTTTAGTGTGGAAAAGTTGTTAATGTTTCTCTCGCTCTCTTACTCCATCTCTCCATCTCTTGTTCTCTTTTTTAACAACGAATTATTGCTAAATAATCGACTATAAAGGGAACGAATATAAAATATTTTATTGGCCCAAATACTGATCATATTAAAGCGGATTTTTGTTTGCCCCGAATTTATTCTAAAAGAGGGCATAAAATTTATTTGGAGTCTCAAATGCAGAAAGACAGAATGCTAACATCGTTCCTTTAGGACTTTTGAAGCTTAAAAACAAGAAATTTTGTTTCTTGTTAGATTTCCGTTCATATTGATTTGACGTGTTCATGTATTGTAGGGGTACTTCCTCTTGTATTTCCCTAAGGATCCTAGCAAAAGGCTTTCAAACTGACGTTATTAGTTGTTTATGGCCAATCAAATTCCCATTATGTTTTGTTTCAATCTGTAGCTGTTATTTGAAATTAAGTTTGTCCAGAACATATGCTTTACGCCTGTGCATGAGGCTTTGGTTAGTAGACACTTGCAACTTCTGGATATCTCGGAGCTTCTAAGCTTTCAAATGCCATCACTTTCAAAGAAATCGCTTTAAAATTAAGCAAATTATGGCAGATTTTGTAAAATCGCCATGGAATTAATATTAATCATACGCATGGATGGTCGGTAAGTTTAAAAACCAATTAAAAGCTGTTCCAGAAGCCATTTAATGGGAAAAACAAAAGCAGTTTGGAACTTAATATGCTTACTTATCTATTGTTAATACTTTCATGGTTCACAAGCCCCTCTGTCTTTCTCATTTCATTAGCTCAAGGCCTCATAGTGATGAAATTTTTCATATTTCTTCTCTAACAATGCGATAAAATTCCGTAAACATGTTACTGCTGATTATACGTTGTTTCACACACACTGATATGAGAGAGAGAGAGAGAGAGAGAGAGAGAGAGAGAGTGAGAGATAGAGTGTCAATGTAACGTAATAAAACATAATCGATAACAAATTGATAATTATTGCAAATGATGTTATCGATGTTTGTTTGAAATGGCCATGTTTATGAGGTTTACCAGCATTTTGTAATGATGGTTGCAATGATGATGATGATGGTGATGATGATGCTGGTTGGAGTCATATAAACCAGGAGATTAAATGTAATATGCATGGCTTTTTGTTGTTGTTCTATTGTAAGTTTAAATGTTTATATTTGAGTTTGAGATTTTATTAATATAGCTTTGTATGTATGTATGTGTAGTTGTTGTTGACATTACATTGTGACTTTATAATGCTCAATATTTGTAATCCCAATGCCTACATCCGGCGGCGTTTAATAGGATTCATGAATGGTGCTCTAAATATTCAATAAAAGAGAGAGTGAGAGAGAGAGAGAGAGAGGGAGAGAGAAAAACTAATTAAGCAAACATTACATGGATTAAAATGGGAGAGAGAACAAAATAAATTTTAAAAGAGAAAAAGGGGAGAGGTTTTAATAAAGAATAAAGTTTGAAGGGAAAATACTTACAGTGTACTTACAACAAATCGTGACTCCAGATAAGTCCTTGAGAATCTCACTTATATGGTCCAAAAACCTTCAACCAACTACACCCAGTTTGAATACATTTCGCGGCGCTCTAAACGGAACATTTTTAACAGTTCCCTCGTACGCAAGCGAATCACAGTATACTTGTCATGCAGCTCAGGCCAATCCATATAACTTTCCAGCGAGCCCAGTGAATTTTCGGTCCAAGAATTGCCAGCAACTCCAAACTTGGAAAATCAACCGGGAGCAGTCTAATTGAAATCGAAATTTGTAGGACTGTAATAGACTGAAATCCGCAGGACATCAGTTCGAGGAAACATCGACACGTTTAGAAAGCTTTAGGAACTATCAGGATTGACTGATACATAACCGCTTCTGCCTTTGCCTAGGCTCAACAAGATAGCTCACGGTGTTATTTTTAAAGCTCAAGGCAAGCTGGATAAGCTTAGTGGAAATTTACTTTCTCAGGTCCATTGTTATAATACTCACTGTGGATATACTTTACATCCCACATTCGACTGCAAACTGAGATTTTTTTCTTTATAAATCATTTAATGTGTTCCCTTTTTTGCGTTAGGCGACCTATTTATGGTATGTTTTGTAAACATTTTGCTTTAAGGCAATGCTATAATACATTGTTAATAAAACTGCATAATTACTTTATTGAAATATTGTAACATAAAGGTTTTATTTGAATTTTAAAATTATTGGCCACCTGCTCGTATGATTAATATTAATTCCGTGGCATTTTTGTGCAAACACAGATAACTTGGTTAGTTTTTAAGCAATTTTCTTCAAAGAGATAACATTTTAAAGAGGACAAACAAGGCTTTCAAATACATTAATTTTTAAATTTAAAAATTAAAATTCGGCAATTGCTTGAAGTAGTTTTTTGGGTTTTAACTTGGCATTTTGTATTGACATGATTATAAAAATTTCAATTTTTGAATAAATTTTCTCATGGCTTGTTATGTGTTCTTAGGAGTGTAATAATTTGAACGTTTAGACGTAACGACTGCTCTATAAATAATATAGTTTTTCTTTTAAAGCGCTGGGTTGAGATGGGTTTCTCCCTCAGATCTTAATATTTTTTCCCCTTTTACAATTGCATTGGGTTATTTTGCCTCAATATTACTTGCTGTTGCTGTTATTATTCTTGTTGTTGTTGTTATAGGGGTGTTACATTTCATGAATGCGGTGGCTCATTGAAAAATTTTTACATTCCCCTGCTAACGAGATCTGAAACAAAAATCTGGGGAAAAAAACTAAAAAGTTGTGGTATTTGTGGCAATGACTTTGGCTTCCGTTCTAATGATGATAGAAAATGATTTCCAGAAAAACATAGAGAGAGAGCAAAAGGGAGGAAGGGAGAGAGAGAGGTAGAATTGTTGTAGTTGTTGGTGTAATTACTGTATAAATAACGTAACATCGAATGAACAAATTTACGCAAATTAACGCTCAATGGTAATTGACACGCTTCGTCTAAAACCACACAAACGTGGCCGTTGGCCATTATTGAGTGGCAATTACCGTTAGAATAGATGCTTTAAAACATGTGTATGAAAGCTTAATTATTGGCTTTAGAACAACAACAACAACAGAGATAGCGAGAGTGAGAGACAGAGAGAAAGCTTTGTTGTTGAGCCAATTTTGAAGACAAAAAATTTTCGAAATTGAAAAACAAAAAGTAGACTCTACGTATTCTTTAAACTGACTTCATTGGCTCTTAATTAAAACGTTAATGTAATTACAGGCTTAAATTTTGTTAAAAAGGCCTTTTTAAATACACTACTCTCTCTCCCTCTTTCGCTCTCTTTCTCTCGTTTCCCCTCTCTCTCTCTCTGTATCCATTACTTTCAAATTCTGTTGTGCCTTGTATTGTGTTAACGGAAATTGCTTGTCATGTCCAAAAGACTGGCAGGCTGGCAGGCAGCATAAGCTGTTCATTTCTTGCGTCTCTTGAGCTACAAATTGAAAGGAAATGAAAACTGCCGCTATGCTATGCCAGACACTTGAAGAGTAATAACTACGACCCCTAAATGTAGGCAACACTCGCAAACAAGTTTTAAGCTGTGTTGTTATGACAACTGCCCATAAACATCTCTAAAGGTCACACAAACTCACACTCATACTCACACACACATATACTTACAGGCATATTTATACTTTAGAAAATGACATTTCAAGGCAATTGCTGCCCAAAATTAGTACGTACAGCTGCCTATAACTATGCTACACATTTTGTTTGTTTTTGGTTTCAAAAGCTGTTTGACAAATGGCTTTTGAGTAGCGCCCGGAAATTGTCATGCAACAGGAGAATTTTTTTAAACAAAATTATGAAGCATAAGTTAAGGGGGTTAAGCAATTTATCTTTAAACATAATTTAAGCAATTGATTGTATTTAATTGATGCAATATTACGGTTAATTAAACCCTTTATTCAATAAAAAAATAAAATTAACCCCGGGCGTATGATTGATATTAATTTCGTGGCTATTTTACAAAATCAAGCAGAACTTGTTGAATTTTTAACAGATTTTCAAGCAAATGTTAGCATTTAAAGGATAAGATACTTAGTATTTCATACAATTTAATTAAATTCTGTTGCTGGTTTTTCTTTTGTTACTCAAATGAAGAAAAAAAGGACACAATTTTCCACCACAAGAGAATGAGAAACGATTCCAATCAATTTCAGATAAATAACGACTAAAGTCTACTTCTGAGGATATAATAGAAGATCACGAAAAGCTTAGTTTTTGTAGGATTCGTGTTGATTCATTGCCTATTTTTAGGTGCTGCTTAAAGTAAAAAATAAATTGAAAGCCGGCCAAATGGCTTTTGGATCACACAAGTCGAGAACTGCTTGCGCAAACAACTTCAGTGTATGTTCAAAGCAATTTGCAGAATGGCGAGGAAATCTATTGAAGTATTCTCTCATGAAGTATTATTGATTACTACGCCATGAAGAGATGCTAGTAAAAGACTAGTTACTCTCATGTAAGGGAAATAAATTGGCGTGTCTTAGCTGATGGCTGCTGCATGTGCCCATTAAGAATTCATGGTTTTCTCTTCATTAGGATCACCTCCTGACATTGTACCACAATAACAAGTGTGATATTTCCACCTGCTTTTTTAGCTGGGCGTTCAATACAGTGAAATGCATTGGGTTATCTAAGTTTATTTGGCTCCATTAAGTAGAATATTCACTTCTTCAACCATAAAATGCCTATCGCTTCCCACCTAGAGTAATTTTTAATCGCATTTCATATTTCAAGATGGTCCTGGATGCCATATGCCTGGACTTATGGAAGCCAAAGCCATGGCCACAAATACCACAACTTTTTAGTTTTTTTCCAGATTTTTTTTCAGATTTCGTTAGCAGGGAAGGGTGAAAATTTTTCAATGAGCCACCGCATTCATGAAATGTAACACCACTATAACAACAACAACAAGAATAATAACAGCATCAACAAGTAATACTGAGCCAAAATATCTCAACGCATTTGTAAGGGGAAAAAATATTAAGATTTGAGGTAGAAAACTCGTCTAATTGAGCGCTTTAAAAGAAAAACTATATTATTTATAGAGCAGTCGTTACGTCTGAGCTTTCAAATTATTACACTCCTAAGAACACATAGCAAGTCATGAGAAAATTTGTTTCAAAATTAAAATTTTTATATTCGTGTCAATACAAAATGCCAAGTTAAAACCCAAAAAACTACTTCAAGCAATTATCGAAATTGGTTAAAAATAAATGTATTTGAAAGCCTTGTTTGTCCACTTTAAAATGTTATCTCTTTGAAGAAAATTGCTCAAAAACTAACCAAGATATCTGTGTTTATACAAAAATGCCCGCGGAATTAATATTAATCATACGCGCAGGTGGTCAATAATTTTAAAATTCAAATAAAACCTTTATGTTACAATATTTCAACAAAGTAAATATGCTGTTTTATTAACAATGTATTAAAGCATTGCCTTAAAACAAAATGTTTACAAAACATAGTGTAAATAGGTCGCCTAAGGCAAAAAAGGGAACACGTTAAATGATTTATAAAGAAAAAAAATCTCAGTTTGCAGTCGAATGTGGGATGTAAAGTATATCCACAGCGAGTATTATTAAAATGGACCTGAGAAAGTAAATTTCCACTAAACTTATCCAGCTTGCCTTGAGCTTTAAAAAATAACACCCTGAGCTATCTTGTTGAGCCTAGGCAAAGACAGAAGCGGTTATGTATCAGTCAATCCTGATAGTTCCTAAAGCTTTCTAATGCCAATACTTTAAAAATTCAAATAAAATATTTATATGGCCTTAATTGTCGTTACACTATCAGTATAGAGATTGAAATCCTTATACACTAAGTTGACCGCTTGAAAACCTGTACTGTGGTAATAATTTGGTAACCCTGTTAAGGTTTCTAACCTCAAAAAATTGTCGCCAATTTGCCACTTAAAATACTTTTTGTTTCGTTGTTTAATTTATGTGGCCCAACAAGAAATTGTCATTAATTTTAACATATTTTACAGCAACACCTTTTGAAATAAAATTAAGAAAAAAAAATGGAGGGTCAGAGACCACAGTGATAGTGGGCCACAAAAGCAAACCCACATTTGCCACAAAATGACGAAGAAAAACGTTTATTTTTTGATAAAAAAGGAGGCGAATAAAATTAAACAACAACACAAGGAACAAATTTTAATTTGCAACTTGTGTTTAACTTTGACTATCAGCAGCAGTCTAAAGAAAAAAAAAACTACGTGACTACTGGGTGGTTGGTGGGTAAAGTGGCATCAACAACTGTTGTTACAAAAAATTGCTTCTTTTGCTGTTAGTTTGTTTTGCTGCACAATGTTGTTGGCGAAACAAATTGTTGCTGCTGCTGTTTTGCCACTCTTCGTTTAGTTTACGTAGATAAGAGCTTGTGCCACGACCACAATTGCTTATACAACTACTTGGAATTTGTTTCTGTTTTTTTTTGTTATTTTGGTGGCATAAAACTTTATTTCCTGCTCTTGTTGCATTAACTGCAAAATCATATCATCGTTGCCATCGTCCGCAAGTCACTTTAAAAAACAGGAACACAGTAAACAGCATTTCCTGGCATGTTTGTGCAGCTCAAAGGCAGAATTAGCCGACCGTTTACGCAACGTAAGGGAACGTACATTCGTTTATAGCCTACGAAAATAATGCAAATGCTTACCCCAAACACCATTACGGTTGGGTAATTGTTCTCATTGTCTTCGATATGTTAGAAATGAACGTACAAACGTCCATGAACGTTCGGCTAATTCTGGCTTAAATGTAATGAAAAGCGATCTTTTTCCTCTCAAAGTCCTTTAGGTTAGGTTAGGTTAGGTCGGAGTGGTAGCTCTGTTATCACATAGCGGCCCGTTGTGATGCCACGGGTGAACGCAGTCCCTGTACTAACCAAGTTCCACCAAAATCAGGGAAGAGGAAGAAGTTGGTCAGCGCAAGGGCTGCACAACAAAAGCACGACTACCCCGCACTGGAAAACCAGCCAGAAAGTTTGATGAACGAAGCTATATCCTTGATGTCAATAGATGATAGCTCCGTTAAGCTAACAAGGAATGGGGAGCCAAATAACCTATATCTACGCCTAGCAAGAGACGGGCACTGGCAAAGAAAGTGAACAACAGTCTCCTCTTCCTCAGTGGACCTGCATCCACGGCAGAAGTCGTTGAAAGGGAGCCTCATTCTTTCCGCGTGTCTACCCATAACGCAATGACCTGTAAGCACGGCCACTGTAGTCGAGATGACATCACGACCAAGACGAAGTAATCGGCCTTCTATCCATCTTGGGCCAGGTGAGTCTAGCGGTAGAGCAGGACTCCTCATTGACCCAGGATAGGTTGGTGTCCCGAAAGAACTTCCGCGCAATGGTCAGCTTGACCGAGGCAAGTGGCATACCCAATTCAACAGAAGAGGATTCCGGAAGGAGCGCACCAGGTCTGGCGAGCTCGTCGGCCCTACAGTTTCCCGGAATTTCACGGTGCCCGGGGACCCACACCAGAGAGACACTGGTAAAGCGCCCCGAGAGAAGGTCGAGACAGCGGCGACATGCCCTAACGATCCTAGAGCTAATCACGAAACCCGGTAGAGATCTTATCGCGGCCTGACTATCAGAAAAGATCGAGACGCGAGTGAAAGGAGCATCGTTGACGAGGATCCACTGAGCGGCCCGGTAAATTGCCATCACCTCCGCCTGAAACACACTGCAGTAGTCCGGCAGACGGAGAAAAATATTTTGGTCCAGTTTCCCAGAGTAGACACCGCTTTCAACCCCATTATCGAGTTTAGAGCCGTCGGTATATATATCCAGGACTTCCGGGGGGACGACCGTATTAGGATTCCAGTCATCCCTACTTGGAATCAGAGACTGGAAACATCTGTCAAGACAATATTCAGCAGCGGAATAGTCCATGTTCACAGGGGCCACTGGATCAACCTCCAGAATAGAGGAGTGACCAGAAGGTACAATGTGTCAACGAGAGAAGTCAAAGTCCCTTAGTAGCTGTGAATAAAAGTTCTGCGTTATTTAAATGCCTGCAAATTGGAGAATGAATAACTTACAAGCTTGAAACCATTTTTTGTATTGAAAAAAATTTAGAAGGATTTTTAAGTTATTTTACGCATGGTTTGAGTCTTTAATAACTTATGTAAGATTTTTAAGGGTGTGTTTAGGAACCCCTCGTAGGCTAGGTGTACCATCCAACTACCTTGAAGGCGTAAAACCAATTTTTGTATTGAAAAAAAAAAAAATATTTTTAAAAGGATTTTTTAGTTGTTTTACGCATGGTTTGAGTCCTTAATAACTTATATGGCATTTTGAAGGGTGTGCTCAGAAATCCCTTGTAGGCTGGGAGTACTTTCCAACTACTTTGAAAGCTTAAAAGCATTTTTTGTATTGAAAACATATTTTTAAAAGGAATTTTAAGTTATTTTACGCATGGTTTGAGTCTTTAATAGCTTAAGTGACATTTTTAAGGGTGTTCTTGGCACCCTAATATGCTGGGGAATGCCTCTCAACTACTTCTTACAATGGCAGGGAAGAATAGAAGACCAAATGACATCTTTTTTTATCATTGTAAAGGAGATTCCTGATACTAAGGATTCTTATGAACTCAAAATTCATTAGCAGAACGTATCTATCCGTAGGCGATTTGATAAGATCGTGACCTTCAGAAGTCTCTTATATATATGTATATATGTTCCTCTTACTCCCCTAGGGAGCATAGGGGGACTAATGGGGAAGTGAAGCGTTCAAAAGACACGTTCTTTTTCACACAGCCACTCCTTTCCAAATGTCAACCTCAGCCACTGTCCTTCAAGGGCTTGGTGTCCCCTGTCACACTGACGAGGCTCTGACGACCGACCATGGGCGGTATAACCTCAATACTTGCACGGTAAAATCCCGGCAATTTGCATGCCTGGAGGCGATGTTGGCAGCCCCAACGCCAGGATCGGACGCTACAGCCTAATAGGCTGTACGTCTTAAATAACTCTTATTACCGAGAAGTCTCTTAGGATGGTTAGAAAATTCCAGCCAGGAATTGAATGATGGAATATGTATTGTCGGTATTGCAATGAGACCTTGTAGTACCCAAGTAAACTATGTAATGCCTTTTGAACCGCTTGTTCAAAAGCATTTCAAAAATTTTATTTTTATTGCTACGGATACTAAAAAATGTTCCAAATAAACCGTGAACTAAAAAACAAACTAAAAATCGTTGTAGTCTAGCAGATAGTGTGTTGGCTTATTAGACGTAAGGCCACGGTTTAAACTCCAGGCTAGACATCAAAACGAAATATGTTTCTTCAGCGACTTCCTCTTACCAAATTGCTGACAAAAAATCTCAGGGTAAATAAAAATTGCCATGAAAAATTTCGCAAAAAGTCTGTCGTTCGGAATCGACTTTAAACTGCAGGTCCCGCCATTTATGTATAAAAAATTAACACACACAAAATAAGTGGCGTGGAAGCTAGGTCGTAATCCTGACTGAAGGGTTGTACTGATCAATTATGTATGTTATGTATGAAGCCACGAATACTCGCCTGCAAGAAGATTCATCAGACTGTTTACCTTGTCATATAAAAGGCAAGGCAAAGCAGGCGTCAGTCTTATGTGAAGATGCGGAGCGTTTGAAGATAATAGTCGTGGTTTGAAAATCTCCGTTACAAAGATCTGTCGAATAATTGTCTAGCAATTGTTATTGTTTATGCAAAGGGTGTAAACAAAGGAATAACAAACAAAGCCATTGTTGTTGTTTACATCAAGTTGTGAACAGTGGCATTCAGAGGATTGTGTGAATAATAAAGAATTTTAATTAAAACTAAACGTAAATTTATTTTTATTTTTTATTTGCAATCTACGAGTTTAAACGTTTTTAAAAGTTAAAAACATAACAATATGCCTCCCAATAAGCTGTGAACGAAAACAAACTAAAAATTAATTTTTTTGTTGGCAACACGTTTGATTAGTTGGAAAGCTGACCACCCACCATTTGGCCCACTGTTGTTTATAATTTAAAACCACAATATTTATACAGATTTTGTTTTTCCTCTACAATTTTGTTATTTTCTCACCAAAAAAGGTGCTAAAAAAAATGGAAAAAAAACAAAAATTTACAACGAACTGAATTATTAAAACAAGTTTTTTTTTTGTAGAATTCACACCCGATTTTCTATTTTTTTTTGGTTTTTAAAAAAATAAACGAAAAAATTTCCATTACAGCAGAACTGAAAATGTGGAAAAATAGCAGCGCAGGCAACAACAAAACCTGGCATAAATAAATTAGAAATTTTGTCACAGCCATTACGGGTAAAAAAATAGAGAAGTTTTTTAACCACAAAATGAAAAAAAACAATGGAAGTAGTAAAGACGAGAGAGAAAAATCCTACAAAAAATAACACAATAATAACTAAAACAGTCAGAGGATAGGAGGTAATGGAGGCTTTATTACATCAAAGCCCAGGAGAGTGAGTTTAACACGCTTAGAATCAAGCTGAAGCACTCCATTTCGGCACCCTTAAGACGTAGTGTAGTAGGTGGTGTGTTGCTATACTAGACGAGAACCCATGATTCAAACCCCATCTCAGATGTGGTATGATGATGATCCTATCTGGATTTCTTAAAGGCTTTGTGGAGTTGTTCTGATTTCTGGCAAGAGCACACTAATCTGGGCCGCTGAATATGTTCAGAAGTTACATTGGATCTTAGGAATCTCACAGCAGTTGAAATGGAACACAGATTTTTGAAAATATTTCCCAAACGACTTCAGCAGAAGTTTTAATTGCGAGAAGCATGACGAAGCCACAAACAACTTCTCTGTCATTGTTGGGCATTTAAGGCAAAGGATTCTTTGACACACGGAATTTATTGGCACAACGTTTCTATCCAGAGGTGATTTGTTAAGATTCTTGCCTTCAGAAAACTATCAATATGGTTAGATAATGTCAGTCAGCGGATGAAAGAGGCCTTGAAGGAGCCAATCAAATGCTTGCTAATCTAGGATATCTGAAGTTGAGATTTCCATTTCATTTTTCTTCTCTGCCTTTAACACATTTTCCTTCTCTCTTATTTACTTTGACTGTGACACGAGCCTAGCTTTGATATCTGCTGGATATCTTCAAATGCCTGAGAGGAAGCATGCTTCTTCGCACACCTAGCTTCGTAAAATATAACATAGTCTTGCTTGGGTATTTCCCTGCCTATTCGGCCAGGTCAGCATATACTCGTATGGCTCATCGATAAAAATTATAAACCGGAAATAGTAGCAGATGGCATCTCTATCTCAGTCCAGAAATTCTATTTAAACACTCCGATTTTTTTTCGGAATCAACAGTATTTCTCTGTTGAGTTCAATTACAGTTTCTGCTTTCTTATGGTCACTAAATAACTGTACAATTGAGCTCGGAAACTTTCTTTAAGCTTTACTTTGTGGATTATGTTACGTTATCATGGATTACGTTACGGTATCATGGATTACGTTACGTTATCATGGATTACGTTACGGTATCATGGATTACGTTACGTTATCATGGATTACGTTACGTTATCATGGATTACGTTACGTTATCATGGATTACGTTACGTTATCATGGATTACGTTACGTTATCATGGATTACGTTACGTTATCATGGATTACGTTACGTTATCATGGATTACGTTACGTTATCATGGATTACGTTACGTTATCATGGATTACGTTACGTTACGTTACGTTACGAATTCTATTGAAGACTTAACCTCATATATGATATGCCTTATCGGTACTCAGTTCCATGGAAATTATCTTTAATTACCAATGCAGCCTTCAAATATCCAACATTTCCCTTCAATTCTAAAGAGAAAAACCAAAGTAATGAGCTCTTAGACGTCTAATTAATATGAGTCCCTTTAGCAATTTATATTTGCCTTAACAAGTTCCTACTAAAACTTAATGTCTCACAATTTTGTATTTTTTATTGCAACTTAAAGCCGAAAATGACAAGAAGAATTAAAGAGGATTTCAATTGGAATTCATTTATTACAATGCCATGCCATGCCATGCCATGCCACTTACCAGTCATGCATACAATAAACTAATGATTCCCCAGGAAAACAATGGAACGGCGGCGAAAATCAAAAAGAGAACGCGAACGAGAGCAAGAGAAATTAATGTTGATAAGCCAAATTTATCATTGCCTTGGGCACAAAGCAAAACATAAAAAAATTAAAGAGAGAAACAAAGACAGAGAGAGTGAAAGAGAGGGAAAGAGATGGAAATTATTCAAACGAAACGAAATAAAATCATTCAAATACATTGGCAAGTCCTGCTTCAAACTCTAGAAAAAGAAGAAAGAGAGAGAGAGAGAGAGAGAGACAGGGAAGGAGAAAAGATGGAAAAATATTTACAGTAATCACTGAGCGGATTCCAATGAAAATAACCGCGACGAGAAGTGTAGTTTTTTTTCTTCTCCAGCAAAAGGATTTTGATTTAAAATATTTCAATGAAAACCATCATGTGCAGCAGAAAAAAGTAAATAAAAACGATGACAAAGACTCGGCTTGAAGTAACAAAATTTAATATTTAATAACGTAGGATGGCTGATAAGGAGGATACGATTGCTTTTTGTTTTGCAAATTACATGTCCAGGACGCTGTTTTAGACTAAAAACTGGACGCAACTGACAACCGATAAGGCATATCAATTAGGAGGTTAAGTCTTCAATGTAACGTAAAGTAACATAATCCATGACAGCGTAACGTAATCCATGATAACGTAACGTAATCCACAAGATAAAGTTCAAATAAGGTTTCCAGCACAATTCTACGATGACAAAGGCTGGACATGAAGTAACAAAATTTAATGTTTAATAGCGTAGGGTAGCAGATAAGGACTATGACTTATTCTGCAGGAGATAATTGCTTTGTGTTTCGCAAATTACAAACAAAGATGCGCTTCTTAGACTCTAAATTGGACTCAACTGATAAGGAGTTTCATCTACGAATATATATAAATATAACCCGTAACGTAATGTAACATAATCTATTATAAGGTAACGCAATACATGATAAAGTAACGTTATCAATGATAACGTAATTCAATCCATGTTAACGTAACGTAATCCATGTTAACGTAACGTAATCCATGATAACACAACGTAATACATGATAACGTAACGTAATATATGATAACGTAACGTAATACATGATAACGTAACGCAATACATGATAACGTAACGTAATCGATGATAACGTAACGCAATCCATGATAACGTAACGTAATCGATGATAACGTAACGCAATCTATGGTAACATAATGCAATACATGATAACGTAACGTAATCCATGATAACGTAACGTAATCCATAATAACGTAACGTAATCCATGATAACGTAACGTAATCCATATCTTAAAGATTCTACGATGACAATGACTGGGCTTGAAGTAACAAAATTTAATATTTAATAACGTAGGATGGCTGATAAGGACTATGGCTTATTCTACAGGAGAAAATTGCTTTGTGTTTTGCAAATTACAAGTCAAAGATGCGCTTTTTAGACTCAAAATTGGACTCAACTGAATCCCGATAAGGCATTTCATCTACGGGGTGAAGTCTTCAATATAACCCGTAACGTAGCGCAACGTAATCCATAATAACGTAACGTAATCCATAATAACGTAACGTAATCCATGATAACGTAACGTAATCCACAAGGCATAGCTTAAAGATTCTACGATGACAATGACTGGGCTTGAAGTAACAAAATTTAATAACGTAGGGTGGCTGATAAGGACTATGGCTTATTCTGCAGGAGATAATTGCATTTTGTTTTCCAAATTACAAGCCAACGATGCTCTTTTTCGACTCAAAATTGGACTCGACTGAGTACCGATAAGGCATTTCATCTACGAAGTTTAGTCTTCGATATAAAACGTAACGTAACGTAACGTAATCCTTGACAACGTAACGCAATCCATGATAACGTAACGTAATCCATGATAACGTCACGTAATCCATGATAACGTAACGCAATCTATGATAACGTAACGCAATCAATGATAACATAACGCAATACATGATAACGTAATCCACGATAACATAACACAATCCATGATAACATAACGTAATCCATGATAACGTAACGTAATCCATGATAACGTAACGCAATCTATGATAACGTAACGTAATCCATGATAACGTAATGTAATCCATGATAACGTAATGTAATCCACGATAACGTAACGCAATCCAACGCCTAAAACTGAGCTTTCTTCTTCCAAAAAAAAAAAAAAAAAAAACAAAGTTAACAGATTGATTATCAAAGATCGGATAAGTTTCTAATTGCCAATAGATTTGGAGAGCCCTCCATCTGTAATTAGCCCTTTCCAATTAATAATTCAGGATACTCCAGAATATACGATCTCATACAAGACACAACGTGATTAGATGCAGTTTGCTCGAGTCCGATTAGACATGAGTAAACAGATGCATATTTTTACCCTACATAAGCTATGGCAGAATTACTTCAGCTTTTCACAAACGGTTTCTTTTTATCAATTTTCATTGCTTCAGTGCCTTAGACTTCATTGCTTTGGTTCTTGTTTTATTCACAAATGGCTGCCACCCCTGAGCTGAGTTATTCTAGTCTTTCCTGTTTCCTTCTCTAACTTAATCAGGCATCATTTACACTTCTCGCCCTTTAGACGTGCTTAAATGATAACAACTGAAGCATGACACATAAAAAATGACTGATAGAAACACCAACTGCAACAAAGCAACAACAAAAAAAGAGAGAAGAGAAACAATAAATCCCATGAGAAACAGGAGAAAAATATTGTTTTTTTTATTGAAACAAAAAGACACAAACGTTGTGTTAAAAATGTAGAACAGAGTGATTATTAAGCAAGAAAGGGACCAAAAGGGAATGGAAGAGGGAGAATTGAAAGGAGCTGTGAGAAGAAAAACTACCAGCCACTCAACAGCCAACAGTTGCTAAAGCATTGGTCCTGTTGGTAGCTGGTGGTGGCTGCAACATCAACATCAACATCAACAAACGTTTATGAAATGAAACTGCTTGATTACATGCCAACCATAAAGAATTTATAATAAAAACAATAATAATGTGCTCTCTCTCTCCTCTCTCTCTCTCTCTCTTTTTCTTTCTCTTTAAGTTCTTTGTGATTGTGTGTGCGTGACTTACATGCAAGCAAGACAAAATGATAAACTTGCCATGCAAGTTGCTGTAAGTGGAAGTGTAAGTGTGTATGTGTAGGAGAGTACTGTTTGGATTGTAAGGAATATGGGCCATAAAGACACGCACACCAGCTACAGCAGAAATTTGCATTTTGAACGCATTTTATGCAAACGTATTTCTCTCTCTCTCTCTCTCGCTGTCTGTCTCGGTCTCTGTCTGTCTTTGTCTCCGGTATGTTTATGTTTATTTTCGATTTCATGCTTGTGCATTCATGTGTCTGTGTGTGTGTTTCAGTTATGAAAACGTTGCATTTGCCTGATGACCGGAAATTAATTTCGGTCACCACATATCGTGTTACGATTTCCTATCGTTATAGACATTTCTGTGGTCGATTTTATGCCAATAAGTGGGAAGACACACTAACTGCATGTATGTGTATGTACATATGTATGTATCTCTTTGTGTATTGAAATATTTATGTTGTATGTGTGGCAATAATAGTTTAACTTGGCATAGCCACGTTGTGGTAAATGATGGCGATGATGCTGTTGATAATGTCAGTGATTATGACGTTGTTGTTGCGTTAATTGTCCTGCTGCTGTCCTGCTGCTGTCCTGCTGCTGTCCTCATAATCATTTTATTACATTAGAAATGTGTTGCAAGTACATACGGAATGTAGCTGTTTGTTGTTGTTCCTAAGTTTTGTAAGTAGAATTCTAGGCTTTGTATTACAACAAATCACAAGTCTAGGATGCTGTTTTTAGACTCAAAAATGGACTTAACTGAGTACCGATAAGGCCTATCATCTACGAGGCTAAGTCTTCAATATAATCCGTGACGTAATGTAACGTAATCCATGATAACGTAAAGTAATTCATGATAACGTAACGTAATTCATAATAACGTAACGTAATTCATGATAACGTAACGTAATTCATGATAATGTAACGTAATTCATGATAACGTAACGTAATTCATGATAACGTAAAGTAATTCATGATAACGTAACGTAATTCATGATAACGTAAAGTAATTCATGATAACGTAACGTAATTCATGATAACGTAACGTAATTAATGATAACGTAACGTAGGTAATGATAACGTAACGTAATTAATGATAACGTAACGTAATTAATGATAACGTAACGTAATCCATGATAACGTAATTAATGATAACGTAACGTAATCCATGATAAAGTAACGTAATTCATGATAACGTAACGTAATCCATGATAACGGAATGTAAGGTTTTAAAGCAAATAAAACTGAGGCATTTATTGGAAAGCTGTTGTACAAAAGCGTTGAAAAGAAAAAATATCGTTTGGCAGGGTACGGTACAGTCAGGTTGCACTAAGAGCACTACATTTATTTTCAATGGGTACATAACGTTGTTGGATAAACTCCTGAAGCATAATAACGTTGTAATAAAGTGTGTGACTCCCGCTTATAGCGGGAATTCTGTTACAGAATATTTTTTTGAACGTATTAGACAGAGTTTAAAATGCGTTCAAACACACAATGATCGTCATCAACGGTATTGTATGACATATAAAGGGTCCGCCAAATAACTTTTTTTTTGAAAACACTTTAATAAAAAACTACTGAATATTTTCTCAAATTTCTTTTTTTATTTGAAAGTACAATCCTTCCGGTTAATAATGGAAAATAATTTCATTCAAATGGCTGCCTCGGCTGGCCATGCAGTAGCCTACACGATCGGTCCAATTATTAAGCATATTATCGATTGTGTGCAGCTGTATTTCACCAATGGCTTCACGAATATTGTCCTTTAAAGCGTCAATTGTCTCTGGCTTGTCGGCGTAACACTTATTTTTGACGGCACCCCACAAATAAGAGTCCAACGGTGTCAAGTCGCGGTTACGAGGTGGCCAAACGACATCAGCTCTGCGGCTGATAATGCGATTTTCAAAAACAGGGCGCAAAACATCGAGTGTAGCTTTGGCTGTGTGGCACGTAGCGCCGTCCTGTTGAAACCAAATGCTGCCAATATCCTCCTCTTCAATTTTTGTGAACAAAAATTCGTTCAACATGGCCCGATAACGATCGCCATTGACTGTAACGGCCACTTCTTGCTAATTTTCGAAGAAAAATGGCCCAATTATGCCTCTGGACCAAAATCCGCACCAAACAGTGACTCGTTTTGGGTGCGTCGGCTTTTCAATGTATGCGTGCGGGTTTTCTGTGCCCCAAATGCGACAATTTTGCTTGTTTACATACCCGCCAAGAGCAAAAAGAGCTTCATCTGAAAAGATGATTTTTTTTCGCCAAAATCGGCATCTTCTGTGAGTCGATCGCAGTCCCACTTAGCGAAGCGAAAACGCCTTGGATGGTCCATATTCGTCCAGCGGAAGGATAAAACTAATTATCTGTCAAATCAGACATGAGCTAAGTGTTACCATTCACGAAATAATTACTAGTTGAAAAAAAAAACGTTAGATGGCGGACCCGATACAGTAAAGTAATCCTTCCTCCTCATCTGGGCAGACTCTTTTCCCGGGATGGCGTTTTAAATTTTTATAAGTAAAGATTGGACCATCATTCTCTACTCACACACGTGTGGTTCTGCCTTTAGAAGACTTGTTGACTGTTGATGTTGGCTCATCTCTGTTATTTGGTTTTGATGTCTTGTATCGAGACTCTATTTTCGTTTCCCAATAAACCCTCAACGTTCATATATAAAAGGGCATAGACTTAGAAGATGAAGAAGGTAGAACTTACGAGTACTTGAGTGAGCCTCAAGCGAATCTGACTTCAATTGAATTCGCATAATTCATTGCTACAGTTCCTATCCAATTGGGAACAAGTGAGACTGGCTGTGAAGCAAGAAGCAAAGCCAGCGCCTGTATTCAATATTAGTCTTCAGCTGTTCATGATCCGTTTCCCGTCCGTTTTTAAATGGAGAATTTTATTTCAAAAATTCAACATAAAACTTCAAATTTAAAAAAAACAAACAAAAAAGTGCAAATTTTATCTGCTTTGCCACACGCAACATGTAAGTGTAAACTTGGCTTAAGGTTATCTCATGCAAATCCAAGCAAAAGTTTATGCAACAAATGTCCTGTCAGTCTCTAGCCTTTAACAATGACAACGAAATAAAAACACAAACGAAAGAGAGACAGAGAGACAGAGACAGAGAGAGAAACAATCAAGCAAATCATTTACAAGTGTAGCAAATAAACACAAAAACAAATAACATACAATAACAACAAATAAAACACAATAAACTTTTTTCCTACCTCCAAAATAAACCTCTCCCTCCACCCCTTTAGTGTTGCATGTAAATGTTAGGTGTTGGGGGGTGGGTAAAGAGCGATTTACACTTTCAAATAAAATTGCTGAAAGCGAAATTTGGTTTTTATTGTAAAGTGCTGTTGTATTTCCTATTTTAACTGCACTTTCCAAATTTGTTGTTCTGCTCCTCGATTACCCTGGTGTTATAGACGTTGCTGGTGTATTGTTAAAAAACGCGGACATTTTTATTGTTGCACAGTGGTATGCAGGGCTTAAGTTAAGTAAGTTTTTCACACCACTTATGTTGGGTGCGTTAATTTTTATACGTGAGTGATTTTTTAAGACCTGTAGGAAAATTTTTCAAAAAAAAAACACATAAAATTCAGAAAAATGCATGAAAGCTTTATTTGAAACGATAGTACGGTCCATATAATTTAATGTTTGAAGATTATTTCATGCAAATGTTGACCACGACTGCACCTCAAATGGTCCAGCCGCTTAGTCCAATTTTTGGCATACTCTTTCCAATATTTCGGCCGGTGACTCACGAATAAATGCTTCAATGTTGTCTTCCAATGCGTCAATTGAAGCGGGATTGTCTGTAGAGACATGAGCTTTAACATAGCCCCACAAAAAATAGCCTAAAGGCGTTAAATCGCACAATCTAGGCGGCCAATTGACCGGTACCGAACGTGAAATAAAATGTTCACCGAAATCGCCTCTCAAAAAGTCCATTGTTACGCGTGCTGTGTGGCATGTGGCACCGTCTTGTTGAAACCACATGTCATGCAAGTCAAGCTCTTGCATTTTGGGTAAAAAAAAAGTTGGATATCATCTCACGGTAACGCTCACCATTCACAGTTACGTTACGATTCGCAGCAGAATCTTTGAGGAAGTACGGTCCAATGATGCCACCCACCAGCCCATCAACCGCACCAAACTGTGTCTTTTTCTGGATGCATTGGTAGCTTTTGCAATGCTTCTGGCTGATCTTCACTTCAAAATCGACAATTCTGCTTATTTACGTATCCATTGAGCCAAAAATGAGCTTCGTCGCTGAACACAATTTTTCGATAAAGAAGTGGATCTTCGGCCAACTTTCCAAGAGCCGCCCATTCACCAAAAATTCTGCGTTGCGGTAGGTCGTTCGGCTTCAATTCTTGCACCAGCTGTATTTTGAAAGGCTTCACACCCAAAATCCTTCCGCAAAATTTTCCACGTTGTTGAGTAACAGAGGCTCAATTGCTGCGAACGGTGACGAATCGATAATTGATGGTCATCATTAACACTGGCCTATACATCTGCGATATTTTCTTCAGTTCGCATACATGAGTAGTAGTTTAAAGTCGAGAGATTTTTTAAAAACTTTTCATGGCAATTTTTTATTTACTTTCAGAGTTTTTGCCAGAAATCTGCTGAGAGGAAGTCGCCGAAGAAATATTTTTATTGAGTTGGAGATGTCTGACGTGGGGTTTGAATCGTGGACTTACTTCTAGTAAGCCAACACACTACTTACTAGGCCACGGTGACTTTAGGTTACACAACAGGAAACCTGAAACGTTTCTTCATATTGAAAAAAAAGTTTCGCAACCATGGATGAGAGACAAGAACCATAGACATCCAGGCTTTTGTCAGAATTTCATAGACACGGTGCAGATTTTTTTTGTCGTTGGTATGTCGTTCTATTCCACACAGAATGTTAGGTTAGAAACGGCGATTTTTCTTGCTCCTAGGTTACTATGGTATTGCTGGCAGCTTGCAAGCAATTGGTATGTCGTTCTCGGCTTGGTCCTAGGTTACTATGGGATTGCTGGCAACAATATTCTTGTTGAACTGTTCAGGAATGGCTCTGCAAGAGTGTTTAGGAGAATAAGAAAGTTAAAAAAATTTGTGCAAGCATTTCCCTGCTTTTGTTCCACTGTACCTTGCAACTAAACTTATCAAGTTTCTATTTTTTTTTTAATTTTTTATGTGTGGGTTTGAAAACAAAAAAAATATATTTTAAAGGAATCCAAATACTTGTAAAACTCTCATGTAACTTTTACGGGCACTAAAGCCCTTTTTTTTACAAAAAACGGGGGTAGTGTGAGAAGAAAGGGTCATAAAATAAAACAATTTGCAAACTTCCATTGCCACCCTCTAATATGTAGGTGCCTTACAGTATGTAGAAAAATAAGGGGTAGAATTCTTATGCATTTAATATATGTGTGTGTGTGTGAGGGATAACACAATACAATGCCAACTTCAGGGTCTAAGCTAATTGACTTGGGAACATGAACACATGTTGCTGCACTCAGCACAGTACAACACTCCACTGCAGTGCTTTGCTTTGCCTTGTTCGTCACCCAACTCAACTCTTTGCTTAGTTGCCTGTGTCCTTTATACCATCAAACTCTCGCGTTCTCCCTCTTTTCCTCACTCTCTCTCTCTCTCTCTCTCTTTGCACTGAACCATATTCCTGTACTGTAACTATTATTTTGTCTTTTTTTGTTGTTTTTTTAAAATAATTTTTTTATTTTTTCCACTGCAACAATAACAATGTGGCCCTGACAACAATATGAAAATAACAAGGCAATGTTATAGCAGAGTGGCTGGGCAAACCAATACGCATATGTACATACATATGTGAGGAGGATTTGACAATAAAAAAAACACGAGTGAAAATTTTTTTTTAAAAGTTTTTTCTCTCTTTTAAAACAAATTTTTTTTAATTGAAATTGAATGTTTAAAATGCCTAAAATTAACAGCAAATTATTGTTAACAAAAAAAGAACTGAAAAACTATTTTAAAAACAAACGGAATTAATGTTGACATTTTCCAAGCAAATGACAGAAGAATTTATTTGACATTTTCGTTATAAAAATAAATTATTATTGATTTAATGTGTTAATAAATAACACAATAACAGTATTTATGTATTTACGGTTAGCCTTGATATTTAAAATTAAATTTCTTTTCATTCATATTTTACTAACGAAGGCGTATGATTAATATTAATTGAGGATTATTTTCTTTAGACATGACTTTTGTTGCCTGTAACTTGGGTTCAAGAAAAGCGATTGGAAAACTTTTGATAGCATTGAAAAGCTAAGATTTTAAGCTAAAATAATTGTATGTATTGTTTTACCATTGCTGGATTGAGTGCTGCTTGAGAGCTTGTCAAAAATGAACATAATGAGGCCTTTATGCTAGGCAGACCATTGGACATGACATTTGTTGCCTGCAACTTGGGTTCAAGAAAAGCGATTGGAAAACTTTTGATGGCATTGAAAAGCTAAGGCTTTAAGCTAAAATAACGGTGTGGATGGTTTTACCATTGCTGGACTCAGTGCTGCTTGAGAGCTTGTCAAAAATAAACATAATTAGTCATTTATGGTAGGCAGACTATTGGACATGACATTTGTTGCCTGTAACTTGGGTTCAAGAAAAGCGATTGGAAAACTTTTGATAGCATTAAAAAGCTAAGACTTTAAGCTAAAATAACGGTGTGGATGGTTTTACCATTGCTGGACTCAGTGCTGCTTGAGAGCTTGTCAAAAATAAACATAATTAGGCGAATATGCTAGGCAGACTATTGGGCATGACATTTGTTGCCTGTAACTTGGGTTTAAGAACAGCGATTGGAAAACATTTGATAGCATTGAAAAGCTAAGATCTTAAGCTAAAATAATTGTATGTATTGTTTTAGCATTGCTGTATTCAATGTTGCTTGAGAGCTTGTCAAAAATAAACAAAATTAGGCGCTTATGCCAGCCAGACTATTGGGCATGACATTTGTTGCCTGTAACTTGGGTTCAATAAAAGCTATTGAAAAACTTAAGATAGGATTGGAAAGCTAAGACTTTAAGCTAAAATAATTGTATGAATGGTTTTACCATTGCTGGACTCAGTGTTGCTTGAGAGCTTGTCAAAAATAAATATAATTAGGCGTTTATGCTAGGCAGACTATCGGACATGACATATGTTGCCTGTAACTTGGGTTCAATAAAAGCGATTGGAAAACTTTTGATGGCATTGGAAAGCTAAGACTTTAAGCTAAAATAACTGTATGAAAGGTTTTACCATTGCTTGACTCAGTGTTGTTTGAGAGCTTGTTAAAAATAAATAAATTAGGCGCTTATGCTAGACAGACTATTAGACATGACAATAGTTGCTTGTAACTTGGGTTCAAGAAAAGCGATTGGAAAACTTTTAATGGCATTGGAAAGCTAGGACTTTAAGCTAAAATAATTGTATGGACGGTTTTGCCACTGCAGGAGTCAGTGTTGTTTGAGAGCTTGTCAGAAATGAACATAATTAGGCGCTTATGCTAGGCAGACTATCGGGCATGATATTTTTTGCTTGTAACTTGGGTTCAATACAAGCGATTGAAAAACTTAAGATAGGATTGGAAAGCTAAGACTTTAAGCTAAAATAATTGTATGCATTGTTTTACTATTGCTGGACTCAGTGCGGCTTGAGAGCTTGTTAAAAATAAACATAATTAGGCGTTTATGCTAGGCAAACTATTGGACATGACAACTGTTGCCTGTAACTTGGGTTCAAGAAAAGCGATTGGAAAACGTTTGATGACATTGAAAAGCTAAGACTTTAAGCTAAAATAATTGTATGTATTGTTTTACCATTGCTGGACTCAGTGTTGTTTGACGGCTTGTGTGATAGGGTGTGAATAATAATGCCTTTTCCTTTCCCACAAAAGTTAGTGAATAGGCCCGATACCTTAAAAGTTTGCCGGCAGAGACATTAATGACTTTTAAGTTCAATTGATGGAAGAGGAAGACAATAATTATGCAGCCACCAGCTGTTTAGATTGAAAACCAAACAAAATCCTTCAGTTTAATATTGTCAGTTCAGTGCAGAGTTTATTTTTGAAGCAGCCGCAGCAGCAGCATGCTTTAGAAACCTTGAAAGTTTCTTTTTTTTTAGTATTTAAGCCACTATTTAGTCAGAGCAGCCAGCGAAACCAGCCAACCATTTAAACCACTGGAAAAGTTAATCTGGCCAACAGAATTTTTTACCTGCTTTACCTACCTCCTTTACTTTTTTAATGTTTTTTATTCGTTTTTTTTTGTACTCTTTTTGGCTTTTTGGATTTTAAAAAAGGATTCCACAGCATAGAGAATGGACGGACGAACTGAAATTGAAATTAAATGTGAAGCAATTTGTTGAAAGCCCAAGAAGAAAGAGAGAGAGAGAGCAGGAGAGAGCGGATGCAATGTAATGTTGTAATGCTGCTGCTGCTGCTGCTGCTATGGCTAACAGGGATGGATGTTTGCCATGATAATTTTATCGCATTTAGACAACATCAGAAACCACTTATGAAAACTAAAACTGACTGACTAAATGAACGAATGAACGAACGAATGAATGCATGAATGACTGAATGACTGAATGAATGCATGAATAAAAGAAAGTAAAGAGAAACGCGGGCTCATATTTGTTTAAAGCCAGTTGGCTCGTTGGCTGACTGCAGCATTTACTAAAGAAGACATAAGTTAGAGGCTCCATGAGTTTTAAATTTGAAAGAGGTAGATTATGTGTGAGACAGAGAGAGAGAGAGAGAGAAAGAGAGACTGTGTTTATTTAGCAATTGTATAATAAGGACAAGGTTTTCATTTTATTTCAAAATGTTGTTTTTTTTCCTTTGTTTTTTCTGTTGTTTTTGTTCGTTGTATGCAGTTAATATAACCGAAAATAGTCCATGAAGGCCAACAGCGTTAATGGCTAGAAAATTATTATTATTGCTATTGTACTACAGCAACAAACAAAGCCAACAAAAGTACACACTAACCAACAAATGACAATGAGGCACGTGTGTAATAAACTGATTCGTTACTTTAGAGGCATAGAAAATGGAATAAAAAAAATTAAAAATGTCACCGCAAATTATAGTTTTAAGCTTAAAGGCCTATTTAGTGACCTTCAAATCAAAATTATAGGTTATATGGCCCATTGTAATAGCTCAGTCGCTCATTTTCCGTAATTCTGTAACCAAACAGGGGTTTTTTGAGGCCAATTAGACTTCTTATAACCATTCTCTACAGATCAGTCAGATCTTCTTTCTCCTTCTTTGATATTGTGCTGGACACTTACACAATAGCTGAGGAATACTTCCTTATTTACTTAAATGGTCTTTACATCCTTAAAGTCAGGATTACAATCTAGCCTCTCACACCACCCATATAAAGTCATTGTACTTATGTACATATTTAAGTTCAAAAATAAAACACTTAAAAGAAATTTGTTAGTAATTAAAGCTAGCGTCATTAAATTTTTTTCAAAAATGGAGAAATTTTATATCATTTTCAGGAAAAAATTGTTTAAAGTTTAAACAGTCTCTCCCAGTGTTGTTTATTGACATATAAGGGCAGCAATAATTTTTCATCATCTTAATCTATGGGTGGTATAAATATTAAGGAGTCAGAAGCTCTTGACATTCTGCGCATGAAAATTCAGTGTAATGTTGTTTGAGGTTTCTCGACCGTATACAGGAGAGGGCGTAGTAGCTCGTTAATGACGGTAGTGTATCCAACTCCATTGCATAGTTTGTGTTTCACTGTTCTATCGCTACTTTAAAAGTATTTTGCTCGAACGAAATAAGAGGACTTGTTCCCGAAAATCATATATTCCTACGTAATGCTCGTCTTTCTCGGCCAGGACAACCGTATGTTGTCGATTAGCCAGTGGATCGCACTCTGCATTACAGAAAGAGTACGTTTTTTAGTCGGACTATTCGTATGTGGAACTCAATTCCTGCAGAGGTCTTTCCTGTTACTTATGGTACAAAAATATACAAGCCTAGTGTCCATAAGCACTGTTCTCTCTTTCCTTCTTCCCATAACATATTTTCATAGTTCCAAACACAATGCCGCCCATCCCCTGAGTGTTGGTCGTACGAAACAAAAATAACGGCGCTTGCGTTTGTTCTTCCGGTGGTAATATCGGAAGCCATACTCGAATTTTTAAAATTGTCTGCAACGACAAGTGATAAATTATTCTCAACTGCGACGTTTTTTAGGACTTGTATTTTTTTTGGCTTTTAAGGGATTAAAAAGGAATAAAATACAGAAAAAAAATCATCACATGTATTTGAAAGTAACTTAAAAATATAATACTTAAGGTGGCTTTTAATGTACTAAAGTTAGGAATATGATGTAAATTTTTAATTTTTTAAAATCGTCAAAATCGTCAAAATAAGGGCATAATTCGTCAAATCGTCAATATGATATTTTTGGAGCTCAAAGTCGTCAAAATGACGATAAATCGTCAAATCTGGCAGCTATGTATGCAAGGAATGTAGTTGAACGAATCGTCTTTACAATACGTAAGTGAATGCAGTTTTAGACACTAAGACTAAGGCATTGTGGTCTGCAAAGCCTAGTCTTGTCGCTGTATATCTTGGTGTTTCAAATTCCATAATAGGATCCCAAGCACTAAGCCCTGCCGACACAACATATTTCTTCTCTTTATCATCCTTCGGTTTCAAAATTAGCAGTTGTAGACATATTGAAAAGAGTTGCAAAGAGGGCGTTCAAGGCATTGAAGGCGTGTTTAATATCGCGTAATAACCTCCATATTCTATTTATATTGCGTCCCTTGCCGTTGCCAATATCTTCTTTATCTCGTCTAGAATACTGGACGCTGCACTATGTGGCATTTACCCTGAAAACCTGGCCAAAAAGGCAAAAATGAATTTAAGAAACTGAGTATGCAGTTCGATAGACAACAAACAAAATTTTGCATTATATAGTGAATTTTCACGACTTTAAGTTGAGATTTGTAGACTTGAGACGATGTCAAAGACAGGAAAGTGAAGAAAATTAAATGCGTTTTTGGTGTTTTTTTGAAATTTTAATAGGTTTATATGATATTTCTTTGTGGCTAAACGAATAAAGGTTTTATATTGATTCTTTTTTTATTTGAAAGCTATGAGCAACTGCTACTTTGAGTTTTTTTTTTTATATATATATCTCATATATTAATGTTAAAATTATTCGTTAAAAATTTAAAAATTATAAAAATTTCACATTTTTTTACCCTTCCTAAAAAAAGATAAGTATTTTAAAGGTGAAAGTAGTTTTTAGTAGTTTAATGTTATATACCACAAGAAAATATGAACTCTCTACATTCAGGAACAGAAAGAAAAGTTTGCGCAAATTTGCGCAATTATTTTTGGCGATGTTTTGAAAATTTTACTTTTTGTTGAAAAATTAAAAAAAATTAGACGTAGTGTAATAAAGCCATAGGAAATAAAGCCATATGGCGTACGAATTATGCGAATAAATTCAGTAGAAACGATACCAATCGAGATGTCCTGAATAGGTTACTTTTAAGCAGTGACCCTTTTATAAGCTGCAGTACACAAAAATCGCATTTGCATCAGATACTATTAAATTACTCCTTCCTGACATTGATGATGAAAATGCCAACGATTTTATTTTTAAGTTAAGTATTAAATAATGTAAAATAAATATTATGAATAAATATTAATTATCATAGAAGTTTAAAAACTTAATTACATATGTACGTATATCGACTATTATAACAATATGAGATGTATGTTTGATTTTCTTAATGGACTGTATGTGGTACCTAGGGGCACTTATGATCCGATCATAATAAAATGTGATCATAAATGATTCACATTCATATTAAACATGTTCATGTCGAATTTCATCGAGGTAATAAAATTTTTAAGCCAATTATAATTGCTAAACATATATTCTTAAGGGGCCCTATATTGGACCAAGGGGCAATTTTTACCGACCATAACAGAATTTGGTAATATGATTTAGATTTACAAAATACACGTTCATACCGAATTTCATCACGATACCGATGTTTTTAAGCCATTTATAAGCGCAAACGTGAATTTCCAAAGGGGACTTTATATGGGGACCAGGGTCAAATGTGATCCGATTTTCACCAAACTTTACACCATGATTTCTTAGTGCGCAGACCTGATCCATGCTAAATTTTATCATGATTGTTGCATAATTACCATAATTATGTGTAAATAAGTGCAATTTCGAGATGAATTTGTATGGGGGCTAGGCGAAATCACAGACCGATTTGAACCAAAATCAGTTGGGTTCATCCTTGGGCCTAATTATCACTAACACTATCAAAAAATTCCAGCCATTAACTCATAAAACACTTCTATTAATTTTGGGCAGGTTTTCAGGCAAAATGCCACATAGTGCGCTGTTTGGATGAGGAGGAAGTAGAATTGCAACCACACTTTATCTCTGAATGCTCAACTTTATTTGTAGGAGGACTAAGTACTGGTAATTGTCAGAAAACCATCTGCCTCGGAAGTGTGTCACTGTCGAAACTAATTTGTCAGGAGTTTTTAAGAGAATCACTTGGAATTCATCAGCAGTTTTCAAGGGAACCACAAAGAATACGTCAGGAATTTTCAGGGGAATCAAATGGTATATTGAAGAGTAGTTTCAGGAAAGGGTTTTCTCAGGGTCAAAGGCTACCAAATTAATTTGTGAAACATAATACGAAGCACAAAAAGAAATGATTAAAAAAAATTGTATGTAAAGACCCTTTAAATGGTATTTTGGTAGAACATTTAAACCCTTTTCGCATTCGTTAACCCCTTAAATGGTTTACATGCCTCCAGGTCTACATAGCCTTTTATTTTAATTTTCTTTTCTCAACGTATAGCTTTATATAGTGTGGTATTATCAACCCCATTGCTTACTGCTTTATCATTTCGATTTAATTAAACATCCTCCCCTCCTCCTTCTCTCACTATAAAAATCATTTTAATTTCCTGTCATTGTGAAATCCTTTTTTCTTTCCTTCTTTCCTTCTTTCTTTTGTTCTTTTATTATTTCGTGTGACTCTTAGGAATTCTTTGTAAATTGTTCTTTAACTACACTTGCTTGCTCTTGCCTCTTCCCTAGAAGCTGTTGCAGCATTTACTGCATTGTAGGAGAGCGGATGTTACAAGTCTCATGTGGCATATAATGCTTGGCTGCTACAATCAACAAGACTTGGCTTACTTTTGCCACACAATCAATCTCTCTCTGTCATATTGTTGTGTGTGTGATAATAAAAGCCAATTTAATGAAGGGGGGCAGAGGCGCCTTCCCCCCTTTTATACCATAACAATACACCCCTAAACAAATAAAAAATTTTAAACGAATTTTAAATTCAGAAAAAAACGGAGTTGAAGAGAAAATTTTTTGAATTTTTTTGACAAACTTTTTCTTATAAATTGTTGTTGTTTTTGCTGTTTTTTGCGTAAATATTATTCATAAAATATTGTAATTGTTATAATAAAACCAAGAAAAAGAAGAAGCAAGAAACGGAGAGAAAAGTTTTAAAGAATGACTCTTAATTTCTTACATTTTTATACTGACTGATGACACATGTTTGTGACATTTGGTTCCTTAATAATACGTACGTACGTATGTACATACGAAGAAGAAGAACTTAATGAATGTTTTTCTTGTTTTTTGTAAACAATTTTCTTAACACAAACCCCCCATTATTTATTCAACACCATAATTGTTTAAACAAATTTAAAGCAAATTGGAACAAAAAAAAATCTGTTTTTGAAATTTTTTGTTTATAAAATTTGAATTTCTTTTAGAAAATTTTATTTTTTCCACAAACAAAATTAAATTTTTGTTTATTACGTAAGATAGCACATAGTCTAGGCTTTTCAAAACACTTTAATTTGATTAAATTGCAGCAGAATTAACAAAGTTATGAGGACTTTTACGAAGATACCCCTGAATTAATATTAATCATACGCCACCGGATAACACGGTTTTACTTAATGGAAGCTCACTTGAGCTTATATAAAGGCTCGTTCGAGTAACACATGAAGCGATAATGGGGTCTGTTTAACAGCTTTGAGTTCATTGTACCCTGAATTTATTTGTCGATTCTGCAAGTATGGAAGGAATTGAAATTAGTTTCTCTCGTACGACAATCCCAAATTCTTATGGAGGCAAAATGTAGCTTTAACAGCTCAGAAAGCTTATGCCAACCTCTCTATCTTCAAACAGGCCGTTGCTAAAAGATGAGAGACTCAAACCCTTTGCCTTGGTTAAATGGGTCAATGTTTAAACCTGTAAAGCTTTGTGGGCGACCTATATGGTGGGCCTAGACCTGGCCATGCATAAAACGGAATTACTGCTGATCACTGGTCGTCATATCCCCTTGCAGGTAGACATGAGTATAGGAGACGAGGTAATTAGGACCAAGAGCTCGGTGAAATACCTGGGAATAAGGCTGGATTCCAGACTAACATTTTCGCATCAGATTCAGTACTCGGCTAACAAGGCCCAGAAGATCGTTGGACAGCTCAGCAGATTAATGGCGAACATTGGAGGCCCGCTACCGGCGAGACGGAGACTCCTGATGGAGGTTGGAAACAGCATTATGCTTTATGGGAGCGAAATTTGGGCCGAAACACTGGATGTTAAGAAGCGGACAAACGCACTGGTATCGGTGCAGAAAACGGCTGCATTGCGTATCGCATCGGCATATCGTACAGTGTCCGCTCCAGCCGTACTGGTGATAGCAGGTATAATCCCTGTGGATCTGCTGGCAGTGGAGCGGATGAATATTTATAAGGCGAAATCGGCTGGAAATCACATAACCGGTTATTTCAGTGAGAACACCATTTCAAAATGGCAACAACGATGGAACGAGGAAAATAGAGGAAGATGGACGGCGAGACTTATTCCAGGCATAAGGCCATGGATTGGTCGGAAATTTGGAGAGGTAAATTACTACGTTACACAGATGCTATCGGGTCATGGATATTTTAGAAAATATCTGCACAGAATGGGCAAGACCGCCTCCCCTTACTCTTTACGAGGAAGGGGAGATCATTGATGACGCAGAGCATACCGTTTTCGAGTGTGCACGCTGGCACTGACGTCGATAGTTGGGACGATCACAGCCGGTAACATTAGCACTTCAGCACCCTACTATCTACTACTAAACATATTTCCTAGTCTTGCATATGTTCCATATTTTCTTTTACGCTCTTGTTAATGGCTCCTGTAGTGGTTTCATCGTTCATGTGGTTCTATCGCTCTGCACTGACGTCGATAGTTGGGACGATCACGGCCGGTAACATTGTCGGGATTATGATCGCGAGTAGGGAAAATTGGACCTCAGTGGCGAATTACGTGGTGAGCATTCTAAGACTGAAGAAGAGGGATCTTGAGGCTGCGGAACATGTAGGCACGCCGGGATAGATGAAACTGGCACAAGGGTCAAGCGAAATTCGAAGCAGGGACCCGGACGAAAGGAATTGTGGAGACACTTAGATGTCTCTTCAACTTTCGACACGCAATCCGGACGCGGATATGAACACGCAGGGGCCAAAGGGACTCCACTCCGAAATAATACCACCGTAGTCCCGGAGTGGGCACAACAAGTCCACAGGAGACGAGGGCAGGATTTAGTGGGTGAGGGCCCCACACACGGAGGACGTGACGACTTCCTCTATGGTGCGGTTAGGTACATTTACCCCTCCTTGGCGTGAAAAAACCAAAAAAATCTGGTGGGCAGCAGCTGCAATATTATGTAACTGCAGAACATTAATACTCACAGGACGCCACCAAACATGCTACATTCTTAATTGTTACTTACTTAATTGATCATTATAACCCTTTAGTCAGGACTACGACCTAGTTTCTCACACCACTTATGTTGTGGGTGTTAATTTTATCCATGAGTGGCGGGGCCCGACAGTTTAAAGTCGGCTCGTATCGACCTGCTTTAGGTTAAACTTTTCATACCGATTTTATATACTGAAGATCTCTTACTCGGTATCAGTTTTGCAACATGATTTATGGCCACTACTGTGTCCTGACTTAGACGTTAGAAAGTGGGCATTATTACTAAGTACTGGGCTTACATATGTCTTAACGTATGGATTACTTCCCTTAATGACATTCCAGAAGTTGACAACATAAGTTAGAAGAGGAAAAAGTTATGCCTTAACGTATAGATTACCTCTCTTAATTCCTGCTCTTCTAGCACCAGCTAACTCATGAAGAAAAGTGACTTCTGCATGAAATCAACTGAAGCAAAACGAATCCTTTGTCTAACTGCTGCTTACACTGCCACTCGCTTATGTTTGTATGCAAAAAAATTGCTCAAACAGTACCCCATAATTGATTACAATTAGTTGGCGAAAAAGGGCCTATCATTGGCACAGAATACCAATGAGCCTGTAACCCCCTCTGCTGTATATCCTTGAAAACAAAACGTAACCAAAATTATTTTTTGTTTGCTTTTGTTGTTGTTTTTGTTATTGTATGGCATGAATTGTCATATTCACTAATCCAAATGAAAGGTTGACAGATGTGATGTGAATGCAAAAGAACAGAAAAACCACATGGATTTTTTGTAACGAAAATTTCTTTCTTTTTCTGTTTTGTTGTTGTTGTTGTTGTTGTTGTGGTTTGTGTTGAACACAACATATAAAAGGCGATGAAGTGTTAAATGGGTCCTTTGGGGTATTAAAATAAGAAAAACAAAAAGAAATTCATGCGTTTTTATTGAGAGACAATCACAGACACAAACAAACAAGTGTGAACAAAAAAATTTTTTTTTGGGGTTTTTGGAAAATATTTTTCAGAAATTTTGTAAAAAGTCTAATAAACTTTGGAGAGCACCAAGTAAGGCATTGATTGTTAACCCCACCACTCCAACAGATTAAAATTAACGAAACACGCAGGCACCACACTACGCAAGCATTTGTTGAAGACAGGAGATGGAGGAGGGGGGAAAACGTCCTTTCAGACATAAGTAGAGACACAGGAAAATCGAGTTGTACATACGTCTGACGCACATTCTTTAAAGAAGGAATAACGAAAAAGATCAGCGATGATGGCGATGGATAAGACAGTGGCAGTGAAGATGCGATATTGTCTCCAAATGCAATTCATCTTAATACACTGCAGATAAGCAGCTGAAATCCCAGACCCCTGTTGATGATCTGATATCACAATATTGTTACGAAAATTAAAATAAATCTAGACACTGGTGTTTTGCTTTTACATCGTTTAACATTAAAATTATAAACAAAAGCTACAAAAACAAAACAATGCAAGTAAACAATCCTGTTTACAAATTATCGTGGTACTTAATATAACAAAAAACACCAGCATAAAAAAATGGTAAACAAGTAAACAAAAATCAACAGCAACACAACAATAATAAATGTAAACAACATTATAGAAAAGATATTCGCCTTCAAGGGCATTCACCAGACAGTTTATCCTGCCATATAAACGGCAAGGCAAAGCAGGTGACTGAACACAGTCAGTATTGTATGAAGACGCAATGCGTTTGAAGAGAGTAATCGTGGGTTGAAGATCTCCGTTATAAAGATCTGTCGAATAATTATCTAGTAATTGTTATTGTTTATTATTATTATTATTTTAAACGTTTTAAAAAGGTAAACCGATAAACAGATCGGTTGAATCATCTCTTTTGTGATCCCATTGGGATATCGAATTGCAGAAATAGGACTGCCAAAGTTATCCTGTTTCTAAGGATACTACTGTGCCCGGAAAGCTTTCCATTTGGGTTCTGCAGTCATATACGATTGCCTTGCAATCAATTCTACCTTCTTCACTTCTGCTTGACTGTCAATGTAAATCACGTAGGAATCAGCATTGTAAGGAGCGAACCAAGTTACAGTCTAAAGTTCTCTCATAATCACGCCTCCAATCGCAAGATATGGATCGCACTACCAAAACTAAACTTTAATAAAACTTCTTGTGACAGCATAGTAGGTGCCCTATTGTATTTTGCTTCTGCCATTATCCGTTGCAGTTTTTCTCAGCAGTTTTATAGGAGGAGTATGTAATAAACATCCGAAGAAGGTAGTTTAGTACCTGCTAAACTGCAAACGAGACCGTTAAAGATTAGGTGACCCTAAGCGCCGTACAATGCTTGACATATAAAGAGAATTTGATTAAAAGTAGACTGATAGGTCTCACTAACCCTAGCAAAACACAAAGACGTAATTAGCTGCACCATTTACAAGACTCTGCAATAAACACAATGTATCTTTTCTTTAGAAAATTGCAGAGACTAAAAATTTTCAATAGAAAATGACATGAAACGAAAAAAATTTTCTATAGAAAATTGCTTTAGAAAAAAATTTGCTATAGAAAGCTGCATGAGACAAAAAATATTCTATAAAAAATTGCATGAGACAAAAAAAGTTCTGTGTAAAATTGCATGAGACAAAAAAAATTTATAAAAAATTGCATGAGACAAAAAATTTTCTATAAAAATAACATGAAACAAAAACATTTATATAAAAAATTGCATGAGTCAAAAAATTGTCTATAGAAAATTGCATGAGACAATAAAATTTGTAAAGAAAATAGCATGAGACACAAAATTTTCTATAAAAATAACATGAAACAAAAACATTTATATAAAAAATTGCATGAGTCAAAAAATTTTCTGTAGAAAATTGCATGAGACACTAAAATTTGTAAAGAAAATTGCATGAGACACAGAATTTTCTATAAAAATAACATGAAACAAAAAAATCTATAAAAAGATTGCATGACACAAAAAATTTTCAATAGAAAATTGCATGAGACAATAAAATTTGTAAAGAAAATTGCATGAGACACAGAATTTTCTATAAAAATAACATGAAACAAAAAAATCTATAAAAAATAGCATGAGACAAAAAATTTTCTGTAAGAAATTGTATGACACAAAAAATTTTCAATAGAAAATTTCATGAGACAAAAAGTCGTTCCAAAAGTTTTTTTGCTTAACTCATTCTGGGTCACAGAATGTTTGCTAGTGCACATAAGCACCCAGGAGGCATTGTTTATATAAATCGACTTCATTTGAAATAATCTGTGATGTTAATGAAAAAAAAAATTGTGTGAAGCCCTTGCAACACAGTAAATTGCATGGTGCTTGACAATAATGCACTAACAGGGACTGCTTAAGGCTTAGGCAGACAGCCAAAGGGATATTAACTATGCGATGAAAGGAGCAAAAGAGGGTCGTTGACTGCAATTATAACAGACAATGGCCTTAAAGTAGCTAATTTTGTTGGCTTGTAAAAATATCATCTCATAACGTTTATTGCTGTTCAACTGGTTACTCAACCATTATATGGTTTTGCATTGTAGTCCTCTACCACACTAGGGTAATATCATACAAGTTTTTGTTATCGTTTTTTTTTTAATTTCTCGAAAACATTATTGCAATATGCCATGCTTTTCACAATCTAACCATGAACAAATTTGTGAAATTGTGAAATCATTTCCTTGTTATTCAACGAATGTCATGAGCAATTTTCAAAAATTTTCATTTCGTTTCCCTAAGACAACCCCAAAGTTTATGCTACAGAAAGCAGAAGCAGAAAAAGAAGAAGTGACCACCACCAACACAAGAGACAAATTTTTATACGTGTAAAATGTATACAGTAAAGCAAGTGTTTCCCATTGTTCAGTTTCCCTCTCTCCTTTTCTCTCTCTCTCTCTGTGTTCACTTTGTGCTACTTTGCATTTTTATTTATGTTGTCACATTTGTGGTATGTGTTTTTGTAATTTGTTGTTATTGTTGTAAATGTTAAGCTCGAATGATTTCGTAAAAATGTTAAATATTCCAAGCACGTGGCTTTTTCTTTATTTGAGCAACTGATTGTTGTTACAATTTCTAGTTCGTTTTTCCATTTTTTCTGCTGTTGTTGCTTTCTTCCTGATGGCTACCTATTTGCACACACTCTATGTTACTTCGTTTCTCTTACTCACTCTCTCTCTATCGCTCGTGCTGTAGTCTTTGTTTAATTCAACAAAACGGCAAAAAATGTGTCGTGTGACCTAAACAAAACACAGCAAAACACAACAAAAAGCAAAACAATACACGAAAGCAAAACGAAGTGTAAAATACTTGTTTTTTTTTGTTTTTCTTATGCTAACTAAGCCTGTGTATGTAAATACGTTTGCTGTGGTTGTTGTTGTTGTTGCTTTTGTTATTCTTAATGCTTGGCATGCAATTGAAAGAATTTTAAGCGCAACACTTAAAAGAAAAACGAAACGAAAAAATCTCTCACACACGCACACATACAGTAGTAACACGTAATTGAAATACTTAAACAAATATTTATAAGCACATACACATACATACATATACATATATTGAAATATGAATGTATGTAATGTAGTTTTGTATATACATATGTACGTGTACGTATGCTTATATGTTAGTATTGGTGTAATTTACACGTAAACAAAAATTTCAACATGATTTCGTACATATTCGCACATGAGTAATTACGTTTTTGCTTCGTTTTTTTGTTTTTTCTTTTTACTGTTGGACATGGTGTACGCTGTACAGGGGTTGAGTAAAATAGAAAAGAAAAGAACCAAGCAATGAAGGCTTTGTTTGGCCAGTTTTTCACTCTGTTTTTGGGCAATTTTTTAAGCCGAATTAAAGTAACTTTTACGAAATTTAGGCGAAATCACGTGATGGAATGTTTCAAAGTGCCCTGTTGTTGATATTTATGGTTTTGTCTCTCGATTTATAGGAATACTGGGTGTCCAAAGAGTTCGATAAAGAAAATTGCAATGAAAAGTTTCTCAAAAATCTGGCCACGCCTCTTATGGAGTAAATTAAAACAGCAGTTGGAAACTAGGTTGTAATCCTCACTAAAGCATTATAATGACTAATTAAGTAAGCAAGTAAGTAGGGAAACTGTGTCATTAGAAGGCATGAGATCGAAGATAGAGCGTGGCAGTTGAATGAGGCTATACTAGACGCCTTCAATTGTTGTTCTTCCTAAAATCTGTTCTTCGCTAAAGCCAAAGAGCTAGTCGTGGTCTTCCGGAACAACCTTCTTTCTGTAGTTAGAACTTAGATCTGAATTGGAGTATGAGTTTACATAAAAAATTGGTCATTACAACCCTTTAGTCAGGATTACGACCTAGTTTCTCACACGTATGTGGGCTTATTAGACGTGAGGCCTCGGCTGACACCCCAGGTCAAACATCAAAATGAAAATATGAAAACATATTTCTTCGCGACTTTCTCTCTCAGCAGATTTCTGGCAAAAACTCTGAGAGTAAATCAAAAATTGCTAAGAAAATTAAAAAAAAATTTGTTGTCCCGCCACTCATGTAAAGGGTGTTTTTTATAGAGGTATGGAACTTTAAGTTGGCATTACTTTTCAAGATGGCGACCGATTTAACAGCTGTCAAGTGATTTATTCTCAGTTTGGTTTGGCAATTCATCATGAATAGACTCACGCCTGAACAACGCTTGCAAATAGTGCAATTTTATTTCGAAATTAATCGATCGAAAACGATCATCAAGTAAGGCGTAGATTCGTCGAATGGGCCCAAAACGGGATTACCGTTGTTCCCGATTTTCATAAGCGAGTTTTGTTTAGCGATGCAGCGCACTTCTGGTTGAATGGCTACGTCAACAAACAAAACTGCCGCATTTATGGACTTTTTATGCGCTTTATGGACTGGTGGAATCATTGGTCCGTACTTTTTCTAAAACGATGGTGGCCAGAACGTTACAGTCAATGGTGACCGGTATAGAGCCATGATTACTAACTTTTTCATTCCTGAATTGACTAACCATGATGTCCAGGAGATGTGGTTTCAACAAGACGGCGCAACATGTCACACAGCTCGTGCCACAATAGATTTATTGACAGACACGTTTGGTGACCGCCTAATTTCACGTTTTGGACCTGTGAATTGGCCTCCAAGATCTTGTGATTTAACACCGCTAGACTACTTTCTGTGGGGGGTATGTAAAGTCATTGGTCTATGCGGTAAAGCCACAAACGCTTGACCATTTGGAAGACAACATTCCCCGTATTATTGCCGATATACGGCCACAAATGTTGGAAAAAGTCATCGATAATTGGACGTCCCGATTGGACTACATCCGCGCCAGCCGTGGTGGTCATATGCCAGAAATCATATTTAAAATGTAATGCCACAAGATTATCTCTCGGATAAATAAAATTCATGTCAATCGTTGTAATCCATCGTTGTTTTATTGCAACTTAAAGTTCTATATCTCTATAAAAATTATAAAATTAAGGCACACAACAATAGTGGTGTTAGAAGCAAGGTCGTAATCCTGACTAAAGGGTTGTAATGACCAATCATGCATGTATGATTCGTATGAAGTATTCCTCAGCTGCAGCTAAAAAAATTTATCTTTAGAATACTTCCTCTCCTTTATAGGTTTGTTTTGCATCGGCATGTACATAATGTTGGTGAAATTATTTGTGTTTTTTTTTGCATCGTAAAAATACTGCAGCACGAAATGCACTCAACCATTATGAGCAACAGCATCCGTGTTGCACAGTTTTAGTAGCAACATTAACAAAAGCAGCGCAGAAATACTAAAAAAACGTGAAAAACAAAAAATAAAATTAAAAATTGAACATAAAAAAAAACTTGAAAAAAAGCGATCAAAATAGTTGTGCCATAAAAAAGAAAAACGAACATTATTTACGGAGAACAACATGTCACTCACGAATAATAAAAAAATTTTACAATCCTTTCAACCGTGCCATGGAAGGCAATAAAAGAAGAGGAAATAAGTAAACTTCCAAACCCAATTTACATACGTTAAGTATGGGAATTTATTAAAAGAAATTGGAAATAAATCCGGCAGTTATTAAAGGGGGTGATTGATACATGAATAGAAGGCAGATGGGGGGCAATAAAAATTGTGTTGAAAAATGCTTTTGTAAGTGCTCTACGCTTTTTCTATAATGCCGAGTGGATATATATGAACCTGACCATGTGGACAGGAACACAATGCCACAGAAATCAATATACTACCACCCTGTATCTGTTCACTAATACTGCCCCCCCCCCCCATCTTTAGTGAATCTCTTAACCTTCGGCATTTGGCTGAATTTTTGTGTTTCTATTTCTGAGGTAAATTATGAATAAAAAACACAATAAATTTTACGATTATGGATCTGTTATTGATTTTTATTGAATTTATTTCATTTAAATTTCTTTGAAATTAATTTCTTCGTTTGTTTTTATCTCCAAAAACAAATAAAAAAACTGAACTTCAAAGTTAAATACAAAACCTTCCTCTTTTTATTACAATAACAGAACAGGAACTTTCAAAAAAAAAAAAAAAAAAAACGAAAAACTTTTCAACTTTTTTAATCCTCCTGTACGAAGCCAGCCATTATAAACAGAATTATGAAATGCAGACACCACACCGCCTCACCTCACTTTAGAATTTATTTCCTCAAATAGCTCGGTTAGTCCAGCTAAAAGAACATCTGGCTGTGAATTTCAATAAAAACCGAAAAAAAAATATTTTCAGTTTTTTTTTTAATTTTTTAAAAAACTTTTTTCGGTGTTGTTGTTGTTTTATATTTTGGCAAAAAAGAAACAACAACAACAACAATTACCATATAAACTTTGGCCTCATTGTAGAAGATTAACTAGAATAAACAGCAAAAATTAATTCAAAAAGTTAAACAAAAAACACCAAAAACAATACAACAGGAGCCGCAGTAGCCGGGAAAAGTAAGAGAGAAAATATTAAATAAACATACACTCTCTGTCTCTGTCTCTCTATAAATAAATAACAACAAAAATAAATACAAATAAAAAAAAATTGTTAAAAACTTATTATTTTTGCCAAGTTTTTGCACGAAAAAAAAAAATATAAAAATTTGAACACGACAACACTAAAAACAAAGGCTTTTCGGGAAACATGCCCCGCAAAACGTATGTTAAAGGTGAAAAAGGTATCTTTGACAGTCATTGACTTTGAGAGTCTAAATCATTTCATCAGAAGCTCTGAGTATCTCCGAAATTGGGGGGGCAATGGGTCCCATCTGTTCATCGAAGTTCTTTAGGTGGACATACACCTTTAACTATGAAAGTATTGAGTTGTTGAGAAGGTACGTACGTAGACCATCTAATATACTGTCTCACTCAACCCATATTGGACTCTCCAATAATATTGTTACGTTTTTACCTTTTTAAAAACGTTTAAATATGAGTTCGTTAATTGCAAACAAAGTAAAAACAAATATGTGTTTAATTTCAGTTAAACTCTCTTTATTCTTTACACTACTTTTGTGTGCCATCGTATGCAACTTAACGATACAATAATAATCTGTTTATTCACTTTACTAGTTCACATAAATATTCACTGGATCTTTACATCTTTTATAGTCCGACACAACCAGTCTAACGAACATTCTTGAAGTGGAAGGTTCATATTCTCGCCTTCTCGAAAGCTCTATTGCTAGTACATTATTGTTTGTGTACTTTGCTTATGTTGTCCATCCCTTTTTCTCATATATTTGTCGTAGCTAGCTTTCATTTCATGTTGTTGTTGGTACCAGGTTCGTTGTATATATGTGTGCGTGCAGCTTTAGATAATCAACACGTTCATTGTATTCTTAGTGTTAGTGTATATTTGTATCGTGTGTACTGTGTTGCTGTAGCTGGTAGCTTTTGTTTATGGTTTTTATTGTTAAACGATATTAGGTCGTTTCGATTTATGTAACAATATCTTCCCCAAATACGTTGCCCTGACGAATTACTGGATGTACGAAGTACGTAAGGATACTTCCCATTCTAGAATTAAAATCAGAAACACAGATCGACTGCCATCACCAAGTGCACAATATTCAACATTCGGGAGAGTGGCGTTTAGTCTACTAATGGATAGAATTACTGAATATGGGAGCTTAGACACCTTCATTCATGTTTCTCCCATGATCTGTAAGCGTTTCATCCTTAGGTGGACATACAGCTTTAACTGCCTACCTACCTAACGTATGGAAGTATTGAGTTGTTGAGTAGGCACTTACAAACTGCGCCCAGACCATCCAATATACTGCCTCACTCAACCCATATAGGTTTCTCCTATAATATCTTCGCCAAATAGGTTGCCCTGACAAATTACAGGATGTAAGGAGAACTTTTTGACATAAAATCAGAAACACAGAATGGCTACCATCACCAAGTGCACAACATTTAAAATTTTCTGGCCCCCTTTAATCTCTGGAAGAGTGGTGTTTAGTCTATCATCGGATACGATTACTATGTGTGGGAGCTTAGGTATCTTGATTTATGTCTCTCCCATGATCTGTAACCGTTTCAGGGACATAAATTTGTTTAATTTTTGCTTTTTCTCTCAAGTTTTTGGCAAAAAAAGAACCGGATCGCAGGTAGTTTTATGTTACAAGCAGAATATTCATGATTCTCAGGGTTATTCTATCGAGAGGGAATCAGAAGGAATTCAACCAGACAGCTTTAGGGAGGTTTTACTAAACACTGCATGCTAGGGTGTCCATAAACTAGAAACTAAAGACTCTTTGGGCGCCGCTTGTAGAAGAGAAAAAGTAGGTAGTCTCTGTGTAAACATCTAACTCCAGAGGAAACTAGTCTAGAGACTCACCCATGCCAGTTGTGTTAAAGAACAGATCTGCCTGGATTTCTTAATGAAATGTACCAAACGTATGTACCTAAAGTACTCTTTTTTGTGTGCATACATACATACATACATACATACATAATTGGTCAAAGGGTCTCACGCCATTTATGTTGTGTGTGTGTAATGGGTCAGTTCGACCTCCGGGTACTGTACTCGTCTTAATTGATAAGTACACGTCCTCTAACCGTCCTCTAACATATGTTGTGTGTGCTAATTTTATACATGAGTGGCGGGACCTACATTTTTTTGAAGAAACTTTTCATGGAAATTTTTATTTACTTTCAAGAGATTTGCCAGCAATTTGGTGAGAGGAAGTTGACGAAGAAATATTTGTTTGGATTTTCGTTTTGATGTCTGAACTGGGGTTTGAACCGTGGCCTTACGTCTAATAAGCAAACACACTATCCACTAGACTACGGCGACTGTTTGCACTTTAATTATATGAATTTCGTTCTTTTATTTTACTTTAAAATTTCTGTGTGTTTTAATTTTATTTGAAACCCATTTTCAACCCCTGATGGCCGCTGCCCGATGCCCGATGCCATTGTTTAAATTCCAATTCATCCATGCATCTCATGCCTTTAGTGGCGCATACACTTAATTTGGCATTGTTTTCGTTGCTATTTTATTTTTCCCTTTCTTTCCTTTTCATGGGGGCACTTTATTAACATTTTGCTTTAGTTCAGGCTCCCCCTTTAAAGGGAAATTTAAATTCATTTTTGGCATCCCCCTACTTTGCATTTAAAATATTCCGTTTTAATCTTTGTGCAGATAATGGTCGTAGATAATCGGGTACTTTACCTAGTTTACTCACTCACTCGTGATCTCTCTTTCACACACACACATGTATGCACCCATATACACCAAATGGTTTTGTAAATATGGCAACCGGAAATAAAGGCCGTAAAACTGTACATATGCGGCATTTTAGTTTTTGTTTTTTGCAGAGAAAATAAGTTTCAGTTTCATGCCATTATAACGGTTAACGATGCTCATTTTAAATGTGATTGTATATGTAGGTGTGTGAGTGCAATCTCATTGACAGTCCATTTGTGTGTTTGTGTTTTTGGTTGAGCCTCGTATCGACCATCATAATCAGCGTTATCATTAGCATCAGCATCACCATCAACCACCCCCTGTTATGTTATTGATAGTGAATGGGTTCAAAGGCCAGTAAGGGGCCAGTTAACCTCATTAAAAAATCTCTTTATCTGTGTGTGTGGATGTGTGTGAAAATCAATTGAAAATTTATTTCAAACGTTTGAAACCCGAAATGTTGAAATAATCATCAAATTTAATGCCAATTTCCGTAAAATTAGCCGCGTTGTGTGGTGTTTATAACGCGTTTTGTGTGGCTTTTTAACTGCATTGCCTACTCTGGTCTGGACTGGGCCGGCTGAGCAAAATTTTTTTTTTATTTTTCATGCTACAACCGCATCTTTATGATTATTTTTCTTACGAAAAACAAAAACCAAAACAAAAAATAAAAATCGTTTAATATTTAAATGAGCTTTCCTTCCCCCCCCCCCCTTTTTACTTTCCTTTGCTTTTATTTTTATTGTCGTATTATATTTTAGTGCTCCACTCGGTACGTGTGTGTGTGTGCCCTTTTGTGGTTGCAAAGTCACGTATTGACTTCTTGGTTTCTCATAAATGTTGACACTGATGCTGATGCTGTTGCTGATGCTGTTGCTATAGCTGATGCTGTGGTAAGGTTGCTGTTTTACTGCTGCATTAATATTTAAACTTCATTAATCATGTGCATGCATGCATGCATGCATGTGTATGCCCCAAATAAGGGGAGCGGCACTAAATTAAAATTCTTTTTTTTTTCGTTCATTGTTTTTCATTGTTTTTCTCCACGAAATTTCTTTTAAATCGTAAACATAAACGTGCAAGTCATTGTTGTTAAGAATAAAGGCGTACGGAGCAATATTTATAAAAAACACAGAGTGTTCAGAGCAAGGCCAATAAGACCAACAATACATACATACATACATAATTGATCATTACAACACTTCAGTTAGGATTACGGCCTAGCTTTTCACACCACTTATGTTGTGTGCGTTTATTTTTATACATGAGTGGCGGGACCTACAGTTTAAAGTCGACTCCGAACGACAGATTTTTGAGAAACTTTTCATGGCAATTTTTTATTTACTCTCAGAGTTTTTGTCAGAAATCTGCTGAGAGTAAGTCGCCGAAGAACCGGGCTCAATGGATCCTCGTCAACGATGCTCCTTTCACTCGCATCTCGATCTTTTCTGATAGTCAGGCCGCGGATAAGATCTCTATCGGGTTTCATGATTAATTCTAGAGTCCTTAGGAAATGCCGCCACTGTCCCGACCTTCTCTCGGGGCGCTTCACCAGTGTCTCTCTGGTGTGAGTCCCCGGGCACAGTGAAATTCCGGGAAACAGTAGGTTCCCTGTTCCTGCCGAAATCCTCTTCTGTTGAATTGGGTATGCCACTTGCCTCGCTCAAGTTGACCATAGCACGGAGCTTCTTTCGGGACGCCAACCTATCCTGGATCAATGAGGAGTCCTGCTCCACCGCTACACTCACCTGGCCCAAGATGGATAGAAGGCGTACCAACCGATTACTTGGTCTTGGTCGTGATGTCATCTCGACTACAGTGGCCGTGCTTACAGGTCATTGCGTCATGGGTAGACACGCGGAAAGAATGAGGCTCCCTTTCAACGACTTCTGCCGTGGATGCAGGTCCACTGAGGAAGAGGAGACTGTTGTTCACTTTCTTTGCCAGTGCCCGTCTCTTGCTAGGTGTAGATATAGGTTATTTGGCTCCCCATTCCTTTTTAGCCTAACGGAGCTGTCATCTATTGACATCAAGGGTATAGCTTCGTGCATCAAACTTTCTGGCTGGTTTTCCAGTGTGGGGTAGTCGTGCTTTTGTTGTGCAGCCCTTGCGCTGACCAACTTCTTCCTTTTTCCCTGATTTTAGTGGAACTTGGTTAGTACAGGGACTGAATTCACCCGTGGCATCACAACGGGCCGCTATGCGTGCTCAAGTGAGCTTTGCGATAACAGAGCTACCACTCCGACCTAACCTAACCTAAGTCGCCGAAGAAATATTTTTTTCATATTTCGTTTTGATGTCTGACCTGGGCTTTGAACCGTGGCCTTACGTCTAGTTAGCCAACACACTACCTACTAGACTACGGCGACATTAGACCAACAATACTGTGTTATTTTCCTTTACAACCGAAACTGCAGTAGTCCTCACGGTTTGGTTGGGAAGGGGAGGTAATTGATGACGCAGAGCACACTGTTTTCGAGTGTGAACGCTGGCAGAGCTATCGCTCTGGATCCCGAAAACATTATTGTTAATGTATCATACCATACAACCAGAAGTTGCCCTTAAGGGGGGCCTATGAAGGCATGCCAAAGCCCCTTAATCCTAACCATGGCTGCCTTTGAAATGCTAGGCGCTCCTTTTACTGTCTCCATTATTTTCTCAATCCTTCAGCGTTTGGTATATAAAATAACCATCAGAGATACTCTGTTCTGTCCTGAAATCGCCGCAAATTAGTCGGTACAGTGTTGGCTTATTGGAGCCACGATTCAAACCCCAGGTTACCATATCCACCAACATTATCTTCCAATTCTTTAAGAATTCTTTCCAAAGCCTTTTAAGTTATGCTACCATCGGACTTTCGCGACATATTCCCAACACATTGTAAAATTTTTCGGAAATTTTATTTCTTTGGAGCTTGATTTTGCTCTTCTTTCCATTATAGATGTTCCTCTTACTCCTCTAGGGAGCATAGAGCCGCAACAAGTTGGTTCCAATGAGCTCGACCGTCAGCGCGGTGTTTGACTTCGTTCCACTGTAGACGTAGTTTGGATAATTCGATTGTGATTTAGCGTTTCCAGATGTGTGATGTTCGTCCGATGCTCCTGCTTCCCTGGGGGTTCCAATCTCTTGCTTTCCTTGTGATGTCATCTAATGGCTTGCGAAGAGTGTGCCCAAGCCAACCCCACTTGCGTCTTCTCATTTCCATCTCTATTGGTTGCTGGTTTGTATCTGACCAGAGTTGGGCATTGGATATTATGGAGGGCCAGTAAACACGCATGATTCTACGCAGGCATTTGTTAACAAATACCTGAAGAGACTGGGAATCGCGGGGTGCCATATTCCACGTGGATTTAACGTCTTTCCATTAACTGTATTTAATTATCGTGGATTTTAAAGCACACATCCTTATAGAGGCGGAATTTTCAATTTACTACTGACAGAGGTGTATGCGTATCGTTGCTTAGAGTTTTAAAGGCGATCAAATAATTGATCACACAGGCGTTTATTCTACTTTCTTTTGTAATATCCCCTGGATGAACCATCGGACATTGTATTCTAGCATGTAGTTTGTTGGCTTATAAGACGCAAAGCCATAATTCAACTCCTAGATCATATATTTCGAACAAAACGAACATATGAAAACGACGACTTCCTATCAGCAGATTTCTGGCAAAAACTCTGAAAAGTTTCTTAAACAATCTGTAGTTCAGAGTCGACTTTAAGGTCGTAATTCTGACTGAAGCGTTGTAATGGGCCAATTATGTATGAGTGTATGTACTCTGTGGCCATTGCTAGCATAACACCATTCGAGTGAAACAATTTTTTTCCTTCTTATCCTTTAACGAGCTTCTCTTATGCGTTTCTTATATTGTGGCACTGCATTACAATCATTTACTGAGCCTTGTTCAGCCACCACAATCAATTGGTGAAATTAAAATCATTTTTGATTAACGAACGCTTCGCAAAAATTACTTTTAAAATGCCATCCGAAACAAAAGGATGGACTTCCAAAGAAAGCTTGTGCAACGTAATGAAAAAAAGAAAATTTTCCAACATGGGCTTGGACACAGCTATGCAAACAAAGAGAACAAGAAGCTGCTTAAGAACAGATAATCACTAAAGGCCATCCGAATGTCAGACAGTCGTATAAGAACAGGACGAGAGAGAGAGAGATAGAGAGAGGGAAGGAGAGTGAGTGAAAGAAAAAGAGTAGCAAACAAGTAGCAAACGAGTAGCAAACGAGTAGCAAACAATTGTACCAACAAACAACAGAAAATGAAAGATGAAATCATCATCATCATCATATGGGATGCGAGTATGCAACGGAAAGAAGGCCTTCCGGCTTAAGATTTGTCAGCAGCCGTAGAAGTTTATCGAAAGTGACATTTAAATGAAGGCAACAGTGTGGCACGTGATACATGACGTGAGTTGTGTCTGCATTAAGTACACGAAAGCGTGTATGTGTGTGTTATTATTTACGATCATAAGACACTGTGAGGGCAAATACACAGGGTGTTGAGTTTAAAAGATTTTATTTCATTTCGTTTCGCTGTTGTTTTCATAGAAGAAAGTCACGTACAAAACATTTAAAAAAATTTTTTTTCTGTGGTTTTTGTCTGTTTTTTGTGTGTCATTGAGTGGCATAATAAATTTGAAATAAAAAATTAAAAAAAAACACACCCGAAATAAAATACATTTTAGTCTGATTATTAATGAGTCTCTTTATTTTTAAGTTTTTATTTCATTTTCAATTTATTTTCCTTTGAAATTTTTGTTTTCGTTTTTTTTGTTGCCACAGCTTTTTGCCAGTTTTCAATAAAAACCAAATAAAGAAACGTATGTACGTATGTGGAAAAAAACGATTAATTTTAATTAAAAAGAATTAATTATGCATTCTTTCGTTATTCTTTGTTGTTTTTTTTTTTTTAATACAAAACATAAAATAAAAAAATTAAATTCATTTAAATACTCTGCAGACATCATTTAAATATTAGGTAAGGGCAATAGTAAATTTCTTTCGGACTCTGAATCTAGATTCGACGGTATCGTGGAAGCAGATCAGATCTGGGAACGGATTGCTACAACTTTTTGTTCTCAGCGATCAGCTAATCAGGCGAGAATTGGACGCTTCTTGGTGGTATGGGAAAGCTTAAAGCATTTTCATGTTATTTGCCTAAGCATTCTAGAAGTGTACAGGCATTGAATAAGGGTAGGAATAAGAATAGTATTCTGATAATATCTCTAACGGTGTATTGTAAAGAGTGTTTTTTTTATTGAGGTATAGAACTTTAAGTTGCAATAAAACAACGATGGATTATTCGATTGACATGAATTTTATTTATCCGAAAGATAATCTTGTGGCATTACATTTTAAATATGATTTCTGGCATATGACCGCCACGGCTGGCGCGGATGTAGTCCAATCTGGACGTCCAATTTTCGATGACTTTTTCCAACATTTGTGGCCGTATATCGGCAATAATACGGCGAATGTTGTCAAGCGTTTGTGGCTTTACCGCATAGACCAATGACTTTACATAGCCCCACAGAAAGTAGTCTAGCGGTGTTAAATCACAAGATCTTGGAGGCCAATTCACAGGTCCAAAACGTGAAATTAGGCGGTCACCAAACGTGTCTTTCAATAAATCTATTGTGGCACGAGCTGTGTGGCATGTTGCGCCGTCTTGTTGAAACCACATCTCCTGGACATCATGGTTATTCAATTCAGGAATGAAAAAGTTAGTAATCATGGCTCTATACCGATCACCATTGACTGTAACGTTCTGGCCACCATCGTTTTTGAAAAAGTACGGACCAATGATTCCACCAGCCCATAAAGCGCACCAAACAGTCAGTTTTTATGGATGTAACGGTGTTTCCACATACTTGGCAGTTTTGTTTGTTGACGTAGCCATTCAACCAGAAGTGCGCATCATCGCTAAACAAAATTCGCTTATGAAAATCGGGAACAACGGTAATCTCGTTTTGGGCCCATTCGACGAATCTACGCCTTACTTGATGATCGTTTGGCTTCAAATCTTGCACGAGTTGGATTTTGTAAGCACGCAAACCAAGATCCTTCAGCAAAATCTTCCATAAAGTGGCTGGACACAGATCCAATTCCTGTGCTCGATGGCGGATGGACTCATTCGGGTCTTCCTCAATGCTACGCTCTACAGCAGCAATAGCTTCTTCTGTACGCACCGTACAGCGTCTCTGGGGATGCGAGTTATCAATAAGAGTAAACGTGGTGCGAAAACGTTCCATGGTTAATCGAATTAACTGCTCTGATGGACGATTTTGTCGACGATAAAATGGACGTAGTGCGCGATACGTTTTCCGCACAGAACCATTATTTTCGAAATAAAATTGCACTATTTGCAAGCGTTGTTCAGGCGTGAGTCTATTCATGATGAATTGCCAAACCAAACTGAGAATAAATCACTTGACAGCTGTTAAATCGGTCCCCATCTTGAAAAATAATGCCAACTTAAAGTTCTATACCTCTATAAAAAAACACCCTTTACTTTGTAGGCAGCCCGTTTTACAATTTGTAGAAGACATAATTTCTTCGGAGAGGGTCCACTCTTTGGTATGCGAATGGGTCTGACATAGATTTGGCTAAAGAGCGGGGGTGTTCAGTCCCAAAAGTGAATTATAAACCCATCGTGAATATCGCTTATGTCTTCCAAACTGAAGGCTATAATACCGGCATTGGCAGAACTGGCATAATAATGTACGGCGTTTACATTTATTTTACGTATCTAAGTGGTTACAACACATTTGTAATGTTGAGTGTTGATTAAGAACACTTATCTTCTTATTCACGCTTTTACCACAGATATTACAGGTAAACTTCATAGTATACCATACATACACGCATAATTGGACATTACCATCATTTAGTTAGGATTACAACCTTCTTTCTCACACCAGTGATATTGTGTGCGTTAATTTTTATACATGACTGGCGGGACCTTCAGTTTAAAGTCGACTCCGAACGATAGGTTTTTGAGAAACTCTTCATGGCAAGTTTCTATTTACTCTCAGAGTTTTTGCCAGAAATCTGCTGAGAGGAAGTCGCCGAAGAAATACTTTCTGTATTTTATTTTGATGTCTGGCCTGGGGCTCGAACCCTGGCTTTTCGTCTAATAAGTCAACACACTACCTACTAGACCAAGGCGACTTTCTTTTACTACAGACATTATAGGTACCATACCATACAACAGGGTTTATACGTCGACTTTTTGCTGCAACTGCCTGGCAGCGTTGCCTTCCACCATATTCCTGTGCTTTATTTATTTTCGGTTTGACAACTTCTAGAACGATATGTTGATTTGTTATTGTATTTGTGTTTATTCCATGTAGTATTGTTATTGTATTTATTTGTTTTCCAGTAATTTCTTATTTTGGTTTGTTATTATTCGTTTTTCTTGCTGTATTTATTCTGTGTTTGCAATACATACCAGAGGTCAGCGATGAGTATTCAAAACGATGAGTAGATTCGAATCATATTTATAATTTCTGATACTTATACGCATTCATACTTATTTTAATGTCATACTCATACTACTCATATTCAAAGTTGGAAGTACTCATGGTAATCATGCTTAACAACACGTATGATGTTATTGTTGATTTCGACTCTCCATGACTCATCGTATACACGCATCACAAAATAAGTATGAATCGCGTACGAACACTACAATACTCACAAGAAGGTTGTGTGTTTGCTCTGCTTGCTGTCTTTTTCTTTTTTGTTTATTTGGCTTTCTTCTTTCTTTGTAAATGCAACAACAACTAAGACTGTAAATTTTGACGAATGATTCGAGTCACTCACTAAATCAACGTTGTAGTGAGTACGAATGAATCAGAGTTGTTGGATTTCAATACTGTTGACTCACTCATACTCAAAATGTCATGATTCATTGCTGATCTCTGATACCTTCTCTGCATTTTAATTTTATAGAAAGCGAAATGATTTTTTCCCCTCCCTAATATAGTAAATGGCTATTAAAGGCGTATAAATTATATCATTACCTGCAGATTACAATTGAAAATATCAACGTTATGTTGTTACTTTTTGTTGTTGCGATTATTATTACAGTTGCACGAGTATCTTTCGCGAGTCCATCATTAACATGCAACATATTTTTTTTAAATATTGTGTTTGTCGTCGTTCGGTTTGATGCCACCAAAAATTTACATACAGACCATGTTATTACAGCTGCAACATGTAATGCTGCACGTTCATTGCTTTTTAACATTTTTTTCCACGTTTTTCAACGTTTGGCTACAATTTTCTTGTTAAAAATAATAAAAAATACATGCATATGTGTGTGTGTGTGTGTATGTGGCATAAATGGAAAAATTTATGCAACACGTCCATATGCAGCAGATTTATTGGGTAATTGCTTATTTACGTTGTAAAATTTTTTGTTTTCTGGAAAAAAATAAAGAAAATTATTCTTAATAACAGGGAATTTAAAGTGCAAAGACAGGATGTTTTATAGATCAGGTTAAATTCAAGGTTAAATTCATCATAAACTAACATTGAGGCAAGCAAGTGTTCTAGCTTCAATTCTATTTTCTGTTAATCTTAATCATCATGGCAATGCATAGCTAATGAACTGGACAGGCGGGGCACGACCATCGAACTCTCCGTTGAATTCTCGACTCTGGGCATCCTTATGAGAACCTATAGGCTCATAATTGAATATACAATCGTCGATTCTGTCAACGACAAATGGGCGGCCTCGGACACGTGTAGAACGGTGAGTAAAATCTGTCTAAAGCTAGATGAATGGCGCACGATAAGTCTGCTTAAAATCCAAAGATGCAAGCTCAGTGTTGTGGGGGTCATTACGGGGCATTGCATAATGAGTATGCATGCGAGACGCATTGGTCTTGGACACCTTGCTAATGATTTCTGCGAAAGCTGCAGCGATGAGGAAGAGGAGGAGCAGACTTCATCTGCTGCATACATGCCCGGCAATTTGTCGAAGAAAAAAAAAATTACTTAGGTGACTACTATATGGATAATCTAGAGAAACTATCACGGATTGACATCTTTTTCTTTTTTTCACGCCGAGGAGGGTAAATGTACCTAACCGCACCATAGAGGAAGTCGTCACATCCTCCGTGTGTGGGGCCCTCACCCACTAAATCCCCCCCTCGTCTAGCAGACTTGTTGTGCCCACTCCGGAACTACGGTGGTATTACTTCAGAGTGGAGTCCTTTTGGGATTGCGTGTTGAAAGTTGAAGAGACATCTAAGTGTCTCCACTATTCCTTTCGTCCGGGTCCCTGCTTCGAATTTCGCTTGACACTTGTGGCAGTTTCATCTATTCCGGCGTGCCCACATGTTCCGCAGCCTCAAGATCCCTCTTCTTCATTCTTAGAATGCTCTCCACGTAATTCGCCAATGAGGTCCAATTTTCTCTACTCGCGCTCATAACCCCGAAAATGTTACCGGCCGTGATCGTCCCAACTATCGACGTCAGTGCCAGCGTGCACGAAACGAAACGGTGTGCTCTGCGTCATCATTGATCTCCCCTTCCTCGTAAAGACAGTAAGGGGAGGCGGTGTTGCTCATTCTGTGCAGATATTTTCTAAAATATGCGTGACCCGTTAGCATCTGTGTAAAGTAGTAATTTACCTCCACAAATTTTCGACCAATCCTTTGGCCTTATGTCCGGAATAAGTCTCGCCGTCCATTTTCCTCTATCTTCCTCGTTCCATCGTTGTTGCCATTTTGAAATGGTGTTTTCCCTGTAATGAGCGGTTATGTGACCTCCAGCCATTTTTGCCCTATAAATCTTCATCCGCTCCGCTGCCAGCAGATCCACAGGGATAATACACGCTATCTACGGCTGGAGCGGATACCGTACGATATGCCGACGCGATACGCAATGCAGCCGTTCTATGTACCGATACCAGTGCGTTTGTCCGCTTCTTAACATCCAGTGTTTCGGCCCAAATTTCGCTCTCATAAAGCATAATGCTGTTTCCAACCTCCATCAGGAGTCTCCGTCTCGCCGGTAGCGGGCCTCCAATGTTCGCCATTAATCTGCTGAGCTGTCCAACGATCTTCTGTGCCTTGTTAGCCGAGTACTGAAACTGATGCGAAAATGTTAGTCTGGGATCCAGCCTTATTTCCAGGTATTTCACCGAGCTCTTGGTCCTAATTACCTCGTCTCCTATACTCATGACCACCTGCAAGGGGATGTGACGACCAGTGATTAGCAGCAATTCCGTTTTATGTATGGCCAGATCTAGGCCGTGGGAATCCAGCCATGTTTTCGTTCTTAGCATGACACGTCTCAGTTTTCGCTGTGCTTCTTCCGTGTTCCTGGCCGTGATAACAGCTGCAATCACGAATTGACATCGGCAGTTTGAGTCCGTTTCGAGACTAGAGGACAGCAGGAAATTGTGTTAACATAATGGGCCCTATGTGGCCTAAGTCTATCCATGCAATTCTCTTAGACTATGCCTGCAACACTTGCAGTTTTTTTTTTACAAAATTCTTATCTATGCCCTGCTTAGCAGGATGAATTTGACGATCACTCTTACTCACTCCTTAAAGTGTACTTCTGACCACCTTTGAATCACATTGCTTGTAGGCAGTTTTCATTATTTTTTACGCGTTCTTCGACTGTCAAACGATCCTTATTCATTAAGTGGCAAACCTTTCAGTCCATAGAAATGAAAGACGTTTTAGGTGGAAGGTATTTGAGAGGCTAACCTGACACTTACTTGTAAATGCAATTAAATTTTAATTCTTCTTTTTCTTTGTATTTTTTCATCAATAAAATTTGTTTTTTTTTATTTTCTTTTAAATTTTCATTAAGTTTTGTTTTTTTATTTGTTTTTTATTTCTTTTTTTTAAATCTTTGCTTTAATATTTTCATCAATAATTCGTTTAATTGCAGTTTTTTTCAGTTGTTTTCTTTCTTTTTTAAGTTAATTTTACTTAAATTTTTTTATATTTTTTTTTAATTTTGTATTATTTTTTAAATTTATTTTTCATTTTATTTAATAATTTTTACTTAATAATAATTTAATTTTAATTTTAATTTTAACTAAATTTATTATTATTTTTATTAATTATTTCTCTAACAGTTTATTTTTTTTGCTTCGGTTTTTTAATTTAATTTCATTTAAATTTTTTAATTTTTATTTTTAATTTATTTTTATAATACAACGTTTAGCTTTGCTAATATTTTTTAGTTTTAAAACTTTTCTTTTTTTCTTTTTGTTTTTATTTATTCATTTAATTAATAATTAATTTTAATTATTTTGTTTTTTTTTTGTATTTTTACAACTAAATTTAAAGCTAAAAATGTTTTTGTTTTTAAATTGTTTTCCTTGTTTTCTATTTGAAAAGTTTTGAAAAGAGCAACTAATTACCTCTTGAAGTGAAAGTTGATAAAAAAAGAGTTTAATTTTATAGAAAGAAATTTCAAAAGAGTTTTCTTTTCAATAAAAAAAATACAATCAATTACAGCTCACAGCAACTAAAGGGTGTTTTTTACAGAGGTATAGAACTTTAAGTTGCAATAAAACAACGATGGATTATTCGATTGATATGAATTTTATTTATCCGAAAGATAATCTTGTGGCATTACATTTTAAATATGATTTCTGGCATATGACCGCCACGGCTGGCGCGGATGTAGTCCAATCTGGACGTCCAATTTTCGTTGACTTTTTCCAACATTTGTGGCCGTATATCAGCAATAATACGGCGAATGTTGTCTTCCAAATGGTCAAGCGTTTGTGGCTTTACCGCATAGACCAATGACTTTACATACCCCCACAGAAAGTAGTCTAGTGGTGTTAAATCACAAGATCTTGAAGGCCAATTCACATCATGGCTCTATACCGATCACCATTGAGTGTAACGTTCTGGCCACCATCGTTTTTGAAAAAGTACGGACCAATGATTCCACCAGCCCATAAAGCGCACCAAACAGTCAGTTTTTCTGGATGTAACGGTGTTTCCACATACACTTGAGGATTACCTTCACTCCAAATGCGGCAGTTTTGTTTGTTGACGTAGCCATTCAACCAGAAGTGCGCTTCATCGCTAAACAAAATTCGCTTATGAAAATCGGGAACAACGGTAATCTCGTTTTGGGCCCATTCGACGAATCTACGCCTTACTTGATGATCGTTTGGCTTCAAATCTTGGACGTGTTGGATTTTGTAAGCACGCAAACCAAGATCCTTCCGCAAAATCTTCCATAAAGTGGATGGACACAGATCCAATTCCTGTGCTCGATGGCGGATGGACTCACTCGGGTCTTCCTCAATGCTACGCTCTACAGCAGCAATAGCTTCTTCTGTACGCACCGTACAGCGTCTCTGGGGATGCGAGTTATCAATAAGAGTAAACGTGGTGCGAAAACGTTCCATGATTAATCGAATTAACTGCTCTGATGGACGATTTTGTCGACGATAAAATGGACGTAGTGCGCGATACGTTTTCCGCACACAACCACTATTTTCGAAATAAAATTGCACTATTTGGAAGCGTTGTTCAGGCGTGAGTCTATTCATGATGAATTGCCAAACCAAACTGAGAATAAATCACTTGACAGCTGTTAAATCGGTCGCCATATTGAAAAGTAATGCCAACTTAAAGTTCTATACCTCTATAAAAAATACACTTTATAAGGAATCGAATAATACTGCCTAGCCTTCCTACAACTTACAAGAGTCTTACTCTCCAATGTATTATCATAGGAAATGAGCTGCTAAAATGTCACATAGAAGACATTCACGTTTACACCAACTGATATCAGAAAAAATCGCCTGCACTAAGTGAGGAAGACATAAACCAAATGTAAGAAAGCATGTTCAATTTAATGAGGGCTGTGACGGTGTTAAACCACCCTTTAACCCAAGCACGCAAGGCAGAAGACTAACAAGACCAGCTTACACTTGACTTCGATTTTTATTATTCAAGGTGGCCGGCATAGGCCAAATCGCAATGAAAGAATTTTACTACGATCGTTTACTTCCATTAGAAGTTGTAGAAAAAAACAAAACTTGTCTTTATTTCATTGAGCCTGGCTTTGTTGCACTGACTATCCACAATTCTATACACTTGATTGATAATTTATGAAAAGCGTAAGAAATCTTTAAAGAAAATATTTCAACAAGGCTGCAGACATCTGATGCCTGCAACATAAGCTGTACGTACTCCAAAAATATCAAAGTACATACATAATTGGCCATTACAACCCTTCAGTCAGGATTACGGCCTAGCTTCTCACACCACTCATGTTGTGTGTGTTAATTTTATACGTGAGTGGCGGGACCTACAGTTTAACGTCGACTCCGAACGACAGAATTTTGAGAAACTTTTTCATGGCAGTTTATTTTACTCTCAGAGTTTTTGCCAGAAATCTGCTGAGAGGAAGTCGCCGAAGAAATATTTTTTTTTTTTCATATTTCATTTTTGATGTCTGACCTCGGATACGAACCCGGGCTTTACGAATAGTAAGCCAACACACTACCTACTACACCACGGCGACTTCAAAAATATCAAAGTGCTACGCGTATATATACTTCCATAAGCAAACAGATTGAGTCCATAGGTGTAGTATACTCTATATTCTTACCGAAAAAAGTGGAGACTCCGGACCAATGTACCTGCAATAATATAAGAGAAAATATTCCGAAACAAATGAAAGTGTAAACCGGTTCAGAAACAACAAGGACTTATGACTGGACAACATTCACTTTGAAGTACTGAAGGCATTTCAGGAAAGCTCTTAATCCACTTATTTATGTAATTGGTCAGTCCAAGCCTTTAGTGCTACTTAGCTTCCACAACTGTATGTGTTAATTTTTATAAGTGGTCGGTGTCTACAGTTTGAAGTCGACTCTCGTTTAAATACTCTGCAGACATCATTTAAATATTAGGTAAGGGCAATAGTAAATTTCTTTCGGACCCCGAACCTAAATTCAGCGGTATCTAGGTAGTGGATCAGATCTGGAACGGATTGCAACACCTTAAAAGTGTAAACCGGTTCAGAAACAACAAGGACTTATGACTGGACAACATTCACTTTGAACTATTGAAGGCATTTCAGTAAAGCTCTTAATCCACTTACTTACATACGTAATTGGCCAGTGTAAGCCTTTAGTGCTACTTAGCTTCTCACAACTATATGTGTTAATTTTATCCGTAAGTGGTCGGGGTCTGCAGTTTGAAGCCGACTCTGAATGATAGATTTTTGAGAAACTTTTCATGGCAATTTTATTTTACTGTCAGAGTTTTTGCCAGAAAACTGTTGGGAAGAAGTCATACATACATAGTTGGTAATTACAACCCTTCAGACAGGATTATGACCTAGCTTCTCACATCACTTATATTGTGTGTGTTAATTTTATACATGAGTGGCGGGACCTACAGTTTAAAGTCGACATCGAAAGACAGATTTTTTGAGAAACTTTTCGTGGCAGTTTCATTCTTACTCTCAGACTTTTTACCAGAAAACTGCTGACGGAAAATTCGCCGGAGAAACATTTTATTTTCAAATTTTAGTTTTGTTTAAAATCCAACAAACTACATGCTAGAATACAATGCCCGATGGTTCACCCAGGGGCTATTACAAAAGGAAGTAGAATAAACGTCTGTGTGATCAATTATTTGATCGCCTTTGAAACTCTAAGCTACGATACTCATACGACTCGGTCAGCAGCAAATTGAAAATAATTAATTCCTGTGTGATATACCAGCCTCTGTAAGGATGCGTGTCAGAGAACATATGCATTAAAATCCACCATCTTTCACCACAGCTAATGGAAAGGAGAGAAAAAACAAGCTTCAAAGAAAAAAAATTTTCACAAAATTTTGCAATGTTTTGCATACGTCGCGAAAGTCCGATAGTAAGATAACTAAAACGGTTATTTAAAATATCGTTAGAGAAGTAGAATACAAGGTCGACCAGACCACAATTGGAGACGGCAAGAAGAAAAAGAACAAGAGCTTGAATTAATCCAACACATTTGGTCAATTCACACACACAATACAAAGTATCGTTGTATTCATTGTATTGTTGGAAGAACATACAACAGTGTATGATTGTTGTTGATATTTTTCATATAAAAATCCGATACACTTACACACATTTTTTCCATATGTTTTTAAAAGTTGTATTGGTTTCGTGTTATCAAATTGTGTGAATGAAAAAAATGTGTATATGTTTTCATATGTTTTTAAAAAGTTGTGTTGGTTTCGGGCTATCAAATTGTTTGAATGCCACGAGATACACAATACAGCATAGCATTGAGCGTTCACAAACAAACAAATGTATTCAATACAACATACACGATACAAAGTCGTGTGAATTGCCCAATTATATGTTGTATAGATTTTAAAGGCAAGCGTTTTTCTTAAAATTTGAGAGATGCTATCTTTAGCCATTGGATGTTATGATTTTCAAAAAAATTTTCGAAAAGTTTTTCTCTCAGTGTAATGTAGAAATTTCAATTTTTTTTTTCATTTTGTTGGTAACAAACATTCCTGATTTTACTAACAGTTTAAATATTTACAAAGATTTCTTTATTATTATTATTATTTCATATTTAAATAATTCATAATAATATTCGTATTAATTTAATTCTTTTTAAACAGATTTTATTTGCTAATTTCATTCATCCTATCATTCATTATGGGTTTATGGTTGTAACAACTAAAAAATTTTATACACTATTATCATTACATATTATTATAACCATTTATTACATTGCTAACTGTACTCTTATACTAACACTTAAACGTTAACATCATTAATTATATTTAATAATTAATAATTAATTTTAATTTTTAATATTAATTTTGTTTTTTCTTTTTCCGTTTTTCTTCTTTTTTTTATAATAATTTTTCGTTAAAAAGTCTTTTATTTCATAGGAATTTATTTCTGTGAGTGTATGTTTTTCAGATTTTTTTTCTTCATTTTAAAGGTGATTTGAAGTGAAAAATATTTTTGAGTGTTTCTTTACTTTATTTATTTTTTTTTCTTCTGAGTGTAATGTTTTTAATTATTTGTTTTTGTTGTTGTTATATTTATAGTATGTATAGGTATTTTTATTTTTGTTTATTCATTTTAATAATTAACAATTTTAATTCAATGTGCGTTGCTCGTTTTTCCTTTGTTTTTGTTGTTGTTTTATTATTTAACGAAATTTAAAAAAAAAATGAAAATTTTATTTACAGTGTACGTATCAGAGATCAGCAATGAGTATTCAAAAGTACTTATTTTAATATTGTTACATAAATCGAAACGACCTAATATCGTTTAACAATAAAAACGATAAAGAAAAGCCACCAGCTACACCAACACAATACACACGACACAAATACACACTAATGAACGTGTTGATTATCTAAAGCTGCACACACACATATGTACAACGAACCTGGTTGCGTCTGGTACCAACGACAACATGCATGAACAAAAAAAAGGCATGGACAACATAAGCAAAGTACACAAACAACAATGTATTAGCAATAGAGTTCTCGAGAAGGCGAGAGCGAGAAAGGGCAACAAGATCTGCAGTCAGTCAGTTATAATTCAGTCAGCCTTGTGTGAAGACGCGTTGCGGTTTGAACGTACAAGCAGCATTGCTTGCAAAAAGGTTGTAAGCAGAAAAGATCTAACGAACAGTTGTTAGCGTTAACGCGGACAGAAGTGTGAAATATAATAGTGTACAAGCAAATTGTTGTTGTATCGTTAAGTTGTAAACAGTGGCACAAACGTAGTGTGAATAATAAAGAGAGTTTAAGAAAAACTAAAGACATATTTGTTTTTACTTTGTTTGCAATTAACGAACTCATATTTAAACGTTTTTAAAAAGGTAAAAACGTAACAATATCATGGAACCTCTATTCATATTCAAAGTTTCAAGTGTACTCATCATATTCATACTTAACAACCAACACGTCTGATGTTATTGATTTCGACTTTCCATAACTCAACATATACACGAAGCATAAAATAAGTATGATTCGCATACGAACACTAAAATACTTACTAGAAGGTTGTGTTTGCTTTGCTTGCTGCTCTCTGTCTTTGCTGTCTGCTTATGTGTCTTTTTGAGTAGGCTTATGAACAGACATCGGCAAAAAATGCCCCCAGGGGAAGAACATCTTCGGCTTTTTAAACACACATATAGGACACGAATATCAACAATGTTCGTTAAAAAGAGCATAAAAACGCATTCAGTTGCTTGTTAGCTTCTAAAGAAGAAGATTCATGTCGCTTTTATTCAGACTTCAATGGTACACCCAAAGAAGTATTACAGTAGGATTCACTAATATCAATGAGAAATGATTTCGTTTTTTGGAAGAATACTTGCCAAGTTAAATACGATGTCTTTAGGTATTTAGCGCAGTACAATTTTTCTATATTTTCCACTCATATATACATATTATTGATTTAATAAGTAGACTTGAAAATATTACTAACAATTATCCTCTGGGTTAACACATGTCTCTCACAAATACACTCACATTTTTATTATGTTCTCTTTGTGCCGACGTCTGCTTATGAATCAAACATATTTCGAATGGCATGATTTTGATGTCAACATTGTACGCATACTCATTGCAACCTGTACTTATAAATCAACATTGTAGTGCGTATGAATGAATCAGAGTACATAGTTAAGTTGCAATACTGTTGACTCATTTATATTTAAAATTTCATAAGTGCTTATGAGCAGCAAAAAAAACCGATTCATTGCTGATCTCTGGTACGTATGTATGTCTAGATAGTATTGTAGTCCTTGATGTTGCTCATGATAATGATAATGATGGGTATGATAATGAAGTTGTTTGTTTGAGTGAATAAAAGTCATTTAATTTCCGTAATTTTTCTTGTTGTTTTTTTTGTTTTGTTTCGTTTTTTTGTTTTTTGTTCGCATGTTTTTAGTGCTGCCAATAGGCTGGTAGAAAATATAGTTCACATGTAGAATTTTATTGATTTTTTTCTGGTTTTTTTCAATTGTTTTTTAATTTATTGTTATAATTATTATTATTATTACATATTATTATTATTATTATAATAAGTTTAGTAAATGCTTTTTATTTTAGAACATTGAAACATTTATTTTTTTTATTGATTATAAAAAAATGGATTTTGGATTTCATTTTTCAATTTGAATCAAATTTTTTCCATGATTGAGAGTTCAATAAACACAGAGAATTTAAAAAAAACCGCTTTTACTACAAATGAGCAATAATACGAACGTATTAGAAAAAACATATATATGTTCCTCTTACTCCTCTAGGGAGCATAGGGCCGCAGAAAAAAACACGAAACAAATAAAAATTAAGAAGAAAATATATTTGTTATGTTTGTTGAAGCGTACATATACAGTGAGCGTCAAAAGAAACTGTACATTTTTAAAAAGTATACATTAATAAATTACCGGTATTGTTATTTTAAAATTGTTTCATTGCCAGTTTTTAAAATTGAAACAATAAAAAAAAATAAAAAAATGTCGAAATATTGTATAATTTTTTCGGGCCCACTCCTTAAATTGTAAAAGTTCAGTTTGCTGATTGTTAGAATTTTTTCCATGGAGTATAGTTTCTTTTAACGCTCACTGTACATACACTTAAAATATAATCTCGTATTGCTGGTAGATTGCTAATTTCGAAGGCTACGATACTCTTTAAGTTTTTCATGGAAAATAAAAGAAATTGTGTTCAAATTGGTGTTTCAGTATTAATATTTCAATCAATTGCTCCATGAAATTGTTTTACCCGGGATCCACTGCATCCGTAATATGATGTATATGTGTGCCTGATACCTGCAAGTATTCTTTCTGCTAATTTAGAGCGTTATGACTGAACGATAGCCGATATTTTTTTGGTGTGCAGTTTCAGTATAAAAATATTAGGAACCATATGATCGACTTTTTGCTTTATTGTTTGAGAAGTTTCCAGAAAGTGTAGTCAACGTAAATATATTTCAATTTAATGCCTGACCAGGGTTTTATTCCAGGTAGTTGGTTGCAAAACTGAAATTTTGAAATGGTACTGAGCTATAATTGAAAGAGTACTTTTTTGCAGCAAATGGTACTTTTGTAAGCAAATGCGTACATAAATATTGGTCATTATAACCCTTCAATCAGGATTATGACCTAACTTCTCACACCACTTATTTGGTGTGTGTTAATTTTATTCATGAATGGCGCGACCTTTTTTGGAAAACTTTATCATGGCAATTTTATTTATTCTCAGGGTGTTTGCCACAAGGAAGGCGAACAGAAAAACTAACGACATATTCTTGTTCCTCACATACATGACAAGAACAGCTGATTCGGAACGTAATAAAACGTAAAAGCCCCGTTTAGTCAAAAGTCGGTGGAACGTAATGTGAACGTTTCTTAGCATATGAAAGCAATGCAAACGAAATTACATAACGGTTCGGCAAGCGTTTTCACTTCCTTTCGTGTTCGAAAAACGATTGTACGTTCCGTAGACGTTTGGCTAAGCGGGGCTAAAGCCTAATTTTACCTTTAGCGTTACGTTGCTAATGCGTTAATAGTTGAAAAACGCAAGACATAAAATATGTAATAATAAAAAAGTACTAAAAACGTAGCCTGCGGTATTTTTGAAATGAAAAAGTACTGAAAAAAGTACCAAAGTACTGAATTTTTCAACCGTGTAACAAATGAAAACAATAATGCCTAGTTACTTAAATTGAATTTTTATGCCTCCAAGTTGGTGAAGTTCAGTCAGTCTTGTGTGAAGACTCGGTGTGTTTGAAGAGGGTAATCGTGGTTTGAAGATCTCCGTTACAAAGATCTGTCATATAATTGTCTAGTAATAACAGAGAAAAGCAATTGTTGTTGTTTACATAAAGTTGTAAACAGTGGCACACAATATTGTGCGAATAATAAAGAGTTTTAATTAAAACTAAACACAAATTTATTTTTATTTTCTTTGGAATCTACGAGCTCATATTTTCAACGTTTTTAAGAAGGTAACAAAAAAAAAACAAAAATGTATTTTTTTTAAATTCTCTGTGTGTGTGTGTGTTTTTTTGTATCAATTTTATATAGAGTTACCTAGTGTTCTTACGTTAAGAATTTCTTTTAATAACTTTAAACGGAACACTATGCTACGAAGAATATAAAATGAATACGAAAGCATGTCAGCTCAAATAAAGTTTAAAGAGTATAAAAATTCAAAAAAAAAAAAATATTCTAAAAAAGTTTTGTAGTCGATTGTATTTGTCTAAGGAACAAGCAAATTTTTTAAAATAAAAAAAATAAAATTGTGAAGAAAGTAAAGTATTCTTATGTACCTTTCTTTTCTCTTTCGTAGCACAGTGTAATTAATTTTTTTTTTAATTATTTTTTAATACTTTTTTTGCTTAACAGTTTAAACATTTAAATTATTGTTTATCGTTTTTCTGCTTGAATTTTTAACTAAAAAAAACACATTTATTAGGTTTGGTATAGAGGGAGGGGGGAGGGGATATTACATTACAAACTAATTATTTACAAGACATTTATTTGATCTAAAAAAAGGACATTTAAAGTCATTTGGTTTTATTACTTTGCTAGTAAACGTAATGATTTTCAATTATTTTTTTTTTCTAATTTATTTTTTTTGTTTTTTAATTTGTTTCTTTAACTATTTACATACACGTTACGATAAAATTTTAAAAATTTTAAAAATTTATTAAAAAAAATTTTAAATCATTTTAATCCACTTTCCTTAATTAACATTTCAAAATAACAAACGGCGCTTTGGAAATAGCTAAGTCTACAGAGAAGAAAGGCTTAAAGATGTCTTTATGCACACAAAAGTTAATAAAATCAAAATGAACTCGAAATTCAACATTCAAGTATGAGCCGAGAACTCTTCTAATAAGCCAACAGACTACCTAGCTGACTACGGCGAGTTCAGACTATATCTAGCCCTTCAGTCAGGATTACGACCTAGTTTCTCACACCACTTATGAGTCGCGAAACCTACAGTTTAAAGTCAATTCCGAACAACAGATTTTTTAAGAAACTTTTCTGGAAATATTAGTTTCCTCTCAGAGTTGTTGCCAGACAACTGTTTAGGGGAATTCGCCGTTTTCATATTTTGTTTTATTCGAAATATCTGATCTAGGGATTGAATCATGGCTTTGTGTCTTATAAGCCAACAAACTACCTGCTAGAATACAATGTCCGATGGCTTACCCAGGGGATATTACAAAAGAAAGTAGAATAAACTCATGTGTCATCAATTAGGCTGCCTCCCAAAATGTATCAATACAAAGTTTGTATGCAGTTCTACTACTGTATATAAACTATGTAGATATGCAAAGTAACCAAACAATGCATCGACTATAAATCCGATGCCTGATTGCTTTTTGACTGCGTTAAAAATACACATTGACGACGTTTTGAAATAGAATACATTGTATATATTTTGTACAGCGGCATTATGAAACACGATACTTTGTTCAAACACAAATCAACTAACATTTTGGAAGGCAGCCTTATTTGGTCGGCTTTGAAACTCTAAGCTATGACACTCATACACCTCTGTCAGCAGCAAATTGAAAATTCCGCCTCTATAAGGATGTGTATCAGAGAACCTATGCTTTAAAATCCACGATCTTTAACGACAGCTAATGGAAAGACGTTAAATCTCTTCGGGTATTTGTTAACAAATGCCTGCGTAGAATCATGCGTGTTTACTGGCCCGCCATAATATCCAATGCCCAACTCTGGTCAGATACAAACCAGCAACCAATAGAGATGGAAATAACAAGACGCAAGTGGGGTTGGCTTGGGCACACTCTTCACAAGCCATTAGATGACATCACAAGGAAAGCCATAGATTGCAGCTCCCAGGGAAGCAGGAACATCGGACGACCATCACACACCTGGAAACGCCAAATCACAATCGAATTATCCAAACTACGCTGACAATCGACCTCATTGGAACCAGCTTGTTGCTGCCCTATGCTCCCTAGAGGAGTAAGAGGAACATATATAATGGAAAGAAGAGCAAAATCAAGCTTCAAAGAATCTAAATTTCCGAACAATTTTACAATGTGTTGGGCATATGTCGCGAAAGTCCTATGGTAGCATAACTAAAGCAGCTGTGGAAAGAATCCTTAAAGAATTGGAAGATAATGTTGGTGGATATGGTAACCTAAGCTTTGAACCGTGGCTCTAATAAGCCAACACACTACCAGCTAGACTATGGCAACTTCAAAAGTGGAGTTGATAATTGCTTCGATTCTTAAATGCAGTTTGTTTTGGAAGATCTGATATCAATAACTTCTTAGAAGGCATCTTTGAAGGCTGAAAATCGATTTTATGCCTTCACATACTTACATACATACATATTTGGTTATTACAACCCTTCAGTCAGGCTTACAACCTAGTTTCTCACACCATTTATGTTGTAGATGTAAATTTTATATATGAGTGTCAGGAACTATAACAGATTTTTTAAGAAACTTTTCATGTACAATTTTATTTTTACTCTCAGAGCTATTGCCAGAAATCTGCTGAGAGTTTTAAACCGTGGCCTCACGTCTAATAAGTCAACACACTAGCTACTAGACTACATGCTGAAAATCGATTTTATGTCTTCAGTATGTGCCAAATCATTTTATATTCTTCATGTTTATAGGGTGACAAATGCTACCCGTATATGGTGCTGAAATGATACTTAAGCTTTAACCCATGGAAAAAAAACGATTTCCAACACTTAAGCCATTCTTCTTTGTATGCTCTAGATATTTGGTCAATTCACACAAGCCATTGTATCGTTGTATTCATTGTATTGTTGGAAGAACATACAACAGTGTATGATTGTTGTTGATATTTTTCATATAAAAATCCGATACACTTTTACACATTTTTTCCATATGTTTTTAAAAAGTTGTGTTGGTTTCGGGCTATCAAATTGTGTGAATGAGAAAAATGTGTATATGTTTTCATAGGTTTTTAAAAATTTGTGTTGGTTTCGTGCTATCAAATTGTTTGAATGCCACGAGATACACAATACGGCATAGCATTGGGCGTTCACAAACAAACAAATGTATTCAATACAACATACACGATACAAAGTCGTGTGAATTGCCCAATTATATGTGATTAAATAAGATTTCTTATTGAAAACATTATTATCAGGCCTGCTGTTTCGATAAATCCATTGGGCTCATCTTAAACTATTTAAAAAACAATTCAAACAAAAACTTAATAAAAAAAAACAATTTTTATTTTAAATTATAAATTAATAAACAACATAACGTAGCCTTATCTTCCTTTCCTTTACGCTATAAATCTTCAATAATAATAACAGAAAACAAAAGCAATTTATTTAATTTAAGGTACAAAATATTTGTACAAAAGTTAGCTTCTCCTTGTCTTTTTCAATATCTTTTTTTCGATTTAATTATAATTTCTGTTTTTCTTTTTAATAATTTTATATTGAGTATTTCCTTCTTCTTCATCTTCTTCTTTGCAATTTGTTTTTTTTTAATAATTTATCTACACTTAAACACTAAATTTATTTATTCGTATATTTTTTTAAAATATTTTTTATTTTTCTTTTTTATTTTTTTAATTTTAATTTTGTTTTCTTAGAAAATTTTTTTCATTCGTTTTCTTGAAATTAATTTTTTTTCTAATTTTTCATTCTCTTTTAAATTATTTTTATGTTTTTATTTTTTGTATAATTTTCATTAATTTTTTTTTTTATTTTTTTTAGTTATTTTTTCAAATTAATTCACCTAAAAACTAAAAATTTAATTTCATTTATTACCAGAATTAATTAATTAAAACTTACTTATCACGTAAAAAGGAAATTGACACGTTTTTTCATGTGTGATGATCGTGTGTATCTGGAAAAAGAAAAACAGAAAAATTTTATTTTTTTTAAATTCGTTTTTTAATAAATTTTCTTTTTTTTTAATAAAAAATAAGACATCACAAGACAAATATAAGCTGAGGACAAGACACAATTCACAAATAAAACATTGAATAGAAACCTAAGGCCTGTTACTATAGAAACACGTTTTGATGCTGAAACAGACATTTAGGGCCATTATTACAACTTGCCGTTAAACTTGAGTTTAGTTAAAGTTACCTTTAGCTAAAGGGAAATGTAAAGTTACCTTTAACTTATTTTCGTTATTACAACTTACAGATACAATTTTTTAAAAATATGGCAGTGCCGGAGCAATGTCGATAAAACTGCTCAATTATACAAGTTTTTTTTTTTTAAAGCAGTGGCAACCGCGTTGTACATGCTCATTTTGTTTAAATTTGAAGTTGCCATATTGAAAATAATATATAATATGGCAAGTTCAAACATAAAGCGATCTTTAAATGTTAAAGATAGGACGATCCTCCCTTTAGCTTAACGATCTAACTTCTCTCTTATTGGGTACTCATAATAATGAAAAAACAATTTATCTGCCCGTTAAAATCCTCCCTTTAGTTAACGGCAAGTTGTAATAATGGCCCTTAAACTTGTAATCCATATCCAGAGAATTCACTTTCCAAACCATTAATAGATTGATAACTCTTCTATTGAGTGGGGTATACTCTGTGATAGCTAAGATTGAAAAAGGGAAGGCGCTTCTTAAGCCAGAAGGATTCCAAGGCAATATTATATTTGTGATGAATAGTTCTAGAGTAAGAGATTTTAGCCATGCATCAGACTATGTGGCAGTAGGCTTTCGATCGGGCATTGTATAGTCAAAGAATATTTGTTGAGAGTAAAGAACGTCTCAATATGTGGATTATTTATGGAAGAAAATAAATCATCAGAATACATATTTGGTTTCTGAGTGACTCTGAGGCTTGCGATCGGGCACTGAAGAGTCAAAGAATTTTTGTTGAGAATAAGGAAAGCCTCATTAAGTGTGTTTTGTAATGAGGAAAATGAATTATCCGAACATACATACATACACCTATAATTGGTAATTACAACCCTTTAGTCGGGATCACAACCTAATTTCTCACACCACTTATGTTGTTTGTCTTAATTCCATACACAGATTTTTTAAGAAACCTTTCATAGCAATTTTTTTTTACCCTCAGAGTTTTTGCCAGAAATCTACTGAGAGGAAGCCGCCGAAGAAATATTTTTTCATATTTCGTTCAATTGGAGATGCCTGTCGTGGGGTTTGAACCTTGGCCTTACGTCTAATAAGCCAAGACACTCCTACTAGACTGCGGCGACTTCTGGAAGGTACTCTCATTATGAAAATCTGTCATGTGGACAGGCTACGTCAAAGAATATTTGTTGAGAATAAGGAAAGCCTCAATATGTACGTTATGTAATGAGGCAAATAACTCATCAGAACATGTATTTGGAACATGTGCGGTCTTAATGCATTATAAAAAGAAACATCAGGTTGGTTATTCAGTACTAGGCTGGAAGTTATATTTACGGGATTCTTACAACGACCTCAATTTTATTAGGACAACCGGTTTGAGAAAAACTCCATGTAGTTAGTGTCCAACCTGTAGGCCGAATGCTTTAACAGCAGTGGTTTCGTAGCTACATATGTTTTCTGATGCTCTATCATTCATTCGCTAAACTTTTCAGTGCACGAATCTCGGCAGAATTTTGCCTTCGCTCTCTAAGGTTTTTAATGTCATACGAATCCTTAAAACAATTGAGGTTATACATACATACATACATAATTGAACATTACAATCCTCTTGTCGGGATAACAACCTAGTTTCTCACACCAATTATGTTGTGGGTATTAATTTTATACATGAGTGACGGGACCTAGAGTATAAAGTCGATTCCGAACGACAGATTTTTGAGAAACTTTTTCATGGCAATTTTTTATTTACTCTTAGAGTTTTTGCCAGAAATCTGCTGAGAGGAAGTTGCCGAAGAAATATTTCTCATGTTTCCGTTTTGATGTCTGGCCTGAGGCTCGAATACTGGCTTTACGAACAGAACATGTATTTGGAACCTGTGTGGCCTTAATGCATTACAGAAAGCAATATCAGGCTGCTTATCATACACTAGGCTGTGACGTACATATGTTTACGGGATTCACACAACGTCCCGGATTTTGTTTGAACAAGAGATTAAAAAGAAACCCCATGTAGATAGGGTTTGACCTGTAAGCCGATTGCTGTAACAGCATTGATTTCGTGGCAATCTTTTCTGATACTTTATCACTCATTAGCTAAACTTTACAATGCTCATAACGCGTCAGAATTTTTCTGTCGCTATCTGAGGTTTTGAATGTAATACGAATTCCTGAAATAATTGTGGTAAATAGCACTGAAAACGATGATTAAATTCTGCACTTAACTGCTAGGTATAAGCGATCCACTCATTATGAAAATCTGCCCTGTTGATAGGCGGTTCAGTACTCATAAGACCCCCTCTATCGCTAACCAGTTGGCAATACTCACTGTAATAGAAAGAAATCAGCGTATTTGACTATGTGTCGGGATTGCAAAGAAAGATCTCGAATTGTTTATTGCCCCACAACAGTGGCCTTATAAGGTAATCGTAAGTATGGTGTGACGAGATAGGTCGTTAAACAACAGCCAGCAGCTACAGCAACAAAAGCCACACGTTACAAATACACTAACACTAAGAATACAATGAACGTGTTGATTATCTAAAGCTGCACACACACATATGCACAACGAACCTGGTTGCACCTGGTACCAACAACAACACGAAATGAAAATAAACCAGCTACGACAAATATGTGATAGACAACATAAGCAAAGTACACAAGCAAAAATGTACTAACAACAGAACTCTCGAGAAGGCGAGAACACGAACCTTCCACTTCAAGAATGTTCGTTAGACTGGTTATTTCGGACTATAAAAGGGCTGGACAAAGCAGGCAGCAATCAGTGTTAATTCAGTCAGCCTTGTGTGAAGTTGCGTGTGAACAAAACAAGTCGTGGTTGTAAAGTGAATAATTGTGTGAACTAGTAAAGTGAATAAACAGATTATTATTGTTGTACCGTTAAGTTGTATACGGTGGCACACAAAAGTAGTGTAAAGAATAAAGAGAGTTTAACTGAAATTAAACACATATTTGTTTTTACTTTGTTTGCAATTAACGAACTCATATTTAAACGTTTTTAAAAAGGTAAAACCGTAACAATATGTATGTAGGTATGGTTAGACGAAAAGCTGGCGGTGCAATGAACGCTTGGACTTATTACATTCCACATATGAGAACTTTTTCGTGTAGAAATCTTTTCTGTCTTTAACAGCGTAAACAGTTGCCATCAAATAAATGCAAACCATTAGGAAAGTTGGAGTGATAGCTTTGCTAACAAAGCTCACTTTAGCACGCATAGCGGTCCGCACTCCCCTTACTTCTTAAATTCCTCCGATCTTATATAAGAAATTGGTCAGCTCAGGTTCTTTACTCGTAAACCATTAATGCTGGTCTCTCTTTTTTTTTTTAGAAAATATTTTGTTGACACAGTGCTAATTTTTTTCTCTTCATTGTTGTGATTGTGTTCATTGTATTGATGTTTACAGTGCGTGTGTGAAATTGTTGTGCCTTCCGGGACAATCACAAGAGTGCTAAACAATTAAAGCGTTTGAAGAATTTTATTTCAAAAATTTATTACCGATTCCCGCAAATATTGCTAAAATTCCTACAAATTTAAATGAAAAAACAAAAACAAAAACAAAAATAGAAAGGAAATTAATTTTTTAATGAAATCCAATTGTTATTAAAAAAACGAAATAAATTATTGAAAATTATTTTATTTTAGTGGATCGATTTACAAGTAATCGAGCACAAAGTGCATGTAATCAGGAGAAGGTTTCTTAATTTTAAAGCTAATGGCCCCGAATTTCTCAAAGACGCTCATCCTCCTTGTGATTCTTTGAGGCGCAGACGCCTGGACACTATTAAGCACTGATGCAGCAGCCTTGGTGTTAGAAATACCATGAGCCATACAAGTAATCGAGCACAAAGTGCATGTACTCAGGATAAGGTTTCTAAATTTTAAAGCTATTGGCCCCGCATTTCTCTAAGACGCTCTCCTCTCCGAGCTTCTTTATGGCGCAGAGGCATGGACACTATTAAGCACTGATGCAGCAGCCTTGAGAGTATTCCAGAGAAAAGTCCTACGTAAGATCTTCGGTCCAATGCGAGTTGGCAATAATTTCCGCTTCCGATCCAACAGTGAGCTGTATGAGTTCCTCCACGGCATGGACATTGTGCAGCGTATTAAAATCCAGCGGCTGCGCTGGCTCGGCCATGTCGTTCGAATGGAAGAGGATGCTCCGGCGAGACAGGTATTTGAAGCGAGGATCTGCGGGAGACGGCGAAGAGGACGACCTTGTTTGCGTTGGAAGCAACAAATCGCGGAATCCACGTCATCGATTGGTGTAACCAACTTTCGAAGGCGCGCAGGAAGCAAAGGCGTTTTGAAGGATGTGTTAAGACAGGCCTAAATCCGTTAATCGGGTTGTTAATGGCCAATTAAGTACGTAAGTAAGTAACAACTGGAGATGGTTTAGCTGACCGCCGCCGTGGTCTAGTAGGTAGTGTGTTGGCTTATTAGACGAAAAGCCAGGATTCGAGCCGCAGGCCAGAAAAAAAAACTCTGAGAGAAAATAAAAAATTGCCATTAAAAGTTTCTCAAAAATCTGTCGTTCGGAGTCGACTTTAAACTGTAGGTCCCGCCACTCATGTATAAAACTAACACACACAACATAAATGGTGTGAGAAACTAGGTCGTAATCCTGACTGATGGGTTGTAATGACCAATTATGTGTGATGGTTTAGCTGCGCGCTCCTATACATAACTGGTTAGGGGAGTTGAAATGGTCAGGATATCGCATCCGAATTAACTTGCAAGGTAAGTTTGTGGGCAAATGAAGGTACCTACTCTAGTCTGGTGTCCCTTAAATATTTCCAAACCCTGCAACTAATGATGGAGAGTTCACTGCTGCCTTTATGGTCTGACAAACCCTACATCTCCAGAATATTTTCGCTTTACAAAGGAAAATTGAAGCATGGCCATAAAATATTGCCTAACAGTGCAATAACTTAGGCTACACACAGTTTCTGACATTCCCCGGCTATCTTTATAAGCAGCCACTTGCCCTAAACTCTCTCTCGTCGAACTTTGCATAGAAAATTTATGCGAAAAATTCCATTCGCTTAGGAATGTAACGATGGCGACGACGATAATGATGATGGCGATGACAGTGTTGCTGTTTTCATTGCTAACGCCGTCGTTGTTGTTGCTGTTGTGGTTAATTGTGTATACAGCCAACTCGTTGCAACACAAATCGAAATCGTTTTATTGTTATCGATAGCAAATGCTAATGTTGATGTCATTTAATGCTTCCAGGTTGTGTTGTGTAACAGAGTTGCGTGTGGCAGTTGTTCTGTTATTTTTAAATTTTTCCTCTTGATGATGATGATGATAATGTTGTTGTTGCAGATGAATTACAAGCTGAATTGTTTTCGTTTGTAATGATTTTACTCATTAAAACAGAACGTAAATTGAGTTGTTAGGGGCAGCCAAACAGGCAGACAGTTTAGGGTTTTCAACTTCGGCTGGGTGCGCTGTCAAGGTTGGTAGGTTGCTAATGCAATATGTAATGTGTTGGAGGGGGGAAGGGACTCCATTATTTGTTGAAAATTTGTTTTTAATGTTACTGGATGCTAACAATGTTGTTGATGTTGATATTGATGCAGGTGTTGGTCGTGTTTTGGTGGCAATAATGATGATGAGTTGTTGCCATTTTTAAATGGAAAAAAAATTCCTGCCTGCCACTAACAATATGACAATATAATGATGGAAATAATTCAGATATTGTTGTTGTACATACGCCCTACAATTCCCTTTACCTTATAACCGCACATGACATATTCATGCAGCTTCTTGTGTTGCTATGCTACGTGGTACACTTACCTTGTGTTATTGCTAATGTTGCGGCGGGTGTTAGATGTGAGGACGTTGTTGCAGATGCATGTACCGATAATGAGGTACTAGTGGCTGCTGTGGCGGCGGGTAATTGTTGTTGTTGTTGCTGTTGTTGTTGCATATGTTGTGTATTATTACTACTCGCAGTTGAGGCTGGCATGCCACAGCCATTGGCTTCTGCGGTTTTCATTTGTGATTCACGCTCCGCCAAACGTTGACGCAGTAAACGAATCTTCTCCTCTTTCTGCAAAGTAATCAACAACAAAAAATTGTTCATTTCAAATCAAGAATATTTCTAAAATGTTAAGTAATTAAGGAGGTAAAATAAAAAAGACATCATTTGCTTAAAGACTTTTCTTTAAAATGTTTTAAAGTTTTTGCCAGAAATTCCAGATTCCAGAAATTCAATAATTACCTGAGCTATCAGTCGTTGTAATTCTTCATTTTCGGTTACCAGCTTTTGGTAGCGCTCCTCATCTTCTTTCGATATTCCTGAATCGGGATTATATTTCGATTCAGCCTTATCCTTAGGATGGCGTATTACCTCAATAACCTAAAAGCGACAATTAAAAGAAGAGATTCACTTTCATATTTCTTCATTTTAATTTGTTTTTAAATTCCTTGTACCATACCTTTGGCACAAATATCAGCAACATGCTTAGGAAACAACAAAATATCACAGCCAATGCCACAAAAGCAAATGAAGCATCCTGCTGAGAGGCAATAACCATACCCACGGGTGCGGTTATCAGACACAACACCACCACATTGTAAATACTCATGCCCACATAACGTGAATCGTTAATTTGTTTCACCTTAATCGAACGCGTTTCATAGGCCAGAAACAGTCCAAAAACCAATATTAAGCCTTTGTAGCCATAAACCAAACCTATAAACAGAATATAAATCAAAATGCGTTCTTTGTATTCAATTAAAAATCATGACTTACCCAGCCACATGGAATTCTTTTCACTCTCACAGTGCTCCAACTCTGGACGTATTTTAATATCATCAGTCGTCGATATGGGATCTTCTAGGGGAAATGTTTCTAAAATCCTTTGCAGAGGATCAAATATTTGCCAGGCTAATAATATTATTAAATCTACCGATAGTAGGCCCGTTACCATTGTATATAATTTCCAAGGTTCAACTTTTTTCTGCCAGGAAAAGGAAATAAAAAACGAAAATTTGTGAAAGAATTTTTTTTATTGTTAAATTTCAAGTTTGAAAAGATTTTGTTAGCAAGTGAAAGTGTTGTTAAAGCAAAACTAAGTTTGTGTTTAAAAGCTAGATTTATAAGCTTTCATTTAAGCCTTAGATTAAAGAAAACACTTAAGTATTGTTTAAGTTATAGGATTTTTAATAAAACAAGCCAGTAATTAATATTAATCATACGCCCTCATATAGAAAATTATAAACTTTCGTTTAAAGGTTGATTAGAAAACTGTTTGACGATCCCATTCGGGGTAAAAAGTAAAACACAATGCGGGGAAGTGTTATGGGTCCAGCTAGGCCTGTTTACTTGATCCCTTTAATATGCCAAGGGAATCTCTTAAACGAATTTAAATTCAATTGTTTACCTCTGTGTATGCGTTTCAGTTTAAATTTTTAAACCTTGTGTGCATGTATGTGTATGTGTGTGTCCATTAAGCTTCTCTTAATTAATCTGTGTGTGTGTGTGTCTGCCTGTGTTTCTTATTTTTATTGACAATTTGTGTTCATTTTTGGTCATTAATCTTGTTCTTGTTCTTGCACTTGTTTTTTGTTGTTGCTATCTGTTGATGTTTCTGTCTTTTATTTTTAAAATCTCTTGCAGCTGGTTGTCATAAATTTTTTATATTTTTAACACAAACACATACATACATGCATGCATACATACAATATTTTTAATCGATTTTATTTGTTGGCCAAATGAAATGTTTTTTCTTTCTCGTAATTTTTTAATTTCATTTCCATCTCGCTGGCATTTATTTGAACTCATTTTTCTTGTTATCTGTCATGTTAATAATGCTGCTGCTACTGCTACAGCTACCACTACTGTTGCTAGTTTAACGAAAAACACACATCACATCATTTGTTAAATTCATATCGTGAAAAGGGTAATCTTCTTATAAGTTCTAGAAGTTGACAAACCCGGAAAAAAACAGAGTAACGCTGGAATTAGCCATCCGTTTACGGTTGGGTATGTTCATTTTTAGCATATGGAAAGCAATCAGAGCAATAACCAAACCGTAATGTACTTTTCTTAAGACCCTGTGAAAAGGGTGTTCTTCTTATAAGTTCTAGAAGTTGACAAATCACAAAACATGAACAACTCGAAAGAGTGAAGTAAGAATTAGCCATCCGCCACGGGTTGTTAGTTCGTTTTTAGCATATGAAAATCAATCAGAGCCATAACCAAACCGTAATATACTTTTCTTAAGACCCTATAAGTTCTAGAAGTTGACAAACCCGTAAAAAAGAAGATCACAACATAGTAAAGCTGGAATTAGGCAAACTTTCACGGATGGGTACGTTCGTTTTTAGCATATTTAAAGTCGACTCCGAACAACAGATTTTTTAAGAAACTTTTAATGGCAATTTTATTTTTCCTCCCAGAGTTATTGCCAGAAATCCGCTGAGAGGAAGTCGCCGAAGAAATATTTTTCATTTCTTAGTTTTGATGTATGTTTCAGGCGGAGGTGATGGCGATTTACCGGGCCGCTCAGTGGATCCTCGTCAACGATGCTCCTTTCACTCGCGTCTCGAACTTTTCTGATAGTCAGGCCGCGATAAGATCTCTATCGTGTTTCGTGATTAGCTCTAGGATCATTAGGGAATGTCGCCGCTGTCTCGACCTTCTCTCGGGGCGTTTCACCAGTGTCTCTCTGGAGTGGGTCTCCGGGCACAGTGAAATTCCGGGAAACTGTAGGGCCGACGAGCTCGCCAGAGCTGGTGCGCTCCTTCCGGAATCCTCTTCTGTTGAATTGACCATTGCCCGGAGGTTCTTTCGGGACGCCAACCTATCCTGGGTCAATGAGGAGTCCTGCTCCACCGCTAGACTCACCTGGCTTAAGATGGATAGAAGGCTTACCAACCGATTACTTGGTCTTGGTCGTGTTGTCATCTCGACTACAGTGGCGGTGCTTACAGGTCATTGCGTCATGGGTAGACACGTGGAAAGAATGAGGCTCCCTTTCAACGACTTCTGCCGTGGATGCAGGTCCACTGAGGAAGAGGAGACTGTTGTTCACTTTCATTGTCAGTGCCCGTCTCTTGCTAGGTGTAGATATAGGTTATTTGGCTCCCCATTCCTTGTTAGCTTAACGGAGCTATCATCTATTGACATCAGGGATATAGCTTCGTTCATCAAACTTTCTGGCTGGTTTTCCAGTGCGGGGTAGTCGTGCTTTTGTTGTGCAGCCCATGCGCTAACCAACTTCTTCCATTTCCCTGATTTTGTTGGAACTTGGTTAGTACAGGGACTGCGTAGCATCACAACGGGCCGCTATGCGTGCTCAAGTGAACTTTGTGATAACAGAGCTACCATTCTGAGCTGATCTGACCTGATCTGATGTCTGACGTGGGGTTTGAATCGTGGCCATACATCTAATAAGCCGCCATACTACCTACTAGACTACGGCGGCTACATTCATAAACATTCACGTTAAAATATTCCGTTCCCAGATTTGTATATCACAAGCTGTTTTATAGTTTTCCTCTATTTCCAATCTTGTTGTCCCGCTCTTATTGGCTACACCCTTTTAAATTGCATGACCATGTTCATGTTCATGTCTTAAATGCATGTGTTCTTGTATTAAATCATCATTATTGGCTGGCGGTACATTTCGATTACGGATGTTATCAGTTCATTTATTTTCCAAAACTGTCACTGTCAATATGCACGGTGGTGTAAAGGCGTGTGTTAAATGCTCTCTGAGAGTGTGTATAAAAAGGATATGTCAATTACATTATAAACTTAATTGTTAAATTAAAAATTAATGGAAATTTAGAATGAAATATCAAAAGATTCTTCCAAAAAGGGGTTATCCTTGACACTTAAGTTCTTATTTTTATTCAAAGGTTTGTGAAGACATTTGAAGACTGTTATATGTAGGTTTTCTTACAAAGACCAACAACAATTAATCTTACACGATAGTTAGTTAGTTAGTGCCCAGTGCTCTTTGTAATCTACGGCGGTGTTTGAAAAGCAGAAATTTTGTGCTTTTATTTGCCTCAGAGTGTTATACTTTAGAGAGAGGGGGAAATATGAATATGAATTTCACTTACTTCTTGTGTCTTCTGCTTATAATATTTACTCACTTTTGGATCTCTTTTCGCTTTCGTCGTAAAACGATGAACACGCCAAACTTTACTAAACATGGCACCATAAGCTAAAGTAAAACCGGTGGATAATAGCCAGGCCCTAGCCTGACAGATCTGTAAAAAGAGAGAAAGAGAAGAAAAAAGTAAAGTCAAGTAAAGTAAAGGAAATTCTACTTACTTTTGGATATTCTTCTGGATCAACAAAACGTCCATCCATACCCAATAATATGACGGATGTTAAACAAATGATGACACCAATTAACATTATCGTATTACATACAGGATGTGATGATTGTATAACTCTGTAAAGGGAAAACAAACAAACAAAATGAAGGAAATGAAATTAAAAATCGAACGCAATAATATTGTTACGTTTTTATCTTTTAAAAATGTTTAAAATATGAGCTCATAGATTTTGTTTTAATTAAAATTATTTACTATTCGCACAATTCTGTTCACAAATTGATGTAAACAACAACAATTGCTTTCTTTGGCACTACTCTGTTAACACCCTTTGTAAAGGGAGCACAGGAATTGGATCTGTGTCCATCCACTTTATGGAAGATTTTGCGAAAGGATCTTTGTTTGCGTGCTTACAAAATCCAACTCGTGCAAGATTTGAAGCCAAACGATCATCAAGTAAGGCGTAGATTCGTCGAATGGGCCCAAAACGAGATTACCGTTGTTCCCGATTTTCATAAGCGAATTTTGTTTAGCGATGAAGCTCACTTCTGATTGAATGGCTACGTCAACAAACAAAACTGCCGCATTTGGAGTGAAGGTAGTAATCCTCAAGTGTATGTGGAAACACCGTTACATCCAGAAAAACTGACTGTTTGGTGCGCTTTATGGGCTGGTGGAATCATTGGTCCGTACTTTTTCAAAAACGATGGTGGCCAGAACGTTACAGTCAATGGTGATCGGTATAGAGCCATGATTACTAACTTTTTTATTCCTGAATTGAATAACCATGATGTCCAGGAGATGTGGTTTCAACAAGACGGCGCAACATGTCACACAGCTCGTGCCACAATAGATTTATTGAAAGACACGTTTGGTGACCGCCTAATTTCACGTTTGGACCTGTGAATTGGCCTCCAAGATCTTGTGATTTAACAACGCTAGACTACTTTCTGTGGGGCTATGTAAAGTCATTGGTCTATGCGGTAAAGCCACAAACGCTTGACCATTTCGAAGAGAACATTCGCCGTATTATTGCCGATATACGGCCACAAATGTTGGAAAAAGTCATCGACAATTGGACGTCCAGATTGGACTACATCCGCGCCAGCCGTGGCGGTCATATGCCAAAAATCATATTTAAAATGTAATGCCACAAGATTATCTTTCGGATAAATAAAATGCATGGCAATCGTTGTTTTATTGCAACTTAAAGTTCTATACCTCTATAAAAAAAACACCCTTTATAAACATTAACAATTACTAGGCAATTATTCGGCAGATCTTTGTAACGAAGATCTTCAAAACACGATTACTATCTTCACACAAGGCCTGCTTTGCCTTGCCTTTTATATAGCAGGTAAACAGCCTGATGAATGTTCTTGAAGGCGAATGTTGTAGACTTCGCCTTCTCGAAATCTGTATAAATGTAAACATTATTGTAGCGTTGTTTTTGCATTTTGATAACATATATTCCTGTAGTGTTGTTGGTGTATTTTTGTTTACTTGTTTACCATTTTTCTTATGTTGGTGTTTGTTGTTATATCGGGTCCGCCATCTAACGTTTTTTTTCAACTAGTGCTTATTTCGTGAATGGTAACAATTAGCTCATGTCTGATTTGACAGATAATTAGTTTTATTCTTCCGCTGAACGAATATGGTTGTGTATACGATTGAACAATGCTGGGAAATATTGCGACATTACTTTGAAAACAGAAGACTTACAGAAGATGCCGATTTTAGCAAAAAAAAAATCATCTTTTCAGATGAAGCTCATTTTGATCTTGGCGGGTATGTAAACAAGCAAAATTTTCGCATTTGGGGTACAGAAACCCCGCACGCATACATTGAAATGCCGACGAACCCAAAACAAGTCACTGTTTGGTGCGGATTTTGGTCCAGAGGCATAATTGGGCCATTTTTTTTTTCGAAAATGAGCAAGGAGTGGCCGTTACAGTCAATGGCGATCGTTATCGAGCCATGTTGAACGAATTTTTGTTCACAAAAATTGAAGAGGAGGATATTGGCAACATTTGGTTTCAACAGGACGGCGCTAATTGCCACACAGCCGAAGGTACACTCGATGTTTTGTGCCCTGTTTTTGAAGATCGCATTATCAGCCGCAGAGCTAATGTCGTTTGGCCACCTCGGAGCTGCGATTTGACACCGTTGGGCTATTATTTGTGCGGTGCCGTCAAAGCTAAGTGTTACGTCGACAAGCCAGAGACAATTGACGCTTTAAAGGACAATATTCGTGAAGCCATTGTTGAAATACAGCTGTACACAATCGATAATGTGCTTAAAAATTGGACCGATCGTGTATGCTACTGCATGGCTAGCGGAGGCAGCCATTTGAATGAAATTATTTTCCATTATTAACCGGAAGGATTGCACTTTCAAATAAAAAAAGAAATTTGAGAAAATATTCAGTAGTTTTTAAAGTATTTTCAAAAAAAGGTATTTGGCGGACCCTTTATTAAGCAGTACGATAATTTGTAAACAGGTTTGATCAAAGCATTGTTTTGCTTTTGTAGCTTTTATTTATAATTTTAATGTTAAGCGATGTAAAAGCAAAACACCAGTATCCAGATTTCATTTCATTTTCGTAACAATATTCAGAAATTTCTAAATTCTTAGGGAAGCTCTAAACCGTTCAAATTACTACGTTCCTAATAATCCCTACGAGAGTAGTAATGCGCAATACGTCTACCCAAAATGTTGGTGCTCTGCAACTGTATAGAGATTGTTCGATGACTGTTGAAAAGGTTCTCGGGCTACGCAGTGTCTGCAACTGTTCTGTGATGTTTGTTGCGGAAGAGAACAAAGGCCTTTCGCAAGTTATTGTTAGAAAATAGGTGCAGGAGTTACACCAATGTGGTTTTAAAAGTTTAGTGCTCTGTGTCTGGACAGAGATTATTCAGCGGCTGTTAGGTTTCTCGGGCTACGCAATGTCTGCAACTGCCTTGTGAATTTTTTGCGGAAGAGAACAAAGGCCCTTTGCAAGGTAGAGTTATTTCGCACACCGTTATGGAAAATAGGTGCAGGCGTTGCATCGATGTAGTCTTAATGGCTTGGTAGTGAGGATGATCTGGGCTTTGAATCGCACTCTCTTTCCTTGAGTTGTAGTCAGGTCTAAAGTTTATGGCATTGGTCGTGTGGTTTAGACGCAAAATTTCAATTCGTTAGGCGATAGAAGAAACCCAATTTGAATTTTCTGAATCTCAATAGTGCCCAACTATATTTACCCAAAAGGCTAAAGTATTGGGGAGTTATTTTGGACCCTAAACTCTACTATAAATGTTAAATGGAGAGCGTAAAGAGAGAGAGAGATAGAGAGAGAAGGACCAAATCGGAAATTCGTTGAAATCGGTTGGTGTGTGAAGGCGTGCAAAAATCCGATTGTTAATAGTCAATTAAATAAATAAATAATGCCGGTGTTTTATAGCTTTCTAGTTTTCAAAAACTCTGACAATCTGTACCAAAGTTATGAACCAATAGAATAGACTAGTGTAATCACCAATAATAATAATAAGACTTTTCGATTTCCTTTAATTTTACTGAATTGTTTACCCATTTAAGACATTGCATGTAAACAATTGAAAATTTTTTACATTTCTTAAGAAAACATTATTTTTCATAATTTACTTATTTGAGACATTAAATGTAAACACTGAAAATTTTTTACTTTCCATTGGTAAACATTTTTGATAATTCTTTACCTATTTTTGACATTGCATGTAAACAATTGAAAATTTTTACATTTCTTCAGAAAACATTATTTCTCCGCATTTACTTATTTAAGATATTACATGTAAACAATGAAAAAATTTATATTTTGTTGGTAAATATTTGTACTGAATTTTTTACCCATTTTTGACATTGCATGTAAACAATTGAATATTTTTTACATTTCTTAAGAAAACATTATTTTTTCTTATTTACTAATTTAAGACATTACATGTAAACAATGAAAAATTTTTACATTCCATTGGTAAATATTTTTTACTGAATTGTTTACCCATTTTTGACATTGCATGTAAACAATTGAATATTTTTTATGTTTCTTAAGAAAACATTATTTTTCCTCATTTACTTATTTAAGATATTACATGTAAGCAATAAAAAAAATTTTACATTCCATTGGTAAATATTTTTACTGAATTGTTTACCCATTTTTGACATTGCATGTAAACAATTAAATATTTTTTATATTTCTTAAGAAAACATTTCAGAATTTAATTTAAAATTTTCAATGTATCGATTTCAAATCCAAAAACTTAAGTGTAAATAATTAAAATCTTTTCCAAAGAGAAGAAAAACAAAACTTCTCCCACAATTAATGTTAATCATACGTCATGTAGGTTTAAAATTTTGAACCAGCTTTCTGGATTGAAATAATTATGGATTTAATAATACAAAAATATATTGTGTTATTTTTTATGTCCTTTTTTATATTTTAGTTTCTTTATCATGAAATTTAATTAAAAAAAATATGTTTGCCTTTCATAAACTAAATAACCGGCCATAAAACATTTGTTGTTGAAAGGATTTCTTAACAATGAGATTGAGAGAGAGAAATTTTAAGACAAAATTTGTACAAAAGTCAACCGCCAAACTAAGGGAAGACAAGGCAAAGCAAATCAAATCAGAAGCAAGGCATCTTTTTAAGGAATAATCACAACCACAAAAGCAATTGCAAAAACGAAGTTAAAACGGAAAGAAAGAGGAACAAAAACAGTGAACAATAGGCTTAAGACGGAGGAAAAAGAAAAAAGGACGAATGGCTTCCTAAAACTATGCTTCATTTTTTTGCTTTATTTTTAATAAAAAAAAAACCAAAACATGGCCACAATAATACAAAGGACCAGACTAAGAAGACAAATGGCTGCGGCGTTGTAAGAACACAGACATTATTACAGAAAGACTACACAATAATTCTTAGAATATTTGGAGACAAAAAAACGAGCAAAAACTTATAATAATGCCTGGGCAAGAAGAAACGGCAACTAAAACTTAAACCCCAAACTCGTAAGCTAAAGTCTTAGCAAGAATGTAAAACTTAAATCAGGATTTTGCTTCAATTCGAAGTGGTTGGTTGTGGTATGCAACCCCTTAAACTTATTTGCCTGCTTTGTTTACCGCCCAAGGTAATATTGTAAATATTTTGTGAAGGCCATTTTATATAAATGTTAGGAAATAAGTCTGGACAAATTTAAAACCATTGTCATCAGCTCTTCCATTAGTAGCAGGGAGAAAATGCAGTGGAAGAGTACAGCAAATGCCATCAACTGGTATTTACAACAACAAATATTTTGAAAGAAACATTCGTAACATTTTTCTTAAGACAATGCACTCTCCAGAGGAAATAAATTCATTTTGTTTTATAAAGTAACCCACAACTCCTGGCTCCAAAACCATTAAACAAAAGAGCTGGGAAATATTTATTTGCAACACTGAATGCCTTAATAATTCCCTACTAAATGAAATAAAATTTATTCAAACTGTTACTTATGAACATACATAACCCGCCCATGTTGCACACAACATTTTTAATTAAAATTCTAGAAAACAAAAACAAAATTTTTTTGAGGTTAATTTCCTACAAAATGGCCAAATGTTTCTTAAGGCCAATGACCTTACTTTTAATTCTGAGGAAGCTGGCTTTCATATCCATTTAATTTTATGAAAATAGCTGAATTACAACCTTAGTTATAAGCAAATTAACAAAATAACACAGAATTAATATTAATCATACGCCTGAGTACACAAAAAAGAACAAAACAAGAAAAAAAGAACAGACATATCTCGTCTCATAGGTGTGAATTGGAAGAAATTAAGGGAGTTTTGACAAGAAACACGTTTCTATATATAAAGGGGGTTTTTTATAGAGGTATAGAACTTTAAGTTGGCATTACTTTTCAAGATGGTGACCGATTTAACAGCTGTCAAGTGATTTATTCTCAGTTTGGTTTGGCATTTCATGATGAATATACTCACGCCTGAACAACGCTTGCAAATAGTGCAATTTTATTTCGAAAATAATGGTTCTGTGCGGAAAACGTATCGCGCACTACGTCCATTTTATCGTCGACAAAATCGTCCATTCAGAGCAGTTAATTCGATTAACCATGGAACGTTTTCGCACCACGTTTACTCTTATTGATAACTCGCATCCCCAGAGACGCTGTACGGTGCGTACAGAAGAAGCTATTGCTGCTGTAGAGCGTAGCATTGAGGAAGACCCGAATGGGTCCATCCGCCATCGAGCACAGGAATTGGATCTGTGGATCCATCCACTTTATGGAAGATTTTGCGGAAGGATCTTGGTTTGCGTGCTTACAAAATCCAACTCGTGCAAGAATTGAAGCCAAACGATCATCAAGTAAGGCGTAGATTCGTCGAATGGGCCCAAAACGAGATTACCGTTGTTCCCGATTTTCATAAGCGAGTGTTGTTTAGCGATGAAGCGCACTTCTGGTTGAATGGCTACGTCAACAAACAAAACTGCCGCATTTGGTGTGAAGGTAATGCTCAAATGTATGTGGAAACACCGTTACATCCAGAAAAACTGACTGTTTGGTGGGCTTTATGGGCTGGTGGAATCATTGGTCCGTACTTTCTCAAAAACGATGGTGGCCAGAACGTTACAGTCAATGGTGATCGGTATAAAGCCATGATTACTAACTTTTTCATTCCTGAATTGAATAACCATGATGTCCAGGAGATGTGGTTTCAACAAGACGGCGCAACTTGTCACACAGCTCGTGCCATAATAGATTTATTGAAAGACACGTTTGGTGACGGCCTAATTTTACGTTTTGGACCTGTGAATTGGCCTCCAAGATCTTGTGATTTAACACCGCTAGACTATTTTCTGTGGGGCTATGTGAAGTCATTGGTCTATGCGGTAAAGCCACAAACGCTTGACCATTTGGAAGACAGCATTCGCCGTATTATTGCCGATATACGGCCACAAATGTTGGAAAAAGTCATCGAAAATTGGACGTCCAGATTGGACTACATCCGCGCCAGCCGTTGCGGTCATATGCCAGAAATCATATTTAAAATGTAATGCCACAAGATTATCTTTCGGATAAATAAAATTAATGTCAATCGAATAATCCATCGTTGTTTTATTGCATGCTCATCACTCCTTAATGATAGATTAGCTGCACGCCAATAGAGATGGGAATCTTGGGAATGGTCTCTTCTTCCTTAACCCTCACGCTTACTGCAAGAGTAACAATAATAATATTACGTTACGTAACATGATTGCAAAGTTAATAAGAAGCTTTTTTTCAAACAAAATCTTAAAGTGGTTCGTATAATTTAAAATAAAAAAAAAATGTTATAAGTAAACTTCTAACTTGAAATACAAAATTTTTTAATCCATTCTTTGTTGGCATCTCAAAGTTACTTTTATAAACAATGGCTTCTGCTTTTTTCTCTCTTTCTCTCTTGGTTTTTTATATAAAAATTTGCCGCATTTTTAACCACAATTTTCTTTTTTAAACAACAGCAAGAGAAAAACATGAGAAAAATTGCTTTTATTTCCCACTAAAAGTATTCAGATTCAGTTGCTATGAACAAAAAACAAAAACCGGCAAGAAAAACTTGGCTTTTGTTAAGAAAGAACAGTTTTTTTTCCAAGGCAAGTAACTAAACGCGTAAAAAATTGAACAAAAAAGTTTACCCAAAACCACATGCTTAAACAATCATGCAGAAGAAGATTTTACTGCCACTAAAAATATTCTTTTGCCACAAAATAATTTCAAACTGACAACAACAACAACAACTTTTGCTAAGAAAACTATGCTTAAGATACGCTAACAAGATACCACACAAAGAAAAATTACTGGGGAAAACATAGCCATGAATAAGATTAAGGCCAAGCAATTTATATAAAAGAAACGATAAAAATATTCAAATGAGAACATTTTCTAAACTATCTTACCATAATCAATAAATTTCATAGCCAAGCAAATAAAGCCTTAAATATCAGCTTTCAGTTGAAATCAATTTCACTAAAATCGCTTAAGAATTCTTGAAGCTACAGCCTCATATGTAAACTCAACTACAATTAATATTAATCATACGCCTTCGTAAGGAAATTTTTTTAAATTTTTTTATTTTTCTTATAAAATCTCTCAATATTTTGATTTTTGTTTTTCAAATTAAATTTACTTACAGATTTACTTACAGATTTACATGTCCTCGAAATTCAATAAAAATTTCCTTTTAAAACATTTCACTGGATACTAGCCATTTGCCTGGTACGCATTGGCATTTCCCTTCACTTGGAAAGTGAACAGCAAAGTATTTTTGTTTCACATACTTTCAGGTGATTTACAAGCAAAAATTTCTTTTCAAAGGGTTACGCACATTACCATATTTGCTTGACAAAATTTAGTACCATTAACAGGTTCTTTTTTACTGAGGGAGGGAGGGATTAGTAAAATGTTTTAGGGGAAGTTCCATAAAAAATTAGCACAACGTAGGGGAAGTAAAACAAATTTTTTAATGAAGGGTCCGCCAAATACCTCTTTTTTTGAAAATGCTTTAAAACCAAAGACTACAGAATATTTTCTCAAGTTTCTTCTTTTTATTTCAAAGTACAATCCTTCCGGTTAATAATGGAAAATAATTTCATTCAATTGGCTGCCTCGGCTGGCCATGCAGTAGCCTACACCAGAAGATGCCGATTTTGGCAAAAGAATCATCTTTTCAGATGAAGCTCATTTTGATCTTGGCGGGTATGTAAACAAGCAAAATTGTCGCGAGTCACTTTTTGGTGCGGATTTTGGTCCAGAGGCATAATTGGGCCATTTTTTCTTCGAAAATAAGCAAGGAGTGGCCGTTACAGTCAATGGCGATCGTTATCGGGCCATGTTGTTCACAAAAATTTAAGTGGAGGATATTGGCAACATTTGGTTTAAGCAGGACGCCGCTAAGTGCCACACAGCCGAAGCTACACTCGATGTTTTGCGCCCTGTTTTTGAAGATCGCATTATCAGCCGCAGAGCTGATGTCGTTTGGCCACCTCGGAGCTGCGATTTGTCACCGTTGGACTATTATTTGTGGGGTGCCGTCAAAGGTAAGTGTTACGCCGACAAGCCAGAGACAATTGACGCTTTAAAGGACAATATTCGTGAAGCCATTGGTGAAATACAGCTGCACACAATCGATAATGTGCTTAAAAATTGGACCGATCGTGTAGGCTACTGCATAGCCAGCCGAGGCAGACATTTGAATGAAATTATTTTCCATTATTAACCGGAAGGTTAATTGTACTTCAAATAAAAAAGAAATTTTAGAAAATATTCAGTAGTTTTTTTTTAGGCATTTTCAAAAAAGTCATTGGGCGGACCCCCTAGAAATACATAGTTTGAAAATTTAACAGAAAAATTTTAACATGTTAAATAAATATACTTTAAAAAAAGTACTGAAAAGTGCTCTTTACAAAAAGGTACCAAAAAGTACTTTTTACAAAAAAAATTACTTTTTTGCAAAAAGAAAAACAATGTGTACATAACACAAAGAAGTACCAAACACTGCTTACTGCTTATAAAAAATTTAATTAAAAAATAATAAACTAAAAACGATTACAATCCCCTATAAAAATAAGTACTTTGTACAAAATGGCATAAGAAATTCATAAAAGTACTTTTTACCTTCAAAAAATTATTTGTTAATCTTAAAAAAGTACCCTTTTATTTCCAAAAAAGTACCTTATTTTCCTAAAAAAGTACCTTTCGGATATTTCATAAAAGTACCCTTTTATTTCCAAAAAAGTACCTTCCTTCCCTAAAAAAAGTACCTTTCGGATATTTCAAAAAAGTACCTTTTATCCTTAGAAATCTATGACTTTTTGTTTTCAAAGAAGTACCTTTTATCTTCAAAAAAGTACCTTATTTTATTAAAAAAGTACCTTTTGCATTTTCAAATAAGTAAGGTTTTATCTTCAAAAAGGTTGCTTTTACAAGAAGGCATTTTTTGCAAAGGACGTGCGCCTGAAGTCGCCGTAGTAGTGGTAGTCTATTAGGCAGTGTGTTGGCTAATTAGACGTAAGGCCTTGAACCATAACCAGGCATCAAAATGGAAAAAATATTTCTTCGGCGACTTTCTCTCAGCAGATTTCTGGCAAAAAATCTGAGAGTAAGAAAAAGTTTACATAAAAAGTTTCTCAAAAATTTGTCGTTCGGAGACGACTTTAAACTATAGATCGCGCCGCCCTTGTATAAAATTAACACACTCAACATTAGTGGTGTGAGAAGCTAAGTCGTAATCCTAATTGAAGGGTTGTAATGACCAATTATTATGTATGTATGCACTTGACAATAACAAGTCCATTAATGACTCCAATAGTTTCGTTGAGCATGCTTCCGTGGAGTGTCAACAGACTTTTCATTCGTTCCTCATTTAGCCTCAGCCGGATTTTCTGCGCTATTTTTTTTTGTATCCAAAGTGCGTTTAAAAGAGTCTATTACTGCTCAATTTTATGAATTCTATGCTTGCAGGTGCCCAAAGAGGTTCCTAATACAAAGAATTTATTCAAAAATATCCCGAAAGTCTAGATTGCCTCTGAATAATGTGCGTAATGTGTAATACCTTTTCTTCTTTCTCTCTCAGTGAGGTACTATATTTTTGAAAATAGTACCAAAATTTTATTTTCTAAGAATAAAATTTAGTCCCGTTTGTTTTCAGGCGATTTTATACTACAAAGCAGCTTTAATCTCAAAGAGTACTTTTTCCCCTTATTTGTACTACTATTTGACTGCCTTACCATCACTGCCTTATCATCACCAATAAATACTTGGAAAGACTTTCACATTTTTGTGCGACATTTTTTACCTGCAGAAATAGTCTGGCGGGATAAACTTAATGCCACCCCCTCGACAAATACAATAAAAGTGTCTCAAATACAAAAACAAAAAAACATTGTTTTGTTATACTAAAACTACAACAACAATAGAATTTATTTTCTATTTTGAAACGAAAGATAAAACTGGTTAATGCTGGTTACACGGTCCATTCGTGCTTATATCTTGAATAGCCCAGCAGGCAGGCAGGGACATGGTAATGTTTTGTATTTTTGTGGCAACTAAAGCTTGTGGAGAAACAAATTTTTGTTGAAGAGGCAGCAGACTGCAGCATCAGCTAAATGACGCATTCGAAAAATTAAACAAATTCACACACACATACACTTGTATGTCCCATACGCTTGTATGTATGTATGTTATGTCTGTCGGTAAATATTGACTAAACCGAGGCACAAAAAAAAAACGACAGAAAAACCTTCACAGACATTAAAATGCTGAAGGAATATTGCAGGGTTAAAATAAAAGCATATACGTGGGGTGGCACATAAGGATTGGAGATTAAGTAGCACAGGCTTATATACCAGTATGGCTCTATACTTTTCCTATCTATTGTTAAATGGTGCAGCCCTTGCGCTGACCAACTTCTTCCTTTTCCCTGATTTTGGTGGAACTTGGTTAGTACAGGGACTGCGTTCACCCGTGTCATCACAACGGTCCGCTATGCGTGTTCAAGTGAGCTTTGTGATAACAGAGCTACCACTCCGACCTAACCTAACCTATTGTTAAAGGACTGTTTAAGAAGCACAAAGTTTCTCATGCCATATGTTCGGTACGATGCCTTACTTTATGTCGGACTAAGACCCTCTTTTGCGTGTGTACATAGTCAAGTAAGTATTTAGTTGCTGATGTACCAGCAAAGGTTTGAACCAAATTTCACAGAGTTAGTGTCGCACTGCGTAGATTTAAATTGAGGCGGATTTATGAGAACAAATTCACAACCTAGATAGTCTGTGCAGCTCATGCGCTGACCAATTTCCTCTTATTCCCTGGTTTGGAGGAACTTGGTCAGTACAGAGACTGCGTTCGCCTGTAGCGTCACAACGAGCCGCTATGCGTGCTCAAATGAGCTTTTGGTATCAAAGCTACCACTCTAACCTACCTACCTACCTACCTAAATGGACTAGAGAGTGCATTTTTGCCACAATATTGTTGCATTAGAAGGAAGGAAATATGTGGCAGCTTTCAAGTAGCAGGCAGAGGAATTCTTCGAACTGATAGCGAACAACATTCTGAAGAGTGCCAGGGCAATAGTATTTGAAATACATTAAAGAGCAGATGATATGGTTGCACGACTCAGCCACTTCTAACCACAATTATTAAAAGCTCTGGATGAAGGGAAGGTACTTCATGCCTACCTTGGCAACCTAACCTAACCTAACATAACTTTAAAGGCTTTTCAGGCATCAAAACTATGGGTCTGGCAAGGTTGTCAGCAGTTGAACAGATTCCATCTACAAAGTCACTTATTGACTGAAAGGTTTACCATTTGCGAATATGAATCGTTTAACAGATGAAGGACGCTTCAAACGAGGACAAGCTTCGGGCGTTCATAAATGATCTGTGGTGCACAGAGAGAAATTCTCAAGAGATAAGAAGCAATACGGACGTGTTCACGACTGTTCATCATCCCAATATAGGTTAGGTTAGGTTGGAGTGGTAGCTTTGATACCAAAAGCTCACTTAAGCATGCATTGCAACCCGTTGTGAAACCACAGGTGAATGCAGTCCCTCTACTGACCAATTTCTACCAAACTAGGGAAGAAGAAGGAGTTGGTCAGCGCAAGGACGGAACATTACAGGCACGACTACCCTACGCTGGAAAACCAGCCTGAAAGATGATAGCTCCGTCAAGCTGGCAAGGATTGGAGAGCCAAATAGCCTATATCTGCACCTCGCAAGAGATGGGCATTGACAAAGAAAGTGGATAACAAACTCCCCTTCCTCAGCGGATCTGCACCCACGACAGAAGTCGTTAAATGGGAGCTGCATCCTTTCCGCGTGTCTTCCCCTAACACAATGACCTGTAAGCAAGGCCACAGTGATTGAGATGATGTTACGATCAAGTCCGAGTAACTGGTTGGTGTGCCTTCTATCCATCAAAGGCCAAGTGAGTCTAGCTGTGGAGCACAACTCCTGATTGCCCCAGGCTAGGTTGGCGTCACGAAAGAATATCCGCGCAATGGCCAACTTGATCGAGGTAAGTGGCATATCCAAGTCGATTGAAGAGGATTCCAGAAGGAGTGCACCAGCCCGGTCGCCGTAGTCTAGTAGGTAGTGTGTTGGCTTATTAGACGTAAAGCCAGGGTTCGAGTCCCAGGCCAGACATCAAAACAGAAATACAAAAAATTTTTCTTCGGCGGCTTCCTCTCAGCAGATTTCTGGCAAGAACTCTGAGAGTAAAAATAAAATTGCCATGAAAAGTTTCTCAAAAATCTGTCGTTCGGAGTCGACTTTAAAAACTGTAGGTCCCGCCACTCATGTATAAAATTAACACACACTACATAAGTGGTGTGAGAAACTAGGCCGTAATCCTGACTGAAGGGTTGTAATGACCAATTATGTATGTATGTATGCACCAGCCCGGGCGAGCTCGTCGGGCCTGCAGTTTCCCGGAATGCTACTCTGAGGCACTGAAGCGCCCAGAAAGAAGGTTGAGACAGCGTCGACATTCCCTAACGATTCCGGAGTTATTCACAATGCACGACAGCGACCTGATGGCGGCCTGACTATCAGAGAAGACTGAGACGCAAGTGAAAGGAGCACTGTTGACGAGGATCATTCCGAAAATATCGCTTCTGTTAGAGCAAATATTGTTGAAATTTGTTCAACAAAATTTCTCTTACAGCCCTCTTGTTGATTATAAATTACCAGCAGACATATAAAGAAAAAACAACAACAAAAAGGTGCGTTTAACACACACACATACGAACCCCACCATAAAATCTTGCTGCACTGTATGAGAATGCATAGAAAAAAAAAATCATTTTTTTTTTTGCAGCCCCTAAGGTAAAATAAAAGAGAATTCCATCACCAACATAACACATGCAATAACAACAACTACAATAGCAACAACAACAATAGCAGCAACAAGCGTGAGAGCAGAGCAACATTAGTTTAAAACGGTAAAACGTAATGGCATGCTATGGTGTGTGTGTGATGCGCTGTGTGTGAACGTGCAAATCAGTCGTTTATGGGCAGATGAAACAGAATGAATGAACGAATGAATGACGAATTGAATGAGACTGAAAGAATGCTGAAAATGAATGAATGACTGCACAGCGGCATGAAGCGTTTGTATTTTGAATGCCATGAGAAAAATATTTATTGTTGCCATTGCCAGTGTAAAAAAATGAAGAAATGAAATAAAAAAAATTAAAATTTTCGTTGAATAAATGAATGAATGAATGCATAAGTGTGTGTGTGTATATATGAATGGGGGATGAACAAATGCATGAACGAATGAATGAACGAATGAATGAATGCATGTTTGGTTTTACGCTTGAGAGCAACAAAGAAAAAACTGAAGGTAAATTATTACAATATCCAGCAACAAAGGGGGACAAAAATGATTAAAAAAAAAAAAATTAAAAAATTTTTTTTCTTCTACGTTGGAAAACAAATACGCATGGCGACGTATGTAAAGGGTGTTTTTTATAGAGGTATAGAACTTTAAGTTGGCATTACTTTTCAAGTGATTTATTCGCAGTTTGGTTTGGCAATTCATCATGAATAGACTCACGCCTGAACAACGCTTACAAATCGTGCAATTTTATTTCGAAAATAATGGTTCTGTGCGGAAAACGTATCGCGCACTACGTCCATTTTATCGTCGACAAAATCGTCCATCAGAGCAGTTAATTCGATTAACCATGGAACGTTTTCGCACCACGTTTACTCTTATTGATAACACGCATCCCCAGAGACGCTGTACGGTGCGTACAGAGGAAGCTATTGCTGCTGTAGAGCGTAGCATTGAGGCAGACCCGAATGAGTCCATCCGCCATCGAGCACAGGAATTGGATCTGTGTCCATCCACTTTATGGAAGATTTTGCGGAACTATCTTGGTTTGCGTGCTTACAAAATCCAACTCGTGCAAGATTTGAAGCCAAACGATCATCAAGTAAGGCGTAGATTCGTCGAATGGGCCCAAAACGAGATTACCGTTGTTCCCGATTTTCATAAGCGAATTTTGTAGAGCGATGAAGCGCACTTCTGGTTGAATGGCTACGCCAACAAACAAAACTGCCGCATTTGGAGTGAAGGTATGTATGTGGAAAGACCGTTACATCCAGAAAAACTGACTGTTTGGTGCGCTTTATGGGCTGGTGGAATCATTGGTCCGTACTTTTTCAAAAACGATGCTGGCCAGAACGTTACAGTCAATGGTGATCGGTATAGAGCCATGATTACAAACTTTTTCATTCCTGAATTGAATAACCATGATGTCCAGGAGATGTGGTTTCAACAAGACGGCGCAACATGTCACACAGTTCGTGCCACAATAGATTTATTGAAAGACACGTTTGGTGACCGCCTCATTTCACGTTTTGGACCTGTGAATTGGCCTCCAAGATCTTGTGATTTAACACCGCTAGACTACTTTCTGTGCGGCTATGTAAAGTCATTGGTCTATGCGGTAAAGCCACAAACGCTTGACCATTTGGAATACAACATTCGCCGTATTATTGCCGATATACGGCCACAAATGTTGGAAAAAGTCATCGAAAATTGGACTACATCCGCGCCAGCCGTGGCGGTCATATGCCAGAAATCATATTTAAAATGTAATGCCACAAGATTATCTTTCGGATAAATAAAATTCATGTCAATCGAATAATCCATCGTTGTTTTATTACAACTTAAAGTTCTATACCTCTATAAAAACACCCTTTATAAGCAAGCAAAACGCATAAATAAATATTAGTTTTTAACTCATTTGTTTAAGTTTTCCTATACTCATGAGAGGTAAAGTGGAGGAGGAGGAGGAGCATTTACACAGTGCAGGTACACCGTATGCCAGGCACAGTGTAGCTACTTTTAGTTTCTCGTGAATTATGTTGTGATGCTGGCTGGCTGGCTACAAATCTGTTGCAATTTTCTAGACCGTATATGACATGTATGCCACAAATTTATTCTGTTGTTTTCCTTTTCAGTTTGCGAGAGAAGGAAAACATTTTTATGGCAAACAATAATGTATTATTTCTGCTTCTTCTTCTGTTATTTCTTTTCTTTGTTTTTCTAAAACAAAAACCAAAAAAAAAAAAAAACTTGAAAACCTACAACAGCCAACAATACAGGCAACGGAAAGCGTTTATTTCTCCCTTAAAAAATTTAAAAAAAATAAAGAAAGGATGCCACAGTTTTCTTTTAAAACTATTTTCCTGCTTAAAACTATTCTTTCAACATTTTTTTTGTTTACCAAAGCATTTAAAAAAAATATGTTTCTTAGCCTAAGGTTTTATTTAAGTTTAAAAAAAAAATCTTCCTTTTCCTTTCCGTTGAAATACAATTTCTTTTTTTGGTTAAATGCTTACAAAATTACAAAGAAAACCAAAATTTTTTTGTTGTTGTTACTTACCTTCTATGTTTATTCCAAATATTAAAAATGATGAGAGCTAAGGCTACAATTATGCCACAACTAGATATTGTACACATACAGACAAATAATGGCAGCGATACGGTACGTAAGACACGACGAACAATTGTACGATCTTGAGGAACCTAAAAAGGACGAAAAAGAAAAGAAATATTCAATCAAATTAGGGCCATAGAAACATAATCAATACCCTTTCCCTTTCGTTATAAATAAAAAAAAAATTTTTTTTGGAAAAATAAAAGTACCTTAAAAAGTACCAAAAAGTTTATTAAAAATTACTTTTTTATGTTCCAAGAAAGTTTTATTTTTATTTCGCTTTAAAAAAATAATACTTTACTGAAAAGGTACCAATTTTTTTCAAAAATAAAAGTACCTTAACACGTTGACTGCCGACTACGAGATAACTCGTAGATTGCGTTCCCTTCTAGGGCGCCAAACTACGAGTTATCTCGTACTCACTAATGTGAAAAAATCAAATTTTCGTTTTTTGGCAAGTTTTCTGAAAATTGCCGCGGCAGTCAACGTGTTAAAAGCACCAAAAAAATTATTAAAAAAGTACTTTTTTTTAAAACTTCTAAAAGAATTATATTTTTTCTCAATACAAGCTCTAAAGTATCTTTCACTTTAAAAAATAGTAATTTTCTGAAAAAGTACCAATTATAAAGCGATTTTCTTGGTTAAAAAAGGTACCATTTGTTTAAAAAAGAAGTCCTATTAATTTCTTACAAAATCAAGTTCTACAAATTAAGGCTATAGAAGCATTGTTAATAGCCTATCCCATTAATTTTCAATAAAGCAAATAAAAAAATTTAGCAAACCAAAAGTACCTTAAAAAGTACCAAAAAATTATTTAAAAAGTACATATTTTTAGGCCACAAAAACATTCTCTTTATCTCAATACAAATTCTAAAATACTTTTTGCTTTGAAAAACAATACTTTTCTGAAAAAGTATCAATTCTAATTTTTTTTTCAAAAATTAAAGTACCTTAAAAAGTACCAAAAAAAATTTATTTAAAAAAGTAGTTTTTCATTAATGAAAAAAGTTATATTTATGTCTATACAAATTCTAAATTCAAAAGTACTTTTCGTTTTTAAAAAATTGTACTTTTCTGAAAAAGTACAAAATCTAAAGGGATTTTCTTGATTAAAAAAGTATCATGTGGTTAAAAAACGAGAACTAATGCCTATTTTACAAAAACAGGTTTTAATTCTTAGAAAATTTCTTCTTAGAACTGATTTTCAAACAAATTATTTTCATCTTAGAAAAGTACTTTTTTGTTTTTGAAAAAAGTACTTTTTAAAATCTTATTAAATAAACAAATAAAAAACCCAAAATAGGTTTTTTTGGAAAAATTATATTTTGTTTTTAATAATTTCGTACCAAAAAAGTACTTAATTATGTCCACATGTTAAAAAGGTACTTTTTTCCAAAAAAAATTTTTTGAAAAAAGTACTTTTTTTTAAATCTTATTAAACAAACAAACCCAAAACAGGTTTTTTTTTGGAAAAATTACTTTTTGTTTTAAATAGTTTTGCACCAAAAAAGTACTTAATTATGTCCACATGCCGTTTCAGTTTAACTTACCTTTCCACCAATCCATCGTTCCATATTCAACCAGGTTAGATTATCCAATTGGGTATCATAGTAACCCAGTTTCTCATATTTTCCATTTATCATCTGCTCAATTTGTGTTAAAGCAATACGATCTCCCTGAGAGCTGAATGCCACAACACCCTGTATTATTAGACAGGAAACATACAAGAAAAAAAACAGAACAAAGAAAGCAAGAAAGAAAGAGAGAGGGAGAGAGAAAGAAAATAAATTGATTTATTACATAAAAAGGAACCCCATAAAGAAATCATATGAAAAGCAAATAATAAAGTTTGTACTCAAAAAGTAGAAAAAAAGAGAAAAAAACTGGAGAGTAACGAATAAGGAAAGTACCCTACATGGCAGAGGAATGAATTTCTAGACGAGTTAAAAGAAAAATGTCCTGGAATAATTCTTAGTGTAGGGTAGTATCCTTTGCTCTGATTACAGCAGTTTTGTTGGTAAAAACAACATGCATTGTGTGACCTTTTTTGTTCTTTCCATCAGTGCAAGTCTGTAAACGCAGTGCCAAAATTTTTTTTACACTTTTTTCTCTCATAATTTTGCTTTGTTACACTCACAGTACACATGTATTTAGAACTGGTTTTGTCTATGTACCCATAAATCTCATAAAACTATCCAATAAAGCACAATACTTCTCTCCCCCCTTAGCCATGCTCTCTTATAATCGTTTTGCACTTCTTTTTCGTTGGTTGGTTGGTTGGTCGATTTGGCTTTTTCTTGTCTTGGCAGAATGTCATAATTTTGGCCAAAAAAAATTCTGTGCATTTCTTATAGCATTTAGGCAACAAACCAACATTGCTAAATGTAATGTACACTCCAGCTAACGGCGTTTTAAGCCAGACATAACGTATAAAATAAAGATTTAAAAGCGGAAGTAATTACGGCCCAAAAAAAAAGAAAAAAACTTATCGAAACGAAAGAAAGAAAGCCGAAATGAATTCAGAGTGTAATAAAATACGTATTTTACATAATATTGACAGACATTTGGCGGGTACAGAATGGCAGAAGAAAATATTTTTAAACAGCATCTCACATAGTTAGTAAAATGTACAAAATCTTCTGAAATTTCTTAAGAAAAGCTTTAAAGTGAAAAAATTCTTATGTAAACCAAAACGTTACATTATTTACATGCAGGTAAAGAATGTATAAACAATGATTTCTTACGACATTTTTTGTTTTTAAAACCTCATTTCATTACGTGTTGCAATTCAGATACCGAACACAGAGTGGGGTTCTTTCCCTTACAAAGATCCAGATAGTTACATAGGAGATGCTCTAACTCCAAATCTAACTCTTCTTTTTCTTCACATACCCTGGATTGTGGCCTGATATCACACTGTCTCAATAAGGAAACCACTCACCAGTATAATTTTGGATTAAATGTAGAACTAGCCGAACAAATTTATGGCAAAAACCAGGCAGAGGAGCATGCATGGAAGAAAGCTGCTACGATGGTGATATGGCCAGAAGCCCGCTATGGTATGCCAAGAAATATTTCAAGGGTGTACCCGACGAAAGACAATACCGAGCGTAGCAAAGATTTATCTCAAGCCAAATGGGGGTGAGACAATCTACACATTTGAATTGAATAGAAATAGTTTTCAGTCATGCAACAGACTATCCAAGAGTAGCCTGAGGATGACAACTGATCTTTTTAGAGGGTACTGTAGGAGGTCTATCAGAATAGAGATGGCCTCAAGCCCAATATATAGAACCTGCTATGAAGAGAATCAATCATCAGAGCACATATTCTTCATAGTCATTGTAGGCAGGAAGTTCTTCCCATAGACACCGATATATATATCTAGTAGTTCGTGAAAGTAACAGGTCTCAAGCCCAATATGTAGAACCTATTATGAACAGAATCAGTCATCATTGTAGGCAGGTAGTTCTTGCTACAGGCACCAAAATGTATCCTGTTGTTCGTGAAAGTAACAGGTCTCAAGCCCAATATGTAGACCCTATTATGTGGAGAATGAATCATCAGAACTCATATTCTTCATAGGCATTGTAGGCCGGGAGTCCTTCTTACCAACATCGAAATGTATCCTGTCGTTCATAAAAGTAACAGGATTGAGAAAGACTGATGGCAGTAGAATAGAACATATGATCCTAGTCCCTAATCAGCAATAATAATTATAAGATTTCTGATTTCCTTTAATTTTACTGAATTGTTTACTCATCGTTGACATTACATGTATACAAATGAACATTTTCTACATTCCTATGATAAACATTATTTTTATTTATTTACCCATTTTAGACATTACATGTAAACAACGAAAAAAAATTACATTCCTTTGGTAAACTTTTTTGGTAATTGTTTACCTATTTTTGATATTGCATGTAAACAATTGGAAAGTTATTACATTCATATATTAAACAATATTTTTATTGTTTACCTATTTTTGACATTATTTGAAAACAACCAAAAATTGTAAAAATATTCCTTTGGTAAAATTTTTTGATAGGTCTTTACCTATTTTTGACATTGTATGTAAACAATTGAACATTTCCTACATTCCATTGGTAAATATTCTTTTTTAATGATTTATCCATTTTACATATTACATGTAAGCAATGAAAATTTTTTATATTACTGTGGAAAGAATTTTTGTTAATTATTTATCCATTTTTGATACTGCATGTAAACAATTGAAAATTTCCTACATTCCTATGGTAAACACTATTTTTACTAACGTACACATTTTTGGCATTACATATAAGCAACGAAAAAAATTTTACATGCCTTTGGTAAACTTTTTTTGTAATTATTTACACATTTTTGACATTACATGTAAACAATAGAACATTTTCTACATGCCTTTACATTAAACATTATTTTTAATCATTTATCACATTACATGTAAACAATGAAAAAATTTTATATTTCCTTGGCAAACTTTATTACTGTATTGTTTACCCATTTTTGACATTGCATGTAAACAATTGAAAATTTTCTACATGTCTTTGGTAAACATTATTTTTAACCATTTATCACACTACATGTAAACAATGAAACAAATTTTATATTTCCTTGGCAAACATTATTACTGTATTGTTTACCCATTTTTGACATTACATGTAAACAATTGAAAATTTCCGCATTCCTTATTTTTAGTAACGTACACATTTTAGACATTACATATAAACAAAGAAAAATATTTTACATTCCTTTGGTAAACATTTTTACTGTATTGTTTACCCATTTTTTGACATTGCATGTAAACAATTGAAAATTTTTTACATTCCTATTATAAACATTATTTTTATTTATTTATCCATTTTAGACATTACATGTAAACAATGAAAAATTACACGTTTCCATTGGTAAACATTTTTACTGAATTGTTTACCCATTTTTGACATTCCATGTAAACAATCGAATATTTTTGATAGTTCTTAAAAAAAACATTATTTTTCCTCATTCACTTATTTAAGACATCGCATGTAAACAATGAAAAAATTTACATTCCTTTGGTAAATATTTTTACTGAATTGTTTACACATTTTTGACATTGCATGTAAACAATTGAATATTTTTTACGTTTCTTAAGAAAACATTATTTTTCCTCATTTACTTATTTAAGGCATTACATGTTAACAATGAAAAAATTTACATATCTTTGGTAAACATTTTTTCTGAATTGTTTGCCCATTTTTGACATTGCATGTAAACAATTGAATATTTTCTACATTTCTTAAGAAAACATTATTTTTCCTCATTTACTTATTTAAGACATCACATGTAAACAACGAAAAAAATTATACATTTCTTTGGTAAACATTTTTTCTGAATTGTTTACCCATTTTTGACATTGCATGTAAACAATTGAAAATTTTTTACATTTCTTAAGAACACATTTTCAAAATTTAATTTAAAATTTTCAATGTGTTGATTTCAAATCCAAAAAAAAACTCAAGTGTAAATAATTAAAAAGTTTTCCAAAGAAGAGAGAAAACAAAAACCAAACTTCTGCTTGAAAATTTTCGATTTAAGGCCTTGTGTCTCCTGACGTTTCCAGCTGAATAATTCATGAAAATTTATTTTCTTTGTAATATCACTGGCAAGAACAACAACTAGGCATGAATTTGAAATATTTAAGCAAATATTTTCAACAATTTATGGAAATTTATTTATTTATTAGACGAGTAAAGAATAGAAATTTTACAATTAAATTGTTGTTGCTGTTGTTATTGTTGTTGTTGTTGTGAAGAAAATTAAACAGAAAAATTAAAAATTTTCTGTGCATTTAATTTGAGAAAGTCAGAGATAAAACCCCTAACCTAAGAGAGGTTTATTAACAACAATTTATCAAATTCAGGGAGCCAAACACACACTCTTATGTATACAAATATACATATAACCATACATACATACATACTTATGTATATGTATGTAATGTAAACAATTAGCTGTACGAATACGGAATATAATACAAGTGGGGTAATTTAGAAACTCATAAGTCAAGTGTTTATGACAGGCATAAACAATTAGGACAGGACAGGTCCTTAAAATATCAGAATGCTTATCAGCAGGAGTGTAAAGAAATTAAAAACAAAAAAAAACAAATCTAAAGCATAAGAAAGGGAAAGGGAAGGGCAAAGGAAAGCAGCTGAAAACCGTACACAGCACAGGAAGGAAATTAGGCAGGAAGAGAGGCAGGAAGAGAGGCAGGAAGACAGGCAGGATGTAAAGCTAAGAGTGTAGAATTTTACACTGCAAGAAAGGCTTGAGAGTGTTTTGTGTAAATATTAATGCCTTTAAAGCTTTAAAACTCTTCCTTGCTGTACACTTACCGAAACTCCTAAGAATTGTGTTGAATTCATGGCGGCATAGATTTCATCGGCGATTTCTTTGTCGTTGTATGTAAATTCCTTTAAAGATTTGTTACGTTGTTTCAGTCTCTCCATGGTTTTATTAAATGCTAACGCTACACTCCATACAGCATCATAGGCCAAGGGTGCCTCCTGATAGCCCTCAGGATAACGATCATGATGTATGTCGTAGCCTTCCTCTATAAGGGCATGATTTAAACGTTGTCTGCAAATTAAAATGAAATGAAAAACAAATTATTTTTAATACAATTTCATTAAATGTTTAGGAAGTGTTCGGATTTCAAACTATTCAGAATGCCAATCTACTTGGACTAATGAATTCCCCTTCAGTCAATCCAACTAAGTTTGAAGGTAATGAACTGCAAACATTTTCTACAAAAGTGTGCAGCAGCTCGGTAACGCTTAAGGCTGCATAGACTAATAATCGCTTCCCTAAAGCTTGGAGGGCAGGCATGTTATAGTCCAGGAGGCCTCACAAACCTTTACCTCCTGGTGTTGTGTATGCCCCCAAAAGGAACGTGAGTATTTTGGGGACAGCATATTGCATTTACCCTCCAAATAGCTTCAATTTGATTGAACAAGACGATGTCATAAGGGACCGAAAAGTCTCCGATTTCAGATTCGTTAAAATACGTATGAACTGCTTACCTAAACTCCTCTGCTGTCATGCCCGATATGGTGGTTTGATTGTTTTGATTCCACATTAAAGCTTCGGTGGTCAAATGACCTTCAGCCGCTAAACGCATCTGCTCTACCGTGCAAGTGATGCCCTCATTTTCTAAATTCACTTCATACCAGTTGTCCTCATACCAGCCTGCAATGAAATAGAAAAAAAAAGAAACAAAAAATTAAAAGAGAAGAGAAAAGATTAATTAATTTGCCTTCCAACAAAAAAAAAAAAAAAAGAAGGGAAATTAAAAATGATTTTTTTTTGACTGTGTAAACGTGTTTTTTTTGGTCAAAAGCCTAACCCTGACCTGGTTTAAATGCCCAGCAAAAATAGTTAAAGTTTTAGTTGCAAATCATTTAAATCATTAGCATTTTCTGTTCTGTTTTCATTTTTCTTTTTTCTTCTTCTTTTTTTATTTTTTTGCATGTCATTTTTATTTGTTTAAACTTTTTTCCCTTTATACCCTCCCCTCCCATCCCCCCCACTTACTAGTTTCGCCAATTTGCTTGTGGTATTTTTCTGTAATTATTGCAGCATTTTTATTTTTATTTTTTTGATTTCTTCAGCAAAATTGAACGGTGATTTATTCATTCCAATTGGTTGCATAATTACTGAGTTTCACTTCTCCTTTCTCTCTGTTTTCTCGCTTTCCCCCCTCTCTCTCTCTCTCTCTCTGTTTATCTGACATTTTAAATGTCATTTGCTGTGATAATGTTCAAGGAATTGAAATGAATTAATTTTGCTTAAGGGGTTGGAGGATAATTATTACAAGACAGCCACTTTTTGTGGGCAAATAAGGGCACAAACTTTTTTTAAAAGTGTACTCAAAAAAGTACTTTTTGGGGAAACTTAAATTCCACCAAATGCCCTTCCTGGTAGCAAAGGTTTGTAATTTAAACAGCAATACAGAGCACACTTTTTATAGGAGTTTTTAAAGTATTTTACTCGTAATTCTCAAACCACTATTATAGGACTTTTTAAAGTACTTTTTAAAGTACTGTTTAAAGGACTTTTTAAAGTAGTTTTTAAAGGCCTTTTTAAAGGATTTTTTAAAGGACTTTTTAAAGGACTTTTTAAAGGACTTTTTAAAGGACTTTTTAAAGTACTTTTTAAAGTACTTTTTAAAGGACTTTTTCAAGTACTTTTAAGTACCTTTTAGAGGACTTTTTAAAGGACTTTTTAAAGTACTTTACTCGTAATTCTCAAAGCACTTTTATAGGACTTTCTAAAGTCCTTTTTAAAGCACTTTTTAAAGCACTTTTTAAAGAACTTTTTAAAGGACTTTTTAAAGGACTTTTTAAAGTAATTTTTAAAGAACTTTCTAAAGTACTTTTTAAAGGACTTTTTAAAGTACTTTTTAAAGGACTTTTTACAGGACCTTTTAAAGTACTTTTTAAATGACTTTTTAAAGGACTTTCAAAGGACTTTTTACAGTATTTTTTAAAGTACTTTTTAACTTACTTTTACTTTAAAAAGTACTTTAAAAAGTAATTTTTAAAAGTAATTTTTAAAAGTGTTTTTAAAAGTACTTTTTAAAGGACTTTTTAAAGTACTTTTTATAGGGCTTTTTAAAGTAATTTTTATAGGACCTTTTAAAGCACTTATTAAAGGACTTTTTAAAGTACTTTTTATAGGACTTTTTAAAGTACTTTTTAAAGTACTTTTTAAAGGACTTTTTAAACTACTTTTTAAATGACTTTTTAAAGTACTTTTTAAAAGACTTTTTAAAGTACTTTTTAAAAGACTTTTTAAAGTACTTTTTAAAAGACTTTTTAAAGTACTTTTTAAAAGACTTTTTAAAGTACTTTTTAAAAGACTTTTTAAAGTACTTTTTAAAGGACTTTTTAAAGGACTTTTTAAATGAGTTTTTAAAGTACTTTTTAAAGGACTTTTTAAAGGACATTTTAAAGGACTTTTTAGAGGACTTTTTAAAGGACTTCTTAAAGGACTTTTTAAAGGACTTTCTAAAGGACTTTTTAAAGGACTTTCTAAAGGCCTTTTTAAAGGACTTTCTAAAGTACTTTTTAAAGGACTTTTTAAAGTACTTTTTAAAGGACTTTTTAAAGGACTTTTTAAAGTACTTTTTAAAGGACTTTTAAAGGACTTTTTAAAGGACTTTTTAAAGGACTTTTTAAAGGAATTTTTAAAGTACTTTTTAAATGACTTTTAAAGTACTTTTTAAAGTACTTTTTAAATGACTTTTAAAGTACTTTTTAAAGTACTTTTTAAATGACTTTTAAAGTACTTTTTAAAGGACTTTTAAAGTACTTTTTAAAGGAGTTTTTGAAGGCCTTTTTAAAGGACTTTTTAAAGTACTTTTTAAAGGACTTTTTAAAGTACTTTTTAAATGACTTTTTACAGTACTTTTTAAAAGAATTTTTACAGTACTTTTTAAAAGACTTTTTAACGGACTTTTTGAAATACTTTTCACAGTACTTTTAAAAAGACTTTTCAAAGTGCCTTTCAGAATACTTTATAAAGGACTTTTCAGAGTACTTTTTGAAATACCTTTTTTAAGGTACGTTTTTAGAGTACATTTTCAAATGCTATTTTAAATATTTTTGAAGGTACATTTAAGGTACTTTTTCAAAGCACTATTTTAAATACATTCTATGATACTTTTCCTAATTTTTTCCAAGTTTATCAAACCACTTTTCAAAGTACTTTTTCAAATACTTTTTTGAGGTACTTTTTCCCAGTTTTTTTCCACGTTTTTCAAACTACTTTTCAAATACTTTTTAAAATACTTTTTTTGAGGTACATACGTATTTAAAGTACGTTTTAAAATGCTATTTTTAAATACTTTTTTAAAGTACTTTTGAAGGGAAATTGTAAGGTACTTTTTTAAAAACATTTTAAGGTACTTTCCTAGTTTTTTACAAGTACTTTTTAAGGTACTTTTCTTACTTTTTTCCAAGTTTTCTTAATAAAAAGTTATTTTTACTTCAATTCCTTAATAATATTTGCAACAAAAAGTGTAAAGTTCTGCAAACAGTTGTTCTTTGAGGGTTCTCATGCCCTAAATGTACCCTTTTTAAGGGCAACATGGGCATGCTGCACACAGGCGTAGGAAACTGAAATTTTCTTTCTACCGTATTAATGACCTGAAAAGTTTTCTTTGGCAATAGTTTTGCATTTTGATTTACTTTTAATTCACTGTTTAATTCACGGTGTTTGTTTATCTGGTACTATTTTGGTTTCTTAGTTTTTTTTGTTGTTGTTGTTTGTGTAGAGCTTTTAAGGCGAATACCCCCCCCCCACATTTAAAAGTTTGCGATCATTATGATAGAGGGGAGCAGGAACAATTTAAATGAACTAGGATTTTAAATTGTTTTTAAAAAGAATTTCATGGAAAGGGGAGAGAAGAAGGTGAAGAAAAATTATTTTTGAAATGTAAGAAAGTTTAGAGATTAAACGCCAGATTTTTTTGATTTTAAACAATTATTTGAAGAAAGAAATCCTATACGAGTATATTTTATTTGTATTTAATTTTTTATTTATTTTCTCTCCCCTGTTTCTTTCTGTTGAGTTTTTTTCTATTTCCTTTGTTTTATTTGCCTTATTAAGTTTAATTTTTTCTTCTTCTTCTTCGTTCTTTCTACCTTCCACTTCTTACAAAATGCTGTAATTCCACGGTAATAGCTCCTCTTAACCATTTAAAGCAATTAGTGAACATTAATGCCAAAGAGAAGAAGTACTTTTTTCCTCTTGCAGTCTGCGGAAAAAAGGCGTGAAATATGCAAGTATTCCGCGGTAGGGGCGTGTGTAAGGAAATGGCAGAAAGCAAAGAAGAAAATTTTTAAGCCAGTTTAAGAAAATTTCTTAAAATGCAATTAATGAGCTTCAAAGGCGTACGTACCACACAAAACGGAAGAACAGAATCCCTCTGCCCTATGCAAATGATTCAAAAATAGGGAAAGAAGGCTTGAAGAAAAATTTTTCAGTTTGAAAAAAACTTTAGCTTGGAAGGGAGATTTAACATGTCAACAGAATTAGAAAGAGAAGAACTGCAGGCCGGAAACCCAGAAAATTTAAAACAAATTCAAGAAAAACTTCCAAGATAATTGAATGGAAGCCTCTTTTAACAGCAGCATTCGCCGCTTATTAGACGAGAGTCCGTGGTTCAAATCCCAGCTCAGAAATCTCAAACAAAGCGAAATTAGAAACAAAATATTTCTTTCGGCGACTTTCTCTCTCAGCAGTCTTCTGGCAAAAATTGTGAGAGTGCCATGAATAAAACTGCCGCTTATTAGACGAGAGTCCGTGGTTCAAATCCCAGCTTAGAAATCTCAAACAAAGCGAAATTAAAAACAAAATATTTCTTGCAGCGACTTTCTGTCACAGCAGTCTTCTGGCAAAAATTCTGAGAGAGCCATGAATAAAATTGCCATGAAAAGTTTCTCAAAAATCTGTCGACTGTAGATCCCACAACTCATGGATACAATTAACACACTCAACATGGGTGTTCTAATTCCGACCAAAGCGTTTGTGTCATAATTTTGAAAAGTACTGGAGAGAGAACACATACCTACTTGCCCTACTCGAGCGATTTAAAGCGTTGCGCCTCTAACTAACAGAAGCGATAACCCACATATGCGGCAGGGGAAGTGCCCTTAATATTGCAATAATTTTCAAGATGTTCCTTTGCTATATTAGTCTATCTAGAGAGCAGAAATACTGCATAAATGTTGTGAAAAGTAAGACTGTCTGACTGTGAATAAGGCTCTCTTGGAAATTAATTGGGAAAGCATTCCCAGCTTATGCGCTGGTGCTGTTATTATTTTTACGTCCTCCTATGTAAAATTCGAAGCTGATAAGGCTATGCAGAATGACGTTAAGCAATTCCTGCAGCTCCGTCAAGGTAGGAAAGGACCTCTCCGAACCTTTTGGTTCCGTGCGAGGTTTTAGACAAGGCGACCCCTTATCATGCGACCTCTTCAACTTCGTCATGGAGAGTGTTCTGCGAAAGGCAGGAGTGCCTCGCAGTGGCACTATTTTTCAAAAAAGTGTCCAGTTGCTTGCGTACGCTGACGACATTGACATAATAGGGCGTACGAAGCGAGATGTTACTGCTGCCTTTAGTGATATTGAACGCGAGTCTACTATGATGGGTTTGGCAGTAAATGAGGGCAAAACAAAGTATGTGTTATCGACTAGGCGTATTGATTCTCAGATTACGGCCGATAACTATACTTTTGAAACAGTCAAGGAATTTATTTATCTTAGCTCCGCCGTTACCACCACAAATGATGTCAGTATGGAGATCAAGCGCAGGATCACTCTTGCCAACAGGTTCTACTTTGGTCTCAATAGGCAATTGAGTAGCAGAGACATCTCTCTTACGACAAAACTAACACTCTACAAGATGCTCATTCTCCCCGTGCTTCTTTATGGCGCAGAGGCATGACTCTATTAAACACTGATGCAGCAACCTTGAAAGTATTCGAGAGAAAAGTACTGCGCAAGATCTTCGGTCCAGTACGAGTTGGCGATGATTTCCGCATCCGATACAATAGTGAGCTGTATGAGCTCCTCAACGACATGGACGTTGTACAGCGTATTAATATCCAGCGGCTGCGCTGGCTCGGCCTTGTCTTTCGCATGGAGGAGTATGCTCCAGGCGAGACGGGTATTTGATGCAGGGATCTGCGGAAGTCGGCGAAGAGGACGACCTTGTATCCGTTGGAAGGACCAAATCGAGGAAGCCCTGTCATCGATTGGTGTGACCAACTGGCGTAGGCGCGCAAGAAGCAGAGGCGCCTGGAAAAATGTGTTGCGGCAGGCCGAAATATGTTAATCGGGTTGTTATGGCCAATTAACTAAGTAAGAACTATGTAAAATTGCTTTGTCCTAGTTTCTGCAGTGCCTTTTAATTATCCTTTAATCGACAATGGCTATTCAAGAATCAAGGTTTCCACTCTCACACTCTTATTGCGATGCCACACTTTGATCCATCATAGGCCTCTGGTTTGTAGGGAGAAGTCTGCCTTGCTGATGCTGTTGAACAACAAAATTTTGCATACGACTCTGAGTAATTGGCTGATGATTGTGAGCGATATTGGCGAGGACCTTACAAATGTGTTGGATATTCTGGCTTTAATTTATCTGAGCTTCTTCAAGGCAATCGTCGAAATGTTGCTCTGGCTTTATTGTTCCTGCTATTTATGCTTTCATGCCCTGTATAAGGCAGTATTCTGGGCGTTTTTTTAAGTTCTCAGCCCAATATTTAACAATTTTAAAGCAATCGCTCGTAATTCCGTTCAGGTGCATGGGCCATATGCCTCAAGGTTTCATTTCATTTCAAAACATCGAAAATATTTCAAGAAAAATCCTGAAAAAATATTTCTCAAGTGTCAACAACATTCAAAATTTTTAAGTCAACAACAACTGAATGCAACAACAAAACAAAAGCAAAAAAAACATCTAAAACACGTATATACACAAACTTCCCTTACCCTCTGTCTCTCTATCTCCTGCAAATAAATTTTCAAGTGGAGTATAACAATACCACGGAAGATACACAACAGAACAGAACCGAACAGAACAGAAAGAATAACTGAAAAGGACAATAAGATATCCTTTCCCTGCAGAAAAGTTAAAGAAAGGAAACGCAAGGGCTTTTAGTAAATAAGCCCCCGAAGTCTCTCGCTCTCTCTCTCTCTCTCTCTCGCTCTCTATTATCCTTTGTTTGTGGCATTGTTTGGTTATCGTGGAGAGGAACACTTTGAAAGAATTTTTTCGTTGTTGCTGCTGGCTGCTGCTGCTGTTTCTGTAAGCAAAACATGTACAACGAAACTGCCAAAAAGTTACTGGAATTGAATGCTTTTTTCCTTTCTTTTGTCTTCTCCTTGTCTCTGGCAAAAACTTGCAGTTAAAGTTGTTGTCTTCTTTTGAAAATTGAGAGCGTAAACAACAATTGCAAAATTCTTAAGGAATAAAAAAGAAGAGCCCGGCCAAAAGAACAATGAGGTGAATTAAAAATGTGCGTTTAAGTCAATCCTAGATGGTTATGCAACACGCTGCACTATAATGTATAACCCTATACATTATCTTGTTGCAATTGTCGTTTCTATTCATCGCTACATTTTATCGATAACTTGCATTTTTTACAGCAAATTCATCGATAACTTGCATTTGTTGATGACTTATATTTTTAAAAGTAGGTTTATTGAACACTTCCAGTTGTCGATAACATGCATTTTCTGCAGCAAATTCACTGTTGTCTTACATATATCGATGACTTGCATTTTCTACAATTAATTTATCGAACGCTTGCATTTATCGATGACTTGCGTTTCCTAAAGTAAATTTGTCGATCATTTGCATTTTTTAATGTAAATTTATCGATAACTTGCATTTGTCGATAACATGCATTTTTTGCAGTAAATTCATCATTGACTTGCATATATCGATGACTTACAATTTCTACAGAAAATTATCGATGACTTGCATATATCGATGACTTACAATTTCTACAGAAAATTATCGATGACTTGCATATGTCGATGACTTGCATTTTCTAAAGTAAATTCACCAATAACTTGCATTTGTTGATGACTTGCACTTTTTAATCCTATACTTTATCTTGCTGCAATTGTCGTTTCTATTCATCGCAACATTTTATCGATGACTTGCATTTTTTACAGTAAATTCATCGATAACTTGCATTTGTTGACGACTTGTATTTTTAAAAGTAAATTTATTGAAAACTTCCAGTTGTCGATAACATGCATTTTCTACAACAAATTCACTGTTGACTTACATATATCGATGACTTGCATTTTCTACAATTAATTTATCGAACGCTTGCATTTGTCGATGACTTGCATTTTCTAAAGTAAATTTATCGATCATTTGCATTTTTTAATGCAAATTTATCGATAACTTGCATTTGTTGATGACTTGAATTTTCAAAACTAAATTTATTGAACACTTCCAGTTTTCGATAACATGCATTTTCAGTAAATTCATTCATTGATTTGCATATATCGATGACTTACATTTTCTACAGTAAATTTATCGATAACTTGCATTGAAGGCAACCAGGTTATATTCCTGTGGTGTCAGTGAATTCCCCAAAGTGTACTTTTGAGTATGAAAGATGCCAATTGTTTAGTTTCTTAACATTGAAGCTTTTGAAAACCAACATTATCATCGGGAATGTGCTAAAATGTGTTTAAACTCGATTTCAAAAGAAATCAACTGCTGCAGCCAATGTGGAAGTGGTCATTTAATGCCTTAAAGTACACAAAACATATCCCTTAAAATTTAAGCACCTTTCTGCCACGTATAAAAAATTTGTCTTCTTCCATTTCGACCTCAATGGCACCCTTTCTTCATTGCTTTGCTCTTAGGAAGTTAGGTAAACTTTTCCTTGTGCAAATTTCTTATTTCCTGGTTACATTCAGGTGTGAACAACTGCAATAAGAAAAACGTTAACAATTCTTAACGGGCACCAGGTAATTTTCTCTTCCACCACCAATACAGTACAATACACTGTACGTATGGAAGCAATACAAGAACAGAATATAATACGACGACAACACCACAGAAAAGGTGATTTTCATCAACTTTAACCTCAATTTCCTGTTCTGTTCTCTTCTGTTCTGTTTCGTTTTTTCCCCGTTTGTTCGTTTATTTTGTTTCTTTTCCTCAAACGGTATTCTTGTATTGTTTTTTGTATTTGTATTCGTTTTTTAGTGTTTATTTTGCTGGTTCTTCTTCTCCTATTCCATTACATTTCCTTAAAACAATAACAATTGTAAAGTCATTTCGTTTTTAATGGAGTGCCATAAATTTCACTAAAGAATGGCAAACACCCTGTAATTGTAATTGTATAGGTGAGTGCATTTCGTGTGTGAATGTATTTGTAAGGCAACTGATAGTTTTGAACTGGGGATAGTCAGTATGTCTCTGTAATAATGATTACTTCTTAGTGGCTACTTTACTGGCTATAGTGTGTCTACTAAGAGACAATTGTTGCTCCTTTGGGTATTGGGGAATACGAAGTGTTTCAAGATAACAATTTATAGCTGATGGTAGTTACTGGTGGTCACGTAAAGTGCCTACACACTCACATAATTGGTCATTACAACCCTCTAGTCAGGACTAGGACCTAGCTTCTCACATCACTTATGTTGTGTGCGATAATTTTATACATGAGTGGCGGGACCTACAGTTTAAAGGCGACTCCGAACGAGAAACCTTTCATGGCAATTTTATTTCACTCTCACGGTTTTTGCCACAAATCTGCTGAGAGGAAGTCGTCGAAGAAATATTTTCATATTTTTCGTTTTGAACCATGGCCTTACGTCTAATAGGCCAACACACTATTTACTAGACTAAGTTGTACACCAGAATTTTCACGTAAAGTACTTAACAACTTGTTTTCTTTTTTAAAAAAAATTTAAGTAAATTTTCCAATTGGCTATCCTTCCCTTAAATTTGGCACACGGTAATAAATAGTGTAAGGTATGTGACTAAAAACTAACCGTAAATATTGCAGCCTCTTTTGCAAGTGGAATCATATGCAACACTTGGGTATCCTTCCCCAAAATAAAAGCATGTAAATATGTATCTAAAAAAAATTGCCATATAAATGGCTGCGGTTATGTTTTTTTAACTGCAATTGTTGTTACTTTTTGTTGGTTTTTCTTTTGTTGTTGTTCGTTGCTGTTGTTGTACGAATAAAAAACGATTAATTTTTCACTTTTAAAAGCCTGCCATTAAACAATTGTGAGTGTTTGTTTAACGCTTTTTCTTTCCAGGTTTTTTCTTTTTCGTTGTAAGCAATTAATAGAGAGGAAGAGAGAGAGAGCAACAGAGAGAGAGAGAGAGAGAGAGAAAGGCATTCAGAATTACAGGCTGTTTGTTTTTCAACCCAAAACTAATGAAGTCAGTTAATGGCTTTTTAAATACGGAATAAAATAATTGCTTGGGGTTTAAAAACCGGTTTTTTGTTAATAAAATATCAGGGAATCTTGTCAATTGAAAATGAATTTCATTGCATGAGATTTTGTTATTTCTTGGGGGTACATTCATCATACCATCACTTCAGAACTTATGAAGATTTTGCATGTAAAACTTGAACCTTTTATTCTTAAGGGTCCGCCAAATAACTTTTTTTTGAAAATGCTTTAAAAAGAAAAACTACTGAATATTTTCTATAATTTGTTTTTTTTATTTGAAAGTACAATCCTTCCGGTTAATAATGGAAAATAATTTCATTCAAATGGCTGCCTCGGCTGGCCATGCAGTAGCCTACACCAGAAGATGCCGATTTTGGCAAAAAAAAAAAAATCATCTTTTCAGATGAAGCTCATTTTGATCTTGGCGGGTATGTAAACAAGGAAAATTGTCGCATTTGGGGCACAGAAAACCCGCACGCATACATTGAAAAGCCTACGCACCCAAAACGAGTCACTGTTTGGTGCGGATTTTGGTCCAGAGGCATAATTAGGCCATTTTTCTTCGAAAATGAGCATGGAGTGGCCGTTACAGTCAATGGCGATCGTTATCGGGCCATGCTGAACGAATTTTTGTTCACAAAAATTTAAGAGGAGGATATTGGCAACATTTGTTTACAACATGACGGCGCTGCGTGCCATACAGCCGAAGCTACACTCGATGTTTTGCGCCCTGTTTTTGAAGAGTGCATTATCAACAGCAGAGCTGATGTCGTTTGGCCACCTCGGAGCTGCGATTTGACACCGTTCTCCTTGTTCTCATCTTGGAAACTGTACGGCTTCAATTCATCACATGGAACGTATTAGAGTACTAGACAGGGGATTATCCTTACTGACATCGAACTGCAAGACACCAGGATTGAAGGAAACATTGTAACAATGCGTCCCTAGATCTTTTCCTCTTTCTTGTCTCTACAGCTTTTGCAGAAATCATTTCCCAACTGTCCGAGATCACTAAGTCTTGCATGAATATCCATAATTTAATGCCCAATAATGATTGCAGCAAACCACACCGAGCATGCTCCTTTAGTGTTTAAGTGGACTCTTCATGAGCCTACTATCCAGCTTAAGCAAGATTTTCTGTTCCGTTCTAAGTGCGTTCAAAGCCGCTCTACTAGCATTGACGGAATCCATGAATGCATTGTCAAGCTCGCACGTTTTAAAAGGGTGTTCCCAGGTAGAAAATTCATTGAATCAGAATTTTAAGTCAGGTTTACAATCCAGCTACTCACACCACCCATGTTGGGTGCGTTTATTTTTGATTCGTGAGTGGCAGAGTTTTTTTTAATCTCAGAATTTTTGTCAGAAGTATTCTAAGAAGTATGCTAATAAGCCATTACACTCAGAACTAGACTACAATGGCTTCTGTAAGCTAACTTTTGCCCAATTTTTAGCAATAAAAACCTAAAATTTATCGAAAATCCTTTATTTTCTATTTCTGTTAGAAACCCTTTAAGTTCCGTAAATTTCTGCAAAAAATTTCCTTTCTCTTGTAATTTTATGACTTTGTTGGAGGAATTTATTCTTCTCCTTCTGTTCCTTCACATATCCTTTAGCTTCATGTGTTTTGTTTTTGCCCTCCGCTGTCCTTAAAGAGACAGAAATTGCCCATCATTCAAGTCATATTATGTACCACAAGTGAAGGTAATATTTTCAAAAAAAAAAAAATAAATGGAGTTGAGAAGAAGGCTTTTAACCAAATTACTATTTACTTGACTTAAATTAAAGTGTGGTGGTTATAAACGAAGAGAGAGACACACAAACACACACAAAATGGCTCATAATCACTGGGTTGCTTATGATATGAAAACCAACAACTCCAGCCAACCAGCCAACTCTATAAACGAAATTAAGCAAAAAAAAAAAAAGAAAACTTAAGGAAATCAACTAAAATTACAGGCTTTTAGAGAAACTTTGCCAACCAAACAACCCCACTTTAATATATGTACACGAGTTGAACAGGCAAACGAAAAAGAAAAATAAGAAACGCGCTCCTTACTTAAGTGGAATTTAAACCAACAGGATACACTGTTTATGGCAAAACATATTCACTTTTCGAACACATTCGCTCACGAACACTCACTTACGTATTTGTATACTTCCAGTGTAACCCACAAACAAATTATACATTCGTACCATTGCTCTCTCTCTCTCTCTCTCTGTAGACCCTTTAGGCCCTTTTAGCCAGCCAAACAGTTGTAGTCACTCTATCTTAACACTCATGTTCTTCAACGAACATTTTCTAGTTCCCAGTAAAAGTATAAGAGAGTGAGACAGTGTTAGAGTGTGCGAGAGTGCGAGAGTGAGTCAGAGAGTGAGCCGGTGAAATGAAATTATTGCTGACGACTTTTCAAGTTGAATTTGCGTTTAAATGTTGAAGCGAGCGTTACAATGTTTTTGGCAAAATTCCCTCCTGTTCGTTAAGCTTAACCAGGCAATCCAAATGAAAGAGTAGAACCCCGGTATTTCCACTAAAAAACAGAAACAACAACAACAACATCGACAACAACGCCAACAACTTTGTTAAGGAATAAATTATGTGAAGTTTAGTTTAGGAAAAGTTAAAATTGAAGTGCTACTTGCGCTACGGCTAAGGCCAGCAATTGTAACAACTATTTGCACAGTGGAACGGAATCGGGCAGAAAATGGTTCGAAAGTTTACATAAAAAGGAGGACTCTACGTTGGACTCATCTCGAAATCTATGACGTGAGTTGAAGTTTCTGTAGCAGGGAAATGAACCAAAGAATTACCTCCAATGCAGTGGACAACTGCAGAATACTCCAGGCTGGAATTTCTGACTGTGAACTGACTAAGGTATTGGAGAGCATTCGGTAAAAATAATCGAGCCCTTGCGGATGTTATGTTAATCCATATACATTCAGACAAGAAGATGTCAAATGATACCACATGAAGATGAACCAGTCTTGATAACTCTCTTAGAATCGGTTTGGAAACCAGCATAAAAGTTCAATGAATTTAGTGATCCCAGCAGTAGATGCTCTTCCTCCTCAACCGAAGTCTCTCTCTACTTACCCCACCTAGATACAGTGACAGGGATGTCTCTACGATCCATTTTAAGAAGTCGTTAGGTATGCCTTCAAATTTCGGGCAGATGAGTGTGTTTCCTCGGCAAAAAGCTGGAACTGAGCCTAGTCTGTGAACAGTCTTTTCCTTCTTCTCATCTCTACAGATACTGCAGAAACCCTTTTTCAAGCGTCCAACACCACTAAGTCTGGTCTGAGTATCCATAAAGCAGTCCCCAAAACCTCTTATCATGCGACCTCTTCAACTTCGTCATGGAGAGTGTTCTGCGAAAGGCAGAAGTGCATCGCAGTGGCACTATTTTTCAAAAAAGTGTCCAGTTGCTTGCGTACGCTGACGACATTGACATCATAGGGCGTACGAGGCGAGATGTTACTGCTGCCTTTAGTGCTATTGAACGGGAGTCTAGTAAGATGGGTTTGGCAGTAAATGAGGGCAAAATAAAGTATGTGTTATCGACTAGGCGTATTGATTCTCAGATTACGGCCGATAACTATACTTTTGAAACAGTCAAGGAATTTATTTATCTTGGCTCCGCCGTTACCACCACAAATGATGTCAGTATGGAGATCAAGCGCAGGATCACTCTTGCCAACAGGTGCTACAATGGTCTCAATAGGCAATTGAGTAGTAGAGGCCTCTCTCGTACGACGAAGCTAACACTCTACAAGACGCTCATCCTACCCGTGCTTCTTTATGGCGCAGAAGCATGGACCCTATTAAGTACTGATGCAGCCGCCTTGAGAGTGTTCGAGAGAAAAGTACTGCGTTAGATCTTCGGTCCAGTACGTATTGGCGATGATTTCCGCATCCGATACAATAGTGAGCAACGACATGGACGTTGTACAGCGTATTAATATCCAGCGGCTGCGCTGGCTCGGCCATGTCGTTCGAATGGAGGAGGATGCTCCAGCGAGACGGGTATTTGATGCGGGGATCTGCGGAAGTCGGCGAAGAGGACGACCTTGTATCCGTTGGAAGGACCAAATTGAGGAAGCCCTGTCATCGATTGGTGTGACCAACTGGCGTAGGCGCGCAAAAAGCAGAGGCGCCTGGAAGGATATGTTGCGACAGGCCGAAATCCGTTAATCGGGTTGTTATGGCCAATTAAGTAAGTAAGTAAGTAATCCCCAGTAATGATTGTAGCAAACCATACCGAGCATGCTCTTTGGAGTTTAAGTGGACTCTTCATGAGTCAGAGTTTCGCTTAAGAGAAAGCCCCTGAAGAAGACATATTTTTTCATTTCGTTTTGTTCGAGATGTCTGAGCTCGGTTTCGAACCACGGGCTCGCCCCTTAAAAGCCAACACATTACCTACTAGATTAGGACAATGCCGATATACTGTATTTTTGAAAATCAACCTTCGTCATCAAGTTACTATCGAAATACCTCGCGAAATATGCCAAAAAGTAAGCGACTGCTGCATACAGTCCAGACACGTTTATAAAAGAAATTGCTTTAAGAAAAAAATACTGAATATTTTCTCGAATTTCTTTTTTTTATTTGAAAGTACAATCCTTCCGCTTAATAATGTAAAATAATTTCATTCAAACGGCTGCCTCGTCTAGCCATGCAGTAGCCTACACGATCGGTCCAATTTTTAAGCACATTATCGATTGTGTTCAGCTGTATTTCACCAATGGCTTCACAAATATTGTCCTTTAAAGCGTCAATTGTCTCTGGCTTGTCGGCGTAACACTTATCTTTGACGGCACTCCACAAATAATAGTCCAACGGTGTCAAATCGCAGCTCCGAGGTGGCCAAACGACATCAGCTCTGCGGCTGATAATGCGATCTTTAAAAACAGGGCGCAAAACATCGAGTGTAGCTTCGGCTGTGTGGCACGTAGCGCCGTCCTGTTGAAACCAAATGTTGCCTCCTCTTCAATTTTTGTGAACAAAAATTCGTTCAACATGGCCCGATAACGATCGCCATTGACTGTAACGGCCACTCCTTGCCCATTTTCGAAGAAAAATGGCCCAATTATGCCTCTGGACCTAAATCCGCACCAAACAGTGACTCGTTTTGGGTGCGTCGGCTTTTCAATGTATGCGTGCGGGTTTTCTGTGCCCCAAATGCGACAATTTTCCTTGTTTGCATACCCGCCAAGATCAAAATGAGCTTCAGCTGAAAAGATGATTTTTTTTTTTTGCCAAAATCGGCATCTTCTGGCCAGCCGAGGCAACCATTTGAATGAAATTATTTTCCATTATTAACCGAAAGGATTGTACTTTCAAATAAAAAAAACAAATTTGAGAAAATATTCAGTAGTTTTTTTTTTAAAGCATTTTCGAAAAAAAAGTTATTTGGCGGACCCTTTATAAACGACATTGTATGACGTCATTTGTCACGAGGTCTCACAATGGCAGTAAAAGGCTTCTTTTGACCCACTGTTTACATCTCTATTTCCATTTTATTTATACTAAATCGTGGCTCTCTGTGGCTTTCTGTGGTACTTCACCATCATTTTGCGGCAGCCGGCAGCAGCAATAGTAATAAGGCCTGACACACTCACGAGAACTCACGAGAACTCGCAGAACTCACAGAGAAGAAGCAGCAGAAGCAGAAGTACGAAAAAGGTTAATTTAAATTTTTATGGGAAAAACGTGCGGAACGTGACCAATTGAAGGAACTAAACTTTCAATTCAAATACTCTACACAGACACACACACACGCATACAAACAAACACAACAATGTGAAATTTTATATCCAATTTAGACTTTTCATCCGGGGCTGAAATCTTTATAAAAATCTCTCCAAAATGCAATAAAAACGACGTAAGAATGGACGGACTATGAAGGGGAAAAAACAGATTTCAACGCTTTACTTGCTTCGGCTTCCTTCTCTCTCTCTCTCTTTCTCTCTCTCTCCGCGTTTCCTTTATAAAAAGGATAAATAGCTGCTGCTTGCAACACATATATTTATTATGGGACTCATATGGTGCATGGCGGTATTTAAACTTAAAATATGTTCTACAATGTGGCAACATTACATTTGTATTAAAAAAGAAGAGGGGCACACACAGTGCAGCACGTTTTTGAAATAAGTCCGGCATTAAATCTTGAAAATGAATACCAAAAAAAACGAACGAAAAGGATTTCAAAGCGAAAAATATTGCATTCGCCAACTCAATTTTAAATGCAAAATTTTTTCGTTTCAAAAGTAAATCCCAACACTGAATACAATTCAATTGAATTCAGCCGAAGGCAGTCGAAAACATATGAAAAACTATACGGCGAAAATTTAATTTCACTTTCACCGAAGATTTAAGAAAATTAAAAGCAATAACGGGTGGATCCTACTTACCTATGAAAAACCATACATAGGCCCGGCCATACAATTGCTGTTTGTACATTTCGCATAAAACGCGACGTGCTGCCACCACATAGAACAGGCCCACTATAATGCGAGCATCCTGGCGTCGTAGATTACGTACCGCATCGGTTGGATCGGATAAAAATGATTGTCTAGTAACGATTTCAATTCCTGCCTCCATGCAACGCTCCTCTAAGTCTTCAACGGTCTGAAAATATAAAAAAAATTATCACTTTATATTTCCCCTTATTTATACAAAAAAAGTACTGTAGGTACTATTTTCAAATGTAGTAAATTAAATCACCACAAATTTAAAATTAAATTCCGTTAAAAGAAAAGCAAAGAAAAATACCAAAAATAAAAATCCCTTTTTTATAAGAAAAGTACTTTTTTAATAACAAATTGTATAAAGGTACCAAAATAAAATTTAATAAAATCAATATTAGGTAAAGAAAAGTACTTAACACGGAAAATAAGTGAAAAAATAAATTGTTTTCTTCATTTCTCCCTCTTTTATAGGAAAAGTACTTCAGGTGGTAGTAATTCTAAAGGTACTAAATTAAAGTACTAAATTAAATTACCACAAATTTAAAACTAAATTCCGTTCAAAGAAAATCAAAGAAAGGTACCAAAAATAAAAATCGCTTTTTTAATAAGAAAAGTACTTTTTTTAATAATAAATTGTATAAAGGTACCAAAATAAAATGCAATAAAATCAATATTAGGTAGAGAAAAGTACTTAACACAGAAAAATAAGTGAAAAAATAAATTGTTAAATTGAACAGCAAAGAAAGGTACCAAAAGTAAAAATCCCCTTTTTTATAAGAAAAGTACTTTTTTTTAATAATAAATTGTATAAAGGTACCAAAATAAAATGCAATAAAATCAATATTAAGTAAAGAAAAGTACTTAACACAGGAAAATAAGTGAAAAAATAAATTGTTTTCTTCTTTTTCCCTCTTTTACAGGAAAAGTACTTCATGTAGTAATTCTAAAGGTACTAAATAAAAGTACTATATTAAATCACCATAAATTTAAAACTAAATTTCGTTCAAAGAAAAGCAAAGAAAAGTACCAAAAACAAAAATCCCTTTTTTTTATAAGAAAAGTCCTTTTTTAATAATAAATTGTATAAATGTACCAAAAAAAAATTCCTTTAAAATTAAAACAGGTAAAGAAAAGTACTTAACATAAGAAAATAAGTGCAAAATTAAATTATTTTTCTTCTGTTTTGCCTTTTTTATAAGAAAAGTACTTCAAGTACTAATTTTAAAGGTACTAAATATTATTACAATTAAAGTACAACGTGAACTCAGTTACATCAGATGGTTACTTATCAAAAAAAATTTGGAACAACCATTTCGTGTAAAGAGATGTGATCTGGTGCAGTGCATCTCATATCAGACTCATATCAGTCTGAGGCGCTTCATGAAAATCTGGGCTGGGCTGGACTAGGGAATAACGGAAAACTGTGGTAATAATAGGCCTTATGTGGCATAAGTGCTTCCATTTTTGGTTAGAAAGCCAACTCATAAAAACGTACAAATAGTACTAAAAGTGCTAAATGTACCAAAAGAACTAAATGTACCAGAAGTACCAAAAGTACTAAATATACCAAAAGTACCAAAATTACTAGAAGTCTTAATAGTGCCCATTGCAATAAAAACACCTTTAAGCAATTGATTAGGTTAGGCCAGGTTAACGGGTAGCTTGTCATTAACAGGTAAGTTCCCCCGGCGGCCCTTATGTCCACTATTTTACCCATTGTAAGGTAAGGCCCCTTGTCATAATGGATTATATGTTTTAAAATTTCCCCTTTAGGTATTCTATTCACCTCCCCTTTAGTTTAATATCGCTTTCTTTGGGGCCTAAAAATTCCTCAGGTACTTCATAAGGTACCTTCGTAATCCCTGTAATTATTTCGCATAAAATAAAGTGTGTTCCTTCAATGTTTTTTCTTCTTCTTATGTGTTGTATTTAAAATCCTTTATTTTTCTGTCACTCTTCTAATCCTTGTTACCCATAACAGTTGTTTTGTTGTTTTTGTTTTTCAACAATTTTAAGATGACATTTGGTTGTCATAATAAATCTTATTTACTATGATACCGTACCACTCTGCTGTCCTTCTTCGCTAACTTTTCTCCTGTCACTGTCATAATCTGTTCCCTTATTAGCGAGGCGTATCCCCTTGAATAAATAATTATTTTTCATGGTTGATGTTGTGTTGGTGGCTGTGATGCCATTCGTTTTCACAAAAATATTGTGAGAAATCTGCTGATGCTGCATGCCTTGTGTAATTCACGCTGTGAGAGTGTGTGTGCGAATGGGGATTTTTCTTCCCCTTTAAAACCCCTTTACAGCTGCACTAACAGTCTGTCTTTTCGAATACTTTTAGCATTTGCGTAATTGTGTTTCAGGTTGAATTCAGTTTTCTGTTGAATTTTATTTCATTTTGTTGCTTTAAACTATTTTCCTAAACCTGCACAATGCACTGCATGAGTAGGGGCCATCCCCTGAGTGCTGGTTTTACAAAAAAAAAAGTGAGTTGTTGTAGGTGAGGTTTAATACTGCGGAAAGAGAGGCCACATAAAGGTGCTTGTGTCCCTGATAAATTAAACAATTTTATTTCATCTTCAGCCAATACCTCCAAGGGTAGCTAATTGGGAAGAAAAAGCTTCCAAAATCTAGCATTCGGAATCGAAGTTAAAGGGTAGGTCCCTTAACTCAAGCGATAGGTCCCTTTTCTTATGCATAAAATTAACACACACAATATGGGTGTTGCGAGAAGCTATATTGTAATCCTGACTTAAGGGTTGTAATGATCAAGCAATAAAAGAGAAATAGAGATGTAAACCGAGGGTCAAAAAACCTTTTGTAATGCCTTGTGACAAATGACGTCATACAATGTCGTTTATATAAATGTGTCTGAATTGTCTGCAGTCAACTACTTTCTCTTACATATCGAGTCGTATTTCGGCGATAACTTGACAACGGCCCTCTGATGCAAAAATAAAGCGGAGTTTGTTGTATGAACCATTAAACCATCCAGCGGTATCTGTCAACTCTAAATGGGCCGCTTTGAACCCAGGCAGAGCGGCACAGAAAATCTTGCTAAAGCTGAATAAAAGGCGCACGAATATTCCACTTAAACTCCAAAGGAGGCATTACTTGGCATTGTCTTATGGGCACTCATGCAACACTTAATGGTCTTGGACACTTGGCAAACGATTTCTACAGAAGCTGTAGAGACGAGAAAGAGGAGAAAACTGTCCTCCACCTAATGGTCATATGCTCAGCTCTGTGCCGGCGAAGAGTAATGACCATATAGACGATTTAAACGAACTGTCAAGCATAGAGTCGCTTCATTATAACGGTTGACTTTTTTCGCTATTATCTTTCTGGCAACACTGGTTTAAACAGCTCACGCACGTTTCGTGTTTTGTTTCATTGTCAGACATCTTCAGTTTGGTCTATAATTGAACCATGAATCGTCTTACAAACGAACAACGCTTGCAAATCATTGAATTTTATTATCAAAATGCGTGCTCTGTTAAGAAAGTTCATCGCGCGCGCTTCTTCCATTTTATGGTCAGTTTAATCGACCCACTGAAGCAACGGCTATTCGGGCTATTGTGACTAAATTTCGCACCAAATTTACATTGTTGGGGACATTAAACCACCAAGACGCTTACGTAGAGTGCGAACTGAAGAAAATATCGCAGCTTTATCGGCCGGCCAGTGTTAATGATGACCATAAATTATCGATTCATCGCCGTTCGCAGCAATTGGGCCTCTGTTACTCAACAACGTGGAACATTTTGCGGAAGGATTTTGGGTGTGAAGCCTTTCAAAATACAGCTGGTGCAAGAATTGAAGGCGAACGACCTACCGCAACGCAGAATTTTTGGTGAATGGGCGGCTCTTGGAAAATTGTCCAGAAGATCCACTTCTTTATCGAAAAATTGTGTTCAGCGACGAAGCTCACTTTTGGCTCAATGGATACGTAAATAAGCAGAATTGTCGATTTTGGAAGGGAAGATCAGCCAGAAGCATTGCAAAAGCTACCAATGCATCCAGAAAAAGTCACAGTTTGGTGCGGTTTATGGGCTGGTGGCATCATTGGACCGTACTTCTTCAAAGATGCTGCTGCGAATCGTAACGTAACTGTGAATGGTGAGCGCTACCGTGAGATGATATCCAACTTTTTTTGCCCAAAATGCAAGAGCTTGACTTGCATGACATGTGATTTCAACAAGACGGTGCCACATGCCACACAGCCAACGTAACAATGGACTTATTGAGAGGCGAGTTCGGTGACCATTTTATTTCATTTCATATTTAGATCGTACGATTTAACGCCTTTAGACTATTTTTTTTGTGGGGCTATGTTAAAGCTCATGTCTATACAGACAAGACCGCTTCAAGTGAAGCATTGGAAGACAACATTGAAGCATTTATTCGTGAGATACCGGCCGAAATGTTGGAAAGAGTATGCCAAAATTGGACTAAGCGGATGGACCATTTGAGGCGCAGTCTCGGTCAACATTTGCATGAAATAATCTTCAAACATTAAATTATATGGACCGTACTATCGATTCAAATAAAGATTCCATGCATTTTTCTGAATTATACATTTTTTTTTTTGAAAAATTTTCCTACGGCTGTTAAAAAATCACTCTTTAGTCCTATAAACCTGAGTAAAGGTTTGTAATGACCAATTAAATAAGCAAGTGAGTTTCCCAAAAATTCAACGCAGTTATCGTTACTAAATAACTCTGATCGCTTACTAAATTCCTTAAACTTTGAGGCTGGTTTCTAGCTTGATTCTAAGGGCGTTATTCATTCAATTCGAAGCCCTGATGTTGATTGTTGAGATCTTTTGAATAGACTTGTCAATTACTCTTCGATTCATTTCGTAGCATAACGGGCCTACATGTGTGCTTAAGTGAGCTGCCACTCGGTCCTATCCTATCCCAATATGCAAGACAGACTAGTGCGTGAACTTCTGATTCAGTTCCGGAAAAGTGCTACCGTTCTCTGTTTACGAGCCTGCCAGCTGATGGCTGCTCCAGAAAGTATGAAGGCATAACCGGTGTAGGAAAGTCTATCCGTTTGGTCTCCGCCCCAATCTGCGCCGACTACTCCATATAAATCAGAACCGCTCCTTTTGTACAACAAGCCATATTCTAATGTACCCTTTAGGTATCTCAATATCCGCTTGGCCGCTTTCCAGTGCTCCAAATTGTTACACGAGTTATATTGACTTAAATAATTTACAGCGTAGGAAATATCTGGACGTGTCATCACTGAGTGGTACATGAGCGCTCCAATTAAGTTTTGATATGGGTATCCTCTTACATTATCATCTAAAGTGACAGATTTCTCAAGTTTCAGATTAGCCTCCATGGGACTTCGAGCCGGTTTACAATTTTCCATTGAAAACCTACGCAACAATTCCTTAGTGTAGTTCGTCTGACTCAGAAAAACTTGTTGCTTGGCCAAGTCCTGTTTGAATTGTATGCCGAGGCAAGACTGTACGTATCCCATATCTCTCATTTCAAAACAATCTGCAAGATATCTTTTAACCTCGTCCACCCAATTATCGTCGTCGGACGCCAAAAGTATATCGTCCACATAGACTGCCAGAATTAATATCTTACCCGCTCGAAGCGCTGTGAAAAGGCAGGGGTCACGTTTAGAAGCAATTAGCGAAGCCTCATTCAGTTTTGTTGTCAGTTTTTGATACCATTCCAATCCCGATTGCCGTAAGCCATATAAAGCTTTCTTTAGGCTACATACTGGTTTCTCGCACTTCTGAATTTCCTGCAACCATTTCAAGGCGGTTTCCCTAGCCTTGTCACTTTTACTGACCGACGACCCCAGCGATGCACCATTTTTCAGCTTTTGTAAGACATCCATCAAATAATCTGGAATTTTCATGAAAACGTTATGGCTAAGTTCTCCATTGAGGTAGGCGGTGGCGACATCCACTTGATGTATTCTTAGATTAATTTCCGCCGCTATAGCCGATAAAATTCTAATTTATGAGGATTTTACTACCGGGGAATAAGTTGACTCAAAATCCTCCCCTGGACGTTGCGAGTACCCTTTGGCGACCAGACGTGCTTTCTTTCTGCCATCTTCTTTGGTACGAAAGACAAAACGATTACCTATAACTTTTTTGTCATTTGGATGCTCTACTATCTCCCACGTTTTGTTGATTATCTGCGCCAAATATTCATCTTCGACGGCACGAGTCCATGATTCACGGTCATCCCCGCTAAAAGCCTCATTTATGCTTAGTGGATCATCCGTGATGGCCAAATTCGCTATTTCACAATCCTCAAAAGTAACATCCTCATCGGATTGGCCGTTGTGATCCACTTCTTTCACATCTACAGCATATTTATGATGTTTTCTTGGACGTAAACCAGGTCTCCTAACACTCGGGACTCTTTTCACTTCGGTGGCCGCTGGTTCCTCACCTGATGCATCTGCGTGTGCCTCAACTGTGACGTCATCAACTTCCATAATCGTTTGACTGGAAAAAGATACTCTATTGACTTTAAATCTTTACGCTGACGAGCCTCGTCAATTTCGCGTTCAAAAAACATTTTGTCCAAAAACTTAACGTCACGGCTGATAATGACGTGCTTTCTGCTCGGAGACCATAAACGATAAGCCTTAGCTTCTGCTGAGTACCCAACCAACATACATTCCTCCAATTTTGAGTCAAATTTTCCATTTGACTTGTCCTTGATCAACACAAAAGCTTTACAGCCAAAAGGCCTCATATGTGACACACTTGGTACCTTCTGTGTCCATATTTTCAATGGCACTTGGCCATTCAAGGATTTGGTTGGACATCTGTTTCTGATAGTGATAGAGTCAGCCCAAAAGATATACATATGTTTTCTTTTCACTATTTAGATTGAATTTGTATTTTCATTGTTATCGTTATGTTTGTTATCGATTAAATCCACTTTAAATATGTTGCCTTTTCAAAATGTCAACCGGTTTAACTGAAGGCTTTAAATCTTAAAGTTTTCAAAATCGTTTTTCATTTATTTGCTCAACTGAGACTTTAAACCCTTTATGGCGAGATTCCTTTTTTGGTTCCTTTCTGTAATGACAGTGTGCGATGTTATGAAAATGATGTTTATGATGCTGCTGAAAATGTTGCAGCAGATGATGACGTTTTTTTTTGCTGACAAAGTCAAATAATTTTTTGCCAAATGCATGCTGATGCATAAAATTAAAGCAAAAAAGAAACGAAAAATTTGAAAATCATTTTCAACACAAATCTGCCCTAAGCTGCAGCATTAAAAATTAAGTCAAGTAAAGCATTTATTTTAACACACACACGCATACACACACAGAGAGAGAGAGAGAGAGAGTGAGATAAAGTATGGAAATATAAATCCCTCTACCTACCCTCGTGTAATATTAAATTAAAAAAAGAAACCTTAAATCCCTTAGAAAACGTATGTATGTTGATTGCATAAATGCAAATTTCTTTCTCTCTCTCTCTCTCTCACTCTCTCTTACTCTCTTACACTGCCTTCGTCTTTAGTTTGCTTTAGGAAAAGCAAATACTTTTTAAACAATTGAATTGAATTGAGGATTTACGGAAATAAAATAAAAAAAAATTTTTTTGTGTTGTTTTTCTAACACAAAACCATATGTAACTGCCGCAAATAAATTTTCTCTCTTTCTCTTTTGCCTTTTTAACTTGTTCTTCTTCTTCGTAAGTTTGTTTCCCCCTCATATATGTATGTACGTATGCAGCAGCAAACATTGTTAATATTCCTCAGCGATTTCATTGCTTTACAGAAAATAAGAAAAAAATTGGAAAAAAAAGTACGAGAGAGAAAAAAGTGCTTGAAAACGAGCTTGAAATTCATGCATTTTATAAATCGAATCGCATAAATTTCAGAGATAAAGTCTCCCCGGGGGTTATAAAGAGAACTGGCAGGCAGGCAACAAAAAAAAAAAAAAAATACGGAATGAAAATCGTTTCGTTTGCTGTTCAATATGTTTAAAGATTTACGAGAGTTTTAATCAGAAATTAAAGATACACGTATACAAGCAAATCAACCAGGTTTTTAAAGGTAAATAAGTAATGGAACATACAGATATGTTAAGTGTTTAAGTTATAAATCAAGCAGATGGAGTAACAAAACTAGAATACTGACCTATATTCTGATTAAAAAGAGAAAATTCCGTCTTATACTCAGAGTACACTTTTATAGTCCGATTATCAATGTCAAATATATTGGCTTATAGCCCATCTAAGAGATGAAACTGCACTTACCATGTGTTACGTTAAGTATCAACTGAGAGAACTGTTCTAAAATAAAGTCATTCCAGTAAGACAGTACTGCCATCAAAACAAATGCTAGTTGGATCTGAGCAAAGCTACTCAATCACTAACGAGCGTTTTTAGAACGTATACTATGTTATTACTAAGAAGTCGCCGTAGTCTAGTAGGCAGTGTGTTGGCTTATTAGATGTAAAGGCCACCGTTAAAACCCCGGGTTATTTCTTTGCGACTTTCTTTCAGCAGATTTCTGGCAAAAAATCTGAGAGTATATAAAATTTCTCAAAAATATGCCTTTCGTAGTCGACTTTAAACTGTAGGTGGCGCCACTCATGTATAAAATTAACACACACACTTAGGTTGTGTGAGAATCTAGGTCGTAATCCTGACTGAAATGTTGTAATCACCAATTACAGGGTGGCTGATATATAATGCAACAAAGTAAAGCGCTATATTTTTTTAATTTTTTTATTTTAATTTTATTGTTCAAACGCAAAAAATGTTGGAAATAACATCAAATTTTAGAATCAGTTCTGATTTGTTCGAATTGGCCACCTTTGGTACGAATTATGGCCTTCAAACGGCCGACAAAGCCATCACAGGCTGCACGAAAGTGGCTCTGCGGTATTTTGGCCCATTCCCGGCGAAGCGACGTCTTGAGATGATCGACACTTTGGTATTTTTTAGTGAGAACCTTACTCTCGAAAATGCCCCAGGCGCAGAAGTCCAACGGATTGAGATCCGGAGATTTTGTCATTGGTCATTGTGCGGTAGAAATGAAGCGAGGAACCTCCTTTTTAAGCCATTCTTGGTTGACGCGTGCTGAGTGCGGTGGTGCTGAGTCCTGTTGGAATGTGCATGGTCTGCGGCCGAAATGTTTGTCTGCCCAGGGCTTCAAGACTGTCTTTAAGATATTTTCCCGATAATATTCGGCATTTATTTTGACCCCACGGTCGATGAATATGAGCGGGGAGCGACCGTCGGCCGTTACGGCGGCCCACACCTGTACCATCGGCGGCGCTTGAGTTCTGGTGGCCAATCGCAGGTGGAAATTTTCAGCTGACCTCTTTTGGCAAGTAAACCCAATCATTTTGTTTGTTCACAAACTGCTCCAGTTGGAATGGCTTCTCATCGGAGAAAACCAAATTCGGTAACTGGCCACTTTCATGCAAGCGAAGTAACTCCTTGGCTCTTTCCAGTCTAACTTTTTTTTGTCCATCGGTGTGTCCTCTTGCACTTTTTGAAACTTCAAAGGCTTTAGTCCAAGCTCATTTATCAATATGTGTTGCATCCGTTCTCGCGATATGTTCAGCTCACGAGCAATTTTTCCACCACTGCGGCGTGGATTTCGATCAAATCTTGCCTTCACTTTTCGGATCATTTCTGGTGTTGTTACCGTTTTTTTTTTCGTCCACTTTTTGGACGCGATGCAACACTGCCAGTATCACGGTAACGAGCAATGGTACGAGAAACAAAAGATTTATTCACATTTAAATGCTGGAGGTCTCTAACGATAGCCACCTGTGGTTTTCCAGCCAAATATAAAGCAATTACACTATCACGCTTGAATTCCATCACGAATAACTTTTTTTCTGAACGCAATAGAACAAAATGCTTTTGTAAGCTTGTAAATAATAAAATGAACTGTCACTGGAATAAATATGTCAGCTGTCAGACGAGCGGTTTACAAATGATTACAACCTGAAGTTGGTTGCAATACATATCAGCCACCCTGTATGAATGCAGTTGTAGCAACAGAAAAATAGAATAGCCATGACATTCGAATGGTTTGAGGCTTAGCTAAGAGATCACAACATATTAAATACAGGTTTTTGTCTGATGAATACGAATCTCAATGCTCGCAATTGTTTGTAGCTACCAAGCTGCTCAGTCAATCTTTATCCAATCGTTAATTAATGGTGATAGACTAGTGAAGTTATTTGGTCGATCTAGATGGTCTTTGACCTCCATGTCTAAATTACCATTGATGAACAGCATAAGCCATCCATCACAATTTGAAATCGCTGGAACATATTGAGAAAACACGGAGGTTTGAAAGCAAAACTTGTTCTAAATTATGCGTTGTTGGCACAATATTCAAGGCTTTAGAAGTGTATTACCCTTAATATTTCACATTGCGTCAATGACCAATTTACTCCTATTCCCTGCACTCTATAAATCTCCCATAAGTTATTAAAGCCTCAAACCATGTTTAAAACATATGACATCTGTTGGTAATCTCTCATTATATTACAGCTAAAGTATAAATTAACCGTTATTTTAAAAGTCAATTCCCAAAAGTTTACTTTACCCTGTGGCCAAAGAGTAAATTAGACCCCAACCATCCGAATATAACGCCGTTGCCTATTGTTGTTACTAAAACGTTGCATACCTTCTTTGATGTTAACTTTTACAAAAAAAAGTTTCTTGGCATTTCAATTAAGTTTTCTAGTCCATTTCTTTTGTTCAGTTTTTCTTCCTTAACCCCACCTCGTTTCTTTTTGTGTTAAGCAAAGCAAACAATTCCTTCGCCTGGAGGTATAAAATTCATGATTTTTTTTAAGTTTTCTTTGCTTTTATAGAAACGCCATGGCGTTTGGTCGCTTTAATTGTATTTATCAAAGCGGGAATACACTAGTTTTTGCTTGTGTAGCATAAATAAAGATTGTTTTTCATTTATTTATGTGTGTGTGTGTAAGAGAAAGAGAAAAAGAGAGAGAGATTGAATTATTTAAAGACAACATTGCTTGTGTTATTTAATATACAATAAATCTAAACGAATAGAAAATAAAACTTTCTCTCTCTCTCTCTTGTTTAGTTCTCCTTCTCTTTTTCTTCTTAGTTTACCTCTTTGTATTCACATACATGCAAAAGATCTCTGTTCCATTCTGCTTCTATTAGAGACTTAAATTGCCCTCCATTAAACAGAACATCGTTACGTGTCAACAAACAACATATTTTGTGCGTACCCACCCCCCATACACAAACATAATTTACTCATTATTCGTATACCAACATACATTCGTTTCAACTCGACTTCAATTGTTCATCTTGTGTTTCTCTATGTTCGTGTATTCCGTATTCCGTCGGGATGTTTGTTAGTATTAGTTTATCTTAATTTCTCTGGAGTATTTAACAAGACAGTGTTCTGTCTTGTTGCTCTCAATTTGATTTTAGAAAAATTTAAAACAAAATCATCTCTTCATTGTTGCATATTGTTATTCTTGTTGTTGTTGCAGCAGCTGTTGTTTTTATTGTAGATATCATTGTATCATTGTATGGTTGTTGTTATGTTAAATGTGTCACTTGTATTACACATTAAATGGCACATATAAACATAAAATTAAAGGAGGAATTATTTCAAACAGAGACAATGTTGAGAAAAACAATGTTGAAACAGGTGTATAGAAGAAAGAAATTAAAACAATGTTAGGGACCTTTATAAAGGATGTAATCAAAGGAAATGCAATAAAACATCGATAAAAAATATTTGTGCAGAAATAGACAGAATATAGAACCGATAATTTTCGATAACAAATATTTTTCTATGGAAAATAAACGATAACAAAAAGTTTTTTTTGTAGAAAATTATCGACAAAAAGTTTTCGGTAGAAAATGGTTTTCTTTTTTATAGAAAATAATCAATAAAAGAATTAAGTCGCCGTGGTGTAGTAGGTAGTGTGTTGGCTTACTATTCGTAAAGCCCGGGTTCGTATCCCAGGTCAGACATCAAAAATGAAATATGAAAAAAAAATATTTCTTCGGCGACTTCCTCTCAGCAGATTTCTGGCAAAAACTCTGAGAGTAAAATAAACCTGCCATGAAAAGTTTCTCAAAATTCTGTCGTTCGGAGTCGACGTTAAATTGTAGGTCCCGCCACTCACGTATAAAATTAACACACACAACATGAGTGGTGTGAGAAGCTAGGCCGTAATCCTGACTGAAGGGTTGTAATGGCCAATTATGTATCAATCAATAAAAGAATTTTTTTTATAAAAATTATCGGTAAAAGAATTCCCCTATAAAAGAATTTTTCTATAAAAAATTATCAATAACTAGAAATTTTTCGTAGAAAACTCTCAATAACTAGAATTTTTCTATAGGAAATTATCGAAAAAAAAAAATTTTTTATAGAAAATTATCGATAAAATAATTTTTTTATAGAAAATTATCGATAAAATAATTTTTCTATAGGAAATTATCGATGAAATAATTTTTCTATAGGAAATTATCGAAAATATAATTTTTTTATAGAAAATTATCGATAAAATAATTTTTTTTATAGAAAATTATCGATAAAATAATTTTTCTATAGGAAATTATCGATAAAAGAATTTTTCTATAGGAAATTATCGAAAAAAAAAAAATTTTTATAGAAAATTATCGATAAAATAATTTTTTTTATAGAAAATTATCGATAAAATAATTTTTTTTATAGAAAATTATCGATAAAATAATTTTTCTATAAGAAATTATCGATAAAAGAATTTTTCTATACGAAATTATCGATAAAAGAATTTTTCTATACGAAATTATCGAAAATATATTTTTTTTATAGAAAATTATCGATAAAATAATTTTTCTTATAGAAAATTATCGATAAAAGAATTTTTCTATAGGAAATTATCGACAAAAGAATTTTTCTATAGGAAATTATGAAAAAAAATTTTTATAAAAATTATCGATAAAATAATTTTTTTTATAGAAAATTATCGATAAAATAATTTTTCTATAGGAAATTATCGATAAAAGAATTTTCCTATAGGAAATTATCGATAAAAGAATTTTTCTATATTTTCTATATATTTAGAAATTTATTAGAAATTTTCTATACGATACCATCGATTACAAAATATTTTCATTGGAAAATGATCGATAACAGAAAATTTTGTATAGAAGATTATCGATAACAAAAAAATGTTCTGTAGAAAATTATCTATAAGAAAACATTGTCTATAGATAATTATAATAAGAATTATAAAAAAGTAAGTCAAATAAATAATGAAAAATGTAATAATCTCTACACAGAAATATCGACTAAAAAACCGTTTCTCTAGAAGAAAAATAAATGAGAGTTACAATAAAAGAATGAGAAAAGCAGCAATTGATCGTTAATAAAGCTGTGCTTCAAATGTCTATGTATTAGACATTGAATAGAAATAAAAACAGTTGTGGCTGAATCGCTGGGAGTCGTAACATGCGGTGTCCTCACTAGGATTGATGTTCGAAAAGAGTTAAAGAGTGTTGAAGTTTGACATGTGATATAAATAGCTAGAGTAGGTAGAAAAAATCCTCCCCCAACGGTTTAATAAAGGACAACTGAATAAGAATTGTATTCCATCAGACCAACAACACATCATGCACATCCAGAGTGACTCACTTAATGTTCAGGGAGATCGGTTGCGGTATTCTTATGTACGTATTTTATAATATAAAGCAGAGACTTTATACGAGTATATAAATGTTGTTTATGCCTACCTAAAGTGAATAATTTTGTTGTTTTTATTCCACAGCAAAATAAGGGATTACTTTTTTTACTACATCTTTTACTTAAGGTGTTTAAATATTTGATACGAATTACAGCAAAATAAGGGATTACTTTTTTTACTACATTTTTTACTTACAGTGTTTGAAAATTCGCTACAAATTATCGATACAATGTTCTTTAAAGAGAACGTTAAATAAAAATATCCTTTAAATACTTTAATTTAATTTAAACCGCGTTAAAAGCTTTATTAGTGTGTATATTTTCAGTTTTAGCTCGCTCTCTCCCTCTCCCTCTCTCTCTCCCTCTCTCTCACTCTGTTTTATTATATTTTGCTGTCAAAGTCGTTTATCTTACACGCTGTGTGAGTGAGTTTTTTATTTTGTTTTTGTTAGTTTCTGCTGCATACATGAGAGTACATGTGTGTGTGTTGGTTAGTTTATCTACTTGGCAGAGTAACATGTCGTCTACGTTTAGACAACTCAACTCAACTCAACACAGCGTATTTTATTTATATTTTGTTTACTTTTCATATTAGTTTATTGAAAGACAACAACAACAGCAACTATAATAGAAATGATATTGTGTTTTGCACTCTTCCTCTCACACACTCTCTCTCTCACTCTCTGTGGTGAGATATTGAGAAAAACTGTTATAATATCGTATTAAAAAATTTGTTTGTTTGTGGGTATTATTATGCTCTTCTTCTTATATCATCATGCTTGGTTATGTGCTTTACATTGACAATGTGTCTATGGATGTGTGTCTGTGTACCTCCTCTTACTGTATAACATAATTTGTATAAAAAACTTATCAACACACTTATTTACGACACACACACGACTGTACATCTATTTCTTTCACTCTCTCTGCTGTGTGCGTGTTGATACTCATGGCTTGTACTCTGCTATACTGACTCTGCCATTCATTGACTTGTTATACGTTTTTTTTTTCATGGGAAATTATTATTTTTTCTCTCATTTTTTCTCTCATTTTTTCTGTCTTTCTTTCTCTCTGTATGTGACAAACTATAATTCTTTCTTTATTTCTCCTTTTTCTATCATGTTTATTATCAGTCAGCGTTAGATAAATAAGAAAAAACAACAACAACATCATCAGCAGCAACAACAACATCAGCAACAACGTTAATAGTTAATAAAAAACCATAAAGAGTTTAATGAAATTTACGCTGTTCTTCCTGTTTGTTGTGTTGTGGAGAACATGAGAGCATGCGAGATTGTGTATACGCGTATGTATACGTGTATGTAAGTATGTAGCTTATAGTGTATGCTTGTTTACCAAATAATTGAAATATTGTGTGGCATAAAAAAGGGAGATTATTTTCTTTCTAACCTCAAATGAAATTTAATTTTAATAAGAACACAGTAAATTCATTTTAAAGCATATAGTATATCGCAGCTATTTTTTTAAATAAACGGGAAATTGTTTAATCCGTATTAAAGATGTGGTTTGGCTATAACGCCAAAAAGTAGGCAACAAATTTTTATTAGTGAAAGTAAGAATTAAAGATTTATACTTGGGTAAATAAATAAAAATGGCTGTTAATACGAAGCGATAGATTCAGTTGTTTTACTACAAACATACATATATGTATGTATATGTCAGGATTATGATATAAATTCTTACTCCACTTATGTTGCGTGTGTTAATTGTATACATGCTTGGCGGAACCTACAGTTTAAAGTCGATTTCGAAAGACAGTTTTTTGAGAAACTTTTTCATGACGATTTTATTTACTCTCAGATGCTTTTCCGGAAATCTGCTGAGAGGAAGACGCCGAAGAAATATTTTTTTTCTTATTTCGTTTTGAGGGAAATGCCTAACCTGGGGTTTGAAACGTGGCCTCATGTCTAATAGCCAACACACTACCTAGTAGACTACGGCGACAGTTGTTTTAATACTTCTGGATAATTTATCCGCCATGAAATATACCAGATGGGATGTTCGGGTAATGTCCCCTAAAATGTAAGCACTATACCGCTTTGCTAACAGGTAGATAATCTGGCGGTACATGTAGATCATCCTAAACACTTCTCTAACATGTTTTGTGAAAATATCTTCATCCTTCATAATCACAGTTCGTATGGACAACACTAACCCTTAAAGCACGCTTCCATGTTAAGGTAGCCTTAGCGAACGAATTACACCTGCCGCCTTTGAAAAGATGTCGGCACACAGGACTATATACCGGTCCGCGAAGGTTTAAATGGAGCCCCTGACAAGGTCACAGCCATTCAATGTCAAATAACGGGACCAGTTTTTTTAGTGGAAGTAAATCCTGTTCAAGTAGCCTGTAATAGAGCGTCCTTTTATTGTGTTGTGTTATTCTTGCTCAAGTTTATTGATGTAAGGCCTCTCAACCACACTATCCTTTCATCCACTACGGACGCCGTTTTCCATCCATTTGTATCCTACCTTTTTGAGCCTTTTAGCAACTATTTTAGAATCCCGCTCTACTCTTCTATGGTCGCTTTGCTATCCACATACAAATGTGCGTTTATCGAACCTCGCATTGAATTTCGTCCTGTAGTGCCTTTTTCCTCTGTCGTTTATTTTTCTGCAAAATGATATTAAAACTAAGGATTTTGTAGTTAATCCTGACATCTAAACATCATTACATTCTTTGCCGAAACATAAATCTTTTAATATTTCATCTCAATTAAGTATTTCGTCACGTAAAACAGAAAACTTTTGTTCATCAAACTTAATTTCTTTAACAAAGATTGCTTGATTGTCGGCCACCGCTTGCCATTAATAAATTCTTCTTTGAGATTGCATCTCCCTTCACACACACCCCCGTAAACGAAAGGTATTACCCGTATTACTTGAACATTAAGATTTATTTCCACAAAACTTTGAAGCAAAAGTCAAAGTAAATAAGTAAAGCCCGTTAATACTGTTGCGCGAACGTGGATTAATTAAATGTGTGGCTTTCGTTAGCCACAAATGCTTCATCATCATCATCATCATCATCATTCTCATCATTAAACGGTAGCAGGCAGCATCATCATTAAACGTTAACATCATAATCATTTTAAGCTTTTTGGGAAAGACAATAATAAAGACGGTTTTATTTGCTAATGACAGTAGCTTATGTACTGCGTGTGTGTGTGTGCGTGTTTGTATATGTAAAAAATACAGACAAATTATGCAAGCTATACCTGGTTGGTTAAAACAAATGCGAAGAAAACAAAAATTCCTTTTAAATACAACCCAAAAGTATGTTTTGTTTTAAACATAAATGTTGGCAGCCTAAAAATATGCTTAAAAAGTCATTTTCTTTATTAAAAACGAGCATAAAAGCCATCACAAAATTCACACACACACACACAATCAGCCATACAAACATAATATTCAACTCTTTAACACACATACACACAGAGAGACAATGAGAGAGAGAGAAGGAGCAGCACAAATTCCACAAGAATTGAATAATAAACGTTTTACAACACTTTCATAAAATTCTTCCCGTTTTGTTTTTGGTGTTTTTTCGTTTGCCATTACCATTCACTCGTAAGCTCTGTGTGTGTGTGTGCGTGTATATGTATGTGCGTGCAAATATTTATAACGTTGTGGATGGAGGAAAAAACGGAATTTATTGAAGTTTAAGTCTGCTTACATGCATGACATATGACAGGTTCTTAACGTTCTTTATGCCATTTTTTTTTTTTATTAATTCTCCCCTCATTTTGCGTGTGCCAATAGGTAAATGTCTGTGTGTGTCTGTATGTTCAAATGAATGTGTGTGTGTCTGTGTGTGTTTATTGTTCTTTTTTCATTTTCATTTATTCTCTGTGTCCATTATTTCAGTTTTAATAACTGTCTTCCTGATGCTGTGCAATATGTATTGATGATATTTACATATTGGGTAGGGGGAAAAGTCATTTTCAAAATAAAAAATTTTTTTTGATAAGTATTAAGAGGAAACGGGAAAATTAAAATAAATAGCAAAGCATTCGAAACAAAACCACTTTGTCCGTAAAATTCCTGTCGATAGGTTGCCATTGCTAAAGGAACTGCAGTAATCCCTCGATTTACGTCGCAGTTGGTTCCAGAAAAAAGCGACGTAAATCGAAACGACGTTAATCGAATTGCATATTACTCATACTACAAAGTACAAAGTGGTTTTAACAAGTAACTTAAAAAAGTTACAGTAATCCCTCGATTTACGTCGCAGTTGGTTCCAAAAAAAGGCGACGTCAATTGAAGTTAGAGGGAACAAAAAATTTCACGACGTAAATCGAAACAACGTTAATCGAGGTGACGTAAATCGAAGGATTACTGTACCAGAATATCTACAGAGTTCCATATGCGTATGTTAGACTTTTATGTGCATATGTGGACAGCATTCGAAATGTTCAGTTTTGTACGCCTTTGTCGCATGAATCAGGCTGAATTTGGCTGATAACATGGGTTATTCTAGCTTTTGATGACCTCTATGGTGTGTGGCTTAATCGCATACACTTACATACATAATAATTGGTCATTACAACCCTTCAGTCAGGATTACGACCTAGTTTCTTACACAATTTATGTTGTGTGTGTTAATTTTATACATGAGAGGTGAGACCTACAGTTCAAAGTCGACTCCGAACGACAGATTTTTTGAGAAACTTTTCAAGGCAATTTTTATTTACTCTCAGAGTTTTTGCCAGAAATCTGCTGAGAGAAAGTCGCCGAAGAAATACTTTTTGCATTTTTGTTTTGATGTCTGGCCTGGGGCTCGAACCCTGGCCTTACGTCTAATAAGCCAACACACTACCTACTAGACTACGGCGACTTCCATACACTTACAATTTAAATAAACACGACAAGAAAATACCCAAAGAGTGCCGAATATCACAAACTCAGTAATCTGTTCACATCACAGACATGAGAGATGACCATGCCTTCAAATCTCTTCTGAACATCAACTTTGACCTGAGCTGTATTGTTCATAGCACCATCCTGTTGAAAACCTATGTCGTTGGCATGCAGATTATCCAATTCAAGTCAAAAGAAGAAGTAGTTGGTAATCATAGATCTACAGTGCTCGCCATTGACAATGTGGCCTGGCCAACGTGCTCCTCAAAGAAATATGGAGCGATGACGCCCCCAGCTCAAAATCCGTACCAAACAGTGACTTTTTGGGGATGCATTGCCTCTCATATGTTTTGGTATCGTCCTTAATATGACAAATTTAGTTATTCACGTAACGATTCATTCAGAAAGGGGCCTTAATGCTGAGGATGATGACAAGGAAGAAGAGTCCATTCAGCGAACACAGTTCCTGGGTCAATAAAATTGTGTACAAGTGTAGTTACAGCGCAAATTGTGGCCAGCGAAAGTCCGAGTTCTTGTAAGCGATGCGATGCTAGTTCTTGTGTGCACATACTCCTCATACTCTTACGAAAAGCAATGAAGTTTTCGGCAGATTTTGTGTAACGTATCCTTTACATTTAAAAATATTCCTCTCAATAACACAATATTTACAGTTGTCCACATCTTTTTAAACGACAGAATTGTATTTTTGCCCTTACCCAATAACCCATATACTCTTACTCCATTGACTGAATATTCAAACATAAACAAAGTATTCCTGACTGTATTCAAGTATGTGTGTGTATATTTTCTTTATGGCACGAGATATAAACGATGTTTCTTACACTCTTTTATTCCCAAAAGAACGACCAAAAAACAACCAAAAATAAGCAAACAAACGAAATAAACCCTTCGTGTAAATAATGGCCGACAACAAAACAACAACAACAACAAAAACTATTAAGAATTTTTGTTTATAAGCAAGAGAACAAGAACAAAAAAACAACAACACGAAAGGAGAACCATACAGGTGGTGCTGCTTACTTCATCTCAATTTTAAACACGTTTGCTTATATTAAAGTTGGACAAACGGAATACAGAGAGACAGAGAGAGAGAGACAGACATGAGAGTCCCGTAAAACAATGGCAGAGGAAAGTGTAAATAAAGAAATTGGTTTCAGTGGTGGGTTCAATTGCGTCGTATGTTTATCAGTGAATAATAATGTGTACCTACTACACACGAACACATACACATGCAAGAAATGTATTCTTTGTAAGCTAAAAACGAATGCCAACGTACATACACGAACTCTGTTAAAGCAACAGCTTCTTTTTCGGTGTTTAATTTGTTTAATTTGTTTTTGTTTTTGTTTCTAGATTGTTCCCATTTTGTTGTTACTGTTTTGGGCCTTTAAAGCTCTGCTTGATTTTATTGTTTTTTTGTTTATTATTGCACACACCCACACACGCATAGGAGAGCAGACAACTGACTACAATATAACGTACTTACTTACACAAATAAAGAATGCGTGAAATACACGTATAGAGATGTATGGAGGGAGTTCTCATGGGTTATTTCCCGTGTTTTAAGAAGAATTTTGAAGGCAAAGTGTAGTAAAACCTTGATTTCATTTGTTTCTTAATAAAAATAAAAATTTTTAAGCAACATTTTCTTCATTTTAATATAAAATAACCCCCAAAAATGTGTGCCTTTTTAAACAAAAACTTAGTTTTTCTTTTATTTGTTGTACGCATACAAAAAAGGCTTAAGACGTGTTCTTCCCATGTTTCCATTCCTTTTTCCATGGCCTTGACGATATTGAATTTCGTATTTTTTTTTACCCTTTTCCTTCACACTGTTGATCATGGCGAGCTCTACAAAAGGCGCATGTTGTGTATGCCCGTTTATAAATACAAATTCTTATAGAGATTGAGATTTTATATCCTCTCCCCCCTTTTCCTTTTAATAACTTTGTGTGATTTGCTGTGGCATCCGTTTCATTTATTGCAAGCATTTGGTTTTTATTTAAAGGAAAGGATTTCAAATGGAAAAAATTTCATTGTAATGATGATTTGAAATTGAAATGGAATTTTAAATCAATAAAGAACAGAAAAAAATATTTCATTTCAGAAAAAGAATTTTCAAGAATTTCTTCAAATTTTAAAGCAAAAGTTTTGGTAAGGTGCTAGACGCTACCTAAAGAGTTCTGTCCCACTTGGATCAGACATTAAACTCACTCTAGTACCACAAATAAACTCCTAACACGGCTATCGATCTTTTAATATAGGAAACCGTCCGGACTCTAAAACAAATCTTGGTATTGGGGAGTTCAGCTAACGAAAATAAAAAGTCATGAACCTCCAGCTGTTTATGTGAAGAGACGGAATGAGGTGGGGGGTGATGTCATCCATGTTCTCAGATCCACAGTTTCTGTAATAGTATTCCAATATTTTCCAGTGGGTTGCCTACGCAATAGTTCGATGGATGGCCATTCGATGACAATCAGTCCTTTTCGTATCCATAGCAGTCCAACACGGCCCAAAAATATTGTGAATGCTTTCTTGCTGCCAATAAAACTAAGCCTCACTGCCAAATGACCAAATAATACCCAGATTAACTGAAGTAAACCGATGATCTATGCCCTGTAACATGTTGGAGATTGTGAACTCTGCAGCAGATGCAGAAAATAAATTTCCAATGATATCCCCATGATCTGAATCCCACAGGTTCGTTTGTATGATCCGAAAATTCCATGGCTTACATGGACGAATATAGACTTCGGGACAACGTTCGTGAAGAATGCAAATTCATCCGTTTTACGACAATCTCCGCATGCTTATTATGATGTATCTTGCACGTGGATAAGTTAAAGTGCCGATTACCTATTCACACCCCTGGTGACGTGCCGATTAGATTCTAGGGCAACCGGCTTCCAAGGCTGATCAATTGAACCAAATTTTCTTCAGCATTGAAATTCATTACCCAATCGTTGGTTACGTAAAGTTATAGACCGCATAGTATCCGGATGGTCCGGTACATGCGATCTATGGAAACAAACGTAGAACACCGCCTTATCACTTGGCTCAGCACAATCCGAGGTTACCCAGAATGTGAAATTGTTTTACCACTTATGTTAAGCTTACTGTTATTGCCCAAATAAATAAAATTTTCATAACAAATTTCAAAAAAAAATAAAAGTTATGAAGTGGTTTAAATTTGGTACTTTTTGTAAAAAGTACTTTTATCAAGAACTACAACTAAATAAAAATTTCTGTTTACAAATTAATAAAAATAAAAAATCAGTATTTTAAATTGGTACTTTTTTGGTACTTTTTTTGGTACCTTTTTGCAACTTTTCTTAAAAAGTACTTTTGGTCACATTCTAAAACGAAATTTATAATTTAAATAACAAATTGGTACTTTTGTGGTACAATATTTTTCTTTCATAAATCCATAAAAACAAGAATTTTGTGCTTTTAATTTGGTACCTTTTTTTGGTACCATACGGTATGGATGGAGTGTAGCCATTAGTCACTTCAGTTGACTGTAGTCAACAAGTAGACTATAGTTATAGCACAGGTAATAAATACACTATAATCAACGAGCAGACTACCATCAACCAAAAGACGCCAAAAATTTTGTTCGAAAAAAAAAACGTTTTAAAGGGAACGTGTGATACTCACCGATATAAAAACTTCTTCGGCTTGCTGTAAAATGGCAACACGTGACCAGCCGAATTTCTTCATTAACTTAATTCTAGTGGGATTATGTACCGTGGCTGAGGGATGTGTACGAAATAATGTGGGAAAACGACTGCGATCCGATAACGCAGGTGATGAGGCGCCATAACAAAGCTGTGGGGAAAAAATAGAAATTTTAATAAGTTTGTTTTTGGCAGGCACAGTGATTTGAAGAGAAGAAAAATGTAAACAATTTCTGAAGAGAATTTAGTTTTTAATTTAAAAGTCATGGCCTTCATGAAAACAAAAAAAAATATTTTCATTTCAATTATTGTAGTCTTCCAAACCACTGTGCTTTTCAGTGTTCAATAACCAGGAGTGTAAAATAAAGGGTGTTTTTTATAGAGGTATAGAACTTTAAGTTGGCATTATTTTTCAAGATGGCGACCGATTTAACAGCTGTCAAGTGATTTATTCTCAGTTTGGTTTGGCAATTCATGATGAATAGACTCACGCCTGAACAGCGCTTGCAAATAGTGCAATTTTATTTCGAAAATAATGGTTCTGTGCGGAAAACGTATCGCGCACTACGTCCATTTTATCGTCGACAAAATCGTCCATCAGAGCAGTTAATTCGATTAACCATGGAACGTTTTCGCACCACGTTTACTCTTATTGATAACTCGCATCCCCAGAGACGCTGTACGGTGCGTACAGAAGAAGCTATTGCTGCTGTAGAGCGTAGCATTGAGGAAGACCCGAATGAGTCCATCCGCCATCGAGCACATGAATTGGATCCTGGATGTCCATCCACTTTATGGAAGATTTTGCGGAAGGATCTTGGTTTGCGTGCTTACAAAATCCAACTCGTGCAAGATCATCAAGTAAGGCGAAGATTCGTCGAATGGGCCCAAAACGAGATTACCGTTGTTCCCGATTTTCATAAGCGAATTTTGTTTAGCGATGAAGCGCACTTCGGGTTGAATGGCTACGTCAACAAACAAAACTGCCGCATTTGGAGTTGAATGTAATCCTCAAGTGTATGTGGAAACATCGTTACATCCAGAAAAACTGACTGTTTGGTGCGCTTTATGGGCTGGTGGAATAATTGGTCCGTACTTTTTCAAAAACGATGGTGGCCAGAACGTTACAGTCAATGGTGATCGGTATAGAGCCATGATTACAAACTTTTTCATTCCTGAATTGAATAACCATGATGTCCAGGAGATGTGGTTTCAAGAAGACGGCGCAACATGTCACACAGCTCGTGCCACAATAGATTTATTGAAAGACACGTTTGGTGACCGACTAATTTCACGTTTTGGACCTGTGAATTGGCCTCCAAGATCTTGTGATTTAACACCGCTAGACTACTTTCTGTGGGGCTATGTAAAGTCATTGGTCTATGCGGTAAAGCCACAAACGCTTGACCATTTGGAAGACAACATTCGCCGTATTATTGCCGATATACGGCCACAAATGTTGGAAAAAGTCATTGAAAATTGGACGTCCAGATTGGACTACATCCGCGCCAGCCGTGGCGGTCATATGCCAGAAATCATATTTAAAATGTAATGCCACAAGATTATCTTTCGGATAAATAAAATTCATGTCAATCGAATAATCCATCGTTGTTTTATTGCAACTTAAAGTTCTATACCTCTATAAAAAACACCCTTTAGATTTTATAAGTATGGAGTATTTGTTTAAAGAATTCCTGCTTTTTTGTGATTTCTGTTAAGAAAACATATCCTTTTCAAGTGGTTGGTAAACAACACACGCATATCTCGTTGAGAAACTTCTGCAAGTCTCTTAAAAAAAAGAACTGAAAACAGCATCAAAGTGCTATAAAAACCATGAAATTTAAAACAGACATCCAACCAACCACCTTTATGGTGACAACTCACAGACATTTTGGCAGACATTTTAAAAATAATTTTCTGTTGCTAAACCTCTTATGCACACACACATATTTTTCTATGATATTTGTGGTACTTTTAGTACCAAAAAAAAAGTACTTTTTTTCGTTGGTTTGGTTATCCTACTTACCACTATAAGATTCCACATTTTAGCGGCTTCAGCAACGGTTGTACAAACGGTACTGCAGCCAGCCAATAGCATAAGTTTTTGGGGTTTATTGTAGAGTAGATTGTACATTACGCTGGCACCTAAACCAGGTTCACACTGCAAATAGTAAATAAAATTGAAAGAAAAAATTTAAAAAAATAAACTTTTTTTTAATATGTTTTCAATTGTATTAAATCATCCGCCATCCACTTTATGAATAAAAAAATTGTTTTAAAATTATTTCATTTTCAAAATATTCCCACCACTTTTCTCGGAAATTTCTTCATATTTCTATCGTTTAGAGAAAAGCGATTAGAATAAGCCTACAGGACTACGGCCCATAACGCTTCATATAGTGCTGTTCATATTGTTACCTTTTTATCTTTTAAAAACGTTTAAAATATGAGCTCATAGATTGCAAATAAAATAAAAAATAAATTTTGTGTTTAGTTTTAATTAAAATTCCTCATTCGCACAATTCTGTGTGCTACTGTTCACAACTTGATGTAAACAACAACAATTGCTTTTCTCTGTTATTCCTCTGTTTATACCCTTTGCATAAACAAGAACAATTACTAGGCAATTATTCGACAGATCTTTGTAACGGAGATCTTCAAACCACGATTACTTTCTTCAAACGCACTGCGTCTTTACACAAGACTGACTGAACTTCACTAACTCACTGTCGCCTGCTTTGTCTTGCCTTTTATATGGCAGGGTCAACAGTCTGATGAATGTTCTTGAAAAGGCGAATGTAAGTGGCTTTGCTTTCTTGAAATCTCTATAAATGTAAACATCGTTGTTTCATTGTTGTTGTTTGTGTATTTTGTTTGCATTTATTCTTGCAGTGTTTGTTGTTGTATTTTTGTTTACTTGTTTAACATTTTTTATGCTGGTTTTTGTTGTTGTATTTTTGTTTACTTGTTTACCATTTTAATGTTAAGTGATCTAGATTCTTCATTGTAGTAACAATACAATTCCAACATCTATCCTTGTCTACCTCCTTCGTCTAGCTTATATGCCATCATAGTTTAACATCCTCTTCTGCATTCTGTTTTTAGCCGTTGAGTTTTCTAGAACTTGACTAAAATCTCTCATTCATATAGTGGCCGTACTGGTGGCCCTAGGCAAGTGAGTGGCTTGTTGGCTTAAGCTCCGATGTTGATGAGAACTCCGAGATCGATAATTGGAACAAATATTACTTTTGTCGAGCTCCTCTCAGCAGTCTTTTGGCAAAAGCTTATGGAGTAATTAATTGCCATGAAAAAGACCCTCAAATCTGTCGTTTAGAGTCCATAGTTTTGTTTTTTATTATCCACAGAACTTGATATTCCTTTGTTGAGCATACTTTTCCATATTTTATGAAAATGTATACACATATCGTGAGACGAAACAAGCCTTATTAATTGACCGCTGCTATATTTAATATTTTTCATTTCAGATATGAAAACATTTACTTGGAAATGTAAATAAAAATTGTCATTATTTACTTCCCCTCCAACTCCCTTAATGCTCCTTTCAAATTAAACTGACATTTTAATTGAGATTTTTCTCTCATAATTCTTCTTGTGAACCTGTGTGGCTTTGAAAATTAATCGCTTTGTGTGTTTAATGCTTTAAACGCTGAAGAAATTTCTTTGAAAACCCTTTAAGCAAGAAAAAAAATATTCTTTTCTTTTCCTTGTTTATTTTTAAGCTCGTAAATGTCATTTTAATGTTAACTTTTCATAAGAAAAACAAAAAACGCAGGAAAAATGCTGCTGCTGCCCTTTTTTAATTTCCAACATTTTTCCTGGGGATCATTAATGTCTCTTGAAAACAACAAAAACAACAGCAGCAAGAAACCCCTTTATTTTCTTCTTACAAATCATTTAATCTCTCTCTCTCTCTCACTCTCCTTCTTTCTTACATCATTGTTTTATTTGTTTTGATTTTATTTTCTCTTTATGATTATTATTATTCATGTCTGCCTTAATACTTGAGTGTTAAGCAAATAATACAAGAACAACAACAACAGCAGCCCAGAGTAAGCAAAACAACAATGACAATAAAAACAACATTCAATGGAAACCGAATGTTAACGAAAGAAATACAGCCTCATCTCTGTTTATAATGATGGTCGTTTAAATTAGAAAAAATTCTTAACGGAGAGAGAGAGAGAGTAAGGAGAAAAGGAAAACAAGAGAAAAACTTGTTTGAACTCCTTATACAAATAAAAATAACAACAAAGTATAGAGCACAACATATACGCACTTATAGTTACACACGCATACTTGCAAGCAAATGAAATACTCCTACACTTATGTCTGCCATAACACGACAGTGTTGTGTCGTTTAAAAAGCAAATGTTACGTGAGATCGTTTTGTTTAAGAAACCTTAAAGAGCCTTATATTTCTGGTGCTATTACAACAATTCTATATTTTAAGAAACCGTGTCGAACGAGGTTCAACTGTAAATGTGTGGTATTTGTGTTGCTTCGCAATACAGTGTAACACACTGAAGGTCGTGTATGTAATAAAAAGTTCTTCGCTTACGATTTAAAAATTTCTAAACTTCACAAACCCTGATGGATTTTCCTCATTTAAATGGTCGCCTCTCTTTGGGTTGCAGCAGTGAATGCCTTTGAAGTAATTTTAAAATATTTTTCTTAGGTCTCAGACTGTATTTCGACGATAACTTAACGAATATTGGTTCTCAAATGCTCCAACATTGCAGGAATATTTGTATAGTCACAGTCTTCAACGTAACACCACAAATAAAGTGTAACGAGGTCAAATTGCCTGATCTTGGAGGTCAATTAACAGCGTCAAAAGGCGAAATTAATTTTATTTTTCGCGACTACGTCGAGTCAATACCCACCATACTGTTGCCATGAATATCCTCATATCCAATAAGCCTTAAATGTCCAGCTATGTTATACAGAGGCTCCCAATATTCTTACATGTGGCTTACACATGCCCTAGGGTTCTAATTGCCGCTTTACGGCCACATTAAACGTTCGTAGAACTTCGTTCCATAAGCTGTAGGAGTTCACAGTATATGGAAATGGCCATTAGATCCTTAGGGACTTCATTAAAACGTCCAGCTATGTTACACAGAGGCTCCCAATATTCTTGAACAATCTCACATGTGCTACACACATGTCCTAGGGATCTAATGACCTCTTTACGGTAAACGAGTATGTGCGTTAAACTCCCTTTCATATACTGTGAATTCGCATCCCTGTAAACCTTGTTGCTTTTATTTTAGTCTGAGTAGGGCCATAGTAATCCAGTAGTCTAAGGGACAATGTAAGATTCAATTGTGTTGGATACATCCCACATCTAAGTATGTCGTGTGATGCTCTTGGTTTAGTGAATGATTGAATAATGTTCTCTTGGGGGTGAAAATCATTATCATAAGAGGAGTATGGATGTTTAAGTAAATTTGCATTGTATTGTACTATTGCTTTACAGTAAACCCATAAAACCTGTCTAAATAAGTCATATTTTTTAGTTACGTGGCTAAATAAATAAATTCCGTAGCGTAAATGCCTTAAAATATGCTGGAACATTTTTGTATATAAAACGAAATTTTAACTTTTTAAATACCGGAAATATTTCTGAAATATTCTTCATTTGTTTTATTTTATTTTATTTATTTTTTTTTAATTTTCTTTTAAAAACAATTTTCAGTGTATTAAACCTTAAAGTATGCTTTATTTTTTTGCATTGTAAGCTTTACAGAGAATATCTTAATTTTTTTTAAATGTTAGTTTTGCATGTCTCCACTTAACATAAATAAAAATACAAACAAACAAAAAAAAGCCGCTGTATACTTGATTTAAATTTCAATTAATTTTTTTGTTTTTTTTACTATTTTACCACTTCAACATTTATTAATGGGTGTAAACGGCTGTCAAATGTAAAAAAAAACGTTTTTATTGTTTTGTTTTGCTATTTAAAATTACTTTGACATTGTCTTACACTCACTCCCTCTCACACTCTCTCTATCTCACCAACTGCTACTGTTACGTAGTATGCTTATGGAATATTTTATTTTCAGCTATACCACACACATACATTCCAACCAAATAGAAAACAATATTTCTGTCATGATTAATTATAAACACTTTGTTTACACATATACACACACATTGCTATGCTTTTATTTTTACTCTTTCATGACCTTGTATAAGTACATAAGTACGTATGTGTTTGTTTGTTTGTTTGCTGTAAAAATTTATAACCTTCGTGAAGAGTTAATTTTCCATTTTCCATATAATTTAGCCCCGTGTTTATGTTTCATTTTATTTCTGTGTCTCGTATTTAGTGTCTCGTTTCTAGTGTCTCTCTTAAAAATAGAGCACAACAGCCACCACCACACAAAGCAAAGCACAGCAAAACAAAACAAATCCCACACAGCGTAGAAGTAGGAGTGAGAGAGCAAATGTAAAACCTGTTTTTTGTTCATGAAAATATTCTTGTTGTTGTTTTAAATACTTTGTAAGTAACATGCGAATTTCGTGTGTTTAAAACTCGTGCTTATTCGTATGTATTGTTGTTAGCATTCCAATGCTATTAAAATTTATTTAACGAACTCACCATTTCATACATTACATGCATGGTAGGCATGTAAAGAAACAAAAAAGTGTTTAAGAGAGCACAAAACCTGTTTCTTTAATAACGAAAATATTTTTTCTTTACGTTTAATTGTGTTGTTGTTGTTTTAAATACTGTATGTGTAACAGAAGATTTTTGTGTTTTTAAAATTATTGTTGTTGTTGTTGGCAATAATATTAAAATTTATCTAATCGTTGTTTCTTTAGCAACAATGAGAGCAAGTAGCTTGGCAAAGTATACAAAAAACATGAAGCCACAAATAAAAATACATGGAGTGAGAGAGTGATGGAGTAAGGGAATAAAACAAAGTGGGCTGTAATAAAATACCAGCCTGTTTTTATTGTATTTTTATTGAAATGATATGCCAGTTTGCTAGTTTGCCATTTATTTAAAAAAAAAAAAACGATGTGTAAGCATGTGTAATTTTATTTGAGTCGTTGTATCAGTAACACTCTATTAAAATGTATAAGTATGTTTATATGTATTTTTGTGGGTGTGTTAGTTTAAATGTCTCTTTTGCAATGCGTTGAAAAGGCAGTATTTGTGGTCGTTTTGTTTTTTCTATTTTCTAACCCAGCAAGACGTTGAAATGGGTCAACGCCATAAAAAAAAAAAGAAAAAGAAGACGAGAAAAAAGACGAAGCAATAGTAAATTAATATTTATGGGTGAAGGTTATACGCAAAAACAAAAATAAAATAAAAAAACAAGGTTAACAAAAATAAGGCCATTTTTTATGGGAAATAATAATAAAAAAAGAATTATTATTGTGTGGCTAGAAAATCTACGCGTAATAAACAGGAGACAAGCATGTCTGCTATAAAACACGATTTTTTTTGAGGGAAAATTTAAATAAATTCTAGATTTTCATAAAATTTATGATTTAATCCTGATGATTAGTATGATATTTGGGAATATATTTCGAAAATAATCAAAGATAAGTTAAAATGTATTGTATAGATTAGAAAACAATTCGAAATTGTTAAAAAACTAAAGCATATCTTTAAGGGCAGTAATTCTAGAACTTGACAACACAATTTTCTGTGCTGTTTAAAGGCAACAAAATATGTGGTTTTAAACATAGAAAATGTATTTAATTGTTTTGATCCGATACTATGATGAAACCCGGCAATATCAAAATCATTAACATTTTTTAATATGTCATGAACTCGGTGAAAACAGAAGAGATTGTAAAAAAGCATTATAAAGGGTGTTTTGTATAGAGGTATAGAAATTTAAGTTACAATAAAACAACGATGGATTATTCGATTGACATGAATTTTATTTATCCGAAAGATAATCTTGTGGCATTACATTTTAAATATGATTTCTGGCATATGACCGCCACGGCTGGCGCGGATGTAGTCCAATCTGGACGTCCAATTTTCGATGACTTTTTCCAACATTTGTGGCCGTATATCGGCAATAATAATCGGCGAATGTTGTCTTCCAAATGGTCAAGCGTTTGTGGCTTTACCGCATAGACCAATGACTTTACATAGCCCCCCACAGAAAGTAGTCTAGCGGTGTTAAATCACAAGATCTTGGAGGCCAATTCACAGGTCCAAAACGTGAAATTAGACGGTCACCAAACGTGTCTTTCAATAAATCTATTGTGGCACGAGCTGTGTGACATGTTGCGCTGTCTTGTTGAAACCACATCTCCTAGACATCATGGTTATTCAATTCAGGAATGAAAAAGTTTGTAATCATGGCTCTATACCGATCATCATTGACTGTAACGTTCTGGCCACCATCGTTTTTGAAAAAGTACGGACCAATGATTCCACCAGCCCATAAAGCGCACCAAACAGTCAGTTTTTCTGGATGTAACGGTGTTTCCACATACACTTGAGGATTACCTTCACTCCAAATGCGGCAGTTTTGTTTGTTGACGTAGCCATTCAATCAGAAGTGCGCTTCATCGCTAAACAAAATTCGCTTATGAAAATCGGGAACAACGTTTTCCGCACAGAACCATTATTTTCGAAATAAAATTGCACTATTTGCAAGCGTTGTTCAGGCGTGAGTCTATTCATGATGAATTGCCAAACCAAACTGAGAATAAATCACTTGACAGCTGTTAAATCGGTCGCCATCTTGAAAAGTAATGCCAACTTAAAGTTCTATACCTCTATAAAAAATACCCTTTACAACCTAATTCAGATTGTCTCGCTTTAAAGCAGCAATGTATGGTAACCCTTTCATCTTAGAATGTGACACAGTAAACACATTACCTGTTTAACTGGAAACATTTGATTAATAGAACTGAGACAAAGCTAAGTAACATGGACGGCATTCATTTGCCCTTAAAAAAACAAAATGGAATAAAAACTTAAATAAAGTTTCTCTGCCTTTGATTTGAGTTTTAAAAATATTTTCAATACCCTGACGGGTTTTTTCAAATTCATTATGATTTTCTATACCTTTTCAGGTGATTTATCATTTCAACACTTCATCTGTTTAGTCATAAAGCCTTTGTTTGACTGTCTATTATTAGTTCTGTTCACTTTTCTCCATCAAAATCAGAAGAAAATTTGTAAAGAAAACATTTTTACAAATAGAGACCCATCCGCAGAACAGGACTTCTGTGTCAATAAACCATTTCTTTACGGCTTCAAACAAACAAAAACAAAAAAAAATTAAAAAGATAAAGTGAAACCAAATGGCAAGAATGGTTTTTATTTTTCTCTTATAAGTGCCTTTAAACACACACATACACTTACTTTTTCTAAACTCTCACTTTCTGGTCTACACTATACACAGGTACTACACAGTATTTATACGCTGTCTCTCTCCCTCTCTCACTCTCTGCGTATCACTTTATAGTTTGCTGGGTGAGAAAATAATTTTTTTCCATTGTTTTCATGTGACACCTTTAGCACACAAAACATTAGCACCTGATAGCAGTTCCCTCTTGTTTTCTCTCTCGCTCTCTCAATTTTTTTCTTTGAATTTTCTGAAAGTGTTTTCTGACGTACATAAGTGTGAGTGCGTACATCCTCTCTTTATCTGTGTGTATGTGTATGTGTGTGTGTAGCGCAGTATTAGTTTGTTTGGAGTCCGTTTGTTTTTGTTTTTTTCTCTCCTTTTTTCTGGTTTGTTGGTGGCTTAAATTGTTATCGAACAGACTTAACAATGATTTTGGCCATGTTTTTCCCTTCTTTCTCTTGCTCTCTCTCTCTCTCTCTCTCTCTCTCTCTTTTCTTTTTGTTAGAAAACGAAATTTGAAAGAAGCAATCAAGTGTGTTTAAAATTTCAAATTCGTTTTTCAGTTTCAATCAACTGAAAAGAAAATTTGTTTTTCTACTGGGGCCCCTTATTTTATCCTTTAATTCTTGTTTTTCTTTCTTTTTTTGTCTTTTTCTTTGTGTTATTAAAACGGAGAAGAAGGAGAAAAAAAACAAAAAAGGGATCGCAAACATGTTAAAAAAAAATATAAAAAAAGAAAGAAATTTAAATATGAAGTTTCACTAGCTGAAGGAAAGAGGAAAAACAGAAAATTAAAGAGAAAATGGAAAGAATCAAAAACCAATTTAAAAATCAAACGTTTTTTTTCTTCATTTTTAATTGAAAAAAAAAATTTAATTTTTATGTCCAGCGTTTAAAAATTTAATATTCACAACACACATCTCTTACACAAGGTTTGTGGCTTTAATAACTTATGAGGTATTTTCAAGGTAACCACCACCCTTTTCTTCCTGCTTAGTCGTTGGACGGAACTTATTTTGAATACTTGCTATCAAATTCATGTAATTTTTATGCAATCAAGAAGTGTACTCCAACATATAGTATATTTAAATGCTTCCTCCCAAGGAAACCATTCAGTTCTTTTAAATCCATTGTGTTAATTACTGTTAGCCGTCCATTTTCTATGAAAAATTACTGTTATCGATTCATTTTTAATAGAAAATTACTGTTATCGATTCATTTTCTATAGAAAATTGCTGTTATCGATAAATTTTTTATGGAAATATATGAAATAATTGTTATATCGTTAAGTTTTCTATAGAAAATTACTGTTATCGAAAATTTTCTATAGAAAATTGCTGTTATCGATAAATTTTCTGAAGAAAATTACTGTTATTGATAAATTTTTTATAGAAAATTACTGTTATCGATTAGTTTTCCATAGGATATTACTGTTATCGATCCATTTCTATAGAAAGTTACTGTTATCGATACATTTTCTATACAAAATTACTGTTATCGATACATTTTCTATAGAAAATTACTGTTATCTATTAATTTTCTATATGAAATTACTATTATCGATAAATTTTCTATAGAAAATTACTGTTATTGATTAGTTTTCTGCAGGATATTGCAGCTATCGATAAATTTTCTATAGAAAATTTCTGCTATAGTTAAGTTTTTTATAGAAAATTACTGTTATCGATCCATTTTCTATAGAAAATTACTGTTATCGATCCATTTTTTATAGAAAATTACTGTTATCCATATATTTTCTATACAAAATTACTGTTATCGATCCATTTCTATAGAAAGTTGCTGTTGTCATTAAGTTTGCTATAGAAAATTACCGCTATCGTTAAGTTTTCTCAAGAAAATTACTGTTAGCCATACATTTTCTATACAAATTTACTGTTATCGATAAATTTTCTATATGGAATTACTGTTATCGATCCATTTTCTATAGAAAATTACTGTTATCGATCCATTTTCTATATGGAATTACTGTTATCGATCCATTTTCTATAGAAAATTACTGTTATCGATCCATTTCCATAGAAAATTACAGTTATCGCTACATTTTCTTTACAAAATTACTGTTATCGATAAATTTTCTATATAAAATTACTGTTATCGATAAATTTTCTATAGAAAATTACAGTTATTGATTAGTTTTCTACAGGATATTGCTGCTATCGATAAAATTTCTATAGAAAATTACTGTTATAGTTAAGTTTTTTATAGGAAATTACTGTCCTCGATTCATTTTCTCTAGAAAATTACTGTCTTAGTTAAGTTTTCTATAAAAAATTACTGTTATCCTTAAGTTTTCTATAGAAAATTACTGTTATCGATAAATTTTCTATATAAGATTACTGTTATCGTTAAGTTTTCTATAGAAAATTACTGTTATCGATAATTTTTCTATAGAAAATTACTGTTATCGTTAAGTTTTCTACAGAAAATTACTGTTATCGTTAAGTTTTCTATAGAAAATTACTGTTATCGATAAATTTTCTAACGAAATTAATTGTTATCGATAAATTTTCTGTAGAAAATTGCTATCATCGCTAAATTTTCTTTAGAAATATATGAAATAAGTGTTATCGAAATTTATCTTCGAAAAAAACAACATCGACAAATATTGGAACAACTTATCGATTGTTTTCTAAGAACTTTAGAGTTTTTTCCGTTGCTCTATTATATTTTTTATTTCATTACTAAACAGAAGGACCATATTACTACAGCAATAGGTTTATTGGTAGCTCAGTTTTAGTGTATTAAAATTTTAATCGAAATAAAATATTTTTATTTGCACAAAAACGATTGCAATTTTATGAATGTGTGGTTATTTTTAATTTATAAACAAATAAAAAAAGAAGAAGAATTTATAAGAAATTTATGCTAAAATTCTTGTAAATTTATAGGCCAACAAACGATATACAAATTACTGCAGATGGACGGACAATGTTGCTACACATTTGTAGACATTTAAAGTAATTTGTTTAACATGAAAAATAGAAAGATTTTTACTTTCTGTTTAAATAAAATATAAGGAAAGTAGGAAAACAAAATGGAAAATTGAAAAAGTCAATTTGGAAACAGAACAGAACAGAATAGAACTGAGAGAGAAAGATTTGTTTGCATTGAAATATTTCTGAGAAGATATTTTCATTTTATTTACAAGACAGGGAATGGCTTTTGGGAGAGAGAGAGTGGTTCAAACTTGTGTTGTAAGGAGAACACCTTAAATGTCCAGTTTCATTGCACTTCCTTACTCTTATTCTGATGTTTATACATATGTTTAGTTGTGTGTATTGGCAATTGTAAATTTATTTCCATTTTTTTTTTGTAATTTTTATTTTAAAATTTTATGCTGCAATTTTACACTTTAATGGCATCACAGAGAGAGCGAGAGAGCATCATGGCATTTGTAAAATAGAACAACATATGCTGACTGGTTGCTATATTGCATATGCAAATAAATTTTTGTTTTTTTTTCTTTTCATTTTTTGATTTTAAAACATATTTTAGTTTCTAATCTACTCTCCTATTGTGTGTGTTTATAAATATTTTATTACTTTCATTTACATTTACATTCATTCATTCTACATTTTATATTTTATTTGTATTTGCATTTGTATTTGCATTTGTATTTTATATTTTATTTTATTTTGTATTGTTTTATTTGAGTTTTTTTGCATATTTATTCGTTGCCATAAATATTTATTAGAGAATATATTTTGAAAGCATTTTATTTGTCATTTCCTTTCGAATTTGTAAAATAATTATGGTTTAGCAAAGAATTGTCATGGAAACCTTTAATCTAAATGAAATACAGACAACAACTACCGCAAAGGCACTATACTGTAATACTTAAACCATATAGAAATAGTAATGGCCAGAGGAATATGTAAAAACCAAGGCTACTGGAGCTGTGTCAGGTGAATGGAAGCTACTGACTCGCAATAAAACATAAAGGGAAAATGCCCAGGTCTCTATCTATCGAAAGCAATAATTTTCTATAGAAAACTTATCGATAACAATAATATTCTAGAGAAATCATATAGATAACAATAATTTTTTTAAAAAACTTTTCGATAACAATAATTTTCGATAGAAAACCAAACGATAACAATAATTTTCTATAGAAAACATTTTGATAACAATAATTTTCTATAGAAACTTATCAATAACAATAACTTCCTGCAGAAAACCTATCGATAACAATAATTTTCTATAGAAAACTTATCGATAACAATAACTTTCTATTTGAAACCTACCGATAACAATAACTTTCTACTTATCAATAACAATAACTTCCTGCAGAAAACCTATCGATAACAATAATTTTCTATAGAAAACCTATCGATAACAATCATTTTCTATAGAAAACCTATCGATAACAATAATATTTATAGAAAACTTATCGAAGATAATAATTTTCTAAAGAAAACTTCTTGATAACAATAACTTTCTATATAAAACCTACCGATGACAATAATTTTCTATATAAAACCTACCGATAACAATAATTTTCTATAGAAAACTTATCGATAACAATAATTTTCTAAAGAAAACTTATCGATAACAATCATTTTCTATAGAAAACCAATCGATAACAATAATATTTATAGAAAACTTATCGAAGATAATAATTTTCTAAAGAAAACTTCTTGATAACAATAACTTTCTATATAAAACCTACCGATAACAATAACTTTCTATATAAAACCTACCGATAACAATAATTTCTACAGAAAACTTATGGATAACAATAATTTTTTATGGAAAACTTATCGGTAACAATAATTTTATGCAGAAAACTTATCGATAGCAATAATATTATAGAAAAAACGTATCGACAACAATAATTTTCTATAGAAAACTTATCGATAATAATAACTTTCTATATAAAACCTAGCGATAACAATAACTTTCTATATAAAACCTACCGATAACAATAACTTTCTATATAAAACCTATCGATAACAATAATTGTCTATATAAAACCTACCGATAACAATAATTTTCTATAGAAAACCTATCGATAACAATAATTTTCGATAGAAAACTTATCGATTACAATCATTTTCTACGGAAAACTTATCGATAACAATAATTTTCTAAAGAAAACTATCGATAACAATAATTTTCTATAGAAAACCTATCGATAAAAATAATTTTCTATAGAAAACTTATCGATAACAATAATTTTCTAAAGAGAACTTATCGATAACAATAATTTTCTGCAGAAAACCTATCGATAACAATAAGTTTCTATACATATTTCCCTTTTAAGTCATACACAAAATTTGTATCTTTCTAATTCTATCGAATTTTAATCACAATGTGTGCTCTTTTACTCTGTTATCGATATTTTAATGGAAAATTTATTACCAACAATCGCTTGTCTTTCAGGAGTATTTGTCTTTCTCGTAAAGCTTCCCCAGTCATGGTCATTCGCGTTCGTTTGTCCACGGAATCGATTAAGACAATCCAAGCAGAATTTGGAGAAAAATTTGTGGATATTCCTGTAAAAATCCTTGATATCTTTCTTCTCCATATTTCTACTTTACTGCAGTCATTTTTCAAAAGCAAGAGATAATTCAAACAAGTGATATTAAACTTGACTGCAGGAAATGTGCTTTATAGCCCTCTTAACAGTTGTGGGCGAGTGACAGAAATCTTTGACATTTTGAACTGGTCACGACGATAAATTGATTTGAATTTAAAGAGGAATCCCCAAAAACGTTTGACAGTAAAATGCAATATTTTCCTTGAAAGAGAAAAAAACAGTTATTTTTTGTTAAAACGCACAAATATTTGCATACTTTTGGGCGCCTTAGAGTATAGAAAACTTTATTTCGTCATTGCCGTAGTTTACGGATGTTTTTTGGTTTTTTCTTCATTCTTGAAAATTGAGTTCATGTCTTACAGTGATTATAAATGGTTTTGGGGGTAAAATAACAGTGAGTGAGTGAGTGAGTGAGTGAGTATTTCTTTTCTGTTACTGAATGCTATAGCAAGCGCCTGTTTGTATGCCATTTAAACCTGGTAAATATTTGCATTTTTAGAGTGCATCTTAGTACAGCATACTTTAAAAAATATTCTAGACTGAGTAACTATTTTACTAAGGAGACTGCTTTAAGGCTTTTGCAAAGAGTCACAGGAAGGTGAAGAGAAATGGATAAGGACAGAGAGAGAAAGAACGATAGAGAGTTTAGCTAAAGGTTAAAAAGGTTTCTCATTTCAGTTCTGGTTTCAGTTTTTCGTATTTTTCTTTCGTTTTTTGATGCCAACAAAAATATTTGTTTTGTTTGTTGGTGGGGGTTTTTTTTTTGGTAAATTTTCCTATTTGTTGTTGTAATATTTGTGCACTTTAATATTTAATTGTGTTGCTGTTATGCTTTGGTGCCACCTGCTGCTTGCTGATGTTGCTACTGATGTAACAGCCAATATTTACCCCAAGTTTACTGGGTGGGGGACGGTTAAAATGCATCGCCCTTAATAGCTGTTGGTTTTATTAACAAAAAACTGAAAAAGAATTGTGTCACATTTTATTATGACAGTAGTTTTCCGTTTTTTTTATTTTTGTTTTTTTTTATTTTATTTTCGGTTAATAAAGAAAGGCTTTTAAAATAATAGAATTTTTTCCGTTCGAAATTGCCACACACAGATTATTATTTTCATAAAAAATTATGCTCAGGTGGTTTAATTTAACGAAAGGTTTTCAAAATATTTATGATGACAGTAAACGTTTATTGTGTTCCTTTAAAAAAATTTATATGGGGCGAATAGGGAAGTAGGTTCATTGAAAGTGGCAGGTGGGTTTTTTGCAGAGAGAGTTTTTACACACGTTAAGGGACGAATTAACTGCGATATGTTATGTTTCAATGCTTGACAACAGAATAATAAATTTCAATAGAAAATTGTACGATAACAACTATTCTCAGTAGAAAAGTTTTCGATAACAATAATTTCCTATAGAAAATGGGTCGATAAGAACTATTTTCTATAGAAAATTCGTCTATAACAACTGTTTTCTATAAAAACTTTTTCGTTAACAATTATTTTCTATAGAAAATTATTTGATAACAATTTCCTAAAGAAAATTATTCAATAACAATTATTTTCTATAGAAAAATTTTCGAAAACAACTATTTTCTATAAAAAAATTTTCGATAACTATTTTCTAAAGAAAATTTCGATAACTATTTTCTATAGAAAATTATTTGATAACAATTATTTTCAAAAGAAAATTTTTCGATAACAACTATTTTCTATAGAAAATTTTCAATAACTATTTTCTATAGAAAATTTTTCGATAACTATTTTCTATAGAACATTTTTCGATAACTATTTTCTATAGAACATTTTTCGATAACTATTTTCTATAGCAAATTTTCCGATAACTATTTTCTATAGAAAATTTTCCGATAACTATTTTCTATAGAAAATTTTCCGATAACTATTTTCTATAGAAAATTTTCCGATAACTATTTTCTATAGAAAATTTTCCGATAACTATTTTCTATAGAAAATTTTTCGTTAACAATTATTTTCTATAGAAAATATTTCGATAACAACGATTTTTTATAGAAAATATTTCAATAACAACGATTTTCTAAAAGAAAAGTATGACGCCTTAGATTGTGCATAGAAAATGTTTGTATAACAAATATTTTCAGTAGTAAATTTATCAATAACAACTGGTTTTTAATTAAAAATAACTGTCAATAATTCCCTACAGAGAATTTTTCAATAAAAATATTCTTTTATAACAAATTTTTCGATAACATTTAGTTATCATAGAGAATTTTTCGATAACATCTATTGTCTATAGAATATTTTATGATAATAATAATACCCTAAACAAGACTTCTTGAAAATTTTTCGATAACAATAATTTTCTATGGAAATTTTTTTCGATAACTATTTTACATACAAAATTCTTCGATAGAATATTTATCGATAACAAACATTTTCTATCGAAAAGTTTTGGAATTCTTGATGGAATTGATTTGGACGTAAATGATTTATCATTGAGACTGCCTAAGTAGTAGAACTTAGGTACTTGCTTTAAATTCTGGATGACAACAGTACTTCAATAGGTACAAATTTTTCTTCCTTTTGAATAGCAACTAAAGCCTCCCATTTGAATAATAATCGTTTACTTTTCAACACACTCTATGTTTTACTAAAATTTCCCTGCAAGAGAAATACTTTACAATTGTTTACCGTTATTATGTCTCTTATAACACATACCGTACTTGACCCTGTCTGACCCCCATTTGACCCTATTTGTGCTTAATCGCTTTAAAAAAAGTATCCTTTTTTTGTTACAAGTCCTCTTAAGTCTAAGATATTTAGCAGGTCTTTGCATTTTTTCTTAAACAAATTTTGTTCTCCTTTTTGTTGTTGTTACTCTTTGAGCCAATTTTCTTAGTCATCTTTACAAGCCACTTAAATTCCCATTAAAATTTTGCCTTAAGCACTCCCAAAGAAAGGAAAGACAGAGAAAGAGAAAGTATTTCTTGCAATTTATTTCCTTAATTCCTCATATTAATGCCAATGAGACAATTTTCTTTATCTAGTCTTCATTTTTTTTGGGGGATTTCTTTTTATGTGGATAAACGATAAAAGATAACAGCATAAATCTAAATAATATTTCTGGTTTTTATATTTGCTTTTCCGAAGAAAAAAGGAAAACACAGGCAAAATGTTAATAAAGCCCAGTAATATCCATAATTTTATGGTTTTTGATTTAAAAAAAAAGAATAAAAAAATTAAAATTTCCGTCGTATTTTGTTTATGGCACTGCTCGGTAAGCGATAAGGACATTTATGTCCTTATTATGAGCGATATTGTTTATAAAAAAGAAGGAAATCATTTTGAAAAGGTCAACTGATGGGTTTAATAATATTCCACAGACAATTTATTGAAATATTTTGGTCACTTAAATTAACTTAAAAAATAAATTATTTTTAAATTAACTCAGAATACAGAATTTATAAAAAAAATGCCATTCGAAATAAATTAAAAAGTGTTTTCCAAAGAATATAATTAAATGGTAATTCGAAAAATAACAATAATTCCGAATACAAATTTTCCGATCACAATTATTTTCTACAAAACTTTTCAATAAAAACATTTTTCTATAAAAATTTGTTCGATAACAACAATTCTATGAAAAAATTATCGATAACAATATTTTTTTGTAGAAAATTTCTCGATAACAATAATTTCCTACAGAAAACTGTGCGATAATGATAATTTTCTATAGAAAACTTTTCGATAACAACAATTTTCTCGAGAAAACTGTTCGATAACAATAATTTTTTGTAGAACATTTTTCGATAACAATAATTTTCTATAGAAAATTTCTCGATAACAATTATTTTCTATAGAAAACTTTTCGATAACAATAATCTTCACGAGAAAACTTTTCGATAACAATAATTTTCACGAGAAAACTTTTCGATAACAATTATGTTCTACAGAAAATTTTTCAATATCAATAATTTTCTATAGAAAACTTATCGATAACAACAATTTTCTATTGAAAACTTTTCGATAACAATAATTTTCTACAGAAAATTTCTCGATAACTATAATTTTCTATAAAAAATTTTCAATAACAATAATTTCCCCAGAAAACTTTTTGATAACAATAATTTTCTGCAGAAAATTTTTCGATAACTATAATTTTCTACAGAAAACTTTTGCAATAACAATAATTTTCTCCAGAAAATTTTTCGATAACAATAATTATCCATAGAAAATTTCTCGATAACAATAATTTTCTCCAGAAAACTTTTCGATAACAATAATTTTCAACAGAAAATTTTTCGATAACTATAATTTTCTACAAAAATTTCTCGATAACAATAATTTTCTCCAGAAAACTTTTCGGTAACAATAATTTTCAACAGAAAACTTTTCGATAACAATAATTTTCAACAGAAAATTTCTCGATAACTATAATTTTCTACAAAAAATCTATCGATAACTATAATTTTCTATAGAAAATTTTATGATGACAATCATTTTTTCCAGAAAACTTTTCGATAACAATAATTTTCTACAGAAAATTTCTCAATAACTATAATTTTCTATAGAAAATTTTTCTATAACAATAATTTTTCATAGAAAATTTCTGGATAACAATAATTTTCTGCAGAAAACTTTTCGATAACAATCATTTTCAACAGAAAATTTCTCGATAACTATAATTTTCTACAGAAAACCTGTCGATAACTTTAATTTTCTATAGAAAATTTCATGATGACAATAATTTTCTACAGAAAATTTCTCGATAACTATAATTTTCTATAGAAAATGTCTCGATAACTATAATTTTCTATAGAAAATTTCTCGATAACAATAATTTGCTATAGAAAACTTTTCGATAACAATAACAAGTTGTTACTGCACTCATACATCGCCTTCTCTCTCTCTCTTACTATCGTTTTTCCTTATTCGGTGTATGCTGTTTCCATTCCATAGCACCATTTCAAATCTCTCAACAATCATTATCCATCTTAATCTGCAATACCGATAACACTATCCCGATAACAATAATTTTCTATAGAAAACCTATCGATAACAATAATTTTCGATAGAAAACTTATCGATTACAATCATTTTCTACGGAAAACTTATCGATAACAATAATTTTCTAAAGAAAACTATCGATAACAATAATTTTCTATAGAAAACCTATCGATAAAAATAATTTTCTATAGAAAACTTATCGATAACAATAATTTTCTAAAGAGAACTTATCGATAACAATAATTTTCTGCAGAAAACCTATCGATAACAATAAGTTTCTATACATATTTCCCTTTTAAGTCATACACAAAATTTGTATCTTTCTAATTCTATCGAATTTTAATCACAATGTGTGCTCTTTTACTCTGTTATCGATATTTTAATGGAAAATTTATTACCAACAATCGCTTGTCTTTCAGGAGTATTTGTCTTTCTCGTAAAGCTTCCCCAGTCATGGTCATTCGCGTTCGTTTGTCCACGGAATCGATTAAGACAATCCAAGCAGAATTTGGAGAAAAATTTGTGGATATTCCTGTAAAAATCCTTGATATCTTTCTTCTCCATATTTCTACTTTACTGCAGTCATTTTTCAAAAGCAAGAGATAATTCAAACAAGTGATATTAAACTTGACTGCAGGAAATGTGCTTTATAGCCCTCTTAACAGTTGTGGGCGAGTGACAGAAATCTTTGACATTTTGAACTGGTCACGACGATAAATTGATTTGAATTTAAAGAGGAATCCCCAAAAACGTTTGACAGTAAAATGCAATATTTTCCTTGAAAGAGAAAAAAACAGTTATTTTTTGTTAAAACGCACAAATATTTGCATACTTTTGGGCGCCTTAGAGTATAGAAAACTTTATTTCGTCATTGCCGTAGTTTACGGATGTTTTTTGGTTTTTTCTTCATTCTTGAAAATTGAGTTCATGTCTTACAGTGATTATAAATGGTTTTGGGGGTAAAATAACAGTGAGTGAGTGAGTGAGTGAGTGAGTATTTCTTTTCTGTTACTGAATGCTATAGCAAGCGCCTGTTTGTATGCCATTTAAACCTGGTAAATATTTGCATTTTTAGAGTGCATCTTAGTACAGCATACTTTAAAAAATATTCTAGACTGAGTAACTATTTTACTAAGGAGACTGCTTTAAGGCTTTTGCAAAGAGTCACAGGAAGGTGAAGAGAAATGGATAAGGACAGAGAGAGAAAGAACGATAGAGAGTTTAGCTAAAGGTTAAAAAGGTTTCTCATTTCAGTTCTGGTTTCAGTTTTTCGTATTTTTCTTTCGTTTTTTGATGCCAACAAAAATATTTGTTTTGTTTGTTGGTGGGGGTTTTTTTTTTGGTAAATTTTCCTATTTGTTGTTGTAATATTTGTGCACTTTAATATTTAATTGTGTTGCTGTTATGCTTTGGTGCCACCTGCTGCTTGCTGATGTTGCTACTGATGTAACAGCCAATATTTACCCCAAGTTTACTGGGTGGGGGACGGTTAAAATGCATCGCCCTTAATAGCTGTTGGTTTTATTAACAAAAAACTGAAAAAGAATTGTGTCACATTTTATTATGACAGTAGTTTTCCGTTTTTTTTATTTTTGTTTTTTTTTATTTTATTTTCGGTTAATAAAGAAAGGCTTTTAAAATAATAGAATTTTTTCCGTTCGAAATTGCCACACACAGATTATTATTTTCATAAAAAATTATGCTCAGGTGGTTTAATTTAACGAAAGGTTTTCAAAATATTTATGATGACAGTAAACGTTTATTGTGTTCCTTTAAAAAAATTTATATGGGGCGAATAGGGAAGTAGGTTCATTGAAAGTGGCAGGTGGGTTTTTTGCAGAGAGAGTTTTTACACACGTTAAGGGACGAATTAACTGCGATATGTTATGTTTCAATGCTTGACAACAGAATAATAAATTTCAATAGAAAATTGTACGATAACAACTATTCTCAGTAGAAAAGTTTTCGATAACAATAATTTCCTATAGAAAATGGGTCGATAAGAACTATTTTCTATAGAAAATTCGTCTATAACAACTGTTTTCTATAAAAACTTTTTCGTTAACAATTATTTTCTATAGAAAATTATTTGATAACAATTTCCTAAAGAAAATTATTCAATAACAATTATTTTCTATAGAAAAATTTTCGAAAACAACTATTTTCTATAAAAAAATTTTCGATAACTATTTTCTAAAGAAAATTTCGATAACTATTTTCTATAGAAAATTATTTGATAACAATTATTTTCAAAAGAAAATTTTTCGATAACAACTATTTTCTATAGAAAATTTTCAATAACTATTTTCTATAGAAAATTTTTCGATAACTATTTTCTATAGAACATTTTTCGATAACTATTTTCTATAGAACATTTTTCGATAACTATTTTCTATAGCAAATTTTCCGATAACTATTTTCTATAGAAAATTTTCCGATAACTATTTTCTATAGAAAATTTTCCGATAACTATTTTCTATAGAAAATTTTCCGATAACTATTTTCTATAGAAAATTTTCCGATAACTATTTTCTATAGAAAATTTTTCGTTAACAATTATTTTCTATAGAAAATATTTCGATAACAACGATTTTTTATAGAAAATATTTCAATAACAACGATTTTCTAAAAGAAAAGTATGACGCCTTAGATTGTGCATAGAAAATGTTTGTATAACAAATATTTTCAGTAGTAAATTTATCAATAACAACTGGTTTTTAATTAAAAATAACTGTCAATAATTCCCTACAGAGAATTTTTCAATAAAAATATTCTTTTATAACAAATTTTTCGATAACATTTAGTTATCATAGAGAATTTTTCGATAACATCTATTGTCTATAGAATATTTTATGATAATAATAATACCCTAAACAAGACTTCTTGAAAATTTTTCGATAACAATAATTTTCTATGGAAATTTTTTTCGATAACTATTTTACATACAAAATTCTTCGATAGAATATTTATCGATAACAAACATTTTCTATCGAAAAGTTTTGGAATTCTTGATGGAATTGATTTGGACGTAAATGATTTATCATTGAGACTGCCTAAGTAGTAGAACTTAGGTACTTGCTTTAAATTCTGGATGACAACAGTACTTCAATAGGTACAAATTTTTCTTCCTTTTGAATAGCAACTAAAGCCTCCCATTTGAATAATAATCGTTTACTTTTCAACACACTCTATGTTTTACTAAAATTTCCCTGCAAGAGAAATACTTTACAATTGTTTACCGTTATTATGTCTCTTATAACACATACCGTACTTGACCCTGTCTGACCCCCATTTGACCCTATTTGTGCTTAATCGCTTTAAAAAAAGTATCCTTTTTTTGTTACAAGTCCTCTTAAGTCTAAGATATTTAGCAGGTCTTTGCATTTTTTCTTAAACAAATTTTGTTCTCCTTTTTGTTGTTGTTACTCTTTGAGCCAATTTTCTTAGTCATCTTTACAAGCCACTTAAATTCCCATTAAAATTTTGCCTTAAGCACTCCCAAAGAAAGGAAAGACAGAGAAAGAGAAAGTATTTCTTGCAATTTATTTCCTTAATTCCTCATATTAATGCCAATGAGACAATTTTCTTTATCTAGTCTTCATTTTTTTTGGGGGATTTCTTTTTATGTGGATAAACGATAAAAGATAACAGCATAAATCTAAATAATATTTCTGGTTTTTATATTTGCTTTTCCGAAGAAAAAAGGAAAACACAGGCAAAATGTTAATAAAGCCCAGTAATATCCATAATTTTATGGTTTTTGATTTAAAAAAAAAGAATAAAAAAATTAAAATTTCCGTCGTATTTTGTTTATGGCACTGCTCGGTAAGCGATAAGGACATTTATGTCCTTATTATGAGCGATATTGTTTATAAAAAAGAAGGAAATCATTTTGAAAAGGTCAACTGATGGGTTTAATAATATTCCACAGACAATTTATTGAAATATTTTGGTCACTTAAATTAACTTAAAAAATAAATTATTTTTAAATTAACTCAGAATACAGAATTTATAAAAAAAATGCCATTCGAAATAAATTAAAAAGTGTTTTCCAAAGAATATAATTAAATGGTAATTCGAAAAATAACAATAATTCCGAATACAAATTTTCCGATCACAATTATTTTCTACAAAACTTTTCAATAAAAACATTTTTCTATAAAAATTTGTTCGATAACAACAATTCTATGAAAAAATTATCGATAACAATATTTTTTTGTAGAAAATTTCTCGATAACAATAATTTCCTACAGAAAACTGTGCGATAATGATAATTTTCTATAGAAAACTTTTCGATAACAACAATTTTCTCGAGAAAACTGTTCGATAACAATAATTTTTTGTAGAACATTTTTCGATAACAATAATTTTCTATAGAAAATTTCTCGATAACAATTATTTTCTATAGAAAACTTTTCGATAACAATAATCTTCACGAGAAAACTTTTCGATAACAATAATTTTCACGAGAAAACTTTTCGATAACAATTATGTTCTACAGAAAATTTTTCAATATCAATAATTTTCTATAGAAAACTTATCGATAACAACAATTTTCTATTGAAAACTTTTCGATAACAATAATTTTCTACAGAAAATTTCTCGATAACTATAATTTTCTATAAAAAATTTTCAATAACAATAATTTCCCCAGAAAACTTTTTGATAACAATAATTTTCTGCAGAAAATTTTTCGATAACTATAATTTTCTACAGAAAACTTTTGCAATAACAATAATTTTCTCCAGAAAATTTTTCGATAACAATAATTATCCATAGAAAATTTCTCGATAACAATAATTTTCTCCAGAAAACTTTTCGATAACAATAATTTTCAACAGAAAATTTTTCGATAACTATAATTTTCTACAAAAATTTCTCGATAACAATAATTTTCTCCAGAAAACTTTTCGGTAACAATAATTTTCAACAGAAAACTTTTCGATAACAATAATTTTCAACAGAAAATTTCTCGATAACTATAATTTTCTACAAAAAATCTATCGATAACTATAATTTTCTATAGAAAATTTTATGATGACAATCATTTTTTCCAGAAAACTTTTCGATAACAATAATTTTCTACAGAAAATTTCTCAATAACTATAATTTTCTATAGAAAATTTTTCTATAACAATAATTTTTCATAGAAAATTTCTGGATAACAATAATTTTCTGCAGAAAACTTTTCGATAACAATCATTTTCAACAGAAAATTTCTCGATAACTATAATTTTCTACAGAAAACCTGTCGATAACTTTAATTTTCTATAGAAAATTTCATGATGACAATAATTTTCTACAGAAAATTTCTCGATAACTATAATTTTCTATAGAAAATGTCTCGATAACTATAATTTTCTATAGAAAATTTCTCGATAACAATAATTTGCTATAGAAAACTTTTCGATAACAATAACAAGTTGTTACTGCACTCATACATCGCCTTCTCTCTCTCTCTTACTATCGTTTTTCCTTATTCGGTGTATGCTGTTTCCATTCCATAGCACCATTTCAAATCTCTCAACAATCATTATCCATCTTAATCTGCAACTCTTTGGCTACAAATTCATAAAAAAAATTACATTGTGCTCTAGACAATAATGCAGTTATTGTTGTTGTTATTTTTGTTGTTTTCACTCATTCTTTTGGATTTTTTTTTTCATTTTTTCCATCACTTTTATCGTCCATCAGTTTTGCTTTGCCTATTTGTTTCATTGCCAGTTGCCCAAGCCAACAAAACAGGTGAAAACCCATAAAAACCATCAGTTTGTCTTGCAACTCTATGACAAATGATGATCAGAATGATGATGATGAGGAAAGAGATGAGAGAAGAAAGAAATATTGGATTATATGGAGCAGAATATGACAGTGAAATTGTAACGATGATGTTGCCTAATCAGGTTAACCATATGCTTAGTGATGACAGTGGCAGTTATGGCTAGATTATGAGCAGTGTTGCAAGGAGATTAAAGTTTTTTGTAAATAAATTTTCTTAAGCAAAATAAAAAATGTAATAGGGATATTTGAAGTTTAAATTTTTGCTTAAGTTTGCTTAAGTTAGCTTAAGTTTGTGCTTAAGTTTTTACTTAAGCATGCTTAAGTCTAATGAACTAAAAATTACATAGACGGCAATATTGTTAATGACAACATAGTAGTAAAGAAAAAATAAAATAAAAGATAATGAAGAGAAGTAAGAAGAGAACTCATTTGTTTATAAATAAATATGATCAAATAAAGGTGACCAAATCTTTATCAAGAGAGTGTGATTTAGTTTCAGGCTCTTAGATTCATTAACAGCAAACCACAGTAAAAACTCAACTCTATTACAGTTGTTCACCTTTTCTCTGCACCATATTGTTTCTCTTGTTTTATTGTTATTGCTGTTGTTTTTATTGTTATTGTTTCTTATTTAAATTTGCATTCATTCACACACACAAACACATATACATTGTATACAGCCATTGCTATGTATTTTCATATGCAAATTGCACACGAAGGATGAATGAATGCCAAAACGAACTCTCTCGCCTCACCACTGCTGCTGCTGATAACGACCGCAAGCACAAGGCTATTGCAAGTATAACAAAAATAAAATGAACACAACCGACAACAACAACAACAACAAACACAAACATTATTAATCTTTATAGAGATTGTGAAAGAAAAAGTGGGTAACAATAGAGCACAACAAATAAGCGAGAGTAACCAGAGTTTAGTTTTGTTTGAATGCTGGCAAGGGAAAGAGAGTGAGAGAGAGATTGGTTTCTTGTTAGATTGAGGAAGTAACGTTACTTTAGGTATTTCTGGTTACTTTTCAATGCAAATTGATACACAAACACATGTAAATATGCCTTCAGATGGGAATAAAAATAACTGGAAAAGTATGAGAGCGAAACAAGCAGAGATAATGGATGGAAGTGTTTGAAAATGTTCGTTTAAAACTGTTTTTAACGCTTTAAAGTGTTATGTGAAAACACAAAGTGACCTATTTACAGCGCTAAAGTTAAAGAAAATGAGAAAATGTGTTTAAAATTTAAAGAATTGTTAGGTTTTTAGGGTTTTAAAATGGGTATTGGGCCTTAGAATGATGATTTGACTCATTTAGTTTGTCTTTTTCTCAAGTGGAGATGCGAATTCAAATCCAAAATACACCACAATCATCCTACTTATATGTTTCCTTAATAGAAAACCTTCAAAACCTTAACATGGCATACCTTTTCTTAAACCCGGAAGTTTTTGCTTTTTTTTCTGTTCATAATAATATTTGTGTTGCCTTGGGTAACTGAATTTTTTTTTAATTTTCCTTTTTAGAGTTTCATTAACCTGACTATTAACCTGCATTCTTAAATACAAACTATCGCCTGACAAAGTCGTTTAAACTCCTTAGAATATATTTCACAAGGCTTAACCTTCATTTTCCTTTCGGTTTACATTTTAAGGAACTCCTTTGAACTTGTTTCTGGGCCAAGATATATCGTGTAAAACATGGCAGGTGTATGGTATTGTTGTTGTTACTGGTTTCCCCAGTTTATTGTCTTTAAAAACTTGAACTTTGCATGTTGCCATCACAACTTCAATGGCAACAATAACAGTAACTAGGGCTTTAGTAATAATAATAATAATAAGAAGGAAAATAACAAAGGCAATGCATTTACAAAGAATGGAAATATTTTCTATTTATATACGACAGCTTTACCGTTACCTTAACCGAAGTCAGAGCCAAAGGCTGTTTCTCATTTCAATTCTTTTAATTTCCATACATTTGACTTCGTTTTGTTTTTTCTTCTTTTTTATTTTTACTTTTGAGTTGAAACAGGTTTTACTTTCGTTTTCTTTGGTTTTGTTGTTATTTGTTGTGTTCTTATGACCTCGCTGTCAAGGTTTAACAACCTGGCAATAAGGAAAATAATTTCTAAACATGCAATTATACACATACACACACAGACTTAAGGCTCTCAAGCACAGAGAGAGTGAGAGCAAGAAAAACTACAAATTATAGAGTAATAAATACAGAAACAACACACAAACATATGAAGTACATCAGACCACTATACACACCAGTACACCACACAACATCTTAATACACCACACTACACCTCCAGTACACCACACATGCAAAGCCTTGCTAATGAAAATACATTAGCAAAGGAAAGTGTACACAACTACAAAAGAAATCTTATATTTAATAAACACTTTACTATACTCTCTCTGTCGCTCTCTCTCTTTCCCACGCTCTCCCTCAGTATGTTTCTCTTTGTAGTTGTATTAGAACGTGTACGAGCATTTTTTTAATTTTTTTTGCAAGAAATGTAAACATTTCTTTGGATTGTTATTGGCATTGCTCTTGAATGTGAATAAGAAATGAGCGCAACTGGTTTAATATTCTCAGGGACTTGTTGTCATTATAATGGACAAAAAGCCATGGAATTTTTTTGATTTCACAAGGACCGTTAACAGGCAATAATTTATCGATAACCGTATCGAATATGAAAAATTTAGATTTAAAGCCGCGTGAATTTTAAAATTTAACAGGCTTTAGTCATTATAAACAAGACCTTAGTTCAGCAACTACCAAAATAAACAGGAATGAAGGCATCCTGAGCTGCTGTAGGCAAAGTAGATGGAGGAAAGCGTGCCAAACTATTGAAAAAAGGTACTGCAAAAGACATTAAATGTCTTTGTCGGTAGACCTAAGCATTCATATATCACATAACATAACATAGTTGGTCATTACAACCCTTCAGTCAGGATTACGACCTAGTTTCTCACGTCCCTTATGTTGATGCGTTAATTTTATACATGAGTGTTGGGACCTACAGTTTTTAAAGTTGACCCCGAACGACAGATTTTTGAGAAACTTATCATTGGAATTTTATTTTCCCTCAGAGTTTTTGCCAGAAATCTACAGAGAGGAGGTCGCCGAAGAAATATTTTTTCATATTTTCGTTTGGATGTCTGGCCTGGGGGCAGAGCTAAGCATTCACGGTCAAACCTAATGATTGTTTCCGTGTCAGAAGTAGCGCTACATCGTCTGCCGTAATAATATTGGATGTTAAAAATATCATTAACCTAGAAGTGTACTTCGCAAACGGGTTGCCGATTTGTTGGGCTTGTCGCGGCTTCAGTTATTTAGTCACTACCAGCGCAGTTACCCCTGTCAGGAAAGTTTAAGGAGAGCATATACTCGAAACAAGCCATTGCTTATTAGCGTCTGTGTCCCTACTTTTTTCTTTTTTTCACTTTTTCCAATCACTTTTATCGTCCATCAGTTTTATTTTGCCTATTCGTCTCATTGCCAGTTGCCCAAGCCAACAAAACAGGTGAAAACCCATAAAAACCATCAGTTTGTCTTGCAACTCTATGACAAATTCAGAATGATGATGATGAGGAAGATTTGAATGAAGGAGATGAGAGAAGCAAGAAATATTGGATTAAATGGAGCAGAATATGACAATGAAATTGTAACGATGATGTTGCCTAATCAGGTTAACCATATGCTTAGCGATGACAGTGACAATTATGGCTAGATTTTTTTTTTTTTTTTTTTATTTATTTCTTTATTTATATCATCCTCAGTTAAAATATTTACAAGCATATTATATCTACAGTATTTGAGAGTTTACTTAAAGTATTGCAACAAATATATAACTTAATTTTAAAAATATCTACAGTTCGTGAATTATACCATTTTTGAGTAAAAAGATAAGAAAAACCTCATAAAATTCTAAGAAATTTTATTTTTAGCTTTTTTCACCATCTTCTTTGCAGAAGTTGGAGAAAAAGATAATAATCTTACAAATTTCTTAATATTTCTAAAGTTGAAGATCTGTTTTTTTCTTCAAATCTTGTAGTCAATTTATTAACAAAATCATTGAACAACTCATGCTTAAATTTTCTGTGTAAGAGGGCTGTTGAATATCTTCTGGGAAGGTTAAAAATAGTTTTTAAATTTTTATTTTGTACGATTTGCAGTTTTTTCATGTACGTTTCCGCACATCTAGACGACCACACCTGGCAGCCATATGTCATTATTGGGCGGATGCACATTTTGTAAATAAACAGTTTATTCTTTTGATTTAGTTGTGATTTTTTATTTAGTAGAGGATATAAGGCCCTACCACAGTTTAATGCTTTATTACATGATTGGAGAACGTGCTCTTTGAATGTTAAGTGCTTGTCAAATAACAGTCCCAGATATTTGACATTATTACTAAGTGGAATTATAGATCCTTGTATGTTTAAATTTATCTTTGGTATCCTTTTTGCTGATCTATTAAAAGGAAATATGGTAGCTTGTGTTTTCTCCTGATTAATTTTTATTTTCCACCTGTTGAAATACTTTTCAGCATGAATAAGTGCATTTTTCATATTTTTTACAATTGCGTTTGAAACTTTACCCGAGGTTATTATTGCTGTATCATCAGCATAAAAGGCTAAAGACTGGTTTCTTTGAGCTTTAAAGTCAGACGTAAAGATAGCGTAAAGAGTAGGGGATAAAACTGACCCTTGAGGGACACCTGCACAAAGGTGTCTTTGAGTAGATGTCTCATTGTTAATGAACACTTTGAAGTATCTGTCCAGTAAAAAGCTTTTTATGATTTTCTGTAAGTAAATTGGGTACCCAAATTTATGTAGTTTGAATATGATACCGTTATGCCATAATGCGTCGAAAGCTTTCTCTATGTCGAGGAAAACCACACCAGTACTTTTACGACGAGCTTTGTTAGATGATATGATATTAACGATTCGTTTAGCCTGATGTACCGTAGAGTGGTATTTCCTGAAACCAAATTGTTCCTTGCTTAGAATGTCATTTTCTTCTGTGTAATCATTAAGTCTACTTAATAAGATATTTTCAAAAATTTTATCGAGGCAGTTTAACATACTTATAGGGCGATAACTTTTAGGCGACTTTTTATCTTTGTGCTGTTTTAAAATTGGTAAAACTTTAGCCACTTTAAATAGTTTTGGGAAGTAACCATTTTTAAGGCACCAATTAAAAATATTTGATATTAGTGTGTAAAATAGGTCTGACAATTTCTTTAATATTGTTGGTTTTATTTCATCAATTCCTGGAGCTTTTGAGTTTCTTTGTTTATTTAGAAAGTATTTGATCTCTGCAGTAGAAGTAAGATAGTTAGTAATATTAGCAGGAATTGGTTGCAAGTCTAACCATTGGATGTGTTTAGATACTCTTTGATCCATTTTTGATAGCATATTTAAAGTTATTTGATGCGATTTTTCAAAAACATCGGCTATTGCATTTGCTTTGGTTTTATTATCATAAACATCAACGCCATCTATCGTCAAACAGTCAAAAGTGGACCTCCTACCTCTTATTGCTTTGTTTATTTTCCACATCTTCTTATTGCCAGCTGGTAAACTTTTGAGAAACACATTCCAATTTTTGTTTCTGTCATTAGACACGTGGATATTTATCATATTATTGAGTTGTTTCAAAACAGCTGATAAATACATTCTCTCTGTGTTATTATAAGATCTTTGTAGTTTTCTTCTAAATTTGTTCCTTTGACCAATGAGGTATAATGTTGTTTGAGATAACTTTGATTGCCATACATTAATTTTTCTCAACGGAATTTTATTTTGCGCCTCTTTAACAATATTAGTAGTTTTAACCAATATTTCTTCGATATTAGCTTCATTTATATTTACAGAGAGCAAATTATTTCTTCGAATTTCAGTGTCAACCCATCTGCTGATATTATTCCAGTTTGCAAGATTGTACATGGGAACTAATTTAATTTTTTGCACAACAGATCCATAAATTTGACATGTAATCGGGACATGATCCGATTTAAGAAGTCCTGGATGAGTAACGATAGTAGACACATTCAGGTTGGAATTTGTAAGTAACAAGTCAATAACTGAGGGCTGCGTGTATGAGCATCGCTGACCAAAACGAGTATAATTGTGAGGGTAATGTATATAGTAATTTGAGTTTAGCTGATGGTTATACAATCTTGCTCCAGCTGCGTTGTTTTTTTAAGCAGTTCCAACTTGTATGCTGCGCATTTAGGTCTCCAAATATAAAAAATTCAGATGTTGGTGCTGTAATACTATTAATATCGTTAATAAAATCATTCGTGTACTTCGGCGAGTATGCTGCTGTGAATTTTATTGGTCTATTATTAACAGAAATGATTACCGAAACATTCTCAATATTCGACGTTGGTATTTTTTTAACAAGCTGATGTGGTATTGAATTTTTCACAGCAATAAGGACTCCACCACCGTGGGTTACTCTGTCTTCTCTGTAAATATTATAATTTTGCAATTTAAATTTAGAATTTTGATTTAAAAATGTTTCGTTAATAAAGACAACATCTATTTTCATTTGTTTTACTGTATGTTCTAATTGATAGATAGTAGATTGGTTCGTTATGCCTTGCGCATTCCAGTGCATAACATTGAGGCTATAAATTGTTTTTTGTCTATATGACATGTCTAATCATCATTCCTAAAACTCGCAATTTATCGTATTTATTTTTGCATTTTTCTAGAGCGTCAATTGCACTAAAGAATATGTCCAAAAGTTTATCATTAGTAAGATTATCGTCGGTTTTATCTTGATCCATATTGGATCTTGTTGTATTAAATATATTGCTAAAATTATTCTGACTTTTGCTGAGAGAGGGAGCCTCTTCAGTATTATGATTTAGTCGAGGAAAGTCTTCATCCCAGTTAAATGACTTTGCCATAATATTTTTCCTGACTGGCTTTGTTTTTTGATTGCCTGTGAGGCGTTGCCGAATAGCTAGGTATTCTCGCCGAGACGGACAGTTTGGATCGTCAGCACGATGATTTACATTTTTAAGCTTATTTTTCATGCAATTGAAGCATTTGTAAATTACTGGGCCTTCGTGCGAAGTTTTGCTCAGTTGGCAAGTTGAGTAGTCATGATGGCCACCGCAACCTAAACATGCTGGCTTTCTGAAACAATTGGATGAGCCATGTCCAAACATGGTACATTTAGTGCACTGAGTAGGACCTCTTGTACTTCGTTTTGGATTTCTCCAGTGTACAACTATACCATAGAAATACCGTATTTTTATTACCTCTCTTTTAGATACTTGGTTTTTGTCGAATTCGATCATATAGAGTGCGCCGTCTTGATTTGATCTGCTGGTTTTAACCTCAATAACTTTTGTTGGGGTTATGTTGAAAGTATTTTGAAATTCTTCTATAATTGTTTTTATTTCAAGTTGAGGGAGACCAAACATCATAAGTTTAAAATTTTTTCTATCCCTTACTGGATGTGTGAAAAATTTAATGTCATTTGTTTTAAATATTTTGATGACTTCGTCGTAATCAATTAACGTGTTGGGCATCACTTTCGTGCCGATGGACATTTTCTTAAATTTGGAGTTCGAACAAGAACCCAAGAGTTTTATAATTTCCGTAAAGCTATGAACATGATCAACAATGATTGGGGGAATTTTTACGCGTTCCTCGATATTTTTACCTTCTTCTATACTAGAAATATCATCTTCCATATCAGAGAACACTTGATATCTATTTGAATCAGTCTTAGTCGCAGACTTAGGAACTTTAAACTTAGGACCTCGGCCCCAAATAATTTTACGTTTTGGGCTCATTTTAGTCAATTTAAAAATTTAAGTATTTAATTTATTGCAAATTATAGTTAATTTAAACAGTACCAATATACTTCACGCACTACCGTATGCCACCAAAGACAGAACGATACTGTTATGGCTAGATTATGAGCAGTGTTGCAAGGAGATTAAAGTTTTTTGGGAAATAAATTTTCTTAAGCAGAATAAAAAATGTAACAGGGAAGCTGAAGCTTAAGTTTTTGCTTAAGTTTGCTTAAATTAGCTTAAGTTTGTGCTTAAGGCATTGTTTATTAGCGTCTGTGTTCCAACATTGAACTCCGTCTCTATAAGATTGTTCTTGGCTCAGTGGTCTAGTCTGTCCTCAATCCTAAAATCCATCAGCATCAGATATCCGGCAGTTTTTAAAGCTCACCAGTCGGCATAAAATGCAAACTCTTCCACCTCCCACCACATTAATCGTCATTATGAGTGACAGAGCAAAATCAAGCCTTGAGTAAGCTCTGAAACCAAGCGACTACAGATGTCAGGCAGCAGTCAGTATATGCTACTCAAACCACAGTTAGTCGAGTGGATCCCCTAAGGCCAGTGTTAATAGAATATCATTTACATTCGAAGTGCCTGAATATCTTATAAAAATTGAGACGAATTACTTTTCAATCAGAAAGCTGTGGTAGAAGTTCAGCCGGAAACTTCAAAAAGAAAGAAAAATTGTTGCGGTTGTTCTACTATAACCACGCTAGGCCATATCCTTTTTAGGGGCCTTCATAAATTGTCTGCACTAGCCTGGAATAAACTAGTCATTGCCATGACGAGTAGCCTGTATGCTATTGATCTTCTATAAAACACTCTTTTTGGCAACATAATTTGCTAAACGAAGAGTAAATTATAATCATATCGCATATAAGTATGGTTGTGGACAAACCACAGAAGCTCTACAAAGATGAAAACTTAAGTGCAAACGAAAAACTTTAGGAGGCGACAGATAGAAATCAGAAATCAGCAATGAATCGCTTTTTCGCTACTCATAAGTACTCATGAAATTTTGAATCTAAATGAGTCAACAACATTGAAATTTACCTATGTACTCTGATTCATTCGTACGCAGTACAACGTTTATTTATAACTACAGGTTGCAATGAGTATGAGTACAACGTTGACATCAAACTCATACCATTCGAAATATGTTTGATTCACAAGCCTACTCATTCAGATTCAGAAATTTAGAAAAATACTTCTTATAATACTTAGAAATGATTCGAGTGATTCGAATCATTCGTCAAAATTTACAGTCTTAGTTGTTGTTGCATTTACAAAGAAAGAAGAAAGACACATAAGCAAAGAAGACAGAGAGCAGCAAGCAGAGCAAACACACAACCTTTTTGTGAGTATTGTAGTGTTCGCGCCCGAATCATACTTTTTTTGTGATTCGTGTATACGTTGAGTCATAGAGAGTCGAAATCAATAACATCATACGTGTTGTTAAGCATGAGTACCATGAGTATTTCCAACTTTGCATATGAGTAGTTTGAGTATGACATTAAAATAAGTATGAATGCGTATAAGTATCAGAAATTATAGGTATGATTCGAATCTACTCATCGTTTTGAATTCTCATTGCTGACCTCTGAAGGAATCGCATATGTTAACATGATTAAAATAATTTGTTCTTGAGCTAACTTTCAAGTTTAAAAGTCTGCCAACAAATCATATGTTCCACTGAGCGTGTACTTAATATGTACTTAATAAACCCGTATATTACATATTACGTATACGCCCCCAATAGCATTAATTTTTTTCTAATTTCCAATGCTTTTATTTCATTTTAAATTCTAAAGGGTGTTTTTTTATAGAGGTATAGAACTTTAAGTTGCAATAAAACAACGATGGATTATTCGATTGACATGAATTTTATTTATCCGAAAGATAATCTTGTGGCATTACATTTTAAATATGATTTCTGGCATATGACCGCCACGGCTGGCGCGGATGTAGTCCAATCTGGACGTCCAATTTTCGATGACTTTTTCCAACTTTTGTGGCCGTATATCGGCAATAATACGGCGAATGTTGTCTTCCAAATGGTCAAGCGTTTGTGGCTTTACCGCATAGACCAATGACTTTACATAGCCCCACAGAAAGTAGTCTAGCGGTGTTAAATCACAAGATCTTGGAGGCCAATTCACAGGTCCAAAACGTGAAATTAGGCGGTCACTAAACGTGTCTTTCAATAAATCTATTGTGGCAAGAGTTGTGTGACATGTTGCGCCGTCTTGTTGAAACCACATCTCCTGGACATTATGGTTATTCAATTCAGGAATGAAAAAGTTTGTAATCATGGCTCTATGCCGATCACCGTTGACTGTAACGTTCTGGCCACCATCGTTTTTGAAAAAGTACGGACCAATGATTCCACCAGCCCATAAAGCGCACCAAACAGTCCGTTTTTCTGGATGTAACGGTGTTTCCACATACACTTGAGGATTACCTTCACTCCAAATGCGGCAGTTTTGTTTGTTGACGTAGCCATTCAACCAGAAGTGCGCTTCATCGCTAAACAAAATCCGCTTATGAAAATCGGGAACAACGGTAATCTCGTTTTGGGCCCATTCGACACATCTATGCCTTACTTGATGATCGTTTGGCTTCAATTCTTGCACGAGTTGGATTTTGTAAGCACGCAAACCAAGATCCTTTCGCAAAATCTTCCATAAAGTGGATGGACACAGATCCAATTCCTGTGCTCGATGGCGGATGGACTCATTCGGGTCTTCCTCAATGCTACGCTCTACAGCAGCAATAGCTTATTCTGTACTCACCGTACAGCGTCTCTGGGAATGCGAGTTATCAATAAGAGTAAACGTGTGGTGCGAAAACGTTCCATGGTTAATCGAATTAACTGCTCTGATGGACGATTTTGTCGACGATAAAATGGACGTAGTGTGCGATACGTTTTCCGCACAGAACCATTATTTTCGAAATAAAATTGCACTATTTGCAAGCGTTGTTCAGGCGTGAGTCTATTCATGATGAATTGCCAAACCAAACTGAGAATAAATCACTTGACAGCTGTTAAATCGTTCGCCGCCTTGAAAAGTAATGCCAACTTAAAGTTCTATACCTCTATAAAAAACACCCTTTATTTACATTAATAAATTCTAAACTTTTTGTTTTCATGTGTGATGGTCTTTTTAATTTGTTTTAATTGCTTTGGTTTTTAATTTTTTTAATTTTTTTTTTTCATTGAAAAAGTGACTCCTCACTTGGCCATTAGCACACCCTTCACATGTAATTGTTGAAAAACAGGCAATGCCATCCACCATCATCATTATACATCAAAACGCTGTGATTACAGGCATAATTTGTGGAAATTAAACTTTTTTTATTACACAGACACGGAAATTACTAACCAACACACTAGTATTCATTCTGTGTAATACAGAAATATTAAAAAAACAATTAAAAACCACGACAACTCCTTTAACAACAACAAATCATTAATGGCGAGGGTGTATATGTTTATATGGAAAGTGTTGCCATTTTCGGTAATTCCTTAATCAAAACCTGTTATGCTATCGTTTACTTCTACTTCTACTTCATGTTTCATTTTATGCTTGTATGTGTGGCATTCTCTTTTCATATTCATTTCAATTACATACACTTCTCTTCTCTCTCTTCTTTCTTCTTTAAGTTGTTTTTATTTCTGTTACAAGCATATTAGCACACAGCATTTATGTCGTAGCACTACTTACGCACAGTAAGTATTAAAAAAACAGTTAGTGAGCGAGAGAGGGAGCGACAGTAAAGTGAAGAAGAGAATGAAAACATGTTTTTATTATTTTATTGTGTGTGCACTGCTCAAGAAAAAATGGAACCCCAGACAAATGAATGAATGAATGAAAGAGAAAGTAATGAGAATGTAACGGTATTTAAAAAAGTGTCGCATACACACAGCTAACATAGGTAATTTGTGTTCTTAAGAGACAAACGTTTTTAATTAAAGGCAATAAAATATGAAAGAACAGAAGCATTTTGAAGAGGAGCGGGTGTAACACAATGTGTGAAAAAGTGTTTTTAAATTAGTAACGAGGGCAAATTTAAAAGTATCCAGCTGTAGTTTGGAAAAGATGATTAATGACTTTAAGGTGAAAAGTATTAACCTTCTAAAGCAAATAATTGAAATATCACGGCTCCAGGTTATTTTCTATTATTTTTAAAGCAAAGTCATTAAAAAAATAAATGTTTTGTGATGAATTTTATAAGTCGGCTTATAAGTGTTGGCTTATTAGACGTAAGGCCACGATGCAATCCCCAGGACAGACATCAAAACGAAAATAAGAACAAAATATTTCTTCGGCGACTTCCTCTCAGCAGATTTTTGGCAAAAATTCAGAGCGTTAAATAAAAAATTGCCATGAAAAATTTCTCAAAAATCCGTCGTTCGGAATCGACTTTAAAAACTGTAGGTCCCGCCACTCATGCATGAAATTGATGCACACAATGTAAGTGGTGTGAGAAGCTAGGTCGAAGTCCTGACTGAAGGGTGGCAATGACCAATTATGTACGTATGAACAGTCAAGTCAATGTCAAGTAAAGCAATGATATCACTTGAATGATCACAGTCCAATCGATATTACACAAAAAACGATGTTTCAATACAATTTTTGGTGGATTTTTAACACAAAAAAACTGAATTTTATCTTCAATTAGTATTGTTACGTTTTGTTACGTAGATTGCAAATAAAATAAAATCTAATCTGTGTTTAGTTTTAATTAATAATTATAATTAAACGAATAATTAATAAAGAATTCTTATTATTCGCACAATTCTGTGTGCCACTGTTCACAACTTGATGTAAACAACAATTGCTTTTCTCTGTTATTCCTCCGTTTATACCCTTTGCATAAACAATAACAATCACTAAGCAATTATATGACAGATCTTTATAACGGAGATCTTCAAACCACGATTACTCTCTTCAAACGCACAGCGTCTTCACACAAGACTGACTGAACTTCACTAACTCACTCGCCTGTTTTGCCTTGCCTTTTATATGGCAGGGTAAACAGTCTGATCAATGTTCTTAAAGGCAAATGTTCATGACTTCGCCTTCGTTGTTTACATTTATTCTTGTAGTGTTGTTTGTGGATTTTTGTTTACTTGTTTACCATTTTTTATGCTGGTGTTTGTTGTTGTATTTTTGTAGCTTTTGTTTATAATTTTAATGTTAAGCGATGTAAAAACAAAACACCAGTATTTTGTTTTTACATTTTCGTAACAGTATGCAAGAATTAGGCATAGGTCCTGCACTTCACAATGGAGACAAAGGAACAGTCTTTTCTTAAGTTTCCAAGTGTCGGACAATGGCAGAGAGGATTTCTGTGGTTTCTTCCACTTCCACTTCATTCGTTGTAACTTCTGCAGAAGTCATTGATATGCTTTCCCCGACTTCTGGCATGAACCCCCAGAGGCCCGTGTTCTGTTCTAACTGCTATGAGGTCCCTTAAATGCAATCTTGATATATTCAATGCAAATTCTGTTCTGCTAGAAGACATTGCCTAAAACTCCGCATATAATAGCCGCCACAAAATGAAATTCCAATGCAGAACCTTACAGCAGAAGCGCAGACAATGTTTTCCCCCCATTTAAATTCATTCAAATCCCGTTAAGTTTGGTTTAAATATGGCCAAGATTAACTGTAAAATGCATTAAGGATTTTTTATGGATTTTTATTTGGTTTGAAAAACATTTTTTGGTGTTTTTGGCGGCTGTGGCTTTTTTATTTTTGCAATATAAACCCCAAAGAGCATATTAAAGCGAAGCGTTTTCGTTTTTTTTTTCTTTTTTTGGTTTTTTCATATGTAATGGCAGCAGTAAATGTCGTGGTGTTTGTTAATGTTAATGTCGTTGTTACCTTGGCTTTTAGCAACTGAAACAAGCAGAAAAAAAAACCCCGAACACATGTTAAAAATCAAATGAATTTCCATGGAAAACCACCTCATGTGCTAAAAGTTTAAAAACCCATTAAAAACAACACAGAAAAACAAATAACGGCGACAGCAACAACAACAACAACAACAACTTTACTTGGGTCACCAACGTCAAAAAAAAGAGAAAAAAACAAAAACAGTGTCAAGGTGAGACAAGGGCGCACGCGAACTGCAACAAAAGGGAACTCTGGGTGTCGGTATTCGCAAAACATGTAAAGCTTGTGTTGTGTTGTTGTTGTTTTTATTGTTCTAGAGTAACATGAACACAGAGAGACACGGACATAGACATGAACATTGAACATGAATTTGAAACATGATTTTCAGCATGTGAACAGAAATATGTTAAGGCATGCAAAAAAGAAGGTTTCTTCCTCATTTTTTAATAGAATTTTCATTTCAATTTCTCACTCAAATTTTTTTCCTGCCTTATTCCTCCTATAAAAGACCGTACAGGCTGCTGTAAATGTGTTAAAATGTCTTATGAAAAGATTGTTGTTGTTGTTGTCTATGTTCAAGGGATTTTAAACTGATTTTCTTTCATTTTCTTTTCCTCTTTTTCTTTTTCCTTGTTGTCTAGCCAACAAAAGCATAAGAGAATACAGAATATATGGCCTAAAAGCATTTCTTGTTCAAACAGACAGAAAGAGAGAGAGAGAGAGAGAGAGTGAGAAAGAGCAAGAAAGAAAGAGACACAGAGAATTTGCAAAACATTTATTTATGTTAACGACCCTGATAATTTAGAAAAAACCATGCAAATGATGTTGCTTTATGCCTGAAAGTATACTTTAAAAATTTTGCATAATATAACAAGACAACGAGGGTGGATTAGGAAAATTATAAACCGGTTTGTTACTTCCTTGCATGTTATATATAAGCTCATATTAAATTTTAATATTAAGCCTAAAAGTATGCCTCATTAAAGAAACAAAATCGAGGGCAAACGAATGAAAACTACAAATAAAATTCATGTGTTTTTGCTCACCCTTACTCCGTATTTTTATTTCCAATGTTACGCATTAAAAAAATGTAAAAAACGAAAGAAAGAAAAACTAAAAACAAAAGAAAAACGAATATAAATACTCCTAAAACTATGCTAATAAATCTAATCATTATTATGTCTTAAAACCCACTATTTCCTAAAGGGCCTACAATAATTTCCTATAATTTCTATTGTACCGGCCAGCTTACACACGTAAACAAACAAACAAACACACAGGCACGCACGACTTTGGCGAGAAAAAAAATACACGAACAAGAATGCTAAAGATTAACACACAGAGAATTACTTCAAACAAAAGAGAGTGAGGCAGAGAGGGAAAGAGAGCGCACAGTTACTGGCTAATTGGGCAACTGGTTTTTGAGGATTACACTCACGCAACACATGTTGCTTAGTAAAGTTGCATCAGGCTGTTGTTTACATTTATGTATGCATGTGCGCGTGTATATGTGTGCGTACGTATGTTTTTTAATAGCCTCAACAAATTTTATGTTCAAGGCCCCCTTAGGCGTATAATATTTTAATAATTTTTCATTGTCTTTCTCTCTCCCTCAATCGCTCTCTCGTGTTGTTCCTGTATTTAGTTACTGTACCCGTAAGTGTGTGAACTTTCATACATTTTTTTTTGTTGCTCGTTTATTGTTTTTATTTTTTTCTTCTGTTTTTTTTTTTGTGTAGCAGTCATGTTGCCTGCCTGTTTCAGCTGTTGTTCTTTTCTTTTTTTTCTCTCTCTCCCTCTCTCACGATTTCTATTGTGGCCTTAAACTATGAAGACAGAAATTTATTTGAAAAATATTTTTTCTGTTGCCCACAAAACAAACAAAAATTCAAACTAATTGCAGCAATATGTTGCTGTTGCAGACAGGCCGGCATAACAACAATTTCAAGAATTTTTTCTTTCTTTTAAATTTAAAAATAAAGACGATACGAGTATAATAAATAATTTCCAGGAGTAAAAAGTGAAGTTTAAGTACAAAAATCCTAATTTTGGTGGACTGTAGATGAAGGAGAGGACTAGAAGGCTTATTTATCATCATTGAGTACGTAAAAAAACCATTTTTTAGTTTAGGTCCGAGGGTGCTCCGCACGAACCCGGATAAGACACTCATGTGCTTATTTATAGGGAAAATGAGAATCGAACTTACTAACGATCTCCGTTCAAACCATGAAAATCTTGGACAAAAACAGACAGAAGTACAGACAACAGCTAATATGCTGGTACGTGAGTTTGTGGGTATGAGTTCCTCAAACCGTGAATGATGCATTGGCTTCTAAGGAGAATAATTGTACCTTTGCTAACATACGCTTTAGTATTATGGTGCAAATAGCAAAACATCTCCAAGGGCTGTAAAAGGTATTCATGTGTAGATATAAGGCTTGAGATGGGAACGCCGTCAACTGGGTCGTTGGAAACGATTTTATTAGGGGAATCAACTCAAATAAATGTCCATCATGACAAGTTCACTGGCTAGATTATGAGCAGTGTTGCCAGCAGTTCAGCTCAATTCACCATGCGGCGGAAACTATAGTTTAACATCGAATCCAAACGTTTGATGTTAGAAGCTTTTGCCTGACAATTACAGATACTCAAGAATTTGGCCAAAAATCTGTTGGAAGTAGGAATATTTCTTTTCAAGATGTCAAAGCGGAGCTCTCATCTAGTAATCTAATGCCAACTTATTACGTTAAGGCGTCCACGAACTTAATAACTGGGGTATAAGTGTGTGGTCTGAGTATAAGACTGAAGTCCGAGTATAAGACTGTAGTCTGAGTATAAGACTGTATTAGGAGTATAAGACTTTGGTCGGAGTATAAGACTGTGGGCCGAATATAATAGTGTAGTCCGAGTATAAAACTGTAATCCAAATATAAGAATGTAGTCTGAGTATAAGTCGGTCTTCTGAGTATAAGAATGTAGTCCGAGTATAAGACTGAAGTCCGAGTATAAGAATGTAGTCTGAGTATACGACTTTAGTCCGAGTATTAGACTTTTGTCTGAGTATAAGACTGTGGTCTCAGTATAAGACTGTAATCCAAGTATAAGAATGTAGTCTAAGTAAAGGGTGTTTTTTATAGAGGTATAGAACTTTAAGTTGGCATTACTTTTCAGGATGGCGACCGATTTAACAGCTGTCAAGTGATTTATTCTCAGTTTGGTTTGGCAATTCATCATGAATAGACTCACGCCTGAACAACGCTTGCAAATTGTGCAATTTTATTTCGAAAATAATGGTTCTGTGCGGAAAACGTATCGCGCACTACGTCCATTTTATCGTCGACAAAATCGTCCATCAGAGCAGTTTTCGCACCACACGTTTACTCTTATTGATAACTCGCATCCCCAGAGATGCTGTACGGTGCGTACAGAAGAAGCTATTGCTGCTGTAGAGCGTAGCATTGAGGAAGACCCGAATGAGTCCATCCGCCATCGAGCACAGGAATTGGATCTGTGTCCATCCACTTTATGGAAGATTTTGCGGAAGGATCTTGGTTTGCGTGCTTACAAAATCCAACTCGTGCAAGAATTGAAGCCAAACGATCATCAAGTAAGGCGTAGATTCGTCGAATGGGCCCAAAACGAGATTACCGTTGTTCCCGATTTTCATAAGCGAATTTTGTTTAGCGATGAAGCGCACTTCTGGTTGAATGGCAACGGCAACAAACAAAACTGCCGCATGTGGAGTGAAGGTAATCCTCAACTGTATGTGGACACACCGTTACATCCAGAAAAACTGACTGTTTGGTGCGCTTTATGGGCTGGTGGAATCATTGGTCCGTACTTTTTCAAAAACGATGGTGGCCAGAACGTTACAGTCAATGGTGATCGGTGTAGAGCCATGATTACAAACTTTTTCATTCCTGAATTGAATAACCATGATGTCCAGGAGATGTGGTTTCAACAAGACGGCGCAACATGTCACATAGCTCGTGCCACAATAGATTTATTGAAAGACACGTTTGGTGATCGCCTAATTTCGCGTTTTGGACCTGTGAATTGGCCTCCAAGATCTTGTGATTTAACACCGCTAGACTACTTTCTGTGGGGCTATGTAAAGTCATTGGTCTATGCGGTAAAGCCACAAACGCTTGACCATTTGGAAGACAACATTCGCCGATTATTATTGCCGATATACGGCCACAAATGTTGGAAAAAGTCATCGAAAATTGGACGTCCAGATTGGACTACATTAGCGCCAGCCGTGGCGGTCATATGCCAGAAATCATATTTAAAATGTAATGGCACAATATTATCTTTCGGATAAATAAAATGCATGTCAATCGAATAATCCATCGTTGTTTTATTGCAACTTAAAGTTCTATACCTCTATAAAAAAAGCACCCTTTATAAGTCTGTCTTCTGAGTATAAGACTGTAGTCTAAGCATAGGACTTTGGTCTGAGTATAAAACGTTAGTATGTCTAGAGAGTAGAGTCTTACTTTAAATTCACTTTCTGAGTATAAGACGTTGATAATTTTATTTAATGGCCTGAGTGGGTTGTGGTTTAATTTGATAATTGAAGCATAAAAGGGCAGATTAAGTTAATGTTGGAATTTCTAGAAGGTACTCCTGAATTTTAAAATTTAATTTTAGTTGGCAGTTGGAGATAAGCTGAGGGTAGTTCCAGTTGAAATTCTGAGCATAAAACTATCATAGTTTTTTTAGTTGGTAGTCGAAGTATAAGCTTGTTCGTAATTGGAGTACAAAATGATTGTTTAAGGATAAAAAGGTATTTTAAGTTGGAAGTCGAAACATAAAAGTATAGAGCTCTGCGTATAAGATGATAGTATGAGGTGATAGTCTTAGTGTAAGTGCCACATTTTGGGCATTTAACTTCAAGTTTTTATGAACTTTCATAAGGTTTGCAACACTTTAATGATGACTTTCAATACTTATTTGTATTTATTGTTGCTTTTCATAATAATTTCATAAGATTTAAAACATTTCAACTCAACTAATCATTTCTAGTCCTTTTTTATGCTTTAATAGCTTTTAAAATTGTTTTGCAGACAGCAGGCTAATTTGCCGTAACAAATTCAATTGAAAAGCTTTTAAGGAAAATTGAAAGAAAAAAAGTGAAAAAAATATGAAAAAATTCAATAAAAAATTTGAAACTGTCACTTGCAGTTTCTCTAGGTTTTAAATTAAAATAAAAAAAAAACAAAAAAGAGACTGAAAAGCAAAATAAATAAGCCAAACGAAAAGACAACAACAACAACATTTCATTTTTCAACACAATTATTTTTGAAAAGAAAAAACTTAAAACATGGGACATGGAAATATACAGAGAGAGAGAGATAGAGGGAGGAGAGAGAGATAGAGAGAGAGAAGGAAGGAGGATATTTGCAAGATTATTTATTTATTTAGTTTTGAGCATATAAAAATAAATAAGAAAAGAATCCTTTTGAGCTGAAAAACAGAAAAAGAAACAGAAACACTTGAGTTTAAATGGCACGAAATTCAAGGTTTGTTTGCCTTGCAAGGCAAATAAAACCGTTTAACAGACAAACTTAACATCTTCATTGGATTCTACTTCAAAGGCAGTTTTCAAAGAAAAAAGATAATTTAATTAAAATGAAAAATAAACAGAATTTTTAAGTGTTTATTAACCAAACTCGTACCCTTATCTAGGCGTATACTTAATATGGAATTCATTTCATATACAAAATATTACTCATACGCCTATGGTAGGGTGTACACGATACAAAAACGTTTCAATGGGAGAGCCTTACAAATTGGTCATCTAAACAATGGAAACTTAAGACATTTCCAGAAGGAAATTTTCTTGTTATCTCAGTTTACTCTGCTTTTGCTTTATGCAGTAGCTTCCATATCCCATTTAGGTGCTCATTGTTGTTAAAATCTTTTGAATTTGAAAAGCGAAAATAATGCGAAAGAGAAAGGTCCCATTAAAGAAGGGTTGTGATGAAGCAATGCGTACATAAATGCACTAATTTTTGTCTACGCAAGGTTCATATGTCCGTCATGACTTCTCTGGGTGCCTAGCATATGAAATATTCAATTTTCCTTGTCTCTGGCATATAAATCGAACAGAACTTGGTTGATGGCAATGAAGACGCCCTGATCTATTAATATTCTGCAACAGTTCCAGTCTTTTTAAATTTTTTATAAAGGGTGTTTTTTATAGAGGTATAGAACTTTAAGTTGACATTACTTTTCAAGATGGCGACCGATTTAATAGCTGTCAAGTGATTTATTCTCAGTTTGGCTTGGCAATTCATCATGAATAGACTCACGCCTGAACAACGCTTGCAAATAGTGCAATTTTATTTCGAAAATAATGGTTCTGTGCGGAAAACGTATCGCGCACTACGTCCATTTTATCGTCGACAAAATCGTCCATCAGAGCAGTTAATTCGATTAACCATGGAACGTTTTCGCACCACACGTTTACTCTTATTGATAACTCGCATCCCCAGAGATGCTGTACGGTGCGTACAGAAGAAGCTATTGCTGCTGTAGAGCGTAGCATTGAGGAAGACCCGAATGAGTCCATCCGCCATCGAGCACAGGAATTGGATCTGTGTCCATCCACTTTATGGAAGATTTTGCGGAAGGATCTTGGTTTGCGTGCTTACAAAATCCAACTCGTGCAAGAATTGAAGCCAAACGATCATCAAGTAAGGCGTAGATTCGTCGAATGGGCCCAAAACGAGATTACCGTTGTACCCGATTTTCATAAGCGAATTTTGTTTAGCGATGAAGCGCACTTCTGGTTGAATGGCTACGTCAACAAACAAAACTGCCGCATTTCGAGTGAAGGTAATCCTCAAGTGTATGTGGTGGAAACACCGTTACATCCAGAAAAACTGACTGTTTGGTGCGCTTTATGGGCTGGTGGAATTTGGAATTTGTCCGTACCTTTTCAAAAACGATGGTGGCCAGAACGGACTTTTGTTCAAAGTCCGTATTAAACTGCAGATCCCGCCACTCATGAATACAACTCAACACACAAAATACTGGTGGCGTGAGGAGCTAGCTTGAATAATTAGGTTGCAATCCTGACTAAAGAATTGCAATGGCCAAATAAGTTCTGTAAATATTGCTACGAAAATAAAAGAATCAAGATACTGGTGTTCTGCTTTTACATCGTTTAACTTTAAAATTATAAACAAAAGCTACAAGAACAAAAACAATGCAGTAAACAAGCCTGCTTACAAATTATTGCACTGCGTAATATCACAACAAACACCAGCATAAAAAATGGTAAAAAAAAAAGTAAACAAAAATACAACAACAAACACCAGCATAAAAAATAGTAAACAAGTAAACAAAAATACAACAACAAAAACTACAAGAATAAATGTAAACAAAATACACAAACAACACTACAATAATGAATGTAAACAACAATATATACATTTATAGAGATCTCTAGAAGGCGAAGCCACGAACAGTCGCCTTTAAGAATATACATACATCGCACTGTTTAAGTTGCCATATAAAAGTCAAGGCAAAATAGACGACGGAGTTAGTAAAAGTTCAGTCAGTCTTGTGTGAAGATGCGGTGCGTTTGAAGATATTAGTCGTGGTTTGAAGATCTCCGTTACAAAGTTCAGTCGAACAATTGTCTAGTAATTGTTATAGTTGATGCAAAGGGTTTAAGCAGATGAATAACAAAAAAGCAATTGTTGTTGTTTACATCAAGTTGTGTACAGTGGCACACAGAATTGTGCGAATAATAAAGAATCTTAATTAAAAACTAAACACAAACATATTTTTATTTTATTTGTAATCTACGAAGTCATATTTTAAACGTTTTCACCTTTTTAAAAACGTTTAAATATGAGTTCGTTAATTGCAAACAAAGTAAAAACAAATATATGTTTATTTTCTCTTAAACTCTTTTTATTCCTTACACTACTTTTGTGTGCCACCGTATACAACTTAACGATACAACAATAATTTGCTTGTACACTATTCTATTTCACACTTCTGTCCGGCGTTAACACTAACAACTGTTCGTTAGATCTTCTCTGCTTACAACCTATTTTGCAAGCAATACCACTTGCATGTTCAAACCGCAACGCGTCTTCACACCAGGCTGACTGAATTATAACTGACTGACTACTGGCCTTGTCTTGCCCTTTTATATACGCACGTAATCAGTATGATGAACGTTCTCGATGCGGAAGGTTTTTGTTCTCGCCTTCTCGAGAGTTCTATAGCGACCGCATTGTTGCTTGTGTATTTTGCACATTTGTCCATCCCTCATGCTTGTTGTTGTTGGTTTACTTGGAACATGTTCGATGTATTCATTAGTGTGTATTTGTGTCGTGTGTATTGTGTTGGTGTAGCTGGTAGCTTTTGTTTATCGTTTTATTTTTGTTAAACGATTTTAGGTCTTTTCGATTTACATATGTAGCAATATATTGTCCTAAAAGTAGACTTCATTTCATGTTTTTTTCTCAGTTTGCTTTGGATTATGCTCGTATATTTATTCCATAAACATTTACGCTCGTTTTATTTTTTTTTTTTTTTTGATTCAAAATCCTGACTACCTTTATAGACTTCCAGGGAATTATATAAATTGTGAGAATTTCTTGACCCTTAACCTGTCATTAATGCCGTGTTATTTTTTTTTTATTTTTTTTTTTTTTGTTTACTTACAAATCTGTTTGCAATCACCATTGAAAATATTCGTTAACAAAGGAATTACTCCCACAACAATAACAACAACAACAGCAATAATGGAATATAAAAAGAAAAGAGAGAGAGAGAGAAAGAAGTTTTTAAAAAAATTTATTCATTCAATATGAAATCCGAAATCCATGTACAGAATTCGATCAAAAATTCAATGCATTTGGGAAATATTTCAACTCAATGCATGAAAAATAAGAGCGGGCAGGAGGGGGAGAGAGAGAGAGAGGAAAGAAGAAAATATTTTCGGCCATTAACACCCGCCCAAAACATAAGGAAAAAAGTGCTTTGATTGTAAGCGTATGCCGTACATAAGTATGTGTGCGTGTGCGTTAATGGCTAGTCATTGAAAAGGCAATAAAATTTCATGACGAAATAATGCAACGAACAATAACACACAACAGGCAACAACAATAACAATAATTAACAGCACAATTATTTTCGTCAAGATCTCAGTGAGGAGAAGCAAACAAAGGAAAAAAACAGAAGAAGAAGAAGAATGTGTTTCTCTCTAAGGAGCGATAAGTGTGTTGTAGAGTTGGAAAGAGAGAGAGAGAGAGTGCTTAAATTGATGAGCAGCACCGTTATTTCTTGTTTTTTATTAGAATTTCTTTCTCTGTGTTTTTAATACAAATTCAACAAACAATTCATGTGGAAAACCCTTGACATCGTTATACAGTTACAGCCATAATTATACCTACACATTGTTCAACACATAGTAAAACAAAAATTAAAAGAAAACGGAAAGAACTTTAATAAAAAAAAAAACAAATTAAATACAAGAATACTTTTGCTGCCATGCCAGCATATGTAAGTATTCCAGGGGTAGGGTTATAAAGGGTGTTTTTTATAGAGGTATAGAACTTTAAGTTGGCATTACTTTTCCATATGGTGACCGATTTAACAGCTGTCAAGTGATTTATTCTCAGTTTGGTTTGGCAATTCATCTTGAATAGACTCACGCCTGAACAACGCTTGCAAAAAGTGCAATTTTATTTCGAAAATAATGGTTCTGTGCGGAAAACGTATCGCGCACTACGTCCATTTTATCGTCGACAAAATCGTCCATCAGAGCAGTTAATTCGATTAACCATGGAACGTTTTCGCACCACGTTTACTCTTATTGATAACTCGCATCCCCAGAGACGCTGTACGGTGCGTACAGAATAAGCTATTGCTGCTGTAGAGCGTAGCATTGAGGAAGACCCGAATGAGTCCATCCGCCATCGAGCACATGAATTGGATCTGTGTCCATCCACTTTATGGAAGATTTTGCAGAAGGATCTTGGTTTGCGTGCTTACAAAATCCAACTCGTGCAAGATTTGAAGCCAAACGATCATCAAGTAAGGCGTAGATTCGTCCCATATGGGCCCAAAACGAGATTACCGTTGTTCCCGATTTTCATAAGCGAATTTTGTTTAGCGATGAAGCGCACTTCGGGTTGAATGGCTACGTCAACAAACAAAGCTGCCGCATTTGGAGTGAAGGTAATCCTCAAGTGTATGTGGAAACACCGTTACATCCAGAAAAACTGACTGATTGGTGCGCTTTATGGGCTGGTGGAATCATTGGTCGGTACTTTTTCAAAAACGATGGTGGCCAGAACGTTACAGTCAATGGTGACCGTAATAGAGCCATGATTACAAACTTTTTCATTCCTGAATTGAATAACCATGATGTCCAGGAGATGTGGTTTCAACAAGACGGCGCAACATGTCACACAGCTCGTGCCACAATGGATTTATTGAACGACACGTTTGGTGACCGCCTAATTGCACGTTTTGGACCTGTGAATTGGCCTCCAAGATCTTGTGATTTAACACCGCTAGACTACTTTCTGTGGGGCTATGTAAAGTCATTGGGTCTATGCGGTAAAGCCACAAACACTTGACCATTTGGAAGACAACATTCGCCGTATTATTGCCGATATACGGCCACAAATGTTGGAAAAAGTCATCGAAAATTGGACGTCCAGATTGGACTACATCCGCGCCAGCCGTGGCGGCCATATGCCAGAAATCATATTTAAAATGTAATGCCACACGATTATCTTTCGGATTAATAAAATTCATGTCAATCGAATAATCCATCGTTGTTTTATTGCAACTTAAAGTTCTATACCTCTATAAAAAAACACCCTTTACAGTTACAGCCATAATTATACCTACACATTGTTAAAAACATAGTGAAACATTAAATTAAAAAAAAGCGAACTTTAATAGAAAAAAACAAGAAATTATATATAAGAACACTTTTGTAGCCATGCCCCAGCATATGTATTCCAGGGGTAGGGTTATGCAAGCCTCATGTTTTGTTGAATTTTAATATATTTCTCTGCTTTGATCACACATGCAATACATTGGAGAAAAACAATAAAAAACAGGTCAGCAATTATGCTGCCAGCATTTTAAATTGAAATTCAAATTTTGTGGTTTTCAAAAATCCATATTGGGGGGGAGGGGGCACTTACTCAATACAATCCTTGTATGTAGTTCAGCTTGCAACAGCAATAACTGCATAGCAAGCGAGACGTACGCATAACATATGTTATGGGATTTAACTTAAGATGCAAAGGAAAACGAAAAAAATGAGAAAATCCAGCCAAATAAGGAAAAACTTTCTTTAAATTTTTTTTTATTTTTTTATTTTTTATTTCCCTAAGATAAGCAACAACAAATCCAAGGCAAAAAAGAAAATTTTATAACGTTTTTTAGCCAGAAATGTGTTTAGAAATTATTGCAGTTTTCCTGTGTAGTGTTTTTTTTATAAAATTTTGCTGAGGGAAGTTTAACAACAAAATGAAGGAAAAACAGACAGAAATTCAATATGAACAAAACTGGCAACTCATATTGCCCCGTTTAAAGAAACATATGGGGTTGCATTGAACTGTAACTCCGGCAGGAATTTCTTAGGACTTCCATAACAAGTGAGATGCTGCTATGGCTGCTTCATGTTCATGTTCATCTTTATGTTCATGTTGTTATTCAATGTAACCAGTTCAGTTCAGTTCAGTTCGTTTAGTTTTAGTTTTGCTGCTGCAAATAATTTTGTTTCCAATTTCGATTCGTTTTTTTCTTTCTTCTTTTTCATTTTCTTTCCATTGGGAAAAATCGTTTCATTTTATTTTTTTCTTTTCTGTTCTTCCTTCAGTTAAGTTTCCCCTTGTTTAAGTTTAATAGTCAAAAAAAAAAAAGTTTTCTTTCGTTTCGTTTCATTTTTTTATGGGTATTTTGTTAACAAAGTTAAAAAATAACAGACTGAAGAAACAATCTAAAGTTTGTTCTCGATACATTTGAGAAACTGAACTGAAAAAAGTCAAGAGTTTGTTACAAAAAAAATATTTTTTTTGATAACATTTCAAAATTTTATTTTCTTCCTCTTCTCTCTTCCACCTTTTTGCTCTTTTCCAAAAAATTGTTTTTTTGTGAATTGATAATCGATAAACAATTTAAAACTCTCGTTATAAATTGAGATCCCCTGACATATACTATTTGTTTTAAATTAAATTGACAGCCCTAAAGTATGCAAATGTTTCTCGTATGTTTATTCAAACATAATATATAAAACGCTTGTAAGAAAGTTTACTTAACTGAACTGGTCATTACAACCTTTTAGTCAGGTCGACAACCTAGCTTGTCATCCTAGTTTCTTACACCAGCCACGTTGTGTGTGTGTTAATTTAATCCATGGGTGGCCATCTGCAAACAACATATTGTTACATAAATCGGAACGACCTAATATCGTTTAACAATAAAAATGATAAACAAAAGCCACACGATACAAATACACACTAACACTAAGAATACAATGAACGTGTTGATTATCTGAAGCTGCACACACACATATTTACGACGAACCTGGTTGCGCCTGGTCCCAACAACAACATGTATGTGACAAAAAGGGATAGACAACATGAGCAAAGTAGACAAACAACAACGTATTAGCAATAGTGCTCTCGAGAAGGCGAGATCACGAACCTTCCACTTCAAGAATGTTCGTTAGACTGGTTGTGTCGGACTATAAAAGGGCTGGACAAAGCAGGCAGCAGTCAGTGACAATTCAGTCAGTCTTGTGTGAAGACGCGTTGCGGTTTGAACGTACAACGGGTATTGCTTGCAAAATAGGTTATAAGCAGAGAAGATCTAATGAACAGTTGTTAATGTTAACGCGGACAGAAGTGTGAAATAGAATAATGTACAAGCAAATGATTGTTGTATCGTTAAGTTGTATACGGTGGCACACAAAAGTTGTGCAAATAATAAAGAGAGTTTAACTGAAATTAAACACATATTTGTTTTTATTTTGTTTGCAATTAACGAACTCATATTTAAACGTTTTTAAAAAGGTAAAAACGTAACAACGTGTAGTAGGTAGTGTGTTGGCTTACTATTCGTAAAGCCCGGGTTCGTATCCCAGGTCAGACATCAAAAATGAAATATGAAAAAAAAAAAATATTTCTTCGGCGACTTCCTCTATGCAGATTTCTGGCAAAAACTCTGAGAGTAAATAAAATTGCCATGAAAAGTTTCTCAAAAATCTGTCGTTCGGAGTCGACTTTAAACTGTAGGTCCCGCCACTCATGTATAAAATTAACACACACAACATAAGTGGTGTGAGAAACTAGGTCGTAATCCTGACTGAAGGGTTGTAATGGCCAATTATGTATGTAAAAACGTAACAATATTTTTGAGAAAGTTTTCATTAAAATTTCTTTTTTCCTCATTCTTAATGCTAAGAAGTCTACTAAGAGGAAGTCGCCGAGAGAATTTTTGCATCAGATTTCGTTTTGTTCGAGATTTCTGAATTGTGGTTTGAAGCACAGGCTCTCATCTTATAAGCCAACACAGTACCTACTAGATTAAGGCAAATTTTTTCTATAACTTGCATCAATTACTAGAGCTAAAGGAGCTCAAGAGAAAAAATCCAAGTCCTTTAATAAAAATTAAAGACCCTCTTTTCTCTCTTCCAGACTGATGAGCTAAAAAAGACTGTAGAAGTCTAGCTGTGATTTGAATGTCATCTCTTGGTATTTCAATTGGTACTCCATCTTAGCCTGCTGCCCTACGACTTAATAAATACCGTGTGACTTTCTCTATTTCATTTAGATGGGCTTAGTTGTACAAAAGATTGCCAAAAGTTCTAGATCCCTTAGGCCCATACATTACCGAATTATAAGGGAGCAGATGCTGATGCATGCCATCATAAAAAGTCGTTTGTTTGAAGCTATTTTGAGTTCCCTACGAACCGAGTCATTGTCTTGAATCCCATTTGCGAAATGTTGCATTCGGAATGTTAAGATACGGGGTTCCTCGTATTCTCACACACCTTTGGTTTTTTTTTCGCCGTGGATGGGTAAATGTACATAACCGCACCATAGAGGAAGTTGTCACATCCTCCGTGTGTGGGGCCCTCACCCACAAAATCCCCCCATCGTCTCGTGGACTTGTTGTGCCCACTCCGGAACTCTACGGTGGTATTACTTCGGAGAGGAGTCCCTTTGGCCCTTTGGCATTTTGGCCCCTGCGTGTTCATATCCGCGTCTGGATTGCATGTCGAAAGTTGAAGAGACATCTGAGTGTCTCCACTATTAATTTCGTCCAGGTCCCTGATTCGAATTTCGCTTGACACGTGTGCCAGTTTCATCTATGCCGGCGTACCCACATGTTTTGCAGCCTCAAGATCCCTCTTCTTCAGTCTTAGAATGCTCTCCACGTAATTCTCACACACCTGAGCGCAAGAAAAATGCAATGAGGCATTAAGTGGACTCACAGCTTGTGGTAGAAATCGTGTATAGCAACGCTTAGTCCATGAACTTTACATTCACATGAAGTGAGGTTAGCTAAGGAGTGGTTTTTATTTCTAATTTCCAGCGTCCTGGTGGTTAAAGGACCCCCTTTAAGTGAATCATAAAGCGTAATTTTTAGCGTGATTAATTCATACTCAAAACAGTTGCTGGTTGGGCATAAAGACCCAGAATCCTTGGACATAGAGACCCTTATGATGGAGACATTTGAACCATTTTTCGCATTCACGATGGTCGTCACCACCGACTAAAAACCCGCCTTGTCTCCTCACCGTGGAATCATTCCACCTCGGAACCACGGTTGTATTACATACTTCGAGGTGGACCCCTTTTCTGGCATATGTTCCAGTTCCATCGTCGTCAGCCTGCGTCCAGGCTCCGCTCTATTCGCTGTCTGCTGCGTCTAGGTCAAATTTCTTCCTTCGCAGGACGTGCTCCACGAAGTGTTTTACTGCGTTCCAGCTCTCTTTACTGTTTATCATTTTCAGCACGACGCTTGTAGGGCTAATGATGCCGAATTCAGCTTCGAGTCGCTGACGGCTTTCGGTCCATCGACAACAGCTGAAGAAAGTGTGTTCGGAATCATCTAACGTTTCTTTCTCTTCTCTCTATGACATTTGACCCATGGAGTTATTATTCTCAATTGAAATTTAGTTCAATAAAATTCCAATCATTTGTTGCCTTATTAATCCGTCAATTTGTGTATTTTATTATCAAAAATTCCATTCCTTATTACATTCTCTATTCTTCACAACAATTTCGATAATAATAATCGAAATAATTATCGAAATTGTTAGCAATAATCATGAATTATTCAATCAAATGTCAAAAATCTTCAATTGTAACGAACGGAATTCATTTTCATTTTCATTTTTCTTGTTAATTCATTCTCTTTAACACACATTGCTTTCTCCCTTTTCATTGTACAACATGCATGTTTTAAATACAAACCACCCCCCCCCCCCCTTTCTCTTAACTTTCTCTCCTTAAGGTTTAGCCTCTCAACACCAAAAAGAACAGAAAGAGTAAGAGTAAGAGTAAGAAGAAGAGAAATTAATACAAATTAATAATAAATGAGCTGTAAACAGTTATAATTAGAAAAAGTAACAGAAAAAAGTACAGAGTGTGTGGATATGTTAACCGCCATTGTTTTGCGTAAAACAATTTCACAGGCTAAGTGGTGTAACTATTTAATCTCTTACTCACTTACTACAATACACAACTCACACACACTCTCTCTCTCTCTCTTATTCCCATTGAGTTTTTTTCCCTCCCTTCATACCAAATATGTGTGTTACAACATGTGTGTGCATTCTTTGCTTTGTATTATAAAACTCCTTAAAACTGATAATTTATTAGATTAACTTTGTTTGTTTAAATGTGTGCGTATATGCTACACAATATAAAAATAATTATTCCCTCTCCCACACAGTGTGGTGTGTGGTTGCTCTGTTTGCTTGAGATTGCTCTGTTGTCTTAAGAAAAATACGCACCGAAATAATTGAATTTTCTCTTCCTTACAAAAAAAAACCCCCTAACAAAGAAAAACAAAAACAAAAAAAAACAATCACACAACGATTCCAATTCTAATGTGCTCGTATGCTCTTGTTAAGTCGAAAAGTACATTGGTTTTAAGCATGTGTGCTGTGTATGCCCGTTTCTTTTTTCTTCTTAGTGTAACAATCGTCAATACACGAATGGGTACTCGTGAGAGCGTGTTTGGTATGGTATGGTGCTTTGTATGTGCTGTCGTTGTCGTCGCTGTTGTGTTAACATGCAAGAGTTTTAATAAAATTAATTGAATGCCAGCCATACTACTTCTGTTAATGTTTTTCAGATTGCAATTTAACTCCTGCAGGTTATAACGGTAATTTATTACTTTATTCCCTTATATCTCCTCTCTGTGTTTTTGCTTTATATTGTTTAGAAATTAGAAAGAACAGCGTTTAGTAGACAAAAATTTTAATTGAAATTAAAAAGTGAAGCAAAAAGAAAAAACATTTTGAAAATTAAAAAATGCAATAACGGTTGTTCTCTTGTCATTAGTATGGCGCGTGCTTGTAGGTGAACTCATTATAAAATTATCTATGGGTGTGAGGTTATGGAGAAGATATAATTTCAAGCCCAAGTAGAAGAATGTTCTACTCCTAGTTCAACAGATCTGACAGATAATTGAGACATAATATCTGGTATTAACAGTAAATTGACTGGAAGAGCTCATAGAGATAGCATTTCAAGAGGACCAAGCATGCAAAAAGTACATGTGAAAGACTTGTACGAAAATCTTGGGAGTGTAACCGAAGAGTTACTTATTGGACGTACATATACCATTTAGGCATACAGCCTAACTGGAAACAGATCGAGTGCACTTGCATAAAATACAGCGATGAGCTTAATTTAGCTTTAAAGATGCAATGAAGATTTAAGCTACGTAGGCGCTGGAAGCTCTGTAGGTTTTAAGCCTAGAGAAATGGTGACTATGCTTAGGATAATGGGAAACAGAGAGACCAGGTCTAACACGAGGTTCTTTAAAGGGAATTTATCAGCGGTGGATATGATGGCCTTCCCTAACTGCCAAAGAAACAATTAACCATGTGGATGAGGGCCGAATCTTGGCTGTAGATTAGAAAAGGCAATTTCGAATGGTACACCCCAGCAAAGGAATACTCAAGGTGGCGCAGAGTCATCTTAAGTTAGGCAAGCTTGAGACACTTTAAAGTTTTGCGGGATATTTATAGTAAAAAGAAGTCTAAAGGGTCTACTAGGCAGATGCGAGACTGTGGATGTAAATTCAACTCATGCATCATGAATAAAATTAAATTAAAAACAAAATTATTTCTATCACACACTTTCTCTCAGCTGTCTTCTAGCAAAATTTTCGAGCGTAAAAAAATTGCCATGTAAAGTTTCCCAAATCTGTTATATGTAGTCGAAGTAAAACTGTAGATACCGCCGCTCATTTATAAAATTAACACACTTAGCATAGTTGACAAGAGAAGCTAGGTTGAGAAGCTAGGTTGCGAAGCTAGTTTGTAATTCTGTTTAAAGCCTTGTAATGCCCAACTAAATACATAAGAAATTTATGTCTTGAATCGAATTATTTAAGATTAACGTTCTTTAGACTTCAAGAACATTTGTATGGAATAAAAATTCACTTCCATCTTGTTGTGCAGATTCTGTAGAAGGCGAACGAAGCCATAGAGTTTCTACTTGAAAGCTGTAAGCATTTCATATGGAATATTCAGCTGCTGAACACCACTAAGGAACTAATCAGTTACAAGGCTAAGATTTTATCGTTATTAACACCGAGCAACGTGCTGAAATATGGTCAGTTAAACAGAATTGAAGGAAACACTGCAGAGAAATCATATATAAAGGGTGTTTTTTTATAGAGGTATAGAACTTTAAGTTGGCATTACTTTTCAAGATGGCGACCGATTTAACAGCTGTCAAGTGATTTATTCTCAGTTTGGTTTGGCAATTCATCATGAATAGACTCACGCCTGAACAACGCTTGCAAATAGTGCAATTTTATTTCGAAAATAATGCTTCTGTGCGGAAAACGTATCGCGCACTACGTCCATTTTATCGTCGACAAAATCGTCCATCAGAGCAGTTAATTCGATTAACCATGGAACGTTTTCGCACCACGTTTACTCTTATTGATAACTCGCATCCCCAGAGACGCTGTACGGTGCGTACAGAAGAAGCTATTGCTGTTGTAGAGCGTAGCATTGAGGAAGACCCGAATAAGTCCATCCGCCATCGAGCACAGGAATTGGATCTGCGGAAGGATCTTGGTTTGCGTGCTTACAAAATCCAACTCGTGCAAGATTTGAAGCCAAACGATCATCAAGTAAGGCGTAGTAGTTCGTCGAATGGGCCCAAAACGAGATTACCGTTGTTCCCGATTTTCATAAGCGAATTTTGTTTAGCGATGAAGCGCACTTCTGGTTGAATGGCTACGTCAACAAACAACATTGCCGCATTTGGAGTGAAGGTAATCCTCAAGTGTATGTGGAAACACCGTTACATCCAGAAAAACTGACTGTTTGGTGCGCTTTATGGGCTGGGTGGAATCATTGGTCCATACTTTTTCAAAAAGGATGGTGGTCAGAACGTTACAGTCAATGGTGATCGGTATAGAGCCATGATTACAAACTTTTTCATTCCTGAATTGAATAACCATGATGTCCACGAGATGTGGTTTCAACAAGACGGCGCAACATGTCACACAGCTCGTGCCACAATAGATTTATTGAAAGACACGTTTGGTGACCGCCTAATTTCACGTTTTGGACCGGTGAATTGGCCTCCAAGATCTTGTGATTTAACACCGCTAGACTACTTTCTGTGGGGCTATGTAAAGTCATTGGTCTATGCGGTAAAGCCACAAACGCTTGACCATTTGGAAGACAACATTCGCCGTATTATTGCCGATATACGGCCACAAATGTTGGAAAAAGTCATCGAAAATTGGACGTCCAGATTGGACTACATCCGCGCCAGCCGTGGCGGTCATATGCCAGAAATCATATTTAAAATGTAATGCCACAAGATTATCTTTCGGATAAATAAAATTCATGCCAATCGAATAATCCATCGTTGTTTTATTGCAACTTAAAGTTCTATGCCACTATAAAAAACACACCCTTTAGATCGAGACCACTATAATATTTTGTCTGAACGCAGCATTTTATTAACTGTACAGAAGAATACTAACAACTTTTGAATTTTTCCGTTAACTTTATACTAAGAAATCCTTAAAATTATAATTTCCTTTAAAACTTTTCTAAAAAATTCATTTTAGACTTCACATTCAATTACCATTTTGTTCTGCTAAACACTCCCCACCCCCCAAAAAAAATATACTTCCTTATCTCGGTATTTTTGTCTAGCAATAATACATTAAAAATAAAATGAAAATTTAAAATGAAATTGCAAAACACACCCGAACCTCTGGTGTAAAAAAAGAAAGAAACAACAAAAAAATTTCATTTAAAACATAGTTTACCATTTCATAGCACAGTTGTGCAAAGAGAATTCACACGCATTCTTGTGTTTTTTCATTTAGTTGTCGATCAGACTGCGACAAGAACACATGTGCGGCGGATGCTTTATCATTTTATTTCAGCATAACACTCAAAAAATATTTTATGTTAAAAATGTTCTATGTTATTAGCTAGGCGTATTTCATTTTTTTATTTTGTCGCATAATATATTTTTTTTAAATGCTTTGGAATGTTCGCTTTTTATTTTAATAACAAGTAGGGTTTTTATTCTTTTTATTTTTATTATTCTAAAAAACATTGTCTAATTTTTAAGCCAAAGATGGATAGCTTTGTGTTCTTTTAATAAAAAATGGATTTTTTATTTTATTTTTATTTATCTAAAATTATTAAGCCAAAGTTATATAGCTTTGCATATGTATGCTGATGAAATGAAAATAAAAATAGCTTATATTACTAACAATTTTCTATGGCTGTAAATAAATAAATTCTCTCAACTTATTTTCTCTCTCTTACTCACTAACACATTACCAAAAATTTTTTGACGAACCCTGATTTAAAATTTATGAAATTGCTTCAAATTACTTGATGACTAAATGCAGGGCAACAACAACAACGATAACAGCAATAAACAGCAGAAAGAGAGAGAGAGAGCGGGAGAGGAAGTATGAAGGCATATAGAGAATAAAAATAAATTAAACTCAGAGCAAAACCAATATAAACAATCAAGCAAACGAACTAGCAATTCATAAACACCAATAAACAGCAACTACCACCACAACCACCACACTCTCTGCCCCATACACACTGTTTGCTGTGTGCTGTTAGACTGAGTATGCTTTACATATAACACAATAGAGAGCTTGTATACACATAAACTCACACATACGCAGACAATAACAAATAAATATCAACACAGTAAAGATTCCAAAAGTAATACACAATGTTTGGCAATAAATGAATCACTAAACATAAGAGAGTTACAAATATAAAGAAAAAGAGAGCGAGAGAGAGAGAGTAGAAATCATGTTACGTTAACAATTTCGAGCAGCTTAGTTAAGAGTATAATGAAGTAAAAGGGCGGGGGGGGGTCTATTGACGAAGGTGGCGTTTCGATTTTTGGTTTGAATTTTCAATAAGTTTTGGAATTTATATGCCAAACTTAAATGTCAATTGAAAATGTCAAGCAGAGTTTGAGGCGCATAACGTAAAATAAAACCAAACAAATTGAAAGAAGGCTGGCACCCAACAATACACATACACAATACGAATCGTATGTATTGAATGACTAGAATTGAATTGAAAACGAATTGAATAGAATAGCATGGCATGGCATAGCATAGCAAAGAATAGAAAAGTAGTTTAAGTGCTACAGAGACTCAATACATTTAAATTTATTTGTTAAAATATGGGTATGAGTGTGTGCGTGTGTGTACATAAAATTCCCAGGTTGTGTAAGGTTTTTCTTTTTGTCGGTTTCTAGCCAAACTTTATTAAAATATTTTGTGACAGTTCTAGTTACAGTTAATTTAAATCAAACATTCAAACATTCATCTCCAAAAAGGGGCAGATTTCGATAACGATAACGAATATATTGCCTTTATTTATCAGCAAATAATAGAATGAAAAAATAAATTTTTAAAATTCTTTTGGAAATTGTTTCGTTTTTATTTTTAAAGTTTTAATTAGGAAAACAATATTTCTACATAAAATTCTAAAGTCAATGTTTAGCAGCAACAATCTCTAGTCAAAATATTTCAATATTTAATTGGAAAAATCAAAACACTACGAAAAATTCTCTGTCTAAATCCTTAAAAGTGCATGCCCTACTTTATTGAAGCATATTTTAAGGGACGTAAAAAATATAAAAAAAAAGACAAGCTTGAAACCAAAATTTTATATAAAATTAAGACAAATTTTTTGGACTCCAAAGCAGTTTGCTTTAGAATTTTAAATTTTAAATTAACATTAAAACCAGATTTTTCAATTATGAAGCATACTTTTAGGTTATAAAATAATGTAGATTATTGCTAAAAGTTTAGACGATAATACAAGTGGTATAGTGCAAACTAAAAAAGTAATGCAAGAGTAAACGACTTTGAGAGGTATAGAACTTTAAGTTGCAATAAAACAACGATGGATTATTCGATTGACATGAATTTTATTTATCCGAAAGATAATCTTGTGGCATTACATTTTAAATATGATTTCTGGCATATGACCGCCACGGCTGGCGCGGATGTAAGCCAATCTGGACGTCCAATTTTCGATGACTTTTTCCAACATTTGTGGCCGTATATCGGCAATAATACGGCGAATGTTGTCTTCCAAATGGTCAAGCGTTTGTGGCTTTACCGCATAGACCAATGACTTTACTTAGCCCCACAGAAAGTAGTCTAGCGGTGTTAAATCACAAGATCTTGGAGGCCAATTCACAGGTCCAAAACGTGCAATTAGGCGGTCACCAAACGTGTCTTTCAATAAATCTATTGTGGCACGAGCTGTGTGACATGTTGCGCCGTCTTGTTGAAACCACATCTCCTGGACATCATGGTTATTCAATTCAGGAATGAAAAAGTTTGTAATCATGGCTCTATACCGATCACCATTGACTGTAACGTTCTGGCCATCATCGTTTTTGAAAAAGTACGGACCAATGATTCCACCAGCCCATAAAGCGCACCAAACAGTCAGTTTTTCTGGATGTAACGGTGTTTCCACATACACTTGAGGATTACCTTCACTCCTTCACTGTTTGTTGACGTAGCCATTCAACCAGAAGTGCGCTTCATCGGTAAACAAAATTCGCTTATGAAAATCGGGAACAACGGTAATCTCGTTTTGGGCCCATTCGACGAAGGCGTAGGCCTTACTTGATGATCGTTTGGCTTCAAATCTTGCACGAGTTGGATTTTGTAAGCACGCAAACCAAGATCCTTCCGCAAAATCTTCCATAAAGTGGATGGATCCACAGATCCAATTCCTGTGCTTGATGGCGGATGGACTCATTCGGGTCTTCCTCAATGCTACGCTCTACAGCAGCACTAGCTTCTTCTGTACGCACCGTACAGCGTCTCTGGGGATGCAAGTTATCAATAAGAGTAAACGTGTGGTGCTAAAACGTTCCATGGTTAATCGAATTAACTGCTCTGATGGACGATTTTGTCGACGATAAAATAAATGGACGTAGTGCGCGATACGTTTTCCGCACAGAAGCATTATTTTCGAAATAAAATTGCACTATTTGCAAGCGTTGTTCAGGCGTGAGTCAATTCATGATGAATTGCCAAACCAAACTGAGAATAAATCACTTGACAGCTGTTAAATCGGTCGCCATCTTGAAAAGTAATGCCAACTTAAAGTTCTATACCTCTATAAAAAACACCCTTTCGTAGAGTCGCATTTAATATTGAGGGTCATACATAGCCATTGAGCCTATGGTCAGTATAATGCAAGACAAGTCTGACACGAAACTTATTTGGAACATCACGATCGGATAAAACAAGTGGGTTAACAGTTTCCGTCTTAGCTAGCCCTTGAACGGAAGAAGTTTATTCTTATGATTTTGAAAAAAAAAACTTGCAAAAAGCCAGTGCAATAAGTGAACAAATTGAAGACAAGTTTAACTTATTTAAGTAAAGGACCAGTATATAAATTGATCGAGAATGCGACGCAGAGGGAAATACTCGCAAAATACGGGAAAACTCGCAGATATCTTTTGACCTAAAGTCTACTTGAATAGGAAGCGTAAAGCACTTGAAATATTCTTTTTTTATTATTTACTTACTTACTTAATTGGCCATAATAACCCTTTTAATGGATTTCGACCTGCCGCAACACATCCTTCCAGGCGCCTCTGCTTCTTGCGCGCCTACGCCAGTTGGTTACACCAATCGATGGCAGGGCTTCCGCGATTTGGTCCTTCCAACGGATACAAGGTCGTCCTCTTCGCCGACTTCTGCAGATTCCCGCATCAAATACCCGTCCCGCCGGAGCATCCTCCTCTATTCGAACGTCATGGCCGAGCCAGTGCAGCCGCTGGATATTAATACTCTGTACAACGTCAATGTCGTTGAAGAGCTCATACAGCTCACTGTTCGGATCGGATACGGAAATCATCGCCAACTCGTACAGGACCGCAGATCTTACGTAGGACTTTTCTCTCGAACACTCTCAAAGCCGCTGCATCAGTTCTTAATAGGGTCCATGCCTCTGTGTCTTGTAGAGTGTTAGTTTTGTCGTAGGAGAGAGGTCTCTGCTACTCGATTGCCTATTGAGACCAAATGTGCCATTGTGATGCACTATTTTTTTATTTTTATTTTTTTTTTTTATTAAATTTAATTAATTTTTAAATTATGAATCACAAAACGCTCTCAAGAACTTTATCTCAACACAATTTTCTTCATAAATACTTAGCACCTGCCTTTTCTCATGCTTTTCTTTCTTATTTCTGTGCCATTTCAACAGAATTCTTAATTTTCTGCATAAGTTTACAAAAAGTTAAAAAAAACAACAACAACTCTTATACAAATGAAATAATTAAAGAAATAACTGTTATTACTCTAATAGACAAGAGAGCTACCGAAAAAAAATGGTAAACATGTTGCCGTTTATTTCTTAAACATAAACAGCATACGCCTTTAAAGCAAGGATACAGAAATAGAGAGAGAGAGAGTGAGGCAAAGCAAAAAAAACATTCATGATTAAATCAAGTTATTTAGCAAATAAAACATAAATTACTCTCTCTTTCTCTTTCTCTCTCTCTGAACTTAAAACTAAAAAACCCGTATTTTTTCTGTTGCGTTGTTTTTGTTTTATTTGAAGAAAACAAAACTTTTAACTCTCCAGCATAAGTTTATTGGCAAAACAAACAAAAAATAACAACACTCAGGCAAATGAAATAATTACAGAAGAAATTGTTATTACAAAACAACAACACAAGACAGTTTCTTAAAAATAAGTTCCTTTAAGGCACACACACAGAGAGGGAAAGCAAAGAAAAACGAAACGAAATGAAACGAATTGAAATGAAATGATACGAACATGAATGTATTTTTAAAAATAAAATCTTAATTACAAAAGCATCAGCAATCTTATGTATGGCGCTCTCTCTTTGTCTCTTATTCCATCTTGTTGCTTGTTTCAGTAGTTAACAGCCATTTGTCTTTCAAACACACACACGTACACATACATTCTTGCATATGGTATGGGTATTTGAATTTAAATTTGAAGAAAGTATACAGTATGCTACAGCTGTAGCCAGGGCTAGTATATGCAGAAGAATTTTTGATTATTTTTTTTTTTAATTGAAATTTAAAGGATTCTCTTTAAGTATCTGAAAGCTAAATGTGTTAATAATAACAAGGAAATTGTCCAATAAATTGGAAGCAAACACAACATGATAGAATATTTAAAATTTAATTTAATTAAATGTGTTTTTAATGATAAAGGAAATGAAGAATTAAATACTCAAACTGAAACAAGAAGTGCAAATTGCTTACAATTTAATATTAAAAATATTTTCTTTTAAAAATAAAACAATTTTTTTTATAATTTTAGTTCGTTTATGAAACACAGCTACTCCCAATATTTTTTTTCATTGCCTTGCTTGTGCACGACTTGGTTAATTGGGCATTACTAGATCCATAGTTTAAACTTGCACTTCGAATGACAGATTTTTGCTAGAACACTGTTAAGAGAAGCTCATATTTAATTTTGTACCAAATGTCTGAGCCAAGGTTAGAGTAATGAACTCTCGTCATGTTTACCTTACTGCGTTTACCTTAAAAACAAGCATAGATTACTTGGATCTTAAAAGGTTTCGTTGTAATGCCGATTGTATCTATTCTGTTATTAAACTGTGATTTCTTGCCTGTTAGCCCGAAAATCAGATGGCTAGACTTTCTAAAGGGTCCGCCAAATCACTTTTTTTTGAAAATGCTTTAAAAACAAAAACTATTGAATATTTTCTCAAATTTCTTATTTTATTTCAAAGTACAATCCTTCCGGTTAATAATGGAAAATAATTTCATTCAAATGGCTGCCTCGGCTGGCCATGCAGTAGCCTACACCAGAAGATGCCGAAATTGGCAAAAAAAAAAATCATCTTTTCAGATGAAGCTCATTTTGATCTTGGCGGATATGTAAACAAGCAAAATTGTCGCATTTGGGGCACAGAAAACCCGCACGCATACATTGAAAAGCCGACGCACCCAAAACGAGTCACTGTTTGGTGCGGATTTTGGTCCAGAGGCATAATTGGGCCATTTTTCTTCGAAAATGAGCAAAGAGTGGCCGTTACAGTCAATGGCGATCGTTATCAGGCAATGTTGAACGAATTTTTGTTCACAAAAATTGAGGAGGAGAATATTGGCAACATTTGGTTTCAACAGGACGGCGTTACGTGCCACACAGCCGAAGCTACACTCGATGTTTTGCGCCCTGTTTTTGAAGGTCGCATTATCAGCAGCAGAGCTGATGTCGTTTGGCCACCTCGGAGCTGCGATTTCACACCGTTGGACTATTATTTGTGGGGTGCCGTCAAAGATAAGTGTTACGCCGACAAGCCAGAGACAATTGACGCTTTAAAGGACAATATTCGTGAAGCCATTGGTGAAATACACCTGCACACAATCGATAATGTGCTTAAAAATTGGACCGATCCTATGTAGGCTACTGCATGGCCAGCCGAGGCAGCCATTTGAATGAAATTATTTTCCATTATTAACCGGAAGGATTGTACTTTCAAATAAAAAAAGAATTTTGAGAAAATATTCTGTAGTTTTTGTTTTTAAAGCATTTTCAAAAAAAAAAAGTTATTTGGCGGACCCTTTATTAAGCAATCAGAGGATAATTAATTATAATTAATTGAAGACGCCGTAGTCTAGTAGGTAGTGTGTTGGCTTATAGGACGAAAAGCCCAGGGTCAAACCCCAGGTCAGACATCAAAACGAAAATCCAAACAAATATTTCTTCGGCGACTTCCTTTCAGAAGATTTCTGGCAGATTTCTGAGCGTAAAAATAAAATTGCCATGAAAAATTTTCCAAAATCTGTTGTTCGGAATGGACTTTAAACTTTAGGTCCCGCCACCCATGTTTAAAATTAACACACACAACATGAGTGGTGTGAGAAGCTAGGCCGTTTTCCTTGACTGAAAGGTTGTAATAACCAATTATGTATGTTATGTATGTATGTAGAATAATTATCGCTTAAACGAAATCTACCTGAAGGTTTAACGATGTAAAAAAAGAACAGGGAAATTGCGTATTAAATTTTGATGCCTGAAAAAAGAAAATATTTTTCTTATTTTGTTACATATCCAAATCATTTTCCCATTGCATACAAAATGTAAAATAACAAAGCATACTTACAGGTAAGAGTTTTTATTAAAAATATTGTTGCCTATTTATAGGCTTCCCTCTAACCTTAGACTTGAGCTGTATTATTTATTTATTGCTCTCCTTTTTTTGTTGCTTTCCTTTTATTATTGTCACACTAAATTATTATTTAAATTTTGTTTTTCTTTTTTTTCATTTTCTTCTTTGAAATTCAATTTTATTTAAATTTTTTTCAATTTTCCCGTTTTTAAAACGAATTTAAATGAAGAAAAACCAGCAAAATATTCCATAAAACCATTGAGAGCAAGTATTGTAGTCCCGTTATTATGTTGTGTTGTTTACATTTCTCTATTTTTGTATGCATGTTCACCATACTTCCGTTATTATTATTTATGGTTGTGCATGATTAAGAGAGAGAGAAGAAGAGGGAATTAGAGAGTGGTAGAGTGCTAGAGAGTGTTTGTTTATTTATTTTTTTAGCTGTTGTTGTTGTTGTTGTTCCTGTGCTCTTTAGTTGTTATTTAATGGCTGCTGCTTCTCATGGCTTTAAGGCTAGATTTCAGCTTGTAATTGTTGTGTTTTCATTCATTAAAGAAGAGAATTTCAATTTATTTATGCTAAATTCTCAAGTTTAATAATCATTCTGTTATTATTCTTTGTTTCTATCATTTTCTCTCTCTTTTAAGTCTGAATAAGGCTATGAATACTAATACGCAGAGTGTAAAAATAGAAAAAAGTATGCAAAAGTGTTCAGGTATTTGGTTTTAATCATTTAAAATTGGTTTTTTAATAAAGTTTAAAGGAAATTTTAAAATTTTACGCTTTTTTAAGACAGGACTGTTTTATCGCTTACAAATATTATGAGAGAAGTGAGAAGGACTAGGACCAGGGATGTTCGATTACAGAGTGAAAGAATTTAAACGTTTCTTGGGCAGTTACAACAAGGAAAGATGGAAGTCAAGTATCTTGGTCGCCAATAACTATCACGCGTATTATCTAGTGCCGTGATCCATCGTTTGAAGTGTTTTCCATATCGCATGTAACGTAAAATGCGATTTTCAAACTTATTCCATCAAATCAACGATATAAACTCTTACCCTTACTTTCATGGCAAATTTATTTTATGCTCATATGTGAGAGCTGAGTTTTGAACTCATGAACTTTGCCTAGTAAGCCAATACACTATTAGACTATGGTAATATGGAGATAGTAAAATCATCTTCAAAAACTTTGCTCTAGACCTCAATAGCTAGGGCAGAAGTTGATAATATTCGCATATACATATGTGGAACATAAATAATTGGCCCTTACAACCCTTCAATCAGGATTACGGCCTAGTTTCTCACACCACTTATGTTTAAAGTTGACTCTGAACGACAGATTTTTGAAAACTTCATGGGAATTTTATTTACTTTCAGAGATTTTGCCAGAAATCTGCTGAGGGAAGGTGCCGAAAAAATATTTTTTTATTATTCGTTTAGTTGGCGATGCCTGACATGGGGTTTGAACCAAGGCCTTACGTCCGATAAGCCAGCACACTACCTACTAAACTTCGGCGACTTATATAAGGGTATTGCAGTAAAAATTATTCAGAATTGTTCCCCAAGAATGTTAAAAAGTCTTTTAAACACAAATACTTCACTTCTATATGCCTATATATACATATTAAATGTTTGAATTTTTTCGAAAATCTGTCCTTAAAGCCTGCAATCAACTAAATTAGGGTAATATTTAAAACTCCTAAAAGTATGCTTTGTACTCTTATTGTTTGTTTAAAAAATTCTATAAAAAAAAATCATAATTTTTTTAATTTTTTGTTTTGTTGTGCCCATTTCCATTATTAAAATTAAACATACAAAAAAAAATTACAAAACTTTACAAGCCCTAAAGGGCTTTTAATAAATAAAATTTGTTGCATATTTTCAGGTTTTTCCAACCATAAAACCTGACAACTTTTCAAAAGAAAAAAAATAATAATAAAGCAGGGGCCATATTTCATAACAAACAAAAAAGGTTCAGGAGGAGAAGGAAAAAAAATATTGAAAAATTTCACTCATTTTAATAAAATAATTGACCACAACAATTGATATTCAACAGCCCAGCATAAACTACCACACACACACACAAAAAAAAAGGAATAGAGGAAGAAGAAAAAAATAAATATGTAAACAGGCAAACATAGTTACATAATGCTCAATAAAACCCCTCAAGTATTGTAAACAAATTTCATTACGCTACACATGCAAATGTACTACGTTCACTTCATTTACACACAAAAACACACTCGCACACGCACACACACACATATATATCTCCCACTCTCTCTTTCTCTTTACAAAAACAAAAAACGATTGTTGTGTAAAAACAATAAAATTCTCATGGATTTTTAGCTACAATATTACTGTTATTGTTATTGCTGCTATTCTGTTGTTGTTTGCTGATGTTGTTGTTGTTGTTGTTGTTGTAACCATTAACTACAAACGCGTAAAAAACCAACCAAAAAATTGTAAATAATCTGAGGGGATTTGTTTAACAGCAAATTTATGAGTGCATGAGATTATAACAGCAAAAACATAGAGAAACAGGGACAGAGAGAGAGAGAGAGTGACAGCTTGTTAGAAGGAAAAGAGTGTGAGAGTGTTTATATTTCAGGGCATATGTTTAGGAGTTAAAGGTAGTAGTCACTGAGGGTAGGTAAACACATGGTTTGTTTGTTTAGACTGAAGATTTGTTAGATTTTTTCGAAATTTTTTGGAATATTTTCGATTTTATTTGTAATATTAGAATCAATTGCTGCTTCTTTTTTCTTTTCCCTGTTGAAATATTTTTTTGGTATGCAAAGCTATTTTACCAGAGAAGTGTTGAACGAATCAATGTTATCGTATTTCAAAAACGAATTTTATTTTTCTTTCAATTAAAAATAAAACAAAATTAAAAAGTTTCCATATGATACGGTAGTTGTAATTGGAAACGATTGTTATGCAAGAGATTATAATGTTTAGGATTCCAATAAATTTTTAATAATAATTTTAAAAAGAAATTTTATATGCTTTGTGTACCTTTTTCCCCTAAACAGAAGTATTTTTATTTTTTTTTAAACTTTTGATCTCTTTGAGTACTTTGGTTTCAAAAACTGGTTTTCTTACCAGAAAAAAAGCCGACAACAAACAAACATATTGTTACGCAAATCGAAACGATCTAGTATCGTTTAACAACAAAAACGATAAACAAAAGCCACACGATACAAATACACACTAACACAAGGAATACAATGAACGTGTTGATTATCTAAAGCTACCCACATACATATGTACGAAGAACCTGGTTGCGGCTAGTACCAACAACAACATAAAGTAAACCCGCTACGACAAATATGTAATAGAGAACATAAGCAAAGTACACAAACAACAATGTACTAGCAATAGAGTTCTCGAGAAGGCGCGAGCGAGAACCTTCCACATCGAGAACGTTCATCATACTGATTACGTGCGTGCGGACTATAAAAGGGCTGGACAAAGCAGGCAACAGTCAGTAAGAATTCAGTCAGCCTTGTGTGAAGTTGAGTGTGAACGAAATAGGTCGTGGTTGTAAAGATCCGGTGAATACTTGTGTGAACTAGTAAAGTGAATAAACAGATTATTATTGTTGTATCGTTAAGTTGTATACGGTGGCACACAAAAGTAGTGTAAATAATAAAGAGAGTTTAACTGAAAATAAACACATATTTGTTTTTACTTTGTTTGCAATTAACGAACTTATATTTAAACGTTTTTTACTAACAGGAAAAATCAAGATACTGGTGTTTTGCTTTTACATCGCTTGACGTTAAAATTGTAAACAAAAAATACAAAAACAAAACAATGCAGTAAACAAACCTGTTTACAAATTATCGTATATAAAGACAAGCAACGGTATAAAAAATGGAAAACAAGTAAACAAAAATACACCAACAACACTACAATAATAAATGTAAATAAAAATACACAAACAACAATAATGAATGTAAACAACGAAGGCGAAATCATGAATTTTCGCTTTCAAGAACCATTCATCAGACTGTTTACCTTGCCATATAAAAGACAAGTGAAAGCAGGCGCGATGTGTTTGAAGAGAGTAATCGTGGTTTGAAGTACTCCGTTACAAAGGTCTGTTGAATAATTGTTATTGCTAAGGCAAAGGGTAGGTTAGGTTAGGTTAGCGTGGTAGCTTTAATTTGCCAAAAAGCTCACTTGATGCCACAGGTGAACGCAGCCTCTGTACTGACCAATTTCCTCCGATCCAAGGAGGGGAAAGTTGGTCAGCGCAAGGGCTGCACATTTTCAAAAAGCACGACTACCCTACGCTGGAAAACCAGGCAGAAAGTTTGATAAACGAGGCTATGTCCTGATATCAATTGTCGATAGCTCCGTCAAGCTGACTAGGGTTGGAGAGCCAAATAACATATATCTGCACCCCGGGATGGGATGGCCATTGGCAAAAGAAGCGGATGACAGTCTCCTCGGCGGATCTGCATCCACGACAGAAGTCATTAAATGGGAGTCGCATTCTTTCCGAGTGTCTACCCTTAACACAGTGGCCTGTAAGCATGACTACTGTCATCGAGATGATATTACGGCCAAGTCCAAGTAGCTGCTTGGTACGCCTTCTATCCTCCATTGCGGGCCCAGTGATCCTAGTGATGGAGCAGGACTCTTCATTAATCCAGGACCGGTTGGCATCACGGGAGAATTTCCGCGCAAGGGCCAGTTTGAACGAGGTAAGTGGCATTCCCACGTTGATTGAGGAAGATTCCGAAAGTAGTGCGCCAGCTCTGGCCAGCTCATCGGCCCTGCAGTTTCCCGGAATGTCGCAGTGTCCGGGAACCCAGACAAGTGTTACGCCGAAGCGCCCAGAAAAGAGATTGAGACAGCGGCGACATTCTCTGTCCATCATGGAATTATCCGCAACGTTCGATAGAGACTTTATCGCAAAGGGTATAAACAGAGGAATATCAAAGAAAAGCAATTGTTGTTGTTTTCATCAAGTTGTGAACAGTGGCACACACAGAATTGTGCGAATAATAAAGAATTTTATTTTAAAACTAAACACAAATTTATTTGGAGTTTATTTGCAATCCACGAGCTCATATTTTAAACGTTTTTAAATTGTGAAAAATGTAATAATATGTACAATGAGAAACTGAGTGATGAGTGAAGTTAGAAGCCTAATTGGACTCAATAATATACGGTTGTCAAATCAAAGCCAACAAGTAAAGGACAAATCAACTGCGATATTCTTTAGAGAGCAACGTGAATTGACAAATCCAATGGTTGACAGCTTCATTCTTGATTGTCCACCGGATAAAATCAGAAATCTTCAGAAGTGAAAAGCAAGTGAAGTCGTTCAGATGTAAAGGGTGTTTTTTTATAGAGGTATATAACTTTAAGTTGCCATTACTTTTCAAGATGGCGACCGATTTAACAGCTGTCAAGTGATTTATTCTCAGTTTGGTTTGGCAATTCATCGTGAATAGACTCACGCCTGAACAACGCTTGAAAAGAGTGCAATTTTATTTCGAAAATAATGGTTCTGTGCGGAAAACGTATCGCGCACTACGTCCATTTTATCGTCGAAAAAATCGTCCATCAGAGCAGTTAATTCGATTAACCATGGAACGTTTTCGCACCACGTTTAATTTTATTGATAACTCGCATCCCCAGAGACGCTGTACGGTGCATACAGAAGAAGCTATTGCTGCTGTAGAGCGTAGCATTGAGGAAGACCCGAATGAGTCCATCCGCCATCGAGCACAGGAATTGGATCTGTGGATCCATCCACTTTATGGAAGATTTTGCGAAAGAATCTTGGTTTGCGTGCTTACAAAATCCAACTCGTGCAAGATTTGAAGCCAAACGATCATCAAGTAAGGCGTAGTAGTTCGTCGAATGGGCCCAAAACGAGATTACCGTTGTTCCCGATTTTCATAAGCGAATTTTGTTTAGCGATGAAGCGCACTTCTGGTTGAATGGCTACGTCAACAAACAAAACTGCCGCATTCGGAGTGAAGGTAATCCTCAAGTGTATGTGGTGGAAACACCGTTACATCCAGAAAAACTGACTGTTTGGTGCGCTTTATGGGCTGGTGGAATCATTGGTCCGTACTTTTTCAAAAACGATGGTGGCCAGAACGTTACAGTCAATGGTGATCGGTATAGAGCCATGATTACTAACTTTTTCATTCCTGAATTGAATAACCATGATGTCCAGGAGATGTGGTTTCAACAAGATGGCGCAACATGTCACACAGCTCGTGCCACAATGGATTTATTGAAAGACACGTTTGGTGACCGCCTATTTTCACGTTTTGGACCTGTGAATTGGCCTCCAAGATCTTGGATCATGTAAAGTCATTGGTCTATGCGGTAAAGCCACAAACGCTTGACCATTTGGAAGACAACATTCGCCGTATTATTGCCGATATACGGCCACAAATGTTGGAAAAAGTCATCGAAAATTGGACGTCCAGATTGGACTACATCCGCGCCAGCCTTGGCGGTCATATGCCAGAAATCATATTTAAAATGTAATGCCACAAGATTATCTTTCGGATAAATAAAATTCATGTCAATCGAATAATCCATTGTTGTTTTATTGCGACTTAAAGTTCTATACCTCTATAAAAAATACCCTTTATAACAACAAACACCAGCTTAAAAAAATGGTAAAGAAGTAAACAAAAATCCACAAGCAACACTACAAGAATAAATATAAACAAAATACACAAACAACAATAATGTATGTAAACAACGAAGGCAAAGTCGAGAATATTCGCTTTCAAGAACATTCATCAGACTGTTTACCTTGCCAAATAAAACACAAGTCAAAGCAGGCAAGTGAGTTAGTGAAGTTCAGTCAGTCTTGTGTGAAGTCACGGTGTGTTTGAAGAGAGTAATCGTGGTTTGAAGATCTCCGTTACAAAGATGTGTCGAATAATTGTCTAGTAATTGTTCTTGCTACTGCAAAGTTTATAAGCAAAGGAATAACAGAGCAAAGCAATTGTTGTTGTTTACATCAAGTTGTGAACAGTGGTACACAGAATTGTGCGGATAATAAAGAATTTTAATTAAAACTAAACACAAATTTATTTGGAGTTTATTTGCAATCTATGAGCTCATATTTTAAAAGTTTTTAAATTGTGAAAAACGTAATAATATGAACAATAAGAAACTGAGTGATGAGTGAAGTTAGAAGCGTAATTGGACTCAAGTCTTTAACATACGGTTGAGGCCAAATCGAACACGATATTCTTTATAGAGCAGCGTGACTTGACAAATCCAACAAACTTGACAACTTCATTCTTGATTGTCCATTGGATAAAATCAGAAATCTTCAGAAGTGAAATGTAAATGAAGTCTTTCGGAGGTATTACCAGTTTCCAGGTATGCGTACTCAGGGCCATTGCCAAGAGGTTCTTAAAAATAAGGTCAGATTTATTATAAATTTTTTCCTGCATGTATCCACAGCAGGCCATATTTGTTTTGTTGGTTCATTTCCCCCAACTTTCAAAAAGTGTGTAACAACTTCTGGAAGGCATTTGTAATGACAGCTGCCACTGTAAATGCATTTTTTTTTGGTAATATGCAGAATATTTGTTTGTTTTTTCTGGCCATTTGTTCATTTATTTGTATTCATTGTTGTTGTTTTTCTGATTTTTCTTTCCATGTTTGGCGAGGTTTTATTGCAAATTTTTATCAATAATACAATACACAGTGAATGTTAATCAAATAAATCTTGATTATATGGCCTAAAGATATGCTACGGTTTTTTTTTTCAACAAATGTCAGGCGTAGAACTTATATTTTTTTGTGTGTATGTGTGTGGGTTTTAATTTGGAAACATATTCCAACGTATTATTCACCATCATTATGGAGAATTTTTATTTTCCCAAAAAATCATGCCAAATTTATGTGTATCATTATTGTTGTTGTTATTGTAATTTAATTAAATATATGAAATAAATTATAAAATTTTATTTCTAAATTTAATCACAATGATTTTTAGATTTAAGTTGCATGTGAATTTATTGTCATGATTTTGTGAATTCAATTCCAAAAATTTATTGATTTATGCAGAGCCATGGGAGACTCTCCCATGTGCCATCAGAGATATTAAATTTTAAATTGTTTTTAATTAAAATTTATATTGTTTTTCTATTTGCAATTGTTGTTGTTGTTGTAATTGATTTTTTGAAAATGTTAAATTTAAATGCAGCAATTAAAAATTATTGGAATATTTATCACACAATTAATTATGCTTGAAACACTAAATATGTCATGATACATGAACTCAATTAGAATTAGAGAAGAATCGTTTGAAAACTCATAGTAATCTGCATGAAATGTATCATTATGGCAGCCATTGTATAAAAAAAGGCCCAGATTTTAAGGAATTCTAAGCAAAATCTCTTCCATTGTCCAAGCAATCCTTATTAACCATGAACGGTTATATTAAAATAGTAAATTCTTCATATTTTTCATACAATTTCAGAGCTTTTAGGAGAAGAAAAATTTTTTTTTATATTTCATCCTATTCAAGATGTGTGAGCTGATGTTTGAACCATGGGCTCACGTCTAATAAGCCAATACTCTACCTACTAGACTACGCCACCTCCTACTTTCCTTAAACCGCTTAAACATCCTGTTCACTATAGCGGTTCACCTATTGATCTATTCGACGTTGGCCTCACTAAGTTAAAATCAATAATGCACAGGTTCGAAACTAATATTTGCTGTAAAGTAAAGTTTAAGCAAACCATTTAACAAATTATTCAATTTTCCTAAACCTCCACCTTCATGTAAAATTTAAATCCCCATCTATCGCTCTCTCTCTCTTTCTCTGTTATAAAATTTCATTTTAAATTCCGCTTTTAGGTTTTCATAAAAGCCTTTAATTTAATAGTTTTTATTAATGCCCGGGACTCGCATACTGGCTGGCCATAAATAAATTACAAATTTACGCTTAAAATGTTTAAACGTATGCCTGGCCACAATTTAGCAGGCATTTAACGAACATAACATTCATTTTTAAGCAATTTATGTAAGGGATTCCAATGCTGTACTCTTCTCTCCTTCACATATACCATATATAGACAGAGACACACACACACACACACACACATACATAGATTATTTAATATGAAAATAGTTTTAATTTTTCACACATTAAAACGGTAAAACGAACGAAGAATATTTGACACGTTTTTTTTCATTTCATGGTTTAATTTGCCGCCACAATGAATGGCTTTTTTTGCTGATTTCATTACTTCAATTTGGCACACACACACATAAACACAGCAACACCGGCATTGACAAATAATGTTAAATGTTTCAATGCGTAAATAGCGCACTGTATGCGTATGTGTGTATATGTATGAGTATAATTTTATTTACGTTTTAATGTAACCACATAACATGACTATTATGCTCTCTGTCTCTCTTTTCCACCCTCTCTCTCAGTACTCTATTATAACGGACAACCACAAAAAACATACACACTAAAAACCAGCAGGCCTACACATACTTTAACAACAAACAACAAAATGTGTGTGCTAAACAATTATGCACGCAAACAAACACAATTTGTAGCCAAAAAAATTTACAAGCAGAACGGGAGAAGGAGAGAACAGCGGAGAATAAGAGAAAATTTGTATAAAAAATTTATATACGGGAACAAATTATTTCATTGAACGAGATTTGTTTTCATGTAGTAATCGATTTTAAGTATGTGGGTCAGTTCACCCATCAAAATACAGCAGAATATTGAATACTCAACTCAAATCGGTTCACACAACATACATATTTTGAAACTATTACCAGTGTATGCGAATTAGTTTGGAATATGGACCGTTTCAATTAAATTTTTTGAAATATGAACCGGTTTACGTTAAATATTCTGGAATTTTAATCGGTTCACATAACATATTTTGAAATATTAACCGATTCATGTAGAGTACTTTTAAATATGAAGCGTTTCATATCAAAAACTTTGACATATGAACCGGTTCATAGAGAAATACTTTGATATATAAACCGGTTCATAGAGAATACTTCAATATATGAATCGCTTCCTATAGAATCGTTGGAAATATGAGCCGGTTCATATAGCATTGTTGTAAATATGAACCGGTTCATATAGCATTGTTGGAAATATGCACCGGTTCATATAGAATTGTTGGAAATATGCACCGGTTCATGTAGAATTGTTGGAAATATGAACCGTTTCATATAGAATTGTTGGAAATATAAACCATTTCATACAGAATTATTGGAAATATGAACCGGTTCACATAGAATACTTTGAATATGAACCGATTCATATGAAATACTTTGAAATATGAACCGGTTCATATAGAATTGTTGGAAATATGAACCGGTTAATATAGAATTGTTGGAAATATGAACCGGTTCATATAGAATTGTTGGAAATATGAACCGATTCACATAGAATACTTTGAAATATGAACCGATTCATATGAAATACTTGGAAATATGAACCGGTTCATATAGAATTGTTAGAAATATGAACCGGTTCATATAGAATTGTTGGAAATATGAACCGGTTCATATAGAATTGTTAGAAATATGAACCCGTTCATATAGAATTGTTGGAAATATGAACCGGTTCATATAGAATTGTTCGAAATATGATTCAGTTCATGTAGAATTGTTGGAAATATGAACCGGTTCATATATAATTGTTGGAAAAATGAACCAGTTCATATAGAATTGTTAGAAACATGACCCGGTTCATATAGAATTGTTCGAAATATGAACCGGTTCATATAGAATTGTTCGAAATATGAACCGGTTCATATAGAATTGTTGGAAATATGAACCGGTTCATATAGAATTGTTGGAAATAGGAACCGGTTCATATAGAATTGTTGGAAATATGAACCGGTTCATATAGAATTGTTGGAATATGAACCGGTTCATATAAAATTGTTGGAACTATGAACCGGTTCATATAAAATTCTTGGAACTATGAACCGTTTCATATAGAATTGTTGGAAATATGAACCGTTTTATACAGAATTATTGGAAATATGAACCGTTTCATATAGAATTGTTGGAAATATGAACCGGTTCATATAGAATTGTTGGAAATATGAACCGGTTCATATAGAATATTTTGAAATATGAACCGGTTCACATAGAATACTTTGGAATATGAACCGGTTCATATAGAATACTTGAAATATGAACCGATTTATATACAAAACTTTGAAATATTAACCGGTTCGTATAGAACATTTTGAAATATGTATCGGTTTATATTATATAGTTATATAGTTATATAGTTATATATAGTTTGAAATATGAACCGGTTCATACACAATACTTCGAAATACGAACCGATTCACATACAATATTATGAAATATGAACCAGTTCATATACAAGACTTCAAAGTATGAACAGTTTGTGCAGAATACTTGGAAATACGAACCGGTTCGCACAAAGTATTTTGAAAATTATGTCGGTTTATGCAAATTACTTGAAAATATGAAGCGGTTAATTTAAAATGTATTCAGTTAGTAACCGATTGTTGCTAAATACCAGAGAATAAGTGGAAATATCGTTCAATGCCGATCACGACAACACATTTTCAATGCTTCTTGTAAACTTTCTTGATATACATATGCACCTACTTCATAAGGGGGAACCATCACATTACTCATACGAAGGTAAGTATGAGTGTGTATGACTGCATACGAGTGCAGTCATATTTTGTTTGAAAAATTTAATATTTCATTCATACAATACCATCCGAAACAAAATACCTCAATACTCTCAATGTGGGTGTATATGTATGTATGGATACATGAGCTAAACCATATTTGTGTGCCTGTGTGTGTGTGTGTATGAGTATTGAACCGAGTGTTGCAATGTCATTTTGAAAAGTTGCCAACAAAATGAAAATTTTTGTAAAAACTATACAGAAAATAAAGAGAAAAAGAAATCGAAATATTTTTTTTCAAAACAAACAAATACAAACACACGCAATACGAAAGTAACAAAATGGGAACATGTAGCTCTTATTGCTCGTTCTCTCCCTCTCTCTCTCTCGCTCTCTCTCTCACTCTTTCTTTCTCCCTTATTGATGGTCACTTTTCTATGGCAATAGCAACAACCGTTAGATTGGCAGACAAACTGACTCGTACAAAGAGAGAGAGAGGGAAACGTAAATAAGATTGTGTATGAAAAAGTCATTTTGTTGTTACAAAATTTAAAGCCACAGGATAAATTGTTGCCATCCAGTGCTACGTGCAAGTGTGTGAAATATTTTTTTTTGTTAATATTGCTATTATTAGAGGCGAGGGAGGATGGAGAGAGAGCGAGAGAGAGAGAGAGTGTAAGAGTATGTGGCACACACATATAAAAGACAACAAAAAGAAATGAAAAATGAAAAATATATTTTCAATTTTGTGGTGCACAATAAACAGTTATTTATTTAGTTATTTTTTTATGTTTCTCTCTCTCTCTCTAGCTATGTGCAAAAAACAAAAAAAGAACGAAAACAGAAGAGGATGTGAAAATGGAAGCAAAAAAAAATGTGGAAATAAATTTGATGGCATTTTTAATAAAAACAGAAAACGTGTTAGAATTTGATAATGTTGGCAACAGCATAAAAAATAATGTCACTTTCATTTAAATTCAAATGAAAATAAAATCATAAAACAGTAATCCGTTATAATAATTGTTTATTTAACAAAGAGAATGCAAAAAAAAAGAGAGCAACTACAACAAAAAAGGAAAAACCTTTGTTGTGGTATTATATGTCAGTAATTTAATGTGAAAAATAATAACAACAATAAACTACAGTTTTGACAGTTTATTTTATATTTTAATATTAACACAGTATTTAACAAAAAAAAGAAATTCAACAACTTTTTGTTTCCCATAATTAATGCAGATCAGCTTTCGCTATATTATTGCTGTTAATTAACCTCATAATCCACTTAAAACTGTCTCTCCCTTTCGCTCTCGTATGACTTTGATTCCCTAGGCTTCATTGTGTGTTTATAACAATTTTAAAAATATCTGCTTTATCTCAGAACAATAATAACATTCTACCCCCAACCATAACAATATACGTATAACAATTAAAATTAAAATTAGAGCAAGCAAATGTATAACACTCTCATACTCTGTTCTCCTTTACTTTGTTTTGGTCTTTGCTTTTTTTTATAAGCTGTGCTGTTCTATTATTGTTATACTCGTTTATGCCATTTAAATGATTTTCTTTTTAATCCTTTGCTTGTGTTTGTTTTTTTTTTTCTATTTTACGACTTATTTTTAAACAATTTGAATGCACAGCACAACTTCCATTGCCCTTATATACACACATGCATATACATTCACACTTACACTCTTTCTCTTTCCATACTAATAATGTTGATGAAAAAAATTAACACTTAAAAACATTTCGTTAATTTCCCCAAACGATTGCATGATGTGCTCATTCGTTCGTGTTTTTTTTTTCTTCTTCTTTTTGTTTTTTATGTCGCCCGAGTTGGCGTTGTTTGTTTTATTTTCTTCAGTATTGTCGTTGTTGGTGTTTTTTCTCTCTTGTTATTGATGCCATTTTTAAAACAATAAATAAAAACCGAAGAAGAAAAAAAACGTTAGCCACAGCTGTGAGACAGTTGTGCGACAGAGAGCAAAGGAGATTAAAGGATTGCCTGTTTGCTGTTTAACTAAGAAAATTATTTTTTCTTCTTCCTTCTTTTTTAAATAAAAAAAAATATTTTATAAATAGAGTGTAAAAAAAATAAATAAAAATAGGTCGTTGACATAATTTTCCTTTAAAGCTTAAGCTAATATAGCATACCATAGCAGTTAAGGGTAAACAAAATTTCTTTTAAGGAAATATCACAAATCAAAAATGCTTTAATAAGCTAGTTTGTATAACATACAGAGCAATAGACTCCAATTCATATTTTATAACAGCTTATAGAAACCAGTATTGACCATTCAATTCTACTTGGAAAAAAAGTACAAAAGGCGTGACATCTGGCAGTCAAACTACCATTCAGGTACTTGGATCTTTAATTAAACAAATTAAATCGAAGACAGTATAGATCTATCTGGACAAGTTAAGTCGGCTAGATAGAGAGCATAAGGTCACCTTCTGCTGGGTCCCAGGTCACGTGGGGTCACGTGCTAACAGTGGCAAAACACTTCTGTTTATTGGTAACGAATACTTGGAAAAGTATACTCAAATGAGGGCAAAACAGAGTATATGTGATCGACAAGTAGAGACGTGCGGCGTATTGATTCTCAGATTACGGCCGATAACTATACTTTTGAAACAGTCAAGGAATTTATTTATCTTGACTCCGCCGTTACCACCAAAAATGAAGTCAGTCTGGAGATCAAGCGCAGGATCATTCTTGCCAACAGGTGCTACTATGGTCTCAATAGGCAATTGATTAGCAGAGACCTCTCTCGTACGACAAAACTAACACTCTACAAGACACTCATCCTACCCGTGCTACTTTATGGCGCAGAGGCATGGACCCTATTAAGAACTGATGCAGCGTCCTTGACACTCTCGTGAGAGAAGTCCTACGTAAGATCTTCGGTCCAGTGCGAGTTGGCGATGATTTCCGTATCCGATCCAACAGTGAGCTGTGTGAGCTCCTCATCGACATTGACGTTGTACAGCGTATTAATATCCAGCGGCTGCGCTGGCTTGGCCATGACGTTCGAATGGAGGAGGATGCTCCGGCGGGACGGGTATTTGATGCGGGAATCTGCGGAAGTCGGCGAAGAGGACGACCTTGTATCCGTTGGAAGGACCAAATCGAGGAAGCCCTGTCATCGATTGGTGTATGCTGGCGTAGGCTCGCAAGAAGGAGAGGCGCCTGGAATGATGTGTTGCGGCAGGCCGAAATCCGTTAAACGGGTTGTTAATGGCCAGTTGAATAAGTAAGTAATACTAAACGAAAGAGAAACCAAAAAGCGGCAATGATTCTTCTCAAATCAAGTGGGTTTAAGGCAATGGAAACTTTTATTATGAAATTACTTTAGAAGAAGATCTGTGTCATGCAGTCTAAACCAGCACTCAGGAATAATCTGAGCTAGGTAACCGCTCTTTTGACAGGGCACTGTAGACTCAGGGTACTCTTATTCACAATGGGGATTGTCTCAAGCCCAAAATGCAAATTCTGTGGCGATGAGAATGAGTCATTGAAACACATTCTTGGAACTAATGGAGTATTAATGCATTCCCGGAAAGAAAACCAAATCTAGTATTAGGCGGGGAATTGCTGTTGTTGACATTGAACATTATCTTGAAATTTGTCAGCCTTAGAGGAGACATTATAAGGATACTCTGCATGAAGTTTGAGGGCAGTACACTAAAGCGAATGGCCGCAGTACTACAACAACAATTACAATGATGATCATCGACCTACTGCACAAAGAATTGGCAAGTTTTTAAAGAAATTTAAAGGAACTCGCAGCATTTCGGAAGTGCTAAGGGCCTATAATAAGAAGATTATTGAAAGCGAAGAGGGAAAACCTCACCATTAGTACCGCAGATGTCAGATCTCAAACTATACGGCGATGCCAAAGTAGATGGAGCAATGAAAGAAGCGAAAGATGTACTGCTAGACTTATTTCAACTATAGAAGCATGAACACAGAGGAATTTTGGGGAAATTAACTACTTCCTGACCCAGTTTCTTTCGGGTCGTGGATATTTCCGACAATATCTACACCGCATGGGCAAGGTGAATGATCCCGGCTGCATTTATTGCGAGAAAATGAGTGACGACGCTGAACACCCACTCTTCCATTGCATCAAATGGCAAGACGAGAAGGATGTGTTGATGGAATAGATTGGCGAATTCACACCCGACAACATTGTTGAAGCAATGCTCGAAAGCGAGACAAAGTGAAGCGCTGTGAGAAGATACGTAGAATGTGTACTCCGCAGGAAAAAGGTCGACCTTGATACAGTACGACAGAATGATACATGAGAAGAGGAGCCAATAGCATGAAGCTGGCTTCGAATATGGCGTACCCAGACATGGGAGAGTAGACAATGGTTCTTAACAGGTCGTCATTCTGGGCCCTTTTCGAAGTAATGCAGATAGTTGTCCCGGGAAGGGAGTATCCCCAGAAGAAGAGGAGGGATTGTTTTAGTGGAAGCCCCACTCGACGCAGCTGACGACGGTCACTGTAAGTGCGAAGGCATTTTAAACCCTACCTCACACGCCAAAAATAAGGGGCCTATCTTACGCCTTATTACGACGTACTTTGCTGTTGGGTTTACACTACTATACTTGGAAAGTTACGCTAACGCAATAATTAAAGACAGCTGATCATTCCCAACGCCGTAGACATACGAATTGAAAACTATAGTAACTGTAGGACAGGCTTTTATATACAAACTAGGCCGTTTAGTACCCCCAATCACAGCTACTCCACTTAAATATTCTGTGGTAAATGTAAAATAAATTTTTCTTCCTCTTTTAAGCTCATGAAAACTCATAAATTTTCTAAGGTTTTAGTTTTTAATTCATTTAATTTGTTTTAAAGACCGCATTATCCCTTTTTTATTATTCTCTAAAACTTTTTTTAATTTTATAAAAAAAAAACAAATAAAAACCAACAAATGAAAACCATTTTCCTAGTGATGAACCTTAATTATTTGCGTTTAATAAGCTGCCCCTAGAGCGTATGATGAATGTTGATTCAATTCATTTGCAAAAACACAACACTCATACGCCCCCAGATAAACAATGTTTTTCTTTCTTTCGATTTGTTTTTGTTTTTCTAGGACTGTTTATGACTCGTATATATCTCATCGTCTTTTTTTCGGCTGTTTTCTCTTTTAACCCAGGGATTAGCAGGGCAAAAAATATGCAAAAAACAAACAGGGGGAATGGATTTTAATCACACACACACACACACACAAAAGGCAACACTTTTGTTTTTGGCATTCACAACAAAGGAGTAATAATGACAGTGATGATGGTAGTGGTGGTTGCGGGGGGGAGGGGAAGGGTGTATTTTAATGAGATTAAAATCAAACGTTTGTAGTGGAACATAGCTGGGGCCTAACAAAACATATCAGGTTGCCAAAAGGGGCTTAACTAAACGGTTTAAAATTTTCGAAAAGGAAACCACATGCATACAAGCACACACACACACACACAAATGCTCTCACTCTCCCTCTCTCTCTCTCTCTGTCGCTGTAATACTGTTTCTATAAGCGTATGTTGTTATGTATGCGAGCCTATGTGACTACAGGGTCGGGCAACATCAAGTTTCTGATTTAAAATTTTTGACAAATCGTTGAAAGCCTTGTTACAATTGAAAGTAAATAAATAAAAATTAACGATTATTCGAATAATCGGTTTCGAATAAAGCAAATAATTTTTAGCTCTGAAGATAAACAATTAAACATTTTAAATTATTCGAAAAACACATGAGATAAACAATTAAGAATTAAAGTTTATTGGTAAAACCGGTTATCAATTAATCGAATAATATTGTGTGCATAGTTTAAAATTTTAAAATCAAGTAAACAAACTTAAATTTTGAAAAATTGTTCATATGTAAGAAAAAAGAAAGATAGTTATTCGAAAAACCGGTTATCAATTAATCGAATAATTTTGTGGGCATTGTTTTAAATTTTAAAATCATGTAAGCGAACTTAATTGTTGAAAAATAATGCATATTTAAGAAAGAAAAAAGGTAGTTAGTCGAAAAACCGGTTACCGATTAATCGAATATTTTTTAATTTATAGTCTAAAATTCTGAAATTAAGAAAATGAAATTATTGTTTTAAAATTGTGAATGTGTGAAACAGAAAAACGTAGTTATTCGAAAAACCGGTTACCAATTAATCGAATAATTTTGTGGGCATTGTTTTAAATTTTAAAATCTTGTAAGCGAACTTAATTTTTGAAAAATTTTGCATATTTAGGAGAGAAAGAAATAGTTATTCCAAAAACCTATTACCGATTAATCGAATAATTTTGTATGTCTAGTCTAAAATTTTAAAATCAAGTACAGGAACTTAATTTCTGAAAAACTGTGCATATCTATGTAAGAAAAAAAGATAGTTATTCGAAAAACCGGTTACCGATTAATCGAATAATTTTGTGTTCATTGTTTAAAATTTTAAAATCATGTAAGCGAACTTAATTTTTGAAAAATTTTGCATATTTAAAAGAGAAAGAGATAGTTTTTCGAAAAACCTGTTACCGATTAATCGAATAATTTTGTATGTAAAGTCTAAAATTTTAAAATCAAGTACAGGAATTTAATTTCTGAAAAACTGTGCATATCTATGTAAGAAAAAAAAGATAGTTATTCGAAAAATCGGTTACCAATTAATCGAATAATTTTGTGTCCATTGTTTAAAAATTTAAAATAATGTAAGCGAACTTAATTTTTGAAAAATTTTGCATATGGAAGACAGTAAACGATAGTTATTCGGAAAACCGGTTACCAATTAATCGAATAATTTTTAATATGTAATTTAATATTCGAAAATAAATAAAATATATTGAAACTAATTTATGGAAAATTAGGCACACGTAGGCAAGAAAAAGCTAATTAATCGATAACCGGTTCTGCGATTAAAACTATAAATAGGTTTTAATGCCTCTCATGAAAGAAACAAACTAAAAAAACTAAAAAAAGCAATTAAGCAATAATAAACAAAACCGGTTATTCAATTAATCGAATAATCGGTAAGTGTATGTCAATGGCAAATCATGCTCAAGTATATGTTCAAACCCGTTTTATCGATTAATTTTAAAGCGAAGCTCTCGAACTTTAAAGACTCTGTACAAAACTGATATAAAAATACACACATATGTACATGTGTATGTATGTAGCTTTACAACAGATTTAGTATTTTAAGCGAAAGCAAAGACTATTGGAAAAAAACCAAAAACGCACACACGCACACACACTTACACCCCTTCAGTGACTACATTAATACTCTAAGGCACTCATTTACACAATCATGTGTACATGCATACGAGTACATTGGCATAGAAATGAAGAAATGCCTCTGCACAGAAGTGTAATGTAACACCAGTTGGAGAGGCAGCAGCAGTGGCAGCAGCACTAATACAGCAGCAGAGGAAGATTAAACAAATTGTCGAAGGCAAACCAGTTTAGAGATACTCTTTGTGCGTTACATACGAGAGTGTAAATGAGAGTAAATGAATGTGAAAGGGAGCCATAAACAGAAATCGACTCAACGAAGATAAAAGTATCAGTGAAGACGTGTGTGTTTATGCATATGTATGCTCGTGTGAGTAGTTATGAGCAAACGAATGCCTATTTGATGCTGCTTAAATACATGTGCGAGCATTTAATTTTGTTGAAATAAATTTTTGCAAATAATCCTCTCTCACACTCTCTCTCTCTCTTTCTCGCACTCTCTATTGCTTTCTCTAAATTGCAACCCTTCAGTCAGGATTACGACCTAGTTTCTCATACCACTTATGATGTGTGTGTTAATTTTTATACATGAGTGGGGCGGGGCCTACAGTTTAAAGTCGACTGCGAACGACAGATTTTTGAGAAACTTTTCACGGCAATTTTATTTTTACGCTCAGAGTTTTTGCCAGAAATCTGCTGAGAGGAAGTCGCCGAAGAAATACTTTTTGTATTTTGTCTTGATGCCTGGCCTGGGGCTCGAATCCTGGCTTTTCGTCTAATAAGCCAACACACTACCTACTAGACCACGGCATGAGATCAATTGCTCAACAAACTCATGTCTCAAGAAGTTCATGATATCACTTGCCGTACTGCATGTAAAAACCTCGAGGTATTCAAGTCAAATTCTTCCATTATGGGTTAATAAAGTCATATTTTTCCTTGTTTTTGGAGAAATTGAATTCAATGATGTAGCTGGCACTCAAAACACACAAAACACTGTATCTTTCGCCTTACATGGGTTTTTGAACTGCTAATGCCTGTTCTTGTCAACAAATTCGGAAAATCTGATTGTTAACGTACCTATGAGGCCATGATCTTGGATAGAAACACGAATTTGGACAATAAAATCAAAAAAAAAAACATGAATAACGCACTCACGAGTGACCTGATAACAATCTCTGAGTGGGGCCGCGCGAACAGGGTCGATTTTAATGCGCGCAAGAACCAATGTTGTTTTTTTTTGACACACCGGCGTGATGCTGGTGCTGGTGTTCTGTCATCTGTATCTATTAGTAATGTAAATATTGAGGAGGCGGATGCTCTTGATGTTCTGGGCATGAGAATTAGTTGTGATGCTCGTTGGAACGATCACATTTTTCGAGTGTCGAAGGAGGCATTCAAGTGCCTTGGTTTTTTAAAACGGTGCAGAAAATACTTCACTCCATCCGACCTTCTTACTATTTACAGGACCTTTATCCGGCCTCGTATGGAGTACAACTCTCATGAAGCTTCTCTACTGCGTACAGGAGAGGGCGAAGGTGCTTATTAATGACAGTAGGGTATCCAACTCTATTGATTCGTTGGAGCATTGTCGCAATGTGGCGTGTGTTTCATTGTTCTACCGGTACTATAATGGGAGGTGTTCTCGAGAGATAGGGGACTTGGTTCCCGATAATCACATATTTTTACGTAGTACTCGTACTTCTCGCAGAGCACATCCTTTTGTGGTTGATTGTCCAGTGAACCGCACAATGCATTACAGAAAAAATTCATTTTTTGCCCGCACTGCTCGCTTGTGGAATGATCTTCATGCGGAAGTTTTTCCCGTCAGTTACGATATTGGTAAGTTTAAATCAAATGTCCACAAACACTACTCCCTCTTTCCACCTTCCTATAACCTATTTTCCTAAGCCTGCACAATGCACTGCATGAGTAGGGGCCATCCCCTGAGTGCTGGTTTTACAAAAAAAAATTCAATAATTTGCAAGCATCTTACGTTTCTTTGTATAATTCATGGTAAAATACCTCAACTTACTGAGTGTTTTTGGCTTTGCGGTTACTATTTGGATTGCAGGACTGAATGGTTTTTTAGTTACTAATTGGTGGAATAAGGGTGTTAATCGGACAATTATTTAGGTTGCCAAGACGTTACTCTGAATATAAGCCAATAGTTTCCGTTGATAAATGGAAATTTATATGATTTTTAAATTAGTTTGTCAATTTTTGGCGCTGAGGCTTAATCGATATTGTAAAATAAATTTTGTTCAAATAAAATATACATCACGTAAGTAGTTGAAAAAAACGACGCTAGTTTAATACAATAGTTGTTTTACTTATGATACCCAATTAAACTTCAGAAAAGTTTGCAAATTCCCTTCATTTTGCAAGTAAAACACTCTTTTTAATATTCCATAAGATTTGATTCATATTCATTTATTAAAGCCAAACGCATTTGCTGTTGATTGAAAACAATTCATTTCGATTAAAACCATCAAAACAGAAACGAAAACTCTTTTTGAATTTAATCTCAGCAATTTATTACAAACACACACTTGCACTCACATGCTTTTTTACATACACATACACAATCGCTTTACCTCAAACGAATTCACAATTCAATGCGTTTCTCTATTCATAGACAACAGCAGACCACAGCAGACAAAAACCCCGAAATTGTGTAATAAATTGTAGACGTTTGCTCTTCTCTTATACATTTATAACGGCACTTATTATGCCATAGTAATGTGCTCTTCTACAATACACAGCAATAACAACAGCAACAATAACAACAACAACACTATGCTTGTAGTTGTGGTAGTAGTAGAAATAAATTGATCTTTAATCCGTTTATTACCTCAAGCAGAAAATGCCATTGACGATGACAAAATTTGCCAACAAAAAAAAAACGAACGAACGAATAAAAACGAATCAAAAAAAAAACGAACAAATTTCAAAGAAATTTGTGAACGACACAAGCAACATACGAGACTTATTGGGAGAAAAACTTGTTTTGCCAACAACAACAATAACAACAACAGCAGCAGAAACTAAATGGCAAATAAATAACCCAGTCATTGTGCAAAACACAAAACATAAGAGAAAAAGAAGAAGCAAAAGAAAGAAGAAAAAAAGCACACAAGTCATCATATTATTCCAACACATACGCACTTTGTTTGTTTCTCAAGCACATAAATAGAAACATAGAGAGCGAGACAGAGAGAGAGAGAGAGGAAGAAAGTAAAAGGTTTGCAAAAATAAAAACATAATGTTGCTGTCAAATTAATCCCCAGATTAGGCTTAAGATCAACCTTAACAGTAATAAATAACAATTTTCCAAACAATCCAACTTTCTATTCAAAAACCCACAAACACAGGCACACACAGCACACTTATGTACATATGTACGCTTATAAATAGTGAAAGGAAAGCCTAAAAGTAGGTTAAAAAAACTGGAGCAAAAACAAACACAAAGTGAAAATAACAAAAATAAGAGAGGGGGAGAGAGAGTGAGAGAGACCTAGTAAAATAGGAAATTATACTTTAAATGCCTTCGTTATGATTGGAAAGGCAATGTTGGCCAAAAAAAAATACTTTTTTTTTTGGGCCAAGTTTTCTTTACTCTGTCCTCTCTTTTCTTCCTCATTCCTCTCCATTCTTCTCCGTATATAAAATCCTGTTGTAAAGCCAAGAAAGAAAAATGAAGATGAATAGCTCATGAATAAACATTTGATGCCAAATTATGTGGCATGCAATGGGAATGTTTAAAAAAGTGTCGCAAACAAACCACTTCAATAGACAGGCAAGAGCATAATAATAGCACAACAGAAAAATTAAGAAATTTAAATTTGGGTGAATTTTATTTGAAAAAGATCAACGAAACCCTAAGAAAACATATTTAGAACAGAAATCGATTAGAATTTATAATAAAACCCGGGTTGGAAAATAAAAACCGGTTAATAATGTTAAACCCGGTTTTAATCACAAACAAAAAAGTGTATTTTAATTCGCAAATAAATTTTGTCATTCAGAACCTAGTTTGTTTTTTATAAAAATCCCAGGTTTGTATACAAATTCGGGGTTTTACATTAAAAAACTGGGTTTTTTCCTTTGAACCGGATATTTTTTATTTAAAATGCAAGTTTTTAAGCAAAGTTTTTTATAAAAAAAATTCGGGTAATTTACATAATCCGGCTTATTTACAAAAACCCATTTATTTCCATCAGTTAAAGTCAGCAATTAGTCTTACAATCGGTTAACCGATTAATCGAATAATTTTAAACATCGTTAAAAACATTTATGTTAATAATAAATTGTTTTTAAATTTATCAATTAATCTTAAACAAATAAAAACAAAATATTATTCAAAAAACTGGTTAACCGAATAATCGAATATGTGTTAATATTGACAAATAACAACATTTATTACAGGAATATTGTTATGAAACTTGTTAATTATAAATGTTTAAACTAAAATGAACAATTACTCAAGAAACCGGTTAACCGATTAATCGAATAATTGTTAAATTGATAAATAAACATGTATCTTAAAACAATTTTGCTTTCAAATTTATCAATTATCAATTGATCACAAATAAATTAAAATAAACTATTACTCAAAAAACCGGTTAACCGAATAATCGAATAATTGTTAATATTAAAAAATAACCACATATATTTATATCACAGTAATATTACTATAAAACTTGTTAATTATGAATATATCAACTAAAGTGAAAAATTACTCAAAAAAACCGGTTAACCGATTAAACGAATAATTGTTAGATTGATAAATAAACATGTATCTTAGAAAAAAATTTCAAATTTACCTATTATCAATTGATCACAAACAAATTAAAATAAACCATTCTTCAAAAAACCGGTTAACCGAATAATCGAATAATTGTTAATATTAAAAAATAACCACATATGTATATCACAGGAATATTACTATAAAACTTGTTAATTATGAAAAGTGAACAATTATTCAAAAAACCGGTTAACCGATTAATCGAATAATTTTTAAATTGATAAATAAACATGTATCTTAAAATAATTTTGCTTTCAAATTTACCAATTATCAATTGATCATAAACAAATTAAAATAAACTATTACCCAAAAAACTGGTTAACCGAATAACCGAATAATCGAATAATTATTAATATTAAAAAAACCATATATATCACAGCAATATTACTATAGAACTTGTCAATTATGAATATGTAAGCTAAAGTGAACAATTATTCAAAAAACCGGTTAACCGAATAATCGAATAATTATTAATATAAAAAAATAACCACATATATATATCACAGGAATATTACTATAAAACTTGCCAATTGTGAATATGTAAACTAAAGTGAACAATTACTCGAAAAACCGGTTAACCGATTAATCGAATAATTGATAAATAAACATGTATATATATTTAAACAATTTTGCTTTCTAATTTACCAACTAAAATGTATTTAAATGAAAATAAACAATTATTCTTAAAACCGGTTCGTTGATTATTCGAATAATTAAAAATAATGATTGAAAAAAAGCCGCTTTTTTAAATGTTTTGTGTAAGAAAATTATTAAACATCTTAAAATGTATTTAAATGAAAATTAACAATTACTCTTAAAACCGGTTCGTTGATTATTCGAATAATTAAAAATAATGTTTGAAAAAAAGCCGCTTTTTTAAATGTTTTGTGTTTTCTTTAAGAATTTTTCTTACTTTAAGAATTTTTTATTGTTTATTTTAAGCCTGTCATTACTGTTGAAATAAAATCTTAAAGGAAAAATAAAGAAAAAAAATTGCCAGTGAAACAAATGCAAGGTCAAGTGTTAAACAAGTAAACCCTCATTTATTGTGCAAAAAACAAACACACACTAATAAGACAGAGAAAAAACAAAAAAAGGAAGAATAAAACAAAAACAAAGTGGCATTTAGAGCGACACAGAGCAGAGCAGAATTTAAGAATCTATAACCTTCTAATCTCTAAGCAATATGGCCTAAGAGATGACTTCCGTTAGTGCTTAATGATAACGAGACTCATTTATAAATAAAAATACACACACACACACTTACACACAGCCATAGAAACTGTCATACACTCAATGATTCAGTGAGAGTCACAGTAATAAATGAAATGTTTTGTTTAAGAACGAAGGAACGGAGATACGAACAAACGAACGAACGAACAATCAACAACGAAATCTTTTCTTTACAATTTCTTTATAAAATCGAAAACAAAAGAAAATAAAAGGGAGAGACAGAGAGAGTGAAAGGCGTGTGTAAATTGTTGTAAAGCCTCATTTTTGTTGTTGTTGTCAATTTATTATAAACAAAAAATTTAACCTCAAATTGTTACCTTTTCCTACCCCCCTCCCCCCTTACTCACTCACTCTTAGGCCATCTTAAGTCGTTTCCAAACAATTTTAACAAATTCATCATTTTCTTTTGTTTTCCCCCTTTCAGCGAGTTTGTTCCTCTGTGTATGTGTGTGTGTTTGTAAGCAAAATATCAAAAACAATTTTCTTTAAATTATAAGTGATTAATATTGTTATACGGCTCTATTACCTTATCACTCCTCTCTCATTTATAATAAAAAACAACACAATGAATACCGTTACTGAGTATTATTTTGTTATATTCGGTGTATTTATCTTTGGGCTTTGCTGTGAACTCTTTTCACAACATATTAACAGTGTTTTTCGTCTCAATACAACAACAAAAAATTAAAAAAACAAAACAACACGACAATAAAACGAAGTACACGACGGCGCTTACTTATAAAGAAACACAAACAACAACAGCAACAACTACCACCACAACAATAACAATAACAAGCTTATAAAGCAAGTACTCGAATGACAAACTGTTTGACCCTTTGAAGTACTTGAAGCAATTGAAAGAGAAAACAGAATGAGAGTAAGTAAGTAAGTGGTGGGAGTAAGAGTAAGTGTATAAGCACTCGTTAATGAGTGCCTACCTACACTAGCACAGGCGGGAGTCTATTGTTTTTCGTTAAATAACACCCAATTAATTATCTCACAAAGAAATGAGATTTTATTACCTCCATCTCTCTCTCTCTCTCTGTCTCCCTCCTTTTTTGTAAGCCTCTTTGGGTGTTCACAAATAATTTATTTCAATTGCGTTTCTTTATCTAGAGCATCACCATTAAACGTTTGCCAAAAAACAAAACAAAAAACCTGCCAAAATGAAAGTAAATCTACAAAAGTGTGGCCTACATTTAGGCATTCAAATGATTTCTTTTTTGTAGTACATTTTATTGAAAGCCAAGTGACAGGTTTAATTAATCAAAATGAAGTCACAGTAAAACCTTAATAGAGAAGGAATTAATGAGTGACAAATGAGAGAAAAAAAATTTATTTTAAAGCCTAGAAATTTAAGGCAAAAGGAAATTAAATCAAGTTCTGCAATAAAGATCAGGATTTAAAACCTTTAAAAAATATAAAAAGAAGATGATGCTCAAAGAATTAAAAAAATATTGAAGTAATCGGTTTAACGATTAATCGATTAAATTTTAATATCAAGTAATGACTACTTTTATTTTTAATAAAGCTTACATAACCTCATAAGTAAAGCATACATACAGAAAAACAACGATTATTCGAAAAACCGGTTAAACGAATAATCGAATAATATTTCACGTTGACTAAACGATATTTTAATTTATAATAAAGCTAACATAACATCATAAGTAAAGCATATACACAAAAAAACAACGATTATTCGAAAAACCGTTTAAACGATTAATCGCACTATTTTTGTTATCGACAAATTAAAATTTGTATTTTTAGTACAACGTTTAGAATGCTTTGACCTAAACATACATACAGAAAAGTAAGCGATTATTCGTAAAACCGATTCAATGGTTAATCGAATAAATTTAAAAATCAATAAATCAACATTTTTATTTTTAGTATACCGTTCATAGGGCTATAAACAAAGCATAAATAAAGAAAAATAGACTCTTACTTGTAAAATTAGTTCACCGATTAATCGAATAATTTTTTATATCAACAAATTAAAATTTGTATTTGAGCACAGCGTTTAGACGTTTATGAATCAAACTTACATACAGAAAAATATATGATTATTCGTAAAACCGATTTAACGATTAATCGAATAATTTTACAAATCAACAAATCAAAATTTTTATTTTTAGTATACCGCTTAAAAACACATAAATGAAAACAGTTCACCGATTAATCGAATAATTTTTGATATCGACAAATTAAAATTTGTATTTTTAGCACAGCGTTTAGACGTTTATGAATTGAACATACGTACAGAAAAGTATATGATTATTCGTAAAACCGATTCAATGATTAATCGAATAATTTTACAAATCAATAAATCAAAATTTTTATTTTTAGTATACCGTTCACAGGGCAAAAATAAACTGTTATGCGTATAAACAGTTCACCGATTAATCGAATAATTATTTTTTTTTACCGGAGAATAAAAATTTTAATTTTAACTATAACGTTCAAAAGTCTATGAATTAACCAGGTATGCAATAAAACAAATTATTATTCAAATAATCGTTTGAACGATTAATCGAATAATTTTTCATATCGACGAATAAAAATTTTAATTTGTGCCTTAACGTTCAACAATGCTTACAACAAACCAAATTATTATTTGAATAATCGTTTGAACGATTAATCGAATAATTTTTCATACCGATGAATAAAAATTTTAATTTGTGCTTTAACGTTCAAAAGTCTATGAATTAACGATGCTTACAATAAAACAAATTATTATTCGAATAATCGTTTGAACTGATTTCACGAATAATTGCCTATTTTTCCTTATTTATGCTTTTTTATAGCCCTGTGAACGGCATATTAAAAATAAAAATGTTGATTTATTGATTTGTAAAAATATTCGATTAATCGTTGAATCGGTTTTACGAATAATCGTTTACTTTTCTGTATGTAGTACTGTTCAAAATATTTAACAAAAAAAAACATTCAAATAAATACCATTTTAAGTTTTTAATACAAAAATTTAATTCCTTTTTCCTTAAATTATGCTTCAAAAATCTTATAAGGTAGCCTAAAAATTTAAAATAAAAATTTCACATTTATCACCCATAATTTATCAAACGACCCTTGTATATGTATATGCATTAAATTGTTATTTATTTTTCGTTTTTTATTATTATAAAAATCAAATTGAATTTTACTCACCTCACTGTCATTACTCTGTAATATAAGACGAAAGCCGGGTAATAAATTTGGCTCTTTATTGACATCATCCAATGCCAGTCTTGCTGCTGGCATACACGCCTGACCACCCTGCCATCCTCCTTTACCGGCTATGGGAAATATACCGCCTATGTGTAGCTCATCGGTGCGACCACCATTTGTTAAATGAAAATTATTGTGAAAAATCAAAGACAAAAACAAAAATATCCAAAATGTTAAAACACCATCACATGTCATATCCTGTAAAAAATAATCGAAAAAAAATAGGAAAAAAGAAATTAAACGTTTATGTTTTCTTTAATATTTAATTAACAATTCAATATAAATAAATAAATTAAAGGAAGGGGAAAAAACATTAAATAAATAAATGCCATGTTAAATAATAATAATAATAACAACATGATTTTCAATTTTTTTTTCTTTCGTTGTTTTATGTGACATTTTTTCAATGAAATTGTTATCATTGAACACAAAGGAAAAGTAGGGTTATTTAGAGAAAATATGCAATTATGTATTTAAAATAACAGACGCCTGAAATTATGCAATTTTTTTAAATGGCGTTTAAAACAACAGACGCCTGAAATTATGCAATAATTTTGTGTGTGTATAACATAAAGGTTAAACTGCTACAATTTAAATCCCACACAATCCATTAATACTGCTTGGGCTGAGACCTCTTCAATGAGAGTACACCGTTCCTTGATAAACTTTGTCCGATGTTTTGATGTCATTTCGAGGAAATGCAAGTCAGTGACTCCAACGTAAGAGGCACTGCACTAAACCCTGACTTAAGCTGTGGATGAGCACCCTTTTCAACACGAGGAAAATGCTTATAACGATTTTTTAGCTTTAATCTTTTTGGCAACACTGGTTTAAACAGCTCACGCACGTTTCGTGTTTCGGTTACCTGTCAAACATCTTCAGTTGGGTCTATAATTTAACGATGAATCGTCTTACAAAGGAACAACGCTTGCAAATCATTGAATTTTATTATCAAAATGCGTGTTCTGTTAAGAAAGTTCATCGCGCGCACTTCTTCCATTTTATGGTCAGTTTAATCGACCCACTGAAGCGGCTATTCGGGCTATTGTGACTAAATTTCGCACCAAATTTACATTGTTGGGGACATTAAACCACCAACACGCTTACGTAGATTGAGAACTAAAGAAAATATCGCAGCTGTATCGGCAAGTGTTAATGATGACCACCAATTATCGATTCGTCGTCGTTTGCAGCAATTGAGCCTCTGTTACTCAACAACGTGGAAAATTTTGCGGAAGGATTTTGGTGTGAAGCCTTTCAAAATACAGCTGGTGCAAGAATTGAAGCCGAACGACCTACCGCAACGCAGAATTTTTGGTGAATGGGCGGCTCTTGGAAAGTTGGCCGAAGATCCACTTCTTTATCGAAAAATTGTGTTCAGCGACGAAGCTCATTTTTGGCTCAATGGATACGTAAATAAGCAGAATTGTCGATTTTGGAAGGGAAGATCGGTCAGAAGCATTGCAAAAGCTACCAATGCATCCAGAAAAACTCACAGTTTGGTGGGGTTTATGGGCTGGTGGCATCATTGGAACGTACTTCTTCAAAGATGCTGCTGCGAATCGTAACGTGAGCCCTACCGTGAGATGATATCCAACTTTTTTTTTTGCCCAAAATGCAAGAGCTTGACTTGCATGACATGTGGTTTCAACAAGACGGTGCCACATGCCACACAGCACGCGTAGCAGTGGACTTATTGAGAGGCGAGTGGCGGTGAACATTTTATTTCACGTTCGGGACCGGCCAATTGGCCGCCTAGATCGTGCGATTTAATGCCTTTCGACTATTTTCTGTGGGGCTTTGTTAAAGCTCATGTCTATACAGACAAGCCCGCTTCAATTGACGCATTGGAAGACAACATTGAAGCATTTATTCGTGAGATACCGGCCGAAATGTTGGAAAGAGTATGCCAAAAACTGGACTAAGCGGATGGACCATTTGAGGCGCAGTCGCGGTCAACATTTGCATGAAATAATCTTCAAACATTAAATGATATGAACCGTACTATCGATTAAAATAAAGATTTCATGCATTTTTCTGAATTTTATGTGTTTTTTTTGAAAAATTTTCCTACGGCTCTTAAAAAATCAACCCATTATTTGTGAAATACCCCATTATTTTGCTTAGATACGTATGTAATTGGTCATTACAACCTAACTTCTCACACAACTTATGTTGCGTGTGTTAATTTTATGCATGAGTGGCGGCAAATACATTTTAAAGTTGACTCCGAACGACAGATTTTTAAGAACTTTTCATTGGCAATTTTTTATTTCACTTTTAGGCTTCTGCTGAGAGGCAGACACCGAAGACATATTTTTTTCATATTTCGTTTTGTTGGAGAAGTCTGACCTGGGATTTGAACCGTGGTCTCACGTCTAATGAGCCAACACACTACCTACTATCGGGCGCGCCATCTAGTGCTTATTTCGTGAATGGTAACACTTAGCTTATGTCTGATTTGACAGATAATTAGTTTTATACTTCCGCTGAACGAATATGGTTGTGTATACGCTTGAACAACGCAGGAAAATATTGCGACATTACTTTGAAAATCATGCTAATGTTGCATGCAGAATGTGTGCGAAAATTGCGTACGAATTTTGGAAGAAGAGAAGCACCGTCAGCTCCGTATGTTCGTTATCTTGTGAAAAAAGTGAAAGAAACTGGCATCCTCATCGATAAACCAAAGCGTGAAAAACCAAAAACAGTGCGTACACCCGAGAATATTGCTGCTGTGGCAGAAAGTGTGCGTGAAGCGCCATCAACAACAATTCACCGTCGTTCTCAACAATTGAACATTTCGATGACATCATTGAGAGGAATTTTGCATAAAGACCTTGGTATGACGCCATACAAAGTCCAATTGGTTCAGGAGTTGAAGCCAATTGATCATCCAATGCGTTTTCGCTTCGCTAAGTGGGCCTGCGATCGACTTACAGAAGATGCCGATTTTGGCAAAAAAAAAATCATCTTTTCAGATGAAGCTCATTTTGATCTTGGCTGGCGGGCATGTAAACAAGCAAAATTGTCGCATTTGGGGCACAGAAAACCCGCAAGCATACATTGAAAAGCCGATGCACCCAAGACGAGTCACTGTTTGGTGCGGATTTTGATCCAGAGGCATAATTGGACCATTTTTCTTCGAAAATGAGCAAGGAGTGGCCGTTACAGTCAATGGCGATCGTTATCGGGCCATGTTGAACGAATTTTTGTTCACAAAAATTGAAGAGGAGGAAGATATTGGCAACATTTGGTTTCAACAGGACGGCGCTACGTGCCACACAGCCGAAGCTACACTCGATGTTTTGCGTCCTGTTTTTGAAGATCGCATTATCAGCCGCAGAGCTGATGTCGTTTGGCCACCTCGGAGCTGCAATTTGACACCATTGGACTATTTTTTTGGGGGTGCCGTCAAAGATAAGTGTTACGCCGACAAGCCAGAGACAATTGACACTTTAAAGGACAATATTCGTGAAGCCATTGGTGAAATACAGCTGCACACAATCGATAATGTGCTTAAAAATTGGACCGATCATGTAGGCTACTGCATGGCCAGCCGAGGCAGCCATTTGAATGAAATTATTTTCCATTATTAACTGGAAGGATTGTACTTTCAAATAAAAAAAGAAATTTAAGAAAATATTCAGGGGTTTTTTTTAAAAGCATTTTCAAAAAAAAGTTATTTGGCGGATCCTTTACATTATTATTTTGCTTGCTGAGGTTAATAATAGAATTGAGTGGTATACTGTTGCCGTATATACAGTCTAATTAGCTAGTTTCGTAGCTGCCCTAGAATTCCTTAGAGTGCCTAACTGGGAAACTATGCTTGTCTTCTTTTTTTTTTTTTTTTGAATGAATTTGAATTTAATAATTTTCTGTGTTTTTTTCTGATTATGAAACATTTAATTATTATAATTGTTGCATTATAGTGTTGCAAATAATTTGCAATTAAATAATAAATTAAATTTTTTTTAATAAAACATTTCACCCTGCTAGCACAGCTCATAAAACATTTGCTTTTTAACCCTGTTGTGTATGCTTTTAATTATGAACGCCTACACGTATGCTTTAATTTTCTTTCATAACTTGAAGTTTTTATTGTTATTTAAAATCATTATTTTTTCCTTTCTTTTTTTGTTAATTTTCCATTATATATTCAGTTTGAAAAAAAGAAAAAACAAGAAAAAATGGTGCAGAAATGTTTTCTTTTTTATGCCTTATGCGTTGGCAATTATTTGTTTAGGGTTAATGAAAATTTTTATTTTAATTTATGAGTTATTTTATTTTTCTGTGTGTGTATAAGCCATAAATAATTGTTGGTTTGTTTGTATTTTATAATATAAAATGAAGTTAATCAAGTTTTTGATTTAAAAGCCAACAAAAAAATTTAATTTTTTTGTGATTTTTTTATATTTTTTTCAGATTTTTTTATACAATTAAAGTGTATATTTAAATGAGTGTTTTAATTATATTTAATGCTTTTAGTTATTAATTTAAATTATTTATTTATTTTAATAATTTAAATAATTATAATAATTATAATTATTAATGGGGAAATAAATGTAAAAAAATGATTAAAAATACAAAAAAAAAATTTTAATAAGGCTTTAAAGATTGAATATTGTTTGTATAAGTAAATATGAATATTTATTTAATTTTTAATATTTTAAACACCTTAGCCATGTATTTTTCCTATAAAGCCTCAACAAAAGGCATTGGGAAGGAACTCCTTGATGCCCAATTGTTTTGAAACAAGTGGTTATCCAATCTACTCGAAAAAATTATCGTTCCTGGGCACTGTGTAGAGATAACAAAAGAAACCCGCCTTAGAAACTTCTTAGCTTCAGTTTAGTCAGTTATTATTATCAATACTCTCTTTGAAGTCGCCGTGGTCTAGTAGGTAGTGTGTTGGCTTAGTAGACGTAAAGCCAGGGTTCGAGCCCAAGGCCAGACATCAAAACAAAATACAAAAAAAGTATTCCTTTGGCGACTTCCTCTCAGCAGATTTCTGGCGAAAACTCTGAGAGTAAATAAAACTGCCATGAAAAGTTTCTCAAAAATCTGTCATTCGGAATTGACTTTAAACTGTAGGTCCTGCCATTCATATATAAAAATTACCGCACACAACATAAGCGGTGTGAGAAACTAGGTTGTAATCCTGACTAAAGGGTTGTAATGATCAATTATGTGCATACGTACACTCTGTTTCATAAGAGCGTCTTACATTTTTGGCCGCTTAGGTCCTACAGGAAAGAGCAACAACAATTCGGCTTGAACTGTCATTGCTTTTTGAACTCGACCACTGTTATCATCCTATTACAAAGCTCATGATGTCCAGTCTCATGCCTTCCTAAGGGATTTCTCTCCACAACCTTAGGTTTGGTTAGGTCGGAGTGGTAACTCTGTTATCACAAAGCTCACTTGAGCACGCATAGCGGCCCGTTGTGATGCCACGGGTGAACGCAGTCCCTGTACTAACCAAGTTCCACCAAAATCAGGGAAAAGGAAGAAGTTGGTCAGCTCAAGGGCTGCACCACAACCTTATAAGAACCAAAATATTTTCCCTTCAGCGTAAGCCCGCAGCCTAACTTACATTGGCTTTTATAGTTCCCAGCTAAGCTTACCTAAAATAAATAGCTTCCAACTTCACTTTAACAACGGAGAGTGCACAACGCCGTTATCCAGCAGGTAGCGTGTTGGCTTATACGACGAGACCCCATTATGCAAGCTCCAGCTCAAACATCTCATCTCTGGGGAGCCAGAGTACTTTCTCATTTAAAATGATTTAAATTTGACTCAATTACGACTGTAAGTACAGTTGCTTAATTTAAAAAATACAGACGATTTTTACACCATCACCCCGCCTAACTGTAGACAGCATTATTTTACATCCTAACACTTGCTCCTTCTCTATGGTTTTTTTTTTCTTTTTCATTGAAGAATACATACAACAAAGTTTCTAAACGTATGTGTAAACGATATTTATTAAGAATTATTTTGTGTATGTGTGGAAGTGTGTTCATGACTTAAGCTTAGAGAGACATTAATATGAATTGATTTTTTTGTAGCATATATTAGGGAGGCATAGTAAATAAATTGAATGCTGCCTATGCGCCAATACATACAAAACGTTTTCATTATTCCTTTGAATAGCTCTGCAAAATGTAAATGTATTTACATTTGTATTGTGTTATGAATGTATGTGTGTATGTGTTTTCATACATTTTTTTTATATGATTTTTGTGATGATAATCAAGAAATTTGTAAAAAAAAATTGGAATAAAAAAATTTCGTGTCTTTTTTCTCGTTTTTTTTTCTATAAATTGCCTGCGTAAACAAATTTTCTTAAGCACACACGCACTCAAACACAGTTTTTCAATGACTTTATAGGCTTGAGCATGTCTGTATGTATGTACATATGTATGCATATATGTATGTATGTATGGACTGCTAAATAGGCCTTTTTTGGTGGCATAACGATATGTAATCTTATTTGGTTTTTTTTTTTATTATTTCGAAAGTTTATCAATAAATTTATTTGTTTTTTCTATGAAATCTATACTCCACATGAAAATAATATCTTAGACTACCCCCTTCCCCCACAATATTAAATAATGATTCATTCATATACACGCATACATACATATATGCATACATACATTGCCAGACACACATATGTACATCTGTAAACACTTGAAGACATAATATGATACGTTCTAAGCCATCACAGTGAGCAAGATGAATGCAGGACCGTAAGCTTTACGAATTTGGGGGCAAAACGTGAAGAAAATTCAGAAAATCATCGACAGTAGACTGGTTCTCCAACTCCACTGACAGAAATAGCCACACGGAAGACTTTAGGATAGCCATTCTACGTTAAGAGAATGTGGATCTGCATACAAGACGATTACAATTAAGGACATCGATGAGAGAAGACCACACTGAGAGAAGGTATCTGCATTGCAATACAGAACCTATCATGTCATAACGATGCCAGTACATCCGATATGATGGAACACAGGAAGCCACTATTAGTCACACCGTAGCTACTATTCTCCGTAATCTTGTAGGTAGGGTGTTGGCTTATTAAACGAGAGTCAGAGCTTAGAAATTTCTCACAAAACGTGGAAACGACTTCCTCTCTCAGGAGAGAAGGTAAGCTCAATGCAATACAGAACGATGCCAGTACACCCGATATGATGGAACACAGACAGCCACTATAAGTCTCAAAGCAGATATTGTAGCTACTATTCTCAGTAAGTGAAGTCGCCATGGTTCGAGCCTCAGGCCAGACATCAAAATAAAATACAAAAAGTATTTCTTCGGCGACTTACTCTCAGCAGATTTCTGGCAAGAACTCTGAGAGTAAAAATAAAAATTACCATGAAAAGTTTCTCAAAAATCTGTCGTCCGGAGTCGACTTTAAACTGTAGGTCTCTCCACTCATGTATAAAATGAACACACAACAACCTAAGTGGTGTAAGAAACTAGGTCGTAATCCTGACTGAAGAGTTGTAATGACCAATTACATTCTCAGTAATCTAATGGGTAGTGTATTGGCTTATAAGGCGAAAACCCTAGGTTCAAACCCCAGCTCAGACAGCTCAAACAAAACGAAACGTGGAACAATACTTCTCACGGCGACTTCTACTCAGCAGTCCCCTGGAAAATAACTCTGAAAGTAAATAGAATTCCCATTAAAGTTCCTCGAATAGCACACAACATAGCTGGTGTAAGAAGCTAGGTCGTAACCCTGTCTAAAGGGTTTTCATGCATACATATATAATTGGCCATTACAACCCTTTGGTCATAATTACGACCTAGTTTCTCACACCATGTATGTTGTGTGTGTTAATTTTATACATGAGCAGCGGGACCTACAGTTTAAAGTCGACTTAGAACGACAGATTTTTTCAGAAACTTTTCATGGGAATTTTATTTTAACGCTCAGAGTTTTTGCCAGAAATCTGCTGAGACGAAGTCGCCAAAGGAATATTTTTTCATATTTTCGTTTTGTTGGAGAAGTCTGGCCTGGAGTCTAAACCGTGGCCTTACGTCTAGTAAGCCGACACACTACCTACTAGACTATGGCAACTTCCACGGCTACTACTAATGAACTTTTAATAACTCTTTAAATTATTTTATAAATTCTCCTTAAATGTTCATTTAAAATTGAATTTAACTTCCAAACGCATTGCAAAATCCCTTGCTCTCACCCCAATACATCCATCAATTCATATTCATTTACGTTCCTTTTTTTTTTGTTTTTAATCTGCAAAATTCATTCATTTTCTTCCCCTTGATGTATTGTTTTTTTTTTTGCCCAGCAATAACCATAAATATTAAATAGAAAAGGAAACGAAAAAAATGAAACTAGAAAATATAACGATAACGATAAATATACTATTTTAATCGATTTCTTTTAGTTTTTTTTTTCAAGCATTTCGCTTTTTTTTTAATATTCTCTCACTCTCTCTTCTAACCCATATGATGGATAATAATTTTTCAATATCATGCAATATTTTTGAAATTGAAACGTAGAAAAAAAACAGTAACAAATACCGTTACACCATGATAGCCGTACTTATAGAATGGATGGGTAAACCACCTCCGCTCTCTATCAATCAATGTCATACCGTAGGGATGTCTAGCAGAAGAGTTTTTATTTAAAGCATATTTTTAGGGACAAAAAGGAAAAAAACTATGATTTGATTTGACTATCCCCAAAGATCAACCGTGATAGATAACATTTAATATTTTTATTTTTTTTTTTTTTGCTTTTCTCTGTCGATTTATAAATAAATAATTTCAATTAAATATAAAATCCTCTTCCAAAAATGTTTAAAAAATTATTAAAAAAAATATTTTCGAGGAGTTAAATAAATTAAAAACACAAATAAATTTCAAAACGTTGGCATTTTTATGCAAAAATATAAATAATAAGTAATAAATATGCTTAGAAGTCGCCGTAGACTAGTAGTTGGTGTGTTGGCTTATTAGACGTGAGGCCTCGGTTCAAGTTCCATGTCAGGCATCTCCAACTAAACGAAAATACGAAATAATATTTCTTCAGCGACTTCCCCTCAGCCATAGCTGCCAGATTTGACGATTTATCGTCATTTTGACGATTTTGAGCACCAACAATATCATATTGACGATTTGACGATTTATGCCCGCCCTTATTTGGACGATTTTTAAAAATTAAAAATTTAAGTCATATTCTTTACTTTAGAACTTAAAAGACACTTTAAGGCCACTTTGCATTTTACTTTGCAATTGTTACTAATCAAAATTTGTCATCAACACATTCAGCAGGTATTTGAATCCTTCTTTGTTCACCACCCTGTAATATTCCTGGAATCTAGAATATCGCCTAGAATTGCATAGAATCGAAAAATCATCCAGCTTAATTCCAAATTAATGGAGTATACTTTCTTTTTAATTGTATTTGAACTATATTACTCATACGCATCATATTACATGTACTGGAATAGTTACCCTGAAAAGTATGCAATAAAAAAAATTCGATTTTGGCATGTTTGAACCGAATTGAATTAAATATAACTCATACGTCACATATGTACGTTCTCTGCATTATGAATTTTACAAATTAGATATGAGAGCATAATGTGCGTCAATATTAATGAATGGGTTGGCGGATCTAAAAGTTTAAATTTAAAAATTCTAATAAAACAAAAATACTTTGAAATTTTGATCAAATTTATTGTTTTGCTGTGAACTACAACTGCTCCGGTTGGAAATGGATTTTTATTTCATTTATATGGCTGAACGCGGTTGGCCTCACAATCATAGCTGCCAGATTTATGCCCTTATTTTGAAGATTTTTAAATATTAAAAATTGTCATCATATTCTTTATTTTAGTATACATATTAAAAGCCACTTTTAAGCTTTGTATTTACTTTGCAATTGTTACTAAGTATTGGAAATTTATGTTAGTTAGTAAATTGCAAGGAGTAAAGTATTGTATTTTTAAGTTACTTTCGAATACCTGTGATGGTTTTTATGTATTTTATTCCTTTTTAACCCCTTAAAAGCTGAAAAATGACAACTCCTAAATAACCTAATAAAATAATAATAAATTATGGACATTAGGCTTGTATATTTTTATACCCCATTAATAACAGGATAGACCTCTGCAGGAATTGAGTTCCACATACGAATAATCCGACTAAAAAATGTACTTTTTCTGTAATGCATTGTGCGATTCACTGGCCAATCGACCACATACGGATGTTCTGGCCAAAAAAAAAGACGAGCGTTATGTAGAAATATATGATTTTCGGGAAAAAAATCCCCTTATGCAACGATGCTCCAATGATTCAATGGAGTTGGATACCCTGCCGTCATTAACGAGATACTATGCCCTCTCCTGTACACGGTCGAGAAACCACAAAATAGTCGTGGAGGCACCAACCTATACATGAGAGTTGTATTCCATTCTCTGTCAGTTTTAGACGGTGTAAATAGTAAGATCAGATGATAAGAACTTAAAAAGGAACTGAAAAATGTGTCACCATTACACTGGTTTTTCATGCTCAGAACATCAAATGCTTCTGACTCCCTAATACCTACTACACCGCCCATAGATATAGACGATGTAATATTATTGCTGCCCTTATATGTCAATAAACAACGTTGAGATAGATTGTTTAAATCTTAAACAATTTTTTTTCCTGAAAATGTTATAAAATTTCTCCATTTTTGGAAAAAAAAAGATTAAATGAAGATGAGGGACGTTAGCTTTTAATTTCCAATAAATTCTCTGTTAAATGTTTTATTTTTGAACTCAGGTCTGTACATACATATATTGACTTTATGTATATGTTTTACTACAATAGAAATAATTTTAGTTTTTAAAAACTTTTAATAATTATTTATTTATTTTTCCTGACGATTTTTTGACGATTTTAATAAACGTCTTTGACGATTTTGACGATTTTTTCTCAAATATCTGACGATTTGGTGCCTCATTTATCTGGCAGCTATGCTCTCAACAGATTTCTGGTAAAAACTCTGAGAGTGAAATAAAAAATTGCCAATGAAAAGTTTGTCAAAAATCAGTCGTTTGGATTCGACTTTAAACTGCAGGTCTCGCCACTCATGTATAAAATTAACACACACAACAAAAAGGGTGTGAGAAACTAGGTCGTAATCCTGACTAAAGGGCTGTAATGACCAATTATGTATGTAAGCAAAATGATAGGGTATCTACACAGTCTGCTACTCACGCATCTAAACAGATTCCTTGTATCGAAAAGGGTCCTCATCCACAGCGTAAGTAATGCGGTAGTGCAGTATCTCTTACGATGGAGTCACTGATTTGCATCTCTTCGAAAACATGTCAAAACATCGACAAAGCTCTCTTGCAAAGAGAGAAGCTTTCATGCCATGATACACTACTGTTCCAGCTTCTCATCCTGAAGAATTAGAAATACTTTAATACCGGTTTTCGAATTTTTCTAAAAGAATTCATAACCTTGCAATTACCTTTGGCTGCCTATTGGACAGGATAACACCAACAGCGAACATCACAGGAAATTAATATTGTTACGTTTTTACCTTTTAAAAAACGTTTAAATATGAGTTCGTTAATTGCAAACAAAGTAAAAACAAATATGTGTTTAGTTTTTCTTAAACTCTCTTTATTCTTTACACTACTTTTGTGTGCCACCGTATACAACTTAACGATACAACAACAATTTGCTTGTACACTATTCTATTTCACACTTCTGTCCGGCGTTAACACTAACAACTGTTCGTTAGATCTTCTCTGCTTACAACCTTTTTGCAAGCAATACCACTTGTACGTTCAAATCGCAACGCGTCTTCACACAAGGCTGACTGAATTCTTACTGACTGCTGCCTGTTTTGTCCAGCCCTTTTATAGTTCGATACAACCAGCCTGACGAACATTTTTGAAGTGGAATGTTCGTGATCTCGCCTTCTCGAGAGCTCTATTGCTAATATATTGTTGTTTGTGTACTTTGCTTATGTTGTCTATCCCTTTTTGTCACATACATGTTGTTGTTGGTACCAGACGCAACCAGGTTCGTTGTACATATGTGTGTGTGCAGCTTTAGGTAATCAACACGTTCATTGTATTCCTTGTGTTAGTGTGTATTTGTATCGTGTGGCTTTCGTTTATCGTTTTTGTTGTCAAACGATACTAGGTCGTTTCGATTTGCGTAACAATATTTTTTCTTACTTCGTTTTGTTGTAGATGTCTGTGCTGGGGTTTGAACCACGGCCTCACATCTAATAAGTCAACACAATATCTACTATAGTACGGCGACTTTATCACGAAATCCTCTAATCAATCTCCTGTCAGACTTATTTTCCATTATCATAATCATCCTCTACTTCCTTATTTTCTCTTTCCTACATCCTCTCCTTTTTGATTATCTGCCCTATTATCCTCTCTCCTTTAGGACTTTGTACAATGGGTCAGCTGGACCTCCGGGTATTGTACTTGTCTCGATTGGCAAGCACACGTCCTCTAACCTAAACCTAAACCTATCATAACCATTGTCTCCAAGTTCTGGCGCTTACTAATAGAAAAAAACCACAAGCTCTTCTGAGCCAATCTAAGACAGACTATCATTGCCTCGTTTATATTAAAACAGATCAGTCTCCGTATTTGAAAGAATTCGAGCGGAATTTAATTTGTCAGTTCATGACGCTCTCTCATGAATCTGGTGTTAGATTTGTCAGCCATTATCCTCATAGTCTACATACGTAGCTTTGAAGCTTATGCAGTGCTTTCAAATCCCAGAATGCAGCGAGATTTTAGGACACGTCCAGCTTACCCTGGTGAACAAACTTATATTCACCAAATGCTTATGAATTGCTTCCCAGTTTTATTCTGCCTGGCCAAACCAAGGCTCTTTAGGTATGAAAATACACTGACTTCAAATTACCTCACCTAGATTCCATTTTAAGATTATTTTGCTGTTTTAAAAGCATTTAACATTGATCGTGCCATAGCTTTTAAATGCCATTCAGGTAAAAATGTGAAACTATTTGTCAATCAGCATAAAATTCTTGATTTTATTGCCTTTTCTTTCAACTTTCTCGTGATTATTATCCCCCCTTAAAGTATTTTATTTGAAACAAATTTCAATTATCCACTGCCAACCCTCTTAAACCCCCTCTCATTCTCTCTCTCTCTCCCTCTCTCTTTATGACTCTCTTTTTAAAAATAAGAATAAAAAAAGATAAACAAACAAATGAAAACTAATTTTTATTGTTGTGATTTGCTTGCTGGCTTGGCTTGGCTTGACTTGGCTTTGGCTTATCAGTTAAAATGTTCAAGAAAAATAAAAAAGCGAACGAACGAACGAACGAAACGATTTTTCTTTGTTTTCGGTTTTTATTTTTTATTGAATTAAAAACAAAACAAAAAACAAATCGAAATACAACGAGTAAACGAAATAAACGCAATACACAGTCATACACACAGACATTGGGCAGACAACACAACGCAATAAAATAACACAACACAACGCAATACAGCTACATACAGCAAACAAAGAAAGAGAGAGAGAGGGGAGAGGGAGAGCACAAGAGAGGTAACAGTTTAATAAACATTAAATTTTATTTGATTGTTTTCATTTGTTATACACTCATACACCTCGCCTCTACACCCTCCTACACATAAACACTCGTCTGCTGTGTTATACAGTTTTTTTCCTACTTGTTTCAAAACCTGTTTATTGTTACTTGTGTTGTTGTTGTTCTTGCATTTCGATATTCAAATCATCATCAACAACAAGAACTTGACCTGTGTACTAAAAAAAAAACTAAGCAAAGCAACGAAATATTTTAGTTTCAATAACACATTCAAAGAGACAGAGACAGCAGCGAAAGCGAACTGTGTACGCTTAATGTGTTTAAGTGTTAGTGTGTGTAGTATAAGCATGAGTTCATTTATAACGGAAATTACACGTACTTAAATAAAAACAATAAAAAAACACACACTCAAAGAAAAAAAACAATTTTATTTTGTTTTTCTTTCTTTTATTTCTACTTTTTTAGGGGGTTTAGAGCGTGACTTTGTTATTGAGGATTAAGGCAACTGTATGGTTATAGAGTACGTGTGTGTGTGTATGTTTTTTGGTGGAGTAGGTATATAGAGAAGCATTGAAAAGAGCATTGTAACATGAAGTTGTTTTTGTAAACACACACACAAGTGTTTTTAACAAAATTTCTAATGTTTTTTCGTGTATTTTTTTTTCTTTCTTTGTTGTTTAGTTTACTTATGAAAAGTTTTCTTTTTCGTTTTGTTTGGTTTTTTTGTATAGCATACCTTAAGGGGTGTATTGTCAAGAGGAAAATGTGGCATAGCTATTGGGGGGCTTTTTTCAAAATGGATATAAAAACCAAGAAAATTAAATTAAAAATTTGTATTTCAGGCACTCTATAGCAGGTTATTAAAATTAATTCACAAAGATAAACGAATTATTTTATTTTGCAAGGGAAAATTTAATATTTTTCAATTAAATTTAATTGGTTTTGTAAAGTTTTCTGAACCGTAACGATTCATTTTCAATAAAGTAAGATCCAATTGGTTAGGTTCGCTTTCTGGGGGCGATTTGAGAGTTGGTCCTGACCCCCCGGTATGTTACCTCTATGGCCTCATCAATGGATGGGTCAGGGAGGAAGAGCAGAGGCGTTGGGGGAACGGATCGGGTTGTTTTGTCTCTAGATGTCTTTGGCCTGCTGTGGACAATAGGAGGACAGGTTGACTGCTGGGCCAGCTTAAGGTTGGTTGTCGGTTTTATCACAGGGCACTGCGAGATTAGGTCGTTGACGGGGATCTGGAACAGATCCCAGCCGGACTATTGCAGGGCACATTGCGATGAGGAGGAGTTGGAGACACACTTCCTCTGTAACTGCCCAGCCCTTGGTAGAATGAGGTTGAGGATCCTTCTTTGAGAGTTTGAATTCTGTGTCGAGAGCCGACATTAAGGCCCTCCACAGATTCATTAGTGGCTTAGGCTGGTTGAGAGGCGCTGGGGCTTCATTAGTGTAGTCGCGCCCTCGCCCTTTTTCTTGTGTCTTATCTGTATAATTCCTCCACTTCCTATTCTCCCCTTTCCTACATCCTCTTCTTTTTAATCGCTTCCCTCCATAAGAACGTTGTACAATGGGTAAATTCGACCTCCGGGTCTTTATTGACAAGTACAAGTCCTCTAACCTAACCTAACCTAAGATCCAATAGCACCCAATTGCTTACTTTTTCTGGATGTATTAACTTTTTCACCATCACTTCGATGATCATCGAGCCCTATATACAAGAGTTTTACTTTTTGCCGTAGTCACCATGTAAGAAAGGCTAAAGCAAGGAAAGTTTGTTCGAAAAATAAGCTCCTAAAAGCTTAATTCTCTAAAATCCAATCAACATGTCTATGGCGTCGTCTATGAATTTAATTGTTGTCTGAGCTGGCCACTGCGAGGCCAGATGCAACGCCTTAGATTGTCGTTAAACCTGACGAACTAGGTTTGGGATTTTCTTGTGCATGTGAACATGGCATCAGTTGCTTAACCTGCCGGTTACTATGATATTTGTTGTTCCGTGATATTATCTTCAGTCAAACTAAGCTAAATGAAGACACTAATTCAAATCACATTCCCTCGCAATATACTTTATACAACGATGTATGTGTTAAAGTCTATTCGTATCGTAACTCCAAAGAAGCTTTTTCATGAGTTCGGATAACTTGGCAATGAAAGCAAAGACACTACATTGTGTCTGGATGCCCTATTTGCCTCACTCAAAGCGGATAATGATTCTCAGCTTGAAGTGAAGGTACAGGTCACATGGTCCATGGGACTTACGTGTTCTCTGGCATAGCTAAGGCTTGCAAAAATATTAAGCGTTCCTCATAGAGGGTTATGTGGAAATTATAACAATTTTCAGTCAAATAAAGCAATTTCTCTCACTCTCTGCCTTTAATAGTAATATTCTGACGATATTTTCAAACTTGGTTTGGCATACATTCAGCATACTTTCAGGCGTTATATGAAATTTATTTCTGTTGCCTATTTATGCTTTAATTTAAAACATTTTCTTGTTATTTCTCTTCATATAGCAGTTTGTCTAGTACTTGTTTTAGGTCTTATAAGGTGCAACAGTATCATGCTATGCTTTAGTGAATGTAAAACGATACTCTAGCTACCTATTCTGTGAAATTGTATCCTCCTCCACCGTAGTGCTATTGTTTTACGCGTTAAACAGTGAAAAAAAAGACAAGTGGCAACCAAAAATGTGTAACAATTTCTGTTTCTTTTTATTTTTATTTTTATTTCATCACAATGTCGGCGTTCTTTTTTTTCTTTCTTTCCGCTGCCTACCTATGCCATTTGGAGGCAGGAAATAGAGGCCAAAAAAAAGAACCAAAAAAAACGTATAAAAAATCTGTATGGAGGGGCCTATTTCTTTTTAATTTTATTGTGTAAATATTTGTTGTAATAGAAATTAAAATACAATCCAGGCCAGAAAAAAAAACATGGAAATAAAAAACGAAATTAATGTGAAGGAAATGAATGCGAATAAAAAAAGGAACTCCACGTAATGAAAAGAAAAGCAACAAATTTACACGTAATTCCGTAAGGCAGCAACATTTCAATTAGTGAAGCGGATTTCAGTTCTCATGCCTGTTGTTGTTGTTTTTGTTGTTAATAAGTTTTCATTAAAGAATTCGTTACACAGGGATTTTTTTCATTTTCAGTTTTACTTTCATTTTTACAACGTAGTTTTCCATTTTTTGTAAAAATTTTTTCTTTTTTTTTATTTCTTCTGCTTCAGTTTTAATTAAAAATAGGAGTCTTCGTTGTTTTCTTTTCTTTCTAAACAAATTCCGGCATTAAAACAAAAAAAACAGAAACAAAAGTAAGCTTTAATCACAGCACACAGAGAAGAAGAAGAAAGAAAAAATATTTAAAATCAACGATTATCCCTGTATTGAAGTCGCCAGCTGTTTTAAGGTTAGGTTAGGTTAGGTCGGAGTGGTAGCTCTGTTATCACAAAGCTCACTTGAGCACGCATAGCGGCAGTCCCTGTACTAACCAAGTTCCACCAAAATCAGGGAAAAGGAAGAAGTTGGTCAGCGCAAGGGCTGCACAACAAAAGCACGACTACCCCGCACTGGAAAACCAGCCAGAAAGTTTGATGAACGAAGCTTTATCCTTGATGTCAATAGATGATAGCTTCGTTAGGCTAACAAGGAATGGGGAGCCAAATAATCTATATCTACACCTAGCAAGAGACGGGCACTGGCAAAGAAAGTGAACAACAGTCTCCTCTTGCTCAGCGGACCTGCACCCACGGCAAAAGTCGTTGAAAGGGAGACTCATTCTTTCCGCATGTCTACCCATGGCCTGTAATGACCTGTAAGCACGGCCACTGTAGTCGAGATGACATCACGACCAAGACCAAGTAATCGGTTGGTACGCCTTCTATCCGTCCTGGGCCAGGTGGGTCTAGCGGTGGAGCAGGACTCCTCATTGACCCAGGATAGGTTGGTGTCCCGAAAGAACCTTCGCGCAATGGTCAACTTGACCAAGGTAAGTGGCATACCTAATTCAACAGAAGAGGATTCCGGAAGGAGCGCACCAGCTCTGGCGAGCTCATCGGCCCTACAGTTTCTCGGAATTTCACTGTGCCCGTGGACCCACACCAGAGAGATACTGGTGAAGCGCCCCGAGAGAAGGTCGAGATAGCGGCGACATTCCCTAACGGTCTTAGAGTTAATCACGAAACCCGATAGAGATCTTATCGCGGTCTGACTATCAGAAGAGATCGAGATGCGATTGAAAGGAGCATCGTTGACGAGGATCCACTGAGCGGCCCGGTAAATTGCCATCACCTCCGCCTGAAATACACTGCAGTAGTCCGGCAGACGGAGAGAAATATTTAGGTCCAGTTTCCCAGAGTAGACACCGCTTCCAATCCCATTATCGAGTTTAGAGCCGTCGGCATATATATCCAGGACTTCCGGGGGGACGACCGTATTAGGATTCCAGTCATCCCTACTTGGAATCAGAGAGTTGAAACATCTGTCAAGACAAGGACTTGTAAGGACTTTTGAAGAATTATTGACGAGTATGCTGTTGGGATTTTAGAATTCAAGCAGCTTTAAAAGGCCTTGAATGGTGTCTCCATGACATCTATCCTCATTAGAAGACACCGAACATCTATTAAAGAGGTGGCTAAACATTCTAATACTACGCTTAATTGGGTAACAGGTCATGCAAAAAATAAAGGTAAACTATGATGTACCCCTAGTCCTCCACTTCCCATTCTCCCCTTTCCTACATCCTCGCCTTTTTATCCCTCTATTATCTTTCCCTCTGTAAGGACGTTGTACAATGGGTCAATTCGACCTCCGGGTACTGTACTTGTCTTTATTGACAAGTACACGTCCTCTAACCTAACCTAACCTAACCTAACCTATGATATCCCCTCCTCCAGACAGCTATTCAACATCATCCGAGCGACGGTAACGTTAAGCTGATTACTCGAAAACCTAGAGTATGCACATGTATGCAGCAATCTTATGGGACCACACAAGCATACGGCCACCTGCAGAAGGTGAGGACACTCCCCACTCATAACAAAACGTTGTTCTCAAAAAGTATGTCGCGAACACCATAAGCATCGGCGGTCTGTGATACTTAACTGGCCAGTTATAAGAGAAGTCAGATTCAGAAAATTCAATCGAGTATGCAGTTTGAAGTAACGGGTAAGAACGTGTCGGAAATCTCACGGGTACTGTCGAGAAAAGGCAAACCCAGTTTGTTATGGTGGCCACGAAACACGAAAACTTGTAAAAGCATTCATCGATATAAAGTACAACGGACATATCGAAATCAGTTCGTAAGATTCAGAAAATGACGGTGGATCGAGTACAAACTCCAAACGACAGGCAACAATTTTGTTACGAAAATGGAAATGGTGTTTTTTCTTTTACATCGTTTAACATTAAAATTATAAACAAAAACTAAGAAACAATGGACTTGTTTACATGATAACAAACAAAATACACAAACAACAGTGTTTACATTTATAAAGATCCCGAGATGGCAAAGCCACGAATATTCGACTTCAAGAACATGCATATGCATGTGCTATGCAGGAAAAATAGGCCTTTTTTAATAACAACAAAACAGACAAAAAAATAACAAAGTTTTTCAAAATTCTTTCCAATTAAGGAAATGATGTTACGCTACCTATTCGAGCCACGGGTAACCATGGTATTCAGTTTTCCACAGCGTTTGTGATCGAAAGAAGAGAATTTTCTTTTTAATTCTGCTACCAAAAGAAGAGAAGTTTAAAAAAAGAGATGAGCTTGTGGAAAGTATGTGCCTGCCATGTTGTTAGCGAAACTTAAAGGAAACAACACAGAGAGAGAGAGCGAAAGAAGAAATTAATATTCATACTTCATTATAACTTTTTCGCAATTTACCGAAATACGAGCCAAACCCATACAGAGAGAAGACAAAAGAAAATTTTCTAGAAAAAAAAAGCAAAGAAAAGTTAAGAAAATTGGAAGAAGAAGAAAAAATCTTAAAAAATTCATCATTTTGTTGGGAAACGATTTAAAATTTTTTTTTTTTTTTTTTTTATAAGACTTGTTAAGCAGCCACCGAGCTCCTCCGCTCAATATCTCGCAACTCAATGCCATCCATGTATTTGGCAGACCCGCAAGTGTGTCAGTCAGCCAGCCAGCAAGTCTTTTTAAGAGGCTGAGCTGGTAAGAAGAGGCAGCTGAGACATGCAGACGACAACGTTGTGTTGTGAACACAACACAACCCAACACAATCCAGCACAACACAACCCAACACAATCCAACACAACACAATTCAACACACAAGGGCTCATTAACAAGTTTTTAAAAAATGACAGACAAAGACAAGAACAACAACACAGCAGCAACAACAAATTTTATAAAATATATTCCATCTTTCTTACACACACACACACTTACGAGACTTAAAGGAGAAAAAAAAAGGAAAGAATTTTTGCTCAAGTTAAACAGAATCAGGGTTGATGACTGAAATTTTTATTTCATTTTTTATTCGCCCGAAATTGTTTTTGTAAGTAAAAAAAAAAAACAAATTTTTGGCAGTTAAACAGAGAGACATAATAAAACTTTTGATTTAAAAAAAAAAACCCGAAATCAAAAGATAAGAAAAAGAAAAGCAAAGAAAAAGAATTGGGGTTTGTTTGCTCCGGAAAAAAAGATTCCAATTGGTGGGCCCGCTTTTGTAAAGCATTTGTGCCCATGAATTATTGTACAGAGGATTGCGAATGAAAGAGAAATCGAAACTGCAATGAAATCAAGTTTAAAAAATTAAAAATCAACAGGAAAAAGGATTTAAAAAATTTATATTTGAAAGGAAAGTGAATGAAAAATTGATTTGATTTCGTGGCTCGGCAAGAAAACAACTGATAAAAAGAGATTAATTATCGTAAATCGAATCACTGAATACAATAGGAACATTTTCTCTCTGTCGAAGGCCTATTTACTGGATATGAAGGCATACATACAAACATACAGGTTCATACATACACACATAATTGTTCATTACAACCCTTCAGTCAAGATTACGACCTAGTGTCTCTCATCACTTATGTTGTGTGTGTTAATTTTATAAAGGGTGTTTTTTTATAGAGGTATATAACTTTAAATTGCAATAAAGCAACGATGGATTATTGGATTGACATGAATTTCATTTATCCGAAAGATAATCTTGTGGCATTACATTTTAAATATGATTTCTGGCATATGACTGCCACGGCTGGCGCCGATATAGTCCAATCTAGACGTCCAATTTTCGATGACTTTTTCCAACATTTGTGGCCGTATATCGGCAATAATACGGCGAATGTTGTCTTCCAAATGGTCAAGCGTTTGTGGCTTTACCGCATAGACCCAATGACTTTACATAGCCCCCCACAGAAAGTAGTCTAGCGGTGTTAAATCACAAGATCTTGGAGGCCAATTCACAGGTCCAAAACGTGAAATTAGGCGGTCACCAAACGTGTCTTTCAATAAATCTATTGTGGCACGAGCTGTGTGACATGTTGCGCCGTCTTGTTGAAACCACATCTCCTGGACATCATGGTTATTCAATTCAGGAATGAAAAAGTTTGTAATCATGGCTCTATGCCGATCACCATTGACTGTAACGTTCTGGCCACCATCGTTTTTGAAAAAGTGCGGACCAATGATTCCACCAGCCCATAAAGCGCACCAAACAGTCAGCTTTTCTGGATGCAACGGTGTTTCCACATACACTTGAGGATTACCTTCACTCCACATGCGGCAGTTTTGTTTGTTGCCGTTGCCATTAAACCAGAAGTGCGCTTCATCGCTAAACAAAATTCGCTTATGAAAATCGGGAACAACGGTAATCTCGTTTTGGGCCCATTGGACGAATCTACGCCTTACTTGATGATCGTTTGGCTTCAAATCTTGCACGAGTTGGATTTTGTCAGCACGCAAACCAAGATTCTTCCGCAAAATCTTCCATAAAGTGGATGGATCCACAGATCCAATTCCTGTGCTCGATGGCGGATGGACTCATTCGGGTCTCCCTCAATGCTACGCTCTACAGCAGCAATAGCTTCTTCTGTACGCACCGTACAGCGTCTCTGGGGATGTCTCCCTCAATGCTACGCTCTACAGCAGCAATAGCTTCTTTTGTACGCACCGTACAGCGTCTCTGGGGATGCGAGTTATCAATAAGAGTAAACGTGGTGCGAAAACGTTCCATGGTTAATCGAATTAACTGCTCTGATGGACGATTTTGTCGACGATAAAATGGACGTAGTGCGCGATACGTTTTCCGCACAGAACCATTATTTTCGAAATAAAATTTGCACTATTTGCAAGCGTTGTTCAGGCGTGAGTCTATTCATGATGAATTGCCAAAACCAAACTGAGAATAAATCACTTGACAGCTGTTAAATCGGTCGCCATCTTGAAAAGTAATGCCAACTTAAAGTTGTATACCTCTATAAAAAACACCCTTTACATGAGTGGCGGAGACCGACATTTTAAAGTCATTTCCCAACGAAAGATTTTTTGAGAAACTTTTTCATGGCAATTTTTTATTAAATCTCAGAGTTTTTGCCAGAAGACTGGTGAGAGGAAGTCACCGAAAGGAATACTTTTTCTTCCTTTGTTTTGTTAGAGGCATCTAAAGTGGCATTGGAACAACGCGCTTTGGTAAAATACTATTTACTAGACTACGTTGACTACGTTGACTGTTCTCTAATAGACTGCTTAATTTTTAAACCACCTTGTATACAAATATTTTTAGTCTCCAACCTTTAATTTATTAAATTTGAAATTTCGACTTTAAATTTTTTAATTTAATCTCTTAAACACATACCTTTTGTTTTTCAACAACAACAAATAAACCCTCCTAGTCTCTAACAAAATTATTTGGAAATTTAATTTATAAATAATCCCTTTTTTGCAGTTGACCTTTAACCATTAAAAATATTTAAAGCATACTTTTAGGTTTCTCTTTTATTATCTTAGAAATATAAAATCGAAAAATAGATGAATTTTTCCATAACAACGCTTATAAAATCAATTTTCCAAATGATCTTTAACTTTTTTAAAAAATTAAAGCATAGTTTACGGTATTTATACATAACTTTTCATTTATTAAATTTTAAAGCATACTTTTAGGTGTCCCTTTTAATATTTTAGAAATATAAACTCGAAAATGAAATGAATTTTTCCATAACAACGCTTATAAAATCAATTTTCCAAATGATCTTTAACCTTTTTTAAAAAAATTAAAGCATAGTTTACGGTATTTATATATAACTTTTCATTTCTTAAATTTTAAAGCATACTTTTAGGTTTCCCTTTTAATATTTTTGGAATATCAAATAGAAAAAGAGATGAATTTTTCATTTTTCACTTTTCATTTGTTAAATTTTAAAGCATACTTTTTGGCTTCTATTTTAGAAAAAAAAAACTCATTAAAAAGATTTTAAAATTTCCATTATTTTCTACGTGTTTTAGAAATAAAAACTGTTTTCGCATGGATTGCATGAACCCTTTCGATTATTGTTTGAAACTGTTTTTCTATTTTGATTTTCTCTTCTCTCTCTCTCTCTCTCACATTCCATTATCTTTCCAATCAATTAATTTTATGTGCGTTGTTCCGTTTGATTTTGTTCACACACATACACTCATAGACGCTATAATAGTGTGTAGAAAAGTTCAATAAACTTTTTTCTCTTTTGCACATTTTCTCTCTCTTTCTCTTTTCGTCTCTTATACGCAAAACTTTCTTTTTAGTTGTTCAATTGTTATTGTTGTTTTGAAATCTAAATCTCCTTAAACTATGCTTTACATTTTCATAGAAAGTTTTTGTGTGTTTGTGTGCGTGTGCATGTATTCGTTAGTTTTGTATTTGTGGTGTGTGAATCTGTTTTCTTCTCATTTTTTTGATTTTTTATTCCGGCAAATAAATGCTCATTTAATTTTTTAAGTCAATAAATTGCTTAGAAAAGTCTTTCTTTCTCTCTTTTATCTCTTTTGCATTTTTCTCTCTCTCTTTTGGTTGTTTTTGTTAAGTTCGTAGTTGTTTTGTTTGGCATGTAAATGGTTTTAAACTGTCTCTACTAAATATTAATGGGGGGGGGGGTTCCTTTGTGTTTTTCGATAGTTTCTCAAGCGTTTTTTTTTTTATTTTTGTTTTAAAGATAAAGTCACAGTAAAGTCACAGTAAAACGAAAAACTTTAATTTTTTTTTTAGCCCGCATGATTGCTGTACTACGGCAAATCTAAAGGGTCCGCCAAATAACTTTTTTTTTGAAAATCCTTTAAAAAAAAACTCCTGAATATTTTCTCAAATTTCTTTTTTTATTTGAAAGTACAATCTTTCCGGTTAATAATGGAAAATAATTTCATTGAAATCGCTGCCTCGGTTGGCCATGCAGTAGCCTAAACCAGAAGATGACGATTTTGGCAAAAAAAAATCATCTTTTCAGATGAAGGTCATTTTGATCTTGGCGGGTACGTAAACAAGCAAAATTGTCGCATTTGGGGCACAGAAAACCCGCACGCATACATTGAAAAGCCGACGCATCCAAAACGAGTCAGTGTTTGGTGCGGATTTTGGTCCAGAGGCATAATCGTGCCATTTCTCTTCGAAAATGAGCAAGGAGTGGCTGTTACAGTCAATGGCGATCGTTATGGGGCCATGTTGAACGAATTTTTGTTCACAAAAATTGAAGAGGAGGATATTGGCAACATTTGGTTTCGACAGGACGGCGCTACGTGCCGCACAGCCGAAGCTACACTCGATGTTTTGCGCCCTGTTTTTGAAGATCGCATTATCAGCCGCAGAGCTGATGTCGTTTGGCCACCTCGGAGCTGCGATTTGACACCGTTGGACTACGATTTGTGGGGTGCCGTCAAAGATAAGTGTTACGCCGACAAGCCAGAGACAATTGACGCTTTAAATGACAATATTCGTGAAGCCATTGGTGAAATACAGCTGCACACAATCGATAATGTGCTTAAAAATTGGACCGATCGTGTGTAGGCTACTGCATGGCCAGCCGAGGCAGCCATTTGAATGAAATTATTTTCCGTTATTAACCGGAAGGATTGTACTTTCAAATAAAAAAAGAAATTTGAGAAAATATTCAGTAGTTTTTGTTTTTAAAGCATTTTCAAAAAAAAAGAAGTTATTTGGCGGACCCTTTATACAGCAATGAATAGAATATCGTTAGAGGATCCCTTAAGGATTCACGGTAATTGGTTTGCGACTATAGTCCTGACTGACTATCCTGACTTTCATTATCCTCCCTTTCCTTCTTCCTTCTCCTCTTCTCTATCTCCTTTGATATCTTATCTCTCTCCTTCAGGTCGTATTAAAATGGCTCATTTTGACCTCCGAGTATTGTACTTGTCCCAAAGGCAAGTACAGGTCCTGTAACCGAACCTAGGTTAGGTTAGGTTAGTTTAGAGGACGTATATTCGTTAATTAAGACAAGTATAGTACCCGGAGATCGAATTGACCCATTGTACAACGACCTAGTTTCTCACACCACTTATGTTGTGTGTGTTAATTTTTATACATGAGTGGTGGGACCTACAGTTTAAAGTCGACTCCAAACGACAGATTTTTTAAGAAACTTTTCACGGCAATTTTATTTTTGCTCTCAGAGTTTTTGCCAGAAATCGGCTGAGAGTAAGTCGCCGAAGAAATATTTTTTGTATTTTATTTTGATGTCTGGCCTGGGGCTCGAACCCTGGCTTTTACGTCTAATAAGCTAAAACACTACCTACTAGACTACAGCAATTTCAACCGAACCTAACCTAGTCCTGACTGAGGCAATTAGCTGCGAAACTATCAAGCATTGTTTCTTTTCGTTGAAGGATTCTCTAGTGGTCCAAAGTTAATCATTACAAGCCTTTTAGTGAGGATTTCAACCTAGCTTTTCACATCATCCCTCGATGAATGTGCTCATTTATGAGTGGAGGGACCTACAGTTTAATGTCGCCTCGAAACTGTGGATTTTGGCGAAACTTTTCGCTGCAATTTTATCTTCCTCTCAGAGTTTTTGCCAGGGGACTGGAACTGATAGTCCCAGTGGGCAAATTGTTGAAGTCCTTAAGGGTTCAGCACCCATGTTACAGCCTTGTAGCCTCTTGGTTGCCTAAGAGTATCACTGTGAAGCCATTTTTATATGTAAACCAAGACAGTTTCTTCCACATGTGCTATGGTAGCCACACATGTTTTTCAAAAGATTTCTTCTCTTCACAAAGAAAGATTTCTTGTGTGTATTGGCTTTTTTTTTTTGTCTTGAGCCGGAGGTGGAAATCTTCGAAAGACACTTTTGTTCCAACAAAAGAGTGCACGATTCACCATCGCTGGTGCCTACGTACTAAACCCACCCCCTACACTCTTCAATCACTCTCCCTCCGCGGGACTGCCGTAAGGTATTACTTCGCGGAGAGCTGGTTAGCTTGAAAGCTTCGTCACATTAAGTCAAATTTCGCCTCCGTTCCTCTAGTCTTCGGAGTACTAGCATAACTTCAGCCATTCTCTGGCTATATTGACTCCATAGAATCCTACAGTTCAACAGCTCTTCCGTTTCTCCTGGCCATCTAAATCTGGTACAGCATGTTAGAATATGCTCCGCATCTTCCTCCTCGTCTACACAGTTTGGGCATATAGGAGAAGTGTCATGACCAAATCTGTGCAGGTACTTCCTGAAGCACCCATGACCAGTTAGGAACTGGGTCACGTAGTAGTTCAACTCGCAATGTTCGTTCTTCATCCAAAGCGTTACATCAGGGACAAGACGAAATGTCTATCTTCCCTTTAGACTGATCTCCCATCGTGACTGCCATTTGTGCCTTCGTTCCTCCGCTTTTATAGCCGCTATTTGTCCCCGGTACTCGAGACGGCGAAGGTATATCCTTCTCATCTCATCCGCCAGTATATCTATGGGTATTGTCTTTGCCAATACCAAAACTGCTTCATCAGACACTGTCCTGAAGCCACTTATCCGTCTAATCGCGCTTAGACGATACACCGAGGACAGTATCCTCCTCGTCGTCCCCACTGAGAGTGCCTCCGACCATATTGGGCAAGCATACAGCATTATCGACGTTACTGCAGCCGAAATTATCCTCCTTTTGAATGGACCTGGTCCTCCAATATTTGGCATCATCCTCGCCAGTGCTCCCTGTATTACAGATGCTTTTTCACCGATGTATTTCACGTGCTCCTTGAAGTTCAATCTGTCGTCGATAATCACTCCCAGGTATTTTATCGCCCTCTTCGATTCGATCGTTGTGCCTCCAACGGTCAATTCCATCTTCTCTACTATCTTCCGGCCGCTTATCAAGACGGCCTCCGTTTTATGTGCAGCAAGTGTGAAACCTGCCTCATCCAGCCATGCTCCAACATTTCGAATCGCTGTGTTCGTTTTCTCCTCTATTTCTCCTACCGTTTTTGTATGGGCTGTATATATATATATATATATATGTGTGTGTGTGTGAGAGAAATAAAATCATTCAACTGTGCATGTGTATTATTAACACACATTCAATTGCTTTTTCTTTCTTATTCTTGCCTTTGATTTTCGTTTTTATTTTTCTCTTAAATGTTTTTGTTGTTGTTGTTCTTATTGTTTAGTGTTGCATTTACTAGGTACGTATGTACATGTGTACGTATGGTACGCCAAAAGGTAATTTTAAATGAAAATTGTTTCGTTTTTCTGTAATTTCTTAAGTTTCTTACGTTTCTTAAGATTCCGTAGTTTTTTCGTCACGTAAAAGTTTCACTTGTTTTTTCTTTTTGTTTTGCTTGGCAAGATTTCATGTGTTGTGCTGTGTTGTGCTGTGTTGTGTTGTGTTGTGTTATGCTGTGTTGGCAAAAAGTTGTCAACAAATTTTTTTTTTTAAAGAAAAGTTGAAAGGTTGTTGAACGCATACATGCTCGTATACATAGTTATGAGATGAGGGTTATTTTATGTTGAAAAGTTGACAAAAGTTGCTTTTAAAGCAATACGAATGAAAACAATAAAAAAATGAAAAAGAAAACAAGAGATTTATTTTTTTATTTATTTTTATTTATTATTATAATGATTGTTTTTCTGATCAATTATCTTATAAATTACAGCACCAGAATCAAATGAGTTACATAATACATTGAAATTATATTAATCCAAAAAAAAAATAAAATAAACAAAAGAATAAATAAGAGATAATATAACAAAGTCAATGAAAATTAAAACGATAAATTTATGAAGTTTTGTAATTAAATCGCACTGCGTTGCTAGTAAATTGAATATTTGGGGGGGAATGGTTCCAGAGATAAATGGTATATATATAAAACTGGTGAAAAGAAGCACTCTTTCGGTATTTGAATGTTCGAATATTATTGTTCCTCGCAGACGAAGTGAATACTAATTTGTTATAAAGAGAGTCAGGTTTTTTTGGTTGTTATAATTTTATGTAAAAAAATAAGATTTTTAACCCTCATATAATCATCGAGGTGCATTCCAAGGACATGTACTAAATACGAAGATATATGGTCAAATCTTTTCAAAGCAAAAATATATCGAATAATATTATTAAACGTTATGTTGAGCTTTCGTTTCAAAGTCATATTGCATCCAGCAAAAATCTCAAAGGCATATAAAAGAGAAGGAATTAAATACGTTTTTGCAATCAGCAAATAGTGCAATTTTATTTCGAAAATAATGGTTCTGTGCGGAAAACGTATCGCGCACTACGTCCATTTTATCGTCGACAAAATCGTCCATCAGAGCAGCTTTCGCACCACACGTTTACTCTTATTGATAACTCGCATCCCCAGAGACGCTGTACGGTGCGTACAGAAGAAGCTATTGTTGCTGTAGAGCGTAGCATTGAGGAAGACCCGAATGAGTCCATCCGCCATCGAGCACAGGAATTGGTTCTGTGTCCATCCACTTTATGGAAGATTTTGCGGAAGGATCATAAGCGATTTTTGTTTAGCGATGAAGCGCACTTCTGGTTGAATGGCTACGTCAACAAACAAAACTGCAGCATTTGGAGTGAAGGTAATCCTCAAGTGTATGTGGAAACACCATCCAGTTACATCCAGAAAAACTGACTGCTTGGTGCGCTTTATGGGCTGGTGGAATCATTAGTCCGTACTTATTCAAAAACGATGGCGGCCAGAACGTTATAGTCAATGGTGATCGGTATAGAGCCATGATTACTAACTTTTTCATTCCTGAATTGAATAACCATGATGTCCAGGAGATGTGGTTTTAACAAGACGGTGCAACATGTCACACAGCTCGTGCCACAATAGATTTATTGAAAGACACGTTTGGTGACCGCCTAATTTCACGTTTTGGACCTGTGAATTGGCCTCAAAGATCTTGTGATTTAACACCGCTAGACTACTTTCTGTGGGGCTATGTAAAGTCATTGGTCTATGCGGTAAAGCCACAAACGCTTGACCATTTGGAAGACAACATTCGCCGTATTATTGCCGATATACGGCCACAAATGTTGGAAAAAGTCATCGAAAATTGGACGTCCAGATTGGCCTACATCCGCGCCAGCCGTGGCGGTCATATGCCAGAAATCATATTTAAAATGTAATGCCACAAGATTGTCTTTCGGATAAATAAAATGCATGTCAATCGAATAATCCATCGTTGTTTTATTGCAACTTAAAGTTCTATACCTCTATAAAAAAACACCCTTTATATCAGCCACCCTGTATGGCGCCATTTTATTGTGGTTAGGAAAACCCAAAGGGATGGCGTAGTTAGGATTACGTAGAAAATTCCAAAGCCCTGTTAGTCTAAGATGGTTATTTATTTATTTATTTATTTATTTATTTTATTTATTAATCATAGCACAACAAGATAATAATCTTATAAATGAAAGTGCTATGGGAGGACATCAAATAGGAAAAAGTAATAACAAATCGCTCATTATATGAGTAATGAATTGTTTCAAGTACAGTATAAATAAAAATGAATAAGAATAATAACATGATTTAACCTCAGGAAATAGCAATCGATACCAAAAAATTAGGGTAAGAAAATGAGTATATGTAAAAAACTAAATTAGGAAAGATACAAATATAGAGAAAAATACAAACAAGGAAATATATTCATATAATGAGATACAATGAAACTTAAATAATAAATTAGAAAAATGAAAATAATTAATCACTAATAAAAATGAAGAGTAAAAATGTATAAAACAATCAAAATATATCACAAACTACTTAAACAGATTGTATAACTCCTTTTTGAACTTAGTTGCATTGCCTATGTTCTGAATATAATTAGGTAGTGCATTCCAAAGACTGATGGTGTGTATAAAGAACTGTCGTTTCGACAAAAGAGTCCTATGCCTTAATTGGATAATTTTCCTACCGCGGTTGGATCTAGCAAATCTAATCCTGCTAAATAAGTATACTGGCTGTTCCAAAGTAATAATCTTATGGAGGAGAATTAGGCACTTAATATTCAATAGATTATCAAAATGAATACCACATATCTGGTAAGAAAATTGTGATATATGGTCCCGACGTCCCTTAATAAATACATATCTGGCTATGTTATTATAAGCCAAGTTGAGTTTCCGCCTATCATCCGCATCACAGTTTGCGAAAATTTCCGATCCATATAAAAGAACAGGAATCAAAAACGTTTTTGCCAGTTGCAGGCGTATAGCAAAAGGAGTCGAATCTATAACAGCCCATAAGTTCCTAAGCATACCATAAACTTTACCAACGATGACATTAATGTGGCTAGACCATTAAAGATAACACCCAGATTAGATGCCGATTCAACAAAATCAATTTTATTCCCCCTGATAATAATTTCCGGCACATCAAACGCTCTCTTAGACCTGGAGAGCAATAAACATTTCGATTTAGAGGGATTAATACAAAGTCCATTAGCACTAGCCCAGTTGTCAATTTTCCGTAAATCATCGTTAATCGTATCTACACATAGTCGGATATTATCAATACAAGCGCTCCTATAGAGCTGAACGTCATCAGCGTACATATGTACGCTACAATTATCCAAAACATCAGGCAGGTCGTTAATGTATATACAGAACAAAAGGGGCCCTAAAATTGATCCCTGAGGAATACCTCTTCCAACGTGTACCGAATTCGAGATGTTGCCGTTTAGGTAAACTCGTTGAGATCTGTTAATGAGATAGGAACGTATAAGGCTGCAAGCTGAATTAGAAAAATGAAAGAGGGTCTGTAGCTTTCTCAATAATATTCTGTGATCAACTGTATCAAAAGCCTTAGTGTGATCCAAAAGAACCAAAAACGCTATGTAATTTTCATCCAGCTTCAACCTAAGGTCATCAACTACTTTGACTAAAGCAGTAGTGCAGCTCCTAGCTTTCATAAATCCCGACTGTTTATCAGATAAAAAATTATTACTCGTGAGATAATCGTTCATTTGTCTAGCTATGAGGTTTTCCATAACTTTGGACAGGAACGGAAGAATGGCAATTGGCCTGAATTCATTGTTAGATTTAGGAATTGGGATGATTTTTGACCGTTTCCATTCATCAGGGAAGGAGGACATAGTTAAGACTGAATTGAATACATGAGTAAAATACGGTAAAAGTCTAGGTGACAAAGCTTTTAAAAACAGAGGATCTAAGTCATCAGAACCAATCGCTTTCGATTTCACAGAAGATAAGCATTCCAAAACCTCGAGCTGACTAACACAACGAAAACTAAAGGGGTTTTCTAGCGGAACAAAACAAAGGTCATCATATAGGTTACTGTCAGGTGTAGGAACATTAATATTGACAAATTTGTCATTCAGAACGTTTACATCGACATCAGGAGAAGTATTATGGCATTTATGTCCAATACCAATATCGCGGATTACCTTCCATTTAGCTCTATTATCTAATGCGGAAGCGAACTTCCTGCCGTAAAACATTGTTTTTGCAATTTTAATGTGTTTGGTAACCTCGCTACGAGCGGCTTTATGAACGGCTTTCAGATCATCCGTTCTGAACCTCTTCCATCGCCGATAGGCAATGTCGCGCTTATCAATTAATGCTTTAATTTCAGCATTAAACCACGGTTGGTGTTTGGCTTTAACAAGTTTTGTTTTGATAGGAACACAACTGTCATATAGCAGACGCACATTTTCCTGAATTAGTGCCACCTGGTCGTTTACATTACCCAGTGAGTAGATTTGATCCCAACAGATATCATCGACACTTCTGTTCAAAACTGTAAAATCGATACTTTTAAAATCACGGTATGTAATATACCTGTCCTCATGACTCGTAGACAGATTATAAGTTAAGAAGAGAAGATCATGATTGGAAAAGCAAGAGGCTGAAATTTGATCATATAAAGATCAGAGAACTGATTGTCTTCTTTTCTTAAATCGACTTGGCATTCTTTACACGACTCTCTGAGATGCTGATGAAGCCATATTTTAGCTCAGAATCCTTATCCCTTTTTCTTTTTCATTATGTTGAGCTTTCGTTTCAAAGTCATATTGCATCCAGCAAAAATCCCAGAGGCATATAAAAGAGAAGGAATTAAATACGTTTTTGCAATCAGCATCCTTAAAGTGTTGAGTCTGCCATAGGGTTCTAATCTGCCCATAAACTATGCCACATGCTTGATTAATGTGATCCGACCATGTCAGCGAGCTATAAAAAGTAACGCCCAAATTTTTGGCTGTATTTACCAATTGAATTTTTGTCCCATTAAGAGAAATATTCAAATTCCCTTTCAATACCGCCGGAATTTTGCCAATTAATAAAAACTTGGACTTAATAGGATTAAGAAGTAGTCCATTTGCAGATGCCCATTGATAAATTCTATCTAAATCAAAATTTTTCGTCGTTTTCGAACAACTTAGATAAAGTTGTACGTCATCAGCATACATTTGAATTTTGGAATATCTGATCTGCAAAGGAAGGTCAATTGCATGCATGGAGTAAAAAAGTGGGCCAAGTATGGACCCCTGTGGAACACCTCTGCTTGTAAATAAGGGTGAAGAAACAAAACTACCATTGACAACTATCTGTGATCTACCAATTAGATATGAAGATATTAATTTTGTTGCCAAGCTTCAATAGCAGCATTTGATGGTCAACAGTGTCAAATGCCTTGGAGTGATCAAGTAAGACCAAAAATGTTAACTTACTCTCATCTAGATTGCCACGAATATTCTTAACCACCTCGTTTAATGCTGTAGTGCAGCTGTGTTGAGGTCTAAAACCACACTGACGGTCTGTTAGTCGATTATTGTCGAGTATGTGTTTATAAATTTGTCCATGAAGAATTCTCTCAAAAACTTTTGATATGTAGGGAAGGATAGATATTGGCCGGTACACACCATCATTTTTAGGCGCCTTCCACTCAATTGGAAAAGTGCTAGTTGTTAAAATCGTGTTGAAAATGTGATTGATATGACGTATTATATAAGGCAGTATAAGTTTTATAAAACGTGGATGGATGTCATCTAATTCTCATCTCATTTTTGGTAATAAAATATTATTTTAATTACCAACACGATAATAAAAACTGCATTTACATGCAGGCATATTATGAAGAAGAAAAAAGAAACTCAAACAAAATATTTAAAAGAAGAAAGGAAAGGAAAACATACTTTCATGTAGTCTGCGAAAAAAGTAGTCCCTTGCTGATGAAATATTCGTCGTTTATGTGTGATAAAATAGCAAATTAATGACTCCCACACAAAAATTTAAGACAAACAAAGCCCCTAAACATTGACATCGGCAGTTTAAGTCGCTTCATTGGAAGCTCTAAGTGGTTCCAAGACAAGGGGATAATTGACATGAGCTGTGGTATCACAATGGGCCCCATGTGGCCTAAGTGCGTCCATCCGAATTGCTTGGGGAGACGGCCACCTAAGCCCCTCGTGTTCTATCTGACACCTCTCCAGATGGCGAAAGAAGTCCAATGTCTGTCTCACTAAATATGATGAGTTCCGCAGAAATAAAATATGTAAAACAAAATATAAATACTGAAACTAACTGCGGTTGTAAATAGCAGCACATGTACTGGACTACGCAATCACAGAATAACCTCTCCGTATACTGATCTAGGCAATGGGAATCTATAGGCAGTGCTGCATCTAAGCACATTGCATACGATAGTGTTAGGTTCATAGCTATGATGACAACGATCAGTTTAATCAAAGAAAATAAAGTATAAAGAATGTGCATTTGAACATATTTTGGAATGTTTTTCAAAAACATTTCATGACGCGGGGGGAAAGATAGAAGGAAATGATACAGACACCAAGAGCGTAACAATGCGTTGTTCTCATCGTGCGTTTTTGTTGTTTGACCACTTTTTATTTATTTTTCATTCGTCGGCACCAATGTCCCTCAGGGGAAGAACATCTTCGGCTTTTTACACACATAGGACACGAATATCAAGAATGGTCGTTAAAAAGAACGTAAAAATCTTGCCAGTTTTTAAAGAAGAAGGTTCATGTCGCTTTTTTCAGACTTCAATGATACACCCAAAGAAATATCACAGTAGAATTCACTAATATCAATGAGAAATGATTTCGTTTTTTGGAAGAATACTTGTCAAGTTAAATACAGTGTCTTTAGGGATTAAGTGCAGTACAATTTTTCTATATTTTCCGATCACATATACATATCATTGGGTTAATGAGTAGACTTGAAATTATTACTAACAATTTTCCTCTAGGTTAACACATGCCTATGGTTATGGATTAGTGAGTGAGAGAGAGAAAATAAGTTGAGAGAATTTATTTATTTACAGCCATAGAAAAGTGTTAGTAATATACTCTTTTTTACTTTCATTTCATCAACATACATATGTAAGGCTGTCTATCTTTCGCTTAATAATTTTAGATAAATAAAACTAAAATAAAACATCGATTTTATTATTAAAAGAACATAAAGCTATCCATCTTTGGCTTGAAAATTAGGCCATGTTTTTTAGATAAATAAAAATAAAAAGAATAAAAAAACAATTTTTTATTAAAAGAAAAAAAAACAAGCATTCCAAAGCATTTAAAAAAATTATACTATATGGGACAAAATAAAAGAATGAAATACGCCGAGCTAATGACATAGAACATTTTTAACACAAAATATTCTTCGAGTGTTATTCTGAAATAAAATGATAAAGCATCCGCAGCACATGTATTCTTATCGCAGTCTGATCGACAACTAAATCAAAAAACACAAGAATACATACACATGTATGTACATACGTACGATGAGAGCAACACATTGTTACGCTCTTTGTTTGTGTTCATTTTCCTTCTGTCTTCCTCTCCCCACACCCAGAAATTATTTAAAAAAAAAAATTTGGTGAGAGCGGGTCGTGATGTTACAACCCGCCATAAGAAATTTTACTTCTACATGATGCGCATTCTTTATATCCATATTCTTTGGTTTAATGCAATACAGGCATAATTAATCATTACAAGCCTTTAGTTAGGATTACGACCTATCTTCTCACACCACTTACATTGTGTGCGTTAATTTTATACATGAGTGGCGGGATCTACAGTTTAAAGTCAACTCTGAACGGCAGATTGTTTTTTCATGGCAATTTTATATTTTCTAACAGAGTTTGTACCAGAAATCTGCGGGGCGGAAGCCGCCGAAGAATTATTTTTCATATTTTTCGTTTTGAGCATGAACCGTGATTTCATGCCTAATAAGCCAATACACTACCTACTAGACTATATGATACAAGTCGAAATTTAAATTAAACAAAGTGCCTCGTGGTCTGATAAATCGAGAGAAGCTTTACAGAACCTTACTGTGCCATGGGAACCAACAGACAGCAATTCAAACTGGTTCAAAGTCCCTTTTAGAGGTTACCAAACTACCTGCAACTTAGATCAAATGAATCTAACGACTCTCACAGACTTCTAAACGGATTTCCCTTTGATATCCTCCCATATGACATATAACAACCCTAGAGGAGATATTTGTAATCGAATCACAAATGCTTGTATTTATAAATTTTTATTTTCTTCTTTTGCGCTGTTGATTATCGTCTCTAGCAAATTGTCGAAATTTTATTAGAAAAAGATTTCCTGTGTCGCTTGCTGAATATTAAATATGTGCACTTAACGTTTTTGTAAATGGATTTGAAGCATTTCTTGTTTTGTCAATGCTTTTAGCATTTATTTGCTTAAAAATCTAATGAAATTTTAAATAGAATTTCTGTGACTTTATTTGCTGGGTTTTTTTCTTTCTTTCTTTCTGTTTCTCATATGAAACGTGCACGTGCATGATGTTAGTTGTACATATTTTTTTTTGCATATTTTTCTAACGATGTTTTCCAAATTCAGATTCAAATACAAATTCGGTTTCAGTTTCAGTTTTTTTTTCCTTTTTTTATTTTGAAAACATGCCAACATAATTTCCTTCCGGTTGTATTTTTTTTTTTGGCGCGCTCTTCTATACAATATTTTGTTTTCAATAATAACAACAACAAATAGCCTTGCATGTAAGAGATAAACATGTTCAATCATAAGCATACATCAGTGTATGTGTATGTAGGCTCTCAATCAGCAAAAACAAAAACCGAAAAAAATCTAAGAAACGAAATCAAATCAAACCAAATGAAATGAAACGAACTGCCAACTACACAAGTTTGCTGGTTGTATACAAAATAATCGAAGAGGCATTTGTAATGTGAGTAGAACAAGTAAAAAAACGAGAGAGAGAGACAGAAAAATTTAAGTAGAAACCAAACATAAATGCAATCAATGTTGGAATGGCTTTGGTGTTGTTGTTTTTTTTTCTCATTTTACGGTTGTTTTGTTTTTCACATACATTTCAAAGGCTAAATGTAAACAAACGCATGAACAAGCAAGCAAGAGCACACACACACTCTACTAGTGCTGTTGCTACAACTACTACTGCTGTTGGCCTGTTTAACTGTCAACACAATTCGTATTCATAACAGACTTTGAATTTTCAATTTATTTTTTTCCATTCATTCTCTCTCTCTGTCTCTCTATGCCTCTCAATTTAAAAGCAAGAAATACCCGCCATTACAATTTCTTTTACACATGCAAACACATATGAATATCATATATACGTTACATACAATAAAAATACGTGAGTATACTACTTTTAGGCTGTCTAATGGTATGTTTTCACATGAACTCTCATACATATGTGTGTTCAATGAGTATGAGGCATAAGTATGTGTTGCTTATTTGTATACACAATTTGTATGTCATTTCAGTTGTTATTGTATATTTTTTCTTATTGTCTGTCTCTGTCTCTCTCTCTTTTTTTCGTATTTTACTTTCTCTATCTTAATCATCTTGTAGTTGGTATTTGTTATGCTTGATGATGTTATTTTTTTCTTGTTCTTGCTGTTATCATTATTGTTGTTGTTGTTGTTGCTGTTGTGTAAATACAAATGTTGTTACATGTTGTTGCTGGATTTCTTATTCTTAAAGCTGTTGTCATTGTTGCCGTTGCCGTTGTTGTTGGCAACTCATCAGCAACACTTATGCCACATACTCGTCTCTCTTAAAACAACTTGTTTTCCTTGTTTTTGTTTTTGTTTTTGTGTATCATTATCATACTTCTTCTTCTTCTCATTTTAAACATACAAAGTGTTGGGAAAAACAAAAACAAATACACTCAAACATGTAGACTTTTTAAATACCTACATATGCGAGGGTCAAGCAGGAAATCAAGACGAATGCTGTTAAACATATGCACAATACTAGTTACCATTGCAGATATTGAAAAAACCCAGAAAATATGTGAGTAAATCAAGAGAATACAACCCAGAATACCCTTGGGAATGACCTGGTAACTTCTGGTAACTTCTGGAGAATACAAATTTAACGGTTAACAGAAACCAGCATAAAATCTAAAGGAAATGAAGTTCACTCAACTGGTGTAAAATCCTTCTAAAGGGTGTTTTTTATAGAGGTATAGAACTTTAAGTTGCAATAAAACAACGATGGATTATTCGATTGACATGAATTTTATTTATCCGAAAGATAATCTTGTGGCATTACATTTTAAATATGATTTCTGGCATATGACCGGCACGGCTGGCGCGGATGTAGTCCAATCTGGACGTCCAATTTTCGATGACTTTTTCCAACATTTGTTGCCGTATAACGGCAATAATACGGCGAATGTTGTCTTCCAAATGGTCAAGCGTTTGTGGCTTTACCGCATAGGCCAATGACTTTACATAGCCCCACAGAAAGTAGTCTAGCGGTGTTAAATCACAAGATCTTGGAGGCCAATTCACAGGTCCAAAACGTGAAATTAGGCGGTCACTGTGTGACATGTTGCGCCGTCTTGTTGAAACCACATCTCCTGGACATCATGGTTATTCAATTCAGGAATGAAAAAGTTTGTAATCATGGCTCTATGCCGATCACCATTGACTGTAACGTTCTGGCCACCATCGTTTTTGAAAAAGTACGGACCAATGGTTCCACCAGCCCATAAAGCGCACCAAACAGTCAATTTTTCTGGATGTAACGGTGTTTCCACCACAAACACTTGAGGATTACCTTCACTCCAAATGCGGCAGTTTTGTTTGTTGACGTAGCCATTCCACCAGAAGTGCGCTTCATCGCTAAACAAAATTCGCTTATGAAAATCGGGAACAACGGTAATCTCGTTTTGGGCCCATTCGACGAATCTACGCCTTACTTGATGATCGTTTGGTTTCAAATCTTTCGCAAAACCTTCCATAAAGTGGATGGACACAAATCCAATTCCTGTGCTCGATGGCGGATGGGCTCATTCGACTCTTCCTCAATGCTACGCTCTACAGCAGCAATAGATTCTTCTGTACGCACCGTACAGCGTCTCTGGGGATGCGAGTTATCAATAAGAGTAAACGTGGTGCGAAAACGTTCCATGGTTAATCGAATTAACTGCTCTGATGGATGATTTTGTCGACGATAAAATGGACGTAGTGCGCGATACGTTTTCCGCACAGAACCAATATTTTCGAAATAAAATTGCACTCTTTGCAAGCGTTGTTCAGGCGTGAATCTATTCATAATGAATTGCCAAACCAAACTGAAAATAAATCACTTGACAGCTGTTAAATCGGTCGCCATCTTGAAAAGTAATGCCAACATAAAGTTCTATACCTCTATAAAAAACACCCTTTATATAAACCACCCTGTATGGCGTCATTTTATTGTGGTTAGGAAAACCCAAAGGGCTGGCGTAGTTTCCCTACTTTATACACAATTTCATCCATGAGAGGCGAGGCGTACAATTTAAAGTCGGTTTCGAACGACAGATTTTTGAGAAACTCTTCATGGCAATTTTATTAACACTCAGAGTTTTTGCCAGAAATCTGCTGAGAGGAAGTCGCCGCTAGAAATATTGAGATATGTATATGAGCTTGGGTTTGAACCACGGTCTGGCGTTTAATAAGCAAACACGCTGCCTTATAAGCTACGGCGACTTCTGACGAATCTAATGAAGTTTATGAGGATTACGTAGAAAATTCCAAAGCCCTGTTAGTCTAACATGGTTAAGAAGAGAACGGATTGTCTTCTTTTCTTAAACCGACTTGACATTCCTTTCATGACTCTCTGAGGATGCTGAAGAAGCCATATTTTAGCTCAGAATACGGCGATGCTTTACTCCTCATTCTCTTCAATTCAATTTCCTCTAAACTCTTATTTATTTTTCTGTAGACTTAACAGCCAACCCTCGTAGTTTGCTGTAATATCTTAACATTATACTTTTTATTTCATTGCTGATGTTGATGTTGATGTTACTATTGCCGTTGCTGTTGCTTTTTCTACACGTTTTTTGTAGAGATCTTGTTTGGTGAATTGAATTTTTAATTGTGGCTGTGGCTGTGACTGTATCCAGTGTCTTCGTGTCTGTGTATGCACATCTCTGCTGATGATGTGTGTGTGTGTGTGGGTGGGAGGAAAGCGATTGCATGTAGATGTGTGTGCCATTTATGTATTGTTGTTATTGCTGTTGTTTTAATTATAATAATACCATACTTTGTACAGATTTTTATAACAACTGCTTGTTATTGTTGTTGCTGTTGCTGTCGCTCTATAGGCATTGAATTGCATTGCAAATGTAAAACGATAACGAAATGCGACACTGAGATGTGAGGCCGAAATGTGATGTTTGTGGTGAGTTGTGTGTGGTGTATTGTTTTGTTTTGTGTTGTGATGTTTTCATGTCTTTAACGGCCTTTATTTGTTTAAATCACTGGGTATTTTGTTTCGATTATGGTTTGTTTTTTCTTTCTCGTTTGTTGTGTTTTAACAACAATTCTTAAAAGTTCATTAAAGGCTTGAAGAAAAGACACACAATTTTTGTTTTGTTTTTTTTTGGCTATGCATTGTTTTATAAGAATAATAAAATAAACAAAAATAAAAACAAAAGAAAATTACGAAAATATTATTGAACTGCCAGAAAAAAAAGCAAAAAGAAAAATGGAAAACGAAAATACAAAAACAAAAGGTAACAGAGAGAAAAAAGAGGAAATAAATTTTCTTGCTTTAGTTCTGCTTAAATATTCCTTGGATTAAAAATTTATGGCATACATTTAGGCAGCCACAGTTACAGTCTCAGTGAGTGATTGAGTGAGTTGAGTTATTTTTTGTTTTTTTTTTTTTGTGTGCTAAACACACGTCAAAAGTATTCAATGTTTGCTTGTGTTCTTTAATGCAAAATTCATAAATTTTTGATGAGAAACATTAAAATGAACTCTAGGAACGAATGAGAAAAAGGCACAAAAATAATAGAAAACAGAAAAGCCATTAGAAATAATAATGTTAAGCATACATTAGGGGGCTGTTTTTTTTTTTAAATGTTAAAGCTAAAAAACATACATAAGAATAAGATAGACAGACTAAAGCATCCAATTTGACAAGGTAATTTTATTACAGTTAAAAATATTTTTGTGTAGAAAAAAAACAAACAAAAACCAAAAATTTCTGCAATTTTTCCAAACAAAGTGTTGAATTATACTTTTAGGGGCAATTTATTTAAGATTAAAGGCTTAGAAAAAATTTTATTAAGGAAAAAATACCTTAATCTGTGGAAAAGGCAGAGTTTTTTTTTAAATTTTTTAGTTAAATTGGAAATATTGAAAGCAATGTTTTAATAATGGCTAGAAATCGAACTCAAAAAAATGTCGAATAATTTTAGGTATCTTTAGGAAACTGAATGACAGTAAAAACTGAAATTAGAGCACGCACACACCCGGGGATGGACACTTGTAATGACAAGCAAGAGTCTGATGTAGCCCAATACAAGATCGGTAAAATCGGAATACTGTTTCTTACATTGTTTGCTGTTTTCATTACCTTGTCAACATTTTTTTCTTTATTAGGCACAAACGTCAACATTTCATTGTGTTATTGGCGTATTAAAACAGTATTTCAACATCTTATTTCAGTATAAAAGAAATTTTAATTTTCAGATTTTGTTGCCTATCCCAAGGGGTCATTTCTTATGAAATAAGTAAAGCATACTTTAGGGATTTGTTCAATTATTTACTAAATTTATGAATTTTGTTTCAAATAATAAATTTAAAGCTTAATTTTAATAATTTAAAATCTTTTTAAATTTTATTACAAAAAAATTCCTTTCAGCCGAAGAAAAAAAGAAAAACGAGAAAAAATTTTCTTTTTCTCTTAACAAATAAATGGCAACAAAATCAAAGGCAGCACAGTCTGTAACATTTTTTTTTTTAACCCAATTATATGAGAAAAGATATGAAAATTTATGAAAAAAATATTTTTAAAAGCAAAACAGAAAAAAAAGAAAAAAAGAAACCCACTTCAAATAAATTAAAAGAAACAACAACAGAGAAAAAGGCATCACAAAATGAAAGAATGAATATAAAAAAAACCAGAGAGAATAAAACTAAAAGCACAAGCCAAACCAAACCAAACCAAAACAAAGTGAACAAAACTAAAAAAAAACTTAACAAACAGCAACAAAGTAAAGAAATATTCTATATAGGCTAAGGCAAGAACAACAACAACAACAACAAAGTCTATAGTATAATAAAAATAATGAAGGCAACCCGGCAACCGTTAGAAGTTAGCTGCCAGAGATTTAAAAGGAAAAACAGCAACAGCAACAGAATCTGTATTTTAATCCTTTTTTTGTTTTGTTTTTCTTTGCGAATAAAAACAATGAAAAACGAAACATAAAAACTTTTATAACAACCATCCGTAGTAAGTCGTAGTAACAGATTGAAAATTAAAGCTTAACGATATTACATAGAACGCCTAAAAGTATGCCCGAAAAATCGTTTTCAACAGAAATCTTTATTGTTTTGAATGTGATTACGACTGTGTGGGTCATCCATATAATGCAGGATTAACGATGTGTGTACGAATAATAAAAATCACTTATGCATGATGTTAACGAACAACAACACCAACAACAACAGCAACAGCAACAGCAGCAGCAACAGAATAAAACATTAAAAATAATAGCAGATGGAAAGCCTACACACAGTCCGCTTAATGGTGAATAAATGAGGGTATGCTTTATAAAAATACGTTACAAAACAAAACAAAAACAAATTACAGAGAATAAGACAGCCAGCCATATCTCTTGTACACACACACACACACACAGTTTCACTTCTTAATAAAAAATAATGTTAAACCGTAATATACATACTACATCTCAAATGCCTAAAGACTTGGAATAAAGGGGTTCTACTCTTTGCTCTCCATCCTTCTCTCTCTCTCCCTTCAGTTATTTCTACGGCGCTCTTACATTTAATTCATTGCCTTTTACTTGCATATATACACACTAACGTCTCAATTTTAGTATATTTCTTCGTCTTTTTTTTTTGCAATTAAAAGGCTGTGCAAACGCTTTTGCTTTTTGCCAAAAATGTGGCAAAAAAAAATTGGGGTCACAAACACACTCATATATGTATATATATATATATATATATATATATATATATGTATATAGAAGATTTTAAAAATCCATTTTATTAGATTTATTCTTAACTCCTCATCATTATTAAAGTGTTATTGAACACAAGTTTAGTTAAGAGAAAAAGAAAATTGTCGTCTTCTCTACCTTTAAATTATTTTCTTTAAGAGTTTTTTGGCTGACAAAGAATATAGATTCATTGGGAATAGTCTGTAGAAAAATATTGTTATCGGAAAATTTTCTATAGCAAATAATAGTTATCAAAAATTTTTCTTTAGAAAATAATTGTTATCAAAAAATTGTCTATAGAAATTAGTTGTTATCGAAAGATTTTCTGAAGAAAATAGTTGTTATCGAAAAAAATTTTGAAGAAAATAGTTGTTATTGAAAAAATTTTTGAAGAAAATAGTTGTTATCGAAAAATTTTCCATAGCAAATAATAGTTATCGAAAAATTTTCTATAGAAATTAGTTATCGAAAAATTTTCTATAGAAATTAGTTGTTATCGAAAGATTTTCTGAAGAAATTAGTTGTTATCGAAAGATTTTCTGAAGAAAATAGTTGTTATCGAAAAAAATTTTGAAGAAATTAGTTGTTATCGAAAAATTTTCTGGAGAAAATAGTTGTTATTGAAAAATTTTCTGTAGAAAGTAGTTGTTATCGAAAAATTTTCTAAAGAATGTAGTTGTTTTGGAGGAATTTTCTATAGAAAATAATAGTTATCAAAAATTTTCTATAGAATATAATAGTTATCGAAAAATTTTCTATATAAAATAATAGTAATTGAAAAATTTTCTATAGAAATTAGTTGTTATCGAAAAATTTTCTGGAGAAAATAGTTGTTATTGAAAAATTTTCTGTAGAAAATAGTTGCTATCGAAGAATTTTCTATTGAAAATAATAGTTATCGAAAAATTTTCTATAGAAATTAGTCGTTATAGAAAAATTTTCTGTATATAATAATAGTTATCGAAGAATTTTCTATAGAAAGTAATAGTTATCGAAGAGTTTTCTATTGAAAATAATAGTTTTTGAAAAATTTTCTATAGAAAATAATAGTTATCGAAAAATTTTCTATAGAAATTAGTTGTTATAGAATAATTTTCTGTAGAAAATAATAGTTATCGAAGAATTTTCTATAGAAAATAATAGTTATCGAAAAATTGTTTGTGGAAAATAGTTGTTATCGAAGAATTCTCTATAGAAAATAACACTTATCGAAAAATTGTCTGTAGAAATTAGTTGTTATTGAAAAATTTTCTGAAGAAAATAAGCATTATCGAAGAATTTTCTATAAAAATAATAGTTATCGAAGAATTTTCTATAGAAAATAATAGTTATCGAAGTATTTTCTATAGAAAATAATAGTTATCGAAGTATTTTCTATAGAAAATAATAGTTATCGAAAAATTTTCTGTAGAAAATAGTTGTTATCGAAGTTTTTCTATAGAAAATAATAGTTATCGAAAACTTTTCTATAGAATATTGTAGTTATCGAAAAATTGTCCATAGAAAATTCTAGTTATCGAAAAATTTTCTATAGAAATTTTCTACAGTTATAGAAAAATTTTAATTATCAAATAAACTAGTATGCAATTTTTAAAATTAAACCATTTGGTTTTATTGCTTTGGCTTGGTGCAAAGTATTCTTTAAATTATAGCTTAGTGTGACATACTTTAAGGCTCAAATCTTTTTAGTGTTATTTTTAAAAACAAAAAGTTGTAAAATTGGTTTAAGAAAAACTATTTCTTGCAGGAGGCTGTAAGAGTAAAGCTTGCTTCGTGTAATTTATTAGAGTTAGTAGCTCTGACAAATTGTCACAAATTTCTTACAATAGCCTCATACCCCTAAAAATATGCTGTAGATTTGTTTGTAGTCTTAAATTATTGTATTTAAAAGAGAGAAGGAGAGAGAAACGACAAGAAAATACAAATGATTTGAGTTTGTAAATCAATGATGGCTTTCAACACTTCTTTTCTTTGGCTGTCTTAAATTTATTTCTTCAAAATAAACAGGATTTACAGCTGTGACTGCGGCTGACAGGTTTTCCTGACTCTCTGTCTGTCTGTATGTCCTACGGAGATTGATTTTTATTTTTCATTTCATTTTATTTTGTATTTTGATTTTATCTGGAGTATAAATTTCTTTTGTGGCTTACAGCATAAGACAACCTGGCGGGAAGTAACGCGAAGAGCGCCAGGAAGCTGAAGATGCAGCCTTTTTTTGTTTAACGTAAAAAAAGTGTCAATAAATTGGTAAGCCAATGCTGACAACAAATGAGCCAACAGCTGTAATGGTGTAGACGAAAGACTTAAGCATTTACAATGGCTTTTAGTTTAACACGGATGATTTTGTACGTACAACGTTACAGAGAGAGAAAGAAACGAAGTCAGAGACTGAAAATGAGCAGCATTCACCAGGTTGGTTACATGACATAAAAATAAGTGAGTGAAAAGTCGCTTACCTTGTGTGTGTGTATATGTTACAAGAAAATTCAATTTAGTTCGTATTAAAAAATTGAAAAAGTAAGAAAAAAAATGAAAAAGAAAATTAAACTGTTGCCTATTTAAAGGAGGAAATTAAAAAGTATATATAATATCTACTTTTAGGGGTAAGACAGAGAAAATAATGTTTAATTTATGACATGAAATTAAGTGTCAAAAAAAGAAAATTAGAAAGAAAGGAAAAAATGTAAAAAGAAAATGAAGGATGCACCGCTGAACTCATGCTAAAGTTTTTATTCCAATGTATAATTTAAGGCTGTGGAAAAGTTTAAAACAAGAATTTTCGTTAAAAAGTTATTTGTAAAATAAAAAAAAATATCGATTAAACTCGACAATAATAACACGAATAATAATAGAGAGGTAATGCCCCTCAAAAAAAAAAAAAAAAAAAAAAAAAAAAAAAAAAAAAAAAAAACATCTCACTGTAATAATTATATCAAAGCAACTGTTTTAGCTGCCTTCTAGGTTAGGTAAGGTAAGATGGGGGCCCATTCAATTTCAACCCGAGGAAAACAAAACATTCTATGGAGGAAACCATCCCGAGTTCAATCCGGTTATTGCAACAATAATAAAACGGCCCCCAAAACCTTTGCACAAATTGTTCTAATTTCACTGGTCGCTTTGAGGCCACTTAGTAGGGTTTACAACCAATTGAAGACATTGCCATAAGCGACTGTTCCATAAAAAGTTTATACTAAACCATCTCATCCAAGTAGGGTTAGCCCTGTTGCCTTCAGACATCCTTCCCAATCTGCCCAAGCACGTCCTTTACGAAAGAAAAAAACTTCGTTTGAAATTTATTTGAACTTTTTGCCATTTTATTGGCCAATTTCTTTTAAATTTAATGATTTTTCTCTCTAAATCCTGTAAATAAATGGCCAAATAAAAAGAATTTATTGCCTACTTTTAGGTGATTTATATTAGAAAATCTGAGTAATTTAAATAAAATTGGCAATATTATCTCATTTGCTATTACAATACAAGATTATGCGTTGCTTTCTTGTATTATTTTTTGCTATTGTCTCGTAAACTTAACAAGTTTATTATGTTCATAAATTTATTTCCCTTTTATGCAACAATAGAAGCAAGAAACATTAAGTAATAGGCCACCCATAGCTTATTACCCTCATCTTCTCTTTTTATTCTTTTTGTTACTTTTTTTTCTTCCTTGGAATACAGTGTTAATTATTCGCACTTTGTAATGCCAATTTAATTAATTTGTGATTTCATTTCATTCTTTTTTGCTTTTCTTTTCTTTTTTTATTTATTGTGCGTTTTTCTTTCGTTTTTTTTTTCTTTTTTGCTTTCATGTCATAATTTTATTGCATACTTTTAGGGTTCGTTTTTTTAAAGGCCACTTCATTGTATACTTTTTAGTGTTTCTCCTTGATTTCGCATTCGTTTGTTTTTGTTTTTTTTTTTACTGTTTACAGTTATTACTGTTGTTCGTTGCCACCAAAGCAATTTCATAAAAATCCATAGAATTTTTACTACTCACGACGACCATAAAAAGGATTTCCAATAAAAATAGAAAATTTATGTTTTCCCCTCCAAACAGGGATGGGGTGAGAAGTGTAGGGCATATAAAAATGGGGGAAAAAGAAAATATTGTGATGCTTAAAGAAAAGAAAAAATGAAAATTAAGAATTCGTAGAGGCTTTAAAAGGGATCCATAGCTTTGATAAGTTCTATTAAAAGAGGTATTCGGGGCTATTGTAGTTGCAGGACTGTTGGATCGAGTTTGTTGTCGACAAACTAGTTCCTAGTTCCCTTAGGAGTTGCAGCAGGAAAGACGTATACGGCTTGGCGCCCATATCTGACCATTGGCTGACTGGAGATGTTGCCTGTATTTGTAAAGGGTGTTTTTTATAGAGGTATAGAACTTTAAGTTGGCATTACTTTTCAAGATGGTGACCGATTTAACAGCTGTCAAGTGATTTATTCTCAGTTTGGTTTGGCAATTCATCATGAATAGACTTACGCCTGAACAACGCTTGCAAATAGTGCAATTTTATTTCGAAAATAATGGTTCTATGCGGGAAAACGTATCGCGCACTACGTCCATTTTATCGTCGACAAAATCGTCCATCAGAGCAGTTAATTCGATTAACCATGGAACGTTTTCGCACCACACGTTTACTCTTATTGATAACTCGCATCCCCAGAGACGCTATACGGTACGTACAGAAGAAGCTATTGCTGCTGTAGAGCGTAGGATTGAGGAAGACCCGAATGAGTCCATCCGCCATCGAGCACAGGAATTGGATCCTGGATGTCCATCCACTTTATGGAAGATTTTGCGGAAGGATCTTGGTTTGCGTGCTTACAAAATCCAACTCGTGCAAGATTTGAAGCCAAACGATCATCAAGTAAGGCGTAGATTCGTCGAATGGGCCCAAAACGAGATTACCGTTGTTCCCGATTTTCATAAGCGAATTTTGTTTAGCGATGAAGCGCACTACTGGTTGAATGGCTACGTCAACAAACAAAATCCTCAATCTGTATGTGGAAACGCCGTTACATCCAGAAAAACTGACTATTTGGTGCGCTTTATGGGCTGGTGGAATCATTGGTCCGTACTTTTTCAAAAGCGATGGTGGCCAGAAAGTTACAGTCAATGGTGATCGGTATAGAGCCATGATTACTAACTTTTTCATTCCTGAATTGAATAACCATGATGTCCAGGAGATGTGGTTTCAACAAGACGGCGCAACATGTCACACAGCTCGTGCCACAATAGATTTATTGAAAGACACGTTTGGTGATCGCCTAATTTCACGTTTTGGACCTGTGAATTAGCCTCCAAGATCTTGTGATTTAACACCGCTAGACTACTTTCTGTGGGGCTATGTAAAGTCATTGGTCTATGCCATGGTAAAGCCACAAACGCTTGACCATTTGGAAGACAACATTCGCCGTATTATTGCCGATATACAGCCACAAATGTTGGAAAAAGTCATCGAAAATTGGACGTCCAGATTGGACTACATCCGCGTGACCAGCCGTGGCGGTCTATTTAAAATGTAATGCCACAAGATTATCTTTCGGATAAATAAAATTCATGTCAATCGAATAATCCATCGTTGTTTTATTGCAACTTAAAGTTCTATACCTCTATAATAAAACACCCTTTAGTTGCGCTGATGTGATAGAGGAGGACATAGTTTATCACTTTCTTTTGCGGCTGTCCAGCCCTTAAAAATTTCCGTCTCAGTTACACACGGCTTTTGTGAGTGCTAGCTCACATAGCTCTTCGTGAAGCACATTCGATCTCTTGGTAGGAGAAATAAATGAGAACGTGGGACCCAAGGCGACTGAGAAATCGAGAAGTTGCATATTGCAAGAGGTCTCCAATCCCATGGAATTGTTGGGCCTTATCTGGCCCGTTTAGAAGCTCTAGATAATTAACGGGTAGCAGTAGATAAATCCAGTTTGGTGGTGGTTCTTACCAAGTTCCGGCAAAAATCCATTTAAATTTTCCACCCATTTAATGCTTCAACTCCTAAAAATATGCTTTAAATTTGTAATTGTTTTAATTTCCTTCCACAATAATTGCTGACTTCCCGGGGATTTATTGTACAAGTACAGACCCGAGAATCAGCGTGTGTAAGAGTCCATATTTCATATTCATTTGCCAGCATAAGTGGCACAAATGATTGCATTTGCTGTGCCACAATAAAAGAACTGAAATGGAAAACTTTGCAACACAAATTATGTATTGTCGTCGTCATCGTCATTCCCATTAAATTGTGTGACTGTTGTGCTGTTACTTCTGCTTCTCTTATACGAACAAAATTTAATGACGCTGTAGAATTTTGTGAAGCATCACAGTGATTACGAGAGAATTTCTAAACAAAACTGGTGCAATACAATTGTGATCTCGCTCGCTCTCTGGTGGTAAAGAGAAAAAACTTCTTCTAAAGCAGACATTAGCACTACTAGACGACCAAAGCATGAGGATGCTTAAGATTTTATCTTTGATTTTCTATGGCTGCTGGTGCTGCACATTCACATTCATTCACATTCACATTCACATTCAATTCCGGGTGCTAAAGCCAACTGCTAGCAACGGTGTTCATTTGTGGCTGTACTGTTGCCGCCACTATTGTCTTGTAATGTTAAATGGTGACTCTCAATGAGAGTGTATAGGTGTGTATATGCAGGTAAATGCTTAAAATTAATTTTTAATCATATTTTTTAAAAGCTTTTTGAAAAGCCAACACAAAATTATAAGCGCTGTCATTAAGTTGCCAACCAAAATGAGGACAGCTAAGCAGAGAACAATGGCTGGAAGCTGGATTTCTTTCTTTCTTTTCCAAAGACTTTTGCAAAACTAAGGCAACTTATTCATGGCATTCACAAAATAAACGAAACAAAGTTTCTATGATAATAATTAAGCATTAAAAATCGTTTCAATAGCGCAACAATGGTTCTTAAGCAACAGTTTTAAAGCATACTTTTAGGTTGCTTTAATATTTAAACTTTAGAATGTAAAAGAAACATATTTTAAGGCGCAAAAAACACCATGAACGTTATGTAGAGTCATGAGACCCTGCACTTGCAAAAGATGAGTGCAATTAAAAACCCATTTCGACGAATTGAGATACCTTAAGAGGTTATCTGGATTAATATGTGATATTCCGAAGATGTAATGTAAGCACCTTTTGACAAACACCATAACTTACTTAATTGGTCATTACAACCCTTCAGTCAGGATTACGACCTAGTTTCTCACACCACTTATGTTGTGTGCGTTAATTTTATACATGAGTGGGGCGGGACCTACAGTTTAAAATCGAGTCCGAACTACAGATTTTTGAGAAACTTTTCATGGCAATTTTTATTTACTTTCAGAGTTTTTTTTGCCAGAAATCTGCTGAGAGGAAGTCATCGAAGAAATATTTTTTGTATTTTGTCTTGATGTCTGGCCTGGGGCTCGAACCCTGGCTTTTAGTCTAATAAGCCAACACACTACCTACTAGACCACGTCGACTTCAAACAAACAAACACCATAAGACGATGGATTTTAAAGGTTGGACAGCCGCAAAATAAGTGATAAACGGTCTCCTTCTCTATAACATCGGCTTATTTACAACTGGAATCGCATTAAACTATAGTCCAACCCGTCGAGCATGATCTGTTGCCAGAAAAAGCCCAATAACCACAGCCACCAATCCGGATACGTCTTACGACTAGATGGTATGGACCAACTAAGTCTCCAAATCAAGTTGGATCAAGGAGTCCTGCAACTAGAATTTACCCATGGCCCATGAAGCCAATTTGTTAGTCTATTAAATGAAACCTAGAACCCTCACAATCTGAGGATATAACGGGTGATTTTTTAGCTATTATCTTTTTGGCAACACTGGTTTAAACAGCTCACGCACGTTTCGTGTTTTGTTCCACTGTCAAACATGTTCAGTTTGGTCTATAATTTAACCATGAATCGTCTTACAAACGAACAACGCTTGCAAATTCGTTGAATTTTATTATCAAAATGCGTGCTCTGTTAAGAAAGTTCATTGCGCGCCCTTCTTCCATTTTATGGTCAGTTTAATCGAACCACTGAAGCAACGGCTATTCGGGCTATTGTGACTAAATTCCGCAACAAATTTACATTGTTGGGGACATTAAACCATCAACACGCTTACCGTAGAGTGCGAACTGAAGAAAATATCGCAGCTGTATCGCGGCCAGTGTTAGTGATGACCATCAGTTATCGATTCGTCGCCGTTCGCAGCAATTGGACCTCAGTTACTCAACAACGTGGAAAATTTTGCGGAAGGATTTACGTGTGAAGCCTTTCAAAATACAGCTGGTGCAAGAATTGAAGCCGAACGACCTACCGCAACGCAGAATTTTTGGTGAATGGGCGGCTCTTGGAAAGTTGGCCGAAGATCCACTTCTTTATCGAAAAATTGTGTTCAGCGACGAAGCTCATTTTTGGCTCAATGGATACGTAAATAAGCAGAATTGTCGATTTTGGAGTGAAGATCAGCCAGAAGCATTGCAAAATCTACCAATGCATCCAGAAAAAGTCACAGTTTGGTGGGGTTTATGGCTGGCTGGTGGCATCATTGGACCGTACTTCTTCAAAGATGCTGCGAATCGTAACGTAACTGTGAATGGTGAGCGCTACCGTGAGATGATATCCAACTTTTTTTTTGCCCAAAATGCAAGAGCTTGACTTGCATGACATGTGGTTTCAACAAGACCACACAGCACGCGTAACAATGGACTTATTGAGAAGCGAGTTCGGTGAATATTTTATTTCACGTTCGTGACCGGCCATATGGCCGCCTAGATCATGCGATTTAACGCCTTTAGACTATTTTTTATGGGGCTTTGTTAAAGCTCATGACTATACAGACAAGCCCGCTTCAATTGACGCATTGGAAGACAACATTGAAGCATTTATTCATGAGATAACGGCCGAAATGTTGGAAAGAGTATGCCAAAAACTGGACTAAGCGGATGGACCATTTGAGCCGCAGTCGCGGTCATCATTTGCATGAAATAATCTTCAAATATTAAATTATATGGACCGTACTATCGATTCAAATAAAGATTTCATGCATTTTTCTGAATTTTATGTGTTTTTTTTTTGAAAAATTTTCCTCTGGATCTTAAAAAATCACCCGTTACAATCGACAAATCCTATGATCTAAGAGCCCTCCACAATTTGTACTCTTCCGCAACCAGGGCTGGATGTTTTTCAACACCTAGTGGCTAATGAAGGAGTTCTGTTCGTAGTGCATTGAGCGAAACAAATCATTGAACACATGGTCATAATAGAGAGAGAATGTAAAGCGCTACAGCAATTGAATTTTTTGGGAAGTCGATAAATGTACAGAGGCAACTGAAGTGCGTAGAACCAGAGAACAGAACAATGGAGAGCCTCCTGTCGTAATAAACAATCGTATGATTTCGGGAGCAACTCATACGCCGTGTTTTAATAGATGGAAGTTCCATACTCATTCAGGTTTTCAACTGCTTTAGAACTCATTCTACTTTAACCTCAGTTTTCGCTTTCGCTAGCTCAACTTTTGTACTTTTTCTGCATAGAGTCACCTGCAGGATCCTTCTGATCATTAAATAGCAGGAGCCTTTATATGACACACGACATATGGAAAGAAACCTGCTCCAGCCGTTAGGAAAAGTGTTTCTGTAGAATGATAGCTGCTCACACACACCAATACAAAAAACTTTCATCCATTCTCACTCCCTTTTCCTCTCATTTTGTTTAGAAAAAGCACAGAGTATGAGAAGAGTAAAAAGAGTGTGTATTTGGCAAGCAAAACCTAACGAAACAAAAAACAAAAACACAGACAGCCTGTACACTGAGTTTCACTTATTGTTTGAATGTGTGTGTGTGTGAGCGTGTAAGAGTGTGTGTGTATATAAACCAGAAAAATTGGTATATGAAATTTATACGATTTTCTACGTGCATATGTATGTGTATTGTTGTATATAAGTAAAGAGTATTGGTTACATTGTCTAAGAGATTTATCTTGCAAAACAGAAATTGTGCCGGTTGCTCTAGTAACCGACAAATTTCTGACGCCATCATCACTAACATCCTCAACAAAACGAAAAAAATACTTGAACAGGAAATTGTACACTTACAGGGACAACAAGCACAAGCATACACACACTATGCACACAACATACAGCCTCATACTCTGTTTTACAGGGAAAAAGAAAGGAAGAAAAATCAAGAATGAGAAAAAAATTACCAGAAATTTTTTCCTTTTGATTTCAATATTTCAAGGAAAAAAAGGTCACCTTAAATTTTAATTTATAAAAAGCACGGAAATTAATTTCTTATTGCAATTAAAATTAAGAGAAACGGTTTGGAGTTACTTTCTTAAAGGCTTCCATTAAAAATCATGGCTTTTTACGAAAAAAAAAAAAAAAAAAAAAAAAAATTGAAAGCAACTTTTAAAAATGCATCGTTCTCCGCCAAACGGGTAACAAAGTTGCTGATGTGAATTAATTATCGATAACCATTAAACATCTTCTCAACGCCGTCAATGATAGAATTTCGCCACTCTTAAGGCGAAAATCATATATTCCTATGTAACACTCGTCTTTCTCGGCCAGGACATCCATATGTGGTCGATTGGCCAGTGGATCGCACACTGCATTACAGAAAAAGTACGTTTTTTAGTCGGATTATTCGTATGTGGAACTCAATTCCTGCCGAGGTCTATCCTGTTACTTATGGTATAAAAATATACAAGCCTAGTGTCCACTCTTAAGGCGAAATTCTAGACTAGCGACACGTGAAATATTGTACAACAACACTGTGCCTAGAGATTCACAGAATAACACTCACAGGCATAGCAGCCAGATAAATGAGACACCAAATCGTCAAATATTTGAGGAAAAATCGTCAAAAAATCGTCAGAAAAAATTAGTAAATAATTGTTAAAAGTTTTTAAAAACCAAAATTATTTCTATTGTAGTAAAACATATAAAGTCAATGTATGTACATATCTGAGTTCAAAAATAAAACATTTAACAGAGAATTTATTGGAAATTAAAAGCTAACGTCCCTCATCTTCATTTGTATATTATTTTTCCAAAAAAGGGGAAATTTTATATCATTTTCAGGAAAAAATTGTTTAAAGTTTAAACAGTCTCTCCCAGTGTTGTTTATTGACATATAAGGGCAGCAATAATATTCATCATCTGAATATGCATCATCTTAATCTATGGGTGGTGTAAATATTAAGGAGTCAGAAGCTCTTGACATTCTAAGCATGAAAATTCAGTGTAATGTTGGCTGCAACCGACACATTTTTCAGTTCCTTCAGTTCCTTCTTATTTATTTATTTATTTACTTATTTATTAATTACAATACAATTACAAATTATATTCTAATTATATACGAGCGGAGTATCTTGACCATAAGCTCGGTGTAGTGTCAAAGATCAGAGTCTCTGGTGGAAATCGAACCCACGACCCTTACGCTAATAGTCTAGCACACTACCCTCTAGACTACCAGGGCACTCTCCTTCTTAAGAACTTATGATCTTACTATGTACACCATTTGTAACCGACCGAGACTGGAATACAACTCTCATGTATGGATCGGTGACTCAACATCTATTTTGAGGTTTCTCGAGATGTACAGGAGAGGCCGTAGTAGCTCGTTAATGACGGTAGTGTATCCAACTCCATTGAAGCATTGGAGCATCGTTGCAATGCGGTTTGTGTTTCACTGTTGTATCGCGTCGACAAAAGGATTTTGCTTGAACGAAATAAGGCAACTTGATCCCGAAAATCATATATTCCTACATAACGGTCGTCTTTTTTTTTCATATGTCGAGGACTGGACGAAGGATAAAATGCTGTTGATGGTGTTTTCTATGATCTTTCAAAAGCCTTTGATCTTGTAGATCATGATATAATGTTAGAAAAACTTCAATTCTATGGTGTTAGAGGAGTCGAACTAAACCTGTTTAAAAGTTATTTGAATAATAGAAAGCAATATGTTGTATTAAACAATAGCAAGAGTAGTCTTGGCAATGTGGAACATGGTGTACCACAAGGCAGTGTATTGGGCCCACTTTTATTTACAATTTACATTAATGACATCAATAACCTTGAGCTCTGCGGAAAACTGTATATGTATGCCGATGACATATCACTATTTTACCCATACAAACATGAAGCCGTTTTAAAAGTGTATATGGAAAGAGATGCTGCCCTAATTTCTGAATATATGAGGTTAAACAAATTAATTCTTAATTCATCAAAAACCAAAGTTATAAGATTTAAACCATACATAAACACTAATGCACCAAAGTTTAGTGTTTTTGTAGATGGAGAAGAAATTTTTGAAACAAACGCAGTAAAATATTTAGGCGTGACTTTGCAAAGCAATTTGTCGTGGAACTTGCATATTAAAGACATTAAATCAAAAATATCTCCAGTAGTTGGACTCTTATACAAATTTAAATACAAATTTGATGAAAAAACAAAACTAATTATATATGAGGCACTAATTCAGAGCCATTTGAATTATTTGGTTTCTATATATGCATATAAGAATAGCATAGAGCTGCAATCTCTTCAAAGAACACAAAATAAAGCACTCAAGAACGTCTACAACCTTCCAATTAGGTACCCTACCTTAAGATTGTACCAGGAAATTGCAAAGAATATATTACCTATAAACGGAATATATAAAAAGCAAGTACTTCTTTTTGTATTTAAATCCCTACATAACATTGGCCATAGCACAATAAAAATATACACAAGCCTAGTGTCCATAAACGCTGTTCTCTCTATCCTTCTTCCCATAACATATTTTCATAGCTCCAAACACAATGCCATCCATCCCCTGACTGTTGGTCGTACGAACAAAAATAATTGTCTGCAACGACAAGTGATAAATTATTCTCAACTACGAGGTTATTTAGGAGTTGTAATTTTGTGGCTTTTAAGGGATTAAAAAGGAATAAAATACATAAAAATCATCACAGGTATTCGAAAGTAACTTAAAAATACAATACTTTACTACTTGTAATTTACTAACATAAATTTCCAATACATAGTAACAATTGCAAAATAAATACAAAGCTTAAAAGTGGCTTTTAATATGTATACTAAAGTAAAGAATATGATGAAAATTTTTAATATTTAAAAATCTTCAAAATAAGGGCATAAATCTGGGAGCTATGATTGTCAGGCCAACCGCGGCAGCCATATTAATGAAATAAAAAACCATTTCCAACCGGAACAGTTGTAAAGGGTGTTTTTTATAGAGGTATAGAACTTTAAGTTGCCATTACTTTTCAAGATGGCGACCGATTTAACAACTGTCAAGTGATTTATTCTCAGTTTGGTTTGGCAATTCATCATGAATAGACTCACGCCTGAACAACGCTTGCAAATAGTGCAATTTTATTTCGAAAATAATGGTTCTGTGCGGAAAACGTATCGCGCACTACGTCCATTTTATCGTCGACAAAATCGTCCATCAGAGCAGTTAATTCGGTTAACCATGGAACGTTTTCGCACCACACGTTTACTCTTATTGATAACTCGCATCCCCAGAGATGCTGTACGGTGCGTACAGAAGAAGCTATTGCTGCTGTAGAGCGTAGCATTGAGGAAGACCCGAATGAGTCCATCCGCCATCGAGCACAGGAATTGGATCTGCGGAAGGATCTTGGTTTGCGTGCTTACAAAATCCAACTCGTGCAAGATTTGAAGCCAAACGATCATCAAGTAAGGCCTACGCCTTCGTCGAATAGACCCAAAACGAGATTACCGTTGTTCCCGATTTTCATAAGCGAATTTTGTTTAGCGATGAAGCGCACTTCTGGTTGAATGGCTACGTCAACAAACAAAACTGCCGCATTTGGAGTGAAGGTAATCCTCAAGTGTATGTGGAAACACCGTTACATCCAGAAAAACTGACTGACTGTTCCTGAATTGAATAACCATGATGGCCAGGAGATGTGGTTTCAACAAGACGGCACAAAATGTCACACAGCTCGTGCCACAATAGATTTATTGAAAGACACGTTTGGTGACCGCCTAATTTCACGTTTTGGACATGTGAATTGGCCTCCAAGATCTTGTGATTTAACACCGCTAGACTACTTTCTGTGGGGCTATGTAAAGTCATTGGTCTATGCCATGGTAAAGCCACAAACGCTTGACCATTTGGAAGACAACATTCGCCGTATTATTGCCGATATACGGCCACAAATGTTGGAAAAAGTCATCGAAAATTGGATGTCCAGACTACATTGGACTACATCCGCGCCAGCCGTGGCGGTCATATGCCAGAAATCATATTTAAAATGTAATGCCACAAGATTATCTTTCGGATAAATAAAATTCATGTCAATCGAATAATCCATCGTTGTTTTATTGCAACTTAAAGTTCTATACCTCTATAAAAAAACAACCTTTACTTCACAGCAAAACAATAAATTTGATCAAAATTTTAAACTATTTTTGTTTTATTAGAATTTTTAAATTTAAACTTTTAGATCGTCAACCTATTATTTTTACTCACATTATGCTCATATTAAATATGTATGTAAAATTCATAATGCAGAGAACATATGTATGTGACGTATGCGTTATATTTAATTCAATTCGGTTCATACATGTCAAAATCGAAGTTTTTCTTTATTGCATACTTTTCAGGATTACTATTCCAGTACATGTAATATGACGCGTATGAGTAATATATTTCAAATACAATTAAAAAGAAAGTATACCCCTTATAATTTGGAATTAACCTGGATGATAGATTTTTCGATTCTATGCAATTCTAGGCTATATTCTAGAATATATTCCAGGAATATTACAGGGTGAACAAAGAAGGATTCAAATACCTGCTGAATGTGTTGATGGCAAATTTTGATTAGTAACAATTGCAAAGTAAATGCAAAGTGGCCTTAAAATGTCTTTTAAGTTCTAAAGTAAAGAAGATGATTTTAAATTTTAATTTTTAAAAATCGTCCAAATAAGGGCGGGCATAAATCGTCAAATCGTCAATGTGATATTTTTAGTGTTCAAAATCGTCAAAATGACGATAAATCGTCAAATCTGGCCGCTATGCTCACATACCGGCCTCGTGAAATAAGCGAGACGATACAATGCCAAAAGCAAGTGCTTATATACCGATACCCGAAATGCAGGTTACAGGAACGCAAAGTCTCCATATTGAATGGCTTGAAGTCAGATGGCAAAATTAAAACAGTCAGGCTTGTAAAATGAATACATTTTTGTGACGAATTAGACGAATTAGCTCTAAGCTAAATATTCATGGCGTCATAATGCTTACTTAATTGGTCATTGCAACCCTCTAGTCAGGTTTACAACCTAGCTACTCACGAATTTTAATCAATGAGTGGAGGGACCAACGGTTTAAAGTAGATTCCGAAGGACACAATTCTGAGAAGCTTTTCATGGTAATTTTTGTTTACTCTCAGAATTTTTCCCAAAAGAGCGCTGAGAGAAAGGCGCCAAGGTAATAATTTTTCCAAATTCCAAGCCAGGAGTTGAATCATAGCCTCTCGTCTAATAAGCCATAAACACTGCTTACTAGACTATTGTTACATAAATCGAAACGACCTAATATCGTTTAACAATAAAAAACGATAAACAAAAGCTACCAGCTACACCAACACAATACACACGACACAATACACACTAATGAACGTGTTGATTATCTAAAGCTGCACACACACACATATGTACAACGAACCTGGTTGCACCTGGTACCAACAACAGCATGTATGCGAAAAAAATGGATGGACAACGTAAGCAAGGTGCGCAAGCGGTAGTGTGGTGCCGGTAGGGCTCTCGAGAGGGCGGGGGCGGGAGCCTTCCGCATCGAGAATGTTCGTCATACTGATTGCGTGCGTATATAAAAGGGCAACAAGGCCAGCAGTCAGTCAGTGTTAATTCAGTCAGTCTTGTCTGAAGACGCGTTGCGGTTGGAACGTACAAGCGGCATTGCTTGCAAAAAGTTTGTATACAGGGAAGATCTAACGAACAGTTGTTAGTGTTAATGCGGACAGAAGTGTGAAATAGAATAGTATACAAGCAAATTGTTGTTGTATCGTTAAGTTGTATACGGTGGCACACAAAAGTAGTGTAAATAATAAAGAGAGTTTAAGAAAAACTAAACACATATTTGTTTTTACTTGGTTTGCAATTAACGAACTCATATTTAAACGTTTTTAAAAAGGTAAAAAACGTAACACTATATACATACATACATAATTGGTCATTACAAGCCTTCAGTCAAGATTACGACCTAGTTTCTCACACCACTTATGTTGTGTGTGTTAATTTTATACATGAGTGGTGGTAACCAAAGTTTAAAGTCGACTCCGAACGACAGATTTTTGAGAAACTTTTTCATGGCCATTTTATTTCACTTCCAGAGCTTTTGCCAGAAATCTGCTGAGAGGAAGTAGCCAAAGAAATATTTTTTCACATTTTGTTCACTTGGAGATATCTGACCTGAGGTTTGAACCATAGCCTCTCGTCTAATAAGCCACACACATTGCTTACTAGACTACGGTGACTTCAATACTGCTTTTTATGGTTAAGATGTTTGGTTCCATCTTGCAGCGCAATCAAGTGATTTACTTGCGGTTAACATTGGTCGAACTCGGGCAAACCTGCCGACACCCATTCAGTAAAGGTAACCGTAGGGTTGCAATGCGTTCTATACATTCTTAGTTTGTTGGAAATGCTGGAAAGTGATTAAGGAATTGAGAGATTGCCTGGACCGATAAGGCTTTCCATTTCCTTTCCTTAACCCAATAAATGACGAAATAAATGAACGAACCTCCATAAAAACAATACAAATTTTCACTAACGCTTTACAAACATAATTATTGGTCTTATCTTCTTATTGCTCTTCGTTGATGAATTACTTTTCTTGTGTTGTTTTTTAATCATTTTTCTCCCCAAAAATTTTCTTGTTTTCCCAAGAAATTAACACACGAAATTGCAACAAAAAGAAGATAAAAAACAGACGCCGATTGCGTTGTGTTTCAGTATCCATTGACAGCAACACTTTTGAAAGCGATAAGAAAGAAAACCCAACACCAGCATTGTATGAAAGTGTTTCGTAGCGCCTAACAGTTATGGTCACGGAAAAAGGATATTTTTCAACTTAAAGGAAAAATGAAATGAAATGAAAAGAATACTGATACGAGACCGTTTTTCAGTCATTTTCTTTCTTTTGGTTTTTGTCTTAAGCGAAGGTAAGAAAATAATTGACAGCTTTGAAGATACTTATTCAAGAAAACAGAGAGAGGGTGGGGAAGGCAATAAAACTTTTGTTTTTGGAAGAGAATATCCACACAAACATTATCAAACAGCTGGTGAAGATTCAATTGGAAAATGAGTTCTGAAATCAGTTCTTCTGAATGGTTGTACTACACGGCTATAGAGAGCCTTATTGCTAAAGGGGCTTTGGCATTATCACCAGCTTCGTCAAACAAAAAAAAAACCACGTTCCCTTCTTCTATACCTTCTCCAAAAATTTTGAGAACCTAGCCAACGTGCTAGGCTTTCCAGAATGCGGTGTCCAGCATAGACAGAAACCCCATATCCAAGCAAGAGAAAAAGGAGCTGTTTTATATATTTTTTATACGGATTCTGCTAACTTAAGCTAGAGGTAGGATAGGTGCTCTCTTCTACTCCGGAAGAGTAAGTTGGGTAGAGGAATTTATTCTAGTCTCATAGTGGCTAAGGGTACCTCCATGGGGGGTCATATAGGAAGTTGTTTATAAAGGGTGTTTTTTATAGAGGTATAGAACTTTAAGTTGGCATTACTTTTCAAGATGGCGACCGATTTAACAACTGTCAAGTGATTTATTCTCAGTTTGGTTTGGCAATTCATCACGAATAGACACACGCCTGAACAACGCTTGCAAAAAGTGCAATTTTATTTCGAAAATAATGGTTCTGTGCGGAAAACGTATCGCGCACTACGTCCATTTTATCGTCGACAAAATCGTCCATCAGATCAGTTAATTCGATTAACCATGGAACGTTTTCGCACCACGTTTACTCTTATTGATAACTGGCATCCCCAGAGACGCTGTACGGTGCGTACAGAAGCAGCTATTGCTGCTGTAGAGCGTATCATTGAGGAAGACCCGAATGAGTCCATCCGCCATCGAGCACAGGAATTGGATCTGTGGATCCATCCACTTTATGGAAGATATTGCGGAAGGATCTTGGTTTGCGTCCTTACAAAATCCAACTCGTGCAAGATTTGAAGCCAAACGATCATCAAGTAAGGCGTAGATTCGTCGAATGGGCCCAAAACGAGATTACCGTTGTTCCCGATTTTCATAAGCGAATTTTGTTTAGCGATGAAGCGCACTTCTGGTTGAATGGCTACGTCAACAAACAAAACTGCCGCATTTGGAGTGAAGGTAATCCTCAAGTGTATGTGGTGGAAACACCGTTTACATCCAGAAAAACTGACTTTTTGGTGCGCTTGATGGGCTGGTGGAATCATTGGTCCGTACTTTTTCAAAAACGATGGTGGCCAGAACGTTACAGTCAATGGTGATCGGTATAGAGCCATGATTACAAACTTTTTCATTCCTGAATTAAATAACCATGATGGCCAGGAGATGTGATTTCAACAAGACGGCGCAACATGTCACACAGCTCGTGCCACAATAGATTTATGGAAAGACACGTTTGGTGACCGCCTAATTTCACGTTTTGGACCTGTGAATTGGCCTCCAAGATCTTGTGATTTAACACCGCTAGACTACTTTCTGTGGGGCTATGTAAAGTCATTGGTCTATGCCATGGTAAAGCCACAAACGCTTGACCATTTGGAAGAGAGCATTCGTCGTATTATTGCCGATACACGGCCATAAATGTTGGAAAAAGTCATCGAAAATTGGACGTCCAAATTGGACTACATCCGCGCCAGCCGTGGCGGTCATATGCCAGAAATCATATTTAAAATGTAATGCCACAAGATTATCTTTCGGATAAATAAAATTCATGTCAATCGAATAATCCATCGTTGTTTTATTGCAACTTAAAGTTCTATACCTCTATAAAAAAACACCCTTAGTTCGCTTACAGCACTCAACCATGTTCCCAGGGATGCATTTGATGGAAATATTTGATGATATTTCCAGCATTACAATGTTTAACACATGGGCAGCCTTGCCGTGTAGGCAGTTTGAAACCCCCTAAATGTGTTACCCGATATTTAACAGTGAAGGAGAAATTTAATTGAATTCTCTGCAGCCTGGCAGGCTTATTCAGGAGTTCTTATATTTTGTAGTGAACGTAGAGCCCGATCTTGGGGAGAATTTTATTTGATTTGATCCAAATTAGCAAGAGAATCCAAGCATCCTTGTGAATGGATTTCATTTCCTTTTAAAGCAAAGTTTCTCTTGAAATTTACTTTACAAAATTGAAAAAAAATTTAAAAAGAAAAGTTTTAAAATTTCTTTAAAACTTTCAAGCAAAAGTTGTTTTTTTTACCCCTTAAGGTGGGCAAAAAGTAAAGTAAAATGCCCCCTTAAAAGTCAATTTGTCAGTTTAATTTACAAATTATCTGTTGCTGGTTCATTAACTGTCTGTTCTGTCTGTCATTCCTGTGCTACGGTTCGTTTTATTCTACATTTTTAAGGCAACTTTTTCTTAAAACAGGATAATATGACTGAAAATCAAGAAGAAACCCAGTATTACAGCACACAAGCACATGCATAAGCCAGTAATAGTCAGTCATTAATAAACGAAACACTATGATAGAGAGAGAGAGAGAAGGAGAGGGAGAGGGAGTGTTGGAAAAGGTTTTTACTTGTGTTTTACACCCACAGCCAAGAGTGGTGAGTGGTGTGTAAGCGTCAGAGTAGCAATATAACCAGAAACCTGTCGTACAGGTTTTACTTAAACATATACGAGCACAGGCACACACTTACACCCACACTTATGTAGATTGTTAGAAATAAACAAGCAAGCAAGCAAGCACAGGCTCCATCTCTTGTAACGGTAGCTACGAACACTTAAAAAGTCATTCATCTTGAAGAGAAAGGTTGTGTTTTAAAGCGAACGAACGAATGATACTTACATACACACACACACACACACATATATACACATTACAGCTCTCATATATCTATGTAAAGAGAAAGCAAAGAAAATGGGCCAAAAACCCACTCAAACAAAAGCACGGGGTACACCTTTTGAGTATAAAAACACGGAATGTCAGTCGTCAGTTAGTCAGTCAGTCAGTCAGTCAGTCAGTTATGATGTTGATGATGATGATGCTAAGGATTATGTGGATGATGGCACACAAACACAGACAGAAAGAGAGAGAGAGAGAGAGGAAAACTGAGTTTATTTAGTCACATGTCCTCTGCATGCCTCCTTTTGAAAATCTCTCACTGTCAGTCAGTCAGTGAGCAGAAACACTTCAAATGAAACGTTATATTCGGCTCTGTGTAGTCATGTATTGGTGGCATGTGTTGTTTAAAAAAAATTAAAGATGATGGAGAGCAATAAAACACATGAGAGAGAGAGAGGGCGAGAGAGCCTACATGTGCAGTTGTAGTTGTAGTTGTTGTGTTTAGTTGTGTTAAGTAATAAATTAACTTAAAAACTCTATGAATGACTGTAACAAACAAGCAAACAAGCACTACAAAACTACCAACAACAAAAAAAAAAGAACTCGTTTTTCATTCTTTTCCATAAAACGGCTTAGAAAACCGGCAACACTTGTAACTGTCTAACTAAAAGTGTTGCCCTCCCTTTTTCACCGAAATTAAATCCTGGATTTAAAACCTGGCAACCTGTTAGCCTATGAGTCTTGCATAAGAAAACCAAACACCAGTAAACCTGCCACCCACAAACAAGCATTCTTTTTGGCTTCGAAAACATGTTTGAAATGAAAGAAAATGAAAAAATGAAGCCGAAAAGAAGAAAGAAGAAAAAAAGAAGACTTTGCAGATCAAATTCTTACAACACATGCATGCACACATACACTCGCTCTGGCAAAAAACCAAATGGGAGTACAAAAAAAAAAACAAGAAATTCTTTCAGTGTTGACAGCATGTATGCCTGTATAGGTTTTGTTGGAATTTAAACACATAAAAGAAGAGCAAGAAGAAAATACCTTAACGTACGGGTCGTTTCGCAAAATAAAAGGAAGGAAAAAGAAAAACTATAAGCAGCGAAATTATAAAAAAAATAAATAAAGCGCAGACTTTTAAGTCCCTGTAGTCTAGTAGCTAAAGTGTTGGCTTATTAGCCTAGAGACCATGGCTCAAAACCCAAAACGAAATGTGAAAAATTATTTCTTCGGCTTCCTCTCAGGAGTCTAATGGCAAAAACTCTGAGCGTTAAAATAAAATTGCCATGAAAATGTTCTCTAGGTTCACTGTAGGTCCCGCCACTCATGGATGAAATTAACACATACACGGCAAGAATGGTGTGAGAAGCTAGGTTGATAAGCTAGGTTGCGATCCTAGCTTAAGAGCTGTAATCATCAATTACATACATAATTGGCCATAACAACCCTACAGTCAGGATTCCAAACTAGCTTCTCACACCACTCATGTTGTGTTTGTTGATTTTACATCGGGTCCGGCATCTAACGTTTTTTTTTCAACTAGTGCTTATTTCGTGAATGCTAACACTTAGCGCATGTCTGATTTGACAGATAATTAGTTTTACCCTTCCGCTGAACGAATATGGTTGTGTATACGCTTGAACAACGCTGGGAAATACAACATTAGTTTGAAAATCATGGTAATGTTGCAGAATGTGTGCGAAAAAAACCATCTTTTCAGATGAAGCTCATTTTGATCTTGGCGGGTATGTAAACACGCAAAATTGTCGCATTTGGGGCACAGAAAACCCGCACGCATACATTGAAAAGCCGATGCAACCAAAACGAGTCACAGTTTGGTGCGGATTTCGGTTCAGAGGCATAATTGGGCCATTTTTCTTCGAAAATGAACAAGGAGTGACCGTAACAGTCAATGGCGATCGTTATCGGGCCATGTTGAACGAATTTTTGTTCACAAAAATTTAAGAGGAGGATTTTGGCAACATTTGGTTTCAACAGGACGCCGCTACGTGCCACACAGCCGAAGCTACACTCGATGTTTTGCGCCCTGTTTTTTAAGATCGCATTATCAGCCGCAGAGCTGATGTCATTTGGCCACCTCGGAGCTGCGATTTGACACCGTTGGACTATTATTTGTGGGGTGCCATCAAAGATAAGTGTTACGCCGACAAGCCAGAGACAATTGACGCTTTAAAGGACAATATTCGTGAAGCCATTGGTGAAATACAGCCGCACACAATCGATAATGTGCTTAAAAATTGGACCGATTGTGTAGGCTACTGCATGGCCAGCCGAGGCAGCCATTTGAATGAAATTATTTTCCATTATTAACCGGAAGGATTGTACTTTCAAATAAAAAAAGAAATCTGAGAAAATATTCTGTAGTTTTTTTTTAAAAACATTTTCAAAAAAGAAAAGTTATTTGACGGACCCTTTATACAGCAATGAATGGAATATCGTTAGAGGATCTCTTAAGGATTCACTGGAATTGCATTGCGACTATAGTCCTGACTGACTAGCCTGACTTTCATTATCCTCCCTTTGCTTCTTCCTTCTCCTCTTCTCTATCTCCTTTAATATCTTATCTCTCTCCTTCAGGACGTATTAAAATGGCTCATTTTGACCTCCGAGTATTGTACTTGTTAATTAAGACAAGTACAGTACCCGGAGGTCGAATTGACCCATTGTTACAACGTCCTAGTTTCTCACACCACTTATGTTGTGTGTGTTAATTTTATACATGAATGGTGGGACCTACAGTTTAAAGTCGACTCCAGACGACAGATTTTTGAGAAACTTTTCATGGCAATTTTATTTACTCTCGGAGTTTTTGCCAGAAATCCACTGAGAGGAAGTCGCCGAGGGAATACTTTTTGTATTTTATTTTGATGTCTGATGTGGGGTTTGAACCGTGGCCTTACGTCTAATAAGACAACACACTACCTACTACTACCTACTTAAGTACGTTAAGTAAGAAGTAAGAATTTCTGCAGGGGCAAAGGCTCGAAATTATTGGCTGAGATTTCTTCAATAAAATAACGGATTTGGCCTCTGATGTTAAAGGTGTCATCTCTGGCGTTATGTAGCTGGTAGAATGACTCCAGTTTCTTATCATTCTCTTCTAGTTCCTCTGCTTCTTCGCCTGTGACACTCACATCCTTTTTCATTGTTTCTTCGTCATTCGTTTATTATTTCTTGTAATTATTCTTTCGTTTCGTTGAACTGCAAGTTTAAAAGTGCCCAAAAAGATTTCATCCTTTAATCCTTGTCTATCAGTATCTGAGGTGAAATGACCCACAAACTTCAATTAAGTGCGTTAAGTAAGAAACAACTTGTGTCTCAACCAATTTCTGTAGAGGCAAAGCCTCGGAGTTATTGGTTGAATAGCAAATTTGGTTTCTGATATTGAAGGTTCCATCTCTGACATTATGTAGCTGGTGGAATGACTCCAGTTTCTTATTATTCTCTTCTGGTTTCTCTGCTTTTTCGCCTGCGACACTCACATTGTTTTTTATTGCTTCCTCGTCATTCTTTTAATATTTCTTGTAATTTTCCTTTTTCTTTCATTTGTTTAAACTACTAGTTTTAAGGTCCATAAAACGGTTTCATCCTTAAATCCTTGTCTATCAATATCATGCCTTTTGAGGTGAAATGACCCACAAACTCTTTTAATTTTTCAAATATACTCTTACACCACCTCCCATACAAGCAATACATGATACAGTTGCAATGTATTTATTATTATTGTTGCTGTTGTTGTTGTCGTTGGTGTTATGGTAGAGTTTTATGAGTTTTTTTTTTCGTTCTCTCTCTTGTTTTTTCTTCGTCATATTTTATTTCTTTTTTTTTACTTTTGCTGTGTGTTTTGCTACTCAGGATGCTATAAACTTTTCTGTTTCTTTGTATTCTTTTTTTTTGTTTTGTTTTTTTCTTATTTTCTTAGATAAAATGAAAGAGATAGTGTGTCACAATAAGTTCTAAAAGAAGATGGAGAGCAGAGCAAAAAAACCAAACAACAAACAGTAAATGATTTATCAAGTACTCGTACTCATACTCATACTCCTACTTGCGTTCGCATATATGTATGTGGCGGCAACTAAAAAGTCTTGCAAAACAACACAAACAAACTCATAAATTTTCTTTGGGAAGCTGCTCGACCTACATACATTTAAAGAGAGTGAGTAAGACTGAGAGAGCGTCATAGAGAGTGGGAGAAAGAAAAAAGAAAGTGAAAAACAAAAACAGCAACAGCAACAAGAACTGGCAGTAAACATCTAAGAAAAGAAAGAATGTGAAGATTTGTTGGTGTTGTTGATACTTCTGCATGATATACACACTTACGCCAGCCGTTTTACTTACTCAGCTAAGTGCTGTTACTCATACTCTCCCCCCCCCCTGAACACTCTGCTTACCTCCCTTGTACTTACTCTCATTGCTTTGCTGTAAAAAGTTTATAAATTTTCTTACAACAGACACACTCGCACACACTCGCACTGTGAAATTTTATTTTTTTTATGTTCTCTTCTCATTTTGCTGGCTATTGTTATTGCTTTTGTTGTTGTTGTTGTTGTTGGGTTTTAACTCTCTAATATGGAAAACAATAAACAACACAATGCAATGCAAAAAACCAGTTTTCATACCAAACATCAGAGTAAGTTGTAGTAAAAAAGGAGCCTAGAGAGAGTGGGGAGAGGAAAGCAGAACAAAAGTGTGTGTTTATGTTTTGAAAAGTTTAAAGGAGTTCGTTAGGTTATGTCCGTATGCTGTTGGTATGAAGTTGTTGTTGTTATTGTTGTTGTTGATGTTATTACTGTATTATAAAATACGATGTTTTATTGCCTTAGCAATGGTCAGCCATACCCAACAGTTGTTTGGTTGGAGTTGCAAGCATTTTGAATGGTTTAATGAGAACGAATGCTGTAGTAAAGGGTTATTCATTCAATTCATTTCAAAACTGTTAGTCTAACAAGGGTGTCAGGGTGTCAGGGTGTGAAATATCTTTCTTCTGAAGTGTTATTAAAGAATAGGGAACGTTTAACAACCAAGGAATGCAGAGAAAATGCAAAATTGTCCAAAATTGATTACAAAAGTGGTGACTCTAACGTTCCTATTTTGTCAGCATTATGGATGCATTATGATCACCATATGCAAGATTGCAAAAAAATATGAAAAGACTGGAAGTGTTGCATGTGTTCCAGCCAATGTGTGCAAGACTATGTTGATTCTCTTGTATGGCGGTAGCATAAGGAGCAAAACGACACAGCAAGTCCACTCTCTGGTCAAATTACTGGATAGTCAATGAGCAATTTCTTCAACTATCAAGTTTCGTCCCAGTAGATAAACAAATAACGCGTAGAACATGGACTTTGAATTAAAAAAATTTTACGAAGTCCCCAGATGATATAGCAAGGGCTATTCTAAAGTGAAAGCAGCATGACCATAAAAGATTAGGTCGCCACAAAACAATAATTCAAAACAAATGTCAGAGAGCATCTCTTTCCTGGCACCAAGTCAAGGTTTTTGCTTTAAATCGGAATAGCTAGACGCCCTCCATAGCTAGATTGAACATTTCATATGTGAAATACCGTTAGGTTCGGTTAGTTTAGAGGACGTTTACTTGTCAATTAAGACAAGTACAGTACCCGGAGGTCGAATTGACCCAATCTACAAGGTCCTAGTTTTTCACACCACTTATGTTGTGTGTGTTAATTTTCTAAAGCGTGTTTTTTTATAGAGGTATAGAACTTTAAGTTGCAATAAAACAACGATGGATGATTCGATTGACATGAATTCTATTTATCCGAAAGGTAATCTTGTGGCATTACATTTTAAATATGATTTCTGGCATATGACCGCCACGGCTGGCGCGGATGTAGTTCAATCTGAAAGTCCAATTTTCGATGACTTTTTCCAACATTTGTGGCCGTACATCAGCAATAATACGGCGAATGTTGTCTTCCAAATGGTCAAGCGTTTGTGGCTTTACCGCATAGACCAATGACTTTACATAGCCCCACAGAAAGTAGTCTAGCGGTGTTAAATCACAAGATCTTGGAGACCAATTCACAGGTCCAAAACGTGAAATTAGGCGGTCACCAAACGTGTCTTTCAATAAATCTATTGTGGCACGAGCTGTGTGACATGTTGCGCCGTCTTGTTGAAACCACATCTCCTGGACATCATGGTTATTCAATTCAGGAATGAAAAAGTTAGTAATCATGGCTCTATACCGATCACCATTGACTGTAACGTTCTGGCCACCATCGTTTTTGAAAAAGTACGGACCAATGATTCCACCCAGCCCATAAAGCGCACCAAACAGTCCGTTTTTCTGGATGTAACGGTGTTTTCACATACACTTGAGGATTACCTTCCCTCCAAATGCGGCAGTTTTGTTTGTTGACGTTGCCATTGAACTAGAAGTGCACTTCATCGCTAAACAAAATTCACTTATGAAAATCGGGAACAACGGTAATGTCGTTTTGGGCCCATTCGACGAATCTACGCCTTACTTGATGATCGTTTGGCTTCAAATCTTGCACGAGTTGGATTTTGTAAGCACGCAAACCAAGATCCTTCCGCAGATCCAATCCCTGTGCTCGATGGCGGATGGACTCATTCGGGTCTTCCTCAATGCTACGCTCTACAGCAGCAATAGCTTCATCTGTACGCACCGTACAGCGTCTCTGGGGATGCGAGTTATCAATAAGAGTAAACGTGGTGCGAAAACGTTCCATGGTTAATCGAATTAACTGCTCTGATGGACGATTTTGTCGTCGATAAAATGGACGTAGTGCGCAATACGTTTTCCGCACAGAACCATTATTTTCGAAATAAAATTGCACTATTTGCAAGCGTTGTTCAGGCGTGAGTCTATTCATCGCCATCTTGAAAAGTAATGCCAACTTAAAGTTCTATACCTCTATAAAAAACACCCTTTACATGAGTGGTGGGACCTACAGTTTAAAGTCGACTCCGAACGACAGATTTTTGAGAAACTTTTTCATGGCAATTTTCTTTTTTCTCTCAGAGTTTTTGCCAGAAATCCACTGAGAGGAAGTCACCGAAGAAATAATTTTTGTATTTTGTTTTGATGTCTGGCCTGGGGCTCGAACCCTGGCTTTACGTCTAAGAAGCCAACACACTACCTACTAGACTACGGCGACTTCATTTTCATCTCTTTCATTTCTTCCCAGTAAATAAACAGATAATGCGTAGAACAAAAGAAAAATTCTACGAAGTCCCAGACAATATAAGGAGAGCTATCCTAGTGTGGAGTCAGCATGGCCATAAAAGATTAGATCGCCTCAAAACAATAATTCAAAACTTATGTCAGAAAGCATCTCTTTCCTGGCACCAAGTCAACGTTTTTGCTTTAAATCGGAATAGCTAGACGCCCTCCATAGCTAGATTGAACATTTCATATGTGAAATACCGTTATGTTTCTTTAAAAATGTTTGCCTTAAAATGTTTCCTTTAAATTTCCTTAATAAAATTCATTTTTAAATTACATTCTAATATCCTTAAGACATGTCTTAGATCTTCTCAACTTCAAACTAACCTGACCTCCGTAAATCTTTTCAATTAGCCGGAGTTATCATTTCGAGTTTACTACTCTCTCGCATTACATTGTAAATAATAAAAGTGTGCCCCAACCCCTTTACTTAGTCAATTAATTACACAATCCAAGCCTTCTATGACTGCAACAGAGTTTTAATTAATAATAATTATTACTTTTGCAAGTTAAAGTTCAATTTTAAAACATAAAACACATCACAACTAAAAAAAATCTCAGAGAAAAAAACTGCCTTCAGATACACTCAGAAAAATAAACACTCCATACACGTACATTCATGACAATGAAATGCAAACAATACAAGAAAAACTAAATAGACATACACTTTTTCATTTTCTCTTCTACCATCCACTCTTCCTTTCTCTCATCCTTTCGTTTACTTCCTTCTCTTTCTCTTTCTTTTTTTTTTCTTTTTGTCCGTTATTTAATCAAATAACTCTGAGAACTTTACGTTGTTTTTTTTAATGTCACTTTATCATGCCATTTTAGATGGTAGTAAACGTAACACAAACACAACAGCAATAACAATGGCAATAACAATATGTAACAACAACAACAATAACAAAAAAAGAAAATAACGGTAACAACAAAAGATATCAAGATAGACGACATAAACAAACAATCTTAAGAGAGTCTATAATTTTGTGTCAAAAGCTGATTATTTTTGTCATTCTATTACAAAGTGTTCGTGGCCATTATTGTCAATATTGTCCTCCTCTCACTCGCTTTCTCTCGTTCTCTCTTACACACACATAATCACGAATACACGTATACACCTTTCTGTTATATAAATTTGTTCTTTTTTTTTGTTTTCTTATTTCTTGTGAGTCCATAATTTTCATGACTTAATGTCACCTTCTATTGGGGTTGCCATCGGTATAAAAAAAGTGTGCACAACTAAAAAAAAAAGTACGCAAAAAGTAGCAAAAAATAGTAGTCCCAAGCAGTATTAAGGTTTAATTAAGTCCACTTTTTTAAGTCTTCGTGGCCTAGTAGGTAGTGTGTTGGCTTATTAGACGAAAAGCCAGGGTTCGTGCCCCAGGCCAGATATCAAAATAAAATACAAAAAGTATTTCTTCGGCGACTTACTCTCAGCAGATTTCTGGCAAAAACTCTGAGAGTAAAAATAAAATTGCCATTAAAAACTTTCTCAGAAGAAATCTGTTGTTCGGAGTCGACTTTAAACTGTCGGTCCCTCCACCCATGTATAAAATTAACACACACAACATAAGTGGTGTTAGAAACTAGGTCGTAATCCTGACTGAAGGGTTGTAATGACCAATTATGTGTGTGTATGTCCACTTTCTTGTACAGAGAAACAAAAATCGCAGGTATTTCCCTTAGTACAGTTCTTATGGCTGACATTTCCACCTGGAAGAAACTGTAATTATCCGTTAAACTTGTTCCCGCCGACTCCTTGAAAACGTCACCCATCCATATCTCCAATCAATTTCGAACCGTACATGAATCTTTGTTAATTCATGAGGTGCGTCACACTATTCTCCCATTTCAGTCAGAGATGAGGAAGGAAAGGATATTTTCGCTAGAAATGATGAAGAAAAGAAGAGGATGCTTTCCACAGACTGGGTACATTGCCGGCACTATAACGCAGAACAAAAAAATGTATCTTGGTGCCTATCTATAGATGATTAGGAGGAATTATCATGCATTGACATAAACAGTCTGAGTTGCTTTAGCAGAAGCTGCGCGAGGTTTTGGGACCAGAGAATAACGCAGACTGTGGTGTGTCACAACAGGCCCTATGAGGCCCATCTACTAAGTACTGTAAATGTTTTGGAAGATGGTATTGAGGAAGCCATGCTTTTACATCTGCAAACTGTTACCACGTAAATAAAATTGCCGTGGAAAGTTTCTCAAAAAAAATCCGTCGTTCGGAATCGACTGTAAGCTGTAGGTCCCGCCACTCATGTATAGAATTATCACACTCAACATCAGTGGTGTGAGAAGCTAGGTCGTAATCAGAGATCAGCAATTTATCGTTTTTTCACTACTCATAAGTACTTATGAAATTTTGAATATAAGTGAGTCAACAATATTGAAATTTGACTACCTACTCTAAGTCATTCGTACTCACTACAACGTTGATTTATAAGTACAAGTTGCAATGAGTATGAGCACAACGTTGACATCAAACTCATACCATTCGAACTATGTTTGACTCATACGCCTACTCATTCAGATTCATAAATTTAGAAAAATACTTCTTATAATACTTAGAAATGATTCGAGTGATTCGAATCATTCATCAAAATTTAGAGTCTTAGTTGTTGTTGAATTTACAAACAAAGAAGAAAGACACATAAACAAAAAAGACAAAGACAGCAAGCAGAGCAAACATGCAACCTTCTAGGGAGTACTTTAGTGTTCGTATGCGAATCATACTTATTTTGTGCTTCGTGTATGCGATGAGTCGTGGAGAGTCGAAATCAATAACATCACGCGTATTGTTAAGTACGAGTACCATGAGTATTTCAAACTTTGAATATAAGTAGTATGAGTATGGCATTAAAATAAGTATGAAAGTATCAGAAATTATAAGTATGATTCGAATCTACTCATCGTTTTGAATACTCATTGCTGACCTCTGGTCGTAATGCTGATTAAAAAGTGTTCTAATGACCAATTATGTTTGTATGTGTAAAGTGTTACTACGAATCAAACTTACGGACACAGAATAAGGTACTAAAATGATTAACGAATGACCGAATGAGCTTCAAACACAAGTTTTTTACCACCAGTACTACTGCTCCTTGCATCCCAGAAGTTCAATTCTCAATAAGAATACTTGTAACTATTTAAGCGTCAAAGGAAAACACCACACTTTGTTACCAACAACCATAGCTGCCAGATTTGACGATTTATCATCATTTTGACGATTTTGAGCACCAAAAATATCATATTGACGATTTGACGATTTATGCCCGCCCTTATTTGGACGATTTTTAAAAATTAAAAATTTACGTCATATTCTTTATTTTAGTACATATTAAAAGCCACTTTAAGGCCACTTTGCATTTACATTGCAATTGTTACTAATCAAAATTTTCCATCAACACATTCAGCAGGTATTTGAATCCTTCTTTGTTCACCACCCTGTAATATTCCTGGAATCTAGAATTCAGCCTAGAATTGCATAGAATCGAAAAATCATCCAGGTTAATTCCAAGTTCTGGGGTATACTTTCTTTTTAATTGTATTTGAAATATATACATACATACGCATCATATTACATGTACTGGAATAGTTACCCTGAAAAGTATGCAATAAAAAAAAAAAACTTCGATTTTGGCATGTATGAACCGAATTGAATTAAATATAACTCATACGTCACATATGTACATTCTTTGCATTATGAATTTTACAAATTAGATATGAGAGCATAATGTGCGTCAATATAATGAATGGGTTGGCGATCTAAAAGTTTAAATTTAAAAATTCTAATAAAACAAAAATACTTTGAAATTTTGATCAAATTTATTGTTTTGCTGTGAACTACAACTGCTCCGGTTGGAAATGGATTTTTATTTCATTTATATGGCTGAACGCGGTTGGCCTCACAATCATAGCTCCCAGATTTATGCCCTTATTTTGAAGATTTTTAAATATAAAAAATTTTCATCATATTCTTTACTTTAGTATACATATTAAAAGCCACTTTTAAGCTTTGTATTTACTTTGTAATTGTTACTAAGTATTGGAAATGTATGTTAGTTAGTAAAAACAAGGAGTAAAGTATTGTATTTTTAGGTTACTTTCGAATACATGTGATGATTTTTCTGTATTTTATTCCTTTTTAATCCCTTAAAAGCCACAAAATTACAACTCCTAAATAACCTCGTAGTTGAGAATAATTTATCACTTGTCATTGCAGACAATTTTAAAAATTCGAGTTCGGCTTCTAATATTACCATCGGAAGAACAAAGGCAAGCGCCGTTATTTTGTTTCGTACGACCAACACTCAGGGGATCGATAGCATTGTGTTTCGAACTATGAAAACATGTTATGTGAGGAAGGAAAGAGAGAACAGTGCTTATGGACACTAGGCTTGTGTATATTTTTATACCATAAGTAACAGCAAAGACCTCTGCAGGAATTGAGTTCCACATACGAATAGTCGGACTAAAAAACGTACTTTTTCTGTAATGCAGTGTGCGATCCACTAGCCAATCGACCACATACGGATGTTCTGGCCAAAAAAGGCGAGCGTTATGTAGGAATATATGATTTTCGGGAAAAAGTCGCCTTATGCAACGATGCTCCAATGATTCAATGGAGTTGGATACCCTGCCGTCATTAACGAGCTACTATGGCCTCTCCTGTACACGATCGAGAAACCTCAAAATAGACGTTGAGGCACCAACCAATACATGAGAGTTGTATTCCATTCTTAGTCAGTTTTAAACGGTGTAAATAGTAAGATCGAATGATAAGAACTTAAAAAGGAACTGAAAAATGTGTCAGCATTACACTAAATTTTCATGCTCAGAACATCAAATGCTTCTGACTCCCTAATACCTACACCGCCCATAGATATAGATGATGTAATATTATTGCTGCGCATATGTGTCAATAAACAACGCTGAGATAGATTGTTTAAACCTTAAATAATTTTTTTCTGAAAATGATATAATATTTCTCATTTTTCTTTTAATTTCAAATAAATTCTTTGTTAAATGTTTCATTTTTGAACTCAGATATGTACATACATACATATATTGACTTTATGTATATGTTTTACTACAATAGAAATAATTTTGGTTTTTAAATAATTTTAATTTATTTATTTATATTTTGTGACGATTTTTTTGACGATTTTAATAAACGTCTTTAACGAATTTGACGATTTTTTCTTAAATATTTGACGATTCTCTGCCTCATTTATATGGCAGCTATGCCAACAACCCACGCAAGTTGGTACTTTTGTTTCAAACACTCGTACGTTTTCAATTCTTCAAATCAATGCTTCAAATTAAATGCAATTTTTACAATGGTAGGTAGGTATGTAGGTAGGTTAGAGTGGTAGCTTTGATACCAAAAGCTCACTTGAGCACGAATAGCGGCCCGTTGTGATGTCACAGGTAAATTTAGCGCCTATACTGACCAAGTTCCACCAAACTACAGAAGAAGAGGAAGAAGTTCGCGCAAGGACTGCACGATTTTTACAACACCGTGAAATAATACAGCCTACATGGCAACACTGCTTCCCAAGGGAGAGGAAGAGAGAGAGAGTGTGACTGAAAATGACCGAAAGACGCATAAAATCAACAACAATCAACAATAATGGAAGCAAAAAAAACTTTTTTTTACATTTAAGTTATTGCCGTTGTTGTTGTTGTTGATTTAGTTGTTTCCAGTCTTGTTGTTGTAGTTGTTGTTGTTGTTGTTTTTATGTTTTAAGTTTCGGTCAAAAACATCTTCATTTTTAATGGCATTGTGTTGGTTGGAAAATCAACCTGTTTTTTTGCTTTTTTCTCTTTGCTTTCTTCTTCTCTTGCTCTCTGTTGTCGTGTGTATGTTGGTGGGAGGTCGTTGGTCGTTGGTCGTTCTCTAAAGATCTGGCAAACAGACAAGAATTTCTTAACACACAGATAAGACAACCAAAACAAATACAATAACAATACAGAAAAGAAAACTTTTTTCTCTCTTTCTATCTCTCTATCTAACTGTGTTATGTGTTGTGTGCTGTCCTTGTACACGTCGTCGTTGTAACTTATAAAATTGAGTAGCCGAAGTATTTGTCATTATATTCGGTTTTTGTTTTATTGTTGTTGTTGTTGTTATTATTGCCAGTATAACGTCTATTATGATGTTGTTTTTTTCTGTTGATTTCTCTGTGTTGTTTAAGCAAAACTTTTGTTTTCCCGCTCTACCTTTTCGTTTTCGTTGTGCTATAACGACTCTTTGCTTGCTTTAATGTTTTAGCACACATACACACACACATGAAAAGTGAAATCTTTGTTTGGGGATTTCTTAACACAAAGCCACACCCTCACAAAGAAGCAGCATTGATGTCCTGTGTGTGTGTGTGTCATGTATGATTTTGTGTATGAATTTCATTTTATTTTGGCATACTTTATGGCCGTTTGAATAGCATTCAAGGCCAGCCAGGCATTTTTATTAACAAAACTATCGAATTTTTTTTCTTTTCCTGGGGTAAGGATTTCAAACAAAAAAAAAAGAAAGAAAAAAGAAAGAATAAAAGATTTGAAATAAAAATAAGAAATTGAACAAATTGATAAGCATATAAATTCATATTCTCTTCATAATTTATTTAATTTGGAATACTTTAGGGCTTTAAAAAATAAAGAAAATGAAAAGGAATTGTTTTTCTTAGTTTTTATAATTTAAAAAAAGTTTTTTTTATTCCCAAATGTAATTAACTTTGATATTTAAAGTGCTTTTAAACGGACAGTACAACATATGCAGATAATATTGCTTTAAAGCAGACGACTTTTACTCGCCACTGAGAAACCGAAGCTTATAAAGGGTCCGCCAAATAATTTTTTTTTTTGAAAATGCTTTAAAAACACAAACTACTGTGAATATTTTCTCAAATTTCATTTTTTATTTGAAAGTACAATCCATCCGGTTAATAATGGAAAATAATTTCATTCAAATGGCTGCCTCGGCTGGTCATGCAGTAGCCTACACGATCGATGCAATTTTTAAGCACATTATCGATTGTGTGCAGCTGTATTTCACCAATGGCTTCACGAATATTGTCCTTTAAAGCGTCCATTGTCTCTGGCTTGTCGGCGTAACACTTATCTTTGACGGCACCCCACAAATAATAGTCCAACGGTGTCAAATCGCAGCTCCGAGGTGGCCAAACGACATAAGCTATGCGGCTGATAATGCGATCTTCAAAAACAGGACGCAAAACATCGAGTGTAGCTTCGGCTGTGTGGCACGTAGCGCCGTCCTATTGAAACCAAATGTTGCCAATATTCTCCTCTTCAATTTTTGTGAACAAAAATTCGTTCAACATGGCCCGATAACGATCGCCATTGACTGTAACGGCCGCTCCATGCTCATTTTTGATGAAAAATGGCCCAATTATGCCTCTGGACCAAAATCCGCACCAAACAGTGACTCGTTTTGGGTGCATCGGCTTTTCAATTTATGCGTGCGGGTTTTCTGTGCCCCAAATGCGACAATTTTGCTTGTTTACCCGCCAAGATCAAAATGAGCTTCATCTGAAAAGATGATTTTTTTGCCAAAATCGGCATCTTCTGGTGTAGGCTACTGCATGGCCAGCCGAGGCAGCCATTTGAATGAAATTATTTTCCATTATTAACCGGAAGGATTGTACTTTCAAATAAAAAAAGAAATTTGAGAAAATATTCAGGGGTTTTTTAAAGCATTTAAAAAAAATTATTTGGCGGACCCTTTACTTCCAACAAAAGAACCTTATGCCTTTGAAAAGGGACATGAGTGTAGTAGAGTGCACTCAGATTCAGCAAACATGAGACAGAAAAATCAGGCTGATCAGAAGTTCTTAATTTTTTGTATAAGAAATGGACGAAGATGTGCAATCTAAATGCGTTGTAAGTAAATAAAGGTCCCCTATACTTTATTGGCTTCCCGGTTTACTACAGGCTTGAACTTTAACTTCAAAATTCTTATTTCTGCTTAAAATTTATCATTAAAGATTCTCTTCATAACTGCATACCGTATAACAGGTTTCACGAAGGATTAAAAGCGGTTGTCCTGGGGTTAAGATTATGCCCCCTGTATGCTTATACTCAATATTACAATTAAAACCCATGACTTATTTCATAAATCCTTTGGAGAGGCCTGTTTTATTATGTTTTTTCTTCCTTAAAAACAATTGTTGTGGTAAAAACCTCGTGCCCTGTTAGCCAGTAAGCCAGAGGATAAAAATATTATTAATGAAGGGGTTTTTTTTCCAATTTCATTGCAATATTTCGATTACAAAAATATTTCGCCTATAAATACAAGAAAACAAAATGAAAACGAAAACTTATTTGGAATTTCTGTCTCATTCCAGTGTTTTTGTCCTTTTCACGCTCTCATTATAATTCATAGAGAAACGTAACCTAAATGAGTAGCATATTTTCAGGGATTTTTCTTGAGGTTTTTGTTTCTTTCCGAGGGTTTTTCTTGATTATTTCTGTTTCCTTTTGTAATTTCTTGTAGAATTTTTTGTTGTCTAACGTTGTTTAACGCATGTCCAGCATATCAAATAGCTTTAGTTTAATAGGCGGCTTTAGCAGGCCTTGTTGCCACAACCTAGCAAACCTAAGATGACGGAGCAATTTGGGACCATGAATTTTGCGTTGTTTTTTTTCGTTTTGATGATGACCCTCCCCCAAAATATCATAACAAATTAGATTGTTTATGGCCGGCCAGAAGGTCCCCTTCAAATATTATTTTGTTAATGAATAATTATGCAAAATGATGACAGGGAGAGAGAAAAACTTGGCAAAAAAAATAAAAGAAAAAAATCTGCAGTAAAGTAAAGTACAGAACACAGTGTAGCTTTGGAAAACTTGTGGTTAGTTTTGCAATTTGTAAGAAAACAAATAAATTGCCGCTTAAAATAATTGATTGGAAATATATTTCACTTTTTAAATTATTTTTTAAGAAAATTTCTTACTTTTTAAGAGAAAAATAGTAAAAAAAAAATGAATTTAACACTTTGGCAGTATGAATACTGGCTGTCTAAGGAGTGATATATTGAGCAGCATTAGAACAGAATTGCCACGAAGATTTTCCCAAAAATCTATCGTTCGGAGTCGACTAAAACTGTAGGTCCCCTTTCCCTCATGGAAAAAAATTACCCCACACATCAAGAGTGTGTTTCAATGCTTCATAAAGGCTGTTTTTTATAGAGGTATAGAACTTTAAGTTGCAATAAAACAACGATGGATTATTCGATTGACATGATTGATTATTTATCCGAAAGATAATCTTGTGGCATTACATTTTAAATATGATTTCTAGCATATGACCGCCACGGCTGGTCACGCGGATGTAGTCCAATCTGGATGGACGTCCAATTTTCGATGACTTTTTCCAACATTTGTGGCCGTATATCGGCAATAATACGGCGAATGTTGTCTTCCAAATGGTCAAGCGTTTGTGGCTTTACCATGGCATAGACCAATGACTTTACATAGCCCCACAGAAAGTAGTCTAGCGGTGTTAAATCACAAGATCTTGGAGGCCAATTCACAGATCCAAAACGTGAAATTAGGCGGTCACCAAACGTGTCTTTCAATAAATCTATTGTGGCACGAGCTGTGTGACATGTTGCGCCGTCTTGTTGAAACCACATCTCCTGGACATCATGGTTATTCAATTCAGGAATGAAAAATTTAGTAATCATGGCTCTATACCGATCACCATTGACTGTAACGTTCTGGCCACCATCGTTTTTGAAAAAGTACGGACCAATGATTCCACCAGCCCATAAAGCCCACCAAACAGTCAGTTTTTCTGGATGTAACGGTGTTTCCACATACACTTGAGGATTACCTTCAACTCCAAATGCGGCAGTTTTGTTTGTTGACGTAGCCATTCAACCAGAAGTGCGCTTCATCGCTAAACAAAATTCGCTTATGAAAATCGGGAACAACGGTAATCCACTTTTGGGCCCATTCGACGAATCTACGCCTTACTTGATGATCGTTTGGCTTCAATTCATGCACGAGTTGGATTTTGAAAGCACGTAAACCAAGATCCTTCCGCAAAATCTTCCATAAAGTGGATGGATCCACAGATCCAATTCCTGTGCTCGATGGCGGATGGACTCATTCGGGTCTTCCTCAATGCTACGCTCTACAGCAGCAATAGCTTCTTCTGTACGCACCGTACAGCGTCTCTGGGGATGCGAGTTATCAATAAGAGTAAACGTGTGGTGCGAAAACGTTCCATGGTTAATCGAATTAACTGCTCTGATGGACGATTTTGTCGACGATAAAATGGACGTAGTGCGCGATACGTTTTCCCGCATAGAACCATTATTTTCGAAATAAAATTGCACTATTTGCAAGCGTTGTTCAGGCGTGAGTCTATTCATGATGAATTGCCAAACCAAACTGAGAATAAATCACTTGACAGCTGTTAAATCGGTCGCCATCTTGAAAAGTAATGCCAACTTAAAGTTTTATGCCTCTATAAGCACCAGTGTGACAAGCCCACAGTGCCCTATCAAACAAGCGATGATTGCTGGATAGTCTGTTGCCTGACTCAGATCTCCTCGTATTCTAATTCCACAATTCTAAATAGTCAAGAGGCATTAAAAATAATTTAATTTAAAAAAACTTGAAAAAACTTTCTCATTACCCAACTTTTCATACTTATTTGCCTTCACAAAGTATCAATAAACCATTCCCTGCTACGATTTGTTACATTTAATTACAGTTTCTCTCATTTAAACAATATCCTGAACAAAATTGCACACTCACTCCTTCGCCTACACGTAGAGTGTACATATATCATCAATGATTTCAAAAATAAACACATAAAATTGGGGCATAATTTTAGGCGGAACAAATTTGTCAATGACAAATTGAAAGAGTTTTACACACACATGCACGCATTACATTTACACAAACATAGCCAAGAATAGACATACCACACAGATTCATGAGTATTAAATATCCGTTATATTTATCCGTTATAGAAAAAGCAAATGTTGAAAGTTTATACACTATTTGTGTTGATTAAGTAAATACCTAAACAAACACACACATGCACACATGCACATCGCACATGCACACATACACATGCATGTATGTAAGAGGCAAAAGTTACCGTTACATGACAGAGTAAGAGAGCGAGGGAGAGAGACAGCATGAATTAAAACAAAAACCATGTCGAAGAATATTCAACAAATTCTTGTCGCAATTACAAGTTGATTTGATGGATGGTTGACTGGCTGGCTGGTTGGTTGTGTTGTTTTCTCTCTGTCTCTCCCTCTCTCTCGCTCTTCACCAATAATTTGATTAATGGATTTTGATTGATTTGCAATGTATAGACTTTCTGAAATTTTTATATTAAAGGGGAGCCAGTAGAGGCAGGGTTTGAGGGAATATATTTAATAATTCATAAGCCTTAATGGAAAAAATATAGTTGGGGGAAAGCATGCTGCTGATCATAATAAAAAGTCATGAATAATTTCCATTTTAAGTTCGGCAGTTAAAGAGAGAAAAATAATTGTGTACGTCACTCTCCCGTAGTCTAGTAGGTAGCGTGTTGGCTTATTACGCGTCAGGCCAGGGTTCTAACCCCAGGTCAGACATCAAAACTAAAATATGAAAAAAAAAATATTTCTTCGGCGACTTCCTCTCAGCAGATTTCTGGCAAAAACTCTGAGAGAAAAAATAAAATTGCCATGAAAAGTTTCTCAAAAATCTGTCGTTCGGAACGGACTTTAAATTGTAGGTCTCGTTACTCATGCATAAAATTAACACACATAAACATCAATGGTGTGAGAAGCTAGGTCAGAATCCAGAGTAAAGGGTTGTAATAATCAATTAAGTAAGTATGTATGTACGTCACTCTAATACCACACTGGGGATGTATGCCAATGCACAGTAAAATCTTAAATGGAAAGATCTCTTGGTCATTTGTCCATAGAAATAGAAATCCTTGTGGTTTTGTTAACCAAATCTAAGTCAATTTGTAAACAACATGTCACACAGCTCGTGCCACAATAGATTTATTGAAAGACATGTTTGGTGACCGCCTAATTTCACGTTTTGGACCTGTGAATTGGCCTCCAAGATCTTGTGATTTAACAGCGCTAGACTACTTTCTGTGGGGCTATGTAAAGTCATTGGTCTATGCGATAAAGCCACAAACGCTTGACCATTTGGAAGACAACATTCGCCGTATTATTGACGATATACGGCCACAAATGTTGGAAAAACTCATCGAAAATTGGACGTCCAGATTGGACTACATCCGCGCCAGCCGTGGCGGTCATATGCCAGAAATCATATTTAAAATGTAATGCCACAAGATTATCTTTCGGATAAATAATAATTCATGTCAATCGAATAATCCATCGTTGTTTTATTGCAACTTAAAGTTCTATACCTCTATAAAAAACACCCTTTATATAAAATCTGTAAACCATTTCTAGCCGTTGTGACCAAAGTAAAACTAACCTAGAATGAATCCTTAGGTAGTTCAGTATTTTCTTAATGTTTTTCTAACAAAAAAAGAAATGTCCCTCCATCTATACTGTACAATATAAACAGCCTTATAAATAAGTCCAGAAGCATCAAATATCCCTGGTTCAAATATCCTTAGTCTTACCAAAAAAAAATTCAAAATTGTTTTGCTAAATTTCTTGGAAAATTATTTTTTTTTTCAACTCCTATGTTACAACGCCTTAAAGTAGGCAAAACATGTAAAATTATGCTTTAGAATTTCTTATTACTTTATGTCGTAAGCATGGCTTTTTAACTTTTCAAATAAATTCTCAAAAGATTTCAAATGAAAAATATTTTTAAGAGCCCCTCATCTAAGTGTAGCTATTTTCTGGGTATATGAAGAAAAATTCTAATATTTTTGTGTACATTGACATGCCATGCTATGGCATGCCAATCTTGAATATTTTTCCAACGAATTCAATTAATTTTTTTTTGTTTAAATACCACCCATTGCTTTAAGGGTGGCCACCTTCCTTTATTTTGTTGTTGTTTTTTTTTGTGCTTTTGTTACTGTCACATGTTTTTCTAATTTTTTTCCGTTGCTTTGCCTTCTCAATAGCAAATTGCTTTCAATAGAAATGATACGACATGACCTGAACGAAAAACACACGCACTTATATTGTTGTTGCTGTTGCTGTTGCTGTATCAGTGTTTATGCTTTAATAATGACCTCTCTTAACACTCAGTTACTAATGGTGATAAATACAATGCCGCTCAATAGTTGAAAAAACAAAAACAAAAACCATAAAAAGAGCAAAACAACAACTACACTTACATGTCTAGCATGGGTGTCGCTCACTTATGTATGTATGCACTTTAGTGTGTACATCACTACACAAAGCACATTTTTTTGTATTTCTCACTCACATGGTTTAGGTGTGTAACAAACAACAGTTTGCTTGAGTAGAAGAGAGAGATTGAGAGCGAGTTCTCTTTTTGGTAATTATCAATTAAAGCATATAAGGAATGGGGGTGAAAAGAATATAAAATCTTATCTCTTGAAGACATGCAACATGTATTAACACATGCTCTCATACAAACACACAAACACACACATTTATACACACTCACTTACTCACTGTAATAGATAATATCTCTCATGTTAAATGATGTTATTGCTGTAAGCAAAAGTGTATTAAAACGTAACAAAGACATGGTACTCCTGCACATCTCTCCTTAAACCATACACATGTACAGTGTTGCATGTACAGTAAGAAGTAAAAGTAAGTACATGTGCAAACTTTTTTACATATTTTCTATTTTTAATGCCATTTAACGTAAAACTTAAGAAAAATTAAAAAAATTCTTTCCAAAAATAAGAAAAAATTAATGAAATGAAAATTAAAAATAAGAGGAAATTAATAAAAAGTCGCCGTAGTCTACTAGGTAGTGTGTTGGCTAATTAGACGTTAAGCCAGGATTCAAACCCAATGAATAACCAATTATGTATGTATGTATGTAAAGGGTGTTTTTTATAGAGGTATAGAACTTTAAGTTGGCATTACTTTTCGAGATGGCGACCGATTTAACAGCTGTCAAGTGATTTATTATCAGTTTGGTTTGGCAATTCATCATGAATAGACTCACGCCTGAACAACGCTTGCAAATAGTGCAATTTTATTTCGAAAATAATGGTTCTATGCGGGAAAACGTATCGCGCACTACGTCCATTTTATCGTCGACAAAATCGTCCATCAGAGCAGTTAATTCGATTAACCATGGAACGTTTTCGCACCACACGTTTACTCTTATTGATAACTCGCATCCCCAGAGACGCTGTACGGTGCGTACAGAAGAAGCTATTGCTGCTGTAGAGCGTAGCATTGAGGAAGACCCAAATGAGTCCATCCGCCATCGAGCATATGAATTGGATCTGTGTCCATCCACTTTATGGAAGATTTTGTGGAAGGATCTTGGTTTGCTTGCTTACAAAATCCAACTCGTGCAAGATTTGAAGCCAAACGATCATCAAGTAAGGCGTAGATTCGTCGAATGGGCCCAAAACGAGATTACCGTTGTTCCCGATTTTCATAAGCGAATTTTGTTTAGCGATGAAGCGCACTTCTGGTTGAATGGCTACGTTAACAAACAAAACTGCCGCATTTGGAGTGAAGGTAATCCTCAAGTGTATGTGTAAACACCGTTACATCCAGAAAAACTGACTGTTTGGTGCGCTTTATGGGCTGGTGGAATCATTGGTCCGTACTTTTTCAAAAACGATGGTGGCCAGAACGTTACAGTCAATGGTGATCGGTATAGAGCCATGATTACTAACTTTTTCATTCCTGAATTGAATAACTATGATGTCCAGGAGATGTGGTTTCAACAAGACGGCGCAACATGTCACACACCTCGTGCCACAATAGATTTATTGAAAGACACGTTTGGTGACCGCCTAATTGCACGTTTTTGACCTGTGAATTGACCTCCAAGATCTTGTGATTTAACACCGCTAGACTACTTTCTGTGGGGCTATGTAAAGTCAGTGGTCTATGCGGTAAAGCCACAAATGCTTGACCATTTGGAAGACAACATTCGCCGTATTATTGCCGATATACGGTCACATATGTTGGAAAAAGTCATCGAAAATTGAACGTCCAGATTGGACTACATCCCCGCCAGCCGTGGCGGTCATATGCCAGAAATCATATTTAAAATGTAATGCCACAAGATTATCTTTCGGATAAATAAAATTCATGTCAATTCATCGTTGTTTTATTGCAACTTAAAGTTCTATACCTCTATAAAAAAGCACCCTTTATATGTACTCAGTTTTGCACCCGTTTTCCAGAAAAAATAAAATCAACGCTGGTAGTACTAGTCATCGTAGCCTAGTATGTGGTGTGTTACCTTACAAGACGAGAGCCCGTGGTTGAAATACCAGCTAAAACGTCTCAAGCAAAACGAAATATAAAAAATTTCTTCTAGATGAGATGAAAAGGATGTGATCCACATACAAACATACATAATTGATCATTACAGCCCTTCAGTCAGGATTACGACCTAGTTTCTTACACCATTGATGTTTATGTGTGTTAATTTTATACACAAGTGGCGGGACCTACAGTTTAAAGTCGACTCCGAACAACAGATTTTTGGAGAAACATTTCATGGCAACTTTATTTTAACGCTTAGAGTTTTTTCCAAAAATCTGCTGAGAGGAACTCGCCGAAAAATATTTTTTCGTGTTGTTGGAGATGTCCGACCTGGGGTTTGAACACACTATCTACTAGACTGATCCACTATGAGCTGTTAAAACCCTGCCAAACTAACACGGGAGACATGTAAAGATAACAAGTCATTCATTTGAAGCTCGTATTGATTGAAAATCGCCTTGAATGTGCAACCTGATACGAAGTCGTAACAATGCCCGGTCACAGTTTGACATGCCAATCAAAAACTATTGTGTAAGTAGAGGATGGAAAGTTTTAACTCCTTAATAATTCGAATTTCTATTTATTTCGATTGATACAGAACGTTCTTACTGGAATACGCTTAACTTTTCGAGCAGAGTATCAAAAATTGGCTCAATTTATGCTTGGAGTCTAAAGACGAACTCTTAATGGTCTGTTGTTGTTTAATTCCATTCGTTTATATTTTTATTTCTTTTTTTTCTGGCTTAAAACTTTACTAAACACCCTAAAAATATGATGATTTACCACCCAGTATAACAATTAAATTCTCTTAAAAAAAAATTTCAAATACCCTAAGGATCTGTCTTACCGCAGCTTATCATTTATAAAAAAAACGGCAAAAGAAGAAGAAATGAAAACCATGTGAAAAAAGTAACGAACTTTAATATTTGAAAGGGGGATTTAAATATTTAACAGGTTCTCCTTTAAAAGAAACACATACAAACAGAAAAGAAAAGGAGAGAGAGTGCAAAAAAACCAATTCTAAAGAAACTGGTTCATCCTCAACTTAAAGTATATTTAAGAACAAAAAGAAGAAGAAGAAGAAACAACACAACAAACATGGCAAACAAAGCATGTTTTAAACTTAAAAATAAAAACAAAAATAAACTTTTATTTTCTCTTGTTCTTTTTATTATTAAAAAAGAAAACACCAACAAGTGCATCAAAAAGTGGCTCAAATACTGGCAATGACACTCACTCACAGCAGGCATAATACACCATACACAAGCACCAACACACACAGAAGAAATAACAACAAAAGCTTTGCCAGTACAACAATATCATACAACTTATCTCTTAACAACGACAGGGCACGAGGGTATAACGAAATAAAATACAGCAGCCTTGTATAACACAAACAATATAAAGGTAACGAAGCAAACACAATAAAAAAACAACAAAAACTTATTCGAGCACACACACAAATAACTTTACTGATGAGATTCTCAGTTACTTATAGAGAGAGAGTGAGAGGCCCAGAGCAAAACGAAATGAAAACAAAACACATTAAAAATATTGTTGGATAATGCAGGTTTACGATCTTTTGTTTTCTTTTCTCTTTCTCTCTCTGGTTTTTTTTAATAACGATAATGAGTGTATCCCCATACAAACACATACACGTACACATGCATGTTTAACTACTTGTATGCTTACATATACAATATAATGGTTATGCTTGGACTATTATTTAGTTTTTCTCTCTCACCCTCTCCTTATCTATCCTATCGTATGGGCACACACATTGTCATGTAAAAAGTAAGTTTATCTCATATTTTTTTCGAACTACTTTGTAAGAGGTCTTTAGAGTTGTTGTTAAAAAGGCCAACAAGAGCAGTGGGTTAGTAAAATTCAAAAATATGCAGGATTTTATAAAGAAAACGAAATGATTTACAAGCCATAGTGCAATTTTAATATTAAATAAATATGTTGTGTGTATAAAGACTCATTTTATAAGTCTATATATATATATGTGCGGATATGTACGTGTGGGTGTGTGTTGTGTGTATTTATAGTAAAAGATGAACGGTATACAACAATAATATTAATAACGGTTGATGTAAACTTTTAAAGTTGAACACACTGAACAAACACCCACCGACTAAAAAGCAAGAAACGGCATTAAAGAGAACGAAGAGAAGAAAGAAAAAATAGAATAAAAATCGTGCCATATTTGGCACATAGAGAGTTTAAATTGCACAAAAACAGGATGGTTTATTACACTTAGTATCGTTTGCTGTAAATATAGGGTAGAGAATTTTTATTTTTCATTCTTCCTGCTTTAAGAATGGCAGAAACATAAGCAACAACAACAACTGCAACATTAAAAGTAGCAGCTTGAAATACATAAAAAAGAACCGAAAAAAACTTATTTTTTTCAATTTTATTTTCAAATATGAAGTTAAAGTTTGAAATTTTTACATTTTTCACAAACGGGCTGTATAATGTCATGTCACACACCGACTAATACGCATGAAAGTAGAAAAAACACTCATTAGTCAATTACCTAATACAGTGGGTAGCAGAAGTGTGTAAATGTCGTTATAGGCTGCCTTCCACAATGTTAGTTGCTTTGTTTTTGAACAACGTATCGTGTTTCATAATGTCGCTGTACAAAATATATACAATGTATTCTATTTCAAAACGTCGTCAATGTGTATTTTTAACGCAGTCAAAAAGCAATCAGGCATCGGATTTATAGTTGATGCATTGTTTGATTACTTTGCATGTCTACATAGTTTATATACAGTAGTAGAACTGCATACAAACTTTGTATTGATACATTTTGAAAGGTAGCCATACTCTTCACTTTAATTTGCATAGAATTCTTAAAATTATATCGGCTCGTTGTTATTTCACAAGAAGCGATGTTGTAGACAATCAGCATCAGGGCTTTACATTAAAGCATGACTTCCTTAAGTAGTCGCCGTAGTCTAGTAGGTAGTGTGTTGGCTTATTAGACGTAAAGCCAGGGTTCGAGACCCAGGCCAGACATCAAAACAAAATACAAAAAATATTTTTTAGGTGACTTCCTCTTAGCAGTGTTTAGGCAAAAACTCTGAGAGTAAAAAAAATTTCCATGAAAAAGTTTCTCGAAAAATTTGTCGTTCGGAATCGACATTAAACTGTAGGTCCCTCCACTCATGTATAAGAATTAACACTCATAACAAAAGTGGTGTGAGAAACTAGGTCGTAATCCTGACTGAAGGGTTGTAATGACCAATTATGTATGTATGTATGACTTCCTTAGAACACAGCCAAAAACAGGCCTAAAAGTTTAGAAAGAATCTCACCATGGATACGACATCAAGTTACAAAGGCTACATAAGGACGCTAACAAGAAAACAGGAGCCATATGAGAGAAATCGACATTGAACTTGAAACTGTTATTGACCTATGAAGTGGACAATAATGTCTTACTCTTCAAATTATCTACAACTACTGCAAAAGTCGTTCGCAGATAATCGAAGTCTTCTTGCATGGGTATAGACTAACTGTATAATTCTGTTTAGTTGGTTGCTATGCTTTCTATACAATCCAGGCCAGTTGAATATGACATTCCTTCTCCTTCTAGGATTTATGGGCGTTCAATAGATATGTTGGCATAATGGTTAGCTTAACGGAGGACCAAGGCATCGCTATTTGGTAGGAATATACCTAGTCTTGCTAGATCTTTGGCTACACAACTACTTGGGATATTCCTGTGACCACTAACCAATGTGAGATGATCACAAAGATGTGTAAATCAAAAGAACTGCAGCAGTTACTAATTATTTTAGAGAAAGCCATACTCAAAAGAGGTTTCATTTCAGTTTAATAGCGCGAGAAGATAGAAATGCTAGTGGTATGAGACCCCCAACTCAAGATCAATTATGTGGCATATTAAAGGGGCATTAATTCAGTCGAAAAAAAACACGACACAATTATCTAAATAGGAGGCGGAGTCATAGATGTCTTATCTTTAGAAACATCTAAAGGGTCTGCCAAATGACTTTTTTTTTGAAAATGCTTTAAAAAAAAACTACCAAATATTTTCTCAAATTTCTTTTTTTATTTGAAAGTACAATCCTTCCGGTTAATAATGGAAAATAATTTCATTCAAATGGCTGCCTCGACTGTCCATGCAGTAGCCAACACGATCGGTCCAATTTTTAACCATATTATCGATTGTGTGCAGCTGTATTTCACCAATGGCTTCACGAATATTATCCTTTAAAGCGTCAATTATCTCTGGCTTGCTGGCGTAACACTTAGCTTTGACGGCACCCCCCACAAATAATAGTCCAACGGTGTCAAATGGCAGCTCCGAGGTGGCCAAACGACATCAGCTCTGCGGCTGATAATGCGGTCTTCAAAAACCGGGCGCAAAACATCGAGTGTAGCTTCGGCTGTGTGGCACGTAGCGGCGTCCTGTTGAAACCAAATGTTCCCAAATATCCTCCTCTTCAATTTTTGTAAACAAAAATTCATTTCACATGGCCCCACAACGATCGCCATTGACTGTAACGGCCACTCCTTGCTCATTTTCGAAGAGAAATGGCCCAATTATGCCTCTGGACCAAAATCCGCACCAAACAGTGACTCGTTTTGGTTGCTTCGGCTTTTCAATGTATGCGTGCGGGTTTTCTGTGCCCCAAATGCGACAATTTTGCTTGTTTACATACCCGCCAAGATCAAAATGAGCTTCATCTGAAAAGATGATTTTTTTTTTTGCCAAAATCAGCATCTTCTGTAAGTCGATCGCAGGCGCACTTAGCGAAGCGAAAACGCATTGGATGGTCAATTGGCTTCAACTCCTGAATCAATTGGACTTTGTATGGCGTCATACCAAGGTCTTTATGCAAAATTCGTCTCAATGAGATCTCCAAAATGTTCAATTGTTGAGAACGACGGTGAATTGATATTGATGGCGCTTCACACACACTTTCTGCCACAGCAGCAATATTCTCGGGTGTAAGCACTGTTTTTGGCTTTTCACGCTTTGGTTTATCGATGAGGATGCCAGTTTCTTTCACTCTTTTTTTCACAAGATAACGAACATACGGAGCTGACGGTACTTCTCTTCTTTCAAAATCCGTGCGCAATTTTCGCACACATTCTGCAACATTACCATGATTTTCAAAGTAATGTCGCAATATTTCCCAGGATTGTACTTTCAAATAACAGAAAAGAAATTTTAGAAAATATTCAGTAGTTTTTCTTTTAAAGCATTTTCAAAACAAAAAAAGTTATTTGGCGGACCCTTTATTCAAAGTTCGATAGTATCCCTGAAAGTGACCATCTCAGGGTACCAGTTATGCCTTTTTAGGGTTCTAGCATTTAATAAATAAATACAAATATTGGGCTTGGTTGACTTAATCAATTCCATTCAGAAGCTGCATATCCTCAATGAGAATATAGAAGGGCCCCCTGAAGGAATAGTTTACAAGCGTGGCAGGTTATTTAATTTTATTCCTACAAATGTAGATTAAGACCGGGACAGGGTTTGCATCTTCAATGAAATCCTAATGAACTCCTAATATTTTTAATAAATTTATTCACAAACCATTTTGAGTTGAGCTTTTCCATAAATTTCTGGATAAGTTTTTCCATTTTCTACAATATTTTCTTTCTTCATCTTCATCTTCTTCTTCTTGTATATTTTTACTTTTTATCTTCTCTTGTAATTATTTTTTTTTTTGCTAAACTTACGACTTTTAATGGCATGAACAACCATTAAACACCTCGTTACCAATTTTTCTTGTTTCAAGCAAGAAATATTGTGTTTAGAAGCACACTCCCTCAACAAATAGGAAAATGACATTTTTCGAAACGATAACTTTTTTCGATAACTTTTTTCGATAACTTTCTTAACATCCTCCCCCCTCTATACGAGCTTTCAAACTCATTGCCAGACAATAAAGGAAATAAACGGTGAAGCATTTAAAATCATAAAAAAGTCTTTCAGAATTTTCAAAAGAAACGAATTTCTGTTTTTTCGTTTCAAAATTTTCAATTTATATGCTGTCAGTAATTGCCATAAAAACTGTCAGTTTTTCTTTTTTACATTCATGGTTTTTATTTAATCCGTGGAGCTATTCATTGCTTATCATGTAATTAAAGCATATAATAAGGGAGGAAGGGACAGGGGGGAAAAAAGGGGAAATTTAATGAGTTTTGTTTTTTTTTTTTGTTTTTCTACTCACTTTTTGTAAAACGTTGAAACGTATGCTGAAAACTTTCTTACAGAAGCTGATGATGGCGTATGTTGTTGAGTATTAAAACACAGTTTAAGTTAAGTTGACTGCAGGCGTTTAGTGGCGTTGTAATACGCTGCTGAGCTGTTAACGATGTTTAACGTTAGTTTAGCAGGAGGAGTGGTGATGATGCAGGCCGGAAGGGAATGGTTGATGGCTCATAGAAAAAGAAATTGTAAAACTTTTCTTTTTTTTCTTCTTGGAATGATTGTTGTTGTTTCACTTTTTTTGCGTTAAACTTTTATGCGAAAAATTGAAAAATGATATTGCGTATGTAATTTATTAGTTTTTCATTAAAAACATTTCTTTTTTTTTTAAATTTTTCACGTTTATTATTCATTTATTTGGGAATTATAATTTTTTTATTTTTTTGTTAAATTTTTTATATTTTCTTTAGCTTTTTATAGAGGAAAATTTAAGAATTTATTTTTAATTTCAATTTTATTTCTTTTTATTTTATTTTATTCCTTTTTATATTTAATTTTAAATTTATTTTTATTTTATTATTATTTTTTTTTATTTAAAAAACCCCTTCAATAGTGAATAATTTATTTTAAATGTTTTTATATTTTCTTTACCTTTTTATAGATTTTTTTAAGGAAAATTTAAGAATTTATTTTTAATTTTTTTAATTTCAATTCTATTTTTTATTTTATTACTTTTTTTAATTTATTTTTTTTATTTTATTTTTTTTTATTTAAAAAACCCCTTCAATAGTGAATAATTTATTTTAAATGTTTTTATATTTTCTTTATCTTTTTATAGATTTTTTAAGGAAAATTTAAGAATTTATTTTTAATTTCAATTTTAATTTTTTTTTTATTTTATTTTTTTTTATTTTATTCCTTTTTTTAATTCCTTTTTTAATTTATTTTTAAATTTATTTTTAAATTTATTTTTAAATTTATTTTTAAATTTATTTTATTATTATTTTTTTTTTATTTAAAAAACCCCTTCAATAGTGAATAATTTATTTCAAATATTTTTATATTTTCTTTACCGTTTTATAGATTTTTTTAAGGAAAATTTAAGAATTTATTTTTAATTTAAATTTTTTTTTATATTATTTTTTTTTTATTTTATTCCTTTTTTTAATTTATATTTTAAATTATTTTTATTTTATTTTATTTAAAAAATTCCCTCAAATAGTAAATAATTTATTTTAGATTTTCTCTTTCACTCTTTTTTATTATTTTTCTTGGTTTTATTGCTCTTAATTTTTTTTAATTGAAATTTAAGCCATAAACTTTATTTATTGCTGTTTTATCATTTTAAAAATTTAATATCATTTCCACTTTTCTCTTTTGCACTCTCTTTCGAACTCTCTTTTTCCATCTGAAGATCTCTAAGCAGTTTTATTTTTTTTTTTAAGTATTTTTCACAATTTTTTCCGTTGCCACTATCTTTTTCTATCACTGTCTTTGGCTTCTGGCAAGACTCTAATTAAATCTCTCTCGCTTTTTTAGTTCTTCTCTCTGCTTTTTGCACTATCACTATTACATTATTTTATCGCGCAACCTTTCTGTTTTTTACGATCACACTCTCCAGCTGTTGTTACCATTGCCTATCGGTCTTTTCATTTCTCTTCTCTTTTTTACATGTAATTTGTATACCTTTTTAACTTTGTATTTGTGTTTACTATTTCTATTTATCACTGTGATATTTTTTTAATTTAATTTCTCTTCCATATTCTCCTTCTCTCTTTGGCTCTCAATCTCTTTGGCTCTTTCTGTTTTTACAACAACCAGTGTTGTTTGGCACATTCTTTTTATCGCACTATTTCGTATCTTTTTCGTTTATCTCACAGTGATTACATTATCTTTCACTCTTTCCCTTTCTCTCTTTTCCCGGTTGTTTTTCTCTTCATAACTTTATCTCTTCTTTCTCGAGTTAATTTTTTATTTTTTTTTCTTTTATTTTGATTGATCACTGTGATATTTGTTTATAAATTATACTCAATCAACAGTTCTCAGGCAACTAACGATCGACAACGGGTAAAAGAGCCATCTTTAGCAAGCACAGTACAATTCAAATCTCTCGCTCTCAGTTTTATTTGTGGTGAATCTCCCAACTTTATTTAACTTAGTTGCATTAGCCTATAAAAAGCATCATTCTTTTACGCTCTTTAATTCTCTTTAACACTTTTTTATTTACAGTTATTATAATTTATTTTAATTTCTCTTTCTTTCTTTCTTTTTTGCTCATTTTGAATACAATAATTTTATCTATAATGAGAGAATAAATATATTTTTAAAATAAAAACATATACATTAGCATCATTCTATTGTAAGACTTATTTGTCTCTTTTTCTCTCTCGCTCTCTCGCTCTCTCTTTCTCTCAAACATACACACACAAACAACAGAACAAGTAATACTCCTGAAACTATACAATACTTCTGCTTGACAATAAAATTAAAAATTAAAATTAAAAATTTTTTAAATAATTATTTCGATTTAAATATTATTAATCATTTGAAAGGAAGACCCTAGAACCCTATTCTAAGGACAACTACTCATTTAATTTCTCATTACAATACTTTCAAGAGGACTATGTTCGAGTTCCTCAACCATGTCTATAAGTGACGGGCCTAAAAGTATACACCAAACAACAGAGTTGAAACACTTTTCATGGTAATTTTTAATTTTACCTTCAGAGTTCAGATTATTTAGTGATCTTAGATTGGAATTATGTTGCTAAACCTTTAAAAGCAGACCAGCATCGCCCATTTATTTATATTTATTTGAATTCGTTGGAAAAAAAGGTCAACGTTCTGCTTTCTCTTCTGTTCAGGAGACAAGCAAAATAAGAATGTTGTAGTCAAAGGAATTTCTTTCGTTTTTACCTGAAAGTATGCTTCAATAAAAATGCCTGCAAATGTATTGCTCTCTATTTGGTGTTTTTTTCTTGGTCTTCTTCTTTCTACTAAAGCAAGTGAAGAAGAAAACGTTTTTTTTTTTTGGTGTGAAGCCATCATTTCTTTTTTTTTTAATTCCAAGAAATTATTTTCGTTTTCCAAAATACTAATGAGATTGAATTGAATTTCGATGTTAATGTCGTTAACATAGACATTAAATTATTTAAATTTACTAATGACGTATGATTATTAATATTATGCGGACGATATACACAATACTCATACGTACGTACCATGTATAAACTCTTGTCTGTTTTGATATGTACGAATGAATGGCTCTTGAAGTAAAATAATCTCTCGAAACCATTGGCAATATTTGTTGCTTTCTGGGTCATAATAAATTCGTAGCTTTGCTTGTGGCAGTAGCAGGCATAACTAATTGTTTGCAAAGGCCTAAGGCTCAATGGACTAATCTCCCTACCACTATACCCAATACAACACTCCGATTCATTTTTACAGACCGCGTGAGATCTAAGCAACGACACTTGACAACTTTAAAATTCTACAACCAATTACATGCTCTTACTAAGCCTGAGAAACTTTAAACACAAAAACAAATTAGAAGACATATTCTTCTCTTTTTCATATTGAAGCCCTTGGGGTCAAAACAAAGATTTCATTGTGCGGCAAATGCGGCAACTGAAATCCGTTATAAACCACATTGTCGGCGCTGATGATAGTTCAACGAGTCATCGTCTTAGCGACTGCACAGTGTCACCGATCAACTATCGCTAATTCAAGAATTCAGGCATACAGATTACAAGATACTACCACCAGCAGCACATATTGAACGAATTGTTCGAATCTGAATGGATCTGTGGGTGGGTAACTTTAAATACGAAGAATAGGTTAGGTTAGCGTGGTAGCTTTAATTTACCAAAAAGCTCACTTGAGCGCGCATAGCGGCCCGTTGTGATGCCACAGGTGAACGCAGCCTCTGTACTGACCAAGTTCCTCCGATCCAAGGAGGGGGAAGTTGGTCAGCGCAAGGGCTGCACAATACGAAGAATACAGCGCAGCAAATCTGGTCAAGGCGAGATGAAGGACGTACGGAAAGTCTGTTTATATTTGTATTCAAGGTACTCTTGCAAGAAATAATGATCTTGGCCACATGGTTATGAACTTCTACAGAAATTAAAGAGATTAGGAAGAGTAGAAAACTATTCTTCGCATTTTGTATACATGCCCAGTAGAAGAAAAAAGCACTTTAAAAACAGGCCAGCAAATGTGGATTGTCATCCACGCCCATTTATTTCTTTCTCAAAAAAAGAGATCTCGCAGGCCTATTTTCAAGCTGATGATCACAATATTAGGAGAATATTTATATTCCCATCATTTGCTCTTTCTGCCTTTTGCTTTCTGCTTTAATACAGGATTAAATTTTCATTTTTTTTCATAATTTTCAATATTTGTTTGCATTTTGTTGTTGTTCAAATTGTCATTCATTTCTGTTCTAATATTTCAAAACTAATGACTCGTATTAATTTTACACTTCCGTTCACACAACAAGATAAACAATTTCCGTTTCTCCAAAAACGCAAAAAAAACACAATAACAAATCTAAATCTAACAGGGAAAGAGAGTAAAGTGAAATCCTCCTCTTTCAACAGGATATTAAAAAAAACCACAGCCTAAAAATATGCAAACATTTCAATGCATTACGATAATGATGATGCTGCTCTCTCTCTCTCGTTATAATTAAACGGAAATGCTTCAAAAGAAAATTAAACACTTAAGCACATACACACATGCAAAAACATACATACATACATATGTATGGAATTATAAATACACATACACATGCACACACACTGTCATATATGTACAGGAATACGTAGTGACGTCGGGAGTCCCGCAGTGCTCCGTACTTGGGCCACTACTATGGAACATTATGTACGATGGAGTACTTCGATTGCGATTGCCGAACGGGACTACAATTGTGGGCTTTGCAGATGACATAGCCATAGTCTCGGTAGCTAAGACGGTAAGGGAAATAGAGGAGAAAACGAACACAGCGATTCGAAAGGTTGGAGCATGGCTGGATGAAGCAGGTTTGAAACTTGCTGCGCATAAAACAGAGGCCGTCTTGATAAGCGGCCGGAAGATAGTGGAGAAGATGGAATTGACCGTTGGAGGCACAACGATCGAATCGAAGAGGGCGATAAAATACCTGGCAGTGATTATCGACGACAGGTTGAACTTCAAGGAGCACGTGAAATACATCGGCGAAAAAGCATCTGTAACACAGGGAGCACTGGCGAGGATGATGCCAAATATTGGAGGACCAGGTCCATTTAAAAAGAGAATAATTTCGGCTGGAGTAACGTCGATAATGCTGTATGCTTGCCCAATATGGTCGGAGGCACTCTCAGTGGGGACGACGAGGAGGATACTGTCCTCGGTGTATCGTCTAAGCGCGATTAGACGGATAAGTGGCAGCAGGACAGTGTCTGATGAAGCAGTTTTGGTATTGGCAAAGACAATACCAATAGATATACTGGCGGATGAAATGAGAAGAATATACCTTCGCCGTCTCGAGTACCGGGGACAAATAGCGGCTATAAAAGCGGAGGAACGAAGGACTTCCATGCACAAATGGCAGTCACGATGGGAGAGCAGTTTAAAGGGAAGATGGACATTTCGCCTTATCCCTGATGTAACCCTTTGGATGAATAACAAACATTGCGAGCTGAATTACTACGTGACTCAGTTCCAGGAAGTACCTGCACAGATTTGGTCATGACACTTCTCCTATATGCCCAAACTGTGTAGACGAGGAGGAAGATGCGAAGCATATTCTAATATGCTGTCCCAGATTTAGATGGCCGGGAGAAACGAGTTTAGGACCAAACCGGCTAATGGAAGAGCTGTTGAATTGTAGGATTCTATGGAGTCAATGAATGGTCAGAGAATGGCTGAAGTTATGCTAGTACTCCGAAGACTAGAGGAACGGAGGCGAAATTTGACTTAATATGATAAAGCTTTCAATCTAACCAGCTCTCCGCGAAGTAAGACCGGCAGTCCCGCGGAGGGAGAGTGGTTGAAGTGTGTAGGGGGTGGGTTTAGTACGTAGGCACCAGTGATGGTGAATCGTGCACACTTTTGTTGGAACAAAAGTGTCTTTCGAAGACTCCCACCTCCGGCTCAAGACAAAAAAAAAATCTGACGTGAGTAATGTGGACAGTAATTTAGGAAATTTCAAATTTTTTTTTTAATTTAAAAAGAAAAAACTGTCTTTAATTATATTTTCCAAGAATTAAACTTTTTTTTTACTTTTTTGTTGTCTTTTTTGAAATTGCTTAACAATTTCGATTTTTTTTTTTGATTTTCTTTTCAAAGAATTTTTTCCAATTTTCCAAATTCTTTGAAGCAATGATTTTCCAATTTTTATTTCAATTTTCTTTGGAAATAAAATAATTCCGGGAATAAAATAAAAAAAAATTTTTAATTTTTTCAATTTTTAATTTTTTTAAAATTTCTTCATTAAAACCTTCTCCAGAATCATTTTTATTAACCTCCCTCATGAAATTTTTTTATTTCTAATTTTGTTTTCCTTAAATATTTTAATTTAAACTTCAAATAAATTTGTTTTTTTTTTTTTTTTTTTTGTTTCTAGTATTTCACAGTATTTGTATGAAATTATACTTGTTGACCGCCACCATTTTACACTTCCGTTTCCGCTCATTATTTGCCTGCATATCAAATTGCATTAAATAAGGGAAATTTATTTTAAATGCAAGGGCGGTTTTATTTTCTTCTTTTTTTTTTTTGTTGTGCTTTAACAACGTTAATGATGATGATGATGTTGTTGTTGTTATTGCTGTTGTTGTTAATAATAATAATGATGACTAAGTTATTATTGTTGTTGCTCCATTATACAGTTAATGTTGAGTTATTTTAATTGCAATTTTTTTTCTTTCGTTCGTGTTTCTCCAACATCCGTTTTACTCATACATTTCTCATACATTCTCACTCTGGTTTATCTCTCTCTCTCATGCATAAATTGTAATTTTTTTTTTTGTTTTTGTTGTTTTTCATTATTTCATTATAATTATGATGCTTAATTGCATTTTACGTTTACACTTCACTCGCGAGATTTTAATGTTGTTCGGTTGTGGTTTTTTAGTTGAAAATTTTTTTTATTTGTTTGGTGAAGGCAAAAAAAAATTCATGACTTTAAAAACGGGGAAAAAAAATTCATGAAATATAGTGGTTTCTAGTAATTTTCATGTGGTTTTATTTAGTAATTTTATGAAATAGAAACATATTTTGAATAAAATTTAATAAAAAAATTCTTTAAAAAAAAAATGCAGGAAAAAATTTTTGTTCAGAAAAAAACTCTTTTAATTGTTTAGGTTATGTAAGGTTATGTCATTAGGTCGAAATATTAAACCTATTGTCTTACAATATTTCAATAAATTACATCCAAGTTCTTGTATATACCAGGCAATGCCTTACTGACTTACTTAATTGGCCATTACAACCCTTAAGTCTTCTTCTCACACCACAACCTAGTTCTTCCCACACCACATACGCCGTGTCTGTTAATGTTATACGTCAGTGGCGACACCTTCAGTTTTTAACGTCGACTCCGTACAACAAATATAAGAAATTTTTCTTAACAAATTCATTTTACTCTCAGAATTTTTGACAAAAGTCTGCTAAGAGGAAGTCGCCAACAAAAATGTTAATTTTTCAATACTTCGTTGTGACCTTGTGTTAATGAGGATTGTCATCTAATTACCAACGAATTTCTCCATCTATTTCTCTATAAGATCCCCTAACACCCTTATCTCATCAAGAGTATAACATCGGCAGGGAACATCATAGATTAGGTTAGGTTAGAGGACGTGTACTTGTCAATTAAGACAAATACAATACCCTGAGGTCGAATTCACCCATTGTACAACGTCCTAATTTCTCACACTACTTAGGTTAGGTTAAGTTAGGTTAGCGTGGTAGCTTTAATTTACCAAAAAGCTCACTTGAGCACGCATAGCGGCCCGTTGTGATGCCACAAGTGAACGCAGCCTCTGCACTGACCAAGTTCCTCCGATCCAAGGAGGGGAAAGTTGGTCAGCACAAGGGCTACACATTTTCCAAAAAGCACGACTACCCCACGCTGGAAAACCAGCCAGAATGTTTGATGAAAGAGGCTATGTCCTTGATATCAATGGACGATAGTTTCGTCAAGCTGACAGGGGTCCGAGAGCCAAATAACCTATACCTGCATCCCGCAAGGGATGGGCATTGGCAGAGGAAGTGGATGACAGTCTCCTCCTCCTCGGCGGATCTGCATCCACGGCAGAAGTCGTTAAATGGGAGTTGCACCACTTATGTTGTGTGTGTTAATTTTATACATGAGTGGTAGGACCTACTGTTTAAAGTCGATTCCGAACGACAAATTTTTTGAGAAACTTTTCTTGGCAATTTTATTTTTTCTCTCAGAGTTTTTAACAGAAATCTGCTGAGAGGAAGTCGCCGACAAAATATTTTTTTGTATTTTGTCTTGATGTCTGCCATCACACTACCTACTAGACTACGGCGACTTCCAAAACATCATAAGAAAGCCAAATATTTTCACAATGAATGTTATTTCCAGGAACAAACAGATGGCAACCCTGCCATTCTAGAACCTATTACAGTATACGGTTAAAATGGTTAAAATTTATGGCATACTCTACACGGTTCACATGAGTGACAACCCAGTCTCTAAGTTCAGTTCCATTACGACTGCTCCAACCCAGGAAGAGTAGGGCGCGGACCCATCAATGTTATAAGGATGACTTCGAAATGATTTACGGATTGGAGAAACTTTTTTCATGGCAATTTTATTTACTCTCAGAGTTTTTGCCAGAAATCTGCTGAGAGGAAGTCGCCGAAGAAATACTTTTTTTGTATTTTGTCTTGATGTCTGGCCTGGGGCTCGAACCCTGGCTTTACGCCTAATAAGTCAACACACTACCTCCTAGACTACGGCGACTTTACACACAACATAAGTGGTGTGAGAAACTAGGACGTTGTACAATGGGTCAATTCGACCTCCGGATACTGTAGTTGTCTTAATTGACAAGTACACGTCCTCTAACCTAACCTAACCTACGGAAGAAGAAGTAATGGCGCTCAAGGCAGCAATCTTTAGTCTAAAATTTTCGCAATATTGCAATCAGTGATGGACGCATAGAAATGAAAATAAAAATACTCTCGAACAGTCAATCTGCCTGCAAAGCTCTTAGCAGTTACGTTAATCCGGTTTCTCTGCATAAAATTTGATATGGGCAACTGGAACACTGTGTCTGCTATAGGCACTTGTAGGGTATGGGCAAATACGAGAGATTTATGAGGATTGAAACACAATGCTACACTTGATCACAAAACTGTATGGCACTGTGTTATAAAAAGTACAGGTTGCTGCATCAATATACGCAAGGAGAACTGGACTTGTTGACACTCATATTAAAGGAGCTGGCCCTTGAAAGATGGATGCGCTATAGATCAACAGTGCTTGAATTGAAATAAGCAATCTTGGGGTCCAATTCCCTACTCATTTCAATCATCTGCTTTGTTGATCTGCTTGGGGACAAATGCTTTGTAGCTTAAGACGTGAAAAGAAATAAATAAAACCTAGAGTGTAGACTTTCAAACGTCTGAAAATCTTCTGAGGCAGAACCCAAAGAATTTACAACTGCTGCTTCATCAAATGTTAGTGTGCCAGCCTATATGACTGTAATGCTTACTCAGGCAAACGAACTTTAATGTTCTTATCGTATCCCATTTTGCCTTAAACACATTTTTTGGAATCTCTTTAAAGCCATAATTTTTAAGTTTTTTTTTTGCCAGAAATATTACGGCGACATCTTTTTTAATATCCATTCTTAGCACATGTGTATTTAAATTTACGTTCTTTTACCATATTTTTTCGTATTTTCTTAATTCTTTTTTTAGAATTTCTAAGAAATTTATTTTTATTTTCGTATTCATTATTTGAATTCGTTGGGAAAAAAAAGGTCAAAGTTCTGCTTTCTGTTCTGTGCAGGAGACAAGCAAAATAAAAATGTTGTAGTCAAAGGAATTTCTTTTTCTTTTACCTGAAAGTATGCTTCAATAAAAATGCCTGCAAATGTATTGCTCTCTATTTGGCGTTTTTTCTTGGTCTTTTTCTTTTGTACTAAAGTAAGTGAAGAAGAAAACGTTTTTTTTTTTTTTTGTATAAACCCATCATATCTTTTTTTTTTGAATTCCAAGAAATTATTTTCGTTTTCCAAAATAATAATGAGATTGAATTGAATTTCGATGTTAATGTCGTTAACACAGACATCAAATTATTTAAATTTACTAATGACGTATGATTATTAATATTTATTATGCAGACGATATACACAATACTCATACGTACGTACGTACTGTGTGTATACTCTTGTCTGTTTTGATGTGTACGAATGAATGGCTCTTGAAGTAAAATAATCTCTCGAAACCATTGGCAATATTGGTTGCTTTCTGGGTCATAAAAAATTCGTAGTTTTACTGGTGGCAATAGCAGACATCAATAATTGTTTGTAAAGGAATAGGGCCTAATGGACTAATCTCCCTACCACTATAACCAATACAACACTCCGATTCATTTTTACAGACCACGTGATTTCTAAGCAACGACACTTGACAACTTTAAAATTCTAAAACCAATTACATGCTCCTACTAAGCCTGAGAAACTTTAAATCCAAAAACAAATTAGAAGCCGTATTCTTCTCTTTTTCATATTGAAGCCCTTGGGGTCAAAACAAGGATTTCATTGTGTCCATTTTAGAAGTCGCCATAGTCTAGTAGGTAGTGTGTTGGCTTACTAGACGTAAAGCCAGGGTTTGAGCCTCAGGCCAGACATCAAGACAAAATACAAAAAGCAACGGCGACTCCCTCTCAGCAGATTTCTGGCAAAAACTCTGAGCGTTAAAATAAAATTGCCATGAAAAAAAAGTTTTTCAAAAATCTGTGGTTCGGAGTCGACTTTAAACTGTAGGTCCCACCACTCATGTATAAAATTAACACACACAACATAAGTGGTGTGAGAAACTAGGACGTTGTACAATGGGTCAATTCGACCTTCGGGTACAGTACTTGTCTTAATTGACAAGTACTCGTCCTCTAACCTAACCTAACCTTGTGGCCAAATGCGGCAAATGAAATCCTTAATAAACCACACCGTCGGCGTTGAAGATAGTTCACCGAGCCATCGTCTTAGCAAGTGCACAGTATCACGGTTCAACTGTCGCTAACTCAAGAATTCTGACGGAAAATGTAGCCGTACACATTACAAAATACCGCGAATTGTTCGAATCTGAATGGATCTGTGGGCTGGTAGCTTCAAATATGAATAATAAAGCGCAGCAAATCTGGTCAAGGCGAGATGAAGGTCATACGAAAAGTCTATTTATATTTTTCGAGACACTCATGTGAGAAATAATGATCTTGGCCATATGGTTATGAACTTCTACAGAAATTAAAGAGATTAGGAAGAGTAGAAAACTATTTCTGGCATTTTGTATACATGCCCAGTAGTTGAAAAAAGCACTTGGGGGCTTCTACTATGCAGGTAAACTCAATGATCTGTTAAGGATAGGCACCATGACTCTAAATAGCTTCATCGGAAGCACTGGATGGTTCAATCGATCCGTTCTCACCTGCCTACCGACTAAAGCTACACCTAAATAGTAGATAGAAGCAATAGGAGTGATGCTTTTGTTCAAGAAAATAGCACCGGAAATCCTTTTAGCCGTAACATTAATATTAGAACACTAACTACACTGAGAAATAGTACAGTTTCGCTAACAGTGGTTACGGTAGTTCAACATTTCCTATAACAAACAAAAGACTGGCATTTTGACAAGTTAGAATAGAATAGATTGTAGGGGTTGCTCTTAAATTTTGCAGGGTAGCTGCGAACGCATCAATGAAACTGAGCGCCACAAGAGCATGTAAGTATAGAACCTATTGACATGCCAAACTCTTCACTATATCTGATCTAGGTCACCCTATTGATTACGCTTTCGATTGTGATTCTTATGACAAAAATAACGTGATAAATTCTTCTATGGTACCTTCTTCTGTATCTCCTAGAGAACATCATGCATATATATTCACTGACACATTAAGAACACGCAACGTAGTCTAATGAGAATTATATTCGAAACATTTGAATCCTTGTGAATCCAATATCAAAACAAATCTTCCACGGGAGATATGCAACTACTGACAGTAAAGCGAGCAAATTATCGCTAGAGAGCCTCTACACCATATCATAGATTGTCGAAGAATGACGAGCGGCTCTAAAGTAAAGAGGGAGGCAATCAACGGCAGCCACCATGTGGGTTAATGTACACAATGACAGTTAAGATAATAACATAGCCGATGCAAAGGCTGGTACCAACATGAAATTCTTATGAACTCTTATGAAAGATGGTGTAAGGTATTCACTTTCAAACAAAAATTTCAGTCAGGGTTAAATAGGGGTTAAATAACCCTTTAAATAATTTAAAAAAAAAACCTTTTATTAATAATGGTGCTTAAATTCTTATAGATTTTTTAATGACTGACTAATAAATTTTTAATATCAATTTAATTGTAGGGCTTATGGTAGGTGGTTTTTTACTTTTCCTTTCTCTCTTTTTTTAAAGGCTTTAAAAAATTGATTTTTTTTTGTATTTTCTTTTCAAAATCCTTTAAAACATTTTATTTTTATCAGCGCCGAAATTATGAATTTTTTAACAACAACGTTTTCTACGTGGCCCCATATAAACAGGCATTTCAATAATAACAGAAGCAGCAACAACAATCACACAATCAAACAATCACAGTAAGCAGAAGAAAAAATCAAACAAAAAAGAATTTTTTCGTAACCAAAATAAGGCAAAAGAATACACGCACTTGTACGCTGCTAAGCAAGCGGTAAAAAGCAACAACAGCAAGAACAACATCAACGATAATCATTCAATAATCCTTCATATTGGCTACAGCCACTGCTGCTGCTGCTGCTGCTACGGCTAACGCTGTTATTTAGTAGTATTAGTTGTTGTTATTGGTATATTACGCATACCACCACATAACAGCGAAAATTTAGGGTGAATTTTTTTTCATTTTTTTCCCGTATTTTTTTTTCGTTTTTTTCTTTTTTTGGAATAACAATCAAAAATATTTGTTACTTAAGAAAAGCACACACACTTAAATGAAACAACAACAACAACAACAGCTTACACTTAGAAAACAAGACAATGAGAATAACTGTAAACGCTTTGCTAAGAAACAACACACATTTTGTTTTTCTTTTTTCTTTTCTTGGCCTTTTCTATTTAGAAAATCTTACTTTTTCTTTATTTTTTTTTTTAATTGAATTTCCTTTTTTTATTTATTTAATTACATGGGGTTTTTTTAATTTTTTATTTCCTCTTTTTTTTTAATGAATTTCACTTTTTCTCTTTGCTTTTTTTGATGTATTTTTTTTTGTAATGAAAAAATCACACGCGTAAAGTTTAGTTACGTTCCAAATTGACCCGACGACTGGAACTCCATGACTGAATTTCAATAACGTTTACAATTGCTGTTTAACCACCTTCTCTGTGTGCAGCTAACGTCAACGTTCTGCTGTAGTTCAACGTCAACGTCACGAAAGCTGTGTGTATGAACCTGTGAGCCTTGTGAACATCTTTTTTTTTTCTTTCCTTTCATTACGTTTCCCTTGTTTTTGTGTTTTTTTTCTTCGAACACTTTTTATTGTGTGTTGTTGATGTTGTTGTTGTTATTAATGTAAGAGAGCTTAACCAGCTGTGCAAAAAGCTTTTTTTCTTCTTCATTGAATTTCTATTGTTTTTATTGTTGTTGTTGTTGTGTTGTTGGTTTATTCGTTTTCTAAATACCATGATTTTCTTGTGTTCTATTCTGTAATGGCTCGTTTAGTTAAACAGTTATTCTACATGTGACGCTGTTTTACGCACATTTCCAAAGTTCCATATTCCAGCAGGTGTTTTCCACACACACAACATTACTTACTTTAGCAAAACAGCACGAGAGCCAGAGAGAGCACAATAGAAAAAGAGAGCATAAAGCTGTAAACAGGTTTGTATTAAAATATCCCATGTGCTCTTGTGGATATTAAATAAATTCCCGTGTTTTGTTTTTATTCAGGGAATTTTCTTTCAATGTTCGTGTGTGTTTATTGCAAAAAAGTGTTTCAAACAATTCGTATGACTTTCTTTGTTTTGGTTCTGTGTTACAAAAAAAAAAACCCCTCTTGAAATAAAAGCTTTTGAAAATGTGGGTGAAAGCTTGATTGCTTGTAAAACCTGCGCAATTATAATTCTAATCTCTCCTCTCTCTCTCTCTCTTGTTTTCTTTTAAAAGGAAAAAAAGCTTTCTCTGTTAGATTTTTGCTTTACTCATGTCCTTCAGACTTTTTTTTCTTTCTCCTTGTTTTTCCCTTTCTAATGTGTGCGTGTGTGTTCAATTCATTTTTTACAGCCTGGCAATGCTTTTGGTTTTTGTGTGTATTTTTTTTTCGCCATGTGCCGGTATTTACATGTTGGTTTCTGCTAATGCCACTGTATTCTATGTAAAGTTTTAATTGTTATTGTTGTTGTTGCTGCTGTTGCTGCCGCTAATGCCGTTAGACTTATGGCATTAAAAAAAAAGTAAAGCAATGTATGCGTATTAAAACTGTTTTATAAAGTTTGTCTCTATACAATCTCCTCACACTCTCTCTCTTTCACTTGCTCTCAATCCTTTGCATTGTGTTTTGCTTATAAATTAACAATGAGTGCGTGTAAGAGCTATAGAGAGTTATTAGTGTTGCAACAGTGAAGTTCATAAAAATAGCACAACTTCATTTAATGAATTCGTTTATATAAAGATCGACTGGATGCCATAGCAGCCATTGAAATGGCAGGCGTTTACAATGGTCCAAGAATTCTAATGAGGATAAGCCTTTATAATTAATAAGGCGGTCGGTCTTTCCTTTTCAAGCCCTTGAAAGCATCCTGCCTTTAATTTGACTCTGGCGTCTACCATTTTAAACCGATTGCCTCCACTTTTCCATCTTCATCGCTTTCTTACTTCATGTAGAGTTGCATTAAGCATCCATATTTTGTGATTTCTATTTCGCATTCGAAAAAACGCAAAAGAAATGAATACCTTCAACAAATTTACTAAATTATTGACCACCACTGCGTATCTGTATTTATAAACGTAACCATAATCTCTTGTTTAAGTTTTCTTATAAGTTGTGAGTACGTGCGTATGTCTGTGTGTGTATATACAAAACTTATTTTATATTGTTTCTTAGGAGCATGTGTGCATGTGTATGTGTTTGAGAATAAAAAAAATTTATTTCCTCTAAGAGTTACACACCCACCTGTCATCTGTGTTTTTATTTCAACTTTTTAACGCACTTCTACATACAATGCTGCGTACACAGCCACACACACTGATACTGTTTTATTGCGTTGCGAACAAAGTTTGTTTGTTGATGTGAGTGGTGGAAGGGGGGATATTAAAAAATATTTAAAATGTGAATGACTCTTAAAGTACTTACGGTATTCATAACGGTAATTAGTAGATACAAATTGAAATCGTTTAAACGATTAAAGACGACGATATTTAAGCATGTTTGGCAGGGGATAGATGCCGAAATACATATGAGTGTGCGAGTGTATAAACATTGTGTGTGTTTGTTGTTAAGTGTTTAACATTTTTGGGAGAGAGAGAGAGAGAGAGGGTGGGTGTCAGAAGGTATGTCAGAGAGACTTTTCAAGAGATACTTTTAAAGAGACCGTATTAAAGAGAGTGTTTTAAAGAGCATGTGTTGTCATTTGCAAGGAAATAAGAGAGTTCTGTGCCAAGCAAGCGATGTAAATGAGTGCGCAGATCGTGTAAATATTTAAAAGAGAGAGAAAAAGAGTTTTTAAAATGTGTCCAAAAGATTTATTTTTTTAAATTGAGGACAAGGGAAGAAAATAAAAGAAAAGAAACTCATGCTGTGCTCCAGTACGATTTTTTTTTTGCCGAGGATGGGTAAATGTACCTAACTGCACCATAGAGGAAGTCGTCACATCCCCCGTGTGTGGGGCCCTCATCCATTAAATTCGCCCCTCGTCTCCTGTGGGCTTGTTTGTGCCCACTCCGGAACTACGGTGATATTACTTTGGAGTGGAGTCCTTTTGGCCCTTTGGCCCCTTCATGTTCATATCCGCGTCCGGATTGCGTATTGAAAATTGAGGAGTCATCTAAGCGTCTCCACTATTCCTTTCGTCTAGATCATCGTCCCGGTTACGCTCGGTACGTGTGACAGTATCACCTATGCCGACATGCTTATTCGTTCTGCAGCTTCAAGATCTCTCTGCTTCCGTCTCAGAATGCGCTCTACGTAATTCACTACCGAGGTACAATTTTCACTACTCGCAGTCATAACCCCGACAATGTTACCGGCCGTGATCGTCCCAACTATCGACGTCAGTGCCAGCGTGCACACTCGAAAAAAGTGTGCTCTGCATCATCAATTACCTCCCCTTCCTCGTACAGACAGTAAGGGGAGGCGGCCTTGCCCATTCTGTGCAGATATTTTCTAAAATATGCGTGACCCCTTAGCATCTGTGTAACGCAGTAGTTTGCTCCCGTACGATGGCAAATATATAGAGTATTCTTGCTTTTGCAAAACTGGGCTACCATTAAGGCTCCACGCTAACAAGAGAGGTAATACCGCTGCCTCAGCTTCCAGTACAATGTAAATTTATTTTATTTTTATTTTTTAAATAATTTTTGGTCACATTGATCCTTAGAAATTCTTATTTTATTATGTCTTATACAATACATAATCTGTCTCTCTCTCGCACTCTCCAAAGCACATTCGAAAACACGCACTTTTAACGCACTCAATTGCACTCCAAAGAACGCACACAATATGAAGTAAATTTTTGTGAATTATTGTGGAATCTTCTTACATTGTGACTGTTCTTCACTCATTATTGTTGCGTTAAATACAAATAATTACGGAATAAATTTCCACACATACGAACACATACACATACGTTACCATGCTTACATAAAACAGCCGTTAAGATGCAGTAGAAGAGAGACAGCGAGAGCTAAAGGCAAAGCATAACCGGTTTTAATATGTGCATGAGAAACACAAGAAAAACAACAACAAAATAAATGCGAGTATAAATAAATTAAAATGGGAGCATGTATAGGTAAGTGTATAGCACTGCTATACAGAATAAATGCAGGCTGTCTGTATGGCTTACACACAACTTGAGGGTTTGTGCGTGTATGTAAGCACAGTGTAATGGTTGTTAATTTTTATTCTGATTATTTTGTTTTTGTTTTTCTTTTTTTTGTGTGTGTTTTTCTCTTCTCATAATGCTTATTGAGCGTTATTTGTGTTGATTCTTACGTTAACATTTTTTTATTATTATTTTGATGAGTGTGCATGTGTATGTATATGTGTGTAAGAGTGTGTGTTTTTTATGTGTATTGAGAAAAAAACACCTGAGACTTGTGTCAGAGAAATCGTGTTGAATGCGTATGTTAAATATTTAATTATACTTGAGACTGCACAATACAAATGTACGAAGGAAAAGAGAAGAGAAAAATAAGAAAGAAAGGAGAGGATAGGGGTGAGAGCCGAACAACAGCACAGGTTTTTATTTATGAATGCAAAATTTTATCTCTTTTGTTTAATCCTTAATTTATCTCTACCGTGTAATATTTGTTTTTCATTCTCTTTCACCTTTTTTAACTCTTCTTTCCCTTTATATTGAGCTGTAGTTTTTGTTTTTTGTTGTATTTTCTTGCATTTTTATTGGTCATTATAAAGGTTAAACCATTTTTTGGGTTTTAAAAGCTAAGTTTTATTGAAATATGAAAATATGCACCTGAAAGTAGGCCGCAGATTTTTTAAAAGCCACAAAAGATATTTATAACATGGTTTTTGTAATATTTAAAGAAGTTTGTGAATTAAAAATATCATATTAAATTAAAATACAACAAAAAATTTATAATTTCCAAAACAATCAATTTATAAGCCTAAAAGTAGACTTTAATTTTTAAAATTTTGTCCTAATAACAGCTATTTATTAGAAATTTATTGAAATATAATACAGAAACTGTTACTGGTTCTTAAAAATTGCACTATTTTTGTAAAATATTTAATTATTCGCCTTAAAGTAGGCAGCATATTTTTCAATAGCAAACAAAGATCTTTTTAAAAGGCTTTTGCAATACTTCAACGATTTATTAATAGCAAAAACAACGTAACAGCTTAAAATTTCCAATCATTCTGCAAATAAACAATTTATAAGCCTAAAAGTAGACGAAAATTTTTGCAAATGCGGTTAAAAACAGTAATATTTGCAGTAAATCATATGTCCACCTATCAGAAGCATAATATTTTGCTGTTAGCCTTACCACAACGACCTGTTTTGAAACCTGTCAATGGGTAAGCCATTATTTTTTAAGTGTCCTTGCAATAATGAATGCCTTGTGTGGCTCTTAATTTAACATGTTCATGTTTTGATGGTTTTTCTTGTTGTTGTCATTGTTTTAATATGAAATACACACACACAATGACACAATACTGTTATAATTAAAAGAAATATTGGCCAGAGTATCAAATTTTGTTCAATTTTCCATTTAATGAAATTCAGTTATTAATTGTTCTTTATTCATTCATTATTATTTAAATATGAAATGTATTAATGGTTGTGTAGGCGTATGTGGTTGTATTGCAAGTGTGTTTTAAAGGCTCGTATAAATTATTGAATATCTCTTAAAGGCTTTTAAATTATTTATAATTGCATTCAAATTTCAATTACAAACGCCCCTTTTGTTATGCAACACTTTATAAATTTAATAACAGCCTTAAGGTAGGCCACATATTTCTTTAACTGCGCCAAATGGTTTTTTTTATTAATTAAGCAATTAATGCGAGTTGTTGCTTTAATAATGAACATAATTATGCCAAAAAAATAAAAGAAAATTTACTGCTGGGATTATAAAAACTCCATATTTCACTAGATATAGTAGACGCAACTGTATCGAAGCATACTTATAGAATGCCACCCAAATTTGATATCGGCTTAATGATGTATGTAAAGGCAGCTCTTATTTTAATTATTTACTTGGTTATTACAACCCTTTAGTCAGGATTACAACCTAGCTTTTTACACCACCCATGTTGTGTGTGTTAATTTTATCCATGAGCAGCGGGACATACGGTTTAACTTAGACTGCGAACAACAGATTTAAGCAGCTTTTTGAAGTCAATTTTGTTTACTCTCAGAGTTTGCTTCAGAACACTGATGGTGAGGAAGACTCATTTTTTCATATTTCGCTTTATTCGAGATGTCTGTGCTGAGGTTTGAACCACAGGCTCTCAGCTAATAAGCCAGCTCAGCTGACTACTAGCCTACGGTGGCTTCAAATAACTTTCGCCTCTAATAACACTTAATTTTTGTTTTATTAATGTAATTTGAGCTTTTCACCCAAAAGTATGCTTCAATCTTAAAGGGTGTTTTTTATAGAGGTATAGAACATTAAGTTGGCATAACTTTTCAAGATGGCGTCCGATTTAACAGCTGTCAAGTGATTTATTCTCAGTTTGGTTTGGCAATTCATCATGAATAGACTCACGCCTGAACAACGCTTTTATTTCGAAAATAATGGTTCTGTGCGGGAAAACGTATCGCACACTACGTCCTTTTGATCGTCGACAAAATCGTCCATCAGAGCAGTTAATTCGATTAACCATGGAACGTTTTCGCATCACGTTTACTCTTATTGATAACTCGCATCCCCAGAGACGCTGTACGGTGCGTACAGAAGAAGCTATTGCTGCTGTAGAGCGTAGCATTGAGGAAGACCCGAATGAGTCCATCCGCCATCGAGCACAGGAATTGGATCGGTGTCCATCCACTTTATGGAAGATTTTGCGGAAGGATCTTGGTTGGCGTGCTTACAAAATCCAACTCGTGCAAGATTTGAAGCCAAACGATGATCAAGTAAGGCGTAGATTCGTCGAATGGGCCCAAAACGAGATTACCGTTGTTCCCGATTTTCATAAGCGAATTTTGTTTAGCGATGAAGCGCACTTCTGCTTGAATGGCTACGGGGCTATGTAAAGTCATTGGTCTATGCGGTAAAGCCACAAACGCTTGACCATTTGGAAGACAACATTCGTCGTATTATTGCCGATATACGGCCACAAATGTTGGAAAAAGTCATCGAAAATTGGACGTCCAGATTGGACTACATCGGTGCCAGCCGTGGCGGTCATATGCCAGAAATCATATTTAAAATGTAATGCCACAAGATTATCTTTCGGATAAATAACATTCATGTCAATCGAATAATCCATCATTGTTTTATTGCAACTTAAAGTTCTATACCTCTATAAAAAAACACCCTTTATAAAGTATTTTATATGTTATACTCTTTTATTTTTATTAATAAAATTATTGCAGAGTTTTCAGAGTTGTAGAGTATGTTGCCTACTTCTTGGCATTTAATAATAAACGTGCCTCAGCTTAAATTTAACAAATAAATAACAACGGCAATAACAGCAACATCAAAAACTACGGCAATAATATTTTGTATATAGAAAAATACATAACAAGTCTGCTTGTTATACATACCAAAGCAGGGTTTTAAAATAAAATTCAATTTTCTCTCTTTCTCTCTCTCGCTCACACTCACTTTTTGTTTCTTTTTTTTTATTGCTTTGTATACACTATTAAAGTAGAGTGGCTGACTAGCTGATCTTGTTTTCCAGTTTTTAATTAAATTCCATAAAATTTAGTTTTCACACCTTTTCACAAAACAACAACAACAACAATAACACTAATAAAAAAAAAGCAACAACAATGTGAAGTAAAGGACACTAAAACAGTAAAAAGAGAAGCTTTTTCCTTCTAATTCCTATTTTTATTTGTGATTTTATGGTGAACATTTCAAAAAAGAAATTTTAAATGGACAGCCATTTGTCCGGCTCTTTTAATTCCACAGGCAGACACACACACACACAGTCGTGAACATTTGCACAACTAGAAACTCATGAGTTTTATTTACAATTCCCCCCATAGTTGTGTTAATACACTCTGCCACCATACGCCTCTCTCTCTCTCTTTCTTTCTCTCTTTACCTGCTTTAATGTTGTTGGCCATTAACATTTCATGATGATGGCAATTGTAGCAGCACAATATCATTCCCTCTCCCTTACTCTTTTAAAAACAGGTTTTATAAGTTTATAAAAGTGTATGTGTATATACAAATAAACAGTTTATCATTGCTTGCATTGAGTGTGTGTGTATGTGTGTGTGTGTGTTTGTATCATATTTCCGTGACATGCACTACAATTTGATTCCTTTTTTTCGTTTTGTGACTCGAGTGCACTTTTCAAAAATTTTGTTACTGTTATACAGTTATATGTTACATTTACCGTTACAGTTTTATTTGTAAAATTTATTTTCATTTCCCTTTTACATCCTCTTGCCCTCTCTCTCTCTCCTGGTCATTAATTCATTGAAATTTTTGTAGGTTTTATGGAAATTTTTTTATTTTTAATCTCTCGTTATATTTTTCTCCATTAAAGTTTACCGGTTGCGTGTGTGTGTGTATTTCAAAAAAAAATTTGCATATTTTTTAGCGCTTTTATAAAAAGGGAAATATTTGTAAATGAATTCCATTGAAAGCAAAATAATCTTCAGGAGCATTACCTCGTAGTTATTAGTCGAATGCAATATTTTTTATATCTTTTTTAATACGAGATCTTTAATATCCCCTTTCCAACATGGTTTTTTAAAAGGTAGGTCGACTGATTAGTGAATCTTCTTGAATTTACTACACATGTTTTCAGGGGTTTTCTTGCCAGGGCTTGGACTGATGTAATTTATACTGATTTCAGTAAAGCTTTTGATAGGGTCGAACTTTCATTAATCGGTATTTCTGATATTATTCATCGTTGGCTAGACTCCTACCTCTCCCTTAGGACTCAGAGGGTATTGTTTAGGAATGTATTGTCTAAGACTGTTTATGTTATTTCTGGTGTTCCACAGGGTAGCCATTTGGGTCCTTTACTGTTTTTATTGTTTCTTAATGATCTTCCATGTGCTATTTCTGATTGTAATATTCTGATGTATGCTGACGACGTTAAATTATTTTATACTTTTGATGATAATCATGGTCAGGCTGTTCTTTAGCGAAATATTGATTTGTTTGTAACTTGGTGCAGAATTAATTTAATGGATCTTAACTTGGAAAAATGTAAATGCATGGTTTTCTCTCGCGGGGGCGTAATTTCGTCCACTTATGTGTTTGATTCTTGCCCTTTGGAAACTGTGAATACATTTCTTGATTTGGGAGTATTATTGGATATGAAATTGTGTTTTATTGATCATATTAGTATGATGATGGGCTAAGCCCGGGCTGTTCTTGGTTTTATGAAAAGATGGGCTAGGGAATTCATTGCTCCTTATATAACAAGACTGCTATACATTTCATTTGTTAGACCTATTTTGGAGTAGGCGTCTATTATTTGGAATCCATACTATCGTTGTCATAGAGTGATTCAATAGAGTCTGTGCAGAAGCAGTTTTTATTATTCTGTTTACGTGGCTTAGGATGGGATTGTGCCAATGGGTTTCCGTCATATGAGGCTAGATTAGGTTTGATAAAACTTCCAACTTTGGAACGTAGAAGGGCTGTTTTAGGGGTTTGTTTTGTTTTTAATCTGGTTAAAGGTGCTATCGATTCTGAGTTTTTGCTTTGTTACCTGAATTTCAGTATTCCAGCAAGATTTTCACGACACTATCGTCCTCTTTCTTTAGATTTTTATAGAACGAACTATGGATGTAATTTTCCTTTTCGCAGATTATGTAATGATTTTAACTTATATTATGATTTTATTGATTTTAATTGTAGTGTTCGTAATATAGAACGTAGCTTATATGCTGGCATTAATTTGTAAATTATTATATAAAAATGTATTTTCGTTCTTGTCATAGGTAGTTCCTGTTTATTGTTACTTTATTCAGCTTGTGATTAAGTTCTGTAGCTGATTTATGTTCTCGTTGCCATTACTTTTCCCTTACCCGCTACAGTCCGGACTGTAGTGTGTACGTGTCCCTACGTAATGGAGACGAGCCCTCCGCGGTTGGGTGAGGGTGGGTTAGTGTGAGGCCGAGGACGAGGAAAAAAAAGAAAAAAAGGAAAAAAGAAAAGATAAAGAGAGAGAGACAGAGAGAGAGAGAGAGTGAGTCATCTCATCGTTAGTTAGTTCAGTTAGACACTAGCCCCACTTAAATCATTAAAAAATTCTGACTTAATATGCCGCGTTTGCTTCTGCGAATTCCAGGGCGAAGTACGAGATGTGTTCGACCGTCCCATATTCCCCTTCATTATCACATAATCTACGGAAAGTGGGGAATGCATGTGTTCTTAAACTTAATCTCAATTGCCCCATAACTCACTGAAACCATTCTGATCCATTGGGTCTTCAAGTTTTATTCGTTAGCTTTACTAGCTTTCTTGCTACCTTCCTCGCCAGTACACCTGTGACCTCTTATTTTATATATTCGTCCTAAAAGTATGCAAAGAAAGAAAGACTTTATCCATTTAAATTAAAATTACTATTAAATCTAAAGGCATCCTAAAAGTATGCAGATTTAAACAGATTTTTTAGTTATTAGTCGAATGCAATATCTTTTATACAAAGAGAGAGAGAGAGAGAGTGAGTCGTCTTATCGTCCAGCCAATATCTCCAGGTTAGGTTAGTTCCGATACACACTAGCCCCCTTAAATCATTACAAAATCCTGACTTAATATCCCGCGTTTGCTTCTGCGAATTCCAGGGCAAAGTACGAGATGTGTTCGACCGTCCCATATTCCCTTTCATTATCACATAATCTACGGAAAATGGGGAATGTATGTGTTCTAAACCTTAATCTCACAATGACCAGACAGAAATCCTACCTGAGTTCCTAAAAGGCATCGCACACAGACTCAAAAACCCATTCCATTCTTCAGCGGTATGTGATAATAGCCTTGAGATTCTAAATTCCCCTAATTGCTCCATAACTTACTGAAATCATTCTGATTAACTGGGTCTTTAAGTTTTATTCGTTAGCTTTACTAGCTCTCTCTTATTTTATACATATTCGCCCTAAAAGTATGCAATTATCTCATAGGGAAAGACTAAAATTATTATTAAATCTAAAGGCATCTTAAAAGTATGCAACATAATTTAAACAAATATTTTAAAATACTTGTATTTTATTTTTCACCCTTAAAGTATGCAACATTTTTTGTAAAAGCTTATTTAAATCCTTAAAATATGCAATGTCGTTATGAATAAATTGAATTCACCCACAAGCAAATACTTTTCGGTGTATTTTTCAAAGTGCTGCCATCAAGATAAATACCCGTATTTGTTTAATTATTTATAAAGAGAAAATAAGAGCATTAAATAAATTATTTGGAAGCTGTGATAAACTTGTCAAAAACAATTCAATTGCATTACAACACACTAACAACTTCCCCAGAGAACTCTGGCTGACGTTTTTCTGATGCCAGCATGTCTAGAGACATGGAAGAGCTGCTACAGACATTTGCACAAAACAAATTTACAAAACATAAGCAACGAAAGCTAAATAGTGTAACAGAAGTAGACGAAATGAAAGACGAAACCGTGTCAAAGTTGATATCAAATTACTTTCTGTTTCTTCCTTTTCCTTTCTTTTTCTTTGAATTTCCTTTAACGTTTCGTAGCAAATAGTAATTTATCAATAAATGTTTAAAGAGTATAAAGGGAAAAGAGGTTTTAAAACAAAAAAAACAAGAAAAAACCAAACATATATGAAAAGTGATAAATAGCTAAAGCATACTTTTGGGGGTTGTGTCAGGTAATATTAGAAAACCATGCATAATATGAAAACAAGCACTTGCTTACTCGCTCCTACTCGAGAAACAGAGAGTGAGAGTTTTTGGTGTCTTCTGTGGCTTTATAAAATATGTAAAGCATATTTAAAGGTGTTAAAAAGTAATTTGTTGCATAGAAATGAAAACCAACTTTTACCGCAAATTGTAATAAATTTTTGAGGGAATTCTTTTCTCTCGAAATGTTTGTGAAAAAATTTATTTTAAATTTATGGCTCATAAGCAAACCTTAAATTATATTTGAAAAATGTCAAGCATATGTTAAGGTGCTATAAATAAGTCTGTCATGAATATTGGGAATGACTTAGGGCGTTGGTTAGGTTAGGTTAGATGTTGGACTCTCTTTGTACAGAGGGGATGCGCTTAGACCAGAAGTTCGGCCCTTTGCGCTACCACAAACCAAACTCCAACTCGGAGATCAAACATCGGCGATAGAGCACTGTATCGATTCCAAAATATAGCAAAGTATTGCAGTAATTCTTATTGCGGAGAGTTCAATCAGAGATCACATAAAATGTGTCAAGTCAAGAGCCCCACCTCTTATTGCAAGAGTCTCCTCCTTCCCCTCAGATCCACAGCTCCTGCAGAAATCATTCGAGGGATTCAACTCTTTCAGATTGCCTTCCAATTGGTCAGCGGACTGTGAGGTGCGCTTTTGTACGATAGATGGCCAAGCGATTTAAAAAAGGAAGATAATCAGTCGTCTTCTTATCTCTATGAGTCCAGCAAAGTCTGGCAATATTGCACATACGGCTCTGCTCTGAATTTAAATTCTAAAGAAATAAAACATTCAAGGAAAAATATCAAAAATTTAAACGATCTTTACCGCCTTAACTTATGCTACCATAAAAAAATTTGAAGAATGCCAAGAAGTATTTCATTGAAAGTCAACAAAAATCATTTTATTTTAAACTTTTAAACGTGCTTTTTGCCAATTCACTGTGCTTAACGGCGTTTATGGAAAAAGCCAAAAACTTTGAGAAGCAGCCAATAAGTATGCTTTAAAAATTAAAACAATTTTTGATTTAAATTTTTTTTAATTTTCATAAAAGCATGCATGGTTTTAAAGCTTAAACGTTAACCAAGAAGAATCAAGAAACGTGTTTATGTGTTATAAAATGATAAAAGTGGTTATACTGATTGTTAGCCCAAAAATAGGCTGCAAAATTTGTTGAGATTATTCAACAAAAGCGAGGGTATAGGTATTAATTGTAAGGCATTTCTTATGCTTACGATAGATTTATATCGCGTTCATTTTAAACCCTTGCTAATGCTTGATTTTAAAAAAATTACTTAAAGTATTGCCTACTTGAGGGGTGAAATTTTTTAAATTTATTGAAATTGTAAAACAAAAAATATAGGAATTTTTAAATTTCCTTGTTTATATTACAAGCTTAAAACTGTTGAAGTGGCTGGAGTTATTTAAGGATTTTCTTTTTTTGATTTCAAAGGAAGAAATATTTTTGTTTTCAAAAATGATGTTGCCTGGCAAATAAATGTGGTGAAAAAATGGAAAAAATAGTTTAAGTCTTTGCAATAATACTTATTAGTAAGTAAAGAACTCAAGAAAATTAAATTTTTTTTTAAGCCTAAAAGTATGCTTTTGTGGAATTTAAATTTTAAAACACGACTAAAATCCTCTCCTGTCTCTGTTACAATAGCTCTCGGAATTTTAATTTTAGTTTCTTTAAATTTTTAAATATGTTGCCTACTTTTTGGCTGATAAAAATATTACATGCTTATTTAAATACAGAGCAAATAAAATATTAAAATTAATCCTTATGCATAATAAATACTGGCTGGCAATTTAAATACTCGATAGCTGATAACTAAACAACAACAGGTCATAATTTTAATTAATCCTTCTTAGAAAAAAAAATACAACAACAACAACATTATCCAGTACGATTATTTTTAAAATATTCAAAATAAGAATTTTTTTTAATTTTTTATTTGAAAAAATTTTTTGCAAAATAAGCTTAAAATGCATAAATCTCTACACCAAGCTACACATACAAATTAAATGCAAAATTATTACAATGCCCGGCAACCCTACATGTGTGTGCTATTGAGTATTAAAATGCGCTTCATTGATTACCAGAGACAACCAGCCAGTGATTAAATATGAATGTGTGAGTAGGTACATGTGTATTACACACAAATGTTACAATTTTAGAGAAAGAAAGGGAAAGGGGCAAAAGAGGAGAGAGCCGAAGTCTCAGAGAGGGAGAGTAAATAGGCTAATAAATATGCTGTGACATGTAGAACTAAAATGCGTTTACGTTAGCAAGTAAGTGTGCAAGTGGGTGCAAGGGGAGTGCTTGTGTGTGTGGGGATGTAATTTACTTGGGGAATTTATGAAGAGTGACAATTAAAAGCCACTCATACAAATTGTCATTTTCATTTGCAAATATTTAATAATATAGACACAGTTATGTATAATAACAACAACAACAACCAGGAATATTAATGAGTGTACAAGCAAACAAACAAACATACATACATGAACTGATTAAACTAAATGAGCATAAAAATGATTTTTTTTTTACGTTGTGTTCTCATTATCATTGTCTAATAATGACAGCAACAAAAGCAAATAAAATATAATTTCAAACAAAAAAGTACATGAGATAAAGAGGGAGAGAGAGAGAGAGAGAGAGAGAAAAGTACGCACAGTGGTCCAAATGCTCAATCTAGCCGGACAAAAGTTATAAATGGCTTTTGCAAAGCCGCACCGACATGAAACTTGGTACGTTTATAGATTTCATCAATATAAACAATTAGAGAGAAAAAATCAAATCAAATCATGTGTGTGTATGAGTGTGTGTATGTATGTAAATTTGTTTTTTGGGGGTCTGTTTGAAGTCTAAAGACGACAAAACAACTAAACCGATTTTCCTAGTATTAATTAAAGACTAATTTTTATTCAAAAGTTTTAAATGGGTGAAGTGTCACGCCTACCTTAAGAATTAAGTATTAAAAGTCTTATATCATGGAAACTGCAACAGCTGGAATCTTCGAATTCAGCATAGACAACTTTGATATCCACATAAACATTTGTGGGAAAAATGGTTGAACTAGCTACAGTGGGCGTGTTACCTCCCATATAAATAAAATACTAAAATTCGTATAGCTGGGAAGACTATAACAGTCAAAATCCCCAAATCATGTGTGATGAAATTTAGGGTCGATATTAATATTTTGGTTAACAATAGGCGGACTAGCAATAGTAGGGGTAGCACCTTCCATATCATATGGATACTAAAACTTGAATATCTGGGAACATCTAATTTTATTTATATTGTAATGAGAGTAGCAAAGCTCGCTGGGTATAGCTAGTCTCTATATATATTAAAACTTAAATTGAAAGAAGAATCTTTAGAAAGAATTATTTCAAATATATTTAATAAAATTATACAAAAAAAAACAAGAAACAAGAAACATTATGTTTATTTCAATCTATATCTGATTCACATTCAGAATCTAGATGCCACTCTGGCATTGACGCATCTGATAGCAAGGCAAGAACTCCTCCATCCAAAGGTTCTGTACTGCGGGAATGAATAGAAGGCTTTTTAGAAAAAGAGTATATAATAGGATCTGAAGATCCCAATTTTTCGTTAAAATGTATACAAACATTCGAGCAGATTGCCTTACTTTTCTGTAATAGCTATCCGTTTCATCATTCTTAATACCAATCTTAGCAACAACGTGTTTAACAACAGCATCAGTTTGACATGTTAAACTCTAAATGAAATAAAAATCGTTTGGGTAAAATCCGGCAGCTAATTTTTTAAACATTAAAAAGCTACATATATATAGATGACGACAACATAAAAACTAAAGCTTAAGTACGATAAATTACCATTTGAAATTCTAATTGAATTCGAACATTAAACAAAAATTTCACATTTAAAAAACACATGTACATAATTGCATTTTATTATAAACAAAACATATTTTATGAAAAATTTAAACAGTATTTTTTACTCATACCTTTGTTATATTAATTACTCGAAAAAAAATTTTTTTAATTGTTCTTATTATTTTTCACGACAATTTCACTCGCACTGTTAAATGTCAATTGAGATATTAACTTTTTAGCAACGAAGCAATTACTTGTATTTGAAGCAATATATCAATGCTAGTGTAGCTGTTTAAAGAAAAAAAAATATGCTGTTATGTACTTTAGGCACTTGTCAACATATTACCATACAAAAAATTTACTTTTTAAATATTTTAAAAAATGACTTTTGTCCGGCTAGATTGGGGTTTTGGACCACAGTGGTACGTGAACAAGAGTGTGAGACTGCAAGAGTATTGATGTAACAATTTCTCTTATGAAATATGTTTTTTTCTCATGATTTTTGTTGTTGTTTGTTGTTTATTTTTATTTTATATATTTGTTTAAACATGTGTGCATGTGTGTGTGTGTTAGGTTTTTATATTGACTTATTCATAAAGTAACTTGTAATTCCAAATATTTGTTTTTCTATTTTTATATACTATAAACACATACACACACACTCAGTTAAAGATCCAACAAACATGGCAGCCAGTATGATTTGAAATTGAATATGAATGATGTGCAGAGAGTTTTTGTTTATTTGTGTGTGTGTGTGTGTGTGTTAAAAAAAACAACACTTACAACAATAGCAACACGATATAACAAATAAACTGTTATATTTGATATAAACATGTCATATATTTTGCATTTTCATTTCCATTTTATTTCAAAAAAAAAAATGTTTCTTTTTTTTTTTTTTTTGTTGTTATTCTGACAAACAGTTTTTTGTATACAATATTAGTGAGGGGAAAAAATTAATTCTTAACTGAATGTGCTTGATTAAAGTCGCCATAGTCTAGTAGGTAGTGTGTTGAACTAACTTAGCATATAAAAAGATATTGTTACGTTTTTACCTTTTTAAAAACGTTTAAATATGAGTTCGTTAATTGCAAACAAAGTAAAAACAAATGTGTTTAATTTCAGTTAAACACTCTTCATTCTTTACACTACTTTTGTGTGCCACCGTATACAACTTAACGATACAACAACAATAATCTGTTCATTCACTTTACTAGTTCACACAAGTATTCACCGTATCTTTACAACCACGACTTATTTTGTTCACACGCAACTTCACACAAGGCTGACTAAATTAACTCTCACTGCTGCTTGCTTTGTCCAGCAATTTTATAGTCCGACACAACCAGTCTAACGAACATTCTTGAAGTGGAAGGTTCGTGTTCTCGCCTTCTCGAAAGTTCTGTTAGTACATTATTGCTTGTGTACTTTGCTTATGTTGTCTATCACATATTTGTCGTAGCTGGTTTATTTTCATTTCGTATTGTTGTTGGTACCAGGCGCAACCAGGTTCGTTGTACATATGTGTGTGTGCAGCTTTAGATAATCAACACGTTCATTGTATTGTTAGTGTTAGTGTGTATTTGTATTGTGTGGCTTTTGTTTATCGTTTTTAATGTTAAACGATATTAGGTCGTTTCGATTTATGTAACAATATCTTCAGCGACTTCTTATCAACTGTCTTCTGGCAAAAATAAATAAAATTACTATGAAAAGTTTCTCAAAAATCTGTTATTCAGAGCCTATGATTAAACTATGCGTCCCGCCACTCATGGATAAAATTAATACACCCCACATGGGTAATGTGAGAAGCTAGGTAGTAATCCCAACTTAAGGGTTTTAATGACCAATTAAGTACGTAAGTAAGTAAGATTGCAGTTTCTCTCACCCAAACTGATAAAATAAATTTGAAAAATATTTATGTGTCTGCATATAAGTGTGAGCATGTGTGTATGTATGAGATTTGTTTGTATAATTGCAAGGATGTGCCATTCATTCCAATTTCATTTAAAATTCTATTGTTTTCCACTAGGACAGGGGGGAAACAACACAACATCCTCCCACTTAAACATGCATTTTAACACCCATTTTCCTTACAACACAGTAACTCAGTAAATATATATGGGAACCAGAAAAATATTTTAAATTTATTTGAAATAAAAAATAAAAATTTCTCGAAATTATTTTCGAAATGCTTGAATAAACAACGAAATTATTATTTGGATAGACAAACACAGAAAAAAACCAAAAAAAAAACCCAATAACTGACTTCAATTGATATGCAGAAAAAATTTGAAAATTTTTATTTTATTTCGATACAGACAATTACAGGCGGGAATGTGATAAAAACAAAATTAAAATAAAAACCAAAAAACCAAAAAACAACAAAAATAAAATGAAAAGAAAAGAGAAAAAAAAACTGAATATGAATTTGCATAAAATTGTTATTGAAAAAATAGCTGCTGGAGTGTGTAAAAGCATTCAAAAGGTCCAGTGGTTTTTTAAAATGAATTTAGAAAAACGCAAAATTTAAATATTAAAACAATAATAACAATGGAAATGAAACTGAAAATTAAAATTAAGAAATTTAAATCAAATGCTGTGATAAAACAGCATATTGAAGGTAAATATAAATAATTGCCTACATTAGGGGATCAGAGAAAATCAATACAACGAAAAAATGTTGCATACTTTTGGGATGTTTATTATTAAATTATTTAAAAATACTTTTACTAACTTATTCTATACAAGGGCGGGAATGCCATCTGGCATTGGGTGTTTTAATGGTGCTGTGGAACCAATGATTCCAACAGGACGTGCGTTGTAGTCCTTAGACTACTAAAGGTGACTTGAGTCTTGGCCTCTACACGTGTTATAGAAACAAGAGTACAAAGACCAGCACCACATGCACAAAGGCCCATCAGAAAACCTTTCACAATTCTAGAAGAATCCCTCCTCAGTCCTTGAAATCATGTCATTTCTAAACAATACTTCCTGGCTCACATAAGCTTACAGATATTGCAATCTTGCCTGTTGCGTCATGATAAATGTTATCTTAGTCTCATCGCTTATTCTATCAGTTCGAAGAAGCCTCATAAGAGATTCATCTAAACGATCATTTTATCAGACTCTCATCTAGCAGCACGTTTTCTCTCGCTAGCTAAACGGTAGAATTATGACGAACAACTGGTTGGCCCAAGTCATCCACACTGTATCGCTTGTAAGGTGTACGTAGTGTGTCAGGGCGATAACTGCTTAGGCGATTCCAATGAAGAAATGCTCTGCAAGTACTAATCTGCTCTTTGCATAGTGTTTGATTAATCCTTCGGGGATTTTCGTTTCGAATGTTAGCTGATCCACATTTCCTTGCCATAAGAGGCGGTGGTTTGACTGGATTCCTACAAATGGCAGTTAAGCACCCAATAGATTTCCTACTTAGATTCATTATCCATTGGCCTTCAGAACGGCCAAGCCTGGAGATTCTACGACTTCCTTTATTCTTCCATGAAATGCTCCCTAGCCTTTGATCAATTTGTTTCCGCCGTTCAAAAAGTGAGAAATGCTTTCGTTTTACGAAAATATATCTTTAAGCCAACCAGAAAAGCTGCTTCACACACTCGTTTTCCTTTAGTTTGTGTCATCCACTTATTCCATCAGTTCCTTGCAACATTCTGTTAAAATACTTGCAGTAATTGCGTAACTAATGACGATTTTCATTTACTTGTTTAAAAAATTAAATAAAATTACCTCCATTGCTTTTTAAGAAACAAAAATTATTGCCTACCTTAAGGCTGTTAAATAATATGTTAAAGTGTTGCATAATAAAAAGGCGTTTGTAATTAAACTGAATACAATTTTAATAATTAAAATAGCCTTAAAGAGATAATTAATAATACAGGTGAGCTATGTTCTGAATTATAGGCAATTACATCGAATTAATAAAAAATAAAATTCAATATTTTTCTTTGTATTTTTGTTGATAACAGTGGGCGTATGTTTAATATTTATAATTTAGAATTAATATCCCATAAACGCCTTATGCTTTTATAGTAAAAATTTTATGGCTTTAGTTTTAATTTTTGCTTTTAAATTTTAATTTCATTTAAAATTCTACAAACATTTTATTTTTCTTTATTTTTATTTAATTTAATTTAATTTGTATTAAATAATCTTTGCTCCTTATTAAAAACATTTAAATAAGAGCTGCTTAAATCGTATGGAAATATTTTTGATTTTTTTTCTGCATTTATTTTGGATTTTAAAACATATTTTTCCGTTTCAATAAATCTAAAACTAAATATTTTGAATATTCTAATCCCTTAAGTTATTTGCGCAACAAAACTATTGCATATTTTTAGGTCACATAGAAAATTTTGTTTCAATAAATCAAATAATAACGAAAATTATACACACACAAAAAGAAGCATACTTTTAGGAGTTGTTTTTATAAATATATTACACATACGATGCCAAAATTAAATAGCACACAGAATAAAAGGATATCCTCAACAAAACAATTTTAAAACGCATTGAAATTAAAGAAAGAGAAAGAGCAAGAGAACAAGTGAGAAGGAGAAATAAAATAGCAAAACACAACACAAGAATTATGGCTGATTATTACAACCGTAAAAATGCCATAAAATCCTCACCCATACAAAATCGTTACTCATATAGAAAACATAACACCAACTACAACAACAACATTAACATGATTAAACTACACACTGGCCCTTTAAAAAATTGCCCAAAAAATAAAAGACACAATCAAACACACACATACTAAAAAAAATATCATAACCATCGGCTTTGGAAAAACCACTTAAATTTATACACGAGACCGGCAACATCGTCATTCCCATAGATTCGTTATTAAATGTTGCTCTCCGCTCGTCTGTTTTTCCTCTCTTTCTTTTTTATGTTGTTTCTTTTGTAGTGGTGGTTAGAAGGCCATAAATTTTAATCACCGCTTATGGTATAATTTTCTGTTGGTAATTGTTGTCAGTCTATGTCAGTCAGTCAGTCAGTCAGTCACTCAGCCATACGTACACTCACAGTAAGTAGGTCTATAGAGTAAAACAAAAATAACAAAAGGAAAAAAAATACGAAAATTACTCTCTTTCACATAACCCAACAGCAAAAACAACGTTAATAATGTACTCGTATACACACTCACACACACTCTTTCAATAGACAACAGACAGAGAAAGATTGCAATACGCACTCAAATATTCACGTTATTGTTATTGTATCACATGAATTGAAGAGAATTTTTATAACACTCACTGTATAAAACGTTACAATAACATTAAAGCCAGGCACAGAGAAAGATACGAAGAGCAAGAAAGAGAGAGTGTAATAATATATGTTTGAGTGTCAAAAGGTATGAATGATGCTGTGTTATTGGTAATGAATTGTATATTGGAAATGAAGCAAATTGTAAAGAAGATAAAAAAGAATACGCAATAATTTTCATGTTCATTTTAACATCAATTGAGCATGAGATAGATAGACAAATACATACATACTCATCTCCTCATAATGAAGAACACAAAATACATGTAAAAGAAGAGCATTTTTAATTGTGGAAATAAAATAACGATATCTCTTCGATAACAATAATTTGTTAACGATATCTCTTAGATAACAATAATTTTCTAGTTGTATCTCTTCGATAACAATAATTTCCTAGTGGTATACCTTCGATAACAATAATTTTCTAGAGATATATCTTCGATAATAATAATTTTCGAACGATATCTCTTCGATAACAATAATTTTCTAACGATATCCTTTCGATAACAATAATTTCCTAGTGATATATCTTCGATAACAATAATTTTCTAGCGATATCTCTTTGATAACAATAATTTTCTACCAAAATCTCTTCGATAACAATGATTTTCTATCGATATCTCTTTAGTAATAATAATTTTCTAGCGATATCTCTTCGATAACAATAATTTTCTAGGGATATCTTTTCGATAACAATAATTTTCTAGTGATATCTTTTCGATAACAATAATTTTCTAGTCATATCTTTTCGATAACAATAATTTTTAGCGGTATCTATTTAGTAACAATAATTTTCTAACGATATCTCTTCGATAACAATTGTTTTCTAGCAAAATCTCTTCAATAACAATGATTTTCTAACGATATCTCTTCGATAACAATAATTTTCTAGCAATATCTCTTCGATAACAATAATTTTTTAGCTAAATTCTTCGATAACAATAATTTTCTAGCAAAATCTCTTCGATAACAATAATTTATTAACAACATCGCTTCGATAGCAATAGTTTTCTAGCGATATCTCTTCGATAATTATAATTTTCTACTTATATCTCATCGATAACAATAATTTTCTAGCGATATCTCTTTAGTAACAATAATTTTCAAACGACATCTCTTTGATAACAACAATTTTCTAACGATATCTCTTCGATAACAAAAATTTTCTAACGATATTTCTTCGATAACAATAATATTCTAACGATATCTCTTCAATAACAATAATTTTCTAAAGATATCTCTTCGATAAAAAAAATTTTCTAACGATATTTCTTCGATAACAATAATTTCTTAGCGATATCTCTTCGGTAACAATAATTTTCTAGCGATATCTTTTCGATAACAATAATTTTCTAACGATATCCTTTCGATAATAATAATTTCCTAGTGATATATCTTCGATAACAATAATTTTCTAGTGATATCTCTTCGATAACAATAATTTTCTGGTGATATCTCTTTGATAACAATAATTTCTTAGCAATATCTCTTCGATAACAATAATTTTCTAGCGATATCTCTTCGATAACAATAATTTTGTAACGATATCTCTTCGATAACAATAATTTTCTAGCAACATCACTTCGATAATAATAATTTTTTAGCTAAATTCTTCGATAACAATAATTTACTACCAAACTCTCTTCTACAACAATGATTTTCTAGTTATATCTCTTCGATAACAATAATTATCTAGCGATATCTCTTTAGTAACAATAATTTTCTAACAACATCTCTTCGATAACAATAATTTTCAAGCGATATCGTTTCGATAACAATAATTTCTTAGCAATATCTCTTCGATGACAATAATTTTCTAGCGATGTCTTTTCGATAACAATAATTTTCTAACGACATCTCTTCGATAACAATAATTTTCTAACGATATCTTGTTTAAGAACATTCAATGGCAACAATTTCGGTGTTAAATTTGATTAGACTCTAGTTGTTGGCATTACTGGCTGTTGTTCAGAATAAATAATAGTTTAAATAACACATGTGCTACGACAGGGAGTGAACATTTATTCGCTTATTTAAATAAATTATCGTTTATGGTAACAATAGCAACGTAGTATAATATATTTGATTGTTAAATGAATAATTTCTTTTTATAGCATACAAATAGGCGACAAAATGCTGCAAAACATTTTTATTGCCTTTATTTGAAAATGTTCACACACAAGTATAATGGAATAAAGATACAAATTGTTCACTCTCACTGAAATACATGCATTTATAGAATTATAGTTCTTTTTTATAATTTTTTTTTTCTTAATTTTTTTAAATTTAATGTGTATTTAAACTACACAAGCCTTAAAATAGACTACAATATAATTTTTTGTAAAGAAAAAATCACGTATTTGGAGGTGTATGTGACATAACTAAACCCTCCTTCGTTTATTTTAAATTATTACCCCATGGTTGTTTTAAAAACCGTTAAAATACAACAAAACACAACAATGACAACAACAAATAAGGGATAGGCAAGTTCACAAAACGAATGATTAATGGTGTTGGCGAATACAATTTTTTTCTCTCACTCCTACACAAAGAGAGCGAGAAGTGCATTAATTTTGAAAATGTAAAACTTTTGAAAATATTCGCCTTGATAGGATCCCTGCTGTCCTGTGGAATGGTTCCTAAGTAAGAAATTATAATAATCGAAACATTACTATTTCACATACCGAGAATTGTCACTCGATAACTTTTGATGTGAGAAACAATTCTATGAATGCGTGTAGTTCAGTGAGAGTGAACAATTTGTATCAGTATTCAGTTGTATTTGTATGTGAACATTTTCAAATAAAGGCAAAAAAAATGTTTCTAAAAATATTTGTCGCCTATTTGTATGCTTTAAACAGAAATTATTCATTTGACAATCAAATATTTTATACTACGTTACTATTGTTCGAATAAACCATAATTTATTTAAATAAGCGAATAAATGTTCATTTGCTGTCACAGCACATGTGTTATTTAAACTATTATTTATTCTGAACGAAAGTCAGTAATGCTAACACTGAGAGAAAAGAAAAGCAGCTAAAGTCTATTAAATTTTAATACGGGAATAGTTTTCCTTGAGTGTTCTCAAGTTGGAAATATTTTAAAAACGATAATACCACAAAGTTTTGGTAAATTATTCTTATCGAAAAAATTATTGTTACAAAATTTTATCCGTACAGACTTATTATCGAAAAATTATCGATAGAAAATTTTAGTTATCGAATAGTTATCGATAGAAAATTATAGTTATCGAAAACTTCTCAGTAGTAAATTATTGTCATCGAAAAATTTTCTATGAAAAATTGTTGTTATCGAAAAAATTTCTATAGCACATTATATTTATCGGCAAATTATAGTTATCGACAAATTTTCTATAGAAAGTTATAGTTATCGACAAATATTCTATAGAAAATTATCGTTATCAACAATTTTTGTGTTGGAAATTATAGTTATCGAAAAATTTTCTAATGGCAAATTATAGTTATCGAAAAATTTTCTATGGAAAATTATTGTTATCGATAAGTATTCTATACAAAATTATTGTTATCGATAAGTATTCTAGAGAAAATTATTGTTATCGTCAAGTTTTCTGTAGAAAATTAATGTTATTGATTAGTATTCTATAGAAAATTATTGTTATCGATACGTTTTCCATAGAAAATTATTATAATTGATATAAACAAAATTATTATAGAAAATTATTCGAAAATTCTCTACAGAAAATGATTGTAATCGAAAAATTATCGATAAGAAATGATTATTATCTTATTTTCTATAGTAAATTATTGTTATCGAAAAATTTTCTATGTAAAATTATTGTTATCGATAAGTATTCTATACAAAATTATTGTTATCGATAAGTATTCTAGAGAAAATTATTGTTATCGGCAAGTTTTCAGGAGAAAATTAATGTTATTGATTAGTATTCTTTCGATATCGATAACTTTTCCATAGAAAATTATTATTATAGATATAAACAAAATTATCATAGAAAATTATTCGGAAATTTTCTAATAATTGTTATCGAAAAATTTTCTACAGAAAATGATTGTAATCGAAAAATTATCGATAAGAAATGATTATTATCGAAATATTTAATACAGAAATTGTTCAGAAATTTTCTGTAGAATATGACAACAAAAATTATATCGGACGACTTATTATATAAAATGTTTGTTATAGGAAAAAAGGCGCTTAATATGTTTCATTATGTACAGGATATTTTACAACAACAAGAGAAAAAATTTAAAAGAAAAAACTCATGAACACATCCGTTAACAGCTAAACGGAAATTAAAGTTTATTTCAATTTATAAAATATTGTTTGTGATACTTGTATTGTCCTCAACAATATTTAGTTGCATACTTATAGGCATACATAGTAGGAAGTCTTTATTATATGAGCACATGCCGCCATAAAATGAAAATAAAATAACCGTGAATATAGTCAGTGTCTCTATAAATACAATTTAAAATAGATTCTGTACAACACAATACGGGCATAAGCCAATAATATTTTATGGGAATAAAAAAGCACTTACAGTTCATTAAATATTTAATAATGCTGCTGTCAGTTTACTTTTTTTTTTTTTTTTGTTGGCGACAATTTAATTTTAAACGTTCGTTAGGCAGTATTTAAAGGGAGGACACGTTTAAGGAAGATTTTATTAGCGTTGACACTTGAATTGTGGCGCAGTTTTGTGTCTAGGGGGTGTTGAAATTTTCTCTTACAGTAGAAATGTAGGTCCTAAATTGAAGTGATGTATTTTTTTATGGCACTTTGATTGTTATACCATGATACGACAACAAATTAAATTTAATTGTTTTCGTTTTAATATGGACAAAATAGCAGAAAATTGAAATTGAAAAGCAAAAATAATGTATTTGTGCACCACACAAAATGCTTAAAAATATTCTACGAAAATATGAGCACCTGAAAGTAGGCAATAATATTGAAAATGTTTTAATACAACAAATTAAATTTAATAAATAAAAACAATAATTCTCAAAGGGGAGTTAATAAACAGATTAAATAATTATTTCTGCACTTTGTTGCCTATTTCTAGGAACTATTAAAATTTTAAATGTAGTCTTGTGTGCTCACCACACTTTAAGTTGTAAAATATTTGAATAATGCTATTAATAATCCTTTAAATTATGTACACGGCTTAGTTTCATTAGCATTGTTACTTTAATCCCACGCCAACGGTGTGCATAATTAAGTGCATATAATGAATTCTTTGAAGCCTGTTGCATATTTTAGGGGAGAGGAGAAAAGATGTCGTTTTTGTATTGAATAAATTTGTAACATAGACAAAGAAAATTATTGTTATCAATAAGTATTCTTTAGAAAATTATTGTTTTCGATAAGTTTGTTAAAGAAAATTATTGTTATCGATTGGTTTTCTATAGAAAATTATTGTTATCGAAAAGTTTTCTATAGAAAATTATTGTTATCGATAAGTTTTCTATAGAAAATTATTGTTATCGATAAGTTTTCTATAGAAAATTATTGTTATCGATAAGTTTTCTATAAAAAATTATAGTTATCGATAACTTTTCTTTAGAAAATTATTGTTATCGATAAGATTTCTATAGAAAATTGTTGTTATCGATAACTTTTCTATAGAAAATTGTTGTTATCGATAACTTTTCTATGGAAAATTGTTGTTATCGATAAGTTTGCTATAGACAATTATTGTTATCGATAAGTTTTCTATAGAAAATTATTGTTATCGATAAGTTTTCTATAGAAAATTATTGTTATCGATAACTTTTCTAAAAAAAATTATTGTATGGGTTATTTATTGTAAATCGATAGGTTTCTTATAGAAAATTATTGTTATCGATAGTTTTCTAAAGAAAATTATTGTTATAGATAAGATTTCTATAGAAAATTGTTGTTATCGATAACTTTTCTATAGAAAATTGTTGTTACCGATAACTTTTCTATGGAAAATTGTTGTTATCGATAAGTTTGCTATAGACAATTATTGTTATCGATAAGTTTTCTATAGAAAATTATTGTTATCGATAAGTTTTCTATAGAAAATTATTGTTATCGATAACTTTTCTAAAAAAAATTATTGTATGGGTTATTTATTGTAAATCGATAGGTTTCTTATAGAAAATTATTGTTATCGATAGTTTTCTAAAGAAAATTATTGTTATAGATAACTTTTCCTTAGAAAATTATTGTTATCGATAACTTTTCTTTCGAAAATTATTGTTATCGATTATTTTTTTTATAAAATTATAGTTATCGAAAACTTTTTTTTAGAAAACTATAGTTATCGAAAAAGGTTTAAGAAAAGAAATAACTGTTTCAAAGAAATAAAAGTTTATTTCAAAAAGGTACCTAAACGTAGAAGACTGTGTGCTTTAAAAACTTGAATTGAAAAATCTGTTTACAGACATCATAACGATCAACGCCTTTAAGCCAACATATCAAATTCAAAAACGTTTTTTCTTTGAACCCAAGCATGACTTGGCCATAAAAAATGGCTTAAAAACCATGTGACATATTAACACTTAAGAGAGGTGGTGTTAAGTGGTGATAAAAATCAAAAATATGCTCCTAGAAAGCAAAATAAAACCAAAAAAAGGATTTGAAAATGTTACAAAATCTAAATTCCAAACGAAAAGAAAAAAAGGAATTTTGTTTTTTGATACAGAAACTATATTTGAATGGCCTTAGTAAACTTCTTAAGAACCACAATTTCTGGATTGTTTGTTGCTAGTTTTTATGGCGATTGTTAAACAAACAAAACCACTTAAAGTGGCCAGCATTTTAATATGGTATGAGCCACACACACTCGTTTACGAGTTACATACATTGTTGAGAATGAACAGTAATTTTTTTCAGTTCCTGTTCAACTTTTATTATACGTTTCCCCCCTTTCAGTGTCTCTCTCTTAAGCTCACTTTCCTGACCATGGCTATGTGTTAACCAGAATAGAATAGCTCAGTAGGAGTGTGGGAGTTCATGTTAAACTCGCGTGTGGTTTTTATTTTACTTTTCAAGTTCGTTACAAAAATAAACGCTGAAGGTTAAAATGCAAATTCCAAAGAAAAAGGCAAAAAAAACAAACACAAAAAAAAGAACACGTTTTAACAAAAACGAGAACAACAACAAGAACAAAATAACAAGTATTTTAAATGAAATGAGCAGCTAAACAAACTGAACAAATACTTGGAAATTTTTTATGAAATGTTGAGAAGAGAACCAAACAAAAAAAAAACAACTACGAGAAGGAAAAGCAGAACGAGAATAGAGCAACAAAAATTTAAAAATAATAGTTTATAAAGTATAATAAATAAATAAGGAAATGAATGAGTGAATGATTGAAAAAGGAACAGAAAAAAGACGATTTAGAAGGGTTTTCGTTTCAAAATGATTTTCCAACAAATCCTCAGTAGTAATCCATGCTTTAAATACGCATTAGAGTACCTTAACGTATGATGAATATTTATTTCATTACCACAGTTTAGCCTATGATATTGTGAAGAGCACCTTAAGTTATGCTGCATTTTATTTAAGAAGTATGTGAAACTATTATATGCAGGCATACTGTTTTTGTATTCCCTAGCCTCTATCTAGTTTAAAGAGAGAATATCAGAAAGAAAACTCACACCTTTGATGGGACATACATGCACAAATGGTCGTTCCGACCCCTATAATCAGGATTACAACCTAGCTTCTCACGCCACTTAGGTTAGGTTAGGTTAGCGTGGTAGCTTTTATTTGCCAAAAAGCTCAGTTGAGCACGCATAGCGGCCCGTTGTGATGCCACAGGTGAACGCAGCCTCTGCACTGACCAAGTTCCTCCGATCCAAGGAGGTGGAAGTTGGTCAGTGCAAGGGCTGCACATTTTCCAAAAAGCACGACTACCCCACGCTGGAAAACCAGCCAGAATGTTTGATGAACGGGGCTATGTCCTTGATATCAATGGACGATAGCTCCGTCAAGATGACAAGGGTCGGAGAGTTAAATAACCTATATCTGCATCCCGCAAGGGATGGGCATTGACAGAGGAAGTGGATGACAGTCTCCTCCTCCTCGGCGGATCTGCATCCACGGCAGAAGTCGTTAAATGGGAGTCGCATTCTTTCCGCGTGTCTACCCATAACACAGTGGCCTGTAAGCATGGCTACTGTGATCGAGATGATATTATGGCCAAGTTCAAGTAGCTGGTTGGTACGCCTCCTATCCATTGTGGGCCAAGTGAGCCTAGCGATGGAGCAGGACTCCTCATTGACCCAGGACCGGTTGGCATCCCGGGAGAATTTCCGCGCAATAGCCAGTTTGAACGAGGTAAGTGGCATTCCCACGTTGATTGAGGAAGATTCCGGAAGTAGTGCGCCAGCCCTGGCCAGCTCGTCGGCCCTGCAGTTTCCCGGAATATCGCAGTGTTCGGGAACCCAGACAAGTGTGACGCCGAGGCGCCCAGAAAGGAGATTGAGGCAGCGCCACTTACGTTATGTGCGTTAATTTTTATACTTGTGTGCCGGGACCTACAATTTAAAGTCAACGACAGATTTTTGAGAAACTTTTTCATGGCATTTTTATTTACTCTCAGAGTTTTTGCCATAAAACTGCTGACAGGAAGATGCGTAAGAAATATTTTTTTCATTATTCGTTTAGTTGGAGATCCCTGACCTGGGGTTTGAACCGAGGCCTCACGTCTAATAACCCAATACACTACCAACTAGACCACGGTGACTGCAGCCTTTGATGGGAACTTCTACCAAAAGCCATGGAGGGAGCGGCCTTCATTATTATTGCTCATGCAGATGATGTGGTTGTGGAAACTACACAAAAAAATCGAAATTTTCCTTTGGAAATTCTGAAATCTTTGCTAGAATTACAATTGAAATAATGCAACGAACATTGCGTGTTTTAATGTTGTCCATGAGTGGCGTGATTTACATTTTAAATGTAACGCCGAATGTCAGACAATTTTATATTTTCTCTGAGTTTTCGCCAAAAAAAAAAAAAAATGCGGAGAGAAGCCACTTGAAGGAATATTAATTCTTCAAATTTCGATTTGTTTGAGATATCAGAGTTGGGGCTTGGCCCATGGACTCGTATCTAATTAGCCAACACAGATTTGTGTATTAAAGTACCGTGAAAAATTCAATGCCTCCATATGTCGATGAGAAACTTTAAACTTAGTTGATCTTCCGTATTCCAAAGTGCGATAGGGCAAATCTAGATACTCATTCAATCGATTAAAAATCTTTAATTGTAAAGCAAAACTCGTGGAATAATCTCTGTTTGAGAGCATGAATGAAATTCAACAAAAAAATATTTTTTTTGATGAGTTTTTTTAGTCGCAATCCACCTTCTAAAGGCCCCTTTAAACTTACAAAGCGTCTAATTTTTGTCTCCTAAACATTTTGGGTTAGGTTAATAATGGAAAATAATTTCATTCAAATGGCTACCTCGGCAGGCCATGCAGTAGCCTACATCAGAAGATGCCGATTTTGGCAAAAAAATCATCTTTTCAGATGAAGCTCATCTTGATCTTGGCGGGTATGTAAACACGCAAAATTGTCGCATTTGGGACACAGAAAACCCGCATGCATACATTGAAAAGCCGACGCACCCAAAACGAGTCACTGTTTGGTGCGGATTTTGGTCCAGAGGCATAATTGGGTCATTTTTCTTCGAAAATGAGCAAGGAGTGGCCGTTACAGTCAATGGCGATCGTTATCGGGCCATGTTGGACAAATTTTTGTTCATTAAAATTGAAGAGGAGGATATTGGCAACATTTGGTTCCAACAGGACGGCGCTACGTGCCCCACAGCCGAAGCTACACTCGATGTTTTGCGCCCTGTTTTATCAGCCGCAGAGCTCATGTCGTTTGGCCACCTTGGAGCTGGGATTTGAGACCATTGGACTATTATTTGTGGGGTGCCATCAAAGATAAGTGTTACGGCGACAAGCCAGAGACAATTGACGCTTTAAAGGACAATATTCATGAAGCCATTGGTGAAATACAGCCGCACACAATCGATAATGTGCTTAAAAATTGGACCGATCGTGTAGGCTACTGCATGGCCAGCCGAGGCAGCCATTTGAATGAAATTATTTTCCATTATTAACCGGAAGGATTGTGCTTTCAAATAAAAAAAGAAATTTGAGAAAATATTCAGTAGCTTTTTTTTAAAGCATTTTCAAAAAAAAAAAAGGTTATTTGGCGACCCTTTATTAACAATTAAAATTTTACAAGACATTAGAAACAAATGTCATGGCAGTTGCTATAGTTTTAAAAGCAGACTAAGTTTGCTAAGGTCGTCTATTCAAAAACACAATTGAATTTTCTTATAAAAACTTAACAATTTTAATTCTACAAAATTTTTGTTCTACGGTGCAATAGAATTTAAACACTTTCCTGACACCATGGGGACATGTAAGTCTTTAAGAAAATAAAAGAAAATGTAACACGGAAGAACTAAGACGGAATACGGAAATATTTTTTTCTTTCTCTTTCTTGTATTATTGGTTTGTATGTGTAAGTGTATGTAAAGCAATAACACAGTAATAATCTATAAACATTTATTATTTCCAAACGACATGCCATGACCATAAAACTTGCAAAATGCAAAAATGTCGAGGAAATATTTTTCAAACACTTACACTTAAAGCAACACACACAACACAACACATGCTCAAACCTAATGCAAGCCTTAAGGAAGAAAAAAGAAGGACAAACAGAGAGAGAAAGAGAGAGTAGTATTCTAACAACGTAATGAATTTCTTATATTCTTGCATATGGGCATGGAAATATGGTCAATAACTCTTGTTTAGGATACTACTATGCAATCTAACAAAAACATTTATGCACATGCACACACATATACATTTACTTATAACTCACCACACCACACCACCTTCAATACAGTTCAATGTCAATGTATACAATTGTACGAAGAACTTTTATAAAGGAAAGTAAAAGGAAAGCAAAGTACACCCAGAATACAGTGGCCAAAGTCTATTGCTTCTTATTTACATAAACATTAGAGTTCATGAGAGTCTTTGTTTACTTCTCTCTCCTTCTCTCGCCCTCTTGTGTCGTTGTGTTGTTGTGCTTGTGAATGCATTTTGTTATTATAATTTAAAAACTTTTTTTTTGTATGACTAAGTATTTGCATGTTTCATATTACCTTGCCTTCATACAGGGTTGAGTTGAAGAACATTTTCTTGCAAATTATTATTCAAACAATGTTTACTTCCTCTCTCTCTCTCTCTCTTTCTACAATAACTGCTATCCTTGGCTGAACTTAAAGGCATTGAACAAGAACATGAAATTATTTAAGCTTTGACTTGAGTGTGTGTTGAAATTTTATGACCAACAATAAACTGCCAAAGAAAAACACAATTTTAAGGAAACTTGTTGCAACTTTGTTGATGCAATAACAACAATTTTGCTTTAATGACTATTGTTGTTGTTGTTGTTAGTTAGTTAGTTTTGTTGGTAACACCTGTATAAATAAGGAAATATGCAATTAATTTATTTTAAATGACAGCATATGAGCTGTTTGCAAACATATCAGATTTTTTCTCTCTTTTTTTGAGAAAGAGTGCCAATAACCGTAAAAGAGAGGCAGTAAAGAGCACCTAACTTTAAGATTTTATTAAAATCTTAGACTATTAAAGGGTTTGTGATTTGAAATTCCAAAATTCTCTCTATAAAATCGATAACTTTTCAATTTAATGTCCTGCTAAAATAATCTCTCAAGAAAGGTTAGAAAGGCACTCTACTATATGAGCAGTTGCCTAATTCGCAATTGCATACAAGACAACCGCAAGTTACAACGATCGTTAAAGTCATCGGCGAAGTTCAGCCTGATTTATCCACCTTGAGAAGCTGTCACGGACATTTAATCGATGTTTGCTTTTGATAATTCATTGGAAAAAGTGTTTATTATCGATAAGTTGTGTAAATAATATATTTCTTCTCAGTAAATTTGGTAAAAAAAATTGTTACGACAGTTTTTAAAATAAAATAACACTTATATTGCTATCGAAAAATTTACTATAGAAAAATTGTTATCGAAAAAATTCCTATAGAAAAATTTAAAGTGTGGTGACCACACAAGACTACATATAGAATTTTAATAGTCTCTAGAAAAATTTTCTATTGAAATTTTGTTATCGAAAAATTTGCTATAGAAAAGTTTTCTATCGAAAAACTGTTATCGAAAAACTTTCTATAGAAATTTTGTTATCGAATAACTTTCTATATAAAAATTTTTATCGAAAAATTTTCTATAGAAAAGCTGTTTTCGAAAAACTTTCTATAGAAAGTTTGTTATCGAATAACTTTCTATATAAAAATTGTTATCGAAACATTTTCTATAGAGAAATTGTTATCAAAGAATTTTCTACAGAAAAATTGTTATCGAAAAACTTTCTATAGAAAAATTGTTACAGAAAAATTGTCTATAGAAGAATTGTTATCCAAAATTGTTTTATAGAAAAATTATTATCGAAAATTGTTTTTATAGAAAAATTGTTATCGAAAATTGTAATCGAAAAATTTTCTATAGAGAAATTGTTATCAAAGAATTTTCTACAGAAAAATTGTTATCGAAAAACTTTCTATAGAAAAATTGTTACAGAAAAATTGTCTATAGAAGAATTGTTATCCAAAATTGTTTTATAGAAAAATTATTATCGAAAATTGTTTTTATAGGAAAATTGTTATCGAAAGAATTTTTATAAAAAATGTTATCGAAAAATTTTCTATAGAAAAAATGTTATCGAATAATTTTCTACAGAAAAAATTTTATCGAAAAATTTTCTATAGAGAAATTGTTATCAAAGAATTTTCTATAGAAAAATTTTCTATAAACTGTTACCGACAAATATTCTATAGAGAAATTGTTATAAAAAAATTTATATAGAAAAATTGTTATCGAAATATTTTCTATAGAAAAATTGTTATCGAAAAATTCTCTATAGAGAAACTGTTACCAAAAATATTCTATATAGAAATTGTTATCAAAGAATTTTCTATAGAAAAATTGTTATCGAAAATTTTCTATAGAAAAATGTTATCGAAAAATTTTATATAGAGAAATTATTATCAAAGAATTTTATATAGAAAAATTTTCTATAAACTGAAAGAATTTTCTATAGAAAAATTGTTATCAAAGAATTTTCTATATAAAAAATGTTATCGAAAAATTTTATATAGAAAAATTGTTATCGAAAAATTTCCTATAGAAAAATTACTATTTGAAAATTTTCTTTGAAAAATTGTCATCGAAAAATTCTCTATAGAAAAATTGTTATCGAAAAATTTTCTATAGAAAAATTCTTATCAAAAAAATTTTTATTGAAAAATTGTTATCGAAAAATTTTCTATAGAAAAATTATTATGGAATAATTTTCTCGACAAATTTCTTAATTTTATATAAATTCGTTATCGAAAATCTATATTTATGAAAAAAATCTATCACTTTATTTTTAGTTAACAAGTTCCAAAAAATTTACATTCCAATTAAAAAACTAAAAAAATTGCTAAGGAGATTGAGAGCAGAAAGAAGGAGCGAAATTATATTTAAATTTTTCATTTTTCTTTCCAGAAAAAATAAATTTCCAACGTTTTCCATAAGTTTTTGCCATTAATTTATTTTTTCTGTTTTTTGTTTTAGTTTTCATAGCATTTTGTTGTCAACACAAGAGAACTTTAAAAATTATTAGAGTTTTTATTTTCTATGGCTGTGGCCTAGACACTGGCTTGTGTCATTAAATGCTCGTACTGCACGAAGTGATAGTTGGTGTGGAATGAATGAAAACGAAATCTTTCATAATTAAATTCTAAGCCAATTAAATTTAAAAACTTCTTCCTCTTCTATATCTGGCTTTTACACCAACCTTAAGCCTTTATTAAAAATAGTTTCAAAACTTTAGAAATTTTGAGAAAAATTCATTATGCAGCAAATGACTTTTTTTCGTTTCTCATTTTCATTTTTCTTTTTTTTTTGGTGGGGGGTTTTTTCATTAGAAACTTTAAATATTTACTTGTGAGTGTATGGTAAGTGTACCTGACCTCAAGTTTAAATGTTACTCTTGCATTTTCCATGCAGAGTTCTTATTTTCATTTTTTCGTTTTTTCTTCCTCTTTTTGTTTGTTTGTTGTTGTTGTTGTTGTTGTTGTTTTTGTTATAAATTTTTAAAACCATATTTACATGCATTTTGTTTAAATACATGACTTTTGAATGTGTACGTGCACGTATACATGCATATGCTTTCACTTACAGTTATTTGTAACACACACAAACAGAGAGAGAGAGAGAGAGTAAGTGTGAGACTTGCAAAACTCGAAATTGCATGAGCTTTAACAGCAATTAAAAGGAGCAAAAAAATTGTGTTGGCCCCTAAAAGTATGCCACACAATATATTTTTTTGTTTTGTTTTGTTTGTCTAATTTTGTTTGTTTAGCAAAAGAGCTGCAAATAAACTTAAATTTAACAAAATTTTCTGTTAAATTAAAAGCACATGACTTTCCCTCCTCTTTTTCTTTTCTGTTGTTTTTATTATATTCCGAGCCAACAAAAATAATCAGATTTTTGTTAAAGACTTCCGTTTATTTAACTGAAATTTTTTAATTTAAAAATTTCTTTAAACAAATTTTAAAAAGCTGTGAATATTTTATCTAAAATTTGTTATCAATAAACTTTTGTACAGGAAATTATAGATAAAATTTCGTAACAGTTTTGCTAGTTATAAAAAATATTTATTTTTCTAATTTGTACAAAAAAAAATTATCGATAAATTTTATTGTTTAACGAAAAATTTTCTCAAGAAACTTTTAAACTTAAAATATGGAAATAATATTGAAATGTTTTATTTTAGTTAAATTTTCAATGGAAAAATTTTGTATTTTAAGAATATTATGGATAAAATTTGTATTGATAAGTTATCGATATCGATAACAAAATTATATAAAAATAACATGGCATAAATTTGTACACAGATAAATTTTAAGACTGCGAAAACTTTTTAGTTAATGAAAACTTTTTACAAAAATTTTTGAAAACAGTTTTATAGCAAAATAGTTATCGATAAATTTCTTATTCAGCAAATTTTAGATATAATTTCGAGAGATGTTTTCTTGTAGAAAAATTCTTTATTTTCTTAAATTGCATTAAAAATATTTATCGATTATTTTTATCGATAAATTTTATAAAAAAAAAATAAATGAAAAATGAAAAATTTTCTATAAACAATTTTAAAAAGCTTTCCAAAGAAAATTTTGTAGTTTCAAAAATTTTATGAATAAAATTTCATATCAATAAATTTTTATCGACATGTCATCAATAAGTTATCGATAGAAAATATAGGGAGAATTTTTAAAAGTTTTCCAAAGAAAATTTTGGAGTTTCAAAAATTTTATCAATAAAATTTCATATCGATAAATTTATGTCGATAAAAGTCATCAATAAGTTATCGATAGAAAATATAGGGAGAATTTTAAAAAGTTTTCCAAAGAAAATTCTGGAGTTTCAAAAATTTTATGAATAAAATTTCATATCGATAAATTTATGTCGATAAAAGTCATCAATAAGTTATCGATAGAAAATATAGGGAGAATTAATTTTGGTTATAGAAAAATCTTATAAATTTGTTTTAAATTTTTAACCATAAATTTTGTAAACAAATCTTGGTTATCGAAAAATTTTACACAAATTACAGCAATTTACGAATTAAAAATGTTTCCAAATAAATTCGTAAAAAAATTCCTTCTTACTAAAAAAAAATTTCAACACATTACTTTAAAGTTACGACATTTTGTACAGAAAAGCAGTTATTTCTTGATGTTACTAACTTCTAAGGCACACTGCAACATTTGCCAGTTGTTTAGCAACATGCAGTAGCATGCAAGATTGTTGCTAAACAAATGCTAACAGCTTTAGTGGCACCAAAAAAGTATTTTTTTTTTTTGGTTTCTCTTACTCTCTATTTCTCACTCTATTTGTTTAATTTAGTTTTAATAAGTGAATAACACTCTTAAGCTCCTGTTCTCTGAATAAATCTTGTTATAAAATTTTAGACAAAAAAAAATTAACAGCAACAGCAGACTCATACACATTATTGTGGGTAATGGAGAGCACTACAGAGATCATGGTTTTTTTTTACTTTGGAAACATTATAAAGAGTGAGTAAAAAAATATTCTCAAGTATTTAATTTCTTTAATTAAATTCTTTCTAATTCATTTTTTAATTAAATTTGATTTGTTATTAAAAAATTATAGGAATAATGAGTAAGGAATTTGACCTGCCTTCTAAAATACAGCGACTTATGAAGGTTGAACCACGAAATTCCTTTGTAGTCCCAATTAATTGTTGTCATTACCTGGATGGGTAAAGAGTAGATAAAAGGACAGAACCTTACTTACTTACTTAATTGGCCATTAACAACCCGTTTATCGGATTTCGGCCTGCCGCAACACATCCTTCCAGGCGCCTCTGCTTCGTGCGTGCCTACGCCAGTTGGTCACACCAATCGATGACAGGGCTTCCTCGATTTGGTCCTTCCAACGGAAGCCGACTTCCGCAGATTCCCGCATCAAATACCCGTCTCGCCGGAGCATCCTCCTCCATTCGAACGACATGGCCGAGCCAGCGCAGCCGCTTTATATTAATACGCTGTACAACGTCTATGTCGTTGAGGAGCTCATACAGCTCACTGTTCGATTGGATACGGAAATCATCGCCAACTCGCACTGGACCGAAGATCTTGCGCAGTACTTTTCTCTCGAACACTCTCAAGACCGCTGCATCTGTACTTAATAGGGTCCATGCCCCTGCGCTATAAAGAAGAACGGGTAGGATAAGTGTCTTGTAGAGTGTTAATTTTGTCGCGCGAGAGAGGTCTCTGCTACTCAATTGCCTATTGAGACCATAGTAGCACCTGTTGGCAAGACTGATCCTGCTCTTGATCTCCAGACTGACATCATTTCTGGTGGTAACAGCGGAGCCAAGATAGATGAATTGCTTGACCGTATCAAAAGTATAGTTATCGGCCGTAATCTGCCGCGCATCTCTATTTGTCGAAAACATATACTTTGTTTTGCCCTCATTTACTACCAGACCCATCTTACTAGACTCCCGTTCAATAGCACTAAAGGCAACAGTAACATCTCGCTTGGTACGCTCTATGATGTCAATGTCGTCAGCGTACGCAAGCAACTGGATACTTTTTTGAAAAATAGTGCCATTACGATGCATTCCCGCCTTTCGCAGAACACTCTCCATGACGAAGTTGAAGAGGTCGCATGATAAGGGGTCGCCTTGTCTGAAACCTCGCACGGTACCAAAAGGTTAGGAGAGGTCCTTTCCTACCTTGACGGAACTGCAGGAATTGCTCAACGTCATTCTGCATTGCCTTATGAGCTTCGCAGGTATACCGAGCTCAGACATTGCGGCAAAAACACGATCCCTTATGGGGCTATCGAAGACTGCCTTATAGTCGACAAAAAGATGGTGTGTGTCGACTTGTTTTTCGTGGGTCTTTTCCAGGATTTGGCGTAGTGTGAAGATCTGGTCAATGGTGGACTTGCCAGGTCCGAAGCGGCACTGATAAGCTCCAATCAGTGGCTTCAGTCGTTCACACAATACGCCTGTAAGAACCTTCTGCTGTTATTTCAAAGTAAAATATTCTATTTGCATGGGAGCACTCATGTGTATCTTCCATGCGGAAGTCTAAACCATTGAAGGTGTTCACTTCAACTTGTATAGGAAGTACAGGACATAGCAATACTATTTAACAAGCAGGCCAGTATCCAGGCACTTGACTTATATGAAATTAAGACGAGAAAAATGTGATACTATCTGAACAAGCGGAATCAACTGGAGAGAGAAAATATGATTCGGTTTTGATATATCCCAGAAGAGACGATATTACTTTCTTTTATATATTCCTTCGCCAGAGAACTGCTCAGAGGAAGTCGCCCAAACAAATATTTGTTTTCATATATACGCACATACATACATAATTGATCATTACAACCCTGCACTTATGTTGTGTGTGTTAATTTTATAACGGGTGATTTTTTTAGCAATTATCTTTTTGGCAACACTGGTTTAAACAGCTGACGCACGTTTCGGTGTTTTGTTTCACTGTCAAACATCTTCAGTTTCGTCTCTAATTTAACCATGAATCGTCTTACAAACGAACAACGCTTGCAAAACATTGAATTTTATTATCAAAATGCGTACTCTGTTAAGAAAAGATCATGGCGCGCGCTTCTTCCATTTTATGGTCAGTTTAATCGACCCACTGAAGAAGCGGCTATTCGGGCTATTGTGACTAAATTTCACACCAAATTTACATTGTTGGACATTAAACCACCAACACGCTTACGTAGAGTGCGAGCTGAAGAAAATATCGCAGCTGTATCGGCCAGTGTGATGATGATGACCATCAATTATCGATTCGTCGCCGTTCGCAGCAATTGGGCCTTTGTTACCCAATAAGCTGGAAAATTTTGCGGAAGGATTTTGCGTGTGAAGCCTTTCGTTGAAGCCGAACGACCTACCGCAACGCAGAATTTTTGGTGAACGGGCTTTTGGAAAGTTGGCCGAAGATCCACTTCTTTATCGAAAAATTGTGTTCAGCGACGAAGCTCATTTTTGGCTCAATGGATACGTAAATAAACAGGATTGTCGATTTTGGATTGAAGATCAGCCAGAAGCATTGCAAAAGCTACCAATGCATCGAGAAAAAGTCACAGTTTGGTGAGGTTTATGGGCTGGTGGCATCATTGAACCGTACTTCTTCAAAGATGCTGCGAATCGTAACGTAACTGTGAATGGTGAGCGCTACCGTGAGATGATATCCAACTTTTTTTTTGCCCAAAATGCAAGAGCTTGACTTGCATGACATGTGGTTTCAACAAGACGGTGCCACATGCCGCACAGCACGCGTAACAATGGACTTATTGAGAGGCGAGTTCGGTAAACATTTTATTTCACGTTCGGGACCGGTCAATTGGCCGCCTAGATCGTGCGATTTAACGCCTTTAGACTATTTTTTGTGGGGCTATGTTAAAGCTCATGTCTAAACAGACAAGCCCGCTTCAATTGACGCATTGGAAGACAACATTGAGGCATTTGTTCGTGAGATACCGGCCGCAATGTTGGAAAGAGTATGTCAAAAATTGGACTAAGCGGATGGACCATTTGAGGCGCAGTCGCGGTCAACATTTGCATGAAATAACATTCAAACATTAAATTATATGGATCGTACTATCGATTCAAATAAAGATTTCATGCATTTTTCTGAATTTTATGTGTTTTTTTTTGAAAAATTTTCACCAACTACATGAGTGGCGGGACCTACAGTTTAAAGTCGACTCCGAACGACAGATTATTGAGCAACTTTTCATGGCAATTTTATTTCAACGCTCATAGTTTTTGCCAAAAATCTGCTGAGAGGAAGTCGCCGAAAATTTTTTTCATTCATTATTCGTTTAGTTGGGATGCCTGACCTGGGATTTGAACCGTGGCCTTACGTCTAATAAGCCAACATACTACCTACTAGACTACGGCCACAATATTTCACATTATTCAAGCTGCCTTAGCTGGGGTTTGAACCGACTATATACTCGACTATATTCTACTTGTAGCCTACTAGTAACAGCACCATGAAATACCGAAACTTGTTAAACTTCCCTCGTATACTTATACGTTGTGAACTGGCAATAAATTTTTGAAAAAAATAACATCCAGTCTTTCCATCTATGTGTGCCAAATATTGCAACGATTCAAGACCACTTGCAACCAAATTACTTGTCTTTACCAACTCTATGCCGGATAAACTTCACTCCAATAAACCAGAAAATTTTTCCTCTGCCATAATATTTACACACTTCCTCATTACTTCTAAGAAATTCAACTTATTTTTCATTTTCTGTGAAATTATGTCCGAAAAAAAATTTCAATTTTTTTTGCATTTTTTAATACCAAAAATTAAACGACTTACTCTGCAACAAAGTCATGTTATTTTTCCACATGGAGTCGGTCGCATAATTTTAAATGATTTATGAATGGTTGTAAGTGACTGGATCTCAATTTCATAATCTCGCCTATATTTGATCATAAATATTCCATTTTTTGATTACCAACAACATTTGCATGATAATATTCGATATGAACAAACGATATTGATTGCCGCAAAAGGGTGTTCAAAAGAGAGGCGTATTTTCAAGGGAAAAATCATTCTCATTCTCACAAAACAAGTTCCTTCAAAAGTGGTAGTCCTTCAACAATATTTTGCTTTTTTTTGGGTATCCTTCCTCTCCAATTTTTCGTTATTTGTAAGGCATTAACATTGTGCAGCCCTTGCGCTGACCAATTTCCTCCTCCTTGGATCGGAGGAACTTGGTGGAACCTGTGGCATCACAACTCGCCGCTATGCGTGCTCAAGTGAGCTTTTTGGCAAATTAAAGCTACCACGCTAACCTAACCTAACCCAAGGCATTAACATGCCAAAATAAAGGGTGTTTTTTATAGAGGTATAGAACTTTAAGTTGCAATAAAACAACGATGGATTATTCGATTGACATGCATTTTATTTATCCGAAAGATAATCTTGTGGCATTACATTTTAAATATGATTTCTGGCATATGACCGCCACGGCTGCCGCGGATGTAGTCCAATCTGGACGTCCAATTTTCGATGACTTTTTCCAACATTTGTGGCCGTATATCGGCAATAATACGGCGAATGTTGTCTTCCAAATGGTCAAGCATTTACATATTACATTACATTTTACATAGCCCCACAGAAAGTAGTCTAGCGGTGTTAAATCACAAGATCTTGAAGGCCAATTCACAGGTCCAAAACGTGAAATTAGGCGGTCACCAAACGTGTCTTTCAATAAATCTATTGTGGCACGAGCTGTGTGACATGTTGCGCCGTCTTGTTGAAACCACATCTCCTGGAATTCAGGAATGAAAAAGTTAGTAATCATGGCTCTATACCGATCACCATTGACTGTAACGTTCTGGCCACCATCGTTTTTGAAAAAGTACGGACCAATGATTCCACCAGCCCATAAAGCGCACCAAACAGTCAGTTTTTCTGGATGTAACGGTGTTTCCACATACACTTGAGGATTACCTTCACTCCAAATGCGGCAGTTTTGTTTGTTGACGTAGCCATTCAACCAGAAGTGCGCTTCATCGCTAAACAAACTTCGCTTATGGAAATCGGGAACAACGGTAATCGCGTTTTGGGTCCATTCGACGAATCTACGCCTTACTTGATGATCGTTTGGCTTCAATTCTTGCACAAGTTGGATTTTGTAAGCACGCAAACCAAGATCTTCCATAAAGTGGATGGATACAGATCCAATTCCTGTGCTCGATGGCGGATGGACTCATTCGGGTCTTCCTCAATGCTACGCTCTACAGCAGCAATAGCTTCTTCTGTACGCACCGTACAGCGTCTCTGGGGATGCGAGTTATCAATAAGAGTAAACGTGGTGCAAAAACGTTCCATGGTTAATCGAATTAACTGCTCTGATGGACGATTTTGTCGACGATAAAATGGACGTAGTGCGCGATACGTTTTCCGCACAGAACCATTATTTTCGAAATAAAATTGCACTATTTGCAAGCGTTGTTCAGGCGTGAGTCAATTCATGATGAATTGCCAAACCAAACTGAGAATAAATCACTTGAAAGCTGTTAAATCGGTCGCCATCTTGAAAAGTAATGCCAACTTAAAGTTCTATACCTCTATAAAAAACACCCTTTACTTTCAATTTTATTTCTAATTATTCACATGACTTTCATTTATTTTCCCTGCTTTCGTGACACCCTTTAACAATCACTTCCAAATTAAGTGGAATTTCTTCAATTTGCCGTAGCACATGAAATAAATTTTTTATGGCCAAATTTGCTATGCAAACTAACTGCCTTGATTCATTATAACTGTTCTCTCACACACATACATCCATAAAAAGTATTTACCGTTCAACAGGAAATCACTGAAGTGAGCGTTAAAAGCCTTCTTCATTATTTAAAAACCAATCAGCAGCAGTAGTTCAGCAACTTCTTGAATTTATTTTTCACACACTTTTATTAAAAAGCTCAAGAGGTACAAAAGATTTCAATTGCATTAACCCATACGGAGCCAACGATGTTATTAACAAGAAAATATTTTTCAATGAAGAGTGTTGGTTTCGTGCGTACTTCCTTCCAGCCTAAGGGCTTTTATGAGCGAAGTTCTCGAAGTCTATTAACTTTACAGATGGGCTTACGATGACACGTAACCTGTTAGTCGATTTTTTTTTTTATGCGGGAAGAAGGGAAAATGCTTTATGATGGTCGTCACCAGACAAGATATGTCGGACTCTCCCACTGGGTATACCGACTAAAAAACCGCCTTGTCTTCCACCTCGGAACCAAGGTTGTATTAGTTCGAGGTGGACTCCTTTTCTGGCATATGTTCCAGTTCCATCGTCGTCAGCCTGCGTCCAGGCTCCGCTCTATTCTCAGTCCGCTGCATCTAGATCAAATTTCTTCCTTCGCAGGACGTGCTCTACTGCGTTCCAGCTCTCTTTACTGTTTATCATTTTCAGCAAGACGTTTGTAGGGCTAATGACGCCGATTTCAGCTTCGAGTCGCTGACGGCTTACGGCCCATCGACAACAGCTGAAGAAAGTGTATTCGGAATCATCTAACGTTTCTTTCTCTTCATAGATACAGAATGGCGAGCGGCATTTCCCCATGCGATGCAGGTATTTTCTGAAATATCCGTGACCGGTCAGCATCTGGTTTACGAAGTAGTCTACTTCGCCGTTTTTTCTGTTTTTTCACACTTGCAACTCGGGAATCAGTTTATATGTCCACCTTCCATGCTTTAGGAAGACTTCGCGCTTTATCGCTTCTATGCTCTGTGATTGAGTCGTACTTTGCCTGGCGTTGAAGATCATCCGGCTCTCCTATGCTTGTAGGTCTATGGGAACCATTCCGGCTATAACTAGGAACAGCTTGTGTCGATACTGTGCGATACGAGGATATCACTCGTAGAGCAGCTATTCTCTGCGCAGACAGTAGTTTTCTAGCCTAGCCTAGTTTCCAAAGTAGTAACCCAGATTTCAGACCCATAGAGAAGTATGCTATTTCCAGGCTCCATGAGTAGCTTCCTCTTGCTTGAGAGGGGTCCACCAATGTTTGCCATCAGTCTACTTAGTTGAGTTGTTATTCTAGCTGCTCTCGCTGTTGCATACTCTCAATAACCTCAAGGTATTTAATCGCTTTCTTCGTGGAAATAGCTAAGTCGCCTATGTTGATTTCGATCTCGATCGGAATGTATCGTCTGGTTAGTAAAAGCAGCTCGGTTTTATGCATGGCCAGCTGTAGGCCGTGAGATTATAACCAGTGCTTAGTCCGTAATCTGTCTTGGACTTCGTCTGTGTTTCTGCCCCTAATGACTGCTGCGATGTCGTCTGCGTATCCGACTAGGAAAGTATCCTCCGGCATCTCTATTCTTAGGATTTCATCGTAAGTCGCGTTCCAGAGATCTAGTCCCTGCGCCGCTCCGGAAGTGACCTGCCTTCTTCTTGGCTCTTGGTTTGTGTCGAATATCAGAACTCTGTTCCTTAGGTAGTCCTTAATAACTCTCATCAAATACGCTGGCACAACCTGTTAATCGATAGCGGACTTAAAGCATTGGAAGCCAGATTATTCTTGCCTTAGAGTAGGGCATCCCCTATCGGATATCCCATTAGCCGTTATTAAGCCATGTCGCCGTGATCCAGTAATTAGTGTATTGGCTTTCTTGCTAATGTTATCGTTGTTGTTATGTTCGTGAAGACGTGCCTGCAGGCATATTTGGGTACCACGGGTACCTGCCCCTCTTTATTGTAGAATTCTTAACCCCTAAAGCATCCAATATATGCACGTTGACATAGCCACATAAATTAAATATTTTACTTGGCTTGACAACTCTGGCAGCCTACGGTGCACTTCGATTAACTGTAAATAATCGTTTTTCATTACACTTCCCCATTATCATGTTAAACGATTAGAAGTCGTTAGAAAAAGAATTTCATTTTTCAGTTTCAAACACCTGTAGCAAACAAACTGGTTCGCATGCATAATTTCTTCGGTAATTTTCATTAAAGCATGCATTAGAGATGGGTAAGTGAGTACCAAATGCGTGCTTATTATAGCACGATGGAAATAGAACATACAATCGCCTAAGGACACTGGGGCTACATATTAAGTCTTTGGACTTCAAATAAAACAAACTTATTGCCAGATGAGTGAGGCGTAAATTTGTTTTTCATTTCGCCTCATTACCTGCATAGCCTGGAGAATGTTCCTATCTTCTCTGTCATTGACAATCGCCTTAATGTTATGCCATCCCTGTGTAGAATAGAACAGAAGTCTCTTATGATCCTTAAACGCCCTTGAATGACTCCACTATTCAGTTCAGAAATACCCTTTAATCTGAGGATGCTATAAAAACTTTCCTTTCCAATGCCTATAAACACTCCTATTGCAACCGATGGACATTGCTCCTTAATATCAAGGTTAGGTTAGGTTAGGTCAGAGTGGTAGCTCTGTTACCACAAAGCTCACTTGCGCACGCATAGCGGCCCTTTGTGATGCCACGGGTGAACGCAGTTCCTGTACTAACCAAGTTCCACCAAAATCAGGGAAAAGGAAGAAGTTTGTCAGCGCAAGGGCTACACAACAAAAGCACGACTACCCTGCACTGGAAAACCAGCCAGAAAGTTTGATGAACGAAGCTATATCCTTGATGTCAATAGATGATAGCTCCGTTAAGCTAACAAGGAATGGGGAGCCAAATAACCTATATCTACACCTAGCAAAGAAAATGAACAACAGTCTCCTCTTCCTCAGTGGACCTGCATCCACGGCAGAAGTCGTTGAAAGGGAGCCTAATTCCTTCTGCGTGTCTACCCATGACGCAATGACCTGTAAGCATGGCCATTGTAGTCGAGATGACATCACGACCAAGACCAAGTAATCGGTTGGTACGCCTTCTATCCATCTTGGGCCAGGTGAGTCTAGCGGTGGAGCAGGACTCCTCATTGACCCAGGATAGGTTTGGCGTCCCGAAAGAACCTCCGCGCAATGGTGAACTTGACCAAGGCAAGTGGCATACCCAATTCAACAGAAGAGGATTCCTGAAGGAGCGCACCAGTTCTGGCGAGCTCGTCGGCCCTACAGTTTCCCGGAATTTCACTGTGCCCGTGAACCCACACCAGAGAGACACTGGTGAAGCGCCCCGAGAGAAAGTCGGGACAGCGACGACATTTCCTAACGATTTTAGAGTTAATCACGAAACCCGATAGAGATCTTATCGCGGCCTGACTATCAGAAAAGATCGAGACGCGAGTGAGCATCGTTGACGAGGATCCATTGAGCGGCCCGGTAAATTGCCATCACCTCCGCCTGAAACACACTGCAGTAGTCCGGCAGACGGAGAGAAATATTTAGGTCCAGTTTCCCAGAGTAGACACCGCTTCCAACCCCATTATCGAGTTCCTTCCTTTCACAGTATTCGTTCAAAATGTCAAAAACTAATAGGTGATCATGGGTTTTACAATCGAAATAAATATCGAATGTTTGGTTCGGGAACTTAAACTCCAAGTTCTTCTTAAGAGTTCCGCGTAAGGAAAAGAAGTCGCCGTGGTCTAGTAGGTAATGTGTTGGCTTATCATAAGTGAGGCCTTCAAAACCCAAGTCAGGCATCTCCAACTAAACGAAAATATGAAAAAATATTTCCATGGCGACTTCCTCTCAGTAGGAAAAGCTTCTCAAAAATCTGTCGTTCGGAGTCGACTTTAAAAACTGTAGGTCCAGCCGCTCATGTATAAAATTATCACATACAACAGCAGTGGTGTGAGAAGCTAGGTTTTAATCCTGACTGAAGGGTTGTAATCACCACTTATGTATGTATATATGTAGGGAAAGAATGCATTGTCGCTTCGTGGTAATATTCTGAAGGTGTGAGCCATGACATGTCTGACATGTTACACAGGGGCATTAGTGTTCCGTTAGGTTAGGTTAGGTTGGGTTAGAGGACGTGTACTTGTCAATTAAGACAAGTACAGTACCCGGAGGTCGAATTGACCCATTGTACACGGTCCTAGTTTCTTACGCCACTTATGTTGTGTGTGTTACATTTAAACATTAGTGGTGGGACCTACAGTTTAAAGTCGACTCCGAGCGACAGATTTTTGAGAAACTTTTTTTCATGGCAATTTTATTTACTCTCAGTGTTCCGTTTGCCTCGGTTATTTTCCGGTCTTTGAGTGCAGAACTGTATTTTGAAACACTTTAATACAACTAACATATGGCGTTCTGAATATAAAAATTTTTTAAAGGCATTCACACTCTGTTTAGTCACCGTGACTGAAAAAAAAAATTCACACTTAAGCAGTCACCGTGATTAGATGAATATTTTCTGTTATTTCTTGTTTTTTTCCGGTGAATTTTTTTTTTTAACTAAAACTGCCAAGTTTTCTTTCTGTAAAATCATTTCAAAATAGTGCAATGACTAACTAACTTGTCACTTGCTTATCACCATCAACTTCAAAATAAAAAAATCAAAAGAAACCTCATTTGATTAGAGTGTTTCGGTTGGAAACTTGCTTTTCATTATTGTTTGCCAATAATGGCTGGTTGGTTGGTTGGTTGTTTGGTGTCAGCTATTAACGTTAAGAATCTCAGCGTTTTAACTTTTTTTTTTAACAACTGGTTCTAGTTTTTGATCGTGTGACAGCCAGCAGCATGCGGTAGAGAGACAAACAGTCATTTAAAACCAGCAAACACCATTTAAAACAACTTTTAACATCGCGACAGGTGAATAGTATTTAGTTACCAGCCAAGTTTAATTTAAACACATACACCCGTGATGATGACAAGACGTGACTGGTTCTATTCTATTTGAGACAAAAAAGGTGCATTTCAAGTGAGTAGATGAACTTGTGAAACTTTGATTAAAAAAAAAGCAACAAATAAATCACTAAAGTTGTCATTATCGTTGTCGTCGAAAGAATCATGACACTTGAAATGATTTTCAAATAAGTTTTCCTATGAAATTAATTTGAATTTCAAAATTTCTAACATACGATTTCAGAAATTCATTAAGGGGTTAGTACACTTCCCCTGAAGTCACCGTAGTCTAGTAGATAGTGTGTTGGCTTATTAGACGTAAGGCCACGGTTCCAACCCCAGGCCAGACAACCAAACGAAATATGAAAAAATATTTCTTCGGCGACTTCCTCTCAGCAGATTTCTGGCCAAAACTCTGAGTGTAAATAAAATTGCCATGAAAAGTTTCTCCAAAATGTGTCGGTCGTAGTCGACTATAAACTGTAGGTCCCGCCGCTCATGTAGAAAATTAACACACACAACATGAGTGATGTGAGAAGCTAGGCCGTAATCCTAACTGAATGGTTGTAATGGCCAATTATGTATGTATGTATACTTCCTAAGGGTCTTTATTCAACTCTTTTTAAACAAATGAATTTTTTTATATGATTGATTAGTATCGTTCGAAGTCGACTTTTAGGCTTCGAACCCAAAATTAACCAAATAGTTGTTTAGCAGTGCTATGGCATTTTATTTTTTCTTTTTTGTGAGTTACATAGGATGTAGCTTCCAAATAAGTTTCCTATTCAGTGTTATCCATGAAGCATGTAGCCTTAACAACTTTTTTTCTCAACATCTGTCGTTCGAAGTCGACTTTAAGGCTTCGAACCCAGCATCAATCTAGTAGTTGTTTAGCAGTTGTATGGCGTTTTGTTGTGTTTTATGTCACCAACATAGGAAGCAGTTTCCAAGGAGGGTTCCTATTCAGGAGGATATCCAAATAGTTGACCACTTCCCTAGGAAGAATCTCAATGCCATGTCGACGCCTCCATTCTAAAGGGTCCGCCAAATAACTTTTTTTTTGAAAATGCTTTAAAAACAAAAACTACTGAATATTTACTCAAATTTCTTTTTTTATTTGCAAGTACAATCCTTCCGGTTAATAATGGAAAATAATTTCATTCATGGCCATGCAGTAGCCTACACAATCGGTTCAATTTTTAAGCACATTATCGATTGTGTGCAGCTGTATTTCACCAATGGCTTCACGAATATTGTCCTTTAAAGCGTCAATTGTCTCTGGCTTGTCGGTGCGACACTTATCTTTGATGGCACCCCACAACGGTGTCAAATCGCAGCTCCGAGGTGGCCAAACGGCATTAGCTCTGCGGCTGATAATGCGACCTTCAAAAACAGGGCGCAAAACATCGAGTGCAGCTTCGGCACGTAGTGCCGTCCTGTTGAAACCAAATGTTGCCAATATCCTCCTGTTCAATTTTTGTGAACAAAAATTCGTTCAACATGGCCCGATAACGATCGCCATTGACTGTAACGGCCCATTTTCGAAGAAAAATGGCCCAATTATGCCTCTGGACCAAAATCTGCACCAAACAGTGACTCGTTTTGGGTGCGTCGGCTTTTCAATGCATGTGTGCGCGTTTTCTGTGCCCCAAATGCGACAATTTTGCTTGTTTACATACCCGCCAAGATCAAAATGATCTTCAGAACGTTTTTAATGTTTTTGCATTTTTAAATTCTCCGTTCCGAAGTTATAGTGAAAAATCTTCTTAGAATACACATATAGTCGTATGTCGTGTGAAAACTTTGAAAGCTCATAACTCAAAACAAATTTTCTCGACTTAGAACTTTATAGAACGGAGGCGTCGATGTATCCTCATTATGGTGAATGTTAACATAAATGTTTTTGCAAGATTGAATGAAAATTCCTTCTTTCTCCAGCATATCCATATTGTGTATCCCGCATCAGTTTTATGCTAGCAGATGTTTGATTCTAAAATCGTGCACAACCTTGACAACATTCCTTAAAGCCAATAAAGATAAGGTTATGGCCTGTAGGCTCAAAGTGCACTTGTTTAGGATGGGTACCGCCAACATATAGGTTCTGTGATGATGAGAATGAATCATCATTCCTGGAACCAGTGAAGCCTTAATACACACATACATAATTGGTCAATACAACCCTTCAATCAGGATTACGGCCTAGCTTCTCACAGCACTCATGTTGTGTGCGTTAATTTTATACGTGAGTGGCGGGACCTACAGTTTAAAGTCGACTCCGAACGACAGATTTTTGAGAAACTTTTCATGGCAATTTTATTTACTCTCAGAGCTTTTGCCAGAAATCTGCTGAGAGGAAGTCGCCAAAGAAATATTTTTTTCATATTTCGTTTTAATGTTTGACCTAGGGTTTGAATCGTGGCCTTATGTCTAATAAGCCAACATACTACCTGCTAGACTACGGCGACTTCAATACATACATACATACATAATTGGCCATTACAACCCTTCAGTCAGGATTACGGCCTAGCTTCTCACACCACTCATGTTGTGTGCGTTCATTTTATACGTGAGTGGCGGGACCTACAGTTTAACGTCGACTCCGAACGACAGAATTTTGAGAAACTTTTTCATGGCAGTTTATTTTACTCTCAGAGTTTTTGCCAGAAATCTGCTGAGAGGAAGTCGCCGAAGAAATATTTATATTTTTCATATTTCATTTTTGATGTCTGACCTGGGATACGAACACGGGCTTTACGAATAGTAAGCCAACGCACTACCTACTACACCACGGCGACTTCAATACAAATACTAAAATATTGTCTAAAATTGCAAACACATTCTGAACTACGATTATAATGCAGTTTTTTCTGTATTTCAAATTAAAGAGAACCATTAAAGGGCAGAAATATAACACTCTGGTTATGATAAGACGAAATTTCTAGCGTAAACTGACTTGTGACAAAAAACCTTTGACTTTTGGGAGGAAAATACTTTCAAGGAAGTCGCCGTAGCCTAGTGAGACAACACACTGAGGCTTATTAGACGTAAAGCCAGGGTTCGAGCCCCAGGCCAGACATCAAAACAAAATATGAAAAAATATTTCTTCGGCGACTTCCTCTCAGCAGATTTCTGGCAAAAACTCTGAGAGTAAATAAAAATTGCCATGAAAAATTACTCAAAAATCTGTCGTTCGGAGCCGACTTTAAACTGTAGGTCCCGCCACTCATGTATAAAAATTAACACACACAACATGAGTGGTGTGAGAAACTAGGCCGTAATCCTGACTGAAGGGTTGTAATGGCCAATTATGTATGTTATGTATGTATACTTTCAAGGATTCAAAATATGTATATACAGTGGTGGCCACGAATTTAAGACACGACATGTGACTAACTTAGTTGTGATAATATTTACAATCCTGTAATATCAAATTTGATATTCTTTATTCTTCTATGTACACTGTAATACTAAGAAAAAGTACCATTATTTTATTTTGTTTCTTTTTACATTTTGTTGCTTTTTGATCATATTATTGTAAAAACGTTTATTTGAAACTGGCCACGAATTTAAGACATTTCAGAAATATCTGGTTTTTAAGTGATTTTTTGGTATTTTTTGAAGCTAAACGTTGAGCAACGAATGTTTTATTTTATTTTATGTTGGAATACATAGAAATATTTAATTATAAATGATCAGAGGTACTTGGAATACCGATGCCGAGCGAAAACTGATTCAACAATTAAAATTTGATGGAAAAATAAAAATGGAGATATCCAAGCTGCTTAAATGTTCTAGATGCAAAACTTACAATGCGCTGGAACAAATCAAGCAACATGGTCCCACCAAAAATGTCAAACAGCAACCTAGAGACCGAAAAACCACACCATAAAGTAGCTGCTAATAATCCTTTCACGAGCTCAAGTAAAATAAAGAATAAAATTGTATTGGATTTTGGTATCGATATGTCGTCTAGGGCAATAAGAAGATGTCTAAATGAGAAAAACTTGCGTGGGTGTATTGCACAACGTAAACCACTTGTGTCAAAAAAATATCAAATCCCGACTAGCATTTTGTCTTGATCTATATAATATGTAAATAAAAATTCTTAACTAAATATAGGTAGCAAAATATTATTAGTTTTTCTTCCTAATATTACTACAATCTTAAGAAAAATATCATGGACCTAAAATATTTTTGATAAGATGTAAAAATTATCACAAATGTATTTATAAGTAAAATGTCGTGTCTTAAATTCCTGGCCACCACTGTATGTATAGAAATGAACAAATCTTGTAAATTTATGAAAAAATCCTTATATTTTACACAACATTCGTTCTGGTGTAGCGTGTATATTTTTAATAAAAAAAAACATTGTCGGCAACATTGTTTATAATGACATTAATAAAGCATAACTTGCATACGATGGCATTCCGCCACTCTTGTTTAGTGAGTTTAAAATTTAAAAACAATCAAATGACTGACGTTGTGTGGTATGTAAGCTGACACCAATTTATTAAAAGCAACACGATCATCGCTTGTTGCGTTGTAACAAAATGCCTAATCAACATTAATTGTGTATGAAAACTTGAGTGAGTTAAAACTTTAAAGTAAGGATTACATACAAATTAATAACAATAACAACAATAATATTCATTTAAACACTTTTAAACACGTTTTTGTAACTGAAACAAAGAAATAGGGGTAGTTTTTCTTGTTTATAATTACTCGTAAAGAATTACAATTATTGTAATGTGAAAATTAAGAGAAAAGGAAAGAAATCGAATTAATTTCTAATTTCACTAGTGGAGATAATGAGAGATAAAGAAATTGTCTTTCTTACCTTTTTTGTTCGATGATGTAAATTCAATAACTTTACTTAATGAGTTTAGTATTTCACCACTTAGCCACAAACTAAATATTTCAGATATGATTTTTTCCAGGTAAGTATATTATTTCATATAAATTATACAATTTTTTGATAACTTTGGGTAAGTATAATTAATTTATGTTATTTCAATAATTGTATACAATTTAGGTAAGTATAAGGTAAGTATTAATTCACTTGATAGTTCAATTTATATAATTTATTTTCCTTTTGTATAATTTTAGCACAAGTTATTACTTCTTTACTTTTATTTCTTTTATTTTTGTCACTTCTATTTCTTTTTACTATTAATAATGTTTTCTTAGTGTATATATTAAATTAATAATTATAAGCAAAGTATCTTTTGTATTTATGATGTATCATTCAAATGTTCGATATGAAGTGAGTTTTAGTAGGTTTTTATGTTTTTACCAAACCTCTTTTTTTTTCTTAAATAAGGTAACGGTATGCTTGGAGGCATTCCAATAATTTACAAAACTCGGAGACATTCTTTTTATGTTAGTGGATTTAATGTAAAACCAACAAAAATAAAAAATGGAATGGATTGTCTCTCAACTTATGTTAGTTAACATAAAAATTATTTAACAAAATTAACTGATTTTGTTTTTGTTTGTTAAATAATTTAGGTGTTCAAATCAAGTTTGAACAGTAACTGTTTATGCAATACTGTTAGAAAACATAAGCACAGAAAGATCAATAAACACAATAAACACACATTTACTCTCATGAAATCTACCACAAATATCTTTATTTAAATGCCTATGTACGTACATACTCATTTGAATAGGTAGGTAACTGAGAAGAGCATAAAAATTACCCAAAACTTTTAAACATATTTTGTGGTTTCTCTCTATAATTTGTTGCTGTGAATATTATTTAAAAAAATGTAATTTTAACAGCATGTGTACTTATACACACATACATACATGCATGCATGATGTTTGTGTTAATGCTTGTCGTTGTATTTCTAATTGCATTAAATAAGCCCAAACATATGGGCTTTAACTGTTAACAACAACAGGCATTTAATCAACAAAACCACAAAAGACATGTATGCTATGTGTATATGCATGTACATGCATGTGTATGTGTATAGATTCTACTCGACTCAGCTATATTTCTGTATAAAATACTAACCATACACTCTATATTTCTTTTCTCTCTCTATCTCCGTCTTTCATACTCCTGTGCCTGTGGCTCTTCAATATAGTTCAGCATGTAAATAAAGTTTATTGTGCCCAAGGATTTTGTATTTGCATTTTGCAATGGTCGCTATAAACATGTTGCTGTATATGTTTGAAGTTGTTGTTGTTATGTTGTATAAGTCATATGTTGCAAGCTCCTCTATAAAACTGTGAGAACATATTTTTCGTATGTGTGCATAAGTGTATTACTTAAACACTTTATAAATCAATTGCAACAATTAATTGCGTATGTCTGCCTATCTATTGTAGATTTCATTAATGATTGCATTCATTTATTCATAATTTTCTCTCACTCTCTCTCTCTCAGTCTCTCTATGGTTTGTGGTTTATTTCAAGTTTAAAACTTAATTACACGGTGCGACAAAAACACTCAGCTAATGACACAGTGCAGATTGTAAGTTTTGTTGAGTAGAACTCAAAAATATTTTTTTTATATTTCTCGAACCCTTCAAACTTGTTTTATTTGACAAAAACGTTATTTTTGATCTTTTCACACAAAATTATTGATTATTCAAATATTTTTTAACCTATTTTCAAAATCCAAAGTTTTTTGAAAAGGGGACAGATGAGCCTTTAAAATGGTATACTTAAACATATGTTTCAAACTTATATATTACGAGTTTTGATCGGGTAAACTTGGAAAATATGATTTTTTTCTCATTCAAGTTTATCTATTCTTATTCTCAAAAGTTAATTAAAAAATATAAAATAAGTGATAACATTCTGAAAGTGCATTATCTTATAAAGAGATTGACACTTCGTTTGATCAAATCGGTCAAAAATTACCGTAGTTATTATTTAAATAGTATAATAGTCGTGTTATGTCTTTTATATATGTGATCTTATCAAATGCTTTTAGTTCAAAAATTTTAAGAATTTTTGATGGATCTTGATTATTTATCCCAAAATGTGTGAATTTCACGTTTGCAGGACTACCAGAAGTAGGCTAATATTTGTGTTTTTTGCAAATATTATTATTTCTCTTTGCGCAAACATTGTCCAACTTCTTTCTGGTGGTCGCTCAAATGTGAAATTGACACATTTTGCGATAAACAATCAAGATACATCAAAAATTCTGAAAATTTTTAAACTAAAAGTTCATTAGAAAAAATATATATGTATGAAAAATATAACTCGACTGTATAACTATGGTAATTTTTGTCCGATTTGATCAAACGAAGTGTCAATCTCTTCACAAAATAGTGCACTTTCAGAATGTCATCAGCGATTTCATATTTTTTAATCATTTATTATATTTTGCTACTATGAATGGACAAACTTGAAAAATTATGAAAAAAATTAGCATCTGTCAAGTTTACCTCATCAAACCCCATAGCATATTAAGTCAAATACGATATATATGTATATCGTTTTAAAGGCCCATCCCTCTCCTTTCAAATAAGGTTTAAATTTTGCACATCGGTTTAGAAATGTTTGTGTATTCAATAAATTTGTGCATAAAGTACAAAAAAAAACAATTTTTGTCAAATAAAACAAGTTTGGAGAGTTCAAGAAATAAAAAAAAATATTTGTGAGATCTACTAAACAAAACTCACAACCTCCGCTGTCATTAGCTGGGTGTATATATTTTTTTTTTTTATTTTGTCGCATAGTGTTATCAATGCGGTTAAGGAAAGTGTTTCAATGGATATCAATTGTTTCATACTTTTGCTCGTTTTTGGTTGCAAAAATTGGTTGAAATTTTTTAATTTAATTAAACAAAAGAAAGACAAATATTTTTTAAAAAGTATAAACTTTCTTTCTTATACAGTTGCAATACCAATATGAAAAATATAAACATGGCAACACTACATTTGCTCACCTTTCGAATTGTAAACAGGGCGTTCCCCTTTAACGGCAAGCTTCCTGCTTTGTTTTCCAAGGTAAACTTTCATTTTAAAGCAAATTTTTTCAGAGATAGCGCGCAGATCGTGAGAAAAATCCTTCAGCAATGTCTAAGCAATATGAGATTAGCGGCCACCAGTTTCCGTACAATAGCAACAATCCTGCAACGTAAGTGTTTTGAATTCAAAAATTGTTATTCATTCATGATTATAATGTGTTTCAATTGCATAGCCCTGCAGAAGGCCAGGCAAAAAAAGCTAAAGCAAAAATAATGCAGACTAAGAAGCCACCCGAAAAAAATTCTACCAAGCAGCAGAAGCCGAATAAATATAAGAAAAAGTCTTCCAAGGGAAACAACAAAACCGATGATCATATTGCCCTTGGGAATAAAGGACACCAGCACACAACACCAAAGGAAAAACATGAAATAAGTTTTAATACAGGCAACCTGGTTACAATTTGGAATTATAAGCTTTCGGCTTGGAATTCAAACAGCGATACTGCCAATGTCATTGGATTAGCAAAACGTATGGGTTTATCGCTTAGCCGTGGTGACATCATAGATATGGACGTGTATAGAGAAAATCAAAATTCTTTTGTTTACGAAGTTTACTTTTCCTCCAAGCTTGTGAAAGAAGCATTTCTAGAGAAAAGTCATATTTTAATGGAGTTTCCTGAAACCAAATCGATAGTAATTTATTAACACACTTGATTTCTCATCAATGTCTCTACTACTTGTATGCATAGACTTAAAAGTTCCTTTTTTTAACCTGATTTTTATTTTTAAGTTTTTTTTTTTTATTTCAACTTGAATTCAATGAATGTTTGTTTTGTTATCGAAAAGTTTTATTGTCTTCTGCATTTAATTTTTCTTTTTTTTTTTTGTATTCTTTTTAAATGAACTTGAATTTGATATTTTTTAATAAACCTCGTTGTACTATCGACTTCTTCATGAAAGTAGATTTTTTTTTATGAAAAAACTACTTTAAGTGCCATGTATGTATCAACAACTGTCTTCCATTCTTCTTTTGTTTGAAGCGATGTACCACAGATTATTGAAAAAAAATGGAAAGTTTCCGATGAGACTGTCATTCATGTAACAGCAGGATAAACCTTTCGATTAAACTTATCAAACCATTTTCAATGAAAAATTAAGTTATCGGCTAAGTAAAGTTTTGTAGAAAATTGTCGATCCGAAAGATTTTACTAAAAAAAATCGAACATTTATTGGAAAATTATTGTTATCGATAGGTTTTCTTTAAAAATGAATTGTTATCGAATAATATTCTATGGAAAATTATTGTTATCGAAAATTTTTTATAGAAAAGTATTGTTATCGAAAAAATTTTAATAGACAAAAAAATTAACGGAAAATATCCTGTAGATAATTATTGTTATCGATAGGCTTTCTATAAAAAAGTCATTGTTATCGATAGGTTTTCTTTAAAAATGTATTATCGAATAATATTCTATGGAAAATTATTGTTATCGAAAAATTTTATTAAGTAAATCGAAACATTTTCTATAGAAAAGTTTTGTTATCGAAAAAAATTTATTAGAGAAAAAAGTTATCGGAAAATATTCTGTAGAAAATTATTGTTATCGATAGGCTGTCTAAAAAATCATTGTTATCGATAGGATTTCTTTAAAAATATATTGGAAAATTTTATGTAGAAAATTATTGTCATCGTAAAATTTTATTAAGAAAATCGAAATATTTTCTATAGAAAAATATTGTTATCGAAAAATTTTTAATAGAGAAAAAAGTTATCGAAAAATTTTCTGTAGAAAATTATTGTTATCGATAGGTTTTCTATAGAAATTTTGTGTTAGCGATAGGTTTTCTATAGAAAATGATTCGTATCGATAGGTTTTCTATAGAAAATGATTTGTATCGATAGGTTTTCTATATAAATTGATTATTATCGGTAGGTTTTCTATAGAAAATAATTGTTATCGATAGGTTTTCTACAGAAATTAATTCGTATAGATAGATTTTCTATAAAAAATTATTGTTAGCGATAGGTTTTCTATAGAAAATGATTCGTATCGATAGGTTTTCTATAGAAAATGATTCGTATCGATAGGTTTTCTATAGAAAATGATTCGTATCGATAGGTTTTCTATAAAAAATTATCGTTATCGATAGGTTTTCTATAGAAAATTATTGTTATCGATAGGTTTTCTATATAAAATGATTGTTATCGATAGGTTTTCTATAGAAAATGATTGTTATCGATAGATTTTATATAGTAAATTATTGTTATCGACAGGTTTTTTATAGAAAATTATTGTTATCGATAGGTTTTTTATAGAAAATCATTGTTATCGATAGATTTTCTATAGAAAATTAACGTTATCGATAGGTTTCCTATAGAAAATGATTCGTATCGATAGGTTTTTTCGAAAATTATTGTTATCGATAGGTTTTCTATAGAAAATTATTGTTATCGATAGGTTTTCTATAGAAAATCATTGTTATCTATAGGTTTTCAATTGAAAATTTTTGGTATTGATAAATTTTCTATAGAAATTTATATGTACTTATTGAAAATTGTTAAAATAAATAAAAATCTTTTTCTAAAAATTAGAAACATCTCTTAAAAGAATTCTAAAAAGAACTTGAATTTGGAATACCCTGTATGTTGGTGCATTGCAGTTAACATGGGATTCCAAAGGCAAAGGTTTGCTTTTTTAAGTTATCCTCTCTTATTTAAAATGTGTCACAGTATTGTCAAATATTAATATTTTGTTGACACTACAGAATTCTTCCGAATACTTACACATACGCATACAAAGATGTTTAAACACATGCTTTTACTTTCGTCTTTAAGTACAGGACGTACAGTAGCTACACACAGCTGGTTATTGACACATTAAAGCTGTTTTAAAATGAATAATAAGTAGTGATGACACAAACACACACACACAGATCTCTCTATCTCTCTCTCTTCTCTTATTATATGAGGAGCAAACGAAATAGAATTCCATTGAATGCAAAAGAAAAATAAATCACACATACAAAGCAAGCAATGAGAGGAGAGTGAGTGCACAGAGTGGGGAAAAAGAACAGTTATAAAGTAATGAAAGAAAAACAATGTGAGACAATTTAGTAAAAACGGAAATTGCCAGTTTAATGTGTCAAATGATATGTGCTGATATTTCCGGTAAAGAGACACAATTTTATTCATACACAAATTCATACATATGCATATATTTATGTATGTATGCGTGAATTCAAATTCAATTAAAAAAGGAAAAAAACATATTCTCCTTAACAATTCAGAGTAACAGGTACCTGTTAACAGATGACAGCTGAATTTTTTTTTCTGTGTACGTATGTCTTCCCCTTGTTACGCCCGCACCCCTCTTTTTATACAATATTTTAATATTTAATTTGAATTTTTTTTGTTGTTGTTGTTATGTTGCCTTCGCTGTCAATAATCCTTTGGGATTTTTGTTGTTTAAGCAACCACGTAATGCTTGTAAATGTTTGTCATTCTAAAAATTGATTTGACTCTCACTCTCTCTTCTTCTCATTGTTGTTTTTGTCATTGTTATACAAAAGCAAGAGGGTTCTTAATGTCTAACAAAAAAAAAAAAAAAAATAGAAACAGAAGTGAGATGATGAAACCGATTTCGATTTAGTCAAGTTAGTCAGCTATGCTTAAAACAGCACGGGACATGTAAGTAGAAACAGAGGAAACTAGTAACAGACACACATACATATACAATGGCTGAAGGGTAAGTTCACTGTTTTTCCATAGAAAATAACAGTCTTGGCTCATCTAAGTAAATATGTATGTCGGTGCACTAGAGTTAATATTGAATATTTCAATCAACATGCTAGGGGTGGTGATGGCAATGATTTTGATACGGAAAGACGGGTCAGTTTCCCGGGCATAGTAAGCTAAATAAGAAGGAGATGACTGATACTCTTGCTGGGCAAAGATCCAGGGGTTTTTGGCTGTGTGTCGCTGATAGTAGAACCGGCTTGCTGCTGAGGTTTTTAGAAGTCCAGCCTGAGAATGGTGACGGGGTTCTTGACGCGAAATTGTAATATTCTATGGCTGAAAAAGATCTGGGAAAACTCCCAGGCAGATTGTTACAGGGTATGTAGATATGAGGAGGAGTGGGAGACTATAAAGCACCTTCTATGAAATGATTTTAAGCCCTTGGTTGGGAAAGTATGAATGAATTCGGAGGTTTGAAATTGCGGTCGGGCATCGATATTACCAGGTATCTTTGATGTTTGTAATGGAATACATCTGTCTGTGTAGTTTCGTACTCAAGTAGGTAATTGATCTGTTTTTTGTTCTAGTGCTTTTTTTCACTTTTCCATTTTTTCTTATTTTTTCACTCTCTCTCCCTCTTCCTTTTTTTGATTTCCTCTAGGACGAGAAATAAATACAATGACTTCCGAACGTATTGTAATAGGTGATTTTTTTAAGAGCTATAGGAAAATTGTTCAAAAAAAAAACACATAAAATTCAGAAAAATGCATGAAATCTTTATTTGAATCGATAGTGTACGGTCCACATAATTTAATGTTTGAAGATTATTTCATGCAAATATGCATCTGCTTAGTCCAATTTTGGCATACTCTTTCCAACATTTCGGCCGGTATCTCACGAATAAATGCTTCAATGTTGTCTTCCAATGCGTCAATTGAAGCGGGCTTGTCTATATAGGCATGAGCTTTAACTTAGTCCCACAAAAAATGGTCTAAAGGCATTAAATCGCACGATCTAGGCGGCCAATTGACCGGTCCCGAACGTGAAATAAAATGTTCACCGAACTCGCCTCTCATTAAGTCCATTGTTACGCGTGATGTGTGGCATGTGGCACCGTCTTGTTGAAACCACATGCCATGCAAGTCAAGCTCTTGCATTTTGGGCAAAAAAAAATTGGATATCATCTCACGGTAGCGCTCACCATTCACAGTTACGTTACGATTCGCAGCATCTTTGAAGAAGTACGGTCCAATGATGCCACCAGCCCATAAACCTCACCAAACTGTGACTTTTTCTGGATGCATTGGTAGCTTTTGCAATGCTTCTGGCTGATCTTCCCTTCCAAAATCGACAATTCTGCTTATTTACGTATCCATTGAGCCAAAAATGAGCTTCGTCGCTGAATACAATTTTTCGATAAAGAAGTGATAAAGAAGATCTTCGGCCAACTTTCCAAGAGCCCACTCACCAAAAATTCTGCGTTGCGGTAGGTCGTTCGGCTTCAATTCTTGCACCAGCTGTATTTTAAAAGGCTTCACACCTAAATCCATCCGCAAAATTTTCCACGTTGTTGAGAAACAGAGGCCCAATTGCTGCGAACGGCGAGGAATCGATAATTGATGGTCATCATCATTAACACTGGCCGATACAACTGCGATATTTTCTTCAGTTCGCACTCTACGTAAGCATGTTGGTGGTTTAATGTCCAACAATGTAAATTTGATGCGAAATTTAGTCGCAATAGCCCGAATAGCCGCTTCAGTGGGTCGATTAAACTGACCATAAAATGGAAGAAGCGCGCGCAATGAACTTTCTTAACAGAGCACGCATTTTGATAATAAAATTCAATGTTTTGCAAGCGTTGTTCGTTTGTAAGACGATTCATGGTTAAATTACAGACCAAACTGAAGATGTTTGACAGTGAAACAAAACACGAAACGTGCGTGAGCTGTTTAAACCAGTGTTGCCAAAAAAAAAAATAGCGAAAAAAATCACCCGTTACTTGCCAACACGACTGTATACGTTCTCCAATCAAGCAATTAATCAAATGAAGTTAAAGCAATTCCCCACTTTACTCCAGTTTATTATCAGCAGTTTGTGTTTCATAACACAATTCTTATGCTCCCATTCACTAGGTTTTATTTTCCTGCTTCCATTGTAAAGGATTAAAGAAAAAGAAAATAAAATCCTTTTCCCAAAACTATTTAGTTGCTCATCACTGTATTATTATTTACTGGTATTACACTATGAATAATAATATTGTAAACTTGTCAACCACATTACCATTACAATTCAACACACACACACATACACACCCACAATACACACATGCCAAAGAGCTTGAGAGAGAGGGAGAGCGTAAAGCACAGTAATTGTGAAGCATTTTAATACTCACACACACAAATAATACGTAAACCAGGCTACAACAGTATAATAGTGGGTAAAATGTTATTAAATACCAAAAACAAACTAAATGAGAGAGAGAGAGAGAGAGTGTATGGTAGAGAACTAAAGACGGGAAATGCATAAAATGCTAAAGAAGACAAGGAAATCATTTGTAAAGGAAATAATATCAGGCTACTTTATGCTGTAATGCTTTCTCTCTCTGTCTCTTTCTCTGTCTCTTTCTCATACTTATTGCTGTTACAACTACAATGACTTTCATAACCCTGTATTATACATATATTATGTATAACGGTATATAAAAGAAGTAAGTTGAGAAGTAGTATAACGAAGTATAAAAGCAAGGAATTAACGTCATTGTAATAACAATGACTTTAAGTCACGATTTAATAATATTTCTTGGTATACTTTTTTCTGCTTTTTTTTCTTTTTTTGCTTTTGTTTGTTTTTATTTTGCTAAAGGTTTTTCTGTCTTGCATTTTTTTCTGTGTTTTATGGTTGATGTTGAAATTTCTTTGAGCAAGGAAGAGCGTTTTTTGTGCTGCTACTGCTGCTTTTTGCCTTGACTTTAACATGACAAAAGAAAAATAATGTTTTCCTTAACTAATGTCTTGTAAAAATACGGAAAATTAATAAAAAAAAAATAAGAAAAGAAATAAGAGACAATAAAAACAAGAAAAAAAATATAAAAGAAATTTTAAAGCCATTAGCGTAAATGCAGAGAAAAAAAATAAAATAAAATAAAAATGACATCAAAAATAATCACAGTTTAGTGTTTAATTGTTCAAGAATTTATTTTTTTTGTATAATGGTTTATAACAGCTTTTTTCATTTTTTTTTAACGGAAATTAAATAAATTTCACTTTTTCCATAGAAATTCGAATTGAAAAAATTCATATTTTTTTTGTATGTATGATTACAATTTCAATTTATTATTATTTAATTGTTTGCAAAAATGTCGTATGATCTAATAATAATAATACACGCAGTTATAATAATAAAATAATAAACAATTAATTTTTATTTATTTTTTTTTTCATTTTTGTCAAACTGGTTTCAATTTTATGAATTATTTAATTTATTGCAATAAACTTTTTTATTTAATTTTTGTTTTTAATAAAAAAGAGAACATGTTTGAAAAGAACTTAAGCGTGAAATAAAATTCATTCATTAATTATAGACAAAAATGTTAACTAAAAAATACGCAGATTACATTGTATAGGGTTATCCATTGATTAACAACTAAAGAACACGTACATGTAGCTGAAAATTTGCTGGCCTACTCCCGTACATTTGTGACTTAAGAGATGACATTGTTCACATGATCCATACGTTCGTTGAGATAAAAGTTCCATCCATATCATATGCTTCCTTTTGAACTCAAAATATGGAAAACCATTTAAATGCGAAAAAAAACTCCCATTTCATTACACTTTACAAAAGTTTTAAAAAAATTACTCTTAAAATGTAAAAGAAAACACAAGAAAAAATTAAAACAAAAAACTTTTAACAAAAAACCATCAAATAAAATGTAAATAAAACTTTAATATTTAAACACACATAAAATAAATAACAACACATACATGCACACATAAATTTTTATTACTCTTTTACCATTGTAACATAAGAACAACAACAAATAATAATAACAACGCAATGAAAAAAAACCAACAATTCTCTTCATTAGCATCGGAAATCCATTTATGGTTGACTACTCAACAACATTTATTCCCGTAAATTCATACACCAACAAACAAAAACGAAGTACATATAGTACAAACATTGACTAAAAATAATAATAAAAACAACAATGGTTTATCATTAAAAAAAAAAAGAAAAACATCATTATTATGTTTTACAATTTAATTTATAACAATAAAAACAAAAACAATACCTACATAATATTCTGTTATTCTCTTTATTTGTTTTATGTTTTCTTTTTTAGAAAGTGAATATCAATTGTGTCATTGAACACAGCGTATAGCAGAAAAGCAAAAACAACAAAGTTGTTATTATTTTTTGCAGAAAAACAAATAAACAAAAACTAACAAAAAACCGTTAAAAATAAATCAAATCAAATTGCACGCCATATATGCTGTATTACTCATCTGCTCCTTTATCTCTCACTTATTTTTAGAATGAATGGTATGTCCACTCTCTTTCAGGGTGTTTACTTAAAATGCTGCCAAGTCCTTTTTATTTACAATTACGGCTACTAACGATGAAGATTAAAAATATTTTCTAGAATCAAGAATCAAAGAATAAACTTTGTAATCAAGAGCAAAATTATAACAGACGATAGGCATATTATATATCAATGGTTTTGACATAAGATTTGAAATGACACACTTAGGACAGACACATAAGGCCTATTGTAATACCACACTTTGATATTTCTCTTAATCTCTGAAACATTTACGGCTTCTGATGGTTCGGCTTAGACTACCAATGTCTATCATTGATAGTTCGCTAGAATTGTCAATGTATCGGGTTCGCCATCTAACGTTTTTTTTTAACTAGTGCTCATTTCGTGAATGGTAACGATTAGATCTGATTTGACAGATAATTAGTTTTATCCTTCCGCTGAACGAATATGGTTGTGTATACGCTTGAACAACGCAGGAAAATATTGCGACATTACTTTGAAAATTATGGTAATGTTGCAGAATGTGTGCGAAAATTGCGTACGGATTTTGGAAGAAGAGAAGCACCGTCAGCTCCGTATGTTCGTTATCTTGTGAAAAAAAGTGAAAGAAACTGGCATCCTCATCGATAAACTAAAGCGTGAAAAGCCAAAAACAGTGCGCACACCCCAGAATATTGCTGCTGTGGCAGAAAGTGTGCGTGAAGCGCCATCAACATCAATTCACCGTCGTTCTCAACAATTCAACATTTTGGAGACATCATTGAGATTAATTTTGCATAAAGATCTTGGTATGACGCCATACAAAGTCCAATTGGTTCAGGAGTTGAAGCCAATTGACCATCCAATGCGTTTTCGCTTCGCTAAGTGGGCCTGCGATTGACATACAGAAGATGCCGATTTTTGGCAAAAAAAAATCATCTTTTCAGATGAAGCTCATTTTGATCTTGACGGGTATGTAAACAAGCAAAATTGTCGCATTTGGGGCACAGAAAACCCGCATGCATACATTGAAAAGCCGACGCACCCAAAACGAGTCACCGTTTGGTGCGGATTTTGGTCCAGAGGCATAATTGGGCCATTTTTCTTCGAAAATGAGCAAGGAGTGGCCGTTACTGTCAATGGCGATCGTTATCGGGCCATGTTGAACGAATTTTTGTTCACAAAAAATGAAGAGGCGGATATTGGCAACATTTGGTTTCAACAGGATGGTGCTACGTGCCACACAGCCGAAGCTACATTCGATGTTTTGCGCCCTGTTTTTGAAAATCGCGTTATCAGCCGCAGAGTTGATGTCGCTTGGCCACCTCGGAGCTGCGATTTGACACCGTTGGACTATTATTTGTGGGGTGCCGTCAAAGATAAATGTTACGCCGACAAGCCAGAGACAATTGACGCTTTAAAGGACAATATTCGTGAAGCCATTGGTGAAATACAGCTGCACACAATCGATAATGTGCTTAAAATTGGACCGATCGTGTAGGCTACTGCATGGCCAGCCGAGGCAGCCATTTGAATGAAATTAATTTCCATTATTAACCGGAAGGATAGTACTTTCAAATAAAAAAAGAAATTTGAGAAAATATTCAGTAGTTTTTTTTTAAAGCATTTTCAAAAAAAAAAAGTTATTTGGCGGACCCTTTAGTAAACACTAAGATGCCTGTTTCTGTTTTAAGATAATGCTTCGCATGTCCCCAGTAGGTGAAGAGCACAAAGTTTCTTATCTCCACGGTTCCTTCAGAAGTCAGAAATAGTCTGAGGAAAGTACTTGTTTAGAAAATATTAATTATCAGAACATATACTTGAAACCTGGATAAGGTTTGTGCATCTCAGATGGGGACATCTGTTTGCTAACCAAGTACCAGACAACAGTCTGATGGTTGTCACGGCATGAGTATATGTTTAGCAACATGTTGCCTACATTTTTCCATGCCTTTAAGATTTTTATTTTATAAAATTTAATTAAAATTTAAATATTATTTTAAGCAAAACTATTTCAATATCCGGCATTATTTGGCGTGTGTGTGTGTGTTAAAAACTTATTTAATAATCATTAAAATATCAGGTACTATGGTGTGTATCTTTGTGGCAACTGTAGCTGTAATAATGTGGTATTTGCATTAAATTAAAGGTTTAAAATTATTTAAATTAAATAAAATGCAAAAATTAAAATAAAACAAATATAAACACGAAAACATTCATAATTAAACTGGTATTTAAAATGTAATTTTCTTCGTCTGCCGGGGTTATTAAAAACATTAAAAAAAAATTCGTATTTTATATTGAATTTGAATTGATTAAAAAAATATTTCCTTTTTTTTGCATTAAAATTTTAATACCGAAAATGTGTTACACATTTTTATTGTTTTTTAAACATTAATGCAAATAAAAATATGCAATAAAATGAAGTTTTTATGACAGACAGCCATTTTTCATAAATTAAAAAAATATTGAACTTTAAATGGATATTAAAAATATGTTGTTTAGGACATGTTGCTAATGACTAGAGGCAACATGTTGCAATTAAATAATTATTGAAAGGCAGATTTCTAAATAACTACTAACTTCAATACTACATATGTACTTACATTTAATACTTCCTTCTTGATTGGTCACAACAATCAATGACAGGACAAACCCAATGATAGGTCTTCCCCTTTACACCAACGTTTCCATCAAACGAAAGAACGAGATTGTCGATTCTGCAAAGCGCTAGAGCCGTATATGCGATATGGAAAAACTTATTCCCCTGTGGTTGGCGCATAAATTAAATCACTTTAACCTGCAACATGTTGTAAAAAAATGTTTATAAACATTTTATGAATAAAATCAATAAATTTTCTTAAACGGTAGCATTTATAAATAAATATGATTTAATTCTATTGTATAAACAATCTTTTACTTACATGCGTTGCCTTCAAGACGTTGAACTTGTTCCCTTTTTTAATTTTTGATGGCTGCTTTGTGTTTTGCGCTTTTATGTTTTAATTCAAATACGATGAAGGTGTTATTGACTAACAATTTCCTTAATTTATAAATAAAAATAAATGAAAACACGTTCAGTAATCAAATTTATTGATGTTTATGGTTCACGTGCTGCAACAGGAATTTCAAAAATGGCAAGTGAAACGTTTAAATTGTTTGTAAAATTTATGATCAAATTTGATAATAAACAAAATTATTATTCATATGCCGAAAACAATTTATAATAAAAATAATTTAATAAATAAACCTGCATGAAAATGCTTATAAACATTTGTTTAGAAACGTTATACATACATATGTATGTATATTTGTAATTGTTATTGTAAAAATATTCTGACGGGTTTGTTAATTTGAAATATTTTATAATTTAATTTTAAATGGCCTTTTTATTATTTAAAATTGTAAATATTTAATTTATTTTTTTTATTTTAATTTACATATAAGCATACTTTAAAATAAAATAATTAAATAAAATTTAAAATTTATTTTTTTTTGTTGAAGGATTCAACAATTTATCCCAGTGCTGTTCCTAATCTATACATACATACATAATTGGCCATTACAACCCTTCAGTCAGGATTACGGCCTAGCTTCTCACACCACTCATGTTGTGTGCGTTAATTTTATACGTGAGTGGCGGGACCTACAGTTTAACGTCGACTCCGAACGACAGAATTTTGAGAAACTTTTTCATGGCAGTTTATTTTACTCTCAGAGTTTTTGCCAGAAATCTGCTGAGAGGAAGTCGCCGAAGAAATATTTTTTTTTTCATATTTCATTTTTGATGTCTGACCTGGGATACGAACCCGGGCTTTACGAATAGTAAGCCAACACACTACCTACTACACCACGGCGACTTCCTAATCTATGGGTGGTGTAAATATTAAGGAGTCAGAAGCTCTTGACATTCTGATCATTCAGTGTAATGTTGGCTTCAACCGACACATTTTTCAATTCCTTCAATTCCTTCTTATTTATTTATTTACTTATTTATTAATTACAATACAATTACAAATTATATTCTAATTATATACGAGCGGAGTATCTTGACCATACGCTCGGTGTAGTGTCACAGATCAGAGTCTCTGGTGGAAATCGAACCCACGACCCTTACGCTAATAGTCTAGCACACTACTCTCTAGACTATCAGGGCACCCTCCTTCTTAAGAAATTATGATCTTACTATTTACACCATTTGTAAACGACCGAGACTGGAATACAACTCTCATGTATGGGGCGGTGCCTCAACGTCTATATTGAGGTTTCTCGATCGTGTACAGGAGAGGCCGTAGTAGCTCGTTAATGACGGTAGTGTATCCAATCCTCCATTGAAGCATTGGAGCATCGTTGCAATGCGGTTTGTGTTTCACTGTTCTATCGCGTCGACAAAAGGATTTTGCTTGAACGAAGTAAGAGGACTTTTCCCGAAAATCATCTATTTCTACGTAACGCTAGTCTTTGTCGGCCACCACTTCCGTATGTAGTCGATTGGCCAGTAGATCGCACACTGCATTACAGTAAAAATACCTTTTTTTAGTCGGACTATTCGTAAGTGGAACTCATTCCCTGCAGAGGTCTTTCCTGTTACTTATGGTATAAATATACACAAGCCCAGTGTCCATAAGCACTGTTCTCTCTTTCCTTCCTCACATAACATGTTTTCATAGTTCGAAACACAATGCTGTCGATCCCCTGAGTGTTGGTCGTACGAAACAAAATAACGGCGCTTGCCTTTGTTCTGAATATATTGGGGATCTGTAGTTCTTTATGGTAAGCTAATAGAGGTGGCTGTCAACCTAAAAACATGGAATGTATATACTTAGGCCATATATAGCCTTTTTTGATACTTAAATTGTCCATTTCCTCTGGCCTGGGAATCATCAAAAGCTTCTAATGAAGCCACTTAAAAATCTCCTAATCATTCTCCATAGATGAGTGAGATTGTCAGCATAGTAAACGGTCCGCCAAATAATTTTTTTTGAAAATGCTTTAAAAAAAACTATTGAATATTTTCTCAAATTTCTTTTTTTATTTGAAAGTACAATCCTTCCGGTTAATAATGGAACTTAATTTCATTCAAATGGCTGCCTCGGCTGGCCATGCAGTAGCCTACACCAGAAGATGCCGATTTTCGCAAAAAAAAATCATATTTTCAGAAGAAGCTGATTTTGATATTGGCGGGTATGTAAACAAGCAAAATTGTCGCATTTGGGGCACAGAAAACCCGCACGCATACATTGAAAAGCCGACGCACCCAAATCGAGTCACTGTTTGGTGCGGATTTTGGTCCAGAGGCATAATTGGGCCATTTTTCTTCTAAAATGAGCAAGAAGTGGCCGTTACAGTCAATGGCGATCGTTATCGGGCCATGGTGAACGCATTTTGGTTCACAAAAATTGAAGAGGAGGATATTGGAAACATTTGGTTCCAACAGGACGGCGCTACGTGCCACACAGCCGAAGCTACACTCGATGTTTTGCGCCCTGTGTTTGAAGATCGCATTATCAGCCGCAGAGCTGATGTCGTTTGGCCACCTCGGTGCTGCGATTTGACACCGTTGGACTATTATTTGTGGGGTGCCGTCAAAGATAAGTGTTACGGCGACAAGCCAGAGACAATTGACGCTTTAAAGGACAATATTCATGAAGCCATTGGTGAAATACAGCTGCACACAATCGATAATGTGCTTAAAAATTGGACCGCTCGTGTAGGCTACTGCATGGCCAGCCGAGGCAGCCATTTGAATGAAATTATTTTCCATTATTAACCGGAAGGATTGTGCTTTCAAATAAAAAAAGAAATTTGAGAAAATATTCAGGAGTTTTTTTAAAGCATTTTCAAAAAAAAAGTTATTTGGCGAAGCCTTTAGAAACCAATTATCTTTCGCCCAGTAAATGAAGAACAGTTTAATCATATTTCTCGTCTTATTTATTTGGTCATTACACCCCCCCCCCCCCCCGTAGTTCAGGATCACAACCCATCTTCTCCCATCATCCATGTGTATGTGTTAATTTTAGCCATGAGTTTTAACATCGACTCCGAACAACAGATTTTTGAGAAACTTTTCATTTAAGTCGCTGAAGAAATAATTTTATGTTTTGTTCTGAACTGTGGTTTGAACACGAGCTCGTGTCTTATAATGACTACGGCGACTCGCCTCTCTAGCTTCTGCAAATATCATTTGCCATGTGTTTCTTGCAACTTCTAATAATGCAATGTCCAGTAGGGGCTCCAATCAGATTGGAATTTGAATCCGAACTCGAATCCCTATAAAAGGCTATTTAAATTGCTAACTGGTGTTATTAAACCCTACCTGTAAACCTCTAAACATACATATGTTTGTTAAAATGTTGCTGCAACATGTTGTTTATTTAGAACACTGTTAAAACTACTCACTCTCTCTCTCTCTCTTTCTGTTATCTCGTTATTACCATATTGCTTTGCGGCTTACTTTACCTCTCTTTTTTAAGTAGAAATTGTTTGTAAGTGAAGCTTAAAACGTTGCGGTGTCTTTTTGGTTTAAAAGCTTTTCCGTTTCAACTCGATTGATTAGTATTAACAAGACGGTGTTAAAGTCAACATTAATTGCTGGCTTTTATTTGATTTGCTTTTATTTTTTGCTGGTTAATATTCAAACTGCCAGATTTAAATACAAGAAGTGAAATTTTTGTTTAAACAAAAACCTAAAATTATTGTCATAAGAGTGTTAAAAACAAAAGAATACAAAAAAATAATAAAAGAATGAATCTTTTCTTAAATTTGGCTTTATTGGCCGTGGCTTTAGTAACAGTCTCGGCTAAATTGGAGGAAAAATTCCACTGGAAACAATTGGTTTTCGACTGGCCTTCGAAAGAAGCCGAGGAAAAGGCTTTGAAATCCGGAGAGTATGTGGTTGAAAATAATTTACCATTAGGTTTGGAAAAATGGAAAAATAAATTGTTTATAACAGTGCCAAGGTGAGTGGAGATTTTTGTTAATAAAAAAAGAAATAATAAAAAACATTAGCATTGTATGTGACTTAAACACCAGCTTCGAAGTGGTCATTAATTAAGAAATCTTTCCATATTTAAAGTTTTTACTTTAAACAATCTGTCAGAGATGTCTAAATGCACTACGACAACGTCATTAATTATAAGTTTTCGTATAATTTTCGTTTATTTCATTAATTATTGTATTATTATTCTCAAATTATTTTTGCTTTTTTTGGGGGATTTTTTTTTGTTTCTTTCTGGTCTTATGTTAATTCCTAGAATGATTTGTTTGAAAATAATTTTAAACTCGTTTTTCTCTTTTCTCTTTTTTTGTTTTTTTTTTTAATATGCATAAATATTGTTTTTATTAAATTTCTTTTTTATTGATTCTGTTTGCAAAACTATAATTTATTAAATCATATGCAAAAATAAAAAAAAGTGAAACTACAAAGTGTGGAAATTTTTTTAAAAAATTTTAATTTAAAACATATTTGTTAATAAAATTCATTAAAAAATGCATTTCAAAAATTTTTAATTTAAAACATTTTTGTTAATAAAATTCATTAAAAAATGCATTTCATTGTAAATTAAACAAAGTAAAAAAAAAAACAAAAAATTAAATAAAAAATAAAAAACTTTAAATTCCCAAAACATATTAGGTAGGTAGGTAGAGGTGGCTGCCCATCCAAGAAAAAATTTTGGATGGACACACTTAGGCCGCATTGGGCCCATTGTGCTACCACAGTCATCCGTTATCCCCTAGTCTCGAAAACATTCGGAGCTCCTGATGAAGCGATTCAGGCTGCCAATGTCAATCCCATATCATCCATGTAGTAAGTACACAAGTACTTCCTTCTCCTTTGGCATAGAGCCGGGCATGTGCCCAGCAGATGAGGGACAGTCTCCTCTTCTTCCTCATCTCTGCAGCTTCTGCAGAAGTCGTTAGCAAGGTGTCCAAGACCAATGCGCCTCGCATGCGTACCCGACAACTACACTGAGCGTGCCTCTTTGGAGTTTAACACGTTCATCGCCACGATAATATCAGAAAAAATTTCACATGGGCCACGGTAACTTTATTAGATAATTTAGTTAAAAATGTATCAAGAAAACTTAATGTATCACAGAAAAATTCTTTTTTGGCAAAATTCCCGTAAAAACACTATTTTTTATGTCAGACATATATGACTGACATGGCTCCATATTTAAACTTTTTTTTCGACAAGCCGTGCCAGTCTTATATGTCTGACGCATCCAAACAAGATACAACAAGTATTAACCTGTTGTTTTGAACACAGCGTCGTTTGCGTCGGACATTTGTGACTTACCAAATCGCGTACGTCAGACACATTTGACTGACATGGCTCATGTAGAACTTCTTAGCGTCAGACACATATGACTGACATGGCGATGAACGTGTGAAGTAGACTCATTGTGCGCCCCTCATCCATCCTTGGCCAGATTTTACGAGCCGTTCTACCCGTGTCCGAGGCCGCCCACCTGCCGTTGACGGAATCGACGATCGCATTATCAATTATGAGCTTGCAGGTTCTCAAAAGTATGCCCAGATCCGAGAACTCAGCGGTGAGTTCGAGGGTCGTGCCCCGCCTGGCAAGTTCATCAGCTCTACAGTTACCCGGAATACCACTGTGCCCCAGTACCCATACGATATGGATGTCATATCGTTCCGCTATCTCGTCGAGATATCTGCGACAGCCGTACACGGTCTTAGAGTTCATCACATTAGAACTCAGAGCCTTGATAGCCACCTGGCTATCAGAAAGTATGGTGATGCTCCGCTTGGAGACCCTTCCATCCCCAATAATACTCGCCGCAGCCTGTATGGCCACCACCTCCGCCTGAAAGGCACTGCAGTGGTCTGGTAGTCTTAAAAACATATTACAAAATGCCCAAAAAAAATGGTTTGAAATCCAAAATTATTTTTTTTTCACATCCAAAAACACTTTAAAAAATCCCGAAATATATGTAGAACTGTTAGATTAGTTTAGTTTACATTGGCAACCGCCTTTAAAAGCATATTTTTCTAGGGCTCTAAAAGGTCCGAGTGTAACACCAATGCTGGCTTTTCTTGACTATCCTGATTGTTATATGCAGTTGTGGAATCTAGCCAACTTTAGATAGACCCACTCTAGCAGTAACTTATGGTTGTCTAAGGGTCCTGACTTTAGCATCTTCCTTATGATTTCAGCTTCGCAGAAGTCGTTCTGAAATATTTCCTGTTATTATTGCTATAAGGTCCCTAAAATGGATTTTGATTGGGTTTAATGCAAAATTTTGTTCTATATTTAGCCAGAGATTCCATTATTTTGATATTTCTTTGTGCCTCTACAGAGAAATAATCCCCCAGTTACACATACATATGTAATTATTTAAATATGTATTGCCTTTAATACCGCCGGCATCCAGGAACTCATATTTTCATCAGAGATACGGCATTCTTAGAGAATTTAAAATGCGTTGTACACTCTCTTCAGGGATCTAGTGTCTGTCCATATGCGTACTTCTCTACTCTTCAGACTTGGAATTCTTGGAATCTGTACCGAAAAGATTCCACAACCAACTCTGTAGACAGAGTTGTATGCGTCAGTGAATACTTGCATGACGTTCTCTGGTATTAATAAATCCCACAATGAGTTGGCTGATGGGCTAAAGTTTTCAAATTATTTCACAGCCTTTAAAAAAAAAAAAACGTGTTAATTTTACTTTTATCGTTAAAAATAATTGTTTTCTTATTTATTTATAATATTAAACACATTCTTGGTAGTCTTTTTTTATGGTTTTGCAAATATTTTTAAACTCATTTAACACTTAAACTGGAATTATATTGTGTTTGAATATTTCCTACTAAAAAAACGTCATCTGAATACATTCAACAGATGGGAATTAAAACCGGTTTTAAGCAATTAATAGGGTTTTAAATCGTTTAAATTAAATTATAATTATTCTTATTACTTTAACGATCTTAAATAATAAATAAAAGAAGGTTTTAAGCAGACAATTACTGCTCACAACTACTTACACTACAAGCCATTACGAATTTAACCTTAAAAAATACAAATAAATTGATTAAAACGGATTAAGCGGATTTGCTAATGACGGCTTAGATATTTAATTGACACTTACATGCACATGCATACGTGCATACATACATAGATTTGAAAAGTCATTTAAAGAAGTATTAACCCAGCAAACATTGAAACAACGTTGTTATGGAAAAGATTTTTGAACTAAATTACGTTTTATTACTGTAAGGGCCAAAGGTATAATTCAGAAAGACTTAATTTTAAAAATAAAGTTCACTTACTTTACGTCGAAAATGTTTTCCTTACTAATGCTAGAAACCTAAATCTGTGGTGGTTAGCTGGTTTTATTCAATGATTGCGGAACGTAAATATCTTCATGAAGTTGTCTTCCAGTCGACCGCTCTCAATAAAAACTGCAATGTAAAGCTTCTTGAAAGAGGGAGGTGAATCTAATGGGTGATTTTTTAAGAGTTATAGGAAAATTTTTCAAAAAAAAAAACACAAAATTCAGAAAAATGCATGAAATCTTTATTTGAATCGATAGTGTACGGTCCATATAATTTAATGTTTGAAGATTATTTCATGCAAATGTTGACCGCGACTGCGCCTCAAATGGTACAGCCGCTTAGTCCAATTTTGGCATATTCTTTCCAACATTTCGGCCGGTATCTCACGAATAAATGCTTCAATGTTGTCTTCCAATGCGTCAATTGAAGCGGGCTTGTCTGTAGACATGAGCTTTAACATAGCCCCACAAAAAAATAGTCTAAAGGCGTTAAATCGCACGATCTAGGCGGCCAATTGACCGGTCCCGAACGTGAAATAAAATGTTCACCGAACTCGCCTCACAATAAGTCCATTGTTACGCGTGCTGTGTGGCATGTGGCACCGTCTTGTTGAAACCACATGTCATGCAAGTCAAGCTCTTGCATTTTGGGCAAAAAAAAGTTGGATATCATCTCACGATAGCGCTCACCATTTACAGTTACGTTACAATTCGCAGCATCTTTGAAGAAGTACGGTCCAATGATGTCACCAGCCCATAAACCTCACCAAACTGTGACTTTTTCTGGATGCATTGGTAGCTTTTGCAATGCTTCTGGCTGATCTTCACTCCAAAATCGACAATCCTGCTTATTTACGTATCCATTGAGCCAAAAATGAGCTTCGTCGCTGTACACAATTTTTCGATAAAGAAGTGGATCTTCGGCCAACTTTCCAATAGCCCATTCACCAAAAATTCTGCGTTGCGGTAGGTCGTTCGGCTTCAATTCTTGCACCAGCCGAAATTTAGTCACAATAGCCCGAATAGCCGCTTCAGTGGGTCGATTAAACTGACCATAAAATGGAAGAAGCGCGCAATGAACTTTCTTAACAGAGCACACATTTTGAGAATAAAATTCAACGAATTTGCAAGCGTTGTTCGTTTGTAAGACGATTGGTTAAATTACAGACCAAACTGAAGATGTGTTTGACAGTGAAACAAAACACGAAACGTGCGTGAGCTGTTTAAACCAGTGTTGCCAAAAAAGATAATAGCTAAAAAAAGCACCCGTTATATACGGATGCATAGCACTCCTTGGACAGATACCGTTATATCTGTAAAATCTCGGATTTCGGAATATTACCGGAAAATAACCTACAGCCAGCTAAAATAAAAGAAAATGTACAAATAAACAAGCTTTTGTGTGTTGGGTTATACCCCAAAATGAATAGAGGCCTACTTACTCACGTTTTTACAATTCACTCTTCTCACTGACGGTTTTTTAAGAAGGAGAAACTAAATTGAAAACGGCCACATAAAAACCTCGAAATTTTAAATAAAAGAACAACAGCAACAGAAGAAGAAAAACCACAAAAATTAAATTAAATTTAAGCAATTGTGGTTGCCAAAAATAACAACAAAAACAAACATGAAGTAAATTAACAGCCAAAGTAGTAATCAAGCAGCAGCAGTAGACACCACAACTTGATACCCACTACCATACATGGTAGAATTTCATTGTTGGAAGTGCAGATGTATAAATGATGACAAGTTAAGCCGTATTTAAAGAAATTTTTTTCACACATAAGGGAGGAGGGAGTTAAGGGAGGAAAGTTAAATTAAAATTTATCGTTTATTTTTTGTTTTAGCAAAACAAGCATTGTGATTAAGTCGACGCCTCCATTCTATAACGTTCTAAGTACACTTAAATACTGTCAAAATTTGGTTAAGATGCGCCGAGCCGTTCCGAAGTTATAGGGAAAAATCTCCTTAGAATACACATATGGTCGTATGTCGCGTGAAAACTGTGGGAGCTCATAACTCAAAACACACTTTTTCGACTTAGAATGTTATAGAACGGAGGCGTCGAAGTAACACTCTCTATACTTGGTTAGGTGACGCACTCTTCTTGAAGGACAATGTTCCACTTAGGCCAGTATTTGGTACCATTGTTGTTGGCAATGTCCAATATACAGTTTAAAAACCTAAATAAAAAATAACGGTTGACTGGAATTTGCTATTGGCAACGCTGCTTTTAAAACGTTTTTAAGTAAATTGTTTCGCTTTAAGGAATTTTTGTTTTTAAAAGCAAAAAATAAATTGAATGTCTTACAGAAAATTATTTGCAAGAAAAATGCTTAAATTGGTCACGTTTTTCATGCACTTAAAGAAAAACCAAAAATTAAAATTTGAATTTAAAACTGAAATGGAGAATATTTAGAATTTTCCAAGTGTATTAAAATGTTTGGAAGCATCTTAAGCTGGAAATTATTGAATACCATTGACAATTGCTGTAAGACATACTAAATCTACTTGGCTGTTGTTACTTTTAAACGTTTTAAAACAATTAATTATTGAAACGTTTTAAAATGCTAATTTATGCCAGACATTCACTAAGGCTTCACATTTAAACAGCAATTTAAAAAAAAACGTTTATGAACATGGTTTATAGGAAAAAAAGAACACAGAAATCTGCTATGACCTTTTTGACTTTAACAAAGTTTGCCAGCATTTTGTTTTAAAGTGCATACATACACTTACCGTTAAAAATTAAAATTTAATTTAAAAAACAAAATTAAAATGCATATTTTGTTGTAATTTTTAGATGGAAGTCAGGCATTGCATCGTCCTTGAATTATGTGGATCTCAATACCTCAGAAAAGACACCCAAACTTAAACCCTATCCCAGTTGGGAAAACAACAAAGTACCCCAAGAGAAATGTGATGATGGTTGTAAATTAAGAGACAATGCCACCATCATTTCAACATTCCGCATACAAGCCGATAATTGTGATCGTTTATGGGTATTGGATACTGGCTTGGCAGATATTCTCGGCGAAGGCAAACAAGTTACCGGCAATTCTATTGTAATATTCGATTTGAATACCGATAAATTGATTAAAAGATTCACCATACCCAAGGATCAGGTCAAACAGGATTCTTTCTTTGCCAATATAGTAAGTTAAACCTCAATAAACATGGCTTGGTATTTGTTTTTATTTAAAAATATTTTATTTTTTTTATTACTTTACCTTTAGATTGTGGATTCCGATCGTTCTGAATGCTCCAATGCTTATGCTTATGTACCAGATTTGGGCGCCTATGGCGTTATTGTATACTCCTTGCAAAACGATCGCTCTTATCGCGTTAAACATAATTTCTTCCATTTTGATCCTTTGCAAGGTGATTTCAATGTTGGCGGTGTAAATTTCCAATGGACTGATGGCGTTTTTGGCATGGCCATAGGACCCATGAAACCTGATCATTCCAAGGATATTTATTTCCATGCTTTGGCCAGTACCAAGGAATTTAAGGTCAACAATCGCGTTTTACAAAACGAGACTCTTGTTACCAGCCCTGAGGCTTATTATGAATTCAAATATGTCGGCGATCGTGGCATGAATGGCCAATCCACCGCCGAGGTCTTTGATCGGGAAACTAATGTTATATTCTATACCCAAGTGAATAAGGATGCCATTGCCTGTTGGAATATCAAGAAACCCTATGTACCTGATAATCAAGGCCTCATAGATTCAGATTCTCATACCCTGGTATTCCCTAATGATATGAAAATCGATGATAAAGGCACCATTTGGGTTTTATCAGATAAAATGCCCACTTATTTGTACAAGGAATTGGATCCAGCTGCCGTTAATTATCGTGTTTTAATGGGTAATAATCGGGACCTTATTAAAGGCACCACATGTGAAATGTGAATGTGTTAACTGATGCTAAAAAGAAAGAAATATTTATCTTACACTTTAATTAAATATGTAAGTAGCTTTTAAGTTTTCTCAAAGAAAGAATTAATAAAAATAAAAAGAACAAAAATTGTTGGTCTTGAAGTGTCCAAAGATTTATCAAAGTGGGTTTCTTTATTTGGAATTAATTGGAATTAATTGCGTTAAATATCAGATTTTAATAGATTTCCGGCAAGTTGTACTTTTTCGCCTGGTTTAAAGGCTGGCATACCCAAGTAGGGACACGTAGAACAACGGAAAGCATCGCCCAAGTAACACTGGAAAACGAAAACATATGGTCGTTAACAAAAGTTGTTTGAAATATTTTTTGGAAAACCTACGCTGCCACAGCTCGATTTAGCATTTTGTGTTTCGATATTAGTTTTAGATTTTTCAGCTGCCAACTCCTCAGCCAAACCACAGGAACAATCTTTGCAGGCTTTTCGCTTGCCGGTAGTGCCACAAACTTAAGAAAAAAAAACAAAAATTTTTAAATAATCGTAGAACTCAACTGATAAGTTTTCTTGTCGTTTTTGTTGCATTTAAAAAAGGAAATTGTGTACAAGGAACTCATAAAAATTATTATAGCTATTGTTATGAAGAGGGGCCATAAGATGTATTGCACTGCTCTCAACCTATACAGGATACTTCCATAATGCCTCCACCAAGCCTATTGCCCTGACAAATTTCAGAGTGCTGCTCGGTGTCAACAAAGACAATTTCCGGCGCCGCACTTGGTATGCATTAATGCGCACAGATTCTAATATGTAATGTGATCCGATGATTCTGCTCATCAACACAGAAACTATATATTGGGTTCAACACAATCCCCATTCTGAATAGATGTACTTTGAGGCTATAACGCCCTGTCAAAAGACCTTTTACTAACCTTAGGTTATTCTCACACTCAAACCTCTTTTTATTGCTATATCTCAACAATAGCTTTTTTGTCTTGAACCAATTCGATTTGAAGAGTCTTTGTCTCTCTTATCTTTGCCTCTCGTTGAGCATGCCTTTTCAGACTTCTGTTTCCATACCAAACTAACAGAGGCGTGAAAGTTCTCCTCCCCACAGTTTAATTTGATGATGGCGATCAAGCCAGTCAAGCATCAAAAACTTTATATTTTAATCTTACCTCTCAAAGATTCGGGATCAGGCTTCTTTTTATCTTCCTCATCCAGTAAATCATCCTCATTGATAAGATCCTCTTCGACTTCATCATCGTCATCAAGTTTCCAAACGGCTGGTGCTGCTGTCGGCTTAGGCTTTGCAAATGACAGTTTAACAGCTGAACCAATTTCATAGCTTGGTTTCTCACAGGTTATTGTCTTATCGTCTAATTTGCTATTAATAAAGCCCAACATTTTCAGTTCCTGCATAATGCTGTCTGCAGACCCCACAAACGTTAGAATGTGTAGTTTTCCCTTAGTTTTCAAAAGTTTCAAGAGTTGACCGAAGGCATCTGTCAGCTGGGCATTATCCACCACAATCAAATCAAAGGTAGCATTAGCATGATTAGCTTTAAAAGAAAAATGTTAAGCGTTAAATATTCTGGAATATTTACCATCGCAGGCAAAGCATTACTCACCCAAACTTAAACGATTTACGTTTTCCACTAAAACTTCACCGCCTGTAGCTGCTTTTAACTGTTCCACTTGTTTTTCCAAGTTCTCCGTTTGGGACCATATGAATAGAGTTTTCTGTAATCCTTTAAATTGTTCCATTTTCCTTTTTCTCTTGGTTTTTTGTTTTTTGAGCGTGACTTGTAATAAAAAAAATTTTACCAATTCATGTAAATTTCACAAAAATAATTTAAGTGTGGTCAATACAATAAAGGAAAATTAGCGGGAATTTGTATAGTGTTTCTTAACAGCGCTTTTTTTGAAACGGTTTTTGCTGTATTGTAGGCATAGAGAAATTATAAATTGTTTTCTGACAATGCAAAAATATATTTGTTTATATACCATTTTCTAATTATACACTTGGAGACCTATTTACCGATTTATAAACATTTTAAAAAATAAGGCACAAGTAATATATGTAAATCTGTATGGACATCACTAATTTCAGTTACCACTGCGCTTTTTCTATTGTCCTTAATAATTTGACAACTTGGCCACACTTTACAAAGTAACTGTCACATTAATTTCATCAGCTGACACAAGAAACAAAATAACTAGCAGCTGATTAGAAACGTAAAGGAGGAAAACAATATAAACAAAACCGATTTTTATTAATTAAAACAAAAAGGATGAATACAATACGTCCTTGTGGCTGTAAAGGCGTACGTACTTGCTTAAAATGTGAGGCTGACTTCAAGATAGAGAAGCCAAATTTAAGTCAAGAATTACAAAAACTAGATGCCTTGTCTTGGTGTATTAAATGCGAACGTTTATACCGCGGATGGAATTGCAAAGCAGTACAAAATGAACATCCGGAACATAACCAAGAGCAAGGCATTGAATTACCCGGCATTTTGGTTAAAGATAACTTCCTTAGTACCAGCGAAGGCATTGAAATAATGCATAGTTTGGATCAGTTGCCCTGGTGTGTGTCACAAAGTGGTCGTCGTAAACAAAACTATGGTCCCAAAACGAATTTCAAGAAAAAGAAATTACAAAATGGCACTTTTAACGGATTTCCTCAGACTACTAAATTTGTACAGGACAAATTCAAGGAAGTGAACTTATTGCATAACTTTCAAACCATAGAACAGTGTTCATTAGAATATGATCCTTCTAAAGGGGCTTCTATTGATCCTCATATTGATGACTGCTGGATATGGGGAGAACGTGTAGTAACGGTCAATTGCTTAGGGGATGCTGTGCTGACGCTAACACTTTATAAAGATGTTTTAGAAAAGAATCTGACAGATATTGGGAAATATAATTTGGATTTGGTAGCAAAATATGAAAATACACTAATACAGCCATTGATGCAACATGAACAGCTAAAGACGTTTGAAGATAAAGTCATTAGGATAATAATGCCAAAGTAAGTATCTTTAAAAAATGTATTCGCTTTAGTTTTACTAGTTTTAACTTATATTTTTAGCTTATCCTTAATTGTTTTATATGGTCCCGCAAGATTTCAATTTGAACATTGTGTTTTAAGAGAAGATGTTGTGGAGAGACGTGTATGCTTAGCATATAGAGAATTTACACCCATGTATTTAGAAGGTGGTGAGTCATACGAAAAAGGCCAGGAAGTAACTAAAAATGCTCAACAATTTTGGCTTACTGACATTTAAAATATAAAATAAATTAAAATTAAATTCAAATATATTTTTATTCCACAATATGTTCTGTTAACATTTCTATATTATCTTCGTTTTTCCATAAATATTGTATATTAGGCTCTACTACATCATTTAGAGAAGTTAAATCTTGTAAAGTTTCTGTTGTTTCTTCAGGTGCTTGAGTTTCGTTTACTTGTGAAGATGACTTTATAAAATCTAACAAAGTTACTTTAGCAGGCAAGTTAATACGATGTACTCTTCGAATGTGATGTCTTAAATTCGTTTGGGAACTTAAAACTTTGTGGCATATGACACATTTATGTTCTGTATGTATTTCGCGTAGATGTTTAAATAACTCCTCGGTTACACTAAAAGCTTGGGTACAGAATTTACAAACATGGCACTTTTGTATATGAGTCTTAAGATAATCGGATTTGGCAAAAGCTTGAGGACAATACTGGCACACATAAATAGCAGGTTCATTGCATTCACTATCCAAAGGTAGAGAATTTTGTAAATTTTCAATATCCTTTACTTCTACTGCTTTCAGATTTACAGTTAACATTTGCTGGGGTAAGCAATAATTCTGTTCATCATCTTTAATAAATTCCTGTCGATTATCACGTTCCTGAGTTTGTAATGTAGCGGGTATAAATTGTGTCACTATAAAGGCATCATTGCTATCTAATGCAACACGTTTAGAACGATTTGTGTTACTACGTAATGATGTATCTTGTTCTAATGGCTTTAATTCATGAGATTCGGTAACGGTGCAATGGTTTACAGCATTGTCTTCCTCTTCAACTACTTCTCTGAAGCTTATTTGGTTTGTTGCTGGTTTTGCTTCTTCATCCTCAATTTCAATAAGATATTCTTCATCTATATACTGATTTATGGACTCTTCATATATATCACTTAATTGTTTATTAGCCAATTTGATTTTTTCGTACGTAGTGCAGCAAATTTTCAAGTCCTCCAAACATTGATAACATAAATATGGAAATTCTTCTGTTAATACTAATAAATCCTGTTAAAATCAGAAATTAAAATTAAGAAACATTTTAAATTAAAAATAATATTTTATATTACCTTTGGTTCTGTAAAAATATTTATTATTTCGAAAAATGTTTTATCCATGGAATCACCACCTATACTTCTATCATTAACCACCACTTGAGGGCTTAATGTTACTTTACAATCCCATATATTTATATCACCTTGTTGTAAGCAAATACGACATTGCTGTTGTGTTTCAGTTTGTAAATTTAAATTACAATCCATTTTAAATATAAAAAATTAATTCGTTGTAATAATTTTAATTGTAATTGTAAAAATTCTTTGGCACTTGATAATAAACAAATACAACAATAAACAAATGCTATCAATTCACAGTGAGTGTTAAAGAAATGTAATGCCAGAACACAGGGTAGTTATATTTTCCATTAACTTGGCATTACTGCTCAGTGTAATTGAAATACCGTTATAATTATTTGTAACGTCTGCTGGTTTAATCATATTGTGAAAAAACTTCGATAATTTAATCAATATGAGTTTTTTGTGTACAATTATTGAATTCATACAAAATATGTGTTCGGAAGATGGCGAGATAAACAATATGTTTAAAGAAATCGATGAAATTAGTCTTGAAAATACAAGAACAAATAATCAAGTCGAAGGTAAATAAAACTTTGAAGAATTGAGGTTAAGTTCAACAATTTTGAAGTGGTTAGGTATTTTTTAATCCAAGTTTGGCTGCTGGAGGCAGTGTTTATTCCCATCATACTGTTTTTTGGGTATTAATTATTTCAATTTATTAATATTAAATGTTTTTAGAGCTCGATAGAGAACACATACGCCTTCAAATCGAACTAAGTAATTTAGAAACAATTATCAAGCAAAATAATCAGGCTGAAATGGAAAGTGCTATTATGGCCATGAAAAAAGTCTATGAGAACACTATGGAGTTGGAGCGCCTTATTAATGACATTGATTATACGAAAATCCTACAATGCCATCATATGGAAATGGAAGCAAGATGTCGCAAAGAATGGGAACCAATATATAACCAATTCGTTAAAAACTCCCAGTGGCATGATCGCATGGCACAACGCCATATTGTGCTTGAATTTAAACAGGCAGAGGAAAAATTAAAATCCGCACAGGAAACCATGCGTAACCAAAAGGAAACAATGGCTAAGTCTTTACAACAAAGTTACGCGGTTTTAGATAAGGCAGGCTTGAAAAGGAATGAAATTATAGTGAATATAATAAAAGGTGTTTCGGTTATAGAGAACTTAAAAGAAGAGGTACGTTAAAGGGGATTTAATTAATTTCGAAATTTAAATGTTATTGTTTTTATCTTTTTTATAGCTGAAGAAGTTAAAGAAATATGATGTTGATATAAATGGTCTAAGAAGGGAAAGATTTAATTTGGCTAAGCAAACTCAACATAAGGTAGGCAGACAGACATTTCAATTTTTAAATTCATTTCTTTATTTCGACAATATTTTTTGTAGATTTTCAGTCCAGTCATTACCTCTAATAATATGAATATTACAACTTTAAATTCATCACAAACTTTGTCAGCCATGAACTATATTATGCCAAAATTGCCTTCATTTACGGACATTTTAAACAGTTTTAATGAAAGTTCTTCTAGCCAAATAACTGTCATTCAAAATACCACCAATGTAAACGTCAAATCAATTCTACACAATTCCAACGATGGCTCATTTAAAACCAATCAATCCCTGTTGCGTAAACAAACCAAACATGTACACTTTAAAGTTGAACTGGAAGAATATCTAGAGGATCACAACAAAAGCTTATTAAGTAATGAGTGTGTAAACAATGAAATGGAAACGGTTTTGAGTCCTTCAAGCATAAAGGAAATAAGTTCCAAACAAGAAGATTTGGCAAACCAGAGTATACAAAATGACATTGAAACAGTAGACTTATTAACACCCAGCCAAAAAAATATTGAAACTGCTTGCGATGCAGGCAATACAACAGATGTTATGGAACAATGTAAAAATACAACGAAACCAGCTGTTGAAATACTGGAATGTATAACCTTTAAGGCGCCACAACCCATAGCACCCAGGCAAATTAATAATAACCAGACATTTGATAAGGAGAATCTTTTAAACACAACAGCTAGCGGTTCTAAACAATTAAACGATACCTATAGCGTTTATAGTAATTCGGCAGAATCTGTTAAAAACTCTACAAATGCTTTTAATAAAACATTTTATGAGGAATTTATTAATGCCTCCTCATCATCAGCAGAAGTTTCGCCTAAAGCTCAAGACATTAATAAACGTCCAGTGTTAAGAGATTTCGAATCGTATCTTAATGAAAGAAAAGAATTCTTATTTGATTTGAATGCTAAGGATACCCAAGAAAATGTTCAATCAAACGAACGTGAACAGGAAGCATTAATGTTTGCACAAACAATTGCCAATCAAGAAACTAATTATGGAAACAAAAATAATTTGGAAACCGATTTTTTGGATTTTGGTAATGAAAAGGATTTCACATTTGATTCCGATGATAATATGACTGAAAATTATGATGCCACAGATATGGATTTCATGTAAACAAGTTTAGTTTAATTTAATTCAGTTCTTTTTTTCTCAATACCATTTTAAATTCTTTATTAAGTTGTATTTTTTCTTTCTTTCTTTCTTCATTTGTTCTTACTTACTTCTTAAATGGAAAATTACTTTCAATATGTTTGTAGTGTGTAATATTCATAATCTCTTAATATGTTATTTCGATCATTATTACATGCCTAAACGTAATTGAATTTTTATAAAATAATAAAAAATAATACTTCATAGAAGATATAATAAATAAAACAAATAAATTTAAATTAAAATCGAAGCACAAACAAACTAATTAATGGGTATCAATCAGTTTGATTGTTAATAAATACATTTTCATAAACTTTTCGAAATACGTTTCGCTAAAAGTTTTAATAAATAAAATACGTGTGTATATAAGTATATAAAAGCAGTATGTTTGTTTAAAAATTATCTAATAATCGGCTAAATCGAAATCATCATTATCCAATTCATCCAGTTGCATACTTTGGAAATCCACCTTGTAACGCAAAATACCTAAAAACCGTAAGTAAATTCATAATAAAAGAAAATAGAAAAAAATAAAATGATAGCAATTAAAAAAGAATAAAAATAAATAAAAATTTGTTAAATTAGAAGTAGAAATTAAAATAAAAATCTAAACAGAGCAACAAAACAACGTAAATATATAATCAAAATCATGTGAATTTTTAACTGGGGAAGCTAAAAGGTGAGCGCAAATTAAGTAGTGCATATAGAATAGGGCCTTTCAACAGGGACTTTCGAACTTTTTCGGTTGAGCTTCATCCGTCAACTTAGTTGTCATTTATTCCGTTTGTTTTGTCGAATATCCATAGAGGAATAGACATGGATAATAGCCGGCGGCATATATTCACTAATTCGGTTTTGAAGCAGTTTCATTTTCAGCAATCCCCGATTGTATTGTACATGCCCTCAAACCAACTATCCAATCAATGGGTAGAATTATTTTGGTTACCTCGTGGATATGATAAATACTAGTCATCTTTAAGGTTCCTTCTATTTGTTGTCACTTAGAAAAGGTTTGCATACAAAGACTTTGTAACTCAGGATCGAGCGACCAATTAGCCTTGTATGTAGTCACACCTCGTTGACAGTGCTTTGAGGGCTTTATGCCGGCTTTTTAACTTCGCGTTGATGTAAATGGCATGTGATAAAAAAATGCATAAAGCTGTCGAAGACCACATCTAATAATTTTGGATAACAACCGTAGATATACGATGGCCACCAAACGAACTGTCCGACTACATCTATGTAGTGTGATTTCTCAAGACACCCTAAACGCGTTTTCTTAGATATAATATTGATAAACAATACAGATTACGACAAACATAAGCAAGTAATACGATAACAATGAAAATCAATAATAATTAAATATTTAATAAACAGACTTTTCTAAAACTTCTCTTTCTAGAAAAAAAAATTCGCTAAAAATTAATTGAAAATTAAGCAGAAAAAAATCAAGCTATACTTAAGTAAAAACCTAAAGGAATTGTGTAGTATTCTAGAGTTAAAGGCAATAGATATCAATTCAATGTTCATGTTTATTACGGTTTTCTTTACTCAAATTACGTGGTTAGCAGCTTGCAATAAATAAAAATAGAAAAACTAAATAGTATATAAACTCTTAAAGAAGGAAAGTAGTCATATAAGAAGATGGGAATAAGTTCAAATGTTATTTAAAATTTCTTTGTTAAACTCCTAGCCACCTTGCAGGTCTTGCTTGTGTTGTGTGTGTAAAGGTAGTAGCTAGCAGTGACCGACCAGACAGGCAGACAGACCACCATTTAGTATTTATTTTCTTAGCTTTTCTTTTAAATTAATAATGTATGATGAGAACAAGCTGCTTTATTAATTACTTTTTGTTTCATTTCTTTCTTTTCTTGTGATTTCTTTTTTTTTTTTTTTGTTTACTTTTTCTTTTTGTTACGTTTCTTTCTTTTTTTTTTTGAAATATGAAAATGCTGGAAATAAATATATATTGTATGATAACAAATTTAATAATCGTCAAGATCAACATCTTCCAGGGGTTCGTCAGCTTGTAGCGATTGGAAATCAACTTTATAGCGTAAAATACCTTTATAAATATGATTAGCAATTGAATACATATATTTTTTTAAAGGGTTAAGCATTGTAAAACAAAAGGGAGAAAAAAGAAGAAAAGTTTATAAACCAAATTTTAGTTTAAGTATGACACATAATCACAAAAATATACTTTACTAGCCTACATCGTAATATAAAGATACACGATACACAAATATTTAGAATAATACAACACTTACCACCTATGCCACCAAAGCCACGCACAAATTGGCTGCCTTCTTGAGATTTATCAGTGATTATTTCTAGAGTGGCACCAAACATTTTATAATTGTTCGCCAGCCATTCTAATAAAGGCTGAGATTCAATTAATTCCATTTCTACTCCCGTCTGAAAATAAAAAACATTTTTTAATACAATCAATAAAATTGTACAAAGCATTTTTAATAAGCCTTTGCAAGGCACAGTTTGAATTTAGTGCAAGAACTTGATAATATTTTGAAGGCTATCTGTCTCGCCAACGTTAAGGAAGGGGAAGGTTTAGGTTAAATTTAAATTTTCTGACTCTCTAAAAAGCAAAGCTTCGTTGTAACACCCATAGTATCTATTCTGTCATTTATTTACAATTCCTGGTAGTCATTTCTCATTTGGACTAATTATGCTGGGGTTTATTCAGAATCTTAGAATATAGCTTCATTATAAACTAGATGACTACGTAAAATATTTGCTCGTTTAAAAACTCTTGAGACTATGGCTTCATATAATGCAGATCCTTTCAACATTTTCATTGAGTCAGGCTACCCTGAGGACGATAGAATCGGAGTTGTGTAAGATTGGATAGATAGATAGATCAGTCGCTATTAGATTTTGATTGATTGTAGTATTCCCAAGAAGGAGAAGGCTGTTGTAAAATTTAGACAAAGGGAAAACCATCCTTTGTAGGTGATATGGTTGGTGGCCCAAATTCTCCAATCTGCTAATCCTATGAAATCTTCCGGGGAAACTTACTCGTGATGGAACAGAGTCGTACCAAGAAGTTTTTGCGCATTTATCGACGGTGGCAAAACTAGCACGCAAGTCCAATGTGAGAGTGGCAACTGGTTTCTTACTGGACATTGTGATTTCAGACCATTACTGGGACCTGGTACAGATTTCTGTAGGGTCTGTACAGATGAGGTGAAGTTGGAGACAACAGTGTATCTTTTTTATGATTATTTTGGTCTTTGAAAAATAAGATTATAGCTTTCAGTCAAATCACCTTTCGCCAGAATAAATTCTTGTTACTTAAGAATCCAACGTTTCAATCTCCTAGGATGATCCCTGGTTAGATTTCAAGCAAGTTTTGTTGTGTAACAACTTACAAATATCAACAATTTATCAAACACACTCAAAAAATGTAACAAGCTGTTACAAAACAAACAAAGCCAGCTAGCAAGAACATACTGCTCTTACACGACGCAAGACTCATAAGAACAGCCAGATATTCGAAAAATAAGGGATTTTTTTTCAACAAAGTATTTAACCCTTGTTTTGTAAACTTAAATCGTATACAAATGCCTACCTCTTTATCAGTAAAATGAGATTTATCCTTTTCTTGTTCCGGCGTTAAATGCAATACAGTGGTTGATGTTGAATTGGCATGATTTTTTAGAACATAACGTTGGATATCCAAATTTTCCCAACATATTAGTGTTTCAACTGAGCCCAACTCTAAGGCGCGCAAAGTATCCTCAACACCAAAGCAATATTTACCAGTGTCCTAAAATTGCAACAGAACACAGATACAATTTAATATATTTTGTATGGAATTCTGAATACAATCATTGCTTTATTACCTGAGATATTTCATCGAAGTAGCGACCAATTAGTTTCTTTTCTTGTATAAATTTAACATTTTGTAACGATTCTGCCGCTAATTCAATAGCCTGATTGAAACCATTTTCACCGCCATAAGACACATCCACAAGCTTAATAACTTTTGATTGCAGTCTCTAAAAGGTGTTGTAAAATAAAATTGAATTGAGTTGAAAAGGAATTCCTGTACAGGGTCTTAAAAATCATTCCAACATTGCAAACTATTATAAAAATATAACACTTACCGGATCGAACATATCAGATTGGCTTAATTCAGTTTTAAAATCAGCACTACCCGCTAATATAAGACCAGCAATGTTGGGTTTATCGTTTGTGATAAACAATTGGGTAGCGACTTCGGCAACTTTACGTACATAGTTATGGCGTTTCTCCATACGCAAACGGGCAAAACGTAATGCTGATTGACCACCGCGACCGTGTTTCTTCGGCAGATCAACGGTGAATTTGTGCAAAACTTCACGGGTATTGCCTTGCAGGGTGCCAAACAAAGCACCATTACCATCCATAACAATAAAACCAAATTTATTGTCATCGGCCAAGAGGGCGGTCAAAGCTTCAGTGTGAAATTTATTGTCACACAAATACAATGATGTATTAATAGGCTTGAAGGGTTCAAAATCGATGTTCACCTTCTTTTCTTTGCCCTCTTCGGTAACAATGGTACCGCAGTAAATAACCAAACCATTAGGAGGCACTATATGGGTTATAATAAAAAGTAAATTTAATTTTTCCAAAGAACATACTTTCAAGCAATGAAACTAACCTTTGGTATACAATTTAAGTCTATGTTGGACCGAGGTTATAGCACCCAAGACCGAGAGGCGATTGACACGTGACTTTATATTGGACGCCGTACCAAATTCATCAGCCAACATTTTGCTGACTCTGGATATTTGATCTTTAGGCGGAATTATTAAGGAAATCATGCTGGTGCCATTGCTGGAAACACACAAAATCAAATACACACACACATAAATTGTCACTAATCAAGCATATTGGATAATCTAACCTTTTTTTTGACGCACACGCGATAGTGGCACACAAATGATTTTTAAGGATATTTTATTAGCACTTAAACCACTTACCCACGAGCCATTTCCAGACTTTTGATTAGTTTCTTTATTTTCCATATTTCCACATTGCGATCTGCTGACGTTTCTTCTCCAGACATATTTAATGTTTTCTATTGATGACTGACACCCCTTTGCAACACCACACAGTTTAAATTGGATTAAATCAGCAATCAGAACAACTTTCTCTGCCTCCTTTAGCGTACGTTAATGTCAAAGGTGGTACGCTTCTAATGTTGGGTGTTATTTTTTTTAAGAAAATAATTTGAAATTTTTTAAAAACTTCTGTGGTATTTGCCTTCAATAATTTTTCTTATTATTTTCACCCGTTTGGCTTCGTTGTCCGACGTCCTTCTATTGAAAAAAAAGACAACAACAAAAACAACAAAAGAAAGAAAGAAAACCAACCATCATGAACTGAATATGAATATTTTTGAAAGAAAAAAGGCGCAGGTCATTATTGTCTGTATGTATATAATGGCAAATTGTTTGTCATTGTAATTATTTTAAAAGAAAACTTTGTTATTCAAACTATTTTAATTAAACATTACACACTTTTCATTTATTTTTTGTATAAAAGTAATTTACTTACTGTCAAAGCCAATTAGCAAGGATTCTTTTTCGAATTTTCAAGGATTTTCTTTGAATTTCTATTGCATTACTTTAAGGATAAACAAATGAATCAGACAAAGTACGAAAATGACTGAGAGAATTTTACAGTTTGCATTTCGGCGTTAAGTTGGCAACGCCAACATCAATAACAAATTGCTGTATTCGCGTATTCAAAAGTATTTACTGGTTTTAACTGCAGTTATGGCTTGCATTTGTTTACAAAAACAAGAATTCAAGAAATGAGAGCAGTGTTACCGTTGCGCAAGTAAAGTTTGCAAATTTTTAAATAATCTTAACAAGATCCATTCGCTAAACAATATAAAGGGTGTTTTTTATAGAGGTATAGAACTTTAAGTTGGCATTACTTTTCAAGATGGCGACCGATTTAACAGCTGTCAAGTGATTTATTCTCAGTTTGGTTTGGCAATTCATCATGAGAAGACTCACGCCTGAACAACGCTTGCAAATAGTGCAATTTTATTTCAAAAATAACGGTTCTGTGCGGAAAACGTATCGCGCACTACGTCCATTTTATGGTCGACAAAATCGTCCATCAGAGCAGTTAATTCGATTAACCATGGAACGTTTTCGCACCACGTTTACTCTTATGGATAACTCGCATCCCCAGAGACGCTGTACGGTGCGTACAGAAGAAGCTATTGCTGCTGTAGAGCGTAGCATTGAGGAAGACCCGAATGAATCCATTCGCCATCGAGCACAGGAATTGGATCTGTGTCCATCCACTTTATGGAAGATTTTGCGGAAGGATCTTGGTTTGCGTGCTTACGAAAATGAATTAGAACAAGAAGTAAATGAAGAAGTAGCTGAAGCTGCAGAAGAAGTTGTAACAAAGCCTAAAGGAAAAGATAAAAAGTCTGAAACAAAAATAAAAAAGATAAAAGCTTCAAAGACAAATGTAAAAATACAAAATGCTGAGGAAGTACTTGAAGAAGTGGTGGCTGAAGCTGGAATTTCCGTAGTGGAAATTCCGGGTAAGAAGTCCAAAGTTATTGTGAGCAAACGCAAGAAACAGGATGCAAATGAGAAAGAAATAGAAAACGAGGAAGCAGAATCTCCAAAGAAAAAGGGCAAATCTGTTAAAAAATTGAAAAAAGAGGAAAAGAAGTTGGCGGTTAACAATGACTCAGTGGTGTCAATTTCATTTGAAGTAAAAACAGAAACTAAAAAAGCTAAAAAACCCACAAAACCTAGTCGCAAAGCTGTTAATAATTCCAGTGAACCGGTTGAAGAAGCAACTGCAAATGGTGGTGGCGATGCTGATGCTACGGAAGAGGTTTTACCAAAAAGTAATAAATAATTACAACAATTTTAGATTTAAGTTAATAAGCTTTTATGAAACTTTTCAGAGCGTTCACGTAAGGCTGTTAGTGCCGAGAAGGAAATTGTAGCTGAAAATCCTAAAAAGGGACGTGGTAGAAAAGCTGCCAAAGCAGCACTTTAACCTACCTCGTAGAGGGAGAAACAAAATATTTTAATGTTTCGCGAATCAAATGTGTTAGAAGCAACAGATATACAGAGTGAAAACTGGCGGTTAAAGTAGAAAAACTAAATGTAAATAAACATTTATTGTGTGTTAAAAAAGGGATAATTTTGAATATTTTTTAATTTCTTCAATGAAAAGTTTAAATATTCTTAAATATTTAAATATTAATCGAAATGTGTGTGATTTTTTGTCACAATTAATATAGTTTCTTGTGCAAGAGGTAATTAAGAAGCTAAATATACAAGATCAAAATAAGACGTATTGCTCATAAAAAAATTTTCTTGCTGAAAGTTGCCAATATTTTTTAATTTCTTGAAAGAAAATGTTAAAGTTGTTATTGTTATTAGTTGTTTTTATTATTTATTAATAGTCTTAGACAAAAATTACATTTTTTATTAACTCTCGCCAATATAAAAAACCCACCCCGAAAACTAAAAAAACAAACAAAACAGAGTTGCAATCAGAGAGACAGAAATACTTTTTGATAATATTTGCTGTCTCTTTCTCCATGGAAAGTTAAATTTCAAACTCTTGTTTCAATTCTGTATATTTTGTGGTTGTTACTATTTTTCCTGCATTTCTTTTGCTAACTTTTTGCGCAAATTTATTAAATAATAAGCGATTACTCAAAACGAGAGCTTAAATTAAGATAATAATAAGAGAGCCAAGTGATATTTTAATGCTAGACAGAGATGGAAAAGTTAAAACGATCGTTTTTCCGTTACTAATGTTTAACATTTAAATATACTTTCAAATGTAATTTTTATTTCTAGAAGTAAAACAGAATTAATTGTTAGATGTAGCTAAGTGGCTCAATCTTTAGAAATAGTTATGTATTGAATGAGTATTCTTTCACACGTACTGGACTGCGCTTTAGACGATATTAAAACCTATCAGGGACCTAATAAATTTCCTTCCAGCATCCATTTCGTCCTAAAACGGTCCAAGCTGGGCGACAAAAGTCTAGATTCTGCAATCTCTACTGCTCCGCCAAAGCTGTCAATTCCTCGTGTTATTAAATAATTGATCAGCCCAAAGAAGTGTGCCAGCAGAAGTGTAACCAATTATGAACACAAAATAAAATTGATTAAATTACTTGAATAAATACTTCAACTGCTGGGGTTTGATAAAATTAGTTTAATACTGGTGATAGTGTTTTTTGCGGGGCATTGTGGCTTCAACTCCCGTTGGAGTACGTCCTCAGTAACTGTCCAGATCTGGGTAGGAGAAGAGTGAATACCCTATGTAGGAGATTCTTCGAAGGTTTAAACTAAAATTGACTAAAAATGACATAAGCTTTCTTACTTATGTAGCGACATTGAGCCGCTTGGGGGATGTACGCACATCCTAGTGTGGCTGACTCGTATGTGTGCACAGCCTGGAGTCATATTATATCCATGGACGAAGGTAAAAGTAATTGAAAAAAATTCAATTTTATTGTCCTTTTAACTTTTATTAAGCTATTGGTAACTCCGTTTTCATTCACTTGGGTATGATGACATAACAGGGGTTGTTTAAAAAAATTATGAATGAGCGCCAAAAAGAAATAATAAATAGAAAATTGTGTACAACTGAAAGTACATCAGTTTGCGGCGTTTGCTGAAAAAATTTCACGAAGATATTGCAAAATTTTCAAGAAGCACAAAATTTCATTTTATTTTTCAAAATTTGTTTTATATTAATTAAAAAATTATAAATTGAACGAAAAATGCCACCCAAAAGGGCCAGCAATAAGAAACTGCAGACAAAATTAGCAGTAGCATCATTGGCAGCAGACGCCGAAATATTTAATAATGGCGAAAAGGAGCTGGGGGAGGTAATAAGCGTGGATTCTAGGAGTTTAACAAATGGATCGGAAAATTTGGAAGCAGATCTTCAAGAGACGACAAATGCAAAGGCGACAAAACGCAGTACGGGACGTGGAAAAACTGCTGCGCCCACAGAATCTGAACAGCAAATGATTGTGGATAAAAAGCCGGCCGCCAAAGGACGAGGTAAAAAGAAAACAAATGAAATTGAGGTTATACAGAACGAAAATGAATTAGAACAAGAAGTAAATGAAGAAGTAGCTGAAGCTGTAGAAGAGAAGCAAGCTGCGGAAGAAGTTGTAACAAAGCCTAAAGGAAAAGGCAAAAAATCTGAAACAAAAATAAAAAAGATAAAAGCTTCAAAGACAAATGTAAAAATACAAAATGCTGAGGAAGTACTTGAAGAAGTGGTGGCTGAAGTTGGAATTTCCGTAGTGGATATTCCGGGTAAGAAGTCCAAAGTTATTGTGGGCAAACGCAAGAAACAGGATGCAAATGAGAAAGAAATTGAAAACGAGGAAGCAAAACAAGAGGAAATTGAAGAAGAGCCAATTGAAAAAGGTATGCATTTCGTTTAAGGATTTGCAAGCATTGCTTACTTATACTTAAAAATTATTATTTAGGCTTTAAACGAACATCACGTGGCAGTAAAAAAGTAAACGATACCTCTATAGATGCAGAATCTCCAAAGAAAAAGGGCAAATCTGTTAAGAAAGTGAAAAAAGAGGAAAAGAAGTTGGCGGTTAACAATGACTCAGTGGCGTCAATTTCATTTGAAGTAAAAACAGAAACTAAAAAATCTAAAAAACCCACAAAACGTAGTCGCAAAGCTGTTAATAATTCCAGTGAACCGGTTGAAGAAGCAACTGCAAATGGTGGTGGCGATGCTGATGCTACGGAAGAGGTTTTACCAAAAAGTAATAAATAATTACAGCAATTTTAGATTTAAGTTAATAAGCTTTTATGAAACTTTTCACAGAGCGTTCACGTAAGGCTGTTAGTGCCGAGAAGGAAATTGTAGCTGAAAAGCCTAAAAAGGGACGCGGTAGAAAAGCTGTAAAACCAGCCGAGGCTGTAGAAGAAGTTGTAGATGCCTCATTAGACGAAACAGAAGTTGCAACAAATGGACAAGTTAAAGACGAGAATGAAGATAAGTTGGAGGAAGTTAAAGGTAAGAGTACCTGTTGTATCTTGTTTTATATTCGACTCTTTAGTCGTTATTGGGTTTCATGGTTATGTAGCCAATGTAACTCGTTGCTCTATTAAGCTCTTAAGTACTGTATCAGATGGAAAGCATGTTCGAAAATGAATGAAAGAGCTAAAAACTATTGCAACATTAAAAACCAAATTTTGGTGGCACTTATACTACCAAGAACTTTTGAAAACGTTGATATAGTTGCTCTTGACGATCTTTTCAATTATAAAACAGATAAGTGATTTAAATATGTACAGTCTATCATTATAAAACAGTTTACGCGAAGTACTTAAAACGCAATATGCTCTAAAACCGTAAACGAAGTCTATTGGAATTGCGCTTTGAGGGATAGGACTTTTATTTGTGGAGTAAGGGTGCATCTTCTTTCTGTAGCTTTCCCGCTTTTCCTTCTATTTTCCGTTATACTTGATTTTGAGATCACCTATTCCTATAAGCACATTTTCGAGTTGGAGATGTTTTCATAACCTCTCTTCCTAAGCTAACATCATCAAATGAACTTCTATTTTTGCCTTTTTTGTACTATAATATTGCCACAAATGTAACTCAACACATGTTATTGCTTTACATACTTTTAACACAAACTGGGAAACTACGACACAATTTTCTTTTCTAAAACAACTTCTTCCAGAATCTCCGAAGACGAAAAAACGAGCTACAAAGAAAACAAAGCTTGAAGCAGAACCAGAGCCAGAACCAGAGCCAGAGCCTCAGGAAGTAGCTACAGTTGAGTCGACAACAAAAGCACGAGGAGGTCGGAAACGTGCCGCACCGTCAGCTAACAAAAAATCTAAAAAGGCTGCGGAAGCTGTGTTGGACGATGCAGAGGATAATGAATTGGAAGACGAAGCAGACGGTGGTAAACGTAAGTTAGATGTGACGTCGTGCGGCACGCAACTGAAAAATCTCTTATTTTCCTGTTTTACAGCTTCTAAAACAAAAAAGAAAATTGACTCGGCTGCACCTCTCAATGCAACTAAAACGACATATAATAAAGAAGATTTTGATTTGGCACCCCTTGCCGAGGGTGAAACTGCCGAGGAGCCCAGATATAATTTGAAAATATCCAGCTGGAATGTGGCCGGTCTTCGGTCGTGGCTTAAGAAAGGCGGTTTGACATTTTTGGACTATGAGCAACCCGATATATTTTGCATGCAAGAAACTAAATGCACCACGGACCAGTTGCCAGAAGAAGTTGAACGCATACCAGGTTATCATCCCTATTGGCTATGCATGCCGGGTGGTTATGCCGGCGTAGCCATCTATTCCAAAATTATGCCCATCAATGTTGAGTACGGTATTGGTAATAAGGAATTCGATGATTCTGGCCGTGTTATTACTGCTGAATATGAAAAGTTCTTTTTAATAAATGTCTATGTACCCAATTCGGGTAGAAAACTTGTAAATCTAGAGCCACGCATGAAGTGGGAGCAATTATTCCAGGAATTTGTACAGAAACTAGATGCCCGCAAACCCGTTGTTATCTGTGGTGATATGAATGTATCACATCAAGAGATCGATTTGGCCAATCCCAAGACCAATACACGCAACGCTGGCTTCACCAAGGAGGAAAGAGATAAAATGTCTGAACTCTTGGCTTTGGGTTATGTAGACACTTTTAGACATCTGTACCCCGATCGCAAGGGTGCTTACACATTCTGGACTTATATGGGTAGTGCCAGAGCACGCAATGTCGGCTGGCGTTTAGATTACTTTATTGTGTCGGAGCGTTTTGTTAGCCGTGTCGTTGATAATTGTATGCGTCAACAGTGTTTGGGCAGTGACCATTGTCCCATTACTTTATACTTGAAAATGTAATAAAATTTTACAGCAAATATTTTCAATGGAAACAAAAATCAATACAGATTTTATTTTTATTTAAGAAAAAAAAAAAAAACATCTCGTGTAACACTCTCTTTAACATTTCCGACTACCTCTTGGTTTTACAAAAAAAGTACAATTTTCTATTTTTTCTTTTATTAAAAACTAAACTTGTTCTTACCGGTCTTTGTTTTGGCGTTTAACATTTTAATTAAAATTGTTTGTTTGTTTAAGTTTGTCTTATAATTATTTGTCTAAAGATACTGTTTTCGTTTTTTTATTTTTAAAATTTAAAATTTTTGTTCGTTTTTATCTTTTCAAATTTCCTTAAAACAACAAAAAAATCCTTACGTAAGGGGTTTTTCGTTGTTTTAATAATTTTATTCTTTGTTTCGAATCTGTATATTAGTGTTTAAGATGTAGTATTTTATCGATAAATAAAAAAATGAATAATAATAAATTCAATTACAATTGTTTCCATTAAAGAAGCCTGCAGTGGATAAGTGGTTTGTGTACGACAATTTGGAGTGTGTTCTTTTGACAAGGTTTCTTTTTTTGGAAGTCAAGATGTTTAGATGCAGGAATGATGCTGGAAAATGTTATCAAAAGGTTAAGCGTCTAACCGAAGATTTTAAGCCCAGAGCGCCCTCCTGCAGAGATGAGAACGAAAACCTGATAACAGGAGGTTGTGGAGGAAACACTTATCTACTCTGCTACAAGGTGATGACGACAACAATACCGCCTTTAGAGATGATGTTCCGAACCCGATCGACGATGACGACGTGGAGATTCCGCGGCCTAGCCATGAAGAAGTCTAATTCGCGATTATGCATCTTAAAAACAATAAAGCGGCGGGTCCTGATGGCCTCCCCGCTGAAAAAGATGAAAAAGACCGGATGTAATGACTCGGCAGGGCGCATGCACCAGCTTATTTCCAAATATGGCTAGAGGAAAGTATGCCCAACGATTGGAACCTCAGTGTCCTCTGTCCTGTCCTGAAAAAGGGAGACCCTGAGATATGCGCCAACTACAGGTGTATAAGTCTTCTCCCTATCTGACTGAAGCCACTCGTCAAAACACTGATTGGACCTTATCAGTGCGGCTTCAGACCTGGCAAGTCCACCATCGACCAGATCTTCACACTACGCCAAATCCTGGAAAAGACCCACGAAAAACAAGTCGACACACACCATCTTTTTGTCGGCTATAAGGCAGCAATGTCTGAGCTCGGTATACCTGCGAAGCTGATAAGGCTATGCAGAATAACGTTGAGCAATTCCTGCAGCTCCGTCAAGGTAGGAAAGGACCTCTCCGAACCTTTTGGTACCGTGCGAGGTTTCAGACAAGGCGACCCCTTATCATGCGATCTCTTCAACTTCGTCATGGAGAGTGTTCTGCGAAAGGGGGGAGTGCATCGTAATGGCACTATTTTTCAAAAAAGTGTCCAGTTGCTTGCGTACGCTGACGACATTGACATCATAGGGCGCACGAAGCAGAGGCGCCTGGAAGGATGTGTTGCGGCAGGTCGAAATCCGTTAAACGGGTTGTCATGGCCAATTAAGTAAGTAAGTTTTTTTTGCCCTCCCTCATATTTTAGAAAAGAAATGCTACATATATTTTATAAGATAAGATAATTATTTATTTATTTATTTCCAAATGCCTTTTACAAAATACAAATTTATGATTACGATTTATATGAATGGGAAGGTAAATACCATACATGTATACACTCATTATTATTATTATTATTATTATTATTATTATTATTATTATTATTATTATTATTATTATTATTATTATAATTATTATTATTATTATTATAATTATTATTATTATTATTATTATTATTATTATTATTATTATTATTATAATTATTATTATTATTATTATAATTATTATTATTATTATTATTATTATTATTATTATTATTATGGTTATTATTATTAAATGTTTAATAGAAAAATTATATAAATTTTTGCCGCCTTACAAACAAGTTCTTACATACTTAATCACAGAACGTTTGCAAAGTATCACAAGATATGTTTATTATCACAAATACTTTGATTGGATTTCAAAGTAGGCTGTTGTGTGTGTATAGGTATTTCCATGCTGGTACAAGAATCTTAATTATAAAATTGATTACAAAAATTGAGCAGGTATTCTATTTTTGCCATTTCAGCCAGATAAATGGCTTGTAGTTGTTGATACAAAATCTGGATGTATATATCGAGAGTTAATTCTTCATGAGGAATGCTAAGCATTGGTAGCATGGACATCATGGAATTATAAGTCATATAATAATGATTGTCGTAATAAGTGCTATAGGGAAGAGATGATGATGGTGGTGGTGGTGGTGGCATTACTTCATTCATTGGCACCATAGCTGTAGAAGGGTAACCAACGAATGGATATGGAGTAGTAGGGTATGCTGACTCTGATGGCATAGCATCATTTGTTGCCGATAATGCTGAAGGAGAGCTATCAGCATAATAGTAAGGCGTATAAGGCTGAGGCATATCATAATTTGTTGCCGGTAGTGCTGGAGGAGAGCGATCAGCAAAAGGGTAAGGTGTCAAAGCTAACGCTGGAGGAGAACGATCAGCATACATGTAGGGCGAATACGGGCGAAATGCTGCAGATGATGATGGTATACCATCATTTGTTGGCAACAAATGTGTAGATAAGTTATCAACATATGCATTTGGAGCAGCTGATTGTTCGGTTATTGGTGGTATCAACCCATTTGTTGGCATAAAAGGTGCAGAAGTGTTATCAACATATGCATTTGGAGCAGTTGATTGTTCGGTTATTGGTAAAGGTGTAGAAGTGCGATCATTGTACCAATTTTCAGTAATAGCCCAATTTTGTTGTGGCATAAAGCGTTCGCGATGATTATTATACTCGTCTGCTTGATTTTCGTCTTCATCAACGCTTTCAATTTTCATTTGCGAATAAGTTCGCTTTCGTATTGCATTATTCGATTCGAGGTTATTGGGTTGAGATATGTCGTCAACGTTTATTTCAGACTCATTTTCATCGCATGAGATGGTTTCCTCGTTTAGTAAATTCGGCTCCCTTTTAGTACAATAATCCAACGGTAATTCGTTGGCACATTGATTGCAGTTTTGGCGTGCGCAATTATTTTTCATTGATAAATCCATGTTCTCAATTGGTTTATGTATGTACTTATATAGCATTGATCCTTAAGATAAATTCTTTTTGCAGTTTATTTTGTGCGCTTTACTGATTGAAATCTCAAATAAGATTGTCAGTTTAAGAATGTCCCCACTAAAGCGGTAAGTCTTAGTTTTAAAAATTCTCGATTCTCTATATTATTATTATCGGCTTAAAGCGATGATCTTGACTGTTTGAAGGGCTAAGAGGAAATAAACTGTTTTTCCTTGCTATTACGGATTTTATTTTTCGTCTCATCAAAACCAGATAGGATAGGTCACAGTCGGCACCAACTACTGCTGCAAGATTGTCGATGAACTTAACTAAAAATCGAATGGTGATCTTGATCGATTGCAATGATGATCTACTTTATAAGGCGATGATCTTGACTGTTTGAAGGCTTAAGAGCAAATGAAGACTTTCCCTTACGGACACTGATTTTAAAGCAGAGACAGGTAAAATATATGGATTGAACGCTTAAGAGGAACTTTATATATTTATAGTTTCAAAGCTGCCTTTTTCGTCCCATCAATGTCAGGTAGAAGAGGTCTCAGCTAGCGATGATTTTGTAGGGATCTTTGCCGATGATTCTTACTTTTCAAAACTGTCGATTGACTGAATCCACAAAATTATTCTGTGGTTTTTCAAACTCAATTATTTAACTCTCTCGATTCACTATATTATTATCCGCTTAAAGCGATGATCTTGACTGTTTGAAGGGCTATGAGGAACTAAACAGTTTTTCTTTGCAATTACGGATTTTATTTCTCGTCTCATCAAAACCGGATAGAATAGGTCCCAATCGGCACCAACGACTGCTGCAAGATTGTCGATGAACTTAATTAGAAATCGAATGTTGATCTTGATCGATTGCAATAATGATCTACTTTATAAGGCGATGATCTTGACTGTTTGAAGGCTTAAGAGCAAATGAAGACTTTCCCTTACGCGCACTGATTTTAAAGCAGAGACAGGTAAAATATATGGATTGAACGCTTAAGAGGAACTTTATATATATTTATAGTTTTAAAGCGACCTTTTTTTCGTCTTATCAATGTCAGGTAGAAGAGGTCTCAGCTAGCAATGATTTTGTAGGGATCTTTGCCGATGATTCTTACTTTTCAAAACTGTCGATTGACTGAATCCACAAAATTATTCTGTGGTTTTTCAAACTCAATTATTTAACTCTCTCGATTCACTAAACTATTATCCGATTATAGCGCTGATCTTGACTGCTTGAAGTCTTTCTTAAACTAAATAGTTTATCCGTATGAGCACTGTTTTTAAGGCAGGACTTAAACCAAGGTAGAGTAGATAAAGTCAGATTTGATCACTGCAGCAAGACTACCTATTAACTTAATTAGTAATCGATTATTTAATAATTAGCGTTGATCTTGGCTCTATGAAGTCTTTAGTTTATCTTTATGATCGTTGAGTTTACGGCAGCACTTTTTCAATTCATTAAACTAATATGCTACTCCAGTAACCTTACTGCTGCAGGACTATCGATTAACTTAATTAGTAATCGATTACTTAACGGCTAGTGCTGATCGTTAATGATTGAAGTCTTTAGTTTATCCTTATGACCACTGTTTTGAAGGCAGGACGTTTTTCACTTCTTTAAACCAAGGTAGAGTAGATCAAGTCAGATTTGACCACAGCTGTAAGACTATAGATTAACTTAATTAGTGACTCTATGCAGTCTTAAGAGATGATAATGTTCTTTACTTTTCAAGGCTATCGGTTGACTGAATACGTCAAATTATTCCACCGTTCCTGAATTTAGCGGCGATCACAATTTTTTAGTTTTTTTTTTTTGAATCAATAAATTGTTATCCGTTTGTAGCTTTGATCCAGACTGACTGGCGTCTTAAGCGAAACTAAAGGGTTGCTTCTTCCTTTCGCGGTTTATAAGGCAATTATGTAGAGTCTGTAGTGGTCATTAATAAATAAAAATTCTCTAAAAAACAAAACTTTTCTATCATAAAAAAGGATATTTTTTCTTTGACTCAAAAAATGGCAAAATGGCATGCCACCATATCGTGTAACATTATACCTGCGTCGGTTGAATATTGTTCAAAGTGCCGTGCTTTACATACCAGAATTTGTTCGCTTGTCATGTTTGTAATGATTGTGTACCTGTCTAACATGGAGCATAATCAATTAATTTTTCATTTATTTTTAACGCTTTTACCCATAAACCTATGCCTACAAATCTTGAACGATTTATTTGGTATTGAATTTCAAGGTTATTTTTCTGTTAACTTCTCTGATTTAACCCTCAAAGTTAATTTTCTTTGATTTATAATTAAAAAATGATATACTTTCATTCCATTTGAGCATAAGGCCCTACAATGCCCACAACGAGCTGAATTCTATGCTTCGCAGCCGTACAAGCCAATCATATTTCTGCAGCTGTTAAAAATATGCAATTTGTCTCGCGCGAATCGCTTCGGGAGATCCGTACTAGACGCTTGTCTGTTGTTTATTTCTGCTCTATTCTCTATTTGGTCTCTAGGGACACAATGCTTCCCAGATAACAAAATGAATGGACATTTTTAATCTGTTGCCACTGAGACAATGTGGAATTGTTGCTATTTCCCGTGGTCTAGAAGAAGGGCCTTACTATCTAATGTTGTCTTTTTTGTATGGCCTCTTCAATTTGGAAAATGGAAAAGTTTTTTCCATTGAGCCTTGCTAATAAAAACAAAGAAATTTTAGTCCTAGCAAAGGAGAGATAATCTTGACGATTGCCCGGTTTATGTCCAGCCTCCAACTATCCTTTTCAAATGATTGAATTAAATCACTAATTTTAGAAAAAAATTTCCTCATACGCTTATAATACCACGTCATTTGTCACCACGTCATCTGTTGCTACGTCACCTGTCACCACGTCATCTGTCATTTCAACAGATTTTTAGAAGATGTCCTCAACTGTTTTATATTTCTATTTCTGTTTTTCCAATGGAAACAATGATTTTGAAACCACTATTTCGTGGATAACCCCTAATACTTTCTAGTGGTCTTCAGTTCATTTTGAGTGTGTGGTTAACTTTTGTCTCTCAATTGATTTTTATCTGAAACCACAGGATTTCCCCGTAACGAATTTATGAATGGAAACATAAAATTACTTTCAAATCCGCTTATCAAAGAAGAAATTCAAATAATACCACTTCATTTAGTTCCAGAAATAATATTTTGTTCCAAGAATGTTTTCATAAAAATTTCTTTTACAAGCGCCAGAGCCTAGCCATTTCTTAGAAAAATATATTCATCAGAATTCACAATGCAAAATGTGTTTTTTGTATCCTTTTGTAAATCCTTTATTGAGGATATTTTTCTATTTCAGGTAGACAAAAATGAGAGGTAGGACATTCCACCCCTCTTACACGCGCACATCATTCTACGACATATGTACATCATTAGACTGCAGAAATTACCTGCTCAATCGAATAAAGGATTGTTTTTGTTGTTTTTATATTTATTTGTGTAAGTTTGCTTTAGAGTAACCAGGAGTTTATTTGAACAGGATTCAAAGGAAATTTCGAGAAAAAAAAATATATTTTCAATGGCACAACGTTTCCATTTAAAGGGTCCGCCAAATAACTTTTTTTTGAAAATGCCTTAAAGAAAAACTGAATATTTTCTCAAATTTCTTTTTTTATTTGAAAGTACAATCCTTCCGGTTAAAAATGGAAAACAATTTCATTCAAATGGCTGCTTCGGCTGGCCACGCAGTAGCCTACACCAGAAGATATGGCAAAAAAATCATCTTTTCAGATGAAGCTCATTTTGATCTTGACGGGTATGTAAACAAGCAAAATTGTCGCATTTGAGGCACAGAAAACGTGCACGCATACATTGAAAAGCCGACGCACCCAAAACGAGTCACTGTTTGGTGCGGATTTTGGTCCAGAGGCATAATTGGTCAATTTTTCTTCGAAAATGAGCAAGGAATGGCCGTTACAGTCAATGGCGATCGTTATCGGGCCATGTTGAACGAATTTTTGTTCACAAAAATTGAAGAGAAGAATATTGGCAACATTTGGTTTCAACAGGACGGCGCTACGTGCCACACAGCCGAAGCTACACTCGATGTTTTGGGCCCTGTTTTTGAAGATCGCATTATCAGCCGCAGAGCTGATGTCGTTTGGCCACCTCGGAGCTGCGATTTGACACTGTTGGACTATTATTGTTGGAGTGCCGTCAAAGATAAGTGTTACACCAACAAGCCAGAGACAATTGACGCTTTAAAGGACAATATTCGTGAAGCCATTGGTGAAATACAGCTGCATTCAATCAATAATGTGCTTAAAAATTGGACCGATCGTGTAGGCTACTGCATGGCCAGCCGAGGCAGCCATTTGAATGAAATTATTTTCCATTATTAACCGGAAGGATTGTACTTTCAAATAAAAAAAGAAATTTGAGAAAATATTCAGTAGCTTTTTTTTAAGGCATTTTCAAAAAAAAAGTTATTTGGCGGACCCTTTATTTTTTTTGTTTATTTTTAATCGTGATTAATGACCGAAAAGATGATTTGTTTTCTTTCGCTAAGTGATACAGCAGAAGAAAGTGGAAAAGATAGTTGTGTTAATATGATTAAAGCAATAAAAAATTAGACCAAAAAACTCTTCTAAACGCAATTGCTTGAGAAAAATAAAGGAAAAGTTGCTGTTTTTCAAGGTCATTTGCTACAGACATTTTTTTCGCCGAGGAGGGGTAAATGTACCTAATCGCACCATAGAGGAAGTCATCACATCCTCCGTGTGTGGGGCCCTCACCCACTAAATCCCCCCTCGTCTCCTGTGGACTTGTTTGTGCGCACTCCGGAACTGCGGTGGTATTACTTCGGAGCGGAGTCCTTTTGGCCCTTTCATGTTCATATCCGCGTCTGGATTGCGAATCGAAAGTTGAGGGGTCATCTAAGCGCCTCCACTATTCCTTTCGTCTAGATCACCGTCTCGGTTACGCTTGGCACGTGTGACAGTATCACCTATGCCGACATGCCTACTCGTTCTGCAGCTTGAAGATCTCTCTTCTTCTGTCTCAGAATGCGCTCTACGTAATTCACTACCGAGGTCTAATTTTCATTACTTGCAGTCATAACCCCGACAATGTTAGCGGCTGTGATTGTTCAAACTATTGACGTCAGTACAGAGCGATAGCTCTGCCAGCGTGCACACTCGAAAACAGTGTGCTCTGCGTCATCAATTACCTCCACTTCCTCGTACAGACAGTAAGGGGAGGCGGCCTTGCCCATTCTGTGCAGATATTTCCTAAAATATCCGTGACCCGATAGCTTCTGTGTAATGTAGTAGTTTATCTCTCCAAATTTCCGACCAATCCATGGCCTTATGTCCGGGATAAGTCTCGCGGTCCATCTTCCTCTATTGTCCTCGTTCCATCGTTGTTGCCATTTTGAGATGGTGTTTTCCCTGAAGTAACCGGTTATATGATTTCCAGCCGATTTCGCCTAATAAATCTCCATCCACTCTTCCGCCAACAGATCCACAGGGATTATACCCGTTATCACCAGTACGGCCGGAGCGGACACTGTACGGTACGCCGACGCGACACGCAATGCAGCCGTTCTCTGTACCGATACAAGTGAGTTTGCCCTCTTCTTAACATCTAGTGTTTCGGCCCAAATTTCGCTCCCATAAAGCATAATGCTGTTTCCAACATCCATCAGGAGTCTCCGTCTCGCCGGTAGCGGTCCTCCAATATCCGCCATTAATCTGCTGAGCTGTCCAACGATCTTCTTGGCCTTGTAACAGACATGGATGTCGCAAAAACTGAGAACTTAATGTGAATTCAATGGTCACAGATTGCGTTCGGGTGGCATTGGTAAGCCTCTGTATATGTGCATATAACACTGATTCGAATAAGATCCGAAAGAAGAAAGGGAATATTGATGATTTGTTATTACCAGTTGCACAGGATGGCAGTAGAACTACGTTTGTATTGGCATTTCTGAGGGGCTTGCAAGTTGCGGGAGTCAAGAATATTGAAAAGAGAGCTTCAAAGAACCTGGTACACAATACCAAAGTTTGGTTTACTTATTTGCAGAATGCCGAAATCTGCAAGGGAATTTTTTCTTAAGATTTGACAAGAACGAGGTTGCAAATACTACCTCATGTTTGGGTCTTCCAAGCAATAGTTTTGATTATTGAAGTAATTCGCTGCAAACTCACGCAACGAATGATTTTTTTTCAAACTTCTTCGAAAAGTAAAACGAATTATTTTCCTTCCAAACCAGAATCTAAGCAGAAGTCACCATCAATCTTCCAAAGGATAGCACAGTAACCCAAAACTACCGCTCAACCCATTTTCACAATGAGCTTGGTTTCTAGACAATAATAGAGGAGATACAACTTAAACATTATCAGGGTATTTGTCACATTGGCTTGTGTGACAGTTTATTTACATGTAAACTTTTAGCGGGATATACGTTAAAAATTTAAAATTAGGCTGCTTTCCAAAATGTATCAATACAAAGTTTGTATGCAGTTCTACTACTGTATATAAACTATGCGGATATGCAAAGTAACCAAACAATGCATCAACTGTAAATCCGATGCCTGATTGCTTTTTGAAGGAAGCTGTGGCGGAGTTCAATGGAGATCTTTAGAGATCAACAAAATTTGCCCCCTGACGAACACATTCAGCGGAATGTTTAGAGACATGAGACCACGACCTTTAGACGCAAAGGCAGCGAGTATAAGATTAGAAATAAACTTGAGAAATACAAATTCCACATGTATGAATACCGACAATTCTATCCGGCGGGTTTAGGTCATTCTCTATTGCTGTGGGAATATTGCAGTGCCTTCCATTTCATCCATTCCATTAAATCTTTGGGAAATATATTACCGTACTTTTTGGTAAACAATCGACTGTCAAGGCACTGCAATAACCTTTAGGTTAATCTACGACTACCGCGAATTTGTCAATGAGATGGTAGAGCAAATTAATTGTTCAAATATGGCACAACCATGGAACTCTGGTGCGAGTTCTTCACAGTGGAAACCCATTTGACAACGTGAGAGCTTAGCGGCAACGATACAGGATTAAATTTCGATATGCAGTTTCGGAAACGGGTAAGACAGTACAGTAAATATGGCCAAGGCTTATATAAAGAATGAATAGAAGTCGCCATGGTCTAGTAGGTAGACATCAAAATAAAATACAAAAAGTATTTCTTCAGCGACTTCCTTTCAGCAGATTTCTGGCACAAAAAACTCTGAGAGTAAATAAATTTGCCATGAAAAGTTTCTCAAAAATCTGTCGTTCGGGGTCGACTTTAAACTGTAGGACCCGCCACTCATGTATAAAATTAACACACACAACATAAGTGGTGTGAGAAACTAGGTCGTAATCCTGACTGAAGGGTTGTAATGACCAATTATGTATGTATGTATGAATATAAATAAGGAGCACGCTCAGCCTAATTGTGGAAGCCGCTAATGGACAATGCATGTTGGTAAGCCATAAGAGTCTCATTGTTCAAGACCACATTGATTATTCTGTGGAAACTGCGGGTATGAGAAGGAGGAGGGAACTTTACTTCACGTATTGGATATATGCCTTGCGCTATATCGTAGGAATTGGAAATAGTTGGGTAAGGAAAACTAAACACTGTGGTATCATTGTGGGTCACACGTGGCCTAAGTCAGGATTTTAAAGGGCAGATAATTTGTCTTTCATTATTATAAGTGGATAATAAGGTAGAAGTAAGCGTTAAGCTAAACGTATCTATAACTTTTAAAGTTAAGTTTATGTTTGAACTTGCCATATTATACTATGTATTATTTTCAATATGGCAACTTCAAACATAAACAAAATGGGCAAACACAACAAAAAAGAAGGTCGTTGTTGCCACTGCTTATTAAAAAAAAAACTTCTTTAATTTGGCAAATGTTAAGGACATTGCTCCTGCACTGCCATCTATTTTGAAAAACTTAACTTTATTTTATCAGCAGGTTGTAATAACGACAAAAAAGTTAAAGATGACTTTAGAGTTCACTTTAGCTAAAGTTACCTTTTACTAAACCCAACTTTAACGGCAAATTGTAATATGGCAATATCATAACTCAAGAACTTTCAAACTTTCCTTGTATTTATAACGAAATCTTTAAATTGTTTATAATTTTTTTGTATTTTTAAACAGTATTATTCACAATATTTTTTTTTAATTTTGAATAATTTTTTAATAATTTTTTTTTAACAATAAATAAATATTCTTTAGAAGATTATTTATCACGTTACAATTTTAACAACAAAAACTTAACAACAGTGTTCCCGATTTTCATTTAATAGCCATTAAAAATGGGAGCCGTTACATTCGGATAACCCATGGGATAACCCATAGGGGTTTGTAGATTTATGGCGGGTAATTGTTGAAATTGGGACAAGTAACGCATGTACAGAGAAGCTCTTTGCCTTTGTAAGCGCAAAATATAAGAATTGTTACTTTCAGCGGGAATGCTACCGTTTTCTATAACTCGTGGTGATGAGGACTGTGGTGGGTATATAGATGGCGGGTAATTTACTGTGTTAGATTCACAAGATTGAGATGAGGACTGCCGGGTGCGTCTGGAGGATGTGGAATTTTTTTCAGCAAAATCAGAGGATGGAGGCGAGTAGTTTTGTTCAGTAGGTTCTTGCGATTGAGGTGAATAGTGTGATGAGTATATGGGAGTCGTATAATTTTCTTCGGTAGATCCACAAGATAAAGGTGAAGATTGTGGGGTGTATATAGAATGAGTATAGTTTTCTTTAGAAGGTTCACAGGAAGAAGGTGACGATTGTGGAGTGTCCATTGATGTGGTATAATTTTCGTTGAGAGATTCACAGGATGATGAGGGAGACTGTTGTGGTGAGTATACGGAAAGTGTATAGTTTTCTTCAGTGGGATCGCAGGATGATGATGATGAAGATTGAGGTGGTGTGCAAGTGTTTGGCGGAGAATTTTCTTTTACAGATTCACAGAATCCTGTTGAAGACTGCTCAGTGTACATGGATGGCGTACTATTCTGTTTAGGAATTTCTAACGACAAAGGTGAAGACTGAGGTGTACTTATGGCCAGCATATAGTTTTCCTCGGCTGATTCCCTGGACTGAGATGAAGACTGTGACTGAGTTGATTCAAAGCATCTTGAAATCCTTCGTCTCCGGGGTGTATTTGCACCTAAATCATAAGGTCGGAATAAAGTTTTTGCCGGTATAAGCGGTATAACGCGTTCAAGCCGGTTTTCTTTATTTTCCTGATCACGTTGTCTCAAACATAATCCCAATTTCTTGTGTGTATAAACGCGATTGAACTTCTTGTGGGTGTATCCATGGCCCAAAGAATGTTCTTGTTGTTGATAATCCTTATCCAAATGAGACATTTCTCGTGTTATTTTTTTGTTATTTTTTTTAAACTAAAAAAATTCCTTTCGTTTAAATATGCTCGATTTGCTTGTTCTATACAGACTGTTAGCATTTTTCAAATGCTTTGCTGCTTTTATACTCTCCTTCCTGTACAGTGCTGTGTTCATCTCTCTTTCCACTTTCTTTTTGTATTAGTCTTTGGGCTACAAATTCTAAGTTTCTAGCAGGTACTAACACTGTTTTTAGTATCTTTTCTTTTATTTAAAGTGAGTCCTTTTTCTTTGGTTTTTATTTGTTGTTGTTGTTGTTTTTTGTTGTTGTAAGCAAAGTAAACAATTTTCACCTTTAAAATCTTTCTTGTTTCTGAAGATTCTTTTAAATCTTCCAAACAATTGTGGATTGTTTCTTTTCTTTTCAGGATTATCAGAAATGATACAGAGTTTAATTCTATTTCTGGAATTTATATATATATGTGTGTGTGTAAGAATTATTTTCTAGAATTGAACGCCACACAAGAACAGAATTGAAACGTTAGGCGTTACCTATACTGCTGCAACAGCTGAAAAGATCTTTTTGTATCTAAAGAACTCAAAGAGGTTTGAAATGAGATCAGATGGTGTTGGATAAGATACGATCATACTAACATGGACAAATGCTATGAAATCCTGTCTCTGAACGTCACTGGAGGCTCTGTTGAATTTAAACTCGAGGAAAACTATTTTAACAGGGGTCATCGTGACCTGACAAATCGAATACCCGACACATTGCTCCTTTACTATTCACTGGATATAGCCAGTAAACGCCATGATTTTGGAAAATGCTTCGATACGACACTGAATAATACATACTCCTTTAAGAGGGGGATCATTCTGTAGTATACGGATCGATCGAGGACAGATAGGGGGTAGAAGAGGTGGTCTAGTGGGTAGTGTGTTGGCTTGTTAGACGAAAAGCCAGGGTTCGAGCCCCAGGCCAGACATCAAAATAAAATACAAAAAGTATTTCTTCGGCGACATCCTCTCAGCAGATTTCTGGCAAAAACTCTGAGAGTAAATACAATTGCCATGAAAACTTTCTCAAAAATCTGTCGTTCGGAGTCGACGTTAAACTGTAGGTCCCGCCACTCATGTATTAAATTAACATACACAACATGAGTCAGACAGTCAGGCCGTTAACCGAGCTCTCGGTTCCTAAGAGATTGAGTCGAGAATAGTATGTGACTGTTTGGACAAACTACTAATACAGTAATCCTTCGATTTACATCGCCTCGATTAACGTCGTCAAATTTTTGCTTCTCACTAATTTCAATTTGCGTCGTCAGGGGATTACTGTAACTTTTTTATGTTCCTTGTTAAAAACATACTACTTTGTAGTATGAGCAATATGAAATTCGATTTACGTCGTTTCGATTTACGTCGTCTTTTTTTGGAAACAATTGCGACGTAAATCGAGGAATTACTGTATTAGGCGGGGAATAGACACACCGTTTGCCTGATTCCGTTTGTGTGGATTTCATGGGAATGAGCAGACAGACGGGCGAGGAAGCAAGGTAGCTTTTATGCCAGAGACTTTCAGTGGAAAGTACCATTTAATGCAAGTGAGGTTGGAAAGCGGCGGAACCTCTTCTCAAACCAAATGCGTTTTTACTACGACCGAACAACATCATGAAGTTTTCAGTTACAGAGTGTGGAAATCGTAAGATAAGATAGAAGAGGAAGTCGTCGTGGTCTAGTAGGTAGTGTGTTGGCTTATTAGACGAAAAGCCAGGGTTCGAGCCCCAGGCCAGACATCGAAATAAAATACAAAAAGTATTCCTTCGGCGACTTCCTCTCAGTAGATTTCTGGAAAAAACTCTGAGAGTAAATAAAATTGCCATGAAAAGTTTCTCAAAAATCTGTCGTTCGGAGTCGACTTTAAAATGTAGGTCCCGCCACTCAAGTATAAAATTAACACACACAACATAAGTGGTGTGAGAAACTAGGTCGTAATCCTGACTGAAGGGTTGTAATGACCAATTACGTACGTACGTAGGATAGAAGAGGATAATGTGCAAGGATGTCAGAGCTTTAAGTCACAGCGCGACAAGTTCCGTATGTTGCCCGACCTGTAATCCAGATGGAAGTCAACTAAAAAGAAACAAAGATCTCTATGGGGATGGTGTGCAAAGCAGCCGTGAACTGTATCCCATCGAATTTTTTACTTTTTATTATATTTAACGAAGGAATAGTTCAGCAGAAGACAACTCCATGAAGAAGATTGGATTTGCTAACCATAAACCACATCAGGATGAAGTTTCCACCTGGTACCAATTGTCCCACTGCAGCAGCATGTGGTGGGGGCGCTATCTGCTTTACGAGCTCTCTTAGCTAGAGAGTAGCATTCTATGTAGACTCTAGAAATGCATCTTCAAAATTTTTTTTACTGTCTCTCAACGCCTTAAATGTGTTTTCAGTTGGATTTAATTTCTTACAATTTCCAAGAACTTTGTTGTGTTACAGAGAGTCTCCTCAGTTTTTCGTTTGTTTAAAGTATCAAAACTAATTAATTTTCCATTTATTTTCTTTCTTTTCTCTTCTGCTTTCTAAAGATAAAAGAAAACATATTGCATTTAACTACCAGCAGTTTTTTAAATGGCTTTCCTACTCAAGCATCTGCCCCCTGCTGTGTTACAATTCTTGAATTTTTTTGTTCATTCTCTTAATGTCACTATGGTTGCCTCCTCTCTTATCACGTTTTCTCACAATGTGTTCGTTCCCTTTTTTGATTTTTGAAATTTATTGTGTTTTTGATCTTTGAAATCAATGTTCTTATAACAGGTGGAAATATTAGTTTAGTTTTCCCGCTCAAAAGTAACAATAAAACTAGTATTGTCTAGGGGCACTGATCTCCTTTTCTTCAGGCAATAACCTTTAGGAATTGCGCAAAACAATTGTATGACCTCAGGGGAAAGTAAACAAATTTGTGTTGAATGTCTGAAGTCGCCAACTTTGCTTTCATTTTTATAGGCCCTAGCTGCTCTATAACCCCAAACGGGGGCAAATAACCCCGTAAATAAAGCGGCAATGCCATATGAAATCCAGACAAAACTGGCTGAGCGTTTGAAGGAGGAAGAAGCGTGTCATAAAGAAATGGAGGAGGCTCTCAAAAATATCTAGGGTGTGCATCCCTATGAGGCCTATGAGGCTATTGTTCGGTCAGGCAAACTTTAAATCTGATTAAAAGGATTTGAATAAGATACAGAGACTAGCATGTGTTGGTATAACCGGGCAGTGAAAAGCTGTGCTACCGTGGGCTTTAGGGTTTGTTGCGGGTCAGCCCAGGGTAAGGCAGTGAGGCCCAGAGCAACTACGGTTTCCTAGACGTAAGCAATATTCTAGTGGAAGGCAAATCAGCAGAAGACAGGCTTGGAACCCATGGAGAGTTAATGCATTTCTGAAGAAACCCTTGGTTGCATATCCGTACTTATACCTAACAGCGTCCTGCGTTTTAATTCCGAAGGGTAACAACGCGCAGGATGCATCGGGCTACCGCCCGCTCTGTATGATCGACACAGCTGGAAAACTTTTGGAGAGGATAATTTGTAGGAGACTGGAAGCATTCCTGGGCGAAGAAGGCTTGTCGGATCGCCAATTTGGTTTCCGGAAAGCCCGTTCCACAATAGATGCAATATAGATGGCTATGACGATAGCAAAGGATGCTATCAGCGGTGAGCGCTGGCTGGAGGGCGATAAGGAGTACTGCGCTCTCATCACCCTGGACGTCAAGAACGCATTCAACTCTGCGGATTGGGATGCCACTTTAGCAGCCCTAGATGGAAAGGACGTACCGAACTACTTGATGGTATATATGACACTGATGATGGCAGGAAGACATATGAGGTATCGGCGGGGGTCCCGCAAGGTTCCGTGCTGGGCCCAATACTATAGAATGTCATGTATGATGATGTACTGGGGCTTAGATTCCCTAGAGGTACACAGATCATTGGTTTTGCGGACGATATTGCCCTGGTGATAAGGGGAAAACATTTGGATGAATTGGTGAGAACGTGTAGCAATGCGGTTGGCATAGTCAGGAGCTGGATCACGGGAATAGGTCTCAAACTTGCTGGTCACAAGACGGATGTACTACTTGTAAGCAGTAGGAAGAGGATGGAATTTATTCCAATAACGGTAGGTGACCAGCGCATAACAACAAAGAAGGCGAATAAATGTCTGGGAGTGATGATTGATAACAGGCTCACGTTTAGGGAACACCTGACGTACATCGGTGGAAAGTGTGCGGCGACATCATGTGCACTTGCCCGAATAATGCCTAACCTAGGAGGCCCAAAACAGGAGAGGAGGCGGTTACTGATGAAGGTAGTGACATAGATCGCTATATATGCAGCCCCTGTATGGGCCGGGGCCATGGATAAGAGGACCTATAGAGCGGGAATAGAAGCGGCCTACAGGAGATCAGCTCTCAGCGTGATTTCTGCCTTCCGCACGGTGTCTACTGATGCAGCATTGGTGATTGCGGGGATGATGCCCCTGAGGCTAGTAGTGGATGTAGAGAGGAAGAAACATGACACAAGGAGGGGAATGGATCTTTCCAATCCTGTTCAGTTAGTGGATGATGCTATACATAGATGGCAGCAAGACTGGTCCAATTCAAAAAAGGGAAGATGGACCCACAGACTCATACCGAGCATAGGCGAATGGACCAAAAGGGGACACGGTCAGGTGAACTTCTACCTGACACAGTTACTAACCGGCCTTGGATGTTATAGGGCATATCTCTATAAGCATGGCCATGACGTGGACGAGGCATGCCCAGAATGCCGTAATGAAAGGGAGACGGCGATATGTTGTTCAACGAAATTGCCTGGAGAGGACAATAGGATCCCAAGTAACGCCCGATAACATAGTTAACCTGATGTTAACCTCATGTGACAATTGGAACGCAGTATGTGTTTTCGCAAGGAAGGTATTGACGCAGCAAAGATTGGGTGAGAGAGCAAGGTCAGCAGAATTTGAAGGCAGCGCTCGCTGAATCTCCACCCCCCGAAGTTATACTTGATTGTGGTCCCGGGGGGACAAATGGTTGAAAGTGTGACGAACTAGGTTGGGTTGAGTACGTATGCGTTTAGCAAGCCGAGAGTAAGTCTTGCGGCAAATCGTGCACATTGGTAGGCCGAGCTACCAATGTCTTTCGAAGATTCCCAACCTTTAGCTCGTAAAGCTATAAAAAACCTAACAGCGTCCTAAACTTTGTGAGGTCAGCAGGATTGTAGGAGATATTATATGCATACCCTAAACGTAGCATTAAGAGAGTCCGTATCGCTGACCATTTCAGGCTATGCTTCCTTTAAACCATCCATTTGTGGATAGCAGAGGTGCGCTGAATAAGTAGACTTGAACAAAATGCTGTCTGAGACAACCATCGCGTCTTTTGACCGAACACCATAAGCAAGTATCCTTGCAAATCTTAATAAAAGGAACTTAGAACAGCAACGACTGATAAATGGGAATTGAAAGCGATCATTGAGGCCCTGTGTTGCTTGTAGAAACCGAGGGATTGGTTTTTCTAATTCCGGAAGCAATGGAAGACATGAAAACTGTCTAAAAAATACTTGCCTATAGGCTACATACTGTCTTCTATAACAGTTGGCTACAGCTAGTTGTTGAGGGAATTGCAAGGCGTGTAATTGCAATTCACTGTGATAGCGATTGTAATCTGATATGCTCTTCAAGCGATGGCAAAAAAAAAAGAAAAATAAAAAAACAATGTCTAGCGGATGACTAATGCAGGGTTATTAATAGAAGTGCCACATTCGTTACAGTATATCCTGTTTATGCCTTTTCATATCTCAAGCTGCACTGTCATATGATGAGCTGAACAAATGATAAGTGTGAGGTCCTTTTGTCGGAGCAACATATTGTGAAATCGGTTTCTCTGTCGTTTTGTCGTTTGCCGTGAGAGACGAGCGACAATGACCTTCTTTAATGAATAAGTGTCGTCTCTATTTCGTCCTTGTTTGTATTATCGGCAATTGATCGTTTTTTTTTTTTTTTGGGAAATCATCAAGGATTATGAAAAATTTCTTTAAATGCCAACGTTTATACACTCATGATAACAGCAGGCTCCTATTAAATGCTTACAAGGTACAAGTGTGTGTGTGTAGAACCTGATCCTGTTGTGTGAAGTACTTCACATTTCATGTTTTATGGACTTCCTAGAAAAAGGAAAAACACAAGGAGATTAAATCAGCCTCGTAGTAAAGACAGCCTTCGAAATCCTTGGCAAGGAAAACATGTTACTTTTTGTTGCTGTTTTACAAAAGTGCGATTATTACAACAACAATATCTGCAGGCAAATATCCCTGGGGTAATTATAGTACCAAAGAAAATCTCTTCGTTCGATACTTTTCTTTTAATCTCTGTTTCGCTTGGTTTGTACAATTTGTTTCTTCCTTTTGTCGTGAAGTGCGAAGGAAAAGATGAAACAACAACAACACCAACAAATGATTTTAATATGTTCCGAGTTGTTTCACATGGATTTACAATTGTTTGCCAAGAACAATTGAAATGAAATCCTGCAAAACATAATAATTTTCTTGGACATAATTGACATGCCAGGGGACATGCCAAATGTTTCTCAGTAAGTAAGGGTCATGGTCACACAGGATTTTTAAAACGAAATTCATCATGATACGGATGTAGGCGAAAGAAATTAGGTGAAGGAAGTGTTTCTAGCATCAGCCTTTTATTTGCAGGAAGTAAATGCAAGTCCTTGAATTAATTATTGGGAAACTTTTATGAAGGCTTTGTTTTTTTAAATTCAAAAACTAGGGTATGGCTGTTATGTACTGCATAAGTAGGGGCCATACGCTGTCAGGTGAACTACAAACAGCGAGCGGAATACGTAACTTTCGAGTGCGACAGATTCACAGTAGAAAGGGAAGGAGTTATAGCAACTGAATGAGAAGTGAAAAACCGGTTTACTGTTCGATAGACGAGTCTTGTACAAAGCCTGCTTAATCGAGAGTGAGTATAGAGCGCTGCAGCAATTGAAACTCTCATGACATTTACAGCTGATCAGGCGGACGTTTCAGGAAGACGATAATCGAACAAAGACAAAAGACCTGTGGGCATCCTGACATTTAAGTATAGCGCTCTAGGCGGCCTTCTGGTTCTGGGAGGGCCTCAACGGCGATCGTCGTGATGATATTAGTATGTGAAAGCCCCATACTAACACAGAATTTCAATTGCTTTAATTGTGCGTTTTAGAGGGCGGCGTTTGTTAAAGAGGTCTTGCAATGACCCACAAGGCGACGTGAGGCCTCGGTTCAAACACGGGTCAGGCATCTCCAATTAAACGAATAATGAAAAAATATTTCTTCGGCGGCTTCCTCTCAGTAGATTTCTGGCAAAAACTCTGGTTAGGTTAGGTCGGAGTGTTAGCTCTGTTATCACAAAGCTCACTTGAGCACGCATAGCGGCCCGTTGTGATGCCACGAGTGAACGCAGTCCCCGTACTAACCAAGTTCCACCAAAATCAGGGAAATGGAAGAAGTTGGTTAGCGTAAGGGCTGCACAACAAAAGCACGACTACCCCGCACTGGAAAACCAGCCAGAAAGTTTGATGAACGAAGCTATATCCTTGATATCAATCGATGATAGCTCCGTTAGGCTAACAAGGAATGGGGAGCCAAATAACCTATATATACACCTAGCAAGATACGGGCACTGGCAAAGAAAGTGAACAACAGTCTCCTCTTCTTCAGTGGACCTGCATCCACGGCAGAAGTCGTTGAAAGAGAGCCTCATTCTTTCCGCGTGTCTACCCATGACGCAATGACATGTAAGCACGGCCACTGTAGTCGAGATGACATCACGACCAAGACCAAGTTGGTACGCCTTCTATCCATCTTGGGCCAGGTAAGTCTAGCGGTAGAGCAGGACTCCTCATTGACCCAGGATAGGTTGGCGTCCCGAAAGAACCTCCGCGCAATGGTCAACTTGACCGAGGCAAGTGGCATACCCAATTCAACAGAAGAGGATTCCGGAAGGAGCACACCAGCGCAAAAACTCTGACAGTAAATAAAATTGCCATGAAAAGTTTCTCAAAAATCTGCCGTTCGGAGTCAACTTTAAACTGCAGGTCCCGCCACTTACACAACATAAGTGGTGGGAAGGTTGTAATGACCAATTGCGTATGTCAAGGATATTTTCTTTAAAGCGCAAACAACATATTTCAAATGAATTAAAAATATTGTCATATTAATTGAAACGTCAAACTACAGCGTCCTTTGGAAAAGCCCACAGTACTCTTGCCATTGTCCACAGAACGTAACAAATTCGACGAAAGAAGGAAAACTAATTCAGTAACAGGGATTAGCCAATTACACGTCGGCCATGCTTTTAATTACTTACGAGCACATTGCGGTGGCAAAAGAATAACTTCGACCTTTTTGGATCAAAGAAAGAATGAAAGAAGCCCATAAATGGTGATAAAAAGCATGGCAAATTGATTAGACAATGCCGGCAAAACAAGGCAAAAAGATCAAAGCAAAAAGGGACGAACTGAAGAAAAACAAAAAAGGATATTGTAATCAGGGATTTGTCTTAAAGAAGCATGACAAACTAATATACCGTTAAGGTCATTGTAATTTAAATTGTTGCCGGATTAGAGGACATAGCCAAAAAAGGAAGAAAACACAGCATGAAAACAGGCTTAAATGACCTTTAGTTAATGATAATACAGGATTAGTCGTACTTGAGTCCTTGTTCAATATAATTTCAAATAATTTTTGGCAAAGATCGTATGCTTGAGGAGTATAAAAGTCACAACAAGTAAGAGAAAAAAGTTATTTGGCAGATACATTTCAAACGGTGAACAAGGTTAAGGAAAAATGGCTCCGTCACACAATCAGGACGCGCAAATCTACGAATATACACATAAAAAATTCAATTCTGGCTATTCACATAAGAAACTGGGCTTACGTTTACAAGGCAGAGACAGTGAGGAAGATGTGGAACTATCAGAAACCATCACCCAGCATGAGGATGTTACATACAGCTCTAAATCCAATCTATTTCGTCCTTATACTCAGCATTACAATCATGATGATTCCTGTCAATTAAAACAACAGTCACCAATCTGTTCTACACACTGTTCCTTAGGCACTCAAACGGCTGAAGATTACGCGTCTCGCTGGCTTTATTATTATTTGCATGCCTATCCATCTATTCAACAGTCTGAGGAAGAATATGCTCTTAAACTTCAAAGGCAAAGGACTGCTCTCTTTATGAAATATGTCCTGCAATTCTATGAGACTGGCAATGGCTGGCCTTCAGTCCACCCAAATATTCGGCAACTTAATAATAATAAAAGTTGAGTTTAAGTTAAGGAGAGCACGAGCTGGTAGTCGTTGTACAAAATAGGACCTTCAATGTTCACTGTTGAGAAGGTTATGGGTTTTCTACTTATAAATAAATTATGAATTAATTTTTAAGTTCAAATATATTTTTAAAATAAAAAATCGCTGAATATTTAAAAGGTATAAGAATTGTTTGTTAGTTCCACTTAAAAGTATACGAAAAAAAGCTATGAATTGATCGTGAATAATATTCTTGCAAAGACAGAAGAATAAATTCTGAATGTTTCACAAAATAAATACAAAAAAATTTTCAGTCTGACAACTTCCAGAACATCACTGTTGAGTTGTAATTGTAATTCGTTATCTTTATGTTCAAAAGGAATTCAAGATCTCGAAGGTGATTCATGTGTCGGTCTAATAAAAATCAAAATAAACCATGACCATCTGCAGAAATACTAAGTATGCCTCTGGTGGAAGTCGTATATGAGAGGTAAGTGGACTCAAAAGGAGTGAAAATAGGGATGGGCACCCATCACCCCTCCCAACCCTAAGTCAACATCTCTTTAGACGCAGACAGTATCCAGTAATATTCAAATATTAGCATACTGTCTGTAGTCGCCGTAGTCTAATAGGCAGTGTGTTGGCTTATTAGACGTAAAGCCCGGGTTTGTATCCCGGGTCAGGCATCAAAACGAGATATGAAAAAATATTTCTTTGGCGATTTCCTCTCAGCAGATTTCTGACAAAAACTCTGAGAGTAAATAAAATTTCCATGAAATTTTTTTACAAAAATCTGTCGTTCACGTATAAAATTAACGCACACAACATGAGCGGCCGTAATCCTGACTGAAGGGTTGTAATGACCAATTATGTATGTAGTATGTCTGTTCTGTTCGTACAGAACTTTTGGGATGAGATAGATCCAGGAGTTGCCTTGGTGAGGAATGATACGAATGAGTATAATGTAAACAAGATTACAATTGGTAAGGAAACCACGGTCACACAAAATTATTGCGAAAAGGCATATCCAGCAGTAGCTTGACGTGAAAGAAGTGCTGAGAATTTTTACTTACTTACTTACTTACTTAATTGGCCATAACAACCCATTTATCGGATTTCGGCCTGCCGCAACACATCCTTCCAGGCGCCTCTTCTTCGTGCGCGCTTACGCCAGTTGGTCACACCAATCGATGACAGGGCTTCCTCGATTTGGTCCTTCCAACGGATGCAAGGTCGTACTCTTCGCCGACTTCCGCAGATTCCCGCATCAAATACCCGTCTCGCCGAAGCATCCTCCTCCATTCGAACGACATGGCCGAACCAGCGCAGCCGCTTGATATTAATACGCTGTACAACGTCTATGTCGTTGAGGAGCTCATACAGCTCATTGTTGAATCGGCTACGGAAATCATCGCCAACTCGCACTGGACCGAAGATCTTGCGCAGTACTTTTCTCTCGAACACTCTCAAGGCCGCTGCATCTGTACTTAATAGGGTCGATGACTCTGCGGCTGAGAATTTTTACATTTTGATAATGTGACGGTAATACATTCTTAGTGTGACAACTTCGAGAACATTACTGTTGATTTATTATTGTAATTTCTATTCTTTTCTGTCTTTAGTGGTCTTTCTATGTAGTTTTGTAAATGGCGAACTCTTCACAAAATTAATGATACTTCAGAAGAATGATATTTCACAGTTGACCTGGGGCTTTGAAACCACTAAATGGATAACTCCATAGTTTATCAAAGTGTGTCAAGTCTATTCTCTGTTGTATGAAAGTATTTCTAAAGAAATTATGAATTAACCGCGAATACTTTTATCAGTAGAAAGTATATGTCTTGCCATTGTAATGAAAATGATTCTGATTTTTGCAAACGGAAGCGTATTTACTTTGTTCGTAAAATGGTGTGCACTCAGGGATTCCCTAAACAATAAATAATGAATAGAACAGAACCCTTAAAGGGCTTTAGACATTTGTCTCTTATAAGTGTAATCTTTTAATATTCTTTTTAGGCTTGAAACTTACCAAAAAGATTAAGAGGCGCTTAAGCCGTGGGGATGCTTTATACTCCTACAGATTTGTAAAAATTTAAAGGATAAAAGGAAAGAAGCAGTGGAGGAAAAATTTTACCTGCCAAGCAAAGTGTTACATTAGTTAGTGACGGTAATTAAATATTTTACAGCTACTGGAAGTTAAAAATAAGAAAACATATGTTAAGTAGTCAAGTAAACGTAAAAAGGATACGCTTATCAGGACACCTGTTTCCAAGCAACAATTGAACGAAGTTGCCAGTTTTATTTCTTTACTTAACAGATGAATTCAGGAACCGTAGTGTTCAAGTGAACGGGTGTTAATGGTAATTCATTGCTTTACATCGTCTATAAAGTGTTTCTTTTTGGAATTTTAAAAAGGACGATGTAATCGTTTCATAAATTTATAATTTTTGTTTCATAGACCCTCGTAGTCTTAGTGCCAATAGTTAAGCCTTTTCGTATTAGCTGCTAAGTAGAATAGAGCTTCCTTGAACAGGGGAGGACTACCGATTTGGATAGGTGCACATATTTCCTCGTGTTGTTAAGAACAGATGACGGTACGGTTGTAGTAGTCGTTGTAGTCTAGTAGGTAGTGTGTTGGCTTATTAGACGTAAGGCCAAGTTCAAACCCCAGGTGAGACATCAAAACGAAAAATTAAAAATATTTCTTCGGCAACTTCCTCTCTGCAGCTTTCTCAAAAATCTGTCGTTCGGAGTCGATTTTATATTGTGCGTCCCGCTACTCATGTATAAAATTAACGCACACAATATAATTGGTGTGAGAAGCTAGGTCGTAATCCTGACTGAAGGGTGGTAATGACCAATTATGTATGTATGTAAGGTTCTGGGACTAAATCTCCATTAGATGACAAAATTAGGTATCAACATTAATTATGTCAGGCAGTTAGGTTAGGTTAGGTTAGCGTGGTAGCTTTAATTTACCAAAAAGCTCACTTGAGCACGCATGTGGTCCGTTGTGATGACACAGGTGAACGCAGCCTTTGCACTGACCAAGTTCCTCCGATCCAAGGAGGGGGAAGTTGGTCAGCGCAAGGGCTGCACATTTTCCAAAAAGCATGACTACCCCACGCTGGAAAACCAGCCAGAATGTTTGATGAACTAGGCTATGTCCTTGATATCAGTGGACGATAGCTCCGTCAAGCTGACAAGGGTCGGAGAGCCAAATAACCTATATCTGCATCCCGTAAGGGATGGGCATTGGCAGATGAAGTGGATGCCAGTCTCCTCCTCCTCGGCGGATATGCATCCACGGCAGAAGTCATTAAATGGGAGTCGCATTCTTTCCGCGTGTCTACCCATAATACAGTGGCCTGTAAGCATGGCCACTGTGATCGAGATGATATTACGGTCAAGTCCATGTAGCTGGTTGGAACGCCTCCTATCCATTGTGGGCCAAGTGAGCCTAGCGATGGAGCAGGACTTCTCATTGACCCAGGACCGGTTGGCATCCCGGGAGAATTTCCGCGCAATAGCCAGTTTGAACGAGGTATGCGGCATTCCCACGTTGATTGAGGAAGATTCCGGAAGTAGTGCGCCAGCCCTGGCCAACTCGTCGGCCCTGCAGTTTCCCGGAATATCGCAGTGTCCGGGAACCCAGACAAGTGTGACGCCGAGGCGCCCAGAAAGGAGATTGAGGCAGCGGCGATATTCTCTGACGATCCTGGAATTATCCGCAACGTTCGACAGAGACTTTATCGCAGCCTGGCTATCGGAGTAGATCGAGATACGGGTGAAAGGGGCAGGAACACCATAGGCGAGGATCCACTGTGCGGCCCGGCAGATGGCCATTACCTCCGCCTGAAACACGCTGCAGTAGGCCGGCAGCCGGAGTGAGATGTTCAGGTCCAATTTCCCAGAGTATACTCCACTGTCAGGCAGTACATTCAAGAATTTTTTTGACTTCTTAGCAAAGTCTTAGATAAGCATGACTTTCAACGGCGAAATTGACGCCAATTTCGTTGAATTTTTATTTCTTTACATAAAAATATGTCCGTCTATGCAAAACAATTATGTCATGAAATACTTAGAGAAACACCTAAAAACGCCTAAGGCCTGGGCAAATAATTAACCAAATCTAGGTCAGCGTTTTAAAGCAAACAAGGGTCAATAAATACAGATTTTTTACTGTTAAAAACACCTTTTCAGAGCTAAAAAAACACCATTACGTGTATGAGACAAAAGGAAATCCCTATTCTTGTTTACCTTTGTCTGTTTATGGGTATGAAATAATTTTTTTTTTTTGTAAATGTGTGACTCAGCCTAACTGATGACATTTTTTTTACAATAATTAGCCACACGCACACACTGTAAAGGAAAAAAAAGGACAATAACTTTAGACAAACAAAATTTTAAAGGCGCTTAGAATAAATAGTAGGCGGAACAAAAAGGATCAGCATGAAAATTCTAAAAATGAAAAAGATTTCCAAAAAATATTTTTCGGTTACAAACAGTGTTTTACACACTGTCATGTTAAGGTCTTGTTTTGTTCCTTTTGTTTCAAAAATTTTAAATAGAAAAAGGACCTCCTTCTCTCTTCTTTTAAAAGGTGAAAAATGTTCTTTTCTTCTTCTCTTAACAAAAATGTACGTAATAGAGGAAGAGATTCTATTTTCTGTTTATGGCTCTCAGCTAGGCCAATAAAATTGTTTAGATTTGTACACTTCAATTGTGGTTTCTTTTCTTCCTACTTTTTTGTGATTTCTGAAAAACATATGCTTGGGTTCATTATCCCAAAACACTGTGTCCTTTAAGGGTGAAAAGAAAATCCATAGAAAAGGATTTTCATTTACATTTGCTTAAAGGTTGACAACTAATTGCAACTGGTTAGATGAACTGACAACATGTCAAACGATTGATCTTCATCGAATATGTGACCACCGTCAGAGTTGATGACCATATTGCCACGATTTATGGGTCCCAGTGATAGGTTAACATATTCAAGGATTTTCCTTTGCTTTCCTATAGACAATTTGTCGATAACTTGCTTTCTGTAAAGAAATTTTGTCGATAACTTGCATTTTGTGTAGAAAATTTGTCGATAAATTTAATTTTTTCTATACAAATTTTTCGATAACTTGCGTTTTGCATAGAAAATTTGTCGATTACTTGCAGTTTCTGTAGTAAATATGTCGATGAATTTAATTTTTTATAAAAAAATGTATCGATAACTTGCTTTTTCTATAATTTTTTTTCGATAACTTGCATTTTGCATAGAAAATTTGTCGATTACTTGCAGTTTCTGTAGTAAATATGTCGATGAATTGCATTTTTTATAGAAAATTTGTCGATAACTTGCATTTTCAATAGAAAATTTGACATCTTGCCTTCAAGATACTCCGCAAAAGTCGGTACCCGTCAGTACAGAATGAAGGATTAAACAATCGAAAATGGTAGGCCGTGCAGTACTTACAATTGCTCCATCCTTTTTGAAACCCCTTGCCTGCAGTTATTATTCCTATAGTTGAGGTATGAGAAAATCGTTAATTTAAGTACCTTTTCGTTGCGCCCGCTGTCGCAGTAATCGTTTGGTCGGTAAGGTTTTTGAAAAACAAATACCAGTGCAAACAACCCACCAAACAGTAATTTTAAACGGGTGTAATAGCTCTTCGTGTGTTATACAAGGGGTTTTGATGCCTAAGAAGCGATGATATTTCTCACATACAGTTTGTACCTGTGGTGATCGGCCAGATTAGTATCATTTTAAATAAACTGAATAAAATTCTAAAATTCAAGGAAAAACCAGAGATCTTGTTTAGTTTATATGAGACAATTGCGGTTCGAATATTGACTTAGCACTGTGAAATCAATGTAAATCCCTATTTAAATTTAATATTTATTTCACTAATCTGTCTACATGTAATAAATAATTCATTTATTGTATTTGGTACATTAATTAAAAAAACAAATAAAAAAAATAAATTTCTTATGAATTAATTCAATATTGTTTGATAGTTTAATTCAACGTTTGATTAAAAGGGCGGACTGCTACTCCTCCAGCAGCATTTTCTTTCTAATATTTGTGTTTCATATCAAATCTGACAACTCAACTCATAAATAAAAATCACATGTTTTTGTTCTGTTACTTGTCATGAAGTTTATTAGGATTCAATTAAAAATTATCCACACAGAGAAATTTAACTGGTTTTGATTATAAATTTTAATTATAAATTCAATAATTAAAATGAATTAATTAATAGAAAAACTAATTAAAGAAAACAACTACTAGTCATAATAAAAATCTTCATGAACGTTTCTGATAGGAGGCTACCTAGCTGGTGATGTAACCCATAGACTGAAGCGCCACAAAAAGATCCGGAATCTGTTTAATGCTCGGACTGTAATTTAGAAACTCGAATAATGTTGGTTTTTTTAATTCCGTTTTTTATTTCTTTTTTTCTTTTATTTCTTATTTTCTGTTACTCTAAAAAGTTTCATCTCTCAACTCCAGTCATATGTTCCCACTGTTCTTATGAAGAGCATACAGCCTCAGGTTTTGCCAATCGCTTTCAGAAGAGTAAACGATTACTCTACTGCATCCTAATCGTATATTGGAGCTGTCATTTGACACTTCAGACTGGCTTTGAAAACGCACATTTGTATGGCAAGTCACTTAATATAAGTACAAATGTCTGCTTCAGCTTGCTGAACAAAATCTGCCGGTTATGCCTCACTCCTTAACAATCTCATCATATTCCACAGTAACACATCTCCGAGTCAATTCCGTTCCTGAAAATTAACTGTACGGAAGCCAAAAGAAATCTGGTTCATTCAGTCGTCAAAACAAACGAGAATATTCTAAAAGTGACGATATCAGATCCATTTTCACCTTCCGATAAGGAAATAGTTTGAAAATGTCACCCGCAACTAAACAGTGCACTTTAAAAACTTGATTAGATTTGTCCGTGACAAGATTTCAGACAGTTCCGTTGAATTAGACATGTATTCAAGGTGTGTAGAGTTCCCTTAGAGCAGGGAAATCACGGAGAAAATGTAAAGATGAAAAGAACTCATACGATTGCAAACGTACCTACCCAGTAATTATGCCCATTAGCAGCCTAACGAACAAACCAAGAGCTTGAAAAACTCGAAGGGATTCCATCTGAGTTCGTGTTCCTCAATACCCATCTATTTATCATATGATGTATGTTCCCCTGCACAAAAGTAATTCATCTGATGCTTCAAGAAAGAAAAAATTTCTCACGTGGGGTTCTCCCAAAGTTTACGAAATTTGCTTGGAAAGTTGCTGGTGGAAACTAAGTCAAATACGGTAACGGCGACCATAAATGGTTATGGACGTACTGCCCTAAGCTGAGCCAAATGGCAACCAATGTATGATTAATGGAGATAGAGGTTTTGTTAGGAATTCAGCCGACAATCGGTCGAATTTGGCTATTAGGTGAGGACTTCATCAGAAGACTGCCCGACTAAATGTATCGTCATCAGAAGCCAACAGATGGAAGTAATCTTTCATAAGTCGTTAGTTTGGGCTAATAGGAGAAAAATTATGTTCCATGAGCTTATCGTTATGACTCGCCTGAAGCTTACGAAGATCGGATTTCATAGACATTTACCATATAGTTTGGACCCGGCACTTGGCTTTTATCTCCTGTTGTCATTGAATATCTCTCCTCAATAGAAGCTTGTGATATGAGTTTATTCCGGGTTTTTGCTGACAGACTTAGTGGACAAAAGAGATAATATGGAATTAATAACATATCCTACATATCAGCGCAAAAATGTGACCTGAATGTGTTCAATCGAACTGTGCTAAACAAAGACCTCAATACCACTCCTTAGATTGTTGAGTTAGGTTTGAGCAAAATAACTGTTCTATAACTGTATGTATTTATATAACAACTAGTGGTTTGCCTTAGTATTCTTTATTATCATGAAACTAATGAAAACTATTGTAAATAAATGATGATAATTATTGTAAAATAAATTATCAGGCCTTCAGTTAAGTGATAAATGCCTACGAGTATTAGTTTATATTTAATCTATGATTTCAATAGCAATTCTGGGTAATTGGACAATTAAATAGACTATTTCGAGATAACAATTACAATAACAACAACAACTACAATGAATGACCTTAAACGCTAAGTAGAGAATAGAAATTTAGAACTATTGACACAGCGTGATACAATTCCCTTACAAATGTCTCAAAGAAATTCAATTCAATTCGATTGTAAAAATGCCTGAAATTCTTGACAGTAAAAGGAAGACCTAAACAAACACATGATTTTATGAAAATAGACAAACAAAAAACAGAAAATAGTGCTGCCAACTCTATTGTCTGTCATGTTTATCAAAGCAGAAAGCAAGTCAGAAAATGAAAAAACGAATGAAAAACAAAAATTGCAACCTGCTGTGCTATGCTGTAATCGTTTTGTTTTTGTTTTCTAAAGCCAAGCAGCAGTTGACTTAGAAAGATAAGACGTATGTATGTACGTACGCCTGCGCGAATGTATGTGCGTTTAAAGAGTACACAGTAGATATAAATGGCATACAAACAAGCCAAGCTTATCGCTTTCGTTTTTAATTCTGTCTATATGTCTGTCTTTTTTACTATCTATGTACTGTTATTGTGATATTATAGAGAAAACTAGCACACATACCTTCGTATTTGCAATTTTAGTTATCAAAAGAATTCATAGAAAAATATTTTATTTTTCCTGAGGTTTTGTAAACAACCAACGAATCATTAAATGTTGGCAATCAATAAGAGACTCAAACGACAATGATTACTCGTCATTCAAATATTTTTTAGAAATCTTTTCCGTAAACATTCTGTCCTTTTAACTTCATTATGTTCGATTGGATTCTTGAGAAACTCTACGCTTTTTATGCTATCAGTCCGTCCCTTGATACAATACAACTGGGTTTGTAATGTCACGTTTGAGGTTTCAAATTTGATTTCAATTAAGATTAAGAATTTAATGTTCAACACACCTACACAAGGTCTGTCCAATATTTAATTTTAGGATTCAAACTAGAGACTTCTGAGCTGATGTTTATCAACTGATGACTTCAAACTGGACAGAATAGACTACGTGTTGTATATAAACATAAAATACTCTCGCATTGGCAACTGGGCAAGAGCATCAAACTAAAAACCGGAGTCCGCCAAGACTGTATGCTGTCGCCCATCCTCTTTAAATGTGTCCTCGATGTAGTAATGCAAAATTCAACAAGTCATAGGAGAGGGATTACATGGCATTTGCAAGACAGATTGTAAGACCTAGACTATGCGGATGATATATGCTTATTACGTCATTCTTTCTCCGACATACAGTCAAAGCTAAATCTAGTCAACGAAAGCGCAAAGCTAGTTGGACTGAAGATGAATATCCACAAAACCAAAACACTCAGGATAAATGCCAACGCAGCTCGTGGAATCCTTCTGCTATCTAGGTAGTATAATCGATAAATCCGCTGGTTCAGCAGCAGATGTTGCCAGTCTCATTAATAAGGCACTCAATGCTTTCGCCCAACTTAACCATGTTTGGAAATCGTCTAACATATCGAGACGCACCAAAATTAAAATTTTCAACTCCAACGTTAAATCCACATTACTGTACGGTTGTGGAACATGGAACATGACACCGCACGATTCCCAGTCTCTTCAGGTGTTCGTTAACAAATGCCTGCGTAGAATCTTGCGTGTTTACTGGCCATCCACAATATCCAATGCCCAATTCTGGTAAGATACAAACCAGTAACTAATTGAGAGTGAAATAAGTAGACGCAAGTGGAGATGACTTGGGCACACTCTTCGCAAGCCATTAAATGGCATCACAAAGAAAGCCATAGACTGGAATCCCCAGGGAAGCAGGCGCATCGGACGATCATCACACACCTGGAAACGTCAAATCACAACCGAACTATCCAAACTACGTCTACAGTGGAACGAAGTCAAACAACGTGCTGATGATCGAGTTCATTGGAATCAACTTGTTGGGATCTTATGCTCCCTAGAGGAGTAAAAGAACATAGGTTCACATGATTATATTGTAATCGCCGCAGTGTTTGTTGGGGAATGAGATATTCTATGAAATATACTAATTGTACCTCTTAATTTAGTTTGTAAGGGAAGTTACCTCGACATCCGCCTTCGACCATGAATACCAGATATTTCCTAGAAAAATTTCTGCTCCAGAATATAGGAATATGCTCGGAAATTCGATGTCTGATGAATTAACGACAGTGATACAGTTGGTTGCCATAGTTTAGTACGAGGTCAGACATCCCCAGGAACACGAAATGTGAAAAAATATTTCTTCGGCGACTTCCTCTCAGGGAGTAAATAAAATTGTCATGAAAAAGCTTCGCAAAAATCTGTCGTTTGGAGTCGCTTTTAAACTGTAGGTCCCGTCACTAATGTATAAAATTAACACACACAACATAAGTGGTGAGAGAAGCTAGGTCGTAATCCTGACTGTATGTAATTTAATTTGTAGTGGAAGTTTCTTCGACATCCGCCCTCGTCCATGAATACCAGAAATTTCCTGGAAAAATTTCTGCTGCAGTACATAGTGTTATGCTTGGAAATTGGATGTCTGACGAATTAACAATAGTGGAACAGAGTTTATAATCTTTGGCAAGTTAAAGGGCATATACGTACCGATTGTTTCTGTTAAAATGATTATTCTCCGGTCATTTTATAGGGGCCTTCAAATACGTGCAATATTGCTAGACTTTGTTAGATGTTGATATGGATAGGAAGCGGATTGATTGCCCTTTTTCTTAAATTTTGTGAAGCTATTGCTGTTCCATAGGTGACTATGTTATTGTGAGACAAGCTGACGGACTTAGCTTTCTTTCAAATAACTCCTGCAGGAAGTGAGAATCTGGAGCGGAGGTGTCGACAATCTTTTACCTCATACGTCTCTGCCCAAGTCTGGTGACGGAGAGGCAATGATTGTTAAATTCTCATTCATAGCGATATAAAGATAAGCAAAATTTATTTGGAAGTACGAATGTATTGTTTGATTCCTGCGTTGCGTATTGATTTTAAGTTTCACGATGGGTCTATTCATTGGCCTAAGTGGGATATTATACTTCAAAAAGGGTAACCAGAAAATAGTTGGAAGATATTGAGGTGAAGAAAATGTCTTAACTTAAAATATTTAACAATTTTGTGACACCCTTTATGTTGGTTTAAAAACATGAATTGCTTTATTTTACCCATTTCCCCACAATTATCAGCACTTGTTTAATGATTTTTTCTTTGTTCGTCTCCGATTAATTTCATTATTTTCCTATAATTTTGTACTTTAAAATTAGAAAAAAAACATAAAAGTGTTACAATAAAACAATTAACAGACAATATTCATTATTTTTGTTTCATTTTTCTAATTTTCTTTTAAAAATTTTGCCATGTTCAACGAAATATCAACAAAAAAAAAATTGGATTAAATGAGCTGAACTACACAAACTGAAGGTAAACACTTCCGTTGCTAAATAATATTACAATTACTCACGTTAAAAAAACAAAAACATAGAAAATCATCAACGATCGTAGAGAGCTAAAGTGTACTAAACACAGGTTGATTTAAAAAGTTTAAATAATATGCTGCTAATATGTTTTTTTTGTGAATATAGGGACTCAAATGTGAAAATAACTTTTGTGTAGTTATACTGTTTTACAACACAACTCAACTAAATTGTTCACTTACATTATGCTCTGTACCTGAACGTATAAGCTGCAGTTTAATTGCAGTTGCAGTGTTAAATTATTGCCAGCGTTTTGAATGCAAGCAAGTGAAAAAAAGTTTCCGTTTTGCATGCGCCCTGAAGCAGAAAAATTTTTGAATGTTTATAATGCAGTAAATAGGCCCTCAATCTCTAGAATAAATTTTGGCAGTATTTTTTATGAAGAAAATGCTCTTTGGATGTTATACAGTCTAAGAAGAAAGTTTACTTACAGTGGTAAATATATTTTTTTCTCGATTTGAATAAGGTGTTATTAGCGTTGTTAAAGGCATTTACAATTAAGAATGTTTGACGGAAAAGGGAATTTGAAAAAAATCATTGGAAAAAAACAATAAAAATTCTCACTTAGAAAAGTCTACATATGATGGTGTATATAGACTTTTTTCTTTGACTGTATCTGCTATTAAGACGTAAAATTTGGTTTTTTCTAAGCTGTCATATAGATATACATAGTTGAGGTAAGGCTTAGTGTAATATCACAAACAATATTCAATTCGGAGACCAAATACTAAGTCTTTCCATTAGGGCAGGGAGCTGAGATAACCGTAATCGACCATGCGATATAAAAAAAGAAGACAATCTGTGCTCTTCTTATTCTGATTACTTTCTCTTTTCAATTTTAGTTATTGATTCAATTTAAAACGATTAATTGGAGCCTTATCAAGCCTATAAGGTGGAGGCATAGGAGTCTCACTTTTCCTAATCCGCTGCCATCTCATCTTCAAACAAACGACAATTATGTCGAGCTTTAGCTGTGATTTTTCCTACTAATCATGATTTCGGCGGATTTATTGATTATTTTTTCAAATATTTGAAATTTGGTGAAGTCGGCGTAGTCTAGTGGGTAGTAAAGCACGGTTCAGCAGATTTCTGGCAAAAAATCTGAGAGTAAATATAATTGCCATAAAAAGTTTCTCAACAAAAAAATCTGTCGTTCGGAATCGACTTTAAACTGTAGGTACCGCCACTCATGTATAAAATTAACACACACAACATAAGCCGTGTGAAAAGCTAGGTCGTAATCCTGACAAAAGGTTTTAATAATCAATTATGTACAGTGGTGGCCTTATAATTAGAAACGATGCTTCTGGAACAGAGTTCTCTGGAGTGACGAATCTAAGTTTAAGGAAAAACGTATGTAAGACGTCCTCCAAACAAAGTATTTGATTCCAGGTACACAGTGAAAACTGTAAAACAAATTAACAAATATACATACATCGTTTCTAATTATAAGGCCACCACTGTATGTATGCATGCAATTCGGTAAATAGGCCGCCAATCGCAAAAATCCGCAAACCTGATATTTCGTACACATTACAGCTGATTTTAAATTTATTTCATGAAAAATTATTCTCTTTTACACTTTTACACAAAGAGGCATGCTCGTGCATGCACAGATAAACAATTTCTCTACTTGTTTACATATTGAGAGTGGCAAAAACAAGAACAACAACAACACACAGCTTATCATCTATGAAGAGCAACTATACCTGCTAACTGTAAAGACATGTGTGATAATAAAACGATGCAAAAATTTCGAAAATTAAAACAAACAAACAAGACAATAAAACTATGTACGGTTGTGACAAACAAGATAATTAACAAAATAAAGAGCCTTGCTTGTGATAAGAGAACAATTTTCGTAAACAAAATCCTTCAGTATATAAATCCTATGAGAAGCTGTCAAAAATCTTAGTTTCAATGCAGACACTCTGCAAAGAACAGTTCCTAGAATTTGTTTAAAATTTTAAAAGAAAAGAAGAAATTATTAAAAAAATAATTATTTTTTAAAGAAATTGCTTAAAAATGTTAATTTAACAATGAATTCCATTATGGGACACATGGCTGTGGAAGCAAACGCTTTCTATCGCCACAAGAAATTCGATCAAGCGAAACGTACGCGCGCAGATTCTTTCAGCTCAACATCATCGGACGGTGAGTTGAGAAACGATTTGGAAATTGAGAGAAAAATTCATCCTTTTTTAACACAAATAAGCAACGTTAACTTGTCACACATTAACTGGCCAGTTTTGGAAACGAAATCTAAAAGAAACCACACAGAAGACTGTAACACAGATCAACAATTGCCTGCCGCTAAGAGATCATGTAACTTTTCCGTAGCCTTTAATACAGATCATTGTGAATCTTCCGCCAAAAGACCACAAAGCTTTACGGCAAGTACAAACACTCAACTACAGCAGGCAAACATATTGTCAGCTTTAGAAAAGGGATTCAAAAGAAAATTTACACCAGACGGCAACACAAATCAACAATTGCCTCTTGCGAAGAGACCATGTGGCAACTCTTCCATAGCATCTAACACAGATCAATATGTGCATGCAATCTCTACCAGCGATCAACATTTGTCTCCTGCCCAAAGGCCATATACCTCCAACGTAATCTCTAACAGTAATCAACATGTGCCTCTTACTCATAGGAACTGTACCTCCACCGTAACCTCTAACTGCGATAAATATGTGGCTCCTGCTCAAGGATTAAATACCTCCTATGTAAGTACAAGAATGCCAGCTTTAGAAAAGGAAGCCGAAAGAAACCTTCCAGCAGTAGCCGGCACAGATCAAAATATGCCTCCACCTACCAGACCGCGCAGCTTTTCAGCAAGTATTAGTAGACCTGCCTACCCACTTCCCTATTTAACTCAACTGCCACTAAACAACATGCCTTTAGCTTTAACAAAGCCAACCAAAACAAGTCTTACACCAGCCGCCAGCGCAAATCAACATGACACAGATCAATATATGGCTCCTCCTACCAGACCGCGCAGCTTTTCAGCAAGTATAAGTAGACCTGCCTACCCATTTCCCTATTTAACTCAAGTACCACTAAACAACATGCCTTTAGCTTCAACAAAGCCAACCAAAACAAGTCTTACACCAGCCGCCAGCGCAAATCAACATGACACAGATCAATATATGGCTCCTCCTACCAGACCGCGCAGCTTTTCAGCAAGTATAAGTAGACCTGCCTACCCATTTCCCTATTTAACTCAAGTACCACTAAACAACATGCCTTTAGCTTCAACAAAGCCAACCAAAACAAGTCTTACACCAGCCGCCAGCGCAAATCAACATGCAACCATCAAATCAGCTACCACAGGCCCACAAAAACCATGTGCCTATACCTTAACATCTGCTAGTGACCAACATATGACTCCTGTACCAGGCAGCCGTTCTACATCCTTTACGCATTTAACTCACCCAGGCATGGCAAACATATTGCCAGATTTGGCAAAGGAACCCAAAACAAATTTTGCAGCAGCTTTAAACACAGATCAAGATATAACTCCTGTTACCAGACAACGCAGTTTTTCCACAGGTACAGGCAGCTTAGCTTACTCAATGCAACCACAATGGACGAATACATCATTAACTTTAAAAAAGCAGAGAGGTCTTACGCCAGCCTCAAATACAGCTCAGCTACAGTCTTCTGCTCAAACACCACCCCTTAACTTTTCCGCAGGTACCAGAAGCAGATCCTCATCATTTGGTGTGGCAAATAGTTTATCATCTTCAAATATGGGATCGAAAAGGAGTTTTACAACAGCCTTCAATGCAGATCACAACATAGCTCCTGCTACAAGACCACGCAGCTATTCCGCAAGTACAAGCAGCTCAACGTCCTCATTTGCATCCTTAAAGCAACTATGTCGGGCAAATATATCCGTATCTCCGCCTGTAATACCACCAACTGCTGCCATTTTGCCCAAGATAAGCCATGAAACTTTACGCAACATTTGCAAATACCACGGCAATATGGTACGGAAATTTCCCAAAAAGGAACGCACACCCAAAGACCAAGAGAGACGTAATAAAAATACAATTGCCTGTCGCATGAGTCGTCGTGTCAAGAAATTGGAACACATTGCCCTCGAGGAGCAATATAAGGAGTTCACGCAACAAACTTTCGAAATCATGGAAAAGTCCATGAGGGCCACAGCCTATTTACATGAACTGATGAAGTTATGCAAATCCACTGAGGGGGAATCAGAATCACCAGCAGAGTTATCAAAGACAGAAAGTTTGCCCGTAACTGCACAAGAAAAGAAACCCTTTACCATTGCCTTTTTGGCGGGTACAGAGGAGAAGTAAAATAAGATTTTTTTTAAATTTAATTTAATAACGAATAATTATAAGAATAATTTTATAAAATAAAATTAAGTAATATTTTTACATTGCCGTAGCTTAGTAGATAGTGTTACAAACAAACAAATTGATTTTTAAAAAAATATAATAAATGTTCGCTTATAAAGGGTCCGCCAAATAACTTTTTTTTTGAAAATGCTTTAAAAAAAACTACTGAATATTTTTCAAATTTCTTTTTTTTATTTGAAAGTACAATCCTTCCGGTTAATAATGGAAAATAATTTCATTCAAATGGCTGCCTCGGCTGGCCATGCAGTAGCCTACACCAGAAGATGCCGATTTTGGCATACATAGAATTTTGCTTCCTAAACTTTCATTAATCGGTATTCCTGATATTATTCATCGTTGGCTAGACTCCTACCTCTCCCTTAGGACTCAGAGGGTATTGTTTAGGAATGTATTGTCTACGGGCCATTATTACAACTTGCCGTTAAACTTGGGTTTAGTTAAAGGTACCTTTAGCTAAAGGGAACTGTAAAGTTACCTTTAACTTATTTTCGTTATTACAGCTTACAGATAACATTTTTCAAAAATATGGCAGTGCCGGAGCAATGTCGATAAAACTGTTCAATTATACAAGTTTTGTTTTAACGCAGTGGCAACCACAGGCTTCGTTTTTTGTTGTATATGCTCATTTTGTTTAAATTTGAAGTTGCCATAATGAAAATAATATATAATACGGCAAGTTTAAACATAAAGTGACCTTTAAATGTTGAAGGTAGGATGATCCTCCCTTTAGCTTAACGATCACTTCTATCTTATTGGGTACTCATAATAACGAAAAAGAATTTATCTGCCTGTTAAAATCTTCCCTTTAGTTAACGGCAAGTTGTAATAATGGCCCTAAAGACTGTTTATGTTACTTCTGGTGTTCCGCAGGGTAGCCATTTGGGTCCTTTACTGTTTTTATTGTTTCTTAATGATCTTCCTTGTGCTATTTCTGATTGTAATATTCTGATGTATGCTGACGACGTTAAATTATTTTATACTCTTGATGATGATCATGGTCAGGCTGTTCTTCGGCGAAATATTGATTTGTTTGTAACTTGGTGCAGAATTAATTTAATGGATCTTAACTTGGAAAAATGTAAATGCATGGTTTTCTCTCGCGGAGGCGTAATTTCGTCCACTTATGTGTTTGATTCTTGCTCTTTGGAAACTACATTGACTACATTTCTTGATTTGGGAGTATTATTGGATATGAAACTGTCTTTTATTGATCATATTAGTATGATGATTGGCTAAGCTCGGGCTGTTCTTGGTTTTGTGAAAAGATGGGCTATATTCATTGCTCCTTATATAACAAGACTGCTATATATTTCACTTGTTAGACCTATTTTGGAGTATGCGTCTATTATTTGGAATCCATAATATCGTTGTCATAGAGTGATTCAATAGAGTCTGTTCAGAAGCAGTTTTTATTATTCTGTTTACGTGGCTTAGGATGGGATTGTGGAAATGGGTTTCCGTCATATGAGGCTAGATTAGGTTTGATAAAACTTCCAACTTTAGAACGTAGAAGGGCTGTTTTAGGGGTTTGTTTTGTTTTTAATTTCATTAAAGGTGATATCGATTCTGAGTTTTTGCTTTGTAACCTGAATTTCAGTATTCCAGCAAGATTTTTACGACACTATCGTCCTCTTTCTTTAGATTTTTATAGAACGAACTATGGATGTAAATTTACTTTTCGTAGATTATGTAATGATTTTAACTTATATTATGATTTTATTGATTTTAATTGTAGTGATTGTAATATAAAACGTAGCTTATATGCTGGCATTAATTTGTAAATTATTATATAAAAATGTATTTTCGTTCTTGTCATAGGTAGTTCCTGTTTATTGTTACTTTATTCAGCTTGTAATTAAGTTCTGTCTCTGCCTCTATAATAGCATCCCCATTTTTAAAGAAAGGAGGTGTTCGGTATCAACTTTAAACTCTGGGTCCCGCCACTCATGTATAAAATTAACGCACTCAACATAAGGGGTGTGAGAAGCTAGGCCGTAATCCTGAATGAATCGTTGTAATGACCAATTACATACATATGTAAGTATGTATGTATGTATTTATATAGGATGTCATTAGGTTGGTATTTAGCTTTCAGATCATATTATAACCAAGGGACTACCAGCAAACGAACAAACTCCTTGTGAGAACAAATCTGGGCAAGACTAGAGAGGAAATTTCTTAAATGGAAAATACTCGACTCCTGGGGGGCCTCACGGAAATGTCTGGAAATATCATTGAATAGTAAACTGAGGTTAAAAACCCATATAAAAAACATTCCAAAGAGGTCCAGAAAGCCTGTAGCACTAGATCTATTCTATGATGTACAGACTTAAGCCATTGAGTAGCTGATAGTTCCCTCCTTCACTGTTTCTTAATCGGAATCAGAAAACTCTAAGATTTTAGGAAATTCTTTGTATCTAAACTGAGTTCCAGTAGTGAATGTAGCACTTTGAATGCTACATACTCTTTAAGAGAGCGACTATCTTCTGTTATACGGATAAGTCAAAGAGAGATAGTGGGACAGGATCAAGGGTGTTTTATTCAGAGTGCAAGATTCGGAGCCCATGGTATCTAAGCGGCAGTTTATGCCAGCAAAACTTGTACTCAGTTCAAAGTGGATAGGAAGTACCAAAAGACAAAAAATAGCTCACGGCACGCATAGGGTTATCTCGAAAATAAAATGGAATTGTATGGGAAAGCTAAATCACTTAGACCATCCTTTGTCGAATCCCTGGCTATGTGAGAATTTACAGGAATAAAGTGGTAAATGAGCTTACGAGGAGGTAAGTTTCTACGTCCCCGATGGAGTCGTAACGTTCTTGTGAAGTGGGAAGAGACGTTTGGAAAAACATATTTGGCGAAATGCAAGATGAAAAGAGATTAATTTCAATTCAAATGATTGGGTAAAAACAATAAGAAGAGGTTAAGAAACGGCCATTTGACCGGACACTTTTAGCTTAAGGAACATTTGTTTAAAATACGGATCGGCTCGAGCTTTTGAGGAGCTATGAAATAAAAAGAAAAAAAATTGTTAGCATAGCTATTTATTATAAAACAACAATAATGTTAAAACAATCAAAGCATTAAACGAGAGTCTGTCGTACATAACTCGCACATGTTTGAAGTGCAAATAAAACTGTCAACACAAACTTGAAATTTAACACCCGTATTGTAATAGCTTGGTTGATATTTATTGCTTTTACAGCAAATTTTATAAGAAAAAATTACCATTTAAACCTGAATTAATAGAAATAGTCATGATTTTATATTAGAATTATTGCTACCTGTTCAGCTGGTTTACAAAATTGAAATGAAAAGACAAAACCAGGTTCAAATTGTGACATCAAAAAACCGCATCATCATAACGATTCATCACGTTTGTAGAAAAAATTAATTTATCGATTGTAATCGTATTCTTATCAATTATTTATTAAGCAAATCATGATTTGTTTTTCTTAATTTGCATACGTCCAATAAATATTAATCGACATAGGGACGACCACACTATTAAACCGAATAGCAAAGTATTTACAATTAAATTCTCATAAAACAACAACGATAGCAGAGGTAATTGAATAATTATTTACAGGAGTTTGATTAGCATAAAACACTGTGCCAAAACATACATATGAAGTCAAGGTTTCAAATTCAAATGTTTCCTAACAATGTTGGTCGTATAGTTTAATAAGGCAGAATGTGCTTGCATGGTTTGTGTCTTGAATAACGTATATGATCAATAAGTTATTGAATGAAATATGAAATAATGTTAGATTACTACCAATGAAGCCTACCAATGTAAAGTCGCCGTAGTCCAGTAGGTAGTTAGTGTGTTGGCTTATTACACGTAAGGATACGGTTCATCATAGGGGAGAGATTACATGGAGTCTACAGGACAGATTAGAAGATCTGGACTATGTGGATGACATATGCTTATTAAGTCATTCTTTCTCCGACATGCAGTCGAAACTGGATCTAGTTAGCGAAACCGCAAAGTTAGCTGGATTAAAGATGAGTATCCACAAAACCAAATCACTCAGAATGAATGCTAACGCAACGGGGAAATTCCTAATATACGCCAAGGAAATTGATGAAGTGGAGTCCTTCTGCTATCTAGACAGTTAATCGATAAATCCGGCGGTTCATTAGCAGATATTGCCAGCCGCATTAATAAGGCACGCAAACCTTTTGCCCAACTTAACCCCGTTTGGAAATCATCTAATATATCGAGACGCACCAAAATTAAAATTTTCAACTCCAACGTCAAATCCACATTACTTTACGGTTGCGAAACGTGGAATATGTCACCCCGAGATTCCCAGTCTATTCAAGTATTTGTTAACAAATGCCCGCGTAGAATCATGCGTGTTTACTGGCCCTCCATAATATCCAATGCCCAACTCTGGTCAGATACAAACCAGCAACCAATAGAGATGGAAATAAGAAGACGCAAGTGGGACTGGCTTGGGCAAACTCTTCGCAAGCCATTAGATGACGTCACAAGGAAAGCCATAGATTGGAATCCCCAGGAAAGCAGGCGCATCGGACGACCTTCACACACCTGGAAACGCCAAATCACAATCAAATTATCCCAACTACGTCTATAGTGGAACGAAGTCAAACACCGCGCAGACGATCGAGCTCATTGGAACCAACTTGTTGCGACCCTATGCTCCCTAGAGGAGTAAGAGGAACATATATATACGGTTCAAACACAGGTCAGGCATCAAAACGAAAATATGAAAAAACATTTCTTCGGCGACTGCCTCTCAGCAGATTTCTGGCAAGAACTCTGAGAGTAAATAAAATTCCCATGAATAGTTTCTCAAAAATCTCTCGTTCGGCGTCGACTTTAAACTGTAGGTCCCGTGGCGGGAGTGGCTCATGTATAAAAATTAACGCACACAACAGACGTGGTGTGAGAAACTAGGTCGTAATCCTGACTAAAGGGTTGTAATGACCAATTATGTGTGTATGTATGTTAGATTACTAGATTAATATATTAGGCCCACTGTGCTACTAAATTTTTTGGGTTTTCATTGGATATTTGTTTTTACGTGGTGGGTTCCAAGCCCTACGCACAACCTAAATTTAACGTCCAGGGGATTATGATAGAATGCCAACCAGGAGAGGCCACGAGGAGGCTGCATGTCAACTTGAATACAACAAGACAAGGGTCGCCACGTCGTTCGAATGGAGAAGGATGCTTCGGCGAGACGGGTATTTGATGCGGGTATCTGCGGAAGTCGGCGAAGAGTACGACCTTGCATCCGTTGGAAGGACCAAATCGAGGAAGCCCTGTCATCGATTGGTGTGACCAACTGGCGTAGGCGCGCACGAAGCAGAGGCGCCTGGAAGGATGTGTTGCGGCAGGCCGAAATCCGATAAACGGGTTGTTATGGCCAATTAAGTAAGTAAGTAAGTGCTACTAAATTCCATTTACTTTAAAAAGCGAGGAGGAGCCATCTGGCCTCAGCCATTTTCGGATTGTTTCAACTGGGATGGTAAAATAGGGATTCCCAGTATTTTCTCAAGTTTCCGCGCTGAACACTGACACATTAAGCGACAGACGTACTCGATTGTGTAAATTGCATAAAAGCCCAACAAAATCGCTCCAACGAGATGTATCCATCGTGATGCTTTCTGTGCTCATTTCGATTTGTCATTCCATGTATGAGCCAGTATGGTAGAGCTCTTCTGTGATTAATCTTAGGATTTCACTACAAGGCAATCGTGGCAATGTTGTGTGATCTAATCAATCCTAATTGTGCTGTGAATTTATGTCTAAAGTTGCTGTATTTCAAATCCACAAATTGAGAAATAGTTGGCATGGTTTAGGGCCAAAATATTTGTAGTATTTCTGCGTTTGTCTGTTTTCCCCTGTAGTCCTCATCGGCTAATTGGGTCAATGTAAGATTTGTATTGCGATCAGTTTAGGATGCCGTATATGTAACTATAGTAGTCTATATAGCTGAGTCACTTTGTTTTCTATTGTTCTTAATAAAATTAATTCATTTTTTGTAATTAAAAATACGAATGACATTAATTGCAGACGTAAACAGTTGTAATGGAAACTTTTTGTTATTATAGCCATGGGGATAGCAAGAGGTTTTAATTTCACGTGGATTGTAAAGGTCTAAACACTACTAATTACCATGTAATTAATGATAGAAATCGATTAAAGATTTTTTTATTATATTAAACTACAGCCACAGTCTATCTATCACTAACACTGGGTGTTTAATTTTTAAACAAATGAATTTGTTTAATTAATGTTGTGTTAATAATTTATTCAAATACAAACTCAAACTCAAATTCAAATTCTTAAATTGTAATTTCAATTTTAATTGTGAGTGAACCATACAACTTGTTGTTATTGAAATACAATAAAGAGAAGAAAAGAATGAAAGAAAGAAAGAGAAAAAACTGAATAAAAATTGTTAGCAATTATTTGCCAATAACATATTGACCCATTAGCGATTTATTTTGTTACATTACGTTACGTTATACGTTATGTTATATTATTAGAAATAATTTATTTGTTCATTTGCCTTTAAAATTACAATGCCTGTATAATCAACGTATGTATAGGTTTCAACAACAATAATAATGATGTCGTTTTTCTAATTTTTTTTAACTGCAATTAATGGAATCAATGAATTGTAAAAATTATAAAATAAACGTCATAATATTGTATTGTATTCTATTGTATTGGATTGGATAATACATATTAATAAATAAATAACTGCTAATATTTTTATTTTCTAATAAGGTAGATGTATTCACTTTGAAAAGCTTGTAAGTTTAATATTTTTTTATTTAAATAATCGAAACAGCCATACAAGACTTTTTAAATAAAAAAATTACAATAATAATGCTTATTTCATTTACAATTACCCTACGTTTGGTAGTTATTATTCAATGGTTTTGTAATTATCATCATAAAGCTTGTGTCTTAAGTATTTTGTTAATTATGAAAAATTTCTTCCATTTTCAAAAGTAAAGTTAAATAAAGCACGCAACACACTTTATGATTTCAATAAAACTTTATTTATTTATTAATTACAATACAATTACAATTACAGACCAGAGTCTCTGGTGGGAATCGAAGCCACGACCCTCACGCTAATAGTCTAGCACACTACCCACTAGACTACCAGGGCGCCCAAATAAAACTTTAATTTCATTATTATGCCTAGTCTTTGCCATTGTGTGCGAAATACAATGTCCTTCAATGAATTGGTTGTAGCGGTGGAACCCTTTGAGGCAATGTTTGAAAACTTTTTCATACATTTCTGATGGTAGCTCGACAATAACTTGACAAATATTGCCTTTCAAGTGCTCCAACGTTAGGTCACTTATCGTATAGATGTAATCTTTAACGTTGCCTTATAAATAAAGGGTCCGCCAAATAACTTTTTTTTTGAAAATGCTTTAAAAAAAAACTACAGAATATTTTCTCAAATTTCTTTTTTTATTTGAAAATACAATCCTTCCGGTTAATAATGGAAAATAATTTCATTCAAATGGCTGCCTCGGCCTACACGATCGGTCCAATTATTAAGCACATTATCGATTGTGTGCAGCTGTATTTCACCAATGGCTTCACGAATATTGTCCTTTAAAGCGTTAATTGTCTCTGGCTTGTCGGCGTAACACTTATCTTTGACGGCACCCCACAAATAATAGTCCAACGGTGTCAAATCGCAGCTCCGAGCTGGCCAAACGACATCAGCTCTGCGGCTGATAACGCGAACTCCAAAAACAGGGCGCAAAACATCGAGTGTAGCTTCGGCTGTGTGGCACGTAGCGCCGTCCTGTTGAAACTAAATGTTGCCAATATTCTCATCTTCAATTTGTGCGAACAAAAATTCGTTCAACATGGCCCGATAACGATCGCCATTGACTGTAACGGCCACTCCTTGCTCATTTTCGAAGAAAAATGGCACAATTATGCCTCTGGACCAAAATCCGCACCAAACAGTGAGTCGTTTTGGGTGCGTCGGCTTTTCAATGTATGCATGCGGGTTTTCTGTGCCCCAAATGCGACAATTTTGCTCGTTTACATACCCGCCAATATCAAAATGAACTTCATCTGAAAAGATGATCTTTTTTGCCAAAATCGGCATCTTCTGGTGTAGGCTACTGCATGGCCAGCCGAGGCAGCCATTTGAATGAAATTATTTTCCATTATTAACCGGAAGGATTGTACTTTCAAATAAAAAAGAAATTTGAGAAAATATTCAGTAGTTTTTTTTTTAAAGCATTTTCAAAAAAATTTATTTAGCGGACCCTATAAAAGTCTAATGGCGTAAAATTATATAAAAGTACAAAAGCGTGAACTACTTGTTTCTGGAAACTTAATCTGCAATAAAGCCAAAATAGTTCGTGTTAAGTGGATCTTGATAACGTCTTGCCGGATACATACAACCCTTCAGTCACGATTAAGACCTAGTTTCTCACTCCCCTTATGTTGTGTTTGTCAATTTTATACATGAGTGGTAGGACCTACTGTTTGAAGTCGACTCTGAACGACAGATTTTTTGAGAAAATTTTCATGGGAATTTTTTATTTACTCTCAGAGTATTTGCCAGTAATCTGTTGAGAGGAAGCAATATTTTTTCATATGTCGTTTTGATGTCTGACCTGGGGTTTGAACCGTGACGTTACATCTAATGGGCGAATATACTACCTACGGCAACTTAAATAAGTCCGGCGATAAGTGCTGCACATTTTAAGCATGATTTCTTTAGGATCAAACTGAAAATCAGTATGAAAATTTAATGAATTTAGTGACCGATACGATATCTAGTAAAGACAACATAATTAGACTCTAGAAAAAGGCGAGTTCCCTTCCTTTAATCTACAATCCCTAAGGAAGTCTGTTGCTGGTAAGCAAAGTCTCTTCGAATGCCTAAACATTACATACTGACCCGTTAGAATAGATAAAGTGACAGAAATTTAAGCAATTGATTAATACGCTTCCTATACAATTTGGTATTCGGTAGGGATATTCGTTACCTGTTCTAATTCTACACAATTACCAGTGATAATGCTATAACAATAACTTCCCTAACTGACTCGCCTGCTTTGCCTTGCCTTTTATATGGCAGCGTAGTCTGATGAATGTTCTTGAAGGCGAATGTTAGTGGCTTCGCCTTCCTGAAATCTCTATAAATCGTTGTTTCATTATTGTTATTTATGTATTTTGTTTACATTTATTCTTGTAGTATTTGTTGTTGTATTTTTGTTTACATGTTTACCGTTTTTTATGCTGGTGTTTGTCGTTGTATTTTTGTTTACTTATTTACCATGGTTTTTATGCTGGTGTTTGTTGTTGTATTTTTGTTTATTTGTTTACCATTTTAATGTTAAGCGATATAAAAGCAAAACACAATTATCTAGATTATTCCTTTTCCTAACAATATTAAGCCCACCTATACCCAACCTTATACTTGAATTTAAAATTGCCCATATAAACTTCCAAAGAATACCCAGAACAGACCATGCAAGAGAATCAATTCTATTTTCGAGGAATCTCTTATCAAGGCTGAGTTAAAATGAGTGGATCATCAAATAGCATTGTCTAGAAGGAATAATCAGACAACATGGCGGGGGTTAATTCGCATTGCGACAAGTGCCGCATGTAGTTTAAAAAGTAATCTGTATGGAAGCGTTTAAAATATTACAAAAAGGACCTTCTTAGGTTCATAAGTTGTATTACAACAGAGCCATTTTACAATGCTTTACTTGCATAAGTCAATTAGCATTAAAGGTCAGAAATTTTCGGCACAATACTGTTACGATACACATCCTCATTTGACCACAATGTGGTAATTTTTGCATTATAAATATAAACTTCTGTTAAAGATAAACTTTGGTATATGAAGACAAAATCGAATTAATTCTGGCCAAGACGGCCAAGTCCATTTTTCTTTAAAGTGGAATAAAAATTTTAAATTAAACTTGCTTTGGAGTAATTATTAAACAAAATGAATTAAATAAAATGCTCGCAGAATTATTATTTTCCTCACATCGGAAATAAATGCTGGGTTGTGAGTGTGTTAATAAGTTATGGCCAGTTTGAATACACTGACCCATACACAGAATTAATGCTTCTTAAACAATAAAATTAAAATCACCTGCCAGAACAGTGGAACCTTTTTAATTTAAATTCAATTCTATTTATAAATATGAAGACGTCTAATGGTGCTTCTTTTACAAATTTCACTGTCTCTTAACAATTGTCAGAGAGCCAATTACTTGCAAGCAAACAAATAATTTCAAACGTGATTTTTGTTTAATCGCCATTGTCGTCATCGTTTATTGTTTGATTTTTTTCTTTATCTACTGTCCGATGTTTAATCGCAAATTGGCTTTGCTTTATTGTTGTTGTTGTGGTGGTGGTGGTGGATGTAGTAGTTATTGTTATTGGGCAGAGGGAAGGGGGAAGGTATCTCCCTCTTTTTTTTTATAAACAATTTATTTAATTTTTGTTTTGTTGTATTATCATTGTGAATAAATACAAGGCTGACCATTATTGTTTAGTTTAGATGTGGTCTAGACTTGCTGTAAAACGGGTGGAAAGTTTCTTAATTTAGTTGTTAGATTTGAACCTGTTACAAGGATTAAAAAGGATTAAAATTATTAAAAAAAAATTAAGAAAAATGCTTAACCGTTTCAATATATTAATCGTTTTAAGTTTAAACGCTTGGCTGGTGTTAGCAGCACCCCAGCAGGAGCCCGCAAAAGAAGTTACAGAAATACGTGAGTGAAGTTCCAATAACGAGAAAAAAAACCATAAAAACCAAAGAAAAAACCTATGTTTCATACCTAAAAAATGGATTTTTTAATAAATAATTAATCATCCATCAAAGGATGAAATTTTGTGTGTGAACAAAAACAGTGAAAGTGCAAATTCAAGTATGATTGATTGCCTTTGCAGGAATTTATTAAATTTTTCAAATTCCATTGGATACAGTGTAAAAAAATATAAGAAATGGCAATCTTTTCAAATTGTTTTTCTGGGTAAATTTAAAGATTAAATCAACAGAGTGTCTGGGTTAGGAGGCGGACTTTCCTTGAACGATATAAGCAGAAAATAGGCCCATTGGTGATACTGCCAATCAATCTCTAATACAATGATTAAATATTCCTTATAGGAAACCACCCCGTTTGCAAAATAGGTCTTGCTGTTGAATTAATCTTTATTGCAGAGAGTTCAGTCATAAATGGCAGATGCTGAGAAGTCAAGAACCTCTGCTTATCCAAGACAAAAGCTAACATATGGGGTGAAAGATAATCTCTACCTTATTCTTACACACACAGTTCCAGCAGAAGTCATAAAGAATGCCGAGCGATTTAAAGAAAGAAGATTATGGGTCCAGAAGAGCTTAGTAATGTAGTACGTACTGCAACTCCTGCAGGAGTCGTTTGAGGGAATATCGGCATGCCATCCAATAGGATAGCTGCCTGTGAGAACCTCAATAAACAAATTTAAAGACAGAAGACAGACAATCAATCCATGTCAGGGCAGCAGAACCTAGCAATATTGAACGTACGCTCATGCTGTTAACGAATTTGAGCCTCTCAGCAAATAGACTGGAGCTATACCCGGTTTAACTGAATATGCCCTTTGTTTTGATAAGTAATTTCCGATGCTTTCCGTATGTCTAGGAACTCATATTCAAATATATGATCATATTCCTATGAATGATCCAGACTTTCCCGTAGAAATCCCCGGTATTTGTTGATCTCATCCAACAGAATCCAAATCGAGTAGCTAGAACACTTGGGCACTAGTTGAGTTGGCTTTGGCCTGTAGTTGATTGAATGATTTACATCAACATGAAACACTTTTTCACATACAGGACACAGGTCAGGTATGGTGTCTTTTGTTCTAGGCCAGTACGAGTTAAATAATGGGCAATTTTTTAAGAGCTATAGGCAAATTTTTCCAAAAAAAAAAACACATAAAATTCAGAAAAATGCATGAAATCTTTATTTGAATCGATAGTACAACGGTCCATATAATTTAATGTTTGAAGATTATTTCATGCAAATGTTGACCGCGACTGCGCCTCAAATGGTCCATCCGCTTAGTCCAATTTTGGCATAATTTTTCCAACATTTCGGCCGGTATCTCACGAATAAATGCTTCAATGTTGTCTTCCAATGCGTCAATTGAAACGGGCTTGTCTGTATAGTATATGAGCTTTAACATAGCCCCACAAAAAATAGTCTAAAGGCGTTAAATCGCACGATCTAGGCGGCCAATTGACCGCTCCCGAACGTGAAATCTTCGTCCAACTTTCCAAGAGCCTATTCACCAAAAATAATGAGTTGCGGTAGATCGTTCGGCTTCAATTCTTGCACCAGCTGTATTTTTAAAGGCTTCACACCTAAATCCTTCCGCAAAATTTTCCACGTTGTTGAGTAACAGAGGCCCAATTGCTGCGAACGGCGAGGAATCGATAATTGATGGTCATCATCATTAACACTGGCCGATACAGCTGCGATATTTTCTTCAATTCGCATTCTACGTAAGCGTGTTGGTGGTTTAATGTCCAACAATGTAAATTTGGTGCGAAATTTAGTCACAATAGCCCGAATAGCCGCTTCAGTGGGTCGATTAAACTGACCATAAAATGGAAGAAGCGCGCGATGAACTTTCTTAACAGAGCACGCATTTTGATAATAAAATTCAATGATTTGCAAGCGTTGTTCGTTTGTAAGACGATTCATGGTTAAATTAGAGACCAAACTGAAGATGTTTGACAGTGAAACAAAACACGAAACGTGCGTGAGCTGTTTAAACCAGTGTTGCCAAAAAGATAATAGCTAAAAAAATCACCCGTTATTTTGCATCCATCCTGAACAGAGTTGCATCAACCCTTTTAGTTTTCAATCGGTTGACCTCCGAGGACATTCCAGAAAAAACTGCTTTGAGAGAATGGTATTGTGGGCTCTGTATCCACATACATCTGTCATCTGTACTTAGCTCATAATGATTTTAAGGATATATTTTTAATTTTTCACTTAATCTTGGTGTTCATACCGACGTAGCATTTCAGTCATTCCAGCCACTAATTTTGTTTGTAGTGAATAACGTTTCCTTTCACATATGTTAAGTACTATCGGTTAAGGAATTGGTGAACTGGTGCTCATTTCACATTCTGTCGCTGCTTGCAGTGGCGTGCTTAGGCGACCTTAAAAGGACCCAAATCTGTTTCACTCCATATAGTGCCATTTATGATTGAATATTCGATAAATGGGAAAAACAAAACTTAGAAACAAAACTTAGAATAAAAACTTTTGGTTTCTGCGGTAATTTTTTTTTATAAAATTCTCTAAAGTATATAGGCATGTCGCCGTGGTCTAGTAGGTAGTGTGTTGGCTTATTAGACGAAAAGCCAGGGTTCGAGCCCCAGGCCAGACATCAAAATAAAATACAAAAAGTATTTCTTCGGCGACTTTCTCTCAGCAGGTTTCTGGCAAAAGCTCTGAGAGTAAATAAAAATTGCCATGAAAAGTTTCTCAAAAAACTGTCGTTCGGAGTCGACTTTAAACTGTAGGCCCCGCCACTCATGTATAAAATTAACACACACAACATAAGTGGTGTGAGAAACTAGGTCGTAATCCTGACTGAAGGGTTGTAATGACCAATTATGTATGTATATAGGCATGTATTTAGAAAGTTTGTATGACACAAGTGTTACTATTTGATCAATAGTGAGAATTCAGAATAGCGTCACCTTTTTAAAATAGGAAACAGTCAGTATTTGTTTAATAAATAAATAAATTTTGTATTTCCTCAATAGACCTTTCAAAGCTACTACGAATATAGCGAAGTATTTTCCCCTATTAACGGCGTTAATCAAGTGTAAATATTGGCGTGCATTTAAACAAACACTTGGCATGACCGTTGACTGAAATTACTTACTATGCAGGCGGCAGTAAAAAAATACAGATTTTGTAGTAACTCTTCTGTATTTCAGTATTTAAGTTTATTTTTATTTTTTTGTAAATTAGGGAGTATAAGGAGTTACAATACAAAAAATCTACAAATTACTTGCACTTTTTCTCTTTCAATTTATAAAACAAAACAAAAAATCGTGATTAAAAAAAAAATTTTTTTTATTCACATGAACTTGACATTGAATTGTTGTTTGTTTGTGTATCTCTTAACTATTAAAAGATTTTTTTTCGTATTTTTGTATACAAAAATATTTTATTTGTCAACATGACTAAGAAATTTCAAATTGGGAATGAATAGCAAATTAAATACAGGCATAAAATATAGGTTTAATGATAATGAAACCATTCGTGCACGTTTTTATTTTTTTGAATAAAAATTCATGTGAATGGGCTGTAAAGCCATAAACAAATGTCATGCTGTGCGGAATAATGATGAACTGTTTAAAGTAATTTTTTTTTATTGACGTTTTTTAATCGAAAATTTACATGAATTTGTTTCATTTTTTTTCTTGTTATTTTTTAATTAAAATTTAATTAAAAGCTTTGTAGATTAGCTTGTAAATACTTTGTTTTTCTATTTTGGGGAACAGTTATTGATAAATGAACATATTTTTTAAAAAAAGTTTGTTTCTTAAGTCTTTTGTTTTAAAGTTAATCGAAAACTTTATTACAAAAGTTTGTTCTTTTAGACTCTTGATAAAAAGGCAACAATGGAAGGTCATAAATACGCATTTGATTTTACTATTCATGGTATCAAACAATGCTGGCCTGATATGGACTGTCTTCTGCCTGTAAATTTCTTTATTGCGATTCTCACAGGCAGCTATCCTATTGGAAAGCATGCCGGCAGACTTGACATTTCCTCAAAGGACTTCTATAGGAGTAATGGATTTGAGGCAGAAGAAGAGAATTGCTTTCATCTCTTGCCGTACGTGCTACATTGCTAAACTCTTCTGGACTGATAGGTGCTTCCGACGGTTTGCGAATGTATCCAGAAGTTTAGGAGTCGTAATCTCTTTTTTATAGCAACTTAACTGAGCACTATTCAGCCAATCTCAGGGGCTTTACTGTCTTTTAGCGCTTCTTTCGAATTCCCAGTTAATTTTATGCATGTGTGGCGGGCCCTAAGTTTAAAGTCGATTCCGAACGACAGATATTTGAGAAACTTTTCATGGCAATTATATTTTTTCTCTCATAGTTCTTGCCAGAAATCTGCTGAAAGGAAGTCACCGAAGACATACCTTTTGTATTTTGTTTTGATGACTGGCCTGAGGCCCGAACCTTGACTTTACGTCTAATAAGCCAACACACTACCTACTAGACTACGGCGACTTCAACATGCATAAAATTAACACACACAACATAAGTGGTGTGAGAAACAAGGTCGTAATCCTGACTGAAGTGTTGTAATGACCAATTATGTATGTATGTCGAATACCCAGTGTGCCCCAAACTGTGTCGATCAGTCGTTACGTCCTATCTTTCTGTGTGCTGTGCACGGAGACAGACTTAAGTCCGATAAAACTATAAAAAAGTTTCGTTCTTAAGTTTTTTGTTTACAAAAAATTAAATCTGCTTAAAAAAATAAACACTACCAACGTCTCTGGACTATGCCAATTAAAGAAAACAGAAAATCTGTTTTAATTATTGGTATTTATTGGTGTATTTATATATATATGTTCCTCTTACTCCTCTAGGGAGCATAGGGCCGCAACAAGTTGGTTCCAGTGAATTCGATCGTCAGCGCGGTGTTTCACTTCGTTCCACTGTAGATGTAGTTTGGATAGTTCGGTTGTGATTTAGCGTTTCCAGGTGTGTGATGGTCGTCCGATGCGCCTGCTTCCCTGGGGGTTCCAATCAATGGCTTTCCTTGTGTTGTCATCTAATGGCTTGCGAAGAGTGTGCCCAAAGCCAGCCCCACTTGCGTCTTCTTATTTCCATCTCTATTGGTTGTTGGTTTGTGTCTGACCAGAGTTGGGCATTGGATATTATGGAGGGCCAGTAAACACGCATGATTCTACGCAGGCATTTGTTCACAAATACTTGAATAGACTGGGAATCTCGGGGTGCCATGTTCCACGTTTCGCAACCGTAAAGTAATGTGGATTTGACGCTGGAGTTGAAAATTTTAATTTTGGTGCGTCTCGATATGTTAGACGATTTCCAAACGGGGTTAAGTTGGGCAAAAGCTTTGCGTGCCTTATTAATGCGGCTGGCAATATCTGCTGATGAACCGCCGGATTTATCGATTATACTGCCTACATAGCAGAAGGACTCCACTTCATCAATTTCCTTGCCGTATATTAGGAATTTCCCTGTTGCGTTAGCATTCATTCTGAGCGATTTAGTTTTGTGGATACTCATCTTTAATCCAGCTAACTTTGGTAGATCCAGTTGAAATGTATTTGGAGTTCTTAAGCGTTTTTTTTCTAAAAAGTTATACAAAAAATTTACTCGGAATCGTAGGAAAAGATCGAGTCATAGATAATAATATGATTTAGCGACCATATTCGAGGGATTTTAGTCTCTTGTACTTTTTCCTTCTTACAAAACGCAACTGATTGTTGTATTAAGATGTCCTTATCCTTGCAGGCATAGCGTTGAGGGGAAGAGCTTCTTAAAATAATTCTATTTTACGTTTCGTTAGATATTTTGCCGAATTTTTTCTTAACTTTCTTTTTGTATTATTTGTTAAAAATTTCCTTTTAATTCGTTTGTATTTTTTTTTATTGATTTTCAACAATTTATTTTCCACCATCCAGCCAGCGATATAATCATTTGCACTGAAGCCGATGCAAATATTAACGAATGCATACGCAATTCTTTTACGCAAATGTTGCCAAAAGCTAAAGCCGGTATACCTGAATTGAATTTGCCACCCTTGGATCCATTTGCAGTTGACAAGGCCAACTATCAGTTCTCAACTAGTAGTTTGCAAGGCAAAGTAGGTGTGCGTAATATTAAGATAGTCGGCCTTAGCGATACCACATTCGAATCGATTGATTTTAAAAAGGATGGCGACAAAATCACTTACCAAATGAAGACAAAGACACCGAAAATTGTCATTGATGGCAAATATAAGGCTGAGATCAAAATAAATGATGCCAAAATGAATGCAAAAGGAGATTTTAATGTAACCATGAGTAAGCATTCGAAAATTGTTTCTTTTCTGTCATCTAAAATGAATCGTTTTTTTATTTAATCAAACAGCTGATATCGATGCCATTGTCATGTCTGAATCCGAGCTCTATGAACGCGATGGTAAAAAGTATTTACGTGCATTGAATTTCAATATTGAGCCCACTTTAGGTGATATGCATTTCTATGCCACCGGCTTGGTACCAGATCCAACATTAAGTAAGTTTCTCTCTCTCTCTTTGTTTATTTATTTGTTTTTAATCGTCATATTTTTCTTTTTTTAGATGATGCTGTTCTGGACTTTATTAATCAAAATTGGCGTACCACGTACAAAACCTTAATAGCTGAGAGTCGTTCAACTTGGGAACCCGAATTCTTAAAAATCACCAATGAATTCTTCTCTCACATACCTTTTGATTTGATACTCCCTAAAAATTAATTTCAATTGCTGTGTTTAATAACTATTAAGGTGTTGTTGTTATAAGTTGAAATTGTTGTAAAGTTAAGTATAAAACAAAGCTTTAAAGTTTTATAGAGGCTTATGTATGCATAGATAAGATCATTTGATAAGAATAAAATATGATGAAATTTGAAATTTTTATTCCATAATTCTCTTAGCTGGCCTTTGAGAAGAGGTCTTCTATTCAGAAAAGAAAGTAAAGTTTTTATTCTTTGCAATTTTTTATGTTTTCTGCGGCATATATTTATCAAATAATTATAGTAAATAGACCTTCTGTAACATTCTGTGCGGAAATCTTTCAGGAAGAGCCGCTTTTACTTAATGACTCTTCAATAAAGATATCTGGATTAGGCAATTAGGTATTAGGATTGTAGTCGCCGTAGCCTAGTCGTTAGTGCGTTAACTTAAAGGGTCCGTCAAATAACTTTTTTTTTTTTAAATGCTTTAAAAGAAAACTACTGAATATTTTCTCAAATTTCTTTTTTTATTTGAAAGTACAATCCTTCCGGTTAATAATGGAAAATAATTTCATTCAAATGGCTGCCTCGGCTGGCCATGCAGTAGCATACACGATCGGTCCAATTTTTAAGCACATTATCGATTGTGTGCAGCTGCATTTCACCAATGGCTTCACGAATATTGTCCTTTAAAGCGTCAATTGTCTAAGGCTTGTCGGCGTAACACTTATCTTTGACGGCACCCCACAAATAATAGTCCAACGGTGTCAAATCGCAGCTCCGAGGTGGCCAAACGACATCAGCTCTGCGGCTGATAATGCGATCTTCAAAAGCAGGACGCAAAACATCGAGTGTAGCTTCGGCTGTGTGGCACGTACCGCCGTCCTGTTGAAACCTAATGTTGCCGATAGTCTTCTCTTCAATTTTTGTGAACAAAAATTCGTTCAACATGGCCCGATAACGATCGCCATTGACTGTAACGGCCACTCCTTGCTCATTTTCGAAGAAAAATGACCCAATTATGCCTCTGGACCAAAATCCGCACCAAACAGTGCGTCGGCTTTTCAATGTATGCGTGCGGGTTTTCTGTGCCCCAAAGGCGACAATTTTGCTTGTTTACATACCCGCCAAGATCAAAATGAGCTTCATCTGAAAATATGATTTTTTTTTGCCAAAATCTGCATCTTCTGTAAGTCGATCGCAGGCCCACTTAGCGAAGCGAAAACGCATTGGATGGTCAATTGGCTTCAACTCCTGAACCAATTGGACTTTGTATGGCTTCATACCAAGGTCTTTATGCAAAATTCGTCTCAATGATGTCTCCGAAATGTTCAATTGTTAAGAACGACGGTGAATTGATGTTGATTGCGTTTCACGCACACTTTCTGCCACAACAGCAATATTCTCGGGTGTACGCACTGTTTTTGGCTTTTCACGCTTTGGTTTATCGATGAGGATGCCAGTTTCTTTCACTTTTTTCACAAGATAACGAACATACGGAGCTGATGGTGCTTCTCTTCTTCCAAGCAATATTTCCCAGCGTTGTTCAAGCGTATACACAACCATATTCGTTGAGCGGAAGGATAAAACTAATTACCTGTCAAATCAGACATGAGCTAAGTGTTACCATTCACGAAATAAGCACTAGTTGAAAAAAAAAACGTTAGATGGCGGACCCGATATTAAACGTGAAGGCGCCTCGGTTCAAACCCCAGCTCAGACATCTCCAGCTAAACGAAATATGAAAAAATATTTCTTTGGTGACTGCCTCTCAGCAGATTTCTGACAAGAACTCTGAGAGAAAATACAATTGCCATGAAAAAGTTTCTCAAAAATCTGTCGTTCGGAGTAGACTTTAAACTGTAGGTTCCACTCATTAACACACACAACATAAGTGGTGTGAGAAACTAGGTCGTAATCCTAATTAAAGGGTTATAAAGACCATTTATGTATGTATGTATGTATGGATTAGGCAACCTTAGGCCACTTGAAGCACAGTTTATTTGAGTCCATATGTATGTACAATGTAGCAGCCCAGGTATCTTTTTCCAGTACGACATAATGCTGGGCAGGCAGTCAAGAGGTGAAGAACAGTTTCCTTTTCTTTCTCGGCTCTACAGCTCCTGCAGAAGTCATTGGCCGTATGGCCAAAACCAATGCATCTTGCATAAGTGCCCAGCAATGATTCCGACAACTCTAATAAATAAGCCGCTTTGGAGTTGAGCACACTTCCCAGATGCCTTTAATTAAGTCTAAGAGAAATTTACTGTGTTATCATATTCGAAGCCACAAAAAGTTTATGGAATCTACTACTGACAAACCAAATCTAAGCTTACAGGTTCCCAAATAAACTCGAACTCACCCGAAAATACGAGAAGATGGAAATTGATTAGGCATACACATAAACAGTCCATCGAAATCTGTAGAGAGGCAATACATCGCAAAGGGAAGTATTAAAAAAGACATGTCACGATTGAATATTATTCAACGCGGTTAAAAACAAAAGAAGGAAATAAATGGCAAAAATGCCTCCTTTTCAATTTACTTAAGAGATTTCCAACGTCTCGGAGACTGGGGCAAGTTTCCATGTAATTGAGTCGTGATATTGTATTTCTTCCTATAGGAAGCTTCTCTATATCTTGACGCACTCTAATGTAGTCATGATGTCTGCTTTCTTCCGCTAGTAGGAATAATTTTCCCAAAGTATCGCAATATCCTATCAAACTTTATTGTCATCCATAACAATCATCACTGCATACCATATGGCCTTAAGTTTTGCCTTAAAGGCGCTGCAATGATCTTGAAGCCTTATGGAAGGAGCTATAACCACTTCGAAAAGGTGCCAGCACCCATAAAGCCATCTAGTTTCGAAACTTGCGGGAGCATTTCTATGGGGTGGGTCACGACGTACGTCACACCTTTTTGCCATGGACGTTCTAAGCTTCCTTGAGAAGTCATGTTGTGGCGAACAATTGTGGATACCAATATATGCTTTGGGGAATAGGTCCCAAAGGTCCCAATAATTTTTATTTTTATTTAAAAACAAACACGTTTATCTCGATGAATAAGCCTGTAATAGAAATATTTTGAAAATTTTTTTCCATTAGCTTTTGATTAAGCAAAGCTTTTAGCAAGTTTCTGTCTTAAGTCTTTTGTTTTTCTATAGAATTTTACAATTAAAATGTTAGTTTTGGTTTTTCTGCTTAAGCATTTTGTTTAATTGAAAGTTAATGATTTTTGATTTGCAACATTTATTTAACAGAACCTGTTCACACTGGCAATTGGTTTTTGTTCGTACAATTATTTCTTGTTTGCAATTGCATATGTACACACAGCATTTGTATTCTAACATGACTTAATGCTGTCAAGCCTGCATTAGCCCATACTGGCTGTGTTTAAATTTTTAATTCATTTTTAATTATTCCAATCGATCGAACGACACTTTTTCCCAAAGTCCCACCCTTATGGCGTCTATAATGTTTCCTGTAGTCAATGTTGATGGTTGATTTGGAGTGTTTTTTTGTTTGTTTCTGTTTCATATTCATTTTCATTCTAATTGTCATCGCAGAATTTCAATAAAACCATTGTAAATCAATTAAATGCAGTTTAAATGCCGTTGAGATTTGTGGCGAAACGGTTGGTTTTGAATTGCTTGTGATACCATGTGGCAGATACGTAATCTAGTAATTTTTGTTATCCTCAATTTATTTTGTATTGTTGTTCACGCAGCTGTAGAACAAGTGGCAAGTGAGTAGCTTAAATTGTAAACAAAAACAAAAAAAATCATTTTAAATAAAAAAAGCCTGTCTTTAGTTTATGGCATCAAAAAACTGGGCCTTGTTTGACCTTGAATGTTGTTGTTGTTAAAAAAGGTGACAAAAAAATCAAAAAAAAAAAATAATTAAAACAAACGTGATGCAACATTTACATATGAAAACATTAAACTTGAATATTGAGCCCCTGTTCTGTAAATTGCATACCAAAAAGTGTATTTAAACGTGCAACATTGGAATTTTTGAGGAGAAACATATAATCTAAATTATTACGTGGGTAAATATTGAGATCGACCTACTAGAGGTAGAAAGCAAACATCATGACTACATTCGAGTGCGTCAAGATATAGAGAAGCTTCCTATAGGAAGGAATACAATATCACGACTCAATTACATGGAAGCTTGCCCTAGTCTCCGAGAAGTTGGGAATCTCTTAAGTAAATTGAAAAGGCGGCTATTTTGCCATTTATTTCCTTCTTTTGTTTTTAACCTCGTTGAATAATATTGGAGTCGTGGCATGTCTTTTTTAATGCTTCCCTTTGCGATATATTGCCTCTCTACAGATTTCGATAGAATGTTTATGTGCATGCCTAATTAATTTCCATCTTCTTGAATTTTCGGGTGAGTTCGAGTTTATTTGGGAACCTGTAAGTCCAGATTTGTTTAGCCTGTAGTAGATTTCATAAACTTTTTATGGCTTCAAATACGATAACCCAGTAAATTTGTCTCAGACTTAATTAAAGGCATACGGAAAGTGTGCTCAACTCCAAAGCAGCTCATTTATTAGAGTTGTCGAAATCATTGCTGGGCACTTATGCAAGATGCATTGGTCTTGGCCATACGGCCAATGACTTCTGCAGGAGCTGTAGAGCCGAGGAAGAAAAGGAAAACATTCTTTACTTCTTGGTAGACTGCCCAGCGTTATGTCGTATTCGGAAAAGGAACCTAGGCTGATACATGAACTCAAGTGACCTGATATTGCTTCTTATAACCTAATGAAGTCGCCGTGGTCTAGTAGGTAGTGTGTTGGCTTATTAGACGAAAAGCCAGGGTTCGAGCCCCAGGCCAGACATCAAAACAAAATATAAAAAGAATTTTTCGGCGACTTCCTCTCAGTAGATTTCTGGCAAAAACTCTGAGAGTAAATACAAATTGCCATGAAAAGTTTCTCAATAAATAAAAATCTGTTGTTCGGAGTCGACTTTAAACTGTAGGTCCCACCACTCATGTATAAAATTAACACACACAACATAAGTGGTGTGAGAAACTAGGTCGTAATCCTGACTGAAGGGTTGTAATGACCAATTATGTATGTATGTATGTATGTATAACCTAATCCAGATATTTTCCTTTAAAGATTGTCGCATTTCACAGAAGAGTTATTCACTAAATTTAATTGCTATTGTATGGAGTCATAGAAAATATATGCCGAAGAAAACATAAAAGTTTTTCAAGGAATAAAAATTGTCTTTCCTTTTGAATGCATCCCTTTGTGATGTATTGCCTCTCTACAGATTTCGATTGACTGTTTATGTGTATGACTAATACAATTCCATTTCCTCCTTTTTATCAATAAATATACTGGCGATTTGCTTCACAGCTTTTAATCATTTCCATTCATCTGTGGATGCCTAGTCAGAAATGTTATAAGCCTTCTGAACATTTGATCCTTTTTAGCAGTTAAGGGCAATGTCGGAGGGAAGTTAGGGTTATTTACGATGTTTAAGAATGCTTCTTGAATAGCTAGAGAAGATCGTCTGTCCATTGTTGTTACAATAGTGCCCTGTTCTTCCTTTAGCACTCGGCTTTAATAATATCTTCCATCAGTAATTACTCTCATGGTGTTTAATGATTTTATAATAGACTTCCAGGTATTCTCGCAAGCATAAGCTTGAGTCCAAAAGAGTACAGTCGATACATAACATAATTGGTCATTACAACCCTTCAGTTAGGATTACGATCCAGCTTCTCACACCACTCATGTTGTGTGTGTTAATTTCATACATGAGTGCCGGGACCTACAGTTTAAAGTCCACTCCGAACGACAGATTTTTGAGAAACTTTGCAGGGCAATTTATTTACTTTCAGAGTTTTTGCTAGAAATCTACTGAGATGAACTCGCCGAAGAAATACTTTTTGTATTTTATTTTGATGTCTCACCTGGGGTTTGAACCCTGGCTTTACGTCTAATAAGCCAACACACTACCTACTAGACTACGGCGACTTCGACATTCGATAAGCGAGCTTTATTAGCCTGTCCTACTGGGAGGCAGACGCTTTTTTCTGTCGAACATTACGAGTAACCTCCTGCTATTGGAGCTTTATGCCATTTAGAATTTTTACTCCGGAATATCTCAAACAATGCCATCGAGGCTTAACACTCTTTACTCTCAAACCGACCCTGTTGGCCAATCTTGAGCTTCCTCTCTCGTGATAATTAACGCATACTTAATACACCACACTGGAGAGTAGGAGTTAAATTATAATCGTTCTTCAGTAGCTACATACCCTGCAGTGCCAATAACGTTTTCTTGCATTGCAAAGAAGGGTGGTGTGCGATAAATTAATTGAATTTCTAACAGAGGTTGAAACTTTTTTCATGCTTGTGTCTTCAGTCTTTTGTTTAATGTTTCAATAGAGATACTTTAGGTGAAAATTTATGAAATGAAAAATGTTATGGAAAGTAATTGCGAAAACTATTGAAAAGAATTACTAGTAAATAATTTTGAGGTGGCTCTTTCACACATTACTTGTTAATTCTATTATTTAGATGTTAATTTATGTAAATTAATTTAAAATATGAAATAAAATAGCCGTCGTTAATTGCATAGATTACAATTTGTTCTATAGTAATTATTCTAGGCAATTATTCCTAGTCCTACTTTAAAGTTATGCGTTTAGATAAGTTTTATTGTAGAAATATGCAGATATTCCACTTAAACTAACTGGGAATTGTTAACAACAATTAATTTTTAAACAAATGACAGTTTATACAGGAAGTTTATACGATAAATTTAAATAAATTTATATCAAACCATCAAGTAATTAAAAAAAAACCTGTGCAATAGAATTGTCTCTTTGTCAACAGATTTGTTTATTTATAAATAATAAGTATTTATTAATTAAACAATTTTTATAATTTTGCATTAAAATTATATATTAAAAGTCACCATTTTAGATTATATTTTAAAAGATAAAAGTAAACAAAAGAAAAAGGTTGTTGCACTCGAATTAAATAAATTTAATTTTAATAATATGCACTAAAAAGCTAGACAAAGTTTTAAACAAAACTTTAATTGACACGTTTCATTATAAAAAAAAAATAAATAAAAAAAAATTATTTTTAAATGTCTTGGTTAAAACTTGTTTAAGGTTTTCAAAAACACAATTAAAATAAACGAAATGTTGAAATAAAAACTTGATTGATCACATGGAAAATATTTCTTTAGCATGTTACTGGTACTTTAATGGTATCTGAATTGTTACTTGACTTATTCGTATTAGAGATTTAAGATATCCGTACCATTCGAATCTAAAAAAAAATATATATATAAGGTGCGGCAAATAGGCCACAAACATCCTAAGCACACGTGACAACCATCTGGCTGCCAGTCTTCTCATTAACAAAATTGGGTTTAAAATGTAATGGTCTGACTCATCATTTCAATCAACTCACGCATCTTCAGTCGGCAATCAACCAATACCTTTTTTATGGGTATTTGTAATAATTTCTGGTGAGGACCTTCAATTAGTCGACCGACCGATCGTTTAAATAATGTCACTCAGTAATTTATACTCGTAATCGTAGGTATAGGCTCCATCAAAGTAGAATCTAAACGGGCTTTAATATCGGTTGTATTCTCATTATGTCCAGTTAATTAAGTCCACTATGCAATGCATGCACATGCTTGCCATTAGGAAAGATCATTTGTTTCGAGCCATTTCAACAAATTCTTCATAGAAAATGCAAGTCATCGTTAAATTTTCTATATAAAGTGCAAATCGTCGATAAATTTTCTATAGAAAATGCAAGTCATCGATAAATTTTCTATAGAAAATCCAAGTCATCGATAAGTTTTCTATACAAAATGCAAGTCATCGATAAATTTACTATGGAAAGTACAAGTCATCGATAAATTTCCTATAGAAAATGCAGATCATCGATAAATTTTCTATAAAAAGATGCAAGTCATCGATAAATTTACTATAGAAAGTACAAGTCATCGATAAATTTTCTATAGAAAATGCAAGTCATCGATAAATTTACTATAGAAAGTACAAGTCATCGATAAATCTCCTATAGAAAATGCAGGTCATCGATAAATTTTCTATAGAAAATGCAGGTCATCGATAAATTTTCTATAGAAAATGCAAGTTATCGATAAATTTTCTATAGAAAATGCAAGCCTTCGATAAATTTTCTATAGAAAATGCAAGTCATCGATAAATTTTGTATACTTGGAAAATGCAAGTCATCGATAAATTTTGTATACTTGGAAAATGCAAGTCATCGATAAATTTTCTATAGAAAATGCAAGTTATCGATAAATTTTCTATAGAAAATGCTATGTCCTATGATTTAGTTTCGCGCAGTTCCGTAAGGGTTGTCAAGAATTGAGTATGAAAGACCGTGTCCTCCTGCAGTTCCATCTAGTTAATGGGCAAGAATAGAGAGATTAGGTACTGAAGGTCCAGGCAAGAGAGAAAAACGAGTTGTATTTCCCTCTTGGAGTAAGATTTGATCAGCTTTACCTAACGGTTGAACAGGTCTTTCTAGCCAGGACTGGAATGGAGGAAAATTTTTTATACCCTAATTCGCTTCTTCTTTAGAAATCATGTGAAGATGCGTCTAGCCAACAGATATAACCCCTAGTAGGCAGTATCTCCAGTGATAGAGATCAAGTAGAAAATGTCCTGGCGACTGATCAGGTCATTTCTTCGACTCGGCACTAGGATATGAAAGACGGTTTTCTACCCCAACTTGCAGTTTCTCCAGAAATCGTGTGAGGAGGCGTCAAGCGAACATATTTGTCCCCTAGTGGGCGGTATCTCCAATGATAAAGATTAAGTAGAAAATGTCCTGACGATTGATCGGGACATCCCAACAAGCAACTTCTGCAGAAATCGTGTGATGAGGCGTTTATCCCACATGAAATGCCTCCATAGTAGGAAGAGAGAGTGAATTGTTTCCTTTTCCTTAGAATAAGATTCTTCGACTAGCTTTACCCGGCGGTTGACCAGATTGTCTCTTTTAAGCGATATTTACTGTCAACTGACTTTTTCTCTCTTTTTATATTTTAGCCAACGACATACCAACCTGCAATGAAAAGGATGACAATATCAACGACTGTCTACTTAAGGTGTTTCAGTATATGATACCACGTTCTAAGGATGGCATACCGGAACTGAATGTACCACCCATGGATCCATTTGTTATTAATCGCACCAGTTACGTATTCTCACATCCAATATTTGATGGCAAACTGTCGGTGCGTAATATGAAAATCCATGGCTTAAGTAAAATAAAAACCTCACAAGTAAATTATAAACGTGAAGGTAAAGGCAGCTCAATGACAGTACAATCGTTCATACCGAAAATGTTTGTCGAAGGCACGTATAAGGCTAAAGTACGTATCAATACGGCCAATATATCATCCCGAGGGCCATTTAATGTGACATTAAGTAAGTAAAGCAAATGCAAACACTGGATTTTTTTATTGTTTTTGTTATTGTTTTTCTTTTTATTTAAGCCAACATTAATGTAACAACTGAAGGCTCGGCTGATTTGAAAAAGAATGAAAAGGATGGCCATCTTTATATGCATTTGACCAGCGTCAATGTGGATCCCACTATAGGCAATATGGTGTTCCTGGCAGATGGTTTAATGCCAGAGCCTTTACTAAGTATGGTTTATTGTTTCTTTTTTTATTTTTAAAATTTTTGTGGATCTAAAAACATTTTCTTTTTTTGTGTTGCTTTCCAGATGAAGCCATTTTAGAGTTTGTCAATCAAAATTGGCGTTCCATTTATAAAACCATTCTACCAGAGACTAGAGCTGCCTGGGAGCCAGAGATTGTTAAACTGGGCAATGAATATTTCTCCCATGTACCAGTTGATACGTTTTTGAAGGAATAAAGGCCGTGTTTTATATTTTTTATTTTCTTTTAAATTTAAACTAAAAATTTGAATTTTTTGGCACACATTTTGGTTAACAGAGTAGTATTGTTTTTATGAAGAAATCCCTGTGTATACATATCTATTCTAATGTATTATTAATCGTATTGTTAATAAAGAAAGGGTTTTGCTAACAAATTTCAATTTAAGAACATAAAATTTGGTTTGATTGTTGTCGGGACATGGCTAAATTCCATCACTGCTAGCTTTGTAAAAGGCTAGGAAGTAGATATCATCAATACACGGAACCTTTAGCTAGCTCTAGCTGGAGAGTTTAGGAACTCCGATAACAAAATTTAGAAATTTAAGGAGAACTTTATGGGAGAAACACATAAAGAACTTTAGTTTATAATTAGATTAGGTTAGGTTGGAGGACGTCTACTTGCCAATTAAGACAAGTAGATTACCCGGAGGTTGAATTGACCCTCTGTACAACGTCCTGGTTTCTCACACCACTTATGTTGTGTGTGTTAATTTTATACATGAGTGGTGGGACCTACAGTTTAAAGTTGACTCCGAACGACAAATTTTTTAGAAACTCTTCATGGCAATTTTATTTACTCTCAGAGTTTTAGCCAGAAATCGCCGAAGAAATACTTTTTGTATTTTGTCTTGATGTCTGGCCTGGAGCCTAATAATGTCTGGCTTTTACGTCTAATAAGCCAACACACTACCTACTAGACTACGGCTACTAATTATACGGAATCAGTATGAGCATTAGGATAGTGTGACTCAGTTCCTAGAAAAAACTAGAGACAGAGAGAGTAAGTTGCAGTTTGGCAGAATAGCCATCTGTATGTAGAATGGGATGGCCTTAGAAACTTCCGTGAGGGTATAGAATATTGCCAATAACGCATCCGAACTGATAATATCATTAAAAAAGGAGGATGATAGCTATTCAAACAGGGAATTAGAAAGCTTAGGACTTCTGTTGTGAACACATTTTTAGGAAATGGTGATAAAAGCAGGACGTAGCTAGATAACATGACAGTTTGTTTTGCTTATGGAGACAGGCAGGTTATATATGTATACTTGAAAGAGGATTAAATGGGTACTGCATAAATTTTTATTGCACAAAACGGATGGAATTTTTCCTTACCCAATAAATACAAGCCTAAGTAGTCTACCGTTGTCTAGTAGGCAGTGTGTTGGCTTATTAGACGTAAAGCCAGGGTTCTAGCCCAAGGCCAGACATCAAAACAAAATACAAAAAGTATTTCTTCGGCGACTTCCTCTCAACAGATTTCTGGCAAAAACTCTGAGAGTAAATAAAATTGGCATGAAAAGTTTCTCAAAAATCTGTCGTTCGGAGTCGACTTTAAACTGTAGGTCCCATCACTCATGTATAAAATTAACACACACAACATAAGTGGTGTGAGAAACTAGGTCGTAATCCGGACTGAAGAGTTGTAATGACCAATTATGTTATGTATGTATTGCCCTTACCCTAATTAGTCTACTTTTAACCAAAACCTAAAAACCTAGCAAAGAGATAGGCAGCTGTTCTTTCCAAAGGTGGGAGACTAAATACCCAAAATCCTTTGCACCAATTTTACCCGTCTCGTGTAGAAAACTTGGGAAAACTGTGATCGTCTACATAGCATATAGGACGGTTAAAAAAGGAGCCACTTGATCCTGCATAACAGGCGTATAGAGTTGGCCAATGTACTGATGTACCGGCAACTCTTTTAGATTTAGTGGTTGTCATTCAGAAGTTCCTAGGCATCAAGGAGATATAACAATATGAAGTCTGATTGATGTAGAAGGAGCATTTGATAATACCCTTCAGCAAAAAAAAGAAAAAAACCTAGAGGACGAAATGATAAGTGTGCGCACAACCACAGCTACTTGCACTATTTTGAGCTTGATTGTAGATGAAATGCCTAAGGAGGGCAGAAGCAGACTCTTTGTGACATCACTCAAAGAGGTCTTGAGATTGTAAGTTGTGGAATATAAGATAAACCCTAGCTAAACCACTGTAATGCGGTTTAATAATTTACGAGAAAGAAAGTATTCAGTCCTGGAATAAAATATTCGAAACCTATGGTTAAACCTGTGGTTGTTTTCCAAGCAGAAGAAAACACAAGAACGGTTTGATATACCAATACTATCTGACGAACAGGACGACGTACGAGCACTTGTCTGGAATATACTAGGCAGGCAAAATAGGGCCACCCAGGATCTGAATCCCTTATCATGTATGAATTTATGGCTTATTAGACAACAACCTATGGCTCAAACCCAAGCTCAGACATCTTAAGAAATATTTCTATGTCGACTTTCTCTCAGCTGCCATTTAGCAGAAACTCTGAAATGGAATTGCCATGACAACTTTCTCAAAAATATGTCGTATGAAGTCGACTTTAAACTGTAGGTCCCTCCACTTATGTATGCAATTAACACACACAACATAAGTGGTGTTAGAAGCTAGGACGTACTCCTATGAAAAATATTTCCCCGGCATCTTCATATCTGCAGATTTCTGGCAAAAACTCTTAGAATGAATAAAAATTGCCATGAAAAAGTTTCTCAAAAAATCTGTCGTACGTAGTCGACTTTAAACTGTAGATTCAGCAACTCATGGAGAATGTTAACACAAAAGACGTGAGTGGTATGAGAAGCTGTGTGGATTACGAGGATTCAAGGGTTGTAAAGACCAATTAAGTAAGTAAGTATGTGAGTGAGTAAGCACACTGAAGTAAGTAAGTGAGCTGAGGAGGAGAGAAGTTAAAAATGAAGTTTGGCAGGTGGAAGCGATGATGGAGAGAAGTGCAGGCTCTTCCCAAGTGAAATGGGTTTGAGGCAAATTAAGCTTGCACAGAAAGGGAGCTTTCAAGTCACTCATAGGGTCTTTCTATGGAGTTGAAGATAAAGTTTGAAAGGACTTTATTGACTTTATTGGTTAACTGCACTAAAAAAAAGATTTTAGTTATGCATTAGACCAAGTAATAATACAGTGCTACCAAGTTAAAGGTGATTTAAAGAGTCAAAAGACTTCTCTAAGTCTGTACAGACAAGGTAGAGTGTGAATATTACCACCCTGACGACTGATCCACAAGGGCATCTGTTTTGGATCTTGAATTATTTAAGCCAAACATAGACTCTGTTTAAAGAGAGTTGAGTTATTAAAAAAGCAAATTATTTTATTTAATTGCTGATATTTCTATTTGCAAATGGTTGAGGTGTTTATTTTTAATGAATTCTGTTTTATTTTTAATTTTTTTTATTTTTGTTTTAATCTGCAAATATTTTATATTTGAAATGAATTTATTTTTAATAATAAAATCTTTATAACTTTTTCAATACAATAAATAAATAAATTTTTATGCATAAAAATTGTCTCAATTTCAATTTCAAATCCAATTCCAATTTGCTAAACCGGTTCCCATTGACATTGACCAACATTTATTCTGATTATTGAGAGTCCACGGCATGTTAACATGAGTGTGTTAATAAATCTTGAGCACAAAATCTTTAAACATTGAACTCCAATAGCCGCGGCTAATAAGTTACAACCACAGAGACGTGGTTTAAATTAAAAAAATTAAGAATTTTCAAACGTAGAATACATGCATGCATGCATTAGAACCTTTTTTCTTAAACGTTTTTCTTTTTTGTTTATACGTTGAATTATTTTAAATTATTAAAAATTGTTAAAGAAAAGAAAACGAAAAAAACACTAAAAAAATGCATACAAAATTCAAGTTTATTTGATTTAATTGTTTTAAAAGTTTTTAAAAACAAATTTAGTTTTGATTGGAAAAATCTTTAAAGTTGAACAAACAGTTGGCCAAGAAACATTGAAAGATAAAGTTGTTGAAAACTTTGAAAAAATTCTACGCGTGTGTGAAAAGAAAATAAAAATGAATTTGAAATTAATTTTAATAATTATTACGGTTTGGAATATAAATTTAATAAAATGTGATGAAGGCGCGCCACCTGCATTAGATGCATTAACTGGCGCAGCAAAGGATTTACAAGCCACTACATTGCCAGAAACTTTGCTCAGCACCGTAGAACCTATAAGTTTAGCAAACAATGATCAGGATTTAATGCTAGAAACCACACCCAGTTGGGAACTAATTTATCCCGAGCAGAACTCTTCTACTCGAGCACAACCCTCCTTACCTGCTACTACCACCACCAGCACTGCAATGCCCAAAGCTGTCTTAAATTTGCCCAAATATTTTAAAGGTAATTAAAAAACTCCCATTTTATTTACTAAGACATCAAGTGTAAAGATTTCTATCACGTTTAATGAGTTCATTTCAATTTTTTTTTCTAAAATTTTATTTCCAAGCAATTAATTATTTTCTTGAACTGTAACTTAAGAAAAAAAAAAGAAGAAAAAAACTTTTTTTATTTTATTTTTTTTATTTTTTAAAAATATATTTCATTTCATTTAATTCATTTTATTTTAGTGTTTTAGTACGTGACGACCTTGAAAAAGGTCATTTGTTAGGTTTCAAATATTACATCATTTGCTTTTTAAGGCGTTTTCATTGTGAAATTTGATTTGAAACTAAAAACTGCAGTTATTAAGCAGAGAGGGTCACTCACAATAAATGTCACAGCACAGTGGAAAATATTTCGAAATAATAATTATGATGCTACGGTCGATTTAATAGCACCCTTGAGTAATTTTTAAAAATTTTAGATTTCTAAAGGAAAAATAGTAAAAAAATATACTCTTTTTAGAGCATATGTCCGTTTATATCTTTCATGGAGCATTTTAAATATTCGTCCTTTTATATTTTGCAAAACTCATGGTAGAGAATGTTCAACTTTTGCCATATTCCTACCAATGTAATGTTTTCATTGTAAAAATCGAGTTCAGTGAGAGTTAACAAGGCTGAGCATATTCAGAAATGACTCTGAGTTAAAGGATTAATATCGATCCCTAGTCAATAGCCAAAAGGGTTTATATCAGGATTGCCAACTTTTAGCGTGGGATTCGAAAATCCTTAAGTCTAGCTTTCCATTAATTTCTCATGTATGGAGTATGAGAACTGAGCGTAAGTTATTCCTGTCGCTGTTTCTCTGTCAACTGGCATTGGGAGGACACAGAAGAAAACGACCGATCGTAAAAGAACCACATAATATAATTGCTTATTACTACAGTACAGATCTACAGTTTAAAGTCGACTCCAGAACACAGATTTTTTGAGAAACTTTGTCATGGCAATTTTTATTCATTCTAAGAGTTTTTGCCAGAAATTTGCAGATATGAAGATGCCGAGGAAATATTTTTCATAGGATTACGTTCTAGCTTCTAACACCACTTACATATATTGTGTGTGTTAATTTCCTACATGAGTGGCGGGATCCACAGTTTAAAGTCGACTTCATACAACAGATTTTTGAAAAAGTTTTCATGGCAATTCCATTTTACATTCAAAGTTTCTGCTAGATGACAGCTGAGAGAAAGTCTACACAGAAATATTTCTTGAGATGTCTGAGCTTGGGTTTGAGCCATAGGTTCTTGTCTAATAAGCCTTTAATTCATACATGACAAGGGATTCAGATCCTGGGTGGCACTATTTTCCCTGCCTAATATATTCCAAACAAGTGCTCGTACGTCGCCCTGTTCGTCAGATAGTATTGGTATATCAAATCTCAAATAGTGCAGGGAGCTGTGGTTGTGAGCACCCTCATCATTTCGTCGTTTAGGTTTTTTTTGCTGAAGGGTATTATGAAATGCGTCTTCCACATCAATCACACAGTATATAGTCATATCTCCTTGATGTCTAGGAACTCCTGAATGGCAACCACTAAATCCACAAGATCTCTCGGTACATCAGTACATTGGCCAACCCTATATGTCTGTTAACCAGGATCAAGTGACTCCTTTTTTACCTTCCTACTTATATGCTATGTAGACGGTCACAGTTTCCCAAGTTTTCTACACGAGACGGGTAAAATTGGCACAAAGGATTTTGGCTATTTAGTCTCTTTGTTTCCCACCTTTGGAATGAACAGCTCCCTTCATCTTTGCTGAGTTATTAGTCTTTACGCAATAGGTAGACTACTTACATACATAATTGGTCATTACAACCCTTCAGTCAGGATTACAACCTAGCTTCTCACACCACTTATGTTGTGTGTGTTAATTTTATACATGAGTGGTGGGACCTACAGTTTAAAGTCGACTCCGAACAACAGATTTTTTCAGAAACTTTTCATGACAATTTGTATTTTAACGCTCAGAGTTTTTGCTTGAAATCTGCTGAGAGGAAGTCGCCGAAGAAATGTCTTTTAATATTCCGTTTTGCTGGAGATGTCTGACCTGAGGTTTGAAACGAGGCGTTACGTCTAATAAGCCAACACACTAACTACTAGACTGCAGTGACTTCCATAGAAGAAGAACTGTTAACATCAATTCAGACCTCAATAAGCGTAACATCGTTTATAGGCTTTTTTTGAAAGGTACTTGGATCCAATCACACGGTACCACGAGTCACACAACACGATTGATTTTGGCTTTTTTTGCTAGAAAAACTTTTAGAAAAAGTGTTTTTACATTTTGTTGACTTCAAAATGGTCCTTATTGTTGGACTACATTAAAAACCATGTCTACGCGAATAGTCCTTTAGGTAGTGAGAAAGGTGGCCGTCCACTCAAAGAAGTTGCAATAGACACTCGTCAACCAGGACTATTTCCTTTTGTCCTGACGCGTATGCAATATCGTACTGTCTAGTACTACCTCCAATAACCAACCGAGAGTACTGCCTTGTAGATAGAGCAGACTATTCGTGTGCCCCCTTTCTAGGTAAGAGGACGTGTACTTGTCAATTAAAATAAGTACAGTACCCGGAGGTCGAATTGACCCATTGCCCCCTTTCTAACTTTGGCTAAATTTCATGCGTTATTTTGCCCATATCAGAAGCAAGCTTCCCGGCATTGTCAGAATTTGTAACTCCATTGTGAATTATAAACTCTTTAAGGGGGTTTCCTATATGGAGCACCCTCTGGAGGCTTCGAGTTCATTTGCATTGTAGAGACAGTTACCTGGAAGACCATTATATCCTGAGATCAACATGATATGAATGTTATACCGTTCCCTTATATTATTAAGATATCGGCGATAGGTAGAAACTGGCCTGGAGTTCGCTATGCTATAGGAAAATAGTCCCCTAACGTTGCAGAATTGCGAGGTTATCGCCGAGATACCACCTAAAATATAAATCAAAATCATCAACTGCTGCAACCAATGTAAAGACACTTATTTAAATGGCAATGCATTTGTATAAATTCGTGTAATGGAAGGACACAAGCCCCTTACAATAAAATAAAAGTAAATAGGCCTTCTTCTTTGAAACCAAGTTGATTTACTTTCACCTAAGTTTATATGAATTTTATAGGTCTTGATTTAACTTTTTAAAATATTCTTACGAAAATGAAAAATCTAGTTACTGGTGTTTTGTTTTTACATCGATTAGCATTAAAATTATTAACAAAAGCTACAAAAACAAAACAATGCAGTAAACAAACCTGTTTACAAATTATCGTATTGCTTAATATAACAACAAACACTAGCATAAAAAATGGTAAACAAGTAAACAAAAATACACCAACAATACTACAAGAATAAATGGAAACAAAATATGTACATAACAACACTACAATAATAAATGTAAACAACGACGTAAATATATATATTTGTAGAGGTTTCGAGAAAGCGAATGTTCGTGACTTCACAAGAACATTCTTCAGATTGTTTACGTTGCCATATAAAAGGCAAGGCAAAGCAGGCAACAGAGTTAGTAAAAATTTAATCAGTCTTGTGGGAAGACGTGGTGCGTTTGAAGAGAGTAATCGGGGTTTGAAGGTTTCCGTTACAAAGATCTGTCGAATAATTGTCTAGTAATTGTCATAGTTTATGCAAAGGGTATAAACAGAGGAATAACAAAGAAAAGCAATTGTTGTGGTTTACATCAAGTTGTGAACAGTGGCACACAGAATTGTGCGAATAATAAAGAATTTTAATTCAAACTAAACACAAATTTATTTTTATTTTATTTTCAATCTACGAGCTCAAATTTTAAACGTTTTTAAAAGGTCATATTTATAAACCAGTAAATAGGCCTCTAATAATAATTTGATTTTTTTTTATTAATTTAAGTTTTCTTTGATCTTTCATTCCAGTTGATGATGTCACCAATTGCCAAAAATATTTTGGCCAATGTCTAAGTCAAGTACTCTCCATTGTGTTTCCCAAACTCAAGGATGGTAATCAGTTCCTAAATATACCACCTTTGGATCCCATATACTTCAACTCTACGGCCTTTCAATACAATAGCGGTCCATTTACTGGCTACATAACCATACGTTATGCATTAATTTATGGTTTGACGAGCATGAAATTTAAAAAAGTCGATTTTCAAAAATTAGAAAATCAAAAATTCAAGGCTCGCCTCTCAATGGTGGTGCCACAAATGTCGGTTATAGGCTCCTATAAGGGTGATATGAAGGTGAATAATGTTCGGGTAAGACCGAAAGGTGATTTTAATATAACCATGTCCAGTTTGGGTTTGGAAATGCTTACCTTGGGCATGGTGTATAGCAGTGATAATCATATGTTCTTGAAGTTCCTTAAAAGTAATGTAACGACCTCGTTGAAGGATTCGAAAGTCAATGCAACGGGCATATTTCCAGAGCAGAGATTGAGTGAGTGTTGTTATAATAAGAAAGAGGAATTATTTTTTTAAAATTCTTTTTATTTGCAGATGATGTTGTAGTAAATGTAGCCAATCAATATTGGCGTGATCTGTTTAATATTGTCTTGCCAGAAACACGCAATAATTGGTCTCCCATTTTATTGGATGCTTTAAATGGAGCCTTGGCCATGGTGCCATTTGATTTTTTTTAATTTTTGGTTTTAAATTAAACGGCAATTTTATTTCATTTTCATTTTGTTAAACATTTAAAATATTATTTATAATGCATATTCATATTGGCATGATTAATTGTTAAAATTCGAAATTAAAAAGGAAAACAAGTGGGGTGTCTTAAGAGTTTTGTTTTAATTTTTTTGCAGTTCATTTTTAGGCTTTCTATACTCTAAACTGATGAAGTCGCCGTAGTCTAGTAAGTAGTGTGTTGGCTTATTAGACGTAAAAGCCAGGATTCGAACCACAGGACAGACATCAAGACAAAATACAAAAATTATTTCTTCGGCGACTTCCTCTCAGCAGCTTTCTGGCAAAAACTCTGAGAGTAAATAAAATTGCCATGAAAAAGTTTCTCAAAAATCTGTCGTTCGGAGTCGACTTTAAACTACAGGTTCCACCACTCATGTATAAAATTAACACACACAACATAAGTGGTGTGAGAAACTAGGACGTTGTACAATGGGTCAATTCGACCTCCGGGTACTGTACTTGTCTTAATTGACAAGTACACATCCTCTAACCTAACCTAACCTAACCTACTCTAAACTGATAATTTAATTTTTCCAAAAATCTCCGTATGAGCTTTTATGAGCATTAAGCTGGGGACAATCCCTAAATATTTATATTCGCTTCATACGCTTCATATGGAGTGTTTCTAAAGCACGCATGTTTCCTAAGTCTTTTGTTTTTGTTGTGATTTTTTGAATCATATTTCCAGTCTGTTGCTTGACAATTTTCAAAGGAATTGATTCCATCATTTATTATCTGTTGTTGCTCACTTATTTTATTGTTTCAAGGTTAAGCACGTCTTAACGTTTAAAATAAAATGTTCACTGCAGAGCAAGTAAAACGTTTAAAAACTCATAAAGCGGGGCTGCCTTACAACACTATAAGCAGGATTAGAATAATTATGGAGAACACAAACGTTCAATAAGTGTAGTGTTTGGAATTATAATCGGTTGTTGTTGTATATAGCGATATTACTAATTAATATGCCTATGCTGTAGACGAAGTAATTACATTTGCAATAACGTGTAAAAAATCTGTAAAAGCTGTCTGTGAAACAAATGGCTTAAAAAATGTTACAACTTTTTGATTTAAAATTCAAATGTTTTTTAAGCAACATTTATTTAAGCCACCTTAATAGACCACCAGTTAAATTAAATGTTTTTCGTTTACATTGTTTAAACCGTTATTGTTAAACATTAATTTTTATTAACTTTAATGTGCCCATAGGGTTTGTTTTACTAAAAATTTCATTTGTTTCGCATAAAAATCATGTGTAACCAGGAAAGAAATAATCGTTAATGAAATAATCGCCTTAAAATATTAAATGAAATTAAATTAAATATTGTAATCAATTTAATAATAAATTTATTAAATTAAATGAATTTCATATCACTTAGCTTTGCTTTCATTTAATTTTTTTTATTTTCAAGTTTCCGCTTCTCTAATTTCTCTCATATGAGTTTTGTTAAGTGAATGAATTGCTTTCAATTGTTTAAATGTTTCGTTGTTAAATACATATTTATTTTTCAAAAATTTTATGTAATTTAATATTACAAAGTTTGTTTTATTTGTTTAAAATGTTTACACCTCCTACATATTGTTATTGTTTCTTTCAATAATTTTTAGTTCAAGGTTAGGAAATTTAGCAAATCGTATTAAATTTTTGGAAATTTTTGAAAAAAAGGAGTGCTACTGCATGTACGTATACGTATGTTTAATTACTATTTTTAATGTTAGTTTAGTAGTTTAACGGTACAATATCACAAACACCCTCGTATACAAAAAAGAGGAATGATAGAAATAATCCGCAGCTTAATGCCTGCATTTTCTGAAGGCTTTTCCAGCAAAAAAGCCGGAATCAATTGTGTTGTGTGGCTCGTGGTACCGTGTTGGTGGATCCAAGTACCGTACAAAAAAGTCAATAAACGATGTTACGCTTATTGAGGTCTGAATTGATGTTAACAGTTCTTCTTCTATGGATGTCGCCGTAGCCTAGTAGGTAGTGTGTTGGCTTATTAGACGTGGGGCCACGGCTCAAACCTCAGGTCAGACATCAAAATATGAAAAGACATTTCATCGGCGACTTCCTCTTAGCAGGTTTCTGGAAATAACTCTGAGAGTAAATGAAATTGCAATGAAAAGTTTCTCAAAATTCTGTCCTTCGGAGTCGACTTTAAACTGTAGCATTGTGGTCCAGATTGAGCATTTGGACCACTGTGTGTAGGTCCCGCCACTCGTGTATAAAATTAACACACACAACAGGTCCTAGGTCCTGACTGAAGGGTTGTAATGACCAATTACGTACGAATGTCTGCATAAGACGAAATGTCAGAGTATAAAACAAATGACAAGGGGATGCAGAGACACTATAGTACTCTATTCAATCACTCTATTATGTAGTGTGTTCTCAACCTTTGTTATGTTTGCCTTTAATATCTCCTCTTAATTCTGTTGCCCCAGACGGACCTCAAGTCCTCAAGCTGTCCAGTGGTAGTCGTGATAATTTCATGTTTAATGAACCCAGATAAACCAGGCGAGAAAAAGGCACTTCATTATGGCCACATTGAGGTTTTAGGGAAGTGTTCTGTTGCCTTAATCATGTTAAGGATGTTCTTCAGTGTCCGCAAGTATATCTACCTGTCTAGTAACTCCTAAGTGCTTGTCCCTGATGTTTCCTTCGGAGATGAATTAAAGTCGCAAAGGTTTCAAATCTGTTTTCTGATGATTGGTTTTTCTTGGCACAGAATCTACATATTAAGCTTGAATTGATTTCTATTCTGTTCTTAGCAGTTCTTTGAGTCTAAAGTGTGCCGACAGAAGGTGGGTTGCTATCCTTAGGGTACTTCTGAATAGTCTGATATATGGCTCAAAGCTCTTCCTCATGTCATTACCTAGCAAAAGTTTAGATTGTTTTAACCACGTTTGAATTGAGAAAATTCTCTTGTCTTTCGTCGTATATACCCTTCCATTCTCATCTTCCCATTCCACAGAAATGTGGAAAGAACCCTTCTTGGCAGGTTCATTTGCGTGCTCATTGCTCATACTCCCACATGACAAGTAGAGAGTGACTCTATTTTTCGTGTTTAAATGACTTAGCTTGTCCGGACAGTCCCAATTTAATTTCGAGTCAACCTCAAAGGAACAAAGTGCTTGGATGACGGCCTAATGAAACAGTTAATGTAGCACAGGGTTCTAAATTCGCAAAGAGATAGCGAAGTGGCATGACATTCGCATTATATGGGTGCTGGAGTATAGCAGTATTATAGGTAAGGGCAGGGCGTAACACAAACATTGAACTTCTTGCTGAATTCTCTACATTGAGAAACCTTGTGAGGTTACGTTAGACAATGTAATTATGGGTTCTATTAACATCATAAGGGTGGCAGCGGATACGGATACGCATCAAAGCTGTACAAAACTGGATAGAGGGCGTACGGAAAATTCGTTCAAAATTCAAAGGAACACCCTTAAAATTGCATTATGTGCACTTATGCGCATTGGTCATGGACACATGGTAGGCTTTGTAGAGAGGTAAAGAATGTAGAGAGAAAAAAAGAAGAGGAAAAAACTGTACTTAACCAATGAGGTGCTTGTCCAGTGCATTGATCTGTTTGGGCATTAGGTTTCGCTTCGTTAGAAGCTCCGAATTGTTCTAGGATATGTAGAAATGGGGCACCATATATGATCTAATATGTCTATTATAAATTCTTCTTCTTCTCTACTATACTACTAGAGAAAGAATCAAAATGTTATTGCTACACACAGTCCTCGAAAGAAGCCATAGTTAAACAGCAGAAGCTAATGCCTTGCAAATACATACAGTAATCCTTCGATTTACGTCGCCTCGATTAACGTTGTTTCGATTTAAGTCGTCAAATTTTTTGTTCCCTCTGACTTCAATTTGCGCCGTCATTCGATTTACCTCGCTTTTTTTTTTGGAACTAACTACGGCGTAAATCGAGGGATTACTGTAAGTTTTTATGTTCCTTGTTAAAAACATACAAACTTGTAGTATGAGCCTTTTTTTGGAACCAACTGCGACGTAAATCGAGGGATTACTGTAACCAAGTAGAAACAGAAGCCTCAGAGAAAAACTACACATGGAATAAAATAAAAAGAATTTGTTGCGACTCTATGGTTTTCTTAGGAACTTTGTAAGTATATTTGTTTATAGTAAACAACTTTTATTTTTTGATGGCTCGTGTATATTTAACGTTTTTTTTTTCAATTTTTTAGGCAAAAAAAAAATTCTAATTTTTTTCTATGTTTTAAATGGCCAAAGTCCATAATAAAATAACAAATAAATGCTTGTGTATTGTATTGTATAATTAAATTTTATAATGTTTAAAGCATTAAACAATTAAAAATGTTTATTGTTTAAAATAAACTAAAATTTTTTAAACCAAAAAAAAAAAAATAAAAAAGAGGAAGAGGAAAAGTTCAGGAGGTATTAAATATTTGATAAAAATTCATTTGAAACTAAATTGACATTTAAACTGAGTTCCAAAAAAAAAAAAAAAATTATTTTGTTTATAATAGAAATATAATAAAAAGTTAAAGCTTTTATTATATCGCAAGATATGAAAACAAAAGACTTAAAACACGAACATGATTTAGATTATTTTCCTAAAAAACATTGCTTTGCGAAAAATCAAATTAAAAAAAAAATATTGTGATTAAAGGGAAACATTAAATAATTGTAAAGGGTGTTTTTTATAGAGGTATAGAACTTTAAGTTGGCATTACTTTTCAAGATGGCGACCGATTTAACAGCTGTCAAGTGATTTATTCTCAGTTTGGTTTGGCAATTCATCATGAATAGACTCACGCCTGAACAACGCTTGCAAATAGTGCAATTTTATTTCGAAAATAATGGTTCTGTGCGGAAAACGTATCGCGCACTACGTCCATTTTATCGTCGACAAAATCGTCCATCAGAACAGTTAATTCGATTAACCATGGAACGTTTTCGCACCACGTTTACTCTTATTGATAACTCGCATCTCCAGAGACGCTGTACGGTGCGTGCAGAAGAAGCTATTGCTGCTGTAGAGCGTAGCATTGAGGAAGACCCGAATGAGTCCATCCGCCATCGAGCACAGGAATTGGATCTGTGTCCATCCACTTTATGGAAGATTTTGCGGAAGGATCTTGGTTTGCGTGCTTACAAAATCCAACTCGTGCAAGATTTGAAGCCAAACGATCATCAAGTAAGGCGTAGATTCGTCGAATGGGCTCAAAACAAGATTACCGGTGCTCCCGATTTTCATAAGCGAATTTTGTTTAACGATGAAGCGCACTTCTGGTTGTATGGCTACGTCAACAAACAAAACTGCCGCATTTGGAGTGAAGGTAATCCTCGAGTATATGTGGAGACACCGTTACATCCAGAAAAACTGACTGTTTGGTGCGCTTTATGGGCTGGTGGAATCATTGGTCCGTACTTTTTTTAAAACGATGGTGGCCAGAACGTTACAGTCAATGGTGATCGGTATAGAGCCATGATTACAAACTTTTTCATTCCTGAATTGAATAACCATGATGTCCAGGAGATGTGGTTTCAACAAGACGGCGCAACATGTCACACAGCTCGTGCCACAATAGATTTATTGAAAGACACGTTTGGTGACCGCCTAATTTCACGTTTTGGATCTGTGAATTGTCCTCCAAGATCTTGTGATTTAACACCGCTAGACTACTTTCTGTGGGGCTATGTAAAGTCATTGGTCTATTCGGTAAAGCCACAACATTCGCCGTATTATTGCCTTTATACGGCAACAAATGTTGGAAAAAGTCATCGAAAATTGGACGTCCAGATTGGACTACATCCGTGCCAGCCGTGGCGGTTATATGCCAGAAATCATATTTAAAATGTAATGCCACAAGATTATCTTTCGGATAAATAAAATGCATGTCAATGGAATAATCAATCGTTGTTTTATTGCAACTTAAAGTTCTATACCTCTATAAAAAACACCCTTTAGAAAATAATAACAAAAAAAAAATACCTTGAAAAGCAAAAAAAAAATTATAAATAGAGAGAACAATAATTAGTGACAAAAGAAGAAAAACAAAATACTGAAATTATGATTAAAATTTAAGATTTGAAATTAACGTTGTTTACGGCAGCGTAAATGTAAATGTAGTTTTGTGGTCAAAGGAAAGCTTTGAAAAAAAGCTTTTGTTAAGCTGCTTATTTGAAAGAAAAAAACAAAAAAAATCTCATATAAAACTGATAAACTTACAAAAATTCAAGACTTTAGTTTCATGCCATTAAGACAGTAACGAATAATTGCAAAAAAAAACAAAAAAAAAACCAAAGGAAAAAGAAAAAAAACTTAATTTCAGTGTTTTATGTAGAAGCCGATATAAAAACCTATAAATAAACGTGCTCAAGAAACATTTCAAGATTTGCCACACAAAAGTGAGCATTGATTCAAAAAATTATCAAAAAAAAAAAATTTCGAAATCAAAAAAAAAATTAAAAAAAATTTTTAAAAATTAGGAAATAAAATTAAGAAAATTTAAAGATATTGAAATTAAAACAAAAAAAGTGTTTTAAAAAGATTTAAAAAAAAGTTTTTTTTGAAGTGCTTAAATTACTTCCTTTTCATTGGGGAGCAAAAATAATAAAGAAAACAAAAAACGGAAAAATTAAAGCAAAAAAAAAAAACAATAACAACAACACCTTTAAGCCAAACAGCATTTACAATCTGTTTAACCAATCAAAATGCAATTATTTATGTTGCAATTGCTAGCTATTGCTGCTGCATTAATCGGAAGTACACAGGCAGCAATAGCAACATTGCCAAATGCACAGGAATTTGCAACATCAACAACATCTACAGCCGCATTGGCAAATGTTGATGCATTATTGGCGTTTCCACAACAACAGCAGCAAGACACAACAGCTGATACCATTAGCAGTAGCAGCAGCAGCGATACCAAAAGCAGTATTAGCAGCAACGTTAACAGTTTCAGCAACATTCAAGCAAATGGTACGAGTAAAATACAGATTTTGTAATACAAATGCTTAGTTTTTTTTACTTCTTCTTCTTCTCCTTTATGGTGTTTGATTTTCTGTTTGTAAGTTTTGAAAGGCAGGAAAATGCAAGACAGCAGAAAAAAATCGATTTTGAGGACTTGAAATTAAACAAAATTTGGTTTAATTCCACAGTTTATGTAATAATAATCAACAATATTGGAAAGGAAAAATACAAAACATTTTCTTTGCCACCCCAAAACCCTGTTTGCCAGAAAAACGTTTTTATAGCTCAACAGGTTTTTATGTTTTTCCAAAAAAAAAGCTTTTCCTTGCCTTATAAAAGAGACAAATGTTCGAGAAGGAAAATTTTCAATGGAAAATACATTTATAACATCAACAGATAAATTATAAACTTTAAATTAAAAAAAGAAGCAAAACAAAAAATTTTCCAAAAAGAAAAACCAAAACAAGTTTGTGTCTTAAGTCTTTTGCAAAGAAATTTATTACATGATATCACATTAAATGCGGGAGTTATACAATTAAACTATGCACTCCAACATGTGAAATAAACAAATTTGTATTTAAATATCTCGGTTTCCTGGAAGAAATGTAGCCACAAAGGCAAAGTGTTTCAAAACCTTAGTAATTTTATTACAATTACCAAGACGAGGCACGGTGGCGATACGATCTATTTTGGTGCCCTTAATCTATATTAGATACATAATTGGTCATTACAACCCTTCAGTCAGGATTACGACCTAGTTTCTCACACCACTTATGTTGTGTGTGTTAATTTTATACATGAGTGGCGGGACCGACAGTTAAAAGTCGACTCCGAACGACAGACATTTTGAGAATATTTTTCATGGCAATTTTATTTACTCTCGAGAGTTTTTGCCAGAAATCTGCTGTGAGGAAGTCGCCGAAGAAATACTTTTTGTATTTTGTTTTGATGTCTCGCCTGGGGCTCGAATCCTGGCTTTACGTCTAATAAGCCAACATACTACCTACTAGATTACGGCGAATATATTGTGTATCACTATTACGTCTTCCACAATCGCTGTCAGTAATTATAACTCCCTGCTGAGTACTTTCCAAGCGCTCAGGAGTTTTCATTTAAGACCCCTAAACGAAACACAGGGTCAACGGTTCCTCTCATAATTTACATATTAGGCTTGAAGCGAATTCTATTCTAAACAAGTATCCTTTGGCTGCTCAGGGTAATACTGTGTAGTCTGTTGCAAAACTCATACCTTTTCCTGTTGCAATTGCCCAGCAAAAGCTAAGAGGATCTGAAGGCTTTCTTCTTCTTTTCTTCAAGAAGAGTGCCGTTTCAAACTTCACTTCCCGCTTTACAGAAAGTGTCTGACCCTACCAGCTCGGCCTGAATTTCCCTATAATTTGGGTTCCTGAAGGGACTGAACTCATTACGATTGGCTAACGGCAAAAAATCTTACCAAAACTCATAATGTTCTTGGGTTAACCTAATGCGATCATATAGTATTACTGTGGCCTATCCTTTGTATTTATTTTCCAACAGGAATTGAGCACATCATTAGATGGCGCAGACATCTGTGTTTAGAAAATGTACACGAGTTGTTCCTCAGTCCATTGTATGTCGCTGAATGTGCTGTATCTTTTCAAATTAGTCCGTTTTATCTTATTACTCAGTCTGCAAAGCGTTTTTCCAAAATTACTGTGTTTTCTGGTTTCTAAATAACAAGTATATAATAGGCGACAAGTCTCGCCTATAATCTTAAGTATAGCCTACATAGCTTTAGTCTTTACTCCCATATGCAATGGGCTTGAATCCAAAAATTAGGCTGAAGCAATAACAATTTTTTTGTTTAATAAGCAAAAGACTTAAGACAACAAAAGATTTAAGATACGAACTTTTCTTTTCAAATATTTCATATAATTGCTGTACTATTTCTCATTTTAGTTTCAAAGTCATGGCTATTTAAGATTTCAAAAACAAAAGACTTAAGACACGAACTTTTTAATTAAAAAAAATTTTTTTTGGGCTACCACTGATTTTAAAAGAAATAATTTCCATGATTTCTATGAATGTCTGTGCACTGGAAACTTAAGAAATCCTTTAAAGTTTCCCTCTTTTAAAAGACCAAAACGAAAGTCGCAATACATACATACATACTTTGTTTTCAAATAGTTTATCTAATTAATATAATTTTTTTTATTTAATTTATAAACCAGGGTTATTTATATTAAAAAAATCGAAAACCATAAGCCAGAAACTTTTTAAAAAAATATTTCTTTTCTTTGCCTCTGCTTCTGCCAAAACGAAATGATTATCATGCAACCGTTAATGGCATAATTATGCATAGATTTGGAACAAATCTATTTTATTAGGATTTTTAAAAATGGTTTTAATGGTTATAATCTTTCTTTTTTAATTTTTAAAATCAATTTCAAGCTTTAACGGCTACTTTATAGCCAGTAATTTGAGCAACCGTGTAGCACTGAAGTAATAAAATATTGGAAAGAAAAAAAAAACATGTCTTCTTTGTATATGCAACTGATGAAATTTAAAGAAACTCGACGTAAATAAATAAAAATACATTAAGCACCTTCAAAAAGTTTTTTTGAATCTCGTAAACGAAATTTTTCAACCATTTTTTGTCATGGCATCTCTCCTTTTGTACACACGACTATGTTTCGATATTTTTATCTCCTCTGCATATAATTCTTTAGATATGAATAAATGGGAGTTAAAAATATCGAAACATAGTCGTGTGTACAAAAAGACTGATGCCATGACGAAAATGATTGAAAAATTTCGTTCCCACAAAGAGAATTTCAATAAAATCTAGGCATTAACCTTAAATTAATCAAAAATGCCGACCGTAGTTAGATCCAGAGAGAAAGCATTCAAAAATTAAAGCAAGAACAAGTGAACGTGAAAGAATTTGTCATGCATGTTCAGATTCAGCACACATGCCATTCAAGAGTGGTCGCGTTTGCACCATAAAAACCTGCAGATTCGAAAAAATTCTTCATTACGCTATGAAGTTTACACTATCCGTCTGGCCACACCAATAAGTATACCATGAGAGATCTAACTTACCTCTCCACAAGGGGAGTTCATATGCAATCTAATTGCAGACTATTTTACAATGCCTCAGGGCTCAGCACAGCAACACAGTACACAACACAGAGCTTTGTGAAAACCTTCTTGAAGATTGAAATTAATCTCGAGCTGGCATAATATCCAGTAATTGCCTGTAATAGATGCCTATGCCATCCAAATTCGTAAATATCACCGAGGAGTGCTTGTTGAAATCATACTCTGTATACACAAACTAAAGACTCAGTATACATACATACATACATAATTGATGTGATTACAACCCTTCAGTCAGGTTTATGAACCTAGTTTCTCACACTACTTATGGTGTCTGCCGGAGTCATTATACTTAAGCAATGACTTCTGCAGTATCTGTAGAGTCGAGGAAACTGTTCTTCACCTCTTGACTGCCTGCCCAGTATTATGTCGTACTAGGAAAAGGAACCTGGGCTGCTATATTTCACCTAGTACACTAGTGGACTCAAGTAAACTGTGCTTCAAGTGGTCTAATGTTGCCTAATCCATACATACGTATATAAGTGATCATTACAACCCTTTAATTAGGATTACGACCTAGTTTCTTATACCACTTATGTTGTGTGTGTTAATTTTATACTTGAGTGGCGAGACCTACAGTTTAAAGTCGATTCCGAACCACAGATTTTTTTTAAAAACTTTTCATGGCAATTTTATTTTTAACGCTCAGAGTTTTTGCCAGAAATCTGCTGAGAGGAAGGCTTTGAAGAAATATTTTTCATATTTCTTTGTTTTGATGTCTGACCCAGGGTTTGAACCGCGGCCTTACGTCTAATAATATCGACTCAGTATACATAAATTGAGTTCGCCGTGGTCTAGTAGGTAGTCTGTTGGCTTATTAGACGAAAAGCCAGGGTTCGAGCCCCCCAGGCCAGACATCAAAACAAAATACAAAAAGTATTTCTTCGGCGACTTCCTCTCAGCAGATTTCTGGCAAAAACTCTGAGAGTAAATAAAATTGCCATGAAAAGTTTCTCAAAAATTTGTCGTTCGGAGTCGACTTTAAACTGTAGGTCCCACCACTCATGTATAAAAATTAACGCACACAACATAAATGGTGTGAGAAACTAGGTCGTAATCCTGACAGAAGGGTTGTAATGACCAATTATGTATGTATACATACATTTTTTTTCACGCCGAGGAGGGGTAAATGTACCTAACCGCCCCATAGAGGAAGTCGTCACGTCCCCCGTGTGTGGGGCCCTCACCCACTAAATCTCCCCCTCGTCTCGTAGACTTGTTGTGCCCACTCCGGAACTACGGTGGTATTACTTCGGAGTGGAGTCCCTTTGGCCCCTGCGTGTTCTTATCCGCGTCCGGTTTGCGTGTCGAAAGTCGAAGAGACATCTAAGTGTCTCCACTATTCCTTTCGTACAGGTCCCTGCTTTGAATTTCGGTTGACACTTGTGCCAGCTTCATCTATTACGGCGTGCCCGCATGTTCTGCAGCCTCAAGATCCCTCTTCTTCAGTCTTAGAATGCTCTCCACGTAATTCGCCACTGAGGTCAAATTTTCTCTACTCACGATCATAACCCCGACAATGTTACCGGCCGTGATCGACGTCAGTGCAGAGCGTCATCAATTATCTCCCCTTCCTCCTAAAGACAGTAAGGGGAGGCGGTCTTGCCCATTCTGTGCAGATATTTCCTAAAATATCCGTGACCCGATAGCATCTGTGTAACGTAGTAATTTACCTCTCCAAATTTCCGAACAATCCATGGCCTTATGTCCGGAATAAGTCTCAGTATACAGTATACATACATACGTCTTCTTAAACCGACAACATCAAAATTCAGGCATGATCAATCTCCCCAAATAATTTCTAACAGTTCCTTACCGTTAGCTTCTTAAACTGAACTTCTACGGGAAAAATATCGTTTCATGGAATGAAATGGAAATTTATGTTCTGAAGTCTTGAATGCAGTAATCCCTCGATTTACGTTGCAGTTGGTTCTAAAACAAAGGCGAGGTAAATCGAAACGACGTAAATCGAATTTCATATTGCTCATACTAATGTAGTACAAACAAAGTAGTATGTTTTTAACAAGGAACTTAAAAAAGTTACAGTAATCCCTCGATTTACGTCGCAGTTGGTTCCAAAATAAAGGCGAGGTAAATCGGAAGACGACACAAATTGAAGTAAAAGGGAACAAAAAAGTTGACCACTTAAATCGAAACAACGTTAATCGAGGCGATGTAAATCGAGGGATTACTGTACTTCATCATCATTGCGCATGAAAATACATTTTCTTTGTAAATTTTCAGTTTCTATTTCAATTTTTTTTGTGTTCATAAAATAAAATCAAAAGACTTAAGACACAAACTTTTTGAAATATCTAAGGCAACATCATATCATGAGTTTTCAGAGGCGTCATTTGTAACACATATGTATACAAACAAAAGACTTAAGAAACAAACTTTTTTTTTAATTTCCCATGATTATGCTTTGGTTGTTCGAACATATTGAAAATATTTCAAAACAAAATATTTCTATTGAGCTTTAATTGTGCTGTTTAACTTGAAAACAAAATATTTTAAAAGAAATTATCAAAGAATTTCAAAAATATTTCCATATTTGTACAGCAAACAAGGCTGCATTTATTTCTAAATCAATGTGGAAATATTACAGGCTTAAAGTAGTGATTTTGAAATATTTCTTCAATAGTTAAGCAATTAATTAAGAATTTTAAAAATTTCATAACAAGTTTAAACACTGTTTTGTTGACAAAATGAAATATTTTCCAGTCATAATAAGGTGGTAATAAAATAAATGCTGATAAATGTTGTAAACACATAATTGACAATCGATCATTATGAGTTTGAATGCTAAACAATAATTATTAAATTTTATAGAGAAACCCCTTTTGCAAAATAACCCAACAACAAATAATTGCATAAAAATTTTATTAAAAAAATTCACAACTTTTGAGTCATTAACACTAAACTGCACACTGCGTCTAATACAGAAAATGAAAATTGATTTTATTTCAAACTGCAACACAAAAGAGATCTTTTTTTTTGTGTTAATACCTTTTATTTTTAATTCAGTTTTTTTTTTGCCCGATTGAAACCAAAAAAAGCACAAAAAATTATGAATTTTTCAGCTACAAAATCATTTGAGCCAAGCAGCTATATTTACAAAATTTTGTATTGATGTAGGTCAGTTAGCAGTGTTTTTTTTTCTTTAGTTTTGCCTTTTTGGCTTTTTGTTTTGGCTTTTGTTTCAACGCTTTCATATACCACAAAAATATTTTAAACAACGTCACTGAAAAAGCGAAGGTAAAGCTTCTGATTGTATTGAAAAGCAAAAAAAAAAAAATTTTTTGGTTTAGTTTTGATTTTGTTGTTCTTTTTCGTTTTTGAAAGCCGGTTACATTATAAGCTTAAACGCTGTTTGTTTTTTTTTTATTATTTATTTCACTTTAAGCTATGCTAACAGCTCTGATTTTAGTATCACGCTTAAATCAATGACTGACCGACTGTGTGACTGACTGTGCAAATATTTCAGCACGAATTATTGCCTTTATTTAACGGAAATGAGACCAACTAGTTTAAAATGATGATTTTATTGCTTTATTTCTGTTATTTGTAAAATAATACAATTTAAAAGAAATATTTTTATTGCAAAATATTATTATATTCACAACTAACACAGTGTTGCTTCCTTATTACTACTGTAGCAGCAATTATTATTTTTAATATCTCGTATAATATTTTAAGACTTGTGAGCATTAATAATCCTCCAAAGTAGCAGACATAATTGCTTGTGTAGAGCTCATAAACGTTCTAAACGTTTAAAAAATGTTTCAAGTACAATAAATAAATTTTACAAACGAAAGATTTAAGAAAGAAAACTTCTAATTGTTGTTGCAGCAACTAATTGGTGATTTTTTAAGAGCTATAGGAAAATATTTCAAAAAAAGACACATAAAATTCAGAAAAGTGCATGAAATCTTTATTTGAGTCGATAGTACGTTCCATATAATTTAATGTTTGAAGATTATTTCATGCAAATGTTGACCGCGACTGCACCTCAAATGGTCCATCCGCTTAGTCCAATTTTGGCATACTCTTTCCAACATTTCGGCCGGTATCTCACGAATCAATGCTTCAATGTTGTCTTCCAATGCGTCAATTGAAGCGGGCTTGTCTGTATAGACATGAACTTTAACATAGCCCCACAAAAAATAGTCTAAAGGCGTTAAATCGCACGATCTAGGCGGCCAATTGACCGGTCCCGAACGTGAAATAAAATGTTCACCGAACTCGCCTCTCAATAAGTCCATTGTTACGCGTTATGTGTGGCATTTGGCACCGTCTTGTTGAAACCACATGTTATGCAAGTCAAGCTCTTACATTTTGGGCAAAAAAAAAGTTGGATATCATCTCACGGTAGCGCTCACCATTCACAGTTACGTTGCGATTCGCAGCATCTTTGAAGAAGTACGGTCCAATGATGCCACCAGCCCATAAACCGCACCAAACTGTGACTTTTTCTGGATGCATTGGTAACTTTTGCAATGCTTCTGGCTGATCTTCACTCCAAAATCAACAATTCTGCTTATTTACGTATCCATTGGGCCTCGTCGCTGAACACAATTTTTCGATAAAGAAGTGGATCTTCGGCCAACTTTCCAAGAGCAGATTCGGTAGATCGTTCGGCTTCAATTCTTGCACCAGCTGTATTTTGAAAGGCTTCACATCTAAATCCTTCCGCAAAATTTTCCAGCTTGTTGGGTAACAAAGGCCCAATTGCTGAGGACGGCGACGAATCAATAATTGATGGTCATCATTAACACTGGCCGGCTGATACAGCAGCGATATTTTCTTCAGTTGGCACCCTACGTAAGCATGTTGGTGGTTTAATGTCCAACAATGTAAATTTGGTGCGAAATTTAGTCATAATAGCCCGAATAGACGCTTCAGTGGGTCGATTAAACTGACCATAAAATGGAAGAAGCGCGCGATGAACTTTCTTAACAGAGCAAGCATTTTGATAATAAAATTCAATGATTTGCAAGCGTTGTTCGTTTGTAAGACGATTCATGGTTAAATTATGGACCAAACTGAAGATGTTTGACAGTGAAACAAAACACGAAACGTGCGTGAGCTGTTGCTAAAAAATCACCCGTTAGTTTAGACCTGAATATTGCATTCAAAAGAGATCTGCTAGCCACCTACAGATTTAGAATCATAGAGACTTCAGTTTTCCCATACTTGGAATTTTAGAGGGAAACGCCCTATCAAAACCAGATTTAGATGATGTATTATCAATATTACTGAAACAGAATTGTATTGTAAGTGTCTTGTAGACATTCTGAAGAGCTATGCCTTAATCCTGACTAAAGTTTTAATGATCAATGTATGTATGTATATATGTATGTATGTATGTATGTATGTATGTATGTAAGTATGAGAATAAAGCATGATTAAAAATTCAAGTACAAGTCTTTGTTTGTTAAAAGAACTATGATTTCTAGCTGGTTATCTTAAACACAATGCGCAGTTTTAGCAATTTTGTAATGTGATTTGTAAACACTTTACAAATTTAATATTTGCACATTAAAAAAAATAAGAAAATATATTTAAAATTAAAATAATTATTTTCTTTTCTTCTTTTTTGTTTTTTGCTTTGCTTTTGTGGTTTTTCGTTCATACAAAAAAAAAAAAAAAAAAAAAAAAAAAAAAAAAAAAAAATATAAAAAAAACTCAGAAGGTGTAAAAAGGCAAAAGCGAAACAACAACAACAACGATAACCATATGAGGGGAAAAATAAAGTCTATTAAACAAGTGTTAATTACAAGTGAACACACATCACATAATTTTGATGAAATGACCAGAAAAAAAAAACACAACACAACAGAAAAAGAAACAAAAATTTCTCAATTTTTTCAAATTAACCTTCAAAATACGATAAATTGATGTTAAAAAAATACAAATACAAATAATTTCTTATCTTGGCTTAGGAAAGCGTAAATAAATAAATAATGTGAGTCTTAAAACCACAACAACAACGAAAGACTTAAGACCAAAACTTCTTATGTGTTAAGGAAAAAAACCACAAAAATACTTCATTTCAAATCAATTGCCATAAGCAAGTTTTTGTCTTCAAATTATGACTCATATTAACGGTTTAACAAGTTTTAAATCTTTGTACCTCTAATAACAGTTTTTGGTTGGTTTTCTGTTAAAAATAATTGTCTTAACTCTTAAGGTTAACAATTTTTTTTTTTTTGTTACAATTTTTTTCTTATGTTGTGGTATTTTTGTTGTCTTAAATTTATTATTGTTACTGTTGTTGTTGGTATTTTACTTAATAAAGCAACTGCAAATTATTTTAGACAATTTTTGTGTGTGTTTATTTGATCTTGACCCAAATGGTTTTATTTGTTTTTTTTATACAAAATCTTAAGTGTATTTAAACGAATTTTATTTGCCTGTCAACAATATTAACACGTTTTTACTTTATTTGTCTCTTCTACTCAACTGTTAAACAAAAAAAAAAATTCCTTAGCCGCAGGCAGAGTAACACAAAAATTGAAAAACTTATTAACGAAAAAGACGTATTAATCGTTTAGTTTGCTTCTGATATAAAGAGAAATAGAAATATTAAAAAAAAATTCATAAGACGTAACACAAAAAATTTTTCTTTATTGGAAATCAATACGTTGCTTACTTTTGGAAGGTGCACAGTTCCATCACTGTAGAACTTATGAAAATTTTTTGCTCAAAGTTAAGGCTTTTTGTTTGGAAAGTTTTTAATACTATTTTTTCAAAAGTATTTTGGACATTACGACAAATTCAGAGTCTGTTTTATACACTGAAATGCATCAAAACTTACATCCAATTGTAGTATAGTCTTGATAGGTTATGAGTTGACTTCATGGCGAGGGTACACATAAGATACATAATTGGGCATTACAACCCTTTAGTCAGGATTATTGACCTAGTTTCTCACACCACTTATGTTGTGTGTGTTAATTTTATACATGAGTGGCGGGACCTACAGTTTAAAGTCGACTCCGAACAATAGATTACTGGCAATTTGTATTTTAATGCTCAGAGTTTTTGCCAGAAATCCATTGAGAGGAAGTCGCCGAAGTAATATTTTTTTCATATTTTCGTTTTGATATCTGACCTGGGGTTTGAACCGTGGCCTTACGTCTAAAAAGCCAACACATTAGCTACTAGACTACGGCGACTTGAGGAAAATTTTTAACACTTATTTTAAAAAGTTTTGCCGATATTACAGGAAATTCAGAGTCTGCTTTATACACTCAAAAAGCAACAAAACTCAAATCCAATTGCAGTATATTTTTGATAGGTTATGAGATTACTTCCTTACAACAAGTCACCTAAGAGAATTCCTTGTAGGAAACTTAGGATACAAGGCAATGAAATAGAGTTCGCGAAATCCGTAAAATATCTAGGAATTACATTAGACCAAAAACTAAATTTTAAAGAGCACCTAGAGAATACATGTCTTAAAGCAATCAGGTGCGGGCGATCTTTATATCCTTTTCTGAATAGGAAGTCAAAATTGAATTTTAAAAATAAATTACTTTTATTCAAAATGTGCATAAGGCCAATTCTTACGTATGGCTGCCAAATCTGGTATGATTGTGCCAGGTCACACCTGAAAAAGTTACAAGTAATACAGAATAAGAATTTGAAAATAATTTACAATCTGCCCTCAAGATTTCCTACTGTTGAACTGCATTCAAAGTTAAACATCCAGATGATTGAAAACTTTATAACTGACTTGGCACTGTCATTTAGAGAAAAATACAGAAGGTCAAACTACGCCCATCTGAGAGGTTTGATTTGATAGCTTCTAATTTCAGCTATACTATTATGTATACTATTATGTATAGCTGAAATTAGATGTTGTCTTAGAGCGTCTCAAATTTTCTTATATGTTATTAAATTTTAGGTTTTTTACTATCTTTTTCCTATTAAATAGATGATTTTAATAAGTATTTAGTAATAATCAAAATGTGATAATTTGTTGAAATATCCTTAAGATTACATCCTTAAGTATTACAAAACACTGTAAATAAAATCACTTACTATGATAGAAAATAAATAAATAAAATAAAAATAAATAAATACCTTTATCTATGCCCTAAATGCCAGAACGTTCTAGTTTTCTGTTTTCTATCATTTAGATAATAGCGACTTAAAAACCCATCCTCGTTTCCTCGGTACTGCTTTAGAACTTTTACTTTTTGCCCCACGACCATTTCAACTTGCAACAATTCATTCATTCGTACAAAATCAATTTTATTCACTTTCAAGTACGTTAATTTTGCTTTGTTTGTTGTCATGTTTTCTATTTGTCCTTAACTTACTTACGTAATTGGTCATTACAACCCTACGGTTAAAATTGCGACCTAGCTTCTCCCACCAACAATGTTACTCGTGTTAATTTTATCCATAAGTTGGTGGTGGAACCTAAATTATGGCAGTTTTAATTACTCTCGGAGTATTTGTCAGAAGACTGCTGAGGGGAGTCGTCGGAGATGTCTGAGGTTTTAACCACGATATCGCATCTAGTAAGTTAACACACTACCTACTACACTACGGCGTCCACGTCTATATATTGGAGACAAGTTTAGTCGTCCACTTTTTCTGTTTTTTCATTGCATAACTGTGCTGGTTATGGGAGTGTAATGATGGAGTTCTTATTATAATTTCTTAAACGAGTCCTAGGTAGGGATCATAGGGTCGTAACATATTACTTCTACTTGTGTCCGGTCATAGCCAATGCTCAAACAAAGGTCCATGCCACCCTGTGGGAAGGAGTCTTATTCTCCAACTGTCCTCTCCAACCATGAGCAGATATTCTCACGGCTTCCCTGTGTGTTTCATGACCTGTATCGTTATTTCAAAATCGGATTTTCCTAAAGTGTGCCCAATATATCTTCATTTGCTTTTCATAACTTCATTTATTTTATGAACTTGGTGCCAAAGCGAACGTTGGCTATTTTTTCCGATATTTATACTCTTTTCTATTATAAAAGGGTTTTCAATAAGTATAAGCTTTGGTATGTAGTCGCCGTAGTCTAGTGGGTAATGTGTTGGCATATTAGCCATAAGGCCACGGTTTAAATCCCAGGTCAGACATTAAAACGAAAATATAAAAAAATATTTCTTCGGCTACCTCTTCTCAGCGGATTTCTGGCAAAAACTCTGAGAGTAAATAAAATTGCCATGAAAAGTTTCTCAAAAATCTGTCGTTCGGAGTCGACCTTAAACTGTAGGTCCCACCACTCATGTATAAAATTAACACACACAACATAAGTGGTGTGAGAAACTAGGACGTTGTACAATGGGTCAATTCGACCTCCGGGTACTGTACTTTTCTTAATTGACAAGTACACGTCCTCTAGCCTAGCCTAGCCTAGCCTTTCAATAAGTATAAGCTTTGGTATGTAGTCGCCGTAATCTAGTGGGTAATGTGTTGGCATATTAGCCGTAAGGCCACGATTCAAATCCCAGGTCAGACATCAAAACGACAATATGAAAAAATATTTCTTCCGCGATTTCCTGTCAGCGGATTTCTGGCAAAAACTCTGAGAGTAAATAAAATTGCCATGAAAAGTTTCTCAAAAATCTGTCGTTCGGAGTCGACTTTAAACTGTTGGTCCCTAAACTCATGTAAAAAATTAATGCAAACAACATAACTGGTGTGAGAAGCTAAGATTACGATCCTGACTGAAGCATTGTAATGGCCAAGTATGTATGTATGTAAGCTTTGGTAAATTCCTTCAAATTTATTTCTTCATTTAGTCTCAGCTTGTAATATTTGTTTTTTGTATTGAAAATGTACCATAACATTACAATTTGAAGTTCGTTTCCTAAGTCTTTTGTTTTTACAAAACTAAATTGCTTAGGATTAATAATATTTGATATATGTTTACTTTTTATGCCTAAAATCACAATAAATAAAAAATGTATGTGTCTTAAGTCTTTTGTTTTGAACAAAAGAAACCGCAAATTAAAAGTAGCAAGGTTTCTAATTTGGGGCCATTTGACTGCTGAATTTTTTTTAAGGTCTTTTAGATTAGATTTAGGCAGCTTTACAATGCAAAAATATTAATTTATTGTTCCCTGTTTTTTTAATTTAAATTTTTAATGAAAAGTTTTGTGTTTTTTATAAACGAATTTTAAAATAAAAAATACCGTAAACCAGTTCAATGACCTTAAGAAAAAAATAAAAATAAAGCACTTTCAGTTTCTCTTTTTTTGTTTTCTTTTTGTTGTTTTCTTTACTTTTGTTAATGAATATGCAGCGGCAATATAACTGCAATAGATAGACAGACAGTAAGACAGTCAGCCAGCAATGACAATGAACTTTAGGGTCACATAATTGTATGAATCATATAATCATGAATTATTATAATGAAAATGAAGAAATAATAATTTTTACATTAAATAACAGCATGACATCCAACAATTCATTGTAAAAGGGAAGACAATAGAAAAAAAAATTCAAAAATAACAGTTTCTTACAGGGTCAAGCCTCACTAGGCAGCAGGCGGTAGAGAAACCTTGCCTTTAAATAAAATGAAAACAAGGAAAAAAATATCAATGACCTCCAGTGTACATAAACCTATTAAAGGGTCATAAAGCGTACACACTTATTTTGAAATTTTAAATTCAGTCTCATCAAGTTTGCTGCTTAAGTCTTTTGTTTTCTTATTATTGTTATTTTCTATTCATTTTTTATTTTTGTCTTTTCAGCTGGTAATTTACAAATAACGCCCTGCTCTCTAAGTGATTCCAACAAAGACGAATGCATTAAAAATTTAATGACACAAGTTGTGCCTGAACTCAAGGTCAGTTCAAGTGTTTCAATAATTTACTTCACATTTAATAAAAAATTCTTTTTTATTTGTATTCTAGACTGGTCTGCCTGATTATGGTTTAGGTTCCATTGATCCTTATTTCTATAGAAGAGGCATTTTCCGTTATGCCAATGATGGCATACAAGGTGGCCTTCTGATTAAAAACATGCAAATCCATGGCATTTCCAATTTACAAGTACGCTCGTTTGCTGGCAATTTCACCGATAATGGTTTCATCATAAAACTGGGTCTTGAATGTAAGCAGATTCGGGCTGATGGTCAATTCAAAGCTGATGTGAAATTCGGTGGCTTGCGTTTAGTGCCAAAGGGGCCTTTTAATATTACACTTGGTAAGGTCAATCAGAGAATTTTTTAAAAATTCCTCTTCTAAAGAATTTCTACCAAATTTTTTCAGACAACGTTCGTGCTACCGTTTTAACTGATGGCAGTTTTGTCAACAGCGATAATAGCATACGATTGCGTTTGCATCGTTTAAATGCGAATGTTGGCATTGGAAATGCTAAAATCATTGCCAATGGCATCTTCTCAGATCGTAATTTAAGTAAGTAAGCCTCAAATCAAATGCATACGTTATAACAAAACAAATTCTTTCTCTCTCTCTCTTCCAGACACAATGATTTTAAATTTGGTCAATGAAAACTTACCCGAAATTACTCGCGTTGGCATACCAGCAACACGTGAACAGTGGGCACCCATTTTAGTGGAACATGTGAATAATTTCTTTGCCCAAGTTCCTATAGAGAAATTTTTAACGCAATAGTTCGCATTTGTAATTTTTGCTAAACCAAAAAAAAAAAACAGAAAGAAAGAAAGAAAAAACAAAAAACAAAATTTAATCACATTATATTTAGAATGTAGCTTGTAAGCGATAGAAGAATCAGTTTTTAAATTGTTTTCTTCTTCTCAATAATTTAATCTTTTATTTTTTTTATATTTATTTTACATTTTTATTGGCATCACTTTTTTTTTGTTCGATAACATTTTATATTTTAGTGACGATAACTTTTTTTTAAAAAGAAAATTTTATAATTTTAAGCAAAAAATCAAAAACAAAGAAAAAACAAAAAAAAAAAAACGAAATAAATTAACCCACAAAATACTATTGAGTACAAAATAGAAATGAAAAGTGTGTTTTAATTGTACTCATAGTGACGAAGATGCTTTTTTATCAGATTATAACACTTACCTATCTTGAACATCCTTAATCGAATTCAACTATTCTTATCTAGAAGAGGATCTGGGGTATATTTTGTACCCAAACTCAACTGGAGGGTTAACATAACAAAGAGAGTAAATCGCTTTACTGAGTCGTTCTAAGATTTAGGAGTTTTAATCTACCATTTCATACTGGGAGTAATTTTGTTTAATGGAGCTCTTGTTTGGAGAACAATACGCAGATCAATAGACAGGCAGTCAGTTGTTCTGATCACAAATGCACTCTTTGTCACTCTAGCTAAGGTATTTTCCGGTATACTCAATTGTTTCCTCATTGATCTTCTGTTGATAGTGGCAGTATGTCACTCTCCAGTTTAATACTGACTCAACCTGCGCAATGGACATGCTGCAATACTATGGAATGGAAATGGAAAGCCTTAGACGCATTCGGAAGGAAAAAACTTTCATTTTCGTTTTGATTTTAGAATTCCCACTAGGAACTATTGGTCTGATAATTCGAAGCTTTCCAAAGGGGTTCGTGGGGTATATACTGATGCCTTCAAAATGTTGAACAGAGAAGCCTGTAGAATGAACATATTGTTACGCAAGTCAAAACGACCTAATATCGTTTAACAATAAAAACGGTAAACAAAAGCCACACGATACAAATACACACTAACACTAAGAATACAACGAACGTGTTGATTATCTAAAGCTGCGCACACACATATGCATGGCGAACCTGGTTGCGGCTGGTACCAACAACAACATGTATGTGACAAAAAGGGATAGACAATATAAGCAAAGTACACAAACAACAATGTATTAGCAAAAGAGCTCTCGAGAAGGCGAACCTTCCACTTCAAGAATGTTCGGAAGACTGGTTTTGTCGGACTATAAAAAGGCTGGACAAAGCAGGCAGCACTCAGTAATAATTCAGTCAGCCTTGTGTAAAGACGCGTTGCGGTTTGAACGTACAAGTGGTATTGCTTGCAAAAAGGTTGTAAGCAGAGAAGATATAACGAACAGTTGTTAGTGTTAACGCGGACAGATGTGTGAAATAGAATAGTGTACAAGCAAATTATTGTAGTATCGTTAAGTGTGAACAGTGGCACAAACGTAGTGTGAACAATAAAGAGAGTTGAAGAAAAACTAAACACATATTTGTTTTTACTTGGTTTGCAATTAACGAACTCATATTTAAACGTTTTTAAAAAGGTAAAAACGTAACAATATATTACTGACTCTAACGTTAGGTTTCCGCTTAGACTTGCGTGATATGTACACTGCAGTTGTGTGTTTTTCAGGCGGAGGGCATGGGCATATTGCAAGCGACCCAAAGGTTGTTGGGTACTTCCTGAAATTCTCTAAATTTATTCAGATAGCCAAACTGTTATCAACTCCCGTAACAAGATCTCCACTATCGTTCTATACATGCATCTTCTGGGGAAAATTTCGGTTCATTCAATGTTGACTTTTAATGATTTACAGAGCGAAAATTGCACTGTTGATTAACCAGCAATGTTCCGATTGCCGTAGTTAAACTAGGCATTCTTGGATACTCAACTACGTTGGAAACTGTAGGGAGTGTGTGCAATATTGCCAGACTTTGTTGTAACGATATGAACAATAAGAGGACTGACGGTCTTCTTTACCTACATCTTACAATTCTTCATTGCGCTGTTACGGACCCCTAACTAAAAGTTAACGCAATAGCAGGATTCATTTTGGACTCAGAATTGTTTACTATTCATTACAATGCGCATAATTTTTGGCCCATAGAGAAAATAATGAATTGCTTTTTGTCACAACTTGAAATTTAATTGCATGTATACAAATATATGTATATATATACAAACATACATATACATATATGTATATTACAAATAATAAATAATAAATTTTTGTTTTTCTTATTGCATGAAGGTTTAAAAAATTTGATAGAGACATTAAAGTGTACTTTTAGGCTTAAGCTAAAAATGCAAAATTTACATGCAGTAAATTAATTTTGTGCTGCATGCAGTAAAAAATGTTGCATTCATTCATTTTCCAATTTTAAAACATAAAAAAAATTCTTTGGTGTAATATGCGGTCTAATGTTTAAATATCAAAATCAATAGCATACTTTAGGGTACTCCAAAAAGCAGTCAAGTATAATTTAGTATCATTTAAATATATACGTTGTACCATACTTTTAGGAAGGCCTTGAGCCTCTTTTTAAAGTTGCCAGATTATATGTTACAATACCAATTTGCTGTAACAACGGAGGAGTTCTTTTGAAAGGAAAAGTGAATTTCAATTAACCCATTAGTGCCCAGTGGCAACTTAAGTTGCCAGCAGAGGTTGCCTTAGTTTTTATGCTCTGAGAGGAAATTGAGTGAAAAAAACAAAACGGTAACCGTTAGAACAAAAAAGTAATTCGGGCATTAATGGGTTAAAAAGAGATGCTCTAAATATTTGCATCAAATTATTTAGAACTGATTAATGAGTTTCAAAAAATGTCACGAAAAATGTTTGAAATTTGCGAGAGGCCTCAAAAACTGAGTAATCTATGCTGGATAAAACATTGAATAGAAGCGGAAGGCAATGATAAGAGTGAATGGAACAATTTGAAGGTAACACACGCTATTACGAGAGGTAGCATTCTGTGGTATACGAATGAATCAAGACCAGATAAGTAGTGGGCAAGAGCGGCTGTGTTAGAATTCCTAGAGAAATATTCGGAATAGAAAGTATAAAAGGCGGGACATAGCAATAGTATGTAATAGTCAGGTCACTATCTGGGACACTTGACAAGTACAACCCTTCAGTTAGGATTACAACCTTGTTTCTCACACCACTTATGTTGTGTGTGTTAATTTAATACATGAGTCGACTCCGAACGACAGATTTTTGAGAAACTTTTCATGACAATTTTATTTACTCTCAGAGTTTTTGCCAGAAATCTGCTGGGAGGAAGACGCCAAAGAAATACCTTTTGTATTTTGTTTTGATGTCTGGCCTGGAGCTCGAACCCTGGCTTTTCGTCTAATAAGTCAACACACTACCTACTAGACTACGGCGACTACTACTACTACTCGATAATAGTATGGAATTGTCTGATCAGCTAGATACAACAGTAAGCAGGAGGATATTGTTGCTGGCAGAGGAGTTACCGTCCTGCTAATAGGGTCAGATTCTTTATGTAGAGTAGAAAGAGATGTCTGGAAAAGTAAAGGCCTTGAAAAGAAAGATGATAGAGAAGAAAAATAGAATCGAATAACCTTGACTTTAAGATCATCTAAAATTTTACAATAGAAAGAGATTTGATGCATGCATCTAACTATTTAGAGGAAGCCTGCGAATGATAGCTTAGGTTAGGTTAGAGGACGTGTACCTGTCAATCAAGACAGGACCAGTACCCGGAGGTCGGATTGACACATTGTACAACGTCCTAAAGGAGGGAAGGATAATATAGGGGATAGGATGAAAGGAGGGTATATGGGAAAGGGGGGAGCCGTAAGCGGCGGAATCACACAGACCAGACACAACAAGAGGGTGGGAGAGCGCGACTACACCGATGAAGTCCTAGCACCTCTCAACCAGCCTAAGCCACTAATGAATCTGTTGAGAGCCTTGATGTCGGCTCTCGACACTGAAATCAAGTGCCCAAAGAAGTCCTCAATCTCAATCTACCAAGGTCTGGGCAGTTACAGAGGAGGTGTTCGATAGTCTCCAACTCCTCCGCATCGCAACACGCCCTGCAATAGTCCGGCTGGGATCTGTTCCAGATCCCCGTCAGCGGCCTGCGAATAATAACTGGCCACTGGATAATACAGAACTTGTGTTCAGATTCTGTGACGAGGAGAACGAGTCACCAGAACACTTATGTACTTTGAAACTTGTGCGGCTTTAATGCATCTCAAAAGAAAACATCTGAGTGCTTATCAATAAATAGATCGTATGGTCACTGTCCTCCAACACCTCGACACATCTACAGATATTATCAATAAGTACATGGAGCATAATGTTTTCTAAAGAAACGTTCCTATTTAATTGACATTGCTCCGGTACTGCCATATTTTTGAAAAAGTTAACTTTATTTTATCATTAGTAACGAGAAGTTAAAGGTGACTTTAAAGTTCACTTTAGCTAAAGTTACCTTTAACTAAACCCAACTTTAACGGCAAGTTGTAATAAAGGCAGAGTTTAGTAAGTAGTTTAGTAACATTTTTTATTTGTTAACAATTTGGAATTTTTTTTCTTAGGTGCGGGTATGAGTCATTTTCTTACAGCGATTACTTCAATGACAGTTTAAACAAAAGCACTTTTCAAGTGCGTTGTTTTTAATTGAAGTGACCCCATTTGTTGTTAAATAAACTTGGAAAAAACGATTATTTAAATACTATTCAAAGCAATTAGAGTGGGTGTTTAAAAAGAAATTATTTTCATTTCCTTCTTTCTTTTTTCTATTTTTTCTATGACAAAAACCGCAAAATAATTTGGAAATATTTTCGTTTTTTTTTTGGTAGAGAAATAGTGACAGAAACATTTGTTAAACAAATAATTGTAATGAATCATGTTTTATGAAAGAAATTAAAGAAAGAAATCAATTTCAAATCATTATGTATTATTATATTCTATACAATATATTGACAGTTTGATGAATGATAAATAATCAAACATTTGAAGGCTGCTGCTGGCTGTTATTGTTATTTTCTAACAATGACAGTCCAGAGTATTTAAGCTTTTTAAAGAATATTTTTTAAGGGGAATTGTCGTATTGTGTATTTAGTTAAGCCTTTAGGATTATGACAGAGCAAATTTACAAAGACGCTTTCAAGCTGCCATGTATGAATGGATGTCTGTGGCAACCGAAAAGCTTATTTAAGGCAATACCAGCTTACATATGTAATCCCCAACAAAATATTGGCATTCTGTTCTGTTTCTGTTTCCTTTTCTTTACAAAAACAACTGGAATAAATTGTTTTTAAATAAATAATCAGGAAAATAAAAGAAATATTCTTAACAATTTGGATTAAAATTCTGACAAAGTCATGTCATGCCAAAAGGTAATTGACTTTTTTAGTTTCACAACCATAACCGAAAAGTACAGAAAAAATAATCCTTTTTTTCGTCTAAAATTAATTGCTTAAATACCTCCTATTATTAATACCGGATTTAATTGAATTCTACTGCGTAAGTGTGAACATTACTATCAGCATCACCATGAAGGCCTATGGTTTACAGAAAAAAAAATCTCGAAGTCTCATAAATTAACAGCAATCAGCAGAGGCAGGCAGACACTTTTCAGCACAATTTAATTGAAAAACTTTTTTTTTGCTGTTTTCCCAGCTCCAGCTCATCCTTACAGTGGCATTCATGGTGGCAACGAGTTGTTTTTGTTTTTCAGAAAAACCTAGAACTACTGCACTGATGCTAACGAGATGTAAATGCTGCCACGAAATATGCAAGAATCTCTGCTAGAGTGCATAATCTGGTTTGGATAAATGTAAACACTTGATTAAACATTTAATATAAATGGGATGGGAAGGAAACCCAACTAAAATACTTCATCATTAATAAATTTCTTTTAAAGTTAAATGTCTCTCATATTGTATTGCAGAAAATGAAATATTTACCCAAAAATTATTTTCATTTTCTTCTTCTTAATTTAAGGAGCAAAGTACACCCCGAAACTTCTTAAGGTATAGTACTTTGTCCTTTGCTATAGAACTTTAAAATGCTTCAAAATGTTTCAACGCTGCTTTTAAAACCTTCTTTTGGTGTACCTATGTAAACGGTGTGTGCCGTTCAGTAGAAAATACAAAATCCTGGGGATCAATCCTCCATGATTGGGTGCAAAAACGAGCTGTTATGTGTACATAAAGGACTTGAATTTCAGATTCGCGTACAGGCCTTCACATCACTGCAGTCTATTCTACAAAATCCTGGGGATAATCCTCTATGATTCGATTGAAAAACGAGCTGTTATGTGTACATAAAGGACTTGAATTTCCAATCCGTGTACAGGCCTTCACGTCACTGCAGTCTCTTCTACGCTGAAGTCAGGCTACCGTGATTGCAATAAAATGGATGTTCAGAATGCCTAAGCAATATTCGCTGAGAATTACTAATATAAACGAATAGCTAGTCACTCCGAGAGTTACTGATACACACGAATAACTAGTCTCCTTGAAGCGCTATATCGACTGCTAAGTTTGTTCATGATTGTCGCATATTTATCTTAAGCGAATGGAACAAATAGAGTGGGTTTGCTCTACCTTATTTTCATCCTAAGAAACGTATGACATCTTGTGACAAAAATTGTTAAGGAACAGTATAAGTATTTGGCAATTTCTGCTATATTGGCAAAGTCTGGCGCAAATATTCTGACACCAACTGGGAATGGAACGTATGACTGGCTAACATTTGCTGATGACGTTGCTTTAATTCCTAAACATCGATTTGATGTTTAAAGACGTCAGTGCAATAGCAAGAAATATGCCGACATAAGCGTATCTATGAGGTCACTTGTGAAGGGTCCGTCAAATAACTTTTTTTTTTTTGAAAATGCTTTAAAAAAAAACTACTGAATATTTTTTCAAATTTCTTTTTTTATTTGAAAGTACAATCCTTCCGGTTAATAATGGAAAATAATTTCATTTAAAAATGGCTGCCTCGGCTGGCCATGCAGTAGCCTACACCAGAAGATGCCGATTTTGGCATTTTGGCTTTTCAGATGAAGCTCATTTTGATCTTGGCGGGTATGACATAATTGGGCCATTTTTCTTCGAAAATGAGCAAGGAGTGGCCGTTACAGTCAATGGCGATCGTTATCGGGCCATGTTGAACGAATTTTGGTTCACAAAAATTGAAGAGGAGGATATTGGCAACATTTGGTTTCAACAGGACGGTGCTACGTGCCACACAGCCGAAGCTACACTCGATGTTTTGCGCCCTGTTTTTGAAGATCGCATTATCAGCCGCAGAGCTGATGTCGTTTGGCCACCTCGGAGCTGCGATTTGACACCGTTGGACTATTATTTGTGGGGTGCCGTCAAAGATAAGTGTTACGCCGACAAGCCAGAGACAATTGACGCTTTAAAGGACAATATTCGTGAAGTCATTGGTGAAATACAACTGCACACAATCGATAAAGTGCTTAAAAATTGGACCGATCGTATAGGCTACTGTATGGCCATTAAAGCATTTTCAAAAAAAAAAAGTTATTTGGCGGACCCTTTATTACAGTGCAGAGAAGTCTCTGCAATCGATCAACGATATATGCACTAAAGCCTTTGGATGCAGTCTTCACTATTAAGACTAGAATTCTTCTCTTAAAACTTGTGTACTCTTTTATAAAAATCTTATAAACCAAAATTTACTTTAGGTTTTATACGTATGAAAACAAAAGACTTAAGAAGGCTTTATACGTATAAAAACAAAAGACTTAAGAAACGAACTTTAAGGCAAAGATTTTTTTTAATAAGAGACTCTTGGTACATCGAATAGCATTCCAAATTGCCTGATGATTGGAAGTCTATAGAGACAAGCTTTAATGGACATCGCCGTTCTAAGGATTGCCCCGTTATTATCCTTAGCCTGTTCATATAGCCAATGCATGATTTTTTTCAGCTAAACGCATTGCGAATAGTCTGTGGCAATGAATTTAACAGTTTTTGTTTAACTTGTTCCCAATAATCTTGTTCTTAACATTTAGAAGGATGATATACCTCCAATTTCTGTATTGGATCAGATCATCTTTTTACGGGATCTTCAATATTATATTTCCTTTAAGCTCTTCGTTTAGGAGGTTCATTTCACAGTAGTAACTAAATGCAGCAGCTAAGCACTGGGTCTGTTAATTAGATATGTCCTCACTTTCCATGAAGTCGGACATGTATGCTATGCTGTTAGTGGTTCTGCTTTTAGCATTACTTTCTAATATTTTTCGTATATCTTTCTGCGATAAATATTGGATCAAGTGGATATGATTACTCACATTAAAAGAGAATTATTGATGGAAATATTGTTCAAAATGTACCAGGGTACTTATCTAAGGTACTTTTTGTTACATTATACTTCCAAATGTTTCAAAAATAGAGAGAATATTAGATGGAAATTCTGCAGGGATTTAAAACCAATATATAGGAATCTCTATTAACTGTTATTTAGTATTAAAAAATTTAAAAAAATTTAAAAAAAAATACTCAGAAAAGATAAAAAATCTTAAGAAAATCTGTAGTTTTTGTTTCAATAAAAATTTTTCTTAAAGTGTTGTTGTTCTATATGCTTCATTACGTTACAATTGTGTTATTCATCACAGTCGAATAAAAATTAAGCCAACAACAACAACAAAAACCATAAAAAGAAAAATCAATAAAATACGTGTGTAAGCATAATCGTAACGTTGAAGAAGCCAAACACTAAGGAGAAAAGAAAAGAAAGAAACGAAAGAAAAAAATGGTGAGAAGCGAACAGAACTTTGTAGGCAATTTTATTTAAATTCTGTTTCATTTTTTTTTTGCCAACTCTTTGGCTCTGGCTACAAACATATATGTAGGTTTTGTTATTGTTATTGTTTTCTTTACCAATAACAAATAAGCCATTCAAGTAAAAGCATAGCAGAGAGCAGAAATAATGAAAGAAAAATAAAAAAATAAGCAAAAGAATCAATACGACCACACGTACATAACTGTTGTCGTTAGCACTGTCAACGTCCAGTCTATCAGATACACGCGAACCTTTAACGTAAACGGTGCTTTGGAGCGGAGTGGATCCTAAAATTTCTTCGGCACAAACACAAAATAAAACGATTATCATCAGAAAAAAATTAAAAAAAAAATAAAAGAAAGGAAAATAAAATAAAAACAGAAAAAGTGTTAAATAAAGAAAAAAAATAAAAGAAAAAACCCAAAATTGAAAAGAAATTTAATTTCAATAAAATATTTAAATCATGCTTTAAAAACATATTAAAAATTGAATGAAATTAAATTAAATTATCTCTTAATAGAGTGTGTGTGCTCTTTAAAATTTTTCTTTTGCATAATTTTCTAATTTAAACAAACATTATTAGTAACAGCAGCAGCAGCAGCTGGGTTTGACATCTTTTGAAATGATGTTAAAATTCATATTCGTAAGCGTAATGCTTTGGCATTGCCTCTTATGCTTGCGAGCCGATGATAATTTAGAGAATTTAAATACGAATTTAACGGATATTAATCATGATTTATGGCCGAAAAACGTGAGTTACTTACAGGAGCATAAATCTACGGTTAATGAAGCAAAAGATGCCCAAGCAGATAAATTAATAAAACCTCAAGAAATATCAGGTAATAAAATATACAAAAAAAAAATAAGAAAAAAAAAAACGAGAAAAATATTTAAATTTCAAGTACAATAAGTTTAAAACAAAAGACTTAAGCAGCAAACCTGTAGGAAAATATTTTTAAATGAATAATACTAAGGAGAATATGTGTTGAAATAATTCAAATAAAATGAACAGATTTAGTAATGCCACGCCCCAATAGAAAAGGCTTTAAAAAATTGGTATTAAAAAAATACCATTTTTCGAGGTGTAGTTTGCTAATTGAAGTCGCCATAGTCTGCAAGAACGTTAAAAAGTTCTAAGTACACTTAGAACGCTATAGAATGGAGGCGTCGATATCAAGGACTTGAATTTCAGATCCGTGTACAGGTCTTTAGATATTTTTAAATGAAAAATATTAAGAGAACATGTGTTGAAATAATTCAAATAAAATTAACAGATTCAGTAATGCCACGCCCCAATAGAAAGGGCGTTTCAAACATAAAAAATTGGTATTAAAAAAATACCAATTTTCTAGGTGCAGTTTTCTAATTGAAATCGCCATAGTCTAGTAGGTAGTGGATTGGTTTATCAGATGAGAGATCATGGCTTAAGCTGACAATGACATAATTAGCCCCTCAGCCAGGATTACAATGTAGCTTCTCACAGAACTTACAGTGGTGGCCTTATAATTAGAAGGGCTTTGTTTGGAGGATGTCTTACATACGTTTTTCAATTAGATTGAAACAAAATAAATTTAGATTCGTCACTCCAGAGACTTCCAGAAACATCGTTTCTAATTATAAGGCCACCACTGTATGTTGTGTGCGTTAATTTTATAGAAGAGTCGATTTTTTAAGTAACTTTTCATGGCAATTTTATTTGCTTTCAGAATTTTTGCCAGAAGTCTGCTGAGAGGAAATTGCCGATGAAATATTTTTTCATATTTACGTTTTGATGTCTGATCTGGGGTTTGAACCGTGGCCTTCCATCTAATAAGCCGACACACTACCTACTAGACTATGACCGCAGATCAGACTTAGAGGGCAAAAACGAAATTTGAAAAAATATTTCTTTGGCAACTTCCTCTTAGCAGTCTCCTGGTAAATAACAGTCTTCTGTTCTTGTCATGTTAAGGACAATGAAAAGTCTTGGCTTTATCAAGCGCCAATTGGTAAAACTAAAGCATGAGGCTTTCTGGCAAAAACTCTGAGAGTAAATAAAATTGCCATGAAAAGTTTCCTAAAAATCTGTCGTTCGGAATCGAATTTAAACTGTAGGTCCCGCCACTCATGTATAAAATTAACACACACAACATAACACATACAACATAAGTGGTGTGAGAAACTAGGTTGTAATCCTGACTGAAGGGTTGTAATGACTAATTATGTATGTATGTTATGTATGTAAAGCATGAGGATGCTGCAAATTAATACAAACCAGAGCCTCCTAGAATCTAGTGTTGTAAGCTATGATGGGATATACTGTTAACATTGCATTCCTGGCGAACATTGCCTTCCTTTCCTACAAGGATATTAGCTCACGTAACTAGAACTTCCACTCTAGGAAACAAATGGCATTTTGGGTGGCAAGATAACGACAATTGGGAAAGATGAGATAGTATCTGTGTCTCCCTTTCCTACTTCTTTTCCTTTTCCCTATCTCCTCTATTATCCTGTCTCCTTTGGGACTTAGCACAATATGTCAACTTGATTTCCGAGTACTGTATTTCGTACTCGGTCTAGTGGTAGTGTGTTGGCTTATTAGACGAAAGGCCAGGGTTCGAGCCCCAGGCCAGACATCAAAACAAAAATACAAAAAGTATTTTTTCGGCGACTTCCTCTCAGCAGATTTCTAGCAAAAACTCTGAGAGTAAATAAAATTGCCATGAAAAGTTTCTCAAAAATCTGTCGTTCGGAGTCGCCTTAAAATGGTGGAGCCCACCACTCATATATAAAATTAACACACACAACATAAGTGGTGTGAGAAAATAGGTCGTAATCCTGACTAAAGGGTTGTAATGACCAATTATGTATGTATGTGTATACGATTTAGGCACGATTATGGTGTTGCTCTTTTGCGAAAGCAATCTGTCAAGCAAGTCCATTACGCCGATGCAAAATTGTTTGTCATGGCTTCAAGGAAACTGATACTGTGATCAGATTTTTTGAAGCATTACATCATAGTAGCTGAAGAGAACAGAAAGCACTAACTTGATAGGACTTGATAAGGTCAGGATAATTAAAATTTGGGTTGGGAACACACCCATTGTTCGTCTCCAATTAAAATTCTCATGGGAAAACTAAAGGGTCCGCCAAATAACTTTTTTTTTGAAAATTCTTTAAAAAAACTACTGAATATTTTCTCAAATTTCTTTTTTTATTTGAAAGTACAATCCTTCCGGTTAATAATGGAAAATAATTTCATTCAAATGGCTGCCTCGGCTGGCCATGCAGTAGCCTACACCAGAAGATGCCGATTTTGGCAAAAAAAAAATCATCTTTTCAGATGAAGCTCATTTTGATCTTGGCGGGTATGTAAACAAGCAAAATTGTCGCAGTTGGGGCACAGAAAACCCGCATGCATACATTGAAAAGCCAACGCACCCAAAACGAGTCTCTGTTTGGTGTGGATTTTGGCCCAGAAGCATAATTGGGCAATTTTTCTTCGAAAATGAGCAAGGAGTGGCCGTTACATTCAATGGCGATCATTATCGGGCCATGTTGAACGAATTTTTGTTCACAAATATTGAAGAGGAGGATATTGGCAACATTTGGTTTCAACAGGACGGCGCTACGTACCACACAGCCGAAGCTACACTCGATGTTTTGCGCCCTGTTTTTGGAGACCGCATTATCAGCCGCAGAGCTGATGTCGTTTGGCCACCTCGGAGCTGCGATTTGACACCGTTGGACTATTATTTGTGAGGTGCCGTCAAAGATAAGTGCTACGCCGACAAGCCAGAGACAATTGACGCTTTAAAGGACAATATTCGTGAAGCCATTGGTGAAATACAGCTGCACGCAATCGATAATGTGCTTAAAAATTGGACCGATCGTGTAGGCTACTGCATGGCCAGCCGAGGCAGCCATTTGAATGAAATTATTTTCCATTATTAACCGGAAGGATTGTACTTTCAAATAAAAAAGAAATTTGAGAAAATATTCAGTAGTTTTTTTTTTTAAGCATTTTCAAAAAAAAAAAATTTATTTGGCGGACCCTTTAGAATTATTATTGCCCTCAATCTATGTATATATACGGAGCAATGCTCCTGGGACAGATATTTTCGTTAAACAAGTTTGGAAAGAAGCACTTGTTTATGGGAAAATGATGGTTCGTTCACATAAGGTGAGGGTGATTTCCCTTTTCAAGTTCAATGACATGCCTTTGCTAGTCTTCTTGTCTGTTTCCTACTCGACTTTTATTTCTTAAGCAGTTCTTAAGCAATTTGTTGTTGTTGTTGTTGTTGTTTATGTTCACATAAAAAGAATTTCAATTAAAATTTAACTCACATAACGAGTGCGTGCTATAGCTCATAAATGTGGGTGTATGTGTGAATGCGTAAGAATGTACGTTAACATGTTTCATGGTAATGTTATGGTAAGGTATTGTTTTGAAATAGCACGACGTAAGTAAAGCTTTTTTTTTAAATGACCTTCAGAATAATGTGTTGGTGTGTGGATACAATCGGTTTCTAAATAATTTTTAGAATCTAAGAAACAACAAAAACAAAAACAAAAACCTATGATTTGTTTACATTTGCAAATGAAATTTTTAAATACTTCTGGACCTGATGATGATGGTTGTTGATATGGAGGCATGATTTAATTTTTAACGATTCTATAGGAAAATAAAAAATAAATCATGACTAGTGCCTCCCACACGTTCCTCTCTGTACACGTTCCCCACACGCTATGCTAATGCTAATTGATGAGGTTTCTATTGTTTTAATTTATAACCCTTATGGCTCTTATTAGCACTTTACTGAGTTATGAGTGCAATAGCTGTCATCAGAGGGTTAAATTGGTGATTTATAACCAACGCCATACTTATTGACCATAAAAGACGAGATAAAAAGCCTGTTAAAGTGTCACTATGAGGGTAAAAATAAATAACAGCCGAAATTTTGTTTGCTTAATAAACTTTCAAAACCATGACGGCAATAAGTACAAAAAAATGAGTTTTTGCGATAAAGTATGGTAAACAACAAATTGTTTTGCTGTCATATTAGTATTGTTTAAATAACGGAAATATTAGACGTTTTTGAAATTCGTTTATTTATTTCAAAGCTTTCTATAAATACAACGAAATTTTGTTGACAAGAAAAAAAAATACGATATAAAAAACCTTCAACAATTATTAGTTAATATCGTAAGAAATTTAATTTTACAGAAAATTAAAATTAAATGGTTTTACAAACCCCTGGAATATGTAAAGAAATGTTTAATTTTTCAAAAATAAATTTACAGAAATTTTTACGATATTAAAACTTATTAAAGCTGATGCCATTAATCCTTTAATGCAGTTAAGAACTGGTCCTTCCTGGATTGTAAACATGCTTCAATAAGCATTCAAATTCATCTCTTGGTTCGTTCGTAATTTTATCGACAGGAGATTTGATTTTACGATTTCAGGGACTACTAATCCCTGTGGAGGTATCTGTCAATGGCTCCAAAATGCTGGAATGTATATTAATGGCTGCCTAACCATTCATACATATCGACGCCTCCGTTCTATAACATTCTAAGTCGAAAAAGTGTGTTTTAAGTTATAAGCTCTCAAAGTCTTTACGCACTTTACGACTATATGTGTATTTTAAGTACATTATTCCCTATAACTTCGGAACGGATCGGCGTATCTTAACCAAATTTTGACAGTATTTAAGTTAGAGGACGTAGAATTTAAAAATGCAATAACATTAAAAACGTTCTAAGTACACTTAGAACGTTATAGAATGGAGGCGTCGATATATAATTGGCCATTACAACCCTTCAGTTAGGAATACGGCCTAGCTTCTTACACCATTAATGTTGTGCGTGTTAATTTTATACATGAGTGGCGGCATCTACAGTTTAAAGTCGACTCCGAAAGACAAATTTTTGAAAAACTTTTCATGGCAATTTTATTTGCCCTCAGAGTTTTTACTAGAAATCTGCTGAGATGAATTCGCCGAAGAAATATTTTTTCATATTTCGTTTTGATGTCTGACCTGGGGTTGCATCTATTACGACAACACACTATGTACTAGGCTACGGCGATTCAACGGCTGCCTAAACTCTTCAGTATTTTCAAAGCCATGATCATATTAAAAACAACGCAATGTTTGTCGGCTGATGGGATTTTTCCAGAATATTTTATTTTGTTTGGCCAGGCTGCGCTAAGTCCTTAGTGAATATTGCCTGAAATCCGCCCTCGTCCATGGATGTCATAACGATAAAACTGATATGGATTTTGTACAACGGGTCAACCTGACCTCCGGGTACTGCACTTGTCAAGTACACGTCCTCTAACCTATATGATTTCTAGAACGTAGGGATATTATCTGAAATTGCATTGCTCTTGGAATTAAACAAGGCTGGTAAAGGGTTCATAATATCCCACATGTTACAGGACAATTCCATCAATACAGTACTACTAGAAGCCTTAACACACTCATAATGCTTTGTGGCATCTATTTCACCAGCGTTGCATGTGATGAAATCCAAAACGAACAACCTGGGAGCCGCTTTTGCTAGGCCTTCAATGGCTAGATTAGTTCTAATGCTTCCGTGTCTGTGTACCAATGTAGAATATTTGTAGATTAGACATGCGATGCTTTTCTAGTATGGATGATCGTCTTTATCCATACGAAAACTTGAACAGAACCATTACATCGAATTTGTTCCCATACAATGGATTCTCCGTTCGTTTTACAGGTTCAAACTACGCTCATTATTATTATTCTCTGCTTGACTGAATTGATTAGGAAGAGGACTGATTGTCTTCTTTTCAAATCAATCGCACTGTTGCGGTTCTTCTCATAAGCCAGCATGGAAAGTAAGACGATAGTTTTTGCATTATGGAAGTCGATATTTTGTCCTGCTATCCTCCTCTAGAAAGTAGGATCATAAAGGCTGTTTGAAATATATAGCCTCTGTTTAAACACTTGTCCCATGCAGAACACATTGGCAAATGTGGTAGACCAGTCACCAAAGTTGTTCGAATCACAAACACAAAGAAATCAGTATAAATTACATTAGTCCGAGCTCTGGCAAGAAAACCCCTGAAAACATGTGTAGTACATTCAAGAAGATTAGTGACAGTCGACCTACCTTTTAAAAAACCATGCTGGAAAGGGGATATTAAAGACCTCGTATTAAAAAAGAGATAATCCGTCACCAGTTTCTGCATCAACTTGGGAATAGCACTGAGTTTGGCAATACCCCCTGTAATTGGAAATATTGGATGAAAATACCCGACTTATGCAAAGAAATTATAAACGAACTCTTCCAAATAGATGGAAAATGACCAGCCCTCAGAAGCCCATTGAATATAAAGATCAAAGGACCACTCAAGACAACAGCGCTCTTTCTTAAAATACAGGCCGGTACCCCGTCAGGGCCCGGCAAGTATGTAAGTTTTAGTCCAGACAAAGACTCAAGAACAGACTTCTCATCAAATGAATATATATTAGAGATAGAGACACTTTCCACTGAATAAGGAACACAAAGAAACAAATACTGTTAAGCGGGACTACAGAATGTGTTGGTAACCGACCAATACTTGATACCATGTGATATGCAGGGCTTTCGAGGGTTTAATGGATGCCCATATTTTACTTTCAGTAAGCATTGCATCAGTAAGTGGCCACTGAAGTTATAAACGGCTACGGGTGGAATAGAGTATCAAACAAGGACTCCCCTGTGATTTTTGGATAGTAGAGGTACTACTAGTCCCTGCTAGTCTAATATAGAAAAGTTAAGTTAAAAAAAGAAGACTGATTATGTTCTTTCTTTTTTAAATTGCATGGACCACTGCTCTATTGGAAAGCATGTTAATAGACTTGGCATTCCCACAAATGATTTCTGCAGGAGCTATTGAGGAAGATGGAACTACAATTCACCTCATGTGTTAGTAACCAATTCTTACCGTGAAAAGACGGAGATTCTTGATTTTAGATTTGCTGTCATTCTTGCCTGAACTTATAAGTAATCAAAAGCCTTACAAAAATTTGGAAATTTAAACAATATTCAATACAATACAGTACATACAACTCAAAAATGTGTTATATTTTCCCTCATCAATTTGGATTTATGAGTAAAGATTTCTAAAGCACTTGCCATTTACAAAAAAAAATGATAAATTATTCCCACAGATTTGTACGCAGCATATTAAGATTTCTATTGTTATCTAACAAAACAACCCCCCCCCGCGTCCTATCTATGTAAATAGGATTGTTTGTTAAACTAAATGCTTTAACAAATAAAGTGATAAAATATTACTTTCTTTTCTTGTTAAACCAAAGCAAAGAGATTTCAACAATAAAAAACCACAATGAGTTCGAAAATCTTTAGGGCTCTAAAACATGTTTGGCTTCAATAGCATTAGCATTGGCATTAGCGTGTCGCTATGTCACAGCTTAAATGAATTCAAATTTAAATGAAGAAAAGAAAAAAGAAAGAAAAAAAGAAACAGCGGGTGGTAAACGATACTCAAAGATGTGTTTCTCTTTGTTTCATTTGTAATAACTCAGAATTTTGGCTATTGTCACACAATACAAGTCTTAAATATCTCTAATAAAACTTATTTATGAGACCATAATCATAAAAAAAATGGCACAGAACTTACACACAACACTACATATCACATACCACATACAACAGTACAGCCATAGGACTTAAATAAGCTTCAAATTTATGGAAAAATATCTGTATGTGTTTAACGTTAGAATAATAACAATAATGTTGACAATATTGACAATATTTATTTGAATTTAATTCACTGCCATTTATTATTCATCTGCGTAATATTTCAAATGTTTCTTCAAAGCGAAATTAAAGTGCTCAAGTTTCTTAGCATGTTTTAGCAGAGAGAAAAAAAATTTAGAAAATGGATTTAGAAATCTATGACAATAAGAAAAATTATAAAGAAGATAAGGCCCTAAAGTCATGTCAATCAATTATCGGAATACTGTTTATCTTTAAAATATATTTTTAACACAATTTTCTGTCTTAAGTCTTTTGTTTACACAGTCAGTGATTCTTAATCAGTTGTATATACAAAGAGAAATTATAATTTTAATTATAAATATTGATATTAATAGAAAATTGGGTTACTTTCAACAATATTAAAAAAAAACGTGATAAAAAAATTAAATCATAAGAATGAAAACGTCTTTATAAACATATTTTTAATGCCAACAACAACATCTACATCAACTTTTGGCAGTAAAAGATTCGTAATTCCCATAAAGAGAAAAAAAAATAAATTTAAATAACTTGGAATTTTTAAAATCTAACAAAAACCAAAATTAGTAGAAATTAGAAGCAATATCGTAACATAAAACATTTTTCAATGCTTGCATTATATAGCCTAGAAATATTTACGATAAAGTTTTCTTGTAAGAATTTTTAAATCTAAGAAAAACCAAAATTAGTTAAAAATAAAAGCAATATCGTAAAAATAAACATTTTGAATTTTTGCAATCTAAGTGGAAAAAAAATTTACGATATAGTTTTAAAAGTATAAATTTCAAAAACCAAGAAAAACTGAAATTAATATAAAATATAAGCAATATCATAGCATAAAACATTTTTGAATGTTTGCATTATATAGCCTAGAAATATTTACGATGAAGTTTTCTTGCAAGAATTTTTAAATTGAAGAAAAACCAAATTAGTTAAAAATATGAGCAATATCGTAAAAATATAAATTCTAAATTTTCTACAATGTAAGTGGCAAAAAAATTTACGATATAGTTTTAAAAGTATAAATTTCAAAAACCAAGAAAAACTGAAATTAGTATAAAATAAAAGCAATATCGTAAAAATAAGCATTTTGAATTTTTCAAAATGTAAGTGGCAAAAAAATTTACGATAAAGTTTAAAAATAAAAATTTCAGAAACCAAGAAAACTTAAAATTAATATAAAATATAAGCAATATCGTAAAAATTTAACATTTTATATTTTCTGCAATGTAAGTGGCAAAAAAATTTACGATATAGTTTTAGAAGTAGAAATTTCAAAAACCAAGAAAAATTGAAATTAATATAAAATATAAGCAATCTCGTAGCAGAAAACATTTTTGAATTCTTTTATTATATAGCCTTTAAATATTTACGATAAAGTTATCTTGTAAGAATTTTTAAATCTAAGAAAAACCAAAATTAGCTAAAAATATAAGCAATATCGTAAAAATAAACATTTTGAATTTTTTGCAATCTAAGTGGCAAAAAAATTTACGATAAAGTTTAAAAAGTACAAATTTCAAAAACAGAGAAAAACTGAAATTAGCTAAAAATATAAGCAATATCGTAAAAATATAAATTTCAAATTTTCTGCAATTTACTTGGTAAAAAAATTTAAGATAAGTGTTTCGAGTAAAAATTTTAAAATCTAAGAAAATTCAAAAATAATTAAAAATAAAAGCAAGAATGTAAAATTAAAAATTTGTTAATTTTCTGCCTTGTAACACACAAAACAATTTACGATATAGTCTTACAAGTAAGAATTCAAAAACTAACAAAAACTGAAATTAGATTTTAATAATAGCTTTCATATAACATAAATATTAACAGGATTTTTAAATAGGAACATTTAAAAAAAATTACGATATTGTATACAAATTTTTAAAATTTAAAGATTTTCGAAAAATAAAAAAAACCAAAATTAGTTTAAATTATATGGAATTATACCGCATTAGTAAAATTTTGTTAACAATAATGTAAACCTTCTAAAAATTTACGATACCAGTAAAATAAAATAATTTGTCATTGAATGTTTACATAAATTATTGAAAATCTTCTTAAAAATGTCGCAAATGACCTAAATTTTGTGTAATTGTTTCACAACATACTACGCTGCATAGCTAATGGCATAAGGAAAAAAACATAAATCATGTGAAGAAAGCCGAAAAGGAAAGAATGAAAACAAAGAGAAACACTGTGAAGAAGAGAAAACATTAAACTAATTGCATTGTTTACAACATGAAGAACAATAGCTTAGCAATGAGTAACAATTTAATATCGAGAATTAATAAAAACAACGGGTAAAGCTCATAAATATGAATTCTCCCAAGAAAAGTGAAAAAATATTTATTCTGCCATATTGAGGAACACAAATAAATAAAAAAAATCACCACAGTTAACAATGTTTCTTATTTTTTTGTGGTCAAAATAGATTTAAAATGCAAGACACGTTAAAAACGTAGAAGTATTTTGAATACAATTTTATTTTATTTTAAATTTTTATTGTTATTTTTGCGTCGTTTGAGGAAAGAATGAGGCAAAGAAAAAGGAGTTTTTTTTTGAAGACAGGGTACTAAAAGCAAGAATTTAAAGTATTTTGTTGGCTTCTGTTTATTTAAAATACGATATAAACTACTTTTCGGAAAAATTATGCCAAAATACTAAAACAAGGTGTTGAAATAAACAGTTTTTTTTTAATAAAAAAAAACGTACAATTTAATTAACAAACAATGAGAGAAAAATAACAACAAATTATGCAGATTATAAACAAATTTTATGAATAATTTTGGCAGACATTTAATAAGGCTTTAAGAAATAAAAAGAAAAAGAGAAAAAAAGAAGCAAATTAACCGATTTGTTATGAATTTTGATTGATTCAAAAGGTTCAAAAAACTTTAGGAAAATATATACGGTTTACTGAAAAAAAAAACTGGCCGAAAAAAATTTACGATATAACCAATAACAAAGATTTTAAAAAAACTAAATTAAATAATTTCATATGCTAACCCAGGCTAAGCTAAATTTTCCATTTTTAGTAAAAAAATATGAAAATTACGATACAATTTTATATACGATATATAAAAATATCACACAATTTCTTAAAATTATAAAAACCGAAAATACTTTATATGATTAGAAAGCAAACAGCACAAAAAGTTTTTCATTTCCTTGTACACAACATTTTTAAAAAATTACGATAAATTTAAAAAAAAAATTTATTTTTTTTTATTAAAGAAAACCAAAATTATATGATTTTAAAAGCCATTAAAATTCATATAAATTTTTTTAAATTAAACACCACAATAAATTTTCCATTTTCTTAAAGGCAACATTTTTAAAAAATTACGATAAATTTAAAATAAAAATTTATTTTTTTTTTATTAAAAAAAACCGAAATTACATGATTTTAAAAGCTATTAAAATACGTATAAATACTAGTTGAAATATTTTCAAAATTTACGATATAACTCTCTTTTTCTCAGATCTGCTTGATCCCGTAGATAATGCACCATCATCGGCCAATAACAATCGTATAGGCCGTCAATTATTTTACAGCCCCAATTTCTTTTACATACAAAACTTAGGTGCCGAGGCTACCAAATGTGTTACCTCTCGAGGTTTAGTGGGCTTATGCATGAGCTTTGACAGCTGCATACAAACCCAAAGATATAAAAGACATTTGTCGCTTTACAATGGTGCGCCATGGGACCAAACACAACAATTAGGACAACCGGCTGTACAACAACAGCAAGAATTTTGCCAATATTACGATCAATACTTGCGTTCCAGCTATGGTGTATGTTGTACGAATCTAGAGCCCATAATGACTGGGCCAAGTTATGAAAAACCTGCTATGGATATGCCTAAGCCAGATCCACAACCGAACTCTGATGATTCCGAAGTTTTGGAAGCCGATTTAAGCAGCTATGAACCCGAGCCTCCCAAATATGATAATAATGACAATCAGAATGGCAATAATATTGATTATGATCCCATAGAGAACTTGAAACAGGCTTCTTTTGGAAACAATTATAACAACTATATACGTTATCCTTGGCCGCAACAGTTTATCGGCTTTTCGGGGGTACAACAATGGCCACCAGCAGTGCCTACCCATCCACCCAGCATAGCCAGTTGGCCACCACCAATACCTACTCATCCACCCAATCATCATTATCCTACACATCCTCCCTTAGGGGGTGGAGGAGGTTTCCAGTATACCACCACTACCAGGAGGCCTACCTATAGGCCTACTTATTATCCTACCCAAAGACCACCACTACCCACTAGCAGTCCTATTACAACCACTACCACCACAACCACCAGAAAGCCAGTTTTGGTAGATGCAGCGACAATGGGTTTGCCTTTGCAGTGTGGCCTTAGAAATGCTGTAAGTCCGGATCAAGAGAGAATTGTAGGCGGCACTAATGCTAGTCCCCATGAGTTCCCTTGGATAGCGGTTTTATTTAAATCGGGCAAACAGTTCTGTGGCGGCAGTTTGATTACAAATGTGAGTTTATTTCCTTTAGTTTTCAGGACTATTTTTAATGCGATTTTTTCTTTAGAATCATATCCTAACTGCGGCTCATTGTGTGGCCCGTATGACTTCCTGGGATGTGGCGGCCTTGACTGCCCATTTGGGTGACTATAATATACGCACCGATTTCGAAGTAAAACATGTAACACGACGCATTAAACGTTTGGTTCGCCATAAAGGTTTTGATTTTAGTACATTGGTAAGCCCTTTCATTTCTTGCTAACGACTTATTTTACTCCTTTTTTAATCCCCTTTTGTAGCACAACGATATTGCCATTTTAACTTTAAACGAACCCGTGCAATTTACCAAAGAAATCTCACCAATTTGCCTGCCCACCTCTGCCGTACAACAAAGCCGCAGCTATAGTGGCCACACAGCCACTGTCGCTGGTTGGGGCAGTCTAAGGGAGAATGGTCCCCAACCGGCTATATTACAAAAGGTACAAATACCCATATGGACCAATACAGAATGTGCTCAGAAATATGGCAGAGCTGCCCCAGCTGGCATTATAGATTCTATGATATGTGCTGGCCAGGCGGCCAAGGATTCCTGTAGTGTAAGCCTCCGTTTGCTTCGTCTTAAAAAAGAAGAAATTAAAAAAATTTGAATTTTCTTTTACAGGGCGATTCTGGCGGTCCCATGATTGTTAACGATGGCTCGCGTTATATCCAAGTGGGCATTGTTTCGTGGGGTATTGGTTGTGGTAAGGGTCAATATCCTGGTGTTTATACCCGTGTTACCTCCCTATTACCCTGGATCTATAAGAATATTAAATGAATTGTATTTAAGGAAAAATAATTTTAAATATTAAAAACGATATTTTTTTTATTAGAATTTACGATATGGCTTACAAAACTGGCATACGAGTGAAATTTTTATATAAGTTTTATAAAAAAGAAAAATAAAATTAAGAGTGATAATAAAAAATAAATTAAAAACAAAAAATATTTACAAAAACATTTTTAATTAAAAGAAGATACTTTTATACTTTTAGTATCAAAAAATGTTCATTTTAAAAAAGTACTTTTTCAAAGGTACAAACAGCCATAGTTTTACTTTCATACATAAACGAGTTACAAAAGCTTTAGGGGCCTTTAGAGCGCCAGCACACTGGGATGTACTCCCCTTACTCTTATGAAACATTACTCTGAACTCAGTACCGATTATACTGGCGTCTCATTGCTGTAAGGTTGTTGCATATACGGTCGATGTCTCTATCGATCGCGGTAACGTTACATAGACATTCTACACTGAAACCAGAAGTATTAAGCCAAATAGATGAGGGAAAGAGAACTCGCTTCTGGAAAGCAGAACCATACTGTATTCGAAGAAGTATAAGGTACCGTGGTATCTTGTATGATACCCAGCTTTACCTCATTGGGTGTGTAAAATAGCTCGGCATCATCTTAAATGACAAGCTGAGCTTCAAACAAAAGTTCATGGAGCCTGCAAACAGGGTGATTATTGCTTTTTATTCCTGCAAGAAGGCCATTAGAAAGAACTGGGGTTCGTTCCTAAAGGTGGTCCATGTATTAACGATGCTTTACGTACTGCAACCGATGTTTTTGATATATTTCTGAAGTCATCATCTTTGGATAGTTAAAGTTCGGAAAGGAACGGAAATACCTTCGACATTTATAAAACTGTATGGACAATAATTTCCAATTGAAGTGTGGATCATAAAACCCACTTTTTGCATTACCGTTTTTGTAATACGCTGTCTTCAAGCCAATGGCATGGAGATATGTGACGATGATTCAAAATGTATGAAGGGGCGTTAGTTTGAACTTACCAGAGCTTGCCTTATAGGGCCTACCAGATTTCAAAAGCGCGAATATGCCAATGGTCTCCCACAAATTTAAACTTCAGCGCAATATAATAGAAGCTACGACTAGTAGAGGGAGCACTACGATTTACTGCCAAGGATCCAAGTAATTATGACCCCACCTTGACAGTAAAAGACGACAGTATCGGACATCGCGTATGTTACTGTTCTTCTCTCGCTGGAAGACGTCTGGGATATATTTATTTCGGGGTTCTATTCTGTTATTTCAGGTTTGAATCTGGAGAACCTTTGAAGCTTTGTAAAAAGCACAGGTGCGTTCTACGTTAGGGACCTCGTCTTGTATATGAAAATGAAGAGGGGAATATAGCTGCAGAACGACCAGCGAAAATGTGAAACAATTCTTGAGGAGATCTATCTGATGTCTCAGATTTGAAACTAGTGGCGTTTTGAAGCTTCATAAAAAGCACAGGTTGGTTGTACGTTGAAGTCGTCGTAGTCTAGTAGGCAGTGTGTTGGCTTATTAGACGTAAGGCCCGGGTTCAAATCCTAGGCCGGGCATCGCGAACGAAATATGAAAAAATATTTCTTCGGCGGCTTCCTCTCAGCAGATTTCTCTCTCAAAGCAAGTAAAATCGCCATGAAAAGTTTCTCAAAATCTGTCGTTCGGAGTCGACTTTAAACTGTAGGTCCCGCCACTCGTGTATAAAATTAACACACACAACATAAGTAGTGTGAGAAGCTAGGTCATAATCCTGACTGAAGGGTTGTAATGACCAATTATGTATGTATGGTTGTACGGTAGGAACTGCAATCTGAATTCCATGCAATTACCATGGATTTGGTCTGAATCTACTGCATTCTTACCAATCTAAGGGTCTGGAGATACTTCGACAGAGGTTATTTCAAAATAAGACTAACAATAGACCCTAAGGATTTTAATATTAATACCTTACTACCGCTTTCTATTTCTAAAATGAATATTCTTCAAAAAACTTCTTAATTTCCCTTTTATGGACGGGCATAGGCCCCTTAAACTTTTAAATAATTTCAGTATGGCAATACTCACACAGTTAAGCTGATCCATATTACACTTTTGCAAGCATACTGGCGAGATTCATTGAAATATCACAGGATTTTTTCACAGAAACCCCTAAAGTATGCTATAAAACAATTGATTTAATGGGGAGTGTTAAATTTAAATTTTCAATGAAATATTTGGCCTTAAAAAATGTTTTTTTTTTCATTACAAATTTTTGTTATTGTTTTTTCAAAAAATGATTCAGTTGTTGCGAATGAAAAAAATTCATCACCAATTAAAAAAGAAATTTGTTTTCAGTTTAATGGACCATTGAAGCTGCTTTGATTGTCAAGGTTAATTTCATTATTCATTAGAAATCATTAATTTTTTTATTTCTTTTGATGAAAATTTTCCTTTCAAAATTAATTTTTAATAATTCTGAAGAGCTAAATTTAAAAACAAAACAAAAATTATTTTTAAAATTCTATTTTTCTTTATATGCGAATATGATGATGATGATGAGTTTTTTAAATTTATTTATTGCAAGACAATAAATAAAACATTTGCATAAACATTCAATCACCAAGAGACACTTTAATGGCCATAATGTTAGAGGTGGTGCCATAAAGTTTAGAACAAAAAAAATGCAGAAAATTATACGATCTATGTATTCTTCTAATGGTTCTTTAAAGAAAAATTAATTTAAAAAAATACACATTTTAATTGTTTTAATGAATATGGATTGAAAACTTTGAATGGCAATTGTTTTTTAAGAATTGCCGCAATTAAAAACAAAAGAATGGAATTTTAGTGCAGATTTTTTAAAAAAATATTTTTTCTCAAAATGAAATTTTTATTAAAGTTAGATGTGAAGAAATAACTATGTTACCGACAATTATAAGGAAACGATTTGTTATGTCTGCATAATATGTCAATAAGTAGGGTTCCAATAATTTATTCACGCATAAACTGATTATAAATGCTTACAATTCGGTAAATAGGCCTCCAGTTACAAAAAAAAAAAAAAAAAAAAAGTCTCAGTAGTCTAGTAGGTAGTGTGTTGGCTTATTAGACGTAAAGCCAGGGTTCGAGCCCCAGGCCAGACATCAAGACAAAATACAAAAAGTATTTCTTCGGCGACTTCCTCTCAGCAGATTTCTGGCAAAAACTCTGAGTAAATAAAATTGCCATGAAAAAGTTTCTCAAAAATCTGTCGTTCGGAGTCGACTTTAAACTGTAGGTCCCACCACTCATGTATACAATTAACACACACAACATAAGTGGTGTGAGAAACTAGGTACTGTACTTGTCTTAATTGACAAGTACACGTCCTCTAACCTAACCTAACCTACAAAAATAAAGAACAATTCCTTCTTTTAATTCTAGACTCATACCTCACATGGAAGAGAAGGGCACTAGGGAAGAGGACTTTGATTTTAAAATGAGCAGATAATCTCTGTCTATTCTAAGTAGCTGCAGTTTTATTTACTGTCAGTATTATCAGCTGGACATCCCCTCTAATGGCTGCCCAAGAGATTACAGTCAGTTATAGTCCCAGTTGTACGGACGATGGCCTGATCAGAATATGCCCAACCTATCTCCATTTTTGTAACATTATTTCAAGTGGTGTTTGCTCAAATTATGCCCAGATTTGAGTATTATGGACAGACAATCTTTTATATTCGTCTCTGGCATTGGTTAATAAAAATTTTATCATAATCCAACGACCGACATTCCACGAATTGCATCCGTAAAAGCAATCCATTTCGCACAGCTGTCCTCTGTTAACGTGTCTGCGTCCTCTCTGTAGTTTTATTTTGTTTAACTAATACTCGCCACATATCAAAATGACTGGACATTTTCAATTTGTAGCTGCTGTGTGTTAGGTCTCATGGGTTAAAGTTGATTACGATACCTTACAGGGCCTCTACAGTTTCCACTTTCTTCAGTTTTATTGCCAGAAAAAAAGCGATGACAAACAAAACCGTGAGGAACTCTAACATTCACATTCCTGGGACCGCTTGTCATACCGTTGTCATAGTAGTGATATGAGGTTTTATGGTTTTATTCCCATGCAGCAAAGTGTATATAATATGGCAGAAGGGTTTAGGATGTCGAATACTTTTTCAGAATTAACCAATATCTGCTGCAATGAAGATTGCTCCTACACCGCTAGACGAAAACTAGCTTGTTCGTTGGAAAATTCGGTGGTGTTCAGTATAATCGTAATCAACTTGTTCGCGCTTTCAATTCCAGATAAAATGGGTGAATATATCCTGCCTGTGGGTGCCCTGGTAGTCTAGTGGGTAGTGTGCTAGACTATTAGCGTGAGGGTCGTGGGTTCGATTCTGGTCTGTGACACTACACCGAGCACATAGTCAAGTTACTTCGCTCGTATATAATTAGGATATAATTTGTAATTGTATTGTAATTAATAAATAAATAAAGAAATAAATAAATGTCCTGCCTGTATATTAGGAATTTTGTCATCTACTTTTGCTCTCGTCCATATAATTTGTAGTAACATTTCCGACCAGTTAGCCACTTTTCGACATTACCAATCCATTGTTTCGTTAGATGGCTAATTAAAAAACATGCAATAAATGTCAATGTTCTTTAAAAATTTTGTTGTTATATTTCAAATAATAATAACAACAACAATACTATACAAAAATATATTTTACTTAAAAAAAATAAAAAAAAATTGAAAAAAAAAATTCAAATAAAATGTTGAAGAACAAAACGAATGAAAATTTCCGTTGACGCACAAACACAACAGAGCCAATCACAGTCACATCCACATTCACATCCACTCAGTCAAAATAAATGGCAACATCTTTGGTGTTAAGTAAGTACACATCAAGTCTGTCCAATAGTCTGTTCAACTATAAAATGCTTTCTGATAGCCAGCTAGTCAGTCAGCCCGGCAAAGAGTCTTGTGGTCTACACACGAGAAAAACAAAAAAAAAAAGAACGAAAACTGCTGCTGCAACAACAATCTCTCGCCAGAGCATTAGATTAATTTAGACAAGAGAATTTAAAATAAAAATTATCGAAAGGGGGGGGGGGGGGAACATAACAAATTAAATAAGAGAAGAATTCTGTGTTTTGAAAAATACAAAAACAATGAAAACGACTAAAATAGGATGAAAAAAATTCGAGAGGAAAGGACCTGGAATTAAGTGGCTATTTGAACATGTTTTTCAACATTCTAATAAGGAGTGCGCACAAAAAAATTTGGACATACACATTTCTTTATAAGAAGCTAATATTGAAAACACAATTTTGAAATGCACACTTCACTATTGAAAGGGAAAAAATATGGGGACTTCAAGGTTACCTAAATGACTGGATTACATACATACATATATAATTGGTCATTACAACCCTTCAGTCAGGATTACGACCTAGTTTCTCACACCACTTATGTTGTGTGTGTTAATTTTATACATGAGTGGCGTCCTACAGTTTAAAGTCGACTCCGAACGACAGATTTTTGAGAAACTTTTCATGGCAATTTTATTTACTCTCAGAGTTTTTGCCAGAAATCTGCTGAGAGGAAGTCGTCGAATAAATACTTTTTGTATTTTCGTTTTGATGTCTGGCCTGGGGCGCGAACCCTGGCTTTTCGTCTAAAAAGCCAACACACTACCTACTAGACCACGGCGACTTCAAATGTGACTGGATTACTTAGATGAAATCTGTTAACCAGTTGTGATAACTTGAAAGCTTAAATAAATAACCGGCTGTTTAACAGATACATTCACAGATCCTTTCATATTTTTTCATATTTAACGCAAATTATCCATATTTTATGGCAGACAACATATCTAAGAGGGCTCGTAAGGCAGCTTGTACCACTTATTGCTATAGGGGAACAATTAATACAAGATGTGGAGTTTGTTCTAGTGTAGTTCACTGTTCACAGTTCTATTCTACTGTTACATACATACATAACCTTCAGACAGGATTACGATCTAGCTTCTCACACCACTTACAGTCACACAGATAATTATACGTACCCCCCCTAAAAACATTTTTTTAAAAAGTAATGAACTTCTAATCTAAAATTTCTTTACATTAGCGTCTGTAACGACACATTTACTGAAATAAAGAAAAAAGATTCCCAAAATCTATGAATTTGTGACTGCAGTTTGCTTAAAACCAATATGGCACCACAGAAAATTATACGTACGACGTATATTTCGTATAAAATTTCTCCAAGGGTAGCCCGGTATATAAAAGGTATTGTGGATAAAAATCCTAGGACTACAGCCGTAGAAATACGAAATACCTCGGAAAGTGATCACAGTGTTATTGTGCGTTTCGAAACAGGAACGAAGTGTTTTGAGAAAGAACGGTTTCCGTAGCCGAGTGCCGAGAAAAAAGCCACGATTGGAATTCGTCCAATAATATATGGACAAGTCAACTGATTTTTAGGCGAATGTAATATTTAGTGATGAGAACAAATATAATTTGTTCGGCTGTGACGGAAAACAAAAAATTTCGCGCAAAAATCAGTCTACTTGTCCATATATTATCATTTTTAAAAAATGATTTTTAGGGGGGTACGTATAATTATCTGTGTGACTGTATATTGTGTCTGTTAATTAAATGAGTGGCGGGACCTACAGTTTAAAATCGACTCCGGACGACAGAATTTTTGAGAGACTTTTCATGATAACTTTAATTACTCTCAGAATTTTTGCCAGAAATCTGCTGAGAGGAAGTCACCGAAGAAATATTTTTTTTGTTTCTTTTTATATTTCGTCTTGATGTCTGACCTGGAATTTGAACCAGGATCTTACGTCTAATAAGCCAACATACTACCTACTAGACTACGACTACTGTTATCGAACCTCATCTACTTTTTGGTGTACCTAAAATAAAAATTCCTGTACTTAATTCCCTGGTGAAGCAAGAAGTGTGGCCCCGACACAGATTATAGGTGCCTTAGCCTTTCTTTCCGTGTTTGACTGGCTTCCATTGGTGTTATTTGCAGACAAACAGCTGCATTTATTGATTTCGAGACCTTACAGGGCCTCTACAGTTTCCACTTCCTTTAGTTTTGATTGCATATTGCCCGAGAAAATGCAGTGACGAATAAAACCGTAAGGAGCTCTAACATTCACATTCCTGGGACTTTAGCATTTCTTTCTATGTTTGCCTAGCTTCCATTGACATTATTTGCAGACAAACAGCTGCACTTTCTCTCTCTCTCTCAGAATATCCATGATCTAAACGTGAATTTAACGATCTAAACTAGATTTCTTCTAAATTGAATATGATTCTAAAGTAAAGGATCCGCCAAACAACTTTTTTTTTCGAAAATGCTTTAAAAAAAAAAACTACTGAATATTTTCTCAAATTCTTTTTTTTTATTTGAAAGTACAATCCTTCCGGTTGATAATCGAAAATAATTTCATTCAAATGGCTGCCTCGGCTGGCCATGCAGTAGCCTACACCAGAAGATGCCGATTTTGGCAAAAAAAAAATCATCTTTTCAGATGAAGCTCATTTTGATCTTGGCGGGTATGTAAACAAGCAAAATTGTCGCATTTGGGGCACAGAAAACCCGCACGCATACATTGAAAAGCCGACGCACCCAAAACCAGTCCCTGTTTGGTGCGGATTTTGGTCCAGAGGCATAATTGGGCTATTTTTCTTCGAAAATGAGCAAGGAGTGGCCGTTACAGTCAATGGCGATCGTTATCGGGCCATGTTGAACGAATTTTTGTTCACAAAAATTGAAGAGGAGGATATTGGCAACATTTGGTTTCAACAGGACGGCGCTACGTGCCACACAGCCGAAGCTACACTCGATGTTTTGCGCTCTTTTTTTGAAGATCGCATTTTCAGCCGCAGAGCTGAAGTCGTTTGGCCACCTCGGACTATTATTTGTGGGGTGCCGTCAAAGATAAGTGTTACGCCGACAAGCCAGAGACAATTGACGCTTTAAAGGACAATATTCGTGAAACCATTGGTGAAATACAGTTGCACACAATCGATAATGTGCTTAAAAATTGGGCCGATCGTGTAGGCTACTGCATGGCCAGCCGAGGCAGCCATTTGAATGAAATTATTTTCCATTATTAACCGGAAGGATTGTACTCTCAAATAAAAAAAGAAATTTGAGAAAATATTCAGCAGTTTTTTTTTTAAGCATTTTCAAAAAAAAAAAGTTATTTGGCGGACCTCAAAGGGCTTTAAAACACATATAACTCATTACATAGCCCTCAATCATAAATATGTATGTTTTTTCTGTAATGTAATGAAAAAAGTAAAAAATTAAATACATTTTTGATGCCTTAAAACGTTTTATTCGTTTAAATGCAAATGAGAAATTCTATTTTATTTGCATTTGGAATAGATACACACGATTTGGTCAGATTGTTTAAATAGATTTTCTATATAAAAACAAAAGAAAAAAAATAAAACAAAAATAGAGAAAAACCAAATTCAAATCTATTTATCGCACACCATTTGTAAAGGAAAAAAAAAACTAAAAACGCAAACATGTGTGCGTTAAAATTCGTTTATTTTTTTAAAATTTCGAAATTTTCTTTCAAATTATTTTTTTGTTTTGTTTTTCGTTTTTAGCATAAAAGTTTTTGTTAAATTTAAAATTTAATTAAAAACAAAAGATTTTAAGCAAATGCAATTGAAATGAATTTCAAGCGAATTCTATCTACGAATTCAATACGATTTTCAGATTTTCGGATTTTCAATACTTATGGTCAAGGCTATCAGCAGCAGAACTTAGACAAAGAATAGAAAAAAAACATGAGATTTTCTTTCCTTTTCGAAAGAAATTAGAAAATTTATGTTTAAACATTAAAATTTCATATAAAAAAGAAATAATAATTTTTAAATATTTTTATTTGTATTTCGAGTACATTTCGAATAAAAATAAATAAATTTTTATTACATCCTGTCCATTAAAAATGTTTAAATAAATGCTTTTGCCCAAGTGAAGAAATAAAAATAGAAAGAAAGCCAAAAAAAAAACAAAAACAAAACCCAGTAAATGATGAAAAACTTATTTATTTAGTTTTGCAAAAATAGATACAAAATCTACAATAAATAGAAAAATAGAAAAAGAAGAAATGCTAGCAAAATAGATCATTGAACTTGCTTTTCGCGAAAGATTTAATGCCAATTTTCATTTGAATTTGAAAGCAGCAGCAGGCAGCGAGTAACAGAAGCAAAAAGTTTTGCAAAAATTGTTGTGCGTAAGCTAATTAGCAACAAATGCTGTGTACAACCAAGCGAATATTATCCACATGATTAATTTATCAGTTTTTCTTTTTTTTCAAATGTTTAAAACACAGTAAATAGGCCTCTTGAATAACCGACTATAAAAGCTATTGCTTTCCCTGATATTATTAACTGATTAACTGGTAGGTTTAAAATGTTGAAGAGATCTTTAAACGCAAGGTTATGTGAGATTTCTAGAAGTTAACTTCAGGTATTTCTGTTCATTTTCTATGCAACTGGAAATCTAGCAATATCCAGGAGGCCAAAGTAAATAACTACATCACTCTGTTATCAAACGAGAATGGCGTACGAGAACATTGTGACTATATACCCAACCTACCCCTTTTAGGTAGCATACATACATCCACTATGATCATAAATATTCCGAATTGACTTCAAACCACAATTATCAAAATCGTCCATAAAACCACTGATCAGATTGCGAATAGGCATATCTTTTAATTTTTTATGGTTTATATACTGACATAGTCGAACAGCCCTACTGGCATTAAGTCCCTTTCGAACATTATATCAACGCTCAAGCATACTCATGAATATCATGAGGAAAATGGCGTATTCTTCTGAAGTCCTCATTACTTGGGATACTCGGTATAGTCGTGAACGCACTGTTGAGAAAAAGTGTGGGAAAAATTTCACTCTTGTTTGAACCTCCAGAACCCCCAGATTGTCCTTTCAGCACATTTTTCTCTTCCGATCTCTGATCCTCACAGTACACTGTATAATAGCGAGATATGATGTCGGCTGGGCGTCCCCCACTTGATTTCTGCAGAAGTTGAGACATAAAAGAGTTACGACGTAATGAACCTTGTGTCATTTAATATGTCATTCCCCAGCAATTGCGCAAATGCTTGAGAGAAAATAAAAAAAACTCCGTTCTTGGCATTCCTAACGAAACTGTCTAAATGTAGAAGAAGAAATATTGCCCGGACTCAGTAGTCTCGATGGGTTAGGCTAGAGGATTCTTCCTAAAACTGTGCATCGAAGTCTTTTAATTGAATGCGAATATGGTAGCACAATAGTTTAGCCTAAGTGGGAATCATGTGTTTACATGGGATGACCTTTAACTAACCTAACTCAAGTAATTTTTCTTAAAGAAATTCCATTCGGCTTACTATGGAAGTAATTACTAGGCACTGAAGGATCGGCCGTATGCCTGAACGTATGGGCTATCTGTATAACGACTATTGTAGGAACTATTTAGATGAGAAGGAAAGAGAATCGGTCCAAAACTTTCTGTGTGAATGTCCTGCTCTAAAGGAAAATAAATCATTTTGATGGACTTTGTTTTCAGAATCCAGAATGCATCAAAAATGTGTTATTGTCGAATACGATAGGATTTGGATTGGACTGGCAGAAGCAGGCATAATTTTTATGACACCAGAATGAGTCAGGCTGCCCCATGGCTGGCGAGGGAACCTGGAGCGGTAAATATGCAAGCTTTCCGTTTATCACAATCTTATTGAAGATTTTTTCTATACATAGACCGTTGAGAAAAGGCGCGTAAGGGATTTATATGAAAAAATAAGAAAAGAAAAGTTTTTTTTTATTTTCCCAGTAGGTACTTCAATATTTAAGCAGGCAATTAAAGTGTGTAGTTTTTAATGAATTTTGTTTTGTATTAAAAATCTAAAGTACACAAGTATTGAATGAAATTTAAATGTACTTTTTTTTAAAAACTAATTGGGTTAATGTACACGAACACGCCCAGTCCCCTACGTTTCACCCGTTAATTGTCTTAAAATGAACACCGACTGCTAGCGGTGTTACTCACCTGATATAAAGAAAATTAATTAGTTTTCTCTGTTTCTGTTTTAACACCTTTAATCTGTACTACAAAAACACTTTCAAATTCTCTTATATCTACGATATAAGCTACATAGTATACTACATATACGCTCTTATAAAAAAATCAACAAACTTTTCTTTTTGAAATGGAAAATGAAAATTTATTTTAGCACAACTACGTCATGCCACCACCACCACCACCCTCAAAAGTACGCAACGCACGTGTTTTAATTTTGTGTGATTTTATTAAATGTTGTTTGAATTTTTTAATTAATAAATAATGTTTTTTTGGCTTTTAGTTGTTTTATTTAATAAATTATTACTTATTTATTTAATAAACGTCAACGTTTAGCCATAAAATCAAATACAAATCAAGCGAATTAAATGAATTCCGAACAACACCATTCAACACAATGTATGTATCTTCTATTGTTACAAATAAATTTGATAAAAATCTGTTGAAAATATTTTTTAAATAAATACACGTTTATTTCTATTTTGTTTTTATTTTTTATTTTTACTTTCTATGGTTTAATGTTTTTGTTTTAATGACTCCGGCATTTCGACGTAATATTTTATATTCGCAATCAGTCGTAACCACACTAATGCACACACACACCTGCTGTAATAAATTTCAGCATTCCGTTTGGATTTGATGAATAGTCGTCGAAATAGATTTGTTTTCGCGATTTGCTCGCCTAATTTTTAACGCGTTTAAAATTATTTGCACATAAACAAATTGGAACAATTCGAAAACAATTCAAAATCTACATGACAATGCATGTTAAAGGGTGTGGCCATTTAAATATGGACATAATTTATGTTGCAATGGTTGCCTTAAGTAAGATCGTAACAAATTTTTTTTGAGATTTTTGTAGTAAACAAAACGGAATTAAAAAAAATAATATTTCCCTAGCGGACTTCCTCTCAGCATTATTCTGCCAAAAACTGTGAGAGTGTAACAGTAAATAGGTAGGTTTGAGTAGTAGCTCTGATACCAAAAGCTCACTTGAGCACACATAGCGGCCCGTTGTGATGTGTGTGACTGTAAATAAAATTGCTATGAAAAGTTTCTCAAAAATCTGTCGTTCAGAGTCAAATTTAAACTGTAGGTCCCTCCATTCAACATGGCTGCTGTTAAAAATCAGGTCCTGATTAAGAGGTTTTAATGATCCAAGAATGTCGCCGTAGTCTCTTGGTAGGTATTGTGTTGGCTTATTAGACCGTAAGGCCACGGTTCAAGCCTCAGGTCAGACATCTCGAACAAAATGAAACATTAAAAAATATTTCTTCAGCGGCTTCCTCTCAGCATTATTCTGGCAAAAACTTTGAGAGTAAATACATAGGTAGGTGGGTTTGATACCAAAAGCTGACTTGAGCACGCATAGCGGCCCATTGTGATGTGTGAGAGTAAATAAAGAAGTCGCCGTGGTCTAGTAGGTATTGTGTGGGCTTATTAGACGTGAGGCCCCGGTTCAAACCCCAGTCCAGGCATCTCCAACTTAACGAAATAAAAAAAATTCCTCTCAGCAGATTTCTGGCAAAAACTCTGAAAGGTTTCTCAAAAAACTGTCGTTCGGAGTCGACTTTAAACTGTAGGTCCCACCACTCATGTATAAAAATTAACGCACACAACATAAGTGGTGTGAGAAACTAGGTCTTAATCCTGACTAAAGGGTTGTAATGACCAATTGTGTATGTATGTATGTGAAAGTAAATAAAATTGTCATGAAAGTTTAGGTTAGGTTAGGTTAGAGGACGTGTACTTGTCAATTAAGAGAAGTACAGTACCCGGAGGTCGAATTGATCTATTGTACAACGTCCTAGTTTCTCACACCACTTATGTTGTGTGTGTTAATTTTATACATGAGTGGTGGGACCTACAGTTTGAAATTGACTCGAGTTTTTGCCAGAAATCTGCTGAGAGGAAGTCGCCGAAGAAATACTTTTTGTATTTTGTCTTGATGTCTGGCCTGGGGCTCGAACCCTGGCTTTACGTCTAATAAGCCAACACACTACCTACTAGACTACGGCGACTTCAAATTGCCATGAAAAGTTTCTCAAAAAATCTGTCGTTCGGAGTCGACTTTAAACTGTAAGTCCCGCCACTCAGCATCGGTGCTGTGAGAAGTAAGGTCGTAGTCCTGATTAAGAGGCCAATTAAGTAAGTCAGTGAGTAGGGTAATATGTAAGAGCTAAACTCAGTAACCGGTTTTTTATCAGGGCACTGCAGAGCATTTGTTCAGGCTGGATATTACCTCGAGCCCAATATTAAGATTCTGTGATGATGGGGAATAAACCATCATAACACATAATATCGAACCTGTGTGTTGTTAATGCATCCTATAAGGAAACACTTGTGTGCATATTTTGTGACCCATGGTCGTCACATGTGTCCTTCTTGACAACAGTGTCCTGAAGCTTGTCAGGGCAATAGTATTGAAATTAACCTTATAGGGCTTCTCTATATATATTAATGGTAGTGCAGTAGATCGTACGGTTGCAATTGCTATGGTGCCTCTGCATAAAAAAGATAATAACAATAGCCACAGTGTGTTGCTCCGTAGAAATAGCTCTAGGCACACTCTTGCATAGAATTGTTTCATATCATAGCAGAGATAGAGCTGACATATCTTTCTCCACTTTTTGTTGTACATATTTGAAGAAGCATTTCATCTCTGAAGATTTTTTTAAAAATAAAATAAAAAATTTTTTTTTTCAATATTGAAGGCCATTTAAAGAACAATGAAGTCTATTTACAACAAACTTTTGTTGTAATTTCCCAAAAATTCTGCTACAAATGGTTCCAATATTGAAATTGTGGGCGTGGCTGTAACAAGACAAGTTAAACGAGAGAATTAGAAAAACAAAATACATTCGTCTGGACCGTTAATCCAAAAAATGATTTCATATGAAACATTTAAAATTGATTTTAATTTATGAATGGAGAAGCCAAACAATTTTCTCTAGACCGCCTACAGCAGCAAATGCTTTTGACCTTATCTTTCTAACTTCCAAACAAAAAAAATTTTTTTTTTAAGATTTTGTTTATAAAATCATGTCAAACGCATTGCGAAATATGGAAAAAATGGCTTTTAAAGCAGTGTTGTTGTTTAAAAATTACACTATGCTACAAATATAAAATATTCGGAATTATTTTTTAAGTTAAAATCAGGAAATGCCTTTAAAAATAAGAGAAAACCTGTTTAAAAATGAAATGAACTGGAACTGGTCAATATTTGGCCCCCTGCAAAGTTTCTTGAAGCAAAATAAAAGTGGAAAATATGTTTTAAAACATGTTTTAAAATGAATGTAGAAGAAAAATAGCCAACCATTTAATGTGATAAATAATCGCAATGATTATTATAAATTGAAATTTAAATTTTAAAATCTTTTTTTTTTTTTGATTTTTGTATACTGTATGGTATGGTATACTGCAAGTAAATATTCAAAATTAAATAAAAAGAAAATAAAATTAAAAAAGAATGAAAAGAGAATAAAAGAAAATTGTAAAGTAAGAGATAAATAAAGTACCCTACAATACTATTAGCCGACATGAGCACAGCTTTACCAACTAAAATAAAAATTGAAAAGTTTATGGAAATTTTTATAAAAATCTATAAACAGGGGACACTATAGCGTTCAATCACTCTCGAAACGATGCAAGAGCTGGACTGAAGAGTAAGAAAAGGTAAACGGCTTTTTTGTGTGCCTGGCTTATACAAGGGGCTACACCAATTCGATTTGTGCTGCTGCCTCAATCTGAGGGAACGGGTTATAAATACTTGGGAGATGACATCCTTAGGAAGTCGCCGTAGTCTACAAGGTAGTGTGTTGGCTTATTAGACGTGAGGCCTCGGTTCAAACCCCAGGTCAGACATCTCCAACTAAACGAAATATGAAAATATATTTCTTCGGTGACTTCCTCTTGCCAGATTGCTGGCAAAATCCCTGAGAATAAATAAAATTGCCATGAAAAGTTTCTTAAGAAATGTGTCTTTCGAAGTCGTTTTTAAACTGTAGGTCTCGGCATTCATGTATAAAATTCACACACAAGATAAGTGGTGTGAGAAGCTATGTTGTAATCCTGACTGAAAGGTTGTAATGACCAAAAAAATATTTCATACTTCTAGAGATCAATAATAAGTACTGACTGGTTTACGATTATGGGAAATGGTATTGAATTTTGTAATGATATGCTAAGTCCTCATTTAACCTAGTATTTAAGAGTTAACTGTAGAGTGCTTAACACACAAATTTTTTAGAAAAATTTTATTTAAAAAAAATTAAACAAAATATTGGCAAATAATCAAAAAGAGCGTAGAAAAATTTACGATAAATTAAGAAGAGAAACTAAAAGAGAAAAGAAAGAAAATTAAATTTTTTTTTGTAAAAATATTGAAATATTTTCAATAAATTTTGAAATTAAAAATTAATTAAAAATAAATAGAAAAATATTTTTAAAAAACAATACGAAATATTAGGAATACATTTTTATGTAAAAAGAATATTTTTATTTTATTTTTTCTTGTTTATTTTCTTTTCAAAAAAAAAATCAGAAGAATAAAAAACTAAATTTTTTGGTTACCAAAAGAAAATCTCTTTTTGGGATTTGCTTCGAAGAAATCGAATGGATTATGCGCGTGCTGAAAATTTTTCTCTTTTTTATTAGAATTTTCGGACTTTGAAAATTTTCTTCGTAACTTTTTTCTTTCTTTTCTTCTAAATTTCATACTAAATTTTGTAGAAAATTTTTTTAAATGCAAATTCAGTGCGACTTGGGCTACATAACTGAACGCGTTGTTTAACTCTTAAGAAAATAATAAAAAATTAAAAATAAAAAAAAATTAAAATAAAAAATTAACGCAACGATTTATAGAGTATATAGCTAAATAAAAATAAAGAACCGAAAATCAAAAGAAAATCTTTTAAAATATTAACAAAAAGTGAATTGCAAAAATAAGAAAAATTAAGAAAAAATCCTAAAATATTTCAAATTTTCTGCATTAAAAACTTTATATAACATTTGAAAGAGCAATGAAATGAAATGAAAAATTAAAAAAAAAAATATTTTCAGATACCCAAAATATACCGGAAATAATCCCCAAGACTATAAGTGTGTTTGAATTAAAAGTGTGCGTTTTTTTTCTTTAAGACTTTTTAATGCCGAGCACTTTTCGCCAAGAAAGAAAAATTACGAAAAAACAAAAACACCAAAAACCCATACAAATTCGTGTCTTTATTTTCTTTTTTCATTTTTATTTTGTTTTTTTTTAAATTTTCCTTTAAATTGTATTTATTTTTCTTGTTTTTTTTTCAGTGTTTTAATAGAAAAAATTTAAAAAAAAAGAAAACGAAATAAAATTTTATTTTTATTTTCAAATGTTTTTGTGCAAAAAAATTTTCTTCAGCCTATAACTCGTAAATTTTATTTGCATTTTTCCTTTTACATTGAGAGTGGCCAAAAATCGAACGAAGAAAAAAAACAAAAATTTCCCGTTTTTCTTTTTTTTGTTTTAAAACAACAACGATTTTAAAAATTAAAGAAAATTTTTGGAAACTTTAAAGTTTTTTTTTTCTACCGGAAAAAAATATCATCAGCTTTTAATAAAAAGTTTTTCGTATTCAATTGAAAGAATTTTAATACAAACAAATTCAGCAAAATGAGTTCTGGGTAAGTGCTTTGCAATTATAAAATTAAATTTTAATTTTAATAGGTACTAAAATTAGTAAACTATCCACTTAATTGAAGTTTTTACACTTTGATGCTTTAATTTAAAAGAAATACTTTAAAATGCCATCACTTTTGGAATTTAAATTAAGCGCTCGAAATTATTATTTAAAAAAATAGTACTTAGTACCTAAAAAGTACTTTAAATTTATTTAAAACGAAACTTACAATACTGTTGGATCTTATTTATATTTTGATTGGTACCTTTTTTACAATAAAAGTACTATTGTTGTTCAAAAGGTACTATATTTGGGCCTATATTCAATAAAGTAAACAATTCCACATTTATCACATAGGGTATGGCCCCCAGTGCATTGTGTTGCATATAGAAAAATAGGTTAAAGGGATAGGATGGAGGCAACAGTGTTTTTATACGTCAGATTTGAAGCAATTTATGTGTGTCTTGATAGAAAAGTACCGGCTAAAAAATACATATTCTCTGCAATGTATTGTGCAGTCCACTGGATAATCGTCCACGAATGGATGTACTCTACAAAGAAAAAATCCTATGTAGGACCCAAAACACAGTGAAGCATAAGACTAAGAGCTTCAGACTTTGCAATATTTACACAAATCATAATCTTATTCTCGCTCTTATGAGTCATTAAATAACAGTGGGAGGTCTTTGACATATAGAATCGATCACATTCACACGACCCCAGCGGTGATTGATTATAGGTTGAATGCGTGTGAGTCATTTATATTTAGCCTTTACGAACCAATCTCTAAATAGCTTAGAGTGTGGCCAAAGGAATAGAAAGTACTCTTTTAATTGCTTCCATGTGTCCTTGAGCAGACTTCAATCGTAATTATCTTTACTACCTTCAAGTTTTTATGTGACGTTTTTATTTTCGTATTTAATATCCGATACCAAATTGTCCTCGCACTTCTCTGCGGAATGCAATCAACTAACATTTATATAGTCCGTCTGTGGGTTTAAACAGGGCGCCCAATTACATTTCGACTAACATGGACACATGCATAGAAACTCTGGATTCATAAGAATTTTTGTGATTATATTCTTAGCATTTTTCTCAGTCAACGACTTATAAATTTACTGGCTTGATTGGTCAGTGCAACCTAGCCTCTCACACCACCCATGTCGTGTGTGGCAACTGCTGTGGGATCTATACTTTAAAGTCGACATACATACATAATTGGTCATTACAACCCTTCAGTTAGGATTACGACCCAGTTTCTCACACCAGTTAGTATGTTGTGTGTTTTAATTTTATACATGAGTGGTGGGACCTACAGTTTAAAGTCGACTCCGAACGACAGATTTTTGAGAAACTTTTCATGGCAATTCTATTTCCTCTCAGAGTTTATGCCAGAAATTTGCTGTGAGGAAGTCGCCGAAGAAATACTTTTTGTATTTTATTTTGATGTCTGGCCTGGGGTTCGAACCCTGGCTTTACGTCTAATAAGCCAACACACTACCTACTAGACTACGGCGACTCTGAATGACTGATTTGAAAAGATTTTTATGGAAACTTTATTTAGACAGTTGAGAGGAAGTCGCCGAAACAAATATTTTTTCATATTTCGTTTTATTCCTGATTATCTAAGCATGGATTTGAATCACGGGTTCTTGTCTAAGACTTCGGGGTTTATAATCACTTGCAGTTTATTTTCCATTGGGTATGAAGATATACAGTCACACAGATAATTATACGTACCGCCCCTAAAAATTACATTTTTAAAAAGTAATGAACTTCTAATCAAAAATTTCTTTACATTAGCGTCTGTAACGACACATTTACTTAAATAAAGAAAAAAGATCCCCAAAATCTATGAATTTGTGACTGCAGTTTGCTTAAAACCAATATGGCACCACAGAAAATTATACGTACGACATATATTTCGTATAAAATTTCTCCAAGGGTAGCCCGGTATATAAAATGTATTGTGGATAAAAATCCTAGGACTACAGTCGTAGAAATACGAAATACCGCGGAAAGTGATCACAGTGTTATTGTGCGTTTCGAAACAGTTCGAAGTGTTTTGAGAAAGAACGGTTTCCACAGCCGAGTGCCGAGAAAAAAGCCGCGATTGGAATTCGTCCAATAATATATGGACAAGTCAACTGATTTTTGGGCGACTGTAATATTTAGTGATGAGAACAAACATAATTTGTTCGGCTGTGACGGATAATTTGGCGCAAAAATTAGTTGACTTGTCCTTATATTATCATTTTTAAAAAAATGATTTTTATGGGGGTACGTATAATTATCTGTGTGACTGTATATTAGCTTGGAAAATTACTTTAAATAAATACGTAAATAGTGTTTGCAATCATACGATGATGAAAAGTTTTGTATATTCTTCATCGATAATCTTAAAAAAAAATTTTGTCAATATGAAATCATTTCTTAAAAAAAAAACAATAAAAATAAAGAATAACTGCATAGGAATTCAAATATTTTTATAAGAAAAAACTTTTCTAATTAATATAGAAAAAGTTTTCTTTTTTTTTTTGTTTTGGAAAATAAATTATTAGTTTGCATATAATTTAAACAACACCCACTTACTTATCAACTAAAATAATGTTGAAACAAAAATATTTAAACAAATAAATATGTATCTACGTATGTATGTATATATTAAAACAAATTTAAATAGAATTTAAAAACATTTAAAAAAAATTAAACAAAAAACAAAACAAAAAAAAAACATTTTAACAGGACAAATTGTGCATAATTTTTTAAAAAATATTTTAAAATTAGAATGAACGAAAAAAAATGTTTAAGTAGGTCAGAAATGTTGGGGAATAATTGTAGTTATTCACTCACAATGTATGTATGTACGTACGTATTCCATTAATTGTTTTAAAAAATAAACAATTAATTAATTAGTTAGACAACGTAGACAAGTTGATCACAGCATTCAAAACATATAGAGGCAGAAGGAGCTGGTGTTAGTGGTGGTATATTGTAGTATTTAATCCACAATAAATAAAATTATAAAAATGTATTGACATGTGTTTTGTTTTGACTTAACAAAGCGTTTATCGGCAAGCAAATTACGCCAAAAAACCCGAAATTCCAATGGGATTATAAATAATTTCGAATCGAAAGCAAAATCGTTCGAAACTTTTCTCTAAAATGTTTCTTTGGCAGCTAAATGTATAATAATTTCTTAAAATTTAAACATTCGAGTCTTGAGGGACTTACTTTATTATTGTCTAGGGACTTGAGAAAGCATTTAAATGCATATTAACACAGGCACTTTCCATCTTCTCCTCGCATATGAATTTTTGATAAAAAAAACATAGTCTTAGGATTTCTTATACCAAATGAACAGTGTGTAGAGCAAAAATGAGTACAATGTATACATAATATGTACACCCATCTAATTATTCCTTCAAGAATTTAAAGAATAGTTATCGCTTCATCCTAAGGGTAGAGGTTTATGTTTGCAAAATGAGGAAAATGGAATCTCCTTCCACCTAACGTCATCAATTAGTGGCCAACCAGATAATATTATGTTCAGATATGCACTTTTATTGAGTCAATATTCGGTTTATTGAGTACAATATTTTAAGTGTTCAGACATAATATTTTGCATTATATATTTTGTTTATTGAGTACAATATTTTAAGTGTTCAGACATAATATTTTGTATTATATATTTTGTTTATTGAATACAATATTTTAAGTGTTCAGACATAATAATATACGCATTTCAGCTGCTTATTCAATATACATTTCACAGCTGGTAAGCAAAACAGCTGGTTGTTACAACAACATTGTGTTTATTTTTTTTTATTTTTTTTTGTTTGTCGTTGTTGGCATTTAAGTTGTCAAATATCAACAGAAAGTGCTCGGATAATTGTAATATGCTCACTGAACATGCTTATGACAGTGCTGCATTTTAAATTTTACTCAATATGATAACAATTTGCGTATTTATTGCGCAATAATTAATTGAAACTTTATAGGAAATATTGAGCTCAATACCCTTCAGTCAGGATTACGACCTAGTTTCTTACACCACTTATGTTGTGCGTGTTAATTTTATACATGAGTGGTGGGACCTACAGTTTAAAGTCGACTCCGAACGACAGATTTTTGAGAAACTTTTCATGGCAATTTTATTTACTCTCAGAGTTTTTGCCAGAAATCTGCTGAGAGGAAGTCACCGAAGAAATACTTTTTGTATTTTGTTTTGATGTCTGGTCTGGGGCTAGAACCCTGGCTTTACGTCTAAAAGCCAACACACTACCTACTAGACTACGGCGACATATTGAGCTCGATAATGGCGTTTATTGCGATTTACGCAATAAAGGTGCATATATGAACACCGTATAAACCTCTCCTTACAATTACGTCGTGGTCTTCAAGATGTTTCACTATTTCTTAAACGTGATGTCTTTGAAGTTTTTCATCAGATCGTCTTTAATGAAACTGTTTGTTTTGAAAACGATTGCATTTGCTTGACTAAATTACTTGCGTCCAGTTTTCAAAGGTCTTGGATATTTAAACTTGTCTAAGACTTTTTTAATTTACAACACAAGGTTAGGTTAGGTCTGAGTGGTAGCTCTGATTTCACAAAGCTCACTTGAGCACGCATAGCGGTCCGTTGTGATGCCACGGGTGAACGCAGTCCCTGTACTGACCAAGTTCCACCAAAATCAGGGAAGAGGAAGAAGTTGGTCAGCGCAAGGGCTGCACATTCACAACACAAGCTAAAGTTTCTTTACAAATGCTATGTAGTTAACATTGTGAAGTACTCTGCCTGCTGTCTATCGGGGTTTTTATGATTTACTGCCAGGAAAGCTTGTTTTGGTGTTAATAATTTGGTCTGTACATCATAAAAAGTATTTTTGCCGATCTATAAGCTCTTTCTAGATGTAGGAGATGTTTCTTCTTTTAGAAAGAAACCTGCCACTGTCACATAGTTCGGTTATGAACCGTCTTCACAATTCACACCATCTGTTAAAAATTTCTGCATGCCATACCTGATAGTTTTTCTCCGTTTTACGCTAAATTATGTTCTAGGTTATTAAACAAGTTCAAAAATGAAAATAATTTGAAGATATCAAGCCATAAATTTCAAATCTTATGTCTTATCGGTCTTAACCGTAAATAAAAAATATTTTCACTTCCCACTAAAAATTTTAAAAATTTTATTTTCTTATGAAGAAATATTTTTTAGCATTTAGTTGAGACATTTCAACGCCTTTATTTGTTTATATTTTTTTTAATTTTTTTTGTTTAATAAAATTTGTTTTTAACCGGTTCAATTGATGTTCGCTTTTGTATTTAAAAAAAAAAGAATTTTTTTTGTTGGCTGTTGAAAACAACCATTTAAGCGCCATTTATTAAACAAATGATTGTTTAAAAGTAGTTTTTGTTTTCATTTTTTTAAATTCTTTTGTTGTTGTTGTTGTTATTGTTCATTGATTTAATTAATAACAATTTAACGCCTACTTAAGCACACTAATTTGTTGGCTGTACAGGGGACTGACTGCCTGACTTCTACTCAAAACAAAATCAATTTTTTTTTATATTTTCTTCTTAATAATTTAATTTAATTTGAATTTAACAACAACAACAATGCAACAAAATAAAAATCAATGAAATCATTTTTTTATTGTTATTGTTATTGTTTTTTTTTTTTGAAATTGTTTTTCTATTATAATTGCCAAACAACATTTGTTAAATGATTGTTGTTTGTAAGGCTTTTGGCTTTGGTTGTGAGAACAGCTGTTAACATTTGTGTTGTTAAAGGAAAAATTTAATATGACGCAAAATGACTCATATATTATAACGGTATTTATATGAAGGGGAGGGGGGTGTTACAAGCAATTATACAAAAATATCAATTGCGTTTAAACACTTATTATGCATTACATATGCTTTAAAAACAATTTTTGTAAAGAAATTCTGTTTTATTTTTTTCGTTCTTTGAACAAATTCCTCTATAAAGGTGCGTTCGCTGGCATTAACAGGAAAAGTTTACATTCATTGTGTATCTTATTGACAAACAATTACAAAGAATTTATGAGCGATTGATCGATCACTTAAGCCGACACAAGTATTCTGAAATAAAATGGAATTCAATTTTTCCTTGTTATTTAAATCAGAATAAAATACGGAAAATAATTACAATTAAAAGAAATTTTTTAATGGCGTAAAAATAAACCCAACAACAGAGTGGTAGTTTATAAATATTTAATAGGCAGGAGGCTATTCCATGTCTCTGGATTGTTTACAACATTCAACCTTCTTTCGAAAGGTGATTTGCAAATGTTGAAGCACAATAGAATTATGCGTCTTTACCGTACAAGGTAATGGTACTCGTTGTGGTAGTAGGAAATCCAATTCTATTGATTCATTAAAACGGCCTTGTAATTTGACTTGTCTTTCACTATTTAATCCATACTTTTAAGGGAATTGCGCTGGAGAAAACTGAAGAGAATTCTTTCCTAAAATTGCATATTTTTACCTTTGTTACGTAGCACACATCCATTCTTGATCGATTGGCCAATGGATCATAGAGTGCATTACAGAGAGAAATCGTTTTTTAGCAGCACTACAGGGTGGCTGATATATATTGCAACCAACTTCAGGTTCTGGACAAAAAAAAACGGTAACAACACCAGAAATGATCCGAATAGTGAAGGCCAGATTTGATCGAAATCCACGTCGCAGTGGTAGAAAAATTGCTCGTGAGCTGAACATATCGCGAGAACGGATGCAATGAGCTTGGACTAAAGCCACTGAAGTTCCAAAAAGTGCAAGAGGACACACCGATGGACAAAAAAAAGTTAGATTGGAAAGAGCCAAGGAGTTACTTCGCTTGCACGAAAGTGGCCAGTTACCGAATTTGGTTTTCTCCGATGAGAAGCCATTCCAAATTGAGCAGTTTGTGAACAAACAAAATGATCGGGTTTACTTGCCAAAGAGGTCAGCTGAAAATTTACACCTGCGATTGGCCACCAGAACTCAAGCGCCGCCGATGGTAATGGTGTGGTCTGCCGTAACGGCCGATGGTCGTTCCCCGCTCGTATTCATCGACCGTGTGGTCAAAATAAATGCCGAATATTATCGGGAAAATGTCTTAAAGACAGTATTCAAGCCCTGGGCAGACAAACATTTCGGCCGCAGACCATGGACATTCCAACAGGACTCAGCACCACCGCACTCAGAACGCATCAACCAAGAATGTTTTAAAAAGGAGTTTCCCCGCTTCATTTCTACCGCACAATGGCCACCAAAATCTCCGGATCTCAATCCGTTGGACTTTTGCGCCTGGGGCATTTTGAAGAGTAAGGTTCTCACTAAAAAATACCAAAGTGTCGATCATCTCAACACGGCGCTTCGCCGGGATTGGGCCAAAATACCGCAGAGCCACTTTCGTGCAGCCTGTGATGGCTTTGTCGGCCGTTTGAAGGCCATAATTCGTACCAAAGGTGGCCAATTCGAACAAATCTAAACTGATTCTAAAATTTGATGTTATTGTTATTACATTTTTGTCTTTTGAACAATAAAATTAAAAACAAAATTAAAAAAATATACCGCTTTACTTTATTGCATTATATATCAGCCACCCTGTATCCATTTGTGAAATTATTGCTGAAGTTTTTCCTTTTACTATCAAAAAAATATTCGAAACTAATGCCCAGTCGCCGTAGTCTAGTAGGTAGTGTGTCGGCTTATTAGACGTAAGGCCACGGTTCAAATCCCAGGTCAGACATCAAAACGAAAATATGAAAATATTTCTTCAGCGATTTCCTCTCAGCAGATTTCTGGCAAAAATTGTGAGAGTAAATAAAATTGTTATGAAGAGTTTCTCAAAAATCTGTCGGTCGGAGTCGACTAAAAACTGTAGGTCCCGCCGCTCATGTATAAAATTAACGCAAACAACATAAGTGGTGTGAGAAGCTAGGTCGTAATCCCAACTGAAGGGTTGTAATGACCAATTATGTATGTTATGTTGGCGCAATTTGGCTTGTGTTTCACTGAAGACTGAGAAAACTACAGAGAATTCTTTCCGAAAATATCATATTTTTACGTTTGTTACAGTGTTTCGCACAATGCATTACAGAAAGAACTTGTTTTTAGGCGCACTTCCCCTTTGTGAAATTCCTGCTGAAGTTTTTCCAATCGCTTTCAATAAAAAAGATTCAAATCGAATGCCCACAAATACTATTCCCTCTTTCCTCTTTATCATCACCCATTTTCCTAGTTTCAACACAATAATTTGTATTAGAAGGACTCATACCCTAAGTTTAGGTTGTATTAAGAAAAGAAAAAAAAATTACTTTGTGAGGTGGCCACCGCTTGCAAACTAAGCTAATTGCTGAAGAAAATTTTGTTCGAAAAAATCAGCATTGAAAACCTGTTGCTTTAGTACCCGGTATGTTCAGGCCTTTTTTTATTATTGCGAGAGTTGGACTTCTGGCACAGCAAAAATGAAAGCTAACAAACGCTGTATTAACACGTAGGATAGTCCCAATTGCTGAAAGTGTCTTGTAATCGATAAATTGATATTATCCGGTACACAAAAGCAATGTTTTTAAAACAGTGTGCCCTTGCGATGATGTACAAATCTAACCACATTCTATTCTCCTCAAATTTCTTTAAAATCTAGCCATTTCCTCATACAGTAGGTCGACGAGAAGGACCATAATTACCTTGTAATGCTTAAAAAACAGACAGGCTGCCTTCCAAAATGTTAGTTGCTTTGTGTTTGAACAAAGTATCGTGTTTCATAATGCCGCTGTACAAAATATATACAATGTATTCCATTACAAAACGTCGTCAATGTGTATTTTTAACGCAGTCAAAAAGCAATCAGGCAACGGGTTTATAGTTGAAGCATTGTTTGATTACTTTGCATATCTACATAGTTTATATACAGTAGTAGAACTGCATACAAACTTTGTATTGATACATTTTGGAAGGCAGCCACACTTTTGAGCAATGTTTGCATGTTCTTCAGTTCTTAAACGATTCATGTTAGCACATGGTAAACCTATAATCCTATAAGGCCTATAGTCTTAATGAAAATGTCAAATTTCTTCTGATTTTAATTTCTATTAAAACGATGAAGTCTATGACGCCCCGTGTGCCTTATCTGTGTTGAAAGAATTTTTTTATTTTAAAAGGTATTTTCCCACAATGGCCGTCCTTGACCTGTTAGTGTAGAGAGGCACTTATTTGTTTATAAACTATAAAATATTTATTAAAATTAATTTTACGACTTGATAATATAGTTTCTTTATAGCTATGTACATATGTGTGTGAATTAATATAGTATTGCCAACAAAATATTATTCATTTAACCCTGTGAGACTAATTTCTTAATTTTTATTAGTTTTTTGATTTAAAAACTCACAAAAAAATATAAAAAAATTAAAAAAAAATTAAAGCGAAAAAAGTGAATTTTTATTTTTAAATTTTTATATTTTAACGTGTGCAAAAAACAATGTTTTTTGTTTAATAAAATGTCAACAGCATTTAAAACAAATTAATTAAAATTCAAATGATAGACTAGCATCACTTTTAACACAATTTCTTTCCCCACTTTTTTTTCGTTTTTGACCAAAAACGTGTGTACTTTTCCTGTTTTTCTTTAGCCTGCCAGGAGGAAACACTTCCAACAGTTGTTTGAAAAGTGTATGTATGTATATGGGGTTTTTTTTATTGCCTTTTTTACCGTTATAGTATATACATATAATTTATATTCTTATTTCTGTTATTTTTATCTACAACAGCAGCATTTTCTTCATGTTGATTCTGATTTTTTTTTTTTTTTTGTTGGACCCGTGCAATTTATTTCAGCCAAATAGACACCAAGTGGGCGGTCTAGCTGCTGTTTCTATTTTTTCAATTTTTTTCTATTTTCCTCTGGTTTTGTTCTTGCTTTTCTTTTATATTTCTTGTTTTATTCTTCAACGTTGAAATATTATGGCCATTTTCAATATTCCAAGGCTAATAAATGAGTTTTTAAACGTATGATTTCATATGAAAAATATTGTAAATTTGAAGGCAATTGGTATGAGATTTCTTAGGAAACGGAAATTGTTCCCTGATATGCTATTTAGGTGCATATGCCTGTTATTATTTGGAAATTATTGATGTGTTCAATAATCGATTTATAGGAACGAAATCCTGCTTATTCGCTGCAGAATTCAATGGGCGAGGTTATCCGTCCCAATTACCGTCTTTACCAAGCTAAAGAGAGTTATTTATCTCTATTCATTGCGCCGTAGTCTAGTAGGTAGTGTGTTGACTTATTAGACGAAAAGCCAGGGTTCAAATCCCAGGCCAGACATCAAAACAAAAATACAAAAAGTATTTTTGGGCGACTTCCTCTCAGAAGATTTCTGGCAAAAACTCTGAGAGTGAAATAAAATTGCCAAGAAAAGTTTCTCAAAAATCTGTCGTCCGGAGTCGACTTTAAACTGTAGATCCCGCCACTCATGTATAAAATTAACACACACAACATAAGTGGTGTGAGAACCTAGTTTCTCTGTAATCCTGACCGAAAGGTTGCAATTATGTATGTATGCATTGCGCTGAATAAGGTCGTGGCTGTAAGGATACTTTGGGAGCCTTTGGACTGGGAACAAAAATACTGACACACTGACACTAGATTGGTTTCTTGCCCGATTGTTGATAGAATCGTTGGTCCTAATCCTTCAATCCGCTACCCCTTCACTCGAATATTGGTACGGATGAGCTAGCAGAGGAGCATTGATTACAGCGTTGCTTAGTTAAGAGCCTTTACCCTTCTACAGGACGCAGTAGAACTTGCTTACTGCTGGCACTCAATAAGCAAAACTTGAGACTGGTAACTGGGGTCTTTAGGAGACATTGTAATGTCAGGTAGCTGACGATAATCTGGCACAAATCACAGCCAGATTTCAGCAGAATATGTAGAGATAAAGAGAAGTTGTGGACGATTGAGCACGTCCTCTGGTCGGCCCTTAGTAGAAGAAACTTGAATCCCTTAGAAGAGGGGTTTCCTTTGCCTGAGGAGCATATATTCTCCATCATCTTTTAACTAATCACGACCAAGGGAAGTTCCTCCTTTACCCTTTTCTATGACGAACACATAACGTTACATGAAGAGAGTTGAACATCCAAGTGCCATGAGCTTTATTATTTCTGAGGTTTTCGATCATTTGCTTGACTTCATATAGGGTGAGGTGATCAGTGGGTTTCTCATATCACTAAGTGGATTGAACATATAAGCACTCGGGTGCTTTTAGTGACTGGATGATGTTTTTTTATTATCGTGTAATGACTAGGCCACATACCCAATTAACCACTATTTGATGTTTCTATTTGATGGAAACATATCTTTACCGGTCCTCTTTTTTGCGATGTTGTTTCGTTCGCGGGTTCTAAGGGTCTCTGCAGCTACCCAGCGGTCTTCACTTTATTTTTGCGATGTTGTTTCGTTCGCGGGTTCTAAGGGTCTCTGCAGCTGCCCAGCGGTCATCACTTTATTTTTGCGATGTTGTTTCGTTCGCTGGCTCTAAGGGTCTCTGCAGCTACCCAGCGGTCTTCACTTTATTTTTGCGATGTTGTTTCGTTCGCGGGTTCTAAGGGTCTCTGCAACTACCCAGCGGTCTTCACATTATTTTTGCGATGTTGTTTCGTTCGCGGTCTCTAAGGGTCTCTGCAGCTACCCAGCGGTCTTCACTTTATTTTTGCGATGTTGTTTCGTTCGCGGGTTCTAAGGGTCTCTGCAGCTGCCCAGCGGTCTTTATTTTATTTTGTGTGAAAAATTCGATTTTTCTTTATTTCCTGTTCAAAATATAACACAGCATTTCTGGCATGGAGCTGATTTAAATATTTTTTATTTTTTAATTGTTTGTTTACTTTACTGACAATGTTTTATTCTTTTCAAAATAAACGAACTTTTGGGAAGTTTTTTCCCTCCGGATGTTTTTTTTTGCTTGTCACCAAAAGTTTCCTTCAAAAATTCCAAGTTTTGTTTTGTTTTCTGATATTTTTTTTCTTTCTGAAATTTTAAATTTTAATGTCTTTATTTTGTTGATGTATTTTGATTAAATAATTTTATTTTGTTAATTTTCGCACAACAAAAACAAAAACAACAGCACTTTATTTATTTATTTATGAAGTTGTGGCGTTTTTGATTCTTTTTTTTCCGGCGGGCTGTTTAAAAATTATTTCACACTTGATTTAAGCGCAGTGTCAATGCCGCCTTTAAGAAAAAGAAGAAGAGAAAAAAAAACACAAAAACATTGAACAAATGTCTGTCCATGTTTACATCTTTCTCAGGCACATTACTTGAACGAGTTGACAGGGTATGATCACAATGATCACGATGATGATGATGATGGCCCCGGCAAGGCTTTGGTTATGGTCATGACAATATGTAATGCATCACAAAAATTGTCATCAAGAAAATTACGAAAAAACAAAAACAAAAGCAACAAATAATAATAAATTTAAAAAAATCTAAATATTTATTTAAGACTTTATGGCCACATAAAAAATAAAAATTTATGTAAGAAATTTACAACGACCAACGACTTTATTTATTAAGAAAAATAAACAATTGAACGCTGTTTTGAAATTCGAGTGTGCCAAAAAAATTTTAACAAGAAAAAAAATCATAAAAAAAATTGTTTTTTTTTTTTGCTTTAAAGTTTAATGCACTTGTTGTTTAAATACGGCACTCAATTTGAAGAAATATTTTTTTAAATTAAATTATTTAAAAAAGAAGACAAAAATTCCCATTAAATCATTAAAGCCATTGAATCATAGACGACTGTAATTGCAAAATAAAATTATTCATACAAGTTGTGGTTTTTTCATTCATTCATTCATTTCATTAACCAGTTTTTGAGAAATGAAGAAATTCAAACAAAGTTTCAAAGAAATATCATCAGCGACAGCTTGTAACAGGAAAATTTCTGTTTTAATTGTCGAAAATAGAACACCTAATTACCATAGAACCAGAAAACACCAGGGTTGAGCAATAATTTTTTTTTTTGAAAAATTACCGCAATTACTTACATTCTTCATTAAATAAACGAAGCATGTCTGAGAATTGTTTTAAACAAAAAATAAATTTTTTCAACTACAAAAAAAAAATACGGTGAGCAGATGCCGTCGACATAATCGTGATCATAGAGGCAATCATTCATTCGTAATTTGTTTGCTGAAGCACACAATCCAGTTCCAGTCAAAAAAAAAAAAATTGTGGAAGGCAGAACTCAGCCCCTCAGCCCAGTACCCCTAAGCTGAGTTCAGAGGGTTAGTTCTCTTCATTTTAGAATGGCGTCCCAAACTCTAAATATTAGTTGCAGAATCAGCGATAAAAGTAGTTTATAGACGGCATTCAATAAAGCAATTCCTCTCCAGTTCCTGTATAACCTTAAATTACGCTTCTTCTGTATTGTCTCTATTACCTCTTACTCCAGCTACTGGGTTTAGGTTCTTCTGACTATAGGTGTTAGAGCTTGCGTAGAGGTTCAGTATTATGTGTTAATAGTTATGGTAACTGTTGTGAGGCCTAGAGTTTCGAGTTTTTGAGGTTAGACAGAGAGTTGATAGAGATAAGTCCCTAACGTCCGTAGTTTCAACGTTCCATCTTAACCAGGATTCTCAGAAAAATATCATTTTATATGGATTCGGGGACATAGGGATATTGTTGGATCAGAGACGATACGGAACTCGCAATCTTCGGCATATCACAGGGCATAGGTATTCCCATTTCCTTCTGCTAAATTGCTAATTATCCACTCAGTGTACTGGAAGGCTCAATCTAATTGGCAACACGTGCAATTTTGTAAGACTCTGGCGGCCACATAGGCATAAGAAGAGAATCAAAACTCACTTCTATCCTTAAATCAAGCGGTCATCCATCGCACAATAGCGTTTCTCACAGGCCATGTTGGCATACCGAGAGACTAGGCATTTCGGCAAATGATTTCTGTAAGAGCTGTGATTCTGAGGAGGAGGAAGAAAATATCTTTCACCTCATAATCAATGACTGATCTTCTCATAAAAAGACGTAAGTTTCTGACCTCTCAATTCTTGGCAACCCTGAACGAGCTGCAATACATACATACAGGATTACGACCTACGACCGTCACTTATGTTGTGTGTGTTAATTTTATACACGAGTGGCGGGACCTACAGTTTAAAGTCGACTGCGAACGACAGCTTTTTGAGAAGCTTGTCGTGGAAATTTTATTTACGTTCAGAGTTTTTGCCAGAAATCTGCTGAGAGGCAGTCGCCAAAGAAATATTTTTTTCACATTTCGTTTTGTTGGAGATGGCTGACCTGGGGTTTGAATTGTGGATTCTCGTCTAATAAGCCAATATAGTACCACTACACTATTAGACTCCTTCCACTAGCAAGCTGGAAGAGTATGATTTATTTTGGGCTGGGATTGATTTAGGTTAGGTTAGGTTAGGTTAGAGGACGTGTACTTGTCAATTAAGACAAGTACAGTACCCGGAGGTCGAATTGACCCATTGTACAACGTCCTAGTTTCTCACACCACTTATATTGTGTGTGTTAATTTTATACATGAGTGGTGGGACCTACAGTTTAAAGTCGACTCCGAACGACAGATTTTTATTTATTGAGAAACATTTTATGGCAATTTTTATTTACTCTCAGAGTTTTTGCCAGAAATCTACTGAGACGAAGTCGCCGAAAAAATACTTTTTGTGTTTTGTCTTTGATGCCTTGCCTGGGGCTCGAACCCAGGCTTTTTGCGTCTTATAAGCCAACACACTACCTATTAGACTACGGTGACTTCTAAAATGAGTTTAATGGCACACAATTAAGGGATGTGAAGACGAACCTTTTCACCACAGATGTCAGGACCACCGACTCTAGGGATTGGTTTCATCTAGGGAATGTTTAATCCCCAGGTTGAATATTGATTGTGGTATCACAATAGACCTAAATGCTGGCCTGAGTGGTATATGTTCCTTCACGAGGGGTCCTCTATCTAACCTTGTGTTCGAAATTCTTCAGTAAATATGCGATGATACCGTGGAGATGCCAATTAGTGTGAGATTACTATTTTTCTTCAGCATCTATACGACGACACTGAAATATTTTTTATTTTGTTTTCATTTTTTTTTTTAATTTAATTTTGGTTTTTTATTTATCATTTGTAATCACCCCGTCATTACTAATTGTCTGCTATAAACCACCTCTTCGTTGTTGTTTTTTTCATGTAATTTTTGAAAGAGATTTTTAACGATTTTATATATTTCAATAAGAAATGTTTTTATTTTTATTTTCCTTTTTTATTTAATATTTCATTTTATTTCTGTTATTATGCCATAATATTTCATCTTTATTAAAAAATGAGAAAAAAGCAACAAAAAAACACTAAAAATAACGTGCCTTGCAGACATCTAAACAAAAACTTTAAAGAAGAAGAAGAAAAAAACGCAACTTTTATTGCCATTGTGTTGTACCCTTTAGCTGCTCATCTTTTCAAAACTAAAGATGAAGAAAAAAAATTAATTTTTTCTTTTGTTGTTATTGGTGTTATTGTTTACATCTCTTAAAGAGTGAAAGTAAAAATCAGCATAATATTGTATTTTGAAAGAAAGAGAAAAAAATGTTTTTTTTTTTTCATTTTTAATTTTTTTTTCTGTGTGTGCAAAAAAGATCATATTAAATTGGTTGGTACCCTCATAAACCATAAACTGCATGTGGCCCCACATCACAGAAAAAAAAACATAAAAAGCTACTCTGGTAGTAAGAAGAAACAAAAAAAAAAACATCCGAAGAAAAGTAGCCAAATTGGTGGCAACAATTTCTGGGGGATTACGAAAGAATTTATGATAAATGACTCGTTAAGGCAAAAAAAACTGTAATTTTTCCTTTTCTTTCTTTAGTTTATTTTCTTTCTTTCTTACTTGAAATGAAATACAATTTATTAATAAAAATGTTTCCAAATGTTTTTTCAATGCACAACAAACGAGCAATAAAATGTTGGATAGGTTATGGCCAAGTAATTAAATTTGTATTCAAAAATACAAGAAATCCTAAAAACTGAAGACTCAAAAATATAAACTCCTTTAACTCCAATGAAAATGAAAAGTTCTGGAAAATATAATAAAATAAAAAAGAATTTTTTTGCTAAAGAAAAATCCAAGATAGGTAGGTTAAAGAGAAGGCAGACCAAATATAGGAGCTCCAGGTCTCTCACCTAGGCCATTGAGTCAACCATCAAGACTTCTGTTTGTATTTGTATAAGATACAGACTTTCATAGCTTCTTCCAGTCCACACTTCTGAGAAAAATATGTCTGGAATAGTGTCTTCGCTAAAATAGAGACATGAAGCTAATAAAATCTATGCAATGACATAAAAAGCGCTCTATGGTTCGATTGATATGCTACAATGCCAGTTAAGCAACACCACATTAAGGTTATCCACTAGTGTCTCATCAAGACTTATATTTGTATTTGTATAAGATATAGGCTTTCATAGCTTCTTCCAGTCCACACGTCTGAGAAAAAATATGTCTGGAATAGTGTCTTCGCTAAAATAGAGAAATGAAGCTAATAAAAGATATGCAATAGCATAAAAAGCGCTCTATGGTTCGATTGATATGCTACAATTCCAGTCAAACAACATCACTTTAAGGTGTCTCATCAAGACTTCTATGTATATGTATTTGTATAAGACATAGACTTTCATAGCTTCTCCCAGTCCACTCCTCTAGGAAAAATCGCGTCTGGAGTAGCCATTCATTCATCATTCATAATTGGGCATTACACCCCTTCAGTCAGGATTACGACCTAGCTTCTCACAACACTTATGGTGTGTGTGTTTAATTTATACATGAGCAGTGGGACCTACAGTGTAAAGACGACTCCGAACGAAAGATTTTTGAGAAACTTTTCATGGCAATTTTATTTACACTCAGAGTGCTTAGAGGAAGTCGCCGCAGAAATTTTTTTCATATTTCATTTTGTTAGAGATATCTGACCTAAGATTTGAACCGTGGCCTCACATCTAATAAGCCAACACACTATCTAAAGGGTGTTTTTTATAGAGGTATAGAACTTTAAGTTGGCATTACTTTTCAAGATGGCGACCGATTTAACAGCTGTCAAGTGATTTATTCTCAGTTTGGTTTGGCAATTCATCATGAATAGACTCACGCCTGAACAACGGTTGCAAATAGTGCAATTTTATTTCGAAAATAATGGTTCTGTGCACAAAACGTATCGCGCACTACGTCCATTTTATCGTCGACAAAATCGTTCATCAGAGCAGTTAATTCGATTAACCATGGAACGTTTTCGCACCACGTTTACTCTTATTGATAACTCGCATCCCCAGAGACGCTGTACGGTGCGTACAGAAGAAGCTATTGCTGATGTAGAGCGTAGTATTGAGGAAGACCCGAATGAGTCCATCCACCATCGAGCACAGGAATTGGATCTGTGTCCATCCACTTTATGGAAGATTTTGCGAAAGGATCTTGGTTTGCGTGCTTACAAAATCCAACTCGTGCAAGATTTGAAGCCAAACGATCATCCAGTAAGGCGTAGATTCGTCGAATGGGCCCAAAACGAGATTACCGTTGTTCCCGATTTTCATAAGCGAATTTTGTTTAGCGATGAACCACACTTCTGGTTGAATGGCTACGTCAGCAAACAAAACTGCCGCATTTGGAGTGAAGGTAATCCTCAAGTGTATGTGGAAACACCGTTACATCCAGAAAAACTGACTGTTTTGTGCGCTTTATGGGCTGGTGGAGTCATTGGTCCGTACTTTTTCAAAAACGATGGTGGCCAGAACGTTACAGTCAATGGTGATCGGTATAGAGCCATGATTACTAACTTTTTCATTCCTGAATTGAATAATCACACAGCTCGTGCCACAATAGATTTATTGAAAGACACGTTTGGTGACAGCCTAATTTTACGTTTTGGACCTGTGAATTGGCCTCCAAGATCTTGTGGGGCTATGTAAAGTCATTGGTCTATGCGGTAAAGCCACAAACGCTTGACCATTTGGAAGAAAACATTCGCCGTATTATTGCCGATATACGGCCACAAATGTTGGAAAAAGTCATCGAAAATTGGACGTCCAGATTGGACTACATCCGAGCCAGCCGTGGCGGTCATATGCCAGAAATCTTATTTAAAATGTAATGCCACAAGATTATCTTTCGGATAAATAAAATTCATGTCAATCGAATAATCCATCGTTGTTTTATTGCAACTTAAAGTTCTATACCTCTATAAAAAACACCCTTTACTAGACTACGACGACTTCAATATCTGGAATAGTGTCTTCACTAAAATAGCAATGAAGAGCTTTGACGAGTTCCGGTCCTTTGCCTGGAAATGATACGCCACAAATGCGGCTTTATATTGGACCTGTATCTCTATGGGTTGAAAAAAGGAGTATTGCGAACCCTAAAGAACACAGGCTTTGATCATTTAAGTGGCTTGCTTTCTTAAGGCATCTGATCGCCACTCTAAAATGGCATACAACTCTCAAGTAAGGGCTGGTGACTCAAAGTCTATCTTGTTGTTTCTCACCAGTAAAAGGTGCTTTTTAATGACGACATAGTATCCAACTCTATTGATTTTTAGGAAAATCGTTTGTGTTTCATTATTCTATCGCTACTACAACGCAAAAAAATCAAATTTTTTACGAAAGATTTGTAGGAGCCATCCCCAGCAGTATAATTTTGCGAAAATAATTGTTAAGCATTTACAAAGATGTTAACGGCTTTACCAAAACTCTATTTAAATATTTTCCCAAAGAATTATTTCCTTTAAAAATAATTTATTTTAGGTTTCCTTACTCTTTTCCCCTCAATTTGATTTTTTTTATTTGTTTTTCCCTATAACCCAACCAATAATCAATTTTCCATTTTGCCAAAAAAAAAACTACTTTGTTTTCTTATGATGTAGTAGACAAGCATAATGCAACTTATTAATGGATAGGATGAGGAAAATATGGGTCAAATCAAACGCCCACCCAAAAAAAAAACCCAACATTTCATTTCAGGCTGCCACAGATTTTAAGTGCAAAAACACAAAATGGAGAGTGTAATAAACAAATATAAGCGAAATGTGTCAAAAATTATTGACGTTTTGCTACAAATATAAGCCAAAGAAAATATGTACGTGTGGAATAATGGACGGACAGCTGAATTTTTCTTGAATGATCACTTCTCACGTCATAAGACAAAGATTGTTATTGGATTTCTTGAAATATTTTTATATTTTTTCTGCGATTTTTTTTTAATAATATTAGCAAATAATGGTGTCCTACTAAACCTATGGCGTTCTACTAAACTTAAAAGGAGGCCATTTGTCTTTTAATGATTGACTGATTGATGTATTGATTGATGATCAGATTGATCATAAATTATGTTTTATTTTTCATAAATTTTGCAAAATCATGGTGTTCTATATAAAAATTCTATTTTAATTTGTTTTTAGAATTAAAATTAAAAAATAAATTTCAAACTTTAATGCCAAGAAAGGCGTAAAGAATTTTCAATCAATCTGTGATTGACAATTTGCAACTGATAGTAAAGGAGATTCTAGATTCCTTAATTAATTGCATGATTAAATGTCTCGCTAAACAATTATAAAGAGGCTACTGCTACCAATTTTTTTTTTCTTGGGGGACATATAATATTTTTTTATAAGTTTGCTTACGTCAATTTTGGAAAAGATTAAGTATTACAACATAAAAAATGGGACCTTGACTATATTTTGCTTTTGGGGGATTTTCTTTTATAAATTTGAAGGTAAATTTTTATTTTAGAATTTTTTTTATATTTTTTTTTTGTTTCTATATTCCTATAAATATTTTGCCTTGTTACTTTTTATATTTATTATACTCGCATTAAAATTTTCAAATAAAGAAAATGACTCATTTCAATAGTTTTTCTTTTTTTTCTGATGTGGTAGACTGGTTTTTCTCAAAACCATAATTTATCAAATAATGCCTCAAAAAAATGTTTCTTTTTTCTTTGTATAATTCTTCAAATGATTTTCAAATGATTTTAATTTCCATTTTGAATGGCCTAAGTTTGTAACACGAGTATTTATTTTACCACATGATGCCTAACATGTTCGCCTATATTTTTTTTCTTCTTTTTTAAACGTTTCAATAATTTATGTTCTCCACCAAAAAAGAGAGAAAAAACATGTTTCAATGAAAATCATATTTTTCCTCAAAAAACATTTTCAATAATTTATTTGAGAATTCATTTTAGAATATTTAAGTTTTTTTTTTTCTTTCTTTTTTATAACGTATATGGCAAGTGCGTGTGAAAATGATGGAAAAGTTTATCGGCGCATGTTTATCGGGCATATTTTTTTTTTTAAATATTTTTTTCTATTTCTTCCGCCATTTGTTTTGTGTTTTTTTTTAAGCGACCTTGAAAATCTTTTTTCAAATTTTTTTTTGTTATTTATTATAACATAAGTCAGCAGCATAATATGCCGGGAAATTTTAATGCACTAATGAATTAGCGTGGGCTTGAAAAAATTATTTTCTTTTTTTATTTGTAAAAAAAAAACGTTACTGTTAAAGCATTTTTTCTCAGCAATTTTACAGCATTAAACGCACAAATTTTGAAAGAAATTATGAACCATGTACAGCTGATTCTAGTTTTAAAAGTTTGTATGGATGTACATATGTATGTATGGTCCCTCAGCTAGGCTCTCAATATTATGGACATCTGGCCAAGAGTTCTATCTCAATAATAAGGAGTGGCAACATATCAATAGACGACCCGATTGCCATTGAAATAAAACAAACTGAAACGGCAGCATCACACTCTAAAGAGCACATCTTTATTAAGACATCACAAGTACCCTTGGCTGGATTTTAAAAGTCAATAGAAGAAGTTTAGTTAGTTTGATGGTCGCCGTGGTGTAGTAGGTAGTGTGTTGGCTTACTATTCGTAAAGCCCGGGTTCGTATCCCAGGTCAGACATCAAAAATGAATTATGAAAAAAAAAAATATTTCTTCGGCGACTTCCTCTCAGCAGATTTCTGGCAAAAACTCTGAGAGTAAAATAAACTGCCATGAAAAAGTTTCTCAAAAATTCTGTCGTTCGGAGTCGACGATAAACTGTAGGTCCCGCCACTCACGTATAAAATTAACGCACACAGCATGAGTGGTGTGAGAAGCTAGGCCGTAATCCTGACTGAAGGGTTGTAATGGCCAATTATGTATGTATGTATGTAGAAGAAGTTTAGCTTGTAATAAAACAGATTGAGGCTGAAAGTTGAGTTGACACAGATAAGGAACGAATCTATTTATTGACATTCTATGCTAAGGATTAATGGGTATCACCAGATATTCTTTAAATGGAATTTTTTTCTTAAACAATGAAAAACTTTAATTTGGATTGTGTTTCTTTGGTGACTGACCAAGTGGCCACTGATTTAAAGCATTTTTCATCACTCGTGAAAGAATTTCCAAGAAACTCCGTAAAAGAAAGTAGCCGGCCTATCACAAAATCAGGTCCCTACAAAAGTGACTGACCAAGTGGCCACTGATTTAAAGCATTTTTCATCACTCGTGAAAGAATTTCCAAAAAACTCCGTAAAAGAAAGTAGCCGGCCCATCACAAAATCAGGTCTCTACAAAAGTAAAAATTAACCTCTTCGCTTATTACTGGTTTTGATCAAAATTTGTCTTCCTCATAATCTTAATTCTAGAGAGCTTAAGAGAAGATTATTTACCTCAAAATCCAAAAATTAGAACAGAAAAGTTTTGTTTATTTTGTATTTGAACTGTTTTTTAAATATTGATTATAAGCGTTTATCATATAAAATTAGTCTCTGATAAAAAGAGTGTGTTTATGACTTTATTAACATTTCTTTTTTTTTAATAATTTTATACTGAAAACCGTTAAATAATTGTCAATAAATTTTGAAAATGTCAAAATAAAGTAACACAATCTTTAATAAAAGTTGTGTTAAAAGAAACGAAAAAGTTTAAACAAAAACTTTTAAACTGATTTGGTTTTTAATTAAATTCCAAAAACAGAAAAGCAACACACAATTGGTGATACTTTATTTAGTTTTTTTTTGTTTTCTGTTAAATTCAATAGATTTTTGAAGGCATACAAAACACGCTGATAAGAAGCAAACAAAAACAACAAAGGCTACACAGATTTAATTACAAAATCAAAAGCAAAAAATCGTAAAAAATTTAAACAAAAAAACAAAGAAAGAAATACAACAACGAAAACAAAGGCAATAGAAATTATCTTAAATTATAACACTACTCACAGACATATACAAAAAATTAGTGAAAATATTTGAAACAAGTATTCAATTTTCATAATTTATTGTTTAAAAGCAATATTTTAAACATTGTATGGCTTGTATGGCTTGAAAAGCGAAATTTATACTTTTCAAATTTAAATTTGAAATTTTAACGTACAAAAAACGGTAACCCTCATCCTTACATCTGCATATACACAGGCCTTCAAACATTGCATTTGAAATTACAAATACTTGCGTGCATGTAAGAGTTATGAGAGTGGTGTTGCAGCTCAAATCAAACAAACAGCCTGTAGAGTTACTAACAAATATAGAGTCAAGCTGATCAATATTAACCAGCTGTGTGCTAGCAATTATTATTGTTGTTATTACTATTCACCACCCTCTCTTACCCACCCATTCAATTCGTATACAACGTTTTGTACTCCTAACGAAGTTTGTTGTAATTGCAGTAACAATCAATGTTCGTATATCACTGACTAGTTGTAGTACAATATGTAACTGTTTAATGCAACATGTTGTTGTTTTCTTTTCTTTTCATTGTTTGGTTTACATTTGAAAATATTCCCCCACTACTAAAGGCGAGAGTCACCACCACTTCAGAGTTAAGGTAGCCAGATGAGTTGGGAAATTAAAAGCAAAACAAAGTAAATCTGTTTTGGGGCAGTAATTATGAAGAGAGAGGCTGGTATATTGTAAACATTGTATTAAAATTATTATGTTTATGAGCATACACGTACATGTATATGTATATGTAAATGTGCATGTGCGAGAGATTATAAACATTGTTTGGAAATTATTATGTTTATAAACATAAATGTGTATGCATGAGTATACAAAGTTGTAGGTGGTGAGATTTGTTATTGTTTTCTTATTAGGGTTTGATAACATATTTACCAACCCAAACAAGCAGACTCTAAAATTCTCTCTGTAAACACAACAGATTATTTTCAAGAGAGAGAGATTTTGTTTGTTATTCTTGTTATTTACAACATCGTAGACATCAGTTAGACTAAACAACTTTGTTTGTTTTTATAGTTTATTTCTTAAATAAATTTATTTTGTTGTTGTATCAAGTTTAGCAGAAGAAAGAAGAAACAACCAAAAAAGTTTTTTTTTAACAACATTAAAACATGCGAACATTACCAACACATGCAAATAAACACACCAACCAACCGTCAATATGTCAGCCCAAATGACATTACAATACGTACGTACATTGCAGAAGAGAAAAAAATTACTTTGTCTTGTAGTATGATTACTTGTAATGCAATAAGTGTTGCTGTGCTGCTAGCACAACTGGCTGCTGTTGCTGTTAATGGCTGGTGTTTTATATCAAACACGAATTGTTATTGCTATTGTTGTTGGTTGTATACTATAGTATATTGGAGTAGATGTTGTTATTCATAGTTATGGTGGAGATCGTCACAATCTTGTCGCATTAAGCGTTGGACATTCAATGCGTAAAGATCTGGTTACACTCGCGTTACGTTTTTTCTTTTTTTATTTACACGAAAACAGTGAATTTTAACGCTAATTTTTAACGTTAACATTTTGAAAAATATATGTTTTTTTTAAATAAAACGTAATTTTATTTAAGAGCAAAGTGCAAAATAATTTAAATAAAGAAATAAATCTAAAAAAACAAAGTGCTGATTACAATAAAATAAATTTAAATAATAAATAAAACAGCAAGTGCAAGGAAATATAATATCAAGTTGAAGTAATAAAATAGAACAAATATATATTTAAAAAAAAATGAAATAAATTAATAAAATATATACATATATATAATTATATGTTTTATGTATATATTGAATAAATATTTTACGAATTTCATTAAGAAATTAAAGTAAAAAAAAATTAAAAACAAATATACAAAAAACTGAACAAACCTAGGGAAAAGCTAAAAAAAATTAAATTAAAATAAAAAAAATTTTAAATAAACTAAGATATTGAACCCAAAAAATTTATAAAAAAGAAAAACAAATTTTAACCGAATTAAAAAATATTAAATAAGGGATTAAAAAAATAAAAGTGTTATTCTGTAAAAACAATTAAATTTTCTAATATAAAAATAATATTATTTAAATTTATATTAATTTTTAATATTTTAAAAATTTATTAAAATGGTCACACAATTATTTGAAGTCATACAAAATAATTCACAAATTCAAACAAATTTTTTAATTTACTGGCCTAAAACATAAGCCTTTATTATATTATTATGGAAAGAAAATATTTTAAAAAATATATTTCAAAAGCATTTTATAACAATGCACATAAAGTATTTCCAATTTTTTTCAAATAATAAAAAATATCAAAATGTTTATAAACATTGTTGCCAGCAAACTAATTTACTTGAGTTTTGAGAAAATAGACAAATAAGAGTGTTTGCGTAGTTAATTTTTTGTAGTGATCTATTTCCAAATATGGAAATAAATTTCTGGTTGCCTGGAATAGGGTTAAGGAAATGTAGGTGATAGATCCTCCATGAAGGGGAAGGTCAGACCTATTGAGGTACCACAAATCAATGTCTGCAGTAACATGTTTGCACACTGTTCACCAAACGTGAAAAATATGAAGCCATTTTGTGATAGCAGGTATAAGCCTTCAAATCTTACCCATATTAAAGCCGGGATTGACTCCTAAATCTCACGACGAGCATAAACTTTAAGGCCTGATTACACCACAAAAAGAATGTCTACGGACCTTTTACCTTGCAGTGTGCTGTTTTTGACTTCCATTTCCGTATTAGACTCCCCAAGAGTGGTATACTGGTTGCCTAAGTTTCTATTTTTTGTAAATCATTTTCTATTTTGTTCTCAATTTTCCAGGGATGGAAATTATGAATTAATTTCTGTTTCTAAATTCTATGTTCAATCAAAAAGAAGATTTTGATACACGAAATTTTAATTTTCTAAGCCTCATATTGTTCTTAATTTCACAGAATAATTTCGTTATGTTTTTAAAGCCTAATGGTGTATTAAAAAAAAATTGTGAGGTGGTGGGGTGTTGAGGAAAAATTCTTCTTGAATTTGTGTGTGACTCAATATACGTTCTTATAATTTTTCCAGAATTGGGAAAATAAATTTTCCAAGCATGAGAAGTTTCCGTTAATTTGAAATCATATTGTTTCCCTTATTCTTTTCGTATTTTTCTTTGGTTTTTTCTTTTTTATCTTTTCTTTTAAATATCAAAATTCCAAGCCTGAGTCTTTGTTTTCCTTACGGATACGATTCTTTTGAATTTCTTTGTGTGTGGGCTTGTAGTTGTGCTGGCGTTACCGCCACTGTCTAGCCAGTGTATGAATCATGTGGAATTCCTTTTCATATGTGACCTAGAAATTGATTAATAATTTCTAGGGAAACGTAACGAAACGCAACGCAACAATAATTAATTATTATACAGGATAAGGCAATCGTTTGTAGCTGACGATGGATGATATTGACACTATAAAGTGGCTGTCAATAAAAACCAAAAAAAAAGAAATTCGAATGATAATGAATGGCCTACAAAGGAAATAAAAATTTAAAAAGATGGTGTTGAAGATGATGATGATCTGCTTTAAATGATTGCCAGATTATGGCATTTTTTATTTTATTTTTTGTAAAGCAATTGCCTTTGTAACACACAGACGTTTTAATATTTAAAACTACTCATGCTCCAATAAATTTTTGAATAAAAAACCACAAAAACAAAACAACAATAAAATCAACAATAAAATCAATACGTGTTTTGTTTAAATTTTTGTTTTTTTTATTGTATTTAACCACCAAAAAGAATACCAATCTACCGACAAACTGAACAGGGTCTCTTGGTGGGAGTACAAAAGAAGCCAGTTAACTTGGCTTTAAGTCTTCTTAAAGTTAGGCTTTGCTTAACACAGAATATAAATCAAATTAATAAGTGTTTATGGAATTATTTTCAAAGGTATTTTAAATTCTTTAAAGCCTGCATTTGGAGTTTTAAGAACACACAATAACAAAGTAACTCCTCAGCTGTGTTCAGTTGAAATAAGAGCTGAAAAGTTTTATTACACAAAATGTTTATCCTCTACAGCTGTTAGCAGAATTTGAGTAAAAATCTGACTCAACATTAATTTGGCTTTAAACTGCTCGAATTCCAATAAAAAATAAAAACAAAAAAATTTTTTTTTTTTTGGAATAAAAATTCAAATAAAAATTAAATTAAATGAAAAGAAAAGAAAAATAATTTGTAATAAAAAAAAACGCTCATGAAAATTATTGAAAAACAACAAACGATTCATCATCAATTCATCATTTTAATTTTATAGGTTGTTTTTCTTAATTGAAGCGTGTGATAAGGCGGGGTAATGGAAGGCAAAGAATAAAACAAAATCGATTAAAATTTTCTTAGTTTTTGTTTTTTTTTCACAATTTCAAACTGGCTGGCAATGAGTCCGTCCATTGTGTGTGAAGCGCACATGTGAGTTTTTCATAAGATTTTTAGTGTTCTTGCTGCGCTGCTGATGGTGATTGACGATGATTCATCTAATTTTTTGGGGCCAAATATAAGGATGATCATCATCGCCATCGCCATTGCCGTGTGTTTTCAACTTTTCAGCTGTATTGAATTGGTTTTGGTTGGATTGGTTTCTTCTTTTTTTCAAATTTTTTTTTTTTTTTTTTTTTGTAATTTTGTTGTTGAGTGAAATATATCGAGTTTATTTATTATAAACATAAATTGTATTGTTTAATAATTTTTTCCTCATTTTTTTTTTTTTTTGAAAAAAAGAGCACACAACATTACCTCAGGTTATTTATTTATTTACAATTTTTTTTGTCTTAAATCGTGAGATTTATGGAATAATTTGGTCAACGCCTTGGTTAAATAAAGAACATTCTTTAGAAAAAAAAATAAAAAAAAAATACTGAAATAAATAAATAAGCTTGGCTAGAAGTATTCTACTCTTACAATTACTTTCTATAAGTGATCTTGAACACGTAAAGATGAAAGCAAAACAGTTTAAGCCTTTTAGAAGCTGTGAGATTACAGATTAACCTAATTTTTTTTAAAGGAAATCCAAGTTTAATTGAAATTTTTAACATAAAATATTGTTAGCAACAATGTTTATAAACATGTTTACCAACATTCTGCCTAACTGTGGAAAACTTTCCGAATTTAATGTTGATTAACATGTTATAAAATATTTACTATAAATATTTTAAATTATAAGAATTTTCTTTGAATAAATTTACAAAATATTTTATGTAAATGTTTCAGACCATAATGTTTATAAACATTGTGCTAAGCATAGAAAATACTTTTTTATGCAATGATAGCAAACATTTTCGGCTTTAGTATTCCTAAATGCAATGCAATCAATACATTTACTTTACATTTTATATTTATATTTTTGATTTATTGAAATTTGGAGGTTACAATGTTTATAAACATGATGCCAATCCACGTTTCACATCTAACATTAAGTTTTACATAAGTGCAGTAAATGTTGCAGCATCAATGTTGATAAACATGATACTGAACAATAAATATTGAAACTACAGTTGAAACAATTTTTTGCCAGTGTAATAAATTTGAATATTAGGTATTGAACTTAGGTTCTATTTTACTATAAAATTGTGAATTATTTTGTGGACTCAAATAGAAAAAATTTAATACAGTTTTTGCTAAAAAACAAATTTAATTATGCAGAAATATGAGGCTTAATTGAATGGAAACCTTTTTTAAACAAAAGTGATAATAAAATTAAAATAAAAAAAAATATAAAAAATATTTAAAAAATAACGACAAACTTTTTTAAAACAAAAACAAAAATGGCTGCCACTTTACAACAACATCCAGCATCGAGTGCTGCCACAACTCCCCGACCAGCAACTAACAATAGCCCAACAAATCCCCAATTGAAACGTCTAGTCTACTCAAAATATCGTGAATTATTGGGCTCCTATAATGGTCAAGCCAATGCCTATATTGATACCCTACCCGCCTATATGGTGCACAAGGATACGGGCTTTAATTTGGAATTAAAAAATCAATTAGAAAATAATGATGCCACACAAACGGAGGAAATGTAAGTTTTCTTAGATAAAAAAAAACGTAGAAATTATTTAATGTGGGGAATTTTTCTAAAAGATTAGATAAGATAAATAAGAAAAAAAATATATTTTTTTAAATATTTTTATTCCTCAAAAGAATTTATTATTGAGCTAAATAAATAAAAAACAATTAAATCATTGCAAAATTAAATTTGTTGTTTTGTTGTCATAGTCATATTCATATTCATAGACGCTGTCGTTGTCTTTCAAGTTTAAGATAAATTACGTTCTTTAGCGAAAATTTCTCCATTTAAGGTAGGGGGTCATAAAACGCGGAGAATTTGCTATGTCGAGATGTGAAATACTTTATATGGCTTGAAAGCAAATAAAACTGAAAAACATTTCAAGGTTTTTTTTTGTTTAAATTTATTTTGGAATTTAATAATAAAAACAAAACAAAAAATATTTTTATAGAATATATTCAACGTTAACTGCAGCAAAACGTTAATGTTTCAAATAAATTATATCCCACATACCAGCTATGCATCTTTTACCAAAGATAGCATTTCTTTTCAGTGTGATTTATATTAGATTGCAGGCATGTTTGAGTTTAAATAGCAATCTTCTGATAAGAAACCTTATAAGTCAATAATCAAGTAACCATGATTATCCAAATGACCATTGCCATATGTATAGATTTTGCTAAACAATTTCTCTGAGTTAGGATATGATTATAGGGTTTCAACTAGCAAAGGCTTCTGATCTCAGTCTTACGTATAGACCAGAGGTCAGCAATGAGTATTCAAAACGATGAGTAGATTCGAATCATACTTATAATTTCTGATACTTATACGCATTCATACTTATTTTAATATCATACTCATACTACTTATATTCAATGTTTAAAATACTCATGGTACTCATACTTAACAATACGCATGATGTTATTGATCTCGACTCTCATTCATTGTTGATCTCTGGTATAGACTGCCTGACCACTGAGTTTTTTTCTAAATGGTGGCCATATTGAAAAAGCCGCAAAGTTTGTTGTGTAATGTGAATTTTCCTAACCTCAATTTCTACAATGAAGTCCCTAACGAATGTCTTTTCGACCTCCGTCCTCGTATAATGCTGGGAAATTTAAGATATATTTCGGATCATTCTGCTTATGCACTCTTAAATTACCGCGTACACCGTAATTGCCTCAGAAATTATCCGTTGTTTCAGGAGAATATCGTTTGAAATCTAATTATGTCGGCGTAAAGTTTTCTGGTAGATTTTATCTTCGGGGCACTAAGATCAAGTATGGCAGGTTGTCTTCTAAAGCCATTTAAAATTTTGCAACCAGATAGATGCACCATAAAGCCTTATCAGTTCAACTGTTAGCCAGCATAGTTAGGATGTGAGAAAGGCTTTGGGCTGCATCCTCCACCAATGGCCTGTTTACAAGTAAAGAAGAAACCCGAAAGATTTCCGTGCCCTTTTCGAGGATATTTTCCAAGAGTTTCTAATCAAGAATAATCTCCTGATATTTCAGTACGTACGTAATTGGTTATTACAACCCTTCAGTCAGGATTACGACCTAGTTTCTCACACAACTTATGTTGTGTTGGTTAATTTTATACATGAGTGGCGGGATCTACAGTTTAAAGTCAAATCCGAACGACAGATTTTTGAGAAACTTTTCATGGCAATATTATTTGCTCTCAGAGTTTTTGCCAGAATTCTGCTGAGAGGAAGTCGCCGAAGAAATACTTTTTGTATTTTGTTTTGATGTCTAGCCTGATGCTCGAACCCTGACTTTACGTCTAATAAGCCAACACACTACTTACAGGGTGGCTGATATATAATGCAACAAAGTAAAGCGCTATATTTTTTTAATTTTTTTTTTTATTTTATTGTTCAAAAGCAAAAAATGTTGGAAATAACATCAAATTTTAGAAACAGTTTAGATTTGTTCGAATTGGCCACCTTTGGTACGAATTATGGCCTTCAAACGGCCGACAAAGCCATCACAGGCTGCACGAAAGTGGCTCTGCAGTATTTTGGCCCATTCACGGCGAATCGCCGTCTTGAGATGATCGACACTTTGGTATTTTTTAGTGAGAACCTTACTCTCGAAAATGCCCCAGGCGCAAAAGTCCAACGGATTGAGATCCGGAGATTTTGGTGGCCATTGTGCGGTAGAAATGAAGCGAGGAACCTGCTTTTTAAGCCATTCTTGGTTGACGCGTGCTGAGTCCTGTTGGTCTGCGGCCGAAATGTTTGTCTGTTCAGGGCTTCAATACTGTCTTTAAGACATTTTCCCGATAATATTGGGCATTTAGTTTGACCTCACGGTCGATGAATACGAGCGGGGAGCGACCATCGGCCGTTACGGCGGCCCACACCATTACCATCGGCGGCGCTTGAGTTCTGGTGGCCAATCAGAGGTGTAAATTTTCAGCTGACCTCTTTGTTTGTTCACAAACTGCTCAATTTGGAATGGCTTCTCATCGGAGAAAACCAAATTCGGTAACTGGCCACTTTCGTGCAAGCGAACTAACTCCTTGGCTCTTTCCAGTCTAACTTTTTTTTGTCCATCGGTGTGTCCTCTTGCACTTTTTGGAACTTCAATGGCTTTAGTCCAAGCTCATTCTTTAATATGTGTTGCATCCGTTCTCGCGATATGTTCAGCTCACGAGCAATTTTTCTACCACTGCGGCGTGGATTTCGATCAAATCTGGCCTTCACTTTTCGGATCATTTCTCGTGTTGTTACCGTTTTTTTTCGTCCCCTTTTTGCAAGCGATGCAACACTGCCAGTATCACGGTAACGATCAATGGTACGAGAAACAAAAGTTTTATTCACATTTAAATGCTGGAGGGCTCTAACGATAGCCATCTGTGGTTTTCCAGCCAAATATAAAGCAATTACACTATCACGCTTGAATTCCATCACGAATAACTTTTTTTTGTGAATGCAATAGATCAAAATGCTTTTGTAAGCTTGTAAATAATAAAATGAACTGTCACTGGAACAAATCTGTCAGCTGTCAGACGAGCGGTTTACAAATGATAACAACCTGAAGTTGGTTGCAATACATATCAGCCACCCTGTACTTGACTACGGCAACTACATCATTCTGCTTATGCACTCTTAAATTACCGAGTACATCGTATTTGCCTCAAGAGTTACCTCTTGTTTCAGGAGAACATCGGTTGAAAGCTAATTATGTCTGGTAGAATTCATCTTGGGGGCACTAGGAAAAAGTATGGCAGATTGTCTTCTAAAGTCATTTAAAATTGTGTAACCAGATGGACGCAACTGTCAAACTGTACAGTCAAGATGTGACAAAGGCTTTGGGCGCGTTTCCGGGCCCTTTTCGAGGATATTCGACCCCTATAAGAGTTTGGAATCAAGAATAATCTCCAGATATTTCAGCACAGAGGAGAAATTTGGAACTATTTTCAGTTGGAGTCTTGGCGGATTGATTCTCCGGATCTTATTTTTCCTAGTGAATAGAAAATAAACTTCCAGACCATTTCCTCTACTAAGAGAGGACATTGAGCCATTTCGAGAGGCTTTCGGCTTATATTTAAGCAGTTATAGAGAGATCATAAGCAATCGCCTTTCAATTTTATAGTTCCTGCCGAGAATATCTCTTATAAAAAATGAAAATCTTGTATTGTTAATAAAAATTTCCCTAGAAATCTTAATGAGCAGTGCATAAAGCATTAAAAAAAATTATTATTCATGCTGATAAAAATTTAATTTTTTTTTTATACTTTTACAGCTGCGTTGTATAGTATGTAGTACGTGTTTCGTATTTCGGTTCTATTTTTTATTTCATTTCAGTTTATTGCGCTAAATTTATCAACATTATGTCATATGTTGTCGGTGAATACCATATTTGTTATACTTTTTTTTTGTTTAATTCAATTTAATTTTAATTTTTTTATTTCTGTTTTTTTATATAATTTTGTTGCGAAAATTTTCGTTTAATGACACACACCGGCCTGACCACTCATTCAACCAATTCATGGGGCATTTATTTGCGAACCATTGCATTGCTAATGATATGTATGCCTGCCCTTGATCTTGAACAGAAAATATAAGAAAAAAATTGTATAAAAAATATATTATTTTTGTCTTTCTCATGTTTACAATGGCAAATGTTTTAAAGAAAAATTTAAATTAAAAAAAAAAACGAACGAACCAATTGAGTGGGTTTATTTAAATTCTGTTCTTTTCGTACTTTTTTCCTAAAGAACTTTTTTTTTTTTGATTTCTTTTTCTTGAAGTTGAGTTGCATTAGTTGCAAGATTAAAATGTTCAGATAGAAAAAACGCCAACATATTTAAGGCAACAAACAACTAGCAAACGACAGCCAAGGCTAACATGAACATGAAGTGAAACTAAAAGTGGCTTAAGGAAATTATGTTGGGCTTATTAAGTAGAACAGTGTTATAAAAAGGCATTTAACCGCTTAAAAGCTAAGTTTAAGAATGGGCAAAGTATTTGCATCAGCAAGCTTTTTATATGAATTTTGCAATTCAACATTGGTTTTAAGCTTTAGAAACTTAAAATATGTTTAACTGGTTACATCAGCTGTTACACAAGGAGGTCCAAGTGGCCTCTTAAATATGTAGTTTGAATACAGAACCCTTAAACACAATAAACAGCTTGTACAAATGATTGTTGTTTGCATATATAAATGTTTGTAAACATGTTGCAGAAAATGTTTGTAAACATGTTGCAGAAAATGTTTGTAAACATGTTGCAGAAAATGTTTGTAAACATGTTGCAGAAAATGTTTAAAAACTTTGTTTTAAAAAATTTCTTTGCAAAAGCAATTACCATTATGTAAACAGTTTTGGTAGCAACATGTTGACAGCAACATTTCGTTTGGCAGAATATAGTAAATTCTTATACTTCCACAAAACAAAGGTTTATGCATTTTTCGATTATAAACGTAAAGTGATTTAAAGCTACATATACAGTGAGCGCCATAAGTGAGTCAACACTTTTGTTCTTAAGTATAAAACAGTTTTGTTCTTAAGTATAAAAAAGTTCCTTTATCATGAATTGTTGTTTTTGTTTTAACATTTTATAAGTAATAAATAAACGTTTTTATTTTTGGAAATTTATTCGACTATTCTCATTTACTTTTCTCGCTATCCTAAGAAAATGAATTATTTCAGTGGTGTTTACTCACTTTTGCCTCTCAGTGTATAATGAATGAACACTAATTGGGAAACCACCAATTAGTAAGCAATAAGCTTTGTTACTGAAAATTCAATCAGCATTAAAAGCTGATTGCTCTAGCATCTAATCAGCATATCTAAAGAATTGTGAATGGTCCGCTAATTTTAATTGCTATGAGAATTAGAGTTTATATGACTGGAGGAGTAAAACTGAAGTTAATATTCGCCATAATGAGTTGTAAAATAAATTCAAGTGTTGTAAATACCGTAATGAACGAAAAATGACTACGTTTGAATCATTACTTTTGTAGCGAGTGTTTTTAAATTGCAACTTGTTGCTACCCACAATATTATTCTAGCAACATGTTGCAATACATGTTTTGAATATGTTTTTTATATAATTAAGTTTTTTTATAATTTTTTATTTATTTTTTTTACATTTATTTCAAATTATTTCTACTCTAATTTTAAAATGAAAGTATTGTTTTCTTTCCAAAAAAAGAAAACAAATGAACAAATAAACAAATTTAATTAATTTTTCATTTGAATACAACACGAGATTTTTCTTGCAAATTACTTTAAAGTAAAATTACTCATTTTAAATGTATGTTTAAAAGAAATGTTTTGCAAAATTAAACGAAAATATAATTTTCATACATAATCACATTTTGGCATATGTTTTCGTTAAACAAACAATCAAAACAAAATATTTTAAAAAAAAATATAAACATTGTTTAATGGCCTCATAAGGTCATTAAAACAAATGTTTATCTTTAATTAATGAAAGTTTCATGTTAATGCTCGTGTTTTTTACTTTTTAACAAAGATTTATTAATTTTCTTTTGAAAATATTAAAAAAAAATTAAAGGAAATGAATCATAGACTTAAAGAAAGAAATAAGAAAAAATACAATTAAATACAATTCATTTTTAAAAATTAAAAATTTTAACCTAAAAAAGGTTTTTTTTAACAAATGAAAATCAATCAATTTCACTTCATTCATTGTATATCGTATACTGTTATCGAATATTTTTTAATAGAGCTGTTGTTCAATCTGCCTGGGGCTTCAAATTTAATAATTTTTTATTTATTTACGGTACATTTTTAACACTTTGAAATAATAATAAATATTTATGGTTTTTTAATGATTTCAAGAGATTATTTGAATATTTTCTCCACAATTTTTTTTTATTTTAAATGTGTTACTTTTTACACTTGAATTGATTACAATGGAATTTTCTATATAAAAAATAAACAAAATATAAAGGAGTTAAAATTTTTGGGTCCACATGTTTATAAACTTTTTATTTTCAAGCAACAAGTTTATAAACATTTCAATTAATTATTGTCAAAATTAAGTAAAATAAAATTAAAAAACAAATAAAAAGATGTTTAATTAAACAAAATTCTAAAAAATATAAAATTCTTTACAAAACAAATTTTAAGAAAATTATAAAAAATTAATATTTTAAAAAATTTCAAATTTAATTTAAAAGAAATTCTATTAATTTTTGTATACAAACAATTTTATTTATTTGTTGTTTTATTTCCTAATTAAATTCCTTTTTAATTATTTACAAAATAAATAAAATTTCTCTTCTTCTTGTCTACCAAAAAAAAAACAAAGCAAATCAAATGAAAAAAACAAAACATTTTGAAAATATTCAAAATGCGCAAAATGCTAATTTTGGATTGAATTTGAAAGTGATTTCAGAACATGAAAAATTTAAAAAGAAACCACCAGCCAAAATCAAATTTATTAATAATTACGACGTTTGTTTAAAGCCGAAATAATGGCGGCAAAATTACATTGCATTTCTTTGAATGCATTTTCTTATTTTTTATTTATTTTTATTTCAAAATAATGAAAAAAAAAAAATTAAAATAAAATAAATTATATTGAAGACCCAATATACTAACACACGCATTGAACGTAGTCATAAGAAGAAAATTCTTAAAAATAATTTCTCATTTTTCGTTTTTTCATTTTTGGCAACAATTTGAAATGAAAATTAATGTTTCGGTTTAAAAATAAATCGCAATACCATTACAAATTTACATTAAAAATAAATGAAAAACAAAATAAAAATAAAAATATTAGTCATGCCATAATTATAAAAAAAATTTGTGTCATAAAAAATAAGGTGTTTAATCAACATGTTGCATAAAAAATGTTTCTAAACATCAAATATAGAATTTAAAGCAAATAAATTCATATCCTAAATTTGTTGCTGATACATAGTAAAAGCCTTTATTTATTTATTACAATACAATTACAAATTATATCCTTATTATATACGAGCGAAGTAACTTGACTATGTGCGACACAGTCTCTGGTGGGAATCGAACCCACGACCCTCACGCTAATAGTCTAGAACACTACCCACTAGACTACCAGGGCACCCAGCCTTTATTTTTCTTATTATTCAGGATGCTAGCAACATTTTGCTGGCAATGAATAAGAATTACTTTAATTTTCATTGAAACTGGGTTAAGTAAAATTCCTATCGGCAATATAGTTTTAGGACGTTGAGAATTTTATCCAAATTACCTTTGGCTAGTCACGTTCTGTCACTAAAATCTGGGTAAGCAAAAATCTTTCTTCACAGATTCCTAAGAGACCGAAATTAACGGAGAAGCTGTTGTGTGGTTCCTCTTTCTAGTCATTACAGCTTCGTCAAGAATCGTTTGGGCGCTTGTATTCATGATGGACTCTGATTGAGTTTAGAGCAAATCTTAGTCTGCGCGTAACCATACTGAGACTTCCTCTCAGCAGATTTCTGGCAAAAACTCTGAGAGTAAATAAAATTGCCATGAAAAGTTTCTCAAAAAATCTGTCGTTCGGAGTCGACTTTAAACGGTAGGTCCCGCCAATCATGTATAAAATTAACACACACAACATAAGTGGTGTGAGAAACTAGGTCGTAATCCTGACTGAAGGGTTGTAATGACCAATTATGTATGTATGTATGTTTGAATGCTCATTGCTGACCTCTTATCCTTTAATGCCGTACAGGCTTGAAGTATATTCTCTAATGATTTAGAGAAGGAATGATCGTAATTCGTTCTCATCATCACATAGTGGATTTGAGGCGATCCCCATTTCGAACAAATGCTGTTTGGACAGTTCCCGATTGCTAACCTTAGACTACTTCTAGATAGTTTGATGTATGAATCAGATCTCTGCATTCATCCTTCACCGAATTGTAAGCTAGCCTCAACGCAAGCTTGCTGGTTTAAATCACCACAGGATCTAGGATACATCAGACAGTGACCGTAATTCTCCTACCTAGCTGATTTTTTTTTTCCCATGGACAGGTTAGGTTAGGTTAGGTTAGACGCCTGTACCTGTCAGTCAAGACAAGTACAGTACCCGGAAGTCGTATTGTCCCATTGTACAACGTCCTAAAGGAGGGAAGGATAGTATAGGGGATAGGATGAAAGGAGGGTATATGGGAAAAGGGGGAGTGGGAAGCGGAGAATTCACACAGACCAGACACAACAAAAGGACGGGAGAGCGCGACTACACCGATGAAGTCCTAGCACCTCTTAACCAGCCTAAGCCACTAATGAATCTGTGGAGAGCCTTGATGTCGGCTCTCGACACCGAATTCAAGCTCCCAAAGAAGGTCCTGCCAAGGGTCCTCAATCTCAATCCATTGACAATCTCATACTGTTTTTCAGCCAGCTAATCTCATATGAGCTGAGTGCTCGGATGGTGGTGGCTTAACTGTGATGTAATTTTGCTACGTTCTGTCCTGAGTACTTTGTTGGCAAATTAAATTGGCGTAGACATTCACTTCAAAGAATTTCTTTAATGTTTAGATTCTGAGTAACGATTAAATTTCCTGTTGAAAAACGTTTATTTTTTTCACTAATATTTTCCGATTTAATTTCCTGTAACTGCCAAACATACAAACATAATTACCATAATTGCCATATTGGATGAGGTTTTCATTAATTTCTTTATTTGTTTAATAACAATTAACAATTGCGTTGTTGTTGTTGTTGTTTTAAATGTCTTAACATTTAGTTTATTTACCAATATGGTAAGACAAGTTTATGTTTTGCGTTGTTTTTTTTCTACTTTTGAGAGGAAGTATATGTTCATACAATATGGCCTTTGGATTACAGAAATAAAAAAAATAAAAATTTTCTCTATGGTTTCTGAGCAAATCACAGTTTCAGTATGAGGCCAAAAATTTATTGATAGGCCTTTATAAGGCTTGTGTTTTTTAGTTTTTAATTCTTTTTTCTTTGTTGTTGTTTAAAATGAAATAAACAAGTGAAATTTATTTTTGTTTTGGCATCTCCAGCAGGTGTGCTGTGCTATGCTGTTTAAATAAGAAAAATTAAAATTTTATTTCTATACAGTAACCCAATTATGGTTTTTTTCTTTCCTCTATAGGCAGACAGGCCAGGCCAGTGGTTGTAATAAGTTGAAGTTTAAAGTGTGGCATGTTGCAATATGACAAGAACCTGTCGCATATAAAGAAGACTTTACTTATTGCCTTCTCTCTCTCTCTCTCACTCACTCTCTTCCCCAGATTTATGCGGTTTTCACTTATTGACCGGCCGGTTGCCTGTGGCAAAAACTGGCTTTAAATTTCATTTTATTTAGCATGACTTTTAAGATCCGTCATAAAATCTTTTTTATTTCTTTTTTTTAATAAAACAGAGAGGGTGCTGTGTGTTAACAATGGAAAAATAATGATTTTTCTTGTGTTTTATCTGTGTTTCCACTGTAGCCTGGCGTTTTAAATTGAGTGTTAAACACCATTTTAAATATCTTAATAATCTTCAATAATTGCTAGGCTTTAAAGCTTTAATAATCAAGTAATTTTTAAAGCCATAAAGGCTGTCATTTTGGCAGAGATTAAGGCAATTAGAAAATCATTAAAAAAATATTCTTTTAAACATTAAACAGATTACCCTGAATATTGCCACAAAATTAGTTCAAGCTTAACATAAAAAATTTTAAATTTAAAAAGAAAAAAAAAACATCTTTAAGCCGGTAGTGAAAGCTAAAGGGTCCGCCAAATAACTTTTTTTTTGAAAATGCTTTAAAAAAAACTACTGAATATTTTCTCAAATTTCTTTTTTTTATTTGAAAGTACAATCCTTCCGGTTAATAATGGGAAACAATTTCCTTCAAATGGCTGCATCGGCTGGCCATGTAGTAGCCTACACGATCGGTCCAATTTTTAAGCACATTATCGATTGTGTGCAGCTGTATTTCACCAATGGCTTCACGAATACTGTCCTTCAAAGCGTCAATTGTCTCTGGCTTGTCGGCGTAACACTTAACTTTGACGGCACCCCACAAACAATAGTCCAACGGTGTCAAATCGCAGCTCCGAGGTGGCCAAACGACATCAGCTCTGCGGCTGATAATGTGATCTTCAAAAACAGGGCGCAAAACATCGAGTGTAACTTCGGCTGTGTGGCATGTAGCGCCGTCCTGTTGAAACCAAATGTTGCCAATATCCTCCTCTTCAATTTTTGTGCACAAAAATTCGTTCAACATGGTCCGATAACGATCGCCATTAACTGTAACGGCCACTCCTTGCTCATTTTCGAAGAAAAATGGCCCAATTATGCCTCTGTACCAAAATCCGCACCAAACAGTGACTCGTTTTGGGTGCGTCGGCTTTTTAATGTAAGCGTGCAGGTTTTCTTTGACCCAAATGCGACAATTTTGCTTGTTTACATACCCGCCAAGATCAAGATGAGCATCATCTGAAAAGATGACTTTTTTTTGCCAAAATCGGCATCTTCTGGTGTAGGCTTTTGCATGGCCAGCCGAGGCAAATGGCTGAAATTATTTTCCATTATTAACCGGAAGGATTGTACTTTCAAATAAAAAAAGAAATTTGAGAAAATATTCAGGGGTTTTTTTAAACCATTTTCAAAAAAAAAACAGTTATTTGGCGGACCCTTTATAAAGTATGGGAATGGGGACAGAAAAGAACCATGTGGTATCTCTGGATTTAGAAAGATCACTGAGGATGCTCGATATAAATCAGGAGAAGTGACAACAGTTTGTATGATGTAGGTATACGTACGTAATTGGTCATTACAATCCTTCAGTCAGGATTACGACCTAGTTTCTCACACCACTTGTGTGTGTTAATTTTATACATGAGTGGCGGGGCCTACAGTTTAAAGTCGACACCGAACGACAGATTTTTGAGAAACTTTTCATGGCAATTTACTTTTACGCTCAGAGTTTTTGCCAGAAATCTGCTGAGAGCAAGTCGCCGAAGAAATATTTTTTGTATTCTATTTTGATGTCTGGCCTGGGACTCGAACCCTGGCTTTTCGTCTAATAAGTCACGGTGTAGGAATAACTCACCAAAAATCCTACGGCATTAGTTTTTTGATCATCAACTAAATTCTCTTCTTACACATTCTAACTCTGCGACAATAGCCACTAAACTACAGTCCAAATCGTTGAGACAGATCTCCTATCGGCCAAAGCACGGTAAGGGAACTACCAGTAGGGATACAGCATATATAGTGTAGGAGCCACTCGACAAAGACGCTACCACCGCCAATAAAGTGATCAAATACCTTGGAATATGCTCATGTCAACCAATAATAGAATGGGATGGCTGTAGTGATGGGGCCTGCAGTAAAACCTGTAGCATCCGAAACAAAAATCATAAAATTTTCACAATTTTCTTTGATGTGAACTTAAGCACTTTTTCCTTATAACCGCATAGACATAAATTGACGTCATAGAGCATGTGTCTAAATTATCGGCGACACATGCACGCTCCAATAATCTAATTTTTATGTTTTTTTTTTTAGAAAGATTTGGTATTTTTTTTATCAAAAGAAAATTTAATTTTTTTTTTAATATTTTCTACAACAAAGTATTAATTTAGCCTTCAATAGAATATTTATGGGCGGCCATATTTATTGTCGAACTGCCAGAAACGTTTAAGGAAACAAATGTACGATGTCAGTTGCTATTGAGAGAAACATTCTCAGGCATTTAGTGACAGTAGTAGCAGTATAGTATACATAGACGTTGATAGTATTTAAACATGTGTTTAGAATTTGATTAAAAAATTTTTCAGTTAAGAAAACCTTTGTAGTTTGCTAGCCCTGAATGAAAATGAGAAACAAAATGAAACGACGTTAATTGTTGTAAATTTTCAACAAAGTTTTCTAGGCATTTAAACAAGATGAGGTTGCTTCACCCACATTTTTTTTTAAATATTTCTATTGGCTGTGGTTTGTTTTTATTTTTTGTTTGTGTAACTTGTCATTAACTTGGCTGTCTGACTACTTGTCTCTATGACTGTCTACCTAGTTGATACTGTATTAGCCAATAATGCATACAAATTAGAGCAAAACCGCAATGTCAACATGTGGTGACGCAATTTTTATTTTCATTTTCAATTTCTTATTTTCATAATAAAAGAAAGACTAAGAGACTAAAAGTAAGGCAACAGACAGTTAGTTAGTCAGAAAGACAATGTGGCCCAAAATATTTGTATTATTTTTTAAGCAATACAGTCTTAATGGCTTTTTAACGTGGTTAAGCTGAGGTTTTTTGTTTTCTTATTCATCTCTTTATTGCTGAGAAACTGGTTCATTCCTAAACTAACCTTATTTAGGCACTGACAGACTTACAGACACACAATCATAATTATTATGAGTTTAAATTATTATTTAAATTCGTATAAAATAAAAACAGAAATTAGCCAACACTTTCAACACTTCCTACCACACACTCTTCATTCTTATTCACAAACAGTAATTTAATGTGAAACACATTATTAACACGTTAATAAAACGAAACGACAGTTATCTGTTTCATAAGCTTAAAAACAAGTTTCGTTCTAGACATCACACAGCTGTTGACTTGGTTGGTGGTAAATTATAGCCCACAAGCGTTCTTAAGCTTCTTTTCAAAGAAAAAAATAAAAATTTGAATTTCTGAATAAATCTGCAAGGCAGGGAGAGAGGTAAAACTGGGTTAACGCATAAACATACCGTTATAATTATTAAACAATTAAAAAACAACAAACTAAATCTACATTACAATAGATTAACGTTAAGCAAGGTTTAAACAAAACTCTTAAATTGTAAACACGTTCCATATTCTCCAAACGTTTGAAAGCTTTCACAACTAAATAGAAATTTCCTTAACATTTCCCTATTAGGGTCACAACCCCATTACTTCATTGTCAACAGCTGTCTCCAAGGGCGATGGCTAAGCCAATAGTAAGATGGCGACCGATTTTACAGCTGTCAAGTGATTTATTCTCAGTTTGGTTTGGCAATTCATCATGAATAGACTCACGCGTGAACAACGCTTGCAAATAGTGCAATTTTATTTCGAAAATAATGGTTCTGTGCGGAAAACGTATCGCGCACTACGTCCATTTTATCATCGACAAAATCGTCCATCATAGCAGTTAATTCGATTAACCATGGAACGTTTTCGCACCACGTTTACTCTTATTGATAACTCGCATCCCCAGAGACGCTGTACGGTGCGTACAGAAGAAGCTATTGCTGCTGTAGAGCGTAGCATTGAGGAAGACCCGAATGAGTCCATCCGCCATCGAGCACAGGAATTGGATCTGTGTCCATCCACTTTATGGAAGATTTTGCGGAAGGATCTTGGTTTGCGTGCTTACAAAATCCAACTCGTGCAAGATTTGAAGCCAAACGATCATCAAGTAAGGCGTAGATTCGTCCCATATGGGCCCAAAACGAGATTACCGTTGTTCCCGATTTTCATAAGCGAATTTTGTTTAGCGATGAAGCGCACTTCTGGTTGAATGGCTACGTCAACAAACAAAACTGCCGCATTTGGAGTGAAGGTAATCCTCAAGTGTATGTGGAAACACCGTTACATCCAGAAAAACTGACTGTTTGGTGCGCTTTATGGGCTGGTGGAATCATTGGTCCGTACTTTTTCAAAAACGATGGTGGCCAGAACGTTACAGTCAATGGTGATCGGTATAGAGCCATGATTACTAACTTTTTCATTCCTGATTTGAATAACCATGATGTCCAGGAGATGTGGTTTCAACAAGACCGCTCAACATGTCACACAGCTCGTGCCACAATAGATTTATTGAAAGACACGTTTGGTGACCGCCTAATTTCACGTTTTGAACCTATGAATTGGCCTCCAAGATCTTGTGATTTAACACCGCTAGACTACTTTCTGTGGGGCTATGTAAAGTCATTGGTCTATGCGGTAAAGCCACAAACGCTTGACCATTTGGAAGACAACATTCGCCGTATTATTGCCGATATACGGCCACAAATGTTGGAAAAAGTCATCGAAAATTGGTCGTCCAGATTGGACTACATCCGCGCCAGCCGTGGCGGTCATATGCCAGAAATCATATTTAAAATGTAATGCCACAAGATTATCTTTCGGATTAATAAAATTCATGTCAATCGAATAATCCATCGTTGTTTTATTGCAACTTAAAGTTCTATACCTCTATAAAAAAAAACACCCTTTATATTAAATAGTCGCTCTGCTTGTGACCTTGCCATTACATTACAATATTAAATGTTAATAATTGAAATATTTTTTAATAATAATTTTCCCCTTTCTCTTTTCCCTTTCTTTCTAGGTATGGATCTGGTCAACGCATGCCCTCTCAACAGACCTACGAGGCACCCGCCTGCGTTCAAAATGCCATGATGACAAAAGACAAAAAACCCTTCACCTATACACCCGGTGGCATTGATCTCTCCCAAATCAAATCGGAACGCATGGCCAAGCGTTTGGCGCGCAATGCACAAAATGAAGGTGCTACCGGTCTAAACCAGCAAAATCGACCCACTCAACCACAGTCGCCCGGTGGTACTAGCCCTAGTGCTGCTGCTGCTATGGGTGCTGCGGCCATGGGTATGCCTTTTCAGGTATTACCGCCACCACCACCACCGCCTGGAACTGGTAAGAATTTCAGTGGTGGCAGTGGACCAGCACCACCCCCACCACCACCACCATCCTCCTCTTCCAATTTTTCCAATACAGGCACATTAGCCCCGCCCACCAATGGTAATGCTGGCGGTGGACGTGGTAGTGCACCTAACTCGCCCAATATGCCACGTAAATCACCAACACCACAAAGTTTCCAACCGCCACCACTGGGCTTTAGACCAGAAATTAAAATTCCTCCCAATCCAATGGCCGCTTTGCGTAAAGTACCGCCACCGGTTGAGAAGAATACCTTCTGGAAGGATGAATACGTTAAAGACCGTTCGAAAAGTCCAATGGTGGAAGCCACACCAACAAACAATAATAACACCGAACCCAACGACAGCGTTAACAGTAATAGTAGCTCACCAACGCAAACGACGAATGCCTATAATAATGGTGCTGCCACCATTAGCAACGATAATATTGATGGTGAGATTGATGAGGAAAATTTAAAGAATTCTTTAAGAAAAAAGCTTTCAAAACATTAATAATAATTAAAGCTTTTTCTTATTTTTATATTTTATGGTTATGGTTCATGTCTATGCTTATCCTTAAAAAAAACTAATTTTCATCAAGAGTTCTAATAAACCAGGGGAAGCAAAAAATATTTATTAAACAAATCTTTTTAACTTTGCCTACAAGACTGCAACAGTTTGGAGGAGGTTATGCCACTAACTTCCAACAAGAAAGGTTCAGAGCTTGGCTTTCATTACCTTGAGTTAGCTATTACTGCACATGTTATCACGTACTCTACTACCTTCATATTCATAAGTCAGCTTTAATTTTTTTTATTAAAAAAATTAAAAATTTCTTAACTGGTGATGGCGCTTTTTTAAACCACGTTCAAGACATTAATTCCCATAAAAACATTCCTAACATTTCCACCGAAAAAAGGGTCCTTTAGTAAGAGCCCGCATTTTTTTATAAGAAAATCAAATTTCGTTTTAAATAAACCTTCTTTCTAATTTTTTAAAATTCAACATAGGTTTCAAGAAAACGATGCCCACTACGAATACTACGAATAATGCTCCACAATACAATCCGCAAACGAACAACAACACTTATACGAATTATCAACAAAATCAACAACAACAACAACAAATATACACGCCACCAACACCAAATCAATCTCCACTTAAACCCATGCAACAATCACCACAATACACAGGAACCCAGACACCATCCCCCATACCACAACAGCAATCTAACTTATCTAGACCCGAATTTCGTAGTGTGGCAGCACCAACATCACCTGCTGTCAATATTTATACACGGCAAACGGACAGTCCACGTTCGATGGAGAATACTACACCACCCAACAGGGCTACGGAGAGTCCATTCAAGTTTGCTCAACAGCAACAGCAACCGCAACAACGAGCACCACCAGCTGTTTCTCCTTTAGCCCAGCAATCTACGCCATCGTCGGCTTCATCGGGTGCTTCGGTATCGCCAAATCCTCAGGCTCAAGCAACAACAGTACCATGGCGTAATCAACGTGCTCCATCTCAGCAGCAGCAGCAGCAGCAGCAACAGCAACCTGCGCCATCAGTATTGGCCCAGTCGCATCCCCAGCCCATTTATAATAATGTGCAGCAGCCAGTCCAAAAATCACCAGACTTTTCAACTCAACCAATGCCTTATCAAGGTCCTAAACCGGTAAGTAAGAGAACTTAAAAAATATAAAAAAATATAAAAAGCTTTTAGGGTCAAAGGGAAAGCTTTTTCAAAGCTTTGGAAAAAGATTAGAAAAGAAAAAGAATTTTAAAGATATTCTAAGAAAAGCTTTTAAAGACTGTAAAAAGCTTGCAAAAGCTTTTAAGTCAAGTTAAAATGCGCAACTAATTTCATGAACAATTTTTTGTATAAGAAATCTACAGAAAAATAAACACACCCTCAAATATTTCTTTACTTTGTTTTTTTTTTTTGTTAAGTCCCATCACGTTTCTTATTTCATCAGCTTGTTTGTTTTAATTAAAATGAAAAATAATTTAATTTTAATTCGATTAAATAAACAATAACACACACTTGTTCATTTCATTCATTTCACAGACCAATGTTGGCTCTCTTTATATTGCACCATTGGCACCACCTACCGAGCCACAGGCCCAACATATTGTACGTCAGCAATTGCAACAACAACAGCAACAACAGCAGCAACGCGACTCACCAATGCGTCAAGTGGCACCAACACAACCACAGCAACCAGGCCAACAGTTACGTTGGATGAGTACCCAACCTCAGGCTAAAGAGCAACAGCCAGCCTGGGCACGTCCCGAAGAAAATGGCAATGTAGTGCCCTCATCATTGAATCGCATAAAGTCACCACCAACTGTTGCAGCAGCTACCATGCAACCGGGTAATGGTTATGTGCCACCACCACCAGCACCAGCACCAACACAGAACTTTGGTGCTCATCCTCCCATGAGCACTGGTTTACGTTTGCAAATTAGTACTCCGGCCGCAAACACTCAAGCCCAAACCCAGAATGGGCCCAGGGTAAGTTAGTTTGACAGATTTGTTATAAAGAGGCTTTAATTCAATTGGATTTTCTTAATTAAAGGAACACATTATACCCATACAATTGGAACAGACACCCACTTATGCTGCAGCTCAGCCTAGTTTTAATACTCAAGCCCAGCAATATGCAGGAGGTAATAATGGTAAGTGTTGTTAAAATGAAATCTTGAGTTTTTTTGATCAATTTAACGAAAATGGCATGCAATTCCCGTGCCTCCAAGTTCAATTTGAGGCTTCTGTTCCGCGTACAGAAGAGGGAGCAAAGGTATTCCACTACAACGCAGTCTACCTTGAGGAAATAGAACGACTTGTTGCCGGAAAATATTATTACATAGTAATCCTATTTCTAGTTAAAGTCGCCGTAATCTTGTTGACTTACTAGACGACAGCCTGTGGTTCAAACCCCAGCGAAAAATGAAAAATATTTTTTCGGCGACTTCCTCTCAGTCTTCTGGCGAAAAGTCTGGGAGTAAATTAAATCAAATGTCCACAAACACTATTCCCTCTTTCCACCTTCCTATAACATATTTTCATAAACCTGCGCAATGCACTGCATGAGTAGGAGCCATCCCCTGAGTGCGAGTTTTACAAAAAAAAAAAATTGCCGTTGGAAATCGACGTTAGACTATAAGTCCCGCCCCTCTTGAATAAAATTAACACCCATAACATGGATGGTGTGGGAAGCTAGGTTTTAATACTCAACCCCAGCAATATGCAGGCGGTAATAATGGTAAGTGTTGTTAAAATGAAATCTTGAGTTTTTTTTTTTGTTCAATTTAACCAAAATGGCATGAAATTCTCGTGCCTCCAAGTTCATTTTGAGGCTTCTGTTCCGCGTACAGAAGTGGAAGCACATGTGTTCCACTACAACGGAGTCTACCTTGAGGTAATAGAACGACTTGTTGCCGAAAAATATTATTACATAGTAATCCTATTTCTATTTAAAGTCACCGTGGTCTAATAGGTAGTGTGTTGACTTACTAGACGAGAGCCAGTGGTTCAAACTCCAGCGAAAAATTAAAAATATTTTTTCGGCGACTTCCTCTCAGTCTTCTGGCAAAAACTCTGGGAGTAAATAAAATTGTCATGAAAATTTTTTCAAAAGAAGACTATAAGTCCCGCCACTGGATAAAATTAACACCCATAACATGGGTAGTGTGGGAAGCTAGGTTTTAATCCTGACTAAAGCTAACCCACTACCTTCTAAGCAACTTCAAGTTATTTGCAACATAAATAGATTCAAATTTTAAAAAAAAAACTCTCCAATGCAAGGCACTCCAATTGTAGGGGCCATCCCCTAAGTGTGGATTAAACAATTTTTTTAACATAAAAAAATGTTGACAAAAAATTTTTTGTTTTAAAACTTCGTTTCCTAATCAAAATCGTTTTATCTTTATTTTTCAGCCCCTGCTACAGCTCCTGGCTATATTGTGCGTACTCCCAATCAATTTGTTGATCAGGGCTACCATAACTTTGGCCAGCAGCAGCAGCAACAACAACAACAACAATCGCAGCCTCAACGTGTCATGTCACCCACTGTGCAGCAATTGAATGCACCACGCATAGTGCAACAAACCCAAAATAATGTTGCCGGTCATAAGACCCATATTATACCAATTGCTGTGGAGAATAATGAGGGTACCCGAGGACCCATTGTTAAATCACCAATTGTTATACAAAAGTGAGTAGAATGTAATATTTTCTTGATCATCCTCCTTTAATTTTGAATAAATTTTTATTAAAAAAAAATGCTTTTTTTCTAAAAAAAAAAATAAAAAACAAAGCCTTACTAAAGCTTGGTTTGAACACTAATAAGCTTTTTATTTTTTCTTTTGTTTTTATTAATTTTGATTTATTTTTTCTATAAAATTAAAAAAAAACAATTAAAAATTCATAAAAAATTAAATATGAAATGCTTTTTCTAATACCAATGCCAAGTGGGGATTATAATCTTGTTGTCTATGACTGTCCACTTGAGGCTGAGATCAGATTTAGAAAAAATCGACTCAGGTAGCTTTTTAAACCTTACCAAGCCCCCCCCCCCCCTCTATTCCATCTGTCGTATTTTATATTTCTGTAGCCCCCCTTATTGTTTTGTATTGAGTTTATCGACTGTGTTCTATATGTGAGTGTTTATTGTAGGCTCATTAAAGCATTTCCTCAAGAGAAAAAACAAGACTAAACAAGCTTTCATTTACTTGTAACCCTAACCTTGTATTGTAAAAGTAAAACTAAATAATGTAAATCAAATATTTGTTTCAAAAATAAATAAATAAATTGGCTTAAAAAATATAAATTGGCTAATAAATTTAATTAATAAAATAAAATATTAATTTTTTTTAATAATACTTTTTGGCTTTTTAAAAAATAAAAACAAAAATTTTATTTCATTTTTATTCTTCATTCAAAAAAATTTAAATAAAAAAAAAATAAAAAAAATTAACCACGCCCACATAACATTTCACATTTCATCCACATTATAATTTTAGTGATCAACGTACACCACCTATTCAATCGAAATCGTTTAGAATTTTACAAAAAATCACAGATACTATCGATGATGCCAACAACAATGATGATCAACAGCAATTGCAGCAACAACAACAACAACAACAACAGGCAGAACCACAATTACAGCGTCCAACATTTGCTCGACAAATGAGCGCTCAACAGGCACGTCATAGCCCCACAGTCGAACAAATGAGACGCATGCAAATTGGCCAAGAACAAGGTAAGAAGAGTGTGAGTGTGAGATCACCTGCAATCCAACAGGGAGCAAAGAATGTAAGCATGAGTTAAAAGTAAAGTAGGGTTAGAAAGAAAGAACGAAAAGCATGACTTAGAATTCAACCAATGTCTGTTGACAAAGAGAGGAAGAGAGTTCTAGAGCTTTATTAAAAGCTTTAAGAATTAAATTAAACGACGAAAGAAATTTAAAGGTTTTTTTACCCTTTGAAAGCTTTTAAGGAATCTGTAGCTTTAAAAGCATTTAAAAGCTTTCAAAAATCTTGAAAGCATAATATTTCAAACAAAGCTTTTATAAAACTTGGAGATTTTTGACAACAATATTGAATCTATAAACGAAAGCTAACTTACAGAAAGCTTAACACTTTTAAAGGACTTACACAACATAAACTAGGACGTTGTACAATGGGTCAATTCGACCTCCGGGTACTGTACTTGTCTTAATTGACAAGTACACGTCCTCTAACCTTACCTAACCTAACATATGTGGCTATAAAAGTTAAAAATTATACTGCTGCTCAAAATATGAAGGAAAAAAATTTTAGCTGAATTATTAGTAGCAAACATTGAGTCGACCTTAAGAGCTTTCAGCAAATTTTATATCCAAACATTTTTCTCAGGATAAATGCTTTTTGTAGCAGAGAGATTTAAAAATTATGAGCAGCAAACTTAAAGCTCATTTTAAAAGCTTCCAGTAAAGGACCGAACCTATTTCTGGCTGAAACATCAGCTTTAAAAAAGCTGTAGCAGCAAAAATGCTCAATAAAAGCTAGGTATCAAAGTTATAAAGCTTATTACAATCTCTGAAATGTTTCCGCCAAGTTTTGCAGTAAAGCTTTCAAAAGCTCCAACAGCGTTAAATCTTACGAGAAAAAAATTTAATGTTTTATTGTCTAAGAATTTAATTGAAATTTGAAAATAATCGAATATTAAGCGTTGGCCAAATTTAAAAGCTTTACAACTGTCAAAGCTTACTTTTGCTATTATCTTGAAGCAAATATTGAATGCACAATTAAAAACTTGAAAAGAACTAGAAAATGTTTAGGAATGAAAAAAGCTTTTAAATTTATTTTTCTTTTAGAATATTTTTAGAACTATTAAGGTCTCAAACCCATCTACAGATCCACTTAAGTTAAGTTCACTTTTCCTAAGACATAATTTTCTTTTATTGTGATTCGTCTTATTAACAGACTTGGGTTTAAAATTTAAAAGCTTCATTTTTTTCTCTTTTTGGAAGAAAGCTATGGCTGGTTATGGTTTTTTAATCATTTTAATATTAATTTTACTAAAAAATTAAAATTAAAACAAATATTAATAAAATGATTAACTTAAAACAATAACAGGTTTAAAGATAATTAAAAAAAAGTCTTATGTGAATAGTTTACAAGCGGCTTTGAGAGCAATCTAGGCTATCACATAAGACTTGAAAGTTTTTTAAAGAAAACATTCGATTCAAAGCATGGATTTTCCTTAATCTCTTTGCAGGTAAATCAGCACCATCTACGCCTCTCGCTAATAAATATTATGAACAACAACAACGCTATCTCTATGGTAAAAAACAAAGAAATTGAAAAAGCTTTTTACCCTTACACTCCCTGATGTAGATAGAATAGCAGTCCTAGAAATAGTTTTTAACTTTGTTTTGTTTATAAAACTTTGAGTGAAAAGAGATTTTAATATTATTTTTGAATTTTTTTCTTGTTTGTATGTAGACAACTCTCAACAATATATACCACCCAGTGAACAACAAGTAACCGAACCGAAAAAATATACCGGAAGCGCTATACCAAGCCGATCGTTTAAAATCTTACAAGCCATGACACAACCAGAGAATGCCGGTAAGTTTACATTTCGCTTAAGAATTTCAAATTCCCTTTTTTAAATTCCTACGTTTCTAGAGGTCTAGTGTTAAGGGGTTTTATTTTTTTACTTTCAAATTCAATTCAAAATATTACTAAATCATGAACCCATCACTAAAGCCCATTTGTATATAGACTTCATCATTTCATTGGTTAAAAAAATTTAAAAAAAATATTTTTTTCTTTAATTTTTTCCACCCACATTTATACATTTGACGCATCTACATACATATGAATTTATAATTTATTTTTAATTTAATTAAATTTTCCTTTTCTTTAATATTTTTTTTAATTTTATTTTTATTTTTAATTTTCCAAATACATACGATATTAATTATCTATATAGGCAGTGTATGAGAGAGCGTGTTAGTTTTAGTTTTTTTTTTTAGTGAAAATTTCACCTTTTTTTCTTATCGTTTATTTTTTTTTTGATTCTAAAATAATTAACTGCAACTTAATTTAATTAATTTTTATAAACGAGTGTCGTTTTTGTTGCTGTTTTATTTATATATATTTTTTTAAAATAATTTTTAATTTGAATTTAAGTTGTCTTAAGTATGTATACTTATTTTAGTTTAAGATCACCTCATTATACATTGGAAGACATTAAACAAAAATAAATTGAATCCATTTTGGAGAATTTTTTTTAATAAATTTAAATGCATGATCATAAAAAAAGAACATTAAAAAAAAACAGTGCAATAAAATAAAATTAAATCCATAATATTTACATTCAAGAAATCTGGCATAATCATGTACTTTGCTTCGGCTCTTCAACGAACTTCTCTTCGCTACCCCATTAGCGAATTAATTGTGAACTTCGCGGACAGATTTATTGTTTGTAAAGAAAAATTTTCACAACTTGAAAGCATTGTCCTGGAGTTAAACGATTCACTATGACTGACCAAAATCTTACTGAGCTGAAGTGTCAATACAGAGTAGGAAGATATTATAGTCGTGTGGGCTCTGAAGTCCGCAGATCATTCCCGATGAGAGGAGAGGCCTGAGCATCTCCTGAGGTGGCACCAGTTGCCACAGCTGTTACATCTCACCGATCTTATGTTTCTCCTGATGATCGTATGGCACACTGAACAAATCCATACAGGACCTGGATTCTGTTCAATGCCAGCTCTTATTAGCAGGGTACAGAGCAAATGCGCTGCCATAATTTGCTCACCTTGGGGAAAAAAATTCCGGTTGATACAGCTATCGCTGGGTTGACAATCCTTGGCCGATGTTGAGTCGGGTCGTTCCGGAGCGAAGATCCGATTGTCGTGGGAACGTATTATAGTCGTAGTCATGTCTTCCAGTAGAACATTCTTACTCCATATGATGCCCGTTCTACGTTTCTAAATAATAAAATTCAGCCATTTCGTACGGTGCTTACATTAAGTGACCAACAGTATTTTGTTCTGCTTCCGTTTCTGTCCCATAAGGATAGAGACTATGCCACGAATGTTGGACAAAAAACAACCCGCAAATCTATGACAGTTGAAGATTTGACTGACTTTTTATAACTCTGCACTGTAAGACAAAAATTCCCAGGTATTTAGCTAATGAAGTTGCCGTAGTCTAGTAGGTAGTGTGTTGGCTTATTAGACGTAAAGCCAGGGTTCGAGCGCCAGGCCAGACATCAAGACAAAATACAAAAAGTATTTCTTCTTCCTCTCAGCAGATTTCTGGCAATAACTCTGAGAGTAAATAAAATTGCCATGAAAAAGTTTCTCAAAAATCTGTCGTTCGGAGTCGACTTTAAACTGTAGGTCCCACCAAAGCATGTAAAAAATTAACACACACAACATAAGTGGTGTGAGAAACTAGGACATTGTACAATGGGTCAATTTGACCTCCGGGTACTGTACTTGTCTTAATTGACACGTACACGTCCTCTAACCTAACCTAATCTAGCACTGTCTTACAAGCCCGTTTTCGTTGCATTTTGTTTTCGAAAAGAATATCGATTGACGCGTTATATAAATCGCAAAAATTGTCCAAAATGGATTAATTCTAGAATTGATCACAACATTTAACCATCAACACCACCACCACCACCACCACCACCACTGGCTTTCTTACATTCACGTGCAGGCATTTTCGCAATTGGAACAATACCAGTCATGCCATTTGAAATCCAACTCAATTCACACCATACCATACCACTCAAACACATCGTTACATTTTCATCAATCAAACAATCAATCAAAACCGTCAATCAATCAAACAATATTGATTAATTTGTTTGTTTTAATGTCAAAATTATAAGTGTTTGTTGTTATTATTGGTATGAAATTCATTATAAGATCTCATCATATCTTTTGTCTTTTTTTCTTTCTCTCTCTCTCTCTTTTATCACACTGTGTATATATCTTGTCCTCTAACAACGATTATTGAACAAATGAATCAATCAATACAGAAGAACAGCAAAATTCTCAAATTAATCAGAATCAGAATCAAAATCAGAATCAAAATCAGAAACAAAATCAAAACCAGAATAACGAAATGAACGATAGTGAATCAGAAGCTGAAAGGCATAGAAATCCATTTTCCACGAGCTCAAGTACCGTTGAACCGGTATCATCATGTTCATCTTCATCGATTAGTTCAGAATTGGCATTTTCATCTGCATCTGCATCAAGATCACCCTCACCAACACCACCACCAACACAACCCTTACCCTATCCACCCTATGCCTATCCGTATGGTTATCCATGGTATCCACCACCACCAATGCCACCACATTTGGCTAATCAAGGTGGTGAAAATACAAATACACCTATTTGGCCTTACCCATATGGTATGCCTTCAACAAATACACCACCTCTAGCGCCTGACCATGCCAATCATTATCCGCCCTATCCCTATTATTATCCCCATCCTTATTATGCCCCTATTCCGCCAATGAACTCTAATCCCTTACAAAACAATAACAATGCGATTAATTATCAACCTTCAGAACAGGATTTACAAAATATGTATGCCCCCTATATGCCACCACCACCGCCTTATATGGCTTATCCCTATCCGGTGGCGCCTAGTTATAGTCAAAGTACCACTTCAAGTAGGGCCAGTAGCGTTTTACCCGATATTATTATAACACCCAGTACCGATGATATACCTTCGCAGGTTATACTGAAGCATCACATTAAGGTCAAGAAGGAGGAGAAACCCAAGCGTGCAGGTTCCCTAGAAATTGATGAAATGTCTACCATAAAATCAAATAAGGCAGGCGAGGGTTGCGTGGTCGATATTCTAACCCAACACTTAGAGAATATCAACAAAAACCTGGAGAACAATCTCGATTCTAAGCGTCAAGCAAAGAAGTCGTATAAGAAAAATATCGAACAAAAGTCCCCCGAGGATAACACCTCGCCGGTACAGATTACTATGGTCCATACAGAGTCTGAAAAGGATTTGGAATCTGAAGAAGACTCCGATTCTGAGGTTACGCCCAAACAATTGCAAAGAAATGGCCCGGTGCGTCTGCAGTCAATTAAATCGGTGAACAATGTAAAGGTCTATCAGGGTAAGCCAGTAAATAAAGAATCGGAGTTATCGTCCTCAGAATCCGATACCGAATCGGAGACAGAAGATGAAGATGACGAAACTACGGCCGATGGTGAAAGTGATATATTCGACGAAGAAGAGGTGGAGGAAGAGGAGAATCAGTTTGTTTTGCAAAATGGCCAGGAAGTTTCAAATGAATCAGAGTCGGACAGTGAAGAATTTTTAATTGACGATAGCTTGAGTGTGATCTATGAAGAGGAAAGTGAAATGGAAAAGAGCAGCGATATGGCGAAAACTGTTATACAAGGCGATGGTAGTACAGAACATTTGGAAGATATGGATGCGAAGATAGAGGAAAACGATTGCGACGATGAAGAGGAACACGAAGATTCGGCTTCAGTTACGGTTAGATTGCCGCTCAAGTTTTCCTTTAGCAAAACCAAAGATGCCGAAAATATAGCCACCGTAGAAGTGGGTAAATCTTATATAGAGGAGCAGCGTAAGAGTACTGATGATGAGCAACGTAACTTATTTATAGAACAGCAGCGTAAGAGCACTACTGTAAGTGATGAGCAGCGTAACTCATTTAGTGTGGCCACCGTGAAAAGTGATAGTGACAGCGACAGTGACAGTGAAGGCGAGGAATACGATGATTGTGATGTTAGTGTAACAATTTCGTTGACACCCTCTTCATCCAAATCCAATTCCTTGGATTGCCATAAGGAACACAAAAATCTAGCCGATCTATATCCCATAGAAGATATGCCTTTGCCAGAAGAAACTTTAGAAAATATTGAGACCAGCCAGGAGGATGTTTCCGTGTCGTTTTCTTTAAATATGCGCAATAAATTCGCCAATGAAGCTGGCACTACGAATAGCGAAATCACCAATAACTTGGCTAATTTGGAAAACTTGGTGGACAAGAAAGAAGAAGTTGCAAATGTTGAGGAACATCCCGAAGAACTGGATTTCTTTGCCACTTTAATGGCAACCAAAATGCAGGCCCAAAAGATTAAAGAACAATCGGCCAGTTATTGGGGCAAATCCACGGAATCTAAGGTAGAAAACAAAGAAGAAGGAAAACTAAGTGATCAAGATAAACACGAAGCTCCAAAAGAAGAGAAAGCTAAAGTCAGTCACGATTTGGGTAAGCAAAACGCGGAGAAAAAATTTGATGAACCACAAAATAAATCCAATCACGATTTTGGTAAGCTAAACTTGGAGAAGAAAACTGAGGAACAAGAGGCCAAAGCCAAACTCGATTTCTGGAATCAATATTCCCAAAAGAGATCAGAAAGTGAAACTAAGTCTAAGGAAGTTGAAAATGTTAAATCAAATCAAGTGGAAGAATCTAATGGAGGTCAAACTGATTTCTGGAACAAATACTCCAACAAAGCAAAAACGCCAAGCTCTGCAGAAACTGAAAAAACTCAAGTAATTGAAGACATTTGGGCCAACAAAACAGAAGAGAAACTAGTCGCGAAAAACGAAGCTAATAATGAAATCAAAAAACCCAAGTTTAGCTTCTGGGATCATTGTTCGAAAACAACCAAAGTAGAGGAGGCAAAGAAAGCAGATTGCCAAACTCCGAAAAAATCGCAAGAAATAGAAGTAAAGAAGACAAATTGCCCAACTCTAGAAAAATCTCAAGAAGGGGTACAGAAGGCAGACTGCCAAGCCCCAGAGAAACCTCAAGAAGTCGAAGATATTTCGACTAAAAGTCCAAAAGAGAAAGTGAGCAAACCCAAGAAAGTTAAAAAATCATCCAAAACAAAGAAAACTTCCGAAACTGCCAAGAAATCCGAGGAAATTAAACCGATTGCGAACGGAGTTTGTGAAACCACGTCTACAACAAACAATAGCGCTGAAGTAGTGGATATTTGGGCAGATCGTGTAGACGATTTGCCGCCTATTAAGCCTATTAAAGTGAAACAAACATCTCTCGAATCAGCTAAGAATTCCTTCTGGTCTACAGTAGCCGAAACCCAAAAACCGCCAGAGGAAATCAAGAAAACTTTACCGCCACCACAAACTGTACAAAAAATTGCCTTTAGCGTCCCAACCCTTACTTCTCAAGTCCACGAAGTTATACAGCCTCAACAAGCTGCACAACATTATGAAGAGGCAGAAGAACTTCACGAAGAATTACCCGAACAAGAGGAGGAAATAGAGGAGGAAGAAGTAGATTTTTGGGCTGAAATAGAAAAAAGTCGTGACAGTAAAACTCCCGAACCAAACGCTTTTATGAGTACTTTTGGCGAACAGGAGTATAGCATGTACAACGATGATCAAGAACCTGAGGCTTTTGATCCTTTTAAATACCCCGAAGAGCCACGTGAAGTTGATACGGATGAAGAAATTGATTTCTGGGCTGAAATAGAAGCCAAACGTCAGGCTGAAAATGATGTTGATGATGTCACTTTCCACAAGTCAGCGTCATTTTGGGCTTCCAGAGATAGACACAATTCGGTAGAAGAAACCCCCTACACACCGGTTATAACGAAAGCCTTTAAGGCCAGATTGCCAGATGAACCAGCCTGTGCAGATCTTAATATTTGGCAAGCTTTAGAAGCTCATAAGGGAGAGGAGCCTGTTATAGTCGATCCAGCAGTAGAGGAAGAAAAAGCTTTGGTGCAAGAGTATGAAGAGATGGTGGAAAATAATCAAGATGATGACGCTTATTCAGTGCACCAACCAGTAAAGGCCACCGTCTGGGGTAATGAAATCCAAGACGTTGTACAACAAGAGTCGCCAGAAACCGAAACAGACTATTGGAGTCAAATTGAAGCACAAAAGCAATTAGAAACTGCTCATGTTGTAAAAGAGCCCGAAACTGACTATTGGAGTCACATTGAAGCACAAAAGCAATTGGAAACTGCTCACGTTGCACAAGAATCGGAAACTAACTATTGGAGTCACATTGAAGCACAAAAGCAACAGGAAACTGCTCACGTTGCACAAGAATCCGAAACTGACTATTGGAGTCACATTGAAGCACAAAAGCAACAGGAAACTGGACATCTTCAACAAGAACAGGAAATAGAGAAGGAAAGTGATACAAAAACCGTTAGAGATGAATTGGAAATCAAGCGAAATAACTACAGAAAGGCAATGGCCTTCTTTACCACCTCCATAGATGATAACAAGGAACAAAGCACTGAACGTTACGAGCGTAGTAAAAGCAAATCTTTGCGCAATTCAGCAGCTATTGATGAAGAATCGGAAAAATGGGACTGGGAAGCTGTTAATGAAGCTTTGCAGCATGAAACTAAGCAACCAGTACAAGAGGAAGCAACTGCTACTCCAGTTGATATAGTGGAGGTACCCGCTAAGCTTGAGAAGGAAACAACACCCTTGCCTGAAATTTATGTGGAGCCCAAAGTTAAACGTTTAGCCAATGGCTTGCCCGATTTGGAGGTAAACAAGTTTAATGAAGAAAGAAAAATTTCGGTTAAAGATCGCATTTCGGCATTTGAAACGGGCTCAATGGACAAAGACTCTTCTGATGAACGCAAGAATTCAATTAAAAATCAATCTTTGTCGGTAGAAAGCTATACACGCCAAAGTTCATTGTCAAGGAACAGCAGCACCCAACGTAGTGAATCCGAAATGGATGAAGATGATTCGGGTGTTACCGATATGAATAAACAATTGTCGGAAACCGATACCGAGTCAGAAAGTTTCCCCGAATTAAAAAAAATGTCTTCCTACCAAAGAGCAGCCACACACTCTAGACTGTTTAAACTACTACAAGACGATACAGAATTGCTGGACAGCAGCCAACAGAACGATGAATTCCAATTAAAGCCTAGTCGTCGTAGAATAGTGCACAATGTTAGTATTACTAGGAAACAAAATCCACAGGCCCTAAATGAGGCGGAAACTATGAGTCAAAGAAGAGAACGCCTGTCTTTGCCTTTGCGTAAAAACACCAGCATAGATGCGGACAATCCCTCTACACCCAATAGTCCAGCCTCACCCATAATGGGTCATGCGGTTAATAAAAGCACAATGGTAAGCGATAAATTGGTGAGCGAATTGGTGCAAAGTTTATTGCTTAAAAGCGAAAGTTGCCAATTTAAAAATTTACCCATGGAAAAGCTGCAGGCAGCTGCCAAAAGGGTGCTAGAAGAGGAACTGGATTCCTTGGAAAATACCTCAGTGGAAACGACGCCCAATATGACGCCCAATAATGACTTGAGAAAAGATAAATCCTATAGCGATTACTATAACACCTGGTCGGATGCTTTGGGCACTGAGGAAATACTGCCCTCCAAAACCTTTAAGGCTATACAGGAGACAACACGACCCAGTCGTAGTCGTAGTCCCTGGACTGCCAAATGTCCCAGAGTATTAAGTTCTAAAACTATTAATAGGGATCTGTCGCGGGTTACAGAATCACCAGAAATTTTCTCACGCACCAGCAATAGTCCCGAATGTTTTCGACCATCTAGGGAAAGTTCTGTAAGCAAATGGCGGAAATCATAGTTTTTAGGAACCGGGGGCTGAATATCAAAGAAACCTTTAAGGGTATTAGGACTTATTAAATTACTTCGTAGGCTAAGTATTACATAAGCAAAGATTTTTTTTGGCTGTTCCTTAGGTCGAAAAAACCAAAAAAAAACTTATGGGCTTTTAAGAGTAGGTTACTCTCTCTTTGCATTTAAAAAAAATTTAAATTTAAATTGATGATCTTGAAACACAGTTTTTAAAACTGCGGCTTATTCATTAGAAAGAAAACTGCATTTTTTTTGTTTTAGAATACAATTCAATATTATTTTCTAAGCCATTCATTCATTCATTCGTTCGCATTCGTATTTGCATTTGCATTACAAACCATTTACAAAAATTCATTGTCATTTCAATGTCATACACCCTACAACAAATACAGGCTATGATTCAACAAAATGTCGTTCATTTAATGGTTATCAAAATAAAAATAATAAGAAAAAAACAGAAAAACAACAACAACAAAAATAAAACCAAAGAACCCAAGAACATGCTCACTCAAGAGTTCATTTGTTATCTTAAAAAAATATCTGAAGCACCACCACAACCACCAACCACCACCTCTAAATCTCCTTCATTGTAAAAATCAGTGTAGAAAAAAAATCCGTAACAAAATCAATCAATCAAACAATCAGTCAATCAATCAATAACAATCAATTTTCTAAAACAATTTCAATCGAAAATAAAAAACAAAACAAAACCATGTTCAAAAATCTTAAGGTACATATAAAAACCAAAATTTAATTAATTTTTATTCAAAATTTTTAATTTCATTTATGAAACCAAAAAAATTAACTTTAAAAAGTATAAATATTTGCATTTTGTTTATACTTTCTTTATTGCCCAAGCTTTCTTAGCATTTTTCTAATTATGATTGTGTAACGTTTTTATTTCTTTTATTTATTTCGAAAAAATATTTGCGATAAAATATTAAAATTTGTAGAAAGAAAAAAAACTATATTTTTCAAAAGTACACGGGGATTGCCCAAAAATATTTAATTACTCCTACATAATCTTAAACATACTACATCTTCGGCACATAGGCTTTGAAACACTTCTATAAAGTAATACAATACATAAAGTATATACAATACAATAAAGTAAAGTAAAGTAATACAATACAATACCATCCTAAAGAATATGAAGAATTCCAACAACATAATTTGTTTATTTTTAATTCGTGACAAATGGGAATAATACATCCTCTTATTCTATCGGGTCCGCCATCTAACGTTTTTTTTTCAACTAGTGCTTATTTCGATAATTAGTTTTATCCTTCCGCTGAACGAATATGGACCATCCAATGCGTTTTCGCTTCGCTAAGTGGGCCTGCGATCGACTTACAGAAGATGCTGATTTTGGCAGAGAGACAATTGACGCTTTGAAGGACAATATTCGTGAAGCATTTGGTGAAATACAGCTGCACACAATCGATAATGTGCTTAAAAATTGGACCGATCGTGTAGGCTACTGCATGGCCAGCCGAAGCAGCCATTTGAATGAAATTATTTTCCATTATTAACCGGAAGGATTGTACTTTCAAATAAAAAAAAGAAACTTAAGAAAATATTCAGTGGTTTTTTTAAAGCATTTTCAAAAAAAAAAGTTATATGGCGGACCCTTTATAATTCATTTGTTATCATTTCGATGAAGTTGCTGAAAATTAACCCCTGAAAGGTTGAAATTTAGTCTAGTGGGTAAGGTGTCTACTTACTAGGCGAGAGTCCTGACATTAGGAAATAAAAGAAGTGTATCGCAAATGATAATTGGATCGATTAGATTCTCAAGTGACATCCAAACATTATAAATGTAGTTAATAAGAACTTGGTGACGTATGTCTAGTTTTCTTTTTCAATTTCTGCCATGATTCTATTGATAAATTGAAGTCGCCGTAGTCTAGTAGGTAGTGTGTTGGCTTATTAGACGTAAAGCCCGGGTTCGTGAACCAGGCCAGACATCAAAACAAAATAGAAAAAGTATTTCTTCGGCGACTTGCTCTCAGCAGATTTCTGGCAAAAACTCTGAGAGTAAATAAGATTGGCATGAAAAGTTTCTCAAAAATCTGTCGTTCGGTGTCGACTTTAAACTGTAGGTCCCACCAGTCAAGTATAAAATTAACACACACACAACATAAGTGGTGTGAGAAACTAGATCGTAATCCTGACTGAAGGGTTGTAATGATCAATTATGTATTTAAATAGAAGTATAAAGTATTTTTAACATCAAAATTATGAAATCGAAACCAAGCAAATTATTTCGCTGCTGTTTTTCTAGTTATAACTGTCTTCGTCTAAGTAAACTAAACTTCACAAATTTTTTTAACAGCTTAAGAAGCTATATTCTTACTATTTCTAAAAAAGAAAAGCAAAATATAAAGGAAATGTTTTATATTTTCATTAATTTTTAAACATGGGTAACTTTTCACAGAACAACAAGAAGTGTAGCTTAAAATATCTAGTCTCAAACAAGCCATCTGATGCAATTAAATACCCAGAGATATTACATTTTAAAACCAACTACCGACAATTTCTGACTAAACTTTCAGAATACAAATTAGGATCGATTATCAGTCTATTTTTCTACTCTACTACGACTTTCTCAATTTAGTTTTTTTTTGCGACATTTTTTTTTTCAGAAAAAAATCGTATATTTTCAACATAAAATTTTATGAAAAATATCTTACTAGTGATGTTGCCTTTTAAGCATTTCTTAGGACCATTATTACAACTTGCCGTTAAACTTGGGTTTATTTAAAGGTACTTTTAGCTAAAGCGAACTGTAAAGTTACCTTTAACTTATTTTCGTTATTACAACTTACAGACAAAATTTTTCAAAAATATGGCAGTGCCGGAGCAATGTCGATAAAACTGCTCAATTATACAAGTTTTTTTTAACGCAGTGGCAACCGCGTGCTTCGTTTTCTTGTTGAATATGCTCATTTTGTTTAAATTTGAAGTTGCCATAATGAAAATAATAAATATATAATATGGCAAGTTCAAACATAAAGAGACCTTTAAATGTTAAAGGTAGGATGATCCTCCCTTTAGCTTAACGATCACTTCTATCTTATTGGGTACTCATAATAATGAAAAACAATTTATCTGCCCGTTAAAATCCTCTCTTTTGTTAACGGCAAGTTGTAATAATGGCCCTAAGTAAACTAAACTTCACAAATTTTTTAAGAGCTTAAGAAGCTGTATTCTTATTTTTTCATGGGTAACTTTTCACAGAACAATATGAAGCGTAACTTAAAATGTCTCGTCTCAAACAAGCCTCTGATGCAATTGTATCTGATGCAATTAAATTCCCACAGATATTACACTTTAAAACCAACTACCGACAATACAAATAGGATCGATTATCAATCTATTTTCCTACTAACAACTGGCTCAGTTTCAGTTTTTTCAGACAATTTCAGACAATTTATTCAAAACCACCAAATTTTATGAAAAATATCTTACTAGTGATGTTAGTAAGTTTGAAGCATTTCTTAGTCTTTTATCATTGTAGAATTTGTAAAAACAATGCGAGATAGCTTTGGTCTCTGAATAAGTTAGTAACTGAGTAAATTATAAGGCTTACCTGTGAAATTCTTGATTTAAATTTGACGAGTAGATTCAAGTAAAGTTGCATTTAAGAGATTTTGTTAATATTTTAAGGTTATTTGCATATAAAAATGATGAAAGGATCTTGATAGTTGTAGTTTGATACGTTTTTTTTACAATAAAAATAGATACTAAAAAAATAAGAATAAAAATAAATTAATTGTAGCAAATTTTTAATGTTTTAATCATAAAAAAAATTTAAAAAATAATATAAACAGGTTTGTATGTAAAAATATTTTATCGCAAATATGAAAGATTTTTTGTAGAATATTTGTAAAGCTTTTTATTTTATTTTTTTAATAATTTTAAAATATATTTTTTTTATATTTAATTGTAGTCATTGGAGAGTAAACTCCACCTTTGGCTTAAAAATAATAATGAAAAGCAATAATAAAATAATTAAAAATTTTCAATAATTTTTAAGAAACCTAAAATAACAGTTGTTTTTCAAAATTTACAATAATTTTAATTCATTGTAAATAACACTGTAAGAGAATGGCTTAAAAATGAAGTTAAAAACAAACGTTTTTTATTACAAAAACAAGTTGCAAGCAATTTATTTTAATTTTAAAGGAAAAAAGGTGAAGTTTTCTCTCGTTAGATGATTTCTTTCATGCATGCAAGTTTAATTTAATTTATTTTTATTTTATTATTTATTTTTTATTAAATGCTTTATTTTTTGTTTTTGCTTAATAAGTGTAAATGTCTTTAAAAGTATAGTTTAACTGTGGTAAACAAAAATAAAAAAAATTGTTAAAATGTCTGAAAAGCTTAAAGCTTTCTATGTATTAACAATGAGTAGCTATAAATCTACTCTTTGTTAACTATATAAAGCTTTGAATGTTTATATTTTTTTTAACAAACTTCTCTATAAACTTTAAAAATTAATAATTTTTTATGTTTCTCTATTCTTTCCATCTCGTTTTAGGACCTGGACAATCGGATCTATAATTATTTTCTTTTATGCCATAGAAAATTAATTATAGATTTCCTACAGAACCATAAAAACAATAAAAGAAAAATATTTTTAAACGAAATTGTAAAAAAGAAAATGTCCAACATTTTTTTGTTGTCTAAACACCATTGAGAGAAATATCGGGTTTATTTTTACTCTTAACTTGAAAGGAGATTTAGTTTTTATATGTAAAAACATATTACGAGGTGGCGTTAATTAATTAATTTTTTGTTTTTTCTTAACATTATATGGAAAATTTAAAATTAATTTTAATTATTTAAAAAAAAAGGTAACAATTCTTAAGGTTAAGTTTGAAATAAAAAAATAAAAAAAATTCATAAAATATGAAGAAAAAATTCAAAAAAAATTAAAAAACATTTTAACGATTATTATTAAACAAAACGACATTAAAAACAAGCGCTAACTTATAATTGAATTCATTAAAAAAAAATATATTTGTTTTTCATTTATTTTTAGTTTTAAACGAAATTTATTTTATTTTGTTTTCTAAACGAATTGTATTGTAATCAAAATAATTATTAAAAAAATTATAAAATATTGCAAGAAATTTATTTTAAAAATTCAAGAAAACTTTTCAAAAATATATTTTGTTTTAATTTTATTTCTTATTATTTTGTTATTAATTTATCTTTTATTATTATTTACCATTTAAAAAGCAAAGCATTATTAATAAATAATTGTGTTTTATTATTATGTTTGTAGCATCATTTATGATTCAAAATAAATAAAAAAATAATTCTTTTTTAAAAATATTGCACGAGAAAGTGGTTTTAATTGAAAAGAACGATTTCCATAAGCCTTAGGTAACCTATTAGAGACTAGGTACTCCTTTATGGCGAAGTATACATGCACTAAAGCAAGGGTAGCATTAGAATACACCATTTATTCATGAGCAGGTTTGCTTATCCCAATAAAATCAAGAAAAAACATCATTTATTGTACAACCTTCAAACAATGCTTTACTGCATTGAGAGATTACAAAGAACAAATATTTCATCTTCAATGAATCACTAGGAGCACATTCACAGGCAGCTGTTAACTACAATGGCAAATATACCTTGAGAAATCGCACGCTGTTTGATATACTTGTCCATATGCTCAGAATATTTCATTCTGAGATCAAACACTCCTGTTCATGTTTCTATATACATGTATATCTGTCTATGGTTAATTATTCCCATATTATAGTTCCTGTCTAAATAGAGTATGTAGCCTATAAATTGCAGCATTCACCGTTATTGCTATTTGCTAAATGTTTCCATAAATCATAGAGTTTACTGAACGGTTAAGGAGGGAGCTGTCAACCACTTGTTTTATTAGATCAGGCGCTTAACGAATAATTTCATGTTAGACCTGTATTCAATGATCCTAAATACAGTTGCCACTACCATGTACAAGGGGCTTATATCTTACATGTTGACACAATCTATTCTAGTTATAGCCGGAATGATTCCCATAGAATTACAAGTATATGAGCGCCGGATGATCTCCAACGCCAGGCAAAGTACGACTCAACCACAGAGCATAGAAGCGATAAAGCATGAAGTTTTCCTAAAGTGGCAATTTCGCTGGGAAAATGAACAGCATGGAAGGTGGACATATAAACTGATTCCCGAGTTGCAAGTGTGGAAAAACAGAAAAAACGGCGAAATACATAACCCAGATGCTGATCGGTCACGGATATTTCAGAAAATACCTGTATCGCATGTGGAAATGCCGTTCGCCATTCTGTATCTATGAAGAGAAAGAAACGTTAGATGATTCCGAACACACTTTCTTCAGCTGTTGTCGATGGACCGCAAGCCGTCAGCGACTCAAAGCTGAAATCGGTGTCATTAGCTCTACAAAGGTCGTGCTGAAAATGATAAACAGTAAAGAGAGTTGGAACGCAGTAAAACACTTTGTGGAGCACGTGCTGCGAAAGAAGATATTTGACCTAGACGCAGCGGACTGAGAATAGAGCGGAGTCTAGGCGCAGGCTGACGACGATGGAACTGGAACATATGCCAGAAAAGGGATCCACATCGAAGTAATACAACCGTGGTTCCGAGGTGGAATGATTCCCCGGTGAGGAGACAAGGCGGGTTTTTAGTCGGTATACCCAGTGGGAGAGTCCGACATATCATGTCTGGTGACGACCATCATGAATGTATAAAGAATTTTCCCTCCCTCCCGCAAAAAAAAATATCTTACATATTCACCAGTGCCGCTGTACAACAGGTTCTATTTGACGTGGTTATACAAACACCGTAGCAGCCGTAGTCTATTAGATAATATGTTGGCTTATTAGAAGTGAGGCCACGACTCAAATTCTGGCGATTTCCTCTCAGCAGACATCTTAGAAAACTAACCACAGAGGCTATCATTTAAATGTTATTAACAGGCTCCAAGTATTACAATAAAAAAAATTATCATTGAAAAAAATATATTGAAACCGAAATATGGATAATGTTTTAATAGAAATTTTTAGACTGTAATTGCAGGCCTAAAGTGTTTCGTAAACTGTTAACAGTTATGCAAATTAATTTTCATATATAGTTTTGGATATTTCATTTCCAAGAATGGAAAAATATACAGAGACCTTGAAATATTTTCATGATTTAACCTTAACACTAATTTAAAAAATATACTTATAATGGCAGCTTACATTTTATTTATTGAGAACAATAATCGATTACTTGCTTATGAAATGAAATGTTTTTGGAATGAAGTATATCCGCCCATGAATAATGAAAACATGATCGATCTAGAAGGAAAAAAGTATAAGGGATTAATATAATTTTATTTGTATGTATGTATGTATTATATTTTATAATAATTACTTTGAGGTTATATAATATTGTTAACTTTATAATATAATATTATATTTGAGTAAATATAAGTATAAAATTGAGAAGATGTACACAAAATTCATTAAGTAATTAAATGTTAAAGAAGCATATTGAGCATAAAATGTTTTTTTTGTTTTTAGTAGTAAAACTTAAAAAATAATATGTTTTACTTATAAATAGTAAAAGTTAAAAATTTAGTTTTCTTTTTTTTAATTTTTTGTTTTCAATTTAAAACATTTGTTTTCAATACAATACAATATTTTCCTTTTTTGTTTTTGTTTTGGCAGGTTCTTATTTAGTTTTTTTTTAAGACTTGTTTTAAATGCTTCAAGATAAATAGAAAGAGAGTTTAAAAAAGGGCTGATATTACTTATATATTGTATTTAAGCTATAGTAAATACTACTTTCTTTTTAACACTACTACAACATTTAATATATTTTATTTGTTTGATTTGTTTTTAATCTTTTTATAATTTTTTTTTATAGTTTTTATATTTTTTTAAATACTCAGTATTTTTTTTTTTGTTCTATTTTACTTTGGTATATAAATGTTTAAATAAATTCTGTACTGTTTTGTAATATTTTATGCTTAGTTAACTTTTTATTTATTGTATGTTATTAGTTTATATTTTATTGGTTTTAAAATAAAATAAATTCAAGAGTTATTTCTGTCTTATTACGTTCATTTAGATTTCCTATTACACTTTTGCTTTCTAAAAGTCAAATACTTTCCATTTTCGAAACAATGTTACAGATTCGAAAACATATCGCTGCCATTCAAAAAGTTTAAGCCATGATTTAAAATCATATTTCCCCTTATCAGGAATTTTTTCAACGGAATTTTAAATATTCTTGTACAAAAGTATACAAGGATTTGGAGATAGTTAATAAATTCGGTTAGAAACTTTATTTGCGATAGGAAAATTGATATATAATATAAGATAACTTCTAATTCAAAGTCGAATATACTTATAAGTTATCACTAGACCTAGAGTAGTTTTTCGAACTATTACAAAAGCATAGGTTTCTTAACGACTGCTTACTCGTTTGTCCGGGCAATATCCCACCAGCAATGATTGCTTTTGAATTAGAATTTCATATTTCTTTAAATCCAGTCAACAAAAATAGCTCCAATTCATGTTCGCTAAAGAACTGAAATTTAAAATTCACGAAATCCTTATTTCAAGCTGACCAAAGAAAAATTGGTTTCTCTCAAATAAAGGGTCTGTCAAATAACTTTTTTTTTTGAAAATGCTTTAAAAAAACTACTGAATATTTTCTCAAATTTCTTTTTTATTTGAAAGTACAATCCATCCGGTTAATAATGGAAAATAATTTCATTCAAATGGCTGCCTCGGCTGGCCATGCAGTAGCCTACACCAGAAGATGACGATTTTGGCAAAAAAAATCATCTTTTCAGATGAAGCTCATTTTGATCTTGGCGGGTTTGTAAACAGGCAAAATTGTCGCATTTGGGGCAAAGAAAACCCGCACGCGTACAATGAAAAGCCGACGCACCCAAAACGAGTCACTGTTTGGTGCGGATTTTGGTCCAGAGGCATAATTGGGCCATTTTACTTCGAAAATGAGCAAGGAGTGGCCGTTACAGTCAATGGCGATCGTTATCGGGCCATGTTGAACGAATTTTTGTTCACAAAAATTGAAGAGGAGGATATTGGCAACATTTGGTTTCAACAGGACGGCGCTACGTGCAACACAGCCGAAGCTGCACTCGATGTTTTGCGCCCTGTTTTTGAAGATCGCATTATCAGCCGCAGTGATGACGTCGTTTGACCACTTCGGAGCTGCGATTTGACACCTTTGGACTCCTATTTGTGGGGTGCCGTCAAAGATAAGTGTTACGCCGACAAGCCAGAGACAATTGACGCTTTAAATGACAATATTCGTGAAACCATTGGTGAAATACAGCTGCACACAATCGATAATGTGCTTAAAAATTGGACCGATCGTGTAGGCTACTGCATGGCCAGTCGAGACAGCCATTTGAATCAAACCGGAAGGATTGTACTTTCAAGTAAAAAAAGAAATTTGAGAAAATATTCAGTAGTTTTTTTAAAGCATTTTCAAAAAAAAAGTTATTTGACGGACCCTTTATCATAGAGTTCAACAATTGAAATCATGTGAGCCTTTAATAAATTGTGTACATAACACTCTCGTGGTCTTACTTTTACACAACCTGTAGATCTAACTCACTGTACTTCGAAAACAACTACTGCTAAGGAAACAGTTTTATTCGAAACATGAAGTCATGAAGTCAGGGGCGGAATATTTCCCTTATTAACTCACCGATTTGATGAAATCGGAAAGAGGAAATAATAAGAGTAAACACTGCACTCTTTTAAATCGCTTGGACCTCACGATTTAATAGAAACCAAATCCCCCCTAATTTTGTTGATACAACTTCTCTCTAGAGATACCGACAAAGCAGACTTTCTGACCTCTTGAAAGTGAATTTTTTAGAAGACTTCGTAATCTACTCTCTCGCCTACTTCCATAATCATAATCCAAACTGAAGTTGACAAGATGAATTAATTGAATTGAGGCCTAGTATATTTAACCTCTGTTTAAACATCTCTGAATCCGTAAGCTGAAAATGACCAAGGAAGGAGTACGGTAAGTAGACGAACTTGATTACACTAAGTTCGATTTGAAGTTCTATATAATGAAGACAGTTTATTTTATTTCTGTAATAAGACTTTAAAGATGGTTATTCAACTGCAATAAGAAAGTTCTGGTGTGTTTGGCACAAATATTGGCACAAAGTAAAGTAATTTCTTGAACTGTTTTTCAACCATAAACTTAATATCTCTCACAATTTGTGATTTTTTTAACTCCTTTAATTTTTGCACTTAAAACCTAGACCTTATGTTGCTTTACTTTTGGAGGCAATTAATTAAAGAGTTTAAAAGCTTTATAAAAAAAAGCAACTACCAATACTCTACTACAATACTAAAATCACTAAATCTACAAAATTTGAACTTTGTGGACAATTTGTTAAAAAAAATGTTTATTCTGACTTACAAACCCCACTTAGAAATCCTTTTCATCTATTGATGCTATTTGTACGGCCATTAACTCTTCGACAATTTTGTATTCATGACATTCGGGACACAATAGACGACCATTGGATCTATTTGATCTTTGTACTTTTTCATGGCACACAACGTGTACTAGTTTGAGATTTTTCAAGGAAAATATTTCCAAAAAGTATTCCAAAACGGATATATCGACCACAGTCTGTTTATGTAATTGGCACAGCTGTTTAGGATTGTCCACCAAGTCCTTGACATTGGCCAACAGAGAAGGTAAAATAGTGCGACACAATTCAATTTGATGATCCAAGTTCCAGACTTGAAATAAAATTAGATTTTCACGTGATGCATATGGGTTTATGGTATGCTGCAAAGCACAATCGTTGCTCTTATCCGAATAACTACCCTGGCAATAGAAATCACCCAAATCAGTGCACAACGAAACCGACCATTCATCCAAGATTTCATTTCTCAAAGTGTATTCCTTGATAACTTGTTTGAGTTTCTTATTCGGCACTACACTTCTAGCATCGGGTTCATCATCTTTTTCTTGTTTTTCCACCACAAAATCATGTTTGGGTTCATGTTTCCTGTCAAACATCATGGAGAAATAATCGCAGCCTATGAGCAGATAACGGAACTTTTCCAATACCGAATCAATAATTTTTCTGGCCTTTGGATTTTGACGATACAAACAATTGCGTGTTAGTTCATCTTTACTTTTGTAATAATAACCACGCACACGATCTTGGGCTTTTCTAGCCAAAGCCTCTTCCTTAGTATGGCATTTTTCCTCTTGGCCCTGAAACCATTCAGCATGTTCAGATTTTTTGCTCAAATGGGTTTTGGCCGTATCCCTACAGCGTGCCTGTCTTTTCCTTTCGTACTCAGCAATTAATCTCTTAAAATGTTCGGGTTGTTGTTCCATAAATTCGTAAACAATGTCGGCTACTTTTAATAAAGGCGTTCTCTCGCGCAATTGTTCAAACTCGAAATCGCTGTCTTGAAAGTAAAATCATAAAAATTAAAATCATTTGCTTTAGGTAAGAAAGACTTAAAATAAAAATATACCTATTGTTACAATGACATCGGGTCCAGCCACGATCAATAGGGTTTGTGGTTCCAAAGTTGAAAAGTATTCTTCGTCAGTAACTTCAAAGCCATTAGAGGCCATATAAATGTGCAAGTCTTTGATCTAAGAACGATATTAAGAGACAAGTCTTAGTATTTTTTTAAAATTATAAACAAAACCATAATAATTCATATTAAATGAACCCATACGGCAGTGTTTTATGATTTTTAACTAAGTAGAGGCCACATATTCACAGTTGCATGGGTTATGTGTTCATAAATGTGACAGTTTTTTTAGATTTCCGTTCTAAATATCTTGAAAACCACATCATGATTTCTTCACCTCCATATATCCTACAATTTCTAATAATTTCTGCAATCCATTTCATTCCCATTTACAGCATTATACCACGGAACCTAACAGAGACTGTCCCTATCCGATTCAAGGATTCTTATGGGTTTCTTGCACTGACAAACTAATCGTAACTTACAACCTGTACGAACACCCCATTTCCTACCAGTGGCTCTGAGTTCCTTCCTTCATCCTTTCCAAGATGTTTTTCTTTCAGGACGGTTTCCATTTCAGAAAATGAATAAGAATAGAATAAAATCTTAACCGGATTATAGCCAGAATCCTTGCTAGACGCCTATTACGAAATGCTCCTGAGAGCAGACTGCATGATAATGGCGTGTAGGAATTTTCCGTCACAATAATCATATCATCCGCATAACAAACCGAAGTACCTTAGGATACTGTAGCAGAGGCCATAGCACATAATTCTAAATTTCCGGACCTAGAGCAACGTATTTTACTGACCATCGGCATAACATGCGTACACTTATCCTTTTTATGGTGTATTTTACAGCCTGGAGGTTAGAAGAATAATGGAATCATACATCCACAATGCAAGTGTCTTAAAACTAAGGCAATATTATACACTGATGTTCATAAACCCAAAAGAACAATCTCTTTAATACCCCACTTTAGGTTTTTATTAAAAATTAATATCCTTGAAAGCCCTTTTTCCCTTGATAAAAACGAATTTACCTTGAAATTCCTACTCCAAACAGCTTTTGTTTGGCATTAACATTGACATTTCTTTCACAGAAGTTGCAAAACTGAACTTGACCTTAATTTCAACCATAATAATAACACAAGAAGACTACCTAACCCTGACCCGAAATGCAATGCATTCTAGAAATGTGGAGGTTGTAAAAACAAAACAGAAACAAACCCAAATGAAAATGAAAACGAAAACAAGCCAAAAGTTTAATGTCCTTCTCAGCCATGAGCCATGAGTAAAAAGTAAATCCGAATGAAAGTAAAACTGTAAGCGAAACGAACAAGGAGAGAACCTCCATTCATTTCAACAACAGGTGGCCAAATGGCAACTGCGCACAAGGTATTGTTGTGTCTGCAGCAGACACAACTTTTATTTGATTTGCTTGACATTGAATTTTTTTGGGTGCAAAACTGAAAAAAAGGCAAACAAACGAAACCTACAACATCCAACCCCTAGAAAAATATATGAAAAGGAAGTTTATTAAGGATAACAAACAGCAGCACCACCACCACCAAAAACCACATTATCAAACAGAAATTGAAAATACAACACTGGCTAATAATTGGCCCTGATAACAGTTTCGAAGGTCACCTTCACACTATGCCTACCAACCACCAAATCAATAGAAATTACGCAGTAAGAAAAATCCTGGAAGACATAAAAAGTGTGTATTTGGTGGTTTAAGGCGGAATGGTAGGTAGGCTTTCATAGTAGAAATATAAGGATGAAAAATATATACACACAGCAAATGTGTTTGGAGTGAGAGATTTTTCATAGTAATACTTACAGGAAACTTTAATTTTGCTTTAGTCTTCAGCATTTGTAAGGAATTGGCACCCAAACCATACTTCTTGGAACGCTCATTATCGGTTATTTTAAAACCTTTAAGAGTAGCTAGTGGAGGTACCGCATCGGGAGCAGCAGCTGCTGCGGAAGTAAATTCTTCCATTGTATGCACAATCTCTTCAAAATCATCTTTTGTTTGTAATTCATCTTGTTCTTGTTGCTGTTGTGCTGTAGCGCTACGCGTTGTTGGAGCCATTATTTCTCTAAGAAAACTAAACATTACTGCTGTTATTTTTTAATATAATCTGCGTTTCTATTTTCTTATTTGTTTAATTTTAATTCAAACGCCACTAGTTTTGCCAACTCGTCCAGTCCAATTAAGGAGTTTTCACCAACTGGTTGTCCTTATAGCACTTGTTTAAATATGAATGAATGAAAATTGCCCCCCAAAACAAATACAAAAGCGTATACAAAACAGTCTTTTGTTTATGGTTTTTACAAAGGAAAAAGAGTGCTGCCTAGTTAGGGAAAGTTATAAATTCCCTTGTTAAAAATTGTTTAAGAAAGACAGGCAACTCTAGGCAGATGAAATAAAAACCGTTAGATATTTTTAAATTAAATTTGATATACAATATAACAGTCACTTAAATAAATTATAAATTAATAGTTACATTAATTAGTCATTTAATATTATATAATGAATGAATTAAACTATAATTTCTCCAAAAAGTGCAAAACGCCCATTCAGTACAGAAGAGAATAGGAAAATGATGCGAAAGAAGCTCCGGATAATAATAGTGTTAGGGAAATGGAAACAACTGTAGTATCAGAATGGCCCACATAGGCCACGTGCCTTATAATGCTGCCTAAATAGTAAAATAAATAACATGAAATAAATTAAGGTATAAAAAGAATTTCTCTCTATGTAGCTGCACTCATCTGGTATCTCTCTTTCGAGTAATTTTTACTACACAACTTGGCATTACTTTCAGTTTGTTGTGATGTCATCTGCGAGTTCTTCTGCACTTACTCACACCATCTCTCTTACTCTTGGGCGAAAATAACAATAACAATTCAAAACAGCTGTATTTTTGCGAAATATATTTGACAGCTCTTACTACCTAAAATAGGATTGACAGATGTGTGTTAGTGTAGGTGAATGAAAAGTAATAAAAAACTAAAACATGAAATAAAATCATAAAAAATACGTTCTATAAACGAATAAAACAATAATAAATAAAATAAACAAAGGTTAAAATATTTACTAAGTAAACATGGACCAATGAAGTGTTATAAATAAAGTGTAATAATATAAGAATAAAACAAATATTCAAAAGTGAAAGAGTGTGTACATACATGTAGAATGAGTGGTGATGTATTGCTGCTGCCATAAATTTCATGGAGGCATTGGTGTAGGCATTTATTTTTGGAAATAGACGCGTTAAGTGAACTTATTAAATACGGCAGCTAATTAAATAAAAAACGTGCTAATTCGTAAGCGTGATAAGCATTATCAATGTTTAATACTTGGCGCCTGCAATGAAAATAAATACAAAAAAGTTTAAATAGGTGTTTGATATGGCAAAAGCGTTTTGTGTCTTCCTTAGCTGATTAGATGCAACGTAGCAATTTACCATCGAGACACACATACATTCACATCATAACTTTTTAGTCATCAGTTAAATTGCAATAAGCGTAATAAAAAATGAACTGTTGTTTCTATTTGTATTTCTTACCATTCCTCATTGTTGTCAACTTACAGTTTAAAAAGCGTTGAATTACAAAGAAATGCGTTTTTGTAAAGAAAGCTTTTAGTTTTCCTAATAGTTTTGAAATTTATGTCTATTGCTGCTTTATTGCGGAAATACAGCTAGGTATCGCTACTATTGAATGCACAGCGATCTTTTCATCGGTCGATGGGAGAGATACTGAAAATGAGCAACTATACAGGTGAACACGCTCCATCCTCACACAATTTAGATTTCGGTGGCCAAGCATCCTTAAGAGCTATCGCGAAAACATTACGCCCGGCACCAAAAATCATTGCCCTACCTGTCAACAAAGTCATGAAACGTTCACTTATTTGACGGCCCCAACGGGCCCCAATATTTTGTGCCCAGTGGAGTTATGGTTGTGATCAACCAAGGCGAGTTAATTTCTTGAACTAACAATCACCTGACATACTAAATTTTTATTATTTACTGACAAATCCTTTTCAGCGCATAATACCTGTTGCAACAACAAGGCCTTGGCCTTATGGTGATACCTTATAACATCTTCATCTATGTTTCCTTCCTTAAACAGCCTTGTCTTCTTTGTTAATATATGAACCCAGTATTCATTTTTTATAATACTGCGCTTTGGAAAGTCCTTTATAAAACGGTTTTCTTCCACACGCGGAGAGTTTTTGATGAAGCTTAACTTTACAATAGAAAATCTGTAATAGTCTCTATAGCCTAAGGTTGCGTTGACGAGTGCTACGTCATACTCAGATAGATATAAATAACTATCAACCCAAGAGGATAGGCACACTTGTAGTCACGTGTAGCGGATTTTAGTACCACAGTTTTCCATTTCCACTGGAACCCTCTGGAGCTGCTGACTCAGCCCTTTAGACCCTCAATGCACAGTACAAGCCTAGGTTTTCTTTTAAATTTAAAATTTTAAAGAAAAACCATAAAAAACTTCTAAAAATATAAATAAAAATAAGTTTTAAGTTGACAACACTGTTTTGTTTAAACCAACCTTTATTTAGAGTTTCTCTACCAACGATCAGATTCTTTTGTTTTTACTTTCTTAGTTTTGAGTGTAACAATATGTCTCTTGATACTGCTTTACCATTGAGAGATTTCGACGGAGAGTCTGATGATACCGATTCAGAGACTGAATTACTCATACGCCATCATGGTAGTAGTAGTGGTAAGGCTAATGATGGCCATCACCATCAACTAAATACAAAACAACGTTCTCGCAACGGCAGCTATAGCAGCTACACACAACCGCACAATACCAATCGGCAAATGCCAAGTTTTCTCAGTCAACTGTTTGGTGTTGTCGGTGGCACAACAACATTTTCGTCGTCGTCGTCTACTACATCATCATCGTTTTTACAAAACCAAACAAAATCAAAACAAACAACAACACCACCAAGTTTATTACGTAGCAATAGTACCTCTTCGACGCGTGACGCTCAGTTACGTTTTAGAAATGAACGTAGTCGTGAACGTCGTTTTGCAACAGCAACAAACAGTAGCAGTAATACGTCCAACATAACGGCCTCGCAAACTAAGCTAAATAATGCGGCACAGGCCGCTGGAATCGGTCGTTCGAACTCAAAGTCCTATAATTTAAATTCCTCTAACGATTTAATCGATATTACAACGGGTACAAATCAACCCGGTGCGGGTTCATTTTATTATCGTGAATCCTTGCAAATGACAAATATGGATACATCGCAACAACAACAACCAAATAATAATAAAACCACAACTACCTCCCCGAATGGGGTAATGCAAACGGTTATAGATCCCGAAAACGGATCGACCACAGTGTTCTATCAGAAAAATCGCAGAAAAAGTAAAAAACATTCAATCGGCAATCTCTGTAAAATGTGTTTATGTGGGTGAGTGTTACCAAAAAAAAAATTATTAAAAAAAAAATTTCAAAATAAATAAATTAAATAGCAATTCAAAATCTGCACAATTTCAAAAATAAGAAAATTTAAAAAAAAAGATAAAAAAAACAAAAATTTCCATAAGAAAGAATAACAAAATAAAATATAAATTTAGAAATTATTGTAAAAAAATTTCAATAAAATGAAACCGATCTAAAAAATTTTAATTAAAAAAAGAAGAAAACAAAATCAAAAAATTTAATTTAAAAGTTTACATATTTTAAATTTCAAAACCATGATCTCAACAAAATGAAAACAGAACAATTAAATTTAATAAATAAATTTAAATAAATTTGCTACTAATTAATCTTAAAAAGCAAATACACATTATAAAACAAACAAAAAATAAAAAAGAATGCTAATTAATAAGAAAACAAGTTTGTTTCTTAATTACAAAAACAAATGCAAAAAATACCTCCTGCTTACAATAACAAAATTTTATAAAAATTAATGCAAAAATTTTAAGTGAAAGTTTAAAAAATTTTTATTGCAACATGGAAACAAATAAAAAAAGTATTTTTCTGCTTTAATTAAAAAAAAAACAAATAAAAATCAATAAATTGAATTGTAAATTAATCGATAAATGAAATAAGTGTTTACCATTTAGCGTTTTTACAAAGGCCAACAACAGCCTAAACCAATTACAATAACTTATTTACATTTCGAATACAAGGTTTGATAATATTAAGTAATAAATGTTATTAAAATGTTACAAATTTTAACAATTATGTATGTGGTAATGCAGTTCAGATATAATATTCTTGTTGGATGAAAACTTAATTTTAATATATAAAGCCTGCTTCAGGTTTATCAAACATGCCTATTTTAAGAAGGCTGTGGTAATTCTTAAATATTCTTTTTAAAATATAATCAAAAGTTGTATATGCAATATGGTAATGCAGTGAATATATATAATATATTTCACATTAAATTGTGGACCGAATTTCGTTTTACTTCATCCCTACTGCCATAAATTTGAAACCACTAAATTTTTCCCAGTCTATATTGAGGCTAACTTTTATCCAAGAAAACTAGTTGCGTAGATAAGAAGAAGCTTCTTCGCTAAGCTTCTAAATTTCAAGTGAATCGCTGTCTATGGTCAAATGTAATCAGTGCAACAAGTTATGCCATATCCGCTCACCGAAATTCATAAGCTTCATTATCCTTTTAAGATCTTTTCTTGGCCGTAAATCCTCATGACTACAATGTTTTGAAGAACGCCATAATTTTTCAACATTTTTCCAGTCATTTTTTTATTAAATAAGTTTTTTGATAACAAATATTTTATATGGAGATTTCTATAGAAAATTTTACTACGTTTGCATATGTATGTATGTGCATACATTTCAGCTGTCATATACATACGTATGAAAGTCGTCTGGGTATATTGGCTCTTTATTACCCTTATTTTCAATTCGAATATTATTATTTCCCCTTGTGACCCCACTAGCACTAGCACCAAAATACTGCAGAGGAATAATAAAGTTCAAGAGAATTACACCATAAATGTCAAACGATATTTTTGTCACCAGACATTTTAATTCTCACATGGTCTTTCTCCCCCCCATTAATTTTTTATGACATTTCAAATTGTAACGGTATAATATTCGATAAAATACAGTAACTGCACAACAAAAAAGTGTTTTATTTCAAAAAAAAAAAAATTCAATTTTCATACTTTTAATGAAGGTAACAATTTGTAGTTGTTTTCTGTTTTTTTCTTCTTCTTAATATTTTTACATGTAAATTATTTTTATCGTTACTTTGCTATTATTTTGTCCAACACCTGTATCTGTGTAGAGTGAATACGGACAGACAGAGAGCGTAAGAAGCGAATAAAAATAGAATAGAACCGAAACAGAAACAGAAACAGAATAGAAAAGTAATTATCAAGTACTGCCAGTGCCAGTGCCACTGCTGCAGCTGATGAAGATGATGAGTCGATGACTCAAAACTCTGTATTGCATTCTCCATACGATACAAGATATAAAAAAATATAAAAAAAGAAATTCAAAAACAATATTTAATAATTACTTTAGAACTTTTAATTTACAATACGTGTTATAAATATTAGCAGTTTATTATACTTTTACAGAAAGTTGTGACTTAATATTGTATTTTATGGGAAATTTTTGTTTCGTTTAAAGTCAAATTCATTAGAAAACGTTTTTAATTAATTTTTAGAATTGACGTTAGTATTGTTTGTTGTAAATGTAATTGCTTAATAAATATTATAATCCAAGTATACTCCTACATAGGCTTGACTTTTTTATTATCGACAAGATGCGATATTGAAAAAGAATTTTTATAAAAATTCTTTAGAAAATAGTGGTTGTCGAAAAAGTCACAGAAAATACAGTAACCGATATTTTTCTTTGCATGAATTTATAAATATCGATAACTTTTCTATAGAAAATCTTTGTTATCGGATACTTCTCTATAGAAAATGTTTGTTGTCGAATATTTTTCTATAGAAAATATTTGTTATCGGATATTTTGCTACAGAAAATCTTTGTTATCGGATATTTTTCTACAGAAAACCTTTGTTATCGATGCATTTTCTACAGTAAACTTTTGTTATCGATGAATTTTCTACAGTAAACCTTTGTTATCGATAAATTTTCTATAGAAAATCTTTGTTATCGATAAATTTTCTATAGAAAATCTTTGTTATCGACAAATTTTCTATAGAAAATCTTTGTTATCGACAAATTTTCTATAGAAAATCTTTGTTATCGATAAATTTTCTATAGAAAATCTTTGTTATCGATAAATTTTCTATAGAAAATCTTTGTTATCGATAAATTTTCTACATAAACCTTTGTTATCGGATATTTTTCTACAGAAAATCTTTGTTATCGATAAATTTTTTATAATAAACCTTTGTTATCGATAAATTATCTATAGAAAATATTTGTTATCATATAATTTTCTATAGAAAACGTTTGTTATTGAAGGATTTTTTCACAGAAAATCTTAGTTTTCGAACATTGTGAATAAAACTTGTGTAAAGAAAAAAACATGAATTATGCGCTTTGTAGATATTATTTCTAAAAGCAGTAGTAGTCACGAATTACCCGTTTTAAAACTAAACTCAGTATAATGCCTATAACTGTGCTCTTAGAAATAAGTTAGTAAAATGTGCAAATTTATGTGTTCTAAAGTATCGTCTCTAAAATATTCTGAAGACGTCTATTTAAAGTAAAACATCTGTGTTCTTAGTATTTAAAAAAATACATAAAATGATAACATCATCAGTAGTTTTCCATATTCGCTGAGATATTTTATTGATTCCATTTAATTTCTTTATAATCGCTGATGTTTTCATTCAATATCTCACAAATACTCATTTCATATGAGAAAAAAAAACATATTCGTTCTACTACGGCTGTTACGTTGTAGACAATCGAAATAAATATATTTTGAATTTAATTGTTTTCAAAAATACCAGTTTTCATCACTTTAAATGCAAAAGCAAAAAGTAATTTTTTTTGTAGAAATTTAAAAACTTTAAACATTTTCAAGGTTATTTAGCACAATTGGAACACAAAGCAACAATTTCAACTTAAAACATCAGCAGCAGCGTTTGTTTTTCTAACGCTTCTATTCCAAATGCAAACTTAAAGTATTTCTTTACGGCGTGTTTAAATTAGAAATACGTTTGAAAGAAAAAAAATAAGAAAACTAAGAAATCTAAGCTTTAAACTTGTTTGTGTTAAAAACAAAACATGAACACACACAATGAATTTATTTTTTTGAAATTTCAAAATCAATGATTTCCATGGGACTTCTAAAAAAAGTAAATATTTTGTGCTGCTGTAGCTGATAAAGAAATATGCTGCCTCAACAAAAAAGAAACCGAGACAGAAACAGAAACAAACTCAAACGTCGTCTGTTTTTTTTTATGATTTAATTTGAGAAGTAAAAAAAAATTCAAAAAAACAAAAAAAAAACTCCACTGTTGAGTGCACATACTGATTATGTCTGTTTGTGTTGCTTTTTTTCATCAATTTTCAAACCAAAAGAGTCTTATTTTCGTTACTACCAGGTTACGTTATTTGTAAAAGCCTTGCGTGACGCTTTAAACACCCTGTTTAAGCACAACAAAAATTACCAAATTATTGTATTTCGTTAAATATTTGTTTTAATTTATTTTTATAACCGTAAATAAATACAAGAAATAATGTTTTATTTTGGTGTTGTTGTTGTTGTTGTTGTTGAAATACAATAGCAGAAAATTCATGAAATTCTTTCTAATTTTTGCTGCTGGTTTTTATTTATTGTTTTATTACTTAAAAACCAAAAACAAAAAAACAAAAACAAAAATACACAAAAACTATAAATTTTTAATTATACCACCAGCATGTATGTATTTCTACCAACCAACATTATTAAGCTTGTACACAGTAATTTATAGGTTTTATTGCCTGTGTTAACAAATTATTTTCTTTTTTTTTAATTATTTTGCATGATTTTATGTAATTAGTGTTGTGGTTTACTTAAAAGTCGTACTTCAATATGAGTTTTAATTAAATTTTCTTGTATTTGAATTTTAGAATTATTTTATCATCCTTTTCAAAATCTGTAATAATAACTCCCATAGAGTATCGCTTACATTTTTACTGAAAATTGAATATTTAACACAATTTCTGAAATTTATATACTTTCCTGGGAACTTGTTCCAATAGGGATCATAGGAGTTCAGCGTAGTTTAACTCATGCCTGGCTTACCATATATCATATATATTCCACAAGCAACTCACTTTGTCGTCATGTATACGATGCTGTGGTAAAGAATTCTTTCCCAAGAGAGGAGTTGTCCGATCTTCCGAAGACGTGCACTATTGAAGTTATGTTCTTTTGGACGCCAGAGGATTTCGTAGATCGATTATTTAAAGGCATCTTTCTACAGAACATTTTCCGATAACAAATTTTTTCTATACAAAATTTGTTCGATAACAAACATTTTCTATACAAAATTTGTTCGACAACAAATATTTTCTATACGAAATTTGTTCGATAACAAACATTTCGATAACAGAAATAAAATATTTTTTAGTAATAAAGATTCTATAAATTTTATAGTCTTTTAGCCAGACATGGAGGCGTTCATATAATGCGGTATAATGGTTGTGAATTTATTTGCCACCACACGTATATTTATTGGTTTTTATAAACAAAATTTAAATAAAATTAAAAACTTAAATATTCTTTTAGAGAATACAACCACCCGTTCGTTCCCCATTGAGTAAAATAAATACGCCATAGAATATAAATTTCAAAACGTCAGTGGTTTTCCACTTGGGACCTTCTGATGTGTTATTCACTCATCATACATATGTATTTTCGGTTTCTATAGGACAGCTGTATGCATGCACATACTATGTGTGTAAGTACATATGTACCATATTATTAAAAAAATAATTATTGTTTTAAAAGAACACAAGCTTATTAAAATTTAAAAATAGTAATTATTTACATTCGTTTAAATTATTTAAAAAATTATAATAGAAACGAAGAAACACCAAAAATTGTTTCTGTTTTTCTTTATTTTTTTAAATTTAAAAACAATAAATATTCAGTTGTTAATATAGGTAGATATGTACATATGTACGTACAGCTATAAAATCAATTTTACGTTCTTACATCAGTCTGTAACAAATTTATTCAAAAACTATTTGAAATAATTTATAATAGAAATCGATTAAGAATACTTAACAACAGCTTGAAATAAAACAACTGAAGGCAAAAATAATAATAATAAAGCAAACAAACGCTTTATATACATATGTAAAAATATTATCAAATATGTTATCGAAAAATTTTCTATAGAAAATATATGTTATCGAAAAATTTTCTATGTAAATTTATATGTTATCGAAAAATTTTCGATAGAAAATAAATGTTATCGAAATATTTTCTATAGAAAATAAATGTTATCGAAATATTTTCTATAGAAAATAAATGTTATCGAAATATTTTCTATAGAAAATAAATGTTACCGAAATATTTTCTATAGAAATTATGTTATAGAAAAATTTTCTGTAGAAAATATGGAAAAAAATATTCTGTAGAAAATATGTTATTGAAATTTTTTTAAATATAATATGTTATCGAATAATTTTCTATATAAAATATTTTATCAAAAAAATTTCTATAGATAATTTATGTTATCGAAAAATTTTATATAGAAAATATATGTTATCGAAAAAATTTTCTGTAGAAAATATGTTATCGAAATTTTTTTATATAAAATATGTTATCGAAAAATTTTCTATAAAAAATAAATGTTATCGAAATAATTTCTATAGAAAATAAATTTTGTCATAATGTTTTCTATAGAAATTATGTTATCGAAAAATTTTCTGTAGAAAATATATGTATGCTAAAGAAAATTTTTCTTTAGAAAATGTCGAAAAATTTACTGTAGAAAATATGGAAAAATATTCTGTAGAAAATATGTTATCGAAATTTTTTTAAATAAAATATGTTATCGAAAAATTTTCTATAGAAAATAAATGTTATCGAAAAATTTTCTATAGAAAATATTTGCTAGAACTTTGAAAAATCTTTAATAGGAAAAATTTTTATATAGTTTTTATTTATAGTTGACGAAAAATTATCTTTTGAAAATAACAGTTATCGAAAAATTTTGTAAAAATTATAGAGAATGTTAAATATTTGTTGTCGCCCTTTTTCTTCGTAACAATGTTATCGAAATCGCTTATATTCTAAAGAAAATAAATTATTTTGTCATTAAAAAAGCATTTAAAGCATTTTAAAAAATTACTTATTTTTATTACTTCGTTATTATTTGTTATTGTTTAGAGAAGTGCAGAGTAGAGTAGAGAAGGTGTTTGTTTGGTTATCTGTTTGTTTTCTGTTTGTTATGAAATTTATCTGGAAAAAATGAACACAGTAAATAACTTAAAAAATAAATAATAATGAAATAAGCACAATAAACGATAAAAAGAAGAGAGAGAAAAACGAAGTTATGCAAACCAACTGCATATAATTTTACAATTGTTCTTAGAAATGCTTTCAGAAAAAAATTCCTTAAGAAAATAAACAGTAATGTGAGCCACATAAAGAAATATTGAGTCAATAAACATATTAATAGTGTCTAGCTGTAGTTATGGCTTGAAGAATGCTGATAAGTTTAAACAAATTTTTGGAATTTTCTAAAAAAATTTAGCAAAAAACACACTCTCTTCTCCAGGAAATGCAATTTTCTAGCCCAATCGTTGCCAAGGGGATGATTCTTATGGCCGACCGACCACATGTGGGGGTTTTCCAGTTCGGTGCCCATTAATTCTGTCTGCATAGGTGGTGGTATGAAGGCAAGTTCTAGACTGGCCTTTTAAATACACTGAAACCAGGTCACAATACTGATAACTCTTGATAACTTCTCGTTTTTTTATTGCTCATAAAATAGACCCTTGAATGCAAAGAAAAAACATTTTATCAATTCACAAATTTTTAAAGCTTATTTTCAAATAAAACAATATTTTTTTGCCTTTGAAGCAGTTTTTGTTGTTGCTTTTTATGTACCGAAAAGTGATGGTCAATTTCTTCTCTTTTTTTTGCTGCTACTTTTTGTTTCTTTGTAAGGCACGAGTGAATGGCATAGGCCCTGTGTTTAATTTTAAATTTTGAAAAACTAAAGGAAAAAACAAAAACCAAAACTAAAAATAAGCAGAATTTTTATCTTCTGTGTGTATATTTATCGATTTTCTTTAAAGACAATTTCATTTACGAATTTCTATGTTTTCGTTGGAAAACAATATTTCTTTTAAATGTGCCGGCCGTGCTGGCTGTCTAGTTTCTCAAAAAAAAAAATTTTAAAACGTTTTCATTTCGATTTGTATTTGTGGCGTACTTTGCTTCTGAGAGAGGGATTTATTTTTGTTTTAATTAAATAAAAAATAAATTTCGAAAATAAAACACTTGACTTTAGAGCAGAGCCTTAAAAGTATAATTATTTTGCAGCTGCATCTAACTAGTTAAGGACAGTTTAGTATTCAATATTTGAAACATAATGTTCAGGGTAATATTTACTAAAAAAATCGCTAAATTTTATTCCTTTATAGAGTTTTTTATACTTTGTGAAATCAATTAATCCTGTTTTAACTTAAGGACAATTATGATAACATGTTTAACCATTTTCAAATTCAGGAGAGTGTTAACAGTACCCCCGCAGATATACGTCGCCCAATATGTGCCGGCTGTCTAGACGTTATTTAGGATTTTGTTTAAAGAATTCATTAATTGAAGCAACTTTTGGTATTCTTAAAGCGTATTGTTACGGTTCTATTTTAAATGGCTATTTTACATGTTTCACAGACATACTATATACTACATATATGTATGTATAGTATATGTATAGTATATCTCGTAGATTTTCTTGGAATATTTATTGTTTTTTTTTTGCTTTGTTTTTTTTTAATTTTTGTTTTCATTATTATAATAATTTTTGCTTATTTTTATTTGAAAGTTTTCCATTTATCTCTAGATTTCTTCGAGTTTTCTATTTCTGTTTTGGTTTATATTTATAGACAAACGTATTTGATATGATTTAAAGAATTTTCTGGTCATTTTTGTTAACCAAATAAATAGTATAGAAAATAGTTTCTTCTTCTCTTAACTTCCATTGTTTGTTTTTAACTTTCTTTGTATTATTTAAAGCAGTAAGAATGTACGCAAATACGAACAATTTTTATGACTCAAACCGCACCTTTTAAAAGAAAAAAAAAACAACAACTTATAGTCAAATAAACTTGAGTCATTTGTTATACTAAAACAAGAAATAATAATAATTAAAATGGGACTTAAGTAGTTCATAACGCAAGTATAAGGTGCTGGACGTGGGTGGTTAGTCATTACAAGCAAAATAAAAAAAAACAAAATGTTATACAAAAATTCATTTAATATTCATAACTTGTGGACCCTGCTTTGAAAAACAATGTGTGTTTAATTTTCAATAGAAACCACGAACTTGAAAAACCCTGCAACGTATTTATGTACAGTCGTAACTGGGTTTCTTTCTATTTTATCTTTACTACGGCAATTTAAATATTGAACACTATAGTGTCCCTAATTAAATGAAAGCCTCTGTATATATGAAGTACATTTTATATTTTCTTGTAAACAATTCCAAGAAATTAAAAAATTCTTTATATCTGTATTAAAATCCTTTAATATAAATATAATTTAACGATCTATTTGATTGCCTTCAAAGGATTTTAAAGTGACGACTCTTTAAAAACCCTTTGAAATGTTTATCTTATATTCTAAACCTGGTAACTCAGGCTAATTTCTTTGTATTAAAGGCAACAATTTCAGATTCTAAACTAAAGAACGCAATAGAAAAAATAAAGAAACATAACCTCACCTTATTCACTCACGTCATACTAATTTTGTTTTTTTCTGTTTCTTTTTATTTCATTCTTCTCAATTCCAACATCATTATGGTATGCATACATACATGCATACATAATTATTTGTTATCAATATCTAAGTATTTGGCACGTAGACACACATAGACATACAGTCTTAGTTATTTTTATATGTACTTGCTCTCGTATTTATGTCAATTAGTTATTAATGTAACGGCAACCTTCATTTAATGGAGGTTAAAAATGCAACAACTTGTTGCCTTACATTCTCAATGTTTCATTCTTCGTCTTTTTACTCTTTCTCCTTCAAAATAAATAGAAAGTTGTAAACATACCAACCACCCTCATTATTACTTCTTATACAAACATCTGTGCATACATACATATGTTGTTTTCCTTACAATGTTGTTATTTATAAAACCTATGCTGAGTCTCATACACCTACGCACACTTACTATAAATACCGTATAAGTACTCATATAACAAAGTGCTGATGAAAGCAGAAAAAAGGGCTTAATTTTCTATGCAGTCTTTATTTTTACCTCTTTTTTCCTCTCATTGTTTAGTTTCTTTTGTTGTTATTATTATTGATATTTTTCCATGCGTTACAAGTTCATTTTTGGTTTTTTCTTTTCTGCCAAGCAAATTATAAACAAGACATTGTTAAAGCCAGAGAACTAATTTCCCTTTGTGCTCATTTCATAAACGTAAACAAAAACAATGGATTATTATTTTGTAACGTTGTTTAGAAAATACCGTAATTTTAATGACATTTTACCAACGATCAAGGCGAATTCATTACGAGGTGGGAATAGTATTACAATAAGTACAACAATACAAAAACAACAGGGATTTTGTTTTTGTAAAAATGTACACATCTTGTCAAAAAAATTAACCCTCAAACCTCCATAGGAAATTAGTTAAAGCAATTAAAAAAAACTAAATAAATTTTATATATTGAAAATTCTTATGAATTTTATTATTACATTACATAATACTGCAGCACCTGTAAATTAAAAAAATATCAGCTGCAAACGTTATTTCTTATAATAACAAATTTTCAACAGAAGATTGGTCCAATTTGTTTTAATCCCTATATCCCAATCTTCAGAAAGAGAATTTGTTTTAAAAATAACACACAAGTTATTTCAGTCATAATTTAGGCACCTAGTTGGAGACATGAATTTTTTTTTTGGTAATTCATCACTCTTACCTAAATAACTATAAATATATGTATTTAGTGTTAAAGGCTTAAATATTGTTAATCATCTTGCAACAATTTTAATATATACATACTCTTCAGTCAGGATTATGATCTAGTTCCTCACACCACTTATGTTGTGCGTGTTAATTTTATATATGAGTGGTGGGACCTACAGTTTAAAGTCGACTCCGAGCGACAGATTTTTGAGAAACTTTTCATGGCAATTTTATTTACTCTCAGAGTTTTTGCCAGAAATCTGCTGAGAGGAAGTCGCCGAAGAAATACTTTTTGTGTTTCAATTTGATGTCTGGCCTGGGGCTCGAACCCTGGCTTTTCGTTTAATAAGCCAACACACTACCTACTACGGCGACTTAATTCTAATATATAATTGGCTTTAAAATAGTAATCCTAAAGAATTTCCAGAGTGCGTATCGTTAAGGATACATGCGGTACATATGAGGGTTTATGACTAAAATGAATACGAAATTGAATATCGAAACAAAATACACAAAAAACAAACATTTTTTTTGACATTGTTACTTACATCAGCTGGTAAACAAAACCCACCTCGTTAATGAATTCGCCTTGCCAACGATGTTATCAATTTACTACCGACAGCAGCGCGTTTTTTAATTGTTTTTTTAAAGTAAACAACAGTTATTTATGCATAGAATTGTCTAAAATATCTCATAAATATACGTATATCATATTTAAACAATGAAGCTATGAAAAGATGGATATAACTGACTGGGATGTGTGTGAAGATAAGTTCGAATTTAAATAAAAAAAGACAAAAACCAAAAATTTTAACTAGGCCAATCTTAAAGTTAACAGTGCAATGTTAAGTGTTTAACAGAAGATAAAAAATGATGGTAATGGAAGAAATCACCTAAATATACAATATCCGTTCCTTAAAAATTAAAGCTCACACACAGCTTCTATGGTAATTCGCAAATTGTTTTGTAAATTAAAAAATTAGTCAAAAAAAACAAATTATTTGTTTTAGCAATGTCTGGGTAGGATGACCGATATTGTGGAAAAATGGGACCCACTATATATCAAAGGTATCAACAATTCCCAAACAGGTGGGACCAGATACATATATAGGCGCCGAAGCAAATAAATGTGCTCTGTATAAAAGGGTCTAAATCGAATTAAAAATGGACTTGTGGGGGAAATGGACCTAGTGGGCTGGATAGCCATGGTATCAAGTATTTCAAAACAGGTGTCCTTATGGTCGGGCGTTCCTTGGGACCGCAGATATAGGCGAAGAAGCTAATTATTTTCTTCAAATGAGCAACAAAAAATGAAATGTGAGGAAATGGACTTAAAAATTTTAATAATTCTCATTTAGTTAATATACATACATTTGTATATAAATATACAGCAAAATGTCGTATTTTTCGCAAGTTGCATTTGGTATACGACTCGCATTTTTTGATCGGTGACTTGCATTTTTTTGGTCGATGACTTGCTTTTATGGTTGATGACTTGCCTTTTTTTGAGTGATGACGTGCATTTTTTTGGACGATGACTTGCCTTTTTTTGTTCGATGACTTGCATTTTTTTGTTCGATGACTTTAATTTTTTTAATGATGTCTTACATTTTTTTGGTCACTGATTCTTGGACGGTGACTTGTACTTGTGGACAAAGACTTACCTTTTTTGACTTTTGTCGATGAGAAAGATATTAGCTTCTTCGCCTATTGTCTTAGGCGCCCAAGTGCCGAACAATGAAAGAGAAGATGTTTAATGTATCCGAGCTCGAGTACCCGACTCAATTTTCTAATATGACCGCTATGGGGTTCCTAAGATGGATTCTGGTTAGGTTAAACTCATTTTGTTTTGTTTATAACAGTAGAGGACCAGATTTGTCTGCTCTTTATGCCTGCCCTATGAGTTTATTATACCATCTTTCATTTGCAATTGTGTAAAGGGGTAACGAATGGAGGTATTTTGCTGCTCCTTCTTGTGATTAGTTCTAACTCTGCCCTGGTTGTATTAACATCCAATCCACATTCGTTGTACATATTTAAAAATTATATGTTTGTGAGCGATGTTTACTTTGTTAACTTCCATTGGGAATTTCGCATGCTATGTAGTAATACAGACCAAGTAAGAGATAGGGAGGAAGAGCGATAGCGATTAAAATAAAACAAATTCTACGATTTATTACTACGAGTAAGCGTTACCAACCATTTGTTGTTTACGTTAAATAAACAATTGTTTTTACCTGCTTATGATTTGCTAACCGATATGGTTTTTTGCCATAGAATTTGTGAATCATTGTTTTGTGAAAACTAACAATAATAACGAATGAAAACAAAAAAGAATGTTAATTTAGTTAAATAATGATCATTATTGTTGTTTTTTAAAGGGTGAATGACTTAATTTTATGAAATAAAACAAATCTTTGTTCAATGATTTCATGTTAACACGGAACATCTTTTATTTATGTGTGTAACTGAGTCAATCTACTATTCGGGTATAATCCTTAGCTTTCGAAATTCGAAATATTTGGATTCATTTTCTGTTTGTTTTTTTGACGGAATTATGAGTCATTTTATGAAATATGTATTTGGAAAGTAGGTTACTAATGCTTTCAATGCTGGCAATATACACACAATTTTGTTGTATGTATTTTTTTATTTTTAAATTAATTTTTTTACTTTGTTGTTAAAATACATCAGAAGCAAATTATTGAAAATTGCCAAAAAAAAAAAAACATTTAAATTTATTTACATGAATACGAAAGAGTTTAAGAACCAAAGATTACGTGCGCATGATTTCTCGTTAGATGATGCAGTTTGTCTGTTGCTTGTTATTAGTATGTCCATCCCTACTCTGTTGCCTTGATAGATTTCAAAGAGGTTCTGACCCTATCAGTGAAAGCCTCCCTATTCGCAAGCTTATTTATATTATCTGTGCCGTGAATTCCCAAATCATCTGGGATTCAGCAGAGAGTGACCCTATTTCCACCGACTAGTTGATTCAGCTTACCCAGACAGTCTAATACTATTCTCGAGTTGGCATCATGCGAGCCGTTTTTTATGCTTCCTACCCGAGTTGAATTGAGCACATCTTTCGATAGCATAAACTTCTGATTGGGTGGGATCCCTAGGAGCCTGTTTAAAAATGTATTCGTTTATGGTATGCACATGAAACTGGAGAGCTGCTTGAAGCAACAGGTATTTGTATCGATTGAGAATGTAATCATAAAAGTTTTAAGAAAAGTGCAATACTAAGCGACTGGAATTGTGCGTTTAATATAAACGGATCGCCTTTGCTATTATTTCTTCCACCACTGTTTCTAATTATATACTCTGGCATATGGTCTAATCTTAGCATGTCACTCTATTGTTGAATACATTTCCATGCTGTTGCTTGTGAAGGGGGGCTATGCGAGGGGTGTATTTTGAAATTTTAATGTTTGCTAGCAAAGTACGTGTATAAAGCATGTGTTTTTTTTGTAGAACGTTGTGTGTTTCATTTTATGCGGTAGCCATGTTTGCATATCAATGAATGTAATGTGGTGTTAATTTTTTCTGTTTGTTTTTTGTTTTCTATATTTTTTTCTATATTTTTTATTGTATTTCTTTACCCAGTTTTTTCCATAGAATTTATATCTGTTGGGTTTATTTCTCCCCTCCACCCCATTAAAGCAGCTAATGATACCACTACCTCAAGTCCCATAAAAATGTTTAGGCGTTCAAAGCCAATATAAAATTAGCACTTTATGTTGAAAGTGCCTTCATAAGGGCATTTTAATATGCACGACAGAAATTGTTAAGAAAATTTATTTACATTTTAAACAAAACACCACAGCAATAGAAATGAAAATTTATTATTTAGTTAAGTTGGCCTAATATTTAATCTTAGAATACTTAACAAAATAATTTATTACGCCAATAAGTCTAGAGAGAGAGTGGAGGCATGCCAAAATATTGCTAAAGGCACACTTGGACTGTCAACGAACGCAACGAGAATATAATGAAAAAAAAATTTTTTTTTAAATCTTTAGATAACAAAAATAAACAAACAAATCTTATCTATGGCCGTAGCACATGGTGATTTCACTTAAAAAATTAGAAAAAAAAACAATTGACACCTTTTTTTAAGATTTTACGCAACGTTTCTATTACTCTTTCCAACACTGTATGCATACTTATTAGAGAATGAATGAAATTTAAGTATTGGTTAAGGGCAAAAGTAGTTTTCATTAAGAGACTAGCCTAGGTGCAACGCGTAACACCCGATAATGTCTTCTTTAAACTTCAGAATGCATCTTGGTGTTTACAACGACAATTCCCTTCCTAGCTCCTAAAATGTACCAAGGAGTTGCCTCACAGGTTCAACACTGTGTTCCGATGATTCATTCCCATCCTTACAGAATCTATATGCTGTGGTCGTGATGTATCCCTTTCTGAACAAGTGTACTGTGTATCAACAGTGCTCTGTCAAAAGATATTTTACTAAGATCAGGTTATTCGTGGATAGTCTGTGGCATGCCCCAGAGCTGCAGATCTTATTGTATTTTTCCATCAAAAGTGTTGGTTGCCTCAAGGCGAGTGTTGTGAATACGCAGGTTATCTATGTGGATGGTCAACATGCCTCAAAGGCACTGACTGGCCAATATATCAGTTAGCTATTGGTTTCAGGAAAACCTTTACGATGATTTGTGGATAGGATCAGGGCCGTTTCTATCTTCGATTTCGCTATATTATGATATGTGGAGTAACAAACTGATAAGAGAAAGTGCGGTAAATCTCTTTTTGCCAGTTATCGGCGCATCACATAACAAAGGTTGAACTCTTCAGGGCGGAACAGGAAAGATTGCAGAATCCCAAGGTTTCTATGATCCAGATTGTATCGTTTTACAAGGGAAACTAGGGAGGGAATCTATAAGGAATTTGATAGATTTTTTGATTGTATATTGCGCCTTGAGTGAAGGGATAAATATGTAGGACTGGAACACCCACCCCACCTAGAATTTCCGAAAATAAAACTTTGATTAATTTAACCCACCTTCATGAGGATAACCGAAACGGACCGCTACTGGTCTACGAATAAAGGTGACTTACCTACCTTATGAACCTAACCTAACTTACAACATAAATATTGACAGAAATGCATTTGAAAAATTGCAATAACCGTTGAATAAGGGTTGCCAAATTTACACAAATTAAGTAAGCAAATATTTAAGATGTGTTATACCAAGAAATTACTTCTGACTTCGGACTATAAGAAATAATTATTTTGATATTTGTAGTTGTTGTTATTTAGTTCCCCTCTTTTTTATGTATTGCTTTTTATTAACTGGGGTAATTTTTTTCTTCTTCTTTCTCTGTGTCTTATTATAATATCTTGTATAATGATGATGTTATTGTTTTTATGTGTTTATTATTTAAGAGTGTATCTTTTTTTTCTTTCGATCTGTTTATTTTTATATTCATTTACATTTTTATTTTATTTACATTTAAATTTCTGAACGTTAAAGTTTAGTTTATTTGTCTTTTTTGTATATTTTCTTTTGATGTCTGTATTACGAGAATGTGATGTATTTGCTTATTTGATTAGCATATGGCGGTGAATTTTTCTAGTGTAGGCAAAGAAAAACAAGAGGGCTTTCTTAAGATGATGTAAAAATATTTTTCAAATAAGCAGGGAGCTTTAAGCAATGCCTTAGAAATCAGGGCCAGTAAGTGGAAACTTTTATGAAAGTCTTAATATTTACATAAAAATAGATTAAATTAATTTGTATTCTGTTTAATTATAAAATCTTATTGTTTTTAATTTGTTTCTTATTTATTTTAGAATTTTTTGAATTTGTTTTAACCGTTTTATCGTATTTATGCTTTAAGCTGGCAACTTAGTTTCCTTAGTTGTGGTAACTCTTATTATCAATTGTTTTCATTTTGTTTAACAACCCTGTTTTAATATTGATTTTTCAAGATTGTTGCTCAGTGAGAGAGAGAGAAAGAGAGCATGCATAAAAAAGTGCTGCCCATAAATCAATGCAAAAATATTTTTGTAGACGAAGTTTGGTTGAGCAATTCATTACCGAAAAAAAAAGGAAAACAATTGTTGTTTTGTGTATTTGTTTATAAAAATATGTAGAAAAAAATTCTTAAAAATAAAATATAGTTAAAATAATGAAAGTTTAACAAGAAAATACCATGAAAAAGCTATAAATTTCCAAGAAATACACAGAAATTCCCATGGCTAGAAAATAAACGACAAAAGCGAAGTGAAAGAAAAATAAAAACACGAAAGAAACTTTCCTTTGTGTTATAAATTACAGACAGACAAAATAGAGATTATTCTCTAAGTGCAAGAAAATTAGAAAAAAAAGAAAGAAAGAAAAACAAATTAAGATACATTTAAAACCAAAAAAATAAACGTATAAATTGTGTGAATTAATAGAAAGTTTTTCAATGGCGAAAATGAATATGGATGACGTTTCATCGCAAAATTCTGCAACGACTCCTATTGTACGAGAAAATATACCTCTGATTAATCGACCGAAACGACGGTGGTATCTGTTTAGGTGATTCACTATTTATGGTTTTTAAATTGAAAAAATTACAAAAAGTAAAAAAAAAATACAGCTACAGAGTTATAATTTATTTTTATTATTATCTTTCTAAAGTTTAATTAATGTGACCACAATTGTGTTCATATTAAAATGGCTGTGTTTGCATTGTTTGTGTGTAGGTGTATATATACAAAATATAGAAAAACAATAACAGTCCATAACCCTGCTTCGTCTGGCTCACACTTAATTGATGTCATTTGTTTTGTTTGTGTTTGTTTTTATTTTTCTATTATTTATTGCCAGAAAAAATTCATTTGTTTTGTTTATATTTATTTGCAATTAAATAAAAATCTTCTATTATTATTTAAATTATTACAAATAAATAAATATTTACATTTTTCTTTTATTTATTTTATATTTAAATTATTCTCAAAAGTATTTAATTTCCTCTCGGTTTTTTGTTTTTTGCCTTTGCGTGTTATTAACCCATTAATTCTCAATCATATGGTTTTTGTTATTGTTTTTATGACCCCTTTTACGTTTTTGCTTTATTTCTTCGTTGACTGTTTGGCCTAAAAATTTATATTTAATTACAATATTATTGATTTTTTGTTATGGTATTGAGTTTCATGGCATGCTTTTTTATTGCTGCCATAAACATTCCTCATCATCCTTGCAAAACGCCTTATTTGGTATTAGCTACACTACGAAAGGGAGTGTGGGTATACTGCGTTTGTGTTGATGATTGTAAAATTTATTGTGATTGTTATTGGCTGAATTCGGTTTCAGCCAGACATATCGTCTCACGACTTCCATATCCCTAGTAATTGTTTTTATTACCAGATTTACGTTCTTAGGCTCTTAGATTCATTTCATCTCTCAAAGGAAGGGATGTACTTGTTCAGAAAAATCTGGGGAACTTTTTATTTTTCAAGATAAACATGGTCTTATAAGTCCCAATGAGTATGGTGGTCATAATTGGCCTAGTTACAAATGTGTTTAGATGGGTGTATCATTGCAATGCACGCACTGCCAAAATTATCGCATTTGTTAATGAAAGTTTGGCACTTAGATTGAATTGGACTTTATATGGGTGGAGGATACCTATAAAGCCCAATTCACGTAAGAATTAAAGTCGCCTGACCATTCACTACGCTGTTCGGTTATTCAAGTTTTCAAACCAATTTTTTTTTCAGCGTTGAAGTCCAAACACAATCGCCAAACCTTGGAAAAGACTTGATTCGATTAGAAAATCCTACAGTCAGTATTCTTTTCTATTGCTTTCATGCAGCAATGAAGAGCATGTATCGTCTGGATTGTGTATTCATATTCCAGTTTATTCTTGCATTCCAACAATCAGAACGATTTTTAATTTTATTTTAAATTTATTTGCAATATTCCTTTCTGTCTCTCTAGTTTCCTTTACATATCAGCAATTTAATTTCCGTTCCTATAAAATTGTTGCATTTTTTTCTCTATTCTTTGGCACATACTCGGCACTACTCCAATGACACTTAAAACAGTTTTCAAGGTTCCTTTATTCCTTTATGGTTTTGTAACAGCATAAATAAATACAAATTCCTTCTCTCCAATATGATACTATTCAGGGTCATCATGTGAAGTAAGAAAATAAAAAACCCAACCAACTCGACGTACATATGTGTATAAATTATTGTAATTGGGTTGATTCCAAGAAATGCTGCTGATGGTAAACACTAATAAAATAAAAACAAAAACACTAGTTTCCTATCTTTTTTTTACACGAGTATCGTTATTATTTCTGGCAATGCTTTAATAAAATTTATTTCATTCTTTTCCATTTCCTTTGCTTTCAGTTGTTGGCGAAAATGGTTTTCGGCTCGAGAATTACGTGCTCGTACCGTCCATTTGGGACGTGCAACAACCGAAAAATTCCCACCGAACGAGATACGTAATCAAAAGTACAATTTCATAACGTTCCTGCCTTTGGTACTCTTCGAACAGTTCAGATTCTTTTTGAATTTATATTTTCTATTGATGGCCTTGTCACAGTTTATACGCGATATACGCATTGGTTATCCTTACACCTATTGGGGTCCCTTGGGTTTTGTTCTTACAGTCACCATATGTCGTGAGGCCATCGATGATTATCGACGTCATCAAAGAGATCGTGAAGTAAACTCTCAGAAATATAAACGTTTAATCGTTTCCGAGTCAAGGGGTTATGAAATGGTACCATCATCGAAAATCAAAGTGGGCGACATTATTATCGTCGAGAAAAATGAAAGAGTACCGGCTGATTTGATTTTAATACGGACAAGTGATAAGAGTGGTTCAGTATTTGTGCGTACCGATCAATTGGATGGTAAGTTGACACATATTTCTTTAGCTGTATTCCTCTAACACGGCTTATTTATTTATTTTCTTACAAATTTTAGGTGAAACCGATTGGAAGCTGCGTTTGGCTGTGCCCTCTACACAAAAGCTTAATAAAGACTCGGATTTGTTTAACATAGATGCCAGTGTTTATATTGAAAAGCCTCAAAATGATATTCATTCGTTCATTGGCACCTTCTCCATGACAGATGGCAGCGAGGAAGTGGGTTTAAATGTGGAAAACACTTTGTGGGCCAATACAGTGGTAGCTGCTGGCACTGCCACCGGTGTAGTCATCTATACAGGCTGTGAAACACGCAGTGTTATGAATAATTCTCAACCGCGGTCCAAAGTAGGTCTCCTAGACATGGAAATAAATGGTTTAACCAAAGTAAGTTACTCCTTCCTACAGGGTTTTAAGTTACGTTATAAAAACGTTTTTATTTTTAGGTCTTATTCTGTGCCGTTTTGGGTTTATCTTTGGTCATGATGATGTTAAAGGGCTTTAGTGGTCCCTGGTATCGTTACATGTTCCGTTTTGTTTTATTATTCTCCTACATTATACCAATTAGTTTGAGAGTAAATTTGGATATGGGCAAAGCATTCTACTCTTGGCAAATGCAAAACGATCCCGAGATTCAGGGCACTGTAGTACGTTCCACCACAATACCAGAAGAATTGGGCAGGATATCGTATGTATTAACGGATAAGACAGGCACTTTAACACAAAATGAAATGGTTTTCAAAAAAGTCCACTTGGGTACCGTGTCCCATGACAGTGATACGTTTCATCATGTGGCTGAGACGATTAGCTCCTTGGCAAGCACTATTTTAAATAAACCGGCTGCCCTGGATAATACCACAACAAAGACCAATACCTTGTATAGCAATCGCATGCGTCGTCCAGAGGGCTGGCGTGAATGGGAGGCAGTTAAAGCTTTAGCTTTGTGCCACAATGTTACACCCGTAACGGATGAAGATGATAATCGTTCGGTTTCCACCTCTTCTACATTCACATCTTCAGCAGGCGGTTCAAATTCGCCTACAAAATCTGTGATAAATATGGATGTGGCCAATACAAATGAACATCAATACCAGGCCTCCTCGCCAGATGAAATTGCTTTAGTCAAATGGACCGAGCAAGTGGGTTTAACTCTTATTGCTCGTGATATTACCTCCATGACTTTGCAGTTGAGAGCCCATCAGCATGAGGATAATTTATTACATTTCCAGATACTCAAACTGTTTCCCTTCACCAGCGAAAGCAAGCGCATGGGTATCATTGTCAAGGATTCACAAACAGGTGAAATTATTTTCTATCTTAAAGGCGCCGATGTGGTAATGTCTTCTATTGTGCAATATAATGATTGGTTAAGTGAAGAATCTGGCAATATGGCTCGTGAAGGTTTAAGAACATTGGTGGTGGCCAAAAAAGTCTTAAGCGAGGAACAGTATAATGATTTTGCCACACGCTATACAGCGGCAAATGCCTCACATTCGGATCGGCCGGCCAAGGTGGCAGCGGCCATTGAATCTTTGGAAAGAGAAATGGAGTTGTTGTGCTTAACCGGTGTCGAAGATCGTTTGCAGGATGGTGTTCGCCCCACTTTAGAACTTTTACGCAATGCGGGCGTACGTGTTTGGATGTTGACGGGTGATAAATTAGAGACTGCCTGTTGCATAGCTAAATCTTCTCAACTGATAGGCCGTAATCAGGGCTTACATGTCCTGAGACCCGTGAAGACCAGAACTGATGCACACTTGGAACTTAATCAGTTTCGACGCAAACAGGGACATGCTTTGGTAATATCTGGTGAATCTTTAGAAGTTTGTTTGCAGTATTATCGCCTGGAATTCCTGGAACTGGCCACTGCTTGCCCTGCAGTAGTCTGCTGCCGTTGCAGTCCCACACAAAAGGCTCTGGTTGTCCAATTGATACAGAAACACACCGGCAAGCGTACCTGTGCTATAGGTGATGGTGGCAATGATGTCAGTATGATACAGCAAGCCGATGCTGGTGTTGGTATTGAAGGACGTGAGGGACGTCAGGCATCTTTGGCGGGTGATTTTAGCATACCACAATTTTCCCATATAGCCAAGCTATTACTGGTGCATGGACGCCGTTCCTATAAACGTTCAGCGGCTTTGTCACAATTTGTTATACATCGCGGCTTGATTATAACCACTTTACAGGCGGTCTTCTCAGCCGTTTTCTATTTAAGTTCGGTGGCTTTATATCAAGGCTTTCTAATGGTGGGCTATTCTACACTGTACACCATGTTCCCGGTATTTTCTTTGGTATTGGATCAAGACATAGACTCTTCAACGGCTGTCACGTATCCCGAACTGTATAAGGATCTCTCCAAGGGAAGGAGTTTAAGTTATAAAACATTCTTTATATGGGTTCTAATCAGTATCTATCAGGGTGGTGTGATCATGTATGGCGCCCTGATACTGTTCGAAGATGAATTTATACACATTGTGGCTATTAGTTTCACTGCTTTGATAATGACCGAATTGATAATGGTTGCGTTGACAGTGAGAACATGGCATAGGTGAGTTTTAAAACACGTTGTAAAATTAAAAAATTGTTTTTAAATCTCATTTCTTTTTTATTTCATATTTAGGCTAATGGTGTTGGCCGAATTATTCAGTTTAGCTTTATATCTGATATCGTTATTCGTTTTACATGAGTATTTTGGTAAGTTTAATGAGATAAACAGCAAATGTATTATTAATTTGAAATTCTTTGCTTACAGATTGGGAATTTATTTCATCCACTGATTTCTTGGGTAAAGTTTCCGCTATTACTTTAGTTTCTTGTTTCCCTTTGTATATTATAAAATTCCTACGCAAAAAATGTTCACCGCCCTCGTATTTGAAACTTTCATAAACATTTTGTCATTTTGAAACAATTCATTCATTCATATCAGTTTGAATATGTTTATGAAAGTATTCTTCTTTTTTTTAATAATTTTGTTTCGATAAGTAATCTTAGTTATACAATACACATACAATTACGTACAGAAATAAATAATAATTTTCTTTGTTTTTTTTTATACATTTTATTTTTATAATTAAAAGAAAAAAGAATTAAAAAAGATTTTTGTTAATGTTTTTTTATATGTTTATTATTTAATATTTAAGTTAGTATTAATTAAAGAAAATTTAAATACAAAAATTCAATAATAAAACCATAATTCCTCCCCTTTGGATGGAAAGAAAAGAGATTAAATGTTAAATTAAAAAGTAAAGGCATATTCAAGGATTTAACCTTCAATTTCGAATTCTAACATTCAAATTTTATGTAAAAGATTAAAGAAAATAAATCTCTTGTCGTTAATCTGTTTCGAAATATATTGAAATTCTTTTAAAGTCTTTTAAAAAATAAAATATAAACAGTCCCATTGCTATGCCATTGGGGACGTTGTTAAATTTCTTTTACAAAAATCTGTAATCTCTAGCGAAAAATTACGAATCAAGAAAATTTTAAATGTTTAAAAATCAGAAATCAGAAATTCTAAGAATTTCGAAACAAAAAAACTAAAGATTTCAAATCAAGAACATTTTCGTAAATCAAGTGATTTCAAATTAGAAAAACTATTCGAAAAACTATTCAAAATCTGTAAATTTCGAATCAGGACAACAGCGAAAGTCTAGAGATTGCGAATCAGAAAAACCTTAAAACCTAGAGATTTCAAATCACGAAGCCTGAAGGTCCTGAATCGAATAATTTTTAAATCAGAAAAATTTGGAAGTTTTTGAAAAAAAGACTAAAAGATAAAGGAGTTCGAATCAGAAAAACTTTTTAAAACTGTAAAGATTTTGAATAAACAAAACTTTACAAAAGTCTAAGCATTTAAGGTCAGAAAAACTATTCGAAAGTCGAAATATGTTAGCTTTAGAGCTTTTTTATTTTTAAAAGTCGGAATTAGACACAGTTTTTCTAAGGTGTTTCAAAGTCGAAAAAGAGTTGTTGTAACTCCAAGAGTTTGGAGTTTATTTTAAAAATATTTAAACATTTTTAATTGTATCGAGAAAGATAAAACATTTATGCTCTTGAAATTATTAGCAAATAAACATCGAAAAAAGGCATTTCGAATTTTATTTCGGATAACATTTTAAGCCTTTCAATTAAATTATTTAATCAGCATTTAATCTCTTTACTGTGTAACGAAATGACAAGGCAAATTGAAACATAACCACGCTCTATAAGTTTGAATTAATTAATTAATCTCATTACAATACTATTATTAAATAATTATTATTCTTATTAATTCATATTATTTAAGTGAAATATACAACCATCTCATGCATTAAATCAAATTTAATGCATGAATTAAGATTGCAATTAATAATTTAATTTTAATTTAATTTTATTTTAAATATAAAGCCTAATCCCACAAAGTGATAAAAAAAACAAAACAAAAATTATTTTAAAATTTAATTTCTCATGATGCTAAAAAAAAAAATAATTTAAAACAATATTGAAAAAAAAGAAATACTTCCCTTTTTTAAATTGAAAGAAATAAATAAAAAATTACCCTTAATAAACAATTATTAATTACATTTCAATTGTTTTTAATTAATTAACATTCTTTGCATTTCTTTATCTTTTGTTAAAACATTTTATTTTATGTTTATTAAAAATAAAAACTAAAAAAAATTAATTATAAACAAAATAAAATAAACCAAATATATTTCTACAAACAACACATCCTTAAAACTAATCTTAAAAAATTAAAAATTTATAACATTTATAAAATAAAAACAAAAGTACAGACAGACAGACAGAAAGCAACCGTAGTTATATTGTATTAAAATACAGAGTTTTTAACTTTTAAAAATCTATATTATTAGTCTTATAAAATAAAATAAAATAAAAAACAATTAAAAGAGAATGATGACAAACAAATGCAAAAAAGGAAACAAAATACAAAAAAAGAAAATTAAAAATAAAATAAAATTACTATTTTTAAAATAAAACTTAAAACTTAACAATTTAAAAAAAAATTATAAATAATTTAAATGTAATTAAAACAAGAAAATCAAATGAAAATTTAAATAAAACAAAATTTAACAAAAAAAAAAAGAAAAGTATTTAAAAAGAAAATTTATTTCAATTACAAAAAACCAAAGAGCGTTTCAATTTAAATCATAAGAAATGAATGAACGTCAGGCATTAAAAACAGTGTAATTCTAATAAATCCACAAATGTGTAGTAGTGAGAGTTGTGATTCAAGTAGAACAGATCCAGAGGAAAAGACATAAAACATACTAGACGAGAGAAAAATTTAAGGAAACAGAGAAATACAGATTTCTCCCTCAAGCTGACGAATAGAGTTCTCCCTAATGCAATATATGAAACTTCTAATATCAGAAATCATAGCAGATGCCATTTAAACGCTCCAGGTAAGTTCGTTCCACTTTTATTCTTCGAGGAAGAAAGCAAACATTATGGCCACTTGCATTCAATTAACACCAGTCTTTCATATGTTTTACATACAAGTTCTTGCCCTCAAGGCTCAGGAGCTTAATAATACCTTTCCTTGTTTTATTAATCATTCCATTATGGAACTTTTGAAGCCGGTTAATAGCATTCTAGATTTTCTTCTATGAAGAGTTCACACTCTACCTAATCGATTAGCTCGAATAAGTGTCCCAGCGGAGGTCTAACCGACCGCTTCATCAGCTACGAACCCTTAATCCAGATTTCCGTTGCCAGTTCTTCTTCATCTTAAGCTAACATAAGGCCCTGTCAAGGTTGCTTATCTATTTACATAATCACCTTATATTTCAGAGCAATAGGTTTGCAGATTAGCTCCGCTATCTTGATTATCCTAAGCGACAGCTGATGTCATCATAGATAACATACATAATTGGTCATTACAACCCTTCAGTCGGGATTACGATCTAAAGGGTCCACCATATAACTTTTTTTTTTGAAAATACTTTAAAAAAAAACTACTGAATATTTTCTCAAATTTCTTTTTTTATTTGAAAGTACAATCCTTCCGGTTAATAATGGAAAATAATTTCATTCAAATGGCTGCTTCGGCTGGCCATGCAGTAGCCTACACGATCGGTCCAATTTTTAAGCACATTATCGATTGTGTTTAGCTGTATTTCACCAATGGCTTCACGAATATTGTCCTTTAAAGCGTCAATTGTCTCAGGCTTGTCGGCGTAACACTTATCTTTGACGGCACCCCCCACAAATAATAGTCCAACGGTGTCAAATCGCAGTTCCAAGGTGGCCAAACGACATCAGCTCTGCGGCTGATAATGCGATCTTCAAAAACAGGGCGCAAAATATCGAGTGTAGCTTCGGCTGTGTGGCACGTAGCGCCGTCCTGTTGAAACCAAATGTTGCCAATATCCTCCTCTTCAATTTTTGTGAACAAAAATTCGTTCAACATGGCCCGATAACGATCGCCATTGACTGTAACGGCCACTCTTTGCTCATTTTCGAAGAAAAATGGCTCAATTATGCCTCTGGACCAAAATCCGCACCAAACAGTGACTCGTTTTGGGTGCGTCGGCTTTTCAATGTATGCGTGCGGGTTTTCTGTGCCCCAAATGCGACAATTTTGCTTGTTTACAAGCCCGCCAAGATCAAAATGAGCTTCATCTGAAAAGATGATTTTTTTTTGCGAAAATCGGCATCTTCTGTCGATTACAGGCCCATTTAGCGAAACGAAGACGCATGGGATGGTCAATTGCAGGTTGCAATGAGTACGAGTACAACGTTGACATCAATCTCGTACCATTCGAAATATGTTTCATTCATAAGCCTACACATTTAGATTCATAACTTTAGAAAAATACTTATAATACTTACAAATGATTCAAGTCATTCGAGTCTTAGTTGTTGTTGCATTTACAACAAAAAAATAAAAGGACACACATAAGCAAAAGAGGCAGAGCAGCAAGCAGAGCAAACACACACAAAGTAAGTATTTTAGTGTTCGTACGCGATTCATACTTATTTTGTGCTTCGGGTAAATGTTGAATTATGGAGAGTCGAAAGCAACAACATCATCATACGTGTGGTTAAGTATGAATATGATGGGTACTTCAGGCTTTGAATATGAGTAGAGGTTCCATGATCTTAAAATAAGTATGAATGCGTCGTATAAGTATCAGAAATTATGAGTATGATTCGATTCTATTCATGTTTTTGAATATTCATTGCTGATCTCTTATATGGATCACCCTTTATGTATATTTAAGTATACTTACTTTCTTTTTTTTTCCCCATATTGATGGAAATAATAACATTTATATTGTTTTTGTTGTTTTTTTTTTTTGTAATTTTTTTTTAATACAATTTTCTTTTTTAATTTTGTTTCTTTTTCCTTTTCTTGTTTATTTCAAATTTATTTAAATACTATTGTTGTTGTTGTTGTTTGTTTTATTTGTTTTATGGTTTTAATTAATAGTAAATTTTTCTTCTTTTGCTTTTCACAATATGGTAACAATAATACATTTTATTTTGTTTTTTTTGTTTGTTTAATTTGTTGTTGTTGTTTTTGTTGTTATAATTATATTGTAGGTAAATTTTTTGTTGGTAATATTAAAAACCATTTTTGTTTTGTTATAATTTGTTGTTTCTTTTTTAAATTATTATTTTTTTTTATTTTATTGTTAAATACTGTGTTGCTTTTGAAAAATACATAAGTTTTGTTTAGTTTTTATTTTTTTTACAAATATTTTTTAAATTTTTTTATTTTAAATTTAATTGGTAATGTAATGACTACAAATGTTTTAATTATTGTTTTTAGTTTTTTTTGGGTACTTGTTGTTGTTGTTGTTATTTTTTTTATTTCAATAATTTCTTGTGTTTTTGGTTTTTCTTCTCTTAAACATTTCATAGTAATTTGTTTTCTTAATTGTTTTTTTTTTATAAAACTTAACTTAATTTTTTTTATTAAATTTACTTAATAAATAAACAAATGCAATTTGAATTTGTTTTTATATTTTTTTCTCAGTGTAAGGTGTAATGTTTTTTAAGAGAATAAATAAGTTTTAAGCTAAAATTTATTTTTTTTCTTTCTTTTTAGTGTTGTTGTTTTTGTTATTGTATGTGTGTAGGTTTCTTTTGTTATAATTAATAATTATTTATTAAATATAAATTTATTTTTTTTTGGTGATTTTTTATTTTTTTTTTGTTTGTATAACATTTTATTGGTAACTGTTTGGGGTTTTTCTTATTTATTAATTTTTTTTTTTTGGTTTTAAGATATTTACCGCCCTAATTAAGATTTATTTTTTTATTTATTTATTTTAGGAATTCTTAATATAAGGCAGTAAAAAACTTAAATTAACTCTATAAATACAACTATTATTTTTATATCTTTTTAGGTTTTTTGCTTGTTTTATTTGTGTCTACAAAAATAATTATTAAATTTTGTTGTTTGTTTTTTTCATTATTTTTCAATTTTATTTTGTGATATTCTTTTTTATGTTTAAAAAAACATTGAATTTTTTGTGTTTAATTTTATTTTCCCTACCTCTATATAATATTTAATTATCATTTTATTTTATTTTATTTTTTGTTGCTTTTGTTAACATCTTTACACCAATTCATTTTTATTTATTTTTCAATTCTTTTTTTTTGTTTAATCATCTAATTTCTATAAAGCTTTACCAGTCCTTTAAAAATAAAAAAACCTTCATGCAAAATATAAAAATAAATAAAATAAATTTATAGAATATTGTATATAAAGTTTAATTTTTAATTTTTTTATTATTAAATTAAATTTTAAATTAAATTTTATTAACTCGTAAGAAATTATTTTTAAATAAATTAAAAAAATACGCATAACTTATAACATAAAGCAGTTCAATAATTAAAATGCCTACTAAAAATAAAACATAAATATATTTGATATTAAAAAGAATTGCGCGATTTTTTAATTTTTTAATAAAAAATTTAATTAACCGAGTATGCAATACCGTCACACAATTGAACTGCCTCACGCCAAACGTAGCACCACTATCAAACTGGACTAAATTACTGTTTATTTACTGATCCCTTACACGGATATTGGCTTTAATAGATACATATGTATGTATATTAAAATATTTTCTTCTAAAATGATGAAGGAGAATATGTTTTATTTCTTTCCTTGAATTCATAGACCTTTGACGACTATTCATTTTATGGTTGACTGAAGTGCCAAACACACAGGGGACGGTGAATAAAGTTATGAAATATCATTCGAAACATACCAGTTTCATGACCGAAAATTTTTCGAACGAATCTCTACTTTTTATTTAATATAGGATCTTGTCGAAAGTCGGTCTCTTTCTGGAATAGGAACATTTTTTTGAAAAAACATTAAATTTCTATGAATTTTTGGTCTATAAAGACGCCTTAATTCAAATTTTGGTGCTGATACATATATTTGTTTACCTATTTTCATTTTTTTATTCATTCTAAAATAATTAATTTTTTAATTAATAATTAAAAAAAAAATTTAATCGAAATCTACTTATTAATATAAAATAATTTCCTTTTTAAATAAGAAAAATTTAATTTTAAAATAAGAACAAAGAATTAAAATTAATTTTTTCCTTTTCGAATATTAAAGATTTTAAATTATAATTAAATTAAACTATAAAGGTCCAAATATTCCTTTTTTCAATTGTTTTCAATTTAATTATTTTTTATATTTTTAACTATACTATATTAAATAGGGTTATTAATTAATTTATTTATTTTTTATTTAATTTTTTTTTATATTCAATTTTTGATATTTTTTTTATTACAATTTTAAAGTGTAAATATATAGTATATGTATATATTTATGTTTTATTCTTTTCTGTTTAAATATCTATTTACTAAATTTATAATGGATTTGTTTTTTATTTTTTATTTTATTTAGTTTTTGCAATTATTTTTATAACTATACTGTTGGTAATGATGAGGTAAATGTTTATTTTAAATATTTTTTATTTATTTAATTATTTGTATTTTTTCTTTTAGAATATATGAGCAATCTTTGGTTGTTGTAATGTTGTTTTTTATGTTTATATAATTTATTTTTGTTGTTAATTGTATTATTTTTGTTTTTTTTTTTTGAATAAATTTCCAACTACTGAGTATATGAGAGGTATCAAAGAATTATTATATAATTTTTCTTAAGAGGGGGTTTTATGTTGAAACTGATTGAAACAAGCAGCATTAAAACTTTTTTTAAATCAAAAAATATTTAAATTTTTTTTTTTTAAATTATGAATTAAATAAATAAATAAAATTTTTTTAATGTTTTTGAAATAGTTTTTGTTTTAAAAATGTAATTATGTTCTGAAATTAATTAAATTTTATTTATTTAAATTTAAAAATTTATTTAATTTTTTATCCGCTTGTTTCATTTATTTTTAATATTAATTTTTTAGAACAGTTTTTATTATAAGGCTTCTAAAGGTTTATTTTATTTTTTTTCGGTTTACATAGTTTAAATTTATTTTCATTTTCTTATTTGTTTTTTATAAATTAATATATATTTATAGTGTTTTTTTTAATAAATTATTTAAGGTATATAGTTGGTTGTTTTCTATTCCAAAATATTGTTTTAAATCGGTAAATTAAATCGAGAATTACTAGTAAATAATGCGAGGATTTAGTACCTATTAAAAAGGAATTATTTTTACAATAAATCAATATTTTTTTATAAACTGAGTCCTAATAGGTTTAATATCATGTAATACTGGCTAATAAAAGTCTATAGTAAAAAGTTTAATAGATAGAAAATGCATTAAAATCGAAATATTTTACATTAAATTGACTTGGACTGAATAGATCTAATACAGTAAAAATATATTTAATACTGAATTAAGAATTTTTATAAATTATGGTCCTTCGCACCAAACATCAGAAAATTTTTAAATTAAGGTCATTTAAATACAAGTCATTCAGAAATAAAATAAAGACTAAATCTTTTGTAAGAATATAGTCCTTCATACCAGAATTGTATAGATTTGTTAAAAAAGATTTGAAATTGGTTTTTTCTTTAATTTAAAAGAAAACATTTAAATTTTTTTGTAATAAGTTCACAACAAGTACTAAAATTTCTTTAAGAAATGTAAAATATTTTCCATAAAGACATTTGGAAATATGGTCCTTCGCATCAAAATGCAAAAATTCTTGTTCTGTAAATAAAACTTCTATTTTTGTGTCTGAACGGGAATAATTTTAAATAATACTTCTTTTAATTCAGTCCATAAAAATAATTGAAATATTTAATGCATTATAAATAAATGACAATGACAATTAGAAATTAAAAACTATAGGAATTTGAATAACATTGGAATAAAAAATTAAAATTCTATTTCAAAATATTTCTCTAGGTATAGTTATTATGGATAAAAAAATAATTGTTACAATAAACGTAAAATTAACATGGTCCTTCGGGACACCTGCTCAGAGCTCACTACCTTATTATCACCGAGAATTTGATATCACTGGTGGGCAATTAAATTAAGAAGTCCTAATATTTAAGATTCAAAAACAAGAACTAATCGATACATGAAACTCATTTCACAACTGCCGCAATACGATAAAATTATAAAATCAGAGAGGTAAGGTAATGAAAATCTATAAATTTAGAAGACAGAAAGGTTGTCAGAAGAAATGCCAGAAGGAATCTTGGATATGATTCTAAAAAAAAAATTTTATTGTAAATAAGAAACTGGACTAAGCTATACTCAAACAACAGATTGGTTAGCGACCCTACTGTTCTAGTTTCGACCACATACGTCTGCCTTCCAAAATGTATCAATACGAAGTTTGTATGCAGTTCTACTTCTGTATATAAACTATTTAGATATGCAAAGTAACCAAACAACGCATCAACTATAAATCCGATGCCTGATTGCTTTTTGACTGCGTTAAAAATACACATTGACGACGTTTTGAAATAGAATACATTGTATATATTTTGTACAGCGGCATTATGAAACACGATACTTTGTTCAAACACAAAGCAACTAACATTTTGGAAGGCAGCCTACATTACGAATAACAGTCTGTAGGAATCAGGACAGCACTGCAACTCTTAAACGTCGAAATGTGACAGCGATTAATAGAGACTGTATTTCGAAAGCTCTGATGCAAAGAGTGAAGTTGAACCAAAACTAAATAAACTTATCAAGACTTGGCATGAGTTCAATTATAGGCAGCGTATATCAGATTATTTCAGTACTATTTTCGGAGTATGACAAAGCTGTCCTATGACATCTATTTTTTTCCTCTTAGCATTGGACGATGTGTTAACGTAGGCAATCAAATGAAACCTTCAAATGAGTCCAAGAATAGAACACATAACATGGCACTGAGTAAGATGTGTAACATGTGGGCCACAATTTTCACTAAATGAAATCAACCTCACAAAGCAGAATAAAATGGCGACGTTAATTGAGGCCCTGTACTCCACCGAAAGTGAACAGAATTAAAAATGATCCGAAGTCAGCATTGCTGGTTTTGGTTACTCGCGTTTTAAAACAGTCCAGAATTTTTTTATATATCTCGTATAAAAAATCATTTTGTGATCGTTTTTCACAATCTTTACTTATTTTTGCATAATAATGCAACAAGTTTGGTCCTTCGAAAGGGAATTTTTTCTGAAAGACTTTAAATGGATTCCATATTAATTTATACCCAAAGAAATATTTTTTTATGTTCAAATAAATATCTTTGAGATGTTATTGTATGTGGTATTGATTATAAATTATGTTGTTTTTGTTTTTTGTAGTGGCTTTTGTTCTTAAATTATTTTTTTAATTTTTTTCTTCATTTAAATATTAATTAATATTATAATACTGTTTGTTGTTGCTGTTGTTTTAATAATTTCTTTACTAAATTATTAGTATTTTTTTTGTTTTAAATTTTTTTTTCAATTGTTGTTTTGTTTTGTTTTTGGAAATCAATACTATATTTATGAACTTAAACTAAGGATTAATTTTTTTAATTTAATTTTTTTTTTAATTTTTTTTATAATTTCTTTTAAATATTGTTCTTCTGTATAAATATATATAATAATATTTAATGCTAAATTATATTTCTTTTTTAATTTCCTTTTATTTTTTGCTTATGGATCTTGTAGATCTTTTGTTTTTTTTTGTTTTTCTTCCATTTTAATTTAGTTTTTTTTATTTTGTGTTTTAATTAATTTAATTATTTTATAATTTCAATACAAAAGTTTTTATGTGTTTTTTAATTAATTTAATATTTAATTTATTTGTTTAATTTTGTTTTTCTCATCAAATAAAAAAAGAAACATATTCAACACCAATGGCTTTAAGCTACTTTACACAAAAATATTTTCAATTAATTAATTTGTTTATTTTCTTATTTATTTTAATTAATTTAATTAAAACTTAATTAAGAGTTTTAATTGTTTTAATTTTATAAATAATATATTTTATTATAAATTTAATATAAACCCCTTGCACCGATATTTAGTTAGCATTTGTTTTTTTTAAATTTAATTCAGGAAAATTATAATCATTTAAAATCAATTAAAGCCTAATTTAAAGCTTAAATCATATTTAATATAATAATCAAAGAGAATTTAATTGGTTTTATTTTTAAGCCTAAATAATTTCGCTAATTTTAATTAATTAATTAATTATTCTTTCTTCTAATTTAGAAAATTAAATTATAATTTAAATTAATTTTTTAATACCTTTTCTAAAGTTTCTTTTGTTGCTGTTGTTGTTTTAAATCGATAAAATAGTGAATTTTAATTTCTTACATTAATGCCCATGAAACTTAAATTTCTATCACTCTGTTTTGAACAAGCCAAGCTTTCTACAAGTAATTTTACAAACCAGTTAAACGGTTTAGAAATTATTTAAGAAATATTTAAGAAATGCAAGAAAATTTCTAGCCAAAATGTCTTCAGAAATATGGTCCTTCGAAGCTTAAATGTGGAATGTGTGCAGATCAAACATTTTGAAATTTTTCAAACATTTAATCAATAAGAGAGCCCAATGAACCCTTTTGTTATGGAGTCATATTACTATATAAGGAGAACGAAACTAATTTTAAATTAATATTTCTTTTCAAATATGGTCCTTCGAATCTTTTGCGAAATGTGCTCAACCCAGCCATAATTTTCAATTGGTGTGCTATACTCTATAGAGTCTTATTAGATCTAATATTTGAAGATCGTTTTGCTTTTATTTTCTCGGTCAATAGTTACGTTAATGAGCTCCAGATGAGTACTGACTTGACACACACATTAAAAATGTAATTTTACGTTGCATTTCTCATATTATTTGAAAGCTAAACATTGCGTAGTTCGGCAAATGGCAAATGCATCTTTTGTATTGCGACCTTAAATGACCTGTTTAGCTCCTGCTTAAATACGAGAAGCTGTTAGCATCCGCTATATTCTAATCGTTAATAGATTACAGACATAATTGGTATTTACAACCCTTCAGTGAGGATTATGAGCCTAGTTTCTCGCACCAATTATGTTGTGTGTGTTAATTTTATACATAAATAACGGGACCTACAGTTTAAAAGCGACTCCGAACGATTTTTGAGAAACTTTTCATGGCAATTTTTATTTACTTTCAGAGTTTTTGCCAGAAATCTGCTGAGAGGAAGTCACCGACGAAATATTTTTTTTTATAATTTTGTTTTGATGTCTGACCTACTTACTAGACCATGGCGACTTCAGTTAATAGTTTTCTACACCAATATATTGGTTGTCTCCATACGAAACAATATCTTAAGCATCATAGAAGTCAAATATCACGTGTCCTTTAGGAGTAATAAGCTACGATCGCCCGAAAGTATGGTGGTCTTACTAGAGATTTATGGAAATTGCGATACATGTCCTGTGTAATTGTAATCTAGGACCGAGGATATAAATATAGAGGACATACAGATTCCTAAATCACATCAGTGTCTTCCAGGCAGAAGTAGCGTAATATACGCTGTGAATGTCTCAAAATCCCCAGGGACTTTTTCATTTTTCTCTTCCAAATTATCATTTATCAGCACATACAGACATTGGGCAATAGAGAGTCATGCCCGTAGGTTAGGTGTTACTTTGGTTGATTTCAGCAGAGGTAGAGGACGCTAAGGTAGAGGAAGAGGCCATCTGTCACTTAATGTATCGTTGCCAAGCATTTGCAAGAACGTACACTAGGACTTTCAGTCCCTGGTACAACTCTCTTCATTTAGGATAGGGAACATAGCCCGTTATAGAGTCAAGAAGACTCTTTCTAATGGTGTATATTTAATTTCTAAAGAAACCACAAAAGAATAATAGATTTTATGGTCCTTCGAACTCATAAAAAGACACCATATTATAGGATTGAGAGAAATTTTTGCACACTTAAAATAAGATTTGCTTTGAATTCTATACGAACAAATATAGAAAACTATTTTAAAGCAGTAATTTCACAAAATAGAAACCGGCTAATATATAACATTGTGGTCCTTCGAACCAGCTAAACAGAAATTCTGAATATTTTTTTTCTTAAACATTTCTTTTTAACTTCATTACAATCAACATCTATTTGGCATTCAGCACTATAAAACACAACAATTTAAATTTGTTGCCTACTCTACTAATAAATACAGGCGAGTGCTTTCAACAGCATTTATCATTGAATTGAACATTCTTACCTTCTTTAAGTGTTTCGACAACATCCGTCGTTTTTGTTGCTGTCATTGTCGTTGATGTGGTGGCAATGTTGTTATAGCGACAGCCATCAGCCAGACAATTGGCAGCCTCATCGTTATCTTCGCCTTCAATCATGCCGTTATAGGTGTCGGCACGTTTTTTATAGGCCTGACATTGGCTGCAGTGTTTCTGTAGAAATTTCATGGACAAATGGAAGGTATATCGGTGCCGGGTACAACGTCTTTACATTTTATATTCCACAATTTGATTGGGATTTAGGAATTGTTCACGTTGTGCAGCATCTAAATGGGCAACGGTACGTGAGAGTGATGAAGATGCACCACCAGCACCAGATGATGGTGATGGATTAACGCCACTGCCACTGCCACCACCACCACCACCTGTACCTGCACCTGCACTGCTTGATGTTTTGTGATGGTGATGCTTGCTGCTCTCATGATGTGTTTGCTGTTGCTGCTGTTGGTGATGTTGTTGTTGCTGCTGTTGCTGTTGATAAATATCTGCTGAACTGATAACACCCACATTAACACCCGCTACTACAGGTTGCTGTTGATAACCCGAATATTGCGGTGGATATTGATGTGGATGATGTGTGGAATGCTGATGTTGCAGTGACTGTTGTTGCTGCTGTTGCTGTTGGTGGTGGTGACTGGGTGCATTAGCATAGACATGTTCTGACGTTAGCTGCTGTGTAGCCGCTGCACTAGTGGCCACCGTCAGGTGTGTACGATGCGGCTGTTCCGAGTGTACTGTAGTGGGAAATTGTTGTTGATGCGAGTAGTCAGCACTACTGCCACCGCCCAGTCGTGCACATGAGTCTTCATTCAGACCTTCACAAAACTCACCATCACGATGATGAGAGCCACGTATGCATAGCTTGGTAAAGAGCCAGACACGGGCTCGGTACATCAGGAAACAACAAAAATGCACTATGAAAACAAAAATAATGGCACAGACTGTCACAATAATTGCTTTGCCCGGTTTTGTCCAGTCCAGCATAGGATAAATGGCCACTTGGAGTTTTCTGCAAAAAGGAAGAAAGAAGGTTATTTAAAAGTTGTACTCAAATAAAATCAGCCCAAATGGAAATTCCAACAAACTGAGAGAAAAGCTTGACTGACTGAACCATTAGGCAGTTAGCTGCCCTGATCATCAATGCATTCTGTTCTACTGCAACTGAGATACTATTGGCTATACTCAAAATAGTTCCCTGATCAGAAATTTTAGTTGATTTTGGGATTGCGCTGATGGCTTTAAGACTCAATTCTGTTGAACCATGAGCCAACCTGGACTATCGGGTTGTTAATACTGAGAAGCCATAGACACGATCGCATTAACTACGTGGTTTCTAATAATTTTACCGTCTGATGATTTCGAGATTCCCGGTGGGACAAAAGAAATATAGCCTAAGTCTCTTAAATGCTGCATGACTGATAAGAATAGGAAGAGGGACTGAAGGTATTCTTCCCTTAAATCGCATGGCCCTTTATTGCATTATTTCACTTCTCACAGGCCACCGCTCTATTGCCACTCCCTGGAATACTTTCTGTAGCAGCTGGGGATGTGTGGGGGATTAAGGAACTATTTTTCACCTTTTGTGTCAGTGCTCAGCCCTTACAATGAACAGGCGGAGGTTCTTGACTTTTCTTTGTCTCTCACCTTTGGCTGAGTTTTCTAAAGTAAGGTTTATAGCAATAACATGATGTATGTGATGGCTTCCTATAGGTAGGTAAGTTGAAGTGGTAGCTTTGATACCAAAAGCTCACTTGAGCATGCATATCGGCCCCTCTTGTGGTTCCTCCAGGGAAGAAGTTGGTCAGCGCAAGGGCTGCACATTTAAATCACGACGATCCCATGCTGAAAAACCAGCCCGAAAGTTTGATAAACGAAGCTATATCCTTGACATCAATGGATAATAAAGGTCCGCCAAATAACTTATTTTTTTGAAAATGATTTGAAAAAAAAAACTACTGAATATTTTCTCAAATTTCTTTTTTTATTTGAAAGTACAATCCTTCCAGTTAATAATGGAAAATAATTTCATTCAAATGGCTGCCTCGGCTGGCCATGCAGTAGCCTACACCAGAGGATGCCGATTTTGGCAAAAAAAATCATCTTTTCAGATGAAGCTCATTTTGATCTTGGCGGGTATGTAAACAAGCAAAATTGTCGCATTTGGGGCAAAGAAAACCCGCACGCATACATTGAAAAGCCGACGCACCCAAAACGAGTCACTGTTTGGTGCGGATTTTGGTCCAGAGGCATAATTGAGCCATTTTTCTTCGAAAATGAGCAAAGAGTGGCCGTTACAGTCAATGGTCAATGGCGTTATCGGGCCATGTTGAACGAATTTTTGTTTACAAAAATTGAAGAGGAGGATATTGGCAACATTTGGTTTCAACAGGACGGCGCTACGTGCCACACAGCCGAAGCTACACTTGATGTTTGGCGCCCTGTTTTTTGAAGATCGCATTATCAGCCGCAGAGCTGATGTCGTTTGGCCAACTCGGAGTTGCGATTTGACAACGTTGGACTATTATTTGTGGGGTGCCATCAAAGATAAGCGTTACGCCGACAAGCCAGAGACAATTGAAGCTTTAAAGGACAATATTCGTGAAGCCATTGGTGAAATACAGGTGCACACAATCGATAATGTGCTTAAAAATTGGACCGATCGTGTAGGCATGGCCAGCCGAGGCAGCCATTTGAATGAAATTATTTTCCAGGATTGTAGGATTGTTTTCAAATAAAAAAAGAAATTTGAGAAACTATTCAGTAGTTTTTTTTTTTTAAAGCATTTTCAAAAAAAAAAGTTATATGGCGGACCCTTTAGCTCCGTCAAGCTGACAGGGATTGGAGAGCCAAATAACCTATATCTACACCTCTTCTTACTCAACAGATCTGCACCCACAACAGATGTCATTGGATGGGAGCCGCATTCTTTCTGCGTGTCTTCCCATAACACAATGACCTGTAAGCATGGCCACTGTGATCTAGATGACGTTACGACCAAGTATGGTGTCCTGTGAGGAATATTTGACCTCGGAAATATATATTGATTTGTAAGACCAATATGGGATTAACCTTCGGCCTAAAAGCTGCTTTTTCCCTTCAGGAGAGTCCTCCAACTAACCTAAACCAGCATATTCAAGTTGTGCACTCAATTATAGAGACCCTGTGATAATTTTTTTACTACTAAGCTTTCAATAAATACCTACCCAATGCAAGGACAAGCATTTAAACAAACTGTCATTGCATTAAGAATTTTTATAATGCATGTAGCTGTGCTCCTAAGTAACAATCTCTTTCAAGTGCTTATGCAAACATACATAAATAGGCAGTCAATTGTAAAAATAAACTCAATATTTATTGTAGAATCTTTTAATCTTGTTATATAAGACTTACTATTAAAAACTATAACATATCTTAAGGCGCATACAATTTTATTATTCTTATACCACCACACTAAACTGCATTCTGCCATTAATTCTAATTCTGTTAAAAGTATTCGACAAAATCGAAAATGTAAATGTGAAGGTAGGGAAATGAAAAGTATTTTGTGTTTTACGACTTACCTATCGGTACCGCCTGCCAAAAAATATATCCCAGTAAATATGGCATATGCTAAACCGATGCCAGTTGTAAAATACACATGACTCAACTTAATTGGATGTCCGACAATGGCCAAATCGATAAGCATTATAATCGAATTCAAGACATGTACCATGATGTTCAATGTGTCAATTTTATGGATTTCTGCAACAACAAAAAAATTAAAATAAAAACAACAATTAAAAGTATCAAAAACAACAACAACAACAATAATAATAATAAGAATAATAACAATGATAATAAAAGTACATTATCATTATTTTTCAAAAAACAAAAACAAAAAAAAAGGATTTAAAACAGGACTAAAACAACAACACAACAACAATTATAATCTGTACAGGTCGGTCTATGGGGGCAGCATCATCATTACAATTGGCAATTACAACAACAAATAAATGGTTAAACCATCAAGCAAAACCCGCCCCCATACCAGGCCAAACTGTAAGCATTTTAAAATGGCATTCGTTTCGTTTCGTTTCATTTTGTGTAGACAGAAATCCTTGTTTTTGGCAGCATCAGCCAAACAACTGAACGAACGAAGGATATATCTTCTTACCCCCCCACCCTGTACCCCATTTGTATAGTCTAGGCTAGGCTAAGGCAAGGCAAGGCAAGGCATGGCAAGGCAAACAAAAACGAAACGACATTTACGAAAATGTCATTTCAGATTTCATATAAAATGTGTTTCCTCTTCTTGTTCTTGCTTCTTTCTTTTGTCATCGAAAAGGATCATTTTATTGTAGTTAAAGGACAATTTGCCCTTAGATTTGTAAACACTTTACAAACACAAACACACTCAGATACAGACACAGATACAGATACAGTTTGTATGGCATAAAAAGGATTAAAGTTGTCATAATTGTAAGGAAGCACTTAACAACGCATTAAAATACAGAATTTTCAATATTCAATTAATATTTATTAATAACAGTAAGGGCAGTATAAGAGTTTAATACTTAATATAACAGTTTTGTAGCCAATATAAGGGATGTGTGTACTGTAGAAAAGTCATTTTTGACTAGTAAAAGAGTTTTAAATCAACTATAAGGGCAAAGGTATAAGCATTTTATTTTTCGTATAGGAGTTGAATATCTAGTATAAGAGTTTTATACTTAATATAAGAGTTTTATAGTCAATACAAGGGCTGTATATATAGTAGAAGAGTCTTTTTTGACTAGTAAAAGAGTTTAAAACCAACTATATTTTAGTATAGGCGTAGTATGCCTAGTATAAGAGTGTTATACTTAATATAAGAGTTTTATAACCAATATAAGGGTTGCATATATAGTAGACGAGTCTTCTTGACGAGTCTTTTTGACTAGTAAAAGAGTTTTAAACCTACTATAAGGGTATAGGCACAAGCATTTTATACTTGTTAAAGGAATTGCGTACCTAGTATAAGAGTTTTATAGCTAATACAAGGGCTGTATATATAGTAGAAGAGTCTTTTTTGACTAGTAAAAGAGTTTTAAACCAACTATAAGGCAAAGGTACAAGCATTTTACTCTGAGTATAGGAGTTGAATATCTAGTAGAGTTTTATACCCAATATAAGGGCAAAGGTATAAGCATTATATTTTTAGTATAGGAGTAGCATGCCTAGTATAAGAGTTTAATACTTAATATAAGAGTTTTATAGCCAATATAAGGATTGTATATATAGTAGAAAAGTCTTTTTGACTAGTAAAAGAGTTTCAAACCTACTATAAGGGTATAGGCACAAGCATTTTATACTTGTTATAGGAATTGCGTACCTAGTATAAGAGTTTTATCCTTAATACAAGAGTTTTATAGCCAATACAAGGGATGTATATATAGTAGAAGTCTTTTTTGACTAGTAAAAGAGTTTTAAACCAACTGTAAGGGCAAAGGTAGAAGCATTTTATTTTTCGTATAGGAGTAGTATGCCTAGTATAAGAGTTTTATACCCAATATAAGGGCTGTATATATAGTAAAAGAGTTTTTTGGCTAGTAAAAGTGTTTTAAACCTACTATAAGGCCAAAGGTGCAAACATTTTATTCTTCGTATAGGAGTTGAATACCTAGTATAAGAGTTTTATACCCAATATAAGGGTTGTATATATAGTAGAAGAGTCTTTTTTAACTAGTAACAGGGTTTTAAACCTACTTTAGGGGTATAGGCATAAGCATTTTATGTTTGGCATATGAGTTGTATAGCTAGTATAAGAGTTATATACGTAGTATAAGAGTTATATATCTAGTATAAGAGTTTTATACTTAGTTAAAGAAATGAAATGAAAAAGAAAACAAAAAAATTGAATGAAATGTATGCAAAAAATTGTTCTCACCCCACTCACCTGGATCATGGACCAATAGCCAATAGCACATCGTTATTATGAAGGCATAGACGGTGGCACATGTATACAGCACCCAATACAGAAGATGCAGTTTGGATTTTTTCGCCTGACGCATCAGCTCAAAGTCTTCTCTCTCCACCATCATGCCTTGCGTTACAATCATGGCCGCTAGCCATGCTTGTACTGTACAGAAGAGCAGGCCCCAATGGGTGAGATAAATCCACCATTTGGCATAATGATTTTCGTAACGTTCATCCGAACGTCCCACATCGAGCAGGGAACACACTAAAGCGGCCAAGCAAATGATGGCCGTTATCCAGCGATAGAAGAGATAAATAATGCGCACTTGAGTGTTGCGCTGCCACTGGCAGAGATAGAAATTGTGTCGATGCACATGCTCGGGCGTGACATCGGGGAAGCAGCCCTTCCACAGTTTACTCACCATCATTCTATGCCGTTGTATGAAGGTGAGATGGCCAGCTAAATGATGGAAATTCTCACAACTGCTGTCGTGTTGGGGCGTTGAACGAGTGGAGTAAATGTTGCTGCAGGTAGATGTACCCTGTTGTAGTTGATGTTGCTGTGACGTTTGCTGCTGCTGCTGCTGGTGATAATGATACGGCGGCTGTGTTTGATGCTGTTGCTGGTGGTAATCCGATCGGTGATCCGTTGCTGCTGCTCCGGATTTGCTATGATACGCGTACGGATCGCGTTTATGAGTGTGATATGTGGAGGAGTCTGCTGCTGGTGCGGTATTGAGGCGTTGCGTGTCGTAGGGCGTGTACGGCTGTGGCTGTTCGATTTTGGGCAAATGCTGATGATAATGGGAGTGCTGGTGATGCTGATGTTGATGGCCTGCTTTATGGGGGGAGGGATTGTGATGCTGATGATAGTGAGGTGGCGACGATAACTGAGAAGCTGCTGCTGCTGCTGCAACGGCTGTGCCTGCTTTTGGTGCTGCTTCTCCGGTTACGCTGGACACAGTGTTGTCGTATGCTTGTGTATGATATTGTGGATCGTGTGTTTGTGATTGTGTGGGTGGTGCAGCTGCTGTTGTTGGTTGTAGGGACGACGTTTTGCTGCTGTATTTAGGACTCCCACACGGAGATAAATATTTCTCTCTTCTCAACGTTCGTGGCGATGTGCCCACACGTATAGGTGACAAGCGGTCAATAGGCGTAAACGATGATCGGCCTAGACTGCAATTACTCTGTAAGCTGTTGGTACGCAGTCGAGAGCGACCCACAAAATCACGATCTCTATAACGATCACAATCGATTATAGGACTAAAGCCACGGCTGCGTGGTCTTGAATAATAACCGGTTGCTGAGTATCGGCCACCGGTGTCGCGATGATGATGACGCCGTGGTCTATAGGCGTAAGTATCGCTGCGCAAAGAGGCCGGCGGCGAGGGTATATAATCTATAGGCCTCGACGAATAGGTAGACAAGTAGGGTTCGGTACTTACTTGTAAATCGTCATCTAAGGGTGGCAGCAATGGCGGTGGTGGTGGCGGGGGTAATTTTAATAGACTACTGCGTGGTTCCGAGACCGAAGTGGCTAGTAAAGGTCCCGTATGAGCTGCTGCCGGTGATATACGACCAAAGTAATCACCTCCACCACTGGCACTCTGTGCTGTTAATCCTCCTCCTCCGTCGCTGGATTGGAAGGGATAATAACTTTCACCAAAACTTAAGCTGTAGTAACCGTTAATGCCGGTATTGCCTAGACCTGTAGATGCGTGATGTTTATAGTAACGATAACTACGTGCTAAAGGGGTGTAACCACCTCCTCCTCCTCCGGCCAAGCCTGCAGTTAATCCTCCCAGTCCCAGTCCGCTTAGGCCCAAACCAAAGCCACCCACCAAACTACTACTATCGCCCAAATATGTGCTCGGTCCGAGGTTACTGCTGCCGTATAACGCTTTGTTGTAGGGACCGTAATAGGGTAGAGCTAAGCCGGCCGACTGTAGATGTTGCTGACTGTAGAATGGATTGTACAGCTGTTGGTGGTGGTGGTGCTGCTGCTGTTGCAATAGCTGTTGTTGCAACTGTTGATGTTGCTGTTGCAAATGGTAATTGTAGTTGTAATTATAATATGTTGGTGGCGTTGTTGAATCTTGTTGTTGCTGCTGCAATTGAAATTGTTGTTGCTGCTGCTGTTGGTATTGTTGTTGTTGAAATGGCGTACGTAACGTTGATGTGACTGACGATGGCGTAAGAATGTTGCTGCTTTTGTTTAAGAAATTATTATAAAACAACGACGAAGACAACGGCGATGACGAAGATAAAGATTCGTACGATGCTGCTGCTACTGCGCCTGGTACTAATTGTTGTTGTTGTTGTTGTAATAATTGAAATTGTTCTTGTTGTAATAATTGCGGTCTGGTGGGGCCACTAATTGGCTCTGGACAAAAATAAAACTGAGCGTAATCCAATGTGATGAGAATGGTGCTGGTATTTTAATATTTTCCTCGGTCTACAACAACAAATTATTGTAACGACGACGACGACGACGGCTACAACGACAACAACAAAGATGACAACGAAACTACAAACGTTACTAACGCCAATACTAAACACGTTCAATATGATGATTACGATGACAATAATGATGTCGTCGTTGATGATAACAGTGCTAAGAGGAAAATTGCGGGCACTGTTATCGACAATGATATTCGAATTGAAGATGATGACGTTGTTGGCTTTATCACGAGGAATATTGTTGTAAAGTAAGCAACAAATGTTGTTTCTTTTTAAGAAAATGTTGTTCGAGATTAAAACTTAAATTGAAATCAATTGAAGGCTTAAAGATGTTACAAGTTTATGATGGTTAAACTGTTGCACATTTAGTAGGTGTTGAATAATCTGCAAGAAAAAGAATAAAAATGGAAAATAAATAAATAAGTTTTGACTAGTAATTCTATGGAATTGAATAAAATGGACGTGGCATCACAATGACAGCCTATCATCATCAACAGCAACCTAATGATTCCTTAAGATGCTGACTAGTTCCTTATCTAAGTGATTACAAAAGGATAGACATTGCACTCAGTATCGTTACTGTCTGATGTAATGCCAACTGCCTTACCAACTAAATCACACTTTTCTGGCTGCGGGCTCATGATACTAAGGCCAATGGACCACAGCAACTACACAGAAATTGATTCTTATTCAAGACCACGTAGCCGTGGCTTTAGTTCTATAATCGATTGTGATCGTTATAGAGATCGTGATTTTGTGGATCGCTCTGCAGAGTAGCTACAGTCTAGGTCGCTCATCACTTATAAAGGGTGTTTTTTATAGAAGTATAGAACTTTAAGTTGGCATTACTTTTCAAGATGGCGACCGATTTAACAGCTGTCAAGTGATTTATTCTCAGTTTGGTTTGGCAATTCATCATGAATAGACTCACGCCTGAACAACGCTTGCAAATAGTGCAATTTTATTTCGAAAATAATGGTTCTGTGCGGAAAACGTATCGCGTACTACGTCCATTTTATCGTCGACAAAATCGTCCATCAGAGCAGTTAATTCGATTAACCATGGAACGTTTTCGCACCACGTTTACTCTTATTGATAACTCGCATGCCCAGAGACGCTGTACGGTGCGTACAGAAGAAAGACCCGAATGAGTCCATCCGCCATCGAGCACAGGAATTGGATCTGTGTCCATCCACTTTATGGAAGATTTTGCGGAAGGATCTTGGTTTGCGTGCTTACAAAATCCAACTCGTGCAAGATTTGAAGCCAAACGATCATCAAGTAAGGCGTAGATTCGTCGAATGGGCCCAAAACGAGATTACCGTTGTTCCCGATTTTCATTAGCGAATTTTGTTTAGCGATGAAGCGCACTTCTGGTTGAATGGCTACGTCAACAAACAAAACTGCCGCATTTGGAGTGAAGGTAATCCTCAAGTGTATGTGGAAACACCGTTACATCCAGAAAAACTGACTGTTTGGTGCGCTTTATGGGCTGGTGGAATCATTGGTCCGTACTTTTTCAAAAACGATGGTGGCCAGAACGTTACAGTCAATGGTGATCGGTATAGAGCCATGATTACTAACTTTTTCATTCCTGAATTGAATAACCATGATGTCCAGGAGATGTGGTTTCAACAAGACGGCGCAACATGTCACACAGCTCGTGCCACAATAGATTTATTGAAAGACACGTTTGGTGACCGCCTAATTTCACGTTTTTGGACCTGTGAATTGGCCTCCAAGATCTTGTGATTTAACACCGCTAGACTACTTTCTGTGGCGCTATGTAAAGTCATTGGTCTATGCGGTAAAGCCACAAACGCTTGACCATTTGGAAGACAACATTCGCCGTATTATTGCCGATATACGGCCACAAATGTTGGAAAAAGTCATCGAAAATTGGACGTCCAGATTGGACTACATCCGCGCCAGCCGTGGCGGTCATATGCCAGAAATCATATTTAAAATGTAATGCCACAAGATTATCTTTCGGATAAATAAAATTCATGTCAATCGAATAATCCATCGTTGTTTTATTGCAACTTAACGTTCTATACATCTATAAAAAACACATATCGTTTGTCAACGATATACGTGTGGATACATCGGTGCCACGGACGTTGGAAAGAGAGAAATATTTATCTCCTTGTGAAAGTCATAAATACAGCAACAAAAAGGTTATCCCCACAATCAACAACTGAAGCTGCACCAACCACATACGCACAAACACACAGAACCAATTGCTGGATCCGAGTTCATGTTGGAATTCAGGGCAATAAGCAGGCAAGTGATCTTGCCAGTAAGGGTTTTTATGCACGGCTGAAGGGACCAGAAACTTTCTATGGCTGGAAGGAAGGGTTTACTCGGTGAAATGGAAGATATAGGCGAAGATTCTTTTCAAACAGCCTGAATTTGTGCTGACCAGGCATCAAAGACTCAAGGAAAATTTGTTCCAAACAGGAATTACTTCATGCCCGATATATAAATTCTATAATGAGGGGAACGAATCATTAGAATACATACTTGGAGTCTACAAAGTGTTAATATAGTTCAGAAGGAAAATTCTGTGTGCCTACTAGACAGTACTGGGTAGTGATACGTCTTTACTGATGCTGAACAGCATTCAGGGGTGCGTTAGTACTGCCGGTTTAGGGAATACATTGTATGGAAGCACTGTAAACGTCAAGGCAGTACAATAAATCGAAACAAAGCGCCAAACCCGAATGGTTAGGTTAGGTTAGAGCACGTGTACTTGTCAATAAAGACAAGTATATTACCCGGACGTCGAATTGACCCATTGCATGTGCAACGTCCTTACAGAGGGAAAACCCGTAAGTGATTGGCACGATTTTGTTTCCAGTAAATTCTGTACCAAGCACCATAATTGAAATTGATTTCAGCACAGAAAAATTTAGTAGAAAATTATATCAAATACCCCACTTAGTTACGGACCTTTTGGAATTCCAATGGTTTCATCTGCTGATTAATTTTTCCTTTTTGCTCTTAAGGAGCTAATCATTGCTAATGTAAATGTAATAATTTTCTACCATTAAATGCCCAAGACAATTAAAATCCATTTAATCATGGTTTTAAACAATTTTTAATTCCATATTTCCCATTGCACTACACTGCACTGCATTGCACTGCACTGCATATGCCATCAGAACTCATCATGCAATAAAAGTGCTTATGTTTTAGCCAATGAAGCATATGTTCTCCTATTCAAGCTCATATAAATCAAATACGTAAGCACGTCTCTCTCTCTCTCTCTTGTACATGTACTGGAGATGCACATTGGGATAAAAGAGCCCGCAGCCATGCATGAAACCCAATATCAAATTCATTCATATCACTTGAGTTACGTAGTTTTCGTTTTTTTTTTTTGGCAGTGATTAGAAGCAAACTTTTACTGGCTGACTGGCAATCTGTCTGTCTGTCTGTGTGTCTGTCAACCTCTATGAGCACGTACGAAAGCCATGGTTTTGAAAGCAACAACAACACACTCATTATTATTATCGTAGAGCGTATGATTTTAATGAAATAGAAATTTGGAATAAAAATAATGAGTATTGCCAGATTAAAAACACAACAGTGGTTAACAAAATTAATGATTTAAGCATAAAAGTTTATAGTTTTCTATAAATATCAACAATTTTTAACCCTCACTGTAATGAAACTGAATTTTAAAAATTAAAACACCAGAGAGAGAGAAAGATAGTGAAAGGACTTCAATAAAATTTCATGTTTTCCTTTCTTTAACGATTTTCTTTTTGTATTATTCAACCAAAGAAATGAAATTTTGCTGAGATTTTCCTATGTTTTCTTTCAAGCAACTAACCAACGAGCTAGTTTTGGGTGTTGGGTGCTGGGGTGATACAGGCGCTTAGTATTGCTTCTAAGGAACTGCATGGAAAAAATTATTCGCATCATAAATGCAAATCTATACGGGAAGCAGAGGAAATAGGAAATCTTATATTTTCTTATGCCATTAACGTCGTGAAAATATCCCATAAAACAGAGGAAAAAGATGGCCAACAGAAGTAGTCCAGAAAGTAAAGAAAAAGTTTTTGGCAACTGCCAGTTCCTATGCTTTTTTTTGTTAAAGTTTTAAAAGAAAATTTTACTGAATTATTGAAGCAGGAATGGGTGTGGGCTACTTGAAAGTGTCACAAGCATTCACGCACAAAACAGTAAAGAAAACAAAAAGAGCACAATTAAAATAGACATTAATGTATAACGGATAACCCATTTAGTGATTTCAAATTCGCAGAACGTATAAAACTTGATAACTTTTGGAGCATTACAGAGCGATTATGGTCGTTATAATCCTCCAATTACTGTGCGAGATTATAAAGAAATTTAAGGAGACTGGAAGATTTACAGATGAGATGAGGCCAAGTTGTCATTGCTCAATCAAGAAGCAAAATTGCTGCATACGGGGCTCGGAAAACCCAAAAGTCATTGTGGAAAAGGCATTGTTTGATGAGTACTATGGTCTGAAAGCGTTACGGGGTCGAATTTTGTTAGATACATGATACATCGCTCGCCGTGATCTAGGAGGTAGTGTTTTGGCTTATTAGACGTGAGGCCACGGTTCAAGCCCCAGGTCAGACATCTCGAACTATATGAATATGAAAAAATATTTCTTCAGCGGCTTCCTCTCAGCAGATTTCTGGTAAAAACTCTTACATACGTTTTTCCATCAGATTGGGACAAATTAAACTTAGATTCGTTACTCCAGAGAACTCTGTTCCAGAAACATCCTTTCTAATTATAAGGCCACCACTGTAGGTCCCACCACTCATGTATAAAAATTAACGCACACAACATAAGTGGTGTGAGAAACTAGGTCGTAATCCTGACTAAAGGGTTGTAATGGCCAATTATGTACAGTGGTGGCCTTATAATTAGAAACGACTTAGCATGTATGTTTGTATGTTTATTAATTTGCTTTACAGTTTTCACTGTGTACCTCGGATCAAAGGCTTTGTTTGGAGGACGTCTTGCATACGTTTTTCCATCAGATTGGGAAAAATTAAGCTTATATTCGTCACTCCAGAGAACTCTGTTCCAGAGACATCGTTTCTAATTATAAGACCACCGCTGTATGTATGTATATGATACATCCCCAACATACTCCCGTACATGCAATTGATTTGAGTAATCAGCATTCATACAGTACTCTGCTTTTATCCGATAATTTACTTGGAAGCCTTTTTACTACGATGCATACATAGGCTATTCAAGAGTAATGTGTTCTTAAGTTTTATATACAGTGAGCGCCATATGTGGGTCAACACTTTTGTCCTTAAGTGTAAAACAGTTTTGTTCTTAAGTATAAAAAAAGTTCCTTTATCATGAATTGTTGTTTTTGTTTTAACATTTTATAAACGTTTTTATTTTTGGAAATTTATTCGACTATGTATTCTCATTTACTTTTCTCGTTATCCTAAGAAAATGAATTATTTCAGTGGTGTTTACTCACTTTTGGCGCTGAGTGTATTACACCTTCCCAAGTTCGATATTCCAGAAGTAATATCTTCTAGGGCTGTTTAATCATGACTACCTCTCTCAGTTCTTGTAAAAGAGAAGAAGTTCTCGATCATTATTCGGTTGTCATAGCGTAAATCTTAAGCTGCTTTTACAAGCTACTTTTACAACAACAAATCAACAGTAACAGTAACAGGTTTCAGAAGTTGTCAGATCTATCTGTTTCTGTATTGGAAACACACGAGAAACTGTGCTTTTTAAATCGTCAATACTGTCTCTTAACTGTTCACATTTTTAAACTTCAAATCTATTCTACCACTCATCACAATCGAATCTAGTTTAGAGCACAAATACACGAAAACTAACACAAACACACATGCATGCTTACATACAAGACAAACATTTTCACCATTATTGTTTACATTAAATGTATGGAATTGATATAAAAGTGACGTCAAAAGAGTGTTAAAAAATCTCTTAAAAAAGAGTAAAACAAACACACTCACAGATTTGAGTAAAACTTTTATTATGAATGCAAACGCACACGCACTTACTCTCACTCACTGTCGCTCTTCTTCTTCCATCTCTTGCTATACTTAATCTTTAAGGAGAAAACAAACAAATCTGCTGTGCAATAAAATTCCCGTTAAATTTATGAAATCTGTAGAAAATTTATCATTCTCGCGTACACATACTACATTACTTATACACAGATAAACGTTGATTTGTGTTATTGTAGTTGTAGTAATTTTGTGCTTGCATGCTGCCTTGAGTGTATGGTAGAGAGTATTCGTATACATGCATTAGTGTGGGTCTAAAAACGTAATTTTATTATCGGCAGAAATTAGAGAAGCAATAAGAAAAATATAAGAAACGGACAAACAAATTGAGAACAATGGTGAGTGACAGAGAGCGAGAGATAGAGAGAGGGAGGGAGGAGTTACTAATTGTATGTTTGCAGTATCAGTAGAAAAAAAAATCTTTCAAAATCTTAATGCTGTCTTTAGAAATATTTTAAGGAGAATATACCAACGACAGCTTTTGAAAACTACTTGGATGAAGAGTGAAAAAGCGTAAAAGAGAGAGCAAGAGAGAACAGTGAAGTAAGTAAATATGATGCTTCAAGCTGTTGAATTTTAAAGTGCTGTTTAATAGCGTCAAATGTAATAAATTTTGTTTTTGGTTTCTTCTCTTTTTTGTTATGGAAAATCTCCCCAGGATTTACAATGAATGTCAAAATAAACATGAGATGTCTTAAGCAAAAGTGTTTGGCGATAAAAAAAAAACGAAAACAAGGAAGATGTTTAAGGGCAGAACTATATTTGGTTGTGAGAGTAACTATCACTTGATATAGACATACGTGCAATGTTAGAAAGACTCATCTCGGCAGGGTAATATCAAGCACTGGAGTATACTGGGAATCCCATTATTGACATCCCTGACAGAACAGTTTGACTTTAAGGTAAGTGTTGTCACGCCAGTATTTGGAAGAGTTTGGTAAACTTGGGCTGGAAGTCGCTTCCTAAAGGTGTACATTGTTGCCTTTTAATTGAATGAAATGTGATAGACGAAGGAAGTTAATATATTAGCCTAGATGGGAATCTCACATGCTTCTAGCTGGAGTGACGTCATCTGTCCTAACCTCGATGACTCAAATTTATCATTTTCGATTTTATTTTTGGCGAACCAGCTCGGTTTTTTTCTTTTTTGACAAACTCACCCCTTCTGAAGCGCATAAACTACATTTTGCAGGGTGTAATGGATGGAACATAAGCTTATGCTGAGCTACAGCTGTACTTTTTTTCAAGTTTAGCAAAGAATAGTAAGGCTTGACGCATATGATGTTTTTAAAATTATTTATTTTGTGAAGCAAATACATCCCTTTCTTAGATTTTTTCCATTTGTGTTGAGGATTTAAAAGAAATTTCATAAAAATAATTTAATTTTCTGCTTAAAACTCTAGGGACAAAGTGTAAACCTGTTAGAGTGATTAAAAAAAGGTACTTCGCTTAGGTATAGCAGAATTCAAAAGGAAATCTCAGTAAAATAACTGGGAAATAATAAAAAAAAACAACATTAAATCAAAACCATAAACTACAGGTGGAAAATAATAAAAAAAATAGTTTCAAACAAGGGATGGACCCACCATTTTTACAGTAGTTTTTCCTTTATAATTTTTGTTATGGCTGTGGTGGCGGTCAGGGCCAATGCCTACTTTTAATTTCCTTGCTGTTCCTCTGCCATTTTTTTTTTATTAAAAATCCTGCATTTACGAGTTTCATTTCTCAATTATGATAATTAAACGAATTTGTTTTGTTGCTTTAAAATTAATTTTAATTTTTGAAAATCCTTAAAATATGCTTGTAAATGTAATTTAGTTGTTGGCACCCCAAAGTATGCTTCAAATTATCACTGTATTCTTTTAATGTTTATTTTTAATTGCATTACCAGCTACTGTCCTTAAATAACTGTTGTTTCGTACAATTTTATTTACAATTAAAACACAAAATAATTCTCTTTTTTGCTGTTCTTCTCTTTTGGTCTTATTTTTAGTAAGCCCCTTAAGGTATGCAATGGTTTTCTGTTAAGTGGTTTCGTAGTTTTGTTTTCTTTTTAAGCTGTTCTTTTTAATTTATTTAATCAAAGAGAAAATATTAAAAAAAATTTGTAAACAATTTTTTAATTCAGGGGAAGGCTCCTATTAATGTTGCTGATCCTCTTTCATATTTAAAGAAAAAAAGATTCAATAATACCACTACTCCGCAACAAAGGTAGAAGATATTGAAGCAAATGATTCGTGACAACATAGGGCATTTTAAAGGAAATATTTTGAGTCCACTTCCCTTATCCAGTCTTACATATGTATTTTACATATGCTATCCTTAGCTACCCAGATTCGAAAGTATTAATTTCCGAAATTTGAGTTCTCTGTAGTGCTCCTAAGTGCCTCCTTACGCTCTGGCGTAACTTCAATTCTGAAAAGTATGCTCCAGTAATCAGAGAACCAGTTCTTAATTGTGCCCACCAATCCAGAATACCAAAGGAGTTAGTGTTACTCAAGAATGATGGATTTGACAACATATGCATGATATCCTGTTAGATAACGTAGTTTCTCTCTTGCAAATTATGTTTACTAAAGTAATGCTGCTGGAAGCCATTAACCAATAGGGGGACACATTATGTGACGTCATTTATCACAGATGCTATGAAAATATTTGTGTGTGATGACGTAATCTTAAATAATATCCTCATTTCGAATATTTCTGTATAAGTCTAGTGTAGTGTGTGTTTCCTTTCTTTTGCAAACCATGCAGTCAGTCAGCCAGAGTCAATCAGTCAGTCATTTATTTTCTGTTTATGGCAAACAAATCAGTTAGTTGTGGCTACAATTCTTATACTCTTTTTCAAATCTCTTTTTTTATTACTATTTACGGGCCATACGCACTACTTGGAATACAGATTTATTATGGAGATGGTTAGTGGGATTCATTGCAGAATAAATCATCACATAAATATTGTGGTTGGAATGAAACTTTAATAACTACAGCCACAATAACAACAAGAACAACAACAATAACATCAACACCACTAACGACAACAACAACAACAATAATAATAACAATAATAATCATAATAAATGGCCAAAGGCATGAGTTATTACGGCAAGTGGCAACATTATAAAGTCAAGTACAACATAATTCTTTAATAATTGCTAAGAGAGTACAACAGAAAGAGAGCGGGAGAGAGAGAGGAAAACAATAAATAAGTTTTCATGGTCAAGGATAATAAAACAAAAAACAAAAACACGGAACATAACAGAATAAATGAATGAATGAATGAATGAAGGGAAAAATAAAAAATGAACGTTTCAATGCATGAATGTGAATGAATGATTGAAGATTGTATGAGTAAAATTAGTGTTTTATTGTTATTGTTTATATATAACCGTTGTTTTGTGGTTGTGGCTGTTTTTATGACTGAGATTAAGAAAATTTAATCAAGGGAATCAAATTGTAATAGCCGTTAAAGAAAGATAGAAAAAAAATTAAAACTATTCTCCTTCATAAGCCTTAAAGAAAATAAACAAGAGAGAGAGAGAGAGAGAGAGAGAGAGTGAGAGCGAGACAAAAAGGCAAATGAAACAAGAGAAAAAACAGTTGTTGTTCATATTTCCCATACAGTGACTGAGAGAAAAAGAAAGAGAAAGGGCATGAGAATGATTGCTAATGTAGATAAAGAAGCGGCTGTTGTTATAAGATTACAAAGCCATTAAAAATGACTTTTATTTGCATTTCAATTTAGTGTTGCCATTGTGGTTAATTTTTATTTTATTTATTTTATTTAATTTTTTTTTACATTTTCCTGCAAAGTATTAAAGGATTTCTTCTACCAAAAATAAACGGGATAATAAAATGAAAATTATCGATAAATTTTCTGTAGAAAATTAGAATTCTTTTTATAGAAAATGCAAATCATTGAGCAATTTTCTATAGAAAATGCAAGTAATCGACCGATTTTCTATAGAAAGTGCAAGTAATTGAGCAATAAATGCAAATTATCGATAATTTTCTGTAGAAAATTAGATTTTTTTATAGAAAACGCAAATTATCGATAAATTTTCTGTAGAAAATTGCATGCAAATCATCGATCAATTTTCTATAGAACATGCAAATTATCGACCAATTTTCTATAGAAAATGCAAATCATCGACCAATTTTCTATAGAAAGTGCAAGTAATCGAGCAATAAATGTAAATTATCGATAAATTTTCTGTATAAAATTAGAATTTTTTTATAGAAAATGCAAATTATCGATAAATTTTCTGTAGAAAATTGCATACAAATCATCGACCAATTTTCTGTATAAAGCGCAAGTAATCGAGCAGTTTTCCATAGAAAATGCAAATCATCGACCAATTTTCTATAGAACATGTAAATTATCGGCAAATTTTCTATAGAAAATGCAAATTATCGACAAATTTTCTATAGAAATTGCAAGTAATCGATCAATTTTCCATAGAAAATGCAAATCATCGACTAATTTTCTATAGAAAATGCAAATTATCGACCAATTTTCTATAGAAAGTGCAAGTAATCGAGCAATTTTCCATAGAAAATCCATATTATCGACCAATTTTCTATAGAAATGGAAATTATCGACCAATTTTCTATAGAAAGTACAAGTAATCGAGCAATATTCCATAGAAAATGCAAATCAGTGACCAATTTTCCATAGAAAATGCAAATCATCGACCAATTTTCTATAGACTATGCAAATTATCGACCAATTTTCTACAGAAAGTGCAAATTATCGACCAATTTTCTACAGAAAGTGCAAGTAATCGAGCAATTTTCTATAGAACATGCAAATTATCGACCAATTTTCCATAGAAAATGCAAGTAATCGAGCAATTTTCTATAGAAAGTGCTAATCATCGACCAATTTTCTATAGAAAGTGCAAGTAATCGAGCAATTTTCCATAGAAAATGCAAATCATCGACCAATTTACTATAGAAAGTACAAGTAATCGAGCAATTTTCCATAGAAAATGCAAATCATCGACCAATTTTCTATAGAAAATGCAAATTATCGACCAATTTTCTATAGAAAGTACAAGTAATCGAGCAATTTTCCATAGAAAGTGCAAGCAATTTTCCATAGAAAATGCAAATCATCGACCAATTTTCTGTAGAAAATTCAAGTTATCCACCAATTTTCTGTAAAAAATGCAAGTCATCGACAAAAAAGTGGTCGATAAGTGGCCAGATTTGAATCACTACTCTCATAGTGGATTTCAACAATTCTTACCCGTTTTTCGATTGGTAAACGTTCCTATCAAAAAGCAGTCAATCCATATTTCACTTTTTCAACTCTTTTTATAACATTTTTGTTTCACTACAAAGCCGGAGAGAGCTGGGTTTTAGGTGCCTTAATTGAAGCTAAAATTTCAATTTCCAGTTTAGTTTCAATCTTCAATTATCTGCCAACAGAAATAAATTGAAATCCTTTGATTTTAAAGGCTTTGAAATGAAATTTTCATTTTAATTTTTAAATCAATGGAGGTTGGTTTTTAAATATTTCAATTATTTTCTTTCTTTATATTGTTGTTCCTATCGCCATTATTGCTGTTGTTGTTCTTGTTGTTGCATTATATTATTTAAATTTATTTAGTTTTCCTTTGTGCAACAAACTTTGTTATCGTATTTGATTGTTGTTTGCTGTTGTTTTATTTGATTTAGTCTTGCATAAAACAATTTCAATTCAAATGATAGATGGACTGACTGACTACGTTTTGTTTGTCGTTGCTATAGCTTTGCCTCAGAGTTAGTGGCAGTAGTTGTTTGTTTGCAAAGATATCATCAACCAGCAGTTGCAACATTTTTGCAAGTGACCTTTTTTCCGTTTTCCTGTCTCATAGTCTAATAAATACACGACGACTGTGCTGGTAAATAAAATATAAAAGTGCCACGTGCACTATGGATCAAAAGGGAATAATTTTTGTTTCATTTGTTTTTTTAACACAGGCTACATAAAAGAACCTATACAGACTAGACTAGTCTAGCTTGGTTGATAGCTTTCCGTGGGTGCCTCAACAAAAGCGTTAATTAGTGCCGGGAATAAAAGCCACAACACTCATAACCTCATGGCATTGCCTCTGCGTAGTATCTAGTTCATCAGACTGCAATAAGTTAATAAGACCTTACTATTTACTAAGATCTTACTATTTATAGGACCTCGGATGGAGTACAACTCTCATGTATGGGCCGGTGCTTCAAAGTCTATTTTGAAGCTTCTCGACCGCGTACAGGAGAGGGCGAAGGTGCTTATTAATGACAGTAGGCTATCCAACTCTATTGATTCGTTGGTGCATCGTCGCAATGTGGCGTGTGTTTCATTGTTCTATCGGTACTATAATGGGAGGTGTTCTCGAGAGATAGGGGGCTTGGTTCCCGGTAATCACATATTTTTACGTGGTACTCGTACTTCTCGCAAAGCACATCCTTTTGTGGTTGATTGTCCAGTGAACCGCACAATGCATTACAGGGAAAATTCATTTTCTGCCCGCACTGCTCGTTTGTGGAATGATCTTCCTGCGGAAGTTTTTCCCGTCAGTTACGATATTGGTAAGTTTAAATCAAATGTCCACAAACACTACTCCCTCTTTCCACTTTCCTATAACCTATTTTCCTAAAGCTACACAATGCACTGCATGAGTAGGGGCCATACCCTGAGTGCTGGTTTTACAAAAAAAAAAAAAAAAAAAAGTAATGTGGCGGACCCATTATGATACCACAAATCAATATCCAAGCATAGAAGAAACAATCACTAGAGAAAATCAAGTCGACTTCAAAATAAAAATTGCTATTGAAGTCAGAAAACAAGAAGTTAAGAACGAACGCCTCTTCATAGCAAACGCGGGATACTGACACTCGAGGGGAAATACAGTTCCTTCCCCCCCCCCTCCCAAAGATCCTGCTGCTGTCATTTAAGGGAATGCCAATGATACTCGAGGGAAAATACAGTTCTTCCCAATCCACAGATCTTGCTGCTGTCATTTAAGGGAATGCCAAGTCTATCGGCAACCTTTATAGCAAACGCGGGATACTGACACTCGAGGGGAAATACAGTTTCATTCCCATCCACAGATCCTGCTCCTGTCATTTAAGGGAGTGCCAAGTCTGTCGGCAACCCTAATAATACTGCAGTGGTCCCAAAGAATCGCAATAGTGGGATGAAATTAGACAATCAGTCTTCTTCTTACTCATATCAGTCTAGCAGAACCTATGAATAATGCACGTATCTGCTATACACCGAAGTTGAGCCTCACAGTAAAACGACGGAAGAATATCTAGTTTAGGCGAAACAATCGAAATACCTGTAGCCGGTACAACTATAGGCTCTGCATCACCCCTGTTCAGTTCAGCAGCAATTCTATTACCGACACCCTATGTACTGGAATAAGGATCACCTTTTAAATTCACGAAATTTTCATGAGAAATTCCCGGCATGACACGGACAAAGGCAGGCGTTAAGTGAGCTTTTATGAGGGAGTATATAGCAGTCTAGCTGCCCGAGTAAATTAAGTCATGTGTTTGATGACCTTTAAATTTGCCTACGATTTGTAGTGTGTTGACCCATAGTGCCTTGATTTAATGTTCATTTCGAAAATGACAATAAAATGTTTTTTTTCTCCCATTTTTTATTTTCTATTCTATTTTAATATGTTTGTTTCAATTGTTGTTGTTGTTGTACATTGTCTTATTTAAAAATAATTCGTTGTTGTTGTTGTTGTTTTTCTCATAAACAAATAAAATATGTTTGTTTTGTTTCAACAATAGAAAAGAATGCAACAACAAAAAAGAAAACCGAGAATAAAATGTAAAATAAAATAAAACATGAAATGAAAAACAGTCCATAAACTATTGTTGCTCTCAGAATAAAAAAATTCTTTTTTTCTTTCTCGAATTGTAGGAGCTTAAGGAGGTAAAGTAAATAAAGAATTCAGAGGAAAACACAGATTCGATATTTATTGGATAACAATTGTAGATTAAATTGGATTTAAATGACACCAGTATCGCTGGAAAACTGTGTAGAAATAATTAAAATCCTTTAGAAAACTCTGATAAATGTATGAAAACCTTATTTTGAAAAATGTAATCGATTTATGGTCCACGTAATCGATTATGCAAGGCTGGTGTAAAAAGTTTTGTCAAGAAATTTTAAATGATTGGCTAGGGACACAATCTAACATGGTTCTCAACTTGAAAATATTGAATTTCAAATGAAAGAAACAGTACACGTAGCTGTCGAAGAGAAATTACAGGTACATAGAAAATCCTCTAAGCCGTCAGCTAACGTTCCATATTAATCTCTCCATGTCAGAACTCTTAATGACGCTAACACAATAAAACTGTGAAAGATAACCTGGTTTAGTATTCTGAGCCAGTTATACTGTATTCCAGTGCAGAGCCACAATATACATGCGACTGTCTCATGTTCCCTAAACTAATACTCTACAAGACGCTCATCCTCCCCGTGCTTCTTTATGGCGCAGAGGCATGGACTCTATTAAGCACTGATGCAGCAGGCTTCAAAGTATTCGAGAGAAAAGTCCTACGCAAGATCTTCAGTTCAATGCGGGTTAGCGATGATTTCCGCATTCGATCCAACAGTGATCTGTATGAGCTGATCAAAGGCATAGACGTTGTGCAGCGTATTAACTCCCAAACGGCTGTGCTGGCTTGGCCAAGTCGTTCGAATGGAAGCAGGTATTTGATGCGGGGATCTGCGGAAGTCGGCGAAGGGGACTACCGTGTTTGTGTTGGAAGGACAAATCGAGGAAGCATTGTTATCCATGTTGTAACCAACTGGCGTAGGCTGTTTCTGCAAGAAACAGAGGCGCCTGGAATGATATGTTAAGGCAGGCCGAAGTCCATTAATCGGGTTGTTAATGGTCAATTAAGTAAGTCCCATGTTCCCTACACTGCCCCCTCTACACAAAATAAACGTGTCTGTAATCCACACACTAGTTCTCGCTTTTATTTATTTATTAATGACAATACAATTACAAATTATATTTTAATTATATACGAACGGAGTAACGGCGACCATATGCTCGGTGTAATGTCACAGACCAGAGTCTCTGGTGGGAATCGAACCCACGGCCCTCACACCAATAGTCTAGCACCCAGGGCACCCAGTTCTCGCTTTTAAACTGCAATACTCTATCAGTATTTATATTAACTTCTACCAAGAGTTAATGCCGTTTCCATCCTTAGAATGATCTACTCTAGACCCTAGTAGCCTGCTGAATCAAAAATTTCGTTATGGGCTATAATATCGGTCATGTGTAAATCGCAAGTGATTTATAACTCCTTAAGATTCCTTTTCTAGCACTAACAGAATGAGAAAAGTGTAGAATTTTTATTTAAAAAAGAATGTTGAACTTGAAAACCAGTGTATTAAGCCCTGACTTTAAGTTTCTATACCCATTAGAGGAATAAATACCATAAATTTGAAATAATTTTGCAACAAAATGCCACAAACTCTCTCTCTCTCTCTCCCGCTCTCTCTTTCACGCTGTTGATAACATCTCTTCTAGGCACTAGTGCATAAGTACCTGCATGTGCATATGTAAGTGTGTGTTTGTAAACAGCTTTAGCCTATTATGGTTATTGAATTTCTATACTTTAATTGAATTCTTATTAAAAACATTTATCTTATTACGATTGTCCGTGTGTATGTACTCGTAACACACGGAAAGAGATTCAAACAATAAAAGCGAGAGCAAGAGGAAGAGAGCTAGCAGCAGAGTGTAACACAAAATATTGTGTGTGATAAAAAAAACTTTCCATAGACAATATTTCATAGACAAACATATTAATTTGAAGACGAGAGAGCTAATTGCCATTCATTTATGTCAACAATAGCCACACTTATACACACACACGAGTAGTATTCGCACCCGCACTCGTTCATTTGCTCGTTTACATTATTAACAGGCAGTTAACATATCAATCAAGCTGCTCGTCTTTATTATAAAATGAAACGGCATAATAAGCATACGACAATAGCAGCAGCAACAACAACAACGGCAAAAAGAACTGCAAACAGACAAGAGGAATGCATGAGTACTTTGGTAACCACAAACTAACTGATTGACACTCATTGCCTACACAAGAACACACACACACATACATACATATGTATACTTTGCTATGCTTTATGTTTACATTTAAAATGAATTAAAACCAAGAGAAAGAGAGAGGGACAGAGTGATAGAGAAACACAGGGAAAGAGTGTAAAGCAGCAGTAAATAAATGAAAATTTTAAATGGCGGGAGGTAGAAACGTTGTGTGGATGTGTGGTGTTGTTGTTAGTGCTTTATTGTTTACACTGTAAACCTCATGAACTAACACTTATGCACTTACACTATAAAGTATAACTATGCATACAAACACAGCTAGACAGTTTACAAAGCATACATTTAGGCGCACATATGCATGTACATAAATACATACGTGTGTATTGTAGTTTTATATTCATTTATTTGATTTGATCTATTGATTTGAAATTAATTAATCATTTATAAACAATAACAACAACAATAACAACAAGAATTGTATGTGTTTGTGGTTTTAATTGCATTGAATTTCATTTGCTACAACAACAACAATTCATGTTTGATATTGTCTATCAACACATCTGTTAGGAAAACAAAAAAAAAATGTTTTTTTTTTTCAAACATTTTTCTCTTTCATCATCAACATCATCAAACCCATCATAATTATTGTCATCGGTCTTATCATTATCAATTCTCAATTCAATTCAATTCAATTAACCATTATGTTTTTAATTAAAATTTTAGTTGAATACAAAAATAACAACAACAAGAACAACAGCAGAAAAACAACATTAAAAAAGAATTGTAATGAAAACAATTGCAAATTCTAATTTACAATTCTATTGTTTACACAATATAAACTATATTGTAACAATTACAATAACAACGTCTAGAACAATAATAAAAGCAACAACAACAACAACAATAACAATAAAGCATTTTCTAAAGTATTGTATCCATCCATTTATACTTGCGTGTACTTTAATAACCACACAACACAACTGTAAGGTTGAGCCAGTTTTCGTAAAGCATATCTACAGGGGCTTGCAAAAATCGTCATTATTTTTTTGAAATGCAAATGCTCTCCAGTATATTTATATAGAAATGTATCATGCTTACAAATATTTAAAGTAGAGTGTCTACAGTTTTTAAGTTAAAAATGTAAACGTGGAAATTAGATCCACCTGACCCCTTAAACTATGCATACTTTTGGTAAAATTTTCAACGGATTTTTGACAGCGAACGAAGTAAATGGGAGATAATCTTATGGTCTGCTAGACCCTTTAATGCGTGACAGAACCCCGTGACTTTTTACGGAACTTCAAGACGTCCATACCAAATAGGGGTACGGGCTTAATGAGAGACTCTGAATGGAAGATTTTGCGAAAGGATCTTGGTTTACGTGCTTACAAAATCCAACTCGTGCAAGAATTGAAGCCAAACGATCATCAAGTAAGGCGTAGATTCGTCGAATGGGCCCAAAACGAGATTACCGTTGTTCCCGATTTTCATAAGCGAATTTTGTTTAGCGATGAAGCGCACTTCTGGTTGAATGGCTACGTCAACAAACAAAACTGCCGCATTTGGAGTGAAGGTAATCCTCAAGTGTATGTGGAAACACCGTTACATCCAGAAAAACTGACTGTTTGGTGCGCTTTATGGGCTGGTGGAATCATTGGTCCGTACTTTTTCAAAAACGATGGTGGCCAGAACGTTACAGTCAATTGTGATCGGTATAGAGCCATGATTACTAACTTTTTCATTCCTGAATTGAATAACCATGATGTTCAGGAGATGTGGTTTCAACAAGACGGCGCAACATGTCACACAGCTCGTGCCACAATAGATTTATTGAAAGACACGTTTGGTGACCGCCTAATTTCACGTTTTGGACCTGTGAATTGGCCTCCAAGATCTTGTGATTTAACACCGCTAGACTACTTTCTGTGGGGCTATGTAAAGTCATTGGTCTATGCGGTAAAGCCACAAACGCTTGACCATTTGGAAGACAACATTCGCCGTATTATTGCCGATATACGGCCACAAATGTTGGAAAAAGTCATCGAAAATTTGACGTCCAGATTGGACTACATTCGCGCCAGCCGTGGCGGTCATATGCCAGAAATCATATTTAAAATGTAATGCCACAAGATTGTCTTTCGGATAATTAAAATTCATGTCAATCGAATAATCCATCGTTGTTTTATTGCAACTTAAAGTTCTATACCTCTATAAAAACACCCTTTACTTGTGTGTACTTTAATAACCACACAACACAACTGTAAGGTTGAGCCAGTTTTCGTAAAGCATATCTACAGGGGCTTGCAAAAATCGACATTATTTCTTTGAAATGCAAATTCTCTACAGTTTATTTATACATTTCCATATAAATAAACTCCTGTTTAATCATATTTCAGCTAGGGTATCTACGGTTTTTAAGTTAAAAATGTAAACGGGGAAATAAGCTCCACCCGCCCCCTTAAACTATGCATATTTTTGGTAAAATTATCAACGGATTTTTGACAGCGAACGAAGTAAATGGGAGATAATCTTATGGTCTGCTAGACCCTTTAATGCGTGACAGAACCCCGTGACTATTTACAGAACTTCAGGACGTCCATACCAGGACGGGCTTAATGAGAGAATGATTTGACACTGTTTGTCAAGGACTCTGAATGGATCTTTACGTATGGTTTGAGACTTTAATCAGCATTAGCATGGACACATAAGAGAATTTAAAATTCATTGCTGAAACAATTGAGAGGGTACCTATCGATATAAAGAAAAACGAGTAAAGGGTGCAGCACTGTCGTAGCAATAGAATTCACGGCTTCGATCGCGATCTATTAGAGAATAGTAGTGCAAGTACAGGCCACAATATAATAGTAGATAAACGTATGCTCCCATACCCTTCTCCAGAACATGGATTACAAAAAAATGCACGATGAACTGGATTATTGCTTCACAAAAATGCTGCTCGATATGCCTGCACCGTTTTAACTGGTCGAATGAACTCGGAAGAGCGGGAGTGAGTCCGATTCACAAAGAACCTCGGGCATTAGAGGAGGATTATAACTGCAGACTAAGTGAAAGTCTAATTACCAAAGGTTTTGTGAAATAAAAAAAATACACAACGCATCAGCAACTGGAGGCTTTCAATTACAGTACTTCGAGTGTAAGATGATATTCTAAGTATAGGATGGTAGTACAAGGCTGTAATACGAGTATAAGATGGTGATCTGCATATAAGACGATAGTTTAAGAATAAAATCCGAGTATAAGATGGTGTTCTAGGACCACCAAACAGGGGGCGGGGTTAATGGAGGACTCTGAATGGATTTATACCCACGGTTTAAGACTGTTTGGAGGCATCTTTTCCAAGTGAACGGGTACAATTCACTCGATAAGACTACCAAACCACAGCAGCATATTATTGGAAAGAGCAATACCTACGAGAATGATATAAACAGATGGCCGTGGTGATAGTGTATTCAAACGCACTCTATTCAGCAGTAGCAGGGACACATAAGAAAATTTACTGTGACGCACATGAAAAAATAGGGGTACCTATCTATATCAATAAAAAAGGGTAATATGTGCAGCACTGTCCAAGCAATGGAATTCAGAGCGTCCGTTGCATTCTATTAGAGAATAGTAGTGAAAGTGCAGGCCAAAATATAAGAGTAGATTAACATAAGCTCCCACATTCCACGATGAACTCGATTATTGCATCACAATGAGTGAAACTGTTCGATCATGAGTGCTTCCGATTAATCTGCATCGTTGGAATCGTTCTAATGAACTCTGAAGTGTAGAAAATGGAACGTTTGAGTGCATCAAATTCACCAATGAACGTCGAGCATTAGAAGAGGATTATAGTGACATACCAACCGTTGAAAGTCTAATAACCGAGTTTTGTGCAGGATCGACACTATCAAGAACAACAACGCAACAACGACATTGAAAGGCATCAGGGTGATTTTAATGGAAGAAATTTCAACACTTACTCTGGTTTTTAGTTGCCGTAGTCCGAATATAAGATGATATCCTTAGTAGAAGCGGATAGTTTAAGCTCGAAATCCAAGTCTAAGATGGTGTTCTGAGTATAAGAAGGTAGTACAAGGCTGTAAACGGAGTATAAAATCGTGTTCTTAGTAATGGGTGATTTTTTAAGAGCTATAGGAAAATTTAAAAAAAAAACACATAAAATTCAGAAAAATTCATGAAATCTTTATTTGAATCGATAGTGTACGGTCGTAATAATTTAATGTTTGAAAATTATTTCATGCAAGTGTTGACCGCGACTGCGCCTCAAATGGTCCATTCACTTAATCCAATTTTGGCACATTCTTTCCAACATTTCGGCCGGTATCTCACGAATAAATGCTTCAATGTTGTCTTCCAATTGAAGCGGGTTTCTCTGTATAGACATGAGCTCTAACATAGCCCCACAAAAAATAGTCTAAAGGCGTTAAATCGCACGATCTAGGCGGCCAATTGACCGGTCCTGAACGTGAAATAAAATGTTCACCGAACTCGCTTCTCAATAAGTCCATCGTTATGCGTGCTGTGTGGCATGTGGCACTGTCTTGTTGAAACCACATGTCATGCAAGTCAAGCTCTTGCATTTTGGGCAAAAAAAAAGTTGGATATCATCTCACGGTAGCGCTAACCATTCACAGTTACGTTACGATTCGCAGCATCTTTGAAGAAGTATGATCCAATGATGCCACCAGCCCATAAACCGCACCAAACTGTGACTTTTTCTGGATGCATTGGTAGCTTTTGCAATGCTTCTAGCTGATCTTCACTTCAAAATCGACAATTCTGTTTATTTACGTATCCATTGAGCCAAAATTGAGCTTCGTCGCTGAACACAATTTTTTGATAAAGAAGTGAATCTTCGGCCAACTTTCCAAGAGCCCATTCACCAAAAATTCTGCGTTGCGGTAGGTCGTTCGGCTTCAATTCTTGCACCAGCTGTATTTTGAAACGCTTCACATCTAAATCCTTCCGCAAAATTTTCCACGTTGTTGAGTAACAGAGGCCTAATTGCTGTGAACGGCGACGAATCGATAATTGATGGTCATCATTAACACTGGCCGATACAGCTGCGATATTTTCTTCAGTTTGCACTCTACGTAAGCGTGTTGGTGGTGTAATGTCCAACAATGTAAATTTGGTGCGAAATTTAGTCACAATAGCCCGAATAGCCGTTGCTTCAGTGGGTCGATTAAACTGACCATAAAATGGAAGAAGCGCGCGATGAACTTTCTTAACAGAGCACGCATTTTGATAATAAAATTCAATGATTTACAAGCGCTGTTCGTTTGTAAGACGATTCATGGTTAAATTATAGACCAAACTGAAGATGTTTGACAGTGAAACAAAAGACGAAACGTGCGTGAGCTGTTTAAACCAGTGTTGCCAAAATGGCTAAAAAATCACCCTTTAGAAGACGATAGTTTAAGTTTGAAATCTGAGTATGAGATGGTGTTCTGAGTATAAGCTGGTAATACAAGATGTAATGCAAGATGGTGTTCTGGGTATTGGAAGGCAGTTTATGGTCGTGACTCTTAAAACCATTTCTTCTGTAAAGAAACTTTGTGTACTTTTGAAAAAGATTTCTGTTTTGATTTCCAAACACAAAAATTTATGGGGCATAGGTGGTGAATCTTATGGTTACAATTCATATGTTACGGAAGGAGACTCATTCAATAAGAAAGAACAAACCAAAGAAAATCAGATTTTTTTATTTACTTAAACCCACAAAGAGAGACAGAGAGAGAGGTCAACAAAGAATTTCTCCTTGAATTGTTTTCATTATTTGACCTTCTTTAAGAACTTAAATTTCATTCTTTGTGAGTAATCGTCCTTTCTTTTGCTTTGCTTTCCTTATTATTTTTATTTACTTTTAATAAGATTTTATTCATTGTGGTTGTTAAGGAAATCAATATAATTTCCGTAAGGTTTTCATCTCGTTTTGTTACTGTTTAACCACAAAAGAATTGACATTTAAAGAAACCGACTGACTGACTGACTGACAGCTTAAGAAATATGGTTTGATGAGGGTTCTCTTTTTCATCTTTTTTTTAAGAGATTCACATTAAACGTTTTTCCCAAATATAATTTAAAAATGCAGGGATTCATAAGCGCGGATGAAATATGGGGTTTTATTTCAGTTTATATCCCCCAATCCATTCTAAAACAATTTTAGTTCTCCAATCATTTGAAAACAAATTGCATTTTCCATATTTTCATATTTAAAACAATAATGCATGCCTAAAGGTAGGCCATATTTTTTTTATATAATTGCAGCCTAAATATATGCAGCAATTTTGTTTAGCAAAAAACCTATTAGAAAACATACAAAAAATACTCTGTATGTGGTGTTGCTGTTGTTTTTACTCATTTGCATTTGTTTTTGAAATACCGTCATTTTGTTTTTTGCTGCAGCAGCAGCAGAGGTTGCCACAAAAAACAAAACTAAACTACAAAGTAGTGACCAATTACATCTATACACACGTGCATACACACACACACACACTCGATCATTTTGCATCACATCATGCAAATTTAACCAACAATTCAATGTTAATTTGCCACAAAATGTTGCAAGGTTTCAGTCGGTTTTCCACAACCATTCTGTAAAACAGTTTTTTTTGCTGTTGTTGTTTTTGTTGGTTGTTTGGTTCGCTGTGAAATTGCAATTAAAACTGACAGATATTTTCTAATGGCCTATGAATTTTTGAAATAAAGCCTGAAAATATGCAACAAAATTGAAAATAAGTAAAGGAAGGTTACCACCCTCATGGTAGACTAGGCAGAAGCCGTTATTACTCTTCTAAGGGAATAAATATTCAGCAATTCCAAGTAATCTCAAGGATAAGGTGTTACTGGAACGTTTAAACGGAATGATGGAAAACTTGTAAACTTTTTACATGAGTTAGGGGGTGCTAGGTTGTCGTCTGTGCTCTAAGATGATTGATTGGTTGTATTCTATGCTTACTAGATTGATCATTACATAAGTATTTTTTGTTGGAGCAAGTAGTCGCCAGAATACAACTAAGCAGTTTTCAAAGACAGGCTTGTCTGCCAATAACTGGAGCCATGCACCCCTGTCCGACAACTGACATTGAGGCCATAATAAGCTTTGTGAAGCGCGCTTTGAGAAAGCATTTCGGCTCGTATGAAGTAATATAAGGATGCAGAAACTGCAATGATAAGAAAAGAGACGAGTTATACAGAAGGACTTCTCTGCCAAATTCTGGCAATATAGAGTTCTTGAGCAATTCATTGACAGAACATGTCTGGATAGAACTCCCACCTTCACAAAGCTGTCGGAACGATACCTTGCCTAAGTAAACTATGCTTTACGAGGCGGCTGCCAATGTCAGCTGGTTCGAGCTATCGGAGATACATGACTATCGGCTTGCTTGTTTCTGTAGGAGAATGACACCTGACTATTATCTTCTGTAGGGGTTGAACTGCTAATTTTGAAGAGGTTTGTGACCAACGTAAGACATCAAAAATGTTTCGGGTCAAAATGTCTGCCGTTGGGCAACCTGGTTTGTATGACAGTAACAAATACAGGACCTATGATTTGCAGATGTGTGTTCAGATGAATTTTAACCTGATTAATACACTTTCAAAGGCGTATTCTTTTGTACCTCTGCACTCTTACCTACTTACTTACTTAATTGGCCATAACAACCCGTTTATCGGATTACGGCCTGCCTTAACACATCCTTCCAGGCGCCTCTGTATCGTGCGCGCCTACGCCAGTTGGTCACACCAATCGATGACAGAGCTTCCTCGATTTGGTCCTTCCAACGGATGCAAGGTCGTCCTATTCGCCGACTTCCGCAGATTCCCGCATCAAATACCCGTCTCGCCGGAGCATCCTCCTCCATTCGAACGACATGGCCGTGCCAGCGCAGCCGCTGGATATCAATACGCAGTACAACGTCTATGTCGTTGAGGAGCTCATACAGCTCACTGTTGGATCGGATACGGAAATCAACGCCAACTCGCACTGGACCGAAGATCTTGCGCAGTACTTTTCTCTCGAACACTCTCAAGGTCGCTGAATCTGTACTTAATAGGATCCATGTCTCTGCACCATAAAGAAGCACGGGTAGGATGAGTGTCTTGTAAAGTGTTAATTTTGTCGCGCGAGAGAGGTCTCTGCTACTCAATTGCCTATTGAGACCATAGTAGCACCTGTTGGCAAGAGTGATTCTGCGCTTGTTCTCCAGACTGACATCATTTCTGGTGGTAACAGCGGAGCCAAGATAGATGAATTCCTTGACCGTATCAAAAGTATAGTTATCGGCCGTAATCTGAGAATCAATACACCGCGCATCTCTACTCGTCGATAACATATACTTTGTTTTGCCCTCATTTACTGCCATACGCATCTTACTAGACTCCCGTTCAATAGCACTGAAGGCAGCAGTAACATCTCGCTTGGTACGCCCTATGATGTCAATGTCGTCAGCGTACGCAAGCAACTGGACACTTTTTTGAAAAATAGTGCCATTGCGATGCACTCCCGCCTTTCGCAGAACGCTCTCCATGACGAAGTTGAAGAGGTCGCATGATAAGGGGTCGCCTTGTCTGAAACCTCGCACGGAGCTACAGGAATTGCTCAACGTCATTCTGCATAGCCTTATCAGCTTCGCAGGTATACCGAGCTCAGACATTGCGGCAAAAACACGATCCCTTATGGGGCTATCAACTGCCTTATAGTCGACAAAAAGATGGTGTGTGTCGACTTGTTTTTCGTGGGTCTTTTCCAGGATTTGGCGTAGTGTGAAGATCTGGTCAATGGTGAACTTGCCAGATCTGAAGCCGCACTGATAAGGTCCAATCAGTGTTTTGACGATTGGCTTCAGTCGTTCACACAATACGCCTGTAAGAACCTTATATGCGATATAAGGTAGTTGGCGCATATACAGTGACAAAAACCCCTCAACTACTTTTTATAAGACCCAATAAATCTTTTGAACACAGCGACCCTCCAACTTTATTTCAATTTTTTCTCTGCAAAAGTAACTTTTCTTACATTTGATGTTGTTGTTGTTGTTGTTCTTGTCACTCATATTTGTTGCAGCCTTAAATTCCAAAAAAAAAAAAAAAGTTTTCCGTTTAACTTGCCATCACTCTCTTTGAAGAAATGTTGTGGTGAATGCTGAAGAAAATGCCTGCGAAATTTGGAAGCAACCAAAAACCCCAACACTGTACATGTCCGTCCTTTACTGAACATCAGCTTCAGGAAGGAAGAAAAACTATTTGAAAACATGACTACTTGCCAGTATTTTTACTTCTGCTCTTGCACTTACACCACCACAAGAACAAAATGTTACATTATAAGGAAGACAATCAAGCAGAGAGCGAGTGAGAAAGTGAGAGAGAGTGAGATCGAGTGGGAGATGCTAAAACAACAGGAAATTGAAACCCAAGCAACCATCGGATGTTATGGCAAATCATTATGATGACTTCACATAAAAATAAATTGTGAATGAGGAATGTTTGAGCAGAGGGTGTGTAAGTATTACAAGTAAAAATTAAAATTAAAACAGAATGAAGGAAAAAGCAAAAGAAAGAAATTCTTGAGAAATCTATTGAAAAGGATTAAAAGGACAGGCAGGCGTTAAAGCATAACGTGTTGTGTTGGCAGAATTTTTAATAGGAAAACAATTTTTAAAGGCATCGTAATTAATTGTCATTCATTTTCAAATGATTTTCAAAGTATTAAAGTTTAAACAAATAAATGAAGAGGCGAAGAATGCCAATTTCAAGGAATTAAGTGCACTTAGTGCACATAGCCATATTACTGCTTAACGCACCGATGCAACAGGAAGCTTCAATCTATTCCCATGGGAGGAATAATTAAAGGCAGGAGACCTTATTACTTTCCCCAAGAAATATTTCTTTCGGCGGCCACTTCCCAGTCCTGAGAATCATATATAAATTAACGATCACCCCTTAAATGGTGTGAGAAACCAGGCCGTTATTCTGGCGAAAAGGTTGTAATGGCCAATAATGGAATGAATGGACTACATAATGATTCCCCAGTTGACCTTGTGTATTTAAAAAAAAAACCACAGGAACGAAATATAGGGCTATCCATTTCGTGGTTTCAAAAGAATGGGATTGGAATTCGACATCTGTCAAACCAAGGTGTGAAACAAATTTTTTTCTTTTCAGTTGAAAGTCTGACATTGACGAAAATGGATCGCTTAACTATCACACAACGCATAAAAATTATCAAAACCTACTACAAAAATGGTGATTCTGCCACAGTCAAGTATCGCGCTTTAAGAGGAGATTATGGTTTACATAATCGTCCAACTACGCAAGCAATTGGCAATATTGTGAAGAATTTTGAAGAGACTGGAGTGTTTGCAAATATTGAAAGGCCTGTGCATCATCGTTTCGCTTGTTCCGCTGAAAATATCGCTATTGTAAGTGAAAGTGTTGCCGAAGGCCCGAATGTGACGATTCCTCGTCGTTCTCAGGAATTAGGACTGTCTTACGGCACATTATGGCGTATTTTGCATTTAGATCTACACCTACATCCATATAAAGTCCAGCTCACGCAATAACTGAAGCCAGCTGACCATTCACAACGTCGTAGATACGTGGAATGGGTGCTTGAACAACAGGCGGTGGACGGCAATTTTTCGAACAAAATTTTCTTCTGCGATGAAGCACATTTCACACTCGGTGGGTATGTTAATAAACAAAATTGTCGTATTTGGAGTTCTGGAGCATCCTCAAGTAATTGAAGAGAGGGGCTACGCGAAAGACCGTGTTTATGCAGATAAACATTCAAATCTTGAGCACTTAAAAACCAACATTCGTCAAGTTATGGCTGAGATACCGCCCAATATGTGTCAAAAAGTGGTCGAACATTACCTCAAAAGAATCAATGCTTGCAACACTTCGCGTGGAGGTCATTTAAATGATGTAGTGTTTCACACATAATGTCAACGTTCAAACTTTACGATTAAAAAGAAATATCATGAAAAAAATATTTTATATTTGTTTTATTTACGTTTACTTTTGAAACCACGAAGTGGATAACCCGGTATTTAAAAATTTTGACTCAAACTGTTCTTAATCCCCAACGGGGGAATCCCAATTAAGCTGTCTTTGTTAATCTTTTTGTCTAAGCTTGTTGAGTTGAAGTGCAGCTTGAACAAAAATGTATCTCTCTCTGGCACCAACGTTTAATTTTGTGAAAATGGTGCAGACAATTCATTTCTGCAATCGGCAGACAAAGGCTTTACCGCTTTAGTGACTTCCTATATGTTGTGGAACCCTCATATGGACAGAGAAAACTTGAATTCCTTAAAGGCTTTTGTCATGGCGCTCGAATTATATTTTAATTTTAAATATAACACAAGTGTGAGACATTTTCTAAAATATTCTTTAATAATCATCGTCTTAAAGTTGCCAGCTTTACTAAATAAGTATGAATTTGAGAAATTTTCTTCTCTTTAAAACAATTTTTCTAATGCTTTAATAAAATTTGAAAAACATTTCTCTCCAATGAAAAAAATTAAAAGAAAAGAAAAAAAAGGGAGAAAATAAAATTGAATAGAAATAAAATATGCTTTAAAATCATTCACGTGTTGTTAATAGAGTGCAAAAACTAAATACAAAATAAGTTCCTCTACTACCACGTTTACAAATATCCACACACGATTTGAAAAAAAAACCCAACAGCAGCCATTTTCTAAAACAACTTCCGTTTTATAATGTTTACATTGGAACACATACACACACAACTTTACTGCTTTCTACCACACTCTCGCTGTCACTTTCTCACTCTACTCTTAAACACACACACAACATAGACATGACCACACATGTAAATAATAACGGGTTATTCATTTAGGCTGTCATTTAAAGTGCCATTTATTTACGTAACGGGAGATTTTTTTAGCTATTATCTTTTTAGCAACACTGGTTTAAATAGCTCACGCACGTTTCGTGTTTTGTTTCACTGTCAAACACCTTCAGTTTGGTCTATAATTTAACCATGAATCGTCTTACAAACGAACAACGCTTGCAAATCATTGAATTTTATTATCAAAATGCGTGGCTCTGTTAGGAAAGTTCATCGCGCGCGCTTCTTCCATTTTATGGTCAGTTTAATCGGCCCACTGAAGCAACGGCTATTCGGGCTATTGTGACTAAATTTCGCACCAAATTTACATTGTTGGGGACATTAAACCACCAACACGCTTACGTAGAGTGCGAACTGAAGAAAATATCGCAGCTGTATCGGCCGGCCAGTGTTAATAATGACCATCAATTATCGATTCGTCGCCGTTCTCAGCAATTGGGCCTCTGTTACTCAACAACGTGGACAATTTTGCGGAAGGATTTAGGTGTGAAGCCTTTCAGAATACAGCTGGTGCAAGAATTGAAGCCGAACGACCTACCGCAACGCAGAATTTTTGGTGAATGGCCTCTCGGAAAGTTGGCCGAAGATCCACTTCTTTATCGAAAAATTGTGTGCAGGGACGAAGCTCATTTTTGGCTCAATGGATACGTAAATAAGCAGAATTGTCGATTTTGGGGTGAAGATCAGCCAGAAGCATTGCAAAAGTTACCAACGCGTCCAGAAAAAGTCACAGTTTGGTGCAGTTTATGGGCTGGTGGCATCATTGGATCGTACTTTTTCAAAGATGCTGCGAATCGTAACGTAACTGTGAATGGTGAGCGCTACCGTGAGATGATATCCAACTTTTTTTTGCCCAAAATGCAAGAGCTTGACGTGCATGACATGTGGTTTCAACAAGACGGTGCCACATGCCACACAGCACGCGTAACCATGGACTTATTGAGAGGCGAGTTTGGTGAACATTTTATTTCACGTTTTGGCCGCCTAGATCGTGGGATTTAACGCCTTTAGACTATTTTTTGGTGGGGCTATGTTAAAGCTCATGTCTATACAGACAAGCCCGCTTCAATTGATGCATTGGAAGACAACATTGAAGCATTTATTCGTGATATACCGGCCGAAACGTTGGAAAGAGTATACCAAAATTGGACTAAGCGGATGAACCATTTGAGGCGCAGTCGCGGTCAACATTTGCATGAAATAATCTTCAAACATTATATTATATGGACCGTACTATCGATTCAAATAAAGATTTCATACATTTTTCTGAATTTTATGTGTTTTTTTTTTGAAATTTTTTCCTAAAGCTCTTAAAAAATCACCCATTATATGGATCGTTTAACAATCGAAGAATGCGCAAAAACAGTTGAAACTGGGTATTAATCAACCTATTGTGCAAGGACTTGACAATATTACAAAGAGAGAGAGAGAGAGAAAAGACTGGAAGCGTTACAGTTGTGGTCAGGTTTGTGTATCATAGTAATCGACTAACTGCCGCAAATATAGCTTCTGGTCGAAAAATTGTGGCAATTCCATGAAATTTTTGGATTCTACGGTCTTCTCAGCAATTTGTCTTATTTTACGGCACGAGTGGAGTCCATATAAAGTCCAATTCATGCAACAATTAAGGCCAACTTACCCATCACAACGCCGTTCACATGCTAATTGAATGCTAGGACAACAGCTTTTCAATACCACCCCCAAAATGTAAGAAAATGTGGTCGAAAACTACCTTAAAGAATGGATCACCCTTTATGTTCGTTTGGGGGAGGTACACATGCAATAACAACACAACGTGTATGTTTGAGTAAACGATGGAATGTATTGGTTAATGTATGTTCTCTTCTTCTTTATTTTAATTGCATGCATACTTTCTCTTGCACAGTTAGTTACACTTTCACTCATACTCTCTGTCTCTCTATCTCTCTCTACATCACATGCTCTCTTCCGTGTATTTTTTTTTTGTTCCTCAAAGAGTACAACAAATGCTTCCTGTTTACATAAAATTTATGCTTATTTCTCTGTGTATGCGTGTGTGTATGAGTGTGTATCGTTTTTTGTCGTTTTTTCTTCTTCTTTTGGTTCGTGTTCTTTTTTGTTGTTGTTGTTGTTTTCTTATGCATATTAAATATGTATGGAATGATGGAATGAAAATTGAAATCAATGGAATGAAAGAGAAAAAGAGGGAGGGAGTGAGACTGAGTGAGAGCGTGGAGTATTGGCATCATCATAAATGTCAATAAGAATGTATTTTTTTTTTATGGTACAAAGAAGAAAATATCCATTGCTCTCTCTGGCTAAGCATAGAAAAATGAAAAATGAAAAACGAAACGAAATGAAACGATAAAAGAAATTCTTTTCAAAAAAGGCAGGCCTTAAAAAGAGTAAATTCTTATTCCAAGTTTAGTTAGTTTTTTTATTTTATTTTTTTTTATTTTTATTTTTATTTTATTATTATGATTGTTTTTCTGATGCAACAGGATCAATTATCTTATAAATTACAGCACCAGAATCAAATAAGTTACATAATACATTGAAATTATGTTAATCAAAAAATGAATTTTTGTAATAATTCCTTAACAAGCTTTTAAATCGCACTACGTTGCTAGTAAATTGAATATTTGGGGGGAGATGGTTCCAGAGATAAATGGTATATATATAAAACTGGTGAAAAGAAGCACTCTTTCGGTATTTGAATGTTCGAATATTATTGTTCCTCGCAGCCGAAGTGAATACCAATTTGTTGTAAAGAGAGTCAGGTTTTTTTGTGGTTATAATTTTATGTAAAAAAATAAGATTTTTAAGCTTCATATAGTCATCGAGGTGCATTCCGAGGACATGTACTAAATACGGAGATATATGGTCAAATCTTTTCAAAGCAAAAATATAACGAACAATATTCTTAAACGTTATGTTGAGCTTTCGTTTCAAAGTCATATTGCATCCAGCAAAAATCTCAGAGGCATATAAAAGAGAAGGAATTAAATACGTTTTTGCAATCAGCATCCTTATTCTCATGGGCGTAAAGTGTTGAGTCTGCCATAGGGTTCTAATCTTCCCATAAACTATGCCACATGCTTGATTAATGTGATCCGACCATGTCAGCGAGCTATTAAAAGTAACGCCCAAATTTTTGGCTGTATTTACCAATTGAATTTTTGTCCCATTAAGAGAAATATTCAAATTCCCTTTCAATCCCGCCGGAATTTTGCCAATTAATAAAAACTTGGACTTAATAGGATTAAGAAGTAGTCCATTAGCAGATGCCCATTGATAAATTCTATCTAAATCAAAATTTATTTCATTAATAGCAGAATTCATAGTCGTTTTCGAACAACATAGATAAAGTTGTGCGTCATCAGCATACATTTGAATTTTGGAATATCTGATCTGCAAAGGAAGGTCATTTGCATACATGGAGTAAAAAAGTGGGCCAAGTATGGGCCCCTGTGGAACACCTCTGCTTGTAAATAAGGGTGAAGAAACAAAACTACCATTGACAACTATCTGTGATCTACCAATTAGATATGAAGATATTAATTTTGTTGCGGTTGAAGAAAATTTAAACATATTGCCAATAGCAGCATTTGATGGTCAACAGTGTCAAACGCCTTTGAGTGATCAAGTAAGACCAAAAATGTTAACTTTCTCTCATCTAAATTGCCACGAATATTCTCAACCACCTCAGTTAATGCTGTAGTGCAGCTGTGTTGAGGTCTAAAACCAGACTGACGGTCTGTTAGTAGATTATTGTCGAGTATGTGTTTATAAATTTGTCCATGAAGGACAAAGTATTATGGTAGGCTGAGTATTATGGAATAAAGACCAATAAAGACGCAACATAAAATCGAGATTTGTAGACGGAAGTAAAAATGGCTTTAGCAGGTTATCCGTTAATGTAATTGATTGAAAACCCCCAATAGAAATCGAGGTTCGTAGACGGAAGCAGAGATGGCTTAAGTACGTTATGCGTTATTGCAATTGACTGAAAACCCCCAATAGAAATCGAGATTCGTAGACGAAAGTGGCAATGACTTAAGCATGTTATGCGCAGACCAATGTCAAACACAACCAGAATTGCAATTGACTGGAAACCCCAATCGAGATTCCTGGCCGGAAATGGTTTGGGCATGTTCTGCGAAGACCATTGTCAGATACAGCCATGATTGCAATTGGCTGAAATCAACTGAGATGGGAAGAAGCCCTAGCAACTTCTGGCGTTGACAGCTTGAAATAGAGGCAGCGAAGATAAATAAATCATGCAAAGACTTGAAGCCAATGGTAGCGAATAGAATTGTTGAGGTCCTCCTTAATGAAGCAAAATTAATTTTAGAAATATTGCTGCTGCCAACATTTTACTCCTTTACCGGCCTGGTTTTAATAACATGCAACTATGAATAGAAATTGTTTTTATTTGCATGCGGGCTTGGTCATGTAACGGGTGCTAATAATCATGGGACATTTAAAAATGAATTTGAAATTCTGTTTTCTACAGAAAATTCCCATTTCGTTCGGATTATAAAAATATTTCAGAAGAAAAGAAAAAAAAAAAGAAACGATTCAGTGTAAGGTAGGGAAACTAAAAATCTATAATTGATGTATGTACACTTTCGGAAAAATTCTTAAAATTCTTTTTCAAATATTGCCGTTAATCACTTTGCAATTTCAGCATGAGTTTTCATAGCCTCGATGGCGCAGTAGGCAGCGCGTAAGTCTCATAATCTTAAGGTCGTGAGTTCGAGCCTCACTCGGGGCATTTAATTTTTTTTCTTGCAAGTAGAGTACGAAGTGTATTCTTGCTTTTTTAAAGTGCTAAAAGTCAACATAAATATTAAAAACAATAAAAACATAATGACAGGTGGAAGCTGCAAATAATTATGCATTTAGCCGCTTTAAAGATAAGAAACTGGGAAGATCTATGGCTTGGCTTATCGTCTGGTTTATTATTTAATTAATGAAATATTATTTCATTTGTTTTGATTTTTGTTTTTATTTATAAAAGATTTAAAATGTTTTATTGAAGCAAAGCAATATTTTTTAAAAATAAATATGAACCTGAGTGCAAATACATTGCCGGACATTATTTTCAAAAGCTTCACTGTAAGAACTTGAGATATATATGCAAAAATCATTTGGACCCTTGGTTACGTACTCTTTAGTTAATTGATTTAGTAATCAATTACAGTAGAACACATTTATAATGACTAATGACAATATCAGTTTGGAAATACTGAAAGATATTCGTAATAATGGTACTTTACTGTAATCAATTCGATTATTTTACTTCTTCTGCCTCCGGTATCGTATAGCCTCGATGGCGCAGTAGGCAGCGCGTAAGTCTCATAATCTTAAGGTCGTGAGTTCGAGCCTCACTCGGGGCAAGTAATTTTTTTAATTGAATTCTTAATTTATTACTTAAAGTATTAAAAAATAATATATAATTTAGTTTAACAAGATTCAAACAATTTCAGCGATTTAGATTTAAAACAACAAAAAATTCTTTGCCTATTTTAAGGCAACTATATGAATTATTTTTACAGCATATTTCAGGGTGCCTTTAAAATTATTTAAGGTACAACGAAAATAATTTTTTTAAGTGGCTTAAATTCAAAATTTGTAATGAAATTACTCAAGCACAACTATTTTGTACGTATTGCAAGAAAAATAGAGTGAACATATACCATATTTGTACAACGGGTCAATTCGACCTCCGGGTTCTGTAGTTGTCTCAATTGACAAGTACACGTCCTCTAACCTATACCTCTAAGCCAGTACAATTCCATTATAAATCTCAAAAGAGCTTTAATCTCAATTCCCGCCAAAATGATCAAACCCTAGAATTCCTCTCCTCCTCTATTCGGGGTATTCAACCTACTTACTAAAGACTGAACAGTTGCACAGAAGGCCTACTATGATATCAAACTTCTCGTCATCCGCAATCAATCCCAAAGCCTTGTCACATCACAATGCTTTGAGTCCAAATCTGGACATATTAAGCTCCAGTATTAATTGGATTCTGGTTGGATTCCTACAGAGAAAATTTACTCCATGGGTTTGATATTGGGTATAATGGGATCATATTCTCCAAGCCAATTTGGCCTTCCTAAATGCCATATAAGATATTGAAGACACAAACCACATTTGAAAAGATATGTTATCTGTTAGAAATCCTTTCTTTTTAAGTTATTTCCTCCATAATTTATGCCGTCCAATTAATATTTAAAACTTTTACAATATAAGCTAACTCTGATTGTACAAACAGAGGACACACGATAAACATAATCTCTCCATGAGAGATTAAGAAAATATATTCCCATTTCTACTACTACTTCCCATGGTTATCATCTATATTTTTTTCAATTGCTTTTTATACCCACGTGTATAGCTTTTTGGCTTTTTTGCATCGTTCTTTAAAGGAAAAAAAGAAAGTGGAAACAAAAGTATGCAAGTATTCATTTTAAAATCTTTGCTCCTTAAGATATGCAACATATTTCTTGCAGTTTTATTTTCTCTTTTTGTTATTTAAAAATAAATTTGCAAGATTTTTTATATGAAAACTTAAGCAAATAAATTTTAAAACTTTCATTATTTTTTTTTTATACGATATTTGTTTTTCTTCTTCTTCAGTTTCTTTCCAATACTGAATGACTGGCTGGCTGGCTGTCTGTCTACGTGTTTTTCTTTATTTCAATATTGTTTCACTCCTCCGCCACACATACTTATACAACTCGAGGTAAATAATGAATATTGCATTTTAATATCATCCACACAAGAAAAAAGAAGAAATAAAAACACTTAAAAATCAAGGATAGGTAGCTCTGGAAATCTACAAGCGGTTGCAGTGTTGTATTCAAGCAAAGGAGCACTTTTAATGAAACATACTTTTAGGGGCTTAAAAGCTATCATACAAGTATTTGGGTGTCCGTACAAGTTCTCAATAATAAGTTCAGGATTCGTAATTGTTTTTACTTTCTGTATCTGGAAGTTTCACCTCCGTTTTCACGGATTTGTTTCACAGAGCAGAGTACGAAGTGGCTCCAATAGGATTTACAAATCTGCCCGAAATTGTAAGAACGACATCTCCCTGATAGACGAATGATCCACAACTGTGTCAACGGATAAAGCAGTACGTTCATAGGGATTCCCCTTACATGTCCTTGAAGCTCTCCAACACTGCATAGATTAACCTTTCTTGAAGCAATTTCACAGTCAATCGCTATATTCGGAATTAAGTATGAATACTAAAATCTTTTTACTTTAACCAACTCTTCGCACCTCCACTCTCCCAAGTAAGCCTGCGTTTTTGTGTCTGTTGGGTAATGCCTTATAAAAATAAAGGGTGTTTTTTAATGGATTATTCGATTGACACGAATTTTATTTATCCGAAAGATAATCTTGTGGCATTACATTTTAAATATGATTTCTGGCATATGACCGCCACTGCTGGCGCGGATGTAGTCCAATCTGGACGTCCAATTTTCGATGACTTTTTCCAACATTTGTGGCCGTATATCGGCAATAATACGGCGAATGTTGTCTTCCAAATGGTCAAGCGTTTGTGGCTTTACCGCATAGACCAATGACTTTACATAGCCCCACAGAAAGGAGTCTAGCGGTGTTAAATCACAAGATCTTGGAGGCCAATTCACAGGTCCAAAACGTGAAAGTAGGCGGTCACCAAACGTGTCTTTCAATAAATCTATTGTGGCACGAGCTATGTGACATGTTGCGCCGTCTTGTTGAAACCACATCTCCTGGACATCATGGTTATTCAGTTCAGGAATGAAAAAGTTAGTAATCATGGCTCTATACCGATCACCATTGACTGTAACGTTCTGGCCACCATCGTTTTTGAAAAAGTACGGACCAATGATTCCACCCAGCCCATAAAGCGCACCAAACAGTCAGTTTTTCTGGATGTAACGGTGTTTCCACATACACTTGAGGATTACCTTCATTCCAAATGCGGCAGTTTTGTTTGTTGACGTAGCCATTCAACCAGAAGTGCGCTTCATCGCTAAACAAAATTCGCTTATGAAAATCGCGAACAACGGTAATCTCTTGGTGATCGTGTGGCTTCAATTCTTGCACGAGTTGGATTTTGTAAGCACGCAAACCAAGATCCTTCCGCAAAATCTTCCATAAATTGGATGGATACAGATCCAATTCCTGTGCTCGATGGCGGATGGACTCATTCGGGTCTTCCTCAATGCTACGCTCTACAGCAGCAACAGCTTCTTCTGTACGCACCGTACAGCGTCTCTGGGGATGCGAATTACTAATACGAGTAAACGTGGTGCGAAAACGTTCCATGGTTAATCGAATTAACTGCTCTGATGGACAATTTTGTCGACGATAAAATGGACGTAGTGCGCGATACGTTTTCCGCACAGAACCATTATTTTCGAAATAAAATTGCAATATTTGCAAGCGTTGTTCAGGCGTGAGTCTATTCATGATGAATTGCCAAACCAAACTGAGAATAAATCACTTGACAGCTGTTAAATCGGTCGCCATCTTGAAAAGTAATGCCAACTTAAAGTTCTATACCTCTATAAAAAACACCCTTTACAAATAGAAAAGCGCCTGAAAACATGCTACAAAACATGTCACAAAAACTATTGTTTTCTCTTAAGCTTCGCACACATTCTGGCAACCTTTAAATGGTCACACTGCAATAATAACTACACCGAGTGAGTGAGCAAGTGAGTGAGTGAGTGTATGTGGCATTCATAGTATATTTTAACTGCCATTGAGGAGTAACCCAGGGAAAATTGATGACTTTTGTAATAATAAAAGATTATTTTAATACTCAGTATGAACACACAGCAGAAAAAGAAAAGTTTTTCTTCTTTTTTTTTCATAAAATATATGGGGCCAGCAAACATGAAGAAATCGTCAGTGATTTATTTACTTTTTTGGAGAGGGACTTTTTCTCTTTTTTTTTGCGTATTTGTTTGGAAATATTTTCAACGATGGTTATATCAGCTAAAATTAATACAAAAAAACTGTATATTTTATTTAAAATTTATTTAAAATATTTCAAATACGCTTAAAGAGAAAATTAAAAACGATTTTATAACGCCCGGAAACTATTTATTTTTTCCGCCATCGTTGAAAATGAATAAATAAGCGCCATTAAAAACTTTCTTTCAACTCGTTTTAGATTCTAAGAAAACAAGGCCACTAGAGAAGTTGAATAGAAAAAAAAAAGAAAAAAATATTGTTTAAATTACTGTGTTAACTTCTTGGGAGGAGAGGTCAAAATAAAATCTGCAATTAGCAGTCTTTGTTACACCATCACTCGTAAATAAAAATGCGGAAAGGAATTTGCCCAAAAAACAAGAGGACTAATTTTCTCCATTTAAGCATTTTCAAGAAGTAATTAAAAATTAAAGCGTAATAAAATAAACAACAACAAAAATTATACCCTTAAGTATGCTATAAAATTATAAATTTGGCAGCCGCCTGAAAGTATGCTATAAATATTGTAACTGAATATTAAGAAAAATATAATGAAAAGACAAATACTGAGAAAGAATTAACACTTTAGGAATAAAAAAATAAACAATAAGAACGTTATTTCTTTTTATTTCACCTGTAATTCAACGGCCAGGATGTAGCTTTGGCTTGGCTTTGATCACAAGAACCCCCTATTTTCGATGCACGAATGAAGTCATCACTTTCATATTGCAGTATATCGATTTATGAGTAGATCGTCGGATTCTCAAGATATTCTAAAGGTTTCATTATAAACATTTTTACTGCTTAGTGCACATAAGGTTGCATGATAACCTTAAGGCACTGCTCGAGATAAAAGACATATTTGTCAAGCAATAGGCATGCATTCGCAGTCTTCTCAATTTGCTCACTTGCTGATTATAAACCAAAATCAATGGTATAAATAAATGCACAGAAATATTAAATCTGACGTTCACAACTATTGATTGCTTTAAGTGAAGTGAACAAAATTAATGCCCCGAGTGAGGCTCGAACTCACGACCTTAAGATTATGAGACTTACGCGCTGCCTACTGCGCCATCGAGGCTATACGATACGGGAGGCAGAACAAGTAAAATAATCGAATTGATTACAGTAAAGTACCATTATTACGAATATTTCAGTATTTCAAATCTGATATTGCCATTAGTCATTATAATTGTGTTCTACTGTAATTGATTATTAAATCAATTAACAAAAGAGTACGTAACCAGTCATAGCTGGTGTTCTTAATAGTTGTAATAAATTTCTATTCACAACAATTTCATTTAAAAACAAAAAAAATTCGTTTCTTTACAAGACAAAGTCAAGAATTTAGAATTGTAGGGGATTTAAATTTCGCCAAAAAATTCAATGCCCCGAGTGAGGCTCGAACTCACGACCTTAAGATTATGAGACTTACGCGCTGCCTACTGCGCCATCGAGGCTATGGGCGGCCATTTTTAAATGATAAAAATCAATTTAAGGCGACAAATCTATGATTCCCAAAAAATTGGGCCCACAATAAAGCAGGTGACAAGAATTAAGGAACTAAAGACAGTGTAATGCGCAGGATTTTCCGTTAGATGACGTACTTTATGTCTTATTTCCTAGGGACACTGCAAAGGAACACAATGACGTGATGTCATTGATCACTGAAACTTGGAAAACTTTAATTTTCTATGTGTGATGTTGTTATCATTACTTGTACTGTGCCATCGAAGCTATAGCATGGTCTAATAACATAAATAAAGATGGAAATTGTGAGAGTAAACAATACAGTCAATATAAAAATATCACAACTTTATTTACTTTGCTTATTAACACTCTCCCACTCCCAATCCTATGGCCCCCCTCTATCCTCCACTAACACTAACTCTCTAACAAGAGCATTTGATTTGTTATTGTTTGGTGTACGTTGTTATCATTAACACAAATAACCTTGAAACAAATTATGCTGTGACCTTAAACACAGAGAGAGAAAAAGATAGAAGGAGAGAAGCACACAATAAGAGGACAGCAGCTAATAAAAAACAGATTGTAAATGAACAAGAATAATATCAACAAGCAACCACACATTTTTATATACAGACACTGGTAGTCAAAACTCAAGTAACTTAAATATTGTTTGCTTATGTTCCGTATACGTAAACACCATTTTGACCACCACTGTATACATATACTGAGAAAGCAAAAAAAAAATAAAGCCAACCACACAACAGCGACGAGGCACGTACTTTGAATGGTATACGAAAATAAACGAGCAAACATGACAATAATTACACGTACATACATACAGCAACAATATTAAACACGAACAACAAAACAAGAACAACAACAAAAATGAGCAGCAGCTAATTCAATGACACCTTTTAATGAGCCAAGCCAACTTATAATATTATCGATAATGTGGTGTTAGTAGTAGTAGGAGTTGTTGTTGCTGTTGCGCGTTAATGTTTATTGGTATAGAATAGAATGAAACACAAAAGAAACAGTGACAAAATAGCTATTTAATCAAGAAGATCTTAAGTGCCTCGATGGCGCAGTAGGCAGCGCGTAAGTCTCATAATCTTAAGGTCGTGAGTTCGAGCCTCACTCGGGGCATGTTATTTTTTTAATTGAATTTTTAATTTATTATTTAAAGTATTAAAAAAATAGAAGATTTAGTTTAACAAGATTCAAACAATTTCAGCGATTCAGATTTAAAACAACAAAAAAATCTTTGCCTGTTTTAAGGCAAATATATGAATTATTTTTACAGCATATTTCAGGGAGCTTTTAAAATTATTTAAGGTACAAAGAAAATAATTTTTAAAATGCCAATATTTTTAAAAATTTAGCACCAACAGACCAACTTCGATTGGAATACTTAAAACTTCTAGCCTTTAACCTAATTAAACCGATTATTTAGTACCCAAACTTTTTGTTTATGGCTTGTATATTTGTCACAGCTTTTCCCATAGCCTCGATGGCGCAGTAGGCAGCGCGTAAGTCTCATAATCTTAAGGTCGTGAGTTCGAGCCTCACTCGGGGCATTTAATTTTTTGACAAAATGTAAAAAAGGAACATTGAAGAGATCACCAAAGGCACGACTTCACATACGTACGTAAAGTAGGTCCTAGCGATGTCTTATGTCGTTTGCCAAGAGTTTTTTTTTTGTACTGTACATGGACAATTTGCTCACGATTTTAGTTATTGAAAAAAGTATTGCATATCACAAGGCTTGGTAAAATAGGAACTTATTTTTTAAAAGGAATTTTTAAATTGCTTATGAAAATGTATGTCCACCTATAGAAAACTCAGTTATTCATAGCCTCGATGGCGCAGTAGGCAGCGCGTAAGTCTCATAATCTTAAGGTCGTGAGTTCGAGCCTCACTCGGGGCATTTGATTTTTTAACAAAACTTTGGTTATTGCTGCCTATCATAAGGCGAACTAAGCCAGATACTAAATCTCGGTTTAGATGCTCAAAAAGTATCGCAAAGAACTTGGACTGTGGCCTATTATAAAGATTGACTAATTTCCGGGGGCATAAAACACAAAACTTCCGAAAATTCATTGACAAAAAAAAAATGCAGTTGCACTAAAAACAATGCATTAAAAGTTAATAAGATTCCAAAGCGCTTTTTTAATTGCCAATAGTCGATATAGTTTGTTCTGAAGTGCTTTAAAAAATCTAGGTCCCATAGCCTCGATGGCGCAGTAGGCAGCGCGTAAGTCTCATAATCTTAAGGTCGTGAGTTCGAGCCTCACTCGGGGCATTTAGTTTTTGCGAAAATTTGTATTTAAAGCCGATCACAAGAGGCCATACATGGCCTAAATGTGATCGTACTCTTGGAATAAAAATAATTTTTCCCACAGCTCTGCGACTATTTATAATTCCCTGTTAGCTATTAAGAAAATGCGCTTAAGAATTTAAAATTGCATACCATTAGGCTGCACTAATTTTAGTTGAGAAATTTTTTTTGTTAAATTTTAAACTGCACTTGGTACAAGTACATCATAACCTTTAGAAACTGCAATTATTCATAGCCTCGATGGCGCAGTAGGCAGCGCGTAAGTCTCATAATCTTAAGGTCGTGAGTTCGAGCCTCACTCGGGGCATTTGCTTTTTTTGTTGCTTTATGTTAATTTTTATTTTATTAGAATTCGTTTTGAGTACTTACCGTTTCCTTTATACCTCATTAAGGCATATGAGAAATCTGCAAAGAAAAAATTAAAGCATATTTTTAGGGAATTGTAATAGAATATTTCAGTATAATTAAAAGAGTTTTTAAAAATATTGTTTATATTTAATAGAAATCTGTAATACCAGTAGTTTATCTTCCATAATTCCCACCTTGTTTGTTTGTTGCTGTAATTTAAATAATGTATAGCATACTTTCCGGGAAAATTTATAATGCTGCCATTGTCCTAAGGAATCACAGACTTTTATGCGATTGCAGTAAATATAATTTCATGCCTAGTGCTTAATAAACACTTCGGTGGTCTATCCTTGTATTATTCTTACTAACTTACTTACTTAATTGGTCGTTACACTATGCTGACATAACGTCATCGACAACATAGCTTCAATTGCTTTGAACTTTCACCTTCTGCAGAACAGTAATGCAATGGGTTGTGAAACACTCATGGTACCAATATGTTCAGAGAGGCCATTTTCTAACTTTCTTTCTCTTCGCGAGCCAAAGTCCACAAACAGATGCTGTCGTTCCCACGGCAATCGGATCTTCGCTCCGGAACGACCCGACTCAACATCGGCCAAGGATTGTCAACCCAGCGAAAGCTGTATCAACCGGAAGTTTTTTCCCCATGAGAAAAGCTTCCGGAGACAACAGCCGAACTGTTACAACAACAACAACAACAGATGCTGTGTTTCACGTTGGTTTTTATGGGTCTTCTCCACGATTTGGCGTATTTAGGATACTCTGTTTATGGGGAATTTATCAGGTCTAAAGCCTAACTGATCAGCGTATCAGCGAAAGGTGTTAGTCGTTAACACACTATGCTTGTGAGAACCTTATGTGCGAAAGGGGGAAGGCTTATAACCCTGTAGTTGGTTTTTATGATGAGCCCTCTCTATTTCTCGACAGGACAGAGTATACTGAGGTTCCTGTCCTTAGCCATATTTTTTTCCAGTCATATTCAATAAATAAGTTGGTACGCGAAGCCTACTAGCTTGTTACCTCTAGCCTTAAAGAAACTTATGGACAATGCGGCAGCTTCTGGAATGTTCTTTGTCTTGCAGCCACCAACTGACCCTTCCCGCTGATTTGTTAACAATTCAAATTTTTCTTTTTAAAAATAATTCTTTTCATTAAAAAATTACGTTCACAAAATTTTAATTCATTCATATTTATGACATCAATTAAACAATAGAATAGAAAAAATAGGAAAAAATTAGAGAAAATATAAAACCATTGCTGATCTCTATGAACTTGACGTGAGTGAGCTTTACTATGAGAAAAAAAACTTTTTTTCTGAAAAAAAAAGAAGACAAGCCGACCAAACGACTTACTACTACCGCTTGCCTTTTTGAACCGTCATCCTGCTTAACTAGACTTCCATTCATTCATTCTTTCTTTCTTCTTTATTTTTTTTGTTTCTTTCATTCATTCATTTACGGGCCTATTCATTGCATTCATGTTGTTCAATGTCTGCTACAAAAAGTTGTGCAACTGAGGGGATCTAAAGGGTGTTTTTTATAGAGGTATAGAACTTTAAGTTGCAATAAAACAACGATGGATTATTCGACTGACATGAATTTTATTTATCCGAAAGATAATCTTGTGGCATTACATTTTAAATATGATTTCTGGCATATAACCGCCACGGCTGGCGCGGATGTAGTCCAATCTGGACGTCCAATTTTCGATGACTTTTTCCAACATTTGTGACCGTATATCGGCAATAATACGGCGAATGTTGTCTTACAAATGGTCAAGCGTTTGTGGCTTTACCGCATAGACCAATGACTTTACATAGCCCCACAGAAAGTAGTCTAGCGGTGTTAAATCACAAGATCTTGGAGGCCAATTCACAGGTCCAAAACATGAAATTAGGCGGTCACCAAACGTGTCTTTCAATAAATCTATTGTGGCACGAGCTGTGTGACATGTTGCGCCGTCTTGTTGAAACCGCATCTCCTGGACATCACGGTTATTCAATTCAGGAATGAAAAAGTTAGTTATCATGGCTCTATAAAGATCACCATTGACTGCAACGTTCTGGCCACCATCGTTTTTGAATAAGTACGGACCAATAATTCCACCCAGCCCATAAAGCGCACCAAACAGTCAGTTTTTCTGGATGTAACGGTGTTTCCACATACACTTGAGGATTACCTTCACTCCAAATGCGGCAGTTTTGTTTGTTGACGTAGCCATTCAACCAGAAGTGCGCTTCATCGCTAAACAAAATTCGCTTATGAAAATCGGGAACAACGGTAATCTCGTTTTGGGCCCATTCGACGAATCTACGCCTTACTTGATGATCGTTTGGCTTCAATTCTTGCACGAGTTGGATTTTGTAAGCACGCAAACCAAGATCCTTCCGCAAAATCTTCCATAAAGTGGATGGACACAGATCCAATTCCTGTGCTCGATGGCGGATGGACTCATTCGGGTCTTCCTCAATGCTACGCTCTACAGCAGCAATAGCTTCTTCTGTACGCACCGTACAGCGTCTCTGGGGATGCGAGTTATCAATAAGAGTAAACGTGGTGCGAAAACGTTCCATGGTTAATCGAATTAACTGCTCTGATGGACGATTTTGTCGACGATAAAATGGACGTAGTGCGCGATACGTTTTCCGCACAGAACCATTATTTTCGAAATAAAATTGCACTATTTGGAAGCGTTGTTCAGGCGTGAGTCTATTCATGATGAATTGCCAAACCAAACTGAGAATAAATCACTTGACAGCTGTTAAATCGGTCGCCATCTTGAAAAATAATGCCAACCTAAAGTTCTATACCTCTATAAAAAACACCCTTTATAAGTGCTTCATTGGTTTCCTACAGCTGTGATGTTTTTCTTTTTTTTTTATTTCATGCCCTCCTGCATTACTTTTCCTATTTTATTATCATAGTTTTGCTTTTTTTTGTTTGCAATTCGATTTACGTTTTTAAACGGCGGCTTAATTAGTTTTTGATTCTTTTGATTTCATTCACTTTAAATAATAATAAAAAACACTCTCCTCCCTCCACACTTTTTTTGTTTTTCATTCTTTATTTTAATTTTCATTTTCATTTTATTTTTAATTCAATTTCAGTTTCAATGGCATGAGTGGCATGTTGCATGAATGAATGGCGAAAATAGTCAGTCACTCTATTGTTGTTGGCGTTGGGTCTCCGGTGGCATTTTTTGTATTTTTTTTCTCTTTTCACAGCTAAAAATATTCCATAAAAATGGCAAGAGATGAACGAAAAGTACAAAGTATAGGTGTATTGTGGCTGCTTTCTCCGCTGCATGTACTTGTTGGAACATAGGGCCGCAAATATTTTCTTTTGTTTTTGTTGCAAATTATTAGCGCTGGTCTGAAACCAAGTTACGATGTTCGTTGTCAACTATTTCTCTGTATGTTTATTCATGTGATTGCAGATCTTTAGGTTTTTCAGATCTGCTGGAACTTCGTGAGTTATATTCGGCTTTTAGGCGAGTTATATAGCTTAGGCACTCATGTATAAAAATAACACGAAGAACATATAATGGGTGATTTTTTAAGAGCTATAGGAAAATTTTTCAAAAAAAAACACATAAAATTCAGAAAAATTCATGAAATCTTTATTTGAATCGATAGTGTACGGTCCATATAATTTAATGTTTGAAGATTATTTCATGCAAATGTTGACCGCGACTGCGCCTAAAATGGTCCATCCGCTTAGTCCAATTTTGGCTTACTCTTTCCAACATTTCGGCCGGTATCTCACGAATAAATGCTTCAATGTTGTCTTCAAATGCGTCAATTGAAGCGGGCTTGTCCGTACAGACATGAGCTTTAACATAGCCCCACAAAAAATAGTCTAACGGCGTTAAATCGCACGATCTAGGCGGCCAATTGACCGGTCCCGAACGTGAAATAAAATGTTCACCGAACTCGCCTCTCAATAAGTCCATTGCTACGCGTGCTGTGTGACATGTGGTAACATCTTGTTGAAACCACATGTCATGCAAGTCAAGCTCTTGCATTTTGGGCAAAAAAAAAAGTTTGATATCATCTCACGGTAGCGCTCACCATTCACAGTTACGTTACGATTCGCAGCATCTTTGAAGAACTACGGTCCAATGACGCCACGAGCCCGTAAACCGCACCAAACTGTGACTTTTTCTGGATGCATTGGTAGTTTTTGCAATGCTTCTGGCTGATCTTCCCTTCCAAAATCGACAATTCTGCTTATTTACGTATCCATTGAGCCAAAAATGAGCTTCGTCGCTGAACACAATTTTTCGATAAAGAAGTGGAACTTCGGCCAACTTTCCAAGAGCCCATTCACCAAAAATTCCGTGTTGCGGTAGGTCATTCGGCTTCAATTCTTGCACCAGCTGTATTTTGAAAGGCTTCACACCTAAATCCTTCCGGAAAATTTTCCACGTTGTTGAGTAACAGAGGCCCAATTGCTGCGAACGACGACGAATCGATAATTGATGGTCACTGGCCGCTACAGCTGCGATATTTTCTTCAGTTCGCACTCTACGTAAACGTGTTCGTGGTTTAATGTAAAAACAATATAAATTTGGTGCGAAATTTAGTCACAATAGCCCGAATAGCCGCTTCAGTGGGTCGATTAAACTGACCATAAAATGGAAGAAGCACGCGATGAACTTTCTTAACAGAGCACGCATTTTGATAATAAAATTCAATGATTTGCAAGCGTTGTTCGTTTGTAAGACGATTCATGGTTAAATTATAGACCAAACTGAAGATGTTTGACAGTGAAACAAAACACGAAACGTGCGTGAGCTGTTTAAACCAGTGTTGCCAAAAAGATAATAGCTAAAAAATCACCTGTTATATATACATTCTCCCTCAAGAACACTCATCAGACTGTTTACTGTACCGTATAAAGGGCAAGACAAAGCAGGCGAGTGAGGCAGTAAAGTTCAGTCAGTCTTGTATGAAGATGCGGTGTGTCTGAAGAGAGTAATCGTGGTTTGAAGATCACCGATACAAAGATCTGTCGAATAGTTGTCTAGTAATTGTTATTGTTTATGCAAAAGAGTGCCAAAAAGAATAACAAACAAAGCAATTGTTGTTGTATACACCAAGTTGTGAACAGTGGCACACAGAATTGTTCGAATAATAATGAATTTCAATTAAAACTAAACACAAATTTATTTTTAATTTATTTTCAATCTACGAGCTAATATTTTAAACGTTTTTAAAAGTGAAAAACGTAACAATATGTATTTAGCTTAGCCTCTACCCGGAGGCTGAAAGTAAGTCATTTTAGCAATTAATTTCAGAGACAATAAAAATAATTAAGAAAAAAAAATGGAAGCATACAAAGTATAGTGAGAAGGAAAACAGAAGAAAACGAGGAAGAAACCAAACTCTCAATAGCAAATTGAAAAATCTTCAATCAAACAACAGAGATGTCTCTTCGTCTCGGTACAGCCGTTTACTTACAGTAGAAGCCCGCCCAGCGGGCCATCTAGGATAGGATAGGATAGGCCTCCAGAGATTTCCTTACAGGAATAGATGTTATAGTTATACCTCTAATATGCGGTCATCAGCTCCTCTTCTTATATGTATGTAAGTTTAAAAGAACATCACGTCATTACATCATATTCCATGCTGTAGGGGGCACACAATAAATTGTGAATAATACTGATCCCACCATAAATAAATCATGAACGGCTAAAGGAGACAGCAAACCAAGGAGAGGGAGAGAGATTTTAATGCAAGGAAATGCTTTTTGTTTCATTTTTTTTTTTATTAAAAATACCTCGGATTTATTTTACTTTTTAGAATAGTTTTTATCCTTTTTTACGATTTTTTTCTGTTGTTGTTGAACTGCATACACAATTGCCAGGTCGGTGTGCACTTTTAAGCTGGTTAAACAATAAATCACGTTTTAAAGCTGGATTTTAAAGTTCAATGCAACAAGAAAATAACGTTGAATAATCGAACAAAAACAAATCCACGCGATAGATATGTAGTTAACGGCACATGTGGTGGCGTGGCTAAACAGTAAAAACTTTACAATAAAAATCTCAGCCTAAAAGTAGGCAATGAAAAAAAATATTTCGATGGGTTAAAGAGAGTTTTTTGTTTGTAGGTGACTTTGCATTGATAAGATACAAAGAGAGAGAGAGAGAGAGAGAGAGAGAGAGAGAGAGAGAGAGAGAGAGAATATATATGTGTGTTCGGTTAAGTGTGTTGTTGTTTTTTGTCATGTGTTAAACACGTTGTGTGTGTGTGTTAGTATTTGTTAAAACCTAAACGATTCCTTGTTAAATTCATGTGCTGTTCAAAATTCATTTGAATGTTAAACTATCAAGCCTTGATAGGCTGGTGTGCGCGTGTGTATGTATGTGCGGATGAAAGTGTTTCTGTATGTGTTTAGTTATGTAAATACATACAATGAATATGAATGTCTAATATGGCTGTATGTCTGTATGTTAGTATGTGTTTAAAAGCCTTGCAACTATTTATACAAGTACCAGTACATATTTGTTAACAGGGTGTGGCCTACATTTTCTGGTTTCCATAAAAATTTTCAATTTGAAACCCAAATGAAAACCTATAGTTTGTTAATTTACCTTATTGCTATACCCTGTATGGGATTTACATTTAATTGCGTGCGTGTGTGTTGCGTTTTTAGGTAAATGCGTTGTGTTGGCATTAAATAAACATACAATGCCAGCATTTGCATGTTCAGTTGAGTTTTATTTTGTTTTCTTTTGGTGGCTTATAAAAATTGTCTGCATTTTATAGTGATAATTTTGGGTTTTTTGCTTATTTTACATTGTGTTTGAAAACCGGGTGTTTCACTACCAGCATAAAACCCGGCATTATTGCAAATCTCCTGGAGCTGGCAACAATAAAGCAAACATGGTTACTAAATGTCTGTAATCGATCTTTTGAAAATCGTAAAATACATGCTAAGCATACTTTTTAATACAATAAAAAAAAGTAAAGCATACGTTAGGAAGGAGAATGTTTAAAACCAAGTAATATAACCTCATATAAGTCGCTTGAAAATCAAATCAATGTGTTTAAAAATCATAAAACACATGCTGAGCTGTAATAACAGGTGTTCGGCATCAAAAAAATTGAAAGATAATTAAATAAAGCATACTTTAGGGATCGAGAAAATATTTGCAATTATGCTATTAAATACAGTTCCTTGAAAACCAAATCGATGTGTTTTAAAATCATAGAGCACACGACGAGGAAATTTTTTAATACATTCAAAAAGTAAAGCATATTTTAGGGATAATTAAAAATATTTCAAACTACGTCTGTAGTAAGTGTTAAGCTTCTTGGAAAGAAAATTAATGTGTTTAAAACTCATAAAATGCATGCTGAGCTGTAATGACAGGTGTTTGGAAGTAAAAATTAAAAAAAATTAAATAAAGCATACTTTAGAGACAGAAAAATATGTCAGACTAAAATTGGAGAATTAATAACGAATTACATATCTACGTCCCTTAAAAACACAATCGATGTGATTAAAAATCATAAAACACATGCTGAGCAAAATAACTGGAGTTTGAGGTAAAAGCTTGAAAGAAAATTTAATAATAAAGCATACTTTTAGGACTTTTAACATAAGCCGTTAAGCTTTTGGTGACCATACCTCTTAGGATAAGATGGGAGAGAGTGAATTATTTGTTAAAGCAGAGCAAGTTTGGCGATGTTCTTTAGGCATCTGATCGATTTGGAGACTGAGGAAAAGCAATTCTTATCTAGATTTTTTATATCTTGGAGATGAGGAGAACTACATCAGCCGCCTTAGTACTCATTTTCCAGTTCAGCTGGAATTGCATTGATAAGGAGTTAGAAAAGGGCGAAAAAATACCCCAATAGCAGTCGCTGATCACCTTCTTTGACGTCTTGCAGTTGCTTATGGAAGAAGTGATCGTTTTATATATTAGCATCCACGATCGTGGCCGACACGTTTTATTATAAGGTTGAGAACATTTTTCAATCAATATTCTTCAATATTAAGAAATGGTAGACGTATTTCCTGCCCTACAGTGATCTCTCAATGATAAAGCTAGTCCAGTAGAAGGTCCCTCAATTCCACACTTTTTAATAACGTATCTTGAATGGTAGTAAGAAAGCAGGAAAATAGCAGGAATGAAGGATTCTCATTGCTAATCTATCATGAATATTCTAAAGCCTACTTTAAGCCTCTCAATTTGCATATTTGGTTTAATGTAGCATACTTCCAGGATTTTTCGATGCCTTGTTTTAAACTCTCTTCGAACCCACTCGGTCTTATTAATTTTTCTTTTCTGATTACTTGGCAAGAATTGTAAGCATATTCATAAAAAATAATATTTTATGGTCGCGCAAACCATTGCATTTTCTTCCGTCTCTATTTTCTCTCTCCCTCTTTTTCGAACAAGAAAATGTTGCATACTTTTAAGCAATGACAATTTACAACAACACGTTGGTTTTGTTTTTTAATAAAAGAATACATGGTTTAAAAACTAAAAGAAAGCATTAAAATTCAACTGAGTGGATAAGATAACATTTAGCTGTGGCAAGTAAGAGAGCGAAAACGAACACACTCACATAAAATTAAAGCATACTTTTAGGTGTTAATCCAGAAACAGAAAAATAAAACTGGATTTTTTCGCAAATATTTAAATGACATTGAAAAAATGGATGGCTTAAAGGAAAAAAAGCTTTAAAACTTACAAAAAAAAAAACAGCTTAGATAAGGTAAAGGTAGGGGTTAAAATTTTAAATTGTAAAGCAGAAAGAATTTTGTATTTAAACAGAAATTAAAGCATACTTTTGGGGTAAAAAGTTTTTCATAGGCTATAATTAAATGCTTAAAACAATTTTTACAAACCTAATGAGTTCAGGTTAATTACAATTTAAATATTTTAAATGGCATGTGAAACTAAAAATAAAACATATTTTAAGGCTTCAAAAAAAAAAATGAAAAACAAAAAACACATACAACACGAAGTTTAAAGGTCAGATTTAATTAAAAAATGTATAACAAACAAGTAGAGTTCACTTTTAGGTACTCAAATGGCTATAGGTTACGATGAACGTAAGCCCTTATTGTGGACAATTGCTTTGACAGCAATCCAATTGGATTATTTTTAATTGGGAAACATGTCTCTATCACAGATTATTTAATAATATTTTATATTTTTAATACACGTTTTAAAATTGGTCTTACATTCCTAAATTTCTTAAACGACAGAAGACAGCTTTAAGAAATAAAATGTTTATGAGAACATGGGAACAATACCACATGGATTCATAGGAATTTAGATTAAAATGTAACAAACAATTCTAGGAAGACACTCTCCTTTTGTTTCTCTTACTGTTATTCGCTTATAGTCTATGAAAACCTCTCATATTTATTCATTGAAAAGAAGAAAACAATTTCCATACAATTTGCAACCTTATTTAACAGGCTACACGTGTATGAGAAACGCATGAGAAATATTAACGAAAGAATTGTAGAAATACATTTAATTAGCTGGAGTTAGATGAACTATACTATACATAAATATTATATAATATATATAAGAGTTTGTAAAGGGTGTTTTTTATAGAGGTATAGAACTTTAAGCTGGAATTACTTTTCAAGATGGCGACCGATTTAACAGTTGTCAAGTGATTTATTCTCAGTTTGGTTTGGCAATTCACCATGAATAGACTCAGGCCTGAACAACGCTTGCAAATAGTGCAATTTTATTTCGAAAATAATGGTTCTGTGCGGAAAACGTATCGCGCACTACGTCCATTTTATCGTCGACAAAATCCTCCATCAGAGCAGTTAATTCGATTAACCATGGAACGTTTTCGCACCACGTTTACTCTTATTGATAACTCGCATCCCCAGAGACGCTGTACGGTGCGTACAGAAGAAGCTATTGCTGCTGTAGAGCGTAGCATTGAGGAAGACCCGAATGAGTCCATCCGCCATCGAGCACAGGAATTGGATCTGTGTCCATCCACTTTATGGAAGATTTTGCGGAAGGATCTTGGTTTGCGTGCTTACAAAATCCAACTCGTGCAAGATTTGAAGCCAAACGATCATCAAGTAAGGCGTAGATTCGTCGAATGGGCCCAAAACGAGATTACCGTTGTTCCCGATTTTCATAAGCGAATTTTGTTTAGCGATGAAGCGCACTTCTGGTTGAATGGCTACGTCAACAAACAAAACTGCCGCATTTGGAGTGAAGGTAATCCTCAAGTGTATGTGGACACACCGTTACATCCAGAAAAACTGACTGTTTGGTGCGCTTTATGGGCTGGGTGGAATCATTGGTCCGTACTTTTTTCAAAAACGATGGTGGCCAAAACGTTACAGTCAATGGTGATCGGTATAGAGCCATGATTACTAACTTTTTCATTCCAGAATTGAATAACCATGATGTCCAAGAGATGTGGTTTCAAAAAGACGGCGCAACATGTCACACAGCTCGTGCCACAATAGATTTATTGAAAGACACGTTTGGTGACCGCCTAATTTCACGCTTTGGACCTGTGAATTGGCCTCCAAGATCTTGTAATTTAACACCGCTAGACTACTTTCTGTGGGGCTATGTAAAGTCATTGGTCTATGCGGTAAAGACACAAACGCTTGACCATTTGGAAGACAACATTCGCCGTATTATTGCCGATATACGGCCACAAATGTTGGAAAAAGTCATCGAAAATTGGACGTCCAGATTGGACTACATCCGCGCCAGCCGTGGCGGTCATATGCCAGAAATCATATTTAAAATGCAATGCCACAAGATTATCTTTCGGATAAATAAAATGCATGTCAATCGAATAATCCATTGTTGTTTTATTGCAACTTAAAGTTCTATACCTCTATAAAAAAAACACCCTTTATAAGGGTTAATATAAGAGTTAGTATAAGAGTTTGTTTAAAATTTCGTTTAAGAATTTGCATAAGCCACGTGTATTAAGTATTAACAATCATAGATTTGCAGTTCGACCTTAAGTTAACTAGGACAAAGTGTATAAGAGTTTGTATAACAGTTTGTATAAGATATCGTATCAAAATTTGCATAAGCCACGTGTATTAAGTATAAACAATCATGGTGCATGAATATACAGGGTGGCTGATATATAATGCAGCAAAGTAAAGCGGTATATTTTTTAATTTTATTGTTCAAAAGCAAAAAATGTTGAAAATAACATCAAATTTTAGAATCAGTTTAGATTTGTTCGAATTGGCCACCTTTGGTACGAATTATGGCCTTCAAACGGCCGACAAAGCCATCATAGGCTGCACGAAAGTGGCTCTGCGGTATTTTGGCCTATTCCCTTGAGATGATCGACACTTTGATATTTTTTTAGTGAGAACCTTACTCTCCAAAATGCCCCAGGCGCAAAAGTCCAATGGATTGAGATCCGGAGATTTTGGTGGCCATTGTGCGGTAGAAATGAAGCGAGGAACCTCCTTTTTATGCTATACTTGGTTGACGCGTGCTGAGTGCGGTGGTGCTGAGTCCTGTCCGAAATGTTTGTCTGCCCAGGGCTTTAATACTGTCTTTAAGACGTTTTCCCGATAATATTCGGCATTTATTTTGACCCCACGGTCGATGAATACGAGCGGGGAGCGACGATCGGCCGTTACGGCGGCCCACACCATTACCATCGGCGGCGCTTGAGTTCTGGTGGCCAATCGCAGGTGTAAATTTTCAGCTGACCTCTTTGGCAAGTAAACCCGATCATTTTGTTAGAACACAAACTGCTCAATTTGGAATGGCTTCTCATCGGAGAAAACCAAATTCGGTAACTGGCCACTTTCGTGCAAGCGAAGTAACTCCTTGGCTTTTTCCAGTTTAACTTTTTTGGAACTTGCACTTTTTGGAACTTCAATGGCTTTAGTCTAAGCTCATTTTTTAATATGTGTTGCATCCGTTCTCGCGATATGTTCAGCTCACGGGCAATTTTTCTACCACTGCGGCGGCGTGGATTTCGATCAAATCTGGCCTTCACTTTTCGGATCATTTCTGGTGTTGTTACCGTTTTTTTTCGTCCACTTTTTGGACGCGTTGCAACACTGCCAGTATCACGGTAACGAGTAATGGTACGAGAAGCAAAAGATTTTTTCACATTTAAATGCTGGAGGACTCTAACGATAGCCACCTGTGGTTTTCCAGCCAAATATAAAGCAATCACACTATCACGCTTGAATTCGATCAAGAATAACTTTTTTTCTGAATGCAATAAATCAAAATGCTTTTGTAAGCTTGTAAATAATAAAATGAACTGTCAGTGGAATAAATCTGTCAGCTGTCAGACGAGCGGTTTACAAATGATAACAACCTGAAGTTGGTTGCAATACATATCAGCCACACTGTATTTGCAATTCGATTTTAAATTGCCTAAGACAGAGTGTATAAGATTTCGTACAATTCGTTGAATTGATATTTTTAGGCCTTTGGATTTAGAAAGAAATACACTTGAAAGAATACACTTTACTTGTCGTATTGCCAATATATGTATGTGGTTGAGTATAAGAGTTCGTATAAGAGTTTTATACTAGTATACATATATTTCTTCACTTATTTTTTATACTTTATATGCTTAAAATGCAGAAAGCAACCAACACTGTCATAAAAATAAAACACGTGTATCAATCAGGAAAACGAGTTCATCATTGTGTCTAAATAATATACGTATCAGAAGTAAAGTAAAAAAGGAAATAAAATCGAAAACTAATAGGAAAATATAATGAGAATAAAAACTGGATCAGAAAATGTATTAAAACTGCCTTGGAAAACAGAGGAGAAAGTCATAAACAAAAAACTATTGGTGTTGAATTCTGAGAAACAGCTCTGGAATTTTTTTTGCTGCATATGTGCAAGAGAAACTTTAATTATATTGTATATATGTATGTGTATATATAGTATAAGTATATTTTATTTGAACAAGAAATTATAACAGCATTTACAAAAATATTGCATTAGAAAATATTATATTTTATGTTAAAACTGAAAAAACAACTTAAAGTATGCTTCAGTAAAAATGTAAATAAAAGCCTAAGGTTAGGCAAAGTTCGTTTTGAATATATTACAAAATATTGCGTTACACCGGAGGCCTGATATCAGACTACATTGGAGGGCGGTAAAACTGGTATTCATTCTCTATAGGGAACAGATTAAACACGACTCTGCAGAAGATTAAAGGCTAATCAGTCAAATACGTGCTGTCGTATATAAATTAAAAATATAACGTGATAAATAGGCCTTTTAAATACGAAAGTAGTTCTATTATGTAATTTACATTCAAAGAAATATATGCTTTTAAGAAAAATATCTAAAAACTGTTTTGTTTCGATTGCATTAATTTTTTTTTTGCAATTTCTATTCTCCTAAAACTATGCAGTATTATTTAAATTTAAACTATTATGTCTAAATTGCTAAAGCAATTATTCATCATTTAAAATGGTTTAAATAAAAGGCTTTTAATTAAGAAAATTGTATTTAAAATGCTTCAAATTTATCAAAACTGTCGTAAATCAATAATCCCTTAAAGTATACTTTATAATTAATTGAATATTATCACAAGACGAATTATGTAAACTTATGAAATATGCCTTAAAATAGGCTTTAAATTCTATATTTAAACCTAGAGAATAAATAAATATATACATTGATTTGATGAGTTAATATTTGTTATGTATGCTTGTGTGAAAAATATTTTTAAAGATAAAAATATAGGGGAATATTATGACCGCTCACACTAACTCATAAACAATCAGAATTTGATGTGGCTGATTAAAGATATTCATGCAATAGAGGCACTGTAAAATTCTAAGCTGGGCAGGACATTGGTATTGTTGACACTGAGCAGCATACTGAGGTTTGTCAGTTAACTAGCCTTAGAAAAGACGTTATAGGGATAACTTATAAAGTATGAGGGGAGTACAATAGATCTTATGGTCGCTACCCCTAATAAATATTGGCGGCCAGAAAGGAAATGTGAGCTTGTTTACCACATTTTAATCAAAATTTTTAATAATACGTGTCGTATTGTTTAGATTCCCATGTACATTTCATATCTCAAATGTTAGTAAAAATAGAAAATATATGATTTAAATATTATTTCATGACTGCAATATTATCTCATTAGTTTTGTTTTTTTTTTTAATTTCCTTAAGGTGTCAAGAAGTTATTCGTTTTTTTTTTTTCTATAACACTTACAGCAATATAATCACATTAGCCTTCTAAAAAAATATAAAAATATAAACTAAACTATGCCACCACAAATGCTTTTTAATACTTGGAAATAGCAGTAGCAGTATAGCAGTAATAATAATAATAACTTTAGCCTAAAAGTGTGCCATGGATTTTTAAATATTTTATAGCCTAACTGCCTGCCATACATGTTGACTTACGGCTGAGTTGAGTGTTATATTTTCAGCACATATTTATTTACTGTAAGTAACTATAACACAGTGAGAACAGAGAGTAAGAGTGAGAAAAAAGGGAGAGGGAGAGAGAATGTATGGTAGATGTGTGATGAGCTGAAACACTCTTAACAACACAATTTAAAGTGTAACAGAAAGCAATTCATTTTTACTTTCTCTTGCTCTCTCTCTCTCTCTCTCTCTTTCTTGTTTTTGCGTTGAAACAAAAATTAATTTTTTTTAAAGCAGCACCAGCAGTTATACCACACATGATTAAAAAAGTTTTAGGCAGGGAAAGAAGGGGGCCGGGCGGGCATTATATTTTTTTGCTTCTGTCTAACAAGAAAATAACTGTGAGAAATAGAAGCAAAAAAAGAAATAAAAATATGAACATGAGTTTCGTTGTAGTACATAGAATATAGGGATGGATGGATGAAATAATTTTTAGGAATTTTTCTTTTTTTGGGCCATAAAACTGGGCTCTAAGGCCTGGCAAACACAACTAAATTCTGTCGAAATTGTTAAAGGAAAAAAAAAGAAAATAAGATCTGTTGTTGCAGTCTGGCATATATTTTTATAAGGGAAAAATAACTGTGAAAGTTATTGACAGCTTAGGAGGATTATATGGTACTCCCTACAGTTCGGTTTCTTTCATTCATGAACTTATTGGTCACAGCTAGAACTCTCTCTCTCTCTCGTATAGTATTCGTTGTGTATTTAAGACATGAATAAAGAACCAGAAACAATGATAACTATAGAAGAAAATATTATGATATTTGTGGATAACCAGACCACGATACATGCTCTAACATCAGTCAGCTCAACCGCGAAGTTGGTCACCTGACTTACGGTGAAATTGAGGCGTCTAAAGTGGTGCATCGTCCATGGTAGGCTGTTTTGGGTTTCTGGACACTGTAATGACAATGTCGATTAAAAAATTGATGAACTTGCATATAAGCGAACATTACTTACAGCGTAGTTATTAGTCATTACAACACCTTAGTCTTATTTACAACCTAGCTTCTCACACCACCCACATTGTGTGAGCATTTATTTTATCTACGAATGTCAGGACCTACAATTTGAAGTGGACTAGGAACGACAGGTTTGAGAAACATTTCAATGGAATTTTATTTTACTCTCAGAGTTTTTGCCAGAAGGCTGCTGAGAGGAAGTCGCCAAAAGAAATAACGGGTGTTTTTTTATAGCTATTATCTTTTTGGCAACACTGGTTTAAACAGCTCACGCACGTTTCGTGCTTTGTTTCACTATCAAACATCTGCAGTTTGGTCCATAATTTAACCATGAATCGTCTTACAAACGAACGACGCTTGCAAATCATTGAATTTTATTATCAAAATGCGTGCTCTGTTAAGAAAGTTCATCGCGCGCTTCTTCCATTTTATGGTCAGTTTAATCGACCCACTCAAGCAACGGCTATTCGGGCAATTGTGACTAAATTTCGCACAAAATTTACATTGTTGGACATTAAACCACCAACACGCTTACGTAGAGTGCAAACTGAAGAAAATATCGCAGCTGTATCGGCCAGTGTTAATGATGACCATCAATTATCGATTCGTCGCCGTTCGCAGCAATTGTTCCTCTGTTACTCAACAACGTGGAAAATTTTCCGGAAGGATTTAGGTGTGAAGCCTTTCAAAATACAGCTGGTGCAAGAATTGAAGCCGAACGACCTACCGCAACGCAGAATTTTTGGTGAATGGGCTCTTAGAAAGTTGGCCGAAGATCCACTTCTTTATCGAAAAATTGTGTTCAGCGACGAAGCTCATTTTTGGCTCAATGGATACGTAAATAAGCAGAATTGTCGATTTTGGAGTGAAGATCAGCCAGAAGCATTGCAAAAGTTACCAATGCATCCAGAAAAAGTCACAGTTTGCTGTGGTTTATGGGCTGGTAGCATCATTTGACCGTACTTCTTCAAAGATGCTGCGAATCGTAACGTAACTGTGAATGGTGAGCGCTACCATGGGATCATATCCAACTTTTTTTGCCTAAAATGCAAGAGCTTGACTTGTGGTTTCAACAAGACCGAGCCACATGCCACACAGCACGCATAAAAATGGACTTATTGAGAGGCGAGTTCGGTGAACATTTTATTTCACGTTCGTGACCGGTCAATTGGCCGCCTAGATCGTGCGATTTAACGCCTTTAGACTATTTTTTGTGGGGCTATGTTAAAGCTCATATACTATACAGACAAGCCCGCTTCAATTGACGCATTGGAAGACAACATTGAAGCATTTATTCGTGAGATACTGGCCGAAATGTTGGAAAGAGTATGCCAAAATTGGACTAAGCGGATGGACCACTTGAGGCGCAGTCGCGGTCAACATTTGCATGAAATAACATTCAAACATTAAATTATATGGACCGTACTATCGATTCAAATAAAGATTTGATGCATTTTTCTGAATTTTATGTGTTTTTTTTTTTGAAAAATTTTCCTATAGCTCTTAAAAAATCACCCATTATATTTTCATATTCCTTTGTGTTAGAAATGTTTCAGCTGAGGTTCGAACCACAGGCTTCCGCATAACAAGCCAACACACCACCTACCAGACTACGGCTACTGTGGTCTTGCCCCGGTAAATTCTCAATGCTACTAACATGTATTTAAGAAGCTAAAAGGACTTCAGAGTTATTTATTCAAATTATTCTCTACAAAACTTATTTACTGACACTTCAAAACCGTTTAATATTTGAATAAAAAGAGAAAACCCAGAGAATGATGCCTTAAAGTAGGCTTTAGTCTTTTAAACTAAAAACATTTGAAGCAAAACAACAAAACAAAACGGAAAAAAATGTCACTAAAAACCAATGACAATAACATACGAACCCATCTAAATAGTGAACAGTGAAGGGTAAATATTTTGGGGGACAAAAACAAGGCTAAAGTTTGTCACTCTGAATAAAGAAACGAAAATAAAAACGAATGAACAGAAAAGCATACACTTTGTATTTCTTTTCTTATATTTTTGAAAAAAAAAAATGAAAAAAAAAAAAAAAGAATTTTTATTTGAAAAGCAAAAACAACAACGACAATAACAATAACAAACAAAGAAAAACAAGAGAGAGAGAGAGAGAGAGAGAGAGACTCGGGTAAGGTCAAGTATCATCCATACATTGTACACACACTGCATGCATACACAAGCACTCTCATGCAATTGGCAGCAGCAATACAAAGTAAAATAAATAACTGCAAGCGAGAAAGAGAGAGAGAGAGACACAGAGAAAGGCAGAGAGAGGGCGACAACAACAAAAAAACAGATAATAAAACAGTAAACAAACTAAAGGGGATACAAACCATCTTCATGAGCAAAAAAAGAAAAGAATAAAGAAAAATGCTCAAGTAAATGTTCACATAACAACGAAAGTGAATGAAAGCCAGGAGAAAGAGCGAGAGAGAGAGAGAGCAAGAGACAAAGCATTTGTATGAATATTTTTCGTAGCCTACTTTAAGGCAGACAATTAGTAGAAGAAAAATATGTCGTGAATGAAATGAAAACAAAAAACAAACTTTTTCAAAAAGTTTAAATTAAAAACAAAAAAACATACAAAATCTATGGAAATTATACTTTGCGTTTTACTTTTTTCTTTGTATTTATTTTTATAAGTTTAAAGAAATAACGGAAACCATAGTTTTGTATTTGTTTTTTTCTTTTTTTTTTCTTATTAAGGAGGCCTATTTATTGTGTAAACAATCTTGGGCACTGGCAAGTAGGGCGTTTAAAATTCAATTTAAAAACAAATTTTGAAGAAACCAAACAGATATTGAGGTCCTTAACACTCCTTTAAGTATAAGAGGGATCTGAGTATTTATGGGTTTAAGGGTTTTGATTAAAAATTCTCAATTCTTATTCAGGGATGTCACAGAATCCAATAATGTCGGAATTGAATTTGAAAACGACACAAAAATCAATTTGGTGTCATACAATCCAAGATTATCGGTTTTGTTTTCGAACTTGAATAAGTATCGGTTTTAGGTGTCACAGAATGTCTTTTTATCGGTTTTGTTATTGGAAATAAATCAATCATCTGCAGACTTCTTCGTCTGTCCTATTCAAAAGCGGTCTCTCTCAATATTGGGAAGGATAGCCAAATACATTCAAGTCTCCGTAGTCTAGTAGGTAGTGTGTTGGCTTATTAGACGTAAGGCCCGGGTTCAAACCCCAGGCCAGACATCAAAATAAAATACAAAAAGTATTTCTTCGGCGACTTCCTCTCGGCAGATTTCTGGCAAAAACTCTGAGAGTAAAAAAAATTGCCATGAAAAGTTTCTCAAAAATCTGTCGTTCGGAGTCGACTTTAAACTGTACGTCCCGCCGCTCATGTATAAAAAGTATAATAGTATGTATATAAAAGTATAGCCAAGTAGCAAGTAATAAGATAAGATCCTTAACTTGAGGAAAACATGAAATACCCATGTGTTTCTATATCGCATTTGCTAATCCTGCTATTCATAGGACTTTGTGTGAGCAGATGGCCTGGCTGTGGTTAGTTGGATACATCAAGTGGTCGGAATTTACCGGAAGAGTACTCGAAGAAGTAAGATTGTGTAGCGCAGGAGAATGCGCGAAATACTTAAGACACACACTTTATTACAAATTCAGAAACGTAGCATATGTGCACTGTTAAGCTCAGACTAAAACCTCGTAGTTACCTTTAAAGGAAAATAACATCTTCTGACAAGATCTTCTAGTGACCGAAACTGAAATCAATGGCAGGTGAGGGTAAAACTTCTCATCCACTGTTTCTGAAATGGTTTTTGATTGAGTCAATGCTCTTTTCAAATGAATTAATTGTTGCTTGTACAGGTTTCCCGTAATAGTCTGGCCCGGCTTTAGTAGTTCATAGTGGATCACACACTTCTGATTCCATCCAATGAATATTTTTATTGGACGCAGATTTTGCTTGATGTACTCGGTTCTCAAGCATGATCTTTTGGGCTTGGAACAAACAGCATTCCAGATATGCAAAATTGTCTTTCAAGTCTCCTAGTTTCAGTTGATGTGGTAAGCTGCCTCCGGCAACTCCAGTGGGTTGCTACAATCTCGCTGTATTTGTCTTTTCACCTTTTCTGAACACTCTTCCTCTAGCAACAAAATCTTATTTTGTTATTTATTTATTTAAAAAGATTTATTTTTTATTAAGAATGCTTTATATTTTGCCAAAAAGAAAATTAATAAAAATTGTAAATAAATACACAAATGTAAACAACAGCTGTTTCGAACATCGGTTTTATTTCAATTCGAAAATAACAAAACCGACTTGGTTTTGTGACACCAAATGAATCCAATATTGGTTTTCAAAAACGACAGAAGGCAAAACCGACTTGGATTCTATGACACCCCTGATTATGTCTTTTACAGAGATTACTGGATTACCAGCTTTGTCATCAACAATAACGCAGTCTTAGTTTCTATGGATGTCTGCTTCCCTCCTCGCAAACTCACCTGTCTGCTGATTACATTATCCTAAAGCATCACTTTCCCTTTCTAGCTTATTCAGCTTGCTTAGAAATTCCAATCCTCAATTCCAATTTCGAAAGGTGACTTCAAACAAGCCATTTCCCTTCCTTTCCTTGCTACAAGGCGAAGTTTAATTTAGCACACCTTGTTTAACAAGATATTTTACCGCATAAGTATTTATTTTGCGGGGCTTGTACTGTATTCTGTACCAGTCTACTAAAGGGTCCGCCAAATAACTTTTTTTTTTTTTGAAAATGCTTTAAAAAAACTACTGAATATTTTCTCAAATTTATTTTTTTATTTGAAAGTACAATCCTTCCGGTTAATAATGGAAAATAATTTCATTCAAATGGCTGCCCCGGCTGGCCATGCGGTAGCCTACACCAGAAGATGCCGATTTTGGCAAAAAAAAAATCATCTTTTCAGATGCTGCTCATTTTGATCTTGGCGGGTATGTAAACAAGCAAAATTGTCGCATTTGGGGCACAGAAAACCCGCACGCATACATTGAAAAGCCGACGCACCCAAAACGAGTCACTGTTTGGTGCGGATTTTGGTCCAGAGGCATAATTGGGCCATTTTTCTTCGAAAATGAGCAAGGAGTGGCCGTTACAGTCAATGGCGATCGTTATCGGACCATGTTGAACGAATTTTTGTTTACAAAAATTTAAGAGGAGGATATTGGCAACATTTGGTTTCAACAGGACGGCGCTACGTGCCACACAGCCGAAGCTACACTCGATGTTTTGCGCCCTGTTTTTGAAGATCGCATTATCAGCCGCATAGCTGATGTCGTTTGGCCACCTCGGAGCTGCGATTTGACACCGTTGGACTATTATTTGTGGGGTGCCGTCAAAGATAAGTGTTACGCCGACAAGCCAGAGACAATTGACGCTTTAAAGGACAATATTCGTGAAGCCATTGGTGAAATACAGCTGCACACAATCGATAATGTGTTTAAAAATTAGACCGATCGTGTTGGCTACTGCATGGCCAGCTGAGGCAGCCATTTGAATGAAATTTTTTTCCATTATAAACCGGAAGGATTGTACTTTTAAATAAAAAAAAAAGAAATTTGAGAAAATATTCAGTAGTTTTTTTTTAAAGCTTTTTCAAAAAAAGGAAATATGAATAATATTTCCTTGTTGTTGTTGCTTTGTCTATGATAGGGGGGATGGAGATTAAAAATCTATTGCAATGGAAACAGGTGCAGGAAAATGCAATAACACTAGACAAGGTTATCAAATAAAATATTAGTAAAGGAACAAACAAATATATGTACATGAACACATGATCACAATATTCATATAATAGAACACAGGGTGTGGCCAACAAAAAAAAAATGGCCAAATTTAACTAAGAATACTGAAAACCAAAGCAAATGCAATGAAAGTACGGAAACTCCTCTAAGCTTGACTTGGCCCTTTCCTTTATCAAAAACTATTTATTAATAGAAATGCTTTGCTCTCAAATTTGCAGGCCACACCCTGTTTTATACATAAATATACGAAATATTTTATTTAAACATGAGCCTAAGAATTGTTTTAACATATTCAAATAACGAAACAACAACAAAATGTTTAAATTTATAGAAAATATTATAGGCCCATATGCAAACACAAACACACACACCCATACGCAAAAAAATAATACGAAGATTATTATTTTTCAACAATTTGTTGCACAAATGCACACAGCAAAAGCATACAGTATTTGAATATTCTTTTTTTTTAAATTTATATTTTTCAAGAGGACCAGGATTGTTTAAATTTTCAATTGCAATTCGCCTATAAAAGTGATTTGGTTTGGTCTTATAATCCATTGTGTAACAAAAATTTATAAAAAAAAAGGAAATATGCCGGGGTTTTCTTGCAGTTTTTAGTATTATAATTGGTGATTTTTCAAGAGCTATAGGAAAATTTTTCAAAAAACACATAAAATTCAGAAAAATTCATGAAATCTTTATTTGAATCGATAGTGTACGGTCCATATAATTTAATGTTTGAAGATTATTTCATGCAAATGTTGACCGCGACTGCGCCTCAAATGGTCCATCCACTTAGTCCAATTTTGGCATACTCTTTCCAACATTTCGGCCGGTATCACACGAATAAATGCTTCAATGTTGTCTTCCAATGCGTCAATTGGAGCGGGCTTGTCTGTATAGACATGAGCCCCACAAAAAATAGTTTAAAGGCGTTAAATCGCACGATCTAGGCGGCCAATTGACCGGTCCCGAACGTGAAATAAAATGTTCACCGAACTCGCCTCTCAATAAGTCCATTGTTACGCGTGCTGTGTGGCATGTTCTTGTTGAAACCAAATGTCACGTAAGTCAAGCTCTTGCATTTTGGGCAAAAAAAAGTTGGATATCATCTCACGGTAACGCTCACCATTCACAGTTACGTTACGATTCGCAGCATCTTTGAAAAAGTACGATCTAATGATGCCACCAGCCCATAAACCGCACCAAACTGTGACTTTTTCTGGATGCATTGGTAGCTTTTGCAATGCTTCTGGCTGATCTTCAATCCAAAATCGACAATTCTGCTTATTTACGTATCCTTTGAGCCAAAAATGAGCATCGTCGCTGAACACAATTTTTCGATAAAGAAGTGGATCTTCGGCCAACCTTCCAAGAGCCCATTCACCAAAAATTCTGTGTTTCGGTAGGTCGTTCGGCTTCAATTCTTGCACCAGCTGTATTTTGAAAGGCTTCACACCTAAATCCTTGAGCAAAATTTTCCACGTTGTTGAGTAACAGAGGCCCAATTGCTGCGAACGGCGGCGAATCGATAATTGATGGTCATCATTAACACTGGCCTGTATCAGCTGCAATATTTTCTTCAGTTCGCACTCTACGTAAGCGTGTTGGTGGTTTAATGTCCAACAATGTAGATTTGGTGCGAAATTTAGTCACAATAGCCCGAATAGCCCGTTTCAGTGGGTCGATTAAACTGACCATAAAATGGAAGAAGCGCGCGGTGAACTTTCTTAACAGAGCACGCATTTTGATTATAAAATTCAACGATTTGCAAGCGTTGTTCGTTTGTAAGACGATTCATGGTTAAATTATAGACCAAACTGAACAAGTTTGACAGCGAAACAAAAGACGAAACATGCGTGAGCTGTTTAAACCAGTGTTGCCAAAAGGATAATAGCTAAAAAATCACCCGTTACGTAAATAAATGACACTTTAAATGACAGCCTAAATGAATAACCCGTTATATACGATTGCAAACCCACTCAGCGGCCTATTGCATTGATTTTGCAAAGGAATCCAGAAATCTGCAAATCAGCGTCATTAAAATAGAAACAGGAAGGCGTGGTTGCCGTAGTCTTGTAGGTAGTGTGTTGGTTCAAATCTCAGCTAAGGCATCACAAACACAGAGAAATCTGCAAAAAATATTTTTTCGGCAACTTATTCGTAGCAGTCTTCAGGCAAAAACTCTGAGTAAATAAAATTCCCATGAAAATTTTCTACGGGGCAACGACATACCGTGAGCTGGCAATTAAAGGAGCGGTTTGTTAGCCCATCCCCCTTAGAATGAGCTGATCGCTTAGGTTATAAGGCGGGAAGTGGGCGCTTTTTTTTGCGGTATAATTTCCATTTTACTAAGGCTGAGACTCCATCATTCTAGAACAGAATGAAATTTGTGCGACAAATTGGCAATGACCAGCTTATGGGACATATGTACTCCATATCTGGCATCTATAGGATCGATCAGGTGATCCTTGGCTGTATAAGAGAGAATTTTCGTGTCATGACTGTCAGAGTTGACCGTTCTCCAATGGAATGAGATTTATGGGGCAAGCTAGCAGTGACCAGTTTGTAGGATATATTCGTCATTTTTTTCCAGGGCTTGCGGTGGTGTGGAGGAACCTTTTATTGAAAAGTATGTACATTTAGAGGTTCCACTCTGCTTTACAGGGGCGAAGTATCAAGACTCAATGCCCCTGAATAGTCGGCCTCTGTTCGATTTCTGATCTATTGGCTGTGGATATGATTTCGTCTTTATTCTTGTACTCTATCTTTTCCCCTGATGGTTTCCCCCACTCCTTTTCCGACTATGTCAGCTATACTTAATCATTTCGGCTATTTCTGCCACTCTTCTTAGGTAACCTGCCCGATTCGAAAGCTCCCATAAAATTAAAGAAATTTTTTCTTCAAAAATTTTTTGTTTTCCAAAAATTTTTTGTTCTCAATTAAATTGCCAAAAACCTTATGCAAATATTTTATAAATAAACAACAACAACAATACCAAATACAATAAAAATATTCTATAGATTAATTAAGATAAGTACGAGTATTAAACAAAAATTTAAATATTACTTGAGATTATTATTACGAAACACATGCCATTAACGACATACTTTTGTAAACAAAATTTTCAGAAAATATTTTAATCATCAACTAACTACACATACATACATACATACATACATTGCCAAACAAAAAAAAAATTAAAGCATACAAATGGGCGTTTACTCGTAGTATGTAAGTTAAAAGGCATTATTTTTGGCAATAGCACAGGTGTTTAAAGGCAAAAAGTACAAACTGATACTGTAAACCTTGTAGATTTTACTGAGTTTTGTTGCTGTTAAAAAAAATATATATTTTCTCCTCTTGACTTTGGCTTATGAAATGCAACAGTACATACACATCCATACATTCATACCTACCATCACATTTGCATACAAAGCAAAATTCCATATGAATTACTTAAATAAGCTGCTCATCTGTACGGTAAATACCATACCAAGCAAGTAAATGTTTTCACATAATCATGTACACATACACAGATATATGTATTGCATGTATGTATGTATGTATAGTTGGATGTAACGAATGCATTTGTATATGTAATTTCAATATTTTTCAAAAAAAAAATTTCAAAATGTATATGCAACTGTTATGGTTGTTGTTGTTTTTTGTTGTATTACGTGTTTAATAATAATGATTATGATAATGGCAATGATAATAATGTTTAGGCGCCTAAAGGTATGCAATGCCAAAAGCATAACCTTTACTTTGCTTATATGCATACAAGTACACATACGTACATATATACATCCTCTTTCACTGCTCTTGTTTTTATAACAAATAATACAACAACAACAACAACAATTGTTATTGTATTATTACTATGATTATTATTTGTTTTTGTCTTCTCTACAGCTGTGTTTTTAAATTGTACAAAAACAATATTATTGTAATACAAAATATAACTGTTTACCTGCCATCATGCATGCTCTCTACTCTACTCTTTTTCTCTCTTTCTGCTCACTTAATTTCATTGTGTTTTCAACACAGTGTTTATGGGTATTGCTTTATATTATAACGGGGTTCCTATTTCTGTTTTTGTCTTGTTGTTTTTTTTGGCAGGCTTGTTGATTTCATTTTTTCTTGTTTATAAGAGAGAGTGTAGGATCTCTGCTCTCTTTCTCTCTTATTGTAGGATCGTTAAATAAGCAAAAATTAAGTTTAATCGTATTTGTTTTCTTCATATGCATACGTGTACAGTATGAATGAAGGAATGTATGATATTTATGTGATTATATTTACAGCCTGTAACCGCTGATTAGCACAGTAAAGCATAACCATATTGTTACGTGTTTACCTTTTAAAAACGTTTAAAATATGACCTCGTAGATTGCAAATAAAATAAAAATAAATTTTGTGTTTAGTTCTGTTCACAACTTTATGTATACAACCACAATTGCTTTGTTTGTTATTCCGCTGTTTACACCTTTTGCATAAACAATAACAATTACTAGACAATTATTCGACAAATCTTTGTAACGGATATATTCAAACCACGATTACATACATACATACATAATTGGTCATTACAACCCTTCAGTCAGGATTACGATCTAGTTTCTCACACCATTTATGTTGTGTGTGTTAATTTTATACATGAGTGGCGGGACCTACAGATTAAAGTCGTTTCCGAACGACAGATTTTTGAGAAACTTTTCATGGCAATTTTATTTTTACGCTCAAAGTTTTTGCCAGAAATCTGCTGAGAGAAAGTCGCCAAAGAAATACTTTTTGTATTTTATTTTGATGTCTGGCCTGGGGCTCGAACCCTGGCTTTTCGTCTAATAAGCCAACACTCTACCTACTAGACCACGACCACTTCAAACCACGATTACTGTTTTCAAACACACCGCGTCTCCACACAACACTGACTGAACTTTTACTAACCCACTCGCCTGCTTTGCCTTGCCTTTTGTATGGCAGGGCAAACAGTCTGATGAATGTTCTTGAAGGCGAAGGTTTGTGGCTTCGCCTTCTCGAGTTCTCTATAAATGTAAACATTATTGTTTCATTATTGTAGTGTTGTTTGTGTATTTTGTTTACATTTATACTTGTGGTGTTTGTTAGTATATTTTTATTTACTTGTTTACCATTTTTATGCTGGTGTTTGTTGTTATATTACGCAGTGCGATAATTTGTAAACAAGTTCATTGTTTTGTTTTTGTAGCTTTTGTGTATAATTTTAATGTTTAACCATGTAAAAGCAAAACACCAGTATCTAGATTTTTCCATTTTCGTAACAATATTTTTGCTGTCCAGATGATTCGGATTGCCCACTCATACTTATTTCCAATCAACTTCACAGAAGCAAAATGCTTGACTGTCAGATAGTTTTGTATTGACCCGTTACCAGTATCTTCTATCCAAGTTTAATTAATAGTCTTTCCGTTTGGAAAACATCCGTGACTTTGCATATACGTTCTGAATATTCTATTTTTCATCCCTATACCACTCGCTTTTGTATTTTTATCAGTCTTTGACACAAACGTATACCACAGAATGAATCCTTCCTAACTACTGGGATAAAAATTACGATAATGTGCCCATATTTTATCCCCCTCCTCTTAGGTCTTGGCGATATAAATATATGTTCCTTCAAAATATTTTTAGAGTCTGCTTTTAGGCTTAAACCTTCTCTGATTCTTACTAATTAGTTGATAACAACTGTATTAATAGCTGCATATTTATCTATAAAACAGATTTAACTTTTTTACCCACAGCCGGTGTATAGGCTAGGCAATGCACATTAAAACAAATCTTCTTTGAAAGCCTAAATGTATGCAACATTTTGTGTATAAATATATATAAACAAACAGTCATGTATGCCAAAAACTAAGCGTAGGTAGGCTGTAGCCTCACACACAAACATATTTAAATGAAAAATTATTTCAACTTTGTCTGCAGCTTTCCTTTTTCTGCATTTTATTTTTTGTAAAAGTAAAAAAATTTTATAAATTTTTACCTCATTTTATAACAAAAAAAAAAATAAACTTTTTGCTGCAGGTGGAGAATATTTTTACCATGTTTATCCATTTTTTTTTTCAAAGTAAAAAAAAAGAAATAAAAATTAAAAAAGAACAAATTATTGTACGAGAGTATAATGTTTGCCTAGAGTTTTTTGTAGCAGCATTGGCAACGACAGACGACTCTCTGTATTTGAATGTGAAAGAGCAGCAGAGGAAGCGTTATGGTGACAAAAGAACTGAGCAACCTGAGCGAAAGGTTAATGCAGTTATTTGCATAGAAAATTACAAAAAAAGAAAAATTTTAAAAATACTAAAAACACAAGAGAAACTAAATTAACTACAATTAAGATAATGATAATGGCGGTATTTTATATAGAAAATCTATGAATATTTAAACAAAAAAAAAAAAAAAAAAAAAAAAAAAAAAAAAAAGACATTACAATGTAGTGCATATTTTAAGGCGGCATAATTTATATGGCAAAGATTTTCTTTGATTGTAAAGGTTAATCTATTTTGGGGGTTTTAAAGACATGCAATACCATGTAAGGAAGCTAGTCCCATGCTATACTTAGTTTGTTGGCTTATTAGATGAGAGCCTGAGGTTCAAATATCAGATAAGACAAATCGACTAATACGAAAATTTAAAAAATAGTCCTAAGGAGACTTTTTCTCAGCAATCTTCGAACTGTATATGCTGCCCCTCGTGAATAAAATTAACATACACAACATGGATGGCGCGAGAAGCTAGGTTGTAATCCTGACTAGAGGCTTATCATAACTAATTAGGTTATTAAGTAAGCAAGTTGGTTCTAAAGGACATTCGCCACTCAACATTTCGATCAATCTTCGTAGCGCCCCTCTCCCTAAACTGCCTTCCGATGTTAGAGGTGCAAATCCAAATCCAAAATGCGGCATAACAAGCGAAGAAAGAAGAAGAGTTTTTTAGTCTGAAAGGTGCCCAGTTTCTTCAAATTTAAGAGGTTGATTATGACGACTATATATACTTTGAATCCTTACTTTTGTAATAGGATTTTGACATACTTTTAGGCGTTCTCCTTTCACTAAATAAATTACGATTTTGAAAACCCTAAATGGATAACCCGATATTTTTTAGGAATTTGAAATCTAAAAAAAATGTTGGTTAAAAAAAGAAAATATGAAAAATACTGCATACTTTTAGGTTAACATTTGCTTACCATATGTTATATTTAGAGAAGAGGAAAATATATGGCCTCAGGTCCTTACATTACGTTTGGTTTGCATTATAATACGTAGCATTTTTTTCTAAGAAAACAACAGTATAAGTAGCAGCAAAAAATATGTCTTAAATATGACATGGCACCGGAAAGGGGCTGTGATTTGCAAACTGTATAACAACTACTCATAAAACTTTTCTTTACTTTTTGAAAAAAAAAATGCAACTTTTTCTCTCTCGCGCTCTCTCTCTCTCTCTCTTTTTCCTCGACTTCAAATTAAATGAAATAATAATACATTGTTATTCCAAAGAAAGAAAAAAAAGAAAGTTTCCTTTTTTAGTTCAGTATAAAAAAAATAATATTTCAACATTGTGTATGCATGACAACACATTGCCTACTTTTGGGCAAAAAACATGTTACATATTAAGAAGAAGAAGAAAGAAAAAAGTAAGAAAATTTTTTTCGCCTGAAAGGTTGTGGAAAATGCCAACAATTTATGACAAGAAAATTAAAACAAAAAAGGGTTTAATTCATCCCCTCTTATATGTACATTATTTATATGTTTTAAGCCTGAAACTATGCTTAAAAAATTATAAAACAAAATTGAAATTAAAAACTAAAATCCTATAAACAAATTAAATACGATAAATTAAAACAAAGATTAACATGGAATTCATGTGTGGGAAGCTAGATTGTAATCCAGACTAAAGAGTTGTAATGACCAATTAAGAAAGAAAATGAGGTGCGATACAGTTACATTGAAGCCTAATGCTTATAGTGTCGGTATTCTTTTCTCTTCAATTATAGTTAGCCGATCAGATAAGTTGATTTTCAATTTCGTGGAACTACATGATACTTTTCTCTCCCCAGCCATTTTTTTTCAAAATAATCTCTCCAATCCCTATGGTAATTGAGGTAAAAAACGTAAAGATCAGAGAGGCCACTGGTAGTTTTTGGCGTCCACGATATCCTACTTAGTGGGGAATATGTCAGCTTTTTGAGGAATTCTTTGAGCCAGATGTCATGCTGATGATATGGTGATTACGATGTGAGGGAAATTCCTTTCCAACTATTCAAGAACTCACGCAGAATACCTTTAGTCGCCTTTTTCAAGGGCGCGTAACAAGGCACTTGGCATCAACTTGATTCCTTTTTTCTTCTTTCTGCAGGATATACAACAATAGAGAATTATGTACTTATGCGGATGGGGTTCTCTAAGGGAGATGGGTGCTTTGGTGCGTTTCTTAAGGTTAGGTTCGGTCGTAGTGAGAGCTTAGATCATGTCACAAAGCTCACTTGAGCGCGCATAGCGGCCCGTTGTGATGCCACGGGTGAAACGCAGTCCCTGTGCTGAGCAAGTTCCACCAAGACCTGGGAGGAGGAAGAAGTTGGTCAGCACAAGGGCTGCTCATCAGAAGCACGACTACCCCACGCTGGAAAACCAGCCAGAAAGTTTGATGAACGAAGCTATATCCTTGATGTCAATAGATGATAGCTCCGTCAAGCTGTCAAGAAACGGAGAGCCAAATAATCCATTCCTGCACCTAGCAAGTAACGGTCACTGACAGAAGAAGTGGAACACAGTCTCTTCTTCCTCAGCGGAACTGCACCCGCGGCAGAAGTCGTTGAATGGGAGCCGCATCCTTTCCGCGTGTCTGCCCATAACGCAATGGCAGGTAAGCATGGCCACTGTGGTCGAGATGATGTTACGACCAAGTCCAAGCAACTGGTTCCTATGCCTACTATCCATTAAGGGCCAGGTGAGTCTAGCGATGGAGCAGGACTCCTCATTGACCCAGGATAGGTTGGCGTCTCGAAAGAATTTCCGCACAATAGCCAACTTATACGAGACAAGTGGCAAGCCTAACTCAATCGAAGACGATTCCGGAAGGAGTGCACCAGCTCTGGCGAGCTCGTCGGCCCTACAGTTCCCCAGAATATTACTGTGCCCGGGGACCCAGACCAGCGAGACGCTGAAGCGCTCAGACAGCGGCGACATTACCTAACGATCCTGTAGTTATTTACAAAACCCGAAAGAGATCTTATGGCGGCCTGACTGCCGGAGAAGACCGAGGCGCGGGTGAAAGCAGCGCCGTTGACGAGGATCCATTGAGCGGCCCGGTAAATGGCCATCACCTCCGCCTGAAACACACTACAGTAGTTCGGCAGCCGGATGGAAATGTTCAGGTCCAGTTTCCCAGAGTAGATTCCGCTTCCAACACCATTGTCAAGCTTTGAGCCGTCGGTGTACATATCAAGGTGTTCCGGGTGCACGACCATATTAAAATCCCAGTCGTCCCTGCCCGGAATCAGAAAGTGGAAACCCCTATCCAGACAATAATCCGCAGGAAGATAATCCAAGTTGACAGGGGTAGCGGGATCAATCTTCAAAATAGTGGCGTGTCCAGAAGGTACAATGCGTTTCTTAAACTAAAAACAATTTTGATTGAGAATACTTCTGAACACCTAAAAGTATGCTTTAACAATAATTTTTTTAGAATATTCAATTTTACAAAATTATAATCAGAGAATTTTAACTAAAATCCCTGTTATAACGCTAGAAAATTAAATTCTCTGTTTTAATAGCACGAAGTTTGACATGCAAAAATGTTTTTTAAGCCTAAAACTATGATACAAAAAACAACATTCTGTTGTAGTTTCTTATAAATATACACATAAAGTAAGCTTTTTATTTTATATTTTTAATTTTTGTAATTTTAATTTCTTAAAACCCGACCGCCACCTTGATTAATTACATTCACCTCTTCGGCTGTAAAAATCAAGGAAAAGTCCCAACTTTATTACATAAATTTTTGGAAAATAAATCCTTTCCTTATTAAGTTTTCCAACAGTAGTTCTAACACAGTTACAATAAAAGAAAACATTTCATGATGAAATGTGTACCCGCTTGCTAAATGCACATTTAATTCAATGCATACTTTTAGGCTATAAAACGAACAAAAAACCAAACTCATGCTGTTTTACTGTTTCTCTCAGTTCATTTCTCTACTTTGTTGCTGTTGTTGTTGTTGGTTCTGTGTGCAAAACATTAAAAGTTTTTAGGCAATTTTAAACGATAAAGTTTTATTCTCTATCTCCCTTTCTCTCTCGTTCTCTTCTCGTTTATCTGATTCATTTTGTATTGAAACTTCTCTCTGTGTAGGATGCGGTGAATGTGAGTAGACAACGTCAACAGCATAATTCAAACTTTATTAAACATTGAAAACGGACAAGTTGAGCTTAAAGATTAGAATACGAAAGAATAGCAAAAACGAACGAACGAACATTGTAAACAGAATTGAAAGGGGAAAAAAAGAATTTAAGAAAAAAAATTGTGATAAAAGGTTCTGTAATTAAAACTTTTATAATCACTAGAAGTGAAAGAAGAAAATTAAAAATCAATGGGGATGCAAGAGTTAAGTACTGCTCTGTAGTAAAAAAGAAAAAAAAAAAGAAATAAATTAAGGAAGAAGATTATCACTCCTGAGTTCTAAATTAACCAAGATAAAGTAAAAACCTTACACATAATAGAGCACTTTTTGTCATGGTACAGCTTTCGTAAGCTCGATATTCCGTTGTTTCGCGGATGACACTGTAACAAATATAACTCGTCTGGAGGGGCAGTGAAAATTATACATATTTCCTAAAGAAAGCACGGCACAAGCCTACATGTGATGGCTTAGGTGTATGTCAATAGGCATGAGACCCTGAGTTGGTCTCCTCTCCTTCTTTTCTATTTTCCTACTTGCCTTACAGAGCGGTAGTTTGATCGATGCAATTCTTACATCTGGTTCTTAGACGCCCAATTCGTCTTGTTCCTTTGATTTCATATTCTTACGAAAATGGAAAAATCTAGATACTGGTATTTTGCTTTTACATCGTTTAACATTAAAATTATAAACAAAAGCTACAAAAACAAAACAATGCAGTAAACAAACCTGTCTACAAATTATCGTACTGCTTATAAAGGGTGTTTTTTTTATAGAGGTATAGAACTTTAAGTTGGCATTACTTTTCAAGATGGCGACCGATTTAACAGCTGTCATGTGATTTATTCTTAGTTTGGTTTGGCAATTCATCATGAATAGAACAACATGAAATGAACAACGCTTGCAAATAGTGCAATTTTATTTCGAAAATAATGGTTCTGTGCGGAAAACGTATCGCGCACTACGTCCATTTTATCGTCGACAAAATCGTCCATCAGAGCAGTTAATTCGATTAACCATAGAACGTTTTCGCACCACGTTTACTCTTATTGATAACTCGCATCCCCAGAGACGCTGTACGGTGCGTACAGAAGAAGCTATTGCTGTGCTGTAGAGCGTAGCATTGAGGAAGACCCGAATGAGTCCATCCGCCATCGAGCACAGGAATTGGATCTGTGTCCATCCACTTTATGGAAGATTTTGCGGAAGGATCTTGGTTTGCGTGCTTACAAAATCCAACTCGTGCTAGATTTGAAGCCAACCGATCATCAAGTAAGGCGTAGATTCGTCGAATGGGCCCAAAACGAGAATACCGTTGTTCCCGATTTTCATAAGCGAATTTTGTTTAGCGATGAAGCGCACTTCTGGTTGAATGGCTACATCAACAAACAAAACTGCCGCATTTGGAGTGAAGGTAATCCTCAAGTGTATGTGGAAACACCGTTACATCCAGAAAAACTGACTGTTTGGTGCGCTTTATGGGCTGGGTGGAATCATTGGTCCGTACTTTTTCAAAAACGATGGTGGCCAGAACGTTACAGTCAATGGAGATCGGTATAGAGCCATGATTACTAACTTTTTCATTCCTGAATTGAATAACCATGATGTCCAGGAGATGTGATTTCAACAAGACGGCGCAACATGTCACACAGCTCGTGCCACAATAGATTTATTGAAAGACACGTTTGGTGACCGCCTAATTTCACGTTTTGGACCTGTGAATTGGCGGTCATATGCCAGAAATCATATTTAAAATGTAATGCCACAAGATTATCTTTCGGATAAATAAAATTCATGTCAATCGAATAATCCATCGTTGTTTTATTGCAACTTAATGTTCTATACCTCTATAAAAAACACCCTTTAGAGATTTCGAGAAGGCAAAGTTATGAACATTCGCCTTCAAGAACATTCATCAGACCGTTTATTCTGCCATATAAAAGGCAAGGCAAAGCAGGCGACTGAGTTGGTGAAGTTCAGTCAATTGTTCAATTGTTATTGTTTATGCAAAGGGTGTAAAAAGAGCAATAACAAAGAAAAGCAATTGTTGTTGTTTACATCAAGTTGTGAGTAGTGCTACACAGAATTGTGCAAATAATAAAGAATTTTAATTAAAACTAAACACAAATTTATTTTTATTTTATTTTCAATCTACGTGCTCATATATTTTAAACGTTTTTAAAGGTAAAAGCGTAACAATACATTAACATCGGGTTTTGCGGTCTTGTTGTTACCCATATTGTGCGCTAGCTCTGTTGTTTTGAAGCTTATAATTTATTTTAATCATAAATCGTAATAAATCTACAACGTTTTAGAATTTTTGTCTTTAATAATAAACCAAGAAATTTAAATAAATTTCAAAAATATTATTTCCCCACAAAATTCAAGATTTTCAAAGCGAAAGTCAATAAAATTTTACAAAATACCTCGGCAAACAGATGGTGCCAACACGAAATTGTTATTTTCATACTTCATTAAGAGAAATTACCTTTAAAAATACATACAAATACTGCTTCTCCTCCTCCTCCTCCTCCTACGGGCAATATGGCGGCAAAAAACTTTCTAAACCAAACGGAAAAGCACAGTCTACTTTTAGGAGGCGGTTGGCAAGAAAGTAAAAAAACCTGTTTTACACCATTTAATGTTGTCAACATAAACTGTTAGCAAATGTACCATCAGTTTTTTTGCTATATCTCTTCTTCTTCTTCTTCTTTTTTTGCTTTCTAAGGCTATAAAATGAAAATTCAATTCAACGTGTGTGTATACATGACTATGCATGTGTTTAAGTGTTTAACGCACGTATGTATATCTGTGTTTATAATTTTCAAAATTTTGTTTATAAATTTAACCCGGAATATTTTGAAAAACATTATTGAACTGAAAAAATACTTGACATGCCTTAACTTTCAATTTGCCTTTGCGTACCCCCCACAAGTTTCAGAGCCTCAACAGATGGCATTTATTTTTCATTTTTTTACTCTCTCGTTCTCTCGTTTTTTGTTGCCTACATTTAGGCACAGTTGAAAAACATAAATGTGTTATCAAAAATAGTTTTTGTGTGTGTGTGTGCATGTGTGGCTGTGAGTATGCATGTGTTTAAAGGTTTTGAAGTTTTTCGGAAAATGAATTTTAAGTCAGAAAACCCGCATATTTGCATAAATTTCGATTTGATAGGCTTGTCTAACACAGCCTCACCAATATACTAATACATGTGTGTGTGTGTACATATGTACATATGTATGTTTATAGGAACTATAATTCAGTGTATATGTTATAAACGTGTGCCTGAGTGTGCCCTTTGCAGGAAGGATAAGTAATATTTTGAAATTTGTTTTATTGGCTGGTAAAGAAAATCACTGATGGCAGCGTAGTTTTTAGGCCCTGCCACTCATGTAAAGGGTGTTTTTTATAGAGGTACAGAACTTTAAGTTGCAATAAAATAACGATGGATTATTCGATTGACATGAATTTTATTTATCCGAAAGATAATCTTGTGGCATTACATTTTAAATATGATTTCTGGCATATGATCGCCACGGCTGGCGCGGATATAGTCCAATCTGGACGTCCAATTTTCGATGACTTTTTCCAACATTTGTGGCCGAATGTCGGCAATAATACGGCGAATGTTGTCTTCCAAATGGTCAAGCGTTTGTGGCTTTACCGCATAGACCAATCACTTTACATAGCCCCACAGAAAGTAGTCTAGCGGTGTTAAATCACAAGATCTTGGAGGCCAATTCACAGGTCCAAAACGTGAAATTAGGCGATCAGCAAACGTGTCTTTCAATAAATGTATTGTGGCACGAGCTGTGTGACATGTTGCGCCGTCTTGTTGAAACCACATCTCCTGGACATCATGGTTATTCAATTCAGGAATGAAAAAGTTAGTAATCATGGCTCTATGCCGATCACCATTGACTGTAACGTTCTGGCCACCAGCCCATAAAGCGCACCAAACAGTCAGTTTTTCTGGATGTAACGGTGTTTCCACATGCACTTGAGGATTACATTCACTCCAAATGCGGCAGTTTTGTTTGTTGACGTAGCCATTCAACCAGAAGTGCGCTTTATCGCTAAACAAAATTCGCTTATGAAAATCGGGAACAACGGTAATCTCGTTTTGGGCCCATTCGACGGATCTACGCCTTACTTGATGATCGTTTGGCTTCAAATCTTGCACGAGTTGGATTTTGTAAGCACGCAAACCAAGATCCTTCCGCAAAATCTTCCATAAAGTGGATGGACACAGATCCAATTCCTGTGCTCGATGGCGGATGGACTCATTCGGGTCTTCCTCAATGCTACGCTCTACAGCAGCAATAGCTTATTCTGTACGCACCGTACAGCGTGGCTGGGGATGCGAGTTATCAATAAGAGTAAACGTGTGGTGCGAAAACGTTCCATGGTTAATCGAATTAACTGCTCTGATGGACGATTTTGTCGACGATAAAATGAACGTAGTGCGCGATACGTTTTCCGCACAGAACCATAATTTTCGAAATAAAATTGCACTATTTGCAAGCGTTGTTCAGGCGTGAGTCTATTCATGATGAATTGCCAAACCAAACTGAGAATAAATCACTTGACAGCTGTTAAATCGGTCGCCATCTTGAAAAGTAATGCCAACTTAAAGTTCTATACCTCTATAAAGAACACCCTTTATAAACTTAACGCACACAGTAAACACGGTTGATGTGAGAAACTAGGTTGTAATTCTGACTGAAAGGTTGTATTGATCACTTAAGTAATAGGAGAACCAATGTCCTGCAACAGTACTGAGATGTTCAACTCTGTACAAACTCTGCAATTTCCAACGATGTCCCAAAGATAAGAGTAACCTTTAAATGATCCAAAGAGTCCCCAAGAGATAACCCAGCCTTCATAAGTGTAGGGAAGATTTCTGCAATAGAGTATTTTGAGAAGGGTAACACATGACCGAAAAAAATCTTGTAATAAAAACCTTGAGTTTGACGGAAAACTTCGGGGCAGTTGGGCATAACCAGGAGCAACTAGAAACTGTCTTACAACGACTCTAGAAGCTTTGTCGGACGTTGCAATATGTTAATTCTGTAATAAGGAGAGAGAAACATCAGACACACACTTGGCACCTGTGAGACGTTTATATATTTCAAAAGAAAACGCGTGGTGTACTAAACTTATCTGAACAGGCACTGAACAGCATTCTGTAAGCATAGAAAACAAGCGAGCTAAACCCTGTGTTAAGGAAAAACTCGGAAAGTCCTAATACGTACAATAAACGCACAGTCGGAAGAAGATTTTTACCAAAATGGAAACGAAGATGGGAAAAGAGTGCCTAAAAGTCCTACCAATTAATTCCGCCATTCTGGTAAATCGACTACTACTTACGGAGAAAACAACAATCGCTTGGGCCAAGACAACTCACCAAAACTAAAACGGAACATTTTGTATTCAAATGCCTGGGATTTAGGAAACTTTAGACGGTTATGGAAGTCTTAATACATTGAAGGCGATAGTACTGTTGGAAAAGCATTCGAACGCGATGCGTCAGTTTATCAAGGCAGGAAGTACTATTCCGCAACGAGGTACTACTCCGTTAACACAATTCAAGTAATAATAGGGGCCTAAAGAAAGAGCGGTCAGGAGACTACGGCAGTTCGATCGAGTATCGAATATAATTTTCCTATAAAACTTTTTCCCACACCCAATAAGTAAAATTTAAGTGCAAATATAACGGTAAAAAATAAAACAAAAACTAAAAACGAGAACGAAGATGTGTATGTGTGTTGTGTATGTGTGTGTGTGTAAAAAACCTTGTAAAATTGTTAACAAAAAAGGCCAAAATTTTTTTATCAATAAATCGTTGTTATTTTGGCAAATTTACTTTTTACACAGAAATTTTGAATAGCATACTTTTAGGAGGAGGAGGAAGGAAAAAGAAATTCAAATAAACAAAAGTCTGTTGTGAATTGCCAAATAAATGTTATCGATAATTGATAACATATGTAAAAAGAGAACAATTTCTTTCATACTTCACTCCCACCACCCTTTCTCAGGAACTATTGCTGAAATTTGAATAAAAAGTAGCAGAGAATTTTCTAGAAAACTAAAGCATATTTTATGGCTGTTCTATCGCTTTACAAAAATGTTAAAAAAAAAGTTATTCTAGAAATTGTAAAATGCTTAAATGGAAATGAAACTGTGGTACCTATGGGATGTAAATCGAATGGAAATGGAATCCTTGAATCGCAAGAACCTAACAGTGGACAAAGGATGGCTGGATTCCATTTTATTAAATTATTGAAACAAGATGGTATCGCAGTCTGCTGCACGCTTATTGGAGCACAAAGCAATTGAAATATTCTACTGAGTGTAGAAATCTTATGGCCTTCATAAAAAGCTTTTTTTGGTAATTCAAGCCACAATACGAATAAATCTTGAGTCAGAATACATTCTAAATGAAGGCAAGTTAGAAGGCCCCTGTGATTAAGTACTCTTCAGAGGCTGCTGGAAAAATTGAGGAACTCAGCGACTGAATCACTGCGTTCACTGTGAGAGTGAATGATACAAAAGGAGAAGAATGTCAATACATCTTTGGTATTGGAAAAGTTAAGGAGCCAGGTTGTGTATATAGCGGCGAAGATTTTGACGACGAAGGACACACACAATTTAACTGTTATTTGTACTTGAAAACACAGCAATTCTTGGAATATTTCATAAAATAAAAGAAGGTTTAAGACCTGGATAGGAAACCTTAGCTAGCTGCCTGGAAGTAAGCTACTGACAACCATGAATAGCATACCCTGAGTCCCTATCCAATGCAATTCTTACGCAGTTATCAGAGGGAGGTAGGTTTAAAGCGGAAGCACTACATATTGAATGCTATGTCAGCCGAAGGTACGAAGGAATTTTCCCTCAAGGGGAAAACAGAGAATGTCATCCAGTCTAATACGGAATGGAAGAGTTACTAGCAGTTAAGTAAAGGGTGTTTTTTATAGAGGTATAGAATAATATTGATTTGAATATTGATTTAACAGCTGTCAAGTGATTTATTCTCAGTTTGGTTTGGCAATTCATCATGAATAGACTCACGCCTGAACAACGCTTGCAAATAGTGCAATTTTATTTCGAAAATAATGGTTCTGTGCGGAAAACGTATCGCGCACTACGTCCATTTTATCGTCGACAAAATCGTCCATCAGAGCAGTTAATTCGATTACCCATGGAACGTTTTCGCACCACGTTTACTCCATGATTCCTAACTTTTTCATTCCTGAATTGAATAACCATGATGTCCAGGAGATGTGGTTTCAACAAGACGGCACAACATGTCACACAGCTCGTGCCACAATAGATTTATTAAAAGACACGTTTGGTGACCGCCTAATTTCACGTTTTGGACCTGTGAATTGGCCTCCAAGATCTTGTGATTTAACACCGCTGGACTACTTTCTGTGGGGCTATGTAAAGTCATTGGTCTATGCGGTAAAGCCACAAACGCTTGACCATTTGGAAGACAACATTCGCCGTATTATTGCCGATATACGGCCACAAATGTTGGAAAAAGTCATCGAAAATTGGACGTCCAGATTGGACTACATCCGCGCCATCCGTGGCGGTCATATGCCAGAAATCATATTTAAAATGTAATGCCACAAGATTATCTTTCGGATAAATAAAATGCATGTCAATCGAATAATCCATCGTTGTTTTATTGCAACTTAAAGTTCTATACCTCTATAAAAAAAACACCCTTTAGTAGAACAGTTGTTCTGGGGATTCTAATTGGTCAGTGCTTTACAAATACTTTTGTATTGTTTGCGAAATGTGTGGCTCTTAAATCTTAATTTGTTTCTGCCAATTTTCACTTTAATAGGAGACTGATTTGATATTCTTCAAAACTATTCCTTTCGGATGCGTCCACATCATATACGATAACTAACAAGCCTCTACAACCATTATTTCGTCACGGACAACAGCAAATAATTACGGAGAGCGTGAGCAGAAGTAGTTGTGAAATGGGTGATGAGAACCCTCTTTTCCAATACAACAGTTTTTGCATTATAGTCCAAGGCTTTAATCATTCCTATAATAGGGCGAGGAAAACTTGCAAGGAGGGCTTATCTGCATATGTTACTTAATTTATACAATAAAAATTGCCTATTTTTAGGCAAGCATGTGTAAAAATTCAATATTTTTATTGCTACAGATTATAATAATAGTTTTACTAAAAAAATACAAAAAAAATATGAATTATGAATGCAAGAAATTGGACAATAAATTGTATTTATTTACTTCAGTTAACCTTTTCCTGCATAAAAAAAAAACAATTATTTTTTCAACTGTATTTCAAGCAATTAAATTTTTATTTTTCTACTTCTGCTTTTTTACTCTCTGAAATAAAATATTATTTATCGAATAATATTTAAAAGTAGAAAAACTCTTTTGAAACATTATTAACAATAGTTATACGGAAAAAAACACGAAATTCAATTTTTTATTTGCAACATTTATTTTACAAGTAGCCCAACCAAACAACAAACCAGCCGAAAAGTATGCTGTAATATTATCTGCAGCGTTCATTCGTTTTTTTTTAATGGGCCACATGGCTTTCATAGAATGTGTGTCGCCAGAAGACAAGTTTGACAACTACAGACAAAAAATACCAACAAAAAAAAATAAAAAAAATAAAAGAACGGGTAAAAAAACTTTTGGTTTTTTGCCATGCCAATGTTGTTGGCCATACTATCATTTCACTTTTGTTTGACATACAAAACTGTTAACATACTTTTGGGCGTTACACAAACGAAACGATATTTTTTCCAGCAATTCAAAACTAAACTCCCCCCTTTCTTTCTTTCTTTCTCGTTTCTCCTGGTAAGAAAATAAATTATAAAAAATTCACATTATTTTTAAAATAAATTATCTGTCTTTTATAAATATTACCAAAAAAAAGGAAAATAGTCTACTTTTAGGCTGATAATAAAGCAAAGCAAAGGAAAACGAAATTTAAGTTAAGGTTAGGTACTGGCTAGGTAAGCAATTTATATAACCAAACATTTTTGAATAATAATCTGCATATTTTTCTAAAAATTTTAAAACAAATCCTTAAAGTAGGCAACAATATTTTGTGAAAATTAAACTATTCTCTCTGATAAACAATAAATGTGCAGACTTTGAGGATATGGTAACAGATGCATATGTTCAGTACACATCCAAGCCTTGGATTTTCAGTTCTCCTCGTTTTTTTTTAAGGCAATTGAATTGCTGTGTGATAGCTATCTTTATCAATGCAATCGTGTGACAAATTTCTGAAGCGTTTGGCAATGTTTAAATGCAATATGTACGAGTTTATGCGCCAATTTGTGGTCCAGAACGGAGCGGAGATTAAACAGTAGTCAAATGAATGGATTTCTTGGGGCAAATTACAGTTAAAGAAGGCCAACACAATCATGTGCATACATACATACATAATTGGTCATTACAACCCTTCAGTCAGGATTACGACCTAGTTTCTCACACCACTTATGTTGTGTGTGTTAATTATATACATGAGTGGCGGGACCTACAGTTTAAAGTCGACTCCGAACGACAGATTTTTGAGAAACTTTTCATGGCAATTTTATTTGCCTTCAGAGTTTTTGCCAGAAATCTGCTGAGAGGAAGTCGCCGAAGAAATACTTTTTGTATTTTATTTTGATGTATGGCCTGGGGCTCGAACCCTGGCTTTTCGTCTAATAAGCCAACACACTACCTACTAGACCAAACAATCATGTGACAATTCCTAAAAATGTTTGGGCATTGTTTAAACACAAAGCGAGGCGAGTGGAACGAAAAGTGGATGCATCACAATACACCAGACATCAAACTACAGTCAAATCAAAGGCAAATTACAGTCAAAGACTGCCAAGTTTGATTTACCAGCCAAAAAATAATGGTTTTTGGACTTCTTTGGATGACTTAATAAAGAGAAGTTACCGTAGTCTACTAGATAGTGTGTTGGTTTATTAGAAGAGAGCCTGTGGTTCAAACCCCAGCTTAGCCATCTTTAACAAAACAAAATATGGAACAAATATTCCTCTGAGAGTAAATAAAATTGCCATAAAAAATCAAAAATCTTTCATTTGGTGCTCATGGATACAATTAACACGCAATATGGGTAATGCGAAAAGCTAGGTTGTAATCCTGACTAAAGGGTTGTAATCATCAATTAAGTAAGTAAGTAGGTAAGTTAAAGCAAATATCTGTTCTGCATTTGAAAGTCAAAACTCGTATAATTATCGTCCAGAAACAGCATGAAATTTGCCAAAAAGTGATCGAAAAAGCTGCTGCAACCAATCGAGTGACGGTCATTTAAATTGCACTGATTTACGAATATAATGCCATGAATCCAAGCATGGTAATGAATGAAAAATTTAATAGAAATCATAGCCCTGCATGTGTTTTATTTCTTAGAGAACCCTTAATAATACATCCTGACAGTGGCGACCCCTATAAAACCCAAAACAGATAATTTAAAAGCGCACTAGGCACTTAGTTTAGCTGTTATTTAGTGTTCTTATTTATAGTTTACAAAAGTTTTGCAATTTCTTTTTGTTGTTGTTGTCTTTTTGTCTTTTGTTATTATAAAATACCATAAATAAATACAAACAAATATAATCAATAAAGAACAGATACTCAAACTATGTATAACGTGATAACTCTTCTGACTGTGTGCTTTGTTGTCTTCAACCACCATAAAGAAAATTTCAAAACTTTATGTTTAAAAAAAAAGAAAAAAATTACAAAAAAAATGTAACAGAAAATGAGAAAGCAGCAGCAGCAGGGAAGAGAAAAATAAAATAAAATTATTATTGTATGCAAATATCGTGTCTAAAATTGTAAATTTTTGTTTTTTCTAACACTTTTTATATATATTTTTGTGCCTCACTGTTAATAAACCTTACGATGGCAACATTTTTAATACACATACAGTATAAACACACAATAATTGCTTAAAACCAGTATAAAACACTTACAATCTCTCAATCTCGCTTTGTCTCTCTGTATCCCTTACAACACGCTGTCTCTGTTTCGGAAGGCTATGAAATCTACATTGTTTACATATGTATAAGCACACGGGAATATACATACGAGTGTATACAAGTTTATGTGTATGTATGTATTCGTTAGAATTGAAAATAAAAAATAAAAACAGTGGAAATTGATTGCCTACGATTTGTAAGTACGTACAGACATTCGAGTATTTGTAAGAGTATGAGTGTTATAGAAACACGACGACTGTTTAATGCTCGTGTATAAATATGACTCAACGAAGCATTGATGTGTGTTCAGAAATCGTAAGCCTAACCAAGCAAAACAAAAACACAAATGAAAAAGAGATAAACGTGCGATAGAAACAATAACAAATACACACACACACACACGCACATACATACATATGCAATATAAAATAAAAACCAGTTTGAAAATGTTAACAACAGAAATACAGAAAGATGGAGAGCTTAAGGAATTTAAGCAAACATTTGCTACCCGTTAGAGCACTTACTCTTCGGTACACTCTTTAAAGGAAAAAAAAAAAAGAAAAACACACTCACTGCCATTAAATAACAGCAGTTAGTATAGAGAGTGTATTTGTTGTTGTATGTATTTATCACACCCAAACTCTTGATTACATCGTAGCAAGTTGAAAAATAAAGGATTTGTTGAGATTTTTTTCTCCTGTATTTTCAATTTTCTCTTTCTGTATCTCTTTTGTTGTATCACTTTAATTGTTATACACACAGAGTTCTTGTTGTTGTTGTTGTTTTGTATATAGTGAGAATAGATGACATTGCTTAAGAGTTTTGTTTTTGTGTTTTTGGCCTAAATTGATCACACTGTGTGTTTTTAAATACAAGTATTGAGAGAAGGAGAGAGAGAGAAAGTATTGGAGAGTGTAAAGCAAGTGTTTTTGCTTTTGCTGTAATTGTAGTATATTTTTAGGCTCTTTATTTTGGTTTTTTCCTTTCAAAAGAACTGCATATCTTTGCTTGTATGTCTGTTTTCTGTTCTTTTTTTTATTATTAAAGGGTTGGGTGTTAAAATTGAAAAAGTTTTTGACAGTTTTTGGCGTAAACATAAAATATTTTGTTGGCTGTGGGTATCACTTTTTTTTTGGTTTGTTTTCTTTTCAGTTCACTTTCTCTTTTTTCTCACGCTTTATGTTGGCGAAATTCAAGTGTGTTTTCATTTCGGTTTATTTATAGGCTGTGGAGCAGCATAAAATAAGTTTTTTTTTTCTTTCTTTAATTTTCTTTCTCATAAAAATTCGTATTTTTTCCATTATTTGCCTGCTGCCGTTTTGTTTTCATGCAATACAAAAGATTTATGATATTTTAATGGTTTTTCTTCTTACACTAGGCTTTATTTTAAGCTTTAAAATAGGCTTTGGAATTGGTTTTAAAAGCTATATTTTCTTTGGAAATTGTATAAAGTAAAATCGTTTTAAAGCCTAAAAATATGCAACATTTTTTTAAAGAAATATTACATTAAAGGGAAAACACTGGAACTGGTAACTTGGATGTCTGAGCTGATAATTTTTGCTAAGTCAACAAAAGCAAAATTGTAGCTTATGAGGCTCGGAAATACCACAATTGATAGTGGCATACGACAAAAAGTGAATATACAGCATGTACTGATGAATGCTTTTATCTCTATGCACGGGAAAACTATGTGCCTTCACAACCAATCACTACATTACTGGTTAAGTATTCCAACTTATGGGTAATATCGGCATTTGTTGCTGCAAATTGGTTATACAGGACCCCTGTTATTCATTCGGATACCAGAGATACTCCCTAAAGTAGGCAATATTTTTTTTAAGGATTCAATTTAATTTTTACCCAAACTGCCTTAGTTTCCCTGAATGAAATTTTTTCTAATTTGGTAGCTCAAAGTATTATCAGAAGTTAGTTTTTTACGTTTATTTAATCTGTTTAGATTTGAATTATTTTCTATTGCCTAAACTTAAGGCTTAAATTTAATAAAAAGCTTGCTTTCATAGTTTATCTAGTGTTTGAAAATTTAAAATCGAATTTAACAATTAAAAACAGTTTTATTTGATTTCCATTATATTTAAATAACAACACAGCCCCTATAAATAGGCAACTGATAATAAACCAGCACAATAGCATAGAAATATGCTAATGAATGTGTAAGTGTACATACATACGTATGTAAATGTGTATGTGCATACTTTATAATAGTTTTTATTTAAATAACAAAAGAACAATACGGATTAAAAATTCGTATAAAAAAAAAACGAAAATTGAAAAATTTGAAAATTTTATCTCAAAAAGTTCCCCAAAGCAGCCTTGAAGGAGTAGCAGTTAAAGCAGAAATAATGGCAAAAGAAAAAAGAACACAACCAGGAATTTCTCTTTCTACTGCCATTTACAGCTGCTGTAGAATGGGCAGGAAAAGCCTGGGAAAGGCAATAACAGCAGCAGTGCTCGTAACGAATTTTATTTACTTTCCAATAATAATGGCTGCCATTCAAAGACATCTTTCTTGTTGACTTACTTAAGGAATTTTCGTAAAATACAATTGAATGAACAGACAGACGAACGGACGGACGGACAAGATTTATTTCAATACAATACCAGCCATTATTATTTAAATAAATGCTTTGTTTAGCACACACACACACACACATACTAACATTTATAAAGATTTATGTTAAAAGCCTAAATGTAGGCAGTAATAATTTAAATGAATATACATCAGGTATTACGATTATTGTTCATATTACTCTATTGTTGAGAGTATATCCATGAGAGAGAGAGAGAGAGAGAGAGAGAGAGAGGGAGAAAGAAAACATTTAAAGGCATGTAATTGATTTGTTGTTATTTCAACATATGAGAAGGGAGTACAAAAAACTGGACATTGCAATGATAGGCCGCCATTCAAACACTTGGCTTTTTTTTAAGTGACGGGACCTATAGTTTAAAGTCGACTCCGAACGGCAGATTTTTGAGAAACCTTTCATGGCAATTTCGTTTACTCGGAGTTTTTTTTTCCAGAAATCTGCTGAAACATGGCCTTACGTCTAATAAGCCAACACATTACCTGCTAGACTATGCCGATTTCCCCGAATTGTAAGTTACATACATACATACATACATAATTGGTCATTATGTATGTACGAAAGCTCTGAGAGTAAATAAAATTGCCATGAAAAGTTTACCAAAAATCTGTCGTACGGAATCGACTTTAAAACTGTAGGTCCCGCCACTCATGAGAAGCTAGGAAGTAATCCTGACTGAAGGATACATACGTAATGACCAATCCTGACTGAAGGATACATACATAATGACCAATTATGTATCCTCCAGTCAGGATTACGTCCTAGCTTCTCATTTTAAAATCGATTCCGTACGCTAGATTTTTGATAAACTTTTCATGGTAATTTTATTTACTCTGAGAGCTTTCGCCAGAAATCTCTTGAGGCGGGAAGTCGCCAACGAAAAATTTTTCATATTTTGTTTTGTTCGAGCTGCCTGACCTGGACTTTGAACCATGCCATCACGCCTAATAAGCCAACAAAGCTTTCTACTTTCTACTCTGCTCAAAGATAGCCATGAGGCCTAGTGATTTTAGACTGCTTATCTACAAACTTTAGTAATCCAGCTTCAAGTTCACAAATGGCAAACAAACTTCTATAATTGTTCGCGAATTATAAAAAATTACGAGGTTTTAATTTCCCTTCCAATAATAATACATCCTAGCTTTGCGGTATCAAAGCAAAACACTTTTTTAATGCTTTCGAAAATATGCTTCAATAGAAATATGCCTTCAGCACTTCCATTACGGAATATAAAGGGTGTTTTTTTATAGAGGTATAGAACTTTAAGTTGGCATTACTTTTCAAGATGGCGACCGATTTAACAGCTGTCAAGTGATTTATTCTCAGTTTGGTTTGGCAATTCATCATGAATAGACTCACGCCTGAACAACGCTTGCAAATAGTGCAATTTTATTTCGAAAATAATGGTTCTGTGCGGAAAACGTATCGCGCACTACGTCCATTTTATCGTCGACAAAATCATCCATCAGAGCAGTTAATTCGATTAACCATGGAACGTTTTCGCACCACGTTTACTCTTATTGATAACTCGCATCCCCAGAGACGCTGTACGGTGCTGCTGTAGAGCGTAGCATTGAGGAAGACCCGAATGAGTCCATCCGCCATCGAGCACATGAATTGGATCTGTATCCATCCACTTTATGGAAGATTTTGCGGAAGGATCTTGGTTTGCGTGCTTACAAAATCCAACTCGTGCAAGATTTGAAGCCAAAACGATCATCAAGTAAGGCGTAGATTCGTCGAATGGGCCCAAAACGAGATTACCGTTGTTCCCGATTTTCATAAGCGAATTTTGTTTAGCGATGAAGCGCACTTCTGGTTGAATGGCTACGTCAATAAACAAAACTGCCGCATTTGGAGTGAAGGTAATCCTCAAGTGTATGTGGTGGAAACACCGTTACATCCAGAAAAACTGACTGTTTGGTGCGCTTTATGGGCTGGTGGAATCATTGGTCCGTACTTTTTCAAAAACGATGGTGGCCAGAACGTTACAGTCAATGGTGATCGGTATAGAGCCATGATTACTAACTTTTTCATTCCTGAATTGAATAACCATGATGTCCAGGAGATGTGGTTTCAACAAGACGGCGCAACATGTCACACAGCTCGTGCTACAATAGATTTATTGAAAGACATGTTTGGTGACCGCCTAATTTCACGTTTTGGACCTATGAATTGGCCTCCAAGATCTTGTGATTTAACACCGCTAGACTACTTTCTGTGGGGCTATGTAAAGTCATTGGTCTATGCGGTAAAGCCACAAACGCTTGACCATTTGGAAGACAACATTCGCCGTATTATTGCCGATATACGGCCACAAATGTTGGAAAAACTCATCGAAAATTGGACGTCCAGATTGGACTACATCCGCGCCAGCCGTGGCGGTCATATGCCAGAAATCATATTTAAAATGTAATGCCACAAGATTATCTTTCGGATAAATAAAATTCATGTCAATCGAATAATCCATCGTTGTTTTATTGCAACTTAAAGTTCTATACCTCTATAAAAAAAAACACCCTTTATTAAAAGCTTACACGAATTTTTAAAAATTGTCGGCAATGACAAGTGATAAATTATTCTCAATTACGAGGCTATTTAGGAGTTGTAATTTTTTGGCTTTTAAGGGATGAAAAAGGCATAAAATACAGATAAAATCATCACAGATATTCGAAAGTAACTTAAAAATTTAATACTTTTCTCCTTGTTTTTACTAACATAAATTTCCAATAGTAACAATTGCAAAGTAAATACAAAGCTTAAAGTGGCTTTTAATATACTAAAGTTAGGAATATGATGTAAATTTTTAATTTCCAAAAATCGTCAAAATTAGGGCAAAATTAGGGCATAAATGGTCAAATCGTCAAAATGATATTTTTGAAGCTCAAAATCGTCAAAATAACGATAAATCGTTAAATCTGGCAGCTATGCTTCCATTACGAAATATATTCTCAAGCCTTAAAAACGCCCTAACACATGCTACACAAAATTTTTTAATTAAACATCAATCAGTTTAAACACCAACACACCAATACACCAATACACCAATAATATCAACCACATTAGCATAATTTTATATCATCAATAATTTTCGGGCTTTTTTTCTTGCTTCTCTTCTCATTTTTTTCTTCTTCTTCTAAAAATGCATATTGAACAACAACAACAACAAAAACGAAAAATATAAGGAAAACAAAAACAAAAGCTGAAATCCAAACAGAAACCGAGAATTTTTAATGAAAAACTAATTTACCATTCATTTAACAATACAAACAAATAAACAGACAGACAAACATTTTCCAAAAATATGTATGTACATATGTATACATGCTTATATGCATAGCTAAGTATGTATGTACATACATAAGTATGCATACATATATGGTATGTATGTATGTATGTGTATGTGTGTGAGAATATTACCAAAATAAGAGTATCATTTGCATACCAAAAATACAAAATTAAAGTGAGAGAAAATTGAGGTTAAAAGAGAAGCAGCTACAGACACACACACATATTTGCACACTATTCGTGCATATCCAAAAACGCAAAAAAAAAATTATTTTTTTAAATATTCAATTGGGTGTGTGTGTGTGTGTATGTGATAGGAGAAAAGAGTTGTTGCTTTAATGCATTTTAAGGACACATGTGCTCCAGAATAGAGGAGAGCGTGAGAAGTTAAGAACCAAAAAGTATTTGATGAAACTTTGCAGGCAGATTGCAACTAGTTGACGTAGGTAGCCCTAGTTGACGTAGGTAATCCTAGTTGACATAGGTAGTGTGTTGGCTTATAAGCCGTGGTTCAAACCCAAGTACAGACATCACTCCTTCCGGAATCGTCTTCGATTGAGTTAGGCATGCCACTTGCCTCGTTCAAGTTGGCTATTGTGCGGAAATTCTTTCGAGACGCCAACCTATCCTGGGTCAATGAGGAGTCCTGCTCCATCGCTAGACTTACCTGGCCCTTGATGGATAGTAGGCATACGAACCAGTTGCTTGGACTCGGTCGTAACATCATCTCGATCACAGTGGCCATGCTTACGGGCCATTGCGTTATGGGCAGACACGCGGAAAGGATGCGGCTCCCATTCAACGACTTCTGCCGCGGGTGCAGATCCGCTGAGGAAGAAGAGACTGTGATCCACTTCTGACAGTGTCCGTCAGAATAGCACCTGCGGACACTATTCCTGCACCTAGGAATAGATTATTTGGCTCTCCGTTTCTTGTCAGCTTGACGGAGCTATAATGTATTGACATCAAGAATATAGCTTCGTTCATCAAACTTTCTGGCTGGTTCTCCAGCGTGGGGTAGACGTGCTTCTGTTGAGCAGCCCTTGTGCTGACCAACTTCTTCCTCCTCCCTGGTCTTGGTGGATCTTGGTTAGCACAGGGACTGCATTCACCCGTGGCATCACAACGGGCCGCTATGCGCGCTCAAGTGAGCTTTGTGACATGATCTAAGCTATCACTATAACCTAATCTAACCTAACAGACATCTCGAACCATAAAGAAAGATGAAAAATTTTTTTCCTTCAGCGCTTTCTTCCGCTCACTTTCCACGAAAAGTTTCTCAAGAATCTGTAGTTCGGAGTCAACATAAAACTGTAGGTTGCTCCACTCATGGATAAAATTAACACAAACGCAGACAACACCACATAGATGGTGTGAGAAGTTAGGTTGTAAGCCTAACTAAAGGGCTATAATGACCAATCCAGTAAGTAAAACAAGGTACTTTCAGTGAAGACCCAAAAGTATGTTTGTATGACGGTTGCCGCAGCAGATTGTGGAGGTCTTGTGATCTGCTTGTCCTTAACGCTTTCGCCAAGGCTGTCGCCTATATACGGGAGACGGGGGCAGACGGGTATTTGATGCGGAAATCTGCGGAAGTCTGCGAAGAGGATGACCTTGCATCCGTTGGAAGGACCAAATCGAGGAAGCCCTGTCATCGATTGGTGTGACCAACTAGCGAAGACGCGCACGAAGCAGAGGCGCCTGGGTTGTTATGGCCAATTAAGTAATTAAGGAAGTGTCGCCTATGTACGGCATTGACTTGGTGCATCACAGCAGCTAACGTCGAGCAAATACGGCGATTACAGCCATTTATTTGTTCAAATGCGTTTTTGCGAATCATGGCACAGAAGGATCAGTCGCGTCGTTTTGAAGAGTTGCAAAGTAAGGTACAGGTGCGCAATCGCGATTGGGTTAATGCTGCGTTCAGAGAGGAATACCTCCATATGAATAGTATCGTACTCTGTTAGGATACAGGGATTTATTTGCTTGTTCTTAGCAGTGCGGCAGCAGCAGCAACCTTTCTCGCAATTAATACATAACATACATACATAATTGGCCATTACAACCCTTCAGTCAGGATTACGGCCTAGCTTCTCACACCACTCATGTTGTGTGCGTTAATTTTATACGTGAGTGGCGGGACCTACAGTTTAACGTCGACTCCGAACGACAGATTTTTGAGTAACTTTTCATGGCAATTTTATTTACTCTCAGAGTTTTTGCCAGAAATCTGCTGAGAGGAAGTCGCCGAAGAAATATTTTTTTTTTTCTCGCAATTAATTCTACCGAAAAACACCATGTCTGAAGAATTAACTTGAGATTGTAATGTGATCTATAGCTGCGCGTATTAATTTTGTTACAACCCTCGTTACTTCAATGTTTAAACACTTCAACGTATAATACTACAGACGTATGTCACTCCGTTCGTTGGCATGAAAGCCATTTAAAGCCGTTTTTAAATAATGTTTTCCAATGTAATTTCCGCTTGATTACAGGATTTGCACACAAAAAGCAAAAAAAAACATTTTTTATGTAATGTAAGCATATAAGGATACCAAGGCTTACACACACAAGCAAAACAACAACAACAACTACAACAACAGCAATAAAAAATAAATTTATTTGTTTTAAAACAAAAAATATGAAGAAAAAAAACATACAAACGATATTGATTTGTAATGCAGAGAGAGGAATACGCCAAAAAGTATGCATGAAAAACAGGGTGAGAAAACGGTAGGAAAAAAATATTTGAAAAACACTTTAGGAAGGCCTATAAATTTTTAGTAATTTTTTCTTTTCCAAAACAATAGACGGCAATTTATATGCAGCAAAAAAAACGAGGATATGCCAATAGGGAAAAGAGTACTGCAAGTAAAATGTCTAAATCTCTTGCAACAACGTGGGGCAGCATGGCAACATGGCAACATGTTACCATTGCATACATTTTGGGCCTGAGCATGAGAGTGTTTTAATATTTCCTCTGGTGAAATGTAAACTAGCAACAGCAGCCATGATTGATTGCAAGGCGCTTCCGTGCAGTCAGCCACTATGGCGTATTAATTTTCATTCATTCATTCATTGATACCCAGAGAGATGCCATTGAACAACAGTTACAGACAAAACAAGAGCTATAAATCCTTAACATTTAATAAAACATTTCGAATTCATTGCCATTACTTGCTCTACTACACTGCTACACTGTGGTTATATACAAGAGAAAGCTTAATTGAAATCATATTTTGATTGGAAATTTATCAAAAAGAATTAAAACAAAACGAAAAAATAAAATAAAAAAATTCATTGCCTATATTAAGGCTTAGGCTCATAGACTATTAGAGTATACACATACATAGTATGTATCTGTTTAATAGTTATTTAAACGTGCTGCCATTGATGCTTATGAAAATATTTTTTGTTTAGATTTTAATTTGTTGACGTTATTGAAAAATTATAATGCATACCTTTAGGCGATTTGGCAACAAAAATTATTTTAATACACTAATTGCCTAGTTAAAGACTTAACAAATTTTTCAATAAAATTATTGTGGGAATTCTAATTCAATTTCAATAATTTCATTTAAATTGAAAATAAAATAATTACCGAATATTTTTATGGAAATATTTTTAGGCGTTAATCGGTATGTTTGGTGGTTATTTAGAAAGCAAAAACAAAACAGTTAGAAAATTACATCATAAAGTGTGTATTTAGGGCAATTAAATAAAAAAATATTTTATTTTTAATATTCTATTACAGTATTTACTATACTATACTTTTAGGGTGATTTATTATAAAAAAATTAAAGCATACTTTTAAGCTGAATGATTATCTGATTACTTAATAGTCAACTATACATTTAGGGTGGAGCAATACAAAAAACTCTAGCATACTTTTAAGCTGAATGATTATGTGATGTTTAATAAAGTCAGCATAACTTAATAATTCGAAAATTATTTTTTGGCATTTATTGTGAAATATTTGTACAATGTCTACCTTCATAAATTGGCGTCTATTTTTTTTTTTTTTTTGTATTGAGTTGACCAATATTTGCTGCGGACATCCACGAACGTCGGAGCAAAAGGCAACCTTGTCTGCATTGGAAGGATTTAAGCTTCAACTGATATGAAATTACATCTGCAGTAGAAGCACCTGGAAAAAAGGCCGAAATCCGACTGACTTATAAGTAAGATCAACTAAGCAATAAAATGTGATTCAAAGCCCGTAGAAGGCAAAAAGGAATTCAGCATGGCTTTCATATTCAAGGGACAGTTCTTTCAGCCTGAGAGAAGAACTTTAACAGCTCATTACAAAAGTATTTTAGGAAATCTCATCTCTTGAAAATTAGTACACCTCTATTAACAAAACCTTCTTCTTTACTACATTGAATACAAAGCCATAGAGAATGTTATTTCTAGGCGACATCCCCTAACTAGCTACACTAGACCAATAATGTGGAAAAACTTGCTTTATGAAATCGAAAACAAAGCAAAAAAACCGTAGCTGGCAGTGCTACGTTCCTAAAAACGAAATAAAAAGGAATAAGTATCGTCTGAAAGTCGCCGTAGTCTAGTAGGTAGTGTGCTGGCTTATTAGACTTAAAGTCAGGGTTCGAGACCCAGGCCAGACATCAAAACAAAATACAAAAAGTATTTCTTCGGCGACTTTCTCTCAGCAGATTTCTGGCAAAAACTCTGAGAGTAAATAAAATTGCCATGAAAGGTTTATCAAAAAATCTGTCGTTCGGAGTCGACTTTAAACTGTAGGTGGTGGTTTAAACATAAGTGGTGTGAGAAAGTAGGTCGTAATCCTGACTGAAGGGTTGTAATGACCAATTACGTATGTATGTTAGTATCGTCTGGGATCCTTCTGATACTTTTATCTAATTTTATACTTTAATTTTTCGTATTTGCTGTAAAATAGGTGACTTGGAAAAAATATGTGGCATACCTTTAAGGCTGGAGTAGTTTAAAATTTTATTGCATATCATAAGGAGCACAAATTCCATAATGTGAAGAAAACTTACCTGCAATAAATGAAAAAAGTTAATTAATAATAAATTGCAATAAAATATAAAATATTTAAAGTTGACTTCTCTTTCTCTTGCGTTCATAGTTTTTATAATTAAAAAAATAATAACAAAAACTTTTCTAAAGCCTAAGTGTAGGCTAAAGATTTTTGTGTACAATGTTTTTCAAAAATTACAATATGTTGCAATAAAGCAAATATTTCTACTTTTAATTTATTATATGGGAATTTCTTTATTTTTATTATTTTATTGGTTTCAAATTCCATAGAATTTTTTTGTTCAGCCTAAAACTAGGTTTCAAATTTTGTGTATTTTTAAAAACTGAATTTATTTTGTACTTCTAAGGAAACAAAAATTGAGTTTTCTGTTTATTTTGTATATTAATTGGGATATAATGTTGTTTTTAATTGCTTTCGAAATTCCATAGAATTTCTTGCTTTTGTTAAGCCTAAATGTAGGCTTTATTTTTTAATTGTTTTGAAAATTCTAGGCTTATTTGTAGTCCCAGTAGTATTGTACTTTTTTAAGATTTAGAAAAATTGCTTCCATGCAAATTTATACAAATTTTCTTTATTTTATTTTTTGTTTCCAAATTCATCAGCATTTTGTGAGCCTTAATGTAGGCTTTAATTATTTATTTTTAATTTCTCTTGTTTAGCAAGTATGGAAATGTGTCCTTTGCTTGTTAATTATTTTTCTTCTCTCTATTTCCTTGATTTAAAACTATTTTGCTAAACAAACAAAAAAACTTACTGCCTACTTTGGGGAGCTTGTTATAACAACATATTTTGAAAAATATAATTTTCTTTTTTTTTCAATTTTTTGTTTCCTTTCAACAACTTTAACCTCAAATGTTAAAACTGTCAAGAGTTTTAAATGATTTTCTGTGTATTTGTATTTTTTTGCTGTCTCTGTATGCTTTTGTGTCATCCAATGTACAATTAAAATAAAACATTTTAAGGATTGTCAAATTAAATAATTTCTCTGTTTTCGTATTTTGCAAACTCTGCTTAAAACGAAAGGATTTCGTTCTCTGTCATGCATGAAAAACATATTAAAATCATGGCTAAAATAGAGGGTTGGCTGGTTGGTTGGTTGGTCATATTGGTTGTATGGTTGGCTGGATTTGGTTGACTTGGTTGCCTGTGTGACTTGGTTGACTGGCTGTATAAAATCATTAAAACAATGCCACAAACTAATAACCTCAAATGTTTAACAATTTTTTTTAAATATAACAAAAGTAATAATGAAGCCCGGAAGGCAGAAGAACCACACACAATCACCATGCCAAAAAGATTTAAAGGAACACTGTGTGTGTGTCACTTGGTGCCACATAAAACTCTTCATTGCATTTCTCTAATTCTAGGGAATTATAGAGTTGCATACGAAAGAGCAAAGAGCACAATGTGACACACACACAGCTACCCAGCTAACCACAAAACGCCCTCAACCGCAAAAACTAAACTAATTGTTAGTTTTGACTGGAAATGAAAAAAATATCCAAAAAAAAAATCCCAAAAAGTATGCAAAAAATAAGAGAATTTTAGTAGAAAACTTTTGCAGCAACACAGAATATTGTCTTCAATAAACTGAAAATGTTACCAAATGGCACAAAAACATTTGGTGGCTTGGTTGCAATTTAAATACCAAGAAATCTTGCCTGTTTCCACCCATCCTCCATCACCATCTACCAATTGGTGCATGTAATAAAAAATAAACCAGCCCCAGCTAAAAATAATTTTAAAATTTATTTAGCGCCGCCACTAAATGGAAATATCTCTCAGAGACATTCGTTTTAAACAAATAACGAAAAATAGCGTTTTTTTGTAGCATACTTTTTTGCTTTACAGCTGTCATTCAACTATAATTGACATGTGAAATGAAACACCCTCACTCTCTACCCTAAGCCCTGTATGCATTCGTGGTATTTCACGCCTGTGAAGCAAACCATATGGTTAGCAAACCAAATGGCCAATAAAAAAAAACTATTTTTTCTCGGTTTTCTCTAAAGGAAATTATAAGAAAAAAATCGTTGCATACTTTTAATTGCTGTGAAAAACACAACATTTTTTAAACCCCTATAAAAGCAAAAATTTGGATAGAAATTTGCGGCCATAAGAATTTTAATTCTTTTACAAATAAATCATTGGCATATAGGCAACAAACATGACATGACAGGCCATTAAAACAAAAAACTTTAAAATAAAGAGTATACTTTTAGGTGGTTAAACGTGATTTATTAACAATATGAAACATAGAGAAAAGCGTAACTTCTGGTTGTTTTAGAACTCAAAAGTGTTGAATAATATTTATTATAAACAGCCCTAAAATATGCTTTAATTTGTTTATCAACAAATTTTTGTTAGTTTAAAATAAAATCGTAAAAATTGGAAGACTAACTGAAGGCTCTTACCGGATGGTAAAGGAAATAAAATTCAAACAAATCATATGGCTTTTCATAATGAATTTAAAAAAACATATTTTTAAACATATCTTAAGGCTTTAAGAAATAAAATTTGATAAGTCCCTGTAGTCTAATATTTAATAACTTTATTCAAGGCACGAAAACCGATCTGTTTTGCTTTTTATTCCTGCAAACTATACATATATTCGACGAAATTCATTTGAAAATCCAAGCATAAATCAAGGCTTTTATTGATTAAACATTGTTTATAGTATTAAAGCATACTTTAAGGGATTTTACAAATTTAAAATGAAATAAGATTTAAAGCCTAAAATAAAGGTAAATAATATGGAAATTAAAAGCCTCAGGAATAATTATAAAACACTTTGAAATTAAAATGTTCACAACAATACATTTCAAACATATTCCTTTAAAACACAAGTAAGCCAAGCCTTGGTAATTAAGCATCTAAACTACCTTCACCTGGGCCATACTCTTAAAGCAAAAAAGAAAACGTTCATGATTGTTGTTTCTGTTGTTTATTATTAATTTTATTCAGTTATTATTACTCTGCCTGTGTTTCTGCCTGTGCTAAGTCTTCATCAAAATTTTACTGTATTGTACCGCCCCTAATTGCATGCTTAAGAAAATTCCCTACTAAGTATGCCACACATAATTTTAAAGCCTTTAACAAAACCTAAAAGGATGCAGAGAGACAGAGAACTTGGAGAGGGAGATAGAGAGAGTTTTGCATTTAATAAACGTTTAATGATGATGAATGTGTGTTAATTTTGCTTTAGAAAGGAATCGATAAAATCCATTCAACATAAATCTCTCTCTCTCTCTCTCAGCAGAGAATAAATACTTAAAAACAGTTGCGCGCTGCTGTGTGTTAATGAATTTAGCAGCACTTCAAATGGCACTGGAAAAATTTCCATTTAAAAATTTTCCATTCATTGATAAGTGAGTTAATTGCTCTTTTTTCTTCTTTAAATTTAATTGATTGTATAGAATTGATTTGAATAGAATTGAGCAGAATATTGAAAAGGTTTATTAATATTTAATAATTATTTATTTAATAATTAGCGTTAAGCGTTAGAAGAAGAGAGACAGACAGAGAGAGAGAGCGAAATTCTATGAAAATTTAATTTTTTTTCTTTATAAACTTTTATAGAATTTGCGGAAATAAATTATTAAAATTTTTAACAGACAATGATTAATTAATTGTTTTGCAAAATATTGATTTATTATTTTGCAGAAAACCAATTTAAAAGCACAAAAATTTCTTTACACTTGCTTTCAGCCTAAAAGTAGGCTTCAGCTCAGTAATTATAAAAGTGAAAAGCATCATAAATTACTTAATAAAGCAGTTAAACTTGTTAATAATTAAATGTTATTAACAGTTTAAAGCATATTTTCAGGCTTAAATATATTATTTTTTGCATACGTTAAAAATAATTCAATAATTGCATATTGCATACAATATAATAATTTCATTGCACACTTTAGGGCTAAGAAACTAATTATAAACTGCTGCTTATTATTAGGTTTCTTTAATTTCAATACAATTACAAATTACATTTAATTATTACGGACGGAGTGCCCAGAGTCTCTGACAGAAATTGAACCCGCGATCTTCACACTAATAACTTACTATCCTACTCATTAGAAGCTAACATAGCACCTAAAACACTAATTTATATTTCCTCTTTGTTAATATATAAACGAAAATAATAACCCCAAGTTGTATGTAATTTTCAATAGATAGCATGCTTTTAGGGATTTCAAATAAATAATATTTTATTCTAAAAAGAAATTCTTTAAATAAGTAAAGCATAGCTTAAGGATTACGAAACTATTTTTCCTAATTACTAAATTATTTAATTTATGGTGAAAAAAGTAAAACAGAAATGCAATCTGATTTCATATGAAATTATTAAAGAAAAAACAACTAAGAACCCTTAGTTTTTGAGGGTTAAATTCTAGAAAAAAATCTTTTCCAATGCTCTCTCTCCTTCTTTCTCCCTCTCTTTCTCGTCCTTTCTTACATTTTTTAACTTACTGAGCTAATTTTAAATGTATATTTATTTTTTTCTTTCTTACATTTCTAGTTTGCATTTTAAATTAAAACTTTAATAGTTTTTCTTGCATGTTTTTCCTGGTAGAAAATTAAACAAACCAAGAAAAAACACGAAAAATTCTTAGAAAAACAAGAGCCATTATTTTGTAACCAGATAAGGCTATATAAAGCTACTGGTTATGTGGCCAAATGTGCCCTACACAACTCAGCAAGGGAAATCACTTGAAGAGACGATATGTTAACAAAATATTATTATTTTAAAAACGTTTAAAATATGAGCTCTTAGATTGCAAATAAAATAAAAATAAATTTGTGTTCAGTTTTAATTAAAATTATTTATTACTCGCACAATTCTGTGTGCAACTGTTTACAACTTTATGTAAACAACAACAATTGCTTTTCTTTGTTATTCCTCTGTTTATACGATTTGCATAAACAATAACAATTACTAGACAATTATTCGATAAATCTTTGTAACAGAGATCTTCAAACCACGATTACTCTCTTCAAACGCACCACGTCTTCATACAAAACTGACTGAACTTTTACTAACTCACTCGCCTGCTTTGCCTTGCCTTTTATATTGCAACGTAAACAGTTTGATGAATGTTCTAGAAGGCGACTGTTCGTGGCTTCGTCTTTTCGAAATCTCTATAAATGTAAACATCGTTGTTTCATTATTGTTGTGTGTGCATTTTGTTTACATTTATTCTTGCAGTGTTGTTTACCATTCTTTTTTATGCTGGTGTTTGTTGTTATATTAATCAGTACGATAATTTGTAAACAGGTCTACTGCATTGTTTTGTTTTTGTTTACAATTTTAACGTTAAGCGATGTAAAAGCAAAACCCCTATATCTTGATATTGTCATTTTCGTAACAGCGTTTTATTTCGCATAATTTAAGGCAACATGTATAATAAATATAAAATTTTCTAATACATATTGAAAATACAGACTCTTTAAGGTTTTACAACAGTATACAGCATACAGAGCAGGAACTGTTAACTAGAAACCATTTTGGGTGGTGTGAGAAGCTAGATCGTAATCCTGACTAAAGGGTTGCAATGACCAATTAAGTATAACATGTCTCTTTAGGATCGAATATAAAGGGTCCGCCAAATAACTTTTTTTCTTGAAAATGCTTAGAAAAAACTCCTGAATATTTTCTCAAATTTCTTTTTTTTATTTGAAAGTACAATCCTTCCGGTTAATAATGGAAAATAATTTCATTCAGCTGCCTTGGCTGGCCATGCAGTAGCCTACACCAGAAGATGCCGATTTTGGCAAAAAAAAATCATCTTTTCAGATGAAGCTCATTTTGATCTTGGCGGGTATGTAAACAAGCAAAATTGTCGCATTTGGGGCACAGAAAACCCGCACGCATACATTGAATAGCCGACGCACCCAAAACGAGTCACGGTTTGGTGCGGATTTTGCTCCAGAGGCATAATTGGGCAATTTTTCTTCGAAAATTAGCAAGGAGTGGCCGTTACAGTCAATGGCGATCGTTATCGGGCCATGTTGAACGAATTTTTGTTCACAAAAATTGAAGAAGAGGATAGTGGCAACATTTGGTTTCAACAGGACGGCGCTATGTGCCACACAGCCGAAGCTACACTCGACGTCTTGCGCCCTGTTTTTAAAGATCGCATTATCAGCCGCAGAGCTGATGTCGTTTGGCCACCTCGGAGCTGCGATTTGATACCGTTGGACTACGATTTGTGGGGTGCCGTCAAAGATAAGTGTTACGCCGACAAGCCAGAGACAATTGACGTTTTAAAGAACAATATTCGTGAAGCCATTGGTGAAATACAGCTGCACACAATCGATAATGTTCTTAAAAATTGGACCGATCGTATAGGCTACTGCATGGCCAGCCGAGGCAGCCAATTGAATGAAATTATTTTCCATTATTAACCGGAAGGATTGTACTTTAAAATAAAAAGTTATTTGGCGGACCCTTTATAATAAATATAAAATTTTCTACTACATATTGAAAATACGGACTCTTTAAGGTTTTACAACAGTATACAGCATACAGAGCAGGCACTGTTAACTACACATAATATGGGTGGTGTGAGAAGCTAGATCGTAATCCTGACTAAAGGGTTCCGATAACCTGTCTCTATATGATCGAATATATATGTATATATATCAGAGGTTAAGAAATGACGTAAGCATGAGCAGCCATGATAATAAAGTCAAATCAATTATATCGGCTGGTAGCACATCTTTAGGAATTTAAGTACAAAGTAAAATACTTTGAAGTTGTTAATACCGGGATTTCTTTATAACGTAACCTGGTTGTAAGAATCAAGCCTACTACCATTCTATAGACAGATTTTTAAGGAGCATTTTAATTCATAAAAAAATACTTTTAAGACTCTTTTAAAGTCTGTATCAACCTGTAAATTTGATTTACTTTCCTAGAATTTTTTGTATTACCTTTCATAACCACAGCAACAACAATAACAAAATAATCACCAGCCATTAGAGTAAACAACTGACACCATAATTTTATTTTCTTTCCTTTTCTGTACTTTTCCTTCAGTCACTGTAGTTATTTTTATCTTAAAAAAAATGAAAGAAAATACCAACGGCAGCTGGTCAAGGAACATGCAATTTTAAATGTAAATACTCCACCTGCCCTGCTTAAAAAGGGTCAGTGCTTCCACCAAAATAGTTGTGCTTACAACAGACAGCTTTTAGCAGAACAGTTTGTACCAAAGTAGAGTTCTATTAGAGGAGTTTTAATAACTTAAGTACAAAACATTTAAAACGAATATGAGAGAGCATATTTATTTTACTTTAAATAAGCGAAAAAAGCTACAAAAAATATTACGTGGGAAAAAAAATTTTTTTAACATTCGTACACCACCGCCGCCGCTTGCCTTGCCTGCTAACGCTGGTGCTGGTTGTATAGTCATGGTCGAGACCTTGATGAGAGATAATAAGGATGTAACAACACTCAAGCACTTACACTTACACATTTGCAGATTGTTGTTGTTGTTGTTTTTTTTTTAAGTTTTTGAAGGCAAATATATGAAGAAAACAGCATCCTACAACCACACGCCTAAATATAGGCGATAGAAATTCAAGGAATACACATAATTTTTCTAAGCATACTTTCAGGCCAGTTGACATATTCTTCGAAGAAACAATTTTTATACACACAGAGAGAGGACAAAATGATAGCGAAGCAGAACAAAAAAAAATCAAAGACATTAACAAGAAAAGAAAACGAAAACGAAAAAGAAAGAAGAAAAAAGAAAACGACGAAAAACTTCTTTAAGCCTGTCATGATTTTTGATTACTCGCTCTCAAATTACAAATACACAGCAAATGCTGTGTGACAGGAGAAAAGTACAAAAAACAGCAACAACAATAAAATTGAAAATTGTCTTCTGATAAGACAGGGAATTCTTTAAAAAAAAATCTACAATTTAAAATGAAATATCAGCAGTTTTACAGAGAAAAGTAAGAGGAGCTCTCTTCCCACCACCACTTAAGTCCAAGTAATAATGAGCCCACTATTACCATTACCCCTGAGAGGCATAGTGAAGAAAGAAACATCAAGTTAGATAAAGTGATACTAAGAAACAAGGTTACACAATGTACAATGGAATGTACACAGTATTGATTGACAACATCCAGGTAGCAAACTGCCCAGAAATTATAATCAGGAATGAGTTGATGACGTATTCAACAAAAGGGATTGAAACCTTTGGATGCCAAGGGACTACCACAATCTACGTACTCAGATCAAAGCCAATAGTATGAGAAGAAGATGAGAGAGTTATAGCTTCATCAACAAGTTTCAGTCTTATTTACGGACCAACAAAGTGATATTGAATACCAAAGGTTTCCAATCTATTGCAGGCAAATGCATAAAAAATAACAATTGCTAGACAATTATTCGACAAATCTTTCTAACGGAGAGCTTAAAACCACGATTACTCTCTTCAAACGCAGCGCGTCACAAGACTCAAAATTGACTGAACTTCACTAACTCACTCGCCCGCTTTGCATTTCCTTTTATATGGCAAGGTAAACAGTCTGATGAATGTTCTTCAAGGAGAATGTTCGTGGCTTCGCCTTCTTAAAATCTCTATAAATGTAAACAACGATGTTTACATTTATTATTGTAGTGTTGTTTGTGTATTTTGTTTACATTTATTCTTGTAATATTATTTGTGTATTTTTGTTTACTTGTTTACCATTTTTTATGCTGGTGTTTGTTGTTATAAAGGGTGTTTTTTATAGAGGTATAGAACTTTAAGTTGGCATTACTTTTCAAGATGGCGACCGATTTAACAGCTGTCAAGTGAATTATTCTCAGTTTGGTTTGGCAATTCATCACGAATAGACTCACGCCTGAACAACGCTTGCAAATAGTGCAATTTTATTTCGAAAATAATGGTTCTGTGCGGAAAACATATCGCGCACTACGTCCATTTTATCGTCGACAAAATCGTCCATCAGAGCAGTTAATTCGATTAACCATGGAGTAACATGGAGTAAACGTGGTACTCTTATTGATAACTCGCATCCCCAGAGACGCTGTACGGTGCGTACAGAAGAAGCTATTGCTGCTGTAGAGCGTAGCATTGAGGAAGACCCGAATGAGTCCATCCGCCATCGAGCACAGGAATTGGATCTGTGTCCATCCACTTTATGGAAGATTTTGCAGAAGGATCTTGGTTTGCGTGCTTACAAAATCCAACTCGTGCCAAACGATCATCAAGTAAGGCGTAGATTCGTCGAATGGGCCCAAAACGAGATTACCGTTGTTCCCGATTTTCATAAGCGAATTTTGTTTAGCGATGAAGCGCACTTCTGGTTGAATGGCTACGTCAACAAACAAAACTGCCGCATTTGGAGTGAAGGTAATCCTCAAGTGTATGTGGAAACACCGTTACATCCATAAAAAACTGACTGTTTGGTGCGCTTTATGGGCTGGTGGAATCATTGGCCCGTAGTTTTTTCAAAAACGATGGTGGCCAGAACGTTACAGTCAATGGTGATCGGTATAGAGCCATGATTACAAACTTTTTCATTCCTGAATTGAATAACCATGATGTCCAGGAGATGTGGTTTCAAAAAGACGGCGCAACATGTCACACAGTTCGTGCCACAATAGATTTATTGAAAGACACGTTTGGTGACCGCATAATTTCACGTTTTGGACCTGTGAATTGGCCTCCAAGATCTTGTGATTTAATACCGCTAGACCACTTTCTGTGGGGCTATGTAAAGTCATTGGTCTATACGGTAAAGCCACTAACGCTTGACCATTTGGAAGACAACATTCGCCGTATTATTGCCGATATACGGCCTCAAATGTTGGAAAAAAGTCATCGAAAATTGGACGTCCAGATTGGACTATATCCGCGCCAGCCGTGGCGGTCATATGCCAGAAATCATATTTAAAATGTAATGCCACAAGATTATCTTTCGGATAAATAAAATTCATGTCAATCGAATAATCCATCGTTGTTTTATTGCAACTTAAAGTTCTATACCTCTGATGAATCTTCTTGAAGGAGAATGTTCTCGGCTTCGCCTTCTCGAAATCTCTATATATGTAAACATCGTTGTTTACATTTATTATTGTAGTGTTGTTTGTGTATTTTTGTTTACTTGTTTACCATTTTTTATGCTGGTGTTTATTGTTATATTAAGCAGTACGATAATTTGTAAACAGGTTTGTTTACTGAAACATTTTATTTTTGTAGCTTTTGTTTACAATTTTAATGTTAATCGATGTTAAAGCAGAACACCATTCTTCATTTTCGTAACAATATGTACTTACATTTAAAAAGCATATTTTAAAAAATGCCATTCTTAAAAAACAAATTCCCTGTAATCAAAATCAATCTCGTTAAAATGAAATTTTTCTTTGGGAAACTCTTTTTCTTTGGAAAAACTTAATTTCCAGCAGATTTATATTCACCACATAATTTCAAATCAATGGCAGGGGAAACTCGATTTTATTTATAATAAATTCACTCAGCCACGGTAAATGTACCCACACGGAAAGAAAACTCCTCTCAAAATTCCACTTTATGTGAGAGCTACATACCAGGAAAAATATGAATTTTATTTTCGAAAGCATACCTTGAAGGCGTTTTTAAAAAATCACCACCACCACCACCACCACATTTCTAAGAAATAAAATGTGGAACGTTACCAAGAAAAAAGTTATACAAGATTGTATATAAATTTTGTTTTAAAAAATTTAACATATTTATAGGCGTAAACATAAGAAACTGTAAAACAAAACTAAAGCATATTTGTAGGCGTTCATGTAAAATTTTAAAAGAATATTTCTTAATTATTTGCTTTCTTTTTCCCATAAATTATAAATTGAAGGAGAAATCATTTGATTAAAATAAATTTCAGTGAATAAATTAAAGCCGGCAGCAAGGCGTTTATGCATGTAAAGTTGTTTTAATTCAACTTGAGTTAATTTCTTAACAGTTACCAGATAGTAAATTTAAAAAGATTATTATGAATTAAGAAAATATTTTTTCCTTATGCCCCTAAGTAGACTTTAAATTTTTTATTTGCCTCAGATATCGATCACTTAATTAAAGTTAAAGTTGACTGTTTGTTTCATTTTGTTCTACCAGCGATCATCTTCAGAAGTGCATTCGCTGAGTTCATATACGTTTCTATCTTCGACTAGATGACTAGGTTTTGCAAAACCTAAAAAAAAATTTTCTTAAAAAACAACAGCCGCTTAACAGGTTTCAAAAAATTAAAAAGAACTCTTATAAAATCTGTAATAATGTCATTAAAAAAATAAAAAACCTTCACACAAAGTTAATTAAACAATTTATCCCTGTTTTTGCCCCTATTTTTGTCAACCTAAACAAACAATAGATTTTATGAAGCCTATTTATAGGGGTTAGTTTTAAAAAAATATAAATTCATTCAAACATTATTCTTTATGGTATTTGTTAAGGCGTTTTTAATCAAAATCATTAACATCTATAGACAAAATTACAAGGGGGTAATAAATTATTATAGAATATATAAAGCATACTTTTGGGAGGTTTTAAACCCATATTTGTAGAGATGGATAATTGTTATTTCTAGTTTTTTCCTCTTATTTTTTATGTAATTATTATTGCATATTTATAAGCATAAAAACCTAAATAGGTTGCATACTTTTAGGCTTTTATATAAAATTATTTAAATTCTGATATCGTCAGTTTAATGTGAATACGAATATATTGAAAGAAAATGCTAAGAGCCATAAGTGAACACCACCAAGAGTTATTGTGAACACCATCACAATAATATGAGCAGAGTTATTGTGATGGAGTTCACCTATGGTCATGGCGAACAAAGCAAACTAAAAAAGGAAAAATAAACTACAGTACTGTATGCCCCTCCACTCATGGATGAAATTAAAACAAAACAACACGTGTGGTGTGAGAAGATAGGTTGCAATCCTGACTAAAGGATTGTAAAGAGCAATTAAGTAGATAGGTAAGATGGTTGATTATACCAATTTCTCTTTGGTTAGGACATCTGACCAAATGTTCTCAATACCCAAACGAAGACCATCTTGCTTAACATATTGGATATGGTGCAAAAGAATCCCGCATATACAATGAGAAAGGTTATTTAGAGAAGGTCTAGCCCTGCAACACCAATAAAACGAAATGCCTTCCATTGCTTAGTCAGGATAATTGTTGTACACACGACTTTCTAGGCCATTCTAGCTGATTAACCATCTACCAAGAGCCGCATAAACGTAGGGGTCCCTTGCTTGGTAAGGATCGTGTACAGAGGTGAATATCTCTACCTTCACTGTAAGCTCTCACAAGCCGATGGACGTTTAGGGTATCACAGTGGTCTTCGAAAGAACCACAAAGATTGCTGGAAATCTAGTTAGAACAGTTAGATTACAATCATTTAAAGCAAAAACAAAGTTTCTGTATATAAGGGGTGGTTATGGCCAATTTAAAAGCCTGAAAGTAGACTTTAAATATATGTATTAAAAAAAATTGCTTTCACTGAATCCCTCTTTTTTGCATTCGATATTCGCTACACAATTCAATCATTATTGATGACCAGAAAATGTGCTGATGTCCAACTGAAAAATTTTTCTTCTTTTTTGTTGATAAAATAATTGAACTTTGCCATTTCGCTTTTCCATTAACCCCATAAACCAAATTGATAGATCCGAGTATAAAATAGCAGTACAAAAAACACAAAAAGGGAGAGAAGCTTTTGAACAAATATTATCAAAAAAAAAAAAAAAAAATTAAAAACCAAATCTAATTTGGCCAAATAATAATAAAAAAACGAGCACATAAAAGTAGAGTAAAAAAATATTTGAAAAAATCAAAGCATACTTTCAGTGATTTTGATTATTTTGCCAACACGAAATATTTTTTTTCTTTTTTTTCTTTCTACACACAAATTTTGAACGTGAGTTTTAACACCATAATGCAGATGCAGATAAAAACATTGTATATACTGCTTAAAACTTGGCTAAAAACTGAAATTATTGAAAAGAAAACGCGTTAAAAAAATAGTTTTTGTAGCCATAAATTTGTTTAAAAACGAAAAAAAACGAATGAAAGAAAGTATTAAAATTTATTTGAAATTGTATTTCGATAAGAGATTTAAATTCTTAAACTCTTAATAAATATTGAAAAAAAATGTAGCATTCTTTTGGGCATTAATTCTTTCGATTATAGAATAAAAATCAGTTTTTCAGCACAGGTTAGTTCAAATGGTGGACTCATCTGGAAGAGTAAGGTCACAATTTGGATATAAAATTATTGTATTTCAATAAGAAATTTAATACTTCCAAATTTATTTATAAACTTAAAAAAAAAAAAAAAAAAACATTGCATACTTTAGGGGAGAATTATTTTATTTATAAAATAATAACTAATTTCCCTGCAGCTTAAATTGTGTTAGGTGGCGAACCATTCTTAAAGCGTAAAGAGCACTTATGCCCTTTAGCACATACCACATTGGGACCTCTGTAGACTTTTCTTGTTAGAGGAGCCTTTTCAGTGGCAAGTGTTTTCATTTGATTGCGCAATTGTTGAAAGCGCCCTTCACTTCAATAAATGCGGCTAGTGAGAAATACTATTCACTGAAACCTTCACAATTTTTTTCATCAAGGACCAGAGTATAGCCTCAGACTTCGACAGTTGTATCCACATTAAACAATCACGATTCTGTTGAGATCAGCCTTAGAATAAAACAACCTATGGCTCTTTCCACTTAACACAGGCATTCCAGTTTTTAAGGCAGGCATAATAGATTATCTACAGCCAAAGAATCAGCATATCAAAAGCTTCCAGCAGGTTAGCAGGTATAATGTCTTCAGTATCAGGCGATTTAAAGCATTTGAAAGAGCGTATGACCCCATTTTGCTTTCCACATCTTAGTTTCACTTACATTTTTTTAATTTCCTAAACTTTACCTTTTTTTTGGCTGCTTATAATGACAACAGAGTAAATAATTATAATAAATGCGGCGTTATTACCTTGGAAATTAAACTGGGATATAAAACAAAATTTATTGCATATTTTTTGGCCGGATTTTCTCTTCCAAAAAAAGTTTCCTTTACAGCAGTTATTATTTAAGCCTTAAATTATTATTGCCCTGCCTAAATTAAGCTGATTTATTTAAGTGGCAAAAAAAAAGTAAAATAAAAAACAAATTTAAGGCATACTTTTAGGTAGTCTATTTCAAATTGAATTTTTGTTACCATAATTTACAAAGAAAATAATTCAAAATTTTTATTGCAATAAAAGGAAAATGTACTTCATAAGTTTGCAATAATCTTGCGTTTTTAAGATTGTTAGAATTTTTCAGCCTTAGCATACTTTTAGGCGTCTTAAAACTTTTTTATGTAGTGTCTGGGATACGTAGTAAAATATCCGCAGCAAGGCGACATAATTCTTAATTATTAGGAAAAAGAAATATGACGTAGGAAACCTAAAGTCAGTACATGTATGCAGATGGGTTACTTTGGGTACCCGGTTTGAAAATCTGCCGGACAGCGGAAGGAGGTAATGGGATCACTTAAAATGCTTTATTCTAGAAACCGAAAGCAATGCAGTGCAAGAGACAAATTTGAATTGCAACCAAAACATGGCAACTTATCGAAAAGGGAAAACATGTGAAAGGTGTTAAACACGTTATACGGACTTTATTTAGGTCGTGCAACTGCAAATCTTGGACACAGGGGGAATGCCAGCTTCCTCCACTATCTTCATTGGCAAAACCTTTCTTTGGACTGCCTTTCGGTACTACCTGCGAACACGTTCAGTCTTTTGCTATCTGCACACACAGCGTATGGATAATTTCAAGTGCTTTACATGGCATAAGGTATGTTGTGGGAGTAGTAATCATATCAGCGGTATTTACCAATTCATCAATAACTAGAACATCGAATACAATACAATTTTTCACAATAGAAGTTTGCCCAAAAAGCCATTAATAATGTTGAGTTTTTTTATATATATGCCTTAGCCTACTTTTAGGATTTCTTTTGAACAAAAAAAAACCAAAAACAATTTGGGTCAGTTTTTATTTGTCTCTTTGCTTTACAAATATTACTCAACAAACTAAATTACTGTGAAGAGAGAAAGAAAAGGCAAAAAAAAGAAAACATCTATTGTCGTTATCAAGGTTTTTTGCAAATAATTTAAATTTAAAGCATACTTTTTTTGGCACGTATTTGTATACAATATAATACAAATTCGTGTTTCCTTTATTATTTATTCATTTAACTACAAAAAAAAATGAAATGAAACACAAGAACAAAAAAAAAGAGAAAATATTTTCAATTTAACTAATCAAACATGCCACAATTTTAAATTGTTTTTATTTTTTTAAGGAAAGCCTAATAAATAATATATTATGAAATGCCTAAGGTTAGGCAATAAATAAATTCAATTATTGAATCATAGTTTAAACAATAAATTTATTTAAATCAAAAATATCTTCCATATTTCATATGCGTTACCGTTATACGGTAATAATTTGAATTGAATTGAATTATTAAATGGTTGGGGAAAAAATGTTTCTTTCTTCAGCCTTAAATTATGCTTTAATGAAAAAAAAAAAAACAAAGATTAAAACGCTTTTGCATTGTAGAAATTTTCTACTTGAGTGCATTTTTTAATAAATTTATTAAAAGCTAAAGATTTATGGATTTTTATTTGCCATAACAGCTCCAGCATATTATTGCTATTATTCTGGTCATTAAATGGTAATACAACGCTTTTAATGAAATCTATAAGCAGGCCGGCCTATGCCTCTGAATGTCTGTGTGTTTAATTTTTGGCTTTTAAGGCTTTAAATTAAAAATTAATGCCTGAAATTTTTGGTTTTGTTCGTTTGTTTGTTTGTTTGTTTACGAATATAAATAAAATATTATAAAAGCTTAAATTATTAACAAATAAATTTACAGGTCATTAGCCATTAGCCTGTAAAAGCATGCCAGGCTAATTGTAAGGCCATTTATTTAAAGAAATTTCTTAATTAAAGTTTATTTGAGTGTAAAACAGAATTTAGAATGTTTAAATTAAAGATTAAAGCTTAAAAATTGAATTATTCCAAATGGACTTTCAAATATACAAGTAAAGGGTGTTTTTTTATAGAGGTATAGAACTATAAGTTGCAATAAAACAACGATGGATCATTCGATTGACATGAATTTTATTTATCCGAAGGATAATCTTGTGGCATTACATTTTAAATATGATTTCTGGCATATGACCGCCACGGCTGGCGCGGATGTAGTCCAATCTGGACGTCCAATTTTCGATGACTTTTTCCAACATTTGTGGCCGTATATCGGCAATAATACGGCGAATGTTGTCTTCCAAATGGTCAAGCGTTTGTGGCTTTACCGCATAGACCAATGACTTTACATAGCCCCACAGAAAGTAGTCTAGCGGTGTTAAATCACAAGATCTTGGAGGCCAATTCACAGGTAAAAAACGTGAAATTAGGCGGTCACCAGACGTGTCTTTCAATAAATCTATTGTGGCACGAGCTGTGTGACATGTTGCGCCGTCTTGTTGAAACCACATCTCCTGGACATCATGGTTATTCAATTCAGGAATGAAAAAGTTAGTAATCTTGGCTCTATACCGATCACCATTGACTGTAACGTTCTGGCCACCATCGTTATTGAAAAAGTACGGACCAATGATTCCACCAGCCCATAAAGCGCACCAAACAGTCAGTTTTTCTGGATGTAACGGTGTTTCCACATACACTTGAGGATTACCTTCACTCCAAATGCGGCAGTTTTGTTTGTTGACGTAGCCATTCAGCCAAAAGTGCGCTTCATCGCTAAACAAAATTCGCTTATGAAAATCGGGAACAACGGTAATCTCGTTTTGGGCCCATTCGACGAATATACGCCTTACTTGATGATCGTTTGGCTTCAAATCTTGCACGAGTTGAATTTTGTAAGCACGCAAACCAAGATCCTTCCGCAAAATCTTCCATAAAGTGGATGGACACAGATCCAATTCCTGTGCTCGATGGCGGATGGACTCATTCGGGTCTTCCTCAATGCTACGCTCTACAGCACAGCAATAGCTTCTTCTGTACGCACCGTATAGCGTCTCTGGAGATGCAAGTTATCAATAAGAGTAAACGTGGTGCGAAAACGTTCCATGGTGATACGTTTTCCGCACAGAACCATTATTTTCGAAATAAAATTGAACTATTTGCAAGCGTTGTTCAGGCGTGAGTCTATTCATGATGAATTGCCAAACCAAACTGAGAATAAATCACTTGACAGCTGTTAAATCGGTCGCCATCTTGAAAAGTAATGCCAACTTAAAGTTCTATACCTCTATAAAAAACACCCTTTACTACACTTTATAACAAATATGAGGTAAGCAATTTATTTAAGCCTAAAGTTAGATAATCTGTAAATTTATTTAAAAATAACTCCAAAAACTATGAAACACTTCTGTGAAAAAAAATTTGAAAAAACCCACAAGAATGGTACTCTCTTTCCCCTTCCATAAGGTATCTTGTGATCGACAAACAAGTTAAAACAGGTCGGCTATGGGACGATAGTCTACGCGTATGATGTTATTCTGATATTTCAAGCAATTTTTAGATCCTATTAGAGAGACAGCATGCAACCTCTTCTGAGGAAACTTAGCGAACTAAACCACTGATCATAGTTTACTGATAATCACGAAAGAACGGAGGTGGTACACTTGATTATAACCTACAAATCGTTACCTTTTGGTCATTGAGGCTGAACGAGATACATACATATACAAGATATTGACCTCGATTTTTCAATAATTTTAGAGACCGGCAGTTTAGAGGGTTTTCCTACCTCTGGTATCCATTTTGCAAACAACCTTTGAGGACTTTAGCGAAATTGTTACCACCAGCTATTGGATTTCCATCAAAATTTTCTTCGAAAGAATTAATTTGACACTTCTCCTTGAACATTTCCCTGCATATTGACACAGGTAAGTATAGATTGCTCACGTTAAGGCCTCCAGAGTATTGCTTCAACTGGCTGCGATAGAAATATCGGCCAAAATAAGTGATCGTAATATAAACTGGAGCAAGAACTAATCTGAGAGGGCTCTGCTGCAATAGAAACAAGAAGGGGGATTCGTCTTACTATGGTTTGCTGGATTTTATTGATGGTCACGCTCGTTTATAAAGAAAGAAGACATATTTTGTACTATATTACAAAGGACTTCTTTGTTATTCTTCAATGGCTTCCACCTGACCAGACAATATGCGGGACAATGCGAGTTAATGTCATGTCTCTTGTCATGTCTATGTTTATAGGATGGGATAGGATCCTATAAATATAGTACCCTATTACCTATGTTACTAAAAGCAATATGCTCATTTCATAACCTATACCTTGTTGTCAAACAACCTTCGCTTGTCGCTTTAATTGTGTGCAAACAACCCATAGCGTGGCCTGTTGTTTTCTTGATTAATTCCCTTCGATTTCCCTTTTTGTCAACGTTAGATGTTCTTTTAATTAATTTTTATCGTTTCGCAATGCGATTATTATTGTTATTGGGGAGGCAAATAACGGTTAATTTGATTAATTATCGTATATCGAGAAACAAAATTTTTCAATTTATTTGGTCAACAACACTTAAGATTTATTTGAAATGGCGAACGACGAACAGTGAACATTGTGAACATTTTTATGGTTTCAGTCAAAAAAGTTTTCTTTTCTTCACGTTCTTTGTTTTGCTTCTAATTTTTCGTCTTTTTTTCTGTGTTTAAAAGCTGAAAATCTATGACAAATATGGTCATAATGTGTGTGTGTGTGCGGGACTAAGTGTAACAAAAAAAATAAATTCTTTTTTGGCAACCAAAATGAAATTCAATTAAGTTTCTATTCAATTATTATTATTGCAGACGAAGGAGGTGGTATATATGGTAGAGAAGAGTTTAGTTTATTGCTGATCAATCAAATAATATTTGTTTGATTGAAATTTGAGCAGCAGTTTGTCATTTATTTGAAGGCCATAACAAGAGATAGTGATAGAGAGAGTGAGAGGGTGGGGAAGAAGAGATAAGCAGGTGTTATGATTACTTAGAAAAATGCCTGGGTGCCTAAATGCAAGCAAATAATTATAACTCTTCTCTGTATTTATGTATCTTTGGATTTTTCAAATGCCTGAAAGTAGGCAACAAAAATGTAAAAGGAACCTATTCCCTTTAAATGTAATTTTAAATGCAAAATTTATATTTTAATAGAAGGTTTTACAAATAATTTCTAAAGCAAGGACTCAAGAAGATAGTACACTACGCAAAAATTTGGTTTTTCACTAACTTTAATTTCCATTGAAAACATCCTAAAAATAGGCAACAAAAATTTAAGAAATTTCTGGATTAAAAGTAATGTTTATGAATGATTTCAAGGACCAGCAATTCTGAATTCACTACGCAAAAATTTGTTTTTCACTAACTTTAATTTCCATTGAAAACATCCTAAAAATAGGCAACAAAAATTTCAGAAATTTCTGGATTAAAAGTAATGTTTAAGAATGATTTCAAGGACCAGCAATTCTGAATATAATGCACAGTATTGGTGGCTTTTGGTGTGAAAAAAACGAATCCATGAATGTGGACTTCAAAGCACTGTACACAGCACCTATATGAGTACATGAGAAAAACGACTGCATTCGACAAGTATATTCGTAGAAACTCTGCATCTAAAGCCTCGTGTGCATACAGATCACAGGTCGAATAGCAAATTGCTGTAGCACAGAGGAAAATGTAAATAAATTCCTACATGAAAACCTACAGACAGAGTCCTATATGTGCATAGTACAGCACTTAAATGCGAAACAGCGGAACACGTAACTTTTGAGTGCGATAGATAGATACACCGACTTAGGTCGAGCATTGTAAGAGGTTTTTAATTTGTTTGCCATCCGAGTTTTCAACAGTCTCAACATAACTGGAAAAGAATGCAGGGTCGCTACTGCGGTCTAATAACTATTTTACACCTCATTAAAACAGCAATTAAATAATCTTCAGTTTAAACAAAAAAAAAAACTTGTGTTTCATGATTTGTGTACTTCAACACGCTTCAAAATGAATCATTTAATGCCTCAACTTAAAACAGAAATATTTCCAAGAATAGAAAAGAACAACAAAAACAAAGGAAACCTTAAGACTTTAACTTTTAAGCCACGTTTTAATGAATATTTGCGAAAATAAGACAAAAAAGGGGAAAAAAAAAAGAAAAGAAGTTAAAAGCCAAGCCAAGCCAAACCATATTGTCATGGGGTTAAATGTCTACCATAATTTCATTTCATTTCATTTCTACCTGCTGCCTGATTTATTTCGATTTCTCAAAAGACAACAAACAAAAGCAACGCTGTTCACACTGCTGCACTGCAATGCATTAAGTAGCAGGAAGAAATATGTGGGGAAGGGGAACACAGGGATTTGCTAAAACACAACGACTATAAATTTTATTCTTAAGCTTCTCAGCTACGCTTTATATGCGAGGCGAGTTGCACAAATTAATATCGGCACCTAGCAACCCGAATGAATAAGGAAAAAAGTAAGGCAGTGAAGGCACACTAAAGTTAAAATTGAAAATTTTAAGTTAATAAAGAAGAGAATGAAAATGAATTTTAAAAACTTCAATAACTTTATTGGCTTTCTATTATCAAGTGCTTTATAAATGCACAGGTAAAATGGAATAAAAGAAAAGACTTTTAGCCATGACTAATGGTTTTAGTTGGCCCACCATTAAAGGAATATGAAAATATTTATTTATTGTTGTTATTGGGTTTGATAACGTTTATTTCCTTACATCCACTACCTATTCTCAGAGTTGCAACGCAAGGCATTACATGAATAGGACCCATTTCCTAAACGCAGCTCGTATAAGAACAAAACAGCAACCACAATCGATATTTTCAGGACTGGGATTTTTGCTGATGGTACTTAATTCTGGGACTACATATACCCTCATGTAAACAGCTATATCCGGTCAGATTCCTCGCCTTGTTACAACAGATAATCAGCCATTTCATTACACTCATAGACGTCATATCCAGCCAACCAAGCTAGTGTAACAGCGTTAAAGTTCCCTAAAGTAATGAAAAGGGTTCAAATATTTTTTTGAGATGCTGTTGGTCGACTGAAGGGCTTTAATAACCACTAGTTTATTCGAAAGTATGCAAAGTTTTTTCCTGTCGACATATTACTTCGAATGGCATGAATTTCTCACTGGAAAATAAATAACGCTGACTGGAATCGTTTTTCAAAATCTGAACTTTTTAATTGACATGCCTTTTCTACAGTTTTCCATTATGGATCTGTCGGTAAGCCATACTGAGAGCCCTCTTTCTTCATGTGAACAGAGACAGTTCTCGAGTCTTCGCAATCATTAACAATTATACGGAAGGTTTTAAAGAAGGTTGTTCCTGGTGGCATCATGCCATACTAAAGGGTGTTTTTTATACAGGTATAGAACTTTAAGTTGGCATTACTTTTCCAGATGGCGACCGATTTAACAGCTGTCAAGTGATTTATTCTCAGTTTGGTTTGGCAATTCATCATGAATAGACTCACGCCTGAACAACGCTTGCAAATAGTTCAATTTTATTTCGAAAATAATGGTTCTGTGCGGAAAACGTATCGCGCACTACGTCCATTTTATCGTCGACAAAATCGTCCATCAGAGCAGTTAATTCGATTAACCATGGAACGTTTTCGCACCACGTTTACTCTTATTGATAACTCGCATCCCCAGAGACGCTGTACGGTGTGTACAGAAGAAGCTATTGCTGCTGTAGAGCGTAGCATTGAGGAAGACTCGAATGAGTCCATCCGCCATCGAGCACAGGAATTGGATCTGTGTCCATCCACTTTATGGAAGATTTTGCGGAAGGATCTTGGTTTGCGTGCTTACAAAATCCAACTCGTGCAAGATTTGAAGCCAAACGATCATCAAGTAAGGCGTAGATTCGTCGAATGGGTCCAAAACGAGATTACCGTTGTTCCCGATTTTCATAAGCGAATTTTGTTTATTGGAGTGAAGGTAATCCTCAAGTGTATGTGGAAACACCGTTACATCCAGAAAAACTGACTGTTTGGTGCGCTTTATGGGCTGGTGGAATCATTCGTCCGTACTTTTTCAAAAACGATGGTGGCCAGAACGTTACAGTCAATGGTGATCGGTATAGAGCCATGATTACTACTTTTTCATTCCTGAATTGAATAACCATGATGTCCAGGAGATGTGGTTTCAACAAGACGGCGCAACATGTCACACAGCTCGTGCCACAATAGATTTATTGAAAGACACGTTTGGTGACCGCCTAATTTCACGTTTTGGACCTGTGAATTGGCCTCCAAGATCTTGTGATTTAACACCGCTAGACTACTTTCTGTGGGGCTATGTAAAGTCATTGGTCTATGCGGTAAAGCCACAAACGCTTGACCATTTGGAAGACAACATTCGCCGTATTATTGCCGATATACGGCCACAAATGTTGGAAAAAGTCATCGAAAATTGGACGTCCAGATTGGACTACATCGGCGCCAGACGTGGCGGTCATATGCCAGAAATCATATTTAAAATATAATGCCACAAGATTATATTTCAGATAAATAAAATTCATGTCAATCGAATAATCCATCGTTGTTTTATTGCAACTTAAAGTTCTATACCTCTATAAAAAACACCCTTTATAATGAAAGTACTTCAAAATCCTCAATCTTTCCCCAACGTCCACACCTTCAATTCAGGATTTTGGAGGCGATTTATTTTTGATCATGATGGAAAATAGTGCGAAACCTAAAATTACGTTTATTGCATCGATCGCACAGGTTCTAGTTATTCCTGTGATAGCAACATACGATGTAGTTAACCAAGAACATAGCTAGGTTCGGCTAGTTCCGTAAACCATAAGGATTTTACAATCGATATTAAGGCCCAGAATGTCACTCTGGAATTCAAAGCTACTGGGCAGTTACGCAGGTCTATTCAAAGGCTTTGTATAGACATATTTAGGCCATATAAGGCCTATTGTACTACCACAATTTAATATTCAAGCCTCCAGTCGTAACAAATAGGCACGGCGTTTCCTTGTTGCATTTCATGTAATCTTGTTAAGGATCCAGCGTAATTTAAAAGCACTTACTTATGTACTTAGATCATAATTTGTTTTCTTATGTAATCAAATTTAATTATTTTATACTTTAATAGCAGCATTTGAAACAAAGTATACAACGAATAACAGTTTTCCAAAGAAATGTTTGTGCTAAAAAGGCCTTTGCTTACACAATTCAAACACAATCTTGCATTCACCCACCAAATTTTTTTCTTAGAGAGTGTACAGAAAGCCCCCACATTCAAATCATATACAGAGATTGTTATAATTGTCTTAAGCACTTACACACAAACACATACACTCTACCGCTATTATTATTTCTCCTTTGAGAGAATTGTTACTCCACTGTTTGTCGTATAATAACGATTAAACTTCGTAATAATGGTGGTTGGAATATTCTCACATACACTCTAAAACAATGTTTTGTTTACATTATTAACACATTTACACAGGCAAACAAGACACAACACAACGTACAGACACAAATATACACGCAAGTTGATTTGCATTACTGCCATAATATTTGGGGCTTTCTTTATGTGAAAACAGCAACAACAATTAGAAAGTAACCATTAACTCTACAGTGTAGAGTCTACACATCTCTTGTTGTTAGCAAGATAGACAGTCAGGCACACAGTAAGGTTTCGTTTTTAACCACTTAATGTCTATACAAGCACAGCACAGCATAACCACATTGCAGAGAGTTACAAAGTGAAAGAGAGTAAGGGAAAGGGAGACAGAGAGTAAGAGAGAGAGAGAGTTTTATTATAATTTATAAACAAGGAAAAAGTTAATATTTGTTTGAGTCGCTCGCTGTCTCTGGCTGCTGCTGTGTATGTGTGTTCCAGTATTTGTATAGAAGAAGAAGTGTGAAGTATGAGTGTTTAGCTGAGTGGTTACTGATGGGTGTTGTGCAAATTAAAAACAAAAACAAATTATTTTATTTCCTTTCATTTTTTTGTTTTTGCTCTTCAAACAACACTTCCGTTTTGTGTCATTATTTAGCAGAGCATTCTGTATGAAAAGGGAAAATGTTTTTGACATTTTCAGTTGTTTCTGTTACATGGTGTGATAAATTCTGTTTCTAAAGATTCACAATGGAATTTAAATGAAACGCAAATTATTGAGCGTGGAAAATAAGAAATAAAAGAAAATGATTTCAAGGAGGTCTGCTAGAAATATTTTGCACAAGAATTCGCCTCTTGTTTGGAGAGATAGTTGGCCATCTCATTATCTCTTTAGTCATCATGTTTAGGTATCCAATGTAACAGCGTTAAAGTTGCCTACAGTAGCTAGAGACCCGCATACCATATTTGAGATGATTGTTGTGGATTAAAACGCTTTAACAGTCGCTTGACTAGCCTTAAGTGTACATATATCGTTCTCTTGCGAAGAAAATCTCTCGCACTTATTTTAAGGATGCTTAGATCCGAGCTAACGGTAGTAATCCAAGGTATTGATGCAGGGTCAATCATGCCAGAAAGCTCTAAACTCAACACAAAACTAAAAACTACCTTCTCCCCACTCTATTAGAGTCTGTTTATCTATTTAAGGCGGTTAATATCCGTCTCACATGAAATTATTCGTTGGCTCAGTGTGTTAGTGTATGCAACAGTAGATTAATTAGCGTTTGAACTCATATTGAGTGACCTATTTTCTCTCATAAAGCGGCAGTTTTTAAAGCCCGGGCTTTTCCGGATGCTTAGGGCGTAAACTCGTTGTAAACATTTCGATTTTGAGGGCTGTCGTCTTTTGAAAGACAGATGTAAACCTTCATTATATCATAACAAACTCAAAACTCTGACGGGTTTTGAGGAAATTGAAAATTGCCCACACTTTACTGGGTCAATGGAAAAGGGCGTAGAGGTTTCCAATAATCTCAGATGCTTTAGAAAAAACGCAGGGTAGAGAATGTCCAAAAGAGAGAAAAATAAGCCCTTTGGATTAAGATTGGGCCTGCTCAACATAACAGTCGAGGATGAGCTTTCTTCTGGCCAGAAAGCATTAACTAAGGACTGGAATTTTGATTAATTTCCAGACTTATTGAAGATAAAGTTATCCTTATCAGCAGATCATCCTAAGAGACGAATATTTTACAATAAACTTTTAAAATTACTTTATTATCACACATTTTTATATTCTACACCCAATATTATTTATTCCTCCATTTTCTTCAATAGAAAAAATTCATCTTTCTAGCGCCATAATAACTTAAAAAGCCTTTAAATTCTTAATTATGCTCAGGCAGAGCAGGTCTAAGGAATTAGAAGAAACGGAAAGGGGAAAAAAATTTTAATTTCTATTTTTTGCAAAAAGAAAAACCCCTTAACCCATTATTTTTACCGTTATTTTACAAAAAAAAAAAAAAAGAGAATTCACAGCATATGTACAGACGAGATAGGTAATCGCCTTATATTCTTAGAACAACTAACCGTGATAAATGCCACATTTGTCACGTCTAAGCATCGCAGATTAAAACAATACATACAGGCAGACAAACGGATACTTGCGAATATGAGTTTAAAGCACAGCTAATATTAGAAAAATAAGAAGAAGAAGAATAACAAAGAATGGCTCCTAAATTATGCACAAGTATGTCGTGGCACTGTTGTGTAAGAATAAAAAGGGGACACATTGTGCCTGCATGGATGAGTAAATCTCTTGAATAAAAAATTCTCAAAAGCCGATAAAATAAAAAGCAAAAGATATTTTTCCCAGGTTAAAATTATTGCGTTAGTTGCTTATTACAATTTATAAGAGCAATAATCAAATATTAGAGGTGTTGCAAGCCAATAAAACATTTTGATGGCATAAGAATCTCAACTCCATCGGGTCACCTTTCAAGTGTAAGAAATGCAAAAGATACAGCGGAGAGCAGCCTTTTTGTGTTATGATTTTAACACAGTTACAGAAAGAAAACGAGAATTATGTTGTAACTCCAATTTATCTTGAAAGTTATCGATAATGAACAGTTTCTCAAAAATTTGGTTATTCGTAGTCAACTAGAAAATTGCAGGTCCTACCATTCATAGATCAAATTAATCCACATAACATAAGTAATGTGAGAAGCTAGGGTTGTAATGACCATTTAAATAAATATGTTATCGATAATAACATTTTTTTTTTTCATATAAGATTAGGTTAAGTGAAAAAGTATACGATTTTTTTTAATAATTTCATAACAAAATTAATACATAAAAATAAATTATCGATAACAATATTTTTTCCTCCAACGAAAGTTATCGATAACATTATATAAAATAATTTTTTTTTTTTATATAATTTAAGATTGTTTCTGATAGATAATGATTTCATAATCGAATTAATTTATAAAAAAAATATTTTGTAAGGAAAACTTATCGATAACAATACTATTTTTATGCAAAAATATTGAAAATAAAGAATTGTTAAGCAAACACATTTATAAAATGAAATTTGTAAAAAAAAAAGTAGGAAAAACATATCGATGACAATACTTTTTCTTTCAACAAAAGTTATCGATAGCAATATTGGATATAATTTAAGATTTTTTCCAATATATAATGATTTCATAACTCAATTATTGTTCAAAATAAAACTTGCAAAATAAACTAATCGATAACAGTACTACTTCTTGCAACAAAAATTATTGATAACGCAGAATACATATGTAAAGAATTGATATTAATTCATAAATACTTATAATTTAGAAATATAAAATTTAAATTAAATATAAAAATTAAAGGTTTTATAGAACCTTAGCTTGCCGCTGATAACCCAAATATGATGGTTCTGAATTTACTTATAAAATTTCTTATCTGTCCTCCTCAAGTTTTTTTTTTTGTCATTTTTTATTGCTTAAAGCATTATAAACACCTTTTTGTCATTTTTATTTACAATTTATGTCCCTCCTTTGTCATTATTTTCGATTTCAAACAAACCTTTTGCTTTACATTCCTCAAAATATTCCCTTCTCTTCCTTATCCTTTTACATTTATACAGCCACAATCGTATGCTTTTAAATACGATCAAAATTTCCTTTAAATTCCTTTGAAAAATGAAAGAAATTTTCTATGTATGTGTGTACAACTGTATGGAAGTGTTGTTGTTTATGTTATTGGGTGTATGGCAGCATAGCAGGAGAGATAGAAGTGAAGAAGAAAAAAAACTACAGAGAACAGTAGAAGTGTAGAAACGTTTGGGTTGCGTCTTCATTTCGATTACATTGTTATTGTCCCTGACATTTAAACTTAACGGTAATCAATGTCAAATAGGAAAAAGAAGGAAAGAAAGAAAAAAATGAAAACTTTTAAGAAAAGTTACAAGTTTTTCATCAAAATTAATCATCACTGACCTGCTTTTGTTAAGACAAAACCGTTGTTTTTGGGAGTCTTCTTCTTTTTTCTTCTTCTCAGCAAATGTTAAGGCTGGGCTTAACGGTTTCTTTTCTTGTTTTTCAGTAATTTTTGTTGTTGTTTTGGTTTATTTGTTTTTTTTTTAACTATAATTGTGTTGTTTTTTCTTTTGTTAGTGAATTTTTTTTTTGTGAGCTTTTACTCTTATAAACAAACACTTTTACTCACTTACGCTTACGCATACACGCACGCACTCATACACACACCCGCATTGACGTTTTACCACATAAACAAACAAAAGTGAACGCAGCACTACGTTATGTTTTGTATTCGCAAAAAGTGTGCAAACGTAGGGCCTTAAACATTGGGGGAGCAACTATAATTCAACGAGAACATATCTTTACACACACATACATAGATGCTTTAAAGAAACAGTTTCATAAAAGAAAGCAAAGCAAATACCTTGAAAGCACAAACAAATAAACACTTGAACACTCTCTGCACCACTACTAGCCTTTACTCTATTCATTCACACATTTGCTTAGGCCCACTACTTCACATTGAATTTAAAAACAAAGAAAAAGGATTTCTTGTTCACTTTTATTCTTTAAAATAATTTTTTTTTTTAATAATTTTCGATTTTATTTTAGTTTTGTTTCATTTTATTGTTGTTTTCGTTGTTGTTGTTGTTGCTGTTAATAGATTAATATTGGCTGGTGTTCTAAGCAAAGCTTTAACCAATAAACGCCACTTTTTTTTTGCTTCTTTTGCAGGTTTTGGGTGTTTTTTTATCTAAAGCTTGTTAGGCTTTACCTGTATAGCCTCTGCCTGTTTTGTTAGAGTGTTAGTTCGTTTATATGTGTTTAATTTATAAAATTCCTTTTTTTTCCTCTAAATTTCCTTTTTAAAAATAAATTTTCTATCAAAATAAGAATTTAAAATTTTTATTAAAATTCTTTTTCGCCGTTTATTATTCATAAATTTCTTGTTTCGTTTAATTTTTTCTTTTTACTCGAATTTCTGCAGGATTCTGTGTAAATTTTTTTTAATTTTCTTAATTTTTTTTTCCTTTTTTGTAATTCCTTTTTAACCGTTTTAGTAGCCTGGACTTGAATTTTTGTTCTCGTTTGTTTTTGGCAAAAAGAAAACGTTCTAACGCGTTCCGCGTATTGCACCCAACTGAGCTAAATACTACTCACACAATTTGCTTCAAGTCTGCTTTCAAAGTCTGCTTTTTTTCTTTTCTCCAAAAACAACAAATAACTAAACTTCTCTGTTTGAATACTCATTCACTTGCACTCACCACTACTTTCTTTTGTATTGACACTCTCAAACAGCTACAGCCACAGCCATGGGTACACATACATACTTTCTCACACACACAACATAAACTATGAAACGGGGTTGAAAATTTATGGCAAGTTTAAGTACTTTTTCTAATTGGTAACCAAAACAAACAAAAAGTACTACAGTCTGCAAACGCTTTAAAAAAAAGCTTTCAAAAATAAAAGCAGACAAATGATCGAAAACTTAAGTTAACAATAAATCATATTATCGATAACTTTACTTAAAAAGAAAATCTTCAAATTTTTTAAAAATGTCATTACCATTCAATAAACTCAGTACTATAAATAATGAAATAAAATTATCGATAATATATTTGTTTCTTTAATTATATAATAAAAATTATCGATAACAAATTTGTTTCTTTAGAAAGTACTAAAACATATAATTTGTGCGTAACAAATTTAAAAAGAAAGATTATCGATAACACATTTGTTTTTTAACAATTAATGAAATTATCGATAACAAATTTGTTTCTTTAGAAAGTAGTAAAACATATAATTTGTGCATAACAAATTTAAAAAGAAAGATTATCGATAACACATTTGTTTCTTTAGCAATTAATGAAATTATCGATAACAAATTCCATTAAAAAGGAATGAAATTATTGATAACAAATTTACTTTAATAGAAAATAATAAAACAAAAAAATTAGAAAAAAATAAACAATCGAATAAATTTCGCTTGCCTTACAAAGAATGATTACTTAAAAAACAATTTAATTGAAAATTTCGATAACAAATTTTATTCTTTCGAAAGAAATAATTACCTAAGAAATAATTAAATTATTAATAACTAAATAAAGTTATCGATAACAAATTTGTTCTTTCAGAAGGCATAACTACGTGAGAAAATAATGTCGATAACAAGATATATTTTTTTAATTTCCTTGAAAAGAAATAGAAAATTATCGACATTCATAAAAAATAAATAAAAAGTTATCGATAATTCGTTTTATTATGGATATTTAAAAATATTTCGAAAAATATTATCTTATGCATTTATTTATGGGTGTAAAATTATTCCTGAAAATACCGATAACCTAAGAACAAAAAATAATCACTAATTATCATTAAGAATTAATTACAAATAAAAAAGTACTTTTCATATATCATCTCCATGTTGCTATTATCGGCACTGTGTCATGCGTCGTTATGTTGTGCGGCATCTGATACTCTCTCTCAGACAATAATAACAAAAGAATTTGATATCGGCTTTTATTGGTTTTAAAAAAAACATACACACTTGCCGATACAAACATACATTTGCCGAAAATTTTGCAGAGAATAAAAGAGCAGAAAAGAAATCGTTCGGCTTAATAGTCATGCAAAAGTGTCTTCTAATGATTGCAAACCCCATACACATACATACGTTGTTGGTTTGGTTTTGTTGTTCTGTTCTGTTCTGTTCGTTAGGCTGCTGAAGCACATCAACAAACATTTTGTTTGAGCACAATACTTGCGTTGTTTCTTTGTTTTTATTTGATGCACGTGATGAAAAAAACAATACCAATACATACATTGGTTCAAGCTTTCCCCACTCTTTTCAGTAACGGCGACCGTAAATGTCACACACGAGAACACAGCACGAAAAGCTTTCGTTGCCCATTTGTTTTATCGGCATGCCTGTGTGTGTGTGTGTGCGTGTGTGAAATTATGTTTTATACTTCCCAAAGAACAAGACATGATTGCATGGAAAAAAAAGCAAGCCGGTGTTCGTTCAACTGAACCCAGACGCAGAGAGCATGAAAGAGAATTTGAGAGAACGAGAATTGATTGTTTATAACTGATAATAATTCTTTGGCAGCCAAAATGGAAAGGACTAACCTGAGTACTTAGCGTTGAAAAAAGTACTTTTTTCAGATTTTCTAAACATTCAAATGCAGGGCATTCAACCGTAAATTCAAAAACAAAAATGATCACATATAATTCAGTTTTAATAATTATTTATGGCTTTAACAATTAAAAATTTTAAAATTTTATGCTTTAAAATAAGTTATTAAAGTAATTGCAGCCTTATGAGGGGTTTAAATAGCAATTTGGGAATTTATTTTCAAGTGTATGTATTTAATTAGAAAACACATTATCGCCAACTGAATTTTTTAATACGTAATATATTCAAATCATTCAAAAAAGATAAAAAGTTTTTTTTATTCCTTGTTTATCGACAATTTATATTTCCAATTGTTAATGTTTTGTTTTTCCATTTGTTAAGTTAATAAAAACGTTATCGATAATTACATTTTTCTTGTATAAACCGATAACTTGCTAATCGATAACATACTTTTAACATAATAACTATTTATTATCGAAATTTTCAGTAAAAATAAAATAATTTTCCGTGATGTTTCACTAATTGCCGTGATAATGTCGCTGGGAATCAATGTTCGTATAATGTGGAAATGTCACTAAAGGCCACATAAATGCAAGTCTCGACAATATCAAAAAATATCGATAAAATTTTCATTAAATTATCGTCAACGGAAAATTATTTTATTTTTACTGAAAATTTCGATGGGATGGAAAAATAAAACATTAACAATTGGAAATATAAATTGTCGATAACAAAGGAATAAAAAAACTTTTTAGCTTTTAGTTATTATGTTAAAAGTATGTTATCGATTAGCAAGTTATCGGTTTATACCAGAAAAATGTAATTATCGGCAACGTTTTTATTAACTTATCGATAATAACAAAATATATATGTTATCGATAACTGAAATTTTCCCTAAAATCAAAATGGAAAAACGATTTTTTATTCCTGAGCAAGTGAATAACAATTGATTTGTTTTTAAAAAGTAATCGATAAAAATATTTTTTATTCCAAAAACTAGTCAAGGACAATAAATTTGGGCTTAACATAACAATTTTTTTCCAATAACTAACCGATAACGATAAGTTTTCCTTTCAAAAATTTATCGATAACAGTTTACGTCTTATAGAAATTAATAACATGATAATTATTATTAATCGCTTCCCTGCTTAATATTTAAAACCAAACTTTCATTAACTTTTAAATGCTTAAATTTGTTAGTTATCGATAAAACGTTTTCTGTATGTAAGTTCTTATATGTATATAGGTTTCATTACTAATAAAGGGCAATCATTCAGTACGGCACAGTTTAATGTCTCCACTCTTTCATTACTTCCATGTACATTTACTTTCGTTTTCCTAGCTCTCTGCAAAACAGTTACAACAATAGCAACAACAAATATTTGCAAGAAAAAAAAAGCAAATAGCGGTTCCTGTGACGTAAAAAGTGTCACATAAGCACATAAACACGTTACAAAAAAAAGAATAAAGCACATTACAAAACAATAACAAAAACTTAACACATGCACACGTACAATGTACCTGTATAGTGTGCACATATACAATGAAAAACATTTTACAACTCAATGAGAATGACTGAGAGAGAGAGAGAGAGCAAATATAGACTTATCCTGCAACAGTAAAGCTTTTAAAAAAATGGGTAGTGCCATATACTAAAACTGTAATGAAAAAAGCTTTCAGAGAATTATTCCTGAAGAGAAAGTACAAGAGCGAGAGAGCTTATATTGGTGTAAATAACCTTGCAGAAGTACAAACGCACAAACCTGCTTAAAGAATGATGCTTTTTATGTTTATACAAAAGCATCTTCTGCCTATTTCTGAGATGAGATGCTTTTGAAAGCTTTTTATGCTTTCGAGAGCACCAGAGATAAAGAGGCCCATAAAATGTTGGGCGAAAGTGAACATTAAAGGATGTTTGTTGTTGTTCATTTAGTCGTTTAGATGATGATGGTGTCCTAATGAAGGTCAGATAAAATATGTAACAAAAGCATAACGACAACAGCAAAACAATAACAAACAGACAGACAGACAAATTTACTACTAAACACATACACACATACACACATACATACATACATACATACGAATACATACACATACATCACTTAACACGATTTAAAGGAATTTTTACCCACTAGGATGTGTTCTTATTAGGTAAGGTTATGTTTTTCATTTCATTGTTGTTGTCGTTGTAGTTTTTGTAAATGTTTTGTTCACAAAGCCTGTGTGTTTGTATGAATGCTAGTAAATGTGTGCTTGTGTGTGAATGTTCAGAAAATGGGAGTAATATCTTGAACTTTTTACATTGAGTGTGCACAGTTATTGAAAAAGAGAAACAATGTTGGGTAAGAGAATAAAAGTATTCGTATTGTGGAGTATATGCTGCATAAAAAGAATGCCAGCTCAAGTAAACTACATTTATCAGGTAAATAAATCGTATTGTTATCGAATAAAATTGAAAAGAATCATTAATATTTTGAACCAGAAGTGGGGCTATTGAAAAATGTTTAAAATATAAAATATTGTTATCGATTAATTTTTAAAGAAGTCGTTAAAATTTGGAAAAGAAATTGAGTAATCGAAATAAAAAATCGATAAAACTGGATTCATTTTTAAAAGATTTTTTGATTTTTTAAGAAAAAATATAGTTTTCGAATAATCTTAAAACAAAAATTTGGATTAAAATATTCTTATCGATTTATTTTTCAAAGGGGAAATATTCTTATCGATTTTTAAGAAAATATAATTATAGAATAACTTTTAGAATGAAAAATATTGATTAATTTTTGAAACGAAAAACTATCGATTTATCGATTTTCATTAAGAAAAAATATGGCAGTGGTTTAATATTAGCATAAAAAATATTGTTATCGGTTTATTTTTAAAACGTAAAATATTGTTATAGATTTTTACAAAGAAAAACAAAGTTATCGTTTAAATTTATAGAATAAAAATTACTGTTATCGATTAATATTTAAAACGATAAATATTGTTATCAATTTTTATTAAGAAAATATATAGTTATGGTTTAATATTTGGAATAAAAAATATTCTTATTGTTATAAAATATTGCAATCAATTTTTACCAAGAAAAACAAAGTTATCGTTTAAATTTATAGAATAAAATTTTTTGTTATCGATTAATATTTAAAACGATAAATATTATTATCAATTTTTATGAAGAAAATATCGGGTCCACCATCTAACGTTTTTTTTTCAACTAGTGCTTATTTCGTCAATGGTAACACTTAGCCCATGTCTGATTTGACAGATAATTAGTTTTATCCTTCCGCTGAACGAATATGGTTGTGTATACGCTTGAACAACGCTGGGAAATATTGCGACATTACTTTGAAAATCATGGTAATGTTGCAGAATGTGTGCGAAAAATGCGTACAGATTTTGGAAGAAGAGAAGCACCGTCAGCTCCATATGTTCGTTATCTTGTGAAAAAAGTGAAAGAAACTGGCATCCTCATCGATAAACCAAAGCGTGAAAAGCCAAAAACAGTGCGTACACCCGAGAATATTGCTGGTGTGGCAGAAAGTTTGCGTGAAGCGCCATCAACATCAATTCACCGTCGTTCTCAACAATTGAACATTTCGGAGACATCATTGAGACGAATTTTGCATAAAGACCTTGGTATGACGCCATACAAAGTCCAATTGGTTCAGGAGTTGAAGCCAATTGGCCATCCAATGCGTTTTCGCTTCGCTAAGTGGGCCTGCAATCGACTTACAGAAGATGCCGATTTTGGCAAAAAAAAAATCATCTTTTCAGATGAAGCTCATTTTGATCTTGGCGGGTATGTAGACAAGCATAATTGTCGCATTTGGGGCACAGAAAACCCGCACGCATACATTGAAAAGCCGACGCACCCAAAACGAATCACTGTTTGGTGCGGATTTTGGTCCAGAGGCCATTTTTTTCGAAAATGAGCAAGGAGTGACCATTACAGTCAATGGCGATCCTTATCGGTTCATGTTGAACGAATTTTTGTTCACAAAAATTTAAGAGGAGGATATTGGCAACATTTGGCAACAACAGGACGGCGCTACGTGCCACACAGCCGAAGCTACACTCGATGTTTTGCGCCCTGTTTTTGAAGATCGCATTATCAGCCGCAGAGCTGATGTCGTTTGGCCACCTCGGAGCTGCAATTTGACACCGTTGGACTATTATTTGTGGGGTGCCGTCAAAGATAAGTGTTACGCCGACAAGCCAGAGACAATTGACGCTTTAAAGGACAATATTCGTGAAGCCATTGGTGAAATACAGCTGCGCACAATCGATAATGTGCTTAAAAAATGGACCGATCGTGTAGGCTACTGCATGGCTGCCGAGGCAGCCATTTGAATGAAATTATTTTCCATTATTAACTGGAAGGATTGTACTTTCAAATAAAAAAAGAAATTTGAGAAAATATTCAGTAGTTTTTTTGTAAAGCATTTTCAAAAAAGTTATTTGGCGGACCCTTTATATAGTTATGGTTTAATATTTGGAATAAAAAATATTCTTATTGTAATTAAAATATTGCAATCAATTTTTACCAAGAAAAACAAAGTTATTGTTTAATTTTTAAAATAAATTAACTTAAAATTGATTTCTTTCCAAAGTAAAAATTTTATTATTGTTTAATTGTGAGATTAAAAAAAACAATAAGGATCTGAAATTTAAATTTTAAATAATATTTGTTATCGATAACTAATGTGATGCAATATTTTCAAAAATTTTTGCTGTAGAAATTACTTAGTGAGTTCATTTATTTAAAAATATATACTTTTTATCAAGATTTTCTTTAACTTCGATCCTATTTTTAACGAGAGTATTTAATTTTTTTTTCTTTTTAAAAACGCTTTTTATTTCATAAAATTTTGTTTGTAAGTTTCATTGTTATCGATTAAGGTTATTTCTTCTTTAAATCCTTAATAGTTGGTCACATTAAACATTTTTTACACCCCCTAAACACAACGCCTTTCTAAGGTAACAATTGCTTTCGGTTATAAATGCCAGGCAAAACAACCTTGACAAACACACAGAGACACAAATTGGTAGAGAAACAAAAAAAAAAATGGATGGATGGTAGACTATTAAGAGAGGCTGTATTTAAGATAAACGTGCTCAGTTAAAAATGTTTACGTATGTGCCTCTGTGTGTGTGTAAGTGAATGTGAAGTGTAAGTACAATTGTAAGCATGTATGTATGGATATGCTGTGGATAACAACGAATGTAACAAAATAGTAAACAAATATACAACAACAACAACATCATATAAAGTATGCTTAGAAAAAACTACTAGCATAGCAATTGACTCTCATACTTGTGTCTTTAATAGAGATATTAAATGGTAGTTTTTTCTCTCTCTTCTGGTGAGTAATTTCTTGTGAAAGAAGTGTTTATATTAATGCATTGAAACACTGTAAAAAAAGTTGAGAGGTAGAGGGAGAGGGAGAGAAAGCGAAATACTTGTATGGGAGTGTGCAATTAAATGAGGCATTAAATAAAAATACCTTCGTTTTCCTTCAATGTTATTGTGATTTTTTGTTCGTTTCTCTCACATTTTTTGTGTTAAATAAACAAACAATTATTGTTGATGCTCACTTGTTTCTTTTTTTGGTGTTGTTCTCTTAGTTTCTTCATCCTTTTCTCGTTAGTTAGTTAGTGTTAATAACAGAAAGTGTTATTGTTGCAATGCTAATGTGGGTACAGGATAAACAGTGATGGTAAAAATTATACAAACGAAAATGGTTTGTAATGAAAATAAAAAATATAAAAATGCACAAAGTAACAATGCGAAAAACTCTTGAATCATTAAGCGGTTGACTAAAATAGAAACAAGACAAACTCTCCTTTAACAAGCAGCTTTAATCACTTTCATTCCTATCCCTAATAAAATCAAAAGGGTCCGCCAAATAACTTTTTTTTTTTTTGAAAATGCTTTAAAAACGAAACTACTGAATATTTTCTAAAATTTCTTTTTTTTATTTGAAAGTACAATCCTTCCGGTTAATAATGGAAAATAATTTCATTCAAATGGCTGCCTCCGGTGGCCATGCAGTAGCCAACACCAGAAGATGCCGATTTTGGCAAAAAAAAATCATCTTTTCAGATAAAGCTCATTTTGATCTTCACGGGCATGTAAACAAACAAAATTGTCGCATTTGGGGCACAGAAAACCCGCTCGCATACATTGAAAAGCCGACGCACCCAAAACGAGTCACTGTTTGGTGCGGATTTTGGTCCAGAGGCATAATTGGGCCATTTTTCTTCGAAAATGAGCAAGGAGTGGCCGTTACAGTCAATGGCGATCGTTATCGGGCCATGTTGAACGAATTTTTGTTCACAAAACTTGAAGAGGAGGATATTGGCAACATTTGGTTTCAACAGTACGGCGCTACGTGCCACACAGCCGAAGCTACACTCGATGTTTTGCGCCCTGTTTTTGAAGAAGGCATTATCAGCCACAGAGCCGATGTAATTTGGCCACCTCGTAGCTGCGATTTGACACCGCTGGACTATTATTTGTGGGATGCCGTCAAAGATAAGTGTTACGCCGACAAGCCAGAGACAGTTGACGCTTTAAAGGACAATATTCGTGAAGCCATTGGTGAAGTACATCTGCACACAATCGATACATACATACATAATTGGTCATTACAACCCCTCAGTCAGGATTACGACCTAGTTTCTCTCGCCATTTATGTTGTGTATGTTAATTTTATACATGAGTGGCGGGACCTACAGTTTAAAGTCGACTCCGAACGACAGATTTTTGAGAAACTTTTTCATGGCAATTTTATTTACTCTCAGAGTTCTTGCCAGAAATCTGGTGAGAAGAAGTCGCCGAAGAAATACTTTTTGTATTTTTGTTTTGATGTTTGCCCTGGGACTCGAACACTGGCTTTTCGTCTAATAAGCCAATACACTACCTACTAGACTACGGCGGCTAATTTGTAATTGTATTGTAATAAATAAATAAATAAATCGGGCAAAATTGTCGCATTTCAGTCTTTTTGTTGATGACTGACTATCTTTTTTATGAATGGCTTCCATTTCTTGTGCCGATCATTTGCCATTTTGGGTCCATGACTTGAATATTTTGGCAGATGACTTGAATTTTTTGTTTATGATTTGTTAGTCGACAACTTCCACTTTTTTTGGTAGATGACATGCATTTCTTGGTCGATGACTTGCGTTTTTTTTTTTTGTTTTTGTTTTTGCCAATGAGAAAGACATTAGCTTATACGCTTGTATTATCTTCGATGGCTATTTCTCCGATCCCAAGTTACGCCTGACCCGATAATAGTTTTAGAAACCTTGATAGCTATCCAGCCCACTAGGGATGGCTAGTGATAGTGAAGTTATCATTACGCTTAAAGTATTTATTGGTGATATTTAAAATTACAACAACAAATCAACATTGAAGTTCTAGAAGTTACCAAACCCAAAATGAACGAGATATAATGGATGGATAGTAATAGTGAAGTCATTACTGCGCTTAAAGTATTTATTGGTGATATTTAAAATTACAACAACAAATCAACATTGAAGTTCTAGAAGTTGGCTCACCCATATTATCACCCGCTGAACCCGATTTTAGTAACGAAAATATTACCCTAGCCAACAAATGGCAAAGGTTAAAAATTCAACACCATCAGTTTTGCAAAAGATGGAAGGATGAATATTTGAAGAAGCTTCATAAACGTTATAAATGGAAAAACCCTAAACGTCCTGTGGAAGTCAATGACATTGTCGTCATTAAACAGGACAATCTACCCTTAAATGAGTGGTTACTCGGACGAGTAACCAAAACTCACCCAGGTTCCGATGGACTATCTAGAGTAGTTGAACTTCGAACATCAACCGGAACCTTGACTCGACCCATAACAAAGGTCGTGGTCCTACCCATACACTAATTAACTCCCTTCAAATGATCTTTCATATTTCGCCTCGTTACACACCCATTACTCACCCCAACACCATTCTGACACCCGAATTCTTACCCCAAACACTCACAATTATTAACCAGTCACCCAAACCCACTAACATTATCCAACCGAAAATTGATTACCCACCCATTTCGAGCATTAGTTAACACACTCTTCACCTTCACTAATACATATTTATTAATCCACAGATGTCACCCAAACACCACAAGAATTTCAAAAAATCGCCGCGTAATAAGCGTCGTAACGAACGGGAACAAACAAGTAAACACTTTGGTTGCGGTATATGTAAGGCCAACCATCGTTTAAGCGACTGCCATAGATACGATCGAATGAATTTGAATCAAAAGTATGAGACTGTGCTAAAATTACATTATTGTGTAAATTGCTTGGCCCGGAATCATTTGATTCAAAAATGCACCAGCTCCGCATTACCAATGTAATGGTAAACATCATACTACCTTACACGGTTAGAGTAAAATCTTCCAAGGTCATCGTAAAAAAGATGCAGTGCCAATACCCGCACCACGGACAAAGTCAACCGTATCTATAAGTGCACCTTTGATAATGCCAACATCAACAAAAACATTTATCCCTACGGCTATGGTCAATATCGATGGTAAACAGATGGGGGTCGTCCTTAACCCCACTATAGGCACGTCTACCATCGCCGCATCGGTGGTTCGAGACAGAAGTTTGGTCTCATTCAAGGTAGAAGATCAGACATACGTTAAAGTGAAGATGGAACCGAACATGGGCTCCTCCTGTTCCTATGAAATATGCATGAGAGTTGTGTCTGATTTGCCCAAGTTGTTATACACCGCGGGAATGAATCCAGCCATTAAAGAGAATTTTTGCCGAATATCCCTGGCTGACCCTGAGTTTTACACTAATATCCCTGTGTGTATTGAGATTGGCGACGACTTATTTACCACTATATTGCAACCCAATGTTATCCACATTGGAAAGGGTTCCCTTATTGCACATGACTCAACGCTTGGTTGGTTGGCCATGGGATCCATTTAGCCTTAGACTTTTACACAAGTATACCTTATTTTTACCCAAAACACCCCTTACTCCTTAAACGAATACATAAAAATAATTCTCTTTTTATTCACAGGTCACCGGCCCGGTTGTTACAGTTAATTTTTACTGTATTTTCGGTTGTACTATCGCTTGCTGAAACTAACAATTATGCAATGTACCAGAAGACTTTATAAAGGGTGTTTTTTATAGAGGTATAGAACTTTATGTTGGCATTACTTTTCAAGATGGCGACCGATTTAACAGCTGTCAAGTGATTTATTCTCCGTTTGGTTTGGCAATTCATCATGAATAGACTCACGCCTGAACAACGCTTGCAAATAGTGCAATTTTATTTCGGAAATAATGGTTCTGTACGGAAAACGTATCGCGCACTACGTCCATTTTATCGTCGACAAAATCGTCCATCAGAGCAGTTAATTCGATTAACCATGGAACGTTTTCGCACCACGTTTACTCTTATTGATAACTCGCATCCCCAGAGACGCTGTACGGTGCGTACAGAAGAAGCTATTGCTGTGCTGTAGAGCGTAGCATTGAGGAAGACCCGAATGAGTCCATCCGCCATCGAGCACAGGAATTGGATCTGTGTCCATCCACTTTATGGAAGATTTTGCGGAATGATCTTGGTTGGCGTGCTTACAAAATCCAACTCGTGCAAGATTTGAAGCCAAACGATCATCAAGTAAGGCGTAGATTCGTCGAATGGGCCCAAAACGAGATTACCGTTGTTCCCGATTTTCATAAGCGAATTTTGTTTAGCGATGAAGCGCACTTCTGGTTGAATGGCTACGTCAACAAACAAAACTGCCGCATTTGGAGTGAAGGTAATCCTCAAGTGTATGTGGAAACACCGTTACATCCAGAAAAACTGACTGTTTGGTGCGCTTTATGGGCTGGGTGGAATCATTGGTCCGTACTTTTTCAAAAACGATGGTGGCCAGAACGTTACAGTCAATGGTGATCGGTATAGAGCCATGATTACTAACTTTTTCATTCCTGAATTGAATAACCATGATGTCCAGGAGATGTGGTTTCAACAAGACGGCGCAACATGTCACACAGCTCGTGCCACAATAGATTTATTGAAAGACACGTTTGGTGACCGCCTAATTTCAAGTTTTGGACCTGTGAATTGGCCTCCAAGATCTTGTGATTTAACACCGCTAGACTACTTTCTGTGGGGCTATGTAAAGTCATTGGTCTATGCGGTAAAGCCACAAACGCTTGACCATTTGGAAGACAACATTCGCCGTATTATTGCCGATATACGGCCACAAATTTTGGAAAAAGTCATCGAAAATTGGACGTCCAGATTGGACTACATCCGCGCCAGCCGTGGCGGTCATATGCCAGAAATCATATTTAAAATGTAATGCCACAAGATTATCTTTCGGATAAATAAAATTCATGTCAATCGAATAATCCATCGTTGTTTTATTGCAACTTAAAGTTCTATACCTCTATAAAAAAACACCCTTTATGTATGTATGTCCTCTGTCTTTGACATTTTTTATACAATTTCTGGCGAAATGTTTATACATTTGGTTTCTCACTTTCGTGTATGTCCTTTCCTTTTAACGGTAACACAAAATTCCATTTAAATAAACAACAATTTATGTGGCATAAAATAGAAAATATTGCAGATTGCATGGTCACTCACTGTCAAAATAAAGTTTTAGAGTGATGAAACTGCTGTGATTTCCTTTTAAGTGCAGCTTTTTTTAATAGTTATCATAGGTTATCACTTCAGTTTCAATTTGGGATTAGAATGGAATGGCCTGTTAAATAAAGCCATTTCTCTTTCCTTTTTTTATGAAAAATGTTATATGACTCTCACATTGAACATTTGAACAGGACTTAAAAAAAATTTAAAAATTTTCTTTTTTTAAATTAAATTAGGAAAAAATGCATCCATAATTTGATAACAATTCTGACTTTCATTTATAATTTCAATTAAAATTTTTTATGATTTTTCCAATATCATGCCATAAACATTTCCAATCAATATACGATCATACGATGCAATACAATAACTGGGCGAATTTTCTCAGGCATTTTAACGAAATTGTCCACAGCAGACAGCAGCCACAGTAAGTAACCAAATTACAACATAAATTACAATAAAAAAAAGAAACATCAAACAGAGCAACAACAACCTAGAATTAGTAACTCAAACTGATTCCCATCACAACTGCTGCCACAGTTCAATGCAGCTTGGGGGTCAATTTTTGAATGCAAGTGAGCAAATGAAATTAAAAATTCAATAAATGATGCGCAAGAAAAATTAAATTTAAAAAATAATTTGCATTGTAATGCGATGGCGATGTCACATTCATTATAACAACACACAGATTCTCAATTAAATTATGACAATTTGCACACGCAGTGAGTGTCTGTCCTCTACCAACGCCAGTCTGTCTGGTAAAATCACACCACACAGGCATTGAATGCCGTAAATGTCATAAAGAAACCAATGAACCCAATGTGCAAGTAATTGTCGATATAATAATGAAATTTAAAGGGACTGGGAATCATTACAGATGTGGCCAGTCCTCGGCAACTTTGCAATGTGCGCTGTGTTATAGAAAGTAAGGGTCTTACGGCTCCGTATGGTGCACTTTTCATTTGGATTTGCAGCTTTATCTATAAAAATATCATCTCAAGCAACAACTAAAGCTGGCCGACCTTTCACATCGTAGTAAAGGCTGTTTTTTATAGAGGTATAGAACTTTAAGTTGCAATAAAACAACGATGGATTATTCGATTGACATGAATTTTATTTATCCGAAACAAGCTAAATTGTTGCATTTGGGGCACAGAAAACCCGCACGCATACATTGAAAAGCCGACGCACCCAAAACGAGTCACTGTTTGGTGCGGATTTTGGTCCAGAGGCATAATTGGGCCATTTTTCTTCGAAAATGAGCAAGGAGTGGCCGTTACAGTCAATGGTTAATGGCGTTATCGGGCCATGTTGAACGAATTTTTGTTCACAAAAATTGAAGAGGAGGATATTGGCAACATTTGGCAACAACAGGACGGCGCTACGTGCCACACAGCCGAAGCGACACTCGATGTTTTGCGCCCTGATTTTGAATCCGCAGAACTGATGTCGTTTGGCCACCTCGTAGCTGTGATTTGACACCGTTGGACTATTATTTGTGGGATGCCGTCAAAGATAAGTGTTACGCCGACAAGCCAGAGACAATTAACGCTTTAAAGGACAATATTCGCGAAGCCATTGGTGAAATACAGCTGCACACAATCGATAATGTGCTTAAAAATTGGATCGATCATGTAGGCTACTGCATGGCCAGCCGAGGCAGCCATTTGAATGAAATTATTTTCCATTATTAACCGGAAGGATTGTACTTTCAAATAAAAAAAAGAAATTTGAGAAAATATTCAGTAGTTTTTTTTATAAAGCATTTTCAAAAAAAAAGTTATTTGGCGGACCCTTTATCATCGAAACACAGTTAAATACGTGCGAGTAAGAGCTCGAAATCTCATATAAAAAGATCTACTGTAGCAAACAGTCCAGTGTTCAATCCAAGGTCCAAACATTCTAATGAAATAAAAGTTTCATTGAAATCGTAGCTTTACGTGTGTTTTATTTAACTTTACACCGGAAACTTTAATGACCCCTAATATGACTCCCGTATTATTAGAGACCTTACTGTAAATCACCCTCATTTTTCTTTTAAAAGATCATACAATAGATAGCAAGCGTATTGTATCATAAATTGTTAAAAAAAAAAGCTTCTGTTCAATTTTTCAATTAATGTTTTATTAAATGACAGAAAGAAATGAGAGAATAAAAAAAATTGCAAACAATTTGTAAATAAATCATGCAAAATAACTACTGGCAACATTAACAATATGGTTACAGAGGAAAAAATTATTAAAAAAGAAAGAAAATCTTTTATTCAAGTGGAAAATTTATTCACACATCATTAAATGCAATTTAAATTTTTTGAAAAAGAATTTATTAAAAAAAACTATAGAAAGCATAGAATAAAGATTTTTATTTAATATTGTTTCTCTTTTTATTTACAAACTTTTTTAAAAAAAATTATTCAAAACTTAAGTAAAAATAGATCAAGATTTTAAAATGCTGCCTACTTTAAGGCTAAGGTTATATACACAGATTTATTGTTTACAAAATAGCGAAAAGAAAACAAAAACAGAAGCAGAAGCAGAAAAAGAAACAAGGAAAAAGTAACTGTAAATTGTTTACAAAAATTATTATAAATAGACAGGGTTAAGTTCATAAAATGATAAACAATAATAAACTGTTGAAATATGTTATAAGACAAGTAGCAACAACAACAACAATAATAATAACAACAACATGAATAACAAATATTATATGCAAATACAATAGCACACACACACACACATACATGCACCAACTCTTTTTTTATGGCAATACACCTGGTTTCTTCTTCACAGATGTTTATTATTTCTCCCTCTCTCTCTCTCTCTCTCTCTCTTTACATACACAGAATGTTAAAGGACATACACTTCTTAACAAAAATATAAGCACAGTAGCAGTGAATGTATTTTTTTTTTTTTTTTATAAAAAGTCTTAAAAGTCGCCGTAGTCTAATAGGTAGTGTGTTGGCTTATTAGACGTAAAGCCAGGGTTCGAGCCCCAGGCCAGACATCAAGGCAAAATACAAAAAAGTATTTCTTCGGCGACTTCCTCTCAGCAGATTTCTGGCAAGAACTCTGAGCGTTAAAATGAAATTCCCATGAAAAAGTTTCTCAAAAATCTGTCGTTCGGAGTCGACTTTAAAACTGTAGGTCCCACCACTCATGTATAAAATTAACACACACAACATAAGTGGTGTGCGAAACTAGGACGTTGTACAAATGGGTCAATTCGACCTCCGGGTACTGTACTTGTCTTAATTGACAAGTACACGTCCTCTAACCTAACCTGACCTATTCAGTCTTCGGTTTAAAAAGTGAGAAAATCATCGAAGTCTCGTAGCTAGCTTGCTAGCTTACGAAACGCGAGCCCGTGGGTCAACCGCCAAAAATCTAGAACAAAACGAAATATCAAGAACAACAATTTCATTCGGCGCAACTTCCTCTAAGCAGTCTTCTGGCAAAAACTCTCGAGAATAAATAAAATGACCATGAAAAGTTTTACAAAAAATCATGAAATACGAGTGAGTTTACGAGCATTTTCTCGCCCACATATGAAATTTGCTTGGAGATCGACTAATTCATGAGAAAAACGCACAGAAACATATCACACACTTTGTCCTATTGGCAATATTACTTTCCGTTTTATTTATAACTCATCCATTTACAGTCTGGCAACTTCTAGAATGTCACTGTTGACTTGTTATTGTCATCTTCAATATCCGCAATCAAACCGAAACAGCTTAAGGTAGAAGCAAAGAATATGGATATAAAGAATACGCATCATGTAGAAGTAAAATTTCTTATGGCGGGTCGTAACATTACGACCCGCTCTCATCAAATTCATTTCTAGATGAGAGGGAGAAAGACAGAAGGAAAATGAACACAAACAAAGAGCGTAACAATGTGTTGCTCTCATCGTACGTATGTATGTACATGTGTATGTATTCTATTCAGACTGCGACAAGAATACATGTGCTGCGGATGCTTTATCATTTTATTTCAGAATAACACTCGAAGAATATTTTGTGTTAAAAATGTTCTGTCATTAGCTGGGCGTATTTTATTTTTTATTTTGTCTCATAGTATAATTTTTTTTAAATACTTTGGAATGCTCGTTTTTTTTTCTTTTAATAAAAAATGGTTTTATTATTCTTTTTATTTTTATTTATCTAAAAAACATGGCCTAATTTTTAAGCCAAAGATGGATAGCTTTATGTTCTTTTAATAATAAAATGGATTTTTTATTTTATATTTATTTATCTAAAATTATTAAGCCAGAGAAAGACAGCTTTACATATGTATGTTGATGAAATGAAAATAAAAGCCATATGGCTGTAAAAAAATAAATTCTCTCAACTTATTTTCTCTCTCTCACTCACTAATCCATAACCATAGGCATGTGTTAACCTAGACGAAAATTGTTAGTAATAATGTCAAGTCTACTTATTAACCCAATGATATGTATATGTGATCGGAAAATATAGAAAAATTGTACTGCACTAAGACACTAAGACATCGTATTTAACTTGGCAAGTATTCTTCCAAAAATCGAAATCATTTCTCATTGATATTAGTGAATACTACTGTGATATTTCTTTGGGTGTATCATTGAAGTCTGAAAAAAGCGACATGAACCTTCTTCTTTAAAAACTGAAAAGATTTGTACACTCTTTTTAACGAACATTCTTGATGTTCGTGTCCTATGTGTTTAAAAAGCCGAAGATGTTCTTCCCCTGAGGGACATTGGTGAACACCAGAAAAATATATAAAAAAGTGGTCAAACAACAAAAACGCACGATGAGAACAACGCATTGTTACGCTCTTGGTTTCTGTATCCTTCCCTTCTATTTTTCCCCCCGCGTCGTGAAATATTTTTGAAAAATATTCCAAAATATGTTAAAATGCGCATTCTTTATACTTTATTTTCTTTAGTAGAAGTTAATCAAAGCTCAGTCTAAGCAGTCATTTCTCAAGAACTTCTGGCCACTTTCTGGTATCAGATTTGCGAGAGAAAGCCATAATTAAGCAGTTTTGGAAAGAATCACTTCTACAATAAAGAACTTGGGGTGATATAATTAATAGTGTTGTCCACTATCTTAATGTCTTGTGAGAGAAATCAGATTCAGCATTGAAAGTCTGTTGCTTTAACACACAGTATCACTACGGCGTTGTGGATGTTCAGACGGCTGCAATTGTTGCTTGAGTAAGTTTGAGAGCGCCAATGAATCGACAAATTCAGTTTATCCGCCAAATTTAATCTAACAAAAGCAATATTTTCAACATTACTTTAATTGCAATGATGCACAGGCCTGACCGTTATGAGGAACTTAAACACCTCGTAATGCAGAAGCAATATTTTCGGCATTGCGTAGTTAGGTTAGGTTAGAGGACGTGTACTTGTCAATTAAGACAAGTACAGTACCCGGAGGTCGAATTGACCCATTATACAACGTCCTAGTTTCTCACACCACTTATGTTGTGTGTGTTAATTTTATACATGAGCGGTGGGACCTACAATTTAAAGTCGACTCCGAACGACAGATTTTAGAGAAACTTTTTCATGACAATTTTATTTTTACTCTCAGAGTTTTTGCCAGAAATCTGCTGAGAGGAAGTCGCCGAAGAAATACTTTTTGTATTTTGTCTTGATGTCTGGCCTGGTGCTCGAACCCTGGCTTTACGTCTAATAAGCCAACACACTACCTACTAGACTACGGCGACTTCATTGCACTGATGCGCAGGCGGCTTCTGTAATGCTTCCAGTTCTTTAAATCTCGCTGTCATATTGACAATTCCTTGTAAAGTAGTATGGTCCTATGAGGATCATAAACACTTCGTAATGCTTGAAAAGCAACGTTTGAACCAACACTTTTGTGAATTTTTAACCATTTTTACAATTTCTTCGCATGTTAAACACTCCCTATTCGTAAATGCAAACCTTTCACTAAATAAATGACGCTTCAGATGAAAAATATAACAGCTTAAAGCATGAAAGATGGGTTTATAACTCAATACCTTCAGCAAAATAATTCACTTATACCCCACCAGAAAAAAATTATCAACAAATTCTGCAACTTTAATAATGATTTCTCTCAATTATTTCATATATAAAGTGTACTTATTACATGCACCACTACTGTAGTAGCTACATATTTGCATTCTCTTTATGAGTTTTTTTTTAATAAAATGTAAACAATAACAGAAAAAAGGAAAAACAAAAAACAGTTATAACAACAAGAATAACGGCAACAAAAAAAAATACCTTTTCTTAAATGAAACTGAGATTATAATATTCTTTTGTGTATGTGTGTGTGTGTGTGTGTCGATTGTGGGAGTATTCCTATTAAATAATATGAGCTCTCGCACATTTCTCCTCCCTCTCGCACACTCTCACTCACTCTACATTTCTTTTGTAATTGTTATGTTTCTTGATAATTCTTATTGTGCATTTATGCTAATATATTCTCACCCACACATGTACATATACAATCATATGAATAGACCTTCAATACAAGTTTCACATTCACATATGTACGTTTAATCATAAGCCATTGCTGGGATGACCTTTAAAAATCAAATCAATTCGTTCCTACATTCGTTCGTTCGTTGCCAACCACAAGAAGTAAAAAAATAAAAAAACACAGTGTATGCAATAAAAGGATGTTTCAGTCATGCATACATGCATATGTACTTGCATGCATATGTATACATGTATGTATGTATGTAATATGTTATGTAGAATAAAAAAAAATATTTTTTATTTACGAAATTTAATTTTTAAAGACAATTTTAATAAAAACAAATTGCTAACAAATTGCTAACAATAGAAATTTTTTTAGAAATCCTTAATGAAATAAAATTTCCAAACATTTCAAATCATTAATAAACCAAAGAGAACGTATTACAAATTTATTCCGTTTAATTTTATTACCCACTGTACCATACCATACAACAGACATTTGTAACCGTAACGTTCATTGATAGCTTTCTTTTTCCATTTACTTTGTTCTCTATTTCTATGGAATTGATAATAATTATGATTTATTGAGATCATAAGTGAGAAAAATTAACCGTTCTTTTCATTACAAACTCACTCTTCCTCTTATTAAAAAAAAAACAGAAAACTTGTTTTAAATAACAGTACATGAACTCTTTTAATAAGAGACAATTGTGTTGTACAGCAGACACAAAAAAAAACTACAACAAAAACAACAAATGTAACAACACGCACTATAGGGTCAATTTGTCATGTTAAATAATACCAGAGAGTATAATTTATGTGACAACCACATACATATGCATGTACATGTGCATATAAAGGTTAGCACATGTGTGTGTACGTGTGTTTGTGCATTTCTCTTGCTATAGACGCCCTCTTACAATAGGTGTTGACAATACAATAAAAATCAAATGAAATGAAATGAAACTGCTTGCAGAGGGAATATTACAGGGATGGGAATATTTATTCAATTAAATTGACAGTGTGGGTTTTTTTTTTGTATGCTTTTTATTATTATTTTTAATTCATTTAAAAACAAGGCGAAAATTTATTTCATTTTAAATGAAATGTGAACGTGAAAAGTGCGTGTGTGAATTAATTTATAAATGAAGTGAAATATTTTTTTTTCGGAATAAAAATCAATCATCACATGATTAAAATAGAATTTTCGAAAAATAAAAATAATCAATCAATTAAAGCAGATAGATATTAATGATTTATACGAGTATAAAGACGAGAAAAAAGAATGAGGAACAATGTTTATTGAATATAAATTTTACGAGGAACATGCACATCTGTGGAAATCAAATGCCTTAAGAGACAAGAGAAGGCGGCAAAAAATTTGTCAAATAATTTTATCTGCTAATAATTTACCGAACAAAGCCTTTCTACATGTAAAACTATTACAGAATTTTGTCGGATCAAAATTATTCTGTAAAAAAAATTTGAATTCAGAATTTTTTTTACAAAAAATTTGTCAGAAATTAAATTTTCCTGTTAAAATGTTTGTATAAAATCTTGCATTAAGCATTTCCTATTTTTAAATTTTAATGAAACAAAGCAAATGTGAGAAATCACCAAAATGATTTTCGTTTGAAAGGCCTTTTGATGCCATTATGTGTGGCAAACTTCTGACACGGCTACTCTGGGTGGAACGCGTACATAATACACAATTTTCTATTACTCTGGCGTAAAAATTAGGTGATATTTGGCTGCGCTAAATTTGTAACTTATTTGCATATACCTGCAACAAAATATTACAAAAAACCTGTCTAACAGAGTCAAATCACACGATCTCATTGTCCAATTCACATATCATCCTCGAGAGAAGACAATGCCCTCAAATCGCTTTTGCAGAATATCCGATGAGGCATGAGTTGTGTGGATCGTAGTGACGTCCTTGTGAAACCACTTGCCGTTGGTATCCAGATCATCCAATTGAAGCCAAAAGAAGTTGGTAATCATCGACCTTTAGTGCACGCCGTTAACAATGAGGGATTAGCCAATGTTGTTGTAAAAAAAATATGAAGCGAATAGGCCTGCAGCCCAAAATCTATAACAACAAGTAACTTTTTTAGAATACATTGCATGCTCTTCGATCTCAAGTGAACTGGTGTTGTCTCAAATTTGACAACTTTGTTTGTAAACGTTAATCCACAAATATGCCTCAGCGCTGAAGATGATTTAGCGATAAAAATTAGGACCGTTGCAACTGCTCCAAAGCCCATTCAGCAAACATGTAACGCTCTCTACGGTCATCCATGGTGATTTGGCAAAATAGGCTGAATAAACGACAAATAATCGGACAGATATATACATATGTATATGGCTTCAACAAGATGGCCGTTATCAACTGTCGAAATTCAGAAGACCCTGTTGGAAGACCCGATATAAAATTCATGTTTGCTTCCACCTTCTAGAATTTATTATTCAGTATGATTAGTATTAAGTTTACAGTAAAACTGTTATAAGAGCACTACTTCAAAATTTTGCTCTCCTATAATCTCTAAATCCTTTTTAGACGATTTTAACTACGCTTAAATACCCAAAAATGCTAACTATGACAAAAAAAATTAAAATACTTCCCATGAAAAATATATGTTTTTCGTTTAAGAAATAAAAAAAATCTTTCTTTTAATATCAACATTTAATTAACTTTGCAACACATTTGTAAAGGTCATGTTAACAGCTTTGTTAATTCATTAGGCATGACAGCTTTACGCACTCTTTAGTAGTCCTTTTTAAAACAAAATATGAAAACGGTTTTCATAATTATCAAGTCAACCCTATGAGTTAAAAGAAACACAGAGAAAGAGGAAGAGAAAGAGAAAGAAAGAGTTGAATTATTAAGCAAAAAATTATTGCTGAAATAAGTTTGCCCTGTACTCTGTTATAACAGTGTTGGTTTATTGCCTTTAGTTTGGTGTTTAAATTCATGTAAAACACTTAATCAACTTAATAAACACACACATGCATGCATGCATTCTTCTTCTACTGCTTTTTATGCTCTCATAACTTCTCTTTCTCTCTCTTTTTTCACTCTATCTATATGGCACACTTGTTTGTTTTAACCGCAAACATGTAAATGTAGTGGTAGTGTTCGTAAAAGAAGTTGTTGTCTTGTAATACTCTTTAGTACAGGCTATACATGGTTGTTGTTATTACTCTAAAGCAATAAACATAAACAAACGAAGAGACAGCATATAAACAAAGAGCAGCATTCGAAAAAAACACGATGTTGCGCTGGCACATAAACACATTCACACACTTGCATTTGTTTATTAAATGCTTTAAAATACTCTGGGTGATAAAGGGACAGTGCAACCAAATGAGGAATGTAAAGCAAACATTTAATAGAGAGGAGAGAACTTTTGCTGTGAGTTTTGCCTGGACAATACAGTTATTTAACGGGCTAAGTAATAAGCAAACAAAGGCAATCACGGTTTACACAGTGCCCTACAGCAAATATTAAGGAAAAAAGTGGCATTATTTCTTGATTTTTTGAATAATTTACACAAAATTTGTTGCATTTTTTTTCTGCTTTTCTTCTGCTTGAGAAGACTATGTGTACACATACATATGCATATAAATAACTTATATTTGTTAACTATAGCATACTTCACGGCTACTATATACATACATGTGTAACACTACAGAAAAATTCTCTCGTGTTTTTTTGTGACACATTTTTTTTTCAAAATAATTTTTAAAACTTTCGTTATTGCATTTGCCATCTTCATGCATGCTGTGTTAAATCTTGCGGTTTAGCTTTGGTCTCTATTGTGTACAGAAATTTTCTACAATTTACTCGCATGTACACTCAAACATACACTTAAGCTGCTGACCATTGCATGTGTATAAACAGAGAGCATAACAATGTGTGCCATGGGAAATTATATCCTTTGGGGTGCAACCAATCTTACTGTGGTTATACTTTGGATTTCTCTTACTTTATGCCCAAGCTTGGTGTGTGTTGCGTGTATATCTATGATACACATGTTGTACAATTTACTACAGTTACGATAACAGCAACAACAACAACAGTAATAACACATTGTGGCTCAGACTATTCGAAATATTTGTTGATAATTATGGCCAACATGCAATATTTTATGGATTCAACTATATTTTATGGACATATTTGTTTTCGTTGTTGTTTTTGTTATTGTTTTATTTCACTTTCAATTATTTAAACATTGAGACAATTTTCTCATTATGGCTTTCGTTTTGGTTACACACAGTAATTTTTGCTTTTCTTTTTTTTTGTTTTTTTTGTTTAAATTAAAGGTCAGTTTAATGACATGACTGCTAAAAACTGAGTTTTTTAAAGGATGGGAAAATTTTTAGGAAAGAACTTTTGAATTGAAAAAAAACACTACAGTTTCTTACATATGTATGTATATAACTTAACAGTATATATAATTATATAATTGACACATTTTGAGTACTTATTGTGAATCATCAGAGCACAACATAAATTTATTCAATGCATTGGCTACTGTTTTTATAATTCTTTGGAAATATGCTTCAATGGCTATAAAGGAGTTGGGATGACTGTGCGTGGTGTGTATATCGAAGACTTGAATACCAGGGACTCATACAGATTTCTTCATTACGGCACACTCTGTCCAACATGTTTATTAGAACATGTTACTTCTCCACGGACGAATATGAGACAATTGCTGACACTTTCTTCAGATACTTTCGAATTTCTAATTCATAACACAACAGCATTTCATTACTGCTGTGATTAGCTAGATAAGAAATAAGATTAACATGGGACACAGAGATAGTCATGCTGAGGTAGTCCATTGCGAGAACTAATGAACCTAATCAACGAATCAAAGCCTAATAACCAAGCTACCAAAGGCAGTGGTGCCTCTAAGAGTAATAATATCAATTTAGGCGACACTGTATCTACAGCAAACCCGCTCCGCTATGAGAAGACTGTCTAACCTGACATTACTTTCCAGTAATTTTCGTTTCAAATGCTTTGGTAGGCCCTATCCTGGTGTCCGGCTGTCATATAAACATAAGTTTGATGTCGTAAAAGCCGTTTAAAGCCATAAATTCGGTCGGATACAAAAAATGTTTTGAACATATGGGTACCACAAGAGTTCATGCATTAAAACTCAATTCCCTTCTACAAATTTTAACGATAGGGAGACATTTTTCAAAGGAATGCTTACTGTTATCGATAAATGCGAAATACGGGCGAAAATTGTTTTATTTTATCCTAATTAAGGCTTCCATACAAAATAAATTGAAAAAAAGCCTTCATAGGGTTAAAATGTATATATATTGTGGTAAATAAACACATGCTATAAAGTAAACAAACATCGAAAACACTTTTATAAGTGCTATGTTATTTTCATTTCTCTCTGTGTAGTGTAAGAATAACAACAACACTCTTATTAAAAACGAAACTATACGGAGAGAATAAACAAAAACCTGTTTCCTTTAAGGCAAGCAAAGGGTTAAAATAAGTTGTTATTGTGATAAATAAACACATGCTAATTAGTAAACAAACGTTTTATACTCTTTCATTCATTCAAAAAGAGAGAGAGAGCGAGAGAGCAGACAAAATAAACGAAGGAATAAAATGTTAGCCGTCGTGCTGCCTTCAATATACACGTGCTTTACAAACGAAATCATAACAAAACACAAAACACACACACATTTATACACTTTTCAAAGTATAGTGCAATGAAATTGAAATGTAAACAAAAGTTTTCTGGCGACTGAATGAAAATAAAGAAAGAGAGAGTGAAAGGTAATGAGGAAAATATAAGGAAAAATCAATACAGAAAAACATGGCTGCTTAAAGAGAACGATTCCGAGTAAAGGTAAATATAAAACAGCTGATTTTGACTTTTCCTTTTAACGTGAGAAACCTACTAAAAATAGCAGTTTATAGCAATGCTACTCTCCCACATTTTTTTCGTTTCTTGTTAGTGACGAAGGAAAGCGAAAAAGAAAGATGTTTTTCATAACAAATTTTCCTTTAGTTTAGTTTTTCGCAGCTTTTCCTATTGAACGGGTGGACCAACGGTTAAAATTAAAATTATTAAAGCACTTATACGGTTAACCTATACATTCAAATAATACTCATTTTATTTTATAAATTCGGCCATATGTGTGTAATACAAATAACAACAACAATATGAAAAATTATTATTAAAGGTTGAACGTGTTTTATATATAGAAAATTAACGCACAGCTGAAATTTTTTTATAGTTTTTCAACAGAAAATTCTTTAAAATGTTCTTTAATTTCCCTGGCATTGTTTAAAATAATTGAAAAATAAATTAATAAAGTGATCATTTCAAAAGTTTAAAAAGTATTTCAAAGTGAAATAAAGGGAAAAAAATGAAGCGAATTTCCAAAAAGAAAACGAAAGCAAAGAAAATCTAAAGCAAAAACGGTTACACCCATGATTTTATAAAAGAAAACAATACAAAATTGGAGCAGCATAATAATTTAAATAAAAAAAGAAAAAAAATTTTTAAGAAAATTGTTTAAATAACAACAAAAAAAGGAAAAAAATACTACATTTCATTGATAACCTTACAGCAGCACAAGATATAAGAATAAAAAAATTAAAAAGAAAATTTTTAAAAAATTAAAAATATTTTTTTATATTTTAAAGAAAAAAAAACAAGCATTTTAGAAAAAAGCATAAATTTACTTTAAGAAAATGCTAGAAAAATGTATTGTTCATCGTGTGATAAGTTGATGACACATATTTCAGTTGTTTTGACCGCATTCCTGCTGTTTTACTTAATATGCCTGCCACCTAATTTGATACAAGTGAAAGCCACTCCCGAAGATGAAGCGTAAGTGTTGTAACACTGTTCTAATTCTCTACATTCTTTTGCAAACACACACATACACTCACACACTCTTACTCTTAGATTACAGTAAAACTTGCACTCTTGAACCCATAACCATAACGTGATACCAGCTCTCTCTCTCTCTCTTTCTTACTTTCTTTTTATGTCTCTTTGTTGACAACTTTGTTTGGTATTATTTGTACATGTGTGTGTGTGTATTTTGCTTATTTACAAACTAGTATAGTATGCTGTCAACATAGTCCTTTGATAATAGCGTGTTTTGTTTTTGTTTTTTATTGCTAACGCTTCGGTTTATTGTTATTGTTGCATTTGTGAAATTTTCAGTGTTGTCCTCTAGTGTATTGCTTTGAGGTTAATAATTAAGGTTTCGTTTAAAATAAATTGCGTTTTATGCAGCAAACAAAAAAGCACTCTTTTAGTTCTACACTTTATGACATATTCAGTCATAAAAGAAACTATGCAGGGGTTCGCAAATTACAAATGCCAAACAAATTTAAATTATGCAGAGGTTCTCAAACGTCAACACTTCGTGCATCTATTTGTAGGAAATAACTCGAGTGTACAAAAAAAAAATGCCGCTTTAAATACCACCTTTTTTCATTTAGAAGAAAATATGGGGTGAGCAAGTCGCCGTGGTCTAGTAGGTAGTGTGTTGGCTTATTAGACGAAAAGCCAGGGTTCGAGCCCCAGGCCAGACATCAAAATAAAATACAAAAAGTATTTCTTCGGCGACTTCCTCTTAGCTGATTTCTGGCAAAAACTCTGAGAGTAAATAAAATTGCCATGAAGAGTTTCTCAAAAATCTGTCATTCGTAGTCGACTTTAAACTGTAGGTCCCGCCACTCATGCATAAAATTAACACACACAACATAAGTGGTGTGAGAAACTAGGTCGTAATCCTGACTGAAGGGTTGTAATGACCAATTATGTATGTATGGGGTGAGCAAAAAAATCAAAATTTGAGGTTCCCAAATACTAAAATATCACAGGATTTTCTTTGGCACACTTTATCTCATTTATTTCATTATGCAATGAAATAGGTAATTGCTATCACAGTCTTTCAATGAAACAAAATTCTTTCCCAACTCAAAATTTGTCAATAAATACATTTAGTTAAGGGACATCCAAAAGAAAGTCAGACGTACATACATCTATTTTTAAACGCGGATCGATATACCATATGTGCCTGCTCTAGCGTGTTCATCAGCTACACAATTTATCTGGATATGCCTCTGGACAAAGACCGACATACAACAGTCGCAAGAGTCGATGAATAGAGTGGTGGCATATGCCAATCAGTTTAGATTTGAATGTTGAACTCAACCTAACTCAAGCCGCTTGGCTAACAAGTGAATAACCATTAAATGCTTCGCTTTCAAATCTTCAAATTAATTACAAGTGATGAAAACCGAGTCTATTATGAATCTAGATGTTTAAGAAATCGTATGTGAAGCCTGGTCTTCCAGCGGAATCAGACGAGTATATTTATAATGAGCTTTTAAGATAGCTCCAGTGATTGCTTGAAACCTGTACCAAGTACACTTGTTAGCTAAAAAACGCTTAGAATATGAAAATATATTTCCTAAGTTTAATAGATATTTATTGACTGGCTTGTGCAAGTCATTTGAATAAGTGAAGAAGGAGAACGTATGTATAACATGCCCTCCGTGAGAAATTTTTTTAAGTTATCTCTGGAGTCTAAGGATTTTTATATTTTCTCACTGTTGGAGTGAATTTTTAGTCAAATTACTTGTACAAACTACGGTCAAATTTATATAAAAGGAAATAAAATGAATTGATTTACTTACCCTTAAAATAAAAGTTTGTTCAGAAACTTGAGAATGTATTCGAGTTTGAAGAAATATTTTGCTTAAATGATTTGAACAAATGTAGACAATTGTTGTTGTTCTGAAATAAATGAAAGAAAGAAAATTTATTTGTAAAGTATATCAAGCTTTTGATTGTTTGACAAGCTGTTTGCACAAATATCGTATCAAACTTATACAAAATTGTTTAAAAAATAGAATTTTGTTTACTTTTGTAAAGGACTTTTGTAATGGAATGAGTCCTTTTTTACAAGTGATTGTTTGTACAAGTGATCGACAAATTTATTATATAAAAGGCAAATCTATTTGGCCCTTAGTGTAGAATTTTGGAAAAGGCTGTTAAGTTTATTCATTACTCGGTCTCAAAAGTAAAGTTAAATACAACTTAAAAAGTTTTGAAGTCGCCATAGTCTAGTAGGTAGTGTGTAGGCTTATTAGACGTAAAGCCAGGGTTCGAGCCCCAGGCCAGACATCAAAATAAAATACAAAAAGTATTTCTTCTGCGACTTCCTCTCAGCAGATTTCTGGCAAAAACTCTGAGAGTGAAATAAAATTGCCATGAAAAGTTTCTCAAAAATTCTGTCGTTCGGAGTCGACTTTAAACTGTAGGTCCCGCCACCCATGAATAAAATTAACACACACAACATAAGTGGTGTGAGAAACTAGGACGTTGTACAATGGGTCAATTCAACCTCCGGGTACTGTACTTGTCTTAATTGACAAGTACACGTCCTCTAACCTAACCTAACCTAAAAAGTTATCATTTCGATGAAATTTTATTTCATTGTAATGTTTGAACTTTACAATTACGTATGAAATTCAGTGATATTTAAATGACTTCATCTAAATTGGTTTTGAAACGAATGATCATTCTGTGGCGCACTCTAGCGTAGTCCCACAAAAGAGTCAAACGGGCTTAAATCATATGATCTCGGTGTCCACTTAATGTTCCCTAAACGTAAAACTACTTTTTCTGGAAACTGCTTACGCAATATAGGCAAAACCAGTTGTATTGTGTGACTCCTGGCTCCATCCTAGTGAAACCACCTTCATAATCTGCAATCATACGCTAAAACGCCGGTGACAGCGTTCTAAAATAATGGTAAGGTGGAAGTGGAACCTTCAATGGCTTTTTATTACAGTTGTGGTTCCGCAGGTTGTTAACAGTGGTAATTCTATAGCCAATACGTGCATTACATACGTGGATAGATGGGTTGAGTGTATTTATTAATCATAGATTTTTAAAGCCCATAAAAAATTGTGCAACTTTTCTTTTAAAAAATTTTCTAATATTTTTATTATCAAATAAAAGTCTTCCTTGTTAAAGCAGTAGTACATACATATCCATAAATTTATAATTTAAATTTCTTTACACATGCATTTAAATGAAATTGTTTCGGCGTTTACGATAATGACTGTGTCGGTTCATTAAAACCAAAAATATAAAATTATGGGGGAATAATCATATGATCAGAAATATTTTTGAAATGAATGTGTTTAACTATGAGTAAAGCCGATTCATTGAAAGGAAGTGTTGCCCACACTTGCGTTTTTTGTTTTCTTATTTTTCTAAATAAACGATTTTAACCAGAATGGTTGGTGCTACCAATTTAAAACACACTTTACTGCAGTAAAATCTTACTTTAAAACACTACTTTCAAGTTAGTACTGTCATCAGATAATGTGTTCATAACTCCCTCGCATTCATTTTAAAAAAAATTTCGATCGTTAGTTAGAATAAAAACCGCTAAATAGCCTTCACTGTTGTCTATTCATGAATAAGAGTTTTATTCGCCCGTTGTTTACGAGTGTTTTGTTTTTCATTCCTTATACTCTGTTTACTTAATGAACACGTTCCTTTCTCTCTCTCTCTCTCTCTCTCGCTGTACATATGTTGAGTGTGAGTATGTCTGACTGCCTCACTAATAAAATATGGCCTGTAGGATTATTTTCTTTATAGGCAACGTTATCGCTGACATGTGTAACAGCAATAAAGTTTTTAAAGGCATTTTGGAAAGGACTTTAAGGCTTATTTACTAAAAGAAAATAGGAAAACTTTAATGAATTTTCCATAAAATGTATGGCAAAAATTGTTAGAAGATTATACAAGTCTCCCGGGGTGGGATAGTCTTATTATTACAGCCGTGTAAATGTGCTAGAGTATTGCGACCGTACATTTCCTTCTAAGGTAGCGAATACTATAGGATCAGTATAGGTGCTTCGTTTTCCTCATCCCAGCATCTATAATTATAAGCGAATATATTTTAACCATCAATAAGGTGAAGATAATGTTTAAAACCGAGAAAGACTGTTATGATGCAACCCATTACGTTAGAATGATAATTTGCAAATTGAGAAAGGAAGAAACAAAGTTTAAGAAATACTGATCAAGGTTAAGAGACTGATGACATCTCTTGTACATTGCGCGGTATTCTGTTAGTAATAAAATAAAACACTTCTAAGAAGTGGCCACCATATTACTTACTTACTTAAATTATCATTACAACCCTTTAGCCAGGATTACAACCCACCTTCTCACATCACATCTCATGAGTAGCGGGAAACCAACGGTTTAAAGGCGAACAACAGATTTTTGAAAACTTTTCATAGCAATTTTATTTTTCTCTTACAGTTTTTGCTAGTGCTGAGAGGAAGTCGTCGAGGAAATATTTTTTCATATTTCGTTTTGTTTGAGTTGATTGAGCCGAGATTTGAACCATGTTCTCTCATCTATTAAGGCAATACATTACCCACTACACAAAGCGATCGTCTTACATATCCTAATGCTCCTTTTTTTACTTAAAAGTAGGCAGTATTTTCATTAAGAAGTCGCCGTAGTCTAGTAGGTAGTGTGTTGGCTTATTAGACGTAAAAGCCAGGGTTCGAGCCCCAGGCCAGACATCAAAACAAAATACAAAAAAAATTTCTTCGTCGACTTCCTCTCATCAGATTTCTGGCAAAAACTCTGAGAGTAAATAAAATTGCCATGAAGAGTTTATCAAAAATCTGTCGTTCGGAGTCGACTATAAACTGTAGGTCCCACCACTCATGCATAAAATAAACACACACAACATAAGTGGTGTGAGAAACTAGGTCGTAATCCTGACTGAAGGGTTGTAATGACCAATTATGTATGTATGTATGTAGTATTTTCATTAAGGACTTATCTATCTCTACATATATTCTCTTAATTATGCTATAAAGGATAACGTCCTGAAACAAAAATTCCCTTTAAAGTTCTTTTTTATGTTAGTCTTTGTATAGCAAACATTTTAAATATTTTCTTAAATTATTTTGGGAAACATTTAAAAAAAATATAAAAAATTTTAACCAATAATCGATAAAATACTTCAGAAGACAAGAGATACACTTGTTGCCACACTTGAAATGAAAACAAAACAATCACCACCAATACGAAGCTCTTCACAAAAACAAGAAAAAACAAGTAAAATAGGCCAGAAATCACGTAAGGGGAGAGAGAGGGGGAATATCCTTATAAAAGTATTTAAAACAAAACAAAAAGGAAAATTGAAACAATGTTGTAAACTTTGTTAATCAAAACAAACTTAAAGGACAGTTTACCAATGCAGTTTTTCAAACAAAATAAACTTTAAAATGGATTTTAAGGAATTGTTTAAATAACTACATATTTATGTACATATGTATGTATATAAAATATGCATATATTTATATATTATTTTCCTTTTAATTTAAACATTTTATTTACATGTTTAGCTTTATAAAACAAAAAACAGCTAAATTCGCCTGTTTAGGCTAAAGTGTTGATGACAATGGCGTACAACCAACCATCACTTTATAAGAGCATTTCATGTAAAAAACGGTTTTTTGAAAGAGAAAACATTTAAATGAATAGAAAAAAAGAAAAATTTCACAATAAAAGCAAAAACAAAAATAAAGCAACATTTTAAATAAAAAGAATACAGGAAAACAATAAACAAAAGAAAATCAAAATGATGAAAGCAAAAAATGTTTAAAATAAATAAAGAAAACTAAGACAATAAAAACGAAAATGAGAGCAAGGGAAAAACAGGGAAAGAAAGAATGAATTTTATTAGCAAAACAAAACTAAACAAAACTGCTTTGTGAAATGAAAAACTGACATTTCCTTTTCTGATGCTCATTTACGTTTCTTTCTCTCTATTCTCTCTCTCTTTGCTGTTATTTTTCTGCCTGGTCCTTATTGTCTAGCAGTGTAAATGTTTATAAGAAAAAACATACGCCACTTGTTGCTTAAAAAATAACGTCACTTATAATAAAGAGGGCTTGTCTTGTTTTATTCTTGTTTGTTTCTGCCATTATTTTGGCTGTTTGTGTAGGTGTAAACAAATGTTTGGCTTGTTTTTGTCGTTGTCGTTTCAAAGTTAATGACACGCATTTCACTCTCTCTCTCTTCCTCTTTCTTTTTTGTTTTGTTCTAAATTTAGTTTATTTTAGAGCAGCAGAACCTCTCTGGTTTTTTTTCTAATCTTTCAACATGACGTAGTTACGTGTCGTTGATGACGTAGGCAGGCGTTAAACAAAAAAATGTGTCGCTTTATTTCCTTTCGTTGTTGTTGCTGCTGTGTTTAATTAAATTAAAAATGTCTCTCAAAAAAAAAGAAACAAAAATATGTAGGAGAGCATGTCTAAGTGCTTTATAACATGAGAACTCTACACTTTCATGCTTATAATAAACAAGTGTTTGTACATATGTGTGGGTACATATGTGTATTCATTTGTATACGAGTACATGTAGTAAGTGATGAGTATTATTGTGAATAATTCATTAGAAAAAGTGTTTTTTGTAATAAAAACAAAAGAAATAAAACAAAAGAAATAAAATGACAGCATGACAGCTTTCATCATGTAAGGATTAGTGTGTGTTTTAATTTAATTAATTTAAAATCAGACATGGGTACACGTATTTACATGTGTATATATTATTAAAAATTTAAATTTAATAAAAAAAAATCAACAGAAGTAAGGGGTAGGTACAGGAAGACTGATGTTTGGGAATTCTAATACGAATTAGAAAATAAATACTTCGACAAATAGTGCTGAGAATCCGCTGTACTCTTTTGAGATTAACTTACAGATTGTCATGACCTGTTTTTTTTTTCATTTCTGAATTAATTTAGAAATGGATTTACATCACCATCACACAGAAAAGGTTTATTTACAAATGCATAAAAATATGTTAGGAAAGTATAGCACGTTTACTGTTTACGTATGAATAATATATAATTGATAGGAATATCGCTCATACGCAGCGTGATACTTTTTTATAACAATAATGGGTTTCCATTTTTCCAAAGGCTAAGTTAAATGAAACCCACATAATGTTATGATTTTCTAAACACAAGAATTATAATGAGACACAGTCGCCGTAGCCTAGTAGGTTGTATGCTGGCTCATTAGACGTGAGATTATGGTTCAAACCCCAAATCAAACATCTCTAACAAAACGAAATACGTAAAAATATCGGTGACTCGGTGACTTCCTCGCAACAGATTTCTAGCAAGTAAATAAAATTGTCATGAAAAGTGGCTCAAAAATCTGTCGTTCGTAGTCGACTTTAAACTGCAGGTTCAGCCATTCATGTATAAAATGAACACACACAAAATTAACACACAATCTAGGTCGTAATCCTAAGTGAAGGGTTGTAATGACAAATTATGTATGTATAGGGTGTTTTTTATAGAGGTATAGAACTTTCAGTTGCAATAAAACAACGATGGATTATTCGATTGACATGAATTTTATTTATCCGAAAGATAATCTTGTGGCATTACATTTTAATCATGATTTCTGGCATATGACCGCCACGGCTGGCGCGGATGTAGTCCAATCTGGACGTCCAATTTTCGATGACTATTTCCAACATTTGTGGCCGTATATCGGCAATAATACGGCGAATGTTGTCTTCCAAATGGTCAAGCGTTTGTGGCTTTACCGCATAGACCAATGACTTTACATAGCCCCACAGAAAGTAGTCTAGCGGTGTTAAATCACAAGATCTTGGAGGCCAATTCACAGGTCCAAAACGTGAAATTAGGCGGTCACCAAACGTGTCTTTCAATAAATCTATTGTGGCACGAGCTGTGTGACATGTTGCGCCGTCTTGTTGTAACCACATCTCCTGGACATCATGGTTATTCAATTCAGGAATGAAAAAATTAGTAATCATGGCTCTATACCGATCACCATTGACTGTAACGTTCTGGCCACCATCGTTTTTGAAAAAGTACGGACCAATGATTCCACCAGCCCATAAAGCGCACCAAACAGTCAGTTTTTCTGGATGTAACGGTGTTTCCACATACACTTGAGGATTACCTTCACTCCAAATGCGGCAGTTTTGTTTGTTGACGTAGCCATTCAACCAGAAGTGCTCTTCATCGCTAAACAAAATTCGCTTATGAAAATCGGGAACAACGGTAATCTCGTTTTGGGCCCATTCGACGAATCTACGCCTTGTTCAGGCGTGAGTCTATTCATGATGAATTGCCAAACCAAACTGAGAATAAATCACTTGACAGCTGTTAAATCGGTCGCCATCTTGAAAAGTAATGCCAACTTAAAGTTCTATAGCTCTATAAAAAACACCCTTTATGTATATTGAGACAAATAATGTGCTTTAAATAGCCGCGCCTATGTCCTTGATCCTTTTGACACAGTTTTCGGACACTTTGTCAAACATTTCTTTCCTTCTCACGTGCTCTAACGTTATGGAATTCCATTAAGTAGATACATATGTATGTAAAGTAGTCCAGTAGTCCAGTAGTTACTGCGTTAGCTTATTAGAAGTGAGGCATTGGCTTGCTGGGTAACATCTGGGTTTGTTTTGTATTAAGCGTGTTAAGAAATCTTTCTTTTATTTCCCCTACCGCCAGAAAATCAAAGATTGATTAGATTAAGTTAGGTGATGTGCCCTCGTTGAAGAATAAGATCCCACTTAGGCCAGCGTTTAGGCTTATTGCGATACCCTAAATGAATATCCAACACGAGAATTAAACAATTACTAAAGGAGACCGATATGACTTCAGAAAAAATCTAGGTTAGGTTAGGTCTGAGTGGTAGCTCTGATTTCACAAAGCTCACTTGAGCACGCATAGGAGCCCGTTGGGATGCCACGGGTGAACGCAGTCCCTGTACTGACCAAGTTCCACCAAAATCAGGGAAAAGGAAGAAGTTGGTCAGCGCAAGGGCTGCACAAAAAAATCTACTTAATGCAGCAATCTTTACATTGGTGACTTAAGTCAAGAATGACAGAAAACGAAAGGTTAAGATTCTACTTAGGCCATCATTTAGGCTGGTTGCGATACCCTAAATTAACATCCAATATGAGGATCAAACAATTACTAAAGGAAACCTATACGACTTCGGAATAAATCTTGATAGTGCAGCAATCTTTACATTGGTGACTTAAGTCAAGAATGACAAAAAAAGAAGAGGTTAAGATCCCACTTAGGCCAGCGTTTAGGCTTATTGCGATACCCTAAATCAATATCCAACACGAGGATTGAACAATTACTAAAGAAAACCTATCTGACTTCAAAAAAATCTTGGTGACTTAAGTCAAGAATTACAGAAAACGAGCGGTTAAGATCGCACTTAGGCCAGCGTTTAGGCTTATTGCGATACCCTAAATGAATATCCAACACGAGGAAAACCTATCCGACTTCAGAAAACATCTTGCTTATGCATTAATCTTTACATTAGTGATTTAAGTCAAAAATGATGTAAACGGTCTCGCAAAAATTATTCGATGGAATGCCAAGTCTATCGACATGCTTTCCAATACGACAGTGACCCATGGAAATTGGAATTGTGCACCAAATCACGCGAATCCACAAGCATTGCCCCGCTTTCAATATGGTCATGACCTGCGCCTAGAAAGCATCGCATTCTTTCATGTTTTGCAAATAAGCTTCAAACTTTTCATATCTCACTAGTAAGTTTGCAAAAATAAAATTTTATTTTTTTCTATTTCAGTGTCGGTAAGTGGGCCACCCAATTCGGCGATGAGCTGTGGGAACTCGCACAACGTATGACTAAATCACAGGAAATTAAGGCGGTAAGGCACGTTCCCCTTTTCCAAAAAGAATTAAATAGTAAACAGAATCTCTTTTCCTCATGCAGAAATACAAGGAATATAATGCCCGTGTAGAACTGAAAAATGGCACCGACCTCATTAAATCGATTACAGCCAATGTGGGCAAAATGTTGGCCCGCAAAATGGAAGCCGTCAAATGTATCCAAGCGAAAGCTGAACAGGTTTTCGAAAATTTCGAATACAATGAAACCTATGCTGAGACAGAATTTCAATATTATTCGAGTAAATTTTCACAATTTGATGGCAAATCATCTGAAGAGCTAATGGATCATTTAAAGAATAACAGTTATATGTACTTGAATATGACCTTGAATCCGGATACACATTTCTATAACATTTCTGTTAATACAGATTATAGTTCCGTCCATGTGCCATCCAATGTGTATGATAAACGTAAGTACCAAGGGGATTCAGGTTCATATTAGGTAAAGTAAAAAGGAATTCATTTGTTAGCTTGCATAGAGGGCTTTAGTAATTTGGATAGGCAAGCCTTTAAGTTTATACTATAATAATGGTTTTCTTTTTACTACACCTTCTAATTTATACATATAAAAGCAATCAAATGAATGAAATATAAACTTTGTTTTATTGTGTAGATCCTACAACTTTAAAGGCCATAATGTGGACCGAGGAGTTAGATGAGGTTTTCAAACAAAACTACCAATCCGATCCGGCCTTGTCTTGGCAATATTTTGGCTCTGATACAGGCATTCTAAGACATTATCCAGCTTCTCAATGGGAGGAACATGAACCCGATGGCAATGCTGATACCTATGATTGCCGCAAACGGTCTTGGTACATTGAAACGGCCACTTGCTCCAAAGATATTGTAATACTGTTGGATATATCGGGTTCTATGACTGGCTTCCGTTATCATGTTGCCAAATTTACCATACGCAGTATCCTGGATACATTCTCCAACAATGATTTCTTTACCATTTTAAAATATACAAATGAGACTCATGATATTGTCGAATGCTTTAAGGATGCTTTGGTCCAGGCCACACCCGAAAATATTAATGTCTTCAATGAGGCCATCAGTAAAATTAAACCAGTCGGTTATGCCAATCTAACTGTAGCCTATACCAGGGCCTTTGAATTGCTAAAGAAGGTAGGTAGAGTTCTTTGAAGATTTAATTCGAAAAAAAAATAATTTTCCTTTTCTTTTACTACCCTCCCCCCTAGTATTATATTGAAAGACGTTGCAATGAAACCTCCACCTGTAATCAGGCCATAATGGTGGTTACCGATGGTGTGGCTGGCAATACTACGGAGATTTTTGAAAAATATAATTGGGGGGATGGCGAAAATGGCACCATGAGCATGAAGGTACGTGTTTTTACATACTTGCTAGGCAAAGAGGTTACCAAAGTGCGAGAGATACAATGGATGGCTTGCCTTAATCGGGGCTACTACTCACATGTTCAAACGTTGGATGAGGTGCAGGAAGAGGCATTAAAGTATGTCGATGTTATTGCCACACCATTGGTATTGCAGGATGTGGAGCATCCGCCCACTTGGACGCATGCGTTTACGGATAAAACCGTAAGTAGACATTGATAACATGATGCTGCACATTTTAATTTTCTAATTTTATTTATTTTCTTTTTTAGTATAAACCGGAGGCCAATGCTACAAATGCTCGTCTTATGATAGCTGTTGGTGTACCGGCATTTGATCGGTCCTATCAGAAACCGAATTCTACAGCCCATGCCCGGTTGTTGGGTGTGGCCGGTACTGATGTGCCCGTGGAAGATATAGACAAACTGACATTGCCTTATAAGGTAATGGGTTGGGATTTTCAAGTTCGAGTTTCTTTTTTAAATGCATATTGAATATACATTTTACATGGAAAGCTGCCTGATCTCTGTAGTAAATTGCAGACAGGGGTCATAGTCATATTGAAATCGACAAAAAGTTTGTCGTTTGTAGGGTGGTGGGTACTTAAAATTTAGTTCAGATGTAAACGCCCGTCCGCCTGGTGACCGATTCAATACTTCTAATTGATTGAAGATGATTGATGCGGATTGAAGGTGATTGAAGATGATTGATGCGGAATGAAGGTGTTTGAAGATGACTGATGCGGATTGAATGTGCTTGAAGATCCTGAAATGAGCAAACTCTCTAATAGTCCTTCTAAAAACTTTGCTATTCACCCCCTAAGTGGAACTAGTTAGTATATTTGATTATTTGAAGATGGTTGGTATTGATTGCAGATACTAAAATAGGTGAACTTTTCAAATTCTATGGTACTAATCATTCCCAACCACTGGTGAGCCATTCAATACTTCTAATTGATTGAAGATGATTGATGCGGATTGAAGGTGATTGAAGATCCGGAAATGAGCAGACTCTCTAATAGTCCTTCTAATAAGTTTGCCATTCAAGACTCGTCAATGCATTTGATTATTTAAGGATGGTTGGGATTGATTGCAGGTGACCTTTTTAAATTCCATTCGCTTCTGTATTAATGATATAAACCTCTGCCTGGAAAATAGTGGAATCATAAGGCAATCTAAGAGATTCTGAAACCCAAGCTTCTCTGGAAGGAATTTTAATAAAGTAGGGATCACCTAATTCGTCTGAATCTCTAAGATCTGTCCGCTCACTTCCCATAAAATGCTGTCAATGCCCACTTGACTCTCTGAACTTCTGAGCCGACTTAAATTGGATCAAATGTATTAGACTGTGACTAGTGTCGGTTTACTTGCATGAGGAACTCGAATATGTTTAGTTTTTTCGCTAACTAAGGAGATTGAATAGAAGATTTTTAGGAACTCATTTGTATGCTAGTGCAGCGCTTCTAAGTGCGCAAGTTTTATTCTGCAGCCATAAGATATACCAGCTTATCATGGGATTTGAATTGGTTTTTTATATTGTTGGTTGTCTAGAACTATGATACTCTACACTACCTATTGAAAAAGAAACTTGAACTTGACGAACCCTGTGTTCGTTTCATTAGAAGCTCACTTATAAATTCGTTTTCAAATAACTTTTCTCTTTTTAGCTGGGTGTTAATGGCTATTCCTTTGTGATATCTAATAATGGTTACGTTCTCTTACATCCAGATCTAAGGCCCATAGCGGTACGTTTACCTTTCTTTGGGTTAAAATATGATCCAATAATCTTATCATTATGTTCACATTTTTCTTTAACAGGTCAATGGCGTTATGAATCCCAACTACAATAGCATCGATTTCACGGAAGTGGAACAATTATTCGAAGACAACTCCCCTAGAAATCCAGGTGAAGCTATACTACAGCTTAGACGCAGCATGGTTTACCATGAATCGGGTGAATTTAAGGATATCAGTGTTAAACTGCACTACGACAAAATGCGCCGTGTATCCGAAGAGAAACAAGATTATTTCTTTGCTCCTCTGCCCAATACTCCCTTTTCCCTTGGCATTGTTTTGCCCAGTGAATATGGTAAGACTTGGATTAAAGTGGGCGAAGAAGTCTTGAAGAATAAGCATATGAAAGTGAATATTTCGGACTTTTTTGTGGGTGACAATTGGAAGGTACATCCCGATTGGGTGTATTGTAAATATCATTATTTAGAGGGTCACGAATTTAAAACGCCCGAGGCCGAGTTAAGACACTTTCTGGGTAAAATGGTACAAAACGATTGGAAATGGTCGGAACAGTATGAAGAAGATGAATTCGACAGGGATGATGATGATGAATGTAAGTGCTTGTCACTTTTTTTCTCTTCCTTTCTGTATTAAAAATTTCATTTCCCCGTTTTCAAGTGAATTGTGGCCGCAAATCTTTGTCGGATGATGCCTACTATTGCAATAAGGAGCTGGTGCATCTTTTGATTTTCGATGCTAAGGTAACCAATTCCAGTTATGGTGTTTGGAAATTTGAGAATGAAGACGAGAAGGCTTTAATTGAACGTTTTGGTGCCAGTTTACGCTTTGTGGCCACCATGAGCGGTCTGACACGCTGGCAATTCATTTACGGCGAGGTGGAAGTGGAAAACGACAGAGAATTTGGTGATTATCATACCAAAGCGATTGATGAGACCTGGTATAGAAGTGCTATTTTAGCCCATCATGAAGAACGCACCGATAGTTTTGTGTACTCCGTTAAGCATCACAATGATCCAGCCGAAGATAGTGAATTAAAGGTTACCGCCTCGCATGCCATATTCCCCCGCGATGGTGGCAAAGAAGCACCCGCCTGTGTAGTGGGCTTTCAATTCTCGCATGGCCAAATGTTGGATAGATTTTTCAATATAACCTCCACGGATAATGTAAGTATTCCTTAAAGGATTCAAGGCACTTTAACTCACTTTTAGCCTTTCCAACATAGTGCCAAGGTTGCATAAAGACCTGCAATAGTGATGAATTCGAGTGTTACGTCATTGACAATAATGCCTACATTGTGTTGGCCCGTAATGTTAATCATACCGGTAAATTCTTTGGTGAATATCAAGGCGATGTTATGGATGCCATGGTCCAAATGGAATACTTTCAAAGCATTGATGTTTATGACTACCAGTCGTTGTGTGTAAATGATAAAGCCAAACAAAGTGATGCCAATGCAATCATACATGTAAGCATTTTCAATGGAAATGAAGTGGGCTTATCGAATAACTCTTTTTAAAAAATTTTCAGCCATGGCAAGTGGTTACATTGGCTTGGAAGTGGCTGGTTACGACATTATTCTGGCATTATTCACGCATTAAATGGTGGGTGGACGGATCGCCTTGTAAGTATTAAGAGTATAAAGTATTGTGAAAAGAAATCCATAGTTTAGCAAGATTTAGAATTCCATCCTGCAATGGATGTACGCCGCGGAAGACTGCAACCATGAAGGACCATGAGTTCTATCCCTTTAAACAAGTCTAAGGAGAAAATCTAATTCGTAACATCCCTGAATGTGTTTTTCAAATTCACCTTTGTAATGTCAGCTCTCTGCGATATTCCGGGAAACTGCAGGGCCGACGAGCTTGCCAGGGCTGGCTCACTACTTCCGGAATCTTCCTCAATCAACGTCGGAATGCCACTTACCTCGTTCAAACTGGCTATTGCGCGGAAATTCTCCCGGGATGACAACCGGTCTTGGGTCAATGAGGAGTCCTGCTCCATCGCTAGGCTGACTTGGCCCACAATGGATGGGAGGCGTATCAACCAGCTACTTGGACTTGGCCGTAATATCATCTCGATCACAGTTGCCATGCTTACAGGCCACTGCGTTATGGGTAGACACGCGGAAAGAATGTGACACCCATTTAACGACTTCTGCCGTAGACGCAGATCAGCCGAGGAGGAGGAGACTGTCATCCACTTCCTCTGCCAATTCCCATCCCTAGCGGGATGCAGATATAGGTTATTTGGCTCTCCGACCCTTGTCAGCTTGACGGAGCTATCGTCCATTGATATCAAGCACATAGCCTCGTTCATCAAACATTCTGGCTGGTTTTCCAGCGTGGGGTAGTCGTGCTTTTTGGAAAATGTGTAGCCCTTGCGCTGACCAAGTTCCTCCGAAGGGGAGGAGGCTGCGTTCACCTGTGGTATCACAACGGGCCGCTATGCGTGCTCAAGTGAGCTTTTTGGTAAATTAAAGCTACCACGCTAACCTAACCTAACCTAATGTCAGCTCTGAAGCTCAAGAAGTAAGGTGAACTGAGGCACCTAGCATTGATCCCTGCAGTATCCCACGAGAATTATGCGGGTCGATCTTGAGGCATCGTATCAATTAAGTGATACCTACTAAGAGCTTCGGTAGGAGCTTTGTGATTTGAAGACCTTCCAGCCACCATATAGTTGCGGAATGTGCCTCGCTACAGCGCTAGACTAGACACCGCGGTTCAGCTAGTTCTCAGGAAGGGGCTTTTCCCGAAAACATATCACTGTCCAGACTCATAGAATTTGTTCGGTGATAACATGAAATGTACAGTGGTGGCCTTATAATTAGCTTAGCAACATGTATGTTTGTTAATTTGTTTTACAGTTTTCAGTGTGCACCTGGGATCAAAGGCTTTGTTTGGAGGACGTCTTACATACGTTTTTCCATCAGATTGGGACAAATTAAACTTAGATTCGTCACTCCAGAGAACTCTGTTCCAGAAACATCGTTTCTAATTATAAGGACACCACTGTATGTGAGAATAGGTTGAGGCGGGATACTAGTATTTACAGGGCTTCGCTCCCACCATATAAACGTGAAAGGATTAAAATTGAACTGGACATATCAGTAATATCTATATTGGGAGGTTCCATACCCTAAACAGTTTTCCTCAGGGGTTGAATCTTCTTTGTTTAATTAAAAAACTATCAAGAAAAGGTTTGGATACATAATCTTCATAACTCGGTCTTGCAATTATACAACGAGAGGCATTTATTAGAGAAAATCATGGATTTCTTTTTACTACACCTTATTTAGATACAGCATTATTTAATGGGATTATTTCGTTTAACAGTTCTTGAATATAACGATGATATTGAGGATGACTATGAGGCAGGCGGCTTTGGTCGTGATAGCTATGCACCCATACAACCCAAGCCACAAGATGAGGATGAAGATGAGAATATTTTCAATGAACCAGAACCGCCACCAGTGTATGAAGCCTGCGATAAGGTGGTAACCTTATATAATCTACAACCAAATACATTGGAAGGCATAACCGATGCCATTAAAATGCCAAATGTTCGTCCATTTTATATAAAGAAAATACCACGTACAAATCTACTCTTGGTGGTGATAAACGTTTTAATGCCCTCCAAGGGTACGAAAAAAACCACCGAACCACAAAGACAAGTCTATGATACAATGTTTCCATGCTATAAACTCAATATGAGTTTCTATGAAAGACGACGTATAGAAGAATGTTTTACAGAGCATCCGGAGGTAAGGAAAATTTTTTTGTTTTTTGGATGAAAGAAAAAATTTGAAATTCTTTTTTTTATTTTTGTATTGACAGGAGGATTTGTATACATATTGTGGTGATGCGGCAGGTGTTACAAGTAATTTAATTGTTTTAATTGCCACCACTTTGTTAATTGTTTTATTGACACGTTATTTAAAACGTGCTTGAATTTCTTTGAATTTTGTTTCGTTTTTTTTTTAATTTTAAATTTTAATTTTCATTTGTTTTTTATTAATTATTACTTAACGAAATACTCGAAACTAAAAGCAAAAGCAAAAAGAAAACTTTATTAAGCACAAACAAAAACAAAAACGAAACTTTTTGAAAAACTTTAAGCCAAATTCAGTTTACAACACAACAAACAATCAGGGAGTTTAAGAGAAAAAGAAGAGAAGCGAAATTATTTGCCAAAAAAAAAGTCTACTTATTATAGCCATAATGTTTTTTTTTTTAATTTGTCTAGATTTTGAGTACATGTTTATGTCGTCCAATTACTCAAAAACTTATTTTATTATTAATATGACTTATATTTATATATAAACTTATATTTATTATATATTTATTATATATTTATATACATACATATATACAATATATATACTGTAGTTTCAGTTTTATTAGCCAATATTTATAAAAAAAAGAGGGTTAGTTTTTCAAAGAGTTCCTAGCATAGTCTACTACTAAGCACTACTACTCTAGAGAAACATTTTTTTTTGTATAACTTTAAACAGAACGTACCGACCAATAAAATATGTTTCATATAATAAAATTGTGTTTCAGTTATAAATGCCCTCCGTTTCTTAGGAACTCTTTACTTACCCCCCCCCCCCCTTGCAGTTGTTTTTAATTTTTTCTTTTTAATAATTTTTAATAAATTTTAATAGAATTTTTCTTACAAAAAAATAAGAAAAAGAAAAAGAACAACTAAAAACAGATTTTTATAAAGTTTTTAAAAACACTAAACAAGCCAAATTGAAATTTTCTTTTTTTTTTGTTTGTTTTTTAAGCAAAAGTAAACCAAAGAAATTTTTTAATAGATTTTTTATGAAATAATAACAAACACACAAGGTTTTGTTACAAATTTTTATACAAAAATTTTATGAGAAGACACAAAAAAAAAACTCACTCTCACTACACTTGTAAAGAAAAATTTTCAAAGAAAAAATACTTTTAAAAACCACCTTAAGTGTCAAAGCAAATAAAAAAAAAGAATATGAAAACCACAGCAATAATAAAACCTTTTTTCGAAGTCAGATTTTCGTATAAGGGCTTACATTTCATCAATAAATCGATTTACAGCAGCGAACATAGAAAATAGCACTACCATATGCATACAGTACGTTATACATTTTTAGGTTAGTTTAGGCCAGAGTTTTGGGCCGATTTTGATACCACAATTAATATAGGACCTGGAGATCAAGCATTTCCTGCAAAAACAGAGCATACCTAAGCACCAGAACAATATCTGAGAAAATATCAAAATTTGTTATAGAACTAGAAGTATCACAGGAAATAGGTACCAGAGATCAGCAATGAGTATTCAAAAAGATGAGTAGAATCGAAACATATTCATATTTTCTGATACTTATAGGCATTCATACTTATTTTAATATGATGGAACCTCTACTCATATTCAAAGTTTGAAATACTCATCATATTCATACTTAACATCAGGTATGATGTTGTTGCTTTCGACTCTTCATAACTCAACATATACACGAAGCACAAAATAAGTATGATTTGCGTAGGAGCACTAAAATACTCACCAGAAGGTTGTGTGTTTGCTCTGCTTGCTGCTCTGTCTTTTTTGCCTATGTGTCTTGCAACAACAACTAAGACTGTAAATTTTGATGAATGGACGATCTAAGACGAGAACAATTATGAAAGCACGAAATGGCAGCTTGTAGGCAAGAGGGGTGAGGAGAGTGGTTTTTTGCTGGCATAATTTTTCAACCAGCTTCTACCCCGCACCAATCAATACATAAACAACAAAAAACCAATACACATAAATTTTTAAAACAGCAGGTTCAGAAAAATAAGCAAAGAAAACTAATACACACAAAGCAGACTATATGTATGTATACAATTTAATGCCAGATGAAATAGTCTCGTGTGTGACTGAAAGAATAAAAAATTGTGCGGCTTAAAAAATAGTCTCGTGTGTGATAGCGGAATGATTCGAGTCACTCGAATCAAACATATTTCGAACGGTATGAGTTTGATGTCAACATTGTACGCACACTCATTGCAACCTGTACTTATAAATCAACGTTGTAGTGATTCATTCGTAATCAGAGTACATACCCTGTTGGCCAAGTCTTCAAGACATCATCGATGATGCGTACAGGACAGTGTTAAATCATAAACGATTTGTTGGCGACAGCCGGAGCAAATCACTGACGACTTTTTCGAACAAAGGGCACTTTAGTTAAATTTCAATACTGTTGACTCACTTATATTCAAAATTTCATGAGTGAGTAATGTTAATGCTGGAGGTAAAAGTCAAAAACAAAAAATTATTTATTCGAGGAAAAGCTATATCTGGGGCTTCTAATATAATTGGCACTAATCAATTTCCAAATCCTCCAATTATAATTGGTATTACTATAAAAAAAATTATAATAAAAGCATGAGCTTATGAGTAGCGAAAAAATATTCATTGCTGATCTCTGATAGCTACCATAGACAAGTTGTAGTACATAATGTGGTTCAAGATAGGAAGGAAATTCCAGTAAACAACAAAACAAACTTTAGACGAACACGTCTATGTATTGCAGCTGTAAACAATAAACGATATTTAAAAATGTACTGGTGCCACTAGAGCTATTTTCATGTTCGCAACTGTATATTAAGAATAAATGAAATATAAAAAATTAGAAAAATAAATAACCAAAGGTTAACATTTACTATTTATTCACTGTGTTACAACATTTGTTAACTTCATTTTCTACTTTTGTTAACTTGAGATTTATTAAAAAAAAAACAAAAACAAAAACATCCTACACAATATAATTAAAAAAAAACAAAAAATAATAATAAAATTGCCTTTATATTTTAAAAAAATATTTAAAAATAAAAATTGAAAATGAAAATGTAAAGAGTGTACGTATGTGAATGAAATCAAAGTTATGAATAATAAAAATGCTGATATTTTTAATCAAAAATAATTAAGAAAAGCAATGGTTTGTCCTCGTGCTTAAATATGGCAAAAGATGAAAAAAAAACAAAAATGTCTATATGAAGTTAACTATAAAAAACAATTTAAAAAAAATTTAAATTTAAAAAAAAAGAAAATAAAAAACTTCATAAAAATTGTAGTCAAATTCATTATTCAAATGGAAAGAAGAATATATACTTATTTATATAGTTAATAAATATTTATTTTTGAAAAGTTTAAATTTAAAAAAAAAATAAGAAAAAAAAATTTAAAAAAAAACCCAGAGTATAAATGTAAGAATTTAATAAAGAAATTTCTTTTAAAAAACAAATTGTTTTAATGTTAAGTAAAATATATATATATTATATTGTATAATAAAGAAAAAGACCAATTGTTTAAATGAATTCTAAAAAAAATTTAAAAAAAAACTTCCTTACGAGAAATAATTTTAAAGGCCATTGTAATTACAAGTAAGTACAAAGCAAACTAAATGAGTTCTATTCATGATCTTTCAAGTTCGAGAGTTTCCCTTTTGGCTGTAATTAAAATACTGTCACGAAAATGAAAAATTTAGATACATCGCTTAACATTAAAAAGCTAAAACAATACAACAACAAACACCAGCTTAAAAAATGGTAAACAAGTAAACAAAAAAACAACAACAAACACCAGCATCAAAAAATGGTAAACAAGTAAACAAATATATACCAACAACACTACAATAATTAACAAAAACAACGATTATAGAGATTTCGAACATTCGCCTTTAAGAACATTCATCAGACTGTTTACCCTGCCATGTAAAAGGCAAGGCAAGGCAAAGCAGGCAAGTGAGTCAGTAAAAGTTCACTTACGGCCATTTTTTGAATGCGAGTTTAAACTCGAGATTAACTGCTTAACCGTAAGGTTAAACTCAAGATTAATGAATTCAAAAACTGAAAACGGAGTTTAACTGGAGATTAACTTAATCTCGAGTTTAAACTTGCATTCAAAAAATGGCCCTTAATGTTCTGTGAAGACGCGGTGTGTTTGAAGAGAGTAATCGTGGTTTGAAGATCTCCATTACAAAGATCAGTCTTACAACTGTCTAGTAATTATTATTATTTATGCAAGAGGTGTAAACAGAGGAATAACAAACAAAGCTATTGTGGTTGTATACATCAAGTTGTGAACAGTGGCACACAGAGTTGTGCGAATAATAAAGAATTTCAATTAAAACTGAACACAAATTTATTTTTATTATAATTTACAATCTGCGAGCTCATATTTTAAACGTTTTTAAAGGCTTAGCTTAGATTAGCATACAAAGTCAAGTATGAAGATATCCACCTTCAAGCAAAGAGCGGAAGAGGTCTATTGTAGGAGCCTTCAAATTACTTAGGTTACTTTGAAAGAACAAAAAAAAACCGAGGAAAAAGAAAGGAGAGAAATAACAGAGAAAGTAACAAACAGAAGAAAAGATCAAGGATGGGTACGTGACAGTGTTAAAGAAAAGAAAGGAAGAGAAATAACGAAGTTATCTCACCAGGAAACTGATGCCAGAGAAATAATCCTAACAGACAACAAATCTGCAGCGCCATTGAGCTAGCCAAGGCGTATAAGCTTGAGCCTTTGCACTAGAACACTGCTCGACAGTTTCAGATTCATCCACATTACTGTAAACCTTGCAGAAAGAAGGCGTGCTTATATTCCACAAACTGGTCCTTGTCCTCAAAAGCACAATGTCTCGTTAAAAAACCTATCAGGGTCGAAATCGATTAATAATTCACAACCAATACCTATTACGTTATAGAACGATTAAGCTTGGGCTATAATAATCTGGTATTTCCCCTTTACAGCCACTCTCGTTCCGCTATACGCTGAATGCCCCGGTACCCATCACAGTACAAGAGACTTATGAGGCATTCCCTATAGACAGAAAACAACCTCGAGCTGTCATGGTGCATAGTCAATGCCTTAAGGTAGCTTAACCTTGTAGTGTGCACACCCACTTGTATACGACATGGCAACGCCAACATTTGACATCTCACTAATCCACTGACACATGTTTGAATAAAACGTATATTTTGACGGCGTTATAAGTTTTCAGCGTACCATGTACTTCTACTTAAAATTCAATTAGTGTAAATCCCTCGACAAAGAAACTTTAAGTTAAGTTGTAAAATAAAATAATAAAAGGATTTTTATTGAAAACACTAAAGTGGTGACCACCGACTGCTACGATGCAGAACACTAACGCAAACGCCACAGTAAATGCTGAGGATAACGCAGCGTCCTCACAAGTATCCCGAGTAGCCGTAAAACCACCACCTTTTTGGAAACCCGACCCCAAACTATGGTTTCTACAGGTGGAAGCACAGTTCATGCGAGCTGGTATTACTACAGACGACACGAAATATTATACGCTGGTGTCAGAGATTGATTCATCGATATTAAAATGCGCATCGGATATAATAACAATGCCTCCGGCCATTGGGAAATACGAAACACTCAAAAGGAGACTTATCGACGAGTTTTGTGAGTCAGACGACAGCCGATTTAAACGTTTATTCGACTATTTGGCTATGGAAGGAAAAAAACCTTCAATATTGCTACGTGAGATAAGAGAACTGGCTGGCAATAAGTTGGACTCAGAAATTTTGAAATCGTTGTGGCTACGTCAATTGCCAATACAAATTCAACAAATTTTAGCAACAGTTGAGGGTGACGTCAGTGTACTGGCGAAAAAGGCCGATTGTATGATGGAAGTGCAAGAGCAACCGAAAGTCAACAACATCGATGAAAGCGGAAATTTGCACAAGGCCATAGCAGAATTGAAGGAGAAATTTGATCGCCTAGAGAAGAACAGCCGCAACTACCATACGACCACTCAACGGCAACGATCACCACGACGCAGTAACCTTTCACGCTCACGCACGTCCCGTTCATCATCAAATGAAATGTGTTGGTATCACCGAATATTTGGGGAAAGGGCAACAAAGTGCCGATCACCTTGCAGCTTTCGACCACGACATTCGGAACTTGTAAGCCCTCCGTTTTCGACGGCAAACGAAGAGGGCCACAACAACAATAATACACGCCGTCTTTATATTAAGGATAAAAACTCGAAATTACAATTTTTAATCGATACAGGGGCGGAATTATCTGTAATTCCCAAACCAAAGAACGTTCATCTACAACCATCTTTAATGAAATTACTTGCAGCGAACAATACGGAAATCAACACCTATGGTAAAAGACTCCTATCATTGGACATAGGATTGCGACGTCAGTTTAAATGGCTTTTTACGGTGGCCGACGTGTCGCACCCCATAATCGGCGCGGATTTTTTACAGAATTTTAACATTTTGGTGGACATGAAAGGTAAGTCCTTAGTAGACGCAACGACACAACTACGTCAAGTGTGCCGGATAACCAACAGCGATTCATCAGTCATAACGATACATAAGACAAATGGCATCTTCCATGAACTACTGACACAATACATCGACCTCACAGATGATTCCCATGCTTTGTCCAAGAAACCTTCGGAGGTCAAGCATTATATTGAGACAAAGGGGCCCCCGGTGGCGCAGAAGGTCAGACGATTATCACCCGAGAAACTGGAGATTGCGAGAAAAGAGTTCGACTACATGTTGGACCGCGGCATCTGTGTACGATCGAAGAGCCAATGGGCTAGTCCCTTACATTTGGCCAAAAAACCTAATGGGTCATGGCGGCCCTGTGGCGACTTCAGACTTCTGAATGCCAGAACAATACACGACAATTACCCGGTACGCCATATACAAGATTTTACGAGTGAACTCGATGGTAAGACAATATTTTCGGTAATAGATTGCAAAAAAGCATACCATCAGATACCTGTTAACCCTGGTGACGTAGCGAAGACGGCAGTTATAACGCCCTTCGGCTTATTCGAATTTAAATATATGGTATTTGGGTTACGGAACGCCGCGCAAACATTTCAACGCTTCATGGACGATACGGTTAAGGGCCTCGACTTCGTTTTCCCATATTTAGATGACGTGCTCGTGGCATCATCATCGGTGGGAGAACATTTATCCCACTTACGACAACTTTTTGAAATTTATAGGGAAAAAGGCCTGGTTATTAATATAGATAAATGTCAGTTGGGCCAATCCGAAGTCGAATTTTTAGGACACACGATAACCGCAAATGGCATTAAACCAATATCTCACAAAGTCGAAGCCATCATTAATCGAAAAAGACCAGTGGAGGTGCAGGATTTACGAAGCCTACTGGGTGCCATAAATTTCTACAGAAGATTCCTACCACATGCGGCCGAAATAGAACTACCCCTGCAAAAGATGATGGGTCCATGCAAAAAGCGCGACCGGACAAAACTCAAGTGGTCTGCCGAAACCGAAGAGGCTTTCGAGAAAATTAAGGCCGAACTGGCAAACACAACCTTATTAACATTTCCCCGTAGGGGGGCCGACATTGCATTAATGACAGACGCTTCCGACAAGGCCATGGGTGCAGCTCTGCAGCAACGAGTAAATGGTCATTGGCAGCCCTTAGGATTCTTCTCCAAAAAATTTACTACGACGGAACAACGCTATAGTACGTACGACCGCGAGCTTATGGCTATATACTCAGCCATTAAATATTTTCGATTTTATTTGGAGGGCGCACAATTTACGGTGTTCACAGACCATAAACCACTGCTGCATTGTTTCGAACAGAGATGGGAACGCTTATCCCCACGCCAAACGAGACAGTTGAGTTTCATAAGCCAATTTTGCGTGAATATACGACACATAAGCGGCTCACAGAACATTGTGGCAGATGCTCTCTCGCGCTTAGAGACATTACGAATACCAGCGACTATCGATTACAAATTACTATTTGAGGAACAGGCGAAATGCCCCGAGCTACGAAACCTCATGCAATCGAATTCTACTTCACTTACCCTGCAGAAAATAAAGGTACCAGGTTGCGACGGCGAGATAATATGCGACACATCCACAGGCCAAACACGTCCATATATTCCGAGTTCATTACGACCGCTCGTCTTTGAATCATTACACGGACTATCACATCCAGGGATAAGGGCATCAACAAAATTAATCGCTAGAAATTTCGTTTGGAACAAGATGAAAACCGAGGTAAGAACATTAGTAAAAAATTGTCAACAATGTCAGCGATGCAAGGTAACACGACACACGAAAAGCGATTTGGAAACATTCGCTGTACCAGACAAAAGGTTCGAACATATTAACATCGATTTGGTCGGCCCGCTTCCTATGTCGAACAACTGTAGCTACTGTTTAACATGTGTTGACAGGTATTCCCGATGGATCGAGGCCATTCCAGTTACGGACATCACGGCGGAAACTGTGGCAAAGGCACTACTCAATGGGTGGATTAGTCGTTTCGGAGTACCAAAATTCATAACGACAGACCAGGGTCGCCAATTCGAAAACAACCTTTTTAACCACCTTTCGAAAATGTTGGGCATAAAACATATTAGAACAACTCCATACCATCCCCAAGCTAATGGCCTGATAGAGCGTTGGCATCGAGTTCTTAAAGCAGCGTTGAAATGTCACAATGCCAATACCAATTGGACCGAGGTGCTTCCTATCGTTTTGCTGGGCCTAAGAACAGCTGTAAAAGAGGACTTAGGGGTATCGGTAGCCGAAATGGTGTATGGACAGGCAATCAGATTACCCGGCGACTTTCTATCAGAAGAATCTAGCGCACATATCAACGAGAGCGAATTTCTTACAAAGCTCCAGCAGCATTTTGAAAATCTACGACCCACGTCGACGACACAACACGGAAAAAAATCAGTATATGTTCCAAGGGACTTGAGATTTTGCACCCATGTTTTTCTGAGGGACGATACCGTACGTGCTCCGTTAAAGGCACCATATGACGGCCCCTACGCTGTACTGGAGAGACATCCAAAAACCTATACAATACTCGTTGGAACCAGGTCCAAGACCGTTTCTGTGGACAGATTGAAACCAGCTTACATCCCTATGGAATTATCCGAGTTGGAGTACAAACCACGTAAGGTTAGATTTTTGGACCAGCTTCCATATATGTCGCACCACGAAACTGGAAGGGGGGTGGTGTAGTGTGCACACCCACTTGTATACGACATGGCAACGCCAACATTTGACATCTCACTAATCCACTGACACATGTTTGAATAAAACGTATATTTTGACGGCGTTATAAGTTTTCAGCGTACCATGTACTTCTACTTAAAATTCAATTAGTGTAAATCCCTCGACAAAGAAACTTTAAGTTAAGTTGTAAAATAAAATAATAAAAGGATTTTTATTCAAAAACACTAAAACCTTCCAACGGCACAATCCGTTCCCAGAACAGTTTCGTTGTCTTGTTAACCGGAAAAAGCTCAGTCTGATATACATTACACTCATCAGGGAATATATAGGCAGTTACCTGTATCAATTTTCAAGCCAACTGTAAAGATCACATGTCCATCCAGTAAACTACTTCCGCCACACCATTACTCCTTAGTACAGTGATCAATATTCTGAGAAGTGCAAGAACTTTCGCTTCATACTTTTTAGGTTTTTTTAAAAGCGTTTCACAGGATTTATGAGTTGATTCTTTCACTAATTACGTAAGTTTGTTATTGCTCTTCTACTTCTGTCGAGCGTTCTTTGCTGTGGATAAAATTCCCGATACGTACGGCCGTCGATAGATTAACGCTCGTGTTGTCTCAAAGCGAAGACCCATTTATCACAGGAACGTATACGCATTATACTTCTCGAATTGTACAGATTGAATAGTGAAATCACCAGCAACAAGACTTCGACACCCCTTATAATTTCTTGATATAAAATCCAACAGAGAGCCGAACATAAAGAAATGTAAATCTCTCTTTCCGTGTTTGTACTTCTATCCAGAACGTAGAGTGCAAATGACGTGCCCAGATATTCAATTTAAGCCCGAGACAGTTAATTATGTGTCTGATGATTGTTCACATTGGTGCACAACTTCATTTCAGACGTGTAGAAGGCGTCTGTTGAAGTAAAAAAAAAACGTAGAAGGCAACAATTCAACGAAGTTAATAACATGACAAAGAACAAAATAAATCATAAAAGACAACACTAAGTTTATATAATCATACAACAGATTGTACATGTACAAGCTACCACGTGAAAAGCAAACCGCCCATGGTAAATTCCTATCGGAAATAAGTAAAGGGTCCGCCAAATAACTTTTTTTTTGAAAATGCTTTAAAAAAAACTGCTGAATATTTTCTCAAATTTCTTTTTTTAATTGAAAGTACAATCCTTCCGGTTAATAATGGAAAATAATTTCATTCAAATGGCTACCTCGGCTGGCCATGCAGTAGCCTACACGATCGGTCCAATTTTTAAGCACATTATCGATTGTATTTCACTAATGGCTTCACGAATATTGTCCTTTAAAGCGTCAATTGTCTCTGACTTGTCGGCGTAACACTTATCTTTGACAACGGTGTCAAATCGCAGCTCCGAGGTGGCCTGCGGCTGATAATGCGATCTTCAAAAACAGGGTGTAGCGTCGTCTTGTTGAGACCAAATGTTGCCAATATCCTCCTCTTCAATTTTTATGAACAAAAATTCGTTCAACATGGCCCGATAACGATCGCCATTGACTGTAACGGCCACTCCTTGCTCATTTTCGAAGAAAAATGGCCCAATTATGCCTCTGGACCAAAATCCGCACCAAACAGTGACTCGTTTTGGGTGCGTCGGCTTTTCAATGTATGCGTGCGGGTTTTCTGTGCCCCAAATGCGACAATTTTACTTGTTTACATACCCGCCAAGCTCAGAATGAGCTTCATCTGAAAAGATGATTTTTTTTTGCCAAAATCGGCATCTTCTGGTGTAGGCTACTGCATGGCCAGCCGAGGCAGCCATTTGAATGAAATTATTTTCCATTATTAACCGGAAAGATTGTACTTTCAAATAAAAAAAATAAATGTGAGAAAATAGTCAGTAGTTTCTCTTTTAAAGCATTTTCAAAAAAAAAGTTATTTAGCGGACCCTTTATTTAATCAGCCATTGAAAACGAAACTCGAACTTGAAAGACCCAGAATAAATAAATAGTAAAGCAGCTTAGACTCATTGAAAGCTATTTTTAGTTTTTTTTTCATCTTTTTATTTCATTTTAACACTTTAATTATTTTAATTTAAAAATAATTTTCCAACTCAAAATTCTTTGAAAAAATAAAATTTTAAGTTATTTGAAGACAATACCAGAATGGTATAACTATTGAAATAATCGTATACGACATTTAACTTTACAAAATGAATATAAAATATATAAAAGAAAGGAAAAAGAAAACCTTAAAGAAAAACTTACTTTTGATTAAACATCCTCCCCCACGTACCAATTGATAGGTAACTTAAGTATTCATTTTAGTTTCTTCTGAACTGGAGCTTGTTAAAACCGTTTTAAAATATTCACTATCCAGTTTCTTAATATCCTTCGTAAATTGTTCAACCAATTTTGATAAATCTGTAACATTTATATCCTTATTATTACCGGTGGTAGATAGATCTTCGATGGCTTTATTGATTTTATCCAATAAAGCCTTATCTTCATCCGATTGTTTGCCCACATGCTCATCTTCAAATTCACTGTAAACTTGTTGAGCATTTTGTACGACTTTTGTGGGAAAATTGGCCAGACGCGCTACTTGTATGCCAAAACTTTTCTCCATAACACCGGGTCTTACTAGATACAGTAAAGTAAAGTTTTCATTATCGGCCATAGCAGCCATGTGGCAATTTTTAACGGTTTTAACCGTATCAGCCAGATTAGTAATTTCATGGAAATGTGTGGCAAACAATGTAAAACATTTCGTTTCTTTAGCCAAGTGTCTAAAATACAAGGGAAATAATATTTAATAAGCATGTGTGTTACATTTTTTAAACAAATATTTACTCTGCTATAGACCAGGCTATGCCGCAGCCCTCATAAGTGGAAGTGCCTCTACCCAATTCATCAATAATAACCAGGGATTTTTCGGTGGCTGACTGTTGTAAACAAAATGTGAAAAAAGGAAAATTTTTTAAAGACAATTCCCATTGAGAGACACTTTACTTACCCTTATAATGCCCGATGTTTCAATCATTTCCACCATAAATGTGCTTAGGCCCTTAATAATATTATCACTGGCACCTACTCTGCCTAAAATTGAATCCACCATCGAAATAGTAGCCTCGGAGCAGGGCACAAAACTGCCTACATGAGCCATTAGTACAGCTGTGCCTACCGAACGTATATAAGTAGATTTGCCACCCATATTTGGCCCGGTTATAATAAACATATTACATTCATCTAGAAGAGATATATTACAAGTTTAGTAAAGAAAAGTCCTCAAAATTTGCTTTTTTGAATATAAAAACCTTTTCTAAACTCCACATTATTGGCTATGAAGGTAACATGCTCTTGCAATTCCAAGCAAGGATGTCGAATATCCTTTAAAATCAGTTCTCCTGCTCCCTCTGGCAAAATCTTGGGCCTTACATAGGGTGTAGGAGCACTTTGGGCAGCCTGAGCAAAGCTTACCAAACAATCCAATTGAGCAAATTCATTATTAAGACAGGTTAACGGAGCAGCATAACCCACAGCCACCTTAACGATTTCCTCTACAATATTTTTTTGTTGTTCTTCGTACGTAGAGCGCAAGGAACAAAATTCTTCATTAATTTCTGTTAATTTTTCGCTGGTAAAACGTATGCCGCCTTTGATAACATCCACAATTTTGTAGTTTTTATTTTTACGCAAGGCAGTATCATCTTTCAAAGTTATGCGGAAATGATAACCCAAATGGGCTACATTAACTAGCTTTATACTTTGATTCTTATCCAAATCCAAATCGTGAGCTGCCTTGGCTTGCAGTTTTTCCATTTTACTGAACAATCTAGACATTCTCTCTTTCTTTTCCAAGAGTTCACTGTCAAAAGAAGCCTTTACCAAATATTCGCCCGTTTCTATGGCATCAAAATCCATTACTTGTTCCACCATTTGCTTGAGACCAGATAAGTCTTCGAGATAATTTTTAAAAGGATCACACAAAACACTTTTCACGGTGTTATCCTCTAAGGATAACAAAGTATTAATTATTTTGGGTGTACGCAGCATTACTTGGTAAATACGAAAGATATCTTGCAAGTTGGCCTTTTGGCGCAACAATTTTTTGGTCAACATCAAGACATCAGGAATGCGCTTAAGATAATCTTCATGAAGGGAACTCAAAGTGGTAGGCGATTCCAAAAAACATTGTACGATATTATGGCGATCATTTAATATATCTTGGCTCCTTAAAGGCTGCTTAACCCATTGCGACATTAAGCGATGACCCTGAGGCGTACGACAATGGTCTAAAACACCCAATACACTTTGCCATCTATAGGCAGGCGATGAAGGATGAGTACCCGGCTTAGGTAATATGTTAAGAGCACTAACAGCAGCTGCATCCAAGTGCACAAATCTAATTAAATTCATAAAATTTTTAGTATTTCCCATATTTTTCAGTCTTCTCTACCTACCTTTTCAAATCTAATTGCTTGATTTCATAGTGACCCAGATTAGCAGCATCATTTACAAGATTTAAATATTTAATGGCCATTTTTAAAGCTTCCATGGCTATGGTAAGCTGGAGTTGTATTAGACCAGAAGCATCTTCTTGTTGGCCTTTTGCAAAGCGCAACAAATGGTTTAAGTCTTGCACTAAATCGCTTTTCTCCGTATTAGCGGCTTTACCAGGCACAGTAACCATTACACCATTACGTTCTAAAAGGCTTTTAACAGCCTCGTACTGGTAAAATATGAAAAATAAGAAAAAGAAAAAAAAAACATTTGCACATTTTTCTCCAGCTGGGCATATTTCGTAGCTTACCTCACCATCCTGTTGTGGCAGTAAACATTCTCTGGGTCCCAACAACACCACTGTTGCCTCCAGCTCCGTAAAGAAATCATCATCCACAAATTCCAATACTTGAAAAGTACAATCATTTTGTTCCACTGCCGCCACACCAACATTCTTTTGATTATTAAGCGTACGCAATTGTAAAGCCAAAATACTATTGCCCACTAAGACCTCCTTATTGGAGAAGAGAATATCTTCAAATTGTAAAAGATTACCCGGCGAACCGCGATATTCCACTTGCCAATCACCACCTGCTGAATGTCTCATATAGACTTCCACACGATACTTGCGTACCAATAGTAGTTCCTTAACAGCTGCTTCAAAATTGTTTTTGGAAAGTATAACAAAAGGTGTAGGCTCGCTATCATCGGGTAGCAAATGGCGTATAAAAGCGGTAGACTTATAAATCATACGGGAAATTAATTCACTATCGTCATGGCCATGCACAGTATAGTAATCGGTGCGATCAAAGAAACGTACAGTGGTGGAGGGTTTCTAAGAAGTTTTTATTCATTTTTAACACAGTGAAAGAAGTTGAAATTTATAGCGTAAGGTGTAGTAAAAAAGGAATATTTCTAATAGATTAGAGATTGTGTTCTATAAAGACAAGACCCGGTCGGACGCGTATTGTGTAAATCGAGAATTAGAAGGACGACGGGGAAACCCTCGTCGATGATAGAGCTGGCGTCTTTTGAGCCTTATGCCATTTGAATTTTCCAATGTTTTGTCTACATGGAGGACGGTTTGTGGAATCATCTGAAAGTCATAATGATTCCACTAAGTTACTTAGCGTTTGTCACCGCCATATTAGCGAATTCAATTGCATGGTAGAAGCCGTCGTGCTTTTTTCTTCAAAAAGGCAACAGGCTATCAAACAAAATAAGGCCTATACGACTAGGAAGGGAAATTCTAATTACCCTAAAAATTGCATTTATTTTAGTATGGCATAATGGATTACTTTTTACTACACCTTATACCCTTAAACGAAAACTTACTTCTCCCGATTTTCGCAAATATTTTATAAAATTCCTGCGGGCATTGGTGTCTGCAATTGGTTTTTTGTTTAGTATTACAAGAGCAAACAGAAATTAATGTTGTACGTACCCAAATTTAATTGTGGTTCTTGTTTATTGGCGTTAATGGCTTCCATTTCTTTTTTTTAGCAAGAAAATTTGTTTTAATCCCTAATTTTCACTTTATCCGACCGAAATTCGCGCGTTAATCTCGTTTTTAAGGATTTCACACACTAATTTCAAAGAGAAGCTTTTACTCTCACTATTGTGAATGATTACTGTAAAGGGATGCCTTATTTTTTGTATTTGTAAACATAAATTATATTCAATTTGTCCGTATGGCAATCTTGCAGACTTGTTTATTAATGGAAACGTAAACAAAACCATGGGCAATTAATTAGTATTCAATTAAAATGCATAAAATTATTGCAAAACAATCTAAAGACATAAAAATAGGTTAAAAACATTAAAATTTTAAAGATTATTTAGTAAGGGGCCCTAGAAATGCAGCTTAAACGTAGGATTTGTAAAACCTTTAACTTGGAAACTTTTCTTGTGTTATTTGGTGTGTTGTCACTGCTTACTTACCTGTACCTGCTGAGAAGTGACATTGAAAAAGGTGGTTGGTCAGTTGACCCACTAGCTACAGTAGATCCCGCATTGCTGTATGAGCATAGAGTACAAACAAAATGCTTAAGTGAAACAGAGGAACCTAACAGTGACTCTTTAGTTAATGGTTCATCTCTGGATGACACCATAAATGGTTTGGGAGTGGTACGTAACAAACAAGACAAATATGTACGTGATATAGGTTATAAACAACATGCCTTTAATGCCTTGGTATCAAATAATATTGGTTTAATACGCGACATTCCCGATACCAGGCATAAAGTTTGTCCTAGAGCTCCTACTTTAGCCTCAGAAGAACTGCCCACTGCATCCATTATCATGTGTTTCTATAATGAACACAAAATGACTTTGTTTCGTTCCATTAAAACCATAATAGAGCGCACTCCTCAGTGGCTACTAAAGGAAATCATATTGGTGGATGACTTTAGTGATTTGCCGGAATTGGAATTTCATTTACAAAGTGAACTTTACAAGCAACTCAAATATGACAATTTAAAATATATACGGAATACACAAAGGGAAGGTTTAATAAGGTCACGTGTATTGGGTGCCCGCGAGGCTAAAGGTGAGGTTTTAATTTTTCTAGACTCTCACATAGAAGTCAATCAACAGTGGTCTGAACCTCTGCTGCGTTTAATAAAGCAAGAGAATTCCACTTTGGCAGTGCCTGTCATAGATCTCATTAATGCTGATACATTCCAATACACATCTAGCCCTTTGGTAAGGGGTGGCTTTAATTGGGGTCTGCACTACAAGTGGGAAAATTTGCCCGAAGGTACTCTGAAACAAGAGCAGGATTTTAAAGGTAAATTTAGTTTTTTTAAAGGGAGAAAGTAATACATAGTTTTAAAAATGAATCTTCCTTCTTTCTCTTTAAGGTCCCTTTAAATCGCCTACTATGGCTGGAGGACTTTTCGCCGTTAACCGCCAGTATTTCGACTATATAGGCAGCTATGACATGGGCATGGATATATGGGGCGGTGAAAATTTGGAAATATCCTTTCGTGTTTGGCAATGTGGTGGTGCCATTAAAATTGTACCCTGCTCTCGTGTGGGGCATATATTTAGAAAACGCCGGCCCTACAGCTCACCCGATGGCAGCGATACCATGTTGAAAAATTCCTTACGCTTAGCTCATGTGTGGCTGGATGATTACAAAAAATATTATCTTAATCACGAAAAGGTAACGCCTCACTTTGATTATGGTGACATTACAGAACGACTGCAGCTACGAGAGAAACTGAAATGCAACTCTTTTGAGTGGTATTTGAAAAATGTCTATCCCGAATTAAGATTACCGGGTGAAGAAATTAGCTATAAAGAAAATCAACCCGTATTTCAACCTTGGCATTCACGTAAACGTAAATATATAACGTCGTACATGGTAAGACTATCCGGTACCAAACTATGTGCCTCGGTGGTTGCCCCTAAGGTGAAGGGTTTTTGGAAAAAGGGCAGCTCATTGGTTTTACAGAAATGTGAAGAAGGTCACCACCAAATATGGCATGAGACCGATAAGTCAGAAATCATTTTAGATCGATTGCTATGCTTGGAAGCCTCTGGTGATACTCAGGTCATTATTAATAAATGCCATGAAATGTTAGGCGATCAACAATGGCGCCATACTAAAGCCGAACGTAGTCCTTTATACAATATGGCTACTGGTACTTGTTTAAGGGCTGACAAAGCCGAATTAGGCTCAACTTTACGTATGGATTTATGTGCCAAGCATGAGGCTAGTTCATGGGACATTGTAACAGTTACGGTCAAGTAAAGCCGTCAAATGGTTATCGAATCGAAACGGTTTAAAACTGTTTTTGTAAATAAAAGAATTGCGCTTAACTGCACAACATACTCACTCACAGATATTATAACAAAAAGAAGACTTTTTCCACTTTGTTTTTTTATTTTTTAATTTTGCTTTTTTTGTATATTTTACGTCCATTTTATATACACGCAATATACACGTTTTTAAAGTAAATTTTTTATACTCATTTTAATATTTAAAATACTTTTAAGAATATTGTATGTAAGAGCAAATAAATACTTTCCATTTTTGATATTAATTTTAAAATAAAAAAAAGTGATGAATTATTGATGTTTACCAGAGTGGCAGGCAGTGGTGTATTGTGAACCTCCTGAAAAATGGATGCTTGCTAAAGTAAAGGTAAAATTTAAAGAGCTAAGTCTGGGTCAGACAGTTGATAGGTTTGTTACCGAAAGCAACAAATATAAAAACACCCGGAGGTCATGGCATCCATTGTGCTCGTCCTAGAAAATGAAAGGAAAAGTAGTGAAGCAAAAGAAATGAGATAGAGGGAGGAAAGAAAAGTACAGAAAATATATCGGCTCCTGACACGAGTGTTTAAACCCAAGGTATTCCATCTTCTTTTAGAAAAAGCTAGAGTCACAAAGGATATAGTCTGTCGTTTCCAACGACTCATCATCTCCACATACTTTGCAAAAATTCCATTGAAATTTGTCTAAGATTCTGGTCAACGATCTTACATCACAATGTCTCCTAAGGAACTTAATTATCAGACTCAAGTTGGGCTTATTGAGTCCTACGATTCGTGGCCAAAGGCTCTTAGCTATAAAGCGACATTGCTCCATCTCCCGATAAGTCCATAAGGTATTAGATTGTGGGAACCATAATACCAATTAAGTGAATGCGTAAGCCCCTTGGATCCATGGAATACCACTATGCCCTATAGATGACTAGGCCGTCGAGTTGTTGGTGACCTGATAGATTTGAAAGACTACAGACGGATAAATTTAGAGGCTGAAATTTCTTTTATGATTTTGTTCCTTCCTTTTCTCTTCTTCCTTTTCCCAATTGAACAATCGCAATGGACTAATAAGTCTTTGAGTGAAGGCGTGGAGCTTTTATTACAGTGAAATGTTACCTTTCCAACTTAACCTAAAAGGAAATAAACTCTATAACGTTAGTCTTGGAAGAATCTTCAATAACATTTGGTAATTTAAGAGATTTAGCTGCACGCTGGATACAAAGATGCATACAACTTCTGGACATCCTATGCCAGTTGCTATGTGTGGTAATAAATAAAATAATTTCGTTATTGTATTTTTTTTCGTTTTCTATAACTACCATTTATTATTACTTTCTTTTTATTTATTTCAACCAATATTCCATTCCATACAGAGTACATTCATGTTGTAAAATGTTTTTTTTTAATATTCAATATAAACGTCAACCAATGTGAGAGGAGACACAACTAGACAGAATAATCAATTTCTTTAATACTAAATTACAAATCGTAAATAACGTTCATACTGTTACGTTACAAATACGTTAGTTAATGAATAAAATTTAAAAGGAATTAATTTCCTTACAAAAAATAATAATAAAATATGCAATACGTTTTTAAAAATGCACTTGCTTGGACTAAACACTGCATTTCATTGTAGTTTTTTTCTTTTTTTTTTTTTTGAAATGTTCTATTTTTGTATTCATTTCTTTAATTAATAATGATATTTATTTAGTTTTTTTAGTTTTTTTGGTTTGTATTTTAATTATTATATGTATTTATTTAAAGACTAACATTTGTTGCTGTTATTTGAAATGTTCTGTATGAAAAAGTATTTTTTTTTTGTTTTTTAATTTAATGTTTTAGCTAAAAAGTGTTGTTGTTTTTTATATAGGTTTCGAGTACTAGATTTTCTTTTCATTTTTTTTTGTTTTCTTTGTTTATATATGTATATTTATACGTATATTTAATATTCTTTTTTTTTGTTATTTTATACTTAAAGTTATAATTTAATAATAATAATAATAAGAATAATAATAAACAGCTATTTGTTCAATTCATTACAATAAAAAAAAATATTACAAAACAATTTTTTGAAAAGTTAAGCAAAGAAAAAAAAGTAAGAAAAATTATATGAAAAAAATATACAAAAAATATGTTTTATAATATTAAAAAATAATTATGATAATAATAATAATAATAATGTGTTTTTATATGAAAAAAAGGAAATTGTTTACAGAAAAATCCAACAAAAGCCAAAAAAGTTATTATTAAACACATACACACTTATGTTTAACATGAGCACTGATCTTTATTGTTGGGTGTTTCGTTTGTTAGAGAAGTTCGTCCGGGCTGTGAGGGACGATGCTGTACGCCCGATTCTGAAGCATTGAGATCCAAACGTCCCTCTTGTATATTCTGATAAATCTTTCGTGCTGTTTCCAAAAATGCCTCCTCCACATTTTGACCCCTGCAAGCAAAAAAAAAAAAGCCGAAAATAATCATTTTTTTCTCCTAAAAATATTCCGTTTATACTCACGTCATGGCACTGGCTTCCAAAAACATTAAACCATTCTCTTTAGCAAATTCTTCAGCTTCTTCGTATGTCACTTCACGGGTACTTTCCAAATCAGATTTATTGCCAATTAGAAAGATCACAGTATTTGGATTGGTTAAGTTGCGTGTATCGGTTAGCCAGCTGCTTAAATGATTGTATGTTGATCGTCTGGTTATATCGTACACCATCAAAGCACCAGCAGCACCACGATAATACGAACGTGTCACAGCCCTAAAACGTTCTTGACCAGCCGTATCCCAAATTTGTAATTTGATCTTCTTATCATCAACTTCGATGATGCGTGTACCGAATTCAACACCAATGGTGTGAGGACAATTGGCCATAACTGTAATAAAAAAAAAAACGGAAAAATAGGAGAGTAACTCAAAGTTAACATAGGGTTGTAAAGGTAATTTTTTAATGTTCAAAAATGTATCAAAAAATGAAGGTAAGCCTGAGCAAATTACAACGAATACTGAAACAAATCCTTCTGGTGGTCTACTAATTTGAAACGAAAGCTCTCTAAATGGTATTTTTTATTTACTTCTAACTTCAGAATCATATTCCAACTGGTAAAGCCTCAATTCGGGCTGGAACACGCATTTTTACTGGCTTTACTGGCTGGGAAGGCTTTTCAGTCCTGGAGTATTTTGTGAGGATGTGGTTTTCGTTGACGGTCAAACTGTTCTGAGGACGATAAAAACGGTCTGACATACATACGTCTTTGTTGAGTTCAAAGGCGGAGAGAAATTCCTGGGAATAAAAAGGCTGACGGACCTGCCAGATTAGGTTGTCACTCGATCGTTGAAATTATTGTTGGTCTTAATCCTTTATTTTACTATTCCTATTGAAAGTCGCAGAACTGGCGCTGTGCTGGAACTCAGTAAGCCCAAGATAAGTCTCGTGAATGGGTTATTAAAATGTTTAATGAAGATATTCTACATTCATCTTGACCTCCCAAGTGGAAAAGTATTGTGGTCCTACGCAACCTAACCTTACATTTTTAAAATTGTTTTCTTTATTTATTTTCGCTCGCTTACTTACATTTCTTTTCTGTAAACTGATGTAATATACATGATTTTCCCACACCCATATCACCAATTATGATGTATTTGAATATATAATTATAATTATATGGCGCCGAAGACATTGTGGGATCTGAAAATAGAAAATAAAATCAAGAAATTAAACATTTTACGATACACTACTCTGATTACGGTTTATTTATTTATTTAAGATTAAATTTCTTATTAACAAATCAATGCGATTGTTTTATTGTATATACATTTTTCAAAAGCAACATCGATGCCATTATAAAATTTATTATAGAGTGTTAAACAATCGGAGGACATTTTTCTTTTCACTTTCGCTAACATTATCAACAAAAAAAAAACTACTTTCAACAATGCGAGTGTTATAAAATAAAATACACTTGAAGTGGCAATGGAATTAAATGAACGTATTTTTTTTTTCTTGGTAGGAATTGGTAGGGTAGATAAAAAATAAACAACAAAAAATAAAAGAAAATACAAATTAGCATATGGAATAATATCAGTTAAAAATTAAAATTAATTCAAGACGTGTGTTTTTTATTTTCAATTTCGTTTTTCTTTTTTTAATTTAAACAGGTGCTTCGTCTTAGTAGGTAAACTCAACTTATTTCAATAAAAACACAGCTTGTTTAATGAATTTTGCTTTACAGAAATAACAGTTGTTGTTTAAAAAAGAAAATAATTCAAGTTGTCATAGAAAATTAAAGCAACAAAATTCAATTTTAGACAAAAATAAATACAGACATAAGTTAAGTTAGCTGCAACAAACAGTCAGAGAGTAAGTGATGTCTTCATATTCCTCTTTGTTTCAATTTAAAAATAAAAACGAAACTAAACACTTAGGAAACTATTTAGGTTATAAGGGTGGCGGCGTAGCATACAACCAGAGACTAGAAAAATGTCCCCTGCGGATACTTTTAAGAGTACAGAAATCTAAAAAGATCTGAATGCAATGGAGAAAGTGAAAAGTGTGCTGAACCTACCAGAATCCATCTTAGGATTGTAATGTCCCACAATGACTTTTGAAGAAGCAGTAACGACAAGGAGTTTTTGAGACTAAGAAAAATTCTTGAGCACCCTGAGCTTATTGAGAGAACATATCCAGCTAAAGAATTCACACACTCAAAGAACGATCGGATTATATGACGAACACGAACGTGGAATTATAATTTGAATATTGTTGTTACAGCTGGACCTTACAGAACCCAAGTACGTTATGCTCAGAATTATATACAGATTAGAGGATAATGAAGATAAAATATACCCAAAAGCCTTCTAATATTAACCCATTCGCCGCCAAGGACGAGTATACTCGTCTTGACAGTGCGGGATACCCTGTCAAAGACGAGTATACTCGTCCTACTTTAAATATATTATAACATGCAGGCTTTTGAACTAAATTTTTTTTCTAAGTGTTGCCAATTTTCGCAATGTGTCTCGTTTTATTCCATTTTATTTATTTGATCCATCTGCGTGATATATTATTTGTTTTTCTACTAAAACGTACGCAAATACGAAAAAGGATATCGAGTACTTCTGCCTTCCTATTGCCAACGACGAGCATACCCGTCTTTGGTTTTCTGCTTGTAAATGATTATGTATGATAATATATGTGCTCTTACCAAGAAATAAGAGAGTTTTGGTAAACAATAACACCAAAATATAAATGGCAATGGGAATGACTTCATATAATTTAGGCTTGGTAGCGAATGTGTTAACTAACAGTAGTTTTGTTAGTGTATCAGGAATTGTTTTCTGAATTCCAAACAACGCAGGACAATGGGAAGTTATCATTAGGAAGACCTAAACATTTCGAGTGAATCGCTATTAAGTCATGCAAACTATTATCTTTCGCAAACAAAAAGGGAACTAATCTAGTTCGTCATTATAAGCGCACATTAAACCTATAAATTAAGCGAGTAAAGTAGGACATCAATGCTAGCTCATGCCCATATTCAGGTAAGGGTTAATTTAGAATTTGACGACATCTCATTTAAAATGACCGGCTATTATGCTATAGGATACACAATAGCTTTATAACATCCTGTTTTAAACTTTTAATAATTCACTTCATAAATTCCTCGGTGCAACTTTTGTACATGGTGAAGTGATTCAAGTGCCTTAAAACAGAGCACTTAAGGTTTAAAGGTTCAAGGAAACAAAGCAGGGTTTCGAATTTCGAAAATTAAGAGGTTTTAGTCTCTTTTCTCCTGAACTCTAGCTCCGTGATAGGATGACGTTGACAACGAAAATATTAGGAAGGCCAAGCAAAGCTACCTCTTACGAAACAGTAAGTGAATCTAATTTAAAGTAAACACAAATGAAGTCGTGTAAATATGTGAAAACATTTTAATTGTTTTTCTGTAGCCAATTAACAACGCATTTTAATAATTCCTTAGTGAATGGGCAACAAAGAAAATATTCTTTATTTTGTTGTAACAATTCATTGCAATAACAATAAATTAAAATGTACAAGCACATGCAAGCATTTTTGTTTTTAATATCGGTCAATAAAAAGAATTGAAATAAAAGAGGAATTACCAAACAAAACAAATATAAAATTTCTTATCAGTTTGAACATGAGAACCTAAAAATATATGATTTGTAATAAAATAATAAAAATACAACAACAAAAAAAATTAGAATGTTAATGAGGCCTATTTATCTTTTAAACAAAAATATCTTTTTCATATAATCAATTAAGAATTATCTATTGAAACTTTTAATAATAAGGGGAATACCACCTTTTGCTCATATCCTTAAGCAGTTAAAGCAATGGAGGCCTATTTACTGTTATACAGGTACATAAAAAAGCATCTGATAAAATGTAACACTGACAAGCTTTTCATCGAAAGAAAATGAACTTATTTGTGTGTATGTAGGCCTATTTACTGAATTTTAAACATATAAAAATTTTAACACTTTATTCAATGTTGAACAACTACTGTTGCGCACTGTTTTTACTTGCCTATTGCTTTTCACTGCTGCTACTACTACTTGAAATTAAAGGGGGTGTCGACAGACCGACAAAACAATAACAAATATATGGTAGATATAACGGAACTACTTCCTCACATTTCATATATTTTTTATTGTCAACGCCACAATCTTGCACAAGTTGTTGCTGTTGTTTTTTTTCTGTCTTTGATTATTTTTAACCTACAGATTAAGCCAAGATCTTATAAAACAACAACAAAACCAAAGAAAGACAAAAACAAAAACAATAAATTAAAATAAAATTGCTTATGATTCATTGAACAACTATACACAAACCCAGGGCAGGCAGAGCAGACACCTTTAAGCCCTTTGCTGTATAGCTCTTATGGAATAATTTAATAATTAAAGAAATCTTTTTCAAATAAATAAATCCTATTAATTATAAACTTCGCTGTTTCTGTTTGTTTGCCTTGGTAAACACTGATAAAAAGAAATTAATTTCAAATGAAATGATGATGAATTAATGCAATTTAATTTTCAATACACACTCTCACCAACACATAGAAATTTTACGTTAATAAAATATAATTAAATATTATGGTTAGTTTTTTCTATAATTTGTTTTAATATTATAATAAATACTCGATATACAATCTGCGTTTTCTCTTTATTGTTAAAGGAACACTCACTCACTTTTGCATACAACACAGTAAAATCACTAAAATTACGTGTTTGAAGCGTACCAAGGAAATGCAGCAAATATATTGGAAATATTAAGTTTATTTAGTTAATAATGCGTTATAACGTAAAACGTTTTGTATTAAAATTAATTAAAATGTTTTTTTTTATTACTTTATAGCTATAAACATTTACTATTTGTAATTTTTCTTTAACTTCTCAATTTTTTCAGTGTTTTTTTCTGGTATATCGTTGTTTTTCTTTTATACAATTGCAAGCGATGGCACTTGGTAAACGATAAATGCTAATCGTTGTTATTTACCATTCACAATAGCGTTTTGTTATTGTTTATATAGATGCCAAACATTCACAATAGTGTTATAATAAATCAGTTGTTTTTTACACTCTCTCTCAGTTGTCACACGTGCCAGAGCACAAAAGAACTGTTTACATTTTATAACAAATTTAATTTATTTGAAAAATTAAATACATTTCTATTATTTTTTAAATTTAATATAATAAAATTATGCTAAAATGTTTGTTAACGAAGTAAATGAAGTTAAAATATATAACCTAAGTGCGGGTAAATCGGTACCAGATGTAAGTTTTCCTGTTACGTACTTAAAAACGTTCCCTAATTGAAATGCTTTTGTTCCTTGTAGTGGCTTACCGACCGCCGCAAAAAGTCCCAGCTCATGAAAAAGGTGGACTCAAGACGGCAAATAGAATTAATACAAGATTTTGATATGCCTGGTGTCTGTACATCCATCAGGATGTCGCCCGATATGCAATACATATTGGCTACAGGCACTTACAAGCCTCGAGTCAAATGTTTTGAGGTTTCCAATTTATCCATAAAATTTGAAAGATGTTTTGATTCCGAAGTAACCACCTTTGAGATCATAAGTGATGATTATAGTAAAATGGTATTTTTACAATGTGATCGTTATGTAGAGATACATGCAGCCCATGGCAGGCACTACCGCCTGAGAATACCTCGTTTTGGCCGAGATATGAAATATCATAAACCCTCCTGTGATCTTTTCATAGTAGGCACCAGCAATGTAAGTATTTAAACAATAATTACAAATTTTTTACTTTTTCTAACCAAAAGAACATCTTTAATAGGAAATCTATCGTTTAAACCTGGAAAGAGGCCAATTTCTGCAACCTTATGTATCCGAAGGTTCTTACCTAAATGCCTGCGAAGTAAGTCCAGAACATGGCTTGTTAATGGTGGGTTCTCGAGAAGGCACAGTGGAAGCTTGGGATCCTCGTAGCAAAACTAAATGTTCCACTTTGGATGTGGCTATTAAGTTGCCGGGTGTAAAAGAATTTCCCTCTATATCCGCCTTGAAATTTAAAGATGGTTTACATGTGGGTGTGGGCACTAATTCGGGTCATGTTTTACTTTATGATATACGTTCTAAAGAACCTTTACTAGTAAAAGACCACTTAAATAAATTGCCCATTAAACGTTTGGCCTTTAATAATCATCACAATGCAGTGTATTCCTTAGATGAGGCCATGTTGAAGTTATGGGATGAACAAACAGGCAAACAGATTGCTTACATAGAATCCACATCGTCTTTCAATGATTTTTGCACTATACCCGATTCGGGTATGTTCTTTTTGGCCCAAGAAGATGTTAAAATGCTGACATTCTATGTGCCTGCCATGGGTCCTGCACCCAGATGGTGTTCTTTCTTGGATAATTTGACTGAAGAAATTGAATCGGAAGTTGTGGAACACATGTATGATGACTATCAATTTGTTACTCAAAAGGAGTTGGACGAATTGGGTTTGGAGCATTTGATAGGCAGCAATTTACTAAAAGCCTATATGCATGGGTAAGTTAGTGTAAAAAAAATTTAAAGCGTTACGTTAATAACTAAAAAATATTGCTTTCTAAACAGCTACTTTGTTGATGCCCGTTTGTATAACAAAGCCAAAGCAATGGTTGATCCATTTGCCTTTGAACGTTTCCGCAAGGAGAAGATACGCCAAGAAATTGAAAGCGAACGCAAGCCACGTTTGCAACTCAATAGTAAATTGCCTAAAGTCAATCAGGAATTGGCACTTAAAATCATTGATGAACAAACCAATCCATCAGCCAAACAGGCCGCTAAACAGATACCCAGTCTATTGGAGGATAATCGTTTCAAGGCCATGTTTGAAAATACTGACTACAATATTGATAAGAGTGCCGAGGAATATAAACTGTTGGCTCCAGTTTTGAATCGTTTGGAGAAATCCAAGCTTAAGGAAATTAAGAAACGTGTAGAGGTGGCACGTGTAAATGAACTGCATGAGGAAGAAAGTAAACCACATGAAGACAGCGACAATGATGAAGATCTGTTTGGCTTAGAAAAAAGCGATGGTGAACGTCCTTCCTCGGGTGCAGAGTCTTCAGATGATGAAGGCGTTAGAGAGTTTAGCAAAGAAATGAAAAAGGCCTATAAAGATATTAAAAAACAAAGAACAGAAGAATTCGAAGCTCTAAATGAACAAGAACCAGAGGAAGAAGAAACACAAAATAATAAACCAACGAAAGCGGCAAATAAAACAAAAGATTTCAAATTAAGGACTTTACAAGCGACCACCGAAATGAATGCTGTGAAGCGGGGCATGATGAAAGTCACACTACAAGATCGTGTAGCCAAGGCTGAAGAATCGAATGCTAAAGTACAAACGATAGGACGATCATTAGGCAATCGTCAAATGACATTTGATATGAGAAAACCACCCTCAAAGGAAATGCGTAAACGTGAATACCAAATGAAACAACATCGTGAAGAACGCAAAAAGCTGATAAGACCCATAAAGTCATTAAAATTGAAAAAAGTTAATTTTAAATGAAATTCTTCAAATGTAATGAATAGTTGAATTAGAGTGTAATGTAAATAGAGTGTGTTTTTATTTAAATAAAATGTTTCATTTTACAAAACTCCACAGTCGCAGCAGATATTAATTTTAAGTGCTTGAAGAAATTTTTTATATTTATTGAAGGAAGCTTGAATAAAATTTAATATGTTACGAGTAAGTCGATTCGTAATAGTAGGTGCGGCATAATGCACTGCTTAATAGTTGAGACAAAAGAACAGTCAAAGACAAAATGTATTTGGAGAATCGTGTCCAGCGAATCATTTTCTAAAAGGAAAAGCAATCAAGAGAGAGTATTAATAAAAAGCGTCTTATCTTAATGCCTGCTAAGTAGGTCCAGAACATGGCTCGTTAATGGTGGGTTCTAGGGAAGCATGGGATACTCGTAGCAAAACTAAATGCACCACTTTGTATGTGCCTGTTAAATTGGAAATAGATTGGAGAAATCGTGTCTATCGATTGATCTTCAAAAAGAAAAAGCAAATAAAGGTACAATGCTAATTTCTTTCTTTCTTTGTCTCTAGATGTCTATGGCCTGCTGTGGACAATAGGAGAACAGGTTGGCTGCTGGGTTTGGATAAGGCCAGCTTAAGGTTGGTTGTAGGTTTTATCACAGGGCACTGCGAGATTAGGTCGTTGGCGGGAATCTGGAACAGATCCCAGCCGGACTGTTGCAGGGCATGTTGCGATGAGGAGGAGTTGGAGACTATCGAACACCTCCTCTGTAACTGCCTAGCCCTTGGTAGAATGAGGTTGAGGACCCTTGGCAGGACCTTCTTTGAGGGTTTGAATTCTGTGTCGAGAGCCGACATCAAGGCTCTCCACAGATTCATTAGTGGCTTAGGCTGGTTGAGAGGCGCTAGGGCTTCATTAGTGTAGTCGCGCCCTCCCCCTTTTTGTTGTGTCTTATCTGTGTAATTCCTCCACTTCCCATTCTCCCCTTTCCTACAACCTCTCCTTTTTAATCCCTTCCCTCCGTAAGGACGTTGTACAATGGGTCAGTTCGACTAACAGTTCCTCTAACCTAACCTAACCTATGCTAATTAATTGCAGCTTTAAGGTGTACATTGTACCAGTTTACTCGAGCACTGTACGCGAAGATATCGTGGAGATAGAAAGAAACTAGAGGATATAATAACTTTTAGTATCGTCACCTAGCTATCCAGACACATTTTCGAATTTCTTAAACGGCCTTTCGCCAAAGCTATTTAACTTATCTTTAGTTTCTGTGTGCTAAGGGTATAATTTGTTTTCTCTTTCCCACATATTTTGTTATTTAAAATTGTCATTTTAACATGGGGCTAAAACTAAAACAGCTGTTTTCACAAAATGTTGTGAAAACGTAAATATTGACAATTGTTTCCTACAAGATAAGAACGAATTTTGAAACAACTTCAGTTTAAAACTTAACGAAAGAAAAAGAAACTGTTCAAATTTAAACTTAAGATGTCTACAGACAAGGGCTTGGAAAAGTAAATTAAATTTTTAAAGAAATTCTAATAAATTCATAACGTTTTTTGCACATTTTTAGAGCAGATTTATGTGAAAAAGTAGAGAATTTGGAATTGATCAAAGCTGAAGATTCGTTTAATTATTTCGAAGTAATGCCTTTGGAAATCCAGTATCGCATATTTGAATTAGCACCCTTAAAAGATCAATTGGTGGTGGCTAAAGTTTGTAAAACATTTCGCCAAATTATACGGGACATATGCGAAAGGAAATATAAAGTTTTCAATTATAATTATTTAACCTTTAAATACTCCTGGCAAATGCAAGACTATGAAATATCCGAGTTATGTTATCTATGTGGTCGAGTTGTGGAACGTTTACGTTTTAGTACATACTTCAATATGGATTTACTCAAACATATTGAATGGAGTGGTGTACGCACTAATCCCATGGAGAATTTAAAGTTTTTTATCAACAACAATTTCAAAGGGAATGTGAAATATTTTAAAAACCTACAGGAAATAGAGGTACAAGGGAAATTTTTACAAGATCACACAATTTTGGAATTGGCCAAAAATTGCAAGAAATTGAAAACTTTAAGACTATTGGATGGTGATAATCGCTGGCTGTGGGGAGAACATTTAATGGATTTGGATGGCATTGAAAATTTAGAATTGAAATCTTGCCGAAATTTAGATCCCAATTATTTGTTGGCAACTAGCCAGAAGAGATGTTTGAAATCTTTAAATATAGTAGAGTGTGAATATTTAAAGGATATTCCCAAAATGTTCACTTTATGCCAACATTGGCAAAATTTAGAAACTTTAAAATTAACCGCCTTTACACAGGATCAAAAATTCTTGCAGGCTATCATCAGTTTACCTCAATTGAAATTGTTACAATTTTATTGGATTAATTTTATGCCATTAAATTTTGAAGAGAATTTCTTTGTAGAATTAAAAAATCACACTTCCAAGGCTCATTCACTAAATTTTATAAAATTCGAAAACGATCGTTACTATTTGGAGGATGAGTCACTGCAGCAATGGACGCCAGAAAAATATGCCATTATGCGTGAAAATGTTTGCATTAATGGCCAAGCTTGGCAATGGTCTCAAGAGGTTTTTGATAAAATTTTATCCTGCTTTAAGGAATTCATAAACTTACATAATCTTACGTTTCAATATTGTCGCTTGTTGGACTATAATCAACTGCAACAATTGGCTTTGAGTTTAAATAATTTAAAATTAATAGAAATTCATGGCTGTCCGAAACCAGAAGATAAACTATTTGAAAAGGATTGGTTGTCAGTAGAAAATACACAAGATTTTGAGAAGAAATGCCAGCTTACTTTTGAAAGTTTTCTAACTTTAAAGGAGGTTATGGTAAATACCAATTTTAAACGAATTTTTTTTAATTATTTTAATAATCTTCCCTTTCCCTTTTTTAGAGTCTTTATGATGATGCAAATTCAAGACAATTTTCTTCATATTATCGCCGAGAGCCGGTTATGCGCAGTATTGAGTGTCAGTTTTGTTAATAAGCGTTCAAATGTTTTTTTTATTTCATTTGTAATTTATTAAGGAAAAGTGTTCAGATTTTTGTTAAAATTTATATAAGGTGTAGTAAAAAGAAATCTGTTATGCTTACATCAAATAAAAGACATTATGGTATCTGTACTTCATGCTTTCTTAAAGAGTTTCCTCGTACAACATGGAGGAAGGCTTTGATAATCCAAATTCCATCAAGCTTTCAAGGAAAATAGCAACAAAACATTTCTAAAACAATTCCAAAAAATATTCTACAAAATGCCAACACAATCATTGATGCCAGGAGAGTGAAACGACCCTTTAAGGCCTTGTATATCCCCTCCAAAGCTTTTTCAAATCACTTCTCGTCGGAGTGCTGAAAGGCAACTGATTGCCACCACATAAACTAACAGTTTTAAGACTGTGATTCAAAAAGGAATTCTTTTACGAAATCCTACAGTCACTAATCACAGAGCGTAATATCAATTACAGCTTCTCTAACATCATTTCGAAAAGTTGACATACTACCAACATTACAAATAGTAATTCCGTAAAGAATAGTAAAATTTAAAATCAACTCACCTTTATTACTTATGGCACCATTTCTCCACTGGGTGTGATGGGCATTGGCATCACAACCCATAACGAGATGATATTTTATTTGAATAATGTGTGGAGTTACATTCTTATAGGGTATATATGTATATAGTATGTGTATAGATGACAGCATTAGTTCAGTGCCAGAGTCATCTCTATAAACCACGTTGGCTACGTCACCTGTACAAAAGAAACGAGAGATTATCAAGACCAACTTACTACCACCTAGAATACAGAATCTTACCTTATCGCCTGTGTTAGGCACAAGAAGCATATAATGTGTATTGCCCAAACCAAGAATCCTATCTCCAGGGATCTAAGGTTCCTTGGTAAGAGCGCTATCGATATCAAGGCGACGTTGGGTATGCAGGAGATTATATGAGGCGGCTTTAAAGAAATGCAGAATAAACTGCAGCACTTTCAGCCTCCTTTTGGATTTTGACATCTCCGATATCCGGATGGCGGACCTTTAGATGTGCCAATCCACACAATACCTTTCCACCCTTTGCCCTCAACCATCTAAACGAAGTGTTATCCACTGCAATGCGTATATCGAAACCTTTGTATTTCCCTTCAACAGCCAGAGAGTTGACAATTACCCACGAACTGGTGTCTAATCCGTCGTTTTGCTTCCCAATAAGTTCAGGTACGCGGTCCACGTTCTTAATCGTAGGCGGAACCCAAACCGTCACAATTGGACGCAGAGGGAGCTGGTACTGAGGGATCACTTCCAATTGAGCCCCAGGCCACGGTTCACCAAGGCGCTTTATTGCGTCAGCTAGGAACTTTACAGTTCCCTCATTTTCACACTCGGCAACCTTGATTCCTCTTGACCATCCAATGGAGGAGATACGGGCATTACTGCCATCACAACTATCTTCCATCATCAAACCGATTAGCCTTTCTTCAATTAGGTCCCATTTTTCCGGCAAGATTCTGCCATCCGAATCCGATCTGTCAATGAACGCAACTTGAAGGAATGGATTAGTTCCCGAGCTCACCTGCTTTTTGGGACGCTTTGAACCAGAAGGTACGTCGTAATATTTAGTTCTTTTCATAGCACCTTCCTTTGGGGGAACCTGCCAGGAGGTTTGAGCGTACGCTGCGTCTCGCATCGTTTCCAACTTAGTACCTGTCATTTTGGATAGGGAATTAGCGGTAGATTCTACCCCCTTTTCCCTATCGATAATAGAAGGTACAACCGTATTATTCACAGGAGGTTTGTAAAATTGAGGGACGAAAGGTGTGAAACTATCTGCGGATACTTTATTTACGGATTTGGACGTGGAAGCTATTGGCTCCACAATCGTTTTATTAGAGAATGTTGCGGACGGAGCAGTTGTTTGTGAAGGGGCTCTATTCGGAGGCACACTATTCGGGTATTTGACTTCATACCTCGCGGATACTTGATTAACGTATTTGGGCGTGGAAGCTATTGGCTCCACAATCGTTTTATTAGAGAATGTTGGGGACGAAGCAGTTGTTTGTGAAGGGGCTCCATTCGGAAGAACACTATTCGGGTATCTGGCTTCATACCTCGCAACAGTTCTCCTATGTCGTGCCAGCATTTTCTCTTCTAATGGGGAGAGCGAACTAGCATCGTAGTCAGCGAATCTTTTTAAGATCGTACACGCCCGGCGATATGTGTTTCTCTCTATGTGTTGGGTGGAACGTTTCCGCACTTTTTTCTTCTTTTCAGAGGTGGTACCATCACCCACATAATCCGAACCAGTTGCTGATTGAGCTTCAGGTTTAATGGCATTCTCTCCAATGATAGTACAATCACCGTCTTCTCCAGATGACGGGTATAACTCCACACTTAAATCAGCGGTCGATTGAGGAACTGCTGGAGCAGTCGCCTCTCTAAAGGACTCTTCCAAACTTGGTAACTGCATAAATGAAGGGGCGAAATTTGTAGCAATTTCATTGTTATGATCAACGATATTTGGCTGAAACCGTGTATGAAAGAGGGATGTATAATCTTGTCCAGGGCCGTTTGTCCAGTCATCATCAATTCCAGGTATATTATTAGTTTTGTAGTTGTTTTTGTTTGTTTGATTATTCATATTTTGTTCCCACGAGTGTGGGGGAAAGGAGGTCAATCATGCCATAGCCCCCGTTAGCATGACAAGGACTTGGTAAAAACCTATTACACACTGAGGCGCTCAGGTATCAGTGAGGCTCCGCTCTAATACAGTCGGATTAGACCCCTGACTGCAAACCATCTGATGAGCACGGGTCGCATAACACTCCAGATTAGGGGTATTAATGAAAAATATACGTGATTCGACGGTTCGAAAAGATTAAGCATGACATCGATCCGAAACAAGAGTCTTCCCACGACATTAGGGTAACCTTTAGTCATGCACTCCAAATCACACTGGGTGGCAGAGTGAATCAAAGCACACTTAAGCCCCCACATCGCGACAAGATTGTTACCCAGGTGGAGGATAACTTTACTATATTGAATTTATAGTATCGATAACTTTTGCATATGTGTCGATAACATTCATTGTATCGATAACAAGTTTTTTACAAGGATAACTTTTCTTTCTTTTCCTATACATAGACTTTTTCTCTAAAAAAAATTGATTGCATCGATAACTTTTCTGTAGAAAATTTGTTATCGATAAATTTTCTTAAGAAATTTTAATTAAATTTATTAAATCCATAATTGTTCTTCCAAAACCCGTTACATTGATAACTTTTCTATCTATTCTATTATCGATAACTTTTCCATAGAAAATATATGTTATCGATAACTTTTCTATAGAAAATTTTGTATTTATTATTTTTTAAATATTAATATTAATTATTAATTAAAATTTATATTATCGATAACTTTTCTATAGAAAATGTATATTATCGATAATTTTTGTATAAGAAATTTTAATTAAATTTTAAATTTATTGTATCTACAATTTTTCTTCCAAAACCCGCTACATTGATAACTTTTCTATAGAAAATTTATATTATCGATAACTTTTTTATAGAAAATTTATCTTATCGATAACTTTCTATAAAAAATTTATATTATCGATAACTTTTCTATAGAAAATTTATATTATCGATAACTTTGTATAGAAAATTTATATTATCGATAATTTTTCTATAAAAAATGTTGTATATCTATGCCTTTTGTATAGAAAATATATTATATCGATAACTTTTCGTTAGAAAATTTATATATACTGAAAACTTTCCTTTAGAAAACATATGGCATTGACAACTTTTCCACAAATCTAATTTGTGGATAACTTTTCAGTAAAAAAAGTATTTTATCGATAATTTGCTTATAGAAAATGCATTTTATCGGTAACTTTTTTACAGCAAATGTATTCATACTGATAGCAATGCGTCTAATTGTATTCAACTATGGGGGAAAAAAAGGAATTTCTTTATACAACACCCCATACTAGCGAGTTGTTAATGATATTTTATCGTATAAACACTTATAATTCATTGTAGTATAAGCAATAGTTAAAGCTTCTTTAGTTACTCTCAATTTACAATAAAAAAAAGCTTTTTTTTTTTGAAAAGCCGGTTTACAGAAAATCTCAAAAGTAAAGCTTGAATTGGTTTTAAACAATAATAGTGTTGGTCTAATTCTTATAATTTTTTTTTTTTTTTTTTTGGAAATTTTGTATAAATAAATGTTGAAACAAAAGTTAATATTTAGTTTTATTGAAGTTGTGTTTAAAGTTTGTTGCAAAAAATCTAAAACAAGGTAATATTTTTACAAAAAAAAAAAAAAAAAAAAAATACAAAAAAAAAACCCAAGAAATAAAAATTGTTTAAAGAATTGAAATGAAAAAGAATTATTGTTGGAAATATTATTGTTAATGGCTGATCACTGAACTTTAACAGAAATAGCAAAAAAGAAAAAAAAAACTGAAAATTTAAATACAATTGTTTTCTGTTCGTTTCGTTTTTTTGTTTGTTTTTATCAATTAATTTTCAATAATTAAATATAATTAACAAAAGATGCCTTGAAAATAACCCCATAAGAACTCTGTTCTTTTCACAATCAACGTTGCGGAAAATTGTTCACATTCAATCAAATATGAGTAACTTATTAATAATATTTGAATATTTGAATTTGAAATTAATTAATGAATTTAAGATTTGGGTTCCTAATCAAATGAAATGGAAATTAAGGCGGAAATTTGTCAAGGTTTCAAGAGGAAAAAAATGTGCAATTACAAAGTGAATACAGGTTTTTTTTCAATTATCCTTGAGCGGAATAATAAAAATATGAAAAAACAAAGAAGCATCTTTAAATTATCCTTTCCAAGCTTATAAAGGGTCCGCCAAATAACTTTTTTTTTGAAAATGCTTTGAAAAAAAAACTACTGAATATTTTCTCAAATTTCTTTTTTTATTTTAAAGTACAATCCTTCCGGTTAATAATGGAAAATAATTTCATTCAAATGGCTACCTCAACTGGCCATGCAGTAGCCTACACGATCGGTCCAATTTTTAAGCACATTATCGATTGTGTGCAGCTGTATTTCACCAATGGCTTCACGAATATTGTCCTTTAAAGCGTCAATTTTCTCTGGCTTCTCGGTGTAACACTTATCTTTGATGGCTCCCCACAAATAATAGAACAACGATGTCAATTCGCAGCTCCGAGGTGGCCAAAAGACATCAGATCTGCGGCTGATAATGGGATATTCAAAAACAAGGCGCAAAACATCGAGTGTAGCTTCGGCTGGGTGGCACGTAGTGCCGTCCTGTTGCAACCAAATGTTGCCAATATCCTCCTGTTCAATTTTTGTGAACAAAAATTCGTTCAACATGGCCCGATAACGATCGCCATTGACTGTAACGGCCACTCCTTGCTCATTTTCGAAGAAAAATGGCCCCATTATGCTTCTGGACCAAAATCAGCACCAAACAGTGACTCGTTTTGGGTGCGTCGGCTTTTCAATGTATGCGTGCGGGTTTTCTATGCCCCAAATGCGACAATTTTGCTTGTTTACCTACCCGCCAAGATCAAAATGAGCTTCATCTGAAAAGATGATTTTTTTTTTTGCCAAAATCGCCATCTTCTGGTGTAGGCTACTGCATGGCCAGCCGAGGCAGCCATTTACATGAAATTATTTTCCATTATTAACCGGAAGGATTGTACTTTCAAATAAAAAAAGAAATTTGAGAAAATAGTCAGTAGTTTCTCTTTTAAAGCATTTTCAAAAAAAAAGTTATTTGGCGGACCCTTTATATCTCTATGGCTAGGAGACAGCACAAGAATGAAAGTCGTTATATGGACTGGACTGCAAATAAACAAGATCGTCCATTGAAAACTGCTATATAATCTACGTGGGTTGTATTGAAAGTATTGAGAGTAGTGGATCTTTATATCCCAACAACTGCTTACCTATTCCCCAAAAAAGACTTTAATGCAGGCTCTGCAATCAGGTATAGAGCTGTCTCCAGCTTCATAGACATACAAGACCATTTTATGATCATTGTCATAAAGAAATGAATGCGATGTTGTTTTCCTCTTCATTCCTTTAAGAATCATTGAGCAGCTTTCACAAAATCTCTCATTCCTAGCCTTTTTTCAGTTTTATTAACAAATTGTTTCAAGCAGCAGGTTCTAGTTTATTAGAAGCAACATTGTCTTTGAAATTTGACAATTTAAGATTGGGTGTAGTGGAAAGAAATTTCTGCTCATTGAGTTCTATTGCTCCTCAATATAATTTCTGTTGTTTTTAATTTATTTTTATACTACGATGGGACTATAGGGCTTTTCGAATGGGTTATGTGTAGAAGAATTAAAGCCTCTCAAATTCTAAAATTCTAAAACGATGTTGAAAATTTTCTGGTCTTTTTCTGGATCGTTTGTAGTAGATGTACTTTTATTTGTTTTAGTAGAGACTGATTTTCCTCATTGGGGAAATGTCGATATACCAATGCCTTGCAGTATGGTAAGTCTAGTTCCAATATTATGCCTCTTATGATTTTTTCATAATGTGATCGAAGTGATGCCTCTACACAACACTGTTGGAAATCTCAAATCTCTGATCAATTGTCACCAATTTCGTTAAACGGGATGTGGTACTACTCATGATAATTAATACAAGCTGTTGTATAATATAGCGTAGGTGTAAGCAGTTGACTTGTAAAGCTAATAGAAGATAATTTGCAGAATAGTCAGTGCAGATCATAAAGTGATTGTACGGCTCTCAAGGAATTTATTGAAAAAATTCTCAGATTGATCTTCGGAATAAACCCTAAACAGAATTGTAAGAATCAATTTGTCAAGTTTGAAACCTTAGACCCATGCTGGATAACTTATCTAAAGGGTCCGACAAATAACTTTTTTTTTTTGAAAATGCTTTAAAAACAAACTACTGAATATTTTCTCAAATTTATTTTTTTATTTGAAAGTACAATCCTTCCGGTTAATAATGGAAAAAAATTTCATTCAAATGGCTGGTTCGCTTCAGTCGAAGCTCATTTTGATCTTGGCGGGTATGTAAACAAGCAAAATTGTCACATCTAGGGCACAGAAAACCCGCACGCATACATTGAAAAGCCGACGCACCCAAAACGAGTCACTGTTTGATGCGGATTTTGGTTCAGAGGCATAATTGGGCCATTTTTCTTCGAAAATGAGCAAGGAGTGGCCGTTGCAATCAATGGCGATCGTTATCGGCCCATGTTGAACGAATTTTTGTTCACAAAAATTGAACAGGAGGATATTGGCAACATTTGGTTTCAACAGGACGGCGCTATGTGCCACACAGCCGAAGCTACAATCGATGTTTTGCGCCCTGTTTTTGAAGATCGCACTATCAGCCGCAGAGCTGATGTCGTTTGGCCACCTCGGAGCTGTGATTTGACACCGTTCGACTATTATTTGTGGGGTGCCGTCAAAGATAAGTGTTACGCCGACAAGCCAGAGACAATTGACGCTTTAAAGGACAATATTCGTGAAGCCATTGGTGAAATACAGCTGCACACAATCGATAATGTGCTTAAAAATTAGAACGATCGTGTAGGCTACTGCATGGCCAGCCGAGGCAGCCATTTGAATGAAAATTAACCGGAAGGATTGTACTTTCAAATAAAAAAAGAAATTTGAGAAAATATTCAGTCGCTTTTTTTTAAAGTATTAAAAAAAAAAAAAGTTATTTGGCGGACCCTTTATAACTTAATGTCTTTTTTAAGAATAATTAATGCAACATCATTAAGCTTTTATGATTCTTTGTATCATTATAATTTTTTTCAAACTAAATTTTTCTGCTTTAAAAATCAAATAAAAACTATTAAGAAACAAAACAAAAAAAAACATAAAAAAACTTTTAGTTTTTAACACAATTTCAAAACACCAAAATCCAGTCACACAACAATATGGCTTAAAGGTAACTTTTAAGCCAACTTTATAATTAACAAAAGTAACTTCTTTAACACCAAACGAAACAAAAAAAAGAAACCAAAACTTAATGACGTTAAAAACCAAACATGCTTTATGGTAATTTGTGTTTTCAGTTATGAGATCTTCATATAAAACAACTAATCAATCTCGTAAAGCAATTAAAAAAAGTAGTTTTTCTGTCTTTTTGAAATTGAAATTTTGTTTCTAAAAACATAAATGCTGTTCAATAATTAATCATTGCCTGCTGAAGGTTAAAAAACTGTCTGAAATCGAAGTTGAAATAAAAGATTTGAATAATGGTCGTGTGTTGAATTAAACAAAAAATAATAATAATAAAACTACAATTTATAAACAATAGTGAAACAGCAGTATACAGCAGCTGATAGTTAATTAGAAATGTTAGAATTTTTACGAGTATGACTTCGATGTTTGGATGTCACAGCAATTAAGGCAAAGAAATATTCAGGCAAATAAAATACTGGTTGCTTTTGCTTAGGTTAGGTTAGGTTAGAGGACGTGTACCTGTCAGTCAAGACAAGTACAGTACCCGGAGGTCGGATTGACCCATTGTACAACGTCCTAAAGGGGGGAAGGATAGTATAGGGGATATGATGAAAGGAGGGTATATGGGAAAGGGGGGAGGGGGAGTGGGAAGCGCGACTACACCGATGAAGTCCTAGCACCTCTCAACCAGCCTAAGTCACTAATGAATCTGTGGAGAACCTTGATGTTGGCTCTCGACACTGAATTCAAGCTCCCAAAGAAGGCCCTGCCAAGGGTCCTCAATCTCAATCTACCAAGGGCTGGGCAGTTGCAGAGGAGGTTTTGCTGGTGACCTGGATCTACCGGACATGGTTGTCTATGCAAAAAGGATTTTTTCATTATTCGAAAGTATTTCTATTTGCAGGGTTGTAATGGAATATGTATTGCTTAAATAAATATTCATTAAAAGTTTAGACCTGCTACTACGATTACATTTATCAAATTGTAATAATCTACGAAAACATTGAGAATATTAAGTTTTTCTTAAACACCAACATAGTACCTTTGTTAACAGAAATAATAAAACCGCATTACTAATTAATTGTTTTCAGCTGTTTCTGTTTCTGTCTTTTTTTCTTATATAGAACAGGAAACTTTTTTGTTATAATTGTTGTCAATTATTCAATTATTTTCTAAAAACATTTTAAACATTTAGTTTTAAACATAATACTTAATACTCGCTAATAGCTTTCACAATGCTGCCTATAAGGAAGTTTAGATTCTATCTTGGCATACAGAGTAAGTCAATATCTGTCAGCAGATAACAGTTCTAAGTATATACATACATAGTAAAAGTGTTTTTAATTACCGTGACTGAATTGACATTTATGTTCGGTGTATTTAATTATGCTATAAATTATTTAATTATTGACATTTAAAGTAAATAACTTTTAAACAATTTCAATAATGTTTATAAAAGAATCGGTATTTATATTTTGAGAAATGAAGTCGCCGTAGTCTAGTAGGTAGTGTGTTGGCTTATTAGACGTAAGGCCACAGTTGAAACCCCAGGTTAGATGTCAAAACGAAAATATGAAAAAATATTTCTTCGGCGACTTCCTCTCAGCAGATTTCTGGCAAAAACTCTAAGAGCAAATAAAATTGCAATGTAAAGTTTCTCGAAAAAAAAATCTGTCGCTCGGAGTCGACTTTAAACTGTAGGTCCCGCCACTCATTTATAAAATGAACACACACAACTTAAGTGGTGTGAGAAGCTAGGTCGTAATCCTAACTGAAAGGTTGTAATGACCAATTATGTATGTAAAGGGTCCGATTTCAAATTTCTTTTTTTATTTGAAAGTACAATCCTTCCGGTTAATAATGGAAAATAATTTCATTCAAATGGCTGCCTCGGCTGGCCATGCAGTAGCCTACACGATCGGTCCAATTTTTAAGCACATTATCGATTGTGTGCAGCTGGCTTCACGAATATTGTCCTTTAAAGCGTCAATTGTCTCTGGCTTGTCGGCGTAACACTTATCTTTGACGACACCCCACAAATAATAGTCCAACGGTGTCGAATCGCAGCTCCGAGATGGCCAAACGACATCAGCTCTGCGGCTGATAATGCGATCTTCAAAAACAGGGCGCAAAACATCGAGTGTAGCTTCGGCTGTGTGGCACGTAGCGCCGTCCTGTTGAAACCAAATGTTGCCAATATCCTCCACTTCAATTTTTGTGAACAAAAATTCGTTCAACATGGCCCGATAACGATCGCGATTGACTGTAACGGCCACTCCTTGCTCATTTTCGAAGGAAAATGGCCCAATTATGCCTCTGGACCAAAATCCGCACCAAACAGTGACTCGTTTTGGGTGCGACGGCTTTTCAATGTATGCGTGCGGGTTTTCTGTGCCCCAAATGCGACAATTTTGCTTGTTTACATACCCGCCAAGATCAAAATGAGCTTCATCTGAAAAGATGATTTTTTTTTTGCCAAAATCGGCATCTTCTTTCTTTCTGGTGTTGGCTACTGCAGGGCCAGCCGAGGCAGCCATTTGAATGAAATTATTTTCCATTATTAACCGGAAGGATTGTACTTTCAAATAAAAAAAAAGAAATTTGAGAAAATATTCAGCAGTTTTTTTTTTTTAAGCATTTTCAAAAAAAAAGTTATTTGGCGGACTCTTTATATGATATTAACATAACAGACCATAGCTTTTTGGATAGATTTTAACAAATTTTTTAAATCAAATTGCCCAACGCCGAAAAGAATATTTTTTGACGTCAAAAATTCTTCTTGAAAACCAAAAAGACCTAGTAGCACTACTTGTTAAAGTTATTACCTATCACTGCATACTGAGATTATCTTGCAGGGACTTTAAATAGCTTCTTCTGTGTAACGCCCAGGCTGTGAAGAATGAGTATTACTTTCGGTACATTGATTGTGTTGAAGAACATAGGCTGCCTACCAAAATGTATCAATACAAAGTTTGTATGCAGTTCTACTACTGTATACAAACTATGCAGATATGCAAAGTAACCAAACAATGCATCAACTATAAATACGATGTCCGATTGCTTTTTGACTGCGTTAAAAATACACATTGACGACGTTTTGAAATAGAAGACATTGTATATATTTTGTACAGCGGCATTATGAAACACGATACTTTGTTCAAACACAAAGCAACTAACATTTTGGAAGTCAGCCATACCTTGAAATTTCTAATCAATTATTCCAGATATACAAACATACAAGACGATATACATGTACTACGAGTATGGAACGTTCTTTCATGAGTTTTTCGCACCTATTAGTTACTCCGCTAATAGTGGGCTACATAGTTAAACCAACCGTATACAAATCAGATTCCTAGTTACTTCGCTAATAGCAAACTATCTAGCTAACCTAAACTAAATAAATACATTATTGCATGCCATATACCACGATACCCAAGTGGTTATAAGTACTATCTGTTCTTATATAGTTTATTGAGCTTTTTTTTACCATTTCTTAAACAATAAATACCAGCCCTCGTAGAACTTAAGTGTTTAAATTAAAACTAATATATACCGGTTTTATTTGAAACGTAAGAAAATAAAGTTTTATAGTTTACGTCTTAATTTTTTTCTTTTTTGTGTCTGTCAGACAGTCGTGACTTTTGGTTTTTTCCTTGCCTAATATAAAAACCAGTCTTTTATTTATTTTAGCAAATTACTAAAACGGCTATTTTTTTATTTTTCTAAGACCAGCTAGCAATTAGAAATTAGAATAGCCAAATAATAACACCTGGGTGTTGTGCAGTTAAACGACGAATGTTACCAAAAACATAGAAATCGGCATGAGTTTTTTAATGTCATTTGAAGTTTTTTTTCTTACATTTTCAATATTTTACAATTGTATACTTGGAATACATATGTACATACTACATATGTATACATATACAAACATGTAACTTGTAACCTTGATTGTAAGTTAATGGTTTTACGAAATTGTCATGTTTGGTAAGAGGAAAAAAATAAAAGAAAAAGGCAATGATAAAATGTGCAATAAAGTTGTTAAGATAAGATAAATAATTGAAGAAAAAAAAAGGAACGAAGAAGTTAAACAAACCCACACTCGTATAGATTTTTAAAACCAATACAGTGAAGCAAAAGAAATAAAATTAAAGTAAAAAAAAAATAAAAATTTTTTTTTTTCTAAAAACTGGAAAATTGGCTTGGAAATAGAAAAATAGATTTTCGGGGAAAGATGGCCCATTCTACTGCTGAATGTTTCAATTGTGGCTATCTCCTCAGTGTTGATTCTACAAAAAAAGTAGCCGTCGATCACTGGAGTGTACTAACAAAGCTGAAGCCATGGTGGAATATTGCAAACACTTTGTTCTTTTTTATGCAATGCTTGGTACTGGTCCTCTGTATACTCGTCTTTGGCACTCATTCAGCTGGTAGGCCACTTCAAGACGCTTTCATACCCAGTAATGAATTGAAGCAAAGTCGCAAAAATAATAAATTTTCAAATTCCCAAGTCTTTTACCCATATTCTGCTAATTTCCTTGTTTTTGAATGAATCGTGCTTCTCGCAAACGTTTGAAAACGGATACTTAAAAGGTTCGCAAAAGTTTTGCTTCTTAACATGGGCGATCGTGCAGCCCTTGCGCTGACCAACTTCTTCCTCTTCCCTGATTTTGGTGGAACTTGGTCAGCATAGGGACTGCGTTCACCAGTGGCATCACAACGGGCCGCTATGCGTGCTCAAGTGAGCTTTGTGAAATCAGAGCTACCACTCAGACCTAACATGGGCGATCGGTCTTTATTTTTCGAGTCAAAATCATTAACTTTTGAAACTCAAAAAGCATCTCAAGCATTTTGAAATCAATGTAACATGCTTCGGAAAGATTTCAGTGAGCAACCAATGTGTGAAGAAGTAAAGCAAAACCATTTCAAGAAAGTTTCCATTGTTGACGGAAAATTAGACATTTTCGAAGTGAAATTCGGCATTTTCGAAGCAAAGGAAAACTATTGTTCACACTATTGTATTTCGTTGGAAGAGTAAATGAGAATAAATAGAGAATTTAACTTTAAAAGCGCCTATAAGTTATAAAATCTCCAATACAGTTATAAAACCTATGCCAACAGTTGTGAAGTCCGCTTTTTTTTAAGTTACAGATTGAAAGATGTAGAGAGCCTTCAATCCAAAGAAAGTTGTGCGTCTCAAAAACGCTTTATGCCTAAAAAAATACACTGTTTAACAGTAATATTTCTCCAATAAATGATAGTCAAACATACCTTTCATAGCACACTAACAAAATGAAATATTAATTACTACTATTGGGCATAAGTTTTCAGGGTGATTAGCCTCAAGCTTTAATAATACAGATAATTTACTCAATAAATTGGCATGTTGTACTGTATAATTCTTTCACATGAAATAATCGTTGTTAGTACATCTCACCTTAAATAGTTTAATGCGTGCTAAAGTTGTTTTTGTTTAAAACCTGATTATTATTTTCACATTAAAGTTAAAAGTTTTCTATTTCACAGCGAGATAAATCAATTAGTTTATAAATAGCAGCCCTACCCTACGTCAGTCATGAATTGGATATAAAAATTAACGTTTATAGCTATTAATTTAACTTGTTGAAAATTTATAAAACAAAACGTTGCACGCAAATGAGAGATTTAAACGGAAATTCGCAAGAAATTACACAAGGTCTCCCCTATTAAAAGTAGTTGTGAGGGCAACACATTTAAGGAGGTTGTAAAATCCTTTATGATGGTGCCACAGGTACTTTTCAGGATGGTACCATTTTCTTTAAAAGCGTCCAAAAAGGGGCATGGTCTACTCCGGGGTCTTTGTAGAAGCCTACACATACTGTTCTAAACATAGTAATAAGGCAGACAGTACCATTTTTTTGAAGGGCTTAGTCTTACGATATCTCTCCGTATCTCTAACTACTATAGTATGTTTCAGACCTAGGTAATGGCCCTAAAACACATTGCAGAACTGTTCCTGAAAAAGGGATCTCCAACTACTAACATTTCTATCCTCTCTGGCAGTTAGGCGACAACGACGATGGGTTTTACATGGGTACCTGTCCGCGTGGACCTAATCCCATGGTGCTCTTCGCACAGGGTGAAATACAATGCGTCTACCATCGCCCCTAAAATGTAGCAGACTGCTACACCTGAGTACCAATTCGAAACCATGTATTTGGACATGATTTCCTCCTTGGTTAGGAGCCGAGCCTATCTAAAACTACTTCCGATCTTTGGGTCACGGCACCCGGTTGAAAATGCAACTCCACAGTGAGCCTACTGACTAGACTCTTCCCGCGATTTGGGTCCAAACCCCAGCCACCACGGCAGTTAGGCGACAATCAGATCTTCTTCGAGTGCAATCTTCACTATATCCACTTAAAGAAGTAAATTTTCCCAAATTGGAAGCGATTTATGATGACTTGCCAAACCTAACTGAATCCATTTGTCACCACAGTGCGACAATTTTAGATGTCAAACCGTAGTTATCGATATCGATAGTTCTTAAAGTCGATAGTTCTCACATACATACATAATTAGCCATTACAACCCTTAAGTCAGGATTACGGCCTAGCTTCTCACACTACTCATGTTGTGTTGTTAAGTTTATTCATGAGTGGCGGGACCTACAGTTTAAAGTCGACTGCGAACGACAGATTTTTTGAGAAACTTTTCATGGCAATTTTATTTACTCTCAGAGTTTTTGCCAGAAATCTGCTGAGAGGAAGACGCCGAAAAAATGCTTTTTGTATTTTGTCTTGATGTCTGGCCTGGGGCTCGAACCCTGGCGTTACGTCTAATAAGCCAACACACTACCTACTAGACTACGGCGACTTCCAATAGTTCTTCGATAGTTCTCATGAAGGTTAAAAAAATCCTCGATATGGTACAGAAGCTGTAGAATATTGCAAGCAAAAGTGTATCAAGAAGATTATGTTTGTTTACTTCGTTAGGCCAGCTAATTTTAAGACTACCCTCATAGTCCAAAACCCTATAGTTTTATTAACAATTTGGGTACAAGAATTCTAAAATGGAAACCATAAATTTAATAATAACAGGTACTGAAGCTAAATGTCACCACAGTACGATAATTTTAGATGTCAAACCGCAGTTATCAATATCGATAGTTCTTGAAGCCGATAGTTTTCATGAAGGTTAAAAAAATCCTCGATATGATACCGAAGTTGTAGAATATTGCGGGCTAAAGTGTATCAAGAAGATTATGTTTGTTTACTTCGTTAGGCCAGCTAATTTTAAAACTACCCTCGTAGACCATCTTCCAATAGTTTTATTAATAACTTGGGAGCAAAAATTCTGAAGTAGAAAACAAAACTTAATGCTTTAATAGCAGGCACCTTGAAATGATTTTCACTTTTGAAACTTTTCAAGTGCATTTAATGTAAAATTGCCCACTGTATTTACATGAAATGCATGCATACAACATACATCATGCATAAATAACTAAAGTCAGGCCAATAGATTTCCACTTACAAGTCAATATATATTTTATTCTGTTTTTTTTTCTTTTGATCGTTTGTTTAAGCCAAGGTTAATTAGCCATGCACTATGGCGTTAAACACACACGCAAACTTAAACACTTCAACATGGAAATCTAATGACAAACAGTTTTTTAATAAATTTTAATATTAAATTGAAACTAAAAAAAAAAAAATAAAAACAAATGCCATGTGCAATACTAGACTAGAACCAGTTTCCTTCTATTTATTCAAAAGTTTGTTTGTTTGTGTTTCATTTTACAGTTGACATCAAAACATGTTGCGCTTTATGGTAATTGCTTTGTGTTTGACTGTTCCTGCCGTGTGGGGCAATTCAGCTGGTGCACCAGCAGCTGTTTGTAAAAATGGTTTAACACCTGAACATCATGTTGAGCCACAATCGAGTCAAGTGCCCTACAGTTTTTCCGGTAGCAGTGCCGTTAAGGCTGGCGATAAAATCACTTTAACTTTGGGTGGCGGTGAATTTTTGGGTTTCGCTTTACAGGCCCAAGATGCTAATGAGAAACCCGTGGGTACATTTAAGGTTATTGAAACTAATAAATCACAACTCTTGACCTGTTCCAATGCTGGTGTAAGTAAACTTTAATCTTATTACACAGAAAATAAAGCACATGCTTTAATAATTTTCTTTGCTTTCTAGGATACCTTGACCCATGTGCAATTGAATAAAAAGCCTATTACCAGCGTTGAATTCCAATGGATTGCTCCTAGTGATTATAAAGGCGCTGTCAAATTTGTTGGCACCGTAGCCAAGGATGGTGGCACCTACTGGATCCGTAAGGTCATCAAGGAGGTCTCTGTACAATAAATGTATTATTTTCATATTTCACGTAAATTTTAAGCAAAAAAACAAACAAAACGTATTTTTTTTTACATCAAAATAATGTGATAAATTGTTAATAAATCTTCTTCAACAAGTTTTTTTTTGGAGGCAATATATTGGCACTAAAAGTTTTAGTTTTATTACGAATGTAGGCATCAAAAACACAAACACACTTGAATGGTTTTACAAATGTTAGTCACCATTTGTAACTAAACACCGAGACGGGGTATGACAGAGGTCGTATACTCACGATCTGGGAACCCAAAAGCAGGGAATGGGGTAGTAACGATCGATACAACCAAAACTTGGCCACAATTTCACTCCTAATGTGTAGCTTGCTTGGTTGTGGATGAACTCTTGGCTGTCGTTATTTGTGACAAAATTCAAGAGGATATTAAGGTTGTAAGTCGATAGTTCATATCTGTGGGACTTGTTAGAAGGAGGAAAGTTTCTAAATGGCTAAATATTCGACTCTTAAACGTGGAAAAGTATGCGCAAATTATGTGAGAATAATACTGGACGCAAACTAACATAGAAAGCTTATGTAAAGTATTGCAAGGACGTCCATAACATACGAAAAACTGCCAGAAAACTTTTGGAGATGAAGTTCAAGATTTATTCTCAAAGGAATTTGGTTACAGAGGCTAGCGTGTAAAGGGTCCGCCAAATAACTTTTTTTTTATTTTGAAAATGCTTTAAAAAAAACTACTGAATATTTTCTCAAATTTCTTTTTTTTATTTGAAAGTACAATCCTTCCGGTTAATAATGGAAAATAATTTCATTCAAATGGCTGCCTCGGCTGGCCATGAAGTAGCCTACACGATAGGTCCAATTTTTATGCACATTATCGATTGTGTGCAGCTGTATTTCACCAATGGCTTCACGAATATTGTCCTTTAAAGCGTCAATTGTCTCTGGCTTGTCGGCGTAACACTTATCTTTGACGGCACCCCACAAATAATAGTCCAACGGTGTCAAATCGCAGCTCCGAGGTGGCCAAACGACATCAGCTCTGCGGCTGATAATGCGATCTTCAAAAACAGGGCGCAAAACATCGAGTGCAGCTTCGGCTGTGTGGCACGTAGCGCCGTCCTGTTGAAACCAAATGTTGCCAATATCCTCCTCTTCAATTTTTGTGAACAAAAATTCGTTCAACATGGAACGATAACGATCGCCATTGACTGTAACGGCCACTCCTTGCTCATTTTCGAAGAAAAATGGTCCAATTATGCCCCTGGAGCAAAATCCGCACTAAACAGTGACTCGTTTTGGGTGCGACGGCTTTTCAATGTATGCGTGCGGGTTTTCTGTGCATACCCTGTTACATACCCTCCAAGATCAAAATGAGCTTCATCTGAAAAGATGATTTTTTTTGTCAAAATCGGCAGCTTCTGGTGTAGACTACTGCATGGCCAGCCAAGGCAGCCATTTGAATGAAATTATTTTCCATTATTAACCCGAAGGATTGTACTTTCAAATAAAAAAAGAAATTTGAGAAAATATTCAGTAGTTTTTTTTTTAAAGCATTTTCAAAAAAAAAGTTATTTGGCGGACCCTTTATTAGCATAACTGGGGCAATGAAGGCCCTGCCTTACAGCAGCCCTATTGAACAGAAGCCCGTTATATATGATAGTGAGGATTGGAGCTGTGGAAACTACGGTTACATTAAGGAAAGACAAGACCAATACGACACTCAATGCAGCATGAGACAGGATAACAAAGGAAAAATAAATTCTGGGCATTTGCAAAACAGTACACAGCACTAAATGAACATCTGGGGAGCTATCATGCTAAAGAGGATGGTAATCTCCTACATCTGTCTGAACGTATGGGAAGCTGACTCTACGAGGGGTTAAGGGAAACTGTAAAATGTGTTCTAAGATACTATTAATTACACTTAACCTACGTAGATGAAAAAAATACGTGATTTGCAATTTTCGTGCCAGATTTTTATTACAATATCGGCAGCAGTGACGTTCATGATTATTATTTACTAAGAATATTATAAATAGCCCTTTAGTCTGTAAGTTGACATATTCATTAAGGACTATTTATGTATTCCATGAATAGTTTTCTTGTTAAGAGTGAATTTTATCACGCCCCAAAAATTTTGAGCTGAAAACTCATAAAATTATCTGTCGAATATGTACTTTATTTTATAGTTTATTAAAAAAGAATAATGAAATGTTAATAAAAATGATAAATAAATAAATTATTTTTGATTTGTTTAACACTCAGCCCAATCCAAATGTAAATGAAGCAGCTTTAGACGTAATAAAGGTGATTCTCGCAAACAAATTAAAATGTTTTTTTTACACAGAATTTTACCTATATTTCCTCGAACAGATTTATTATCTTTTTGCAAATCAATCTAAACAAAGCATACAAATACGGTTGAAAACGAAGACTTGACATTATTATAGAATTAACAGTCGTACGGGTAAGATCAATAGGCAGAGAACTTAAATTTTTTATTTTCTTTTAATACAATAATTTAAACGTTACAGTTATAATGTTGCGTTTAGTATTGATTGCTTGCCTGTTGGCTGCCCCTGCCTTGGGACATCCTACAGGAGCACCTACAGATTCTTGTAAAAATGGTTTGGTACCAGGCCATCATGCTCAACCTCAAAACACAACAGCTCCTTATAGCTTTTCGGGCGAAGATACCGTTAAGTCGGGTGAAAAAATCAAATTAACCTTATCCGGTGACGATTTCTTAGGATTTATTTTACAAGCTCAAGATGACAGACAAGAACCGGTGGGTACCTTCAAGGTTTTGGAGGAAGACAAGTCTCAACTTTTAAAATGCTCAGCTGAAGGTGTAAGTAGAGAGAATTGTTTTAAAGCCTATTGAATGAACTCATAGTAAATTTTGCTAAAAATTTTCAATCCCTTAGGATACCTTAACTCACGTTCATTTGCATAAGAAACCGATTACAAGTGTAGAATTTGAATGGTTGGCTCCAGAGGATTACAAGGGTACTGTGAAATTTGTAGCCACTGTGGTTAAAGATTATGTCACATTTTGGGTTGGAATCAACAAGGAAGTTAGTGTGGTATAGACGTGGTCTAGGATAAGGGCTTCTTATAAAAGTGTATTAAATTTTGTAAATAAAATCTGTTTAAACAATTTTAAAATCAAAAAAGTTTTATTAGAGAAAGATGGCTGGCTATCAAATATGCTGGTTCAGTTATATCTTGAACGAAGGTGTAAAGGTAAGCTTATGAGAGCATATTTGATATTTCTGTATAAATATATGTATTTCCTTAATAGTTATGAGAGCAACTAGAACTTCAGCTAAGAAGCTGACTGTAACTAAATCTAAAATAGTATATCATGCTGCTATATCTACGTTCACCTTTTTAAATAAATGAGCTCGCAAAAGATAATGGATTATGTTGTAGAGATGGGTTGGATTGATGATTAATTTCAAACGATGGATGTAATATCATGTTAAAGTTAGCATTTATTAGTCACAGTGAAGCAAACAGTCCGTGATATTGCTCAGTATTTAGAACTGATACTCGGATTCTAATTTATAGCGAGTCAGTAATCTCCAGGCTACCGGGTTAATAAAGTAGTTACCCAATCTGTAAGGATATCCCTATTTTGTCTCTTCAATTCTTATTGCGTTGACAAACTCTCGTTGTCAATAGTAACAATTCCCTTCCCAGCACCCGATTTACACAAATGTGCTTCCCTTTAGGACACATTAGTGCTGCACATGTTCCAAGCATGCGTTCTGATGAATTATTCTCATCATCACAGGATTTAGATACTGGGTTCGAAGCGATCAACTGTTCTCAAAGTCTACAGCGCCTAGTCAAAAAACGAGTTTCTAACTTCAATTTCCGCCTGAATAGTTTGATTGAAGCAAATCACCTCCTAAATTAATTATTCTACAAAAGTTTAGATTAATTTTGATAAGAGGAGAGTCTCCGCTATCCTCTCTATCATTGATCATACACTTCCAACTATCTCTTCCCATCAGCGTCGTTGAAGCTTCCCTCTTCGCAAGATCGTCCGTCTGCTAATTGCTGTGAATTCCCACATAACTTGGGATCAAACAGAGAGTGACCTTATTCCTCTTGGCTAGCCGCAGTGGTGTTGTCGAGTCGGAACGCTCCGGAACGTCGTTCCGATACTTTTTTTGGACAGGAACGCGTTGCGGAACTAAAGATGATTTCTGATAACGAGAATTTTTATATGTATTTTTAGAAACGATGGTTTGAACCGAACCCGAACCGGAACAAAAACCGGAACGAACCGGCTTGTTTTTCCGAACCGTTAACCGGAGTCCAGAACGTTTTTTTTCGGATGAACCGGAACTCGACCCGAACCGAAACAAATACGTGAACCCGAACCCGAACTAATTACTACTTAAGAATTTGAGTATTTAAAACCATTTTTTAACCCTTTCGGCCGCATTTAAATTTAACTGTTGCTACCAAGAGAATCACTTATTTTTTCCATACAAAAATGAAGAGCGGGTATTTCCGCCTTTTTATCGTTAAATCATGGTTTTTAACTGTGGGTCAAATTTGGGACATGAGACCTAAAAAAAAGAGCCGCCGCCAGGATTATCATGGAAAATCACCCCCGCCGTTAAATTTGGGATGAGACCGCACAGAGCGGTCGCCTACCCAGGATCGGCCCTGTCTATATAATTATATATACGCGTTCCGGTAAACAAAATTAGCACACCACCACTGGCTAGCCGATTCCACATCCGAATTAATTTTATTAATTAAACTCTCGTTCAGAATGAAAGCAGAGACAAAATTTGCGGTTAAACTTGCAGTGTCTAGACAATGGCAGGAGCATATGGATGTTTTGTAAAAATTGATACGTTGTTGTCTAGGGAAAAAGGAAGAGACAACTAAACACATCCTTATCATCTTACTAACGACCGAGGAGTCCATATAATACAATAAATAGATCTAATCTCTACAAAGAAGTTAGGGTTACATAGCTGAGGTTAATTAAAACTACTTGTTCTATATTCTCAATCTTAATTTCTTGGAAAACTTTGGGTTTTATAAATTCCAAGAATTTTAATAAAGGTAATTAAATCGTGTTGATTAAAGTAGATCATTGGCTTTATCAGTCAAATGCAACGGGGAACAACTCTGCTGATTATTAAAAAAAATAATATAATGATGCATACCTGAAGATTACAAATGAGTTTATTTAAGTGATGAACTTTTTGACAAGAACTATGCCAACAGGGCACACTCTGATTATTAACGTAAATAAAGTAAAGCATATGTGAGTCCCCTAATCAAACAAAAAGGCAATGCAATAATGAATACCTACAGATTACAGATGAGTGCGTTTAAATGATGAATATTTTGATAAGAACTTCAACGATGCAATTTCTTTATATTCTATTTATTAATAAATACAACAGCAAAGCATTCGTAAGGGTTTTAATCGCTCAGAGCTGTATTTCTTTAATTGCAATTTTTTTTCTTTAAAATAAGCTTAAAATTTGTCATGCCTAATTGTTTTTAAAAGCTGATTTCACTCACTGATATTTCATTACATTGTAGGTGAAAATGTCGGATGAAAACAAAAAACCAAATAAATTTCGTGAAATAAGACTGTAAAGGCTTTTGTAAAATGCAATAATTTTATGCAATAAAATCGATACAAAGGAATAGTATTAAATAAATGGAATTCAATCTACAATATAATGTAATTAAAACAAAATAAAAACACTTACTTTTCTAAATGCGTACGTATCGCTTGTATATAGCCATTGCGATAATAAAACTCCTCTTTGTCTCTTGTATACCACTGGCGCAATGGACGTAAATCATGAAAAGGATTTTTTGTTACTTTTAAAATGCATTCAATATGAACTTTAAGTTTTTGTTGTTGGGCAGCATGTTTTAAGGCAGCATAATCAAAGTGAGACTCCTGTTCGGTGAAAGAGGAGAAAACAATGGGCGTATCAAACGTTTGTAGAATTTCTATAAGACCCGGAAACCAAGTATCTTTGGCTTTAATGTCATCCTGTTTAACTAAATTTTCTAAGGCGTTTAAATTTGTTAAACATAAAGCTGTATTAGCCGTTTGGGAATGTTCCGAAAAGCCACAGTTAAAAGCCACTATTAAATGCGTGTCTTTGGAATGATGTTGGCAATAATCTTGGAATAGTCCTTTAAAGAATTCAAATTTAACTAAGCGTTGTACGTCCTGAAAATGAAGAATTCTTATTAAAAAAAAACAAAAAACCTTAAAATTTTAATACCAAAATACCTTAAAAGGAAATCGGAACTCCTTGCCTTCGGTTTCTATTAGCTCAGGCCCAATAAATTCGATACTCAGTTCCTGTATGTCTGGATTAAGCATGAAAAATAATTTACAATGTATTTCTCTAAACCATAAGACAGACTCGATACTGGCACCCAATACAAGTATTTTAAACTTCTCGAGATCCTGTGTATTCACTTTTACTTGCTCTATGGCATAGCAAATGGTCATAATACAACTAAAATCAGCAGCGTGGGAGAACAATTGATATTTCTCTAGATCTTGATAGGGTTGTTTAGGTAGTGTAAGAGCATAGGTTTCTTCAAATGCCTTTACCAGTTTCATATTTTGTAAAGACTTCAGTTTGTCTTGGAATTGCATGCAAAATTCATCTTTTATGATTCTTACTTTATAAGGACAATAATACGTTTGCAAAAGTTTACAAACTTTTTCATGTTCGTCCCTATGCAACTGTTTATGTTCTTCCGTGCAATAAGACTGGCTAAGACACTTGCTGCAGAATGCTTTCAAATTTCTAAATTGAAAACACAAAGGGCAGTGGGGTGGAAAAGAAGTCAGTTCCTCCTCTTGGAATTCTAAACTTCTGCCCAAAGTATTCCTTAACAAATACTTCAGTTGTACTATAGCGGTTTCCATATCCTCCCGTTTACGAAGCTCACCTGACACTTGCAAGGGATGTTTTAAGTTGGATTTTTTTTTAATTTTTTGCATAGCTTGGCATAATTCTTTATGTATGGGCCAATCAATTTTCTGATGTTCACTACTGCAATATTTTATTAATTGGCAGCCGCTACACGTTAGTAGCCTGGGGAATGTTTTGTTAGGCGGTGAGTTGCAGTTGCTCTCCTCATCATAGTTTTGTAACATTAAACATATGTTACACTGATATGGAGAGCACAAATCATTGGACATGTCTGTCAAAGAAAATAAAAATTAAATTTTTTATATAAAAAGAATTAAATTTCGAATTGTAAAAATACCTTAAAATTTATTTGAAAATTACATACAAAGAAAATATAATCACCGAGAGGAGGGAAATTGAATATATATAGCCGACTGAACGCTCTGCTTACGTATTATTGTGAATGATAATTTATTAATTGAGAGATGCCATACTGTTTTCAATACTTAAATGCACTTATACCTTAATAGAAGGATTCTGAAGAGTAGACCATCATTTATGTTAAGGGTTCTACTAAAGCTAAAAGTTTTATCAGCATAAACCTCATTTTAAGGCTATACACCTTCTAACTGTACATTAACTTAACGCATCTGGGCTATAAGCACTATAATATATATCTGTGATCGTCCAATTTCTGCCTAACCTTTTTCATTTAAAAACTATTCTCCTTTTACATTTTCTTTACAACCAATGATCTGGCATCACTATATTATCTCCCATATGAAAAGTTTATATGTTATTGTGAATGATTTGGAAGTATAATATTATACTGTATATACAGCTGATTAAATTATTATTTTAATTTTATCAAAACAAATATGAAATTCTAAGCAAAATCGAAAAATACAAAAAATTAATGCAAAATGTGGCGTCATTTAATAAAAACATTCGAACGTTCTTTAGTTTTAAACTCCCAACAAATACTTCTGAAAGATACAACCCAAAAAGTGCATTTTATTTATACTAACAGGCACCAGAGATCCTTAGCGTGTTCTGCACCACTACGTAATACAGAAACGGCTACTGCTTTACCGCCTGAAACCAATGAAGGCGATCCCGAGTATATAATACCATATAAAATCGAATATGAAAGACGGGATAGTGCACAAAAACTAATAGACACCTTAAGTAGAAGATTCCGTTTAAGTGAAGAAGATGTAGAGCACATAATGAACGATGAAGTGGTAATGAAAAACTACCGGCAGAAATCTTTAATACAAATTTTGGATATGTTATGCATGGAGGGTGTAAACAAAAGGAATTTTGTTGAATATCCTTGGATTATAACATTGGATAGAAGTAAGTTGTTTATTTAGCAACCAAAAAAAAAATCATTCAAGGATTTATTTTTTCCAACGTATTTAGAAAGATTATCAGAGAAACTTGAAATGGTAAGATCTCTTAACGGTTTTCGGGATCTTAACGATTTTGTGCCCTTTCTACGTTTGCAAGTAAATAGACTGCGCAAGCTAGTGGCCTCCTTAAATAGGGAATCTAATCAGATTGAGTATGGAAATCGTGTTTATTATATAGCCGAAAAGCTTAATGTACCAGCCGCCACCGTAACGAAATATTTGGCCAATCGTTTGTTTATATTGGAAATGCCCTTGGATATGTTTAAGAGAAATTTAGAGCACATGATTACCTATCATGTGGAGCCCATGAATATATTAAAGGATCTATGGGGTTTTCGTTATGCTCCCAGAGCTGTAGAGTTAAGACTAAAAAGAGCTTTACAAGCTAAAAAAGATAAAATTATGCCTTGGATGGTTAGATGCCCAGAACCAATATTACAAAAGTAAGTCCATCAAACAAATGCTTTACAATAATAATCAAACATTTTTATTTTAAACAGGTCTCTGCAAATCACATTGGATGAGTTAGAGGTCTTAGGCGATAAGACCTCGGTAGCAGAATATGTGGGCGAACGATTGGGTTTTACTGCTGAAGAGGCTCAAGCCATTATGAATAAACATCCTCAGGTTAATACAGTAAGAGTTACAAAAATAAAAGAAGTCCTGGACTATTTGCTTAATGAAGCGAATTTTACACGCTATGAAATCGCTCAAGTGCCACGCGTTTTATGTCACAGTTTGGAGACAACCAAACAACGCTTAGAAGAACTGAAACAGTATGGCTGTCGTCCCTCCAGTTTGGTTATACTCTGTCGCAGTAAACGAGAATATGAGAAGTTTTTAAATAAATGGCGTAATTCCCATAATCCTAATGTAAACGTTGATCAGGAAACAAAGGAAGAAACATTGTAGTATTTCAAGTAAGACTTAAAGAATTGTTTTTGGTTTATTTTTTTTAATAAAAAAAATGTACAAAGAACGAAGAATATGTTTGAAATTTTTTTTCGAAATTATACAAATAAATTAGAAAGCTTTAATGTGTCATACTTTTATAAAAGAAAAGTTGCGTTCTCTTCTGTGAGCAATTAAGAAACTTTGAAATTAACTTTGAGGTTTTGGCTTTATTGGTCTACTACAGTTTAGCAATAGCTGACTGATCTTGAACGCTTCATTAAGAAGATAACAAAGAACATAGAGGTCGTGCATCTATTTCGGATACTCACAAACATATGAATAGTGGTATAATAAGGTCCTGGACGGCCATTCATCCCACCAGGAGTCTATGTCCTTCAATAGACAGTGTCAGAACAGGCTTACTACATAACATAATTGGCCATTACAACCCTTGAGTCAGGATTACGACCTAGTTTCTCACACCACTTATGTTGTGTGTGTTAATTTTTTTATACATGAGTGGCGGGACCTACAGTTTAAAGTCGACTCCGAACGACAGATTTTTGAGAAACTTTTCATGGCAATTTTATTTACTCTCTGAGTATTTGCCATAAATCTGCTGAGAGGAAGTCGCCGAAGAAATACTTTTTATATTTTGCTTTGATGTCTGGCCTGGGGCTCGAATCCTGGCTTTTCGTCTAATAAGCCAACACACTACCTTCTAGACCACGGCGACTTCTTCAGGCTTACTACTGCATTGAAGTAAAGCAAGTGTGAGCCCGATTAGATCTCTGACAAGGATCTGGAAAACATCCCAGCCGGACTATTGCAGAGTATGTTGCGATGAGAAGGAGTTGAATACTACTGAACGCCACTTTTGTATTTGTTCAGCCCTTATTAGGATGAGTACCCTGGGCAGAGGTTTCCTTAATTGCTTAGATTCTCTGTGGAGAGCAGACATTCGAGCTGGTTGAAAGATGTACAGGCATCATGGCTGTAGCTTATTTATTGCTCTCTTGTGTGGTTGAGTCGTGCCTTTCTTTACTCTTTTTTCCAACTTCTATCTCGATTACAATAGATTATATGATCTCTGGGTTATGGATGTGCTCTGGGTATTGATAAGTACAGATCCTTTAACCTAACGTAGCCATGCTCAACGAAAGTGAAGATAAAGAGAGGCAAAGGCTCTTGTCGAACCAAATGGGTTGTAAAGCAATCAAAACTTGTGTTAAGAAATTACAATAAGGCGAGATTTGAGTCATGCATTAGACTACCAAGGAATAACTTGAGGTTGGTAAGCAGTCTTTTGAGAGGGTCCGGTAAACTTGTTAAAAAGAAGATGATCTCGAACCCTATAAGTATATTCTGTGATGATGAGAATGAGAAAATAAGAATTCTTTGAACACTTTGAACCATACTTGTAGATCCTGACGTTTGTCGTGGCAATAGGTTTGTGAGAAGACATTATAGAGATATCCTTTGAGGCTAGTATGGAGGTATTCCGATGCTGGATACGTATTAAGTGAAGCCTGGTCTGGTGGCTGGATTTAAATAAAACGCCTTTATGTTTTGTGATTAAATATTTGTTGTCTTTTATATATTTTCTTTATTTATATATATTTTGTATGTATGTTGGTATATTGTATGTTTGGTTTTAATTTAATAAATAGTTTTTCTTTTGTATTTTTTTTTTTAATTTTTAATAATTATTTGTAACACTTAATAACACCAATTAGTTTTGTATTTGTAACACAATAAATAAAACAATTTCTTTTTATTTAAAAATTCTTTTTTATGCACCGATCTCAACAAAACACTTACAACAACACAATTTCTGGGATTTCACCAAAAACATTTGGCAGGAAATGAACTTAAGAACTTAAGGGGGAAAAATAGAGAAGAATACTTAAAAGTAAACTAGGAACACAGGGATAAACATAATATTGAAGAAATTTTTTTTAAACACAGGAATTTTTTTAAAAAACATAGGAATAGAATGGAGGAATTAACATAATTATTTAAATTATACTGTATAGAGTATATAAATATAAAAAATGCACCTTTTACTTATAAACTAATTTATGCTTTAGATTGTTTACTTGTTTTATGGTTTCTGTTTAAAATTTCTTTTCTAAAACTTAAAAATTAATTTGTGCTCTACTTTTTGTTTAGCTGAGGCCTCTTTTTCTTTTGTAACAAACAAGCTCTATAAGTTCCTTTCTTTTATACTGTTTTTAAACTCTTTGGTTTCGTTTGTAAATAGGGGGTTAAGGGGATTAAATTGTATATGAATATAAAATCTTAAAATAATAATAAAAAAATAGTTGGTGTACTGTGGTAAACTACTGCACTGCAACCCTTAAACTTAATTTAATTGTCACCCTTTAGCTTTTTTTTATTCATCATAAATACTTAATAAAAATAATTCTTTTTCTCTTTGCCTTCACCCAGGATTTAGTCTCTTAAGGCTTTGCGTCGTTCCCAGGCCACTTGCATGGACCAAATACTTAAAGGTCTCATATAGCCTATCGAACGATAACGTTTTTCACCATAAAATGCCTCAGGAGTTTCGAAATTCATGCCACATTTTGCCGATATGGTATCATACAAGCCACCGGCCGTTTTGAAACCCTCTTCGAACATGCCCTCTTGGATCATGGTGGCAGCCAAAGCAAAAGTTACACCCGGCCATACTTCTTCGGCTTGTATGTTGCTAGTATCCACATGGCCAGGTTTTTCCGGGTCACTATGGGCTATGAAACCATTAACAGCTCCTATAGAGCCATTATGGAAAGCCATAACATTGTTATCGAATATGCGTTTCAAAGCCGAGCGTACATTTTCTTTGGGATAGATCTGTAAACAAAGAATTGTTTGTATTATTTTATTTTACATACTCTGTGTAAAACATTACCTCATAATCAAAACCACAGGTTTTCAAATACCAATGGCCACACAATTGATCCGCCATTATGGTATCCTTATGGCTGTGTGAAGTATCAAAACGATAATAGCTGCCATTCCATAGTTTCTCTTCCAAAGAACGTTTGCCCTTCTCCAATATATCCTGATAACGTAAACAATCATTGGGTTGATCCAAGATATTTGCCATGACGGACATGGTTTGCAAAGCAGCCAACCACAAGCCAGCACAATAAGAGCTTGGGCCCTCCATAACCCAAGAATCATAAGTTTGATCGGGCATTTTGGTATTCTCAATCAAACCATCATTGTCTCTGTCATACTCAACAGTGCGTTCCATTATGCTTTTACAAGCCGGATACATAGCCTTTAGATAGGTCATGGCATCCATTAGGTAAACCTTGCCATTGGTTTCATTAATATACATCGAAGCAGATTTACGATTTTCCTTTTTATCTTCCACCGAATTCTTGCGTTTGTTGTCCTGGGTATACATTTCATATAAGCTATCCTTGTCTATAAACTCTATGGAACTAAATTTACTGGCATTGTCCGCTTGGGCTTGGGCCAATTCATTCAGAACGTAATAGTCTCTATACACTTGCAGGACAAATTTCGTATTCAAATCCTTCCATTCATTGACATCGTGTATATTGTAACAATTGATGAGAGTGAAAGGTTCCTCATCCGGATCCCCCAAATCGTGGGGCACACAATTCTTAACTTTGCGCGGCATAACTTTGCCATCGTAAAGCATTTTACGTGTATCGCTTAAGTTAGCAGCAATGGCGTCCTTGAAGTCATATTGTAAACTAACCTGGTAATTGAAAACGAAATGAATTTTCGTATAAAAAATAATCCAAAAAAAAAATATCTTTAAACAGCAAGAACCTGTAAATTCGGCCATAGATGAGCCAAAGCGGGAGATGCATAGAAGTGGACATCATAGGTATTGTACATGCGATACTCATGGCCCTCCAAATAGCCAAAACGACCATAAGCATGACTAGAAAATTTCAAAGAAAACCAAAGAACATAAGAAAAGCGTGTATTTAATGTAAATGTACGAGGGCAGTAACAAAATTAGCCGATTTATAGAAAGAAACAACGGAATTTGCTTAACATTTTCTTCATTTCTGAAACATAAGCTTCTCTTAGTATGGTCAACAGTTTTCAGCGACATATGGAATATGTTCGGTGATCTGTTTATCGGAAGGACTATAGCGATTAGCTAGGTCTACGTCTTCCTTGTTAGCAAATGTTTTACCTCGGTGGCACTTTTTCAAGCCATTTGTTTGAAACTACTGCAGTAGTCTATATGCCAGGCCCGCTAATTTTATCGTTATTACTTACCGCGGATCATTATTCTCCAAATCCTGGCCCAAAGAAGAGTCACATAATAGCCATAGAGAGCCACCATCCGATATATAATAAAGTTGATTAAAAATGGCGCTCTTATACCAATCGGGCAAGCCTCTAAAGATTTAAAATTAAGTTTTAAAAACCTTTTTCCTTCTAGACAAAATTATTCTACCACTTACTCATCATTTAATATGGGCTTTTGCCAATTATCGATAGCCTTCTCCCAGCTGTTATAGTGTTTTAAGCCGTACTCACAGATTTTCGCACCAGAATCGCCACAAGCATTAAAATATTTCGTGTAGTAACGCTTGTGGGCCTTAAGCTTTTTGGGAAAATGTATGATGGGCATATCCCAGGCCAACGCAAATTCCAACTCATGTGAAGATTTGGGTTTCAAAGAGACTCGAGCACATAAAGCCACGCCCACATCTTTGGCTGAAAGGAAGAAAAAATTATTTTTAACATATGGAAACATTATCAAACTGATCTGTTAACTTACTTTTCAAACTTTCATTCTCGGCCTCCTCATCTAGTTGACCCTGCTCCTTTAGCTGCTGCCATATGTAATCGCCCGTGCCGCTAGGATCAAACTGTGCACAACGCGATATATTGATTTCGGGTAAGACACGACAAGCCAAATTATATGAACAGGGCATATCGTTTATTTTCTGATTAATGGTTACGCCCTTGGCATTACCCTCCACAAACAGTTCTGTTGAAGCGTTACCCTCAGCATCTTGTTTCTTATTGCCTGTGCCATTCTTAAAGGTAAATGTAATGGAAACAGTGCGCTCCTCTTCGCCTACATTTTCTACGGACCAAATAAATACCGCACAAGGCAAACAGGAATCCTTATAATCATGCGGTATAACTGGCGAAATCTGGCGACACACTAAACGTATGCCATACTCAGAGAGATCATATTCAGTCCAAGCACGCGGATACAGGCCCGTATAATGGCATTTGCTTTCATCCAATAAAGATTGCCAAGAGGCCAGCGGCTGTTTATTACGATTGTTACTGCAATTGGGTAAATGACATTTAGCCTGGCTACTATAACTACTACTAGTGGCATGAAAAGAAAATCATTTCAAGTGTATGGTGGTGGTGGTGGTGGTGGTGGTGGATTAACAAACCGAAACCGAAAACCATAACCAACCGAAAAGAAAAGAAGCCCCCATTATGTAAGTATATCCGGAGATCCAATTAATCCAATGGGTGTTTAAGCAAATCATATGGAATAATAAGTTTAAAGTGTTTGAATGTGTATGTAAAGATCATATGTGTGTGTGTGCGTTTAAAAGAAAAATAAAAAGAAAGAAAATTTAAATAAAAAATACAATTGAAATTAAAAGGAAGGAAGAAAACTGTACAAAAACATTGGGTTTGTGTCTTGGCTACATACTTCATACATTACATCAGTTAGCATAGCTTTTGTTAGAGTAATTAGTTTACATAGCATTAAGTTAGTTAGGAAAAGTTAGATTCACTTTTATGTTACACTGTAAATTAAAGAAGAAGAACAATTTAAGATCGATGAATTTGTTTGTGAGATACAAAGGGTTTGGGGAACGCTTCATACCAGTATGAAATACGCATAAGACCGATTCTAAAGTGAAATGTAATAATTTTGGGGTTCCTTTGTTGGATAATAAATGAAGATTGCTTAGATAGAGTGCACTGAAGTCTGCTTATTTTATACATTTGAAAACCAATTTTGTTATTTTTCGCCTTCCTGGGTTTAGAACCAAGATTACTCGTGTTTTTAGTTGACCCTAGCTCTCGCCTTTTGATTGTTAAAATTTCTTTGTAAAGATTTCATCGTAAATTCCGGTATTCAATTAAAATATGGTGGCTTAGGCGAGGCATCACATACTGGCTCTATAGGGTCGTGGCTCTACAAGGCTGTGGTAAAGCCATCTTTGTACCAAAATTACTGGAGTCAAAGACATTGTTTACTGCACTCAGTTGACTTCCCTGTGACCTTTTTGTTGAAGCAAAGGGCTGAGGTGTTGGAAGTTAGGCTCATTGCAGTTTAAGGCTGATCATGCCTGGACATGCCTCATATCTGGGTAGACAAAGGCATTTTGATGCCCTTGCTAGGTTAGGTTCGCTTTCTGGGGGCGATTTGATAGTTAGTCCTGACCCCCCGGTCTGTTACCTCTATGGCCTCATCAATGGATGGGTCAGGGAGGAAGAGCAGAGGCGTTGGATTGTTTTGTCTCTAGATGTCTATGGCTTGCTGTGGACAATAGGAGAACAGGTTGGCTGCTGGGCTTGGATAAGGCCAGCTTAAGGTTGGTTGTCGGTTTTATCACAGGGCACTGCGAGATTAGGTCGTTGACGGGGATCTGGAACAGGTCCCAGTTGGACTATTGCAGGGCATGTTGCGATGAGGAGGAGTTGGAGACTATCGAACACCTCCTCTGTAACTGCCAAGCCCTTGGTAGAATGAGGTTGAGGACCCTTGGCAGGGCCTTCTTTGAAAGTTTGAATTCTGTGTCGAGAGCCGACATCAAGGCTCTCCACAGATTCATTAGTGGCTTAGGCTGGTTGGGAGGCGCTAGGGCTTCATTAGTGTAGTCGCGCCCTCCCCCTTTTTGTTGTGTCTTATCTTTGTAATTCCTCCACTTCCCATTCTCCCCTTTCCTACAACCTCCCCTTTTTAATCCCTTCCCTCCGTAAGGACGTTGTACAATGGGTCAATTCGACCTCCGGGTACTGTACATGTCTTTATTGACAAGTACACGTCCTCTAACCTAACCTAACCTAAGGCACATACGTTCCGACCATATGGTTCCTTATAATTTCCGAGAAAGAATATTTGATTTTAGATTCCCACTAAGAAGTTCTGGTCTGAAGTTTCAGAGTTGCCCGGTGAAATCCTAGAGTAATACGCCGTTGGCTTCAAATTGCTGGACTGAATAGGCTGTGGTAAATATATTAAGGATTTTAACATTAGCCTTCCTGAGCACTACAGAGTTTTTCATGCGGAGGTCTTGACCATATTGAAAGCGGCGCAATACATATTGGGTGATGGCAGTTTCTCCTAAAACCTCTAAATTTACTTAAGACAACCACGTTACAGTCAAGTCTTTAAAAAACGTTATTTTGTTATCCGACCTAGTCTATGAATTTCTTAAAGAAATTTTGGCTCATTCCAAGGCAACTCTTATACTGGGTTTCAGGACAGATATCGGAATATTGTTGCAAATTGTTTTGCTAATGAACTGAACAGGTTTTGTACAGAGCGTACCATCTCAGACATGTTATAGGTTATAGGTGTTTCGATTGCCTTAGTTAACCTGGGTATTCTTCCGTCGTTTTATAGGGAGACTTAACTTCGTTTACAGCAGGATGGTACGTGCAATATCTCTTGGTATTGTTAGGCTATTATGTATTAGAAGAGGACGACTGATAGTCTTCTTTCCTTAAATTGCATGGCCATTCAATGCACTATTGTCTTAATGGGAGGTTAGGTTAGAGGACGTGTACTTGTCAATTAAGAAAAGTACAGTACAGTGTTGTGTTTTTTTTTATTTTATACATGAGTGGTGGGACCTACAGTTTAAAGTCGACTCCGAACGACAGATTTTTTAGAAACTTTTTTCCTGGCAATTTTATTTACTCTCAGAGTTTTTGCCAGAATTCTGAGAGGAAGTCGCCGAAGAAATACTTTTGTTTGTATTTTGTCTTGATGTCTGGCCTGGGGCTCGAACCCTGGCTTTACGTCTAATAAGCGAACACACTACCTACTAAACTATTCCCCGTAAACTTGTGCAGCCTTTGCACTGGTCAACTTCTTCTTCCCTGGTTTAGAGGAACTTCGTCAGTGCAGAGACTGCGTTCACCTGTGGCGTCACAAAGGGCCGCTATGCGATGACTTTTGCAGGAGCTGTAGGTCTGAGAAGTTTAATCATATTTGACTGAACACCACATCGCCATTGAGGCATTATTTATTTTAAAATAGGCTTGGTTTCCCATAGGGAATCTTTGATTACGGCGCTGGATATTAAAACTGATACCACAATGGGCCTGAAATCTGGTCTAAGTGGGACCTTCCGCCAATCTAACTTAGCCTGATTAATTACCTCGTGATTAATTACCTCTTAAGACTTTTAAATAATTTCGAAACATAATTTTACACAAATTTTTTCTGAGACCTTTGAAGTTTCTCTACCTATACAAGGGGAATTACATCATTCTCGTAAGTTAAAAATATGGTTTTACAAGTAAGAGGTGGTACAACACACAAAACACAATACAATCATTGTAAAATTATAAAAATTTAAAAGAATTAAAAATAAATTTAAAAAAATAGAAAAAAATGAATTTTAAATAATGACATGCAAATATGTATGTACGAGTGTAGCAAGTCACGAAATACAATAAATGAAAAATACAATACAATGGAGGCACTTTTGTGGTACTTAAACAAAACAAAAAACAACAACAAAAAGTTAAAAAAAATATTAAAAAAATTAATTCATAAAAAACAGAACTGCCAGAATGTCCCCAAGGATACTAAGGATATGAAACAAAACCATACATACACGCAGGCATACATACATATGTAAAATACAACAGAAATATGAAATTTACATTAAAAACCATATTTACATATGCAAAGGAATTCTTTACACAACGTAAGTATGTATATATGTACGCATATATGTATGTCAGTATGACCTATAAAATGTGAAAATATTAAGAATTAAACACGACTTGACATGAGACATGACATATGAAAACACTTTGAAAAAATCATGAATAAAATAAAAGAATTTTAAAATGGTAATAAAACTAACGGTTTTTCGTTTTTCTCTTAATACTAAGAGAGAGAAAGAGAGACTGAGAGAGAGGGAGAAAGCCCGTTAATAAGATTGAGAAACAGTGTGGCCAGATGTGTTGTATTAATTCTGTACGTGTAGACACTTTTGGTTTCACTTTTTTTTTGGACAGATGACAGTAAAGGCTTACCCATTGTGCGGTTTCAAAAGTAAGGGTAAATAAAATACAACAAATGCTAGAAGTCGCCGTAGTCTAGTAGGTAGTGTGTTGGCTTATTAGACGCAAAAGCCTGGGTTCGAGCACCAGGCCAGGCATCAAAGACAAAATACAAAAAGTATTTTTTCGGCGATTTCCTCTCAGTAGATTTCTGGCAAAAACTCTGGGAGTAAATAAAAATTGCCATGAAAGTTTCTCAATAAATAAAAATTTGTCGTTCGGAGTCGACTTTAAACTGTAGGTCCCACCACTCACGTATAAAATTAACACACACAACATAAGTGATGTGAGAAACTAGGACGTTGTACAATGGGCCAATTCGACCTTCGGGTACTGTACTTGTCTTAATTGACAAGTACACGTCCTCTAACCTAACATTATAATGTTCCGACCGGTTCTGTATCTGGGATGTGGACGACACATCAATTAAATGATCGCCTCTGGATTGCTTGAAGTTGTCTAAGCTTTGTAGGTAGTTTTCAACCACTTTTTCCAATATTCCAGGTCGTATCGCGATAATACTGGACAAATATTAGTTTCCAAATACGGCACAGTTGAAGTCGCCGTGATCTAGTAGGAAGTGTCTTGGCTTATTAGACTTAAAGCCAGGGTTCGAGCTCCAGGCCAGACATAAAAATAAAAATACAGAAAAGTATTTCTTCGGCGACTTCCTCTCAGCAGATTTCTGGCAAAAACTCTGAGAATAAAATAAAATTGCCATGAAAAGTTTCTCAAAAATCTGTCATTCGGAAGCGACTTTAATCTTTAGGTCCCACCACTCATGTATAAAATTAACACACACAACATAAGTGGTGTGAGGAACTAGGTCGTAATCCTGACTGAAGGGTTGTAATGACCAATTATGTATGTAAATACAGCACAGTTTGGGTTTTTCCGCGTAGATATAGTATGGCAACGCTTGTTTCTATATTACCGCCTTATATAGTAGTATGGATTGAACCAGGACTTATGTTCCAACTAACAAGCACTGAGCGTGTTTTACACTTACTAAAGGTTCACGCGGCCTTATTGGAAAAACTTTTATGTTGGTTTTTAATGCAAATTTAACATTCTAATCTCCCGTAATCTGGCAACACTGTTTACTCTTGAGCATAACAACTTCCCATAACTATCTCTCTCTCTCTTATTAACTTATTTAGCCACATACATATGTACACACTTCAATACAACAGGTGTCAAACTAACAACAACAATACAACACAACCACTTAATAACATTACAGCACTCACTTCCATTAAATTAAGTGTGCAGGGAGCTGTACAGTACAGGAATGCAACATACATACCTGCTGGTATTTGATTTCGATAGTAGACTTTGAAAGATGGTCTCATCTTTTTGATTTTTAATCGTGACCATGAATTGATTGGCCTGCACAGTGTTGTATTCATAGATGCCAGGACGCATTTGGAAACGACAAAATTCACCAGCATAGCCGCGACCAATGGTACCGCTGCCTATGCCGCCCAGGGGAACACCATACATTTGTTTGCCATGCTCCATGTAGTAGTAGTCCATGTAACAGCGTCTGCCCTCGCGTGATACTTTCCAATAGTAAGCGGCATATCTGCAAAAAGAAAAAAACCAGAAATGATTATAAATGTTACACGCATAAAGGGGAGGAGAAGTAGGAGGAGGAGGTTTGCTTCTTCTATTGAACACAACCATGATGTCATAGTCATACGATTTGGCTAAAATGTTGTAAGAAAATTTTTATTTATGTTACCAAGTCATCGTCGTCGTCGTCGTTGTCGTTGTTGTCGCAGTCATTGTCAGTTGGTGTTGGGTGTCGGTCTACAATGTTAAGGCATATGTTTGGCTGTCAGTGCCATCCATAAGTATTGCTGTGTGCTGGGGGCTGGTTGTTGGGTTTCTTTATTACATGGTTTTCCTAGTACCAGCATGTTTTTTTCCATTTTTTTCCCTCTTTTTAAAGGTCAATTATGCTTCAAAGTCAAGAACAATTGCTTGTGGCGAGAAACTTGAGATTGTAGGCAGAAAAAAACAATAAAAAACTGAAAAACAGAAAAGGAAAGTGGGGAATTTTGAGCATCCCTTTAGGGAATCCGATTAATTTTAATGTCTTAAAGGCTTAAACTTAAAGGCCGTTATGATGCTTAAAAGCTTAAAGACAAAATTGTTTTAAATTCCATGCAAAGCCGATGGAACACAAAATTAAATAAATTCCATCAGATTCTTAATCAGCTGGTAAGTGTGGAGCTAATCAGGGATGGGAAACAGAAACTACAGGTTCAGAATGTTGCTATGCTTGACAAGAAACCCAAGCATCAAGCGGAAAATCAGCTAAACACCCGAGGTGGAAAGCATTAGCACTACCTTTTCGGAAATGGTCGGGCTCTGTGAGCAAGGATTTTCGCTACTATAGTCAATACAACAACCCAATAAGATATTGACAGGTAACGAAAGATGGCAACCACACTATCCTAGAAACTGCTACAGTAGATAAATTGTTTGTTTAGCTTGAGAAAGTTATGAAACAATAAATTTTTTCACCGACTTGACATTTATTATTGCAACCTTTCCCTCACAGGACACTGTCAAATACGGAGCCATGTCGATTAACTACAAAAGTTGGGAGGAAGTCGCCGTAGTTTAGTAGGTAGTGTGTTGGCTTATTAGACGTAAAGCTAGGGTTCGTGCCCAGACCAGACATCAAAACAAAATACAAAAAGTATTTCTTCGGCGACTGCCTCTCAGCAGATTTCTGGCAAAAACTCTGAGAGTAAATAAAAATTGCCATGAAAAGTTTCTCAAAAATATGTCGTTCGGATTCGACTTTAAAACTGTAGGTCCCGCCACTCATGTATAAAATTTACCACACACACAACATAAGTGGTGTGAGAAAATAGGTCGTAATCCTGACTGAAGGGTTGTAATGACCAATTATGTATGTAAAGCTGGGAGGAAGGGACCGTCCGTCACTTAATGTCTCACTGCCCTGTAATGCGGTCGAATTGATGCTGGCGTGTAAAAAGAACTTAGACTTGGTTAACTGTTCTATGAGAGCACGAACAGTAGTAACCTACAAGTCCTTACATGAGGGTCAGTGCACTCTGTTACACTTCCATGTAAGATGTTATTGACTATACTCAATTGACTACCATCTAACTTGCTATTGAAGCCTAATCCAGTTTAATCCTGACCTAATGGACTATAGACAGGTCGACAATATTGATCCCTTATAATTTTGTCGATAGGATATTTGATTTTAGGATTCTAATTGTAGACTTCTGATCTGATGTCCGTGATAGACATTTTACAGGCGACGGGTATTCAGATTGCCACAATTAAGCTGGGTATTCTCTTGTCATGTTACAGAGTGAGCCAACTGCGTTAGCATCAGGAAGATACGTGCAATATTGCTGGGCTCTGCTGGACTGTTTTGGACAAGAAGAACACTGAGTGTCTGCTTTCATCAAATCACATGGCAATCCATCGCACTTTTGCGGTTCTCAAAGGTAACTATCCTATTGGAAGGCATGCCGACAACATTTCCTTCAATGACTTAGTAGGAGCTAAAAACCTCAACAGAAAGAAGCGAGCACATTTCATTCCATGTTCAGTGTCTGGATCTTGCTATGAAGAAGTTGTTGACTTCTCATGGTTTCCTAACGGGAATGTTTGATACTCGGTTTGATTCTTAATTGTGAAATCACAATGACTAGCCTCTTCTTTAAATGGAACCTTACCTTTCACTGAGAACTAGCCGCCACCTAACCTAACCTCGGGGAATAAAAGAATAACAGCTAGAAAACTGATCACTTTGCAAACTATGGTGCTGACAGTGCTATGGTGATGACCCAATCATACATTCTTACTGCAAATTCTTCCTACACACGTTGAAGCAAATGGAGAAAGTTATTAAAATATCGATTACAACTCTGTTATGCACAGCTTTTTTTAATTTGTATTCATTTTCATTTTAATTTTTCTTTATTATTGTGTCACTCATTTCATATTTTTTTTTGTCTTTTTTACTGAAAGAAAGAAAGAGGGAGAAGAAAACTTGTATAATTAAATTTGTAATGCAAGTGGACGTGCTTTTTATTGCTATTAAGTAATCAACTGATATTTCTCCAAAAGACCATAAGGCCACCATATTAGGGGCGTTCATTCGTTCAGGTATAAAAGCAAAAGTGTACGGAAAATGAATTTATGAATAATATCTCCTAGAATGTGTTAAACCTTATTGAACTACTAAATGGCATTGAAAAATTATACGAATTTTTTTTACTCCTCGACGTGAATGCCCCTAATTTATACAATTAAACATGTCACGTCTCTAGCCAACACGAAATGAAGTAAAAAGTTACAAAAAGTTATTAACAAAACAAATGTAAACTTTTCAATGGCTACTGTCCTCACGATAGCCCCTTTAAAAAATCTTGCGTATCAACTGCCCTACACGTTTTAGCACATCATTATGATCATAATCATCATCATCATCATCACGGGCATTGTAATAATTATTTACTGGCGTTTTGTAAAGAACACACCTTTTAATGGATTTCCAAAGAGTGCCCTACCAACCAATACCTCCCTACCACATGAACTTATTCAACTCACTCGTTCGCCCACTCACTTGTACGTACATTCAGTCACTTATAGCAGAACAACAACAGAACAACACCCTTTAAAGTATTGTTTTAAGGACTTTTTCTTTTTTGCATATGTATGTATGGATTTTATGTGGGTGTGAACAATACATATGTATATGAAATCAAAGTAATCAGAAAAATAAAGCTTTTAGCACGGCATCTGTCCCTGAGTTGCTGGAAATAGGGAATGTTTTATGGCAGCAAATACTTCTGTTACGTGTGAAGGTGTATAGCAATTAATAGTCATGGTAAGTAGCACTCACTGCTTCCTGTGTAGGGAGAGGAATTACAAACAGGAATTATTTGTCAGGCACAAGGAAGTAAATTAAACCAGACCCTCTACATAGTATTTCCCCTTCCGAGAGGACGTGATTTAAATTTTTAAAGCTGAAAATTTATGGAAATTTAAAGGAAAGAAGAAAGCGTTTAACATGTTAACGATTCTAAGCGGGTAGTCTCAAGGCTGTTCTGACTTCATCTATTCGAATGTTTCATCGTCTTTCCGTCCTAAATCGCGCCTTTCTGAGGATCCTAAAAATTCTTTCAAATTTTGTCACGCACTATCTATGCTTCTTGATAAGCATGATTGCTTATGCATCCAGGATAATTCGTCCTGCCTGGCTATATTTTGGAGAAAGGTCAACAAGTCGCCGTGGTCTAGTAGGTAGTGTGTTGGCTTATTAGACCCCCCCAGGGCAGACATCACAACAAAATACAAAAAAGTATTTTTCGGTGACTTCCTCTCAGCAGATTTCTGGCAAGAACTCTGAGAGTAAATAAAATAGCCATGAAAAGTTTCTCAAAAATATGTCGTTCGGAGTCGACTTTAAACTGTAGGTCCCACCACTCATGTATAAAATTAACACGCACAACATAAGTGGTTTGAGAAACTAGATCGTAATCCTGATTGAAGGGTTGTAATGACCAATTATGTATGTTATGTATGTATGTGTCAACTACTGTCGCCCCCTATTTCTAGCTTTACCCTCTTTGAAGCGGCCCTAATTACGCTTAATGGCGTTTTTCCATTCCTAAGGCTTCGGGGAAAGAGCTATTGAGCCTCGTCGATTGCCAATCCCCATAGTCTGCACTATCGAGTCGTGAGTAAAAGTCTCCGAAAACGACCTTGAAGTCGCCCTAGTCTAGTAGGTAGTGTGTTAGCTTATTAGAAATGAATTCGTGGTTTAAACCCCAGCCCAGACAATTCAAACAGAAACGAGAAATGGCATCAGATTTCTGACAAAAACTGTGGGATTAAATAAAATTGCCATGTCGTTCGGAGTCGACTTTAAACTGTAGAAACCGAGAACGTTCCACTAATTCTATCTATAGGCATTCAATTAAACATGCGGATTCCCGACACCGGTACTAATCGCATTGACTATAACGTTGTCGGATAGGCCCTCAACAATGCACTGCCTGTTTAGTATACAAATAGATCGCCAAGTGATATGGGCAGTAAAAGCATAGCTAAAGCTTAAGCCATAATGTTGTGACAAGTGACGTCACTATTACCATTATTACCGTTTAAAACGTATGGATCATACATATTCTGTGATTATTTGAATTTTAGCTTCAAGAATTCTATTGTGAATTGGGAAGTGGAAGATTTAGTCGCGTCCTACCCCTCAAAATATTAAAATGCATGCATGACTAATAATGAATATCGAGTGTCGAACAGATTCTAGTTATTTACACGTATCCTCCCCTCAAACTATTCCATCAGCTATTAAAAATGCAATAAATTTTCATATTTTAACAAGCACTTAGAAATTCGTTGCATATATTAAAAATGCAATTGAATATTTTTAAGTTACATTGAACTCTCTCTCTTTGTCTGGCACTATATTTATGCGACATACAGCAACTTTACATAGCAACTAGAGACGGCACTAGTACCACTATTGCTGCTGCTGCTTGCAACATACGCATAAATTTCCAAACTACAGGCGAGACATACTAAAACGTATTGCAACTAAATTTAGCAGCAGCAGCAGCAATTGCCTTAAATGTTCACAAAAAAATATTCAAAGAGGAAAAACAAACTACGAGACAAAGAAAAGAATAAAAAAAAAATAAATGCAATGGACCTGGTCGATGTATGCATGCATGTAAGCATACTCAGCAAATAAAATCTTGGAAGATAAAATGTCCAAAGATTCTTTGAAAATTTCTATTCACATGCATGGGAAAACTAAAAATACTTTCATTTGACAAATGGCCACAAATCATGTGTTGCAAGAGGAGGAGGACATTCTGTTTGGAGGCAACAGAATCCATATAAGAAATGCTTCCACAAATATTTGCTTAAAATGCTTAAAACTTCAATTTATATTCTGATTTAAAGCAGGAATGCATAAAATATTCATCATGTCATGCCATGCCATGAAGAGAAGCAGCACGATGTTGCAGCACACATAAAATGGAAGAGAAATAAATTAGGGGACAGGCTATAGAAGACTAACAGTTGAATGCACTTTAAGGGCATCGAAATGTTGTCGTATAAGATTTTAAGACAATCAAAATGTAGATTTTTTCTGTTAATAAGGGCCTAAATAATAAGCAGTCGCCGTAGTCTAGTAGGTAATGTGTTGACTCGGTTCAAACCCCAGGTCAGACATCAAAACGAAATTTGAGAAAATATTTCTTCGGCGACTTCCTCACAGCAGATATCTGGCAAAACTCTGAGAGTAAATAAAATTGCCATGAAAAGTTTCTCAAAAATCTGTCGTTCGGAGTCGATTTTAAACTGTAGGTCCCGCCACTCAGGTATACAATTAACACACACCACATGAATGGAGTGAGAAGCTATGCCGTAATCCTGACTGAAGGCCAATTATGTATGTATGTATGTAGTCGCCATAGTCTAGTAGGTAGTATGTTGGCTTATTAGACGTAAGGCCACGGTTCAAACCCCATGTCAGACATCAAATCGAAAATATTTCTTCGGCGAGTTCCTCTCAGCAGATTTCTGGCAAAACTCTGAGAGCAAATAAAATTGCCATGAAAAGTTTCTCAAAAATCTGTCGTTCGGAGTCGATTTTAAACTGTAGGCTCCGCCACTCATGTATGAAATTAACACACACAACATGAGTGGTGTGAGAAGCTATGCCGTAATCCTGACTGAAGGGTTTAATGGCCAATTATGCATGTACATATGTATGTATGAATAAGCAAAGCAATAAAAGGTGGAGCCTTTTAAAAGTACAGCCCACTTAGGTCCTATAAGGTCCCTTTGTACTACCGATAGGTTTTGTCAATAAATTCCGGGTATCATGGAATACTTCGTCTCAGGTTGCCACGTACTAGACAATGCTACAGAAGATGTTCAGTGGTCTTCTCTTTTCCCTTGTCATTACATATTCACTTATGTTGGGAAGCTAAGACTCCGATTAAGTCCGTGTCCACAAACGCTTATGAAAGTCGCCATTGAATGTTTCGCTGACTTCTTCAGCTATACCCAGTATTCTTGAACAATCTTAATTATCGTGTTCACATTGTCTAGGCAGTGACAGAATATCTACAAGATATGCTCAGATATCGAATGCACACAGCGGCAGTCTTTATAGCCATTATTTCAGCCTAAATAGTACTACAGTAAGCGGATAATGCCGTAGTCCAGTAGGTAGTGTGTTGGCTTATAAGATGTAAGGCCACGGTTCAAACCCCAGATCAGACATCAAAACGAAATTTGAAAAAATATTCTTCCTCTCAGCAGATTTCTGGCAAAAACTCTGAGAGTAAATAAAATTGCCATGAAAAGTTTCTCAAAAATCTGTAGTTCGGAGTCGACTTTAAACTGTAGGTCCCGCCACTCAGATATAAAATTAACACACACAACGTAAGTGGTGTGAGAAACTAGGTCGTAATCCTCACTGAAGGGTTGTAATGACCAATGCGTGTAGGTTATAAACAGTTTTCTTCTGATCCTTCAAAATCTAACAACGTCCTCCTTCTGGTAACGCAGTTGAGCTTTATGTAAAACGGTCGGAGAATATCCAGTTTAACTGAATCAATCGGAACACCTATTGCCTGTAATTTTTTATAGATTATGAGCTCTGTACTATCAAAATCGAAGTCGCCGTGGTCTACTTCTTCGGCGACTTCCTCTCACCAGATTTCTGGCAAAAACTCTGAGAGTAAATAAATAAAATTGCCATGAAAAGTTTCTCAAAAATCTGTCGTTCGGGGTCGACTTTAAACTGTAGGTCCCGCCACTCATGTATAAAATTAACACACACAACATGAGTGGTGTGAGAAACTAGGTCGTAATCTTTACTGAAGGGTTGTAATGACCAATGTGCGTAGGTTATAAACAGTTTTCTTCTGATCCGGCAAAATCTAACAACGTCCTCCTTCTGGTAACGCAGTTGAGCTTTATGTAAAACGGTCGAAGAATATCCAGTTTAACTGAATCAATCGGAACACCTATTGCATGTAATAAGAGATTATGAGCTCTGTACTATCCATGTTTTGACGATTTTCCTAAGTCCTAGAAGCAATAAGAATTATCTTTAGCCAAGGAAAAGCACATACGTCAAATCTACCTTCGTGAGGTCAAGTAAACCTTTTATTTGGAGTCGACTTTACACTGTAGGTCTCGCCACTCGTGGATAAAATTGACATACACAACATGGGTGGTTTGAGAAGTTAGATTGGATATCCTGACTAAAGGGTTTTAATGACCAATTAAATAAGTTAAGTAATCGAACTATTATTAATTTCGTCGGTAAATAAAAACATATTAAATTATTAATATAGTAAGAGGAAATAATTAAAATAGAAATGACTTTTTAATTTCCCAAGAAAAGATAGTGACTCACTGAAATCTTATCAAAAAAATACCAAAAAAAAAATACAAAATAAAAGTAAAAATAAGAACTAATTTCATAAACAAAGGTAAATAAAACATTATTTTGGGCAAGATAAATGCAAAATGATGACTGTTTACTCTTTTGTCCTACATTTGACAGCTGATAACTGCATTTGAAAGTGTTTCCCTTCCCTATCAATATGCAATACTAACGTAAATGTACTGATTAGTTGATTTAAATGTTGGACGTTATTTATTTAAAACCCATTTTTTGATTATACAACCGAGATAAGGTTTATTACAAGCTTATCGTTAAAATTAATAAAAAAAAATTTGAAAAAAGTTCAATGTTTCAAACGTTAAAACACAATTACATTGTTAGCCGTTACAACGCAGTTTATAGTTTATTTCTCTTAACCCTTTAAGCCGCTTATCGCCTGTCGCTGGCATTGTATTTTACATGGATTTTTTTTTAATTTTTTCTTTCTTTCTTCTCGAACATAATCATTAACTAACGATTAATTTTTTATATGAAAAATAATTGCATATATGCTGTGATGCAAATGCAAATGCAAATTCATATGCGAAGGTTTTGACTTAGTTTTCTACATCGTTTTCTATTTTCCTAGTTTAAAAACCAAAACAATTTCTGTTGTTTTTTGTTTCATATTCTGTTACGTTTTATTATAAAACGTTTCCGATCAAGAGCATGAGAAACTAGAACAATAGTTTTTGATAAGAACAAAAAGAAATAGAAGCAGAACTGAATCATTGAACATGTTTAGCCCACTTTTGTGTTTTATTTAATTCGTATAGTACAGCAGCATAAGCAATTTTAACCCCTTAAATGCTTTGAAGTATTGTAATCGATTTAAAGGCATTAGCACTCAACGGAAAAGATTTTTAATTCACGATAATCGATGAAAATGCATAACTTTCTTCGGTTATATCGAATAATCAATTTAATGGTTTAAAAAACCATCAATCTGGCAAGGCTGTCAGCTGTTCTTATTGTTGTTCTTGTTTGCTGTTAGATTAAACTGGTTGTGAGGGATGTATGCCCACCCTAGCAATATGAGTCCCTCTGCTCTGTCTCTCTTTTTATCCGTCTTCAGTTTTTTCTTTCTTCGACGTTCTCTTTTACTAGAACGAATGTTGGTTTCATGAACTCCCGGTGTCTCTGTGGTTAATTTGGATCTTCCTAGTGACTACCCGATTAGGTTAGGTTAGGTCTGAGTGGTAGCTCTGATTTCACAAAGCTCACTTGAGCACGCATAGCGGCCCGTTGTGATGCCACGGGTGAACGCAGTCCCTGTACTGACCAAGTTCCACCAAAATCAGGGAAGAGGAAGAAGTTCGTCAGCTCAAGGGCTGCACCCGATACCCTGAAATGGTTTTAAAGCGAAAATACCAGAAAGATTTTATTATGATAATGGGGAATACAACTCCCAGAGAACGTTATCCATACATGACAATATCGTATGTGGAATTCTTTCAGATCCATTGAATCTTAGATTGTTTCTTGCATTATCCGATTGCATACTTGCATACGACCTAGCTTCTCACACCACTACAGTTTAAAAGGCGAGTTTTTGCCAGAAATCTGTTGAGAGGAAGTCGCCGAAGAAATTATTTCTCAAATTTCGTGTTGATGTCTGACCTGGAGTTTGAACCGTGGCCTTATGTCTAATAAGCCAACACACTACCTACTAAATTACGGCATTATCCGATTACTAGTACTTTTTAGACTGAAATATGGCCGTAAAGACTGCCGCTGTGCGCATTCGATATCTGAGCATATCTTGTAGATATTCTGTCACTGCCTAGACAATGTGAACACGATAATTAAGATTGTTCACGAATACTGGGTATAGCTGGAGAAGATAGCGAAACATGGCGACTTTCATAAGCGTTTGTGGACACGGGCATAACCGGAGTCTTAGCTTCCCGACATAGGTGAATATGTAATGACAAGGTAAAAGAGAAGACCACTGAACATCTTCTGTAGCATGGTCTAGTACGTGGCAACCTGAGACGAAGTATTCCATGATACCCAGAATTTATTGACAAAAAACGTATCGGTAGTACAAAGGGACCTCATTGGACCTAAGTGGGCTGTACTTTTAAAAAGCTCCACCTTTTATTGCTTTGCTTATTCATACATACATATATGTTTATGACCTTCTTTTCTTCTTCTTCTTTGCAGGGCCATTCATTTCATAACTGTGGTCCTCAACCTACACTATCAATATTAGAAGAGGTGTCTAAAGACTTAGCATTCCTTCAAATGACTTTAAAAGGAGCTGTAGGTCGAAGGAAAAGAAAGATAAGTATCAGGCTTTTGCTAAGAAGAGACGGAAGATTCTTCACGTTCTTCTCGTCTACTGTCATTTCTGCACATAGAAGATATATTTTGGAGCCGAAATGGTTTTCTATAAAGCATGTTTGAGCCCGTGGTTGAATATTTATTTGGGGTATCACAATGGACCTACTTTCTGGTCCAAACGGGACCTTATACTTCAAGAAACAATGACTACATAAGCTGGTCCGCTTTAGCCTACAGTCCATATCATTGCTGCTTATTCAAACTCCCTATGAAATTTAAGGTTGATGTATCGTGTTGAAAGCTTTAATGCCAGTTGCAGGGAAGTAAATGCCTCATCCACTAAAAAAATCTTGAAGTTTCACGGCGTTTGGTAAGAAAAGCCGTTTCAAACGCAATGCATGTCTAGAAGTCTCCCTAAAAATGTTCCCAAATTTTATCCTTGCCCTTTTGCATGCTCTCCTTGAAACTTTTTGATTCCTTTTTGTAATTCATCAGGTAGATAAATTCATATTTCCTCTTGTCTTTATTGAAATGGCTCCTAAAACGTTAGTTTTCTCATAGCATCCTTGAGTAGTATTTTCCAAACCAATTCTTTTCTTATTTCCTTCTTTCTTCATTCTTTACATTGTAACAAGAAATCCTTTTATCCTCCTGTGTTGCCATTTTATTTCTTTGCCAAATTCTAACTGAAAAGGATTCTTTAGAATTCATTCAACTGTTTGTGTGTTTTTTGTGTTTGTGTTGCCAACAAAAAGTAACACAAATCCATGGTGGTTAATGTCCTCACTGAAGGCTTTAACCGCAAATTGAAAGGTTAGGTCAGGGATTTTTCATCCCACCCGCCCATTTTTATGCACTCCTTACAGTTTCCTTGTTTAAAGACTCAAGCAAGAAAGAAATAAATGCCAAAGGTTTTAAAGACACAGAGGGATAGAGAAAGAGAGAGAGCATAGGAAAGAGAGAAGCAGAAGGCTTACACAATACAAAGTAAGTGACACTCTAATGGATTTTTAATAACTCAACGCAGTCAAACGCTGTTCAACCTTAACCAGCAGCAAGCTTAAGGAAGAGAGTTAAGGCTTGCACATTGTTACATTTAAAATCAATAAATTTTGTTACACAGTGTAACAATATGTTTCTAAACAAAAGTGTACATTGTATAACAATTATTCCTTGAGGTATTAAGACAGGAGCCATTTCTAAAGGTTATAAAGAATATGAAAATATGTGGCAGCAGTTTTGGTGCCACAGTTGTTATTCAATCACTTTTACGAGTTGCTGACTTAATGTCAGAGGATTTATTTATTTGTGAATATGTATGTGCCCGTGACACGCACATAAATATGGTTTATAGGGTAGGTGGTGGCGGATGGTTTCAGTTGCCAATATTGTCAAATACACAATGACTTAAAAGGATTAAATTTGGAGGGGATTTATATGAATGTCTGGAGACGTTAAAGTTATTAAAAACGCACGAAGAATTTTTCGAGGGCAACTTTCGGATTTAAACTGGATGGGATATGCCGCAAGCGCCTTAATAGGCTCACATATTTGAATTCTTTGGGGAGTATAACGTATTACGTATTATTACGGTACAGTAAGACCCCGCGTTAAACGAAACAGCGTTTGTACTGTGATTTCGACTTCGGAAAATACAGTTGGAATCTCTATTCTGGACAGACTAACACAAGAGCGTTGAAAAAGATACATAGTATACACCGTCGCTATATAGTGCACAGCTTTTGGTTGGTGCATGGCCAATTCATTTCCACACATATACAACAAGTATCAATACAGTGTGCGATTTAGGGAAATCCCAAACAGCGTTAAGCGGAGCAGCATTAAGCGGGGTCTTACTTTATAAGACATTGTAACAGGGTAACAGGGACATCCCAGGTAATTATGTAACTTGCTAGAACAGACCCCCAATTACCAATCTATATATGAAAAATGGGCATCACTATCTCGGTACACATTTTCATGGGCCGTTGAGTAACGTATAGGTATGCGGCGGGGCTTCGTATACCTGCAGAGTTTATACATCGGCTCGTGTTTTGTTTTTTGTTTATTTTAGATTTAAACAGGGAAATTATTTAAAATAATTACCTAAACAAACTTTTTTATTCAAAAGAAATATTCATCATTATTATTCAATTTCCTTAAGCGCTACATTGGCAACACGGCGTTTGTGTGTGTGCAGACAACCAACCAGCCATTCCCTGACATAAATTTTTGTTTTACTACCAGCAGACATGGTCACGCTGACGACATCTTTGGTTAAAAACAAATTTTACTGGCGTCAACAGTATTTCGGTATTTTTTTTCTTTCTTCTCTCCCATTTTTCTTTTCCTTTTTTTCTATTCCACTACATCCTTTTGTACACTAACAATTTCCTTTAAAATACTCGTAAATGTATGAAAAATATGTTCACACACATACACATACACGCATTTAAACACATTCTCTCACGCGAAAAAGAACAGTTATTTTCAAAGCTCTATTATTGTTTACAAGTATGAAGGTACACACACATATGCATTCAATCCGAAGTTCATATTTCTTTGCTAGTTTTCCTAGTGATTTTTGTTTTGTTTTTGTAATACGGTAATGTTGTGATTTTGTTTAAGAGCGATTGGGAAAGAGAGAGAGAGAGGCTGATATGAAGAGAATACAGTAAACAAGTGAGAGGAAGTCCTGGAGTAAATACAATACTGTTGAGTGAGTGAATGTTGTTTTATTATTATTATTGTTATTGGTAGGTTAGGATATCATGTTGGTTTTTATTATTTTGTTATTGTTTTTCTTTTTGTCAGTGTTGCTCTTGTGCTTAATTTTTTTCTTCTTTGTATTTCTTTATTTATTCCCTTTTTTTGTTGCTTGCGTTTCTTTTTAAAAAGCGTAAGTTGGCGAAAGAAAAAGTTTATTTTCAAACTTTTATTTTACTGTAGCAGTAGTAGTCAAATGAGTTGAAATGATAAATGGGTCACTGGTATTGGGTGAACATAATATGTACATTCGTACTCTGTCTGTCAGATTAAAACTTGGCAATACAAAAAAGAAAAACAATTATTATGTGATGATGGCTATAAAAGCATATAAAGAAAGCGAAAGTAAATTTTTCACAATTGACAGCAGGAGTTTAATAAATAAAACTTAAGAGGAAGACTTTTTACAATTATTGTCACCATGTGATCTTGTTTGTGTGTCTTTGTAATGTACGATTTATTGAAAATAAGGATACTGTGCCGCAATGGAGACAGATAAGTGCTCAATGAAACGGATAAGCTCTTTCAATTCCAGTCACTATGAGTGTATTACCCTGCATCTCTTATTTTCCGTGTTATACACGTAATTATTGATCTGTATCGCTTTTTATCCTTCTGTAGCGCTGCTCCTTGTAAGCATAGTGAGCTCTAAGTGTGACCAAAATGTATTCAAGCTTTTTCTTTGTAATTCCAAAGGAAAATTCTACCTCCCAGCTCATTCGAAGCTGAGAATTACGTTGAATTGTGATCTTTTCCTCATATTACCCTGTCAGGAGACACCTGTTGAAACCAAACATGAAATAAATGCAGTGAAAATCTCTTCAGTCCAACCTAGACAGAGATTCTCTATTGTATTCCAAGTCTCGTGGGAATTCATGGCAATGGAGATGCAAATAATCCTGCGAGTAGGGAGCTTCCATGTCGCTGGTAGATTCAGAAGTTTTATGTGGAATAAAAGAAAAGGGAAGATGGAGAGATAACCATAGGATTTCAGAAAGTCCCTCACTTTTGTAAGACAATTTCAATGCGAAGAGATTTGAATGGTGCATCAGATGGTCGGAGCTGGAACCGGCATTGTAGAATCAAAGAACACTTGTTCTGTATAAGGATTGCCTCAAGCCCAATATATACATTCGATGACGGAGATTGAATCATCGAACCACATACATGGAACCTGTCTGACGTTAATGTAATTCATAAGGAAGCTTTTGGCTGTTTACCAGGTACTAGGCAGGGAATTATCGATAAAAACAATGAACAACATGTATTGACGAGAGACGTTATATGGATTCGATTCATTGCGGCTGCGCTTGCTTGGCCATGTCGTTCGAATGGATGAGTATGCTCCGGTGAGACGGGTATTTGTTGCGGTGATCTGCGGAAGTCGGCGAAGAGCACGATCTTGTTTGCGTTGGAAGGAGCAAATCGAGGAAGCCCTGTCATCGATTGGTGTGACCAATTGGCGTAGGCGCACAAGAAGCAGAGGCGCCTGGAAGGATGTGTTAAGGCAGGCCGAAAACCGTTAATCGGGATGTTAATGGCCCATTAAGTAAATAAGTAAAACAAATTGTATGGTTGCACTACTATAGCACACCCACACGACAATAATAATATTTCCTCAATCTCGGTTTTGGTACTTATGTCCGCCATATAATTTCCTTCATGCCTTGGCAATCATACCATGGTATCACGGTGATACTCTGTCTGTTGGACGCCGCCTTAGCGAATTTTACGACCTCAAACTGCAATAGATTTGTTTACTTTTCAAAACGTTATGAAATTTGCAATAAAACCCAATTGACTCATGACTTCCATAGAGTCCTATGGCATGAGTAACTGATTACCAGGTAAAAACTATTTTTTTATTCCATTCTAATAATTTGCGGTTTTTTCTTCAGCAATCTCTACCTCTGCCTGAAACACTCATTCATTCACTCACTCATCTCGCTTGCTTACTCTCTCCCACTTTGTTTACAAATTCAAAAAAACCTTCAAGCACCTAAATTATCCGCTCTCTTTACACAGAAGAGCGTAAAATTAGAAACCCACTCTCACACAAAACTTACCTGCATGCTAAGGGAACGAGCGGTAATGTTTGCTTGATGGAGGGACGCAAGTTCTGGTTGCGTTTCTCTGGCCAGACATGATCAAATTTAAGTTTCAAACCATACTGGGGTATGGCGGTAATTTCATTATGCTGTAATTCCTCATAATTGGCACTGACCGAATCCATGGTGGCGGTGTAGTACGATTTAATGTTTTAACGTTTGCCAACTTTTGTAATGCAATTTTAATCGTATTTTTATGGTATTTTATGTTGTTGCTGCTTTTTCTCGTTTCTGTTAAATAAACACGCAATGTTTTGTTTTTCTTTGGCTTTTATCGGGTTTTGTTTGATTTTGTATTTCTAAACAAGTGGCAATTAAATGGAATTTTGTTGTTGTTTTAGTATTTTCGTTTGTTTGTTCTTTTTTCTTTTCTGTTTCACTGGCCTCTTAAGAGTAGGTTGGTTCTCAATGAGCTATTTTGCTACCTGCCATTTATAGTATTTATTTATTATTAATAATGGCCGTTGTTGTTGTTGTTGGCCAATACACAAAAAAATATTTTTGTTTTGTTTTACTTTCAATTCATGACTTTCTTGTTTTTATTTTCAACAAAATATTTGCTTAAGTTATTAAAAATAAATAATTTTCTTTCTTTTGCACTTTAAAAACACAAACAAACGCCAAAACAAAAATTAAAATATTTTTGTTGACATTTAACGAAATTACACACACGCACACAAGCACACTCTCTGTTATAAATGCAGTAGCTTTGCTCTTTTAATAATGTATACTCACAAACAACGTACCGTTAGCTCTCACGTACACGAAACTACTGATGGCATTACTAAACTTTTAGTGAGCATTTAGTGTTAACACTAAACACAAAACAATAACAACATAAACAGCGGCAGAGAAAGAGAGTGAGAGTATTATGCACGAGTACCAGTGTTGAAAAATTCAGTACTTTTGTATTTTTTAGTACTTTTTCATTTCAAAAATACCAAAGCACTCCCGCTAAGCTTACAGTACTTTTTTCATCAAATTCGTTTTTGTTCGTTCAAAAAATAAATATATATATATTAATAAATAATTCGCACATTCTTTTTCCGCGTCTTAAGTTTATTAAGTAAAAATTATGCCGCGTTTATTTAATGTACTATGTGGTATGTGTGTCTAATAAGTAGTTACAAGTTAAAGTAGCCTTATTAGACGCCCAAAGACCACTGTTCAACCCCAGGTTCGGACAAAACAACAACAAAAACATAATGGGATGTGTTGTATGGAATGTTGTTATTGTGTTTTGTTCGCTCGCTGCTGTTAGAAAGGCAAGTAAAATTTTTTATGAAGTGTGGTGAATTTTATGGTTGTGGTGAGTTTCTAATGTGGTGAGTTTTTCCAAAATGTGGAGAATTTATCCGGTGTGGTGAATAAAATCGAAGTATGGTGGGTGTCTAGTGTGGTGAGTTCTTCCGAAAAGTGGTGAATTTATCCGGTGTGATGAATACAATCGAAACTCACCAAAGTGCCGTTATTCGAAATGGGTACTGTATTACCATAAATACACGTACTATATATCGTGATTTGAACGGTGTGTGTCTAGAAAAAGTAATTTTCCAACTGTTAGTGGAGGCATTCACCAATATGTCTGGGTAAAACAATGTTGCCATTGTGTCATTCTATTTAAAGTTCCAAAAAATTAAACGAATTTTTTTATTCCCAAAATGCTTTTGCAAAAAGGTACTCTTTCAGTTATAGTTCAGTACTATTTCAAAATTTCAATTTTGCAACACTGACGAGTACTAAAAAACAAGCAACAGCTGTTTTACTGTAAACACATTGTCTGTTTATAAGGTTTTAGAAGCTTTGTTAAGCAAAACAGCTGGGAAAAGAGTGGCTCAGCCAGGAGAAAAATTAAAGAATAGGGGGAAAACAAATAAATTTAAATCGAAAGACAATTAACAACAAATCCCTGTATATATCTTAATTGTTAACAATTGTTAACACCAAAAAGCATGTAAAATATTGCAATCCTTAGTATTTCTGCCCTTTAGAACATTTCAGTGTACATTGTTAAAAAAGAAAAGCATACTTTAAGGCGAGTGTATTACACAAAACCATCAAAAATGGCTCTCAAACTGTAATTTGAATTGGGACCGTTATTTTTTAAATTTCAATTTAATTAAATTTAAGCAATTATTCGGAAAATAATCTATTTTTTAACAAAAGACAAACCGCTTTGGAGATATGCCAGAGGTAGCTATAATCGGACACCATTTCCCTCGAACTTCCACAGCAATGGAGACAATACTTCCCCTTGAGGACTTCCCATATATACTTTTCTTATAATCTCAACGTTGCTTTTTGATGTTTTGTTATCGATAACCATCTCGCAATATTTTATTCTATAACTGACCTTTAATTCTTATAAATTGTAACCGTTTGCTATTTTATCTTTAACCTGCATCAAACAGCTTAAACTTCCGCATAAATTTAACTCCCCCACATAAATTGATTTTAGTATAAGAAAAGTAACTCTAATACTACTTTCTCATCAATCATCGTGTTGTATTCTTAACGCGCTGATGACTCCTCTCCAAAATAACTGTCAATTTTTGATACGTAAACAACCAATTCCATCAATAGGCACATGCACACACACAATGAGAGAAGGAATGAAACCCATGAACACACATTGCTTTTTTATTGTTAAGCATGTGAAGTTAACAAACCAAAAATAACACAAGCCAGTAAAGACGAGAACAACAACTACAGCAACAACAACAACAATAAACCGCATATAAACATAAACAAACATGACTCGCAAACTGCTAAACATCAATGAACATTGAAGCCAATTTAAACAAAATTTTATGCAAATTCCACCACACGGCCACAAGTTTTAATATTCAGTGGTTTGGTTTGGGATTTATTTTCTTTCGCAGATCTAAATGCACACAGTAACCGCAAGTAGTGAGTCAAAATGTCAATTATCTGTGAAAGAAAATAACACGAAACATGTAAGCAAAGGAAAGGTAAAGAGAGAAAAAAGAAAATCTCGAAAAACCGAAGAACAGGAATCACTTTTCATGTTAAACTGTTTGTACGAAAAGTTGTTGTTCTTCTGGTCTTCTTTTAAATTTTTGACCACACTTATCAATACAGCCAGCCTAGCTGACTAGCCATTCCTGTAAACCATAGTACAGACAGACAGACGTTTCGTAGCAAGCCAAAAAATAACTGATCATGTTACAATTACCATAAACAGAAGGTGATGTGATGTGATGATATTGAAGAAGGAGTTACCGCTAACGATAACGACGGCGATTGGGAAAACAACACCATAGAACCCTGTTGACACACACAAGCTTACCTATACAAAGTCCAAAAGATGATATTGAAGTACGAAGAGTATACCGCTAACCAGGAAAGAAGAAGTTTTCAACAAAATTGTACAAAAAATATTTTCAGGTTTCGCCTGAGTTTACACTTCTATTGAACTGCTGGCGTTGCTGCTGTTGACTCCTTTAGTACTTTGGCTAATACGAGCAACATGCCAATGTAAATTATGTAAATTGCCTGAGAAATAAACAGTAGTTTTTTAACAAACAAGACAATTTGTAAAGTTCACAACAAAATAATGATAAGAATCTAAAAAATGTCTGAGAATTTTTGGCAATTTTGGGAATGCTCTTCTTCTTCCGCGAAAACAAAACAACCAAGAGGAGGAACACTTCTTATGGCAGATAATTAACTAAAACACGACAGAAAAGTACTCTAAAGACGACTGTCATAAATAGTCTTGGAAATGGTTCCAATCTTGGCTTGAATTGCTTTGAAGAAAGGAATCATGAAACTCGGTTTTAACTAGTAGACCTGAGTAAGAGATCTTAGCTTGGAAATTTAAAATCCTAGTAAAGAAGAAACGGACGGAAAAACGGACAAAATTAATTTTTACACCCAACATACTATGTAAGTTCCTGTCTGTTAAATTAAATCCTTATCGTTTCTCATCAGACGTTTAAAACAGGGCTAAGAGAAGAAGAAGATAAAAAGAGAAGTAGACTTCAGTATTTAAATTGTGACAGCTTTTGGAATTTAATCTTATCGATAAAATCTTGTGATTATTGTGCTATAATAACATCAACAGAATACATAACGAACGATTGATGGTAAGTGAACTGAGGCGCAATGTAATAACTGGCTATTGTTGCTGGATAAAATGCGTACATATGTATATTCGCATAGCCAGACATTGTAAAACCTGTAATATGATGTACTTGAGCTTTTAAATGGGAACCCCCCATTGATTTACAGCCTGTTACATGGAGTCAGAGAGTAATGCATGAGATCATATGCTTTCCAGGCGGTTATTTTCATGCATTAATGCATTTAAATATGAAAATGAAAGGTTATTTGACTTCAAGGTATCAAAAATGTTACGCCTTCTTTTTTTTGGGGATTTGTTTTATATGAAATGTTTTTACATTAACCCGCATCTTAAGATAATTGCTATTATTAAGAATAATTTAATTAAAATTTCTATATTTACCTTGTTTTTATGGTATACATAGCATAAAACATAATTTTTTAATTAAAATAACGATTTAGTTACAGTTTTTAACAATTTTAAACGATTTCAAGCAAAAAATCCTTTATATTGTAACACAATGCCTTAAACGGACAATGGCAACACCTTTATTTCATGCTTTCTTTTTAATTATTGTTTGTAAACAATCACAAATGTGCCCATTAGTACGAAACTAGAGCCAGACAACAACAATTTCTTAAGCAAGCAAAGCATTTACATCGTATGTGCGGCTTACATACATACGTGTGCTCTATTAGTGAGATTAAAATCTCCTTGCATGTAATTGTTCTTGTCTTTCCTTGTTGCTTAGCCGAAAACAGTTGTATTGTTGTTATTCTTTATTTGCATAATCTCTCAATCTACATATTGTCTCAGTTATGTAAAGCAAAACAATTGCTCTGCTCTTTACGTTAAGTGAAGCCAGTTTCGTGTTATTAAACGGAATTCAACGTTTTTATACGCTTATTTAGGCAAAATAAACACTTGACAACATTCTTTTTCAGTAATTTTAGTTCTTTTTACGCATTTTAATGGCGGTCGGTAATTGTTTTGTGTAAAATCAGTGTTTTTTTTTTAGTGATCTTTAAATTGTTTTAGTGTATAAACCAAAAATATTAATTATTAAATACATATAAAAACAATAATTCAATAAATCAAGTGATAAAAAACATGTTAAAATCTATTTGTTGGCTTTTGTTCGCCATACCTTCTTATAAGAAGAATTTCTGCATAGTAATGGGTGTGTGCTTAAAGGAGAAAAAGAGAGGGCGAGTATGGAAGTTCTTCAAAGTAACAAACAGGTGAGTTTTGTGGCATATTTTTTTATTCCAATAAAGTTAATTCAACACATATATATATATAAAGCTATAATTTCCATGAAACTTTAATTACTTTTTAATGCATTGTGTACGAAATATTCTCTCGATTGTTTGCAAAAGTCAATCCTTTTGAGACAGTTGCCGACAACATTTTCGCACATTTAATGCGTTATTTTGGCCATGACGATGAATGTTAATTTTCAATAACGTCGTCAAATCGCATGATATTGGTGGCCAATAGACGCAGACAAAACGTGTGTAAGACGTGGTATTGCCTTGTTCAAACCACAAACCGTCTATAATTTTCAATTGAAGGCCAAAAAAAAAAAAAAATTCGTTTATCATATGACCGTATGACCGTATGCGCTTTGAATTAAGGGTGCTGTTTTTTAATAAATGCGACCCAGATGAGTCAAATTGCTGAGAATGTCGTGAAATTGAGAAATTCGGTAAACTTTCTCTAACCAATAAGTATATTTTGATAAAATATACATAGGTATACTCCCAGTCTTTTAAAATTTCTTTATAATCTTGCCAATTTTGGAAACAATTGGGGCGCCCTCAGCTGAGTCGATGCCTCTGTATCCTAACAGTTTATCCATAATACCGATGCTCGAAGTAATAATATGTAGTTGTCTCACTACATTAATTACCGATATCAAAAGCGCCCTCTGTATCAAGAATAAGGGTCAGAGAATATGCTAAGCAGATCATTATGTGCTTAACAAGTAGAGACGTTTTTATAAACTTACCATTCATTTCGGTATGTTGCGTCCCTAAATTAGTACGTAAAATCCAATATATAGATGGCGGTGTTTCTAGGCAACAACAGCCAGCAACCCTATCAGTCTAGAATTGAAGCAAAGCAAAAAATAGAAACCGAATAAGAAGTAGTAGTTGAACTTAAGTCGCCGTTGACTAGTCGGCAGTGAGTTGGCTTATTAGACGCGTGCTTGGGGTTCAAGGCCCAACGAATTACAAAAAAATTTCTTCAACGACTTTCTCAGAAATATGTCGTTCAGCGTACGAAATTAAACGGTAGGTACCGCCACTTATGGATAAAAATTAACTCTCACAACACGTGTGGTGTGAGAAACTACGTCAAATAACTAGAACTTAAGTGAACGAAAAACCAAAAATATATTCTTTACATCAAAATAAAATGTAATACAGTGCGTTAAGAAGTCACCGTGGTCTAGTAGATAGTGTGTTGACTTATTAGACGTGAGGCGACTTCCTCTCAGCAGATTTCTGGCAAAAACTTTGAGAGTAAATAAAATTGCCGTGAATAGTTTCTCAAAAATCTGTCGTTCGGAGTCGACTTTAAACTGTAGGTCCCGCCACTCATGTATAAAAATTAACGCACATAACATAAGTGGTGTAAGAAACTAGGTCCATAATCCTGACTAAAGGGTTGTAATGACCAATTATGTATGTATGTATGTGTGTACAGAGCGTTAAAGAACTAATGGTGCGCTACGTCTTACAACTCATAAGTATTGTCTTGAAAAAAAAAACTGTTTTTTTCTTAGAAAAATAAAAAGAAAAATGTAATCAATGAAAGTCTATAACTAAGTGTGTAATTAAGTATTAACCAAATGCCATAAACTTTTCCCGCTATAATTAATAATCAATAAATGTAATCAGTAATCGGTTAAATAAGCCAATAATAATCTCGTCAATAATTGTTTTAAATTGAATCCCTCCTTCTCTCTCTCTCTCTCTCTCTCTTTGCTTCTATGTTTATAATATTTATTAGCGTTTAATCTAATAACCCGTCTATTAAATTAATCTCTTGATGATGTTTTTGTAAACACCTCTTTTCATCTCTTTATTGTTGTTATTATTGTTGTTGTTTGCCAGAAATCGACATAATAAAAAACATCTCATAATTAACGGTTTAAATTACTATCATTAGCGAGATGAAATGAAAGAAAAAAGCAAAAGAAAAACCTACTTAATCTTAAACTGTTTTAATGTTACCGTTTAGCAGCAATTTTCTTTGTTTTAATAATTTTCTTTACAATAAATGCTCCGCTGCGGCTGTTGCTCTGTAGGCCAGCAAAAAAGCATTTGGCCAAGAGGCTTAAACATGTTTTTTTTTGTGTGTGTCTGTTTTCACCATATCTCCTCTATATTTATCATTACATTCCAACAGGTACCTGTACTCCTCGTATACTTGCATGTAGTATTTCTAGTCAGTTTTTTCCTGTTTCTTCTCTCTCTGAAATACATATTTTCTTTTCGATAAAGAGTTGGGAATGTTTAGTTTTATTAATTTTTTACAAGCTCTAATATTACGTAATTGATATTGACAGACACTTTCCAAACAACATCACAAGAAACAGACAGAAAAAGTGCATGGAAAACTGCATCTTAGATTTTGATTTTAGTGTTCTAGAAAATATTGCCTCAACACTATTTCCATTGCCAACAATTTATAGCGTCTAAGACAGTCTTCAGTTGATTGCTAAGTAACCATACCCTTTACATTGTGTGTGTTCACACATGATAACCTCGAACAGGATTTTTACGGCTGATCTCTTAATCAGACACGGCACAATCGAGTCTGAGCCAGTCACTAGTTGATTGCTAAGTAATCATACTCTTAACATTGTGTGTGTTCACACATGATAACCTCGAACAGGATTCTTATGGCTGATCTCTTAATCAGACTCGGCACAATCAAGTTGTCTGTATGGGAAATCTCTTGAAAAGCCTACAAGCTAAGGATTTGATTTAGGATTTCCTTAATACCAAATAAAATGCTTCAAATATGGCTAAGGTAGAGCAGCAACTCTAACCAATATATACGACTGTACTGACCTCAATCTATGCGTATAAGTTATCCTCTTCAATCCTGTTGCCCTGACAAACTACAGTCTTTTGTAAATTACAATCTTCAGACCCCCTGTCTAGTTCTCAATAAAAGACCAAACGGTTTAAACAGAACTAAAAATCTTCAAAAAGTAAAACACAGTAGTCCACTATGTTTTTTGGATACAGTGTTGACAGGTAGCATTTGGTATGCATCACCATAGTCATCAAACACTGGGCATGTAACACTTTATCCTCGGGGCATAATTGAGTTTGTCAACTGATATGTAAAGGACGATTCTAAAAGAGATGTTATTTGTCAATTTTCCAATAGCTACCCCTAATACTTGAGTGAGATCTCCACCAAATCAGGCAGGACGTATATGCAAGAGGTGAAGAGCAGTCGACTTCTCTGCCACTACTTTGTATCTGCAAGACCAATACGTTTCACATGAGTAACTAGAATGCCAGTAATAACTCCAGAAAGGCTAGTAATATCCAACAACTAAGCTAAGCGTGCACATTTGTAGTTTGAGGAGACCACATTTGTTGCTATATCCTGCCCGCATCTGTAACCGTTCACGAGGGGTTATCGGAATCTATTACTGGGTTAGAAATTCAAAACCCAATGGGCTTCCCCAAGTAGAGAACACTTCAGAATGTTTAATGATTGTGTCATGCCACATTTATGGCTGAACAAGCCTGGAAGCCTGGAATATCTTCATCAAGTTGAGCTCTAACCATGGTCTGCCTACAAAGTACAGTGCTTTGTAAGGTAGTGCTTGCAGGTTTGACATGCCGTGTGTACTCTAAGCGTGTGATGTGTTCTTAGATTGTGTCGTTTTGAATATCATCTCCTAATAACTCCACTTTTCTCGCAACTCTTTACATTTTAAAAAGACATTAAAAAACAATTTCAAAGCAATTTGATCATATGGCTGGGGATACGAATATTGCGCATGCTTAACATGGTTATTGCGAATATTGAGTGGGTTGTCAATTATGTTCACTCTCTGATTACAACAGACTTCTCTATGTCTTTGACTTTTTCTTCTTGTTCTTCTTTTTGCGAAGCTTGAAATTGTCCACATTTCAAGCCACATCTGTCTGTCTGGCAAGTTGAGAAACCAACACACTAGCATTGGAAAGACTTTCTTCATCTTTTCTTAACACCGAGTTTAAATAATAATCTTCGCTAAACAAGTAGTTGCATAGAAAATAATTGTGGCTTGTTGCTGTTGGCTGTGGCAGCAGCAGCAGCTACTTTTGAAAATAGTCTGTCATTATGTGGCAATTGACTTTTAAATGCCTGCACATGTCTTGCATATTTAAGTGGGTTAAAAAATTATTTACATTTGGCTTGAAGTCAAAGCACCATCACCATCACCATCACCACCAACAACTAGCTCCATAGCTTTAATACCAGGAATTCTTTTTTTTTTGCCAGAGTTTAAAGTAGACAACATATGCATTGTTTTGTTCGAATGTAATGTAATAATGAATAAGAGATGTATGCATGAATGTAGTTCTTGTTATTCTTTCATTTGACTGTGTTGCATTGGCTTATTGTGATTGACAGATTGTAACAATTGAGTTGTCAGAACACGAAGACAAAGTAGGAAGTCAGAATGACAGCAGAAACGTAGTGAGACAATTCAAAAGAAAAAATGTGCTGCTGAATTAAATTTTTAATGAAATAGTTGTTGGGGGTCATATTTAAATGATAAGAGAACTCTTTCAATGTAAATTAGGTTAGATAAGGTGGTCGACATTCCAGTGTTTGTTAAAATACAGAGAATGAATTAAGATCGCATAATATCTGCAATGACAACTTGGCCTACAGTGGCTAGAGGCCACATACTCTTTTAAGAGAGGAACCATTCTGTATATTGGGTCCGCCAAATAACTTTTTTTTGTTGAAAATGCTTTAAAAAAAACTACTGAATATTTTCTCAAATTTCTTTTTTTTATTTGAAAGTACAATTCTTCCGGTTAATAATGGAAAATAATTTCATTCAAATGGCTGCCCCGGCTGGCCATGCAGTAGCCTACACCAGAAGATGCCAATTTTGCCTTTTCAGATGAAGCTCATTTTGATCTTGGCGCGTATGTGAACAAGCAAAATTGTCGCATTTGGGGCACAGAAAACCCGCACGCATACTTTGAAAAGCCCACGCACTCAAAACGAGTCAATGTTTGGTGCGGATTTTGGTCCAGAGGCATAATTGGGCCATTGTTCTTCCAAATGGAGCAAGGAGTGGTCGTTACAGTCAATGGCGATCGTTATCGGGCCATGTTGAACGAATTTTTGTTCACAAAAATTGAAGAGGACATTGGCAACATTTGGTTTCAACAGGACGGCGCTACGTGCCACACAGCCGAAGCTACACTCGATGTTTTGCGCCCTGTTTTTGAAGATCGCACTATTAGCCGCAGAGCTGATGTCGTTTGGCCAGCTCGAAGCTGCGATTTGACACCGTTGGACTATTATTTGTGGGGTGCCGTCAAAGATAAGTGTTACGCCGACAGAGACAATTGACGCTTTAAAGGACAATATTCGTGAAGCCATTGGTGAAATACAGCTGCACACAATCGATAATGTGCTTAAAAATTGGACGGATCGTGTAGGCTACTACATGGCCAGCCGAGGCAGCCATTTGAATGAAATTATTTTCCATTATTAATCGGAAGGATTGTACTTTCGAATAAAAAAGAAATTTGAGAAAATATTCAGTAGTTTTTTTAAAGCATTTAAAAAAAAAAGTTATTTGGCGGACCCTGTACTGTAACATTTTTACCTTTTAAAAACCTTTATTTCAAACGTATATTTAAAAAAAAAATTAAAAATTTCGCGTTTAGTTTTAATTAAAATTCTTTATTATTCGTACAATTCTGTGTGCCACTGTTCACAACTTGATGTATACAACAACAATTGCTTTTCTTTGTTATACCTCTGTTTACATCCTTTGCATAAACAATAACAATTACTAGACAATTATTCGACAAATCTTTGTATCGGAGATCTTCATTACTACGATTACTCTCTTCAAACAAACCGCGTCTTCACACAAGACTGACTGAACTTCACTAATTCAGTCGTCTGCTTTGCCTTGCCTTTTATATGGCAAAGTAAACAGTCTGCGGAATGTTCTTGAAGGCGAATGTTCATGACTTCGCCTTCTCGAAATCTCTATAAATGTAAACATCGTTGTTTACATTTATTATTGTAGCGTTGTTGGTGTATTTTTGTTTACTTGTTTGCCATTTTCTTATGCTGGTGTTTGTTGTTGTACTTTTGTTTACTTGTTTGCCATTTTCTTATGCTGGTGTTTGTTGTTCTATTAGGCAGTAAGATAATTTGTAAACAGGTTTGTTTACTGCATTGTTTTGTTTTTGTAGCTTTTGTTTATAATTCTAATGTTAAGCGATGTAAAAGCAAAACACCAGGATCTAGATTTTTCATTAAGAAGGAGGGAAATTCAATAAATTACTAACCTTTTAACCTTCTTTTGTATATTTTGATGCCTGCAACAATCTGTAACAGCTTTTGTTTGCATGCAACGTAGGGCATTATATGGATCTCCTATTTCTCTTTCACTATAAGCCCGATAGCATCTATGACAACATTTATATTTTCATAATTATGCATATTAACTTGGGAGCATAAATCTTTAAAACATTTTTTCTTTGTAGATAATAATTTGACTCGCGTATTATGCTCGTATTATGATCGTAAATTATAACCAATCAAGTGTCATATTAAAAACCAAAGAAAGAAAAAACAAAGACAAGAGAAAGAAAAAGTCATTGTAATACAAATTATTATCCGGTTAACAATTTAATTAAAATTTCTTTTTGGTCTGGCTCCTATGCTCTTCCAAAGTTCATTAAATGGAGAAGTTTATGTCTCCTCTCAATGGCACTTCTAGAGGCCAATTATAATAATTATTGTAATAATTTATGATTTTTTCTTTTCTACTCTTTTAAGCTCTATTCGAACCAAAGGCCAAAAGAAGAATAGCCTCTCTCCCTATAGCAACTAAATGTCTTCATAGTGCAACTCTGCAACCGCACATATGCATGTCCAACTGCCCAACTGTAGACAAAGTCATCTGAGCAGATGTGAATGAAACATTTTTATTAAATGCCATGCCATACTATACCATGGTATACGAGGGGCATATGCTATCACATATGCATATGCATATTAGTGCCTTTAAAAAGATTGACTATATGAATGACTTACTGACCGCCAGTTGGTTTCATATTTCCAGCATGCGTATGCCCCTCTAGAAAGGGCGGGGGCATTACAAAAGCAATCAAAATATAAAAGATCTTCTGGCATCATATAATCATAGAGTCAGTTCAGTTGGTTTTTATTCATTTTATTTTGGTTTGAAGTGTTTAAAGGTCTTCTCTTTAGTTGGTTTCCTGTTTTTCGTTTTTGTTTTTTAATTTCAAATCTTAAAAATCTTCGCCGTAATTCATATTGCAATAAATGGGGGAATTTTTTTTCTTTTTGCCAAGTATTACAAAATCAAATGGGGGGAAGGTATCCCTATAGTTTAAACTTGCTATGAAAGTCAAAATAACAAAACCTTTGTTCTCCTCAAGATAGCCAGATTAGCCTAGGCTAAGTTAGTTTAGATGGCGATTGTTTAGTATTTTTTTCTTTATTTATAGTGCGCCTTCACTTTAATCGATTATTTGCCAAGGTGTTTACCTGGTTCCAGGTCATGTTATGACATCATTTCTTTGGTATTCTCAAAGCAAGGTCGCCGTAGCCAATTAGGTAGTGTTTTGGCTTACAGGGCGGCTGATATATAATGCAACAAAGTAAAGCGCTATATTTTTTTAATTTTTTTTAAATTTTATTGTTCAAAAGCAAAAAATGTTGGAAATAACATCAAATTTTAGAATCAGTTTAGATTTGTTCGAATCGGCAACCTTTGGTACGAATTATGGCCTTCAAACGGCCGACAGAGCCATCACATCATGCACGAAATTGGCTCTGCGGTATTTTGGCCCATTCCCGGCGAAGCGCCGTCTTGAGATGATCGACACTTTGGTATTTTTTAGTGAGCATGTTACTCTCCAAAATGCCCCAGGCGCAAAAGTCCAACAGATTGAGATCCGGAGATTTTGGTGGCCATTGTGCGGTAGAAATGAAGCGAGGAACCTCCTTTTTAAGCCATTCTTGGTTGACGCGTGCTGAGTGCGGTGGTGCTGAGTCCTGTTGGAATGTCCATGGTCTGCGGCCGAAATGTTTGTCTGCCCAGGGCTTCAATACTGTCTTTAAGACATTTTCCTGATAATATTCGGCATTTATTTTGACCCCACGGTCGATTAATATGAGCGGGGAGCGACCATCGGCCGTTACGGCTGCCCACACCATTACCATCGGCGGCGCTTGAGTTCTGGTGGCCAATTGCAGTTGTAAATTTTCAGCTGACCTCTTTGGCAAGTAAACCCGATCATTTTGTTTGTTCACAAACTGCTCAAGTTGCCATGGCTTCGGTAATTGGCCACTTTCGTGCTCTTTCCAGTCTAACTTTTTTTGTCCATCGGTGAGCTCTTGCACTTTTTGGAACTTCAATGGCTTTAGTCCAAGCTCATTTTTCAATGTGTGTTGCATCCGTTCTCGCGATATGTTCAGCTCACGAGCAATTTTTCTACCACTGCGGCGTGGATTTCGATTAAATCTGGCCTTCACTTTTCGGATCATTTCTGGTGTTTTTAGACGCGATGCAACACTGCCAGTATCACGGTAACGAGCAATAAAAGATTTATTCACATTTAAATGCTGGAGGGCTCTAACGATAGCCACCTGTGGTTTTCGAGCCAAATATAAAGCAATTACACTATCACGCTTGAATTCCATCACGAATAACTCTTTTTCTGAATGCAATAGATCAAAATGCTTTTGTAAGCTTGTAAATAATAAAATGAACTGTCACTGGAATAAATCTGACAGCTGTCAGACCAGCGGTTTACAAATGATAACAACCTGAAGTTGGTTGCAATACATATCAGCCATCCTGTATAAGACGAGAGCCCGTGGTTCAACTCCTGACTCAGACATTTCGAACAAAAAACGCAAAATAAAAAAATATTTCTTTCGGCGACTTTCAGCCTAAAGAGCTAAAAAGTTTTTCAAAAAATTTGTCATTCGGAGTTGAAATTAAATAGTAGGTACCGCCACTCATGTATAAAATTAACACACACAACAGGTCTCCTTTTTCCGGTATCACAACCAGAAGTTGAGTTCATTGTGACAATAACAGATCCTATTATTCACATGTCACAGTTGAGCTATGGCTGCCAGCGGGTTATTGTCGTGATTAAGACAACTTCCAGGAGACCTTGAACCTTGCTTTTCAGAATATAGTAGGTTTTCAATATCTTTTAGTTGAACCGTTTCGGTTGAGTTGTGGTTATTGGAGTGTGAACTCTGACCCTGACATGATATTATCTCTTCCAAGTTGTTGGATTACACAGTAAATGTGCGATGATGTCCAATTCTATTTTTTGTTCTCAATGAAATCTCTTCGCTGCAAATATAAATACAGGCTGGAAGTGGTTTTAATACATACATAATTGGTCATTACAACCCTTCAGTCAGGATTACGACCCAGTTTCTCACGGTTTCAATAACCCTGACTAACTTACCAAGCCTGACTAACTACCCTAGCCTTTGTCCAGCAGTTATCACATCTTATCAGCATGTGGTTTGTCTTATTGTAAATCCTTATGCCATGGGGTTCCCAGTAAACACTGGAGTTTATTCAATTTAATAATTATTTTCTTAAGGTATCCTTCCTTTTTTCATGTCTTGCAATGTTTTCCCTCGCCTCGCCAAGTGTTGTAGTTGACTATCTGGCTTATTGTTTTAGTACTTAATGCTGTGGCCCATGATTTTGATGGACACGTTGTTGATTGCATTTAATTCTTCTATGCAAATTATATTATTTAAGATTCTTTGATATTAAATTATACGCTCGTCTTAAGATTTATTTTTGATTATCACGCTGTCTTATCATGCCATTTTGGAGCCAATAAGTGAAGGATATTATGGGGCTAAAGAGCAAATTAAGAATTGGCCAATAGAGATGGTTATTAATCGATACTATTCGTTTTCTCCTACTAAGAAAATGTTTAAAAAACGATGTAATCAACACATCGTGTGGACTTTTCTAGTATTTCGTCCCAGTTTGCTAAAAACAATAGGTCAGGCATTGGATATCGGCGACTAGAAGCATTGTTAGCCGCTGCCTATTTATCTGTAAACTATTCCCTGACTTTCATAAGCCTTTCTCTGACTTTCCTATGCCTTTTGCATGTATTTTGTGTGCCTCGTTTAATTCCAGTCCAAATATTGCTTTAGTCTTGCTTAAGTCCTAACTTAATCTCACCTATAATTTACTTAAGTAATGACTATATTTTGCTTAGACACTTTCTAAATTTAGACTGTTTATAGCTTCCATATCTTATCTATCTCTGACTTGCTTAACCTCATCTTTCAATCTCTTTTCACAAATTTGTTGTTGTCATTTCAGAAATTCATCTCGCCTATAATTCACTTAAGTGATGACTATATTTTGCTTACACACTTTCTAAATTTAGTTTTTGTTTATAGCTTCCATATCTTATCTCTCTGACTTACTTAACCTCATCTTTCAATCTCTTTTCACAAATTTGTTGTTGTCATTTCAGAAATTTATTACCTCCTAAACAAACAAATTATCAATGATTTCATTACCATAATTCAATAGAATTCTCGGTGATGACCCTTTCCTTTTACAACAACCAACCAACCAACCAAACTGTTGGGAACAGCCACTTAAAATTCTAAGATCGTAACTCCTATTTTGAAAGAATTGTTGTTGAACCTTTTTTTTTAAATTATTTTTAGAATTTTGAAAGAAAATCTTGTTTTTTTCCTACTCCTAGAATACCTAGAGTGTTCAAATAAGCCGCCGCTTCTTTTAAGTTAAACTACAATATCCACCCGTAGTGACATTAAATGCACACACGAAATTAATAAAACTGTATTGGTTCTAACCAAAACTAGACCGACCTCCTCATAACCGATCGTCAATGTTATACATGAGCACGCATGCGCTGTGAACAGTGCGTGTGAAAACACTTGTAAACCTTTCAACGCATTTTGTCTTTTGTCTGTCAATGTGTCTGCTGCTCTCTAGGCCTGCTCATAAGCTTTTTTTTACATAAAGACACATGGAGACATAGCCAGACACCGAGAGACAGACCACCCTGGGTGTTTAGAATTCTTTGTGTTCTTTTTATAGAAATTCGTGTGTGTGTGTGTGTGTGTGTGTAATGTTTACTTTTGTTACGGGAGGGCTTCTTTGGTAAATTCCAATCATTATCGATAATTTAAGTTTGTTTTTGTAGAAAAAGGTGATCATTTAAATACAAAGATTTTCCGGAGAGGAAGAATTCTTCTCTTTTTCTCTGTGTATTCTTTTAGCCGTAAATTTTAAAAACATGGCTCGCATTTGTTTTCTGTTGTTTGTATTTGTATTTGTATTTGTAGACAATATGACTTAATTGTTATTTGTTTGACAGGGGCCCCTAAACGTTGTTTGCTTAATTTGAATATTTATTGAAAAAGGAGTTGTTTGTCTATTTAAATTAATCGATGAGCAGTCACTTGGCTTAGAAATGAAGATAAATTAGATGAATTCATTTAAAGAAGGCGGGAATAAAAAATTTTTTTTCTTTTATTGGAGACCTTCGCACCTTCGGACGATTGTCATATCATTCTTAAGAATTCCCATATAATCTAGGACCCAGAAGAGGGCAACTCTATTCTGTTTACTTAACTGATTCAATTTATTCAGACTGTCGAGTGCTGAAATGGCGCCTTGACTGTCGGATGGTATTGCTATGTTCTGGGACCAAAAACTCCTGCTTTTATTTCAAGATCCGTTCTTGTTTTTCACAAAATAGTTCCTCTGTTAAGTGAGTATGCAGCAGGCTCGAAGTCTCCATATTCTAGTAGATAGTATGTTAGCTTATGAGACGTGAGGCCATGTTACAAACCCCAGTTCAGACATCTCCAACAAAGGAGGTTAGGTTAGGTTAGGTTAGGTTAGGTTAGATGACGTGTACTTGTCAATTAAGACAAGTACAGTACCCGGAGGTCGAATTGACCCATTGTACAACGTCCTACTTTCTCACACCACTTATGTTGTGTGTGTTAATTTTATACATGAGTGGTGGGACCTACAGTTTAAAGTCGACTCCGAATGACAGATTTTAGAGAAACTTTTTCATGGCAATTTTATTTACACTCAGAGTTTTTGCCAGAAATCTGCTGAAAGGAAGTCCCCGAAGGAATACTTTTTGTATTTTTTCTTGATGTCTGGCCTGGGGCTCAAACCCTGGCTTTACTTCCAATAAGAAAACACACTACCTACTTGACTACGGCGACTTCATCTCCAACAAAACGAAATAGGAAAACAATAGTTCTTTGGCGACTTCCTCTCGGTAGATTTCAGCTCCCAGATTACTCCATTCATTTTTGTTACAAACCTTCGTTGCGAAGAACTTCTCAAAATCCTAGAGTATACTGGTTCAGTCCAGGCGACAGTTAAGCAAAGAGCTGTCACCCTATTGCTATTGTTCCGAAATCTCGTAATGAATTTCATATTAGACTTGTCTCCCATTAACTTAACCAGAGCCTCTCAAGTTTTCGTCTTCGCTGCCATGCGCAGTGGATTTAGATCTAACAGAACTTCCAGCGCCGCTGTAGGGCAGGTTCTCAATGCCTCTTAAATGCTAATGTATGCTAGTCTCTGTATATTGTACAACTCCTATTGAGCTGTTTGTAGAATCGTTCTACGAAAAGTTCCAGCAGAATTCAATGTGACACCCTGTACAAGTGCCTAGATCTGGACTATGTCGTCGATATTGAATGTCCAACGACTTTTCTTAAAAGTCTTATTAGACGTACAGGGTGGCTGATATGTACTGCAACCAACTTCAGGTTGTTATCATTTGTAAACCGCTCGTCTGACAGCTGACAGATTTATTCCAGTGACAGTTCATTTTATTATTTACAAGCTTACAAAAGCATTTTGTTCTATTGCATTCAGAAAAAAAGTTATTCGTGATGGAATTCAAGCGTGATGGTGTGATTGCTTTATATTTGGCTGGAAAACCACAGGTGGCTATCGTTAGTGCCCTCCAGCATTTAAATGTGAATAAATCTTTTGTTTCTCGTACCATTGCTCGTCACCGTGATACTGGCAGTGTTGCAACGCGTCCAAAAAGTGGACGAAAAAGAACGGTAACAACACCAGAAAAATGATCCGAAAAGTGAAGGCCAGATTTGATCGAAAGTGGTAGACGAAGTGGTGGAAAAATTGCTCGTGAGCTGAACATATCGCGAGAACGGATGCAACACATATTGAAAAATGAGCTTAGACTAAAGCCATTGAAGTTCCAAAAAGTGCAAGAGCTCACCGATGGACAAAAAAAAGTTAGACTGGAAAGAGCCAAGGAGTTACTTCGCTAGCACGAAAGTGGCCAGTTACCGAATTTGGTTTTCTCCGATGAGAAGCCATTCCAACTTGAGCAGTTTGTGAACAAAGCAAAATGATCGGGTTTACATGCCAGAGAGGTCAGCTGAAAATTTACACCTGCGATTGGCCACCAGAACTCAAGCGCCGCCGATGGTAATAGTGTGGGCCGCCGTAACGGCCGATGGTCACTACCCGCTCGTATTCATCGACCGTGGGGTCAAAATAAATGCCGGATATTAACGGGAAAATGTCTTAAAGACAGTATTGAAGCCCTAGGCAGACAAACATTTCGGCCGCAGACCAATTATGTATGTATGTATTGACGATGGTCCGGGTTTTACGATTGAACCAACATATTAAGCCCTCAAAGGTTAACCTTAGCTGGTAGAGACCAGCGACATACCTATTCTGCTTCTGCAAGCTTAAATATCATAAATCATTGAGGAAAGCAGGAATGCTGCCCTAAAACCATTAAAAATTTGCTCGATTATCGCTTGCAGGCCTATTGCCTACCACTTTTTAGTAAGTTTTTGAAAACCAATTTCAAGTGACCATCATTGAGACTCATTCCAAATCGTTTGTCGAACTTATTTAAATTTTTGATGGTGCCGGCAAAGCCGCCTTACACAACCTTATTAAAACGGCTATTCTCTGTAAATGAGGCTTAACACGATTTTTTACTGTTGGTAACACTTTAATACGATTTTTATATATGCAACCATGATTACCAATGCAATAATGGCCGTCTTTTTAATTCCATTATAATTGACCAAGTAATACGCATTTATTGTGTAAAATGATCTCTAATTTGGTACTTAAAACTGTAATTCCCACCAAATAGCAGAAGAAGTAGTAGAAGTCACATGGTAATAATGCGGCATATTGGTATCGGTATTGTAGTGGTAACTTGCTGATAAATGTTAACAAATTATGCTTGTTCTTGCATGTTACAGCATTTCTTTTATTGGTAACACCAAATGCCGCTGGCTGGCTACCTGGCTAGCTGACTAAGCTGGCTGTTTGTATTACAAATACAATTTTTTTTAATACTCTCTCATGCCACAAATGGCGGACAGCCAAACAGAAAACTGCCTGTTTGGCTAGTAAGAGGCCATAAACAAAAATCTTGTCAATGATTGTTATTTGAACGTGTTGTATTACCAGAAACTATTTCGCTTTTTTTTCTGTTTTTCTGTTTTCTTCAGCTTCTTCAGCGAAAAGCCATGAATTCAAAGCTGAGATTTAAGTTTTCTTTCCTCTTCTTCTTGGTTTTCTTAATGGCCTTAAGGTCATTAGTAGCGAAAAAATCCCTCGAACCAGTTTTTTTTAACAGTTTCTGTAAATTTGTTTATGGCAGTATAGTGTTGTGGTACGTACTCCATTGACTTGGGATTTTGTTGAAAACATTTTTATGGCATGTTAAACAGAAAATAATGACACTTTAATGTTAATGGTGTTAATCTTCTCTCCCTTCTGCTTTCCTTCCATTCTTGCCTTCCCCATGTTCTTGTAACAGTTTGCGGTACCCGCTTTTCTCTGAATGTGGGTACAGGAGGTGTTAAACTGTTTACAATAAAATTCAAGTTAAAGGTTATGAAGTTTAATTGTTAGGTTATAGGATGGATTTTTTTACATGACGATATTAAATGATCAATTTAAAAACCATAAATAACAAGCGGGAAAACTTTCTCTGTTGCATTACAAAAGGTACTCTCTACCCTACTGGATGGTTGGTTGGGTGGTCAGTTGGCTTGAGAACATGTACAGCCATAAGAGCTGATAAAATACACACACACAGGTTATTCCGTACATATATAATTGGTCATAATAACCCTTTAGTCGGGATTACAAACTAGTTTCTCATACCACTTATGTTGTGTGCCTTAATTTTATACATGAGTGGCGGGACCTACAGTTTACAGTCGACTCCGAACGACAGATTTTGTGAGAAACTTTTCATGGCAATTTTGTTTTAATGCTCAGAGTTTTTGCTAGAAATCTCCTGAGAGGAAGTCGCCTAAGAAATTTTTTTTTCATATTTCGTTTAGTTGAAGATGCCTGACCTGGTGTTTGAACCGAGGCATCACGTCTAATTAGCCAACATACTATCTACTATACTACGGCGACTTCAAGCCTGCATACTTTCTGCATATTTTCTTAGCAGAGGAACTATTTTGTGGAAAACAACAACGAATCTTGGAATAGAAGCAGGAGTTTTTGGTCCCAGAACATAGCAATACAATCTGACAGTCAAGGCGCCATTTCAGCACTCGACTGTCTCAATAAATTAATTCAGTTAAGTAGACAGAATAGAGGGTTTGTGCTAGAAATCTGCTGAGAGGAAGTCACCGAAGAAATATTTTTTCATATTTCATTTAGTTGGAGATGCCTGGCCTGCGGTTTGAACCGAGGCATCACGTCTAATAAGGTCAAAGGTCATTGGAAAGGAAAAAAATAGAGCTGGAGAAAGGGAGGATAAGATCAATGAAAGAGGGAACTCCTCAGCCAGCTTAATCTCATTATAAACCTTAGGAGTTTCTGAATATCGGCTTCCGATAGAGAGATCGAACCCTAGAAGAATCCCCTACTTAGAGTATTTCACATTCTCCTATCAAGGTCTCCAACTCTAGATTCGTATCAACGAACTAACCTTACAATACTCCGTAAGGAACGTTGTTGCCAGTCTTACATTGCCGACTTATTAAGCCGTAGCAGCAAGCTGGTATTATTATTGTCGATAGAGGAAGCAAAAATTTTTGGTCTGATTTATTCTCCTAGAACCTTTTCTGTTTCTCCCTAACTTTTCTTCCAATAAGTCCATTAGGATAACAGATTGAAGGATTATGGCCAATCATCTGCCATCATTCACGTAGTGGAATCCCAGTCGGGCAAAACTGTCAATTAGGTTTACCTCTACGGCCTTTACCAGTCCGGTTTTAAGGAGTCCTTACATTCACAAACCAGTGTTGACTTACAGCACGCCGCTAGCCTGGCTATAAACCAGAACCATGTAAGAATTCCTAGTTAAAGAAACTGGACCAGCAACGGCGGCCTTAAGAGTCTTTGATATAGTAAATATCTTTGCATCAAAGACGCCTCCTTTCTCATCCATTTGAGATTCTTACAAAAGACTTCAGCACTAGATTGCGTTATGAGTTTTCTACCATCTCTTGGTGCCCTAATCGGAAGGAGAACCTTAACTTCATATTGGGAATACAGATGTGAACGTTCGTGCGTTTTTTTTATTACAATCCTTTAGTCAGGATTACAACCTAGCTTTTCATACCACCCATTCTGAGAGAGGATATGCCAGAGGGAACTTTTTTGGTTGGATACGCAGATGATATTGCAGCTGTTATCACGGCCAGGAACACGGGAGAGGCACAACTAAAACTGAGACGTGTCATGCTGAGAACGAAAACAAGGCTGGATGCCCACGGCCTAGATCTGGCCATACATAGAACGGAATTACTGCTGATCACTGGTCGTCATATCCCCTTGCAGGTGGACATGAGTATAGGAGACGGGGTAATTAGGACCAAGAGCACGGTGAAATACCTGGGAATAAGGCTGGATCCCAGACTAACATTTTCACATCAGATTCAGTACTCGGCTAACAAGGCCCAGAAGATCGTTGGACAGCTCAGTAGATTAAGCGAGCATTGGAGGCCCGCTACCCGCGAGACGGAGACTCCTGATGGAGGTTGGAAACAGCATTACGCTTTATGGGAGCGAAATTTGGGCCGAAACACTGGATGTTAAGAAGCGGCCAAACGCACTGGTATCGGTACAGAGAACGGCTGCATTGCGTATCGCGTCGGCATATTGTACGGTATCCGCTCCAGCCGTAGTGGTGGTAGCGTGTATTATCCCAGTGGATCTGCTGGCAGCGAAGCGGATGGAGATTTATAGGGCAGAAACGGCTGGAAGTCACATAACCGCTCATTTTAGGGAAAACACCATTTCAAAATGGCAAGAACGATGGAGCGAGGAGGATAGAGGAAGATGGACGGCGAGACTTATTCCAGACATAAGGCCATGGATTGGTCGGAAATTTGGTCTACGTTACACAGATGCTATCGGGTCACGGATATTTTAGGAAATATCTGCACAGAATGGGCAAGACCGCCTCCCCTTACTGTCTTTACGAGGAAGGGAAGATAATTGATGACGCAGAGCACACCGTTTTCGAGTGTGCACGCTGGCAGAGCTATCGCTCTGCACTGACGTCGATAGTTGGGACGATCACGGCCGGTAACATTGTCGAGATTATGATCGCGAGTAGGGAAAATTGGACCTCAGTGGCGAATTACGTGGAGAGCATTCTAAGACTAAAGAAGAGGGATCTTGAGGCTGCGGAACATGAGGGCACGTCGGAATAGATGAAACTGGCACACGTGCCAAGCGGAATTCGAGGCGGGGACCTGGACGAAAGGAATAGTGGAGACACTTAGATGTCTCTTCAACTTTCGACACGCAGTCCGGACGCGGATATGAACACGCAGTTCCGGAGTGGGCACAACTCCGAGTCCACGAGACGAGGGGGGATTTAGTGGGTGAGGACCCCACACACGGGTAAGTGACGACTTCCTCTATGGTGGGGTTAGGTACATTTACCCCTCCTCGGCGTGAAAAAAAAATACCACCCATGGTGTGTGTGTTAATTTTATCCATGAATGGCGGGATCTACGATTTAATGTCGCCTCCGAACGACAGATTTTTGAGAAACTTTTCATGGCAATTTTATTTTAATCTCAGAGTTTATGCCTACAAACTGATGATAGGAATTCATCAAAAAGATATTTTTTTTGTTCGAGAGGTCTGAGCTAGGACTTGAACCCCTAGCTCGAGTCTAATAAGTCAACACTTAACCTACTAAACTACGCCGACTTCAGAGAGTATAACAATGGTCCAAAGTGCTGAGTGAATTCATTCATTCCATTCGGCCTAACTATGCTGACTTAAAGAGGCCATCCATCCATTAGTAACAGTTCATCATTGAAATTCTTTTTATTTTCTTTTTGACAATCTGCGTCATCTCGTCTTTAAAGCTCACATACAAATCATTGTTAATCCATGAGTTTCTCTTTCATTGGGCCTGACGACCAATAATAAAAAGAGGAAGAAAAGCAAAAAAAAAAAGGAAAACGAAATTTGTAGCAAATAATTCATTTAATGATTGGCAGTCGAATTGTATTTTATTTTTGTGTACAAACGAGGCTCCCATTATTATAAAGAAATAATTCCAACCACCACCGACACCACATTCATCCAATCTGTGTTACAGTATTTCCCTGTCTCTGCTCGCTTTCTGATTGCAATTCAAAATAATTTCTTAACTTTTGTCATATTGATGACTGGTTGCTTGCTGGCATAGGCATGAGGCGGCGCACCATTAATTTTGCTGACTGGTTGTGTGTGCTGTGTGGAGGTGATTGTTAAAAGGTTTATGTCTTCACTTTCTTTTTGAATCCCCGGGTAAGAGAAGAGAAATGATTTTTTGCAACAGAATTTATCGCATGAACTTGTTACAATGGCATCGGCATCGTCATTGTCATCACTTGTAGGCGTTTTAGCAATTTTAAATGAGTTTTTGTGGTTGTGCTGTGTCCCTCTTCTTGTTTCCTTTATTAAGACAAAGAAAGTCAAGAAGAAAGAGGAAAGTCTTGTAAGGAAAGTACAGAATCCACACAATCTACATACAAACTAAAATTGAAACAAAACAAGACAGACAAACCTGAACTGAAGCACAGAAACAGAAACTGAAACAGTAACAGAAACAGATATTATTATGCCTCTCGAAATGCATTTCGACAAAAATGGCAAAATTGATGAGATTTTTTAACCATTTTTGGTTAGGGGGAACAAAGTCCCTTTTTTTCCTCTTCTGCTACTTTTGCTGTTGTTGTGGTTTTATTCTTTCTTTCTTTCTCTTTCTTCTGCTTACTTTGATGCTACAAAAGCATTGGCCTTTGGTGTATGGTTATCACATTGACATTGTGGTAAAAGTTAAGATTGCCTTTCCACAGCCAACTAATGAGCACCTTAAATGGGTTGACTGGGATGCAAGTCTTGTAAAAATCACAAGAAAATAAAACCACAAAAAAAAACACCGATTTTTTTAAATTAAAATTGTAATAAAAATTTTAACAAATTCTAAAAAAAACGGTCACAAATTGTTAACGTTTCGTTCGTTCGTTCGTGTAACAGTTTTATGTTTAAAGCAAAATGATAATATTGTTGTGATCGCGATGAAAATGTGTCAAAATTGCCAAAAATTATCTGAAGACGTGCTTTGAATTGAAGCATATAAACTCAACTAATTGTTATGATTTTATAGGGGAAAGTTTAAAAAAGTTTTAAAACAACACAAACAAAATATTTTTTAATTGACGAAAAAAGTACTTTTTTCAAAAAGGTACCAAAAAGAAAAAGTATTTTTTTTTTGTAAAAGTGCTATTTTATTTGTAAAAGTACCAAAAAGAAAAAGTACTTTTTTGGTAAAAGAGCTATTTTATTTATAAAAGTATTCGTTTCTCTTTGTAAGGCATGTCAATGGATTCGGCATTCCCGAAAATGAGTGCTGCAGCAGCTGGGGTTGTCAAGAGGACATTTACCATATGTGTCCGTTCCCTCTTGACATTTTCGACTGAATTCTCTCCTTATAGTTTGGTTGCTTATTGTAGTGTCACAATGCGATAAACTCTGGAGTTTAAACTCCATGAAGAGCCTTTTTCTCTCAACTTTCGACTGAACTTTCGGCCTATAGGTTGGTTTCCTTTTAAGAATGTTTGAGCCTCTGGTTGGATATTAATTGTGGTGTCACAATGAATCTCAACTCTGGCCTAAAGCGGAGTTTAGCCTTCAAGGAGTGTTCCCAACTTAAGTGCATTCGGCATTCCCGCAAATGAGTGCTGCAGCAGCTGGGGCTTGCAGTAGGACGAAGAGACTATCGTTCACCTTATGTGCCAGTACCCCCGGTCATTTTCGACTGAATTTTTTCCCTATAGTTTGGTTTCCTATAAAAAAACCTAACCAGGGGTCAAGGTTAGATATTAATTGTGGTGCCACAATGCCATAAACTCTGAATATTAATTGTGGTGTCACAATGAGCCTCAACTCTAGCCTAAGACGGCCATGAAGAGCCTCTTTCTGTCAACTTTCGACTCAACTCTCTGGTTGGTTTCTTGTTAAGAACTTTTGATGCCCTGGTTGGATATTAATTGTGGTGTCACAATGCCATAAACTCTGGAGTTTAAACTCCATGAAGAGCCTTTTTCTCTCAACTTCGACTGAACTTTCGGCCTATAGGTTGGTTTCCTATGAATGATGTTTAATCCCCGGGTTGGATATTAATTGTAGTATCACAATAGGCCTTAACTCTGGCCTAAAACGGAGTTTATCCTTCATAGAGTGTTCGCCACTTAACCTAACCTGAGGTTTTCTAGATGTCATGAGCAACAGAGCTTTGTGAGAATTTTTTTGCCTCCAGTTTGACTTATGCCAACTTACTTCCTAGGATACTGCTTTCACCTATCAAAGAACTTTCTTAAAAAGTACTGTATTCTCACGGACTGTATTCCTATGTAATTTGAGTATCCATATATGCTGTATTCATATGTAAAGAGTGCTGCGTTATGCACTGTATTAAGTACGTATTATTGGCTGTATTAAGTACTGCACTAAGTACTGTATTATGGGTCGTATTAATTACTACACTAAGTACTGTATTATGGGTCGTATTAAGTACTACACTAAGTACTGTATTATGTGTTATATTAAGTACTATATTAAGTGCTGGAATATGGGTCGTATTAAATACAACACTAAGTACTGTATTATGGGATGTATTAAGTACTATATTAAGTACTGTATTATGGGGTGTATTAAGTACTACCTTAAGTACTGCTTTATGGGTTGTATTAAGTACTACACTAAGTACTGTATTATGGGTTGTATTAAGTACTATATTAAGTACTGTATTATGGGGTGTATTAAGTACTACCTTAAGTACTGCTTTATGGGTTGTATTAAGTACTACACTAAGTACTGCTTTATGGGTTGTATTAAGTACTACACTAAGTTCTGTATAATGGGTTGTATTAAGTACTGTATCATGGGTTGTATTAAGTACTGTATTATGGGTTGTATTAAGTACTGTATTCTGGGTTGTATTAAGTACTGTATTATGGGTTGTATTGAGTACTGTATTATGGGTTGTATTGAGTACTGTATTATGGGTTGTATTGAGTACTGTATTAAGTACATATTAGGTACTGTGTTATGGGTTGTATTACGTACTGTATTATAGGCTGTGTTAAGTACTATATTAAGTATGCTATGAAGTACTACGCTAAGTACTGTATTATGGGTTGTATTAAGTACTGTATTATCTATGCACCGAACCTTATCCATATGTATGTAAAGATTGCTTTGTTATGCACTGTATTAAGTACTATATTATGTATAAGTACAATATTATTCTTTCTTATGTACTGTATTCTTGTGTACTGTTTTATATTATTTAAAATACTTCTGCATTTTATTGAAAGTTATTTCCAGCAAATTGTTTTTATTCTTTCCCTTTTCATGCTATTGAAACCAACTTTTTTTTGTAAAGAAAAACAAGAAAATCAAACAAATATTTACAACATAACTTAACCCCTGTCTGAATTCTGTCTGTCTGTCTGTCTGTCTTAATAATTTATGAGACCCTAAAGGTATTTCATTTAAAGAAACTTGCAGATACGCATAGCATAACGACTTGTAGGAGCAGGGACAGACGGTCCGCATAGACAAACTAAGAAATATTTGTTTTGATTATTAAAAATCCAAAAAAAACAAAAACAACCCAAGACAGACAAAAGTCCAGAGCATAACCACAGCATTAAAGTGTACGAACGACAAATTTTCTTGCACTTTTTAGTTCAGAATCGTGTAAGTTCTTCAGCTGCTGGAGCAGCCAGCACCTTTTAATTCTCTCTGCCAGACGTTATGCTTAAGAAATATTTTGTTCTTGGTTGTTTGTTACTCCTTTTTGATTTTGAAAAGTGTTCCTTGAGTGGTTCTACCAGTTTTAATAGGCATAGAAAAGTGCGTGTCGTAAATGTATTTGCCAAGTTAATAAAGGAACACAACCACAACCATTACCACCAACAGCAACAGCAAAAACTCCTTCTTAAAGTTCTTTTTTTTCATTTTTATTTCATTTGCGTTGCTACTGTTTGTTGCATTTACCATCATAGTAAACGTTCTCTAGTGCCCGGGTATAATGTCTACTAGGAAACCATGTTGCGCTTTACTTACTTACCTCCTCACATTTAGTTTTTTCTTAAGGTGCCACGTTATTTAAGCTGGTGCTACAATGCTTACCATTGAATGCAGCATTCCATGTTGCTTGCATTCATGCGAAAGCCTAGTTCATGCAATATAAGTGCATGCAACGTGTTGCATACACCAACGCAAATTATGTTTACATTGTTGTTGAGAAGAAGAATGAACGCATTTTTTAAGTGCAGAAAAAACCCTCGCTTGTTTTGTGTAGGGCACTTAATAATAGAGAGACAGAGTCTAAAGCCTTTAAGCCTAATGGCTACTGTTCAGTTGTTTGGTTTGCAATTCCCTTTAAACCTAATGATTGCACTTTAAAGAATACCAGACTTTAAAAGCAATTCAATTTAAACGAAGGCATTCAAAAGAGATTTAAAATACGCTGTAGTTTGGTTGTAAACACAGATTCGGATTTAATTGTTCTTTTATCACTCTATTTGGCGGCATAAGTTTCGCTTGGGCCGCCTTAATTGAAAAATATTTTTTTAAGGCAATTTGCTTTCTGATTCTGTGGGTATATTGTCAGGTTTGTCGGTGTGTTTTATGTGGTCCTAGTCAAGAAGAAAGATTGATTCTTCCTTTGGTGAAAATTTATGGCTTTTATTTAAAATGACTCCATGGTTAAATGAGAGTAAGTAGTTGAAATGATAGGGAAAATGTGGTTGGCTGCATAGGCATTAAAGCGTGTGCATGAAATGCTTCATATTGTGGTTTAGGGACAATATTCTACTCTTTTTAACGTTCCTTTGTTGTCACTGCAAATACTGTACTCAAATACTTTTCGGTTACAGTCTTATACTCAAAATAAAACTTATTTTCTGTATACATCATCTCCTGTAATGGATTTTGTTCAGCTCAGTGCAGTGTTATACTCAGGACTAAGTACCATGATCCAAAGAATGGCAGGAATTTTAATAGTCTTCAAAGGCAAGGAGGAGATAAGTTCATAATAAAATTCTGGTCGGCCAATTGTATTAAGCAAACATTATGAAAATACCACAAACCAAGTTCCTATGCACAAAGTATCATTCTATATGATCTGTATTTAGGACTACGACCTTAACACACCCTCTTACATTCAGAATACCATCTTATACTCGGATTGCGAACTTAAAATACCTTCCTATACTTAGAATACCATCTTATACTCGTTCTGTGACCTTAAACTACCGTCTTATACTCAGAATATCAGCTTTTTCATGGATAACGACCTTAAACTAACCGTCTTACATCAAGAATACTGTCTTAAACTGGGATTAAGACCTTAAACTTCCCGCCTAGCATTCAGAATACCGTCCTATACTCGGACTACGATCTCAAACTACATTCCTATACTTAGGACCCCGTCTTATGCTCGAGTTACGATCTAAAATTACCGTCTTAGTCTGAGAATATTATGTTATATTCGTATGACGACCTTAATCTACTTTCTTATACCCATAATATAATCTTATACTCGGATTACAAAGTTAAACCCTCGTCTTATACTAAGAATATCATTCTACACTTGAGCCAAGGTCGTGGCTACTATGTTGTACTCAGTATACCATATTATACTGACATTACCGCCTTGTACTCGGTTGTTTAGTTAAGATCATGTCCTATTAAGACTATGTTCCTGATCGGGCTACTGCCTTTGCTCGAAATTTCGTCTTATACTAACAGACCCGTAGTGTACTGCTAATCCTGTTCTAACCTCATACTACCCCGTTCTATCTTTTTATACTGAGACTATCATCTTATACTGAGACTATCTTATACTGAGATTACCTTATACTGATACTATCTTATGCTGAGACTATCTTATTCTGAGACTATCTTATACTGAGACTATCTTATACTGAGACTATCTTATACTGAGACTATCTTATACTGAGACTATCTTATACTGAGACTATCTTATACTGAGACTATCTTATACTGAGACTATATTATACTGAGACTATCTTATACTGAGACTATCTTATACTGAGACTATCTTATACTGAGACTATTGTCTTATATTGAGCCAAACGTCTTATACTGAGATTACCATCTTATACTCGGACTTCAACCTCAAAATGCACTCTCATGCATACTCAGGACCCGGTATTATACTTGGATTACGACCTAAGACTACCGCTTTATTCCCAGAATATCAACTTATACTCGGGCAACGAGCTTTACCTACTCTCTTATACCCAGAATATCATCTTATACTCATCTTATACTACAATCTTAAACCTTCGTCTTATACTAAGAATATCATTCAAGCCAAGGTCGTGCGTTGTCCACAGAATACCGTACTACACTGAGTTACCATCTTGTACTCGGAGTTCCATGTTTAGTTAAGATCATGCCTATTAAGACTATGTTCCTGATGAGACTACTGCCTTTGCTCGAAGTTTCGTCTTATACTCACAAAACCGTAGTGTAGTCCTAATCCTGTTCTAACCTCATACTACCCCGTTCTATCTTCTTATACTGTCATCTTATACTGAGGCTATCTTATACTAAGACTATCTTATACTGAGACTATCTTATACTGAGAATATCTTATACTGAGACTATCTTATACTAAGACTATCTTATACTGAGACTATCTTATACTGAGACTATCTTATACTGAGACTATCTTATACTGAGACTATCTTATACTGAGACTATCTTATACTGAGACTATCTTATACTGAGACTATATTATACTGAGACTATCTTATACTGAGACTATCTTATACTGAGACTATCTTCTACTGAGACTGTCTTATACTGAAACTATCTTATACTGAGACTACCTTATCCTGAGACTATCTTATACTGAGACTATCTTATACTGAGACTATCTTATACTGAGACTATCTTATACTGAGACTATCTTATACTGAGACTATATTATACTGAGACTATCTTATACTGAGACTATCTTATACTGAGACTATCTTCTACTGAGACTGTCTTATACTGAAACTATCTTATACTGAGACTACCTTATCCTGAGACTATCTTATACTGAGACTATCTTATACTGAGACTATCTTATACTGAGACTATCTTATACTAAGACTATCTTATACTGAGGCTATCTTATACTGAGACTATCTTATACTAAGACTATCTTATACTGAGACTATCTTATACTGAGACTATCTTATTCTGAGACTAACTCATACTGAGACTATCTTATACTGAGACTATCTTATACTGAGACTATCTTATACTGAGACTATCTTATACTGAGACTATCTTATACTAAGACTATCTTATACTGAGACTATCTTATACTGAGACTATCTTATACTGAGACTATCTTATACTGAGACTATCTTATACTGAGACTACCTTATCCTGAGACTATCTTATACTGAGACTATCTTATACTGAGACTATCTTATACTGAGACTATCTTATACTGAGACTATCTTATACTGAGACTATCTTATACTAAGACTATCTTATACTGAGACTATCTTATACTGAGACTATCTTATACTGAGACTATCTTATACTGAGACTATCTTATACTGAGACTACCTTATCCTGAGACTATCTTATACTGAGACTATCTTATACTGAGACTATCTTATACTGAGACTATCTTATACTGAGACTATCTTATACTGAGACTGTCTTATACTGAGACTATTGTCTAATATTGAGCCAAACGTCTTATTCTGAGATTACCATCTTATACGCAGTATACTAATATCGTCGTTTTATAGTTAAACTACCGTCTCTTAATTTGTCTAACGTCTTATACTTGGACTACCGTCTTATACTCAGGCGGCCATCTTAGATTCGGATTAAAGACGCTTTCTTCTTTTTTTTATCGAAATGTAAAGCAATTTCAAGTCTCAGTTTGTGTTGGACTTCTTCCTAATAAAATCACCCCCGTGTCAGACGGCGACATCCTCCTAAAACCGCAGATTAATTATCACGTCAGGAAGACGTGTAGAACTCTAAGCTCAAATGTCTTTTTCCTTACAGTTTAGTTGTCTTAAAGCGTTTGCGCTTTTAATGTTACGGTAGTTCCACTGCACTGCAGCAAGTGCAGTCGAGTCCACGAAGAACTCCTCTTGCGAATGGGTGTCCAGCGTTTCAATTGTCGCGCAATTGATACATTTCGAAAATTAGACTTTCAACAGTTGGTTTGCAACTGTGCTGTAATGCACAGCATTCTTTAGTACATCTATCGTACAGGAAAGTTACGTGTTCCACTGTTTTGTGCCCACTCGGACAGTTTGAATGCATTCGACTATCTGTGAAAACTTTAAGCGGTGCAGGTATTGTTGGAAGCACTCATATCCAGAATCCAGAGTTTGTATGAAGTTCGCCGTGCGGTCTTGTAGTTCACATGTTGATTCAAGCTTAAAAGCATTTGTCCCATTTACCGTTGCTGCCGTTCTCTAATATACTGGGATTTCCCTATCTGCGACGGTGATTATCTATCTTGCATGCTATAAAGCAGGCTAAGCTCATTCACGTGGCTATTTATCGACATTATCCTGCATTTGCAGCATTTTCCTTGGACTAAGGCTATGCTTATATTCTTATTCCGTCAGTTGTTCTATGTTCCGCTGGATATTTTTTGTTGGAATCTTCGGTGAGCTTCTCAGGAAATTTTTTCTGCTTTCAATCACATCTCATCTGCCGTATTAATTAAAAACTAAAAATAAAATTTAAATATTTTCTTATTTAAAGCCATTATTTGATCATTAACAATAATCACGTAATTGTAGCTAGTAAATGTTGCTGCTGCTGCTGCTGCCAAAGCAACAACATGATCTTCGAAGCGAATCTTTAGTCAGCATTAAAGGCCGACGACGACAAAGACAAAGACAACATTTTCATTTGCGCCTCCATAATTGGTCATCATTACAAAAATTACATAAAAGTTGGCAACGGCAATTTGAAATAGAGAAGAATAAAAAAATAACAACAACGACAACAGCAACAACATAGCACAACAACGAAAAAAAAGGAGAAACAAAAAAGTGACTTGAAATGCATGCTACTGCCGTTGCTGCTTGAAGGCTTTATAGCCTTAGCATAGCCCCGAGTATTAATTGTTTCGTTAAACCACCAGCAGCAGTTGTAATGGAGAGTCCGTTCGTTTTAGTTTGGCTTGCCTTTGAAAGCAAAAACAATTTTCTGGTTAATAACAGCCTCAGTCTTAAGTGGTCATTTGGTGACAGATTGGTTGGTTGTTGGCTGACTGGACAAAGTGACGAAGTGAGTGGTTTTCAATGACATTTTTCTGTCGCTTAAAGAATGTTTCACTAGGAGAGTTAATGCTTGGAGACCACAGCACTATTTTTAAGTTTCTAAAACAATGTGGCAATGTGGCAAAGAGGCAGGGATAATCAGTTTGCTTTCAATTTTCTAACTATTTGTGGCATTTAAATTGTAATTGCTTGTGCAACACAGAACAGATTCTTAATAATTATTTTATGAAATGTTTTCCATTGTACAACTCCAACAAAACAGTGCGCTTTCGCTTAATCATTAAAAGTTATCGAAATTATTTTGATTCACGTTCATTACAAAAAGGTTGCCACGAATTTGTTTTTTGTGTGTGGCAGCACACCTTAAATCCACAAAACGAAGTACGTCTTACGTCCGTCGGTCGGCTTCATTATAATTTTTTTTAAGATTTTTTTTTTTTGGAATATTTTTGTTGTTGGTTTTGTATTTTCATAGTTGCGCCGATCGTCGTCATCAATTTAGCAATTCAGTGTTGCGTGACTTGCCACAACAAATTGTTGATAATTTAAATGCGTTTAGTGGGTCAAAACTTGCAACATATCACGAAATGAAAAGTTTTTTTTTTCTTTTCTTTTCTTTACGTTTTTGATTTTTAATTCATGTTTTTCGGTTCGTATAGGCAAAAAATTTTGTCTACTCTACTCGTACAACAAATTTTGCGCTTCTTTATTTCAGATTAAATCAGCAACATTTGGAGCTGCTAAGCAAGCGATTGAAAATAATCGACTAAACATCAGCCCATCAGGATATAAGAGTATAAAATGAGAATCGTAGTATAATACGGTAGTCTGAGTATAAGACGAAGAATAAGACGATAACCTGAGCATAAGCCCAATATTTTAATATCTGGCCGTAGTTTTTTAGGTGGTAGTAAAGTTATTAGACAGTAGTTTGAGTACAAGTCCGAATATAAGAACGTATTCCGTGTATAAGACTGAGTATAAGAAGGTAGTTTGAATACAAGATGATAGTTTTAATATGAGGCAGTTGTCTTAGTAAAGGGTGTTTTTTATAGAGGTATAGAACTTTAAGTTGCAATAAAACAACGATGGATTATTCGATTGACATGAATTTTATTTATCCGAAAGATAATCTTGTGGCATTACATTTTAAATATGATTTCTGGCATATGTAGTCCAATCTGGACGTCCAATTTTCGATGACTTTTTCCAACATTTGTGGCCGTATATCGGCAATAATACGGCGAATGTTGTCTTCCAAATGGTCAAGCGTTTGTGGCTTTACCGCATAGACCAATGACTTTACATAGCCCCACAGAAAGTAGTCTAGCGGTGTTAAATCACAAGACCTTGGAGGCCAATTCACAGGTCCAAAACGTGAAATTAGGCGGTCACCAAACGTGTCTTTCAATAAATCTATTGTGGCACGAGCTGTGTGACATGTTGCGCCGTCTTGTTGAAACCACATCTCCTGGACATCATGGTTATTCAATTCAGGAATGAAAAAGTTTAGTAATTATGGCTCTATACCGATCACCATTGACTGTAACGTTCTGGCCACCATCGTTTTTGAAAAAGTACGGACCAATGATTCCACCAGCCCATAAAGCGCACCAAACAGTCAGTTTTTCTGGATGTAACGGTGTTTCCACATACACTTGAGGATTACCTTCACTCCAAATGCGGCAGTTTTGTTTGTTGACGTAGCCATTCAACCAGAAGTGCGCTTCATCGCTAAACAAAATTCGCTTATGAAAATCGGGAACAACGGTAATCTCGTTTTGGGCCCATTCGACGAATCTACTGATGATATCTGATGATCGTTTGGCTTCAAATCTTGCACGAGTTGGATTTTGTAAGCACGCAAACCAAGATCCTTCCGCAAAATCTTCCATAAAGTGGATGGACACAGATCCAATTCCTTAGCTCGATGGCGGATGGACTCATTCGGGTCTTCCTCAATGCTACGCTCTACAGCAGCAATAGCTTCTTCTGTACGCACCGTACAGCGTCTCTGGGGATGCGAGTTATCAATAAGAGTAAACGTTGTGCGAAAACGTTCCATGGTTAATCGAATTAACTGCTCTGATGGACGATTTTGTCAACGAACCATTATTTTCGAAATAAAATTGCACTATTTGCAAGCGTTATTCAGGCGTGAGTCTATTCATGATGAATTGCCAAACCAAACTGAGAATAAATCACTTGACAGCTGTTAAATCGGTCGCCATCTTGAAAAACAATGCCAACTTAAAGTTCTATACCTCTATAAAAAACACCCTTTATAAGACAGTTGCTTGGGTCTAAGATTACTTGAATATAATGCAGTATTCTGGGTATAAAAGGGTTGTTGCTTGAGTATAAGTGGGTAGTCTGAGTATAAGACGATAGCCTGATTATAAAACGGTAGCCTGAGTATAAGATGGCAGCAAGAGTATAAGACGGTATTCTGAGTATAAGATGATAGTCAGAGTATAAGACAGCAGTCTGAGTATAAGACCGTTGCTTGCGTATAAGACGGCAGTTTGAATATAAGACGGTCGTCTGAGTATAAGACGGTAGTTTGAATATAAGACGGTCGTCTGAGTATAAGACGGTCGTTGAGTATAAGTCGGTAGTCTGAGTATAAAACCGTTGCTTGAGTATAAGACGGCAGTTTGAATATAAGACGGTTGCTTGAGTATAAGACGGCAGTTTGAGTATAAGTCGGTAGAGTGAGTATAAGACCGTTGCTTGAGTATAAGACGGCAGTTTGAATATAAGACGGTATTCTTAGGATAAGACTGTTGCTAAGTATAAAACGGTACTATAATACCGACTGTAGTCGGTAGTCGGACTACAGCAGATTAGTTGTGGTATTAGAGGTGATCAGAGTGTTTGCTTTTAATTAAACTGGGCTATAGTCAACGTATAAAAAGATAGTCTGGATTTAAACCGTAGTCTAAGTATAAAACGGTAGCTATGGGTGAAAGTTCTTTATAAACTGACACAGAATTTACGTCGTGACATTAACCATCCAACCGTATACAAAGAATGACTATCTTTTACACCAAATTTTCGAATAAAATTCTGTCAACACTATTACCTGCCAAAACCAAAAGGAAAACAGATCAAGATATTCATTTTAAAATTGGTTTATTATGCCAGTAGCTTGGTAAATCAAGTTTTAAACAGATTTCTCAATTCCGTCCACCACTTGCTCCTTCATTCACATCATTTGTATGGTCTTGATCATCTCCTTAAGGCGAGATTTCATTTGTTAACGCAGTTTAACGGAGAAGACGAACGGAGGCATGGAGCCTCGTATGATAAAGTGTTTTATAAGGATTTATCTGCTGCCACTTAATCATTGTCTCTTTAATTGTACAAAGGACTTGTTTACGTAAATTATGTTATGATTGGCTCTGTCCGTCTGTCTGTCTGTCTGTCTGTCTCTCCAAGTGGATTTTGGTAGCCTTCAGCTGCCTGTTGCCTGCTGCCAAAGCATGAATGGAAAGATGAACGAATGGGCGAATTGGACTTTGTTGCCTGTGATAATTTATTTATTAATGACACGCAGAGACATTTGTCTGCATTAAATATAACACCGGCCGAAGAGCGTGGAAGCTGTTAATGAAACTAGTTTCGGTAGCCTAGTGCGGTAATTGTGCTTTAATTGGAATTCAAAAATCAAAATAAATGGATGGAGAAGAAAAGAAAAGAAAAGCGAAATATTTTGGGCCAAAACACAGCGTCCACGGGTGTTTTTTTGTTCTTTTTGACATCTGAAGGATATATTTTTGGAATATAAGAGGGTACAATACGTACAGAGTATAAGACTCAAGTATAAGTAGCGGACAGTCTCAGCCTGAGGCAGTAATCCTAATTAATTGCAGTAGTCTGTAGTGATATAAAGGGTGTTTTTTATAGAGGTATAGAACTTTAAGTTGCAATAAAACAATGATGGATTATTCGATTGACATTAATTTTATTTATCCGAAAGATAATCTTGTGGCATTACATTTTAAATATGATTTCTGGCATATGACCGGCACGGCTGGCGCGGATGTAGTCCAATCTGGACGTCCAATTTTCGATGACTTTTTCCAACATTTGTGGCCGTATATCGGCAATAATACGGCGAATGTTGTCTTCCAAATGGTCAAGCGTTTGTGGCTTTACCGCATAGACCAAACGTGTCTTTCAATAAATCTATTGTGGCACGAGCTGTGTGACATGTTGCGCCGTCTTGTTGAAACCACATCGCCTGGACATCATGGTTATTCAATTCAGGAATGAAAAAGTTAGTAATCATGGCTCTATACCGATCACCAGTGACTGCAACGTTCTGGCCACCATCGTTTTTGAAAAAGTACGGACCAATGATTCCACCAGCCCATAAAGCGCACCAAACAGTCAGTTTTTCTGGATGTAGCGGTGTTTTCACATACACTTGAGGATTACCTTCACTCCAAATGCGGCAGTTTTGTTTGTTGACGTAGCCATTCAACCAGAAGTGCGCTTCATCGCTAAACAAAATTCGCTCATGAAAATCGGGAACAACGGTGATCTCGTTTTGGGCCCATTCGACGAATCTACGCCTTACTTGATGATCGTTTGGCTTCAAATCATGAACGAGTTGGATTTTGTAAGCACGCAAATCAAGATCTTTCCGCAAAATCTTCCATAAAGTTGATGGACACAGATCCAATTCCTGTGCTAGATGGCGGATGGACTCATTCGGGTCTTCCTCAATGCTACGTTCTACAGTAGCAATAGCTTCTTCTGTACGCACCGTACAGCGTCTCTGGGGATGCGAGTTATCAATAAGAGTAAACGTGGTGCGAAAACGTTCCATGGTTAATCGAATTAACTGCTCTGATGGACGATTTTGTCGACGATAAAATGGACGTAGTGCGCGATACGTTTTCCGCACAGAACCATTATTTTCGAAATAAAATTGCACTATTTGCAAGCGTTGTTCAGGCGTGAGTCTATTCATGATGTATTGCCAAACCAAACTGAGAATAAATCACTTGACGGCTGTTAAATCGGTCGCCATCTTGAAAAGTAATGCCAACTTAAAGTTCTATACCTCTATAAAAAACACCCTTTATATGAGCTTGGTACAGTAAGGCAATGGTCTGCATATAAAACTCTATTAGAATAGAGCAGTTAAGTTTGAGCCACTAATTGTAGTCGCAGTATAAGATACTAATTTGGATGTAAATCGCAGAAGTAAATGACTTATACTGTGAGTATAAGAGTTTGCCTTGCGTATAAGAGATTTATTTTTCGTTGTTTTTTTCATGATCTTTTTTATATGCTGCTCCTTTTTTTATTTAAAAAAAGAGATGATGAATGAAACTTCCGGAAGTAATACGGCTTTGTCAGTTAAACAAACATTTATGAATGAGGGCTTAAATGTCTCATGCGTGCCCCTATGTAACCCTTCTTAACCTACATAATGACTGACATTTCTCAAACAAAACAAAAGCCTTTTAATAAAGACTTCAAAAGATATTTGAGCTGTGCTCGATTGTACAATTCCTTTTTCATTTAAATTTTTGTAGAAGAAAAAAAGGATTCCGTCCTGTTTTCTTAGAATTCATGGAGAACAATGTAAAGGGGGAAAGATGATCCCTTTATCGACAAAAGACATGTGAAGTGAAGTGACTGAAAAAGGAGTTGTTGGGAATCCTTTTAAATCATTTAAACGATTAAGTCGTTATCATGATAAACGAATCGCGCTTAATGGTTGGAGAGACCGCATATGCCTGTTGCTTGTGCAACATTAATGAAGGAAGTGTACATTTTACACTCGCCTAATATTGTTGGCGGACCTCATTTTGTTCTACTTTTTTCTTCTTCTTCTTTTCGTCTTTTCCTTTTTTTTTTTGATAATAATTAGGAACACAAACTATCTCCCGATAGACCGCTTTTACGCTAATGACAGTTTAAATAGAATTTAAAATTTTTCTTTTACTCACACACACACACATACACACTTTCACATGTGACCGTATGCTGGACGAAACTAACTGCACTTTCTTCTTCTCGCTAGAGAGATAGAAGTGGTAACTTAACGTAACGTTAAGGAGAAAGAGAATTAGAAAAACGCCTTCACTAACGAGAATTCAAAAGTACAGTGAAAGAAAATTTGTGGGTTACTTGAGGTCATAATATGGAAAATCTCTTAGAACAGCAAAGGCACTAAATTTGTTGGGTAGGTTGGCATATTCAATCTCCACATTATAAAAGGTAGACGTATATCACGTGCCTAAAAACAGAAGAGGGAACTCTAATGCTTGCCCTAGCTAGATTACCTTTAATGCCTGAGTGTTCCTGTGTATCGACAGCAGTCTATGAACAATGTGTCTTGGTTTCATATACCGAGGGCCGGACTTCATTACAATGAATGTCAGATGTGCTCCTTACATGAGAGAAATATGCTCGAGTAGCTACTAAACGTCTTCAGGGAACTAGAAGAAGCTTGACTGTAAGCGAAAATTTTAATTTTACCAATAGAACTCCGAATTTTCAGAACTTTAGAGGCCTGTAAAGTGGTATAAACTTTCATTAAAAAAGTGCTATAGATCTCCTTGAATCTAAAGTGTGCTTCAAAGATACTAAAGGGTGTTTTTTATAGAGGTATAGAACTTTAAGTTGGCATTACTTTTCAAGATGGCGACCGATTTAACAGCTGTCAAGTGATTTATTCTCAGTTTGGTTTGGCAATTCATCATGAATAGACTCACGCCTGAACAACGCTTGCAAATAGTGCAATTTTATTTCGAAAATAATGGTTCTCTGCGGAAAACGTATCGCGCACTACGTCCAATTTTGTTTAGCGATGAAGCGCACTTCTGGTTGAATGGCTACGTCAACAAACAAAACTGCCGCATTTGGCGTGAAGGTAATCCTCAAGTGTATGTGGAAACACCGTTACATCCAGAAAAACTGACTGTTTGGTGCGCTTTATGGGCTGGTGGAATCATTGGTCCGTACTTTTTCAAAAACGATGGTGGCCAGAACGTTACAGTCAATGGTGATCGGTATAGAGCCATGATTACTAACTTTTTCATTCCTGAATTGAATAACCATGATGTCCAGGAGATGTGGTTTCAACAAGACGGCGCAACATGTCACACAGCTCGTGCCACAATAGATTTATTGAAAGACACGTTTGGTGACCGCCTAATTACACGTTTTGGACCTGTGAATTGGCCTCCAAGATCTTGTGATTTAACACCGCTAGACTACTTTCTGTGGGGCTATGTAAAGTCATTGGTCTATGCGGTAAAGCCACAAACGCTTGACCATTTGGAAGACAAAATTCGCCGTATTATTGCCGATATACGGCCACAAATGTTGGAAAAAGTCATCGAAAATTTGACGTCCAGATTGGACTACATCCGCGCCAGCCGTGGCGGTCATATGCCAGAAATCATATTTAAAATGTAATGCCACAAGATTATATTTCGGATAAATAAAATTCATGCCAATCGAATTATCCATCGTTGTTTTATTGCAACTTAAAGTTCTATACCTCTATATAAAACACCCTTTAGATTTAGAGAATTTTGTCAAGAGACAGCTGTAGGTAGATAGGTAGGTAGGTTGGAGCGGTAGCTTTGATACCAAAAGCTCATTTGAGCAAGCATAGCGGCCCATTGCGACGCCACTCGGTCAGTCTCTATACTGACAAAGTTCCACCAAACTAGGGATGAAATTGGTCAGCGTAAGGGTTGCCTTTAGTGCTATTGAACGGGAGTCTAGTAAGATGGGTCTGGCAGTAAATGAGGGCAAAACAAAGTATATGTTATTGACGAGCAGAGACGCGCGGCTTATTGATTCTCAGATTACGGCCGATAAATATACTTTTGATACGGTCAAGGAATTTATCTATCTTGGCTCCGCCGTTACCACCAGAAATGATGTCAGTCTGGAGATCAAGCGCAGGATCACTCTTGCCAATAGGTGTTACTCTCAAGAGGCAATTGAGTAGCAGAGACTTCTCTCGCGCGACAAAACTAACACTCTACAAGACGCTCAACCTCCCCGTGCTTCTTTATGGCGCAGAAGCATGGACCATATTAAATACTGATGCAGCAGCCTTGAGAGTGGTCGAGAGAAAAGTACTGCGTAAGATCTTCGGTCTAGTGCGAGTTGGCGATGATTTCCGTATCCGATCCAACAGTGAGCTGTACGAGCTCTTCAACGACATGGACATTGTGCAGCGGCTCCGCTGGCTCGACCATGTCGTTCGAATGGAGGAGGATGCTCCGGCGAGACGGGTATTTGATGCGGGCATCTGCGGAAGTCGGCCAAGAGGACGACCTTGTATCCGTTGGAAGGACCAAATCGAGGAAGCCCTGTTATCGATTAGTGTAACCAACTGGCGTAGGCGCGCAAGACGCAGAGGCGCCTGGAAGGATGTGTTGCGGCAGGCCGAAATCCGTTAAACGGGTTGTTATGGCCAATTAAGTAAGTAAGTAAGTATCCTACGCTGGAAAACCAACCCGAAAGTTTGATAAACGACCTTATATCCTTGACATCAATGGATATTAGCTCCTTTAAGCTGACAAATAATCTATATTTGAACCTCGCCAGAGATGGGCATTGTCCAGTAAGAAAGTGGATAACAGTCTCCTCTTCCCCAGCGGATCTGCGCCTACGGCAGAAGTCGTTAAATGGGAGCTGCATTCTTTCCGCGTGTTTTCCCATAACACAATGACCTGTAAGCATGGCCAATGTGATCGAGCAACTGGTTGTGCACCCACGGCAGAAGTCGTTAGATGGGATCTGCATTCTTTCCGCGTGTCTTCCCATAACACAATGACCTGTAAGCATGACCGCTGTGATCGAGCAACTGGTTGTGCACCCACGGCAGAAGTCGTTAAATGGAAGCTGCATTCTTTCCGCGTGTCTTCCTATAACACAATGACCTGTAAGCATGGCCACTGTGATCGAGCAACTGGTTGCTGAGCCTTCTATCCAACGAGGGCCAAGCGGTAGATCAGGACTGCTCATTGACACAGGCTAGGTTGGCGTTCCAAAGAATTTCCATGCAATGGCCAACTTTACCGAGGTAAGTGCCATAACCAAGTCGACTCACGAGGATTCCGGAAGGTGTGCACTAGCTCTGGCAAGCTCGTGGGCTATGCAGTTTCCTGGAATGTAATTGTACCCAGGGACCCAGACAAGTGAGACACTGAAGCGCTCAGAAACAAGGAGGCGACACTTCCTAACGATCCGGGAGTTAAGAGACAGTGCTATACTTTGAGCCAATAATATAAATTTTGAAGATAGTCTATCTTTACAATGCTGAAACCAGATTACTATAACGGGAGGTATTGTTCTTGTTCTAGAAGTCGCCATGGTCTAGTAGGTAGTGTGTTGGCTTATTAGACGAAAAGCCAGGGTTCGAGCCCCAGACAAGACATCAAAATAAAATAGAAGAAGTATTTCCTCGGCGACTTCCTCTCAGCAGATTTCTGGCAAAAACTCTGGGAGTAAATAAAATTGCCGTGAAAAAGTTTCTCAAAAACTCTGTCGTTCGGAGTCGACTTTAAACTGTAGGTCCCGCCACACTCATGTATAAAATTAACACACACAACATAAGTGGTGTGAGAAACTAGGTCGCAATCCTGACTGAAGGGTTGTAATGACCAATTATGTATGTATGTATGTATTGTTCTTATTCAACATTATGTTCGTAATATTTCCCACGCATTTCTCTCAGTGTACACCTTCGTCTATTAGCCAAGCAACTAAAATTGCTTGGCAAACAATATACCAATGGCTAGCCGTTGTTGTCTTTGTTGCAACAAACTCACGAATGGAATTTAAATTATGTCCAATTAAGGCTACAAAAACAACAGCAACAGCAACAACAACACCATCATCTCTAGCACTTACACAGCCAACGTTGCAACTCTTCCATGCCACAAATAGTTTAGACGCTGCGCTAATATTTGTCCACAGATTAGAAACAAGCGCCAACAATACACAAAAAAAACTCCATTAAAACTGAAAAAAATAAACAAAAAAGGAAGGAAGGAGAGACAAAATACAACAAAGTTTAAGACTGATTTAGATCTCATTACTTGTCTAACTATTTGAGCAGCCAGCCAAACGACAACAACAACAAGAACAACAAACCAATGACTGGATGAGCTGGACAGACGATCGAGCCTTTAGTTTATCATGCTGTTGCTGCTGCACCAAGACATCTTTGAAAATGATGGATTATGCGTTGACAAAAGCATGGCTCCTCCAAAAAAAAATTTTGAAAATTATTTGAAAAAAACTCGTTTCAAACGATTTGTTTTAAAGGCGCCTTCTCCACCTTAAAAATGCTTTTTTTTCAATAGATTTTCAGCACAGTTTAGAAGCTAAGCTCCGCTTATGTGTTGGGAAGTTGAATCATAAATGTCACGTGATGAACAATTTAAATTCTCTTTTTTCTTTGAAATATATTTCCCCTGGGCTTAAGAGCCGTTTAAAAAACAAACAATTGCTGAAAAATATTGTTTTGCTGGGTGGCCCCAAAGCCAAACGGCTTTCGGCTTCTATGGGAGTTGAATTGCTACAAAGAAAAACTTATCGATTTAATTGGTATTTTGTTATTACAAATTATCGCTTTAATTCCTGTTAAATAAAGTTTTAAAACATACATAGCTTTTAAAATCTAATCCAAATTTCTTTTAAATATTAACGCGCCGTTCAACTGCTTTTAAACATTCATTCAGTCATTCATTCATTCCATGCCCCCTGCGCTTCTGTGCTTAATGCAAAACCATCAACATTTAAACGCTTTAAAATAAAATCGAAAATCGCCTTAAAACATGAGAAGCAGCCACGCTTTCAGACACTTTAATATCCCATAAAAAACAACACCAACAGCCACCAACAAAATTTAAAAAAAATTCCATAAGATTTTTAAGTGTCAGTTAAATAGTGTTGATGTGTTTGTAGGCACACACACAGACAGACAGCTAGACAGCTGAAGCTCATAGTATCGTATCGTATTATGAGCACATAAAATAGAGAATCGATCACTCTGTAATAGTGATCGCCCGCTCCCCCTTGCTTTTTACCTCAAAACCAAAGGAAAAAGTGTTGATTTTTTGTAAGGAGAAGTTTGAAAAAAATCGTATTAAACATCAACATGATCACTATCTTTAGGGAAGAAACACAGAAAAAAATTCCAAAATTAAGGTGGCCAGACAAATACTAATGTTTTTCTAAGTTTGCCTGCTAAATTTTCAAAATCTTCAATTTTTTTACGATTTGTTATCGATTTTAGTTTCCAAATGTTTCTGCACAGAATGAGAATTGAAATTTGTTATCGATAAATTTTATTCTAGACTTCTTTATCAACAATTATTATCGAAATTCTTATCGGTTAAGTTAATATTGTTAATTTTTTATCGGTAATTGTTCGAAAAACTAACTAAAAACATAACTAGGATAATTTATAAAAATTTATAAATTTATATAGAATTATTTATACTTTGTTCTCAAGAATTATTATCGATCGTCTGAATTTTATCGTTAATATATTATCAATAATTGATATAAATAACTGTTATCAATAATTTTTATTGATAATTTTTTATAGATAATTGTTAACGATAATTTCTTATCGTTAATTGTTTTCCATAATTTTTATCGATAATTTTTCCTTTAGTTGATAAGGAACAATTATTTTCGAAATCCTTATCGGTTAAGTTAACATCGTTAATTTTTTTTTATCAATTTTTAATTATTATCGATAATTTGTTATTGGTAATTTTTTATCGGTAATCGTTCGAAAAACTAACTAAAAACATAACTAGGATAAAGACGACAAATTTTAATCGTTACTTTGTTACCGATAATATTTTATCGATAATTTGTTCTCAACAATTGTTATCGATTGTCTGAATTTTATCGTTAATATATTATCAATAAATGATATAGATAACTGTTATCGATAATTTTTGTTGATAATTTTTTATTGATAATTTTTTTTACAGATAATTGTTATCATTTTTTTTTTATCGATAATTGGTAACGATAAGTTACTATCGGTAATATATTATTTGTAATCTTCCACTGTTTCTGATAGATATTTAGCTATAATTATTATTAATAATTCTTAGCGATAATTGAAATCGAAATTTTTTTATTGATAATTGCTAATGTTAATTTTTTATTGATTATTGTGGTCGATATTCAGTATGAAGAATTGTTATCGATAATGTTACGGATTAAATTTTATAATTAATTTCTTTCGATCATTATTAACTATAATTTATTAACTTTAATTTGTTAACCATAAATTGTTATCGGTTATCGTTATGAAAACGATAACTTTTAGTAAAAAATCTATAAGACTTTATGCAAGTTTTCTAATACAATTTTTCACTGAAACAAAAACCTGGCATTCCCTTTTATTTTCTAAACCATCTGTCACTATCGATTAACGTAACGCTTGTCCTCCATTTAAATATTTTCGAGGTGTGGACTTTAAAGTGAAGAAAAACAAGCCGCAAACACATGTTTTTAATCCCAACAGCACAGCTCAAGTGTTGCTCTTAAATCTGTGTTGTTGTTGATAGTTTTTCTGTTGTTGTTATTGTTGCCGCTAAAATGTTGTGTGGCTACTGGGGCTTTAACTCCTAAAGGCTTAGGAGGGGGGTATAATAGTGGTCTAAAAATAAATGCATTAACCACAGTAAATATTCACATAAACATGCAGATGCCTATGCCTTTAGCGGCCAATGTAAAGGATGACGGCGAGGATGATGGTGAGAATGAATGCAGAAGTATGACAGGATCAAAAAAAAAAATATTTCAAAACAAAACTTGTACTTGAAGCAAAACGATAACGATGCTGATGTAATGGTGATGGTGCTGGTGATGATGATATTGTTGATGGAACGTGTGTGCGGGCGAAATGAATATAAAACAAAAACAACAATAAAAAGTTTTAAAAAAATTCGTAGAAAAACTTTACATGTGGAAATGTTGGTCTTCTTTTCAATCCTTGGTTCTTATGCTCTTTAAAAGGCACAGTTTGCAGAGGTTTGCGTGCCAATACAAGATAAAAATGGTCTTGAAAAAGAACAACAAAAACAAAAAGGTACACATAAATTGTAAATGGAATGTTTTACACAACAACAACAACACTATCACATAACTAAACATGAGTATAAAAAGAGAATGAACGAAAAAACAGACAGAAATTCCCAGAAAAAATACCTTTATAAAGTATTTAAAAAAAAACATGATGCTTAACGCTCTCAAAGGCTATAAATTAATACGGACCCTTGTTTTCTTCTTGTCTTCTTATAAGTGTTATCGATATCTATTAGAGAGACCTAGTGGCGTTTCCTTAACAATATTAAGTCACTTTTCTTTGTTGTGTTGTTGGGGTTTATATGGGTAACTCTAATTTACTTATTATTTCACTCTATTGACAGGAACAAATACTGTCTCCTTTCTCTCTCACTTTCTATTGTTGTTTACATTTGATAATAATTGGTTAATTCGTTCATTTTATTATGTTGTGTGGCTGTGTATATGTATTCGTTATTTAAGCACGAAACATGTTTTCCTTAATTCCCTTAATAAGCCTTTGTTTGTGTGTGTAAGTGTTACTATTATCCGTAGAATTTAGATGAGAGATAAAATATGTGTGATTAATAAAAATTACGTATGTATGTATGTGTGTGAATGCCTTAGTTTTGTTTGAGATTTTTGCTCTCCTTGCATATAATAAAACTGAACATGGAAGAGATAAAATGTATAAGAACGTGTGAGATTGCCTACGTGTATGTGTATCGTTTGTTTCGTTTGTTTACTGTGTGTGGATTGTGTGAGAGAGTGATTGGTTTTGTTTTGTGTAAACAAAAGTGGTGAATTTATTAATCGTATTACGAACTCGAAAACGTAAACAAAGGCATTAAAAAGCCGGCAGAGACAAATGATGAATATTTTGAAAATATTTAGAAATCAAATGCACTTCAGTGACGAAGACCATTTTGATAGAAAAATCAGCATATCTACGGCGTTGTGATTGGTCAGTCGGTTTTAATTGATGCACAAGTTGGGCTTTATATGCATGAATGCAAAATGTGCTATAATGAGCCCTAAGATAGGCTCACTTCCTAAAAACGGCAAATTATTCGCCTCTCACAAAGCCATATTTTCGGTAATACCAACATTACGATGATGTACAGACTTGATGGTTCTGTAACGCTTCCAGTCTCTTCGCAATATCTTCGCAATATCGGAATGCCATACACAGTATATTTCTTCGGCGACTTTCTCTCAGCAGATTTCTGGCAAAAACTCTGTAAGTAAATAAAACTGCCATGAAAAGTACCTCAAAAATCGTTCGGAATCAACTTTAAACTGTAGGTTCTGCCACTCATTTATAAAGTTAACATACGTGGTGTGAGAAGCTAGGTCGTAATCCTGACTGAAGAGTAGTAGTGACCAATCATGTATGTGCGTATACACATTATATTTATTGTGATCACCATATTCACGCCATAATGCTTGAAAAGTTGCCACGTTCCTCCTCCTCGAGAGATAAAAACAGTTTTGTCTGTCAGCTCATCCTAGTGCCCATGTACAAGAAACGTTTTCGCAAATTGGTTATCTTTGTAGGTCAATATATCACGAAATATTTTGCTATTGGGCAGTATCGATATCCAAGTTTTTACAGAACGCACTACAACCTGTTTATCCATCCCGTTTCAGTGAATATTTCCATAGCATTTAGAGAATAAGCTGCCCATCCGCTTCAGTAGTGTCTGCTTATGACTTTATAATCAGTCGGTACTGACTGATAAGTGAGGCTTTAAAGCCTTGGCATGCCCAAGAGTTTCTGTCGCTGTAAGAGTAGCCTGTTGCTCCATTAAGCGCATTGCCTATGTTGGAGTCATTCGCAGAGTTCAAACTATGTTCCTGTGCTGTCTAGGATCATTCTCATTTAGAAATCAAATGCACTTCATGAACATCATTCTCTCGTAACTGTTTTGCAATAAACAGACGCACCATAAGGCATTATCAGTACAACTATTACTTTGAGCAGTTAGCTCTCCGAGTCTTTTCAAGTGTATACTGCTTCTATAAGAGTCCAAATCTAGCATCGAGTATATTTCCAGGTGCTCCCATGAACAGGTTTTTCTTCTTCTCAGAATGCTGTTGAAAAGCTTCAAAATAGACTTTTGGGGAGCGGTCCTTTAAAAGGATAAGAACGTCTTGTCTTGTTGTTTTTACTCCAAACTTTAATTTTTACCTCAAATACTCTCTTCCATTAACATGCATTCACTTAAAAGTTCTCTTAAAGTCCACTTTCGTTTGTTTACTTTGAAGATATTCTCACCATTTTGATGGAAAGATCGTCAGAGACGATCTTCAATATGAAGTGCATTAAGTGCACTAGTAAGTAACAAGAAACTCACCATGCTTCAACACTTACACACACACACATACTATTTAGAATCCACACTCTTTGCCAATGGCAACAGGCAGCAGTACGTACGAACGCATTTGTGTTTTGTGCAATTCAGTTGAACGAGAAGGCGCGTAACGAACGGTTGTGGATGCGGAAAGAAAACAACGGTTTTCTTAAACGGAAGTGCATTAAAATTGAAAATTTAAAAAAAAAATAGAAGAGAAGCAAAGAAAAATTTTTCAATGAATCGAAAAAAATAGAAGAAGAAGCAAAAGAAAATAAAATTTAATCTTGAAAATAAAGTTTCTTTAAAAAGAATCGAATTAAAATAAGAAAAAGTGCAAGAAAGTGTTTTAAATTGAAAAGAAGCAGAAAAATATTTGTGCCGTTACTCTTGTTTTTTTTTTTTTTTTTGAAGAGGATGTTTTAAAAATAGTTTCTGGCTTATTTTAGAAATTTAAAGAAAAAGAGTGTGAAAGAGAGAGAGGGAGAGAAAAAGAAAAAAGAAGAAATTTAAGTGTTTTTTTTGTGCCAAAATTTTGCGGTTTTTAGAACGTTGCTAACGGACAGCGTCGCTTAGTATTACGCGCCTATTATAAACGCGCCCTTTAAAATCTATATTTAACACGGGTTTTTTTGTTTCGCTATTTGTCACCAAAAAAAAGAAGAAGAAGAAAATTCATTCTAATGTCTGGTGCCTTAATAAAATCGTGTTGAGGCAATTGCACGTGTTATTTGCTAATGTTGGCAAAGCCCTTTTAAAATTTGCCACTAAAAAGAGGGCTGCCTCTCGACAAAAATAAGAAGAAAAAAAAAAAGAAATTGAAAATTTGTCATGAGCAAAAATAAATTCAAATTGAAATTGAAAACAAGTGCAGTGCCAAGTAATTAAAGTTAAAACATAAGAAATCGAAAGAAAAAGAAGAAGAAAAAAATAAATCCCGAAAGCAAATGCACCGGAAATCATTTTGAAAAAAAGTCGCCGAGAGAAACAAAAAAAAAAAAATTCAAAATTTTCTTAGAATTGTCATACACAGTGCAGCGCGTCATACTCAACTCACTAAATCACAAATGTAAGAAGGCTGACTAATATAGTCAAACAAAACCATTTTTTTCGTTTTTTTTAATCAAAAAGGAAGTTTTTTTAGAGGAAAAAAAAATTTTTTTTGGGGCCGCAATGTTTTATCGCCTGAATTTTTTCTTCTTTTTCAAAAGTAACACATGAAAGTGATAATTATTGGAGACAGGAGAGAGAGAGAATGGGAATGAGCGATAAAGTGTGTTTAAATCAAAAGAATTTTTTTTGGTTTTTTAAATGAAAATAGGCCAAGACTCTAATTTGTGTGCCTACGAGGTTTCCTTAGGAAATTAGGTGAATTCGGTATCAAATATTGTCCTCAAATGGTTTGTGGGTTAATTATCATAATTGCTGGTAACTCTTCAGGGCAGCAAGTAGTGTCCTAAATATTGTTTGCAGTGTAGCACTGCACTTCAATTGCATAAGTTCGCGAAGAGGTTACATTCGCAATCCTTGAGAAACTAGGTCGTAATCCTGACTAAAGGGTTGTTGTAATAACCAATTATGTATGTAAACCTTCAGTCATGATTACGGCCTAGCTTCTCACGCTACTTATGTTGTATGTGTTAATTTCATACATGAGTGGCGGGACCTACAGTTTAAAGTCGACTTCGAACGACAGATTTTTGAGAAACTTTTCATGGCAATTTTATTTTAACGCTCAGTGTTTTTGCCAGAAATTTGCTGAGAGGAAGTCGCCGAAGAAATATTTTTTCATATTTTCGTTTTGATGTCTGACCTGGAGTTTAAACCGTGGCCTTACGTCTAATAAGCCAACACACTACCTACTAGACTACTCGCGAAGAGGTTAGCTTAGATTAAATTGGTAGCTGCTGCTTACTTGGATCATATAACGTCCCATTTTAATACCAAGCGTAACTATTCTGTCTCTTAACTCCCAGTTGTATACACGCAACAATTCCGACAGTTTTATGTCTTTCGCTAGATAGTTTCTGTGGATGCCCAAGATCCTTTAGTCTCAGCTTCCAAAGTGTCCTCTTCTTCGTCGTCATTACATCATCAAAAGTCAATGTTATGTGCTCTCTGCTGCCGGCCGTGTACTCTAAAAGCCCAGTGTTGCATTATAACCACCGTAGGGTTCCTAAAACGGACTCTGTTTAGGTCAAACACGAATTTTGTTCCTCCATAGAGGGCTAGTTAGGTCTGGCCTCTCTAAAAGTGGATTCATAAACCCATATTTCCTTTACAAATAAATTGGGACGATTGCTGTAGACTGTCTAATGGTGAAGGTATAGCACTGGCCATTATATAGTCGCCTAGCAGCAATTCGTTTCCTTGCCGTTCGCATCTTGAGTTTAAATCAAATGTCCGCAAATACTCCTCCCTCTTTCCACCTCCTTCCTATAACCTATTTTCCTAAACCTGCACAATGCACTGCATGAGTAGGGGCCATCCCCTGAGTGCTGGTTTTACAAAAAAAAAAAAAAAAAAAAAAACAAATATTTTGTGTGGGATCGTTTGCTTGTCCGTCCTCAGAGGAATTGTAATCTCTCGTATGACTTAAATTGAATTTTCTGCTTTACTAGCGTTTGCAAGTTGATTACAGTCTAATTCGAGTCTCATGGAATAGCAACTGGCTTAGGGGGTCTAAGTGTACCGCTATTATATGACGAAACCTACCTAGAGACTCTTGTGAAGCTTTTCTAGACTCCTTTTAGAAGTAGTTTTCCTATCCTTTTTTTTTGTTACTAATTTCATCGGTAAAAATGTAAGAATTGAGTTCGAAGCGCAACTATACCTTAAGCTTCTACTGACCAAGACTTATTAGGGGAACTACTTCTCTAAACTATTTATTAAGAAATTGTGTTTTTAAATTTTTCTTTTCTTTCTACTTTTAGGTGACTACCACCCTCCATATTCATTAAAAACTGAACTCATGGCATTGGAAAATAACAGAAAACCTGTCTAAACAAAAAGAAAAGAAGAATTTCTTTACCAACCTTTCCTTTTGGGCAACAAAATTTATAAAATGTTGCCTTTAACAACTAAATCACAGACAAGGTCTAAGTGGGCCGCCAACAGGACCTTTGACCCGCCAACTAGAAAACTAGGAGCACCCACACCATGGTCGTTACTAATGCTGCTGCTGGTGCTAAGCTGGCAGGTAACACTTGCGCATACCAAAGATTTAATGCAACAACAGCAACAGCACCAGCAACATCAGCATGTACGACGGCAACAACGCACGTCTCGTGATTTGCTGCAGCAATACAACACTGCGACCAGATCTACAATCACAAATAATGCCACACAAAACTATCACCAGCAATACTATCAAGACTTTGAGACGAGTGTGGTATCGTGGACAGGCGCCAAATTAAGCAATTCACCCTCATCGTCTACCTCTAGACTGCTATCACAGCAACAACAACAACAACAACAACAAACACTGCAGCATTTAAAACAACCTGCTGATGGTCGGCGGCCTCATCAGCAGCATCAGCATCAGCCTCAGCATCCGCCACAACAGTTTGGCAATAAGAGACGCAAAACTAAAAGTGGTTTATTGATTGAAAGCAATATTGAATTGGATTATATGGAATTGACACCATCAAGCAGTGCCTCTAGCACCAGTTCGGAGTATGATACAGAAGCCGAATTGCTAAAGGCAACTACCATAGCGTCCTTCTCCCCATCCATTAACTTTGCCCCGATTGGCAATAATAACCAGAAATCAGAACGTAAACGTAATCGACAACATCAACAATTGCAGCGTAAACGCAATCGAAATGGTAGCGGTGGAGGAGGAGGAGGAGGAGGAGGTTTGGGCTTAGGTGGTGGCCAACGTCAGAAATTGCAACGCAACGGTAAGTTTCCGTTTTAGGTCATTCAACAAATTTAAGCTTTAAAATGTTTCTCTTCATATGTATGTATTAATGTATGAATGTATTATACGAGGGTTGTTTGAAAAATTAAGGTGAACTTATCAAAAGTTATGTTTCTTACGTGGCGCATATTTGTGCCAACAGATTTTTCCAAATCTTGATGCACTTCAACATAAAAACCGTCCCTTTCCTTATTTAGGAGAATAGAGGAAGAGAAGAAGTTTTTGGGGAGGACAAATCCGTTGAATACGAAGCCTTAGGCTGTCTCCAGATTTTCTTACGAGAATCTAGGCTTCTTTAGTCTAGGGGATTCCACCTTAGCACTGTCCTTGAGATAGTAGCCGACTTTCATCTCCATTTTTAACATTTGATTTGCCTTTGTGGGAGTATTACATTTGTTAGGTCGTACTGAATGTAGGGCTTATTGCTGTAGATAAGTGTCGCTGCTAAATAAGTATTGTTACGTTTTTACCTTTTAAAAGCGTTTAAAATATGAGCTCATAGATTGCAAATAAAATAAATATAAGTTTGTGTTCAGTTTTAATTAAAATTCTTTATTATTCGCACAATTCTGTGTGCCACTGTTCACAACTTGATGTATACAACAACAATTGCTATTCTTTGTTATTCCTCTGTTTACATCCTTCACATCTTTGTAACGGAGATCTTCAAACTATGATTACTCTCTTCAAACGCACAGCGTCTTCACACAAGACTTACTGAACTTTTACTAACTCAGTCGCCTGCTTTGCCTTGCCTTTTATATGGCAACAGTCTGATGAATGTTCTTGAGAGCGAATGTTCGCTCTTCGCCTTCTCGAAATCTCTATAAATGTAAACATCGTTGTTTACATTCATTATTGTTGTATGTATATTTTGTTTCCGTTTAACCATGTAGTGTTTGTTGTTGTATTTTTGTTTACTTGTTTACCATTTTTATGCTGGTGTTTGTTGTTGTATTTTTGTTTACTTGTTTACCATTTTTTATGCTTGTGTTTGTTGTTATATTAAGCAGTACGATAACTTGTAAACAGGTACGTTTACTGCATTGTTTTGTATTTGTAGCTTTTGTTTATAATTTTAATGTTAAACGATGTAAAAGCAAAACACCAGTATCTTGATTTTCCATTTTCCATAGTCTTACTGACTATTAGCTCTGGATCAAACAGGATAAACATAATTAATCTTACGTTTTGAGCCTCCCTCGTATTTTAAAAGCGAAATATAGAAGGGGGCTCTAAGCTTCTTTTGTGTTTACTTCCTTGGCAAGCACTCGCTCTAATGTGCTTTTGGTGGTGGTTATGCTCAAATATGGTTAAAGTAGAGTTTCCTGCTTAAAAGCGATTGTTTTGATTGGTTTTTCTTCTTGGGTTTTTTTCTTCTATTTTTTTTCTTACGCTGACAAGCAGCTCATGGCTATCGTTAGAGGCAATAGATAGTCAACGTTTCATTCCAAACATTTCACATGGCCATATACGGTTACGCCATAAGATCAGTTTTCAATGTTACTCAGGTATTTAAAAGCCACGAAACGCGCGGCCAGACAAAATGTGGTCATCGAAGACGATCACAACGATTAACAGCAGCCAGCATCTTTTCGTCATTACAATCATGATCATGATCATAATGGTGATCGTCATTATGATGATCGTTGTAATCATTGTTAAACAGCCTGGTTTTGAAGTCATAAGCAACAACATCTCATTGTATCGATCAATTGTTCAATTGCGCTGTGTTATAGTTTTTAATACTCGTAGAAGATAATAAAAACAAAATGAAGAAGCAGAAGCAGAGGCAGAAGAAGAAGAAATTAATCGATATCTCTGCCATCCATCCGCCGTTGCTATATTTAGTTGTGAGTTGGAAAACAAACAAGCCAATAATTTCTACAGCCAAGTTGAAAGACCTTTTCTTTCTATATGTTGGCCAATAACAATAATAACAATAATGATCTTAACATTTCATGTCTGTCCGTCCATCCGCCAGCCCGTCCGTCTGTCCATGATGTGAGAAAGTTTATTTCAGCGTTTCTTTCTTTTCTTTTCTTTTTTTGCTTTCATTTAAAATGCCAAGAATGTTTTGCTGCTTTTCTCTGTTAAAGAAATGCCATGCCATGCCACGGCCATGGATGGTTGGTATAGAAACTTTATTTCCTACTCTGTACGAAAGTGGTCAGTGGTCCGGTCAGTGGCCGTTCGTTGTCTTAACAAATTGCCTGCGTATATGGCGGCTTAGACTGGCACCTCCAAATTTGGTGTGTGGTTGTGTGGCTGTGAGTGTGTTCTTAAGGAATTCCCAGACAATTAAGAAAAGTTACACAATAAATTTCAATTGCAATTGAAATGCAGCTGAGGTAGCTATTTTTGGCAAATGCCTGGAATCATGTTTGATGAGATTCTCAGTTTCTAGGATTTAATGGTTAATTGGCAGCAAAAATGCACGTAGAAATGTTAACAGAGGAAGCAAGGCATACATTTTTTATAAATAAAACGCCTGCAACGCTTTAAAGTTAAACTGCATTCTTCCAAAAGCTCGGTGTTCCTTGACATCATCATTATATTTTCTATTAATTGATGTCAATAGCTTCTCGAGAATCATTTGCCACTTGACTCTTTCGAGAAACTAAGGCAACTCCAAGATTCTTCACATATATTTGCAGAATTATTTTGTGATTGCCAATTTCACATTTTTACTCTGCATTTAACCATATCGGGACAGATCTTTGTGGAGTCTCTACGTCTATTCTTGCATGCTTCCTTTGCTAATTAGCAGAGTTTATGTGAAATCATTTGTTTAGCACTCTGCAGAGGAATGTCAAGCTCATTGTGGCATTAGATTTGCTATTCTGTGGCGTCAATTGCTTGTCACATTGCTTCATGAATCATTTGTAACCCAGAATCATCTACGGAGCTACCGAAAACTCTACACAAAATCTGCAATGCTCGCTATATGTACAGGGGTTTTTGTTCTCCGCAAACTGCAGCCATGCCTGAGGACACTCAACCATATTTTCATAGGCAGTAAGGTATCGAAGTCGACGTGGTCTAGTAGGTAGAGCGTTGGCTTATTAGACGTGACGCAGCGGTTCAAATCCCAGCTCAGGCATCTCCAACTAAACGAAATATGAAAAAATATTTCTTAGGCGACTTCCTCTCAGCAGATTTCCGGCAAAAACTCTGGGAGTAAATAAAATTGCCATGAAAAGTTTCTCAAAAATCTGTTGTTTGGAGTCGACTTTAAACTGTAGGTCCCACCACTCATGTATAAAAATGAACACACACAACATGAGTGGTGTGAGCAGCTAGGGCGTAATCCTGACTGAAGGGTAGTATTGGCCAATTATGTATGTATGTATGTAATCTGTTATATTTTTCAGCTGCCCGGTATATCTACAGGTGTTTTTATTCTCCTCAATCTGCAGTCATGTCTGAGGACACACAACCATGTTTTCATAGGCAGTAGGGCATGAACAACGCCCTCACCGTAAGATCTTACGAATTGCATACTCGAACGTACCTAACGATGCTCTAACGTGTTCATCGTATTCACGCAATCCCAGATGTGAGCATCAATTTCAGGAAAATCTCATGAATTTTCCCTGATTTAGGGCTTCGTTGATTAGCGCTGCATTATGATGCTGCATATGACGTTTTAGCATTAGTTTTTCACCTTTCAGTGCCAGATTATATCAATGGAGTGTATTATTATTCCCACTTTTAATATTTCGGACCATTTAGCAAACTTAGGTTATGTTAGGTTAGGTTAGCGGGTAGCAAGTTCGCACGGTGGCTCATATAGCCCATTGTGTCGCTCAGTGTAAGGTAAAACCACTTGCAAACTTAAATAGCTCACTGTCCGTTCTGCTTGATACGTGGAAGTGATCCAACGACTGTATAACCGTCTTGCTGTCGGTAAAATTTTAAATTTTAAACTCTCGTTGAATTTGTTACGTCCTAGTAGGACAAATATCTCGGAATAGTAGGATATATTGGCGGTTGTACCTTTGCCTCTCTGTTGCATGCTTTCTAAGGCCACTTAGCAGTTATACACGGATCTCTACAATGCCAACCCGATTCTACTGCCCTTATCAATACTCTTGACCTACAGAATGTCAACTCACTTCTAGTGCATGAAAATCAGAATCGTATAGTATAGCACACTAGTTGTTACAGTGACTGGAGGAATGTCGGGACTCTTTCATTACAATCCTATCGTTTCCAACCTCAACTGTGATTATCCTCAATATTCTCATGAGAACTTTACATGAATTGTCCAAAGAAACGCTCGTTAAAACTAATGAAGACGTTAAAGTTGATTTAAGTTTTTATACACTTTTGTTGTTGTTGCTGTTATTGTTGTTGTCGTTGTTGTTGCTGTTCACTTTTTAATGACATTGTTCTGCCTTATCCTATTTTTGTTTTGTATACCTTTTTTCTCTCCCTCTCTCTTGCTCTTTTTTGAAGTGTCATATTTTTTTTTTCCATTTATATGCAACAAAAATTAAACCAACCGACCATATGTTGTTATTAGCGCGTGTCCATATGCATGAACCTTCATTATGAGGGCAGACAGACGAAACTCAACAGAAAGCAAAAAAAATTCGTTGTTTGTGGCATTAACAAGGAGACAAAGGCCTACAATGAAGGAGAATGAATATGCCCACAGACAACATTCTATTTTATCTTATAAGAGTTACCGCCCTATTGTTTGATAACGAGAAAACAAGAAGAAGAAGAAGAAGAAATACCCATAAAAAGAAAAAGAATTTAAAACAATAACAATAGATTGTAAATAACACAACACAGCACAACACAGCACAGCACAACATGCTTACTCTTGCATGTGTTTGTAACACACACACTTTGTGAGTGATAAAGTGAGAGAGAGCGAAAGAGAGAGAGATTTGCTAGCCTTCTATTGTATTTATTATTGCCAACACATAGTCATCCATATGTTGTTTATACGAGTAGCATGGCATTGTTACAAGAAAAACAACAAAAACATCAGCAATAACAACATTGTTGTTACAATGCATTGCAACAAATGCTGTTAAAACCTGGGCAATTAACAAAAGAGCATCACTAATACACTCACTCCCTCCGCTACATGCCTTTATTTAGCGAATGCATATGCCTGCGAGTGTTATAATCTGTTATGGCTACAGGCTACGGTTGTTGTAATTGGAAACTGACACTCTGCTGTAAGTAAAGAGTCTTCGAAGCGATACTCATCATAAAAAAAAAAAATTTAAAAAAAGAAGAAGAGACTTTTTTATTCGTTTTCAAATCATAATAACAACAGCAACAATAATAACAATAACAAAAACAGTTTTAATCTAAAGAATTACAAAAATTGGAATATTTCAAGACAATAAAAGAAAAACAAGAAAATTAAATGGAAATGAGGTGTATGGATGTCTTTAGAAAACGAAGTCAAAAAAAGTGAAAGTATTCAGAATACTATTAAGATTAGAAGGCAGAGGTTCCCAAATTAAACGGCGAATAAGTGGATTGCTTACAAACTGAGCGCTACAAGAACACGGAAATATAAAAGCTAGGACATGCCAAAATCTTGGGTATAATTGCTCCAGATCTTTCTATTGACTGAACCCGCTTTAAACTCTGGTTTTTCAACAAAAATACCGGTTAGGTTCTATTATGATACATATTAGTTGGGTGTGGAAGCTTTTCAGCCGATTAATGTAGTACTGCTCTCACTGCCTCTTTTTTCTCTCTCGCCGAGGAGGGGTAAATGTACCTAACAGCACCATAGAGGAAGTAGTCACATCCTCCGTGGCCCTCAACCACTAAATTCCCCCTCATCTCCTGTGGACTTGTTTGTGCCCAATCCGGAACTACGGTGGTATTACTTCGGAGTGGAGTCCTTTTGGTCCTTTGGCCTCTTCATATTTATATCCGCGTCCGGATTGCGAATCGAAAGTTCAGGAGTCATCTAAGCGTCTCCACTATTCCTTTCGTCTAAATCATCGTCTTGGTTACGCTTGGCACGCGTGACAGTATCACCTATGCCGACATTCTTACTCGTTCCGCAGCCTCAAGATCTCTCCTCTTCCGTCTCAGAATGCGCTCTATGTAATTCACTACCGAGGTCCAAATTTCACTACTCGCAGTCATAACCCCGACACTATTAGCGGCTGCGATTGCCTCTGAGCGCAGATCACATTAGAGTATATCGAGGGGAGACACAATAATATCTACCGACAGTAAAGCGGCCATTAGGTCCCTAGAACGAGTGTACACTACATCCAAAAATTGTCCAAGAATGCTGGGTGTCTCTGGAGGAGATAACGAGACATTCGATGATTATCTTCATGTGAGTGTCGGGAAATTGGGACACTGAATGTAACAACAAAGCAGACGGAGTTGCAAAAACTGGTTACAAACTCTACTTGTTTTTGAAGCAAACGTGATATGATGAACTCACTTGGAGGGGCTGCAGACAGATTTGGCCCGCTAAGGACATATAAAGAATAAAATTTGCGTTAAACCTGATTAGAGTCCATTTTAAGCACTCGCATTCACGGAATATTGATCTCAGAATACATACGTCCGAAGACTGAAAATACCATACAAAGCCTTTTACAAACGCTGTAATGATGAGGAAGAACAAGAGACCACAAAACGAACGTCTTCCCAGTAATCATCCGTAATTGGAAAACCTGTGATGAAGAATTTTTTTTTGATGAACTGCTTCCATAACCAAAAGGAAAGTTACACCTGATAGCATCCAACTCCGCTTATATCTCCTGATTTCTTGGCATGTAAAGCATAGTTTACACCAACAAAAATTGCAACGTTCTCCCGAGCGAACGATATTGCCTTCCTTTTAATAAAGGGTGTTTTTATAGAGGTATAGAACTTTAAGTTGCAATAAAACAACGATGGATTAGTCGATTGACATGAATTTTATTTATCCGAAAGATAATCTTGTGGCATTACATTTTAAATATGATTTCTGGTATATGACCGCCACGGCTGGTGCGGATGTAGTCCAATCTGGACGTCAAATTTTCGATGACTTTTTCCAACATTTGTGGCCGTATATCGGCAATAATACGGCGAATGTTGTCTTCCAAATGGTCAAGCGTTTGTGGCTTTACCGCATAGACCAATGACTTTACATAGCCCCACAGAAAGTAGTCTAGCGGTGTTAAATCACAAGATCTTGGAGACCAATTCACAGGTCCAAAACGTGAAATTAGGCGGTCACCAAACGTGTCTTTCAATAAATCTATTGTGGCACGAGCTGTGTGACATGTTGCGCCGTCTTGTTGAAACCACATCTGCTGGACATCATGGTTATTCAATTCACGAATGAAAAAGTTAGTAATCATGGCTTTATACCGGTCACCATTGACTGTAACGTTCTGGCCACCATCGTTTTTGAAAAAGTACGGACCAATGATTCCACCCGCCCATAAAGCGCACCAAACAGTCAGTTTTTCTGGATGTAACGGTGTTTCCACATACACTTGAGGATTACCTTCACTCCAAATGCGGCAGTTTTGTTTGTTGACGTAGCCATTCAACCAGAAGTGCGCTTCATCGCTAAACAAAATTCGCTTATGAAAATCGGGAACAACGGTAATCTCGTTTTGGGCCCATTCGATGAATCTACGCCTTACTTGATGATCGTTTGGCTTCAAACCATGCACGAGTTGGATTTTGTAAGCACGCAAACCAAGATCCTTCCGCAAAATCTTCCATAAAGTGGATGGACACAGATCCAATTCCTGTGCTCGATGGCGGATGGACTCATTCGGGTCTTCCTCAATGCTACGCTCTACAGCAGCAATAGCTTCTTCTATACGCACCTTACAGCGTCTCTGGGGATGCGAGTTATCAATACGAGTAAACGTGGTGCGAAAACGTTCCATGCTTAATCGAATTAACTGCTCTGATGGACGATTTTGTCGACGATAAAATGGACGTAGTGCGCGATACGTTTTCCGCACAGAACCATTATTTTCGAAATAAAATTTCACTATTTGCAAGCGCTGTTCAGGCGTGAGTCTATTCATGATGAATTGCCAAACCAAACTGAGAATAAATCATTTGACAGCTGTTAAATCGGTCGCCATCTTGAAAAGTAATGCCAACTTAAAGTTCTATAACTCTATAAAAAACACCCTTTACTATCGAATGCTTTTTCCAACTCTGCGAAAGCTTGGAAGGAAGAATGCCTCAGAACTCTTGCGATTATTATGCGTGACGTGTTGATTTTATGCACAGATGATCGGTTTGTTTTCGAAGATAATACTCGAGGAAATACTTCTGAGATTACCATTGATATGATATTTTTGATAGCGTTCAGTAGTGTCAGCCTCCTGTAGTCTTTGCACTGCTTTAGAGAACACTTTTTATTACCACGACTTCTTTATAATTTGTAGAGAATTTGCACTGCGTACATTCTCCTATGTGCCAGATGTACTTGTTTAGAGTACGTTCTGCCATAGTGAATTCAGGCGATACTATACCAGGTTGAAGTCGGCATAGTCTAGTAGGTAGTGTGTTGGCTTATTAGACGTAAAGCCAAGGTTCGAGCCCCAGGCCAGACATCAAAGCAAAATACAAAAAGTATTTCTTCGGCGACTTTCTCTCAGCAGATTTCTGGCAAAAACTCTGAGAGTAAATAAAATAGCCATGAAAAGATACCCATAAAAATCTGTCGTTCGGAATCGCCACTCGTGTATAAAATTAACACACACAACATAAGTGGTGTGAAAAACTAGGTCGTAATCCTGACTGAAGGGTTGCAATGACCAATTATGTATGTATACCAGGTCCAGTTACTTTATTGTTCTTGATTTTTGAACCTGCTTACTTAGATTTATTCAGTTTAGCCGCAGAGAAGACAAGATATAGAGGAAAGTAGTCAGGGGAATAGTCTTCTAAGACGTTAGATTCGTAATTATTTCATAAAAAAATTCAATTGATTTCGGTAATCAAGCTAAAAGCAGATACGTTGTGGCTACAATGACAGATTGTTTAACTTCATTGTTTATGACTGTCTCCATATCTGCTGGACTTAATTTATGTCTCGACAACTTCTATAAATTCAATCCATCATTGAATTTGTTCAATGGCTGTCTCTTGTAATAAATTCTCTTGTTTTTCTGTTGTTTCTTCTACTCTTTCCTTCTATTTCTTGTTCTTCTGCTAGTGTTTGTCTAACAGTTTAACAACAAATTTTATTGCTTGGAATTCTTATGATATGAATTGCTTTCCACTCTTCTATGCTTCCAACTTAATTAAAACACAAGAAATAAATTTTGTTTTTTGTTTTCCAATCGACAAGTATCTTGTCTCCCTGACGTATATATCCATGGTCTTATCTGCCTATACTCCTACAGCATGACAGAAAGTTTACACATGTAATAAACACATGGGGAATAAACAATACAATCAAGTTGTTAATTGCCGTTTGACACCAGAATGAGAAGATAGCCATCTCATCACATCTCTCTCTCTCTCTCTCTCTCTCTCTCTGTCTGTCATTTCAAGCTACTGTCGTTAAGCAAGCTGCTAAGCTGTACTCTATTATCGCCATGATCATGTTTTTCCTGATATGCTATCATTGGGAAACTATCTTCTCTTTTCTTCTGTTCAAATCAATATTAATTCAAGAAAAAGATCTTTTGTTGGCGATAAAAGTAGAAGAGTTTAATGAAAAGAAATTAATTTTTATGTTTGTTTAATAATTAAAAAAAAAAATAAAAAAAAATGTTTTTTTCATTCTTTCTCTTCCTCAGCTTCATTTAATTGTTGAAAATTAGTTTTACTTTGTTGTAAATCTTCTGTAAATGGATTTCTCTCTATGTATGTATGTCTATACATCTTCTCTCTCCTCTGTGTATTTGAAATGTTAATGATTTTTAATAATTATTAAAGAAGTTTTCTTTTAAAAAATTCAATATTTTTATTGGAATTTTATGACTTGTCGTGTTCTTTCTCTTTTTTTTAATTGATTTGTACGTTTAACACCGTAAGTGATACTGAACATACTCCACGAAGTCAATTGAAATCGTTTTACAGTAGAAACCAGCGTTGTCAACTATTTATAAGCAAAAAGCGCCGTCCATCACATCAAAACGCGCTAAAAAGCGCTAAAAGTTATATTCAAATACAAAAACTCAAATATTGGTATTAAAAACATTTTTTATTAAACATTACTATATATTTGGTATTACAATTCAGTTACAAATAGTAGATTTTACATTAAATTTTGTTTAAGCTTTACTGCTTACATTTACGTAGTAATTTTTAAATTCAGGTACAAATGCTTTACAAATTTAGATAAATCATTAATATCAAATATTATTTTAAAATAAAAAAGTGGTTTCAAATCAGAGAAGACTAACATTACTATTGATGATCAAAACATTACTTGTTCATCTTCCAGAAAAAAAAAATATAATAATATTTTTTAATAACGTTTTTATATAATATTTTGATTTTTTATATGTAATATTTGAATTAATTTTTGATGAAACATTTGAGGGTATCAAATAGTCTTCACAACATGAATTTTTCATTTTGAGGCCATATTTTATATGAATTAATGAATTTACTGTCTTGAGTGACATTCTAGTTCTTATTTTTGTTTTGAAATAATTCATTACAATAAAAGATCTTTCCACTTCTGCATTAGAATATGGAAAGCTTAATAAATTAATAACAAATTTTGAAAGTTTAAGAAAACGGTTTTCATTTAATGAATTTTTATAACAGTGTACTTCTATCCAAAATGATTCAGTTTTATCTTTATTTTTCCACTCGCATAATTTTAAATTACTAAGGCAATTTTCTATTTCTTCAATTTCATTTTTACAATCAATAAATTCTTTTATAAATTCTATTACATTTGTGAGAAAAAATATTGTCTATACTGAACAAAGATAATTTTTTTAAAATTTTAAATTTAGTTGGCAAGGATTAGTGCTTTATATATTTATAAATATTATTAAATTCTGTTTTACTAATTTTTTTCACAACCTTCAATATTACACTCATGACAAACTTTTTCAAAATTATATCCTAAATAGCAATATTCAATATCACCTTCCATATAATTGAAATCTTCCATAGGCATTATAATTTTGTTGGTTAAAACTTGCAACAATCTGAATAAATCATTAAAAAGTTTAGTTTGATCTGCACTTTGAGATTCAAAAGCTAAATTTACCTTTTGAACTTCACCTAAAACTGCTGCTAAATAAGTTATGTAAACTAAATTTTTTGAATCATTATATATATCTTTAAGATGAGATGTCTCAAATAAATTATCATTAACAATATTGAAGTGTGTTTTTAATTCTAACTATCAACGAGTTGATATTAAGCGCATTTCTTATTAGTTAAAAACAAAGTAGCAAACATGTTGCTAATCTGAAAATCAAAAACCAAATAAACAAAAACGCGCTAATTTAGCGCCTTTTTTAAAAAAAAGCGCTAAGAAGAAAAAATGCGACTTTTGGGTTGTTAAAAGGCGCTAAATCTAGCGCGAAAAGAGCTAAATTGGCAACGCTGGTAGAAACGTAAAGAAAAATTAAGAGAATTTGCGTTAAGAAGTTGCCAGAAGGTGCAAACCATACATAAAAATCTTTTTTAATTGATTTGTATGTTTAACACCATAGGAAATACTGAACGTACTCCACGAAGTCTATTGATATCGTTTGACAGTGCTGGCCAGGCGAGAGAGATTAAGAGAAGTTATGTTTCGTGTTAAGAAGGTGCCAGATGATATTGTGCTTAAGATACGTTTTATTGTTCTGGCCTTCAATACATATATCGGGTCCGCCATCTAACGTTTTTTTTTTCAACTAGTGATTATTTCGTGAATGGTAACACTTAGCTCATGTCTGATTTGATAGATAATTAGTTTTATCCTTCCGCTGAACGAATAGGGTTGTGTATACGCTTGAACAACGCTGGGAAATATTGCGACATTACTTTGAAAATCATGGTAATGTTGCAGAATGTGTGCGAAAATTGCGTACGGGTTTTGGAAGAAGAGAAGCACCGTCAGCTCCGTATGTTCGTTATCTTGTGAAAAAAGTGTAAGAAACTGGCATCCTCATCGATAAAGCAAAGCGTGAAAAGCCAAAAACAGTGCGTATACCTGAGAATATTGCTGCTGTGGCAGAAAGTTTGCGTGAAGCGCCATCAACATCAATTCACCGTCGTTCTCAACAATTAAACATTTCGGAGACATCATTGAGACGAATTTTGCAAAAACACCTTGGTATGACGCCATACAAAGTCCAATTGGTTCAGGAGTTGAAGCCAATTGACCATCCAATGCGTTTTCGCTTCGCTAAGTGGGCCTGCGATCGACTTACAGAAGATGCCGATTTTGGCAAAAAAAAAAAAATCATCTTTTCAGATGAATCTCATTTTGATCTTGGCGGGTATGTAAACAAGCAAAATTGTCGCGTTTGGGGCACAGAAAACCCGCACGCATACATTGAAAAGCCGACGCACCCAAAACGAGTCACTGTTTGGTGCGGATTTTGGTCCAGTGGCATAATTGGGCCATTTTTCTTTGAAAATGAGGAAGGAGTGGCCGTTACAGTCAATCGCGAACGTTATCGGGCCATGTTGAACGAATTTTTGTTCATAAAAATTGAAGAGGAGGATATTGGCAACATTTGGTTCCAACAGAACGGCGCTACGTGCCACACAGCCGAAGCTACATTCGATGTTTTGCGCCCTGTTTTTGAAGATCGCATTATCAGCCGCAGAGCTGATGTCGTTTGGCTACCTCGAAGCTGCGATTTGACACCGTTGGACTATTATTTGTGGGGTGCCGTCAAAGATAACTGTTACGCCGACAAGCCAGAGACAATTGACGCTTTAAAGAACAATATTCGTGAAGACATTGGTGAAATACAGCTGCACACAATCGATAATGTGCTTAAAAATTGGACCGATCGTGTAGGCTACTGCATGGCCAGCCGAGGCAGCCATTTGAATGAAATTATTTTCCATTATTAACCGGAAGGATTGTACTTTCAAATAAAAACAGAAATTTGAGAAAATATTCAGTAGTTTTTTTATTAAAGCATTTTCAAAAAAAAAAGTTATTTGGCGGACCCTTTATAAGGGTGCCTCTGTAACGTCTTCCCCAAATTCTATTGCTTAATTTCTCATAACAACCCTTTAGTCAGGATCACAACCTAGCTTCTCACACGGCTCATGTAAGATAATTTTAAACGTGAATGGCTGGACCTACAGCTTAAAGTGGACTACGTAAGACAGATTATTGAGCACTTTTGTCTAAGCCAGGGTTTTAACCACGAGCTTTAATCTAATAACTCAACTCAGTACCAGCTAGATTACGGCAACTCCAATCCTGTTGCTCTGACAAATTTCAGTATGTTGTTCGGTTCAGTTCCAGAAAGAATAACTACCTGTCTCACAAATGTATCATTTTGAAATATATAACGCCACTCTTCTGTCTACTCGACAGAAATGTTCTGGTATAACAAGCGGCATTACATACATACGTATGTACATACATAATTGGTCATTACAACCCTTCAGTCAGGTCAGTCAGTCAGTGGTTTCTCACACAACATAACTGGTGTGTGTTAATTTTATACATGAGTGGCGGGACCTATACTTTAAAGTCGACTCCGAACGACAGATTTTTTTGAGAAATTTTACATGGCAATTTCATTTGCTCTCAGAGTTTTTGCCAGAAATCTGCTGAGAGGTAGTCGCCGAAGAAATACTTTTTTGTATTTTATTTTGATGTCTGGCCTGGGGCTCGAACCCTGGCTTTTCGTCTAATAAGCCAACACACTACCTACTAGACCACGGCGACTTCAACAAGCGGCATTAAATGTCCTTTTCTTAGTAGCTCATTTGCCTGCTCATTGCCGTGTATGCGCATATGGCTTGGGATTCCGAAGAGAATAATCCTGTTTACTCTGTCTACCCAATGCTATGCTCGAGGTAATCTCATATAAGCTGAGTAATAAACCCCGTCCCTTGTATTTACTGTTCATGTTGAGCACACCTTTCAATGGCTTTGATTTCCGTTGGTAAAATCTTACCAAAAACCTTACCCGGTAACCACCGCGAATTTCCCACACTAATATTTTACATTCTGACCGAACACCCTCAGCAAATGCAAATAATAGGTATAGAATGGTGCCTTTCTGAAAGGAGTCTGCAACCTTTAAATTGCTGGATTCACTTATTATTATTCAGTCTGATTGCAAAACATTTCTCAAAATTATAGTGGGCCTCTCCGAGTGACAATTAAAACGGAAGCTGTTAGCCAAACGATTTCTCATATTATGATGTTTTCATCTGAATCTTGTTTCCATTACGCTGCATACTTAACCTAATGGAAATGGAAATTCGAAGAAAAACTGCTAACAAGGTTGTAACTATTCATATAGGTTAGGTGTTCAATTAGGATATGACTTCATAACGTTCTTTTAACGCTTTATAATGACCCTTCTTTACCTGGTATTATTTTTTCCTTCGCCAAGCAACGCATAACAATATTCTCCCCGTATTACTTCCACATTACGAGAATTGTTTACATGCCATTTAAATTTACAAACGTTTACCAACACTAAACGTGTGTCTTACTCTGTACAGTAAAAGCCTTTTCCTAGATACACCTACCAAAACAAAACAATTTATACTCCATAGATATTTTGTTGTTGTTGTTGTTGTTACTGTTACATTTGCATTTTACATGTTTTAACAATTAAAAACAACAAAAATATTTCTCTCTTCTCCACTCTCCAATATACTGTTTACACTGTCAAAATTTGAATTCAGTGCACTGTGCAGCACTGACTGAAGTGTGTTTACAGTTTGCCTGTCTAAAACGAGAGTAAATGATTGAAAGCTGTGTGCGAGTGTGCATGTGTGTGCATTGTATGTGTGTGAGTATGTCTAGTTTAACGCATAACTGTCAATGTCAAAATGTAATGGCTTGTTGCCTGTCATCATAAAAATCAAATATTAAATGGCAACATTTGTTGTCGTTTATTTGTTTAAGTTGCTTTTGACAGCAACTGGCGAAATAACAACAACAACAAAGAAAAACAAGAAAAAGAGGCAAAAGTGAAGGCTAATTGTAGACAAGAAAACATGGAAGAAAAATCTAAGTTTAGATAAAGTCTTACAGTCAAGGGAGGAATAAGAAAATCCAGAAAATCTTGACAATATAAACTATGAAGGGAACAAAATGGAATTGCAACAGAACTACCATATAATTATAGAACTTGCTTTGAACATTCACAAAATTATTGCTTCTAGATCTATTCGCCCTGGAACGCTGAGAAAGCTACACGTTTAGGAGCTGCGATCACAAGTGGATGTTAAGTCGTTCACTGCTTAACTCTAGAAAGTCTGGCGATCGATCCACTTTGTCTAAACGATACTGATGTAGTGTGGGCCAACATCTCTCACTTCTTCCGAAGGTTGGGGCTGCAGTTCTTTATTAAGAGCTCCAAAGGTTCTATGAGGATAGTTGCGGGGATACCGCAGCAAAAATAATGGCGTCTATTGCAGAACATTGCAGTTTGCTGGTCATATTTGATCTTGAGACCTTATTGGTGTGACTTAAGACTTGATAATTCTCGATTTCAAGCGCCAAAGGCGCTATGAGGATAGTTGCGAGGATACCGCAGCAAGAAAACGGCTCCTATTGCAGAACACTGCAGTTTGACGGTCATATTTGGTCTTGAGACCTTATTGGTGTGACTTAAGACCTGGTAATTCCACCAACGACTAGATATTCCTACTCGATCAAGCCCTGTGAAAGACCCATAAAACCCAAGTCGTCACAGACCATATTTCTCTCGAACAGAAGCCAGAAATGTTTAAATTCCTGAAGCAGATAAAACTGTTCACTTTGACATTAAGCAACTACTGCAGATCCACTCAGGTGGTAAAGAACCTTTCCGATTCTTTTGATACCGTTTAAGGTTTCTGAGAGGACGACACCTTATCACGATACTTTTTCAGCTCTGTCATGCAGAGGGTTCTACCGAAATCGGGTTTGTTTTTACAAAAGTGACCAGTTGCATAAGGAAGTCGATGACTTCAAAACCACGGAGCATATTACGCGTGAAATTGCCAATACGAAGCATAACTTGCCGACAAACATTCTGCGTAGGGGATTCCAAGTCAGGGCTCACAATTATACGTTCGATGTTGCCAATGAATTTGGCTCCATTGTTACCAGCGAAACGTGCAGCCCTTGTGCTGACCAACTTCCTCTTCCCTGATTTTGGTGGAACTTGGTCAGTACAGAGACTGCGTTCACCCGTGGCATCACAACGGGCCGCTTTGTGTGCTCAAGTGAGCTTTGTGAAATCAGAGCTACCACTCAGACCTAACCTACCAGCGAAACTGATGTCAGTCTGGAGGTCAAGCGTAGCTTCAATGAAAGCTTGATATTTTTGGAACGTTATGGAATTGAAACAAATTAAAATTTTTACAATTTGTTAAATATTTGCAAACATTGAAATTTTTTTGGAATAAAATGGAATTGAAACAAAACAAAAATCTCGGAAGACACAAATTTTCTGTTTCGGTTCCAAAAGGATTTTAATGAACATCCCATACTGTAGGTCTGTGGTATCTTTTTGGAACGATATGGAATTGAAACAAATTTAAAATTCTTTTACATTTCTGACTGTCTGTTACGAAACCATTTTATTCCATTTAAAATTCTCTTCTTTTATCACTTTTTCCAAAACCATTATACGAACATTTTTCATCCAGAGATTCGAAATTGAAAAAAAGTGGAAAAAATTCTTGAAAAATTATTTTCATTATCGCTTCTATGGTTCAATATTTAACCTTTAAAGGTAATTTCGTCAAAGAGATAAAGAAAAACATACAAAAAATCCAAAATAAACATACAAAACCAATATCGTCGAAGAATTCGTCGTCATTGTCGTCATTTCCTTCATCATTAAGGTGTTAATGACAATGAGGATCATCATAATGATGTTGTTGTCTGCAGCCGAACGAACCAACAAATCCAAGAGAAGAGAATAAAAGAAAATGATGGAAAACAATATTTTCTTAAGCGTATACATTTTATTGATAAGCGTTACAAGATTATAAACAAATACGTTTGCATACCCACTTACCCCAGCAATTACTCATTCACATTCACGTTCACTTCACTTGTTAAATCACCACACTCAATCAATACAAAGAAAAATACAAGAAGCAGCCCTGTCACCCAGACAGACAGACAGTCAGCCGGGCAGCCAGCCAGCGCTAAGTTGTTCGATTGAAACCACATCACATCACATCCACTACCTGTGTCTGTCTATGAATATGTCTGCTTAGCTTTGTTTGAATTACTTTTGAAGTGAATAGTAGGGCTCAGGAGGGGATATGTAAACTAGAAGTTCGGAAATGTGAAGTGCCTGTCAATAAAACAATTGTTTTTGTTTGTATCTCTTGTTGTTTAACATTAAATCACACACTGTAAAAGCAAATAATGCTTGAAAGAGATTTTGATGATCGACGACAAAACAAAAAAGGGGAAATTCCATCAGCGATTTCGATTCCCTTTCGATTTGAAAGGAAAACTTCTTGTATTTTAAAGACTTTTGCTAGAACTCCATTGAAAAGTTTGAAAAATCAACAAATTCTTCTTCAAATCTTTATATTGAAAGTGTACAGATTTTTTTCACTCACAGTATGTACACTTTCGGCACGTATATTTACATGTTTTTTCTATTTTTAAACTCATTTTTGCTTCTTTAGTTCGATAATAAAAATATATTTTCGAAATTCCTTTAAAACGGTAACCGATTTTATCTTGCAAAACCTTTCCTTTATGCTCCAGTTTTTTTCCTGTTAAACAGTAAGACGTTCCCAAAAACAGTCAGGAAAACAAATTATCGTAAATAAATATCATAAAAACGGCACCAAAAGAATTTTTTTGTGTTTGTATTTCAAATAAAACTCAAACAAAAATTAACCCTAAAAGGCCTTTCGATCGCCTCACAGCTTAATATCAGTATTCGGACTTTGAAAATAGTGTCCAAAGCCATATCAAAAACTAAACTTAAAATAAATAGTGCAGGCATGCATAGAATTACAAACAACAATAACAAAGCAACAGTAAAGTTCTAGAAGTTGCCAGGCCCTAAGTAATAACAATTGCACATGAAACTGCCTTGGCTATAACATTCATTGACATGCTGATTTTCAAATGATTCAACGTTAGATAATTATCCTCATGAATGCGGTATTTGTCGTACCTCTTCAAAAGTCTAAAGTCTCCATATTTCTTAACACTTTAATTAGAATTTTTCTCTCCAGCCTCATTGCGTTACCCTTATCCCTTTCACAATCGGCCAGGGAAGCCATCGTTACTACATACAGGATCGATCATTCGTAGGACGTTACCGATCCGTGTCTATTTATGCCTGTGGATTTTACAGCCCTGCATGGGTTTTGCAAATAAGATGGCTCCAGGTGTTTCTGAAGGCATTTTGCGCGCTGAACACGAATCTGGTTTCAAAAACCTTCCATCTCGCCAGGTTTTTGGGGTCGCTGATTAATGATCTTCATTCAGATTTAAAAAATTCAAAATGGCGGATCCAATATGGCGGTCAAGTAAATCTGATCAATTTTTATAAACCTCGACCGCCATATTAGATCCGCCATTTTGAATTTTTTAAATCTGAATGAAGATCTGTAATCAGCGACCCCAAAAGCCCCTGAGTACCAATTTTCAAGTAAATCTGATTAATTTCTAAGGACCTCCGTAATGTATTTATTTTTCTCTTGCACCCCTTGACATATACTCACCCCCTACTTTAAGGGTGCATGCAAACAATTTGTCAATTTCTGACAATAGCGATGGTGCTAGCACGTCAGTGCTTAGCTCTACAATGTTTCAAAAATGTCAAAAAACACTATTTTTTAGGGGTTTCAACTCCTTTGCCTTCGAAAACACCTGGAGCCATCTTATTTGCACAAAAAAGTCTAAATTTGCAGGGCTGTGTTTCCTATTCAATCAGTTTGCGGATCATCATCGAAACATAATAACACTGCTAGGGGACATGCTTTTTATCCCTGTCTTCGATTATCTGCTCTTCACGTATATCAATTGTGGACCCTTGCTCTCCTCGACGTTTTGAGCGTTCTTGAATGTCTTCGAAGCGATTAGAAAAATGACAAATATCATCTGCGTAATCTATGTATTTTGAAGATTGTTTGTTCAATCACGCAGTTCAAGAGCAGTAAGGATATTGTAGTGGAAAAAATCAACCCTGTTTTATGCCAAAGCTAGTCTAGAAAGCCGCATATTCCTTTTTTTCTTTTGGTAAAACTAGCATTCAGGGGATGGCCCCTACTCATGCAGTGCATTGTGCAGGTTTAGGAAAATAGGTTATAGGAAGGTGGAAAGAGGGAGTAGTGTTTGTGGACATTTGATTTAAACTCAAGATGCGAACGGCAAGGAAACGAGTTGCTGCTAGGTGACTACATAATGGCCAGTGCTATACCATCACCATTAGACAGTCTACAGCAATCGTCCCCAAGAAGCCCGCATCATAAGGTTATTTCTAGCGTAGTCTGCATTTTGTTACGCTATTGCATGCTGAGTTTAATTTCGCTCTTCCCTGGGGGGAGAAGTAGGTCTGTAGAGAAGGAAAACTGAGAAATAGGCTTTGGTCCCTTGTTCGGCGTTTTATGTGAAGTGGAAATAAGTCTTGAAGTCGCCGCGGTCTGGTAGGTAGTGTGTTGGCTTATTAGATGTGAGGCCTTAGTTCAAACCCCAGATCAGGCATCTCCAACTAAACGAAATATGCAAAAATATTTCTTAGGCGACTTCCTCTCAGCAGTTTTCTGGCAAAAACTCTCGGAGTAAATAAAATTGCAATGAAAGGTTTTTTAAAAATTCTGTCGTTCGGAGTCGACTTTAAACTATTAGGTAGTGTGTTGGATTATTAAACGTAAGGTATCGCTTCAAACCCCAGTTCAGACGAAGAAATATTTATACGGCGACTTCCTCTCAGCAGATTTCTGGCAAATAATCTGTTTCCTAAAAATCTGTTGTTCGGATTCGACTTTAAACTGGAGGTCACGCCACTCATGTATAAAAATTAACGCACACAACATAAGAGGTGCGAGAAACTAGGTTGTAATCTTGGCTAAAGGGTTGTAATGACCAATTATGAATGTAAGTATCGCTGCTGACTCTCACGCAGGCGGTTAAGATACGATATCGACCATACATACGTGAGAAACGGATAAACAGGAGATATCGACGTCTCCGTTCTATAACATTCTAAGTCGAAAAAGTGTGTTTTGAGTTATGAGCTCTCAAAACTTTTCACGCGACATACGACTATATGTGTATTCTAAGAAGTTTTTTCCCTATAACTAAGGAATGGATCGGCGCATTTTAACCAAATTTTGACAGTATTTAAGTTAGAGAACGTAGAATTAAAAAATGCAAGAACATTAAAAACGTTCTAAGTGTACTTAAATGAACAAACATTATTCAGGCCGTGAAGATCTTTTACGGATCACATAATAATTGTGCGAACATTTATCGAGAACTGCGCAGCTTATATCGACGCCTCCATTCTATAACGTTCTAAGTGTACTAAGTGTACTAAGTGTACTAAGTGTACTTAGTGTACTAAGTGTACTAAGTGTACTAAGTGTACTTAGAACGTTATAGAATGGAGGCGTCGATATAAGCTGCGCAGTTCTCGATAAATGTTCGCACAATTATTATGTGATCCGTAAAAGATCTTCACGGCCTGAATAATGTTTGTTCATTTCAGAGCCCCCTTTTTTATGTTAAACTTCCTAGCAGCGAAGGGTTAAATATTTTTTTTTTTGCAACAACACACGCCTTTCCATTATGCTTGTAATGATCGTGGTGATGCAATATTGAGCTGCTTGGCTTCTTCTTCTTTTTGAATGACACAAAATCTTTATGCAGCAAAGCGTGACGATCACAAAAGATCTTCAAATCTTCTTACGTTCTTTTTTCTCCCTCTTTCTCTCTCTCTCTCTCTAACTCACAAACATTCATTGACAACTTCAAAGTGAACACAATAAAAATAACAACAGAAAAGGCTTTAAATGAATGAAAAATTGAATGTGTAATCACGGTGGTCATAAGTGATAGGGGAAGGAGCAAGAAAAAAAGTGTTGAAAATTGTTTTGAAACACAAAACGTCTCTTTTTCTCGCCATTATCGCGATTAAAATTAACGTTTAAAAATAAAATATTTAACGATGCAGCATTTATTTTTAAATTAATTAGTGATGGGGTTACATGATATTTTTTTTCTGATTTTTTAAAATATTTAAAAAACGTTTTGGATTTTGTTTTTGTTTTTCTATTCACTAATAAAGATAACATATCAGTAAACAAATTAGAGGCGATTGTATTGCATTTTAACCAGTTCATCTTATCCAAGAAGAGGCGGAACGGAAAGCGAGACCGCATTTAAGAAAAAGGGTTTGATGTGTGGCAAAAGCCTCAGGCCAAAACTATATTTTCGAATAATTTATGGGCATGCGTTTCTTTTCTGGCCCGAGTTAATTAAAATGTTTTTAAGTTTTCTTTTATTGTGCAAGATTTTAAAATGATAAATCGTTTAGCAGACTTAAAATTTCCAAGTAAATAAACAAATAGGCAGGAAGTTTTAGTAGAAAATGTTTGAGTTTTTTTTGTTTCAAATTAAAAACAAAGGAATTATTCCCTTATTACAGAATGGCAAAGAGGTTTCCAACGTTGGAAATTTGATATTTTGGAGTTACAGGGTGGCTGATATGTATTGCAACCAACTTCAGGTTCTTATCATTTGTAAACCGCTCGTCTGACAGCTGACAGATTTATTCCAGTGACAGTTCATTTTATTATTTACAAGCTTACAAAAGCATTTTGCTCTATTGCATTCAGAAAAAAAGTTATTCGTGATGGAATTCAAGCGTGATAGTGTGATTGCTTTATATTTGGCTGGAAAACCGCAGGTGGCTATCGTTAGTGCCCTCCAGCATTTAAATGTGAAGAAAACTTTTGTTTCTCGTACCATTGCTCATTACCGTGATACTGGCAGTGTTGCATCGCGTCCAAAAAGTAGACGAAAAAAAACGGTACCAACACCAGAAATGATTCGAAAAGTGAAGGCCAGATTTGATCGAAATCCACGCCGCAGTTGTAGAATAATTGCTCGTGAGCTGAACATATCGCGAGAACGGATGCAACATATATTGAAAAATGAGCTCGAACTAAAGCCATTGAAGTTCCAAAAAGTGCAAGAGCTCACCGATGGACAAAAAAAGTTAGACTGGAAAGAGCCAAGGAGTTACTTCGCTTGCACGAAAGTGGCCAGTTACCGAATTTGGTTTTCTCCGATGAGAAACCATTCCAAATTGAGCAGGATTTTATGGTTTTCCAATCATTTTCCTTAAAGTTTACCAAGCCAACGTCAGGGTGAAGTCTCAGACTCTGAAGAGCACAACTAGACATACATAGTTGAGATGGGGACTCGGTCTCCATAGTTTTCGGTAGGCTCCTTGAAGCAATGGAAATGGCAGAGTGTAATTATGTTCAGCACTCCAAGGCGACCATAGTTGCCTTCATTCTCGAACAACTTTCTGAAACGAAGTAACAATTCGGAACCTACTGTTTAAAGTCGAGTCCGAACGACAAATTTTTGAGAAACTTTTCATGGCAATTAGATTTGCTCTCAGAGTTTTTGCCAGAAATCTGCTGAGGGGAAGTCGCCTAAGAAATATTTTTTTCATATTTTCGTTTTGATGTCTAGCCTGGGGTTTGAACCGTGACTTTACGTCCAACACACTACCTACTAGACTATGGCGACTTTTGCAGTAATTTTCATACAAATTTCCGATTGTCTGAAATCGCTTGTGTTATAGAAACAGAATGCAGGGAAATCTTTGAAGAGTGCAAATCAAAAATTATACTTTGGTTGTATGCCCTAAAGGTCACGGAAATTGTGACCTATGAACGCGTGAGTGAGAATTCAATCTCATATTGATGATGGGTTCAGAACTACAAAAGAAATCTTCTATTTGTTCTCAATTTGTTTTCGTTTGGTGTTGATTTCTTATATTTTTATTCTTTCTTTTTATCATCTCCCCTTTTCGGAGACTGCTGCTGACGTTAAGTTCTCAGTCCTTATGTTAATAACATTTTGTATTTCCTTGAGTGTATGACACCCTAATATTTTTTCTTTAAGAACACTACATGCCTTTAGAAAAACTTGCTCAAAAAGCAGGTGTTTTGGCTGGCGACTTCTTTGATTTTTTTTCTCTTTTGTTCCAAACTTAGAATGCGTTTGGCCGTCCAGCTGGTGGTGTTTCATAACCAGAGAAAGTAACAAATAAAGTTGCAAATAAATTTTGATTTTCGTTCTGTATTGCAAATAAGTAAACAAAAACTCCCCTAAAAAACGTGGAAAATAAAATGCCTTCAAATAAAAATTTTAAAAAACTCCATTAGTGAAGCGAATCTTAATGAAATTATTTTTTATTTTGCTCTTACGAAAGAGCAAAGCTGGAGAAGAAGAAGATTAATTATTTGAAAGAGTTATTTATAAGAAAACGAGATTAAAAAATGCATGAAATCTTTATTTGAATCGATAGTGTACGGTCCATATAATATAATTTTTGAAGATTATTTCATGCAAATGTTGACCGCAACTGCGCCTCAAATGGTCCATCCGCTTAGTCCAATTTTGGCAAACTCTTTCCAACATTTCGGCCGGTATCTCACGAATAAATGCTTCAATGTTGTCTTTCAATGCGTCAATTGAAGCGGGCTTGTCTGTATAGACATGAGCTTTAACATAGATCCACAAAAAATAGTCTAAAGGCGTTAAATCGCACGATATAGGCGGCCAATAGGACGGTCCCGAACGTGAAATAAAATGTTCACCGAACTCGCCTATCAATAAGTCCATTGTTACGCGTGCTGTGTGGCATGTGGCACCGTCTTGTTGAAATCACATGTCATGCAAGTCAAGCTCTTGCATTTTGGGGAAAAAAAAGTTGGATATCATCTCACGGTAGCGGTCACCATTTGCAGTTACTTTACGATTCGCAGCAACTTTGAAGAAGTACGGTCCTATGATGCCACCAGCCCATAAACAGCACCAAACTGTGACTTTTTCTGGATGCATTGGTAGCTTTTGCAATGCTTCTGGCTGATCTTCACTCCAAAATCGACAATTCTGCTTATTTACGTATCCATTGAGCCAAAAATGAGCTTCGTCGCTGAACACAAGAGCCCTTTCACCAAAAATTCTGCGTTGCTGTAGGTCGTTCGGCTTCAATACTTGCACCAGCTGTATTTTGAAACGCTTCCCACCTAAATCCTTAAGCAAAATATTCCACGTTCTTGAGTAACAGAGGCCCAATTGCTGCGAACGGCAACTAATCGATAATTGATGGTCATCATTAACACTGGCCGGCCGATACAGCTGCGATATTTTCTTCAGTTCGCACTCTACGTAAGCGTGTTGGTGGTTTAATGTCCAACAATGTAAATTTGGTGCGAAATTTAGTCACATTAGCCCGAATAGCCGTTGCTTCAGTGGGTCGATTAAACTGACCATAAAATGGAAGAAGCGCGCGATGAACTTTCTTAACAGAGCCACGCATTTTGATAATAAAATTCAATGATTTGCAAGCGTTGTTCGTTTGTAAGACGATTCATGGTTAAATTATAGACTAAACTGAAGATGTTTGACCGTGAAACAAAACACGAAACGTGCGTGAGCTATTTAAACCAGTGTTGCCAAAAAGATAATAGCTAAAAAATAACCCGTTATAAAATTAACACACTCAACATGAGTGGTGTGAGAAGCTAGGCCGTAATCCTGACTCAACCCTTCAGTCAATGGTCAGTTATGTATGCAATGTATGTGTATTATAATTATCCGCCAATTGTAGATTCAAAACAACGTTAAAAATAAAGTTCTTTTAATTTCCATGAAATCTAACGTTTATCCGCCAATTGTAGATTCAAATTTTTTATATTATTACATATATTGTTACATAATCGATTTACTGATTTACGTGCGTGTATAAAAGGGCAAAACAAGGCCAGCAGTCAGTCAGTTATAATTCAGTCAGCCTTGTGTGAAGACGCGTTGCGGTTTGAACGTACAAGTGGTATTGCTTGCAAAAAGGTTGTAAGCAGAGAAGATCTAACGAACAGTTGTTAGTGTTAACGCGGACAGAAGTGTGAAATAGAATAGTGTATAAGCAAATTATTGTTGTATCGTTAAGTTGGATACGGTGGCACACAAAAGTAGTGAAAGGATTGTTTGTTATTTGTAAAAACTTGGTTTGCAATTAACGAACTCATATTTAAACGTTTTTAAAAAGGTAAAAACGTAACAATATTTTCTTATGAAGATAATCTTAAGTAGAGTGAGTTATTATTAAGACCATTTAATATGAATTTTTTAAATTAAATTACAAGATTTTAATTTTTAAATACCAAACTCCACACATAATCATAATTTATGGCCTTTGAAAATATGAACATCGCAGACATAAAATTCATGTTCGAAATTAAAACATCAAACACAGAACTTCAAAAACAATTTCACCTAAAAAACCGACGAAATCATTAATAAAAACCAAAGAAATTTTCTTTGGAAAGAAAAAAATTTAATTTTAAATTTAAAACTTTGGAAATTAAGAAAGAGAAAGAAAAAAAGAAAAATTTGAATAGATTTGGAAATGATTTGAATTTGAACGGAATTTGAAGCGAATTGAAATGTTTTTGTAAATAATGAATGACTCGAAAGACATGAAATGTTTAAATTTGAATTCAAAACAAACAACGGCAACAACAACAATAATAACAATAAAAATAAATGGTAACAATTTTAAATTACCCGGGCTATTATTATGGAAATTTTTTTTGGTTAAAATTAACAACAAAAGAAGAAGAGGAGGAAAAAAAACTGAACCTGAACGAAATCATTTTCTATCAACTTGTCTATGGCAGAAGAGAAACAAAAACAAATTGATTGTAAGCAGCCACAATAATAAAGACGATTTGTATTGTCTTGTATTGTGTGGTGCAGTAGACAAGCCCATAAGCTTAGACCAGGTCTTATTTAAATTAATTTTCATTTTGGTTTTTAATTTTTTCCTAATTTTCTGGTTTTTTTTTGCTTTCAATATCCGAGACACAATTTATTTCTTTTCAATTCTTTGGAAAATCAGAAAAACTTTATTTTCTTTAAATCTTAACGAGTTTTCTTGAAATTTATTGTGAGTATTTAAGTTTTATTGGTCACGTTTGTAGTCGTTTTAGCCGTTTCAGCCGTTTCTGTTTTTTTTAATCAAATAAGCGTTTTTTTTAACATTGATTTGTTGGTTGTGTTGTTATTTGAAATGCGGGTTTTCTAAACTTAAAAATTTATGCAAATTTCATATCAAAATTCAGTTTCAATTTCAATTTTATTTTGTTGAAACACACAAGTTTTTTTAATGGCAGGCAGCAGGTGTATTTTGTTTGGTTTTAAATTTGAATGGAAAATAAAAAAATTTAAGATTTATGCACACGGTATCTTAAGTTATATTGCCAGTAAAAAGAATAATGAACTTCCTTTACGTATGAATACAGTGTGGCAATTAAAAAAGGGGTTCTGATAACATATTGTTACGTTCTTACCTTTTTAAAAACGTTTAAATATGAGTTCGTTAATTGCAAACCAAGTAAAAACAAATATGTCTTTAGTTTTTCTTAAACTCTCTTTATTCTTTACACTACTTTCGTGTGCCACCGTATACAACTTAACGATACAACAATAATAATCTGTTTTATTCACTAGTTCACACAACTATTCGCTAGATCTTTACAACCACGACTTATTTTGTTCATACGCAACTTCACACAAGGCTGACTGAATTATAACTCTGACTGCTGCATGCTTTGTCCAGCCCTTTTATAGTCCGCACGCACGTAATCAGTATGATGAACGTTCTCGATGTGGAAGGTTCTTGATCTCGCCTTCTCGAAAATTCTATTGCCAGTACATTGTTGTTTGTGTACTTTGCATATATTGTCTATTACATATTTGTCGTAGCTGGTTTACTTTATGTTGTTGGTGGTACCAGCCGCAACCAGGTTCGTCATGCATATGTGTGTGTGCAGCTTTAGATAATCAACACGTTCATTGTATTCCTTGTGTTAGTGTGTATTTGTATCGTGTGGCTTTTGTTTAAAGTTTTTGTTGTTAAACGATATTAGGTCGTTTCGATTTGCGTAACAATATGCAGAAAAAAACGCCAAAATTATGCCTTTAAGTGGGAACAGTTCTTCGTATAGAACCTACTAAAGACGGTTTATGCAGACCACTGTCATATTAAATGGCATGTCGTTAGATTTAATGTGATTTCTTCAGCAGCTAAGATACTGAGGAGGAGGTAGAGACAATCTTCCATCCAAATGTAAAAGCCCGGCGGAGGTTCTTGACTTCTCCTGACAAGACTGCTGCACTAGGTATGGCTCTTAGGGGGAGGAAGTGACTATCTTCCATCTCATATATCAGCGCCCGACTCTTCATATGAATCTTCATAATTAAATGACATGCCGGTAGATTTAATACGATTTCTTAGGGGGAGGGGAGACTATCTTCCACCCAAATGTAAGGGCACGGCGGAGGTTTCTGACTTCTTCTCACAAGACTCCTGCACAAGGTATGGCTCTTAGGGGGAGGAAGTGACTATCTTCCACCTAATATATCTGCGCCCAGCTCTTCATATGAATCTTCATAATTAAATGACACGCCGGTAGATTTAATATGATTTCTTCAGCAGCTATGGTATTGAAGGATTAGGGAGAGACTATCTTCCACCCAAATAGAAGGGCTCGGCGGAGGTTCTTCTCCTGACAAGACTTCTGCACTAGATGTGTTTCTTTTGGGGGGATAAGGTGGCTATCTTCCACCTCAAATCTCAGTGCCTGGCTCTTCCTATGAAGAGCCTAAGGCTCGAAGTTCCTCGTAGGTTATATTGACCCTATCTTCTCCCATGTTGTGTATGTTAAATTTATACATGAATGGCGTCACATACAGTTTAAAGTTGATTCCGAACGACAGATTTTTGAGAAACTTTTCATTGCAATTTTATTTACTCCGAGAGTTTTTGGCAGAAAGCTGAGAGGAAGTCGCCTAAAAAATATTTTTTCATGTTTTCATTTTGATGTCTGACCTGGGGTTCAAACCGTGGCCTCACATCTAATAAGCCAACACTCTACCTACTAGACTATAGCGACTTTTCATGTGACATCACATCAAATCTGTCATTCGCAGTCGCCTTTAAACTGAAGTACACTCATGGATAACATTAACTCAACGTGGATGGTATGAGAAGCTGGACTGAAATCCTGACTAAAACGTTGTAATGCCCAATTAAATATTAAGTAAGTTGGGGTGCGAGGGCCAGAAGCAGGCGGTTGAGTACCACTAGACTACACTACCTACTAGACTACAGCGACTTTTCATGTGCCATCACATCAAATCTGTCATTCGTAATCGCCTTTAAACTGGAGTATGGATGGTGTGAGAAGCTGGGTTGAAATCCTGACTAAAACGTTGTAATGCCCAATTAAATAAGTAAGTAAGTGGGGTGCGAGGGACAGAAGCAGGCAGTGGAGTACCTTTTAGCCTCCGTCTTAGAGTCTTCAGTAACTCGTTCTTGCAGAACACTAGCCTGGACGCCAGGAACAATGAGATGAGGTAGCTAGGAGGAATATTACGGTGGCTGCCTTCCAAAATGTTTGTTGCTTTGTGTTTGAACAAAGTATCGTGTTTCATAATGCCGCTGTACAGAATATATACAATGTATTCCATTTCAAAACGTCGTCAATGTGTATTTTGTAACGCAGTCAAGAAGCAATCAGGAATCGGATTTATAGTTGATGCATTGTTTCGTTACTTTGCATATCTACATAGTTTTCATACAGTAGTAGAACTGCATACAAACTTTGTATTGATACATTTTGGAAGGCAGCCGGTATTTAATAAAACGGTGTCCCATAAGAGTTACCTACCATAAGAGTAATTGACGCTCTTATTATATGGATCAACCAGAAAATAATTTTCCCGCATTAAGATGCATTTCTTTTGTTGTAATTTCGTTAAAATTTAACATAAACTCAGACCCGATGCTACTTGTAGGTTATACTGATCCTTGGTTGAAGAAAGCTCAAAGTAGCATGTAAACGCATTGGATGATATCTCAGTGCCTGAACTTCAAAACTTCCTATCGCATTCCGAGAAATGAAAGTTCTAGCAGTACTCAGCGATATTTCACATATTCAATATGATTTTGCCATGATTTGATACAAATTTAATCATTTCGGAATAGATGAAAATAAATTCGTATCACTTCTTTGGCATTACAAGTTATTTCGGAGTAAAAAATTAATAAGAAACTGATTCGGAGTGAATTTTTTTTTTTTTTTTTTAAAGCTATAGGGTACTCAAAAGTTTATTGAAACGTTTTTTGCACAAATGATTCTTTTAGAAAATTGTATGGCATTTAAAATTTTGCTTCAAAAATTTTTTTTCGGTGTAAATTTTTTTCGGTGTAAAATTTTTTCGGATTAAAAATTTTTTCGGAGTAAAAACTTTTTCGGAGTAAATTTAGTTTGTTGTTTAATTTTACACAATTCTCATTTCTTTAGCTTCTATTTTTAGCCTTAAAACAGTCTCCTTTTGACAATTTATTTGAACTTCAAGCCGTTTTTGGGAAGCTATTCCTTCTCAAAAAAAAAAAATAATTTTTATTTCTTTTTCCCTGTATTTGGTATCTCATAAATCGTGATAATTATCATTGTTTTGGCATCAAAAAAATATTTAAAAACAATATTGTTGTTGTTGTACCAACTAAAATATGTCTGCCTAAGTGTACCTCCTCCTTGCAATCGCTTTGAAAGATTTGTTTAAACGTTCAAACACAGCCTTAGGTTGTCATTTATCTTTTCAAGGAATTATTTTCTTTTTTTTTGTTGTTGTTTTTGTTTTTTCATTTTCTTAAGCAGATTTTGGGTTGTTGGGTTCTGGCATCAGCGCACAGACAAAGTCGTGATCACTGTTTGACACTTCTTATTAAATTATTATTAAATGGCATACACATACAGACACACAGTATTGCCGACAGACAGCGTTGATTTTTAAGAAATAATATTTTAAAAATGTGTACGTATGGCCTGTAATATATTTTAAGGATGATTTTTAAAGGCATTACAGGTCAGAGAACAAGTGTTTTTTTGTTGTTTTTTTTTTACTTAAAAACCAAGAAAGGCTTACTTCCACTTGGCTTGTCTTAATTAAAGCTTTGAAATTGCAATGAAAAAAATTGTTTTTATCGTTAAAATAAATTGTTTTTCTTTCCATTAATTTACTGCCTCAATATCGACAGTTTTTTTTTGGGGTATCATTTTCAAATGCTGCATAAAGCCTTTCAGAAGAAAAAAAACCAAAGTAGCACTTTACAAAAGATTGTTTACAGTAACCATAACTGTTTATAAAATTGTTATAAATTAAATACACAATGAAAATACAAAATAAATAACAATAAAAAACTAAATTATTGTCAATAAAATTAAAACCATACGACAACAAGAACAGCGCGCTATACGAAAATAAAGGGTGTTATTTATAGAGGTATAGAACTTTAAGTTGCAATAAAACAACGATGGATTATTCGATTGACATGAATTTTATTTATCCGAAAGATAATCTTGTAGCATTACATTTTAAATATGATTTTTGGCATATGACCGCCACGGCTGGCGCCGATATAGTCCAATCTGGACGTCCAATTTTCGATGACTTTTTCCAACATTTGTGGCCGTATATCGGCAATAATACGGCGAATGTTGTCTTCCAAATGATCACGCGTTTGTGGCTTTACCGCATAGACCAATGACTTTACATAGCCCCACAGAAAGTAGTCTAGCGGTGTTAAATCACAAGATCTTGGAGGCCAATTCACAGGTCCAAAACGTGAAATTAGGCGGTCACCAAACGTGTCTTTCAATAAATATATTGTGGCACGAGCTGTGTGACATGTTGAGCCGTCTTGTTGAAACCACATCTCCTGGACATCATGGTTATTCAATTCAGGAATGAAAAAGTTAGTAATCATGGCTCTATACCGATCACCATTGACTGTAACGTTCTGGCCACCATCGTTTTTGAAAAAGTACGGACCAATGATTCCACCAGCCCATAAAGCGCACCAAACAGTCAGTTTTTTTTTGGATGTAACGGTGTTTCCACATACACTTGAGGATCACCTTCACTCCAAATGCGGCAGTTTTGTTTGTTGACGTAGCCATTCAACCAGAAGTGCGCTTCATCGCTAAACAAAATTCGCTTATGAATTCGCTTGCACGAGTTGGATTTTGTAAGCACGCAAACCAAGATCCTCCCGCAGAATCTTCCATAAAGTGGATGGACGCAGATCCAATTCCTGTGCTCGATGGCGGATGGACTCATTCGGGTCTTCCTCAATGCTACGCTCTACAGCAGCAATAGCTTCTTCTGTACGCACCGTACAGCGTCTCTGGGGATGCGAGTTATCAATAAGAGTAAACGTGGTGCGAAAACGTTCCATGGTTAATCGAATTAACTGCTCTGATGGACGATTTTGTCGACGATAAAATGGACGTAGTGCGCGATACGTTTTCCGCACAGAACCATTATTTTCGAAATAAAATTGCACTATTTGCAAACGTTGTTCAGGCGTGAGTCTATTCATGATAAATTGCCAAACCAAACTGAGAATAAATCACTTGACAGCTGTTAAATCGGTCGCCATCTTGAAAAGTAATGCCAACTTAAAGTTCTATACCTCTATAAAAACACCCTTTACTTAAAAGTATCAGGTTAACAAACTAAATAAAAAACTGATTCAATTAATAATTCTTTTAACACCTGGTCGCCAACATAAATTAGAAACACGATTTCTTTTAAAATTTTTCGAATTTTTTTTCTTTTTTTGACAAAAATGTTCCCAGTTTTTCCGTAGAAAATTGGTCAACATGTATTATAATGTATGTAAAGAAACTACACATTAAAAAAAAATATTCATTAATAAATTACCGTTATTTTTATTTTAAAATTGTTTCATTGCCTGTTTTTAAAATTGAAACAAAAAAAAATTACAAAAAAATTCGAAATACTGTCAAAAGGCATTCTCCTTAAGCAGTAAAAGTTGAGTTTGGTGATTTTTTGACTTTTATCCTTAGTGTACAATTTCTTTTGCCGCTCACTGTAGGCATGGAAAAGTATTTTTAATACAATACAATCTTAAAGAAGTAAATTCCGTGTAAATATTCGAATTAAAAACCTCAGCGCAGCATCAACTAACAGAGAGTTTAAACTCTCGAAGAAATCCTCTGCCACGGCTTCTAACTTTGCGGATAATCACAGAAGTTTTATTCCATTGTCTTCAACTCCTCTTCATGTCTTCATATGCTGCCGATATTCTACTGAGAACTGTCTCAGACCCTTCTCAACAACCTAACATCACAATTTTCCAAGGAATCCAGTCATTAGTCTCATCAACCCTCAATGAAATCCTCTACCACGGTATCAAACTTCGCATAGAATAAGCTGGACAATCACAGAGGAGTTATTCTACCGTCTTTAACTCCTCTTCATTTTCCCAGATGTTGCTGAAATTCTACTGAGAACTGTCTCAGACCCTTCTCAATAACCTAACATCACAATTTTCCAAAGAATCCAGTCATTAGTCTCATCAACCCTTCAAGAAATCCTTTACCACGGTATCAAACCTCGCTTACAATAAGCTGTACAATCACAGAGGAGTTATTCCACCGTCTTCAACTCCTCTGCATGTCCACATATGCTGCCGAAATTCTCCTCAGAACTGTCTTAGATCCTTGTCAATGATCTAACATTACAGTTTCCCAGGGAATACAGTCACTAATCTCAATATAGGCTTATTGAGCCAATTCTACTGATGGCCAAAGGCTCGTAGGCTATTTTCTTGTGTAATTTTGCTTTATTTAACTGACTCAACTCGCAAATAGTCCGTGCGAGTTCAGAAAATTGGAAGTAACGACAATATCACCAATGGAGTGAAAACCCTATCTTGCAAGTTTGTCAGTCCCACATTGCAAGAATTATTCTTATTCCACGAAACCCATCGGAAACTGGTCCAAACCGTTCCAAAGGTTCCTATTGAGTCCTTGCAATCACGAGCCACATGTGTCTTACACTATAACGCTCAGAGCAGCTTGACTATCAAAGAAAATGACGTCTGATTTTCTGTGCTATGGAACCTATCAAAAACTGGTTCAATCGGGTCCAAAGGCTCCTATTGAGTCCTTGCAATCACGGGCCAAAGTGTCTTTCACTAGACCGATTCTATCACTCTCAGAGCAGCTTGACTATCAAAAAAAATCATGTTTGAATCTGTAGTAAATGCTGTTGAGGCCTTAAGAGCCTTCCAAAGAACACATATCTGCACCTAAAAAAACTGCAGCTGTTATCCAGTTTGTAATAAAGCTCCAGTCTGAGATCCTCACAAGAGACCCTAACACCAGTGGGCTCCATTCTGTTTCAATCCTTCAGGGAAAATATATTTCCAGCCCGTAGTAGTGTTCCAGGTTCCTTTCTGGTATGAAAATCCTTAAAACCAGGGGTAAACATAACGATTGGTGGTTCCGGATTTTTAAGTTCACTATTAGCGGAGAAAACATTTGGAATGTTGGGGTGACCGAGTAGTCCATGCTGTTTTAGCAGCACGATTTTCCGAAGCGTAATGCATTACGCGCTGTATATGACGGTTAAGTCCAGTGGAGTCAAGCAGAGCAGAGAGTATCAAGAGCAGTCTGAGGCTACAATTGGAGTAGAGATTCTTTTCGGAGTAAAATTTTATCGGGGTAATTTATTGGAGTAAAAAAATATTTTTTCGGAGTACAAAAAATATTTTTTCGGAATAAAAAGAATTTTTCGGAGTAAAAACTATTTTTTTTTTTGGAATAAAAAAAATATTTTGGAAATATTTTTTCGGAGTAACAAAAATATTTTGGAGCCTAACAAAAAATATTTTTTCGGAGTATTTTTTTGGAGTACAATAAATATTTTTTCGGAACAAAAAATATTTTGGAAATATTTTTTCGGAATAAAAATGGATTTTTTCGGAGTAAAAAAAATATTTTCTCGGAATAGCAAAATATTTTGAAAATATTTTTTCGGAGTAAAAAAAGGATTTTTTCGGAGTAAAAAATATTTTTTTCGGAATAAAAAATATTGTTAAAATATTTTTTCGGAGTAAAAACAAATTGTTTCGGAGTAAAAAAATATTTTGGTGCAAAAAATTTTTTAAAAAAATTAAAAAAAAAATTCTGAAAAAGATTTTCGAAAATATTTTTTTTAAACTCAACTATTTTTCGGAATAAATTTGGTTGTGCTTTGGGGTTCTCAAAAATTTTTCTTTGTGGTTTTTCGTAGACTTAAGTCCATTACAATTATTCGTATTTCCATTTGTTAGAGGGGCGTGTTCAAATGGGAGGTAAAAACATTTTTTTTTTGTTTAAAAAATTTTTTAAGCAATTTTGTTATCAAGTGCTGTTGCTACTGCCACAGTTTGAATTTCAATTAAATTTTTTATTGCTTGCGATTTTAATTTGATTTATTACCCCTCAAATGAAACATTTTTGGTCAGCAGAAATATGTTTCGTTTAAAATATTTTTCAAAATCCTTTTAAAGACAATTTTTCTGTTTCGTTTTCTTTCCTTTTTGGTTTGCAAAGGAGTGCCAACACATTTACGTGATTAAAATTAATGAAAATAAAAGCCTGCATTTATTTTCATAACAATATTGTCCTGTCCTGTGTATGCCTCATGTGCTGCAGCACAAAAATGTTTCGTTTTCAAAGACAAATTAAAAGGAATTGCAATTGATTTGTTGGCCTGGCCATGCCTGTGTGATCAATGTGATCAATGTGATCATGCGGACGATGATTCATTTCATTGTACCAAGAATGGAAGAGGAAAAAAGAAAAAGAGGAGAACGACCGTGTCCTATAAATATCATCCTAGACATCATGACGTTGTTGTCATTGTCATTCAGACATTCAGAGTTTTTTTTTTTGCTTTTAAAAGAAATTCAGTTCAAAGACAAAATGCTCTGCTGTTAGCGGGAATTGTTTGTACGCCGTGTTGATGGACAGATGGCTGGCTGGCTGGATGGCTGGCTTGGTTGATGGGTGACTCAATAAACATGCCACAACAGTGTGTTGTTTTGTTGTTGCAAAAGCAAAGGGACCTCCACTTGCCATTTGTTTTTTTTTTTTTTGTTTTAAAAATAATTTTCTTATGAAAACAAGTTCTTTTTTTGTTTAAATTTTAATTGATTTTTTTTTAATTTTAAACCGTTTATGGCCAATACACAACACATGGTCAACGATTTTTGTTTTTGGTTAAATGCAAATGCCAAATTGTTTGTTTATTTTATTTTTTTTTGGTTCTGTGTGACCCCTTTTTTCTCTCTTTGTTGGCACTAATGTGGCCAAAAAGTAATTGAATCACCCGATCGTCACCCACCAACAGAATCTTAAGATAATAATTTAAAGTGGAAATGTTTGTTTTTGACCATATTTATACAAAATATTACCATATTTTAAACGCCACCACCAGCAGGCCAGGCCAGGCCATAACATAACATACCTACTTACTCCCTCCTTTGTTTCAACACAATAACAACATGCTCGTTGTCTGTTGTCTGTTTAACATTTAAACCCAACTCTCTGCTCTCTACCACACAGCACATGCAAGAACTACTGCTGCTGCTGCTGCCTGCTATTGCTACTGACTGATGACTCCCAAACTCTTGGTGTGAACATATCAACGAAAAGAAAAAAATTTGAATTTTAATTCCTGCCACTTACCGCGATAAAAAAAAAAGAAAACATTCAGTTGTCGTCGTCAATGAGGTGGTGCGGCTTATATGTTGCTGGTGACATTTAACGATGATTTCTAAGCATTATTGCGTTACGACGTTATACTTCCAATTATGGCAGCAGTCTCGGCATCAATAGTTGTGTTGTGTTGTGCGTGCATCTTAAATTGGCGATAAGCAAAAATAGTTGCAATATTATACGACAACAACAATAACAACATCAGCATAAGGTTTGCATCAGCATCAGGTTCCCTCCCCCCAAACAAAAAATTCAATTAACGAAGGAATTACAATCAAAAAATATAAAATTTGAATAATGCACACAAACGATAAATACAATGTAATCGATAACTAAAAAAATCGATTAATTAGTTAGCTTTGGTCCATAGTTTCGTGTGACGCATACATACACACATAATTGGTCATTACAGGCCTTTGGTCAGGATTGCTACCTAGCTTCTCACACCACCTATTTTGTGTGTGGTAACTTTATATACGAGTGGCGAGGGACCTACAGTTTAAAGTCGATTCCGAGTGGCAGATTTTTGTGAGAAACTTTTCATGGCAATTTTATTTTAACGAAGTTGTTTTTGTTTTTGCCATAAATCTGCTGAGAGGAAGTCGCCGAAGACAAATTTGTTCATATTTTTGTTTTGATGTCTGATTTGGAGTTTGAACCAAGGCCTCACGTCTAGTAAGCCAACATACTAACTACTAGTCCATGGCGATTTCGCTGCAGGTCACTATGATACTCCAGAACTAAACTGACAAGCCTCGATTAACCTGGCAGCAGGCCTGGAGAATCAGCAGCAGGGTTTTGCTTTTAAGTCCCGAGTCCTTTAGAATCAAGTAAACCTAGTATTAGTAGAAGCCCTAACTGCCTTAAAATCGATATGATATCTCGTACCAATAGAACCTATTGTTGGACTATCAAGAAAGAGTGATGGAAGGAAGAGAATTAGTCGTTGAGCCAGAAACGTACATTGCCTAAAAAATGGACCATATTCCCTTCCTTCCCAGCTGATCTACGACCTCGGCAGAAACCATTTGCATGAAAACATTTCTTCAGCCTATGCTTACCCAATGCGCATTGAACCATATGGGTCTTGGTCAGCTGACGAATGACTTTTGCAGTTGAAGTTGCAGAGACAAAGAACAGGAGGGAATGATACTTGACCTACTGGCCATTTAGCTAGGATTAAGACCTAGCTTTTAACATCATCCATTTAGTTTGCGCAAGCTACAGTTTAATATCGATTTCGAATATTTGAGTTGATAAGCTTCTCAAGGCAATTAGTTTACTTCCATGACTTTTGCAAGAAAACTGCTGAAGACTGGTGTCGAGGGAGATAATATGTTTCAAGCTGTTAGAGTTGAAGTTTCCCCCTCGAGCAATCCTCTAGTATGCCAAAACACTATTCACTAGACTACTGTGGGCATATGGTTAGGCTAGTATAGCGGAAATAGAAATTAGAAAACTCCTTGGCTCCTGATGGAGCACACAAGAAGCAACACTGGCCCTCATTTCTCTCTCTCTCTCTCTCTGTCTCTCTCTTTTCTAAGGTCAGTCGCTTCCATCTAGCGGCCGACCACTTATTTCAATAGAAACTCCATTGAAAATGTACTCCTCCAGCAATTGTAGTTAAAAAAACGTGTCTCTAATTAAAAGCGAATGAAGGAAGCCACTGTCCGGTTATACTCGTGGTAATCAATGTTCCACATTTATATGCTAATTTATGTTAATGAATCTATTTAAGGAGTAATTTTGGGAACTACAGTTTAAAGTCGATTCCGAATGACAGTTTTTTGAGAAAAACTTTACATGGCAATATTATTTGCTCTTAGAGTTTTTGGCAGAAATATGCTAAGAGGAAATCGCCAAAGAAATATTTTTTCATGTTTTCGCTTTGATGTGTGATGTGGGCTTTGAACCGTGGCCACACGTCTAATAAGCCAACACACTTCATACTAGGCTACGGCAACTTTTCATGTGACATCACATCAAATCTGTCATTCGCAGTGGACTTTAAACCGAAGGACTGTCATGGATAACACTAACATAACGTAACATGGATGGTGTGAGACGCTGGGTTGAAATCCTGACTAAAACGTTGTAATGCCTATTTAAATCAGTAAGTAAGTTGGGGTGCGAAGAACAGAAGCAGGTAGTTGAGTACCACTACCTACTAGACTTACAGCGACTTTTCATGTGCCATCACATCAAATCTGTCATTCGTAATCGCCTTTAAACTGGAGGATGGATGGTGTGAGAACGTGGGTTGAAATCCTGACTAAAACGTTGTAATACCCAATTAAATAAGTAAGTAAGTTGGGGTGCGAGGGACAGAAGCAGGCGGTTGTGTACGTTTTTAGCCTCCATCTTAGATTCTTCAGTAACACGTTCTTGCAGAACACTAAACTGGATGTCAGGAACAATGATATGAGGTAGCGAGGAGGAGTATTACGGCACTTATTTAACCCATTCGCTGCTAAGCCTCAATTATATGAAGTCATTCCCATTGTCATTTATATTTCGAGTGTTATTGTTTACCAAAACCCTGTTATTTCTTGGTAAGAGCACATATATTATCATACATAATCATTTACAAGCAGAAAACAAAAGACGAGTTACTGTAAAATTTTGTTATAAATACACGATGAAGTTGATTTTTGCGTGAAGAATAAAGTATTATTTTTGTAAAAAAAAATTATTTGTAGTATTTTTCAAGTTTTTTACATATTTATATGTTTGTGGCAAAAAAAAAATTTGCTAATTCAAAAGCCTGCATGTTATAATATATTTAAAGTAGGACGAGTATACTCGTCTTGGCAGTGCGGATACCCTGTCAAAGACGAGTATACTCGTCCTTGGCAGCGAATGGGTTAAACGATGCCCCATAGGAGTAATTGACACTCTTATCATATGGATCCACCAAACAAATTTTTCCCGCCATTAATATGCATTTCTTTTTGTTGTAATTTCGTTTAAAACTTCTCATAAAATATTCCAAGCATTACAGTAGCTTCTGCTACAACTGTCACCGTATAAACAAAAAACAGAAAAATAACAAAATTTATGATTTATGAAGACATTCTGACCTTTTCCGGAGGTGCGGCCGTTTTTGGGAAATTCCAACTATAAAAGGGAAAATTTTAAACAAAAAAAAGAAAAATAAAAACAATAAAAAAGCTTTCATCACATTTTACCAAACCATAAACAAATAATCAAAAAAACAAAAACAGAAAACAACGCTTATGAAGTGTAATTAATCAGTAGCAACATAAACAGCAATAGCAACATGAGGCGGCAACATGGAGGAACATACCAAAAACAATGAATTTTTAATCACGTACACTTAAGCGTGGCACACACGAATTTAAAAGACCAGCGTATCGCAAATGGTTTTACATTGGAAAACTAAAAACAAAACTTTGCCAAGAAAAGTTTGGTTAATGTTGTACAACAACTACAACAAGTAAAAAAAAATATTTGATTATCAAAGTTGCAGTTGCAGTTGCATTAGCAGTAGTAGTAGCCTTAGTAGATAGGGGGTGTTGTTATTACAAAAAAAAAGAAAAAAAAATTCTGTTACGCTTCCTTTCCTTTCTACGTGCCTTAACGTAAGCTGGCAATTGGGAACAACAGCAACAATTTAGTTTTGCATTATTTTGCAGTGACGATAACAGCAACCGCAACTGCACTAATACGCCTTGTCTACATGCCTGCAACATGCTTTAGAAAATGCATTTTCCGTTCAGCACTTCAGTTCAGTTCAGTCCAAATGCAATTCGATTCATTTTTTCTATTTTTCCAATGCAATGCTGCTGACAACACAGCAATGGCAATGAATAATAAAATGCGAAGATGTTTTCATTACAAATAACAGCAGTCATGTGGCATGGCATGGCATGGCACATGTGCTTCTGGCTACCCAAGAATACAAACAAGTTCATAAATATGCCAAAAGGTGGAGCCACTTAAAATCGTGTGACTTGTTTTATGCGAAATCGATACCCAAATGACTCCTTAAATAGATTCATTAACATAAATTTGCATATGAATGTGGAACGTTAATTACCACAAGCATGACCGATCAGTGGCTTCCTTCGTTCGCTTTTAATTAAAGACACGTTTTTTTTAACTACAATTGCTGGAGGAGTTTCTATTTAAATAAGTGGTAGACCGCTAGATGGAAGTGACTGTCCTTAGAAAAGAGAGAGAGAGGGAAATAAGGGCCAGTGTTGCTTCTTGTGTGCTCCATCAGGAGCCAAGGAGTTTTCTAATTTCTATTTCCCACATACTAACCATATGCCCACAGTAGTCTAGTGAATAGTGTTTTGGCATACTAGAGGATTGCTCGAGGGGGAAACTTCAACTCTAACAGCTTGAAACATATTATCTCCCTCGACACCAGTCTTCAGCAGTTTTCTTGCAAAAGTCATGGAAGTAAACTAATTGCGTTGAGAAGCTTATCAAATCAAACATTCGAAATCCATATTAAACTGTAGCTTGCGCAAACTAAATGGATGATGTGAAAAGCTAGGTCATAATCCGAGCTAAATGGCAAGTAGGTCAAGAATTATTCCCTCCTGTTCTTTGTTCCTGCAACTTCTTCTGCAAAAGTCAATAGTCAGTTGACCAAGACCCATATGGCTAGCATTAGTATACTGTACCTTTTCTCATGGGTCAATGCGTATTGGGTAAGCATAGGGTGAAGCATTGTTTTCATGCAAATGGTTTCTGCAAAGGTTGTAGATCAGCTGGGAAGGATGGGAATATGATCCATTTTTAGGCAATGTACGTTTCTGGCTCAACGCCGAATTCTCTTCCTTCCATCACTCTTCCTTGATAATCCGACAATAGGTTCTACTGGCACGAGATATCATATCGATTCTAAGGCAGTCAGGGCTTCAAGAGAGCGGGTACTTCCTTCTACCCTATGGTCCATTTTTTAGTCAATGTATTTTTCTGGCTCAACGCCGACTTCTCTTATTTTCATCACTCTTTCTTGATAATCCGGTGCGAGATATCGTATGGATTCTAGAGAGCTGTTGTGTATGCTCAAGAGAGCGGGCACTTCCTTCTACACTATGGTCCATTTCATATACAATGTACTTTTCAGGCTCAACGCCTTCCATCACTCTTTCTTGATACTCCAACAATAGGTTCTATTGGTCGAGATATAGTATCGATTCTAAGGCAGTCAGGGCTTCAAGAGAGCTGCTGTGTGTGCTCAAGAGAGCGGGTACTTCTTTCTACCCTATGGTGCATTTTTTAGGCAATGTACGTTTCTTGCTCAACGGCGACTTCTCTTATTTTCATCACTTTTTCCTGATAGTCCAACAATAGGTTCTATTGTTACAAGATATCGTATCGATTCTGAGGCAGTCAGGGCTTCAAGAGAGCGGGCACTTCCTTCTACACTATGGTCTATTTTGTAGACAATGTTTCTGGCTCAACGCCGACTTTTCTTATTTCCATTACTCTTTCCTGATAGTCCAATAATAGGTTCCATTGTTACAAGATATCGTATGGATTCTAAGGCAGTCAGGGCTTCAAGAAAGCTGCTGTGTATGCTCAAGGGAGCGGGTACTTCCTTCTACTTTATGGTCCATTTTATAGACAATGTTTTGGACTCAACGCGGACTTCTCTTCTTTCCATCACTCTTTCTTGGTAGTCCAACAGTAGGTTCTACTGATGCTAGGTTTACTTGATTCTAAAGGACTCGGGACTTAAAAGCAAAACCCTGCTGCTGTTTCTCCAGGCCTGCTGCCAGGTTAATCGGGCCTTGTCAGTTTAGTTGTGGATTATCACAGCGACCTACAGCGGAGGCGCCGTGGTCTAGTAGGTAGTGTGCTGGTTTACTAGACGTGAGGCCTTGGTTCAAACCTCAGATCAGACATCTTCAACTAAAATATTTCTTCGGCGACTTCCTGTCAGCAGATTTCTGGCAAAAACACTGAGCGTTAAAATAAAATTGCCATGAAAAGTTTCTCAAAAATCTGTCATTCAGAGTCGACTTTAAATTGTAGGTCCCGCCACTTACGGATAAAATTATCACACACAACATAAGTGGTGTGAGAAACTAGGTTGTAACAGAGATCACCAATGAGTATTCAAAACGATGAGTAGAATCGAATCATACTTACAATTTCTGCTACTTATACGCATTCATACTTATTTTAATGTCATACTTATACTACTCATATTCAAAGTTTAAAATACTCATGGTAATCGTACTTAACAATACGCATGATGTTGTCGATTTCGACTCTCCATGACTGATCGTATACACGAATCACAAAATAAGTATGATTCGCGTACGAACACTACAATACTCACATGAAGGTTGTGTGTTTGCTCCGCTTGCTGTCTTTGTCTTTTTTGTTTATGTGTCTTTTTTTTCTTTCTTTATAAATGCAACAACAACTAAGACTGTATATTGTGATGAATGATTCGAGTCACTCGAATCATTTACTAGTATTATAAGAAGTATTTTTCTAAAGTTATGAATCTGAATGAGTAGGCTTATGAATCAAACATATTTCGAATGTTATGAGTTTGATATCAACGTTGTACTCATACTCATTGCAACTTATGCTTATAAATCAACGTTGCGCTGAGTACGAATGAATCAGAGTAGTTGGATTTCAATACTGTTGACTCACTTATACCAAAGAATATGGATATAAAGAACACGCATCATGTAGAAGTAAAATTTCTTATATTTCTTCGTAATGTTACGACCCGCTCTCACCAAAATATTTTTAAAAATCATTTCTTGATGAGAGGGAGGAAGACAGAAGGAAAATGAACACAAACAAAGAGCGTAACAATGTGTTGCTCTCATCGTACGTATGTACATGTGTATGTATTCTTGTGTTTTTTAATTTAGTTGTCGATCAGACTGCGACAAGAATACATGTGCTGCGGATGCTTTATCATTTTATTTCAGAATAACACTCGAAGAATATTTTGTGTTAAAAATGTTCTATGTCATTAGCTGGGCGTATTTTATTTTTTATTTTGTCCCAGTATCATTTTTTTTAATTCTTTTTTTTTATTTATCTAAAAAACATGGCCTAATTTTTAAGCCAAAGATGGATAGCTTTACAGATGTATGTTGATGAAATGAAAATAAAAATAGAGGATATTACTAACACTTTTATATGGCTGTAAATAAATAAATTCTCTCAACTTATTTTCTCTCTCTCACTCACTAATCCATAACCATAGGTATGTGTTAACCTAGAGGAAAATTGTTAGTAATAATGTCAAGTCTACTTATTAAACCAATGATATGTATATGTGATCGGAAAATATAAAAAAATTGTACTGCGCTATGACACTAAGACACCGTATTTAACTTGGCAAGTATTCTTCCAAAAATAGGAATCATTTCTCATTGATATTAGTGAATACTACTGTGATATTTCTTTGGGTGTATCATTGAAGTCTGAAAAAAGCGACATGAACCTTCTTCTTTAAAAACTGACAAGATTCTTACGCTCTTTTTAATGAACATTCTTGATGTTCGTGTCCTATATGTGCAAAAAGCCGAAGATGTTCTTCCCCTGAGGGACATTGGTGCCGACGTCTGCTTTGAACACCAGAAAAATAAATTAAAAAGTGGTCAAACAACAAAAACGCATGATGAGAACAACGCATTGTTACGCTCTTGGTTTCTGTATCATTCCCTTCTATCTTTCCCCCCGCGTCATGAAAAATATTCCAAAATATGTTAAAATGCACATTCTTTATACTTTATTTTCTTTGCTTATACTCAAAATTTCATGAGTACTTATGAGTAGCGAAAAAGCGATTTTAGCAATGAATCTCTGGTTGTAATCCTGATTGAAAGGTTGTAATGACCAATTATGTTGTGTAAACTTTCTGGATGATTGATTCTTAGGGAGCCAATGCTTAAATGCAAAACTCTGCTGCTGAAACTCAAAGCCCGATTAATTTGGCCTTGTCAGTTTAGTTGTGGAGTATTACAGCAAGTCTCTGTGTGTGCTCAAGGAAGTTGGCACTCGCTTCTAACCTAACCTATAGACGAAGCCTTTGCTCTTGTCTTTCAAATTGAAAATAATTCGGAGATAACCTTTTCGATAAATTTTTCGAATTTGAATTCGAATACAATTTAAAAAGAAAACCTTGTTCAAATTCTATGCTGGATATTAAATTTCATTTTTTAAAAATTTTAATAAAAAATAATATTTCGGAACAACAATGTTTTTTGCAGCCAAAAAAAAACAGAGAAACAAAAAAAATTAATAATCGTGAGACATTTACTGTGCAATTGAGTTTATCAAACATCAACAATCTTAAATGTCTGTAAAAATATTGCTACCAATTAAATATAAATTCTTTTTTTATTTCTGTTGCTGTTGTTTGCTGTTTGTTGTTTGCTGTTGTTGCCACAGATAAAAAACAAAATGTTAACAAATTTTTTTCCTCTTCTTCTGCGACTGCTTTATTAATAATTTTGTTTGCAGGCGAATTTTGAATTTTTTCATCTGGCCTCTCCGGTTGTCTTGTTTCATGGTGTAGCTTTTTTGTCACCGACTTGTACAGAAAAATGTTGACAATATTGTTGCTGTTGCTGCCGTTGTCGTTGCTGTTGTTTTTGGCCAAATTCGTGTAGCGACAATTTTTTTTTTTGAACCCAGCGACAAGTGCTGGCAGCCGAGTAAAGCAAATTTTTTTTCTTCTAAGTTTTGTTTCTTTGGCTTTTTACAGCTGCCAACTTTAGCAACCAAAAAACAAAACCAAAAAAAAAAAAAAAAAAAAAAATTTTTAATATTTTTTTAGCCATACATAGATGTATGAAGTTGCCTCCATAAATTGCCTGCGAACAAGAGGAGGGGGGAGGGGGGAGGGGGGGATCAAAAATCAAAATCCCATTGAGAAGAGCCTCTAATTAAGTTGTGAAAAATCAAGATTTTCAATTCGTTTTATTACTTAATTTGGGGGAAATCTTTTTTTTTCCAAAAGCTGCCTTATTTTCAAATATATTTCACGGCAGACCTCCAGCAGCGTTGAAAATTTCTTTACAAACTAAAAAAATCTGTTTTTCAAAAAGAGATTTATTTCAGTAAGACAAACATTTCAAAATGTTTACACTTTTGAGTTAAAAACTTAACAAATACTTGCAACATGTATGCCGTTTTGTACGTGTTACAATTTGTGGCAAGACTCTCTCAACTACACTTACTTAAAAGAAATTGTTTACTTTTTAGCTCCGTTTCATTTCATTGCATTGCATTGCATTGCTGGCTGTCTTTGGCTCATGTATGTTGTTCATCAATTTGGTTTTGTTTACATGACTCTTGGGATTTTTCAAACTCGAGTGTTTCTTGCCACATCAGGAAATCCAAAAAAAAAAATCAAAAAAAAAAAACTTTAGCAATGGAAAATGGAGTTTGAATTTAAATTGTTTCAAGCCATGTAGCCATGTGTTTGCTCCTAATTTGTCTATTGTGGCTTCATCATGCTTTCTGTTCTTCAGTTTTATTTACTTCCATATCTGTGTGCCATTTTTCAATTTTTCATTCACTCTTTCATCTCCGCAATAAGAAAAAAATAATAAGAAAATTAAATCAAATTCTTACTGTGTGCAACAGGCTCAGTGAATTTCTTTTTTAAGTGTGTAACCCAAATTTCTCAAATAGTTTATAAGAGAGACTGGCAAGCGTAATGCATTGATTTAAGCCATCCAATTGAATCATGAATATTTGATACTAAAAAATAATCGAAAACAATAGTTGTAATCGATTACTTACTTACTTACTTAAATGGTCATTACAACCCTTTAGTCAGGATTATAACATAGCTTGTCACACCAATCCTTTTCTTTTACCGATAACCTTTTTAAAAAATTATTTTATCGATAACTTTTTCAAAAATAATTTCGTAGCAAAAAATATTTATGTCTTTCAATGTTTTATTTAATAATTTTTTAATCCATTTTCCCTGAAATAGTTACAATTTTAATCGATAACTTTTTCCAAAATAATTTTATCGATAACTTTTCCAAAAACTGTTTAATTGCAAAAAATGTTTATTTCTTTCAATGCTTTAAGGAAATAGTTAAATTTTTTATCGATAACTTTTTCAAAAATAATTTTATCGATAACTTTTTCAAAAACTATTTTATCGCATAAAATGTGTATTTCTTTCAGTGCTTTAAGGAAATAGTTAAATTTTTTATCGATAACTTTTTCAAAAATAATTTTATCGATAACTTTTCCAGAAACTATTTTATCGCAAAAAATGTTTTTTCTTTCAATATTTTATTTAATAATTTTTAGGCTTTTTTCCCTAAAATAATTACATTTTTTTTATCGATAACTGATAACTTTTATACCATGTGTGAAAACGAAAGTATCGTAAATCGTTGGTACATTCTTAAAACATGAACAAAAATATTGTAATATTTTGCAAGCGTTTAGATGCTTTAATTTGTACTAAAGAAAGTTATCGATAACTTCTAAACCAAGAATGAAAACGAAAGTTTTGTTAAATTATTGTTAATCGTTCTTAAAATGACTTACAAAAATTATTGTAATATTTTGCAAGCATTTATATGCTTTAATTTGTATTAAAGAAAGTTATCGATAACTTTTAAATCATGAATGAAAACGAAAGTTTTGTTAAATTATTGTTAATCGTTTGTCCATTCTCAAATTACTTATAAAAAATATATATATATATATATATTTATAATTTGCAAGCCTTAAGATGCTTTAATTTCTATTAAAGAAAGTTATCGATAACTCAAAAATTTTAAGCCTTAACTAAAATAGAAACTTTTTAAAACATCGTTAATCTTAGGTTCCTTTTTCATATAAAAATTTGCAAGTGTTCTACTTCCTTATGAAAAAAAGTTATCGATAACAAAAAATTATAATAATAATTATAAATTTACAAAAATATATTGTTTAATAAATATATTTTCTTTAATTTAGAAAAACTTAGCGTTTTTTTCCAAAGTTATTAAAATGTTCGCCGATAGTGTGTCAAAAAAAAGTTATCGATAACTAAAATATTTTAAAATGAAATGAAATGTTTGTTTCTTTCTAACAAAACCCAATTAGTTTTCAACAAATATCGTGTTAAATCATTTCAGCAATTATTTCCACTGTTTTGAAACCCATTTTATGTTTCCCTATTCAATCCTTAGCTTTTTGGCCCATTTAAGCCTCATGTCTTTAACACGGAAATTTTTTTATGGTAATTTTTGTGAAGTGAATGATGCATTATTTAATGGCCTTTAACGTGGTGTGTTGTTTTTTTCTTTAAATTTTTTTTTAAGAAATAAATTGATTGAATTGCATTGGAAGACATTGCCAAGCAATGCATTGAATTAAGAAAGATAAGCAAGCAAGCCTTTGCCGCCTTGTATTTGCTTTGTACAGCGTCAGCGGGTCTTCTTTTGAGGTGTTGCCCTGGCTAATGTGGGGTTAAGTGGCTATTGTTGTGTGTAGTGATTGTATAAATCTGTCTGTCGATGCATCTTTTCGAGGGGATGTGTTAAAGTAAACATCAGCATTGCAACAGACAAACAAACACTCATTTTGAACATCAACAACAACGGCAACATTTAATGAAATTAATCAAGAATAATGGGCTGTGTTTGCAACACAAAAACATGTGATAAAATGTTGTTCAAAAAGTAAATGAAAAGGAAAAGAAAAATAAAAATAAAAAAAAAAAACAAAATTGTGGCCAAAATATTAAATGAATTGTGTTGAGGCAAGAAAACAAAAATAAAAAATAGCAGAGTGTTTTTCAAAAGATGTTTTTTTAAGGTTTTTGTTTTGATTAATGACAAGCGAAAACAGAATCAAAAAAAAAAAAAAAACAACAACAACAACGAGGAGAGTTTAAATAAAGTTTTGATCAAAATTATAAAGGCAACAAATTAAAAAAAGATAAGGAAGTATACCTAAATTAAAAATCATCAACCATATATCATTGGCCTCTGTGGCCTCTCGTGTATCTGGCATGTTATATAAAAAAAAATATATATATTTTATCGATAACTGATAACTTTTAAACCATGTGTGAAAACGAAAGTATCATTAATCGTTGGCACATTCTTAAAGCACGAACAAAAAAATATTGTAATATTTTGCAAGCTTTAAGATGCTTTAATTTCTATTAAATAAAGTTATCGATAACTTCTAAACCATGAATGAAAATGAAAGTTTTATTAAATTATTAATCGTTTGTCCATTCTTGAATTTCTTACAAAAAAATTTTAATATTTTGCAAGCATTTAGATGCTTTAATTTCTATTAAAGAAAGTTATCGATAACAAAAAAAATTTTAAACCATAACTAAAATAGAAAGTTTTGTTAATATATTGTTAATATTTGGTTACTTTTTAAAATAAATACAAAATATTTTTGGAAAATTTTGCATAGAAAAAGTTATCGATAACAAATAATAATAATTTTACAAAAATACATAATTCATCATTACAATCCTTCAGTCAGGATAACGACCTTAGTTCTCACTCCACTTATGTTGTGTGTATTAATTTTATACATGAGTGGCGGGACCTACAGTTTACAGTCGACTCCGAATGACAGATTTTTTGAGAAACGTTTCATGGCAATTTGTTTTACTCTCAGAGTTACGGCCAGAAATTAAAAAACACAAAATACATGGCATTGGTCTCTGTGGCCTCTCGTGTACCTGGCATATTCCCGTTTCCATAAGGAGATCTATTTTATCGCACATATCTTGCATTTTCGATTGGGATTGGCCTGTGCTAAGTATGGGCTGGGTATCCTGAGTTATGTCTTTCCTGCGTAGTTCAGTATGCTAACTGTTTAAAAAAACAATAAAGAAATTACGAGAATGGCAACAAATAAGGACAATGAAAGATTCAAAATAAAGGAACTACAATAACAAATCAACAGTAGGCTTCTAGAAGTTGTCAAACCGAAAATGTCGGAACTATAATACAGAATCTGGACTCAAAAATAAGTCATGCTATTGTATTAATCCTTATTTAGGGTAGTTTAGTTAAAAATCACCGAAAATCAGAAGTCAATAAACTGCGCCCCTTTACAGCAAGAGACACAGATGCATGGGGTGTAAGATAGTTCTTCTTCCTTCTCTGGCCTTTAGCTCCAACCGAAGTTGTGTAGGAGTTATCAACCCGAAAATTTATGAACTATAAATAGAGGTTAAACATTTCGACTCCAAAATAAATCTTGCTCTTGTATTAATTATTATTTAGGTAGTTTACATGTTTAGTTAAAGATCACAGAAAAACAGAAGTCAATGAACTCCGGCTCCTTCATAGGAAGAGCCGGGTAGTGGCATATGTGGTGTAAGATAGTTGTTCCTCCTTCTCTGGCGCTCAACTGGAGTTGAAGAGAAGTTATGTAGGAGTTCTTTAAGTGGCCGAAAGAAATATTTCCTAAATATTGTTACGAAATTGGAAACGGTGTAATATCGTTTAACATTGAAATGTGCAAAAGCTACACAAACAAATACAACGAACTTGTTACAAGAAACCAACAACATCGGTATGAAAGAAAAGGGGATAGACAAGTAAGCGAGAACGCAACAATAAGCAATGTGAACAAAATACACAAACAACAATGAAGTCGCAGTACCGCTTTCGAGAAGGCGAACATTCCATTTCAAGAACATTCATCAGACTGATTGCGTGGGCATAGAAAAAGGCAAAACAAAGCAGGCAGCGAGTAGCAAGAATTTAGTCAGTCTTGTGTGAAGACGCGTTGCGTATGAAGAAAACAGTTGTGGTTTGTAGATCGTCTTTGTAAAGATCTGCCGAATATTTGTTAGTGTGTACGCGGGCAGAAGTGTAAAGAAAAAAAACGAATAAAGCGAATTATTGTTGGATTCATCAAGGTGTAAGCGGAGGCACACAAAAGTAGTGCGAACAATAAAGAGTTTAATTGAAACTGAACGCAAATTTCTTTTTATTTTGTTTGCAATCAACGAACTCTTATCTTAAACGTTTCTAAAAAGGTAAAAACGTAATAATATTTTTTTTTGAAGTCGCCGTAGTCTAGTAGGTAGTGTGTTGGCTTATTAGACGCAAAAGCCTGGGTTCGAGCCCCAGGCCAGGCATCAAGACAAAAATACAAAAAGTATTTTTTCGGCGACTTTCTCTCAGCAGATTTCAGGCAAAAAGTCTGAGAGTAAATAAAAATTGCCATGAAAAGTTTCTCAATAAATAAAAATCTGTCGTTCGGAGTCGACTTTAAACTGTAGGTCCCACCACTCATGTATAAAATTAACACACACAACATAAGTGGTGTGAGAAACTAGGACGTTGTACAATGGGTCAATTCGACCTCCGGGTACTGTACTTGTCTTAATTGACAAGTACACGTCCTCTAACCTAACCTAACCTAACCTAACAATATTTTGCTTTCTTCAGGATGGGTTTGAATCACGGGCTCAGGGCAATTCTATAATGAATCTCCGGATCCGGCCTTAGTTGGATTTCTAAACTCAAATCTGCTATCGAGGGAATTGTGAGGGACTATCTCCCTAACAAGGAACACAATAAAAATAGTTTACTTATGTTATATTGTTGGCTATACTTCCCCTATCACTTGCTTTCTTACGCCACCAGAGAGATCTTTTTTGTCGTGGCCTGGTGAAAATAATCCTTGAAGAGTCTTTTGTAAGCAGGTCTTATTATATGTTTTATCACCACAAAGAAGAAACCTGTAGAAATCAAGGGAGCCAAGAAGAAAAAATGAAGTGAAACGATGAAATACAAAGGGGATCTTTATATCATTTTGACAGTCTGCCAAATTAAGCATAAAAAGAACAGACACATTATGATACAGTCAGTCAGCCAAACAACCAACCGACCATTTAAAACGGGCAAAGTGCCGGCAGAGGCAAACAGAAAGAAACAAAAAAATTTGGATCTCAGCTACAGAAAATGAAAAGTGTTTTAAAGATGACGACAACACCCACCAGACAGACATTTATACACGCATAAGATATACTATCTTTGCCCCTGCCCCTGCCCCTTTCCCCTCCTTAGGGATTGAAACTAAAAAAGTTGCAAAAATAAACATGATTATGAGGCTCCTGTGTTTTTTTTTTGGTTTTGAAATATTATACCGCAGCACAGCATATTATTACGGAGTGTGTGCCTCCAAAAATCTTGTGGTGTTGTGGCAAGCAGCACACCAACTACAACTCAATTAGTTGTGGTTGTTAGTGTCCTCTTTATACCCAAAAAAAAAAAAAAAAAAAAAAAAAAATAAAAACATTGTATGTTTTATCATCGTCAACGTCGCCTTCATTATGTTCCCAAAGGTCTTGTACTAAATGAAAGAAGGGTCTCCTCGGTCGTCCACCGCAACCGTTTCATTTTCTTACTCCAACTACTACTTTGTATAGGAAGTACTTCAGACACCAAAATTTTTAAAGCAAAAAATTCTCTTTTTTTGTATTGGTTGGTCGCTGGTAGACGACGGTATAATTTTTCGTTTGCCTCATATAATTGCCTGCATTTTGATTACAATTTTTTTATTATACTCCGGAAAGAAAAGCAAAAAAAAAGCAGAAAAAATGAATCTGAAAAATCTGTTTTAATTAAATTGTTCTTTAAGTTCTTTCTTTCTTTCTTGAAAAGAAAATAAGAGGGAGAAAGAGTGGAGAATCGCGGGGGAAAATTGTAAATATTATGCAAAATTTTAATTTAAATTTTAATTGAAATTCCTCAAGTGCTCAATGATTAATTGGCTTTCAAGTTGTTGAAAGCCTCCACACAAATTTAAAACTCAAGTTTCAAAAGAAAATTACAATTTGCGACAAATTTATTTTGATTGGGATTATAATTTTAGTAAAATTAGGGGCCCTTTGTTGCATTTTAACGGCTCTCCATATTTATCTTTTAATGACCCCTAGTCGCATGTAAAAAGCAAACTAAACAAATATACCTTGAAACTGTTATATTCTCCCTAAAGTCTAATTTGTAGTTGTTTTCTGGCAACCTGGTTTTAAACCTTACTATTCCAGAATTATGGTTGTGGAACTTATTTAAGCAAACATCAAGTTCTAGAACTTACCAAGATTGGAAGGCTAAAATAATTTTAAATATAAAAACTTTCAAAGTATCCCACAAAAGACAGCGATCAAGCGGAGTAGTTTGCGCCGTGCTAATAATGGGTGATTTTTTAAGAGCTAAGGAAAATTTTTCAAAAAAAAAGCACATAAAATTCAAAAAAATGCATGAAATCTTTATTTAAATCGATGGTGTAAGGTCCATATAATTTAATGTTTGAAGATTCTTTCATGCAAATGTTGACCGTGACTAAGCCTCAAATGGTCCATCCGCTTAGTACAATTTTGGCATACTCTTTCCAACATTTCGACCGGTATCTCACGAATAAATGCTTCAATGTTGTCTTCCAATGCGTCAATTGAAGCGGGATTGTCGGTATAGACATGAGCTTTAACATAGCCCCACAAAAAAATAGTCTAAAGGCGTTAAATCGTACGATCTAGGCGGCCAATTGACCGGTCCCGAACATGAAATAAAATGTTCAACGAACTCGCCTCTCAATAAGTCTATTGTTACGTGCGCTGTGTGGCATGTGGCACCGTCTTGATGAAACCACATGTCATGCAAGTCAAGCTCTTGCATTTTGGGCAAAAAAGTTAGATATCATCTCACGGTAGCGCTCACCATTTGCAGTTACGTTACGAATCGCAGCATTTTTGAAGAAGTACGGTGCAATGATGCCACTAGCCCATAAACCGCACCAAACTGTGACTTTTTCTGGATGCATTGGTAGCTTTTGCAATGCTTCTGGCTGATCTTCACTCCAAAATCGACAATTCTGCTTATTTACGTATCCATTGAGCCAAAAATGAGCTTCGTCGCTGAACACAATTTTTCGATAAAGAAGTGGATCTTCGGCCAACTTTCCAAGTGCCCATTCATCAAAAATTCTGCGTTGCGGTAGGTCGTTCGGCTTCAATTCTTGCTCCAGCTGTATTTTCAAAGGCTTCACACACACTCATCAATAACACTGGCCGATACAGCTGCGATATTTTCTTCAGTTCGCATTCTACGTAAGCGTGTTGGTGGTTTAATGTCCCCAACAATGTAAATTTGGTGCGAAATATAGTCACAATAGCCCGAATAGCCGCTCCAGTGGGTCGATTAAACTGACCATAAAATGGAAGAAGCGCGCGATGAACTTCCTTAACAGAGCACGCATTATTATTATATATTATATTGTGGTGTCAAAGGATAGCCTGGAGATTGCGGTAGTTGATCGCTCAAAACCCTGATAGCAGTATAGCATCATCGAATTTTTCCTTCGCTTCAGAAAGTAATTTGAGGATGAAGCGAGCGAAGTTGGCTTTAAAGTGTTCAAGATTATTGTGAGGAATCATTGGTGTTTTTTGTCATCAGGTTCCACAAGATCGGCCTCATACTACGCTCCATAGCATCAATGAGCCTACCCAAAACTTTCGAGACCGATTGAGTGTCTTGTTTGTCATTTCAACTATGTCTGTGTTGTTTGGGATTTTACCCTGAAGTCGGCTTGGCAAAGTTTAAGGAAGGTGTAGGTTTAGGCTAGAGGACGTGTACTTGTCAAATGAGATAAGTACAGTACCCGAAGGTCAAGTTGACCCATAGTACAAACGTCTTTAAAGATCAGATGTAATAGAGGGGATTGGAAAAAAAGGAGAGCAATTAGGAAAGGGAGAAAAAGGAAACGGAGGAATTACACAGACGAACAAACACACAAGAGACAGCGCTCTCTTTATCAGCTCAAACTAATAATGAATCTATGGAAAGCCTTGATGTTGGCTCTCGACACAGAATTCAAACCCTCAAAGAAGTCCCTGCCAAGGGTCTTCAACCTCAATCTATTAAGGGCTGGACAGTTACAGAGGACATCGCAACATAGCCTGCAATAGTCCGGCTGAGATCTGTTCCAGATCCTCGTCAGCGACCTAATCTCGCAGTGCCCCGTAATAAATCCAATAACTAACCTTAAACAGGCTTTATCCAAGCCCAGCAGCCAACCTGTTTTTACACTGTCTATAGCAGGCTATATACACCTAGAAACAACCCGATCCATTCCCCCAACGCCTCTGCTCTTCCCCTGCTGACCCATCCATTGATCAGGCCATAGAGGTGGCAGATTGGGGGATCAAGACTTTCTATTAAATCGCCCTCAGAAAGTGAACCTAAACTAGCGAGAGCATCCGCCGTCTCATTACCAAGTATTGCGCTATGACCCGGAACCCAGCATAAACAGATTCGGTCTGATCTAAAATAGACAGTTTAAGGAAAATACTTGCAAAACCATAGAAACCCTTCAGTCCTTCATGGTGACCTCATCATTTATATAAACCGGGGCTACTTTTCGGTTCTGAGATCATCTGTCTCGTAGAGTATATCCGGTCGTGGTCGATTAATCTGTGGATCGCTTAAAGCATAACAGAGAATACTTGTTTTTTAGCTGTTGTATTCGTATGTTGAACTCGCCGTCGTTTATTAGGTAGTGAGTTGGCTTATTAGATGTAAGGTCTCGGTTCAAACCCCAGGTCAGATGAAGAAATATTTATTTGGCGACTTCCTTTCAGCAGATTTCTGACAAACACTCTGAGAATAAAATAAAATTACCATGATAAAGTTTCTCACAAAATATGTCGTTCGGAATGGACTTTAAACTGTAGGTGCCGCCACTCATGTAGAAAATTAACACACACAACTTAAGTGGTGTGAGAAGCTAGGTCGTAATCTTGACTAAAGGGTTGTAATGACCAATTATGTATGGTACGTACGTACGTGGAATGCTCTTCCTGCAGATTCAAATCTAATGTCCATTTCCTAGATTCAACACAATGCCACTGCATGAGTAGGCGCTTTTCAGAGTGTTGTTGGCATATAAAAAACCTTTTCGGTTGTCCAAGAGCTGGTCTTGTGCCGCTTGAACAGGACTGAGATAAACTTTTGAATTGGATTGGAAAGCTTTCATTGTCATTGGAGTAACAATATGCCTGTGTAGAGGCAATAGAGGCTTAAAAAAAATTTAAAATTGTATTGGATTTTCCCAGAATCTTCTTATTTTCTCTAATCAATCCGGTTTTTGAAATGTTCCCATAATTTTGCTTCCTTGTTTGCTTTGACGGTCACTATTTAATAGGAATTCTTGTAAAATATTTGAAGAAAAAAAAAGAAGTTCTAACAACAACAACAAATACAAAGTAATAATTACAAGAACAACAAACCAAATATTTGTTGTATTGTGACGATGTATTCTTATTTGTTTTTGTACTTAACGAGTCAATATTTGTCTAAAGTCTGCAGTTGAAGTAAAGGGTGTTTTTTATAGAGGTATAGAACTTTAAGTTGGTATTACTTTTCAAGATGGCGACCGATTTAACAGCTGTCAAGTGATTTATTCTCAGTTTCGTTTGGCAATTCATCATGAATAGACTCACGCCTGAACAACGCTTGCAAATAGTGCAATTTTATTTCGAAAATAATGGTTCTATGCGGAAAACGTATCGCGCACTACGTCCATTTTATCGTCGACAAAATCGTCCATCAGAGCAGTTAATTCGATTAACCATGGAACGTTTGCGCACCACGTTTACTCTTATTGATAACTCGCATCCCCAGAGACGCTGTACGGTGCGTACAGAAGAAGCTATTGCTGCTGTAGAGCGTAGCATTGAGGAAGACCCGAATGAGTCCATCCGCCATCGAGCACAGGAATTGGATCTGTGTCCATCCACTTTATGGAAGATTTTGCGAAAGGATCTTGGTTTGCGTGCTTACAAAATCCAACTCGTGCAAGATTTGAAGCCAAACGATCATCAAGTAAGGCGTAGATTCGTCGAATGGGCCCAAAACGAGATTACCGTTGTTCCCGATTTTCATAAGCGAATTTTGTTTAGCGATGAAGCGCACTTCTGGTTGAATGGCTACGTCAACAAACAAAACTGCCGCATTTGAAGTGAAGGTAATCCTCAAGTGTATGTGGAAACACCGTAACATCCAGAAAAACTGACTGTTTGGTGCGCTTTATGGGCTGGTGGAATCATTGGTCCGTACTTTTTCAAAAACGATGGTGGCCAGAACGTTACAGTCAATGGTGATCGGTATAGAGCCATGATTACTAACTTTTTCATTCCTGAATTGAATAACCATGATGTCCAGGAGATGTGGTTTCAACAAGACGGCGCAACATGTCACACAGCTCGTGCCACAATAGATTTATTGAAATACACGTTTGGTGACCGCCTAATTTCACGTTTTGGACCTGTGAATTGGCCTCCAAGATCTTGTGATTTAACACCGCTAGACTACTTTCTGTGGGGCTATGTAAAGTCATTGGTCTATGCGGTAAAGCCACAAACGCTTGACCATTTGGAAGACAACATTCGCCGTATTATTGCCGATATACGGCCACAAATGTTGGAAAAAGCCATCGAAAATTGGACGTCCAGATTGGACTACATCCGCGCCAGCCGTGGCGGACATATGCCAGAAATCATATTTAAAATGTAATGCCACAAGATTATCTTTCGGATAAATAAAATTCATGTCAATCGAATAATCCATCGTTGTTTTATTGCAACTTAAAGTTCTATACCTCAATAAAAAACACCCTTTACATCAAACTGCAATGGCTACTAACATCAAAGGTTTGTGGCTATGCTACGCCGTGCAGGTCAATATACCCATGAAAGGGTATTTCAAAAATTCTGAAGTATTTAAGGGGTTTTAGAGGAAGAAGGAGAAGAGACTGGAGTACTTCAGGGAGGGGTTTTTTAAACAATGAGAATATGATTGTTGGCTTAGAAGGTTGCAAGGCTGCCTTATCGTTTTAAACATGACCATGTGCTCTTGCCTTTCAAAAGTAAATTGTGACATCTAATGTACAGGTTAAAAGTTCATTAATTTGAATTGCTTTTGCTTGCTGGCCAGCTTTGTTTACGACCAATTAATTAGTAATTCAATCTTATTGATTTAAGCCAACGTGCAACTCATTCACTCGTAGCAAATCAATGTTAAGCGCCACTCGTTTTTTCATTTATGGCCAACATTATTATTAAAAAAAATGGTCTACACTCATGCACACATGGTTAGTTAATGGCTGTTTCACTGTGTGTCATAGATTGCCTGCCAGCTATGTATATATATGGCCCGTGTGCCTAACTCATATGGCTTTAACTCTACTTGACTTGATTACCCTACACCTTAATGCTCATGCTTATGCTCATGCTCACATATCGGGCATTAAGTTTTGCATGTGAGATGACCGCCTACATGCTGCTGACATTTCAAATTAAAATTCCATAAAAAATGTTCATGTCTTGCTCTGTCTCTCTGCATGTCTGTCTGTCTGTCCCTACGCTTGTGCCTTTATTTCATTTTTTTTCTTCTTAGCGTCTCTTTGTCATTTTTATTTGGTTTTTCTTAGTTTTTTAGTTGAGTTTTTTTTTTTGCTGCATTACCCTGTGTTGTGTTAATTTGTCATAATATATGTCTGTCTGTCCCTAATAATTTTTGGCCTGTTGGTTGGTATTGCTTGACAAAAAAAACGAATGTTAAGCCTAAGTAATGGTGAGTCATCGTCATCACCATCACCGTCATCATCATCAACGGCATCGGCATCATTATGGCGCGTATTTTAGAAAATTAAAAAGACTTTAAAACTGTTAAAAAAAAGTGTAAATTTATGTGACAAAAGCAAGCAAATTTTCATTGTAAATGTTAAAAAATTTATGGCACGCTTTACAAGCTAAAGGGTCCGCCAAATAACTTTTTTTTGAAAATGCTTTAAAAGAAAAAGCTACTGAATATTTTCTCAAATTTCTTTTTTTATTTGAAAGTACAATCCTTCCGATTAATAATGGAATAATTTCATTCAAATGGCTGCCTCGGCTGGCCATGCAGTAGCCTGCACCAGAAGATGCCGATTTTGGCAGAAAAAATCATCGTTTCAGATGAAGCTCATTTTGATCTTGGCGGGTATGTAAACAAGCAAAGTTGTCGCATTTGGGGCACAGAAAACCCGCACGCATACATTGAAAAGCCGACGAACCCAAAACGAGTCACTGTTTGGTGCGGATTTTGGTCCAGAGGCATAATTGGGCCATTTTTCTTCGAAAATGAGCAAGGAGTGGCCGTTACAGTCAATGGCGATCGTTATCGGGCCATGTTGAACGAATTTTTGTTCACAAAAATTGAAGAGGAGGATATTGGCAACATTTGGTTTCAACAAGACGGCGCTACGTGCCACACAGCCGAAGCTACACTTGATGTTTTGCGCCCTGTTTTTGAAGATCGCATTATCAGCCGCAGAGCTGATGTCGGTTGGCCACCTTGCAGCTGCGATTTGACACCGTTGGACTATTATTTGTGGGGTGCCGTCAAAGATAAGTGTTACGCCGACAAGCCAGAGACAATTGACGCTTTAAAGGACAATATTCGTGAAGCCATTGGTGAAATACAGCTGCACACAATCGATAATGTGCTTAAAAATTGGACCGATCGTGTAGGCTACCGCATGGCCAGCCGAGGCAGCCATTTGAATGAAATTATTTTCCATTATTAACCGGAAGGATTGTACTATATGTAAATTTGAGAAAATATTCAGTAGTTTTTTTTATTAAAGCATTTAAAAAAAAAGAAAAGTTATTTGACGGACCCTTTAGTTTTTACGGGACATATGTATGCTGCTTATAAAAGCTTATTTTTATTATATGACTTCTAAGCTTGACAAATTGAAAGCTAAGCACCTTGAAAGTAGGCTGAAATCTTTTTAAATTTTTAATTACATGTCGCATGTCATATGTTGCAAATAATTCGTAAGTTAACTACGAAATCTGCTGGCCAACTTCTGGTTGAGACAACGCTTTCATCTCATGCCCTGCATTTGCTTCACAGATCTTGTATAAGGAACCTCAGCCCTATTCATCTCTTTTATCCTTCCTTTCCTACCTCTTCTCCTTTTCCAATTTCCCTATCTCCTTCACTATCCTCCCTTGCTCCTCTAGAACGAATTTTTGACCTCTGGGTATTGTACTTGGCCCAATGACAAGTACACGTTTTTGAACCTAACCTAACCTTTGCCATTTAACCTTGCAAATTATTTTATATATTGCATCTTCTATCTCTAAAATAGCGCAACTTGTCACCACCTTTTTTTTACGCCGAGGAGGGGTAAATGTACCTAACCGCACCATAGAGGAAGTCGTCACATCCTCCGTGTGTGGGGCCCTCACCCACTAAATTCCCCCCTCGTTTCGTGGACCCGTGCCCACTCCGGAACTACGGTGGTATTACTTCGGAGTGGAGTCCAGGTCCCTGTGTCGGATTTTGTTCGACACGTGTACAGGTATCATCTATGCCGGCGTGCCTACATGTTCTGCAGCCTCTAGATCTCTCTTCTTCAGTCTTAGGATACGCTCCACGTAATTCGCCACTGAAGTCCAATTCTCCCTACTCACAATCATAACCCCAATGACAATGTTAGCGGCCGTGATCGTTCCAACTATTGACGTCAGTTTAGAGCGATAGCTCTGCCAGCGTGCACACTTGAAAATAGTGTGCCCTGCATCATCACCACCTTGCTATCCAAGGCCTTTTGAATGGCTTCTGGAGAAGCCTCTGTACTTCCACTCGCCCTATAAGCGTATTGCCTAGGATTCTGTGGAAGCCGTTCTAATACTGCACATCTTGATTTTAATTGATCTTTTGTAACAGATTGTAGGATGATAGGCTTGTCATTCCCATCGTTAATACGTATTGTGTGCAATAGTGAAGAACTTTTGTTGTTTGTGTCCGACCTTAGAGAAAAATATTTCGAAATCTCATCGGTATACTCGCCAGTTTCTGCCAAGTTTTTGTCCATGACGTGGAAAGTTTGAAAAGGTCATTTGAAAAGAGCTGCTTCTACGCAAGTTGACAAGACGTGAACCTTGTTGTGAAGTGGGAAGTGATAGGAATGATGGAAGAGGCAAAGACCTTTCTCAAGTTAATTTTGTTTGAGACAGGCTAACGCTATATGGTGATACCTTGACAAATGCCTCTGCCAGTGAGAAATTTCTGTTTCCAGAAAACTTCCAGAGCCACTCTGTACCTTGAAGAGATCAGAGCATTCTGGAATAGTTCGAGTATAGTAAACCACCTTTTTGAGAAGTCACCGTAGTCTAGTAGGTAGTGTGTTGTCTTATTAGACGTGAGGCCACGGTTCAAACCCTAGATCAGACATCAAAAGGAAATATACAAAATAGTTCTTAGGCGACTTCCTCTCAGCAGATTTCTGACAAAAACTCTGAGAGCAAATAAAAATTGCCATGAAAAGTTACTCAAAAATCTATCGTTCAGAGTCGACTTTAAACTGTAGGTTCCGCCACTCATGTATAAAAATTAACGCACACAACATAAGTGGTGTGAGAAGCTAGGTCGAAATCCTGACTGAAGGATTGTAATGACCAATTATGTATGTATGTAAACGACCTTTTTGACCAGACACCATAGACTCAAGCAACACTTCGTCATAATAGGAATCATTTCCATTCCAATATGTAGACTTTGTGATCAGCTGGGTTTCATCCTTACACTGAACAACATCCTGGGAATTTTTCAGGGCAACATAATTGGGATCTGTTCGATAGAGGATAGTACTTGAGAGTCATATGATGGCAGTACTCTCGCACCTCTACGTGACAATAATAGTAGTCACGGTGAAGATGGAAATCAGGTGATAATTTTCACTCTATATCTGACACTTGAAGAGAGCTGTTGACATCACCATAGTCCAGGCAGAACAACTCATTACATTTTTTCTCTCGCAGGGATAATCACTATGTGGTCGCTATTTTTAAGGAATATTGCCTGCTAAAGAGGTACAGTAATCCTTCGATTTACGTCGCCTCGATTAACGTTGTTTCGATTTATGTCGTCAAATTTTTTCTTCCCTCTACCTTCAATTTGCGTCGTCTTCCGATTTACCTTGCCTTTTTTTGGAACCAACTGCGACGTAAATCGAGGGATTACTGTATATAAACGACCTTTTTGACCAGACACCATAGACTCAAGGAACACTTCGCCGTAATAGGAATCATTTCCATTCCAATATGTAGACTTTGTGATCAGCTGGGTTTTAGACAGGGGGAAGTACCCTTACTTATACTGAACAACATCCTGGGAATTTTTCTGGGCAACATAATTGGGATCTGTTAGATCGAGGATAGTACTCTAGAGTCATATGATTGCAGTACTCTCGCACCTCTACGTGACCATAATAATAATAGTCATGGTGAAGATGGAAATCAGGTGATAATTTTCACTCCATATCTAACACTTGAAGAGAGCTGTTGACATCATCCTAGTCCAGGCAGAACAACTCATTACATTTCTTCGCTGGGATAATCACTAAGTGATCGCTATTTTTAAGGATCCTTGACTGCTAAGGAGGTACAGTAATCCTTCGATTTACGTCGCCTCGATTAACGTTGTTTCGATTTACGTCGTCAAATTTTTTCTTTCCTCTAACTTCAATTTGCGTCGTCATTAGATTTACGTCGCCTTTTTTTTTGGAACCAACTGCGACTTAAATCGAGGGATTACTGTAACTTGTTTAAGTTACTTGTTAAAAACATACTAAAGGGTGTTTTTTATAGAGGTATATAACTTTAAGTTGGCATTACTTTTCAAGATGGCGACCGATTTAACAGCTGTCAAGTGATTTATTCTCAGTTTGGTTTGGCAATTCATCATTAATAGACTCACGCCTGAACAACGCTTGCAAATAGTGCAATTTTATTTCGAAAATAATGGTTCTGTGCGGAAAACGTATCGCGCACTGCGTCCATTTTATCGTCGACAAAATCGTCCATCAGAGCAGTTAATTCGATTAACCATGGAACGTTTTCGCACCACGTTTACTCTTATTGATAACTCGCATCCCCAGAGACGCTGTACGGTGCGTACAGAAGAAGCTATTGCTGCTGTAGAGCGTAGCATTGAGGAAGACCCGAATGAGTCCATCCGCCATCGAGCACAGGAATTGGATCTGTGTCCATCCACTTTATGGAAGATTTTGCGGAAGGATCTTCATTGGTCTATGCGGTAAAGCCACAAACGCTTGACCATTTGGAAGACAACATTCGCCGTATTATTGCCGATATACGGCCACAAATGTTGGAAAAAGTCATCGATTGGACTACATCCGCGCCAGCCGTGGCGGTCATATGCCAGAAATCATATTTAAAATGTAATGTCACAAGATTATCTTTCGGATAAATAAAATTCATGTCAATCGAATAATCCATCGTTGTTTTATTGCAACTTAAAGTTCTATACCTCCATAAAAAAGACCCTTTACTTTGTAGTATGAGCAATATGAAATTCGATTTACGCCGTTTCGATTTACGTCGCCTTTTTTGGAACCTGCTGCGACGTAAATCGAGGGATTACTGTATATTCATTGGTAGAAATTGCTAGCTGAAGTAGGAGGAAGAGGCCGTCTGTCACGTAATATAACCTTACCCATCTCTCGTTGTAAAGTGTATGAGATTACTGGTAAGTGTCACATAAGGCCAGACGACCTTTCCTAATTAAATATATCGACATCTTTTGCTTATAAAACCTGGAAGCACCGTGGGTCTAATCAGCTGGTGTTTAGGTGTGGTGACGTCACTTCACCTACCCTAATGGTAGTTCCCTAGATTTAGATATCTTTTTAGTTTTGTTAAAAAAAATCTGACTCTCTCTCTCTCACACTCTTCCTCACTCTCTGTCTGATTCATAAATCCCAAAGTTACACCCGCTGCCTTATTTGCCACAAATTTTACACTGACCTCCCCCTCTTAAAAAAAAAGTAGAGGAAGTAGAAGAAGAAAAAGGAAAACCAGATCGAATATTTATGAGAAACTGCATTGATTTCATGATAAATTTTAATAAAAAAAACGTATTTTCGATTAAAATCATGTTGGCAATTCGTATTTATCTTTTTTTTTTTGCTGTTGTTTTTGCAATTTGTTGCAAGAACTTGTTGCATGCACGTATGCCTGGGTATGCCTGTATGCCTGTGTATGATTTAAGAGGAAAAACATATTTTTTTTAATCTCAATTGATAGATTTTGCAGCAGATATGCTCGAGTATTTATCAGAGAAAACAGTTCATATTTTAATGCGGGAGATAAAATTAGTAACAACAGTGGGTAACAAAACTAATGCAACGGCTTGAAAAACAAAATTATTGAAATTGTTTCTTTGGTTAAATAAAGAAAATTTTTATTATTTACTGTGTGTTTTGCCACAAATATGGAGTATGAAGTACGATTATTTGGTGATTTATGGGCAGTTTTGATTGGAAAAGCCAACTGCAACATAAACTATGGCTAGCTAGCTGGCTGGCTGGCTGTTTGTCTAGTCAGGTTGGCCTAAAACTTCATTAGCAGCACCGTCATCATCATCATCATCATCATCATGATCGACGTTCATATGATCATTTTAATGATCATGTTCATGATTATATTATCGTAATCGTTGTGGCTTAAAGATACAGTGCGATAGCATTAAACATAGCTTAGGATAAGCTTTATGATATTGGTCGTCAGCCATAAAATAAGTCGACTTAATGCACTTACAAGTCTTTAAGTCTATCAATTTATACAAGTCCGTCCATACATATGTGTTGTCTGTCCGTATGTATGTGTTGATTTAAGCCTGGCTTGGCCTGGCCTGGTCTGGCCTAAAACCTGTAACCAAAGTAAAGCATTTAAAATTTGTTTGTAACTATTTTTTTGCCACTCTTGTTGTCGTTGTTGTTATTGAAATGGCAAGCGAGCAAGCGTGTGTTGTAGTAAAATATCAAGATTGACGACTACCATGAGTGCAATTAAAATTATTTGCATGCAAACTGTCACATTTGACAGTTAGTGGCTTAGTTTAACTAATTTATAACATTAGTTTTCAACTAATAGAGGGGTTCTCTGGCTTGGTTTGTTTCTGTTTTAATTCCTCTGACTTGCTTTCATCAAAAAAACAAATTTTTTTTCGTATTTTTTTATTATTTGTTGCCACATTATCACTAAATTAACTTGTAAATGTTTGTAGAAATATTTCTGTATTTTTATTTATGTTTCCCCCCTCTCTCTATCTCTTCTCTTATAAACATAAAATCTTAATTATATTTTCTCACTTCTTTGCATTTATTTACAGCCTTGCGTCTCTTAAATAGCCACAGTGATTCACAAACTTTGTTTCATACTCCCGGAAATGGTGATGGTGGTGGTGGTGGTGGCGGTGGTTTATTTCCTCAACTTTTTAATGTTGCCACTCGTGCCTCGATAACTGTCAATGCCACTTGTGGTCAAAATGGTCGTGAAGAGTATTGTAAACTGGTGGATGCCTATCCTCATAAGAAATGGGCCACGCAGTGTGGCATTTGTAATGCCCATTCATCGGATGTGGCCAAACATAGGCCCATTGATGCGGTGATTTCGAATGTCAACATGCAGGACCAATGGTGGCAATCGCCAACTCTGCAATATGGTCGGAATTATGAATACATAACGATAACATTGGATTTGAAACAGGTATGTACAGGAATTGTTATCGTAATGCTTGCTAGACAGGCAAATAAGACCAGAAGTATTAAAAATTATGTGACCAGTTGTAGAAACGATTTAAAAACGATAATAAAAATGTGCTTCACACTTAAATGATGTATAAATAAGTCTCAATAAGATATTTGCAAAACGTAGACGCCGTGGTCTAGTAGATAGTGTGCTGGCTTATTAGACGTGAGGCCTCGGTTCAAATATTTCTTCGGCAACCGACTCTCATCAGATTTCTGGCAAAAACTCTGAGAGTAAAATAAAATTGCCATTAAAAGTTTCTCACAAAAATCTGTCGTTCGAAATCGACTTTACACTTGTAGGTCACGCTACTCATGTATAAAAATCAACACACGCATCATCAGTGGTTAGAGAAGCTAGGTCGTAATCCTGACTGTAGGGTTATAATGACCAAATATGTACGTATTATGTATGTAGACGCGATAAGAAAATGTCGAGGTTAGGTTAGGTTAGATGACGTTTACTTGTCAATTAAGACAAGTACAGTACCCGGTGGTTTTTCAAGAATTTCTGCTTGTGTTTAAGACAGAGCCGGATTTTGGGTATTCGCCACAGTTACTAGACCAATACTTCTAATCTGCCCTTCTCATTTTCCCGTGTTCTACATTTAAGGAATGTATGTACATACATACATAATTGATCATTACAACCCTTTAGTCGGGATTACGTCCTAGTTTCTCACACCACTTATGTTTGTGTGTTAATTTTATACATGAGCGGTGGGACCTACAGTTTAAAGTCGACTCCGAACGACAGATTTTTGAGAAACTTTTTCATGGCAATTTTATTTACTCTCAGAGTTTTTGCCAGAAATCTGCTGAGAGAAGTCGCCGAACCCTGGCTTTACGTCTAATACCTACTAGACTACGGCGACTTCTGTAAATGTCAAGGATGAGACATGGTTGGTGGGTTGTGGTACACTTGGAGAAAATTTAACTCATAGTGCTTATCTTGAAACAAAAAGGTAGAGAGTAAGAAACCAAACAAAGCTAGAGGAAATCAGATCAATCAATCAATAATCATTTCGGACAATCTGAATGTCAGATTCCGACAAAAAGTTCACACTCTCCAAGTACACCCTAGCCAGAATATTCATTCTTCTCTTACTTCACCAAGACTTCGCCGGTTACAGAGGAAAAGAAGAAAATAGTATAGTCTTGAACTTTTACTTATCTCCACTTAACCTGCAATAGTCTGCCTAGGATCCTCCCAATTCCATGTCAGCAATCTTACCTAACAATGCCCCACAACACTGGGTCTGCCATCGTCGACAGAGAGTCAAAGGCCCTTGTACACCCAACATTCCAATCTATTCTCTAAGTACGCATATCCTTCAACTATGCTACTAAGTCTCAGAACTAAGAGAGAAAGATCCGGCTCGGTGCAAGGGCCCTCACAGTCATGAATCCATCGACTCCATAAAACCTTTGAAGTTCTATAATCCGCCTTATGTGTTCTATTCGGAATTGTAGGTCATTGTAATTTTCTGGCTTTCTAATCTAGTTTGACTTCATCGCATTAGTTCGAAGGGCTATTTCTGTTACTGAATCCATTTCCTCGTGTCATTATGTAATGGATAGGCATGTGCAGAGACTTCCATTACCTGTAAATAGCTTCTGTAGAGGTTATAGATCGACTGAGAAGGAAGAGAGTATTGTCACGTTCGACGCAGATTTCTCTCATTTAGTTCGCTCTATCTTGATAGTTTAAACCATCGCTCACTAAATTCTTTAAACTTTCAGTCTTAATTCCAGCTTGATTATAAGGAGACATGATTTAAATTGCGAAGCTCTAATGCTGATTGCAAAGACGGATTAATAGGAACTTGTGAGGGTGGGTTACAGCCTCATGTAGTATTACAATGGTCCTTCGTACGACTTCTCTTCTATCCTACTCTGAGCTGGGATCAGAGATCAGCAAAGAGTAATTAAAAAAGATGATTAGGATCGAATCATACTCATAATTTCTGATACTTATACGCATTCATTCTCACTAGGCTAGGTTCGCTTTCAGTAGGCGATTTGATGGTTGGTCCTTACCTCCCAGTCTGTCACCTCTATGGCCTCATCAATGGATGGGTCATGGAGAAAGCGCAGAGGTGTTGGGGGAACGGATCGGGTTGTTTTGTTTTTAGGTGTCTATGGCCTGCTGTAGACAGTAAGAGAACAGGTTGGCTGCTGGGCTTGAATAAGGCCAGCTTAAGGTTGTTTGTCGGTTTTATCACGGGGCACTGGGAGATTAGGTCACCGACGGGGATCTGGAACAGATCCCAGCCGGACTATTGCAGGGCGTGTTGCGATGAGGAGGAGTTGGAGACTATCGAACACCTTCTCTGTAACTGCCCAGCCCTTGGTAGATTGAGATTGAGGACCTTTGGCAGGGCCTTCTTTGGGAGCTTGAATTCGGTGTCGAGAGCCGACATCAAGGCTCTCCACAGATTCATTAGTGGCTTAGGCTGGTTGAGAGGCTAGGACTTCATCGGTATAGTCGCGCTCTCCCATCCTTTTGTTGTGTCTGGTCTGTGTGATTCCTCCGCTTCCCACTCCCCCCTTTCCCATATACCCTCCTTTCATCCTATCCCCTCCTTTCATCCTATCCCCTGTACTATCCTTCCCTCCTTTAGGACGTTGTACAATGGGTCAATCCGACCTCCGGGTACTGTACCTGTCTTGACTGACAGGTACACGTCCTCTAACCTAACCTAATCTACGCATTCATACTTATTTTAATAACATGGAACCTCTACTCATATTCAAAGTTTGAAGTACTCATCATATTCATGCTTAACAACACGTATGATGTTGTTGATTTCGACTCTCCTTAACTTTAACAAGAATCACAAAATAAGTATGATATGATACGAACACTAAAATACTCACTTAAAGTGAGTATCAGTATTATAAGTAGTTTTCTAAAGTTATGAATCTGAACGTTGTACGCATGCTCATTGCAACCTATACTCATAAATCAATGTTGTAGTGAGTACGAATTAATCAGAGTACGTAGTTAAATTTCAATATTGTTGACTCACTTATATCCTAAATTTCATGAGTGCTTATGAGTAGCGAAAAAACAATTCATTGCTTATTTCTGGCTGGGATCCAATATCCCTCATCCTTATATTATTCTATCAATTGTGAGTGCCTTAAATTTGGATTTGTATCTTCAGATTTCTTATTATTTTAATTAAAATTTCTTTCAATTCGTTTTAAATGTTTTCCTATTCGATTTCCTTGTCTATATTTTCCATTGAAATGTTATTCAATGGAAATCAAAATTGAAAATCAAATGCAAACGACGTCTGTGTTGAAATTTAACATGCCTTTCAATTTCAATTAAAAAAAAAAAACGTTCCTCCAACAATAACAAAATAATTCAATTAAAAATTTTCAAAATAACAAAAACAAAAAAAAAATATTTCCAAAAAAAACAGTTTTTTTTACGTATGGAAGTTAAACTTAAAAACTGCAAAACAGCCTTGCTTTTCGGTTAATTTTTTTTCTGTTCAAAATGAAATTTAAATTGACAACAACAAGCACCGGGCAATGCCAAAGCAATAGAGACAGCAACATATCGTTTGAATATATTGCGGACAGATTAAATATGAGACAATAATACTACTACTCACAACAACAACAACAACAGTAGCTAATAGAAATATTATTATAATATCAAAAAATACAACAACAAAAACAACACCAACAACAAAGAACAACAAATTGTTACAGATTCATGCTGTGACGTGTGGTAGCGAAAATTGCCTCCAACATTATTTGAAACGAAAATTAATGCGACAAATGCAAAACAAGAAGAAGAAAATGGAGAAGAAGAAGAAAAATATTGAATTATTGACAATAATAAATGATTGTGACTGCGCACTGTGCTCAGAGAAAATTGAATTCGAAAAAAAATTTAAGAAAACATATTTCAAAATATGCGGAAAAATCATTAAGAAGAGAAAAGCTCTGCATAGCGAAATCAATTGCGACAATATGGGAAAAAGCCAAGGAAAATAGGCGGAAAAAAATTGTAAAAAAGAAAATTATTTTAGGGTCGCTCATAGTTAAAGAGGTTTTAAGATTTGGGAGAAGTTTAATTTCGGAAAAAAATGATTAGTAAAGCATGAAATACGATACGAAGCCTATTCCAAATTTCATTAGAAGTCCTCTGTATTTATGAATACAGGGTGGCTGATATGTATTGCAACTTCAGGTTGTTATCATTTGTAAACCGCTCGTCTGACAGCTGACAGATTTATTCCAGTGACAGTTCATTTTATTATTTACAAGCTTACATAATCATTTTGATTTATTGCATTCAGAAAAAAAGTTATTTGTGATGGAATTCAAGCGTGTTAGTGTAATTTCTTTATATTTGGCTGGAAAACCACAGGTGGCTATCGTTAGAGTCCTCCAGCATTTAAATGTGAAAAAATCTTTTGTTTCTCGTACCATTGCTCGTTACCGTGATGCTGGCAGCGTTGCATCGCGTCTAAAAAGTGGATGAAAACAAACGGTAACAACACCAGAAATGATCCGAAAAGTGAAGGCCAGATTTGATCGAAATCCACGCCGCAGTGGTAGAAAAATTGCTCGTGAGCTGAACATATCGCGAGAACGGATGAAACACATATTGAAAAATGAGCTTGGACTAAAGCCATTGAAGTTCCACAAAGTTCAAGAGCTCACCGATGGACAAAAAAAATTAGACTGGAAAGAGCCAAGGAGTTACTTCGCTTGCACGGAAGTAGCCAGTTACCGAATTTGGTTTTCTCCGATGAGAAGCCATTCCAAATTGAGCAGTTTGTGAACAAACAAAATGATCGGGTTTACTTGCCAAAGAGGTCAGCTGAAAATTTACACCTGCGATTGGCCACCAGAACTCAAGCGCTGCCGATGGTAATGGTGTGGGCCGCCGTAACGGCCGATGGTCGCTCCCCGCTCGTATTCATCGATCAGTCAAAATAAATGCCGAATATTATCGGGAAAATGTCTTAAAGACAGTATTGAAGCCCTGGGCAGACAAACATTTCGGCCGCAGACCATGGACATTCCAACAGGACTCAGCACCACTACATCAGCACGCGTCAACCAAGAATGACTTAAAAAGGAGGTTCCTCGCTTCATTTCTACCGCACAATGGCCACCAAAATCTCCGGATCTCAATCCGTTGGACTTTTGCACCTGTGGCATTTTGGAGAGTAAGGTTCTCACTAAAAAAAATACAAAAGTGTCGATCATCTCAAGACGGCGCTTCGCCGGGAATGGGCCAAAATACCACAGAGCCACTTTTGTGCAGCCTGTGATGGCTTTGTCGGCCGTTTGAAAGCCGTTGGTGGCCAATTCGAATAAATCTAAACTGACAAAAATATAGCGCTTTACTTTGTTGCATTATATATCAGCCACCCTGTATGTGTGTGTCAGCTTTGTTGTTGTTAATGTACCATTGTTTATCCCGAGATCTCTCATTCATATACATCCGTCGCTCTTGATATAATTCATGCGATAAACTGTGAATACCCCTTGTCAATTTGAAATTATTAAAACTCCATACCCCATCACATTCAATTGCTGTGGCAACACTTTAAACAATATTTTGACACTCCAATAGAGTCTGCCATAATTTATAATTCCCCCGTTAAACACCACACTTGTCTAGAGCGAGTGAGTCTTTTATAATAAAATCTCCACTAATTATGACCATAAAAAATTTTGAAAAAATTAAAAAATAATTCATTAAAAACTGTCTGTTCAATTAATAATTCAGTTCTTTGTATAGAAAATTAAATTGTTTTCGTTTTTCTTCTTTTTCTTCTCCTTTTTCAAGTCTCATAAATAATTCAGCCTACAAGAAAAAAATCGGACGGACGAAAATCTGTTCAATATTTAAGAAAAAAAAAAAAAATTAAAACGAAAACGAAAAATTATTAACACACTTGAAATTAACACCATTAAGAAATTACAACAAAACAAAATTAATTAAAAAAAAAATAAAAACAAGGCAACCGGCTGGGGGCACGCACATGGAGGGCCATTCAGAAATTATGTGTGCGATTGCAAGAAAATTGCTTGGCAAGTGGCATATTTTGTAAATGTTTTGACATGAAATGTATGTATTATGAGATACACATATCGATAATACAGTGCAAACATTAGAAATGTTTAAAAAGTCAGGTGACTACTTGTTGTTATTATTTCTGAAAAACAATAAAAAAATACAACAAGGAATTAGTATAACAAAACAAAAAAGAAAAGAGAAAAACAATAACAAAACTATATAGAGAGTAAGGTTCTAGAAGTTACCAGGCGGAAATTAATTGAAGCATGAAGAGAACTAAAGGTTAACAGTTAACAATCCGTGACAGTCAGTAATAACAGTAGTAATAGTAGCCGAACAAATTATATTTGTTCTCATCACTAAATATTAAATTCGCCCAAAAATCACTTGACTTGTCCATATATTATTGGGCAAATTCCAATCGTGGCTTTTTTCTCGGCACTCGGCGGTGGAAACCGTTCTTTCTCAAAAAACTTCGAACTGTTTCGGAACGCACAATAACACTGTGATCACTTTCCGCGGTATTTCGCATTTCTACGGCTGTAGTCCTAGGATTTTTATCCACAATACATTTTATATACCGGGCTACCCATGGAGAAATTTTATACGAAATATACGTCGTACGTATAATTTTCTGTGGTGCCATATTAGTTAGTTAGGCAAACTGCAGTCACAAATTCATAGATTTTGGGAATCTTTTTTCTTTATTTAGGTAAATGTGGCGTTACAGACGCTAATGTAAAGAAATTTTAGATTAGAAGTTCATTACTTTTTAAAAATATGATTTTTAGGGGGTACGTATTATTATCTGTGTGACTGTACATACATAATTGCTCATTACAACCCTTCAGTTAGGATTACGACCTACTCTCTCAAACCACTTATGTTGTGTGTGTGTTAATTTTTTATACATGAGTGGCGAGACCTACAGTTTAAAGTCGACTCCGAACGACAGATTTTTGAGAAACTTTTCTTGGCAAGTTTTTATTTTAACACTCAGAATTTTTTCCAAAAAACTGCTGAGAGACAGTCGCCGAAGAAATATTTTTTCATATTTCGTTTTGCTGGAAGATGTCTGACCTGGCGGTTGAACCATGGCCCTCTACCTACAAGTCTACGGTGACATTTTAATAGATACAGTTCGATATCTACCTCAACGTCCAACTTTTTGATGTCCCCTTTAGTCTTGGACTACCAATATTGGGCATCTTTCTAGTTAAGAGTTCAGTTTAAAGCTCAACCTGTAATTATATTGTTTTTATGGAAATAATTTTGCTTCAGTTGAGGCTCTCTCCTTGTCGAAATGTGGAAAAGATAATCAAAAACTACCTCAAATGAATTGACTGCTACAACCAATCCAAAGAGGATTATTTCAATCACATGATATGTCGTGATTGGATTCAGGCATTCAAACATTAAAATAAAATTGATAACACTTTACTTGGATCTAACCAGCTATTGCAATCCTGTATTATTTACCTAGGGAGATAGGTAATTAGTTTAGCTTTCGCTAGATTTTTACTCGTAACAATATTTTCGTATGTATTTGAAACTACAATTTGCGGAGAATTAGTTTTATTTGAACTCATGCTCCTCAAATTGTAGTTTCAAATAAATAAATTTTTTTGGGTAAAATGGTTACAAAATTTAAAAAAAAATAGTTTTTATTGGAGCTATGGACTTGAATTTTGGGGTTTCGATTTGGTGCCCGCATACTGGTGTAGTGGTTTATAGAGGTATTGTGGATATTGTGGAGTTTAAAAATAAAAAATTCTGCAGATTATTTTAAATTTTTTTTCTGTTCTGTTTAATTTATGTTTTTTTTTATTAATTAAAGCAATTGTTAAGAATTAAATTAAATTTAAAAAAATATTTTTCTTTTTAAAAATAAATTTTTAAACAACAACAATGACAGACTTTATAAAGAATTTATTCAGATCATGTACTCGAACAAAAAAAATTCTCTTATTAAACTGGCATCGAATACCATGGAATGTTGTTTTCTTAATGTTGTCTGTTGTTGTTATTGTAGTTAAACTATGATATGCCAAAGAACATATTACAACAACACACTGTTCTTAGTTTTTTTTATAATTAAAACAACAACAAATTATTGTATTTTCAAGCTTTCCGAGGGCAAAATGTATATGAATTGCATGAATTTTTGTAATGTTTTACACCAGATTTGTTGTGTTTTTTCTCTGTTTCTTTTTCGTGGTTGTTTATTGTTGTTTTTAAAGTAAACATTACATTCTGTGTGTGTGTGTGTGTTATTTTGTTATTGTAGTTGTGGTCGGTCTGTGATGGCCTGCGTAATGATGAGTATGAGAGTGATAATGACGCTGTATTGCCTGGTAATTGCTTAGGCTGTCGAATATTGTACTCGACGTTTTGAAATTTTTATTGATTTTACATGCTAAAGTCCAAACATTTCACTTTGTCTGATGGAAAATCATGGAAATTTTTCTTTTTTTTAACAGAATAATAAACAATTCTTGTAAACATTTAAAGCAATTCACTTTGGTACTGGAGAAGTATTGTAAAGTTGAAGTGAAAAATTAAATTGCGCTCCCACAAGTAAGAAAAATAATGAAAATTAATGGATGTCGTCATACCAATATTCAGGTATGATGTATGAGGCTTATCTCGATCTCTGGTGAATATTAAAAAACGAATCATAAATGAGATCCATTAGTCCAGATTATGCCTCAGTTTTATACCAACACTTGCTAGTCTTTGTTTCATATTTTTTATTGTTTTTATTCTCTTCGTTAATTCCTTTCTATATTAATTCAATCTTCTAAAATCTGTTCCGTTTCCATTTTTCTTGCGAAAAAAGATAATCATTTATTAAATAAAAATTGTTTTTCTTTTATCAGAAATTGCTGAAAAGATTTTTCATTTCCTTGAAATTCATATTTGGACAGTTGAGTTCAAACTTTACAACAACAATTCAAAATGCCCTTGTTTCCTGTATTTTCTACAGAATTTATGAAATATTTTCAAATTTTCTATGCCGGCTAATTAAAGGCAGCAAATATTTGAAACTACAATTGGCGGAGCATTAGTTTTACTTCAACTAATGCTCCGCAAGTTGTAAATTCAAACAACAAATGATTTTTGTTAACCACACGGGGTGTTTTTTGTTTCTTGAAATAATTTCGACAATATTAATGTATTTATTGAATACATTAAATATTTTAAATTGATTTTTGTTTTTAACAGAATTTCAAACAAATTAAAAAAAATATTTCAAGTTAAAGTCTCTCAAGGTTATCTTCAATTTTATTGGTTGGGTTTTTTGAATATCGTCTAGTAATTAATATGTTTTGGAAATCTTTTTAAAAATGTTTAAAGTTTCTTGTTTAAATTGTTACAATTTGAGTTATATGTTACAACTATTAATGGGCCATCTGTCAAAATGTTTCAATCAACATGTTTATAAACAAGTTGTCAAATAATTTATTCATTTTTTTATTCTTTGAAAAAGCTTAAGTTTTTTCATCAAAAATATTGATAGGTAAGGCAGAATAAACATTACATAGGAACATGAATAACAATTCGTAATAAAACGACAGAAAAAGTACGGTAATAAAGAATTACAACACCAAAACAATAAAGAAATTACGGGTGAGCAAAAATCAAAATTATTATAACAAAACTAGATAGAAAGACCATGAAAGACGGAAATAAATGAAATCAAAATTAACTCCTGCTTACATGTATCTGTTGTATGTGTCGTGTATCTATTTTGGGCGCCTTGATTTTTTCAAAATAATGGTTCGAATGCCATCAGAAGGAGGTGTATTCTCGATTTTGCTATGGAAAGTTAACTTCAAAAAGCCGCCCGACAACCATAATGCAGACGACATGGTACGTAGCAGCAAGCCAAGATAAAGATCCAAATTAACTTTCGGAACTTTGGGATATTGTGCTGCAATTTCTATCTGAATGGTGGAACGAATGCGAATTGGTATTTAATCTCATCAAAAAAGAATTGGTACTATTCACAATGAGTTATAAAGTCTTTTAATCAGTGCCTCTAGTAGGCGTTTGCCAATTCAACCTAACCTATGCATTTGATTTAATTTTTTTTTTTCGTAGCAACGGGGTCACACTCTTTACCATGCTTCAACAACAAAGTCATTTAAATAACATAAATATTTAGAAAGATTCCTAAGCAACATGTGTGTCAACAAGTTTTGTGTTTCGTCAACATGTTGCAAAACATTCTTATCCAAGTTTTTTCCTTTTTTGTTTGTTTGAAGTTCCTGCAACATGTTTATAAACATTTGCTGCACTGGATGCGTGCATTTCCATTACAATTTCTTTAAATTTTCGTTTTTTATTGTAAGTTTGAATGAATTTGGTCTGTGCTAGCAACATGTTTATAAATATTTTATATGTTTAACGGTTTTTTTATTCGTTTTAAATTTATATATTATTGCAGAATTATTTTAACTGTTGTTGCTTAATCTTTATACCAACAGCGCTAAGCCAAATTTGGTAAAATTTAATGATTCAATTATCCCGTAAAAACCGTTTTTATTTCTTTGTTTTTCTCTATTGCCAAAATTCCGTATATGGTTTACAAACAAAAAAACGAAAAAAAAACTATTTTCTAAATCAATGCTTTAAGCCAACCTTAGGCACTTATATGATTAGCAAAAATAGAAAAAATCCTTTAAACCGTTTTAACAAACCAATCACAAACCCATACAATTGATTGGCAACGTACGTTAAGCACAGATTTTCAACGATAACCAGCAGTAGTTGTAGTTGCTGCAGCAATACATAGCACAACAACAATTTGTTGCCTGTTTAATGTTGTAACTTTACGCCATAAATTTAAATTGACAGTTTAAAAGTCTTGAGTTACTATCCAAGCAACAGAAAAAACTACATACAACAAAAGCATTACAAAAAAAAACAAACAAGTGAGAGAATTTATGTTGCTTAAGCATAACCAATACATAAGAATGAGATAGAGAGAGGGAGAGAGAGAGAGAGTCCATAACATTAATTGACATGACAGCCACTAGCTTGACATGATGATGTGATATTAAATGTCTTTCAAACTTACAACAAATATGTGCTAATAATAGTTATACTAGTAGCAACAACAACAGCAACAAAAACAACAATAATTACTGCAATGACATTAGTTAACAGAAGAGCTATTGGCTGCATGTGTGGCGTTTGTCAAATTGAAGTTGATAATGATCAGCGATTAAAGGATTTGATTTTTTAAGATCTCAATGCTTTGAAAATTCTGTGAAAAATAAAATCTGTTTGTTGCTATACATGTTTGTTAAGCATTATGTTTCTAAACATTTTTTAATAAACATGTTTATAGGAATATAAACATGTAATGTTGCTGAAAATATTGCATCCTCAACAATAGGGCCGGTCTTATGGCTATTTACAGCATATTCTACATTTGGATCCATATAAAGTCCAATTAGAGCAACAATGGAACACAGTTGATTATTCTTAATGCCGTAAATATGCTGACCAAAGGCTTTTAATGTTGATATGCACTTCGAACAAAATTTCCTTAGCAATGATAAAAAGAGAAGTTTTTTAAGAGGATCGGACATTATAATGCTCTTAAACTAGCTACACACCACTAGCCATAAGTTTTTACTTCAGTCTGGCAGCATTAAATACCTTTTTAACATCATTTTGATTTGCATTTCACGTGAAATGAATGGTAATGCCAACGCTTGATTTATAACAAAAATAACAAAAATCTTTTTGTAATAAAATCTGTTTAAACAAGACAACACCCAATAATAATAATTTTTGATAAAAAAAATTATTTGTTTTCATAAAAAGAATTCTTTTTCAATAAAAAAAACTTGCGGTTAATTTGAATTATTCGTTTCGATAAATCAATCTAAACTGTCGAAAATCATTTAATTAATGGCCGACGACGAAACATTCACGAAATTATAAACGAAATTGCTTACAGGAATATAAATGTATGAGTGAGCGAGCGAGAGTACATGACAAATGTTTGATAATCTCACTATACCCAGCATACAAGTGTTGGCAGACGTGTGTGTGTGCCTATGTTTTTTTGTTTTGTTTAATAAACTGTTAATGAGTCATTTCCTTTGTTTTTAGTTTTGGTGCTCTTTAATTTGATTTATTTGCATACATGAGTGTGTGTGTGTGAGTTATTTTGCATACTTCGTCATATGCAAAGTGTTTGTTGTGGTTTTCTTCGGTTCGTAGTTGTTGGTTTTTTGTTAGTTTTTTGTGTGTGGTTCTTTAGCCATTTCATTTGTTTTGTGTTGACAAACATTTGACATGTTACACATGTCATTATTTATTTTCACAAATAAAAATCTTTTGTTTACATTTTATATGTATGTATGCATGTGTGCATGAGTGTAATTGTTTATTTTAAAGTTTCAAATCACATACTAAGGCCATGGTGTTCGGTTTGGGTCCATTGTAATATGTGTGTGTGTGTGTGTGTGTGTTTTATGCTTTGCTGATTATTTTACTGCAGGCAGTATTGTTGTGTTCAGTGACAAGTTATTGAAAATGTTGTCAACTTTTGTTTTTTCCCCCTTTTTTGTGGATTTTAAATAAACAAATCGAGTTAAAACTCTCGCGTCTGTCTGTGTGCATGTTTTATTAGCCTGAATTATGATTTTATTTTTTGGCATATTTTTATAGGATTTTGGTTATAAAAACAAAATTCTTATTTTGTTAACCACTTTATTGTGGTTTTTTGTATTTTTTTTTTTTAATAAATTTTCAACAATGCTTGGACAGTGTAAAAGACGCATTTGTTTCTTACTTTAATTTGAAATTAAGCTGGCCAGATTGGTAACAAAACTCAAGAATTATTATTATTCGCCTAATTATCCATGTTGAATTAAGCCATCTTTCAATAGTATAGATTTCTGCTTGGTAGGTATCCTCTATATTCCCATTGGACACGGAATATTTCACTCTGGGGCCAAAAATGTCTGCTTCTATTCCAAGGTCCGTTCGTGATCCATTCTTATGCCTCAAAATACTTATTTAATTGGTCATTACAACCCTATGCTATAATCTAGCTTCTTACACCACCATGTTGTGTGTGTTAATTTCATCCATGATTGGCGGAAGATACTTTTTCATGGCAATTTTATTTACTCTCAGAATTTTTGCTAGAAAACTGCAGAGAGAAAGTCGCCGTAAGAGATATTTTTCATATTTCGTTTTGTTCGAGTTGTCTGAGCTGAGGTTTGAACCGCGGGATCACGTCTAATAAGCTAACAACAATAATCCCTCTTTTACCCGCCTATGCGGCTTCCACAGTACTTCATTACTTGTAATTGTTGGTGGAAACACCTTAAAAATGATGACTCAGGTATTATACTAATCGGATTTGATTGTCTGTGCCTTCTTTCAGGTGAAGAGAGTTCTGATTCCTTAACCTTTTGCCAGGATTAAGGAAATAAATATTGAAAATACTAAAACAATACTCTTCATTACTGAAGGATTGGAAATGTTAAAAATTAAGAAGATTATGTCTTGACATACAGTTTCTATGAAGAAGTTTTCGTATTTAAAAATAACATTTTCATTATTTTTAATGCCTTTCTAAAACAAAACACCATAATTTTCTGCCTCTCTCTTCTATTTCGCTTTACTCTACATCAGCAATTTGCCACATTGAATGTAATGGGCAAAGTGTGCCAAAAAAATTTGTCTTCAAATTACTGCTACTCATACGCTCTCAGAGCGCCCACAAAAAAAATCTGAGGCCCATATATTGTTTAGAAAATATTTCTGCAGCCATTTAAATAATTTTCTACATGATTAAATTGGAAGAAAAATAGTGTCTTGCGTTTATTTTTAAAACAATAACATAATGAAGCAACAACAACTACAACAACAACTAGAAAAGCATCCTAAAAAACTCAACCAAAATAGACAAACCAAATCAACAACTTAAGCAGACCATAACAAAAAAAAAAGTGAGAAAAAATACATGAAAACAACGGTAATAAACTGTTCATAGAAGAGTGAGTACACGCATGGAGAGAGTGCACAGAGAGTGAGACGAGCGCCTACAGCTAAAAAATCAAATCAAAACACCAGAAGAGCCGGCCGGCATTCAAAAAAACAACACAACAAAACATAGCAAAATATTTGAAATAGTCAGTCATTCTCAATGCTTTTGTTATTATTTGAGTTGTTGTTGTTGTTAAAAAACATGTGCTAGAAGTAAGGAAGACTGGCCAGCTAGCTAGCTAACTGACTGACTGACTGACTGACTGACTTGACTTGGCTCACACATGTTTATCTCTTGGTTTTTATTATGGTTGTTAATTTTGTTTTTGTTTCTGTTTTTGTTGTTTCACGTTGATGTTTATGATGTTGTTGATGTTTTTTTTCCTTTAATTTTCGTTTTGTTTTTGTGCATTTTGTATATTGGCTGTAGTGTGGGTTAGTGTTGTTGAACTCTTTCGTTATGTTTTTTTATTTTTGGCGTTTTTCTTCTTTTTGTTTCTGCTCATTTTGGCACTTGAGTCAACATGTTGACAGACATGAACAGACATCAACTGCAATATACAGGTAGACAGAGAGAGAGAGGAAAAGAAAGAAAATAAACACAAATTAACACAACACAACAAAACAATGAAATTCAACAACAATTTATGGAATTGTGGATTTCGAGTGCGTATAAACTGATTGAAAGGGTGGCCAAATGTGTTAAATAAATAGAATAATTGAAGATTTTCTTCGATAATGTTGAAATTAATGAAAGAATATGAAATTTTAGAATACAAAAGAAATCAAGAAATATAAATCACTAGATAGGTAGTCCTGCTTACCCACGTAGTCCTGTTTGGCCTGTTGTATTAGCACAAAGAAGCTTTCCGCCTAAAACAGAACCCAGCCGAAACTTTTGATGAAGCCGCAAAAATCATAGTACAAGCACTTAAGCGCTTATATACCTACTGGATGGAGAATTGTTTCCTAACCTACATCAACTCTGTAACTTTTACAGAATTCGTTAGCTTTTTGGATAAGCAAATCCAAAACGTATCATCTAAGTTAGTAGTAAACAATATTCAATTATGAGTCTGACAACGAAACAGAGTCTATTTCTTTAGAGATTGAATAGAATTTTCTATCGTTCATTACCTACCTTGGGTCAAATTTGCTGCGAAAATTATGACCAGTATGTGGTTTGAAAAAGACGGCGTTATGGGCCACGCACCGACCCATAAAACTCTGACCTACCTTGGTTTAAATTTGCTGCGATATCTTGCTCGTCCTGCAATAGAAAATTATGACCAGTATGTGGTTTGAAAAAGACTGCGTTATGGACCACATAATGGCCCATAAAAATCTGACTTACCTTGGGTCAAATTAGCTGCGATATCTTGCTGGTCCTGCAATAGAAAATTATGACCTGTATGTGGTTTGAAAAAGACGGCGTTAGGGCCACATAACGGCCCATAAAACTCTACCGGTTTTAACTTTACTGGATGATAATTCACCGTAGTCTAGTAGGCAAGATGTTGGCTTATTAGAGGTGAGTCTAGGGTTCAAACCCCAAACTTGGACTTCTCGAAGAAAACGAAATATGAAAATTATTTTTTCGAGATTAAAGAATACTACGTTTTTTAATTGAAATTCCAACCATATACCTACGTCGACAAGTGTGTCTCCACCTGCTTTGATGAAATCTGTGGGCAACGGTATACCTCAGTGGGTATTGAATGGAAAGTTAGATCCGAAAAGGGCTCCTCACTGCCACGCTTGTCTAGATCTTTAATATTTATTTATTTATTTATTTATTTATTAATTACAATACAATTACAAATTATATCCTAATTATATACGATCGAAGTAACTTGACTATGTGCTCGGTGTAGTGTCACAGACCAGAGTCTCCGGTGGGAATCGAACCCATGATACTCACGCTAATAGTCTAGCACACTACCCACTAGACTACCAGGGCACCCAGATCTTTAATATATTTTTGAAATATTTATGTCTTCGAATATTTTATGTTTTGACATCTTTTAGTTTTGATTTTACATATTTTTATATACATATTTATGTTTTGACATATTTTAGTCTTGACATCATTATGTCAAGAAATATTTATGTCATGAAATATTTTTATGTTGATTACAAGCATGTCTCCACCGCCTTATTTCTGACATATTTATGCCTTGAAAAATTTATGTCTTGTTATATTTATGTCTTAATATATTCAAGTCTTAGATTTAATTTTCATTTAATTTAAAGCTTAAAATAATTCAAATTATTCCCACATCAAATATGTGGTATTACTGCATACAAACATACATATATAGTTATATCATGACTTATGATTTAACAATTTAAAGTGTTGACACTTAAAATATTAATCGCTGTTCTCTTCCACCATAATTTAAAAATTATTTTGAGAGACAAACAAAAATTGCAATCATTTTCGTGGTTAATTATCAAGTGTCCAATTCATAAATTTGCAACATTTATTTAATTGAAGGCCAACGTTGCTAGCAAATGAGCAATAAAAAGAAAAAAACCAACAACAAATTATGCATTTTAAATTTAAAAAATTTGTTGCTTAAATGGCTAACAATTTATGCAATGATTTGTTAAATTCTTTTGCCAAACAAATCCTATCAAATGCAACCAAAAAAAAAATCCAAAAATTGCAAACATTTAAATTTAAATTCAAACGAATGGCTAAGACAAACAGACAGACAGACACAAGCCAAATTTGTTGTTTGTTTTTTAGCCAACCAACTAACCAACCAGCTATTTAAATCTCTTTCTGGTAATTGAAGTTTTTAAACAAATTGTTTGCATTTAACAGCTAATATGGCCGGCCAAGCGCATATGCAGTTTATAGAGCTGGCGCCACCTGTTGTCAAAAACCCGACCATGTTTTAATTTAAATATTCGCCATTATTTCTAAAAATATTTCTAAACGTGTACCTCAAGCCTTATTGTGCATGAGTGACCCCATTTGGATTTCAAAAAACATATAATTGCTCTTTAAAATTTTGCTGGGTTATATGCAAGCACACATGGTTTTTGGCGCTTAAAATAATTTCAGTTTTTAAATTTCAATTACAAATTAATGTTTTCCATGTTTGACTTTTGATCTGTGGCCATTGATAACGGTAACTTTTTTCTGCCGGGTTTCTTTTTTTTATGGACAATTTTCAATTAAATGGCGTCAGGTTTTCTTTCACCGCATTTGCCTCAAGTTGGTTGGTTGGTTTGATAAAGAAGTTTGGGGGATATCTTAAGCGTTCACAAGTTTCGGGTGTCATTTTATGGTGTTGAAAGTGTAAAAAGATTTATTACAGGCGAGTTATATTGTATGTAAGCGTTTGTATGCTTTTAAATATTAAAAATCAATCAATTTTACATGTCAACAAATTTTCAAAGATAATGGGCCTCTCTTCTAAGGAAAACAAAACCAAAATAATAGAAAATTGAACACTTTTTACTCTTTTTTCTAAGTAGTTTTGTTATAAAGTCAATTCAACATAATCATCTATGCAATGAGGAAGGAAAAAGTGTTATGGCCACCCTATGATCACAGTTATTGGCGTGTAGAGGTGCTAGGGGATGTCCCCTATACTGTGTTCTCAAGCCAAAATTTCTTTCTTAGTACTTAGTCCTCCGTATAAGTTGCAAGTATATGTTATGATTTATTGTCCTCCCCTTACTTACTTAATTGGTTATTACAACGCTTTAGTTAGGATTACAACGTAGCTTCTCCCACTACCCATGTTGTGTGTGTTGATTTAATCCATGGGTTGTATGACTTTGAAGTCGCCGTAGTCTAATAGGTAGTTTGTTGCTCTATTAGACGTAAAGCCAGGGTTCGTATCCCAGGTCAGGCATCAAAACGAAATGAAAAAAAAAAAAACATTTCTTCGGCTATTTCCTCTCAGCAGATTTCTGGCAAAAACTCTGAGTGTTAAAATAAAAACTTGCCATGAAAAAGTTTCTCAAAAATCTGTCGTTCAGAGTCGACGTTAAACTGTAGGTCCCGCCACTCACGTATAAAATAAACGCACACAACATGAGTGGTGTGAGAAGCTAGGCCGTAATCCAGACTGAAGGGTTGTAATGCCCAATTATGTTATGTTATGTTATGTTGAGAGAGAGTGAGAGAGAGAGAGAGAGAGTTATAACGAATTGTCTTTAACAATTTTATTTAATCCCAGAGTCTTTTCGTATCTCATTTTGTTTGAGATGTCTGAGCTTGGCTTTGAACCGCAGGCTCTCGTCTAATAACACACACTGCCAACAGAGTGCATAGTAGACTACGATGACTTCTATTACCCTCACCACAGAATCTACATATTGCACTTGAAGTGATTTCAACTTTGAACAACTGTTCCTTGACTCCACAATGCCATGCCAAAAGATTGGTTACAATTCGTAGGCTACACTTGGTTAGTCTGATGCATTTTTATTGCAATCATCCAAACAGAGATTAAATTATCTCAAAACCAGGACAGGTTTTCATTGCTAAGGTTATTACAATGCATGCCAGTGTATTTCTATTGTCCCACTTCGTCAAAGATGTGTTCAAATTTGTCTTGTCTGCCTAAAAAATAGCCTGATATGACACAATATACTTCAAATGCTTGATTCTTGGGTTGCACCACCAAGGTTCTCCTCCAAGTCTTCATGTGAATGCTCTCTATATGCCCTTTTCATATTAGCTTACTGTCCAGCATTATTCCCAGATATTTTGCTTTCCTTCCCGTGAAATTACATCACACCGGAGTCGAATATTCTTATTTTTTATGCTTTCTCCTACTCAGCTTAGCCAGAGAATGGCGGGCCCAATATTGTCAGACGCTGTGGCGTGAGAACTGGTCAGTGACACAGTAAGTGATTTCTCCAAAGCTCAGCTTCTGCAGAAATGACGGGCGTGACTCCCTATTAAGCAGTGGCCCGTAAAGACAGAGACAACTTCTTAAATGTCGTGTGAGGGCTAGATAGCAACACATTAAGTGAATTCGTCAAATCAGAACCTCTGCAGAAATCACGTGAATGGATGCCAAGTCCCTATTAAGCAGTGGCCCGTGAGGACAGAGACAACTTTTTGAATGTTGCGTGAGGGCTAGGTAGCGACACATTAAGTGTATTCTTCAAATCGCAAATTCCCCAGAAATCAAGCGAGTGGACGCCAAATAGAGGGGCATGACCCTCTTTTAAGTAGTGGCCATTTTAAACCTTTTCAATATCGTGTGAGGGCTAGATAGCGAAACATTTGGCCATCACTGTAGCCATTTCTTTTGTTCTTATTTTTTTTAAGTTTATTCATGCATTGAAAAAAACTTATTTTTTTAATAAAAAAATTTTTTTTCACCCGCTAATTTTGTCTTCCACTGTATGTTCGCTTTTAAATTATTTAAAATTTATTACTCTGCTCATATCAATCCATACAAATTCATTAACACACCATTGTTATGCTATTTCCTAGACAAACACGACCATTAAAGTGTCATAAATTTTGTTTCAGTACCCCCCCCCCCCCAAAAAAAAAAATGTCAAATGAAATGAACCCATCACCGTGACTGTGGTGGTGGTTGGTGAACAAATTGAACAAATTTTTCACACGCTTCAGAAATATTTAAAAAGGCCTTTGGCGGGAGTGTAACTGATCTCATTTGAAGAAAATCAAATAAAAATTATTGTTAAATTGGGAGCAGAACAAATTGTTTAAAAATAAAAAAATAAAAACAGAAACAGAAAAAAACAAATCCGCTGATAAGCTACTACTCGTCCGCCTAATGAATTGAGAGGGGAATTCTTAGGTTTTTTTTTCAGTGACGGCTGGATTAAGGAAAATCTATTGGAATTTATGTAAGAAAATGATTTGAAATGGCGTGTTTTTTTCTAAATATTTTCAGTTTTTTTTTCTTCTGTGAATTTATTATGGTTTTTGAAAATTTAAATGCCTTTTAAGCAGATATTTTATGATGCATGAAAATTAACACTGCATTTAAATGTTTGGTTGACACATCGAAATACTTTAATGGTTTACTCACTCTCTCTGCCTCTATCCATAATCGAAAACAAAAAATTTCTTTCGAAATGTTTTTATTTTTAACCGTGAGAACAAAAAATATTTGAGTGCCTCCTTTCGTGTTCCATTTATTTTTGTCACTTACTGTAGCCATATAGGCGTTAAATCATAATCTGCATCATTTTTTTTTAATGTTCGATTATCGCGTTTTTAATTTCAAATCAGCTGCATGCAACAACACCATCGGAGGAAAAAATAAAAAAAAATTTAAAGCGATAACGCAATGAATGTTTAAATAAGACATGCTCACTCAGATTTTGATTAAATAAATGCGGACTTAAAAAAAAATAAGTCGGAGATAAGATTTCAAACAAATTCCACAATAAAACATGAGTTTTTTCTCGTTTGCAGTGGAAGGAATTTTTGTGAGAATTTCAAGAATGTATAAAATGTGACGTTAAATTAAGCAAGATTTCAAAAAAATGTGTTACATTAGGACAAGTGACGTCATCAGTCATTAAAACATGCAGATTTACATCTAAAGGGTGTTTTTTATAGAGGTATAGAACTTTAAGTTGCAATAAAACAACGATGGATTATTCAATTGACATGAATTTTATTTATCCGAAAGATAATCTTGTGGCATTACATTTTAAATATGATTTCTGGCATATGACCGCCACGGCTGGCGCGGATGTTGTCCAATCTGGACGTCCAATTTTCGATGTCTTTTTCCAACATTTGTGGCCGTATATCGGCAATAATACGGCGAATGTTGTCTTCCAAATGGTCAAGCGTTTGTGGCTTTACCGCATAGACCAATGACTTTACATAGCCCCACAGAAAGTAGTCTAGCGGTGTTAAATCACAAGATCTTGGAGGCCAATTCACAGGTACAAAACGTGAAATTAGGCGGTCACCAAACGTGTCTTTCAATAAATCTATTGTGGCACGAGCTGTGTGACATGTTGCGCCGTCTTGTTGAAACCACATCTCCTGGACATCATGGTTATTCAATTCAGGAATGAAAAAGTTAGTAATCATGGCTCTATACCGATGACCATTGACTGTAACGTTCTGGCCACCATCGTTTTTGAAAAAGTACGGACCAATGATTCCACCAGCCCATAAAGCGCAACAAACAGTCAGTTTTTCTGGATGTAACGGTGTTTCCACATACACTTGAGGATTACCTTCACTCCAAATGCGGCAGTTTTGTTTGTTGACGTAGCCATTCAACCAGAAGTGCGCTTCATCGCTAAACAAAATTCGCTTATGAAAATCGGAAACAACGGTAATCTCGTTTTGGGCCCATTCGACGAATCTACGCCTTACTTGATGATCGTTTGGCTTCAAATCTTCCACGAGTTGGATTTTGTAAACACGCAAACCAAGATCCTTCCGCAAAATCTTCCATAAAGTTGATGGACACAGATCCAATTCCTGTGCTCGATGGCGGATGGACTCATTCGGGTCTTCCTCAATGCTACGCTCTACAGCAGCAATAGCTTCTTCTGTACGCACCGTACAGCGTCTCTGGGGATGCGAGTTATCAATAAGAGTAAACGTGGTGCGAAAACGTTCCATGGTTAATCGAATTAACTGCTCTGATGGACGATTTTGTCGACGATAAAATGGACGTAGTGCGCGATACGTTTTCCGCACAGAACCATTATTTTCGAAATAAAATTGCACTATTTGGAAGCGTTGTTCAGGCGTGAGTCTATTCATGATGAATTGCCAAACCAAACTGAGAATAAATCACTTGACAGCTGTTAAATCGGTCGCAATCTTGAAAAGTAATACCAACTTAAAGTTTCTATACCTCTATAAAAAACACCCTTTACATACATACATACATAATTGGCTATTACACTCATGTGGTGTGCGTTAATTTTATACATGAGCGGCGGGACCTATAGCTTAACGTCGACTCCGAACGACAAGATTGTGCTACTGAGCAGCCACTTAATTGCCGTGCAATTGTCTGGGAGTTTATATACCTATCACTCCCCGTTTTCCCATCCAACTTTAAGCCATCGAAGCCAGAATTCGGCGGTGGGATCTGAATTCGCATTCCAGTGGCCTCTACTTGGTGATGATGATTTTTTGTATTCTTTTTATTTTCATTGACAACCTGTCAATTCCATAAATGAGCCTGATAGAGTTCATAAAGGATTTATCAGTGAATATCGTCTGAAAGTGAATTGTACAATTTTCAGCTTTTATAAGTCAAGGGAACTTAGTATATGAGTTATAAAGATCCCCTATTGTGTCCGACCCAGCATGGAAGCCACATTCCACTACCGAATTCACCATCCTTAACTTCAGCACAGATAGCCTAAGCAAATATCCGGAAATCACTCTAGAATACTCCAACCATACTTCAACCAACTTCCGCTCGTTGTAGATCTGCTTTTTAGTACCTCCGTCATGTCACCTGCTTCAATAGTAAAAGATAACTGGTTTGATGGTCCGAAACCTAATTGATTTTCTATGTTAACCGCTATCATTACCATACAATTTCATATCGCAGACTTCAACCCTCGTCTGTTCTTCTATCAATTTAGGGCTCTAGGCTTCTGAATAATTAAGACCACATGTATGATAGGACCCTTAGGCTGTTTTCTTGACTCTTTACCCCTACGATCTTTAATCAATTTTTAATTCTTTCCTTATCTTTTCAGATCTACCAAGTCTTCTATGTCATGTTAAAATCGGCGAATTCTCCTCGTCCGGCTTCTTGGATTTTGGAAAAATCTTTAGATGGCCAAAATTTTGTAGCCTGGCAATATTTTGGACGTTCTGATGTGGACTGTCGGCAGCGTTACGACTTACCCGGCCAGAATGGCAAATATCAGTTTGAAAATGATACCGAAGTTATCTGCACCACCCAGTTCTCTAAAGCCTTACCCTTGGAGAATGGTGAGCTGCACGTTAGCCTGTTAAAAAATCGTCCGGGAGCTATGGAGCAAACGCAAGAGCTAATGGATTTTATAACTGCCCGCTATATACGCATACGCTTACAGGGCATGCATTCGACAGCGAATTTGGACAACAGCGTGTATTGGCAATTGGATGCTCATTCCTTGGAAAAGCGTAGTTTTTATTCCTTGAAACAGATACGGGTAAGTGCCCGTTTAGATTGTCATGGCCATGCGGAGAGAACCAAAGAGCTGGCGGAAAAATATCGCGGCCAAAAAGAGTTCTCAGGCTTAGAGTCTACATTGCAGTGTGAGTGCCAGCATAATACCTGCGGCAATGATTGCGGTCAGTGCTGTCCTCTCTATCAAGACAAGCCCTTTCGTAATGGCACCATGCGAGAGGCTTATGAATGTGAGATTTGTCAGTGCAATGATCATGCCGAGACCTGTGTCTATGACAGCTTTTTGGATAGCGGAGTATGTCAAGATTGCCGCAATAATACCACAGGCAATGAGTGTGAATTTTGTTTGAATGGCTTTTACAGGCCTCTCGGATCTATGCTTACTGAACCCTGTAAGGAGTGTGAATGCTCAGGAAAAGGTTGTTCTGGTATCTGTCATGCCGAAGGTGGCGCTTGCATGTGCCTAGAAGGTTTTCAAGGCGAGAAATGTGAAGAGTGTGCTGCAGGCTATTATGGTGAGAATTGTCGTAAATGTGAGTGTGACAGCAGGGGCACTTTGAACCATAAAGAATGTGGTGGCGTGTGCCAGTGCAAGGCTTTTGTGGAAGGCGAAACCTGTTCACAGTGCAAAGAGGGATTTTATGATTTAAGTGCAGATAATCCGGAAGGATGTACGCCTTGCTGGTGTAGCGGCTTGACAGCTGGCTGCTCTAGTGCTTATCTGGCAACTTTGGCTTTTGAGACTCTAAATGATTGGAAGATTACGGACATTACCAGATCCCAAACGGCCGTCCCAGTGTTGGATACGGACACAAACTTTCTGGGCTATGGCATGTACGACTTATCAGACGTAGAAGCCATTTATTGGCAGGCACCGCAAGGTTATTTGGGTAATCGTTTAACCAGTTATGGTTCGCGATTATCAATACAGGTTAACTGGGTAACCATTAGAGGAGACACTTCGGGCAAGCCAACCTCGGCGCCTAATGTTATTTTATTTGGCAAAAATGGCTACAAGATTGCCTATGGCGATGAGGAATTTACACGAGGTTCTAGTGCCACTATTAACATCACTTTGTCGGAAACAAATTGGTATCATGTGCCCGCAGAGGTTGTGGATATTAAAACTCGTTTAAGAAGAAATGAATACCATGGTTCGGAGGTCTCGAGATCACAATTCCTGGCAGTGTTAACAAATCTAGAAGCTTTACTGGTAAGAGCTGCCTTTCACACGGATCAAGTGGAAACCAATTTGGAACGGGTCATTATTTACACGGGCGGTACAGAATTGGGTGGTTCACGCACTACAAGAGTGGAACAGTGTGTTTGCCCCGCAGGCTATACGGGTCTATCATGTGAGTCCTGTGACTTTGGCTACATACGCATCTATGAAAATTCCTCAGATCATCATGAAGTGGGACGCTGTAAGCCCTGTCCCTGTAATGGTCATTCGAATTCATGTGATTTGCAAAGTGGCGGCTGTGGAAATTGCATGCACAACACCTATGGTGAAAGGTAAGTGGAATGTATTTTAAATTTTGTGGTTAAAAGTGGTGAATATAACAATGGGTTGAGAACCTCACTAAGCAAAGACTTTACTTTTCGAAATTCAACTCATAATCCACTTATCTTACTCACTATATTCGTTTTATAGGGAGTATGAGCTCTAGATGTGGGAATTAAAAGGTTTTTGGATTTGCTGTACATGGCTTAGTCAAGACTTGAATCATATGAAATGTTATTGTGAATTACACGGGGCTAAAAAAGTAAAGATATGGTTGGTAGCATTTTTAATTGGTGAGTCTTCTGTTTTCCCCACACACAGAAAAATTTTCCGGCCCTATCAGCAGCGCAGAAACTCCCTCTGCTCAATTTGAATTGTGCATATCTTACGCTGCGGACTTCCGCTTGGAGGATAACCACTGGTTTTGGTATGGGATCCGAATACTTCTTCTGGGATCGCTTCTGTCTGGCTATCTCTAGCCGACCCATTCCTTGTTTTAAAACAGAATTTAGCTTCCAAATTGATGCTTTCAATTTTATTTTACAGTCAATGCCAACTTTAGACGCTTACATCTAAGCTTCACGATAGTGGTGAAGTCCCCTATTATTTTTCCCCTGTGTGTTTCCGAAGATCATGGGTTCAAAACCTGTATCTTTCTGTCATCTCTCGTAGAGCTAATGCTTCTTCTATTAATGGGAATACCGAAGCCATTTTGTTTAAGCTAAACGATACATTTAAAAAAGGTCAAAGGTCACATAAATGAACAAAAAATTGTTTTCTTTTTCCCTTTCCAGATGCGAACGCTGCAAACGCGGTTACTATGGCAATCCCTTACATGGTACACCTAACGATTGTAAACCCTGTGCTTGCCCTCTCCTAGAGGAGGGCAATAATTTCTCACCCAGCTGCCAGCTTAAGTCGTATGCGATCATGGACATAAACCCCATCTATGGTGTTGTCGAGAATACAGAATATATTTGTACACAATGCCCGCCTGGATTTACCGGTGATCACTGTGAGATGTGTGATGATGGCTACTATGGCAAGCCAACCGAATTGGGTTCCTCATGCAAGCTGTGCGATTGTGAGGGTGGCCCTTGTGATGTTTTTACGGGAAGGTGTATAGTATGCGAGTGAGTGGAATTTTTTTTCTTGAACTTCAATTCGTTTATTCATCTTGTTTTCTTCCAGAGGCAACACCGAAGGCTGGCACTGTGAACGTTGTAAAATGGGTTACTGGGGTGATCCTTCTATGGGCTGTGAGCCTTGCGATTGTTTTGTTGATGGCTCTGATAGCTCGGTATGCGATAGCACTGATGGCCAGTGTTTGTGTAAACCTCGTTATGCGGGCCAGAAGTGCAATCAATGTGCCGAAGGCTATGCTCAATTGGAACTTAAGTGTTCAGCCTGTTCGTGTGATGAATGGGGTTCAATAGAACCGTATAGCTGTGACCCGGAGAATGGCCAGTGTCGCTGTAAGCCTGGCGTACAGGGTATCAAATGCAATGAATGTGAAGAGGGGCATTTTGGTTTGAAAGCAGAATCAGATGGCTGTACGGGTAAGTGGCATTACCTTGGAATTTATTTTTTTTTTATTTCATTTCATAATTTTTTTTTATTTATTAATGTTTCTCAAGAGGAAATATGTTTTAAGAAATTTTAAATTCTTTTCTTTAAAAAAAAAAGAAGAAGAAGATCTTTTAAAGGAAATATTAAATCTTAATAAGCGTTTACCACACTTTTGAAGTTGAAAATGTATTTCATTTTCCGTTTTTTTTTTTTAATTTTTAATCTTTTTTTCTTTCAATATTTTTTCGTTAATATTTCTTTTGATTAAGATTATATTTTATGGTGAATTTTTCTGATTTCGTTCTTTTTCTTTCTTTTTTTGGAACGTGCGTTGTTTGGTTGTTTTTTTTTTCAGTTTAAATTGTTTATGGTGCGTTATTGATCTCTTTTTCTGTTTTCTTTTTTTTTTGGTTGGAAGATTAAAAGCAGACGATGTTGTTGTTTTTTTCTTCTTTCTTTCTGTATGTCTTAACAGCCTAGACGTGCCTCAATTGACCTGCTGCACTAAAATTCGTTTTTTCTTCAGACTGCCTGTAAAGATTTCAAGTGCTCTTTACGTACGTTTTGTGGCATCCAGCCATTACCCACCACTTGTGTTCAATCCATAATACGATGATGACTCGCCAGCTTAAGTCTTTAGAGTCTTTAAATTTAATTTATTTAATTATAATGGCTTTAAAGACTTTTACCTTAAATGTATCTTCCTCTCTCTCTCCCAGCTGTAATAATCTTTTATTCTGGCTTTCATTTTGTCTGGAAAGGAAAAGTAAAAGAAAAAAAAATTTTAAATATTTCAATTCGTTGGCAATCGTTTACCTTCGTTTGCCAACTTTTTTAAATTCATACGTCAACGCATCTACTTCTACTCGGCCTCACCTTCTTTGTCATGCATGTACCGGTTTCCTCTATATATGCTTTTGAATTTGGGTTCCAATGTTATCTTAGCGTGTGTTATGTTCAACTCCACTTGTTGTTGTTGCTTGGTCTTGTTGTAACAGCTCTGTTGCTGATTCCGGAAGTTTTTTCCCAAGGGAAACAGTTTTTTCTGGATTGACAATCCTTGGTCGATGAGTAATCGGGCCGTTGCAGAGCGTACATCCGACTGTCTTGAGAATGCCACTTACTTGTGTGTATTTCGTCTTTAGAAAGATGGATACAACATATGGAAACAAATTAAAGTAATTCCACGTTGGTAGCCACTCTTTTTTTTTGCGGGAAGGTGGGAAAATGCTTTATGCATTCATGATGGTCGTCACCAGACATGATATGTCAGACTCTCCCACTGGGTATACCGACTAAAAACCCGCCTTGTCTCCTCACCGGGAAATCATTCCACCTCGGAACCACGGTTGTATTACTTCGAGGTGGACCCCTTTTCTGTTCCAGTTCCATCGTCGTCCAGGCTCCGCTCTATTCTCAGTCTGCTGCGTCTAGATCAAATTTCTTCCTTCGCAGGACGTGCTCCACAAAGTGTTTTACTGCATTCCAGCTCTCTTTACTGTTTATCATTTTTAGCACGACGTTTGTAGGGCTAATGATGCCGATTTCAGCTTCGAGTCGCTGACGGCTTTCAGTCCATGGACAACAGCTGAAGAAAGTGTGTTCGGAATCATCTAACGTTTCTTTCTCTTCATAGATACAGAATGGCGAGCGGCATTTCCCCATGCGATGCAGGTATTTCCTGAAATATCCGTGACCGGTCAACATCTGGGTTATGTAGTAGTCTACTTTGCCGTTTTTTCTGTTTTTCCACACTTGCAACTCAGGAATCAGTTTATATGTCCACCTTCCATGCTGTTCATTTTCCCAGCGAAATTGCCATTTTAGGAAGACTTCGTGCTTTATCGCTTCTATGCTCTGTGGTTGAGTCGTACTTTGCCTGGCGTTGAAGATCATCCGGCGCTCATATGCTTGTAGGTCTATGGGCACCATTCCGGCTATAACTAGGACAGCTTGTGTCGATACTGTGCGATATGAGGATGCCACTCGTAGAGCAGCTATTCTCTGCGCGGACAGTAGTTTTCTAGCCCTGATCCGGGTTTCCAAAGTTGTAGCCCAGATTTCAGACCCATAGAGGAGTATGCTATTTCCAGCCTCCATAGCTTCCTCTTACTTGGGAGGGGTCCACCAATGTTTGTCACCAGTCTACTTAGTTGTGTTGTTATTCTAGCTGCTCTCGCTGTTGCATACTCTATCTGCTCTGAGTAGGTCAGTTTCGAGTCCGGTCTAACCTCATGGTATTTAATCGATTTCTTCGTGGGAATAACTAAGTCGCCTATGTTGATTTCGATCTCGATCGGAATGTGTCGTCTGGTTAGTAGAAGCAGCTCGGTTTTATTCATGGCCAGCGGTAGGCCGTGAGATTCTAACCAGTGCTTAGTCCGCATCATGACTTGTCGTAATCTGCGTTGGACTTCGTCTGTGTTTCTGCCTCTAATGACTGCTGCGATGTATGTGTGAAAGTATCCTCCGGCATCTCTATTCTTAGTACTTCATCGTAAGTCGCGTTCCAGAGATCTGATCCCAATATGGACCCCTGCGCCGCTCCGGAAGTGACCTGCATTCTTCTTGACCCTTGATTTGTGTCGTATATCAGCACTCTATTCCTTAGGTAGTCCTTAATAACTCTCATCAAATACGCTGGAACATTGACAGTTGTCTCCAAGGCCTCTATCACATCTGTCCACCTCAGACTGTTGAAGGCGTTTTTTATGTCTAAGGTCGCCAGGAGTATAACCGGTCTCGGGAAATGATTCCCGGTCTGGGCAGCTTCGAATGCATCTACTGCTTCCTTAAGAGCTCCTATTGTAGATCTTCCAGGTCGAAATCCGTATTGTCTTGTAGAAAGACCTCCCGAAATTTTAATTGCCTCATCAAGTGGTAGCCACTCTTAGCGAAATAGTTTTCAACTATGCTTCTAACATGCTATCGAGCATTGTCACGATGAGATCCCATAGGCTTTTATTTCTGTCGCATATTCCTGGTGTTTTTTGGGAGATAGTCAATGTAAACTTGGCTCTGGTTTCCCGTCTAGAACCATTGCAGCAGCTCATAATGCATGGTAACATTAGAGTCTCGCTAATTCAGACCATTACCATGATTGCATGGTTGCATGCAGCTTCAGCGTTTTCTAAGTAATTGGCCAAGCATTACATACGGGTTATTGTCTTTCGTGTTGTCATTATGATTTCAGGCTTGAACTCAAGATTTTAAATTTTTCCAAAAAAAAACTGATCTTCAGAAAATGTAACGCCTTTCTGCACTATCATCAGTATGCAATGAATGCAGGGGTTTTGTAATAATTTCTTCTTTTTTTTTTTTTTGTTATAAAAGTATTGAGATGACGACAATCACTAATAAAAACTATTTTTAATTACTTTTTGAAAAAAAAAAAACGAATTTTTTTAATTAACGCCACCATCATCTCTAAACAATATTTGAATACAAATGAATGAATTGTTGTTGCTGTTGTTGTACAATGTAATGTAATGAGTGGTGTAATGAGATGTTTTTTTTTACTATCTTTTTCCTCTCGTTGTTGTCGTTGTTGTTGTTGAAATAATAAAATTATAAACAATTTCGTTTTATTGATAACAAATGTATGAAACGAATGAATGACTCTAATGAACTGCAGATGAGCTTTAAATTTTGAATGTGAATCTAAAGATGCTTTTAAATGATCATAACACTAGTGCGTGTGTACTGAAGCTTGGCTTTTCAAATATATTGTATGTACGGGTATCATTGTGTACCGTATGTAAAACAGATTTAAGGAAGTCCATGTTTTTTATGGCGTTAAAATATTTTTTTTTGTTGGAAACATGAAATACACACACGAGTTAGTTCAAATGATTAAACAAAGGCCGCTGTTGTAAAGTGGATCATTTCGGATTGATTTAAGAGAGATTTGCAAAATGGCAGCAGGTTACGGAAAAAGATTTTAATTGTTATTAAGTGGGAAAGATTCCTGGGATCGAAAATTCGGATTTCATCTTAGATGTTGTTTATAGGCCATTTAGGGATCTATTGATTGCTTTATTATCAGTAAATATACGAATATCTTCTCTCGATATACTCTGATATCTGATTTATGCCAACCTGAATTTATTCGACCGAAAAGATTCAATCGCCGGCTTTGCCAATTGATCTGTAGCCATTGGTGAAGAGTATATTTTTTTTCGTCGATTTCCTCTCAGCAGATTTCTGGCAAAAACTTTGGGGACAACCAAAATGACCATGAAAAGTCTCTTAAAAATCTGTCGTTCGGAGTCGACTTTAAACTGTAGGTCCCACCACTCATGTATAAAATTAACGGAGGCAACATAAATGGTTTGAAAAGCTAGGTTGTAATCCTTATTGAAGGGTTGTAATAACCAATTATGTATGTATGTATGCATGTGTGTGTCGTTTAGGCCCTCTAGGCCGCTTTATTATCAGTAAATATGCGCATGTTTTCTGTTGTTATACTCTGGTATCAATTATTGAAGTCTACAAAGGACAATTAAGATTCAATCGAAACAATTTCATCGCCGACTTTGTCCATTGATCTGTGGCCGCCAGTGAAGACAATATCTTTTCGTCGACTTCCCCTCAACAATCTTCTGGCAAAAACTCTGAGAGGAGAATAAAATTGTCATGAAAAGTTTCACAAAAATCTGTCGTTCGGAGTCGACATTCAACAGTAGGTCCCACCAATCATAAATAAATTAGCGCGCACGATTTGGATAGTCTGAGATGCTTGGTTCTAATCCTAACTAAAAGGTTGTTATGACCAATTATGTATGTATGTATGCATATGTGTGGCGTTTAGGCCCTCTAGGAATTTATAGGGCGCTTTATTATCAGTAAATATGATTTATTCCAGCCTGCAAAGGACAATCAAAATTCAATCGAAAAAATACCATCGCCGACTATGCCAATTGATCTGTAGCCTTCAGTGAATACTATATTTTGCTCGACGATTTCCTCTCAGTAGTATTCTGATAAAAACTGTGAGAATAAAATGAAATTGCCATCGAAAGTTTCCCAAAAATCTACCGTCGACATTAAGCAGTAGTTTCTACCACTCATGGATAAATTATCACACTTGATATGGGTGAGGTTTGAGAAACTATGTTCTAATCCTGAATAAAGGGTTGCTAAGACCAATTAAGTAAGTAAGTTTGATAAAGCCTTCCTGGAACTGAACTTCCATTACATACACACAGAATTGGTCATTACAATCCTTCAGTCAGGATTACGACCTAGCTTCTCACGCCACTGATATTGTGTGTGTTAATTTTATACATGAGTGGCGAGACCTACAGAGTTTTTGCCAGAAATCCGCTGAGAGGAAGTCGCCACAGAAATATTTTTTCAAATTTCGTTTTGCTGGAGATGTCTGACCTGGGGTTTGAACCATGGCCTCACGTCTCATAACCCAACACACTATCTACAAGACTATGGCGGCTTATGAACTTTCATAAGTTTTGGGCAACCTCTTATCTTCGTAGTTAATTTGCGGACTACCAGACCAAATTGTTACAAAAAATTCTTGGGAATGAAAGGAAATGAATCCTGTATGGTTGTGATAATCCCCGCATAATTGTAGTTAAAATTTTGTTAAAAAAATTCAAATAAATAAACTCATGTCGCAATTGTTTTAATTGTTTATCTCAGAATAAATAAAAGCGATTTTGATTACTTATACCTTTTGTTTCCTCAGCCAGGCGTTTAATTGCCTTGAAAAAAAAAAACAATTTTTTTTTTTGTTCTCAAACAGAAGAATTAAATTTGTTTCGGTGGTCTTTTGTACACAAACATGGATGACAAGAGTGACCCCCTTTTTTTGTGTCGTAAAACACAATAAGATTTGGTCTGGTGATATTTAATTTTCTAGTTTTTTTTCTATTTTTTTTAATTAATTTTCTGGCCTTTTATAACAAAATTATGTTGGTCATGGAGTTATTTTTAGTACTTTATGTACACAAAAAAAAAAAAAAAAAGATTTCTGAATTATTTTTTATTTTCTAAGTTTCCATTACTACTTTGAAAGTGTTACAGTTTTCAAATGTGACATGTTTGATGATGTTGCATTGCTTAAATTACCACCAACCTCTAGCATCAGCAACGCCAGTACCAGGTTAATATAGCTGCTGCAATAAGCAGGCTGTGATGATGATGGCTGACATTTGATAGTTTGTTCGAAGAAGAAGCCCATCACAGCAGTGTTGCAATTTGAGTGTCTTATTAGAGTGTCATCTTTACATTTCTTTTCTATTTTTTTTTCTTTTTCTTTTCTTTCAGTTTATAATGACTTCTGTTTCTTTTCTTTTTATTCAGTTTACTGAGCGAAAAAGAACACACAAACACACAATATGTCATGCAACAATGTTGCACCAGTTAATTATTTGACCATAAAATATAGTTCATGTTTTATTCGGTTAAAAACTAGAAGAAGAAGAACTATAACAACAATAAAACAAAAACTAACAGCATAATGGCATAACCTTCTGTCCATTCTTTTGTTCCATTCAACCGCCATTGTTTTAAATTCATTTCAAAAACATAGTTTTTCATATGTATTTCAAAACTAATTAATTACACTGTGTTACAAAAGTTAACGAACTATAAACCTATGTAGGGATATTAAAAATTTAGAAGAAAAATAAATTTTTTTAAATATGCTTCCCTGGCTTATTTCTTGTCGGCTTGGAAGATTTATATAGGATTTGTTAGCTCAAATTTGAAGGCCGGTGATAAAATACATTCATCCAGAGACCAAAATCAACCCATTGTGTTTTCTTTCAGAAATTTACGTCTAGCGGAGAGAAAGACAAAAAAAATGATGATAAGCATAGAAAATGACGAGGAACTTAAAAGGAAACAACTTACTAAGGAACATACTAGAAGTAAAAAAGGGAATCAGCCAGCTAATGCCAAAAATGAAACTTTAATGTACGGATTCCCAGCATAGTTCAACTCTAGAAAGGCACCTCGAACAGTCTCTGCCTTTGCACACCAGAGTAGAGACCCAGAATGTGCTCAGCAGGCTCCGATATCTACACATTAATACAAAATATGAAGAAAGATCTTGTAGTAATGCGTGACCTCAAGGTGCAATCAGAATCTTAACAGATTCCCTTTCCGGATTCAGACTCCATTAAGTTCTAGAACGAGCAAACCTGACCCTTAAAGATACTGCATTCTCCCCTATTCTGTCTTGAAATCTTTACTCTCCCTTTTATCAGTCCAAAGCAGTGCCTCAGGGTAGTTTTAGCTGCCTGTTTCACCAGGTTCGCCCTCTTCATTTTTAGCTTTCCCTTGCCAGTCTCATTTCTTCACACGTTACTATGTCTCGGAACGCAATACTGTTCTCTGTATCTGTTCAGAAACTTCATGAGGATCTTTCTGCTGAAACCAGCCTGGAGCAATGTAATGTCCAGTGATTGGCTTTAAGGTCGTTTGACTATCTTCATAGATAAGTAACATATCCCACGATGTAATTTGTTTCTAGATTAGTTCCTCTGCATTGTTAATTGGAAATACCTTAGCCTGGAATACACTGCACTAATTAGGAAGCTTATAAGACAACTTCATGCTATCTCCGAAGTAGACTTTCGCATCAGTGACAGTCTCCACCGTAAAGGTCGCTTTATGACTAAGTGGAGTATCTACGCCCAGCACTTGCTCTCTATCTGAAAAAATTATTGAGGGCATCTCCCTTCACCAAAATTCACATATTCTGACTTCACATTCATTCGCAATAAAGAGATCTGGATTCAGGTTCTATATGCCATATCTAAAGCCAATTCTCTTCATATCTTACTGCATGTGTTCATTCCTTTCCCACCTCGTAGGGTATTGCCTGACCCGATGCAATAAATTCCGAGGATGTCGATTCTGATCGCATTTTTTAATACAAGCGTAGCACTTACTTGGAGTTGTTTCCATCGATTGCTCAGGGTTCTTTCCATCTTACAGAATTGTCGTCTGTTTATGAGGAGGAGGGACTGTTCATCATGTTTTGCGTCCCTCGATTTTCTTTCTAATACCCATAGAGGATGGATTGTTTTCACTTTCACTTGATTCAGGTTGCAGTTTAATAGAAAACGGGATAATACGTCCTCTTGGGTATTTATTTAATCACTCAGTAGTTTTCTGCGGAGTGTGCTCGTACACGTAGCGTTAGCTTTTAATTCTGAGAAATATCTTGAAGGTATCTGTTTACAGGGGAGACCATTCCATTTGGTTTTACGATTGTTTCGAAACAAATGCCTTCTCAAAGTCGGTAAATATTAGATACAAATGTACTCTCCATTCGACTGATTGTTCTGCTTCACACTATTCCGATAATTATAAAATTTTTAAAGGAAAAACATAACTGGGTGAGTTGGCGACACCTCTCCTTCCGATTTCATTATAGTTTACATACATACATAAATCTTTATTCCGCTTTATCTCAAATCTTAATTTCCATGTGAAATCATTTCAAAATTTTTTATGAAATTTTTAATGTTTCTGGCAAATAATCGTAAAACATTTCGAATGTTTTTTATGCTTCTAAAAACAACATAAATTATTTTCAATTACAATCTATTTTTTCGTTTCAAAAATCAATAAAATTATATTTTCTTATATAAGAAAACGATAAATTTCAGAAAAAGAAAAAATTGAGCCAACAAACAGTTAACATTTATTTTTCAATTTATTTTAAAAGTTTTTTTTTAGTTTTTTTTGTTTTAAACTTTTCAAAATTTATCGTCTGTTAATTTTTATGTGTCACAACTAAAAGTGGATGGATTTTGCAATCACTGTTAAAATATCAAATCATTAGGGTCATACATATTTGTGGAATTAAAAAAATCTTGATTTTTTTAGAAATTAATTCATAAATTATGTTTTCTCTATAATTTTTCCGTATTTTTTTCATGGACTTATAAAACCTTTTCGATATCAATAAAAAGCTTAGAACCTAAGCTCTCATTTGCTATTCTTTGTTTTCTAATCCGTTGATAACTTCTCGAGATATAAGCAATTTAGTGCTACAACCCATAATTAATATTAATCATACGCCTTGTATGTAGAAAATTTTAAATCTCGGTTAACTTCTGTTAATACTTAAGCTTTAATGATTCTTAGCAAGGTTGTATCTTAAGGAGTGTTTACATCTCCTTGACGCCTAAAAACGGCCCACTAAAAGCCTCCTACTAAATCGAATACAGCTGCATCAGTAAATATGCTCGTCCTATATGTGTGTTGCATAGGATTTGGATGCGTGTAGACTCCTCGTGCACTTTTGAAATGAATGCCATCCTCGCCCTGCACTAGGCTAGGGTAGAAGTTAGGCTTCTGAGACATATAAAGGGTGTTTTTTATAGAGGTATAGAACTTTAAGTTGGCATTACTTTTCAAGATGGCGACCTATTTAACAGCTGTCAAGTGATTTATTCTCAGTTTGGTTTGGCAATTCATCATGAATAGACTCACGCCTGAAAAACGCTTGCAAATAGTGCAATTTTATTTCGAAAACAATGGTTCTGTGTGGAAAACGTATCGCGCACTACGTCCATTTTATCGTCGACAAAATCGTCTATCAGAGCAATTAATTCGATTAACCATGGAACGTTTTCGCACCACGTTTACTCTTATTGATAACTCGCATCCCCAGAGACGCTGTACGGTGCGTACAGAAGAAGCTATTGCTGCTGTAGAGCCTAGCATTGAGGGAGACCCGAATGAGTCCATCCGCCATCGAGCACAGGAATTGGATCTGTGTCCATCCACTTTATGGAAGATTTTGCGAAAGGATCTTGGTTTGCGTGCTTACAAAATCCAACTCGTGCAAGAATTGAAGCCAAACGATGATCAAGTAAGGCGTAGATTCGTTGAATGGGCCCAAAACGAGATTACCGTTGTTCCCGATTTTCGTAAGCGAATTTTGTTTAGCGATGAAGCGCACTTCTGGTTGAATGGCTACGTCAACAAACAAAACTGCCGCATTTGGAGTGAAGGTAATCCTCAAGTGTATGTGGAAACACCGTTACATCCAGAAAAACTGACTGTTTGGTGCGCTTTATGGGCTGGTGGAATCATTGGTCCGTACGTTTTCAAAAACGATGGTGGCCAGAACGTTACAGTCAATGGTGATCGGTATAGAGCCATGATTACTAACTTTTTCATTCCTGAATTGAATAACCATGATGTCCAGGAGATGTGGTCTCAACAAGACGGCGCAACATGTCACACAGCTCGTGCCACAATAGATTTATTGAAAGACACGTTTGGTGACCGCCTAATGTCACGTTTTGGGCCTGTGAATTGGCCTCCAAGATCTTGTGATTTAACACCGCTAGACTACTTTCTGTGGGGCTATGTAACATGACAACATTCGCCGTATTATTGCCGATATACGGCCACAAATGTTGGAAAAAGTCATCGAAAATTGGACGTCCAGATTGGACAACATCCGCGCCAGCCGTGGCGGTCATATGCCAGAAATCATATTTAAAATGTAATGCCACAAGATTATCTTTCGGATAAATAAAATTCATGTCAATCGAATAATCCATCGTTGTTTTATTGCAACTTAAAGTTCTATACCTCTATAAAAAACACCCTTTATTTATTACGCATCGTATTACTTGGTTGCTCTATGCCTCTTGGCAGTAGGACAAGAAGTATTCCGTCCTTCGTTTCCGGAGAAAAAACCCAAGAAATTTTTCAGTTTTTTTTTTTTTTTTTTTTTTTTTTCATTAAATAATTACGAATAATTTAATTTGTTTTTGAACCCTTAACCCGGTTAATGTTTTGTTGTTTTGCAATTAAAACCGAATTTTTAAATTCAATTTTAATCACAACAAACAGTTGCGAACGATTTTACTTGTAGACAGCCTGGTGCCTGGTGCCTGGCATATTTCTTAAGAAATGTTGACTCATTTAGTGTAGCCCACTCAATAGTAGAAAAACCATGGTTATGGCTACGGCATAGTGACCATAATGCCCATTGCCAATACTAACGCTTGCTTGTTTTAACATCACATTACCACCACCACACTACGCCACACCACATCACATCACATCACGGTTGTACTATAAACCAGCACTTCAACGACAAAAGTTTCTTAAGGTCTTAAGCCGCATTTGTAAGAGGAAACAGAAGACAAACGTTGTTGTTTTGCAACTATTTTAAGCGGGGCTTTGTATGTGATTTTATTTGATTTCATTTCAATTGGATTGGCTTGCATTGGAGGATTGAATATTATTTCTTCAATGCTGCTGCTGCTGCTTGCTGTTGACTTTGAAAGAATGCAACATGTTGGTTGCATTTTAGTTATTGCCCGTCTACTACTGCTCTGTTGTTGTTGCCATTGTAGCTGTACAATCTTGTTGACATTTTTTATGGACATTGGAATGCCGTCTGTCTGTACAGATCTAGCAAAACTAACCAGCCGCAGGTTGTTTTTCTGTTTTTTCGTTAAAAGAAGTCCTCTTGTATTGTCGTTTAGTAACTGCTTTTAGATTTTGTTTGTTGGTTTTGTTGTGGCAAGTTTATTGAGTCGCTTGTTTTAAAGCTTTTCTTGGATTCTAGCCTTGATTTCAAATCAATGTTTGATTTGTTCAAATGCGTTGTTATTTTTTTTATTAAAAATTGTTAGAGAGAGGCAAATACTGCCATAAATTCCTTTGGATTTTCAAAAAATTTCCGTAGGCAATACAAAAATTTATTGGATTTTGAACAACGCTGATCCATAGCATCCTATGAAACATTTTTTCTCACTTTTTAATCCCAAATATTACCGGGATTGAGAATCAGAGAGAGCGACCTTTTCTAAGGTATAGGAATGGATCGAGGAGATGTATAGGCGGAGTGAAAGAAGCGGAAGTGTTCCGTAACAAATTGAAAAATTTAAAATCCATGGCAAAACACACAGGCATCTTCATAGCGGAAGATGTATCGGGCCCGCCATCTAACGTTTTTTTTTTTCAACTAGTGCTTATTTCGTGAAGTCGCCGTGGTGTAGTAGGTAGTGTGTTGGCTTACTATTCGTAAAGCCCGGGTTCGTATCCCAGGTCAGACATCAAAAATGAAATATGAAAAAAAAAAATATTTCTTCGGCGACTTCCTCTCAGCAGATTTCTGGCAAAAACTCTGAGAGTAAAATAAAACTGCCATGAAAAAGTTTCTCAAAATTCTGTCGTTCGGAGTCGACGTTAAACTGTAGGTCCCGCCACTCACGTATAAAATTAACGCACACAACCTGAGTGGTGTGAGAAGCTAGGTCGTAATCCTGACTGAAGGGTTGTAATGGCCAATTATGTATGTATGTATGCTTATTTCGTGAATGGTAACACTTAGCTCAAGTCTGATTTGACAGATAATTAGTTTTATCCGTCCGCTGAACGAATATGGACCATCTAATGCGATCGGCTGCGATCGACTTACAGAAGATGCCGATTTTGGCAAAAAAAAAAATCATCTTTTCAGATGAAGCTCATTTTGATCTTGGCGGGTGTGTAAACAAGCAAAATTGTCGCATTTGGGGCACAGAAAACCCGCACGCATACATTGAAAAGCCGACGCACCCAAAACGAGTCACTGTTTGGTGCGGATTTTGTTCCAGAGGCATAATTGGGCCATTTTTCTTCGAAAATGAGCAAGGAGTGGCCGTTACAGTCAATGGCGATTGTTATCGGGCCATGTTGAACGAATTTTTGTTCACAAAAATTGAAGAGGAGGTTATTGGCAACATTTGGTTTCAACAGGACGGCGCTACGTGCCACACAGCCGAAGCTACACTCGATGTTTTGCACTCTGTTTTTGAAGATCGCATTATCAGCCGCAGAGCTATTGTCGTTTGGCCACCTCGCAGCTGCGATTTGACACCGTTGGACTATTATTTGTGGGGTGCCGTCAAAGATAAGTGTTACGCCGACAAGCCAGAGACAATTGACGCTTTAAAGGACAATATTCGTGAAGCCATTGGTGAAATACAGCTCTGCACACAATCGATAATGTGCTTAAAAATTGGACGGATCGTGTAGGCTACTGCATGGCCAACCGAGGCAGTCATTTGAATGAAATTATTTTCCATTATTAAGCGGAAGGATTGTACTTTCAAATAAAAGAAGAAATTTGAGAAAATATTCAGTAGTTTTTCTTTTTAAAGCATTTTCAAAAACAAAGTTGTTTGGCAGACCCTTTATTTCATTTAACTTGGATTGGAAGTGCAAAATATGGAACAGGGTCAACTGGGCATGGAGACTAGGGTCACCCTCTACTGAACCGCAAGTCATGTAGGAATTAGCCGTAATGAACAGGCAGAAGATCTCGAGAGGATAAGAGATCTCAATCAGTTGATAGCGTCAAAAGTTTTCTGTAGATTGAGAAGAGATGTTCGGCAGGGCAAAGTCAAGAAGAAACAAAAGCTTTTCTAAAGCTAAATGGGTTTGTTACAATCTTAGCTTTTGCTGTGTAACGACAATTAGAAGACAGTTGAATTTTGCATCAGAATTATTGGGATTTCAAATCCATAGCTCCAATAAAAACAATTTTTTCTTAAATTTTGTAACAATTTCAGCCAAAAAAAATTAATTTATTTGAAACTACAATTTGAGGAGCATGAGTTAAAGTAGAACAAATTCTCCGCAAATTGTAATTTCAAACATATACGTAAATATTGTTACAAGTTATCGGTTGTAGTGTAAATAAAGTGAAAGCTAAACTAATTACCTATCCCTTTAGTTTAATAATACAGGATTGCAATACCTGGTTAGATCCAAGTCAAGTGTTATCAATTTCTCACACAACAAACACACAAAAAGCTATGACTTCGGTGAATACTTTACTTCATTATAATGCTTGAACCCTTTTACGACATATCATGCGACTGATCGTCTTTGGATTGGTTGTAGCAGTCCATTCATTTGAGGTAGTTTTAAATTATCTTTTCCACTTTTCGGCAACGATAAGGCCTCAACTGAAGCAAATTTATTTCCACAGAAACAGTATAATTACAGATTGAGCCTTAAACTGAACTCTTAACTCGAAAGATGCCCAATATTGGTAGTGCAAGACTAAAGGGAACATCAAAGAGTTAGATGTTGAGGTAGATATCGAAATGTACCTCTTAAAATTTCATGGTAGCCTAGTAGGTAGTGTGTTGGCTTATTAGACGTAAGACCACGGTTCAAACCCTAGGTCAGACATCTCTAGCAAAACGAAATTTGTAAACAATATTTCTTCAGCGACTTCCTCTTAGTAGATTTCTGGCAAAAACTCTGAAAGTAAATAAAAATTGCAATGAAAAGTTTCTCAATAAAACTGTCGCTCTTAGTCGACTTTAAACTGTAGGTTCCGGCACTCATGTATACAGTTAACGCACACAACATAAGTGGTGTGAGAAACTAGGTCTCAATCATGACTAAAGGGTTGTAATGACCAATTATGTACACACAGTTACTAAAGTATACATACGGTTAACAAATTTCAGAAATTTTTTAACCAATCCGTTTTCGTTGAAAATCTTTATATTTTCCTCGATTTTAAGACGGTCTTTTGCATTGGTTTACAAATTTCTGAAATTGAACTGAATTGTGGCCCTGCACAGGCCCACAAAAGTATACATCCAATTAACAAATTTCACAAATTTCTGAACCAATGCTAAAGACCGTCTTAAAATCGAAGAAAGATGTCAGACAATTATAAAGATTTTCAACGAAAACGGATTAGTTAAAAAATATCTGAAATTTGTTAACCGTATGTATACTTTTGTGGCTGAGTGTATGTGTGTATATATAATTGGGAGCAACCTAACGCACAGCAATTTTACTTGAAACCTGAGCGGCGTTAATAGATATCAGAAGGAATCACTTTTGCTAACAAGAGCTATTACGGCCTCCAAAGGCCTTTGAGTAGCAATGAGATCTCTTGTTGGACTTGAACACTGCAGTACTAAAATCCTATCCTTTCTTCCTGTGCTGTAATATGGAGCTGAAGCATGGACGCTTTTATGCATGAATGCACCTGACTTGCGAGTAATCGAGAAAAAAGTTCTACGAAGGATCTTCGGTCCAGTGGGAACTGACGATGACTTCCACATTCGAACCAAGAATGAGTAGTATGAGACCTTCTCAAAGACATGAATGTTGTTCAGTGTATTAACATCCAGCAGCTGCGTTAAACGGTCATGTGCTATACATCAGCTCTGATTCCCAATGCTGCAGGGCTCTGGGTTGCATATTGTCCCCTTATCTGATACCAATGAAGGCAAGGCCTCATATCACATTCGTATGTAACTGTTTGTAATTTATTTATTAATTACAATACAATTACAAATTATATTTTAATTATATACAAGCGGAGTAACTTGACCATATGCTCGGTGTGGTGTCACAGATCAGAGTCTATGGTGGGAATCGAACCCACGATCCGCACGCTAATAATCTAGCACACTACCCACTAGACTGCTAGGGTACCATGTGTTTGTAATTTATTTTGGCTTGCAATTGTAATGTATAGGTTGGAGGGCATGTTATTGCAGCTAGGTTGTGCAAGGAGTCGAACAGATTTTTGCTTTATTGCATAAGAGGTTTCCAGAAAGATTAATTTTACGATTTAGCAACGTTAATTGGCCATCAAGAACATGTGATTTGCGTGAAATAGCCGTTTTTGTAATCTCCTGACGTTGTGGCATTGGAAAACAAACATTTGTCAAGTTATCGTCGATACTGTTGCAACTAAGAGGTGGCCAGATTTGAGTATTATAACAGCAACATAATCTTCATGCAAATCATAGCCTTATCATGGCACTTGACTTTTGTTATTAGAACATAAATGTCATGACAGAATTTGTGTATGCCATTAAATCGTTTTGTTGTTTACAATACATTTCCAAAAAATTTTATTATTTCTGTCAAAAAAGAAAAAAAGAAGAGGAAAATCTCATTAAAAGAAAATTTATTACAAAGTTTTTAGCGTGTAAATTACAAGCGTTAATTGGGAAAAATAGAAATGAAATGACCAGCGAACGAACATGGGTTTATGGCTGCTTAAAAGAAAATTTATTTTCTTTCTTTCTGTTTTTGTTGTTGTTGCTTTTTAATTACATTTGCGTTGAGGGAAAACTGCCTAAAAAAATTTCTATTTTTTTGTGGGTCTTTTTTTTCTGAATGTCTCAAGCATAGCTTGTCACTGTCGCCATTAAACTGAAAATGTTGAATTACTTTCGCCATTTGAAAGGCAGAAGAGTAGAAAAGCTAACGAAAGCAAAAAGGCCTGGTGTTTTATTTTTAAAAGCCATAAAATTAATGGTGATGGTAACCTTAACAATAATAGAAGGCAGTTAAACAGTTCAAAGAGGAAATAACTGCACTTTTCCTTAAATTGGCTATAAAACTCGATTTTATTGGATTTCAGAAAAATTTGAAGAAACTTTCGATTTCATTTGAGCAACACAACAGTAAGTGCGTGCCATATATAAAGGGTGTTTTTTATAGAGGTATAGAACTTTAAGTTGGCATTACTTTTCAAGATGGCGACCGATTTAACAGCTGTCAAGTGATTTATTCTCAGTTTGGTTTGGCAATTCATCATGAATGGACTCACGCCTGAACAACGCTTGCAAATAGTGCAATTTTATTTCGAAAATAATGGTCCAAAACGAGATTACCGTTGTTCCCGATTTTCATAAGCGAATTTTGTTTAGCGATGAAGCGCACTTCTGGTTGAATGGCTACGTCAACAAACAAAACTGCCGCATTTGGAGTGAAGGTAATCCTCAAGTGTATGTGGAAACACCGTTACATCCAGAATAACTGACTGTTTGGTGCGCTTTATGGGCTGGTGGAATCATTGGTCCGTACTTTTTCAAAAACGATGGTGGCCAGAATGTTACAGTCAATGGTGATCGGTATAGAGCCATGATTACTAACTTTTTCATTCCTGAATTGAATAACCATGATGTCCAGGAGATGTGGTTTCAACAAGACGGCGCAACATGTCACACAGCTCGTTCCACAATAGATTTATTGAAAGACACTTTTGGTGACCGCCTAATTTCACGTTTTGGACCTGTGAATTGGCCTCCAAGATCTTGTGATTTAACACCGCTAGACTCCTTTCTGTGGGGCTATGTAAAGTCATTGGTCTATGCGGTAAAGCCACAAACGCTTGACCATTTGGAAGACAACATTCGCCGTATTATTGCCGATATACGGCCACAAATGTTGGAAAAAGTCATCGAAAATTGGACGTCCAGATTGGACTACATCCGCGCCAGCCGTGGCGATCATATGCCAGAAATCATATTTAAAATTTAATGCCACAAGATTATCTTTCGGATAAATAAAAATCATGTCAATCGAATAATCAATCGTTGTTTTATTGCAACTTAAAGTTCTATACCTCTATAAAAAAAACCCTATATATGCATGCGTATGACTCATAGGGTCGGGTCTGGTTTTTCTGTTTATTTTTTTGTGTGTTAATTTTAATGACCAGAAATGTTTTTGGAATAATTCAATAAAAAAAACATGACAACTGCAATCCCATAATCGACCAATTTGTGACATTTACATTCTGTTGCATGTCTGTTCCGATTTGAATGGCATTTGAATTCAAACAATTGATACACTTGGGGCCACCACCAACGATTTTTTTTAATGTTTCCTACTCTAATGGTTTTCAAATTCTTTGGAAAAAAAACTGAACGACAAACGAATATTGGCTAATTTGAATATTTGTGGTCTTTTAAAGTAAAAGAAAAAAATCTAAAAAGAAAAAAATGCGTTTTTCTTAAGACCCATTTTTGTATGCCGCAAAAATTTGATTTGTTTGTGCCTCCACATTTGTGGCTTTTCGTTAACAATTCACGCAGTTGTCAGCACAAATTTGTTACAGTTACACACAAAATGTTGTCAATTTAAACGGGTTTGAAAAATAGTTTAAAAAAATTTAAAAAAAAATATTGGTGGTGTTCACATTATGAAAGTTTTCTTGCAGAAAATTTCCCTAACAAAAGCTCAATGTCTACAAAGAGAAAATTTTTTAAACAAAATTTCAAAGAAACCGTGAAGTAAAAACAAACTATCATAGCTTTCGTTAAGGCGAAGAAGTCGTCGTAGTCTAGTAGGTAATGTGTTGGCTTATTAGACGTAAAGTCTTGGTTCACACCCCAAGGCCAGACATCAAAACGAAAATATAAAAAAAAAACATTTCTTCGGCGACTTTCTCTCAGCAGATTTCTGGCAAAAACTCTGAGCGTTAAAATAAAATTACAATGAAAGGTTTCTCGAAAATCCGACGTTCGGAGTCGACTTTAAACTGTAGGCCCCGCCATTCATGTATAAAATTAACACACACAACATAAGTGGTGTGAGAAACTAGGTCGTAATCCTGACTGAATGGTTGCAATGAGCTATTATGTATGCATGTATGTAAGGCTGGAGAGAGAGGCAAATAAATTCATTTACAAAATCAAAGTTATAATCTTACATAGTTTTGTCTTCACTTACTGACAGAACCATCCTGGCAGACTTCCCGTTGTAAAAAGCATCATCGCCCCTGGTACGTCTAATTATGTTGCGCCTCCCGCAGTACAGTGTTCTTGACGAGCTTGTGAAGACGTTTCATGTGTTGTCTGCAACCTCTTATGGTGTCAGAAGGTTTGAAGAGTTCTTTTCCTATCTTGACGGAGTCAACGTCATATTGTATAGCACAAAAGGCGACATCATCATCTCCCCTGGTACGTCTAATTATGCCGATGTTGCATTGAACTTTCGCCTCCCGCAGTACAGTGTTCTTGACGAGCTCGTGAATACGTTTCATGTGTTGTCTACAACCTCTTATGGTGTCAGAAGGTTTGAAGAGGTCTTTTCCTATCTTGATGGAGTTGCAGAAGTCTGTTAACGTCATGTTGTATAGCACAAAAGTCAACATCATTATCTCGCCTGGTACGTCTAATCATGCTGATGTTCCAATGAACTTTCGCCTCCCACAGTCCAGTGTTCTTGACGAACTTGAAGAAGTCTCATGAAGACGTCTCATATGTTGTCTACAACCTCTTATGGTGTCAGGAGGTTTGGAGTTGCAGAAGTCCGTTAACGTCATGTTGTATAGCACAAAAGGCGACATCATTATCTCGCCTGGTACGTCTAATCATGCTGATGTTCCAATGAACTTTCGCTTCCCACAGTCCAGTGTTCTTGACGAACTTGAAGAAGTCTCATGAAGACGTCTCATATGTTGTCTACAACCTCTTATGGTGTCAGGAGGTTTGGAGAGGTCTTTTCCTATATTGATGGAGTTGCAGAAGTCTGTTAACGTCATGTTGTATAGCACAAAAGTCAACATCATTATCTCGCCTGGTACGTCTAATCATGTCGTTGTTGCAATGAACTTTTGCCTCCCACAGTACAGTGTTCTTGACGAACTCGTGAAGACGTTTCATGTGTTGTCTGCAACCTCTTATGGTGTCAGAAGGTTTGAAGAGGTATTTTCCTATCTTGACGGAGTTGCAGAAGTCCGTTAACTTCATGTTGTATAGCGCAAAAGGCAACATCATTATCTCTCCTGGTACCTATAATCATGTCGATGTTGCAATGAACTTTCGCCTCCCGCAGTACAGTGTTCTTGACGAACATGAAGAAGTCTCATGAAGACGTCTCATGTGTTGTCTGCAACCTCTTATGGTGTCAGAAGGTTTGAAGAGGTATTTTCCTATCTTGATGGAGTTGCAGAAGTCCGTTAACGTCATAGTGCACAGCATTATTAGCTTCGCAGAAATACCAAGCTCAGATATTATGGCAAAAAGTAGTTCCCTTATCGGCCAATCGAATGCTGTCTTATATTCGACAAAATCATGGTATTTGTTGACTTGATTTTCATTGACCTTCTCTAGCATCTGAATATCTAATCGATGGTTGGGACTATTCCCACAATACGATCATTAGTATCCTATGCAGTTGGCATATGTCGTATGTTTTACATTTTTCAGATCAGGACAGAGGGTCTGTCCTGACTCTTGCTCTACAAATAAACTGGGACATGCACCCTTCCTGTATCCTGGACAAACAAGGCGTTGACTCCGCAAACGACCCAGGGTTTCTGGTCTAGTAAGAGCTCCACGTCATTCAGTGCTAGGCGGAGGAGTAGTTTTGCAGTTTTGGAATGTTACAGATCAATTTGAATGACTCTCAGCATCGGTATGAGAGTCAACCATCCTCTTCGTCCGATAACGGAGAGGTTACACCCGTGTCAATATTAATGCTGTCGAATAATTCTCCAACCAGTTCTGAGTTGAATATTTTAACTGTCGAGGAGCTTTGTGAAGAGTGGCTGAACATACTCCTGCATTCGACATCCTCAACAATAGAATTCGAACCGTGAGGCTCTGAGACAGGGTCGGAAGGGGTGGGGTCCGACGGGGGCTGTAAAACTGATCGAGAGTCCGATAAAGAACTTAGTGGACAAGTTGTTTCGATCCGTGGCCTTGAGTTGCTTTATTACGATTTTAACAACGTCATGTCGTTCGTCGTAATTTTTTTGGGTTCGGATTTTTCTTTGTCTCGTAGTAGCGCAGACTCTCTCAGCACTTTATTGAGGAAACTCGTATAAAGTAATGTAAATTCATTGTTTCTCTCAATGTAAATTTATTGAAATCCATGCCTTTTAAATCTTGTGATAAAATATCAAAAGTACTACAATTTAGTACCAATAGCTGGTACTATTAATGGTTTTTTCAAATTAAGTACTTTATTTCTTGAATTAAAGTGTTCTTTTAGCAGCCTTCTTGTTTTTTTTTCCTTTTAAATGTAGTACTTGGTACTAAAAATTTCCCCATTTTTTGAATTTGGGTACCTTTGTGAAAATATCAAAAGTACCAAGTCCAAAAGCTTATGGTATTTCTTTTTTTGTGTCTTTATTTTCAATAATTCAATATTTTTTCAATAACTTTAACAATTCTAGTAAAAATGGTTTGATATAAAGTGGCAAATGGTACCAAAAAAATCCCCTTTTAATTTTTTTTCAAATTAAATAAAAAAAATATTGGATTTAAAAATCTTAAAAAGAATTTATTGCTGAAATAATGTATCGTTGTCTTCCTCTCGTTAGATCTCTAATAGATTTAAAAAAAAAAAACAAAAAAAAGTTTTGAAAGAAATCTTCGCCTTGTCATGGGACATTTTATTGGCAAACCTGTCAACCATTTAGATTTCACAATGCTGATGAAGTTTTAAGGCCATAACTTTTATTAACAAAAACAATTTCTTTTTAATTCTTTTTTTTCACTAAAAAAAAACCAAGCCAAAGGAAAACCTTTAATTTCCTTTAACGAAATAGAAAAAAATGGGCAAAGAACTGTTTTCGCGTTCGTTCGTTTGTTTCTTTTTCTTCTTCATTTGAAATCATTCGTTATCACCTTGAAAAAATCTGAGACTCAACTCAACTCAAATGCCGGCTTAGCAATGTCTGTTATTGGCTCACACTGAAGGAGAAGGCCTTACGAAAACCGCAGCTGTCTGTTATAAAAACCATAAAAAAACAACAAAAAAAATTATATACAACAACAACAACAACAATAAAAAACCATTAATAAATATATATATGTATGTATGTATAGAGGATCTGTACTTGTTTTTTTTTTTTATTGGTACTCAATGGAGTACTCTCCTCTGCATTGCCGACCGTTTGTTGGTTTGTTGGAGAGCTTTAAACGAAAGTTTAACAGCCATTCACTATCAAGATCTTTACGAACATTTTCTTCTTTAAAATGCCTATTAAAACTCAACACCAACCCATTCCAATCCCGTCCTCTCGGTCTCTGTGTCTATGTGTGTTGTTGAAAAGCCTTAGAATAGACAGAAAGAAGCGTCCAAAAAAATGTTTCATTCTTAAAAAACAATTTTAAGGCTTTAAGTCGCAACCAGAAGAGATTTGTCTATGGAACCGTAAAAATCCCCAAAAGCAAATGGATTAGAACAGGTTCCTTAATATCAAACCAATAGAAAAACAACGAACAGGGTTTTGCCGATAAAAAGTGTTAAAAGAGAAATTTTTTGTATTAAATCAGAAAAGTACCTTTTTTTGGTACTAAACTAACATTTTTTCTCCTGTTCTTACCACTTTCCTATTTTCTTTATTTCAAAAGTATGCGCCATTGGCCCCTTCTTCGTGGATTCCATTCTAAGATATTTCCACCGCTGCCATCTTGAGGCAATCGGAATAATTATGCCCCGCAACCAGTGGTGTTGTCGAGCCGGAACGCTCCGGAACCTCGTTCGGGTACTTTCTTTTTGGACAGGAGGACGTTCCGGTACTAAAGATGAATTCTTGTAACGAGAATTGGCTGACGTTTTGAAAAATAAAATTAAAAAGAATTGCTGATTTTTTTTTTCTAATTTTTGACGAATTTTTATATGTATTTTTATAAACAAGGGTTTGAACCGAACCCGAACCGGAACAAAAACCGGAACAAACCGGCTTGTTTTTCCGAACCGTGAACCGGAGTCCGAAACGTTTTTTTCTGCTGAACCGGAACTCGACCCGAACCGAAACAAATACGTGAACCAGAACCCTATATACTATATACGGGGCCGATCCTGGCGACGGGCGAAAATTGGGGGAAATCTCCCTCCCTAGGTCGTCAAATTTGGGACATGAGACCTAAGAAAAACGCCGCTACCAGGATTATCATGGAAAATCGCCCCCGTCGTTAAATTTGGGACATGAGACCGCACAGAGCAGCCTCCTACTAAGGATCGGCCCTGTCTATATAATTATATATACGCGATCCGGTAAAAAAAAATTAGCACAACACCACTGCCTGCAACATATCGGAGATTGTAAGCTCCGGTCAGCACTGGCCAGTTATAAAGTTTCCGAAACCCTTGTAAGACCTCTAACCATAAGAGTTGTCTTTGAATGATCTCATGAAGCCTCCAAGTGAATAAGAAGATTGTTAGGGAAAATCCTAACACCCAACAATCATTGCGTCCCTTTCAATACGTCCATGACTTCCGCCCCAGCACACAAACAGCATTATCTGTCTTTTGGTGTCAAATTTGGCTTTGATATCACCTTCCTAGCTTCATTTTGCTTTGTTAATGAATTTTTACACGCACATTACCCTCGTATCTATTCTCTATCACACATAAACATTTGTTTCAGAAATGATTAGATTTTCAATTCCGCCATAGCACTCATACCGGAACATCCTTTGTCATCCGAAAGAGCATAAGGAGGTCATACGTCTTATTATTGGTTTGAAGGCGAAAATCATAGCAAAGTTGCAAGCAAAAGTTACTATGAACTCGATAGGGAGATTGTTCTCCTGTGGCAATATTAATGCCGAATTAAACCCTAATTCACACCATACCTGACTAAGGCACGAAAGCAGGCACGCAGTTACACACTGACCTAGTTGACTTGATCAAAGGCAATCAACGTGCATGCTTTCGTGCCTTAGTGAGGTACGGCGTGAATTAGGATTTAATGCGGTATTAATTTCGCCGCAGGAGAAAAATCTCAAATCCCTATTGAGTTCATAATAAGTCTTACTGGCAAGCGTAATTTCATGCTTGATCGTATTGAAGTCGAGGTAAATGAATTCCTTGACAATGTTTAAAATATTGTTGTCGGCCATAACCTAGGTTCCAATAAGACGCGTGTCAATACTTGTCGACCACTTGTAATTCCTACAGATCCTTCTTGGCCGACTATCGTTCTATAGCACTAAAGATATCAGTATCATCTCGTTGGGAATGCCCGATCAGATCCTTCTTCCCTGACTAACGTTCTATAGTACGAAAGATATCAGTAATATCTCGTTTGGAACACCCGATAACGATCGCCATTGACTGTAACGGCCACTCCTTGCTCATTTTCGAAGAAAAATGGCCCAATTATGCCTCTGGACCAAAATCCGCACCAAACAGTGACTCGTTTTGGGTGCGTCGGCTTTTCAATGTATGCGTATGGGTTTTCTGTGCCCCAAATGCGACAATTTTGCTTGTTTACATACCCGCCAAAATCAAAATGAGCTTCATCTGAAAATATGATTTTTTTTACAAAAATCGGCATCTTCTGGTGTAGGCTACTGCATGGCCAGCCGAGGCAGCCATTTGAATGAAATTATTTTCCATTATTAACCGGAAGGATTGTACTTTCAAATTAAAAAAGAAATTTGAGAAAATATTCAGTAGTTTTTTTTTTAAAGCATTTTCAAAAAAAAAAAAAGTTATTTGGCGGACCCTTTATAAGTATTTTTCTAAAGTTATGAATCTAAATGAGTAGGCTTATGAATCAAACATATTTCGAATGGTATGAGTTTGATGTCAACGTTGTACTCATACTCATTGCAACCTGTACTTATAAATCAACGTTGCAGTGAGTACGAATGAATCAGAGTACATAGTGAAACTTCAATATTGTTGACTCAATTATATGCAAATTCTCATGAGTGCTTATGAGTAGCGAAAAAACGATACATTGCTGATCTCTGATGCATACATAATTAATCATTACAACCCTTCAGTCAGGATTACGACCTAGTTTCTCACACCACTTGTGATGTGTGTGTGTTAATGGTAAACTTGCAACTTTTCATGGCAATTTTTATTAATTCTCAGAGTTTTTGCCAGAAATCTGGTGAGAGAAAGTCGCCGAATAAATATTTGTTCGTATTTCGTTTTGTTGGAGATGTCTGAAATGGGATTTGAACTCAGGCCTCATGTCTAACAAGCCAACACACTACCTACTAGACTACGGTGGCTTCAAATACTGATACTTTCTTCAAAACAGTACCTAAGTGTTGTTTTGAATCATTTTTGTTAGAAATAGAACAACGTGGTACAGGGCATAAATCTGTTCGAATACTTCTTTTTCTTCATTTTTGTTTTACCCTGTATTGTTGGTACCCCAAAAAAAAAAGACGAACAAGAAAACGATGTAACGCACCCAACATTTAGATTTTTAAGCACTTTTTTGTGGTTTTTTTTTCTTGTCTTTCATTTGCTTTCAATGTTTAATTTCTGTGGTTTATTTTTAATTCATTTTTTGTTGTTGTTGTTGTTGCTGTTGCTGCTGATGTTGTTCTTGTAAAATATTTTACTCATGTTCACAATACAATGATGAAAGTATCTTTGAATGTCTGTTTTATGTTTTCAAAGATTTTAATTCTTGTTGTTGTTATTGTTGTTGTTGCTTGATTCTGTATTTTATTGCCGTTGAGCATAAAAAACTATGTTTTTTCCATACGATTATAGTTCAATAGGTCAACGATGCGTTGAATTTGTTTCTTTTTTTTTCATTCGTTTTTTCTTTTTGGAAGGGGAGTTAAAAATTTTCATTACAAGCAAATCATAAGCGATATATAGATGGAGGAGAAGGCATTGCAGGAAAATTAAAAGATTTTGTACGTGTGTGTGTCTGTGTGATGCTGAAATAAATGCTTAAATATGTGGAAAATTAGAAAATCAAGCAGAAAATCATTGGCATCAGCACACACACCTTCCTGCTGTGGTTAGGATAGGAAATAATTTTTTTTTATTCGCGATTTTTGAAGGATTTTTTTTTTCGATTCAGCTGATTAAGAAGCAGATTTGAAAGATTTTTTTATCATGTAAAATAAAGAAGATTAATATGGTGGACGAGAATGTTTTAGGACAGGAATTTAGTAATGAAATCTTAACATAAGTATCTCACCGGTTAGTAGCCAAACCTTCAGAGGAATTAGAATCAATTTCACTCAGTGTTCGGGGATGGATGTGCACTCAACGAAAGCAAAGATGAGGAGAGATTTTAGACATGAATTAGTCCATGTAGGATGCATATGAAGTTGTCGTAGTCTAGCGGGTAGTGAGGACTGGTTTCAACCCCAGGTCAGGCATCTCCAACAAAACGAAATACAAAAAAATATTTCTCCGGCTAACTTCCTCTCAGCAAATTTCTGGCAAAAGCTCTGAGCGTGAAATAAAACTGTCATGATAACTTTCTCAAAAAATTCTGTCCTTCGGAGTGTACTTTAAACTGTAGGTTCCGCCGCTCATGTATAAAATTAACGCACACAACATAAGTGGCGTGAGAAGCTAGGTCACAATGCTGACTGCAGGGTTGTAATGACCAATTATGTATGTATGTATGTATTAGTCCTTGCAGGAATATTTTGACAATTGTAACCGCTCGTGTGAAGTGCCCCTTCAGTAGACTCAAAAGCAACCTTGTTAAGGATAGGCACTGCCTCGATCTGAATATTGTTACGTTTTTACCTTTTTAAAAACGTTTAGATTACGAGTTCGTTGATTGCAAACAAAATAAAAACAAATATGTGTTCAGTTGCAATTAAACTCTTTATTGTTCGCACTACTTTCGTGTGCCACCGCTTACAACTTGACGAATACAACAATAATTGCTTGTTCGCTATTCTTCTTTGCTTACAACACAGATCTTTTTAACGGCGATCTTCAAACCACGACTGTCCTCTTCATACGCAACGCGTCTTCTTACAGGACTGACTGAATTTTTACTACTCGTTGCATGCTTTGTTTTGCCTTTTTATATGCTCACATAAACAGTCTGATGCAGGTTCTTGAAATCGAGTGCTAGTGTGTGCGCCTTATCGAGATCTCTATTGCAACTTCATTGTTTCATTGTTTGTGTATTTTGTTCACATTGCTTGTTGTTGCTTTCTTGCTTACTTGCCTATCCCCTTTTCTTTCATACTGCTGTTGTTGGTATATGGTTTTTGTTTTAATGTTAAACGATGTTACACCGTTTCCATTTTCGTAACAATATGTAGATTCTGGGTGATATTTTAAGAGCTATAGGAAAATTTTTCAAAAAAAAGACACATAAAATTCAGAAAAATTCATGAAATCTTTATTTGAATCGATAGTGTACGCTCCATATAATTTAATGTTTGAAGATTATTTCATGCAAATGTTGACTGCGACTGCGCCTCAAATGGTCCATCCGCTTAGTCCAATTTTGGCATACTCTTTCCAACATTTCGGCCGGTATCTCACGAATAAATGCTTCAATGTTGTCTTCCAATGCAGCAATTGAAGCGGGCTTGTCTGTATAGACATGAGCTTTAACATAGCCCCACAAAAAATAGTCTAAAGGCGTTAAGTCGCACGATCTAAACGGCCAATTGACCGGTCCCGAACGTGAAATAAAATTTCCACCGAACTCGCCTCTCAATAAGTCCATTGTTACGCGTGCTGTGTGGCATGTGGCACTGTCTTGTTGAAACCACATGTCATGCAAGTCAAGCTCTTGCATTTTGAGCAAAAAAAAGTTGGATATCATCTCACGGTAGTGCTCACCATTCACAGTTACGTTACGATTCGCAGCATCTTTGAAGAAGTACGATCCAATGATGCCACCAGCCCATAAACCTCGCCAAACTGAGACTTTTTCTGGATGCATTGGTAGCTTTTGCAATGCTTCTGGCTGATCTTCACTCCAAAATCGACAATTCTGCTTATTTACGTATCCATTGAGCCAAAAATGAGCTTCGTCACAATTCGAACACTATTTTTCGATAAAGAAGTGGATCTTCGGCCAACTTTCCAAGAGCCCATTCACCAAAAATTCTGCGTTGCGGTAAGTCGTTCGGCTTCAATTCTTGCACCAGATGTATTTTGAAAGGCTTCACACCTAAATCCTTCCGCAAAATTTTCCACGTTGTTGAGTAACAGAGGCCCAATTGCTGCGAATGGCGACGAATCGATAATTGATGGTCATCATTAACACTGGCCGGCCGATACAGCTGCGATATTTTCTTCAGTTCGCACTCTACATAAGCGTGTTGGTGGTTTAATGTCCAACAATGTAAATTTGGTGCGAAATTTAGTCACAATAGCCCGAATAGCCGCTTCAGTGGGTCGATTAAACTGACCATAAAATGGAAGAAGCGCCCGATGAACTTTCTTAACAGGGCACGCATTTTGATAATAAAATTCAATGATTTGCAAGCGTTGTACGTTTGTAAGACGATTCATGGTTAAATTGTAGATCAAACTGAAGATGTTTGACAGTGAAACAAAACACGAAACGTGCGTGAGCTGTTTAAACCAGTGTTGCCAAAAAGAACCTTTGGAACCTTTGCAGTATTAATGAACAAGTAAACGTCTGGTAAACATTGTATAAGGCTTGTACCAGGCAAAGAGTTTTACTTACAGACCCCAAACAATTTCCTGAAGTTTGTGAGGATTGTACAGGATTGGAAGAGGCATTAGGGAGAACCGTTCAGCACAACATTTAAACTGAGTAGTTTCAGGGGAACCGCTTACTGAATATTTAGGATTCTTTGTATTCACTTTTGTAGCCCAAGGCTACAGTTTTTTGTTACAGTTTTGCAGCTCATTTTTTGTATGTTGCGTTCAACTGAAACTGCATTTTGAATTTCGATACTTACTTACTTACTTAATTGGCCATAACAACCCGTTTATCGGATTTCGGCCTGCCGCAACACATCCTTCCAGGCGCCTCTGCTTCGTGCGCGCCTACGTCAGTTGGTCACACCAATCGATGACAGAGCTTCCTCGATTTGTTGAATTTCGATAATATTTGGAAAATCGATGGTATTTACCAATTAAGAAGCGTTTTCAAAGGCTCCTTTGCCTGCTTTTTTCTTCTTTCAGAGCCTAAATGGAAAAAATTTTATAAAAAAGAGGAAAAATATGGTTTCAATTACCTGTACCCCCATTCCGTTCCATATCCCCTTCCATTCCCGATTAAAATCTCTTGTCTGTGATATTGCGATAAATTGTTTATTTCCGTTATTTTTATTAGAAAATCATCAGCATCAGTTATTGTCTTCCTTGCCACATTGATTCTTTGCCTGAAACAAAGGATTTCTTTGTAGCAAACAAGCCTTTAACATTGTGATTGAGTGTATCTGCCTGCCTTGCAGACTGTGGGAATTTTCACATTTTCTTCTTCTTCTTCTTATGTTTAGTGATCTTTAACTTTCAAAATAAATACAAAAAAATCTTTGAAAACAATTTTCCTCTTTCTTTATGCTTGCTTTTCCTAATCAAAAAAAAAAAAAAAAAAGCCATGGAAAACAAGAGGGCAGAATAGCGCGGGGTTTTATGCAAAACAGATTTTCTTTCTTTCTTTCTTTCATTTAATTTCAGACATTTCCGAGCTACTTGTAGTTGTTTGATCCAGTTGTTGTAACTTAAGCAGCCTCTTGTTTGTCTTTTTTTTTTATCATATTGTTGTTGTTGTTGTTATTGCTGAAGAGATCTTTAAAGAAAGAAAACCTTTCATTTGCGCAACTTAAATATTCAGTTTCAATTGTTTCTGTTTCTGTTAGTTTTTTGCTTTTGTCTTTACCTTCATTTCTTTGGTTTTTTTTTCTCCTTCGTCATCTTCTTCTTCATTTTGTGGCACAACAACATGTTGTTCTTTTCGAAAGATTCACGTGACACTGTCACATTAACTGTTTTCATGTATTAAACATGTCATGGTGGAGTGGCATAACCCAATAAGCCATTCAGGGGTTATAACTCACAGCGAGTTTGGTGAGACAAGCATTTTGTTAACTTTTTAATGTTGGAGAGGACTTTAGGGGCTATAAATGGCAGTAGGGAAGCCATGAAAACGCCTTAGGCTAGTGAGTAATGTGTTGGCTTATTAGACGAGAGCCCGTGGTTCAAATCTCAACTCAGACTATTCGAACAAAAGGAAATTCAAAAAAAATATTTCTCTCGGCAAAAACTTTGACAGTAAATTGTCATAAAAAGTTGCTCAACATTGTCGTTCGGAAATGACGTTAAACTGCAGTTCTTGCCAACTTACTTACTTACTTAATTGGCCATTAAAAACCCCATTAACGGATTTCGGCATGCCTTAATAAAGGGTTCGCCAAATAACTTTTTTTTGAAAATGCTTTGAAAACGAAACGACTGAATATTTTCTCAAATTTCTTTTTTTATTTGAAAGTACAATCCTTCCGGTTAATAATGGAAAATAATTTCATTAAAATGGCTGCCTCGGCTGGCCATGCAGTAGCCTCCTACACGATCGGTCCAATTTTTAAGCACATTATCGATTGTGTGCAGCTGTATTTCACCAATGGCTTCACGAATATTGTCCTTTAAAGCGTCAATTGTCTCTGGCTTGCCGGCGTAACACTTATCTTTGACGTCACCCCACAAATAATAGTCCAACGGTGTCAAATCGCAGCTCTGAGGTGGCCAAACGACATCAGCTCTGCGGCTGAAAAAGCGATCTTCAAAAACAGGGCACAAAACATCGAGTGTAGCTTCGGCTGTGTGGCACGTAGCGCCGTCCTTTTGAAACCAAATGGTGCCAATATCCTCCTCTTCAATTTTTGTGAACAAAAATTCGTTCAACATGGTCCGATAACGATCGCCATTGACTGTAGCGGCCACTCCTTGCTCATTTTCGAAGACAAATGGCCCAATTATGCCTCTGGACCAAAATCCGCACCAAACAGTGACTCGTTTTGGGTGCGACGGCTTTTCAATGTATGCGTGGGGGGTTTTCTGTGCCCCAAATGCAAAAATTTTGCTTGTTTACATACCCGCCAAGATCAAAATGAGCTTCATGTTCAAGATGTTTTTTTTTGCCAAAATCGGCATCTTCTGGTGTAGGCTACTGCATGGCCAGCCGAGGCAGCCATTTGGATGAAATTATTTTCCATTATTAAGCGGAAGGATTGTACTTTCAAATCAAAAAAGAAATTTGAGAAAATATTCAGTAGTTTTTTTTTCAAAGCATTTTCAAAAAAAAAAAAAAGTTATTTGGCAGACCCTTTACATCCTTCCAGGCGCCTCTGCTTCTTGCGCACCTACGCCAGTTGGTCACACCAATCTATGATAACACAAACAATGTCATCCTCTTCGCCTACTCCCGCAGTTACCCGCATCAAATACCCGTTTCGCCGGAGCATCCTCCTACGTTCGAACGACATGGCCGAGCCGCTGGATGTTAATACTCTGTACAACGTCCAGGTCATTGAAGAGCTCATGCAGCTCACTGTTGGATGCGGAAATCATCTCCAACTCTCACTGAACCGAACATCTTCCGTTGGACTTCTCTCTCGAATACTCTCAAGGCTGCTGCATCAGTGCTTGAAGTCGCCGTGGTCTAGTAGGTAGTGTGTTGGCTTATTAGACGTAAAGCCAGGATACGAGCCCCAGGCCAGACACCAAGACAAAATACAAAAAAAAGTATTTCTTCGGCGACTTCCTCTCAGCAGATTTCTGGCAAAAACTCTGAGAGTAAATAAATTTGCCATGAAAAGTATCTCAAAAATCTGTCGTTCGACTTTAAACTGTAGGTCCCACCACTCATGTATAAAATTAACACACACAACTTAAGTGGTGTGAAAAACTTGGACGTTGTACAATGGGACAATTCGACCTCCGGGTACTGTACTTGTCTTAATTGACAAGTACACGTCCTCTAACTTAACCTAACCTAACGCAAACAAGGTTGTCCTCTTCGCCTACTTCCGCAGATCCTCCGTTCGAACGACATGGCCGAGCCGCTGGATGTTAATACTCTACACATCGTCTAGGTCCTTGAGGAGCTCATACAGCTCACTGTTGGATCGGATACGGAAATCATCGCCAACTCATACTGGATGGAAGATCTTCCGTAGGACTTTTCTCTCGAATACTCTCAAGGCTGCTGCATCAGTGCTTAGCTAGGTCCCGCTAAAATTAACGCACACGACACGGGTTGTGTGCAAAGCTAGGTTGGAATCCTGACTAAAGCGTTGTAATGACCAATTAAGTAAGTATGGCTACTTACTCCTTAAAAACTTACAAAATGGTTCACTTGGTTTTCTTTACTGTTAAGCTACAATTCTATTCTGCATAATGCGTATGCAGAAAAAAAAAACGAAAACGTACGCACTCTTGTAACATTGTAATGAAATGTTTGCCAGAAATAGCTACAACATGCTACAAGTGGTAGCAGCTACAATTGCAAAACATTGCTAGAAAGGTAACAGGCAACAATTGCAACAACGACAACAACAACAACAACAACAACAGCTAGAAGAAGAACAAAAACCCATAAATATCTCTCCTCTCTCTCGCTAAGAGATGTCATTTTAAAACCAACAACGCGTTGTCTTTCATTCTTTCTTTCTTCCTTTCATTCTTGCAGCTCATGTTGTTGTTGCTGTTGTTGTTGTTGCTGTTGCTGTTGCCTTTAAAACAATTCAACATTTTGAGGGGCCCGCTAAATGCAGCTACAATATGTAGAGACTCTGCTGGCACAACATACCAACGCTTAGGTTACCAAAGAAAAAGGTGCAGTTTGTTGTACGAAAGAAAAAATATTTTTTTTGATTTTTGTTGTTGTTGTTGTATTTGTTTAAAGAAATGAGGATTTTCTTAAAAACAAAAAAAAAAAAAATAAACGAATCTATGTTTGCTTTGGCAATGAATGCTTCACTTCACTTCACTTGTAGCAGACAAAACCAAAAGTCTTGTACGTCTTAACTTTAAACGATGTTTCCAAGTGTTTGTCTGTCTCTCCCTACGTGTCTGTCTGTCTGTTTGTCTGTCTGCTTAAAATATAATTGTAACACACATTTTTTTACCCTTTTTTTTGAAAATAATGTTTTTCAGAAGAATTTGTCTCTGAATTCTTATTAAAAGTACGGCATTCCTAGAGCAGTTTAAGTTTTTTTTTCGAGTCTCTGACATGACTTTTGTTTTGTTTTTGCTGTTGCTCTGTGTAGCTGATGAAATTGAATTTTTAATCACATGTTGCAACTTGACAATATTGTTGTCATCTTAAAAGTGCAACAGCCACAGCCACAGCCACAGCCATGGCATAGTATAGCTTGACTTTAAATTTCAATTTCAAATGTTTAACATGCCGTATGGAATCACGTACACTCCTCACATATTTTTTTTTTCAAATTCAAAATTCGTAGAAAAATCTTTATATTGCGGAAATTATGCGGTGGGTCTTTAAAAAAACAACAGTTTCTATTACAACAAAAACAAAAACAAAAAAAAAACTTGCAACATTTAAATAAAGTCACACAATAAACGTGACTTTTATTTGTTAAAAATATTTTTTTTTCTTTTCTTTGCCAAAATTAGCCTTTGTTTTCGAAGTACATACATAATAATGAAAAATAGCTGTTGGCAGGAATTTCCACTAAAAATTGTTGAAATATAATTTCGAAATATTTTAACAGTTTTTTTCAATTTTTATTTTAAAAAAATTTACACAAATTTGTTCAAATTTCAACTTGTATTCGTGAATGTGTGGGGAAAATGTGTAGCTTAGGCTCTTTGATGCCTAGAAACAGTAGTCAAATCTTCCTGATAATTATCTACTTGCCGACGACAACAATTTGAGTTTAATTATCATTTTGCCTAAGGATTCTTAACCAAAAAACATAGACTCTCAAACACTCCCAACAGGAATGCACGTTTATCAGCTCATTTCAAGTCCAGGTAATGCTGTATTGGACTGAGTGAGTGATTTCGGATATCTGAATCAGATGATCTGGCCAAGACTAAATGAACAGAGCACGGAATACGTGTTTAAACTTCAAAGGTGCATGCTTAGCGTACTTTTTTACAAGTCATGCGATATGCATTGCTTTTGGTCATACGACTTATGATTTCTGAAGAGATGGGAGAGGCGAGAAAACTATTCTTCATCTCTGGTTCATGCCCAGTATCTGGGTTTCTCTATGCAGATCATCTCACTGTCTGTCAATGATGAACATTGGGAGTCTAGATGAGGTTATTGTTTCACTATCCTTGTCCTCTTGGGTTACAATCACTTTTACCTACTCAAGCTCATTCTTTAGTTACGTTAACCATTCAATTCTTGCATATGTACCTGCGAGAAAACAGCAGTAATTGTGGAGAAGCCATTGCGTCTGGGGAAAGTGGGTGTTAGATGAGCATTGCTGGCATTTTTTAAATGAGCCTAGAAAAGCTATTACATTCAATTCGGAGCTCTCTAGATGTAGATGCCAAGAACTACACACCATGAAGCTTAAAGCTTAAAGCATTAAAAGCTTTCAGAATGAGCATTTGCACGATTTAAAGTTCTTTAGCAATACCATGCAATTTGATGGCGGTAGATAGTAATACTCTAACGTTAGAACGTTATCACTAATACACCACCCCAAAATGAGTAAAAAAATTTTCGAAAACTGTCTCAAATGGTATCATTTGCTGCTGCCCATTCAGAGAAGGTCGCAGAAACGACATTGTATTTCTTTTGTAATGGCAAGGTCTAATCATTATAATCAAAAATATTAGTTTCATCGAAATCATAGCTTTACATGAGTTTCTTTTAATTTTTCTTTTAAAAACAACAACCTTTGTAGTTTAGTATTTTAAACATGTTTATTTTCTTAACTTTATATTAAATTTTTTTGAAATTATTTGTAAATTTTAATTTTCCTTGGAAGAATAACTTTCATTTGCCTTAAATTTCATTAAAATCGCTTCATTAGTTTCAAAGTTATGATCAATTTTCTAAAATTACTTCAATTCATGAGTATAAACATGTTGCTTAAGCTTTAGCAACATTTGTTTGATCTACACAAGTTGTAACAAACCCAAAGCATGTTGCCGCTTATCCATCAAACTATAAACACAACACATTCTATTTAACAGGCTTTATATGGCTACTACTACAACAACAACAATAACAATAAATTAAAATGTGGATTAGCTCCCCAATGAATATTGTTGTTGTCAAAGTTTTTTTTGTTTTTGTTGTGCGTGTTTTGTTTTCCTTCCTTGTTTTTAATACAAGCAAGAGAGTTGAAGTAAACTAGAGAGAGAGAGAGAGAATGAGAGCAGAAGATAGAGAACAAGTTCTTTAAAACTTTAAACACGAACATAAAAACTTCATGACTTTAAATTTAAAACTCTTTGGGAGTATGTTGTATGGAGAGAGAGAGAGAGCGAGAGAGAGAACCGCAATATTATTAATGGGAGCTTATATTGGCGATGAAATGAGTGTGCGAGTGTGTGTGCATAGTTTTGTTTTGGGGTACTACTATAGCAAACAAACAGTTATTCCCCCAATAGTTGGCCAAATAACAAACAGTTGCAACGATACCGCGCGTGCGAACGGTTGGGTTTTTCTTCTCTGGAATTCTTAGAATGCAAAACCTATGCGAAAAAAATTATTTCCTTTTCTTTTCGATTTTAAGAAAATAAAAGAAATTTAAACGATTTAACGAGTGTTGTTTTTAATAATAAAAACCGATTTAATGGTGGATTTATTTTGTGTAAAAAAAAAGGAAAAATTCAGCCAAATAAGCAAATTTCACACCAACAGAGAAATAAAAAAAGAAAATTTTATTGTGCACAATAAAATAAAGTGATCGATTGCTTTTGTAATAAAAAAGGAAGTTTAGGCGAAAAGAAAATGCAAAAAATGCAAAAAAATACGGCTTAAAGTCATAATAAATAGCATTGGATTAAGGCTGGTCAGGCATTAAAACGTGCAAAAACCTACAAATAACCTGTGGAAATTAATAAAAATTAAATACAGTCGTTTAAAATTAGTGTCCGAGTGTGTGTATGTTATTTTTATTATTATTTATTTAAACATATGCATTGTGGCAGTCTGTCAGTCAGTCAGTCAGTTTAAACGTTTAAACTGTCCTGTGGCTTTTTGCATTGGCGACATCCTCAATCATCGATTTCTTGGATTTATTTTTCTTCGATTTTTCTTTCCGTACTTCTTCACTTGTTCTTGCAACTTTTCTTTGTTTCTTCAATGATTCTTAACGATTTGAATGGCTAAAACGACAGACAACTTCATGAATGTTGCATGAATGGAAAAAAGTGCAAATTATTATGTAGAAAATAAATGTAAAAAAATACAAAAAAAATGTTTGTAATTTGTTGCATTAAACACCCAAGTGTTTTTTATGTAAGTTCATAATAATAAAAAATAAATGTTGTTGTGAATTAGAAAATTATATAAAATTAAAGAATGAAATGAAAGGAAAAAGTTTGTATATTTTAAATATTAAAACGAAAAAAAAAAAAATAAATAAAATATTTAAAATAAATTGTAAATAAAAAATATGTTATAATAAATTAAATAAATGAACCATAAAAATAAATAATAAATTAATATATAAATTGGATATTAAAACAAAAATTGAAATAAATCAAAAATAAAAAAAAAATTAAAATAATAAAATACCGGGTATATATAAAAATCTCAATTCGGAATTTAAAAAATTTTTGAAATCAATTCAATTAAGTATTTAAAAAAATAAAACAATATAAATAGTAAAATAACGATGTAATATAAAAAATATTGGACCCCTTTAGCCAGGATTCCAACCTACCTTCTCAAAACACCTATGTTTTCTACGTTAATTTTATTCATTAGTGGCAGGACCTACAGATTTTGGGATGGCAATTTTAATTAATCTTACAAGGTTTTGCTAGAATACTGTTGAGAGGAAGTAGCCGAAAATATAGTTTTCATATTTTGTTTTGTGCGAAATTTCTAAGCTGGGTTATGAACTACGGGCTCGCGTCTAATACACATAACACACATACATAATTGATCATTACAACCCTTCAGTCAGGTTTTTTTTCACGCCGATGAGGGGTAAATGTACCTAACCGTACCATAGAGGAAGTCGTCACATCCTCCGTGTGTGGGGCCCTCACCCACTAAATCCCCCCTTCGTCTCATGGACTTGTTGTGCCCATTCCGGAACTACGGTGTTATTACTTCGGAGTGGATTCCCTTTGGCCCTGCGTGTCCATATCCGCGTCCGGATTGCGTGTCGAAAGTTGGAGAGACATCTAAGTGTCTCCTCTATTCCTTTCGTCCAGTTCCCTGCTTCGAATTTCGCTTGACACGTGTGCCAGTTTCATCTATGCCGGCGTGCCCACATGTTCCGCAGCCTCAAGATCCATTTTCTTCAGTCTTAAAATGCTCTCCACGTAATTCGCCATTGAGGTCCAATTTTCCCTACTCGCGGTCATAACCCCGACAATGTTACCGGGCGTGATCGTCCCAACTATCGACGTCAGTGCAGAGCGATAGCTCTGCCAGCGTGCACACTTGAAAACGGTGTGCTCTGCGTCATCAATTATCTCCCCTTCCTCGTAAAGACAGTAAGGTGGGGCGGTCTTTCCCATTCTGTGCAGATATTTCCTAAAATATCCGTGACCCGATAACATCTGTGTAACGTAGTAATTTACCTCTCCAAATTTCCGACCAATCCATGGCATTATGTCTGGAATAAGTCTCGCCGTCCGTCTTCCTCTATCTTCCTCGTTCCATCGTTGTCAGGGTTACGACCTAGTTTCTCACACCACTTATGTTATGTATGTTCAACCGAGCTCTTTTTAAATTCATTATGCTAACTTATAAAATAAGCCACAATTTGGTTTGCATATCAAGATTTTTTTGCATGCTCTCTGCATATAAATATGATAGGTTTGGTCCTTTTTTTTTAAATGCTGTTTGTATTAGCGATCCTTAACCATGACATTGCCTGCAGATTGATCTGCTTTCGTTGTTTTAATACGGTTCTTTCAATACCACTGCCTTGTTCATTTCTTTTTGGCAATTATGAAGCAGTGGACCCAAGTAAGTGTCCTCTGCAAGAATTCAATTCTATTGTAGTGAAACATTGTCCGACACTCTGTATGGTTGTCAACTAGCTTATTCAGCTTCATTCTGAAACATTTTATGGATAATTTCTGGTGTTAAGGCACCAATTAACTAATCACTGCCATCTAATATTTCATTTCATAATACTGCTTAAAGAATTACTCGAATTGGACCCGTCATGGCCTGGCAAAAGGATAAAAAATTAGAAAATTATTTATAATTACAAAAATATAAATAAAACTGAATAAAGTCAAATAAAAATATTTGAAAGTAAATCGAAAATAAAAAGAAAATTAAATGAGAAAATAATATATAAAAAAATATTTAAAAATTAATTAAAAATAAAGAAAGAAATTAAAAATTAATTTTTTAATTTAAATTATTTTTTATTTTATGTATAAAACGATACAACGAAAGAAAATTAAATGAAAAAAATATAAAAAAATATTTAAAAATTAATTAAAAATATAAAAAGAAATTAAAAATTAATTTTTTAATTTAAATTATTTTTTATTTTATTTGTAAAACTATACAAAAATAAAATATGTAACTAAAACATAAAAGTTATAAAAATAAATACAAAATAATAAATATATTCGTGATTTAATAATCAATTTATATTGAAAAGAATCATTTAAAAAATTAAAAAAAATTAAAAAAAAAATAAAAAAAATAATAAAAAATATTAATTAATTAATTAAATATTAATTAAATGAAATTAAATTAATTTTATAGCAAAATCTAATGGATATATTACAGGAAGATATGAATAGTTGGAGCAATCTGTGAAAAGTTTAAAAATAAAAAAAGTTTTTAAAATATTTTTAGAATTAAAATTTTAAAAAATCGTATTTGTCAGTTAAAAATAATTAATTAAAAATATTTTTATGAAAAGAAAGATTTTTCCATCTGAATAAAATGTGTAAGATTTATAAAAGAAATATTAAAAAAAAATGAATAACAAAAATTCTTTAAAAATTGTTAAGAAAGCCAAAAAGGAATTTAAAATTAAGAACTCATAAGTTCCTTATAACAGCTAAAGGAATCTATTTCAAGTATTGCAGCTACACATAAAGACAAAGAAGATAAAGATCTCTTTGCGCTTATTTAACAAGAGTGGTATTTTGACCCCTCTATAGAGACATATCGCGGAAAAAGCTTTCTTTGCTACTATGCCGGAATTTCAATCACACTAAGGTTTCTATGATTTATGCATCTGCTGCATACAGATTCGATATTTCTACTCATAGGACCTGTCCATAATAATGGGTGATTTTTTAAGAGCTGTAGGAAAATTTTTCCAAAAAAAAAAACACATAAAATTCAGAAAAATGCATGAAATCTTTACTTGAATCGATAGTGTACGGTCCATATAATTTAATGTTTGAAGATTATTTCACGCAAATGTTGACCGCGACTGCGCCTTAAATGGTCCATCCGCTTAGTCCAATTTTGGCATACTCTTTCCAACATTTCGGCCGGTATCTCACGAATAAATGCTTCAATGTTGTCTTCCAATGCGTCAATTGAAGCGGGCTTGTCTGTATAGACATGAGCTTTAACATAGCCCCACAAAAAATAGTCTAAAAGCGTTAAATCGCACGATCTAGGCGGCCAATTGACCGGTCCCGAACATGAAATAAAATGTTCTCCGAACTCGCCTCTCAATAAGTCCATTGTTACGCGTGCTGCGTGGCATGTGGCACCGTCTTGTTGAAACCACATGTCATGCAAGTCAAGATCTTGTATTTTGGGCAAAAAAAAAGTTGGATATCATCTCACGGTAGCGCTCACCATTCACAGTTACGTTACGATTTGCAGCATCTTTGAAGAAGTGCGGTTCAATGATGCCACCAGCCCATAAACCGCACCAAACTGTGACTTTTTCTGGATGCATTGGTAGCTTTTGCAATGCTTCTGGCTGATCTTCACTCCAAAATCGACAGTTCTGTTTATTTACGTATCCATTGAGTCAAAAATGAGCTTCGTCGCTGAACACAATTTTTCGATAAACAAGTGGATCTTCGGCCAACTTTCCAAGAGCCCATTCACCAAAAATTCTGCGTTGCGGTAGGTCGTTCGGCTTCAATTCTTCCACCAGCTGTATTTTGAAAGGCTTCACACGGCGACGAATCGATAATTGATGGTCATTATTAACACTGGCCGATACAGCTGCGATATTTTCTTCAGTTCGCACTCTTCGTAAGCGTGTTGGTAGTTTAATGACCAACAATGTAAACTTGGTGCGGAATTTAGTCACAATAGCCCGAATAGCCGCTTCAGCTGGTCGATTAAACTGAGCATAAAATGGAAGAAGCGCGCGATGTACTTTCTTAACAGAGCACGCATTTCGATAATAAAATTCAATGATTTGCAAGCGTTGTTCGTTTGTAAGACGATTCATGGTTAAATTATAGACCAAACTGAAGATGTTTGACAGTGAAACAAAACACGAAACTGTCAACATTTCTACTAAAATCTCCAGTTTTTTTACGGTATTTAAACCAACGATGATATTTGAAGAACCTCTGCTTCCTTACTTGATTGCTGATTATGATCCTTCAGTCAGCTTTAGGGTCCAGGTTTTGCTATCCATGAGTGCCGAAAGCTTGAGTATACCGTCCACTCTGAACGACAGATTTAAGAAACTTTTCACGGCAATTTTTTTTATTTTCAGAGTCTTTTTGCCAGAAGACTGCTGAGAGGAAGTCACAAAAAAATTATTTCGTTTTGCTTTAGATGTTGGAGTTATACTTTGAACCTTAGACTCTCGTCTAATAAATCAACAAACTACCCACTATTCTGCGTTGGCTACAGGGTACATATCCCGGGCTCAATACTTACATTGCATTGCCAAGATTTATAAAGTTTTCATGCTTGTCTGTCCTTGAAACACTCCCTATATGAGCGATCCGTGTCAGTATACTGTCCAGTATTATTTCCACATATTTTGTCTTCACTTTCTGTCCTATTATTACATTCTAGGGTCGAATACTCTTCCATAGATAGGTATGTAGGTTGAAAGGGAAGAAAAGGTCTCATGCGAATCAGTGTATCAAGAAGGCTAGTTGTGTCCACATCTCTGAGAGTCTGGTAGGGTACCATCCCCAAAGTGTGGCGATCTCGAGCACTCAATAGCTGGGGCAATGATATAATAAGTTTTCCAATGTCAAAGGCTTCTAAATAAAAATTCTGGTGTATTATACAAGGACTCCAATATTACTCCAATATACTGTTACATAAATCGAAATGTCCTAATATCGTTTAACAATAAAAACGATAAACAAAAGCCACCAGCTACACCAACACAATACACACGACACAAATGCACACTAATGAACGTGTTGATTATCTAAAGCTGCAGACACACATATGTACAACGAACCTGGTTGCATCGGGTACCAACAACAACATGAAATGAAAGTATGTGACAAAAAGGGATGGGCAACGTATAAGCAAGGTACACAAACAACAATGTAGTAGCAATAGAGCTCTCGAGAAGGCGAGAACAACATCGAGAACGTTCGTCATACTGATTGCGTGCGTATATAAAAGGGCAAGACAAGGCCAGCAGTCGGCCAGTAATAATTCAGTCAGCCTTGTGTGAAGACGCGTTGCGGTTTGAACGTACAAATGGTATTGCTTGCAAAAAGGTTGTAAGCAGAGAAGATCTAACGAACAGTTGTTAATGTTAACGCGGACAGAAGTGTGAAATAGAATAGTGTACAAGCAAATTATTGTTGTATCGTTAAGTTGTATAAGGTGGCACACAAAAGTAGTGTAAAGAATAAACACATATTTGTTTTTACTTGGTTTGCAATTAACGAACTCATATTTAAACGTTTTTAAAAAGGTAAAAACGTAACAGTAGTATATGTCCTTTGCAATGGAGTCCTTTAACAGTTTTTCTCTCACACTGCCACAATAACTTTTTCGTTACGAAAGAGGAGACCTCGAATGAGGTGAGTGATAATGTTTGCTGGGTTATGATGTTGTTAATTGTTGTTAATATTATTTCAAATTGAGCAATTATTTTATTGTGTATTAAAAATTCATTTCATTTTTGTGCTTTTAAATATTTACTATGAAAAAATAAAAATGAAAATATTTGTTTTAACGCTCTTATGAAATCATTAAAGTATGACAAGAATTTTTCTTATCAGTAGTCACTACAACACGGTGATTGTAAAATCTGAAGTCCAAATGAAGTGATGCTGTCTGCCGGCTGCTGTTGTAATAAATTCTTGTCAGTAGATTTACTCATAAAAGATGCCTAGCAATAGATGGTAAATAAGATATGAACACGTTAAAATGCTTTAAAAAATATTCAAATTGAAGCCACATTTCATACGTATTTGAATACCAAAATTTCAATATTTTTTTTGCCATTTTTCTTGCAATATTTTTGGTTGGGTTTGTGGTTTTTATGGTTTGAAATCTTTTTCATATTTTTTTTTTTCAATTTTGTTGTTTTTTTTATAAACATTTTAACCAATAATTTTAACTATTATATGTATGTATGTGCGTCATAAAAATAAAAAAAAAATTCATTTTTATTTTTTTCTTAAATTTTGCCGCTTGCATTGGCTTTGATGTGGAATGACTCTTATGAAAATATTAAAAAACTTTTAAATAATAATAAATGATAACATTTATGGAACATCAAATTTAAATTTTTGTGGTTAAATGTTGTGCAAAAAACTTAAATGTTAAAAGCGTTCCCAAGAAAATTAGATCATGTTGCAGGAAGTCTAATATTGAACACACAAACACAAATAGATTGCCACACAAAAATGATTTGAAAACCTTTTTTTTTTACCAAAATCTGTATTGAAAACAGGGTACGATACCCTGTAAAAAAAAATAAAAAAACTCCTTTCGAACAATTTTTATCATCGATTTTGTGAAACCTTGGTACAAAAAAATTAAACACATTTTTTATATTTGAAACAAACTTTATAAAACCAAATATAAACCGTCTTTAAAGATAACATTTCTGGCGAACAGCTACTATGTCATTAGTGCAGGACATCTAGGTTTTCTAAGCGCAAAACTCCTGCAATTCGAGCTACGGAGTTTGAATTTGCACCATTATGCGGATGGATGATGCATCAAACCATTCTAATCCAACTCTTTAATTTTCTGCTGGATAATAAAGCACCGTGTGGTGTGCCGTAGTCTAGTAGGTGGTGTGTTGCCTTATTAGACGTGAGGCCACGGTTCAAACCTTAGGTCAGACATCTCCTCCAAAACGAAGCACTAAAAATATTTCAGCGATTTCCTCTCAACAAATTTCTCCCAAATACTCTGGGAATAAATAAACTTGCCATGAAGAGGGTTCAAAAATTGACTTTAAAGTGTAGGTCCCACCACTGTTGTGTAAAATTAACACAAACAACATAAGTGTTATGAGAAGCTAGGTTGTTATCCTGATGAAGGATGTATGTGTATAAATGTTATGTGGCATTGATATTGTTACGTTTTTTACCTTTTTAAAAACGTTTAAATATGAGTTCATTAATTGCAAACAAAGTAAAAACAAATATGTGTTTAATTTCAGTTAAACTCTCTTTATTCTTTACTCTACTTTTGTGTGCCACCGTATACAACTTAACGATACAACAATAATAATCTGTTTATTAATTAGTTCACACAATTATTCGCTAGATCTTTACAACCACGACTTATTTTATTCACACGCAACTTCACACAAGGCTGACTGAATTCTTACTGACTGCTGCCTGCTTTGTCCAGCCCTTTTATAGTTCGACACAACCAGTCTAACTTGAAGTGGAATGTTCGTCATCTCGCCTTCTCAAGAGCTCTATTGCTAATACATTGTTGTTTGTGTACTTTGCTTATGTTGTCTATCCTTTTTTGTCACATACATGTTGTTGTTGGTACCAGGCGCAACCAGGTTCGTCGTACATATGTGTGTGTGCAGCTTTAGATAATCAACACGTTCATTGTATTCTTAGTGTTAGTGTGTATTTGTATCGTGTGGCTTTTGTTTATCGTTTTTGTTGTTAAACGATATTAGGTCGTTTCGATTTGCATAACAATATGATGGAACCACAACTCCCTTTTTCTGTTGATCAATTTTTGTCGTTTTAAATGTCATGTTTGCTTCAATATCCTTAATTGTTGACAGCAAGGATTAGAATCCGTTGTTTGATTAGGTTATAGAAGCTAATAATGAACAATTCCTCTCCATTCTCACGACACATACAACATTCGTGGCGATCCCAGCTATTCCACTGTCTGTGATGATTTACCCTGAAGCAATCACTTCGGGCATAATTTGACACTACAATCCTTCAGTTAGGATTACGACCTAGCCACTGATGTTGTGTGTGCTAATTTTATACATGAGCGAAGGGACCTACAGTTTAAAGTCGATTTCGAACGACAAAAGTTTTTAAGTTTCTCATGGCAATTTGATTTTATTCTCAGAGTTTTTGCCAGAAATCTGCTGAGAGGAAATCGGAGAAGAAATATTTGTTCATATTTTAGTTTTGTCGGAGATGTCTTGACCTGGGGTTTGAACTGAGGCCTCACGTCTATTCACGTCTATTATTTTCAGAGTTTTTGCCAGAAATCTGCGGAGAGGAAATCGGCAAAGAAATATTTCATTTCATGTTTTCGTTTTGATGTCTGACCTAGGGTTTGAACCGAGGCCCCCTATCGGACAGGGAAAAAGTTGCGCGGTCTTAGGTTACAAGTTAAATAATCGTACATACGTTAACGCAATGAAAAGTGTTTTGTGATTAAGCAGACGTACATGGATTACATCTCGTCTCAATCTAGTCTTGGTAGAAGATTTTATGCCAGAACTCCAAGCATACATACGTAATTGGTCATTACAACCCTTTAGTCAAGATTATGGACCTAGTTTCTCACATCACACTTATTGTGTGTGTTAATTTTATACATGAGTGGCGGGGACCTACAGTTTAAAGTGGACTCCGAACGACAGATTTTTGAGAAACTCATAGAGTCTTTGCCAAAAATCTGCTGAGAGGAAGTCGTTGAAAAAATATTTTTGTTCTTATTTCGTTTTGCTAGTGATGTCTGACCTTGGTTTGAAATCTGGCTTTACGTCTCATAAGCCAACACACTACCTACTAAACTACGGCGGCAGCAGGGAGGATTATCCCAATCCATCGTCTGCACCAGGCATTCAATAGAAGTCTACATGAACGATTCTAGACTTCAGAACAAGTTAGTTCATGAAATTTTTCTCTGAAGGATTTAATCTTAGGAAATCGCATTCGAAATCTTAACCTTGGCAATCGAAAGATTACAACCTTTGCATCTAAATTCATCTCATTTAGCTTTTTTGAGGTTAAAAAAACTTTGAAAGCTTTTGAACTTTGAATCTCTAAAGCTTTAAGCTTTAAAAACTTTTCTCTTCCAAAAGTATTTTTTGCTGGGTTATCATAATTAATCACACATTTTTTTTGGCAACAAGTGCAGCTGCTCACTCTTCTGAAAGCTTTCAGTTCAAATTAGTTGAGACATAAAACTCTGGAGAAGAGAAAAGCCTTCAAACGTAGAAATCCTTTCGATATTTTATTTTCTTTTAATTAAAAGGCGGCAAATCCAATTAAATGTGCTGTGCGCAGACAAGAAAACATTCTTTTTATTTTCGTTTTCTTTTGATTTTTGATTCTTTCTGCCTTTTTCATCTTCTTGACCCAATTAGCCCAGGTTAACAAAATATCTGGAAAAAAAAGAATGAAGAAAAAAAAAGAACTCAAAAGAAATGAACGCTTGAACTTGATTTTAAATGTCAGATTATGGCGCCCGTTTAAGCGAAATTTCAAAATAAACAGGCTGGGCGACTTGAGTTTATTTTTTTTTTCTTTTTTTGGGATTTTTTCTTTCGTTTTTTCAATTTGAAATCGATCGATAGATTGCTTTTGGGCTTCATTGCTTGTTTTTTATTTTTTGATTTTTGTTTTGATTTTTATGGGTATGGTTGAGGGTTTAATTTTAGATTTCTTAGGAAATTTTATTCTTTTTTTTCTCGTTTTTTTTTTAATTCAAAAAATTCATATTTTTTTGCCAAGAATGATAGTCCTTGTTTGCCATATCGTGTGCTATAAATTTCTGTCAAATTTTATTAATTTATGGTTGGTATTGAGGAAAAAAACAACTTTTTTTATTGTTGTTGTAAACGATAAAAGTGTGAATAATTTTTGGGGAAAAAATCGATTTTTTTTTTAATTTTTATTTATTTGCTAAATAGGCCTTCAATCGAAAAAAAAAAACTTTTTCCTGTATTACGTAATTTAATAAAAAAAAATGATTCTTTTGTCATGGTGTGAAAAACTGTGTAAAATACTTAAAACTCTTTAAATAGGCCTCTAGACAAAATTACAAGATTTTCACGTACGAATTTCTAGTTCAATCTCCTTCCTGGGTTACGTTTTCAAGTTTCTGAATTTGGTTTCATAGAAAAATAATTAAAATCCACCACCACCGACGTGGTAGAATGGTGTAAGGAAGGCTACTCAAAGGCTTTGAGTCATCTGATCATCGTTAAGAGTCAGAATATCTGAACTTAGGCCTTCATACATACATAACTGGTCCTTACAACCCTTCAGTCAGGATTACAATCTAGCTTCTCACACCACTTATGATGTGTGCGTTAATTTTTATACAAGAGTGGCGGGACCCATAGTTTAAAGTCGACTCCGAACTACAGATTTTTGAGAAAATTTTCATGGCAATTTTATTTTAACGCTCAGAGATTTTGACCCAAATCTGCTGAGAGGAAGTCGCCGAAGAAATATTTTTCGTATTTCGTTTTGATGTCGAACCTGGGGTTTGAACCGTGGCCTTACGTCTAATAAGCCAACACATTACCTACTAGACTACGGCGACTTAGGCCTTCATTGTCCTTTATTAATTTTTCTCTCCGAAAAATTGCTTCAATTTATGTGTCTGTTGCAGAAACTGGCATGTATTTTATTAGCAACATTGTCTCCATTCTTATAGGCTTCCGCACAACCTATTTTATTAGAGGGATACAGGTATCAAAGCGGGAAATCTACTATCAGAAGGCGTATTACTCTTATTCTTCTGCAGCACTGCCCTCAATCTATATAAAGTGTCCCTGTGTCTTCTCCCATCTATTGCCCTGACAAACTTTGGAATGCTGTTCAGTGGTAATAATTCTCCGCCCAGCGCCTGATACGTATCCAAGTATCTCTTTATGGGATGCATAAATACCTCACAGAGTCCAACTGCGAGTTCGTATAATTCATGCTGCACATCACAGAATTTACATAATGGGCTCAGACGATTCCTGCCCTGAAGAAATGTTCCCACACGGTCAAAAGACCGATAATTAATCGCAAACTGCTCCTGATGTATGACGGAAAACTTCAGTCGTCGTATTTAGAACTTTAGAACGCCTCAAACTTATTTGCTTTGAGCAAAGCCTCATGCTTTTTCTATTTTTCAATTGACTAGGTTTACCTTTTGAAACATCTCTTGCCACTTTACTGAAAGGTGGTGTTGAAGATCGTCCTCTTTACGTTTGACCCCAAAAACTCTCGCTTCTGTTCTGCTCTCGACCTCTCCGTATTCCACAGGATGCTGCAGAGCCTTTGGGCTACTCAATTCACTTTTGTTACAAACTTGCTTTATCTGCGATAGTTAAGAAGGGGAGCAGTAAACGGCGCGAAAATCCCTGATAAAATTTGTATAAGAATTGTCTCCCATCTCACCCATCTCACCACAGTGGCCAAAGCTCTATTCTTTGCATAGAGTCCCATTTACTTACTTAATTAGTCATTACAACTCTTTAATAACGAGTAATAATTGGCTTCTCACACTACCTATACTGTTTGTGTTGATTTTATCCATGAGTGGATGGGACCTAAAGTTTAATGTCGATTCCGAACGACAGATTTCAGAAACTTTTCATGGCATAAGAAATATTTTTCTTCATATTTCGTGTTGTTCGAGATGTCTCAGCTGGGGCTCGAACCACAGGTTTGCGTTTAATAAGCCAATACACTATCTGCTAGACTACAACGACTTTACTCACCGATTTATCAGGTCACACAATTCGCTAGTGAATCTTGTATGAAAAGCTGTGAATTTCGCAAAGAATCTTACATTCTGGGCAATCTCTGTTGTGTCCATTAGATCGTGTGTGTGGATTTTTGCCATCCATCTTGATATCGTAGGTTCTATATCCCTTCTATTTAACCCCCTAGCTATGACATTGTTGAATGCAGCGCCTATGGCAAGAAAACTGCTTATTTAGCATTTAATGGTCCTTCGGTTCAGACCTGCTGAAGTTGAAGTTTTTCTTTTGAGGCGGGGGATTCCTTTCACATTCATGGCCAATCTCTGTTGTGTCGATTAGATCATGTGTGTGGAATTTTGCCATCCATCTTGATATCATAGGTTCTATACCCCTTCTATTTAACCCCCTAGCTATGATATTGTGAGGAGTAATATTGAATATGGCGTCTGTATAGCAACAAAACTGCTGTTTTAGCATTAAATGGTCCTTCGGTTCAGACCTGCTGAAGTTGAAGTTCTTCTTTTGAGGCGAAGGATGCCTTTCACATTCATGGCCAATCTCTGTTGTGCCCAATAGATCGTGTGTGTGGAATTTTGCCATCCATATTGCTATCATATGTACTATATCCCTTCCATTTAGCACCCTACCTATGATAATATCGAATGTAGTGTCTATAGCAACAAAACTGCTGTGTTAACATTAAATGGTCCTTCGATCCAGTCACAGGTTGAAGTTCAAGTTGTTCTTTTGAGGCGAGGGATGCCTTCCCTGAATGTCTGTTTGTTTGTATTTTTCTCACACCGCATGACAAATTGTTTTAAAGCCTCTAACAACGCGATATGGTCTAAACAAACAAGAGTCACTCACTCATTCGTTCACTTATTTCATTTGATACTGAAATAAATCATTTGGGACGACGATAACAAATGATTCCGAAAGATTTACATAAAATGTGTAAAAATTCATCTGTGTATCATAGAAGACGATAACAAAGAAGAAAAATTAAGAAAAAAATTAAGTTTGAATGTAATTTGAGATTTTTTATTGGCAAAACACAAAAACAAATGAAAACATCCATCAAATCTATGCTGGCAAGTAAACGAAACGCAAGACAATGGAATTAAACTTGAAAAATACAAAAAAAAAAACAGAAAGAAACAGAAAAAAGCGTTCAAACTTAAAACCGAAAACGATCTAAAAATCCCAACAACAACAAATCAACTATTTTTGCCGCCAAATTTCAAAAGGAAACTACTTTTTTTGGTTAGTTTGGGTAACGTTTATGTAGAGTGTCTGTCTGTTTGTCTCTGCAGTTTATTTTTACACTCAAAAAAGAAATTCGTAAGACTATGGCAGATAGAAAATCCAAATTTTTTCTTACGGGAGTTGAAGTCGTGTAAGAAGAAATTTTATTTGAAATTGAAGAGATTTTTTTCCATGTGTGTGAAGATAAATTCGAATTTAAAAACCAAAGACACAAACGCACACTTTTAGCAGCGCCACTTCTTGCCTCTAACAGGTTAGACTTTGCTATTAACAGAGCAATGTTAACTGTTTAACAGTGGCAAAGGTATGGGATCTATATCCCATCCATTTAACATCCTAGCTCCGGTATTGTAAGGATTATTATTGAATGCGGCGACTATATCAAGAAAACTGCTTATTTAGCTTTAAATGGTCCTTCGGTTCAGTCCTGCTGAAATTGAAGTTCTTCTTTTGAGGCGAAGGATGCTTTTCACATTCATGGCCAATCTTTGTTGTGCCGATTAGGTCATGTGTGTGGAATTTTACCATCCATCTTGATATCATAGGTTCCATCTACTTTTCCAATTTTCGCAAATCTCAAAATTATGCCAGCTATTCCACTACCACGATTCGAAAGAGTATCCTCTGGAGTACCATTTGCATATAGTCTGTATGAATTACTATATCCTATATGTTCCCGAATGGCCACAGATCTTCATGGGAATTTTTTTATATATTTATGGCTTAAAATCGATTTTTTCAAAATTGAAAACCTCAACTCTCAAATTTATTCCAGCTATCCCACTACCACGATTCGATAGAGTATCCTCTGGACTATCATTTGCATATGGTCGTGTTGGTGTACAATTTCCTATATGTTCCCAAATGGCCACTGATCGTCTACAGAATTTTCCAGAAAAATTGATATTTTCGAAGTCAATTTTCTCAACACCATATCACTTTGTATGCGATTATGTTGCTGATTATATTAAGCGGCCTTGGAACCTTCCTTTGCATATAAAGGGTGTTTTTTATAGAGGTATAGAACTTGAAGTTGCAATAAAACAACGATGGATTATTCGATTGATATGAATTTGATTTATCCGAAAGATAATCTTGTGGCATTACATTTTAAATATGATTTCTGGCATATGACCGCCAGGGCTGGCGCGGATGTAGTCCAATCTGGACGTCCAATTTTCGATGACTTTTTCCAACATTTGTGGCCGTATATCGGCAATAATACGGCGAATGTTGTCTTCCAAATGGTCAAGCGTTTGTGGCTTTACCGCATAGACCAATGACTTTACATAGCCCCACAGAAAGTAGTCTAGCGGTGTTAAATCACAAGATCTTGGAGGCCAATTCACAGGTCCAAAACGTGAAATTAGGCGGTCACCAAACGTGTCTTTCAATAAATCTATTGTGGCACGAGCTGTGTGACATGTTGCGCCGTCTTGTTGAAACCACATCTCCTGGACATCATGTTTATTCAATTCAGGAATGAAAAAGTTAGTAATCATGGCTCTATACCGATCACCATTGACTGTAACGTTCTGGCCACCATCGTTTTTGAAAAAGTACGGACCAATGATTCCACCAGCCCATAAAGCGCACCAAACAGTCAGTTTTTCTGGATGTAACGGTGTTTCCACATACACTTGAGGATTACCTTCACTCCAAATGCGGCAGTTTTGTTTGTTGACGTAGCCATTCAACCAGAAGTGCGCTTCATCGCTAAACAAAATTCGCTTATGAAAATCGGGAACAACGGTAATCTCGTTTTGCGCTATTTGCAAGCGTCGTTCAGGCGTGAGCCTATTCATGATGAATTGCCAAACCAAACTGAGAATAAATCACTTGACAGCTGTTAAATCGGTCGCCATCTTGAAAAGTAATGCCAACTTAAAGTTCTATACCTCTATAAAAAAACACCCTTTAGTATGGTACTCACAGACCGAGAGTATTTCCCAAAACTAGCACCTAAACAAGTGGGTTTGTTCAGATCGAAACTGTTAAATAGCTAACAGTGCTCTGTTAAGGGCAAATTTTGTTCTGTTAACGCCAAATGTGGCGCTGCTAAAATTTATGGATTAAGTCTTGGATTTTCAAATTCGAATTTATCTTCACACACAAATTTTTTTCTTGTGGTGTTGGCGGCAAAACTCTAACTTCAGGGCCAGTCAGTCAGTCATTCTAAGCACATTACAGGCAATAGTTTTCGGTGTTTGTTTTAAAGCCAAAAAAAAAAAAACACAAACAACATGAAGTTTTTTTCTTTTCCTTTTTTTTCTAAACTTATTTAACAATTTATTACGTCACGTTTTCTGTCTGTAAAATATATTTATTTGGAGCTGAAAAAACAAACTTAAACGCATGTATAGTTAGTCCCCCTCTTCTCCAATATCATCTTAATGATGTTCATCAGTTCATCTAAAACATGATTATTATCATCATCACATTAAAGTGTATATTAGTCTACGATTTGTTTACTTTTTTTACAGGCCTTACCCCCCCTACCCTTACCTCCTCTTTTGTAATATTTTTATTTATTGGAAAACAAAATTTTTTTTTGTTTCTTCCAAATTTAGGGGTCATTATGTTCTAATTTGGTCATGACTACTATTTGTTTAGTTTTATGGCCTGTCTGTCTGTCTGTCTGTCTTCTCTTTTTGTTGTTGTTGTTGTTGTTCCCAGAATTATAATTTTTAAGTTTTAAATTTATTTCACTTGGTTTTCTAAAAAAAAACCTTTTTTTCCATAAGGTTATTGAAGGTTTATGTTGTAAACTGTTGTTGTAAGTAATTTTGGGCTGTTTTTGTTGTCTTCCAAGAGGAAGTGCTTTAATGAGGAAATTATTTCCACAAAAAAAAAAAAGCTTTTTTTATTATTATTGTTGTTGTAAATAAAGCACTTTAAAGTCTATAAAACCACCTCACCAAGCTAATGAAAGTTCGGGGGCATATTTTTCCTAAGGTAGAGAGTTTAGTTGAAAGTAACGGGTGATTGTTTAGCTGTTATCTCTTTGGCAACACTGGTTTAAACAGCTGACGCACGTTTCGTGTTTTGTTTCACTGTCAAACATCTTCAGTTTGGTCTACAATTTAACCATGAATCGTCTTACAAACGAACAACGCTTGCAAAACATTGAATTTTATTATCAGAATGCGTGCCCTGTTAAGAAAGTACATCGCGCGCGCTTCTTCCATTTTATGGTCAGTTTAATCGACCCACTGAAGCAGCGGCTATTCGGGCTATTGTGACTAAATTTCGCACCAAATTTACATTGTTGGACATTAAACCACCAACACGCTTACGTAGAGTGCGAACTGAAAAAAATATCGCAGCTGTATCGGCCGGCCAGTGTTAATGATGACCATCAATTATCGATTCTTCGCCATTCGCAGCAATTAGGCCTCTGTTACTCAACAACGTGGAAAATTTTGTGGAAGGATTTAGGTGTGAAGAATTTCAAAATACAGCTGGTGCAAGAATTGAAGCCGAACGACCTACCGCAACGCAGAATTTTTGGTGAATGGGTTCTTGAAAAGTTGGCCGAAGATCCACTTCTTTATCGAAAAATTGTTTTCAGCGACGAAGCTCATTTTTGGCTCAATGGATACGTAAATAAGCAGAATTGTCGATTTTGGAGTGAAGATCAGCCAGAAGCATTGCAAAAGCTACCAATGCATCCAGAAAAAGTCACAATTTGGGGCGGTTTAAGGGCTGGTGGCATAAGTGGACCGTACTTCTTCAAAAATGCTGCGAATCGTAACGTGAATGGTGAGCGCTACCGTGAGATGATATCCAACTTTTTTTTGCCCCAAATGCAAGAGCTTGACTTGCATGACATGTGGTTTCAACAAGACGGTGTCACATGCCACACAGAACGCGTAACAATGGACTTATTGAGAGGCGAGTTCGGTGAGCATTTTATTTCACGTTCGGGATTGGTCAACCGGCCGCCTAGATTGTGCGATTTAACGCCTTTAGACTATTTTTTGGTGGGGCTATGTTAAAGCTCATGTCTATACAGACAAACCCGCTTCAATTGATGCATTGGTAGACAACATTGAAGCATTTATTCGTGAGATACCGGCTGAAATGTTGGAAAGAGTATGCCACATTTGAGGCGCAGTCGCGGTCAACATTTGCATGAAATAATCTTCAAATATTAAATTATATGGACTCAAAATAAATAAATTATATCGATTCAAATAAAGATTTCATGAATTTTTCTGAATTTTATGTTTTTTTTTTTTTAAATTTTTCCTAAAGCTCTTAAAAAATCACCCCTTACTACCTTCATGGATCATAGAATAGAATAGAACACATGATTTGAGGCAAGCAGCTTAAAGAACGAAAATGTAATGGTCTTCTGAATAGGTTAAGGTTGCCTTCAAATTGTATGTATTTCTCCACAAATGTGAAGCCTGACTGTGGATAAACTCTCTTGATGGAATTGAACGGTATGGCAGGGCTCTGTATAACCAGAAGTTGCCTCCAAACTAGAGTTATTTCCCCATAAATGTAAAGCCTAGTTGTGGATAATCTCTTGCTGATATGAATTGAGTTGGGCATTGATTGCCAAGATAATGTAGATAACAGAATTCTGATGGTTAAAGCCACATTTGAAGAATATGTCACAAAAATCGCCTTAGTCTAGTAGGTAGTGTGTTGACTTACAACAGGTGGTTTAAACCTCAGCTTAGACATACCCCGAACTCCCTCTTTTACTGTATCCTGGATCAAACCAATATTAGACTCTATATCTGCTTTCCAACGAGCCTGACTTATATAAAAGAATGAAGCAATTTGGAGAACCATTCGTCGTAGTCGAGTAGTTAGTATGTTGGCTTATTAGATCTGAGGTCACGGTTCAAACCCCAGGTCAGGATATCTTCAACTAAACGAAATATGAAAAAATATGTTTTAAGCGACTTTCTCTCAGCAGATTTCTGGCAAGAACTCTGGGAGTAAATAAAATTTCCATCTGAAAAATCTGTCGCTCATAAACTTTAAACTAAACTCCACCACTTGTGCATAAAATTAGCACACACAACATCAGTGGTGTGAGAAGCTAGGTCGTAATCCTAGCTGAAAGGTTGGATTGATCAATTTATGTATTCGTATGTATGTATGTACCATTATATATGTGGAATAAGGATGGGTAGAAGACAAATGTTAGGACGTTAGCAGGGGCGTTGGCCCCGCATAATGAAGTATTCCGGGTCCATATAGAAATTTAAGGATATCTTTCAAGTGTAAGTCTATACCATCGACAGATGTTTCAGGTCGCCATCCAACACTCTCATTACCCTAGGCTTGAGCCCAGATCATAGCGGAATTCATGGTAATAAGCAGGTAAAAGAGGTTTCTAACGGGGAGAGCTTCCAGGCCAATGAACCTGTCTATACATGCTGAATCGCCTAAGAAGGGGTCAACCACTGCCCTATGCTTGAGTACAGATTATATGGGAATACACGGTAATGACCAGGCAGATGTGATTTCCAATGGGGAGAGCTTCCACGCCAATGAAACTGTCTATACATGCTGAATAGGCCAGGGAGGTGCAAATTGGGTCATTCCCTACCCCATGCTTGAGTCCAGATTATGTGGGAATTCACGGTAATGACCAGGTAGATGTGATTTCCAATGGAGAGAGCTTCCTGGGCAATGAAACTGTCTATGCGTATTGAATCGGCTAGGGAGGGTCAAATTGGGTCATACCCTACCTTATGCTTGAGCCCAGTTTATGTAGGAATTCACGGTAGTGAGCAGGCAGATGAGGTTTCTAATGGAGATGAGGTTTCCTATGGATTGGGATGAGGTTTTTGGTGGAAGGGAAGATGGAGGGTGGAGGAGCAAACTGGCAGACAGTCTAAACTTTTGCTGATAATTGAAATAAAACATGACTTGGGGTCTGCATCAGACTATGCAGAAGTACAGGGTGGCTGATATGTATTGCAACCAACTTCAGGTTGTTATCATTTATAAACCGCTCGTCTGACAGCTGACAGATTTATTCCAGTGGCAGTTCATTTTATTATTTACAAGCTTACAAAAGCATTTTGATCTTTTGCATTCAGAAAAAAAGTTATTCGTGATGGAACTCAAGCGTGATAGTGTGATTGCTTTATATTTGGCTGGAAAACCACAGGTGGCTATCGTTAGAGCCCTCCAGCATTTAAATGTGAATAAATCTTTTATTTCTCGTACCATTGCTCATTACCGTGATACTGGCAGTGTTGCATTGTGTCCAAAAAGTGGACGAAAAAAAACGGTAACAACACCAGAAATGATTCGAAAAGGGAAGGCCAGATTTGATCGAAATCCACGCCGCAGTGGTAGAAAAATTGCTCGTGAGCTGAACATATCGCGAGAACGGATGCAACACATATTGAAAAATGAGCTTGGACTAAAGCCATTGAAGTTCCAAAGAGTGCAAGGAGTTACTTCGCTTGCACGAAAGTGGCCAGTTACCGAATTTGGTTTTCTCCGATGAGAAGCCATTCCAAATTGAGCAGTTTGTGAACAAACAAAATGATCGGGTTCACTTGCCAAAAAGGTCAGCTGAAAATATGCACCTGCGATTGGCCACCAGAACTCAAGCGTAGCCGATGGTGATGGTGTGGGCCGCCGTAACGGCCGATGGTCGCTCCCCGTTCGTATTCATCGACCGTGGGGTCAAAATAAATGCCGAACATTATCGGGAAAATGTCTTAAAGACAGTATTGAAGCGCCCTGGGCAGACAAATATTTCGGCCGCAGACCATGGACATTCCAACAGGACTCAGCACCACCGCACTCAGCATGCGTCAACCAAGAATGGCTTAAAAAGGAGGTTCCTTGCTTCATTTCTACCGCACAATGGCCACCAAAATCTCCGGATCTCAATCCGTTGGACTTTTGCGCCTGGGGCATTTTGGAGAGTAAGGTTCTCACTAAAAAAGTACCAAAGTGTCGATCATCTCAAGACGGCGCTTCGCCGGGAATGGGCCAAAATACCCCAGAGCCACTTTCGTGCAGCCTGTGATGGCTTTTTCGGCCGTTTGACGGCCATAATTCGTACCAAAGGTGGCCAATTCGAACAAATCTAAACTGATTCTAAAATTTGAAGTTATTTCCAACATTTTTTGCTTTTGAACAATAAAATTAAAAAAAATTAAAAAAATATAGCGCTTTACTTTGTTGCATTACATATCAGCCACCCTGTAGTAGTACATAAGTATTAATGGAAGTATCTTAACTTAACTGGACTCTGTAGGCTCAAAGATTCTAATGATCATCTAGACCCTAATATGTAGTTTCTGTTGACAGTAATAATGAATCACCACAACACAAAGTTGCAATTTGTATGACGTTAATGCATATCAGAGAGTGAAAGAACGCGATGTTAATACTAAAGTGTTCGCCAAATAACTTTTTTTTTTGAAAATGCTTTAAAAAAAAACTACTGAATATTTTCTCAAATTTCTTTTTTTATTTGAAAGTACAATCCTTCCGGTTAATAATGGAAAATAATTTCATTCAAATGGCTGCCTCGGCTGGCCATGCAGTAGCCTACACCAGAAGATGCCGATTTTGGCAGAAAAAAAAAATCATCATTTCAGATGAAGCTCCTTTTGATCTTGGCGGGTATGTAAGCAAGCAAAATTGTCGCATTTGGGGCACAGAAAACCCGCACGCATACATTGAAAAGCCGATGCACCCAAAACGAGTCACTGTTTGGTGTGGATTTTGGTCCAGAGGCATAATTGGGCCAGTTTTCTTCGAAAATGAGCAAGGAGTGGCCGTTACAGTCAATGGTGATCGTTATCGGGCCATGTTGAACGAATTTTTGTTCACAGAAATTGAAGAGGAGGATATTGGCAACATTTGGTTTCAACAGGATGGCGCTACGTGCCACACAGCCAAAGCTACACTCGATGTTTTGCGCCCTGTTTTTGAAGATCGCATTATCAGCCGCAGAGCTGATGTCGTTTGGCCACTTCGGAGCTGCAATTTGACACCGTTGGACTATTATTTGTAGGGTGTCGTCAAAGATAAGTGTTACGCCGACAAGCCAGAGACAATTGACGCTTTAAAGGACAATATTCGTGAAGCCATTGGTGAAATACAGCTGCACACAATCGATAATGTGCTTAAAAATTGGACCGATCGTGTAGCCTACTGCATGGTCAGAAGAGGCAGCCATTTGAATGAAATTATTTTCCATTATTAACCGGAAGGATTGTACTTTCAAATAAAAAAAGAAATTTGAGAAAATATTCAGTAGTTTTTCTTTTAAAGCATTTTCAAAAAAAAAAAGTTATTTGGCGGACCCTTTACAGGTTGAGTCAACTTTATGTTCCTGGTCCTTAATGTATGTATGTCTGCATGAATCAGTCTGCACGGATATTGAGACTGGAGTCGAAAATAATGGCCAACTGAAGAGCCGTATTGTTTCTTCGAAGATTACAGTTCGAATGCAGGGGGATATTTTTGAAAACATATTCATTTATTCTGTGAAAATTTTTACTTCTGCGTCTATCGATGGCAACATGAAATTCAGCAGACATATTTTCAATTGAAATCAGATTCCAATCACTTTGCTAACTGGACTTGTTGATAAGTTTACATTAAGTGGTATACTTGGCCTACAAACCAGGTTTTAATAAAATTCTTCGTTAAGAGTTTTACATGTCTCGCTTGAACATCTTTTCAAGCAGAGACTTTAACTGTATTAATGGGCCTCCGAAAAAAGCTTTTTGTAATCTTTAGTTCGGCTTTTAAGACAACATTGTGTTCAAATGCGATTGATTTTGTGTTATTTGAAAAGGCCGCAAGCTTTCTAAAGCCAATGTTTTAGAAAATTGTCATCGAAATTTATTTAATTTTCGGTTTCATTCATGATGATGATGATGGCTGATATTGAATAAACCTCCATTCACTATAATTAAAACGTTTATTTGGAATCATATGTATACATCGGGAATGCTAATGAACGTGATTTGAAATTTTGATAAATAATTTCAATTGATTGATCTTTTCGTTGAAATACAAGAACAAAACAGAAGTAGAAGAAGAAAAGCTTTTTGAAAAATTAATTCAAGAAAAAAGAGAAAATTGCTTTCCTGTCTTTCTCTCCCTCTCTCTCTATCTGTTTCCATAGCCATTAAACGAAAGTTAAAAATCTTAAACACTCTTTATCAATGATCGTAAAATCAACAAAGAAAACCAGTCGGTCAGTTAGTCAGTCAGTCAGTAAAGAAAATCTGGAGAAAGAGGGAAAAAAAAAGAAAAAAAAAGTTTAGCATGTTAAACATTTTAAACGTAATTACCTTTAATAATTTGTTGTTATAAAAACGACAACCAAAAACAAACAAAATCAAAGAAATTAAAAATCTTTAAAGAGATCTTAACAACAAAAACCCCATGATAATGATGAGGATGCCAGTGATGAGATGATCATGATGAGATAGAAAAATAAGAAAAATACGACAAAATCATGTTTTCAAATTGAAGACAATTTCAAAGACAAAGATTTCGTATGCATTTTATCGTTTAAACATGCACTTGGCTGGACAGACAGACTAGACTGACTAACTGACTGCCTCACTGACTGTTAAACCTTCACTTGCATGTGTACCTCTCTGCCACAGAAAGAATAAAATTTTTTCAGAAGCTTTTTTTCAAAATGCAATTCAAAAAAAAACGTATTTTCTCACACTCACTATCGTTTACGATTCTTCTTTTTTTCTTCTTTCCGTTTCTGGTTCTTCTTTGCTAAACGTTTGTTGTGTGCCCTATAGCCAGTAGGTTTTAAAAGAATAAAAAAAAAAACGAATTTTTTTTCGAATTTTTTAAAGATTTAAGTCTTCAATTGGTACTATTTTGTGAAAGGTACCTTTTTTCGAATATCCTCCTTAATTAATACAATGCATGGTACTTTTTGGAAACTAAAATCTTATAAAAAGTACCTTTTTGAAAAGAAAGAAGAAAAAAAAGAAGAAAAGAAAGAAAAAGTTTTTCAAAAATGTTCCCTATAAAAGTACTCGTTTAAAAAGGTACCTTTTCACAAAAGTACTCTTTTAAAAAGGTGCCTTTTACAAAAGTACTCTTTTAAAAAGGTGCCTTTTACAAAAGTATCCTTTTAAAAAGGTGTCTTTTACAAAAGTACCCCTTTAAAAAGGTACCTTTTTACAAAAGTACCCCTTTAAAAAGGTACATTTTCACAAAAGTACCCCTTTATAAAGTACTTTTTACAAAAGTACCCTTTTAAAAAAGTACCTTTTCACAAAAGTATCCTTTTAAAAAGGTGTCTTTTACAAAAGTACCCTTTAAAAAGTACTTTTTCACCCAAAGAACCCCTTTAAAAAGGTACCTTTTTACAAAACTACCATTTTAAAAAGTACCTTTCTATAAAAGTAAGTAAGGATCATCCAGCCCAAACTCCCCAGTCCCCCTAGATTTATATTCTAAATTTAGAGAGTTCCATCAGGATTGTAAAGGATGCTGTTCATAGTGTTCTCGCTCGCATTAATGAGAATGATGGGAAATGCTAGATTAAATAATAAACTTCTTCCTAATCCAAGTTACGCTAGGGGCCGCCCAGAACGCAGAAATGGCTCCCTGTTAGACAAGTCTCGTTGGAGACACAATAGCGATTCTCGCGGGCCACTGTACTTTTGGCAGACATGCCATGCCGCAAGACTTGGTATTTTAGCAAATAAGTTCTTTAGGAGTTGTGGGTCAGAAGAAGAGGAGCAAACTGTCTTTCCCTTCATGTGTCCGTGGCCTATTCTAATCATAAAAAACGAATGTTTTTGGGCTCTTATCTTCTTATTTTTTGATCATGCTCTCGAATATAATGATTGGGACCTCGGGTTAGTTTCCTCTAGGAAAAGTTTGATAACCAATTTGGCTGAATAAATATCAAAAATAAAAAGCTACGAAAGAAGTACTTCTTTAAAAGTACCAAAAAAACCCTTTCTGAAAGAATTTTTTGAACACATCGCTACCACTAAAAAAAGTACTTTTTGAAAAGTAGCAACATATACTTTTGCAAAAGCATTAGAAAAGTACTTTTCTTAAAGTACTTTTATAATAGAAAAGTACGTTTCTTAAAGTACTTTTATAATAGAAAAGTATTTTTCTTAAAGTACTTTTCTTAAAGTACTTTTCTTAAAGTACTTTTCTTAAAGTACTTTTCTTAAAGTACTTTTCTTAAAGTACTTTTCTTAAAGTACTTTTCTTAAAGTACTTTTCTTAAAGTACTTTTCTTAAAGTACTTTTCTTAAAGTACTTTTCTTAAAGTACCTTTTTAATACCTTCTGCAAAAAAAATTTTAACATTTTTATATTTTTTATTGACACTCCTTTTAGGGCCCTCTTATTCGTTGAGATCTGTTCTTCTGTGGCCTGCAAATTGTTTTGTGGCTGCATTTATCTTCTTATGCAAGCAGGCAGTGGAGACTTTAAAATATTTTTTCTCTAGTAATTATGGTGTCAAGTGTTGTTAACAAGACATTCTCATTGAATGGCGAATAATTTACACAAGAATTTAAATTTTGCAAATTTTTATTATAATGGTTCGTTCCACTACTTGTTGTTGATACTGTTGTAATTTTAAGATATTTACCTTGGGAAAAACAACAGAAAAAAAGTAAATTAAAACAGAATTTTTATGTACGTATTTACGTATGTACATACGTACTATATGGTAAGAATTATGGCACAAGCTATTGCTTATATAAGATGATCAACATTTTCTAAACGAATGCAGGGAAGCATGAGAAAAAAACGATTTTTTTTTTGTTTGTTTTAAATTTTAATTAAAAGCGACAATTCCAGTTAATTGGTGGCAGTGGCCAATTCTTATCAAATTTCAAAATCTTCTCTTATTTTTCTTTTTTTTTCAAAATTTTATTTCTGTACAGCAGCTTCAAGTATCAAATTTCTATTCAAAGAAAAATCCTACAAACAACAAATTAATTAAATTGCGTCCGCCACTGCTGCAAAGACAGGCTAAAACTTCAAATTAGTTTTTGTTTTCAAATCATATTTCAAATGTTTAGTGGGTTTAACACACACAAAAATTATCTGTTAAAAGCATAACAAAGAAACATAAACAAAATCTTCTTAAACAAATGGTTTTGTCTGTTGATGTTGGTGTTGGTGTTGTAGCCAGCATTTCTTTTGAAATCTTAATTTTCTTTCCACCAGACCAACGGGCCCGTTGTGGTTGGTGGTGTATTGTAGAGGAGGACTCCCTGGTGTTTGCATACAATTAAGTTGTAACATGTTTTAATTAAAGCTTTTGTTTTTATTATTTGTTGCTGTTGCTGTTTCTGTTGTTACAGCAACATCTGCTTATGTTTTGTTTTTACTGCTGCTGATGCTGCTATTCTTTTGAAATTATTTACACAACCAAGCAACCAAAAAAAAAACTACAAACAATTTTTATCTCTTTTTTCCCCCACATGTGCGGATGTGCGTTGTGTGTTGATTTAGTACCATAAACTTACATTGAAATTTCAAAGAAATTTATTTTATTTTTCTAACAGTTTATTATCGCTGTTTTTTGTGCTTGTTTTTATTTTTATGTGTGTATATTATTTTAGCCGGGTCAAAATAATTTACTTTGTACGAATGTAACACAAACAAAACAACAAATTCACTGATTGTTTATACTCAACTCCTCAACCATCATTTAAAAAATGCAACAAAAAGCAACACTTTTACATGTTTTCGAAAACAAAAAAAAAAAACGAAAACGAAAACGAAGAATCACGTAAATTTACGTAAAAATTTATGAGAAAATTTTTAAAACAGTGTGGCAAATAAATTTGGAAAAGAAAAATTAATCGATTTAATTTTATTCGTATAAAAACCGGTTCTCATTTTTAGGATAAACAACTAAAAGTTGAAAACTTTACCAATTGTATCCATAAAAGTATTGAAAAAAATTAAATATAAAAAATTCATCGAATAATTTTGTTCAATTAATCGATTAATTTTATTCGAATAAAAACCGATTCTCATTTTTAGAATAAGCAACTAAAAGATGAAAACTATACCAAATATATTCATAAAAGCATTAAAAAAATTAAATATTAATTGAATAAAATTAATCGATTAATTTTATTCGAATAAAAACCAGTTCTCAATTTTACAATCTGTTTATCCCAAAAGAAGAAAACTATAGCAAATACATATATCCATAAAAGTATTAAAAAATGAATACATATTAAGAATTAATCGAATAATTTTCTTTAATTAATCGATTAATTTTATTCGAATAAAAACTGATTCTAATTTTTACAGTTTGCTTCTACTAAAAGATGTAAACTATACCAAATATATCCATTAAAGCTTAAAAAAGAAGTATTAAAATTAATCGAATAATTTTATTCGAATAAAAACCAGTTTTCAATTTTGTATTATGTATATTCTATAGGACATATTTCCTTAAAAATCTAGAAAATAGACAGTATAAAAAAATTATTCGAATAATTCTATTTGAACAATAACCGGTTCTTGACGTTCACAATTTTTGTATCTTACAAACAAAAGTATTTTTAAGGAAAGAATTTATTTCAAATAATTTAAAAAAATATGAATAAATAGCGTAATCGATTAATTTTATTCGAATAATTATCTGGTTCATATATATTTGGTTATAATCAGCGAAAGAAGAATTTTGTTTTTAGAAATTCTATGCAAATTCGAAGAATAAAATTTCATAAAATTATTCGAATAGTATTAGTCGAATAAGAACTGAATCATATTATTTGCCGTATCCTATGAATGGAAAAAAAAATCGAAAAAAGAATTAATCGAATAATTTCAATCGAATAATAACCAATTAACCAAACCGTATCCTATGAATGAAAAAGAAAATCGAAAAAAGAATTAATCGAATAATTTCAATCGAATAATAACCAATTAACCAAACCGTAATAAAAAATTTTAATTAATTTAATTCGAATAATAACCGGTTTATGTTATGCTCAGTTTGCCATGAACCACTTCTAACTCTGTCGCCATTGTCAATAATTTTCTGTCTCAATAAGGCGTTCCTTAGTTTGTTGCATGCTTTCTCGTGGTCTATAAAACATAACTGAAGTGGAGGACAGCATTCCACTGACGGGTAATTTGCTTATATGGGCGATTATACACCGACTTTTATGGTCCGAAACTTGCTTGTTTCTGCCTTAGAGAAAGAGTGTCATCTTATTCGATACTCTTCTTTTAGCAATTATTTGGGCCATTACCTTATTAGCGAAAGAGAGTCGAGTAATACCGCAGAAGTTATAAGGGACTGTGAGGGACAACTCCCTCAGACAAATCATTGCACAAGTTGTTCTTCCAACAAATTCGAAAAAGTTTTACTTTTACCCGTCGCCGTGGTCTAGTAGGTAGTGTGTTGGCTTATTAGACGAAAAGCCAGGGTTCGAACCCCAAGCCAGACATCAATATAAAATACAAAAAGTTTTCTTCGGCATCTTCCTCTCAGCAGATTTCTGGCAAAAACTCTGAGAGTAAATAAAATTGCCATGAAAAGTTTCTCAAAAATCTGTCGTTCGGAGTGGACTTCAAACTGCAGGTCCCGCCACTCATGTATAAAAATTAACACACACAACATAAGTGGTGTGAGAAACTAGGTCGTAATCCTGACTGAAGGGTTGTAATGACCAATTATGTATGTATGTTTACTTTTACCCGGGCTCTTGAAAGCGAGTTACACTGTAGTAGCTCAGCTTTGTTTACCTTAAAGCCGTTGACTGCATTCACGATTACCTTCACACAATATTCCAACTCAATTAGCACAATCCATACGATGAATGCATGCGGTAATCATTCAAACCTTAGTTCGTCAGAGGAGGAGGGGAGCTGGTGACCCCATTAGACTCTTTTAGGGGCCTTTACTGTAAGTTGTTCGATGAATTTTCTACTGGATTTCGCATCTTACTGGCACTGTGGCACCATCAGTATTTGTGACGTCGCATCTTCCCATGAAGACATGATTGTATCTTTATTTTGGTTCTTGCCAATTTAAATTCCTGCTCTTGTCATGAAAAAGCAAATTAATACTACATTTATATTTGTTTTGGTAACTTCTAGAACTCTACTGTTGATTTGTTGTTGTTATTGATACTTTTTTCCTATATTTCAAGGTTTTTCTGTGTAGTTTTTTGATTTGGATGTTTGATTTTTATTAAGTTACTGTGTACATTGTTGATTAATACCAGAAATAATTTTTAATTTTGATTTTTATTGACCTGGCCACCTTAATTGGGTATTAAATTAAAAATTAAGCAATTGCTTGGAGAATTTTTTGATTAATTTTTTTTTTTGGTGGAAATAATTTGAAATTCTATGGTGAGACAAAAATTGCTTCTGACCAGCAGCTGAAATGTTGCTGGCCATGAATTGGATTTTCGTTATAAAAATTCTTGAAATTATTATAACCACCTTAAAACGTTTTTAAATTGTTAGGAAAGAGATTAACCATAAAAAAAAAAATAAAACAATCGCCGAGTGATTAAATACGTTTAATGAACAGAAAATGTTGCAACATGAGTGTTTAATGAGTGTTTAGAAAAAGATTTAGAACTCCAGTGATAAACGAAATAATTTTTTTTTTTAATTTTAAAATCGAAAATTAAGCGAATAAAATTAGAATAATTGCTGCTGAGCAAGTAACAATTACGAAATATTTTTTAAATAAAAATTTAATTTTGGTTGAGTCATTAAACATTTTGTTGTAGTAAATGGACTTTGGAGGAGAAATCATGTTAAACAAATTGTGGAGTGGAGTGGCAGTGGTGTGGTGTGGTGTTAATAAATCTTAAAGCACCCCTTAAGGCTTAGACTTTAACCTGAATATTTTTGGTTGTTTTTTTTGTTTCTTTAGAAACTTTATATTTTCTTTCCATTGCTCCCCACCAATTACTTTGTTTTTTAACAATTCAAGGCTCCATATGTGGCCTGCAAAATATACTACCAACCCAGCGGGGCTTAACACATTTGGAATGAAACAAAAAAAAAAAAAAAAAATATCCTCACTCTTATGATTTTAATTTCTTTAATTTTTTTTTCTTTACTATGAAGAAAATTACAAAATTATGGTGTTTTTATGAAACAGTGATTGAAACATTTGGGTCATTTTATAATTAAGCGAACATGATAGTTTTTTTTTTTGGTAACAAAAAAACACTTTCCTCTTCAAAATTTGAACGCAACAAATTGTTTATGGTCAGGGAATTAAATGAATGGTGGTGGGGTAGGTAATCCAACTCCTCAAACAAGTAAAATTAAAAACAAAATTTTCGAAATTATAAACATTATTGTTGTTGTTGTCTCTTTTTTTAATTAAAGATAAAATCCTATTTTTTAGGTTATGTTAGACTAGACTAGATGTTAGATGACTAGCCTATCATTAGTAATTTGATTCGTAGTTTATTCTCAGTCCATTTAAGATCAACTAAACTTTACATAATCGTTTCATATTTTAAAAATTTTTGATAGGGCCACCCAATCTCACGTTTGCAATAAATTCCAAATTTTCAATGATTTGCCAAGAATTTCTCTCTGTGTTTTGGTCACAGAGGGATTTCGGATATTCGCCACAGTTACTGGACCAATTCTTTCTTCTAATCTCCCTTTCTCACCCTTTTCCCGTGTTCTACATTTAAGGGATGTATGTACACACATACATAATTGGTCATTACAACCCTTCAGTCTGGATTACGAGTTAGTTTCTCACACCACTTATGTTGTGTGTGTTAATTTTATATATGAGTGGTGGGCCCAACAACTTAAAGTCGACTCCGAACGATAGATTTTTGAGAAACTTTTCATGGCAATTTTATTTACTCTCAGAGTTTTTGCCAGAAATCTGCTGAGAGGAAGACGCCGTAGAAATATTTTTTCATATTTCGCTTATTTGGAGATGCCTGACCTTTGGTTTGAACCGAGGCCTCAACAACCCAACACATTAACTACTAGACCACGGCGACCGTATGTGTTCTCGTCGTCAAAATTTAATCTCCATACGAACAACCAGAATCTTTCGCTTTTCTAATATCTTAAGGGTTTAGTTGGAAGGCGATACAACGTTTCTCAACTCCGGTGATCATTGTTTCAAGACAGAAATTGAGGACAAAATACCTACCGAATCTCGGTGGGAATAGGAATGACTAGGAGCCTCTCACTACTGCAATGTCAGGAAGCATCTAATATTGCCGTTGCGAGTCTCTGAAAGGGCTGTTCGGTCAGTAATGCATGGAATTATGTCCGTGACGTCATTAAAATACCATCGAATATCATACCTGATAGGTCGAGATAGCCTTCAGTTATCATTTCCGCCACTAAGGTAATAAGTTGTGTTGTCTGAAGGGGAGCATTTTGAGTTTCTTGTGGTGACAGGAAATTTCCTGGGGTTTCCGTCCAACTCTTCTGGTAGAAACGTCTTTCAACTGTCAAGTTGTGAGATACTTCTTTTCCTTTAAATCTTTTAGAGGACATTGGTAAGAACATCCTAGCTCCTTACACCACCAAGATTTCGGAAGTTTTTTTTAACAATTCATTAATCTCAGAGTTTTTGCCGGAAGTCTACGGAGAAGAGGTTGTCGAAGGAATTCTAAACTCTAAGCTAGTAAGCCAACATACTACCCACTAGAATAAGGCAACTCATTTTCATTTCCCTGCTTTCATTGCCATATATTGGTTTCATTAATGTAATCTTTTTCAGCTAAACAGATGAACAGATTCTAGAATGTTAGGGTTGCCATGTGTAGTCGTCTAAGAACAAAGCTCTTTGTGAACATATTTTGGCTGAAACCTACTCATCTCTTTCCAAAGCATTTGACATTTTGATTAAGTTCGTTGTTGATTTAAATCCCTCAGGATATCTCAGTGAACCAGTGGATGGATTATTGAGGAGGGAAAATGAAGTCTAAGGAGCCTTCAACTGCATTTGAAACTGGAATTTAAAATTTCTTCTTGGCTTTCTTTACAATTTTAAATATTTTTCTTGCTGTTAACAAATTTTAATTAAAACCCTAGCTTAATATGAAATCTTTAATTGAGAAACTTTAACTGTCCCCCCTCCCCACCAAAAAAAATATGTGCAACAAAACCTCAAGTGAGAAAGTGCGCGAAAAGACGTTCTTGAAACACTTGCAAAAACGACGAAAACGAAAAATTCCCCTTTTAAGGGGCATCTATCACAATAAAATGTTAAAAATCTTACTGACGCTAGTCTGCATAGTTAACGTGTTACATGAAGTGAACGTAATTCAAACGACAGTAGTGGAGGCGGCAAGCTCTACCAATAAAACCGAAAATTTAAACACAACGCAGCTTAGTGTTAAGAGCAACAGCATACGACGTAGTATTAATGTTAACAGTAGTTTTAATCATCAAAATGAAATTGTACAAACCAAACAGCCTGTCAATCAAACAGTAAAACGTAAGCTAAGACGCAAACCATTGCAGGGGCGTTTAAATCATACGCGTAACTCTAACGCCGCTTCGCCATCCTCTTCTGGGCTGGGACCTGCAAATCGTTTCAAGGGCAAGCGGCGTAAATATAATCGACCAATTGTACAGCATAAACAACAACAAAATAATACAAACAACCCCTACAAGCCAAAGAATTTTACAAACATAAGAACAACCGCCTCTACATTAATAACAGCATCGTCCACCAGCAGCAGTAGTATTAGTACCAGCAGCAGCAGCAGCAGCAGCTTTACAACTGCCAGTCAACAACAACACCAACAGCAGCAGCAACAACAACATCATCAACGACCATTCATTACACAACAACAACAACAATTTTCGTATAGCAATCGTTCGTACCAACACCAACATCAATATCAGCAACAAAGTGTACAAATACCCTCATCAACCATACGTGTCTCGTCGACCATCGATCATCATCATCATGTAGCGCCAACGGCCTATGCCAATAGCTCGTCACGTTTTTATCCCACCACAACGAATATTAAACATTACATTGGCGTTAACTCGACCAGTCTCCATGATATACCATATCAACAGCAAAATGTTGTCATACAGGGTAATACAGATATTGTGGTGTATCGGAATATAGGACCAGTGCCCTGTCCGCCGGGGGTGCGTATAGTGCCACATCGTACTATAACCGCTACACCAGATCCACGTATAAATCGTCAAAGGGGTAAGAAATCTTTATTTTAAGAGTTTTAAGATGAATTATTATTTAAGGCGTTGAAATATTAGAAATGCCACGCCCACAAATTGTATTTTGATTGAAATTTTCAATTGCTTGTAAACGGTTTTAATATTTTTTGGATATTTTCTGTCAGCAGCCTTCTGGTAAAAACTCTAAGAGTAAATAAAATTGCTATGAAAAGTTTCTCAAAAATCTGTCGTTGGTGTGTGAAGCTGGGTTGTAATCCTGACTAAAACGACCAATTCAGTCCTTAGGCAAGTAAGTCTTTCGAAGAGAATACCACAGTATACCTTATCCTCGAGGTTAGAACCGTCCGTATAGGCTGCCACAGAGTTTTCAGAGCATAAAATGTCAGAGGGCGAGCAATTTTTTATTTTCACTAATTGAACCTGGGATGCTTGTCTTTGAGGCAATCACTACACCACGCCAGCCAGCTATGGCTCACATGCTGTCTTCTTGTATCTTACATTTGCATATAAAACCTTTGACCTATGCCCTATGCGACATATGAAGTCATTAAAGGGGCATAAAAGGAGCCACTGATTAACATTTTCCGCAAAGAGTAACAAATTTTCAATTTGACATTTTAAGTTTTATTATTCAATTAATTTTTCCCCCCTTTTTTTTTTTGGTTTTTGTTTTTTTGTTTTTTCGGGTTAAACTTTTAACAACAATTTTGATCTTTTAATTTAAACAAGTTTTGGTCATACACACCGAAAAGTGCAGACAAATTTAAAGGAAACCAGTTAATATAGCCTCTTAGCCACAAACGCCACAACAAAACATTTTTTAAATGAAAATCGTGATCAACAGTTTTTCTACACACACTCCTCCTGTTCAGTTAGGTGCCCTTTTTATTACCCCAGTTCTTAAAGGTAAAATCGCAATCGAAATCAAAACAAAACGAAACACAAGACATAGACAAAGACATTAAAACTGTCAAGGCTGGATGACAGTTAAGGCACGTTTTAAGCCCAATTTAAGAAAAAAATTGAAAAAAAATTGGAAAAAATATTATCATAAGCCCACATGAAAAATGCTTGATAAAGTTCAATGACAATTTCATAAATAAATATGAAGATAAACATAAAAGAAAAAAAATTAAAATTATCGAAAAAAAAAATAAAATTGAAATTATTACAAGACCGATAACAGGATAGAAATGCTTTCACAACAACTTCTGATGAATAATCGTATGTTGTGACTTCTATTTTTATAGTAAATTTATCGATTACTTGCATTTTCTAAAACTAAATTTATCGATAATTTGCCTTTTCGATATAAATTTATCGATGACTTGCATTTTCTTAAAGAAAATTTGTCGATGACTTGCATTTTCTAAAAGTAAATTTATTGATGACTTCCATTTTCGATAGCGTATTTATCGATGACATGCATTTTCCAAAAGTAAATTCATCGAAGGCTTGCATTTTCTAAAAGTAAATTTATCGATCACTTGCATTTCCTAAAAGTAAAATTATCGATAATTTGCCTTTTCGATATAAATTTATCGATGATTTGCATTTTCTTAAAGAAAATTTGTCGATGACTTGCATTTTCTAAAAGTAAATTTATTGATGACTTCCATTTTCGATAGCGTATTTATCGATGACATGCATTTTCCAAAATAAATTCATCGAAGGCTTGCATTTTCTAAAAGTAAATTTATCGATCACTTGCATTTCCTAAAAGTAAAATTATCGATTACTTATTTATTTATTAATTAATTACAATACAATTACAAATTATATTCTAATTATATACGAGCGAAGTAACGGAGACCATATTGCTCGGTGTAGTGTCACAGACCTGAGTCTCTGGTGGGAATCGAACCCACGACCCTCACACTAATAGTCTAGCACACTACCCACTAGACTACCAGGGCACCCTAAAATTATCGATTACTTGTATTTAAAATAAATTCATCGATTCATCATTATCAATGAATTGCATTTTTTGCAAATAATTTCATCGATAACTTGCATTTTTGATAGTATAGTTATCGATGTCTTGCATTTTCCAAAAGTAAATTCATCAATGACTTGCATTTTCTTAAAATATGTTTATCGATGACTTGCATTTTCTCTAAGTAAATTTATCGATGACTTGTACTTTCTCAAAGTAAATTTATCGATGACATGCATTTCCTAAAAGTAAATTTATCAATAACTTACATTTTTTGCAAGTAAATTTATCGTTGACTTGCTTATTCAATAGTATATTTATCGATGACTTGCAGTTGCCAAAAGTAAATTCATCAATGGCTTGCATTTGCGATACCATATTTATCGATGACTTATATTTTCGACAGTAAATTTATTAATGATTTGCATTTTCTTAAAATACATTTATCGATGACTTGCATTTTCCAAAATTCATTAATGGCGTGCATTTCTGATACCATATTTATCGATGACTTGTAAATTTATTGATGAGTTGCATTTTCTTAAAATACATTTATCGATAACTTGCATTTTCTAAAAGTAAATTTATCGATTACTTGCATTTTCTAAAAGTAAATTTATCGATTACTTGCATTTTCTAAAAGTAAATTGACAAGATAATAAATTTTTCCCACTAAAATGTTTATGATGCATGTATATGGCGGCACGGCTTATCATATTTTCGAATAACTTGTTAAAGAAATAAAATATTTTTTTGTTTCACAATTTGGGGACTATTTATTAATTTATAGGCACTTGAAACTAATTGCCAATAGATTATGGATTCAGAAAAAAAGACGGCTTTTAAAATTTTAGCAATAAAAAAATTTGACTATTTTTCTTAGTTAGCGGGCCTATTTTTACAGCCATAAATGATTGTAAAAACCCAAAAATATTGCAACTGGTTTTTTGTCTTATTTTTAATGTACATTAGTTGACAGACTTTTGTCTGGCTTTTCACTTGATAGTTTTCCTTATAAACATATTTTTATTACCATTGTTAGTAAGGCAAAGAAGAAGAAAAAATACCTATATTTATAAGGCTCATAAGACTGACTGTCTGTCGGTCGGTTTGTGTGCCTTTTTTAAAACATAAAATTTCAAATTTTAAAAATCACATAAGAATCGCATAGGAAAACATTAGTAAAGCATATGGAAAATTAGGAAAGAAACAAAGAAATCCTTTTTTTATGTGGATTTTTAAGGCAATGTTCGTAATAAAAAAAACAACAGCGAAAACGACACACAGTCTACATGAAAAACCTGTTAAACGCATGGCTGGCTCAGTGGGTTGGCTACGAAATAAATATGGCACACGTCACAAAATCAAATACAAAACACGGAGTATAAAAAATCGGGGGCCACAATTACAAAACAACGCATACAAAAATGTACTTTTTACCCACACACACAGACAAACATACATCAAATTTAAAAAGTACTTTACACAGCAAAAGTTCGCGCTAAATTTTGTATGAAAAAGAAAACGACGACAAATTCAATGTAAATTGCCCAGTTTTTTTTGCATTTTTTTTTCCTTTACGCTTCGAATTTCTTTCTTTTTATATTTTTATGGTGCAACCGGAAAATATTGGCGTGTGTTGTCTGTCCTTTTAATTGTAAAACGTTAAACTTATTTGTAAAGCGTGCCACAAAAAATTCTCTTTAATTTGTAGCCAAAATTGTCGGAACAAAAAAAGGGAAATTTAAGAAAAATTTCTTGGATTTTTAAATTAAAAAAAAAATTGATTAAATAACGTCAGAATGTTATCAGAAAACTCATTACAATCCACTTAAATGAATCGGTTAATGACTCTTTAACCAGTAACGTGTTTTTAATGATGATAAAATCGATGCATCTGTACGCCATAGTAACTTGGGTATCGCATTCCAAGACATGGCAGAAATACCATCCAAATATTTTTGGGGACAAAATTTCAAGCTTAGAACTGATACAGACTGCACGACAAGTCTTATCAAAGTGTATACTCATGAGACATGCATCTTACTCGTATGACTATTAACTTCTCGAGGGGCGACAAAGAGTAGAACACATGCCCAATATCTGGGCCACACTATGCAGAGAGTTTCACTGATCGAAGTCTGTGTCTCATGATTAATGAAAGTTTAAGAAGCAAAATTCTATGATCAACCCTATCAAAAGCTTTACTGAAATCAGTATAAATTACATCAGTCCGAGCTCTGGCAAGAAAACCCCTGAAAACATATGTAGTTAATTCAAGAAGATTAGTGACAGTCGACCTACCTTTTAAAAAAACCATGTTGGAAAGGGGATATTAAAGATCTTGGATTTAAAAAGAGATAATCCGTCACCAGATTCTTCATCAACTTGGGAATAGCACTGAGATTGGCAATACCCCTGTAATTGGAAATATTGGATTTTTTACCCGACTTACCGCGACTCAAGAACAGACTCCTCATCAAATGAATATATATTAGAAATAGAGACACTTCCCACTGAATAAGGATACGAAAAGCCGCTACTCAGATCAGGTCCCGAGTCCGACTGCCTATAAGTAGACTGAAAAAAGTCAGCAAACATATTCGAAACATCAAGGTAACTAGAGGATGATACGCCCCCATAAAACATCTCAGTGGGAAACAAAGATGATTTACGTTTAGCTCGAACGAAGTCGTAAAACGACTTAGGATCGCTAGCGAAGTTCGACCTGACTCTAATCATATATTCCCCATAACAGTAAGGATTCATTCTACGATGATCCGCTCGCGCCCTAGAGTAAAGAGCGTAATCAATATCAGTACCTGATCTAACAAACAAATAATCTCGATTTTCTGTTCCTCAACCTTGACAGTCTAGCCGAATTCCACGGAGGACCAGAACGCTCCAAACGACTATTTACAAATGGAACACACTCCCTAAAACAATTTAAATAATACCTCATAAAAGCCATCTAAGATCCTGAAAAGTGAAAGAGTGTCATATGGTGGTGAAATAAGTACAGACGACCAATTCACAGAGGCTAGTAGTGTATTTAAACGACTAAAATCCGTACGATGGAAATTAAAACGCCCCTCATCACTAAATGAGTGATTAATTATAGGAGGTAAACAAAGATCAACTTCAATAGAAAGTAACAACGTAGGATGATAACTATCCTCAGGAATAGATATAGGATCAATGCGAAATAAAGAAGAAATACTTGGATCCTCTAAAAATACAAGCTCCAAAATTCTATCCATTGAATTCAGTACACACATCATAGCCGCATGCAGCAACTGCATGGGCGAGAAAACGGAGGAAATAATTGTTCATCTCTCGGGAACATGCCAATTTTCTAGGCTACACTATACCGATAATCTCACAGATCTGGACATTGCGAGTTAAAAAGACGTCATCAGAAGATGCGCATGGTTCTAGTATTAGATGAATTGATATCCTGCACTATTACAGTGAGCCACATATGCACATACATAATTGGTCATTACAACCCTCAGTCAGGATTACAACCCTCAATCAGGATTACAACCAGAGATCTGCAATGAGTATTCAAAAAGACAAGTAGAATCGAATCATACTCATAATTTCTGATACTTAAACGCATTCATATTTATTTTAATATCATGGAACCTCTCTACTCATATTCAAAGTTTGAAGTACTCATCATATTCATACTTAACAACACGTATGGTGGATGTTGTTAACTTCGACCCTCCATAACTCAACATATACACGAAGCACAAAATAAGTATGATTCGCGTACGAACACTAAAATACTCACTAGAAGGTTGTGTGTTTGCTCTGCTTGCTGCTCTGTCTTTTCTGCTTATGTGTCTTTTTTCTAAGACTGTAAATTTTGATGAATGCTTCGACTCACTCGAATCATTTCTAAGTATTCAAAGTATTTTTCTAAAGTTATGAATCTAAATGAGTAGGCGTATGGATCAAACATATTTCAATATTGTCGACTCATTTATATTCAAAATTTCATGAGTGCTTATGAGCAGCGAAAAAACTATTCATTGCTGATATCCTGTTACAACCAAGCTTCTCACACCACTTTAGTTGTGTACATGACTGGTGGGATCTACAGTTTAATGTCGACTCCGAACGACAAATATTTGAGAAACTTTTTCATGGCAATTTTTATTTATTCATAGAGTTTTTGCTAGAAATCTGCTGAGAGGAAGTGCGCCGAAAAAATATTTTTTCGTATTTCGTTCGTGGGGTTTGAACCATGGCCTTACGTCTAATAAGCCAACACTATACCAAGTAGTCGCCGTAGTCTAGTAGGTAGTGTGTTGGCTTATTAAACGTAAAGCCAGGGTTCCAGCCGCAGGCCAGACATCAAAACAAAATACAAAAAAAAAATTTCTTCGTCGACTTCCTCTCAACAGGTTTCTGGCAAAAACTCTGAGTGTAAATAAAATTGCCATGAAAAGTTTCTAAAAAATCTGTCGGAGTGGACTTTAAACTGTAGGTCCCACCATTCATGTATAAAATTAACACACACAACATAAGTGGTGTGAGATACTAGGTCGTAATCCTGATTGGAGGGTTGTTTGTAATGACCAATTATGTATGTATGTATGTATACCTACTAGACCGCGACGACTTCCATGACTTACGACTTCTGTGACCCATACACGACCTGAAAAATCGAAAAAAATTACTGTCTGTTGGTGTTCATTATGGTCTGGAAATGCTATTGCAAGAACCTTGGCCCTATGATAACCGAATTTTTTTCTTTTAACTGGAATTAAACATTATAAAGTGGACGATTTAAGGTTTCAACAAGCTGAGGTGTTGAGTTTACTGCATAAGAAGTTTCGAGGATCAGTGATATCAGTCAAGAAGACTACCAAAGCCATGCGATTTGTTGCATGATGATGATGATTTTGTTTTGGTGGATTAACATCAAAGTCCATGACAATTAAAAACCAATTTTTTTCGAAGTTATTGCAGAGATAAGGAGCAAAAAAAGAGGGCGTAAACTACTACAAACCAGTCAGAAGTGTGTAATTTAATGATGAAATAAAAGTTTCATTGAAATCATCATTTTCAAATGCCTATCACTTGCTAAATAGGCCTCTACACTGAAAAAAATATTTTTTGTAATTATTATAAAATTATTCACCACTTTTTTTTACTTTTTATTTCTTTATGAAGTAAATTAACCAAAAAAAAAAAAAACAAAAAAACTGTTTAATCCCATTGTTTTCATTTTTTTCTTTGTTTTTGTTCTCAATTTCATGACAAATCTTTATAAATTTGTTTTCAATATGAAAATAATTGCTTCTGTGTAGAGTTTATTACAATAAAAAATGATTATGATTAATGACTACGACACTAGACTAGACTAGACTGGAAGCCCACTCTCTTCATCATTTACAAAGACTTCAAATCAAATCATGGCTGATACGGATACTCCTCTCTTTAGTGAACACAGCAACAATAAGAGACGCTGATTAAAGAAGCTCTGTTTTGTATTGTGTTTTTGGGTTTTCTGTGAATAAGTTCAGTTACGAGGTCAGTTCAGAAACTGTATTGCAATACAAAATAATATTTCGATTATCTCTCTCTCTATTTGTTGTTGTTGTAATATGTTTTTGATTTATGGTTGAATTATTAAAAATCCATAATTTTTTTGAATTTTTTTTTTGAATTTTGTTTGTTAATATTCATTCAACTTTGTTTAGTTAACAGCTGCTGGTTTTAACTTGTAATTGTTTAAGACAACAGAAATTCAAATTTAATTTATGCTTCAAAACTATTATTGAAAACAATCAAAGAGATTTTTAATTTTTATAGAGGATTATAACGGGTCTTTCATTGAGCGTGTGGTATTTTTAAATTCAAATAAAATCGAACCATACGTGTATCGTCGACCATCGATCATCATCATCATGTAGCGCCAACGGCCTATGCCAATAGCACGTCACGTTTTTATCCCACCACAACGAATATTAAACATTACATTGGCGTTAACTCGACCAGTCTCCATGATATACCATATCAACAGCAAAATGTTGTCATACAGGGTAATACGGATATTGTGGTGTATCGGAATATAGGACCAGTGCCCTGTCCGCCGGGGGTGCGTATCGTGCCACATCGTACCATAACCGCTACACCAGATCCACGTATAAATCGTCAAAGGGTAAGAGATTTTAATTTTAAGAGTTTTAAGATGAATTATTATTGAAGGCGTTGAAATATTAGAAATGCCACGCCCACAAATTGTATTTTGTTTGAAATTTTCAATTGCTTGTAAACAGTTTTAATATCTTTCGGATATTTTCTGTCTGCAGTCTTTTGGTAATTTTCTGGTCTTCTGGTATTTTTAAATTCAAATAAAATCAAAATTTATTATTCGATTGGGTTTGAAAAACGAGAGGTCATTACGAGACAAATATAATATCGTTCAAATGCCTGTTAATGCTTAACTGGGCGGAGTATATCCTAAATGTCTAATTTTCTATGACTCAAGGGCATAAATGCGACTGTATTTTACTAATGACATGGGCTATATTGACTTTGAAGACCATTGCAGTGTTCAGCTTATTTCCATACATCTGCGACTTTAGAAAACATCACTAGGAAAATAGTCTAACGGGGTCAAGTTCACATTGTCTCCACGTGAGATGATCATGACCTTGCATTTCGTCTTCCTACGGGATTTCGATTGTTTACTCAACCAATGGACTCGAAATTTTCCACCACATTACGAATAGTCCTCTCGTAAAGATTTTTATGGCGATCGTAAAATGGACAAAGCTTGTGGTACGTACAATGGGTCAATTCGACCTCCGCGTACTGTACTTGTCTTATTTGACAAGTACATGTCCTCTAACCTTGTGGTACGTACATATATACGTCATTGGTAATTACAACCTTATAGTCAGCATTACGACCTACCTCCTCAGGAACTTATGTTGTGTGTGTTAATTTTTATACATGAGCGGCGGGACCTACAGTTTATAATCGATTCCGAACGACAGATTTTTTGAGAAACTTTTCATGGCAATTTTATTTACGCTCAGAGTTTTACCCAGAAATCTGCTGAGAAGAAATATTTTAATTTCGTTTGGTTGGAGATGTCTGACCTGGGGTTTAAACCATTCCCTGACGTCTAATAAGCCAACACACTTCCTACTAGACTACGGCGATTTGGAGTACGTTACGCATGTATTGTTGAATGCTATACCCACCCATGGTGATTTGACAATACATACCAGAGATCAGCAATGAGTATTTAAAACACGAGTAGAATCGAATCATGCTCATAATTTCTGATACTTATAAGCATTCATATTTATTTTAATATCATGGAACCTCTACTCATATTCAAAGTTTGAAGTACTCATCATACTTATACTCATACAACATGTATGATGTTGTTGATTTCGACTCTCCATAACTCAACATATACACGAAGCACTAAATAATTACGAGTCGCGTACGAACACTAAAATACTCACTAAAAGGTTGTGTGTTTGCTCTGCTTGCTGCTCTGTATGAGTATGTGTGCAACGTTGACATCAAACTCATACCATTCGAAATATGTTTGATTCATAAGCCAGCCTACTCATTTTGATTTATAACTTTAGAAAAATACTTATAATACGTACTTATAAATGATCCCAGTGACACATAAGCACAGTGCTTATGTTATAAGTCTAAATGAGTAGGCTGGCTTATGAATCAAACATATTACGAATGGTATGAGCTTGATGTCAATGTTGTACGCATACCCATTGCAACCTGTACTTATAAATCAACGTTGTAGTGAGTGCGAATGAATCAGAGTACATAGTTACAATTCAATATTGTTGACTTACTCACCTATATTCAAAATTTCATAAGTGCTTATGAGTAGCGAAAAACGATTCATTGCTGATCTCTGATTTGACAAATGTTGCTGCAACAAAATGGCCATTTTCCATTGTCAAAAGTCGAAAGTCACTGTTGCAAGACCCGATATACAAAATTTAAATTTTTTTTTTTATATTTTTCAAGTAAAAATAAAACGAAACAAAAAAACTTCTTTAAGTAGCCCGCTTTAAAAGGCTTTTAATTTTTTTAATGAATTTCTATGGAATTGTAACCAATTTTTTTATATTTCTTCTGTATTTTGTTATTGCCTTAAACAATTAACAAAACAATTAAAACAAATTAATTTTGTTTGATTGTTTAATTTACTTAAAAACGCATTCACATACATATTCACACTCACACAGAACAAAACAAAAACAAAAAAACAGCTTTTAACTGTCGTTTCGTCTTAGCTGGCATTGCCTATTTGACGTTACGCCTCATTAAATCAACACGAAATTTATTTTGGCGCTTCATAAACACGAACACTTTGATCTGAAAATTTATTTCTGTTTTCTATTTCTACTATTTCTTAGGAAACGTATGTATGTACGTCTGTCTAGTGATTCATAAATTTAAATTGGGTTGAACGCTGTCATTTGGCAGCTTAAAAATAAAGCGACCAAATAAATTAAAATAGTTGGGGGACCGGGACCTACAAATGGGTTGTAAATTCTTTTAGGATGGGGCAAGCGTTCATTTTAAACAAGTTGCCACTGTAATATGCTGCTAATATTTGAAGATTTTATTTTTTATTAACGATAAACAAATAAACAAATAATAAAAAAATTAAAAGAAATATTTACTACAACAATTAGAGCAGAAAAGTTTAATAGCAAAACAAATACTACTCGTAGTATTTTTAAACGATTCTATTCAAAAGGGGCAAACAACTAATCATCTCTGCTGTTTGTAACTACGCCTGAAGGCATTGTAAATAGTAAAACTGTAGAAAGTTTGCCAGTGTTACCCTTGTAGGATTATTTATCTGAATTCATTTAAATTTGCACAAGACCTAGACTACAGAGCTTGTCACTTTCCTTAAAATTAGTAAGTATTTCAGCAGCTGTAATGAAAAATCTCGAATGGGAGAAAGCTGATTACATACATACAGACATAATTGATCATTACAGCCCTTTAGTCTGGATTGAGACCTAGTTTCTCGCACCACTTACGTTGTGTGTGTTAATTTTAACCTTGAGTAGCGGAATCTACAGTTTAAAGTAGACTCCGAATGACAGATTTTTGAGAAACTTTTCATGGGAATTTTTATTCATTCCCGGAGTTTTTGCCAGAAATCTGCTGAAAGGAAGTCATCGAAGAAATATTTTTTCGTATTTCCTTTTGTTGGAGATGCCTGGCCTGGGGTTTGCCCTCACGTCTAATAAGTTAACACGAGCCTACTAGGCTTCGGCGAGTAGAGAGCTGTCACTTTCCTTAAATTAAGCATTTCAACTGCTGTTATAAAAAATCTCAAACGGGACAAAGCTGGTTACCGTTCCCAACAGTCCTGCATAGCCTACATCAATACTCTCCATATAATTATAGGACAGTTGGCGAACTCTCCCCATGCTACATCGAATATGTAGAGGAGAAGGCAAGTACTTACTGACTTAATTTGTCATTGTAGTCCTTTAGTCAGGATTACGACCTAGCATTCCACACCACCAATGTTGTGTGTAATTTTAGCCATGGCGGGACGTGGCGGGGTGTGGCGGGATCTACAGTTTAAAGTCGACTATGAACAACCTTTAAACCTTTCATGACAATTTTATTTTTACTCTCAGTGTTTCTGCCTGAAATCTGTTGAGAGGAAGTCGCCTAAACCTTGTTTGAGATGTCTAGAGACCACAGCTTCGCGTTTAATAAGAAAACACATCAGTTGCTAGTGTACAGAGATGAAAAGCGTATCAGGAGGCTCAAATTCATTGGCAGCACGTGTATTATTATTAGAATCCGACGTACTGATCTAGATTAGGAGAGGGCAATTTGTCTCTTTTCCAACCATTACCTCTAACAAGGCACAGTTCTATTGGATGCTATGCCGAAAGACTCGATATTCCAATGCATTTGTTCTCCAGGAGATCTGAAACTTAGAAGAAGAAGGATACTATCGAGCAGTTCTTGTCAGAAAGTAACACAAATTCTTGGTCAATCATTTGCCAGCGATTTTAATTGAACTTTCAGGCATAAAGGGTACCGTAATAGCGAAATTTATTTTGGAGTCGAGATGGTTTCCTCTGAAATTTGGGTTGGCTATTGGCTTATGCTATAAAGAGCAGCGCACCTATCATCTGTACAGTTTTATTGTGTTCTGTTCTTACGGCCTCATGTTTACCACCAAATATTTTTCAATAGACTCCTCCAAGCAAGGTTCCTTATCTTGGCTTAAATATTCGCGGGACAGTGAAAGTATATGTGTTGTAGTTGCCGTAGTCTAATAGGTAGGGTGTTGGCTTATTAGACGTGAAGCCATGGTTCAAACCCCCAGGTCGGACATCTAAGCGGCGAAGTACAAAAAAATATTTCTTTGGCGACTTCCCCTCAGCAGATTTCTGGCAAAAACTCTGAGCGTTAAAATAAAATTGCTATGAAAAGTTTCTCAAAAATCTGTCGTTCTGAGTCGACTTTAAACTGTAGGTGCCCCCACTCATGTAATGGGTGATTTTTTAAGAGCTATAGGAAAATTTTTCAAAAAAAAACACATAAAATTCAGAAAAACGTATGAAATCTTTATTTGAATCGATAGTGTATACGGTCCATATAATTTAATATTTGAAGATTAAATGTTGACCGCGACTGCGCCTCAAATTGTCCATCCGCTTAGTCCAATTTTAGCATACTCTTTCCAACATTTCGGCCGGTATCTCACGAATAAATGCTTCAATGTTGTCTTCCAATGCGCCAATTGAAGCGGGCTTGTCTGTATAGACATGAGCTTTAACATAGCCCCACCAAAAAATAGTCTAAAGGCGTTAAATCGCACGATCTAGACGGCCAATTGAACGGTTCCGAACGTGAAATAAAATGTTCACCGAACTCGCCTCTCAATAAGTCCATTGTTACGCGTGCTGTGTGGCATGTGACACCGTCTTGTTGAAACCACATGTCATGCAAGTCAAGCTCTTGCATTTGGGCCAAAAAAATAATTGGATATCATCTCACGGTAACTCTCACCATTCACAGTTACGTTACGATTCTTAGCATCTTTGAAGAAGTACGGTCCAATTATGCCACCAGCTCATAAGCCGCACCAAACTGTGACTTTTTCTGGATGCATTGGTAGCATTTGCAATGCTTCTGGCTGATCTTCATTCCAAAATCGACAATTCTGCTTATTTACGTATACATTGAGCCAAAAATGAGCTTCGTCGCTGAACACAATTTTTCGATAAAGAAGTGGATCTTCGGCCAACTTTCCAAAAGCCCATTCACCGAAAATTCTGCGTTGCGATAGGTCGTTCGGCTTCAATTCTTGCACCAGCTGTATTTTGAAAGGCTTCACACCTAAATCCTTTCGTAAAATTGTCCACGTTGTTGAGTAACAGAGGCCCAATTGCTGCGAACGGCGACGAATCGATAATTGATGGTCATCGTTAACACTGGCCGATTTTCAAATTCGAATTTATCTTCACACACATAAAATAAAATTGCCATGAAAAGTTTCTCAAAAAAAAAAAAAAAAACCTGTTGCTCGGAGTAATAAACTGTAGGTTCCACCATTCTTGTCTAAAATTAACACATTGATCTTTCCCCGACTAGGCTTCAGACTTATTAAACCTCTGCTGTGGCTGCATATTAAAAATAAAACACCCGTGAGTATTTTGTTTTTTGAGCGTCGTTTACAGTTTATTCCACACACACACTATAAAGTCATTCAACTTGACCTTCCCAAAAATAGGTCTTAACACCACCACCATCACCATATAACGGCTTAAACGACAATTAATGACACTCTTTCCTTCTTAATTGATTCGTTGTTTATTGTAAGACTTTTTCTTATCGTTTTTATCGATCAATCGTTCAAATATGTTTTCATATACAAAATAACTGTCAATTATGCAATGTGCAATCAAACCGAAATTGAAACCCAACTTAAACGTTTTAAGGTGGCGGCATTTAAACTTCCGTTAAATGCTACTCGCCCATAATTTTTTTCGTCTTTTTTTTTAATTTTTCTTTTGGAATTAACACAACGTTTTTAAAGTAATTTCAAAGTCTAGCCAAAGTCAGTTTACAGTTGAGCAAATTAAGCAAATAAATTAGCGCTTTTGCGCGGTAACTGAAAACTGAAGCTGGGCTTAAACAGAGCTTTTTAATAAAAATTACAGCACAATGGCTGGCTGTTAATGAGAAACAGTGGGCCATTGAAGTCAAAATTTGTTTTACCGGCATGGAGATTAACTACATATTCGTGGTGAGACTTTGGCAATTCCATTTAAGCAAGTGTCCGTCCATCTGGGTAGACCAGAGTAGTCCCCCAGGTTTGCTTCAATTCGCATGTAAAATAAGGAAAAAAAATTTCTTCTAAATTTGTAGACTTTTTTTCCAATTAAAAAAAAAAAACTAAAATTCCAAGCTGCTCGTTTCTTAAGTGATTAAAAAAAATACTGGGTGTGTACGCAAAATGACAAAACACAATAGCCGGCCATAATTTAAGAGATTACCAGACAAATTACATAGAAAATGAATTTTTTTCCCCACTAAGCGTAGGTACATTTTGGTTTTAATTTGATTTCCACATTTCCTTTACTGTCTGCCTTACGTCTGTCCATCTGTCTGTCTGTCTGCCTGTTAAATGTCAAATTAAGTCTATAAACCTGTCAGTTTAAAGTGGTGAGTGAAATCAGGGCTTTAGTTTTTAAGAGAAAAACAGTTTAAAAATCCAACAAAATTAAACGAAAAAAATCTGATAAAAAAATTCATAAATCTTGTTAAAAAAAAAAATTAAAACACAATAAAGGCGTTAAGCGTTACAACTACTTATGTATTGTGTATAGGATCGACCCTAAGTGCTAATGTTTTTATTCGTTTTCTGTTTTCTCGAATTGTTAAATTTCAATCCATTTAAATCGCCATTAACACCTCATTTAAGCTTAAAGTGTGAAATAAATTCCAAGAGATTCTGTTTCTGTTGTTTTTTGGTTTTCAATGATTATGGTGGTGGAGTGATGCAAAAAATATTAAAGATTGCTTATATGCAACTCTGTGTCTAGCAGTTAAATACATAGAGTTCGACTATTTGGAACGCTATAGTTGGACTCACTACAAGTTATTATTTTTAAATGAGATCTCTGTGTAGAATTTGCCATTTTTACATGGAAGATAACATAGCAGATATTAAATGGCTGGCCATGTGAAAATAAAATAAAATGCTGCGGAATAAAAAATGAGTTTCTCCCCTTATCCAGACTAGTCCAGGAAAGCCTAGCAATACCTTAAGTGCTCTCATCCCGCCAATAAACTTAAGTGCCCCACTACTTTGATCAGAGAGTACCAAGTTCCAACTATACTTGTACAGTTCAGAAAATCTGCGCTGTATGCCCCCACCACTGGCCCTCTGCACCTTTGGAAAGCATGTCGACATACATGGAATTCCAGCGCCAGATATGCTCACGTGCTTTGAATTTTGTCGCTAAGGAGCGGAGATCCTTAGCCTCAGCTTTCCTACCATCTTTGATTAATTTCACGATATTAAGCCTAAAGTCTAGACCGATAGTTCTACAAAGCTAGATAAAGTAGGCCTCATAGAATATTAAAAGCTTTGAGACTTTCATGTAGGCCGCCTAACGAATGCACAAGATTTTAGGGCGAATCTTAGCAATGTTCGTTGAGGGATAGAATTTTCCCAAGAAGCTACCAACTACCTCACGAACATTACTTCAACGTGCGTAGTAGTCGTACATTAATGCCAAGGGAAATCTCAGGATAATTCCGGATCTAATGGCTTATATGGGTTCTAGAATGAAGGTTAGGTTAGAGGACGTGTACTTGTCAGTTAAGACAACTACAGTACCCGGAGGTCGAATTGACCCATTGTACAACGTCTTAGTTTCTCACACCACTTATGTTGTGTGTGTTAATTTTATACATGAGTGTTGGAATCTACAGTTTAAAGTCGTCTCCGAACGACAGATTTTTGAGAAACTTTTTCATGGCAATTTTATTTTAACACTCAGAGTTGTTGCCAGAAATCTGCTGAGAGGAAGTCGTCTAAAAAATACTTTTTGTATTTTATTTTGATGTCTGGCCTGGGGCTCGAACCCTGGCTTTACGTCTAATAAGCCAACACACTACCTACTAGACTACGGCGACTTCTAGGATGTAGAGATATCGTCAGGGCCAGGGGTGGGGGCGTACAGCGCTGAGTTTCTGTACTGTACAAGTATAGTTGTAGCGATTGGCTCAGTTAAACTTGGTACTCTCCGGTTAAAGTACTACGAGACTCAACTTTTTTGAGAGTACTTGAGGTATTGCTAGGCTTTCCTGGACTAGTCTGGATAAGGAAGAAACTCATTGTATTTTTTTCTTGAATTGCTTGACCACCCGTCTGACTAAGGCGGTTCTCACAGGTCAGTGCACCATTGGAAAGCATGAGAATGTACTTAGAATTTCAGCGCTTAATTTGCTCATGCGCTGTGAATTTTGTAATTAAGGCGCGGATGGTTTTTAGCCTCATTTTTCTTGCCATCTTTGGTTAAATGCTTGACACACTACCATGACTTTTTTTTTTGAAGTCGAGATGACTTCCTCCACGGAGTCTTTGTTCATCGGGTTGGAACGGGGGTCCTTAGTCTCATCTTTTCTGTCATCTTTGGTTAAATGCTTCACACACTACCGTGACTTTTTTTTGAAGTCGAGATGACTTCCTCCACGTAATCCTTGCTCCTCGGGTGGGATATTGTCTTGTGGTATCACAAGTGACGTAAGTGTGACCTTGTCCTTCAAGGTGGGTCTCTGGAATGCCATACCAAGCCCAATTCCTTTTCCCCTAGTCTTGAAACCAATAATTCTGATGAAGACGCTTAGAATCCTTATGTACATTCTCGACTGAATAATTAAATTGTCTTCATAGCAGATACCAGAGTGCTTTTCTTTTTCCTGCTCAGATATAAAGCCGGAGAAGTATGTAAGAGGTGATCAACAGCTTCCTGCCTTACCCCTACAACGCCTGCAGAAGTTACTAGTCATGCGACCAAAAACAATGGGACTTTCTTAAGTGCCTCACGTTGGAGTTCGAGCAAACTCTCTTTACCCCTCTAACCAGCTTTTTCCAAATTTACTGCGCGTTATCGAAGTTTCTCACGCGGCTTTGTCGGAATCCATTATAATCTCCCAGGCATTCAAACCAAAGAGTTCGTTGATTTTGTCAGTTCAGTCTAGTTCATCCATTCTGTAGTCTCCTGGAATAACATTATGCCACGGTATTCATTAGATGTGGATTCGCGGCGGCCATATACCATATTACAGATTATCTGGTTGGAACCTGTTTCAGTCACTTCACTACTTTTCGTTTGTAGGTCAAACACGATGGATCTCATGACATCCCGAGTGTTTCGGTACTTGCCGCCTTGGCTACAGAACAATTTTGATCTCCTAGAAAATTAGTTCACCTATGTATGTGCTTGTCTGTAGGGGGCCTATATACGCAAGTACAGTGGTGGCCTTATAATTAGAAACGATGTTTCTAGAACAGAGTTCTCTGGAATGACAAATCTAAGTTTACTTTGTCCCAATCTGATGGAAAAACGTATGTAAGACGTCCTCCAAACAAAGCCTTTGCCAGGTACACAGTGAAAACTGTAAAACAAATTAACAAACATACATGTTGCTAAATCGTTTCTAATTATAAGGCCACCACTGTATGTATATCAAGTGAGAAAAATCTCAAGTATATTGTGCATCCATAATCATAGTTTTTCTCAGTCTTAATGGCTTTGACACGACAATTTGAAGTGTTAAACAAATACCGTCTACTCGTTCATATTAACACCGAAATGCAATAAATTTTTTCTCATTGTTTTTGTTGTTGTTGTTGTAATAATTCTACACTTAAAATGTTACAAACAGTACAGAGTATAGAACACTTTGACGTCGTTCAATAGCCATTTAAAAAGTATTTTAAAAATTGTTACAAATTATTCTTATTATTTAAACAAATATTTTCGAACTCAAGAGGCAATTAAATCGTTTACAAATTGCAATCATTTTTAAAGAAAAGAAGAAAAAACCGAAATTAAATTGGCGAAAAAAAATTTCATTTAAAGAGGCTAATAGAGCATGAAATACGATTCATTTTAAAATTTTTTTTTTTTAAATATTTTTAAATTCAAATTAATTTTTTCAAACGTGTTAAACCACAGTCTTTGCTATTAAAAATCATTCATTTTCTTTTCCTTGTGCTTGAAACTAATTTTCGTTTATCAGCACATCAAATCCGAAACAATTTTTTTTTAAATCCTTGAGTGTTTAAACACAATCTGGACATGGAAAATCTTTAAAATCGTAAACATGAGAAACGATTTTCAAATAAATTTCGCACTTTTTTATTATCACACAAACATACACACACTCACACACACTGGTATACACCATCCATATTTAAATAGAAAAACATTTGTCTTCATTTCATTACATATGCACCCTACAGGCCAATGCTACTGGTTTAAATGAAAAACAAGCCAGACTAGACTTCATTCAACGTTAACTTTAAATATTTGAAAATATTCATTTGGGATCCTTCCCTATATTTCAAGAACTTAAACACTGAAGTCACTCGAACACTCAGACCTCACAAACGCAGAATGATAGCACACTATTTGCTAGACCAGTAGGCATGTAAACTTTAGAGGGACCATGATTCTGCTCGTAGGTTTAAATTTTCTCTGGTATCGCTCAGTAGCAACTCAACTTTAGGTCTCTGATGTAAGGTGAAGAAGAAGTCCCTTACTGGTGTATGTTACATTTCTTACCAGTCATAAATTGGACAAAATTTGATTAAAAAAAGGGATTGGGGAGGAATGGACAAAATGGACTGGATAGTCGTGATCCCAAGGATTATAAAACAGGTTTCCTTACGGTCAGACGTTAATAGGGACCAGAGATATAGGTAACGAAGCTTAGTGTTTTCATCAACTGAGCAACACAAAGTTTTCTATATAAAGCGGGAAATATTGTCGCATTGCAGTCGTTTTGTAGATGTTTTCCATTTCTTGTGTCGATTACTTGCATTTTTTGGTCAATGATTTAAATTTTTTGGTTAATGACTTGCTTTTTTTCCACGATGACTTGCATTTTTTGGTCGATGACTTGCCGTTTTCGGACGATTATTAGCATTTTTTGGTCGATTACTTGAATTTTTTTTGTTAGATGGCGGGCATTTTTTGGTTGACGACTTGAATTTTTTTTTGTCAATAACTCACGGGTTTTGTTCGATGACTTGCATTTTTTGTTCGATGACTTGCATTTTTTGGTCGATGACTTTCCGTTTTCAGGCGATGATTAGCATTTTTTGGTCGAGACTTGCATTTTTTTGTTAGATGGCGGATATTTTTTGTTTGATGACTTGCATTTTTTTTTTTTTGTTAATAACTTACGTTTTTTGTTCGATGACTTGAATTTTTTGAACGATGAATTTCATTTTTTTTGGTCTATGACTTGCATTTTTTTTTGTTAGATGGCGGGCATTTTTTGAACGATGCATTTGCATTTTTTAGTCGATGACTCATTTTTTTTGTCAATAACTCACGTTTTATGTTCGATGTCTTGCATTTTTTGTCAATGATTTGCATTTTTGGTTGATGTCTTGCATTTTTTTTTTGTCGATAACTTGCAGTTTTTAAATACCGGGTATTTTTCAGGGAAATTTGACATTAAAGGGGAGTAAATCATGTAAGGCTTCATGGACAGGGTTTGCTACGGGGCTTATAATCGCCGAATTGTTTCAGAGCATAGGTATTTCGTCCAAGATAAGCAAGTTATTCTGCGGTAGTTTTAGAGGAAGACTCAACTTGTATGGCTTAATATTGTATGCAATATTCATGACATACATACATACGTAATTGGTCACTACAACCCTTCAGTCAGGATTACGGCCTAGTTTCTCACACCACTTATGTTGTGTGTGTTAATTTTATACATGAGTGGCGGGACCTACAGTTTAAAGACGACTCCGAACGACAGATTTTTGAGAAACTTTTTCATGGCAATTTTATTTACTCTCAGAGTTTTTGCCAGAAATCTGCTGAGAGGAAGTCGCCGAAGAAATACTTTTTGTATTTTGTCTTGATGTCTGGCCTGGGGCTCAAACCCCCTGGCTTTTCGTCTAATAAGCCAACTCAATACCTACTAGACTACGGCGACTTCTTGATGCATATTGATGAACTCTTTTGAATAAGAAGATTGTCAATCGGTATGATCTTTGCTTAAATTCATTCATAGGGTTATTGCTATCTCCGCAGGCCACTGATAAAGATAGAGGTTCTGGACTTGTGTTAAATTCAACTAAACTCTTCGAAATAAGGACTAATTCAATAGAATTTTGAAGCCGGGATATTTCTGACGAGTAATGTTTAATTACTAGTCTGGATATTGATTTGTGGTATCTTAAGGGACCTAACCTCCTCCCTAAGGGAGGATTTAACCTTCAAGAAGACAAAATTTGCTGATTGAACCGCTTTGGGAAAGTGTGCAATGGTCCTTCGAACCTCAATTGAATTTTATTTGGTGAGCAAAACTGGAATTGATTTACAGCCACTATAGGTCGCCTGTTGCACTTCATAAATTTTTATTTGCAAATCTTGGCCATATTTCAAACAGACGTTACCAATTTACTGCATAAATATTTATTGCAGTCGAATGTTGTTGTTGTTGCTGTTGTTTTTCTGTTTTGTTGTGTTGTGATACGAAGTCGAAAAATGACATTTAAAGCCAACAACTACAGCAACAACAACAGCACGTTTGAAATTAATGATTTCCGTTTTAAAAAAATATTTTAAATCAAATTGCCAACTTTATGGTTTAATTTACAATAACAACAACAACAACAACAGAAGAAAACATTACAAAGTCAAATGAAAAAAATTTAAAAGAGGAAAATTGTTGGCATTTCAGTGTTGTTTGTTGGCAACAAAAATTCAATTCAATTTCAAAGACAAGATTAGAGCAGCAGCAGCAGCACCAGCGATAAAAATGAAGACATTAAAATTGTAATCTTGGAAGAAAAAAAAACTTTTTTTAAACGATGACGGCCAAAACGTTTATCGAAATTTGTTTTGATCCGATTTTTTCTTTTTATAAATTTATTCGAATTTATTCGGATTTTAAGAAAAATCATACAGAAAAAGCCAATTAAAAACGTATTTGAATTGAATTACGATTTACAATGGAAAACTGAATAAAATTTATTAAAATAATCAATAATTAATAATGGTGAAAGGGTGAACCATTAAGCGGTTTCTAGAGTGATGTTAAATGCAACACAATTAAAGAAAATCTAACGCAGTTTAATCGCATGATCCTGGTGACAAATTTAAAACTGGCCTTTTCAACGACGAATGGTGTGAACTGCCACAGATCAGAGAGATTATCTTTGTAGAAGTTTCTAGGGATGTAGCCAAGGAGTGAAGTATAGTTCCTGCTCTTCCTCGTCCCTGCAGGCTTTTCAAAGCAACCTAAGCAGTGCTAGGGGAATGCATGGGAGGTTCAGATTCTGGGGATTTACCCAAGATCTAAAGTATAGTTGCTCCTCTTCCTCATATTTGCAACATTATCTAAGCCTCCCAAGCAGCGTTAAGGGAATGCATTAGAGGCCCACATGCTGGAGAAGTAGCCAAATAGTTAAAAAGCTACCCAAGCAGCGTTAACAGAATTCATTACAATCCCGGATGCTGGAGATCCAAGAACTAAAACAGCCACTCAAGCAGCGTTAACAAAATGCATTACAAGCCCGGATGCTGGAAATCCAAGAACTAAAGAAGCCACAAAAGTGGCATTAACAGAATGCATTAGAATCCCAGATGTTGGGAATGTATCCAAGATGTGAAGAAAAGTTTCATCCTCGTCTGTGCAACCTTTTTTAAGCCAAAAAACCATCCAAGCAACGTTAATAGAATGCATTTCAAGCCCGGATGCTTGAGATCCAACACCTAAAGAAGCTGCTGAAGTAGCGGTAACGGAATGCGTTAGAAGCCTGGTTGCTGGGGACCCAAGAACTAACGAAGCCAATCCAGCTGCGTTAATGGAATGCATTTCCGCATTATCAATTCAATAAGCTGCATCGCAGAAGAAAATGCTGTTCGAAAAGGCAACATTGAAAAACTGTTGATGTGAAAGGCGAGCAGAATGGCTCACAATAGAAACGTTTTTTCTGTCACGCTTCGTCTGGGTATTCATGCAAAAAGTTAAAAAACCACTCAAGCAACTTTTACAATATGTTTAGAAGCCCTGTTGCTGGATATCTAAGAACTAAAGAAGCCACCTAAGCAGCATTAACGGAATGCATTTCAAGCCCGGATGCTGGAGATCCAAGAACGAAAGAAGCTACTCAAGTAGGATTATCAATTCGGAGCTTGAAACGAGCTGAGAAATAAGCTGCATCCCTGGAAAAAATTGTGTTCGAAAAATCAACATTGAAAGCCTGTTGTGAATGGCAGGCGGAATGATGAATTGGATTTTAAATGAATGGAGATACCAAAGCGAGCCATAAAATAAATTGAATTGCTGAGAATGCCGTAGAATCGCGAAATACGAATTAAATGCCACGCTTTTCCCAACAGAAGCCATATTTTTGTCAATGATGCTGAGGACTGAGCATGTCTTTCAACTTTTTTAAATTTTTTTATAATCCTAGCACTTCCTTGCCCAGTGCGTTGATTGTACATACATAATTGGTCATTACAACCCTTCAGTTAGGATTACGACCTGGTTTCTCACACCACTTATGTTGTGTGTATTAATTTTATATATGAGTGACGGGACCTACAGTTTAAAGTCGACTCCGGACGACAGGTTTTTGAGAAACTTTTCATGGCAATTTTTATTTACTCTCAGAGTTTTTTGCCCGAAATCTGCTGAGAGGAAGTCGCCGAAGAAATACTTTTTGTATTTTGTCTTGATGTCTGGCCTGAGGCTCGAACCCTGGCTTTATGTCTAATAAGCCAACACGCTACCTACTAGACTACGGCGACTTCTTAAAGGTTGATTATGACGATCATAAAGACTCCGTAATGTACACAAAGTGGTGCATTTGGTTGGTAAATATTTTTACGCGTTGTTCGATTGTTAAACGATCCATATTCGTCGAAACCAAAGCCTTCAGATGAATGCTATTTACCAGCTTGACATTTCCTTAATCTAGTGGTTTTGAAACCACTAAATGGATAACCCGTTATCAAGCAGTTACATGTTAGTTTTAAGACTTAAAAACTTAAATTGTTTGAAAAATTGTTTTGTGGATTCTTGTAATCCAATCTCTTTTATTTTGACCATATTTCTTATCGTTTTATTGCCTAAAAACAGAAAAAACAGAAACTCATCGTTAACATGTAAATGTCATGACGGAATTTTTTTCTTTGATTTTGTTTTGTTTTATGACTTGCTATTGCTGAGCTGATGCTGATGCTGATGCTGTGGATATTCTTAGTAAAGTTTTATGATCCGAAATGATGATGAAGATTGACAGTTTAATTAAACAGCAACTGTTTTTAAATTCCATTCTCAAAAAAGGTTTCTCATCTCAATATTGTGAGCCGCCGAATTTAATTTGGTCATGGTTATTTCAGAATTTAATTTTTTTTTCGTTTCTTTTTTGAAGAATTTTAAGCGTGTGAATCGTGTAATAAAATTATGAAATAAAAATACTCTTGCAATTGAAAAGAAGTGGGACGAATTGTTTAGTAGTTTACTTACTGACTTAATTTATTGGCCATTATCTACTAGACTAAGGGCTGTTATTACAACTTGCCGTTAAAGTTGGGTTTAGTTAAAGATAACTTCAGCTAAAGTGAACTTTAAACGTCATTTTTAACTTCTTTTTGTTATTACAGCCTAATGATAAACATTAAAGTTAACTTTGTCAAAAAATACGGCAATGCCAGAGCAATGTCGATAACACTGCTCAATTAAACAAGTTGCAAAGACGGCTTTTTTTGTTGTATTTGCTCATTCTGTCTATATTTGAAGCTGACATATTGAAAATAATATATGATACAGGTAGAGATCAGAGGTCAGCAATGAGTATTCAAAACGATGAGTAGATTCGAATCATACTTATAATTTCTGATACTTATACGCATTCATACTTATTTTAATGTCATACTCATACTACTCATATTCAAAGTCTGAAATACTCATGGTACTCATACTTAAAAATCATGATGTTATTGATTTCGACTCTCCATTACTCATCGTATACACGAATCACAAAATAAGTATGATTCGCGTACGAACACTGAAGTCACTCGAATCATTTATAAGTATTATAAGAAGTATTTTTCTAAAGTTATGAATCTGAATGAGTGTAGGCTTATGAATCAAACATATTTCGAATGGCATGAGTTTGATGTCAACGTTGTACGCATACTCGTTGGAACCTGTACTTATAAATCAACGTTGTAGTGAGTACGAATGAATCAGAGTACATAGTTAAATTTTATTGTTGACTCACTTATATTCAAAATTTCATGAGCACTTATGAGTAACGAAAAGACGATTCATTGCTAATCTCTGGTAGAGATATATGATAGGGAATGACAGAGACTCCATACATAAAGTTCGCTCATGAGATCAAGAGCGATGAACCGTAGCCATTCTGTACTGTTGCTCCATTGTATTACATTCCGTAGAGTACTGGTCTGATCTGATGCGGTAGAAGCAAATGAAATTTCGATGGAAGTCTTTAGAATTTTAATTGGTATTCCATTGCTCTTTGTGCTCTCTCATTTAGATCTGTAAAGCATTCTAATCAGGTTATTATACTCCGCAGCACACAGTATTATGATACATTGCACGAGTTTTCTCATCCGCTATCATGGCTTCAGTGGTTTAACTGAAGTTTCAAGCTCTCTGCGGTATATAGCGCAACAGGGAAACTAGGTAAGGTCGTCATAGCCAAGCATATTCTGACCTTCATATTGAAGCTGCATTGTATTTATCCATACTGTGCAAATACTGGCTTATTTTTATGTACACCTCTGTAGTCTGTCACGCAGAGCAAATCCGTTCGTGGCCGACTGGCCAGGGGATAGCATAATGCATTGCAGAGAGAATTCGTTATTTGACTAACTAACCATCGAATGAACTGTCTTCCTGCAGAAGTTTCTCCAGTCGCTTACAATATAAAAATCTAGCGCCCATGCATGCTATGTGCTTTTCTGCTGCCTTTCAAGACTTATTTTCGTATAATGTACTGAATGAGTAGGAGCCATCCCCTGGGTGTTGGATATACTGTCATTCACGGAATGCTAATGTTTCTCCAGCCGCTTATAATATAAAAATCTACCAGCCATACATGCTACGCGCTTTTCTCCTCCCGCTCATAACTTATTTTTGTAGTTCCTGTATAATTCACTGAATAAGTAGGGGCCATCCCCTAGATTTGACTAACTAACCATCGAAGTCCAGTTCTCCAGTCTCTTACAATGTAAAAATCTAACGTGTGCTTCTCTCCTACCTCTCTTAACCTATTTTCTTAGTTCCCACATAACGCACTGAATAAGTAGGGGCCATCCTCTGGATGTTGTATGTACTGTCATTCATGGAATGCTAATGTTTCTCCAGCCACTTATAATATAAAAATCTACCAGCCATGCATGCTACGCGCTTTTCTCCTCCGTCTCATAACTTATTTTTGTAGTTCCTATATAATTCACTGAATAAGTAGGGGGCCATCCCCTAGATTTGACTAACTAACCATCGAATGAACTGTCTTCCTGCCGAAGTTTCTCCAGTCGCTTACAATATAAAAATTTAACGTGTGCTGCTCTCCTACCTCTCTTAACTTATTTTCTTATTTTCTACAGGGGGCCATCCCCTGGATGTTGTATGTACTGTCATTCACGGAATGCTATTGTTTCTCCAGCCGCTTATAATATACGCGCTTTTCTCCTCCCTCTCATAACTTATTTTTGTAGTTCCTATATAATGCAGTGAATAAGTAGGGGCCATCCCCTAGATGTTGGATGTACTATCATTCACGGAATGCTGTATGAGCAAAGAGAATAAGACAACAGAACATGTACTCTGTTACAGCGTTGTGTTGGCAAACTTGCGAAACTTTATCAGTTTCGTAGATGGACCATCAAGGGCTTTCGGGTATTTAATTGAGGATTCTATGAAGTCACCGTGGTTTAGTGGGTAGTGTGTTGGCTTATTAAACATGAGGCCATGGTGTGCGACGCTAGGTTGTAATCCTGACCGAAGGGTTGTTATGACCAATGAAGGGAGTATTAAGGAGCGTAAAGAGCTTCTCTCTAAGTGAGTATCACTTATTTCAACCTTTGCGAGTGTGTGAGATATTTTAATCGTAATTAGAGCAAGAAATCGCAGTAGGTTAGCAGGTAGTGTGTTGGTTTTATTAGACGTAAGGCCATGGTTCAAACACTGGATAAAACATCAAAACGAAATACAAAAAAATATTTCTTTAGGCGACTTCCTCTCAGCAGATTTCTGGCAAAAACTCCCTGAGAGCAAATAAAATAGTCATGAAAAGTGTCACAAAAATCTATCGTTCGGAGTCGACTTTAAACTGTAGGTCACGCCACTCATGTATAAAATTAACACACACAACAAAAGTGGTTTAAGAAGTCGTAATCCTGACTGAAAGGTTGTAATTACCAATTATGTATGTATATAATGCACTGAATAAGTAGGGGCCATCCCCTAGATGTTGGATGTACTGTCATTCTCGGAATGCTGTATGCACAGAGAGAGAGGAAGACAACAAAACATGTACTCTGTTACAGCGTTGTGTTGACTGACCATCATGACATTCGGATCATAGGTCTTTAATTAAGGACTTTATGAAGGCGCCATAGTTTAGTATGTAATGTAAGGCCATGAGGGGTGAGAAGCTGGGTTGTAATAACTAATTAAGGAGGTATAAAGGAGCATAAAGAGCTTTTTTTTTTGAGTGAATGTCACTTATTTCATCCTATAAGGGTAAGAGATATTTTTCAATCGAAATTGAAGCTTTTGTGGCACAATACGTAAATTTTTTTAGGACACAGTGGATTGGTAAACAGAACCTTGCCTTTCATAACAATTTCTAAGCGGACAACATCAGTGTGAATCCCTGATTCTATTAGGAAAGCATTAGGAATGCCTTTCGCTATCAGCTTACACTTCGTATCGTTGCTGCACCTTACTTCCCATTTCTGGATAATCTTCAGTCTCGTCGTATACCACTTTTGGCAAACGATTTAATTAACCTACATTTTCAATCGATTCATTCGGAATACATCCTCTATACTCAATGACTGTTCCATGACTTGTGCATCAATTTTAATTATTTATTCATTAAGGAATAGCAAGCCAATCAAAAAAAAAACGACAACGAAAATGAAAATATTTTGATCGCTTTCTTTGAGTTGCGATCAAAGCAAAGAAAAGCAACACGAACTTCAGAGGAAAAAACAACAAAAACAAAAAATTGTAATAAAAAATTAATAATTTATGAAGCAGCCATCCAGCCAGCCAGGCAACCAACCAAGAAGATATGCTGTGGGAGGAGGGTATCGTCTATCTAAAGCGTGAGTGTTCATTCCTAAAAGCAAAGCAATGAAGTGGAAAAATGAAATGAAATGCCATGTTTAACAATGTCGTGGCATAAAAGCTACCGTTTACGTTATTTTTTTTACACGAAAAAAAAAAAACAAAGAGAGCGAAAGATTTCCTGAAAATCTTTTCGTACAAAAAATGCTTAACTAACACACGCCTTCATGGCACTTCATTTCGTAAATGGTTGGTTGGTTGGTTGATTTACTCGTGTAGCTGAGTGTAACAATAGAAATCTTTGCTTAGAGAAAATCTTGTCCATTTCGGTGTTTCTCTTAAGAATTGCATTGAATTGGCCCCGTATGACTGACTGACTGCCTTTGGGTGGGTTGCTTGGTTTCGGCAAAAGATGCATGCAATACAGTTAGATAGTATGGCGGGGGGAGGCCCGCTTTTCTATTCAATTAATTGCTTAAGAAAAGAAAACTTTTTTCTTTTGCTGCAGAAAAAGAAATGCTGCCCCCCCATTATATTTTCTATTTTTGTAAAGGGTCCGCCAAATAACTTTTTTTTTTTGAAAATGCTTTAAAAAAAAAAACTACTGAATATTTTCTCAAATTTCTTTTTTTATTTGAAAGTACAATCCTTCCGGTTAATAATGGAAAATAATTTCATTCAAATGGCTGCCTCGGCTGGCCATGCAGTAGCCTACACCAGAAGATGCCGATTTTGGCAAAAAAAAATCATCTTTTCAGATGAAGCTCATTTTGATCTGGGCGGGTATATAAACAAGCAGAATTGTCGCATTTGTGGCACAGAAAACCCGCACGCATACATTGAAAAGCCGACGCAACCAAAACGAGTCACTGTTTGGTGCGGAGTTTGGTCCAGAGGCATAATTGAGCCATTTTTCTTCGAAAATGAGCAAGGAGTGGCCGTTACAGTCAATGGCGATCGTTATCGGGCCACGTTGAACGAATTTTTGTTCACAAAAATTAAAAAGGAAGATATTGGAGGAGGATATTTGGTTTCAACAGGACGGCGCTACGTGCCACACAGCCGAAGCTACACTCAATGTTTTGGGCCCTGTTTTTGAAGATCGCATTATCAGCCGTAGAGCTGATGTCGTTTGGCCACCTCGGAGCTGCGATTTGACACCGTTGGACTATTATTTGTGGGGTGTCGTCAAAGATAAGTGTTACGCCGACAAGCCAGAGACAATTGACGCTTTAAAGGACAATATTCCTGAAACCATTGGTGAAATACAGCTGCACACAATCGATAATGTGCTTAAAAATTGGTCCGATCGTGTAGGCTACTGCATGGCCAGCCAAGGCAGCCATTTGAATGAAATTATTTTCCATTATTAACCGGAAGGATTGTACTTTCAAATAAAAAAGAAATTTGAGAAAATATTCAGAAGTAGTTTTTCTTTTAAAGCATTTTCAAAAAAAAGTTATTTGGCGGACCCTTTATTATTTATCTGTTGATTGTGTCGTTTAATGGTTTTAGGGTGGTCTTGGTTCATTAATTCATTTGCAAAATGGAAAAGAAGGAAGGAAATTGAAATATTTTTATTAAAAAGAAAAAAAAAAAAAAAAAGAAAAAAGATTTTCTAATAAAGATATTGCAGAGGAACGTCATAAAAGAAAATTTAAAGCTTTTCTTTTGTAAATAGAGGCGGTTACACGAAATTGAAATTGGGTCAGCTGTCGTTGGTTAAAGTTTTTCTTTTTTTTCTGTATTTTTTCCCCCTACAACTTGTTAAGGAATAAAGACAGGAATAATTTCCTTAAAAAACTAAAATACAGTTTAAATGTTTAAATAGATTCGACTGGAAGCTATTGAAAACAAAATTTGGATGAATAACTTAAAAATTCTTAGGTAGGTAGGTAGGTATAAGTGGCCGTCCCCCCAAATGAATTGGATGGACGCACATAGGCCCCATGGAGCCCACTGTGATACCACAGTTCGCGTCTACCATCCCCTAGTCATGGAACCATCCAGAGCTTATAATGAAGCGCCTCAAATTGCCGACGTCGATGTTCGACAAATCACTCAGATCATCGATGTAGTAGGCACACCAAGATGTCTCTTCCTTCTCTGACATAGTGTCGGGCATGTTCCCATTAGATGAATAACCGTTCCTTCCTGCTCTTCGCGCCTGCAGCTTCTACAGAAATCGTTCGCAAGGTGTACCAGACCAATGCGCCTCGCGTGGACACCCATAATGCAGTGACCCGTCACGACTCCAACAACCTCACTGAGCATGCCTCTTTGCAGTTTCAGCAGCCTTGCACTGCGCTTTCTATCATGCGCGCCACCCTGCTCTTATCCGAAGCTGCCCAGCAGCTTCTACAGAAATCCTTCCCGAGGTGCCCCAGACCAATGCGCCTCGCGTGGTCACCCATAATGCAATGACCCATCACGACTCCAACAATCGCACTGAGCACGCCTTTTTGCAGTTTCAGCAGCCTTGCAGTGCGCCTTCTATCATGCGCGCCAACCTGCCCTTATCCGAAGCTGCCCACCTGCGGTTGACAGAGTCCGTGATCTCGTCATCAATCATGAGCCTTGAGATCCCCAAAGGGACCCCACTACCTAAGAATTCCTCGCAGAGCTCGATGGTCGTGCCGCGTCTGGCCAATTTATCCGCTCTGTGTCCCGGAACCCAAACGATATGCACATACCTTTTCGCTAGCCTGTTCAGGTGTTTCCGACAGCCGTAGACCAACCTGGAGTTCATCACGTTGGAGCTTACAGCCCTGATAGCCGCCTGGCTATCGGAGAGTATGGTGATGTTTCCGCTGGGGATATTCGAATCCCAAATAATCCTTACCGCAGCCTGTATTGCCAATACTTTCGCTTGGAAAACGCTGCAGTAATCCGGTAGCCTTATAGATTCGGCCATACTTATTGACTCCGAGAAAATGCCAACACCAACGGTTTCTCCCAGCTTGGATCCATCAGTGAAGATTTGGACGGAGTCCTTGACGAGCTTTTTTTTGAGCTTTTTTTAGTATTTTTGTTGACTCTGTATAAATTTTAAGGAATGAAACAGAAACTACCTTTTCAACTGAGAGGGATCAGACCGCCCAAAAAATTCTTAAAGAAATAAGATTCCCAGAGAGATAGATAAACATCATTCGATACGATACGATACTAAGTAATCGAATAAATTTCTAAAAAATTTCGATATACTGCCCGGGATCAGCAAGGATAACATTCTGGCCAGCTCTTAAAAGGCCTCAAGGTATTTCCCTCTGAGATGATTTATTCCACACGTGTTCCAAATACATTTTGATCCCTCGATGTGATCCCTATGCTGAACGACTGCCCTTTACGTCCTAAATGTCCGGTCAAAAGGCCGAGTACTAACTGGAGATTGCTCTCATGAAATGTATTGCAGCGGATAACGTTAAAATTCTTAAAAAAATAAGATTCCCAGCGGGATGGAAAAACATCATGCGTTAGGATCCTAAGTAATCGAATAAAACGGTGCCTATTTAAGCTTCAAATTCAATGCAAAAGTGACGGATATTAAATGTAGCATCGGGAGGAAGGCGATCTCCCCTTTATTCACTGCTTTTGAGATAACATTTGATACTGTCAACCAGTCCTAGGTATAGACTAAGAGAGGATGTCTTTGTTAATTCAAAGCCTGCACAAGCATACAAAGCGGCCTAATGATTTTTTTTGCGGGAAGGAGTCTGCTGCGTCTAGGTCAAATTTCTTCCTTCGCAGGACGTGCTCTACAAAGTGTTTTACTGCGTTCCAGCTCTCTCTACTGTTTATCATTTTCAGCACGACGTTTGTATCGCTAATGACGCCGATTTCAGCTTCGAGTCGCCGACGGCTTTCGGCCCATCGACAACAGCTGAAGGAAGTGTGTTCGGAATCATCTAACATTTCTTTCTCTTCATAGATACAGAATGGCGAGCGGCATTTCTCCATGCAATGCAGGTACTCTCTGAAATATCCGTGGCTGGTCAGCATCTGGGTTATGTAGTCTACTTCGCCGTTTTTTCTGTTTTTCTGTTTGTTTAGGTTATGAAGTAAAGAAGGCTACTTGGGACATACGATCTTACCTTTTGCTCTCTTCTGCCTTAGTATTCAGAAGGCAGAGATCCACTACCTGCACTACGGAAGGACAATGGACGTTAATTAGAATTCCATTTTCCCATTATACAAATTTAAATCTCTTTCGCCGTCGTTCTTTTTAATAAATTCAAATTAATTGTTTGTATAGAATGAGGGGGAAAACAAAAACGAAATACAATTTAAAACGCAATTTTAAAGATTTCTAAATCCATGTTCAAAAGCAAAAGAAAATTTCTTTTAAATGGTCTTTCAAACGATAACAATCTTTGTGCTTCGCTTTAAAAGCCAGCCTACTGCAGCTTTAAGCAGCCGCATTGTGCTCTCCTTACAGCAGCTTACACTTACAATGTTGCAGCAAAGTTTTCAAATTATCTGGAGACCACCGCCATCACCACCACCTTTGCCTGGGTAACTTGTTTGCATCATTGCCGCCCAAATGCCGTTTTATTTGAAATTAATTTTCTTTTGGTTGTTGTTGTTGTTTTAAACTGTTTTAAGGCCAATGGCTTAAAGTAATGATTTTTAGAAAAGAGGCGAGCATGAGAGAGTGAAGGAATTGCTAAATGATGGGTTTGAACATTTGCTTTTTCGTTCAACACTTTATAAACATCTTTGATGTTTAAATTACCTTGAAACACCACTTGAAACGAACACTTAGTAAAGCTTTAAGCCCCTATTTGTTGTTGATGCCTTAATTTGAAGCCTTAATTTGTCATTTTAAATTGTAGGTTGCCAAACGAAATGACTTGATTGAGTCATTATTAAAGCGGAGGCAAATAAGAAATGAAATGAAATGAAACGAAACGAATGAAAGAAGAGTAGAAATGGTCCTTCGGTCCGCTAAATAAATTAAAGCGGCGGCAAATAAGAAATGAAATGAAACGAAACGAAAGAAGAGTAGAAATGGTCCTTCGGTCCGCTAAATAAATTAAAGCGGCGGCAAATAAGAAATGAAATGAAAAGAAAGAAAGAAGAGTAAAAATGGTCCTTCGGTCCGCTAAATAAATTTGATTTAAAAAATCTGGCCTTTATCTAACATAAATTGGCCTAAGTTTTTCATTTAAAAGACAATTTGTATTTAAAATAACTCCTGAAACACGTTTCTAAATCTTTAAAGAGAAGAAGAAAAAAATATTTTCCATTAAAGGAAATTAATTAAAAAAGAAAGAAAAAATATCAAGAACATGGCGCTTAAATTATTGGAGAAAAAAAAATCGTTTATCTGAGACAAGAAAGCGTACATGGCAGCCTGGCATCCAAGAAGATTAATTCAAGCCAAACGCAAAATGCATAATCAAACTGCCTGCCGATCCATATGTATGGCGTTCGCATAGAAGAGATCGAAGAATAAGCCAGTATTTGTAATTAAAGTTTCAATTTTAATCATTTTAATCGTTTATTAATAATAAAACAAAAACAAAAAAGATAGAAACTAAGTCTCTTCAGAAGAAAAGGAAATTGGCCAAAAAAAACAAAATAAAAGAGCACAAGGAAAACGTTAACAGCATATGCAAATAGGTTATCATGGCAAGAGATTGTATGCCAGAGAAATTGTATGCAACATGGTTCTGTGTCTTAATATTGGGGGTAATCAAATAACGACGCAACAGAAGCTGTTAAGAAAGGATCTCTCGAGATATTAACGATTATTCCCGGGCTTTCGTACCGTCCATAATGTCGCAAAAGGACTTGAGCGTTCCTTTTATCGTGCATGCACAGCCCTTGCGCTGACCAACTTCTTCCCTAGTTTGGTGGAACTCGGTCAGTACAGGGATTGGGTTTACCTGTGGCGTCACAACAAGCGTGCTCAAGCTACCACCGCAAGCAACCTATATCGTGCATACATTGCAAAGGTTTAGATATTCTGCCTTCCAAAATGTATCAATACAAAGTTTGTATGCAATTCTACTTCTGTATATAAACTATGTAGATATGCATCAACTATAAATCCGATGCCTGATTGCTTTTTGACTGCGTTAAAAAAACACATTGACGACGTTTTGAAATAGAATACATTGTAAACATTTTGTACAGCGGCTTTATGAAACACTATACTTTGTTCGAACACAGAGCAACATTTAGGAAGGCAGTCATATTCTGCATGCGTTAGTGATTCCTCATAGCTAATCTAACAATTACATCAAAAAGTCTAATCATCGGGCATCTAATCAGGAACATCTTGTGCCTTCTGAGGGCCCGATAACCCTCAAACTATATAGAGTAGCCCTATAATGTATCCTACAATCCTACTCTTTTGATAAATTTCGGAATACTGCTCGGGATAAGCACGGATAACATTCTGTCCGGCTCTTAACAGCTGGATGCCTTTCTCTTTAAGATGATTTACTCCGCACGTGATCTCTCGATGCGATCTTTATTCTGAAAAAGTGCTTTTTAAATCTACAGTATCTGGTCAAAAGGCCGGATACTAACTGCAGATTGCTTTTGTGAAATGAAATGCAGGACTTGGTATTCTTCTTGAATAACTGATTTGGATGTTCCAGGTTGTCCCATATTTTTTTCGAATTCATCTTATGCGAGCCGTCTAGTACAGGTGCTGGGGTTTTCTGTAGGCAACTCGGTCTTGAACTCCACTTCAGGTTGAATGATGACTGCAGCGTTTTTCAGGCGGAGATTTTCGCAATCCTGAAGGCTATTGGGGCCATAGCTGGTGGCCCAGCTTCGGATTCCGAATCTTATATGATCTTCGTTGACAGTCAGGCTGCCCTTAGGGCCATTGCGTTGGTCTGGTGTAAATCACGGCTTGTTCGCGAGTGCAAAGAGTCGTTCAGGACTTTTGGACCGGACCGTATCCGTCTATACTGGGTCCCGGGACATAGCGGAATACTGGGCAATGAGACGGCGGATGCCCTCGCTAGGCTAGGTTCGCTTTCAGGGAGCGATTTGATAGTTGGTCCTGACCCCCCAGTCTGCCACCTCTATGGCCTCATCAACGGATGGGTCATGGAGAAAGAGCAGAGGCGTTGGGGGAACGGATCGGGTTGTTTTGTTTTTAAGTGTCTATGGCCTGTTGTAGACAGTAAGAGAACAGGTTGGTTGCTGGGCTTGGATAAGGCCAGCTTAAGGTTGTTTGTCGGTTTTATCACGGGGCACTGCGAGATTAGGTCGCTGACGGGGATCTGGAACAGATCCCAGCCGGACTATTGCAGAGTGTGTTGCGATGAGTTGGAGACTATCGAACACATCCTCTGTAACTGCCCAGCCCTTGGTAGATTGAGATTGAGGACCCTTGGCAGGACCTTCTTTGGGAGCTTGAATTCAGTGTCGAGAGCCGACATCAAGGCTCTCCAGAGAGTCATTAGTGGCTTAGGCTGGTTGAGAGGTGCTAGGGCTTCATCGATGTAGTCGCGCTCTCCCACCCTTTTGTTGTGTCTGGTCTGTGCGATTCCCCCGCTTCCCACTCCCCCTTTCCCATATACCCTCCTTTCATCCTATCCCCTATACTATCCTTCCCTCCTGTAGGACGTTGTACAATGGGTCAATCCGACCTCCGGGTACTGTACTTGTCTTGACTGACAGGTACACGTCCTCTAACCTAACTTAACCTAACCTATACGAATCGAGTCAAGTAGGTAATGTGTCACGGCTTATTAGACGTGAGGCCTTGGTTCAAACCCCAGGTCAGTCATATCCAGCGAAACAAATATTTCTTTAGGCGACTTCCTCTCAGCAGATTTCTGGCAAACACTCTGAAAGCAAATTAATTTGCCATGAAAAGCTTCTTAAAAATCAATAGTTCGACGTCGACTTTAAACTGTAGGTCCCGCCACATATTTATAAAATTAACACACACAACATAGATGGTATGAGAAGATGGTGTATGAGCCGAGTTCTTAGATAGGCGATCTGACTTTCAAACAGTTTGCTATATTCCGCCCTTTGTACTTCGGCACCAAGTTTAATTCAGCATATCCTCTAGGGATGTAGACTTCCGCTTGAAAGATACCCTGAAGTTTCTCCACGGAATCAAAATAATTTATTCTGGGACTCAACACCCCCGTATTGCGGATTAAAGCATTTCCCACAGCCATATAAGTTAAGAAGTGAGGCGACAGCCACTCAATTGATCAGTTTAGGATGCCCCTGATGAAACTCGTATTACATTTCTGTTTACGAAGTGTTTAGAGAGACAGTGGCTTAGTGGGGGACTTTTCTCCACTTAAAATTCGGCTTTGAAATTATTCCTTAGGAAACTGCAGAACTGTTAAGCAAACTACAGACCATATAGGCCGTAGGGTTCTGGGCCTGGTTAACGGTTTAAATTTTTAACCATAAGATTTAGAACAACCTCTTAAGTCGCTGTTTTCATTGAATACCCCTACTATTTTATATGCTTTCGTCTTGAGCTAAATCGTGATTATTTTTATAAATGCTGCTGCTGCCTGCTGCTACTATAAGCCAATGTACGGACATACATATACGAAATTAAAATTCGTTGTGGTTTTTTGTTTAAAATAAACTTTAATTACTTGTTTATGTTGTTGTTTTTAGTGGGTTATCTTTGTAAATAATTTTTTTATTTCTTTTTTTTAGTTGTTGTTTTAAATTTTACTGTTCCTCTCTGTCTCTATCCAGTCTTCTTTGAAGCCTTTGCGTAGTAAAAATCGAATGAATTTTTATGAATGAAAAGAAATCTTATGTTGCGCTGGCAAAATGAGAAAACGGTGGGCGTTTACGCCAACTTATAAATAAAAATAAAAAAAGACAAAAAAGAAATAAAATTTGCGACCCACTGTAAAAATTTTGCCATCGATTTTTAAGTTTATTTTTGTTGGTTTTTTTTTCCAATTTTATTTACATTTTTAAGGTTTTTCCGTTTAAAATTTGTAATTTTTTTTGTTGTTGTCTTCCTTCTCTCGTAAGCTTACCAGCCAGCTTACCACATGCAACAACTTGAATTTCCGCTAATAAAGTTTCAAAGACTAGTACCTGGTGTAAGAGTTTAGATTTGCATGTTGCTTAGTTTATCGGTTTTTTTTTTCTTCTCTATTGTTGTTGCAGTTGTTGTAGTTGTTTTATAGTAATGCCTACAAACGACCTGATTTTTGTTTTTTTTGTTCAATATTTTTAGCATGTTTGGCAACCTTTTTTTCTTTGCCAAATCTTATGGATTTTAATGTCTTTGCCTGTGTTTCTTTAGGCAATTTTAGGCAGAAATTGAACGTGTTCAATGGCCATTCGAATGTTGTTGAAGGTGTCTGTTGTCTGTTGTCTATTTGTGTTGCAAGTTAAAATATTGTTGTGACTTTGGCCTCATCTTTTATGGGACCACTATCGCAGTCCATTAGAGATCAATTCAATTTCTTGGAGTCAGGTTTTGGTTAGAGGAGTTCATATGTTTCAGGTAACGTTAATGCTAAATGGTGTCATAAACTTAAAGCGGAAAAAATTTAAAAATGAGGAAAAATATACTGGTATACCTCTGATCGTAAAAATGACTTTTGTTCTCACCTAATATGTTCTCTGTAGAGCAGAAATTTTCTTTTATTACGCGAACCTTACATATTGTACGCATGCTTGCCTGGTTTAGAAATTGAGAAGAGATTTCAGAACATCTTCTACATCACTCTGCGACGTCTGGACATCTGAGAAATTAATGTCTGTTGTAATCGATGCCTTATTTTTTGATATGGTAATGGGAGGCAAGTCTAAGGGATATCCACTGGAAGGCGGAGAGAGAAACGACAATTATCCTTAAAACAACAATCCTAGCATTTGCTTCGTAATTACAAATAAAAAGAGATTTGAGTCGTGCATCAGACTATCCCAGAATAGCCTAAGAATAATAACCTTGCTGTTGTAATCGATAACTTTTCTATATAAAATTTATATTATCAATAGCTTTTCTACAAAAAAAAAATAATATCGATAACTTTTTTATATTAAATTTGTATTGTCGATATCTTTTCTACAAAATAAATTATATTATCGATAACTTTTCTATAAAAAAATTACATAATCGATAACTTTTCTATAAAAACATTACATTATTGATAACTTTTCTACATAATAATTATTTAATCGATAACTTTTCTATATAAAAATGATATAATCGATAACTTTTCTATATAAAAATGATATAATCGATAACTTTTCTATATAAAAAATATTCAATCGATAAATTTTCTATATAAAAAATATTTAATCGATAACATTTCTACATAAAAATTATTTAATCGATAACTTTTCTATATAAAAATTATATAATCGATAACTTTTCTATATAAAAAATATTCAATCGATAACTTTTCTATATAAAAATTATATAATCGATAACATTTCTATATAAAAATGATATAATCGATAACTTTTCTATATAAAAATTATTTAATCGATAACTTTTCTATATAAAAATTATTTAATCGATAACTTTTCTATATAAAAATTATTTAATCGATAACTTTTCTACAAAATAAATTATATTATCGAAAACTTTTCTACAAAAAAATTATATTATCGATAACTTTTCTATATAAAAAATATTCAATCGATATATTGTCGATAGCTATTCTACATAAAATTTATACTATCGACAACTTATATACAAAAGAAATATATTACCGATAACTTTTCTACACAAAAATTATATTATCTTATGAAAATGATATAAAAAAATTATTTTTTTTCCAACCTAATGTTTTTGTAATTTTCTTAATCAATTTAAAATTTTTAATTGCTTTATGGAAACAACTTCTTCTCCTACCCAATATTTTCAATTTTTTTTTGTTCAAAACATTGACTTTCTTTTAGAGTTTTAGCGCCCACACTTGTTCAAATAAACATTAAAAATAACGTCTGTTTGGCTGTTTAGTCGACCCATTTGTCTGTCTGTCCGTCTGCCTGTTTGTCTCTCTCTCTCTGTCACTTCAATAAATTTCATCCATTCATGCCTTTAAAGAAAGGTCTGTCTGCTCGTTTTTTGCTCTCCTTTGAAGCTTGTTTTCTTTCATATTTTTTGCGCCTCATTTGGTGTTGTTGCACACAAATGAGTTGCAGTTGCATTATGATTTCGTACGAACTCCTTAAAGACGCTCTGCTAATAATAAAATTTTTCATTCATAATTTAACAAAAATGAAATGAAACATGTCTGCCTGGTCGTTCGTTCGTTCTTTTTTTTTTTTTTGTTTTCCTTTTTGCAAATAATGCTGCAACAGCCTGCCTGCATGCCTGCCTGTTTGTAGGCTGCTTGGCTCGTGTGGCATGAAGTAAGTGTCTGCAAGTGTACCTGTTGCCTGTTTTTTTTCTTTTTTGTTATGAATATTTGAAGTTGTTGTTGTTGTTTCTTAACTAAATCTTGTCATATGCAAATTAATTTGAGTTGATCACCGCAAATTTATTCGCTGTTTTCGTGCTTGTTCGTGCTGGCATTCGATGAAGAAAAAAAAAACAACAGAAAAAAGCGGCCAAAAACATTTTTTTGTTTTGTTTTGTTTGACAAACGGTTTTTAGTTACTTGGCCATAAAAAACAATCCTAAAATCATGTTATTTATTGTTGTTGTTGTTATTGCTGTTATGTCTACCTTAAAAAGTAGAGTTAGAGTAGGTTTTACAACGTCTACCTTGTCTGCCTTTTATTACTGGACTCGCGTATTATATTTCCACAGAGTCAAAAACGTGATTTGTTTTCAATTCCGACAAATACCTCGTGCTGTTTCTAATGTAACGTTAACGACCAAAGAAATAAAATAAAAAAAAACAAAATTATTTTAAATCCTCAAAAGAAGCGGAAAAAAATATTGTTTTCCTCGACTTTCGCTTTTTTGACAGGTTTATGGAAAACAAAAAAGCCAGAAAGAGAATAGCGGAACGAAACTTTTGGCGGGATTTATAAGGAAATTCAATTGCTGAACTTCTTTTCAACTCTTCAATGTACCTTAAAAAAAACTCATCTTGACTTTCGTTATTGAATATAAAGTTTTCCTTTAAGAATCTGTTGTAATCGATAATATAGTTTTGCTATAGAAAAATGATCGATAAAATAGAATAGAAAGTTATCGATAACATTGATTCTCTATAGAAAAGTTATCGATAACATTGATTCTCTATAGAAAAGTTATCGATAACATTGATTCTCTATAGAAAAGTTATCGATAATATTGATTCTCTATAGAAAAGTTATCGATAACATTGATTCTCTATAGAAAAGATATCGATAACATTGATTCTCTATAGAAAAGTTATCGATAACATTGATTCTCTATAGAAAAGTTATCGATAACATTGATTCTCTATAGAAAAGTTATCGATAACATTGATCCTCTATAGAAAAGTTATCGATAACATTGGTTCTCTATAGAAAAGTTATCGATAACATTGATTCTCTATAGAAAAGTTATCGATAACATTGATTCTCTATAGAAAAGTTATCGATAACATTGATTCTTTATAGAATAGTTATCGATAACATTGATTCTCTATAGAAAAGTTATCGATAATATTGATTCCCTATAGAAAAGTTATCGATAACATTGATTCTCTATAGAAAAGTTATCGATAATATAGCTTCTCTACAGAAAAGTTATCGATAAAATAATTTTTCTATAGAAGAGTTATCGATAAAATAATTTTTTTATAGAAAAGTTATCGATAACATAATTTTTTTATAGAAAAGTTATCGATAACATAATTTTTCTATAGAAAACTTATCGATAACATAGTTTTTCTATAGAAAAGTTATAATATAGTTTTTCTATAGAAAAGTTATCGATAATATAGTTTTTTATAGAAAAGTTATCGATAATATAGTTTTTCTGTAGAGAAGTTATCGACAATATACATTCTCTGGAGTCTAGTATGTAGTGTGTTGGCTTATTAGACGTAAAGCCAGGGTTCGAGCCCCAGGCCAGACATCAAAACAAAATACAAAAAGCATTTCTTCGGCGACTTTCTCTCAGAGAGTAAATAAAATTGCCATCAAAAGTTTCTCAAAAATCTGTCGTTCGGAGTCGACTTTAAACTGTAGATCCGACCACATGTATAAAATTGACACACATAACATAAGTAGTGTGAGGAACTAGGTCGTAATCCTGACTGAAGGGTTGTAATGACCAATTATGTATGTATAGAAAAGTTATCGATAATATAGATTTTTTATAGAAAAGTTATCCATATTATAATTTTTCCATAGAAATGTTATCGATATTATAGTTTTTCCGTAAACATGTTATCGATATTGTAGATAGAAAAGTTATCGATTACATAATTTTTTCAATATTATTGAACATTTTAAACTTATCATGACAACTTCTTACTCTCTTTCCAGAATGCCAATGCAGTACGGTAGGCGCTATAGGCAATACCTGCGAAAAACGCACCGGCCAGTGCAACTGTCTAGCCAACGTGACGGGTCGACGTTGTGACAAATGCAAATCGGGTCATTGGAATCTAACTCAAGGCATAGGTTGTCATGATTGTCGTTGCGATCCGGCGGGCTCTAGAAGCCACGAGTGTAACCCCTGGACGGGTCAATGTGATTGTAAGATTGGTGTGGGTGGTCAACGGTGTAATGAGTGCACGGATGGTTTCTTTGGCTTCTCCAACGATGGTTGTCAACGTTGTGCAGGTTGTCCTGGAGAAGGACAAGTATGTGATCCTATTAATGGACGCTGTGTGTGTCCGCCCAATAGTAGAGGTTTGGGTTGCAGTCAATGTATGTCGGGCACCTGGGGTTGGCAGCCACGCTTAGGCTGTGCGGAATGTGATTGTGATCGCATAGGTTCTATAGGCCAGTATTGTCATACAAGATCGGGGCAGTGTCAGTGTCGTGAAGGTTATGCTGGACGCAGCTGTGAGATGTGTAAGCCGGGTTACTTTGGTTATCCCGAGTGTCGCAGATGCAATTGTGATGTGGAGGGCTCGTATGTAAGTAAGGATGGTCTTATAGCTTGTGATGCTAATGGCCAGTGTCCCTGCAAGAGTTTGGTGGTGGGTCTTAAGTGCGATACCTGCATGCAGTCTACTTTTGGTTTAACGGCTTTAAACCCTGAGGGCTGCACTCGTTGTTATTGCTTTGGTCGGGCCAGTGAGTGCGAGCAAAGCAATTGGTCTTGGGGTCATGTCAGAATGTCAGAGTCCAGAAATCTTTCTATTCAATACCTTAAGGCGCAGCATGTTTCTAATTCCGAATTTGAGTATATTGTGGTAATACAGATGTCAGGGTCCAAGACCTATCGTGAGGATGCTGAAATACAGAATTTTAATGGCTTAAACTTAATACCACGCTCCACGGGCAATGTTTCGATGGGCTTGTATAACCAACTGTACTATCCGTTGTATTTCCAGCTGCCACCTCAATTTTACGGTGACCGTGTAAGCAGCTATGGTGGCAATTTGTATTTTACTTTAATCACCGAGGGCGGTAATAGGCCTTTGGATAGAAAGCTTTTAACGCGCTATCCTTTGGTGCAGTTGCATGCCCATAAGAAAATGATTTTGGATTTCTTTGAATACGAAACTTTTGAATACTCGCGCAATGAAACGTATCGCGTGCCGTTGCATGAATCCTTTTGGAAACTACATCACAATGGCCAAACGGTGGATAGGGCTACAATCATGGCAGCCTTGCAAAATGTACGCCATGTTTTAATAAGAGGCTCCTGTTTTGCCGATTTCGAGGAGATCATGTAAGTTTTAGTTCCTAAGTTATGGAAACTTTAATTGTAAATGAAATTTTCTCTTAAATTGGGGGCGGGTTAAAGTCTAAAAAATGTCCATATGGATGCAGCAATATATGTGCACGGTTCAACTAGCATGATAGCCAAGGGTGTGGAGAAATGCAAGTGCCCTAAGCGCTTTGATGGTTTATCCTGCCAGGATCCCGGACGAGGTTATTACAGATGGCGTAATATTACCGAAACGGAGACGGTGTTTATAGAGGACTTAATAGGACGTGCGGCTGCTTGCTTTTGTAACGGACGCAGCCAGGATTGTGATAGGGAAACGGGACAATGTTTGGTAGGTTTGGTTTGGTTTTACGAAATGTTCGAGATTGATTTCTAGAGCAAATGTTTTAGAATTGCCGTGAAAATTCTGGCGGCCGCCATTGTGAACAATGCGCCGAGGGTTATTATGGGGATCCCAATTCCCCTTATGGCTGTCAGCCTTGTCCTTGCCCCGAAACCAGCCGCAATTTTGCCAAGGGCTGCACTGTATGGCAGGGAGAAGTGAATTGTGTTTGCCGTGCAGGCTATACGGGGAAATTGTGTGATAAGTGTCGTTCGGGTTACTATGGTAACCCTTTGACTTCACCTTTTGCCGTGTGTAAACCCTGTGATTGCAATTTAAATGGCATTAGCAGAGATGGCTGTGATACGTTAACGGGCCAATGTTATTGCCGTGAGGGTGTAACTGGCTTGAAGTGTGACAAATGCCAGCAGCCGAAATACCATGTCGAGGAGAAAGGCTGCAAATGTAAGTTTAATTTCGGGGGAAATCCCCTATTAAAAGAACCGTTTTAAAGCAATTCCTTTTCATTGTTATAATTGATAGTATGCGATAATTGTACGCTCTTGTTACTGGACTATGTGGAGTTGATAGGCAATAAATTAAGGCGTGGCATACACAATATGGATTTGACGGGCATACCGGCCCCTTATCTTAAAGTAGAGGAATATGAGGATATGTTTGCCATGCAAAATAAACGTTTTATGGATTTTGATACGGCTCGCAAATTGTTAATAAACTATGATAGTCAAGCTTTATTGAAACTGGATTCCCATAGCGAGAATCAAAAGTTCCAAAATCGTAAAGCCTTAGCCCTGGCGGAGAAAAGAAACCAGGCGGTAAAGTCTATACTAAACGATGCCAATTTATTGTATAAGGACCTAGACTCTATGCAAGCTAACATATTGGAAAATATAGCCAATCTGGAGAACTATGGTAGGGGCTCAAACTATTTAAGCCTGCCTACGGCTTTACAACAGGCCAGGTTTTATTTGGACGCGATTAAACAACATCGAGACTCGGTAAATGATATACGTACGACGGCTGCCTGTGCCTGGCATTATTTCTATAAGTTTGGCAATGCCACGGATGAGAGTTTTGATCAGCAAGCCAAAGTGGAAATGTTTTGGCGGGACTTGAATCACACCAACTTTAGAATCTCGGACATAAGAATGCAGGCGGATCGTACAGTGGATATGCAAAATGAAATCGATGATATTCTAGAGCACATACGTAATCTTAAGAGTTATGTCCGAGAAGACTACCAGCAAATACAGGAACTGACAGATAGAATACAACAGTACCTTAAGGAGACCTTGCTGGACCCTACAGCAGTGTTGGTGGAAAGGAATGTACAACGTTTGGAAGTATTGAGTGGTAATATGGATCAGGTAATCAAACTAGGTACCGTGCTTAATGCTACCTTGGATGACAATGATTCGATACACCGTGAAGTGCGCAAACATTGGCTGCCCAAGGCTCAAAAACATGCAGCACGTTTATTGGAGCGTTCCAATGAATATGCCCGGCAATTTCAACCCACAAGGAATGGCGCCAGAATAGCCATGTTAGCCAGGTAAGTTAAAGGTTTTACGAAGAAAAATATCTCTTAAAGTTTCTTTTCATAGTTCGGCCCATAAAAATATCTCAGAGGCCATAGAAGCCGCCCGCTTAGCCTCCAAGGAGGCTAAGGAAAGGGTGTACAAAGCCCACAATAAATTGTATCCACGCTATAACCTATCGGTTATAGAAAGAGCGGCCAATTCTTTAAATAAATCGAAGAATTTAAAGCATGAAGCCCAACAAGAAATCAATAGGACAGAAGGTAGGATTTTGGATGCCCGCTATATAAGCCCGTTTTTTTAATATTTTTTTTTTCTAAACTTTTTGAAGCTTTGAAATCCCGATTGAAGGTGCATGAGAATAAAGTCGAAAACATAAAATCACGCATTATAAAGGCAGGCGAGCGCACCAATAATGTTACCAGCCATATGCAGTCCCTAAAACATACGTCAGCCCGTAAATATGCTGTGGAAAGTCTGGATATGGCCTCTAAGGTAACCCAGGATATGAAGGCTGTAAGCCGCCATACTGCGGATTTGCATGAAGACATTAAAAAACTGCGTGAGAAATTCAATATATTGGAACCGGATTGGGAAATCAAATTGGGTTTGGCAGAGGAAAATATCTCCTTAACCAAAACGAATGTCCGTCTGGCCAATATTTCCCTAACCTATGTGGAGGAGCAGCAGGTCAAAGAGCAAATGGAATTCGATAAATGGAACAGCAGCATGGCTAGGGACATACAGAATCTAAAAGATCAAATAGCCAAAGCTAAACATTCAGCCGAAGGCATAAAAATTTCCTTGGAATCCTTAGGGCCCAAGTGCCTACGTTCCTATTTACCCACCTCCTATGGCTTAACTACTTCTAATGCCATTAAGTTAAGCTTTGCCTTGCCCAATCGTAATGGCAATTCCCCTCTACTCTATATACAAGGCACAGAGGGACGTTATATTGCCTTGGATTTATTCAAGAGACATGTAAGACTTTTGTGGAACTTGGGTGGCATTACGGAGATAATTACCCATCCTTTGGAGATACAAACCAGAGACCCGCAATACGATGATGCCTGGTATCATGTGGAGGTTAATCGCACTCTAAATATAGGCAGCCTGTTGGTAAGACGCATGAATAATTATGGCTCGTTAGTGCCTCAAATTCCGGTCACGGGCAACACAGATGTAGAGTTTACCCGGTTTTTCCAAACTCCAGAAGAACGCATTTATTTGGGTGGTTATCCTAAGGTTTTGCGCACCAAAGACCTACAGCTATCACCAGGCCTAAATGTGGTCGTACACAATGTGGAGGTGGACAATAAACCCATGGGCATATGGAATTTTATAACCAGTGAAGGCAAATGTGGTGGCGCCATGATAGGAGCTCAAGAGTCTTCGTCGTCATCGGTGGCCAGACATTTCAATGGCTTAGGATATGCTGAGGTAAAGAAGTCACGTCCTCGGCCCTATCGCAAGAATATGTTTGCTTTACAAATGACCTTCAAAACATTGGATGAGAATGCACTGTTATTCCTAGCGGTAGATGATAAAAATGTAAGTTCCCCCCTCCGCGCAGGCAATTAAAGATATTTAGGGCCGCCTTTTTAAATAATATTTTCGCTTTTTTTTTCCTTCCGCAGAATCGCTCGGTTTCGGTGACTCTCAGTCGTGGTCGTATTATGTTCCGCATAGATTATGGCGATGAATCCAAATTGGAAATCAATACCACCAATAAATACAATACCGGTAAATGGATTAAAATCGAGGCTGCCCGCGAATTTGTACCCAAGCGTGGTACAGAAAATGGTATTTTGCGTGTAAACAATGAAAGGCCCATAACGGGCTCACCCTCAGTGCCTATTAAAAGTCATATGCTGCCCGATCTTTCGAAGCCAGTTTATTATCTTGGAGGTGTTCCCCCCGGTTTTACCTCAGCTACTTCTAAAGCCCCGGGAGCTGATAATCCCTTCTTGGGTTGCATGATGGATGTGCAAGTGAATGGTGAAACCTATGATCCTTTAGGCAGTTCTTCGTTCTTTGGCGTGGAGCCCTCTTGCAAGGAAATGATAACAAAGTAAGTGTAAAAATACCTCCTGCTAACCCCTTAAAATGTGTCTTAATTTTCTCTTCCCCAGAGCCGGTTTTACGGGCCAGGGTTACATAGAATTGGCCAGCCAGTCGTTGCGTAAAAGAGCCAACGCTGGTTTTGTTTTTCGTACTCTGCAACCTGATTGCCTTTTGCTGCTTGCAGCCTATCCACCTGAAGTCAATGATGATTACGATGCCAAGGACCTAAAGGGCAACTACTCCATTTCCCTAATCGATGGCCATTTGCAGGTATGGATTAACTCGGGCCGTAGTTTCATACAACTGCAATCGAATGTTTCCCTAAACGATGGTGAATTCCATGTGGTGAATTTGTTGAAAAATGGTCGTAAATTTGAACTGATGGTGGATGATGAATTGCAAGTTTCGAAAAATCTTATGAGTTCGCCCACGTTGGTCAGCATGCCTAGGGATGCAGGCGGTTTGTATATAGGCGGAGCACCGCCCTATGAGGATTATACACCTTTGGCTCCTACTTTTATTAAACTAGAGGGCGCTGTACGTGATCTGGTTTTTAATAATCGCACATTGAATTTCAATCAGGCATTATCGTTTGTTAATGTACAAATCGGCCGTAATGGTCCGGCCATGGGTAGTGTTAACGGCCTCAGTGATATCTTGTTGAAGACAGAACCCATGATTGGCAAAAGTTTTACAGCCGCTCCGGAGGGCTGCAAAAGGGTAAGTAACGAGGGTTTGAATTGTTAACTGAAAGGAATATTTTTAAGGCTAACAGGCTTATACTATTTAATTGGTTTACATGGGTTGATAACAATAAAAAGGGACTATTGGGGTTCAGGTATTATTTTAAGGATTTTGGGTTTCATTTTTATTTCAAACAGTAAGTGATTTTGTTAAAAACATTAAAATCTATGAAGTCCAACTCTTCATAATGATGTCACGATGATGTCGTTAAGAATAGTTCTCTTCAAAAAGTTGCTGGTGGTCGCCAATGACCATAGAGACTGAATAAACAATTATGTCAACTTCGTGAGTGAGTCCTCAGTTAGAGTTCACTAACCGATCAAAGGTTGAAAAAGGTACAACGGGGAACCGAAAGTCATTCCAAGTAGGCGCAACAGTTTTGCAGGCGAACTTTAATGCAATTGGTATACATATGTGCGTGGAAATGTTTCTGCAGGAGAATAAGAAGAGCCCCTAAATGTATACTTGCGATCAGTCGGCCCTTTAGTCGGCTACAATCGTATCGAAAATGGTATGTGACTGTCTGGAACTACACGTTATATTGAGCAATTTTAACAGTGCTGCGGAGTGAAGATATATGGCCAAATGGGGGGCAAATGTTTGCCTAATTTTAACCTACAAAATGCTGCAGAAATGACGTGAGGATATCTGGCCTATTGGGGGCGTGTTTCCCAAATTCTAACCTACAAAATGCTGAAGAAATGAAGTGAGGATATCTGGCTAATAGGGGTCAAATGTGTTCCTAATTTTAACCTACACAATGCTAAAGAGATGACGTGAGGATATCTGACCAAATGGGGGCAAATGTGTTCCTAATTCTAACCTACAAAATGCTGCAGAAATGAAGTGAGGATATCTGACCAAATGGGGGGCAAATGTGTTCCTAATTTTAACCTACACAATGCTAAAGATATGACGTGAGGATATCTGACCAAATGGGGGGCAAATGTGTTCCTAATTCTAACCTACAAAATGCTGCAGAAATGAAGTGAGGATATCTGACCAAATGGGGGGCAAATGTGTTCCTAATTTTAACCTACACAATGCTAAAGAGATGACGTGAGGATATCTGACCAAATGGGGGCAAATGTGTTCCTAATTCTAACCTACAAAATGCTGCAGAAATGAAGTGAGGATATCTGACCAAATGGGGGGCAAATGTGTTCCTAATTTTAACCTACACAATGCTAAAGATATGACGTGAGGATATCTGACCAAATGGGGGGCAAATGTGTTCCTAATTCTAACCTACAAAATGCTGCAGAAATGAAGTGAGGATATCTGACCAAATGGGGGGCAAATGTGTTCCTAATTTTAACCTACACAATGCTAAAGATATGACATGAGGATATCTGACCAAATGGGGGGCAAATGTGTTTCTAATTTTAACCTACACAATGCTAAAGAGATGACGTGAGGATATCTGACCAAATGGGGGGGGGGGGCAAATGGTAAGGAATTGGGAAGCTTATGCTTGACATAATTGTGCCTTTCTATCGATTTCTAATGCCTAAGTATGTTATCTCTCTAAACGGGGTACATTATGTGCTTTTGTAGCATAAAACCCCATTTGAAATAAACTGGTTTTTCTGGTCCCTCTTGAGAAAATGATGTCCAGAGTTCACAAATTCTTTATGGATATCTTTAGGTCATGGACGGATGGGTTTACGGCAAGAAGGCAAGATCACTTACTGTTCGCGAAAGGCATACACCCTAGATTACTAGTTTATAAAATACAATTTTTAACATTTCTACAGTTTTTAAGCTTTCTAAGCTTTTGGTAAAGCTTTCAATATGCATGTATTTTATAATAAAAATTTGTTTTTCTTCTTTTCTTATAGGATTTTAGTTGTTAAGTCATTAACTAAAACCATACAATATTATCACATAACTCGTGAACCAAAAAAAATATGAAAAAGCTTTAAGCTTTTTGAAAAGCTCATTACTAAAGTCAATGTTACTAACTGCCAAAAAAATTAAATACAACTTCACTTAGCATAAACATAACAAAATGGGGATCATTTAAAATCATTTATTATTTGTACAACAACAATAATAATAATTCAAAACACAAATTAACTAAGCTTTTAATTTAAGCTTAAAATTAATTAAAATTATATTACAAGTAATTGTTTTAAAGAAAATCACTTTTATGGTTGTAGACATGTTTAGGAACATTTTGTTTTTTATTTAATTGTAAATATTTTTTCATTATTTTTAATAATATAAACTGTAGCACTAAGTGTCATTTTAAAAGCACCTCATTTCATCACCTTAAAACATAAATTTTGCTTTTTGTGTGTGTTTGTGTGTTGTAATAAAGCTTTTCATTGTCATTAGAAATCATACGTTTCATTTCATTTTCATTTAAAAAAAATTTCATACATTTTGTTGTCATAATTTTTTTTAAATATAATTTTTCTTAATAAAACAATAAATTGTAACTATAATCTCATAAACATTTAAGTTTAATTATTAATTAATTAATTTAATTTAATTTAATTTTGCATTTGGTTGGCATTAATAAAAATTTATTTTTTAATTTAAAAAAAAAATCACAAAATTTTGTTTTTCTTTTTTCACTTTATTTTTCTACCAAAAAAAATGTTTTTCAAAATTTAACAACAACACTTACTAATTCGGCTTCTAATAACACTTAAAAAAACATACTAAAAATTATTTAAAAAATAAAAAGCTTTATGGCGTTGAAAAAAGCTTTCAAGGAAACTAACACAGAAAACAAACTTTTTGGCTTAGGGTGATAACCAGTGGATATTAAGAAAGCTTTTTTGGATTTAAAAAAGCTTTTTGGAAATTTACAAATTTAAAAAAGCTTTTTTGGAATCAAAAAAAAATTTTTTTTAATTAAAAAAGCTTTTAAGAAAAATAACACAAAATTTATTTTTTTTGGAATTGACAAAGTATGTCTTGAAATTGAAAAGAAGCTTTCAAGAGAACTAACACAGAAAACAAACTTTTTGGCTTAGGGTGATAACCAGTGAATAATAAAAAAGCTTTATAGAATTTTACAAATTTAAAAAGCTTTTTTGGAATCAAAAAACCAAACATTTTTCTTAGAATTAAAAAGCTTTTAAGAAAATTGACCCAAAAATTCTTTTTGGAATTCGTAAAAAGGTTTGTCCTGGAATTAAAAAGAAAGCTTTCACGAAAACTAACACAGAAAACAAACTTTTTTGCTTAGGGTGATAACCAGTGGATAATAAAAAAGCTTTTTAAAATTTTACAAATTTAAAAAGCTTTTTTGGAATCAAAAAACAAAAAATTTTCTTAGAATTTAAAAAGCTTTTAGAAAATTAACACAAAAAAGCTTTAAAGGAACTAAAATAGAAAACAAACTTTTTGGCTTAGGGGGATAACCTCTGGCTAATAAAAATGCTTACAAAACTGGTAAAATTTATACTAAAAAAGCTTCTTTGTGGATTTAAAAAATTTAAAGGCTTTTTTGGAATCGGAAAAAACATTTTTTTAGATTAAAGGAAGCTGTTAAGAAAATTAACAAAAAAAAGGTTTTTGGAAGCTTTCACGAAAACTAACACAGAAAACAACTTTTTGGCTCAAGGTGACAGAAAACTTGACAAAATAATAAAACTCTCTGGGGTGTCCTTGCTATTGTGGCTCAAAAGCTTAAGAAACTAATCCTGGTCGTTGAAACTTTTCCTCTCTTTTGTTTTCTCTTCTCTCTCACACACAAAACTTTTTATATTCTATTATCTACGTATCTCACCTTCTTAGGTCGGCAGTTATTCTTACGAACCAAATGCTTTTAAATTTGGCGATGAACCCTATAGCTTTGCCCAATTGCAGGCGCCTGTGCGTAATTATTGGCAAAAGAATTTCCAAATTTCTTTTGATTTTCGCTCTTTCTATCCCAACGGTTTGATTTTCTTAGCGCCCGGCATGAAAGAGAAACAAAAACATTATTTGGCCTTAATCCTTAAGGATGGCCATCTACTGCTTATAGTACGCGGCCGTCGTCGTGAAGAGTTGCCTTTGCATGCCAAACTCAACGATGGTGAGTGGCATCATGTTGCGTTAAACTGTCAAGATCGCAAGGTTACCATGTCGGTGGAGATTGGTCGCACCGATCAAAAGACTTCGGCGCAAATGAAAATACCCAAGAAAATTGCTGCCTCCAATCTGGTGTTTGTTGGCGGTTTACCTGAAAATCCGCCGAAAATGCCCGCTGAATTGTTAATGAAGTTGGAGCCGTTTAAGGGCTGCTTGCGGAGATTTGCCATTGCGAATAGTACACAGGATTTGGCAAAGCCTGGTAAACATTTGCATGTGGGTCAATGTTTTCCCATTGTGGAGCGTGGTTCCTTCTTTCCCGGAGATGCCTATGCTGTGTATAGTAAGTAATGAACAAGCTTTATTAATCAGTAGGCTTTATAGCATTTATTGCACTCCCGTAAAGCTTTTTTAAGTTTAATTATCATTTAAAATTGAATTTTTCTTTTAATATTTTACTCTCCCCAAAGAGCGCAACTTCCATGTGGGCAAATATTTAGAATTGGAAATGGAATTTCGTACCTCAGAGCTTTCAGGCATACTATTAAGTATAACTGAGCCCACCGGCTTTCCAGCCTTATCATTGGAAATTTTTAATGGCAATGTAAGTACGAGAGAAAAATAAATCTAAACTTTGCTTCTTTAATTCATTTCAAGCTGCCCTATTAATCTTTTCTTCCATTCCCTTTATTATTAATTCTCCTCCTTAGATTGTTTTCTCCTGCGACTTAGGTGATGGCAATCCTTTCCGCGTGGAATCTTTACTAACCTCTAAGTATGCTTTATGCGATAACAAGTGGCATAATATCTCGGCCCTATATGACTATGAACAGCTGGCTTTGAGAATCGATCAAATGCCAGCCACAATAGCAGTGGCCCAGCAGGCCACTTCAGGGAAAGTACAAACCAAGTCGCCTCTATACATAGGCGGTATACCAGGTAAGTCTTTAAAACGCCCAAAAAAGTGTTGCTTAATCTTATGAAAAACAAAAACTTTTAGAAATTGCATCCAGCGGCTCATTATTGACCCGTGAAAATTTCAAAGGCTGCATACGAAATCTCTCCATACGCAATGAACGTCGCGATTGGGTTGATATGGATGCACTGCATAATGTTTTACTCAGCGAGTGTTTGGTTACGGGCACTGAAAGCTGAGTAAGAAAGAAAGTTTTGTTCTTTTTGAGACGCCAAAAAAGCTTGACGATCTAAATGTGATGCCATATTTAAAAAATAAAAAAAAATTTTGTAGAACTGCCATATAAATAGTAAATGTATTGTATTTAAGAGATTTACGCTTAAATTTAAATAATATTACCATAGTATTTATAAAGAGAAGAAAGCTTTCAAAGGGAAAGCTTTTCTACACGATTATGTCCTATGTAAACATAAAATATTTTTAAAAGCTTTTGGGGATTTAGAAAAGAAAACTTGAAAGCTTCTAAAAGCTTTCACAAAAAAGAATATTTGTTTTAGAAGTTATTCTCAAAGCTTTTTAGTTTTTCTTAGATAATATACTTCGCATTGCATTCTTAAAAGCTCTAGGAAAATATTAATATTTCCTTTAATTAAGTTCAAAGCTTTTTAACGTTTTTTTCCATGAATTACTGCAGCTTTATTGGTTGAAAATTTCTTTCAAAAGCTTCGAAGCATTAATTTGCTACTTATTCAACAGTATTTATGCTTTGAAAAACTTTTAAAAACTGAATAACACAGGTTTTTGAAGCATATAAGCTTTTTTTAAGCACATTTAAAAAAAATTTTACTCTGAAGAGGCAAGGTCCGGACTATATACTGGATGCAGCAAAGATTTCTCAACTTCTGCTCCGTCATAAAGCAGATGTAGGGCCAGGCGTTGTTATGACGGAACACAACACCTTTTTTTGTAGAGCAATGTTGGCCGTTTTAATTAAATTGCTTGCTTAGAATTCCCTGATTATTTGTTGTTGTTGTTGTAACAGTTCGGCTGTTGTCTCCGGAAGCTTTTCCCTTGGGAAATAACTTCCGGTTGACAATCCTTGGCAGATGTTGAGTCGGGTCGTTCCGGAGCGAAGATCCGATTGTCGTGGGAAGGCTTATTTGTTGTGCAGATCAGTTAAGAATCAAGATTTTGACCAGGTTTCAGAAATTCATTCTGAACTGTTGCCCTCTAAATTCTACGGATATTAACTATTCTTCGAGAAACTTCGGCTTGCTTCGTCTTTTTCATACTTTATTGTCGTACATGATACACGTTCCGTTTTATCAGTTTGGTGAGAACAAAGTTGTGCCTCTAGGCAAAGAAAAGAACGTGGCACGGTGGACTTTTATGTCGTACATGATACACGTTCCGTTTTATCAGTTTGGTGAGAACAAAGTTGTGCCTCCAGGCAAAGAAAAGAACGTGGCACAGTGGACTTTTATCAAAACTTATTGTTTTTGTTGCCAGTAGTCACGTCTCTCAATCTATATCGAGTTTTCTCGAGGATAACGTTGCGATGAGTACAAGCTTCTTTAGTAAGCATATGTCACATCCGTTTTTTGTTGGTTCGTATCATTGCCTGACTACTCATATAAATTCATTACTCCTTAGCTCTTCGGTATATGCTTTCTGAATAGGTCCATGGGTTTGACAATCCCTGAAACGATTGCCTATAGAATTGCCTGACATTAGTTCTATAGATGTAGGCATCTGTTAGAGAATTGCCAGAGGCAAACGATGGCTGCATTCCAAAATGTGTCAATAAAAAGTTTGTATGCAGTTCTACTACTGTATATCAACTTTGAAGATATGCAAAGTAACCAAACAATACATCGACTATAAATGCGATGCCTGATTGCTTTTTGACTGCGTTAAAAATACACATTGACGACATTTCGAAATAGGATACATTGTGTATATTTTGTACAGCGGCATTATGAAACACGATACCTTGTTCAAGCACAAAGCAAATAACATTTTGTAAGACAGCCAATATTACCAGACTTATTACATTTTATAGTCATCCAGCGGATACTTGTGTACACGACATTTCCCCCAGAACCCAATATAGTTTGGAATCTCTTGCTAAAAAGCTGTTCTTTTTGTATTTTCTTCTAAATGCCAAAGCTTTTAAAAATATTTTAGAAACAAACCCATACCAGTAACTGCATTTTATAAAAGTTTTAAAAATATTTTGTATATTTTTATTTATAATAAAAGCCCTCAGCCACGCCCCCAAAAAAGTATGAAATATGATAACAAAATGCAATAGCTTAAGTAGTAGAGGCTTATTATATAGTTTAAATAGAATATTTTATTTATTTTTGATTGTATTTTGTATTTATTTTCTTAATTAAACAAATAGAACAAGAAAAAGAAAGAAGAATGAAAAGCCTTTTGTAAGTTTTTTTAATTTTTAAGAGAACACTAACCGGGCCTTATCAAAAAAAAAAAGAAATCAATTTATACGAAATGTTAAATAAGTTAGCCTAGACAACCACCTTTTATTGTAATGTATATAAGATTACAGTAGAAACTTTATAACTTGTACAGGCTTTTTAAATGGAAAATTGAATCTCTTGAAAAGAAAACCTTGAAATCTCCAATTCAGCTTATAAAGGCTTGACTGTTAACCCTCTATACATAATTATATTGTTTAGTAATTTCTTTATGTTGTACAGTGTATATTTGTTTTATTTTTTATTATTATTAAAAACAATGATATTCTTTTAATCTTTAATCTTTAAAAAATATTTGTAAATATAAAACGATTTAAGGAATTATTATCTCTCTCTCTCTCTATCTCTGTAAGTATATATGGTAAGTGTAGGTATTTTATAGGTTAGTTTTAAGCACACTGACACACACAAAATCCAAATATTTAAAGCCATTATTTTTTATTTTTTTATTGTTTTTTTAGTTTTCTTTTTTATTTATTTTTTTTGTTTTTATTTTATTATCATGTACACCCTGTTAATTTAAGGAAAACCACAATATTTTAATAAAAAAAAAGAAAATTTTATAAAAAAAATTAAAAAAAAAATTGTTGTTCTTTTAAAAAAAAGCGATGGAAATACATTTCAAGTCCTCAATTTAATTTATCAAGAAATGCTGCAAAGAAATCACCGGTAGGAAGGTCATTACAACCCTGTAGTCAGGATTACAACCCAGCTTCTCTCACCACTTAGGTTTTGTTCAAATTTTATAAATAATGGTGCAAACCTACAGCTTAATGTCGACTCCGAAGGGCAGATTTTTGAAAAGCTTTTCACGGCAATTATATTGTATTCCCAGAGGTTTTGCCCGAAGACTTCTTAGAGGATTAGGTTAGGTTAGGCGCTGACCAAGTTCCTCCGATCGAAGGAGGGGGAAGTTGGTCAGCGCAAGGGCTGCGTTCACCTATGGCATCACAAAGGGCCGCTATGCGCACTCAAGTGAGCTCTTTGGTAAATTAAAGCTACCACGTTAACCTAATCCTCTTAGAAGTCTTCGGGCAAAATCTCTGGGAATAAAATATAATTGCCTTGAAAAGCGTCGACTACCCCACGCTGGAAAACCAGCCAGAAAGTTTGATAAACGAGGCTATGTCCTTGATATCAATGAACGATAGCTCCGTCAAGCTGAAAAGGGTCGGAGAGCCAAATAACCTATATCTGCACCCCGCAAGGGATTGGCAGAGGAAGTGGATGACAATCTCCTCCTCCTCGGCGGATCTGCATTCACGGCAGAAGTCGTTCAATGGGAGTCGCATTCTTTCCGCGTGTCTACCCATAACACGATCGAGATGATATTACGGCCAAGTCCAAGTAGCTGGTTGATATGCCTCCTACCATTGTGGGCCAAGTGAGCCTAGCGATGGAGCTCTTTCGAGCTGGGGATTTGAAACAGGGCCAGAGTCTAATAAGCCAACATACTACTTACAAGCTTACGACAATTTAATCTTAATTATCAACCAAAAAGCATTCAAACTAGGGCTACCTATGGCCCATTAGTGAGTCTTTTAACTAACCTGAACCTAGCTTCTCACACCACTTATGTTGTGTGTGTTAATTTTATACGAGAGTGGCGGGAGCTACAGTTTAAAGCCGACTCCGAATGACAGATTTTTGAGAAATTTTTTCAAGCAATTTTATTTATTCTGAGAGTTTTTGCCAAAAGACTTCTGAGAGGAAGCCGCCTAAGAAATATTTCTTCTTATTACGTCTCATTCGAGCTGGGGGGTTTGAAACACGGGCTAGAGTCTAATAAGCCAACACATTACTTAAAAGATTACCACGATTTAATCTTAATTATCTACCAAAAGTATTCAAACTAGGGCTACGTAATTAATGATACCAGAGTCTTTCAATTCAACTTACACTGAACCTAGCTTTTCAAAGCACTTATGTTGTGTGTGTTAATTTTATCCCTAAGTGGCGGGAGCTACAGTTTAAAGTCGACTTCGAATGACAGATTTTTGAGAAATTTTTCAAGACAATTTTATTTACTGTGTGAGTTTTTGCCAGAAGCCTTCTGACAGGAAGTCGCCGAAGAAATATTTTTTCAGATTTCGTTCAAGCCAAGCTGGGGTTTGAACACAACTCAACTTACTAGACTAAAGCGACTTAAGAAGTTATTTACCAAAAGATTTCACAGTGCAGCTACGAATGGCCCTTTGATTTGGCATAATAAAACGTACCCTTAATGGGCTTATAAAGGTCCTAAAATTGAACACACAGCCCTTGTGCGAGACCTTATGGTGAATAGCGTAAAATGCCACTGAACTTTTTAGTCTCTCGTTAAATAAAAAATAAAAAAAAATTCAAATTTAATCCTACTTCAACTTAGCTTAGCTTAGCTTCAACAGAATACACTTGGCATGAGTAGGAACCATCCCCTGTGTATTACGCGCTCTGTACGCTCTATAAAGAGCAATGATTTTCGTAAAATTTATGAATGAAGTCTTGTTGTTTGCTTCAAATGACTTCTTTTACGTTTAAAAATCATTTCCATGTTAATATTGCCGGTATTTGCAAGCGTTTGTCATGTTTTTTTCTCTTTTTTGTGTATTTTTATGATGTCTTCTGTAGGCGTTCTTTTTTCTAACGCCAACACTGTATTTCAAAAACACAAGCCCACTGTATTAGAAGACTTTAAAAGGAAACATTGAAAGATATTTGATGGCATTTTATGTAGTTGTTGTTGTTATTGTTGTGGATTCTATTAATTTTTTATTTATTACACAATAATTTACTATTGAACGAACAACAGTGTCGTACGTAAATGACTTTATTTGCAACAGATCCACTTTGTTTTTTTTTTTTTTTGTTGATATGGTGGAGGCAATAGAAATAAAAAATAAAATAAAATTAAAATTTGCAGAGGCCGAAAAATCAATTTAAAATCAAATTGAAAAGAAATTGTTTAAAATCATAAATAAAAACAAAAAAAAAAACGTCGGTCACGTTGCATGATCAGGTTCACATCCTAGTGGCCTTTTTAGGGGCCATTGAAGGGGCATTCAATAATATCAGATAAGAGGGTAACAGAAAGGTGTTTATTGGGTTTACTATTTGAGTGAAGTCGCCGAAGTCTAGTAGGTAGTGTGTTGGCTAATTGGAATTTTGAAGCCTTGGTTCAAATCCTAGGTCAGACATCTCCAACAAGAATATTAAAAAAATATTTCTTCGGTTTCTGGCAAAAACTCTGAGCGTAAAAAAAATTGTCAAGAAAAGTTTCTCAAGAAATCTGGGATGACAGTACCCGAATTGACCCATTGTACAACGTCCTAGTTTCTCACACCACTTATGTTGTGTGTGTTAGTTTTATACATGAGTGGTGGGACCTACAGTTTACAGTCGACACCGAATGACAGATTTTTTGAGAAACTTTTTCATGGCAATTTTATTTACTCTCAGAGTTTTTGCCAGAAATCTGCTGAGAGGAAGTCGCCGAAGAAAATACTTTCAGTTTTTTGGTTTGATGTCTGGCCTGGGGCTCGACCCTGGCTTTTCGTCTAATAAGCCAACACACTACCCACTAGACTACTGCGACTACTCATGTATAAAATGTACACACACACCGTCAGTTGTGTGAGAAGCTAGATCGTAATCCTGAATTTCGATTCGAGTAGACAATCAACTGGGAACTAGGCGGGACATGTCCGTAAAACTATTTCTCTTGGGGTACTCGCCTCTTTTAAGGAATTTTTTTGTAAACAGCTTCTTGAAATACTTCGACGGTTGTTTAAGGAGAACACTTTGTCAAAGATGAAGAAGAATCTCATGCAGTCAGAAGTTTTATTGGTAGAAGAGATGGTGAAGTTGTTCCACTGGTTTTCACTTATGGCTGCATTGCATGGTAGACTGCTTTGGAGATGACAAGTTGAATTCTAGTACAGTAATCCCGCGATTTACGTCGCAGTTGGTTCCAAAAAAAGGCGACGTAAATCGAAACGACGTAAATCGAATTTCGTGTTGCTCATACGACAAAGTAGTATGTTTTTAACAAGAAACTTAAAAAAGTTACAGTAATCCCTCGATTTACGTCGTAGTTGGTTCCAAAAAAAGGTGACGTAAATCGAATGACGACGCAAATTGAAGTTAGATGGAACAAAAAATTTGACGACGTAAATCGAAACAACTTTAATCGAGGCGACGTAAATCGAAGGATTACTGTATTAGTTTCGTTTGACCGGCTGATGAAGGAACTGTCGAATGTAAGCACTCTAGAACTTTTTGTAATATTTACTGCTGTCCTGTGGATACAATCCATTACGTGTGCTTTTTCAGAAGAATATTGAGAGCGACAACTCATCGGATAAGAGCATGACGCATGTCGAGCGCCTCAGCATGTCATGCTGTAAGCTTTATAACCCAAGTTAAGGTGGCTGCAGCTCTGATATACAAATATCTCCTTGTTGGACATTGTAATGAGACCTATGGTGATTAAAATCTTAGGCCCAGATTTAGTTCTCAGACACTGAGTTTGAATCCTTATTTTCGCCAGTAGTTTTCAATTATTCTAGCACTTAGTCTATCTTCTTCTATACGGGTAGTCAAAATATAGGAAATTTGAACATATTTAATGCAGTTCCCTCTTCTAGTAGGTATTTAGAAGACTTCTATAAAGCCTTAGTATGGGATAGACATACTTAACCAATACAATTCTTCAAGCCTATGAATATATTGAAGCACCTTTTACGGTTGCTGACTCAGTTTATGGATCTACACTTTTTATAGCAACAGGATTCCATGGTATTCATGTACTAATCGGAATCATGTACTAATCGGAACCACATTTTTATTAATTTGCTTAATTCGACACTTAAATAATAATTTTTCAAAAAATCACCACTTTGGATTTGAAGCTGCTGCCTGATACTGACATTTCTGATACCACTGCCACGTGCTTAATGTAATGCTCAGTAATGAATTCCATACACTATTCTGCATGTACTTGTTTGTAGTTTATGCAGGCTTTTCGTGCACTTCCCATCCAGACTTGTACAGACTTGGTGCCCGTATCCTAAGCAAACTACTTGGCGTTAACGGAATCCATTGCTGTATCGTTAATTGGAAGGTAAAAAGTTTTCAATGAAGAAAACTCGTTGGTTGTGCCCATCCGACCAGTTCATCTTCTTGGCAGTTTCCTGGAATACAACTATGACCCGATACCAATGTGATATGAATGCCTTATTGCCGACATTTCTGCCTGGAAGACGTAGCAATGTTCCGGTAATCTTATCAGCGTTGACCAGGTGCGTTATACCGTTTGCATATGTCCCTTGTCGGCGAGACTTATTCCAGACATAAGGCCATGGATTGGTCGGAAATTTGGAGAGGTAAATTACTACGTTACACAGATGCTATCGGGTCAGGAATATTTTTTGGGAAATATCTACACAGAAAGGGCAAGACCGCCTCCCCTTACTGTCTTTACGAGGAGGGGGAGATAATTGATGACGCAGAGCACACTGTTTTCGAGTGTGCACGCTGGCATAGCTATCGCTCGGCACTGACGTCGATAGTTGGGACGATCACGGCCGGTAACATTGTCGGGGTTATGATCGTGAGTAGAGAAAATTGGACCTCAGTGGCGAATTACGTGGAGAGCATTCTAAGACTGAAGAAGAGGGATCTTGAGGCTGCGGAACATGTGGGCACGCCGGCATAGATGAAACTGGCACACGTGTCAAGCGAAATTCGAAGCAGGGAACTGGACGAAAGGAATAGAGGAGACAATTAGATGTCTCTTCAACTTTCGACACGCAATCCGGGATCGGATATGAACACGCAGAGGTCAAAGGGCCAAAGGGACTCCACTCCGAAGTAATACCACCGTAGTTCCGGAGTGGGCACAACGAGTCCACGAGACGAGGGGGAGATGTAGTGGGTGAGGGCCCCATACACGGAGGATGTGACGACTTCCTCTATGGTGCGGTTAGGTACATTTACCCCTCCTCGGCGTAAAAAAAATATGTCCCTTGTCAGTCACAGTAAAACTATGGGGATGGTCATCTTTCCCCCATGGGTTTTATAATTAAAATTTTTTAAATACGAAATCCATGATGGTGGTGAACATTTTGGACCTTCCCCCGTATGAAATACAGGATTTCGCGAACACTTCTGTTGTTGTTTTTGTTCGCTGTTTTTATCGCTTTCTTAAATACTAATTTCCTCAATGGGGTGTGTAAAACGTAACAAAATATTTGCAAAACAGTTCACTAAAGTTTACAGAAAAAAAAACATGATTATGTCAGAGCAATAGCATAAATCTGTCCTGTCCGTCCAATACAGTTTGAAATCGATTTCAGTATTTGAAAAAAAAATTGTTTTTTTTTGGTACCAGCATGTGTAGGAGTGTGTGGACATAAACGCTGTACAGTTTTGAATAAACAAACCAAGACATGAAGTTTTTCGGTACCGCGTACCTGAATGAATTCGTATTGAAAAGGCAATAAAAAAATTGATTTTTTTCTTTAACGATTTTGGTAACCAAAAACCAGTTAAAATGTTTAACATGTTTTGGTTAGATTTGTGAGGCCAAAAAAATTTGAAATTTATTTTTTACTTTTAATTTTAATTGCTGGAGTGATAAAAATCATTTGTAAAGAAAATTTATTTCACGAAAGTAATTTTTTTTTTTGTTTTTTAATAATTTTATCACGAATTGTAAGAGATTTTATAGGGGAGTTTTATTTCAAGTTTATCTCCAGAGTAGGAAACTGTAAATAGACTGAAACTAATTGAATTCAAACGAGCAAGCTTGCAAATCGGGTCAATGCCCTTGGAAATTCTGCACGCTTAGCGTAGGTAGGTAGGTCGGAGTGGTAGCTTTGATACCAAAAGCTCACTTGAACACGCATAGTGGTCCCCACAGGTGATATGATATGTGACGCTCAGCGGGGTGATATTGCATTATGAGTACTCATAAGAGACACCAAGGTCTTAGGTTAGGTTAGGTTAGAGGACGTGTACTTGTCAATTAAGACAAGTACAGTACCCGGTGGTCGAATTGACCAATTGTACAACGTCCTAGTTTCTCACACCAATTATGTTGTGTGTGTTCATTTTATACAAGGGAGGTGGGACCTACGGTTTAAAGTCGACTCCGAACGACAGATTTTTGAGAAACTTTTTCATGGCAATTTTATTTACACTCAGAATTTTTTTGCCAGAAATCTGCTGAGAGGAAGTCGCCGAAGAAATACTTTTTGTATTTTGTCTTGATGTCTGGCCTGGGGTTCGAACCCTGGCTTTACGTCTAATAAACCAACACACTACCTAATAGACCTACTATAGCCTCTGAAGGCGCTGAAGGTTCGAGGAAAAGGAGGAAACTCTTCACTTCACGTATTGGTTACAAGGCCAGCGTTTAGTAGAGGCCGGAAGGAAGCATCGTGGTTTCTACTATGCAGATGAGCTCACTGAACTCTGTCGAGAATGGAAAACCTGCTCAAATGTGCAGTCTCTACATAGTGGTTGTAGTTATTATACGGCATTTCATTATAGGCACCCCCATGGGAGATGCATTGGTCTTGGAGATGCCATAGGAACAACAACTTCTGCAGGATCTGAAGTCGAGAAGTGGAGGAAACTATTCTTCATTACTGTTTAGCTACCCAGTAATGATCTGATCTGTCGAGAATGGACATTTGGAGCTTAAGAGTCTCCAAAAACTCTATTTGGTTCCAAAACTAGAAAAAATTACGGATTATGGTATCACAATCGGCCATACTATATTGCCCAAGTGCATCTATTTCATCCTCTTGGGTGGACCTATAGAATATTTAATCCAGTAATATATCAGACACTTGCCATAGTCTAGTAGGTAGTGTGTTGGCTTATAAAATATTTCTTCGGCGGCTTGATCTCAGCAGATTTCTGGCAAAAACTCTAAGCGTTAAAATAACAATTGCCATGAAAAATTCCTGAGAAATATGTCGATCGGAATCGACTTTAAACTGTAGGTCCCGCCACTCATGTATAAAATTATCCTACACAACATAAGTGGTGCAAGAAGCTAGGTCGTAATCCTGACTGAAGGGTTGTAATCACGAATTATGCATGTACATATGTAGGTAATATTATGGGCAACATTTCACGGATTTGTGAACACTTTGCGCCTTTTAAGGGTTAAATATCAGGTTTAAATGAATTTTTTTATTTTTTGTTTGAAATTCATATTTTTATTGATTTAATCTGGCATCTTTTAGAGAATTTGTATCGATAAATTCACTTTTATTTATTTAAACAGTTTCGTTCCGTTTTTTCGATTTTAGTTTTTGCTCTGTGAAGTTGTATTTTTTTTAATTAAAATATTATCAACGCCTGTTGTTGGTTTCATTTAAAATTCTCATAAATTATAATGATGAAAACTTCAAGTTGTTGTCTCACTCCCTCCCTTATACTACATCTATCTGTCTCTCTCTCTTTATCAGTTTCCTAAGCTATTTTTATATGCCAGCGTATAGACAAACTAATTGACACGAGGAGTATGACTTGCCAGTGCGTAGAATGAGTGTAGAAAAGCGAATATGTTGCACCATTAAACTGATGAATGCAACATCTTGTGAGTAGGAAAATATGTAAAAAAACAACAGCAACAACAACAACAAAAATTCTAAAATATCTAAGATCATAAATATAAAACAGCTACTGATGGTTTTTTTTTTTTTTTTTTTTTTTTTGGAGAACATTGCAATTGAATCGATCGACAACGAACTAGGAAGGCTTTAAATGGTTATGATGATCCCCAAACGCAGCTTTTTGTGCTCAAAAAGCCAACAGTGCATAAGGGGTTATACAAGAAATCCATTATTTTTATATGAAATTGAGAATTTTAAGTATTTAACATAGTTAGGACAAATGACGTCATCACACTTAAAACACGTGATATTTCCACTTAGGGGAATATATTGGACCCATTAGACCACCATTTTCCATTCAATTAAAGACAACAATATGCACTATTGCGTACATTCGCTTTAGACACCCAGACCCACTTTAGGGACAATATCCTAAAATTAACCTAAATTAAGGCAGTTCCGTAGGAATATTGCAGGAGTGCTGGGAAATTAAACGTTAAATTATAGATCGTCTCTGTTTCCTCTTACGTGTCTTAATAACTGCAGAAATCAGAAAGTGTCTAGTCGGGAGAGAAAAGTAAGATATTTCGTTCACTTTGGGTTAAGGTTCGGTCTCATCTTCCATTCAGGAAGAGTTAGCCAAGGAGCGAAGATTCCATTGCTAAGGCAGGATCCTTAAGAACGAGTCACATAAGATGTTTTCCAGTATGGTAATCTATCAGACCTTTATGTTTGTAAGACAGTATTTGGGTAAGATTCTGTGCCCACAAGTTCATATAATGTAGACATTAGATAAAGTTGATATGACGTTCGAATGTGCTCTAAGGAAATATTCTGCTATTGAGTAGATAGCTATGACTATTGAGTAGATAGCTATGACTTCCGCCTGGACGATACTACAGTGATCCAGGAGTCTGTATGACGTTCAGATATCCAAGTTCTAAATATGGTATATTCACCACAACAGTCTTCTCATCTAGCTTCGAGTCACTTGAGTATAGTTTCAAATAATTTGAAGGACGAGCTAGCAGTACACTCTACATGAGGTTAAGGTGCCTAAGCATATATTCAAATAGTTGTAGGTGGCCATATAACCAATCGGCAGTGAGAAATAAGAATCTATTCAATTCAACATGTTGCTAAACATATTCTCAATAAATTTATTGCTTGTAAACATGTTGCCAAACTTTATTTAGTAAAAAATGTTTTAGAAAGACTGCAATTCGTTTTCTTAAAATATTTTTAAAATGTTTTGTTTTAGATTTTTAACCATAATGTTTATAAACATGTTGCTAAACATTGTAGTACAAAATAGCTACATTTTATGTTAATTTTGATACTATTTACTGATTTAGCTAATTTTTTTACTTAAATATTAAAAGTTGCTGTAAATTTTATTTGAGCAACATGTTGCTAACGATTTGTTAATGTAAAGTTGAAATAAAATAAGTATTAAAAAGGAAAAATGTTCTTATATTTCTATTGTAAAGCCTTCTTAAGAACATGTTGCTAAACATTGTGTTGCAAAATAGCTATATTTTACGTTAATTTTGACCACTGATTACATTTTGCTTTTTGGTTACTGGAATATTTGAAATTGTTATGAATTTTATTTCAGCAACATGTTGCTAAGGAATTTGTTCATCAAAAGTATTAAATATTTCTATTGCAACATGTTGCTAAACATATTCTCAATAAATTTATTGCTTGTAAACATGTTGACAAACTTTATTTAGTAAAAAAATGAAAAATTGTTTTCATAAAATATTTTCAAATTGTTTTGTTTTAGATTTTTAGCCATAAAGTTTAAAAACATGTTGCTAAACATTGTGTTGCAAAATAGCTATATTTAACGTTAATTTTGATACTGATTACATTTTGCTTTTTTGGTTACTGGAATATTTAAAATTGTTGTGAATTTTATTTCAGCAACATGTTGCTAAGCATTTTTTAATGTAAAGATGAAATAAAATAATTATTAAAATGGAAAAAGATTTTTAATATTTCTATTGCAACATGTTGCTAAAAGTTGCTTATACTGTCTACAATAAAGTAGCATATTAAAAAGGAGAGAAAAAAATTATTCAAAAATTGAAACTTACGCCTCTTATTACACACTCCTTGGAAGTATTTCATCTTCTGCTGTCAAGATTTATTGAAAAGCAATCATGGCTTTAAGACTGGTTTATACTTCATGTTGCTGGGCCATCAACGGCTGGCTAAACAGATTGATACGAAGTGATTGACCAATAGCTGGCGGCTAGAAATGTAAACAACATTGAAAATCACTAAATGGTTAGAAAAGATGCATAGAAAAAGGAATGAAAAATAAAAACAAAATTAAACAGACTTTTTAATTTCACATACCACAGATCAAAAAAATTTATGAAGAAAAAAAAAAAACAACAACAAAAACTAGTTAAATTATATTCAATTAGAAAGAAAACAGAGAAAAACCATTTCTAAACTCTAGGGTGGTCGTGAGTTGTCAGTTGAAAACAAAAATTAAAAACTGCTAACCAGCCAAGGCAAGGAAGAGGAGATTTTAATAAAAAATTCTTAAGAAATTGGGTCATTACGGTAGTAAAACGGTAGGAAAAACAAGACAAGGTCGGATGATTTATAAAAAAACACAAAAAAAATTAAAACGCATTCCATCATCATAGTGGACACGGACATGAACATGGTCAATCATTATTTCAGCCATCATTCATCCATTCAAACACATGTGAGAGAGTGCCGTAAAGCAAAAAAAAAAACGGAGAAAAAATTTCAATTTTTATCATGTTCAACTGTCATACTCAACTCAAACGCAAAGCTTAATACACATCAAAAGCAGGCTTTATTCTGTGTTTTTTTAAGATTTCAGATTTGAATTATCGATCCGAAACGTTATTGGCAAATCATTTATGGTTTTATTAGTCTTAATTGCCTTATGATTAGAGTCTACTAACTGTCAGATTTAGATCTTAAACAAGATACAAAATTAACAAAAAAAAAAATGGAAAAAATAAACTCCCGTTTGCCTATTTCTTTTTACATTTTTCAGTTTTTTCTACGATTTTTTTTTTCTTTCAAATCCATTCATTATTTATGTTAATTGAATTGATTTTTAAAAAGAAAAACCATTTGTTTAGTTTTTAGATTTTCCAATTGATATTCTTGATGGCTGAAATTGGAAAAAAAAAATTGTGACTTCATGTTGCATTCAGCTTTTTGATTGACAAAATGGAGTCACAGATATTGCTGTAACCCGCTAACAGTTTAGAATATTAAATTGCTTTGTTTATGATGACAAGTGTTTGCAACATATTGCTGAATGCTAACGAAAGATGGCAGGTGTCTTATAACAGTTTTTAAAATATTTATTGTATTAAAAAAATATTGATTTGTATAAAAGAAATCTGACTATTAAAACAAAACAATGTTTAGCAACATGTTTATAAACACCATAGCAAAGAATCGGTGACATTAGAAAAAAGAAGAAAAGAAGATTCATTCTAAAAATACTGTCATGAAACTATTTTGTTGAGCAACATGTTTGTAAACAATGGCTGCCTTCCAAAATGTATCAATACAAAGTTTGTATGCAGTTCTACTACTGTATATAAACTACATATGTAGATATGCAAAGTAACCAGACAATGCATCAACTATAAATCCGATGCCTGATTGCTTTTTGACTGCGTTAAAAATACACATTGACGACGTTTTGAAATAGAATACATTGTATATATTTTGTACAGCGGCTTTATGAAGCACGATACTTTGTTCAAACACAAAGCAACTAACATTTTGGAAGGCAGCCAATATGTTTATTAACATCGATGACGTCAGACGTCACAAAATACAACGCTTACGTTGGATTGAATATGTCGTGCATAGGCGTGAATAGTTGCGGAAGAAAACTTTTACAAATTTGTATCTGAGAAAGGCCGCTGAGATGGACGACGGATACCCCGAAGAAAATATCTGGTTAAAGGCAATTTTTTAAAACTTGTGGTCGATGCGATCAAAACCTTTGAATGACCATAGAATTTTAATTTACAAACTAAGGAAGTCACAGAAAAATGACGATGAACTGAGGCATAGATACGCCCATGAAAATATCAATTTAAAGATGATCTTTTCAAATTTTGGGAAGCATTCGATCAAAACCTTTGAAGGACCAGAGAGTTCTAATTTACCAACCAAGGAAGACGAAAAAGGATGACGAGAAACTGAGGTATAGCTCCTTGGCAAAGAGCATCAGTAAAATACTGTTTTTGGTTGCTGGGGAGACTCAAGTAATAAAAGTTTATACACCAGAACGTGATGACTCTTAATATCCGATGAATGTAATTGAGTTCGATAGACTCTAGATATTACGGGGACATATCAAATGACATTCTCCGCGTGCCCATGGGTTCCGACGAATGGAAAACCTTATATGATTGGCCATCATTTTTGGACTGATTTTCAATATCGCAGAAGACGCCGATAGACAACCACGCGAAAGAGTTTAGCTTTTTAATACTTACATAATTGGTCATTACAACTCTTCAGCCGGGATTACGACCTAGTTTCTTACACCACTTATGTTGTGTGCGTTAATTTTATGCATGAGTGGCGTGACCTACAGTTTAAAGTCGACTGCGAACGACAGATTTTTGAGAAATTCTTCATGGAAATCTTATTTACTCTCAGAGTTATTGCCAGAAATCTGCTGAGAGGCAGTAGCCGAAGAAATATTTTTTTCATATTTTCATTTTGATGTCTGACCTGGGATTTGAACCGAGGCCGACACACTACCTACTAGACTACGGCTTTTTAATATATAAGGTAAGGAAATGAGCTCACACAATCTACTAGAGAAAGATGGCAGACGTGTCACAACGTTAGATGGACGTATGTACGTTCTTATACCGTGTGTCAAAACATAGTCTTATGGCACAATAAACTAAATTATTACCTCACACAGATACAGCCGTGCGATCATGGGTGCCTTCAACAATATCCGCACCTATTTGAGCTGGCAAACTCAAACCACTGAAGACACAACTGCCAAACGCAGCAGAATTATAGAGGAAGGTTGTGCATAAGAGGAGTTTTTTGTATTTAGACTAAGTGTTGCAAATCTATTTTTGGGGATGTGTCCACTGAGGGACAAGTGCTGGCTTTCTATTCACCAAGGAAAATTTCTCAAGAGAGAATGCAGTGAACTAACTGTAACCATAATGGTCAGTAGCGGAGGGTTCAGTTATACGGTGTTCAGATATGCACCTTTATTGGGTAAATCGCAATAAACGCCATTATTGAGCTCAATATTTCATATAAAGTTTCAATTAATTATTGCGCAATAAATACGCAAATTGTTATAATATTGAGTAAAATTTAAAATGCAGCACTGTATGTATGTTCAGTGAGCATATTACAATTATCCGAAACAAAAAAACAAAACAAGAAAACAATGTTATTGAAACAACCAGCTGTTTTGTTTACCAGCTGTCAAATGAATATTGAATAAGTAGCTGAACTGCATATATTATTATGTCTGAACACTTAAAATATTGTACTCAATAAACTGAATATTGACTCAATAAAAGTGTATATTTGAACGTAGTATTAGACGATAATCGTACAGAGAAAACTGAACTACATTGAATAAATGTCATGCAGAGTGCTTTAAACGAAGTCCTGACATAATGGTTAAACTTAATTGGTGGTTCTGGAAGAATCTCCAAATGGACGACATTTGATAATATTATGCTATTGAATTTATTATGATTTTTAAAACCTTATTATGCGTTAAATAGGCCCTTTTTTATATTTGTTTATGATTTCTTTGTATCAGAAATACAACAAACTTTCGCTTTCAATGTTTTCAACTTTCCCAAACCCCAAACTAGGCGACAAACTCCAGCAGCCATTTGATTTCGATTTCTATTACAATGACAAAAAACAAAAAAAAAATGAGTAGGAAAATACGAAATAAAAAATAAATCTTTTATAATTAATTGTAATTTAATATGAGTAATGTAGTAGTGGCTGACTTTACCTATATGATGTGGCTGGGCTGGCTGACTGGCTGTCTGTCTGACACTATAAATTGTTTTTAAGCATTTCCATGTGTGGCTGCCCTACCAATAGCGACCAGACCAAAATCCCCAACAAAACCTCAAACATTTGTGGTTTTAATTTTTCCTTTTTTTCTTCTTCCATATTTTTAATAAAAAAAAGAATCGAGATTTTTTTAAAATATTTTTTGTTGTATTTTTTTTTTTTTCTAAAAAAAGTGAAAATGAATAATTAATGACACATGTCATCATCAACTGAAGGGAAATCATTTGCATCGTACATAAGCATGGGGTTTGTTCGATGAAAATTCAATTCGAATTAATGCAAGTACAGTATTGAGATGGAAAATGTAAATAAAAATAAAATTTTTTATAACACTTTTTTTTGTTGGAAATTATTATAGAAAATAGAAAATAAAATTTAAAAAAAAAATTAATTTTTTTTGTAAAATTTTCCTTAAAAAAAAAATTAATAATGCTTCGTTAATAATATCAATATGTGGGTTGGTTTTGCATTAATATCGCATGGCTGATACACGTTCATTTATTCATTTGTTTACCTACATATATGTTTAGCAATCATATTTAATGTTGCATGCAACATGCTGTACATATGTTTTAGGTGTAGACAAATGAAAAATTTGCTGATTTCGCTCTTTTTTCCCGTTGCTTTAATTTCATTATAAATGATGCCTGTTCAAAGTGTGTGTTTACACACGAGTTTATTTGAAATTTTTTTTGAATTTCGTTTACTTTTATTAACAATGTTGAGATAATTTATGGGCAACATGTTGCCAGCAATAAGTAGTTGATATTTATTTAAATTGTGTGTGTAATACTTGTAAGTAAATATTGCGCAAAACACTTGTATGATCACATATTTAAACAATTTTTTTTTATATGTAAGGAGAGCAATATGAATCATGAAATATTTTTTTTTTTGGGTGAAAAATTCAACTTTCGAGTTTTCTTAAATTAGCAAATTTTTAATTTATTTATGAAATGAGTACCACCACCTGGAATAATAAATTAGGTTATTGGGTTACGAGGCCATCCAGAGCACTATACATACATAATTGGTCATTACAACCCTTCAGTCAGGATTACGACCTAGTTTCTCATACCACTTATGTTGTGTGCGTTAATTTTTTATACATGAGGGGCGGGACCTACAGTTTAAAGTCGAACAGGGGTTCTAGAGAAGTTCTCGCCTTAGGGGTTCTGATGTTGGCATTTGTATTTTAATTTGGTTTGCCAAATGGCTCCATAACATTTGTCCTTTGGGCAGCTATTCGTTTGATATATACATAAGTGGTCATTGCAACCCTTCAGTCAGGATTACGACCTACTTTCTCACACCACTTATGTTGTTGTGCGTTAATTTTATACGTGAGTGGCGGGACCTACAGTTTAAAGTCGGCACCGAACGACAGATTTTTGAGAAACTATTCATGGCAATTTTTATTTATTCTCAGAGTTTTTACCAGAAATCTGCTGAGGGGAAGTCGCCGAAGAAAATACTTTCAGTATTTTATTTCGATGTCTGGCCTGGGGCTCGAACCCTGGTTTTTCGTCTAATAAGCCAATACACTACCTACTAGACTAAGGCGATTTCTATCCAGAGCACTATGCTTCACCGTTATGTTCGTTACACACTAGTTTGCTTTCAGCTGGCGGTTGTAGCTCCAGTAGTTGCAACGCTCTGTATTCCCTCTACAAAAAACTTTTACCGACATTTCACAACTCCCTCGATTACACATTCCGGAAATTAGATTTCAAACGGTGAGTCTGCATTCAAAAACCTCTTCTTGTGCACGACACGCTTTGGGGAATCCATCGCATTCAATAGTTACGTTGCTTTTGAAGTCGCCGTAGTCTAGTAGGTAATGTGTTGGCTTATTAGACGTAAAGCCAGGGTTCGAGCCCCAGGCCAGACATCAAGACAAAATACAAAAAGTATTTCTTCGGCGACTTCGTCTCAGTAGATTTCTGGCAAAAACTCTGAGCGTTAAAATAAAATTGCCATGAAAAAGTTTCTCAAAAATCTGTCGTTCGGAGTCGACTTTTAAACTGTAGATCCCACCACTCATGTATAAAATTAACACACACACAACCTAAGTGGTGTGAGAAACTAGGACGTTGTACAATGGGTCAATTCGACCTCCAGGTACTGTACTTGTCTTAATTGACAAGTACACGTCCTCTAACCTAACATAACCTACGTTGCTTTAACTTCCAGCAAGCTTATATCGGTGCAGGTCTTGTAAAATCTGCCACATTCGGGTAGGATCTACAAGAGTTAATAGTCTAAGACTATGAGTCCATCTAACGTTGTGACTTCTCTCCATCATTTCTCTAATATACTGCGACAGATCTTTTCCCTTCCCTCCACGGGACAGTATTGAATCTTGCATATTACAAAGCAAAACCTTTTTGTGCGGATATTTATCGACGTCTTTCGAGGTATTGAACATCATTCCAATAACTATGACTAATCACGATGTGTTTGAAGATAAATTCGAATTTAAAAAACAAAGACGCAAACCCCCGTTTTTAGCGGCGCCACTTCTTGCCTCTAATAATGTAAACTTTACTATTAACAGAGCACTGTTAACTGTTTAATAGTGGCAATACAGGGTGGCTGATATATAATACAACAAAGTAAAGCGATATATTTTTTCAATTTTTGTTGTTAATTTTATTGTTCAAAAGCAAAAAATGTTGGAAATAATATCAAATGTTAGAATCAATTTAGATTTGTTCGAATTGGCCACCTTTGGTACGAATTATGGCCTTCAAACGGCCGACAAAGCCATCACAGGCTGCACGAAAGTGGCTCTGCGGTATTTTGGTCCATTCCCGGCGAAGCGCCGTCTTGAGATGATCGACACTTTGGTATTTTTTTAGAAGGAGAACCTTACTCTCCAAAATGCCAAATGCGCAAAAGTCCAACTGATTCAGATCCGGAGATTTTGGTGGCCATTGTGCGGTAGAAATGAAGGGAAGAACTTCCTTTTTAAGCCATTCTTGGTTGACGCGTGCTGAGTGCGGTGGTGCTGAGTCCTGTTGGAATGTCCATGGTCTGCGGCCGAAATGTTTCTCTGCCCAGGGCTTCAATACTGTCTTTAAGACATTTTCCCGATAATATTCGGAATTTATTTTGACCCCACGGCCGATGAATACGAGCGGGAGGTGACCATCGGCCGTTACGGCGGCCCACACCATTACCACATCGGCGGCGCTTGAGTTCTGGTGGCCAATCGCAGGCGTAAATTTTCAGCTGACCTCTTTGGCAAGTAAACCCGATCATTTTGTTTGTTCCCAAACTGCTCAATTTGGAATGGCTTCTCATCGGAGAAAACCAAATTCGGTAACTGGCCACTTTCGTGCAAGCGAAAGTCTAACTTTTTTTTGTCCATCGGTGAGCTCTGACACTTTTTGGAACTTCAATGGCTTTAGTCCAAGCTCATTTTTTAATATGTGTTGCATCCGTTCTAGCGATATGTTCAGCTCACGAGCAATTTTTCTACTACTACGGCGTGGATTTCGATCAAATCTGGCCTTCGCTTTTCGGATCATTTCTGGTGTTGTTACCGTTTTTTTTCGTCCACTTTTTGGACGCGATGCAACACTGCCAGTATCACGGTAATGAGCAATGGTACGAGAAACAAAAGATTTATTCACATTTAAATGCTGGAGGGCTCTAACGATAGCCACCTGTGGTTTTCCAGCCAAATATAAAGCAATCACACTACCACGCTTGAATTCCATCACGAATAACTTTTTTTTTGAATGCAATAGATTAAAATGCTTTTGTAAGCTTGTAAATAATAAAATGAACTGTCACTGCAATAAATCTGTCAGCTGTCAGACAAGCGGTTTACAAATGATAACAACCTGAAGTTGGTTGCAATACATAAATCAGCCATCCTGTAGTGGACTAGTCTTCTACTTTGCAATTATTACAGACAATTGACATGAAATATAATTCTCATTATGATCATTATTATTTGTGAACAAAAGTTTGCTCAACACTCAATATTCCAGCTATTCCATTACCACGGTTCGAAAGAGGATCCTCTGTATGGTTTACTATATCTTATATGTTCCAAAATGGCCACTGATCTTCTAGAGAATTTTCAAGCAAAAATTTATATTTTCAAAAGCAATTTTCTCAATACCATATCACTTTATACTGTGACTATGTTGGTGATTATATTAAGAGGCCTTGGAACCTTTCTTTGAATATAGTATGGTACTCATAGACCTAGAAAATTTCCCAAAATTAGCTCCTAAAGAAGTGGATTTATTCAGATGGATACTGTTAAATAGTTAACAGTGCTCTGTTAAGGGCAAATTTTGTTCTGTTAAGAGGAAATTTGCCAAATGTGGCGCTACTAAAATTAATGGATTGCGTCTTAGATTTTCAAATTCGAATTTATCTACACATCTACACATCTAATCATGCAATGATTCCCATTCTTCGGGTCTCACTAAGAAATAAGCACAGAGAGAATGTCTTTTGAGATGTTTCTACTACATTTGTCGGTTTGACAGAAAACTTCTGAGAGTGCTAGTCAAGGGAGCCCAGACCTGAAAGTTGCTTTCTTAAGAGATCGGATGATAGGGGATACTATTAGTAGAATATCCCTTATTCTTGATCAATACCACAGCGTGGTAATGGCCATTACTTAGTCCTGAACTATGTTACAGTAATCTAGGAGGCGGCAAAACTTTAAGCAATTCCTATCTATTGACGAATTATGTGTTTTTATATTGTGTGTGTGTATATTTGATTATAAAATTATTTTTTTTATTAGAAGGAGGCCTATTTAAAGGGTTTTATTTGGCTGCAGGCATAAGTTAATTAGAAAAGCAAAGAAAAAATGATTTTAAATCAGTTTCTGTCCATAATTTCTAAATGAAAATAAAACCTCAAGTGCTAGACAATGTCTCATTGCCTGTCATGTTTTTCGTTGTTTTTTTTTTTCTTAACGAGCTGAAAACGGCACCACTGTCCAGGGATTGACTGTAAACAAACAAGTGTCATGCAATTGCTGTATTGGAATAAAGAAATATATTCCTAGAGGTTAAAGTGTATCATGTGTATATAAGTATTGTTTCTCAACATGTTGCAATGGTACTTATTAAATAAACCTAGACTACAACCATTTTAACAAAGTTTACATCATTTTCTCTAAATTAAGATTTATTTAGCGGTATAATGATTATAAACTGTTCCTAGATGCTATCAACATGTTGCTGCAACAAGTTTATGGAAAAATAAACGCAAGAGCAATTTTATCAAAAGAAATTAAAAAAAAAATTTTAAATCAAAAAATGAATACAAGTTCTTGAATAAAATTATCTCCAAGGCCAACGTAGGTGTAGTATGCAAGCCTCTACTAATAGGGATGCTGGCAGATCTTTGTGCCCTTCATATCAGGCACAGGTTAGTTGTTCCGCCGAAGGGTGTAAAAAGCTAATGCAGTTTGTGCTGTTCATAGAAAATTGCGAAGAATACTTAGAAACATGAAACTGGAAACAAAATTAAAGGCGTTCTCATACAAAGACCTGGAAAAACCTTGCAAAATAAAATAAAAATTATTGCATACTAATGTTATACGAACATTTACTCCTTGGTGTATGTGTATTGGCCACATTGGTTTTTTTTTTTTGTTTTTTTCTTTCATTTTAATGATGATTATTGGCCAATGCAGCTGTTTGATGAACACAATCATTGTAGCACAGGAACACAAGAATGCTTTGGAGTTTAAGGCTGCTTACAATTTTATTTTCTTTCTCTCTCTCTCTCTGTCTCTTTCTCTTTTTCACAAAAGCCTTTATATTGTATTTGAAGGCTTTAAGAAAAAAGCGTGTCTTGTTGTTGCCAAGAAGTTGCTAAGCAATCTTAAGCAAATAGAAATAAGACACAAGCAAAGAAGGAGAAGAAGCAAAAAAAGGCAGCAAAAAATCAGAGCAATATGCAACCACCAGGAAAGCCTGGAAGGCTTTAAATAACTATGTTTTATTCGATGGTATGTAAACTTTAATAATGAGACATGATTATTTCTCGTCTCTTCTATTATTGTTGCTGTTGCTGTTGTTGTTGATCATGAACATTTTTTCGGTTTGTTTGTTTTGTTTGAAATAATTTTCAAATTTATCATCATGACTTAAAAATATTTATTAGAGGGGAGTGAGTTAAAAGCCATACAATACGAAAGAAAAATGGAAACATTTTTTGTTAAATTGTTTAACAGTTTTAGGCCACATAAGTCTGTATGAAATTTGAGTGGTCGGGGATTGGCTGCAAGCAAACATATGTCATGCAATTGGTTTATGCTATAAAAAAAAAATATATTCCAAGAGGTTAAAGTGTATCATGTGTATATAAGTATTGTTTCTCAACATGTTGCATCCCAAGACTACAACCATTTTAACAAAGTTTTGCATGATTTTCTATAAATTAAGATTTATTTTTAGAGCTTTTGTTATTTGTAGAATCTTCAAGTAGCGGTATAATGATTGTAAACTGTTCTTAGATAATATCAACATGTTGCTGCAACAAGTTTTTGTCAGCCAAGACTACAACCATTTTAACAAAGTTTTGCACCATTTTCTATAAATTAAGATTTCTTTTTAGAGCTTTTGTTATTTGTAGAATCTTCAAGTGGCGGTATAATGTTTATAAACTGTTCTTAGATAATATCAACATGTTGCTGCAACAACGTTTTTATAAGCCAAGACTACAACCATTTTAACAAAGTTTTGCATCATTTTCTATAAATTAAGATTTATTTACAGAGCTTTTGTTATTTTTAGAATCTTCAAGTAGCGGTATAATGTTTATAAACTGTTCTTAGATAATATCAACATGCTGCTCCAACAAAGTTTTTGTAAGCCAAGACTATAACCATTTTAACAAAGTTTTGCACCATTTTCTATAAATTAAGATTTATTTTCAGAGCTTTTGTTATTTTTAAATCTTCAAGCAGCGGTATAATAATTGTAAACTGTTCTTAGATAATATCAACATGTTGCTGCAACAAAGTTTTGCACCATTTTTTCTTAATTAAGATTTATTTCCACAGCTTTAGTCATTTGTACAATCTTCAAGTAGCGGTATAATGTTTATAAACTGTTCCTGTACGCTATCAACATTTTGCTGCAACAAGTTTATGGAAAAAATATGAATTTAATTTGCTATAATATGGAAAAAAAGAAACACAAGAGCTAATAATTCAAATAAAAAAGTTTTAAAAGAATCAAATTTTTGTTTTAATGTTAGAAAAAGAAAATAACGTAAGTACCGAACAAAAAATGGCTGTGATAGTACAGTTTTTCCATTTTTCTAACACTAGAACTATCTGTAGCGCCAAAAAAAAAACCAACCACTTACAATACGAATGCCCATTGTTGATCGATAAGTAAGATCATTGCTTCGTTATTTTTTTATCGAACGTCCCCGGCCTCACACTAACCCACCCTCACCCGACCGCGGAGGGCGCGTCCCTATTACGTAGGGACACGTACACACTACAGTCCGGACTGCAGCGGGTAAGGGAAAAGTAATGGCAACGAGAACATAAATCAGACATACAGAACTTAATCACAAATCTTCTTTGACATAAGTTGAGATAAGAGTAGAATATGCCTCTTATGCCAAACATCTCTTTCCGCTCTGCAGAATGCCTCAGGTCCTAGCAGCGACGAAGCTTATTTCGCAATGCCTTTTTGCTGATCATCACCGTGAGTGCCCACATATTCTGGGACCCAGCTGAGTATAACTGACATCGATGTAGTTTAGCATGTATTGTGTTGGTTTATTAGACAGGAGCCCCTGGTTCGAACCCCAGCTCAGACATCTTGGACAAAACGACGACTTCCTTTCAACAGTCTTCCGACAAAAAATCTAAGAGCAAACGTAGTTCGGAGTTGAATTTAATCTCGCATATAAAATTAACACACAGAACATGCATAGTGTGGGAGGCTGGGTTGTTAACCTCACTAAAGTATTCGACTGACCAATTAAGTAAGGTTGCCTTCCAAAATGTATCAATAAAAAGTTTGTATACAGTTCTACTACTGTATATAAACAATGTAGGTACGCAAAGTCACCAAACAATGCATCAACTATAAATCCGATGCCTGATTGCTTTTTGACTGCGTTAAAAATACACATTGACGAAGTTTTGAAATAGAATACATTGTATATATTTTGTACAGCGGCATTATGAAACACGATACTTTGTTCAAACACAAAGCAAATAACATTTTGGATGGCAGCCTAACTAAGATAGTCGTGTACCGAGTGTTGCGATTGTGGCCTAAATTTCAGGCAGTATTGCTATGAATCGTCCTTTTTATTTTCAGTCTTCCAATGGCATAGAAAATACTAAGAAGTTATCGCTTGGAACACATCAGGCTTGTAACAAGTTTTCACCATTTTTAAGGAACTTTTGGGTATTACAACGAATGACACTTCTTATCAGCTGACAAATTTGACAGACTAAGTGTGTTGAAAGCAATAATTGCGTTACGAACATTAAGCAATTTGATTATAATTTAAATATTTTTGAAATTATATTCTAAATTAACACTCACTTGGACCAAACTTAGAAGAGTTATTTATTGTATAAAATACTACCCCCGTAAACAATTTACAATTTTGTGGATTTATTTATATAACCAAACCATTCAAAATGTTATTAATTTTTAATGCCTTTTAAAATGAATTTCAATTTAAATTACAATTACAAACATAAATTGGGTATTAAATGTCAAACTCTGGTATAAACACAAGAAGAAAAAACGAAAAAATTAAAATGAATTCTAATGGATTTCAACGCACTACAACAGTTACTCTGTTACCCCAATACTGAAATAAATTTTTCAATTTTTTTATAGAAAAAAAAAACGTTTTTTTAAAAGAATATTTAAGCTGCACAGAGCAAATATTTCTTCATTAGCTAAACTATTATTCCAACCCATATTAATTTTATTTAATTAAAAATTAAAAAAAAAAACACACACTCACATAGAAACGCATTGAATTTAAGACACTTTTAGCACACAGCACACTGCACACTGCATAACACTGCTACAATGTTTATATACATACCCAAGCAAAATAAATTGAAAATGTTGCTAAACGACAAGGCGCACTGCAGCAAAGTTTTAGAGAGAAAAAAAATTGTCATTAAAATATACAAAAAGTGGTTTTATTACACAATCTCACACGAAAATAATGAATGCATGAGCAGAGAGGAGATAGATATCGACACAGAAATGACACAAAATCCACACTCAGAGGAATTGCAAAAAAAAAAAATTGGAAAGAAAAACATAAGCAAACGTTGTAATAATAATAATAAAAATGAAACTTAAATTGAAATGACTTGGCGATAAAGAAAATGAAAATCAAAAATAAATTTAAGAAAAAAAACCACAAAATTTTAAAGCTTTAGAGACTAAGTGCTATAAGAGACAGCCTGGTGCCTTGGAAAAATCATTTGGGGTTCGCAGGCGAATTTTGTAAACAATTTTTAATTAAAAAATGTATTTTTGTTAAAAAAAAAAAAATAATTCATGTTTTATTCAAAATTTTTAAATGAAATGATTAATTATTAAACAAATAAAAAATTTAAAACAAAAAATAAATTTTTTTGCTAGTCATATAGGATTACACGAAAATATTTTTTTTTCTTTCTCTTCGTTTATATTTCTACTTCCCCTTTTAAAAAAATTTTATTTTTTTTCAAAATAAATGTTTCTTGAGGTTAAAAGCCAATATTTTGACCTCAATAGCTGTGTTTAATATTTTCTTGTTTTAAGCATTAAATGCTAGAAAACGTTTTTAGGCGCCAACTGTGTTCAACTTAGCATTACAACTCTGCACATAATTAAAGATTTAAAATTAATTACCGCCAATGAAATTTAATGTCTAACGAATTAAGTTGGCAACACATTGCATTTTGTGCGCCTTGTCATGCTGAAAACATTAGGCCTACAATAATGGCCATAATATGTTGACGTTAAAGCTTAGCAACATGTTGCAAAAGTAAAAGGTAAACAAAGATTGTCATTCAACAAAGTAGATGTACGTAAGTAGGCATAGCAGAGGACAGAGAAAACTTTTAACTTGTCTCAACCATAACTCTTCACTAATGGTCATAAAGAGAATATGCTGATGGATTTGATTTCGGCAGCTGAGAAATAGTGAAACAAATGTGGCCTAAGACTAAATCTGTTAAAGAGGAGATATATATTGCCTCTAGTATCGAACGAAGTCGCCGTAGTCTAGTATGTAGTGTGTTCGCTTATTAGACGTAAAGCCAGGGTTCGAGCCCCAGGCCAGACATCAAAACAAAATACAAAAAGTATTTATTCGGCGACTTCCTCTCAGCAGAATTCTGGCAAAAACTCTGAGACTAAATAAAAATTGCCATGAAAAATTTTTCAAAATTATGTCGTTTGGAGTCCCACCACTCATGTATAAAATTAACACACACAACATAAGTGGTGTGAGAATCTAGGTCGCAATCCTGACTGAAGGGTTGTAATGACCAATTATGTATGTATCAGACGAATAGCTGCCCAAAAGACAAATATTTTGGAATAATTTTGAGCAACAAACCAAACTACAATACAAATGCCAAAATCAGAACCCCTAAGGCGACAACTTCTCTAGAACCCCCTGTTGCGAGAAAGCCATGAACGTAAACTAGAGCACGAAGCCTTAAAATGTATACTTATTGTTCGGCTTTGTAAGCAAAACAACTCTATTCTGCGGTGCTTTTTCATGCCAGACATGTTAACGAAAAAAGTGGCCACGAAAGTGGGAATGAAAAAAAAGGTAAAAAAGCCATGCCAAAGTCTAAAGTGCAATTCCCCCCAGATCTCTCTATTGGCTACCTCGACCAGCTTTCGATTGTGGGTTTATAACGAAATTACAAACTAGAGTAAGTATTCTCGCAATATATGAAATGTTGTCTAATACTTTTGTTTGAAACATGTTGCCAAACATCATTTTAAAATTTTATTACTGATGAGAAGCAGATTATTTTCAACAACATTTTAGAAATTCCTGAGCTTAATTGAATAGAAGGCTTTAAAGGACAGCTTCCGGCTCATGTTGCAAAATACTTCTTCGCAACATTTTGTTTAGCAACATTTTGCTAACATTAATTAAAGAATTTAACAGAACGACCACTTCAAACATCTTTGATTGAGACATCTTAAGATTCAATTATTCAGCAAATGTAATCAACGTATATTGTTTATATACATTGTTTAGCAACATAATTTTGCCAAACAAACAAATCAACGTATATTGTTTATATACATTGTTTAGGAACATAATTTTGCCAAACAAACCAACATCAATACACATAAAAAACAATTTATTTTGTACGAATTGGGTCATTGGAAAATCGAATTCAAATGGAGAAAAAAGCTCCTTAGAAATATTATTAGTTCTGCCAATATGAAACCTTCACCTGTCATTTCAGCCAGAATGTCTTAAATCAATTGAAATTAAAGAAAAAAGAAAAAAAAATCTGAAAAAAAGGAACAAAAATTGGAATTTAAAATCAAACGGATTACAATATTTCAATTTCCTTTGCCAATAGTATTGTAGCCGGGACTCAATATCAAGTTGTTGTTGTTTTTTTGCCTGAAATGTTGATGACGATGGCCGTAAATATTTTCAAGTGGTAATAGCAGTCATCCAAATGTGGCCATAACTTGTGTGTGGATACACGCGAAATGGTCTAAGAAATTATGGTTATGCTTGACATTCATATGTTCTGGACTTGCGGCTGCACACTGCCGCTATGGTTTGTTGTTAGCTACACAACGTTTAGGTTGAACAATTTAACAAGCAACGGTTTTGTGGTGTTTTTTTTTCTTTGCATTTTATTTGGTGGCAAACAAATATATTCAATTGCCAATTGCCAAGAACTTGTTCTCCTTCACAATGAAATGATATATGGCCACATGGGCAAGAGAATATAAAAATTAAATTGAAATCAAATCTTTATTTTTATTGATTTTTATTATTTTTTATTGTATGTATGTAGCTGAGCTGCTTCTTGGTTGGATTCATAGATTTGTTTTTCCATATAAAAGAAAGGATGGTTTAAGCAATATTTATTGGCCGTTATCCAAGCAGGTACATGGTTAAGTAGTTAGCAATACTTACTCATACATACACACATATGTATATTCGTATACGTTGCAACCAGGAAATATTATACTTTAATAGGTAAACATACTGTTTGGAAAATAGCAACATGTTGCAAAGCATTAGAAAGAATTTTTTTGAAAATAATATGCTCAAAAGGCTTTTTATATTATTAGAAACAATTTTTCTTAGCAAGTTTTTTATTGAACAATAAAAAAAATGTTGCTAAACAATATTTAGAAACTCGGCAACACACCGCAACATGTTTATAACTCTGTGGTCTTCATATCCTTTCATTAATTTTATTTGTGGAAAAGCTTCAAAGTTTAGATTTGGTAAACTTAAGAAAGTTGCCGTAGTCTAGTAGTGTGTTGGCTTATTAGACGTAAAGCCAGGGTTCGAGCCTCAGGCCAGACTTCAAGACAAAACACAAAAAGTATTTCTTCGGAGACTTCTTCTCAGCAGATTTCTGGCAAAAACTCCGAGAGTAAATAAAATTGCCATGAAAAATTTCTCAAAAAATCTGTCGTTCGGAGTCGACTTTAAACTGTAGATCCCACCACTCATGTATAAAATTAACACACACAATTGACTAAAGGGTTGTAATGACCAATTATGTTATATATGTATATAAGAAAAGGGGATATGTTGCCAAACAATGTTTACCTAGTTGTGAATAAAAAAGTTTCAGCAACATGTTTATTAATTCTTTGTTATTGCTTTTCAAAACAGAATGTTACTGCGTTTCAAAGCAGAATGTTGCTACATATTTAATCGTTACAAATAGCATTTGTATACATTCCCTCAGAAATCATTCAAAAATTTTTATTTGTAGGCTTGCCTTTATCAGGCCTTTAGCAAAATTAAAAACAAAAGTTTGGCAACATTTCAAGATTTATTTACATTCGAATATATTTTACATAAAACATTTTTTTTCTTCTGCAAACATGTCTTTATACCTACTTTAGCAACATGTTGCTAATGTTAAATGTCTATAATGTAACCAATATTGACTTCCAGTATTTTTTGATCTTTAAAATGCCGTTTTAATCTTTATTTTATTAATAAATCTACCTAAAAATATTTTTTTTCCTTCTGCAAACATGTCTTTATACCTTCTTTAGCAACATGTTGCTAATGTTAAATGTCTATAACGTGGCCAATATTGACTTCCAGTATTTTTTGATCTTTAAAATGCCGTTTTAATCTTTATTTTATTAATAAATCTATGCTAATTAAGATCTGTTATCTGCCAAAAACATTTAAGGATGCCACGAAACGTTTGTTGAGTTGGCGCTTCATTAGCAACATTACTGTATAGAAACATTTCAAATATGTTTTTCTTATTATTGTTATTGCTGTTGTTGTTATATTTGCCTACAACAAATAGTTTTGACTTGTTAATGTCACGATTCAACACGATTCAAATGCAGCAGTTACTTAAGAGAAAAAAACCAATGTAAGGTTTTAAGAGGCAACCAATGTTGCTGTTGGCTGTTGGCTGTTGTTGGTGTCTATTGTTTCTGCCACAAAATAGCTGCAACACACCAAGTATTTTACACTTGATTGATTGCAAACGTGTGTTGGCAAAAAAATATACAGAATTTTGTTGTTGTTGTTGCTGTTGTTTTTGTGCAAAATATTTGCATCCGAAAATAAAAACTGAACTTTGCTTTGTCTCTTGTTGTCACGTTTCAGTTTTGTTATGAATTTTTAAAACCAACAAACCAAAGTTATTTTTTTTGTAATGTTGCAGCAACAACAGTAACAATATTTGTATATATTTTACCGCTAAAACAATTTTTTATAATTTTTTGTATTTTTTCTCAAATAAAGTTGGTTTCTTAGCAAATATTTGGAAACTGAATGTTTTTGAATGTGTAACGAATGTTACAAATAGTGACCAAAAACGTTTGAGGCAATATTAGTACGTGAATAAACAGCAATAACCCCAATATATTATAAATCAACAACAAAAAAATTATGCAAATCTTAATAGTTGTAGAACTAAAACTATTTATAGAGCTTGTACATGAGAAATTGCCTTGGTCTACAATTAAAAAGGTTAAGAATGTAAAATTATTAGAAAAAAATGTTAAAAAAAAACATTAAAAACCTTCAATAAAACCGATTTTAGACCATAAACACAAATAATTTATACAATAATGCCGGCAACATGTTGCTAAGGAGATAAATTTGCTTGAAAATAAGCTTGCTCGTTCAGGAATAAATTTTAACATGAATTTTAATGCGAATATTTAAAAATATTTTATTGGCATTGTAAGAAACACAAACACAAAGTCGATTAAGAAAAACAGTGTTGATGTCCTTGATGCAGACATGTTTAATGAGCAATAAGAAATAAGAGGATATATATTCTAAGCAACATGTTGATTGGACTCTAAAAAAATTTAAATTAGTTTAAGCAACATTTTTTATTTAAATTCGTAAATGATGTCAAATACATATGTATGTCAACATGTTGCAACAATATCTTGCATAATAAATTAAAACATTTTATTGTTGTCAAATAAGAAGAACTGATTATGGATATATTTAAAAAAGAGCCTTCTCAGCAATATTTTTTTATATTAGCATCATGTTGCTTCATATGTATGTCAACATGTTGCAACAATATCTTGCATAAGAAATTAAAACATGTTATTGCTGTCAAATAAGAAGAACTGATTATGGATATATTTAAAAAAACCTTTTCAACAATATTTTTTATATCAGCAACATGTTGCTACATATGTATGTCAACGTGTTGCAACAATATCTTGTATAAGAAATTAAAACATTTTATTGTTGTCAAATAAGAAGAACTGATTATGGATATATTTAAAAAAACCTTCTCAGCCATATTTTTTATATCAGCAACATGTTGCTACATATGTATGTCAACATGTTGCAACAGTATCTTGCATAAGAAAATAAAACCTTTTATTGTTGCTAAATAAGAAGAACTGATTATAGATGTATTTAAAAAAAAAACCTTCTCAGCAATATTTTTTTATATCAGCAACATGTTGCTAAGCTACATGCTACATTTGTTATTAATTTTTTGATTAGAACAAGTTTTTAATGAAATTTTATTTCTTTTCAAAACGAATTTATTCAACTTTCATTAAATCAAAGGCAATATTTATTTGTAGATTTCTATTAGCAACATGTTGCTAAGCCTATGATTCAATAATTACTAATAAGAAATTTAAATAATTTTTTTTACTAAAAATGAATCTCTTGTTGCTAGAGAAGGCAACCCAAATGTACCTGCTTATAATTTAATATAATTCTTACCTCGTTATTTACATTTTTCAAGAGGATTTCATTCAACTTAAAACCATATTTACATGCTAAAATGGTTGTCGAGGTAAAAGCGAGAACAAAAAAAAAGAAAATTAACACCAGACTTTAAAACCTTTTTGCTACTTGCTGTTGTATATAAAAAGTAAAAGAAGAAGGCCGCTTGAAGAGTATTAGGCAAGTAGGAAGCCAGTCTTCACATACATACTTGTATACCATTATACAAGAATATGTGTGTAGTGAGTGTATATTGAAATGTTGCTAAAGATTTTTATACTTTAAGCTGCACCTTAATGATCTTGTTACTTGGCAACATTTTGCCCAGTTGTTGCTATTTTATCGGTGATTGTTACTAACAAAGCTACAACAGCAACAACAGCAACATAACAGTCTACTAACGAGCAGAAAAAAATTTAACTACTGTGTTCAAGTTGTTGGTTATTGAAGTACAGAAAATAAAAGAAAATCAAAACCAATCCCCTTAGACGTGATATTTTTTGTTTGGTTAACACTTCCAGCAAAACAACAACTCAAAAAAAAGGCTTCTTTAAGCCTTAAAGTATTTTTGTTTTTCTTATTAGGTTGCAGCATATTGTGGCATTGCCTTGTTGTCGTCATCGCCGTTGTAACAAATTGAAGTGGGGCAATTTTTCGGTTTTTGGTTTTTATGGTGGGCGTTTTTATTTGTCTGCCTTTTTAAGTTGACCTTTTCATTGATCACACTCTCTCAGTTGCCAGTCACAAGCCAGTCAGTCATTCAGCCATTCAGTTTCAGTATGGGATTTTTCCAGTATTTCGCGCTGATTGTTGGTTTAAAAAAATTTTGATTGTTTGTTTGCGTGCCAAGTCATTACAAATTAAAATTAATTTTCTCTCCACAAAACAAATGAAAAACAGCTCCATAAATGCAGCTGTCGTTAAAATAAAATTGATTTTGTTTGTTTTAATAGTTTACTGTTAATTTTCAATGTTTTTTTTTACAAAATATCAGTTAAATTTTTTTCTAAGCAACATGTTGCACAACTAATTTTTTAAGATTCAGTGTGTTAACTGCCAAAATTTTTTAATTTTTTGTTTATATTTCTTTCTAAAGGTATTAAGTAATGTATTTGAAACTTATCAACATGTTGCTGAAACATTCTTGTTAAAGTAAACTCATTGTAAATGAATAGTTTTTATCGAATTTTTGTTTTACACTAAATATGTGATATGTTGGTCATGCAGCTACATGTTGCTTAAGCATTTTTTCTAAACATTTGCCTTAAAAATACTTGTATCAGTAACATTTTATTTGCATTTTTATTTTCCATTTTCATTAAATATATCCCCTAAATGTTGCAGCAACATTTTATCTTAATGCTACAAGTAGCAGCAACATTTTCTTGTTTCTTTTTTACTTTTTATATTTTTTGTTTTGCTGTCCTATTGACTTTAAACATTTAAATTTTCTTGCTAAGTATTTATCTTAAGGCATCATTTTGCAGCAACATTTTATCTTAATGATAGAAGTTGCAGCAACATTTTCTTGTTTTTTTTTTACTGTTTATGTTTTTTATTTTGTTGTCCTATTGACTTTAAACATTTAAATTTTCTTGCTAAGTATTTATCTTAAGGCAACATGTTGCAACAACATTTTATCTTATTGCTACAAGTTGCAGCAACATTTCCTTGTTTTTTTTTTACTTTTTATGTTTTTTGTTTTGTTGTCCTATTGACTTTAAACATTTCAATCTTTCTTGCTAAATATTTATCTCAAGGCAACATGTTGCAGCAACATCTTATTATTTTTTATTGATTTTTTCTTTATTTTTAGGTGGCTTTAAATATTTAGTTCCTCCTTATGCAAGTTTTTTTTCCTACAAGTTGCTAAACATTTAAATTTAATGCAACATATTGCAGCAACATTTCATATTTTTTCAATTTTAATATTTTTCCTTCTCTAATTGCCGTTAAATATTTCCTTCCTCTTTGTACAAATTAAACGCCTCATTAAAATCAAAAATGGTTCATAAACGTTTACAATAAACAAATTTAAAGGAAACATTTTTATAGACCAAGTAGAACATGCAGTGCCTGCAACTACTTCATCATTTAAGTGCCATAGACAAAGACAATTTAACACTTGAAAGAGAGAAAAAATACGATTTATAATTTTGCTTTAGACTTTCAATTCCATACTTCAAGCACAATTTAAAAGTATAAGAGAAAAACTAACTAAGACTTGAAGAAAAAATAGAGAAAAATAGGGAGAAACAAAAAATATTGTGTTCAAATGTTCAAGTCAAACAACATGCCTAAGGCATGACAATTATTCTTAAACGCATTTGTTGCTCGAATAAAATGATTCTTAAAATCCCATAAATTATTACCAGGACCATAAAGAAACATAGAAACACAGAAACACATTCAAATGGCTTAAAGCGGGACAGAAAATAAATGAAAAAAATTGTGCAGGGAGGGAAAGCAAATCACGGTGCTTTACTTAGGATTGGAAAGGAACGAACGTAAGACCATCTTGGCCAAGCCAAGTGATGACGGCTTAAAAATGCCAACATTGGCACCTCTTTTGAGGTTTATGGCTACGGCAAAAGCAATTATTAAAGCCAATATAGTGTTTAAGACTTCATATCATCTGGCTGTCTGTCTGTTTGCCTCTCTGCGGCCATGCTTTACCACCAAACATCGATTCTCAATCGTCCATGGAGTATAACAAGTGCCATATTGTGATAATTACTTGATTTCTAATCGATGACACTGTCATTTACAATTTCAAATTGTTGGAAAATCATTGGCAATTTCACAGCAGCAACAACAACAGCAATAGCAACATTAGCCAAAGCATTATTTAGCCACAGCCACACAGTCATGGTGATAAAAAGAAAATGAAAGAAAAAATCCGAAGAAATGCTAACGATGTTTACATGTATAATGCCTGGCTTGATACCAGGCTCAAGTTCAGCTTCAGCATCAGCAGCTCCGGCCTCAGTACGATGCGTTTTTATAGTATAGTATTTGCACCAGCACTCCAAGCTGGTAATGGTAATTTATGGTTTAAGCCCGTCACCACTAACTGGCTAAGCAAAGCTAAGCTTTTTCCAATAACAACGAAATTTATTAAAACAAATTGTGCCATATTCTCGCAACGCAAACGAAACAAAAACGAAATGAAAACGAAGTTTATCTATGCGTTCTATTTCAAATCAAAAGCATAACAAACGAATCAGTATTGATGTGCCACAGAGAGAGCGAGCAAATTAACTGCGGAAATCATGTCAAGATTATGAAGTACGTTCTTTAAACAAATGATAGGCCATGTGATATCGGCATTATATTATCGTTATTATCATCATCATTGAGTTTTAAATCAATTCTATGTTTTGTATCAGCATGTTTTCATCGAACTATTTTGATTGTTTTTGTGTTTGGATACATAATCATGACAAGGCAAATGAAAAATGAAATAAAAATAAACGATAATCACCGAATCACATAAACACACTCATAATGTAACAGCAGTTGGTTGAACATAAAAATAAAAAGTTAAAATACTATGCAGATATTTGAAAGAATTAAAAAAATACAAATTTTGAAAAGTGCAACATGTTGCTTTGTTATGTTTGCAACATGTTGCTGAAACATTTTCACAAACAAAATATTTTTAAATATTATTAAAAATAATCTAATGAACTGCGTTAGAGCTTTGTTACGGTTTGCAACATGTTGCTGCAACATTTTTACAAACAAAATATTTTCAAATATTATTGAAAATAATCTAATGAACTGCGTTAGAGCATATAAATCTCTAGAGAAGAATGAATCCATTGAGCTGATGTCATTTCAAAAGAAGGAAGCTAGCAATACAGATAGCAGAACTACAGCTGCAATGAGGATAACCAGTAGACTGGCAATCTAAACAGATAGGTTGCGCCTTAGATATGTACCTAAGAGGCGATAATATATATTCTGAGCACAAAACTCCGGTAACAAATAGAATTTTTCAGCCCTAGTACAACGAACGACAGAAAAACTACTGTCATACCTAATAATAATATACAGTAGTAGCCTTGCACTTGGGGAAAAGGAATACTACACACCCAAAATCATTGAAGCCATTCAGTCTCATACTCTTCATGCGGAAAATGCTTGAGAAAGCTGTGAATAACTAAATGAGAGTGTGATATTGACAAAGCTGTATCCTATCAACATTTATGTAATGCAAGCAGGTCTACCAAGACAATTCTTGTAGATTTTATAATAAAATTCATATTTCAATTGTTAACAAAATTGATTCTAAAAATTTACAATTCTTTAGCAACATGTTGCCAAAACTTTCAGCAACTTAACAACCAAGACAATCCTTGTAGATTTTATAATAAAATTCTTATTTCAATTGTTAACAAAATTAATTCTAAAAATTTAAAATTTTTTAGCAACATGTTGCCGAAACTTTCGGCAACTTGTCTACCAAGACAATTCTTGTAGATTTTATAATAAAATTCTTATTTCAATTGTTAACAAAATTGTTTCTAAAAATTTACAATTCTTTAGCAACATGTTGCCGAAACTTTCGGCAACTTGTCTACCAAGACAATTCTTGTAGATTTTATAATAAAATTCTTATTTCAATTGTTAACAAAATTGATTTTAAAAATTTGCAATTCTTTAGCAACATGTTGAGGAAACTTTCAGCAACATGTTGCTTGAAAAATGAAACATGTTAGAGCAACAATGTTGAGAAACATTTTTAGTGAAAATAATATTCTAAAATATTCTCAAAAAATTAAAAAAAAATTACGAATAAATTCTTTACAAGTCCAGAAAATTTTCGAATACATTTCAAAATATTATTTCCCAAAAATTCTACCAAAAAAAATCGTATTTTTTTGTTGTTTAAATTAAATATTTAATCTCTTCAAACTGCTGCTGTTATCTGCTGCTGCCCAATATCATTACCAACACCTTTTAACAACAACAAACTGCTGCTGCGTTCGTTGAGGGCATAAATTCGCAATTTATGTTGTGGTCTCACATTTCTTGAGTCGCTATTTGTTTAACTTCTCCATTAAACAGCTAAAACAGACAGAGCGGCCCGTATACAAACAGAAGCCGAAACGTATAAAAAAAAGAATAAAGAAACACAGAATTTAACACCTACACTCCGCATAGTGGCCAACTGTCTGTTGGCCTGTTCAGATAAATTTAAAAAAAAAAAAATATAAAAAACAGCCAGCAACACATGTGTAACACACAAACACTCACATATGTACGTATTGGGTGTCAAAATAAAGAGCCGCTAACATTTTGAACCAGTTTTTAAATGTTAAAAGAACCCAGTGCTTAAGGGTACATGAGCTCTCAGACGTAATGATGATTTTAAAAACTGTTTTTATAAACGGAAACTTGTGTTGAATTAAAATCTTAGCACAGCCATAAACCATTACATTTCTGAAAGTGTGGTGTTTATTAAAGGTACAGTATTGCCAATGTGAATTAGTTTTCAACTGTAAATATATTACATTTGAACTAAACCTTACGTGGCACCATTTAAAAGTAATTAAAATCACAAGCTTCAATATTTTTATAGCAAAACTGAACTGAACTTTAGGTGCTACCATTAAAAAGCAATTAAAAGCACAGCCTTCAACATTTCTTATAGCGATTAATTTTATAACAAATGTAGCTGTCGCCAGACGGTAGGTCAAATCAATAAGGTTACCGGTTCATTTCAGCGTCTTTCAGAGGGAAGTGTCATGCATACAGACTGCTGTGGTGATTATTAAAAATGGCAATAGCTCTAGAAGAGCTATTACCGTACATTCTAATAGCCAGGTATTTACCAAGACACTGGGTTCTACAACAACGACCTTTAGAACGATCTATGGCTATCGCAAGGGTCTCAACGAGGTAGCCTAGCGGCATTCTGGGAAAATGCATAGAGGATAAATTGACTAAATAGGGTACAACTATCGAACTTTGGGCTGAGCTCTCTACACTTGGAAGCCTAATGGGAAGCTTAAGCTCAGATTTCATAAAGCGGCAATAGATTATGTGTACGTAGAGTAGGAAGCTTCGCAAACAGCCAAGACATACATACACACATAATTGGTCATTACAACCCTTCAGTCAGGATTACGACCTAGTTTCTCACACCACTTATGTTGTATGTGTTAATTTTATACATGAGTGGCGGGACCTACAGTTTAAAGTCGACTCCGAAGGACGGATTTTTTGAGAAACTTTTTCATGGCAATTTTATTTTAACGCTCAGAGTTTTTGCCAGACATCTGCTGAGAGGTAGTCGCCTAAAAAATACTTTTTGTATTTTATTTTGATGTCTGGCCTGGGGCTCGAACCCTGGCTTTACGTCTAATAAGCCAACACACTACCTACTAGACTAAGGCGACTTCTGGAAAACTCACAGAGGATAAATTGACTAAATTGGGCAAAACTATCGAACTTTGGGTTGAGCTCTCTACACTGAGAATCCCACTGGGAAGCTTTAAGCTCAGATTTTATAAAGCAGCACTAGATTCCGTATACGTCCGGTAGGTAACTTCGCAAACGACCAAGATAGCACAAAAAATCTGGCTACGCCTGAAAGGCACCCGAAAAGTCGACACAAACTCAAAAAAAGCACTTTTGGGTACCGGATCATTGCAGTGTCCTTTAGGGGGAAGTGATGATTATTAAAGATGACAATAGCTTTAGAAGACCTATCACCATACATTCTGATAATCAGGCATTTATCAAGACACCGGGTTCTACTACAACGACCCTTAGAACAATCTACGGCTATCGCAAGGGTCTCAACGATGTAGCCTAGTGGCATTCTGGGAAACTCCCTAGAAGATAAATTGACTAAATAGGGTTCAACTATCGAACTTCGGTGATCTCCCTACACTTGGAACCTCACTGGAAGCTTAAAGCTCAGATTTTATAAAGCAGCCATAGATTCCGTATACGCCCCGTAGGTAACTTCGCAAACGACTAAGGTAGTGCAGAAAAACTGGCTAGTTCTGAAAGGCACTCGAGTAATCGGCACAAACTTAAAAAAGCACATTTAGCCTGGTTCTAGGAATAATTACTAGATTGGGTATTCAAACGACAATCATTGGTCTTGGTCTTGTGGTCAATAGCTTCTGAAGAAGCCGTAGAGAAAAGGAAGAGAAAGAGAACTGATGTTCATCTTTTGCATACATGCCCAGCGCTATATAGGAGGAGAACGCAGCAGCTGAGATATGACTGTACACAAAATCTTGGCAAATTACCGTGCCCAGGATGGACATCAGAACTTTGTCAGACACTCCGAACCTAAACTCGTTCCATGTACGTGGAACGCGCTACCTAACGCAGTTTTCCGGGTCTCTTATCAGCAAAACAGTTTCAAGTCTTAACATCCACATTCGAATATCCTGTATGTAATTCAGATTTTTTTGTGCTACTCTCCTGCTCTCTGCTGTAATAATACAATGTCGCAAAACTTTTTATTTGTCGACTCCTAAAATTAGTTGATGAAACATTTTTTTTTCTTTAATTTTTTTGTTTACTTCACTCACCAGCCTAAGCCTAAAAGTATATTCGACGTGCAGATGTCAATAATTGTTGAATGTTTTCAAATGTTCGGTGTTGTAGACAATGATGACGTTAAACAAACACGCGTATACATTTCAAATTGTAATGGGATACGCTGAATCCTTCAAGGTTTATTGCTCGTGCCAATAGAGACACAAAATTTAAGGCCGCCAATGTCAATATAATGAAATAATTACATCGTGTATGACAAATAAAATTAAAAAAACGCAAACAGAAGTAACAAAGTTTTATGGACATAATTTAATTTGACAAATTAATGTGTTATTAATAAAACCGAAGAAGAAGAATTTTAAGTTAGGTTAGGTTAGGGTTGGATATCAAATAAACTAATCCCCGCTTTCGAGAAATCTCCAGAGCCTATTTAAGACCAATCCAAAGATCCTTGCGCCTTATAATTACATCGTGATCCTCCTGAGATGTTAATTTTCCAAGTCTATTGCCTGTACAGCAATACAATTGGTTTTTAGAGTCTCATTATCAATTCAACCGGGACCTGTCAAATATTGTCAATTAACGAGCCGAGTTCACCGTCCCCATTAAACGCCTATTAATAGAAAAATTATTTTTTTTATCGATAAAAAAAATTATTTTTTTTAATTGCATTCCCTTTACCTTACCCTTCTTCTATCCCTTTTTATTTCTTGGTTTTCCATATTTGACTTGGCCATTTAAAGAAGTTCAAATTCATAAATTCCTCAACAGTCCGTCAAGTCTTTGCAACAATTATTGAATTTCACACCTTATTTTTGGTTTTTTTTTTGCTTAGAATTTCTACTGTTTCTGCCGTTTTCATTATTAGAACACGTGTTGAGTTTCATTGTCAACATTTCACATGTTCACGCTTAAGTAGTACGGGGCTTAATTTTCGCGCAGCCAGAAAAGGGGGGGTAGAAACCACTGGCATGTTTTCATTTGTTGGCTGAGTTTAGGGTGTCCAGATTTTATTTTTGAATAACGAATCTTATCGATTCGCTTATTAGGTCTCATTCGTGACAGCTTAGGCGAAAGGTATTCAGGTCTCTTTCGTGTAAAACTGATCATGATTGACTTGATCGACTTTGGCGGCACTTTTCTTTCGTTTTTGGGTTCCTGTTGACAGGGATTTCGTGGGTAAATCTGCAGTTTGCTAGAGCAAGCTTACTCCTATCAAATATTAAGTTACACTCGCGAATGTAGGTATACCTCTTGCCTCTGTTAGACTGATTATTGGATGCTGAGAAATCTTGAACTGAAGAAAATTCTTCGTTCATTGTCGGACTCATGGTTAGGTTCGGTGAGGTTGAAGGACGTGTACTTGTCAATAAGGACAAGTACAGAACCCGGAGATAGAATTGACCCATTGTACAACGTCCTAGTTTCTCACACCACTTATGTTGTGTGTGTTAATTTTATACATGAGTGGCGGGACCTACAGTTTAAAGTCGACTCCGAACGACAGATTTTTGAGAAACTTTTTCATGGCAATTTTATTTACTCTCAGAGTTTTTGCCAGAAATCCGCTGAGAAGAAGTCGCCGAAGAAAAATTTTTTTTTTGTATTTTATCTTGATGTCTGGCCTGGGGATCGAACCCAGGCTTTACGTCTGATAAGCCAACACACTACCTACTAGACTACGGCGACTTCTATTCAGACTCAAAGAATCGAATGAAATTCGCATAAGAAGCGTATCAATCAACTCTGCCATTGGATCTAATCTCACGTTTTACTACGAAATGGGTAGGCATTCGGATCGACCACTGAATTTAAATTAAATTTTGAAACTGGTTTTCAGCTTAATTTTAAGGGTGTCCAGCTTTAAATTCAAAGTCATGAGTGCTTTATCTTGACTTGTCAGCTAGTTAGAAGGCATCGCAACCTGTTGTATCTCAATGGGCCTCTATAAATACTCAAGTGTTGCCCTGTCTTGTCCTATCCATTCGTTTAAATTCTATTATTTTCGGAACACCCTATTGATTATATTTAAGCGGATTTTCTTCATTTGTTTTCCTTTGTTGTTTTGTTTTTGCTGTTGTCTGTTTCAATTTCGTTAAAGACCTATTCTGTACATATTGACATGCCTTTGAATTTAAAGTGATTAACCCATTGAGGGCTAGAAACTAAAATTCGGTTTCTTTTTATACTCCGGGCAAGTTGCCTGGCTTTCACTTACTGGAACACAGTTTCTTTGTTAATGGCAAAAGACAGCCGACTTGAGGGGACTTTATCCTTCAAACAGTCCCACTCCTGATGTGCCACGCCTATGGGCTTATCTATGAACAGTTTCGAGCGAAGTAGAGCAGAGATGTTGGGAGAATAGTTCGAATTGCTTTGTGAATAGGGACCTTTGCTCATTGAATGGTGAAACTGAACTTATCATTCAGATTGAAGTCTTGTACCCTTTCAGTGTCTCCTAATGGCCTTAACCACTTATAGGGTTAATAGCAGTGCATGACCATTTTAAGCTCATCACACAACAATAATTATCGCACAACAATACAGCCAGCAAACAAAGTAAACGATGAGTATTGATTTCCTTTTAACGTAAAACACTGAAGGGGCACTTCTTCTAATCCATGCAAGGAAAAGTGCGAACGCCAAAAACGTTCGACAATCACGTACAACTGACCATACAACTGTCTGTCTGCCTTTCTACATACAGTCTTAACCAATTATTTGAACTCTAAGACCTGTTCTCATATGAAGGAAGAAAAAATACAAAACAAATGAGTCTAAACAGGCCAACACAAAACAACAAGAAAAAGTTTATTGTCAACGACCACTAAGAACACGCACACCCTGCCATCCAGCTAGCCCAGCCAACCCATGATTATAAGTGAGCGTGAGTGTCACACACACAGCACAGCTAAAAGTGTAGCTGAAATGCTATTTTTAGTGTGTACATATTTCCATAGGCAAACAACACTTTAAGCTCTGCATGTCGATGAGAATTTAAGAATAGAAACGAAGAACAACATGTGACTGAAAACCAATTGACCGACCCACCAACCACCACCATATGTAGACAATACACTGTGGGCCGTGGTATAAATAATGCTTTAACAAGCATATTCCCACTAAAAAGAAGGAAGAAAAAACCAACAACAACAGAAATCATTTTGAGAATTTATGCAGCCGTAAAATACAATATCATGTGCCGTTTGCTATGCTAGCTAGCCAGCCAATGTATTGATTGTTATGTAAAGTATGTAAACAAAAAAGAAAAGAAACGTACAAATTTTACGTGTCATTAAAATGCTGTTGTGCACTGCAAGACACATAAAACAAAATTGCAAATTGTCATAATAATTGCTAGACTCTGTAAGAGAAATTTACGCAATACAAGAAATAAAAAACAAAATAAAAAAAATACGAAACAATTCTTGTAAAATTTCAATTCATTGACCGTAAAGTAATAAATTCAATAATTTTCTTCATAATTGAGTTTTTAATTGTTTTCAAGGAAATGCTTTTATCATTATCATCATCATTATCATCAGCAATTCAAATGTAAAATGAGCAATTTAATGTTTACATGGGTGAATAGGAATATTGTTGGAAAATATAGTTTCAAAGGAAATTTTTTTGGTTGACTTACATGGAATTCTGAACAATATTCTTATTGTTACACTATTCGGCATAATTGTTTACCTATTTTTACACATTATATTACAATGTAATGTTATTTACATTAACTGCATAAAACTTTGCAATTGTTTACCTATTTTTTTACAACATGTAAATTTTTTTTAAATTTTTAAACACAATTTTGAATGTATTTCAATTTATATGAAGTTAAAAACAAATATTTCAAAAGCAATTTTAATGTTTACCTATTGTTTACATTATGTAAAAAATCTAAACTATTTTTTTATTAATTTTTTACCCTTAGTTCTGTAGGAACTTTAAAGTGCCTTTATTTATATAAATTTAGAAACCAAATTTAGTAAATTATTTAATTTCTCATTCATTGTTTACCTATTTTTTACATAATGTAAAATTTTCTTTTAAAATTTTTAAACCTGTTTTTCTTCCATTTCAATACAATTTTGAATGTATTTCTATTTATATGAAGTTAAAAACAAAAATTTTAAAGCAATTTTAATGTTTACCAATTGTTTACATCATGTAAAAAATTTAAGATAATTTGTTCATTAATTTTTTTCCCTTAGTTCTGTAGAAACTTTAAAGTGCCTTTATTTATATAAATTTAGAAACCAAATTTTGGAAAAAATTATATTTTTTTTTCATTGTTTGCCTATTTATTTACATCATGTAAAATTTTTAAACTTATTTTACCTCCTTTTCAACACAATTTTGAATGTATTTTTATTTATATGAAGTTAAAAACAAAAATATTAAAGGCAATTTTAATGTTTAACTATTATTTACATTATGTAAAAAATGTAATATTTTTTTTTATTAATTTTTCACGCTTAGTTCTGTAGAAACTTTAAAGTGCCTTTATTTATATAAACTTAGAAACCAAATTTTGTAAATTATTTAATTTTTCATTCATTGTTTACCTATTTTTTTACATCATGTAAAATTTTAATTTTAAATTTTTTACACTTGTTTTATCTCAATTTCATTAAAATTTTAATGTACTTCCATTTATATTAAGTTCAAAACAAAAATTTCAAAAGCAATTTTAATGTTTACCTATTGTTTACATTATGTAAAAAACGTAAAATATTTTTTTATTAATTTTTTACCCTTAGTTCTGTAGAAACTTTTAAGTACCTTTATTTATATAAATTTAGAAACAAAATTTTGTAAATTAATTAATTTTTCATTCATTGTTTCACTATTCTTTACATCGTGTAAATTTTTTTAAAATTTTTAAACTAGGTTTACCTCCCTTTCAATACAATTTTGAATGTATTTCTATTTATATTAATTTAAAAACAAAAATTTCAAAAGCAATTTTAATGTTTACCCATTGTTTACATTATGTAAAAAATGTAAGATATTTTTTTATTAATTTTTTACCCTTAGTTCTGTAGAAACTTTAAAGTGCCTTTATTTATATAAATTTAGAAACCAAATTTTTTAAACTATTTCATTTTTTTCATTGTTTACCTATTTTTTACATCATGTAAAATTTTAATTTGAAATTTTTACACTTGTTTTACCTCGGATTCAATAAAATTTTGAATGTATTTCCATTTATAATACTTTAAAAACAAAAATTTCAAAAGCAATTTTAATGTTTACCTATTGTTTACATCATGTAAAAAATGTAGTATATATTTTTTATTGATTTTTTACTTTTACTTCTGTAGAAACTTTAAAGTGCCTTTATTTATATAAATTTAGAAACCAAATTTTTTAAACTATTTCATTTTTTTCATTGTTTACCTATTTTTTACATCATGTAAAATTTTAATTTGAAATTTTTACACTTGTTTTACCTCGGTTTCAATATAATTTTGAATGTATTTCCATTTATAATACTTTAAAAACAAAAATTTCAAAAGCAATTTTAATGTTTACCTATTGTTTACATCATGTAAAAAATGTAGTATATATTTTTTATTGATTTTTTACTTTTACTTCTGTAGAAACTTTAAAGTGCCTTTATTTATATAAATTTAGAAACCAAATTTTGTAAATTATTGAATTTATCATTCATTGTTTACCTATTTTTTACATCATGTAAAATTTTTTTTTAAATTTTTAAACTTGTTTTACTTCCCTTTCAACACAATTTTGAATGTATTTCTATTTATATTAAGTTAAAAACCAAAATTTCAAAGCAATTTTATTGTTTACCTATTGTTTACATCATGTAAAAAATTTAAATTAATTTTTATTAATTTTTTACACTTAGCTCTGTAGAAAGTTTAAAGTGCCTCTATTTATATTAATTTAGAAACAAAATTTTCTGAATTGTTTAGTTTGCTTTTAATTGTTTACCTAAATTTTACATCATGTAAAATTTTCATTTTAAATTTATTACACTTGTTTTACCTTAATTTCAATAAAATTTTTAATGTATTTCTATTTATATTAAGTTCAAAACACAAATTTCAAGGGTAATTCAATTGTTTACCTATTGTTTACATCAAGTAAAATATAGAAAATTCCATAAACTACATAATAAACACAGATATTTTACATGAAATCGTATAAGATGTAAAATAAGACATAAGTTTATTGTCTACCTATCTTTTACATCATGTGTAATGCAGATATTTTAAAAATTACATTAGCGTTAATGTAAAAATTACGTTATCTACATTACACATGATGTAAAAGATAAAAAATATTTTTTACAACATGTATCTTTTCACATTTAAATAGGAGCTATAGCTATAGGGTAATATAGGCATAATCGTATTTGAATGAGTTCTTTGATAGGACACAAATGAGCTGAATGAAGGCTACTTACTGTCAAGTTAACTTAACCTAACCTGTTTTTTTTTAATTGTCACTAGAGTACTGCGACCATCTATTGCCCTACCTTTAGTCTGTATGGGGTATCTCTATAGTGTATGCCACAATCTTGTTAGACTGACCAAATACTGTAGGTGAGGTAAACTGTCTAGAACTTGACAGGCGTGTTGAGTTTAATTGCCAACATTTCACATGTTCACGCTTAAGTAGTACGGGACTTAATTTTCGCGCAGCCAAAAAAAAAGTGGGGGGGGGAGAAACCACTGGTATGTTTTCATTTGTTGGCTGAATTTAGGGTGTCCAGATAACGTTTGGTGTGCTGTTTAAAAGGAAACTATTTTCGAATAACGAATCTTATCGATTCGCTTATTAGGTCTCATTCATGATAGCTTTGGCGAAAGGTATTCAGGTCTCTTTCGGGTAAAACTGATCATGATTGACTTGATCGACTTTGGCGGCACTTTCCAACGTTTTTGGGTTCCTATTGGCAGGGATATCATGAGTAAGTCTGCAGTTTTCAGACACACGCGATTGTAGGTATACCTCCTGCCTCTGTTAGACTTATTATTGGATGCTGAGAAATCTTGGACTGAGTCTAGAACTTGACAAGAGTTCAGTTTTTCCTGAACGCTTTGAAATGTGTTAATATCGTACAGGTTATACTGGATATTGGACTAAAAGAATTACATTTAATGAACAAGTGCACTTTAAGTCGGTATTTCCAAGTCAGAATGATGTTTCCTATCCTGAAATTTCTTTTGGCTACTCTGTTGCATTGAATCTCACTTTTCCAAGAGTTTTTCTTAAACAAATTAGTTTTACTCGCCCCTATATGTAGAGCTAGGCTTTTCAATATCCTAGACAATGTGAAAGATGTGAGACTAATTTGTCGATAACCTAACGCAACAAAAGTCTTCCGCTTTTAAAATTTTTGATGACTTTGTCGCTATGAAATCTGTACATGAGTTATGTTCACACACAGAAATTTTCAATTGTCTATGAATTTTTGGTAAATAATTTTTCATTTTTATGACATAAACAACATGTGTTCAGTAATTTTTATGCTTCGAGGCCTATTTAACAAGTCATAACAATATTTTCTTATGAAAGTGTTAAAGACACTTTAAGTGCTTGAGTGCAAATATGTTTCACTAAACAATGTAATCGCTGGGTGGAGGGTTAGTTTTAGTTGTAGAATTAAAAAAAAATTAAAAAGAAAATCGTTTCATTAACTAAAAAACAAATGAAAAAACGTGCGTATTTACGGAAGTACTAGCGAATGAAAAAAGCACGCGCCGTTGTTAATGTGTCACAGAGAATTGATTTTTTTTCAATTGATTTTCTACTCTCCTCTGCCAGCTAGCTAGCTAGCTATGCTGCATGACGATGGCTGTCTGTCTAATGGAAATGAAATCACAATGTGTTGCTGTATTGCTGGTGTTGTTTTCACAGAGAAAAATAAGTGATTTTTTTAAAACAAAAAAACGCTTAAATGCATAACAAAACGGAAAACATAAAGTTTTTCTAAAAAAAAAAACAACTACAAATGCATGCAACAAACAACAAAAATTAAAAAAAAAAATATTTTCGTATTGTTTTGTATTGAAAAGAAAAAAACCAGAGAAAAACAAAGATTTGCTAAAAAAAATTAAAAAAAAAATTTAAACTTAATACAGGAAATGCAACAGAAAAAAAAGGAAAATAGAAAAAAATACGATAACAACAATAACAATAAAACAAAAGTTAATATTGAATTGAAATCTCTAACCCAACTAAGGAGGGGGTAAACAAAAAAACAAACACTTTGTGATCGCTTTGTTTATTGGCATCTCAAATGGTCAACAAAATTTTCGTTTAGACGCTCGTCATTAGACAAGTTAATAGAGTAACGAAATGTTGCCATTAATTTCTTCTGTTATTTCATCACAATTTATTTTTATTTTTATTGTTTCTGTTTTTTTTTCGTTGTAGCAGGTGTTTCAATTGTAATTCGATTGTTTTCGAAACAATTTTAAATTGTTTAAACAAAACGATTGAAAAGAAGTGTCGAAATTCGTATAAACTTTAGGAAATCAAATGTTATTTAAAACGATATTAAAATATTTCTTTCGATATTTAGGAAGTCCACTACACTACATACTGTACAGGTTAAAATTTGTTGGACAGTATCAAGCAAAGTATTTTCCAAACAGTGACTCGTTTTGGGTGCGTCGGCTTTTCAATGTATGCGTGCGGGTTTTCTGTGCTCCAAATGCGACAATTTTGCTTGTTTACATACCCGCCAAGATCAAAATGAGCTTCATCTGAAAGGATGATTTTTTGCCAAAATCGGCATCTTCTGGTGTAGGCTACTGCATGGCCAGCCGAGGCAGCCATTTGAATGAAATTATTTTCCATTATTAACCGGAAGGATTGTACTTTCAAATAAAAAAAGAAATTTGAGAAAATATTCAGTAGTTTTTTTTTAAAGCATTTTCAAAAAAAAAAGTTATTTGGCGGACCCTTTATATACAGTGTAGATTAAAAATTGTGGCACAGTATCAAACAAAGAATTTTCGTTTTTAACCTTCAAGTTCAATTAGAAGAACAAGAAAATGTCCAATTCCAAGTTCGCAACAAAAGACCAGGTACCCACGAAATACTGCTGGGCATGTACGCAAGATCCGACGTGTCAATTCATGCGCTTTGCAGTTTCCCGAAAAAGCACATTCCCCTAAAACCTATGTGATGGGAAAAATTTTTCCGATCCGCCATTTCATTGAGAGCTTTTCGTTATTTTAAAACTCAGTGCCATGATAACTGGGTGTGTGGTAGTGTATTTTCCAGAGATATTGTCTTCCTCAATAACCATCTCTGTGATCCATGTAAGTAACACTTTCACCTAAAAGTTGCTACAATGATCCGAAAGCCTTATCGAATGAAATATGCTAGCCGATCTGCCCACCACGCCTCCAACCAGTTGTCTAGAGAGCATATTTAGATAATATTTTTAAAATTAAAAACTGTTTCAGAAGAATATTTTCCGATAATTTTTTTTACATTCTATTGAAGGAAATTTTCGATAACATCAATAGGTGTACCAATAAGTCAATTGCCAATGACTATGTTTGCTAAATGCGGAAAGCTTAATATTAGATGTAACTTAAATTAAAAAAATACATCGATAGTTTTTCGATAACAAAAAATATATGTATATGAAAAAAGTTTATCGATAACAAATTTTAAAAATATAATTATCGATAACATAGCAAATTTATATTGTATTAAGTAATGAAATACAATAATTAATTCTATAAAACAATTAATATGTATAAAATAAAGTTATCGATAACACACTTTTTTAAAGGAAATTATTCCTCAACACAAAAGCAAATTTCTGTTGTATTCGTAGACATAACTTATATTAAAAAATACGGCGATAGTTTTTCGATAACAAAAATATGTATGAAAAAAGTTTATCGATAACAAATTTAAAAAAATAATTATCGATAACATAGCAAATTTATATTGTATTAAGTAATGAGAGACAATAATTAATTCTATAAAACCATTAATATGTATATGTGAATGAAATGAAGTTATCGATAACACACTTTTTTATAGGAAAATATTCCTCAACACAATATCAAATTTCTGTTGTATTTGTAGACATAATACGATAATAATTTTTTGAAAAAGTGGACAAAATAAATTTATCGATAACACATTTTCTTTATACAAATTTTTTTCGATAACATGGAAAAAAATTGAATTGCATTAAGAGACGAAATAAATTGATATATTTCAATAAGAAAACATTTTATAAATTTATCGATAAATTAAATTTATCGATAACAGAAATTTTTCGATAACAAAAGCAAATTTCCATTGCATTTAGAAATGCAACACAATGCTTTCTATAGATGAAAAATTTCAACAATTTTATTGTAAACAAAGGCAAGCAAATCATATTTTCCATATTTTTTCTTTTTTTTCATTTTTTTCATTTCGTTTTGCAGAAAACAAGCTTGCATTACAACAGACAGCTATATTGACTTTAAAATTTCAATTATGATTTTATGGCAATAGAGGAGAACAACAACAAGAAATGAAGACATTCATAAACATTCCGATTGAAACAAGTGATTGCCGTCGTAGTCGTTGTCTCTGGTGCTGTAAAACAAAACTATTCAGTGACTTTATACGCCTCACATGACACTTGCCTGGCACTTGCCATAATAAAAAAAATTTTTTATAATTCTTTTCACAAAGAATTGATGCTATTCGGTTTGATAATACATTCACACTCATTGATATTTTTAAAATATTTTTACAATTTTTCTTTTCTCTTAAAAAAATTGAAAAAAAAATAATTTTCTTATGCCATCTTAGGGGGGTCGTCGTTTTCAACAACTTGTTGCTGTCTGATGTTTATATATGTTGCAGGCAAAAAATATCATTGATTCTTTACACTGAAATCTACAACTATAATGTAATGTATCACTCACTCACTACTCGTCATATAATGTTAGTTGTGACGATGAATGATTACAAAGTGTCAAATCAATTAAAATAAATGAATATGAACAAAAAAAGAGAAATAAAAAAACAAAAATTAGTTCAAAAGATGAAAATATTTTAAATAAAATGAAAAAAACGAAAATTAAAAATAGAAAATCGTAAGAAAAAAAATTACATTAAATAGTCAGCCAGCCAGCCAGTCAGTCAGTCAGTCACTAAGTCAGAAAGCAAATGTATGATGAAGAGAAAAATCATAGAAATACAGTCGATATGTTGTTGCTTCCTTCTATGGCTTGGTTTTTTTTTTTTGTTTTAAGTGAACAATTTATAACAACAACAACAATCATAGCAATTAACTATTGCAACAACTATTTTAACACAATAAAATTTTTACACTTATTTCATAAATTTCCTTATGAAAACAAAGAAAGAAAAAAAAAACAAAAATTATATAAAATTCAATTGAATTTCCTTGTTTGTACTCGTATAACAAGCAAATGAGATCTCTTTTACGGTTCAAGTCTTGGCTAAATAAAGGATAGTAAAGGATAGTTTGTGTTATCGATTAGTATTCTACATATATTACTATATTTCAAGTCTTGACTAACTAAAGGATAGTACTTTGCAGCCGATCTAGTTTGTGCTATCGATTAGTATTCTATAATACTTTATCTTTTTAAGGTTCAAGTCTTGACTAAATATAGGATAGTATTTTGGAGGAGATCTAGTTTGTGTTATCGACTTTGAACATATTTTAAAATACTTTATGTTATCGAAAAATGATACATACATATATGCATTCTTTAGTCAGGATTACAGCCTATCTTCTTATACCACCCATGTTGTGTGCATAGCTGCTAGATTTGACGATTTATCGTCATTTTGACGATTTTGGTCTCCAAAAATATTATATTGACGATTTGACGATTTATGCACTTATTTTGACGATTTTTAGAAATTAAAAATTTACATCATATTCCTAACTTTAGTACATTAAAAGCCACTTTAAGCTTTGTATTTACTTTGCAGTTGTTACTATTGGAAATTTATGTTAGTAATTACAAGGTGTAAAGTATTACATTTTTAAGTTACTTTCGAATAGCTGTGATGATTTTTCTGTATTTAATTCCTTTTTAATCCCTTAAAAGCCAAAAAATTACAACTCCTAAACACCCTCGTAATTGAGAATAATCTAACACTTGTCGTTGCAGACAATTTTAAAAATTCGAGTATAGCTTCTAATATTACTATCGGAATACCGATAGTTTTTTCGTATGACCAACATTCAGGGATGGTATTGTGTTTAGAACTATGAAAATATGTTATGGGAAGAAGGAAAGAGGGAACAGTGTTTATGGACTCTAGGCTTGTATATTTTTATATCATAAGTAACAGAAAAGACGTCTGCAGGAATTGAGTTCCACGTACGAATAGTCCGAGTAAAAAACGTACTTGTTCTGCAATGCAGTGTGCGTTACACTGGCCAATCGACCATATACGGATGTCCTGGTCGAGAAAGACGAGCGTTACGTTGGAATATATATGATTTTCGGGAACAAGTCCCCTTATTTCGTTCGACTAAAATCCTTTTGTAGTAGCGATAGAACAGTGAAACACAAACCACATTCCAACGATGCACCAATGATTCAATGGAGTTGGATACACTACCGTCCTTAACGAGCTACTACGGCCTCCCATTTACACGGTCAAGAAACCTCAAAATAGACGCTGAGGCACCACCCTCATAAATAGTATAAACAAATAGTGTAAATAGTAAGATCAGATGATGAGATCTTAAGAAGGAACTGAAGGGACTGAAAAATTTGTCCTGCAAATGATATAAAATTTCTCCATTTTTGAAAAAAAAAAAATTAATAAAAGGAGATGAGGGACGCTACCTTTTAATTTCTAACAAAATTTTGTTAAATGTTTTATTTTTGAATTCAGATACATATGTACATATATTTTAAAAACTTAATTTATTTATTTCATTTTTCTGACGATTTTTGACGATTTCAATAAAGGCCTTGACGATTTTGACATTTTTTCTGAAATATTTGACGATTTGGTACCTCATCTATCTGGCAGCTATGGTTGTGTGTGTTAATTTACCAATTAGAGGCAGAATTCTTAGGTTAACATAAGCTCTTAGAAAATCCCTCAAGAAAAATTGCAAAGTGAGGCTCCTTGACAAGGTAAGAAGATCTGTTATAGACTCCTTATTCTATTTATGCTCTCGTACATACATAACATAATTAGCCATAACAACCCTTCAGTCAGGATTACGACTTAGCTTCAAACACCACTTATGAATTTCATAAATGAGTGGCGGGACCTCTAGTTTAAAGTCGATTCCGACTTGATAAATTTTTAAGAAACTTTTCAGGGCAATTTTTATTTTAAAGCTCATAGTTTTTGCCACACATCTGCTTTTCCAAATTTCGTTTTGATGTCTGACCTTACCTACTAGACTACGGCGACTTTATATACGCTCTCCTACTTACCTTAATTGAATATCACAATAGTTTAGCCAGGATTGCAACCTATTTTTTCACACCGCCCATGTTGTATGAGTAGTATAGTATAGTATAGTATGTTAATGTATGTTCTGGCGCACTTTTTTCATACAAATTTGGGATTATGCATAGCTGGGAGTTATGAATTGAATTGTGAAATGAATTGTGTGCGATCGGTCTATATGTTTGTAATCACAATTCATAGATTCGTTCACAATTAATTCACAATTCAATTCATAACTCCCAGCTATGCATAATCCCTAATTTGTATGAAAAAAGTGAACCAGAACATAGATAAACATACTACTTGTATGTATGTGTTAATATTATCCATGAGCCACAGATTTTAGAACCTTTTCACGGTAATTTTTGCCGGAAGTCGGCTGAGAGGAAGTCGCCTAAAAGAATATTTTGTATCTTATTTCGTTTATTCGAGATGTTTTAGCTGGGATTTGAACCCTGGTAAGTATTCTTCCCTGAAGGCATTTGCTTTCATTGAAAATATTGAGAAACTGCCACGATTTCAAGCTTTAAATTGCCTAAAAATTCTTAACAACCTTGTCATTAACATCCTTAGCAACTGATGAAATGATTTTCTTGAATATTAAAAACGAAGAAAAAAATTAAGAAAATTTTCTTTTTTTTTCAAGTCATTTGCAAGTGTACGTAAATATTTATTGAAATATTTTTCACACTTGCCTGTCACTTTTAAGGCAACGTAAAATACCGTGAGTCAATGTCATTTAGGCCTTCTCATAAGGAGAAAACACTTGTAGTGCGTGCGAACGGATAAGTGAATAAGAAATTGGAGAAGAAAATCGAAAATCATTTGCAAAAATTGCCAAAGAATAAACACTGTTCGCCTGTGTTATCGTTTTTATTAAAATAATAAATAACTTGAGTAAGTTTGTTTGTTTTTTTAATTTCGGAAGTACCGATCGTTTATTGATGTGGGTGATGGTCGATACTGAAATTTATGACCGGCTTCCTTGGAGTTTTTTTTTTTCTTCACAATTTTTATTTACATTTCATAGCATTCATACATATATCGAAATCGAAATTCATTTATCGATAAATCTTTAAGTATATTTGTTTTCACTTAAAATTCATTGTTGTTTGTTTATTTGTTCATTGCATTGCATTTGCTTATTGCCAGACTTTCGGGTGGGGGTTTTTCAAGTTTAAATTTTTGTAAATTGGTAGAGGGAGCAGGGAAAGAATTTTTTTTTTTGGTGGAACCATAAATATAAACTGAATTGCTTTTTTTTTTTGTTTGCGAAATTATCAAATGTTTCACACGTTTGTTTAAAATGTTTCTTTTTTAATTTAAATTTTTTATAAAGATTTTGTTTCTTATTTATGGCGGCAATTCAAATCTTAAATTTTTATTTAAAACACTTGCAATCAATGTTTACTCCTTTGCCGCCTTTTCTTTTTTTTTTTTGTTATAACAACGAAAAATATTGTTGCACTTCAGGTTTAAGACATTTTAAACAGGGCCGCAGTTGAAAGAGGGTAAAAAAACCTTGCAATGCTCTAAAGGCAACGCAGGCGTCAATCTCACAATGAACTTATCAATCCCCAGCAAGAGGAAGTCGACTCGACAATCGTTGATAAATGGCCAAGGGCGTCTAGCACACAATATCCCGATCCATTTGTCGCCGTATATCTCCGGATAAGTCTACAGAGAAAAAGATTCAAAGGTTAGAACAAATCCACTCTAGGATTCCATTCTAGCATGAGAATCGGTGATCTCGTTCTACTATGCCTCGAAACCCAGCAGAGACAACTACTATCTGGTCCAAGGGAACTTACGAAGTCCTTACGATTACAAACTTTAAGGGACTTACATCAGATAAACTCTATCGCCTTCAAATTAATCTCGCTTTCAGCATAAATTATGAAAGAAGCCGCATTTTAAGTAGCGAGATGGGCTTAGGCTAGGTTAGAGGACGTGTACTTGTCAATTAAGACAAGTACAGTACCCGGAGGTCAAATTGACCCATTGTAAAACGTCCTAAAAGCTGGGCTTTGACCTCAAGAAACTTTAAAACAGCACCTAACAGGTGCTACAGTTGTCATCGAAATTAAAATGGATCGTCTTTTGACACGCCACAGCACCAGGGCTCCATCCCGTTTTGACAAAATTCCGCATTGGGAGTTCCCCGATCCTACCGGGCCCTATACGAAATGAAAATCCTTAATCCAGATAGAAGCATTGCCTACGGCATCTTATTGATCAGGAAGTCCGCTTGACAAACAGGTAAAGTGAAGTCAGGTGGAATATACTGTCAAGAGCAGCCTGGGGATAGCTCCCTTCTCACTTCGGTGATACTTAAAGATAAAGTCGGCTGAACCCTCGCTGAAATCTGTTATTCAAGTCATTCGACCATACAACACGTTCATACGTATTAACTGGTCTCACAATCGTCAAGTAGATCTAACGAATGGCCTTAGGCGAGAGTAAATAACTTTATCCGCTGGGATTCCGCCATTGCAATGCATTGGCACTTAGCATCAAGCCCTTCAATATCCTCTTCTCGACATTTGTCTTCCAGTTCAGTTTTCTGTCCAGTATGTTATCGAGATATTTGACGTCAAGTTCCGCATTTTGCAGTCAATGTGAATCAAATCTCTAAACAGGATTACGTAAGCTTTTCAAGTAGCTATACAAACATGCCTCCTACTAGAATACCATCATTCATACTTCGTTGAAGCCTTAAAACAACATTTGCATATATGAGCCACTGGAGGGGGTACTTCTCCCCTTTGAGGAGATCCTCTGATAAGCTAAGCTATTTGACCTCAAGTTCCGCTTTTTGCAGTCAATGTGAATCGAATCTCAAAGTCTCAATTGCAGCTATACAAACGTACCCCCTCATGCTTTACAGAAGCCTTAAAACGACATTTGCATATATGAGCTACCGGAAGGGGTACTTCTCCCCCTTTAAGGAGGTCCTCTAGTTGCGCGCTTAATGGGGAACCAGTCGCATTGTCTCCTTACTAAGCTGAAAAGTGTAAGAGCGTATGGTATCTACACGTTGCCCCCTTTTCCCCTTCCGTTCAGTGACGCTTCTGCCTTGTGTTTTTTGTGCAAATAAAATTACAAAAAATAATCCTTAAAAGTGATTGTAAAAAGAAATTCATATCACGTATACGCCATGTTTCACTTTGCCAAAGTACACCGAATGTAAACGAACACACCACTTGCCCTTGATACATAAATCACTCACTCACACGCTCATTCATTCATTCATTCACGCAGTCACCCACCTCCAATACATATTCTATGTATGAGATCACGCGCCATGCATAAGGAAGCAAATATTGGTTGCAATAATAATGGCAACGGCAACAGCAACAGCAACAGTGAACACAATGATGCAACAGTTTTTTTTCCTTCTACAGGATACAGGGAGAAGAGGTTTATCAAAAAATGGTTCGAAGACAAGCTAAGGGGTTGAGGTAATTGAATTAAAAACATGAAGAATTTCTTCCTATAAAAATACGATAAAAAATACGATAAAAATCTCATAAAACGTGTGATTAAATTGACAGTTTTTGGTGTATAAAAAAAAAGAAATAAAAATCATTGCCGTTTTGGCTTGGGCCATAAATAAATTAAAAAAAAAACTGTTTCTGAATTTAACCTTTTTTGGAAACAGCGAAACTCATGCAATTGCAATGAAAACGAAAAACAAAAAACAGAACAAAAACCATAAATTAACTGCGCAATGACCAAAACAGAAAATATTTTTTTTTCGCTCATTCATACGATACTTTTTGGATTACAAAACCAAACGTTTTTCAAAATCAAAATCAGATAAACTGGCCGGGTGAAACTACTTGAAACCAGCCATTCAATGAATGCAACTGCAACTGCAAATGAAAGGTGACTGCGGGTGGGTACAAGAGCTCAGCGTCATGAGTGAATAATAGCCTCCGTTGTAATCACAATTGGCAATGAACATGATTTGAAACAGATTTCATTTAGCAGAGACATAAACCAAATGCCAAAGATTATAAACAAAGAGATTATTTTCTAATGTTTTTATTTTTGCAAAGTTTTCTTTTGTTTTTATTTAAGCGTATTAAATTGTTATTAAACAGCTGCGAATACCAAAATATACAGGTTTTTGGACTTGAAAATATTATTGGAAAATATTATTGGAAAATTATTCCATCTCTGGTGATTGATGTACTTTACATCTAAAGGGTCCGCCAAATAACTTTTTTTTTTGAAAATGCTTTAAAAAAACTGCTGAATATTTTCTCAAATTTCTTTTTTTATTTGATAGTACAATCCTTCCGGTTAATAATGGAAAATAATTTCATTCAAATGGCTGTCTACACCAGAAGATGCCGATTTTGTCAAAAAAAAAATTATCTTTTCAGATGAAGCTCATTTTGATCTTGGCGGGTATGTAAACAAGCAAAATTGTCGCATTTGGGGCACAGAAAACCGGCATGCATACATTGAAAAACCGACGCACCCAAAACGAGTCACTGTTTGGTGCGGATTTTGCTCCAGAGGCATAATTGGGCCATTTTACAGTCAATGGCGATCGTTATCGGGCCATGTTGAACGAATTTTTGTTCCCAAAATATGAAGTGGAGGATACTGGCAACATTTGGTTTCAACAGGACGGCGCTACGTGCCACACAGCCGAAGCTACACTCGATGTTTTGCGCCCTGTTTTTGAAGATCGCATTATCAGCCGCCGAAGTCGCCGTGGTCTAGTAGGTAGTGTGTTGGCTTATTAGACGAAAAGCCAGGGTTCGAGTCCCAGGCCAGACATCAAAATAAAATACAACAAGTATTTTTTCGGCGACTTCCTCTCAGCAGATTTCTGGCAAAAACTCTGAGAGTAAATAAAATTGCCATGAAAAGTTTCTCAAAAATTTGTCGTTCGGAGTCGACTTTAAACTGTAGGTCCCGCCACTCATGTATAAAATTAACACACACAACATGAGTGGTGTGAGAAGCTAGGCCGTAATCCTGACTGAAGGGTTGTAATGGCCAATTATGTATGTATTATCAGCCGCAGAGCTGATGTCGTTTGGCCACCTCGTAGCTGCGAATTGACACCGTTGGACCATTATTTGTGGGGTGCCGTCAAAGATAAGTGTTACGCCGACAAGCCAGAGACAATTGACGCTTTAAAGGACAATATTCGTGAAGCCATTGGTGAAATACAGCTGCACACAATCGATAATGTGCTTAAAAATTGGCCCGATCGTGTAGGCTACTGCATGGTCAGCCGAGGCAGCCATTTGAATGAAATTATTTTCCATTATTAACCGGAACGATTGTACTTTCAAATAAAAAAGAAATTTGAGAAAATATTCAGTAGTTTTTTTTTAAAGCATTTTCAAAAAAAAAAAAAGTTATTTGGCGGACCCTTTAATACATTTCGTAGTGTGTCAACCTATGTAAATCTCATTTAATGTCAACTTCTTTGTGTGATTTTTTATACGTTTTGTTTTTAATCTCTTTGATTTGTATTCAGGAAATGTCACCATAATTCTCAGTTCAAATTTGATTTATGTGGTAGACTGCCTGCAATAGTTTTAATCAATTAAGTTTGATTAATTAGTTTTTTTTAATTCACATGCAATAAAGTAAACTCGACCAAACCATATTGTCCAAGGCATTCATTTAACACCCACTTTTAATTCACTTAACAAGTGAATTAAAATTCTTGATTAAAGTTTTAAATTTCAAATAAAAATTCTTTTGATTGCAATTAAAAAATAAAAAATGACCGTTTGACTACGGCTTTAAGATGCAATAGAGTGGCCAGATAATTAAAAAAAAAATTTGTTTAATATTGGAAAAAATTTTATTTCAATATAATACTATGTTCAGACATGCACTTATATTGAGAAAATCGCAATAAACGACATTATTGATCTCAATATTGCATATAAAATGTCAATTAATTATTGATCTCAATAAATTCATAAATTGTTATAATATTGATAAAAACTTCAAATACAGCGCTGTCATAAGTACGTTCAGTGAGCATATTACTATTTTCCGAACACTTTCTATTGATATTTGACAACTCAAATGTCAACAACAAACAAAAACAAAACAACGACAAACAAAAAATGGAAGGTCAGCAAAAAGGTTTATTATCTGCAAGCTATGCAGTATTATGAAATTTTTCTTTCTCATCCTTTTGAGAGAAACCACCATGGAGTCAAAAATATTCTCTACTAACCGCTACAGCTCGGCGTTTCGGTTAATCACTAGTAAGACCTTTTCCAATGTTAAATTGTTTTCCATTTTTTCTCAAATTTCTTTGGTACTAATTTTCGCGATTAAATTAAAAGCAATGATGTTAAAGCAATCAGCTGTTTTGTTTATCAGCTGTCAAATAAATTTTGTGTCTGAACACTAAAAATATTGTTATCAATAAACCGAATATTAATTCAATAAAAGTACATGTCTGAACATAGTATAAGAAAGCTAAAGAAATGGTTCCTAAGTTTACATGGCGCCCTAAAACTAGTTGAACAGTTGTTTAGACACAATCGTACCAAATAAATATAAAGACTACCGGAACGCTTCTCTAGATCCTATTCAAAATTCTCTGAAAACATACACCGGCTGCACGAAATTACTTGGGAATATGGTCCACATCCCATATATAACAAGGTGTAGGGAACTTATACAGTCCATGGATCTCTGTAGAGTTTGCAAGTGGAAAAACAATGGAGATTAAATTATTTCTCCGTAGAAAAATATTCCCTTACTAAGGACATATTCGAAAATTGTGTTGTGGACTTACTGGCTAAAACTAGGTTATGAAAAGGAATTAAAAAGTTTAATTTCTTGGCTTACGCTGTGTGGAACATATGGCCGAATCATAACCCAGAGAGGCTGAAATATCTTATTTTTCTCTCCCGCTTAGACATTTATAATATGGTCTCTGTGAAGTCGCCGTAGTCTACCAAATCCCAGGCCAGACATCAAAACAAAATACAAAAAGTATTTTTTCGGCGACTTCCCCTCAGCAGGTTTCTGGTAAAAACTCAGAGCGTAAATAAAATTTAAACTGTATAAAATTAACACACACAACATAAGTGGTGTGAGAAACTAGGTCGTAATCCTGACTGAAGGGTTGTTATGACCAATTATGTATGTATGAATATGGTCTCTGGCCTCACAACACACTGCCTTGGCCACTCCTCACGTGATATCTGCATTTCTGTTGTGATAGAACTTGTTCGATGTAGCTAGGTTAAGCTGATCGAAACATAAGCAGGGAACGACGCAAGGCATGTCCGTTAGCTAGACACCAACCATAGTTAATAATTTGGGTACATGGAATATTGCTAGACTCTGCTGGACACATATGAATAAGGAGAGGATCGACTCGATTCTGTGTTTAAATCTCATGGTGATCTATCCCACCATAGCGATTCTTACAAGACATTGTCCTTTTCACAGAATTCCGGCGAATCACTTTTGCAAAAGCTATGAGAGGAGGAGGAGGAAGAGGAAGAGCCTATCTTGCACCTCATGTGTCAGAGCCATCCTTTAGTCAGGAAAAGACGGAGGTGTTTGTTCTCTCACTTGCAAACATCCATATATTCTTCTTTATTTTACCTCCAGTTTCCCTGGTATTACATCGCCCATTACTCGATTACGCTTTCATTTCTTTCTAGTAAGTAGTACTACTGTGGCCATTCCCACACATCCTGACTTCGTCACAGCAATTTTCCGACAAAAAATCTGAGCGTTAAAATAAAATTACCATGAAAAGTTACTCAAAAATCTGTTGTTCTGAATCAAATTTAAACTGTAGGTCCCACCCTTCTTAACACATACATAAGTGGGTGGTAGGAGAAGCTTGGTTGGAAACCTGACTACAGGGTTGTAATCACCAATTCAGAAGTATACAAATTGACCCTTAAAAAGGTGGCTATTACGAATAAATGTCTTGAAATAAAATGTTGAATCAACAGAAGATTATTTCAGTGATTTAGTGTGTTTCGTTGGTCATTAAACTGATATTGGAGGGTTTATTGAAATTTTACTTTTTCAGAAAAAAAAAACAAGGAAAAATATTTATTTTAGAATACATTGGCCCCTTTAACTTGAAAGCTTTTACCGCAATTCTTGATGATGAGAATGTTTCAAAATATAATGTGTGAGCGGTGTGTTTAAAGATAAAATATTTGAAGAAAATCTGTGTTTACTCGAGAGTTTTTTCGAAATTTTTTTTTAATGTTTTTTTGCAACATTTTTAAAATGTTTATTTAACATTAAAAATTAAATTTTTTTTGCCATGTGCATATAATATTTTAAAAAATAATAAAAAAACAGAAAACAGAAAATGTAATAAAAATTACTTCATCTACTAAAACTAAAGTAATGTAAAGTAAAAAAGCAAAAAAGAGCACAAATTATACATTCATTACCTGGGGTACTTAACATTTGACTACTGCCGGCAGCTACTGTGTAAGTTTAGCGAACGAGTTTTTCAAAGAAAAAAAAAAACGTTTATTTTTTCATATTTATTACTCCACTTGTCTACGCAAGTATAGTTTACGTCTGGCGTCTGCACATTTAACTGCCTTTAAAGATAAAAAATAAAATAAAAAATAAGAAAAAATATGAAGAAAGAAGAAGAAGAAAATATATCGTAATTGAAAGAGTTGTTTTATAAACGTATTACATACCCTGCATACTCTATCGGCCATGTAATGTAATAATTAAAAATAAAAAAAAATAAATTTTATTTTTATTTCTTTTCTTTCTGTTTTTTTTTCAAATACAAGTGAAAGTGTTAAGACATTTTAAGAAAAAAAAAAAACTTTACGCATTCATAAGATACCTGCTACTTATCCATGTACTACTCATAATGCCTTTGAAGCTAGAAAATAACGATGGTTGGTTATGAGGCATGAAAATAGTGCGTTAAAAACCTACCATGCATGTCGTCGTTATTATCTAAAAAAATTTAACGCACTTTTTACTTGCAATTGAAGATGATAAAAAAATACTTATTTCCCTTGCGAGTTTAAAAAAAAATACTCTGTGAGTGTGTAACACTACCAACATAAACATTGTTCGGCCACCCCTCCACAGACGTATAAATCTCACACACGAAGTCCTACCCAAGAACCTCATGGAGGCAGAAAAGGTTCTTGTCGGCTTTTTTAAGATGTGGAAGTCGCCGTAGTCTATTAGATAGTGTGTTGGTTTATTAGACGTAAAGCCAGGGTTCGAGCCCCATTCCAGACATCAAAATAAATACAAAAAGTATTTCTTTAGGCGACTTCCTCTCAGCAGATTTCTAGCAAAAACTCTGAGAGTAAATAAAATTGCCATGAAAAGTTTCTCAAAAATCTGTCGTTCGGAGTCGAATTTAAACTGTATGTCCCCCACCACTCATGTATAAAATTAACACACACAACATAAGTGGTGTGAGAAACTAGGTCGTAATCCTGATTGAAGGGTTGTAATGACCAATTGTGTGTGTATTTCCATGTGTATGAAGATAAATTCGAATTTGAAAACCAAAGACGCAAACCCATACTTTTAGCAGCGCCACTTCTTGCCTCTAACAGGGTAAACTTTGCTATTAACAGAGCAATGTTAATTGTTTAACAGTGGCAATAGTATTTCAGGCTTCTACTTTGCAATTATTGCAGACTATTGATATAAAATATAATTCTCATTGTGATTATTATTATTAAAGAACAAAAGTTTTCTCAACTCTCATCATTATTCTATTCGAAAGAGCATCCTCTGGACTACCATTTGCATATATTCTGTATGGTGTACTATTTCTTATATGTATGTTTCAAAATGGCCACTAATCTTCTAGAGAATTTTCAAGCAAATATCGATTTTTTCAAAGCCAATTTTCTCAATAGCATATCACTTTATAAGTGACTACTATGTTGCTACCTATATTAAGAGGCATTTTAACGTTCCTTTGCATATAGTATGATACTCATAGACCCAGAGTATTTCCCAAAATTAGCTCCTAAACAAGTGAGCTTGTACAGATGAATACTGTTAAATAGCTAACAGTGCTCTGTAAAAGGCAAATTTTGTTCTGTTAAGAGGAAAATTTTCTGTTAAGGCCAAATGTGGCGCTGCTAAAATTAATGGATTGCGTCTTGGATTTTCAAATTCGAATTTATTTTCACACACATTCACCCTTATTCCGGTTGTCGTCGTCGACGCAAGACGACGTCGACTTGCGTCGACAATTTAAAATTGGTATTCTGTGTGTCGTTATTGACAGTTATCGATGACTGTCGACACACATTTGGTATTCTGTAAGTCAATACTAAGTCGATATTGTGTTGCGTCGACTCTGATTTTGTCGACATCATTTTTGGTAACGACAAGCATTAAAAAATTAACTCTTGTGGTGAATTTTTATTGTCTTACGTTTTTCTTCCTTAGTAAAATAGCGATATGGATCACCTTGATATTCATAAATACAGTTACACGTCGCCAAATGATTTCTAAAAACACATTCGACATTCTGCCCACAGGTACCAGGAAATGGGTTTTTTACATCTCTCATTAACACATGCCCTGTTCGACGGGCAGTCGGAATTAAACATTCCGGCCGACAACCTTCATAAGGATTGCCAAATTAATCATGTAAACATTGACAATATGCAACGCCATTTTGTTGGCGGCATTGAGCATAGGGTATACAAAGCAATTGGATTGTAAGGGTCGACAACTTCAGGTGGATTTTGTTGTATGGGAGAGCATAGCACAAATGAATTACCAGTATAGCCAGACTCACAATAACACATTGGAGTGTGGCTATTAACACGACAAACTGCACTTTGGCCACAAAGTTCTGAGCAGGATCCCTGCTCTGATTAATTAAAGGTTTGTCGCGAGGGACATTCGGAGTTTGTAACGCATTCAGGGCGGCAATTAGGTGGTTGTCCTGTATACTCTGGTAAGCAAGTACATTAAGGTGTTGTCCGTATATCCTTACAGATGCTATTTTTGGACCACACGGTGAAGGTAGACAAGGATTCGAAGCAACAACATCCTTTTGAGGTTCAACTACAGACATTAAAAATCGTATTAATAGCTAAGTTTTCGCAGCAATTGTAATCCTATCAAACTTACTCATTCTTTGGCACTGAACAAATGGATTTCCTGTATAGTCTTGAATACAAGTACAGAACGGACTGTGGTTTACAACATTGCAAAGCGCAAAACGGCCACATATTCCTGGACATGGATCAATACATCGCTGATTTTGACAGGTCTAATGATAAAAAGCTTTTTTTATTTCTAAATAAACCATAAAATGAATCGGCTGACTTAAATATTAGAGATGTGTGTTTTGTGTTATTACAATTTTCGATAAACAGTCGACGTCGACACAGTACTGTTACAGAATACCAAAACAGTGTCGACGTGATGTCGACGACGATAGAAAACGATGTCGACTCAAAAACGACGACGACGACGATGACGACAACCAGAATAAGGGTGATTGTCTTTCCAGTTGTTCGCCTCATTGGAAAATAGAAAATCTGTTCTACTTAAGATAGATCATCTTCCTAGTTAATTGAACTGAAGTGGTTTTAAATAGGTTGACAGTAGGGTGTCAATGTACGCAATCGTTAGAAAACCAAGGCTCGAGGAGGACTCACATACATACATACATAATTGGTCATTACAACCCTTCAGTCAGGATTACAACCTAGTTTCTCATACCACTCATGTTGTGTGAGTTAATTTTATACATTAGTGTTGGGACCTACAGTTTAAAGTCGACTCCGAACGACAGATTTTTTGAGACACTTTTTCATGGCAATTTTATTTTAACGCTCAGAGTTTTTGCCAGAAATCTGCTGAGAGGAAGTCGCCGAAGAAATACTTTTTGTATTTTATTTTGATGTCTGGCCTGGGGCTCGAACCCTGGCTTTTCGTCTAATAAGCCAACACACTAACTACTAGACCACGGCGACTTCAAGGAGGACTCACAAGCCCGTAAATAAGTTTTCAACACTGATCTGACCACCAAGCGACAAACGAGTTTTATCGCTAAAGAAAATATATGGAGCACATTATGGCCATAGTTTTATGAAAATCTCCCCGGAAAGAAACGTTATTGTCAGTCCAGAATGCTAAGATTATATGATAATTGATTTTTATTTTACCTGAAAACGAACATTATGAATTGGACAGTACCGGGTTTCAACATGAGACACACAACATGATCAATGTTGATTTTATTGCATAAGAAGTTTTAAGAAAAGGTTTGTCTGGAGCGAACAAAGGTCAAGCATTTTGGAGCAGTCAAAAATTGCGTTCACGCTGATTATACTCTTACGTTAGAAATTTTAAAAACCATCATTCGTTGGCTATTAACCCATTAATGCCCGAATTACTTTTTTTTCTAACGGTTACCGTTTTGTGTTTTACACTCAATTTCCTCTCTGAGAATAAAAACTAAGGCAACCTCTGCTGGCAACTTAAGTTGCCACTGGGCACTAATGGGTTAAGAAGCCACCGGAAATGTCTCAATAACTGGTTGGGAATTACCTCAGAAGTATCGACTGCTGTAATCAATCCATAGAATATTATTTAAATGGTTTTGTATTCAATACTTAAAGGCAAGATCGCTCTTTTTGATCCCTTTGGGGTTTGGTAACTTCTAGAACATTACATGTTGATTTATTTCTGTGTTTTTTTTTTCTATTCTATTTATCATTGGCTTTATATGTAGTTTTGTTATTGTAATTTAGTATTCCCTTCTACTAGTACTCACAATTTCATTAATTTTCGAGCTGGCAACTTCTAGAACCTCACTTATGATTTGTTTTTGTATCTTTAGGGGCCTTGTTATGTAGTTTTGTTATTGTAATTTGTATTTGTTTATTTTTCTTGTTCTTTGTTTATGTTTCTAGAATAAACAGCTCGTCTTTGCAACAGTGTTTTGGCTCATTCATTTTGTTTGTCATTGTTTTCAACCATACTGTACGTACCTTTGCTCCGTATATACAGAAATTATTTTTAAAAATTTATTTTTACGTCGTTTTTTTTTTTAATTATATTTCTGCTATTGACACTATTTCCCATGGAGGTGTTTCTTTCATTTCAGTCACAGAAGGGAGTGTGAAGGAAAAAAAATAAAAATAAAACACAAATATTGTATTCCTTCCTTCAACTTTGTCTTGATTTTCAACGGCCTTGTGCCACATTTTTAAACAATTTTGCACATTCACAATGAGAACGAAAATAAAAAAAACAAAAAAAATACAGGCGAGGGAAAAAACGTTTCTTTTTCTTCATGCCTTAAAAATCTTTTTAAAAAAAATAAAGTGTGAACATTGTTTATAATTAATATAATAATAAATGGAATACAAATGTTTACTTAAACAATTTATTTAAAGAAGAAAAAAACAACAATTATTACACGCACCCACGTTCAAAATGCATGACTGGCTACAAATCAAATCAAATTGTCAAAAAATTCGTTCAATTTTGTGATTTTTTTCGTGATTTTTTTCCCCCACCCCTCCTCAATTTCTTGACAAACAATTGCCCCTGAGCTGTGGACAATAAATTAACAAAAGACAGCCCGAGTGATACATTAAACCCGCCGTGTAAGTGAATCATTTTTTTTTTCGTTTAACATTGACACTTGAAAAGTTGAATAAAAAAATCAAGAAAAAAATTAAAAAAAAAACAAATAAAATTTAACGGAATTGTTTTATTTCTTAAACAAAAAGATCAATCGCTTGTGATCTTATTTTTTTATTTTTTTTTTTTTTTTTCAATTGTTAAACACACCATACACCTCCAACAACTGGCGTTTGTGCTCGCATTTGATCACTCAATACATACAATATTTGCGCTTGTCAATCTTTCAATCATGCACGTATTGTGGCTCGTTTCTTTTTATTATTAACTTGTAAACTTTTTTTAATTTTTGTTTATTTTCTGTTCTTTTTTTATTTCTTTTTATTTATTTAATAAAAATAACAAATAATGAGACCACAGATTTAAAATAAAAATTTTTTTTGGAATTTTTTACGAATGAAAGTGGAAGTATTCAATTATTTCACTGTGAAGTTCATTTCACTTTCCTTTGATATTGAAAAGGTGAAAATATTTTCAATAAATAATCATTAAAATAACTTAAAAAACCTTCTGCATTCTCGTTAAATCAATATTTATTTATGTATCCGAGTTTTTTGACACTGAAATCTACAGATCAAACAGTTTTTCAATTTCAAAAAATTTTTTTTTGATTATTTAAACAAGATTTTCAGATTTTCTTTAATATTTCATATCTGTAAAGATCCCAAAGGATGTGTATGTAATATTCACTTAAATTGTCATTACAATACTTTAGTCAGGACTACTAACCTAGCTTCTCACACCACCCGTATTGTGTTTATACTAAAAAATTATACATGAGTGGCGAGTTCTACAGTCTAAAGACGACTCAGATGGATAGATTTCCGAAACTTTTCATGGAAAATTTATTTTCTCTCAGATTTTTGGCCTCAGAGTTTTTGCCAGAAACCTGCTGAGAGGAAGTCGCCGAAGAAATACTTTTTGTATTTTCTCTTGATGTCTGGCCTGGGGCTCGAACCCTGGCTTTTCGTCTAATAAGCCAACACACACTACCTACTAGACTACGGCGACTTCAAATAATCAATCATCTTGGCAATTCTAATGTAATGTTTTATATTCAGATTCGGTACAGATGACTTACAGTACATCACACGTAGATGGTAGATATCATCAGATATAAGAGTACGTGGAACATTCGAACAAACACTTAAGTTGTCAGACCTTGAGCACACACAGTTAGTACAGTGGTGGCCTTATAATTAGAAACGATGTTTCTGGAACAGAGTTCTCTGGAGTGACGAATCTAAGTTTAACTTGTCCCAATCTGATGGAAAAACGTATGTAAGACGTCCTCCAAACAAAGCCTTTGATCCCAGGTACACAGTGAAAACTGTAAAATACATTAACAAACATACATGTTGCTAAGTCGTTTCTAATTATAAGGCCACCACTGTATGTACATCAATCACCACAAAACGAATTCCATCCTTACAAGACCAATTTCAATAACCAAAACACTGTTTTTCATATATTTTGTTATAATCTTACATCTCCTACCATATCTCCTTCCCATTAAGAGTTGATTTCCTTCTTGACACCCTGTAAAAAATTCCTTTAATTCTAACATCCATCAGAAGTACAAAAAAATAAAAGAAGAGAAAAACAACATTTTTAATGAATGTTCGTAAAGTTTATAGGGCGTAACTAAAGTATTAATAACGGTTTTTTTTTTGTTTGTGATAGAATACATCTTAACAACGGAAATAATGCTGACGGCACAGACAATAATTCAGTGCATCCTTTAATCCAATCACGTCGTAACAATTGACATCCTAATATACTCTCGCTCTCTCTCTCCCTCTCTCGTTACCCTTCGCTTAAGCCTGTGGCAAGTAAATGATACCTCAAGTAATCCAGCAAGAATAATAAAATTTTCGAATCTCACACGCAATAATTGTCTTTGCGACAGTTTGAAAAATTTACGTCATTATGTTGAAATTCTGCATCAAAAAAAGGACGAGGATGAGTGTCTGTCTGGTGGTGAATTTAAGGGACTTGCTTGTGCTGTTATCACGTTTTCAGAACGTGAACAGATATTACGAGTAAACTGACGTCATTATGTTTAATTGCATCAAAGGTAGATAAGTGCATATGGACGTGTATAGTATACTCTACCGTAGTATACTTTAAGGGTTGCATAAACCCATACACACATATAGAACTGCATGCATATACTGCTAACCTATACCAACACATTGATGCTGGCTTAAGAATAAAAAAATGCTGGTGGTGAATAAAGTAAGAAATATGAAAGAAGGGTTGAAAAAATAGTTAAAGAGATAAAAAATAAGCGCAGTGGTGGTTAAGATAATTTGAAAAAAAAGATAAAAACTGTGAAAAACAGCAACAAAATCGATTACACAATTCATAACATGAAAAAAGAGAGAAAAAATAAAAGAGAAGAAAAATCCTAACAGAGGGAAAGAGAGTCAAACATGGCTAGAGAACTAGAAAGGATGCTGGTTTAACACAACGATTGTTAACAGTAACGTAAAGTAGGCATAAGAGAGAGAGAGAGAGAGAGAGAGAGGAACAGAGAGAAGGATTCTGTTTTATCACAGCAATCCTTAACACACATGGCAGAGTAAAGCACAGCAAATACAGAGGCAGAGGGAGAGGGAGAGAAAGAGCAATTCTCAAGATACACAGAAAATATTACAAAAGAGAGTAAAGCAGAAACAGCAACAAAATCGATTGCACAATACATAACATAGAGATAAAATTCTACAAAGAGAGGCTAAAGAGAATGTTAGGTTAGGTTAGAGGACGTGTACTTGTCTATTAAGACAAGACAGTACCCGGAGGTCGAATGGACCCATTGTACAGCTAAAGAGAAAACAGAAAGAGAAAAAACATTTAACATCAATTTTTAACAGTCAGAAAATGAGGGAGACACATAAAGAACCAAAAGAGTGAGTAAAAAAGATTGCTAGAGAACTAGAGAATGCTCTCTGTTAACACATCAATTTCCTAAAAAATTTATTAAAAATCACAATGAGATAGAGAGAGAGAGAGAGAAGATGCCGATGCAGTTTGCAGTTTACATTTTTCCACAAAGGCAAAACATCAATAGAGAATGAGAGTAAGAAAGAGAGAAAGAGAGAGAGAGCAAGAAAGGTGCTCGAGAACTTTGTTTAAACACAGCAAGTAAACTCTTGCAGTGGTAACCAAAAGTAAAACTATGGTTGGTATAATCAATAGCCTTCTAAAGGGTCCGCCAAATAACGTTTTTTTTTTTGAAAATGCTTTTAAAAAAACTACTGAATATTTTCTCAAATTTCTTTTTTTATTTGAAAGTACAATCCTTCCGGTTAATAATGAAAAATAATTTCATTCAAATGGCTGCATCGGCTAGCCATGCAGTAGCCTACACCAGAAGATGCCGATTTTGGCAAAAAAAATCATCTTTTCAGATGAAGCTGATTTTGATCTTGGCGGGTATGTAAACAAGCAAAATTGTCGCATTTGGGGCACAGAAAACCCGCACGCATACATTGAAAAGCCGACGCACCCAAATCGAGTCACTGTTTGGTGCGGATTTTGGTCCAGAGGCATAATTGGGTCATTTTTCTTCGAAAATGGGCAAGGAGTGGCCGTTACAGTCAATGGCGATCGTTATCGGGCCATGTTGAATGAATTTTTGTTCACAAAAATTGAAGAGGAGGACATTGGCAACATTTTCTTTCAACAGGACGGCGCTACGTGCCACACAGCCGAAGCTACACTCGATGTTTTGCGCCCGCCCTGTTTTTGAAGATCGCATTATCAGCCGCAGAGCTGATGTCGTTTGGCCACCTCGGAGCTGCGATTTGTCACCGTTGGACTATTATTTGTGGGGTGCCGTCAAAGATAAGTGTTACGCCGACAAGCCAAAGACAATTGACGCTTTAAAAGACAATATTCGTGAACCCATTGGTGAAATACAGCTGCACACAATCGATAATGTGCTTAAAAAATGGACCTATCGTTTAGGCTACTGCATGGCCAGCCGAGGCAGCCATTTGAATGAAATTATTTTCCATTATTAACCAGAAGGATTGTACTTTCAAATAAAACAAGAAATTTGAGAAAATATTCAATTTTTTTTTTTAAAGCATTTTCAAAAAAAAAAAGTTATTTGGCGGACCCTTTAGTAAAGTCGTGATCGCCGTAGTCTAATGTGAAGTGTCTGGGCTTACTAGTCGCGAACTAAGAGTTCAGACAAAATTGTTAAGTCCTGGCCTTTAGTAGGAAGCTGCTTAAACTCCAAAGAAGCACTCTCAGTGTGGTTATCGGGATCAAAACGGCATACCATTACGAGCACATAATGAAAGGTTTTTGGAATAATTAATTGCCATGAAAAAACTACACGAGTCTCTTGTTCGTAGTCGACGTTCATGTGTAGGTCCCGCCACTCATAGATAAGATTAAGATAAACAACATGGGTTGGTGTGGGAAGTTCGAATGAAATTTTGACTGATTTTATGATTTAATTTTCGAAAGTTAGGTTAGGTTAGGTTAGGTTAGAGGACGTGTACTTGTCAATTAAGACAAGTACAGTACCCGGAGGTCGAATTGTTAATTTTATACATGAGTGGTAGGACCTACAGTTTAAAGTCGACTCCGAACGATAGATTTTTGAGAAACTTTTTCATGGCAATTTTATTTCCTCTCAGAGTTTTTGCCAGAAAGCTGCTGAGAGGAAGTCGCCGAAGAAATACTTTTTGTATTTTCTCTTGATGTCTGGCCTGGGTCACGAACCCTGGCTTTACGTCTAATAAGCCAACACATTACCTACTAGACTACGGCGATTTCTATTTTTCGAAAATTAAGAGACTTTTTCCAATTCATATTCAATTTCCTACAGTTTAGGTGACATAATCAAACAATACAAGCATTATGCATGTGTTCTAGTCGTCACTAGATAGGTAAGAATAGGAGGGGATTCACTCAGCACAAATGTGCTTTGAAATGGACATTCCTGGTTTACAAATTTCATGTCTATGTGTAGGTAAAACAACAAGAGACAAAGAGAGCACTGCCTTAGCGTTTAAAGCTTCCATTTCTCTCTTCATCTTTTAACAAATTTAAGTACAAAATCATAAAGCTGCGCTGTGCCATAGTTTCTGCTCTCGTTCTGTAATACTTTTTCACTCTCTGGTGTTTCATGTCTTTTTCGTAGTTAGTGCTCTCGCGCTCTTTTACTTTCTCACTCTCTCGTGTTTCATGTCTTTTTTCTGTCTCTTTTTGTAATTAAAGAAGGAATGTATCCTTGTGCTGTATTGCATCTATTAATTTCAATGCAAATATGACTGGTTATCTCTCGTACTCTCTGTTTTTAGTATATTTTTGCATCAGCCACACACACACAGAGTGTTCTCTACTGTTTTAACCTTGTAAGGAGGCTTTATACACGCTCACTCTCACACACACATATATTATATTAATGGTGGTTGTATTATTCCTGCTAATGATGTTGTTGTTGTTGTTTGTTTGTTTTTGTATTCACATATCTTTATCGTATATGCCTTAAAATTACCTTGAACTCTAACCATGAGACGAGGCTATAGAATTTCATTTCTTTTTTCTTCCTTTTTTGTTTGGCTTTTTTGTTTTTGTATTCCAAATAATTTGAAGTAAATTTTGGAGTTTGCAAAACTGTAACAGTTGCAGACTAGAGGAGTTGAACTCTTATTTAGTATCATATAACAACAAACAATAAAAACGAAGAATTTATTGCAATTTATAGAAAAGCAAAAAAAAAATGAAATATTTTTCAAATAAAAACCAAAAGAGAGAAAGTAACAGACGGTCAAGATAACATAGTTTTTGGCATGACGAAGTTTTTGTGTGTGGATAATAAAATTAATTAATTTTCTTTCTTTTAAAATTTTAGTTGGGGGGATTTATTAGTATATTATCCTTTAGACAGGATTACGACCTAGTTTCTCACATCACTTAGGTTGTGTGCGTTAATTTTTATACATGAGTGGTGCGAGCTACAGTTTAAAGTCGACTCCGAATGACAGATTTTTGAGAAACTTTTCATGGCAGTTTCTTTTACTCTACTTAGTTTAGTACCTACCAATTTTAATAAATAGGAAGTTATGGAAAATTCTTCTTAGGCAAATTTATTCTCAGGTTGTTTATCATTTTCAGCACTTGGATTGCTAACTGAAATTTATTACTTTACTTAACCTACTTAATTTATAATCATAACTTGTTAGCTAAGATTACCTAGCTTCACTTATTCATGAGCGGCGGGATCTATAGTTTAAAGTCGATTCCGAAGCACAGGTTTTTATGAGACTTTTAATGATTTTTTCAGAGTTTTTTGCAGAAATCTGGTGAGAGGAAGTCGCCTACGAAATATTTTCTTCATATTCTCTTCATATTATTTCTTCATATTCCCCTTTTGATATCTAACCTGAGGTTTGAAACTGTTCTTATGTCTAATAAGCCAACACACTACCTACTAGACTACGGCGACTTAACTTAATTGATTCATTATAACTCGAAAGTCAAGATCACTACCAAGCTTTTAAAATTCACTTATGTTGTCTGCGGTAATTTTATCCATGAGTGGAAGGCCCTACAGTTTAGAGTGGATTCCGTACGACAGATTTCTATGAAACTTTTCATGACAATTTTATTTACTATCCAGTTTTTGCCAGAAATCTGCTGAAAGGAAGTCGCCTGAGCCTTTCGATAACCTTTTTTTGTTCCAAATTAATGCTTCAAGCTATTCAATAACTCATAAAAATAAAAATAAATCCATCCTACTCGTCTACATAAAAATAAAATCAAAAACAAAAATACTTTAAAAATGGTTCCTTGTAAGGATCAATTAAATCAATTCAAAAGATTATTTCAAACAGTTTACTTTTATTTACAAAACTTTTCCTTCCCCCCATTACTATCACGACCATCTAATAAAACAACATTAATCCTTATATCAGACAATTCAAAAACGTTTACAACACCATTAATTTAAATGTGTGTTGAGAAATGTTCGTTTTTAAAGCACGTCTAGGCAATACAGAAAAAGATAAACAAAACCGCACACACATTTAAAGCTTTAAATTTAAAGGCACTTTCTTTGTATTAAAAGTAGTTTCCTAACTTCATAAAAACAAATCACTTTCACACACTCTTTCTCCTTTGCTCTCTATCTCTCTCTCTCTCTCCATCCAACATTTAGTTAATGTAGTAAATATTTACTTCCTTTTAATAAAGTAAACATACACGCACACACATACACTATACTTATAAAAGTTTGCTTACCCAACATAAAATATGTAAAGAAAATAAGTCGTTTAATAATATACTCCCACTCACCCACACACATAAAAAAAAACTCAAGAATTCTTCACATATTTTAGATTACATGGCATGGTATACATACCCCAACAGGCAAACCATTACCACTCACACTACAGAATATATTCTCTAGTAATTTGTACGTGCTCTCTCCCTCTTACTCTGCACTCATGGTTACCTACCCTATGGACACACAAAACACATTTATTTTCTATGCCATTGTTTACATGGGAGAGCAACAACAGCAGCAGATGAAAAACGAGGGAGCAACAGCCATAATATTAATCTAGAGATGATAAATGATGACTCATCTTAAACAGAGATGAGATGAAAATGTTGCCTTTTTTGCTTGTTTATTTTCCACAACATAATATGTATGTGTGTGCAAATATGTGTTGTTTTTTTTGTGTATTTAAATAAGCAACAATGAAAGCATTAAAGATTAATGAAAATAAATACAAAACTCCTGCAAATTGTGTGTATATTATGATGATACTCGCTCTCTCTCTCTCTCTCCTCGTCTATGTATCTCTTGACTCTACTCTTATTGTTACACATGCACATGTGTATGTATATACATACATATGTACACATGTATGTTGGAGAAAATGGTATTAAAATAACAAACAAGTTTATTTTGTACATGAATTTGTTGTTATTATGATGCTTTATTTTGTTTGTTGTTTTTTTTTTTATTTTTGTAGCTTCTCAAATGTAGTCGTTAGATTTTGTTGTTGTTGTTTTCATTATTTACTCTCTTCCGCTTCCGCAAAATGTTCACCAATACGATGTAGATGTCGAAAACGTTGTCGAATTTTCTGTGTAAATAAGCAACAACAATAAAAACATTTTTTTTATTTTGCCGTCAAAACAATGTACTCTTCGTACAGTGTTGGAAAGTGCGTTATTTGGCCAGCGTTTGTTTATGTGTCCGTTGTTTACATTTGTAAGTGTGTGTGTGTGTGTGATAAAATTTTAGAAAATATTTCGTGGAAATTTTTCGAATTTTTCTCTTAAATTGTTTATGTATCTTAATTAGTTAGTAAGTTTATGTTGTTTATGCTTTAAAACGTACGTACATACATACATATACATACATGTAGTGTTGGAAAATAAAATAGTAGCAAAAAACATTTTCAATATGTTTTGACATACATATGTTTAGCCTTTTAAGGTGGAAGGCCTCAGTTGAGTCGGACTTTGAAATGCCCTTAGAATCATCGATTAAGTCAAGAAGCCGTCCAGAGCGCAATGATCGAACATCAAGACCTTTATACTTCAATAGTCTCTGTCCGTTTATGGGCTTTCTGAAAGGTCAGCCAGACTAACTGTTGTTTTCTTTGCACCTCCAGTTGCTGCATCGTCTTGTATTCTCTCTCTCTCTCTCTATTATGCCGTATGCCGACTTTCTTCAAAACTGGTCTGCACCAGTTGGGGTTAATTTTTTTTGCTCAGTTATGTCTTCAACACCACACGATATATCGTGAAAGAAAAACGCAGAATCCACAGTAAAGCGAAGAAAGCTTATCCCTCAGCCACCAAAAGCACATCATAAACCTCAGAAGTGCCTAAATATCGGGACCAGACAGAGTGTTTAAACTCTGTAAGAAACCCTCAGAGATCCACTCCCGGGGAATTCAAGTTTTTACAGCCAAGAGCCGGACTGTCACTGAGAAGATGCTCCATCGTCTCCAAATCTTACTGACATCCGACAGCGACCTGACATCACGCTATCCTTGTTATCAGTCTCACATTCAGCTAAGGCCCAGTCGAGAGCAAGTTCTATCACCAACAAAGATTCCTAGCTACGCAGCATGCCTATACTCCCAGTAATTCTGATCGATCTCCCAGACCGATCACTCATTGAGTTTCCACATTGCAGGTGAGGTTAGGTTAGGTCGGAGTGGTAGTTCTGATATCACAAAGCTCACTTGAGCACGCATAGCGGCCCGTTGTAATGCCACGAGTGAATGCAGTCCCTGTACTGACCAAATTCCACCAAAATCAAAGAAGAAGAAGAAGTTGCTCAGCGCAAGGGCTGCACAACTGGGCAAGTTCTTCAATCATCTCGTTACAACAAATACTCACTCTAGGTCTCGGTACCGATTCGGTCCAAAGGCTCCTTTGGTGTCTTTAGAGGTACGAACTACTCCTGAGTTTCTTCAAACCGATCATAACGACCTCAGGATAGTGTGACTGTTAAGGAAACTCACATAAAAAACGAATTAGAAGAAGCAAAGTCGGCCACGGTCTGAAGAGCCTTGACAAAACTGAATATCTCCATCTGAAAAACGCTTTAATTGTCGTTCAGTTTATAATATAGATTAAGTCCGAGGACTTCCCCCCATCCAGTTGTGAACCTATAAATGGCTGCTTACTCGAAAAAGGGAATCTGCAAGCCAGACATTAATACAGTCAAGGAAAATATGTAACTTCATCAACAAAGAAAAAATATTCCGAATGCCGACATGAGTGCTTGGGCTCAGCTCGATTCCCGCAATTATAAAGCAATACGAGTCGCAAAGCTTGATGAATAAGTTGAATTGAGTCAGAGGGAAAATAAATTATAACTTCTGAATAAAATGTCTTTCAAATGCTATTGAAAATACTGGCTTAAATCTTTAAATTCTTTAAAAAATTTTATTTTCACTCTCTTTTCCTTGCCTTCGAAATATTGCTTCTCTCATCAATAACCTGTACGCCAGCCTCTTATCAATTTGTGTGTCCTTTATTAAGATTTTGATTTGAAACACAACAATTTTTGTCAAATAAACCATCACTCTCACACTCCCAAACATACACCCTAGGACTGCCTTGGCAACAGGCCAAAAGCATCACCATAACAAACAAAGAAAAAAACCAACTTTTGTAAAAAGCCCCTGACCACTTAAATAAAGATTCTGATGCTGCTTCTTCTCACACACTCATACTCACTAGCACCTTTTGTACGATGGTATTCTAATGAAATTCTCAAAAAATGTACACCATCAATGGGACAATAACGGAGGACGTAGAGTATAGTAGAGCTTAGAAGAAGAAAAAAAAACAGGAGGAGGAGGCAACAAAACAATTCGAATAAATCTTTCAAAACAACAAAAAATCGATAAAAAAAATCTGTTTTGCCTCCAAAACTTCTTAATGGCTTTGAGTGAACGAACACACATGTGAGTGAGTGTTTGTTTGTGTACATTAGATAGAGATGACATGATAATACAACTTATAGGCGAGCCTATGCACAGCATGTTTGTGGCAACTTAAACATTTGAATGTGCATGTCTGTAGGCAAAACACGTTCATAATTCAAACACTCTGAAGTGCTGTTTGTTGCGGTAAATTTGTGTGTGGAAAGGTCAAGAAGAGTCAACTTTAATAAACAAATATTTGATGAAATAAGTTTTGGAATATTTGTAACTGCAGGGCCTATTTGCAGAAGTTATTAAAACTAGATTTCAAAACAAATACAAGATACGAAGAAGGCGTTCAAATATTTCTCCCACAACGCATAGGATGAGAGAGGGGATGCACAACCTTTATAAGAACCAAGGAGGTTAAGACGATCTATGATTTCATAACCTTACTGATTCTCAAGTATGAGTTAGATAGCTTTGACGACGTATTTGAGAAAGCTTCAGGGTAATGTGTTAAAAATTAATTTCTCTAGGCATACCAGAGGGCAGATGTAGAAACAACAATATAGCCGTTAACACCTGCCGTAGTTCGAAAGTCTCTGGTGGAGGACCCAATAAAAAGAAATATAAAAAGAAATTTTTTTTTATATTTTGTTTGGTTCGAGATGTCTCAAGGGAGAGTTTGAACCACGATCTCATGTTTAATAAGCCAACACACTATGTACTAGCCGTAGTTTACTAGCCGTAGTCTAGTAGGTAGTATAGTAGCTTATTAGACAAGAGGCTTTGGTTGAAACCCGAAGTCCGACATCTCCAACAAAACGAAATACGAAAAAAAATTTACAACGTTGACATCAAACTCATACCATTCGAAATATGTTTGATTCATACGCCTACTCATTCAGATTCATAAATTTAGAGAAATACTTTGAATACTTATGGATGATACGAGTGATTCGAATCATTCGTCAAAATTTACAGTCTTAGTTGTTGTTGCATTTACAAAGAAAGAAGAAAGACACATAAACAAAAAAGACAAAGACAGCAAGCAGAGCAAACACACAACCTTCTAGTGAATATTGTAGTGTTCGTATGAGTACCATGAGTATTTCAAACTTTGAATATGAGTAGTATGAGTATGACATTAAAATAAGTATGAATGCGTATGAATATCAGATATTATAAGTACGATTCGAATCTACTCATCGTTTTGAATACTCATTGCTGACTTCTGATCGGAACCACGGTCTTGCGTTTAACCCTTTCGCATCTATTGGGACATATGTGTCCCACTGAACGATCGCAACTCCTATTTTTAAATTGTTACTGTAAAATGATTCAAAGTTGTCCCATTTAGTTATTTAGAGGCTAAAGAACAGTTACATATTTTCATAACACAGGCTGTTTAGTCATAAGAAGACTGCAGTGGTATCAAGTTTTTGCTCTGCTTTTTCTACTAAAAAGTTAAAAAAGTTAAAATCGTTATTAAATAGTGAAAAAGGTGTGTAATTAATATTGTTAAAGTGTAAATCTTTTTTGTTATTGCAATATTACCAGGTAAGAAAAAGATTTTCTTTTTACGGGACATATACTTCCCATTCGGCTTTTGTAGTGGGACATATATATCCCAATAGGACTGTAGTGTAACAACATTAAAAATATTATTTCAGGCTGATATTGATTTACTGTATGCGTTTTTATAGGTTTAGGCCTAATGGGACTTATATGTCCCATGCCAAACTCCTGATGGGACATATATATCCCGTGCCCTAAATCCCTTCCTAGGGTAGGGGCACTACCAAAAAAGCTATGTATATGTTTAATAAGCATATCTATGATAAACTGACCTCTTATAGTATTTGTTAACTAACTAATCGTCTCCCGTACCGAAAGGGTTAATAAGTCAACACACGATCTACTAGAATACGAACACCACCGCTGCTGTGTTCTCGACAAATAAATCTAGGTAAGTTGACCTATGTTTATCTTAACCATAGCCTCCATGGCTCTCATATTCGCTAATATGTGCTCAATGGGTTCATGTCTTCGCTTATACCAACATATCATGCCAGTCTCTCTTCCATATCTTAATTATTTTCACAATTTAACTTCCCCTTTTGCCCGTAATTGGAGTAAATTGAATTAATTGAATTGTATTCACTAATTTTCTGCATATTAAATTACTTTCATATTGTTTTTGTTTTTATTTTTTTCTCTTGGGTTTTTTGTTAGATTATAATTAAATTGTTTACATTTAATTGTATATTAAAACTAAAAAAATTAAACAAAATATGTAAATAATACCGCCATAAATAATCAAAGCATATCGGAAAAAATAGAAAACATCGATTATTTCTCTTTTTTTTATCGAATTTCCTCATTTAAATACTCAACTTTCCATTAAAGTATGAAATTATTAGAAATGAAATTCACTTTAAATGCTGCTAAAAAAAATATTAAAAAAATATTAAAAAAATATTTAAAAAAATATTAAAAAAAACGATAACACATGCATTGCAAAAAAAAACACAAAAAAAATTTTATAACACGCATATGACGGTATAATTAAAATGCGGCCGGCCGCATACACAGTTAATATTTCCATTTCGAAATACATTTTTGGCGCGAAATTATGATGTGAAGCGTAACGGTCATTGGCTTTTGAAATATATTCACAATACAAACAAACAAACATACAACAAAATAGTGTAAAAATAATAATAATAATAACAGTCATAAACATAATCACATAAAACTACATACACACAGCAGCTACTCAGAGGTAGACAATGGATAGATTAAGCCGACACTGTCAGCCAGCCAGCCAGCCATCTAATCAACTAGCCAGCTAGCCAGCCACTGTATATTGTGGACTCGATAACCACTTGTGGCCATAATAATAACGAAAGAGAAGCAAGAAAAAAAAAAACCGCCATTTATGGTGATGATATTTTGCATGATAATTTAATAACAATATTAAAAGCATTTGCAACAACAACAACAACAACAACAACCACATTTTAATAATCATGAACAATATATGTATAACCGTTACTTTTAGGTTGTATTTAAAAAAGTGAAGCTTAAATCGCCGCTTGTGAAAAATTATAGCCTGTGCATGCGCTACACGCATTTACAGCTATGCGAGGAATGAATGTTCATGCATATGTACGTACGTACACACCTTGCTAGAGAACAGTAACAAGATAGAAAATGTTTAAAAAGATAATAAATCCTTCAAATATAAGATGAAAAAGATAAATATTTTAATTTTAATTTATATTTTAGCTTGTAGTCAAGCATATTAATAAAGCCAAGTACCCTACACATCGCAATTCGAAATCGTTTGATGGTTATCACACCTAATCTTACTTAATACTATGTTCAGACATGCACGTATATTAAGAAAATCGCAATAAACGGCATTATTGATCTCAATATTTCATATAAAATGTCAATTAATTATTGATCTCAATAAATTCATAAATTGTTATAATATTGATTAAAACTTCAAATACAGCGTTGTCATAAGTACGTTCAGTCAGCATTTTACTATTTTCCGAACACTTTCTATTGATATTTGACAACTCAAATGTCAACAAAAAAAAAAAAAAAAAAAAAAAACAACGACAAACAAAAGAATTTATTATTTATATTATCAAATTTTTCTTTCTCATCCTTCTGAGAGAAGCCACTTTGGAGTCAGAAATATTCCCTACTAACCGCAACAGCTCGGCGTTTCGGTTAATCATTAGTAAGACCTTTTCCAATGTCAAATTGTTTTCCATTTTTTCTCAATTTTTTTTGTTGTTGAAGCAATCAGCCGAATATTAATTCAATAAATATACATGTCTGAACATAGTATAAGGAGTTGCCTTTTTATGCACCGTGCTCAATAAAAATTGCTATATAAAGCTCCTTGATAATGTTAAGAGACCTATTACACATACACACATACATATTTGATCACAACAATCCTTCAGTCAGGGTTACAACCTAGCTTCCCACGCCATTTATGTTGAGCGTATTAACTTTATCCAAAAGTGGCGGGAGCTACAGTTTAAAGTCGACTCCGGACGACAAATTTTTGAGAAACTTTTCACGGCAATATATTTCCTCTCAGAGTTTTTGCCAGAAATCTGCTGAGAGGAAGTCGCCGAGGAAGTACTCGTTTTCTTCGAGATGTCTGACCTAGTGTTTGAACCCTAGTTTCACTTGTAATAACTCAACACACTACCTACTAGACTACGGCGACACATATTATCTCCTCTGGGCACTTCTAATATCTGAGAATCCTCAGACTCTGAGTAAAATTGATTATACTTCGTATGAATCCAGTTTGAATAGCCGATTTAATGCTTAAATTTCAAGGAGGAAAAATTGATTCTCTGACATGGGCAACTTCGGGAATTGTGAACTGTTTTTGATTTGATTGTAAGATAGGATGTGGAATTTTCTCCAAAGGGCTTAGGTTATTTATCCGCCGTTTAGTGTATTTAAGGCCGAGAAAATAGTCATAAAGTGGTGGGGAAGCGATCCTGACAAAAGCTTTTAGCGTCTGTTACAGCTGGATGGTAATCAGATCTCTTTCGATAACAACCTTCAGGTCACCTAAACGGGTTGTTATATACCGCTACACTTTTGACAGACAGACAAACATACATACATAATTGGTCATTACAACCCTTTAGTCAGGATTACGACCTAGTTTCTCACACTACTTATGTTGTGTGTGTTAATTTTATACATAAGTGACGGCACCTACAGTTTAAAGTCGATTCCGAACGACAGATTTTTCCATGGCAATTTTATTTACGCTCTGAGTTTTTACCAGAAACCTGCTGAGATGCAGTTGCCGAAGAAATACTTTTTGTATTTTGTTTTAATGTCTGGCCTGGGGCTCGAACCCTGGCTTTTCGTCTAATAAGCCGAAACACTACCTACTAGACTACGGCGACTTTTGACAGAATTTCTATTAAATTTGTTGGTTCCTGGTCACAGGAATATCACGAGGAATTGTGTTGCTCTTCTACCCAACTCTTACCTCCGAAGTAGCCAAAAGTATTTATTGATCGCTGACAATTTCTTCCATTCTTGCCAAACTCAAATTAGATCTTAGGTATGCTCAAAGGTTTTTGCGTAATAGGTAGGCTTACAAAGAGACTTTGCTTATCGGCAAACGTTTTCTGCAGCAGTTGTAGATCGAAAGAAGAGAGTATTGTCTACTTTATTTGTCAGTTAACATAACTAGACCGCCTCGGATTCTTTCTTTATCTGGTTCTAACGGATCTATCATTACTAGATATCAAATCGATCACCAGATTTATTAAAAATTCAGGTTGATTTTCAATTTGATTGTAAGGGAGTCAGAGAGTCAATGTCAAGACAGATTAATCAAAATTTGTCACCTTATTTCCAGGGCCACTATTAATGCCCTTGTGACCTGCATCCTAACCTATCCTGTGCTTTGCTCAATTACTTCCTATTCTATCTTATCCCGACATTTGTATACTTAGAAGTGTTTGAAGATACGTACAAATGCGAGAAATTGAAGAACATTTTGAAGGAAGCTATTGAAACATGCTTTTTTGGAAATCCATTCACCTGTCTTTAATCATTCAAAGAATTCATTGTTAAAAATTTTAAAATGTTGTTCACATGTTCATTCATTTATTTGGAATATTTCCTTTTAAATGTTTTTTTTTTTTTTTGTTTCGTGATAATTTAATTTCATTTCGCCATAATGTGCTTGAAAATTAAATTTTCTTAACCTTATTAATGATGGTGGGAATTTTTTTTTTTTTTTTTTTTTTGGGGGGCAGAAAAATGACGCACCCAAAAAAACAGACTTTTGTTGTCTGCTTGATTTCTAAGAAGAAATTTAATTTCTTACTTTCAATTTAATTATGGCAGCAACGTTCTTAATGATCACAATGACAATGACGATGATGAGGAGACAGAACAGACAGAAAGACAGACAGTCCGTCTGTGACTGAAGAGACGGTGATGATGATGATGATTGTGGTAATGAATGAAATTAAATTGTTAATGAAACAAAGAGAACTCATAAACGAGATGTGATTATAAAGAAATTTTCATGGTAAACGATTTGAAAGGGAAATTTGAATCACGAAATTAAAATTAAAATAATGAAAAAAAAATAAAAAAAAACTTCAAGTGGAATATTATAACAGGAAGGAAATTTGATTGAAGCAACCAACCAATGGTGGCTGTTAGTGGGCGTAACCAGAAGAGGAAAAAATATTTTTTTTTCTTTTGCGAACAATAAACGCTTAATGATCAAAGTAAGTAAGTGAGTAAGTGAGTGGTATCATGTTCAATTTTTTTTTTTATTTTTATTTTTATTGCTTAAAATATGTATGTATTGTTATATGGTAATAATGATAAGAAGAAGAAAAAGAAAAGAAGAAAAGTCCATATTAAACTTTAAATAAAGAAATCATGTTGAGACTCTATAAACTCTATAGAGACTGTTCCAGTATCTTTGTGTCTGGCCAGCCAATGTAACAACCAGCCAGACATCGTTTATGCATCTTAGCCCGTAATACCACTTAACTACCGTTACGTGCTTGAAATTTTAATACAACAACAATACAATACAAAACACGCAATAACATTATTAAGCTCGGTATTATTTTCTGTTTTAATATTTTTCTAAAAAGATCTTTTTTATATTAAACACACTCGAAATAAAGAAAAAAGAATTAAAAAGCAATATAAAGCTTATTAAATGAAACTTATAAAAGATAAATAATCTAAAAAATTTTAAAAAATATATTAGAAACATTTAAATTTATTTAAAAAATAGATTTACAAAAAATTTCCCTTTTGGGAAAGTTCAAGGGAAATTTTAAGGAAATATTTGGAAAAATTTTTTACTTTGCTTTGCTAGATAAATTAATTTCTTGAAAAACAAAATCTAAAAATTATAAAATATATTAAAAATATAGGTTTTTAAAAAAATTTCCCTTTTGGGAAATTTTATGAAAAATATTTGGAACATTTTAACTGTGGGAAATTTCTTGATACGAACTAAAAGTTGGAAAGAAGTTGAATTTATTTAAAAAATAGATTTTTAAAAAATTTCCTTTTTGGGAAATTTCAAGGCAAATTATTTTGCTTTGCTAGATAAATTAATTTATTTACATAAAAACTAAATTTAAAAATTACAAAATATATTAAAAATATTAAAAATATAGTTTTTTAAAAATTTCCCTTTTGGGAAATTTTAAAGAGACTGTTTGGGACTTTTTTACTGTGGCAGATTTCTTAAAAAATTATATCTAAAAACAATAATTATATTACAAAAGTTAAATTTATTTAAGAAATTGGTTTATATATAATTTCTCTTTTGGAAAATTTTAAGGAAACTGTTTGGGACTTTTTGCTGTGTCAGATTTCTTGAAAAATTAAATCTAAGACTCTAATTATAATAAAAAAAAGTTGAATTTATTTAAGAAATGCGTTTTTAAAAAATTTCCCTTTTTGGGAAATTTTAAGGAAATTTTTGGAAAATTTTTTTTGCTTTGCTAGATAAATTAATTTCTTGAAAAACGAAATCTAAAAATTATGAAATATATTAAAAATATAAGTTTTTAAAAAACTTTCCTTTTGGGAAATTTTATAGAAAATATTTGGAACATTTTAACTGTGGGAAATTTCTTGATACGATAATTATAATAAAAAAGTTGAATTTATTTAAGAAATTGATTTGAAAAAAATGTCCCCTTTTGGGGAGTGAGTGATTTTTAAGAGTTTTTTTGAGTCATTATGGGAACTCCCGCGAAGAGCGCTGGTGTCGGATACTTGGTAGGCGATTTCAGCAGAAGCTGTAAAGACGTGAAAGAGGAGAAGCCTGCTCTTCATCTATGGAGAAAAGGGATTCCCATAGTGGAGAATTCATGGGACATTTTGATAATTGCGCCGCACCTGGAAAGTTCATCGGTTCTACTCTACTCTACATCGGTCCGGCATGTCACTGTATCCAGTTACACATATGATTTGGACATTACATCGTTTAGCTACCTCATTGAGATATTTGGAACAGCTGTACACCGCTTAGGAGTTCATCACGTTCAAATCTAATGTTTTGATAGCAGCCTGGATATCAGAAAGTAAGATAATACCCCCTCTGGGAATATTTGCATATTCAACATCCCACAGTCTCATTCATTTTGGAGTCATCAGTCAAGATTTGCACAGAGGTGCTCTGTGCCATTTTTCCAGACCTTTTTACCAGGAATGGATGTATTGAATATCCTTGAGAAGTTGTATCGCAATAGCATCCTCGATATTGCCAAATTTTTTGCGGACCCTTTGCGTGAACTATATTCGATACATGCCACTGTTCAACTGCCCAAAGACGCCTACTAATCTTGGCAGCCACGCTGTTACAATAAGGATCAAGAGGAAAGAGGCATGGTACCAAGTATTTGATTAAAACATGATCTTGTTTTATTTGTTTTTTGGTTTACTGGGTATTCTGGGTATTTCACAAAATTTAAATTTTTATTTTAAAGTGTCACTGTTGCTACACAGTATGTGTCCAATAGCGCTCATCAAGTCATCTGAATGAATAACAAAAAAATTCTTTTTAATTTACTTCCGCTTATTTATTTTTTTTTTTAATTTTTTTCCGAAAGTTCATTCACTCTAAGCACAAATACCGTTATTTTGCCAAATTGAAATTGTTGTTTATATTTCAAAAAAAAAAATTTTTTTTATTTTTTTTATTTTGAAAAATTTCTAAAAAAAATTTTTTTTTCCAATTTTTTTTTTTTATTAAAACAAAAACAAGTTGTTTTTTGCGTTACTGGCCATTTTTAGTAAAAACAAAAAGAAGAAAACAGAAAAAATATGTATTGAAAGCATGATTTATTTTTTAGAAAAAAAAAGAGAGAAACAAGATTAACCATCGCGTGCGAAATTTTTCAAAATAAACAAAAAAAATATATACAAAAATTTAACACAACAACAATTACAAAAAGATAAATAATTAATAAATTTATAAACAAATAAAAAAAAATAGAGAAATAAAAGAAAAACTAACAACAACCAATTAAATATCAAACAAAGCGCAACATTTTCCAACACTTTTTTTTTTTCTTTGAAATGGAAATACATTTTTGAACTGATTAAACGGTAAAAGCCATCAACCAAACACATGCTTACAGTTTGAGTAAAATGTATGGCGTAGACGTCAAGAGGGGGGGAGTTTAAGGATGTGCTGTTGTATTCGGCCACGTTATTTTAATGATGACGTTTCAAATGAAATGGTCAAATAAACACTCAGCCGAGTAGTCGAATAGACAGCCAACCAGCCATGAAGCATGCCATGAGCATTTGATTGTTTTTATTTTATTTTCCTCTTGCGAATGTTTCAAATGAAAAAAAATTATTTCAAAATTTATTCGCTTGTTTTATTTAAGATGATTAAAAAAGAAAAAACGTGTCGGGAATACTTTTATGGGCAGTGAGTTAAAAAAAATCAATGGCATGATTAATGCTTTTTTTCTTTAATGGAAAATTTTTAAAATTTAAGAATTTTTAATATTTTTTCAAGAGATTGTAAGCAGGCCTGTTTTACACTTACTTAATTCAGTCAGGATTACAACCAACTTCTCACTACCCATATATGTGTGTTAGTTTTACCCATGAGTGGCTGGACATACAGTTTAAAATCGACTCCGAATGACAGATTTTTGAGAAGATTTGGCAGATTAAAGTAGCATGATATATAAGCCCGGGGTTTATATAGAATAGAAAGATATGAACCTTAGCTTTATATAGAATAGCATGAGATCTTAACCTTAGGTTTATTTAGAATAGCATGAGATCTGAACCTTAGGTTTATATAGAATAGCATGAGATATGAACCTTAGGTTTATATAGAATAGCATGAGATATGAACCTTAGGTTTATATAAAATAGCATGAGATATGAACCTTAGGTTTATATAGAATAGCATGAGATATGAACCTTAGGTTTATATAGAATAGCATGAGATATGAACCTTAGGTTTATATAGAATAGCATGAGATATGAACCTTAGGTTTATATAGAATAGCATGAGATATAAACCTTAGGTTTATATAGAATAGCATGAGATATAAACCTTAGGTTTATATAGAATAGCATGAGATATAAACCTTAGGTTTATATAGAATAGCATGAGATATAAACCTTAGGTTTATATAGAATAGCATGAGATATAAACCTTAGGATTATATAGAATAGCATGAGATATAAACCTTAGGATTATATAGAATAGCATGAGATATAAACCTTAGGTTTATATAGAATAGCATGAGATATAAACCTTAGGTTTATATAGAATAGCATGAGATATAAACCTTAGGTTTATATAGAATAGCATGAGATATGAACCTTAGGTTTATATAGAATAGCATGAGATATGAACCTTAGGTTTATATAGAATAGCATGAGATATGAACCTTAGGTTTATATAGAATAGCATGAGATATGAACCTTAGGTTTATATAGAATAGCATGAGATATAAACCTTAGGTTTATATAGAATAGCATGAGATATAAACCTTAGGTTTATATAGAATAGCATGAGATATAAACCTTAGGTTTATATAGAATAGCATGAGATATAAACCTTAGGTTTATATAGAATAGCATGAGATATAAACCTTAGGTTTATATAGAATAGCATGAGATATAAACCTTAGGTTTATATAGAATAGCATGAGATATAAACCTTAGGTTTATATAGAATAGCATGAGATATAAACCTTAGGTTTATATAGAATAGCATGAGATATAATCCTTAGGAAGCCGTCGAACGAAATCTGCTTTCTCCTCCAATAAGCCAACACACTGGACTACAGCGACTTTCTGTTTCACACTTTAGTTCTCTTTTTCGGGAGTTGAAGGCCTAAATACAGTATTCTATATAAATCAAGGCAAACTTTCGATTTTAGTTTGAATTTCATAAATGATGGCCTTTGCCACAAAACTTTAATCAAATGAAAAACAGCTCTCCAGTATAAAAATAGAAAAAAAAAACGCCTAACTTTTCCTTAAAAAATTCATCTTAAACCATAAGATTTCCAAATCACTTTCAGTCCCTAATTACTCACATTTGAAGAAAGTCTTGCACCTGTTGTGTCCAAGATCAAAGCAAAAAACATTACAATTAAAAAAAAAACAAAAAAAACAAAATCAAACCCGAAAGCACCCTTTTGGCCTTATTTCTGTATGTAAAAAAACCATTTCAAACACTTGATAGAAATTATTATGATGTTAACATGTGTGTAATTATTGTATAAACAAAGCAATTACAATAACGGCAACAACAGCAATAATTATACAATAACAACAGCAGCAGCAGTTTTATAAAAGTTAATAAAAGTGAAATTTTTCCTCAACTTCTACTTCTGCTGTGTGTTGAAATTTTCATTTTCATTTCATTTCTTCATGAGCATTTAAGCAGCCAAAGGTTAATTTGGCCGTAACATACTCCTCACTTGGCTTGCTCGACTCTCAACTCAACTCGCCATAGTCGTCGTCGCATGCATGTTCAAGTACTTAAAACTACTACTGACAGTTTTCTTTTTTTCCTCTTTAAATTTGTTGTTGTTTTTCTGTTTCCTAAAGTGTTGTAATCATTTCAGTTTTAATTATTTTTTCCTTCATTTTTTCTGTCGTTTTTTGTTTTTCTTTTGTTTTTGGAAGAAATTAAACCTCAAACTCATTAATGTTTTAATTATACTGTTGCCAGCCACGATGTCTTTCTACTAAAGCGACCATTTGACAGACACATGGTCGACTAAGTTTTAAAACTTAAATGACAACAACAACAACAGGCAAACAGAAAAAGTAAAACTATTTCTTGTATGTGATAAATTGCAAAGGGAAGGAAGGAAAGAAATTAAAATTAAAAGAAAAAAAAACAGAAAAAATGCTTCAAGCGTTCAGGTGAATTATACTTCCAGGCAATGACAGCAGGTTAAAGACAAAAATAAAAGTTATGGGGTAACTGTGACCGACTTTGCTTTATATAGAATAGCAATATAAACCTTAGGTTTATATAGAATAGCATGTGATATAAACCTTATGTTTATATAGAATAGCATGCGATATAAACCTTATGTTTATATAGAATAGCATGCGATATAAACCTTATGTTTATATAGAATAGCATGCGATATAAACCTTATGTTTATATAGAATAGCATGCGATATAAACCTTATGTTTATATAGAATAGCATGCGATATAAACTTCAGGTTTATATAGAATATCATGCGATATAAACTTCAGGTTTATATAGAATATCATGCGATATAAACCTTAGGTTTATATAGAATAGCACGAGATATAAACCTCAGGTTTATATAGAATAGCACAGATATAAACCTCAGGTTTATATAGAATAGCACGAGATATAAACCTCAGGTTTATATAGAATAGCACGAGATATAAACCTCAGGTTTATATAGAATAGCACGAGATATAAACCTCAGGTTTATATAGAATAGCACGAGATATAAACCTCAGGTTTATATAGAATAGCACGAGATATAAACCTCAGGTTTATATAGAATAGCACGAGATATAAACCTCAGGTTTATATTGAATAGCACGAGATATAAACTTCAGGTTTATATTGAATAGCACGAGATATAAACTTCAGGTTTATATAGAATAGCACGAGATATAAACGATATAAACGTTAGGTTTCTATAGAATAGAATAGCATGAGATATAAAGCCTACGTTTATATAGAATAGCATGCGATATAAACTTTACAAATTTTAGTTTTGTATAGAATAGTATGCGATATAAACATTTGGTTTATATAAATAGAATATCATAAGATATAAACCCTATTTTTATAAACCATGATTTGTGTAGAATAACATGCGATATAAAACTTAAGTTTGTATAGAATAGCATGCGATATAAACCTTAAATTCGTTTCGAATAATATGCAATATAAACCTTAAGTTTGTATAGAATAGCATGTGATGTAAACCATTAGGTTTATATAGAATAGCATGCGATATAAACCTTGGTTTATATAAGTAGAATAGCATAAGATATAAACCCTATATTTATAAACATCGATTTGTATAGAATTGCATTCGAATTAAATCTTAAGTATGTATAGAATAACATGCGATATAAACTTTAAGTTTGTATAGAATAGCATGAGATTTAAACCTTGGTTTATATAGAATAGTAGTCGCCGTGGTCTAGTAGGTACTGTGTTGGCTTATTAGACGAAAAGCCAGTGTTCGAGCCCCAGGCCAGACATCAAAATAAAATACAAAAAGTATTTCTTCGGCGACTTCCTCTCAGCAGATTTCTGGCAAAAACTCTGAGAGTACATAAAATTGCCATGAAAAGTTTCTCAAACATCTGTCGTTCGGAGTCGACTTTAAACTGTAGGTCCCGCGACTGATGTATATAATTAACACACACAACATAAGTGGTGTGATAAACTAGGTCGTAATCCTGACTGAAGGGTTGTAATGACCAATTATGTATGAATGTTATATAGAATAGCAATAGATATAAACATTAGGTTTGATAGGATAACTTTGAATGGACACCAATTAGTTCATTAAATAAATGTGCCTTCATTGCAATAGCTGGTCCCATTATTTGTATTTAATCCTGTTGCTAGAGAAAGAAATATTTGATATGCTACACTTATTGTTCGCTTTGACTTATAAGCTTTGCTCTACTCAGTGTACCTGCTGCATGTATGGTATTATACTGGAATTTTTGAAAAATTTACGATTTCAAGGAAAGTAAAATAAAATTTTCATTGGAAAAATTCCTCAAAAAATGTTCATCAACCTTAAAGGAAAAAACATACATACATACAGTTTCGAATTGAAAATTAAATGTAAAATAAAATTTCTTGCTGGAATTTAATTATAAATTAAAGTTTTGTTGTTTATAACCGTAATGAACATAAATTTTAATATTGAAATTAGAGAAAAAATTTTTTGTTTTTATTTTCCTCTAATGTTTACTCGCACAGATAAATTGAATATTCTATCGAATGAGTGAGTCTATACGAATGGCGGGTGTTGAGGCAACAATTTTTGATTACAAACAGGGGAGGTAATTTAAACGCAATGCCGATGATAATAATGATACTGATGTTGCATTCAGCTCACACAGCATTACAGCTGCTTGGAACTTTACAATTTCCTCGTCTTTATTATTTTTTTCTCTCTTTTTATACACAGACTCCCTCATATAGGCTGTATGGTGTATGGACTCCCGCCCGTTTACAAATTGTTTACAATATCTAGACAATTTTTTGAATTTTTTTTCTTATTTTTTCTTTCTTTTTTATTGTGTAGCAAATAGCAACAACAATAGCATCAATTTGTAAGTTGCAACAACAGCATAAAATACCATTTAAAACAACAATAAAATTATTGTGCTATTTTCTAGCCTGTCTCCCTAGCAGCAGCTTCTTTGCATATTTTTTAAAAGAATTTTTTTGTTTTATTTTCTGTAATCAAACCAGCCATTCCAGCTAGCCAGTCTTTTCGTTTTTATTTTAAATTGAAAAATTCTTTTTAAAGAATTCTTTAGTTTTTATTTCTTCATTTTTTTTAATGAAAACATTAAATAGTTGAATAATAAAAAGAAAAACAGTCACAATTTGTTTTTGATACATACTGAGCGGAAAAGATTGGCCTCCACTAAAACTTTAAATGACAGCAATAAAGAAACTTCGAAAAATTGTCAACCGAATAAGACGTCAAGGCATCCAACACACTAATAGGCAACACACTAGCCGAAAGTCCTAACTTACCGAGAGTCGAAGAAACAATCAAGAGTCTCAAGGATAACAGAATGCATAAAATCGTTAACATGCCACTTCTGTTACTTAAAGCATTCCCCACCGTAAGTTCCCGACTTATACGTCCGAATTTTAACTTATTTTTTGAGCGCAGATGATCTCAGCAACGAATTAAAAGCATTGCTAAGTAAACAAGTTCATTGCTACTCTACTTAATAAACCTCCGGCAGGTACTCTCCCTAACGGTTTTGGAAATGAAGAGGTATCCAGGTTTTTGTCCTAGCAAGTCTGGCGCTGATCACATGAATAGTCTACACGTAATCACAGGCGCCCTAAAGCACTCTACCCAATTTGGGAATTCGGGAATTCAAGAACATGTTCTACCCCTAATTGTATCACTTCATAAGAACACAAACTGACAAACGGCCCCCTCTGACCAATCTGTTGATTGTCTGATTTGAATTACATTCATTAAGAATCATTCAAAGTTCCTTTCCCGTCATCATACTAGCATCCATTTTGTAATCATCTTCCACTTAAAAGTTCTCATACTTGGCTTGTCATAAAAATGCAAAGCAAACTAATACGATTCGAAGGACCATCAGTGTAACAAATATGTGACTTAAATTGAGGCACAAAATCGAATGAAAGAATTTTATGTTCAGAAATTTTAAAGAGATTGTGATTTGAAGAGTTCCGAAACTTTAGCAACTTTTAAGGCGAAATCTAAAATTAATTGTGAAAGAATTCATTCTTTTAAATCTAAAATTGATTTCTCTTGCTATAATAAATGTAAATGTAAGAGGAGTATATGGGGATATTTATAAATGTGCGAATCTAATTGATATACAATGGAAGTGTATAAATAGCAAATAAAGACAATTTTGTAAAATATTTATTTATAAAAGTAATTGTGAATATGTGTACTGGAATGTATGGCCATGCGGAGATGTGCATTCTTAAACGAAATGGACTTACTGAAGCAATAAATAATCATTGAACCCAAATATGGGATGCCAATTTAACCTAACCTAACTTCTGTATGGAAACGTATGAAAATGAAATTTAATTTTGTCAATAGGCATGAGGGCAACAAGTTTTTGAAAAAAAAAAATTAGTACATTTGGGCCTTAATGCCTTACATTTCATGTATGCTAAAATGCTATTATGCTTTAATGCTATTAAGACTTGTTAAATAGGCCTGTAGTTATAAAAACAAAAAGAAAAGATTTTTTAATAAAAAAGAAAGTCATTTCAAACAGACAGTGTGTCAATAAAATAAAAATTTTTTTACTGAAATGGCTTATTTCGTAACAAAATGAAATGAAATGAAATGAAAAGTAAAAGACAAACGATAAACTTTGACTGGCTGTAGTAAAAATACAACTGATGGAAAATTGTCAATTGAGTCAAAGACAATGAATGGCAACGATAACGACATCGACAACGACAGCATTTTTCATCATCACAGTCATCATAACTTTTTTAGTGGCTTAAGCTTTATACAGTTTGTTGTGTGATGATATTTGCTTGACACGTGTGAATGTGAAGGGTAAAGTTGGTGTCGATAAAACATTTTTCTTTTTTTTTTGTTACTTTTATGACAGATTTTTCGTTGTATATTTTTTTTCCATTTTTATTTGAAGGTGTAAACGTTGACATTTACAATGAGCTTGAAAATGTCAATTGTTGTTATGTATGCTGTTTGTTAATGATTGAAAATGAAGATTAAAAATTTATCATGCTGTTGTTATTGCTGCTATTAATGCCATTGGCTGATATTGCAAAATTTAATCGTAAAAGATTAAAGCTTAGAGAGAAGGTGTTTCAATCGATTAAAAGCATAAAATTTTTGAGTATGATAATAATAAATAATAATAAAAATTTGTTAGATTTTAAAGGTTAATTTAGAAACTATTACTACTAAAAATATATAAAAAATTAAATGGTAATAAAAATAAAATATATTTAATTATTTTTCATTTAAAAACTTTTATTTTTCCTTAATTTCCTTATTTAGTGTTATAAAACAGTTGAAAATGTTAAATTCCTTGCATTTGTAAATACCCTGTTGTTTTTCCCCTTTTAACACTATATTTACACTGTAAATAATAAACAAAATACAGCACTTACCCTCACTCTATCGCTCTCTGCTTTGCGGTGTTTACATTAATTTAGTCCCACACTCATTACCATACGAAACAACAAAACGCAGCTCCAAACAATGTAAACAAACATTAACGCCGGCAGCGCTGCCTAATTGGCCCCGATATTTCACTTAACAAAACGCATTCAATTAAACTTTTTTCTGCCAAATTTTTAAATAAATTTTATACTTTTTATTAGAAAAACACAATTTAATAACTATTTGAACCGATTTTTAATAAATATTTTACATAAAAACCACTTTAAAAAAAAAAACTTTAATTTTGGAAGACGATACTAGCAGACACCATATTTTCTTATATTTCTTAGTTTACATACAATAACGATGAAAACCAATTAGAAAACATTAAAATACATTCATTTAAACTTATTTTTATTAATTAAAAACATTAAAACAATTAAATTTTCACTTTTTTTTAAATTTTCCCACAGAACTTTCAATTTCACTCTAAAATTGTCGATCAGGTTAAGACACTAAAAGAAAATGAAAGAAGACAAAGTGGGTGTGAAAGAGAGATAGAGAGAGCGGTAGTGTATGTGAAAGCAGAATGTTGTTTACATTAATAAATAACAGCAGGAAGTAATTTAATACAGCAGCAGTTAAACATTTTAAGGAAGGAACTTTTAACATAAAAGCTATTTAAAGGAGAGAACAGTTGAAAGGCTTTTAACCTCCCGAAATAGGCCTTTAATATCAAAAATAAATATGATTCCATTTAATAAACAGAAAAAGCATATATTTGAGGCTTATTATTAAACACAGTTTATTTCACAGTCTTTGTTTAAAAGTGTATAAATCATTAATTATGTCCACAATTGAAACAGTTAATAAAGTATTGTTTCACTAACAATGTAACGATACTGCTAATGTATTCATAGCCATCTCAGGTAAGTACCCCGAAAAGCTAGGAGCGAAATATTTTCCAAGTGCGACGAAGAACATGTTCTAGGAGTTCATATACAGAAAAGGTTATGCTCTTTACAAGCAAATAGAAGGTTCCAAGGATCAATAGTCTAAGAATGGAATAAAATCTAACAAAGTTTCTCTTCTACGGTCAAGTAAGTGGAGGTTATCCTCAATTTTAAATTCATATGAAAGCAGACTAGCACTGAAAGAACATGAAAAACTGTAGGCAAGTCATTGGTATAAGATAGGGGTTTAAACTATTCGTTACATCATGACTTTGCAGTGTTATGGTTGAACCGATAATGTGTTGCGGGTTCATTGTTGTGAGAAGGCAGTTTGCTATCCTGGGAATTCGAAGCCAAATGCTTCTACTGGATGTGTGCAACTTTGGAACTCGAAGCCAGATGTTTTCCCCAATTTTCTGGAGGTCTACAACTATGGGTCTAATATAGGTGAGAGAACGGTGTATGTGGTGTGAATATTAGAAATTTCAGATGGAATGTATGATTACACTCATGACAGTTAAATGGCTGCAACCTGAAACTGAGAATGTATTGATACACTCGGACAGTATAGCTACCATAAAGAGCCTTTGGAACGACGTCAACCCTGTTCATAACATAATTGGCCATTACAACCCTTCAGTCAGGATTACGGCCTAGCTTCTCACACCACTCATGTTATGTGTGTTAATTTTATACGTGAGTGATGGGACCTACGGTTTAAAGTCGACTCCAAACGACAGATTTTTGAGAAATTTTTCATGGCAATTTTATTTTATTCTCAGAGTTTTTGCCAGAAATCTGCTGAGAGGAAGTCGCCGTAGAAATACTTTTTGTATTTTATTTTGATGTCTGGCCTGGGGCTCGAGCCCTGGCTTTACGTCTAATAAACCAACCCACTACTTACTAGACTACGGCTGTTCATAACACCTCCATAATTTTGTGAAATCCTTATATGATCTGCGCATAGGTGTACCCTTAGTATTGTAAGAATAATGGGATCCAGCAGACGGTATTGAGAGGCTGACAGTTCCTTCCTGTAAAATATTAGAAAACGTTTCGTAACGACATTACGTAATAAGAAGCAACTTGAAGGCGACATACTCTTTTAAGGAAAGAAATCATTCTGTGCTATACAGATGAGTAAATACAAATATTGAAACAGGAGCAGAAGTGTTCGGTTTCGGATAAAATATTTAGAAACCATGGAGAAACTCACGTATATATTTACGACATGTGCTCAATTCTTGCATTGAAATTTATTGTGGACCAGATTATTGACCTAATTGTACTCCATCAAAAGTCTTTTACAAAAGTTCCACTGCAATTATTCATACTTTTTCTGTACGTTTTTTATTTTGGAAAACATTTTTAACGTTCAGTTTTAAAGCAAATATTTTTATGCAAAAAAAAAAACCATGTAATTTTTTGTGCATTATTTTTGCTTTTTTCAATTTCCATTTCAATTTATTTTTAAACCTTTAGGGAAGACAAATATTAGTTTGTAAAAAAAGCACAGAAAAAAAGTATTTATTTTTCTTTTAAAGCAGATTTGCTTGACAAACAAAAAAAACTAAAAAAGAAAAAATTTCTATCATTTCCATTAATCAACAATTCTTTTTGGGGGAAATGAAATGAAAATAATAAAAAAAACACAAAAATTAAAATAAAAAAAATTTGGTTTAATTCCTTAAGGGATTTGGCAAAACATTCCTTTGCTTTGCAACACTCACTACACATGCCATTAACAGCACGACTCATAAACAAATAAAACGGTGAGTATGCTTTCTTGACACTTTCTAACTAAATGGTAAACAGCAATACCACACCACAGCACAGCACAGTACCATAGCAAGCATACAGAGTATGTACATATTAATGACACCCCCCTAGATGCTCTTCTTTCATAATTATACACTCTGTTTACTCTTTATACCTAACTGTTATACTGTAATCATGCATTAAGAACACACACATACTCATACACTGAAGCACTCATTTTTTGATGAGATGTACGATGAGAATTATAATCATTTTTAATGTTTTTCTGTTGAATATTTAAGCCTTCAGATAATGTTGATGGTTAGTGGTGGTTGCTGCTATACATACCAAGTTAACCATCAACAACAAAAATAAAAAGGAAAACAAAAAAAATACTGTCAACATGTTAACACATGTTACATGTACATATTGCTGCAGATGGTAAAACTTTTAATTTCTGTTTAGTTGTGTTGTTTTCTTTTGTTTATTCTTACACACACACACATACACACCCACTCATGCACAAGCAAGTAAGGATATAAGGGCCTCATTCTCAGTGCTGGTATTCATACTCAATTTCAAGAGACTGTGACTTTTTAAGACCGCACTCGCTCTCTCTCTCTCTCAGTCTCTATTTAAATATATAAACAGGGTTTGAGTAATATATTATAGCCTGCATGTGTTTAGGAATAAACAAATCTATACAAATAATCATTATTTTAGGCGAGTATTACATGCAGAGATGCCAACTACAGCCACTCAATACAAGTAATAATAACGGGTTATGCTTTATTTGTATGTGAAAAGAAGAGAACACTTATAAAGCTACTGTTCTGATGAATTTTTTATTGTATTACAAGGCCTAGTATCCATCAAGCTTGAGCTTCCCTACCCATAGATTGGCAACCCTATTTGCATGGCTACTTTTTTTTCAAAACTCAATACAGTTTTTTTCTGCATTTGTAGTGGTAGAACAGCAGCAGCTTAATGTTCAAGAGGAGATATTTGCTTGTTCTTGTATTTGTTTTTATTGTACTTCGCTTGAGCATCCCTTGTTGAAAAGGCCATTTTCTTTCATACTTTTATTATTCAAAGTTCAAGGTCTTTTATTTCTTTTCTTTTATTGTTGTGTTGTGTTGTTTTTTTTACCATTTACTCAACGATTTTTTTCGTTTGTTTTAATTTCTTTTATTTTCGTTGATGTTGTTGTTGTTTTTTCTTGCAACTGTTTTAAGCAGTGCGTTCGCTTCTGTTTTCTCTCTCTCTCCCTCTCTCTCTCTTGTTGCTTTAATTGGCAATCTGACTACAGTCGTGGAATATTGGTTGTGTTTCAACGCAAGAATTTTTGGAGGTTAGGGGGAAAATTTTTTCCGTTAAAAAGAAAAGAAAAAATATGGAAGGGTGACCAAAAGTGTCAATCAATCCAGTGGACTCAACTCTTGTATAATTTTCCATGAAGAGAGTGACGAAAATAAATGTAGCAGGCGAGCGCTCACCTCAAAAGTATGCTGCGCATAGACGACAGTTTTTGAGGTGACAATGTCTCTGGAAGATACTGAAGGATATCCAAATCCGAAACAAAATTAATCGGCTTTGTAATAAACAAGGTACAGCACCGTCGCAAGAAGAACGGAAATCAGAGGAAAGTCCACAGTCCATTAGAGAATGACAGCTAACGTATACGGTCTAAATGTGGATTATAAGACAGCACGGTGAACTGGCTTCTGCCTAGCATTGAGTGCTTCTGACAATAAATGAAACGATTTAAGCTGACAGATAATCCTGTGTATTAAAACTGCCAGAGTAAACTCGAAACAGTTTACCGAGTAAGTTCCGAGTGCATTAGGGAAAGCTTTGGACTGCAGATCAATAAGGTGAGAAGGGGAACGACGGTCAACTGGCCGTTGAACCTGGACCAAAACAGCTTGAGAACCTAATTAAAGGTTTCTAGAGGTCGCAATGCTTTCATGAAGCATCTGTACGCATACATACATACATAATTGGCCATTACAACCCTTCAGCCAGGTTTACAACCTAGCTTCTCACACCACTTTATGTTGTATGTGTTAATTTTCTACATGAGTGATGGGACCTCCAGTTTAAAGTCAATTCCGAACGAGAAGATTTTTTTGAGAAACTTTTCATGGCAATTCTATTTACTGTCAGAGCTTTTGCCAGAAATCTGCTGAGAGGAAGTCGCCGAAAAAAATATTTTCATATTTTTGTTTTGATGTTTGACCTGGGGTTTGGACGACCGAGGTCTTACGTCTAATAAGCCAACACACTACCTACTAAACTACGGCGACTTCCAAAGCATCTGTACAGAATGGATATATTCACTACTACTAGTACCTGCAAATTCTGCTTTGAGGAAGAAGAATCAATGAAACACGACATTGATGGCCAACTGCGTAGCACTGGGGCACTACAGATAGAGGCTGATACGCATATTTACGGTGAATAAGCAGGTCATAATGGCATTCTGTATGTCTTGTTTCATGACCTCTTATGGCAGAGATTGACAAGATCATGCACAGGTCTTAGGTCGAAGTAGTAGCTTTGATTGCCAAAGTACTCTTAGCGGCCAACAGATGAGCGCAGTTCTTGTACTAATCGAAGAAGAAGCACAAGGGCTGTACAAGAACATGCACAACAGATCAAAATTTTAGTTGGCCACCTTAATTATATCCTACTGGTGTTGTGATATAAAACTGTGATGATATTTTCTTTTTCCTGCGTACATTTAATTTTATTTTATACACCTGTGCAGTGATGTTTTATTTTTCCTCTACCACATGGCCTATAATGCCACTACACGGACAGATTATAAAATGTTTGCCAACGCGAGAAATGATGCTCTACAGGGACCCATGCATGGTAGGCTTTACAAAAAAAATATTTTTCTCAGAAATTTTTTCGTAAAATAAGAATAAAAAATTTAAAAAAATTGTTTTTTTTTGCTTCTGACCAAATGTGTAGGAGCTGAGGCGATGCCATGTCAAATGTTAAAATTCAAACAACCATGTTAAGCTTATGAAACATGAATTTAAATTGTGCCACACACAAAAAAAAAATGAAAAAATGTGTGGCAAGGTAAAGTTTTGTTGGACGAAATGAGATGAATAAAGTCTGTGGATGTTTAGAATGAAAAATTTTTCAACTCATTATCATGATTACATTGCTAATTACAAGGAGATTATTGCGTTAATTTTCTAAATGTTTTTGAAAGGCAAAAAAATCTTCTGTTTTTTTCAAAATATTTCCTCAACTTTAATTGACATTTTTCTCATAACAAAAAAAATATTCATTCCCCTTCAATGATTCCTAAATGTTATGGGCTTGTTGAAGGCCCTTTTTGAACTTTTCACAACAAAAATACACTGCAAATCGATCAAAAATCTTAAATGCAATAGCGTATCCAAGATATGAAGAAAAAAGAACTTAAATGAAATGAAAACAAGAAAAGGAAATTGTAAAAGACTCTCACACTCACTTACTTAACGCCTATCTAGGCAACAGCAGTAGCAACAACAAAAAAATGAATTGCAAGTTCAATTGCCTGGCCTTTTCCTCAATTTTGCAGAGACTTGATGGATGCACTTATTGAAGCATAAAAATTGAATGATTATCACATGCCATGCCCCACAGCAGATACGATAGTGAGTTTACAACGAGACTTATAGAGAAGGAAATGCGGAAAAAAAAACCAAGCGAAAATGTTAAAGTGCGTTGCTTGGAAATATTAGGGTGGTTCACATACATAGCTGACATAGCATTTCTTTGTTGGGTTTAATTCCACATGAGTTTACAATTTGAAAAGTACGAAATATTAGTTCAAGAGCCGACCCTTTGTTTTACTATGATGCGGAGCATACATACATACATAATTGGTCATTACAACCCTTCAGTCAGGACCTAGTTTCTCAAACCACACATGTTGTGTGAGTGGCGGGACCTACAGTTTAAAGGCGACTCCGAACTACAATTTTTGAGAAACTTTTTCATGGCAATTTTTTATTTATTCTCAGCGTTTTTGCCAGAAATCTGTTGAGAGGAGGTCGCCGAAGAAACTTTTTTTCATTTTTTCGTTTTGATGTCTGATCTGTGGTTTGTACCCTGTCCTCACGTCTAATAAGCCAACACACTACCTACTAGACTACGGCGACTGGGGAGCATAAGCCTGCAAAATCAGTTTGGCTGCCAATGTCAGCTAAAAGATGCACTGTATGGTGCGGTAATGGGGCAAGGTACCGTACGATGATTATTGATTATTTGGGACCAAAACCAAAGAATTGAACTTCTTCTACAAGTAGTTTCAACATGTGATTGGGTATTATGGATATCATAAACCAAGATCATACGGTTTGGCCCTACGAGACTGTTGTTACGAAAATGAAAAATCAAGATACTGGTGTTTTACTTTTACATCGTTTAACATTAAAATTATAAAAAAAAGCTACAAAAACAAAACAATACAATAAACAAACCTGTTTACAAATGATCATACTGCTTAATATATGATCGTACAGCAGAAAAAAATGGTAAACAAGTAAACAAAAATGCAACAACAAACACCCACATAAAAAATGGCATACAAGTAAACAAAAATATACCACCAATACTACAATAATAAATGTAAACAACTATGTCTACATTTATAGAGATTTCGAGAAGGCGAAGTCATGAACATTCACCTTCAAGAACTTTCATCAGACTGTTTACGTTATCATATAAAAGGCAAGGCAAAGCCGGTAACTGAGTTAGTAAAAGTTCAGTCAGTCTTGTGTGAAGACGTAGGGCGTTTGAAGAGAGTAATTGTGGTTTGAAGATCTCCATTACAAAGATCTGTCGAATAATTGTCTAGTAACTGTTATTGTTTATGCAAAGAGTATAAACAGAGGAATAACAAAGAAGAGTAATTGTTGTTGTTTACATCAAGTTGTGAACAGCGGCACACAAAATTGTGCGAATAATGAAGAATTTTAATTAAAACTAAACACAAATTTATTTTTAATTTATTTGCAATCTACGAGATCATATTTTAAACGTTCTTAAAATGGAAAAAACGTAACAATATCATAAACCAAGATCATATGATTTGGCCCTACGAGGCAATTTTTTGATGGGGAAACGTTAAATTTCTGCTGAATAGAAAAACGTTGCTGCAGTCTGGTAGAGACGAAACGACAAAAACTCTCAGAGTGAAATAAAATTGCAACGAAACGCATTCCAATTTTGTCGTTCGTTAAGCTACAGGTCCCGCCACTCATGGATAAAATTAACACACACACAACATAGGAGGTGCCAGATGCTAGGTTGTAAACCTGACTAATGGTTTATAGTGACCAACTAAGGAAGTAAAGGTATAACCAGGCTGTCGGCTGCATAGGGCTCTGTGTAAGGGAAACACAAACGTTGTTAGTACTTTAAGGAACTCAGATGGATCTTACATTTCGCTTTGTGCGGTTAGGAGTCCGATAACAGACCGCAATTCTAAATTGCTCATGTTCTTTGATTTCAAGCAGCAGAATGAAGTGATTTACGAATAAATTAAAGAGCAACGCAGATATTGGAAAGGGATGGTAATTTTTGGATCGAACACCAGGCTATTGAACGGGAGCCTGGTAAGATGGGTTTGGCAGTAAGTGAGGACAAAACAAAGCATATGTTATCGACACGTAGAGACGCGCGGCGTATTGATTCTCAGATTACGGCCGATAACTATACTTTTGATACGGTCAAGGAATTCATCTATTTTGGTTCCGCCGTTAGCATCAGAAATGATGTCTGGAGATCAAGCGCAGGATCACTCTTGCCAACAGGTGCTACTATGGTCTCAATAGGCAATTGAGTAGCAGAGACCTCTCTCTCGTGCAACAAAACTAACACTTTACAAGACACTCATCCCACCCGTGATTCTTTATGGTGCAGAGGCATGGACCCTATTAAGTACAGATGCAGAATGTTCGAGAGAAAAGTACTACACAAGATCCAGTGCGAGTTGGCGATGTTTTCCGTATCCGATCCAGAACAGTGAGCTGTATAAGTTCCTCAACGACATAGACGTTGTACAGCGTATTAATATGCAGCGGCTGCGCTGGCTCGGCCATGTCGTTCGAATGGAGGAGGATGCTCCGGCTAGACGAGTATTTGATGCGGGAATCTGCGGAAGTCGGCGAAGAGGACGACCTTGCATGCGTTGGAAGGACGAAATCGAGGAAGCCCTGTCGTCGATTGGTGTGGCCAACTGGCGTAGGCGCGCACGAAGCAGAGGCGCCTGGAAGGATGTGTTGCGGCAGGCCGAAATCCGTTAAACGAGTTGTTATGGCCAATGAAGTAAGTAAGTAATTTTTTTTCCGCACCATAGAGGAAGTCGTCACATCCTCCGTGTGTGGGTCCTCACCCACTAAATCCCCCCTCGTCTCCTGTGGACTTGTTTGTGCCCACTCCGGAACTACGGTGGTATTACTTCGGAGTGGAGTCCTTTTGGCCCTTTGGCCTCTCCATGTTCATAACCGCGTCCGGATTGCGAATCGAAAGTTGAGGAGTCATCTAAGCGTCTCCACTATTCCTTTCGTCTAGATCATCGTCTCGGTTACGCCCGGCACGCGTGACTGTATCACCTTTGGCGACATGTTTATTCGTTCTGCAGCTTCAAGATCTCTCTTCTTCCGTCTCAGAATGCGCTCTACGTAATTCACTACCGAGGTCCAATTTTCACTACTCGCAGTCATGACCCCGACAATATTAGCGGCTGTGATCGTTCCGACTATTGACGTCAGTACAGAGCGATAGCTCTGCCACAGCGTGCACGCTCGAAAACAGTGTGCTCTGCGTCATCAATTACCTCCCCTTCCTCGTACAGACAGTAAGGGGAGGCGGCCTTGCCTATTCTGTGCAGATATTTCCTAAAATATCCGTGACCCGATAGCATCTGTGTAACGTAGTAGTTTATCTCTCCAAATTTCCGACCGATCCATGGCCTTATGTCCGGGATAAGTCTCGCCGTCCATCTTCCTCTATATTCCTCGTTCCGTCGTTGTTGCCATTTTGAAATGGTGTTTTCCCTGAAGTAAACGGTTATGTGATTTCCAGCCGATTTCGCCTTATAAATCTCCATCCGCTCTGCCGCCAGCAGATCCACAGGGAATATACCCGCTATCACCAGTACGACCGGAGCGGACACTGTACGGTACGCCGACGCGACATGCAATGCAGCCGTTCTCTGTACCGATACAGGTGAGTTTGCCCTCTTCTTAACATCTAGTGTTTCGGCCCAAATTTCGCTCCCATAAAGCATAATGCTGTTTCCAACATCCATCAGGAGTCTCCGTCTCGCCGGTGCGGTCCTACAATATTCGCCATTAATCTGCTGAGCTGTCCGACGATCTTCTGGGCCTTGTTAGCCGAGTACTGAATCTGATACGAGAATGTCAGTCTGGGGTCCAGCCTTATTCCCAGGTATTTCACCGAGCTCTCGGTCCTAATTACCTCGTTTCCAATGCTCATGTAAGTAAGTAAGTAATACCAGGTTCTCAATATCTCTGTACTAAGATTTTTGAGAAACTTTCCATGATAATTTTATTTTACTCTCAATCTTTTTAATAAAAGACTGTTAAGAGAAAGTCCTAGATTTGCTTGAGATGTCTGAGCTGGGCTTCAAATTACGGTCAACAGAAAGCCTACTAGACTACGACCATGTCAAAGACCTTATTGACGCGCAAAACCCTGGAGCAGTTGAAAATCAACACACGTGAAGATACTGCCCTAAATATACGATAATATGACGGGCGACTAAGTCGCAACTATCGACTGCTGTCAGCAAACAATATAGTGGCTAGGTCCAAGCATTATAATGAAGAAAAAGTTTCTTTGAAATCTTTTACTTTTGAAACCTGAAAGGAAACAAAAATTGTGTACATCCCTAATGATTACAACACATGTTGCATTTCATAACTCTCAATAATGTTGATTGTCTATACAATTTTACAATTTAATTTTTTCTTTCTTTCTCCCTCTCCCTCTCCGTCCTATTATTCTTATTCTACTTTGTTGTTCCATTGTTATCTACTATTGACAGCATAGAAGTCAAGTATTTACTCGTAGTACCCACTAAATTGTAAAAGTAGCTCCCAAACCCCCCCTCCACTTGATTGTAATGGTATCAGCGTCAGCAATAGATTATCAAAATCAACAACAACAACCACTTCAGCATTAAGAAACAGAACAGAACACGGCTGCTATTGAAGATTATGATTCCCCCTTTGAGAAAGAAAATTTCTTTCTTTTCAATGAGACAGAATGGCGTTGGCTGTATGTATGTGTTTTAAAAGTTCTTATGGCTTGACTGTCTAACTGTCAGTTAGACGGTGGGTTGGTTGTATTAAATGCCATTTTATTACACAGTTTTTCTTGGTATATCATCTAGAAAACCCATCATTATTGTCAATGTTATCATGCAAATATGCAGCAGCTTACACTGTAGAAATAATGATCTTGGGGTATAGCATATGTTAATACAGTGGGTTACAATATTTAGGCAACAAATGGAAGTTATGAAATTGAATAATTTTTGAAAGGAATTCATTTTAAAACAGGAGGATTTTTAATAAGAAAGTTTAATTTTTGAAAATATTTTTGAATTTACAGGTTTTTCTTAAGGAAAATGCAGAATATTGGCAGCTGTCAGTTTGACATCTCAACCTTTTTGTTAATTTTTAGACTGAAATTTTAAATTTCTATGTTATTTTGTTTTTCAAATTGAAGAAATTGTAAAAATTTATTAAAAATTCCTGTAAAAAGGTTTTAAAAAAATTTCTTTGTATGTCAACTTTTGCTTGTAAGTGTTTGAAATTATGCAGTAGCTGATGGTGGTGGTGAATTGTGCATTTTCAGTTGTATTGACATATGAATGTAATCAACAATTATTATCTTTTATTGCAAGTAAAGGGTGTTTTTTATAGAGGTATAGAACTTTAAGTTGGCATTACTTTTCAAGATGGCGACCGAGTTAACAGCTGTCAAGTGATTTATTCTCAGTTTGGTTTGGCAATTCATCATGAATATACTCACGCATGAACAACGCTTGCAAATAGTGCAATTTTATTTCGAAAATAATGGTTCTGTGCGGAAAACGTATCGCGCACTACGTCCATTTTATCGTCGACAAAATCGTCCATCAGAGCAGTTAATTGGATTAACCATGGAACGTTTTCACACCACGTTTACTCTTATTGATAACTCGCATCCCCAGAGACGCTGTACGGTGCGTACAGAAGAAGCTATTGCTGATGTAGAGCGTAGCTTTGAGGAAGACCCGAAAGAGTCCATCCGCCATCGAGCACAGGAATTGGATCTGTGTCCATCCACTTTATGGAAGATTTTGCGGAATAATCTTGGTTTGCGTGCTTACAAAATCCAACTCGTGCAAGATTTGAAGCCAAACGATCATCAAGTAAGGCGTAGATTCGTCGAATGGGCCCAAAACGAGATTACCGTTGTTCCCGATTTTCATAAGCGAATTTTGTTTAGCGATGAAGCGCACTTCTGGTTGAATGGCTACGTCAACAAACAAAACTGCCGCATTTGGAGTGAACGTAATCCTCAAGTGTATGTGGAAACACCGTTACATCCAGAAAAACTGACTGTTTTGTGCGCTTTATGGGCTGGTGGAAGCATTGCTCCGTACTTTTTCAAAAACGATGGTGGCCAGAACGTTACAGTCAATGGTGATCGGTATAGAGCCATGAATCCTAACTTTTTCATTCCTGAATGGAACAACCATGATGTCCAGGAGATGTGGTTTCAACAAGACGGCGCAACATGTCACACAGCTCGTGCCACAATAGATTTATTGAAAGACACGTTTGGTGACCGCCTAATTTCACGTTTTTTACCTGTGAATTGGCCTCCAAGATCTTGTGATTTAACACCGCTAGACTACTTTCTGTGGGGCTATGTAAAGTCATTGGTATATGCGGTAAAGCCACAAACGCTTGACCATTTGGAAGACAACATTCGCCGTATCATTGCCGATATACGGCCACAAATGTTGGAAAAAGTCATCGAAAATTGGACGTCCAGATTGGACTACATCCGCGCCAGCCGTGGCGGTCATATGCCAGAAATCATATTTAAAATGTAATGCCACAAGATTATCTTTCGGATAAATAAAATTCATGTCAATCGAATAGTCCATCGTTGTTTTATTGCAACTTAAAGTTCTATACCTCAATAAAAAAACACCCTTTATATCGTCTATAGCCTGGTATTTATTTCATAATTTTCAATCTTTTTTCTTCTCGGCTTCTTTTGCCTCCCATTGTGGTGGCCTTCATCATCAATATGAGGAGGAAGACTTTGCTAAACAGAGTGCATGACTGTCGCTTATTATTGCTTGAGTGATCAAATTGAGTTTTAGGAAACTAAACTCTTCAGTCTACTCTATTAAGTACACAGTAAACGTAACATAATTTTCGTTTCCTTCACTTTGGAAGGAAAGGATTGAAAAAGATTCCAATAATATTACTGTGTAGGGAGAATCCTTTTTTATGTAAATTTGTCTTCTCCTCTTTTTTGTAGGAATTTTTATGCATGTTTTTTTATTAAGTCCTCTGAAATGAAATATTTTTTAATAAAATTGTTCTACTCTACCCTGTCTTCCATTTCCTTTCCTCCTGTTTGTTTACTTTATGCAGCGAAGTTTACTTTCCTTTGAAAAACGGCTTAGGTCTGTTCTAGAGAAAGTGTTTGTAGGCAACATTGTAAAACAAACAGCTGGAGATGACACAGTTATTTGCATCTCTAGGAAAGGTAAATGAAAGGATTTGAAATACAAAAAAAAACTTAAAAAAGAGAAACTTTAATGAAAAATTCAATTTGGCAACGAATTTCAGAAGTCAAATGATTTCACGGTTTACTATGAAAAGAAAAAATCTAACGTTCATGCAGTGCCACGCCTTCACAGATGCTGCCGAATGCGATAGCTAAGAGGGATTTTAAAATATCCTAGACAAGGTAATAAAATAGGCGGCTAATTTGTATGCTCAATGCCTACTTTAAGTCAAGACCTCATGGCGAACCTATCTTGTTATAGGTGGGACCATATTGCCGCATAAAAGAAACACAAAGTTAGCCTGGCCTTCACATGACTAACGTCAACAACAACCCATGTTTAGTTCTCTTTTAAAGCCTTACTGAGAGGCGCTATACATACATTCATACATAATTCATCATTGCAACCCTCCAGTCAGGATTACAAACTAGCTTCTTACGCCACTTATGTTGTGTGCCATTCACTTTATCCAAAAGTGGCGGGACCTACAGTTTCAAGTCGATTCTGAACGACAGATTTTTGAGAAACTTTTCTAGGGCATTTTTATTTTACTCTCAGAGTTTTTGCTAGAAATCTGCTAAGAGGAAGTCGCCTAAAGAAATATTTTTTTCATTTTTTCGTTTTGAACTGTGGCCTTACGTCTAATAAACCAACACACTACCTACTAAAATACGGCGACATCAGACAGGCGATACAGCCTTTGCCTAGAGTAACGAATTTTTGGCCGCTTGGAAGACTTCAGACATCCTTGAGCTTTATGTTTAGCAGATCTTTGACTCACACCAGTGGCAACTGTGTTTGTCGAAGGGGCATGAACGCAATCATTGACGTCAGCTTTTGTCTAGGTCAACCAGTCTTTGTCATGATCAGACCCAAGGGAGTAAACTGTTGCTACTAATTTGGAGACAATTCGAATAAGAGATCTCCAAGTTCTATAAGAGCTAATGCTGGAGTTTAGTTTAGCGGTAAGGCCTGAAGGAGGATTGCTATCCTAGGGTTAATCGAAATCAGAGGCTCTAGGCGAAAAGTTTGCCAGTGTACCTGGTATATGTAAAATATGGTCTGAGCACAAGATTCCTGTTTCGACGCAGCTGAACTTATGGTCGTACCAACAGAATTTTGAAGGGTTTAACCATCTTTTTAGGTTGTGAGCCCCGAGAGCAAAGCTTAAGGTTTCGCGGACAGGCGCTTAATTTGTAAATTCTTTGCCCTTAACCTCGAGGATGGGCGCAGGAGTAATAATTTCTAATGTCACCTTTGCAATAAAGCAAAAAAGGATTCACACTAGAAGCTGATATCCATCCTTGTCAGTAAGTGCAGTTGATCTTAATGATCCCATGGTTATCTTTGAACCGGGAAAGCCTGACAAAGTATTACAGGGTTCTTTCTGTTCTAAGTACCGTTTTTTATAACGGTACTTTTTTAAAATTTAAATTTTAAGAAGGGTACATTTTTGAATTGTACTTTTATTAAAAAGTACTTTATCAATAAGTACTTTTTCTTCGCTTTCGTTTTTAATTTTAATATTAAAAGTTTTATTGCCTTTCTAGATAAGGAAAAATAGTACTTTTTTGAAAAGTACTTTTTTCCAAATTTGGATTTTTTTCAATTTAATTTAAAAAAAAGAAGATAAAATGTTTTCTTTTTTAAGTAACCTCTTTTAAAATGGTACTTTTTCCAAAGTTTAATTTTAAGAGTGGCACATTTTTTCAAAGAAATTTTAAAAAATGGTACCTTTTAAAAAAGTACTTTTTCTTTACTCTCTTAATTTTAACTTTGAAAGTTTCACAGCGTTTCTATATCATAGCATATACATTTGTAGGAAAAATAGTACCTTTTTTGGCACTTTTTTTGAAAAGTACTTTTTTCCAGATTTGGATTTTTTCAATTTAATTTCCAAAAAAAGAAGAAAAAATGTTTTCTTCTTCCTTTTCTAGTTAGTTTTAGTTTTTGTTGTTCCTTTTATAGCAAATAATACAATTGCATGTCAGCTTCAATGCGGTATCTTCTCTTTTCATCGACCTTAATTTACGACTCAGTTTAGTTTTAGTTTTTAAAGTCGTTGTCGCTTTTAAGTCTTCATGTTAAATTTTAATGTTTTTTTTGTAATTTTTTTCTTTCGGTTTTTTTTTTGATTTCTTTGTCTTACAATTTGTGTATTTTAATTATTTCTTTGATGTGTTTCAGTTTCTCTACAAATCGTTTTCATCGTTTTGTTATCGTTTTTTTTTTACAGTTTTTTTCCTCTGTTTTCACATTCGAATGCATATTTAATCATCAAAACTTTGATTTTTTTTGTTCTTCTCGTTTTCCTTGAGTGGTTTGTTCTTTATTCGCTGCTGCCTCATGATTTCTGATGATGATAGCGACGGCGATGACTTCTTATTCCTGTTTTTTTGTTTTTGTTTTGCTTTTAATGTCTAGAATTTTAAGTTCAACAGCAGCAACAGCAACCCACAGCAACAACTGCAGCAGCAGCGGCAGTTTGTAATTGTAGTAAGAAGAAGGGTTTCGATGATTTATTTGTTCAGTTTTTTTTCCTTCTTCTCTCTCTTTTTTTTTGCTTTATCAGCGGATCACGATTTGATCTTTTAATTGTTGTTGATGACTTCTTCGTCATCCATCCATCCATTCAGTTCATTCCATTCATCAGCCGTAATAAATAAATATTTACTTATAAACGTTGTTGTTGTTGTTATTATTGTTGCTGTTGTGCTAATGTATTTGTTGTTTAATAAACTTTTAATTTTTTCTTTGTTGTCATTTTGATTTCTTTCTGTATTGACTGCGACTATTTTACAGTCCAATAGCAGTTACAATAACAACCCCTACAGTAAAGACTAGCAGGCAGTCAATTAAAGTAATGAAATCTCTTGCAAAATGCAGTTACCCTTAACCATTGTGTTATCGATACATTTTTTCGAAAGGAAAATATTTTGTTATCGAAACATTTTCTATAGAAAGGTTTTGTTATCGAAACATTTTCTATAGAGAGGTTTTGTTATCGAAATGTTTTCTATAGAAACGTTTTGTTATCGAAATGTTTTCTATAGAAACGTTTTGTTACCGAAACATTTTCTATAGAAATTGTTTGTTATCGAAAATTTTCTATAGAAAAGTTTTGTTATCGAAACACTTTCTATAGAAAAGTTTTGTTATCTAAACATGTTCTATAGAAAAATTTTGTTATCGAAACATTTTCTATGGAAAAGTTTTGTTATCGAAATATTTTCTATGGAAAAGTTTTATTATCGAAACATTTTCTATAGAAAAGTTTTGCTATCGAAACATTTTCTATAGAAAAGTTTTGTTATCGAAACATTTTCTATAGAAAAGTTTTGTTATCGAAACATTTTCTATAGAAAAGTTTTGTTATCGAAACATTTTCTATAGAAAAGTTTTGTTATCGAAACATTTTCTATAGAAAAGTTTTGTTAGCGAAACGTTATAAATATAAAAGTTTTGTTATTGAAACGTTTTAAATATAAAAGTTTTGTTATCAAAACGTTTTCTATAGAAAAGTTTTGTTCTCGCAATGTTTTCTATAGAAAAGTTTTGTTATCGAAACATTTTCTATAGAAAAGTTTTGTTATCGAAACATTTTCTTCATACAAATTTTGTTATCGAAACATTTTCTATAGAAAAGTTTTGTTAGCGAAACGTTATAAATATAAAAGTTTTGTTATCAAAACGTTTCTATAGAAAAGTTTTGTTCTCGCAATGTTTTCTATAGAAAAGTTTTGTTATCGCAATGTTTTCTATAGAAAAGTTTGGTTATCGATATGTTTTCTATAGAAAAGTTGGTTATCGCAATGTTTTCTATAGAAAAGTTTTGTTATCGCAATGTTTTCTATAGAAAAGTTTAGTTATCGAAACATTTTCTATAGAGAAGTTTAGTTATCGAAACATTTTCTATAGAAAAGTTTTGTTATCGAAACAGTTTCTATAGAAAAATTTTGTTATCTAAAAATTTAAAATAGAAAAGTTTTTTATCTAAAAATTCTCTAGAGAAAAGTTTTGTTATCGAAACATTTTTTATAGAAAAGTTTGTTATCGAAACATTTTTTATAGAAAAGTTTGTTATCGAAACATTTTCTATAGAAATTGTTTGTTATCGAAACATTTTCTATAGAAATTGTTTGTTATCGAAACATTTTCTATAGAAATTGTTTGTTATCGAAAAATTTTCTTTAGAAATTGTTTGTTATCCAAACATTTTCTTTAGAAATTGTTTGTTATCCAAACATTTTCTTTAGAAATTGTTTGTTATCCAAACATTTTCTACAGAAAAATTTTGTTATCGAAACATTTGCTACAGAAAATTTATGATATCGAAACATTTGCTGCAGAAAATTTATGATATCGAAATTTTTTCTAGAGAAAAGTTTTGTTATTGAAACATTTTCTATAGAAAAGTTTTGTTATCGAAATGTTTTCTATAGAAATCGTAAGTTATCGAAACATTTATGTGTTATCAAAAGGGTAAGTCTATTGTACACTTAATTTTATTTCTTGAATTTACAAAATATGCAGAAAAGTTTATTTGCCTGCCTGTAAGAATGTCTTCCTTTAATTCCCCATTGCTGGAGTATTAATGTGATGAATTATTTGTCTTTGTGGTCTGGTAATTTACTGGCTTTTAATGTAAAGTTTTTTATTCCATTTTTCTTTTTTAATTCTATTTTTTTAAAGAATTTCTTTGTTTTTTTTCTTTCGTGGGTTTCTTCTTTTTCCATCAGCTTAAAGTCTGTTTTAAAAGAAATGGAAATGAAAACTTCTTTCTTTCCTTAACAAATGACTTGAAAGGGAAGAACAATGTTGTCTTGATTTACGAGTCTGTTAACTTTAACCATGAAGTAATAGAGTAAGTGTGTGTATAGAATTCCACATAAACTGGAGTAATAAAAATAATTAAAAAAATTAAAATAAAATGAAAAATAAAAAGTACTTTTTAAAACCGTATCAAGTAAAGTAAAGAAAGAAGTTTTTTTCCTTCCAACAATTTAATGAAGTTGAACTGCTGCATGCATATTTGAATAGAAAACAGAAAAATTCAAGAAAGATAATTGAACACTTAATGGGTGTGTGAACTTTTTCCTTCGTTTTTTTTCCATTAAAAACTCTTTGAACTCTTATTCCCCTTGGGTTTTGGATGTACAAAAAAATCAATTTTTTCTTTCGTCATTTATTTACGGCTTGATTTGGGTTATTGAGATAAGACCACAGCCGAGATTGCATGAATTAAAGTTTTAAAAAGCTGGTTTTTTTAATTGATTTAATTAAAGATGAATTGTTCGCTTGAAAGATAAAAAAAAGAAACAAAATTGTTTTCAAAATTCAATGTCTGGAATTAAAGCTTCTTTCCTTTGTTGTTGTCTTTTAACAAAGAAACAGCTGGCCTGGCATTTTTTATTCTCTATTTGAAGAATTTCTTTGTTTCAATAGAACTTCAAGGTTTAAAGGTTAAAAGTTTTGCTTTTTAAATAGAATTTCTTTGTCTTTTGTTTTAGCATATTAGCCTGGTAAATCACCTCTGTTAACTAAATTGTTAAGGTTTTAAAGAAAAGTACTTTTTTCAGAAAAGTACTTTTTTCCTGAAAAAGTACTTTTTTTAGAAAAGTACTTTTTTCTGAAAAAAATACCTTTCAAGCATTTTTTTTTTGGGAAAAAGTTCCTTTTCAAGAATTTTTTTTTTTTGAAAAAAGTACCTTTTCAACAGCAAAGGTATTCAAAACACAAGATTTTTAGAAATTTAGCTGAGAATGGGAATTTTACAAAAGTCTCGACTTTCTGAAAAAATGTTCTTAAGGTTGTAAGTCGGTGGAGCATGTAAAATGACATGCAGGGCTTATATACAGAGCATCTCCGGAAAGCCCAGTCTTGCCACAGTAATATGCAGAAGGCTTGCAAAGAAATCCTGTCCTACATCGGCGCTGAAAGCTGTGCTGCATATACTTTCATGAAGACCAGAGCTTTGGAGTCTAAGGTTAAGATAATGGAAGAGTAGTATCCATTAAAGGGCTTCGTTATCCAATAAATCGAATGGCAGACATCTTCCTTTTTAACTAGACCTGGACAGGAGCAGAGATCCTATTGATTTTTCTCTGTGCTTTGCAACCAGACTTAGTAATAAAAATGAGCCGAGTAACCCGGAAGCTATATGTTCTTCTAAAATAGGGACTATTGGATCAAGAATGGTCCTTTGGTCTCATAACGGAATATTCCAAACCCATGTGGAAACTTACGGGTATTTTTCAAGCGGTAATCTATGCCATCGAAAGATGTTCTCAATTCAATTTGGATAGGAGGTACAAAGGAGGAGACTTACCAATACTATATGGTAGGCTGTCATCCAAGCATTCAGTTCTTATGATATTAAATCGAAGATAGTATGGGATTGTCTGGGAAAACTAAACCATGATAGGGTAAATAAGGTTAACCTCTACTGGGTCCAAAGACTTTCGGAAATTTGCGATAATGAGTATATGAGGAGGGGATATTTGGAAAGTTAAGATTAGGAAAGGAAAAGACTCTTCTCATTCGAAATGGGTCTGAATAGCAAGAGACTTGAGCTATGCTTCAAAATATTCAGGAATAACTACACTCCGTAACTGGCCTTTGACAGATCAATGTAAACTCAAAGCATATCAATCGTACCACAGTATGCTGGTGATAGCAGGTATAATACCTGGGGATCTGCTGGCAGTGGAGCGGATGGAGATTTATAAGGCGAAATCGGCTGGAAATCAAATAACCGGTTACTTCAGGGAAAACATCATTTCAAAATGGCAACAACGATGGAACGAGGAAGATAGAGGAAGATGGATGGCGAGACTTATTCCGGACATAAGGCCATTGATTGGTTGGAAATTTGGAGAGGTAAATTACTACGTTAGACAGATGCTATCGGGTTACGGATATTTTAGAAAATATCTGCACAGAATGGGCAAGATCGCCTCCTCTTACTGTCACCCCTTACTTACGTGGAAGGGGAGGTAATTGATGACGCAGAGCACACTGTTTTCGAGCGTGCACGCTGTAACAGAGCTATCGCTCTGTACTGACGTTAATAGTTGTCGGGGGTCATGTTTGCGAGTAGTGGAAATTGGACCTTGGTGGCGATTTACGTAGAGTGCATTCTGAGACGGAAAAAGAGAGATCTTGAGGCTGCAGAACAAGTGAGCATGTCGGCATAGATGATACTGTCACACGTGCCAAACGAAACCGAAACGGTGATTTAGACGAAAGGAATAGTGGAGACGCTTAGATGTCTCCACAACTTTCGATACGGAATCCGGACGCGGTTATAGATATGGAGAGGCCAAAGGGCCAAAGGGACTCCACTCCGAAGTAATACCACCGTAGTTCCGGAGTGGGCACAAACAAGTCCACAGGAGACGAGGGGGGGATTTAGTGGGTGAGGGCTCCACACACGGAGGATGTGACGACTTCCTCTATGGTGCGGTTAGGTACATTTACCCCTCCTCGGCGTAAAAAAAAGAAAAAAATCGTACCACAGTATAGCAATCGTACCGAATCTAAGTTGTGGATTTTTTGTTGATAACAATGAATCAAGAGGTATTCATGCATGTCTGAAGCAAATACCTGGTAATAAATCAGGTTGGCAGGGAATTGTTCCTGCAGTTTGTCAGGCTAATGGGCTTGGAGGAAGTATTACTGGAATACAATAGATCGTATGGTCACATAATACGGATTAGAAAGCTACTAAGAAAACTTTCGCAACAGTTTTGTAACTGCTTATCAGTAAATAGGCTCATGTCTACAAAATCTAGAAAACATTTTGTATTTGGCATTTAATATTACGAATATGAATGCAAGGAAACAAGATTTGTTTCTACTTCCTGCAAGCCAAACTGTTTTAATATCGTCGTCATTTTGTTTTTCCAGCAACCATCTGCTGCTGTGAAATAGTCCTGTTCTGTTGATATTTGAACTTAAAAAATTTCTTCTTCTTATTGTTCTTCTTCTTTTTTATAGTTTTTGCTTTCAGCCATTTACGAAACTATAAACACTATGACCAGCATATTAAATAAACAAACAAAAAAGCGATAAAAAGCGATGTATACAACATGAAATAACAACAACAGCAGCAACAACAATATGAAGAAAATAATGTTGCAACTTTTAAATTTCCAAAGAAATTCATACGAAAGGAAGAAATTGTTTTTAAAGTAAAGACAGAAAGAAAGAAAGAAAAAAACAGGAAAATATTGAAAATGAATTTTAAACTGACGGGGGTACGCAAGCAAACAAGGAGGAGTAATACTGCAAGCAGAGTATCATTCTTCAAAATTTCTTCGTCAGACAATATTTCCTAATCAAGTCAGTCAAACCACGCGATTAAAGTTCGAAATTTAAATTTAAAAAAAAAATATTTTTTTTTATTTATAAATTGAAGGCCTATTCAGTGACTTACAAACTGTTTACATAAATTAATTTCTTCCTGATTTTGGTAGCCTATTAAACAGAATAAAAAGATATAATGAAAGTAATGTTCTTAGGAACATAATTATTTTATCAAAAGCAGGCCTATTTCTTTATAACTGCTTATGGCAAGCATAGTTACATTGTTAATCATAGGGCCGTATAAATATATTTTTAAACTTAAACAAAACAAGCCTTTTTTGCCATAAAAATGTTATGCTCCTCACACTGTTGTGAACGGAAAATGTCGTCCCACCGTGTTAGACGTTCGTTCGATCCGGGAAACCAACATCAACGTGACTGTTTCCTGATCCAAGCACGAGGAACCATATTCTGCACGCTGTTGTGGACGGAAAACATCATTGCAGCGTGTTAGACGTTCGTTTGATTCGGGAAGCCAACATTAACGTGGCTCTCTCCTGATCAAGGCACGAGAAACCATATTCTTCACACTGTTGTGAACGGAAAACATTGTTTCAGCGTGTTAGATTCTAAATCGAGCCGGAGAGCAAACATCAACGTGGCTCTCTTCTTATCAAGGCACGACGAATCATATTCTGCCCGCTGTTGTGGACGGAAGATACATATCATTCTAGCGTGTTAGACGTTCGGGAAGACAACATCGACTCTAATCATTGCTTAGTTGCAGTCACCACACGCATACGGAAGAATGTAACGAGAAATTCAAGTATTATCTGCTTGAGAGGTTGGAATCTCGATAGGATGATATAATAGGTTAGTACTAGAGCGTCTTTAGAAAAATCTCACTGACCAGCTCGAATCCCACCAGTGTTGGTATGCGGCACAAAGCCATGCATGCTTGCTCAGGCATATGAATATGTGTTTGAAGCCTCCAAGAGACTTCTTTTTTATAAAAAAGTGTGTGTTATCGATAACACCTTTTGCACAGAGCCATGCATGCTTGCTCAATCATATAAAGATGTGTTTGAAGCCTTCAAGAGACTTCTGTTTTATAAAAAAGTGTGTGTTATCGATAACACCTTTTGCACAGAGCCATGCATGCCTGCTCAGGCACATGAATATGTGTTTGGAGCCTTCAAGAGACTTTTTTTTATAAAAAAAGGAATGTGTGTTATCGATGACACCTTTTGCACAGAGCCATGCATGCTTGCTCAGTCATATGAAGATGTGTTTGAAGCCTTCAAGAGACTTCTTTTTTTTATAAAAAAAAAATGTGTGTTATCGATAACACCTTTTGTAGGGTGCCTTGCTGCTTTAATGATGTTTTTAACACATTTATTCAAAAAGGGGGAATAAAATGTGCATTATCGGCTTGAACAGAAACTAAAACAACAACAATAACAACATCGTCGCATGGTAAACATTACATTGAATTATTATGCGTAAAAAGAAACTCGAAAAGCTTACAAAAAAAATCTCTCTCGAATTTTTTTGTTTTTTTTCTGTTTTACTTCAACATCATCGTCAACATGTGACCATCACACTAGGCTTGTTGCGTTTTTTATTTTAGCTGTCAGGGTCTGGATCATCAGTAGCTGTTGAAGTGACGTTTTAGGCTGTTTTTTTGCTTTTTTTCTAGTAGACCTGTCCGTAATGCGTCTGTCTAATAGGCATTATGTTGTAAGAGAAAAAAAATTCAACAAAAAAATGGAAACAAATAAACAGAAACCACATACAACAGCAACAAATCATTGAAATCTGTTGTAAACATTTCAGTTGAGAAAATACGAGAAAAAAAATTAAAAAAAAAAATATTTTGTCTGTGAGTGTTTCTTTTTTTTAGTTAAAACAACTAATTTTTCAATTTAAAAGTTTTATTTCGAAAAGAAAAGAAATTAAAAGAAACAAAAATTTTACAGAAGATAAATGCTTAAAAATAACTTGATACCCTACACACTATGAATAATGTACTGAAAACATCATGTGGTAGGTTGGCATAGGCCTTTTACACAAATTTGTAGCTCATGTGCCATACCGCCCTTAATTTTACACCCAATGCATAGGTATTTACACCGACATCGCAACATACTTATTTAACACCTTGAAGTAGACATTTTCAGACAACTTGACGAAATTTTTTTAAATTTATTTTTCTCTTCTAATTTTCAATTTCAATACGTTTTTGGCTGGCTGTCTAATCTGATAAGAAATATTTTAACCAAGTGCTGTTGTTGTTTGTCTTTGGAAAGAAATTTCTCAAGAACTTTTAAAATATTTTTATTTTGGCATTTCATTTGTATTTCATTTTCACAGTTTCCGTTACTAAAAAAAATGCTCGTAAATATTTAGTAAAAAAATTTATTTTTTTTATATTTTTTCGTTCATTTCATGGACATTTTATGAGAATTTTTTTATGTTCACCACGGATGTCATAATTATGCAATGAAAACTGTGTCAAATTTTAAATGATTTACCGACCACTTTGTGTTGAAAGGTCGAGTTATAAATTTTCGATAATTGTTGAGAATATGCTCTAATTTCGTTTCCAAGTTATTGATGGATTACTATTGGCGAAAAGTAAAAGTCTAAAGAAAGCTGGAAAACCCAACACAGACTTTTTTTAGCATTTTGAACAACATTTGGAAAGAAAATTTCTTTTAAATGCATATAAAAGTTTTAGCAAATTTTTGTTATCGATATATTTTCTATAGAAAGTTTTTTATCGAAAAAAATTTTTTGTTATCGAAAAAATTTCTATAGAAACTTGATGTTCGAAAAATTTTATTTAGAAACTTATTGTTTTCGAAAAATATTCTATAGAAATTTATTGTTATCGAAAAACATTCTATAGAAACTTATTGTTATGAAAACTTTTCTTTAGCAAATTTTTGTATCGAAAAAATTTCTCTAGAAAGTTTTTGTTATCGAAAAAATTTCTATAGAAACGTGATTTTATCGAAAAAATTTCTATAGAATCTTGATATTATCGAAAAATTTTCTATAGGAAGTTTTTGTTATCGTAAAAATTTCTGTAGTAACATTTTGTTATCGAAAAATTTTCTATAGAAACTTCCTCTAGAAAGTTTTTGTTATCGTAAAAATTTCCCTAGAAACATTTTGTTACCGAAAAAATTTCTCTAGAAACATTTTGTTATCGAAAAAATTTCTTTAGAAAGTTTTTGTTATCGAAAAAATTTCTCTAGAAACAGTTTGTTATCGAAAAAATATCTCTAGAAATAATTTGTTATTGAAAAAATCTCTCTAGAAAGTTTTTGTCAACGAAAAAATTTCTCTAGAAAGTTTTTGTTATTGAAAAAATTTCTCTAGAAACAATTTGTTATCGAAGAAATTTTTCTTGAAACAATTTGTTATCGAAAAAATTTCTTTAGAAACTTTTTGTTATGGAAAAAATTTCTCTAGAAAGTTTTTGTTATAAAAAAAACGTCTATAAAAAATTTTTATGTTGTTATCGAAAAAATTTCTCTGGAAAGTTTTTGTTATCCAAAACATTTCTCTAGAAAGTTTTTGTTATCGAAAAATTTCCTATTGAAACTTTTTGTTATGGAAAAAATTACTGTGGAAAAATTGTTATCGAAAAATTTTCTAAAGAAAATATTTATCGAAAAAAATTCTCTTCAAAATTTTTATAGAAATAATTTCTATAGAAAACTGTTATCGACATATTTCTTTATCGAAATTTGTTATCGTCAAATTTTTCTAAACAAAATTCTTATCTACCTCCCATTTTTGAAGGACAAACGAATACAGGCAAGAGAAAATTCGTAAGAAAAGTCGTTCATCGTTAGAGAGATAATAATTAGGCTTTTGGTTAAGTTAGTTACTATTAAGATATGTGGGTTTAAGCTTCGAAACTTTCGATATATTTATGTATTTTGATACACGCAGACGTCAATTAAATACCAATAGCAAGAAAAGTTACTAGACTGGTCACCAGAACCAGAATGGCTGCAAACTATTATAGATTTGGTACGAACTCAATAAGACTTTTAATATTGAGGATTGATACACTCGACAGTTGAACAGGCAGACATTTTCTCTTCATATTCCGCTAAGTCCTATTCAATCCAGGAACAATGGCTGAGTAATTGTAACCTCCACTATTTATTTGTTAAAAACCTTAGACTTAAATCTAAATCTATGTTTCTTGATGGATTTATTTTTACTATACTTTATAGGTACTTACCTTCAGTTTACAAATTTCACTCCACTTTTATAGGTGTATTCAACTTTGTTGATTGGAAATTATCAAATAAGATCGTTAACTTTTAATTTTTCTGCGTTTCTTATAAGAATACTTCTGTTTTGTTTTCTATTTTTTCTTTTAACAATTCTACTCAACATTATTTTTTCATACTTTTTCTTTTTTCAACTCTTTCTTTCTTTTTCTTTTTTTTTATTGTTTTGTTTTGATTTTTCAATTCTTAAATTGTGTGAGAGTTGTGTGAGTGTGTGTGTTTTTGTAACAGACCACATGCTGTGCTTTTCGTTCTTCTCGCTTATTGTCTTTGTTTATTTATATTGCATATAAAGTTGTTGTTGTTATTGCATTTTTTATTTCTCTCCCTCGCTCTTTAAAAATTTCCAGTATTAAAGAACAACAACAACAAGCGTAAAACACAAAACATATTTTTTCTTATCACATTTCAACACTCACTTTTCCATATGCACACAAACACATTATCACGCTCAATCATTTTATGTGTATGGCTTACCTCTTTACAAGAGATTTGTGCTCTCTTTTAAATATTAAGAGCTTAATAATGGTTTGCTCAACACTTTAATGCTTATCAGTCAGTCAGTCAGTCAGGCAGGCAGTTTCTTCTATTGCTTGTTTGTGTATCGAATGTTTAATGCGATGAGTTATTATTTTAGCCGTTATTTTTTTTTTCGGGGGTTGTTCGTCTATGTTTTATGTTCGGCTCTCCCTAATTATTAAGAGAATACCAAGTGATTTATTGTTTTTGTTTCAAGTGTTGCTACATTAGGATTTTTATAAGGGTGACCGACCGTTTTCGTTATATTTTTTGTTTATGGTTTACTGGATGGAAATGATCGTTTTCTAATTGGTTTTTATGATTTCTTTCAAATGTTGATGGGTTCTTTTGCCTTTAGTTCTGGTTTTTATTAATAATTCGGTTTATTTTTATAGTTCCCTGTGGAATATTATATTTTTTCTTGTTTGTTTTTCGTTACGTTTTCCATTATGCCACCCTCATTGTGGTTTCTTGTAAATTTTGAGAAAAAAAAAAGAATTCTTTTTCATTTTTATTTAATGTTTTGTTTATTGATTTTTATGTGTTATTAATTGGTTTTGAGTAGACTCTTGTCATGTGCTGCCCGTATCATATATTTAAATGTTTATTTACATTAAAATTTTGATTTAAAGTGGCCTTTTGAGACCGTGAAAGTTATCCAAATTTCATTGAATAAATAAATTTTAAAAGAAAATATACAAGTTTGCTTCACATTGAACATCAAAGTTATTTTTAAAAAGGTTTTAAATTCGTTTAATTAAAAAAGAAGAGGCCTTAGACATAAATTCATTTTGCTTAAAGACAGAAAAAGGCTTTATTTACCTACGAAAATTTTGGATAAAACTCGTACTAAGAAGATGCTTTTGCGGATGATGTGGTTATCTCCATCTTGGGTATGTTTCTATGCCTTATTAAAATGGTATTGAGCAGCACTCTAGAAGGACTGAACACCTAAACTTGGTATTAGTCACGGCAATACCGATTTGATCAAAAATTTGAAATGAAGGCTCCCTTGATTATGTGAAAATACTACATGCCAATGTGTTCACCACTAGCCAATGTGTAGAGGAGGCCTCAGTCGTTAATACAACGTTGAAGTTTTAGGCCGAAAATAATGTGATGTATAGGAAAATGATCCAACCTAAAGTGGCGGCATATTAAACAGCTGCGAACATTATAACGCTTGAGATAATGCAAAGTTCGTCCAGAATTTCTGCTAATGTGGCGATGCACACTCCCACTACTTGTTTGTTTCGGCAATAGCTGTCTGTAGAGAAGTGGAGCCATTGTTTTCTGGAGTATGAAGCACCAGAACGCACGGTAATTCAAGGATTTTCGCCAAACATTCATACGATTACTTTCGAAAATCGATTAATGTACCGAACTCGGTTTCGGTAATAAGTTTGAGGTAACGATCCCTCCATGCCAGGAATAGAATGTGTTTCCTGTACTTAAGTCTTAAGCTGATAGCTCAAGCACTATATAAATACTTGCAACCAGGATTTTTTAGTCAGTTCCGACCTTAATAATCACTCACGAGGACTGTTGGCCATTACTGAAGCATCAATATTTGCTTTGAGAGTCAGGCAGCTATTATACCACCGGGGTTTCATGCTTTCCAACCTAGGAAAAGAAAAATTGAAGAAATATAGAGAACTGCTGAGGAATCTCAATACTTACTTGTCCAATTGGACATTAAGCTCGACTGATTTAACCAAAGTCAAAGATCACTATTGTATTTATGTAGGTGAGGAAAAAGACCGAATAGTTGGTCGCAATATTTGCAACTATCCAGCCGTGGAAGACTTTTGGTTACCTTGTACTGATCCAGGTGACTTCTATAAGAGCCTCAATGTATCACGATACTATTTAAAGCTCGTGATTTAGGAGCGTCCAAGTTTCTCCATAAGATCAGAACAATAAAGTTGAATAATCAAGTTGGCCGTTTGCTTTATCAAGTTGTACATCTGCATAGCATAGCGACCGCATAGGAACTTTTAAAATTTCAAAGAAATTATTAAAAAAAAGTCTAGGAAGTGATTTATTTCGCGGTTCTAAATAAAAAGTTCTTAATTCCTTATAAAATTCTTCTTTTTAAAGCATTTCAAGCAATTAAGCGTTTTTCTGTCTTCTGGTAACTCTCGAGCGAATACTATTTTTAGTTTATTTTGTTTACATTTGAGTATAAACAACACAAATACAAATCAAGCAAAGCATGGAATTGCGTGCTCTTAGAAAGTTTAAAATTATATACAATGAAGAGAGCACTCTTAACAGTGTTTTTGCAAAGCAGCGAGAGAGCGAGAGATTAACAAGAGTACAAGAGTTTAATTTAACATTTGACTGTTGGAAACATGAGGTTCTTTGTTCTTATTAATACTACTCATGTAAAACTATGTGTGTGGGGTTTTTTGTTGTTGGCGTATTAATTCAAGCGGCAGTTGATGCTGTTAAATACTCGTTTAGTAACAGTTGAGTAAGTGCGCGGTGTGTTTAGGGTTTTTGCATATAATTTTGCCTACGATTTAATAGTGAAGTTAAAGTTAGGAAAATATATGTTTGTGTGCAAAGCAAAGTAATTGCCTTTAATTTTTGTAATAAGTTTTATGAAAATAAGTTTGTTTTATCGTTTAAAATGCTGTTTAAAATATGGACGCATTATGTTTTGTTAACTGCTGTGCATGGTCTTATTTGCTTTATGCTGTTTCGCTGTTAAGTTAACAGTGAGTGTGTAAAATTTTAACATTTTCTTTGTTATGTTTTATAGACTCCGCGAGTGTGTGTGTGTGTGTTAGTTTCTTACTTTATTTGTTTTGACTGTATGGCTGGCTGTGTTTGCATGGTTGGTTGTTGACTTGGTTGGGTATGATTTCGTTGGCGTAAATTTCTTGTATTCAGTTCCGGACGTTTAACGCGATTGTGCGGTTGTTTTTTTCCTTTGGTAAAGAAGAAAATTTTTTTCTCTTATGCGCTGAAAACAAAAAATATTTTTTTCTATTCTCCAATTATTGTTTTTCTTTATAAAATAATATAACAACACAGCAACAACAACAAAATATCATACAATAAAACAAAAATCATATTTTTTGTAACTGAATTTAGAAAAACGAAAAGAAAAAAGAAGTTTGAGAATAATTTTAATAAAAAAAAATTAAAAGAAATAAAAATAGAAACAACAAATCATTCATAAAAAAGTTTTAAATAAAAAGCTGTTTATAACTTGTTTTTTTTTAACAAAAGAGAAGAAAAGTTATAAAAAATATATGTCAAGTAGTTAAACCAAAACAAAGCAAAAGTGAAATTTTATTAACAAATTCTTAACAAAAAAATAATAATAACAAAAATCAATAGAAAGAAGTTTTTTTTTAAACAAAAATTACAAAACAAAAAATAAGAAAGAAAAAGTGCTTCAGAATTTTAAAAGAAACGAAAAAAAAAATTAGAAACCCACTGTGTCTGCTACCTTTGCTAAATAAAGAGAAACACAGAATATAAATTAATATTCATTACAAAAATAACAACAACAGCAATAAGAATAAAAGAATAAAAAAGAAAACCCACATCTTAAAAAATAATTATTATACCAACACAAATACAAACCTAACACAGTACATACCTTGAAGTTATACACAGCCAAAAACACAAACACCTTTAACTCTTATTTAAACGTGTTGTACGTACATTTTATCTCTTGCTGTCTCTTGCTCTCCTCCGAGAACTCCTTTTCCTACAGTTGTTTTCTTTTTTTGTTCTCCCTTAACGAAAAGGCTGTATAACAAGAATCCATGCTTATAAACTGTGTTGTATTTACTATTGACACACACACACACACACACGTATACACAGTGACCAAAAAAATAATATCAAGAGTAATCTACTCAGAGAGCAAGCAAAACTCTCATTTGAGCATCCTTTTGCATAAAAATTAAAACAAAACCGTAGAGAGAGTATTGCGGAAACAGAAATTGCAGATAAAAATTTCATGAAGTTGGTTGGAGTACGCATCTATCGTGTATTTTTCGTTTGTTTGTTTGTTTTTTTGATTAAATTAAAGTGTTGGTAAACGTTTTAAAATTTAAAGGATTAAAACAAAACAAGAAATACAAGATTAATCAAGGAATTTTATAAAGAAATTTAAACTCACATAAAATTAAAGGATTATTATTGGAGAAACTATTTAAAATAAGAAAAAAGGATTTTTCTTTTTAACAGAAATTACTTTAAAAAGGTAAGTTTGAAAAGAATTTTGAAATAAATAAAATTTAAAAAAAAATAATTAATAAATAAATCAAATAACAAAAATTAAGAATTATCCTTTCGAAAATATTTAAAAATTTGTACTTTAGTAAAAAAATAATTAAAAAAAGTATTGTTCTTTTCTGGTGAAAGATTCTACTAAAATATGTCCATAAATCTGCCAAAACACTGGAATAAAATAATAATTAAAAATTTAATTAAACAAATTAAAATAAATAGAATTACATTATGAAAATTACAAAAGTTTGGGAAGGTTTTGAAAATTTTTATTTTTTTAATAAAAAAAAATTAGAGTTATCGACTTATTAAGCCCGACATTATCAAAAAAAAATTGGCGGAGTATAGCAAATTATTGCATGAAAGTGGTCAAAAAAGTCCTTTGTGAAATTAAATTAAAAAAAACACTTTTTCTGTTTTAAAATATTTTTTTACTTTTTAGAGTGTGATTTTCTCTTCAAAATTTTGTTTTTATATAATTTAAATAAATCAATTTAATAAAAAAAAATTTAAAAATTAAAAAAATGTAAAACAATACCAAAAAAGGTTGTAAAACAAATTATTTTTTAAATGTTTAAATTTTATTCTAGTAAGTAGTGTGTTGACTTATTAGACGTGAGTTTACGGTTCAAACCCCAGATTACACATTTTTAATCTTATAAGTCAAAACACTGCCTACTGGTCTACTGCGATTTTAGTGTCACTGTCAAAAAATCGTCAAATGCCTAGTGGCACCTCAGTTGGCAGTGGCTTATAAAGTATTCCGTTAAGACATTTCTATATACTCTCTATATCGAAAAAAGCTTATACCAAATTCCCTTGAGCGCTATTAGCAGCCTTTTGGTTTAGCGTTGGCTCAGGAAATTCTATTCTTTGACTCTCGCCGTATATCGTTATTGTAGCTTTTTGTAAGTAAATTGAATGTTTCAAGGTATATTGGGCGCGCTTTTAGTCCTCGTCTTTTGAGATTGCCTTCCATTTCGTTCTTTTTATAAGGCACGTATCTCAAGGAATCCAAATCAAAGTTAAATCATTACAGTTCTTCAACATGTTGAGATTGAGAATACCTTTCCCAGAATGTTGATGGCCTTAGTATTCTATCCTCATTCTACTACATAGGAATTCATCCACTCATCTTAGGATGAAAAACTGTTGGAATAGATCTTCTAAGGCTAAACCCCTGCTATTGTTCTAACATCAGTATGTCATATCTGAAAACCCAATTCGATGTTGATTGAGTTACAGCAATATTCGATTCTTAATTGCATATATATGTATATACTCTGTGCTATTTGTCTTAATGTCAGCGTTATTTTAACTTTTCAAGACTTTACGTTCAAGAATTTTCGAAAGTTTTCATTCCTGAAGTGTTTTGTAAGTTTAAAAGCATGTATGATCGTTAAAGAAAAGTCGTCGTCAAGTCAATTCTACTGGCTTTTGTTCAACTCCTCAAATTTAAATTGTCCGTCAAAGCAGGAAATACAAAAATTCGATTCGAATTGAAATAATTAAACGCTTTCCATACTTTAGTTTCAAAAGTTTCATTTATGAGTATTTAAAGTTATATTCTTTAAAAAAAGTAATATTTCTTAATGAAAGTAATACTTACAAATGCCCTTTAGCTATCCATCCCATTTTACTTGTGCCAGATTTTTCTCTTTTTTTTATTGGCGCTTAAATAAGTGGCATTATGGTTTGGCATTATAATCCGTTTTCTCTAACCCCAGGCTATATTATATATTTTTTGTTTTATTTATTTAAATTATTTATTATTATTATTATTATTTGTTTCTAATAGTTTTTTTTTGCAAAATAATTATTTTTTTTAGTTTGATTGTGAGAAAAATGAGGGCGTTTTTTGTTAAAAATTTTTTTTATATCAATACGCTGCAATGCCAGCCACCATACTTTACGCGTTTCATTATTTAAAAAGTTCAATTATAAAAATAAATATTTGAAATCTAATTAATAAAATTGTATTCCTTATAAGAAAAAAAAAACTCATTTCGAGTTACAGTAGCTGCTAAACTGGGTTATAAAACAAACCCTCATTATATAGTGGCCGGGCATTTATAAAAACAATTAAAAATAAATGAAAAAAAATGAAATTTATTTATAATAGGAAAAAAATTGTCTTTAAAAACAATAATTATAACACTCATAATAATAAAATAATAATTATTCATGTATGGTATGATTATTTGCTATTAAAAGACTACATATGTATATTCATTCACGAGAAAAACATCAGCAGATGTGTCATGGAAGCAGTGTTGGAAAGGAATGGAATGAATAATTGATATAATTCTTATCAATAAGTGTAGTTGAAGATATAAATATACAATCTACATATTGTTTTATTAGACTACTTGACGTTATACAGCCTCTTTGCTTAGGGATTTAATCGCTGAAGTATTGTTTGTTAATATAAGGATATGACTTCTCCCTAGCCTAATTGAACAATGAGCTAACGAGCATACTCGTCAATTTATGAACACTTTTGTGTATTGAGTCCATCTGCAGTCTTTTAAATGGCGGCATACGTCTGACTGACATATTTTGCAGATTAAATTTTCTTTTATTAATCACGATTCGAAGGACCATTCTCTTCATTTCAGATTTGCATACTATGTATGATAAAGTGGCATGTTAAGGCTCTTATTCCTTCACTTCATTACTATTTCTTTTTCGTTTTCTAAATATAAACTTTTAACACTCAAATTCTCTTAAGATTTAGTACTTGAAATTGATGCGAAGGACCATTAATTTAAGTTTAGTTGTCAAACACATAAATTGTTTTTTCCTCTAATCTTGATCTGGTAAATAAGGATTTGAACGATGGCCACAATGTAGTCTTATCTGTAATAAAACCCCCTTTCCTTGTTTTTTTTAATCTTAAATAGCTAGCTTTTGCTAAGATGTTAATCAAAATTGGGCAGCCTTTGATTGTCTCAAATTGTTAGACTCTAGTTGACAGTGATGAAAAGAAGAAGCTATTCATTGCAGTACAGCGATTCTCTTAGACTTGACATACCCCTGTATGGCTATGGATCCGAGGAGGAGGAAAAAATTATCTTTTACCTCATGAGTCAATGCCCGGCTGGTGCTATAAAGAAGGTTCTTGACTTTTAGTTTTCTGCCATCTTTGACTGAAGATTTGTTTTAAAGACGAGATGATTAGTTGCATTACGTTGGACCGATTCTCCGTAGCATGAAGATTTGAAAGATTAAAAATAAAATAAGTAAACAGTAGGAAAGACCACTCGTTAACACAAATATTCCTTAAAGTTTTAAATACACTGGGGTATTATAGAGGCTATACTGAAATATTATTATGAAGTTGTAGTGGGTTAACAGTTATTACAGTTATTGCTTACATATATATAGAGAAGGAAGTATTTTGAATATTGCAACAGTACGAAGGACCATTTTATAATTTAATTTCTTTTGCAAAATTCTTCAAAAAAATTTTAAAAATTTTTATGTTTCATTTCTTTTAGTTTTCTACTTCTAATATTTAATGGACTTGTAGTGAATTATCAATTATTTCAGTTGTTGTTTACAAATATTTAGAGAAGGAAGTGTATTGAATATTGCAACCGAACGAAGGACCATTTTATAATTTAATTTCTTCTGTAAATTCTTCAAATAAATTTTAAAATTTTTTAAGTTTCATTTCTTTTAGTTTTCTGTTTCTAATATTTTCCCATAAAAATTCCTAATATTTCTTGTTATTGTTCCAATAAATTTAGTGTTTATTTTCTGATGAAAGAAAAAATCGAACGCTGATAAGAAATTTGTGTGTTCAGCTTGGGGTAAATAAGGCGCGTATGACCTAAAAAATAAAAACAATTAAAAAAAGAAGTTTTTTCTTTTTTCACATGCTATGCATTAAACAATCAGGTGCTTTAATCTTTAATTTTTAAAATTAAAAACTTTTTATTTTATTATTAATAATATTAATTAATGTTTTTATAATTTTTTGTTCTAAAGCAAGGCTAGTTCTTAACAAAATTCAATGCCAAAAACACAAAAACGTGATTTTTTGTATGAAGAAATTTTTGCTGAAGTTTTAAAAATTTCTTCTTTTATTTTTATTGTTATTCTTGTTTATTTTCTTTAATATTTTTATTTTTTTTTTAATATTTTTTATTTTTTTTTTTAATTTTTTTTCACATAAAGTTACTAGACTTTGACCAACTAATCAAATAATAATTGTCAAGTGTAAACATCACTAAAAATTACAATGAAATTTAACAACCGACAGAGAAAATAATTTCAAATGCAAATAAGGTTTTTAATAGAGTTACCAACAAATTTTAAAATCCTTGTATTAATATCAGCAACATTATCTTCCCTTTTTGAATTAATGCCAGTTCGAAGGACCATTATGTCATTCTCATAAATTTTTTTATTTTTATTTTTATTTTTATTTTTATTTTAATAGAGAGTTTGGCAACTCTAATAACGCTGTTATACTATTACTTTCTTACATTCTTGTTTATATTTTTGGTGGTTTTTTTTTCAAAGCAAATATTTTTTTTTTTTTGTTATTGGTTTTCGAAATTGGTAATAAACATTTACCGTAATATGTTAATATGGCGTTAAATAAAATATTTTTTTTTTTGACATGTGTAGCTATACGGCGACGTCTTTAACTCAACGCTGTTAAAATATTTCCGTTGAAATCTTCAGTAATTAATTTGCATTTTGAAAAAACAAAACAACAGAAAAATGCCCATAAAAATCGATTCATTTTGAAATTCTCAAGAAATTCAAGTGAAAAAATCTTTGTCACTGAAAAATATGACAAAAACAACAACGTCACGATATTACGTCGAGTAGAAAAAGTTAGAAGAAGAGAGGCTTAAAGGCAGCAGAAAAAAGGGGTCTAGACATTGACCAGCTAATGATTGAGTTGAGTCGTATTGAAACAGGTGTAGACAAGTGTTGTTTTTTTGTTATTGTTTTATAATTATTGTTCAAAAAAAAACCTCAGGGGTTTTTGTTTTTATTTTTCCGTGATAAGTTTGCACATTTTTTGTGTGTTCATAAGCAAAATGATAAAGAAATTTTTCAGTTGAAAAAAAAAAATGATTATGACGCCTAAAAAAATCATTATTTTTTTGATACTCTTTTGTTATCGTTTATTTGGAGCACATTTTAATCGGTTTGTTTCATTTGTTAACAGTTGCCAAGATTAGTTGTTAATTAATGACGTCTTCTTTCTTTTGTCTAATGACGCCTTAATATTCTGAAAGGTTTTCTGTGAACCTTTAAAATATATTTTTTAGAAATAAAGTGTAGCAGAATATGAATAATTTGATTTTAGAAGAAATTTTATGATTAATATTGAAGTTATTTATAATGCAATTAAATATAAAATTTATTGAAAGAATATAGAAGTTTTATTGTCATATGACATGTCACACATGAAATTGCTCTATAAATAACGGATTTGTTTTTCATAATAATGCATTAAAAATTGTGATCAAAAACCTTTTAAAAAAAATAAAAAAACAAAAATAGGTTTTAATGTCGTCACATATGAGATGCTATATATGACATGTCACTTATTACATGTCACCTATGACATTTTTGTGTAAATAACGGATTTCTTTTTCGTAATAACGCATTAAAAATTGTAATCAAAAACCATCTTAAAATGTTCAAATAAAACAAACAAAAATATTATTTAGTGTCATGTAACATATGACATGTCACCTATGATATTTCCGTGTAAATAATGGATTTCTTTTTCATAATATCGCATTAAAAATTGTAATCAAAAACCATGAAAAAATGAAAGAATAAAAACAAATTTTTTTTAGTGTCATGTCATATGACATGTCACATGTGACATTAAAAAAAAACATTTTTCATTACATATTCAAAAATTGTCTTAAAATGAAAATGGTGAAAAATTCATTTTTCGTGGCCATGTCATATGACATGTCATATATGACATTTCTATGGAAACAACTCATACTTTTTCCATTCCCGATCATTTTTATTGGAAATAAATTTTTATTTAAAATAGTTTTGTGAAAGAACATGTTATTCAAAGTATTGTCTATCAGGAGCCAGGATTTAAACCATCATTTTGGCAATTTATGGAATCCATACATGCAATACAAACAACGTCTTTTGAGGCCGAGAATAAATCCGCATCGATAGAAAGCAATAGGTAGTCAGAAGTGGCATGATCTGAGCTTTACGGCAGTTGAGGTTAAAGTTCCCATTCACTGTTTTAAAACAAGTGTTTGAACGTTACCCTTATAGGTAGCCGAGTGATATTATGATGGAAAATTACGGCCCTGGGTCTGGTTGCATAATCCAAGAGGTTTTTTGGCAAATGCTCCTCTCAAACAAATTAATTGTTGTCTGTACAGGTCTACCGTGCTAATCTGGCCCCGTTTTAGTAGCTTATAACAGATCACGCCCTTCTGATTGCATCAAATACAGAGTTTTCCTAGGCACAATGGTTATTCTGGTTGGCCGCATATTTGGCCCGTTTCCCGCCATTCATATATGGTTTCTTAAGCTTACGGTTGTCCTTATGAATACATATTTCACTGACAGCGATAATTCAATGCAAAAATGATTTGTTTTTGAAGCCATCCAACAGCATTTCAGAAATGCACAATCACGTTTCAACGTCTCTTGGCTTCAGTTTATTTCTACGAAATGTCTTCCAAAAATCTGCCGTTCGGACTCGACTTTTGATTGTAGGTCCTGCTACTCATGAAGAAAATAAATTCTCACAAAACAGTGGGTGGTTTCCGAAGCTAGGTTGTAATCCTCAAAAAGAGATTGTAATGACTAATTAAGTATTTTGTTGAATGCTATATCCTCCCGTGATGATTTGGCGACATGACAATCAATTTGACAGATGTAGCTACAACAAAATGTCAGTTATCAACTGTCAAACTTTGGCAGTTATTGTTGGAAGATCTTATACTATGGGAAACATTACATTTTACTTATTAAGTCAGTTTTTCCTGCAATATTGTACATGCCTGAATTGAGTAACTATGGGTTGTCATGTCATTTGTGTGACAACATTTCTTGAACAATTTTTATTTAATTTTTTTTAATAAATTCTTGAAATATCTACAAATGAATTTCTGTGTTAATTTATTAGGAAATTTTTATGAAATAAATTCAAGAACACACCCTAAAATAAAATATTTTTTTTTCTGAATTAAGCAACACCATAAAACCACTTCCTTAAAAACACAAAAATTACCCAACATTTTTGGCTTCAATGCATTGAAGGTATTGATTGCATTTCATTATGTGGTTGAGTGTTAAAGCTTATCAATGACAAGATAAAAAATGACATAAAAAAATTGGTTTCATTATCATAAGTAAAGTTATTACAAGAATAAAGAAATTTATTACAAAATATTTTTGTTTGTTATTGATTTTCTTACAACATTTTTCATAATTTTTTATTTTTTTACTTTTAATGTTTAATAAAAAACCCCAAACATATTGATTAATTGTTTTATGTTTCGAACATGACGGTCCAAAAACATTATGAAATTCGTCATTAAGAAAACATATTTTTTTTAATTAAAAAAATAAAAATAAAGAAAAAATAAAAGAAAAAATAAAATTTAAATATTAATGACAAGCCAAATTATTAACCATGATTGATGGTTTGATAGAAAATTTCCGCCAATATGTTTTCTATTAATTTTTTAATTTTTTTTTATTTTATTTTTATTTCTTGATTTCTAACCACTGTGCCCGATGACTGACTACTAGGGCTGGTTTACAATATTAAAAAAAAATAATTTTTTTTATTTATTTTTTAAATGAAAAATTTAAGTTTTTTTTTACAAATTTATTACAAGGTTTTTTTGTTTATTTTATTACGTTATAGAATCATTAACAAAATTATAATTGTTAACTAAAAAAATTTTTTTTTTAAATTTTTTTTACTTCTGAGATGAAGCAGAACCATTGATATTGAATTGAACTTCTACGTTTTAGAGTTTATGCATTAGCAATCCGTCAATCCGTCCGTCTTTAAAATAAAACAATGGCTTTAACCCTAATTAAAAAAACAAATAAATTTTCAGTGAAATGAAAATCTCAACAACTTGATGAAATGTGTCATATGATAACATGCTACAAATGCATTCAAGCAGCTTCAAGTTTACGAGAAATCATGTGGAAAATGATTATAAATTTTGCTATTTTAACGCTAAATAAACTTTACAATGACAACGGAATTGCAATTGAAAACTTAATTTATAGAAGTTAAGCTTCAATTTGACTTGGTAAAATATGACAGGAAATAAACGAAAAAGAAAATGTAAAAAAATATGACAATGACACCAAAAAAATCTTTATTTTTCAATTTTAAACTTTCATATAAAAATAAAATTAATTATTTTTAATTCCCTTATACCTTATCTTATGATAATATGAAAGTTTAAAACAATTGAAAATTGAACTTAAAGTTCCAAAGGCATGGTTATATAAAAAAAAATTACACAAAAATGACATCAAAATTTTTTTAACATAAAATAGAAACGTTTTTTTTTAATTTAAGGTTTTTCCCTCTCTTTTCTGTAGCTCTTTATAAAACGTTTTATTTACAGGAAAAATAAATGAAGTTTTTTACATGACTTTGTCACTTATGACATGACACCACAAATTTCAAAAGTCTTTCAATGTCATGTTAGTCATTATTGACACCATTAGTGTGTTTGAAATAAAACGAATTTTCATCTTCCAAGTAACAAAATCTTATAAAAAGCAAATACTGTCACTAATGACATGACAAACATTCTATAATTAATACAATATTTGTCACTTTTTAGCATAATAAGCAAATACTGTCACTAATGACATGACATACATTCCATAATCAATACAATATTTGTCACTTTTTAGCAACAGCATCTCATAAGAAGCAAATACCGTCACTAAGGACATGACAAACATTCTATAATCAATACAATATTTGTCACTTTTTAGCATAATAAGCAAATACTGTCACTAATGATATGACATACATTCCATAATCAATACAATATTTGTCACTTTTTAGCAACAAAAACTCATAAACTCATAAGAAGCAAATACTGTCGCTAATGACATGACATAGATTCTATAATCAATACAATATTTGTCACTTTTTAGCAACAGCATCTCATAAGAAGCAAATACTGTCACTAATGACATGACATACTTTCTATAATTAGTACAATATTTGTCACTTTTTAGCTGTTTGTCTTTTTGTCCTCTTGAATTCTTTACTTATGACATGACAACAAAGAAATGTTAAGCACATCTAAGGCGTTGACTATCTAAAAGCCGATGAAGTATAGTCATGTCATGTTAATGACACGAAAAAAAATGATTTCAATACCGTTTTAACAAACAAATTATTTCGAATGCTAAAAACTGTCATATAATGACATGACAATTCAGAAGTCAAGTAGTTTACCAGCAGAATTTTCAAGTGAAGCTTACAGATTGTTAGCTTAACATCCATTTTTGTAATCTTCTGACAGGAAAAAAATGTCATATGTATTCATCTTATTTTCTTAAATAAATTTTAGGTTTTTTCTTTTGTAATTTTAAATATATTTCGATTATTAATATCAATCTGACTTATATTTGTCACAGAACATGAAAATACAATTAAAACAACACGATGAAATTTGTTGACAAAATTTCCACTGACCCAGACCTATATTCTACACGTTGTTGTTGGGCTATGTATTGAAAAATTTCTTTTCGCAGAAAATTTAATTATTTTTTTCTTTAAAATGTTTGTTTTTTATTTGTTTGTTTGTATTGCAATTAATGAACTTGAAATTATAAACGAATATGAAATTTGTTCTGTCATTTGTATGGGTTGTCAACAGCAAAAAAAAAACTGAAAAAAAACCTGACATAATTATTAAGAAATTCGAGCCTCCATTAGAAGAACACAAAAACAGCAAAGGCAGAAATATTGAGAAGGTCTTGTCTGCAAAATTTAGAACACGTGTGCGTAATACAAGCAACCCACTTGCAAACTTGTGGCAGCCAAAAAAAAAAAAAAAAAAAAAAATACGTTTTTTTAACGCCAACATTTCTTTCAATTTCAATTATTTTTTTAAATTTTTTTCTTTCAATTTCTATCTAATTAAGCATAAAATTTATAGAAAAACAATTTGCCAAAAAAATTATTGTTTAAAGTTGTGTTTCAAAGCAATTGTTGTAACCTTCATTTGAAATACAAAAATTTTTAAGTTTTTCTTTAGAAATCTGAATTAAAAAAAAAAATTCCTTATGTGGGGGTTGCCATGGTTAATGGTTTTTTTATCTGTTACTGTTACTGCTTATTTCTTAAATAATTATAGAGTTTCAATCAAGTTTTTGGTTTTAATTTCAAAGAGTGGTTACCACCCACTTAGAAATCTTGAATTGTTTTGTATTTTTTGTTTTTTTTTTTTTGAAGGCTAGATTCGTAACAAAATTTCTTTTATTTTCAATGAAAACAATTGAAGGTGGGGAATTTTATATAAAAAAATTAATTATTAGTTTAGATTCTGTTGTTAGAAATTCTAAAATTAGGTCATCTATTCATAACACTTAGAAAACATATGTTAATTAAGGTAATTAGCAAAAGACAATGAAAAGAAAAAAAACGGCAAAAAATGTTCAAATTCAGGTCACTTTATGACATAAAAAAAGAATCCACATTTTAAAGAGATTACCATATTTCATCATAATTAGAGAGGATTATTAATTATTTTTACTTTGAGCATAAAGAAAATAGAATTTAATTAAAATTTTTTAAAATTATTTTTAATTTTGTCATTTTGGGTTTAAAATGTTTGTCATTAAGTGTCATACAAATAATTTTTTTTGCGTATTTCTTTTATTTTTTAAACTTTATTTTACTTTATTTTTAAAAATACTTGCGTAATGTTTTTAAATCCTTTAATTCCATACAAAACCAATAAAATTTTTATGTCATTTTGTGACAATTTAATTCAAATTATTTTTTATTTTGTGTATTTCTTTTATTTTTTAAACTTTATTTTACTTTAGCCCAAATGAAAAAATACTTGCGTAATGTTTTGAAATCCTTTAGTTCCATACAAAACCTATAAAATTTTTATGTCATTTTGTGACAATTAAATTTAAATTGTTTTTTTTATAATCTTAAATTAATTTTCTTTGATTTTATGTAAGAGTTTATTTTGTAAGAGTCTTTTTTATTATTATCACAAAGTTTTTTATGAGATTTATTTCACAAATTATTTACTGGATCTTCAATGTAAACTTAAAATGGCAATAAATACTCAAATCGTAAATCATTTGATAATGATGTAATTTCATCGCCATGATGACTTAAGTTGTGAAACCCATCCAATTGTCATCTTTACACATCTCCCATGAGAGTCTGATCGGGGTTTAGCAGCTTATAATAGAATAAACCCTTCTGTTTCCATTAAATACATAATACTATGTTCAGACATGCACTTATATTGAGTAAATCGCAATAAACGGCATTATTGATCTCAATATTTCATATAAAATGTCAATTAATTATTGCTCAATAAATTTATAAATTGTTACAATATTGATTAAAACTTGAAATACAGCACTGTCATAAGTACGTTCAGTGAGCATATTACAATATTCCGAACACATTCTATTGATATTTGACAACTCAAATACTAACAACGACAAACAAAAAAAAAAAAAAAAGACGAACAGGTGTTTTGTTTACCAGCTGTCAAATGAATATTGAATAAGCAGCTGAACTGCGTATATTGTTATGTCTAAACACTTAAAATATTCTACTCAATAAACCGAATATTGACTCAATAAAAGTGCATGTCTGAACGTAGTATAAGGTTACCTTTGCTCGCGCTTCACATATGCTTTGGGATTGCCGTAATAAAACCATATTTCGTAGACAGAGATAATTCGCTGAAATAATGACTTCTTTTTAGTGCGATCAAACAGCAGTTGAAATATGTGAAACCGTCTTCCAGCGTCTTTCGGCTGCAGCTCATATGGCATCAAATTTCTTTGCTTTTGCTGCATAGAAATGCGTTGAAATCCATGCTTAAGTCACGCCTTATAATTGTGCAAGCTTTCTGGAGTCTGACCCGAGTCTAGATTAAGTAATGTCTTCTAGCTTTTTATTTACTATCTCGAACGCTCTTAGTCTTTGACGTGTAATTCAGCATTTTTGAAACGCACAAACCATACGTTACACTGTGTTTTTGATAGAGCGTGCTCACTTTCTGGAGTCTTAGCCGAGTCTTGATTGAGTAATGTCTTCTAGCTTTTTTTTACTATCTCGGACGCTCTTAGTCTTTGACGTTAAATTCACCATTTTTGAAAGGCACAAACCATACGATACACTGTATTTTTGATAGAGCGTGCTCATTTTCTGAAGTCTTAACCGAGCCTTGATTGAGTAATGTCTTCTACCTTTCTTTTACTCTCTCGGACGCTTTTAGCCTTTGACGTCAAATTCACCATTTTTGAAAAACACAAACCATACGATACACTGTGTTTTTGTTGGAGCGTGCTCACTGATTAATTTCATAAGCAAACGATGACTTGCAAGTGCACTTTTCTTAGCAAAATAGTGGCTTAATGAAAATTTCCCTGAGTCTTGTTTTATCCGGCAGTTAGAAAGGCTTTCCATCATTAAAAAATCATGATAATGAAGTGACCTTTGACCTTATTTTCAATTTATTTTACAAAAATTTAATGTAAATTTGGCTTTGTGAAATTTATTAACTACTTAAATTGGCTTAATACAGATTGGTGGTTAGTTGACCTTTGACCTTACATAGCTTATCATTCAATTTTTTTCTATTTTCAATTTATTTTACACAAATTTAGTTTAAATATTTTTTTTTCAAGCCTTATTAGCTAGTAGCAGGATTTGAATAGAAATTAGAGGTCATGTAACCTTTGACCTTTGAACTTATATTCAAAACTTTCTTCTTTTTTAAATTCATTTGACCTAATTTACATTTACAAATCTACTCTTGTAAGCATTATTAACTAGTTGCGGCATCTGGATAAAGATTAAAAGTCATGTGACCTTTGACCTTATAGAACTTAATTTGCAATTTTTCATCTTTTTTCAATTCATTTGCACAGATTTAGTTTAAAACTATTCTTGTAAGCTTTATTAACTAGTTGCGGCATCTGGATAAAGGTTAAAAGTCATGTGACCTTTGACCTTGTAGAACTTAATTTGCAATTTTTCTTCTTTTTTCAATTCATTTGAACAGATTTAGTTTAAATTTACTCTTGTAGGCATTATTAACTAGTTGCGGCATCTGGATAAAGATTAAAAATCATGTGACCTTTGACCTTGTATAATTTAATTTGCAATTTTTCTTCTTTCTTCAATTCATTTGATCAAATTTATGTTGAAGTATTTGTGGAAAATAGTTTATGCTATGTTTTGTTCATATTAAAGGCTATTTGACCTTTGACCTGACAGGCTTAGAAACTGTTTTTTATACTTTTTTCCAAGAAAACTTTGTCTCTGAGTTTTAGTTGGTCAGTTTTGAGTTCTGTAGCTGTTGGAAAATGCCATAATTCTCCTGCAATTTAAATTCCTAATGTTGAATACTTTAAAAGGAAATTATCCCAAAAAACAAAAGAGAGAAAAGTCTTGAAAACGAAATACATTTTGCCGTTATACTTTAAATTAAAACTGGTTGTTAAACAATTTTTTTTGTTTGCTTTTTATTAAAGAAAAGAGTTGAATTTTTTTTGGGGCATAAACCCGATATCATGAAAAATAATAATAAAAAAAAACGAGGGAGACTGAAAAAAGTTTTAAAACCTCGAACTTGCGGTTGGGATTTTTTTCTCTTAATGGCAGAATGCCTTGTGCATTTAGTCATAAAACAAAGGCACAAAAAAGTGGGAACTTTTGTGTTTTTAACATGGAACTCAGGTAGTAATGTTTTATTTTAATTTCAGCACTTTAAAGAAAACATTCTTTAATACGCTTAAATAACAAGAAAAAGCTTTTTTTTAGGTCAGGCTTAAGGTTTCTTACAAAACATGGGTTTCAGAAAGAAAAACACAAAAAAGAAACAAAAATTATGATTTAAAAATCTGAAGAAAAGCAAAAAAAAGAACAAGAAAAGGATTAAAAGCGGTTGGTTGCATGGATTTAAAGGTTCAGCTTTGGTAGCAAAAAAACGAAGCAAATAAAACCAGCCCGAAAACAAGTTTCTTAGAAAACAAAGAAAACAAAACTTGTAGCAGCCTAAATGAACAGCTGCTAGCTAATGTTTGTTGCTGCTGCTGCCACTTACCAACTTGCCACAAACACCAACACCGCTTTTAATTCGAAAAAAGCATTAAAAAATCAGGTTTAAAGGTGTTACTTGTGGTCCGTCCATACTTCATACTGTCTGTCTGTCTGTCTGTCTGTTTTTAAGTTTTAAAAAACAAATCTTTAGGGTTTATCTTCTACCACTTCTACCATTCTACAATTTCAGTATTTACTTTATGGACCCACTCATTCTTCTACATACACACACACACTCTGCCTTTGTTTAATAAACAACTTCCTGTCTTGTGCATGTGGCTTGGTAAGCTTCCATAAGGTCTTGGCTATTTCTAACCATAAGTCATACGGGTTTTGTTTCAGAACCAGTTTCTGTTTCAGTTTCTGTTTGTGTTTTTTGCGTCTCCTTTAAAGACGTGCCTCTGCCTGTTTTTATGATGATGTTTGGTTTTATTTTTCCTTTTCTAAAACATCTTATTCGCTTACATATTATAGCATAAGCGAATTTGTTTAAAGTTCTGCAAGAAGATCAGCTAAAACCAAATTTAAAAAGAAATTGCCAGTATTTTACCAAAAGGAGGCTCTCTGGTGGTGTTCGTTTATGTAAAATATGTATCTCTTTAGTAAAATGTACCTTTCTGGTAAAAAGGTACTTTTCTGGTAAAAAGTTACTTTTCTGGTAAAAATGTGCTTTTTTATTAAAAAGGTACTTTTCTAGTAAAAACGTACTGTTCTGGTAAAAACGTACTTTTCTGGTAAAAAGGTACTTTCCTGGAAAAATCTTACTTTTCTGGTAAAAAGGTACTTTCCTGGAAAAACTTACTTTTCTGGTAAAAAGGCACTTTCTAGTAAAAAGGTATTTTTTTTACCAAAAAACTTTTTTTTTTACCAAAAAAGTACCTTTCTGGTAAAAAGGTACTTTTCTGGTAAAAAGGTGCTTTTGGTATAAAAACGTACTTTTCTGGTAAAAAGGTACTTTTCTGGAAAAAACTTACTTTTCTGGTAAAAAGATTAGGTTAGGTTAGGTCGGAGTGGTAGCTCTGTTATCACAAAGCTCACTTTAGCACGCATAGCTGCCACCAAGTTCCACCAAAATCAGGAAAAAGGAAGAAGTTGGTCAGCGCAAGGGCTGCACAACAAAAGTACGACTACTCCGCACTGGAAAACCAGCCAGAAAGTTTGATGAACGAAGCTATATCCTTGATGGCAATAGATGATAGCTCCGTTAAGCTAACAAGGAATGGGGAGCCAAATAACCTATATCTACACCTAGCAAGAGAGAAAGAAAGTGAACAACAGTGTCCTCTTCCTCAGTGGACCTGCATCCACGGCAAAAGTCGTTGAAAGGGAGCCTCATTTTTTCCGCGTGTCTACCCATGACGCAATGACCTGTAATCACGGCCACTGTAGTCGAGATTACGTCACGACCAAGAGCAAGTAATCGGTTGGTACGCCTTCTATCCATCTTGGGCCAGGTGTGGTAAAAAAGTACTTTTCTGGAAAAAAACTTACTTTTCTGGTAAAAAGGTAAATTTTTGGTAAAAAGTACCTTTCTGGTAAAAGGGTACATTTTTGGTAAAAAAAGTACCTTTCTGGTAAAAGGGTACATATTTTGTAAAAAAAAGTACCTTTCTGATAAAAAGGCACTTTTCTGGTAAAAAGGTACTTTTTTGGTAAAAAAGGTACTTTTCTGGTAAAAAGCTATTTTTCTGGTAAAAAAGGTACTTTTCTAGTAGAAACATACTTTTCTGGTAAAAATGTACTTTTTGGTAATGCTGGCATTAAGCAACATAATCTCTTTCTCTCCATTAGAGTATTCAGTGCCTGAGAGAACAGAACCTTCAAGATGCTCTTTGTCTCCGATCAGATTCTTCATTTCCTGTTTTATATCCATCCAAACCAGCACTTTAGATGCTGGTGATTGTTATGCACCCGTGGTTCGAGGCTTATCAAATCATGGATCATCATTTTTCAGTCTTACAATGCCATGGACAAGTACTTCTTCAAGTCTGTAGCTAATAATACTGTCAGGTTTTTTAAGTTCATCTAACGACCTTCCGTCAACTGTGGTCAGCTTTCCTTTGCCTTTTTATTTGGTCCTCGGATGCATCACCCTCCATCCGAAGCATTAAGTAGAGCGAGAATATGCTTTCTTGTTTGCCCGAGTTAATCAGCTTGCCATCCTTGGTCTCTGGAATGCAACCATAAGGGTGTATTTAATCCTTATGTAGTGCCCTGCATTGCAGAATAGATGTCATTGGTTTGGTTTTTCAGAGAACATATGAAGATCTGGGTATCGTGACGAACTTGCCACTAAAGGAACTCACCGGTTTTATTTGAAGCTCGGGGTGGTTCAAAACCACCACTAACGGATTGCGACAAGGGGGTTTATCACACACTGGGGGTTTATCACAAGGGGCCATATGGCCACCAAAATGATGAACTTGACTGTGAAAGGCAAGCTATTCGCTAACCTAAGTTAACCTAAGCATTTCACAGAGCGAGGATATGCTCTGTTGTCTGCCCCATGGGACTCGGGAGAAAGACACGAGACTTTATGTGCCATATGGCCGCCAAGTGAACTTGCCTACTAACGGCAAGCTACTCGGTAACCTAACCTAACCTAAGCATTTCGTAGAGCGAGGATGTCTTCAGTTGTCTGCTCCATGTTACTCGGGAGAAATACAGGAGACTGTGTGTGCCATATGGTCGACGAGTGAACTTGCTGCGAACGTAAGCTACTCGCATTCCGCAGAGCGAGGATATGCTCTTTTGTCAGCCCCCTGTTACTCTGTAGAAAGAAGGGAGACTGTATGCGGCCTGAATACATGAGCATATGAACACGCCGTTAGTTTTATTCCAATGCACTCCCTCCTACACAAATGTGACCTGGTAGATGCCTCTAAAACTTAATCCATAGGTCCATCCTTACACCAGCTGGGCAAATTATTGTCTCCTTCTGTGCCGTTAGCTCGGAGGAAGCTGAGTTAGGTTCACAATACTTCTTTGAATTTCGGCTTGGTAAGGAGTTTGTTTTTATCACTGAAAGCTTATGAGATCCTTAAATGGATTTTAATTGGAAAGAAATTTTGCTGTCACATGATTTTAATGATGCTCTTAATTTATGGCATTTTGAATTCTTTTTGTCCAAGTTTTTTCAATTTTTTTGTTTTTTTTTTGTATTCATTTTCAATTCAGTATGTATTTTGCAGTGTTTTGTATGCGCAATTTTTATTTAATTAAGTCTAGACACTTCACATGAAGTGTCCAGAAATTATTATGTTCAGGATCCCTTACAAATTAAAAACTGGGTTAAAAGTGCTCTGCACACACTCACTGACTAAACAAATGACTATGTTTTCCCATTTGTGTTTCTCTTGTACTCCCTCCCCCCAGATGTATTGTATGTTGTTTTCAGTAATAATTGTAAAGCGAGGTAAAGAAAAAAAAAAACTTTTTTTTTAATATTTTGCTGTGGTTTTGTGCTAAAGTTGTTGCACAAATAAAGAAAAAAAAGAAAAGTTTTATGTGTTGAAAAAAAAAAATACAAATTTTTTCTCATATTTTTATGCCAACAAAAGCCAGGCAAATGAAAGCCACCCTTATTATTATGGCCACCATATACATACATACATACACTGTAGAGTATGGCAGCAATGGCAGCAAAAAGTTGGTTTTTAACTCACCTACATAGACGATGTTTTATTAAGGCAGAGTTGCAGTACTGCTAACCATTAAAAACATTTCATTTTCGTTTTCCATTTTCATATGGAAAAGCACACACACACACTTACACACAGAGAGAGAGACTTGATGATACTTAATGAAAAACAAAATCTGTGTCAAAATGCCATCATCATCTAACCACCATTACGCTCCATCCATCCATCCAAGCCATCCATTTCAATGTGTGTTAAGAAAATAAAAAAAAAATAAAAACAAAAATCATGTAAATATGGATGACAATTTATTTTTATTTTTTATTTTATTCTTAATGTTCTTTGCTTTTATTTCTGTTTTTTTTTATACTTTCAATACATTTTCTATAAAAACAAACCAAAAACTTTTGCAAAAAAAAATCCAATTAAAAATTCTTAATGCAGGTGATAAAAGAAAGAAAATTAAATTACAAGTAAAATACATGCCGCCGATGTAGTGATTGATCACAGAAATGTTATTCCATAATCTTAAATTATTTTCTTACAAATTGGCATTCATCATATTAGATGTCATATGACTTACACATATGGTTTGTGTCTTGCATAACTCGTATGAAAATTTTACAGCTCAAACATCTGAAATTTACTCTCAATTATACGGATTAAACCACGAACAAAGCTGTTATTTTCATACATTACGGGTTCCTAATAGGTGTCATATGACTTACACATATGGTTTGTGTCTTGAATAACGCATATGAAAATTTTGCAGCTCAAACATTTATTATACAAACAGTAATAGTGATTAAACCACGAACAAAACTGTTATTTTCTTACATTGGCGTTCATCATAATACTTGTCATATGACTTACACATATGGTTTGTGCCTTGAATAACTCGTATGAAAATTTTGCATCTCAAACATTTATTATACAAACAGTAATAGTGATTAAACCACGAACAAAACTGTTATTTTCTTACATTGGCGTTCATCCTAATATTTGTCATATGGTTTGCGTCTTGAATAACTCATATTAAAATTTTGCAGCTCAACTATCTGTTGTTTACTCTTAATTATACGGTTTAAACCACGAACAAAGCTGTTATTTTCTTACATTGGTGTTCATCATAATACTTGTCATATGACTTATACACATGGTTTGTGTCTTGAATAACTCATATGAAAATTTTATAGTTCAAACATCTGTTGTTTGCTCTCAATTATACGGTTTAAACCACGAACAAAGCTGTTATTTTCTTACATTAGCTTTCATCGTTATATTTGGCATATGACTTACACACATGGTTTGTGTCTTCAATAACTCATTAGAAAATTTTGAAGATTAAAACATCAAAACTCCTAGTAATAGGGATTAAACCAAGAACAAAGCTGTTATTTTCTTACATTCGCGTTCACCATAATACTTGTCATATGACTTACACATATGGTTTGTATCTTGAATAACTCGTATGAAAATTTTGCAGCTCAAACATCTATTTTTTGCTGCCAGTAAAATTAAACCACATGGTTTGTGTCTTGAATAACTTGTATGAAAAATTTGCAGCTCAAACAATTATACGGATTAAACCATGAACAAAGCTGATATTTTTTTACATTGCGGGTTCCTAATCTATGTCATATGACTTACATACATGGTTTGTGTCTTGAATAACTTGTATGAGAAGTTTGGAGCTAAAAACATCCGTTATTTGCTCCAAGTAAGTTGACAACCTCATCGGTCCATATGCCTTTGAAAAAAAAGCAACAGCGAGCACGATTACCATCTTATTTTGGTTTGAACTGGTTGTTCTGCACACCACCGAATACATTGAATACTCTGCACGACAGATTTGAGGGCATGGTCATCTCACGTGAAAGCAATGTAAACTGGTCAACGGGATCGTGCGATTTGACCCCGTTAGCCTTTTTCTTGTTGGGTTTTCTTAAGTCACAGATGTACTATATGTGAATAAGGCACAGTGGACCTCAAAGGCAACATAATGCATGCCAACGCTCAAATGCTGAATGAACTGAATATCAACAGGACAGCCCTACGTGCCACAAAGTTAGAGGGCATGATCGTCTTGCATGGAGGTGATCGAGATCATGCGATTGGATCTTGATAGATTTTTTCTTGTGGGATTTTCTTAAGTCGCAAGTGTATCCGAATAAGCCACAAATCATATCGATCATCAAAGCCAACATAAACCTTGCCACGGGTCAAATGCTGAATGATCTGAAACCAACAGGACAGCGCTACGATCCACAAAGGTCTTGGCACATTTGATACTCTTTAGGACAGCTTGGAGAAAATGATCATCTTACGTAGAGATGATGTAAACTGGCCACCAAGATCAATTGTTACTCACAAAGCATTTGACAAGAAGGTTGGTCACACAGGGCAACCTAAAACAGAATATCGTTTTAAAACACATTCCTAGTGATTGCGTAAACTGGAGTAATACCCACGTTTACCGTGAAGGGCTTATGCGGTAGCTTCTAAATGTAGCTGCCGCCGCTGAGTGCCTCTCTGATCATTAGATTTGTTTTTTTTTTCTTTTTTCCAGCCATTATTTTCAAAGACACGTTAATTTTAAATAAATTCATTACCAAAAAACCAAAAAAATATACGTAAAAAACAACACAAATTAAAACCAAAAATAAAAAAAAAATTAAAAGAAAGAGTGGAGGTGAAAGCGAAATAAACAAAATTTATTTCATTTTCAAAATCTTCAGTTCGATTTTAGTAACGAAAAAAAGAAAAACAAAAACTACAAAAACAACCAATAAAATGAAATAAATTTAATGCCAGCTGACCGCTTTTGTGTTTGAGTGTGCGAGTGTTTTCAAACGTATTTAATCGACGTTAACGTGTGCTTTTTAAATGAAATTTTTTTTGTTTTCGAATTGATTTTGAATGCAAAAACGAAACATAAAGTAAATCAATATCGACAGACAAAAACATACAGCGGAACAGACAGACAAACGTAAAATTTAACAAAAGCCATACAAAAACCGTTTAATGAATCATAAAACAAAAACAAAATACAAGAGAGTGAAAGAGGCAACAAAGATAACAAAAGACTGGAAACGTTTTCAAAAAAAAAAAATTAAAAAGTCCAATACAGACACGTGAATATCAGCTTGAAATTGAAATTCAAAGTTTTTTTTCTTCTTTTTTTCGTTGAATAACAGAGAAGCGAATAAATTTTTCTTCTTCTTTTTTTTTTGTTTATTTCACAACCAAGTTTTAAAAAGTATGAGAATTTCTTAAAAATTTGGTTCTCTTGAGCTTTATGGTTCGCAGATAATGGCTCGTGGTGATGCCACAGAAAGCGAGATCAGCAACAGAACATCGCATTTAAAGCAGAGTTTCCTTGGACTCCAGTTGAAAACTGGCATGAATGTTAAATGAATCGATTCGAAATCTAAGAGCAATAGCTCCGCTAGCATACCGAGACATGATGTTCCAAATAAGAGAAGTCCGTTTCGAGCCGGAGATGATATTGGTCGACAATACCTTCTTCCCCAAATAACCCACGACGTCTGCAAAAGTTATTTGCAGGTCAACGAAGTCTCTTCGCATGCGTGTTCCTTACTTATTAACTTTTGAAAGCGAAAAACTACTGCAAGATCTGATTGTCATCTGGTTGTATGAAAGGATGTAATAAAGGGTCCGCCAAATAACCTTTTTTTTTTTTGAAAATGCTTTTAAAAAGAAAACTACAGAATATTTTCTCAAATTTCTTTTTTTATTTGAAAGTACAATCCTTCCGGTTAATAATGGAAAATAATTTCATTCAAATGGCTGCCTAGGCTGGCCATGCAGTAGCCTACACCAGAAGATGCCGATTTTGGCAAAAAAAAATCATCTTTTCAGATGAAGCTCATTTTGATCTTGGCGGGTATGTAAACAAGCAGAATTGTCACATTTGGGGCACAGAAAACCCGCACGCATACATTGAAAAGCCGACGCACCCAAAAGGGGTCACTGTTTGGTGCGGATTTTGGTCCAGAGGCATAATTGGGCCATTTTTCTTCGAAAATGAGCAAGGAGTGGCCGTTACAGTCAATGGCGATCATTATCGGGCCATGTTCAACGAATTTTCGTTCACAACAATTGAAGAGGAGGATATTGGCAACATTTGGTTTCAACAGGACGGCGCTACGTGCCACAGCCGAAACTACACTCGATGTGTTGCGCCCTGTTTTTGAAGATCCCATTATGAGCCGCAGAGCTGATGTCATTTGGCCACCTCGGAGCTGAGATTTGACACAGTTGGACTATTATTTGTGGGGTGCCGTCAAAGATAAGTGTTACGTCGACAAGCCAGAGACAATTGACGCTTTAAAGGACAATATTCGTGAAGCCAATGGTGAAATACAGCTGCACACAATCGATAATGTGCTTAAGAATTGGTCCGATTGTGAAGGCTACTGCATGGCCAGCCGAGGCAGCCATTTGAATGAAATTATTTTCCATTATTAAACGCAACGATTGTACTTTCAAATAAAAAAAGAAATTTGAGAAAATGTTCAGTAGTTTTTTTTTAAACTATTTTCAAACAAAAAAGTTATTTGGCGGACCCTTTACAGGCTTCCTTGCAATTTTATTTTAACGCTCAGAGTTTTTAGCAGAAATCTGCTGAGAGGAAGTTGCCGAAGAAATATTTCTTCTTATTTCGTTTGCTTGGAGATGTCTAACCTTGGGTTTGACGCGAGGGCTCATGTTTAATAAGCCAACACATTGCCTACTAGTTTACGGCACCTAATGAACACACTATGGTCGTCCAAAGTGATTTGGTAAAACGGAGTAAATAAGTGACAGATGCAGCTTCAACAAAATGGCCATTATTGAAAGTCTTAATTTGGCATAGAGCTGAGAGGAAGTTGGACCTTTCTGTGATATTCGCTCTTCATAAGGTCAGAGGTTTGGGATCATAGAGCTCACTGGATTGGTAATTTCGAGGTTAAACTAACTCATTACGATTCTTGATTTCCAAATATTTATTTCAAGACTTTTTTTAATGGCCACTTAAGAAGGCAATGCAGAGCTGGTACCACTGAATTAATATTTTTATTTTCATTTCATAATATTTTGTAATTCAACATTTTCAAGGTCTTTCTTGCCCTACAAATTAGCTGCTGATTCATTACGAGAAAGTCTTTTTCTTTTCTTTTCTGATTTAAAAGGTAAATTAAGAAGTTTTTTTGAAAGCATTTGAAAAACCATTAAAACAGAAAGAAAAAAATATTAAAAAACCAAAATTTCATAATTTCCAACCATTTGGACTTTCACTTTCATTTGAAAGGCGGTTAGAAAAAAACCAAAAAAAAAACCGAAAACTTTTCTCATAAAACAGGTGAAAAAGTGTTTCATTTCGTTTTGTTTTTTTAAATTTTTAATTTAATTAATAAATTCAACCTTTTTTTTAAACAAATAAGAATTAAAAACAATTTGAAAATTTAAAATTTTTAATAACTGAAGACATGTGCTCAGCCATTTAGTGGCGCACAGCTTTAGAGCTGGAAAATATTGTCTTTTGTGTTTAAGGTCGGGCCTTTATTAATTTTTTTTTGTTTTTTCGTTTTTATTGCCACCATTTTCAAGCTTTTCTTACAGTTACTTTAAACGAAAAGTCATGTTTTTCAAGCCGCTTTTGAAAATTAAACATTTGAACTGGAAAAAAACACAAACAAACATACTAACTTCAAAGCTAAACTGCTATTATTTCTTTGGTTACCATTTTTTTCTCTGATCAGTTTTCGTTTTCGTTTTTTGTAACTTAACATGGGTGTGGTAATAATCTGCATTGAAGTTAATTTTTTTTTTTGCGAAAAACAAAAAGAAAAAACCCCATAAAGAAATCCACTCTTTGGCTTGCAATTTCAATTGTTTAATTTACGCTTTAAGGTAACTAACTGACTGGAGTGCAAGATAATGCAATCACTATCCAACCACCAAACCAAACCACTGGTAAGAGGCACTCTGAAAAATCACTGGTTTTTTCTGTGTTTCTTTTTAACACGAATTCAAATATAAAAAAAATGTTGCATTCAAATGCATTTAAATTATCTTTTATTTGCAAAACAAAAAAATTTTTTTTTGGTTTTTTTCTTTTGTTTTTCTTTCATAAATATGATCGCTAACTGGCCAAGCCATTCACCATTGTTTGAATGGCGTTTGGCCAAGTCGAGCTAAGTTGTCAATGACAATTTTTTTTATTCGTCTTAAAAAAATTAAGAAAAAATTTAAATAAATTTATTTTTTGAATATTTTTTAGTTTTGTATTTAGAGGCCTATTTACCGCATTATAAAAAATTAAAATAAAATTTACCTACAAACCCACAATGAATAAAAGCGCACTGTTTTGGCGTAAATATTTAAAAAAAATTTTAATATCCTTATTTTTACCTTTGAAGGCCTATTTCAGGAGTTTCAATTGGTCTAAAAAAAGGATTACGACTTAGCTTCTCACACCAATTGTATTGTATGTGTTAATTTTATACATGAGTGGCGGGACCTACAGTTTAAAGTCGACTTCGAAACGACAGATTTTTGAGAAACTTTTCATGGCAATTTTGTTTAAACGCTCAGAGTTTTTGACAGAAATCTGCTGAGAGGAAGTCGCCGAAGAAATTTTTTTTCATATTTTCGTTTTGATGTCTAACTTGGGGTTTAATAAAAATTAATAAAAAATTAATAAAAATTCAACTTGATGTAAACGACAACAATTGCTTTGTTTGTTATTTCTTTGTTTACACCCTTTGCATAAACAATAGGATAGCTTAGGTTAGAGGACGTGTACTTGTCAATTGAGACAAGTACAATACCCGTACAGTCGAATTGACCCATTGTACAATGTCCTAGTTTCTCACACCACTTATGTTGTGTGTGTTAATTTTATACATGAGTGATGGGACCTACAGTTTAAAGTCGACTCCGAACGACAGATTTTTGAGAAACTTTTTCATGGCAATTTTGTTTACTCTCAGAGTTTCTGCCAGAAATCTACTGAGATGAAGTCGCCGAAGAAATACTTTTTGTATTTTATTTTGATGACTGGCCTGGGGCTCGAACTCTGGCTTTTCGTCTAATAAGCCAGTACACTACCTACTAGACCACGGCGACTTCATTCAAATTTGTTTATCGACTTTGTATATGATCCTTTTACTCATCTGAGGAAAAGAGGCCCATGAATTTGCTAAAAATTCAGATTATCTGAACCCTAACCGGCTGTCATCAGTAATGTTGGCGAAATATGTGCCTAAACCAGCTTTCAATCCCGGTTTTATAATGAAAATATCGCATTGAACCTATTATGATCATGATTTCCACCTACGAGTGAACATTAGCCAGGAATTCATTGACGAATCCAGTCGGATGTGAATGTTTTTCAGACAAGTGGAATCTTAATTTTTCCCTAAGTAATCGACTTGTTGTCGATGTGTAGTAGGTAGTGTGTTGGCTTATTAGACGTCAGGCCGCGGTTCAAATCCTAGGTCAGACATAAATACGAAAATATGAAAAAAATATTTCTTCGGTGACTTTCTCTCAGCAGATGTCTGGCAAAAACTCTGCGAGCAAATAAAATTTCCATGAAAAGTTTCCCAAAAAATTTGGCGTTCGGAGTGGACTTTAAACTGTAGGTTCCGCCACTCATGTATACAATTAACGAGCACAACATAAGTGGTGTGATAAACTAGGTTCATAATCCTGATAGAAGGGTTATAATGACCAATTATGTATGTATGTATGTATGTAATCGACTAGACTTTAAATGTTTGTAATGTTTGCTCGAGACTGCATTATGAATTTAGCGCTTTAAAGGCTTTTTCAGCGCTGGTACAGTATCAGAGTATAAGTATACTGCAGACATACATAGAGGCATGTATCCTGACAATAATGCGGAAATTAGTTTCCAAAAGAGTAGAACTTAACTGTTACGGTTATACAAATGAGTTTAAATTGTTTTTTGATCATATTTTCATTGATTTAAGCATTTCAGGAATTTCGTAATTTTAACGAAATGTTTAATTATTATAACAATTTTTGAGTAAAATTGTTGCAAACTATCTGAAAATAATTTGAACAAGTTTTAATTGATTTTACAAATAATTTGTAATATTAATGAATCTTTTAATTAAAAGCATGATTATTGTCTTGCATACCTTGTGGTAGTAAAACTTGGTTGTTATAGCAAATAAAAGTAGTACTTTTGTATCATTTAATCAATATTGATTCATTTTTAATTGATTTGAAAACTTAAAAATTTAATAAAACTTTTAATTAATACAGCAAATTGTTCTTTTTAATGGTTTACTAAAGTAAGACATAGTTTTCATGGTTATAAGTACACAAAACTTAGTTGATATAGCAATTTAAGAATTTCGTAGTATTAATTAAACTTTTCATTAGCATAACAGTTGTCACAATTTCTGTTAATTAATGGAAATTTAAAACAATTTTTTTCATTTACACATGAAGTGTAAGATTTATTACCTTTTTCTTTAATCACTTTTTATTGATTTTAATTATTTAATTAATAACTGCACTTGCTTAGAAGGTGTCTCATTGGTGGCATTAAGAATGCTACAACTATTTCCGTAGGACTTTGCACCACACAATAGCTGGTTAATGTAGTTAATCTCTCAACAAAGTTTATATCTTTAACGTGGAGTCGTTGAGTAATTTTTTTTTTTGCTCACATTTAAACGATAATTATTTGCACTTGATAATGATATTGAAAAAAGCAGAAAAAAACAGAGAAAAAAGCAACAAATACGGCCAATAAATAATTATCAATAATTAGTTAGTTTTTCTGTTTTTTTCTCTCCCTTTTGTTTAATAATTTGCGTAATAAATTTGTATTTCGTATGATTAGAAAGAAGGTTTTTTATTCCATTGTTATATGCAGCAACGTCATGAATACATAGTTATTGGCAATCTATCCATATGCAGGCAATTAGAAGTTTTTTTTCTGAATTTTTTTTTCAATAGCTCACTTGAGAATTATTATTGAAATTGAAACTTTTCATCTTTTTTTTGTTTATTTTTTTAAGTTTTTTTCTCTGTATTATTTACTATTTTTTATTTACTATTTTTTTATTTATTTATTTATTTATTTATTTATTTATTGCAATTTGTTTTTCAATTAATATTTAAACAAAAGCTTAAGTTTCTATCTGTTTTTATTTTGAAGCTTAAATAATAGCAGAGACAACAGTACCAAACGTTTTTTAAACGCCCTGTTTTTTACTGATAATGAAGGTAATTGAGACACGCAAGAATCAAAAACAATTTTAATGCGTTTTATTTAAATGCGTAAATGTGTTGTCTTGTTTTTTAATGCCTTTTTCCTGAAAAATATACTTTTCAGTACAAAATTCGTTACAAGCAGTTTTCCTACTATTTGCCACCATTATCCCATTCAGTTAGACACTCTAGCCAAGTAGCCTTTTCTAAATTCTTTAAAAAGCAAGAAAATGTCTATAAAGGGTTGCCATGATGTGTTAAAAATTATTATAACTTTTATGGCAAGAAACTTTTGTTATCGAAAAGTTTTCTATAGAAAATGTTTGTTATCGATCACTTCTCTATAGGAAATGTTTGTTATCGAACACTTTTCTATAGAAAATTTTTGCTATCGAAAAGTTTTCTGTAGGAAATTTTTGTTATCGAACACTGTTTTAAAGAAAATATTTGTTACCGAACACTTTTATAGAAAATATTTGTTATCGAGCATTTTTCTATAGGAAATTTTTGATATCGAACATTTTTCTACAGGAAATTTTTGTTATTGAAAACTTTTCTATAGAAAATGCTTGTTATCGAACACTTTTCTAATAGAAAATGTTTGTTATCGATCACTCTTTTATAGAAAATCCATACCATAGAACATTTTTCTATAGAAAATGTTTGTTATCGAACATTTTTCTATAGTAAATGTTTGTTAGCGATCACTTTTCTGTAGGAAATCTTTGTTATCGACCACTTTTCTATACGAAATCTCTGTTATCGAACGTTTTTCTATAGGAAATCTTTGTTATCGAACACTTTTATATAGGAAATCTTTGTTACGGAACAATTTTCTATAGGAAACCTTTGTTATCGAACACTTTTCTATAGGAAATCTTTGTCATCGAGCACTTTTCTATAGAAAATGTTTGCTACCGAACACTTTTCTATAGGAAATATTTTTTTATCTAAAGGTTTTCTATCGAAAATTTTTGTTATCGAACACTTTGTATAGAAAGTCTTTGTTATCGAACACTTTTATATAGGAAATCTTTGTTATCGAACACTTTTATATAGGAAATCTTTGTTATCGAACACTTGTCTATAGGAAATCTTTGTTATCGAACACTTGTCTATAGGAAATCTTTGTTATCGCACACTTTTAGATATGAAATCTTTATTATCGAACACTTTTATATAGGAAGTCTTTGTTATCAAAATATTTTCTATTGGAAATCTGTGTTATCGAAATATTTTCTATAGTAAATTTTTTGTTGTTCAAAAATTTGCTTTAACAGGTTTTTGTCATTGGTTTTTAAGGCATAAAAATTTAGAATAAGTACCTGAAGCAAAATGTGTGCAGACATCTGGGTTCAATATGGATGTTCCTAAAAGTCTTCCTTACACAGTTCTGGTAGGTTTTGTGTTTTGCACGTGTTTGCCTTTATTTAGATTTGTTGTATTTTTGGTGTCTAGTTATTATTGTTGCTGTTAAAACACTTATTTTTAGTTGGAAAATAGAAAAACAAAGAATAAAATCAAGAACTAAAAACCTGGTCTTTGTTGAGAATTCTTAAGAAACGAAAGACAGAAATAAAAACGTACTTAAAGAAGGCAAGAAAACTACGAAACCCAACAAACCACTGCAGTGTGTTCAAATAAATGGAAAATTTTTGTATAGAAAACAGTAACAACAACAACAATATGGTTTCATATGTTGATGTTGTTGTTGTTGTTTTTTCATTTAAGCTTTGTTTAGCGTGTAAAAAGTATTTATTTTAGTGACATTGAGAAAAATAATCACTATTAAGATACTAGCACTACTATAGCAACAACAATAAAACACTTAAGATGCTGTTGTTGTAGTTTTTATTTTGTTTTTGTTTTTGTTTTTCTAATCTTTTGTTTTTATTATTGTTTTCAATAACTTAATGCATATGTGCTGTTGTTGTTGTTGTTGAAATTTTGAAAAATAAAATTTATTTTTAGTTTCTGCATGAAACTGTGAAGAGAAATAGAGAAACAAAAAAGTCATAAAAATGGATTCTTAAATATATAGTATGAAACTAGGGTTAGTTAAGGCGGAAACCTTTTTTTCATGGAGTTAAATACGGTGAGCTGACATGTAAAGAAGGACTTGAAAGTCATTAATGTTGTGTACAGGGTAGTAAAGTGACATGTTATACTCGAAATGTGTTAGGCTCGTCTACATTGTTGTCTCTTTTGCTCTTTTAAATTGTTTTGGTATTTGACAGCTCTTCGTTGGCGGATTTGGACTACATTTGTATTCAATTTGACTGCAGTTTCTTTCTGTTTTTACCTACAGTTTGTTCGATTTTTTGTTTCTTAATTCCACGTTCTCTTTGCTATTCAAGAACCTGTGCATATGTACATTTGACTTTTGTAGCTGAGTGTTATTTAGTTTTTCTTCATACAATATTACACAATTACTTAGACTTAGACTTTGGAAGCCTTGACTTTTCTAATCTAAATCTTTTAACAGATTGTATGTAATAAAGCTGCTTGTAATGCTAAAACTCGCCTTAAGAAATTTAGAATGAAAAATAAATTGAATTTAATAAAAGCGAGAGAATAAAGATAAAAATAAACTCAAGTAAACCTAATAACCTATGCTACGTTCATTACGAAAGAACAGAAAAAAAATCTAATAACGGATTCAAATAATGGGTTCTCCATTGATAGTTTTCCAAAGTAATAGTAAATAACACGCAACAAACACAAAAAAAAAATTAGAAAAACTTTGTTATCGAAAAGTTTTCTTTAGAAAAAGTTTGTTATCGAAAAGATTTCTTTAGAAAAAGTTTGTTATCGAAAAGTTTGCTATAGAAAATATTTGTTATCGAAAGGTTTTCTATAGAAAAACTTTGTTATCCAAAAGTTTTCTATAGAAAAACTTTGTTATCGAAAAGTTGTCTATAGAAAAACTTTGTTATCGAAAAGTTTTCTATAGAAAAACTTTGTTATCGAAAAGTTTTCTATAGAAAATCGTTGTTATCGAAAAGTTTTCTTTGTTATCGAACAGTATTCTGTAGAAAAACTTAGTTATCGAAAAGTTTTCTGTAGAAAAACTTTGTTATCGAAAAGTTTTCTGTAGAAAACCGTTGTTATCGAAAAGTTTTTTATAGAAAACCGTTGTTATCGAAATGTTTTCTATAGAAAAACTTTATTATCGAAAAGTTTTATATAGAAAAACTTTATTATCGAAAAGTTTTCTATAGAAAAGCTTTGTTATCGAAAAGTTTTCTATAGAAAACTGTTGTTATCGAAAAGTTTTCTATAGAAAACTGTTGTTATCGAAAAGTTTTCTGTAGAAAACTGTTGTTATCGAACAGTATTCTATAGAAGAACTTTGTTATCGAACAGTTTTCTATGTAAAAACTTTGTTATCGAACAGTTTTCTATAGAAAAACTTTGTTATCGAACAGTTTTCTATAGAAAAACTTTGTTATCGAACAGTTTTCTATAGAAAAACTTTGTTATCGAAAAGTTTTCTATAGAAAAACTTTGTTATCGAAAAGTTTTCTATAAAAAAAATTCTGTTATCGAAAAGTGTTGTATAGAAAAACTCTATTGTCGAAAAGTTTTCTAAAGAAAAACTTTATTATCGAACAGTTTTCTATAGAAAAACTTTGTTATTAAAAAGTTTTCTTTTGCTTGCCAGATGGCAAATTTTGAAACCCCTAAATCGATAACCTGATATTATCGATAAACAAATTGTTGAAACAAAAAATACAAGAAAAATCTTAAAACAAAAATAAATGACTCAAACAGCTCAGCTTAACATTGAAACCAAACCCAGTTTAAGATTGAAAAAAGATTTAAAGAAATACAAAAATTATCGGCTATAATGTTTTTAAAACAAAAGCTTTAAGCTACAGCTTTAACAAAACCTATTAAATTCACTATTATCTACAGCATCATCATCATCACCATCAGCATCAGTAACAGTAGCTGAATCATTAATCATTGTCTTGGAGTGTTTTTTTTTTCATTTTAATTTTTTTTGTTTTATTTGTTGCCTTTGCTTATGGTTATAAATGTTATATATTGCTATCGCTTTTTTATTTTTATTTATAATAAATTTTTAATTAGTTAAATAATCTCAAAAAAGAAAAAAAAAAGAAACGTAAAAAAATAAAATTTGAAATCTTTAGGGTTTTAGCTACGGGTATTAGGAACCAGTTTTTCTAATTTTATGAATTTAAATAAATTTCAATTTAAGGGAGTTTAAGTTATAATGGATTATACCTACGAGAGTTTTTTTTATATAATTAATGGTATCAAAAAATTGTTGATCAGATAAGTAATGAATTCAAATGGTTCGATCCGCATCTTATGGAATAATTATCAAAAAACTCAAAGAAATTTATTGTTCGTTGATTTCAAAAGCGCCTTCGAATTTCCAAATCATTAATGAAGTGTACAAAGAAGTAAATTTATTAAAACCACAATATAATGCAGAATTCTTCTTACATACATAATTGGTTATTACAACCATTCAGTCAGGATTACGACCTAATTTCTCACACAACTTATGTTGTGTGTGTTAATTTTATACATTAGTGGTAGTGCCTACAGTTTAAAGTCGACTCCGAACGACAGATTTTTGAGAAACTTTTCATGGCAATTTTCAATTTACTCTCAGAGTTTTTGCCAGAAATCTGCTGAGAGTAACTCGCCGAAGAAATACTTTTTGTATTTTATTTTGATGTCTGGCCTGGGGCTCGAACCCTGGCTTTTCGTCTAATAAGCCAACGCACTATCTACTAGACCACGGCGGCTTCAGAATTCTTCTTAGTGCCGATTTTTACAAAAATTTAAATTTAGTGGATGTTTTGCAAAGAATCCTTTTTCCTTACACATTTTTGTAGTTTGCTACGCTCAGGCATGCCAGCCTTTAAACGTGGAGAATTTGATTGATTCGATATATCCAGACGATATTGCAATGATTTTTGTTTTACAGAGGCATGGGCAAAGTAAAATGAATGACAATAGCATACTTGAAGTGACTAGGACTAATCTAGGCCTTACAATTGCATTTCCAATTTAAAACTCCACAGAAAAAGGAGATGACTTGCCAAAAGTAGTAATGGATTTAGTACGCTCTCTGCGGAAACATTCCCATAATATTGCAAGAGAAACTTTAGACTGAAACTAACAAAGGGGCTGGTCTGGTTGTTATGGCAGAAGTTCTTGGTGCAGAAGTCTGACTAACAAATTAAAGCCTGTGAGAGAAGGTCTTAGTTGAGCGCAGGCATTAGCTAGAAAACTTAGTAAATTTTAAGAATTTTATACTCTTTGCATCTCGTACTACAGACATACATTATTTACCATAATATTGCCAGGCAAACAAAAAAGAGATCGCCCCAAAATTTCTTGGAGTGGAAAATTGACCAAAGAAATAAAGTCTATAAATGAAGATCTTAAATCATAGTAAATTGAAGGGAAGATATGGCACTTTGCGTCTTTTATACAGTGCTATATACCTACATTACTAGCCATTATAACCCTTTAATCATGATTCTTTGGTGGGCTATACCCCGAAAGAAATTCTAATTTATTGCAGTTTCTTTTTCCTTGAATAATCTGTTATAAAACTATAAATCTTTATCATTTTCCAATAGAACTTATAGTAAAATATGATTAATTATTTTTAAAATAATATTTTATATTTATTTAATATATTTCAATAGAAATTTTTATCGATTTATTGCTTAATTAACTTGTATTAGTCGAGATATCTATCGTAGTTTTATTCTTTTTTTATTAATTCCACAACAATTATTTATGAAATCAATTTCCGCAAATTCTGCATTCAAAAAGAGAACAACAGTTAAAATCAATGCTCATTACATTAGCACCCACACATACATACCTACTCCCTCAATACACTACTGCTTTAGCATGGCAATCAACAAGAAAAAAAAACTTGTTTTTCTTTTCTAAACACATACACAAGCAACATTAATACTTGTTGGTTGCTGTAATTGAAAGCCTTTGGCTGCTATAGAGAATATTTGTGAGTGGGTGGCAGTGACTGTGTGTGAGAGAGAGCGTGGGAGAGAGTAAGGAATAGAGTGTAAAAACATGTTGTGTTTATAAATTGAAGACAATAAAAATCGCGTGAGTTTTAAAGGATTTTCTTCTTGAGGTTTTGCTGGCTTAAATGTTGTTGTTAAACAATAACGAATGAATGGAAAATAAAAAGTAAACGTATGTTATAGAAAGAAAGAAAGAGAGAGAGAGAGCAGAAGAAGAATAAAGGAAATGTTTTGTGTGTGTATGATGATCACAGGAAACACTTAAAGTCAATAGTTAAAATCCTGTTGTAGAAACGTTGGAAATAAGAACAAAAAAAACTAAGAAATAAAAATAGAGAAAGGAATCAACAATTTAATATTGAAAAAAGAAAAGGTAAGGGTATCATTTTGCACACACTATAATCTGTTGAAAACAGGGTATAGAGTACTATACAGCCAGCTATGCTTGCCTTGTATATCCGGGTTATAAACAAAACCACCCCTGAGTAAACATTACATTACAACAAAGCTTTTATTAAATATTTAACTATAAAACTTGCTGTCTGTCTATCGAACTGTCTGTCTGCAATTTTATTTTTCTATGCATAAATTAATTTGTTATAGCTGCCACTGGAGGAGGGTATTATTAGGTTCTAATTTTAGCATAGACTTACTGTGTACGAGTATGTCTGTAGCTTAGCTGGAAGTTATTTGATTGAGATTGTATCAAATTTGCTTGTAAGTTAAGTAACATGCTTTCCATTTTTAATTAATTGATTACAAAAATAGTTTATCCTGCTGCTGCTGAAGAGCCAGCAAACTAATGAATTTTAATTACCGGGTTTTAGTTTTATGAAGACTTCCTTTTACTTCCTCTTTTTCTTCAATATGTATTCATTTGCATGTCGTTTTATTGATATTTATTAAGTCTTGTTATTATTATTATTAGCTTTTAAGCATATGTTAACAACTTTTTTTTATTATGCAAAGAAATAAAATTTAATTTTCCTTTTTCTCTTTCCATTTTCTTTTTCTTTTTGCAGATTAATTTTCATTGAATTCAATAAAACTTGGAAAATTTAAAAGGTAAACTTTTTTAATACAAATTTCAAAGGCTCATAATTTAATATTCAAAGACCTATTTTTTTTATTATAATTTGTATTGTTAATTAAAAAATTATAAATAATTAATATTGTTTTCGTAAATATTCAGCAAACAATTAATTTCATTGAAAATGAAACTTTGATTTCTATTAAAACAGGGGCTCAGAGTTCATTAACCCAAGTCAGAGGTTCTCGAACCATGTCCATGTAGTGCACTAAAGTAAAAATTAAAGCTTTGAAGTTTTCTAACAAACAACATTTTTATAGCAGTTTGAAGGCTAGAAGATAGTGTTTAATCTCTTCGAACAAAATACCTCAGCTCATCTTATTGTCAACTTTAGAACCTTCCGGATAGACTTCTACAGAATGCCTAGAGTACACTATGTTAAAGGAAAAGTTTTCCCTTCTTAGAATATTAGTCCTATGAAAACCATTCTCATTCAGAGTTTGGAGATCCTAGATTAGAATAAGCGAGTGTCCAGAGGAAAAATCCTAAGAAAACTATTTTCATTCATTGCTTGCAGATCCTACATAAGGATGAACGAGTGTCCACAGAAAACAATGTATTAGCACGGCAGGGTATTAAGTCGCAGTGTAATAATTGTTGCCTGTGCCCTGGTAAGCATTCTATATAGCAACCATTTAAGCTTTCTTGAAGAAATATGCGACATTCGTTAACAAGCTTGGATCACGTTCGCAAGCATATTGCTGTGATATATCACACACATACATACATAATTGGTCATTACAACCCTTTAGTCAGGACTACGACCTAGTTTTTCACACCACTTATGTTGTGTGTGTTAATTTTATACATGAGTGGTGAGACCGACAGTTTAAAGTCGACTCCGAACGACAGATTTTTGAGAAACTTTTCATGGCAATTTTATTTACTCTCAGAGTTTTTGACAGAAATCTGCTGAAAGAAAGTCGCCGAAGAAATACTTTTTGTATTTTGTTTTGATGTATGGTCTGTGGCTCGAACCCTAGCTTTACGTCTAATAAGCCAACACACTACCTACTAGACTACGGCGACGGCTGTGATATATCACTTCCTTTTATATAAAAGTTGCCAGTTTATTATTTAAAATTTTATTTCTTTTAAATTTTCTGTCAAACAACATTTTTGAAGAGTTTTCTACAGTTTTAGAAATTTGTTTACTGGTGATATATCACTTACCCTAGACATACATCATTTAATCGTAACTATGTTTATCGTTTTAGTACTTATTATTCTATTGTGTTGCTTTTTTAAGGCAGTTTCAAAGCTTTTTTTGTCTCCAACATTATAAATCAGGTAATAGTGATAGCAATATAGTGATATATCATAGGTTTTATCTAATATTTGAAAATTTCAGTTTCTAACCATTTTTCTGGGCAGTTTTCTTCCCGTCCACTAATGCGGATAATTTTTGTGATAATGTATCACCACGTTGCAGTGATAAATCTCTAACTTTTTGGAAACTTTATATTTTCATACTTCAAATTTGTCTATTTCTTCTGCTGGCATAATTTTAAAGGTGTTTATCTATTACCAGTATAAAAATACGTTTTTCCTTGCAATATATCACTCTTACCTAGTGATATATCATTACATTTTCTGTAAAGGTTAAATTTTAATATTTCAAATTTGTTTATTTCGTTTTTTCGTATAAATTGAAAGTTTTTTTTTCTGTTACCAGCACTCAGAAATTATTTTCTTTGTGATATATCACTCTTACCTAGTGATATATCATTAAATTTTCTGTAAACATTAAATTTTAATATTTCAAATTTGTTTATTTCGCACTTCTAGTGATATATGATTACCTTTTATCTAAAAGTTTTCGTTTTTTCGTATTTAAAATTGCAAAATTTTAATACAAATTCATAAATTTTTCATACGCCATCTAACTGCCACCATGATAATCTTTATGTTCAGTGATAAATTTCCATCACTGTCTTAATAAAACCAAAAAAAAAGCGAAAAATATCTCCCTTCTTTTTTTTGTATGCTTCATGCTTTCTAAAGGGTGTGATTATTTTACAAACATTGTTGAATTTTGAAGTGTAGAAATGCTATTTGTCTTCTTCTTCTTCTTCTATTTTTGCTCTCAAAAGAATTCCCCTATTTTTTGTACATTCTTTTTTTTTTGACATATGGTGTGTGATTTTTTGAACCCTTCATCTCTTGGTTCTACTAGTGTTGCTGTTTCCTTTCCTTTTCTTCTTTCTAGCTATCTGGTTAAAGCAAGTGTTACTCACTCTTAGCATTGCTGAGGAGAGAAAAAAAGTTCATTAAACTTTACTTTTATGACTTCTACTCATATTTTAACCTTTTTTTGTGTGTTTTTGTGTTATTTTTTTTAAAATTTTTTTTGCAATTTTTTCTATTTTCTTTTAAGACAGGGAGATAGGGTTAAATGTACAGTAAAGCCTTGATAGAGACAACGACGAGAATAAACAATAAAAATGAAATTTAATTGTAAGACTTTAATCTACGTTAAGTTTAATAGTAAGTATGTTGGTCAGATAATGCTAGCTTGTGTGATGGAACTGGGATCGTAGGTCAAAGGTTAAGCCCATTCTTAAAGCACAGCTTAATGTCAACAGCTCCTGTAGAAAGTCATTTCGACTTCAAAATAAATCTTTCTCTACCGGTAATGTTTTAGTTTAAAATTCAATAACTCCAGCTTGTTTACAGCAAGAATCTGATACTAACACAAATAGCGTGTGTTCCTCCTCTTAATATCAACAGTTTCTTCAGAAATTATTCGAGGAAATGCTTTCTAAGAAAGCAGTGTTCTATGGGAGATTTATGTAAAGAAGGCTACCTTCTTTAGATCATTTAAGCAGAGCCATGCCTTCAAGATGACGTTCGAGACGTACTTGAGGTACTTGAGATTTTTTGGGAAAAATCCCACCACCAACCCAGCATTACACCGCTTTCTATAAGGCCTTGATCTTCATCTGAAAAACACTCAGTAGTGGTCAGGCAGCCTAAAGGAAGTGTAATGTTCGCTACTGTCGTAGCATAGTAGATAGTGTGTTGGCTTATTTGACGCTTGATCGTGGTTTGAACCCCATCTCAGACATCTCGAACAAAGTAAAACACGAAGAAAAAATATTTCTTTCAGCGACCTTCTCTCCGCGGTCTTCTGGCAAAAATTCTGCCATGAAAAGTTTCTCAAAATTGTCGTACGGAGTCGACATTAAACAGCAGGTTCCGTTACTCAAGGATAAAATTACCACGTATAGCATGGGTAGTGGAACAAGCGAGGTTGTAATCCTAACTAAGCAATTAATTAAGTAAAGTCTGAAACCTTAAAAACATTACCGCGTATCTTCGGTTCATCAGCCGAGAGGTACATAGTTGAGGTCCTAAAATCCAATCTTCTATCGCGAAAAACTTTACAGCCGGGTTTGGAATGAGAATTTTCCGAAATCCTGATGTATTTCTGTAAGCTAGTTCTGGCCGTAAGCTAGTAGACGTAAAGCCAGGGTTCGAGCCCCAGGCCAGACATCAAAACAAAATACAAAAAGTATTTCTTCGGCGATATCCTCTCAGCGGATTTCTGGCAAACACTTTGAGCGTTAAAATAAAAATTGCCATGAAAAGTTTCACAAAAATCTGTCGCTCGGAGTCGACTTTAAACTGTAGGTCCCGCCACTCATGTATAAAATTAACACACACAACATAAGTGGTGTGAGAAACTAGGTCCGTAATCCTGATTGAAGGGTTGTAATGATCAATTATGTATGCATGTAGTTTCGAAGGACCATAGCATTCTAATGAGAAATGCTTTGGCCAACAGGGTATGTTTAAATAATTACTAGGGCTGTTGAATTATTTAAAAAGTCTTGGAGATTTCGAATTTCTTGGTATATGAGCTTGCAATTCATTTTGTTATTTGGGTATCTTTACCGTTTGCCTTTTTGGCTTATTGGGTTAAAAATTAATCCTTTTGGGAATTTTTATAACAATTTAAAAGAAAACGTATCATAGTCTAGTATTCTGCATATCCTTTTGTTTATTTTTTTCTCTTTCTCTCTATGTTTTCCTTCTATCGTTTCTGTCACTACAAATTGTGTCAGGCTTTTAGAATGTCTCCCTGGTTGCTAAGGCTTTAATGCTGCTGCTTCATGCCACAAACGTATTGTGGCAGCTGATGAATGCCAAAATGAATATGTGAGCAGGAATGAATGAATGAAACGATGGAAAAGGATAAAAAATGCTTTTAAAATTATTAAAGTTTTCCGGGTTAAAATGATAAAGAACCACAACCACACAGCAGGAACCCTTAAATATTCTAACCAAAGGCGTTAACAAATATGGAAGACAAAAATATTAAAAAAAAAAATTTATTTTAATTTTAATAAAAACACAATGAACTTTTAACTCAAATGAAAAACACAACAGAACAGAACAGAATATTTTTTTTTGTTGTTCTTCTCATAATTAATTAAAATATTTATAAAAAATATAAACAATCAGTTTAAAAGTCATTGACTTTCAAAAACAAAATGAGAAAAAAATAACAACCAAAACAGAGCTTTTGGCATGAGATTTCCATGTTTTGCCAAGACCAATAACCAGACTTCTACAACAACAACAACAACAACAACAACTTTTATTTCACCAAGATTATTAAACTTGGCGAAAAAAAGTGCCTTTGACTGTGTGACTAAACGCTCGTACGCACACTCTCTTTCACTGACTCAGACGCTTCAAAACTGACGTCAAATATCATGCCGGGTTTGGGTAATTTAAACTGAAATTAGTTTGTGTTGCTTTTATGGCTTAAATTTCATAAGAACCATTAAAAAAAACACACACAAAAACTTACACAGGTTTAGCAATGAAGAGTGTTTTGTCCCCCTCCTCACGCACCAACTTTTTCTTTATTTCTTTACGCAATTGCTACAAATTAAAGACCGAGTAAGCTACTGCTGTTTAAAAACTCATAAAAATAAAGTGTTAAACAATTTTTTTTTTATTATTTTTCCAAGTATTTTGGTTTCTATTTTTACAATTTTTTTTTGCTTCTTTTCAAGTCATATTAAATGGTGATGCCACCACCAGTCAGTCAGCCAAGCCAGCCAGCCATCACCATTATATCCAGTAATGCTTACAAATTCTGTGTTAGATAATCAGCTTGTACAAGGTGATTATGATCGCTTCTATTATTTAAAGAGAATTTTAAAATAGACACACACACACAGACATAGTGACAGACTGCTGATAGACAGGTAGAGATATACCGTAATGCTAACACTATATTTAGAAGCTTTTGTAAGGTTAAAACAATTACAAGTTCGAGGAAGTAAATTAAAGAAAAAAAAATAAAAATAGTTGGTAGTAAAAGTTTTTAATTTCTTTTATTAAGAGAAAATACTAACAAAAAAGACAGAAAAAAAGTACTCAATAAAGTACCAAAAAAGGTACCAAAATGGTACTAAAAAAAAGACCCCAGAAGTAGTAATAAAGGACTAAAAAAGTAGTAAAACTTTTAATTTCTTCTGTTAGCGGAAAATATTAACAAAAATAGACAAAAAGTACTCAACAAAGCACCAAAGTTAGTAACAAAAAAGTACGAAAAAAGTACCCAAAAAAGGACTCCAGAAGAACTAATAAAGGACTAAAAAAGTAGTAAAAGTTTTAATTTCGTCTATTAGCGGAAAAATATTAACAAAAAATAGACAAAATGTACTCAATAAAGCACCAGAATTAGTAACAAAAGAAGTAGCAAAAAAGGTACCCAAAATAGTAATCAAAAAGGACCCCAAAATAAGTAATAAAGGACTAAAAAAGTAGTAAAAGTTTTAATTTCTTCTATTAGCGGAAAATATTAACAAAAAATAGACAAAAAGTAATTAATAAAGTACCAAGATTGGTAACAGGAAAAGTACCAAAAAAAGTACGCAAAATAGTACTAAAAAGGACTCCAGAAGAAGTAATAAAGGACTAAAATTGATAGTAAAAGTTTGAATTTCTTCTATGAGCGAAAAATGTTAACAAAAAATAGACAAAAAGTTCTCAATAAAATACCAGAAATAGTAACAAAAAAGTTCCAATAAAATAACTACCCAAAAAAGTACTCAAAAAAGGGCCCCAGGAGAAATAATAAAGGACTAAAAAAGTAGTAAAAGGGTTAATTTCTTCTATTAGCGGAAAATATTAACAAAAACTTTTTGTCTACTCAATTAAATACCAGCGTTAGTAACAAAAAAGTACCCAAAAAAAGACTCAAGAAGAAGTAACAAAGAAAGTAAAAACGGTAGTAAAAATTTTAACTTTCTTCTATTAACAGAAAATATTAACAAAAAGCACAAAAAAGCACGCAATAAAGTACCAGAAATAGTACCAAAGATGTACTAAAAAGTACCAAAGTAGCAAAAAAAAGTAAAATAAAGAGATAAAAAGATAGTAAAAGTTGTAATTTCTTCTAGTAACTGAAAGAAAACATGTAATCTAGAAAAGTATCACAAACAGTACCAAAAATAGTACCAAAAAGCACTAAAAAGTACCCAAAATAGATCAACGAAAAAAATAGAAACAGAGATAAAAAAGTTTGTAAAAAATTTAGTTGCTTCTAGTAACTGAAAATTAAAGAAACATATAATCTAGAAAAGTACCAAGAATAGTACTCAAAAGTACCGAAAAAGTAACATAATGTAATTAAAAAAGCTAGTAAAAGTTTTTTCTTCGACTAATAAAAAATATAAAAAAATACAAAAAGTACTCAGTAGCAAGAATAGTACCAAAAAGTACAAAAAAGTACCGTAAAGAGGATTAAAAAAGTAGCGTAAAGCGGAATCAAAAAGAAGCAATAAAGAAATACAAAATTAGTAAAACTTTTGGTTTCTTTTAGTAAGTAAAAATAAGAGCAAAATATATAATCTGGAAAAGTACTAAAAATAGTTTTTAAAAAGTACCAAAAAAGTGAAATAAAGTAATACAAAAAGATAGTTAAAGTTTTCTTGTTTAGACTAATACAAAATTAAAATTAAAAAGGAAAATACAAAAAGTACTCAGTAACGAACTAAAAATAATACCAAAATAGTACCAACAAAGCACCATAAAAAAGACTTAAAAAGTAATAACAAAGAATTAAAAACTGGTAGTAAAAATTATAATTTCTTCCAGTAAGCGAAAAAAGAAAAACCTATAATCCAGAAAAGTACCAAGAATTACACTAAAACTAGTAATAAAAAGTACCAAAAATATCATTAAAAATTACTAAAAAAGGGCAATAAAGTAGTAGAACAGTTAGTAAAACTTTTGTTCTTCGACTAACTAAAATTAAAAAATAAAATGCAACAAGTACTTAGTAACAAATAAAAAATAGTACCAAATTGGCACCAAAAAATAGTACCATAAAAAGGACCCAAAATATAATATTCAAGAAATAAAAATTGGCGGTAAAAATTTCAATTTAATTTAGTAATCAAAAAAGAAAACTTATAATCAAAATAAGTACCAAGCACTAAATATAGTATTAAAAAGTACCAAAACAGTACAGAAATGGCATTAAAAAGTACCAAAAAAAGTGAAATAAAGTAATGAAAAACGTATTAAAACTTTTTTCTTCGATTAACTAAAATTAAAAATGAAATACTACAAGTTTTTACTAACAAACCAAAAATAGTACCAAATTGGCACCAAAAGAAAAAAGTACCAAAAAGTACCCTAAAAAAGGAATTATAGTAAAAAATTTAATTTCTTCCAGTAGTTGAAAAAAAGAAAGAAAAGGAAAATCTATAATCAAGAAAAGTACCAATAAATATATCAAAATAGTATTAAAAAAGTACCAGAAAAAAATTTAAATTAATTAATAAAAAAATGTAGTAAAAGGTATTTAGATTAAAGTCCGAAAGAAAAAAAATAATTTTTTTTAAATTTAAATTTAAAAATTCAAGAAATGTTTACAGTTGCAGTACCGTTTTCCTCCCGTTTGCTTAAAGGAAATACGGTATTTTAGTACTTTTGCGTAATAAATGTGCTTTTTTTGGAGAATTTTTTTATTTCATTTAATAATTCATTTCTATTCACTAGTTAGTGTATAAATGAATGCATGCATATGAATGCATATAAATGCAAATGCATAATTAGGCATTTATTTGTGTTTTTCATGTATTACATGAATACACTTCCTTCTTTATTATTTTTTTTGTTGCTTTTTTTCAAAATTAATGAATATGCATAGGAAATTTACAATAACAGCAATAATAATATTGTAATAATAATAATAACAACAACAACGATAGCATAAACATTAAAAATCATTTACAAAAAAAAAAAATAATGTTTGACAATTTGTGGCAAAGCCCAAGTCAAGTCATGGCACAGAGAATGGCAAAGTAATTGTTAAGCGCTCCCCTCCACTCTAACTCGTTACGAATAATCAGCATTTCCTATGGGAAACCATGTGAAAAACATGTTTTTGAAAAAAAAATAATAATGGGGATCTACAACAACAAATATATGTTATTGTTGTTGTAATATTCCCCCATTTGCTATTAACAAACAACAACTCAAAACATTTGTTATAAAAGAAGGGGGTTCTACTCTTCTGAATTTAATTCTTTTGTACACGTACACAGGATTTTTCTAAACCAACCAAACCAATACAACTCAGTTTGTAAAGAGGGGGGACCAGGCCCTCTTTTTTTATGCTATAATTCATCCATAATTTCATAGGATTTTTAAGGGGATTTCTTACTGGTTTTGGTTTAATGCTTCGTTTATTTTATGCTCGTTTTCGATGGCAGGCATTCAAATGCATTCATCACTTTTGATTTTTTTTTGCTCCCCCCTCCTCTCTATATAAAAATGTATTTTACTTTGTGGTGACATTGTTGTTGTTGTATTTTGTATTATAATATAGTTATTGTTGTTGTTTTCTCCTTCTAAACTTAATATTACCGCGTCACACTTTGTTGACTTCTATTTAGTCAACCGCCCGCCCTACAACAGCCTATACGTACGTATGTATACACTATGTAATGTATGGCATGCAACATTTTACTTCTACAATTCAAATAAATTTTATTTTTTCTTCTTCTTGTTTTTAATTGCAATCACATACAAATGAGCATAAAAATTAAATTTTTACTTTTAATACCTAAAAGTGCGGTAAATTAAAAACAGAAACCGAAACAGAAAAAAAAAAGAATTCATTTCCATCAGAGGTTTTCTATTACAAGCAGCATTACACGCGGTATGATTTCAATTTCATTTTCTTTTAATTTCTCACACGACTGACTTGCCAAGCAGCAGCATAATTGTTTAACGTGTTACGTTTGGTAGTTGTGTCGAGCATTAAATCAGGGAAAGTTTTGCATACCGAAGACGTAAGAATTCTTAAGTAATCCAAAAAGTTTTCATTCATTAGTTCGTAGTAGTACTAAAGTGCAGGAAAACACTTTTTTGGTACTTTTTCCGTTCGACATCGATCGAAATAAATGGTAGTCAGAAGGGACAAAGTGTGGGTTTCGCGGCATTTAAGGTAAAACTAGCCATCCATAGTTTTTTAAAATAGTTTTTGAACGGCACCGCAACATGAGGCTGAGCGTTAGGTTAGGTTAGGTTGGAGTGGTAGCCTTGATGCCAAAAGCTCACTTGAGCACTCGTAGCGCCGTTGTGATCGCAACATAAGCATTGCTTGATGGAAATTATATCCTCTCGCTTGGCTGCATATTCAATGAGTTTTGCAGACAATGCCCGCTTAAAAGGAATTAATTGGTATCTGTACAGACCTCTCGTAATATTCCGACCCGAATATAGCAGCTCATAATAGATCACATCCTTCTGAATCCATCAAATACAGTGCATTTCCTTGGTGCAATGGATATTCTACTCCAACACATATGTTTTCTTAAGCTTGTGCTTGTGGTAATGAAGTAATTTTGTTTCGCCTGTAACAATTCGATGCTGAAATGATCACTTTTTAGAACAATCCTAAGACATTCAAAGTCGTCTTTCAATGCCTTCCTTCTGTAGTTCATGTGACATCCAATTTCCTTGGTTTTGAAAGAATTCTGCTGATTTTAAACCCCTTGAAATGGTTGCTTGAAATGCGACTAATGACAGTGCAAGCCTTTCTAGATGTTTGACACGAATTTTGATCGATTAAGGTTTCCAATTTATGATCGTCAAACTCCTTATTTTGGCTTTGAAAGGCGCAAACCACTCGATACACTGTGTTTTTAATAGAGCGTGCTTACTGCATAGTTCCCCAATCAAACCCAATGGCTCGCATTTGCAGTTTCCTTTACAAAAGAGTAGCTCAACTGCACTTTTCGCAGAGGCAGTTATTTATCGCTAGTTTGATTGCGAAAAAATCGCAAGAGAGGTGAATTACAATTCTCTTCTCTTCATTTCTCTGTAGTTTCTGCAGAAATCATTCGATAGCTTTATTGCATTTGCTACAAAATATATCTCTGAAGAGAATCTTTGCATGCATCATTACAGCCCTTAAGCTAGGATTATGACCTAGTTTCTCACACCACTTATGTCGTGTGTGTTAATTTTATACATGAGTGGCGAGACCTTTAATTTAAAGTCGACTCCGAACGACAGATTTTTGAGAAACTTTTCATGGCAATTTTATTTATGCGCAGAGTTTTTGCCAGAAATCTGCTGAGAGGAACTTGACAAAGAAATATTTTTTCATATTTCGTTCTCGTTGGAGATCTCTGGCCTAGAGGGGGGGGGGGTGTTTTGAACCGAGACCTCACGTCTAATAAGCCGACATACTAGACTACGGCGACATACATTTTTTTAAAACGTTGTTCACAACGTGCGCCGCAGACTTTTTCACTTTAAACTCTGCGGGGAATTGATTGTCTTAACTTCCTTGGAGTATAAATATTCAATCCATGCCAGTATCCAGTCCTGCACAGACACTGACTAGTATTAGTTGCTGTAATTTTATGGTGAACGTACGCCGGAAAGAGAACTAAGACTGTATCCGGGGTTGGCATAGAATTTCATACAACTACAGTAACAATAATGCAGGCGTTTCTTTGTGTCCGCCTTATCGAGTCGAGGTTAAATCTCCAAGATAAGTATAAAAACTGAGGTAAAGATCCAACAAGTAAGGCAGTCTTCTCCCCAATACTTTATAACAAGCGTAGACGATAATGGAGGCTTTGGTTCGCTTGCAATAAGTTGGTACTTTTGGTAGCATTTGGTACTTTTGGTAGCAATTGGTACTTTTGGTACCAAAATTTAGTACAAAATTTTTAAAAACAATTTACAAAAAGTGGCTTTTTTAAAAGTACTTTTTCTAAAATTAAAAAGTACTTGTTCAAAAATTAAAAAGTACTTTTTCAAGAATTAAAAAGTACTTCTTCAACAATTAATTCTACAAAGAGTGCTCTGAAATTTATTACAAAGTTTTTAAAAACAATTTACAAGAATTAGCTTTTTTAAAAGTACTTTTTCGAGAATTAAAAGTACTTTACAAAATTTTTAAAAGTAATTTAATATTCAAGAATTAAAAAGTACTTTTTTAAGAATTAAAACTTTACAAAATTTTAAAAACAATTTACCAAAAGTTTCTTTTCTAAAAGTACTTTTGGTACCTTCTGTACCTTTGGTACTATTTTATGTACCATAAATTTTATTAAGGATACCATTTGAATTTATTTTTTTACTAGTACTTTTTTTCAAAAAGTACAATACTACAATTAGGTTAAATTTAATTCGGCCAACAGCCTTCTTAAGATGTCTTCTTAAAGCAAAAAGTATCACAATTTTATTTTAAATCATTTTAACCCAATTATTTCTTAAATTTTTTTCTTTTCTTTAAACTTCTGTTAAAGCGATGAGTAAGTAATTCACGTTCTTTTCTTTTTTGTTAATTTGATTGTTAAAATTTTTTTTATTTTAATTTTATCGGCACTTTCTTTGTGTGCCAAAGTATTAAAAATAAATTATTCAAACGCGTTCAAAACATTAAGAGAATGATGCTAAGAATGTTGAGAATGATGCTGATAACGATGATGGTGATGATGAAGAAAAACATCTTTTTTCGGTTAACACACATACTACTTTACATACATTAACACTGTTATTAGCACTTTTCTGTTAGTATTGCCATCTTTTGTTTTTGTGCTCATTTTCATTTAAAAACAACAACAACAACGATAACACAACACTAACATTCAGAAAAATGTGCAATTAAATCTGCTGCCAAATAGACGTCAAGTTTTTGTCTCTTCTTTTTCTTTTTCTTGTTGTTTTTTTATTTTTTATTGCACTTTGGCAACACAACAATTGTAACAATTGTTACCTCATCTTATAAAAAAAAAAAACAAGAAAATGTTATCAAATCAAATAAAATAAATTTGAAAATTAAATTTATTTTCATTTTTTATATTTAAATTTAGAATTACAAAGAGACTCACAGACACACTGTTGTCACATTGTCACAGATAAAGAGTGATACGCTGGTTTAAAATATGTGCCACATACAATTGGCAAACAAATTCAAGCGTTACTAACCAATAAAAAATTAAAAAAAACAACTTCATAGGTTGAGGAGGGAAAAAACGAAAAAAAATTTGGTACTAAAATTTAATACTTAATTACAAAGTAAAAGTACTTTTTCAAAAATTATTTCTAAAAAAGGACTCTTTGAAATTTATTACAAAATTTTTAAAAAGAATTTACAAAAGTGGCATTTTTAAAAGTACTTTTTCAAGAATTAAAAAGTACTTTTTTAGAAAGTACAAAAGAATCGAGAATTAATTTTATAAAAAGTACTCCTTGAAGTTTATTACTAAATTTTAAAAACAATTTACAAAAATTAGGTTTTTTAAAAGTACTTTTTCAAGAATTAAAAAGTACTTTTTTAGAAAGTACAAAAGAATCGAGGATTAATTTTATAAAAAGTACCCCTTGAAGTTTATTACTAAATTTTAAAAACAATTTACAAAAAGGGGTTTTTTTAAAAGCCCTTTTTCGAGAATTAAAAAGTACTTTTTGAGAAAGTACAAAAGGATCGAGAATAAATTTTATAAAAAGTACACCTTGAAGTTTATTACTAAATTTTAAAAACAATTTACAAAAAGAATATTTTTTAAAAGTACTTTTCCAAGAATTAAAAAGCACTTTTTCAAAAATTAAAAAGTACTTCTTAAAATGTACCTTTTTAAAAAGTCCTTTTTTAGTAAGTACCTTGTCGCATGTTTTAATTATTTCGTAATATGAGTTTAAATTTTCTGAAATATGTACTATATCTTCCTTCCAAAAGTACGTTTTTCATTATAAAAACTACGTACTTTTAAGAAAAATTTTTCTAGCATCCTTTCTCTAAATGTGCTCTTTTGAAAATTCTTTTTGAAATGCTCTCTTAAAGTTCTTTCTTAAAAAAATACCTTTCAAAAAAGTACTTTTAAAAAGGCTCCTTTTAAAAAAAATAGCTTTTAAAAAGCACTATTTGAAAAAAGTCCTTTTAAAAAGTATGTTTTAAAAAGTACTTTTTAAAAACTACCTTTTAAAAATGGACCTTTTACAAAAAAAGAGCCTCTTTAAAAAGTACCTTTTAAAAAAAGTGCCTTTTACAAAAAAATGCCTTTTTAAAACTACCTTTTAAAAAGTACCTTTTAAAAAGTACCTTTTAGAAAAGAACCCTTTTAAAAAGTAACTTTTAAAAAGTACCTTTAACAAAAAGTATGTTTTACAAAAAGTACCTTTTAAAATGTACTTGTTTTCTTCTTCTTGATTTTCTTATTCTTAACGGTCGCCTAAAATAAACACCCCAGAAACGATTTACAAAAACTCTCAGCTTTCGTTTAAGTTTTCAGACTGATTAGTGTTGCTATATATGCGAATAATTTTTAGCACCTTATCTGCTGTGAGTATGTTTGTTTTAAAATTATTTTGGCTGCACGGCGAGTTCTTATTAGAAAAAAATGAAAATTTTAAAACTTTTTCCAACTCTTTTGCTATGCATTTGGCTGTCAAATTCTATACGAAAATGTTTTCCTTCTTTTTGTTTCTTTAAAACAACACTTATCGGCAACTAACACCCGAGCAGCAGCAAAGTCATAATATTGTAACCCAGTTTGTTTTTTTTGTGTCTTTTTATTTTCTTCTATTGCTGTTGTTGTTATTATGTTTATTGTTTTACTTCGTTGTTATCTGCCTTTAGACAGATGTGTGTATGTGTATTTGTAAGTGTAAGTGTGTGTTTGGTGTGGTAATTGTGGTGCAAATTGGTTACTCTTTAATAAATTGAAATGTTTCTTATTGTTGTCGGGTTTTCTTCGTCTGCTGCTATAGCTGCTGCTGCTGCTGCTCCCCTTTAAAAACAAACTCTATTGCAGTAGTAGTCGTCTATTCAAGATAAGAAGTTTTTCCCTCTACGGTTCGCTTAATATGGGGGTCCGTATGTATGTACATTTAAAAATAAATAAAACAGCTGTTAACACGTGTTTAACAATGCAGTTGTTGTTCGATTGTTTTGTCTGCTTCTTTTTCTTCTTCTCCTTTAGAGCAATAAGAAACTCTTTAATCAAATTGAAAAACTAACACACCCTAGTTTGGCGTAATTATGTTCAACCTTATCCATCATTTTAAAGTGAATGGGGTTATGGAAATCAATTTTATTCGTTCAGTTTTAAAAGACAACCGTTTTAAAATTTATTGTGTAACAACAACTTATTTACAAAATAATATTGTAAGACGTTGTAATTGATGTTTAATGAGCGATTATTTAACGGTTTTTATACGAATAAAATTTTTAATCGTTTGAAATTTTACTTAAAATGATATTTTTGTCCATACAGAGAGCCTTGTAAATATTTCAATTTAATTTATATTATTTTTTTTGGCGATTTTGAAACCGGTTACGCAATAATTTATTCGAATATTTTCTTTGAAAAACCTTAGTTTCTGTTTAAGAAAGATGTGTCCATGTTTTTAATAAGTATACACATTCAAAAACTTATTTTAGAAACGGTTTCTTAAAAATTTTTATTCGAATAAATATTTATTCGAAACCGGTTACTCAATAATTTATGAGAATATTTTTTTAAAAAAGCTTTATTTTTGTTTAGGATATTTTATTTATTGCAACTTATATTTAAAAACTTCTTTTAAACACGATTACTTGATGTTTTTTATTCGAATAAATATTTATTCGAAACCGGTTACTCAATAATTTATGAGAATATTTTTTTTGAAAGAGCTTTATTTCTGTTTAGGAAATTTTGTTTATTGCATTTTATATTTAAAATCTTCTTCTAGAAACGGTTACTTGATATTTTTTATTCGAATAAATATTTATTCGAAACCGGTTACTCAATAATATATGAGAATATTTTTTTTGAAAGAATTTTATTTCTGTTTAGGAAATTTTGTTCATTGCATTTCATATTTAAAATCTTCTTCTAGAAACGGTTACCTGATATTTTTTATTCGAATAAATATTTATTCGAAACCGGTTACTCAATAATATATGAGAATATTTTTTTTGAAAGAATTTTATTTCTGTTTAGGAAATTTTGTTCATTGCATTTTATATTTAAAATCTTCTTCTAGAAACGGTTACTTGATATTTTTTATTCGAAAAAATATTAATTCGAAACCGGTTACTCAATAATATATGAGAATATTTTTTTGAAAGAATTTTATTTCTGTTTAGGAAATTTTGTTCATTGCATTTTATATTTAAAATCTTCTTCTAGAAACGGTTACTTGATATTTTTTATTCGAATAAATATTTATTCGGAACCGGTTACTCAATAATTTATGAGAATATTTTTTTGAAAGAGCTTTATTTCTGTTTAGGATATTTTATTTATTGCAGTTTATATTTAAAAACTTCTTTTAGAAATGGTTACTTGATATTTTTCTATTTGAATAAAGTTTTATTAGAGAACGTACATGTCATTGAGGAGTTTATAAAGCTCGGATATGGAAATCATTACCAAATCCCACTGTGCCAAAAATGTGGTACTGAAACGTTCTCTTAAATAACTCTCAAGATAACAGTCTCCGCGCTACAGATAGGTACAGGAAGTATAAAAACCTTCCAGTTACTTCGCCCGGGAGAGTTCAGCTTCCAGGATTTACGATCTCTTGCCTGGCTTTCAAATGCTGCCTTTAAGGATTCTTGGTATTTCATGGTATTTGGCGATTGATGGTCGCTTTTTTGATATAAACCGGTTTTTATTCGAATAATAATTCGAATAATTATTCGATCAATATTTCTTTTATTATTTTATTGTTGTTTATTTTCCAATTTATTTTGATAGTTTATTAAAAACCGGGTTTTTATTCGAATAATTTATATATGAACCGGGTCTTCATTCGAATAAAATTAATCGAATAATTTTTTAATATTTTTCTTATTATATTTACTTTAATCGTTTAAGTTTTTATCGGTTTTAAATCCTTTTTATTTTATTATTACTGTTTATAGCCCATTTTTAGAGACCTCATGGCCTATTGAAAATTTCTTTGTATAAAAAACTTTGATTTTTCTTCCAACTGTGGCTAGTTTTACGTTTTTTTATGCTGCTGCCATTTCGTACGTGCCTCACGAAACGTGACTTAAATGCGGAATTGATTGTTTTTAATTTAATTTTTTTTTGTTTAAAAAATTTCCTGAAAACAATTAAAATTTTTATAGAAATTTCACAGCATTTATGGAAATTTAATAAAAATTTATTTCGTTTATCTTCTGTCATAATAGTAAACAATAACAACAAAGAGAGTTAATTTTCAAGAAGCTTTTTCAAGTGTCGTTTACTTTGAAATGATGATGTCTAAGGAAATATTGTATGATGATACAAGACAAGAAGAGAAAGAAAGAAAAAACATGAACGTATTACAAGTTAAAGGGAAACCCTTATAACCCTCCTCTTCTTCTTGGGTTTCATAATGAATATGACACTAACAAGTTGACATTATTTTGGTATGACATTCATTGAACCCCCGGTAGATAACACTTGAATATGAAACATGATACAAGAGGAACAGTAGGAGGAGGGTATGGTTGAAGAGAAGAGGAGTACAGCTGACTGAGATGATGTTAAAGATGATGATGGAAAACCAAACAATGGTTGTCGATTGGTTGTAGTAATGAAATATCATTTAAAAAAAGAAGGAAGGGCATTATTGTATGAAAAGTATGACACATTCAGGGTATTCACTTCATTCCAGAAAAAATTCACTTTTTGTTGAAAAATTGAAAGTAAAAGTTTTATAAAAAAAATTTTAAAGAAATTTTTTAATGCAAACAATTTTATTATTTTGCTTTTGAAAGTGCATACCCCTATTTTATAAAATGTTTTGCCATTGTTGTCTTATGTAGCCGAGTGTTTGAGGTCATAACTAAGCTTTAACACTCCTTTTTTTGTTTGTTTTTATTACAATAAAACACATGCATTTGACATTTTTCATTTAAAAGTCAAGCTCTTCTTCGTTTTTTCTTATGGATTTCAATGGATTCACATTTAAAGGTTTACTGAACATTTCCCAAAATGCAAACACTGACATAAATGACATAAATGTCAGTGTTTAAAAATACGTCACGTTCTTTAATTCAGTTGAAAGGTTTAACAAACATTTTCGAATCCAAAATACAATTCCATTTTATTTGAAATCTTAATACAAATGTCTCTGAATTTTGTAAATTTCCCAAAAGATTTTTATTTTAATTGTCAGACACAAGTTTTGTTTGTTTGTGACATAAAAATGTCATAAAAAATTAATGTTCCATTTCTAGATGTCATAACAAAAATTTCCAAGGCAAAACTATTTTATTTTTAATGGAAATTTAAATGGAAAAATAATCGATTATTTGGTTATTCGGTTTTAATTTAAATGAATTTGATTGAAATAATACAGGATTAGGCCAAATTTTTTATTTCTATGAGCAATTCCAATGGAACAATAATCGGTTATTCGGTTCTTCTATAATTAAAAAACCGGTTATTCGGTTTCAATTTAAACCAATTTCAATCAAATAATAGAGGTTGGATTAGGTATAACTATTTTATTTTTATTAGAAATTTCATTTGAAAAATAATCGATTATTCGGTTCTTTTGTAATTAAAAACCGATTATTCGGTTTAAATTTAAACGAATTTGAGTGAAATAATAGAGGTTGTTTTAAGTTAAACCTTTTTTATTTTTATTAAAAATTTCAATTTAAAAATAATCGGTTATCCGGTTTTTCATAATTAAAAACCCGGTTATTCGGTTTTAGTTTAAAGGAATTTGATTGAAATAGTAGAGGCTGGTTTAGTCCAAACTTTTTTAGTTTTATTAAAAATTTCAATGGAAAATAAGCGATTATTCGGTTCTTGTTTAAATAGAAAATCGGTTATTCGATTTTAATTTATATTAAATAATAGTGTTTGGTTTAAGCAAAATTTTTTTATTTTTAATGGAAATTTCAATTGAAAAATAATCGGTTATTCGGTTTTTTTTACAATTAAAAAACCCGGTTATTCGGTTTTAGTTTAAAGGAATTTGATGGAAATAATAGAGGTTGGTTTAAACAAATTTTTTTATTTTTATTAGAATTTTCAATTGAAAAATAATCGGTTATTCGGTTTTTTATAATTAAAAACGGGTTATTCGGTTTTAATTCATCAGTGTGTTTACAGTTTAACTTTCTCAACCATAGATCCGTTGCTGCATTATAAGGAAAAAGAGGAATAGAATTTTCAAATTTCAAACGAATAATCGAATATCGAATCGAATAATTTTTTTATACGTTCGAGTTTCTATTTAATTTTCTTTGTTTATGGATTTTTCAATACGTAAATTAAAACACAGAAAAGAACATTTCAGAAAGTGGTTTTATTTTAATCGCTTTCGTAATTTGTCTTGCTTCAGAACATACGAAAAAAATTTAATTGTCAAATTCAAAATAATTTTTTAATATGAAACAGATTTTCATGGCTAAAGAAAACACAAAATTAGAAGAGAAAAAAATCTCTGAATGTGTATATGCGTATATATGTTAAAAATTTCAAATTTTTTTGTTTTAAAATTTTGCCAAAAAAAACCAAAAAATTTCATGATCCGAATAAAAGTTTCAAATTGTCGTCATTTTTTATAATTTTTTTTCGATTTTGATTTTGATTTTCTGGTGTGCATGTTGCTGACCGCTTAAGTAATTGTTGGCAAAATTTTCTGAATGAAAAATCTCCCTTCAACGCAAATCTTTAAATTTATTGTTGAATTTTATATGAAAAAAAACATAAAAAATCGTGCTTGTTTTTCTTCAAACCGGCACAACATATTGTTTCCTTTCGAACACTTGGATTTTTTAGAAACAAGGGAAAAATGTGCTTTAAGTTCCGAATAAAAAAAACAAACAGAATTTTTGTCTTAAATTTTACGTATTCAAACGAAAAAGCAACAACAGCAACTACTGACAGCTGTCGTCTATGTTGCGAATAAAATAAAAAATCACAAAATGAAAGAAAAAAACGAAATTGATTGTGTGTATGCTACACATTTTATGCAACAATACGTATGTACTCGTATCTACATGTTGCAACATACAATTACATGTCGTCGCAAATTAGCTGACCAAAAAACCCAGTTTTTTGTGTATTTTTGAAATAATTTCAGCAAATGAACGGAAAATAAATACTTCTAGACACTTACACACAAACGCACACACACACACTTAGTCGGTTACTCTATTCTTTGCCAACTTAATGTGTTCAACAAACGCTTGAATTTTATGCTGGTCACATGCACCTCCCCATTGGCATGGCATGGTTTTTCTGTTTTTTTCTGTTTTTGGGATTTATTTATAGGAAAACGTCCAACAAAAGACGAGTGAGTGTAAATGTGACCCTTAAGTGTCATATGCAAAACAGTATCAAAGTGAAATAAGAATAATGGGGCACATTTAAAATGCATCAGAAATTCGCAAACACAAATGCAATCAATTTACAAAATTCAATTATGTAATCGACTGAAGTTCTTAGAATGTCTGGGAATATTCTAACAACAATAGTAATAAAAAGTGAATTTGAATTATTGAATTGAATAATTTGATCAAAAAAAAGAATTCAAAAGAAAATTATTTGAATAAAAAATTTATTCGAATGGAAAATATTTTCTTTTGATTATAAAAAAAAGTATTTGAATAAGTTGAAGTTTCACAATCTACTGTTAAATATAAGAGAACAATATTCGAATAAAAAATTAATCGAATAAAAAATTAATCGAATAAAAAATTAATCGAATTAAAACATATTTGCCTGATAATAAAAAGGAATTAACTTTGAGTTTCACAATCTACTGTTAAATGTAAGAGAAAAATAGTCGAATAAAAAATTAATCGAATAAAAAATTATTTTAATAAAAATTATTTAAATTAAAACATTTTCGTGGTAAAATAAAAAACAATTTGAATAAGTTGGTGTTTCGCAATCTACTGTTAAATGTATGTAAGAGAAAAATAGTCGAATAAAAAAATATTCGAATAAAAATTAATCGAATAAAAAATTATTTTAATAAAAATTATTTAAATTAAAACATATTAGCCTGAGAATAAAAAAGAATTAGAATAAATTTACAGTAAAATTAGAAGAAAATTTTGTATTAAGATTATTTAAATAAAAAAATTATTCGACTAAAAATTCATTCGTGTGGGCCTAAAAAAATAGAATAAATTTATAGTAAATGTACAGTTAAATTAAAAAATTTTGTAACAAGATTATTCGATTAAAAAATGTATTCGACTAAAAATTATTCGAACTCTAATATATTCGCCAGAGAATAAAAAAGAATTTGAATTAATTTATAGTACAATTGAAAAAAATTGTATTAAAATTATTCGAATAAAAAATTAATCGACTAAAAAATTATTCGAATAAATGTTCGTTTAAAATAAAAACAGAATTTAATTTAAGCATTTAATTTAAAATTTAATAAAAAAAAGATGTTATTGTGCCTGAAGTCGCCCTAGTGTAGGAGGTAGTGTGAGGACTCGGCTCAAGCCCCAGGTCAGACGTTAAAATGAGAATATGAGAAATATTTTTTCGGCGATTTCTTCTCAGCAGATTTCTAGCAAAAACTCCGAGAGTAATATTAATTGCCATGAAAAAGTTTCTCAAAAATCTGTCGTTCGGAATCGACTTTAAACTGTAGGTCCCACCACTCATGTTTAAAATTAACGCACACAACATAAGTGGTGTGAGAAGCTAGATCGTAATCCTAACTAAACGATTGTAATGATCAATTATGTATGTGTTCTGGCAGAAGCTCTGAAAGTAAATAAAATTGCTGTGAAAATTTTCTCAAAAATCTGTCGCACGGAGTTGACGTGGTCCCGCCACTCACGAGTGGCATGAGAAACTAGGTTATAGTCCTGACTGAAGGGCTACAATAATTAATGAAGTTATGTAAGTAAGGGCGTTGAAGTCGCCGTTGAAGTCCGTAGGGTGACTTCAACATTAATGAGCGTTGTTACGGAACACTTTGCCTCATAAGAACACCGGTATTGTATCGGCGTAGTGAAACATGATGAATTGAGGGCATGCAGGGAAAACATCGAATGAGTAATCGATGGAGTAATTTTTGTGTAATTGCCCGTAAGCTTGAGATGCTTATAGGTTCGGAATATTACTATACCAGACATTACTCGTCTCATAGGAGAGAATTAAAAGATGTTAGAAGAGTTTGTGCGAAATGTGTATGCCAGTACCAACCTATCAAACCTCCAACCTATCTACCTTTTTTTATTTAATTTTTTTCGATTATATTTAGAACTGAGAAACAATTTCAAACAATTTTCGTTTGCCCGGCATTATAATGAATATTTTTATTTGCTCTTCCACCTTTCATTGTCTACCCAATTAGTAGAAAATTTATGTTTAAAATTCTTTTTATAAATATTTATAAAGAAAAAAACTTTCAAGCTTAAATTCTTTAATTAATTATTAACGTCTACCCAAAAAGCAAAGGAAAGAAGGGCAAAAAACTATTTAAAAATTCTGCGTGTAAAACGAAATTTTAATTTTATGCACAGCAACGACATGCAGACAATTAAGCATTTAGTAGTGAGACAGGTTCTGAATGAATTTTAATTTTATGTTGTTGTTGTTGTTGTTGTTGATTTTATTGTTTTGACAACAAATAAAATTTATTTTTTTGTTAAACAAAAAATAAAACTCATAAATTAATTCATACAACAATAAGTCTTTTCTTTTCGGTTTATTTATACAAACATTTTTTTGTTCTTTTAATTTTTTTTAATTTTTTTTTGGCAACCAAAATTGTTTTCTTTTTTTTTTGTAATACTGACCCATATAATTGAATGGGGCCCGTGTTTTTTTTCTATTAATAAATTCAAATTTCATGTAAATTTTTTTTATTCTTTAGTGAAAGAGAACTTAATTTAATTAAAATCTACATTTAAATTGTTAAAAAAAAATTGCATTAAAAATCTTCCGTTTGAAAGTTTCAAATTTAATAAGAAATTATTTTGATTAACTGAGTAGCCGCCGCCACTTAAGCCATACAAAATGGCAAAATTTATCGCCTTAGAAGTCTGCGAAAAACAAAATTAAGAAAGAAAAATGCTTCAACAATTGTTGTTAATGTTCACTCATCTATAAAATAAAAAAAAACTACAAATAAAAGAGGAAAAAATAAAAAAAAATTCATACTGAAAGTTTATTAACCTCTTCAGTTTTATTTCTGTTCCTCCTTAAATAAAAAAAAAAAAAAAATGCTAAAAAAATTCGTTGACTTTTAAATGCGTAGTCATTGTGTCTTGCTAGGCGAGTGTCATGATCTTCCTATGTTTCTCTCTCTCTCTATTTCCCTCTCTCTTTACTTTGCTTTTCAATTCTGTTCCAAGTGTTTCTAGTTGCCTTAGATCATAAGCTTTAGTTATGCACTTTAGTTAGTTCACCACCCTCTTACTTCTTTCTTGCCTTTCTCTTACTAGCGTTCTCTCTCCCTCTTTTTCTTTCTCTGTTTTTTCAACCGTTATTTAATATTTGCTTTTTCAACACTGTGGTCAGCATTGTTTAGTGCAAAGTCTGTTGGACTATAACCGGTCGTTTGATCAGTCAGTCCATAATCAGTTGGTTGGGGTATCTTATTAAATTCGCTCAACTTAACTAAACTAACGACTCTGGCCATGATCTTCAATTTGCTTTAAAAAAAAAATGATACAATACAACCAGTAACAACAACAACAACAATAACAACAACCACTGAATAAAAATCAGCAAAGACAACGAACGCACTCAATCAACAATTGCCAGAGTGGGAAAGATATTAACAGTGGCAAACAAAACTTTACATATAATTCAAGAAGAAGGCAGAAAAGAAATCTTAATAGCTGCCTAGGGTAGATATTTGTTGATTTTATAAAGCGTAGTCCATTTAGCGGTTTTAAAAGTAAAAATTTTAATAAAAACCTTAAAAAATCTATGATTTTAAGGAACCTTTTATCGCCTGGACCTTGCCATTAAGGACGAAATACAGTGGATTAGTTGATTCAGATGGCATTGCCTTCATAACTTGACGAATGTGGGTTGCTTCATCGTCTGGGCATTAACTATGTAGACATGGTATTCCATGTAGCCCCACAAACAAGAGCGTAAAGTCATCAAGCTGTCATCAAACTGTCGTCAAACCTTGGTGGCTAATTGAAGTTGTCAAAGGCTCGTTGTTGTAAGGCCCGTCAAAACCTCATACCTTCCAGTTCAAAATCTTCAATTTCAGACTAAAACAGTCGGTTACCATATGGCCATAGTGCTATGATTTAATGGAGACGGTACTTCCGAAAAAATGCAGCCATTATTCTTTCTAAACAGACGTTTTTCCAGATGCAATGGATGCAACAATTTGGCTCGCAGACATAATTAGAGAGTAAGAACAAAGAGCTGCTGCGCTTAAAAAGAAATATTTCGAATAACAGTAGAACAGTAGATTGTGAAGCTTAAACTTATTCAAATTCTTTTTTATTATCAAAAGAATATTTTTTTTATTCGAATAATTTTTTAGTCGATTAATTTTTTATTCGAATAATTTTTTAGTCGATTAATTTTTTATTCGATTAATTTTTTATTCGAATAATTTTTTATTCGAATAATATTTTTCTCATACAATAGATTGTTAAACTGAAAGAGTAAGAACGAAGAGCTGATGCGCTTAAAAAGAAATTTTTCGAAGAACAGTAGAACAGTAGATGGTGAAACTTAAACTTATTCAAATTCTCTTTTATTATCAAAAGAATATTTTTTTTATTCGAATAATTTTTTAGTCGATTAATTTTTTATTCGAATAATTTTTTATTCGAATAATATTTTTCTCATACAATAGATTATGAAACTGAAAGAGTAAGAACGAAGAGCTGCTGAGCTTAAAAAGAAATTTTTCTTCGAAAAATCAACATTGGAAGCCTGTTACAGGTATTGGGAAGGCTCAACCAGTCTGAGAGGGGTTTTGTATCGACGGAGATGCAAATTTAAATGCAAAATGCTTTATAATGCTGCGAACTCTATGGAATCAAGAAATTTCAGATTATCAGACACCATTTCCCCGAACAAAAGCGATTCCGTACAGGCTTGCCAACATCTATAATGATGCCAGAGTTTTTAATTTTTTTTATAATCTTAGAAATCCTTTGTCCAGTAGGTCGATTGTAAATATAATACCCGACCCTGTAATAACCGAATAGTAGCCACGTTAGAGTCGTCAGGAAGTTACCAGTATTTTTTACACGTTGTTTCGCTTGTAGTCGACATATGTTCGATATTTAACAGTAGACAGGCTTGCCAGACTAGTAAAAATAGCCACGTTAGAGTCGTCAGGTAGTTGCCAGTATTTTTTACACGTTGTTTCGCTTGTAATCAATACATGTTCGATATTTAACAGCAGACAGGCTTGCCAGACTAGTAAAAATAGCCACGTTAGAGTCGTCAGGGAGTTGCCAGTATTTTTTACACGTTGTTTCGCTTGTAGTCGACACATGGTCGATATTTAACAGCAGACAGGCTTGCCAGACTAGTAAAAATAGCCACGTTAGAGTCGTCAGGGAGTTGCCAGCACTTTTAACACGTTGTTTCGCTTGTAGTCGACACATGTTCGATATTTAACAGCAGACAGGCTTGCCAGACTAGTACAAATGGCCACGTTAGAGTCGTCAGGCAGTTGCCAGTATTTTTTTCACGTTGTTTCGCTTGTAGTCAACACATGTTCAATATTTTACAGCAGACAGGCTTGCCAGACTAGTAGATAGTTTGTTGCTTTAGTAGGAGAGGGTCCATGGTTCAAATCCCAGCTCAGACATCTCGACCAAACCGTAATAAGAAAAAATATATGTTTCGGCGATATCCTCCCGACCTTAAACTGCAGCTTCCGAATCTCATGGATAACATCTCGCTTGTTTATAGGACAGAAGTTTATGCTAAAACTCACTGCCAACGTTGCCATTTACTCTCTTTATGCTTCATTTTTATTCGAAGTGGCAACTTCTAGAACTGCTGTACTAGTTCAATACTTTTATTGCAGAAAGTGTGATTGGCGTATATTTGCCGTAGAATTCTATGGCTTTTTTTGTCCTCCACTGTTTAGTTTGAATTTTACACAACTCATCCAGCCCAAGCTATTGATTTTTATTACACCAAACAAGCCAGTTTAGCTGGTTTTGGTTTTGATTTGTTTTCTTTTTGTTTTTCTGTTGCCTTTCAGCCACATTTTATATACTGGTTGTTGTTTAAACTACCCTCTCTCCCTTCCAGCTAACATTCATACGTACGTTTACATTTGATTTTGGCTTAAATCATATGGTGGTGGTGTGGACATTAAAAATAAAAGTTTTTTTTGTTTCTTGCTCGAGTTGTCTATTAAAAAACAGAACAACAACAACAACCTGAACAACATTGTTTCAATACAAGAGTTTTACACTAATTTTACAACGAATAAGCTTTTTTTATATGGCCGTCATAAATTTCTTTTCTTTTTTTCAAAACATTTCATGTCTCCAACTTAAAGAAAAAACAAGAAAAAAACACATAAAAAATCAATTTAAAAAAATTGTTGTGTCTCGCTTAGCCTCTCTAAATACGGCAGTGCCACTAATTGGTCTTTTATTTGAAATCATTTGAAATTTTTTAGGCAAAAACGGAAAAAAATACGAATAAAAAATTCCCATAATAAAGCATTTCAAAAGCAAGAAAACAGCTGTTCCCACAGATCCATTCCAAAAAATAAAAAAAAAAAATAAAACGTTTTTCGTCATCACCTCACATACATACTCGTGCATAAATTGATGCTTATAAACTTGATTTTGATTTGATGTTATCGTTTCTGTGTTTTCTTGGTTAAAAATAAAAACTTAAGCGTTTATTTTTAGCCTCTCGAAAAGAAAAAAGAAAAAAAATGTGCTCGCGTTTGGAAAATTTTCCATCACCGCCATTTCTAAGGCTACCTATCTATACCTACCATATAATATTAATTTTTCTTTGTAAATTTATTGTTTATAAATTGATTTTATTGCTTATTCTGCTACAGAAGGAACTGCTCTAACGTCATAAAAGACAGTGTAAATTTGTTTCACTTTTTTTGCTCGTTTTATGGTTTAAGAAGATTGATGGCGCCTGGCATATAATAAAAAATGGTTATTAAATTGACAACACTTTGGCGTAGTCACCATAGGCTATAAACATATTTTATTGTTTACATAATGTTAGTATATTAAAATTACAACAATTCTTTTTTTATTGATTCGAAAAAAAAAAAAATAAAAGAAAATTAATCGAATAAGGTTTTTATTCGAATAAAATTTTTATTCGAATAATTTTTTGCCTCAGTTTTGTAAGAAATAATTTCATTTCATACAAATATTAACAAAAAAATTTTTTGAAATAATACCACCAAGTTTGATTCAATTAATATTTATTCGAATAAATTTTTGTCTCGAATAAATTTTTGTAAAGAAATAATTCTTTTTTAAAATAATATCAACAGAAAGAAGAAAGAAAAAACAATGTTTGTTTCAAATAATTTTTATTCGATTAAAATTTGTATTCGAATAATGTTCAGTTTTATAAGAAATAATTTCATTTTAATAAGAAAACATTAAACTTAAAAAAATGTCAAGCATTGTTTATTCTAATTTTATTCGAATAAAATTTTTATTCGAATAAATTTTTGTCTTGGTGTTAAGAAATAATTTTATTTCAATATAATATCAACAGAAAGATTAATTTTTTGGAAAAAAAGTAAAACAATGTTTGTTTCAATTAATTTTTATTCGATTAAAATTTTTATTCGAATAATATTTGGCTCAGTTTTATAAGAAATAATTTCATTTTAATAAGAAAAAATTAAACTTCCAAGAAAAAAATGTAAAGCTTTTTTATTCAAATTTTATTCGAATACAATTTTTATTCGAATAAATTTTTGCCTTGGTCTTGTAAGAAATAATTTTATTTCAATATAATATCAACAGAAAGATTAATTTTTTGAAGAAAGGAAAAACAATGTTTGTTTTTTTTTTTTTAATTTTTATTCGATTAAAATTTTGATCGAATAAATTTTTGCCTCGGTGTTGTAAGAAATAATTTTATTTCAATATAATATCAGCAGAAAGATTAATTTCTTGAATTTTCAATAAATTTTTATTCGTTTAAAATTTTATTCGAATAAATTTTTGCCTAAGTTTTGTAAGAAATAATTCCATTTTTATAACAGTACCAACTAAAAATTAAACTTTAGAAAAAAACATGTAAAGCATTGTTAATTCTAATTTTATTCGAATACAATATATATTCGAATAAATTTCTGTCTCGGTGTTGTAAGAAATAATTTTATTTCAATATAATATCAACAGAATGATTAATTTCTTGCGAAAAGGAAAAACAGGATTTGTTTCAATTAATTTTTATTCGATTAAAATTTTTATTCGAATAATGGTTTGGCTCAGTTTTATAAGAAATAATTTCATTTTAATAACAGTATCAACTAAAAATTAAACTTTAGAAAAAAAAAACATGTAAAGCATTATGCTAATTTTTTTCGAATACAATTTTTATTCGAATAAATTTTTGCCTCGGTGTTGTAAGAAATAATTTTATTTCAATATAATATCAACAGAAAGATTAATATCTTGAATTTTCAATAAATTTTTATTCGATTAAAATTTTATTCGAATAAATTTTGCCTCAGTTTTATAAAAAATAATTCCATTTTAATAACAGTATCAACTAAAAATTAAACTTTAGAAAAAAAAATCACGTAAAAGCATTGTTTATTCTAATTTTATTCGAATACAAAATTTATTCGAATAAATTTTTCCTCGAGTTTGGAAGAAATAATTTCAGTTTAATAATAATATCAACAAAAATATTAATTTTTTGTTTGTTTCACTAAATTTTTCCTCGAGTTTGGAAGAAATAATTTCAGTTTATTAAAAGTCAGACAAAGTTTGTTTTAATTATTTTGTATTCGAATAAAATTTTTATCCGAATAATGTTTTCCCCTCGATTTTGAAAGACAGAATTTAATTTCAAAGTAATATCAACAAAAATATTAATTTTTTTGTTTGTTTCACTAAATTTTTATTCGAATACAATTTTTATTCGAAAATAATTTTACTCGGCTTAGTAAGAAAGAATTTAATTTTAATAATAATAGTAACAAGAAATTTAATTTGCGGGAAAAAGCAAAGTAATGTTTATTCGAATTAATTTTTATTCGAATAATATTTTTATTCGAATAATATTTTTATTCGAATAATATTTTTATTCGAATAATATTTTTATTCGAATATTTTTATTCGAATAATATTTTTATTCGAATAATATTTTTATTCGAACTAATTTTTAATCAAATAATTTTTTAATCGTCCTGATAGGAATGGTAGTTAGGTAGAGGTGGCTAACTAAAGAAGTTTGTCCATAGTGATGCCCCAGTGTACTATTTTCCTCTAGCGAAGCTAAGGCAAAGCGACTTCGACTCCTAAAATCATTGCCTAAATGGGCAACATCAAGGCTTCAGTATTTGAGAACCTCAAATTATCGCCGACATATATTCCCGAAATATGTTAATAATTGCTCAAAAACTACCACAAGAGAATCGACTGCCTGCAATCAATTTAACGATCAATCATTTAAACGATATTTTATTTCGAAGAGAATGGCTGCGCCTTAGCGTTATGATAAGAAATTTTAATTCTGCTTTTGAATTCCCTTAACACAAATTCTACATTAATTAAGATGAGGTTCTAAATTTTAATTTTCCTTTTTTTTTCTTCTTTTCAGGTAATGATTTCAAAAACCTAAACCTCTAATGTAAAGCACTTGAGCTTTAACTAAAGAACGTAAGTTTCATTAAATTACCACAAAAATTATACGTTTTACGTACGCGGAAAACAATATTACGATGACTTTTTTAATTCATTTATTTATTTAAATAATTGAAATTGAAATCATCCGCATAATAATTTTAATTAAACTGGAATGAATACGAAATACAAAAAATTAAACACACTGCAGACGAATACGGCATAGAAACCACTTTGATTAACCCAAATTATATACCCCCCCCAGACTGGCAGTAATAAGAAGAAAAAAAGAAGAAGAGGAAAGAAGCACTCACTCACATGTCAATCTTCTGTCAAATGGTCACATACTCATACGAATTAATAACGCTTAAGAGCCACTAGAGATCTTATGCTTTTTATCGATAACTACTACGTTGTATATTTTTTAAAGATCCATTTCATCTGCTAAATGAGAAAATTAGATCATTGACTGCGACTGTGACTGACTGCTTGCTGGGACAGCCACAGCCACAGCCACTCTCAATGAATTATGCGCGGAATTCTTTGAAAAAGATAAAAGAAGTGAGAAAGAAAAGAAATCTTTCAATTCTAACAAATTATTGATGTTCAAGGCTAAAATTTATAGAAAAAAAAGAAACAAAAGAAGAAGTTCTGAATGGAAAAAATCATTCAATACGATGTAGAAATTGAGAAAGCTACAGTGGGTGAAAATCGCTTGTATGATACCTTAACTTATGTGAACAAAATTTTTGGTTAACTGTGATGCCATAAATCAATATGTAACACGGTTATTAAACATTCTCTAAGGGAAATCATCCCAACTATCCAAAACAAATCTCTATATGGCGGTAATTTTTATTTTGGACAGTTCAGTCATATATAACAGGAAATTAGAAGCCTCTTCATAGCAAGAGCCGAGAACCGACATATGACATAAAATATAGACTCTTCCTCTTTAGAAACGATTCGAGGAAATACCCCATCTATAGGCATATCGTCCAAAAGGACAGCAGCCTATAAAAACCACGATAGAAGGCCATACGATTTAAGTAAAGAACTCTATAAGTACTCGTTTTGCCCTCATGCTGTCAACAAAGTTGAGTCCTCCAGTAAAACGACTAGAAAATACTCTGTCTGGATGTCTTATAACATGTCGTACATTGCGAGCCTTGTACCAGCTTGTGCTAGTTCATCAGCAATGCAATATCCGACTATACCCTGGAACGATGATATTGTTACGTTTTTACCTTTTTAAAAACGTTTAAATATGAGTTCGTTAATTGCAAACAAGAGTAAAAATAAATATGTGTTTATTTTCTCTTTAACTCTCTTTATTATTTACTCTACTTTTGTGTGCCACCGTATACAACTTAACGATACAACAATAATTTGCTTGTACACTATTCTATTTCACACTTCTGTCCGCGTTAACACTAACAACAGTTCGTTAGATCTTCTCTGCTTACAACATTTTTGCAAGCAATACCACTTGTACGTTCAAACCGTAACGCGTCTTCACACATTGTTGACTGAATTCTTACTGACTGACTGCTTGCCTTGTTTTGCCCTTTTATATACGCACGTAATCAGTATGATGAACGTCCTCGACGTGGAAGGTTCTTGTTCTCGCCTTCTCGAGAATTCTATTGCTAGTACATTATTGTTTGTGTACCTTGCTTACGTTGTCCATCCCTTTTTGTCACATACATGTTGTTGTTGGTATCAGGCGCAACCAGGTTCGTTGGACATATGTGTGTGTGCAGCTTTAGATAACCAACACATTCATTGTATTCTTAGTCTAAGTGTGTATTTGTATCGTGTGGCTTTTGTTTATCGTTTTTGTTGTTAAACGATATTAGGTCGTTTCGATTTGCATAACAATATGCTGGAACCCATATAAGCGCTACCTTTAAACTGAGCGAAATTACCCTGAGCCATTTCCGACATTTACGGATGAGACCGGGCTTTAGACTTACGTTCCTGAACGACCTGAACGCAAACTGTCTGCTCGAGTAATATGCTCATGTGCATACTATTTTGCAAACGCAAACAATCAAACGATCTGTTATACTGCCATAATTCATAAAAAAGTGTCTCTACAACACCTTCACAATCTTACTGCTCTGATAGACTTCAGTATAGCAAGTACAATCCTCTGTCCAGCAATGGATAGGTTCCCAGTTAGGTATTTGCTCCTGGGAAGCATCAATCCCGAACACGTTTGAAAAATTTATTCTCCTCATCATAGATCTACTTATTGAGCTCGAGAGGCTCTCTGTATTAACAAGTGTTCTTTGATCCCAGTCAAGAGACTGGCTACTAACCTCAGGTTGCTCCTGGATTGTCTGACGCGTGATTCAAATTACCAAACAAAAGTTTATTTTGCCTCGACCCAATTGGCTTAAGATGAGTCTCAGCTTCTATCCATCTTTCCAAAGATTCTGTCACATCACCAGCATGAGATATCCCCACATCCAAGCTCATATGCCTGTTCATTGTTATGAATTCTGGTCTCCCTGCCTATTCGATGCAGATTTCACTGAACATTCAGAAGCACCGCTCGGATGGCGGCCTAACTGTCAGATAGTATTGCTGTGCCTTGTCCTTGGTTTTTTTAGGCCAAATTAAACTGTACACAGCCTTCTATGACAGGTATATCAGCTTAGAATGCTTTATAGAGAGGATATGCAAAAATATGCCAAAATATGCTTTTAAAAATTAATATCAATTTGCTTAAATGTTCTTTATACTCAGAAAAAAATGTTGCTTATAAAGAAGAACATACAGAAATATGCAAAAATATGCTTTTATAAATTCATACCAAATTGTTTAAAATTTTTTATGTTTTAAGTTTCCCATGAAATATATTTAAATATATGAAAAATGGTTAAATATGCTTAAATATGTCCAAATATGCTTAATAGAGAGGATATGCAAAAATATGCTTTTTAAAAATTTTTGCCAAATAGCTTCAATTGTTCTTATATTTTCAAATAACAAATTTAATTGCTTTTAGTACATTAAAAACAAGTTTTTTCTGTACTTAAGTTGGATTGCCTAGTTCATTGACAAAATTTTACAAGAAAAAAATATAAAAATTTAGTGGAACTAGTGGAACTAATTTTTGATTTTTTTTAATTATTTTTATTTTAATACGTTTATTGCCAAAGCTTTACCTTGATTATTTTTGTGATTTCTGTCAAAGGTCTTTGAAAAAGATTAAAAGAGGTTTTTTTTAAATTTTTTATTTAATTTTTCTTTAAAATCCACACACACAAATTTCAGTCAGTCTTTATTAAATTGTTATTTTCTTTAAAGCGATTTCTTTTTTTTCATTTCAATTGAAATTAAATTGTATTCAATTCTTTTATTATTTTTTAAATGTTTTTTTTTGTTTGTTATTATTTTTTGTTTTATTTTTCAAGGTATTTAAAGTTTCTCTTTAAAAGAGTTTTTTTTTGATTATTTTTGGTTTGCGGTTGTTTTTTTTTATTATTTTTTGCTGTTTCTTCTTAAGTGTTGGATATCAATTACATGCAAGAAAAATGAATTAAATATTGTGTTTAATTTTTTCTTTTTTTTTCTTTAATTTTATTTTAATTTTTCAAAGAAAATCATAAACCGTAAAAATCATGCAATTTTAAAAAGTAATGTCATAATTTTGTAATTAATATTGGATTTTTAGACAGCGTTGTTTTTGGTAATTTTTAAGAAAAAAATATATTTTTTTCAAAAAGCTCTGATTTTTCTACTTTATGAGCATATGGGTCAATATGAATACAAAATAAAATTAAAAAAAAATTAATAAATTGTAGAAGATTTTGGGTAAAAATATGTTCGCCACTTAGCTCTTTATTCATTTCAAGTTCCTCCAAATTAAAACCGCTCGTTTGTTTTAATTGTCATTCAAGTAATTATTCTTCGCATTTCCCTTTCGCAATCCAATCAATCTGAATTCATGGTCAATTCACTGTCTGACATGCTTAAACATTGCTTATGACATTTTCCTTTCCTTCTTAAATCATAACAATTTCTAACAGTTTCAATTTCACAAAAAATTATGACGTACAAGACTCTCAAAAATTAATTTCTATAATTATGTGTCATTATGATCTATTATTTCATACAAACCACTGGCTGTGACTCTCACTCTGTGTCTCTGTCACTGTCACAGCTTAATTGTCAATCATTCAATTGTCCAAAAAAAAAAAAACAAAAAAAAAATTCAACACACAAAAAACAACGAATTCAACCACAATCTTTATATGACCTAATAAATGTTGTATGAAATTAATTTTATCTCTTTTCTGTTGTTGTTGTTGTTGCTGTTGCTGTTGTTGCATATTGAGTGACAGTTGTTGTAATACACATGTTATAAAATAATTTTTAAATGAGATTTGATTGTCTGAAATGAATGACAGCGTAATTGTGACAAAATTTTGTAAATGAGCATAAAATGTCTTAAGATTTCCAGATTTGTTTACAAAGCAAGTTTATTCAAAAGAATAAATTTAAAAGTTTAAGATTTTAAGAATCAACAAAGATTTACTGCAAACAAAATTTCGATAACAAAAAATTTCTTTTGAAAAACTTTCGATAATAACAGATGTCTAGGAAAAATGTTTCAGTTTCCTAAGCTTTCTATAGAAAAGTTTTCGATAACAAACTTTTTCTATAGAAAAGTTTTCGATAACAAACTTTTTCTATAGAAAAGTTTTCGATAACAAACTTTTTCTATAGAAAAGTTTTCGATAACAAACTTTTTCTATAGAAAAGTTTTCGATAACAAACTTTTTCTATAGAAAAGTTTTCGATAACAAACTTTTTCTATAGAAAAGTTTTCGATAACAAAGTTTTTCTAAAGAAAAGTTTTCGATAACAAAGTTTTTCTAAAGAAAAGTTTTCGATAACAAACTTTTTCTAAAGAAAAATTTTCGATAACAAACTTTTTCTAAAGAAAAGTTTTCGATAACAAGCTTTTTCTATAGAAAAGATTTCGATAACAAACTTTTTCTATAGAAAAGTTTTCGATAACAAACTTTTTCTATAGAAAAGTTTTCGATAACAAACTTTTTCTATAGAAAAGTTTTCGATAACAAACTTTTTCTATAGAAAAGTTTTCGATAACAAACTTTTTCTATAGAAAAGTTTTCGATAACAAACTTTTTCTATAGAAAAGTTTTCGATAACAAACTTTTTCTATAACAAACGTTTTCGATAACAAACTTTTTCTATAACAAACGTTTTCGATAACAAACTCTTTCTGTATAAAAGTTTTCGATAACAAACTTTTTCTAGGAAAATGTTTTCGATAACAAACTTTTTCTAGAAAAATGTTTTCGATAACAATTTATTTCTATAGAAAAGTTTTCGATAACAAACTTTTTCTATAGAAAAGTTTTCGATAACAAACTTTTTCTAGAGAAAAGTTTTCGATAACAAACTTTTTCTATAGAAAAGTTTTCGATAACAAACTTTTTCTATAGAAAAGTTTTCGATAACAAAGTTTTTCTAAAGAAAAGTTTTCGATAACAAAGTTTTTCTAAAGAAAAGTTTTCGATAACAAACTTTTTCTAAAGAAAAATTTTCGATAACAAACTTTTTCTAAAGAAAAGTTTTCGATAACAAGCTTTTTCTATAGAAAAGATTTCGATAACAAACTTTTTCTATAGAAAAGTTTTCGATAACAAACTTTTTCTATAGAAAAGTTTTCGATAACAAACTTTTTCTATAGAAAAGTTTTCGATAACAAACTTTTTCTATAGAAAAGTTTTCGATAACAAACTTTTTCTATAGAAAAGTTTTCGATAACAAACTTTTTCTATAACAAACGTTTTCGATAACAAACTTTTTCTATAACAAACGTTTTCGATAACAAACTCTTTCTGTATAAAAGTTTTCGATAACAAACTTTTTCTAGGAAAATGTTTTCGATAACAAACTTTTTCTAGAAAAATGTTTTCGATAACAATTTATTTCTATAGAAAAGTTTTCGATAACAAACTTTTTCTATAGAAAAGTTTTCGATAACAAACTTTTTCTAGAGAAAAGTTTTCGATAACAAACTTTTTCTAGAAAAATGTTTTCGATAACAAACTTTTTATAGAAAAATGTTTTCGATAACAATTTATTTCTATAGAAAAGTTTTCGATAACAATTTTTTTCTATAGAAAAGTTTGCGATAGTACACTTTTTCTATAGAAAAGTTTTCGATAACAAACTTTTTCTATAGAAAAGTTTTCGATAACAAACTTTTTCTATAGAAAAGTTTTCGATAACAAACTTTTTCTATAGAAAAGTTTTCGATAACAAACTTTTTCTATAGAAAAGCTTTCGATAACAATCTTTTTCTATAGAAAATTTCTCGATAACAAACTTTTTCTACAATAAATTTCCCGATAACAAAGATTTCGCTATAGAAAATTGTTCGATAACAATATTTTTGTTCTGGAAATTTTTTAAAACAACGTTTTACCATAGACAAGTATTCGATAACAGACAGTTTCTTTAAATAATTATTCATTCACTTTTTCAGTATCTAGTCAATTTAAGAACGCTTTTCTTTGACACCAAAACTATCGAAATCTTCCGATCTACTAACGGGTTAGCAGCAGCATTCTGTGTGTACATTTCAAAAATCTTAAATGTTTTGTTTGTTTTTATTGTTTTTAAAAAGCATTCTAAATGTTTATAAAAATAAATCTTTTGTAACACTTTCCTTGCTCAATTTAATTGTTGTTGTTGTAAAAAACAAATCATTTTTATTTTAATTTCGTAAGTCGAAGCAGATTGAAATGCATACCACCGGGCAAATTACAAAAAATTCTTCAGCCGAAAGGAATTGGAGCACAATAAGAAAAACAAAATTCTTTTTAGAAATACAAACATAATAAAATTTGTTTTTGTTCTGTTCGTAAATGAACTCAACGATATTAAAATAAATAAAAATAAATAAAAATTTCAAATTGGATTCATCGATAATTTTACTGGAAGTTTTTGCATTACAAACGAATGGAAATTTAATAAAGCATTTGATATTTCATAAATCTTTTTAAAGTAGGGCATCATGAAGTTTTGCTTAACCTCCTTCTAACTTTATTTAATTAGTAACGTAAACAATTTTAAAGCCTACACATTTATTACCATTTCATGGGCATCAGCGGCAACTGACTTTTATTGAAAGCCCTATGGCGCCTGTGTCTTAATTAAACGCTGAGATAATTAATGCCCAACCAAATTGTTATTATACCAACACAACTTTAATAAAAAGTAAAGGAAAAAAGAGAGTAAATAAGAGAAGGCGAAAGAGACAAAACTAATAATTTCTGACTGTTTAACAAAAGTTCATAAATTGCAATAAAAAATGCATTAAAGCAACGATGCATTAATAACCATAAACATGCAATACAATCTGTCTCTCTCTCTCTCATACTAGTACTCACTCCCCTATAAATCTCCCTACAAAACCAGTTACACCACAATTACACACAAACAAGTACATACTGCTTTAACAGAGTAATGAATAATGAGGCTGGTGTTGCCATTTTTCTATGGAAAATTTTTCGATAACAAAAATTTTTAAATGAAATCTTTTCGATAACAAAGATTTGCAAAAGAAAGCTTTTCGATAACAAAGATTTTCTATAGAAAACTTATCGATAACAATTATTTTCTGTAGATTCGATAACAAAGATTTCATGCATAAAACTTTTCGCTAACAAAGATTTCGTATGGAAAAGTTTTCGATAACAAAGATTTCACATAGAAAACTTTTCGATAACAAAGATTTACTATAGAAAACGTTTCTATAACACTTATTTTCTATAAACACTTATCGATAACAATTATTTTCTATAGAAAACTTTTCGATAACAGAGGTTTTCCACGGAAAATTTTTCGATAACATTGTTTTACTATATTAAAACTTTCGAGATTTTCTATAGAAAAGTTTTCGATAACAAAGTTTTTCTATAGAAAAGTTTTCGATAACAAACTTTTTCTATAGAAAAGTTTTCAATAACAAACTTTTTCTATAGAAAAGTTTTCAATAACAGACTTTTTCTATAGAAAAGTTTTCGATAACAAAGATTTTCTATAGAAAATGTTTGGTTAACAAAGATTTCATACAGAAACCTTTCGCTAACATAGATTTCGTATAGAAAACTGCTCGATAACAATTATTTTCTGTAGAACATTTTTCGATAACAAAGATTTCGTATAGAAAAGGTTTCGATAACAAAGATTTCGCAAAGAAAACGTTTCGATAACATAGTTTTTTCTATAGAAAACGTTTCGACAACAAGGTTTTTTTTAGAAAACGTTTCGATAACAAAGATTTTCTATAGAAAACTGGAAAAATTTTCGATAACATTGTTTTACTATATTAAAACTTTCGAGATTTTCTATAGAAAACTTTTCGATAACAAAGATTTTCCATAGAATAACTAAGTATGGTAACTCTAAGTATGAATACAAAGTTGAAAATTGTTAAAACATAACTTTGTATTGCATTACATTACATTACATTACCCAGGGAATAATGACGACTACAAGATGAGCATAAGTATGTATGTATGTATATATGTGCTTGTGAATATGTGTGTGTGTTATTATATTATGGAGCATAATTGAGAGTAGAGTTTAAACATTTGTTTACATTTTGTTTTTGTTTATTTATTTAAACAAACTTGTTTTCATAACAGGAGCATTAATAATGTACAATATTTAATACAAGGGAGTATGGATATACATAACTGGTATAACAGGCTTTTAACAACAACAAATGTAAAATGTAAACAATAAACAACAAACTCTGGTCATTGTACACTAAACACTGCAAAGTTGATTAAACTTTCTCTCTTATACTAACTCACTCTCTTTTTTTTGTTTCGTTTCTTTTTGTTTTTATAACACTTTTGCCAGTGTTTTGGTTTATTTTTGTTTTTGCTCTCCCCAGAGAAAAGAAAACTAACTGGTTAAATACGTATTACTTTTAAGAGAGCGTATGTATGTACATATGTGTGAGTGTATGTGGGTAAGAGCGTAATAACATTGCAACATTGTTGTTGTTTTTCTGTTGCTGTGTGTTAAATAATTGTTATCGTTTGCTGTTATTGTTATTGTTTTGATCTTTAAAAGGATATGTCAGGCATTTAATAACAGGAAATTATGGTGAAAATTATTTTGTAATAAAAAGTAATTTTTTTTTCATTTTTAAGTTTAATTTTTATTACAAGAAAAAATACACTTGTTGTTGTGTGTCGTTTTTGTCTTATTTTTTTCTCTTATTAATTTAGTATCTCCATTTGTTGTTTCTAATTTTCTTTGTTTATTTTCTTTTGTTGTGATTTATTTCGTATGAATAATAAAGTATGAGTTTCTATAAATACGATAAATAAAGAAATATTTATAGACTTCAATAATAGTTTTCAATAATAGCAAAAACAACAATAAATTGTTACAGAAACAACAACAACAACTATAAAAAATGGAAATCAAAATTCAAGCAAATGTTGCTTTTCTATTTGTTTTCATTAATTATTTAATGCATGTAGTGAGTGAATGAATGAACGAATGCTTATTTCTTTTTCTTTTTTGTTTTTACTTCATAAACAAACGTTTGGAATTGCATTTGAAATACATTTTTGTATTCATTTTAAGTAAGAAAAACAATAACAACGTCTTCATTACAAAAATACACTCGTAAAATTATGTGAATTTAGGAAACTTTTTTATGAGTACTGATAATAGAGTGCATACTTGAAGCAATTTTCTATGGAAAATCTTTGTTATCGAAAATTTTTGTATAGAAAATGATTGTTATCGAAAATTTTTCTAAAGAAAATCTTTGTTATCGAATGTTATGTATAGAAAATCTCTGGTATTGAATGTAATCTATATTAAATTTTTGTTATCGAAAAATTTTCTGTATAAAATCTTTGTTATCGACACATGTTCTATATGAAATCTTTGTTATCGAAACAGTTTCTATAGAAAGTGTTTGTTATCGAAACAGTTTCTATAGAAAGTGTTTGTTATCGAAACAGTTTCTATAGAAAGTGTTTATTATCAAAACAGTTTCTATAGAAAGTGTTTATTATCAAAACAGTTTCTATAGAAAGTGTTTATTATCAAAACAGTTTCTATAGAAAGCGTTTGTTATCGAAACAGTTTCTTTAGAAAGCGTTTGTTATCGAAACAGTTTCTATAGAAAGTGTTTGTTATCGAAACAGTTTCTATAGAAAGTGTTTGTTATCGTAACAGTTTCTATAGAAAGTGTTTGTTATCGAAATACTTTCAGTTATTATAATAAATTTTTGTTATCGAAATAGTTTCGACAGAAAATCTTTGTTATCTAAACAGTTCCTATAGAAAATCTTAGTTATCGAAAAATTTTCTATAAAAAATTTTAGGTATCGAAACACTTTTTATAAAAAATCTTTATTAACAAAACATTTCCCATAAAAAGTCTTTGTTATCGAAACTTTTTCTATAGAAAATCTTTGTTACCAAGAAATGTCATCGAACAATTTTCTAAACAAAAACTTTGTTATCGAAATAGCTTCTATAGAAAGACTGTTATCGAAACATTTTCTATAGGAAATATTTGGTAGAAATTGTTATCGAAACATTTTCTATACAAAAACTTTGTTATCGAAATAGCTTCTATAGAAAAACTTTGTTATCGAAACATTTTCTATAGAAAATCTTTGGTAGAAAATCATTGTTGTCGAAACTTTTCTATATAAAATCTTTGTTATCGAAACCTTTTCTATTGAAAATCTTTGCCATCGAAATAGTTTCTATAGAAAAATCTTTGTTATCGAAATAATTGCTATAAAATATGTTTGTTATCAAAATTTTTTATAGAAAATCTTTGTAAGGATCTTTATAAGATTCACCTTCAATAGTTTTTCTCTGAGTGTGTATTCCAAATGGGTAGCACTAGAAAAACCACAGAAATATAAACTATTTATTACAATTATTTAAAAAAATGAATAAATCATGTAAAAAGAAGAATGAAATGAAAAACTCTTGAGTTTTTCTAACCAATTAGAAACACTAGAAAATAACAATGAAAACGAAAAAAATTTAAAAGAAAAAATAAATGAAAATGATTTAAAAAAGTAAATCGAAACAAAAGAAATAACAAATCAGATGAAAAAAATACACCAGATTTGCACATGATGCCACAGCGTTTAAACACCCAAGAGCTGTGCTATAAAAAGAGAAACAATTTATTTTTTTTATGATTTTTTTAATAAATTTTTTCTAATAAATTTTGTTTTTCATTTTTTAATGAAATTTTCTACTTCTGTAACCCACTGACCAATATTGTGAAGAAGAAAATGTAAAACAAAGCAAAACAGAAGCTGTGGTCAGTAATGCAATGCAAAAAACACACAGATTTTCTGGTTGGTAAACGAATCAAAGGAACCCTATTCTTATCAAAATGATTATGGAGTCTAGAATAGCAATTTGTAGTCTGGCAAATTAATAGTGTTCCATATTGTATTATAATTGAGAACGTGCTGTTGATTTAAGAATGGGATCACATGTTCAGAGTTTAAGTGATGAACGTGTGTCTCACTTATGGTGGCATATTTTCATAAATTTCTTGCATCTACTCTATCATGGAGTTTTCTTTTATAAAAGAGGCACAGACATAATAATGTTGCAGTTTGGTATACCAATCACCTGAAAAACTTTATTAGAGAAACTGAAACAATGTAAAGGAAATGGGGCAGACAGTATGAGGACGTGGAGAATTATAAAATGAAATCTAAAGTTTTGTTATTGAAAATTTTTCTAGGTAAAAATTGTGTTATCGAACAATTTTCTATAAAAAATTTGTTTTATCGAACAATTTTCTATAGAAAAATTGTGTTATCGAACAATTTTCTATAGAAAAATTGTAATATTGAACAATCTTCCATAGAAAGATTGTGTTATTGAACAATCTTCTATAGAAAAATTGTATTATCAAACAATTTCCTATAGAAAAATTGTGTGATCGAAAAATTTTCTATAGAAAAATCGTGTTATCGAAAAATTATGTATGGAAAAATTGTGTTATCGAACAATATTCTACGAAAAAATTGTGTTATCGAAAATTTGGTATAGAAAAATTGTGTTATCGATAAATTTTCTATAGAAAAATCGTGTTATCGAACAATTTTCTATAGAAAAATCGTGTTATCGAACAATTTTTATAGAAAAATTGTGTTATAGAACAATTTGCTATGGAAAAATTGTATTATCGAACAATTTTCCATGAAAAAATTGTTTTAATGAAAAGTTTTCTATAGAAAAATTTTGTTATCGAAATATTTTCTATAGAAAATTTTGTTATCGAAATATTTTCTATAGAAAATTTTGTTATCGAAATATTTTCTATAGAAAATTTTGTTATCGAAATATTTTCTATAGAAAATTTTGTTATCGAAATATTTTCTATAGAAAATTTGTGTTATCGAAAAATTTTCTATGAAAAAATTGTGTTATCGAAAAATTTTCTATGAAAAAATTGTGTTATCGAACAATTTTCTATGGAAAAAATGTGTTATCGAAAAGTTTTCTATCGAAAAATTGTGTTATCGAAAATTTTTTTATATATATGTCTGAACATTTATTTGAAATACTTGCAGTGATTAGGCCTTCAATTAAGAATGTAAAAGAAAATTATTTCTTGGAAAATTTAGGTCAATTTGTGTTGTTATTTTAAAATTTTAAGTGTTTTAAAATAATTTTTAATACATTCACCCCCTTTTTATTTTTTTGGTTCAATCAACTCAACATTTTTCACTTGTTAACAAAATTAACCTATTTACCGTTATATTTTTGTGTATATGTAATTTGAAGTTTTATTGTTTTTATTGTTGTTGCTGTATTATACAGTATAACAAACAAATTAAATATTTCCGGTAGTTATTGTTTTCAGTTGTTTATTTCCCTGTTCCCCAGAACTTTTTCTATAGAACGTCAAATAAAACACATTCTCAGTCTATTTTGCTGAAAATTAAAACAATACCAGACCAGCATAGGTATTCTAAAGCCAGAATAGCCAGCATAACACTTGTAAAATGAAAACAAATAAACTTTTGTTAACAACAAAGTACAACAAGACAAGCCAATAAACCATAATTCCCTTTTGTAATGGTTAATGGCCAACAATTATACCCGTACCCACTAGCCCCACTTACACACACTCATTCACTCACTCACTCACATGTGTATGTTCTGCGGCGACACACTTTTGGAGCTTCAATTGCAAAGAATAGAGAGGAACGTAGAGAATTGAAAACTAGAAAAACGGTTTGAACTCTTTTTAGGGTTAAAAGTGGTGACCCTCTGGTACATACTTCAAAACAATTTTGAAAAAAAATTTCTGAACAAACCGACAGAGAATGGATGAATGGATGAAAAAACAGTACATCTCGAGTAAAAATGTTTTGTTGATGGGTTTTAGTTGCCTTAGAAGAGTGTTTTCCTGCAACAGAGATTTTACTGTTAAAGCTCAGAAACATTATTTTCAGTTGAAGGCAACACTTGTGTTGAATTGGTTTATTTAATGTCAAGTTAATAGCCGTCATTTACGCATACGCTACAGAAACTCATGTTCTCCTCTGTTAAAGAAATTGACTTTTTAACTCTTCTTACACTTGTTTCTTCTGTTTTCTTTAACCATATTCTTTTACTGTTATTGCCTGTAACCCACGCCTGGCTTTTTTTTAATTTGTATGCGTGTATGGTTTTACTAATACGCCGCTGTGTCGTTACACACGAAATATTTGTTTAATCGTTGTATTACCATAAGCGGAAGTCATTAACAACTTTTAAATTAACGCTCTTTAAATAATAAAAAAAAGAAATAAAAAAATTACGCTTAAAAATTTATTGGCAACGCACCTACAATACTCAGAATCATATAGGAATTGTTAAGATTTTGTTATCGAAATATTTTCTATTGAAAACTTTTGTTATCGAAATATTTTCTATTGAAAACTTCTCTATAGAAAAATGCTGTTATCGAAACATTTTCCGTAGAAAAACGTAGTTATAGAAACATTTTCTGTGGACAAATTTTGTTATAGAAACAGTTTCTATATGAAAATTTTGTTATCGAAATATTTTCTATAGAAATATTTTCTTATCTAAATATTTTCTATAAGAAATTTTTGTTATGTTATTTTCTATTGGAAACTTTATCGAAATATTTTCTATTGGAAACTTTTGTTATCTAAATATTTTCTGTAGAAACACGTAGTTATCGAAATATTTTCTATAGAAAATTTTTGGTATTGAATCATTTTCTATATGAAAATTTTGTTATCGAAATATTTTCTATAGAAAAATTTTGTTATCGAAATATTTTCTGTAGAAAAATGTAGTTATCAAAATATTTTCTGTAGAAAAATTTTGTTATCAGAACATATTCTATAGAAAAATTTAGTTATTGAATCATTTCCTATATGAAAATTTTGTTATCGAAAAATTTTCTGTAGAAAAATTTTGTTGTCGAAAAACTTTTTATAGAATAATTTTGTAATCGGAATATTTTCCATACGAAAATTTAGTTATCGGAATATTTTCCATACACAAATTTTGTTATTCAATCATTTTTATACGAAAATTTTGTTATCCAAACATTACCTATACAAAAATTTTCTTATCGAAATGGTTTCTATAGAGAAATTTTGCTATCGTTAATATTTTCTATAGAAAAATTTTGTTATCGAAAAATTTTTTATAGAATAATTTTGTTATCGGAATATTTTCTATAGAAACATTTTGTTATCGGAATATTTTCTATAGAAACATTTTGTTATCGAAATATTTTCTATAGAAAAATTTTGTTATCGCAATATTTTCTATAGAAAATTTTGTTATCGAAACATTTTCTATAAAAAAAATTTTTTATCGAAACATTTTCTGTAGAAAATTTTGTTATTGAAAAATATTCTATAAAAACTTTTTGTAGAAAAATTTTGTCATCGAAACAATTTCTCTAATAATTTTTTGTTACTATTTTTGCACGTTTCAAACCCCCTTTTCATATGCACCCTTTTCTAGTAAATAGTTTCCTTATGGTGCTTTATTTTTTGGTTATTCTTTTATGAACACAAGTTTAAAAATTTATATTGAACCCTCCTTTAAAAATATATTTGTAATATCCCTCATAATTTAGCATAAAAGGCCTATGCATTTGCCTTAAAAAAGAAAACTTTTTTCAGAAACTTTTCATTGCACAAATTAGCAGCAACGACAGGGGTCACCCACCACTATTTTTGGAAATGAAACGAAATAATTTTTTTTATTTTTAAATTGAATACAGCAGAGAGGGTTTTATGTTTAAAAAAATTATTACTTTTATTACATTACTCTACCTAGCTTCCATACCTACCTACCTATGGGTGGGCTGTAATGCGGTAATAGACAGACAGAATGACGACTACGTGACGCTTATAAAAAAGCAGCCAAAAACAAGTGGTTTTTTTCGAATAAAAAAAAACAGTTTTTTTCTACTGTTTTAACTAACTGTTTAACTGTTTGACTGTCTGTTTGTCTGCATTTTTGACAGTTACAAAATATCAACAATCACAACAACAACAACACATTTACGAATACATATTTACTTTTCCTTTAGTAAGTAACATTTACAATCCAGCCTGTCTGTCTATCTGTTACTGTTACTGTTACTGGCTTGGTTGGTTGGCTGAGTAAAACACTGACTGTTGGTTGCCAGTGCTGGATATGCTTGATTAGTAAAACGTTACTTGTAAAGTCATGAAAACTGAAAACTTTTGACATTTGCTAACTAAATTATTGGTTTTATAAGCCAAAAAGAGCAAAAAAAAAAACAAACACAATTTTGTTTTATTTTCTAAGCCTGGCTAACTAAAATGATGATATTTTTGACAGGCTTTTTTCCGTTTTATTTTTCAAATGGTTTTAAAAGCGAAAGTTTAGCTGTCAAACCTATTTTGAACTTTAAAGGATGAATGTTTATGATGAAATCATTTGACTTTTTGTTTTCAGCGGTAAAATTGCATAATTTGTTAGCAAGTTTGGTGTAATGTTTTGCCATTATAAGTTGATAAATATCGTGGTTAATTTCCTTTTTTAAAGAAAACTTTAAGCCTCTTTGGCTATCTATCTCTATTCTCTTGAATCATTTTTAAAAGCAAAAAAAAAAAATTTAAATCCTTAAAAATTTTGTTTCTAATTTTTAACTTAAATTTGTTTTCCTCTTTTATTTTTAGCAACACGCACTTGTTACAAACTTAACACCAATGATCGCGAGTCCGGTAACTTTTAGGCAACAATTTAAAATCCATTAACTTTAACTTTAATTGAAGTGAACACATCAGGCAGGGCTAAACCCAATTAAGAGCCAAGAAAACTAAAGAATATCATTTACCTACGGCCAGTCAAATAAAAACTGGAAATTCTAAATAAAACAGAAGCACACTGTCAAAAACAAAATGTTGGATCGATGTGAAATGCCGGTAAGTGAAAGCCTAAAAGTATATACAAGATTGTCTACAGCCCTAAAATATGCTTTAAATTTTATTCATTAAATCTTAAAATGCAATTTATTTAAATTTTCTTTTTAGGTTCAGATCGACAACGACAAATGTCGTCGCGATCGTGATACCCGTCTCTCAAATCCCCGCCTCGATTTGCCCAATCTGTGCAATGTAGGCTCAACACGAGGCTCTTCACGCAATCATCATCACTCGAATGGCCATCATCATGCCAGCGCCCAACAGCAGCAGCAGCAGCAACAGCAACAGACACAACAACTGTCCACACAGACACAACACCAACGCAGTCCAACGAATGGTAATATAAGCAATAACAATAATAACAACAACAATTTAGGCTCGCCAGTATCATCGAATACCGTGTCATCGCATGGCAATTCATCGAGTGGTGAAAGAGGCTCTTCAACAAAGTCCAACAGTAGTACGGGTAGCGGCAATTCAGGCCGAGAAGAAATGAAATGTATAACACCAATGACACCATCGGGTAGGCTATGAAAATGAGAAATGAAATATAAACCATGGGTGAAGCCTAAAAGTCTGCTTTAAATTTTTTGTTTGTTTTTTTGTTTTGTGCTGTTAATTATGTTGACTTTTTATTTTGTAGCAGGCAGCATGCCTCCCTTGTAAGGTAATAAGGTCAAGGTTAGTGATTTCACGCTTTCCGCTTAAATGTTAGTTGGCATTTTCAATGGAATTTTAGAAGCTCCATATACATAGAGTGGAAGGGGGAGAGAGCGAGAGAGTGTAAGGATAGGGGGGAGGGCTTTACAAATAAAATGTGAAATTAAATAAAAGCTTTTCAAAATAAAATGTCAAGTGTTAATTAAAAGAATTTTTGTTAAGCAAATAATAAAAACTAAGAAAAATATACAAAAACGAAGCATACTTAAGGGAGCAAAATGCATACGGAAAAAAATTAAAGCATACTTAAGGGAGCTAAAACTAAATATTTCAATTAAAATTTAAATAAAACACATTTTTCTTGTTTGTTTTCTTTTTTACAGAGCTGGTTAAGAAATACAGCAATTATTTAACCGACATGGAATTTGAAGAGCTTAGGGTGTATAAGGAAATCTGGTATTTTGGCCAAAATGCCAATAAAAATTATTCCAATAAAGTCTCAGCATCCACCACCAATTCCGGCTATGATGATGAGAATGGCAACTACAAAATTGTAAGTGTTTTTTATTAAATTGTCTTGTCTTTCAAGTTTTTAATTCAATTTCTTTTCCCTTCCCTTTCTTACAGATTGAACATGATCACATTGCTTTTCGTTATGAAATACTTGAAATAATTGGTAAAGGCAGTTTTGGCCAAGTTATACGGGCCTTGGATCATAAAACTAATACCCATGTGGCCATTAAAATTATACGCAATAAGAAACGATTCTTAAATCAGGCTGTGGTCGAATTGAATATATTGGATGAATTGCGTGAAAAGGATGCTGATGGATCTCATAATGTTATACACATGCTGGATTACATGTATTTTAGGAAACATCTGTGCATAACATTTGAATTGATGAGGTAAGTGGGACAAATTTGATTTTTTGTTTGTTTCTAAAATACTGCCTACTTTTAGGAATTTTTGATATTATAAATTATTTTTCGAATGATTTTTAGATATGCGGGAATATTGCCTTCTTTTAGGCAAAATTTCTATACAAGGACAATTTAATGGTTATAAATTAGTGCCTACTTTTGGGCTTAGTTAAATTTATTAAATGCCTGTAGAAGTATATTTTATTACATATGTGTAGGCACAGTTTTTGTTTAGAAAATTTTGGTATTGATGTGTCTCTAGGGTTATTTATTACTTTTTTCTTTGTTGTACAATATATTGCATATGTGTAGGCGAATTTAGATAAAACCTTCGGACGTCTGTTTATATTCATAAATAATTGAAACTGGGTTTTTGTAATTAAAAATATTGTTTTTTGTGCCATATATTGCATACTTGTAGGTAAAAGTTTTTATGTTTCTAACAAATTTATTACTTTCTTGTTGGCGCTATAATTTTGTCTACTTTTCAACAAATTTTTGGTAACTTAAAGTATGCATGTATGCTGGTTTTCTTTTTTTTTACTTGTAAAATGTACAGCATACTAGAGGGCATATCATCGGAGTTTGTTATTTTGAAAATTTACTGCTTACTTGTAGGAAAATAGAAAATATTACTGCCTACTTTTAGAGGGAAGTTTGTTAGGGGAAAGTACATAGTTTACTTGGATGTGAAAAAATTGTACTGGTTTGTAGGCCCATAAAAATACAGCCTACTTTTTGGCAGCTATTTTTAATGAAAATATTTGGCACATTCGTTTTGTCTTTGCGGAAAACTATTGCCTATTTTTGAATGAAGAGAGATGCTGTTTAATTTCTTTAATAATGGATTACAAGAGGATTACGGAGAATTATGGAGATCCTGGAATAATATACATATTATTACGAGGAACTCAAATGTGATTCTCACCTCCTGGATCTTCTATTGAATAGGAAATTATTCAGACAGCCTAATATCATGAATATTATCTCCTTTTCGCTATATTTTTTTATAAGGGCTCGGCAGGAAATGCCAGTCCACGTGTATGGCAGTCTGGAAAATGGCACGGTTTGAATAACGGAACCTTAAGAGTGCTATTGGAGTTGGGAACCTTCTGAAATATAGATAACATACACCAAAATGATTACTCGGGTAATTTTAGTATCTCCATTCCTGATAGAGAGAAGTTTTCAAGCCTTAATTCACATAAAATAAAAAACAAGCCTTAAGCTATGCTTTAATATTTCTTCTTTTAAAATAAATTTTTTTTTGTTTTTGTTTAAATTATTCACATTTTTATGTCCTCTATTATATGTATCTCTCAACTGTCAAACTATAAATTTATGTTTGTAAATATTTTCTCTTTTTTGCTTTGTTTTGTTTTGCCAGGACTTCAGCAAGTTCTCTTGTCTTTCATTTTTTTCTTACTGCTGTTGTTCATAAATGTTAATGAGAGGGCTTTAAGACTTGAAAAGTATATTCTTATGATTGTTACTACCACTATTTTACAACAACAACTACAACAGCAGCAGCAACAAACATTATGGGGGTAAAAAGGAAAGTTTATTGTTGCTTAAGTACTGATACAGAAAAAAAGGGAAAAGTTTTACTATGTACAAACTTAACATCTATTTTGTACAGTTGTAAGGCATAATATTCTCCATTAAAAGTTTTTCTTTTTTAAAAAAATTTCCTCTTCTTTCCGTTTTCTGTAGGAAAATTCTATTAAAAAATAATTTCTAAAAAAGTTTGACGTGTTATTTTTATACAAAGAAATGATGGTGCTGCGCTATAAAAGTATGGAAATGTGAAGAAAAATATTTTAAAAACCCTTAAAGTATGCAACATATTTTTTCAGATATTATAAAGCCTGTAACATATGCTGTATTGATAGTAGTTTAGACCCAAGAGGAATAAACATAATTTTTATTCGTTTTTTTTTTCATGATAAAATGTTGACATATTGTAGGCAACATAAAAATTAAATAAAACCCCCTAAAAGTATGCAATATTTTTGTTAAAGATTTTTATTTATAATTAAAATAAAAATACGAATGCACAAGGGTTTCATCAAAAACCGTTAGATCACTAACACTAACATTTGACCCAACAGAGCCAAATAAATTTTGATTTTTCATGCATCTCCACTTATGCACTTTACATTACACACGTTTATTTAAAAGCTCTTAGAAGTGGTGCTGTGTTAAATACTGCCAATGTTTTTAAATACGGACTTTAGTAAATGCTTTCTTTAAGCAAAAGTTTTGTGAATACCTAAATGTATACTTTAAAATCTGCCATAAGATTGTTATGCAATGAAATTTATATTTTAATAAGCTTATTTAAAAAAAAAATCAAATTGTCTAGACCAAATTAGCCTCTGAACTCTTACCTAAGTTCACAGACCCTTGAATATTTTTTCCAGCAAATTTTATTGTCCTTTTGTTTCATAAGAAAACCTTGATAAGATTCATTATTTTGTTTACAAATTATTGCTTGTTTGGTTTTTGTTCTAACAAGCACAACCTTGAATTTTAATTTCTCCTTAAAGTAGGCAGTAAAAAAATATATATGAAAACAAAGCCTAACAATAAAAAACCATTTCAATTATTTGATCCATAAAGAGTAGGCGTATAATTATAAACAAGAAATTAAAACGGAGTGAGTTAAAAAATCCTTAAAAAAAGTAAAACAAAAAACCCAAATAAATTCCTAACCTTACCACACTATCCCAGCCAAGCCATAGCAGATGAACTTAACCTTAAATCGAAGGCCTTTCAAAAAAGAAAACTTTTTCTTTACAAAACCAATAATGTTTTGTTATACTATCTATTTGACTGTCTGTTTAAGTTCATAACACATTTATAAATATTTATCTTACAAATAAAATCATAGCATACCCTTAAGGGCGTTCGTACCCCTAGTCGATAGGCAGTATATAAATGGTGGCTTTTCTGTTTTCAATTGGCTTTAACGTCATAATTCCGCTTTGTGTTTGTATGTGTATGAAAACAAATATTTACAATATTTATTTCCTGTATTACAATATCACATGCATACATTTAGGCTGTACAAAAAAAGAAAAGAAAAACATGAATTCAAACTTGCATGTTGTTAAACGTTTATTAAGTAGAAGGCAGGCAAACCTTTTACGAAATATTGAAATTATGAGAGCGTTTCCCAAAGGGTATATTAATAAAAAAATTATTTTTAAAGATTGTGGTTTATAGAGAGATTTGTTTGTGGTGGAACGAAATCAAGTAAAGACTTCGGAAATACGGGAACCTGTGCTGGGATTACAGACGGATTAATTAGTTAGTGTTACAACTATTCAAAACGCCTTTATTATTGTAAAACGATGGATTTCATTTGATAAACTTCCAGCATGTGTTACTGCTTCACTTACATTTTTCTTCTGAGGAATAAAAAAAATGTAGCATATTTTCAGGCTTTGTAATAAAGTGTACATAGTATCTGTAATGATTGGAAACAGTGTAATTTCGTGTAACTTGTTACAAATCAAATTAAAATAGCAACAATTTTTCCACATGCAAAATTATGAACAATTTTTCTACCAATACCACGGTGGTTATAATAATTCCCATACCACTACCCACTACCACCACCATTTGCAAACACTCCAAGTATATTACTGCCAGCCTGCCTTTGACAATGACGACAACTCAGCTGAACTGTACGTGGTTTTATGCATTTCGTATTACAAATTCAAGTTCATGTATTACGTTGTTGCCTACTTTTCTGATATCAATCTATTAAATAGCAATGCATGCTTTAAGGCTGATATTTCCATATTGCTCTTTTGTTTTGTTAGCATTGACTGTAATAGTTTTGGTTTGTTGTTTGTATTGTTGTTTCACCATAAAGCCATAATGCCGATTTAATATTTTTCTAATAAAAAAATTATTTTTCAAATAGAAATATACTCGCACGGGTAGTAGGCCCACCTAAAAAACTGCATCAGACATGCATATTTTGTTTTTACGATTTTATTTCATGTTTTTGTTGTTGTATTGATATTTAAATAGATAAAGATAGAGAGTTAAATACGTTGTTATTTTATTGGCTGGAAGTTTTTTTTTTTTTTTTGGAAAACATTGGCATTTTATGACATTTTGACAAAAAATTTGAAAAATTGACGAATTTTTTTATGGTTTTGTTATGATTTCGATAGAAATCTGCACAAGATGATTAAAAATAACCATCAATTATTGTTCTTTTATTTAATTTTTATTAAATGTAGGCCTATTAATAATTGGCATAGATTTGAACGGGGCAAGCCTTATCGTTGCATATGGTAGGGTGTTGTCGTGATGGAACACTCCGACACTCTGTTATTACAAGTTTTTCTGAACACTTATGGAAGCAAAAGATCTTCGAACTTCAGAGGAACTCTTTAACTGCTATCAGACCGTTGGTAAAAGATAAGGGCTCAAGGCACTTATCGTATTCTGGTTACTGAGGGCAATAGTTGGTCTGTTTGCGCAGTACGACCTGACCACCTGTTGGGTAGTTGCTGTAAAACAATGTGACTGCAAGATACTAAATGGCGTGTGTGTTTGGAGGACATGAATATCAGGAACCTTTGCTATTTGGTCTTTTGCGACGATGCAAAGATCAGCGAACATCAATGTCGCCTCTCCGGATTATACTCTTCTATACCAATGAGCCACTGCGGGAAACTGGTCTGTACTACTCAATAAGCTATTGAGATCATTGGCAAGCGTGATTCTAAGGTTCATGTTCAAATTGACATAACATGTGCTAGTAAAGGCAGATTTAAGGAAAAAAGTTCCTTCACATCACCAGTCAGTTATTAACCTGCTACGATAAAGCGCTCATACATACCTACTTGATGAGCACTTATACTTAGTTTTGTCCTCATTGAGGGCCTATTTATAGCTTAAAACAGAAGCCTTTTAAAGAATTTTCGTTAAAAAAACTGACGCCTAAAAGCAGCCTTTATTTTTTATTAACTCTTAATGCCAATTTAGCCTAATTTAGTTTCTCCCAATGATCTTTGTACAATTGCCACCATAATTCATAATTATTTCTTCCTTTGTCTTGTAACTTGCCATACTTTTCTACCCATTTTAGAGTAGGCGTGACTGACATAAAGAAAAAAACAGAAATTGTGGCACGTGTTAGTACCACACTGTCTGTATGAAAAGACACAGAAACATAATTTTTTTCCATGTCATATGCTTTGTTTGGCATAAAATAAAACAAAATTTATGGGAGTTTTCATATGAGGCACAAAAATTAAAACAAAAATGACCAGAAGACATACAAAAACTAGAAAAGAAAAAAAAAATTTTTTTTGATGCATAAACACCCACTCTGGAATGTTTTACAATTTTTTTTTGTGTCGTATGGTTGTTGCTGCAATGACCATAACAACAACATTGCAAAACTATATTTTTTACAACTTAAATTACAATAAAAATAACAACTGCATTAAAACCACAGCAAATTATTAGGGTAGTTCATTGCATACTATTGCGGGGATCATAAATTGCCATTAGCAACGGCATACTTTTAGGCTTTTTCGTTTTTATCTGTGTGCTACTATTAGATAAAAATAAAGTGGCTACAATTTCATGTTAATGGAAACAAGAGCATATGTTTTAAGGCTTTAGCTTAAGCCTTTAAAGATTTGTTTTGTTTTTACCGCCTAAGTGGCACTGCCTTATTTTTTTTTACTATTTCGTACAAATATTTTTATATGGACTGGTTTTTATAAATTACTTGTAATAATATATTGTATGCGGACCACCAACAACAACAAAAATAGCATTTAAATGTAATAAAAATTGCATATTAGGTAAGGGCAAAAATTAATTCTTTAGATGTAAAAATTGTGAAAAATAAAAAAGACAGCTCAGTAAGGGGTGTAAAAAATATGTATTCCCATACGCGGGAGTGCTCCAATACGGTCTCTTCCTTCTTCCCCAAATTCCAATTTTTGCAGAAATCATGCCTAGCCAACGGGTATGCCTCTCTATCAGGGATGTAAAAAATATGTATTCCCGTACGCGGAAGTGCTGGAATACGGTCTCTTCCTTCCCCAAATCCCAATTTTTGCAGAAATCATGCCTAGCCAACGGGTTTGTCTCTTTATTGGCTAATATGCTATGAAGACTGAGTTTACATACCCTGGCTTCTCTTAGTCGAGCGGAAAATAGTCTTACTGCAGTAATAAGCGTTGTACCCACGGACCCTCTAGGTTTGTATTCCTTAGTTTGAACTCTAAGGCCTATTTAGCAAGCAAAAAGCCTATAAATAATCATATTTTCATAAAGTTTTTCCCCCCACCCAATATTAAATGACATTCTTTTTTTCATGTTTTTATTGTTGTGGGTAGATTTCCTTTTAGCTTTTAACCAAATACCACCTTAAAAACACACAATTTGGCAAAAAAAAAGGTTTTTTCCTCGTTTTTTTTCATGTATTATTGTTACTGGCCATAATATTTGAGTTTATGGTCAACACTTTACTACTTTTGACCATTTTACTGGATCAACAGACATTGTACTCGTATGCCATGTGTGGCATACACAGTGGGAAGTGTGGCGTGCATAATAGCTGTGCTGTGCTGTGCTGTACTGTGCTGTACTGTTTAAACAAGTGCTGTACGGTAGAGTTGAATGTAATGGAGATTTTAGAAACCAAAAAACCAGGTATATGTTGTGATAATATTAACAAAACATAAGCCAATCTATGCCAATAGTAACAAGAACAACAACAATGACATTAAATTGGTTTTAAGAAAATGAAATAAAAATTGGTTGAGTGGTTAGAGAAATAAAAAGACATCTGAGACTTGAAATACAGTGCTTAGAGGTAAGGAGGATAACATCTGTTTTAGGGGGCTTTAAAACAATAAGTTGCAGCATACTTTTAAGCTGTTATAAAATAAAAAAAACTGTTGTAATTACTGCCAGTAATCCAGCCGATATTTTTTTTTTTTGTAAAATCAGCACTCAGCGGTTGGCCCCTACTTATGCAGTGCATTGTGCAGGTTTAGGAAAATAGGTTATACACTGATAACGGGTATATACTGATAACGGATTCACACAGTGGCAGTCTTTATAATCATTATTTCCGACTGAATAGTACTACAGTAATCGGTGGTAACAAAAGCAATTTAAAATTCAGCAGTGCCGCATTAGCAGCCAATTGAGTCGCCAATACGTATGCTACAAGCCAGTTAAAGATGACCAACAATGCCTTCGATGATGTACATCTTGTGATTATGATCGCTTTCATCCTAATCATATGCTTAAATTGGGTTTGATGATGCCTTTTCGAATATAATATTACTTCAATACTTTTATAAAACTGCTAGAACTGACTACCGACGTCATCTTTTGCTCTATTTATACTTCATTGATTTTCGTTTGGCAACTTCTAGACTCTTAGTGTTGATTTGTTATTGTTACTCTTTTCTTTTCTATCTTCCGCGGTTTCAGATTACACAGTCAGTGTTTAATTTGTCTTCATACATAACATAATTGGCCATTACAACCCCTCAGTCAGGATTACTGCCTAGCTCCTCACAGCACTCAAGTTGTGTGTGTTAATTTTATCCATAAAAGGTGGGACCTACAGTTTAAAGTCCACTCCAAACGACAGATTTTTGAGAAACTTTGCATGGAAATTTTATTTTACTCTGAGAGTTTATAGCACAATGGGCCCAATGCGGTCTAAGTGAGTCCATCTAAAAATTTTTCTTGGATGGGCAGCCACCTACACCTCTGAGAGTTTTTTCCAGAAATCTGCTGAGAGGAAGCCGCCAAAGAAATATTTTTTCATATTTTCGTTTTGATGTCTGACCTGGGGTGTGAACCGTCCGTGGCTTTACATCTAATAAGCCAACACACTACCTACTAGACTACGGCGACTTCAATTTGTCTTCACATTATTTTATTATTTCCAAGATATCTTCAAAGCAATCGTTTTAACTAAGTTTATTACTCTTATTCTTATTGAGAGTGTACCTTTTTGTGGTGTAAATCGAATCAACAGTTTGAAAGTACTTGAGGCTCCCCTACCGAGTTTGAACCCCCTCTATTTTATTAGTAATTTCAAGGCATATATGTATAATATACTTTTGGGTGTCTCAGAAAATTGTTGCCTATTTTTAGGTGTTTATAAATTTCCTAAATTTTTTATTTGTTTTTTAAATTGCAAAACTAGTACTCGGTGTTTAGAGTTGAACTTTTAAATTTTATATTTTCTGGTTGCAATACATATGTTCAGTGTCTCTTTATTTGTATTTTATTAAGCATGATAATGTCTCATTTTCTTTTTCTCTCTTTTCCACTCTTAGAACCCAAATGAAAAAAAAAAAATAAAAAAATACAAAAGGGTGCCAATATTTACAACTTAGGCTGAAGCTAAAAATGAGAACAAGAATAATAAAATAATAAAAGAACGAAAGAAATAAAGAAAGCAACACAGAGCAAATAAAGTGACATCAAATCTGGGTTACTTAAGCAAAATTGCCCCTTTTCGGTGTAAATGACTCGTTGCTGTTTTTTTTCGTTTTCACTTGCCTTATTATTGTAGGCTAAAAAATAAGGCAGCAGAAGAAAAAACTACGACGAGTATCTACAATCAGATAAATATTTACAATGTTGACCTATTGACATTCTTAACCAACAGCAGCAACAACTGCTAGTAATGGTTGGTCGTTGGTGTAATAAGAAAATAAGAAAATCTATTATTATTACGGCTAGAAATGCAATTTGTATGCTTGGCAAGCAACAAATATCCTCCTTTACTTAGATCTAAGATATTGGCGGGCCACAAAAAGTCAGATGGTTAAGGTGGTGTTCATAAATATTTTATTGCATTCAGGTTTACTGCATATTTGTTAACCTTTTTTTGTTATCTGTATTGGTTTGGTATGGTTTGCTTATTTTTATTTGATTTAATTTTTAATTTGAAAAGGCCTACCTTCAGGCTTTATTGACAGCCTGAACGCTTGATACCACATGCCGCGTTTCTGTCTCTGTGTACTTTCAGGTTTGATTGGCTTTAGAGGCTATAAGTGGCCGAAAGGTTTTAAATTATTAATTAAAAATAGAAAATTTATTTATAAGACAAGCATGTAAGGTTTGCAGTATTCAGAGCACTTTTAGGCTTGATTTTTAAAGCATACTTCTAGGTCAAATTTAATTTATTTTTTTTCGTTTATTTAAACTTTTCTAACAGAATTTTCGTTTCTGTGGAATACAACAATTTAATTGGCCTTAATTTGTTAACAACATAATCATTACCAAAAAAAAGAAAAATATATACCTTAAGCCTTGAAGTATGTTATAAAATTTAGCAAAAAAAAAAATAATAAAAAAACTAAAAGAAATCAAATATAAGAGAGGAGTAAGAGTAAAGAAATTTGCGTGTTTCCTTAAGTTTGTTTCATCAAGTTGGTATGCCGCCATATAACGAAACAATTCCTTAATATATATGAGTATTTAATTTATTTTGATTGCCATAATAAAAATATTTATGAATACATTTATTATCTATCATTAGCTTTATTATGATCATATTATTATTGTTAATAATTGTTAACATGATTATAATTCTTTTTGTTCAAAAGTAACAAGTAATGCCTGTTACTTATGCTACAAAAAATAAATAAAAATAATTTCATATTGTTAAAGGAATTTGCATACTTTTAGGCTGTTATAAAACACAAACTGCGTGGGTTACATTTCTTTTACTTAAAAATTACATCAATATTGTCTGTTTAACTCTTACAGTCGTGTAATCTTTTCGTTTTCTGTATGACATCATATCCATACACATGAAATTAAATTAAGCCCTTATAATATGCTGTAAAGAAACTTATGTTATAACAGCAATTACGGTTTTATGGCACTTTAAGTTTCTTATCCTTTATTATCCTTTTTTTCGTTGCCATGGCTTTATAGGTCTTAAAGCCACAGACTATTCACAGTTTTAGTTTTATGACATTGTGTCGTATATCCAGATGGCTGTTAACGAAAATTATTTTTGCAACCTAAAAGTAGACTACAATAAGTATGGAATGTGCGGCATTAGAGAATCTTTAAGTTTTAGCTTTGAGTCAATAAACCTAAGGAATTTTAGGAATATTTTAAACAGAATTCATAAGAATACTTAAGGATTTGAAAACTTTTAAGCATAGTTTTAGGGGCTTCAAAATATAATACAATACAAATATAATTCTGTTGTTTCTACAAGCACCATAAAACTTGCTTGTTTGCTTTAGTATTTTTAGCAATGACCTGCATTTCATTTTGCGATTTGTTGGTTGTAATCTTTAAGCATAATTTTGGGGGCCTCAAAGCCATTTAAACCCTTTAAATTCCTCTGTAGGAGTTAGATTATACAGCAGCGGAATGGACAAAGGCCTTAGGCCTCCAAGCCAGGGTTTCATGCTGATGTAAATTTCTTAATGAGTTCGTCAGGCATTCATATAGCTATCAGTCATGTTGTATGACTGATCATTCGGGCAATGAGAGAAATCTAGACGGTGATAGGCCATATAAGTCAACTTTGATGCTGGCATTCATTCATGCATTAATCACATGCCTTCCTTTTCCCATTGCTTAAAACTGAGGCATATTTAGATTTCGAATGGTATTCCAAGAATGATGGTTCATGGAATGACCTAACTGTACTATAACGCAGCAAATCTGACAGGACATCGATAGGCTCTATGGATTCATTACAACCTCCAAATAGTTTGGGAGTGACTAGACCTAATGTTCATAGTCGGTCTCACTCGATCTGCCATCAAGGATTCAAGTAAGGTTGATCTTTCTTTAGTAAGCTCAACTTGTTCTCAGATTTTCGACTAATCTGATGTCAGTGATGATAGTAGAGGTTAGGGGGAATAGGGAGTTTTCCAGATGAATTAACCAGACGAAGTCTTTCGCTAATAACATAGCATTGAAGGCATTGGAAACAACCCTGTCGTGTAACTGTTTTTACACTTTTAAGGCAATCCACCTACTTTTAAATATTTAAAGATAAATTTCTTTTTTTGTTGTATTTACTTCAGCCCAAAAGTATACCTATCAACCACTTTAATATAAAAAATTAAAGCATACTTTTGGTTGCTTTCAAACCTTTTTAAATCCTTTTTTATTTTCTTTATTACTTTCATCTGCACCTGAAAACGTTTAACAATCATGACAAATCGTTAAAGTATTTAAAGATATTTTTTTGTATGTATTGGTTTATTTTTACTGCCCAAAAGTATACCTTTTTATGTGCAGTTAGGGTCTCTTGGTTGCTGATTTAATGGCTCATAAAAGGTAGAGGCATTAAACTGCTGTGCAACTAGATAACAATACAAACACTTAAATGGCCTTTTTATGACCCTAAAAGCCTTAAAATAGGTTACAAAAATTACAAATTTAAATGATTTAAGGGAATGAGCATAGTTTTCTGAGCAGGACATTTTTTTGGAAATATTTTAAATACATATATCGAATGCCTACTAAATAATGTATTTAAAAAGGAAGTGGTTTTTCAAAAAGCCTTTAAATATGCTTTAATTTTTATCTCTTCCTATACAATATCAGGAATTAAAATCTCATTTAAATGTTCTTTAAATTTATTGGTTATTTAACCTTTTTCCCGTTACAAGTAATTCACCCCTGCCGCCCTAAGGAATTTTAAAAGATTTTAATTATTTAAATTGCATTTTCACTTCGAATGTTATCAGACCAAGAACACGCATCAAGTCTTACTCAATTCATGCATTCAAAAGCAATGCAAAGGTTTCTGTGGTAAGAGTTGTAGGGAGAAAGATAAGGAAAAAATACTCGTAACTGCAGAAAACAGTTTCTGAAAGAGCGTAGAAAAAAGTTTTCAACTTTTTCTTTTTTTTTAATAGAAAACGCAATTTCATTAAGCGAAAAAGGAAGAAATCAATGAGAAAGCTATCAGCCATGTATACGAGTGCATACAAACAGCTATTAGACGTGCAAAACAATAAATGGAAATAAAATGAAAAAAAAAAATTGAATTAAAATCTTACAGATGTTACAATAGCAAGCATATGAACTCATTGAACGAAAGAGAGAAATAGCTTAAGACTAGAAAATTGCAAAATTAAAGCATAGTTTAAGGTGGTTTAACTTAAAAAAATATTTGCTTAATGGGTTTTAGGGGTTAAAGGAAAGGAAATGTTTATCCAAAATACATAGAAAACGTTTTTAATTGATTAAAAAATTAAAGCATAACACAGGGCATATTAATATTAAAAATATGTACAAGTCTTCAGCCTTAAAGAATGCTATATTTCTTGTTTGTTGTCATTTAAAACTTAAATTAATTTAATTTTATTAATTAAATTCTTACGAAAGAAAATTTCATTTATTTACCTTACCTTAAAATGTTTCCTGAAGGTATGCCACAGTTTTTTTATATTATTATTTGATAAGATAAATCCTTGGTTAGATGTTTATATAGTACTTTTACATGCTAAAGTTATGTTTTCGAAGGTAAACAATGAGAGAAAATAAGATTTGTTTTCTTAAAGGCATGCTAAGCAATGTTTTCCCTAATTTTTTAAGACAAGGCAAAACATGACAAGACAAGACCTTGAAGTAAAGGAAAATTTAACAAGACTTGAATGGATAGATGGAAAAAAGGGTTTTAAAAGCTTTAGAATGGACAGGGATGAAGTTCTTTTAAAGGCTTTTAAAAATTGTTTAATGCTTAAACGTATGCAACAAAAAAATTTAATTGAAATTCAGGCAACCGTTTGGGTTACAAAAAGTTAGTGATAGTAACACGATGCCTTTATTTATTTTTTGATTTTAATTTACCTTAAAACACAGTCATAATCATCAACATTAAAATTTTTTGTGCGACCCCTAAAAGTATGCTTCTAATTTTTGTATTTACATTTTTGTTTGAATTTTCTTTCTTTTGTGCTTTTTTGTTGAAATTATTAAAACCAAATTATTTATTTAAATTAAAATGTATAAACTTTATGTATACAAAATTATGCTTTAGTATTGTCTTTTTAATAAACGCCTAAATGTTTAAATGTTTACTTAGTTTAATGAATTTTTAAACGGCTTTAGTTTAATAATGTTTATGCATTAAATATGCTTTAAACTTCACAAAAGTTTTGTAAATATTTATTTAAAAAGTTTTAATTAAACATAAATTTTAAAAGCATATGAAAAAAACTTTAATAGACCCTAAAAGTATGCTATGTACATATTTGAATAAATTAAATAAAAGCAAGCTAAAAGAGGATAAAACAGCATATGTTTGTTATGGTCAAGGCATTTAATAGAAAGTTTTGTAATAGTTTTTCTTAGAATTATTGAAAGCCTAAGGATAGGCAGCATTTTGATATACAAGCAGGTATTTTTTCACGCTTTATCGGAATGCCTTATAGAGGAAGTTTTTTGAAATAGACTTTGTTTGAATACAAGGCATTTGATTTGCATTTTAAAAACTTTATTCGTAAACAATTTTTAAATAAAAAATTTTGTACAAAATGGTGTCTGTTTTACAAATGGTTTGTGTCTTTAGTAACTTGTACGAGTATATCATTTTGGAGGATAAATTTTTGCCATTTGAAGCAAAAGCATAGTAGAATGCATCAACCTATTTGTCATTAAAAGGACTGGATGACGTCATATATAGAAGAACCCGGTTATGACCAATACCTTAAATACGTATCCACCCTTACCAGTTATACTTTCTGGCAAAATATGTATATTTTTTTGGTTGTTCAAATGAATTTAACTTAGAGTATGTAATTAGGCTGGCAAAAAAATTGCAATCCTTATGTAATCCCCCTTAATATGGCAGGGTTTACAGTAAACATATTTGACAATGATGAATGATGTGTGTTTTTAGGCAATTAAGCTGTCTTAAGCATTTATTAATGAAACGTGTTTCATACTCTTAACAAAATTAATATGACTAACAAGCCCTCACATATGCTTTAATTTTTTTGCACTCACTTTCTTTGTTTGGAATTCTCTTATCAGCTTGAAAAGAATATAAAAATATAATTCCCTTTAACCTGTTGTCGTTGTGTGGAGGAAAAAAATGTTATAAAAATTTAATTGATTTAAGGTAAAACCATGCTTTTTACTATAGCATATTGTAGGGGGTATGGGAGCATGTGTAGTTACAAGTGTGTGTGTGTGTGTGTGTAGTTGGAAAAAGTGCAAAATAATTCATGTTTTCGAAACGCAAACGTGTGCAATTGTAACCAATTGATGTCAAACAATCTGACATTATCGCAAGAAATTGCGATTCGCACGCGATGCACTTTTTTTATATAACTAAACAATAACCGCAAAACCCACACATACTTTTAGGAGCCTTATACAGGAAACAATACAATACCAATAAAAAGTTTGAATTTTTTTTATTTTTCTTTTAAACACAACCATAAACGTGATCAAATTATGGCCTGTATTGAAAGAAGAACAAAAAGAAATTCTACACAATAATTTTAAATGTTCAAACAATGTTTTAAGCTGAAGGTCATATCAAACAGTCTAACTGAGTCATATTCAAAAAAGAAAAAATTTGTAGCCAACTTTTAGACTTTTTTTAAACAGAGGAAAAGGGAAAGAAACCTCATCAATGTTTAAACTTAAATGAAAATTGACATTTAAAATTTCACGCAAGCATAATTAACTTTACAGCAGACGTAAACGTTAGCGTTTATTAGCCTAAAAATAGGCTTCAAAAAGAATAATAATAAAAACTAAATTGTTGTTATTTCTTATAAACAACTGTTGCTAGCGCTAAGAGTTTTGCTTGAAATGCGTGTTTCCAGAGCATAATAATTAATTTTCTTAATTATAATGTTGTTTTTGGTTTAAAAACTTTTCCACAGACGAAACAAAAAATATCAAATTCAGCCTAAAAGTATGGTAAACTAACAACACGCAAATTAATGATAAATTTTAGCAATTCAAGGTTTTAATTTTAAGGGTTTTTTGTTTGTTGATTTGTGAAACGTTAAGAGCCTGCCATGTCAAACCATAACATAAACAATTATTAATAATAAATAGCATATTTTCAGGCAGGCTATCAAAACCACTTCTACTTTCTGAAACTCTTATAAGCCATATTAATTGAAGTTAAATTGTAATTGAACCTATTTTCTATGCCCCCTTGCCTTTTATTAAAATGAAACACTTCAATTACTATTTTGTAGCAAAAAATTAAAGTATACGTTATGGCGTGCGTATTTCAAATGTGTACGCAAAAGATTATAAATTGCTTCAACTGTTCTTATTAGATTGTATTATAAAGTGTTAGCCAGCATGACCTCAAATATAAAAAAAAATGTTTTTGTAAACCATAAGGAAATTATAAATTTTGGGAAACCCAAAAAACCTTGAAACAAATTTGGCTCCAAATAGCGCAAGAAAAAATCAAAGAAATATTCATAAACTGTAAATTATAAGGCAAATACAACAAAAGCAATTACAGAAAAAAATTTCATAAATTAATATAAACTATTTTAGGGTGTTAATTATGAGTAGCATATATTTAGGGGTAATTATTAAAAGCCGTTATGAATTGTTATTTATTAAATAATTATTTAATTTAGCAATAATAGTACAAATTTACATAATTTACAATCAACTGTTACTGAAAATAAGAAGGTTGTGAAAAATTCATTGCCTACTTTAGGGGATAAAATTTTTAATATTTTGTTTATTTGTGAAAAAAGTCTGGCTGTATATGGTTAGGATTAAATAGCGTACGTTTGAAGCACAATAGATTGCATACTTAATGGAATTAAAAACTCTCCTGCAGATTATTCTACAAGACAGGGGATAACAGCTATTCAGCTCGAATTAATAGAAGTTAATTGCGTGCCTAATTCGTTCATATAATCTGATATATTTTCGTTTTGATACGAGATATTTAAATTACGAAATTACAAAGCATTACATCTAGAATTCCTTACATTTTTCCTAAAAAGATTATCGCCTTTTTGACTTTTAAACGCCTGAAAGAAGGCAACATGCTTTTTTGTTATTTATATACTTGAGACTAAGAGTCCTGTTTACAATGCAACGTAATCGTATGTAGTAGCCTATTCCTGGTATATCCCTGTATCTCCTACACTGTTGGTGATCAAGTGCTTAATCGAATTTTCTTCCTTGCAGCAAAATCTAGTATCTGCACGTACTAGTGTCTCAGTGACCTATAAGTGCACCTATAAGTGCATCCATAAGTGTTCTTAAGTCCGCTCTCTTAACTTAATGATTTGAAACTATATTGAAATGTTCGATGTCAATGAATGTTGATCGTGCTTTCACTCACGGGAGTGTCAAATGCCTCAGCTGTCTTTTGTACAGATGTCTGTCATCTCATTTCCTTCATGCTCTTCACGTTGTGGCATCCATTCTTAGTTTCTTGAATTCTGATTGGCTAGGTTGTTGAGTCCTCAGCGACATTCCCCGTGCTCTTAAATGTCAATGTGTAACTGCTAAGAACTTCAAAGACAGATTGACTGTTGGAAAGAACTTTTATTCTTACTCCATAGGATTTCCACTGTTTCTAGCACTGTGTAAATTTCCGCTTGGATTGGGGTATCTGTCTGAAATAAAGGTTATTATGCTGCATCCTCTGAATCCCATATTATTGAGACTGTTGACTGGGCGCATTACTAAACGTTGTCATGCCAAGATGCCAAATCTTGGCATAAAGGATATGCCAATGTGAAGAATAATTGACGGGGATGGAATACGTTCTCTACGACTCTCCGGCTCTATGTAAAGGGTCCGCCAAATTTCTTTTTTTATTTGAAAGTACAATCCCTCCGGTTACTAATGGAAAATAATTTCATTCAAATGGCTGCCTCGGCTGGCCATGCAGTAGCCTACACCAGAAGATGCCGATTTTGGCAAAAAAAAAAAATCATCTTTCCAGATGAAGCTCATTTTGATCTTGGCGGGTATGTAAACAAGCAAAATTGTCGCATTTGGGGCACAGAAAACCCGCACGAATACATTGAAAAGCCGACGCACCCAAAACGAGTCACTGTTTGGTGCGGATTTTGGTGCAGAGGCATAATTGGGCCATTTTTCTTCGAAAATGAGCAAGCAGTGGTCGTTACAGTCAATGGCGATCGTTATCGGGCCATGTTGAACGAATTTTGAAGAGGAGGATATTGGCAACATTTGGTTTCAACAGGACGGCGCTATGTGCCACACAGCCGAAGCTACACTCGATGTTTTGTGCCCTGTTTTTGAAGATCGCATTATCAGCCGCAGAGCTGATGTCGTTTGGCCACCTCGAAGCTACGATTTGATACCGTTGGACTATTATTTGTGGCGTGACGTCAAAGATAAGTGTTACGCCGACAAGCCAGAGACAATTGACGCTTTAAAGGACAATATTCGTGAAGCCATTGGTGAAATTCAGCTGCACACAATCGATAATGTGCTTAAAAATTGGACCAATCGTGTAGGCTACTGCATGGCCAGCCGAGGCAGCCATTTGAATGAAATTATTTTCCATTATTAACCGGAAGGATTGTACTTTCAAATAAGAAAAATAAATTTGAGAAAATATTCAGTAGTTTTTTTTGCGGACACTTTATTTACGATCCTTAGAGAAGTTTTTTTAATTTGCTTTGCATGTTTAATAAGAATTTTAGGCGACTCTAAGACCACCACCGCGTTAGAAAATAGAGACACAGGAAAATTTTGTTGTCAACGGCTTTAAATAAAAGGCTACGAATTCCTTGATGCAGAAAAAAAGGAAGAAAATTTGAATTTATAACGGTAACTTAACAACCTTTGCAAAGGAAAACTAACTCATGCGGTAAACTGATTAACTGATAAGAGTGTTACCGTTGCTAGACAAGCATTGCAAAGAGGAGGGGAAAGATTTAAAGAAAATTTTTGGGGGTTCTTAAACCAAAATGAAATAATTTTTCGTAAATTATGTTGAAATATGTTTTTGTTTTCATTCTAATTAATCTTTTCTATATTATTTTCTTGTCTCTTTTCAGTCTTAATTTATATGAATTGATTAAAAAGAACAATTACAATGGTTTTAGCATGAGTCTAATACGTCGTTTTTGTAATTCAATCGTTAAGTGTTTACGTCTACTATACAAAGAGAATATCATACACTGTGATCTCAAGCCAGTAAGTAAAGAAAACATGAACAAATTTTGTTTTTCGTTTTTTGGCACACCCTACTGTATTTAAATTTAAAATTTTTTCTTATTTCTTCAACAGGAAAATATTTTATTAAAACAACGTGGCAGCAGTTCCATAAAAGTTATCGATTTTGGCAGCTCTTGTTATGTGAATCGTAAAATCTATACCTACATACAGTCAAGATTTTATCGTTCGCCAGAAGTTATATTGGGTCTACAATATGGTACAGCCATTGATATGTGGAGTTTAGGTAAGTACGAGTATGTCTTTCTTCTGTGAATACAATTCTTTGAAGAATAATTTTTAGTTTTTTTTTATTAAAATTAAAAACCGGTTTTAAAACCGAGTTTTTGGAAATCTATTATTAAATTTAAAATTGTGACCGGTTTTATGAGTCAATTTCTAACAGTGTTGCCATGTTAAGCTTTTTTAAATATTTTTTAAAAATTTTCTCATGTTTTTATAAGTAAAAAACCGGTTTTAAAATCGGATTTAATAACCGGGTTCCTGGATCGGTTTAGGACTCAGTTTTCAACAATGTCTTTTTACTTTTACTTTAATACCTTTTCTATAATTTTTTCTAAGAATTTTCTAAGTTTTTTATATGTATGCATAAAAAACCGGTTTTAAAACCGGGTTTTTTAATCGTTTTTTAACAGCATTATTAATGGAAAATCTTTTTAATAATATTTTCTTAGAGTTTTCTAATTTGTTCATAAATATAAAACAGCGGGTTCAAAACCGGATATTATAACCGGGTTCTTGAATCGATTTTATCGATCGGTTTTCAATGTTTTTATTACATTAAAATCTATTATAAAAAGGTTTTAACCTTTATAAAAAGGTTTTAACCTTTTTATAGTATCTTCCAAGAATTTTTTATAGCTATAAAAAACCGGCTTAAAACCGGGTTTTTGAATCGGTTTCTAACAGTTCGGTTTCCTAACTGAAAATCTTTTTAACGATATTTTCTAAAAGTTTTCAAATTTTTTATGAGTAAAAATACCCGGTTTTAAGACCGGATTTTATAAACGGGTTCTTGGATTGGTTTTATGAATCGATTTTCAACATTTTTATTAAATTAGAATCTGTATTAAAACCTTTTTATAATATCTTCCAAGAATTTTTTATAAGCATTAAAAACCGGGTTTAAAACCGGGTTTTTGAATCGGTTTCTAACAGTTCGGTTTTTTAACTGAATATCTTTTTACCGATATTTTCTAAAAGTTTTCTAATTTTTTTATAAATATAATAAAGCGGGTTTGAAATCGGATTTTATAACCGGGTTCTTGGTTTTATAAATCGATTTTCAACATTTTTATTAAATTAGAATCTTTTTTCAAATTTTTTTATAGTTTTTTTCTAAGAATTTTGTAATTATAAAAAACCGGTTTTAAATATAGTTTCTAGAAGTTTTCCAATTTTTATGACTATAAAAACCCGTATAAATGTATAAATGAATCAGGTTCATCATTAGTTTTAAATGAGAAACTTTTTTAATTTTTTTTTAGAATTTTTTCTTAGAATTTTAAAATTTTTTATGGGCATAAAACCCGGTTTTTGGGTCGGTTCTAACTGTGTTATTAAATGAAAATATTAAAAAAATATTTTATAAAAGTTTTCCAATTTTTTTTATAAGTACAAAAAACTGGTTTTAAAATCGAATTTTATAACCGGGTTCCTGGATCGTTCTACGGCTTTGTTATTAATTTAAAATCTTTTTAACAGTTTTTCAAAGAATAGCTTTTAATTTTTTTGAAATAAAAAAAAACTATTTTTATAACCCGGCTCGTGGATCGGTTTTATGAATCGGTTTTCAACATTCTTATTAAATTAGCATCATTTTAAATTTAAAAAAAAATTATAAGAATGCTATTCTTTATATTCATAAAAACCGCTTTTAAAACCGAGTTTGTGAATAGGTTTTATGAAAAGCTTTGTTATATCGCCAAAAGTGTTTTAAAAAATTTTTAAATAAAAATACGATCTTAAGACCGGTTTTTTGAATTGTTTCTAACAGTGCTATAAAATGAAAACCGTTTTAAAAATATTTTAAATTTTTTATTAGTATAAAAAACCGGTTTAAAACCGGGTTTCTGAATTGGTTTTATGAATCGTTTTCTTACATTGTTAATTAAAATCTTTTTTAAAAGCTTTTGCTAGAATTGTCTTAATTTTTTTTAAATAAAAATCTATTTTTAAAATCGGTTTTTGAATCGGTTTTATGAACCGGTTTTCAACATTGTTATTAAATTAGAATCTTTTTTAATTTTTTTATAATTTTTGCTAAGAATATTCTATTTTTTATAGGTATAAAAAACCGGGTTTAAACTCGGTTTTAAACCCTGGTTTTTGAATCGGTTTTATGAATCGTTTTCTTACATTGTCAAAAACGTTTTTAAAATTTGTTCTAAGAATTATTTTATTTTTTTTTTATAAAAAAACCGGTTTTAAACAGTGAAACCCCGATTTCAGGTTACGCTTAAAAAGTTAAGACATTCAATTTCCTTTTAATTTCTCTGTTTTAAACCCCTTGAGAGCACCTCTTAAATACTAAAGTAATTGTCGTTATTATTTGTCGCACTGCCACTGACGTATGATTGTTTTCATTGCACACGTTGTTACTCATACGTTGCAGTGTACTAGGCTACCACCACCCCTTTATTATTATCATCAAGTCCTTCAACACGATGAACATTAAATTACAAAATGTAATTAAATTATTGTACAACATTTACCGTTATTGGCCGGTCTTATAGATTTGTTGCTGCCATTGTAATTTGTTTGTATAACACAGCAAATTATTGTATGTGTGTGTGTATGTGTGTGTTTTTCTATTTCAATATTTTTATTTTTGCATTTGTTTTGAGTGCAAATGGTATGCATGTTGTGGCATGCAACACTGTACAACATGTTATAATTTGCAACACAATACAAATACATTACATTGTGGGCTTCGTTTTGTTTTGTTTTCTCAAATAATTGGCTTCTAGTCAAGGATTTATTTCTGCAAATGCACCATCACCACTGCCATTGATGATTGCACCAATCATGCTGATGTGATGACGATGGTAATGGTGATGGCGATGCTGCTGTTAAAGAAAGGAAGAAAAATTGAATAGGGGCCTATAGGGGTAATTTGTCGATTGGTTAGTTGCAATGGCAATAGCAAAAAAAAAAAAAAAAAAAACAATGGCAATAGCAATGGCCATTATATAAAAATTTCTATATTTTTACATAAAAACGTCTCACAATTATTGGTTTGATAATGAAAACCAGTTTTCTTTCCTTTTCCCTCTAGCTCTCTCTCGCTCTGCTTATGTTTTTAAGCATAAAGGTCAAGGACAATGCAGCAATTTTTTTTCTTAAGGGATTTAATTTTGGTTGATTTAAGCCATTTCTCTTTAATAAAGTCCAAAATCTGGCAATACATGCTTTAAACTGCAGAAGTCGAGGGTATGTTCTTGCTATAGGAAAATTTTTCAAAAAAAAAACACATAAAATTCAGAAAAATGCATGAAATCTTTATTTGAATCGATAGTGTACGGTCCATATAATTTAATGTTTGAAGATTATTTCATGCAAATGTTGACCGCAACTGCGCCTTAAATGGGCCATCCGCTTAGTCCAATTTTGGCATACTCTTTCCAACATTTCGGCCGGTATCTCACGAATAAATGCTTGAATGTTGTCTTCCAATGCGACAAGCGGGCTTGTCTGTATAGACATAAGCTTTAACATAGCCCTACAAAAAATAGTCTAAAGGCGTTAAATCGCACGATCTAGGCGGCCAATTGACCGGTCCCGAACGTGAAATAAAATGTTCACCGAACTCGAGTCTCAATAAGTCCATTGTTACGCGTGCTGTCTCGTTGAAACCACATGTCATGCAAGTCAAGCTCTTGCATTTTGGGTAAAAAAAAAGTTGGATATCATCTCATCTCGGTAGCGCTCACCATTCACAGTTACGTTATGATTCGCAGCATCTTTGAAGAAGTACGGTCCAATGATGCCACCAGCCCATAAACCGCACCAAACTGTGACTTTTTCTGGATGCATTGGTAGCTTTTGCAATGCTTCTGGCTGATCTTCACTCCAAAATCGATAATTCTGCTTATTTATGTATCCATTGAGCCAAAAATGAGCTTAGTCGCTGAACACAATTTTTCGATAAAGAAGTGGATCTTCAGCCAACTTTCCAAGAGCCCATTCACCAAAAATTCTACGTTGCGGTAGGTCGTTCGGCTTCAATTCTTGCACCAGCTGTATTTTGAAAGGCTTCACACCTAAATCCTTTCGCAAAATTTTCCACGTTGTTGAGTAACAGAGGCCCAATTGCTGGGAACGGCGACGAATCGATAATTGATGGTCATCATTAACACTGGCCGCGATACATCTGCGATATTTTCTTCAGTTCGCACTCTACGTAAGCGTGTTGGTGGTTTAATGTCCGTCCAACAATGTAAATTTGGTGCGAAATTTTGTTACAATAGCCCGAATAGCCGCTTCAGTGGGTCGATTAAACTGACCATAAAATCGAAGAAGCGCGCGATGAACTGAGCACGCATTTTGATAACAAAATTCAATGATTTGCAAGCGTTGTTCGTTTTTGTAAGACGATTCATGGTTAAATTAAAGACCAAACTGAAAATGTTTGACAGTGAAACAAAACACAAAACGTGCGTGAGCTGTTTAAACCAGTGTTGCCAAAAAGATAATTGCTAAAAAAATCACCCGTTATGTAAAGATTTTCCAGAAGCATAATATCTAGCTCCTGCCAAATAAGTGCCAACTACCCTCCTCATTGAAGTCGCCATAGTGGGAAGATAGGCCGCAAACCCTGATTGAAGGGTTGTAATGCCCAATTATGTATGTATGCATGCTAGGGTCTCCATATGGTGTCTGGAATTAATATAAGTTCTATTTGACCTCTCATGAACTTCTTTTTAACCTTTATTCTGCATCTAAATCGATAAAGTTCTCTAATTTCCTTTGGAGGTGTTCTGAAAACACATTTTATTTTTGCTATTTTACATCTTCACGTATGTAACCTAGTCTCGAAGTTGCCATTTCTCCAAACATACCATAAAAAGCATACAACGTCTTATTCCAACTGCCTTGCAGGTTTATTTTAAGAAAAATTATTAGTTTTCTTATATTCTGCAACCTTTTCCCTTTCATAACGTGTTATTAACCACCAGTTATTAAAGACCGTTAATTAACTGTCTTTGTAAAGGGTGTTTTTGTATAGAGGTATAGAACTTTAAGTTGCAATAAAACAACGATGGATTATTCGATTGACATGAATTTTATTTATCCGAAAGATAATCTTGTGGCATTACATTTTAAATATGATTTCTGGCATATGACCGCCACGGCTGGCGCGGATGTAGTCCAATCTGGACGTTCAATTTTCGATGACTTTTTCCAACATTTGTGGCCGTATATCGGCAATAATACGGCGAATGTTGTCTTCCAAATGGTCAAGCGTTTGTGGCTTTACCGCATAGACCAATGACTTTACATAGCCCCACAGAAAGTAGTCTAGCGGTGTTAAATCACAATATCTTGGAGGCCAATTCACAGGTCCAAAACATAAAATTAGGCGGTCACCAAACGTGTCCTTCAATAAATCTATTGTGGCACGAACTGTGTGCCATGTTGCGCCGTCTTGTTGAAACCACATCTCCTGGACATCATGGTTATTCAATTCAGGAATGAAAAAGTTAGTAATCATGGCTCTATACCGGTCAGCATTGACTGTAACATTCTGGCCACCATTGTTTTTGGAAAAGTACGGACCAATGATTCCACCAGCCCATAAAGCGCACCAAACAGCCAGTTTTTCTGGATGTAACGGTGTTTCCACAAACACTTGAGGATTACCTTCACTCCAAATGCGGCAATTTTGTTTGTTGACGTAGCCATTCAACCAGAAGTGCGCTTCATCGCTAAACAAAATTCGCTTATGAAAATCGGGAACAACGGTAATCTCGTTTTGGGCCCATTCGACGAATTTACGCCTTACTTGATGATCGTTTGGCTTCAAATCTTGCGCGAGTTGGATTTTGTAAGCACGCAAACCAAGATCCTTCCGCAAAATCTTCCATAAAGTGGATGGACACAGATCCAATTCCTGTGCTCGATGGCGGATGGACTCATTCGGGTCTTCCTCAATGCTACGCTCTACAGCAGCGATAGCTTCTTCTGTACGCACCGTACAGCGTCTCTGGGGATGCGAGTTATCAATAAGAGTAAACGTGGTGCGAAAACGTTCCATGGTTAGTCGAATTAACTGCTCTGATGGACGATTTTGTCGACGATAAAATGGACGTAGTGCGCGATACGTTTTCCGCACAGAACCATTATTTTCGAAATAAAATTCCACTATTTGCATGCGTTGTTCAGGCGTGAGTCTATTCATGATGAATTGCCAAACCAAACTGAGAATAAATCACTTGACAGCTGTTAAATCGGTCGCCATCTTGAAAAGTAATGCCAAATTAAAGTTCTATACCTCTATAAAAAACACCTTTTATTACAGTTGGAAGGCAAAAATTCCAACATAAATTGCCTACTTTAAGGCTGTTATGGCCTTTATGGCTAAAATAAAACAATGAAATCCAATACGATTATTTAATACAATATTACCATGGAAGTCCATGTATTAGAGGGTCGTAGAGGGGGTGGAGATAAAACTCTTTGTCTCAAAACAACAAAACTTAATTGGAAATTCCTTTATGGTTAAAAGGATTAAATATCCTGTGTAATAAATAGGGAAGTGCGGGTGCATAGATTAGAAACAACAAACAAACAAAGAATAGTGAAGGTGCCAAGGCAAATTGTGTTTGTGGTTTGGGTTTGTGAAAGTCATTAAAACGAAATTGAAACAAATTTAGACACACAAAGCGTTAGATAAACTGGGTCAGGATATGATTATTATTTATGGTAACAATGTGGTGGTACATACATACGACTAGGCCTTATTGGACAGCGTATTTAATGAGGGAAAGTTATTATTAATCGTAGCCTTTGTAAGCTTCTAGCTAAACTAGCGAGAGAGGGAAAGTGTCGCTTTGTTAAGTCATAAAAATTAATTTTTAAACCTTCATTTATGGTTTAACGCTGATGCCTTGTATTTAAATATTAATGATGTTAGAGTGACCATTCCATTATTTCTGTTTTGCCAAAAATATCTTAAGGCTTCAAAAAAAAATTTTTTTTTCAGCTAATGGCCGAAATGCGTGTCTTTAAAATGAATTTGTCAAGGAAAATTTCTTTTCTGTTTTTTTTGGGCAAGAAATTTGCATAAATTTTGTGAAGAAAAAATGGAAAAAATTTGCATTGAAAAGCAAGTTTTACAAACCATTTTTAAACGGAAAAATTGTAACGGAAATCGTATGTAAATTTCTAGAATTTTCGTTTCCTACTAACGCCCCTCCCCGGAAATATTAAGAAGAGTTGAAGGAAATTTTCCATTTCATTTTACTAACACGTCAGAGAATCATTTGCCATGGAAATGATGCCAAAAACACTGGAAAACTAAACGTTTTAGGAAAGAAAACATGGAAATAAAATGTAAAAAATTAATTTTCCATGGAAATTATTCATACATTTTGCATAAGGTTTGGCGGCAAGGGAATTACTCAAATGAGAGAAAAAACTGTACAGAAACTTTCTCTAAATAATCCAGAAATTATTTTTGATCTGTTCGCTGAATATTTCTCACCTCATGGTGAATATAATTTTTGTCTTACTCACCTCCTATTCATAATTTTGCATATGGTTCGACGGCAATAAGAAACTCAAAGGAATTGCTCAAACGTTAGGAACACTGTACAAAAACTTTCTCTAAATAATCCAGAAATTATTTTTTATTTTTTCAATGTAAATTTCTCACCTCATGGTGAATATAATTATTGTCTTACTCACCTCTTTTTCAATTCATTTAATTTTCTCTCTCTCTCTCTCTTCCAGGTTGTATTTTAGCTGAACTATACACCGGTTTTCCTTTGTTCCCCGGCGAAAATGAAGTTGAACAACTGGCCTGCATAATGGAAATTTTAGGACTGCCACCAAAAGATCTCATTGCCACTGCGACAAGACGTCGCTTATTCTTCGATTCACGTGGTGCACCGCGTTGTATAGTCAATTCGAAGGGTCGCAAGCGGGCACCGGGTAGCAAAAATCTCTCCCAGGTACTCATCTGTCATGATCGTTATTTCATCAACTTTTTACAACGCTGTCTCGAATGGGATCCGGCGGAACGCATGACCCCCGATGAGGCTGCACATCATGAATTCCTACAGCCGTCTTCCTCCTCGCGTCACAGATCATGCCGCATGTCGACATCCTCATCGACCGGTGGCCTCAATAATAACTCATCCTCGCAGAAATCATCGTGTTACAGTTTTGCCGATATCTCGCCTTCGGGCAATAATGGCGGAGGCCCTGTAGTGGCCTCCATAACAAGCACAACGACAGTTAGCAATGCTGCCATAACCACTACCACTAATAAATCTACACGCTCCAATAATAATCACAATCATATGTCCTCGTCCTCAATAACTAATGGCAATGGCGGCCTAGTGGGCAGCAGCAGCCATCACCATGGCTCATCGTCTTTGCATCAAACCTCACATGCTCAGTCGTCCGGGCATTTGCCCGATATCAAGCTGAGTGCTGGCGATAAGTACAATAGCATGCAAAAAATGGCTGTACGCTCGAAGATAACCTCCTCAGTATCTGATCTCGAATCTGTTCAACAATATTCCCTACACCGTTTGTATGGCACTGCCGGTGGTTCCAATGGCACTTTGGTTGGCAGCGGCCATAGCAATTCACAAATGACTCAGTCGGCCTCGCGTAAACATCTCATAACCGGCGGCACATTAGGCTCTACAGCCTCGGCTAAGTATGGTGGCATTGCCACCTTGGGCCATAGCCATCATAGCAATGGCAATCATCATGTCTCACAACTCACCTCGACTCATGCCCATGCCACGGCTTCGAATAACAACATTAATATGTCACACTCACAATCGACGGGCGATGTATCGGCCATATTCGGGCGTGCTTGACTTCGTGCCCGTCCCACAAAACTAGAGCTCAAAAAATGCAAACTAGTCAATATGGTGGATTTTTGGAGCTAGAAGTGGAAGCAATTGGGTTCGTCGTCGTCGTCGACAACAACAACAACAACAACAACTACAGAACACGACACAACCATAAATGAAACATAATAATGAAGGCAAAATTAAAGCATGATTTATATAATAAAGGGGGCCTATGTTGGCATCGCCCTATAAAGAAAAGAGTCTGTGTGTGTTAAAGGCATAAGCAAAACGAAAAGTTTCAGATGAAATAATAATAAAAAGCTGTGTTTCTTTCTTTTTCTAAATTTAGTTTAGAAACGTAATAATTAAAATTAAAAACTAAAATTTAGTCCTTAAGGTGATTTAAACCGGCAAATGAAAGGAAGGAAAAAAACTACCAATTAGTTGTTAAGCAAGTGATCAATCTATATACACACATATATGAATACATACATACATACATATAGAAAGTTAGGTCAGCCAAACAGATAGGCACATACATACATATTATACTATATACATATATACGAGTATATATAAAATAAAATAGATTATTGGTGTAATTAATAGGAATTAAAATTAATGAAAATTTAAAATTCACCACAGTTTTCAAGAACAAATAATTGCTCAATATACTATAGATTATCAATAGTATAGAAATTCACTTTGATTTGATTATGAAACATATTGCTCTTCTTTTTTATTTCTGAAATTTTATATAAATTATTAATTTTGAGAAATTCACCTCGCTTAAAGAAACTCACCACTTTGATTTTTTTGTAGAAAGCTTTTACTTCATTGGTTTTAAACTATATTTCCCAAATTTGATATATATTAAGTTTCTAAAGAATCTCACCACACTACAATTTTTAGCTGTCCTTTTTAAAAAGTAAATTAAAATTACAATATTTTCCGAAACTTATTAAAATTCAATAGTAAGAGGGTTGAAAAGATACTTAGCTTTGGAAAATTAAACGGTGTTTGTTACTAAACCTAAAAATTTAATAAAACTCGACAGGATTTAAGATCATGGTAAATTTCTGGAACATTTCACCACTCAAAAACATTGTTTTTAAATATTTTTACGTAAATTTTTAATTGAACTACACAATATTTTTTTTAATATTTAGATCAGGGTGAATTTTCAAAAATTTCACCACTAAGAGAACAATTTTTGAATTTTTTATTAAAAAAATTTAAATGTGAAATGAAATTTCTTAAAATAATTGAATAAAATTGCTCTTTTAAAATTATTTAATATTTTTTTTGCACATTTACGTCATGGTGAATTACAAGAAAAATTCACCACTAAAAAAAATAATAATAAAAAAATTTTCAGGCGCTTTTTTACGTGCGGATTTTTACGTAATAGCGTAAAATTAATTTTTTTTTAAAGTATTGTTTGTGGTACATTCATAAAAAAAAATTCACCACTAAGATGAAATAAATAATTTTTCTTAAAATATGTTGAATTCCAAGAAAAATTCACCACTAAAAAATAATAATAAAATTTGTGCAGGCTTTTTTACGTCCGTTTATTTACGTAATAACGTAAAACTAATTTTTTAATGGATATTGATTGTGGTAAATTCCTAAAAAAATTCACCACTAAGAATTACAAATCATTTTAAATAATTTTGCTTAAAATATGGTGAATTTCATATTTAAAAAATAATAACAATTGTTAGGTGAATTTTTGCCTACGTTTTTATACGTAATAGCGTAAAACTAATTTTTTAAGGCGTTAAACGTGGTTAATTGCAAGAAAAATTCACCACTAGGAATTAAAATATTTTTTTAATTATTTTCTTAAAATATTTGGAATTGGATTTATTGGAAATGAATTTATTTTTCAAATTTAGGTCATGGTGAATTTCTAATACTTTTCAACACATTGAAAAAAAATGAAATTTTATTGAATTTAAATTTTTTATTTTTTTTTTTCAGAATATAAATGTAATCATAAATCATATATAGAACGTAACTATATCCCCACCCTATATATCAAACGTATTATATTAAATAATAGAATTAAAAATAAACCAAGAAACTGTGGTGAATTCAAGTGATTTTAAAACAATTTTTCTCTTTTGCTCTTATTATATAGAATTAGTATATAAAATAATTGATAAAACAAAAAACAAAGTGTAGCATAAATGTCTATAATGTTTATAAGAAATAAAATAAATAAAATATATAAAATTAAAGAAAACTTAGTTTGAGTAAATGTTTTAAAATAAAAAAAATATTTTAAAAAAATTTATAAAAAAAATATGAAAAAAAATATTTAATTTCATTGCCAATTACTAATAAAAAAAGGAGTTTTAAAAAAAGGAGTTTTTTTAATTTTTTTCTTATATTTTATTTCTTTTAAAGCAAAACTATATCATATATATATAAAAAAAATAAATAAAAAATTATACTAATACAGTTATAAAACTATTAATATTAAAACAAAATACAATATCATATAAATATATAAATTAAATTAAATCAAGGACTGTTTCAATTTTTTTTCTTTAAATCTATTCAACAAATTTTCTAAAATATTGTTTGCCTTTTAGTTAAAATATTTTTTTTTTATTAAAATAAAATTTACTTTTTAATTATAGAAAACTTTGAAAAAGTGTTTTTTCTTCTGTTCCAAAACACTCAATTCAATTAATTATAAAATAAGTCTTAAATTTAAGCATTAAAAGTAATAAGAAAAGAAAGTGTTCGAATTTTAATTTTTATTTTCAATAAAAAATAATTTTTTTTAAATTTAATTTTTAATTTTAATTTCATAATTAATAATTAACGATACATACATATACATTTATAAGCATTACTCTTTATCTACAATATACAATACAATACAATTCAATACAATACAATAAAATAATATATACAAACAATTAATATTTAATGTAATGCGTATATTAAAAAAAAAAATTGTATTATTTAAATGCAAAAACTACAACAATAGAGAATAATAATTTCAATATAAAAACTTACTGAAAAACAAATAAAGTTAATCATTAAAAATTATTAAAAAAATAAACAAAAAAAGAAAAGAAAATATTTTCAAATATTTGTGGACTTATTTAAAAACAAATTCCAAATCTTATGTTTGTATATAAAATTTTTTAAATTATAATATATATAAGTATTCATTTTTGTAATGAAAAAAAATTTTTTTTTCATGATTCTCTCCTGCTTTAAAGAAAAAAATTTTTTAAAATTATTGTAGTCTCTTTGGAAAGGAAAAAAATTCTTAAATTGTTAAAATAAAACATTAGACTCGGGTTCAGACTTCCGATTGATACTCACCACAGTGGTGAGTATCTCTAGACTATGAGCGAAATAGGTGATATTTCGTTTGAACCTAGTCTTGATAATTTATTTCACCCAAGAATTTCAAACAGACATGACTAATCGCCTGATAAGGTCTATGAAAGTTTAGATTAATGGTTCTAAACTTACATTTTTTCAAACTGTAGTGCATTTAAAATCAAAGCTATTGGCCATAAATTATGTTGCTGAACTGTTTCTGATTAAGAGACTTCCAATTACTAGAGAATAGAAACCTCTTTGACAGCCAGAAGCGAATCTGATGTCACTTTCGGGTGTTATAAACACGTCAGCATATGTCGAAATTCTTTTAATGACATTTAATGCGATTGTGTAGCTGACGAATTTGCTGCAACAAATACTCTACCATCAAATAGCAATCCACAAAGGCAAATAGGTACACTTCTTACCTCTGTGAGGCTGTCTGTTAATCATAAGTAGAAATTTCCTTATTTGACCGATTTTCCTGTTTTAAATTGCAATTTAAAGCCTGGTTGGTAGGTTTTAGTACTTATATTTTATCGCAGGGACATCCATGTATTGCTTAAAATAGTATGAGAACGAACCGCTATGTGTGGTCTTTAACAGAGCTGTCATTGCTGCCTATCCTATCCCAAGCGAAAGTAAAGGGTCCGCCAAATAACTTTTTTTTAAATTCTTTAAAAAAAAAACTATTGAATATTTTCCCTTTAAAGCGTCAATTGTCTCTGGCTTGTCGGCGTAACACTTATCTCTGACGGCACCCCACAAATAATAGTCCAACGGTGTCAAATTGCAGCTCGGAGGTGGCCAAACGACATCAGCTCTGCGGCTGATAATGCGATCTTCAAAAACAGGGCGCAAATAATCGAGTGTAGCTTCGGCTGTGTGGCACGTACCGTCGTCCTGTTGAAACCAAATGTTGCCAATATCCTCCTCTTCAATTTTTGTGAACAAAAATTCGTTCAACATGGCCCGATAACGATCGCCATTGACTGTAACGGCCACTCCTTGCTCATTTTCGAAGGCCCAATTATGCCTCTAGACCAAAATCCGCACCAAACAGTGACTCGTTTTGGGTGCGTCGGCTTTTCAATGTATGCGTGCGGGTTTTCTGTGCCCCAAATGCGACAAATTTGCTTGTTTACATACCCGCCAGGATCAAAATGAGCTTCACCTGTAAAGATGATTTTTTTTGCCAAAATCGGCGTCTTCTGGTGTAGGCTACTGATGTGCTAACATTTAGTGAAGTATGCTCACAACTGCTTATAACCAGACAACGTTATCAGTAAAAACACTTACACTAAAACTCTTCCCAGTCTGCTAGTTATCATAACATCCGCTTTGTCAGTCATCTGACAAGCATGTAATCAACTTTCGCTGCCAATGTCAAATTCTTGCAAGCAGTACTTTTGTATCGTTTGTTGTCAAATGATTTCTTCTATTGTTAGCATTATTTTAATTGTCGGAATGACTGGCAATAAGTTTTCTTTATTGGTTCCGAATTTTTTGAAGGATTTACTGATTGGAAGATCACAAGATCACAAGAAGAGATGAGAAGGCAGAAACCTCCAACTCTTCATCTGTGAGAATCGCAATAGAGAACGCTGGATAACCATGCGATTCAAGAAGAAATCAGTCCTCTCCTTATATAGAACAGATCAACAGAACCTAGTAATACGTGTGTTCTTGTTGCCAATAAAGCTTTGTCTTCCTGTCTTAGGTTCAGAGAATACTCGGTTTAACTGGGGCAATTGAAACACTTATGTAAGTCCTGTAACATTTTTTTTATGCCGAGGAGGGGTAAATGTACCTAACCGCACCATAGAGGAAGACGTTACATCCTCCGTGTGTAGGGCCCTCACCCACTAAATCTCCCCCTCGTCTCCTGCGGACTTGTTTGTACCCACTCCGGAACTACGATGGTATTACTTCGGAGTGGAGTCCTTTTGGCCCTTTGACCTCCTCATGTTCATATCCGCGTTCGGATTGCGAATCGAAAGTTGAGGAGTCATCTAAGCGTCTCCACTGTACCTTTCGTCTAAGTCATCGTCTCGGTCACGCTTGGCACGTGTGACAGTATCATCTATGCCGACATGCTTACTCGTTCCGCAGGCTCAAGATCTCTCTTCTTCCGTCTCAGAATGCGCTCTACGTAATTCACTACCGAGGTCCAATTTTCACTACTCGCAGTCATAACCCCGACAATATTAGCGGCTGTGATCGTTCCAACGTTCAGTACACAGCGATAGCTCTGCCAGCGTTCACACTCGAAAACAGTGTGCTCTGCGTCATCAATTTCCTCCCCTTCCTCGTAAAGACAGTAAGGGGAGGCGGCCTTGCCCATTCTGTGCAGATATTTCCTAAAATATCCTCCTGTAACAAGTTGGAAATTGTGATGTCTGTAGCTATTTACCATGATATAGCCATGTCCTGAAAAACATATAATTCTTACACTGAATGACCCGAAAGTTCTCTGGTATTCAAAAAGGTCGTGATAGACGAGTCGCTCTCTTACTGTCTGAATAAATCAGGAGATTTTCAGGGAAAATTAAATCAGCCAACAGGCCATTTTCAATATTGTCATTATCTTCGCCTGGAATGGTATTAAGTCTAAGTTTTATTTGAAATAAATAGAAGCGCGCCGAGGCCATTCCCTTATTTTAAAAGGTTCGCGGTGCATTTCCATTCGGAAAAACTTTTTGGTAATAAGTCCTTCAGATTTCATTACAATAGCAAGAATGGAGGAATACCTTCCACATTTTCTACAAAATTGTTGGTGTTAATTTCATTGAAACTTCATTAAATCAAAGCATAGTTTACGGCATAAATGAAATTTCCTTTACCTTCTACTTAAAGTCCACTGTTTGCATACGTATTAACTCTCCACTATATTTGTAAATGAACAATAACGTACATACTGTAAACGATAAATAACAATTTTTAAAGGATACTTTATGGATTCGTTTTTAATAATTAAGGGAGTACACTGTAAGAAAAGAATTCTTTGTTTTAAGAAACAAATTTTAAATATCAATCACTCACTGTATGTATGTAGTAGTATTAGTAGTAGGATTAGTATTAGTAGTAAGATTAATTAATATTAAGGAAATTAAATGGTTTTTGTAATTAATTTTTAATTAATTAATCCAGTCTTGCCACAAAAATTTAAAAATCTATACAAGAGATTCAATAATTAAATTATTTACAGAATTAAGTGTTTTTAATTAACAAATAAATTTAAAAAAAAACAAATTTCAATGGAATTTAAAATAGTTTCGTGTATAAATTATAGAAAATTAGTTGTAAAAAAAAAATTGAACAAATTATAGAGGGCCAAACAAATTTGTAGTGAAATATTGTAGTAACGTAAGTAAGACAGTCTATAAATATGTATTTGTATGTAGGGGTCATAGGTTAAGTAAGTTTAAATTGAAATTAAGAGTTTAAGATTTTTATTACAATTAAATATTGTATGTATGTCTGTGTATATTTAGTTAGTTTAGAAATTTTTTTCAAAATATATTCAATAGTTTTTTTCTTTTTTTTTTATAAAAACCAATTAAATACAAAATACAAAATAAAATTTTAAAATAAATGGATAAAGAAATTTGCGTAGGAATAGTAACACTGTGCAGTTAAAGACTAAAGCAAACTTATGGAAACAAATACATACATTCTCTCGTAGATATTACTACTGACTATATGGGCTTCTTCTCGTAACATTATATTATTCTTAAGGACTGGATGGTAGCAAATAATGTGATGACTGTCTCCTCTTCTTTCATATCATCACATCTGCAACACAGCTTATCAAAACGTAGTCTAATCCATCGGACCTGATTTTTAATCAGTTGCTGACCGGTATGTGCAACCACCAGTTAGGATACATAACCCCTAGTGTGATCTATGAGTAGACTAGAGCGCTTGATGTCATATTCGGACACGACAAAAAACCTCTTAGTTCCAATTCGCCATTTGTAAGTAAAGGATAAGAATACTTCTCTTAATTGAAGCTATAATTGGCGCCATCTTGCACAATAAGTGATCGTATAAGCCGATCTTGCTCGGGTGTATCTCTCTGTCCATTTCCTAAGAAACTCCAATGGCTTGGGACCTATATATGTAAAAATCTTCGCAGAAAATAGGTGGAAAGCGTTCAGTAAAAGGTGGTAATATGCGATAGAAAAGGAAGAATAGTAATGATCATGCTGCCATAATAGACAAGATCTGCGCATAAAAACACTACCGCAATAAGAAAAAATAAAGCCTTAATTGAGGAGCATATGACCGGAAACCACAGTTCATTTTCAAGGCACTTGTGTTTACCTTTATATCCGTTGCCTAATTCTTCTGTTTCCGAAGTTATGTTCTGAAAATTCAAGCAGAAAAACATCGGGTCTATACATTTTGAAGAGATCTGTTTAGATTCTAATACCGAATCTGTTGATGGTTTTATTCTGATTTCATTCCAAGCGAAGGCTCTCACACTCCAGAGGACTATAGGCTCACTGTGCTCTCGGCAATAGGTGGGATTAGGAAAGTGAGCATTGCCTCAGCGACTGCAACGCTGGCCGATCTTCATGCCTTTCTAATCCTTCTAAAGATAGTGAGCTATCTCCACCAAATTAGGTCGCTCCCTTGTCATTGCGACGATACTGCCAACGCATTTGCAGTTAAACTGCAAAGATTAGGGAGAGACAATTGGACGAAACCAACAATTAGACTTTTTCTTTGGAATTATTGAGGATAGGTACGATTCACTCACCAACTGCGTATGGAGATGTAGATCGTACTGTAGTGTTGGAAGAGCCTTATGGCCAAAGCTCAATATTAAAAATACGATGAGTACTATTATAGGAGTCTTAACGAGACATGGTCGCTTTAGACAAAGATAAAATGAACCCACAATATATGAAGGCTGTGAGTAGCTGGGTTGTTATCTTGACTAAATGGTTCTGATAAGCAATTAAATTACAGTAATCCCTCGATTTACGTCACAATTGTTTCCAAAAAAAAAATCCGACGTAAATCGAAACGACGTAAATCGAATTTCTTATTGCTCATACTAGAAAGTAGTATGGAAAATGGAAGGAACTTAAAAAAGGCACAATAATCCCTCGATTTACGTCGCAGTTGGTTCCAAAAAAGGCGATGTACATCGAATGACGACGCAAATTGAAGTTAGAGGGAACAAAAAACTTGACGACATGAAAAGATTCTCAAAACTAAGTCATTCGGAGACGACTTTAAACCGTAAGCTTCATCAGTCATGGATAAAATTAACTCACACAACATGAGTGGCTAGAGCAAAAAATTTCCAGACAGTCAATTTGTTGTTGAACTGATAGATCTGAAAGGCTGTAGGCTTGAGGTTCGAACAGGATTCATAAAAGGGATTAAGTGGCTAGGGGGATATCGCTATAGTGTGGTATTTATTTCCGGTACATTATGTCACTTTGTGGCATAATATATGCTGCTTTTACTCCTCTAGGGAGCATAGGTCCACTGTGGCATAATGGTTATGGGCCATTTCTCTTTTCTCTACTTTCCTTTTCTTTTTTCTTCTTTTTCTTCTTTTTCTTTCTTTTCTCCCTTCAACTGACCCTCTGAACATATTTGACTCTAATTTCTGTTTTTATTTTCTTCCTTTTCTTTTCTGAAAGATTTTTGCACACAGAGATCAGCAATGAATCGTTTTTTTACTACTCATAAGCACTCATAAAATTTTAAATATAAGTGAGTCAACAATATTGGAATTTAACTATGTACTTAGATTCATTCATACTCACTACAATGTTGATTTATAAGCACAGGTTGCAATGAGTAGGCATACAACGTTGACATCAAACTCATACCATTTGAAATATGTTTGATTCATAAGCCTACGCATTTAGATTCATAAGTATTTAGAAAAATACTTCGAATACTGGTAAACGATTCGAGTGACTTGAATCATTCATCAAAACTTACAGTCTTAGTTGTTGTTGCATTTACAAGAAAAGACAGAGCAGCAAGCAGAGCAAACACACAAACTTCTAGTGAGTATTTTAGTGCTCGTACGCGAATCATATTTATTTTGTGCTTCGTGTATATGTTGAGTCATGGAGTGTTGTTAAGTATGAATATGATGAGTACTACAAACTCTGAATATGAGTAGAGAGGTTCCATGATATTAAAATAAGTATGAATGCGTTTAAGTATCAGAAATTATGAGTATGATTCTATTCTACTCATCTTTTTGAAAACTCATTGCTGATTTCTGATTCCAACCTTAGTTTACCTATCCTAGGCTTTATGTAGGAAAATGCGGAAATTATTTTTTAAATTTCTATTAAAAAATTTTAAATTTGTCTCCCATACAAAAATATAAACGGTTTTCATATGCGGCTGATAGGCACAGTGTAACGAAAAAAAGAAACTGACAAAATCAGTACAAATATTTGAAATTGATTGTATTTGTATAAGAAAATAAAGAAAGAAATGAATTAAAAAAATTTTAATATTTAAGAGTGTAAGTAATTAATTAATTAGAAATACAATAAAAATAGAGAAAAATAGAGAAAAAATATATCATTTAACAACAAATAAAATTTATGGAAAAAATTAAATAAAATATCATCAATTAAACAGTGTATACCACCATCATTATTAAGGCTTTTTAAAGAAAATAAGAAAAATTAAAAAAAAAAATTAAAAAAAATAAAAAAAAAATTAAAAAAAAAGAAAAAATAATACAAAAAATTTAATTAAATAATCTTATAGTTGTAACAACTGATTATAACCATTTTTGAAAATAAAAAGAAATTTTTATTGTACAATGTAGATTACCAAAGTAATGTGTAATAAAGTGTAATAAAAATAAAAAGACACACAGTCACTCGCAGACAGACAGACAGTCTTCGGTAATTTAATTTAATTTTGAAAAGTTTTTCCTCTCTGTATTTAAAATAGGTTAATAAAACTCAAACTAAACTTAAACAAAACTTAAATTACAACAACTAAAAATTAATATGTAACACAACAAGTACGAGTGGTGGTAGTTAAATTAGTTATTTTTGTCTATTAATATGGATTTATATTGCAACAATAACAACAAAAAAATATTTAAAAAAAATCCCAACCAAACCAAGTTAGTAAAAGAAAAACTCTCCATTTGTAGTTTAAAAACCGTTTTTACTGTAAAAGAAAAACAAAAAAAAAAACAAAAACGTTATTAAAGGAAAGAAAATTTTTATTAAATAATAACAATTAAAAACACAATAAATAAATAAAAAACAACAAAAAAACTATTCCATAAACAGTTAATTATGAATACAACAATATTTATATTAAATATTCCCCTTAATAACCTAACCTCCCCCCAAGATATGAAAGTCAAAAATCCAAACCAAAAAAAAAAAACATTAAATATTCCCAAATCCCCCCCAAGTATAAATAAAAAATATTTAAGAAAACAACAATAAAAAATGAACAAAAATTATGTTATGAAATATTACAACAAAAAAAAAAAAAAAAACCAAAAAAATTAGTGTTAATTGGTCCGTCAATTTGAGTTGACCGGGCTATGTTAGGTCAATCGTAAGCATTTTCTAAGGTTAGTAAGTATATGAATGCATTAAAAGCGATTATCATCATGCACCATCAGCAGCGCTACTAATGATAGGACTCTATTAAAAAAAAAAACAAAACAAATAAACAAACAAGCCAAGATGTTGAAATAATTACATACGTCTTGATTGATTGATTGATTGATCATCTTCATCAAGCCATGAGTTAAATTGATTTGTAATTTGAGCAAAAACCTCAAATAAAAAAAATAATCTTTAAAAACGTGAGTTTATTAATCAAAATGATACAAAATTTTAAAACAAAAAATAAAGTAATCCAATATCAATGATCACCTCATTTCTATTTGTTTTAAATATACTCCAACATGACCGAAAATATTTGACTTTCCTCAGTACTTGACTCACCTTGTTAGAAATTCGAGCATGACACACAGAAAAAATTGGTATTTTCATAAAACTATTTCCCATACTCATTAACAGTTAGGGGCTATGCAGATAACATACACATAAATACATAATTGTACTTCAGTCACGATTACGACCTAGCTTCTCATACCACTTATACAGATAGCATATTAATTAATTAATTTTATACATGAGTGGCAGGACCTACAGTTTAAAATCGATTCCGAACGATAGATTTTTGAGAAACTTCTTCATGGCAATATTATTTTATACGCGGAGTATTTGTCAGAAATCCAATTCCAGATAACATAGTTCGAATAGTAAAAGGCAAGTTCGAAGACGCCATTTTGTGATATTTGCAAAGGGACCCGATTTTCTGAGTCGGTGAATGGCAGTGGGATTGAACACGGCAGTAACATTTACAAGGAAAGTAAAACTCCCTAAATGGAGAACCGCTCCTGTTCGAAATGACGTGATTTAACGGAAAATAGGAAGTGAAATATCTGGCAATAGTATGAAGCCATTGTAATCTAGTAGTCTAGTAACATACTAAGTTTTAGCACATTAGACGTGAGACCACGGTTCAAACTTCAGGTCAGAAATCTCCAACAAATCGAAAATATGAAAAATTATTTCTTCGGCGACTGCCTCTCAGCAGATTTCTGGCAAAAACTCTGAGCGTTGCCATGAAAAAGTTTCTCAAAAATCTATCGTTCGGAGTCGACTTTAGCTTGTAGATCCCGCCACTCATATTTAAAATTAACACACACAAAACAAGTGGGTGAGAAGCTAGTTTGTAATCCTGAGTGAAGAGTATTTTAAACAGCGCCCCATTGTGCAGAGAAATCCTGTGTGTTTAACCCACAAATGCAGCATTGGATGTATACAACGATTGCCACAACAAATGTGACTGATAGTGGCTATGAGGCAGCCAAAATGTTTGCTACACTACTAGAATAAGAAAAAATTAGAGTCTGCAGAGTTATATCGAAATATCAGCACTTTGAGGTTTGCTAGCGTGACGATAGAAGGGAGACATTATACTGAAGTTCTATAAACATCGGAGGATGCTGCATAGAACGATTCATTCATTTGCATCGATTCATATCCATGCACAAAACAGTAAGATGGAGTGAAAGAATCGTGAATTAAAATGAAAGTGAACGAAGACAGTTCTATATGCCAGGCCCGTGTATGAGATGTAGAAATCTCGAAGCAGAGTTCGAGAAAACGTGAGTTAAATTTTACTTGGTTTAAATGTACGAAAATATATCAATAAGTCCCTATCTTCTTTATTCAATCAAATAGATCACGGTCTCATTGGCAAAATTTCTAACTACGGTCTTTTATGATAGAGTAGTGGCCATACATTCTACCAGGCCACATTCTCGTAGTGCATTCTTATGTTTTTTTGGGCCATTAGCTGTTCATTGTTCATAGAAAACACTATAGCCATGAGACATTCTCGCTCGAATATTTTATCCCTATGTACATAATACATAATTGGTCAGGATTACGACCTAGTTCCTCACACCACTTTATGTATGTTGTGTGTGTTAATTTTATACATAAGTGGTGGGATCTACAGTTTAAAGTCGACTCCGTACGACAGATTTTTATTTATTGAGAAACTTTTCATGGCAATTTTTATTTTCTCTCCGAGTTTTTGCCAGAAATCTGCTGAGAGGAAGTCGCCGTAGAAATATTTTTATTTTATTTTCGTTTTGATGGCAGTCCTTACTATAAAAAAACTTTATAGCGATTGATTTATCAAGATACCCACAGTAGGTAACAATTCCAAATATAGCCTGCAAATAAAGTTGAAACCTTGCCTTTGTTGTCTTCCGAAAGCATTTATTTTTCTTGCAATTAATTTCTAAAATTTTATCATATCAGTTTTATAACACTCTGATCGGTGATGTAATTTATTCATTAACGATCAGTTAAGCTCAACACAACAACGTTGGTTGGATTCTTGTTTTCATTTTACAAACAAAACCGTTTTGTTTTCTTTTTTTTTTTTTTGATTTCATTTCTTTAAGCCTGGTTTTGGCATTTAATGGGGAAAAGAAAATAAAATCAAAACTGGTTTAAAGAAAAGACCAAAATATTGTCGTATTTTTTTCTGTGCAAAAATTATTAAAAAAGTTTTTTTTTTGTTTCTTTTAAAAGAATTTCCAAAAAAAAAACGTTTTTTAAAACTAAAAACCTGTTGTTAACAGAAACAGAAAAAAATGTTTTTTTTTTTTAAAATTATTAAAAAAATAATCACCACCAGCACCACCACTACACCACCGAAATATACAATAAAGGGAGAAAGACTTTCACCTGCTTAGTAATGATCATTAACGTTTAAATAAAAACGAAATTTTTTTTTTGAAAATCGAAAAAAAAATTGAATTTTTTCGGATATTTTTGGTATTCCAAGTATTACGTTTGAACATGAAGATGAAGATGCTGCTGATGCTGATCGTGATGTCGTTGTGGTAATTTTAAGCAGCTGCTATACAGGTGGCCTTCACTTAAAAGCTTCTATTTTCCATACATTTTGTTGATGTTTTTTCAATTAATTTTCCATGGTTTTGGTTTCTTAAACCAACAGGTTAGTGTTTGCCTGTGACAAAATCTTTTTTTGAGAGAAAAAAACGAAAAGAAAAGCGTCAATAAACTCTTCAAAACAAACATTTTGTCTTTAATGTGGGCAGCTGAACATAATGATCATTAATAACGCTGGCGATCTTCGTTAAAATATTCCCCAAAAAAAATCTTCACAACTCTTCTCCAAACCAAAAATTTTTCTCTGTCTTGCCATCATCTTTCTTTCTCTCTCTTTTCAGCAAACAAAGCCTGGCTTATATTTCATTGTTACCTGTTATTACCAGCCAAATTGAATTCATAAACCGATGGATGCCGTGCTGAAGATGCGTAAAAAATTCATTAAAGAAAAGAAGAAGAAACAATTTTTACTTTTATTTTCAACGTGTGGCACCGATGGCTCGCTCTTAAATTATTAAAAGAAATTGAACAGACCGACCGACAACCAGTTCGACAGACGAACAATTGCTTGATTACAGAAGAAGTATGTTTTTGATTTCGTTTCGCTGTTTCTTTTCTTTCGTTTTCGTTTTCATTTTCATTTTCGTTTCTTTTCTATTCGATTCGATCTTTGATTAGAAAATCAAAGTGATTTTTAATAGACCCACTGACTGACTGAATGACTTCAGCATGGTTCATACACGTTAACATTCATAACTTTTACTTTCTTTCAATTTCATTCAACAGCATCATCATCCACATCATCATCGACATCATCATCATCAGCATCTTCATTCATATACAATGTGAAAATTTTGTATCTCAACGATCTTCAATCTTCTACAGCCTGTTGTGCAAAGTGTTTCGAGTTCTTTATTGTTTTTTTATAATACTTTACGGATTACAACATTGTTAGTGATTGAGGCAAAAAAAACCCAAAGAAAAAAGTAAAAGTGAAATTAAAAATGAATTCTTTTTTTTTAACACACGCTTTCCGGTCTAGGAAGGGTCGTCTGTTTACTACAGGCTTCAGGCATGCTTTGATCGGATTAAGTGATTAAATAACAAACAAAAATAAAAAGAAAAAAACGCACATACTACATGTTTACACGTGAACGCCTATTTACGGGGTCCAAAAGTTAAATGGAACACTTATTAACCTATGATTCCGAAGAATCATTTTATTTCATTCATATGACCCTGGTGACCAATGGACGTTTCACAACAAGAAATTACTCTTTCAGAAAAGTTCTCATGCAATAAAAGCCAAAATCTTAACACCATCCGGGTGAAATCATACACTCACCAGTTAATAATCTTAAAATGGAAGCAAAAAAAGTTTGTCACACTTCCAAGCGATCTGAACTAACGATATTCATTCTTTCATGGTTATTTTCGAAAAAATACGGCGCAGTGAAAAATCAATTTTTTTCGATATAAGAATGACAAGCCCATCATCACACCAAGATTTTCCGAGTTCCTCATGAGACTATTTTGCTTGTTGACGTAACCTCCGAGTAAGAAATGTGATTCACTGCTGAGGAACATTTTATTCAAGAAACTTAGAACTGGAAGCCTGTTGCTTTAGCGTCCAATCAGCACATCTACGGCGTTATGAGTGATTGTATGCTCTCCCCAATTTTGTATGACAAATCATTTAGAGATATTCACGAATTCAAGCATATAGCATGCGCCATAGTATATATCTTTGGTGGCAATTGTCTCTACATCCTTGCAAAGTTCAAACTCAGTCCACTCATTAATGAAATTATTAAATTTTTGGATTATTGGAATCTGGATTCTTATCTCATGCTATTCTATAAGAATCCTTGATTCTTATCTCATGCTATTCTATAAGAATCCTTGATTCTTATCTCATGCTATTCTATAAGAATCCTTGATTCTTATCTCATGCTATTCTATAAGAATCCTTGATTCTTATCTCATGCTATTCTATAAGAATCCTTGATTCTTATCTCATGCTATTCTATAAGAATCCTTGATTATTATCTCATGCTATTCTATAAGAATCCTTGATTCTTATCTCATGCTATTCTATAAGAATCCTTGATTCTTATCTCATGCTATTCTATAAGAATCCTTGATTCTTATCTCATGCTATTCTATAAGAATCTGGATTCTTGTCTCATGCTATTCTATAAGAATCTGGATTCTTGTCTCATGCTGTTCTATAAGAATCCTTGATTTTTGTCTCATGCTATTCTATAAGAATCCATGATTTTTGTCTCATGCTATTCTACAATAATCCTCGATTCTTGTCTCATGCTATTCTACAATAATCCTCGATTCTTGTCTCATGCTATTCTACAATAATCCTCGATTCTTGTCTCATGCTATTCTATAAGAATCCTTGATTCTTGTGTCATGCTATTCTTTAAGAATCCTTGATTCTTAGCTCATGCTACTCTATAAGAATCCTTGATTCTTACCTCATGCTATTCTATAAGAATCCTTGATTCTTATCCCATGCTATTCTATAAGAATCCTTGATTCTTATCCCATGCTATTCTATAAGAATCCTCGATTCTTATGTCATGCTACTCTACAAGAATCCTCGATTCTTGTGTCACGCTACTCTATAAGAATCCTCGATTCTTGTGGCATGCTATTCTACAAGAATCCTCGATTCTTGTGTGATGCTATTCTACAAGAATCCTCGATTCTTGTGTCATGCTACTCTATAAGAATCCTACTATACCTATTCTACAAGAATTTGGATTTTTGTTCAAGTAGACATACCTCATAATGGCTTAAATATAACTCAAATTGTACATTAAATAACTGACTAATAGATTACTCTGTAGGTAGCGTGCATCAACCTATTTTATTTGTAGCACTGTAAAATGGTCTTAGCGGGGAAGGAACTTTGGCAGGCAGCTCTATCAATCTACAACTTGCTACAGTAGCCTAATCACCTGCTTAGTTGGATAAGCTTGATTAGAGCAGAAAAAAATCAAAGAAATGATGAGAATTTATGGGAGATACTTTGTGACAGCAATTTCTAGCTGTAAGGAGGAAAAGTAGTACAAAGCAGTTGTTTTGGAAGTTTTCTAAGAAAAATCTTTCTTGATGGTCTAGCTAATCTGCCAGCTATTGATGGAATGAATAGAATTTCAACCTAATAGTAGAGCTATTCTTCAGACATGGTTATGTGGTAGGTATATGACCAGAAATAAAGATTTTTGCTTTAGAGAACTTTCGTTTTATTGTGTGCTTTGTTTTTTTTGAGCTGGCAAGTTCTAGAACTTGTTGTTGATTTGTACTTGTAAGTCTCTTACTTTTTATCTTTTGTTGTTGTGGGTTGGTTTGTGTTTACACTTGTTCTCATAACATTTTTTGATGTTTTTTATTATTCTTGTTTTTTTCTTAGGATGTTAATTATTGCAAACAATGTAAACACTTTGGAAAATATTACAATTTTTGTATTGTTGTGGTTAAACTGGGTGTAAACTGGGTGTAAACTATTTCGTTAGCAAAAAACTTGAACTTGAAAATTATGCTGCTGCATTCGAAATAATATTTCTGGCTCAATTTACGTTTTCCATCATCAATCATGATGAATGAATAAATGAAAGCGGTTACAAAAAAAAGAAAAAAAAATTATTGCAATTCATTCATTTCGGTTACAAATTCATTAAAATTTCTTCCCACGCTCCGATATCAGTCAGTTTGAAATGTTTCATTCAAAATATTGGGAAAAAACTGAAATTTTCAATTTCTTGAAAACCTAAATAAATATTTGACGACACCCACAACCAAATAAGTTGGTCAGTTAAACAATAAAATCATGGAAAAAAATGGAACAAAAAATATGTTTGTTTATGGTACTTATACTCAGGGTCAATTTGCGTAATTTTTTGAAAAAACATTTTTAAAAATGAAACACACTTTTTTTGATGTTTTTGAAACAATTAAAAATGTTTTGTGAAGCTGTTAGTGCTCGTATTATTTGTATTGTAAGCCGTGTTTTATTTGTTGCATCTTTTTTTCTTCTCTTCTTCTTAAGATTAATGGCTTGGTTTTATTTGTTTTATTCAAAATTTTTTTGTTTTTTCAAAAAGCCATTTAAACGTGCTTTAATTGTTATCAAAATAAACTGAGAAATATTTCAAAATTTAAAAAAAAAAACTTAAAAAAAAATCTTCAAAAAAAAATTGAAATATCAACGCAAGTCATATGAAATTAAAATAAAAGACGGGTGTGATCGATTTCATCTCGAAATTTGTCAAAAACATGACTTCAATTTTATCGTTTGTTTCTCTGCCATAAAATATTTGTGGCACGTTTTTATTTGATTTCCTATATGGCACTGGCATTTTGAAAGATTTCATTCAAAATTATCTGTCGTGAGATCAACTTTATTTGTCACAAAAATAAAAAAATACGATCACAAGGTTTCTAGTGCTTTTTGTACAGATGCCGCTGAAAACTTATTTATATTCCGGCTTATACGATATAAACCCGATGAAGATTTAGGAGATTTTGCATCACAAATCCAAGAAGAAAGGACTATTCTTCTAGCATATTCTGCTGTGGGGATCCTGGCTAAACGGTTGAAAAGCTTAATGTTAAGGACTAACCTCAGGGCTTAATCTACAGATAAATCTTCGCCGCCCTGATAACAGGACGGAATTTCAGCCTTAAGTAATGATCATACAGCGAGTTGCGTATTGATTTCTGAATAAGGCGGCAATTGCAACTGTGTTAACACATTCATGTCGGCGCCTATTACCGTTGGCCCGCACTAGATTGTCTCGTTTTTAATAACAATTATAATTAATAACGTCTTATAAATATAACAGCCGCCAGTCGTCGACAAGCATGAATTAAGGCGCAGACGTGAATATGTTAAGGTGGTTGGCAGAAGCTGTGTCCGCCTCGATCGTTTCTAATGGTTGTTTTGCTTTAGTGGAATACGTTTTAGTGGTTACAGGGATATTCAGAATAATTTTGTAGTAAACTGTAAACTGGCAGAACTCGCACACTTCCACAAAATATTAATCCTCTTAGCTCCATTTTTTAGAAGTCGCCGTGCTTATTAGACGCAAAAGTCTAAGTTCGAGCCCCAGGCCAGGCATCAAAGACAAAATACAAAAAGTATTTTTTCGGCGACTTCCTCTCAGTAGATTTCTGGCAAAAACTCTGAGAGTAAATAAAAATTGCCATGAAAAGTTTCTCAATAAATAAAAAATCTGTCGTTCGGAGTCGACTTTAAACTGTAGGTCCCACCACTCATGTATAAAATTAACACACACAACATAAGTGGTGTGAGAAACTAGGACGTTGTATAATGGGTCAATTCGACCTCCGGGTACTGTACTTGTCTTAATTGACAAGTACACGTCCTCTAACCTAACCTAACCTAACCTAGCTCCATTTGGCTGCTTATTACTGAAACATGCTTATTACATACATAATTGGTCATTACAGCCCTTCAGTCAGGATTACGACCTAGTTTCGTACACCACTTACATTGCGTGTGTTGATTTTATGCAAGAGTGGCGGGATTTACAATTTAAAGTCGATTCCGAATGACAGATTTCTGAGAAACATTTTCATGGTAATTTTATTTAACTCTCAGAGTTATTGCCTGAAAGCTACTGATAGTAAGTCGCCAAAAAGATATTTTGACAGATTTTTGTTTGTTAGAGATATGTAAGCTGGAGTTTGAACCGTGGCCTCAAGTCTAATAAGCTAACATACTACCTACTAGATTACAGCGACTTGAAATATATTCATTAACGTCTAATAAATGCTGGTCCGTTTTTTTTTGGTTTGCTTGGAGCCTGACTCATTTGGCCTAAACTGTATAGGAAACATACCCACCAACTATTTAAATAGGATCGTAGGCTCCGCTGATCTGCATATGATTTCTGTAGGTGTTGCACATAGCTTAGAAAGTAAGAGTCCCCGATACAGACGTTTCCCATTTGTTTCCGTTTCCCTTTTCTGATTGCCTGATGGAGCTATCGTTATTAGATATTGCACCGCTTACTATATAACTTTTAAGCCGGTTTTCAGCTTGATATTAAGGATGGCAGATGGCATATGGCATATCTGAAGTGAGTTTTGATTTAACAAAGTAGCCACTTTCTCTCTTATCCTTGCCTAACCGTATGCCCGGCAGAATAAAGTTTTCGAGAGTTTTGAATTCCATTGCCAACTAAATTTTTAACCTGATTAGCAACATGGCTTTCTTAAACACCAGCCGAGTGTTATTTTAGTGTTCGTACGCGAAACATACTCATTCTGTGCTTCGTGTATATGTTGAGTTATGGAGAGTCGAAATCAACAACAACATCATACGTTTTGTATGAGTATGAATATGATGAGTACTTCCAACTTTGAATATGAGTAGAGAGGTTCCATGATATTAAAATAAGTATGAATGCGTATATGTATCAGAAATTATGAGTATGATTCGATTCTACTCATCTTTTTGAATACTCATTGCTGATCTCTGCTGCTAATTAAACAAGTTTACAGGCTTTATAGAAACTATAAACCTCGAGATGTTTTTAGTAGAGTGTTCCGATCAGAGATCAGCAATGAATCGTTTTTTCGCTACTCATAAGCACTCATGAAATTTTGAATATAAGTGTGTCAACAATATGGAAATTTACAGCCTTAGTTGTTGTTGCATTCAGACATGAATATGAGTAGAGGTTCCACGATATTAAAATAAGTATGAATGCGTCGTATAATTATCAGAAATTATGAGTATGATTGGATTCTACTCATCGTTTTGAATACTTATTGCCGATCTCTGCTGCTAATTAAACAAGTTTACAGGCTTTATAGGAACTTGACATGTTTTTAGCAGAGTATTCCGATCCACATGTGATACATAACAAAACATAGCGCATTTATTTTCTGTTGGAGATGGTGTAAATTCTTATGATAGTCATTTAATCTTATTTTAAATACAAATTTTACTTTTATTATGCAAATGTTGCTCCAAATCTATTAAAGCAATAAAACATTTCTCTCTCTTTCTCTCTCCGTATCCAACATATTTTAGAGGTCAGTTGGGTGAAAACTTACAGGGACTCTCTTCCAACTCTGGCACTTTAATGTGGCATCTTTCCCTGAGAGGAACTACTCTTTTCCGAGACTTTCTCTCTTCAAAGCAAAATATGCTTTAAAACGGGAAAGAAAAGAAAAGCTTTCGGGCGTAGAGAGTTTCGATTTTCATTTGATTCAACGAAAATTTGCAAATTCCCACGCAAACAATGGCAAACAAAATTTAAATCTCTTGTGAGGAGAGAAGGGGGAGGAGGAGATCTGATGCATCCATCATCTACCATCTGCTGTAATATGGGTTGCAAATGCATAATGATGGTGGTGATGATCATGGTGTTGATGTTGATGCTTCAGATAAGATTTTTTTCTTCTGATTTTTTTCTTCACAAGCTTTTGACCAGCTTTTCAATAATGCTGGTGGCTTAAACGTTAACATATTAATGTTGCTTTGGAGAGTTTCTTTCAGTCTTCAAAGCGATCTTTTAAAAACAACATCATTGCGTTGGTAAGCTGCTGGCCAAAGAAAAAATTTTAATTTTTTGTTTTTGTTTTAAACAAAAACGTGCGGTAAAGAAAGAAAGAAAAAAAATCCGAAAATAAATTGCAATTCAAAAGCTTTTTTCGATAATTTTTTGTTGTTTTTTTGGCATCTCTTTTCGGTTTATTGGTCGATCTGTACAATACAAAGCCTTTCAGAGACCATACCAGACTCAGACTGTATTGTAAGGTGTATGAAACAGTATGAAAAAGTGTGTGTTTGTGTGTTTGTGTGTGTGTATGTGTGTGTGTAGAGTGTATGATTTCTTTAGCCGTTGAGGCTTAAAATTAAATTCAAACTTTAAATGAATTTCAGTTCCATTGGAAACTTTTACTAGACAAGTTGTGCTGTTTCAAAAGCTGGGCTACAATAACTGTGTGTAATATTACGGATTGTTTTTTTTTTTTGTTTAAAATTATGGCTTAAATGGCTTAAGAAAACAATAGAAAAACATGAAAAAATAAAAATAAAAAAAACAAAAAACCATTAAAAGAAATAAAAAATTTTTTAACAGAAAGTGGTTCGATAAACAAAAAAAAAAAAACTACAGAAAAAAAATTTAAATTAAGTGAACAACAACAATAACGCCTCGTAAATTTTACGCGTCTAAGCAAAAGTTTCATTTCATTTCTTTCTAATTTTTTCTGCTTCTTCTTCTTCTTCTTTTTCTTTTTCTTCTCTGTATGATTATAATTTTAATTTCAATCTGGTTTTATTATTACATTCTGTTTTTGTTTTTTTTTGTTTTTAGGAAACATTGTTGGAATTTTAATTTTAAATTTTAACAACAAAAAACATAAATTTCTTTGAAAAAAAAAGTGAAAATTCTCTTAAGAATCTTAAGTGTTCGAAACAAAAAACAAGTGAAAAGACAAAATCAAATCAAATTTAATTAAAAAAAATCTTTTTGAAATTGAAAGAAAAAATGAAAGTTTTTTCTGTAGTGCTTTTAAGCACTTGTTGCCTGCTGGTGGCTGTAGCAGCTCAAGGATTTAATCAAAATCGCGGCTTAAATGATGTGGTAAGTTCAATGACATAAAATAGTCCATAATGTGCTTCGATTTGCTTTGAAATAGGTTTTCTTTTTGCCAAAATTTTTTACCAAAAAAATTTTAAATTTTAAGTTTAATACGTGATTAAACAAAACCTAAAAAATAATAAAAAAAAATTTAAGCATCACATTGTGAACATAACCTTAAATAAATAGGCCCCTAAACAAAAAATAAATACGTTGAAATGCTTTAAAAAATTTAAAAATTAATTTTACTCTCTTTCCAAAAAGGTCAAACAAAACCTAAAAAAAAATGAAAAAAATTTTAAACATAATTTTGTGAAAATAATCTTAAATAAATAGGACCCTAAACAAAAAATAAATACGTTGAATGCTTTAAAAAAATTTAAAAATTAATTTTACTCTCTTTCCAAAAAGGTCAAACAAAACCTAAAAAATAATGAAAAAAATTTTAAACATAATTTTGTGAACATAATCTTAAATAAATAGGCCCCTAAAGGAAAAATAATAGGTTGAAATGCTTTAAAAAATGTAAAAATAAATTTTACAGTCTTTCCAAAAAAACCTAAAAAAATATGAAAATAATTTTAAACATAATTTTGTGAACATAATCATAAATAAATAGGCCCCCAAGGGAAAAATATTATTATTTATTCATATAAACCCAAGGGATAAGGAATAGGGATAGGAAAAATAAATACGTTGAAATGCTTTAAAAAATTTAAAAATAAATTTTACAGTCTTTCCAAGGCATACAAGACCAAATGAATAGGCCCCTTGGCCATAAATAGACACAATTTTAAAGACAACCATACATACAAGTGTACAGAATTGGTCGTTATAAAGATTACGACCTAGCTTCTCACATCACTTCTGTTGTGTGCCTTAATTTTATACATGAGTGGCGGGAGCTACAGTTTAAAGTCGACTCCGAACGACAGATTTTTGCGAAACTTTTCATAGTAATTTTTTTGCTCTCAGAGTTTTTGCCAGAAATCTGCTGAGAAGAAGTCGCCTAAGAAATATTTTTTTGGCCTTACGTCTAATAAGCCAACACACTACCTACTAGACTACGGCGACTCCTTATTTCTTACAAAATTTAGTATTTTCCTTAATAATACGTTACTGTTAGGCTGCCTTCCAAAATGTATCAATACAAAGTTTGTATGCAGTTCTACCACTGTATATAAACTATGTAGACATGCAAAGTAACCAAACAATGCATCAACTATAAATCCGATGCCTGATTGATTTTTGACTGCGTTGAAAATGCACATTGACGACGTTTTGAAATAGAATACATTGTATATATTTTGTACAGCGGCATTATGAAACACGATACTTTGTTTGAACACAAAGTAACTAACATTTTGGAAGGCAGCCCTAATTAACCGGCACTCTACCTACTAGACTACGGCGACTTAAGTGTCATAAGTAAAGGAAAAGTGATAACAAAAGAAGTAAAAGTAGTGCAGAATTATCTCACCAGCCAGCTAATGCCAAAGTTTTCGCCCCCTTCTCCCCGAGGCAGGTATACAGGCTACGTTCTGCGTTATGTCAGGTCACACCCTGGGGTTATCATATATCCTGCAGAAAGAGGAAATTTCATAAGCCCAGTTAAAACCTCCTTTCTCTACACTGATTCAGTAATCAATTCTGTTCTGTAACGTTTGAGCCAGTGCGATAAAGCTACCATATTTCCCCCATGAAGTTGTCCACTTTCCATCTGGTAGATCAGCATGAAGTTGCCTTAGGTTAGTAAACGTGAGCCCCGTGGTGAAATTTTAAAAGATCAGACATCTCTAACTAAACCAAATATGAAGAAAATATTTCGTCGGCGACTTCCTCTTACCAGATTTATGGCAAAAACTCTGAGAGTAAATAAAAAATTACCATGAAAAGTTTCTCAATAATCTGTCGTTCGGATTCGACTTTAAACTGTAGGTCCCGCCAGTCATGTATAAAATGAATACCCACGAAATAAAGGGTGTGAGAAATTTGGTCGTAATCCTGACTCAAGGTTTGTAATGACCAATAGTGCCTCGTGTAGTGCCTCACATTTGGGTAATCCCAGAGTATCATAGTAACTTTACCTACAACGTCGATGCTCTATGAAACTCCCTAGTGAGTGTTTTTGTTTGATTACCGGAAATTACAAAATGCAAACGATACCGACTTCCACTACAAGCTAATTTATTTACTGGTTCTTCTTGCAGATCTGGATTTATGTGATCCAATTATTGATGTATAAAGGGAAGGAATATTTCGTAATTATTTACTACAAATAGTACAACACAAATATCAAATTCATGGGTCAAAAATCTTGTACCATACTTTGATGCTCTTAAACGAATCCCCTCTACTGTATACACGTATTTGTCTTCGAACAGAACGATATCATTATGAAATACTTGGGATAACCATTAAAATTGATTGTCTTTCTTTAGGCTTTTTGGTAAAAGATGTTGCTCTTCGGTCTATTGTTGTCAGTTTGTGGCCCTCCGGATGAATGTGTTAATCTTACTTTACATATTGTTTTGATCACCAATAACACGTTCTTCTTACTCTCCCTCCCTTTAAAAAAAAAAAAAAAAAAACATAATTTTTTGGTTTGTAAATTGTGCATAATTTTGTATTGAAAAAAATGCGGTTCATCTTCATTTTTTCTTTTTTTGTTGTTATTAAATGTGATTGAATTTTTTCTTTCTTCTTCTTCTTCTTCTTAAAAGAAAAGGGAAAGTTTATCGATTAGCAGACATGCTTTAAAGATTTTCGACAAGTCAATTTCGGCTTGAGTACAAAGGGGAAATATCGATTATATTTGTACGATGATGGCATTTTGATTTTATACTACAGGTTTAATGAATGAAATTACTGTAAATACATACGAGGGGTGGATAAGCAATAAAAAGTCTTAAATTATTTATTACTTTGCTTTCCACTATAAAGGCCAACATATATCAGAATTCTTAAAAAAAAATTATTTTGTTTTTAATTGAAGGCCTATTTAGCGAAAATTAAAAATATTATTTCTCCGACCACCACCGACAAACAGTGGTGGCCTTATAATTAGGAACCACTTAGCAACATGTATGTTTGTTAATTTATTTTACAGTTTTCACTGTGTACCTGGGATCAAAGGCTTTGTTTGGAGGACGTCTTACATACGTTTTTCCATCAGATTGGGACAAATTAAACTTAGATTCGTCACTCCAGAGAACTCTGTTCCAGAAACATCGTTTCTAATTATAAGGCCACCACTGTATTTCTTTAAATTAAAAAATTTCACTCATTTGTTGAGCTCGGGCCAAATGTTCGAGAAGATTCGGCCTTGAAAACCTGTTGCTCTAGCAATCAGCAGTTTATTAAATCGCCAGGACTTTACATAGATGGAGTCACAAATCCCAATGCTAAATATCCTTAAAATGAGTTCTCAAAGGTACTTTAGGTTTTCTAAGTGGAGAGCCCAGACTAAGGTGTTTGTTATCACCTCGGCCTCTGGTCGCTGGTCTGGAAGCCGATAGCCTCAGTTGGCAGGAGAGCTATCTTTATGTAGAGCGTCAAGCATGACTGATTTTAGTCTGTTGGAAGAGCCTGTCTCAGAAGCGCTCGATCTGATGTAGGATTTCGCTGAGCAGTGTTTTGGGGCATCGAAACAAGGCGACAATGAGCTTGTAGATGAGCTTGTAGATGAGCTTGTACTTGAGCGGTGTAACATATATTCAGTGGCACTTCTTAGAGTTGATTCTTTGGTCGGGATTACGACTTAGTTTCTCACATCATTCATGTGCTCTTTTAAAGACGGTTCCGAAAGGAAAATGTTTTGAGAAGGTTAGGTTAGGTTATGTTAGAGGACGTGTACTTGTCAATTAAGGCAAGTACAGTACCCGGAGGTCGAATTGACCCATTGTACAACGTCCTAGTTTCTCACACCACTTATGTTGTGTGTGTTAATTTTATTCATGAGTTGTGGGACCTACAGTTTAAAGTCGACTCCGAACGACAGATTTTTGAGAAACTTTTTCATGGCAATTTTTATTTACTCTCAGAGTTTTTGCCAGAAATCTACTGAGAGGAAGTCGCCGAAAAAATACTTTTTGTATTTTGTCTTTGATGCCTGGCCTGGGGCTCGAACTCAGGCTTTTGCGTCTAATAAGCCAACACACTACCTACCAGACTACGGCGACTTCTAATGTTTTGAGAAACTTTTCATGACAATTTTTGCCAGAAAACTGCTGAGAGGAAGCAGCCAAAGGGAACGATCTTTTAATATTTCACCACGTGGCTCACGTTGAAGTCGCCTTAGTCTGTATACCTGCCTCGGGGAGAAGTAGACGAAAACTTTGGCTGGAGAGATAATTCTACTTTTACTTCTTTTGTTATCCCTTTTCCATTACTTATGACATTTAATTCGCCTTAGTCTAGTAGGTAGTGTGTCAGCTAATTAGGGCTGCTTTCAAAAATTTTAGTTGCTTTGTGTTTGAACAAAGTATCGTATTTCATAATGCCGCTGTACAAAATATATACAATGTATTATATTTCAAAACGTCGTCAATGTGTATTTTGTAACGCCGTCAAAAAGCAATCAGGCATCGGATTTATAGTTGATGCATTGTTTGGTTACTTTGCATATCTACATATGTAATTTATATACAGTAGTAGAACTGCATACAAACTTTGTATTGATACATTTTGGAAGGCAGCCTAGACGTAAGGCCACGGCTCAAACCTCATGTCAGACATCAAAATGAAAATATGAAAAAACGGCGACTTCCTGTCAGCAGATTTCTGGCAAAAACTCTGAGAATAAACAAAATTGATTTAAAAAGTTGCTTAAAAATCTGTTGTTCAAAGTCGACTTTAAACAAGAGGTCCCGGCACTCATGTATAAAATTAGCGCACACAACATAAGTGGTGTGAGAAGCTAGCTCGTAATCCTGACTGAAGGGTTGTAATGACCTCTTATGTATGCATGACACTTATCCTATCTACAGTAATATCTCGATTTACATCGCAGTTGGTTCCAAAAAAGACGACGTAAATCGAATTTCATATTGCTCATACTACAAAATAGTATGTTTTTAACAAGGAACATAAAAAAGTTACAGTAATCCCACGATTTACGTCGCAGTTCCAAAAAAAGGCGACGTAAATCGAATGACGACGCAAATTGAAGTCAGAGGGAACAAAAAATTTGACGACGTAAATCGAAACAACGTTAATCGAGGCGACGTAAATCGAAGGATTACTGTATTTATTCTTCTTTCATGTCATTTTTCCTCACGACCTCTTCTGTCTCTGACTGAAGATAAACCTTCCCTTTGCCTCCTAGCCCTGTCTAACCTATCGTTTAAAAGCCTGCTGCTGTCAAATGTATGTCAAACACTGTGGTAATGATATCATTATAGAAAAAAGGCCTAAATAAACAAAAGGGCTGACAAGACCTTAATATCTCACAATAAACGCTTCTCCCTAAGCAAACAAAATAATGTAAAGCTTGTGTAAGGCAATCATTCATCATAATTTTGAATGCCATTCTCCTCCACTTCAAGATTTTACTTCAAAAAAATGAAACCCAAAAAAATTATTTATTTTTTGGGTTTATTGTTTAAAAGCCAAAATCATTAATAAATGTTTTCAATTTAAAGAAACTCTTGACCAAAATTTAATTGTTTTTTTGTCTTCTTTTTCAAAGAGATGATTATATGAACGCAGATTACAAAAAAAAAAAATAATTTCCCCCAAAAATCAACTTGTTTTTCTCTCCAATTTTTTTGTCTTTTCTTAAGTGAAAACAAAACGTTAGTATTGGCGGACAGACGAAGTGTTTAAACAATAAAAACAACAACTTTAATTGAGAAATAATTGATAAATAATTGTTAAAAATATTTTTTTAAATTTCATTTTGAAAATATTATTCAATACAAGACAATACGATTTGATATGAAAAGCGAAAATAATACACCAAGAACTTGATGAACGGCTTATTTAAAAATTTTATCAAAAAGTCTGTAATAAAGTGGACAAAATAAAAATTTTAAAACGTTGATAATGGCCTTAACTTCGCACAAGTATGACTTGTCCGACAAAGTTTACATACATACGTCCTTCAGTCAGGTTTACGTCCTAGCTTCGCCCACCACTAATTCGGCAAAAACTCCGAGAGTGAGTAAAATTGCCATGAGAAAGTTTCTGAAAGAAATCTGTCGTTCGGAGTCGACTTCAAACTTGTACATAGGTCCCACTACTCATATAAAAATTAATATAAAATTTAATATTAAGGGTCCATCAAATAACTTTTTTTTTTGAAAATTAAAAACGAAAACTACTGAATATTTTCTCAAATTTCTTTTTTTATTTGAAAGTACAATCCTTCCGGTTAAAAATGGAAAATAATTTCATTCAAATGGCTGCCTCGGCTGGCCATGCAGTAGCCTACACGATCGGTCCAATTTTTAATCACATTATCGATCGTGTGCAGCTGTATTTCACCAATGGCTTCACGAATATTGTCCTTTAAAGCGTCAATTGTCTCTGGCTTGTCGGCGTAATACGGCACCCCACAAATAATAGTGCCCAACGGTGTCAAATCGGAGGTGGCCAAACGACATCAGCTCTGCGGCTGATAATGCGATCTTCAAAAACAGGGCGCTAAACATCGAGTGTAGCTTCGGCTGTGTGGCACGTAGCGCCGTCCTGTTGAAACCAAATGTTGCCAATATCCTCCTCTTTAATTTTTGTGAACAAAAATTCGTTCAACATGCCCGATAACGATCGCCATTGACTGTAACGGCCACTCCTTGCTCATTTTCGAAGAAAAATGGTCCAATTATGCCTCTGGACCAAAATCTGCACCAAACAGTGTCTCGTTTTGGATGCGTCGGCTTTTCAATGTATGCGTGGGGGGGTTTTCTGTGCCCCAAATGCGATAATTTTGCTTGTTTACACACCCGCCAAGATCAAAATGAGCTTCATCTGAAAAGATGATTTTTTTTTTTGCCAAAATCGTAATTGGTCATTACAATCCTTTAGTAAGGATTACGACCTAGTTTCTTCCACTACTTATGTTGTGAGTGTTAATTTTTATACATGAGCGGCGGGATCTGTAAGTCTAAAGTCGTGTCCGAACTAAAGATTTCTTTGAGAAACATTCTCATGGCATTTTTATTTACTCTCGGAGTTTTTGCCGAAAATCTGCTGAGAGTAAGTCGCCGAGGAAATATTTTTTCATAGTTTCGTTTTGTTAAAGATATCTGAAGTGGGTCTTACATCTAATAAGCCAACACACTACCTACTAGACTACGGCTACTTCATACTATCGCCAGATATTTCACTTCCCTTTTCCGTAAAATCACATCACTTAGGTCAGGTGTGATTCCCTATTTGGGGAGTTTTCATTTCCTTGTAAATGTTAAATCTCACAGATGTCCACAGCTTATGTAAGTTTATTTAAGGCAGAGCGAGCAAATATTTGTCAAAGATTTTAATATGCAAATAGGTTTTCTTTCGAACCAAGTCTTCAGTTTCAAATTAAAATAATCTCCACTAGGATCCGACATTTTTGATCTTGGCTTGCATATGAACAGATTGTGCCGATATCTGTACTGATATCGTAAGCGAAAATGCTTATCGTCATGCTATTATTGTAACTTGTGGAAATGGTTAGTAGTATATTGTAGTATATTGTAGTATATTGTAGTATATTGTAGTATATTGTAGTATATTGTAGTATATTGTAGTATATTGTATGTTGGCGCTCCTTAGAAGAGAGATTTGTCTCTTCAAGAATTGTCCGTTTATGTGGGTATTCCCTCAGATCTTCTTTACAATTTGTTTTATGAAGCTCTACTACTGTGGGCTTCGTCTACCTCTGTCCTAGAAAGAAAACACTTGTTGTCCAAAGGGTTACGAAAGTTTTGTAAGTTTGAGCACATTCTGTATATCTGCCCTTGTAAGAAGTGGTGTAAACTCTGGCATTAGCTGGATGGTGATATGACTGCTTTTCCCTTACTAATGCCGCATAACTTTGTAAGCAAAAAGAATCGATGTTAACATGGGGATCAGACTGGCATGCCCACCGCTGATGACTGGAACGTGCTGAACCATCCATACCACTGTGTCTGAATAGCTATTTAGAAGATTTTTATTATATTGATGGCATCGGCCTACTAGTTTTTTGTGGCTAAATGAGTTAACAGAGCAAATATTATGTTTTGAAACCATATCTAGCAGCATAGCATAATATTGACGTATATGAGTGAAAGCATATCCAGGCCTCAGTGTTAAAAAGTGCTAAAATAAGTGAATATTTATTACACTCACGCTCTACAGATTTTAGATCGCATATTATGGGTTCTTTAATTTTTAGTGCGTTGAAAAAATCATAATCTTTTAGCGCCATAAACGATACATGCATACATATATCGGTTAATAATAATGCCATGTACCAGATATTCATTATTCGGCGTGGTTATTTTCACTTTCTTTTCGGTTTTTCTGCTGACATTTATTTTTTTCATAAATTTTCATTCTTTTTTTTTGTCAGCAAAAAATTTTTTCATAGCCTTTGCAACACTTTTTTTTGTTGAGATTCTGTTTAATTCAACTGCACTGCCATACGCCAGGCAATGGAATACCTTTTTCAACACTTAGTTACATACGCATGTGATAGCCACGATTTAATAAATTGTTTGGCTTACTACGTGTATTATTTCATAGAGAATACTCATATGTTGAAAGGCAGGGATTATAAGAACTTAATTATGAATTTCATTGAAGCAGGTTTAATTGAAAAGAAATATTTTGTTTTATTCATATGCCACACGGTTTATTTGTGTAAATGAAAACAAAGGGGATTTAAATGAAATGAAATATTTATTGTGTTCAAAAATAAGTAAGTAATAAAGCTCTGTGATTTATAATGTATAATCCGAAAAACAAGGATACAAATTAACTTGTGGAAAACATTTGAAAGTGACTTTTTTTCGATTTTTTTTTCGTTAATTTTATGGTTGCACCCTGCGCGCGTTGCTGCGCCAGCAACTAAAATAAATTCCAAATGAAGACATTACACAAATTTCCAATTAATTTTGAATAATTTTATTGATTTTGTTTCCCGTTGTCCTGCTGATTCAGATGAACGGGCCTGAGTAGTACGCACTCGATCAATTCCTAATCTCACTTCTCGTTGTTCAAGTGGTTCAAGCGAACGGGTCTCAGCGGCAAATACTCGAAGATTTTCCAGTCTCAATACTCGTCTGATTCTGAGGCTCGTAATGCTCTTTTCTTCCTTGCTTGAGGTGTAGGTCGACCAATTGCTTGTCATTCATATTGAATAACTTTCAGTGACGGCATCCATCGGAAATTAATCGCACCAACCTCCGCCGGCTCATGCGCAACAACTTTGCTAAAGAATGCACAGTTTACTATTTATTTCGTTTTAAGTAATTTTCAGTGGCGCCACCTATCGGATATTGGTCATACCAACTTAGAAACCTTCGTTGACTCATGCGCAACAACTTTGCTAAAGTCCATAACATGATCAAATGAACATTTTACGATTCTATAAGGTACATACAAACAAACATTCATTTTTATATGGGTATGTGGGCGTGGCACCTCGCCTATATGTTATATAGGATATGTTATAGGATATGTTATTAAGAATATCTTTTAGCTTAGTACCTGATTAGATTTGACCAGACAGGTCTATCCTTTGAAAATTCGTTAATAAGTTGCAGGTTTCAAGTATATGGACTCATATACTCATTCACTTTTCTTATCGCAGAAACTATGTACATATTCTGCATGAAGCTATTCTTATCCTTTACAAATGTTCTTTGGGTCTATTAAAAGGATATCCTTGGATAGTCTGATCCCTTCCTCTTCAAAGCTGACTAGATTAAACAGAGTCTCCGTCACACTCTATTTCCAATAAGTTTTGTGTCCAAACTAATTCTGTTCTGGGTATATATTACTTTGTCCTGGCTTCTTGGTGTGTTAATCTAAACATCATTTGTTTAGCCTTCTATGTTACAAGCGTCATCAGCAGTTGGCCACACCAATTAATTATCACGATCATAATCGTCATACAAATTTGGTTTATTTTATACGTTTACTACGTTAAAAAACGTATATTTCCTGTGATTTTAATGATTACAATTTACCGAAAATATTCGCCGTAGTCTAGTGAATAGTGAATTGGCTTATTAGACTTGAGACCTCGGTTCAAACCCCAGGTCAGATATCTCCAACAAAGTTAAATAGGAACAAATATTTCTTCGACGACTTCCAGATTTCTAGCAAAAAATCTGAGTGTTAAAATAAAATTGCCATGAAAAGTTTCTCAAAAATCTAGCTAGGTCGTAATTCTGAATCAGAGGTTGTAACGACCAATTTACAGAAAAAAAACTGTTGAGTTAAAAAGTCCTTTATTTGTGTATATTTTACTACACAGTTTAATTGATAACAAGGATTGTTAGCCTTGCTCAGTAAGAAACTTCAATATGTAATCTAACGGTATATATCTCACCCTTTTGATATATTACTACTGGCAACTTTGTCTTTTACTCTCTTTACAGCCCATCCACTTACAATATGACAACTTCTAGAAACTTACTGTTGATTTGCTATTGTAAATTATTGTTGGCTTTCGTAGTTTTACTATGTAGTATTGTTATTGTAATTTGGGGTTAGTTTATCCATATTCTTGTAATTTTGTTGTTGTTATGGCATTGCCTTTTACTCTCTTTACAGTTCATTCATTTACTGCCTGTCAACTTCTAGAATCTAACAGTTGATTTGTTGTTGTAAAATTGTTATGTTATTGTAATTTAGCGTTAGTTTATCCCTATTTTTGTAATTGTTTTGTTGTTGTTATGGTAATTTCTTTGTAGTATTGTTGTTATTTGTTTCTCTTGATCTTTTTTTGGAATAAATGCCTTATGTTGTCGAAGCAATATGTAGCTGTCAAACTAATTGCCAATATTTGACAAATAATTTCTCAACAATGTAGTCTAATTTTCAATCTTTTTTGAAGTGAATTAAACAAGTGATTCTATTGAATCTTGTAGGAATTTAAAAGGCTTATACAAATCATCTTAAGACTTAAAACTTTAAAAAGATAACAAGTTTATTTTTTGTAAAAAAATAAGTATTTTAAGAATATTCTTTTATTTTTATTACAAAACGGTTTTTGTCAAATTCATTGACTTTTAATTCAAATGCAAATAAAACCATCAATAACAAACTTTCCTTTATTTGCGTAGTTTTTATATAAAAAAAATTCTTATAAATTTACGAAATTTATAATGAATTCCTAAATGTTTAAACAAATAAAAAAATGTGTGCGTTTATACTCGTAACTGACCCACTTTCTTAATTTATTTTAACAAGATTGATAAATAATTTGAATGGAATCTGTTACTCATGGCTTATTGTTATTGTTGTTGGTGAATTATGATAATCACATACAAAATACGAAAAAAGATAACAAAACTTAAGAAAGTTGATGAGAAGCTCAGGTATTTTGTCTGCTAAAAATCTCCAACAAATGAATCAATCTTATGATATAAGAGTGGGTGTAAAAATATTTCAAAAATTAGGCAAAAAATTTTTTATTTTTTTTCATAATTTTATTGAAATCATATTGTGTTTTTAAAAATTTTTAAATAAATTTTGAAATATTTTATTGTATTTGTATCAGAGATCAGCAATGAATGGGTTTTTCCCTATTCATAAGCACTCATGAAATTTTTAATATAAGTGAGTGAGTCAACAATATTGAAATTTCACTACGTACTCTGATTCATTCGTACTCACTACAACGTTGATTTATAAGTACAGGTTGCAATGAGTAGGCTTACAACATTGACATCAAACTCATACCATTCGAAATATGTTTGATTCATAATATTATGTTCAGACATGTACTTTTATTGCATTAATATTCGGTTTATTGATAACAATATTTTTAGTGTTCAGACATAAAATTTATTTGACAGCTGGTAAACAAAACAGCTGATTGCTTCAACAACATTGCTTTTAATTTAATTGCGAAAATTAGTGCCAAAAAAATTTGAGTAAAAATGGAAAGCAATTTAACATTGGGAACGGTCTGTTGCGGATAGTATGGAATATTTCTGACTCCAAAGGGGCTTCTCTCAGAAGGATGAGAAAGAAAAATTTGATAATACTGCATAGCTTGCAGAAAGCTTTTGCTTATGGCACTGTTAGAGGAAAATGGAACTCAAAGGTTTTTATTTGTTAACTGCTGAATACGTCGTATTTTCAAAAAATACCGGTCAGTTAATATATTCTGCATAAACCCGAGGATGAAATTGCGAGGACTGTTATAGATTTCAGTCAAGACCTAGAAGGTCAGCCATACTTGGAGAAGACAGGTAGAAACAGAAGCTGCTTTCTTCAAAGCGGGAACTGGATTCCCAGTAATATCTCAGTTCATGGTATTATAAATAACTTAAAAATTAATTAGAAATTGACTGCCTTCCAAAATGTTAGTTGCTTTGTGTTCGAACAAAGTATCGTGTTTCATAATGCCGCTGTACAAAATATATACAATGTATTCCATTTCAAAACTTCGTCAATGTGTATTTTTAACGCCGTCAAAAAGCAATCAGGCATCGGATTTATAGTTGATGCATTGTTTGGTTACTTTCCACATCTACATTGTTTATATACAGTAGTAGAACTGCATACAAACTTTGTATTGATACATTTTGGAAGGCAGCCATTATCATTAAACAACATTGGGATCGAAAGGGTTAAAAATTAAATACGACATCAAGTCTGTGATGTTATTAAAATTCTTTTTTATATGACATCAGTTGGAAATATTTTCTCATCCCTTTCTGCTGACCTTCCATTTTTTGTTTGTTGTTGACATTTGAGTTGTCAAATATCAATAGAAAGTGTTCGGAAAATAGTAATATGCTCACTGAACGTACTTGTGACAGTGCTGTATTTAAAGTTTTAATCAATATTATAACAATTTATGAATTAATTGAGATCAATAATTAATTGACATTTTATATGAAATATTGAGATCAATAATGCCGTTTATTGCGATTTTCTCAATATACGTGCATGTCTGAACCTAGTATAAGCCTACTCATTTAGATTCATAACTTTAGAAAAATACTTCTTATAATACTTATAAATGGTTTCGAGTGACTCGTTTCATTCATCAAAATTTACAGTCTTAGTTGTTGTTGCATTTAGAAAACAAGGAAAAAAGACAGAGCAGCAAACGGATCAAACACACAACCCTTCTAGTGAGTATTTTAGTGTTCGTACGCGAATCATACCTATTTTGTGCTTCGTGTATATGTTGAGTTATGGAGGGTCGAAATCAACAACAACATCATACGTGTTGTATGAGTATGAATATGATGAGTATTTCAAACCTTGAATATGAGTAAAGGGGTTCCATGATATTAAAATGAGTATGAATTAATGATTCGATTCTACTCATCTTTTTGAAAACTCATTGCTGATCTCTGATTTGTATTGAATTTTTTCTTGTTAAATTTTTGGCTTTTTTTTTGTTAAGTCGCCGTGGTCTAGTAGGTAGTGTGTTGGCTTATTAGACGAAAAGCCAGGGTTCGAGCCCCAGGCCAGACATCAAAATAAAATACAAAAAGTATTTTTTCGGCGTCTTCCTCTCAGCAGATTTCTGGCAAAAACTCTGAGAGTAAATAAAATTGCCATGAAAAGTTTCTCAAAAAATCTGTCGTTCGGAGTCGACTTTAAACTGTAGGTCCCGCCACTCATGTATAAAATTAACACACACAACATAAGTGGTGTGAGAAACTAGGTCGTAATCCTGACTGAAGGGTTGTAATGACCAATTATGTATGTATGTATGTATGTAAATTTTTGGCTTGTTTTATTTGTTGTTGTGGTTTATTTTCAATATTTTTCGTTTTAAACTTGGCCTTTAAAGTGAAAGTGTTTAAATTTCAACAATTACTTACAGATTTACCGTTAACCGGTGTCTTATATGTGAATTTCCTAAACAGATGGCGCTTAAATCATCATCAGCTACGAAACTGCATTGAAGTTTAAAGCGACAAATGTTTGCTTAACCCCCCACACTACAATGAACTTTTGATTGGAGAAAGACCAAATCAAAGAAAGACTCTTCAAATCCTGTTTTAAAACCATCTTCAGTTTTTGATTTTCAAAATAAACTTGAAAAGAAAATTTGAAATAAAAATAAAATGAATTGCCGCCGCTGGTTGCAACATCTTAAAATTAAAAAAAAAGCAAAAAGGAAGACGACATTTTTTATGTTGCATTTTATTGTTGCTTTGCAAGTGGCATTTTATTTACTTTGGCTGGCAATTTTTACTACCAGTTTTCGTGTTTGTAAAGCCAGAAATGAAAACAACAACAGAAAATCGAAAAAAACTGATTTCCTAGTTGTTGCAACATTTGCTGTGCACCAAAGACGACAAACCAAACACAACACAAATGAAAACAAAACATTGCACGAAGTAATACTCATTGAAAGAAGTCAACCTTATGTTATGGAATGTTTTGGTTTTGACTTTTTGGTTTTTTTTACTTTACTTTTGGCCATATTTTTATATTACGTTTAAAGAAAACTACAACAACATGAGTTCAACAATTATTGTTTGACCATATAGACCAACGTTTGGCAAAGACCTTAAATGGTAAATGCTCCAAAAAAGAAGTGAAGAAGTTCAAGAGACATATGCTCGAATTGCTTTGCCACAAAGAGAAAGAAAGTCTTTGAATTGAGGAAGAAATTACACACAAAAAAGGTCACTGTTGTTAGCCAAAGATGATTTAGAAGAGGGGGTAAATGGTTAAAAAAATTGTATAACACAGAGCACACAATAATGAAAATAATACACGTGTACATTTAAAACTGAAAATGGTAAGAAAAATGCAAGTGACAATAACAAATCAACAACAACGTTCTAGAAGTTGCCAGACGGTAAATTTTTGCTGTAATAATAGCAGGGTGGCGTATATACAGTGTAGTTTAAAACACTATGCAGAATTCAAAAGTGAGCTTCGATCCCGTAATAAAATTGTTTAATGGCGACAAAAAAAAAATTAATAAGTCATGGGATGACAATAAAGCATTCAAAAACTGTATATGTTTATTTGTTAATAGATTGGGTTGCTACATGTGGGCTTGAGAGTCAAAACGTCAACTATGATATTCTTAACTGTAAATTATTTTCTTCGAAGACCCTTCTACCTCTCAGCCCACTTATGGAAAAAGCGCTAAGTGTAGCCTAAAGCTCTGAGAATAATTAGCTAGGTAGGTAGAAGTGGCTGTCCCCTCGATGGAGTCAGGAGCGGACACACTTAGGCCGCACACAGAGCCCTTTGTGATACCACAGTTCCTCATTTCCCCCTATTTCAGGAACCATTCGGAGCTTCCGATGAAGCAACTCAGACTGTCAATATCTATACACGACAGTTCATCCATATCCTCCATGTAGTAGGCACCCAGGTACCCCTTTCTCCTCCGACTAAGTGCCGGACATGTGCACAATAGGTGAAGAATAGTCTCATCTTCCTCTTAATATCCACAGCTTCTGCAAAAATCATTTGCAAGATGTCCAAGACCAATACAACTCGCATGTGTTCCTATAATGCAATGCCCCGTAATAACCCCGATAACAGTGCTGAGCCTACTTCTTTGGAGTTTAAGCAGAGTCGCCGTGCGCCTCGTATCCAGCCTCGACCAGATCTTTTGCGCCGGTCTGCCCTTATTCGAAGTTGCCCACATTCTGTTGACGAGATCTACGATTGCATTGTCAATTATAAGTTTGCAGGTCCCCAAAGGGATCCCCAACGTAGAGAATTCATCACAGAGTTTGATGGTCGTGCCCCTTCTGGCCAGTTCATCCGTTCTGCAGTTGCCAGGAATATCATTATGTCCCGGCACCCATGTGATACAAACATCATACGGGTTCGCCACCTCATTGAGATATCTGCGACAGTCGTACACCGTCTTGGAATTTACTACACTGGAATCCAATGCCCTGATAGGCACTTGGCTATCGGAAAGTGTGATGATTTTTCGTCCGTGAACATTTTTGTCCACAATAATTTTCACCGCAGCCAGAATTGCTGACACCTCCTCCTGAAATACGCTGCAATGATCTGGTAGCTTTATAGACTTAGATATACCGATTGATTCCCAATAGATACCAATTCCAACGGCTATTTCAGTTTGGAGCCGTCAGTGTAAATTTGTGCGGAGTCCCTAGGGAGGTCCACTGAACCATTCCTCCAGTCCTCCCTTTTCGGAATGAATGTCCCAAAGTTCATTGAGGAGTCATATCGCGGTGTTATGTAATCATTGCTTCCGACAATATCAATTTCTCCCAGTATCCTTGTATGGCCAATGACCGATGCATGCCATTGTCCAGTAGCCTAGAGACGCCTGCTAACCTTAGCAGTAGGTCAAGCGGTAGAAGGTATAAGATTATGCCCAGAGCGATCGTAGGAGCAGTGCGCAGAGCACCACTGATAATTATACAAGCAGATCGTTGTAATTGAGAGTAATTAATTGTCATAAAAAGGTTTCTCAAATCCCTGTTTCAGCGTCGACGTTAAACTAACGCTTTCGCTATAGGTTTGGATAACAATAACGCCTACAACGTAGATGGTGTGAGACGCTTATGGTGACATTAAACTATAGGTCCCGCCACTCATGTATAAGATTAACACACATAACTTAAGTGGTATGAGAAGCTAGCTCATAATCCTGACTGAAGGGTTGTAATGTCTTAAATTTGACTCCGAACCATCTCATTATGACCTGTGGAGGATCGAACTAAATTCAGAATCGATTATCCAAATTCTTATAGTCTGCCTGACCACTGTAGTGTTTTCCAAGCAGAGGTCGTCCTGAAAATCTCTTGATTTATTCGGACAGCCAGATTGCGATTACGTTTCTAAAGAGCGTAGTTTCAACGTCTGTGCTTGTCCATGAATGCCGAGTGTTTTTCAGAGATATTTCGGTTCATTCAAAGGCAAATCTTATATGGGTTCAGGGACATTGGAATATGGTAGGAAATTGCATTGCTGATGAGTTGGCCAGGGCTGGTACTGATCTTGAAATCTCATGTTATAGAGAATAGGTATTCCGATTGCCTGAGTTAATTTGGATATTGTCCACTCGTTTTACGAGGAAGCTTAATATTTTTGGTGGCAGGAGGGTTATGTGCAATATCGCTAGGCTCTGTTGCACACGTATTAGTTATACGTGAGGACTGAATCACTTTTGCTCTTAAGTTGCATGGCCATTTATGGCATAATGGCGATCTTTAAGGGGCCCCTGTAGTTTTGATAGGCATGCCGACAATCTTGGCTTTCCGACGAAGTGATTCTCATGAAGTTCCGCTTTAAATTAATTGTAGAATATTTTTTTTCTTTCTGTGTATAAAATTCAACAATCTCATGCAATGTTGATGGAGTAGCAGCCAGTCAATCAAAACGAAATCTTTTCTTTCCAGTCTTGATTACCAATTATTGGATTGATATCGGAAGTTATTCATAAAATCCAATAAGAAATTAAAGAAAAATAAATAAAATTCGAAAATAAAATTAAAAATAAATTATTATCCAATATACTAGGCACATACAAACAGACAGACATATTCACATATGCATACTAGCATATGAAGCATTAAAAAACATATAATAAATCAAAAAACAAAAACAAAAAATAGAGGAAGAGGAAAAGTTTTCCATCTTCTGTGTTGTAAAAGTAATTTTCTCAAAGAAAACTTTTATGAAAAAAAAAAATTAAAAAATGAAATAAAATTCACAGAAAATAAAACAAAAGGTGGAGATAATATGTGTGTTAAATGGTAAAAAAAAAGAAGACAACGGACGAACGCACCTCACCTAGATCGACCTCAAATCACTGTACACACCTTACAATTTGTGAGGCATCATGGCCTGTGTTACTACTTCCTGCTGTAACAAGTGTAAAGAAATTAAAGAAAAAAAAAACTTTTTCTGTTCAAAAAATCTTTGAATTTTTAATGAAATTATTGGGTTTTTCATTTTGTTTCATGCACATTAAAAAATACAGTGCATAACAAAACTAAGGTCATGAAGTTTAGAATAAAAAATTCATTGAAAAAAATTCTTCAAAATTAAGCGTGTATTGAACTTTCTATCAGTTTATAAGACTACCGGCCACTGCAGTGTCTTTCAGGCGGAGATAGGAGGCTGCGGCGAGTATTATTGGGGACGGAAGGGTCTTCAAGCGGAGCGTCACCATACTTTCTGATACCCAGGCGGCTATCAAGGCTCTGAGTTCTAATGTGATGGACTCCAAGATAGCGGAACGATATGACATCCATATCGTATGGGTACTGGGGCACAGTGTTACTCCGGGTAACTGTAGAGCTGATGAACTTGCCAGGCGGGGCACGACCATCGAACTGTCCGATGAGTTCTCGAATCTGGGCATACCTATGAGGACCTGCAAGCTAATAATTGATAATGCGATCGTCGATTCCATCAACGACAGGTGGGCGGCCTCGGACACGGGTAGAGCGGCTCGTAAAATCTGGCCAAGGCTGAATGAGGGGCGCACAATGAGTCTCTACTTAAACTCCAAAGAGGCGCGCTCAGTGTAGTTGTCGGTGTCATTACGGGGCATTGCATTATGGGTATGGGAGTCGCCGTAGTCTAGTAGGTAGTGTGTTGGCTTATTAGACGTAAAACGAGGGTACGAGCCCCAGGCCAGACATCAAAACGAAATACAAAAAGTATTTCTTCGGCGACTTCATCTCAGCAGATTTCTGGCAAAAACTCTGAGAGTAAATAAAAATTGCCATGAAAAGTTTCTCAAAAATCTGTCGTTCGGAGTCGACCTTAAACTGTAGGTCCCGCCACTCATGTATAAAATTAACGCACACAACATAAGTGGTGTGAGAAACCAGGTCGTAATGCTGACTGAAGGGTTGTAATGACCAATTATGTATGTATGTATGTATGCGAGGCGCATTGGTCTTGGACACCTTGCTAACGACTTCTGCAGAAGAACAGCAGAGATGAGAAAAAAGAGGAGACTGTCCCTCATCTGCTGGGTACATGACCGGCTCTGTGGCAAAGGAGAACGAAGTACTTGGGTACTTACTACATGGATGATCTGGAGGAACTGTCAGGGATTGACATTGGCAGCCTGAATTGCTTCATCAGGAGCTCCGAATGGTTTCGAGACTTGGGGATAACGGATGGATGACTGTGGCAGTACAAGGGGCCCAATGCGGCCTAAGTGAGTCCATCCAAAAATTTTTCTTGGATGGGCAGGCACCTCTGCCTACCTACCTACCTGCTTCTATCTGGGATGGCAGACAGTCCTCTATTCTATTACACAGTAGAACCTCTATACTACTACACAGTGGAACTTAAAAGGTTGACTTTTTTTTATGGACACAAAGTTTCTATAGGTCCAAGAAGTCACTTCAAATTTTGCAAAGATTGCCTTGGAACCTGCATACTATTGCTTGAGATTGCCATGTATGGAAAAATCTTTGAAAAACTTGTTGCCTTTGGAAGAACAGATTCATGAGATTCATTCAGTTGACACATTGGCACACATGATCAGATGCAGCCAGTGAAACAAAAAAAAAAGGAATTAAAAAAAACAAAAAATCGATTATAAATGCTCTTCGGTAACTAAAAAAATTCGTTTCACCGTTTAACTATCCATCCATTTATTATCGCTCAGTTAAATTTGTTTGGTTTTAAAAATTTTTGTTTTGTCTGAGCGGGTCATTATGCCAAAGTCCCCTATAAAGCTCAATAAATTTTGTGGCTTAGTTCACAGAGTTCATTTTTATGGTATTTTTGGTCATTCGAAAGAATTTTTTTCTACGGATACTTCTCGTTGAAATAGAATTTCTTTTTAAATTTCTTTTCTTTTTCATTTTCATTTCATTTTTGGTATATTATCACTGTATTCCATACTTTTTTCTCTCGGTCTTTTGTACTTTTTGCGGTTTAAGCGCTGGGAAAAAGTTTCGTTTTTTTCATATAAAAAAATTTAAAAAAAAATTAAAAAAATATTATAACTTAACAGACAACATACCACAAATAATATCTTTTTAACAGTTTGTTAATGTGTGGCACAAACAACCTGTTTCATGCAACCTACAGTAGGCATAAGGGAATTACCTTTTGAAGAGGAATTATCGTAAGCAAGCAAGTATGTTAGCACAGTTCACAACCATTTAGAAAATCACTGTATGCCTGAGTTAGGAAAGAAATTTAGGTATATAAAGCGGTTTAATACTTTGAATGCAACCATAATGATGCCTGGACCAATAGTTTAAAGGAAGAATATATAGGACAGCAGTTTTTTTCCCAACAAACACAAGCACTAGTTTGTGGCAACTTCTAGAACAAATCGATACAGAGGTTCAATAAAACAGATGGCCATAAATACATAGCTATGCTTGTGGACTACTTTTTTTCAAATTTGTACGGTTGTAGATTTACATCTGCCTTCTAAAGTTATCTGCATATTTCGACTCTCCATAGTGGTCATCACAGGCTAGTAACTAGTGCGTTGGCCTACTAGACGAGGCTAGGTAGGTTAGGTTAGAGGACGTGTACTTGTCAATTAAGACAAGTACAGTACCCGGAGGTCGAATTGAACCATTGTACCACGTCCTAGTTTCTCACATCACTTATGTTGTGTGTGTTAATTTTATACATGAGTGGCGGCACCTACAGTTTGAAGTCGACTCCGAACGACAGATTTCTGAGAAACTTTTTCATGGCAATTTTATTTACTCTGAGTGTTTTTGCCAGAAATCTGCTGCTGCTTACCTACTAGACTACGACGACTACAAGACGAGGCTACAATAGTTTAAATAAAAATTTTTCTTTTAGCGATTTATTCTCAGGAGTCTTCTGGCAATAATTCTGAGAGTAAATAAAATTGCGAAAGAAAAACTTCTCAAACCTGTGGTACGAATTCGTTAAACTGTTTGGCCCGGCAGCCATGAGCAATATTGACACACACAACATGGGTGGCGTCGTGTCTAATTGGCTTATTAGATATGAAGCCCCGGTTCAAGACCCAGGTGAGACATCTCCACCAAAACGAAATGGAAAAAAAATGTTTCATCGGCGATTTCCTCTCAACAAAGTTCTGGCAAAAATTCTGAGAATAAATAAAATCGCCATGAAAAGTTTCTCAAAAAATCCGTCATTTAGAGTCGACTTCAAACTGTAGGTGCCGCCACTCATGTATAAAAATTAACACATACAACATAAGTGGTGTGAGAACTAGGTCGTAATCCTGACTGAATGGTTGTAATGACCAGTTATGTATGTCCGTATAGTCTAGTGGTAGTCACAGGCTAGTAAATAGTGTGTTGACCTACCAGACAAGGGCACAAGAGTTCAAACATCAGATCTCGGACAACTTAAAAATGAAAATTGGTAGCTTTCTGGTACTCATTCTCAGCAGTCTTCTGGCAAAAATTCTGCAGTCAATAAAATTGCCACGAAAAAGCTTACAAATTCGTTAAATTCGTAGGTCCCGGCAGACATGGGGCGTATGCCCATCAACGGGCTGTAATGGCTATTAATACCTGTGTATAGATGACAAGCTCCATGGTTGGAAAAAACGGATGGTGTCTGCTGAGAAAATCTGCAGATGAATGGTTGTAAATGGGTCAGGTTGATCAACTACTATATATCGAGGAGTTAGGGGATATTGTGCTTTTGTAATGAATGTAAAGGCTTAAAACAAGAGCCTGCCATCACTGAAGTGACTAGGAACTCATAGAGTATAAGTGGAATGGATGTTGAATATTCTGCAGGAGGATCAGGACTGATATTTGTAATCCTTGGTAGTAATTTCTAGAATAATTCATGAGTGACCATGTAAAGGAAGTAAAGACGGTGGAATGCCTCTCATAAGAGTCCGATATTATTGAGTATGAATTCTTACCAACTAAACAACTAAATTGACTGGTTCCACAAATTCCTGCTCTTGATAGTATCAATGACAGCGATTCAAAAATAATTTTTTCAATTACGGATTCCATAATCCTTTGGTTGGGGGTGGCAGCCTACGTCAAAGAATTGTAGACTAAAGTATCATACCCATTGATAGATAGGCTGCCTTCCAAAATGTTAGTTGCTTTGTGTTTGAACAAAGTATCGTGTTTCATAATGCCGCTGTACAAAGTGTTTACAATGTATTCTATTTCAAAACGTCGTCAATGTGTATTTTTAACGCCGTCAAAAAGCAATCAGGCATCCGATTTATAGTTGATGCATTGTTTGGTTACTTTGCATATCCAAATAGTTTATGTACAGTAGTAGAACTGCATACAAACTTTGTATTGAGACATTTTTGAAGGCAGCCCTAGTATCCCTTCTGACTTTCCTAATGGTACTTTTGAAATATAGGAGAAGAGGCATTTCACGGTACATAAGCGAGTCAGGGTAGGTTAAGCTAGAAGACTGGTCCTAAATATGTACAGTGTTGTGTTTTAGGTTTAATGGGATAATCCGTAAGTGGGAACTTAACATAGTTTAATGTGCATTTAATCTGATTCTGGACCTTTCTCTTTTATGTATTTAAGTCTCCACATTCCTATATAGCGGGGGACTAGTGAAGAGTTCAAAAGACACGTACTTTTTCACACAGCCAATCCTTTTCAAAAGTCAATCTCACCCACTGTTCTTCAAGTTCTTGGTGTCCCCTGTAACGCTGACGAGCTCTGACAGCCGACCATGGGCGGTATAACCTTAATACTACATACCTAATTGGTCATTACAACCCTTCAGTCAGGATTACGACCTAGTTTCTCACACCACTTATGTTGTGTGTGTTAATTTTATACATGAGTGGCGGGACCTACAGTTTAAAGTCGACTCCGAACGACAGATTTTTGAGAAACTTTTCATGGCAATTTTATTTTAATGCTCAGAGTTTTTGCCAGAAATCTGCGGAGAGAAAGTCGCCGAAGAAATACTTTTTGTATTTTGTTTTGTTGTCCGGCCTGGGGCTCGAACCCTGGCTTTACGTCTAATAAGACAACACACTACCTACTAGACCACGGCGACTTCTATAACCTTAATATTTGCACGGCTAAATCCCGGCACTTTGCATGCCTCGTGACAATGTTGGCAACCCCAACACCAGGATCAGACGCTATAGCCTAATAAGCTGTACGTCTTAAATACCTCATATTACCGAAATGCGGCCCTATGCTCCCTAGAGGAGTAAAAGGAACATATGTATGTATGTTTCTGTGTAGCAACTGTGCTAAATTCGTTGCAACGGATAGTTTTCTTTGGCTCTCCAATGCCCTCTGCCTTATTTTCTCATTGTTTTCTGCATTTTCGCCAAATCGAAAGTGTGGTGTGGTGTGATGTAGTAGTGTGGCATGGTGGTGGTGGCATTTATTTTTTTTTGTTTTGTTTGTGCAACAAGACTCATCACATGATAATTTTACATATTTTTTCTTGCATTTCATGTTTGGTTTTTGGTGGTTTTTTTTTTGTTTTGCTTTTGTGGCATTTCCATTTAATATTCCATTTCATATACGTTTTAAGTCTTTTGTCTTTAGAAACGCTTGGATTGTAAACCAGTCAACGAATATTAAAAAAAATTTACAAAAAAAGAAAATTCAAAATGAAAATGAAAAAAAAGTGTGGCAACATTATTTAGTACCAACAACAACAACACAAACACCAACAATAATAAGTTGACTTACATTTCTCAAAATCATTTCTTTAACAAAAACTGCAAAAAAGATTTGCAAACTTATGCAACCTTTGCTGGCCATTGAATGGGTGGAGTTGCATTGTTACTGTGGTGATGGTTGTATGTATGGCTTAGGCAAACCAGGAATTGATCAGGCTTAGAAGCTTAAAATTGCAAACTCATACAACCACGGACTGACTGAAACAACATTTTTTCGTTGATTATTGCAACTGCAACAGCGATTAATAATTATGGGCAGATTTCATTACAAAAATTTTTGTAATGAAGTAACCTGGTACTTATTGCTTACAAGTGGTACTAATTATCGTCTGTAATTATTTGAATGGCTATTGATTACAAGCATTATTATTATACAAGATATTAAAGCATATTCTCCATGGAACATCATTTTTAGTACGATGTCTTAATGAGTTGTAAAGATTGTTGCGGAATTTTTGACCAAAAAGGGCCGTTAATGCCTCCATTGGGAAGGAAAAAGTGAATGTAACAAGCGATGTGAATAGAGTCATACCAGAAGGTGCAATGCTCTCGTCTTTGTTATGGAATGTCGTAGGGGAGAAGCTCTAACAATTGCCTTCGGTTGTGCGGACGATCCAGCCACATGCACGTTGTGTAGTTTAGATGATCTGGATCATTATCCTCGAAAATATCTGTCTTACTAGAGGGATAATATAATGGTGAAGGTAGAGAGTAAGAGAGTCGTCTATAAAACAGCGTTTTATATCTCTAAAAGGTAGCGCGTATAAGATTTGAACATGTCATCACTTACTGACTCGATCAGGGGCATGTTGTGGGGCATGTTGGGCACACACCAATATTACTGCAAGCTGCTAAAGCGCCAGAAGTCTCCGTGGTCTAGTAGATAGTGTGTTGGCTTATTAGACGTAAAGCCAGGGTTCGTGCCCCAGGCCAGACATCAAAATAAAATACAAAAAGTATTTCTTCGGCGACTTCCTCTCAGCAGATTTCTGGCAAAAAGTCTCAGAGTAAATAAAATTGCCATGAAAAAGTTTCTCAAAAATCTGTCGTTCGGAGTCGACTTTAAATTGTAGGTCCCGCCACTCATGTATAAAATTTAACACACACAACATAAGTGGTGTGAGAAGCTAGGCCGTAATTCTGACTGAAGGGTCTTTCTATGAAAATTTATATTGAAATGGGGATGATTTCCTATGGGCAATGTTTCATCCGTTAGGATAGGTTAGGTTAGAGGACGTGTACTTATCAATTAAGACAAGTACAGTACCCGGAGGTCGAATTGAACCATTGTACAACGTCCTAGTTTCTCACGCCACTTATGTTGTGTGTGTTAATTTTATACATGAGTGGCGGGACCTACAATTTAAAGTCGACTCCGAACGACAGATTTTTGAGAAACTTTTCATGGCAATTTTATTTACTCTGAGACTTTTTGCCAGAAATCTGCTGAGAGGAAGTCGCCGAAGAAATACTTTTTGTATTTTGTTTTGATGTCTGGCCTGGGGCACGAACCCTGGCTTTACGTCTAATAAGCCTACACAATACCTACTAGACTACGGCGACTTCAAGGTTTCATCCCCTGGTTAAATATTGATTTGTAGTCAAAGTGAAATATTATTCTTCGAAGACAGTTCCTTACGTAGCCTAATCTAACCTAACCTCACTAATCTTACGTTTCTAGAATTCGAGAGTTAATTTGAATTTAAGTTTAGTTTTCATAGCATGTCCTAATCTAAGCATAATGAGGCATTTTCTAAATTACTTCCCATTAAATGGAGATGAATAATGATTTTCAATTTTAATTTAAGTTAATACAGTCACCTCCAAAGCCTGTCATTAATGAATTCTTTTTGTTTTTTTTTGTTTTTGCATTACAAATCCATTCATTAAAAACATTTTTTTCTTTCGATTTCTCAATAGATTTCATGCCACAAAGTAGCGAAGAGAAGAAAAAAAAGAGTCTTTTAATCGTGTCTTGTTAACCTAAAAATTAAAAATTCTTAATGTAACGAATAATTACGCGGATTATTTTTATTATTAATTCGACATTTTTTATGTTGTTTGCTGATTTTTATTGCATTCAATCTGTTGCAAATTGTAAGGTAGCAGGCAGCAACATTATCATTAAGAGCTGTAGCAGCAGCTGCAACAGCAACAGCTGCAGTTGTAGCATTGATGGCAGTTTCATTTCCACCAAGAACTGAATTGTCAAAAGCAATCGAAATTACGAATTCAAACGGAGATATACACACAGCATTGTAATGTTGTCGGCAACAATTGCATGTTGTTAATAAACCGAAACAGCAACAGCAACAGCCACCATAAAATCATGGCAAAATAATAAAAAAAATTCAGAAAAAAACGTAAGAAAACCGGAGAGGAGATACAAATTAAAATGCAAAACAAGTTTTGAGTGTCTTTTTAATTAAAATTTTAAATGCACGGGCAAAAACGAAAATAAACGAAAATATAATCGAAAATCACAGGGGAAATGCTAAAAGATAAGAAAGAATAAGAAAAGATGATAACGGAATACATACAAGACATTGGACCTATGAAGAGAATTTAGAAATCTTAATCACTTAATCGTATTTTAATGTGATTTTTTTCAGAAGCTTTAATAAATTTGGGTCAAAAGGTTGCTACAACAGACCCTGGCATTTCTATAAATCCTTAATAAAGGGTCCGCCAAATAACTTTTTTTTGAAAATGCTTTAAAAACGAAAATACTGAATATTTTCTCAAATTTCTTTTTTTATTTGAAAGTACAATCCTTCCGGTTAATAATGGAAAATAATTTCATTCAAATGGCTGCCTTGGCTGGCCATGCAGTAGCCTACACCATAAGATGCCGATTTTGGCAAAAAAAGTCATCTTTTCAGATGAAGCTCATTTTGATCTTGGCGCAGAAAACCCGCACTGTCTTCGAAGGATAAAATTTCATTTAGACTCCAAATCAGTATCCAATCGTGGTATCAAACATTCCTCATAGGAAACCATACCTATTTCATATAAATTTTCATAGAATGAGCCTGGTACTGCCACATCAGGTAAAAGATACTCTCTGTCGCTTCCTCAGATCCGCTACTCTTGCTGAAGACATTCGAAGCTGTGCCACGATATAAGGAAAGTATCAGTTGTTGCCACAAGTAAGATTTTAACGAACACAGTAAAAGCAAATTTCTGCACCTTAAGGTGAACCGCTTAACAAAGAGAGCGGACTAGCGAGCTTAGAATCTAACGAAAAAAAGCAAGTTTTTTACCGCCCTTGCGCTGACTAACTTCTTCCTCTTCCCTGATTTTGGTGGAACTTGGTCAGTACAGGGACTGCGTTCACCGGTGGCATCACAACGGGCCGCTATGCCTGCTCAAGTGAGCTTTGTGATATCAGAGCTACCACTCCGACCTAAACCTGAACCTTAACCATTTTAGAGCGACACTAGCTACCACAGAAAAGTTGGCAAAGACAATAATGGTTGTGGATTGCGAAGCCCAAAAAATAATAGAGTTACCATATAATAGTTTGCAAAGTTAATAAAGGAGGAGAACAGAGAATCACAAGTTGCGAATGGGGCTATCATAGAGAAGTTATCACAGACAGTGAAGGCGGAGAATACCGAAGTTTGAGAAAAGAAAAAAACTGCAATAGGCGGAACTACTGAAAAGGCAATTATAGAAACGCTAAATAAGAAGTATCAGGTATTGCAGAAGGCATTACTTGGAAGGCATTACCGGGAAGGCATTACTGGGAAGGCATTACTGGGAATGCATTACCGGGAAGGCATTACTTGGAAGGCATTACTTGGAAGGCATTACTTGGAAGGCATTACTGGGAGAGTACCCAAACAGGTAACCCACCGTTGTTGGAAACTGTTTTCGACAATTTCAAGGATATGAAGGAGAAAATCAACATAATTTAATGCCAGCAAAGTAACTGTAGCCTATTAGGCAGTGTGTTGGCTTATTAGACAAGAACCCATAGTTCAAACCCCTAGTCAGACATCTCGTACAAAACAAAATATGGCGACTTCTTCTTAGAAATCTTCTGGAAAAAAGAAAAAACTCTGAGAGTAAATACAATTCCCATGAAAAGTTACACAAAAATCTATCGTTCGGAGTCAATTTTCTGTAAGTCCCGCGACTCATGGGAATCAGCACACAGAGCATAGCTAGTGTAAGAAGCCAGGTTGTCTAGACTAAAGGGTTGTAATGATCAATGACATGGTATGCCACCATTGGTTATCAAATTTCAATTTGACACAACTTGTCAGCATAAATAGATAATGAATGGGGTCTCCGTAGACTATTAGGCAGTGTGTTAGCTTGGCAAACGAGAGCTAGGCTGTATCAATAAAAGTTTGTATGCAGTTCTACTACTGTATATAAACTATGTCGATATGCAAAGTAACCAGACAATGCATCAACTATAAATCCGATGCCTGATTGCTTTTTGACTGCGTTAAAAATACACATTGACGACTTTTTGAAATACAATACATTGTATATATTTTGTACAGCAGCATTATGAAACACGATACTTTGTTCAAAACTAACCCCAGCTTCGATAACTCAAATAAAACTCAGCAGTCATCTGACAAAAGCAAAATGAAAAAACTTCTGAAATCTGTAGTTCGGAGTCGATGTTAAACTATAGGAAGGGCCTACTGTGGATAAAATTAACACAGACAACATGGGTAGTTTGAGAGGTTAGGTTGTGATCCTGACTACAGGGTTGTAATGACTACTTAAATAAGTTCGTAAATGGATGGGAAGGGTCTTGCTACTCATTAAAATAAGTTTATATTTTCATTTGTTTCTTCTGCCTTTCCATTTCTAAGCTTTTTAATGCATTTTTATTGCCTCAAAAATATATTTTTTTATATGCACGTCACTAATATGCAATAATATGCTTGCAAAAGTCAACGAATAAACAAACATTTTCCGAAATTCTCAATAAATATTGTCAGAAATATGCCTTTTTACCTTTTTTTCCAAATTGTTTACATTTTGTTTTTTTGATTTTATCGAACAATTTTATGTTTAATATGCGCAGCACCATTATTTATGTCTCATGTCTGAAGCGTGCTGTTATTTAATTTGTATGCAAAATTTCTTTTCTTTTTGTTTTTGCTTTTTTTTAATAATTTGTTGCATTAAAAAGCATATTTTTAATGCATTTTGAATTTCTAATGTGCATGTAAACATTTTCAAATGCTTGTGCATATTTCACTCTTCACAGTTTCTTTACTTTTCTGTGTAACTTCGAAAGAAAAATAAAAAAGAAATATGATTTGTTAAGCGTAGAAGATATTTTTATATTTCACATGCCATGAATATTAAATAATAAAACAAAAACAAAAAATGTGAATTTTAATGGTCATTGTCTCTTTGAAGTCTTTTGGAAGTCATTTTAAGTTGTGCTTAGCTTAGGAGGTTAATGAACTTTAATACTTAAACGTTTAACCACGTGAAGTTAGCAGCACTTCAACATAGTTTTTCATGCTAAGAGCAGTTTGCAGAAGTCTTATGGCATGACCCAGATTTAGCAAATATTCATGTAAAGGGTGTTTTTTTTATAGAGGTATAGAACTTTAAGTTGCAATAAAACAACGATGGATTATTCGATTGACATGAATTTTATTTATCCGAAAGATAATCTTGTGGCATTACATTTTAAATATGATTTCTGGCATATGACCAATCTGGACGTCCAATTTTCGATGACTTTTTCCAACATTTGTGGCCGTATATCGGCAATAATACGGCGAATGTTGTCTTCCAAATGGTCAAGCGTTTGTGGCTTTACCGCATAGACCAATGACTTTACATATCCCCACAGAAAGTAGTCTAGCGGTGTTAAATCACAAGATCTTGGAGGCCAATTCACAGGTCCAAAACGTGAAATTAGGCGGTCACCAAACGTGTCTTTCAATAAATCTATTGTGGCACGAGCTGTGTGGCATGTTGCGCCGTCTTGTTGAAACCACATCTCTTGGACATCATGGTTATTCAATTCAGGAATGAAAAAGTTAGTAATCATGGCTCTATACCGATCACCATTGACTGTAACGTTCTGGCTACCATCGTTTTTGGAAAAGTACGGACCAATGATTCCACCAGCCCATAAAGCGCACCAAACAGTCAGTTTTTCTGGATGTAACGGTGTTTCCACATACACTTGAGGTTTACCTTCACTCCAAATGCGGCAGTTTTGTTTGTTGACGTAGCCATTCAACCAGAAGTGCGCTTCATTGCTAAACAAAATTCGCTTATGAAAATCGGGAACAACGGTAATCTCGTTTTGGGCCCATTCGACGAATCCACGCCTTACTTGATGATCGTTTGGCTTCAAATCTTGCACGAGTTGGATTTTGTAAGCACGCAAACCAAGATCCTTCCGCAAAATCTTCCATAAAGTGGATGGACACAGATCCAATTCCTGTGCTCGATGGCGGATGGACTCATTCGGGTCTTCCTCAATGCTACGCTCTACAGCAGCAATAGCTTCTTCTGTACGCACCGTACAGCGTCTCTGGGGATGCGAGTTATCAATAAGAGTAAACGTGGTGCGAAAATGTTCCATGTTTAATCGAATTAACTGCTCTGATGGACGATTTTGTCGACGATAAAATGGACGTAGTGCGCGATACGTTTTCCGCACAGAACCATTATTTTCGAAATAAAATTACACTATTTGCAAGCGTTGTTCAGGCGTGAGTCAGATAGCAATTCATTTGCTTTTTCTTGTGCTTCTAACATAGGAGACCAGATTTCATACCCATAGCGGAGCGTCCACAAGCACTTACCTTCTGAGGTGTTAGCTCTTTAAATCTGGTCTAACTCCAGAGATATCTAAAAGGGCGCAATAAGGAAAATTACAAGTATTTCCATCTTTGTTGGGATATGTCATGTAACAAATAACAGCAGTTCTGTTATTTTGAAGGCGTGTTGCTCAATATTTCTGTGGCGACTTCCTCTCAGCAGATTTCTGTCGTTCGGAATCGACTTTAAACTGTAGGTCACACCACTCATGTATAAAATTAACACATGCAACAACAGTGGTGTGAGAAACTAGGTCGTAATCCTGACTGAAGGGTTGTAATGACCAATTATGTATGTATGTATGTATGTATGTATGTATGTATGTTCTGAGTTGAAAAACATTTAAAGCCCCCATGTATGTCAGTGTCGATATTGTGTGGTTCGCTGTTGCTATCCGTAGAGCTTCAGACCTCTGGAGAGATAGCAATTCTTTTGCTTTGCTTTGGGTTTCTAACATAGGAGACCAGATTTCGTATCCATAGTGAAGTATGCTATTGCCAGCCTCTTTAAGCACTTACCATCTGCATTGTTAGCTCTTTGAATCTGGTCTAACTCCGGAGATATCTAATAGGGCGCAATAGGGAAAGTATGTCCATCTATGTTGGGGTATGTCGCGTAGAAAATAAGAGCAGTTTTGTTGTATGCATGGTCACTAATGAAAACTGCTGAAGGCGTACATGCTGTCGGTGTTGGGCAATATTTCTTCGGTGACTTCCTCTCAGCAGATTTCTGGCAAAAACTCTGAGAGTAAATCAAATTGCCATGAAAAGGTTCTCAAAAAATTTGTCGTTCGGAGTCGACTTTAAACAGTAGTCACTCATGTATAAAATTACACACACAACGTAAGTGGTGTGAGAAGCTAGGTCGTAATCCTGATTGAAGGGTTGTAATAACCAACTATGTTATTCATGGCCTCTGATGATAACTGCTGACAGCGAATTTGCTGTTCGTGTTGGGCAACTTTAACGGCATTTATTATATTCTTTAAGGCTTCTCCAGCAGTTGTTGATTTTCCATGTCATAATCCATATTGTCTTCTGGAAACACCTCCCGAAGCATTGGTGCTCAGTACTTTAATGATTGGTGTTCGAAAAAGCTCGTCTACAAATTGGTCGAATCAATGTCTAAATATAATGGCAACAGCGCATAAGAAACTTGTCTAACCCGGTCGAATCAAGGCCAAAAGCGAATGTCAATATGCCGTGGAAATATGGTTTATTTAGTGGGCGCAGATGTTTACCGTCTAATTTAAGTAAAAGAAATCGGGCGAGGCTAGCACTCGGACTCAGTATGGACCACAATTGAATCGCTTCACACGGGCATTGTAGGAAGAGCCTCATGAATATGTGAATAGCCATGAAGGCGTAATATCCCATTGGTATAACTGTGCCTAAACTGCTTTATAGTCCATATAAAGTCAAGTTTGACTCGCTCTTTCCACCTTCCTATAACCTATTTTCCTAATCCTGCACAATGCACTGCATGAGTAGGGGCCATCCCCTGAGTGCTGGTTTTACCATAAAAAAAAAAATCATTTGTTTTGATCAGTGTAGGGCACTTTCACTGGAATACGGGGCATATGGGTTGGCTTGTACTCATTTCTTTTGGCGCGGAATCCATATGTTTTGACACAACGATGGGTGAAGATCATCACAGCTAATGATGGCTAAATGTTTCATTACATTTCGCATTCTTAGGTATTGAAGAACTCGCGTAAATCTTTTATTTTTAAAGCAAATGAATTCATTTAATTTACTTTAGATGGTGCACCCTATTTATTACTCACTGTAGTGCATAGACTTCAGTTTTTATTTTTTTTAATTGGATTTTAACATTTTCATTTAACTTCACTTTCCAACTTGGTAACGCATTAAACAAAACAAAATCAAAATTGAAATAAAATAAAATAAATACCAAATAATAACAACAATTTAATAATTTTTTTGTTTATTTTATTTCTTATTTATTTATTGTTTTTAATTTGTTAAACTTGCGTGTTAAAAAATATTTTATTTTTGCCTTTAAATTTCTCTGATAATAAAATAATAAAAAAACTGAAAAAAAGGTTTCAAATCTCATAAGAAAAAATTAAATTTTAATTTTAATTTGATTGATACGATATTTGTTAAAGCAATTAAATCAAATTGATTGCGTATAACAATGAAAGGCATTCAATTAATTAAAATTTTAATTAAATTTAATTAAAGTTTTCGTAGAACTTAATTAAATTGTTTCGTCAAAGTGCATCAACAAGTTCCCTTCGCCTTTTTTCAATTAAATGTTGCATTAAGGCAATTAAAAATTTAATTGAATTTAATTCATTAAAACCATTAAATTGGTTGGCCTAAATTTCATTAACAAAAATACTGATTGTGTTCAAAATAATTGTAAAAATCAAATCGAAACTATACGGGAACAAAATCAAAATATTCTGCAAATAATATCGAGACTGTTGCAAGTTTTCAGCATAGTCTTCTCCGGGCTATACTATATATACTTAAGCCAAGGTTTCTCTAATGTTTCTTTATACCTTTTCGAAAATAAGATCATTTAAAAAGCAATGTAGAAATACCGCAAGAGAAAATAATAACAATAACAATTCAACAGTAAGTTCAGTAAGTTCTAGAAGTTGACAAATTATTGAAATTCAAATTTACTTTAATGTAGAGATAGTTTCCTAAAGGGAATATCTTATCCCAGTGCTGAATATTGATTTGATGCATCGTAATGGGCAATAAGCTTTGGCCTAAATGACATTTTGCCGTTTAACGAGGCTTCACGACCTAACCTAACCTAATCTAAGTGAACTATAATCTAGGGAACCGCCAGTATAAACTACTCTAACCTTAATTTCGTGGTTGTGCTGGCCATAGACTACTAGGCAGTGTGTTGGCTTACTAGGCGAAAGATCGGAGTTTAAACCGTAGCTAATAAATGACATTCTGGTGAAAAAAATAAGAAAAATTGACATATTTCAGTAGGATGACTCCTACTCATGAAAGCCTTACACTGGACCTAGAAAAGTATTGCTTGGGAATTGAGAAAGCAGAGAGTCGTGTTTGTGGATGTCAGATTTGAAGCTCTGCAGGAAGGCCGTTCTAGCTTAAGAACGAATTTTTGCATTCATGTATGAAAGTGCTCTCGAGAAAGACGAGTGTTATGAATTTTGTATGCTGATGAATCTAGTATTTCTTCCTCGCAAAAAGAAAGGCGCAAGAATAAGCAACATTTCCTTATGCTGTACTTAAGTACTTTTGGAAATATCCATAGCCGAATAATATCTAGGTTACGTACACATTTCTTCTATTTTTCAACTCCTATCAATCAGTCTAACGTTTATATGCTAACTTTCCAATGGTATTCATCTTCCAGTTAAAATTGGCTCTTTTGAAAGACCATCTGATCTCTGGTTGCTACATGAAAAGTATTCAGCGCTTCCCAGGGCTTTTAATGGAGATATCTTGTGATAAGCTGGTGCCATTCGTAGAGCTGCTGACCACTAGACAGATAGGAATTCTTATCTTTTGCTTTGGGTATCTAACACGGAAGCCCACAGCCATAGTGAAGTACTTACCTTCTGTGTTTTTGCCTCTTTGAAAGGTATTTATACATCCTTTAGAGCTTCTCCAATTGTTGAGTTCCAGGTTAAAAACTGTAATGTCTTTTTGGAAACCCCTTGCGAAGCATTGGTGATCAATACTTCAATGATTGTGTTGGTTAGCGATCCAAAAAGTTTGGTTATAAATTGATCGAAGAAGTAACTCGTCTAACCTGGTCGAATCAATGTCAAAATCCTTTGACAAAAGTCGAGGCCTCATTCAGATGGTGTTGCATTGGATTAAAAGAGTTGAATACTGTTATTAATGAACACCTTCGCCCTTTCCTATATCAGATAGGGAGGTTTCCTTGAAGCGTCCGTAGTCTAGTTGGTAGTGTGTTTTCTTATTAGACGTAAGACCATGGTTCAAACCCCAGGTCAGACATCTCCAATAAAACGAAATATAAAAAATATTTCTTCGGCGCCTGCCTCTCAGCAAATTTCTGGCAAAAACTCTTAGAGCGTTAAAATAAAGTTGCCATGAAAAGTTTCTCAAAAATATGTCGTTCGGAGTTGACTTTAAACTGTAGGTCCCACCTTTTATGGATAAAATTAACCCACACAACATGAGTGGTGTAGGAAGCTAGGTTGTAATCCTGACCGAAGGTTTGTAATGGCCAGTTATGTTATGTTATATGATAGACAGGCCTCCATTTTCGGTTGGCTGTGAGTAGAGTAAATAGTAAGGAGACCAAGCGGAGTGAAGTATTTCTTGCACTTTGTTAAGAAACAAAGGCACTTGAATGCTTTTCTCAACGTTTGAAAAGTACAGTGGTTCAAGAAAGCAATGAGTATTCAAAAAGATGAGTAGAATCAAATCGAATCACATAGGTGCTGAGATCAGTTGACCTAATGTAACGGTTTTTCTATAATGTCTTCACCAGAGATCAGCAATGAGAATTCAAAAAGATAAGTAGAATCGAATCAGACTCATAATTTCTGATAATTATACGCATTCATACTTATTTTAATATCATGGAATCTCTCTACTCATATTTAAAGTTTGTAGTACTCATCATATTCATACTCATACAACACGTATGATGGATGTTGTTGATTTCGACGCTCCATGACTCACAATACGCACGAAGCATAAAATAAGTATGATTCGCGTACGAACACTAAAATACTCAGTAAAAGGTTGTGGACTTGCTCTGCTTGCTGCTCTGTCTTTTTTGGTTATGTGTGACTTTTTTCTTTTGTTGTAAAGGCATTAACAACGAAGAGAGTAAATTTTGACGAATCATTTATAAGTATTCAAAGAATTTTTCTCTCCTTAACTCAACATATACACGAAGCATAAAATAAGTATAATTCGCGTACGAACACTAAAATACTCACTTGAAAGTTGTGGTTGGCTTATGTGTCTTTTTCCTTTTTTTGTTTAAATGCAACAACAACTAAGATTATAAATTTTGATGAATGATACGAGTCACTCGAATCATTTCTAAGTATTGTAAGTATTTTTCTAAATACTTATGAATCTAAATGCGTAAGGCTTATGAATCAAACATATTTCGAATGGTATGAGTTTGATGTCAACGTTGTAAGCATACTTATTGCAACCTGTACTTAGAAATCAACATTGTAGTGAGGTATGAATGAATCAGAGTACATAGTTAAATTTCCATATTATTGACTCACTTATATTCAAAATTTCATGAGTGCTTATGAGTAGGGAAAAAACGATACATTGCTGATATCTGGCTGGTTCCACTCATGGGAATAAAATTATTCCCATTAAATTTTATTGGTAAATACATATTTGAGAAAAATAATTAAATTTAATAGCAAATGAGCTGTAAACTATAAAAATTATGTTAAATTATTAGGCGATTGTCTGAATTTCTTGTAATTTTTTGCTTGCTTAGTTGCTAAACAGACCTTCACTGAAATAAATTTTCTAATAAAAAAAATAAAAAAAAACATTACAAAAATTCATTTGAAATTAATTCCGCTTGTGAAAAATTAAGGAAAAAAAACTTCCCTTTCTATTTGAAATGAAAATGTGTTGTGTTGCGTTCCCATTTGAAAAGTTATAGAATGCGGCCTATGCAACATGGTTTTTTGCACCTTGTTAACACGAATTTCGAACATTCAAATTTAACATGTCAGAGCGAATAAAAAAAAATTAATCGAATTATTATTTCCCTTACAAGGTTTTACAAAATATTGTATTTTTTTTTATTTTTTTAAATAATTTTTTTAAATATGAAATGAAATGAAATAAAAAAATTTTAATTAAAAAGTCATTCACTTGATTTTTTTTCAGTTTTTTTGTTGTGATTAAAATTAATTCGAATTTTAATCGCAAAGCAAACTTTTAAATCACAAACGAAATGAGTGAGCGATTGAATGAATGAGCGATTGAATGAAAGAATGGCTTGTGAATGCCTATAATTGCTGCTGCTGCAACTACCTCTACTACATATTAGAGTACGCCATGCCATGCAACAAAATAATTTCAATATTTTTTTTTCGATTGTTTTTATTGTTGTTGTTTTTAAATGTAAAACATTACTAACATACTTATGTATGTATGTACATATGGAACGAATTGAAAAAATAAAAATTTTTTATTTCATTTCGATTTTTTTCCTTTTTTTTCCATTTCAATAAAAAGTAAAACTTATGCTTGTGCTGCATTACTACTACTTTTGGTAGCAATTTTTACTTTAAAGCGCGGGTGCATGCCACATGTTGTATAGTACGTACGTACGGTATGTATATGGATGGTGTGTGTGCAACCAGAAAGTAGAAAAATACATACGTAAACGTGTAAAATGCGTTACACTAGAATGATTTTCAAACAGCCGATTACAGCTTAAACAAAACGCCAAACAGCCAGCCATCTAGCCCGCCAGCCAGCCAACCAGTCTGCCTAGCTACCCCTTCCTTAACACTTAGTCTAGCCTTAGTCTTGTACACAGCTTTTCATTATGGATTGTTTAATACGAAAATTTTGTTTTTCTTTGTTTCTTTTAGATTTCTATTCAATACACTTCCATTTATTGTTGTTGTTGTTATTTTTGTTTTACTTTCAATTGTTTTCCAAAAAAAAAAGAAGAAAAAAACTTTTTCGTTAAAATTGGAAAAATTACTATTCGCCCGAGTCGATAGTCAACAGCAAAAAAATCACTTCAAAGCAGGCTTCGTTGAATTTTTCAACACTTTAAAAAAACAAATTTTTTTTGCTTCTTTCGATATTAAATGAGCATTTTATTAAGCGCTTAATATGAAAGTACGCCAACAACTTACAAGCTGCAGTAAAGCCTCTATAAACGGTTTCAACAAAAAAAAAAAAAAAAAAAAAAACACGGATTTTTAAAGACTTTTTAGTACTGGAATAGCACACTTATAAGAAGTAAAAAAGGTAAAAAAGATCAAAAAGTACCATAGGAAATAAAAAGTACCAAAAAAGTACTACAAAAAGTACCACAAAAAGTACCAAAAAAAGTGCACCAAATGTACCAAAAAAGTACCGTAGTGAATAAAAACTACCAAAAAAGTACGACAAAAGTACCAAAAAAGTACCAAGTTTGTTTGAAGCACAAAAAAGCTACAAAAAGTGCCAAAAAAAGTGCCTCAAATGTACCAAAAAAGTACCGTAGTGAATAAAAACTACCAAAAAAGTACCAAGTTTGATTGAAGCACAAAAAAGCTTTAAAATTTTTACATGCAACAGAGCCTGCAATATCGCCGTTAAATAGATTCTCATTGCCAGCTCATGCCAGTCCGGCTTTATCTTATCCATCTACACTTCAGCAGTTTAAAAATCAAAATAAGATGATAGAATCTGTACATCCAGAGAAGCAGGCTCAGCACAGTTGTCGTGTTTATTACGGGGCATTGATTTATAGGAATGCATGCAAGGCGCATTGGTCTTGAACATCTTGCTTCTTCATCTTGATTTCTATAAAAGATGTGGGGATGAGAAGGAGGATGCACAGTTCTCCGCTTACTGCGCACAAGCTCGGCACTGTAGAGGCTGTGCAGATGAGAAGGAGCATGAGACTGTTCTTCACATACTGTGTACATGCCTGGCACTGCAGAAGCTGTGGAGATGAGAAGGAGCATGAGACGGGTCTTCATCTATTGCCCACATGGCCAGCACTTTGTCGGAGGAGGAGGGGCACTTCTGTGTCTACTATATGGAGAATCTGACTGAACTGTCGTGCATTGATATCCTAGTGCTCTAATAGGTTCTTGGGGCCGTAGTCTAGTAGGTAGTGTGTTGGCTTATTAGACGTGACGCCACGGTTCAATTCCCAGGTCAGACATCTTATTTCTTCGGCAGATTTCTGGAAAACCTCTGAGCGCTAAAATAAATTTGTCATGAAAAGTTTCACAAAAATCTATCGTTCGGAGTCGACTTCTATTATCAATACAATACACTGCGAGAGTAGGGGTCATCCCCTTAATGTTGGTCGTAAATTCAAAGAAAAATACCTTTGTAGGTTACCACATTATCAACGCCCGTAGACAAATATATCCCATGTAAGCAAAATCTTTTCGCCGTAGGCTGGTAGGTAGTATGTTGACTTCTTAAACGTAAGGCCACGGTTCAAACCCCACGTCAGACATCTCTAACGAAACGAAATATGAAAAAATATTTCTTCGGCAACTTCCTCTCCGCAGATTTCTGGCAAAAACTCTGAGCATTAAAATAAAATTTCCATGAAAAAGTTTCTCAAAAAATCTGTCATTCGGAGTCGACTTTAAACTGTAGGTCCCGCTATTCATTATAAAATTAACACACATATTAGACGGTCAGACATCTTGATCAAAGCGGCAACTTCCTCTCAACAGTTTTCTGGCAAAAACTCTCTGAGCGTTAAAATAAAAATTGCTATGAAAAGTTGCTCAAGAAATCTGTCGTTCGGGGGCGACTTTAAACTGTAGGTCCCGCTAATCATGTATAAAAATTAACACCCGCAACATAAGTGATGTGAGAAACTAGGTTGTAATCCTAATTAAAAGGTAGTAATGACCAATTATGTATGTATGTACGCATAGAAGCTGTGGAGATGAGGAGGAGGGTGACTGATTTTTACTGTTCTTCACCTACTGTGTAGATGCTCTCGAAGGTGAAAGAGGCACCTGGTAGGATCTGAATGCACTGTCAAGCATTGATATTGGCCGTCTGAGGATGTAATTATTTACACCCAATTTGCAATTTTATCACAGTTTGACTAGGGCCTTTATTAGTAATTTCTACCACTCTAGCCGTTAAAACTTTCCCAAGTGTTCCCCTTTTTTTGTTTGTTATTGAACGTAGCGATTACTTACTGTTGGTTGGTATTTATTTTTTGGTACCTTTTACTTAAAGTAGTTGCCACTACTGTTTGTTGTTTTTGTTGTTTTTGCTGCAGCAATTGTTGTTTCTGGATTTACGTGCTTCTTTTTCTTTTTCTTTCTCTTGGTATTTTTGTCTACAATTTTTATTTACTTTTACGTATTTGCCTAGAGTTTTCTATTGTTGTTGTTTTCTCATTCAATGTATTGTATAAAGAAGAAGAAGAAGTATTTTTACTCTGCGGTTGCTGTTTGTTGTGTGCATTTGAGTGCAACTTGTAGGCATGCAACACTCGTATTTGCATTACACTGTGCGATAAGTGGCAAATAACGATGCAAACAAACAAATACTGGCAGTCAGGCAGGCAGGCAGCAGTTAACAATGCACACACATACACACACACACACACCCTTTTTTTTATACCCGTGTGGTAGCGGATCAGAATACTACCATAGTGGTTCCCTGCTTGTCGTAAAAGGCGACTAAATGGGAGGGCAAAGGTAGAGGGTGCGGATGAAAAGTCTGGCATATACCCAATGACACTGATGCTTTAAAGCGAAACAATGCCGCTCAAAGTATTGAACTACCGTGGTATCACGATAGCACCGTGGGAATCACATACCAGCATGCGTGCAAGCACGCACCCAACGGATGTGGACGATCGGAGCCTAGTCGTATAGGCATCAGAATTGATTCCAGTAAGATTCTGATTATGGTATACTGGACTACACTACTATTTGGATTTGATGACATGGGCTGGCGGATGGGGTATTCTGTTACCAATATGTGCTGGAGTGAAATCTGGTACAGACGGCTTTCAGGCTAATACACCATCTGTCTCCGTCCCGTTAAAACCTGGCAAGCCTTGGAGTACGATTTTGGACTCGTCCCGTTGAGTTGGGGTGTAGGGGCAGTTAAGAATTTCTTCTGTTTAGCTCCCGGTCTGGCTCTGAACACAAGCTCTCATGAGGACTTGTGTCAACCCTCGCATGGCCTCCCTGCATTGCAAAGATAACCATGGGACCACAATAAGGGTAACTACACAACGAATCCAAGATAACGGCTCCAAGTTGGGACCCAATAAAATGGAATTTAATACAAACAACAATCAATATAACTTTACAGGCGCTACTTCTCCAGCCGGCACCGAGGGTGCAAAGGAGACCCAGCAGGACAGCCCTTTCCTGAATCCTTTCCGGAGGGCTTCGAGGTTACTCCACTCACCACCGCTGAAGCAGAACGGCGAGAGATCTCGCTCGTCACCACCGGAGTTACAGAGGAGCAAAGCTCCTGAAAAGGAGGTGGATGATTTCACCAAGCTAGGCGACAGAATCTCGGAACTCGTCGAGATGATGGGCGGAGGAAGGAGGTCCATCCACCAAGCGATGCGCGATTTAGTAGCTTCTATATCGTCACTATACCAGCAAGCCGCTAAGGATAAAGTTGCGGAACAGGAGGTAAAGGTCAGAACCAACGACAGAAGCACACAGACGATCATGCAACAAGGGACACCTTGTGCTTCCAAAAGGCAGAGGGATGAATTGGAAAAACCAAGGAGAACACCTCCAAAGAAGACCAGGACAACCCGTCCTCGTGGACTAGTCAAGCCTGCCGCTGAGGTTAGGAATAGTGACTCGCCTGGGCGACCAGCAACTGCTACGAACCAGACTGTGGTAGTGCCCGCAGCAACAGAGGAAAACACCCAGGAGCACAATGATTGGATCGTGAAAACTAGGAAGCGCAGAAAACCTCCAAGACCAGACGCAGTGATAATAAAGCCAACCGAGAAACTATCGTTTGCGGACATTCTAAGGAAGGTAAGGAATGCCCCGGAGCTTAAATCAGTTGGCGAGGATGTCCAGCTTGTGAAGAAGACACAAAGGGGCGAAATCCTTCTGGAGTTTAGAAGATCGGCAGAGGTGGCTACGGAGATGCACCGTTCTAAGCTAAGGAGCTTATTGGCCGAAGAGATAGAGGTCAGAACAATAACTGAGGAGGCTACATTCGAACTCAGATACCTGGATGAAGTAACAACTGAGGAGGAAATAATCGCCGCATGGAGGGACCAAATCGGGGAAATACAACCGTCGGCTCTCAAGACGATCAGGAACGTTCCAGGAGGTACTAGGACGGCGGTAATCGCAATCCCTATGAAGCTGGCAGGCAGGGCAGAGGAAGTTGGTAAACTGCGTGTAGGGTGGACAGTTTGCCGCTTACTGAGAAAGGTAACCCCAAGGAGATGTTACAAATGCCTGCAGTTCGGGCATGTAGCAGGGAAGTGTAGCAGTAATAGTGACTGGTCCAAACACTGCTTCAAATGCGGAGGGCAAGGTCACATTGCCAAGGCTTGCGACCGTGACCCTCACTGCCTTCTTTGTAGAGGCGATCCGGACGCGGACGCGAAGCATATCACGGGAGGTCATAAGTGCGCACACTATCTAGCGGCACGACGGAAGTTGACATACTCAGGTAAATGAGAGTCCTGCAGTTGAACTTGAACCATTGCGAAGCGGCGCAGGAGCTACTTAAACAGACGGTGCGGGAGCAGAGGATAGACTTGGCAGTACTGAGCGAGCACTACAGAGCACCTGAAAACCAACGTTGGATAGCCAGCAAATGCAATAGGGCTTCGATGTGGTCCTGTGGTAAATTCCCAATGGGAAACGTCGACGACAGGTGGGAGAGCTTTGTGAAATGCACCGTTAATGGGGTACATTTCTTCAGCTGTTATCTTCCCCCTAGCCTATCAATAGAAGACTATAGACGCAGATTAGATGACATCGTTAAGGAAGCAAGGCACGTGAGACCTGTGGTAATTGCCGGGGATTTCAATGCTTGGGCTGTTGAATGGGGCTCGGCATTCACTAATCCAAGAGGAGAAATCCTACTCGACGCACTTGCAACATTGGATGTTGTTTTACTTAATAGTGGTGATAGGGATACATTCTCGAGAAATGGACGCTGCTCTAAAATTGACCTGACATTCGTCAGCGACTCACTGGCGACCTCATCTACCTGGTTGGTGTCTGACATCTACACACATAGCGATCATCAGGCTATCATTTTTGAGATCCGGGAACGCTCTACCGGACACAACGTTCCTGCCGCACCGCCGAACCCTCTTTGGAAGGACTCCACCTTTGACAGGGAAACCTTTGTCCTTGCATTGGAGGATATTCGGTTATTCGGGAACGCGAATGACAAGGCGATGGAACTTATGCGCTCCATAACGGAGGCTTGCAACGTTTCTATGGCAAGGAGGCGTAATATGTCTGGGAAGAAACACGTCTACTGGTGGAACGCGGATATAGCGGATCTGAGGCGTAAATGCAAGCGCGCACGGCGGCTATTCCAAAGGGCCAGAGGCCGGGATGAATTTGCAGAACTGCGTGAAAGATATAGAAGGTGTAGGACCAGCCTTAATGGGGCCATTGCGCTCAGCAAGAGAAGATGCTACAGGGAAATGTGCGCCGATGTGGACGAGAATCCCTGGGGAACTGGATATAAGGTGGTGATGAGAAAGCTGAACTGCTTCCGACCACCAGCAACGTCATGTGCAGCTAAGCTGCAATCTATCGTTGCGGACCTCTTTCCGCACAAAGCCGAAATTACATACTGCGTGCGGGATATGCGGTCACCGGAGGAAATCCCAGAAGTCAGCAGGCAGGAATTGGAATCAGTCTGTGGGGAAATGAAACTTAACAAAGCACCGGGGATCGACGGGATCCCAAACATTGCGCTTAAGGCAGCCATTGAAAGTAATACTGAGCTGTTTAGACAAGTTTTTAATGCTTGTATTCAGGAGAGGACGTTCCCTAGGATATGGAAGAGACAGAGACTGGTTCTAATTCCGAAGGGTAACAACGCGCAGGATGCATCGGGCTACCGCCCGCTCTGTATGATCGACACAGCTGGAAAACTTTTGGAGAGAATAATTTGTAGGAGACTGGAAGCATTCCTGGGGGCAGAAGGCTTGTCGGATCGCCAATTTGGTTTCCGAAAAGCCCGCTCCACAATAGATGCAATAGAGATGGTTATGACAATAGCAAAGGATGCTATCAGTGGTGAGCGCTGGCTGGAGGGCGATAAGGAGTACTGCGCTATCATCACCCTGGACGTCAAGAACGCATTCAATTCTGCGGATTGGGATGCCACTTTAACAGCCCTAGATGGAAAGGATGTACCGAACTACTTGATGGAACTTATTAAGGACTACTTTAAGGATAGAGTGCTCTTATATGACACAGATGATGGCAGGAAGACATATGCGGTATCGGCGGGGGTCCCGCAAGGTTCCGTGCTGGGCCCAATACTATGGAATGTCATGTATGATGGTGTACTGGGGCTTAGATTCCCTAGAGGTACACAGATCATTGGTTTTGCGGACGATATTGCCCTGGTGATAAGGGGAAAACATTTAGATGAGTTAGTGAGAACATGTAACACTGCGGTTGGTATTGTCAGGAACTGGATCACGGGAATAGGTCTCAAACTTGCTGATCACAAGACGGATGTACTACTTGTAAGCAGTAGGAAGAAGATAGAATTTATTACAATAACAGTAGGCGACCAGCGCATAACATCAAAGCAGGCGATTAAATATCTGGGAGTAATGATTGATAACAGGCTCACGTTTAGGGAACACCTGACGTACGTCGGTGGAAAGTGTGCGGCGACATCATGTGCACTTGCCCGATTAATGCCTAACCTTGGAGGCCCAAAACAGGAGAGGAGGCGGTTACTGATGAAGGTAGTGACTTCGATCGCTATATATGCGGCCCCTATATGGGCCGGGGCCATGGATAAGAAGACCTATAGAGCAGGTATAGAAACGGCCTACAGAAGATCAGCCCTCAGGGTGATTTCTGCCTTCCGCACGGTGTCTACTGATGCAGCATTGGTGATTGCGGGGATGATGCCCCTGAGGCTAGTAGTGGATGTAGAGCGGAGAAAACATGACACAAGGAGGGGAATGGATCTCTCCAGTCCTGTTCAGTTAGTGTATGACGCTATGCATAGATGGCAGCATGACTGGGTCAATTCAACCAAGGGAAGGTGGACCCACAGACTCATACCGAGCATAGGCGAATGGACCAAAAGGAGACACGGTCAGGTGAACTTTTACCTGACACAGTTACTAACCGGCCATGGATGTTATAGAGCATATCTCTATAAGTATGGTCATGATGTAGACGAGGCATGCCCAGAATGCCCCAATGAAAGAGAGACGGCGGAGCACGTTTTCTTCAATTGCCCGCGATATGTTGTTCAACGAAATTGCCTGGAGAGGACAGTAGGATTGCAGGTAACGCCCGATAACATAGTTAACCTGATGTTAACCTCAAGTGACAATTGGAACGCAGTATGTGTTTTCGCAAGGAAGGTGTTGACGCAACAAAGATTGGCTGAGAGAGCAAGGTCAGCAGAATTTGAAGGCAGCACTCGCTGAATCTCCACCCCCCCCGAAGTAATACTTTATTGTGGTCCCGGGGGGGCAAATGGTTGAAAGTGTGACGAACTAGGTTGGGTTTAGTACGTATGCGTTTAGCAAGCCGAGAGTAAGTCTTGCGGCGAATCGTGCACATTGGTAGGCCGGGCTACCAATGTCTTTCGAAGATTCCCAACCTTTAGCTCGTAAAGCTATAAAAAAAAAAAAAAAAAACACCCTCTTTTAAAAACTTCGAGAATAATTTTAAACAGCCATTCAGATGTGATGAAAAAGCAAGAAGAAGAGAGAGCTAGAGAGAGAGAGAAAAAAATCTCAGCTTTTCAATACAGCAATGGCAAGAAAGAGAATCGAAAAATGTGGGTTAAATTGGTAATGCGAGTAATTCCTTTTAATCCCACGGGGGGGATATTTATTATGGTACTAATGATTAAGAGATTTAAAGTTGCCTAAAGAGGAAGGAGGGGACAGTTTTGAGGGTTATTAGAAGCAATTTCAGGTCATTTACTTGCTATTTGAGTTCCTTTGACGAATGTTAAGGGAATGATATCAGCTTATACAGTGCATTTGATTTCCAATTCGTATAATAAACTGAAGGGGGAGGGAAGGGCAGAAATCAGGAGACTATAGTTGAATTAATTTTCTATGCTTAGTGTCAGCCTTCACCATTTATGTTTACGAAGACTTGTAAACACTTTTAATTTCAATTCAATTGTGACTTTCTCGTAGAAAAATAAGTTCAATAGAAGACCTTTTGTGTCCTACTTCAGCGATGCAACAGATGATAGTCTATTAACTCAGTTGTTCGAACATCTTCTCCACTTTTCGAATCAATCACTCCCCTGCCAATCAGTATCTTCAGTGCAGCTTGATTATGGTTATGTGCCCACAGGTACAAAGTCAGTATTTGATCCATCCATGAGCTCAACACAAAGATCACTTTGATCATTTCATTTCACACTTTGATTCCATTTCCAGCATTTGTAGAACTTGATCTCGAACCTTCACACGAAAACCTGTTTATTATTCACGCAGTATGTAACTGCGTAGTCTAGTAGGTGGTGTGTTGGCTTATTAGACGTAAGGCCACGGTTCAAAACACAGGTCAGACAACAAAACGAAAATATGAAAAAAAGTAATTCTTCGGTGACTTCCTCTCAGCAGATTTCTGGCAAATACTTGCTGGGAATAAATATAAATGCCATGAAAAGTTTCTCAAAAAATCTGTTGTTCTTAATCGACTTTAAACTGTTGGTCCCACCATTAACACCCACAACATAAGTGGTGGGAGAAACTTGGTCCACAGTCCTGATTGAAGGGTTGTAATGACCAATCATGTAGAAGTCGCCGTGGTCTAGTAGGTAGTATGTTGGCTTATTAGACGAGAAGCCAGGGTTCGCGCCCCAGGCCAGACATCAAATAAAATACAAAAAGTATTTCTTCTAACTGAACGCATGATCATACGATCAGGAAAGCATCCTAGAACTATAATATGACCATATTATTAGGAGACTATCTCTGATGATAATTGCTTGTTCTAAACAATTTTTGTTTTCAAAATTCTTCTTTAAGAAGATGTGCCAGAGTGTAACCCCTCTCGTCCTCAAGATATTTGTATGTAATGCAAATGTGATAATGACTGATGGCTGCAAACTAATTGCAGCTGTGGGTGGTGGTATTTAATCCATAAGGCTACCGGATCACTGCAGCATTTTCCACACAGAAATGTCGGCAATGCAGGCTGTAACGAGAATTATCAGAGATTTTACCGTAATTTCTGAGAGCCAGGCGGCTGCCAAAGCACTGGGTTCCGAGGTGAAGACGGTATACTTATACCGTATGTCGCAGGCATCTATGCGCGATAGCGAAAGAGAATGATGTTCACATTATATGTGTATCGGGATGTAATGATACTAAAGGTAATTGTAGAGCGAATGAATTGACAAGCTGAGGTACCGTCATAAAACTCTCCAATAAATTCTTTACTTTGGCAATGCATTTAAAGACCGGCGGACTTAAAATTGGTAATGCAGTTGGGAATTCCATTAACGCCAGATGGGAGCCTTTGGATAAGGCAAAAGTCTGACCAAAGCTACATAAATGGAGCATTCTGATTACAGATTACTGGGTATTGAATTATGCGACTCATGTAAAGCTCATTTTTGTTTTCTTTTTCGCCGAGGCGGGGTAAATGTAACTAACCTCACCATAGAGGAAGTCGTCACATCCTCCGTGTGTGGGGCCCTCACATACTAAATCCCCTCTCGCCTCCTGTGGACTTGTCCGTGCCCACTCCGGAAATACGGTGGTATTACTTCGGTGTGGAGTCCTTTTGGCCCTTTGTCCTCTTCATGTTTATATCCGCGTCCGGATTTCGAATCGAAAGCTGAGGAGTCATCTAAGCGTCTCCACTATTCCTTTCGTCTAAATCGTCGTCTCGGTTACGCTTGGCACGTGTGACAGTATCACCTATGCCGACATGCTTACTCGATCTGCAGCCTCAAGATCTCTCTTCTTCCGTCTGAGAATGCGCTCTACGTAATTCACTACCGAGGTCCAATTTTCACTACTCGCAGTCATATGCAAAGCACATTAGTCTTGGACGTATTGCAAATGAGTTTCGTTGGAGCTATAGAAGTGAAGAGCTATCCTTCACTGATTGAGCATATGCCCAGCACTATGTAAGGTGAGGAAAGATTTTATGTGGCCTAACTGTAGGTACCTCAGCTACATTCGATAGATGGCTACCTACCTAATTAATCATTGGACCAACGAAAGATTATTCCCCATAGTTAAGCACAATTCAAACCGGGCTCTGACCATGTGTTGAAAACATTACGACATGTGAATACCAATACGAGATACCGTGGAAGAATGTTACATTCAACTTACAGTTGGTCGCACCAATATATGACAGAGCTTCCTGGATTTGCTCCTTCCATCGCAAACAAGGTCGTCTGCTTCATTCAAATGGTTCAATTCTTGATCATTTTTTTTTTTGAGGGAAGGAGGGAAAATGCTTTATGTATTTATGATGGTCGTCATCAGACATGATATGTCGGACTCTCCCACTGGGTATACCGACTAAAAACCCGCCTTGTCTCCTCACCAGGGAATCATTCCACCTGGGAACCACGGTTGTATTACTTCGAGGTGGACCCCTTTTCTGGCACCTGTGCCAGATTCATCATTGTCAGTCTGCATCCAGGATCCGCTCTATTCTCAGACTGCTGCGTCTAGATCAAATTTCTTCCAGGAGAACGCAGGACGTGCTTTACAAAGTGTTTTACTGCGTTCCAGCTCTCTTTACTGTTTATCATTTTCAGCACGACGTTTGTAGGGCTAATGATGCCGATTTCAGCTTTGAGTCGCTGACGGCTTTCGGCCCATCGACAACAGCTGAAGAAAGTGTGTTCGGAATCATCTAACGTTTCTTTCTCTTCATAGATACAGAATGGCGAGCAGCATTTCCCCATGCGATGCAGGTACTTTCTGAAATATCCGCGACCGGTCAGCATCTGGGTTATGTAGTAGTCTACTTCGCCGTTTTTTCTGTTTTTCCACACTTGCAACTTGGGAATCAGTTTATATGTCCACCTTCCATGCTGTTCATTTTCCCAGCGAAATTGCCATTTTAGGAAGACTTCGTGCTTTATCGCTTCTATGCTCTGCGACTGAGTCGTGCTCTATCTAGCGTTGAAAATCATCTCGCGATCAATTGCTTGAAGGTCTATGGGAACCATTCCAGCTATTATTAGGCAGCTTGTGTTGATACCGTGCGATACAAGGATGTGAACCGTAAAGCTGATATTCTCTGCGTAGATAGTAGTTCTTTAGCTCTGGTTCGAGTTTTCAAAGCAGAAGCAAAGATTTCAGAGCCTAAAGGAGTATACTATTTCCACCCTGTATGAGTAGCTTCCTCCTATTTGGGAGTGGTCCTCCAGTATATCATATAAACACATTGGTCTCGAATATGTTGCAAATGGCTTTTGAAAGAGCTGTAGAGATGAGGACGTTCTGGGAAGTGTTCTTCGTTTATTGGTTATATTCCCAGCACTATGGGTAAGGAGGAGAGCGGTGATTTTATGAGGCCTAAGTGCGGCGTTACAACTACTTTTGATAGATAAAAATTTTACCCCATAGTTAAGAACAATTCAAACCTGGCTCTGAGTATGCGTCGAAAACGTTAAGACATGTTAACACCGATATGGGCTATTGTGAGAGATTGTTTCATTCAACTTACTTAATTAGCCCGTTTAACGGATTGCGGTCTGTGTTAACACATCCTTCCAGGTACTTCTGGTTCTTGCACATCTTCACCACATCGTCACATATAGATCCTAATTATGGGTATGGCTGTAGCGAAACAGATCATAATACAAGGCTCCCAGCCAAAGCTTCTCAATTTCGATGCTTTATTTGGCTACCTATTTCGGCGGCTCACTTTATTTTGTCGCTCAATCCCGTGACATTACCGTCAGTGTCCTAATCTTCATTACAAGTCAGCAATAGTTTCAGAAATGCATTCACTTTGTTGCGATTTTTTTGGTTCTTTGAAGAATGTAGGGGGTTGTCCGTAGAAGTTATGGGGCATTTCCATAAAACTGATAATAATTCCTTGCTTTTTTTTAGCTACTTTCTTAATTTATTTACATTATTTACTTTATTAATTAATTCTTCTTCTTTTTATTTTGCAGGTAAGATGAAAAACTGGTCTATAATATTGTAATAATAAAGGTATTTTGGAAATTTCGTCAATATAAACAATAATTTAATTAGGCATTGATGAACAATGTTGCTATTATGAACATTGCTTTGTTTTATTTATTTAAAGCCAAGATTTAATAATTTATGGTAAAATAACATAAGTATTTTGTCACTATGTAAAGGAAAAAATCAATGGAATTAGTTTTCTTTGCTAATACAAAAAGGGTTGGAGGTTCAATTCCCGTTTGTTATATAATACTTAACTAAAATTGGGAATTTCAATTGGAGGCTTAATTTTATAATTTGAATTTATTAACCACGCCAGTTTTTTTGATTCAATTAACCCACTAGGAACTGGTTTTGATGAAAGTCAATTGAATTCCTATTAAAATTCCCAAACCTGAGGTACATTCCATAGCCATTTGGAGTTAAGCTATTGAACAATAAATTTCTTCACACATCTTTTAAGTGTGCATACATTTGCCTAGTTTTTGTTGTTTTTTTCTTTTAAATCTTTGTGTTCATCACTGGTTTTGGTCACGGCTCATAATTAAGATGGTTGCGTATTATGAGGAGCGTAAGAGCCAAGCCACTGTTATAGCTGAAGCGATAATTAACAAAACGTTGCAACGGGGGCAGGTATGCAAATAAGGAAATTCAAATTGTTTGTTTAAAACTCTCCATAACAAATTGTTGCATCCACAGATTACAACAAACATGGTGAAAAACAAATGAAATGAAATTTTAACACTTCAAACACACTGAGAGCAGATGAATGCTGCATGCATTCAACGTTTTTTTTCGTTGATTTTTATGACTGACTGAGTAATTTTTATGGGGGAAAAAAAGTGATTTTTTTTATTATTTTTTCATTCATCATACCCGGTAGTTGAATTATTTTATCATCCAACCATCCATTAGCCATTGTTTTACAATAAATTGCAAAGAAAAATTTACAACTCATCAGCTAATGGGTGTTAATTGCGTTTTAAGTCTGAACACTCGCACTGTATTGTCTCATCTTGCCCATAAGAAGTTCATTGACTGGTAACTTCTTAAACCAAAAAAAAATTACGTCTCTTTTCTACTCATTTTTTTGGAATATTTTTTGGTTTTCAATTTACAAAACTTTGTTGTATTGAAAGTGAAAGCGTTATTGGTGCTTTGGTTTGGATTTCGTTTTTGTGATTTCGTTTCCAACGGCTTTAATTTATGCTCGCGCTCATGTTAATTAGAATTTAATTTCGTTTGAATTTTTTTTTGTTTTGGAATTTGAAAAAAAAATTTCATTTTGCATGAGGCAATCAAGAAACAAGTTTAAAATTTTTGCCAAATCATATTAAATATTTGATGGAGTGATATTCGATGAAATATTTCAAAAGGAAGTCGTTTGTCCGTCTTTCATTCCAATAATTTAATGTGAAAAATTTTAAGCGGATTTAAAATGAATATTTTTATTCACTAAGCCATCATAATTTTTAAGAGAAATCGAAATTTTTGTAACACTTAGGTTGGTTTTATAATATTTGAAAAATATTTGAATAACAAAGCCATGAAAAAGAGAGACCTGACCGTACATGGAGGCACCAAATCGATACAGCAACAGCCGGCATGAATAGAAATTGAATTCAAATAAAATTCCTTGTCTAAGATAAGGCTTTATGTTCCTTATAATGGGTGATTTTTTAAGAGCTATAGGAACATTTTTCAAAAAAAACCACATAAAATTCATAAAAATGCATGAAATCTTTATTTGAATAGATAGTACGGTCCATATAATTTAATGTTTGAAGATAATTTCATGCAAATGTTGACCGCGACTGTGCCTCAAATGGTCCATCCGCTTAGTCCAATTTTGGCATACTCTTTCCAACCTTTCGGCCGGTATCTCACGAATAAATGCTTCAATGTTGTCTTCCAATGCGTCAATTGAAGCGGGCTTGTCTGTATAGACATGAGCTTTAACATAGCCCCACAAAAAAAAGTCTAAAGGCGTTAAATCGCACGATCTAGGCGACCAATTGACCGGTCCCGAACGTAAAATAAAATGTTCACCGAACTCGCCTCTCAATAAGTCCATTGTTACGCATGCTGTGTGGCACGTCTTGTTGAAATCACATGTCATGCAAGTCAACCTCTTGCATTTTGAGCAAAAAAAGTTGGATATCATCTCATCTCGGTAGCGCTCACCATTCACAGTTACATTACGATTCGCAGCATCTTTGAAGAAGTACGGTCCAATGATGCCACCAAACCATAAATCGCACCAAACTGTGACTTTTTCTGGATGCATTGGTAGCGTTTGCAATGCTTCTGGCTGATCTTCACTCCAAAATCGACAATTCTGCTTATTTACGTATCCATTGAGCCAAAAATGAGCTTCGTCGCTGAACACAATTTTTCGATAAAATAGTGGATCTTCGCGCGATGAACTTTCTTAACAGAGCACGCATTTTGATAAGAAAATTCAATGGTTTGCAAGCGTTGCTCGTTTGTAAGACGATTCATGGTTAAATTCTAGACCAAACTGAAGATGTTTGACAGTGAAACAAAACACGAAACGTGCGTGAGCTGTTTAAACCAGTGTTGTTTAAACCAATAATAGCTAAAAAGTTTCTCACACCACTCATGTTGTGTGTGTTAATTTTATTCAGGAGTGAAGGGACCTACAGTTTGAATTGGATTCCGAACGACAAATTTTTGAGAAACTTTTCATGGCAATTTTTATTTAAACGCTTAGAGGAAAAGAAATATTTTTGTTTTCGTTTTGTTGTCTGACCTGGGGTTTGAACCGCGGCCTTACGTCTAATAAGCCAACACACGACCTACTAGACCACAGCGACTAGTAGATAAGACTCATGTTCTTATTCTACGAATGAAACGTTATAATTCTCCAATCTTTCAGCCCTTATGGGCTTATTACGGAAAGAGTTCCGGCGATAAGCTGGAGATCAAATCGCTATTTAAGTATGCTCCATGGCCAATGAATTACGCTCCTACGACCGACTTGCTGCTGGACATCAATAAGTTCAACGTCAGGCTGGGTTTCCTATAGGAAATCGTGCGGGCTGGTCTAGATATTAAATCAGAACTTCGTCAAGGTATTGTGGAAATAAGAAGGAGAATAAAACATTTCCTTCGTGATTGTTCTAGCCTTTTTTGGGGGAAGGACCAGAACTTTCCATGTCAATTTTCGTGTTAATTGATTCAATTGCAACAAAAGGGAGAAAAAAACTATCAATTCCAGTAAAGAAAATGTTTTGTGACCGTACTGTGCTGCTTTAAGAGACTAACAGCACAATGATAAAAAAAAACTGCCGGCACACTGTTCGTAAGCCAGCAAATATTAGAATCGCCCTCGTACTATAGATTTTATTAGGAAATATGTGTGTGTGTCTGTGTGTGTGGGTATATTGCATAAGGCTTTGTATTTAAACTTTGAAATTTTTATTTTCTTTTTGATTATCGATCAGCATCAATTCCAATCCGCTTAGAGGCAAATTAATATTCCAAAGGAATTTATATTCACAACAATTTGAATTAATTTTTTGTTAAATTGATTCTTTAATTGAAAAGCAATTAATTTCTTCTTTTTAATTTTTATAACCCAGTAAAGTATTTGCATTACATAACGATTACAACAAATTAATTGGCGAATGCAATTTCATTTTTTCTTTTTGTAGTCATAATCAGCATAAATTTTTCATTTTGCTTACGGGACAAATTATTTATAAAAATAAAGCAAAATTAAATCATTAAAAAGTTATAAAATGAAAATGAAATTGAAATAAAAAAAATAAAAATGGAAAGAAAAAAAAAATAAAAAATTGTCGCCTACAAATCGATTTGTCATGCCAGCATACAATAACAAGCGAATGAAAGTGAAATTTTTGAAAAAAAAATTATTTTAGAAAATACAATAAAAATAAAAATTTTATATAAAAAAAGAAAATAAAAACAAAAATAAAAATAAAATAAAAAGTGTTAATGACCATTATGCGTTTGTTTTTTTTTTGCTTGTGTTGCTGCTGTTGATTTTTCATTGTAAAACATTAACTTCTGATGGCTGTTGCGAACGAACCAAACGATTGAGTGAATGAATGAATGACTGACTGAGTGAGTAAATGAAGAAATGAATGAATGAAAAAGTAGCTGCGGTAACTGATTGATTGCTTGCCGCATGCAAGAATCTGCGTTTAAAACATTAAAACATGTTTTGTTGAACCCACGTTTGCAAATTTCTTTAATTTTTTTTCTGTTTTGAATATATTTTTGCATGATTATGTAAATTTTGTTTTAAAATGTTATTTTGTTGAATTTATTGTTTCATTTACATGTTAAGAAAAATAAAACTTTTTGGAAAAATTAAACAAAAAAAAATTATTAAAATTTTTTTTGTAGCACAGTGTTAATTACAATAAATTTTTGTACTTTACAGTCGTGAGAAATCCGTGATTGAATCCATTTATGCTGCACAATTATTTCTATATTTTTGCGCAACACTTCTTAAGACGCATTTAGCAAATGTTATGTACTCACTCACTTACTTGCAGTATGGGCCACCATATATGGTCTCATCACAGTTCCATCATAATCGTTCGTTATCAACATAAAGACACTGCAAAAGATGAAGAAGAAGAAGAAGAAGAAAAAAATGTAAAATCGTTTATAAACAACAAGTTACACAAACAAATAAAAAAATCTCACAATTTTATTGACATTTGCATCATCATATGCAAGCGATTATAAAACGACTACAAACCAATGGACTAATATAGGAGGGACAAAGAGACACACATAGAGAGACATACAGTTAGATGGATATGTAGACAGACAAGTATTAGTCAGTCTTGCCATATGTAGACTAGACCATGTAATAAATGTTTTTTCATATTTTTGTTGTTGTTGTTTTGTTGTTGTCTTTCATATCATATGATACAATCAATACTGAATGCTGTTATTGCAACACTATTTACAACAAATTCAACTTTAACGTCAGAGTATTAGTAACAGCATCATCATCGTCATCATCATCATCATCATCATTGCATCAGTATCAGCATCATTGGCATGGTCTATGGCAACTGATGTATGTTGCAACTGTTTTGCTGTAATATGTTGGAAGTTGGAAAACTATGATGTATCATCGCATCATTTGTTGCATGGTGGCAACAGAAAAAAAAATATTTTTATTTTGGGGAAAATGGGGAAAATTTTTTTGTCATCTGTTGTGTGACACTTGTGGCATATATCCTCTAAATGTTGAAAAGATTTTATAGACTACATTGGCTTTTGAGCCCCAATAAGTCTATGTATGCATCCAAAGCTGCTTCGATGATATAAAATAAATAATCAGTCAATACATACCTTTTATTAGGGTTACGACCTAGCTCCTCACACCACTTATGTGTTAATATTTTGGTTTCCAAGCATGCCATGCTGATATGCAGAAGGCTTGCCCAAAACTCTTGGGGGTGCAAGTAAAGCATTACGAACTGAATGTATAGGTAGATACATATGTAGTTAAAAGGGGCTGTCCCCTTAAGAAGTTTTGAGCGGACACACTTGGGTCACACAAAAGATCCATTATATTACAAAATTTTTTTAGTTTTGGGACCACTCGCAGCTTCCGATGAAGCGACTCAGACTGCCAATAGCAATGCATGACAGATCGTGCCAGGTGCCTATTTCTACTTCGACAAAATGCTAAGGATGTACACAGTAGATGAAGAACAGTGACATCCTCCTGCGCATCTCCACAGCGTATGTACGTACGTACGTATGTATACGTACATAATTGTTCTTTACAGCCCTTTAGCCAAGAATACAACCTAGTTTCTCACATCACTTATGTTGTGTTAGTTAATTTTATACATCAGTAGCAGGACCAATAGTCCTGCCAAGCCTAAATTATATGAAGTCATTCCCATTGCCGAGTCCGAGCTATCCTGATGAACCTCCATTATGTATTGGACTTTGTTACAAATCCTATCATGAAGATAAGGTATCATAGGTGATTTAGGTGCTATAAAATTTTGTTATAAATACACGATGAAGTTGAAAAGTTGAAGTTCAAAAGCCTGCATGTTATAATATATTTAAAGAAGGACGAGTATACTCGTCTTGCCAGTGCGGAATACCCTGTCAAAGACAAGTATACTCGTCCTTGGCAGCGAATGGGTTAAAGTCGATTCTGGACGACAGATTTTTTGAGAAACTTTTCATGGCAATTTTATTTTAACGCTTAGAGTTTTTTCCATAAATCTGCTGAGAGGAAGTCGCCAAAGAAATATTTGTTTCATATTTTCGTTTTGGTGAAGATATCTAACCTGCGGTTTCAAGCGTGGCTACCTACTAGACTACGATGACTTTATCGATACTATAAGGATTCGAAATAATTGTGCCTTCACAGTTGCTCTCCATTCCCTTCTATCTGTTTCTAAAGCAGCATCAGCTCAGGCACTGATTTATTTTTCTTTGTTGCACCTTTTTCTATACATTGGTGTCAGTATCGCATTGCGCGTCATATCCGATAGTTCTTCTAAAAGTTCTAGTGAACCTTTGTTGTAATTCAGGCCTGCTCAGAACTTGTATCACCCGTCTCCACATCAATACACGTAACTCGAACTTAATTTGAGTCTGCCCGGTTTATGCCAAAGATTAAGTGATTGGCTTGCAAACACTCTAGGTTCGTCTCTGAAGCTATTTACATACATACTTACGTATTCATAACTGGTCATTACTGCTTTTCAGTCAGGGTTACGACCTAGCTTCTCGCACCACTTATGTTGTTTGCAGTAATTTTATTCACGGATGCAGTCCTACAGTCTGAATGACAAATTTTTGAGAAACTTTTTGAGCCTTCTTACATTCCCAAAAGCTTCCGCGCTCTTTGAAGAAATCCACATATTTGTGCGGCCTAAATGGGCATGAGCAATTGTGTTTCTTTCTCTTCTATCCTTTGAAGAAGGCTCTTCATTCCACTACCCCGTTCTCCAGTTCTCGTATCCAGGGGCGAATTGGGCGTGATCTACAGCAGTTTTCTTGGGGATTTCAGTTACAAATCTGGACGTATGAAACAATATTGTGCTCAGAACATTTTCGTACAACGATTTCAATTAGGCTAAGCATGGTTTTCGTCCTGACTTAAGCTTGACTGCGGGTTCAAGAATCCTCTAAATTCGACTCATGACTTGGTTGATAAAAACCTGAACTGCATTCTAATTCGTACAAAGTAACTGATCTTCCAAAGCTATTATAAAAGTTCTGCTTGGTGTGACGCGAAATGTAGTGGAATTTCTACGCCGGGTGTAGGTAGCTGTAGGCTTATAGGGCCTGTTAATGTGGAGGATTCTTGTGGAATTTCAATCTAATGTTGTTGAAATGTATATTCCATTTTTTTTTTACGCCGAGGAGGGGTAAATGTCGTCACATCCTCCGCGTGTGGGCCCTCACCCACTAAATACCCCGCCCCTCGTCTCCTGTGGACTTGTGTGTGCCCTACGGTGGTATTACTTCGGAGTGCAGTCCTTTCGGCTCTTTGGCCTCTTCATGTCTATATCCGCGTCCGGACTGCGAATCGAAAGTTGAGGAGTCATCTAAGCATCTCCACTATTCTTTTCGTCTAAATCACGGTTTCGGTTTCGTTTGGCACGTGTGACAGTATTACCTATGCCGACATGCTTACTCGTTCTGCAGCCTCAAGATCTCTCTTCTTCCGCCTCAGAATGCGCTCTACGTAATTCACTACCGAGGTCCAATTTTCACTTCTCGCAGTCATGATCCCGACAATATTAGCGGCTGTGATCGTTCGAACTATTTACGTCAGTACAGAGCGATAGCTTTGCCAGCGTACACACTCGAAAACAGTGTGCTCTGCGTCATCAATTACCTCCCCTTCCTCGTAAAGACAGTAAGGGGAGGCGGCCTTGCCTATTCTGTGCAGATATTTCCTAAAATGTCCGTGACCCGATAGCATCTGTGTAACGTAGTAGTTTACCTCTCCAAATTTCCGACCAATCCATGGCCTTATGTCCGGAATAAGTCTCACCGTCCATCTTCCTGTATCTTCCTCGTTACATCGTTGTTGCCATTTTGAAATGGTGTTCTCCCTGAAGTAACCGGTTATGTGATTTCCCGCCGATTTCGCCTTATAAATCTCCATCCGCTCCGCTGCCAGCAGATTATACCTGCTATCACCAGTATGGCTGGAGCGGACACTGTACGATATGCCGACGCGATACGCAATGCAGCCGTTCTCTGTACCGATATAAGTGTGTTTGCCCGCTTTTTAACATCTGGTGTTTCTGCCCAAATTTCGCTCCCATAAAGCATAATGCTGTTCCCAACCTCCATCAGGAGTCTCTGTTTCGCTGGTAGCGGGCCTCCAATATTCGCCATTAATCTGCTGAGCTGTCCAACGATCTTGTGGGCCTTGTTAGCCGAGTACTGAATCTGATACGAGAATGTGTCTGGGGTCCAGCCTTATAATGTATATTCCATGGCATTTGTCGGGTTGTATGTATGTCACAGCCTGGACCAAATCCTGCCTCCACTTTCCTCAGTTTCACCGTAAATTGTCGCGTAATAATCTTGACTAAATAGAGTGACTTCTGCCACTACTTTCCTCAATTTCGCAGTAAATTCTCCATGTATATTACAGGATAGGGTATCATCCAAACTCGTTTCAAAGTTGTGCTTAAAGTCCCTACAGTTTTTTCAATTCTTTTTGCCTCAACAGTTATCACAACTCGTACTCCTCTTCCTTTTCTGGTGATAGTCTTAGTTTTTATCGTCGTATACGTACAATACGATGAATTCCACTTGATTTTGTGTTTCTTTTTCAAATCGTCTACGATATGCGTAAGAGATAAGGTCATAACAAAAACGCTTTATTTTCTCTAAAATACCACACAATAATAATTTTTTTTTTAGTTTTTCGTGGCAGTGGCTTAAAATAACGCATGTAAGCATTTCAAGTGATACAAAATGAATGATGACCCCAAGTAAAATAAATTCGAAATCATTATTGTCTGTTATTTAACTCCAGAGAGGAAAAAAACTGAAATGATATGAAATGTAAAACAATAGGTTTACAAAGAGACCCAACCCCCCCTCTTCCCCCCAGTTTTTTTTCCCAGTGGTGTGTTATTATTATTTTTAGCTGTTGAAATAAAGATGATGCGTGTAAATTGCTGGTCATAAATTATCCAATTTTTTTCCTTTTCAATACATTACAAAACTTTTATTGCCGTCTCTTACGTTTGAGGTTTTTCAAATGATTTGTAATAATTATCTCCACTTTTTATTTCAAATTTCAAATAAAAAAAACAAAAAAAATTTTTTATTTAAATTTTTTTATACGATTCGTATCGTTATTACCTATCACTGGCAGCAAATAAGGCCCTTTGGCCTTATAAAAAATAAAAATAAAAAACACTGTTTTACACTCACAAAAAATTGTCTGTATATCTGCAGGTGCAGCAGGGATTACTTATGCGTTTTAGAAGACAAACTTGCATGCGAGTACTCGAAATGGTAGTAAAAATTTCATAAGCAAAGATAGAGATTCGTTAGCAAAACTCCATCACTGTTATAGAAAGAAACGAATGCGAGATGTCAAAAGCTTACAGTCCGCCATATAATCGGCTCAAGCGGCTTTATAAGATACCCTGGGACATTGTATTTAGATTTTAAAGACTTCCAGAAAGCTACGCACACGCTAGACAAAGTCGAATCAGACCTATAAGCAATCATAACTGTCTATGCTTCATTATTACTGTAAAGCGGTGTCAAAAACCTGCGATCCTAAGATCTATTCTTATGCCCTTAAACTATAGGTATGTAGTTCTATTGTCCTGACAAACTTCGGGATACTGCTTGGTCCAGCCAATCCTCCTATAACGCGGTACTCTGAGACAGCGGTTTCCATATAATGCGGTTTCCACATAACACAGAACTGAAATTGCTACAGTCCTCCTATAACGCGGTACTCTTACTGCGCGGTTTCCCTTCAACAATATCCCATAAGTTCCTTCCGCACAGCCTGTGAATGACGCTAGTAACGAGATATTGGAAGAGGGTTTAATATCAGTTTTATTTTCGACGCAAAAGCACAGCCGAGAGATGTAAACAACATGTTTACATAACTTATCTCATAGCCGTCTACAACATCGATTTCAGTCATCACAGAGCTCTTTCACAGTACATATTTCATTAAAAATAATTTATAATTTATCTTGTCTTGGTCTCCATATAACGCGGTACGAATGATGTGATTTGTACTAATTCCGAGTTTCTTATAGCGTGGTTTCCATACAACGCGCTACGAATTAGCTTGGTTTGTGTGGTTAAATCCGAATTTCTTGTAGCGCGGTTTCCATACAACGCGTTATAGGAGGGTTGACTGTATTAGTGTTCAGTCCTGAGACATCTTAAAGCCGTTCACGTTCTAAGTAAGTGTTTTGACAAGTCATTCTCCCTTTCAGAAAGTCTACATAGCGGGCCTCAAATGATCTGCATTCTAAAGTAGTTAGTTTTCTTTAAATCCATAGGAGCCTGTCATAAGGACGTTTACTCACCTCAAGATACTTCTGTATAGTCTGATGCATAACTCAAATCTCTTCTCCTCGTAATTAGTGAAGATGTAGAAGTGGCTGGAATCGCCTTAGTTTAGCAGGTAGTGTGTTGGCTTATTAGATGTAAGGCCTGGCTTCAAAATCCAGGTCAGACATCAAAACGAAAATATGAAGAAAATATTTCTTCAGCGTCCTCCTCTCAGCAGATTTCTGGCAAAAACTGCGAGAGTCTATAAAATTGCTATAAAAAGTTTCCCAAAAATCTGTCATTCGGAATCGATTTTAAATTGTAGCTCCCGCCGCTCATGTATAAAATTAACACACACGACGAAGTCGCCGTGGTCTAGTAGGTAGTATGTTGACTTATTAGACGAAACGCCAGGGTTCGAGCCACAGGCCAGACATCAAAATAAAATACAAAAAGTATTTCTTCGGCGACTTCCTCTCAGCAGAAACTCTGAGAGTAAATAAAAAATTGCCAAGAAAAGTGTCTCAAAAATCTGTCGTTCGGAATCGAATTTAAGCTGTAGCTCCCGCCGCTCATGTATACAATTAACACACACGACATGTGTCGTGTGAGAAGCGAGATTGCAAGCCTGACTAAAAGGTTTTAGTGAGCAATTATGTATGCATGTGTGTAGAGGTGGCTGTCTTCCCAATTGGATAGACACACTTAGACTACGTAAGGCCCTTTGTGATGTCAGTGTAATTACACAACAACACTTTAGATTGTCACGAACCCATTTGTTTTGAGAAGGGTCATCACTTCTCTTTATCTTTCTACTCAATAGAGAAGTTGTAGGCTTACTAACTGCATAGACTGGCCATTGCCGTGAAATGAATGAACTTGAGTTACAGCACAGGGGATCTCATAAGATTCAAGTTATCCAGACAGTATCATACTAGGTTAGGTTAGAGGACGTATACCAGAGGTCGAATTAACCCATTGTACAAATCATACTATTTTCAACCTAAATTTGTACGAGTCAAATGCTTAGACGAGATGATGAGCTGGTAAGATTCTAAATGAGTTACGAATATACCACACTATGACCAAACACTCCCCAATCTATCCCACTATCTATCTTCAAGACGGGAGCTGTGAATCTCGTGCCAGACTTGTCTAACACTATACCTATCAAAGTCTACATGGATCTGGTCCTCACTACTACACACAACGCATCATACAACATACATACATACACTCAGCCACAAAAGTATACATACGGTTAACAAATTTCAGAAATTTTTTAACAAATCCGTTTTCGTTGAAAATCTTTGTAATTGCCTGACAACTTTCCTCGATTTTAAGACGGTCTTGGTTAAAAAATTTCTGAAATTTGTTAACCGTATGTATACTTTAGTAACTGTGTGTAATTGGTCATTAAAACCCTTTAGTCAGGGTTACGACCAAGCTTCTCAAACCACTTATGTTTTGTGTGTTAATTTTTATACATGAGTGGCGGGGTTTACAGTTTAAAGTCAATTCCGAACGACAGATTTTTTTTGAGAAACCATTCATGGCAATTTTATTTCAATGCCCAGAGTTTTTGCCAGAAATCTGCTGCGAGGAAGTCGCCGAAGAAATATTTTTTCATGTTTTCGTTTTGTTGTCTGACCTGGGGTTTAAACCGTGGCCTTATGCCTAATAAGCCAGCACACTACCTACTAGACTACGGCGACTTAACGGATCATACTACGCCGCTGTAGAACTGCCTCTCATCATACCTCTCTCTTTGGCGAAATAATTAGAAAACAGCACAGTATCTTGCTAATATAGCTTTATTGTAAGTGAGTACAAATACTCGGAATCTAAGAAGTCGCCGTAGTCTAGTAGGTAGAGTGTTAGCTTATTAGACGTATAGCCACGGTTCGACCCCCAGGCCAGACATCAAGATGCCAGCAGATTTCTGGCAAAAACTCTGAGGGTAAAAATAAAATTCCACGAAAAATTTTCTCAAAAATCAGTCGTTCGGAGTCGACCTTAAACTGTAGGTCCCATCGCTCATGTATAAAATTAACACACACAACATAAGTGGTGTGAGAAACTAGGACGTTGTACAATGGGTCAATTCGACCTCCGGGTACTGTACGTGTCTTAATTGGCAAGTACACGTCCTCTAACCTAACCTTACCTAACCTACTCAAAATCTATAGTACTTGCCATTGTTATATCATAAATGAGTAACTAAAGGCATTCTAGAAGTTGACAAGGCACTGATACACTGAGATCAGATGGAATCTAACAGAATACCTAACTTCGGTGGATTTTGAATGATTTGTTGCAAAGTCCTCCAAGTCCCTAATTATTGATAATGGAAGTTTCATAAGAGGATTAACGCATTGCTACTTGGAGTTACTAATGATTTTTCTGTTCTGTTAACGAAAAGTGTCAGCAAAATTATTTTCAAATAAATTGTTAATTTAAAGATTTCATTTCAATTATAATTCTTAAATGAAATGGCAATTATTTACGATTCAGTTTTATGGCCTGTATTCTGAATTATAATTTCCAAAAAAAAACCCCCACAGCGTGTAAATCATTTGTTATTTTGGGCCAAAACAAAAGTATCACGCTACTAATAACAATGAAATAAAACAAAACGAAATACTTCAATGGAAATTTCTTCTTTTTTTTTGAAGTCTCTATTAAAAAATATTAAAACTGGGTTTAAAGTGGCAAAACAGCTCGGCTTTTGTTAACGTTTTTGTCTTTCTTTCAAAAGAAAAAGACCTGATTTAAAGATGCTGGCTGGCTGGCTGGCGGGCTGGCGGGCTGGCTGGCGGTCTCTAGCGGTGTGGCTATTGTTTAGCACATCGTTTTTATGGTTAAAAAGATTGTGACATTATGACCCGATAACATCTGCCAAAAAAACCTCAGCAAGAAAGGAACACACATAGCAGCGAAAACAAGACATTAAGAAAAGAGTCATAAAATTATCTATGTTTTGCTGTTGTTGTTGTTGTTGTTCTTCAACAACGGCTTTAAAACAAAACCAATTACCATGATAATGAAGCTTAGATAACATTTCTTTAAAAAAAAATAAAATCTTAAAAAAATAAATTGTTTATAACACATACAACGTATAATTTTTTTTTTTACAATAAAAGACACACAGTCATGTCTAACAATATAAGGCAGATCTCATGAAAACAGCGGTAAAAATAAAAAATTAAAAAACAAATAAAAAAATACAATATTTTTAACCCATAAAAGGTAATAAAAACTTATTTTATTTTGCATATTAATGGCTTATAACTAATATAAGTACATTAACTGCTTAGGTGTGGGAAAATTTTTGAAATGCACTTCTCCAATGGAAAGTGAGTTTAAGCTCCATTTGCTTTATTTGAGTTGTAAGTTCGGCTTTTATTTCAAAGACAGGTCTTCCTATCTTCTCATTTTTTCACAGATAACATCGAACAATATGATGGCGTATTGTCAGATAATCTAAAGGCTTGTTAGGTAGTTCACCTAAGTCCTAAGATGTTGTAGGCATCTCATCTTATACTACGTTTGAATTATAGTAGAAGCTATTCAATCTTCTTCCACTTTAGCAATTGCTCTCTCTCTCTCTCTTTAATGCAATACATCACTTTGGCACTAGGCAAATAGGTTTTGAATGTAAGTAATGAGGAGAGTAGTATTTATTATCATTCGCTTTGAGTTGGTAATTGAAATTTATAGAAAAGACTTCTGCATTAAGAGCTCATCAGAGTTGCTAGCCGGATTAAAAGTGTCAAAGCAAGGTGACATAGAACTCGAGTGGCGAACTTCTGATTTTACAAAAACCAGTTTATGCTCCCATCATCAAAGTATTCGTATTACGTTAAGTAAGGTTAGAGTAGCAGCCGACACACTTCCATGGCCAATACATAAAATAATTGGTCAATACAGCCCTTCAGTCTGGATTAGAACCTAGCTTCTCACACTACTTATGTTTAAAGTCGATTCCATACGGCAGATTTTATTTACTTCGAGAGTTTTCGCCAGAAATCTCTGAGAGGCAGTGGAAGAAATATTTTTTCGTATTTGGTTTGGTTCTCTCTCCCAATACTTACAACATTACCACAACACCCCACTTAAATGAAATCAACCTGCTGCTCCTAACAACATTTCAAGTGCTCTTCAGTTTCAAATCTAGAACATCAGACAGTTTCTTATGAGCCGCATATTCCGTTCTCCCTAAGCGCCCTCTCGCTTAGGCAACATCGGTTCATATTTTTTGTAATACTTTCTTGAGTAGAAACCTTGATAACTTGGAAGATAACTTGCTGCAAAATTCAGTACTTTTATACGTTTTCAGTACTTTTTCATTTCAAAAATACCGCAGTAGCAATGCTAAACGTAGAATTAGGCTTTAGCTCTGATTAACCAAACGTCCACGGATCGTACGTTCGTTTTTAGAATACGAAAAGCAATGGAAACGCTTGCCGAACCGTTATGTAATTTCGGTAAGCATTGGTATTGCCCTTTATATGCGAAAAACTAATGTATGTTACATTACGTTCCATCGACGTTTGGCTAAACGGGGCTTTTACGTTTTGTTACGTTCCGAATCAGCTGTTTTTTCCTGTGTGTCTATTAAATATAAAGAAATAGGTAGTAGGTAGGTAGTGTGCTGGCTTACTAGAGGTGACATCTCCACCAAAGCGAAATATGAAGAAATATTTCTCCGGCGACTTCCTTCTGACAAAAACTCTGGGAGGAAATAAAATTGCCACCATAAAGTCTCTCAAAAATCTGTAGTTCGGAGTCGAATTGAAACCGTAGGTCCCGCCACTCATCTGTAAAATTAACGCACACAAAATAAGTGGTGTGTGAAGGGTTATAATGACAAATTATGTATGTATGTATGTATGTATGTGTCTTTTACAAAAGTAACATTTGATGCAAAAAAGAATTCAGAAGAATTTTGAAGAAGTTTTCACCCAATCACTCCACTTTAGAAGTCGCTTTAGAAGTCGCCGTAGTCTAGTAGGTAGTGTGTTGGCTTATTAGACGCAAAAGCCTGGGTTCGAGCCCCAGGCCAGGCATCAAAGACAAAATACAAAAAGTATTTTTTCGGCGACTTTCTCTCAGTAGATTTCAGGCAAAAACTCTGAGAGTAAATAAAAATTGCCATGAAAAGTTTCTCAATAAATAAAAATCTGTCGTTCGGAGTCGACTTTAAACAGTAGGTCACACCACTCATGTATAAAATTAACGCACACAACATAAGTGGTGTGAGAAACTAGGACGTTGTACAATGGGTCAATTCGACCTCCGGGTACTGTACTTGTCTTAATTGACAAGTACACGTCCTCTAACCTAACCTAACCTAACCTTTCACCCAATATTTTAAGTCTTAAACGGAGAAATTGATTTCCACAGAATGGAATTTAGATCGTTTTTAATATTGTTTGAACTGAAACCGGATGGAAACTAAGATTAAAGCCATCGGATACCCTCTGCAATTTATAGTCTGGCCTGTATGCCTTTATCTTAGCTTCACTTTTAATGGGTTAATAAAAAACATTGAAAAATGTTTGTTTTTCTTTCATTAAAATTATAATTCCTGTCTGCTATTGTTAAATACGTTTAAAAGTAATCAACTCTTCCCAGTTTTTAGCATAAATTAGTTTCGTTTCGTTGTTGTTTTTTTTTTAATTTTCCAAAACTAATTACTCGGGTTAATGCATTACAAATGTTTTCAATTTTTTAATTATTTTGAAATGGAAACGTCTGTGAATTTTTCTTTTAGTTGTTGCAACCCCAATATTTCTTATGAATATTTTATAATTTTTGTTAGTTTTTGTAACAACCAAAAAACAAATCAAAACAAAAAAAAACCGAAAATATTGTTGGAATTAAAAACTTGACCACATAATTTAGAATGTCTTCTTCTGTACAGAGGAAAAAAAACAAAGTTTTACTTGCACGTACGGTACGCCGGAAAGTGAAAGGAATTCTTGACGTACATAAAATATGACACGAAAAACCAAGCCAAACCAAACCAAACCAAGCCAAGCACTAATTGCGACTACGACTGCGAATATTTGGCAAAAATACTGCTACACACCACATGTTCATGTTGCAATTTGGTCAACGCGAAAAAAAGAAAAAAATACACGTCTTTTGATGATATGACATGTCATTATTTCTTTGTAATGATAATAATAACAAAAGACAGTGGGCCTAAAAACATTAAAAATTTCCTGATAATTTTTAACATTTCAAATTTCAGGCTCCAATCTTACATACATATGTACATACGTAATTATTCATTACAACCCTTTAGTCAGGATTACAGCCCTAGTTTATCACATCGCTTATGTTTTGTGATTTAATTTTATACATGAGTGGCGGGACCTCATGAAATTTTGTATATAAGTGAGTCAACAATATGGAAATTTAACTATGTACTCTGATTCATTCGTACTCATTACAACATTGAGTTATAAGTACAGGTTACAATGAGTATGCTTACAACGTTGACATCAAACTCATACCATTCGAAATATGTTTGATTCATAAGCCTTACTCATTCAGATTCATACGTATTTAGAAAAATATGATTCGATTGACTCGTATGATATTAAAATAAGTATGAATGCATCGTGTACACATATGTACATACATAATTGGTCATTACAAGCCTTCAGTCAGGATTACGACCTAGTTTCTCACACCACTTATGTTGTGTGTGTTAATTTTATACATGAGTGGCGGGACCTACAGTTTAAAGTCGACTCCGAATGACAGATTTTTGAGAGACTTTTCATGGCAATTGTTATTTACTCCCAGAGTTTTTGCCAGAAATCTGCTGAGAGAATGTCGCCGAAGACAAATTTTTTGTATTTTGATGTCTGGCCTGATGCTCGAACCCTGGCTTTACGTCTAATAAGCCAACACACTACCTACTAGACTACGGCGACCACTAAGCTACTCATAAACCCGAATGAAATTTTGAATAAAAGTGAGTCACTAATATTGAAATTTAATTACGTACTCTGATCCATTCGTACTCATTACAACGTTGATTTATAAGTACAGGTTGCAATGAGAATGCTTACAGCGTTTACATCAAACTCATACCATTCGAAATATGTTTGATTCATAAGCCTACTCATTTAGAAAAATATGATTCGATTGACTCGAATGTTATTAAAATAAGTATGAATGCGTATAAGTATCAGAAATTATGAGTATGATTCGATTCTACTCATCTTTTTGAATGCTTATTGCTGATCTCTTGTTGTTTTCCTTCCTCTGAAGAAAAATTAGTCAATTTTGATTTAGAATTTGGTGCTGCAAAAACCAACCGATTTCGATTTTGGTTTGGAAACTCTTTAAAAAGAACTCTTTTAGAACCCAGTAAATCACAATTTCTAAATCCATTTGAAATAACAGAAGGCCTTCAACTATTTTTTTGCAATTTGGTGGCTTTTGTTGCATCTGAGGATTTCCCCACAGATTCTGGCAATTTGACTTGAATTTGCCCAATTTTTGTTTATGTTTTTAAAGGCAAATTGTATACCCCACATTGGCAACCAGTTTCTAGAACACACGTTCCGCTGCAACACACTGTAGCATACAAAAAATCACAGAAACAATCTGTGAAAAAATCTCATAAAAAACAAATTCGCAAATGTATGCAATTAAGCTTTTAGAACAGCAGCAGCAGAACAAACATACACAATCTGAAAAAGCCTCAACCTCTGGTTGCACAAACAATGAATGAATTACTCAAATACTTGCAACAACATGGCAATTCTTAGACAAAGCCACTCTAAGCCACTGAAATTGAAAATCTAACATGAAATGAATTACAAAAAAAAAAACAGAAAATAAAAGCAAAACATGTCTGAAAGCAAAAAAAAACACCACCAAGTCAATCAGGTCTAAACATCAAACAGCCTTGACTACCGGCCAAATTAACCGAAGCATCATACATAATACGGCAGCAAGAAACGGCGGCAAAACAAAGTGGAAACGAAAAAACTTCTGTAGCTTCTTAAGCGGAAAGAAGAATAAGAAGAAGAAAAATCAATAAATCTTCCATTCGGAAAGAGCCAAAAACATTGAATGCCTAAACAGCAACCAAACAATCCATTCAGTATCAACAGGAAATCTAGACCCCCTAAAAACTAGACCCCAAAAAATAAAATGGCCAAAAACTTCCAAAACAAAAACTGAAAAAAAAAAATGAAAAATAAAATACGTTTCTTTATTAGCATCACTTGCAATGGCTTTTGGCCAAACAACATTATTGCCAGTGTATGCCTCTTTGTGTTGCATCTGCTTGTGGCAATTACTTCAAAGTTGCATAATAATCGTGTATGCAATATGGCCTAAGCCATAAAATGTTGCCGTTGTTGTTATTACCAACACTTCGTGCTATTCATGTACGCACAACTTAGATGTTGGGCCAACACTTTGCCCGTGTACGAGACTTACACAGTTCAGCTGTACAGTACACGATGTTCATTTAAAACTCATCTCAAAACGTCATTAAAATTCATTTCAATGCTTATTTATGATCATTAACTCTGATTCAAATAAGAAGCATTATGAATATTTTGAATATTAAAATATGCTTTTGGTACTTATTTGTTTTAGTACCAAAACAAAATTTAGTACTTGAAATTCTTTTAGTACCAATTAAGACAATATTTTTGATGTTTTCTCAGGAAATAAAATAGAAGTTAAATAAGTTAAATAAAACACACGTACAGTTCAATGGAACTTTTAGTTCCTGGGTCATATGTGACATAGATTTAGATTGCTTGCAGTAGGCAATCCTTTTCTGTTAGCATTCCAACAATTTTTCACACATTTCGGACGATATCTCGTCGATAACTTGACATATAAAGCGTCCGCCAAATAAATTTTTTTTCTCGAAATTACTTAAAAAAAACTACTGGATATTTTCTCAAATTTCTTTTTTTTATTTGAAAGTACAATCCTTTCGGTTAATAATGGAAAATAATTTCATACAAATGGCTGTCTCGGCTGGCCATGCAGTAGCCTACACCGGAAGATGCCGATTTTGGCAAAAAAAAATGATCTTTTCAGATGAAGCTCATTTTGATCTTGGCGGGTATGTAAACAAACAAAATTGTCGCATTTGGGGCACAGAAAACCCGCACGCATACATTGAAAAGCCGGCGCACCCAAAACGAGTCACTGTTTGGTGGGGATTTTGGTCCAGAGGCATAATTGGGCAGTTTTTCTTCGAAAATGAGCAAGGAGTGGCCGTTACAGTCAATGGCGATCGTTATCGGGCCATGTTGAACGAATTTTTGTTCACAAAAATTGAAGAGGAGGATATTGGCAACATTTGGTTTCAACAGGACGGCGCTACGTGCCACACAGCCGCAGCTACACTCGATATTTTGCGCCCTGTTTTTGAAGATCGCATTATCAGCCGCAAAGCTGATGTCGTTTGGCCACCTCGGAGCTGCGATTTGACACCGTTGGACTATTATTTGTGGGATGCCGTCAAAGATAAGTGTTACGCCGACAAGCCAGAGACAATTGACACTTTAAAGGACAATATTCGTGAAGCCATTGGTGAAATACAGCTCTGCACACAATCGATAATGTGCTTAAAAATTTGGACCGATCGTGTAGGCTACTGCATGCCCAGCCGAGGCAGCCATTTGAATGAAATTATTTTCCTTTATTAACCGGAAGGATTGTACTTTCAAATAAAAAAAGAAATTTGAGAAAATATTCAGTAGTTTTTTTTAAAGCATTTTCAAAAAAAAGTTTTTTGGCGGACCCTTTATTACCCTACAAATTATTCGACCTTAGGGAATTATTGACGAGGCCTCCAATGTAGCCTCACATAAAATTCGTTCTAAGCCTCAAATTCGCTTTACCTAGATGGACATATGACGTCACTAGTCACACTAGTAATGACACTTTCTGAAATCTTCTCAAGCCATATCGGACAATATTGATTGTTTTGTATAGCTCATGGCAGAATCTTAGTGAAGCGACATGTATTCACATGCATACATACATAATTGATCATTACAACCCTTTAGTACACATTACACATCACTTATGGTGTATGCGTTAATTTTATACATGAGTGGCGGCACCTACAGTTTAAAGTCGACTCCAAACGACAGATTTTTGAGAAACTTTTCACGGCAATTTTATTTTTATTATCTGCTGAGAGGCAGTCGCCGAAAGAAATATTTTCTTCATATTTCGTTTAGTTGGAGATGTCTGACCTGGGGTTTAAACCCTGGCCTAAGGTCTAATAAGCCAATACACCACCTACTAGACTACGGCGACTTTAAATCAAAATGTTTTAACGTTAGGGAATTACATGCATTGAAGCGATCACAAAAATAATTTCTACGCCGCAAAATCACATTTTCTAGATGGACAAATGACGTCACTGAAATATGAAATGACACTTTTTGGGATATTCTCCAGCCATGTCGACCAATATCAGTCGTTTTATGTAGCTTGTGGCAGAATCTTATTGAAGCGTCATGTATTCTGTTACGTTTAATTGAGAGCAGTCCCAAAGAGCAAAGCTTACTTGGGTTCTATAAAATCCGATTGTAATACCGATAGTATGTAGACTTAAAGAGCAAAGCTTACTTGGGTCCTATACGTATTCTCTCATTCAGCTTTAGCTCCTGTTTGCACTTAACAAAACACTGGCTTTCTCAATAAATCTGATTGTTTTATGGAGGTAAGGATGCTAAGCAAATTACCCCGGCGCTAGACATGTGCTGTCAATATAGGATGGGTACCGATGAAATATTTTTACCCTATTATAGAAGCTTATTTTTAACCCTGGACGGCTTTCGCTATCAACCAACACTGTTGATAAAAAGAGCGAAATTTGGTCAAACATAAAAGAATTATATGATAAAGAGTAAATGAGATTCGTCGATTCGACGAACGGTAACGGGTTAAAGTGATTTAATGGATGTCCTTAATGGACAAAAATGAAGAGTAACCGTCTAGGGTTAAACAACCTTAAATGTGGCACATCCCAACCATAATTGCCATCAAACACTCACTAATTCCTTGTGCCAAGTTTTTTCCACAATCAGTTCTGTGGAATTTTCTTCGAAAAATCACCTTCGAAAACTTATGACTCTAGCGCCCAATCACGAGATCTACAGAGTTGGAAGGAGTCATCTGAATTTAATTGTTGCAGGTTGTAGTCGCCGTAGTCTAGTAGGCAGTGTGTTGGCTTATTAGACGTGAGGCCCACGGTTCAAACCCCAGGTCAGACATCTCCAAACAAAACGAAATTCGAAAAAATATTTCTTAGGCGCCTTCCTCTCAGCAGATTTCTTGCAAAAATTCTGAGAGTAAATAAAATTGCCATGAAAAGTTTCTCAAAAAATCTGTCGTTCGGAATCGTCTTTAAACCTGCCAATCATGTATGAAATTAACGCACACAACATAAGTGGTATGAGAAACTAGGTTGTAATCCTGACCAGGGTTGCATGTACATATGCAGTATGTTGGACTTGATATGGATGCGTCGTGAGATAAGCCCCAACTGCCTGATCATATCTATAACACTGGAGTCGTTCTTCAAATTTCTTTATGATTTTGACAATTCCTTGCTTAGAGTAGTAGGCATACAGCAAAAGTTTTTTTGTATGCATGTTGCAACATGTTTTCTATGCATGCTGTTAACAATTATTGAAGAACGCAAACCACTATTAAAATTTAAAGTGGCAACTTGATCGAAAACCTGAAAACAATTGCCAGTGGCACAGCCAATTTTGGTGTGTATTTTTTTCATGTCTTTTTCATAAAAACTGCTTTAAATTCTGTTTTTTTAAGTTTTTTCTGTTGAGTGTTTTTGTGATTGTTGAGCTTCTGAACAAGATCTATAACAAGTGTTTCTCCTTTTGTAACAACAGCTGTTCAAATTAAAACAATCACTGGTTCAACCGGCAAACAAAAAGAGGTCAACCAATCAAATTGTTCTCGAATTAATTGCGTAACAAAACAGCAAAAAAAAGAAACACATATTCAACTGCATTTATTAAATGCCTGTTAAAAACAGTAATAAAAAACAAGATTTTAAATCATAATCTTTAAATTAAAATTAATTAGAAATTCTCGAAAAAAAAATGTCGAAATGAAGTGATTTTGATTTGTGACCAAAGGTTGGGCATTGTTTTTATGTGCTGACTAGACATTACGTTTACATTTAGAAAGTCTATGATTACAATCGCTTACAAAAAATGGTTACAATTTGAGGTAAAACAAAAAAAAAAAACTGTTGTAATATGGGTGTGCACCTTTCCTTAATTGATTATTTAATAAAAAAGACTCAATGATTTTAAAAACATTTTAATTTGAAATTGAAAGTTTTGAAAAATTGCAACTTTTTTTTGTTTGTAAATCTTGATCCTTTGTTTGGAAATATTGGGCATAACATACAGAAAATTTATTGAAAGCATTGACCGTCTTTAGTCAAGACCTTTTCTTATATTTCTAGCACCATTTGTACCAATGGGAACTTAGTGTTAAAAGGTTTGGTACTAAGATATTGATTCTAAAAATTTAACACTAAAAAAGTTTAGTTCATAAAAAGTAAAGAGTTTGGTATCAAAAAATTTAGTTCCAACAAATTTAGTTCAGAAAATTTAATACTAAAAATTTTGTACTAAAGAAAGTAGTACAAAACATTAAGTAAAGAAGTTATCTACTTAAGTCAAGCAAAAAAATGCTAGAAATTTATATATAAAAATATAGTTCTAAAAAATTTAGTACAAGAAATTTATTACCGAAAACATTGTAATTGTGGTTATAATTCAAACGACGACAATAGGTACTTATTTGAAAAATATTACCCAATTTGGTACTAAAAAATCGGTACGTACATATTTAGTACTAAAAATTAATATTAACAAAATTTATACTAAAAATTTAGTAAAGAAATTGTAAGAATACTAACAAATTTGGAACTAAAAATTAAGTACTAAAAAATTTAATACAAAATTTGGTACTAGAACATTTAGTAAAGACCTTGTAAGAATAATTCTAAAACAAAAATTTAGTACTAAAAATTTAGTGTTAAAAATTTGGTTCTAAAAATTGTACACCAAAACATTTTTACTAAAAATTAAGTAAAAAATTGTAAAAATTGTTAACACAAATATTTCGTACTAAAAATTTATTACCACAGACTAGATACTAAAGATTTTTTACATAAGATATGGTACTAAAAAATTAAGTACTAAAAACTTATTATCACAAATGTAGTAACGAAAGTGTGTGAACGATTAAAGCGATACAAAGTGGTACTAAAAATTCGTTACTAAGGATTTAGTATCAAACATTTAGTACTAGTTATTTGGTATTAAAAATTTATTATACTATACTAATATATATATATATATAAATATATTTATATAAATATAAATAATATATATATAATATATATATAATATAATATTCTATATATATTATATAGTAGTAAACATGGTACAACACAATTTTGTTTAAAAATTAAGTGAAAGATTTGAACACAAAAATATTGTACTAAAAATTTATTACTAAAAATTTCGTAATAAAAACTTTAGTACTAAAAATTTATCACCAAAAATTTAGTACTAAAAATTGAGTAAAGAAATTATGAAAATAATTCAAACACTAATATTTTGTACTAGAAATGTATTGCCAAAGATATGGTACGCAAAAGTTTAGTACTATAAATTAGGTACCTAATAGTTTAGTACTAAAAAAATTTAGTACTTCAAATCCAGTACTAAAAAATCAGTAAAGAAATTGTTATAATATTTACAACGACAAAATCTGGTTCTAAAAATTTAGAAATAAAAATTTGGTACTACAATCGTTAGTACTAAAACTTTATTGCCAAACATTTAGTACTAAAAATTGGGTAAAAAATACCCAACATTTAGCACTAAAATTTGGTACTAAAAATTTATTGCCAAAGATATGGTACTGAAAATTTTTAGTACTGGAAGTTAGGTACTAAAAAATTTAGTACTAAAAATTTAGCAAAGAAATTGTGAAAATAATTACAACAAAATTTTGTATTAAAAATTTAGAACTAAAAGTTTAGTACTAAAAATTTATTAAAGGAATTGTGGCCATAATTCATACACTAAAATTTCCTACTAAAAATGTATTGCCAAAAATATAGTACTAACAAATTTAGTACTAAAAATTTGGTACTAAAAAATTTAGTACTTAAAGTTTGGTACTAAAGAATTTAGTACTAAAATTTAGCAAAAAATTTGAAAATAATTACAATGACAAAATTTATTATTAAAAATTTGGAACTAAAAACTTCGTACCAAAAATTTATTACCAAAAATTTAGTACTAAAAAATTAGTACTAAAAATTCAGTAAAGAAAAAATATAATATAAAATAATAAATAAATAATAAATAACATAAAATCATAATATTTACAACGACAAAATTTGGTACTAAAAATTCAGAAATAAGAGTTTGATACTAAAAACTTTAGTACTAAAAATTTATTACCAAAAATTTAGTACTAAAAATTGAGTAAAGAAGTTATGAGCATGTCACTAAAATTTCGTACCAAAAATTTATTGCCAAAAATATGGTACTCAAAAATTTAGTACTAAAAGTTTGGTACTAAAAAATTAATGCTAAAAATGTTATAACAAAATTTATTACTAAAAATTTAGTACAAAAAAATTTAGTACCAAAAATAAACTAAAGAAATTGTGATATTTCCTTTTCATTTTTCTTCGCAACTAGAATAGTATAATATGGACATAGTTTCAATAATTTCTGTTCGTTTTTTTGTTTTGTTTTTTTTTTCTGCAAATGTCACCAGTTCATTAGAACTCAAAACTTTTGCACGACAAATTTGTTAATTAATGCACACCGGTTGTGAGTAAGTTATTCAAAACTTCCCAGATTATACACGTTTTCACACATACTCCACTAAGAGGAGGTAATTTATGCCAAATTCACATTGAATTTGAGGCAACAACAACGACAAAAAAACACGTCACTTGTAAAAATATCACACAATTGTGTGGTAATTTATTGCCATCAAACAACAGTCAACGGCAAAGACGCCTACAAGCAAGAAAAACTTGCATAAAAAAATAGAAGAAAAAAGAAAAAAACTTAACCAACCAACCTGATTTTATTAACCTACAAAAATGTGGCACCAATACACTTGGAAACAAAAAAAAAAAAAAACCTGCAACCCGATATGAACAAGTGCTGCCTATGTGCATGCCTGCCTGCCACCTAACCAACCTAAAACTGTGTCAATGTACATACGCGTACGTACGCAATGGCAACTTTGACAATCAAATTCAAAAACTCTTGGACAAACGGACGGACGGACGGTGTGATGCATACTAAGAAATTGAAATCAAACGAGAGAATAAGGGGAAAAGAAAGAAAAACGAGCCAAAAAAAATCGTATAAAAGGATATGCGATACGTTTGACACGTTTTTAAATGGTTTTACAACAACAGCTACAACAACAGCTACAACAACAACAAAGAGCAAATGTTTTTAATATTCATTTCATTATGAAGTTAAAGAAGAAAGAAAAAGAAGAAAGAAAAAAACGTAGAAAAAGAGCAGAAACAACAATAAAAAAACACTTTAAAACTGGTTCATGTCGTTAGAGATTATTGGGAAGCTTTTACTTTCGTTTACGGCAAACATAACCTAGATTTTGATGGTCTATACTTAGATTTAAAGTTGTTAACGTTGTTATCGTTTATGTTGTTGCTATTGTTGTTGTTGTTATTGTTTTCTTCAATTTCTAAGTGACTGAAATATTTATTCATGCTTCATACTGGTTTTTGTTATTACTTTTGTTGGAAAGTGTAATAAAAATAGCCAACAAGCCAGGCAGTTTAAGTGGCATTTTTTTTGTATTGAGATGAGTCGTAAACGAATACGTGTTATGCTACAATTCCGTACAAAAAAATATATTGTAATTGGTTACCTGTTAAGTGCTCTTAAAACTGGCGTGGTAGCAAGTTTGCCGGCTATTAAGAACCTTTCGTCTGAAACGTTTTATATTTAGGACAGAGTTTGACGTTTGCGAATATGGATCGTTTAACAAGCGAACACCTCGTGAAATTAAGAGGGACTTATACGTGACTATTAACAAGCGCTTAATAAGCGAACACCACTTAAGAGTAGCAGGGCCTCATACGTGACTATTTTTCGACCATCAAGGAATGGCTATGGTCATCTTAATCATGCCTCATCCCTGACTCGGCTCTAAACTATAGGCGACTTTAAACTGTAGGTCCCGGTAGGTAGGTAGGTAGGCAGAAGTGGCTATCAACTCGATGGAGGCATGAGCGTACACACTTAAGCCGCACACGGGGCCCATTGTGGTACTACAGTTTCACATTCTCCCCTAGTCCAGCAACCGCTCGGAGTTTCCGATGAAGCGACTCAGACTGCCACCGTCCACACAAGACTGCCACTGTCCACGGAGACGACTTTAAACTGTAGGTCCCGGTAGGTACGTATGTAGGTAGAACTGGCTGTCCTCTCGATGGAGTCAGGAGCGTACACACTTAAGTCACACACGGGGCACATTGTGGTACTACAGTTTCACATTCTTCTCTAGTCCAGGAACCACAGCTTCCGATGAATCGACTCAGACTGCCAATGTCCACACAAGACAGTTCACTCATATCCTTCATGTACTAGGCACCCAGGTGCCTCTTTCCCTTCCTACCAAGTGCACAGTAGGTGAAGAACAGTCTCACCATCCTCCTCATCTCCACAGCTTCTGCAGAAATCATTTACAAGGCGTCCATGACCAACACGCCTCGCATGCGTTCCTATAATACAATGCCCCGTAATAACGCCGATAACAGTGCTGAGCCTACTTCCTCTTATCCAGCCTTGGAGAGATTTTCTGCGCCGTTCTGCCCATGTCCGAAGCTCCCCGTGTCCGAAGCTGCCCGTCTATTATTGACAAGGTCCTCAACTGCATTGTCAATTATAAGCTTACAGGTACCCAAAGGACTCCTTAATGTAGAGAATTCATCAGAGAGTTCAATGGTCGTGCCCCTTCCGGCCAGTTCATCCGCTTTACAGTTACCGGTAATGTCCCTATGTCCCGGTACCCATATGATATAGACATCTATCGAATTGCCACCTCGTTAAGACATCTGCGACAGTCGTATAGCGTCCTGGAATATAAAATCAACGCACACAACATAAGTGGTGGGATAAGTTAGGTCGTAATCCTGACTGAAGGATTGTAACGACCAATTATGTATGTATGTATGTGAATACATGTCGCTTCAATAAGATTCTGCCACGCGCTATACAAAACAATCAATATTGTCCGATATGGCTTGAGAAGATTCCAGAAAGTGTCATTACTAGTGTGACAAGTGACGTCATATGTCCATCTAGGTAAAGCGATTTTGAGGCTTAGGACGTATTTTATGTAAGGTTACATTGGAGGTCTCGTCAACGCGGATAATTCCTTCAGGTTGAATAATTTGTAGGGTAATATATGTTATTACAAGTTATTGTCGAGATACCGTCCGAAATGTGTGAAAAATTGTTGGAACCCTAACTGACAAGGATTGACTACTGCAAGCAATGTAGAGGACATACATATGACCCAGGAAATAAAAGTCCCATTGAACTGTACGTGTGTTTTATTTAACTTGACTTCTGATAATCCGTTACGGTTTATAAATATTTTATTTGCTAAGAAAACTTCAAAATTATTATCTTAATTGCTACTAAAGAATCCAAGTACCAAATTTTGTTTTGGTACTAAAACAAATAAGTACTTATGTAAGTACGTATCCCTGGCTACAAATCTACTTTAAAAACTCAACTACAAAATACAATCATATTCTTTTTTACCTGCAACAAAGTGTTGAATATTCCTGTAGTAATTCATGCAATTGTTCAAACTGCACCCATCCATCCATTAGAGGCAAATGGTTCAACCATTTTAGGTTACCGCCTCTTTTTTCCATCATTCATTACCATTTTGTGATGAAATTAAGCAACAAATTTTGTTTTCAATTGCTTTGATCGTAGCCAGTATTTACTTTTCCTGTAAAACGTGACATTTTGCAAGACTTTTCTTTAAAAAGCCGTTTTTCTTTAGTCATTCATTCATGCCACATAGCTGGCTGATGTCATATTCTCCAATGAAGCCGCATAACAAATATGTTGGCATTTGAAAAATCACTTGCAATGTTGCATCATTCTTTAGAGACATGCATCCTCGGCATGTTGCTGTTAATGAAGAAAAAATCCAATAAAAGTGGCAACAAGTTTGGAAAAATACCGGGTTCGGGCAACTATTTTTTAATATTTTAAAATTATTTCACTAGGTTTGCCTAACAACTGTTTCTTTTTTCCCCTTTCGTTTTAGCCTTCTTTTCACAATCAATTTCGCCGCCAACTGAATAACCAACAACAAATCTTTGGTGCTGACATCCATCAACATCAGGGACAATCACGTCCCCAGCAGGGTTTGTTCTTGCAACAAGCGCCCAGTGTTGAAGTCCCTCTACCGCACACACAGCAGCAACAGCAAAGACATCGTTTCTCGAATCAACAGCCACAAACGTTGCAACATTTCCAGAACAACAACAACAACAATAATCAACAGCAATTCCAAAGAGGTCCACCACCACCAAACAACAACAACAACAATGTGCCACATTATCAGCCGCAACAGCCACAACATTTCCAACATCCACAACAGCAACAGCATGGACCACCACCACCGCCACCTGGACCACCACCATCTGGACCCGCCTCATTGGATTTGCATCAACAGAATTTCTTAGCCTTGCGTAACTTTGCCAGTCAACAAGTGGGTCCCCAGCAATCATTGCCACAAAGATCGTACAACAACAAGCCGTTCCAAAACGGACCGCCTCCCTACTCTACATTGCCCAATGAAGCCTATCAACAGCAAACCCAGCCACAAACCTTCCCCGGCGTTCAGCAACAAATTTTGCCACAAACTCAACAAAAGCCGCCCATACCAGCACCCGTGCCTACTTTCCAAACACATGCTGCTCCTCAGAAACCCTACTCCACACAACCGCAATTCTTTCCGCAACAACAGCAACAACCACAACAGCAGCTTCAGCTTCAGCCTCAGTTGCAGCAGATACCCACCACCCAACAGACTTTCCTGCCACAAAATCAACAGAAATTGTCACAGCAACAACAGCAGCAACAGCAGCAGCAACAATATCTATTGACACCCACATTGGGTTTGCCAGTGCCCACTTTGCCGTTTGCAAATGTACAATCCACCGCCTTTCCCAATGTACAACACCAGCAGCAACAGCAGCAACAGCAACAGCATCAGTTGCAGCAACAACAGCAAACACAATTTGGCCAGCAACAGTTCTCCAATCCGGGACAACAACCGGCCCAATCCCCTGATCAGGAGTACAAGCACAAGTTGATACAAAAACACGAGCAATTTGTGCAAAAGCAATACGAAAAGTCCCAGAATAAAGTGAAGCAACAACATGTCGAGTTCTTAGCCAAGCAACAAACCATTAAGCAACAGGTGTTGCCCACTATTATAGGTCAACCACAGCAGCAGCAGCAGCAACAAAATCAACAACAACAACAGGTATACATACAGCAGCAACAACAGCACAACCAACAACAACAACAACAACAACAACAGTTCAATTATGTGCCCAATGTGCGCAGTAGACCTGTAGGCGCCTCCGAATTGCCTTCCTTTGCCTCGGCAATACAAAAATACTATCAAGAGCATCCCACCACTACTACGACCACCACAACTACCAGCACCACAACTACTACACCCTCGACTACCACCCATAAAATACACTCTAAGCCGGTGCACAATCACAATCATTTTAAGGCCGATCCTGGTAAATTTGGCCAGAAGACAGTTGCCAAGAAGCCGGTGAAAACCTTTGGACGTGATGAACTGCTTAAACAGCTTAAGGCAGCCTTGGCTGAACAGCCACAAAAGGATTTGGGCAATACTACCTATGAAGAAATGGATCTGGTATTACCGAATGGAGAAAGAGTGCAAGTTATACGCACCACCGATCCCAATTTGGTTAAGGGCCAACAGGCCTACACACAGGATCAGTTGCAAAGCTTGTTTGCCGAGCATGGCGTGAAAAAGACCACCCTAGCTGATGTAGCACCAGACACCAAAAAGGATTTGATATTGCCTGGTGGCGGAAAAGTACAAATATTGAGGTCCCCTAATCCCGAAGAAGCTGTGGATCCTGATAACTTACCGGGTGGCTTGGATTTAAGCAATTTGGCTTCCTTGTATGGTGGCAGTGTGGAGGGTGTAAGCAATGGAGCCAATAGTATAGCCAGTTCAGCGGTAATACAATCCGATTCCGATGAGCCTCCCTCTTTGGAAGAGTTAGCCAAGAGAGGCTTAATACCCGAGGGTTATGAAATTGAGGGTTTGAGTTCGAAACCCAAGCAACAACCAAAACCCGCACCCACTTTGCCACCGAAAAAGAAAGCCACTTATGTTTATCTGGAAGAGCAAGCCGATGGCAGTTTTAAGATCCAAGGTGTTAAGGCCAATGGTGAAAAGGAAACCAAACAAACGGGAGCCGAAGTGGAAAGTATTTTGGAACGTATACGCAGCGGTGATATAAAGCTGCCGCCCTCTGTGACCAGGTTAACACTGCCCAATGATGAGATCGTGGAAATACATTCCGGGAATATTGTAAAGACTACAGAGAAACCTACAACCACTACAACAACCACCACTACCACCACTACTACTACCACGCCCAAACCCACTACCACTAGGGCCACTACCCATAGGTACTATACCTCTAGGAATACGAACTCATATCACCATTCCACCACAACGCCATCACCTTATGTGCAAAGGGCTGCATCTAGCACCACTAGACACTTTGACGATGGCCAATACCATCGTAGTACTACAGTGTCACCACGCTATACCACGGTACCTACCGCTGCGCCTAATCACAACCAATCGCCTTTGTATACCACAGTAACAGAAAGACTTACCGAAACCACATTGGAACAGGCAGAACAACCCCATCAATACTCCGATGCTATAGTACAAGAAACTGAACATCAAGACAAGGCTTCCGGAGTTGATAGCTCATCGTCGTCCTCTTCTTCGAGCCCATTAAATGACTCCCACTTGTCTTCAACAGCGGCTTCAGCAAATCCCAGTGATGACTTAATCCAAATACTAAAGTCCAATGGCTTATATGCCATGGCCAAATACTTAAGACAATCGGGCTTGGATAGCATATTGAATGAGACCGGACCCTATACCATATTTGTGCCCACCGACAAGGCCTTTAAGAATTTATTGGTGCAATTGGGTGGCCCAGAACGTGCTGAAGAGAAATTCAAAGCCAATCCCAGGCTATTAAGTGGGGTATGTTCGGAAATTTTTTAAATCAAATTGAAAGCTTTTTCTAGAAAGCTTTTTTCTTTTCCTTAAAACTTTCAGCTTTTATTGCATCATGTTATACCAGGAGCTTTTGAAATTGCCACTTTACAAGATGAGATGACAGGCGTTTCCCTGGCAGGCACCCAATTACGGGTCAATCAATACAATATGCACGATCAGGAATGGAATGATGTAACGGTAGGTTTCCATAATTTGTAGGGAAGCTTTAAAGCTTATAAAGCTTTTCAATTTTTACTTTCAGTTGACCACTATTAATGGTGCCATGGTGGTATTGAATAAAAAAGATATTAAAATACCCCAAGGCATAGCCCATGCAGTAGATCGTGTTATGTTCCCCTTGCCGGTGGGAGATCTCTTGCAAACTCTACAGTCGGATAGAGAAAATCGTTTCTCCACATTTTTGAAAATCTTATACGCCTCTGGCCTATCGGAAAAACTACAAAGTAAAGGTAAGTTATTTTGCTTATACGCTTTTAGAAAGCTTAAAAGCTTTACAAGCTTTTTTTTTGTTGCAGGCATTAAGACATACACGGTATTTGCCCCGGTGGATAAGAGTTTCTCGGATTTGGAATCGGATACTTTGGAAAAACTATTGAATGACAAGGAAGCTGCCGAAGAGTTTGCCATGAAACATATTGTTCCTGGTACTTTATTCTCTGCTGGCATGAGATTCTATCAGGTTAAGGATTCGTTGCTTACCGGCAAGACTGTTATCTTGCAAAAGACCTCAGCGGGCAAAATCAAGGTTAATGACACGCAAATGATTGCCTCTAATATACCAGCCACTAATGGTGTCATACATGCCTTGGATGGTGTGCTGGCGTGAGCTTTTGCTGAAAAGCTTTGAATATCATTAAACAATAACCTTCATTAGTTAAGTTTCGCTCTCTCTCTTAAGTACCGTTATGTTTTCTTATATTTTCCCTTCACAATCATAGAAAATTTATTGAATTTATACGGCCTTAGCTTATCTCCTTAGCCTATCTTAAGTTATGTTTGGAAATCTTGCCAGTTTTCTTTCCTTTTTTTTTTTTGTTCGCGTATAATGGTTGAAGGTGCTTCCAAGAACCTTTTCGAAGCTTTTGGAATACTTTAAGTAATAAAAACAATAACAACAAAATCCTTAGGTGCTTCCCTTAAAGAAAACATTTGAAAGAGATCTTGAAAGACATTTTTCAAAAGCTTACCAGTCATGTCAAGCTTTTTTAAAAAGTCATGAGAAAAAAAAGTAAAAAAGAAGGATCAGAAGAACGAGATTAAAGTTTAATTCCAATACTGTGTAGTTTAATTATTTATTTGGCATTGAAATCATTTTGTTTTATTTTTATTTTTTATTTTTTATTTTTAATTTTTAATTTTTAATTTTTAATTTTTAATTTTTAATTTTCAATTTTTATTTTATTTTTTTGAAACGAAATTGTTTTTTTTTCTATCTTTTATTGTAAATAAATTTTGTAATTCAAAAAACACCTACGAATTGTTTTAGTTTTTAAGTAAAAATTATAAAAAAAATAAAAACATTATTATAAAACGATTAATTATTGTATATTTTATAAATAAATTTTAAATAAAAATTAATAAAAAAAAATAATTTTTAAAAACAAAATATTCCTCCAAATGGATTTGAGACGAAAGCAATTTTAAGGGCCATTATTAAAACTTGGCTTTAAGGAAAGGGAGGATTTTAACGGGCAGATAAATTGTTTTCCGTTGTTATGAGTACCCAATAAGATAGAAGTTATCGTTAAGCTAAAGGGAGGATCATCATACCTTTAACATTTAAAGGTCACTTTATGTTTGAACTTGCCATATTATATATTATTTTCATTATAGCAACTTCAAATTTAAACAAAATGAGCGTTAAAAAAAACTTGTATAATTGATCAGTTTTATCGACATTGCTCCGGCACTGCCATATTTTTCAAAAATTTTATCTGTAAGTTGTAATAACGAAACTAAGTTAAAGGTAACTTTACAGTTCCCTTTAGCTAAAGGTACCTTTAACTAAACCCGAGTTTAACGACAAGTTGTAATAATGGCCCTAAGAGAACTTAAGACTTTGAAGAAATCTCCTCTTTAAATATCTTCCACTTAAAGTATTGACGGTGTAAGTCGAACATGAAATTGCTGGCAAATAACTAGAGAGTCTCAGAGATAAGGGTGGCTATTGCGCATGCTGTTCATAGCACTAATGATGAGGTTATCCCCTTACAGGTGCTTGTTTAGAAATCAGCAATGAATCGTTTTTTCGCTACTCATAAGCACTCTTGAAATTTTGAATATAAGTGAGTCAACAATATTGAAATTTAACTCCTCTCTGATTCATTCGTACTCATTACAACGTTGATTTATAACTACAGGTTGCAATGAGTATGCGTACAACATTAACATCAAACTCATACCATTCGCAATATGTTTGATTCATAAGCCCATTCATTCAGATTCATTACTTTAGAGAAATACTTACAATACCTATAAATGGTTTCGAATGACTCGAATCATTCATAGAAATTGATAGTCTTAGTTGTTGCATTTACAAAAAAAGAAAAAAGACACGTACGCGATTCGTACTTATTTTGTGGTTCGTGTATATTTTGAGTTATGAAGAGTCGAAATCAACAACATCATACGTGTTGTCAAGTATGAATATGATGAGTACTTCAGCATACCGAACACATTTGAGTCATCAGAACAAAAGTCCTCAGTTGTAATCCCAAAATCAAACCTCTCGTCGCTTCGGTCGAAAGCTTTCCAATATTGCAGCTTGCCATAGTCCAGATTACAATTTAAATCCATTGTACCCTTAATGTGCCCCTATTCCAATAGAACGTCAGAGGAGAGTGAACAGAGTTTAGCTAATGACACTTAAGTTGGAGTAGAACAGATTGTATTGATGATCAGAACAGTTGATTAGCTACGCACCCATTTTCAACAGTCGGTAATGATACCTATATTTTCGCACCGTCGACCACTCGTGATAAGCATAAAAACATAAACGTGATAAAAGCTGTAACGCGAACTGATAGATACACGGTCTTAATTTCCAAATATACCTCACGGCCCCGTTACCGGTATAAAACCCTATGATCACTCTTCTTCCGCTCTGCTTACATTATCTGTCTTATATTAACGTTCAGCGTCAGTTTACTGCCCATAAAAAGCGGGCCTATTTATTATTTTTCAATTTAACCATTTCAAACTCAATATGAAGGTTTAAGAAGCATTGGAAGATTTGCAGCTGCATAGTGACGCTACAAACCAAGTTTTAACATATGGTTGTTGGCTTAGCTAAAATTATATCATGAAATGTTACGTATAGATGGCAGCACTAATGAAAACTAAACTAATTTTTGACAGGAAAATACAAAATATCAACATAGGAGGCTTATTTGAATTGAATTTGAAAATTTTGGAAAATAAATTCAAAATTTAATAAAAAATTATGCGGAAATCAATTAATGAGCGTCTGTAGGATAAAATTTCTGAATTCTTTAGTAAATTAAAAAATATGTAATTTTTATTGTAGGAGGCCTATTTCATATTAAAGCATAATATTTATTTATTTATTAATTGTAATACAAATACAAATTATATTCTAATTACATACGAGCGGAGTAACTTTGACCATATGCTCGGTGTAGTGTCACAGACCAGAGTTTCTGGTGGGAATCGAACACACGGTCCTCTAGACTACCAGGGCATCCTATAAGCATTATAAATAATATATGACTCATATAAAATTTTCATAAATTTGCAATTGAATGCTTATTTGTGTTTGAGATTGAAGGCTTTTTTTTATTGAGGATTTCAAAAGAAATTTGCAATTGTCCAGAAATAACTTGATTTCGTAATACAGGATGTCATAGTATGACTCTGTAAGAGTTCTGACGGATGCCTCTATGGCGGAAATTTGTACTGGCAAGTGGTAATGTGATAGGAGTTACATACCTGCACTGGAGCTGTAATCATGCATTAGAAGCTTTAATACTACTAATAGCCCATTTACACTACAGCGAAATCTAGTAGATTAGATTTCAAATCTTGCTCAAAATCTAGATCGTTTACACTGGATTTATTTGACAGTAGCAAGATTTCATTTTAATAACAAAAGCAGCTGACTGAAATTTAAAAGAAAATAATATTTCCAAATTTAGTTTAATACCAAACAAAAATGAAAAATATAGGACATTAAGCATATATATAGGTAATAATATATAAATATTAAACCGCACTTTAATACAGGTTCGTCATGGGTCATTCTGGGAGCAAGATGTTGCTAATATTTCATATGATATGTTCATCGAAAAGCCGCTAAACTTTTCATTTGTTATGTTTAACCTCTTCAGGGACGATTTTTTATGGTGACAAAAAATGATTAAATTTTGTTTTCTTTTTAAATTATTTAATTTTATTTAAATAGGAATTCAGAAAACAAAAAACAATGAAAATTCACAAAAAGGAATAACGTCCAGATTTGTGGTCACTGAGCGTTAATGGTAATTTATGTGTGATATGATTTCATACATACATTCCGGGCATATCAGGCATATATATTCTTAACATTTCTCACAAATGTAGTGAGTTCGTCTTACACAATTTTTGTCGTGACATCTGGGGGGATTTTTCAGTTCCTTGTATTTAGGATAATGACCTATACCGTCCAGTCAAATTCCAGGATTGACTTTAGTCCAGATTTTTTTAGATTTTTTAGGTAGTGATAGTAAAACTTATTATATTAAACATATCTGATATTATTTTTTTTCAAATATTAACGATTTCTTGATATAATCCAATAAAACAGATTGCCGAAGAATTATTTCACGTTTTTTTATGTATCTATGCATCGGAAATAATATCTTCAGTGCAAGCAAACGGTAAAATGTTTACTTCTCTTGTTGGAGGATTTGGTAGTCAATAACTTACTATAAAATTTTTGTTTTTTTATTATTATTATGATTATGATTATAAAAAATTAAACGTCCACATATGTGGCCAAGGGCGTGAAGAGGTTAAAGCTTTAGTTTTGTTTTTAAATTGAAATGTCATTTTTTCCTGCTCAGCGTTGTATTTTTAAGTACTATTTGGCAAAACACATAGTTGCATTTCTATTTTTACTAGATTTTGAGTAGAGTTTTCCGAAATCTACTAAATCAGTAGATTTTGTTTTGTATGGGAAATCTTGTTAAAATCAACTAGATTTGGCTCGAAATCTCATAAGTACTAGATTTCGCTGTAGTGTAAATGGGGTATTAGACTCACTACTAATCAAGTAGTCGATTGACTTGGAATTGGAAACATTTTTTGTGGGAAGAAGCACGAGCGTCTCACATCAGGGTGATGTTAAACAAATGTTGAGATGAGCTAGGCATTCACAGGAACTTAATTGTTACGATTGGAGTTGCATTGACGCCATAGCTGCTGTGTTACATACATACATACATACATAATTGATCATTACAACCTTTTAGTCAGGATTACGACCTAGCTTTTCACACCACTTATCTTGTGTGTGTTAATTTTACACATTAGTGGCGTTAAAAAGTCGATTCTGATGACAGATTTTTAAAGAAACTTTTCATTGGAATTTTATTTTAACGCTCATAGTTTTTGGCCAGAAATCTGCTGAGAGGAAGTCGCCGAAGAAATATTTTTTTAAACTTCGTTTTAACCGGGGATTTGAACCGTGGCCTTACGTCTAATAAGCCAACACACTACATACTAGACTACGACAAATTACGAACAGCGTGCACTAGCTTATAAGAGCAACAAAACTCAACAAGAAATCTGGAAGCCCGTATATTATTTTATAAGATCACAGTACTCCAGCTATTGGTGGCCTATTTAACTAGTTAGTCATTGAAATGAAACTCTATTTTGTTTACATTTAATTCATAAATTCATTATTTATTTTTCTTTTATTTATTTATTAAATCGATTTTTATTTTTTTTTTAATTTTTGTTTTTTTTTTATTTTTTTTTTAATACTAATTAATTAATATTTGACAAATATCGAGTTGTTTTGTATGTGTTTGTTTTTTAATTTTTTTCGTTAATAATTTGTTTTTAATGCTATTTAAACAGCATTTAAGGATTTTACAATTAAAAATTTTTTCATATTTTTTTTTTCAAATTTTTAGACAAAATTTTGTTGTTTGTTTTTGTAATAAATTTTAAATATACATTCTTACGAATTTAAAAATACAATAACTTTCGGTTTTTTTTGTTGTGTGTGTGTATGTCTGTCTGGTATATTTTCAATATTATTTTGATTATTTTTCTTCTTCATTTTCTTTAAATATTTATGCGGTTTTTGTTTTCTTCGATTTTTTTATTTTTAATTAGTTTTTAAGGACTATTTTTAAAAATTTAGTAAATTCTAAAAAGTTGTTTTTTTTTTGGTTTTTGGTTTTATTATATTATTTTAGTTTTAATTTTAAATATATTTATTAATTAGAGAACATTTTTTATTTAAATTATTTATTTTATTTATTAATGCTAACTTTTTATTCTTATTTATTTAGTTAATATGAACAAAAATTAAAAAATAAATAAATAAATAAATAATTTAAAAATAATCAAAAAAATTCATATTTATTAAAAGAACAAATAAAACTTAATAATAAACAATAAAAAAAAATTAAATATTAACTTAAATGCCAAGAAATATATAACAAAACAAATATAATGTTTAATTATAATCAAATTAAAAACCAAATTGTGTATGTAAAAAATATAATTAAATATTTTTAATTCCTTTTTTAAATTTTAATTCAACAAATTTAATTTAAAAAAATATTTTTTAAATTAAACTTTAAAAATTAAAAAAAAAACTCATAATATCCTGCCATAAAAAATAGTCTTCAAGAGAGCCTTCAAATTAGTTGTGAAATTTTAAACAGAATTTTTAGAACGTGAAAGTCTTATGCTCACATTTAGTAGACAAGTTTAGAGGGAAGTCAAACGTCAGGATCTAATAAATCTTAAACGAATTAGCAGTTTACAGCAACATTTTTGCACTTAAAAGAGACTTCAGTTTATAGGCTCTAACTGTCCGTTACAACCCTTTAAATCAGAGTTAAAGGATTTACAGATTGTCATGGAATCTGAACAATAGATTTGAAAGGCATTCTGAGGGCAGTTAGCTCTACTCCTCAAAACTTTTCTTTTGTTTTCAAAATGTCAGAGCCACACTATTTATAGATTATAGATAATGGATCCACTTTATTATATCCGATGTACATATAAAATTAATGTGTTACAGTCTGAGTAATTCATCAATGCCTGTAACACGCAACTTTAATTTTAGACAGTAGCGCTGTATAGAACCGACAAAAGAAACTGTACATTTAAAAAAATATACACTAATAAATTACCGTTATTTTTATTTTAAAATTCTTCATTACCAGTTTTTAAAATTAAAAAAAAATACAAAAATACAAAAAAGTGATAAAAGTTAAGTTTGGTGATTGTTAGAATTATTTTCATAGTGTACAGTTTCTTTTGACGCTAACTGTACCTGTATGGAATTAACATTTTAAGTATGATATTTGGAATTTTTTAATCGTACTTTTTTTACTACTTCTTTAAATTTCTTTAAAATACACTCTTACCTAAAAACGAGTTGTGATTCTCAATATGATACCTAAAGGTTTTAAAAATAATACGTGTCCTGATAATATTCAGAAGACAACTTCTGTTCAAATATCTTCGAAAGAAACTTTTTTCATGAAAACTTTCTAGCTGAAGTTTAAACATGGGGTTATTGCCTAGTATGCCTGCGAACAGGATTGCGGCCTAACTTTTCTTAGTACTCATATCGTGTGGAGTTACAAATTGGAAACGCTAACTATGAGAAGCTATTTCAAGTCAATAGCTTACTTTTGGAACTCCTGCCAGAATACCATTAAATAAGCTGATAGAAAGAATTAAGATCTGACGAGAAAAAATTATTTTCTAAGAGGAAAAATGTTAGCAGTTAGTTCCATAACATAGCTATACAAGAAAGATTATAGTTTTGTAAAATCGGTAAGATTTTCTATGAAGTTTAAAGGATTGTTTTTTGGCGTCATGAAATTTCTTAGACTTGTGGAATTTGTTATAGAAATATATTTTTTTAAACATGCCTTGAACATTTCTGTCTAAAAAGATGAACAAATATTTTTAAAGCTAAAACGTTTAAAGTTTTGGAAAAAAAATTTCCATTTAAAATTCAGACAAAAATGGGGAAATATTAACGAAAAATTGAAAAAATTCCTAAATTAATGGAAAAATAAAATAATATTCAAAAAAAATTTGAAAAAAATATAAATAAATTAAAAAATTAAAAAAAAATATATTTAGAAAATGAATTCCTCAAAAATCAAACAAAAATATAAAAAAATAATGAAAATAATTAAATTTTTAAATGAGAAAATTAAAAAAAAATTTATTTGTTCTTAAAAAAAAATTTTAAAATTTGAAAGAACATGGAACTAAAAAGAAAAAAATTTAAATTAAAAAAAATAAAACAAAAAAAATTAAAAAAAACAAAAAATAATGAAAATAATTTAATTTTTAACTGAGAAAATCAAAAAAAAATTTATTTGTTCTTTAAAAAAAAATTTAAACTTGTAAGAACATGGAACTAAAAAGAAAAATAATTTAAATTTAAAAAAAATTTTAAAAAATAAAACAAAAAAAAATTTATTTCTCAAAATAAAAATTAAAAAAAAAACTAAAAAATGAAAATAATTTAATTTTTAACTGAGAAAATTAAAAAAAATTTAATTGTTCTATAAACATTTTTTAAACTTGAAAGAACATGGATCAAAAAAGAAAAAAATTTAAAAAAAAACCAAAAAAAGTTAATTTCTCAAAATAAAAATTAAAAAAAAACAAAAAATAATGAAAATAATTAAATTTTTAACTGAGAAAATTAAAAAAAAATTATTTGTTGTATCAAAAAAAACTTTAAAACTTCAAAAAACGTGGAATTAAAAAAATTTTAAATAACAAAAAAAATTATTATTTAAAAAATTAATTTGTCAAATTTAAAATTTAAAAATAGAAAACAAAAATATAAAAAAATAATGAAAATAATTTAATTTTTAATTGAAAAAATTATAAAATATCCATCTAGATATTAAAAAAATTTTAAAACTTGAAAGAACATAAAACAATATTATTTTTTTTAATTGAAAACAACGAATAAATTAAAAAAAAAAATAATTAATCAAATTTAAAAATAAAAAAAAACAAATACATATAAAAAAAATTTAAAACTTGAAGGATCTTAAAGAAAATAATTTTTTTTAATTGAAAACAAAACGAATAAATTAAAAAAAAATAATTCCTCAAATTTAAAAATTAAAAAAAAAACAAAAATGTAAACAAATAATTAAAATAATTTAATTTGTAACTGAAAAAATTATAAAATATCGATCTAGATATTAAAAATATTTTAAAACTTGAAAGAACATAAAACATTTTTTTTAATAAAAAAGAAGAAAAAATAAAAAATAAAATTCCTCAAATTTAAAAGGAAAAAATATCACAAAATTATAAAAAAAAATAATGAAAGTAATTTAACTTTCAAAAGAAGAAATTTACTTTCAATGAATTTCTTAATGAAACTTTAATTTTCTTTCGATAACTATTTCTCGTTTTTCTTTTTCTTTTTTTATAATTTTTTTGTTATATCACCCTGTGTTGTATTTTTTTAATTTTTAATATATTTTTGTAATTTTTTTCTTTTTTGTTATAAAAAATTATAAATTTTCCGTCACTGTTAAACATAATTTCATTTTAAAATGCATTTCTTTCAAATTTTAATTTTTAATTTTAAAAATTCGTGTTCGTTTAAAAAAAAATATATTTTTAACACTTAATATTAATAAAAAAAAATATTTTTTTTGAATATAAATAAATTAAAACAAAAACTATATTTATAAAATATAATAATAAAAAAAATAATGAATTTTATTTTGTTTTTTTTGACTATTTTGTTTTAATGGTTATTTATTCTTCTGGTTTTTTTGGCTTATTTTAATTCTATTGATTTGTAAGGTTAAAGGGGGGGGGTAGGAGCTTGTTTATTGTTTTCTTGTAATATGATCTGCTGGATTAAATATTTTTTTTGGTTGTAAGAATAATAAAATTGTAGTGTGGATTATTTTTAAATATTTTTTTTGTTTGGTTTTTATTGTTGTTGTAGCTATTGTTTATTGTTTATTTAAATATTTAATAGTGGTTTCTGCTTGTTTTTTTTTATATTTAAATTGTATTTTTTTTTTAAGTTGTAACGGAAGAATTGTTTAAAGTTTTTCGCATTTTGAAGTTTGAATAGAGTTTTTTGGGTTTTGCAAAATTTAAACACCTTTTAAAAGTGTTTAAATTATTGTTGTTTTTGGTTGTTAATGATTAAATATTGACTATTTTAGTTGTAATTAATTTATAAATTTTTTTATTTTTTTTAAAAAGTAAAGTTTTATTGGTTTTTTAATTCAATCGTTTGTTTGTATTTGACTATTGGTTTTTTTTGTTAAGTTAATAATTCGTTATACGTTACGCTACGTTACGTTACGTTACGCTACGTTAGATTAGTAATATTTTCTTAAGCATTTTGTATACAATAATAGGAACCACCCTTATGAGTTTCATTTTATAAACTTTAAAGGGTTTTTGTTTTGTTTTCTGTTAAAAAAAACGAATTAAAACTTAAAAATTAATTGTAAAAAGCTTCATTAAAAATAAAAAAATAAAAATAAATAAAAATAAGAAATAAAAAATAAAAATTCATTTAAAAATCATTTTGTTGTTGTCTATGATTCATGAGCCATACCTCCTCCATCCATTTGGCTAAAACCCACACTTACTGTTGCTGCACCAGCAGTTGCTCCACTTGGTCAGCAGTGCGCAGCAGAAAGGCAGCACTCTCTCGATAGGCCGATATAACCTGGCGTGCCGCTGTTATCTCATTGGGACTCAACTTGTGTGGCAACAATGGTGGTGGCCTCACGACATTAATGTCCATGTTGTTGTTATTCAAGCTGCCCAGTTGAGGTTGTTGTATTTGTATCTGTTGCTGCTGCTGCTGTTGTTGTTGTTGCTGCTGTTGTTGTTGCTGTTGCAGCAGCTGTTGTTGTTGTTGCTGTTGTTGCTGCTGTTGTTGTTGCTGTTGCTGTTGTTGTTGTTGTTGCTGCTGCTGCTGTTGGGCCTGTTGTTGCAGTTGTTGCAGCTGTTGTGTTGCCGTAGCCAACACACTAGTGCTCGGCACAATGTTGCCATTGTTCAGATTTGTATTCACGTTCAATTGATTTAGCGTTGCCAGTGTGTTAATATTTTGTGCATTATTATTATTGTTGTTGTTGTTATTATTCATCGTATTTATGGTATTAATTGTGGTGGAGGAGGTAATGGGCGTATTAATAGTGGAGGAGGAAGGCTTCATGGAAAGATCTGTGGGTGTAACTGAAAAGAGAAAAAAAGTCGTTTTTTTTTTAACAAAAATGTCTCCAAAAAAAGCTTGTCTCCCCAACTTACCATTGCCCAAAGTGCCTACACCCGGAAAATAGGCTGGATATGTGGGCGTACGACCCGCCACCGCTGCAGCCGCTGCTGCCACAAATGGTGAGGCTGCACTAGGCGATGTAAAATCGGTTGGTCTGTACAAAGGACTTGTAGCTGGCATGCCAGTCAATACGTTTGTGTTGCCATTTGCTCCGCTATTACCATTTGCTAAAACATTAGCCAACGGTTTTATATCCATACCCGAAGCACTGGCATTCGAACTTAAAGCTAAAGGTGAACTGCGATTCGAATTGATGCCAGCACTGCCGGCACTAGAGGAGGCAGCTACTGCCGCAGCTGCAGCAGCCGCCACAGCAGCGGCTGGTGTTAAAGTCAAGGTTTCAGCAGTCTCTGAATTAGGTGTGGAACGTGCAAAGGCCGTGCCGGTGGCAAAAGGTAAAGCCGCCGTGGAGGCAGCATTAGAACCATCATTGGCAGAGGCTGAAGTAACGGTGGACGATGTGCTAGCGCCTCCAATAGAGGCCGCTGAGCTAGTAGTGGCCGCTACAGCGGCGGCTGCTGCAGCAGCAGCGGCAGCAGCAGCTGCTACCGCAGAACCAGGAGCGGGTATGGCATGTGTTATAGGCTCTAAGCCTATACGCATGCGTTTCGCATTTAACGACTCATTTTCGCAAGCAATTGCCAGAATTTGCTCGGCTTGTACGGAAGTCAAATGGGCTGGTGTGGGACGGGTCTAAAAAGAAATGAAAAAAAAAACTTCTTTTTTAAAATCTCTTTTAAAATAAAAACAGCCCGAGCGTACCGTATTTTCCCAACCATCTCTCATTTTCTTATTGCGGCGACAGGACTTTAAATAGGTGCGTATGCGTTTGCGTGAACGATCGCTAAATTCGGGAAATTGTCGTGCACAAGAGTCAATGATGGCTTGTATCTTTTCTTTAGGCTGCTTTGAAATGGGTACAATGCGATCCAAGTTTTCGTCCACAAATAAACGTACAAACATCTGAAAAAGTAGAAAAAATTCATAAGCAAAGCCTGGCTTAAGAAGAAATCGTTCAAAAAAACTCACATTAAATGCCTTTAACCTTTCCGGATCGTGGGTCTGTGACAATTTCTCATCAATTTTATCATCAGAATCATCTTCCGAACCCTCATCCTCTTCCTTTTGCCCTGATGAATTGGTTTCATCTTGTGCCTCCATGGGAGAAGGATTCCCTTCCCGCGGTACAGGCGACAAAGAGGCATCCAGTTTATTACCGGACGCTGCAGCTGTTTGAGCCAATGCATTCTGATATTGGGCCCATAGACCTCCAACTACCCCCAAATCGGGTCCCTCAGTGCCATTGCGTACAGCATTCGAGTTTTGATAATTCCAGGCCAACAGCATAAGTTTCAGTTTGTCAGCGTCTTTCATTAGGCCTGCATAGGGATCCGGTTCCGTGTTGGTATCGGAAGAATTGGTTGTTTCACTGGGTGTGGGAGCTGGTGGTATGGTTTCCTGGAATTATAAAAACATATGATGGGAAAAGGATTAAGAATTAAATTTTGAAAAGAATTTTATGAAGCATATTTCAAGGCTTATTTTATATGAATTTTTATAATTTATAAGGTAATGTTATTAAAATCGAATTTAAATTTTTTTTCCAATAATTTAGGAGTCATTTTATAGAGACCGATACAGTCGTTTTCTTAAGGAAACTCTAACAAAATATTTTTAGGGCATACTTTCAGGCAGATTTTTAAATAATTCTTCTAGCTTCACGCCACGTTTTTGACTCCTTCGTTACAAAGTGTTTCGTTTTCTTAAGGAAACTCTAACCAAATATTTTTAGGGCATACTTTCAGGCTAATTTTTTAAATAATTTTTTTTAACTTCACGCCACGTTTTTGACCCGTCGTTTCAAGGTGCTTCGTTTTCTTAAGGAAACCCTAACCCAAAATTTTAGAGCATACTTTCAGGCTAACTTTTTTTAAAATAATTTTTCAGATCCACAATACGTTTTTGATCCTTTTTTGTTTTTCAAGAAACCTTAACCATAAAAATTTTGAAGCATACTTTCAGGCTGATTTTAAAATAATTTTTCTAGCTTCACACTACGTTTTTGACCCTTCGTTTCAAAGTGTTTTGTTTTCTTAAGGAAACCCTAACCAAATATTTTTAGGGCGCATTTTCAGACTGATTTCTTAAATAATTCTTCTAGCTTCATACTACGTTTCTGACCCTTCGTTTCAAAGTGTTTAGTTTTCTTAAGGAAACCCTAACCACAAAATTGTAGGGCATATTTTCAGGCTGATTTTTTAAATAATTTTTCTAGCTTCACACTACGTTTTTGACCCTTCGTTTCAAAGTGTTTTGTTTTCTTAAGGAAACCCTAACCACAATTTTTTAGGGCATACTTTCAGGCTGGCTTTTTAAATAATTTTTCTAGCTTCACACTACGTTTTTGACCATTCGTTTCAAAGTGTTTTGTTTTCTTAAGGAAACCTTAACCGAAATAAAAAAATTTCAAAGCATATTTTCAGGCTGATAAGTAATTAATTTTTCAACTACCATCCAGAATGACATTCATAGAGAGAAAAATAAATATTTATTTCCAATTAATTAAATTACCAAGCATTAGACACTGTTTTTGTGCTCCATTGTATTAAATTAAAACAAAATAAAATTTTAGAAAATTAAAGTATACTTTTAGGCGTTAAAATTCAAGAGAAATACAATTTCTTGTGGGTTTCTTTTTAGCAAGCAAAGAAAGAAAGAAAAGAAAATCGAATAAAAACAAAAATGAAATACAAAAACGAAGAGAAAAAGGCAGACATTTTACTGGAAAATTTTCCAAATCATCAAAGCAAAAAGTCTTGAAAACTATTACCCAAAAGCAAAGGCACACACTATAAAACATAAAATGATTAGAGGATATGAATAGAGGGTAGAGTAGGATATGGTTGGGTTTGGGTTTAGCACAAGAAACCTCAAAATTCTTGCCATTTACTTAGGCATACAAGACACTGCTCTTCTCTCCATACATACTTATGACTCGGTGTTGTTGTTGTTGTTTGTGTTTCTTATTTTATTTTCTAAACGAAAAGAAACTCTTCTAACATTTTGGGTAAAACAACTCGAATGTTTAGGCATTTTAATTTATAACAACAACTACACAACATATATGGCATGGCAAGGCATGGCATAAAACTTGCAACATATACTCGTACAACAGCAGGCCTTCCTGCCAGTTCCTCAAATGCTTTCTCTAAGGCCCTATGTCTGCTTGAATTCTAAGGCAAATTTCAAAAGCCTTTTATAAGAGAGAGAGACTTTCTTTCTTTCTTTAGGTTTCTATAAATAATTACAAGCAACAGTTGGGTTGAGAGGGGGGATACCCTGTACAAGACAAAAACTACAGCAACTATGCTGCTACACAATCTCTCAAACTCAGACCCCACAAAACTTAAGATTTAAAGACGTTTTTTCTTTTAAAACTTCTTAAGGGATATGGTAAAAAGGATATAGACAGTCTCTAGCTAAGGGTAGGTAGTTTGCCTATATAGAAGGATAAAGGCTGGGGTAAAATGCAGGCTAAAATGTCAACGCCAAACCCAAAATGTACAAAAAAAGCAGTGGCATAAGAGTTAACAGTCTAAGCAAAGAAAATTATTTAAATGGAAAATTTTTGTTGCATATATTTAGGCTTGAAATTTTACAAGAAGTGAAGGAGAGAGGGAAGGAGATTGCAAACTCGAAACATTTTACTTTGGAGCATACATTGAAATTTATTTCGTAAAAAGCCTAAAAATACATTAGAGAATTTAGTTTTATTATACGAAAAAAAACGAAGCATACTTTTAGTCACTGTAGTGGCTTTATTACAAAACTTAACAGTTGATTAACATAAAATCTATTACCAACACCCAAGAATATTTCGTTAGCAACATCAAAAGCAAAAATTCAATCTAAAAAACTAAAACTTAACTTTTCCTGAAACTTATATTCTAAGATTTCAAACGTTTTTTTTCCAAAGCATATTTTAAGGGTTTTTTGTTCAGCTTTGTTTCTTTGTATGCAATATTTGCAATTGAATTTTTTCGTTAATCAAATCAATGCTATTTAGAAAACTGAAAAGTTTTCTTGTGGTTTCGTTTGTAACGTTTTTTGTGCGACTCCGGGAAAGCAATGCGCTTCCTTCCATTTTTTGAAATGACATATGTGTTTAGCCTTTAGTCTTATGGAAAAGGGGAAAAAACCAAGTATAGTTTCACTAAAGCTGGTGGTTATTGGTACGGCCAACTGATTGACTAGATTTCAATAACACCATGAAGAAGTCTTAAGATTTTAGACATGCGGTCAAGACAACTGAAAAACAATTTTTGAAATACGAAAAGAAATTCAAAGAAAATAAATTGTAATTTCCCTAAGAGCTTATTGAAAATAAGGTTTAAATAATTTTTTAATCCCTTAAAATAGGCAATGAAAACAAAACAAAGAAAATAATCTTAGTACTAAGGGCCTGGTAGACTTTTTGAAAGGTGAATCTGTTTTAAATGCTGCCGATTTTAAGGCGTATCCAATGCAACAGAACATATGGTACAAAAGTTTATTGTTAAATATGCAACATTGGACATTTTCTTATGACTTTGACATCGAAGTCTTCTCTTCTATTGGCAAATAACTTAGAAACTTCTGTTAAAAAGGAAATTTTGGCGATACAATCAGAGCGAAATTAAAGCTACCAAACGTCCTAAACATCTTCTTGAGTTTCAAACAAATCGGTAGCGATGTGGATATCCTTTGACGTTAACCTGATTGCCTAAGCTGGCTATCAGACGGCATAAAACCGAATTAGTCATTCTTAGGTTAGGTTAGAGGACGTCTACTTGTCAATTAAGGAAGTACAGTACCCGGAGGTCGAATTGACCCATTGTACTAGTCATTCTTTGTCTGTATGGGTTTAACTCAACTATCGGGTCCGCCATCTAACGTTTCTTTTTTCAACTAGTGCTTATTTCGTGAATGGTAACACTTAGCTCATGTCTGATTTCACAGATAATTAGTTTTATCCTTCCGCTGAACGAATATGGTTGTGTATACGCTTGAACAACGCTGGGAAATTTTTGCGACATTACTTTGAAAATCATGGTAATGTTGCAGAATGTGTGCGAAAATTGCGTACGGATTTTGGAAGAAGATAAGCACCGTCAGCTCCTAGGAAAAAAGTGAAAGAAACTGGCATCCTCATCGATAAACCAAAGCGTGAAAAGCCAAAAACAGTGCGTACACCCGAGAATATTGCTGCTGTGGCAGAAAGTGTGCGTGAAGCGCCATCATCATCAACATGAATTGATATTCACCGTCGTTCTAAATAATTGAACATTTCGGAGACAGCATTGAGACAAATTTTGCATAAAGACCTTGGTATGACGCCATACAAAGTCCAATTGGTTCAGGAGTTGAAGCCAATTGACCATCCAATGCGTTCTCGCTTCCCAAAAAAATCATCTTTACAGATGAAGCTCATTTTGATCTTGGCGGGTATGTAAACAAGCAAAATTTTCACATTTGGGGCACAGAAAACCCGCACGCATAAAGTGAAAAGCCGACGCACCCAAAACGAGTCACTGTTTGTTGCGGATTTTGGTCCAGAGGCATAATTGCGCCATTTTTCTTCGAAAATGAGCAAATAGTGGCCTTTACAGTCAATGGCGATCGTTATCGGGCCATGTTGAACGAATTTTTGTTCACAAAAATTGAAGAGGAGGATATTGGCAACATTTGGTTTCAACAGGACGGCGCTACGTGCCACACAGCCGAAGCTACACTCGATGTTTTGCGCCCTGTTTTTGGAGATCGCATTATCAGCCGCAGAGCTGATGTCGTTTGGCCACCTCGGAGCTGGGATATGATACCGTTGGACTATTATTTGTGGGCTGCCGTCAATGATAAGTGTTACGCCGACAAGCTAGAGACAATTGACGCTTTAAAGGACAATATTCGTGAAGCCATTGGTGAAATACAGCTGCACACAATCGATAATGTGCTTAAAAATTGGACTGATCGTGTTGGCTACTGCATGGCCAGTTGAGGCAGGCATTTGAATGAAATTATTTTCCATTATTAACCGGAAGGAAATTTGAGAAAATATTCAGTAGTTTTTTTTTAAAGCATTTTCAAAACAAAGAAGTTATTTGGCGGACCCTTTAGATGATGATCTCTTAGTATCAGCAAACACTCAGCAAAGTCTACTGTTACTATTAATCCCGGCTTGACTAGGGTATGAAGTAAACAAATTTTATATAAAATAATCTTTTCCTTGCCGCACGTCCTATAAATTTGAAAAGAAAATCTTAGTGCAGTCGTCGTAGTCTAGTAGGTACTGTGTTGGCTAATTAAACGTTAGGCCACGGTTCAATCCCCAGGTCCGACGTCATCCTCTCAGCAGATTGCTGGCAAAAGCTCTCTGAGCATTAAAATAAAATTGCAATGAAAAAGTTACTCAAAAATCTGTCGTTCACAGTCGACTTTAAACTGTAAGTCCCGCCGCTCATGTATAAAATTAACACACACCACATCAGGAGTGTGAGAAGCTAGATCGTAATCCTGACTGCAGAGTTGTAATAACCAATAATGTATGTATGTGAGTTTTAATGCTGCCGATTTTAAGGCGTAACTGGCAAGTGAAATATCATAAGCGAGACCGAAGAATTTTTATGCATTTTATGTTTAATGTACCAAGAGCTGGAGAAAATTCCATGCCTCTTCCCAGAGGATCTTTATTGTAAGGTACAATAACTAATACAGCTGCGCCTATGGGCGATAGATCACTTAATGAAATCTTCAGAAATATGGAAGTCACTATAGTACGATTTCTCGAGGAACGGTTAAAGGGGAATGAAAAATACACCTTCTGGACGACACCATAGATAGAGAAACATATTCGGAGTCGATGGCCTACTCAATAAAGCCGTTAGACTACTGCAGTGTCTTTCAGTCAAAAAATTTGGCCATACCGGCTACAGTGCTGACTATTAAGTATAATAATATTGGCGGGAATGAAGCTGATTGCTTGGCGGTTGTTAGAACTCTAGTTTCTAGCATAATGGCCTTTCGAGAATCTAGAAAATTCTCAATTAGATGGCAGAGCGGTTCAACTTTCAAATTACATGGGTACTGGGATATAACCGTATGGTGGAAAGATGCTGGATGAAGGACCTGCAAGCTAAGAATAGGTAATGCAGTAATAGATTTTGATAATTTCCTTGATTTATATTATAATTTTCTTATTTTATTATTATTATTTGAAGATAGATTGCCACTTTAGTGATAATCTTAGAAAATATAGCATACTTTTAGGTTTTATGATTTTTATTGTATACTTTTAGGGTTTTTTGACTGAATTTTTGAATTTTAAAACTTAACAAAAAGTACATTAAATTTGAAGTAGAGTTGCATAGTATTTGATGTCAAATCTGGTTTCATGATTTTTATTGTATACTTTTAGGGGTTTTTGATTCAATATATTTGAAACTTAATAAAAAAAACATTAAATTTGAAGTAGAGTTGCAAGGTATTCGATTTCATCTCTGTTCAAAAGCCAAGTTTCAGTTTTCCGAAAGACAGTATTCCGCAAAGCAATATTTAAAGCAAAAATAATAAAAAATTTCAATAGGAACCATTTTTATAATTTTGCATTAGAATTTCTGATTAAGGCTCTGAGATTATGTTTTATTTCTTTAAATGTGTTTGAATTGAAATATATTTTCAAATTCTGCTTATTTATTGACAATAATAATTTATATTATTTATAGTCTACTTTAAGGCGTGTTTGAAAGTTAATAAAATGTTATAAAAGTTTGATTGGAAATCTTCTAATAATTTAATCGTTCTGTATGTTATCAAAAGTTATCATTAGAATTTCTATTTGAGCCCCTTAATTTATACTTTAATTTTTTATAGAAAAATTTATATGAAATTCCTGCATATTTATTGGTAATTTTAAAATATAAAACTTTTATTTTTATTGCAACTTGTTTTTGTTATTTGAAAATCTATACAAAATCATTGTATAGTTTAAGGCTGTTTCAAGAGGTATGAGTTTAGCATCAAAGCACAAAAAAAATAGGAAAAAAATAAAAATAAATTTTAAAAACGTAACGCCTTTTTATGGGAAAGAGTCAAAAATATTTACGCCAATTTCAAAAAGGCTGTTTTGCAATGTTTTTTTTCTTGTTCGTGTTTCGATATTTTTGCGCAAACATTTCGCAAAAATTTTGTGCTTCCTGCTTAACCGCCTTTTTCGCAACCTAACGTAACGTAATTTTAATAGAAAAACCTGGGGTATAAGAGCACCCCCCGAACAAAAAAAAAGAACCCGTTATAATATAGACAAGACATGTGTATGTATTTTATTTTATTTAAAATAAAATTTTATTTTGTTTAAAAACAAAAAAAGGAAAAAAGGAAAGAAGAAAGGGAATAGAGTTTGAAAAAATAAACAAAAAAAATTATTTTAGTTTTTAGCATTAAAAATAAAAAATGCATATGAGTTATGCACACGTCCATATAAACCCCACGAACCCTCGTACCTATTTGGTTATAAAAATTTCATTTCATTTCAAACACACTTATACATACAAACAGACAGAGAGAGCACATGCTGTACTGCTTTTAAATGATGGGTAATGGTTTGTGTTGCATTTTTAGCGGGTCTAAATGCAGTTGCCCCGCTTGTTGTTGCAAGGGAGCTACACAAATTTAACTGACAATACCCATCACCATCAGCATTATCACACAACCATCATCAATAGGAGGCATCAGGCTGCTGATGAGTATGAGTATGATGTTGATGATGTTTTCGTAGCTGATGTCCATTGATGGTTTTTGTTTGTAGATGCTGTAAATTTTTAACTATCTAACGCCTAAGCTTATGCTTTAAATAATTTTTTTTTCATTTTCGTTTCAATCATTTGCTGTTTCTCGCTCTCTCTTTCTCTCTCTGTGTGTGTGTGTGTGTTTAAGTATGAGTATGTATTGTTTTTATACGAAACTACGCAATATTTTTATATTTTGTAATATCTTTCCACTTTGTGCATATAAAAACTGGCTGTTTGGCTGTTCCCATGCACACACACAACATGGGAAAAAGGCCCCGAAAATATTTTTTTCCATCAAAGTTAGAGGGTCATCATGCTAGTTGCCGTTGTTGTTGTTGTTGTTGTTATGCTTATATTGTTTAAAATTTTGTGGTACATCATTTATATAAAGACTCCAGGCTTACTCACACACGACAAATACAACAAAAGTTCTCTAACATACCAACTAATGCCGCATCAAAAACAACAACAATGAAAAAAATTGTTTTTTTTTTGTTTTGTTTTAAAAAAGGTGGGTGAGTGCAACAAAACACAAAAGAAAGAGGGAAAAAATTGGAAAAAGTATGGTCAGTTTATATATTTTTATGGAGAGTAAAAATATGCCAAAACGGGCATACTTTTAGGCAGCCCTCAATCATCATTGTATGCAATGCGAAGAAGTGCATAAAAATAATATGCATTTGATAGCCCAAATGCATGCATGCTTATGCGTATGTGTAAACACATACATACATACATACATATCATGGAAATAGAAAAAAACAAAAACAAAATAAAGCATAAATTGAGGCAGCCAAACCTTAACACGTTAACTAATGTGGTATGAAATCCAAAACACACAGAAAACAAAGAAAAATGTCTCTCTCTCTCTCTCTCTCTCTCTCTCTGTCTGTCTTTTTCCTTCTCATTTTTGTTTACACATCGAAAAACACTAATTTACTGGTTAACTTTTCAAACACCAAACTACTAACGCACCTAAAAGCATACTACAATTTTATATCACAATGCTAAAGCCTTTTTGGTTTTTTTCGTTTATTCTTGTGTTTTGTTTTTGTTTTCTGTCCCTATTTCTATATATTTCTACAGTTTTTATGATTATTTGTCATGTCAACGCTTTATTGTTTGGTTTAGAGAGAATAGTGTGTAGTGCATACTTTGTGGCGCTCAATTTATTTAAAAACTCAAAAATTTTACACAGTTAAACATTAAGGCATATGATAAGTTTCAGCGTTATTGAGGTGACTTCAAAAAGGCAGTTGCTATATACAGGACCCAGACCTTGAGTATGTCGATAAGTGACTTCGACAACCTATCCGATCCATCAAGATATGGTCGTGCGATATTTACGAATTTTTCGAAAATGAAATCTACTCCGAGGCAGGCACAAATATGTCCTAGAAACCCCCTAACGAGTGCAATGAATTTCAAGCTGAATTATTTGCAATTATCAAGGCAGTCTGGAAAATAATTGCGCCAGGAGATAGGATGGTTACCTATCTACCCTCAATGTGCTGTTTATAGTGGCTAAACAGCGCATGAAATTAGCTTCAGCCTGCAGCTTTAGTCTGCAGGCACTCACAAGGTTTTTAGACATATGCAGGCAGGTACTGACAATATGATGTGTGAGTTACTGAGTTACACGCGAAGACTGCGAGCGTGTTGTTTGCCTGGAAAACTTCCTAGCGCTTACGAGTTAGGTGATCAGACGGAGAGTGAACTTTTTATGGCAGAACAAAACTCCTCCTACGAACCAGATAGAGCTGTTGTAAAGGGTGTTTTTTATAGAGGTATAGAACTTTAAGTTGGCATTACTTTTCAAGGTGGCGACCGATTTAACAGCTGTCAAGTGATTTATTCTCAGTTTGGTTTGGCAATTCATCATGAATAGACTCACGCCTGAACAACGATTGCAAATAGTGCAATTTTATTTCGAAAATAATGGTTCTGTGGGGAAAACGTATCGCGCACTACGTCCATTTTATCGTCGACAAAATCGTCCATCAGAGCAGTTAATTCGATTAACCATGGAATGTTTTCGCACCACGTTTACTCTTATTGATAACTCGCATCCCCAGAGACGCTGTACGGTGCATACAGAAGAAGCTATTGCTGCTGTAGAGCGTAGCATTGAGGAAGACCCGAATGAGTCCATCCGCCATCGAGCACAGGAATTGGATCTGTGTCCATCCACTTTATGGAAGATTTTGCGGAAGGATCTTGGTTTGCGCGCTTACAAAATCCAACTCGCGCAAGATTTGAAGCCAAACGATCATCAAGTAAGGCGTAGATTCGTCGAATGGGCCCAAAACGAGATTACCGTTGTTCCCGATTTTCATAAGCGAATTTTGTTTAGCGATGAAGCGCACTTCTGGTTGAATGGCTACGTCAACAACTGCAAACTGCCGCATTTGTAGTGAAGGTAATCCTCAAGTGTATGTGAAAACACCGTTACATCCAGAAAAACTGACTGTTTGGTGGGCTTTATGGGCTGGTGGAATCATTGGTACGTACTTTTTCAAAAACGATGGTGGCCAGAACGTTACAGTCAATGGTGATCGGTATAGAGCCATGATTACAAACTTTTTCATTCCTGAATTGAATAACCATGATGTCCAGGAGATGTGGTTTCAACAAGACGGCGCAACATGTCACACAGCTCGTGCCACAATAGATTTATTGGAAGACACGTTTGGTGACCGCCTAATTTCACGTTTTGGACCTGTGAATTGGCCTCCAAAATCTTGCGATTTAACACCGCTAGACTACTTTCTGTGGGGCTATGTAAAGTCATTGGTCTATGCGGTAAAGCCACAAACGCTTGACCATTTGGAAGACAACATTCGCCGTATTATTGCCGATATACGGCCACAAATGTTGGAAAAAGTCATCGAAAATTGGACGTCCAGATTGGACTACATACGCGCCAGCCGTGGCGGTCATATGCCAGAAATCATATTTAAAATGTAATGCCACAAGATTATCTTTCGGATAAATAAAATTCATGTCAATCGAATAATCCATCGTTGTTTTATTGCAACTTAAAGTTCTATACCTCTATAAAAAACACCCTTTAGCACGGAATCGAGTCTGATATTTGAGGAAGGATCTTTGACAAGGGCTTTGTGCCAAGACAACAGATGCAAGTATATGGGACAGGTTACCTCTTTTGTCCGCTGATTTATGGTAATGCAGGGAGTCGTAGTCAACTGAATACATTTCGTATCTCTTCCCCAACATGCATAAGCAAAGTCCTGAGATTTTCCTAGCTGTTAAATACGCAAGGAAGTTAAATACTCAGGGAAGCATTGGCAAAAGTCAGCAGCAGAACGGTTTAGGCATCGAATTGAGAAGCGACGGTCTGTCAGAAAATTTTCAACAAACGTTCTATAAGACGTAGAAAAAATTCTGCCACTTTCTTAAGTCTGTAGTTCAGAATCGGCAAACAATTTTTGATACCGCTGACCATGAATAAAATTAACACACACAACATGGGTGCTGTGAGAGGCTAGTTTGTAATCCTGGCTGAAGGTTTACAATGAGCAACTAAGTAAGTAAATAAGCGCAGATACTTTTTCTACAACCCAATATAAAAGAAAACAAAAAAAAAAAACGTCTATCGAAACATTTACACTCAACAGCCTTAACATGTAACATAAAAATACAGAGAAATACATAAAACGTCTAAAAGTATAGCTTATCCAATGTAAAGTGTTTCCACTGTCTGCCATTAGTTTTATTTGTAAAGTTTACAACTCTTGTTTTATGTTTTATTTTATTTACCCGTGCCTTTTTTTCGTTTCCTTTACAATTTGATTTTATTTAATTTCTATGTTCTATTGCAATAAAGAACAAAAAAACTATGAGTTCAACTCCCCCTTGCGCCTGTCTTTAAAAAAGAACTTTTTTAATATACGTTGGACATTCATATTAAATTTTGTTGTATAGTTTTAGGCTTTGGTTGGCCATTTAAGGTGTGTGTCTGTACTCTACTGTACTGTAGTGTCAATCAAATGGTAGTTTTTAATTTAAAAAGGATATTACCAATTAAAAAATTGCTTTACGTTGATTTGTGTATCACTTTATCACTTTTTTATTTCTTTTTCTTTCACTCTCTCTCTCTCTCTTTCATTTGAAATGTAATTCCTATTTTTTACAATAAATTTTAGGCAATTATTTAATGACCATGTTAAAGGCGATAAAAAAATTTCATATGATTTTGTTCATTTGTAATTGAAGTCCTACAATTTTAGTGAAATTTAAATTTAATTTTTAAGTTAAAAATCTGTCTTCATAGACAGAAAACCATAGCATAACTTGAGGATTAATTTTATAGAATTGTAGCATATTTCAAGGCTCCTAATTTCAATAAATCGATGGAGGATATTTTTCGCTGCAACAACTAAACGTCCTAGAAATTACATTTGAATGCAGGATAAAGGTGAACTTCTAAGGCATCAAGGTAAGGCTCTGTAGTTGATGGTTTCCAGAAGGCCATTATCTTTTGTGAATAAAATGAAAATGAGCCAGACATACAGTAGGGTTTTTTTAAATTCCAAAGAAATCTATATCTAGTAAAACTATTTACTGGAGTTAGCATTCTACGACTTTAGGAAGGTCATTGGCAGGGTGAAGTTGTTGGGATATCATGAAAATATTACTTTTTTAAAGAAGGTCAACATAGTAGAGGCATTAACTGAAGTTTCCAGGTACTAGCTGGATATGAGAAGTCATCGTAGTCTAGTATGTACTGTGTTTGCTTATTGGACTCGAGCTCGTGTTTTAAACCCCAGCTCAGACATCTCGAACAAAAACAAGAAAACGGCGTCATCCTCTCAGCGAATTTGTGGCAAGAAACCTGAAAACTTTCTCAAAAAATCAAGCGTTTGAAGTCGATATTAAACAGTACGTTCGGCCACTCATGGTTACAATAAACACACAACATGAGTGGTGTGAGAAGCTTGGTTGTAATCCTGACTAAAAGTATTGTAATGACCAATTATGTATGTATGTATAGTCTAGTGGTCGTCACAGGCTAGTAAATAGTATGTTGGCCTTCTATATAAGGGCACAAGAGTTCAAACATTAGACCTCCTACATCTTAAAAAGGAAACAAAAACAAAAGTGTTCCTTTCTGGTTGGTACCCATACTCAGCGGTCTTCAGGCAAAGGGATGAACATTTTTTTATGTTTTTGTTAAGTTTTCATTATTAAGCCGGCTAATTTTGAGACTGACTCCTTACAATGAGACTAAAAACTTTTTATTTTCAATTGTTTTATGCTAGTAAAGCAAAGAAATAGTGTTAGAAATCTAAAAAGATTAATAAATAAAGTATATTTGCAGGCGCAAATAATTAATAATTCATTTTGATTAGTAGTTTGTAGTTTTTGGAAAAAAATAAGCTAAAACTAAAGCATATATTTAGGCTGGCTGCATATTTTTTTTAAATTAAAAGCATATTCATAGGCTGTTTATTTTATTTTATTTTATTTTTTTCATTAAGCGTTCAATGATTTTATTTATTTTTTTATTAAATTTATTTCTTGTAAAGAAAAATTCTTTGAGCTGTAAAAAAAAAATTCTGTTGAAGACATCTAACAAGGGTAGACCGAGAGAGGTAAATAAAGAGGAAGAATAACAAACAACTTGTATATGTATGTATATATTCCCTATAGACAACAATGACGCCTACAAAGTAGAAAAAAAAGTACCGGTAACTTACAATAATTTCTTCTTTCCCTTCTTTGTCTGTCCATAATAATCATCTCTGTGTGACACTTTGTTTGTTGGCTGGTATACACGCTGCTCTCTTTATACGGTAATGAGGAAATGCACTCTACCCACACAACACATTTACAATAATAACAAGAAATGAACAACAACAACCAAAAAAAAAAAAAAAGAAAAAAATGAGAGAAGGCTTGGTCTTTTTGTTGTTTTTATTTTCAATAAGTATTGCATAAAATAAATACAAACACACACACATATACGCACACATACATGTATTAACAGAAAATAAGGAAAACAAGTGTATATAAAGAGCAATGCAATGCAATGTTGTTGTTCTTGTTGTTTTACTCCTTTTTGATGTTGTTGTATATAGAAAAAGGAATAAAAATTATATATGGGAGCGCGTTAGTTACAAACAAAAAACAACGAAATGACACCCTTTTCTGTACCAACAACAACAACGGCAACAACAATAATCGTAAAAAATAATAGCAAAAGCACCAAAGGATTCCCATTTACCCACAAAAAAAAAAAACAAAAAACAGAATAACCATCTCTGTGGAGTTCTTCTCATATTTTTGTTGTTGTTGTTTGTTTTTGTATATACAATATAACATATGAGACGAACATAAAAAACAACGGCACTTTTATTGAAAAAAAAACCTCCGTATTATTGTAAGTGAATCACAGAGTTAAAGTAAAAGCCTGGGTATCTGTGTCTGTGTAGGTGCATTTTTGCTCTGCTGCAGTCGTTTACGCACTATTTTGTTAAATACAAGAGAGAGGGGAAAAACGAAAAACAACAACAGCACACAGGACAGCAGCAAGCATACACATTGGAATTGGCGAAAAAACCTCCACTCAGGCATTAAAAAAACAACATGTTTGTGCGTAAATTCGTATCGTTTCGTCGGTTTTTTTATAAATTTAAAGGCGGAGCTTTTTTGATCTTTTTTTCATTGTATGCGTAACATAACGCAGCAACTTCACACAACAAAATGCATAAAAAACAACGTATATATTAACAATTGGCGTCATATAAGCATATAAAATGAGTAATTTTATGCTGCCATAAGGCTGTGTAAAGAGAAGAAACAAAAATATAACGGCCTCTACTCTCATTAACTCCAAAATAAAACAAAAAAAGACAGAAGAAACAGAAATGGGACAGCATCAGCAACATGCAGAACATCATTATCGTCAACATCAGGGCTACAACAATAACACAATAATAATGATGATGTAAAGTAATCGTATTTAAATTAAAACGCAAGCAATAAATATAACAAGAAACACTACAATAAATACTCGACAAACAGCCGTTACTTCAAGCTTAAACTTCCTAAATCATTAATAAAATACTCGTACACTTCCACTCATACCCATCAAACACTTACAAAAAACGATTGCTTATTTAAACTGCTGCATTGAGCCTGTATTTACATTGAAATACAACAAAAAAACACACTCTCGCACAAAAGACACACATTAAGCAGCGAAGGCAAAACGAGTAAAACTTACGAACCCTTTTTCTCACAGATTTTTATTTACTCTGAAATACTTTCGCCCTCTACGATTACTTAAAAAAAAAAAAAAATATTGTTTGTGCGTAACCGTAATGAGCATTAACCCTCTCTGTTAATAACCTGTTTAATCTCTCTCTCTCTCTCTCTCTAAAGCTGCCCTACACTTCCCTACATGCTCTATGCAGTTGTTTTGTTTTTAATTCCCTTTTTTTAATTTTTATTGCCGTTGTTGTAAAACATTAACAAAAATGCGTGTTGTTTTCTCTCTCTCTCAATCCCTCTCTCCTATTTGTTTAAGTGTTAAACCAATGCTTAGTATTGTATAAATTGCCTACAACTACTAGTTTCTTTGGCTTCTGCTCTCTGGCTGGCCACTCTTAATATTTTCTCATGCCTTTAAACACTGTTGCACTGATACACTCACACTTTAAAGCTGATTGCTATTAACACCTGCTATGAGTGTGTGTGTGTGTGTAAAAGTATGCTTTACTTTTTAAGTAAAACTAAAAGAAACTTGTAACAACAACTTAAAATGATCAGTTTTATGTGAAACAAAGTAGTATATCCTTAAAATAGGCTTTAAAATTAGTTTAACTAAATAAAACATGGCAAATGCAGGGTGTTATATTGCATATGACGAACGTAAGGTCCTCTTTAAAGGAGGTGCATACCTTTAGGACAAATTTCAAACAAACATCCTTTATTTTACACCTTAAAATAGGCTTTAAAATTAGTTTAATTAAGCAAATCTAGGCAAATGCAGGTTGTTATATTGCATATGATGAAGATAACTTCTTCTTTAGAGGAGGTGCATACTTTTAGCACAAATTTCAAACAAATATCCCTCATTTTGCCCCTTAAAATAGGCTTTAAAATTAGTTTAATTAAATAAAACAAGGCAAATGCAGGGTGTAACATTGTATATGGTAAGGATAAGTTTTTCTTTAGAAGAAATGCATACTTTTAGGGAAAATTTCAAGCAAATATCATTCATTTTACCTCTTAAAATAGGTTTTAAAATTAGTTTAACTAAGGAAAGCGATCAAATGCAGATTGTTATATTGCATAAGTTGCTCTCTAAAGGAGATGCATACTTTACGGACAAATTTCAAGCAAATATTATTAATTTTACCTCTTAAAATAGGCTTTAAAATTAGTTTAACTAAGGAAAGCGATCAAATGCAGATTGTTATATTGCATATGGTGAAGATAAGTTGCTCTCTAAAGGAGAGGCATACTTTTAGGACAAATTTCAAGCAAATTCCAGGAAATCATTTGAAATTTGTGAAGTATTATGGATGATTAATAAATGAGAGTCTTTTTTTTTTTTATCAATTAAGAAGCCTTAAAGGCCTTAATTTTTTATAAATTTTTTATTTATTTTTTATTTAAAAAAATTGGTGTCTATTTTCAGGCGTTTAATATTATTTTTTTATGCAAACATTTTTAAAATAAAATTAACAATGAAATCAAATAATGACAATTGTTAAGCCACTCTATGTTGCACATTTTATGATGAAATTGATTTGATTTGCAACACTAATAACAGCCTACAACTACAAATGGCAATACAATGGAATAAAGCCACTAACTGGGACTGCTGCTACAAACGAATCATCAATAATGATTTCGTTTACTTTCTTTGTTTTTTGACAATATTTTTTAAGGCAGTTACTGAATAAAAAAAATCATTAAATGAGACTGTTTGAGGCACTCAAAAAAAACATCAGCTAAAAATGGTAAAAGAGGGCCTAATAAATAGAATTCTGTGTGACATAGAAGCAGTAAAAATTGGCCAAAAACTAAAAAAATAGAAAAAAATGACATGAATATTGTTGGATATACATACGTGCAAATGTATAGATATGTTTAGTATATGTACATAGGTATGTATGTACATATGTACACCATCACCACTACCACCTTTATGTACAATAAAAATAAATAAAAAAATTTTTGTTGTAAAAATTTTGGTTGAACGAGTATATAATGGCTAAAACACAAAAATTGGCTTCATTGGCGCATAATGCAGGCCATGCGAGGCAGGGCAGGCAAGCAGGCAAGGCACATGCATAAGCCAAAGGCAATGCAGTCAGTTAAGCCCGGGACAGGCGTTTAATATTTTTTTTTTTTTTGGGCAGGAGAAGGTGCTTTGCTTTATGATCAGCATAAAATCAATTTTTATTTTTTATTTTTTAAACAAAAAAAAAAAAAAAATACAAGCAACTCTAGTGCTTTAAAACATATTTTTAGGGGAGGTTTACCAATATATTTTTTTTAATTTCTTCTTTTTTTTTGTAATAAAAAGAATTTACAATACAAATGAAATATAAACAATTTATTTCTGTGCATTAAATTTGTTAAAAAAAATTTTTTTAGCTTCTGTTCGTTCTATGCTAAGCCCGAAAAAAATTTTCACGGGAATTGGAATCATTGCAAGAAAAATTTAATCATTTGAAGCAGAGGAAATCGCTAAGAGAAATGAAGCTTTAAAGGGACCTAAACAAACTTCCCTTACACGTGTGCTGTAAGGCCTTGTAGGCTGATATGTATTGCAACCAACTTCAGGTTGTTATCATTTGTAAACCGCTCGTCTGACAGCTGACAGATTTATTCCAGTGACAGTTCATTTTATTATTTACAAGCTTACAAAAGCATTTTGATCAATTGCATTCAGAAAAAAAAAGTTATTCGTGATGGAATTCAAGCGTGATAGTGTGATTGCTTTATATTTGGCTGTCAAACCACAGATGGCTATCGTTCGAGCCCTCCAGCATTTAAATGTGAAGTAAATCTTTAGTTTCTCGTACCATTGCTCGTTACCGTGATACTGGCAGTGTTGCATCGCGTCCAAAAAGTGGACGAAAAAAAAACGGCAACAACACCAGAAATGATCCGAAAAGTGAAGGCCAGATTTGATCGAAATCCACGTCGCAGTGGTAGAAAAATTGCTCGTGAGCTGAACATATCGCGAGAACGGATGCAACACATATTGAAAAATGAGCCATTGAAGTTCCAAAAAGTGCTAGAGCTCACCGATGGTCAAAAAAAAAGTTAGACTGGAAAGAGCCAAGGAGTTACTTCGCTTGCACGAAAGTGGCCAGTTACCGAATTTGGTTTTCTCCGATGAGAAGCCATTCCAAATTGAGCAGTTTGTGAAGAAACAAAAATGATCGGGTTTACTTGCCAAAGAGGTCAGCTGAAAATTTACAATTGCGATTGGCCACCAGAACTCAAGCGCCGCCGATGCTAATGGTGTGGGCCGCCGTAATGGCCGATGGTCGCTCCCCGCTCGTACTCATCGACCGTGGGGTCAAAATAAATGCCGAATATTATCGGAAAAATGTCTTAAAGACAGTATTGAAGCCCTGGGCAGACAAACATTTCGGGCCGCAGACCATGGACATTCCAACAGGACTCAGCACCACCGCACTCAGCACTCGTCAACCAAGAATGGCTTAAAAAGGAGGTTCCTCGCTTCATTACTACCGCACAATGGCCACCAAAATCTCCGGATCTCAATCCGTTGGACTTTTGCGCTTGGGGCATTTTGGAGAGTAAGTTGCTCACTAAAAAATACTAAAGTGTCGATCATCTCAAGACGGTGCTTCGCCGGGAATGGGTCAAAATACCACTTTAGTGCAGACTGTGATGGCTTTGTCGGCCGTTTGAAGGCCATAATCCGTTGCAAAGGTGGCCAATTTGAACAAATCTAAACTGATTCTAAAATTTGATGTTATTTCCAACATTTTTTGCTTTTGAACAATAAAATTAAAAAAAAAATTAAAAAAATATATCGCTTTACTTTGTTGCATTATACATCAGCCACCCTGTAATTGATCATTACAACGCTTTAGTCAGGATTACGACCTAATTTCTGACACCACTTATGTTGCGGGTGCTAATTTTATCCGTGAGGGGCGTAATCTACAGTTTAAAGTCGCCTCCGAACGACAGTGTTTTTGAGCAACTTTTCATGGAAATTTTTATTTTAACGTTCAGAGAGTTTTTGCCTGAAAACTGTTGAGAGGAAGTTGCCGTAGAAATATTTTTCATATTTCGTTTTGGTTGGAGATGTTTGACCAGGGGTTTGAACCGTTGCCTCACATCTAATAAGCCAGCACACTATCTATTAGACTGCGGCGACGTCGAGGTCCTCTGCTTAAACATTTGAAGCAGAGGAAATTGGTGAGAGAGTTGAAGCTGCGGAGGGACTAACTACCTTCTGTGTGATCGTCTTACTATGGTGATCTTAGATCTGACCTTAGACTAAAGCAAACTAACCTCAGCGCAAGAAACCTCGAACACCTTAACTGCCTAAGAATCCTAGTAGAACAATCAGAACCTAGTAGAGGTTATACCCAAAACCCCCTTTATAGATTTTACAAAAGCTTTCGATACTCTCGACCACAAAGATCATATGCAGCCTCCCCGCATGCAACTCATCACACTCTATCAGGCTTTGTACAGAGGAGCCACGTAAAAAGTTCTCCATAAAAGTCAAACTGAGCGACCACACAAATGAGCTGAGCTGTTGCTACCCCACAAAATATAACCTGGCATACTAGATCTTCAGATGAGAACTGATGCAAATACATCAAGTGGAACACCTGTTCAGCTCCAAGCTTAGCGCAATGTCTGCCAAAATAAAACTGCTTTTAAAACCGGACTTATGATCACAAAGTTCCTTACCACAGAATCCAATACGTGTTCGCATAGGGCATAGGGTAGATGGCAACTCTGTTGTTCTAGAAAATGGTTTTTGGAGAACACGGCTCTGGGATGTTAGTGGAAAAGCTATTGCATTCGGAAAAAGTAACTTTGTGTTCATATTATAGTATTCCTTCGAAAATTAATCCGTAAGAACAGCTATTGTCAATTCAGAGCTTACGTCATAAACGATAAGCGACTTGTTTTTGACGTACAATTAATGGTTATAAACGGGAAGCTATTTGGTTAGAAAAATATGGTGTTAAGAGCCACACAAAACGATTGATTTTGGCTTTATTGCATAAGAAGTTATGTTTCTAGGTGTCTATGGCCTGCTATAGGAAGTATAAGAACAGGTTGGCTGCTGGGCTTGGATGGGGTCAGGTTAAGGTTAGTTATAGGGTTTATTACGGTGAACTGCGAGATTAGATCTCTGACAAGGATCTGGAATAGATCTCAGCCTGACTATTGCAAGGTATGTTGCGAAAAGGAGGAGTTGGAGAATGTCGAATGCTTGCTCTGTAACTGTCCAGCCCTTAGTAGGTTGAGGTTGAAGACCCTTGGCTTCTTTGACGGTTTAAATTCCGACATAAACGCTCTCCATAGATCCGTTATTAGTTTGATATGGTTGAGAAGTGCTAGGGCTTCACTAGTGTAGTCGCGGTCTCTTGTGTGTTTCGTTAGTCCGTGTAATTCCTCTGCTTTCTCATTCTCCTTTTCCTACTTCCCTTCTTTTTTCATAATCTTCTCTATTATCTTCTCCTCTTTAGGACGTTGTAAAGGTGTTTTTTATAGAGGTATAGAACTTTAAGTTGCAATAAAACAACGATGGATTATTCGATTGACATGAATTTTATTTATCCGAAAGATAATCTTTTTCCAACATTTGTGGTCGTATATCGGCAATAATACGGCGAATGTTGTCTTCCAAATGGTCAAACGTTTGTGGCTTTACCGCATAGACCAATGACTTTACATAGCCCCACAGGAAGTAGTCTAGCGGTGTTAAATCACAAGATCTTGGAGGCCAATTCACAGGTCCAAAACGTGAAATTAGGCGGTCACCAAACGTGTCTTTCAATAAATCTATTGTGGCACGAGCTGTGTGACATGTTGCGCCGTCTTGTTGAAACCACATCCATCTCCTGGACATCATGGTTATTCAATTCAGGAATGAAAAATTTTGTAATCATGGCTCTATACCGATCACCATTGACTGTAACGTTCTGGCCACTATCGTTTTTGAAAAAGTACGGACCAATGATTCCACCAGCCCATAAAGCGCACCAAACAGTCAGTTTTTCTGGATGTAACGGTGTTTCCACATACACTTGAGGATTACCTTCACTCGAAATGCGGCAGTTTTGTTTGTTGACGTAGCCATTCAACCAGAAGTGCGCTTCATCGCTAAACAAAATTCGCTTATGAAAATCGGGAACAACGGTAATCTCGTTTTGGGCCCATTCGACGAATCTACGCCTTACTTAATGATCGTTTGGCTTCAAATCTTGCACGAGTTGGATTTTGTAAGCACGCAAACCAAGATCCTTCCGCAAAATCTTCCATAAAGTGGATGGACACAGATCCAATTATTGTGCTCGATGGCGGATGGACTCATTCGGGTCTTCCTCAATGCTACGCTCTACAGCAGCAATAGCTTCTTCTGTACGCGTACCGTACAGCGTCTCTGGGGATGCGAGTTATCAATAAGAGTAAACGTGGTGCGAAAACGTTCCATGGTTAATCGAATTAACTGCTCTGATGGACGATTTTGTCGACGATAAAATGGACGTAGTGCGCGATACGTTTTCCGCACAGAACCATTATTTTCGAAATAAAATTGCACTATTTGCAAGCGTTGTTCAGGCGTGAGTCTATTCATGATGAATTGCCAAACCAAACTGAGAATAAATCACTTGACAGCTGTTAAATCGGTCGCCATCTTGAAAAGTAATGCCAACTTAAACTTCTATACCTCTATAAAAAACACCCTTTACAATAGGCCAACTGGACCTCCGGGTACTGTACTTGTCTTAACTGGCAAGTACACGGCCTCTAACCTAACCTAACCTAAACCTTCTTCCCGTTTAGGCGACATTGATTGGACTACGAGATCAATGCGATAAGGGTTAATTTTAAAACTGTCTCCATTGCCGCCTTTCCACTTTGTAAGCCCAGAGGGTAGAATGCAAAAATAACACTAACATCCGTTTCCTTAGAAAATTTCCTTGATTCGCTAACAAAGAACTTACAGAGTGGCTGTTTGAGAGAAAAAATTTTCCGCTTAAAAAAGTTTCGTCCAGTAAAAGCACTTGAAATTTATTTTTGATTAACCAGATCAACACTAACGTCGTCTTCATTATGCCATCGTACATATGTGCGTAAGTATAAGTACGTATGTAAGTAGGTATGAGTAGCAGTGAGCATACGTCTAATGAAGACAGCGTAGTAGTCTTGAAGCTGATGAAAACGTTGACAATGTTGACACTTTCTGTTGCATTGCATTGCATGGCGTTCCGTTGCTTTACGTTACGTTTATTTAAAATCAATTTTTTCTTTCTCACTTTCTGGTTTTGTTTTTGTTTTAGAATTTTTCCTGTGTGTTGTTGTTGTTTTTATATCTCCAGAGAATTGAGTGAGGCCTACATTTGGTATGATTGCGGCCTATGTTTTTTTGCCTAATGGTATGCTTTAGATTTTTTCTTCCTACTCTCTCTCTCTCAGTCTCCCTCTCCCTGTCTGTCTTAAACCTACCGCTAGACTTCTTTTTTGCTTCTTTGCTTTAGTTTTTCTATGGAACCGTGCAACTGGCAAACGTGCTGCCTATCAAAAGCAATTCAATACTCATCGTGCTTATGAGTTTGTTTTCAATCACATTTTTAGTTTTTGCAATCGTCTGTCTCTCTGTCTATTTAGGTTTCTCTCAATACATTGTCGTTTGCTGTTCAAGTAAAGTGAAGTGCAAGAAAAAAACCAACAACTCTGATGGAATAATGAAAAGTGTAGAGCAGCAGCATTTCATGGAGCCATCAACATGAATTTCTACTTTTACATTCAATGCGTTTTAAAATGCCAACGCTCTCTACTGATAGCGATTTGTTTTGTTAGCGATTTCAATACTAAATACTGTGCACAATGGGTCGTAATCTATATTGTCCTTCAATGGCATTCATTACTAGCATCCAGTTCCTTGGAATTTCATGGGATTTTTCACCGTCTAACAGCTGTTCTACGACTATAGTATGACCTTCAGGGTTTTAATGGATAAGCTGACCATTAGATCAGCTTTTTTATATCTAATGTACGATCAGAAGCTAGGAATCTGTTCTCCAGTCCCCACTGCAGTAACTACATACATACATACGTAATTGGCTAAGACTTTAAATTCGTAAAAAAAAATTTTTTTAAATCGAAGTTTTGAAATGGCCTGAGGCCTCCACTAGCTATCTCTCTTAAACGTCTTTTGATTTATGAAAGGATTTTCGTTAGGCTTTAATGTATATTAATGGCCAAACAACAAGCAACACTTGTTGCAATGCGTCAAAGGACCCTGTTATGTTGGCAGATTATTTCCTCCTCTATCTTTTATAAAGAACTCCAGACTCTGAGCGAAGCCACGTCTGAAACAAGTTTTGACAGGCGATTCCAAGCTCTAAGTACTGGTTCCCTGAAATGTTCAGCTCCGTGGATTCTATGGAAGTTTACAAAAACGGTTGTGAATTTTGGACACAAGAGCGAGTCTTCCAATGGTGTTGATATGGGAGTCCGATAATCTGAGCATGCATAACTGATCATTACAACCCTATACATGATTGGCGGGACCTATAGTTTAACGTCTACTCCAAACGACAGATTTGCACCGTGGCCAAACATCTAATAAGCCAACACACCATCTACTAGACTGCGGCGACTACAACTACATGATTTCGAACTGTGACCAAAGCATTTGTCTCCTCAAAAAGTCTTATTCAAATGTATTTTGAAATAATGACTGTGGCCACCTTAATTTCAACAGACCCTTTCAACTGACACAACCTGCAGTTGAAGTTTGTTCTAACCGGTGATTTTTCTAGCTAATATCTTATTGGCAACACTGGTTTAAACAGCTCACGCACGTTTCGTGTTTTGTTTCACTGTCAAACATCTTCATTTTGGTCAATAATTTAACCATAAATCGTCTTACAAACGAACAACGCTTGCAAAATCATTGAATTTTATTATCAAAATGCGTAGCTCTGTTAAGAAAGTACATCGCGCGCTTCTTCCAATTTTATGGTCAGTTTAATCGACCCACTGAAGCGGCTATTCGGGCTATTGTGACTAAATTTCGCATCAAATTTACATTGTTGTCGCCTGTATCGGCCGGCCAGTGTTAATCATGACCATCAATTATCGATTCGCCGCCGTTCGCAGCAATTGGGCCTCTGTTACTCAACAATGTGGAAAATTTTGCGGAAGGATTTAGGTGTGAAGCCTCTCAAAATACAGCTGGTGCAAGAATTAAAGCCGAACGACTTACCGCAACGCAGAATTTTTGGTGAATGGGCTCTTGGAAAAGTTGGCCGAAGATCCACTATTTTATCGAAAAATTGTGTTCAGCGGCGAAGCTCATTTTTGGCTCAATGGATACGTAAATAAGCAGAATTGTCGATTTTGGAGTGAAGATCAACCAGAAGCATTGCAAAAGCTACCAATGCATCCAGAAAAAGTCACAGTTTGGTGTGGTTTATGGGCTGGTGGCATCGTTGGACCGTACTTCTTCAAAGATGTTGCGAATCGTAACGTAACAGTGAATGGTGAGCGCTACCACGAGATGATATTCAACTTTTTTTGCCCAAAATGCAAGAGCTGGACTGACATTACATGTGGTTTCAACAAGACGGTGCCACATGCCACACAGCACGCGTAACAATGGAGTTATTGAGAGGCGAGTTCGGTGAACATTTTATTTCACGTTCGGGGCCGATCAATTGGCCGCCTAGATCGTGCGATTTAACGCCTTTAGACTATTTTTTGGTGGGGGGCTATGTTAAAGGTCATGTCTATACAGACAAGCCCGCTTCAATTGACGCATTGGAAAACAACATTGAAGCATTTATTCGTGAGATACCGGCCGAAATGTTGGAAAGAGTATGCCAAAATTGGACTAAGCGGATGGATCATTTGAGGCGCAATCGCAGTCAACATTTGCATGAAATAATCTTCAAATATTAAATTATTGGACCGTACACTATCGATTCAAATAAAGATTTCATGAATTTTTCTGAATTTTATGTGTTTTTTTTTTGAAAAATGTTCCTATAGCTCTTAAAAAAATCACCCAATTACAAGGCTGACGCGTACGATCTTCTGGAATAAGGTCAGTTTGGTTGGAATGGTAGGTTTGTTGAGCACTCACACGATTCCATACGTAAGCCCAGTCGTTTTAGCCACTAAGATCGAATCGAAGAGGGCCATAAAATACTTGGCAGTGACTATCGACGGCAGGTTATACTTCAAGGAGCACGTGAAATTCATCGGCGAAAAGGCATCTCTGTAACCCAGGGGGCACTGACATGGAAGATGCCAAATATTGGAAGACCAAATTCATTTAAGAGGAGAATAATATCGAGGGTTACAACGTCGATAAATTATATGCTTGCCCAATATGGTCGGAAGCACTCTCTGTGGGGACGACAAGGAGGAAACTGTCCTCGATGTATCGTCCAAGCGCGATTAAACAGATAAGTGGCTTCAGAACAGTGTCTGATGCAGCCGAACTGGTACTGGCAAACACAATACCGATAGACATATTGGCGGTTAAAATGAGGCGGATATACTTTGGCCGTCTCGAGTGTCCAGGACAAACAGCAGCTATAAAAGCGAAGAAACGAAGGCCTGACAATGCACAAATGGCAGTCACGATGGGAGAACAGTTTAAAGGGAAGATGGACATTTCACCTTGTCCCTGTTATAACCCCTTGAATGGAGAACAAACATTGCGAGTTGAACTACTACCTGACCCAGTTCGTGGATGCTTCAGGAAGTACCTGCACAGATTAGGATATGCTACTTCCCCTATATGCCCAAACTGTGTAGAGGAGCAGGAAGATGCGGAGGATATTCTAACATGCTGCGCCAGATTTAGATGGCCCGGGGAAACAAGTTTTCGACCAAATCGGCTTATGGGAGAAGTGTTGAATTCTTGGATTCTATGGAGCCAATACAGCCAGAGAAGGGATGAAGTTATGCTGGAACTGCGAAGGTTGGAGGAACGAGGGAGAAATTTGATTTAGTGTGATAGAGCTTTAAAGCTAAAAAGACCTCCGCGAAGTAATACCTTACGGCAGTCCCACGGGGGGTGGGAGGTTAAAGAAGAGGGTGGGTTTAGTACGTATACACCAGTGATTGTGAATCGTGCTCTCTTTTGCTGGAGCAAAAGTGTCTTTTGAAGATTTCCACCTGCGGCCCAAGCAAAAAAAAAAAAAGGTGAGTACAGTCCCTGTACTGACCAGATTCCACCAAACTTTTCCAAGAAGTTGCTCACTGCAGTAGCTACACATGACCTGTTAGGTTAGGTTAGGTCTGAGTCGTAGCTCTGATTTCACAAAGCTCACTTGAGTACGCATAGTAGCCCGTTGTGATGCCACGGGTGAACGCAGCCCCTGTACTGACCAAGACCTGTAGTCTAGTCAAAAATAATCTCGATCTGGATCTCCTTGTTACCCTTTTTTTTATTAAAAATGTTGCCCAAAATTTTTGTATTTTTTTGCTTTGATTTTTCCCTTTCATGGCCATTGTGCATATGTTTTATGATTTCCAGACTCGGGCTTGATTTGTGCATAAGTGCTGCTGCTGTTCGGATTTTTTATTTCAAATTTTTTCTCTTTCTCTCTTGATTTTTTTTGTGGATGCTTTTGTTTTGGCGTGTGCCCCATTTTACACTTATTAACATAATGCGTGGCCATAATGTGGATACGACATACATACATATGTACGTATGTATGTACGTACACTGGTACCCTTTGCAACATAAACACAGAAACGTAGGCCACCACTAGGCACTCCACTCTCTTTTTTAACTCACACAACATAATTATGCGTGAGACTAAAAGAACGTAGTAGAGTTGGTATGTATGTGTGTAGTAGAATTGGTAACACAAACTAGATGATGATGATGATGAGTTTAACTCTTTAGTTGTTGTTGTTGTTGTGTAAGCAAATGTAGTTTTTACTGATTTTGCCTGTCTAAACCATGGCCACATAAGTAAGTGCGTTTTGGTTTTGTTTTCAATTGTTGTTGCTCGTGTTGTTGTTGCAAGTATGTTGGCAAATGCATTATGCCACTCACTTCACTTGCCTATACTTTGTGTAACAAACACACACAGACATACACACGCATTCTCTTCTGTGTGTGTTTCTATGCGTGGTATCTGTTGTATTTGAATACCGTGTGAATCCTATGGCAGTCAGTATTGCCACACTATTTGTATGTCTGTTTGTCTGTCTCTTTGTCTGTCTGCTGTTGTACGTATGTGTTGGCATATTTCTATGTGTGGCATGACATTGTTGAATATCTGCGTGTTATTGTGGTTTGTGATTAATTTTCAAACAATACATCCCGTGTAAGTGAAAAGAATCATCACACAGAGGGAAACACAGTGAGAGAGAGACAGAAAGAGAGATAGAGATTCTCTAAATAAACGCAAATAAATATTAAAAGAAACAATCGAAAGAAATTACAATAAATATGTATGAGAACAAATCAGTAGAAATTATAAATAAAATGTTTACAATTCCATTGAAGGTTTTCGTTTCGTTTTTTTCTCCGTTGTTGTTGTTAGAAACAAAAAAGTGTTCCATGATGGATGAATGTTGGGATGATATTGGAAAGTGTTTGATGAATTAGAAATGTTTAGATGGATGTCAGTTAATAATTTTCAAAAAGAAAAAAACACGAATATAAGTTTTTTGTCTCTTTAAGGGAATCAAGTCAATGAAAGGCAAAGATCTGTAAAAAGAAAAGACCTAAAAAGAGTCCTATCAAGCAGTTCCCAGAGGGTACATAACATACATACTTAATTGGTCATTACAACCCTTCAGTCAGGATTACGACCTAGTAAGAAACTAGTCTGCCAATGCAAAAGAGTTTCAACCGCACTATAGAATCTATACACCTCTATTCAATAGCCTTTCCTATGACATCATGAGGAGAATTATCACATGTGCCTCTAAATCCAAAAAAGAGCAAATAGTCATTGCCTTTACGTACTAAGACCCTTGAATGTCTTCCACTTCCGATTTAATATATACATGCTGCCTTATACTAAAGAATATGGATATAAAAAATACGCATCATGTAGAAGTAAAATTTCTTATGGCGGGTCGTAACGTTACGACCCGTTCTCATCAAAATATTTTTAAAAATCATTTCTTGATGGGAGGGAGGATGACAGAAGGAAAATGAACACAAACAAAGAGCGTAACAATGTGTTGCTCTCATCGTACGTATGTACATGTGTATGTATTCTTGTGTTTTTTGATTTAGTTGTCGATCAGACTGCGACAAGAATACATGTGCTGCGGATGCTTTATCAGAATAACACTCGAAGTATATTTTGTGTTAAAAATGTTCTATGTCATTAGCTGGGCGAATTTTATTTTGTCCCATAGTATATTTTTTTTAAATGCTTTGTAATGCTCGTTTTTTTTATTCTTTTTATTTTTATTTATCTACAAAACATGGCCTAATTTTTAAGCCAAAGATGGATAGCTTTATGTTCTTTTAATAATAAAATCGATGTTTTATTTTATTTTTATTTATCCACAATTATTAAACCAAAGATAGACAGCTTTACATATGTATGTTAATGAAATGAAAATAAAAATAGAGTATATTACTAACACTTTTATATGGCTGTAAATAAATAAATTCTCTCAACTTATTTTCTCTCTCTCACTCACTAATCCATAACCATAGGCATGTGTTAACCTAGAGGAAAATTGTTAGTAATAATTTCAAGTCTACTTATTAACCCAATGATATGTATATGTGATCGGAAAATATAGAAAAAGTGTACTGCGCTAAAGACACCGTATTTAACTTGGCAAGTATTCTTCCAAAAATCGAAATCATTTCTCATTGATATTAGTGAATACTACTGTGATATTTCTTTGGGTGTATCATTGAAGTCTGAAAAAAGCGACATGAACCTTCTTCTTTAAAAACTGACAAGATTTTTACGCTCTTTTTAACGAACATTCTTGATGTTCGCGTCCTATGTGTGTAAAAAGCCGAAGATGTTCTTCCCCTGAGGGACATTGGTGCCGACGTCGTTTTAACACCAGAAAAATAAATAAAAAAGTGGTCAAACAACAAAAATGAACGATGAGAACAACGCATTGTTACGCTCTTGGATTCTGTATTATTCCCTTCTATCTTTCCCCCCGCGTCCTAAAATATTTTTGAAAAATATTCCAAAATATGTTAAAATGCACATTTTTTATACATTATTTTCTTTGCTTATACGCATGTTCCCTTATATGCGCGCTGCCTCTTATGCATATTGCCTTACATGGATGTTGCCTTATATGCATGTTGCCTTATACGCATGTTACCTTATATACGCTGCCTCGTATGCATATTGCCTTATATGCCTTATTCTCTTACATGCATGTTGCCTTACACGGATGTTGCCTTATATGAATGTTGCCTTATATGCACGCTGCCTCGAATGCATGTTGCCTTACATGAATGTTGCCTTATATGCATGTTGCCTTATACGCATGTTGCCTTATATGTACGCTGCCTCGAATGCATGTTGCCTTACATGAATGTTGCCTTATATGCATGTTGCCCTATACGCACGTTGCCTTAGACGCATGTTGCCTTATATACACGCTGCCTCTTATTCATATATCCTTATATGCACGTTCTCTTACATGCATATTGCCTTACATGAATGTTGCCTTATATGCATGTTTCCATGCATGTCTAGGCACTCTTTACAACATCTCAGATTTTATAAGAATGTTCACATCTTTCTAAAGTGTTTTAACATGAATGACAAAAGGCTAACCGATCTGAAGAATTTCGAGTGTTGCTTGCTGTCTGGCCATAACTACAGACATGGAGACCAATTAAGCTTAACGAAGATCTTTTCCTAAATTTAAAAAATCGTTTACGACAGATGGCTGATATAGGCCTCGGGTAAAAATATCTAAAAAACCCCGATTATAATTTTTTTTTTACCGAATTTAAAGCCTTAAGTGCCGTCCAAATCCATAGATTCATTGCCTTTTAAAACCAACGTTTTTTTAAATTTAAATTCCAATAAAAAAATTGTGTTCCCCACTTTTTTTTTGTTTTGTTTTCAACACGCAGTAGCGTGTGCCACCGCCAATGTGCCACAACATAAATAAAACTAGTAACGGTAAATAAAACAACAACAACAACAACAACTCCACTACTCTCTACAGTACTCTTGAAACTTTTCTCTTTGGAATCGTTTTTTTTTTCCTCTTCTCCTTTTTTTAAGAAGTTAAGGAAACTTTTACTGGGAGTCTCTAGAAAAAAAGAAAAAAAACTGCGAAAACCGTAGGAAAAAAGAAGGCAAAAAACGGCTTAAAAAATTACGTCGCTTATTAAGGATTTAGGGATGTGGAAGGAAATCAAGTGGATAAAATGAGAAAGTGAAGTAAAGGGGCTTAACAAAAATTATAAAACTAGACAACAGCAATAACAACAACAGCTACTACAACAACTACAATAACTACATTCTGGTAGAAGAAGTAAAACCAGCCTTTAGGAAAATTATTCGATTTCTTTCAGCCGTTTTTCTTGCGTTTTTTTTTCAAAAATTATAAGAGAATAGTCAGCGAAAGTAATGGTAGAACAAATTTCCACACTTCTTAACATTTAAAGCAAAACGGTCTGGTAAATAATTTGAAATAAAAACAACAAGAATTTGGCATAAAAGTTTAGTTTTCTTCTCCTTCATCTTCTTCTGCTTTAATTAATAAAAAAATAAAATGTATACGAGAGTAAAGAATTTCTCGGGAATTTTATTGCAAATATTTTTAAGCATGATTTTCCAAAAGAAATTGAAAAGAAAAATTAATTTCAATACAGAAAATGTATTTAAAATCTTATTTTTATCTGCGTTTAACATTACACTGTTTAACAGGAGTTTTATTTTCTTGAAAACATAAGTTAGTTCAGCTGATTGGTAGGAATAACTCCAACCCGAGTAGTATATTGCTACGAAAATAAAAAAAAAATAAAATTTAACATTAAAATTATAAACAAAAGCTACATAAACAAAACAATGCAGTAAACAACCTGTTTACAAATTATCGTACTGCTTAATATAACAACAAACACCAGCATAAAAAATGGGAAACAAGTAAACAAAAAATACAACAACAAACACTACCAGAATAAATGTAAACAAAGATGTTTACATATACAGAGAACATTGGCTTCGCCTTCAAGAACACTCATCTGACTGTTTACGTTGCCACATAAAAGACAAGGCAAAAAAGGCGAGTGAAGTTCAGTCAGTCTTGTGTGAAGACGCTGTGTGTTTGAAGAGAATAATCATGCTTTGAAGACCTCCGTTACAAAGACCTGTGGAACAATTGTCTAGTAATTGTTATTGTTTATGCAAAGGGTGTGAACAGAGGAATACGAAACAAAGCAATTGTTGTTGTTTACATCAAGTTGTGAACAGTGGCACACATTATTGTGCGAATAACAAAGAATTTCAATGAAAACTAAACACAAATTTATTTTTTGTATCTTATTTGCAATCTACGAGCCCGTATTATAAAGGTTTTTAAAAGGTAAAAACGTAACAATATCCATCGACGCCCTCGTAAAAACTTCTTCTAGCTTCTCATATTCAAAGATGTTGCTGTGGATTCCTTCTCTGACATTAAGAAAATGGTCCATACATTTCGGAGCAGCTTAATCTTTTCATTTTCTCAACGAACTGAGATCCTGTTGCTACAAGGTGACGTCTAGGCCCAGAAAAAATACGTATCCTACTAGCAGAACTTCGCTACGTCTGGATTTTCCGTCCGAAAAATGCTAGTTTTCGGTGGTGTAAAGAGTGCCTCTCAATATACGAGAGTGTCAATAATATATGGAGTTTCCATCAGCCACTACACCAAAAATTTTCTTGGAACTGTCCGCAAAGGGTACAGGAGCAGAACCCTTGGATATCCTGACCCTTTTCCATTTTTCCCTTTCACACAAGACGTGAATTGTGTCCAATTCTATCACTGAAGAAGAACGAAGACTCTAGATGCAGCTCTGACCACCAGTGAAGTCCCTGATGATACCAGCTTCGGGGAAAATACCAGACCCCACACTAAACACCAACTTCGGTTAGACTGTGAGAGATTGCAGCTCAAGAATCCATAGAATTTGTTCGTCTTTTCATATCTTCCCTTCCCAAATAAAGTGTGCCTGCTGCCAAATTCCAACAGACATGCATAAAATAATTGGTCATTACAGTCCTGCAGTGAGGATTACGACCTAGCTTCTCACACTACTTACGTTGAGTGTGTTAGTTTTTATACATGAGTGGCGATAACTACAGCTTAAAGTCGATTCCGAAGAACAGATTTTTGGGCAACTTTTCGTGGACATTTTTGTTTTAACCCTCAGAGTTTTTGCTAGAAATCTGAGAAATTTTTTCATATTTTTGTTTTGATGTCTGACCTGGGGTTTGAACCGTGGCCTTACGTCTAATAAGCCAACACACTACCTAGTAGATTGCGGCGACTTCTAACCGCAAAAAGAGATGCCTTAAAATGCTTCTTGGCCACTTAGTGATTGTAGCACAAAGTTAAGGGTAAAATAGGAACATACTTCCAGCGCCAGTGACGTTTAAAGGTGTAGTCTTGTCCACTGATTCCTGCTAAGTGCTGAAAAGGCTTCTTCCATCTATAATTACAAGTCGCCTGAACCACCTGTTATACCTCCAGAGAACCATTTGTGGTTTGAGTTTACATAGTCGGCCGAACATATATTTAAAGGAGTGAAAAGTAACGTAGGATTTTTCATCCGTTCTTCTACATGCTGATAGGAATGAAATTTTTAGTTGAATATCACACCCAGAAATTTATTTAATCTTCAGAGTTTATGTTAAAACCGCTGAGTTTCATATTCTTTACCATTAACAGGTCAGTGAGTTCATCTGCATGGTAGAAGCCAAGATCCTTTTTCTTTCACTGCATCGCAGTCTGCTTGTCCTTGTAGCTGCTACTTCTGCAGAATTCATTGGCAAGATCTCCAAGTACCAACCGCTTCTCATGAGTTCTTTCGAGTTCAGATACTTATTTTTTTATTTTTTTTTTATTTTTTTTTAGAACGTCCCTGGCCTCACACTAACCCACCCTCACCCGAGCGCGGAGGGCTCGTCCCCAAGAAATCCGATATTGAAACACATTTAACCTGATTAATTATAATCCTTTGGTTTTAAATTTTTTTTTTATATGTCATCGCATATCGCCTTAGTTAGCTGGCCCTTATCATGTCTTATCTTATCTGAGAACAAATTTCATTTCAATTTCATGATGAAATTAAATTTATTTTTAATTTTTCTGTTCCTCTGTGTGTTTAGTTTCTGTTTTTTGTTTCCTCTTCTATTTTATTAGCTTATTTTCTTGTTATTGTTGTTGTTGTTGTAGTTGGTTTTTTTCTTCTTTATGTTTTGTTGTTGCTGTTGCTGTTGCATTCACCAACTGCTAAAACAGGTGCAATTTCCTAGTGGCGGATGTTTGCAATTAGTGGCAGCAGTTGCTGTTGTTGTTATTGTTGTTGCTGTTTTATTTATCCAATTCCATTGCAATTCTCTTGTTTTTATACAATTTCTTTATATGTAAGTGAAGATATACGAGGGTGGTTTGTTAATGATTTCATTATGCTTCAAATTTTTTTTGACGAGATAAGCTGAGTGTAAATAACTCCAATTTGTAGTTCTGATAACTTGAAAAGTGCAGAACCAAACAAAATGTCATTAGAGTAAGTAGAGTAGAGTGGGTTAAATACAGAATGTCAGAAAAGAATACATTTACTTTCTAATCTTTTCGGTAATCATATTTGCCTGCAAAAATTTTTTCGATAACAATATTTTTGTATGAAAAATTTTTTCGATAACAATAATCTTATGTAGATATTTAAACGATAACAATAATTTTATCAACAAAGTTAATTGATAACAATGATACACCACATCAAATTTTTCGATACAATAATTTTTAGTGAAAACTTAAACAATAACAATTATCTTCTGTAAGAATCTAATCGATAACAATAATTTTCCAAAGAATATTAATCGATGACAATAGTTCGCTATAAAAAATTATTCGATAGCACTATATGTAGAAAATTTTTTGATAAAAATAATTTTCTATAGAAAACTTCTCGATAAAAAATTTTTAGATAACAATAAATTTCTATAGAAAATTAATCGATAGCACTAATTTTCTAAAAAAAAATTATTCGATAACAATAATTCTCCATATAAAATTTTTCGATAACAATATTTTTCAATAGAAATCGATACCAACAATTTTCTGAAGAAAATTAATCGGTAACAATTATCTTCTGTAGATATTTAATGGATAACAATAATTCTCTACAGAACATTGTTCGATAAAGTTTTCTTAAGAAAATAAATCAATAGCAATAAAGCTCTATATAATTTTTTTTTGATAATTACAATTTTCAATAGAAAATTATTCGATAACAATAATTTTCTGAAGAAAATTAATCGATAACAATAATTTTCCGAAGAAAATTAATCGATAACAATAATTTTTCCGAAGAAAATTAATCGATAACACAAATTCCCTATATAAAATGTTTCGATATCAAAAATTTTCAATAGAAAACTAATCGATAATAATAATCTTCTATAAAAATTTAATCGATAATAACAATTTTTTATAGAAAATTTCTCGATAACAATAATTTTCTAAAGAAAATTCTTCGATAACAATAAGTTTCTATAGAAAATTTTTCGATAGCAAAAGTTTCTATAGAAAATTTTTCGATAGCAAAAGTTTCTATAGAAAATTTTTCGATAGCAAAAGTTTCTATAGAAAATTTTTCGATAGCAAAAGTTTCTATAGAAAATTTTTCGATAGCAAAAGTTTCTATAGAAAATTTTTCGATAGCAAAAGTTTCTATAGAAAATTTTTCGATAGCAAAAGTTTCTATAGAAAATTTTTCGATAGCAAAAGTTTCTATAGAAAATTTTTCGATAGCAAAAGTTTCTATAGAAAATTTTTCGATAGCAAAAGTTTCTATAGAAAATTTTTCGATAGCAAAAGTTTCTATAGAAAATTTTTCGATAGCAAAAGTTTCTATAGAAAATTTTTCGATAACAAATATTTTCCATAGAAAATTTTTCGATAACAATAATTTACTTAACGAAATTTTTCGATAACAAATATTTTCCATAGAAAATGTTTTTGGTAACCATAATAGTTTACTAATATGTTCCCAGTATTTTATACGCCATCTAAAATTCTAAAAATACTTCACACCACCCTCGTTTAAAACCTAGAGCATAAGCACAAGCAATAGTCATATCAACCAACAAAGCAACAAACATTATAATATGGATTCTATAATACAATATGAATGTATTTTACTCTTCATCTCTCTCTTTTTCTTTTTTTTCACAAACTAACACACATACTCTCTCTCACTCTCTCGCTCTTTGTCTCGCTCTCTTTATAACACATTGTCGTACCCCGTGATGCTCTCAACCATTTGCCAAACCGTAGAAAGTGTTTGGCTTTCTATGTTTATAGAGCTCTTAGTGGCATATATTAATTACCATAAAGTAGTTGGTAATTTAAAACGCACACATAAAATACAACAAACACACCAATACATATGTACATGCATGTATGCATGTATTCATGTGTACTTGTAAGTATGTGAACCGGTTAAATTTGCGTGCGTGTGTGTGTGTTCATTTTTTTCTATTTATTTTTCTTGTAGTGGTAATAATACACAGTCAGTCATATCCTTTAGCTCAATAGAAAAGATGAAATATCTCCATGTGTGTGTGTGTGTCTGTATGTGTGTAACGCTATTTTATTAGCTTATGGAAATAGAATAAAACAGAAGAAAAAAAATATCAACAGAGAGAAAAAATGAAAGCAAGAGTAAGAAGAAAAGGTATAAATGAGCAGAATGGGGGAAGAGAGAAAAATTTATGGTTAAAAATCAGCACAATTACAAAAACAAAACAAAACTCAAAAAAGAGAGTGACAGCTTACAAATACACAGTCAAGCTCACATAGCATTCACACACACACAGTTTTGGTTACAATTATTAGTTGAAGATGTCAAGATAAAAGTCAAAGACTTGATGGTTCACTTCATAGTTTTTTGTTGTTGTTGGTTAAAAGCGAAATTTTTATTGAAAACGTTTTATTAATAAAAAAAATATAATTTAAAATTAAATATGTATTGTGGAGCTATAATCATTCAGTTGTAGGAGACAACAAAGAGGTCAACTATTTTGAAATGAGAGTTTGTTTATTCAGAGGGAAAGATAGAGAGAGAACTTAGAAGTGAATGAGTGAGAGTGTATGGAGTATGTGGTATGTTAAATGGCAATTAAATATTCATCATACGTCTAGGTATACAAAATTAGGAAGGAAAATCGAATATTAATCATACGCCTGGTTATTAATATCTTATGATCTGTTGTTCTACGATTGTTTCTTTCGATTATTTTCTAATTCTTAATGAAAGATTTCAAAGCATAATAAGGCATTGTATAGTTGGATGTAGGTACCGATTACTGAACAGTGAAGACATATTATAGCGACAACATGACCTCCGCTCCTAGTAGAAACCATTATGTAGCAAAACCTTGTATACTAGCTTTTATAACGGTGTTTGATCACCGATAACTACGTTTGCCTATAAAAAATCTGTCGATAACAATATTTTTATATAGAAAATTAATCGATAACAATCATTAAAAAAAATTTAATCGATAACAATAATTTTCTAAAAAAAATTAATCGATAACAATAACTATCTTAAGAAAATTAATCGATAAAAATAGTACTCTGAAGAAAATTAATCGATAACAATAATCTTCTGAAAAAATTTAACCGATAACAATAATTTTCTTAAGAAAATTAATCGATAACAATAATTTTTTAAAGGAAATTAATCGATAACAATAATTTTCTATCGAAAAGTAATCGATAAAAACAATTTTCTAAAGAAAATTAATCGATAACAATAATTTTTTAAAGGAAATTAATCGATAACAATAATTTTTTAAAGGAAATTATTCAATAAAAATAATTTTCTTAAGAAAATTAATCGATAACAATATTTTTTTAAAGTAAATTAATCGATAACAATAATTTTCTTAAGAGAATTAATCGATAACAATAATTTTTCAAAGTACAATGCGCTCAGAAATGCGTGAGAAAAATTCAACATTCGTAAGGAAAATCGTTGGTATCTTCTAAGTGAAATTCTAAACCATGGACTATCGCTCCTACCGCCGACGGTCGTTCAATATAATTCTGGGGATTTGTTGACATTTCTTTACCTACTTTAACATGGCCAAACAACACTTTATAGTTTATAGTAAATGTGGGAACAGACGTCCGTACTGTAAGTTCTTACTTAATTGGTCATTACAATACCTTTAGTCAGCATTACAACCTAGCTTCTCATACCACCCATGTTGTGTGTGTGTTAATTTTATCCACAAGTGGCGGTATCTACAGTTTAATGTCGACTCTGACTGACAAATATTTGCGAAACTTTTCATGGCAATTTAATTTCTAACGCTCAGAGTTTTTGCCAGAAGACTGCCGTAAGAAATATTCCGTTTTGTTCGAGATGTCTGAGCTGGGGTTTGAACCACAGCATCACGTCTAATAAGCCAACACACTACCTACTAGATTATGGCGACTTCAAGTAGTCAACTTGTTTATGTAAACCGTAAACCCAAGTACTACTTCAAAGAGGCCTGTAACATGGTCATTCGGGATCTGATATAGTTTGTGAAGGGTTTCTTAGATGCAAGGAATATATTCCAACAAGCCTTAGCGGAAAACCTCATCTGTAAGTCTTTGAATTGATGGGCTATTTAGGAGCATATGGTAACAAGCATAGTTGCCAGCTGTTACACATGCCACATGAGCTAAATACTATGTTGCATTTATTGTTGCTGTTGCCATTCATGTAACTCTTAAGAGATTCGTGGCAACAACAGCAACAACAACAAAGTAGGAATTAGAATTCGAATTAGACATTCTACATCAACTGTCATAAACATTTCCCATTTGAAAATGCGAAACGAAAAGAAAAACGAAAGAGAAAAACTTCTGATGCTACTACTAACGCTGCTGCCGCTGCTGCTGCTGATGCTTATGCTTTTATTTGTTGTTGAGAATTTTTGCTAAAACATGCAGTTTTTTCTCTTCTTTTTTTTGCATTTTTTTTCTAAAACATTCCTCTGCTTTACGTTGCTTCTTGTCTTTCATTCTGATATTTTTGTTTCTTTTTTTATAAAATTTCGTTTCATTTTTTTATATTTTGGTTGTTTTCAAATTATAGCAACGGCCCAGCTTCCCCCTGCCCTTCTTACCACTATCTTCCATGTTCAGTTGATGTGTGCAAAAGACCCACCAAGCCGCCACCTACAAGACTTGGCTTTTTTGTTGAAAACGTAACATCAAGAAGGATGGCATAGAGAGAAGCCTTGGAAGAGTTTATCTTGCATTAAAGCACAAAACGAGCACACATACACACACACTCCCAAGCATAATAACAACATGAGTCGTTGACGAACAACGGCGTTTATTTGCCAAAAAACTGAAAAACTGCTGTGCATTGTGCTGGGTTGTATGCCAGGAGGTACAGGGTTCAGTTTGGTTACGTTTGGTTTGGCTTCCTCCAAGAGAGTGAATCCTTTTATTCTAAAATCATTTTCTATTTTTCAGTTTTTCATTCACTTCTCTTCTCTTCTCCTGTCTTCTTTCTTTTTTTTCGTTTTCCTTCTTCGTTTTTTTTTGCAGAATATTAAGGCTGATGTCTTAGCTGTTTGCCAAATACTGTAACACAACGTTTGTTTGCCTGTGTTTTTGTTATCGCTTTTCACAGTACAATTTCGCTATGAAATGTTTAAAAACATGTGTGTATGTGTGTGTAATATTACGAGGGGGGATTTTTTTGTGTGTTCATAAGCAACAATACATGCATGCATTTATTCCGTTGTCGGAAGGCAAGAAAAATAATTTTTCTTTTCCCGTTTTACTATGAACGTATTGAAGTATATGAGCTACACTCACAGAAAAATGTTTGTAAGCATTGGATTTAAATATTAAAGTATTTTTTGTCAAATTTATCGATAACTCAAGCTTCGAAAATTGTTAAACCTACTCTAAGCATATTAATAAATGGAAAAAAATCATGATAATACTCGCATTAAGGAATATATCATGCAAGACATTGATTACCTTGGCTCCCGCCAGCCTTTCTGAACTTTAATTTGAAACATCAGCATCGAAATCAAATTAAAATTTAAAATCAGAGTTATCGGCAACAAACCAACTAAACTGAGGTGTTATCGATTAAAGTTGTTATCGATTACAGTTGTTATCGATTACAATTGTTATCGATTACAGTTGGTATCAACTCAATTGAGGAGTTATCGATTACAGTTGTTATCGATTACAGTTGTTATCGATTACAGTTGTTATCGATTACAGTTGTTATCGATTACAGTTGTTATCGATTACAGTTGTTATCGATTACAGTTGTTATCGATTACCGTTGTTATCGATTACAGTTGTTATCGATTACCGTTGTTATCGATTACAGTTGTTATCGATTACCGTTGTTATCGATTACCGTTGTTATCGATTACAGTTGTTATCGTTTACAGTTGTTATCGATTACAGTTGTTATCAATTACAGTTTGTATCGATTACAGTTGTTATCGATTACAGTTGTTATCGATTACAGTTGTTATCAATTGCAGTTATTATCGATTACAGTTGTTATCGATTGCACTTGTTATCGATTACAGTTGTTATCGATTACAGTTGTTATCGATTACAGTTGTTATCGATTACAGTTGTTATCGATTACAGTTGTTATCGATTACACTTGTTATCGATTACAGTTGTTAGCGATTACAACTGTTATCGATTACAGTTGTTATCGATTACAATTGTTATCGATTACAGTTGTTATCGATTACAATTGTTATCGACTTCAGTTGTTATCGATTACAGTTGTTATCGACTTCAGTTGTTATCGATTACAGTTGTTATCGACTTCAGTTGTTAACGATTATAATTGTTATCGGTTACTGTTGTTATCGATTACAGTTGTTATCGATTACAGTTGTTATCGATTCAGTTATTATCGCTTACAGTTGTTATCGATTACATTTGTTATCGATTCAGTTATTAAGGTTATTATCGATTAAGGTTATTATCGATTAAGGTTATTATCGATTACAGTTGTTATCGGTTACAGTTGTTATCGATTACAGTTGTTATCGATTAAAGTTGTTACCGATTGCAGTTTTTATCGATAACAGACGAATTCAATTAAGGATTTGTCGGTCACAGTTGCCGTAGTCTAGTTACATGTGAAAAGTTGCTCAAATTTGTCATTCGGTATGGACATTAAACAATGGCTTCCGCCACTCATGGATAAAATTTACTCGCACAACACAAGTGGTGTGAGGAGCTAGATCGTAATCCTGATTAAAGGATTGTAGTGACGAATTAAGTAAGTTATCGTTTTGAATTTAAATTTAAAATCGAAGTTATCGATAACAGACAAATTCAATTGAGGAGTTATCGATGCTAATTTAACAGACTAATTAAGGGCAGAAGTAATGGATTTTAAGTTAGATTTTAAAATTATTGATTATCGATAACAGAGAAATTTTCGATAAATTTAATAATGCATGTAATAAAACAAGTTAACGAGTTTGTCAGCGAACCTAATCCATGTAGAACACATTCATTGACCTTATGGTCAATTGTAAAACTTTTTTTACTAAAATTTTTGTCTGAGCTTATTGCAGCATGCACTTCATACAACATTTGTATTACAAAACGGTTAGAATAACATTCAGTGTTTTCCCCCCTTCATTTTCATCATCTTCTTTTTCTTCTTTTTTTGCTGGCCAAGATATTTTTTTTTAGCTTTTTGTCTGCACACAGGAAAAAAGTTTGTCTTGCGTTTTGCCTTGATGTTTAAGGGTTTCGAACAGCAGCAGCAGCACTAACAGTACCAGCCAGCAATTCCTCAAATATAACTGAGAGTCGATGTGTGGCCGTGTGCGTGTGTGTGTGTGTGTGTTAGGGGTACTTTTTCTTATTCTTCTTCTTCTCTGAGTAACACATATGAGCAGCATGTTAGGCTACTATGTGGCACATACAGTCAGGAGTCTAACATGCTGGAGCACAGTTATAATATTTGTTTGATTTTGTTTTTGTTTTTTTTGTATGTTTTTGTGTGGAGAATATTAGAAACTCTACAACGTTTTCCTTTTTCTTTGTCTTTCTATGGCTTGCTGTGTTTTTTTTTTTTGCTTTTCGTAGCATTCAGTGAAACTGATTATGATGACGATGGCGATGACGATGGCAATGGCGACATATGTATGTATGCATGTACGATGAAGTTTTTACTGTCCTAAATGAGAATCACTATCTCTGTGGAACAACTCATACAATTCTAATAGTGGGGGGTTATGGCATGGAGCCCCGAATATATATTCATACACGCTCAGACATTAAAATAAAAAACGTGTGGGGATAGGGGAAAGGGGGGCTCAAATAAAGCAAACATTTAATTTTTAGTCTTCTTCCTACTACAACTCATCGTTTTATGGCGTTCAGTTTTTTTTGCTTTTGTACCTCGCTTTGGCATCTACCATGTGATGTGCCTGATGCTACTGCTGATGATGATGACGATGGTGCCAACTTTATTTCTTTTTATTCAGCAGCTTAAACAGGGGTTGGCATAACGTCGTATATATGACAGGGCCAGTTGGTACAAAAAACAAAAACCAAAAAAATTAAGACAAATAGAGAAAGAGAAAAAAAGAAGACACGAGAATGCGGTTAAAACAACAGAAATTTTTAGAGGAACAAAAACAAAATCTAAAAAAAAAGGTATAAGGGGAGTAGTAGTAAAAGGCACAAACAACAAAAATGTAATGCCAACATCTAGAATCATCAACATTTTGATAATAACTGTTATGCTAACCAACTATTCTGGTGGCTTTCGTTAAAAGGGTAAGAAAATAAGAGCAGTTACTTTCAAAAAGGTCATAAAATTCTTTTGTAAGCAAAAAAATTCCATCAAATCAAGCTTGTTATCAAATTTTACATAATTTTGGTTTTATTCAGCTAGCTGAATTTGAAGAAAATTCTCGGCTAAGTTCAGCAATTGCTTTAAATCAACTTTACTTTATTTTAGCCTTATTCAGCTTGCTGAATTGGGAAAATATTGTTATACAGCTAAGCTAAGCTCAATAATTCTTCTAAATCAGGCTTAAAATCAAACTTTACTTTACGTGAGCCTTATTCAGCTAGCTGAATTGGAACAATATTGTTATTTATCTAACTTAAGCTCAACAATTCTTCTAAATCAAGCTTAATATTAAGCTTTAGTTTGTTTTCAGCCTTATTCAGCTAGCTGAATTGGGAAAATATTGTTACACAGCTAAGCTAAGCTCAATAATTCTTCTAAATCAGGCTTAAAATCAAACTTTACTTTACGTGAGCCTTATTCAGGTAGCTGAATTGGAACAATATTGTTATTTAGCTAAGTTAAGCTCAACAATTCTTCTAAATCAAGCTTAATATTAAGCTTTAGTTTATTTTCAGCCTTATTCAGCTAGCTGAATTGGGAAAATATTGTTATTCAGCTAAGCTAAACTCAACAATTCTTTTAAATCAAGCTTAATATCAAACTTTATTTTATTTTAGCTTTAATCATCTTGCTGAATTTGTAAAAAAAAAGATATTCAGCTAAGCTAAGCAGAACAATTATTCCAAATCAGGTTTAAAAGCAAACTTTACTTAATTTTCGAGTTATTTAATCGGCTGCATTTGTAAAAATAAGGTATTCAGCTAAGCTATGCTGAAAAATTCATCCAAATCAGATTTAAAAGCAAACTTTACTTATGTTGAGAGTTATTCAGCTGGCTGAACTTAAAGAAATTTAATGTTTGCTTCAGAATTCTTCTAAATAAGGCTTAATTTCAAGCTTTATTTTATATTAACATTGTCCTGCTTGTTTAGTTTGTAAGGAAAGTGTCATTCAGCTAACCTAAAAGCTGAAAGTTAAGCTAAATTGACTTCCTTTTGCTTTTCCAATCTTTAATTTTTATATTTCTAAGCCTTTTAAAGCTAGCTGAATTTATGCGGAATATAATTCAGCAAATTTTTTTCATAAATATTGTTTAATTTGGCCAAATTGCTGTATTTAGGAACTTTGAAAAACAAATTCAGCTAGCTGAATTGACTTGGAATAGCATTCAGCAAGGATTTTCTTTTATGAATTACGCAGCAATGCCAAGCTTTTATAGTCTCAAGTATAATTTTTGAATTCAGCTGGCTGAATTGAATTCAGCAAGCAAAATTTTCTTTTTCCCACAAAAATTTTAAATGTTTTGTATCCTAAAGCCTTTAATAAATGTATTCAGCTAGCTGAATAGTTATTAAAATGTTATTATGTGCATTAAATAATTCGCTCTTGTCTTCATACCCTGTCTACATGATTGCATACAGTTCTCTATGCTACTTCTTTAACTTCATCCATTATTTTTCACATTCTATAAGCAGTTTAAACAGAGAAAAAAGAAAAAAATGTGAATCTAAACGATTGTAGATGGGAAACAAGAAAACTATTTTTCGTATTCATAGAAATTCTTTGCCATCCAGCTCAAACTCAATCATATTTAACAAACCGTCTTCCTTAGCTAGCAAGCTAGTACCCATCCTTGAACAAATGCAGGACCTCTTGCAAACAGACACGAGTTTAAATATGAAAAAAAGAAGAGAAGACTACGAGAGAGAGAGAGCGAGAGAGAGGGTATGGACAAGTTGTTCCTCAGTTTATGGAAAATGAATGTTTTTCACAATCCTTTACTTTAAACGAGGATAACAAATAGAAAGAATAGAGGTGGAGAAGAATAAAGGTTCGCTTGTAAAATAATTTTTTATTCTTGCTTAATCCGAATCCTCTTTTTTCCTTGCATTTCAAAACAAAGAAAGAAAAAAAAAGAAAATGATTTTATAAAAAAAAGGTTTGAATATATTTCTCTGTCTCTGTATCCTCCTTGTTCATCTTTTTTCTGTTTTCGAGGTCTTTAGCTTCTTTGAAGTGACCATATCCCCGTACCACAAGTATTGAAAAGTCTGCTTCATCATGCTGTCATCCTTAGCCTCATCCTTAAGCGTAGACATCATCAGTCGTATTATCTTAGCAGCTATTGCAACTGGCTGACTGGTTGCTCATCTATTTGTCTATGAATTTTTGTTCAAATAGCTTTTAATTTCAGCATGAGTACAGAGGAGTATGAGGGCCTTTTCGCCATCCGCCCAACTCTAAAGTGTTTACTCTTTAAGGCCAAACATTCGTATCGTGTTTGTCTAGTTGGCATAGATTTTTGTTGCCTTTTTTTTCTCCTGCTCAATTTCATTTAACATTTAAAGGTTTTCATTGCAGTCGTTAAAGGATAACAAATAAAAAAGAAGAAGAAGAAAAAACCGTTAATTTTTAGTTAATATTTGATTTATAAAGGCGGCTCTGCTATACTACAGGCAGTGGAGGCAATATTTGATGGCTGAATTCGTAAAGAAGTGCTATTCAGCTAAGCTGGTATCTACCTGTTTGACTAGTCCTAGCCAACGCAATACAATTACACAAAATGGAACGTGCAAAGTCTTTATTCATTATCTTATAGGAGATATGACGTATTGCTTACTTGCTTAATTGTTGCTTACAACCCTTTAGCCCGGACTACAACCTAAGAGTATGGAAATATTTTACAACTCGAATCTACAGTAGATTGATAGATCTCAGTTTGACTGAATGTCTGCGGTCTTCTGAATGTAATTGTTTGATGATCTTTAAACATTAGAAGCAGCAGATAACATATGAGCCATGCCATGATATCTGCTGACTTCCAAAATGTTAGTTGCTTTGTGTTTGGACAAAGTATAGTGTTTCATAAAGCCGTTGTACAAAATTTTTACAATGTGTGCTATTTCAAAACGCCGTCAATGTGTATTTTTAACGCAGTTAAAGTTAAAGCAATCAGGCATAGGATTTATAGTTGATGCATTGTTTGGTTACTTTGCATATCTACATAGTTTATATACCGTAGTAGAACTGCATACAAACTTTGTATTGATACATTTAGGAAGGCAGTCATCGAGTGATTTCGCTTGCTTTACAAATCCTTTATATTCTAAGGCTTTAACGTGGTTTAAACCTAAGATTTCCATTCTGCTTGTACTCCCGAGGAGCACAAGTCTTGAAAATTATTCCAACTCCACAATAAATCTCACTACGGCGTTAGAGTTCAAGTTACTGAGTTCAGCCAAAGATGGCTGAAAATAAAAGGCCAAGAACCACCTCCTTTTCATGACAATGCTTGGACACTGACGCGTGAGGTAAATGATAGTCTCCTCCTCTTCCTTCCTTTCAAATCTGAAGTTTCTGCGAAAGTTCTGCGAGAAATGGGGAGTTTTTCCGCATGCCTTACAATGCCGCCATGATATGTTGCAAACCTCTATTGTAGGGAAAGGTCTCGATGTGTGTTTAAAGAAAAGAAGATAATTAAACGTCTTCTTGTCCAAATCGATTCAGCAGAGTCCAGCAATACTGCAAGTGCTTTCTTGAAGCCAATCAATTTGCCCATTACTTGCTTACTTACTTAATTGGCCATAACAACCCGTTTCGTTTCGGCCTGGCGCAACACATCCTTCCAGGCGCCTCTAATCAATCTATGACAGGGCTTCCTCGATTTGGTCCTTCCAACGGATACAAGGTCGTCCTCTTCGCCGACTTCCGCAGATTCCCGCATCAAATACCCGTCGCGCCGGAGCATCTCCCTCCATTCGAACGACATGGCCGAGCCAACGTAGCCGCTAGATATTAATAATCCGTACAACGTCTACGTCTCATACATTGGATCGGATGCGGAAATCATCGCCAACTCGCACAGGATCGACGATCTTACGTAGGACTTTTCTCTCGAACACTCTCAAGGCCGCTGCATCATTACTTAATTGGGTCCATGCCCCTCAGCCATAAAGAAGCACGGGTAGGATGAGCGTTTTGTAGAGTATTAGTTTTGTCGCACGAGAGAGGTCTCTGCTACTCAATTGCCTATTGAGACCATAGTAGCACCTGTTGGCAAGAGTGATCCTGCGCTTTATCTCCAGACTGACATCATTTCTGATGGCAAGGGCGGAACCAAGATAAATAAATTACTTGACTGTTTCAAAAGTATAGTTATCGGCCGTAATCTGTGAATCTATACGCCGCACGTCTCTACTCGTCGATAACATATACTTTGTTTTGCCCTCATTTACTGCCAGACCCATCTTAGTAGTTAGTCTCGCGTTCAATAGCACTAAAGGCAGCAGTAACATCTCGCTTGGTATGCCCTATGATGTCAATGTCGTCAGCGTACGCAAGCAACTGGACGCTTTTTTGAAAAATATTGCCATTGTGATGCTCTCCCGCCTTTCGCAGCACACTACCCATGACGAAGTTGAAGAGGTCGCAATATAAGGGGTCGCCTGGTCTGAAACCTCGCACGGTATCCTTGACGGAGCTGCAGGAATTGCTCAACGTCTTTCTGCATAGCCTTACCAGATTCGCAGGTATACCGAGCTCCGACATTGCGGGTAAAACATGATCCCTTATGGGCCTTATAGTCGACAAGAAGATGGTGTGTGTCGACTTGTTGTTCGTGGGTCTTTTCCAAGATTTGGTGTAGTGTGAAGATCTGGTCGATCTGGTGGACTTGCCAGGTCTGAAGCCGCACCGCACTGATAAGTTCCAATCAGTGTTTTGACAAGTGGCTTCAGTCGTTCACACAATACGCCTGCACTCATTGCCCATATTCAGATTAACTCCAGAGGTTACTCGGATTAACTGTAAGTGGAACACCAATGCCCAGTAACAAGTCGGAATTTGCGAGCTCTGTACTAATTTAAGAAAACAATGCGCGTATATCCAGTAATTATCCAAGAGTTACTTTAGAATGGTTCTCCTAGCGTACAATAACAGAATGGAGGTTTCTTTGCTAGCACCCACTCCATAAGATCGCTGATCGTTGTAAGCTGCTTCCCCGTGACCAGTGTCACCACGTCGTGAGCATATACAAACAGTTTGAAGGCTCCGATTTTCATTTCATTAGGGACTACGCCAATAGCTTCATAATACTGGACCGAGTAGACTGTGGTACAAATATTAAAGGACTCTCGTACAGTTTGTCTGATCATTACAGTGTGCTCCAAATGGTATTGTTTGCTTCGTAATGCTTGTTGGGTGACAACATTTTTGTAAAAAAATCTACGGATTTTCTCGAAGCAATCAAGTCCTTTACTAATGTTACCTCGCAGAACCCCTGGACAGGGACATACGTCGAGAAGTGGTCCCTTGATTGCAACCTCGTTGCATTGTTTTCAATAATGGAAACAATCTCCTCCTGAAGTACCCTAAAGCCAGAAATATACGTGACTGATAACAAAAACTAATGTCCGTCCATACTCCTTGTTGCAGAATCTGTCACGAATTTCGGAGTCATCGTTTTAGACCGCAAAGCAATTACCACGATAATTTGGATGATCAGAACACAAGTCCTTAGTTGGTATCACGAAGTCATATCTCCTGTCCACAAAAAAGAGGTTTTAAATGAATGAACATAGGCTTAGGTAGGTAGGTAGGTAGAGGTGGCTGTACATCCAAGAGAATTGCATGGACACACTTACGGCGCATAGGGTTTGTTGTGTTGCCACAGTTTTCCGCTATAACATAGGCTTACGGCATGTCTATTGTCCTGACTCGATCAGCGCTACTCTGTATTAAGGCGTACTAACACTAACTAAGCCGTCTACTTGAATACATGGTCGGATCCGAGCCAATTGATTGTGACATAAATAAGTATGAATACGCCGTAGTTATTGAGGTAGTATGCCGGCTTATTAGACGTGAGGCCACGGTTCAAAGCCCAGATTAAACATCTCCAACAAATCAAAATGAAGTTGCCGTGGTCTAGTAAGTAGTGCGTTGGCTCATTAGACGAAAGGTCAAGCCCCAGGCAAGGCATTAAAATAAAATACAAAAAAAGTATTTCTTAGGCGACTTCCTCTCAGCAGATTTCTGGCAAAAACTCTCGAGAGTTAATAAAAAATTGCCATAAGAAGTTTCTCAAAAATCTGTCGTTTGGACACGACTTTAAACAAGAGGTCCCGCCACTCATGTATGAAATTACCGCACACAACATAAGTGGTGTGAGAAGCTAGGTCCTAATCCTGACTGAAGGGTTGTAATGACCAATTACGTACGTTACGTACGAACGAATCAAAATATGAAACAAATATTTCTTTGGCAACTTCCCGTCAGCAGATTTCTGGCAAAAATTCTGAGCGTCCCTCTCCTCATGTAGAAAATTAACGCACTCAACATAGATGGTGTTGGAGAAGCTAGGTTGTAATCCTGACTAAAGCATTCTAATGGCCAGTTATATATGCGTGAGTATGAGTAGAAGTTAGCCCTGCTAACTTTTCGAACCTAGTTTTACCTCCAGTTTTTCCTTAGAGAACCAAAACAGGGTACGCAATTTCGAAAGAGTTTTTTTTTTGCTTTTTTCTTGTAAGGATTAGTTATACATTGAGTTGTTGTTGTTGTTGCTTTTGTTACTGCTGCTGTTTTTGTTGTTGTTGTTGTTGTTGTTGTTGTTGTTGTTTGATTAGTTGGTCCTATTTGAGTTGTCTTAAGACTCTGCAATGGCCAGTAGAAAGGAAAGGGGTAGGGACTCTGGCTTTATGAATTTGAAAACAAGTCTGGCAGTTCTATTTTAGTTCAACGAAAACAGGCAAGAAATAAAAAACAAGAACTTTTCTGTACCCATTGTTTCATTAAGAGCTTAAACTTGTTGTTGTTGTTGTAGTTGTTGTTGCTTATAATGGCTATGGAGTCTTGCTAAAGATTTTTGTTTTTTTTGTTTTTTTTTTTGCTTTCCATCACAGAAAAGTTTGCCAAATGAAATCCTTCTTTTTGCTTACACAGAGTGCCTGTGTGTGTTGTGTGTGTTTGTGTAAACAAAAATGGGTGCCTTTCTTTACAATTTTCCAATTTTTTTTTTGATTTTCAAGAAAAAAATAAAAAAGAAGCAGAAGATGAGAGAAACGTTGCCTTTACCCTGTTTTCAACATTTTGTCTTAAGTTGTCTTGATTTGGGATAGACAGCAGGCAGCAGGCAGCAGCAGCAGTGATAAGAAATACAAAAAGAAGCAGGTCTACTACTCCTCCCTCTCCTCGCCCCTAAGCATTGTAATGAAAATGTAATTTTCCTAAGGAAGGAAAAAGGCAGAAGAACACCCACTTCCCTCATAAAAGCCTTGAAATAACTCCCCCAATATACCGGAGAGTAACTTGCATGATATTCTTGGGTACAGCACGGTGTTCTTTGAAATTCATTTCTGACCATTTGATAGACATGGACAGACACGCACACACACACACACAGAATATGGCTACAACATAAGAGCGAGTACAAGAAAGTCTTTAAAAATGATGATTGGAATGAGAGAGAGTTTAAGGATAACAACAGGACGATGATAATGATGATGATAATGATGATGACGATGATAATAATGCTGTTGCTGCTCATCAATTCCAAGTGATTCTCATCTTTAAGTTTCTCTTCATTTTATTTCATTTCATTTCGTTTTCTTTTTTCCTAAAAAAATCGTTTTTTTTTTGGTTTTTTTTTTCTTACATTTGAGCCATCTTGGCTGGCTGGCTGTATTGTTGCAAAAAAAAATATGTACAAAAGACAAAAAAGAAGAAGAACAAGAGAAATAGAAAAAGAAGAAGAAGAAGAAAAAAAGGATATTTTTTTTTAGCACAAATGGTTAGAGTTTAGCTTTCGTTATTACAATGTATACGTATATGAGTGCTGGTGTATGAGTGTTTGTTTTGTTTTTTGTAGCATAACTTAAGGGGCAGAAATAGTAAAGAAAAAGAGCGAGAGAGCATTACATGTGCCATGACGATGGTCTTTAGTTTCATTTAAACGTCAAAGCGTTGTTTGATTTTTATAACAGTTTTATTGTAATTGTTGTTGTTGTTGTGGTACTTGTTGTTGTTGTTGTTTATTTATTACAAAGCCTTTCAGTCTAACAGTAGTATTTAGTTGGACCTGCTTAGAATAGCTGACCAAAGCTAGGTAGGCTAAGCATTCATACGTGCCTATAGAAATCAAGTACAGGGAACCGTGCTCTAGTAGAGAATAACTTTTCTAATCGCGGCCATATCTCTGACGCCTTAAAGTCCGGAAAGTTTTCGCAAGAGTCAGAACCGTCACAAACCAACATAACCGAGCATTTGTTTCAAAAAAAAGTCCTCGTCTGAATCTAGTCTGCATAGATAATTTCGCTCTGGAATTTCCATCAGAGAAATCTGGTCCTCTGACTTGGTCTGCACTGATAATTCTGCAGAAATCTACAGGATAGTTTTAAAGTTGAGAAAGAGCTTGGCAGTGAAGTTTACGCCGAAGGGTTTATCTTTCCGCCTTCCTGACTGGGGTAATTCCAATAAGTCATGCTTCCGAAGTGAAGTCGTCGTAGTCTAGTAAGGAGTGTGCTGGCTTATTAGACGTGACAACTCGGTTCAAACCACAGGTTAGGCATCTCCAACTGAACGAATTATAAAAAAAATATTTCGACGGCGACTTCCTCTCAACAGATTTCTGGCAAAAACTCTGAGCGTTAAAATAAAAATTGCCATGAAAAGTTTCTCAAAAATCTCCCGTTCGGAGTCGACGTTAAACTGTAGGTCCTGCCACTCATGTATAAAAATTAATGCACACAGCATAAGTGGTGTGAGAAACTAGGCCGTAATCCTGACGAAAGGGTTGTAATGACCAATTATGTATGTATGTATGAACCGAAGGTACTTGTTGTCGAAAATTTCATATTTTGCTGCAGCCCTCTTCTTACTAGGCCAGCGGAGATAGGTACATATGGATCGTTCTACATTAGGGCGAGAGAATTCTATATTAGCCTCACTGAATTACTTCTTCTTTGGCAGGTAGCCAAAGACAAGGTGTATAACTCAGAAAGGAGTGATTTAATCCCTTCTCTGTCTCCCTGAATTCAATTTAAATTTAAAACTAATGGTAGGATTAGTTGAAGACGGTAGGTAATGAAAAATACATCAATTAAGCGACCATAAACGCTCCATACCCAATGGAATGACAATGGAAAAGCAATAAGAAAAAAACACGCAAGGAATAGGTGTGTGGCATTGAAATTCCATACTTCTTCTAAAAGTAAAACACAATTCATCGCAAAATTTAATATAAAAAATCCTGGAGCATAACTTTTCCCATTCCATTGAAAAAAACCACAACCAACAATTCTTAGACTTCGCCTCTGGCTTCTAGCGTGTCGGAGATACAGAATAGGCTCAAAAGACTCCAATTTTTCTGTAAAGTCGTCAACTGTGCATAAAGAAGGAATGCCCCACACAACAATCATTGCCATTAAGGTACAATGTCCCCTCAAAAATGATTTTAAATAATAGATTCTCTTCCCAGTTTTCGGACCCAGTCCTTGCACTAACGCTCGAAACGTAGTACCGGCTTAGTACCCCCGAAATAACTCAATCTCTTCTATTTCACCATTAAGAGTCCCACTCTTCTATTGAATACTTTAGCGATCAGCCCGAAAAAGTCTTCCAAGGGAAGTCATAGTCATGGGATGGATAGCTGTGATATCAATGAATCCAAAACAGGCTTGTTTATGACCGGAGATATGGGAGCAACAAAAAGCAGTCATAATTGCCGCAATGCAATCTTTTGTCCATGACTTGCATTTTTTGTGGATGGCTTCCAGTTCTTGTGTCGATGACTAGCATTTGTTTTGGTCGATGACTTGCATTTTGTTGGACGTTGACTTTTTTTGAACAATGAATTGAATTGTTTGGACGATGACTTGCATTTCTTTAACGATGGCTTGCATTTTTTTGGTCGATGACTTGCATTTCTGGTCAATGACTTGAATTTTTTTTGGGACGATGACTTGCATTTTTTGGACGATGGCTGGCATTTTTTTTTTTTTTTTGTCGATAAACTTGCATTTTTGGTAGATGACTTCCATTTTTTGACGATAACTTGAATTTTTTTTTTTTGGACTATGACTTCCATTTTCTGGTCGATGACTTACATTTTTTGGACGATAACTTAGTTCTTGTTGATTGCTTAGCTCTGGTCCGACTTCCATTTCTTTTGGAACAATGACTTGAATTGTTTGAACGATGACTTGCACTTTTTGGTCGATGACTTGCATTTTTGATAAATGACTTCCATTTTTTGACGATAACTTGCATTTTTTTTTGGGACGATGACTCCAATTTTCTCGTCGATGACTTACATTTTTTGGACGATAACTTAGTTCTGGTTGATGACTTGCATTTCTTGGATGATGACTTGCATTTTTTTGAACAATGACTTGAATTGTTTGAATGATGACTTGCACTTTTTTGGTCGATGACTTGCATTTTTGGTAGATGACTTCCATTTTTTGACGATAAATTGCATTTTTTTTTTGACGATGACTCCAATTTTCTCGTCGATGACTTACATTTTTTGGACGATAACTTAGTTCTGGTTGATTGCTTGCATTTTTTGGTCGATGACTTACATTTTTTTGGAACAATGACTTGAATTGTTTGAACGATGACTTGCACTTTTTGGTCGATGACTTGCATTTCTCTCGACAATGGCTTACATTTTTTAATAATGTCAAGCATGTTTTAGGTTCATGATTTGCATTTTTTTTAGTCGATGAATTGCATTTTTTTTGTCGATGACTTGCATTTTTTTGTCGATGACTTGCATTTTTTTTGTCGAAGATTTGCATTCTTAATGCTTATATTTTCCGTTTCAAGTAACGATTGAACGTAACAATGGAAGCCATGGCTATCCAGCCCACTATGTCCATTTACTCCACAGGTTCAGGTTTTATCTGACTTAGCCCGACTTATAAGAGAACTTTTTCTTTAAATGATTTGAAAAAAGTAATGCCATACCTTAACGAAATCTGTTTTGGTATCCTTGATCTAATAGGTCCGGAAACTGAACATTAAAAAAACTGAAGCGATTTTTTCCCGACTGCGATTTCAACACTGTCATGGCCCTATCAAGTACTATCATAGGTCACAGTAGTTGTTAACTATCCAGGTTGGTGGCTGTGATTGGATATCAAGCACGACGGGTTAGACACGGGCACAAGCACTGTCGCGGAACTGTCGCAGATAAAGGCTTAGAAAATCAAATTTCCGTGGAAACCTGCTCATGTCATTGGAATATGTGTGAGGGAAAATATTGAAATTTACTTCGAAAGCGGTTTGTGAGTGCCTAGAGTGCCTCGATATGTTTCGGTACATTGATACTCTTACATTGGCTTTGGCTCCTGAATGTGACCCGAAATAAGGTCGTAATTATCTGTTGAAACGGAGGATATGTTTGTCTGTCTTCAGCCTCATAACACCTCAGGGTACCATTTAAACGAACACATCTTTTCTGATTGCCTTGCACTTGATTGACTGAGGCTTTACCAGTTTGTGGATATTACCACGACAATTTTATGTACGTTTTACAACACAAACTTAAATTAAGTTGAGCATTTAAATTTGCCTTTTAAAATGTATTTCATTTAGGATACCTTCCCTCTGTTCTAGCGTTTTTGGCCGTATTTAAGAAATGAAGAAACTCCAAGAGCAGGAGAGTAGTTGGGGGGAGGGGCTGGTATAACAAAAACACCTCAAGTCTAAGAAATAGAAACGCAATAGAAGCAAATGAAAAAGTAATAAAGAAAACAACAACAACAAAAAACAACAACAAGAAAAAAGAAAGAAAGAAAACAGAAAATAACTGTAACAAGTTGTTGATGTTGATGAGTATGAACACAGCAACGAGGCAAAAGGATACAAACAAATACACACACACACAATTACAAGGACTAGAAAACAGGCACTAAAGCTGCCAAGGACTGCTAAAACAGCAGGAATGGTTTTAATGTAACTCCCACACACACACACACTCCTTACTTTTAATGAAGCTTAGCAAGGGAAGAGAGCGAGAGAAATAAAAGAAAAGAAAAATAGAGAGAGAGAGGGAGACAGCGACACAGAGAGGGTGTAGAGAAATATGGTAACTTTGTATACATTTTCGTCTACGTTTTCATCTTCGTCTTTAGCATCAGCATCAGCATCAGCATCAGCGTCAGTTTCATCTTCATGTTCCAACAACAACAACAATTCAGCAGCAGACAGACAGAAAAAAATTTGCCAAGAACTTAAAGATGACAATGGCATGGCAAACATACATACACACACACGAACATTTGAAGACTTTGTGGATGGATTGCGAGTAAGAGGGGGTGGGGAAGGGGGAGCGGGGTGGATGTACAGAAATGCTGCATATCAAGCTGCCAATTCAAATGGAATATTTATTTTCGTATTTTAACTTCTGTTGTTGTTGTTGTTTCTATTGCTGTTCCTTTGTTGCTTTTGTTTTTAGCTTAAAATTTCTAATGGTAACCGTCTCTATACATACATACATACACCGACACACACACCAACACTCACATAGTAAAAGTTTTTCATTACCCCTTAAGATGTTGCAAGTAAAAGCGACAGCGACAGGCTACACTCATCAGCTTTAGTCTTAGACAAGGATTCCGATGGCATATTAAACTGGTGTAGGGTGGAGGGAGTGGTGATGGAGAGGAGTCACAGAGAAATAAAAAATAAAACCTTTTTTCTTCTTCTTTTTACAAATATTATGGATAAAGATTTAGGGGAACACAATATAAGGATGGATATTGACAAACAGTTTTACTGGACATCACTAAAAACAAATACGGGGTGCTAAGGACAAAACCATGGATTGGTAGGAAATTTGGAGAGGTGAACTACTACGTTACACAGATGCTATCGGGTCACGAATATTTTAGGAAATATCTGAACAGAATGGGCAAGGACGCCTCCCCTTACTGTCTTTATGAGGAAGGGCAGGTAATTGATGACGCAGAGCACACTGTTTTCGAGTGTGCACGCTGGCAGTGCTATCGCTCTGTACTGACATCAATAGTTAGAACGATCACAGCCGCTAATATTGCCGGGGTTATGACTGCGAGTAGTGAAAATTGGACCTCGGTATTGAATTACGTAGAGCGCATTCTGAGACGAAAGAAGAGAGATCTTGAAGCTGCAGAACGAGTAGGCATGTCGGCAAAGGTAATACTGTCACACGTGCCAAGCGTGACCGAGACGATGATTTAGACGAAAGGCATAGTGGAGACGCTTAGATGACTCCTCAACTTTCGATTCGCAATCCGGACGCGGATATGAACATGAAGAGGCCAAAGGGCCTAAAGGACTCCACTCCGAAGTAATACCACCGTAGTTCCGGAGTGGGCACGAACAAGTCCCCAGGATACGAGGGGGAATTTAGTGGGTGAGGGCCTCACATACGGAGGATGTAACAACTTCCTCTATGGTGCGGTTAGGTACATTTACCCCTCCTCGGCGTTAAAAAAGATAGCACAAAACCAAAGTTGAGCTACGCCATTAAATGCTCGTATAATTTTGCATGGGTGTTGGAGGAATTTCTTCGGAAGAGTTATAAAAGATATCCTTTGGCGTTAATTAAACATCAGGTAAGTTAAGACAGACCTTGGTTTTCTAGACATACGATACCCACTTTAATAACAACCAACTGAACGGCACATTACAATCCTTTAGACAGGATTACGACCTAGCTTCTCACATCACCTATGTTGTGTGCTTTAATTTTATCCATAAAAGGTGGGACCTACAGTTTAAAATCGACTCCGTACGACAGATTTTTGAGAAACTTTTCATGGTAATTTTATTTTAACGCTCAGAGTTTTTGCCAAAAAAACTACTGAGAGGAAGTCACAGTTTCGTTTTGATGTCTGACCTTGGATTTGAACCGCGGCCTCACGGCTAAGCCAACACGATACCTACTAGACTACGGTGACTTCAATCAATCACATACAGTAGCAATTCTTACAGGCTTTGAAGGCAAATGCAGTGAAACGATACAACAATAATAATCTGTTTATTCACTTTACTAGTTCACACAACTATTCACTGGATCTTTACAACCACGACTTATTTTGTTCACATGCAACTTCAAACAAGGCTGACTGAATTCTTACTGACTGCTGCCTGCTTTGTCCAGCCCTTTTATAGTCCGACACAACCAGTCTAACGAACATTCTTGAAGTGGAAAGTTCGTATTCTCGCCTTCTCGAGAGTTCTATTGATGCTACATTATTGTTTATGTACTTTGCTTATGTTGTCTATCCCTTTTTGTCACATACATGTTGTTGTTGGTACCAGGCGCAACCAGGTTCGTTGTACATATGTGTGTGTGCAGCTTTAGATAATCAACACGTTCAATAGTGTGTATTTGTGTCGTGTGTATTGTGTTGGTGTAGCTAGTGGCTTTTGTTTATCGTTTTTGTTGTTAAACGACATTAGGTCATTTCTTATAATACCGGAAGCCCTTACCTCTACAATGTTGTTGTCAGACTTAACAGCGTAATACCCTTCTACTAGATCACAGAATCGCCGTAGCTTAGTTGGTATTGTGTTGGCTTATTAAACGTGAGGCCGTGGTTTAAACCCTCAGTCCAGTCATTTTGATCAAGTGAGATTTGAAAAAAAAATTTTTTTCTTCAGCGGAGAAGTCGATCTTCTTGCATAAACTCTGGTGAACACTTGGGGATATCAGACTAATGAAAGGAGAAAGAACCCCAGAGTAGGCAGGTCTAGAAAACTGCACAGCAATCGTTCCTAATCCTTTTGAGTATGCGGTTTGTGTGTCCGCCTATTATGCGGACCGGAAAAACCTGTGTTAATACGGAGCTCCCCTTTATGTAGAAAATAATCGCCCAGGTTCCTATATAGTTCCAGATATGACTGAAGTTACGAAACTGTAGTGCAATCCCTTAGAAATGATCTCCAATCGGTAAGTACAGCTACCGGTCTTAAGGAATATCCTGTAATGTGGCATATAAGTGATATGGAGTACCTGATGTCATATGTCTCAAGCTTCAAGAGCGCTCCTTCTGCAATTTAGGCTTTCCTTATAACAACTGAAAATACCTCTTCTAATCGAGGCCATAACTGACGCCTTCAAGCCCAGAATGTTTTCGCCAGCACTAGAAACTGCAAGGACCAACTTGACCACGTATAAGTTCCCATAAAAACTTCGAAGGCCTGGAAGCTACGTTACTGTTATTAAATTAAACAAAAGTATACTAAGTTTGAAGTCGCTGTAGTCTAGTTGGTAGTTTGTTGGCTTATTAGACGTGAGGCCTCGGTTCAAACCCCAGGTCAGACATCAAAACGAAATCTGAAAAAAATTTTCTTCAGCGACTTCCTCTCAACAGATTTCTGGCAAAAACTCTGAGAATAAATAAAAATTGCCTTGAAAAGTTTTTCAAAAATCTGTCGTCCGGAGTCGTCTTTAAACTGTATCGACTGTAATCTACGTCGACTGCTCTGGTTTCAAATTTTAAAACAAAAGGAGCGAAACCTCTTCAGCCTATTCTCTTTGCGAGTGTTTTGTGTGAATATCTGAAGTCCACCATCGCTCTTGGGAAAGACAGCTGCATAGGGGCGCACGATTTTGTGGCATTATCTGAGCTCGTTGATAAGGCTTTACAAAATGATGTTGAGCTCCAACAAGTTGAAGAAAGATTTCCTCGATTGCAAGTTTCCAAACAAGGTGACGATTCCTTATCATGCAACCTCTTCATCCACATCATTGAGTGGATTCTTGTTCACGGGCTTCTTTATGCCGTGGAGCTTGGATGGTGCATTACAGTACCGTTGCCACTGCCTTGAAAGCATACGAAGGAAAGTTTTTTGCATAATTTTCGTTTCGATGATTTCTGCTTTACATTCAACAATGAACTCCTCAATGACATGAAGGCTGTTCAGTGCCCCTAGAATGGCCATTTCCTTCAGTTGTATGTTGGCTGTCCTGGATATTTAATCCGGGATTCTTGTGGGACAATTTTGTTTCCAGTTGCGCTAGCCATTATCAGCAATTGTTGTAACGAGCTGGCATAGGCGCTCATAAAGAATTTAACGGACGCTGTATGGATGGATAAGCCTAATTATTGCGATAGAAGTTGACTAAGATGCTCAAAGCATGTCTCTTCGTTGATCTGGACAGACTAAAGGCTATGTACTGATAAATCTGGTCAATTATGGTTGTGGATTTCGGTTGGTAAAGAATTTGTGACAAAGAATTTTTCAAGAGTTCTGATTGATTCCGAAGAACGCCAACCACAATGGCATAATACTGCGTCATAGGGCCTGTAACTGAACTGGCGAGGTAAAGTTGCGAGCACTGCGGAAAAGTTTATCACTTGGAAGAATTTCTCATGGTTTCTCAAAACACAATACAAGTACAGGCCTCTGTAATAGTGGACTAGCTAAAGGGTCCGCCAAATAACTTTTTTTTTGAAAATGCTTAAAAAAAAACTCCTGAATATTTTCTCAAATTTCTTTTTTTATTTAAAAGTACAATCCTTCCGGTTAATAATGGAAAATAATTTTATTCAAATGGCTGCCTCGGCTGGCCATGCAGTAGCCTACACGATCGCTTCAATTTTTAAGCACATTATCGATTGTGTGCAGAACTGTATTTCACCAATGGCTTCACGAATATTGTCCTTTAAAGCGTCAATTGTCTCTGGCTTGTCGGCGTAACACTTATCTTTGACGGGCACCCCACAAATAATAGTCCAACGGTGTCAAATCACAGTTCCGAGGTGGCCAAACGACATCAGCTCTGCGGCTGATAATGCGATCTTCAAAAACAGGGCGCAAAAACCTCGAGTGTAGCTTCGGCTGTGTGGCACATAGCGCCGTCCTGTTGAAACCAAATGTTGCCAATATCCTCCTCTTCAATTTTTGTGCACAAAAATTCGTTCAACATGGCCCGATAACGATCGCCATTGACTGTAACGGCCACTCCTTGCTCATTTTCGAAGAAAAATGGCCCAATTACGCTTCTGGACCAAAATCCACACCAAACAGTGTGTTGTTTTGGGTGCGTCGGCTTTTCAATGTATGCGTGCGGGTTTTCTGTGCCCCAAATGCAACAATTTTGCTTGTTTACATATCCGCCAAGATCAAAATGAGTTTCATCGGAAAAGATGATTTTTTTTTGTTGCCAAAATCGGCATCTTCTGGTGTAGGTTACTGCATGGCCAGTCGAGGCAGCCATTTGAATGAAATTATTTTCCATTGTTAACCGGAAGGATTGTACTTTCAAATAAAAAAAGAAATTTAAGAAAATATTCAGGAGTTTCGTTTTTAAAGCATTTTCAAAAAAGAAAAGTTATTTGCCGGACCCTTTAGTTAAACAGATCTAACTTTGCCTAGTTAAATAATCGAAAACAAAATCTTTACCATACCTTTACTACGGCTGAGATCCATTGCCTTCTATGTGTAGGAGGAGGGTTATTGCTTAACCCTTCTCTTTTCATTAAACCTGATGTATTCAAACAACCACTATTAGAAAAAGGAAAAGACAACAACAATAATAACATATATATACAACGTAATGTATTCCAAATAAAATGCTACGAATTGCAAGCAACTCTACAGGAGGTCTTCAAAAATAATCTGAGACGCTATGCTTAGGCACTCCTTGTGTTTTTCGAAAACGAAACGAAAGAGAACAAAAAAAAACTAAGAAACGAAATAAAATTTGTTACCATTACCCCATTGAGATATTAAAATAAGGTGGTGTTAGGGGGAGGGGGGGGATGTTAGGAAGAGGGGTAGTAGTTTAAGGCATTTGGCTTTAACGTCAAGACATTTGTTAACATTGGCACATGTTAGACGACGACAATGACGACGACAACAGCAACGTACAGGCATAGAAAACTTGCAACACATACAGAACACAGGCACACATAGTTTTGCTTGCCTCTTCTAAAGGAAGAATAAGGGAACCTTTAGAAAATTTAAAGACATGGAGTCTACGTCTACAGTTTACAATCGTGTGGCAGGCAGGCACTCTTATGTGCCACAAAACAAATAAAACAACAAAGAAAAGTGAATAAAAGTCTTAGAAAACTAAAGAAAATTAACAGAAAATCTAAAACGAGCAGGCAAAACGTTAATAAATTTAGGAAGAGGAGGAGGAGGAGGAGGAGAAGGACTATAGGCAAAGTATGTGCAACACTATAAGGCACACATACATACATACATATGTACATACTTGCTGCAACAATTTAGATTTTTAGAATTCATGCCGGGTATTTTGTTTAGATTTTTGGGGCAATGGGGGGTGGGGGTCTGCCTAAACTTAGACTTACTGAAGGATACAATGATTATTGAGCAGGAGCAAAAAAGGGAAGATGAATAGCCTCCATGATATGTGGGTGGCAAAGGCTGCGTGCTCCTTCTTTTCTCCAAACACATTTCTTTTGGTCTTGTCATGTTTCTTGGAAATTTTCTTGCTTTAGGTTTTCATTTTCCTTCTTCTTTTTGGCTTTCAAAGGGTAACAACGTACCTCTGCCTGCCTGCCTTACCAACCACAATTAGTTGTGCTCACCACCACCACTACCACCTTCACCCCCCATGTCTCGTGATGGGTACCCTTTTCAATATTTCTGAAATGTTTTACAAAACTTGTCTGTAAATTTTATAACTCAAACCCTTCGGTTTTCTAAAAGACTTGGCAATTTTCTAATTCATAAATTTAAGGTTACAATGCAAAGGGAAGTATAACCCACTAGAAGATATAAAGTAAAGCAAAATTTCTTGGCAATTAATTACCAATTAAATGCTTTCTCCTGAATTTTCTTTCTAAAGTTTAATGAAATTTTTAATAGTTTTCCTTTAGGTTACCTTCCCTTTCCTTCATCCATAGAAATCTTCCGGCAGCCTTAAGTTTTTGTGTGTAGTTTTCTTTGTAAACTTCTTCATCATTTTTCATTACATTTCGTAACCATTTCTCTGTTTTGTTTTTGTGTTTTTTTTTTTAATTTCCCCTCTGGAACATTAAGGCACCCAGCCTGGCTGTTTCCTTCTTCAACTTGTTTTAACAAAATGAACCCAAAAATATTTCCATTTTCCCAATGTCTTGGATAAGACATTAGAAGTGAAGCTTCTTTCATTTCTAATAGAAAAAAAGAAACATATGCACGTGAAGAAGAGACAAATAGACAGCCAGCCACCCTTTTACTCTACGTTTCACCTTTAACGTGTTCTCTCTAGTTAGTATCCTTAAGGATTTCTTAGCTGCCGTAATGCTTTATAGTCAAGGGAGTGGAGAAAAAGCAAGGAAAACAGTATTGGAAACGATTAAAATTATTTAATGTGGCTTCACGTTACGGTACAGTCCCATATAGAAGAAGTAAATGAAGTAAGGTCAAGGGTCAAGGGGTCATAGCGAATGAATAAAAGTTTTCAAATATTGCTATCATGTTTAAAAATGCTTTACTGTTTGCTAGACGTATTTTTCAGAGTCCTTCAGAATCCTAAGACAATCAAAATTAAAATCACCAAGAATCGAACTTGCAACCCCAAAAATTTTCTTTTCAAAAATGGTAGTTAAAATGGGTTCTTGAAAGGCTGATGCAATAGCCTTGAGAGATCTTCGGTCCAGTGCTAGTTGACAATGATTTCCGCATCCGATCCAACAGTGAGCTGTATGAGCTCCTCAATGACATGGAAGTTGTGCGGCATATTAACATCCAGCGGCTGCGCTATCTCGCTCATGTCTACGGTCCAGTGCGAGTTGGCGATGACTTTCTCATCCGATCCAGAACAGTGAGCTGTATGAGCTCCTCAGCGTATTAACATCCAGCGATTGCGCTGGCTCGCCCATGTCGTTCGAATGGAGGAGAATGCTCTGGCGGCTATTTGAAGCGGGGATCTGCGGAAGTCGGCGAAGAGGACGATCTTGTTTACGTTGGAAGGACCCTACGAGGAAGCCCTGCCATAGATTTGAGTGACCAACTGCCGTAGGCGCGCAATAAGCAGAGGAGCCTGGCAGGATATGTTAAGGCAGGCCGTAATTCGTTAATCGGGTTGTTAATGGCCAATTAAGTAAGTAGCTAAGTCTTGGTTTATTAGACAGGAGTCCGTGGTTCAAACTATAGCCAACACACGGCCTACTAGACTACACCGCTGTAGTCCATTCAAGGTTAGGTACTCTAATGAAGCCAAGGTAGTCTAATAAGTAGTGTGTTGATTGTAGTGTGTACTAGACTACGCCTCTGCAGTCCATTGAAGCCTCTGTGCTCTTATGAAGCCATGGTATTGTAATAAGTAATGTGTTGGCTTATTAGACACGAGTCCGTGGTTCTAACCACAGCCAACCCACTGCCTACTAGACTAAGGCGACTTCTCTCTCTCTCTCTTTATGTCGCTTCAGTGGTTTCAAAGTAGCCTGAAAAGAAGAGGAGCGAAGCCTCTTCATTTTTTTTTGCGAGTGTATTGCGTTAAATGCCTGAAGTCCATCATTGATCCTGGGGAAGACAGCTTCATAGGCCATTTGCATTGTCTGAGCTCATTGATAAGGCTTTATAATATGATGTTAAGCACAAGTTCAAAAAAGACTTCTTCGATCGTTTTAAAATTGTGCAAGACAAAATCGTTTAGACAAGGCAACGATTCCTTATCATCCTACCACTTGAACTACGCCATGGAGAGTATTCTTGTGGAATTAGAGAGTTCACGGCAATTTCACTTTTCGCTTATACTTCTGGGCTTCTTTATGCCAAGGGGCTTCGATACTGTAGAGCACCGCAGCAGCTGCCGTGAGAGTATGGGTAGGTAGGTAAGTAGGTATAAGTGGCCATCCCCCCAAATGAATTGGATGGACGCACTTAGGCCCCATGGGTCCCAGTGTGATAGTATACGAGAGAGTATACGAGAGAAAGCTTTTTTTGCAAGATCTTCATTTCAGTGCAAGTTATCGATAATTTTTGCTTCAGAATCGACAATAAACTCCTCTATGACATGAAGGCTGTTCAGTGCCGCAAGAATGCCCATGGAGTTTATTCTTGTTTACTGGCTTCTTTACGCCGTAACGCTTGGATACTGTAATGCACTGATGCCGCTGCCTTGAGAGCCATTCGAAAGAAAGTGTTTCGCAAGATCTTTGTTTCAGTGCAAGTTATCGATAATTTCTGCTTTAGAATCGACAATAAACGCCTCAATGACATGAAGGGTGTTCAGTGCCCCTAGAATGGGCATTTCCTTCAGTTGTATGTTGGCTGTTCTGCAAATTTAATCCGGGATTCTTGTGGGACAATTTTGTTTTCAGTTGCCCCAGTCATTATCACCAATTTTTGTAACGAATTGTTATAGGCGCCCTGTAAAGAATTACAAAGCCAGGTTGAAACTTGAATCAACCTGTTAACGGCTGCCTAGCTATCTAAGCTAACGTTATGTAACGTTTCCTTGTAATTTTATTGTTTACGGATTAAGAAAGATACGAGAAAAGTACTAACAGGATACAACATTTTGCAATAAACTCCCAAAACCCAACACCGAACGCATTTCATTTTGAATTTTAATTTCTATTCAAACATTTCTCAGGCTGTTGCATTTCATTGTTTATTTTTGGGGAAGAATATTTTTAAACAAAATATATGTGCAGGAGGGGGGGGGGTGGTGGGAGTTTTGTATAAATAGACGTTAAAAAGAGTAGAGTGTGTGTTAGTTGCTGAAGACGACTTGTGAAAATAGAAAATTTTTTGAAAATTCTAAGTTAAATTAGAAAATCTTAAGACTAAAATACATACATACATCTACACAAAATACCAACACTTAGCCAAAGACACACACACCCTCACACATGCATACATACACTCAAAAGAAGCATAATTTTGTGAGACTGCAGTCTCCAGAATATTGAGAAGAGAAAACTCTGTGATGCCGTTACAACACATATGCTTATGGATTTAGAAAATGAAAAACTAAAGCATTTGGCAATAGACACATGCACACATACACATATACATTCATACATATATATACATATACTTAAAGACAATACAAATGCTATGTGAGTGTTTGAGTGCTCAGACCTTATACTCAAATGGCAACAAAGTTGTCGAAAAAGAAGGATTTTCTTCTACTTCTTCTTGTATTTCTTGTTCTACTTGTTGTGTGTGTGGCTTATACAGACATACGAGGCCATGCCATAACATTAGTTCCTCTTCCCCCCTGTTTTTGTTGCTGTTGCTAGTGCTGTTGATGTACCGATGTATTGTTGATGATAAATATGGTATGGAAGGCAATACAACTTTCTTAAGCTTCAAAACAAAAACAAAAAAGAAGGAAAAAAAATTGCAAGAAGAAACATAAAATTATACCACCACCCTCGTAAAACAATACTTAAAATGTACAAAAGAAAAAAGCAAAAAAAAAAATGAGGAAAAACGAATAAAAATCATTTGAAAATAAAAGGAGGGAAAAATTTCATTTCATTTCATTTTTCCTAAAAGCTAAGGATACCCTTCCCCCTTCCCCATACTTTTTTTTATAAGACCAGCAGACACACAGAAAACTAGGGAACGGCTAAGCATAAGGGCAGCAGTCATTACTTTACACACACACACAACTTAAGTTTTTATTTTATGGCTCTACTATCCATGCATACATGCGTGCATACACACTCCCATATGTACGTCTAAGCTTAGCAGTTGTTTGTTGGCGTACGAAGTGTATGTTATGTGAGTGTGTGTCCGTGTGTGTCTAAAGAAATTGTAGAAAAATTTTAAAAACCTTCTCGGCAAGGAGTTGTTGGTTCTTCTAAGCATTGCAAGTGTGCGCGTGTGTGTGTGTGTGTGTGTGTTTAACTTGACTGCTTGACCATGGATGTTGGAAAAATTGTTTGGCAAAGTAAACCAAACAGCAACAACAACTACTGTTTAGGCAACAACAACATGAACAACAACAATGACTTAAGTAGAGTAAATGCAGAGAAGAACGTAACGGAAAAGAAAAGGATCCTTAAAGGAAGTTGTTTAGCATTGCAAAACAACGAACCGATGCCGTACCATTAGTAAAGTGGACCAAGAGATAGATTCGGCTCAACAGGACCAACTAAAAAATAACAGACAAGATTTTACAAACAAAGAGGAGAGGATAGTATACGATAGAAGAACATGGCAGCAGTTGTAATCAAATCCTTCAAGGAACGTTACCCCGGAGACTGACTGTCTAGTCCTAAGCAACAGGTTTTGACAATCAGCATCACAGCTTAGGATTTAAAGTCTAATCGCCCTCAGAATCAAGAAGAAAATCCAACAGAAAGTTTCCTTATAAAGGGTCTTTTGTATAGAGGTATAGAACTTTAAGTTGCAATAAAACAACGAACAACAATTGACATGAATTTTATTTATCCGAAAGATAATCTTGGCTCTACACCGATCACCATAGACTGTAACGTTCTGGCCACCATCGTTTCTGAAAAAGTACGGACCTATGAGTCCACCAGCCCATAAAGCGCACCAAACAGTCAGTTTTTCTGGATGTAACGGTGTTTCCACATACACTTGACGATTACCAACACTCCAAATGCGGCAGTTTTGTTTGTTGACGTAGCCATTCAACCAGAAGTGCGCTTCATCGCTAAACAAAATTCGCTTATGAAAATCGGGAACAACGGTAATCTCGTTTTGGGCCCATTCGACGAATCTACGCCTTACTTGATGATCGTTTGGCTTCAAATCTTGCACGAGTTGGATTTTGTAAGAACGCAAACCAAGATCCTTCCGCTAAAGCTTCCATAAAGTGGATGGACACAGATCCAATTCCTGTGCTCGATGGCGGATGGACTCATTCGGGTCTTCCTCAATGCTACGCTCTGCAGCAGCAATAGCTTCTTCTGTACGCACCGTACAGCGTCTCTGGGGATGCGAGTTATCAATAAGAGTAAACGTGGTGCGAAAACGTTCCATGGTTAATCGAATTAACTGCTCTCATGGACGATTTTGTCGACGATAAAATGGACGTAGTGCGCGATACGTTTTCCGCACAGAACCATTATTTTCGAAATAAAATTGCACTATTTGCAAGCGTTGTTCAGGCGTGAGTCTATTCATGATGAATTGCCAAACCAAACTGAGAATAAATCACTTGACAGCTGTTAAATCGGTCGCCATCTTGAAAAGTAATGCCAACTTAAAGTTCTATACCTCTATTAAAACACCCTTTATAACGGGTGATTTTTTTAGCTATTATCCTTTTGGCAACACTAGTTTAAACAGCTCAGCGAACGTTTCGTGTTTTGTTTCACTGTCAAACATCTTCAGTTTGGTCTACAATTTAACCATGAAGTCGTCTTACAAACGAACAACGCTTGCAAATCATTTGAATTTTATTATCAAAATGCGTGGCTCTCTTAAGAAAGTTCATCGCGCGCTTCTTCCATTTTATGGTCAATTTAATCGAGCCACTGAAGCGGCTATTCGGGCTATTGTGACTAAATTTCGCACCAAATTTACATTTTATGGGACATTAAACCACCAACATGCTTACGTAGAGGGCGACCTGAAGAAAATGTCGCAGCTGTATCGGCCGGCCAGTGTTAATGATGACCATCAAGTATCGATTCGTCGCCGTTCACGGCAATTGGGCCTCTGTTACTCAACAACGTGGAAAATTTTGCGGAAGGATTTAGGTGTGAAGAATTTCAAAATACAGCTGGTGCAAGAATCTTGAAGCCGAACGACCTACCGCAAAGCTGAATTTTTGGTAAATGGGCTCTTGGAAAGTTGCCCGAAGATCGACTTCTTTGTCGAAGAATTGTGTTCAGCGACGAAGCTCATTTTTGGCTCAATGGATACGTAAATAAGCAGAATTGTCGATATTGGAGTGAAGATCAGCCAGAAGCATTGCAAAAGCTACCAATGCATCCAGAAAAAGTCACAGTTTGGTAAGGTTTATGAGCTGGATGGTGGCATCATTGGACCGTACTTCTTCAAAGATGCTGCGAATCGTAACGTAACTGTGAGCGTAATGGTGAGTGCTACCGTGAGATGATATCCAACTTTTTTTGCCCAAAATGCAAGAGCTTGACTTGCATGAGATGTGGTTTCAACAAGACGGTGCCACATGTCACACAGCACGCGTAACAATTGACTTATTGAGAGGCGAGTTCGGTGAACATTTTTTTTCACGTTCGGGACCCCGGTCAATTGGCCGCCTAGATCGTGCGATTTAACGCCTTTAGACTATTTTTTTGTGGGGCTATGTTAAAGCTCATGTCTAGACAGACAAGCCCGCTTCAATTGACGCATTAGAAGACAACATTGAATAATTTGTTCGTGAGATACCGGCCGAAATGTTGGAAAGAGTATGCCAAAATTGGACTAAGCGAATGGATCATTTGAGGCGCAATCGCGGTCAGCATTTGCATGAAATAATCTTCAAACATTAAATTATATTCACCGTACTACATACATATACATAATTGGTCATTACAACCCTTCAGTCAGGATTACGACCTAGTTTCTATGGACCGTACTATCGATTCAAATAAAGATTTCATGCATTTTTCTGAATTTTATGTGTTTTTTTTTTTGAAAATTTTTCCTATATCTCTTAAAAATTCACCCATTATTTATTACAAACCATTTTAGTAAAGATTACAACCTAGTTTCTCACTGCAGCCATGTTGTGTGTGTTAATTTTATACATGAGAGGCGGACCTACAGTTTAAAGTCGATTCCGAACCACAGATTTTTGAGAAACTTTTCGTGGCAATTTTCTATTTGCTATCAGAGTTTTTGTCAGAAATCTGCTGAGAAGAAGTAGCCGCAGAAATATTTTTCCATATTGCCATGAACATTCACCTTCAAGAACACTCATCTGACTGTTTACTTTGCCATATAAAAGGCATCGCAAAGCAGTCAACGGAGTTAATAAAAGTTCAGTCAGTCTTGTGTGCGGACGCGGTGTGTTTGAAGAGAATAATCGTGGTTTGAAGATCTCCGTTACAACGATCTTTCAGTCTAGTAATTGTTATTGTTTGTGCAAAGAGAATAAAGAGAGGAATGACAAAGAAAAGCAATTGTTGTTGTTTACATCAAGTTGTAAACAGTGGCACACAGAATTGTGCGAACAATAAAGAATTTTAATTAAAACTCGACACAAATTTAATTTTATTTTATTTGCAATCTAGGACCTATGCTCACAGGCCACTGTGTTATGGGTAGACACGCGGAAAGAATGCGACTCCCATTTAACGATTTCTGCCGTGGATGCAGATCCGCCGAGGAGAAGAAGACTATCATCCACTTCCTCTGCCAATGTCCATCCCTTGCGGGGTGCAGATATAGGTTATTTGGCTCTCCGATCCTTGTCAGCTTGACGGAGCTATCGTCCGTTGATGTCAAGGACATAGCCTCGTTTATCAAACTTTCTGGCTGGTTTTCCAGCGTGGGGTAGACGTGCTTTTTGGAAAATGTGCAGCCCTTGCGCTGACCAAATTTCCGCTCCTTGGATCGGAGGAACTTGGTCAGTACAGAGGCTGCATCACCTGTGGCATCACAACGGGCCGCTATGCGTGCTCAAGTAGACTTTTTGGTAGATTAAAGCTAGCACGCTAACCTAACCTAACCTAACCTATGCTATCTGGAAAGCATTGTTGCAATAAGCGGAGAATACACAGAGTTTACGGAAAACCTTTAACAGAGTTCGACTATTCTAAGGCCAACTGCACATAGTATGGAACTTCTGGCTCATGAAGTGCCGGAGTAAATTGAAAATATTTAGCTTCTACGGTTTCGAATCATGGAATGCAGGTCGTTGTGGTCTCATCATCGACTACAAACGACACAGGCTCCCATTGAGTTTGAGGTCTTGGTTTGAAAACTCTTCGTTTTCAGCTGGTCACGTTAAGACCTTTCAAAACTTATGAAAAATTCTTTCTAAGAGTGGCAAACAGTACAAGAAATAGAAGGAACAGGCAACGTCGAAGCCAGCAAGTTGAGCCAAAGAAAAACATTCGGAAAAAATATTCTTTTTTTCTTTTCTTCTTCTTCTTCTACTACTTTTTCTATCTTTTGCTAAGGAAAACGACATGAAAAATGAACACACAATGCCAAGCAAACACAGGCACAATACAGTCACATTAAAATTCTGCAGTGACCCACCCACTTTTAATAATACTGAAGGGATAGTTAAAGAAATGAAAGGAAATCAAGAAAAAAAAAACTGAAAAACGAAAGAAAAAAAGGGAAAGGAAAGGTACAACGACGTACCCAATATTAAAGGATATTAAACGCACACATACAAGAACAAGCACAAGCTTAAGGATAACAAAAATGAATACCCAGAGAGAGAGAGTGAGAGAGAGAGAGCCCCCTCTCTACAAAGCCACTAATACCACCACCATGAGCCAACAACAACAAAGTTTAATAGCAAGTAAAAGTTATTAAAAGGGGGAGGGGGATACCAAGCCCCGTATAAAACTCTTGCCTGGCAGAGAAGAACAAGAAGAATGTTAGACATACACTCACTTACTCACTCACTCACTCACTCACCCATTTACCCGCTCACTTTTATTAGAAGAACAAACGATTTTTGTCCTCCCCCTTCTACGCCAGCTACGGTGCTTGGGTTTGGTTTGAATTTTTCGTAATTTGAAGTGAGAGTAACACAGTGACTACACGAGAACTAAAGTGAGTCAGTGTTTAAGGAGGGGGGCGGGGGGAGGTAGCCGCTATGCTATTATACCGTTACACACATATGATTGTGTGTGTGTTTGTGTGTAGGGCTTTGTATTTTAACGCAGTTTGTTTAGAGATGAGTATACAGCTGTAGCCCTATCTACATACATAAGTATGCTGAAATGTGTGCGTCTAAGTATGTGTACGTATGTATGTAAGTATGTATAGAAATTTGTATGTATTTATATCTCACTGTGCGGTTGTTATAGACGCCCAAGAAAAGCGTTTTTCGTCTTTTGTTGCGTTTGATGAATTATCGTGAGTGCCCCCCCCCCCCTGCGCTCACTCACTCACTGAAATTATTTTTGGGGCAACACGCACACACAGCACAGCATGACGATGATGATGACAATGACGCTGATGATGATGATGATGTTGTCGGTGTTAGAATGAGTTTTAGGCATTTCTTTTTCTTAGGGGGTTTACCCCTCCCCCCACCCTACCATATTAAACACCTCGCTTTGCCAAAAAACAGGAAAAAGGGACTACAGTTGCCTCTGTAACCCATCGCCAAAAAATTTTCTTGTATTCTTACAGCCGAAATCCTTCAAATTGCTAATGCCACACGGCTTTCTCACACATATTCACTCACACAGGTGCCACTGCTTTTCTTACAATTATGCTCACGTAGAGAGTGGTGGTGGTAAAGAACACACACACACACACAAGCGCAGCCCTAAACAAAGTTACACTTATTTATGGTATTAGGCGATGGCAGCGGCGGTGTTACTCTTTGAGACATTATCCTCCACGAAACTCCACCATCCATCCATCCATCCATTCATTCATTCATTCGACATCTTCTAAACGCCAAGGCAAATAAATAATGACGGCTTGTTGCTAGACATACATACATACTTACAAACACTCACTCACTCACTCACGGCATTAGAACAGCTGTTCAGCGGTAATTAGAACTCTGGAAGAGCATTTGAACGTAATTTTTGTGAAATAAAAAGAAGAAAACGAAAGATTAAGACAGAGAGCCCTAAGTGCAATAAAGAACGTGACCGAGTGCTAACATACGCTTCCACATCTGGCAGGCAATAGAAATCCCGGAAACACTACAGATTAGAAAGAAATCAGCCCCTGCTTAGGGGTTTTCAGCCGATTGCAGTCGTGAGTTTATTGGTAGCCTTAGCTACACTTTATACCCGACCTGCCAAAGGCCCTTGGAGCGACGCTACATCAAAACTGATGTAATGAATTGCCTGTGAAACCAAGCCTCTATGGCTGTTGCACTCAAGCGATGTGTCTGATATTCTAAAAGTCTAGCGGGAGAACTTTGGAAACAAATCACTGACCATATGGTTTACCGATCCTCATCCTTACTTTGGTTTGAGGCTTCTCTCACTCCGAATGGAGTCACCTAGAATAGTAAAGGACTTCCAAATCGAGTTGATGCCACCGTTTTCATGAGTTGATCAAAACTGGATGGCGGTACAGGTTCTAAGATCTTTAGAGACCTTATACCTGGAAAAGGAAATGCATCTTGGTGCGTAGCACCTGGATGATCTGAACTAATTTGTCGGCGCGGGCATTGCCGGTCTAAATCGCTTCTGCATGCTTCTGGGAATAGAGGAAAATTAATCGGTCTTGAGAGTATTCGAGAGAAAAGTCCTACGTAAGATCTTCGCTGCAGTGCTAGTTGGTTATGATTTCTGCATTCTATCCAACAGTGAGCTGCATGAGCTGCTCTACGACATAGATGTTGTGCAGCGTATTAACATCCAGCGGCTGCGCTGGCTCGTCCATGTCTACGGTCCAGTGCGAGTTGGCGATGATTTCCGCATCCGATACAGAACAGTGAGCTGTAAGAGCTCCTCAGCATATTAACATCCAGTGGTTGCGCTGGTTCGACCATATCGTTGGAGGAGGATGCTCCGCCGAGTCGAGTATTTGATGCGGGGATCTGCGGAAGTCATCGAAGAGGACCTAATCGAGGAAGCCCTGTCCTCGATTGGTGTGACCAACTGCTGTAGGCGCTCAAGAAGCAGAGACGCCTGGAACGATGCGTAACGGCAGGTCGAAATCCGTTAATCGAATTGTTAACATCCAGCGGTTGCGCTGGCCCGGCCATATCTTGCGAATGGAGGAGCAAGCTCCAGTGAGCCGGGGATCTGCAGAAGTCGGCGAAGAGGACGACCTTGTTTGCATTTTAAGGGCCTAATCGAGGAAAAATCCAGTGCAACTTGGCGATGATTTCAGCATTCTATCCAACAGTGAGCTGTATGAGCTCCTCAGCGTATTCACATCCAGCGATTGCGCTGGCTCGGCAATATCGTTGGGGGAGGATACTTTGCCGAGACGAGTATTTGATGCGAGAATCTGCGCAAGTCATCTAAGAGGACCTAATCGAGGTAGCCCTGTCATCGATTGGTGTGACCAACTGGTGTAGGCGCGCAAGAAATAGAGGCGTCTGGAACGATGTGTAATGGCAGGCCGAAATCCGTTAATCGGATTGTTAACATCCAGCGGTTGCGCTGGCTCGGCCATGTCTTGCGAATGGAGGAGCAAGCTCCGGTGAGCCGGGGATCTACGGAAGTCGGCGAAAAGGACGACCTTGTTTGCATTTTAAGGGCCTAATCGAGGAAAAATACAACTGAAGGTGACTTTAAAGGTGACTTTTGAAGCTGAACTTGAACTCTTTATGTAGGCAAGGCTGTCACTGTAGTTGACTTACAGCTGCAATGAGAGAAGGTCAGCTGAAGGTGACCTTTGAAGCTGTATTTCAACTCTTTATGTAGGAAAGGCTGTCACTGTAGTTGACTTACATTTGCAATGAGAGAAGGTCAGCTGAAGGTGACCTTTGAAGCTGAACTTGAATTCTTTATGCAGGAAAGGCTCTCACTGTAGTTGACTTACATTTGCAATGAGAGAATACAGCTGAAGGTGACCTTTGAAGCTGAGCTTGAATTCTTTATGCAGGAAAGGCTCTCACTGTAGTTGACTTACATTTGCCATGAGAGAATACAGCTGAAGGTGACCTTTGAAGCTGAACTTGAATTCTTTATGCAGGAAAGGTCTGACAAATGCCTTCAGAAAAGACCCCCAAACTGAGCAAACGTTTGCCAATCCGTCGCTTAAGCTGCTTACTAATTAGTTAACCCCGGCTATTTCTGCTGCTTGTAAGACAATGTATGGATGTGTGTGGTGTGTGTGTGTGTATTACACACTCCTGCACTCATATGCGAGCATATGAGTAACATGTAGAATGTTAGAGGGGAGCTCATTGTTAAACTTCTTGATGCCCTTACTACACCTACTACACCCGACATAGCTAAGACCCAGTTAATGTTTTTATATATACATCCACGCTTAAATATAAAGAAGAAGAGAAGGAAGAAAATATAAATGAACGTGCCTGTGGCTTAAGTGTGAGGTTTTGATTTTCTATGCTGGCTGGCTGGCTGGCTGGCTGGCTGGATGACTGAATGGCTGCTGTGTTGTGCTGTGTGTGTGTGTGTATGTTTCATTGAAGTTGTGAAAGCGAAGAAAAGTAAGTAAAGGAGGCACCAGGATTCGTAAGAATATTTTGGCTTAAGTTTGTTTATTGTAACCACCCCACCTACATGACGTTACTTTTACATTTCTTAACTCCCTTGGCTGGCTTTTTGTTTGCCTCCTTTGAGCTATGATTAGTTGTTGTTGCTGTTGTTGTTGTTGTTGTTGCTGCCGCTTGTCTTAGAGACAAGCCATTAGAAACCAACGTTGAAATAAAGAAGGGAAAGCAAAGAAAAAAGGAAAAAAAACCTAGAAATACTTGGCATCACTTTCTTGTTACCCTTGCCTTACAGCATACAGCTCAAGAGGGAGTAATATTTGCTCCATTAAGTTGGCCTAATGTTACTCTCTCTCTGTCTCTTTCTCTCTCTTCCTCTCTCCCTCTCTCTTTCTCTCTGTGTGCCGTTTTCTTTCTTTAAAACTGTAAGTTAACCTCCCGTATTGCTACAGATGTTTTGCTCAAAGTGACCACACCATACCCAGTAACATCCTTTGGCTTATCCTTCATTAGTTTTATTCTTTCCAAGGGTTTTAAGGATTCTTCTGTTCTTTTTCGATTTCCTTTCCCTTCCATGAACGGCATGATTAATTTGAGTTTTCCCTCTTTAGTTTTTTTCTTTTCATTTCTTTCTAGATTTTCATTTCGTATGTGATTTTCTTATAAATAATTGCTGGGGCTCGTAATATAGATAACGGAGGGGGGGGGGGTGATAAGGGGGAGTAGGAGTCCATATTTGCAATGACATGTGTGTGTGCAAAGCCATTCCTTACATCTTAAGGCATAAGAACATTTGTGGTTACGTTTTTTTTTTTTTTTTGGGTGGGTAACCCAGGGTAACACTAGTTTTGTTAACTTTTATTACACAACCAAAGAGGGGCATTGAGGAGAGAAGGCTGTGAAATCTTTCAAACCCTTCTAATTAAAGTGTAAAATTTTTTGGTAAAAGATACCATTCTTTATCCATGATGGTTTGATCAATTTGCAGATGGTTTTTGGCTTAGAACGCCAAGATTTCGGTAATCATTTTGGCTTCTTCAGTCCCTAGCCAAGAGCCTAGTGTCCCTGGCAAAAAAACTAAGCGCCTAACTTAGAGAGCATGCCTACTTTCCTAAATTTTAAGAGAACATAGGAATTTTGCTAACAACCGCTGCTCAAATTCACTTCAAAATAAAAGGAGAAGAACCCCATTGATGGTAACTTTATATCCCTCGAACACAATTCCTTGAATTACCAATAAAACAATGAAACACAAATCGTATGGCGATGGATACCTAATGAGTCAATAGGGTTCGTTATTCTAAAGACATTAATACGGTGTTCTGATATGCACCTTTATTGCATAAATCGCAATAAACGCCATTATTAAGCTCAATATTTCCGATAAAGTTTCAATTAATTATTGCGCAATAAAGACGCAAATTGTTATAATATTGAGTAAAACTTAAAAAGCAGCACTGTCATAAGTATGTTCAGTGAGCATATTACAATTATCCGAACACAAATCAAATGTCAACCACGACAAACAAAATAAAAACAATATTGTTGAAACAACCAGCTGTTTTGTTTACCAGCTGTCAAATGTAAAGGATGTTTTTTATAGAGGTATAGAACTTTAAGTTGGCATTACTTTCCAAGATGGCGACCGATTTAACAGCTGTCAAGTGATTTATTCTCAGTTTGGTTTGGCAATTCATCATGAATAGACTCACGCCTGAACAACGCTTGCAAATAGTGCAATTTTATTTCGAAAATAATGGTTCTGTGCGGAAAACGTATCGCGCACTACGTCCATTTTATTGTCGACAAAATCGTCCATCAGAGCAGTTAATTCGATTAACCATGGAACGTTTTCGCATCACGTTTACTCTTATTGATAACTCGCATCCCCAGAGACGCTGTACGGTGCGTACAGAAGAAGCTATTGCTGCTGTAGAGCGTAGCATTGAGGAAGACCCGAATGAGTCCATCCGCCATCGAGCACAGGAATTGGATATGTGTCCATCCACTTTATGGTAGATTTTGCGGAAGGATCTTGGTTTACGTGCTTACAAAATCCAACTCGTGCAAGATTTGAAGCCAAACGATCATCAAGTAAGGCGTAGATTCGTCGAATGGGCCCAAAACGAGATTACCGTTGTTCCCGATTTTCATAAGCGAATTTTGTTTAGCGATGAAGCGCACTTCTGGCTGAATGGCTACGCCAACAAACAAAACTGCCGCATTTGGAGTGAAGGTAATCCTCAAGTGTATGTGGAAACACCGTTACATCCAGAAAAACTGACTTTTTGGTGCGCTTTATGGGCTGGTGGAATCATTGGTCCGTACTTTTTCAAAAACGATGGTGGCCAGAACGTTACAGTCAATGGTGATCGGTATAGAGCCATGATTACTAACTTTTTCATTCCTGAATTGAATAACCATGATGTCCAGGAGATGTGGTTTCAACAAGACGGCGCAACATGTCACACAGCTCGTGCTACAATAGATTTATTGAAAGACACGTTTGGTGACCGCCTAATTTCACGTTTTGGACCTGTGAATTGGCCTCCAAGATCTTGTGATTTAACACCGCTAGACTACTTTCTGTGGGGCTATGTAAAGTCATTGGTCTATGCGGTAAAGCCACAAACGCTTGACCATTTGGAAGACAACATTCGCCGTATTATTGCCGATATACGGCCACAAATGTTGGAAAAAGTCATCGAAAATTGGACGTCCAGATTGGACTACATCCGCGCCAGCCGTGGCGGTCATATGCCAGAAATCATATTTAAAATGTAATGCCACAAGATTATCTTTCGGATAAATAAAATTCATGTCAATCGAATAATCCATCGTTGTTTTATTGCAACTTAAAGTTCTATACCTCTATAAAAAAACAACCTTTATATTGAATAAGCAGCTAAACTGCGTATATTATTATGTCTGAACACTTAAAATATTGTACTCAATAAACCGAATATTGACTCAATTAAAGTGCATATCTGAACATAGTATAACGATCCTATTTGCTGTCTCCCCATTGTGATTAGGAAACCTCACATTAGAGTGCGACTTGCAGGTCCACACGTGAGAGTTCTATTCCGAATTCGATTGCATACAAGTGTTGTAAATAGAAGGGCCTTCAATCTGTATGCCATTTACGGTCCTTTATCAATTGATGAACCCGTAGAAATAATCGAGTACCACTATAAAGGTGATAATACAAATGGAACCACTTTTGCAGCATTACGGGATAGTTATAGTCATCCTAAAGGACTAACTGGAGGCATTGCAGATGATCGTAATCCCATCATTGCACTCAATGCCGAAAATACTGCTTTCTTTACAAAAAGTGTGATAGGTTAGGTTAGGTTAGAGGACGTGTACTTGTCAATTAAGACAAGTACAGTACCCGGAGGTCGAATTGACTCATTATACAACGTCCTAGTTTCTCACACCACTTATGCTGTGTGTGTTAATTTTATACATGAGTGGTGGGACCTACAGTTTAAAGTCGACTCCGATCGACAGATTTTTGAGAAACTTTTTCATGGCAATTTTTTATAACTCTCAGAGTTTTTGCCAGAAATCTGCTGAGAGGAAGTCGCCGAGAAGAAATACTTTTTGTATTTTGTCTTGATGCCTGGCCTGAGGCTCGAACCCTGGCTTTACGTCAAATAAGCCAACACACTACCTACTAGACTGCGGCGACTTCAAAAAGTGTGATTCTTAATGCGAATTTGTCGATTCCACGGGGCATTTTCAAGAAATTGTTCACATTTTGCGGCTCATTATGGCTTATTTTGCATTTGAATGAGTCTCACCATTCACGTAAAATGGTTCTGGGTCTACCAAGACGCCTACTGACCACGCGCTGATCGTTCTAAAGCAGCATGTCATACTTTACCGCTTAGCTAGGTTTACGACTTAGCTTCTCACAACACCCATGTTGAGCGTGTGTTAATTTCAGACATGAGGGGTGGGACCCACAGTTTGAAGGCGACTCCGAATGATAGATTTTTGAGAAACTCTCAGGGTATAGCGACTGCCACTATTTACTGCAGATAATAGCAATGTTGCTCTCAAAGTGTGTCATATATAATCCGTTAATTACAGGGTGTAACAGAAAATATTTAATATGAGTGATTTACTCCGAAATCAAACATGTGAACAGGGTTGAATAGCTTCGCATAGCCTAAACGCTTTTGGTACCGAAAGTATGGATGCTCTAAACCGTAGAACCGAATGGACCGAAATAATCAAGCGATTGTGGCGTCGGTAGAATCATTTTCGAGTGCTTTGGCTTTTTAAAACAGCTCAGGGAATGCTACAACTAATTTGATTTCTTAACTCAATACTACACTTATCTATATCCTATCGAAAGCATGTGTCTTACATGGTCCAATGCCATGAGATTTATTTTAGAACTCCTTAAGAGGTTTACAAACTTTTCACTAAGAAAATATAGAAGATTTTACATTATTTAGTAGCTCGATTTGAAAGAGAAATTTTCCTCAAAATTAAATGAGTTTAACATCAAAAGCGATGAACCCAATGGCCTTAAAATCAAGGTCAAAGGTCATAGAAGCATTTTATATAAGAATTGAAAAGAAAAATATAGAAAATATAAACTATTTATTGAATAATATAAATAGATCTTGAATATCTTCAAATATATAAAATTTCTACTTCGAGGTCAAAGGTCGTGGAAGATATATTAATTGAAATTTTAAAAAGGAACTGATAAAAACCATAAATTGAAATAAAGAAAGTATAAATAACCCCTGAAAACTAAGAAAATAATACAAAACTATTGAAAACCTTTAAATTACAGCTTTATGGTCAAAGGTCAAAGGTGAGACTCAAATATAATTCAAGATTTTTAATAAAATATTTAGAAAACATAAACTTTATATTTAAACGATAATAATATATAAAAATCCAAAATCTCTTTAGGTTTTATTACTAAGGTCAAAGGTCATATAAAAAGAATAAAAGAAAATTCTTCGAAAATAAGGCCTACGAATATAATAATTAAAAATAGTTATAAATAATAGGAACTTCGAAAAATAATAAGAATAAAACATTGAAAATTTAATTAAAAAGCTTAAGGTCAAAGGTCATGTAAATTATGTAAAAAAACAAAAAATTATACAAAATACCCCGAACAGAGAAAGTTAGTAAAAATAAAACCGTGAGCAAACATAAAAAAAATTAAAAAAATTAAAAAATTTTTATTTAAGGTCAAAGGTCGTAGAAGTGTAAAAATAATAACATTGAGAACTTGGAAAACCCTATTAAAAATTGAGAATATCTTATGGAAAGTTAATAATAATAGCTGGGAAAACTTGTATATTTTAATATTTTAAATTTAAGGTCAAAGGTCATGAAAAATTATAAAGAAAAAGAAGAAAATTTTGATTCAAAACCGAACTTCGCATGGAAAATCTTAAAAAAAACGGAATAACAAAGCATTGAAAATTTCTTAAAATTTAATGCTCGTTTTAAGGTCAAAGGAGTTTTAAAAGGAAAGGTTTGAGAAGAAAGGTTTTAGCATCAAAATTTTTAATAAAAGATTAACAAATCATGCCAGCAAAATTATAGTTTTCGAACAATATTTGGATCTTTTCCGGGGTGAATAACAGCTGTTTGATGATGTTTTTCATTGAATCTGCGCTAGAAAATGGTTATGAGTATGTTTTTTTTAAACTGTAATGTTGGCAACAGTTTGCAATTCAGATTAAATTTATTTAAGCTCCTAAAAGTATACAGTTGTTTATTAACTACTTCTAATTTTCAGACAGAGAATCATAGCAAATTTTAAACTTCCAAATAGTTTCCCAAGGCCAGCAATGGCTTTTTAGTAAAGATTAGGCTCGAATGTATAATGAAAAATTATTGTAGATAAGTTGTATTAAAAAATATGATTTTTCGAATTATTTTTTATGCCCCTAAAAGTATGTTATGACTTATAAGGTAGTGCCAGCAAAATTCTAGTTTTCAATTATGGAATCATTGATTGAAAGTATTCGGTATTTTAATCTAACAATGACATTCTAATGATGACTTCGCTTCAATCTTGAACGGTAAATTGTTTAGTATACGTATTTTGTTTTAGCCTCCTAAAAGTATGCTAAGGCTGTCTGTATATGTAAAGATCAATGTAAGGTTTTATGGTGTTGAATTTGAATTTTTTTTTTTAAGAATTCTTTAACCAAGCCTACCTTATGCAAAAGCACGGAGGCTTTTCTTTTTGAAGCCATTTTACTGCTGCCACCACCACCGCCTCCAGTTGACGACGCAGTACGTGTCGATGTTTTGGGGGTTTTTCTCGGATTTTTCGGAATTTTGAAAAATTTTTATCAATACCGGGCAGGAGGATAATTTAAATTGAATTTTTTTTTACTTTTTTTTGTTAAAACTTTTACGTTTTTAAAAAAGAATTTTCAAATAAAACACATACGCACACACACACACACTTTCAAAACTAGGTTTTGTTGCTTGGCCTTTAGTAACGGTTATTTGAATTTTTGTAACGGTTTTAAACTTTTTTTCTTCTCTTTTTATTGTTACTTTTTTCTTTTGGATATTTTTAATTATTTTTTTTTTAATTTCTAAATTTATTTTGGTTTCCTCTTTTTTTGCTTCAATTTTTAATTATTTTAATCCTTTTAATTAATTATTGCGTTGTTGTTGTTGTTGTGTTTAGCACATTAACAGCTTATTTTCTGTTTCTTTTCTTTTTTCGTTTTTTTTTTCTCTTAAACAAGGACGACAACTTATCACCACGACAATTCTTAGCGAACTGATCAAAACAGTAACATGCGAATAGATTTTGAATTATGGTGCCTCATTTCGGGCTTTTTTTGTTGTTGTTGTTTTTGTTTGTTTTTTCTTTTTTGCCGTTATTTTTTGTTTTGTTGCTCTTCAAAGTTAAACAACAACACAAGCTTAAATGGCAGGCAAAAAAAAACAAAAAAAAAACAAAAACAAAACAAAAACAATTGCTTGCTTCAATTACAGAGAGAGATGACTCGTAGTGTGTTTTGTTTTCCTTTACGTTTGTTGTGTGTTCCTTTTTCACAAAACATGTTCAAGCATGCGCTGTCAGTGGGCGCCAAATCGTGGTGATGATGATGACAGTGATTAAAGGCAAATGTGGGACGCATAAAAGCATGCTAAAACACAGACACACACACATACCGTTATATTTCTTTCTTTTTTCCAAATTGAAATTAAATAGAAAACAGACCATGTGATAAATCAGCAGGATGTAGAAGATGAAGAAGAAACAATAAAAAAATGTGAAAACAACAACAACAACAACTAAAGCTCTAAATTTATTCTAAATTAATAACAAAAAAAAACAAAGAAAACAGAAAAAACAAAAAACTTAGTGTGCTAAAAATGTATGTGTATGTGTATGTGTGTAAGTGCGTGTTCAATAAGTATGAGAGCCAGTTGAACTTATAACAGAGAGCCTGTTTAGGCATTAAGAGTAGGTTGTGAGAGCCGTATGCAAGGATAAAAACACAGAATGGCTGATAAGCGGCGAAATGTCAAAGTGACATACACTTGTATGGCAGCCATATAAAAAAAAATAAAATAAAATACATTGAAAAGAGAATCCTGGAAAAAAATTATAAAAACCGAAAACATATACGCAGAGAACCACAGAGAGAGAGTGTGTAGAAAAGAGAGTCGTAAATATGATGGGGTGTTAAGCAAAACAGCTGTAGTGACGTAGTAACAGTATGGTGGAGAAACATAATAAGTGTTTTGGGTGGTATACTAACACTCTTACAATTTACTCTACATTCACCGAGTAGTAGTAATATTAAGCAGGCTGTTTTGTTTTGCCGTAAAAAAACAACAACAACTGCAAGAGTATGAGAGAGCGCGCGTAAAATTTTATACAGCAACAAATAACGGTTTTGAAAAATACAAAAAGAAAAAAACGATGCAAAATTATAAAGAGAAAAAAATAAAATGAAAAACACAATAATAAGAGAGTTTTTTTTTCCATAATAAGAATGAGACGGGGTTGTCGTGTAAAAACAAAAAAAAAAAAAGAAACGAAAAACACCGGTGTCGGCGTTTCGGACTTGAAAACCCCGAAAAAAACACCACAAAACAAAAACAATAACACACATGTTTCCCGAACACAGGAAAGGCGAGAAGTGGAGGTTAAAAACACATATAATACATCACAATGCTTGCCAAGAGGTATAAATAACAAGAGCAGCAACAACAAAAAATATAGAGAAACAAAAAGAGCGTAACAAAAAGCACGCGGGAGTACGAAAAATTCTCGTGTTTTTTGTTTTGTTTTTTTGCAAAGAAACCTACAAAAGGGTCTGTGTTAAGCAAAAACAAAACAAAACAAAAAAAAAACTTTCGTTGGGTTTTTAATGAAACTAAAAGAGAGCGTAGTGTATAGTATGGTTTACTTACTAGAGAGAGAAAGGGTTTTTTTCTATCAAACAATGATAGAAAAATCCCATGAACTAAAACCAGTTCTAATAGAGTGTGTGTGTGGACACAAAATGTGTAACTAAAATGTGTGCATGTGTTTGTTTTTGTTTTTGCTTTAAAAACCAAAAACAAAAAACACAAATATTTTTTTTTGTAAACAAACTCACACTTATTTAAGGCAAACAAGAGATGGAAAAAAGCATGCAAGCAAGTATTGTTTTTGCCTGCATATTTATTTAACATAATAATGATGTTAAAAACATCATAATGATAATGATGATGAGTAGTTTTGTGTGTGCTTGTGTTTGTGTTTTTTTTTCTGATAAAGAGTAAATTTATCATTGTTTAGCAAGTGAGTAAGTGAGAGTATGGTCAAGTTTATAAAACGGCAAACAAATGTGCGTGTGTATGTATGTATGGATGTGTGCATTAACGTAAGTGTAGATGTTTTTAGGAAAATTTGTACAACAAAAAAAAATGTTTTTAAATTTAAATCATCATCATTATTATATTGTATGTATGTTAATATGTATGCGTGTGTGTGTTTGGGAGTAAAGTGTGAGTAAGTTAAACAATGTAGAATCAAAAAAAGAAAAAACGGCTTCGTTTTTAGGTTTCATGTTAAAGAGTTTGTCGTTCAGTTATTGTTTTTGTTTTTGGCAAACTTTATTTTATTTTTTTGTTTTTCTTTGTACAAGTGGTTGTATGCGTGGTTAATACTCTTTTTTATTTTGCTTTTTTTAACCGTTATTTCCATTTAATGCACTTGCTGTATGCATGATATGAGTTTAGTTTTTCGTTTGTTGTTATTGTTGTACTCAATTCTTTCTTGTCTCTTTTATAACTTCCTGCTTTTCTCCATTAAAATTAAAAGAGTACGGGGGTTAAAGAGCATGTACATGTATCTTCTCGTAAGATGTTGACAAATTCATGTGGTTTTAATGTCAGTGATGACAATTTTTAAAATTTATACCGTTATTGTAATGACATGTGAGTTAGATGGCAGAGTAACCATTTATCCCTGTTTGTTTTTAACTGCAACACGAATTCATGAAAAATATTATTTAGCGACGGAAAAAATATCGGATTTTTTATGAAAACTAATATAAAAAAAACTTATTTTATGTACGCAGTGCAGAAAATATTGATTATATTAAAGAAAATATGGGTGATAATTCGAATTCATCGTTTCCATGGCTTCCACAGCAATTGGGCCTGTCTCACGGTTTACTATGACAAATTTTGATTTTAGATTTGTACCTCGACTCATAAAAGAACAAACTCATGCAACATTTAAAGCCTGTTGACCATTTGCAACGTCATAAATAAGACTGTAGGGTTGTAAAACAACTGGCTTTCAAGGTTGAAAATTTTCTTTAGCATTAAGGCTCATTCCTCACTACGTGGGTTCCTCAACAAATATAACAGTAGCACATGTGGTTCGGAGAACTCCGAAGTGATTGTGGAAAAGCTATTCCATCCGGAAAAACTGGGTGTTAGGGACTCATTTTTCCAAAAATAACCCTGGTAGAACTGCTACTGTCAATTTAGAGCGCTCAAACCATGTGATAACCGATTTTTTTATTCTGCTGTTAAAGATTATAAACTGGAAGGCATGTGGTTTCACCAAGATGGTGCCACAGTTCTACGATATTACCAATTTTGACTTCATTGCATTAGAGGGTTCCACAGAAGAGTAATTTCACATTTGGGAGAGATCAATTGGCCACTAAGATCCTGTGAATTTACGCCTTTATAATTTTCTTAATATTTTCCTGCCGTTAGAAAATTTAAAAACTTACATTTATCAGTTGACCGCTGATATACCACCCGAAATATAAGAAAAAATGGTCAAAAGCTACATCAAAAGCATCTACTGATGCCACTATTGAAGTTTATTTTCTAAGTAATCCCCAAGGACTTAAAGACTTAGGTAGTTTAAGCAAAAATGAGTAGTTACTGAAAGAGGGGATTGACAATAGGCGTTGACAATAGGGGAAAAAGCCGTATAGGCAAAAAAAAATTCATTTTAGAAGTTCTCGCATGCTGTCCATTGATAATTTCACAGAAGACTTGCAAAATGTCTTGGAAAATGTGCCGTCAAAGACAAAGGGGAAAAACTACACACCCTGATTTTTTATACACGGCAACAGAGATCGTGGGATGGATTGCATACCAGTCCTTCGCATATCAGACAATGGAAAAGTGGAGCCAGGCATATTCTGCTGAATGGCAAAAGAAAGTTTTTCCAGGCAACCCGTTTAACCCGTTCTCAGCCTGTATGGGTCTCATAGAACATACATATATGCACTTGAAATGTGAATCACAAGATCGCAGGGTGGCACTGTTAGCGCCCTGCAATGGGTATTTCAGACAACGCTTGATGGGATTTAAGGTAGCATGTGTCTAAACCTCACGGCTAAACTAGAAACAGCAAAGTTCGATTACGAATGGTACAGCGAAGAACGGTGCTATCTGCTTCGTAGAATTTTTTTTTTTTTAGCAGAAAATGAAAATTCTGTTACCGAGTTGTGCCTATCGCTTGAAAAGTTGAATGCTGGTCAATTATTCGCTAGAGAATGCAAAACACTACTGGTGCAGACACGACTAACAAAGATTTTATCAGCTAGCCGCATTGTGGTTACAGGGGAGAATCATGACGAACATGGGGTTTTAGCTTATCAAAGTCAGCCAATGACCTAGTCATTGGTCGTGGTTCCACCATCGGATATTGGATTGAAGCCTTCAACTGCTTAACACCCTGCTTAAATATAGCCATGTCTGCTACCGAAAGCAGTTAATAGTTTGAATTTCAGGGCGTAATATTTTGGTTTGTAGTGTAGTGAGTGATATTCTGGGTTCCTAGAGTACCTACCACAAAGCCGAGATCTTCAGAAACTTTTTGCTATTTACACAGACCAGTTATGAACTTGAACATGCAAGAACTGATAATTAATAATTGATCTAATAAACCTGTGAATCCACATTGTGATGGGCTACCATTTCAAACTGACATCCGCCAATTGAGCAACAAATGGAGTATGATGTGGCATATCAAATTTGAGTCACAAACGTTAAAAAATTGGAAATTTTTTTATTCCATATGCAATTTAAGCCTAATGCTTTATAAAATCAATGAAAACTTATTTAATTTTGTTATTATTTTGCTTTCATTAAATAAGCCTTCAAAATCCTTCCTTTGGAAAAAAACAAAATAAAATAATTTTAATTCACATTTTGAATAAATAAAGGCTGGCTTTGAGTTCCATTATCTTGCAATTCAACATTAACGCAGACATCAAACATGATTAAATAAATTTCAAATGGAAATTAAATCAAAATTTAAATATTAAATTTGGCAAAAAAATTAAAAAAACAGGGCATGATTTCATTTGAATTTGAAAAAAAAATTTTGAAATTTTTTTTGCAGGCGACTACTTTAAATTTAAATGTTAATTTACAAAAAATCATTTGAAAACCCTGCATGGGTAAGAGTAACAAAGAGAAACAACACACATATGCACTATCACCACACACAGCAATAGGCAATATGATTGAGATAAAGAGTATGTACGTATGTAAGTTGTAGAGTGAGCAGGGAAATTAAAATAAAAAAGAAAAAATTACAAAAATATGTATGGCATGCCTATTGTTATTGTTGTTATCATTGTTGTATCTATTTTGTTTTGATGTTTTTGGCGAACAAATCATTTTGAATGCATCAAACAATTCTCCACACTACTCTCCACATACGATGCACTCACGCTCTTTCGCTCTATAAGCTTACACACACACACACACATGCTTTGTGTGACAAACCCCTTGTAGAGCTCATAGAAAATGCAATTTTTCGATCAACCAGAAAATAAGCGCAAAAATCAAATCAAAAAAGCAACAAAAAAAAAATAAAAACAAATTTTAAACAACAACTAAATAGCCGAGCAAAGGCCTTCGGGTGGCCTTAGCATAAGTAAGAGTTTAACTCTCGTCCCCCATATGGTATGGTCGGTATTGTTTTGATTCAAAGTAAGATGGGTTCTTTTTTTTTTCCCCATTTTTCTTGTTCTCCTTTACATTTGTATTTATTTATGTGTGCATGCGTGTGTGTTTGTTTCCATTGCACAATTTTTTTCACCTACACTATGATAGAAAGTAAACGCCTATTTGTATTTTATTATTTATTATAAACAAAAAAAAAAACATGGGAAAAAACACAACAAAACAACAAATAAACAAAGAAAAGAGCAAGAGTGTTAGGTGAGCGGGTGTTGTTTGTTGATAACTACAGTAGTAGTACCTCTATTATAATTTTGTTGGCCCGTTATTTTTTTGTTTTCACCAGCTAAACTAAATAACAAAACCTCTCCTCTCTCTTTTCGTTCTTCTTCTTTTTTTCGATTTGCCATCCTGCAACAACTACAAAATATACAATCCGTGTGCTGTATTGCTACTCTACATATTGACCAGTTAGTAAAGCATATTTTGTTGTTGTTGTCGTTGTTGTTGTGCATTTTTATGTTTTGTTCGTTGCAGTTTTTTTTTGTTTTGTTTTGCTTCGCTCTCTATTATAATTTAGAGTGTGCATGCTAAAGTATGTGAATATGCAAAAGCATGTGTGAGTGTGTATGTGTTTGTATTAAAGTATGTTCGCGTATGTGTATCGTTTGTTTTTTTTCTGTGTTTTTTTACCATCATTTCAATGTTAAAATGCAATTTTTCTATGCCCGAATGTAGACAAAAATTGCATTTTACACATGTGCAACGCACTCATACCAATGCATAATAACCAGCAGCATTATTTTGAAGAAAAAAAAAAAAGCATACCAAAACACAGGGTGTTCCGTGAAAATGTGTTTAGCTAAGTATAGGACGTTTGAAGGTTTTAAAACGTTTTAAAAACGTACGTTTTTTTTTATAAAAAAGGGTATTTTTCAATATTAAAAGTACTTTTGCAATATAATAAATAATTTTCGGATATAAAAAGTACTTTTTTATTTAATTTTTAATTTTTAAATATAAAAAGTACTTTTTTAATTTAATTTTCAAATGCAAAAAGTACTTTTGCAATATAATAAATAATTTTCGGATGTAAAAAGTACTTTTTTGATTTAATTTTTAATTTTTAAATATAAAAAGTACTTTTTTAATTTAATTTTCAAATGCAAAAAGTACTTTTTTTATTTAATTTTTAAATGTAAAAAGTACTTTTTTATTTATTTTTTAAATATATAAAAAGTACTTTCTTATAAGTACTTTTTTATTTAATTTTTAAATATAAAAAAGGAAAATTTTGTTCGTTATATTTTGTCAAGTACTTTTTTGCAACTATTTTAAAAGTACCTAAAAGGTGCCTTTGGAATAAGAAAAATTTTTAAAAGAAAGTTGGGTTTTCTTTATAAAAAAACTTGTATTAAATTATAAGCAGAAAATACTAAATAGGAAGAATAATAGGAGCACCATAAAAGTACTTTGTACTTGAAAAAGTATTTAAAAAGGTACTTTTGCCGTTATGCAAATATTTTTAGAAGCAATAGGTTACGGTCAATAAATTTTGAAGTAATAATTTGAAAAGTACTTTTTTAATGATTTTTCAAAAATATTAAAAAGGTACCAAAAACTACTCTTGTATGAAATGTGTTTTGCTTTCTCAAAAATATTGTGTAAATCAAATATAAGGCTTTATGTAGAGATGTTAAACTATTTAAGAGGGTACTCTTTCAAGTACCATAAAGTACTATTTGAAAAAGTATCATAAAAAGTACCTTTGTCCTTACACAAATATTTTTAGAATAAATTAGTTACAAGGGGTGCTATATAAATAACTTTCGAAGTAATAATTTGAAAAGTACTTTTTTGATGATTTTTAAAAAGTATTTAAAAGGTACCAAAAACTATTTTTGTAAAAAATTGTGTTTTACTTTCCTACAATTGTATGTAAATAAGGTATACAACACTTTATTTAGAGATATTAAACTTATTGTTTAAGGAGATACCCTTTTAAGTACCATAAAAGTACTATTTCCATGAAAAAGTAATCGAAAAGGTACTTTCTAAATTATTGTAATATTTTCGTAAACAATTATGTATAGAAGATTTTATATCAGTAGATATTACACCTTATATTTTGACAAAGTACTTTCTAGGGACTTTTTGAAAAGTACCTAAATGATTTTATTTAAATGAAAAAGTTGTTTTACATAAAAATTAGTTTGTTTTCTTAAAATTTGTATGTTGAAAATTCTCCACAAAGAATTTTAACTGTTTTTTAAAAGGTACTTTTTTGTTGGTACTTTTTCAGAAGTGTAAAAAAGTACTTTTACTTCAATATTCGGCTATCTAACAACTTTATATAAGCTTCTAGGCAAAGAAATTTCAACTCAATTTAAAATTATTATTTTTTATTTAAAAAAAGTACCGAAAAAGTACTTTTTAGCACTTTTAACAAAACTTATGTTAATATTAGTAAAAAAAAATTGCATCATCTTTTACGTTACCCTGTTCTAGTGTAGGTGGAACACAAAACTAGAAAAAGAGAATGACGCAATGAAAAACAAAAAAACAGCCAGAAAAAAGTACCAGCGGGTAATAGAACACTCGGGCTGCATCCATTTTTGATTTAGTTTTGATGGTTAAATTGCTACTGGAAAAAAATAATTGTTGCTGCTGCAGTTGTTGCTGCTCATTCCTGTTACTGTAGTTGTTGTTCTTGTTGTTTATTTGTATGCAATTTTATCCAACAACAACAACAACAACTGTTAGTTTGTTTGTCTGTGGATTGGCTACAAAAATAGAAAAATAATGGGGGCCCCTTTTATGGAGCAAGCAACCATGAGGTGCAGGGTGGAGGGGGAGTAATAGAAAAAAAGAACGCATTGAAAATAAAATTAAATTAAAATATTGTTTGAAAAATATGTGAAAAATAAAAAAACACGGGCGAAACATTAAATACACAACAATTCTAACCAAAAAACAAAAAAAAAAAACAAAAACAATTCAATTGAAGCCTTTCGTGTAACACACTCACAATGATGTTCTCGGCGTGTTTTTTTTCAAACAGGCACGTCAGGCTATTTGGCCTGGATGGCCAACTTTGATGGTAACCACCACAAGGTACCCATACCCTCTCTTGCAGAGTCTCTATGTACGTATGTATGTACATGTGTATGTGTATATGTTTTTAGTTTAATACATATGTAGGTATGTATAGAATATAACGGTATATTAAAAATAGTGTATATATTTAGTATGTATAACTAGAATGTGTGTGTGTGTATATATATACCAGTGTGTGTGTCTGTTTTCCTATTAAAAGGAGTGTGCCCGGTGTGTGTGTGTGTGTGTGGATCCACATGTAAATTATGGTGTGTGTCCTTTTTATTCTATTCTTGCCTGTTGTTTTTTTTCTTGTTGTGCCCTTTTGTTACCCATAAGCCTTTGTGCCGTTGTAATTCACCTATTTTTTCCATGATGGCGTGCCTATTTTCTGTTATTTTTTTACTTCAGACTATGTTTAGTTAAGCAAATGTGTGAGGGGGTTGGGGCGTCAAACGCGTTAATTAAAGGCCATAAAGGGCCTGTAATAAATACAGAATTTAGAAAAATACTCAAACCTATTAAAATATAATAGAAAACTGCTGTAAATATTAATGAAACTGCAGTTAAACTAAGAGCAATACTCAGGCTTGAATAACTGCCTAGGGAATCTATAAATTGGCAAAAAGTACTTTTTAAATACAAGCACTTTTAAGTCAATTCATATAAAAAAATTCCATAATTTTCAGAAAAAGTACTTTTTATGGGGTACTTTTTTAAAGGGATTTTTTTTGGTAAATTTTGGTTTTTCTTTTATAAACAGTATTTATTAGTCAGCGTAATATTTTTAATTATTAAATATTAATGTTTCAAAAAAAGTACTTTTTTGTGGTACTTTTTAAAGGGATTTTTTTTGTTAAATTCTGGTTTTTCTTTTATAAACAGTATTTACTAGTTATCGTAATATTTTTAGTTATTAGATATTAATGTTTCAAAAAAAAGTACCTTTTTATATGGTACTTTTTTTAAAGGGATTTTTTTGATAAATTTTGGTTTTTCTTTTATAAACAGTACTTATTAGTCAGCGGAATATTTTTAGTTATTAAATATTAATGTTTCAAAAATGTACTTTTTTGTGGTAATTTTTAAAGGGATTTTTTTGTTACCTTTTGAGTTTTTTTTTATAAAAAGTATTTAGTAATCCTGGAAATATTTTTATAGATTAAATATTACTTTTCAAAAAAATTGCTTTTTATGTGGTACTTTTTAAAGAGATTCTTTTGGTACCTTTTTTTTTTTTTTTTTTTTTTGTTATAAAAAGTGTTTAGCAATGACCAACACATTTTTATTTATAATATTTTTAGTTATTAAATATTAATGTTTCAAAAAAAGTACTTTTTTAAAAGTATTTTTTTGGTACCTTTTGATTTTTCTTTTATAAAAAGTATTTAGTAATCCTGGAAATATTTTTATTTATTAAATATTACTTTTCAAGAAAATTACTTTTTATGTGGTACTTTTTTAAAGGGATTTTTTTTGGTACTTTTTGGTTTTCTTTTTGTTTTGTTATAAAAAGTGTTTAGCAATCACCAACCTATTTTTATTTATTGAAAATTATGCTTAAAAAATTGGAAATTAACGGCAATACATTTGCCGGGCTTGCACGCCTTTAGTTAGACTACAACTTTTCTGTGATATGCGCAAGTTTGTTCAGAACGGTTTACTTAGGCGTAAGATAAGAAGGATAAACATACATCCAGTGCACACAGACTAGCGTGTCTTCAAGTAACAACTTATCTGTTAGACTTTAGTCTGCTGCACATGATATTGAAGATTAAAGATTTTGAGCCGATGATTAGGTGACATGATGGGAGACAAATTTCGTGAGAGGATTCCATGACCTTTAACTATTCCTACCACTATATGAAATGCTTTACAACGGCAATCATTTACAAAAATTAGTGTATTAATCTGGAAGCTGCATATTCTCTTAAAAGAGTGACAAGTTCGGGGTTCAAGAAAGGTTTTTCGAACAAAAGTTTTTGATCTCAGAATGAAATATTCCAAGTCCATAGGGAAACTCGATGGTATCTTCCAAGTAAAAGTCTATGTCATCGAAAGATGTGATTAATTTAATTTGGATAGAAGGTAGAAAAGATAGGAAATAGCAATGACATCTGAAAGTCATGCCCCTTAAATCGAGGATAGTATGGGACTCACTCAAGAAGATGATTCAGCTTGGTTGGCAAGTTCTTGACGATGAGTAAACAGACGAGCTTGCGATGTGGAAAGAACTCTTCTGCAGGAGTAGGAGCGGAATTTTGGCAAGGGACACTGGATGATAGGTAAGATAAGGAGCGGCAAAGGCCAAGTAAGTTGGAAAACTAAAGGGTCCGCCAAATAACTTTTTTTTGTTTTGAAAATGCTTTAAAAACGAAACTACTGAATATTTTCTCAAATTTCTTTTTTTATTTGAAAGTACAATCCTTCCGATTAATAATGGAAAATAATTTCATTCAAATATCTGCCTCGGCTGGCCATGCAGTAGCCTACACTATCGCTTAAATTTTTAAGCACATTATTGATTGTGTGCAGAGCTGTATTTCACCAATGGCTTCACGATCACAATATGTCCTTCAAAGCGTCAATTGTCTCTGACTTGTCGGCGTAACACTTATCTTTGACGGCACCCCACAAATAATAGTCCAACGGTGTCAAATCGCAGCTCCGAGGTGGCCAAACGCCATCAGCTCTGCGGCTGATAATGCGATCTCCAAAAACAGGGCGCTAAAAATCGAGTGTAACTTCGTCTGTGTGGCGCGTAGCTGCGTCCTGTTGAAACCAAATGTTGCCAATATCCTCCTCTTCAATTTTTGTAAACTAAAATTCGTTCAACATGGCCCGATAACGATCGCCATTGACTGTAACGGCCACTCTTTGCTCATTTTCGAAGAAAATTGGCCCAATTAGGCCTCTGGACCAAAATCCGCACCAAACAGTGACTCGTTTTGGGTGCGTCGGCTTTTCAATGTATGCGTGCGGGTTTTCTGTGCCCCAAAGGCGACAATTTTGCTTGTTTACATACCCGCCAAGCTTCATCTGAAAATATGATTTTTTTTTGCCAAAATCGTTATCTTCTGGTGTAGGCTACTGCATGGCCAGCCGAGGCAGCCATTTGAATGAAATTATTTTCCATTATTAACCGGAAGGATTGTACTTTCAAATAAAAAAAGAAATTTGAGAAAATATTCAGGAGTTTTCTTTTTAAAGCATTTTCAAAAAAAAGTTATTTGGCGGACCCTTTACAATTTTAAAAAGGAAAACAAACAGCAACAAAGAATCTAAGGGAGTAGGGCTAGAGGAATAGCAAATTGCAACAGCGAAACTACATAGAAAACTTACAAATGATGGACAAGAAAAGAGTGACAACAACAAATCAACAGTAAGATTCCAGAACTTGCCAAACCAAAAGTAAACTGCATATAGAGGATATAGGGGAGTGTCGCCGTGGTCTAGTAGGTAGTGTGTTAGCTTATTAGACGTAAAGCCAGGGTTCGAGCCCCAGGCCAGACATCTCGAACAAAATAGAAAAAGGATTTCCTAGGGGACTTCCTCTCAGCAGATTTCTGGCAAAAACTCTGAGCGTTCAAATAAAATTGCCACGGAAAAGTTTCTCAAAAATCTGTCATTCGGAGTCGACTTTAAACTGTAGGTCCCGCCAATCATGTATAAAATTAACGTACGCAACATAAGTGGTGTGAGAAACTAGGTTGTAATCTTGGCTAAAGGGTTGTAATGACCAATTACGTACGCACGTACGCTGGATGAAAGGTAAGATAAAGAGAGGCAAAGGTGCTTATCAAGCCAAGTAAGTTGGAAAACTAACATAAATGAAGATCGGAGTCATGCGTTAGACTATGCAGGAGTAATGTGAGATGGATAATCGATCTTTTAACTGGGCACTGAAGACTCTGAGTGAGTTTATTTAGAATTGGCGGTATTTCGAGACCACCAGGTAGATTCTATGATGAGGAGATTGACTAATTGGAACACATTCTTGGAATCTGCTAAGCATTAATGCATCCCAGAGAGAAATACCTGCGAGCGTGTCAAGGGTATAGCCATTGTTGACACTGAGCATCTGAAGCTGAATTTTGTCAGGGCAATAGGCTTAATAGATGTGAGGCTGTGGTTAAAACCCCAGCTTAGATATCTCTTTCAGCGTCTTCTCTTCTAAACAGTCTTCTGGAGAAAACTCTGAGAATAAAATAAAATTGCCATGAAAAGTTTCTCAAAAATCTGTTGTTCGGAGTCGTCTTTAAACTGTAGGTCCCACCACTCATGTATAAAATTAACACACACAACATAAGTGGTGTGAGAAGCAAGGTTCTAAACCCGACTTAAAGGATTGTAATGGCCATACAAGTAAGTTTTAATGAAAAATTGTTTCATTTTAAAAATTCTAATAAATTCCTTTCGTTTAAATGGAACCTTTGGGTTCCATGAAATTTTTATTAAAAATTTTTGTAAAAAAAAATTTTTTTTTATATAAAAATATTGTTGTTGTTGTTGTTGTTGGTTTTTGTTGTATTTTATGCATTAGTTGGTCACTTTTTATGTACAAAATATTGTGCATAAATTGGCTCAAATAATACAATATATTGAACAAAAAAAAAAAAACATTGGCTGCAGTCAGTGGTGATGAGAGTGAAGGGTTTTAGACCCCATTTTTTTCGTGCTTCCTCTGCGGGCAGGGAAAAGTGGGGTAAATGTACAATTTTTTTTAACGTTATAAGCCATTGGAAAAAAATCATGTTTTGTTTTAGTATCTATTAAAATTTATTTCATATTTATTTTAAGTTTTTTTGCACTTTTTTTGCACTTTTTTTTGTACTTTTTTCAATTATAAAAACACGGGCACAAAATAAGGGAATAGCAATACATAGCTACACACTAGCTATGTATACGTATATAAAACTATATACAAAATAGTATATACATACAATACATAGCTATTTACATACATTAGCAAAGAGTTTAAGGGCTCTCAAATGGTACGGGGTTGTGGGCTATGGATTGTGTGTGTCATTTTATGTTGGCGTTATGCTGACATTTTCATTGATGATGACGGTTCAGAGGGGGGGGGCTAACAAACAGCCTTATTGTAGGTGTACCACCACGTACGTACATACCTACGTACCATATTTGCGTGGCTATTTCAAAATTCCATATTTTCTCTACACATATTGGCTGCTGTTGTCAGTCAGTCAGTATTTGTTTTTCAATTTCAAATTTTTTTTCTTTGCTTTCTCTCGGGTATTTTTTTTTCGTATTTACTTTCGCGTATTCAAAACTAATAATAATGCCCTAACCTGAGGCATACGTTTTGAAATTATTATATTGACCCAGGTTCTGGTTTTATTGCCGGAATTTACACTCTTTTCGTTTTTTTTTTCTTCTTTCCCCCCATAAGTAATTAAAAATTAATTGTTTAAATGTTTTGTTGATGTTTTGTTTCATTGTTCCTGTTCTTTTTTTCAGTTTCATTTTAAACACAATCATAATAACAACAATAATAATAACAAAAACATTCAGAAAAGAAAAATTAAAACTAATTTAATGGTTGTAAATAATTTTCAAATTAAATTGAATCCGTTTAAATGCCGTCGGGCGACGGATGCTTGTTTCCCATAAAAAAAAATAAAAAAAAAAAAATTTGTAAGAAATTAAAAATAAAATTTTTAATTATTTTTATACGCCCTTTATACAACAGGTAAATTTTTCCTTAAAAAAAATTATATATAAAATTATCGTTAAAAACATATTTTTTTTCCATAAAAGAAAACAGAAATATTCCTGGATTTAAATTTTGCATACAATAAAATTTTTGTTTAAAATTATCGATAAAAAAAATTTTATAAAAGAAAAAAAATTTTTATAATTTTTCCATTTCATAACAAAAATATAGCTGAGGTAGTACAAAAAATTTATTTAAAGTTATTTCGATAACTGTAATTTTGTTAAAATTTTTTTATATATAATATTGTCGATAAAAATATATTTTTTATAAAAAAAAACAAATTATCGAAAATTTTAAAACAGAAAGTATGGAATTAAATTTTGCATACAAAAAAAATTTTGTTAAAAATTATCGATAAAAAATGTTTATAAAAAAATTATCGATAACATAATAAAATTTTTATAATTTTTCCATTTTATAACAAAAATATAGCTGAGGTTGTACCAAAAAAAATTTTTTTAATTTATCGATAACAACATTCTTAAAATAAAGAAGCTACTGCAAATTTTATTTCGATAACTGTAATTTGGTCAAAATTTTTTTATATATAATATAGTCGATAAAAAGATATTTTTTATAAAAGAAAAAAATTATCGGAAATAAAGCAAAATTTTGTAATTTTTGCATTTTAAAACAAAAATATACTTGGAATTAATTTTTGCATACAAAAAAAAATTGTTTAAAATTATCGATAAAAATTTTTTTTTATAAAAATATCGATAACATAATAAATTTTCTACAATTTTTCCATTTTATAACAAAAACATAGCTGAGGTAATACAAAAAAATTTATTTAAAGTTATCGATAACAACAAAAACATTCTTAAACTAAAGAAGCTATTGTAAATTTTATTTCGATAACTAATTTTATTCAAAAATTGTTTATATATAATATTATCGATAAAAAGAGATTTTATATAAAAATAGGCCTGGATTTAATTTTCGAATCCAAAAAAAAGTATTTAAAATTATCGATAACAACAAATTTATATAAAAAAATATATATCGATATTTGTAAAATATTTCGTTGACTAAAAACATTATTAAACTAAAGAAGCTGTTGTAAATTTTATTTCGATAACTGCAATTCTATTCAAAAATCTTTTTAATTTTTGAAATTTTGTTTTTGAAGTCACTACGGCGACTAGTAGGTAGTGTGTTGGCCACGGTTCAAAGCCCAGATCAGGCCTCTCCAACTAAACGAAAATATGGAAAAATATTTCTTCGGCGGCTACCTCTCAGCAGATTTTTGGCATGGAAAAGTTTCTTAAAAATCTTTTGTACGTAATCGACTTTAAACTGTAGGTCCCTTTACTCATGTATAAAATTAACACACACAATATACATAAATATGGTAAAATAAACTAGGTCGTAATCCACACTGAAGGGTTGTAATGACAAATTATGTATGTATAGATTTCGTAGGACAATTTATCGATAAATATAGTTTTCTGTACAAAATTCTACACAAAATAAAAGCAAATAAATTAAATATGCATATAATACATCTAGTTTTGTCTTAAGAACTTTATAAAGCTATCGATAATTATCGATATAATTTTTTCATTTCTGTTTTTGAATTTGTAAAATATATTTTGTGTAGAGTTTTGTATAAAAAAAAAACGATTGAATTTACCTTCGAAATCTTTAGTTATCGAAATATTTTCAGAAGAAAATATACAATTAAACTAATTATCGATAATTAGCTGTAAAATACTGTTTGAGCTAAATTATCGATAACAAATAATTTTGAACCAAACAAACAATGTCAAAAAAAATTGCTGTCATTGAAACAAAACTTTACAATTTATAAGTTATCGATAATTAGTAATCGATAATTAGTTATCGATAATCAGTTATCGATAATTAGATATAAAATACTATTTAAGCTAAATTATCGATAACAAATAATTTTGTACCAAACAAACAATATCAAAGAGGTTGTATTACGTTATCGATAACAAATTTTGTTTTTGAAACAATCATCGATGACACATTTCTTTTTTAATAGACAATACTGTCTTCAATCAATGGTTAGCAAACAACCTTTGTAATATATTATTAAAAAATATTTTTGAAACAAATAACCGATAACAAAAAAGACATTTTAAATTATCGATAACAAAAATTGTTAATAAAAATTTTTAATTTTAATGATTTTTAGAATAAACCGTGCATTATAAAGGGTGTTTTTTATAGAGGTATAGAACTTTAAGTTGGCATTACTTTTCAAGATGGCGACCGATTTAACAGCTATCAAGTGATTTATTCTCAATTTGGTTTGGCAATTCATCACGAATAGACTCATGCCTGAACAACGCTTGAAAATAGTGCAATTTTATTTCGAAAATAATGGTTCTGTGCGGAAAACGTATCGCGCACTACGTCCATTTTATCGTCGACAAAATCGTCCATCAGAGCAGTTAATTCGATTAACCATGGAACGTTTTCGCACCACGTTTACTCTTATTGATAACTCGCATCCCCAGAGACGCTGTACGGTGCGTACAGAAGAAGCTATTACTGCTGTAGAGCGTAGCATTGAGGAAGACCCGAATGAGTCCATCCGCCATCGAGCACAGGAATTGGATCTGTGTCCATCCACTTTATGGAAGATTTTGCGGAAGGATTTTGGTTTGCGTGCTTACAAAATCCAACTCGTGCAAGATTTGAAGCCAAACGATCATCAAGTAAGGCGTAGATTCGTCGAATGGGCCCAAAATGAGATTACCGTTGTTTCCGATTTTCATAAGCGAATTTTGTTTAGCGATGAATTGGCCTCCAAGATCTTGTGATTTAACACTGCTAGACTACTTTCATTGGTCTATGCGGTAAAGCCACAAACGCTTGGCCACAAATGTTGGAAAAAGTCATCGAAAATTGGACGTCCAGATTGGACTACATCCGCGCCAGCCGTGGCGGTCATATGCCAGAAATCATATTTAAAATGTAATGCCACAAGATTATCTTTCGGATAAATAAAATTCATGTCAATCGAATAATCCATCGTTGTTTTATTGCAACTTACAGTTATATACCTCTGTAAAAAACACCCTTTATTAGCGATAACAAAAAATTTTAAAACGATTTTAATTAAAAAATGGATAATAATTGTTTTAATCAATTATCGATAACAACAAATATTTTGTATGAAATTATCGATAACAATTAAATGCAATAGTAGGACAATAGAGAGTAACATCATTACAATCGTTGAGCTTAAAAGACTGGGTCATAACTTGTAAAGTTATCGAAAATTGAAGACTTGAAATGTTGCAACCAATTGAAGGGAATTTACAAGGAATTTAAACTTCACATCAAGTCTGGAATACTACAAGGCTATCCTCTATCACCTTAACTGCTTGCCGTCGACCTAAGGTGATTGAAAGTCGATTTATTAACCATGAAAGGGGTCTGCGGCTTACTTATCGCTGTAAACCCTTAAGTCTTACAACTATTGGAGTGCCTACGCTTGATTTTTTTTGTTTTCATTTTCAATTTTCTTCGCTTTTTTTCATTTTTTTCTTCTTCCATAATTTCAGCAAATTTCTGTTGTGCTGTGAAGTGATGAAATATAACCCCCCAGTTCTAGTTTCTTCTTGAGACACACAGGCAAAGGAGTTGACTTACCCTTGTTACCATAATTTTTCTAATTCTGTTGCCGTCGCTGTTGTTAGCCGTACAGTCGTCGTTGTATGTGTACTGTGCATGTGTACTGCACACCATGGCTTGGTTTGGCATGGCATGGCATGGCTTGGCTTGGCATGACATCGTTAGTGTCGTTTAAGAATATCGTTTTCGCTTTCGTAAGAGATAAAAATTGGATTTTCATTTGTTGATGAGTTTTTCTTTTCTTCAATTCCACTTTTGCCATTTCATTTCAATTTCATTTACCGTTTTCCCCATTTCGCCTTGTTGTAGCTCTAGCCGGCTGCCTGTCTATCTATCTCCCTATGAGGATGAGTACGAGTCAGTGTTTTTTTTTTGTTGATTTTTGCTCAAGTTTTTCTAGTTTTCCATGGAATTTTCTTTTATTTTATATAGTTTTTCTTGTTGTTTTCCTTTCTCTTCTTCTTCTTTTTCTATTTTATTAATGAAATATCCACAAAATTAATCACAACGTTTTTTTGCTTTTGCCCTCCCCTCCTTTCCTTTCGAGTTAAGTTTTCTTCCATGGCCTGCCGTATGCCCGCCATACTCGTTGTTAAGTAATCGAAAGTGGGTGATTTGTAGAGAGAAAAAGAAAGGGGCCCGTTTAACTACATTGAGGATGATGAACTACCCAGTACTTGTAGTTCTCAATTTTCATGATTTATCGATAACAAATGAATGAAAGGGTGAGTGAATGAGAACGTATTTCAAGTAGGTGTAGGGGTGGGAAAAAAAACAAACGTTTCCTATTAATTTTAACAAGTAAAACGTTCCCTTTCTTGAATTTTGTTTTCTTTTTTCTTTCGTTTATCGTTTCTTTATCGTTATAATTAATAATCAGTAACGAAGAATCTTAGTTAATTGATAAATAAATCGATTACACAAGAGTTATCAATACTTAGCATTGAATTAATTGTGGCCCAGTGATCTTGAAGTTAAGTTTTACATTACAATTGGACATATAAGGCACAAAATGCCCCATAGAATTGTTCCGCATGATATCATATTTGTCTAGAAAATTCAAGCAATTGATAAAAACTTGTTATCGATAAATTGGGTATTGAATTTTATCAACAGTTACAATGACTTTCTTTGAAAAACCATAAAAAGACAAGTTGTTCTGCTAACATTTCTTGTTTTTATATCAAAAAGTTATCGATAACTGAACTATTCATATGAAATAAATTTCGATAACTATATTTATGCATAAAAATGTCAATAACTACACATTATCCATTAATTTGTTAATGTTATTTTCTCCAGAACATATTTCGATAACTGCTAATAAAAATGAGAATTTTGTCAACATTCCTTGTTTATATTAAAAAAAATATCGATAACCACAATATTCTATAGAGGGCGGGAACGTTCGAAGGAATAAATTTCGATAAATGTAGTTATCGAAAAAAAATATCGATAGCTTCACTTTATAAAAAAAAAATTATTATTGAGAGCTACAGAACATATTCCGATAACTGCCATTAAAAAACCAAAATTCTGTTCACTATATATCGTTATCGATATTTTTACTTTTTTAACTTCACTTTATAAAAAGAATTCAATAATGAAAACTACTTTCGCCAGAACATATTTCGATAACTGCAATTAAAAAACAAAATTCTGCCAATATTTCTTATTTATATTTAAAAAAACATCGATAACCACAATATTCAATAGAAATAAATTTCGATAAATATAGTTATCGAAAAAAATATCGATAACTTCACTTAAAAAAAATTTTTAATGAGAGCTACTGTTCACTTTATATAGTTATCGAAAAAAATATCGTAAGCTGCACTTTATAAAAAGAATTCAATAATGAAAACTACTTTCGCCAGAACATATTTCGATAACTGCTAATAAGCAAAATTCTGCTAAAATTTCGTGTTTGTATTTACCAAAAAATATCGATAACCATAATATTTAGAAGAAATAAATTTCGATAAATTTAGTTATCAGGAAAAAATATCGATGACTTCACTTTATAAAAAAATGATTAACCTATTTCGATAACTGCCATTAAAAAAGCAAAATTCTGTTCACTATATATAGTTATCGAGAAAAAATATCGTAAGCTGCACTTTATAAAAAGAATTCAATAATGAAAGCTACTTTCGCCAGAACATATTTCGATAACTGCAATTAAAAAACAAAATTCTGCCAATATTTCTTATTTATATTTAAAAAAAACATCGATAACCACAATATTCAATAGAAATAAATTTCGATAAATATAGTTATCGAGAAAAAATATCGATAGCTTCATTTTATAAAAAAAATTATTAACATATTTCAATAACTGCTTTTAAAAAAGCAAAATTTTGTTCACTATATATAGTTATCGAGAAAAAATATCGTAAGCTGCACTTTATAAAAAGAATTCATTAATGAAAGCTACTTTTGCCAGAACATATTTCGATAACTGCTAATAAGCAAAATTATGCTAAAATTTCGTGTTTGTATTTACCAAAAAATATCGATAACCATAATATTTAGAAGAAATAAATTTCGATAAATCTAGTTATGAGGAAAAAATATCGATAATTTCACTTTATAAAAAAAAATTATTAATGAGAGCTATTGTCGCCAGAATATGCTTCGATAACTGCTATTTTGTTTAGAAAATTAAAGGAAATGATAACAGAAACCATATTTGTGTGGATATCAAGTAAAAAATATGGAAAAGTTATCGTTATCGAAAAGTTATCGTTGGCCCTTAAATGTTATCGAAAGAAAAAATGTATAAAAAAATACAACTTCTCAGTGTTATCGTTGATAATTGAAAAAATATTCATATTTTTTCCTTCTTTACATTTTTTTCCCGAACCTTAAAGTGTAAAACGCTGTGTTTAAGCAAGTAATTCGTGATTTTTCTGCGGGGGGGGGGGGGCTATACTTGTGGTAATAAAAATTAACAAATATAAGGAGGCACTCAGCATGTCTTTTGGAACGGGGGAAAAAGGCAATTGACCATCATCCCCTTGCTCAGTAAGCGGTAAGCGAACTTAACCTGAGTTCCGTAAGTAGAGCAAAAACTTTTCCAACTCCACTGGGGAGGAGAGGGGAGGGAAGGGGATGTGGATGAATGGTAAACAAATTTTTGTAACAGTCTGAAGCAGTTTTTATTTGTTTTGGGCTTAAAATTTTCAACTTGAAAGTATTTTTTTCGTGTATTTTTTTTTGTTCGTTTCTTTGCTTTTGTACAATTACATGCTCAACTTGAATGAAACGCCAACGAATTAGTTCCACAAAAAAAAAGAGGAAAGGGGGGTTAACAGAAGGGTTGAGGGCTATTTTTTAGCGTGCCAACAACCCCTTTAGATTGCTGCCGAGAAAAGCACATCAATTTTTCCACCCAAAAATAAAGGAAAACTTTTCTAATAAAGTTTTTACCTTAAAATTTTGGGATTTTTTTCTTTTTTTTTTGTTGTTTCGAAATTATTTTCCTTTGGCGGATTTAATGGTATCAAGTGATGTCTTTCCACAATGTATGGGTGTGGGTACGAGTATGTAAAACAAAAGTGTCAACAATATTGTAACAAAAACGATGTTTTGCTTTGATTCGGCTTAAACATCATTAGCTTCAGTTGAGCACACGTGAGTGCTGTGACAAAGCTGTGTGTAAGAGGAAAATTACAACCGTTTCCTCAGGGGGGTATAACCCACCCTTAATTTGTTGTTGTTCGTTATAAAAGAAAGCGTCTTATCAGTCCAAAATTTTTCGCATTTTGTTAGAAATTTTCAACACAGTTTTCTTTCTTCTTTTTTTTTCATTTAATTTTTGGGTGCGTACTCACATCAGCAGCCATCAGCTTAAACAACCTCTCTTCATCATTGTTATTGTTGTAGACGGCGTCTTTTGCCTTCATTTTGGCGTCTGTTACTGTTGTTGTTGTTGTTGTCATTATAATCATTGTCATCATTTGTTTTTGATGGTTTGATTGACATACCCTTCTTCAGAATTCACTAAAGTTGTTATTGGTTTTGTTGATGCCGTTCTTGCTTACTCTAGTCTTACTTTTTGTTACTCTTTTGGTGCCTTCTTATGGCTTAGTTAACTAAGGGAAGATGATAGGTAGTTACTATGCCACTACTTACTCACATAGAAGTGTCATACCCACTCATTTACACAAGAAGAAAACATTGTAGCCTCTGGTACATAGAAGGTTTTATCGATAAATTAGTTTTCCAGGAACATTTTTATTTAAAAAACAATTTTTTCGATAAACATTTCATTAAAAAACTTCGATAACTTCTTTTAATAGTTAAAGTTGGTATATTTTTAATTAAACATTTTCGATAATTTAATTTTTTTTCGATAACTTTTTTTTTAAAGAGAAAATAAAGCGATAACTTCTTTTAATAACCAAAATTGCAAAAATTTCACAGAAAAAATAACGATAACTTTATTTTATAATCAAAATTTGATTTGATTTTTTTTCGATAAGTGTAATTTTTAAAAGAAAATATATCGACAACTTCTTTTAATAACCAAGATTGCAAAAATTTCGCAAAAAAAAATCGATAACTATAATCTATTCAGATAACTTTATTTTATAATCAAAATTTGATTTAAGTTTTTTTTTCGATAACTGTAATTTTTAAGAGAAAATATAACGATAACTTTTTTAAAAACTAAAATTAATAAATTGTCAAGAAAAATAATATCGATAACTATAATCTATGCCGATAACTTTATTTTATAATCAAAATTTAATAAATTTTCAATAAAATAGTTTCCATAATGCAATAATTTATAAAAAAATTTTGGATAACTGCTTTGAAAGCTTTTATAAGCTTAAAATTCAATAAGAATTTTATCGATAACTTGTATATTCCCTAAAATATAATCAATTTCATGTTTATTTTCAATTCATTTCTCGCAGTATAAAATTCTCATGCATCCTTACATACTACCCTCCTTATACACACACACACATTCTTACAAATGCTCATAATCACCCACCCATTCATACAATTCCATTCAATTGTTGTAAATGCTTAAGTTGTTGTTGTTATTGCTTTTAATATTCATGTTACTGCTGCTATACTCAGCGAAGTTTCGTTTTTTTTTTTTGTACTTCTTCTTCGCTGTTGATGCCTTTGTTACTTGTTGTTGTTTTCCTACTTGTAAATAAACACAAGCGCACCCACACTAACATATGCTTATGATAGCACCGTCTTCGTTTTAAGTCGTCATCATCTTCGTTGTAATACTACTTCGCTGTCATTATTGTTTTTGTGTGCCTTTTAAGTATTTTGGTTTGGTTTGGTTTGGTTTGGTTTCCAATGACTTGTATGTGTGTGTAAACACGCAGGCAGGCATTCTCATGTTTATGTTCTCTTATTAAGCCTCTTCCTTTACATGTTCACACAAACACACGCAAACAAAGAAACAAACTTGTATTAAATGTCTGCTCTCCTATCTTGCACTCGCGAACGCTGTGTGTTTAAAACAGTACCCCACAGTATGCATTTTTGTATTTGTGTTGTGCATATAAACGAGCGCCTTGGTGTCACGTTACTTTTTGTGGCGTGAAATTATGCTTTAGCGGTCAAGTGGTCCATAAGACATGAAAATGTTTCAGTTCTCATCACTTTTATTGTTGATGTTCTTTAATTTTCATATCACTCGTAACGTCTATACATGTATACTTAAGAGTTACACATGCATACACAGACATCATATACTTACACACACTCGCTCATGAGTATATATTTACACTCCTTAAAGATTGTTGTTGTTTTTGTTATTATTGTTGATGATGATGATGATGATGGTGATATGACCGTTAGTTATGACAACGTTTCTCAGCATAAAAGTGGTGTGAGTGGTGGAGAGTATTATTTTGAGAAAATTATCGATATTTTCGATGAGTACTTTGACCAACACAGCCATCAATAAGATTTGCGTTGAACGTTACTGTAGGTGTTTAAAGCGCACTTTTGGATAAATTTTTGTTTTTTTTAGGGAATTTGTGTGAAGAACTCATTATTTTCAGATAACATTACAAAAAGTATTTGATAATCAAATTATTATTTTATTTTTTATTATATTATTATTATCGATAACAAAAATTTTCCAAAAACTTATTGAAAAAACTTAGGTTTACAATTTTTTACAATAATTTTTTGATATTGTAAAAAAAGTTTTCGATAACAAAAAATTTTCTACAAAACAAGATATAGGTAACTACAACTCCATGCAAAAATTTTTTGATAACCACAATTTTTCAAAAAAAAATTTCGATTACTTTACAACTCTATGCAAAAAATTTTCGATAACTTTAGAAAATTTTTCGATAACTAAAAAATTGAAATTCTTTACAATAATTTTCGATATCGTAAAAAAGTTATCGATAACAAAAATTTTCTACAAAACAAGATATCGATACCAACAACTCTGTGCAAAAATTTTTCGATAGCTTTAGAAAATTTTTCGATAACTAAATATATTTAAATTCTTTACAATAATTTTTCGATATTGTATAAAAAAGTTATCGATAACAAAAATTTTCTAAAAACAAGATATCGATACCTACAACTCTATGCTAAAATTCTCAAAAAAATATTCGATAACTATAGAAAAATTTTCGATAACTTTAGAAAAATTTTCGATAACTAAAAATTGGAAAATTTGTTTTAATTTCTCGAAATCTTTTATTATTTATGTTTGTTATTTTGTATTTCCCTTAAAGCTTTTTTAAAATTCACAAGACATTTAATTGCAATTTTTATTGTGGTTGGCTTCTAATTGAGACACGTTATGTATTTTGAACGTTTTTTAAGATAAATTTCTTTCATTTATAATGCTAATTTACGTAAATCCCTTAACGCAATCTTACGACAATTTCTTTCTCTTTCTCTGCATTGGATTTTAAGAAAATCGAAAAATTGTCTTCGTAATCAAGCAAAAAACTTGTCAGATTTATTATTTCAAATTTCAATACACTTTTGAAATGCTGTAGAAATAAAATGAAATACAAAATTTGTTAAAAAGGTTTCTATGTTTTATTAGCTAAGAGCAAAGACAGCAACATTTTTCCCAATTGCAAAAAATCATTAAAAAAAATGAAAAATTATTGCAAAATTAGGAAATAATCTGCCAAGCCACTTGAAGATGTGCTGACCATTGAAGAGCAAAGCTAGCAGAGCTAGGCATGCATATAAATGGAAATAATTAGAAATCAGATAAAATGCAGCATAAATAATTTATAATTGTAAAGCAAAAAAAGTAAAAAAGAAATGCTGCAACTCCCTTTTGAGTACTTAAATCCAGGCGTAAGGCTTGGCAACAGTCTAAAAATTAAAATTTTTTAAACAAACAACAACAACAACTGCACAGAACTCTATTTAAAAAGAAACATAAGATATCATCCACTCTTTTATGTACAAGACAATAACTAAAGATTATTTTGCCTACATTTAGGCATACATTGAAGCCTAAACATATACAACAAGTCTCTCTCATTTGTTTTCTTTTCCCATTTTTTTCTGTTTCTTTGCCAATGATAAGTATATCTCTGAGGTATTTTTGCAAGACAATGCAAATATGCCTCCTCCTCCCTCTTGGTCTTGGTCCATTTAAAATGCATGAATTTTCGTTTTCTTTTTTTTTTTATCCGAATTTCTTATGTACTTATGTACGTTGCTGTGAAATGCCTTGCCTTGCACTTGCACTTGCTCTCTTTAAATGCATTTATTGAACCCCCTGTCCCTCTTCCTCCAGCAAGTGCTGTGATATGCATGTTGCAACAGCAGCAGAAAGAACAAATTGCAACTGCAACTTTTAGTTTAAGAAAGACAAATTAGAATAAAAAAGCATCTTCAGACGAATAAAAAAAAAACACTCAACATTTTTTCTTACTATTCGTAGTTATTTCGTTCGATACGAACACCTATTTTAGACACCCCCCTGAAAAATGTCTTCAAAATTCTGCTCGGCTTGCAATCATAACACAGTTTTGTGTATTTGAATGATAGCAGCACCTTTTAAAAGCCCAAGAAAACTCATACCATGAAAGCAATATAAACACACACACACACAGACTTACGTAAACAAGAGAAAATTTGAAAATTTTCTTAGAATTCTTAAATACATTTAGGCTGAGCATATTTAAAAAGCATACTTTAAGGAGAAAGAGTTAGATTGTGCATAGAGACAAAACATTTTAGTTAAACTAGTTACCACGGCAACAAATTAATATTATAGTGATAGAAATTTATCGATTATTTTCTCTAGATATAGAAAATTTCATAACCGACAACTGTTCTGTAGAAAAGATTTATAATCGATAACTTTTCTATACAAATTTCATAATCGATAACTTTTCTATACAAATTTCATAATCGATAACTTTTATATAGAAAATTTCATAATCGATAACTTTTCTATAGAACATTCAGAATCGATAGCTTCTTTATAGAAAATTCACAATCGATAACTTTTCTATAGAAAATTTCATAACCGATAACTTTTCTTTAGAAAGATTCATAATCGATAACTTTTCTAAAGAAAATTTCATAATCGATAACTTTTCTAAAGAAAATTTCCTAATCGATAACTTTTCTATAAAAATTTCCTAATCGATAACTTTTCTATAAAAATTTTATAATCGATAACTTTTCTTTAGAAAATTTCATAACCGATAACTTTTCTTTAGAAAAATTCATAATCGATAACTTTTCTTTAGAAAAATTCGTATTCGATAACTTTTCTTTAGAAAAATTCATAATCGATAACTTTCCTATAGAAAAATTCATAATCGATAACTTTCCTATAGAAAAATTTATAATCGATAACTTTTCTATGGAAAATTTACAATCGATAACTTTTCAATGGAAAATTTACAATCGATAACTTTTCTATGGAAAATTTACAATCGATAACTTTTCTATAGAAAATTTCATAACCGATAACTTTTCTTTACAAAGATTCATAATCGATAACTTTTCTATAGAAAATTTCATAGTCGATAACTTTTCTACAGAAAATTTAATAATCGATAACTTTTCTACAGAAAATTTAATAGTCGATAACTTTTCTACAGAAAATTTCATAATCGATAACTTTTCTTTAGAAAATTTCATAATCGATAACTTTTCTTTAGAAAATTTCATAATCGATAACTTTTCTTTAGAAAATTTCGTAATCGATAATTATTCTATAGAAAATTTATAATCGAAAACTTTTCTGCTGAAAATTTATAATCGATAAGTATTCTATAGAAAATTTCATAATCGGTCATTTTTCCATAGAAAATTTCATAATCGATAATTTTTCTATAGGAAGTTTCATAATAGATAACTTTTCTATAAAAAATTCTCAATCGATAACTTTTCTATAGAAGAGTTCATAAATTTATTTCGTTGAAAATAATCGATAAATTGTTTATTTTAAGTGTTACTTTATATTGCAATTGTAATCATTAAAATTCAATTCACTTTGTAACATTATTTCTTTGAGTGTTTTTTTAATTTTTCTCTCAATAAGTATGTATGCCCCAGTGCCTGTGCTTATGTGTAAAAGTGTGCCTTTGTGTTTGTGCTTCACAAAATTTCTTAGAAAATCTCAGTTTCTTACAAAACTTAACATTAAAAGCAACGAACACCTACATACAGAATAATGCTGCATAGATCTCTCATGCTTTTGCTTGCCTAGGCCTACAATAACGACAAACACCGAAACACATTTACTTATGTACACGTACATACACTCTTCTTTCGATCTCTTTCCATAGATTTTCTTGGCTGTTTCTTAAGCAATAAATATTTTATACTTTCTTGTTTTCGGTTCAGTTTAAACATACACACACACACACACACGTAAGCAAACACAGAAAAAGAGTAAAAATCGGCACAATGAGTTTAAATCTCTGACTCCCTTAAGAAGTGTTCTGTTGTTGAGTATACGTGCGTGTATGTATGTGTGAGTGTTTACTTGCATTTATTAAATGGCAACTGTCAGTACCTCTTTTCGGCACAAATGTCTTCTCTTGTAAAATGTACACATACTCGAACATACATACATACATACAGTAGCAATACCCTCAAATGGGTATTTCATTTAAAACAAGAATAATTTCAATGTTATTGTCGTTGTTGTTGTTGTTATTGCTGTAACTTGTATATTATTTTATTTTTGTTGTTGTTTTACTCTTTCCACGTGTACTGTACTGTCTTTGTCTGCTGCTGCTGCTGCTGCTGCTTTATTTCTGCTTGACTATGCCTTGGCTTTGGCTTTGCCTTTGCCATTCTATGTTTTGTTTAGTTTTGTCTTGTTTTGTTTTGTTTTTGTTATGGCCGCCTGCTTGGTCAAAATACCGTTTTAATGTATTATTTCTTGAATTTCTTTTCGTTTCGGCAGGAGTGTAGGTATTCGGAAAAAAACCGATTCTATAGAGTGAGAGTGTAGGAAGAGTCTGTACCAAGTCTGGTTGAATTGTTTTTGTTGTTTTCTACTTATAAATTAAGTTTAATATAGAAAATGTATGTATGTGTGTGTGTTTGCTTGTAGGTGAACAAAAATAATGATTGTTTTTCTTCTCTATGTGTACCACACATATCCACATATGTATGTGTGTATGTGAGTATATCGGTATGTCTTAGCATCCATCTCTTACGTTTTATTTCAGTTTCATTTAATTTTACCTTTTTTTTGTGTTCTCTTCGTCTTCTAATTCGAGATGTGTTGCTGTGGCTGTTGTTGTTGTTGTTGCTGTGTTTTTCATATTTTTGTTGGTATGATGTGCGACAAGTATGAGAGTGGTTGTGTGTGCGTGTGTGTATAGATTTGATTGAAATTGATTGGATGGCATTGCAGCAGTGTAGTGTGAGTTTTCTTAAGATTTAAAGAAAATTTTCTTAAAGTTAAGCTTTCTACGAAGATGAAAATTTTTGTTTTATTACGCATGCATACGCATGCATGCATGTACATATACATACATATATGTATGTATGTAAGTATGTGTATTAGATCACATACACTAACACATGCATATATGTACACATACGTAAGTACATTATAGGTGTGTGCATACATATGTATTTATTGAAACATTGAGGCATTATTTTTTTCTTTTTCTATTTCTCTCTCCCTCACTCAGTGTGTTCTCAGTTGTGTTCATGGGTATTTTGGAGACGTTGAATAAATTGCATTTGAAGGGGTCATTGTTTCTTTAAATTTTCCTTTCAAATTATATGCTTATGCTAAAGCATATAAAGGGAGGAGAAGGAGTATCATCTTATTTTCAACAATTTTAAAGAGACCTATGCCAAATTTAAAATTATTAATTTCAGTTAAAAATTTAAAGACTGATTTAAAACTGAATTTAAAAACAAAATTTTTGTTTTAAAAAAGTTTCGATAACTATACTATTTTTATTTGAAATAGTTATCGAATACTCTCAACTATTAATTACATTTAAAAAATATTGTTTTATCGATTACAATAGAAAATTTATCGATTAATATAAAAATTGTTATCGATTACAATAAATGTATACAAAAATTTAATCGATTACTATGAAATATTTATCGATTACCATAAATGTATGCAAAATCTTTATCGATAACTATAAAAATTGTATTGTTAAAACTTATAGAAGTTTATACTGAAATTGTCGATAATTCTAACTATATTGAAAATCATTATTGCTACTATATATCGATAACTATAAATTTGTAATAAAAAAGTTATCGTTAAATTTAAATAGTCATCGAATTGTCTTAATTACTAATCATTTACTAATCATATTTGAAAAATATTGATTTACCGATTACAATAGAAAATTTATCGATTACAAAAATCTTTATCGATAACTATAAAAATTCGATTAAAAGTTTATACAAGCTTAAACTAAAATTATCGATAATTCTAAATACATAGAAAATTACATTATTGTTATTATTAACAAAGAAAGTTTATCGATAACAACTGGTTTTACTAAAACATTGCTTTTCATTGTAAATATGTATTTTAATAATAATAATTTTTCTTTAAAGCTAATTAACGATAATTTGTAGATAGTAATTGTAAATGATTACTATTAAATGCTATATAAATTGTTTATCATTTTTCTTTAAAAACTTTATCGATAATTAATCGAAAGCTATATAATTAACTCAGAATGTATACGATTATCGATAACTACTAGTTACTGTAAAATATTGTTATTGAACACTATTTTGTTCAGAGAATGTATCGATAATATATCGATAATTGTTTTGTTCGTTTATATATCGGTAACAGATTGCAATTATTTTAAATAAATGTAATTGTTTATAGAAAACATGTATGTTGATAAGGAAAAAGTCGGTTTTTAACAATAATTTTTTAAAATTATCGATAATTGTTTAATAGATTTTTTCATATTTACCGATAACTATAAATTTACATCAAAATGTAAGCATTAGTTTTTTTAGAATATCTTTTAAGTACGATAACTTTACAAAAAAAAAATAGGCAATATCGATAGTTATCGATAACTTTAAATAACATCAAAATGAACCCGTTTGCTGTTACTATGAGAGAATCTATTTTGTTAAGTTAATTTAACATTGAAAATACAATAGAATTCTGTGTAAATCTATAAAGAGAATTTATCGATAAATATAAATTAATAAATCAAAATCAATAAATTTGAAAGGAACATCAAAAATCATTAGATTTTCCAATTGCAATAGAATTTTCCAATACCATTTCAATCATCAATAATATGCCTGTCATATAACGACACATGGGGAACATTCTTTACTGTGAATAAGTAGCGGGAAACCGATTATTAAGATTTTAATTATGAAATTTATCGATAATATAAAAACGCAAATATGTCATCGAGGCTGCCATTAAGCAAACATTTTGTCTTGAAGTAAGTGTTTGGAATTGCAATTCCTTGTTAAATCCAACTGGCATGAGAAAATTTTGTAAAAAAAACAAGCAGAAGCGAAAAATTATTCTTCAAACAGTTGAATGAAAAAAAAACAAAAATTTCAATTCAAATGCAAAACAATGAGAGATGAGGGGGCAGTTCTTCATGTAACAACCATCAAAAGACAGAAAGCGTTTGAAAAAAAAAGAAAAAAAAACGAAGACAAGAAGAAATACTAAACAACTGAGAAAAAAGGATAAAAAAGGCAAGGGAAACTTAAACAAATAAAACGAATGGGAATGTAAAAATGTGCGCACACACACACAAATTTTTAAAGTATTTCGCTGTTATGCTACGGCATTGTTTGAAGGACGCGCCGCCACCAAACAAACGGACAACAGAAAAGGACTTCATAAAATAAAGCTTCTGCACTCCGCTCCCTTCTCTCGGCAAACTTAAAATCAGTTGTACGAGTTGATGATGATGAAGACGAATTGTTGTAATAATAATGGAAGATGGAATACAAAACCGTTACTCTTTAGCTAAGCTGGCATACAAACACACGCACACACGCACCCAGTGAAAAAGGGAGCTAGAGGTACTCATCTAAAATACACACACTCAAACACACACACACAAAACATACTCAAATTCAAACATACTTGCATACACACACATACACACCCACACTCATATTTCTAAAGACAAGCTAAAACCAATTCATTGTAGCCAACAAAAATATCAAAAGCAACAACAACAAAGTAAACCAAGATACAGTAGTCCTTGGCTCCTTCAAAGAAAAAAAAAACAGAAAAAACAACAAAAATTCTTTCTTTTTTGTTTTTGTTCTCTTCTGCTGTAATTTTTTTCGACAGCAGAACAAGAACAAGCACAAGAAAACGTACAAAATGTTGGCAAGTGCCATAGAATTTCGTGTTTTTTTCTCTTCGTCTTCTTTTCTTTTTTACTTTCCTTCATTTGCCTCAAATGGCTGTGTTTTTTTCTTTCGTTTCGTTTCGTTTCGTTTTTTTTTATTCATTTTTCGCCTTCATTTGGAACATTGTAGCGTTGTTGTTGGTGGTTGGGGGGGGGGCAGAAGAAGATGTATGGTTGCCTTAGTCGTGTGGCACAAGCACAAGAAAAAGTAACGAAAAACTACAGAAAAAGGACGCTGACTCCGACTCTGACTGTGTAATAGAATGTCAGTGCAAATGTTTGTGAAATGTTTGTGGGTGTGGGGTGTATGTAAGTATGTATATGTGTACGTGTGTGTGTGTATTTTCAAAGTTTAAGCTTGACTAAATAAATGGTTGCCTGGCTAGGATGATGATGATGATGACGATGACTGTAAAATTTTTGGACTCGTTTAAATTTATTTTTCCTTAACACAACCAGCCATGGAATTTCGTTATCTACTGAGATGAGGTGAGCCTAAGCAATCGATAACACAACGAAATCATTAAAAGGCTATGTACTAAGGAGCACAAAAATTAATCAATACTAGTTGGGTTGGAATGTAACAGAGACTGAAAGTTTTGTTTCCCAGTAAAGCAGACAAGATAAGGATGACGATAAAATCAGAATCTTAAAGGAGGATCTCTTCAGCATTAACTTGCGATTAGAATTTAGTCGATAACTTTTTTACAGGAAATTACTAATCGATAACTTTTCTCTAGGGAACTTACATAATCGATAACTTTTCTTTATAAAACTTACGTATTCGATAACTTTTCTTTGGAAAACTTACATAATCGATAACTTTTCTTTGGAAAATTTATAATCGATAACTTTTCTATAGAAAACTAACCTAATCGATAACTTTTCTGTAGAAATTCTATAATCGATAATTTTTCAATAGAAAATTTATATAATCGATAACATTTCGATAGAAAACTTACATAACCGATAACTTTTCTCTACAAAATTTACATAATCGATAACTTTTCTTTAGAAAATTTACATAATCGATAACTTTTCAATAGGAAACTTATATAATTGTTAGGTGTTTCATAGAAAACTTATATAATCGATAACTTTTCCCTCGAAAACTTATGTAATCGATAATTTTTCCCTCGAAAACTTATATAATCGATAACTTTTCTTTGGAAAATTTATAATCGATAACTTTTCCCTCGAAAACTTATATAATCGATAACTTTTCGATAAAAAACTTATATAATCGATAACTTTACCCTCAAAAACCTATATAATCGATAATTTTTCAATAGAAGATTTATATAATCAGTAACTTTTCTGTAGAAAATTTACATAATCGATAACTTTTCTCTATAAAATGTACATAATCGATAACTTTTTCATATAAAACTTATATAATCGATAACTTTTCTCTCGAAAACTTATGTAATCGATAACTTTTCCCTCGGAAACTGATATAATCGATAAATTTTCGATAAAAAAAAACTTATATAATCGATAACTTTTCCCTAAAAAACTTATATAAGCGATAACTTTTCTATAGAAAATTTATATAATCGATAACTTTTCAATAGGAAACTTATATAATTATTAAGCGTTCGATAGAAAACTTATATAATCGATAACTTTTCTCTCGAAAACTTATATATTCGATAACTTTTAACTAGAAAACTTATGGAAGCTAAAACTTTTCTCTGGAAAATGTATATAATCGATAACTTTTCCCTAAAAAACTTATATAAGCGATAACTTTTCCCTAGAAACTTATATAAGCGATAACTTTTCAATAGGAAACTTATATAATTATTAAGCGTTCGATAGAAAACTTATATAATCGATAACTTTTCCCTCGAAAATTTATATAATCGATAACTTTTCGATAGAAAACTTATATAAGCTAAAACTTTTCTCTGGAAAATGTATATAATCGATAACTTTTCGATAGAAAACTTATATAATGTATACTAGTCAGGTTGGAATGCAACAGAGACTGACCCGATCTTATTCAAAGCCTGCCTTACAGTCGAAAACCATGCAATGTTCTCAGACCGAAGGTGCCTTCGTCAGGGACGCTTGACTGACAGCGAAAATTACATAAAAACTTATCCTCTCGTTCATTTTAATACTTCTACGGCCTGGAATGCAATAGAGAAAGACTTTCATGAAGTGCTCACAGTTAGGGAACTCACAAGGTGGTAGGTAATGTGTTGTTTTGTACTTTGCCAATCCGTGGTTCAACCCCAGTTAAGACACAACAAAATATGAAAAAAAATATTTCTTCGGCAACTTCCTCTCAGCAAACTTCTGCCAAAAACTCTGAGAGTGTCTCAAATTCATGAAAACTGTCCCAAATCTGTCGTTATTAGTCCAAATAGTTAAAATTAACACCCACAACATGGTTGGTGGGAGAAGATATGTTGTAAACCTTACTAAACAATAACAGCGACCAACTAAGTAAGTAATTAAGTGACTGCGAACGCCAGAGCTTGAAAAACTTCAAATATCTCCACCTGAGAAATCCTGCGGTTCCCATTGAATCCGAAATTGTTTTTCTTTTTGCAAATTTTTAACAAATCTCTGTACCGGATAGTTGGTCACATTTGTTGCCCTTGATGTCTAAGCATGAAGAAGATTGAGTTGGGCCAACAACGTTCATATGAATCCTTTGAATCTAGAGATGGTCGGGTTTGTTATTTCATTTTATTTTCCGTATTTTTTTTATTTTTTTTATTTTTTTTCGTTGCTGTTCCTTCCCTCAATAAGAGTTTCTAACGAAATTTTTGCTCAATTCCCTTCCACATTTAAGAATATTGTTGCAGTTGTTGCTGTAGTTGTTACCCATGTTTGCTGTTGTTGTTGTTGGTATAGAAGAAGCGTCTATTATCCTTGTTTTATTCTATGCTAAGGGTACTGCTCAGCAAAAAAAAAAAACGAAAAACTTTTTTGTTGGAATAAAATTTTTCTTCTTCTTTTTTTCCACCGACGTTGTCGATTGTTTTTTTTTTTGTTTTTTTCATTATTTTTCGGTTTTTCAGTATTTTTGGCAACATGAAGTATCGCAAAAGGATGCTTCAACCAAAGTTACCTTTTTCCGTTGCGCAAATTGTTATCTTTTACAGAAAACAACGAGAATTTTGAATGTTTTTTTGACTAGAGTGGGGGGTAGAGTAAGACGACAAATGTTAGCCTTGCTCCATGGTAAATGGGTACGTGGTGTGTGTGTGTATGTGAGTAAGGGTCTTAAAAGGAAATGATGGCAGTAACAACAATTTCTTCGTTCAAGTCATTATCCAAACGCCCACCCAAAAACAAAAAAAAAACAAAAAAAACACCAAAACCATCCATGTTCCTCTTGTTTCTGTTTCTATAACCAGCCAAATCCGTACAGACGCTTGTCTTGCCTCCTGCTCCTTGTCTTACATCTCCACAGGATAAAAAGTTGCTTTACCTCATCCTCCTCCTCCTTCTCCTCCTCCACTAGCTTTGGACTGTGTGCTGGTGTGAGTTTATTTTTCTATGAATTTTATAAAAAATTTTCGTTGTGTTAGAGATGGCAACCAAAAAAGGATTTTTATTTTGAATGTTCCCGTTCTTCTACTAGTTGTTGTTGCTATTGTTGTTGCTGAGTTGGTATCATCATGTCTGTCTTGTTTTTTTTTAGAAAAACACACATAAAATACAAAAAGTTCCCTCACAAAACCGCCGGTACCAAAAACAGCAAAAAAAGTTGCTTCAGCTCGTTTCGTTTTGGTTCTGTTTGAGTTTTTTTTTTTTTTTTGTTCTGCAACCCCGTTTCGCTAGGGCGCCATCATGCCATTGCCGGCTGTTTGTCGATTATTATTTAAAAGGACATTTTAAATTAAAACGAGGCTTTTCCTTTACATACAAACACAACAGAATAGAACATGAGTTTTTTTTTTTATCTAAAAAGTTAAAGAATTTCTTAAAGAGAAACCACGATAACAAATCACAAACTCCCATACTTACTTTAGTTATCGAATTGTGTTCCTCTGCTAAAAAAAATATTAAGAAAATTTTAGATCATCATTAAGTTATCGAAATGCATTCATTATCCACGTAAAACATGTAATTGGCAAACAGTTTTGAATGTAATAAAGTTATCGATCGAAACACATTTCTTATATAATGTCATCGATATATTGTAAATAATATTCTACACAAAAGTTATCGATGCATACAATTTCTTAAGAAAAAGTTATTTACACAATAAATTTCCTAAAGAAAGTTATCGATTCTAAAATTTTTTATAGAAAAGTTATCGATTATCAGTTTCAATGGAAAAGTTATTGATTATCAGTTTTCTATAGAGAAACTATCGATTATTAGTTTTCTATGGAAAAGTTATCGATTATTAGTTTTCTATGGAAAAGTTATGGATTATTAGTTTTCTATAGAAAAGTTATCGATTATCAGCTCTCGATTCTCAGTTATCTGTGGTAAAGTTATCGATTATCAGTTTTTTTTATGGAAAAGTTATCGATTATCAGTTTTCTGTAGAAAAGTTATCGACTATCAGTTTTTTATGGAAAAGTTATCGACTATCAGGTTTCTGTAGAAAAGTTATCGATTATCAGTTTTCTATAGAGAAACTATCGATTATTAGTTTTCTATGGAAAAGTTATCGATTATTAGTTTTCTATGGAAAAGTTATCGATTATTAGTTTTCTATGGAAAAGTTATCGATTATCAGCTCTCGATTCTCAGTTATCTGTGGTAAAGTTATCGATTATCAGTTTTTTTTTATGGAAAAGTTATCGATTATCAGTTTTCTGTAGAAAAGTTATCGACTATCAGTTTTTTATGGAAAAGTTATCGACTATCAGGTTTCTGTAGAAAAGTTATCGACTATTAACTTTTATAGAACAATTTCAACTATTAGTTTTCCAAAGGAAAGTTATCGATAATCATTTTTCTGTAGAAAAGTTAGCGATTATCAGTTTTTTTATGGAGAAGTTACCGACTATCAGTTATCTGTAGAAAAGTTATCGACTATCAGTTTTTTGTAGAAAAGTTATCGACTATCAGTTTTTATACAAAAGTTTTCAAATATCAGTTTTTAATAGGAAAGTTATCGATTATAAGTTTTCTGTAGAAAAGTTATCGACTATCAGTTTTCTATGGAAAAGTTATCGATTAACAGTTTTCTGTGGAAAAGTTATCGATTATCAGTTTTTTATGGAAAAGTTATCGATTATCAGTTCTCGATTCTCAGTTATCTGTAGAAAAGTTATCGACTATCAGTTTTCTGTAGGAAAGTTATCGATTATCAGTTTTCTGTAAAAAAGTTACCGACTGTCAGTTTTTATAGAAAAATTTTCAACTACCAGCTTTCTATACGAAAGTTATCGATTATCAGTTTTCTGTAGAAAAGTTATCGACTATCAGTATTTTATAGAAAAGTTTTCAACTATCAGTTTTCTAAAGGAAAGTGATCGATTATCATTTTACTGTAGAAAAGTTATCGATTATCAATTTTTTTATGGAAACGTTATCGACTATCAGTTGTTTATAGAAAAGTTTTCAACTATCAGATTTCCAAAGGAAAGTTATCGATAATCATTTTTCTGTAGAAAAGTTATCGATTATCAATTTTTCTATTAAAATGTTATCAATTATTAATTTCCTACAGAAAAATATCGATATAATAGCGTACATAGAAAATTAATCAATTTTCTTGAGAATTCTCGCAGATATCGTTTAAAATAAAGATTTTCAGTAAATTTCTTTAAATTACTTTCGCTCGTAAAACTTGAATTCTTTACCGATTTATTTCTTCTTTCTTTTAATATGTTCACCACCTCTGGCCAGTAATCATTTCTCATCCACGTTCGTTTGTTTTTTCACTCCCTCCTTCCCAAATGGCGTTTCTTGGCTTGGCTTGTCTTGTTCAATAAAATCTAATTTCTTAGAAGCATTTACGGATCTTTGTGTCTGTTGTAAGGAGATGTATGTGTACATATGTATGTACATATGTATGTACATACATATGTACACATGTGAGGATAGATGAGTGTGTATGCATGCATGTATGTGGCTCGCATGTTTGTTTGTTTGTTTGTTTCTGTGCTTGTATTGACTGACTACTTTGTAACGGAGTATTTTTACTTATGAATTACTATGACCCCCATTCAATCGTATCCACGGCTTACCCTTCTTCCACTCTCTCGTGTCTTACAATCTAAAACCAAATGACTGGCTGACTGACAGACAGACAGACAGACAGACAGACAAATATAGTTTCCTTAATAAAATGGATATTGCTTTTGGGTTGTTACTTACACCTTATGGTTATGTGTAGTGTGGTGGGGGGGGGTGAGAACACTAAGGGTTTCTATTCTTAAGTTACATGAGCTGCTGTTTGTTGTCGCTTTTATAAGAAATTGTTCTCTCTCTCCTCAAGTTGGTGTAAGTATATGAAGAAAATAAAAGAAAGAAAAAAGAAGGGGAATTGATAGCCAAAGTCCAGCTAAAAAGAAAAAGTAATTCATCTTCGTTTTTGGCCAACTCACACCAACAGGGTCATACCAAAACAAGGCTGACACCATATATTTACAATAGAAATTGGCTTCCATTGACTACCAAAAACCCCACGAAATAAACGAGCCAACATTTTCCATTCTCCCTCAAAAGAGGGAGAATTCAGAGGGAACCGCAAAAAAGAAAATCATATGTTGCCACATACGAAAGAAGAAACTTTTATTTCTCAATAAGGTACACAACGATCTCGATAGGAATCTTTAAAAGGATTTCTGCAACAATAACTTGTGAATAAAATCTAGTCGATAATTTTTCTAGAAAGTAATTTGTAATCGATAACTTTTCTGTAGAAAACTTTTATAATCGATAGCTCTTTAATAGAAAACTTGTATAATCGATAACTTTTCCAAAGAAAATTTAAAAAATCGATAACTTTTGTCTAGAAAATTTATAATCGATAACTTTTCGACAGGAATCTCAATATAATCGATAACTTTTCGATAGAAAACATATATAATTTACAAATATAATTTGTATGAAAACCTTATAAAATCGATAACTTTTCTAAAGAAAATTTATACAATCGATAACTTATATAATCGATAACTTTTCTATGGAAAAATTATATAATCGTTAAATTTTCGATAGAAATCTTATATAATCGATAACTTTTCAAGAGGAATCTGATATAATCGATAATTTTTCAATAGAATAGTTTTATAATCGATAACTTTTCAATATAAATCTTATATAATGGATAACTTTTTATAGACAAGTTTTATAATCGATTTCTATCGAAAACTTATATAATCAATAACTTTTTGATAGAAAACTTATATAATCGATAACTTTTTGATAGAAAACTTATATAATCGATAATTTTTCAATAGAAAACTTGTATAGTCGATAAAGTTCCCAAAGAAAATTTAAAAATCGATAACTTTCGATAGAAATTTTATATAGTCGATGACTTTTCAAGAGGAATCTGATATAAAACTTATATAATGGATAACTATTTTTCTAGAAAAGTTTTATAATCGATAAATTTTCTCCAAAAAACTTACATAATCGATAACTTTTCAATAGAAAAATTATATAATCGATAACTTTTCTCTAGAAAGCTAATATAATCGATAACTTTTCTATTAAAAATTTATAATCGATAACTTTTCTATAAAAAAATTTGTAATCGATTCATTTTCTGTAGGAAACTGAAAATCGATAACTTTTCTGTAGGAAACTGAAAATCGATAACTTTTCTGTAGGAAACTGATAATCGATAACTTTTCTATAGAAAACTGATAATCGATAACTCTTCTATAGAAAACTGATAATCGATAACTTTTCTATAGAAAACTGATAATCGATAACTTTTCTATAGAAAACTGATAATCGATAACTTTTCTATAGAAAACTGATAATCGATAACTTTCCTATAGAATACTGATAATCGATAACTTTTCTATAGAAAACTTATAATCTGTAACTTTTCTATAGAAATCAGATAATCGATAACTTTTCCATAGAAAGCTAATGATGGATAACATTTGTATAAAACATTTATTTTTCGATTTATTTGTCGAATTCAATTTGGTAGTTTTAAGAGAAGCTACGTTATCGATAATCATGTTTCTTTTACACAAATTTGTTTCTGCCCACAAGTTTTCCAAGGCAAAGTTTAGCAATTCCTGTCTAATTTTGTTATTGATATCGCTTTCAATCTATAAAATTTATACGAAATTGTCATTAAGCCATTAACCCATTCCATTTGGTGGGTACAGCAAACCCGATTATCATTTTAAAGGGCATAATTCATAAGACAATTTTCTTTAGAAGATGAATATAAACCACAGGTTCTTTTTTTGCTTTGCTTTGCGAACAAAGGAACTATTTTCTACAAAATCCGTTCAAAAAAGTTTTCAAAAAGTTTCGAACACATTGCTGGCTGGCTGGCTGCGTACACGTATTCATATGAGCAACAATTTTGTATACTTCGTGACATTCTTTATACATTTATTTGGAGAGAGGGAAGGATGGTATGCTGCTTGAAGCAGTCACATTTTAGAACTTCCATTTCAATTCCTTTTAAATACGTCTTCTGTCTTCTGATATGCTTGGGAGGCATGGGGGAGTATGGGAACCCTTGTTTTCTTTTGAGATACGCAAGTTAGAAAAACCCTTTTTTTTTCTATTGCGAAATTGTAAAACTCAACTTCAATTAAATTCAAAACCTTTTTTAACCCACCCCCTCCTCTTGCACTGTCACCACACTTTCTGAGTCGCACAGTACACACACAGTACGGGTATAAAATTTGTAATGAAAAGCAGCAGCAGCAGGAGCAGCAGCAGGATAAGAAATAAAATTCTTTTGAAATGATAAGAAGGGGGTTGGACAAGGGAACTTGGAAACAAATCAAACCAAAGAAACAGAATGAAAAAAGAAAAACCAACACGAAGTGAAATAAAATTCTGTTCAAATCTAAGACTGGCTGGCAATGGAAAGAAGACAAGAACCGCACACCCCATTAAGAAAAAAGGATTCGAAATGAGAAAAATTTTTTTCTTTTTTCCGACAAAAAAGGGTACCAACTCAAACAAATGGAGGACATAGAAAAATCAGACACCTTAACAAACAAACACGAAATAGACAGACGGACAAAGAGACAAACTGGCAGGCAGGCAGGCAGGCAACCAGCCAGGACATTAGAAATCTACTGTTGGGGTATGAGAAATTCATTCACTTTCATATCAAAAGTGACGCCAGCCAAAAACAAGCAAAAAAAAAAAAACAAAAAAGTAAAGCAGGCCCCCCTTTCTGTAACAAAAAAAAAAAGGAAAAAAGAATAGAAGAAAAGGATATGAGAATAAAAAAGGACACTTAAATTGGAATTTCCCTGTCCTTTTTTCAAGTTTTCTTTGCTTACAAGCCTTCTGAACACGGTGTGAGAAGACATACTCAAAAAACTTACAGGCAGCAGGGCATGTGGGTGTTTATAACGGCAGTGTGTGTTGTACAGCTATTGGTGACCCTCTTCATCTGTAATGTCTTGGCTTAGCCCAAGTGAATGACTTTAAAAAAGCGGCACTGGCAGTTGCCAGTAATTGCTGCCTCTACCATATCTAAAGGATACCAGAAACAACATACATACGTACGTACATATATTGGCGACCATGTGAAAGGGGGTGTAAATACAAGTAACGAGGGGGGATATGGATTTCCCTGGAAAAAACATTTTTCTATGATTGCACTGCGAGACTACACCACACAGTCTTTTTGTTTTCATTACTTTCTATACGTCTTCTTCTCTATTCAATTCCCTTTTTTCTTCTTCTTCTTTTTTCTTTTCTTTCTTAGTCCTTTGCCCCAAAATAACAATTTCAACTGAAAAGCAAACCCATCATCATCATCAGTAGTGGCAGCATAAGAACGAAAAAAAATAAAAGAAATCGGAATCAGCAAAGAAATGTAGAGACACACACAAGCAAACTGGGGAACATTTCTTGGCAACACAAATGCCAACCAAGCCAGGCAATGAACAGTTCGAAACACTAACGACTCACAAAAAAGACACACTCTGTTCTAAACAAACACTCGTTCCAACAAAAGAAATGGAATTTTTTAAAAAGAGACATGCAATCCGACAGAAGGCGTCAATAGTCAAAGTCCTCTTTTCCTTGTACTCCGCGTTTATTTCCTTTTGGAATGCATTTTCAAAGCCAATTAACAGTTACAAAAAATATCTGCTAGAACAACAAAGCATTTCTAAAAGAGATTGGAATCGAAAAGTTATCGATTATTCATTTGCTATAGAAAAGTTATCGATTATTCATTTTCTAAAGAAAAGTTATCGATTATTCATTTTCTAAAGAAAAGTTTTCGATTATAAATTTAAAAAAAGTTATCGATTATTAATTTTCTAAAGAAAAGTTATCGATTATTAATTTTCTATAGAAAAATTATCGATTATTAATTCTCTATAGAAACGTTATCCATTATTAATTTTTATAGAAAATTTATCGATTATTAATTATCTAAAGAAAAGTTATGGAGTATTAATTTTTTATAAAAAAAGTTATCGATTATTAATTCTCTATAGAAAAGTTATCGATTATTAAATCTGCATAGAAAAATTATCATTTACAGAAACGATAAACGTAATCGACTATTTGTATACATTTTCTAAAGAACAGTTATCGATTATATAAGTTTTCTTAAGAAAAGTTATCGATCATATAAGTTAACTGAAGAAGCGTTATCGATTGTATAAGTTTTTTTAAGCAAAGTTATCTATTCAATAAATTTTCTTAAGAAAAGTTATCGATTCTATAAGTTTCGTATATATAAGTTTTCTTAAGAAAAGTTATCGATTATATAATTTTTTAAGAAAGGTTATCGATTATATAAGTTTACTAAAGCGTTATCGATTGTAAAAGTTTTTTAAGCAAAGTTATCGTTTCTAAAAAATTTTTAAGAAAAGTTTCTAAAGAAACGTTATCGTATATATAAGTTTTCTTAAGAAAAGTTATCGATTATATAATTTTTTAAGAAAAGTTATCGATTATATAAGTTTTCTTAAGAAAAGTTATCGATTATATAAGTTTTCTTAAGAAAAGTTATCGATTATATTAGTTTTCTCAAGAAAAGTTATCGATTATATTAGTTTTCTCAAGAAAAATAATCGATTATATAAGTTTTCTCAAGAAAAATAATCGATTATATAAGTTTTGTAAAAAAGTTGTCGATTATATAAGTTTTGTAAAAAAGTTATCGATTATATAAGTTTCCCTAAGAAAAATTGTCGATTATATAAGATTTCTTAAGAAAAGTTATCGATTATATAAATTTTCTAAAGAAAAGTTATCGATTATATAAATTTTCTAAAGAAAAGTTATCCATTATACAAATTTTCTTAAGAAAAGTTATCAATTATATAAATTTTCTAAAGAAAAGTTATCGATTATATAAATTTTCTAAAGAAAAGTTATCGATTATATAAATTTTCTAAAGAAAAGTTATCGATTATATAAATTTTCTTAAGAAAAGTTATCGATTATATAAATTTTCTAAAGAAAAGTTATCGATTATACAAATTTTCTTAAGAAAAGTTATCAATTATATAAATTTTCTAAAGAAAAGTTATCGATTATATAAATTTTCTAAAGAAAAGTTATCGATTATATAAATTTTCTAAAGAAAAGTTATTGACTTTATACGGTTTTTAAAGAAAATTTATCGATTATGTATTAATTTCTATAGAAAAATTGTGGATTGTATAATTTTGTTATGAAAGAGTTATCGATTATAAATCTTTTCTAAAAAATCTTAAAAAATTTCTTCCAAAATTTTTATAGAAATATTGATAAAATAATGCCATGGATTGTATTTTTTTTTTTGAAAAGATATTAATTAAAAAAATTTTATATGGGAAAAGATTATCGATAATTTAAATTGTAATAGTTAGAAAAATTTCTATTTTTCCACGAATTCCATATAAAAGCTTCATTTTAAAACTAATGCCGTAATTTTAGAAAAGTTATCGAAATTATTTCTTTTACCGTGTAAAATTCTATTTGTTGTGACCATTTAAATTAAAAAACGAAGAGCAACATTTCGATCATTCGTCGTTTATTATTGAAAAAAAAGCACGACATGAGTTGCTGCTTTTGTGTTTTTGTTCTCTTTTCATATCCCACATATAGACTGGCTGTGTGTGTATGGGGTAATGGGGCCCATACCAAATAAAACCAAGCGAAAAAAAAAGAAGCAAAAACCCATGACTGGGTAACAACAACGTTGGCCGAAAGTTTACTGACTACAACAACAACAACAACAACAAAAATAATAAAAACAAGAAGAAAAAAGAATTGAAATAGAAATAAAAGGGAACCATAATAAAAACGGAAAGCTTAACAGTGGGTGTGTAATGATGTATAGAATTTTTGTTTGATTGCATGAAGAGAAAGGGAAACAGAGAGAGAGAGGCCTCACACTCTATACAAAAGTGTATGCGTGTGTGTGTGTGTGTGTGTTGTGCCTAAACATTGCCCTCTTTTTTATTGTTGCTGTTGCTAAAGCCTGCCAGCACAACTGAATGCCAAAAGGGATTCGCGTTTTAGGTTACTCCTACCACTGCCACTACCACTACCACTACCACTGCTGCGATTACCATTAAAATTTGTTGAGAGAGAGTGGGAGAGTGGTTACTTGGGTTTGCTTGTCTATGAGGTATGCATTTATAAGAGTGCGATTGTGTGTGTTTGTGTGGGTTATATTTTCATTTATTATTTTCAGTAAAGTTTTTTTTTTGTTTTGTTTTGTGTGAGTTCTTTTCTCTTTGCCCATGCCAAAGCTCTGGCGTGTAAAAATATACGAAATTATTGTGGAACATCTAACGTTTCTTGGGCTTGTGCACACTCACCCTCTCTCCTTCTCTCTCTTCACTTGTGTTGGATTCATATGGGAGTTGTAAGTGCGTGTTTTTCTTTCTAAGTATGTGTGTAAGTGTATGTGTATATGAAGGGTTTGACGACTCTTCTGACGATTTAACTACATTGTATTTCTTTGTGCTTTTTTTTCCCAAAGAGAAGTTCATTCCTTTTTTGTTGTTGTCGTGCGATATTTTTCATACTGATAAGACATACAATGGACACATCAAATTGTGGCTTTTATAGTTTTGTTCTCTGTTTTCTTGTTAAAAATTCTTCTGTTAAATTTCAGTGTCTGTTTTTTTCTCTCTTGCCTTGCCTTTCCTTCTTTTTTGTTTTTGTAATTCAACATGGGGGGGGGGATAATGTATGCATTTAGTGTTGTGCCATGAGCTTTATGGTGTAATGAGTTGGCGATGGCGACAATGGCGGTAATGGTAGTAAAAGAAAAAATTGTTGTAAAAAAACCCATATAAAACGGTCCCCTTATAATGTTACCATTGCATATCGCTTGTTAAACATTGTCGCTGGGAACACACTCCACATCCACCAACTCATAGACCCTTAAACCAGTAATTCATACAAGTCCTTAAGTATGTCGCTACATATGTATGTATGTATGAGTGTGTGTGTGTATGTGATTACTTCTTCTTCTTTTTGTTGTTGTTGTTATTGTCTATTTTAATGGTTTGGTTTTGAGTTGTTTTCTCTGTTCTGTTCTCTACTCATGAACATGAATTTCGAGGTCTTTTGACAACAAAAGTAGTCAGAGTGTCTTCAAACATGAAATTTATGTGGGGATTCGTTTTAAGGCATCATACTCGTCTTCTTCTACTTATGCTCCGTTACTTCAAATCTAACTTAAGGATGTGTATGTATGTGTGTATGTGTGTGTACTTTTATAAGTTTGTCCTTGTCTTAATCCATATAGAAAATTCTATTTTTTGTTGTTAGTTTTTTTTTGTTTTGTATGTTTTCGGACAAGTTCATTATGCCTTGAAACTCTTAAGCAAGGGACATTAACTAATCCTACAAAAAGAGGGGAGAGAGGGTCGTAACTTTGAAAATGGAAAATATTTTCTTGAAATTGTTTAAATTGTCAGTTTCTTACCCAATACTTTCGATTCAAATCACTTCAAAATCGGTAAATGGTGACATATTGCGTGCTTCCCTCTAATCATCCTACTCAGTGAATAAATTCGATTTCACTGGATCAGTACTCTATCGACCAACACCCGTATATGACCGAAACGTTGGATACATCTCCATGAGAGTGTGCAGAAGAATCCGAGGTAATCGATTTCATGGTGCTTACTAGTTCTAGCTTTTCGCAGACCACAACTTTGCCAACTTTGTGTCGTGAGTTGGGTCTTCACCCCTAAATTCAACTGACCTAGAAACTGAAAGCAAACGATGTGTTTTTGTTGAATGAGGCCTGAGGCAGTTGGCAACTGATATTAGATTTCATCATCCTCAGTGATATGACACCCATTTTCGCATGTGTGAGTTCGAAAAGAAATAAATTGCCGGAATTCGGAACGCTACCAATCCCTATGAGAACCAAAAACGTCCAATGTATGCCGAAAAACTCACTTTTTGGTTGGAATTACGGACTGGCGATGACAGTGTTCCATATTTCAATCAGAACAACGTTGGCCTGGTCATCACTGTCAGCGATAAGCACTGCAGGTCAAAGGTTACTAACCGTTTTCTCCCTGATTTCGATAATTTAGACACAAACATCATGTGGTTTCAACATAACATGCCACACAGCTCATGCCATTGAATATTCTGCACAAAGATAAAAAAATTTTAACTGATAACAATTTATCGAGAATTTTATCGAAATTTTTATCGAAAATTTTAAAGAAATATTGAATATTCTGCACAAAGATAAAAAAATTTTAACTGATAACAATTTATCGAATATTTTATTGAAATTTTTATCGAAAATTTTATAGAAAATTTTATCGAAAATTTATAGAAAATTTTATCGAAAATGTTATCGAAATTTTTATTCAAAATTTTTATCGAAAATTTTATCGACATTTTTATTGAAAATTTTATCGAAAATTTTATTTAAAATTTTATCGAAATTTTTATCGAAAATTTTAAAGAAAATGTTATCGAAATTTTTATAGAAAATTTTAAAGAAAATTTTATCGAAATTTTTATCGAAAATTTTATCGAAAATTTTTCGATATTTTTCTTAAGATAAAATTTTCTAAACGAAAACGATTTGTTTGGAAAATTCATTTGTTTTTTTCTCAATGCCACATAGCTCATGCCACATTGAATATTCTGCACAAAGATAAAAAAATTTTAACTGATAACAATTTATCAAGAATTTTGTCGAAATTTTTATCGAATTTTTTATCGAAAATTTTATCGAAAATTGTATCGAAAATTTTAAAGAAAATTTTATCGAAAATTTTAAAGAAAATTTTATCGAAAATGTTATCGAAAATTTTATTTAAAATTTTATCGAAATTTTTATCGAAAATTTTAAAGAAAATTTTATCGAAATTTTTATAAAAAATTTTAAAGAAAATTTTATCGAAATTTTTATAGAAAATTTTAAAGAAAATTTTATCGAAATTTTTATCGAAAATTTTATCGAAAATTTTATCGATATTTTTCTTAAGATAAAATTTTCTAAACGAAAACGATTTGTTTGGAAAATTCATTTGTTTTTTCTCAATGCCACACAGCTCATGTCACATTGAATATTCTGCACAAAGATAAAAAAATTTAACTGATAACAATTTATGGAGAATTTTATCGAAATTTTTATCAAAAATTTTATCGAAAATTTTATCGAAAATTTTATTTAAAATTTTATCGAAATTTTTTATCGAAAATTTTAAAGAAAATATTATCGAAATTTTTATCGAAAATTTTAAAGAAAATTTTATCGAAATTTTTAACGAAAATTTTAAAGATAATTTTATCGAAAAAGTTATCGAAAATGTTATCGAAAATTTTATCGAAAATTTTATCGAAAATTTTATATAAAATTTTATCGAAAATTTTAAAGAAATATTGAATATTCTGCACAAAGATAAAAATTTTTTAACTGATAACAATTTATCGAAAATTTTATCGAAAATGTTATCGAAAATTTTATCGAAATTTTTATCCAAAATTTGTATCGAAATTTTTATCCAAAATTTGTATCGAAATTTTTTTCGAAAATTTTATCGAAAATGTTATCGAAAATGTTTATCGAAAATGTTATCGAAAATGTTATCGAAAATTTTATCGAAAATGCTATCGAAAATTTTATCGCAATTTTTATCGAAAATTTTATCGATATTTTTCTTAAAATAAAATTTTCTAAACGAAAACGTTTGGTTTGGAAGCCAACCCTCGTGAATTTTTTTCCTTTTTGATCTTAAGTTGTCTAATATTTTATGCTTAGCAACTGATTATAGATTTTTCCTTCTTTCTTCTTTCGATTTCTTAAGGCCGTTTTTTTTGGCCAATATAAATGAAATTCATCGTCACTGATACGTATTCATCTGCTAAATTATGTTTTTATGTTTGTTTACCACGCCACAAAGTCCAGCCACCCACCAACCACCCACTCCACTGCCACACCAGAACTCATCTGCTTAGCGGTGAAGAAAACAATTTAGTTTTCAGGCACTTAAAGGCCAAACAAGATTGACTATCCGTCATTCATTCAGTCATTCAATGAATCCCCCCTCCAAGCATTTGCCAAAACGACTGTGTTTTTGTGGATTTCTGTTTTTTTTGTTCTGGTTTCGAAAAGGCATTTCAATGACCATAATTTTATGAGAAATATTCCCCCATTTATACTACTTTACTATGTTAAAGAGCAATGGGTGGAGTACGTGTGTGTGTGTGTGGGTGTGTGTTTTAATTTTTCTTTAACCATCTCATTCTCAGTGTCAGTTCGTTTCATGTCTATTTCTTGGATTCTTGGATTTGATTGACAGCTATGGTAACATGTTATCGAGACGAGTGGGTGCGTTCCAACAATAATCTCCTCGTCCCACTACACTCCCGGTTATTCTATGCCATTCTCTTGTCTTCCATTTCTATGTATTCCCATTTTGTATACAATTTTTATTTATCTCTGTGTGTGCATGAGTTAAGCCCAGTTAATGCCGATTTCGTATACGAAAAACAGAAAAAAAATTCCTTTTTTGAAGGACTTTTATTAGACATTTTCTTGGGGTTTTATTCTTAACATTTGCAACGTTAAGGGTTCATTTCACGTCTGGTTTTTTCTGTTCTTATTTTCTTTCTTTTTTATTTTGTTTTTGTAAGAATTTGAGTGATTGTGTTAAAGGGGGCGACAGTGCTCTTTGCCATTGATTTTCATCATCCTTTTCAAGGTTTTTTTTTTGTAACAATTTTGGTATGACAACACAAAAATTATAATTCCAAGCAAATATTAGCCAAAGAATATAACCAAGAAAAAGAGGTAAAAGATGGTGTACAGAGAAAAAGGAGTACAATGACTGCGGCAAATGTAAAGTGAAAATGTAAAATTGTAAAATGAACACAGACAAGTTTATCGTTAAAATCATAACAAAGTGTTTGAAAATTAAAATTCATCTTTTACATCTACTTCTCACAGAGAGAGAGTATTATCGATTTCATAAATTTTCTTTACATTTTTCTATTTTAAAATTTTATGGAAAATTAATCGATTTCATAAATGTTCTGTAAGAAAGTTATCGATTTTTAATTTTCTATTGATCTATTTTATATCAATTATTAATTTTCTATAGAAAATTTATCGATTCCATAAATTTGCTACAGAAAAGTTATCGATTATAAATTTTCTCTGGAAAAGTTATCGACTCCATAAATTTCCTCCCGAGTTATCAATTTCATAAATTTCCTACAGAAAAGTTATCGATTATAAATTTTCGATTATAAATTTTCTCTGGAAAAGTATTCAATTACATTCATACAATATTCATACAATTTTTTCTGGAAAGTTATCGATTCCATAAATTTCCTACAGAAAAGTTGCAGATTCCAAAAATTTCCTGCAGAAAAGTTATCGATTATAAATTTTCAATTATAAATTTTCTATAGAAAAGTTACCGATTAGAAATTTTCTTTAGGAAAGTTATCGATCAGAAATTTTCTATAGAAAAGGTATCGATTATAAATTTTCTTTAGAAAAGTTATCGATTATAAATTTTCTTTAGAAAAGTTATCGATTATAAATTTTCTTTAGAAAAGTTATCGATTATAAATTTTCTTAAGAAAAGTTATCGATTATAAATTTTCTTTAGAAAAGTTATCGATTATAAATTTTCGTTAGAAAAGTTATCGATTATGAATTTTCCTTAGAAAAGTTATCGATTATAAATTTTCTATAGAAAAGTTATCGATTATAAATTTTCTATAGAAAAGTTATCGATTCCATTAATTTCCTCCAGAAAAGTTATCGATTCCATAAAAATCCTACAGAAAAGTTATCGATTACATAAATTTTCTGTAAAAACGTAATCCATATTAAATTTTCTATAGAAAAGTTATCGATTATAATTTTTCAATTAGAAATTTTTTATAGATAAGTTATCGATTTTCTATAAAAAAAAAGTTATAGGTTATAATTTTTCAATTAGAAATTTTTTATAGAAAAGTTATCGATTATTAATTTTCTACAGAAAAGTTATCGATTACATAAATTTTCTTTGAAATTTTCTAGAAATTTTTTATAGAAAAAGTTATCGTTTATAGATTTTCTATAGCAAAGTTTCTATCGCTTATATAAATTTTCTCTAGAAAAGATATCGCTTTTTTCTGGAAAAGTTACCGATAAGAAATTTTCTTCAGAAAAGTTATCGATTATAAATTCTCTATAGAAAAGTTATCGATTATAAATTTTCTATAGAAAAGTTATTGATTATAAATTTTCTATAGAAAAGTTATCGATTATAAATTTTCTATAGAAAATATTTTTTTTTTGATTTATATTTTCTATAGAAAAGTTATCGTTTATAAATTTTCTATAGCAAAGTTACCGATTCCATAAATTTCCTACAAAAAAATTATCGATTCCATAAATTTTCTACAGAAAAGTTATCGTTTCCATAAATTTCCTACAGAAAAGTTATCGATTACATAAATTTTCTGTAAAAATGTAATCGATAATAAATTTTTTATAGAAAAGTTATCGATTTTCTATAGAAAAGTTATCCGTTATAATTTTTCAATTGGAAATTTATTATAGAAAAGTTATCGATTAGAAGTCTTCTATAGCAAAGTCATCGATTATAAATTTTCTATAGCAAAGTTATCGATTCCATAATTTCCTGCAGAAAAGTTATCACTTATATAAATTTTCTCTAGAAAAGATATCGCTTTTTTTCTGTAAAAGTTACCGATAAGAAATTTTCTTCAGAAAAGTTATCGATTATAAATTTTCTATAGAAAAGTTATCGATTATAAATCTTCTATAGAAAAGTTATCGATTATAAATCTTCTATAGAAAAGTTATCGATTATAAATTTTCTTAAGAAAAGTTATCGATTATAAATTTTCTTTAGAAAAGTTATCGATTATAAATTTTCGTTAGAAAAGTTATCGATTATAAATTTTCTTTAGAAAAGTTATCGATTATAAATTTTCTTTAGAAAAGTTATCGATTATAAATTTTCTTTAGAAAAGTTATCGATTATAAATTTTCTTAAGAAAAGTTATCGATTATAAATTTTCTTTAGAAAAGTTATCGATTATAAATTTTCGTTAGAAAAGTTATCGATTATGAATTTTCCTTAGAAAAGTTATCGATTATAAATTTTCTATAGAAAAGTTATCGATTATAAATTTTCTATAGAAAAGTTATCGATTATAAATTTTCTATAGAAAATTCTCTATAGAAAAGTTATCGATTATAAATTTTCTATAGAAAAGTTATCGATTATAAATTTTCTATAGAAAAGTTATCGATTATAAATTTTCTATAGAAAATATTTTTTTTTTGATTTATATTTTCTATAGAAAAGTTATCGTTTATAAATTTTCTATAGCAAAGTTACCGATTCCATAAATTTCCTACAAAAAAATTATCGATTCCATAAATTTTCTACAGAAAAGTTATCGTTTCCATAAATTTCCTACAGAAAAGTTATCGATTACATAAATTTTCTGTAAAAATGTAATCGATAATAAATTTTTTATAGAAAAGTTATCGATTTTCTATAGAAAAGTTATCCGTTATAATTTTTCAATTGGAAATTTTTTATAGAAAAGTTATCGATTAGAAGTCTTCTATAGCAAAGTCATCGATTATAAATTTTCTATAGCAAAGTTATCGATTCCATAATTTCCTGCAGAAAAGTTATCACTTATATAAATTTTCTCTAGAAAAGATATCGCTTTTTTTCTGTAAAACTTACCGATAAGAAATTTTCTTCAGAAAAGTTATCGATTATAAATTTTCTATAGAAAAGTTATCGATTATAAATCTTCTATAGAAAAGTTATCGATTATAAATCTTCTATAGAAAAGTTATCGATTATAAATTTTCTTAAGAAAAGTTATCGATTATAAATTTTCTTTAGAAAAGTTATCGATTATAAATTTTCGTTAGAAAAGTTATCGATTATAAATTTTCTTTAGAAAAGTTATCGATTATAAATTTTCTTTAGAAAAGTTATCGATTATAAATTTTCTTTAGAAAAGTTATCGATTATAAATTTTCTTAAGAAAAGTTATCGATTATAAATTTTCTTTAGAAAAGTTATCGATTATAAATTTTCGTTAGAAAAGTTATCGATTATGAATTTTCCTTAGAAAAGTTATCGATTATAAATTTTCTATAGAAAAGTTATCGATTATAAATTTTCTATAGAAAAGTTATCGATTATAAATTTTCTATAGAAAAGTTATCGATTATAAATTTTCTATAGAAAAGTTATCGATTCCATTAATTTCCTCCAGAAAAGTTATCGATTCCATAAAAATCCTACAGAAAAGTTATCGATTACATAAATTTTCTGTAAAAACGTAATCCATATTAAATTTTCTATAGAAAAGTTATCGATTATAATTTTTCAATTAGAAATTTTTTATAGATAAGTTATCGATTTTCTATAAAAAAAAGTTATAGGTTATAATTTTTCAATTAGAAATTTTTTATAGAAAAGTTATCGATTATTAATTTTCTACAGAAAAGTTATCGATTACATAAATTTTCTTTGAAATTTTCTAGAAATTTTTTATAGAAAAAGTTATCGTTTATAGATTTTCTATAGCAAAGTTTCTATCGCTTATATAAATTTTCTCTAGAAAAGATATCGCTTTTTTTCTGGAAAAGTTACCGATAAGAAATTTTCTTCAGAAAAGTTATCGATTATAAATTCTCTATAGAAAAGTTATCGATTATAAATTTTCTATAGAAAAGTTATTGATTATAAATTTTCTATAGAAAAGTTATCGATTATAAATTTTCTATAGAAAATATTTTTTTTTTGATTTATATTTTCTATAGAAAAGTTATCGTTTATAAATTTTCTATAGCAAAGTTACCGATTCCATAAATTTCCTACAAAAAAATTATCGATTCCATAAATTTTCTACAGAAAAGTTATCGTTTCCATAAATTTCCTACAGAAAAGTTATCGATTACATAAATTTTCTGTAAAAATGTAATCGATAATAAATTTTTTATAGAAAAGTTATCGATTTTCTATAGAAAAGTTATCCGTTATAATTTTTCAATTGGAAATTTATTATAGAAAAGTTATCGATTAGAAGTCTTCTATAGCAAAGTCATCGATTATAAATTTTCTATAGCAAAGTTATCGATTCCATAATTTCCTGCAGAAAAGTTATCACTTATATAAATTTTCTCTAGAAAAGATATCGCTTTTTTTCTGTAAAAGTTACCGATAAGAAATTTTCTTCAGAAAAGTTATCGATTATAAATTTTCTATAGAAAAGTTATCGATTATAAATCTTCTATAGAAAAGTTATCGATTATAAATCTTCTATAGAAAAGTTATCGATTATAAATTTTCTTAAGAAAAGTTATCGATTATAAATTTTCTTTAGAAAAGTTATCGATTATAAATTTTCGTTAGAAAAGTTATCGATTATAAATTTTCTTTAGAAAAGTTATCGATTATAAATTTTCTTTAGAAAAGTTATCGATTATAAATTTTCTTTAGAAAAGTTATCGATTATAAATTTTCTTAAGAAAAGTTATCGATTATAAATTTTCTTTAGAAAAGTTATCGATTATAAATTTTCGTTAGAAAAGTTATCGATTATGAATTTTCCTTAGAAAAGTTATCGATTATAAATTTTCTATAGAAAAGTTATCGATTATAAATTTTCTATAGAAAAGTTATCGATTATAAATTTTCTATAGAAAATTCTCTATAGAAAAGTTATCGATTATAAATTTTCTATAGAAAAGTTATCGATTATAAATTTTCTATAGAAAAGTTATCGATTATAAATTTTCTATAGAAAATATTTTTTTTTTGATTTATATTTTCTATAGAAAAGTTATCGTTTATAAATTTTCTATAGCAAAGTTACCGATTCCATAAATTTCCTACAAAAAAATTATCGATTCCATAAATTTTCTACAGAAAAGTTATCGTTTCCATAAATTTCCTACAGAAAAGTTATCGATTACATAAATTTTCTGTAAAAATGTAATCGATAATAAATTTTTTATAGAAAAGTTATCGATTTTCTATAGAAAAGTTATCCGTTATAATTTTTCAATTGGAAATTTTTTATAGAAAAGTTATCGATTAGAAGTCTTCTATAGCAAAGTCATCGATTATAAATTTTCTATAGCAAAGTTATCGATTCCATAATTTCCTGCAGAAAAGTTATCACTTATATAAATTTTCTCTAGAAAAGATATCGCTTTTTTTCTGTAAAACTTACCGATAAGAAATTTTCTTCAGAAAAGTTATCGATTATAAATTTTCTATAGAAAAGTTATCGATTATAAATCTTCTATAGAAAAGTTATCGATTATAAATCTTCTATAGAAAAGTTATCGATTATAAATTTTCTTAAGAAAAGTTATCGATTATAAATTTTCTTTAGAAAAGTTATCGATTATAAATTTTCGTTAGAAAAGTTATCGATTATAAATTTTCTTTAGAAAAGTTATCGATTATAAATTTTCTTTAGAAAAGTTATCGATTATAAATTTTCTTTAGAAAAGTTATCGATTATAAATTTTCTTAAGAAAAGTTATCGATTATAAATTTTCTTTAGAAAAGTTATCGATTATAAATTTTCGTTAGAAAAGTTATCGATTATGAATTTTCCTTAGAAAAGTTATCGATTATAAATTTTCTATAGAAAAGTTATCGATTATAAATTTTCTATAGAAAAGTTATCGATTATAAATTTTCTATAGAAAAGTTATCGATTATAAATTTTCTATAGAAAAGTTATCGATTCCATTAATTTCCTCCAGAAAAGTTATCGATTCCATAAAAATCCTACAGAAAAGTTATCGATTACATAAATTTTCTGTAAAAACGTAATCCATATTAAATTTTCTATAGAAAAGTTATCGATTATAATTTTTCAATTAGAAATTTTTTATAGATAAGTTATCGATTTTCTATAAAAAAAAGTTATAGGTTATAATTTTTCAATTAGAAATTTTTTATAGAAAAGTTATCGATTATTAATTTTCTACAGAAAAGTTATCGATTACATAAATTTTCTTTGAAATTTTCTAGAAATTTTTTATAGAAAAAGTTATCGTTTATAGATTTTCTATAGCAAAGTTTCTATCGCTTATATAAATTTTCTCTAGAAAAGATATCGCTTTTTTTCTGGAAAAGTTACCGATAAGAAATTTTCTTCAGAAAAGTTATCGATTATAAATTCTCTATAGAAAAGTTATCGATTATAAATTTTCTATAGAAAAGTTATTGATTATAAATTTTCTATAGAAAAGTTATCGATTATAAATTTTCTATAGAAAATATTTTTTTTTTGATTTATATTTTGTATAGAAAAGTTATCGTTTATAAATTTTCTATAGCAAAGTTACCGATTCCATAAATTTCCTACAAAAAAATTATCGATTCCATAAATTTTCTACAGAAAAGTTATCGTTTCCATAAATTTCCTACAGAAAAGTTATCGATTACATAAATTTTCTGTAAAAATGTAATCGATAATAAATTTTTTATAGAAAAGTTATCGATTTTCTATAGAAAAGTTATCCGTTATAATTTTTCAATTGGAAATTTTTTATAGAAAAGTTATCGATTAGAAGTCTTCTATAGCAAAGTCATCGATTATAAATTTTCTATAGCAAAGTTATCGATTCCATAATTTCCTGCAGAAAAGTTATCACTTATATAAATTTTCTCTAGAAAAGATATCGCTTTTTTTCTGTAAAAGTTACCGATAAGAAATTTTCTTCAGAAAAGTTATCGATTATAAATTTTCTATAGAAAAGTTATCGATTATAAATCTTCTATAGAAAAGTTATCGATTATAAATCTTCTATAGAAAAGTTATCGATTATAAATTTTCTATAGAAAAGTTATCGATTATAAATTTTCTATAGAAAAGTTATCGATTATAAATTTTCTATAGAAAAGTTATCGATTGTTAATTTCCTCCAAAAATGTTATCGATTATTAATTTTCTCTAGAAAAGTTATCGACTACAAATTTTCTATAGAAAAGTTATTGATTCCATAAATTATGAATAAATTATATGTAGTCCGAGTAGAATAGTAGGTTAGTGTACCAAGTTGCTATACAAGAGCTGCGTGTGATAATCTTTGTGCTGATACCTTAAAAAAATAGTTCTTGAGGTGACGTGCACACAACAATCTCCGGAAAAAAATCTTTGAAAGTAAATACTTGCCATGAAAATACTTCTTAAGTCTGGAGATAAAGTTGAACTGTAGGTAGCGCCTTTCTTGGGTAAAATTACCACACTCAACGTGGATGGTGTGGGGAGTTAGGTTGTAATCTAAAGGTAAGGGAGACTAAAGAGTTGTAGTGGCCAATATTGTGAGTACATTAAAGCATAACTTGGCATATTTTTACATTTTCCATAGAAAATTTAAGAATTTTCTTTTATCTGTCCCCCTCCCTTTCCATTTTTTCTTTATATAAAGACAACACCAAGTCCACAATAAATCTTATTTTCTACAAAACAATCAGTTTTTCTCTGTTTTTCATTTTTTTTTAAAATTTAATTTTTTTTCTTCATTTCGCTGTTAGAATACCTTGTGAAAATCCAAAAACAGGCAATAATTTCCAATACAAACAGAAAACAATCCCCCTCTAACGGTTCCCTATAAACGACGAAAGCTAGAAAAAAAAAAGAAAAAAGAGACTCAAACGTTCGCAAGTAAACGAAATGGAAGGGGAATGTGAATGCTTATGGGGGAATGGATAGGTAATGGCAATGGGAAGGGTCTCAGGCAATAACACAGTGGTCGTCAAAAAGTAATTAGATTCTTGGAAATTACATACATAAGCCCAAAAATACTGTCCCAGGGTAACTACAATAAACATGAACAAAACGGATGAACACCAACTCCGACGGACTGCCATGGCTGCTCCCATTGCCCCAGCGACCAAAGAAGAATTTCATTGAAAAAAAAAAACACACAAAAAAAGAAGGAAAACGGGGAACGGCAAAGTTCCAAGTCCGCTATACACATACACACACGCGCGCGCTTACATACAAATTCAAGCAAATACTTTTGAAATAAAGATGAGCGACGCAGAAAATTATAGAAACGACAACGACAACAACAACAACGGCAACAACAACAAATTGTGCGTTTTGTTGTTAATCTCACACCCATTTTTATGCTCTTACGTTTCCGGCGTGTCTACTAAACTAAACTTAACGGCAAATATCCACGACTATGCGAACTTACATACACACATACACACCTATATACAAACAAACAAACAAACACACACACAGAAAATAATAATAAAAGTTATGGATGATACCCCAAGCAAGTTGGGGTAATAGCCAGTCAAGTTAAGCCCAGTCAAACAAACGGGAGAGCTTCTAGTAAATGTTACTAAAAATACGAAAGAAAAAAAAATATGGGAATTAAGGGGAAGGTATCCCAAAGACAAAGTATTAAAAAGTTAAGAAAAATTATCCTCTTCTTGTATTTCAAAGGAAAACATGAATTTTCATGCTGAACAAAGGGCGTCAACGAAGTCTTTTCACTTTAAGCGGCCATTTGTCAAGGCCTTTACCTGGTTCCAGATCATATTACGAGATGAGCCTCCGTTCTTTACTACCCGAATCGATATATTTCCAGCCCAATGGATTCCAATCGAACAGTTGTCTAGCAATGTCACCGGCTAGCCTTCTAAATACATGACTTGTTAGTGTCCAGTCATGCCTGCGCTTTACATTTGCGCTGGTCTTGAAAGGCGCACATTCCTCTCCTTTGAATCTGTAAAAAGCTGGCGCATAGGAATTTAAATTTTCGGCCGAATGCTCTCACTGTTTGGTATTCGTGATACGGTAACGAACAGAAACATTAAACGGCAGGTATAAGCTGCCATTGTATTCGTACAGCATTTACGAAGTCCGAAAAGACCTTCCCGAGCTGAACCTTGCACGTACTTTTCGGTCTTCTATATCTACAATTCGATGTGAGCGATTCCTTATAGAAACCGATACAGTTTATTGATTGTAATCAGCAGTGCTAATAAAATAAGCCGTTTAGAGTAAAATATGCAAAAATATGCACCAAAAAAGTTCTGCTAAAGTTATACAAATTTTCTTCAAATACAGAAATAATCCATAATAAATGATTAGTTATAAAAAATTAATAAAATATGCCTTTTAGAGTATAATATGCAAAAATATGCCTCAAAAAATTTCTGTTAAAATTAAATAAATCGTCTTGAAATACAGAAATAGTTCCACACAGGTGGTTAGTTATAAAAAAATTAATAAAATATTGCTTTTAAAATAAAATATGCAAAAATATGCCTTAAAAAATTTTCAGTTGAACTTTAATAAATGCACTTAAAATACAGAAATAAGCCCTCACAGATGTTTCGTTGCAAAAAAATTAATAAAATATGGATTTTAGAATAAAATATGCAAAAATATGCATCAAAAAAGTTCTGTTAATATTAAATAAATCATCTTGAAATACAGAAATAATCCCTAATAAATGATTAGTTATAAAAAAATTAATAAAATATGGCTTTCAATTATATGCCTTCAATTAGATGCCAAAAATATGCCCCAAAAAAATTCTGCTGAAATTAAAGAAATTGTCTTGAAATACAGAAATAATCCCTAATAAATGATTAGTTATAAAAATTTTTATAAAATATGCCTTTCAGAGTGATATATGCAAAAATATGCCCCAAAAAAGTTCTGTTGAAATTAAATAAATCGTCTTGAAATACAGAAATTGTTACACACAGGTGTTTCGTTGCAAAAAAAATTAATAAAATATGCCTTTTAGAGTGAAATATGCAAAAATATGCCTCAAACAAATTCTGCAGAAATTATACAAATTCTCTTAAAATACAGCAATAATCCCTAATAAATGATTAGTTATAAAAAAATTAATAAAATATGCCTTTTAGAGTAAAATATGCTAAAATATGCAAAAATATGCATCAAAAACGTTCTGCTGAAATTAAAGAAATTGTCTTGAAATACAGAAATAATCCCTAATAAATGTTTAGTTATAAAAAATTAATAAAATACGCCTTTTAGAGTAAAATATGCAAAAATATGCCTCAAAAAAGTTCTGCTGAAATTAAATAAATTGTCTTGAAATACAGAAATAATCCCTAATGAATGATTAGTTATAAAAAATTTATAAAATATGCCTTTTAGAGTAAAATATGCAAAAATATGCATCAAAAAAGATCTGCTGAAATTATACAAATTTTCTTAAAATACAGAAATAATTCCTAATAAATGATTAGTTATAAAAAAATTAAAAAATACGGCTTTTAGAATAAAATATGCAAAAATATGCATCAAAAAAGTTCTGCTGAAATTAAATAAATTGTCTTGAAATACAGAAATAATCCCTAATGAATGATTAGTTATAAAAAAATTAATAAAATATGCCTTTCGGAGTAAAATATGCAATAATATGCAAAAATATGCATTAAAAACATAGGCCTAAGTTCCAAAACTTGGATGCAAAACATAGTTCATGACTCATTTAGAACTTTAATACAAAAGAAATAAAATTGTTTCTTTTTTAATTTCAAAGGTTTCTATTTATTTAAGATGGCTATGCTTCCCCTTATGGCAGGCGTTAAGAAAAGTCACTCCAATGCCCCAAGTGGCGTTTTATAAAAAGCGAAACCGTATCATTTTCATTGAAGGTAAAACGGGTAACATTGTGACACCACATACATCATCATCATCATCATCATCATCATCACAACCACCACTACCACCGCCAAACAACGTTATAATCATGGTTATAACCAAGTCCTGGCAAAACAAGCAGGCAAGCAGGCAAGCAAGTTAGTCTAGCAACCAAAGAGGACTCCAAAGAATGTTAAGCAACACAGTAAAATAATAAAAAAAACAACAACAAAAAATATAAAAATAATAATGAAAACACAACCTTAAAAGGAACATGAAAAAGCATTAGGACCTCATGCTCTTATTTATAAAAAAAAAGAAGAAGAGGAAAATAAAATAAAAAAACAAACGCGTAGGAGTTAAACAACGGCCATGAAGGACTGCCATGATAAGGACTACATACAGTACAGTATGCGAGTGTGTGTATGTATGTGTAGGAGTATAACAACAACAGCTAGCCAAAGACAGTTATTAGACAATGAAACGGGTCATAATTTTTTTTTCCTAAAAAAAAACAAGGACACTCTTGTGTTAATCCTTCTTTCGTATGAGTGTTGTGTGCAGAAAAGGAAAGGAAAGGAACGAGTTACCAACTTCGTACCAACTTTTTAAGCTCCTGGTATACAGTTACCACCTTCCCTTGCTTAAAAGATGACAGAAACTTAATCAAAAATAAATTTTCATGCGTTTCTCCAACACCACCAGCCCTATTCCCGGCGTATTTTTTAAGGCAAAAAGGATTTGTTTTCGAAAAAGTTTGCTAAATTCATGAAAAAAAATTTTTTTTTTGATTATTTTTTTTGGGGGAGTGTATCCGTTTCGAAAAAAACAGAAAAAAGAAAATTTGCATTTTTTCTCATTTTCCTTTTTTCCCTCAATTGTCCCAAAAAGGGTTAAAAATTTATTTTTTTCTTCATCATCTCATCAACCAAAAAAAAAAAAAATAAAAAAATAAAAAAAAACAGAAAAAACCAACCGTCCCGGTTAAATACCTTGCCACTGTCTAGGCAAGAATATTTGCTGGTCTGCTCTGTGGTGGGGTAGCAGGGTTCATTTTCATTTGTCCTCTTTTTTGTCCAAACCTTCGTTGAATCCCTGGTCATAGGTAAGCAGTCTCCACATGGTGTTTAATATGTTCCTCTCTCTCTCGCAGCATTGTAAACTTAAGAGGTAAAGACGATTTTAATTATGGCCATATTTTCTAACGCAATTTCATAAATTTTTTAAAAGAAAACTTTCCAGTAAAATACTTAAGGTTTCTCTCTGTTCGGCCTTATTACAAAAAAAAAATTATTTTTGAATAAATTTTTAAAATTTCATATGAATGCTTGAACTTTCGCTCATTTGCCAATTATTCATTGATTTATGGAGGGCCCTTAAAACATACCTCCTGGGAATAACTTTAATTCCCTAAAATCATAAAATGTTATCGAAAACAATATTGTTACGAAAATGAAAAATACCTCGATACTGGTATTTTGCTTTTACATCGTTTAACATTCCAAACCAAAGCTACAGAAACAAAACAATGCAGTAAACAAACTTGTTTACCAATTATCGCACTGCTTAATATAACAACAAACACTAGCATAAAAATGTTGTAAACAAGTAAACAAAAATACAACAACAAACATAACATAATTGGTCATTACAACCCTTCAGTTAGGATTACCACCTAGTTTCTCACACCACTTATGTTGTGTGCGTTAATTTTTATACATGAGTGGCGGGACCCACAGTTTAAAGTCGACACCGAACGACAGATTTTTGAAAAACTTTTCATGGCAAATTTTATTTTCCACCGCAGAGTTTTTGCCAGAAATCTACTGGAGAGGAAGTCGCCGAAGAAATACTTTTTGTATTTTGTTTTGATGTCTCGAAACCTGGCTTTTCGTCTAATAAGCCAATACACTGCCTACTAGACCACGGCGACGTCACAAAAACAAACACCAGCATAAAAAATTGGTAAACAAGTAAACAAAAATCAACAAACAACACTACAAGAATACATGTAAACAAAATACACAAACAACAATAATGAATGTAAACAACGATGTTTACATATGTACATATATAGAGATTTCGAGAAGGCGAAGTCACGAACAGAACATTCAGCAGACAGTTTACCCTGCCATACCATTAGTTAAGTGGACCAAGAGCTACATTGGGCTCAATATGGCAAACTCAAAAAAACAGACAAGATTTTACAAGCAAAGAGGAAATCAAAGCTTAGTTGAACACACTAAATACCTCTGACGTGTTACCTTAAGCGTCGTTGCCCAAGTCCTAAGCAACAGGTTTTAACGATCAGCATCACAGCTTAGGATTTAAAGCCTAATTCCCTCAGAATTAAGCAGAAAATCCAACTGAAACTTTACTTATTTACTTATTACAACTCATTTTAGTAAAGACGACAACCTAGTTCCTCACTGCACCCATTTTGCGTGTGGTAATTCCGATTCCGAGCGACAGATTTTTGACAAACTTTTTGTGGCAACTTTACTATCAGAATTTTTGTCAGAAATCTGCTGAGAAGAAGTGGCCGCAGAAATATTTTATCATATTGCCCCGAACATTCGCCTTCAAGAACATTCATCAGACTGTTTACGTTGCCACATAAAAGGCAAGGCAAAGCAAGTGCCGGAGTTAGTAAAAGTTCAGTCAGTCTTGTGTGAAGTCACGTTGTGTTCGAAGAGAATAATTGTGGTTTGAAGATCTCCGTTACAAAGATCTGTCGAACAATTGTCTAGTAATTGTTATTGTTTATGCAAAGGGTGTAAACAAAGAAATAACAAACAAAGCAATTGTTGTTGTTTACATCAAGTTGTAAACAGTGATACACACAGAATTGTGCCAATAATTACGAATTTTTATTAAAACTAAAAACAAATTTATTTTCATTTTATTTGCTATCTACGGGCTCATATTTTAAATGTTTTTGAAATGTAAAAACGTATCAATATTGTTGAAGGTATGAAATGAATGAAAAATATTTCAAAAGTAGCCGTAAGACAGGGTGAATTGGTGATATCGCTGGGGAATCAACAAAATTTCAATTTTCCGCCATTCTTTCCCTATTAGAAGCAATATTTCTGGCAAGTCAATGTACAGGAATAAGCACATCTGTTACGCTCTTGAAATTTCTCTCTGTGTCTGAAAATTGCTTTATAATTATTGGCAATACTTTCTCCCTTAGAAGCGATATCTTTTGCCAGAAGTATCTACTGACGATGTATAGGTCTGGACCAGAGATCTGCAATGAATCGCTCTTTCGCTACTTATAAGCACTCATGAAATTTTGGAGTATGAGTGAGTCAACAGTATTGAAATCCAACTACTCTGATTCATTCGTACTCATTACAACGTTGATTTATAAGTACAAGTTGCAATGAGTATGAGTACAATGTTAACATCAAACTCATACCATTCGAAATATGTTTGATTCGTAAGCCTACTCATTGAGATTCATAAATTTAGAAAAATACTTCTTACAATAAAGGGTGTTTTTTTACAGAGGTATAGAACTTTAAGTTGCAATAAAACAACGATGGATTATTCGATTGACATGAACTTTATTTATCCGAAAGATAATCTTGTGGCATTACATTTTAAATATGACTTCTGGCATATGACCGTCACGGCTGGCGCGGATGTAGTCCAATCTGGACGTCAAATTTTCGATGACTTTTTCCAACATTTGTGGCCGTATATCGGCAATAATACGGCGAATGTTGTCTTCCAAATGGTCAAGCGTTTGTGGCTTTACCGCATAGACCAATGACTTTACATTGCCCCACAGAAAGTAGTCTAGCGGTGTTAAATCACAAGATCTTGGAGGCCAATTCACAGATCCAAAACGTGAAATTAGGCGGTCACCAAACGTTTCTTTCAACAAATCTATTGTGGCACGAGCTGTGTGGCATGTTGCGCCGTCTTGTTGAAACCACATCTCCTGGACATCATGGTTATTCAATTCAGGAATGAAAAAGTTAGTAATCATGGCTCTATACCGATCACCATTGACTGTAACGTTCTGGCCACCATCGTTTTTGAAAAAGTACGGACCAATGATTCCACGAGCCCATAAAGCGCACCAAACAGTCAGTTTTTCTGGATGTAATGGTGTTTCCACATACACTTGAGGATTATCTTCACTCCAAATGCGGCCATTCAACCAGAAGTGCGCTTCATCGCTAAACAAAATTCGCTTATGAAAATCGGGAACAACGGTAATCTCGTTTTGGGCCCATTCGACGAATCTACGCCTTACTTGATGATCGTTTGGCTTCAATTCTTGCACGAGTTGGATTTTGTAAGCACGCAAACCCAGATCCTTCCGCAAAATGTTCCATAAAGTGGATGGACACAGATCCAATTCCTGTGCTCGATGGCGGATGAACTCATTCGGGTCTTCCTCAATGCTACGCTCTACAGCAGCAATAGCTTCTTCTGTACGCACCGTACAGCGTCTCTGGGGATGCGAGTTATCAATAAGAGTAAACGTGGTGCGAAAACGTTCCATGATTAATCGAATTAACTGCTCTGATGGACGATTTTGTCGACGATAAAATGGACGTAGTGCGCGATACGTTTCCCGCACAGAACCATTGTTTTCGAAATAAAATTGCCCAATTTGCAAGCGTTGTTCAGGCGTGAGTCTATTCATGATGAATTGCCAAAGCAAACTGAGAATAAATCACTTGACAGCTGTTAAATCGGTCGCCATCTTGAAAAGTAATGCCAACTTAAAGTTCTATACCTCTATAAAAAACACCCTTTATAAGCACTTTTAAAGATTTTTAGGCGTTCTTTGGTTCCTAGATCAGCCGAAAGGCTGAACGTTTATGAAACCTTCAAATGGAGAACCTAATATATTCATACATACATATGTGCATATATAGTTGTGCATATGTATACGTATAAGTGTGTTTATGCTCCTTTAAGTATGCATAAATATTATTAAACAATTATTTTGAGTCGTTTTTTTTTTCTCATAAAAATTAATTTTTTTTTGCAAATGCCTTTGAAATCTTTTCAAAAGCATATACGAACGATATTAAAGTAAATAAAATTATAATACAAAACAAACAAACAAACACTCTAACACACACAAACTAATACATAAATATACATATGTATACCAGTATATACAATAACTATCATTGTACATATGTACGTATGTATATAAACACCTGAAATAATTATATATTGTACGTAGGCTCGTAATTATCAGCAAAAACTTTTAAGAAAAAGCCTGCTGACAATCAAAAGAGAGACTCTCTCTCATGCCACTCTTTTTTCTAAAGTAAGTTTTCTTAAAATATTTGCATACATTTAGGCTTTAAAATCTACACATATTGACATGCTTTTTGCTGTATGCAACGAGGCATGCATGCATTTTGAAAATCCCTTTAATGCAATACAACAAGAAAATTAGAAATTGAAAAATTTCTAATTAATTTCTAATCAAAATTTTAAAGGCAAGAAAAATAAAAAAAAGAATGAAAGAAAAAATTAAGAAAACAAATTTTTACTGCATATGCTTAAATAGATTATATGTATATATACCATAAGATATAAATTATATAAATACATATTATAGAGACATAAATAAATTTAAATAAAATTAGAAAAATGGAAAATTAAATGTACACCCGGAGAAGATGTATATTCTTTAAAAATATATGCTGAAATATGCTGTAAAAACCCTAAAACCCTGAAGAAGAAATCGGAATAATATTTCTTTTTATACTAAACTAAGGAAAATAGCACAATTTAAATCATTCTAAATGCATTATATTTATTTAAAAACAAAATATGCAAAAATATGCTTTAAAAACCAGAATATGCAGAAATATGCTCTAGAAAAAGATGCTTAAAATTTGAAATTCTAGGCAAACGAATTAAACTATACCATTTGCTTATTTAAAATCATTGAATTCAGATTTATATTGCGAAATATGCTCTTAAAATCAAAGTATGCAGTAATATGCATTAAAAGCAGGTGCCCTCGATTAGAAAAATTTTGTCAAAAAAGTGAAATGTGGCCATTAGTTTATGGAAACACGAAAGAGTTACGCTTTCTATTTTGAAATATGCTTTCAAAACCGAAATATGCAAAAATATGCCCTTGAAATAAAACACAGAATAAGAAAGTTTGGTAATAGATATTTAAATCAAGTCAGAAATTTAATTAAATAAGTAAGAATTATTGATTATAATGTGAAATATGCCTTTAAGACTAATATATGGATAAATATGCCTTAAAAATAATACACTAAATTGGGAAATTTTGATAAAGCAATCCAGGTAGGCCACAGATTTATGTCAAATCATTAGTTTTAGTATTTAATTTTCGAAATATGCTTTTGAAACTAAAAAAAGCAAAAATATGCATTAAAAATAAAGTTGAAAATTAGAAAACTTGATCAAATTTATGTAATTTAAGCCATAAATTTAGGTAAATAAGTTGGTATTGTTTATTATAATACAAAATAAGTCTTAAGTAAAATATATGCAAAAATATGCCTTCAAAATATGTCACTAAAATGGAAAATTTTGATAAATGAATTAAAGCAGGTCACAGATTTTTGGTAAATCATTAGTTTTAGTATTTAATTTTCGAAATATGCTTTCGAAACTAAAAAAATTCAAAAATATGCAATAAAAATAAACTTTAAAATTAGAAAATATTGTGAAAAATAATTAATTAGGGACATAAATTGAGTTATATAAGTACGAATTATTGATTATAATTCAAAATATGCCTTTAGGACCAGAATATGCTGGAATATGTCGTAAAACGTTATGATTTTTAAGCAAAAAATTAAATCAATATTAAAATTTTGCGATTTAAATTGGAAAATATGCTTTTGAAAAACAAATATGCCGCGGTATGCTAGAATATGCCCTAAAAAATTGAAAAATTCAATCAATATTGAAATTATACAATTTAAACTGCAAAATATGCAGCAATATGCCCTAAAAAAATTACAATATTTAAGACATAAATACAATCAATATTGAAATGTACAATTAAAATGCAAAATATGCTTTTAAAAGCGAAATATGCCATAAAAAAATTAAGATTTTTAAGAAAAAAAATTCAATCAACATTAAAATTATACGATTTAGAATGCAAATATGCTTTTGAAACCTAAATATGCCGCAATATGATGTAATATGCCCAAAAAATGTACGATATTTAAAAAAATTCAGTTAATATTAAAAGCATACATTTAAATTGAAAAAATATGCTTTTATAACCTTAATATGCTTCAATATGCCTTAACAAATTTACGATATTTAAGGTAAAAGTTCAATCATCATTGAAATTATGTTTTAGATTGCGAATATGCTGTTGAAACCCTCATATGCGCAATATGCCCTGAAAAATTTACGGTATTTAAGGAAAAAATCAATCAAAATTGGAAATATACGATTTAGATTGCAAAATATGTATTTAAAAACCTAAATATGCTGAAATATGCCCTAAAAAATTTGCAATATTTAAGCCATAAATTCAATCAATATTGAAATGTACAATTAAAATGCAAAATATGTTTTTAAAACCTAAATATGCCGCAATATGCTATAATATGCCCCAAAAAAATTTACGGTTTTTAAGAAAAAAAATTCAAATAACATTGAAATTAAACGATTTAGAATGCAAATATGCTTTTGAAACCTAAATATGCCGCAATATGCTGTAATATGCCCTAAAAAATCTACGATATTAAAAAAAATTCAGTTAATATTAAAAGCATACATTTAAATTGAAAAAATATGCTTTTAAAACCCAAATATGATGAAATATGCCCTAAAAAATTTGCGATATTTAAGGAAAAAATTCAATTAAATTTTAAAATTACATACATACATACATAATTGATCATTACAACCCTTCAGTCAGGATTACGACCTAGTTTCTCACACCACTTATGTTGTGTGCGTTAATTTTTATACATGAGTGGCGGGATCTACAGTTTAAAGTCAACTCCGAACGACAAATTTTTTTGAGAAATTTTACATGGCAATTTCATTTTAACGCTCAGAGTTTTTGCCTGAGGAAGTCGCCGAAGAAATACTTTTTGTATTTCGTTTTAATGTCTGGCCTGGGGCTCGAACCGTGGCTTTTCGTCTAATAAGCCAATACGCTACCTACTAGACCACGGCGACTTCAAAATTTTTTAAATTAAAATTTTTTTAAAATTATACGATTTAGATTGCAAAATATGCTTTTAAAACCCCCAAATATAACGAAATATTTATTCGTGAAAGGGTGCCTTGAAATCTAAACAATTCTGAAGCAGAAAGAATACGGACAAGATGAGCTATTTTACATTTTTTTCCAGTGTTTTAGGGCACATATAAATTTCCACCACTGTATAGCATCAGTAAAACACATTCACACATATGCACATATGAATGCATATCCACTGTATTTAATACATTTGCAAATATTTGCTTATGTATACACAATATATTGTATTTCTTTTTTCTTTTCTTATTATTTTTTTTGTTGTTGTTGTTGTTATTAAAGTACATATTTATTGTTGTTTAAGTACATTATTATCAACACAAAAATGATATTTTTGCTAAAGATGAATAAAGAAATAAAACAAAAGAGAATAACAGCAAATAAGAGAGCCAGAAAGGGAGCGAAACACACACACAGAGAGAAAGAGAGAGAAGCAGAACAATGAAAAAAAATTGATAAAATTATATTTTAAGAATTTAAATATGAAATGCAACAAATATATGCCTGTACTTACATAAATAAGTGTATGTATGTGTGTGTGTGTGTTCTCGGATATATTAAGAAGGTAAATATATCATGCAACAGTACTATGCTATGTATGTGTACATAGTACGTAGATGTGCGTAGAAAACTTAAACGTTTTTGCTGCCTACTATGTGCCTATAATTGTTCTTCCTAATGTTAAATGCATTGCTAACTTACATGTGTGTGTCCGTGTATGTGTAAATATGTATACATTGGTAAGTGTGCCTTCCTCTCAAGTCAAGTCAAGTTGTTGTTGAAGAAATATTTCTTATAAAATTTTCTATTTAAATAAAATGAGGCAAAGAATACAACAACAACAACAAAAAACCAAACAAACTCTGCCTCACTATGAAGGAAGAAAAACCAAAAACTCAAGTATATTTTATTATAAATTCATTAAACAGTAAAGTAAAGTAAAGTAATGCAAAGCAAAGCAAGATAATACAGAATCAAACTGAAAGGGATTAAAACAGCAGGGCCATGTTTTTATAAAAAAATGCTTGAGCGTTATGACTCGACTCGAACACTCGAACATGTTAAAACTGCATACAAAAATGCCAATTCATACGATTTTTCGAGTAATATCGCTTATGATTACAACGACATGTGATTTCAACAGGATGGAGCTACATGCATGCCATACAACTCGTGCCACATTGAATATACTACACAAGCAATTTGAGAGCATTGTCATGGCACCTAGAGATGATGCGAACTCGCCAACAAGATCGTGAATTTTGATCGCGTTAGACATTTTGTTGTGTGATGTACTGTTTCGAAAATGCACCACATAAACTGTTGCCATGAATTCAAAGCGCTATGGTCGTAAGACTAACGATTTTTTTCTGGCATTTCGTGGCTTCAAAAGTATGGGACTGGAATTCGACATCTGTCAAGTTGTGAAACAAATTTTTTTCTTTTCAGTTGAAAGTCTGACATTGACGAAAATGGATCACTTAACTGTCACGCAACGCATAAAAATTATCAAAACCTACTACAAAAATGGTGATTCTGCCACAGCCATGTATGGAACAAAATTTTCTTCAGCGATGAAGCACATTTCACACTCGGTGGGTATGTTAATAAACAAAATTGTCGTAATTGGGGTTCTGAGAATCTACAAGTAATTAAAGAAAGGCCATTACATCCAGAAAAGGTCACTGTTTAGTGCGCTCTTTGCTTCGAGGGTGTGATTGGACCTTACTTCTTCGAAAACAACGATGGAACGACTGTCACCGTCAATTCTGAGCGTTATGGTCATATGATAACCGATTTTTTTTTTTGCCTGCCATTGAAGAATACGACTTGGAGAATATGTGGTTTCAACAAGACGATGTAACATGCCACATAACTCGAGCGAATATGGCTTTATTGCAAGAGACATTTCCTGGCCGCGTAATTTCTCGTCGTGGCGATATCAACTGGCCACCAAGTTCATGCGATTTGACACCATTAGACTTGTTTCTGTTGAGCTACGCGAAAGACCGTGTTTATGCAGATAAACCTTCAATTCTTGAGCGCTTAAAAATGAACATTCGTTAAGTTATGGCCGAGATACCGCCCAATCAAAGTCAAAAAGTGGTCGAAAATTAATTCAAAAGAGTCAATGCTTGCAACACTTCGCGTGGAGGTCATTTAAATGATGTAGTGTTTCACACATAATGTCAACGTTCAAACTTTACAATAAAAAATTTTATTTACGTTTACTTTTTTTGAAACCACGAAATGGATAACCCTATTCACTATATGAACTGGACGGCATATGGTTTCAAGATAAGGGTGCCATAAGCTTCACAAGACTACGGTTTTTATCTTTATGGCACGAGAATAATAATTCAATAATAATTCCATGTTTAAACCGCTTTATTTGGCCACCTAGATCATACGATTTACGGCCGCTTGTCAGAAAAAGTCAACCCAACATCGAATATAAAGCTCGATTAGCTTTAAAAGCCATTATACATGTTTATTGCTGGACCTATAGAAGTTTGATGTCTAAAACAAGTTAGCGCTGACTGTGGCAAACATGATTATAAGTTTTAGAGAGCGAATACAAACAAATTTCTATCTGGGACTCTAGACTACATGGATCAGTATATGGAGCTCCATTTTCAATGTACCTGACAAGCGTAAAGTCTTCCTCGGCTGGCCATGCAGTAGCCTACAGGATCGGTCCAATTTTTAAGCACATTATCGATTGTGTGCAACTGTATTTCACCAATGGCTTCAGGAATATTGTCCTTTAAAGCGTCAATTATCTCTGGCTTGTCGGCGTAACACTTATCTTTGACGGCACCCCACAAATAATAGTCCAACGGTGTCAAATCGTAGCTCCGAGGTGGCCAAACGACATCAGCTCTGCGGCTGATAATGCGATTTTCAAAAACAGGGCGCAAAACATCAAGTGTAGCTTCGGCTCTTGTGGCACGTAGCGCCGTCCTGTTGAAACCAAATGTTGCCAATATCCTCCTCTTCAATTTTTGTGAAGAAAAATTCGTTCAACATGGCCCGATAACGATCGCCCTTGACTGTAACGGCCACTCCTTGCTCACTTTCGAAGAAAAATGGCCCAATTATGCCTCTGGTCCAAAATCCTCACCAAACAGTGACTCGTTTTGGGTGCGTCGGCTTTTCAATGTATGCGTGCGGGTTTTCTGTGCCCCAAATGCGATAATTTTGCTTGTTTACATACCCGCCAAGATCAAAATGAGCTTCATCTGAAAAGTTGATTTTTTTTTTTTTGCCAAAATCGGCATCTTCTGGTGTAGGCAGCCATTTGAATGAAATTATTTTCCATTATTAACCGGAAGGATTGTACTTTCAAATAAAAAAAGAAATTTGAAAAAATATTCAGTATTTTCGTTTTTAAAGCATTTTCAAAAAAAAAAAAAGTTATTTGGCGGACCCTTTATAACTCTTTCGAATAGAAGGACGTGGTTAAAGATGACCATAAGGTCGATAACAAAATGCTTCAAGACATTTGAACGCGCTTGCTGAATAGCCAGACCTGATATAAACACCACACGAATATTCCACACTGTGGGTCTTCAGTTACCGGCATGATATGCCAGAAAATCTTGCAAAAGCCAAATCGCAAGTGACCAGATTCCAAATACATGCATACTCTGGGTTTTGTGGCAACCATTACTAGATATCATATACTAAGCCATGCGTAGGGGACTTGGTCATGTAGTCAATCACTTGTGTAGGATTTTTACGCACGAGCAAGGGTATAAACGACTTCTCACCTACTCAGCAAATTATCGACGTTATGTGGCAAAAGGAAAAATCCCAAAAAACTGTAAAATTTTAACTGTACTTCACTAAAAGGCCTTTTTTTTTACCAAATTCCCTTTTAAGCTGCTTTTATCTCCTGAAAACTTTCCAAGACTGTAGAAGCTTTTAATAAGAAATCTTTAATGTTTGGTTGTATTTTAAAGAAAGTCTATGTATGTATGTAGCTGTGCTTATAATCTAAAAGAAGAAAAAAAATTATTTGATTTTCTTAAAATTCTTACTTGTGGGCCTATTGCATACGCATATTCCTTCATACGCACACACTTCAAGATGGTCATTATAAAACTTGCACCCTAAAAGCACACACTACTTTCTTCTTAGAATAAGGCAAGGCAATGCAAGTACAACATATACGTACATGTGCACACGCATACATGCAAATGAAAATGCATTTTTGTTATTTAAAATAAGAAATATTGTACACACACACACACACATACGTACAAAAGATTTTTGTACCAATCAAAAATGGTTTTTCTTAGCAGTAGGCCTACTACAAACGATAACAAATAATCGATATTTCTTGGAAGACTCGAATGCATTTTTAACAAGAACCCCCCCACCGCACACTCTACATCAGCACATCAGAAACCATTCCTTAAGGACTGTTTTGAAAACTAAGAAACTCCTGATTACAGATGGAGTAGCAGTTGCATCAACAACTAAAGCCATGTGACCCCCATGGGTTAGTTTTTTTTGTGGGCAAGGGGGCAGGTGGTTTTGTGTTTAAAAATTTTCTTTCAAAATCTATTGCAATTTGCTGTTGTTGTTGTTTTTGTTGTTGTTGTTGTAGTAGCAATAGAAATTTGTTTTTGTTGTTGTTGTCGTTTTTTGTTTATATAATGCAGTTGTTGTAGGCAAAATGCATCGCTCTCTCTCTCTCTTTCTCTCTCTGTGCACACTAGATTTGTAATAAAATTTTATAAGAAATGCAACGCCAACAGTGTATGTATGTGTGTTTGTGTGTGTGGATAAGTAAGTTGATGTCATTTTGTATTGTGTTGGTGTACAAGTGCGTTTCGGTTGCGTATGTGTGTGTTTATTTTCTTCCTATAATTTTGCATTTTTTTCTTGTTTTCCTTCTTGTCTTTGGTAAGTTTTTTTTTCTTTTTGTTTGGGTACACTTGGGTGAATTTTATTATTTGACCAGGACCATAATTTTACTCAAAAGAGTAATTCATTTACTCTCCATATGTATGTAGTATGTATATCGATGATTTTTTTTAATATATTTTCTTTCTTTTTATTGCATTTAATATTTGCTAAATTTCTTCCGAACGTCTTAGCTTTTTACTACACTGGGCAACAGTGTATCAAAAAAATAAATAAAATTTATTCATCGATAACTGTTTTTATCGACACTTGTTTTTATCGATTACTGTTATTATCGATTACTGTTATTATCAATAACTGTTATTATCGATAGCAGTTATTATCGATTACTGTTATTATCGATAACTGTTATTATCGATAGCGGTTATTGTCGATTACTCTTATTATCGATTACTGTTATTATCGATAACTTTTATTATCGATAGCTGTTATTATCGATAACTTTTATTATCAATAACTGTTGTTGTCGATTTCTATTATTATCGATTACTGTTATTATCGATAACTTTTATTATCGATTACTGTTATTATCGATAACTTTTATTATCGATTACTGTTATTATCGATAACTTTTATTATCGATAACACTTATTGTCGATATTGTCGATATTGTCGATATTGTCGATAACTGTTATTGTCGATTACTGTTATGTTACTGTTACTGTTATTATCGATTACTGTTATTAGAAGCAAAACGATGTTATGTACAAATCATATGAGTATCAGGACACAGTGACATGCAGAAAACTGTAGAGCATATGAATTGATCAGGATCCCGTGGATTCCATCAACGGCCGATAGACGGATGGAAGGAGCACGATAAGTCTGCTTAAACTTCAAAGGAGGACACTCGTTGCAATTATTACTGGGTATTGCATTACGAACATTCATGCAAGGCTCATGGATTTTGAGCACTTGGCAAACGATAGAAGCTATAGAGAGGAGAAAGATAAGAATGCTGTTCCTAACCTAGTGGCCTACCTATATACTGCAGGCGGAAAGGTATCTTGATGTCTACCACATGGACTATCTGAATGAACTATCAGGTCATTGGCAGTCTGAGGCACTTCATTATAAGCTCTGAATTTTTCAGGGAATAGGAGAAAATGAAGACTGCGACAACATAAAGGGTTTATGTAGTCTAAGTGTGTCTATTCAACTTTTTTATATAAATAAATTTGTGGTTATCGATAAAAAAAATTTATTGTTATCGAGAAATAAATTTATAGTTATCGATAAATAATTTTATTGTTATCGATAAACAAATTTATGGTTATCGATAAATTTAGTTTTTCAACAAAAAATTTGTTATCGATATAAATTTTAACTTCATAAGGTTTTGCTATCGTTTTGTATGGTTATCGATAGATAAATTTATGGTTATTGATAAATAACTTTATTGTTATCGATAAATAAATCTATTGTTATCGATAAATAAATTTGTAGTTATCGATAAATAATTTTATTGATATCGATAAACAAATATATGGTTATCGATAAATTTAGTTTTCCAATAAAAATTTGTTATCGATATAACTTTTAACTTCATAAGGTTTTGCTATCGTTTTTTATGTTTGTGGATAAATAGATTTATGGTTATCAATGAATAAATTTACTGCTATCGATAAATAAATTTATGGTTATCGATAAATAAATTTATTGTGATCGGTAAATAATTTTATTGATGTCGATAAACAAATATATGGTTATCGATAAATTTAGTGTTTCAATAAAAATTTGTTATCGATATAAATTTTAACTTCATAAGGTTTTGCTATCGTTTTATATGGTTATCGATAAATAGATTTATGGTTATTGATAAATAAATTTATTGTTATCGATGAATAAATTTACGGTTATCGATAAATAAATTTATGGTTATCGATAAATAAATTTATCGATGAATAACTTTATTGTCATCGATTAATTTAGTTTTTCAATACAAATTTTTTATCGAAATAATTCATAACGCTTTGCTATCAATTATTGTTTTTTTTTTTAATTTGTTATCGATAAAAATTTTATTTTCATAACATTTTGTTATTGATAATTTTTCCAAATCGGTTATCGATATGAATCTTATTTTCATTTTCATTTTGTTGTGTTATCGATTATTGTTTTCTTTTCCTTTTTATTTTGGCAATTTTATCGATAAACTTTGCTTTAAAAAATATTTCTATTAAATTTCCAAATATTTCAGCATAACCAGTGTTACATCCTTAAAATATAGGCTGCATAATATTCTACATCCTCCTTAGGCACACATGCATATATAAATACAGAGCACATGCTTATTTCTGTATGTTTTGTTGGTGTGTTCTACTGTGCACTTTTAGTTACCCTTTCACTCTTTCTTTCTTTTATTCTTCTTCTTTTTGGAATAAGAAAATTAAGGCTCATTTAATTTTTGACCATTGTATTGCCCGTTGTTGTTATTGTAGTTGTTGTCGTCCATTTCTAGGTAAATAAAATACAATATTTCAGTTCATATATGTATATACATATGTGTGTGTGTTTGTATGTGCGTGTATTATTTAAACACAAAATTTTTTGGTCATTATAAGAAACATAATGTCTCTGTGTGCGCATAAATGTAGCAGAGAACGAGAGCGAGAGAGACAGAGAGAGAGACAGAGAGAGAGTAAATTATTTATGTTTGTATATAAGAAGAGTGTATGTAAACCTACTTAAAGGACTTTTATTTGATAATTATTTACAACAACAATAGAAACAGAAACAACAACAAGTGAAAGAAAGTCTAAAGTAGTGTAAACACAACCGAAGACGACGAAGATAAAGAAAAGAAACGAATGAAAAAAAAAATGTACAAACGATTTAAGAAAAATGTCTTGGGCTTATGAAAACAATGAAGAATTTCATACCAGTTGCGTAAAAGTCAATCGGAAAACTTTTGTGGGTATTGTTTGCTGATGATGGTGTGGTGATGGTAATTCCTTGTGTGTGTTTGCGTATGCAGGCCAATTGAATTTATGAGGCGTTAAGGTTTAGGTTTTCTTTTCTTGTTGACTTTGGTTTGAAAACAAAAATTTTAATTACGAAATGGGTGTGTTCATAATAATCAAGAAACGAAAAATTTACATTTTAATGAGCAGTCCAGCCGATGCAACTGCACTTGTGAGGCAGTCACAGCAGCAGCAGCAGCTGCAGCAACAAATGCAGCTGATAGTGGTTCATAATTTAAAGGTAAAATTAGAAATTAAAATTAAAAAAAAAATAACCGGCAGAGCTGTTTAAATAGCTAGAGTAGGGAAAAAGGAATTTTTATTTCTTTTCGAATTTAAAGAAACCATAATGGATGGCAGTATTTTAGGCATATTTTTTAAGAATTTTTAAATAAAAATATTGGAAATAATATTTATATGACAGTTTTTTAATACAAAAAAAATCATTAAAATTTTCATTGATATGCTAATATTATGCAAAATTTCCTTTAAAATAGAATATTTTTCAGCAAATATCGACCGAAGTTTTACAAAAAAATTTATAAAAATTGTCTGGAAAGCACTTTTTTAAAGAATTCTTGTTATCGATTAAAAATTAATCTTTAAGTGGAAATCATTTCATTATACTGATAACGTTAAATGGATTGCTCTCAATAGGTTTCCTCGAAGTAGCCGTACTAAAGTAGGTAGTGTGTTGGCTTATTAGACGTAAAGGCCACGGTTCAAACCCCAGGTCAGACATCAAACCGAAAATATAAAGGAAAATATTTCTTCGGTGACTTCCTCTAAAGACGAGTAGCTTTGAATACAATTTTGCATGTGTTGTGTCATATAAAATGATGTAATTTCTGCAATTACTGGCGATGAAATATGGAACCAATACAACTACACGAAATGAAAAATCTCCCGTTTAGCTAAAGACACCAAATTTGTTGTTGTATCTCGGCGGAAATACTTTTTTTCTACTTAACTCCTGAAAACGAATTTTTCTAGTTTAAAGTTAGTAGCAGGATAGAAACGGTTTGTATATTAAAGCAATTTTCTATGATAACTATCAAAGTTATCAAAAAATTTTCTAAAAAGTGTTTTAAAAATTTTCTTTGTTATCGATAACAATTGTAATGGAAATTATTGTTATCGATAAAATTCTTAATAACAGGTTTTTCAATATTATGGTAATTACTTATTATTTACGATCGTTTATAACAAAAATTCTTATTTGTTTAAATGTTAATTACCAAATATTGCTGTCGATAACACTCGTTTATTAAAAATTTCATAAAGAATGTATCTGTAAGCGAAAAGAATTTTTCCAAGCTTTTTTTTATCAAAACATTTAATGCGGTATATTGTTATCGATAACATTTTTTTGTTAAACATTTCATAGAAAAATTTGTTATTGATAGATTTATTAGCAAATTCATAACATATTAAGTTATCGAAAAAAATTTTAATTCGATAGAATTATTTAACACAAAAATTTGTTATCGATAAAAATATTTAAGTAATAATTTCTTGTAAATTTTTGTAGGTTATCGATCTTTTTTATCTTTAAGATTTGTATTGGCAAATATTATTATCGATAACATTCTTTTTTAAAAAAATGTGAAAGAAACATTTGTTGTCGCTGGAAAATTGGTAACAAATTATGTTATCGAAAAAAATGTTTATTCGATAAAAAAATTTTGGTAACATTTTTATATAAAAACTTGTTATCGATAAATATATTTAAAGATAAATTTGATGTAAATTATTGTATGTTATTGCTCTTTTTTATCTTTCAGATTTGTATTGGAAAATATTATTATCGATAACACTCTTTTAAAAAAATGTGAAAGAAATATTTGTTATCGATGATTTTAATATAAAAATTTGTTATCGATAAATTCTTATCGATACATTTTTATATTAAAATTTGTTATCGATAAATTTGTAATCGATAAATTTTTATATTGAAATTTGTTATCGATAAATTTGCAATCGATAAATTTTTATATTGAAATTTGTTATCGATAAATTTGTAATCGATAAATTTTTATATTGAAATGTGTTATCGATAAATTTGTAATCGATAAATTTTTATATTGAAATTTTTGTAAAACAATTTCATCGATAACAATATCTTATGTATATTAAAAATCGTCATCGATTGAAAGGCTTTTGAAAAATTATGTTATTAAATTACTGTTATAAATATAAATATAAATTAAAAACAAATTATCGATAAATACCTAAACAATGAAAGAAACCAAATTTACTGAAACTAAAATATATGAAATATAACTAAGGCACAGTTCTAAGACGAAATAAGTACTGAACCTATTGGGATCAAGATATGATGTGATATGATTGAACCTTGAGAGCAAGAACTAGTATGACAGAGTCACCTCCTCTTTAAGATTTGAGAGATTAGAGGTGTTTCACTCCTGTGCTGAGTTTATTGGCGATAAGGTTTTTTTTCCTTTTTTAGCATAAAAATTATTGCTAAGATTTTCCCAATAAAACTTTAATCGATGTACATAATTTTGTCAAAAAAGTTTGTTATCGATAAAGTTAATAACATGTTTTTTTTTACAAATAATATAGAAAAGAATTTTTTATACCGAAATTAGCCGATATGATCGTTCCTGGCTGATAAATTCTTCTCTATAATTCCTTGGATTTAGTACCATACTTCTATTTATCCCTTAGCTTAAAATGGCATTCGATAATTATTTAGTTTCTATTACAAAACAGGAAAACAATGAATGCAACACACTCATCGAACGAAATACAGAAAAAAACGTACATTTTAATGCAAAATAAAGCGTTATTTTGTACGCGATAAATAAATTTTAAAAAGAAATTTTAAAGAATCTTTAAATACCCACAAATAAACAAGTACACTGTACACTGCCTTACATACATAGTTCCTATATGCTTGCATACATATATTAGCATATCCTACACTTACACATACACAACATGCTCACTTTTCGATATACATGAGATTGCGTGTGTATATGAAGAATGTTTTTGGAAATCTTAAAGAAAATTTTCATTTAATTTCTATACACCAACGCCATGCCTATCAACAATCAATGCAGGAAGCAGCCCCTTTTGCAAAAAGCAACGAAGAACTCAAGATGGAAAAAAAAACTCCAGTTTTTTTTTTTTTTTGAGAAAGATTTCTTGGAAGAAGTTTTCTAAGCAAAACATTTTCTATTTTCTAATGCAAACGAAAGGAAGAATAGAAAGAGAGAGAGAGAGAAAGCATAAATAGATGCAATGAAGGGTTACAGTATGCCGAAGACAATTTAAAGTTGTAACATTAAAGGTTTGTTTTAAAAATTAAACGTACGTGGTAACCTCTTCAAAAGGTTACCAACTAGAAGAGACCATATTAACTTTCAAAACCAATAACAAAAGTTTCTTTAGTTGGTTGCGTTAATTTTTCTCCTTGTGATAACATCAGGCCTTCCTTCATTCATTCATTACTTACTTAGATTGTGAATGCGTCTTAAAATCAGTAAAAGAGTACGTACATAAGTGTAACTACTTATGTGCAGGGGGAATAGGAGTATGAGTATAAAACTGTAAAATCTTGAAGTTGTTTTTAGTTTTCGATTACTCATACTCACTTACAATATCTCACATACACTCTTTCCATTGCATGCATCTAAACTCACACACATGATTAAAAATCACAGAGACGAACAGAGCAGAGAGAAAGAGAGCGAGAGCAGGAGTGAGAGTGAGGTCTTCAAAATGAAAATTTCCTTTTTTAAGACTTTAACAAGAGGTGGCAGTGTTTTTTTTTTGTTGTTCTTCTTCTAAGTTTTCTAAACAGCAATAATAACAACAAGAAATACGAAGTGTCTGACTGTTCGTGTAGGTATAAGTAAGTGTGTGTGTGTGTGTTTGTGTGTAAGACATCTTAGAATGTGTACATATATTAACATTTTGTCTTTTAAAATTTATACACTACAAAAAAACAACAAAAACACAAACACTTCTTGCATTTATGCATACGACAAGAGTAGGCAGGCAGGCAAGCAAGCAAGCAAACACACATACACCTAAATAAACATGCAGACATTTTAGTATTTCAGTACAGCATATAGTTCATGCTTACACTACACATTTATGCATGCCTGTGTATGTGTGTGTGTCAGTGCTTAGTTAATATTCTTCTCTAATATTCATACAGAAAATCATTCTCTCTTTTTCTCTGTCTAAAGAAAATAAATTCTCTTTTACTGTTTATTTTCGTCTTATTTTTTTATTTTTTTTCTTATGAAATCCTGCCTTAAGTTTTTATTTTAAATTCTTCTCTACTGACCAGTTCTATTCCATTTTCTATTGAGTTTTGTGTTTAGATTGCTAGCGGAGAAGGGTGTAGGATGCAAGAGGAGTTTTAGTTTGTTAAAGATTTTGTATTTTCTTGTGTATTTTAAGTCTTTTTGTATGAAAAAAAATTATTTCTTCTTTTTGCAATTTTTTAAGTCATAAGTTCATTCGTTTTATTAACACCCAGTATTTTTAATGGGTTTTTTCTCTTTTTCTTAGCAACATAATTATCTTAAGAAGGCTGGCAAAGAAATCCTGGATATATAACCCTGGCATTATGCACTAAATGTATACCATGAAGTCGCCTAAGTCTAGTTGGTAGTGTGTTGGCTTATTAGACGAGAGGCCGTGGTTCAAGTCTCGGCTAATACATTCTAGATAAAACGAAATTAAAAAAAATATTTCTTTTGGCAATCTCCTCTCAGCAGTCGTTTAGCAAAAACTCAGGGAAGTTTCTCAAAAATCACTCCTTCAGAGGGTCCCAGTATTCATATAAAGGGTGTTTTTTATAGAGGTATAGAACTTTAAGTTGGCATTACTTTTCAAGATGGCGAGCGATTTAACAGCTGTCAAGTGATTTATTCTCAGTTTGGTTTGGCAATTCACCATGAATAGACTCCCGCCTGAACAACGCTTCCAAATAGTGCAATTTTATTTCGAAAATAATGGTTCTGTGCGTCCATTTTATCGTCGACAAAATCGTCCATCAGAGCAGTTAATTCGATTAACCATGGAACGTTTTCGCACCACGTTTACTCTTATTGACAACTCGCATCCCCAGAGACGCTGTACGGTGCGTACAGAAGAAGCTATTGCTGTGCTGTAGAGCGTAGCATTGAGGAAGACCCGAATGAGTCCATCCGCCATCGAGCACAGGAATTGGATCTGTGTCCATCCATTTTATGGAAGCTTTTGCGGAAGGATCTTGGTTTGCGTGCTTACAAAATCCAACTCGTGCAAGAATTGAAGCCAAACGATCATCAAGTAAGGCGTAGATTCGTCGAATGGGCCCAAAACGAGATTACCGTTGTTCCCGATTTTCATAAGCGAATTTTGTTTAGCGATGAAGCGCACTTCTGGTTGAATAAACTAAACTGCCGCATTTGGAGTGAAGGTAATCCTCAAGTGGAAACACCGTTACATCCAGAAAAACTGACAGTTTGGTGCGCTTTATGGGCTGGTGGAATCATTGCTGCGTACTTTTTCAAAAACGATGGTGGCCAGAACGTTACAGTCAATGGTGATCGGTATAGAGAGCCATGATTACTAACTTTTTCATTCCTGAATTGAATAACCATGATGTCCAGGAGATGTGGTTTCAACAAGACGGCGCAACATGTCACACAGCTCGTGCCACAATAGATTTATTGAAAGACACGTTTGGTGACCGCCTAATTTCACGCTTTGGACCTGTGAATTGGCCTCCAAGATCTTGTGATTTAACACCGCTAGACTACTTTCTGTGGGGCTATGTAAAGTCATTGGTCTATGCGGTAAAGCCACAAACGCTTGACCATTTGGAAGACAACATTCGCCGTATTATTGCCGATATACGGCCACAAATGTTGGAAAAAGTCATCGAAAATTGGACGTCCAGCTTGGACTACATCTGCGCCAGCCGTGGCGGTCATATGCCAGAAATCATATTTAAAATGTAATGCCACAAGATTATCTTTCGGATAAATAAAATTCATGTCAATCGAATAACCCATCGTTGTTTTATTGCAACTTAAAGTTCTATACCTCTATAAAAAACACCCTTTATAAAACTAACACACATAACATGGTTGGTGTGAGAAGCTAAGTTGTTATCCTGACTAAAGGCTTGTAATAACGGGTTATATAACTGTTTAACATAAAGCCATGTAGGCTATTGGAATTGTTGCCTTCTTTGGAAAACCTTCATTCCGATACAATCTAATCTAAAGAGGAATACTTATGAAATGTTTAAAGTTTATAGTGGGGCCCGTAGAAACCCACACAATTGCAACCCACAGCATAAAGAAAATAAACAACAGCCATATGGTTGCATTACAAAAAACAAAGAAAAAAATCAAAATAAAATTCTTTAATGAACTGAATGGTATCCACCAAAAATTAAGGCCCAATTTCCTCTAACCCCTGGGGGAATATAATTAAAAATTATTAACAAAAAATCTGTATAAATTTTTTATAATCGTCAGGTTTTTTTTTGCTGTTAAAATAAATATTTCGTTGTATTTGGTTAAATATGTTTTGTTTAAAATATTTTCTCTTCTTTTTTTTTTTGTTTTTGTTTTTGATTGTGAAATAAATTTTTTATTCAAAATGCATGCATATTTTAAGCTATGCATTCAATGCATTAGTTTTGTGCATATATTATAATTTTAGTATTTATTAAATCATATTCTTTTTTTGTTTATTTTTTTGCAATTTTTCTTATTAAAAATATTGAAAGTTACACTCGAAAAATTTTGGTTAGTAAAAATATTTTTTTTTTAATTTTTTAAAAAATATTTGGAAATTTTTTTAAAAAGTTTTAGAAAATCGGAGTATTTTATTACGATTTTTCTAGAAAAATATTAAACATAAAAATTTAATAAAAAAAATATATTAATTATATTAAGAATAGTAAAAAATTGTCGTTAATTTAAAAAAAAAATTGGAAGTATTTCACGTCAAATAAACAGTATTTTGTTAACAACATAAAAATTTCTTTCTTTTAATTTTTTGAATTGTTTTGTTATAATAAAATACATTTAAAAAAAAATTAAATAAAAAAATATTATAAAAATATTAAATATATATAATACATATATAAATAAAAATAATAAATAATAAGATAATAATAAATAAAAAGTATGTAATACATAAATAATATTTTTATAATATTTTTTTACATTTTTTTAATTTAAGAAATTTACTGATTTTAATTCAAATATTTTTCCTTTTAATTTTAATAATTTTTTTTAAATTTTTATAATTATTTATTTATTTTTTATATTATTTATAAGTATTTATTTTTATTTTTTTTAAATTTTTGCAACTTTTTATTATAACAAAAATAATATAATTTTTCTAAAACAGTTATTTTTATAATAATATTTTTCTTTAATTTTTTAACAAATTTTTATACAAATTTTAATCCAACATTTTTTTATTAAATATTAAAAACTTCAATATTAATTTCTTTTTTGTGTAATTTTTTACCAATTCATTTTTTTGAGTGTTGTTGAAATAATAATAACATCATGTTCAATTGTTATAATAGCCAGTCATTTATTTAAAATATAATTCATTATTTTCTTTGCTTTAAAATATAATTTTTTATAATATTTTTAAAGCTATTTTTTTGTTTGTTTTTTTTAATGAAAAAAATTTTTTATTCTAATTTTATAAAAAAGCAACCAAAAACAAATTCCCAAAGCATTTAAATAATTTTTTTTTGTTAAGCTTATGGCATAAATGCTTAAAAAAATAATAATGAACGCTTTTGTTAATAAAATTTCGTGTTTAATTGAAAAATAACAATTTCCAGCATTTATTACTCCTAACCGCGCTTTTGTTCTGTATTATTTAGGCTTGAATACGTCTCTATAGTACTGTTCAAAGTCTTCAACATCATTAATAATCAGCCAGAAATTTCAAAACTAGTTTCTAAGCGAGCTTTTTTGAAATCATTTTCAGGTTATGGAGAATTGGATTCCATTTAAGCACATTCCATACATTCAAACGATACCTAAAACATTTACTTTTCATTCTAGAAATATTCTTTAAAATCAGTGCATTAGAGTCGTCAAATTCATTCACGATCGAAGACAATGCTTATCATTGCCAAACTTTGTAGACATTTTCAAATGGGTTTTATTATTAGAAGCTTGAAACCGTAAGATAATAAAATCGCTTATTTAGGTCCATTTATACAGCTTGGTATTGTTTATGTTTACCAGTTTTAACAATTTTTTTACAGCCTCTTTTAGATTCAAGAATTGACATAAGTTTTTAGTTTTTTTTTTTGTGTTTTTTATTTTAATTGTCCTAAAAACCGCGTTTATTTTAATTTGATACTTATCCACACTCTTTCTATCTCTCATACTCTCTCGTTCTCTCTTTCTGTCTTCATTTTTGTTTTTTAATTTATAAATTAAGGCAATTTTTCCACTCTGTGTTGTAGTAAGTTGTAGTTGTTTTTGTTTTGTTTTTCCTATTTTTGTTGTTTTTGTTTTACAAAAACACCACATGTTTGCATTCTTTTTTACAAAACAAAACAGGGTTTGTTTTATTTTAATACTCTCACTCTCTCTCTCCCTCTTTTAACGCACTTTGTTATGAAAGAAAAGCACAAGTTTTTGTTTTTCCTTACTCTCTTATCATTTCTTTTCTCAAAAAACCGCCTGTTTATGTTCCTTTTTACAAGACAAAATAGGTTTTGTTTTGTTTTATTTCTCTTTATTATGGTTGAAATAAAAAAATACAAAAACAAACTTTAACACGTACACATGTGTAAGCATTTACTTGTTAAGGTTCGTATTAAATGTCTGTGCCCGTTTGCTAAAGTCGTTTGAAATCGTTTTAGTTGTCGTTATTCCTTTAAAATGTATTCACACTCTTTTAAATCAACACTCATACGCCATATTATTATTGTTATTGTTATTATTGTTTTCGTTATGCTCAGCATAAAAAATATTACTCATACTCTTACTCTCTATGTGTCTCTCTTTCTTATGCAACAACAAGCCAGCCAGCCATTCTGCCATCCAGCCATCATGCATTCATTTATTGCCGTTATGAATACACAAATTCATTGTAAATGTCTAGGCATTTTGTTTTTGTTGTTTTTTTAATACTTTTATACGAAAAACAAAAAAAAAGCACATGATTTTAGATTCTTTTATTATTTTTTTAAGACTTGACTTCGTGTTGCGTGTTATTTTTTTTTCTGTTTTGTCTGCCACCATGACGTTCTATTAGTCATTTGTTAAAAAGAGGTCATTCAACAGGTTGTTGTGCTTGCTGTTATTGTTATTATTGTTGTTGTTAATTTTATTTATATTCTTTATTTTCTTCATTTTTTTTTTGTGCTTTTATGACAGTCTTTTTATATTTTTTATTTCATTCTTTACTTTCTTTCGTTCATTCTTTCTTTCTTGCTTTACTTATTTGCTTTATATTGTTGTTGTTGTCGTTCAGTGGTTGTTTACATATGTATGTTGCTTTTGTAACTTTATTTTTTGGTTTTGCTCGTGTTTTTTCATTTTTTTTTTGTTTTCATTTCAATTGCCATTTTTATGTCTTAAGTTTTGTTGTTTCTTGTATTTTATTTTTTTGTTTTTGGTTTTTATTTTCATTTTGTCTGCCTCTGTGTAAAAATGTTTCGTTGTTTTGCTTACTTTTTTTTAGCAACAACATCAACACAATAACAACATCATTATCATCATCGTTATTTTTAACATCATTATTAAAATTTTCACGACATCTCTTTAGTCGTTAGTCGTTAGTCATTCGCTCATTCAGTTATTCATTCGTCGTTCTTTCACTGTGTGTGTGTGTGTGTGTGTGTGTGTATCAATTGTATTTGGCTTGTTTGTCTGCTGGAGGTATCATTTTTTTCTTTTTTTTTTTTGTTGCTCTCTTATACTTTTACTTGTACATGTTTGAGTATGAGAGTAAAAATTGTTCTTGTTTTTTTGTTTTCTCTACCAAAGAGTCTGTAATTCAGAGAGTAAAGTTATAAGTGTGTGCATGTGTAAGTGTTTATAAGTCTGTTTGCTTCTGTCTGTTATTGTCTGAATATTTTTTTTTTATTTTTTTATGCCGTTTTTTTTGTTGTTCTTGTTGTTTTGTTGCTCATGTCTATTTATTTTTTTAGTATTTCACAAGGACGTTAATTGTTTTAATTTTATTTTTCCGTTCGAAACAACAACAACAACAATAATAATGACAGCAAACAAAACATAAAAAATAAAATAAAAATACTATGTAAACAAAATAATAAAAGTCAGTTATTCAGTTTGTTTTTATTTTCTTATGTTCGTTTTTTTCTCACTCTCTCTCTCTCTCTCTGTCTTGTATTTTTATTAAGCAACGGAAATAAACAAATAAAAAAGAGAGTGAGTTTTGTTTTTGTTATTCTCGTTTTTAAGAGATGTTTTTAAAGAGAAAGGAGGCATGTTTGTTTCTATTAATGAATTTATAGATCAATTTGTATTCAAAACAAAAGCAAAGACAAAAATAAAAAGCTTGAGAGACTTTTTACAAGGGAGAGCAAAAATAAGTGTAAACGGAAACACATTTTTTATGTGTGTGTGAGTAAAATGAAGTGTGCATGAATAAAAAACGCCTAAAAATAGGCAATTATTTATGAATTTCTTGTACAAAAATTAAGAAATTTGAAGAGGAACTAAAAACAAATTCAATTTGAAACTAAAACTGTTAAAAAAAAAACATTTAAAACCCTATTTTACTCATAAAAAAATTTATTTAATTGCAGTATTACTTCTAATAAGTTAAAAAACGTCTAATCTCCAAAGGTATTAACAATTAATTGCAGAAAAAAACCTGTTGATTTCGAAAGATAAAAAATCTTAAAAATATTCCACTTAAATGAGTTAAAGACCAACAAATGTAGTGTAAAATGGAACCCTTTATTTGACAAATAGATGACGAATAGAGGTAAATTGAAGGATGTGCCGTTTCCGCTTCATGTAGTTTTGGGATTGCTACATCGCCGGGTGGCTTGTGGGTTCTTCTCGAATGCCAATGATAAATTCTTCAGTTGGTGAACCAATCAAGCCAGCTTTTAGAGCCGTATTTGGGAATTACTTTTTAAAGGTTTACAAATTAATTAGAAAATAAACCTCAAATCAAAGCAGTCGTACTAGACTCATAGTCTTTACAAACATTGGATACTACAGGATTAACAACCAGTCATTGTGCATTTGAACTCATCGGCGTCTATCATAAGCTGTGTATTGCCGACATTTTTACTTTCTAAAGGAGGCAAATGCCTCAAGTAGCCAGTTTGGCTAGAAGAATAGGTATTGCGCTGCACTAGGTTAAAGCCATGTTGTTCCATGAGTCCTGATGACCTAACCAAGTATACGAATTGCCACGAATCTATACAAACGACATCCCAGCACAGATGAACGATCCTTTGTGTACTTGGTATTTCCGCTTCCTATTTTCGTAATTGCTGGCTTATAAAAAAATGATATTTATCAATTAATCGATGAATTCAATGACTAAAACAACTTCAAACTTCTTTTTTAAGTTTGTTAATTCAAGGAAAGTTAAATTATTTTAAACTAAGAAGCCTGCTTTCTACTCAGGAGTATTGGGACACAATTGTTATATAAAAACTGAGGCCTATCTTAAGGCTGAACCCTATATTAGAGTACTATTTACTACTGTATATTTCGAATACAATTGTCTTGTAAAAGGAGCATTGGGACAAAAGAGTTCTATAAAAACTGAGGCCTATCTTAAGACTGAACATTATATTAGAGTCCTATTTACTACTGTATATTTCGAATACAATTGTCTTGTAAAATCTAAAGCCTATCTTAAGGCTGAATACTATATTAGTTTGCGAGTACAAGTATTGTACAAAAATTTGCCTTAAAAATACCTTCTAAACAATATTCAAACAAACATTTTTTTACCTTTATCAGCCGCCCTTAAAGTATGCTTTAAAATCTTATAAAATGCTCATCCCTTTGATCATACAACAAACATGATTTCTTTCCATTGCAACACCTTTTCATTTTGAGAGAAGGAATGCATTAAAAAAGCAATAAAACATAATAATTTGTTTTGATTTGTATGATAGCATGGCATTCAATTCAAATCCCTATTCAAAATATACACACTAAAAACAAAAAATAACTCAAGTATCCACCCCTTGTCCGTGTACTCACACAACAATCTTGTTAAATTGAACTTTTAAGCCTTTAATTGTTAAACCATATTTAATAACCGAGAAAAAAAGAGAGGAGGCAGCCAGCCAGCCATACAAGAGGCGAACGGCAACTATAGAAAAACTTCAATTAACTTTAGACCACTTAACAGTTAAAGGTAGGAATGCAGTATGCAAACCAACTGTAATGCCTATACATACGTATACCACTGACCATAACAGTTCAAACTTTTGGGTGGCAGAAAAACCAATTTTTTCCCCAAATTTTTTCTTTTCAAAGATAAAAACCAGCAAAACAAGCCTAAAAATATACGAAATCTGGTGTGTTTTTTTTTTCTAAGAGGAGGAAAAAATTTTATACAGAGCCACACACAGCATATAAACTGTTGGTGTATAGAGGCCTTGGTAATCAAACTAAAAGGTATGGAATCTATAAAAAATGAAATCATAACTCTTTACTCTTGCAATTGAGTAGCATAGGCATCAAGCCAGAGAATAGGCACACTACAGTTTAGAAAGGAAATAATAAAATTGTTTGAACAATTCAGCATCATGGTGAAAGGAAAATACTGACAGTTTTCCATAATTTCTTATTTAGAAATATAATTTGATAAAAGCTCAAGCAAAAAATACTGACAGAGTTTATTTACAAATTCCTTATTCTATAAAAAACTATTGCCTACATTTAGGCATTTGCTAAAGACGCTGACAGCTTTCGCATGGCTTGTAAAACAGTTCATTTTCAGGATCTTCATTTTAAATAAAGCTGCCTATTTTCAGGATCTTCTCACAGTGCTTCAAATATGTATCTATCTCAAAATACCAAAAAATTGTTGCCTATTGTTAGGCATGCTCAGCATGGTCACTGAAATATACACTGCCAGCGTTCGAATCAAACACTCACTTTTTCAATTTATTTCTAAATATTTTTATTTCATAGCATATTATAAAAAATGTTGCCTACTTTTAGGTTTTTCGAAATCAATATAGATGCCCAGCATTGCCATTGAAGTATACAATGCCAGCGTTTGAATCAAATACTGAATTTTTTCAATTTATTTCCAAATTTTTTTCATTTCATAGCATTTTCTATAAAAAAATGTTGCCTACTTTTAGGTTTTGCGAAATCAATATATATGCCCAGTATTGTCACAGAAATAAATACTATCAGCGTTTGAATCAAACACTGACTTCTTCAATTTATTTCCAAATTTTTTCATTTCATAGCATCTTTTAAAAAATGTTGCCTACTATTAGGTTTTTAGAAATTAATATTTATGCCTAGCATTTTCACAGAAATATGTATAGACTGCCAGCGTTCGAATCAAACACTGACTTTTTCAATTTATTTCCAAACTTTTTTCATTTCATAGCCTTCTATAAAAATTTTTTGCATACTTTTAGGTTTTTCGAAATCAATATACATATATGCTTAGCATTGTCACAGAAATATGTATAGACTGCCAGCGTTCGAATCAAACACTGACTTTTTCAATTTATTTAAAAAAAAATTCCATTTCATAGCATCTTCTTTTTAAAAATGTTGCCTACTTTTAGGGTTGGTTAAATACTTAAATGCTTATACCATAAGTTCTAGTCCATATTCATAGTTGGAAAGTTATTTTGTTTGCAATTCTACAATTCCAAATCCATTGCCTACTTTTGGGCATTGAGTAGCATACCATTTTGGGTGTGCGTGAACCCATAAAACCCCTTCACTTGCTTTATGACAAAAAAAAAACAGAAAGAAAAACGAATTTAAACTCATGTAAAATTGCAGTTAGAGCGACTAAATACCAGAGGTTAGTTAAATTGTTGTAACACCAAAAAGGGGGGGAAAGAAGAGAACATGTAAAGATTGAAAAACTCAAAACTGAATGCAATCATCATCGTCGCCGGCATTCAAAGCAAATAATAAACAAACAAAAGCATTGAATAAGCAAAGCAATGAAAAGAAAGTACCTATGGCGGCCGCCAATAGAAAAGGTGTCCAAGGGTTAAAAAACAACAAAACAAAGCAAATCTCATGAATATGGTAAAAATAGTTGGGCATACATTTAGGCGCTCAATAAAAAAAAAAACAATTTTAATGGCGTGTTTTTTTCGATTTTCTTGTAAAGAGACTTATAATCGATAAGTGTTAAGCAATAAAAACAAAAAAAAATCGATAATAATTGTTTGGTTTTCCATTTTTTTTTTTATTTTGATTTCTTATATATAGAGCACGTAGTTATGATTTTTCATTTCCTTTGGGGGTAGAGCTGCATGACGATTAAGGCAAGAAACTTCATTAATTTCTCACCAACTTTTCCACCTTCTCCTAGAAGGAGTATAAAACTTCCTTTTTACAAAATTTAGATTGTGTTCTATTTTCGTCTTATGCCCCTACTCTTATAAGTTTTTCTTGTTTCTTTTGCTTTTAAGGATAGAAAGGTGAAGTTGTAATGCAAATTAAAACGCCTGAGTTTTTTTTTTTGCTGGATTTTGTTTGTCAATTTTCATTCCCACTTTATTGAAGTGGTCTTATAAGATAGGAGAACACTAGGCCCAGAGTCCCAAAAACACAGAGAGAAAGATAACATTTTGGTACAGAGATAGGATATGCATTAATCAATTGAAGTCGTTTGACCTCACATAACACGATGATCCAGAAATAATTGTCTTGTTAAACCGATTCAGCATCAGAGGTTCGGAAATAAAACGTGACTTCCTTGGAATCATGCTGAAACCCTGTCTGAAAGTTCACTGAATTTTGAATCGAATCGATACAGGGTAACCACAGCTTCATTACACTAACAAGAAAGGGTGAACCAAAGCAGATCAGTCTCTACAGAGTTAGAAACGGCTAGGTTAGAGGACGTGTACTTGTCAATTAAGACAAGCACAGTACCCGGAGGTCGAATTGACTCATTGTACAACGTCCTAGTTTCTCACACCACTTATGTTGTGTGTGTTAATTTTATACATGAGTGTCGGGGGACCTACAGTTTAAAGTCGACTCCGAGCGACAGATTTTTGAGAAACTTTTTCATGGCAATTTTATTTTTATTCTCAGAGTTTTTGCCAGAAATCTGCTGAGAGGAAGTCGCCTAAGAAATACTTTTTGTATTTTGTCTTGATGTCTGGCCTGGGGCTCGAACCCTGGCTTTAAGTCTAATAAGCCAACACACTACCTACTAGACTACGGCTACTTCATCCAGTTTACTAGTGAAGCAACATTTGTGTATGACAACTTTTGTTAAGCACTGTAACAAGAACAATTTCAACTACTATTACAGCAATGCTTAGTTTTCCTTAAAACAATTTAAAAAAAAGGAAGAAAAATTGAAAAAGAAAACTCCAACTGATGAACGAATGCCTGTCTATCTCATGGTTTTTTTTTTCACTGGCTTTGTAAGCAATAGCATGAGAACAAGAACAAGCAGAAGAAGAAGAAGAAGAAGAATCAGTAGAAAAATAGCGAAAGAAAAACGTCAACAAAAAAGCGGGCCCTTGTCTTAAAATTCACATCCAAAAAAACCTAAAAGGGGACCCCTGTATACGAGAAATTTTCCCCAATAACAACGGCAACACATTTTCAGTTTTTCACAAATGAAAAAACAAAACAAACAAAATTGCATAGAAAAGTGGTAAAGAAAAGCTAAAGTAAAGCAGAAGCAGAATTAAAAATAGAAGAAGAAGGGTGGTTAAGCTATGGACTTGTTATCTTAAAGGGTAATGCGAACATACGTATGTACGTATGTACGTACGTTGGCTTCCCTTTAATATCAAGAGTTCATTTAGTTTGTAATTTTTCCATTCTTTTTTGGTCTGTTTTCCGATATACTCGTACAACGCAGGCAGTGTTTCGTCTTTATCTTTTCCATTCGAGTTTTTCTAGTTTTTCTTCTTCTTTTCTGTTTCAGTTTTTAGGTTCATCAAGATGATGATAATGGCGATAGTCATAGAAAAAGCATAAGACTGTCGTAGAGTATGGTCTAGAAGCAGGGTGTGTAAAGAAAAGAGAAAATTTTAAGCAAATAAAGGCCTCTTGGAGGCAGGAAGAGATTAATTTTTACGCCATAAATTTTCATAAATTTTAGGCTTTAAGAATACATAGTTAAGAAGGCAAATCTATATCCTATGTAATGGACTTCAATAAAATAAATGTGCTGAGGACCTTTAAATAATTTGTTCAAGAATTATGGATCATAATTTCATTTCTGTTAACTGATCAGACAACATTTAGCAAGCGTTTCCTCCTGTAATTTTGTTTTCATTATCAGTTTGTCAACTTCTAGAATCTTACTGTTGATTTGTTGTTGTAATGCTTTCCTGTTCAATCATTTGTACAATTGTTGTGTAGCTTTGTTATTGTAAATTGATTTCTACAGAAGAGCCTTCTTTGTTAGGCTTAATTGACTTTCATTTAGAATACCGGCCGTATAACACGACACATTGTTCCCTCCGAGCACTCCTTCATACAACCTGATTCTAAGTGGAACCACAACTTAGCCCTGTTGGGAGAATTTAAGTATGTATTCTAAGCAGGCAGGGTCTTAGAATATGGCGGTCTACATAAACGGTTGTAAACTTGTGAAAGGCTAAGGAATTTTTTCCAAAAGGAGAATCTTACAATATCTCTTATCCTTTCTGATGACTGTGGTATTTTTCAGGAACAAACTTGTGGAAATTGTGAGTAAAGGTTAGGTTAGAGGACGTGTACTTGTCAATTAAGACAAGTACAGTACCCGGAGGTCGAATTGACCCATTGTACAACGTCCTAGTTTGTGTGTGTTAATTTTTTATACATGAGTGGCAGGGACCTACAGTTTAAAGTCGACTCCGAACACCAAATTTTTGAAAATCTTTTCATGGCAATTTTATTTGAACGCTCAGAGTTTTTACCAGAAATCTGCTGAGAGGAAGTCGCCGACGAAAAACTTTTTGTATTTTATTTTGATGTCTGGCCTGGAGCTCGAACCCAGGCTTTTGCGACTAATAAGCCAACACACTACCTACTAGACCACGGCGACTTCTCCCTTATCCAATCTGATTACAAGTGGAACCACAACTGAACCTTAGCCTTGTTGGGACAATTTAAGTGTGAATTCTAACCAGAGAGGGTCTTAAAACATGGAGGTTTTAAACTTGGAAAAAACTGTGGAATTTTCTCCAAAAGGAGAATCTTAGAATATCTCTTATCCTTTCTGATGACTGTGGTATATTTCAGTAACAAATTTGTGGAAATTGTGAGTAAAACAGCTTCACATTTTATTGAATCCACCATTTCTCACAGCCAAGCAAGAAACAGGTCTGTTTCGGTTATGGCTGTCTTGTAAAAACTGGTTTGCACATGCCCTTACTACCTTCTCTGTCTAATATGGGTTCTTGATTACAGGATTATCCTCTGGTAGCTATTGGACTTGCTGCAGCAGGCACACTCCTAGGGAATACGAATCTATATAGGGCAACACATAAACCGGTTACTTAAAACCGGTTACTTAAAGCAGCCATAACACATTAGAATTCCAAGAGAGCCATGGGCTTAGACCTGCCATCACACACTGGCTCTATTAAGTCATAGAGAAGGCGACCATACCTTACAGTGCTCACCTTTAGTGGACGGTGAGAAAATGCCATTGTCCCGCCTGACTCGTAGAAAGAATCCACAGGTAGTCAGTTATCCAAGCCACTTACCTAACTTAACTTATCATTACAACCCTGTAGCCAAGATTACAACCTAGCTTTTCACTTCAACCATAGCGCGTGAGTTAATTTTAACCATAAGTGTCGCAACCTGCAGTTTAACATAGACTTTGAAGGCTTTCTTGTTTTATTGCCACACCCATGGGTCCTAAATTGGATAGGAAAGCTAATAAGCTATTAAATGGGATCCTAGAAATATTTTTACCACTTTATCTCACAGGTCATTGATTGAGGACACAGCAAGTATTGCCTGACTCCAAAGATACTTCACTTATTTGGGCACTTTTTATCGTTGGTCTAATGAAGCTATCGTTACTGCAGATATCGGATAGATCACTTAGTTAAGTTAATTGGTTATTACAACCCTTTAGTCAGGATAACAACCTAGCTGCGCACACTATCCATGTGGTGTAGAATAATTTTATTCATGAATGGAGGTTCTTTATACAGTTTGAAGTTGACTACAAACGACAGATTTTTTCCTTAGTCTTCGATGAAGTGCCTCATGTGGTATAACAAAAAGGCCGCTATCGGTGCTATTAAAAAAAATCGTAGATTTAGCAAAGCAGCTGCTTCCTCTTATCTGAACCTATCTATGTAGTACAGTGGTCGACAAAAGTATTACTATTTTATTTTATTATAAAGAAATCTGTGACCGATAAATTTTGTCGTTAGTTTCCGAGGTGCTATCAGAAAATCATTGACTTAACAAAGTAGCTGCTTCCTCCTATCTGATCCTAACTAGTACAGTGGTCGACAAGTATAAGCATTTTATTTTATTATAAAGAATTCTGTGTAGTAAGTAATAAGATTCCATTTAGGGAAATGTAAAGAAAATGGCTTCCTTATTACAGTGACTAACAAAACCAAAATTAAATTTTTAAGTTTTAAAATTTTTTTGTTTCATTAATTTTCAAACAGACTGTATTAATTTTAACTAGAGGTTCCAGTATGTATGCATGTACAGTTAGCTACCCATTATATTTAATGTTCTTACATTCGTTGTTGTCTTTGGATTTTCATATTTGAATGCAAAGACCCATGCTTGTCTATTACAATTGCTAACCAGAGTTGGGAGGTTTGAATTCCTTTACATTTCTATTTCAATTCATGACTACTTTTGGTTCCCTTGTTTTTTTTTTTTGCTTTATTTTAAGTTTGCCTTCGCCATTTATGATGAGAAATAAAGGGAGCAGGAGAGAGAAAAAAAAGAAATAATTTTTTTGAAATGAAGTTATTCTACAGGAAACAAACAACTGCTAGTCAGTATAACTACAACAGCAACAACAACAACAACTATAATAAGAAATAGAAAAAGAAAGCAAAAAAAAAATTGAAGGAATATTGCAATTTCGTTGAGTACTTGTACTCCTACGTTGGATGTTTTCAAGTGAAATAGAAGGAAGGAACAACAGAAAAAAATTGTTCTTTGGCTTGCAAAAGTAGCAGCACAATTTTTTGTAGTCTTACCCCCTTTGAAATAAAAGGGGGGATCTGTTTGTATTTTTCTGTTTTTTTTTTTAATAATTTTCTTCATTTTCATAGTTCTGTGTGTGTACGTGTGTGTGTGTGCGTATTACTAATGAATTTCTGCCTCATTTTGAGTACAACCATTCGAATAGGAAATGGGTGGCAAGGGGTAGGGCATAACCCAGCCGCACATATTTATAATTCTAGAAATGCTACGTCCTTAGTCCGTGAACAGAAAAAACGGCGAATTTTTTCCATTTTTTTCCATTTTGTTGTTGTTGTATTATTAAGCAGGCAAACAATTAGTGTGTCTTAAAAATGAAGAAGTCTAAGGGAATTGTTACAATAAAGCAGCACAAACGCAATGCAAGGCAAGGCAAGGCATGGCAAGGAACTGAAACGAAAATTATGAAAATTGTAACACAGCAACAACAACAACAATAACAACAAAGAAGAAATAAAAGGTCCCATTTTGTTTATTAAAGTTTTAAGCAGAGATTTTGTATGGAGTTTCAGGCAAATCCGTAAAATTTTTGAGAGAAATTAAACTCTTGAAATACGTTAGAAAATGAATTTAATTGATTTAATTAAAAAAAATTAATTAAAACAATTAAAAATTAATTAAAATGTAGGATTTTAGCAAATATTAGAAGTCCACAGCGACTAGTAGGTAGTGTGTTGGCTTATTAGACGTGAGTGAAGCCAAGGTTCAAACACTAGGTCAGACATCAAAGCGAAAATATGAAAAAAAATATTTCTTTGGCGACTTCCTCTCATCAGATTTGTGGCGAAAACTAAAAATAAAATTGCCAATTAAAATTTCTAAAAAAAATCTGTCGTTCGGAGTCGTCTGTAGGTCCTGCCACACATGTAAAGGGTATTTTTTATAGAGGTATAGAACTTTAAGTTGCAATAAAACAACGATGGATTATTCGATTGACGTGAATTTCATTTATCCGAAAGATAATCTTGTGGCATTACATTTTAAATATGATTTCTGGCATATGACCGCCACGGCTGGCGCGGATGTAGTCCAATCTGGACGTCCAATTTTCGATGACTTTTTCCAACATTTGTGGCCGTATATCGGCAATAATACGGCGAATGTTGTCTTCCAAATGGTCAAGCGTTTGTGGCTTTACCGCATAGACCAATGACTTTACATAGCCCCACAGAAAGTAGTCTAGCGGTGTTAAATCACAAGATCTTGGAGGCCAATTCACAGGTACAAAACGTGAAATTAGGCGGTCACCAAACGTGTCTTTCAATAAATCTATTGTGGCACGAGCTGTGTGACGTGTTGCGCCGTCTTGTTGAAACCACATCTCCTTGACATCATGGTTATTCAATTCAGGAATGAAAAAGTTTGTAATCATGGCTCTATACCGATCACCATTGACTGTAACGTTCTGGCCACCATCGTTTTTGAAAAAGTACGGACCAATGATTCCACCAGCCCATAAAGCGCACCAAACAGTCAGTTTTTCTGGATGTAACGGTGTTTCCACATACACTTGAGGATTACCTTCACTCCAAATGCGGCAGTTTGCAATTGTTGACGTAGCCATTCAACCAGAAGTGCGCTTCATCGCTAAACAAAATTCGCTTATGAAAATCGGGAACAACGGTAATCTCGTTTTGGGCCCATTCGACGAATCTACGCCTTACTTAATGATCGTTTGGCTTCAAATCTTGCACGAGTTGGATTTTGTAAGCCACGCAAACCAAGATCCTTGCGCAAAATCTTCCATAAAGTGGATGGACACAGATTCAATTCCTGTGCTCGATGGCGGATACACTCATTCGGGTCTTCCTCAATGCTACGCTCTACAGCACAGCAATAGCTTCTTCTGTACGCACCGTACAGCGTCTCTGGGGATGCGAGTTATCAATAAGAGTAAACGTGGTGCGAAAACGTTCCATGGTTAATCGAATTAACTGCTCTGATGGACGATTCTGTCGACGATAAAATGGACGTACTGCGCGATACGTTTTCCGCACAGAACCATTATTTTCGAAATAAAATTGCACTATTTGCAAGCGTTGTTCAGGCGTGAGTCTATTCATGATGAATTGCCAAACCAAACTGAGAAGAAATCACTTGACAGCTGTTAAATCGGTCGCCATCTCGAAAAGTAATGCCAACTTAAAGTTCTATACCTTTATAAAAAACACCCTTTATAAAAAAAATTAACGCACATAACATAAGTGGTGTGAGAAACTAGGTTGTAATCCTGACTAAATGGTTGTAATGACCAATTGTATGTATATATGTATGTATTAGGTGTACATTGTGAATATTGGCCGTTGTTAGCTTCAAACTCTTCTCATTTATTAACACATATGGCTTTCGCTCCGTAAGAACTGCTTTTTCTTTTAAATAACCTGTTCCAAGCTGAAGCTTATTCCAGTCAAAGTATTCTTCTTTAATCGAAGTGATTGCTAATTGAATATAGCCTGGTCAGGACTATTTTCTAAATATTTTCTAATTGTTATGGCAACATATGATCAACCATTCTACAGTGTAATATCACAGCATTTCGTCTCGTGACATTGAATATTACATGCATGTGCAGAGATCACTCTGTTGTGCGAAACTAAAATTATTTATCAACGACTTTATCGGGGTGTGTGCTAGGTCAAAGCAATCGTTATGGGGGAATCCTATGAGATGCCATCATCACTATACGCCTCCCCAGTTCACTTCACATTCCTTCAATTCCTATAAGCCGCTAGCACAACCACATGCTCCTCTACAGCCTTTAACACCATTCGGTAGTGGTCTTAGTCCAATTAACGAATTCCTTTCTGTCAACAGTCTTGTGGCAAAATTTTAGAGAAAATAAATTTGCCATGAAATGTTTTTCAAAAAAACTGTAGGTCCCCGTCACGTAAAATTAACTCACACAATCTGGGGAATCACCATAATGAGCAAAATAAACTTATAAAACCGAAGTTAAGTTGGCCTTCCTTTAAGGAGGAACACCAATAGCATTACAAATATGCCTTTAGGATTTAAATTCCAAGACTCAACAGCTTGTGGTTGATCAGAGATTACTTGCAAATACAGTATACCCCGAGTGTACTGCAGTCTTACGCAGGAAAACCCAAAAAAGTAACACTGGAAATCTAGAAAGCATGGTGGTGCTTTATGGAAGACACCACCAAGAAGGACAATGGAAAATAATGTTTCTTATGATATTCTTGTTGGTTTTGTTCCAATGCTCGCTTCAACCGTTCGGTACAGATCATTTGTGATTGTCTGGCTCGATTTTACACACATAATTGGTCATTACAACCCCTTAGTTAGGATTACGACCTAGTTTCTCACACCACTTATATTGTGTGTGTTAATTTTATGCATGAGTGGCGGGACCTACAGTTTAAAGTCGACTCCGAACGACAAATTTTTGAGAAAATTTTTCATGGCAAATTTTTATTTTAACACTCAGAGTTTTTGCCAGAAATCTGATGAGAGGTAGTCGCCGAGGAAATATTTTTTTTTCATATTTCATTTTTGATGTCTGACCTGGGATACTAACCCGGGCTTTACGAATAGTAAGCCAACACACTACCTACTACACCACGGCGACTTCGTCACTCATGTATAAAATTGACACACACAGCATAGGCGGTGTGAGAAACTAGGTCGTAATTCTGACTGAAGGGTTGTAATGACAAATTATGTATGTGTGTATTGGGTTTATATAGGAAGTATTGGCCATTATTAGCTCGAAACTTTTCCTATCACATGTGACTTCCGACCCCAAGAAGAACTGCACATGTTTAAACATTAAATATTTTTTTAATATTTGGATTTGCTTGAGTGATCGGCAACACCAAAAATTTTTGAAAATAAATTAATTGAGCTGTAATGGATTTTATTTTTGTGGTCAAATTTTATTGTCAAAAATGTTTAATTAATTGAATATTGAAGAAAAATTTTAATGAAAAAAAATCTAATTAAATATCTACGCCTTAAAATGGTAATTTTCAATATTTGCCATAGTGACTAATACTATAACAACAATTCTTTTTTAAAATTAATGATTTCTTAACAAAATACTGTCTACAGAGTATTCATCACCTTTCAAAAAAAAAAAAAAGTTCTGAGCAGTATCCGGGCACTTGAAACACTCTAAAACTCAAAATCTGTACCACAATTTTTTTTTTATTTTTAGGGTCTTAAGCCTTTGTTTTTTGAGATTTCAAAAAGTTTGATTTCAGTATTATTACGAAAATGAAAAATTTTGCTTTTACAACGCTTAACATTAAAATTATAAACAAAAGTTACAAAAACAAAACAATGCAGTAAACAAACCTGTTTACTTAATATAACAACAACAAACACCAGCATAAAGAAATGGTACGCAAGTAAACAAAAATACACCAACGGCACTAGAAGAATAAATGTAAACAACGATGTTTACATTTATACAGATTTATCAAGAACATTCATCAGACTGATTACCCTGCCGTATAAAAGGCAAAGCAAAGCAGGCGAGTGAATTAGTTAGTGAAGTTCAATCAGTCTTGTGTGAAGACGTGGTGTGTTTTAAGACCTCCATTACAACGACCTATCAAACAATTGTTTAGTAATTGTTATTGTTTATGCAAGGGGTATAAACAGAGGAAAAACAAAGAAAATGTATGTGATTAATTCTTGCCCTTTGGAAACTGTGACTACATTTCTTGATTTGGGAGTATTATTGGATATGAAATTGTCTTTTGAGATCATATTAGTATGATGATTGGCAAAGCTCGAGCTGTTCTTGGTTTTGTGAAAAGATGGGCTAGGGAATTCATTGATCCTTATATAACAAGACTGCTATACATTTCACTTGTTGGATCTATTTTGGAGTATGCGTCTATTATTTGGAATCCATACTATCGTTGTCATAGTAATTCAATAGAGTCTGTGCAGAAGCAATTTTTATTATTCTGTTTACTTGGCTTGGGATGGGATTGTGCCAATGGGTTTCCGTCATATGAGGCTAGATTAGGTTTAATAAAACTTCCAACTTTATAACGTAGAATGGCTGTTTTAGGGGTTTGTTTTGTTTTTAATCTGGTTAAAAGTGATACCTATTCTGAGTTTTTGCTTTGTTACCTGAATTTCAGTATTTCAGCAAGATTTTCATGGCACTATCGTCCTCTTTCTTTAGATTTTTATAGAACGAACTTTGGATGTGATTTTCCTTTTCGTCGCTTATGCAATGATTTTAACTTATATTATGATTTTATTGATTTTAATTGTAGTGTTTGTAATATAAAACGTAGCTTATATGCTGGCATTAACTTGTAAATTATTATATAAAAATCTATTTTAGTTCTTGTCATAGGTTTATTGTTACTTTATTCAAATTGTGATTAAGTTATGTAGCTGATTTATGTTCTCGTTGCCCTTACTTTTCCCTTACCCACTACAGACCGGACTGTAGTGTGTACGTGTCCCTACGTAATGGGGACGAGCCCTCCGCGGTCTGGTGAGGGTGGGTTAGTGTGAGGCCGGGGACGTTCGATAAAAAAAAGCAATTGTTGTTGTTTACATCAAGTTGTGAACACTGGCACACACATTATTGTGCAAATAATAAAGAATTTTAATTAAAACTAAACACAAAGTTATTTTATATTTCATTTGCAATCTACGAGCTCATATTTTAAACGTTTTTAAAAGGTAAAAACGTAACAATATTAAATATTTAGGTATTTAAGTTATTTAATTTATAATTTATTTTAAAAAAAAATGTGCCAAAATTGTTATATGTTTTCTAAAGTGATAAAAAAATGCTACCTGTGGTTTTGAGTAGCTTAACTAATTTTATTCTTAAATTTTAATAAACAAAATTAATAGCATCACAGTGTTAAGAATTTATTTATTCGATTAACCGGTTTTTGTAACTTAAGTCCATAATGATGTTTCATAAGCGAAATTGAAATTGAAGAAAAAAGAAAACATTTACAAACTGGGCTGGTATAATATAATCGGGTATTCTAAGCAGAATGTGGAAATTATATTAAATTGGGGTGCTGTGGTAGATTAGAGGGTAGTGTGCTAGACTATTAGCGTGAGGGTCGTGGGTTCGATTCCCACCAGAGACTCTGGTCTGTGACACTATACCGAGCATATAGTCAAATTACTCCGCTCGTATATAATTAAAATATAATTTGTAATTGTATTGTAATTGATAAATAAATAAATTGAATTGAAGATATCAGCTGTTTTTGGATAGTCTTCCTTGCTTGTCCGGTTTTTAAGCCGACTTCCATTTGAACACATACTTTATGGCAACACTATTAAAATTCTTTTTTATTCTAATTTCAATTTTAATTTCATGCTTATGTCATATTTTAACGTATAATTAAACCCAAATATAAACAAATTGTTTGCTGTTGTTGTTAGAAAGGTAGAAAGAAGTATTTCTAAGACGATTAATCATACTTTGTTTTTAGAAATTTGACCGAAAAAAAAACATCAGAAATACAAATCCAGTAACAGAAAAATAAAAAAATTAAAAATAAAAATCATCAATTCAAAAATGTATTTAAAAAAAATAATATTGAAAATAAGCTAACAAACATTTTGACCTGTACTATTTAAATTGAGTGAATAGACAAATTTTATAAACCTTACTTTGCATCTTATGTTTTACACCCATATGTGTTCTCAATATTCTTTAATATTGTTCATCTTTCCCTCACGTTTCGCGCTTATTTCATTTAGTGTGGAATGTCTCCTTTGACTAATTAAATGTTACCACACAGTTTAACAGATCTTGTTCACTGATTGATTTAGCATTTTTAAATAATATTACAAAAGATTTAGTATCTGAACAAAGCATAGCGCCTTATGCTGCAAATCGGTTAATGTTTACAGTCAACCCTCCTATAACGCGGCGAGTGCGTACCGTGTTGTATGGAAACTGCGCTATAAGAAACTCGGATTTAATCGTACAAACCAGGCTAATTTGTAGCGCGTTCTATGGAAACCGTCTACCGCGTTGTATGAAAACCGCGCTATAAGAAACTCGGAAATAGTACAAGTCACATCATTCGTACCGCGTTATATGGAGACCAAGACAAGATGAATTATAAATTATTTTTATTGAATTAAAGAGTTCAGATAAGGATTGATAAAAAAATGAAACAAAAACTAATCTAAAAGACTGTTATCCAACAAAAATAAGAAAGACTTTTGTAAAATTATGTAATTTTCAACATTCATCCTCACTGTCAGATACGAGTTGCAGAAAAATTTTTAGAAAGACTTGGTCACCAGCAAAATGTATGTATTGTGAAAGAGCTCTGAGATGACTGAAACCGATGTCGTAGACGGCTATGAAATATGCGGGCATGTTTATATAAACATGTTGTTTATATATCTCGGCTGTGCTTTTGCATCGAAAATAAAACTGATATTAAACCATCTTACAATATCCAGTTAGTAGAGTCACTCATAGGCTGTGCAGAAGGAACTTATGGGATGTTGTTGAACGGAAACCGCGCTATAAGACTACTGGGTTATAGGAGGAATGTCGCAATTTCAGCTTCGCGTTATATGGAAACCGTGTTCTGAGAGTACCGCGTTATAAGAGGGTTGACTGTACTGCGATTTTATTTCTACTTCGGTTGATGATGTGCTTTTTCTCATTACATGACACAAGTATTCTCTTGCAAAGTGCATCGCGCTCTTCTTCCATTTTATGGTCAATTTAATCGAGCCACTGAAGCGGCTATTCGGGCTATTGTGACTACATTTCGCATCAAATTCACATTGTTGGGGACATTAAACCACCAACACGCTTACGTAGAGTGCGAACTGAAGAAAATATCGCAGCTGTATCGGCCAGTGTTAATGATGACCTTGAATTATCGATTCGTCGCCGTTCGCAGCAATTGGGCCTCTGTTACTCAACAACGTGGAAAATTTTGGGGAAGGGTTTAGGTGTGAAGTCTTTCAAAATACAGCTGGTGCATGGCTTGAAGCCGAACGACCTATCGCAACGTAGAATTTTTGTTGAATGGGAAGTCTTGGAAAGTTGGCCGAAGATCCACTTCTTTATCGAAAAATTGTGTTCAGCGACGAAGCTCATTTTTGGCTCAATGGATACGTAAACAAGCAGAATAGTCGATTTTGGAGTGAAGGTCAGCCAGAAGCAATGCAAAAGCTACCAATGTATCCAGAAAAAGTCACAGTTTGGTGCGGTTTATGGGCTGGAGGCATCATTCGACCGTACTTCTTCGAAGATGCTGCGAATCGTAATGTAACTGTGAATGGTGAGCGCTACCGTGAGATGATATCCAACTTTTTTTTGCCCAAAATGCAAGAGCTTGACTCGCATGGCATATGGTTTCAACAAGACGGTGCCACATGCCACACAGCACGCGTAACAATGGACTTATTGAGAGGCAAGTTCGGTGAACATTTTATTTCACGTTCGGGACCGGTCAATTGGCCGCCTAGATCGTGCAATTTAACGCCTTTAGACTATTTTTTGTGGGGCTATGTTAAAGCTCATGTCTATACAGACAACTTTGCTTCAATTGACGCATTGGAAGACAACATGGAAGCATTTATTCGTGAGATACCGGCCGAAATGTTGGAAAGAGTGTGCCAAAATTAGACTAAGCGGATGGACAATTTAAAGCGCAGTCGCGGTCAACATTTGCATGAAATAATCTTCAAATATTAAATTATATGGACCGTACTATCGATTCAAATAAAGATTTCATGCATTTTTCTGAATTTTATGTGTTTTTTTTTTCTTTTGAAAAAAATGTCAGAGACATCCATCGTAATGTGGTTACATAATCTAATAATAATGTCATCTCATATTAAAATAATATAACACATACATACATACATAATTGGCCATTACAACCCTTCAGTCAGGATTACGGCCTAATTTCTCACACCACTCATGTTGTGTGTGTTAATTTTATACATGAGTGGAGGGGACCTACAGTTTAAAGTCGACTCCGAACGACAGATTTTTAAGAAACTTTTTCATGGTAGGCTTATTTACTCTCAGAGTTTTTGCCAGAAATCTGCTGAGAGGAAGTTGCCGAAGATATTTTTTCTTTCATATTTCGTTTTGATGTCTGGCCTGGGGTTTGAACCCTGGCTTTTCGTCTAATAAGCCAACACACTACCTACTAGACTACGGCAGCTTATGTAAAGTTACTCAGCAGTTAAGTCGAACGCCCGTCAGAATTTTTCAATGACAGAAAACACTTCAAAATTAGTAGCCTTCAAGGAGAGCCCATGGTCATCAAGGCGTATTTCTTTATTGTTATGAAAGAGCAGCCTATTCAAAATGTAGGCAACTGACATTTCATTTTCGAGCTTTTCGACATTTGCACCTTTTAAATCGGAACATGTTTGTAACAGTCTACCAGTTTATTATTCTAATCTTACTTTATATTTATTAATTAATTACAATACAATTTCAAATTATATTCTAATTATATACGAGCGGAATAACTTGACCATATGCTCGGTGTAGTGTCACAGACCAGAGTCTCTGTTGGGAATCGAAACCACGACCTACACGCTAATAGTCTAGCACACTACCCACTAGACTACCAGGGCACCCTAATCTTACTTTATAGAGTACATATAATCTACCATAAAGGAAAATATTACTTTTTTTATACAATTCACAGAAAAAAAATTTTGCTGGGTTACTGATGATTAGTTTATAATCTTTAAAGGCACTGAAAGAGATGCACAATTTATTTACGAATAGATTCATAATTATTTTGTTATTAAATCCGTTAAAGGTTCTCTCCAAATTGAACACAGATAACCTCATTAATAATGAGAAAAAATAATAAAAAAATTTTAAAAAATATGGGGAAAAAAATAGAAAACATTTCTAGGTATTCATGTAGTTAAGATCACATAAAACGAATTCCGAATTCAAATTCACACACAGCAAAGTACGGCTTATCAGTAAGATTTAGAATTTTTAGAAAAAAAAAGAACTCAAACACACAAACACAGATACAATTTTTATAAATTGTCTTGAAATAAGAAGAAATTATTGAATGAAACGAATTTAGTTTTTGAATAAACGCCAACGAATTAAGACGCGCTTAAAAGAGAAGACATTGAAGACGAGAATTTTTATTTTTGTGGTGAAAAGAAAAAAGAATTTTTAAAAAGAATATTTCTGTTGAAAATATGGGAAATATTAAACATGTTTTTAAAATATTATTAGTGGTGCAGGTAAACAAATTAAAAAATAAAAAAAAATTAAACTTTAAACATTAAGCATGAAAGCTTAAAAAAACTTATTTCTTGGAATTTCTTAGTGTAATTCGGTGAATCATTTAAAAACATAAAAAAAATTTAAATAAATAATTTCCAAAGAAATAATGTTGTGAAGTTATAACGTTTTTTTTTTTGCAACAAATTATGGAAATTTTTTTCTACAACTTACGGAAATTTTTTTTAACAAGAAAATATTTCGAGGAAATGAACTCAAGATGAAAAACTGTTTGTGATTTTGAATAATGAACAGAAATTTAAAAACTCCTTTAGCAAGTGCATAATATTTTAATAAAAAAAGAAAAAAAACATGGTGTCACAGGCCTCAAGATCACCTTGTGATAAAAAAAATTAAAAAAAAATATTTTCTCCTCAATTACATTTTTTTTTTGCATAGAAAAACAAAGGATTCCTAAAACTTTTTCAAAATATTGTTAAAAACTAACCCAGTCGCCTGCTTTGCCTTGCATTTTATATGGCAACGTAAACAGTCTGTTGAATATTCTTGAAGGCGAATGTTAGTAACTTCGCCTTTTCAAAATCTCTATAAATGTGAAAACAACGATGTATGATAATGAATGTTTCCGTTATTGTTGTTTGTGTACTTTGTTTACATCTATTCTTGTAGTGTTGTTTGTGTATTTTGTTTACATTTATTCTTGTAGTATTGTTTGTGTGTTTTTGTTTATTTGTTTACCATTTTTTTGTGCTGGTGTTTGTTGTTATATTAAGCCATACGATAATTTGTAAACAGGTTTATTTACTGCATTGTTTTGTTTTTGTAGCTTTTGTTTAAAATTTTAATGTTAAGCGATGTAAAAGCAAAACACCAGTATCTAGATTTTCCTCATTTTCGTAACAATATTTTCAAATTTATTCAAAAATCAAACAAATCTTATATAAAAGTATCAGCTTAAAAGGGCCGCTATTCCACAGAGTTTAATTTTAAAAGGAAAAGTAATGAGAAAAGTATATTTGAGCTGAAATGTTGTGATGCACCTTGTGAACTTACTAACTTAATTGATCATTACAACCCTTTAATCAGAATTGCAATCCAACTTCCTGAAAAACCCTGTATTGATCAGGTAGGCCGACCCCCAATAGATGCTGCCACCAATAGCTTGATTAAGTACTGAACTATGCGCGAAAATTTCTATGGATTTGTATATGAGTCTGCCATAGTCTAGTGTGGTAGTGGTGTGTTGTTTTGTTAGATAGGAGTCCGTAGTTCAAATCCCAGCTCAGACATTTCGAAGAAAGAGCATTAAAAACATTTCATTTAGCAAAGCAATATCAGAACCTACATCAAAACCTTAAAGAAGTCAGAGAAACCTATACTGAAAGATCTGGATCCGCAAATGCAAGATCTGGTGCGAAAGGCAGGCATTAGTTCTGGTGATATTGGCTGCCTTCCAAAATGTATCAATACAAAGTCTGTATCCAGTTCTACTACTGTATATAAACAATGTAGATATGCAAAGTAACCAAAGAATGCATCAACTATAAATACGATGCCCGATTGCTTTTTGACGGCGTTAAATATACATATTGACGACGTTTTGAAATGGAATACATTTTGTACAGCGGCATTATGAAACACAATACTTTGTTCAAACACAAAGCAACTAACATTTTGGAAGGCAGCCATTATCAACATCGAGGCGGCATTATAACCACAACCTATAAAATTCATTCAACAGCCATAGTTTATGAGATGCCAACGCAACAGCATCACTATACGCCTCCCTATTTTACGTCACATTCCTTTGATTCCTATAAGCCGCTAGCACAACCACATGCTCCTCTACAGCCTTCAACGCCATTTGGTAGTGGTCTCAGTCCAGTTAACGAATTCCTTTCCGCAGTCTTGTGGCAAAAAATCTAAGAGAAAATAAATTTGCCATGAAAAGTTTTTCAAAAAACTGTAGGTCGCTGTCACTTAAATGCATAAAATTAACGTACAAAACATGGTTGGTGTGACAGCCTGGGGTTTTAATCCTGACTAAAAGATTGTGGCGTAGATATGCTGAAAGAATTCTCTTTACTTTCTTGAATAAGAAGAAAAAAAAGAACTTTAATAGGCCTTTCAAACATATGGTGACAACTGGTCTAAGTACGTGTATGTATGTTTGTGTGTGTACATTTTTAAACCTCAAGGCGCAATTGATAAGATTTGTTTATTCATTTAATAGGGTATGACCTTGAAATAAATAATCGGAAACGAAAAAAAAAACAAATCATTTCTAAGAAGCGCAACAATTTTACAAAGTATTTCGTTTTGTTTTTTCATTTCTTATCTTTCCTATGATCTCAAAACCGGCAGCTTTATAAACCAGAGGCTGATTAAAAACAAAAACGCCGCATTACAGCCGCTAAACTTCAAAAATTCGTATTTATTTCCTGTATGAAATAAAAATTTTAATTAAAAAAAAAACCTTTTTTCTGATTTTAATTGCAGCTCATTGCCTGTTCTTTGGCTCACTATGGCCATCCCGATGCTGAAACCATAGATTTTGGTTCACCCACACAACCATCACGGGATCAAGCTTTAATAGAAGCAGCCATTAAGCGTGGCATGGATGGTGAAGCTGTTGCAGAACTATTGCGCACAAAAAAACCAGTCGTTCGAATTGTTAATACACCAGGCGGTATTACCAAAACCACCACCTATAGCCTAGAAGATGATGGCACAATATCCAGAAAAACCGTTACCCAAACACGTAACCGTTATGTTTATAATTCCGCTAATGTACCCGATTCCATACCCATAGATGAACTACAGAAATCCCCAACAGGCACCATACAACGTACCTTTACCGATGCAGATGGCAATAAAGTTACCCAAACCATAGCCATTGAAAACCCCAAGGCCACAAGTGTTTTAGGGCAACCAGAGCTTACAGGCGACTGGCTTAATAAACCATTTTCCTCCTCATGGCCACAGCCATCTGCCTATGCACCACCAATTTCAAATCCCTGGCTTGCGAGTAACCCTAAACCCCACTCCTATAGTCATAGAACGGTAACACGGACTTTTACGGGACCAAATGGTGAAAAACATACAGTACAGACCACCTCGAATAGTCCAACGCCCACTTTGGAACAGCCGCCAAGACATAAATTTCCTGCCATTGGAGATATTGATTGGCCTACATTAGATGAGCCCAATTGGCCTCATGACTGGAACAGTCCAGATACAGATGATGCCGATGACTGGGTGGTAGTTAATGAAAATCCAAATGTGGAGGCCACCACAAAGAATACATTTGCTTCGTGGACTCCAAAGACATGGGAATGGCCGGAATTTACCACACCCACTACCACCAGTACCACTAGCACCACTACTAGGACAACAACTAAAGCCAAGACGCCCAGACCTTTGCCATCATTAGATGATTTTCTCAAGTCACAATATGGCCGTCCCTCTACAACAACCACAAAAACTGAAACTTTTACATCCACTAATAAAGCCACGCCTACTTATGCCACGCCCTCTTCAACTACCCTAAAACCAAAGGTTATAAATATTGAAGACCTGCCAGTAACTGAGGTTTTGTACAACGGCCAGCCAGCTAATGACAGTGTCATCAAATCTTTACCTGCACACCTAAAGCCAACCATGCCCACAGAGCAGGTATTAAAAATTGAGCACAAGCAACCCGTTGAAGAGAATATTGAGCTGTTTACACCCAAAGTGGAAACCAATATCAGAACCTACAGCAAAACCTTAACAAGCCCGGAGAAACCTACACTGAAAGATTTGGATCCACAAATGCAAGAGGTATTGCGCAAGGCAGGCATTAGTCCTGATGATATTACCAATATCGAGGGAGATACCATAACGAAAACACGTACCGAACCAGATGGCCGCATTGTAACCACAACCTATAAAATTAATTCAACACCCGTAGTGCATGAGATGCCATCACAACAGCATCACTATACGCCACCCCAGTTTACGTCACATTCCTTTAACTCCTATAGACCGCTAGCACTACCCAATGCTCCTCTACAGCCTTTAACGCCATTTGGTAGTGGTCTCAGTCCAATTAACGAATTCTTAGCCAAATTGGGTTTAACGAAATACGATATTATCAGCCGTAATAATCATTACAGCAAGACATTTATCGATGACAATGGTGAGGTTTTAACAGCAACATTTGTATTGAGCGCTCCCAGGCGCATAGGAGCTAGTGAGCAGCCTAAACCTAAACCTTATAAGTGAAGAACGGTTTAAAAATATGCTTTAGATTGTAAGAAAATCCATTTAAAACATTTACAAACTTATTACGAAAAGCTTTAGAAAATTATAAACGAAATATTTAATTTGCCCCTAAAGTATGCTAAAAAAATTTATACATTTTTAATTTATGAAATTATTTTTGTAAAAATACTTCTAAAATGTAAATTGTATATAAGGATTGTTTATTTAATTCAAAAAAAAAATATTTTAAAAAATATTTAAAAAGTTTCAAAAACTTTTTATTGTTTTGGAGGTAAGCCGGAAAGTATGCTTGAATTTTTTATTATAATATATAAATTAGGTTACAATGAAGTGTCCCAAAGCATTAATGAGGCCTTTGCACTGTAAATTTTTAATGGAAAATGCATTTTAAATTATAAATACCATGAGTTTTAGTTTCACATCTTTGGCTTCGAGTTCTACTTGAATAATGTCAGGGGAAATCTTTTGTATGAGTGCCAATGTTTATTTGATTTAAGTCCTTTGGATTAAGGCATAAATCAGTAGCTGTAATTTCAACTAATAGACTTTTTGTGCTCTTGACCTTGTAAATATACGTATCCAACTTTTGGTCTCGTAAATATTACCGCATTTGAATAGAATTATGTGAGGTGAATTTGCCCCAATCAATGATAATAAATCGCTTAACAAAGCTAAAGAATTAAAGAATCTTAAACAAAGGGGTAAGCTATCTAGTAGATATGGTCAACAGATCAGTTTTATCGGAATAACAATCAAAGCAAAGAGGTCGCCGTAGGTTAGGTTAGGTTAGAGGACGTGTACTTGTCAATTAAAAGAAGTACAGTACCCGGAGGTCGAATTAACCCATTGTACAACCTTCTAGTTTCTCACACCACTTATGTTGTGTGTGTTAATTTTATACATGAGTGTCGGGGGACCTACAGTTTAAAGTCGACTCCGAAGGATAGATTTTTGAGAAACTTTTTCATGGCAATTTTATTTACTCTCAGAGTTTTCGACGGAAATCTGCTGAGAGGAAGTCGCCGAAGAAAATACTTTTTGTATTTTGTCTTGATGTCTGGCCTGGGGCTCGAACCCTGGCTTTACGTCTAATAAGCCAACACACTACCTACTAGACCATGGCGACTTCTAAGGTTGCCGTAAGAAAGATGAAAAAATATTTCTTTGGGCGACTTCCTCTAAGCAGACTTATGGCAAAAACTGTGACAGTAAAATCAAATTGCCATGAGAAGTTTCTCAGAAATCTGTCGTTCGGAATCGAAATTTAACTATAGCTGTCGTCATTCATGGTTAAAATTTTAAAAGAAACAAATATATAAGCCGTTTTAACAATTCATATTTAATTAAGCTTAAAAGTATGCCCCAATTCTTTGTAATTCCGAAAAGTATGCTTGAAATTTTTGTATTACAATTTGTGTTTAAATAATAGAGGATATCTTATTAAATAAAATATTGTTACGAAAATGAGGAAAATCTAAATACACCTAATTCTGTTTTTACACGGTCTTTTTTTTACACGGTTTTGATATAACACGGTTTGAAAATAAAATATTTTTAATTTTTTTTAAACGATTTTATTCCATTTAGCACGATTTAAAATTTTTTGTGCTTAATTTTTTTTTGTCAAATTGAATTTTTGCAAAGTATGTTCATATCACAAATTTAAGGGAATTCCCTTTTTGCGCGTACAAGCAAATTTACTGGTCAAAGCAAATGAAATGGCACAAATTTAGGGGAATTCCCTTTTTGTGCATACAAGCACAAAAGTCAGAGCAATTGAAATGTGTTAATATTTTGTGTTTGGTAAAGAAATTTCTTATTGGCAAATTTTTTTTCTATCGTTACATTAAATTTAACGCATTAAGGTAAAAGGCAAGCCAAAAATATTTTATATTTATTTAGTTATTTATATTTTTAATTTTATTAAATATTTTATGAATCCCTAAAAGAAAATGTCAAATACAAAACTTCTTAAAAAATCCTTGTTTTTCACTAATTTTAATAGGTTTTAGAGATTAGGAACCAATCACCTATTTTTGTATACGATCAGTGTCTTTTTTACACGGTTTTTTATACACGGTTTTTTCTGGAACCAATCTACCGTGTAAAAACAGAATTAGGTGTACTGATGTTTTGCTTTTACATCGCTTAACATTAAAATTATAAACAAAAGCTACAAAAACAAAACAATGCAGTACATAAACCTGTTTACAAATTATCGTACTGCTTAATTTAACAACAAACACCAGCATAAAAAATGGTAAACAAGTAAACAAAAATAAAACAACAAACACCAGCTTAAAAGAAATGGTAAACAAGTAAGCAAAAATATACCAACAATACCACAAGAATAAATGTAAACAAAATACACAAACAACAATAATGAAACAACGATGTTTACATTTATAGAGATCTCGAGAAGGCGAAGCCACGAATATTCATCAGATTGTTTACTCTGTCATATAAAAGGCAAGGCAAAGCAAGCAACGGAGTTAGTAAAAGTTCAGCCAGAATAATCGTGCTCTGAAGATCTCTGTTACAAAGATCTGTCGAACAATTGTCTAGTAATTATGCAAACTGTGTACAAAGGAATAACAAACAAAGTAATTGTTGTTGTTTACATCAAGTTATGAACAGTGGCACACAGAATTGTGCAAATAATTAAGAATTTTTATTAAAACTCGACACAAATTTATTTTTATTTAATTTGTAGACTACGAGGTCATATTTTCAACGTTTTTAAATGGTAAAAACGTAACAATATGTACTAAGAATTGTTAAATATTTTGTTAAAAAAACATGTTAAAAATTGAAAAAAAAAATATTCAATAGAGTTTAAAATAAAATTTTAAGATTTTTATACTGATTCTTAATTATTAACACGTTCATCGCCATGTCAGTCATATGTGTCTGACGCTAAGAAGTTCTACATGAGTCGTGTCAGTCATATGTGTCTGACGCTAAGAAGTTCTACATGAGCGATGTCAGACATACTATATGTCTGACGTACGCGATTTGTAGTCCACACTATTTTGGAATTGTATTTTACAAATTTATTTTTGTAAAATACGCATTTTGAATAAATAAATAAATAAAAGTTTTAATATAGGGCCATGTCAGTCATATACATATGTGTGACATAAAAAATAGTGTTTTTCCGGGAATTTTGACGAAAAAAATTTTTTTTTGTGATACATTAAGTTTCCTTGATACATTTTTAACTAAATTATTTAATAAAGTTACCGTGGCCCATGAGAAAATTTTTCTGATATTATCGTGGCATTAAATATTCAAAAATTTTGAATTAATTTCTTTAATTTAAAAAATTTTTGATTAAAAAAATAAAAAAAATTTTTTTTAATCATACTTCCCATAAAGTGCCTTATTGCTCTTATAATATAAATAATTTCGAATTTTTCAATGCTTAAACTTAACTACTTACCCCTTGCCTTTGAACTGTAAAATTTTTTATTAAAAAAAAAATTCAAAATTTCGATACCAAAAAATAATTTTTCCAAATTGTACGCGTTATTTTCTTTTTTCAAAAACTAAATCATTATCTTTTATTTCAAACATTTTTTTATAATAATAATAAAAAAGATAATATATTTAATTAAAAAAATATATTTTTATAAAACTAAAAAAAAATGCAAAAAAGTTATTAAATACCAGAAGCCACTACATGAAGCATTTGCGCAGCGTTTAATAAAAAGCGTTTATTTTTTTTTATAAATAATCCAAAAAAATTTGTTTATTAAAAACTCAACTGTTAAAAAAACAATAAAAAATAAAGTAAAAAAATAAGAAAAAAAGGTAAAAAAAATATAAGAAAAAAATAAATAAATTTGAATTAAATAAAGCACAAACAAAATAATAATAAAAAATAATTGCAAAGCGAGATCTAAAGCACTAAAAATAATACAAAATAATGCAAAAAACAAAAATATGTACTTAAAAATAATCAGGTTGGTAACTGGGCTATGGCACACCGAAGTGAAAATAAATAAATTTCATAAACATTTAATTGAAACAAAAAATGTAAAAAAATAATGTATTTAATAATGTATTTAGGTTCATTTCAAAAAATGGTTGTTGTCCTGGATTATATATTCATAAAAGATGACTAAACTTTGGGTTTGTAACTGTACTATATTTTTAAATAAAATCAATTTTATGACATGTATTGTAACTTTTATTAACATTTTTAAAAGAAATTTTTCGACAGTCCAACGCTTTCATTTTTTTCTTTAAAAAGCGTAAGCTGAAATCCTAACAACCGTCTGATTGGTTTGAAACTAAACTTAACTAACTATGTCTCTTCCATCTAAGTAACTAAATTAGCTAAGTCTCTACCTTATCTCAGGCACCTCCTAAGGGCTTCATCTGGTTAACTACTTTCAATATTATTGTATTAGTAAATCCCTGAGTATTAAAATGGATTGCAATAGGGGCTTTTTAATCGATCTCCACACCACGACTTACCTACACAACAAGCCTAATTTAAATAACTATTCTTCAGAAACAATCTTTCTAGCTATACTGAAGTCGCCGTAGTCTAGTAGGTAGTGTGTTGGCTTATTAGACGCAAAAGCCTGGGTTCGAGCCCCAGGCCAGGCATCAAAGACAAAATACAAAAAGTATTTCTTTGGTGACTTCCTCTCAGCAGATTTCTGGCAAAAACTCTGAGAGTAAATAAAATTGCCATGAAAAAGTTTCTCAAAAATCTGTCGTTCGGAGTCGACTTTAAACTGTAGGTCCCACCACGCATGTATAAAATTAACACACACAACATAAGTGGTGTGAGAAACTAGGACGTTGTACAATGAGTCAATTTGACCTCCGGGTACTGTACTTGTCTTAATTGACAAGTACACGTCCTCTAACCTAACCTAACCTAGCTACACTGCGGGCATTGAGGCCATAACTTGGGTGCACGCTTGGTACATCTTCGTAAGGAACTGTAACATGAGAACAAAGCAATTTACATCACGACTTTGACTACACGACTTTAGCCACATAAGGTTCAAGACCATGATCCATAGTCGCGGGGAATGTATGTCAGATGAGCCTTGGCTGCCTTCCAAAATGTATCAATACAAAGTTTGTATGCATTTCTACTACTGTATATAAACTATGTAGATATGCAAAGTAACCAAAGAATGCATCAACTATAAACCCGATGCCTGATTGCGTTTTGACTGCGTTATAAATGATGACGCTTTGAAATAGAATACATGGTATATATTTTGTACAGCGGCATTATGAAACACAATACTTTGTTCAAACACAAAGCATCTAACATTTTGGAAGGCAGCCCTTGTGTAGATCTGAGAGGGCTGAACTGGATAATGAATGAATCAAAGGCTGATGCCGATATGGGAGCGGAAGTTTTTGATCCTAAAATAATAACAACCGCACATGCTGTTAAAAGCTGGGGTTTACAAAATTAGATTCCGTTTACAATATATTCAGATAGTCAACTTGTTCTGCGAGCGAATGCTGCGTATTCACAGAAATCATGTTATGTCGGGAAGTGGCACTGAGTCGACAATAGTATCATGAAGCCACAGGACAATGTTTGTTGAGTTGAGTTGTTGGCATCTTTCCTGAAAGTCAAATCCCTTACAAACATCACCCTGATGTTCCTCGTTGTGCATACTTGCAGAACATTTAAAGTTCTTTCAAAGGTTAGCCTTGTTTGGATTCCAGGAATAGGGATACTGTCGGAGATTGCGTGGCTGACGAACTGCTCAGGCCTGGTATAGAGCTTATAATCGCCGATATATGAAAGTAACGGTTGATTTTTTAGTTATTATCTTATTGGCAACACTGGTTTAAACAGCTCACGCACGTTTCGAGGGTTTGTTTCACTGTCAAACATCTTCAGTTTGGTCTATAATTTAGCCATGAATCGTCTTACAAACGAACAACGCTTGCAAAATCATTGAATTTTATTATCAAAATGCGTGGCTCTGTTAAGAAAGTTCATCGCGTGCTTCTTCCATTTTATGGTCAGTTTAATCGACCCACTGAAGCGGCTATTTGGGCTATTGTGACTAAATTTCGCACCAAATTTACATTGTTGGGGACATTAAACCACCAACACGCTTACGTAGAGTACGAACTGAAGAAAATATTGCAGCTGTATCGGCCGGCCAGTGTTAATGATGACCATCAATTATCGATTCGTCGCCGTTCGCAGCAATTGGGCCTCTGTTACTCAACAACGTGGAAAATTTTGCAGAAGGATTTAGGTGTGAAGCCTTTCAAAATACAGGTGGTGCAAGAATTGAAGCCGAACGACTTACCGCAACGCAGAATTTTTGGTGAATGGGCTCTTGGAAAGTTGGCCGAAGATCCACTTCTTTATCGAAAAATTGTGTTCAGCGACGAAGCTCATTTTTGGCACAATGGATACGTAAATAAGCAGAATTGTCAATTTTGGAGTGAAGATCAGCCAGAAGCATTGCAAAAGCTACCAATGCATCCAGAAAAAGTCACAGTGTGGTGCGGTTTATGGGCTGCTGGCATCATTGGAACGTACTTCTTCAAAGATGCAGCGAATCGTAACGTAACTGTGAATGGTGAGCGCTACTGTGAGATGATATTCAACTTTTTTTTTGCCCAAAATGCAAGAGCTTGACTTGCATGACAGGTGGTTTCAACAAGACGGTGCCACATGCCACACAGCACGCGTAACAATGGACTTATTGAGAGGCGAGTTCGGTGAACATTTTATTTCACGTTCTGGACCGGTCAATTGGCCGCCTAGATCGCGCGATTTAACGCCTTTAGACTATTTTTTGTGGGGCTATGTTAAAGCTCATGTCTATACAGACAAGCCCGCTTCAATTGACGCATTGGAAGACAAGATTGAAGCAAGGCGCCTAAACTCCTTCCCAAAGGGGGACCTTCATTCAAGAAGGGTCTGCCACTTTACCTAACCCAATAACATACCGCACTGATACGAATTCGGTGTATTTATTTTGACTTACTCAGGGTACGAACCATTATACGGGCTGATAATTAAGGATTATTTTGTGTTAAAATCCATATTAAAAGAATTTCAGTATTACTATTGAATTATTTTGATCCTAGACAACAACCATTTTGATATTTATATGTGATATTATAGGAATATTGCTTAAATTACTATTTGTTTTAAATTGAACTGGCATAAAAGGTTGCAGTCTGGGCTATTGATAATGGCTTAAGTGCTAAATCTTAGTTGCTTTGGATGTCTTTGATAGGTTTTCAGCTGCTTCGTTTATCCACAAATTGTAGCATAATTTTGGTGTATAATTTCTATTTAAGCTCAGTTTATTTTTTGTTGCATATATTTAGGAGCGGAGGTAAAGGAATATTTGCGTGATTTTATAAAGCCAAGCAAGCATGTCAGAGAAAAGATAAACTAGATTAGTAAAGATTTTATTTTATAAGCAATTGCAAGCAGATATTTATACAATAAATAAAGAAATAAAATGCCTAGTAATTACGCGTTTAAAAAAGCATTTAAAAATTTTAAAAAAAAATTCAAGGATTTTTAACAAATAAATTTAACATGAGTAGGACAATAATTAAAAAATAAGTCATGTTGATAATAGGGATTAAAAAATTGGAAAAAAGTTTTGAAAAAAAAATTTTAATAATCAAAAATATATATGGCAACCCTCTTTGGCAACCCTATACTATTTGAAATATTATGAAGAACCTTTATAGTCTGCATTGGGGAAAAAAACTGTTTCATTGGCAACTGTAGCTTCAAAAAATTCAATACAATTGTAGATAACATAGTAGCTTTTTTAGAAAAAGGGTTGCCATATTTTATAAATATTTTTGGGAAGAATTTTTTTTTCAATTAGAAAAACAGTATTTGAAATGAAAAACAAAATTTGTTTTTTTAGAAATTAAAAAAAAATATGCGTAATTCAAAATAAATAATGGTAACCCTGTCTTTTATACGATAATTTTTTAAAGTCTAAAGAGAATATTTAAAATCTTTACTTACCAAATTATCAAAACGCAATGCTTCCTCATCACTTAAGCCCATGCTGCGTGTTAATTGTAAATACGTTGAGGTTATGGGCTTTAAGCGTTCAAAGTCTAATGGTGGCAACGCTGTTACAGAACGCATTTGTGGTATACGTAATGACGATGATTTTGGTGGTGTTACTGCCTCTTTCTTAATACCCGTGGGTGTTGAAGTTGCGCCCATTGCTGGTGTTGCAGCAAACGAAGCTGTTGGTATTTTCAAAATGCTTGTAGGTGTCTTAGGTTCAATTCCCGATTTGTCTGCGGTGCTGAAAGTAGAAGAATTAGAATTTTTGGAAAGATTAATTGCACGGATTTGTGTGGTTTGTATGAAATCTTTATCGGTTGCAGGTATTTGCAATGATAAAGTGGCCTCAAAAGCTTTTGTTGCCACCTTCTGAGAACTAACGGGAGAGCTTTTAAATCTTTTAGCAGCTAATACGGTAACATTATCACCATCATCCTCCGAAGAAGAGGTGGCGTGTGTAATTTCACAAGATTTGGAAAAAGTTTTTTTCAAGGGCCCTGAATCTTTCTTGGTTGTGGTTGGCTCTACGGGATTACGGGCTTGTAAATTTGCCTGAGAGGGCATTAAAAGATTACCCGTATACAAGCGCCTCATAAAGTCATAATAACGCATTAGATTGTCACGTGACTTAAGGCTATGAAAATCAAAACTACAACCGGCAAAGTGCGAAGGCTGTACGAATCCAGAGGATTCTAGAAGAGGTGGCGTAAAGGGCCTTTGTAGGTTTGGATTGACACGTATCTTGGGCAATGGGGTTGATATTTGAGGCAACGTAAAGCTTGTTGCCGTATTAGTTGTTATGGGTACAATAGGACTTGAGTTACGCCTAGGCAAAGATTGTTGCATATCCGTTTGCTCTGCTAAAGGCACAACAAAAGCTTTCGAATTATTATCCGGATTGGAGTAACGACGTTTTTTAGCCTGGCCTTTTAAAGGCTGGGCTAAAACCGTTGGTGCCAAGGGTTTTGTTAAGGTTTTTGCTGTGGGTCCTGCCTCTAAAGAGCTTTCAGTGTGTGACGAATAGTTAAGAACTTCCACCTCAGAAGAGCTTTCATTTTGTGCTACTCCAACAAAATCTTCTTTAATCTGAGCTGAGGCAGCAGCAGCTGACGGAGAAGAAGGTCTCAAGTTCTTTTTGCATTCGGGGCAAATGGATAGAAATCTTGTTACCGCTTCACGGGGCAAAAAGGCATAGGTTTCGGAAATCTGTAAAGAAAGACAGGAAGAAATACATGAGTTTCTGAATGCAAACGATAAACGATTTCATAATTGCTTCTTGTCTGTCCGACTCACTATGCGATAGGTACGCTTTTGACCAGCATGCATGCCACTCCTACCGCCCAATTCCATGTGTATATTGTAAATGATATCAAAGAACTCTTCAACCACGGCCACTTTACGATAATGACGCTTTTCAAAGTCCTTTAAAGATAAAGAAATAAAAGTCTTGTAATATTAAGTGACTGTGGGTTCAATTCCTGCTGTTGCTTTTTACCTTATTGGTTGAGGCTACATATAGATCTACATCAGCCGGATTGTCCGATAGTATGGCATCGGGTGGCAAAATTTTCTTTTCACGTAAGGTACATGGTGCATCCTCAAAGCTTTCCGGACGTTTGGTGGTGAAACCTGAAAAAAAATTTAGAAAAAGCTTGAATGTTAGCACCAAAATCTTTCCAAAATTGCCTCTTGTCTGTCAAAAAGGCTTGAAGTAGGAGCATGGATCTAAAATCTCTACATTTGATCCCCAAAACTTAACAAAAGCTTTCCAATAAAGCTTTCGAACTCACCTTTAGTTTTAACCCAAAAACGAAACTTGGAACTATCCGGCCGACTATGCTCTTTGCCCTCCAAAGCCTTTAAGATTCTAACCTTTTTGCGCATAGTAATGGTTTTAGTTTTCGCCTGGTCACCATAGGTTTTCAAGGCCCAAGGTTGGAAAAGCTGTACCCATGAGGAGACGCATTAATATTCTGCATTTAACTTTTAAAACTCATTAACAATTACCTCGTAAATGTGTTGCTTTTCATCCATAACCTTTTGAGCTTTTTCCATAATCACATCGTCTGCCTCCGAGCTCTGTATGGCTGTCATACCGGCTGTCACTGTTGTGTGCATGGCTGGTACATCATCATCAACATCTGCATCATATGCTGTATCCAATGCTTCAATTGCAAAACATTTTTGACGTTTACTTTCTACACATTTGCCTGCTTCTTCTTCTCGTACAACGCCTTTACCCTCGTTATCGTCCTCTCCTTCATCCTGCTCCTCCTCTTCACCTTGCTCTTGAATGGCATAAAGTTTACGCTTTTGGGCCATAGAGCTTTCGGTTTCCAGTAGAGGCGAGGTAGACAAATTTGCAATGTCTTGCTGTTGTTGCAAATGTTTTTGATAGTTTTGCATTTGTTGCTGTTGTTGCTGCTGCTGTAATTGTAACAACTGTTGCTGTTGATACTGTTGTTGATGCTGAGGCTGATGATGCTGCATCATCATATTGGGTGAGAGTGTATGACAACCCTCAGAGCTTTTTTGATCATTATTTTGAGGTGATGACGACATTTTTATGGATTTCTTTTCGTTTTCGGACAAATTTTATAACAATCACTTGCAATATTAATCAGTGAGCATTTGCTGTGACTTTTTGGTTGATTGCAGTGACAATTGAAATGTTATTTGATGTACAAATTATGAATGAAATGAAACAGGATAATAGATTGGCAGGAACCACACAAAACTATGTTGAAAAATAAATAAACAAATTATGAAATCATGAATAATCATAAATATTTAGAATTAAAATTTCAAATTATGCTTAAAACAAGCCTTATTACACTGAAATTAAAAAATTGTCACACCCGTTACAACATCAATAATTTTAAAAAATAAATAAAATTGATGCAATAACAAAAAACGAAGGAACCGTTTCAAAAAAATTTGAGACAAAGTCATATCACAACCGTTACAAACTCATACTCTATAAAAATAAATCAAAACAAACAATAGTGGAAAATATTAATACGTATTGGATATTAAAATCAATGTTTTGAAAGCAAAAAAAATTACAAATTCTCACAAGAAGAGAAATGTCACACCCGTTACGAAATTTTTTTAATTTAAAAAAGTTAATACAAAATTCTTTACTTATAATACATCTTCTTCTTTTGAAGTCGCCGTAGTCTAGTAGGTAGTGTGTAGGCTTATTAGACGTAAAGCCAGGGTTCGAGCCCCAGGCCAGACATCAAGACAAAATACAAAAGGTATTTCTTCGGCGACTTCCTCTCAGCAGATTTCTGGCAAAAAGTCTCAGAGTAAATAAAATTGCCATGAAAAAGTTTCTCAAAAATCTGTCGTTCGGAGTCGACTTTAAACTGTAGGTCCCACCACTCATGTATAAAATTAACACATACAACATAAGTGGTGTGAGAAACTAGGACGTTGTACACAATGGGTCAATTCGAGCTCCGGGTACTGTACTTGTCTTAATTGACAAGTACACGTCCTCTAACCTAACCTAACCTATAATACAACAGCTTATTTTTATATTTAAAAAAACAATTTAAAAAAATTTAAATCACACCCGTTACAGAGCCATATAAATATAAAAATTTAATAAAGAATGTTTCTTGCTTTTCATAAAACTCTCCACGTTAACAAAGTGGAGAAAAATTATCATTGCAAAAAGTTAAATATCACACCCGTTACAAATTCATAAAGATATAATGAAAGATCATGTTTTACAGAAATAGTTTACTGCATCTGATATGCCTACCACTTGTAAACCACTTATAGCCAACCGAAAAGGAAATATATCTCTTATATTAGTGCAGGCGCCTCTAAGTCCCTTTTGAGGTTTCACGCCCACGCCCACATAAAATTGTGAACGTGCTCACTAATGACGACGAGGTATCCTAGTCTATTGATTTATTGTCACGCCGTGGCAATGTGACTTGTGTTTCACTGCTCTAACATTAGTAGAACCCTGCTTTAGCTAAATAAAAGGCCACATTTTTATGTAGTATTTGTCTATCTCGTAGAATACATCCATTTACGACGAATGATCCATGGAACGTACAATGAATTGTAGAAAGTGTTCGTTCTTCAACTTCCGCCGCTTTTTCGGCAGAAGTGTTATTCGTGTTACTTAATACGTGTATGTAATACATGCAAATTGGTCAGTATAACTCTTCAGTCAGGATTTCTACTTAGATTCTCACACCACTTACATCGTGTGTGTAAGTTTTATACATGAGTGACGGAACATCCAGTTTAAATTCGTCTCCCAAGCCAAATTTTTTCAAAAACTTTTCATTGCAAAATCTGCTGAGATAAAGTCGCCGAAGAAGTATTTCGTTTTGTTGCAGATGTTTGACTTGGTGTTTGAACCGTGTCCTAACCGAACGTCTAATAAACCAACACACTACTACTAGACTTTGGCGACTTACAATGTACATGCAATACACATAAAAACTCTTTCCTCTCTCCAACAATCTATTTTCCTAGACACCTAGAACCAAAACAATATGCTACAGTAGTAGTAATACAAGAGAAAAAAAATAAAATAAAACGTTAAAGATATCATAATTATTTGCCAGCGCAGAGTGTAATATCCCAGTTAAAGTGCGCACTAAAAGAGCAATAAGGCTCACATAAATGTTCAAATTGCACTGATGAGCACCTATTTTTAAGACAACAAAGGTAAGCGCGAAACTCTCCATTATAAAACTGGATCAAGAAGTTGAAAAATTAGCGTACAAAACATGTTATTCGAAATCATAATTTTAATGCTAGAATATATGGAAAATCTCTTTAATTTTCACGAATATTAAGATCGAATATTTAGATCTAAGGCTACTATGGTCAATCCCACATTTGGCGTAAGACAAGTGTAGACCTCAAAAAAGGGTGGTGCTAACGCCATGATATAGGCTTCGACTTTATAAAATATTATAGACAACTGGTAATAAGGGGCTAATAAGATGTTTATTAGGAAAGCGATCAGTCATGGCTTACTTGGAACCGTCGTCATTGCTATTAATCACCTGATCTAAATGTATAAAAAATGTTTGCGAAATTTTGGCTTAAAACATGGGATGTCCTTGCAGCAGCTGTAAAGAAGTAATGGGAAAATTATTGTAAATCCTTGTCTCAATTTTGTCATTTGATTGATTTGATTTTAGGGACCAAAGCTTTTGGATATCACTTTCACTCAGGTAGTATTATTCTTCATTACTGCAGATTTATTCTTTTCCAGAGGTTTTGTGGCATAATACTTGTGGTATCTCTGATCCCGTTGGATTTGTGCAAAGTGCCAAAAAGCAGGGTATCAGTACAACGATTCGCAATATAAATTTAGGAAATTGAAGCACATTTATAATCACATAACCTAAGAGTAACACTCAATCCATTTCTATTCAAATTCAAGTTGAATAAATTCGTTGAAACACTTTAAAATTTACATGAGCAAGAGTACCACAAAGTTTGGTCATCACAGACCTCCTTTTTTAATTTTTTTTTGAGAATTTTTTATTTTATTTTTAATTCTTTTTTAATTTATTCCTTTTCTTTTTTGAATTTTCTTTAAATAAAATCATAAATTCCATACTAACACTTAACAAATCCTTGGTTTTCGTTATAATTTCGGCACCAACAGTTTAACGATTTTAAAAATTGTTTTTCAATACAAAAAAAAAATTAAAAAATAAATGGAAAAAAAGGATGAAACACAACACAACAAATGTTTAAAACAGAAACTTAACAAAAACAAAATAACAAAAAAAAAAGAGTTTTTATTTAAAAAATTATTGCAATTATCGCAATAATTTTGAGAGTCCTTTGTCTTTTTGAAAAATTAAAAGAAAAAAATTAAAAGAAAAACGCGCGACGTTTACGAACACATAAGCCCACGAACAGTAAAATCTGAACTGATCACAAGTGATCAAAAAGGATGACCAACATCCTTAGAAAACCAAATACACACATACACACAGAGAGATAGCCTTTAAGAAACAGGATAACAAATGCAAAAACCGGACTTTCTTTAAAGAGTTTTTCCAATGCACAAAACAAGGGGGTTAAAAGCGAAATCTGTACATAGAAAAGGGGTTACAAATCTAAGCAAATCACAAGCCTACCTCAACATTATATACAGAAAGGAATTGTATTCAAAGCCTTAAGGGTGTTTTTCTTTCAATGGGTTGGTTGATGTCCTTAAGAAAAAAAAGAAAACTTAAAATGAGTAAATAAACCTCCACCATATTTATTTAAATTGTCTTCATACCACATAGCATCTCCATATCCCTTGTATGTATATAATTTATTTCCATATTTTTATAACATACTTTTAGGTGTTAAACAATTCTCTTTCTCTTTCTTTTTAGGTTTTTTTACGCAATATGTTTGTGTTTTATTGTAAAACAAAAAAATCTTTCAAGTCTTACAGCTGTTTGCTAGAAATGTACATAAGAAAACCACTTGTTGCTGGCAGTTCAAGTATTTATTTTGTTATTAAGCTTTTCATCCCCCTTAAAGTATGCTTTAGAGTTTCCACTAAACTAATAAAGGAATAACAATACTTTTTAGGTGATTTAAAAAGCCTTTAAACACAATTTTGGACATGAATACTAATGTCTTCATCAAGGATTACGATCTTCAATGCTTGTTTTCCCAGAAGTTTTGAATTCTCAGGTTTTTCAATCCATTTTAAATTGGATTTGGTGGAGGACGGTAGAGCAAATACCATTCTATACAATTCTAACCCCCTACCTTACAGTTGAATCAGCATTATGCTCTATGGAAGCGAAATTTGGGCCGCAACGTTAGATGTTAAAAAGCGGGCGAACTCACTTGTATCGGTACAGAGAATGGCTGCATTGCGTATCACGTCGGCATATCGTACAGTGTCCGCCCCAGCCGTAATAGTGATAGCAGGTATAATCCCTGTGGATCTGCTGGCGGCAGAACGGATGGAGAGTTATAGTGTGAAATCGGCTGGGAATCACAAAGCCTGTCACTTCAGGAAAAACACCATTTCAGAGTGGCAACGACGATTGAACGAGGAAGATAGAGGAAGATGGACGGCGAGACTTATTCCGGACATAAGGCTATGGATTGGTCGGAAATTTGGAGTGGTAAATTACTACGTCACTCAGATGCTATCGGGTCACGGATATTTTAGAAAATATCTGCACAGATATGGGCAAGACCGCCTTCCCTTACTGTCTTTACGAGGAAGGGGAGATAATTGATGACGCAGAGCACACTGTTTTCGAGTGTGCACGCTGGCACGCTGCACTGACGTCGATAGTCGGGACGATCACGGCCGGTAACATTGTCGGGGTTAAGATCGCGAGTAGGGAAAATTGGACCTCAGTGGCGAATTATGTGGAGAGCATTCTAAGACTGAAGAAGAGGTATCTTGAGGCTGCGGAACATGTGGGCACGCCGGCATAGTTGAAACTGGCACACGTGTCAAGCGAAATTCGAAACAGGGACCTGGACGAAAGGAATAGTGGAGACACTTAGATGTCTCTTCAGCTTTTGACATGCAATCCGGACGCGGATATGAAAACTCAGGGGCCAAAGGGCCAAAGGGAGTCCACTCCGAAATAATACCACCGTAGAACCACTGTTGTAGTCGCCGTGGTGTAGTAGGTAGTGTGTTGGCTTACTATTCGTAAAGCCCGGGTTCGTATCCCAGGTCAGACATCAAAAATGAAATATGAAAAAAAAATATTTCTTCGGCGACTTCCTCTCAGCAGATTTCTGGCAAAAACTCTGAGAGTAAAATAAACTGCCATGAAAAAGTTTCTCAAAATTCTGTCGTTCGGAGTCGACGTTAAACTGTAGGTCCCGCCACTCACGTATAAAATTAACGCACACAACATGAGTGGTGTGAGAAGCTAGGCCGTAATCCTGACTGAAGTGTTGTAATGGCCAATTATGTATGTATGTATGTAGTTCCGGAGTGGGCACAACAAGTCCACGAGACGAGGGGTGATTTAGTGGGTGAGGGCCCCACACACGGAGGATGTGACGGACTTGCTCTATGGTGCGGTTAGGTACATTTACCTCTCCTCGGCGTAAAAAAAGAAAAACCTTACAGTTGAATGAGTTTAAACATCACTAGGCTTATTGATTAGGGACTCCGTCAATGTCTGAAGGACGTCTTCTAACGTTCCTAAGTTTAGACTGAAGCTGAACCGGTTACAGTCAAAGCAGGAATATCTCATCTCTAGTCTCCAGTCTCCTACTAAGGCTCTTCTATTAGACGCAAAGTAACTGATTTGATTTGTACTACTAAAGCTAAAAACTTCTTTCATTTATGAAAGCGCTAGTGGTGGGTATTGGCTGCACAATGCCCAGAAGCAGTTAAAATTCAGTCAGTCTTGCGATGTTTGAAGTCATGCGTATGTTGAAGAGAATAATTGTGGTTTGAAGATCTCCGTTATAAAGATCTGTCAAACAATTGTTATTGTTTATGCAAAAGAGTGTAAAGAAGAATAACTAACAAAGCAATTGTTGTTGTTTACATCAAGTTGTGAACAGTGGCACCCAGAATTAGGTTAGGTTAGGTCTGAGTGGTAGCTCTGATTTCACAAAGCTCACTTGAGCACGCATAGCGGCCCGTTGTGATGCCACGGGTGAACGCAGTCCCTGTACTGACCAAGTTCCAAGTTCAAAATCAGGGAAGAGGAAGAAGTTGGTCAGCGCAAGGGCTGCACATCAAAAGCACGACTACCCCATACTGGAAAACCAGCTAGAAAGTTTGATGAACGAAGCTATATCCTTGATCTCAATAGATGATAGCTCCCTCAAGCTAACAAGGAATGGGGAGCCAAATAACCTATATCTACCCCTAGCAAGAGACGGGCACTGACAAAGAAAGTGGATAACAGTCTCCTCTTCCTCAGCGGATCTGCATCTACGGTAGAAGTCGTTAAATGGGAGCATCATTCTCTCCGCGCGTCTACTCATAACGCAATAACCTGTAAGCACGGCCACTGTGGTTGAGATGACGTCACGACCAATCCAAGTAATTGGTCGGTTGGCCTTCTATCCATCAAGGGCCAGGTGAGTCTAGCGGTGGAGCAGGACTCCTCATTGACCCAGGACAGGTTGGCGTCCCGAGTGAATTTCCGCGTAATGTCCAACTTGACCGAGGCAAGTGGCATACCCAGTTCAATTGAAGAGGATTCCGGAAGGAGCGCACCAGCTCTGGCGAGCTCGTCGGCCCTACAGTTTCCCGGAATATTACTGTGCCCGGGGACCCACACCAGTGAGACACTAGTGAAGCGCCCAGAAAGAAGGTCGGCGACATTCCCTAACGATCCTAGAGAGTTATTCACGAAACACGATAGAGATCTTATCGTGGCTTGGCTATCAGAAAAGACCGTGACGCGAGTGAAAGGAGCACCGTTGACGAGGATCCATTGAGCGGCCCGGTAAATTGCCATCACCTCGGCCTGAAACACGCTGCAGTAATCCGGCAGACGGAGAGAAATGTTCAGGTCCAGTTTCCCAGAGTAGACACCGCTTCCAGCCCCATTATCGAGTTTAGAGTCGTCGGTATATATATGCAGGACTTCCGGAGGGACAACCGTATTAGGATTCCAGTCGTCCCTACTCGGAATCAGAGAGTGGAAACCCCTATCGAGACAATATTCACCAGGGAGATAGTCGAATTATGCGCCAGAATTGTGCGAATAATAAAGAATTTTAATTAAAACTAAACACAAATTTATTTTTTATGTTATTTGCAATCTACGAGCTTATATTTTCAAGGTTTTTAAAAGGTTTTTTCATTCTGTTTAGCAAATGCCACTAACCTCTCCATCATAAAGCCGGGCGGATCAGTGATATCGTAGGGTATTCGTAGGATATCGGAATCCTTAAATTCAAACTTATAAGTTTTTTTTCGATTTTCGTGGCATATTTTCGAACATAAAAAATACAAGAGACTTTTGCCAGTATTTCCCAACACATAAATATTTCATATACAAAACATGTATGCATGTGTATGTGTGTACATAATAATCATGCCATGTCATGCCATTGACTTTTTAAATTCCTAGCAGGAGGGTTGTTTTTATGCCATGAAGCAGCATCATTTCTTATTTACCTTAACCTTGTCTTCATTGAATGCTTTACTAAGTAGTGATCTTTTCTTTATTACTACCTGGAGTTGAATGAAATCCAAAGAAAAAAAGACACACGAACTCTATCATCATTGGCTGTCTTTAAACTGTTCTTTTCTTGTATGATTCTCTGAGAGGTACCACCCCATTTGTGCTTTTTACAAAGAAAACAAGGCGATCCTTGAAATGAAATGATTATAGGCCATGTCCTGTTGGTATACATCAAGTTACCCTTCTTTCAACACTAAAAACTTCTAAAATGCTTTGGGATGAAGTTGAATTTCTGGTTTTTTTTAGGGAATTTGAATTTGTTTGTCTTTTATTTTCATAAGAATTGTTAGAAATTTTCTTCAAAAAAATTGTTTACGTTTTTATTATTAAAAATCCTTTTTTTTAAATTTATTTCTCGTAATTTATTAGATATTCAGTTAAATGTCAGTTGTAACGTATTTTCTGGCGATCCACAAAAGATATTGTAACGGTTTTAATAAAAATATTCTAGGTTTTCCATTGTAAACACATGGACATTCTCGAACTTGACAAATGTTCGTTTTATATGCATAAAGGCTGTATTTGTCATAGCCCCACAAAATAATTCTAACGGCGTCAAATCTCACGATTGTCGGGGCCTATTGGCATTGTCAGTACGAGGAATTTCTTTTTCTGCAAATTTCTTCACAATACCACCGAAATCGGTCGCCGTAGTCTAGTAGGTAGTGTGTTGGCTTATTAGACGTAAAGCCAGGGTTCGAACCCCAGGCCAGACACCAATATAAAATACAAAAAAGTATTTCTTCGGCGACTTTCTCTCAGCAGATTTCTGGCGAAAACTCTGAGCGTTAAAATAAAATTGCCATGAAAAAGCTTCTCAAAAAAATCTGTCGTTCAGAGTCGACTTTAAACTGTAGGTCCCACCACTCATGTATAAAATTAACACCCGCAACATAAGTGGTGTGAGAAACTAGGACATTGTACAATGGGGCAATTCGACCTCCGGGTACTGTACTTGTCTCAATTGACAAGTACACGTCCTCTAACCTAACCTAACCTATAAATTCCTAACATCGTCCTGGTGAAACCACATACCGTTCAACGTTGTTTAATGGCACTTCAGGGAAAAGGTGATTAATTTGTCAAACTAGAGGTTTTAAAATCACTCAATGAAGAAGCCAATGTTAAAATAAATTACCGTCGGCATTGTAGTTTTACTATTCAAAGGCAGAAAGCCTTCCAATCTGAGGTTTTGTCATTTAAGTGGAGGCATGACAATGTCCCAAGGAGATGCTATTTCTGTTTGCCGAGCACAGAAGAAGTCGCCGTAGTCTAGTAGGTTAGGTTAGGCTAGGTTAGCGTGGTAGCTTTAATTTACCAAAAAGCTCACTTGAGCACCCATAGCGGCCCGTTGTGATGGCACAGGTGAACGCAGCCTCTGTACTAACCAAGTTCCTTCGATCCAAGGCGGGGGAAGTTTGTCAGCGCAAGGGTTGCACTATTCTAGTAGGTAGTGTGTTGGTTTATTAGACGTAAGGCCACGGTTCAAACTCCAGGTCAGACATCAAAACGCAATTTGAAAAATATTTCTTAGGCGACTTCCTCTCAGCAGATTTCTGGCGAAAACTCTGCGCGTTAAAATAAAATTGACATGGAAAAGTTTCTTTAAAAATCTATCGTTCGGAGTCGAATTTAAACTGTAGGTGCCGCCACCCATGTATAAAAATTAACAAACACAAGATAAGTGGTGTGAGAAACGAGGTCCTAATCCTGACTGAAGGGTTGTAATGACCAATTATGTATGTATGTATGTATTCAAAGCCAGAAAGCACTGCAGCCTATTACGTTAGCCGTCCAATCTATGATATTTAAGGAATTCAGAGGTTTCGTCTTCCACAATTTAAGTTGAGGCACGACATTGTCCCATTGTTTGTCGAGTATAGAACAATTACACAGAGCTCTCAGCATTAGTTACTCAAAATCAACTCATCAAATCCAACCAATTAGGGTACAATATTCCTCTTAGAAGCCCTATCCGAGCGGGATTCATCTGCTAAGGATTAGAAACTGTTTTGTATGATGATGGACGATTTTATTATGCCAGTAATTAGCAACTTTACTCCCCTTAGTTCGTAAGTGGGTCGTTCTTAAGCATTTTAGTACGTCCACAACGGTCCTGTAGGTCCTCGCATTTTCCTCATAGCACGTTTGACCAGAAATCCAACCCAGTCTTACACTCTTAAAGCTCCCTAAATTGTCGAGATAATGTAGAAAGTTCTCGATTCAAGGACATTATGGGCCACTTAGGTATCCGAATGTATAGTGTCGTCCAAAAGCGATATCCGAATTTGGACATTTGATAGCGTCCATCTTGATGAAGCAACATCTGTCAAATAGTTGTCATTTATTCAGTTTGTTTTGCCAAATCACCATGGACGACCATAGACAATGACGTGTGTTTGCAAAAACGCCTCTGGAGCGTTTCACAACCGACCGCAGTTTTCATCGAAAAATCAGCTTCAGGTATGAGGTTAATTTTTGGAATTAAGGCCACGTGAGTGAATAAAATTGCCGAATTTAGGACGATTGGTTCACATGGGATCCAAGAGAAGTGGATGACTCCCGAAGTTAATGTTTGGCATGGATTTTCGGCGGGTGGCGTCCATGACTCATATTTTTAAAAACGACGTTGGCCAGGCAAATACTGTTAACAGTGAGCTCTATAGGCTAATGATTACCAACTTCATTTTGTCTGAATTGGGTGTTCTGGACACCAACAACATGTGGTCTCAACCGGCCGGCGCTATATCTCACAGGGCCCATGCCACATAGGATATCCTAAACAAGCGATTTCATTGCGATTTCATATTGTGAACTGGATACTGTTATCATGTGATTAGATCTCATTAGACCTTTTCATGTGGAGTTTTCTTGAGTCACAGAAGTAAAATCCAATTGATTCCTAACTCTGTTCTATTGCTTTTCCACTTATAAACCATCGTTTCTATATTGCCAGGCATTTTAATTTAAACAAGTTTTACTGTATGGTTTTAGGGGCACGAAAATTGTTCTTTTTTAAGGTCTACTTTTAGGAGTTTGAGAACAGTTCTATTGAATTTTGTTTTTTTATAAAACTTACATGCTTTCCACTAAAATTTTAAAAATTCCTTGTAACATTTGAAAACAGCAGTCACCATCATTAACTGTCATTATTAAAAAATCAATGAATGTCTGAGTAGCTTTCTCTTTTGAATATAGGAAGAAAGGGGGGGGGGGCACTCATTAATACAAATCAATGGAAAAAAATGTAGGAAAAAATACAGGAGAAAATTTCAATTTTAATAGGAAAGCAAGAGAAAACGACAAACTTGAATGTATTTGCACAGAGAAATTAAAAAGAAAGGGAAAGCAAAATAGAAATTTAAATGCAAAATTACTTAAATCAAGGCATAGTTTTAGGGATTTTAATGATGGAATATATTTTCAATGTGAAAAAATGACGGTGCAGGTTGGCTTGACGTCTGGAAAGGTTGCATCTTTGAGGAGGAGGAAGAGACCGTCTATAACTTGCATTTTGCTACCCAGAATTCGCGGGAACGCGTGTGACAATACTAGTAAATCCACTACATGGCTAAACTGTTTGAATATAGAGTAATGGGTATTGGCCGGCTAAATGTTCCCGTGTTCGGGAAACTTAGGTTAGGTTAGGTTAGAGGACGTGTACTTGTCAATTAAGACAAGTACAGTACCCGGAGGTCGAATTGACCCATTGTACAACGTCCTAGTTTCTCACACCACTTATGTTGTGTGTGTTAATTTTATACATGAGTGCTGGGGGACCTACAGTTTAAAGTCGACTCCGAACGACAGATTTTTGAGAAACTTTTTCATGGCAATTTTATTTACTCTCATAGTTTTTGCCAGAAATCTGCTGAGGGGAAGTCGCCGAAGAAATACTTTTTTTGTATTTTGTCTTGATGTCTGGCCTGGGGCTCGAACCCTGGCTTTACGTCTAAAATAAGCCAACACACTACCTACTAGACTACGGCGACTTCTCGGGAAACCTATGTGAGGATAACCTTCTTACTATCTTCTCCAAAGACACCTTAGCCAATTTTAGATGAAGTGTAAACACTTTCTTGCAGTCTAATGAGGAATATGTTGTCAGCATAGTCCAGATGGCAGTGTGTTGTTTTAGTAAACGCGAGCTCGTGCTTCAAACCTCAGGTCAAACATCTCGAACATAGGTGGCATCATCCCCTCAACAAACAACATCGTTCTGACCAAAACTCAACTCTGTGAACAAATACAGTTGCCATGAAAATTTTTTCAAATCTATTGGTCAGAGTCGACGTTAAACTGTAGGTAATGACATTCAAAGACAAAATTAATACACACAATATGGATGGTGCGATGTTCTAGGTTGTAATCTTGAATAAAGAGTTGTAATGACCAATGAAGTCGCCGTAGTCTAGTAGGTAGTGGGTTGGTTTATTAGACGTAAGGCCACGATTCAAATCTCCGGTCAGACATCAAAACGAAATATGAAAAAATATTTCTTAGGCGACTTCCTCTCAGCAGATTTCTGGCAAAAGCTCTGAGTGTAAAAATAAAATTGCCATGAAAAGTTTCTCAAAAATCTGTCGTTCGGAGTCGACTTTAAACTGTAGGTCCCGCGACACTCCTGTATAAAATTAACACACACAACATGAATGGTGTTGAGAAGATAGGCCGTAATCCTGACTGAAGGTTGTAATGGCCAATTATGTATGTAATATGGGTGGTGCGAGATGTTAGGTTGTAACCCTGACTAAAGAGTTTAAATGACCAATTAAGTTAAGTAAGGAAATATGAGTATAACCCACGATCAGCCCTTGCGTTGACCAACTTCTTCCATTTCCCTGATTTTGGTGGAACTTGGTTAGTACAGGGACTGCGTTCACCCGTGGCATCACAACGGGCCGCTATGCGTGCTCAAGTGCGCTTTGTGATAACAGAGCTACCACTCCGACCTAACCTAACCACGATCTAGATGAGTAACTACAATAAAAACGAACGAGTGAGAACCAACTACCATAATAGAATCTCTCCGATATTTTTGCTTTAAAACCAGCATCGAGTTCAGTCTATACCTTTGTGAAATAGGAAGATCCGAATCAATTATACCGCAGATTTTGGCAGGACTATGGACTCCACCCTGTTATTGTCTTGTGGTGATCACAGTTACTTGGTTTGCCAGCATCTTCGAGGTGAAGCATCCCAGATAGTGACGCCGTTTTCAAATGTCCAGCATCGAACTGTATTAAATAAATGCAAGTTGCAGTACTAAGTGGTCAAAAATTCTTTTTAATTCAATTTTGTGACAAGAAACCGTTATTAAATTCCTTTTTAATTTCAAAAAAAAAAAATTTCAAAAATTATTTCCAAAGTTCAAAGTTCATTTCATTAGTTTTTTTTTTAAACGGCCAGCATCTTCTCCTTCCTTTTTTCATTTGATGTTCAAAGTAAAAAATTTCTCACACTCAACGACAGTCAGCATCATTAGCTTGGACATCAATAGCCTTTTAGGCTCGGCAGCACAAAAACAGGATCACAAAATATTTCCACTGAACTTTCACATGAAAATTTCAACGCCATGGCATCGAATATAAAACAGAAAATTTCGTTGTGATTAGAAAAGTTTTTTTATAAGAAAAAAAATCTTGTTTTTATTTCACTTTTAATCGTAATTATTTCGTATAAAAATTGTTGGAAAATATCAAAAAAAAAAAAATAATAAAGTCCGGTTTTATAAAACTGGCCACCAAGCCAGTAACAACCTAAACGAACAGCATCTTTTAGAGACAAAATCCAGCAACCACCACCAGGATCTTAATGTTGAAAGACGTTTGTCTGTGTCTAACTGTCTGCACAGTAAAACGAAAGAAAAGATTGCCAATGAACTTTGACACACACACACATGCACAGAGAGATCGTAAAGATGCTTTTAGATACCAACCAACCCCTTTTTCATTGGACTCAAAACTTGTTTTTGCTTTTAAACGCTGGTCTTTGATTTGGTCAGTTTGCCTTTCGTTCTTCTTCTTCAGCAGATGGATAATAAAAATTGATGCTGTTGCTGCTGCATTTAAAAGTACCCGTATAGATTTTTCTTTAAAATATTTTCTTGAATTTTTTTCTGCCTTAAATTCATTGTATTTCCCGTGATAATGTCCAGTTTTTGCTTCCGTTCAACAGAAAGATTTGCATATTAAGTCTGTACTGCATTACCCGGGATGATCAGCAAACTGATGCTGTTGATATTAAGGCAGGATGTTGTCTAGCAAAACCTGGAAACCTGTTTTGGTGGGAAATAAAAATTCTCTTTTTTTTTGCTAAAACCGATGACTTTTAAGAATTTCTTTTCCTGGGATATTTTTTATATAAAAAATCTTTCGATTTTTCTTTTTGAAATGAAAGCTGCTTTAGGCACTAATCGCCAGTCACCCACATATCACTCGGAAATTATCAGCATTGAAAAGTTAAAATTTTTCAAAAACAAACTTCATTGACCGTACAAAAGTGGTTTGGCAAGTTCGAGACTTTTTTTAAATCTCAACTCTTTCGCGGAAAGTGTAATAATGCCTCTAGTAACAGTTAGTTGTCTTAATTGACAAGTACAGTACCCGGAGGACGAATTGACCCATTCTACAACGTCCTAGTTCTCACACCACTTATGTTGCGTGTGTTAATTTTATACATGAGTGGTGGGACCTACAGTTTAAAGTCGACTCCGAACGACAGATTTTTGAGAAACTTTTTCATGGCAATTTTTTATTTACTCTCAGAGTTTTTGCCAGAAATCTGCTGAGAGGTAGTCGCCGAAGAAATACTTTTTGTATTTTATTTTGATGTCTGGCCTGGGGCTCGAACCCTGGCTTTAGGTCTAATAAGCCAACACACTACCTACTAGACTACGGTGACTTCATCAAGATTAGATTCAAAAATTATATTCTGATGATAGGATAGAAGAGAAGAGAAGAGAATAAAGAGAAGAGTTGAATACAACGAATACAAAGAATACACTTTTATATGCCTGTGAGCAGTGAAATACGCTTTCGAGTTTGTCAAGTTCAGTGTCTCTAGAGCCCCTTAAGCATCCTAAATGGCCATAAACAATATCCAATCTTTCTTTATGGTAAAGATCAGATCAATTTCATTACAAAGAAAATTATGAGAAGAGTGTGGCAACGCTGATTTTAGGTGGAGCAAAAAAATTGTTTCCTACAGCACAACTTAATGCCTTTTTAAATCATTGGATTTGGATTAACGAGGTAGGAGTATTCTATGGTCCTATAATCTACTGGAAAGAAATTCTTTTTAACTTTACAGCCGGTAAATATGCTCTAAAAATTAAATTGTCTTCAGATATTTACTTCCGTCATCGATAGATATGTCACCTTGTAGCGGTGAGGAGGCTTTGAATGTGCCACGCCTGTGAGAGCGATACAGTGGCAATTTAAAGAAGGTAAAGTGTTTGATTTGAAGTATATAAATAGGCGGTAATTTTTTAAAGACTTATTGCTTATTTTTCAAATGCTAAAAAGCCTTAAAATTAGTGAGATTTTTATGGCTTTTTTCCATATATATGAGAGATGCTGCGTTCAGCTAAAATTGTTTGAAATTTTGTTTCGTTAAAAGGTGTATTTTATTTTAAAAACTCCAAAAAGTATGCAGTATTTTTTTGTTTTTGAGTGACATTTATTACGGTGTTATTCAAAATATGTTTGAGGTTTCAAAATCGAGGATCAAACCCCTAAATGTATGTTGTGTTTAGAGTCTAAAACATTTTTCTTAACTCCTCCCTCTTAGTCTCTTTTTAATTCGTGGAAAACTGTCTATTTTTCAAAATTTCTATAAAACGCCTGAAAATATGTTATTTAAAATTTGAAACCTTTATATATGCTTTAAAAAAATGATTTAATCAAACCTTAGACATTGATTTAACACTTCAATTGATTTTTTTGGGGTTGAAATCATGCAAAATAAATCGGGGTTAATAACAATATTTGAGTATGCTTTAGTATATCAATTACTAACCCAATTATTTGTGAAAAAAAATTATACAAAAAAGTCGTGTATACTTTTAGGAGTATAATAAAAAATATTTATACGATTATTTTTATTTTTCATTTTATTTTTTAATTTATTTTTACATTTTTATTTAAAAAAAACCAACAAAGCTTTGTAAAACAAAAAAAGAAAAAACTAAAGCAGCAAAATGTAAAGCATAAGCAAAGGGGTAAATAGAGGAGGAGAGAGAGGGAGGGAGAGAGTGAGAGAGGGTAGAATGATGCAATTTAATCAGTTATATTTGTTAACTGAACGTTGTTGTACGGTAATGTCACATTAATTTTAAAACAGATCTGCTGTGTAGATGTGTGTGGCAATGCATATGTACATACAATATAGCAATATAAGTTGCATACAAACAGGCTTAATCAGCTCTAGACTTTTTTTGTATATAAAATAAAAAACCGAACCATAAGGGACAAGGCTAGGGGTATATGTTTGTGGCATTTTGTATAGGGGTACGCAAAGAGAGCAGGGGGGGAGGGTAGAAGGATGCTTAAGAGCTGTGTTTATATGCCACTTTTGATATTTTACACAAGCCTATGAGTGAGTGTTAAAACAAGAACAAAAAACAAACAAAAAAAAACAGTGCATAAGTGAAGGAGGTCTGGCATATTTGGCACCTCTTTTGCATAAAAAGCGTATATGGATGGCATCATATTGGAGTGGATTTTTCTGTTCGTTCGCTCGTTTTTTTTTTACTAAAATGTGTCTCATTTACTGGCTTTTTTTTTTGTGTGTATGCGTGTGCAACCATGTGCTGTTTGTTGTCTGTTCGTTGTATTGCAATGCCTATGGTTTTACTGTTTTTTTACATTAAAGCTAAAGTATCTGGCATCTCTTTTTCGTTTTGGTCATTTTTTCGCATCAACATCTATATGTACGCACTTGCCACACGCACCAGCACAACGAACGAATCACTGTTGTGCAGCTGTTTTCATCAACAAAAATACAGAGCAGCAGCACACACAAAAATTTTTCCCTTTTTTCCAGAAAAAAAAAAACCCAACAGAAACGCAATATTATTTTTATTATTGCTATCATTGTTGTTGTTACCATTGTTGTTGTTATTGCTGCAATGGTTGCATATTTTTATAAGTCCAACAAACATACATACATATACGGCTGAAGTAAAAAAGCAAACCCTACGAGTTTGAGGCAGCAGGATACAACAAAAAATGGAAAAAACAGAAAAGTTGCTGTTGGTCGTTATTAAAAAAGGAAAAACTCAAATTGGTAACCTATTGAGGTTTTGTTGTATTTTTCTTCAGCCTTTGAATGCAGTTGCAACAGCCGCGAACGCCAACGTTACGGCTGGCGCTAACAGCCTTACGCGGTAGCAGCGTAAATGATGAAAACAATTTTTATTTCATTTTATTTTTCATTCGCACACGCACGAAAATAAAATTGTAAAAAACTGCTTTACGCGCGCACACACACACACACACACACGCACTTTCACCCAAACATTTACTTACACACTCGTGTTATCTTTAGCTTCACAAAAAAAAAAACCAAAATGCGCTTGGTTTTGTGCTTGTGTGTATTTACTGTTATATAGGTTGTTACGCTCTTTCTCTCTCGCTCGCTCACACGCTCTGTGTCTCTCTTTTCGATTGTGTTTTTTTCTTTCATATTCATTGCTTCCTTCATTTCATTTTTTTTTTTCTTTTTTTTAACATTAAAACTCATCATCATATGCAAGTAAATAATGTAATCTACTTTTAGGCGGCCTATGCTGCCCCTGCACCCCCACTACCACTACTCTCTCTCGTTTACGCTTTCAAGGGACATGGCTCATCACCTTTTTTATTTTTCTTTTTTTCTCGCCAATAAATATTTTTTGTTTTTTGTATATAATATATACGTTTTGTTGTTGTTGTTGTTGTTGTTGCAGCTGATTTCTTTTTTCTATATAATTTTGAAACAAAAGTTGCACGGTTTTTGCCGCTCACTAAAAAAAACAAAAAAAAAAGAAGAGAAAGAAGGCAACAGAGGAAAATTTTAAAAACGAAAAACAATGATAACCAGCTGAAGCTGAAAGATCTGCTTCCCGTTTGTGTCGTTTATGTTGGAAATTAACAAAAAAAATAAGACCAGCTTTAAAAGTCTTTCAAGAGCCTTAAAATAGGCAACAAATTTTAATTTATAATATGAGCTTAAGTATAAAATTTGAATACAAGAAGGTATACCGGATTTAAAGTGATTATTCGAGTATAAGACAATTATCAGAGTAAGAGAAACCCTTCGTATATAACTGTAGTCCTCACAAAATATGTGGAAAAGTATTACGAGTATTGCCAAGTGGCCTGGGTATATAATGCCCTTTAACATTAAATGGTATATGACAGTCGTCAGAGGATACAATGTAGCGTGAGTATAAGAATGTATAAGACAGCAGTCTGAGTAAATAGAGGGCGTTTCATACAGTAGTCTAGGGATATAACAGTGTTAGTATAAGACAGTCGCGTGTGTATAATACAGAAGCCTAATTATAATAAAAGCCTGAGTATAAGACTGTAGTCTGAGTATAAGACTGTAGTCTGAGTATAAGACTGTAGTCTGAGTATAAGACTGTAGTCTGAGTATAAGACTGTAGTCTGAGTATAAGACTGTAGTCTGAGTATAAGACTGTAGTCTGAGTATAAGACTGTAGTCTGAGTATAAGACTGTAGTCTGAGTATAAGAATGTAGTCTGAGTATATGACTGTAGTATGAGTATAAGACTGTAGTCTGAGTATATGACTGTAGTATGAGTATAAGACTGTAGTCTGAGTATATGACTGTAGTATGAGTATAAGACTGTAGTCTGAGTATAAGACTGTAGTCTGAGTATAAGACTGTAGTCTGAGTATAAGAATGTAGTCTGAGTATAAGAATGTAGTCTGAGTAAAAGACTGTAGTCTGCGTATAAGACTGTAGTCTGAGTATAAGACTGTAGTCTGAGTATAAGACTGTAGTCTGAGTATAAGACTGTAGTCTGAGTATAAGACTGTAGTCTGAGTATAAGACTGTAGTCTGAGTATAAGACTGTAGTCTGAGTATAAGACTGTAGTCTGTGTATAAGACTGTAGTCTGAGTATAAGACTGTAGTCTGAGTATAAGACTGTAGTCTGAGTATAAGACTGTAGTCTGAGTAAAAGACTGTAGTCTGCGTATAAGACTGTAGTCTGCGTATAAGACTGAGTATAAGACTATAGTCTGAGTATAAGACTGTAGTCTGAGTATAAGACTGTAGTATGAGTATAAGACTGTAGTCTGAGTATATGACTGTAGTCTGAGTATAAGACTGTAGTCTGTGTATAAGACTGTAGTCTGAGTATAAGACTGTAGTCTGAGTATAAGACTGTAGTCTGAGTATAAGACTGTAGTCTGAGTATATGACTGTAGTATGAGTATAAGACTGTAGTCTGAGTATATGACTGTAGTCTGAGTATAAGACTGTAGTCTGAGTATAAGACTGTAGTCTGAGTATAAGACTGTAGTCTGAGTATAAGCCTGTAGTCTGAGTATAAGACTGTAGTCTGAGTATAAGACTGTAGTCTGAGTATGAGACTGTAGTCTGAGTATAAGACTGTAGTCTGAGTATAAGACTGTAGTCTGAGTATAAGACTGTAGTCTGAGTATAAGACTGTAGTCTGAGTATAAGACTGTAGTCTGAGTATATGACTGTAGTATGAGTATAAGACTGTAGTCTGAGTATATGACTGTAGTCTGAGTATAAGACTGTAGTCTGAGTATAAGACTGTAGTCTGAGTATAAGACTGTAGTCTGAGTATAAGACTGTAGTCTGAGTATAAGACTGTAGTCTGAGTATAAGACTGTAGTCTGAGTATAAGACTGTAGTCTGAGTATAAGACTGTAGTCTGAGTATAAGACTGTAGTCTGTGTATAAGACTGTAGTCTGAGTATAAGACTGTAGTCTGAGTATAAGACTGTAGTCTGAGTATAAGACTGTAGTCTGAGTATAAGACTGTAGTCTGAGTAAAAGACTGTAGTCTGCGTATAAGACTGTAGTCTGCGTATAAGACTGAGTATAAGACTATAGTCTGAGTATAAGACTGTAGTCTGAGTATAAGACTGTAGTCTGAGTATAAGACTGTAGTATGAGTATAAGACTGTAGTCTGAGTATATGACTGTAGTCTGAGTATAAGACTGTAGTCTGAGTATAAGACTGTAGTCTGTGTATAAGACTGTAGTCTGAGTATAAGACTGTAGTCTGAGTATAAGACTGTAGTCTGAGTATAAGACTGTAGTCTGAGTATAAGACTTAGTCCGAATATATGACAGTAGTCTGAGTATAGAACAATTGTATGAGTATAAAAGAGTAGCCTCAGTATAAGACCGAAAGAAGTCTGATTATAAGACAGCAAGTACTCTGATTAACAAATGGCCAGAGCATAAGACAGTAAAATGAGTATAAAATGATAGTAGTCTGGATAACATAGTAATCTGAAACAGTAGCCTGAGTATAAGACAGTAGTCTGGGTTTAATGCAGCAAATAGCTTAAACATAACACAATAATTTGAGTATAAGACAGGCGATAGACTGAGTATGAAACAGAAAATTGTTTGAGTATAAGAGAACACGAAGTCAGAGTATAAAACAGACTCTGAATATAATACAATAGTCTGTGAATAAGACAGCAGTCTGAGTCAGCAGTCAAGGACAAATAAATAGTATGAGTATATGATAGAGAGTAAGCATAATGCAACAGACAGAGTATAACATGTTCATATGAGTACAGGACAATTACCTGAGCCAAACACAGCGTTCTGAGTATAAGTTTTCTGAGTAGAAAACAACAGTTTCAGTATTAAACAGAAACAGAGTGTGAGACAGTAAATAGTATGATTATAACACCATGGTCTGAATATAAGAACAGTTTGTTATATTCTAGAGTATGATATAGTGAGTATACGACATTGAATCACAGGCTTGAGCTGATGTCAGTAAGTCTTAATGTTTTTAATTCCAGACTTTAGTGGAATCTTACCTTTCAAATGAGATCCGCAATCTAATCTTATCTAAACTACATTACTCTGAAAAAATGCCAGATCCTACACAAGTCGTCGCCCTATTAAAGCTAAAGAAGCTACCGATAATCCCTCATAATAGTCAAGACTTTTTTCGACCATTAAAGGAACAAATAACAAGCGCCACACCTCATGCAATAAACCATCTTCTCTATTAAGACATTAAAAAATATTTTTATGCGCCTAAAATTATGCTAAAAAATAAATTTTTCGTAGCATTATTACTAGACATGCCTCCATCATTTCTTGCATTCTAAATTTTAATATCCAAAATGTAATTATTCTCCCTAAAATATATACTTTGACTTTTTGTAACCCCTAAACTATGCCAAAGTTTTTAGAAAAATTTCATTTCACCTAAAATTTCTACACTCCTAGCAATAACGAAAATATTTTCAAATATTTTAATTACCAAAAAAGAGAAGACTTTTCCTGTATAGTTGGTTGCCTTAAGCATTCTATTTTAAAATGCATGGGGCATTAATAACAAACAAAAAAAACCATGGCATTTTTTGTGCGCCTTATTATATACCAACAGTTTTTTAATGGAATTCGTTTTTGTTTTTTTTTTTTTGTTCGTTTTTGTTTTTGCTGCACTCCAATCATATTATTTATCAGGCAATGATACGCACTTTTTGACACTCTTTTACACGAACATACGCATACAAACAGGCAAAACGCATACAATGCACGAGATAATAATGGGCCACCAAAGTTCCTCGCTCTCTCTCTCTCTCTGTGTAGTGACACTCCATGCCTTTCCTTTTAGATATTGGGGCCCCATCACACCACTTAAAGGCTTTGCTGATGTGTTCGTCAAACAAACAATAATTATTGAAAATGCCAGGCCAGGCCAGGCTAGGCTAGGCCAGGAATGAAAGAGAGAGAGAGAGTGATAGACAGGGAGAGGAAGAGAGAGAGAGAGAGAGTGCCATAAGCTGGTTTTGTTGCGGAACGTGTGTGGCACTGTTGTTAAGGCTGTTGAGCTGTACGAGTATGAATATTTGTAGGCCTCTCGCTCTCTCTCTCTCTTTCTCTCTCTCTATCTTTGTTTCCATAATGCAATATTAGTGTTGCCATGTTAGTTGCAGTTTTTTTTTTTGCGAATGCACTCATTTTTTTATTGTTGTTTCTGTTGTTGTTGTTGTTTCTGTTATTGTTGGTTTGGCATTTTACAATTTTTGCCAGCTGCATCATTTTCCGCTTTTAATTTATAACATTTTGCCTCATGCTCTCACGTTGACGTTGAGTTCAGCCTGAGATATGACGATATTGTTCTTTTTGTTGTTGTTGTTATCGTTGTAGCCGGATAATTTTCATTTTGTTGTTGCCTTTTGATAATTTCATACTTTGGCCCCATAAACTTTAACACAAACGAGTAAAAAAATTGTGTTGCTTTACCTCTGGTGCCTTCTGCTCTCCACCTCTGTTTGCCTTGCCACAAAATCAAGGTATCAGTTTGGGGCCTATAGCTGCCCTAATATTGTTGTTGTTGTTGTTGCTTATTTTATATTATTTTAGTTCGACAAAAACTGGCCTCTGGTGCTCATTAAATGTTGGCTTGTGTCCTCCTCCCTATTAATGTGTTGGTGGGGTTTATTTCCCATCTGTTTTGTTGCCTGCCTGCCTGGCATTTGTGGTGCATATTTTATTTTATATTTTCAAAATACGCGTTTTTTTGTTTTTTGTTAATAAATAAAATTGCAAAATACTTGACCAAACAAAAATACAAAGAATTCCTACCTCATTATCATATGAAAATAAATTAAAAAGTTCTCTGATAATATTTTTCCTCCCGGTTTTGCTTTTTTCCCCATTTGCCCAGTGTGTTGAAAGCCACTGAACGAAAAAAAAATTAACGTTAATCAGCAAAAACTTTACAGAAAAGTCTTTAAAGCTTATGAAATAATTGGAAAATGTAATCAGAAATTCAGAACAATAATCTTCAATAAAAAAAATTTTAATTAAAAACGCCTAAGCCTAGCTTAGTAATACACCCAAGCATGCGTTATTAAAATGGGACGCCATAATGGAATTTTAATTTGTACAATTTAGTTTAAAATTCAAGAGCCAACTCCAATCTAAAACTTCCCTCGCATTCCGTTCCGCAACGTTCATCAAATTATTCAAGTTCATCCTCAAATCTCAGTCTTGAAAACATAATGTACTCGGTAAACTTTTATTATCTGAACAAGTCGAACATTTAGAACTGTTATCATATCCATATATGTATAGATAGCTATTGTATTCTCCTTGAACTCTAAGGACCGTTTTTTGAATGCAAGTTTAAACTCGAGTTTAAGTTAATCTCCAGTTAAACTCCGTTTTCAGTTTTTGAATTCACTTAATCTTGAGTTTAACCTTACGGTTAAGTAGTTAATCTCGAGTTTAAACCAGCAACGTTGGTGGTTTAAACTCGAGATTAACTATGAAAAGTGGTTGACAAATTTTTTTTTTAAAAAAAGCTTTTAAGTGAGGGGAAGCCGAATAAGACAAATATTTAAGTGACTATGAATTATATAAAACACAAATTGACAACAGACAGTCTTAATTTATTTATTATTTTAAGAAAATAATTTTTTTACATAAAGATCAACAGTATTCAGCTTTTGTTTGTTTGTTTTTGTTATATACAAAAGCAAATTATTGTGAAACACTTTGCAAAAAGTAGTAAACACAACAATATAAACGAAAAAATGTTGCCATTTGTGCTTATAAGTACGGCAGCTCTACAAAGTTAATCTCCAGTTAAATTCCCATTCAAAAAATGAAAACTGAGTTAACTGGAGATTAACTTTAACTGGAGATTAACTTAATCTCGAGTTTAAACTTGCATTCAAAAAACGGCCCTAAGAGTTTGATTGATATTTCCTGCAGACAAGCAAAATGTTCGATGTAAGCTTGAACAACTTCCTTCCCAATGTCTTTGCCATCTTCCAGTTTCCTATCACTAGTTACACACTCCTCCTGATGCATACGACACCGTTTATACACTTTCATCCCTTCTCCATTCTTATACCCATTTTTAGTTGCAGAACTTTCCAATACTCAGACTACTTTCTGCCTAATACCCGGAGTACAATGTTTTACTTAAACTGTCTTGTACTCAGATGACTGCTTTATACTTACTTTCGTCACTGCTTGATGATGAAACTGGTAGTCTTATACTTATACAACTGTTCAATACTTAGATTACCGTGTGTTTTATATTCAGGCAACGGTCTTATACTCTGATAACTGTCTTCTACTCAGGCTACTTTCTGTCTTTTACTCAGACTACTTTCTGTTTTTTACTGAGACTACTTCCCGACTTATACTCTGACAACTGTCTTATACTCAGACTACTTTCTGTCTTATACTCAGACTACTTTCTATATCATACTCAGACTGCCTAGTCTGATAGACTAGACTTATACTCGGACAACTGTTTTATACTCTGACAACTGTCTTATACTCAGACTACTTTCTGCCTTTTACTCAGACAACTGTCTTATACTCAGACTACTTTCTGTCGTATACTCAGGCAACTGACTTATACTCAGACAACTGTCTTATACTCTGACAACTGTCTTATACTCCGACAACTGTCTTGTACTCAGACTACTTTCTGTCTTATACTCAGACAACTGTCTTATACTCAGACTACTTTCTGTCGTATACTCAGGCAACTGTTTTATTCTCAGATAACTGTCTTATACTCAAACTACTTTCTGACTTATACCCAGACAACTGACTTATACTCAGACAACTGTCTTATACTCTGACAACTGTCTTATACTCAGACTACTTTTTAACTTCTTCTGTCTTAAAATCAGACAACTGTCTTATACTCAGACTAGTTTCTATCTTATACTCAGACATCTGACTTATACTCAGATAACTGCCTTATACTCAGACTACGTTCTGTTTTGTACTCAGACAATTGTCATATATTCAGACAACCGTCTTATACTCAGACTACTTCCTGTCTTATACTAAGACTACTTTCTGTCTTATACCCAGACAACTGACTTATACTCAGACAACCGTCTTATTCTCAGTCAACTGTCTTATACTCAGACTACTTTCTGTCGTATACTCAGGCAACTGTTTTATTCTCAGATAACTGTCTTATACTCAAACTACTTTCTGACTTATACCCAGACAACTGACTTATACTCAGACAACCGTCTTATTCTCAGTCAACTGTCTTATACTCAGACTACTTTCTGTCGTATACTCAGGCAACTGACTTATACTCAGACAACTGTCTTATACTCTGACAACTGTCTTATACTCCGACGACTGTCTTGTACTCAGACTACTTTCTGTCTTATACTCAGACAACTGTCTTATACTCAGACTACTTTCTGTCTTATACTCAGACAACAGGCTTATACTCAGGCCGCATGTCTGCTCTACATCAAACCTTTTGGATCATAATGCTGCTGAAAATGCAACCACGCTACTGATACCATGTCCCTTGTCGCCGTTATACAATCTGTTAGACAAATGCTAGCAAATCTTGAGTTGATAGCCTGCTTCATTACCAGGATCAAATTGCTTAACTAGTGTAGCGGCGCTACAATTTCTTTAATTTTTTATATAATCGAAGTGAGTCGAATACGAAGACTCCTTCTGCTCTGATTTTTTATTGTGTTCTCGACGTGGTAATGCCAAAGAAGCGGAATTTTCCTGAGATCTTCAAAGTAATTCGAATGAATTACTTTCGATTGATTGCATAGATATAACCTTGTTGTGCTCGCATGATCTTAAATGAAGTAAAAGAAATCGATATCGCTTTCAGCAGTATCAATGGGTGGCTATGTCACAATACCATTATCCTGTCTGCATAAAAAGTAGAAACTTGGTATCGGCAATTGAGAGTATCTGCCAAATGTACGTTAGCTTTTTGTCAAATAAAATCACCTCCTCCAATAACTACATATGTATACTGCTGACACTATCTGGAATGTTACCCTCTCAGGGAAGACCTCTTCCTAACGCACAGACTGTATGAGTGTAAACCCTCGTTACTTGCTATGGTAAACATTTTGATCGCATTCCGGTATTTAAAGCATTTTTAATCATGAAGACTCATTGTGCATTAGGTTACCAGGGGACCCTAGGATAATAATTATTATTCGTGTTCAGCGCGCAAAATGCCTTCGGAAACACCTGAAGCCATCTTATTTGCAAAACCCATGCAGGACTGTGTAATTGATATTTTAAAATTCTATATGACTGTATCCTAGTACTGTGCAAGCCAGCAATGCCATTCGATTAATCTCAATTAAACCGAATAAAGACAAGGGGTTGTATTCCTTTCTCATTGCTTTTCAACATTGTTCTGTTCTGAGTTATACAACCTGCGGTCTTCATAGAAAACAGTCTGAAAAAGAAAACATCATCTAGAGCCATGATCTTGGACATTTGAATGACATAATGTGTTACGCTCATAAACGGCTTAGAGAAAATATTCAACTCTTTCGTAATGTACATGCTTCTGTATGGATCTGAGTGCTAGTAACTTATTAATTGCCGCCCTCTCTGTGTTTTCAAAATATTCTGGCAGGTAAACAGTGGCACTGGCGGTCGAAGCTGTCGTGGTCTAGTAGGTAGTGTGTTGGCTTATTAGATGTTAGGGCATGGTTTAACCACCAAACGAAATAAGAAAAAATATTTATTTGGCGACTTCCTCTCAGCAGATTTCTGGCAAAAACTCTGTGAGTAAACCAAATATGCCATGGAAAAGTTTCTCAAAAACTGCCGTTCGGAGTCGTCCCGCCACTCATGTAAAAAAAATTAACGCACACAATCTAGGTGAGGTGAGAAACTAGGTCGTAATCCTGACTAAAGGGTTGTAATGATCAATTATGTATGTATGTATGTAAACAGTGGCAAACAGAGAATTTGAATGGAGTTATTGATCTGGAGGTCGCCGTAGTCTAGTAGGTAGTGTGTTGGCTTATTCGACGTAAAGCCAGAGTTCGAGCCCCAGGCCAGACATCAAAACAAAAATACAAAAAATATTTCTTCGGCGACTTCCTCTCCGCAGATTTCTGGCAAAAACACTGAAAACAAATAAAATTGCCATGAAAAGTTTCTCAAAAATCTGCCGTTCGGAGTCGACTTTAAACCGTAGGTCCCCGCCACTCATGTATAAAACTAACACAAACAACGTAAGTGGTGTGAGAAACTAGGTCGTAATCCTGACTAAAGGGTTGTAATGACCAATTATGAATGTATGTATTGATCTGATCGTTCGTATAGGATGTTAAAATTTATGTTTTTCCGCTCATGGATAAAATTAACGCATACAACATAAGTGGTGTGAGAAGCTAGGTTGAGAACCCTGACTAAAGTGTTGTTATCCTTTACGGAAAAGCCAGAAATTTATTTCTACTTTCAATACATGCAAATATTGCAGGATATTGTCAACAGACTGTACCTAGTTTAGTTTATTTTTCACGAAATCATTAACTGCTGACGAAATATTATCAAAAAATACAGACAGAAATAGGTCAGTTAACTTCAAAAATCATTGCCATTCACATTCATATTCATAAAATATGATTTGGCATGAATTAAGGCTTCGTGTTTTTCGTTTCATGGTTTTTATTCGGTCAATATGAGACCAATACTCACTATATACATACATATGTAAGTATATATGTACATAGTATTTGTTTTTGGTATATAAATAGAAGCCTTAATGAGTATATAAAAATTCTAAACCCCGTAAATAAATAATAAAAATTAATTAACAAAATTAAGCCACCATATTAATGCAAAAAAAAATGCAAAAAAAAACCGGGGAATAAATAAAGCCATGTACCCCCTTTCCGTAGTTCCTCTAAATTAATTTAAAAAAAAAAAATATTTTTCATTTAAATACTAAAATAAAACAAATATATATGTATTTTACACATACATACATACATATGTATATCATTATGTATATGTAAAGCCTTGTTATCTATTGTATATAAGACTAGTAAATAATTGTTTATAAAATAAATAAAATTTTGCGGCATATTTCAACCAAAAAAAAAAATGTTCCTTTTTTTCTTCCTTTAAAATATTAAAACAAAAATTTAAATAAAATTAACGCCATGTAACAAAAAAAAACCAGCAAAATAACGGCGAAAAAAAGAGGAAACGTTACAGAGAAAAAGAAAAAAAACGACAGGAATTAATCGGGAATATTATTTTAAAAATACATGTGAGTGAGTGAGTGAGTGTCCATGAAAATGTGACACACACCACTAATGTATGCGTGCATGCGTGCATTTGGGTGAGTGTGCGAGTGTATAAGTGTGGGTATATGATTATGGCCAGTCAGTCTGTTGTACAACTACAACAACAAAAATATCTCCCAACCTTACATACCAATCATACTGAATACACTTGCACACCCTACGCTGGCATATATACATAGTAGAGGAGTTAGGTTTGGTTAGTTGGCAGATCCTCCTTCAAGAACATGCTCTAACTTAAGCCAGAGGAATACCACAATAAGTATTCAATCCGGTAATCAAACATTACTTATGGGAAAACCAATTGCTCTCTGAAATAAATCTCTCTGTTGCAGAAATCGTTATTTTAGAAAGCTCTTGCGAAGAGGATACAAAATGAGAAGGTTCATCATGACAAGAGTCGTGCAAGAATACATGAAGTAAAAGATAGTCAAGAGAAAAGAAGAAGGATATTCTTTTCAGAGCCGTATCAGTCCAGCAGAAGCCACTTGTAAAAAGGCCAAGTCTATTAGCATGCCTTCCCATAGGACAGTGGCCTGTGAGTACGGCAATTATACGATGAATGATCATATTGTTACGAAAATGAAAAATCTAAATACTGATGTTTTGCTTTTACAATGCCTAACATTAAAATTATAAATAAAAGCTACAAAAACAAAACAATCCTGTAAACAAACCTGTTTTCAAATTAACGTACTGCTGCGTAATATAACATCAAACACCAGCATAAAAAATTCTAAACAAGTAAACAAAAATACAACAACAAACACCAGCCTAAAAATATGGTAAACAAGTAAACAAAAATCAACAAACAACACTACAAGAATAAACGTAAACAACGATGTTTACATTTAAATAGATCTCGAGAAAGCGAAGCCACGAACGTTCACCTTCAAGAACATTCATCAAACTGTTTACGTTGCCATATAAAAGGCAAAGCAAAGCAGGCGCCGGGGTTAGTAAAAGTTCAGTCAGTCTTGTGTGAAGACGCTGTGTGTTTGAAGAGAGTAATCGTGGCTTGAAGATCTCCGTTACAAAGATCTGTAGAACAACTGACTAGTAATTGTTATTCTTTATGCAAAAGGAATAACAAACAAAGCAATTGTTGTTGTTTACATCAAGTTGTGAACGGTGACACACAGAATTGTGCGAATAATAAAGAATTTTAATTAAAATTAAACATAAAATTTATTTTTATTTTATTTGCAATCTACGAGCTTATATTTTCAACATGTTTAAAAGGTAAACATAAGGAAAGAAGATAATTAATTCAGCAGAATCTAGCAATATTGCAGGGACCTTTCTATCATGCCTTCACATAGGACAGGTATAGACTGTAAGAACTGATATAAAGAAAGAAGACCATAACTCAAGTCTAGCAAAAGCTAGCAATATTTTAGGGACTCTTCCGCCATCAGTGAAGTTAAAATTCTCTGTAAAAGCACAAGAGAATAATCAGTTTAACTAAGGCTATTGAAACACTTATACCCTGTTGGAGATTGTGGTGTTCATACCAGCTTTGGTTAGTTCAAAGACAATACAATGTCCAACCACATCCCTATGTCCTGGAACATCTATAAGAGTTACGTTTGGGCAAACCGAAATTTCTCTGAGAAATCCTTGACATTCATAAACAAGCATGTATCCCGAGGTAACATTCGTAAAGGACTTGATTGCAACCTGACTGTCCAAGTAAATTAAAAGATTTTTATACGGAAAGTTCCATAACCCAACCAACCATTGGGTTACTTTCATTATAGTCATGATGTCCCCCTGAATAACAGTGCAGTGGTCCTATACGAAAGCCTAATGTCAAATCCCTTAATATGCCACAGCTTACTCGGTCCAGCCTTTTTGAGGTTTCGTTTTATACTTCCAGAGTTCCATAGGAAATTTCTGTTATACAGTTGCTCTAAAAACTGTTAAAACTCCTATGGATGATGGGGTCCAGAGACAGATGGTTTGTACATGCATTGCGTGAACCAGTATGCAACAGAAGCTTTATTGAATAGAGCCCTGAAGGCGGCTCCACTCAAAATTAACAAATCCCTGAACTCACAACTATCTTTCGCAGAAGATAAAAAGAAATAGAATGCAATCGTTAAGAGCCTAAGTTTCTTATCAGATCAATAGGTCTTCACATATCAATGGTAAGGGGCTGAGGGTTCAAACCCCAGCTTTGTTTTTCTTTAAAAACGACATCCTCTGCTGGCAAATACTTTGAGATTAACATGTTAGCAAGAGAAAGATTCTGAAATCTGTGCATAAATTTAACACAATCTAAAGGGTCCGCCAAATAACTTTTTTTTTTGAAAATGCTTTAAAAACGAAAACTACTGAATATTTTCCCAAATTTCTTTTTTTTTTATTTGAAAGTACAATCCTTCCGGTTAATAATGGAAAATAATTTCATTCAAATGGCTGCCTCGGCTGGCCATGCAGTAGCCTACACGATCGGTCCAATTTTTAAGCACATTATCGATTGTGTGCAGCTGTATTTCACCAATGGCTTCACGAATATTGTCCTTTAAAGCGTCAATTGTCTCTGGCTTGTCGGCGTAACACTTATCTTTGACGGCACCCTACAAATAATAATCCAACGGTGTCAAATCGCAGCTCCGAGCTGGCCAAACGACATCAGCTCTGCGGCTGATAATGCGATCTTCAAAAACAGCGTGCAAAACATCGAGTGTAGCTTTGGCTGTGTGGCACGTAGCGCTGTCCTGTTGAAACCAAATGTTGCCAATATCCTCCTCTTCAATTTTTGTGAACAAAAATTCGTTCAACATGGCCCGATAACGATCGCTGTTCACTGTAACGGCCACTCCTTGCTCATTTTCGAAGACAATTTTGCTTGTTTACATACCCGCCAAGATCAAAATGAGCTTCATCTGAAAAGATGATTTGTTTTTGCCAAAATCGGCATCTTCTGGTGTAGGCTACTGCATGGCCAGCCGAGGCAGCCATTTGAATGAAATTATTTTCCATTATTAACCGGAAGGATTGTACTTTCAAATAAAAAAAAAGAAATTTGAGAAAATATTCAGTAGTTTTCGTTTTTAAAGCATTTTCAAAAAAAAAGTTATTTGGCGGACCTTTTACAAAGATGATGTCATTACAACCCTTCAGTTAGTATTACGACCTCACCACTTATGTTGTGTTTGTTAATTTCATACAGGAGTGGTGGGGATCCTACACTTTAAAGTCGATTTCGAACGTCAGATTCTTGAGAAACTTTTTCATGGCAAATTTGTTTTTATGCTCAGAGATTTTAGCAGAAATCTGCTGAGAGGAAATCGCCGAAGAAATTTTTACCATACTTCGCTTTGTTGGAGCGGTGTGGGCTGGGCTTTGAACCGTGGCTTCATGTCTAATAAGCCAACACACTATCTACTAGACGACAGCGACCAATATGGTGTGACAAGCTACATCGTAATCCTGGCAATGGCCAAATAGTTAACGTTATGCATTATATCTCTTACAAAATGGCCTCATATAACGGTATAGGATATCCTGGAATCGTTTAAAACTCTCCATACATTTTTTACTGGCTTTTTTCCATATGCAAGCGAGTGTTCAAAAAAAATTTTCTGCAATTTCATGTTGTTGCCGATGTAGACTTTTTTTCCATTATAATCACAACACCCTCTGTCTCCCGCCTTTTGTTGAACTGACCCCCTTGAAAACCAAAAAAAAAAGAGATGTGGCATGCAACAACAACAATAAAACAAACAAAAAAAAACGGAAAAGTGCGTGTATACGCATGCAATGCAACGAAAAAAAACGAGAAAATCAGACGCGAATGAAATACGAACACAAAAATGAAACGAAAAAAAAAACGAATTTGTTGGCAATTTTTCTTTCTTTTTTCGAATTTTTTTTTCAGTTTCGTTTGTTTTTTTTTTTTTGCAATGCTGTTTACAACAACACAAAAAATGAACAATAAATACGACTACACACACACACATACATGCTTAAATTCTCTCATATACAATATAATTATATGCACACACAGAGGTATGTATGTGTGTGTATGTGAGGAAAGGAAAGCAGCAGCAGGAGGGGTGACGTATATTTTGTATATTTTTAAGGCCGGGAAAAAACCATAAGGCCGGATGGAGTAGGCAAAAGAGAACCTATGGCCTATGGTCACAAGTATTAAGAGGGAGCCCTTTTTTTGAAAGGCTCCCACAAAAGAAGTACGTGTGTATGTTTGAGTAAAAGCAGGCCATAAAGACGACTGGACAAGTTGCTTAACTTTCAATGCTTCGTGCTCATACTTCTTGAAATTTGCTTCATTGATTCGGTAAGTGTGGTATGGTATGGTGTGCTGTGGTGTAAACACTTCTCATACGCACACACACATGGTAGTGGTGTGGGTATATATTAAAGAGAATGTGTGCATGTTCCATTGTGTTGCATACTTTTTGGGTGGTATATAATTATAAAAGTTTATCCTAGGCAAGCCCATACCCACACCTTACTTACTACACTCTCTCTCTTTGTCTCTCTTCCCCCTACGCTGTCATAGGTTTTCTGTGTATATAATCAGGATAATTATATGTCTCTGCATATGTATGTATGTATGTATGTATGTAGTGTTGTTTACATGTAAATGTATTTGTGCTTATATATGTACATGAAAAGTATGTATAACAATAATAACATTGTTTTTATGGCTGTTGTTGTTGTTGTTGTCGTATGCTAAGGGGTAAGCCCTTACCACTCTTGAACATAGTTGCACCGAAAGTAAATTGTCAAAAGCCCATCTTCGCTTTTCAAAATTAAACAGTTTGAGTTAAACATTCACTCAATCATAAGCATACACATGCACACACACGTAACACGTACATGTACACTCGGTCACTCGCACATGCATTAATACGCACTTATACTCGTATTCCTCTTTGGCTTTGCTCAGTGACACCCATACTAGCACACACACACAAACGTAGCAACAGCAGGAAAACAAAAGAAAGAGAGAAATATGAGTGCGTGTGCCTACTTCTTACTTTAAGTTGGGTTATATGGGTGATTTCACATTGAAAATGAAAGAATTTCATGAAGCAGGAGAGGGATTTTGAAAAGAGTAGAAGAAATGGTCCTAGAAGCTCGAGTATAAATGCTTAAAATGTCTACTGGCTGTACGACTTTTGTAATCAAATCAAATCTGTGCTATAAGATCGTAATTTGGTGGTTAATTTTGGAGGCAAGGAATCATCAAACTCGATTTGAAGCACAATAAAATGGCTATTAGATCTGAACATATCACCTCTAAGACAGTGCAAGAATGCACAATGCATATTAAAACACTCATTTTCTTCTTTCTCTTTCTATTGTATTTTGTGTCTTTCTTGCTTTTTCTCTCTCTCTCTCTGGTTTAATCTTTGTTTTAGAAATTCTTAGGATTTTTTCATTCGAAAACAGGCACTCATCTGTCTCTCATTATACATCATACCATGGTATAACAGTACACACACACTCATATTTATTGTTATTATAGTCAACACAGGTATCGGAACAGAGATTGGCTGCATTGCGTATCACGTCGGCACATCGTACAGTGTCCGCCCCAGCCGTAACTGTGATAGCAGGTATAATCCCTGTGGATCTGCTGGCGGCAGAACGGATGGAGATTTATAGGGCGAAATCGGCTGGGAATCACATAGCCGGTCACTTCAGGGAAAACACCATTTCAAAATGGCATCAACGATGGAATGAGGAAGATAGAGGAAGATGGACGGCGAGACTTATTCCAGACATAAGGTCATGGATTGGTTGGAAATTTGGAGAGGTAAATTACTGCGTTACACAGATGCTATCGGGTCATGGATATTTTAGAAAATATCTGCACAGGATGGGCAAGACCGCCTCCCCTTACTGTCTTTACGAGGAATGGGAGGTAATTGATGACGCAGAGCACACCGTTTTCGAGTGTGCACGCTGGCAAAGCTATCGCTCTGCACTGACGTCGATAGTTGGGACGATCACGGCCGGTAACATTGTCGGGGTTATGATGGCGAGTAGAGAAAATTGGACCTCAGTGGCGAATTATGCGGAGAGCATTCTGAGACTGAAGAAGAGGGATCTTGAGGCTGCGGAACATGTGGGCACGCCGGAATAGATGAAACTGGCACACGTGTCAAGCTAAATTCGAAGCAGTGACCTAGACGAAAGGAATAGTGGAGACACTTAGATGTCTCTTCAACTTTCGACACGCAATCCGTATGCGGATATGAACACGCAGGGGCCAAAGGGCCAAAGGGACTCTACTGCGAAGTAATACCACCGTAGTTCCGGAGTGGGCACGGCAAGTCCACGAGACGAGGGAGGAGGATGTGACGACTTCCTCTATGGTGCGTTAGGTACATTTACCCCTCCACGGCGTGAAAAGAAGTCAACACAGGCATTGCGGTATTACATGAGTATATTACGTCAGTTCTATTGCTTGGCAAGTTCTAGAAACTCTGATTTTACTGATACGTGGATTAATGGTAAATGACTAGACATTGATTAAGTTTTTATCCGTGTTACGTGAGTATATTACAGCAGTCCTATTATTTGTCAAGTTCTAGAATCTCTGAGTTTATTAGTATATGAGCTAATGGCATGTGACTTGACTTTGATTCAATTTTTATCCTAAAGGCAGGAAAGATCCATGATAGCAATGCAAGGAAGTCCATGATGTAAACGTAATATTTTTTTATTTTTCCATCGTTGCTATAAGGAGTTTAGGATCCACTTAAGGTTTCTTTAAGCAAATTGTTTTAGAGGACGGTTTATGGTTGCCTTGCATTTGTCAAGGCACTAGAGAATGTTTTCTTCTAATGAAGTGTTCAAAGTCTAATTACCGAGATATGTCTTTAACAATTCAGCAGGCAAGGTTTGTGCAAATGCGGCTTAGTCGAGAGAGAATACAGAGCTTTGCAGTAACTCGAGCTACAACGAATTAAAGTGCTGAACAGGCAGACGTTTCCGGAGGACCATACAGACACAACCCAAAGGTAACGAACATTACATTTGAGTGTAGCTTTCTGAGTGGCCCGCTGATGTAATACTTAACCGCTGCTTTTGGTAGACTCTTACCGTCATACAATGGGGTGGAATACCCAACGGCTTATATACCTCCTCGAAAAAAAGGTGGCTTGAATATAATAATGTTGCGCAGTCTAATCTTCCTTAATGTCCCGACAACTGTGAAAGAAATCATTGCACGATAGTAGAAAACGCTTAAATCTCAGTTTCATAACGCCTAAAGACTTCAGCATCCAAACAGTTTTCACAACATCTGAGTGGCCTGAGTGTAGTTAGGGGCTGACTAGCAGCAAATAAATTGAGCGACAGACAAGTTTCTCTTCTAAGTCTGTAGCTTTAGTTGGCTTACAATACACCAAGATTATTGCAGGAGATCCATTTGCCCGGACTCAAGTGTTTTTCTTTCTATTTTTCCAATTTAATTGTAAATACTCTGGAGTCGCGGAAGTTTAGAAGGTAGAGTTGATTTAGCCGTGCTTCAAACCCCATCTCAAACATCTCGAACAAAACAAAGTATTGAAAAAAATATTTCTTTCTCCGACTGCCCGTGAGAAGTCTCTGGCAAAAACTCTGCCATAAAAAGAGTGTCAAAAATCTGTCATTCGGAGTTGACTTTAAGATGCAGGTACCGTCATTCATGGATAAAATTAATACACACAACATAAGTGGTGTAAGAAACTAGGTTGTAATCCTGACTAAGTAAGCAAGCAAGTAAGTACCCTGAAGTTGTTGTCCATGATGACTAAGCCACCTAGTCGTAGGGGTTTGAAAACAAATCCTAGTTCGTGGAATACTTCCAAGTTTGCTGTGTTGAAAGCCATCATGTTTGTGCCTCATTTTATTTATATGGGCGGACAAGCCTTGTATAGATTTCGGTCCTTCTTGGGCATAATTTGTTTCTGCATGGTGAACCTCATGGGAATTTCAGACTTATGGGGATTTTTTCATCTAAATTTTCTGAGACTGTTCAAACCCCCGGGTCAGACATCTCGATCAAATCGAAATATGAAACATATTTTTTTTGGCAACTTCCTCTCAGCAGATTTCCGGCGAAAACTCTGAGAATGAATAAAAATTGCCATGGAAAAGTTTCTCAAAAATCTGTCGTTCGGAGTCGACTTTAAACTGCAGGTCCCGCCACTCATGTATAAAAATTAACGTACACAACATAACAGGTGTGAGAAGCTAGGTCGTAATCCTGATTGAAGGCTTGTAATGATCAACTATGTATGTATGTATGTATATAACTCTGCTATTTAACAATCAAGCTGCCAATCTGAACACCATCTGAGTTTGACTCGAACACAGTATTGGACTGTTTTGGCAAATTGCTTATCAAGTCATTTTTCAAATTTTTTCCCCCGTAATTTACCATGAAACCACCCACATATGGGTCACTACTTTAATATTTATGCCTACAAACAACACTCACAAACACACACACACACACACCGACCGTTGTACTTATAAACATAATGAGATGAGAGCGTATGCAATAGAAAGGGTCTCTGCAATCTCTACAAATGAGAAAGAAAAAAAAACCCCCCGTTTTATAGTTGCAAACCTTCTTTAACAAACCAATGTATTCACACACACACATGCATGTATAAACGCATACAAACAAATAAACTATTGCCAGGCATTGCCTGGCATTGTGTAGTGCATTGTGTGTGTGATTATAAAATGCGTGAGGGTTTCCTGTTTAAATATTAAAAGTTCTTGCCTGAGTGTGTGCCTGCGCCTATAAGTATGTACAAAATATTTTAAATGATATTTATCAGTGAAGGATAAGAAGAATTTTCACAATACGTACGTATACCTATGTATTGTAGATATTAAAACAAAAATAATCAAATGAAATGAAAGCAAAAAAAAGAAGAGAACAACAACAACAAATATTAATAGGAGAGAGGATAATGCAGTTTTTATTAGTTTGTCATGAGGATTTTTAATAAATTATTATTATTTTTGTTGTTATAACTGTATTATACATTATATACATAGAAATTCTAAATATTTATATACAATAAATACATAGAAAAACACTTATACATTTTCAGTAACAAAAAAAATGCACACACATACATACATAAGAGCTTATTAAAGACAAAAATGAGTGTTAGAAGTTGTACTTCAATACAGAAAACATATACTCGTACAAATAATGCACAAATACTTCTGGACTTGAATAAATAATTTAAATTTACAAAAATCTTAATAAAACGAATACTAACACACACACTTATATGTTTATATATACACATACATAGTCATATACTTACTTGGTTATAGGTTTACTTGGCTATTTTTAAGTGTACATAGGTACACTTAAGGAGCAGAACTTTGAAAGTTTACATACGTTTTCTAAACATCTGAGGGCAAGAAGCAAATCAAATTGAATTTTAATAACTTCTTTTGAAGCTACTAACCATGGCTCTTATAATTAAACTGCAAGTTTCTCGTGGAAATCAGGGGTTTCATTGATGATGTCTACTGCTACTACCCGAAACCTCGAACCAAAAGTACCCAGCTTGCAACTCTTTAATCTAAATAATGAAAACATTAAACACAACTGCCTTACAAGCAAACATATATAAACATATATAATGAAAATATATATAAGGGTCCGCCAAATAACTTTTTTTTTTGAAAATGCTTTAAAAACGAAACTACTGAATATTTTCTCAAATTTCTTTTTTTTGTTTTAAAGTACAATCCTTCCGGTTAATAATGGAAAATAATTTCATTCAAATGGCTGCCTCGGCTGGCCATGCAGTAGCCTACACGATCGGTCCAATTTTTAAGCACATCATCGATTGTGTGCAGAGCTGTATTTCACCAATGGCTTCACGAATATTGTTCTTTAAAGCGTCAATTGTCTCTGGCTTGTTGGCGTAACACTTATCTTTGACGGGCATCCCACAAATAATAGTCCAACGGTGTCAAATCGCAGCTCCGAGTTGGCCAAACGACAACAGCTCTGCGGCTGATAATATGATCTTCAAAAACAGGGCGCAAAACATCGAGTGTAGCTTCGGCTATGTGGCACGTAGATCCGTCCTGTTGAAACCAAATGTTGCCAATATCCTCCTCTTCAATTTTTGTGAACAAAAATTCGTTCAACATGGCCCGATAACGATCGCCATTGACTGTAACGGCCACTCCTTGCTCATTTTCGAAGAAAAATGGCCCAATTATGCCTTTGGACCAAAATCCGCACCAAACAGTGACTCGTTTTAGGTGCGTCGCCTTTTCAATGTATGCGTGCGGGTTTTCTGTGCCCCAAATGCCACAATTTTGCCAAGATCAAAATGAGCTTCTTCTGAAAAGATGATTTTTTTTTTGCCAAAATGTAAGTCGATAGCAGGCCCACTTAGCGAAGCGAAAATGCATTGGATGGTAAATTGGCTTCAACTTCTGGACCAATTGGACTTTGTATGGCGTCATACCAAGGCCTTTATGCAAAATTTGTCTCAATGATGTCTCCGAAATGTTCAATTGTTGAGAACGACAGTGAATTGATGTTGATGGCGCTTCACGCACACTTTCTGCCACAGCAGCAATATTCTCGGGTGTACGCACTGTTTTTGCTTTTCACGCTTTGGTTTATCGATGAGGAGGCCAGTTTCTTTTACTTTTTTCACAAGATAACGAACATACGGAGCTGACGGTGCTTCTCTTCTTCCAAAATCCGTACGCAATTTTCGCACACATTCTGCAACATTACCATGATTTTCAAAGTAATGTCGCAATATTGCCCAGCGTTGTTCAAGCGTATACATAACCATATTCGTTCAGCGGAAGGATCAAATTAATTATCTGTCAAATCAGACATGAGCTAAGTGTTACCATTCACGAAATAAGCACTGGTTGAAAAAACAAAACGTTAGATGGCGGACCCGATACATCAATAACAATTACATACATACATACATAATTGGTCATTACAACCCTTCAGTCAAGATTACAACCTAGCTTCTCACAATACCCATGTTGTATGTGTTAATTTTATCCCTGAGTATCGTGGGACCTACAATTTAAAGGCGACTCTGAACGTTAGATTTTTTGAGAAACGTTTCAAGGCAAGTCCGCCGATACGAGAGCCATTGTAAAGAAGAAGGAAGTAAAGATCCCTCTTTAGGAGCAAGAGCACATGCAAATCTAGTTGTACAGCAGTTGCAATGATATTACAAATGAATTTACGAAAAGGGCCAAGTGTCTGACCATAGATTTCAAGCCTGGAGCATGTTCCTTTCAGGACGAAAGGGTTAGGTTTAGGTTTACTTCCAATTGAGACAAGTACAATACAAGGACCACTCCTGGAAGTTGACCCATTGTCCTTAGGTCCTAAATAAGTGATAGGAAGTGATTCCCAAAAAATTCTGATGTTTTGGAAACAAAACTTCTCTACGCTACTTTAAAGAGATAACAACAGAAATTCTGCAGTTAAAAACGATGTTGTAACATACATAATATACATACATAATTAGCCATTACAACCCTTCAGTCAGGATTACGTCGTTAATTTTATACATGAGTGGTGGGACCTACAGTTTAAAGTCGATTCCTACAGACAGATTTTTGAGAAACTTTTTCATGGCAATTTTTTATTTACTCTCAGAGTTTTTGCCAGAAATATTCTGAGGGGAAGTCACCGAAGAAATATTTTTTCATATTTTGTTTTGATTTCTGACCTGGGGTTTGAACCTCGGCCTTACCACAGCCATAGGCCTTACGTTTAATAAGCCAACACACTACCTACTAGACTACGGCGACTTCACAATGTTGTAACGCAACAGATGAATGATGAAAGAGATACCAACGCCCAGCTATGCTTTCCCTGTTGACTTAACAGCTCAGTTTTTCAGGGACAGATATAACGGGTAAATTTACGAGCTTATTTACAAAATATGATCTTAGTGTCCTTAAAAACTAAGAACATATGATATGCGCCAACAGTAAGGATACAAGCTGTCTCCATATCGCATTTAAGATGCTTGTGACTGTACTGTGTGAATGACTAAAGCCACCTACTAAAGCACTGATGGTAGCTTATCAGTATGGCTTTAGGTCTGGCAAGATCATCGTTAAATCCTCACCAAATTGTAAAGACGACCCATGGAAGTGAAGTAGACCTACATCACCCATAAGACTACGTTCGATAGCGCAATAAAGAGTTGCGTTTCGGTGTAATAACGGGAGTGCTGTCAAGATGGCTGAGCCTCTAAGGGTATAGAATATAAAATCTTAGATAGGAAACACAAACAAACTTCATATAGAAGTTTGGTGCCCTAGCATAATAATGTGCTGCCCTCTCAGTGCGAGGGTTGTTGATTTAATTATTGCTAGAGACTGTGAACTACAACTCTATTGCCGCATTCATGGCTTAGTGGGCCTTATTATAATAATTAGAACATAATAAATTGAACAACGATGCCTTTCGTCCCTTTGGTCAGTTGTGGATTCACTTTTTCAGCATGTGTTCCACTCAGTGTTCTGCGATGGCAATGCTTTCCATGACCTGCACTTTCCAGAAGTTTGAATTACAATCTCTATGTCTCTATCTCATCGACTGCTTGCGGGTTTCAGTCAATACAACCGTACTTGTAATATTATTCAGCAGCATCATTTCTGCTGCAGGATTTCGATGTGAATTTGGGACACAGATTCCATTTGGCCGGATTAATTAAGTATACTTGTCAGACAAAAATTGGGAAACGCTTGTAGCTGGCTTAGGTCCTCTTTTTTTCAACATATTTCACGTTCCTCAGAAAACTACTGAGACGATGTTGACGAAGGAAACATTTTTTTCGTTTTGTTTGAGATGCCTGAAAAGGGTTTTGAACCACGGGCTTAAGTCTAATGAGACATCTCACTGCCTGCAAGGCTACAGCAAAGTTTATTTCACGTTTTCTTTATTTTCCTTGCCTCCGTTTCCAGCTGCTAGCAACAGATGGAGTTTTGTTTTCCTCTGTGATGGCTGCTTTGAATACTCTTGTCGTTTACCGTCCTTATTCCAACAACCTGACTTATTCTCATTGCCGTTTACGTTCATCTCATGGTGATCCATTCAATCTCTAGCTAGATTTAAGTATTGTTGATGATGATTGGTACGAATATCTCTTAAATTTGTCTAAGGCATCGGTAGACAAGAACCCTGCTTGTCTTGAGGTCACAATGAATAGTTCTTCTCGATATGTATTCGTAAAAAGCAGATGATTTCACCACAGCTGTCGAAAATCTTCACTACGGTGTAACATAAAGCAGTAGTTCCACACTGACTCCAGTTGTATGTAAACTTCCCAAGCTGTGCTCATTTTTGGAGCTTTAGTTTGACTTATCTTTCCCTTATTTCTGCAATAATTAACCAGGAAAATTCAATCTTTAAGTTTCTGTCATTCTTAACACCTTTCCTTAACCCATTTTTTTTTTGTTTTCTTTCCTTTAATTTTCGTACATATAAATACGATGTTAAGTAAATAATTTTCTAATATTTTTGCAAAAGGCCGCCTATTTAATATATTATCAGACACACACACATATACGTACGTATACATTTAAATATTATATGTTCTCGTGTATATAAAGCCAACTTATTATAAAAACCCATACCTTGCATAGTAGTAACCCTCCTCCTCCCCCAAAAAAAAATCCTTAACCTGACCAAATGCCTTCAATAAACAAATGAAACGAACAATGCTTCGTTGACCCTTTCCTAAAACTGTTAAAAATAAATTTCGAAGCTTTACGAAGCACTCGAACTCGCACTCATGCTTTTAAACTGCAAGCAGAGGCCCCTAAGCATCTTAAAATCTTGTTTTTAAGGAAACATAAGATGCAAGCAAGAGAGAAAAAAGAACTCAAACCACAAGTAATATTTAAGAACACTTTCAAATTGTATTTAAAATACATACATACATACATATGTACACAGCCATACCCATACATACATATGTATGTGTATATGAAAACGCACACATACATTTAAGCAAATAACATACACATGCAATTGAAATTTATAATTATCCGGGTACCACAAAAATTGCATTTTCTTAATATACTCACACTTTCTTTTTCTCCCTCTCGGCCTCTCTCTCCCTGTGTCTCTCTTGGTTTTTTTAGAACATAAAACTGCAGCAGCATCTAGACAACAAACAATTGAACATGTATGCTCTGCAACAACAACAACAACCACAACAATAATAACAAAAATTCTAATTTCTTATCTTAAGAAGAGTAAGAAAATATTGAACCCACACTGTCTCTCTTTCTTGCTGAAATAGTCAGGAGACTGTAAGTGGGTGGTATTGAGAGAATATTTAAAAATTTAAAATACACACACACGCACAGAAATTATCTAAAAATTTTGATAACTTCGAGGGTCATGTGAGACCATGTGATACCCTTCGTTAATAAGATTTTACGTCTCAGCATTATTCTTTAGAGAGAGATCAACTGACTGGGCATTTTAAGTACAGGAGTTCTCAGTCTCTGTCCTCGCCGTAGTGTAGGAGGTAGTGTGTTGTTTTATTAGAAATAAGGCCACGGTTTAAACCCCAGATCAGACGTCAAAACAAAAATATTGTTACGTTTTTACCTTTTTAAAAACGTTTAAATATGAGTTCGTTAATTGCAAACAAAGTAAAAACAAATATGTGTTTAATTTCATTTAAACTCTCTTTATTCTTTACACTACTTTTGTGTGCCACCGTATACAACTTAACGATACAACAATAATAATCTGTTTATTCACTTTACTAGTTCACACAATTATTCGCTTTACAACCACGACTTGTTTTGTTCACACGCAACTTTACACAAGGCTGACTGAATTATTACTGACTGCTACCTGCTTTGTCCAGCCCTTTTATAGTCCGACACAACCAGTCTAACGAACATTTTTGAAGTGGAAGGTTCATGATCTCGCCTTCTCGAGAGCTCTATTACTAATACATTATTCTTTGTGTACTTTGCTTATGTTGTCTATCCCTTTTTGTCACATACATGTTGTTGTTGGTACCAGGCGCAACCAGGTTCGTCGTACATATGTGTGTGTGTGCAGCTTTAGATAATCAACACGTTCATTGTATTCTTAGTGTTAGTATTTGTACCGTGTGGCTTTTGTTTATCGTTTTTGTTGTTAAACGATATTAGGTCGTTTCGATTTGCGTAACAATATGAAAAAATATTTCTTCGGCAACTTTCTCTCAGCAGATTTCTGGTAAAAAATCTGTGAAATTCAAATAAAATTGCTATGAAAAGTTTCTCAAAGAAATCTGTCATTCGGAGTCGACTTTAAGCTGTAGTTGGCGCCACTCATGTATAAAATTAGCACACACAACATAAGTGGTGTGAGAAACTAGGTTGTAATCCTGACTGAAGGGTTGTAATGACCAATTATGTACATATGTTATCCAGTCGGAGTCACCAAGATGTCCCAATATTGCTTGGATACCAAGCAATAGATGGTGATGTTACAGTCTCAGAAAATTTAGTAGAAGAAAGCCCCATTAGTGTGAAATCCCCATGAGATTGATCACGCTGAAACAATTTATGCCCAAGAAGGACTGAAATCTATACAAGGCTTGTCAGCCCATATAAATAAAATGAGGCACAAACGTGATGGCTTTCAACACAGCAAACTTGGAAGTATTTCACGAAGCAGGATTTGTTTTTAAACCCCTACGACTAGGTGGCTTAGTCATCATGGAGAACAACGTCAGGGTACTTACTTGCTTGCTTGCTTAATTGGTCATTACTACACTTTAGTCAGTGTTAGGTAGGTAGGTAGAACTGGCTGTCCCCTCGATGGAGTCATGAGCGGACACACTTAGGCCGCACACAGGGCCCGTTGTGATACCGCAGTTCCTCATTTCCCCTATTCCAGGAACCATTCGGAGCTTCCGATGAAGCGACTCAGGCTGCCAATATCCATACATGACAGTTCATCCATATCCGCCATGCAGTAGGCACCCAGGTACCTCTTTCTCCTCCGACTAAGTGCCGGACATGTGCACAATAGGTGAAGAATAGTCGCATCTTCCTCTTCATCTCCACAGCTTCTGCAGAAATCATTCGCAAGGTGTTTAAGACCAATACGCCTCGTATGCGCTCCTATAATGCAATGCCCCGCAATAACCCCAATAACATTTCTTAGCATACTTCTTTGGAGTTTAAGCATAGTCGCCGTGCGCCTCCTATCCAGCCCCGGGCCAGATCTTTTGCGCTGCTCTGCCCTTATCCGAAGTTGCCCACGTTCTGTTGACGAGATCTACGGTTGCATTGTCAATTATAAGTATGCAGGTCCTCAAAGGAATCCCCAACGATAGAGAATTCATCACAGAGTTCGATGGTCGTGCCCCTTCTGGCCGATTCATCTGCTCTGCAGTTGCCAGGAATATCATTATGTTCCGGTTTAGTCAGTGTTACAATCTAGCTTCTCCCAAATTCTCCCATATTGTGTGTGTTAATTTTTATACATGAGTGGCGGTACCTGCATCTCAACATCAACTCCGAATGACAGATTTTTGAGGCTCTTTTCATGGCAGAGCTTTTGCCAGAGACTGATCACAGGCAGTCGCTGGAAGAAATATTTTTTTCAAGACTTTGTTTTGTTTGAGATGTCTCAGATAGGGTTTGAAGCACGGGTTCACCAACGCACTGAGTTCTAAACTTCCGCAACTTGAAAGTATTTACAATTAAAATGGAAGGAAAGAAAAGAAAACACTTGAGTCCGGGCAAATGGATCTCCTGCAATAATGTTGGTGTATTGGAAGCCAACTAAAGCTACAGACTTAGAAGAGAAACTTGTCTGTCGCTCAATTTATTTGCTGCTAGTCAGCCCCTAACTACACTCAGGCCACTCAGACGAAGTGAAAACTGTTTGGATGCTGAAGTCTTTAGGCGTTATAAAACTGAGATTTAAGCGTTTTCTAATATCGTGCAATGATTTCTTCCATAGTTGCCGGGACAATAAGAAAGTTTAGACTGAGCAACATTATTATATTCAAGCCACCTTTTCTTCGAGGAGGTACATATATAAGCCGTTGACATATTCAATTAATGTGGGTATTCCACCCCATTGTATGACGGTAAGAGTCTACCAAAAGCAGCGGTTAAGTATTACATCAGCGGGCCGCTCAGAAAGCTACACTCAAATATAATATTCGTTACAGTTGAGTTGTGTCTGTAGGGTTCCCCGGAATCATCTGCCTGTTCAGCACTTTAATTCGTTGTAGCTCAAGTTACTGCAGCGCTTTGTATTCCCTCTCGGGAATTCCTTGTCTACACAAACCTTACTTGGTTAATCATCATTAGCATATCTCGGTGATTAGACTCTTAACACTTGATCAGAAGAAAACATTCTCTAGTGCCTTGACAAATGCAAGGCAACCACAAAACGTCCTCTAAAACAAATTGATTAAAGAAACCTCAAGTCGATCCTAAACTCCTTATAGCAACGATGGAAAAATGAAAAAATATTACGTTTACATCACGGATTTATACTTCCTTGCATTGCTATCATGGATCTTTCCTGCCTTTAAGATAAAAATTGAATCAAAGTCAAGTCACACGCCATTAGCTCGTATACTAATGAATACAGAGGTTCTAGAACTTGCCAACCACTTGGAACTGACGAATATACTCACATAACACGGATAAAAACAGAATCAAAGTCAAGTCACACGCCATTAGCTCATACACTAATGAATACAGAGATTCCAGAACTTGCCAAATAATAGGACTGACAAAATATACTCACGTAACACGGATAAAAACTGAATCAAAGTCAAGTCACTTACTATTAATCCACGTATCAGTAAATTCAGAGTTTCCAGAACTTGCCAAACAATAGGACTGACGTAATACACTCATGTAATACCATAGTGTCTGTGTAGAATATAATAATAATAATAAATATGAGTGTGTGTTTAGCATGCCATAGTATGAGTGTCTGTTTTCGAATGAAGAAATCTTAAGAATTTCTAAAACAAAGAATAAGCCAGAGAGAGAGAGAGACAGAGAGCGAGAGAGAGACATAGGACAAGAGAAAAATCTAATTTACAAAATTTAAAAATATTTTTTTCCTTCTTCTGCTTATGAAAATGCCTATTTAAATAAATAAACATCAACACACAAACACATAAAAATATTTTTATGTGTATGTGTGTGTACCTGTGTATATTTAAATTAAGGAATATAAACTATACTATGTACCAATATACATACATACCTATGTACGTGTATCTGTATATGTATACGTTTATGTATATAAGTGTTAATATGTATTTAAATAATGCATTTGTATGTGTGTGTATCTATTGCAGTTTTAGGTCTCATCTCTAATGCAGTTTTTCTTAATGCCCAATGTCTTATGCAATTTTCTTGCCTGAGTTTCTTTCAAAAAAAAAAAAGAAGCAAAAAACATTAAGATTTTCTTTAATAAGAAAATGCATAACAACATGATAATGCAACATATGGGGCATTTCACATGTAGCTGCTCGTATAAAATATTGTTACATTTTTACCGTTTTAAAAACGTTTAGAATATGAGCCCGTAGACAGCAAATGAAATAAAAATAAATTTGTATTTAATTTTAATTGAAATTCTGTATTATTTGCCCAATTCTGTGTGCCACTGTTTACAACTTTATGTAACAACAACAATTGCTTTGTTTGTTATTTTTCTGATTATGCCCTTCGCATAAACAATAACAATTACTAGATAATTGTTCGACATATCTTTGTAACGGAGATCATCAAACCACGATTACTCTCTTCAAACTCACCGCGTCTTCACACAAGACTGACTGAACGTCACTAACTCCGTCGCCTGCTTTGCCTTGCCTTTTATATGGCAGGGTAAACAGTTTGATGAATGTTCTTTAAGGCAATTATTCGTGACTTTGTCTTCCCGAAATCTCTATCCCAGCCAGCATTTTTGAAAATTTGTAATCAAATTCGAGTCTTTTTTGATTCTTCTGCGCGATTAAAAAGCTAAAATATGCGCTCATTTTCTGATCATAAGAGACTCTTTTGTCGGGAGAAAAAAGTGACTACGAGCGATTCTTCTTAAAAAGTCATTTATGTGTAATTTTCTATATTAGTTTAGAGTAATTTTCGACCCTTTTTCTAGTAGTTTTATGATCATTTTCGAATCGTTTTCTGATAATTTATTAGTCTTATTTACCTTCGCTTATGGTTTTTTTCGAGTCGTCTTTCAGTCATTGTTTAATCGCAAGCGAGTCTTTTATGAGTAATTTATCAGTATGTTTAGAAGTCCTTTTATTATCATTTATCAGTCATGTTTGTATTAATTTGGACTCCTTTTTGCGTCATTTATGATTATAATTTGAGTCATTTATAAGTCGTATTTCAAAATGTATTTTACTATCTTCAAGTGTTTTTAGTCAGTTTTCTGAGTGCTACGTTTACACTGTCGCGATTTAAAAAATCACGTTCGTATGAACGTTAAGTAACAAATAAAGAATATTGGGTTTATATTAGTGTACATACATCACATATCAAAGTTTATTTAAAAAATATTTTTTTTTCGTTAAAAAACAAAGAAACATTTTCTATTTAAAACCAAATTGTACTTTATATCATAGCCATCTTGTAATTATAATCACTTTTCAAACACCTGCATGATCTTTCTTTGATTAAGCGATTTTCAATCTTCAGTATAAGTTCAATATAATAATAAATAACGGAAATAATAGTCACATTTTAAATGTCTGAATGATTAATTTTCGATTGCTATACAATTTTTTATTGGATTTTAAATGGAACTCATTTTACTCATTGACGCGAATCATTTTTGAGTCCTTTTTTAATCGTGCAGCTGACTAATAAGTTTTTGGTCACTAAAAGTACTCTAAAAAGGCTCAGCAAGGTGATTTTTTTTAAAACAATCTTCCAAATGCTAGTTGGGTATGAATGTAAACATCGTTTTTTACATGTATTATTGTAGTGTTGTTTGTGTATTTTGGTTTACTTGTTTACCATTTTTTTATGATGGTGTTTGTTGTTGTATTAAGCAGTACGATAAGTTGTAAACAGGTTTGCTTTTGTTTATAATTTTAATGTTAAGCGATGTAAAAGCAAAACACCAGTATCTAGATTTTCCTCATTTTCGTAACAATATATTTTTTAAATCAAAGTAAATTAAGTTTAAATTAAAAAAGCAATAATTAGAGAGCACTAAGACTCGATAAACTAAAAGCTCTTTTGATTTCATTTTCTTTCTTTCAAGTAGAATCACCCCCAATGCATGTTTGTGCATGTTCTCTGCATGTTTGTTTACAAAATTCAAAATTTCTACTTCTTTTCTTCTCTAAAATGCAACTCTCTTAAGTGTATTTGTGTGCGTATGTGTATGTGTGTTTGTCATTTATCGTACATTTCTTATGCATTTCCTATTGTTTTCTTATTAAATTTGTGCATCAGTATTTATGAATCACAAGATGTTTTTGGGGTACAGTTGAGAGAAAGGGAAAGTTTTAGGTCTCCTTAGCTGAGATGATCCGGTAATGATGCCAAGGATAAGGGCTTAAAAAGTACCTAAAATGGAAATTATTCACACAATATTTTGATTTCAAATGGAACTGTAGGTGGATTTATTAAGAATAACTAGGATTCATGAACTCTTCATAACAGATTCCTGTGTGTGTGTTAATTTTTATACATGAGTAAAGGAACCTACAGTTTAAAGTCGACTTCGAACGCCAAATTTTTTAAGAAACTTTTCATGGCAATTTTATTTTAATGCTCAGGATTTTAGGCAGAAATTTGTTGGAGAGGAAGTCGACGAACAAATATTTTTTTCATATTTTCGTTTTGATGTCTGACTTAGGGTTTGAACCGTGGCCTTACGTCTAATAAGCCAACACACCACCTACTAGACTACTGCTTCATCTACAATCACTCGCTGAAAATTGACGTGCTTGCTCTGGTCTCAACTCCAGTGAAAGTTTTTCCGATATTCGTGTAGAAATCGTGTTGAATTCATCAGTTGATGTATCCCGTATCATCAATTCATCCCGTTGATGTATCACATAAGCATCGTGATTCTTGCACTTAATAGTGGATCGACTGTTTATGACTCTGGTGATAGCCATCACAAACAACTGATCTAGTACCCATTTAGGGCCTTTACGTACTTCATTATTTCTGCAGTATGAGGCCAATAACTGTCTATCCGTCTTTGCTTATTTGAACGGAAAGTACCATTAAAAAGTACCAATATTTTCTAAATTTTCTTCAATTTATTGAGTTGTCTTCAAGTACATAAACTGTGTGTTAAACAGAATAGTACTCTCTAAAGTACCAAATTAATTCAAAAAAGGACTAAATACGATTTTTTATTATTATTTACTTCAACAGAAGTCTTTAAAAACTTTAAAATAAGTATTTATTAAAAAAGTACCATTCAAAACCAAAAATTCCCTCCAAAAGTATTACAAAAAGTACTCTTTGGGGCAAAAACAACCAATTTTTTTATGATATTTTATTTTATTTATTTTAAAATGAAATAACAAAAATACAATTTATAATAAAAAAAAATTAAATGTACTTAAAAAGTACCTTTTTAAATTGGTACCAACGGAAATATAATTTTTATTGTATAGATTATTATTAAGCAGAGTAATAACATAATATTAATCATTTAATTCCAAAAAAAAAAATATAATTTTTAGATAAAAAGTACTTTTTGAAATTAGTACCAATTTGTAGAAAAGTGGTATATATTTTAAGTAGAAATTGAAACATAAGATTAACAGATTACTATTAAGCAAAGTAATAAAATAGTATTAATCATTTAATGCCAAAAAAATATAATTTTTTGATAAAAAGTACTTTTTGAAATTAGTACCAATATTTAGAAAAGTTGTATATATTTTAAGTAGAAATTGAAACATAAGATTTAAGATGGAAAAATTAAAAACAATTACATTTTCAATGAAAAGGTACTTTTTGTATTGTACCAAAAAAAGTACTTTTTGAAATTAGTATTAAATGAGAATAAATTTGTTAATTAAAAATAATAAAAGCAACTACTAAAGAAAACGAATTAAAAAATATGAATTCAATAAAGGAAAAATGTATTACTTTTCGTTCCAAAAAGTACTTTTTTTAAATTAGTGCGAATATACAAAAAAAATTAAATATTTATGAGCAAGCAACTGTTAGAAAAGTTTAATAAGATAAAATATCATATTTAATAAATAAAAGTACCATTTCCTCCTAAAAAGTACTTTTTTTAAAAAGTACCAAATCCAAAAAAATATTTTATGTGTTGTAAATTGTAATTATAAATTTAAAAGAGAAATTCAAAATGAAACCCAACTATGCATAAAATTGTTGATAAAGTACTTTTTATACTTCAAAAGTACCTTTTAAATAAGTTACTTTAAATACAACATTTTTATGCAGCCTAAATATGTCCATCTCTGCTATGTATAATTAGTTTTAATATGTATTTCTATAAATTTCGTTTGGCTACTTATAACAGAAAAATGTTCATATGCTTTTTACCCCCTTTTTACCCTCTCTCTCTCTGCTTCAAACCTACATAAGTACCATGTTATATAGACTGTATGAAGACAAAAAATGTTGTTTTTTTTCTTAGAAAAAATTTAATTATTTAAGAATTTTCCATAGAATGAATATGTTGTTTGTTGTCCAAACATTAAATAGAAAATTTATTTTATTTCCTTCCATTCAAGATGTTTTTCAAGAAAATATTTCTTTCTCTCGTAAGACATAATGTCCTTACACACACAGACACGTGGCAATGCTAATACGAAAAAGTATTCAAATGGGCTTCCTTTGGCTAGGTCGAGATGCAGATTTCTTTTGGGTAAGAGTTTCCTTAAGATATGTCTTGGAGAAAGGCTGGATAGACATTAAAAAGCTAAGAACATGAGTGCAATAAGACAAATAACAGCTGCAGAAGATATGTTTTCAAATACATACAGCGTTTGATACATCCATTCATGTGGTTTAGGCTACTAAGAACACTAGTTTTCTAAGAGGAGCGGGTCACATATAGGCTGGAAAAGTTCATGTACCTTTTTTTACCAAATGAATTTAAAATATTTCCTTCTATGTTTTTAAATAGAAAAAAAAAATTTCAAATTAATTTTTCTTTTTTTATGATTTTTAAAAAGAACGCAGAAGCCATTCTTAAAGGAAATTTTTTATACAAAATAGGGTTTAAAATCGTTAAAATTGGTACTTTTTTAATATTGTTACGTTTTTACCTTTTAAAAACCTTTAAAATATGAGCTCGTAGATTGCAAATAAAATAAAAATAAGTTTGTGTTTACTTTTAATTAAAATTCTTTATTATTCGCAGAATTCTGTGTGCCACTGTTCACAACTTGATGTAAACAACAACAATTGCTCTGTTTGTTATTCCTCTGTTTACACCCTTTACATAAACAATAACAATTACTGGAAAATTGTTCGACAGATCTTTGTAACGGAGATCTTCAAACCACGATTACTCTCTTCAAACACACCGCGTCTTGACACAAGACTGACTGCACTTTTACTAACTGACTCGCCTGCTTTGCCTTGCCTTTTATATGACAAAGTAAACAGTCTGATGAATATACTTGAAGACGTCCGCCTTCACGCATTCTATGTAAATGGTAACATCATTGCTTACGTTTATTATTGTAGTGTTGTTGGTATATTTTTGTTCAGGTTAGGTTAGGTTAGAGGACGTGTACTTGTCAATTAAGACAAGTACAGTACCCGGAGATCGAATTGACCCATTGTACAACGTCCTAGTTTCTCACACCACTTATGTTGTGTGTGCTAGTTTTTATACATGAGTGGTGGGACCTACAGTTTAAAGTCGACTCCGAACGACAGATTTTTGAGAAGCTTTTCATAGCAATTTTATTTACTCCCAGAGTTTTTGTCAGAAAACTGCTGAGAGGAAGTTGCCGAAGAAATAATTTAGTATTTTATTTTGATGTCTGGCCTGGGGCTCGAAGCCTGGCTTTACGTCTAATAAGCCAACACACTACGTACTAGACTACGGCGACTTCATAATATTTTTGTTTACTTGTTTACCATTTTTTTATGCTAGTGTTTGTTGTTATATTAAGCAGTACGATAATTTGTAAACAGGTTCGTTCGCTGCATTATTTTGTTTTTGTAGCTTTTTTTTATAACTTTAATGTTAAGCGATGTAAAAGCAAAACACCAGCATCGTAACAATATCTGTATGGTACTCATTTTTGATACAACAGTGCCTTACAGGAATCAATTTAACCTGGTACTTTTTTACCCAAAATACTACTTTTGCATTATTCTTCTATTCAGTGCCATAAAAAGACCATGCAATTTGCCTTCGAAAGGTACATTGTTAATATTAAAAGATTGTTATATGAGTTCAGAAGTAGAGCAATACAGTTTCCTGGCTGGTACCTTTTTCACTTCAATTAAGACTTCTGATACTTTTGAAATTGGTATCAAAGAAAACTTAAAAAAACATAAGTTAAATTGATACTTTTCCAATAGATATCTTCAAATCTTCAAGGCTTCTGGAAAGGTCAAGGTGGAGTAAAAACTAAATTTGTACCTTTCTGTCATAAATAGTACTTTTTGCAATTATAATACCCAAGTAGGTTGATGTTGCACTTACTTTTAAATATTTATAGCCTTCTGAACAGCACAAGGCTGAAAAAAAAACAAAATTAAAGTCTTACTTTTCTTATTGTATACAATTAAATTGGTACCTTTTATGGTACTTTTTCCAATTGTAATACCAAGTAGGTTGATTTTGAACTTACTTTTAAATATTTATAGCCTTCTGAAGAGCACAAGGATAAAGAAACACAAAATTTTAGTCTTACTGTTCGTATTGTATATAATTAAATTGGTACCTTTCATGGTACTTTTTCTCATTATACTAAAATGGTTAAATTTTTACTTTTTCAAAATTATTGTAAATTTTAAACAATTTTTTTGTGGCAATTTGCTTTTTGCCTGTGTTTAAATTGGTACCTTTCTGATTTTAAATAGTACTTTTTTTCAAGAATTCTATATAAACAGGTTTTATAAGTTAAATATTATAAAAGAACCTATTTTTAGTACTTTTTTAAACATAAATGGAACTTTCTTTCATATTCCTAGTACACGCGTTTTGGTTTCGAATGGTACTCTTTTTTAAAACACACTTTTTAAAATTTTTGCGGTACTTTTTTTTAGTACTTTTTTCACTCAGTTGCTACATTTTTTTTTTATGAAAATTCTTTTATCAACACATAATTTTTAGTAATTTAAGGCGTCATTATAAGTTATAAATACTATGAAAGATAATAATGGTACTTTCCGAATTGGTACCTTTTTGTTTCGAATGGTACTTTTTCTTATACATATGTACTTACATTTGCCGCATCCAATTTTCCGGATTATAAGCTCTGGCTTTGATGTTGTCCATATGATTACATTGCAGATATTTTCCTACACGTATTTGCCCTCTCAGGCTTTCAAGTCTCATCTATGCCGTCAAGCTTGATCGCCAGTGAGTGAGGGAGGCTACCTGTTGAAAAGTATTTGCAGTGCATTTACGTATCAGTTTCCCAAATCCTTCTTCTCAAACCCTAGATATTAGGTGTTACTATTACTAAGCAAATTTGGTACTTTTCTTTTTTAAATTATTTTAAAGAAAATACAATTTTGTTGGCAACATTAAAAAAAAGTACTTTTTCCAAAATTTTTGAAAAAATACTCATTAATACCTGTGGCGCCATCTAGGTTTCACATTTTAAGACAGCAAACATTTTAATTTAGGTTTCCACAGTAACACTGTAACTGTTTTGTTAAAGCATTATGCGGTTACAGGGTTAATAACTGCACTAGTTGTGTCCTACTCTATATACAAACCTACGTGTTACCATTGGTAAAATATTTGTATATCCTTGCCAAAAACCTATTGTGGTATTGCCAACAGAAAAAGTTACACAATTCTTTTTGCCAACCATTTGAGCTTTAAGTTAATGTCCATTTCGCTGTAGTCCTTTCTTTACGCGAGCAATAGAATAGTCCTTTGTATTAAAGATTATGGAGAAAAATAAGGTTTGTATTTATAGGTCCCTTTATGAACTAATAGGCCCTTTATCGAAATAATGTTTAATACTTATTTGAATATAAAATGAAGGAACAGATGTTGTATGATAGCACTCTGAGTAAACTTAATGTGAATGGGAATCAAAAGAAAACAAACTAACAAAGGAGGGTCCTTCGAAATCTGGATGAAGAGAGCAGATTTCCCTAGGCTGCTCTCGGCTATGCACGAACAAGCCGAATTGCAAAGGACGCAGGACATCGGAAGATCGAAGCGATGAATACATCTTTAGCTTCTGCTGGGACGCATAAAACCTTGATATTTTATTATTGACCGAATATTACTCATCTCAGAAATTGAAGAAATCCTGAACGAATTTCACATGAAGACCGATGCGATGACTCAAATAAGCTTTCTCCCTTCAACCTTACCAAAGGAATGCAAATCGTTGGAGATCACTTACTCAGAATCAGTTCCTTAGTGTGGTGGTGTGGCTGATTCTCGGCCTAAGTACACTACTGTAGTGAGGGAGGCAGAGAAATATCCTAAGGTAGGGGCCCTTCGGAGATAATTCTACAGCACAGCCCTTCTTTTTCTCAAACCACGTCAGAGAAGTCCAATTGCACTACGGCACAAGCTGCTTTGCGAATGTTCTCAATTGCGTTGTTGCGGAAACTTTCCACTCCGAGTGATCTCCAGCGATTAGCTGCAAGAAGCAGACAAGAGAGATGGATTAATCGACTTTCGAGTATGAGCTCAAGAACTGTAATTAATTAATCAGTTCTTTTAGTATACGAAGCTCTTCCAGCTTTGTGAATAAACATTAGCGTAGCACTTTTACATCTCAAAGGAAAGTTAGCGAGTCCAACATTGCAAATTAGGTAACCATTCGTCTTGAATTCTGTACCCGAAAAGTAATGCTAAACTAAAAAGTTCCTTTAAAAACCAAAAGTTTGGGTTTTTAAACTCCTCCCCCTCTCTTGTGCAGTATTTAAGGCTTTAAAAAAATCACTCAGCTGTGCAGACTCCCCGGATCTGCAAGCACGTGCCAGGCACATGCAAACAGCTGATGCTAAATGATTAAAACTTGTTTACTCTTTTTGTTTTTGTTGCTTTCAAACCCAACAACAAACATACGTAAAGCTCTCCTACAGCATACTATGTGTGCAGACAGTGTTGCAAAATTGAAATTTTGAAATAGTACTGAACTATAACTGAAAGAGTACCTTTTTGCATCAAATGGTAGTTTTATAAAAATATATTTTTATTTATTAATTATACTTACCGTACGGAATGGAATAGAAATACTAACACATGTTTCTCATATAATATATATTTGGGAATAAATAGTAAAAGAAAGAAATTATTCAAAAATTCATTTCATTAAAATTTAATTGTTTTTTTGTATGCACTTTTCTAATTTCAATTTTTTAGAATTTTAAATGGCAACATTGTTTTATAAAAAAAACTTATTCTAGACACACACTGTCCAAATCACAATATACAGTACATGTATTTATGGTAACACAGTACCCATTTCGAATATCGGCATTTTGGTGAATTTCGATTTATTCACCACGCCGGATAAAATTCACCACATTTTGTAAAAAAAGCTCACCACAACTGGTGAATAAAAAATTTCACACTTCAAAAGAATTAATTAAAAAAAAATTAAAAAATAAATTTTTTTTCCAGCAGCGTTTTCGTTTTCCTTTGGGGGCGAGTTCTCACAACCTTTTTTCTTTCTAACAAACACATTTATTTTTTGTTTTCGTTTTGTCTGACCGGGGTTTGAACTGAACAATGACTTTTTTGAGCGTCTACAGTCTACTTACTTGTAACTACCTATTAGACAGACAGACCACCATAGTGCAATAAACAACGGGCCTTAATTTGTATTTAATAAATCCGGAAACGGAAAAAGAATGTGCGAATTTATATCTTTTGAACGAACAAAAACGAATTTGATGAAAAAAGTACTGAAAGCTATTTTTGAAATGAAAAAGTACTGAAAAAAATACAAAAGTACAGAATTTTTCAACACTGGTATGACGCATATTGTTGTAAGAAAAATAAAAACAAAAAAGTGTGTAAAATACTAAGAGAGAGAGCCAGAATACTTTATGAAAGCAGTGATGAGTAAATTTTTAACACCAACTTTGGAGGTGTTAAATTGTGTAAATAAACACACAAACATCAATACCATCAGCATTAAAGATTTGTTCTTATTTTTCCTGTTCTTGGAAAACCGTTCGCTTTTTTTTTGGCACACAACAAGAGAGGGTGTTGATTAAGGAATTTTGTTTTCAACATTATAATACTCAGCTGAGAGCTCTTCAAGTAGAAACACACACCCGCACACACACACACACACACAAAGAGAGCGAGAGCAGTGATGATATACCCAATTTGTAAATGTAGCTGCAGACAGAGTATGATGGTGTTGAGTACAAACAAAGATGCTTAATTTTTAAGGGATGGATGTATGGTGTAGTGAGTGGAGTGCATGTTGTGTAGGTGTTTAACAATTAAAGTGGTGTGGTAGGCTTTGTTATTGTTACTGTTGTTGTTCCATGCATTGTAGTAAACTGTAAGTGTCTGTTGAGTTTCGCTTTCGTGTCATTATTGCTGGAAGTTAAACAATGTTTACCGGTTTACATATGAGTGCGCTGCTGTTTTGTACCAAACACAACAGCAGTATCAGCTGCTGCTGCTGCTGCGCTGCTACTTGAGTAGTCCCTGTCTCTGTTGCTGTTGCTGTTGCTGTGTAGTGGTAATAATGTTTGTAATCATTAAACATGGAATGGCTTAACTGGCTGTATGGCAATGGAAAATTGTTACCAAGTGCCAAAACAGCTGTTATAACGGTTGTTTATGCTACTCTGAGTAAAAACTGAAAAGTTTACAGCTATAAAATCTACGGAGAGTGAGAGAGAGTGAGAGTGTGAAAGAGTTAAAATGTTTTTTTTTGTGTGTGGGAGTATTGTAAAGAGTATTATAAACAGACTGTTCTATGGTGATTTCTATTTACAAGCACGTGATATTTATTGTTGTACCCCATAAAACATGTGCTAGATAGAGAGCGAGCGCGAGTGGGAGAGGGGGGATGGCATCATAGAAACTGTAGGAAATAATAAATTTTTATGTATTTTTGGGGATTTCCTATTTACTTTTAAGGTTTTTCTTCTTGTTGTTGTTGCTTTTTCGTTTTAATTTAAATTTTAAAAAGTTTGATTTTGTTTTTTGCCAAAGGGAGAATGCTTATGGATTGGTTGTTGTTGCTGTTTTTAACACTTATTTAAAGCGATTTGCTCTTAATTTAAGCATTAAAGTGAGTTTTTTTTTAATGTAAAGAGCAATTAAAATGAAAGGATGCATGGCAAGCGAATTCTACTAAAGAGTATGTTTAATTTGATTAAATTTAAAGCATACATTTAGGCTTGGATAATAGAAAATTTTAAGTGTTTACCATGGGGCGTAGAAAATTTCTGTTTTATTAAAATGAAATTGAAAGTAAACGAAAATCAGAGGAAAAGGATAGCATAGGAAGAGAGCTTATATGATTTAATGATTAAATTTTACTTTTGTCTTCTAGTAAACTTTTCCTTAAGACGACAGTTGATAAGGTCAACTTGTTGAAGCTACATCTGCTAAATTAAGTGCCATTTGTTCAGTCTGTTTTGCCAATTACCAAGGCCGACCAAAGACGAAGACGTGAGTTCACTGAATGGTCTCTGAAGTAGATATTGTCGAATTGGAGTGTGGATTATAGGATGGGCAAACTATCGATCCATTTTTCTTTGAGAACAACGTTGTTCTCGACATCACAATCAAAGGCCAAGCTCTATAGGTCAATGATTACAAACTTTTTTTGGCCTGAATTGGATGATCTGGACACCAACGACATGTAGCTTCGATAGAACGGTATTATGTGCCCCACAGGATATTCCTGACGACTGATTTGAGAGCATAATCATCTCACGTTGAAGTGATGTGGACTAGCTGCCGGGATCATACGACTTGACACTATTTCAACTTTTCTTCTGGGATTTTCTGTAGTCGCAGATGTAAGTGAATGAGCCACAAGCCTCACCGTTGCTCAAAGTCGACATAAAACACGCCACAGGTCTAATTCAGGCTGATTCAGACAGAGTTATGGAAAATTGAACATTTGGGATGCGCTCCACTCACATACTCCACTGATTCTCCCATACTATGCAGTTGATCTCAGTGATTTGTGGGGTTAGGTTGGTTTAATAGCTTTAATACAGTTAGAGGACTAGGGGAAATGGAGAGCTGCGGTGTCACAGTGGATCATACCTTGTATAAGTGTGTCTATGCTATCTGTACACCTAATAATAATGCTAAATAGGCCTTTCTTAATAAAAACAGTTTAGTTTTCTTGTTATCAAAACATTAAATACGTCAGTTTATTAAGTTTTTAAAAAAATATTACGAATATACTTAGAAATTATAATAAATAATTAGAATTGAAATTAAATTCATGAAATACTACTCGGGTGAAGAGAATTAAAGGGTGCAACTTAAAAGTTACAAAAAAATGAAAATTTTAACAACTGAAAGCGCCTCAGAAGTATTGAAATAGAAAAAAAATTATAAAAAATAATTATAAACTATACGCAGCCACGTATTTTAAATTAAATTTAATATGAATGGAAAAATATTTTTTTTTTTAAGAAAAATTGGAAAAAAAAATTGGAAAAATATTTCCAAAAAAAAAAAGAAAAAGCGCGCCTTTTCTTAAAATTAATTAATAAATGAGAGAAGCAAACTACTGATTAAATAAATTAATTTTAATTGGAAAAAAATTCCTAAGGAATTGGAAAAGAAAAAAACTGCGCGCAGTTTTGTTCATTGAAAATTATTTTTAAAGAAAAAAAATTATTTTTTATAATTTTAAATTAAATTTGAAAGTAAATTAAGTTAATTAATTATTTTTAATTAAATTTATAATTATTTTTTTTTTAATTCATTTTTTATGCAAAAAAAAAATTCAAATTCAAGAGAAAAAAAATTGCACTTGTCTTGTATAACCCGAGTCCTTTAAGAAGAAGAAAAAAACTTTAAAAAAATTTTTTCCAAAAAAAAAACAAGAAAAAAACCGGAAAAAATTTCAATGTTTTAGGTAAAGAGCAAACCGGCTGCTCTAGAAGGCGTCTGTGTTGGATATTTCGCGCGGAAAGGTGGTTGACATTTGAAAACAATTGCCATGCCAAAGAAAAGATAAACAACCGTTAAGAAAATCAACATGGGAAATGAGAAAACTATGCGAGCCGTTAGGATTTTCGGTTTACGATTATCCAGCGCTGATGTTGGCACAAAAACTCCTGCAAGAGAAACAAAAAAAAATTGAAAAAAAGTCGAAACAAATACCCTACCTTACCTTACTACTCACCATTAACACTTTTCGACTCACAACGCTCACCCACATAGCCATCGGCACACTCACATGAAAACAGACTCTGATTGCCCATGGGCACACGAAAACAACGGCCACCATTTAAACAAAAATCCGTTAGAAATTGGCCAGTACAGGCAAACGACAGCACATTATCCATAATGCTCTGGTAGATATCGATCAACTGATAGCCCGGGTTCTCATTCAGTTTCTTCGTTTGTTGTTTGCCAGCTGCAGCAGCCGTATCGGTTAGGAAAAGCTCACTTAATTGCTTGCCAAAATCGGGAAAAGCTATTGAAGGTGCACCACCACCACCACCACCACCATCACTCTCTAGTGGTGGCGGTCGATCTTTAACCTGTACTTCGGCTATTTGATCTTCATCCCGACTTAAATTGATCTGATGGTGCTCTGCCGCATATACATCGCTGTACTGCTGTTGTTGTTCAAATTTTTGTTCATTTGTTGCATCAGCCTCATTGTTGTTGTTGTTGTTGTATTGCTGGAATTGTTGCATCTTGTGCTGTTGTATGATGTTAAATGTCTGCTCCTTTAAGAATAATATTCGGCTAGAACAACAATCTGTCAAAAAAAGCAAAAAACAACGGACATTAATTAAAATGCATATTCTCTTAAAAAGCATATTCTTTCTTAAAAACTTTAATTAAGGGATTACAAAGCTATTTACATATGAAAAAGCGAATTTCATTAAAAAACATATTTTTTAAAAAAGCATATTTTTGCATATATTCCTTCAAAGCAATGAAAATTAATTTTTAGTGTATTAGACATCAATTTATTAATCTGAAGGCATATAAACAGGAACTCTTTGATTGCATATTTTTGCATATTTGCGTATGTTTACATATACATATTCTTTTAAAGCAATAAAATTATTTTTCTTTTGGTCTATTAGACATCAATTTATTAATTTATATTTATAAAAAATTCAAATTTTTTGATTGCATATTTTTGCATATTTGCATATTTTTACATATGTGTATACTTTTAAACCTATAAAAATTTCCAAATTTAAAAGCCTTATGAACTATAAGTATGTAAAGAAAAAGAAAATTTCAAATTTGCCAAAATATAGAGTTTCTAAAAAAGCATATTTTTGCATATAATCCTTAAAAAGAATAAAAATCAAAATATATGTTATCAGCAAGCTTCTTTACGATTTATAAAGCTTATAAAGACATGAAGAATGGAATATTTGTAAAATGCATATTTTCCAAAAGAGCATATTTTAGCATATAAGCTTCTAAAATCATAAAAGTTTGCTTATTCGTTATATTTATGAGTTATTAAGACCTAAATTGAAAGAAAAAATAAATATCGGTAAAATGCATATTTTTAACAAAGCATATCTGTGCATATATCGTCTTAAAGACATAAAAATTAGCTTTTTCAAAGTATTTCAGGTCAATTTATTGATGCATAAGCATAAAAAGTTAACTGTAACTCAAATGCAAATTTTTTTAAAAAGCTTATATTGCATATATCCTCTTGAAGTCATAAAATTTAGATTTTCCAGTTAATTTATTTCTGATAGGCATAAAAAATTATCCGTAACTCAAATGCATATTTTTCTAAAAAGCTTATTTTGCACATATAAGCTTTTAAGCCATAAAAATTTAACTATTTTTGTGATTTCTGACTTTTCGTGTTAAGGTTAGGTGAAGTAGGTCAGACAAGACTATTTTTTTTTTATAACAGCAATGCGGAAAACTAACCCCCAGGCTAGTCGAAACACAATGCTTCCTTTGGCTAAGATAGGATAGTGAGTTGCTTTATAATCTATTTGGACATGAGACCACATTTGAGGACTTGAGTGAGACAAATTCAATGATTACAGGCCTTGGATTAACGATCATGTACATCTGCCCTTCAGAGATGATATGATATGGTGAACTTGGATATGTTCAATCTAGTTTCCCGACTATTTCATTAACGATCTGTACGTAGACTCAATACAGTTTAATATCTTTGGGGTTTTTTTGGAGTCCCATCGTTGCCTAATAACAACGCCTTCTGGATGGCGAGTTCCACTTTTCTTTCTCAAATCGTGATTGCCGCAAATATCTAAGCGAACCCAAATTGGAGTATACGGCTTAGTGATAAACTGGACTTTACATTTCTAGTATCTCATCAACCAGGTTCTAGCGATGCAATATGTTCTGGATACCTCGACACCGCAGATCTTGAACTTGACCCTTGAAAAGCTCACACTGAAGCAAATTAAACGCTTAGAAGAAGGAGGATTGAAAAGAAATGTTCTAGGAAGTGTGGCCGAACACGTGCAGATGCATGATAGTCCAAGATTATCTCACATGGAAAGCAGCAAACGGTAGAAGATGGAAAAAGCTTTGCAGAATTTCCAAGCTTCCTACAAGGGTAATGGGAACCAAAGAAACCAGTTACATAAATAGGCCTCCATTTGCAAAGAATATCAGATCAATACGTCCTTGCTTTTTCGATGGAATTAAATTGTACTCCCTACCAATAATAACAGTTAAAATAAAGTCTCTTGCTCTCTCTCTCTCTTTCTTTCTTATGCTCTTTTATCATAAATTCTGTTTCAATGAAAAGAATGAAGAAGAAATGAAAAGATGAAGACGAAAGGAATTTCAAAAAAAAAAAAAGAAATCAAAATTCATTCACCTGTAACTGCGACAATTGTTGACAGCATGAAAATTACTCTCAGCAAATTTGGGAGGGAAATTTGCATCATGTGTGTGCAGAGTTATTGGGTAGGGGTATAGAAGATGACACTGATCACCACTAAGCAACGTTCAACGTGTAACGCCGTAGTAGCAATGAAAATCACTTTTTTTTCTGTTCAAAAAAAATTCTTTTTTTTTTAAATTCTTTTTTTCTTATTGGATTGGAGCTTGTTGAACACGTGTGTTAATGAAACAAAACATTTTTAAATTTGTTGTTGTTGTTGTTCTTACAGTCTTTGTTATTAAATGAATGGAATTTTTTTATTTAGTTTGTAATGCCGCACATCTTTGTCAAGTAAAAAGTTTTTTTTTAAATGAAAAACCACCAGAGAAATTGAAATTATTTAGAAACGTTTTCCTTTGTCCTCTTAGAAGCGCAGCGTCATTATTATTTTTCTAAGAAAATTTACGTTTTCAAATGCAATAAAAAAAACATTTTTTTTTAATTTTTGGATTTATTTTTATAAGGCGGACAAATGGCGAACAACCGAAACGACGACAAAACGGCGACGACAACAGACGCAGGAGAAAAAAAATGATCAAAAAAGTTCAAAAATAGACGCCGAAACAAAAAAAAAATTTTTTTAAAGAAAAATTAACGCGTAGCGTTTGAAAACTCGCTAGAAAAGATTTATTAGAACTTTAGCGCTGATCGTATGGCAAGAGACTAGAAACGACATTAGCGTAGAGGCGACATTATGAACAGCGCCATTAAAAAGCGCCACCACGCCAATCCCCACTAAAGGAGAACGAAAAAAATTGCCAAAAAATTCATTTTTAAAAATACAAACATGCGCTCATTTCATTTTTATTATGAAAACGAAAAAAAAAGAGAGGAAATTAATTAATGCTGGCAACAAGGAAGAGAGGGGAAAGGCGTGTAAGAGCGACCGTTTATTGTAAAGTGCAAAAAGTTCTTTCACAAACAAATACAATATCAAAGAAATTTCTCTTCCTTCATCTCTCTCTCGTTCTCTCTCTAAATAGCTGTAATATCGCCAATGTATTCTCTTTTATTGGAAAGTTCTCTCCCTTTCTCTATTATACCGTAATATTGTTCGTTTCTTTTTTTTTTAATAACACTTGCATTCTTTTAATACGAAATTTGAAAATTAATAAACAGTGTTGCATTTGAACACAAAGTGTAGGATAAAATTAATTAGAAAACATAATAAAGCGGCAAAGATGCAAGCGTTAGCAGTTAACTAAAATAAACAAATGTAGCTCATATAACTACTGCACAATTTGCAAAATATGAACGTATTTTATACATTCAGCTGAGCTGAATTCATTACAAATGTTTACAAATTTATAAATCCTTTAAAACACTCTAAAATTACAAAAAAAAACAAATTCAGCTCAGCTGAATTCTGTAATAAATTTACAAAATCATCAAATTCTTTTTATTTCTCTTTAAAACAGAAATAAATTATTTCTATAGCAAACTCGGCTTAGCTGAATTAATTAGAAATGCTTTCCAATCATGTAAATCATCTAATATCTTAGAAATATGTTTACAAATTAAAAATAACTCAGCTAAATTCATTAAATACATTAAAATATATTGAAATTATTTTCAAAAATTCAAAATTTATTATAAAAAATAAATTCAGCTAAGCTGAATCACAAGAAAATGCGTCAAAATATTAAAGTCTTTTTAAAATATTAAAAATTTGGTTCAAACATAAAATTCAGCCTAGCTGAATTCATTAGAAATGTCAAAATATATTGAAGTAATTTAGAAATATGAAAATTGCTAGTAAAATTTAAATTCACTCTTGCTAAATACATTAAAAAATTTAAAAAATTTTAAAATATTTCGAGAATATTCGAAAAAGAGTTTAACTATTAAATTTTGCTCAGCTGAATTCATTCTATACATTCAATAATAATAGAAACTATTAATTATATTGAAAGTATGCTTAGAACTTGAACTTAGCTTGGCTGAATTCATTAAAAACATTAAACTATATTGAAATATTTTTGATATACTGAAAATTGACATCAACAGTTATATTCAGCTTAGCTGAATTCATTATAAATTTTAAAAAATTTATAAATCTTTTTATAATAACTAAAATTCTATCGAAAAAATATATTTAAGCCCATCTAAATCCACTGAAAATGTGCAGAACTTTGAAATATCCTCAAATATATTGAAAATGTAATCAATAAATCCAATTGCAGCTTAACTAACTTTAGAAAAACTTGTAGCTTAGCTGAATTGGAAAATCCATTCAATACATTGAGAAAAAACTACTGGATTATTTTAAAATGTGTTTTTCATCAAATTCAGCTGGCTGAATATGATCAGAACATTTAAAAAATTTGAAAAGTATTGCAATTTCTTTAAAAAAATATAATTAAACTCAATTCAGCTGAAATGTAAAGCAATGCTAGGTCACGTAGATATTATTTCCCAATCAAAAAATATAACTTTTGAAGGAAAAATTTACTGCAGCTAAAGAAACGTTGAATTAAGAAACATTTTTACATGTTTTTAGTGAGAACTGTTATGTAATGCTCTTTAAATAGTTTTGCTCGCTGGGAGACTACAAAATATTTCATTTGAGCAGCCCATATTACAATTTTCCAATTGGGTTTCGTTTAAACATCTGTTTATACAGCTTTCTATAACACACTACCGACATGTTCGCTTCAAACCTTTTACTACTGTGAACGACCACTTTTGTGTGACTCTACAATGGAAATAAAGCATGAAAACAAAAACAAATTCAAACACAATGTGCAGAAAAACATTCTTAAAAGCAAAAACAAAACAAGGCATCTCGTATTTAAAAGAGAATGAGAGCTTTGCTGAAATCAAACAAACAAAAACAAAACAGGGGGAGCATAAGCAAAAACAAACATTTTTTTGCAAAAAAAGAAAAACGAAACTGCACTCTCTTCAAAGCCAATAACAGCAAACACAACACAAGCAAACAATACAAAACCAAATGTTTGTTTTTGTTTTCCAGCAAAAGCACAACCTTTATCGACCCAAAAGCATATGTAAAGGGAAGCACTAAAAAAGAATAAGAAAAAAAGAGAAAGAGAGACCGTAATAAACACCATCAAACCATAAGTAAATCAGGAAAACCACAAAAATACTATTTTAGCCAATAAAACAACAACAAGAAAACAACACAATTGTTGTCAAACAATTTTTGAACACAGCAAATACGAGAGAGAGATAGAGAGAGAGAAATGGTCACACATGCACTGCATTCGAGCAATTGACAACAGAAATTGAATGAAAGCAACACAACGGCACATATTATTAGTGAAGCGACAGCAAACTACAATTAAAGCGAAGGCGTAAATATCAGGCAGATGGACGTATTAGACAGTACCTCACGCTGTTAACTTTAATTTCATAATCATGTTTGGACCTTGTCATTACAAATGGACTGTAAAGTCATTTGAATAACTGCCCCAGAATTGGTTGCAGCAGTCGTTCCTTTTCATATAGTTTTCGATTACTTTTTCGCATACATATTTCGTTTGATATCTCGGCTACAAATTGACTAATACTGGTTTCCAAATTCTCTAATATCACGGGACTATCTGTGTACACAAGTACCTTGACGTAACTCCACAAACAAACGGCCTTTGTGGTTTACAGTCACTTTTTCCGAATAGAATGGCTTTACCACAATTACTAATGGCAACGTTTTTGCTTGGTGGCGTGGAGATGTGATTTCAACAGCTGAAGCGAATTTTGTTTTGTGAAAATTGTTGCCCTAATACCAAATTAGTATATCTGCTGTGATATGAATCGTCAGGTGGCTTTAATTTTTGTTTGAGTTGAACTTTAAATGGATCTAGGATGGATCCATTTGCTTACAAGCTAAACTTTTTCTAATAGAAGCGATAATTTTGTCAAAACCCGACCACATCTATACCGCTATTCAGGTCAAGTGTGTTGAGTCAGGATTGATAAAATGTACTGAAAACCCTTGGGTTCCATTTGGGTGAGGCTGAACATAAAACACAGCTCGATAAGGAACTCTATCACAACAAAACATACGCATTTCTGGAGAGGATTGTAACGCTTGAAGAAAAGAGGATTACACACTCTCGTGTGAGTTAATTGCAACCACAATATTTGCCAATTTCGTGACAATTTTAATTTTAATTTAATTTTAAATTTTCCCTTGATTTATCAGAAGATATAGAAGCTCTGGGTATCCTTTTTAAACGACACCAGTCCCATTAAAATCCGTTTATTAGTTAAGGAGTTACAAGGACTTCATTTTATTGTGTTTGTTAATGCACGCCGCAGCTTCAATAAAATTTAACGTTTAACGTCCCAACGTTTTAATTGTGGTTTGGGAGAGCCCTTTAAAAACACACACAAATTGTGGTTACAAAAGAAACAAAAAAAAACCTATCATTGGAAGCAAATTGTATGAACAAACACAAACAGCAACAACAACTACAACAAAACAAATAAAACAGAGCATACAAAGTGGCTGCTCTCTTAATAGAGAACAACAACATGAAAAACACAAAAACACACAAAATTAAGCCGGTTTTCAGTTGATTCAGTTTGCCTGGCGTATTTGTTGTTGTTTTGCAATTTTACTAAGCAATTGTTTGTGTTTTAAATGCAATCGGCAACAAACATTAAATGCTTTTGCTTTGTGTTTTTGTTTTTGTGTGTTTAGTGTAGTAGAAGTAAGTATGAGTGCGAGTGTGTTTTTTTTCTGTTTTTTGTATTTTTTGCCAGCCCAACAACTAAAACAGCAGTTTACACTCAGAAGTCGTCGCGTACGGTTCTCGGTTTAGTTGTTTGTTAGTGTATGTAAATGTTTGCTCAAATCTCTTAACGTGTGTGTGAAACCACAAAGAAAAAGTGAAAGAAAATCAGGCAAATTGTAACAAGAAATTCTATTGTAGAATAGAAAATTTAATTGTTTTTATTAAAAAATTGTTTAAAAGAAAGAAAAATTTGCAACAAAAAATTGTTTAAAATATTCGGTGTCTTAAGGCAAAGGCTTAAGATTGCAAAAGAATAACGAAAAAATTTGTTGAAAAAAAGCATTCTTAGCAGCCATGACAGAAGAAGCAGGCTGAAAAGAGAGAAGCAAGTGAAGAACGAAAGAAAGAAGGTGAGAGCACAGAGCATAGGTAAAGGAGTAACAACAGGAAGAGCATTAAAAGCATTTAAAAGGCAAGTGTTTTATTGTTATTGTTTGTTTTGGGGAATTTTTTTGTTCGTTTTTGCTTTAAGTGATACGGCCATTAAAGCAACAACAACATATCAATCACTGTAGGTGAAACTACAAGAGAAAAAAAAAACGAAAAAACAAAAAAATGCTTGTTCGTGAGCCCCTTAACTTTACTTTGTTTGTTTATTTATTATAACGATGGGTCAATAATAAAAGAATTCCTGTGTTTATTTAAAGTTTTTTTATTTATTTTTATAAACGCAATAAAAACAATAGCAATTACTTTAAAAAAAATTAATAAATTTCTCAAGTGTTAACAACTCTTATTAGCCATAATTTATTGCCAAAGAAAAAATTTGAAAAAAAATGTTTTTCAACATAAAACAACAAAATCTCATCGTCTTCTTCTATTACAACAATAACAACATTATTATTAGCAATTATAACATTAACAGAAATTACAACAACAAAGACAACAATAGCAGCAGCATGCACCATATAGCAACAGCAACAGCAAACGCAACATAAACATGCAAGCTGCTGATGATATTTTAATACCGCAAAAAAAATTCCTCAATTGTTTACAGTTTGTTGTTGCTGTTGTTATTGTTGTTTGTTTTTAAAACAGTTGGAATTACTTAACAGTGGAGTAAAGCGTACTCACTCACACACACACACACTTAAAAGCACACATAACTCATTCAATTGCAAACAAATGTAAAAATAACCAGAAAACGAGTTGCCATGTGGTGGGGAAATAAATTCTTTAATGAGTTTTGTGTACTTTTTTGTAAACTTTTGTTATGGATTGTTTCAATTCTTAAGTAAAAATTGCAAGCGTATCAATTAATTTCCGTAAGAGGACGTGTTATGTCACTCCGGCGCGTTCGTTATAATATATCCACGACTACAATGGTCTCCAAACACAAGAGACGGGCGATCCAGGCAAAAAACAGCATTTAAATCCACCATTCGCAACAAAACCATCCCATTACTGCAGGAGACGCTAACTAGCGGTGAAAACTGGGCCACAAATCACAACGTAACGTGCGTTCAAATAGCGGGTAAGCCTGTTTTGAGTATCTGGGCTTCTAAACTCACGCCAAGAAAACTTAGTATAAAATGCGGAGTTCCTACACAAGAGAAGAAAAATGAACGAAATTTCCAGTGGCAAATCGCAACAAAATCGATATGACGCGATGAATGCATCCACTGAAGAAGAAAAAAGAAGAAGAAGAGGTTAAAAGTTACGGCCAACATAAAGAGAATAAACACAATGGACAAGTGCGGTGCAATATGCATGGATTTCTGCTGCATCGTAGAATCCCAGATAGCCCAGTGGCAAATCGCAACAAAATCGATATGACGCGATGAATGCATCCACTGAAGAAAAAAAAAAGAAGAAGAAGAGGATAAAAGTTACTGCCAACATAAAGAGAATAAACACAATGGACAAGTGCGGTGCAATATGAATGGATTTCTGCTGCATCGTAGAATCCCAGAAAACCCGTTTTCCTCTTTCCATAGTCTCTGGCACTTCTCTATGTCAGATGACCTAGACCATAGTCTTCGTCTGTGGTCAGATGACCAAGATTAATGCGTATAATGGGCAGTCATGCAAGAGCTCTGTTTAATTGTCCAGTTATGGCTACCACAATGCAGTTTTAGCTTGATTTGCTACGATATCTTCTCGTATCCTTTTAATAGGACTCTTTTCAATAGGCCTCCTCAAGTAGAAAATTAGCCCAAAAGCTTGGCGGTTGTGTTCAGTCTGGCGTACGAACCGTCCTCAAGGTCATTAAGCTAATATCTCTTCCGCAGATAGTCACCTTTCTGGTAATTACTAAATCAGCCCGTATAGACGATACTTTAGCTTGGAAAACTTTGAAAGGGCCCTATAGCATTCTCATGCAAACCTTCCTTCAACCGCAGTTACATACAGTCAAGATTTTCTAACGATTTTTAAGGAAATTTGTCTCACTCTTGTTACGGAATAGCACCGCTAAAACATCGCTTAGGTCAGGCTCATTGCTTGAAAACCTTTCACCCTTCTTTCGGCAAGTATTTAAAAAAAAGTGTTTTGGAAACATGCTTCAACTTTGACATTCCTCAACCTCAATTTCTCAAATTTTTTCTGCCATATGGCAACACTGCATAATATTTTTGTTGTATTTCTGCTATTTCTTATCGCTTTCTTGTAAAAAAAAAATATGAAAAAAATGCTGAAACTGTCTGTCCTATTTTGCATTTCATGCCTCTGTTCTATACTGATGTTGTTTTTGTTGTCGATATGTTTCCATGTGCACTTTTCGAATGCGTTTCCCTGCATATTTTTTATCGAATATCTTGCCTTCAGTGTTGCTGCTGCTGCAAAAGAAAAGAATTCGTTCTTATCGTATATATTGTTGCAATGTTGCAAATTCTATTTTTGGTGTGTTCATATAGAGAACGCATGTACTTGCTTGCAACATGGTGCATTGCCGCCTTATGCCTAATTAACTATGGAGGCAAGACAAAATGTAAAAAAATATAAATTCTGATGACATGGTATTTAAATTGGTTTATTTGTGGATCAACTTTTTGTAGCATAATTACTTTGGAAATAGGAATTTAGAAAAGGAGGCAATAGAATAGATGAACCAAATGTAATGGAAAATTGGCCCAAAGGTTAATGGTTGAAGTTGCAATGGAATGTATGAGATGTTTGAGAAACTGCATTGAACATAGCAAAACAAGCAAATATGTATTGTACTGCCTTCAATCTATAATGTTTTCCATAACCCCGAGTTTCTCGAGTTTCGCTGAAGATAACTCTCTCTCCATTCAACCAGTTTGGCTTGAGAAGAAGCCTCTCCACCTATTTATCTTTGCTTACACTGTGTATACCCTTCCAAACTCCGCTTCATACTCCATGGAAAGGTTTTGGCATCATAAGGGGTATAGAAGCTACCTTTCTTGCTGGCTCATCTGCCTGCTCAATTATTTTTACATTATGTGGGAGTCAGCTTGAGGCAACCACTTTTGACTGTTCCGTCTTCTTTACTTCCTATCCAAGCTGCATTCAGCTTGGAATCTGCGATCGAAACCGTAATTCCTTGCTCCACTATTTGTCGCTCCACCCGTTCATATATCCGCATGTCTCGTAAAGGCGTATGTAGCCTCTAAATCTTCCATTCACTCCTATTACTTAATCTATCTCTCTCTCTCTCGTCCTCTCTCTGAAACACTACTGTAGAGATCTCTGCATCTGTGCAGTGGATGATTCTTCGATTTCGTAAACATTAGTCTTCATGGTTCTGGGCCTTACTGTCGTATACAACGGGCTTAAACCCAACAGAGGCCCCACCGTTATTGTGGATTATACGAACTCATGCCAATTGGTAAGATATGCCTGTGAAGCAAGGGTGTTACACAATCAAGGCGCGCCACTATTCTCCAGCTTGGAAACCAACGATCTTAATAAGTGACATTCATCGGAGTCTATTAGCGTAACTTATTAGAATCACCCTCTTTCAGGCATTAAAGTTATCTTTGCAACCTTCTAACACTCGTATGCCTTTCATCCCAGTTGAGTTTGTAAATCTCAAGGAAAACTTTTAAGATTTCTCACAACAACTTCCTTCCCTGCCTGCAGTTTTCTTTTTAATTTTTTTTATTAAATTAAACATTCTCTTCGCCCCGTTTTCTATTTTTTTCTCATACCTATAAAACGATTAAGGGAAAGAAAATAAAGAAAAAATTAAATTATTGGGTGGTGTAAACAGTACTTAAAGCTTAGCTGTCGAACACGTCCTCTGTAGAGAGGAAGACTTCAAATTTGTCTCTAATTTACAGCCCAATCGCATATCACTTGTAAGGAGATTTTCAATCGCGTATGCGTTCTAGCCTGTACATATGCATCATAGTTTCCGGGAATGTCCCCACGTCCTCAAATAAGGAAGGCCATTGAATAATTCATCATTTCTCCTCAAAATAGGCGGCATTCTTGGACAAGCTTGGAAGTTAACTTCCATCATATGGAAGTGGAAGCTTGGAAGAATGGAATTGCAGCCTAATTGGAGTTAATAGAACACGCAGATCACTTATAGGGCGTTTTCCAATTCCCATTTTAGCCAACACCTTTACAACTCAGTTTCCGCGATGTTTGCATGCCCAGGAACTCAAATAAGGAAGACCGTCTAATAATTCATCATTTCTTATAAAAATAGGTGACATTCATGGACAAGCTTGGATGTCAATATGACGTCCGTGAGAGACTATATGGCAGCCTGAATGCTTCACAAAAATATTCTGCTTCTGAACCCCCATTTAATCGCCCAGATGGAAGACTCTGCTCTGTTATCCGTTAACCGTCCTAGGCAATACTCCTGCAACACAGTTTTCGGGAAAGTCTCTGCTCACAGTAATTCAAATAAGGAGGCAATTGATTAATTCATAATTTCTCCGAAAAATAGGTGACATTTACGGAAAAACTTGAAGGTTAGGAAAGATTATATGGCAGCCTGACAAAGAAAGTGGATAACAGTCTCCTTTCCTTAGCGCATCAGCACCCACGGCAGAAGTCGTTAGATGGGAACTGCATTCTTTCCGCATGTCTTCCCATAACACAATGACCTGCAAGCATGGCCACTGTGATCGAGATTATTGTAGTGCAAGGTAAAGTTTCTGGCTGTGGTCAACGTGGCGACCACGAGGACGATCCTTGGCTTGCTGTATTCAAGTTGGCACGCAGTCTATTTGTTGTTAATAAAAGACATGAATGCGAAGGTCGGGTGAGAAGGTATCTTTGGCTCCACTGTCGGACAGTTCAGTCTCCACGCGAACACTACCTCCAATGGTGTGAGGCTGATCCATTTCGTTGACGTTACAACCAAGTCCAAGTATATAACTGGTTGGTGCGGCTTCTATCCATCGTGGGCCAAGTGAACCTAGCGATGGAGCAGGACTCCTCATTGACCCAGGATAGGTTGGCGTCTCGAAAGAACTTACGTCCAATGGCAAGCTTTACCGAGATAAGTGGCATCCCCAAGTCGAATGAAGAGGATTCCGGAAATTGTATACCAGCCCTGGCTAGCTCGTCGGCTTTGCAGTTTCTCGGAATATTATTGTGCCCTGTTACCCAGTTAAGTGAGACACTGAAGCGCCCAGGAAGAAGGTTGATACAGCGGCGACATTCCCTGACGATCCTGACGTTATTTACAACGTTCGACAGAGATCTTATGGCTGCCATGACTTGCAGTTGGAGAACTGTGCTCAGATATCAAACCAGACATTGTTGGGGATCTAGAATTTATTGACAGAACATGTCTAGTCAGAGGAGATTTGTATAAAAGGCAAGCAGTTAGAGGCATGTGAAGAAACACGGGGCCTAGTACTATCTCTAGTTGGCTATGCTTTAAGACGGTTGTCAGAGTGCCACACATCTGGTCGTCTCTATCAAATCTTGTGATAAAGCCCAGGAAATGACTTTTAAACCAAACCAAAAATCCATTAAGAAAATCGAAAGATAGAAAAAACCTCCTCCTGAATTAAATACCAACCAGCCAACCAAATAAATACTAAAGGGAAGAGGCCAACAACAAACAATCATTGCTTAAACTAGCCAAGATTATGTAAAAAAAAAAAAGAAATATTTCACACTTTCAATTTATAATTTAAAGGAGGAAGCGTATGGAAAGAAGAAAAAATATATCCACAACCGAAGCAGCAACAGCACAACATAATCAACGTCATAATCATTAACAATTTAATATTGAGGAGGCTTAGAAGCCGCCTCTGCCACTGCTGCCACACAGCTGCAACTGAAGCTGCACAAAACTAGTAAAACAACAACTTTTCATACCTTAAAATGAAATTTTTGCACCCAGTCAGGTTGGGCTTGCCGGTTCGGCAGAAGGCATTCAACTCTTCCTCCAATTCCAATTGCTGTTGTTGCTGTTGCTGCTGCTTTTGATGATGTTGCTATTATTGCTGTTGTTCTGCAATCTGAAATTGTTTATTTTTCTGTTTTGCCCTTCACAACTACTCATCCTGTTATTGCTTTTACAGCAGCTGCTGGTTGGTTGTTGAGCAGAAGAGCTAGAAAACTGGTTGCAGCCAGGCCCATATGATTGCAGCGGCCCAAGCTTGGGTTTGAAGCTTTTCCATCCAACTCTGTAACAACAGCAACAGCAACACCAACAATAAAAAACAATGTTGCAATGCAATGTGCACATTAAACTTCCTTTTTGCCTTTTGGCTGTAATGGTTTAATGGCCCTGTTTATGAAAAAAAAAAAAAAAAAAATAAAAAACTCCTGTGTTGTTACATGACGACGTCAACGTATCGTATTGTAATGTTGGCTGCCTGGGTATTACAAGAAAAAAGAAGAAAGGAAAAAAGCCCAGTTATACTGGATTAGAGAGACACCATCGTCCCAGTACATGAATGCTGCTAAAGCCCCAACCATCATGCGCTTCCAACACCATTTTAATAATCACAATCAGCATCACAATGACGATGACGATGATGATGATGATGCTTAAGATAATGATGACGTTAGCAATGACGACAACAGACTATTACGAGTTGTTTTTTTGTTGTTGTTTTTGCCCAGGCTATGAAATATTACAACAACCGCTGTGTTTTTTGCAACGTGCAATAGCTAGTTCGAGTTGTTTTCCCAAAAAAAAAAAAAAAAAAAAAAAAAAAAAAAAAAAAAAAAAAAAAAAAATCGAAAAATTGTAACCGAAAACCAGTTGGTTTAGTTACTGGTGCTACTGGCTAGAAATGATGGGGAGCCTTAATTGCTGAAGAAGACGATGATCATCAGTGATGATGGTGATATGGTTAGATTCAGTTCTGTGTTTCGTTTTTAAATTGAGTTCCTATAAATTTGATGAACCCGTTGTTAGTTTTTTTTTTTTTTTTTTTTTTTTTTTTTTTTTCGAATGACAATATTTGGGGAATGTATGCCTAGCAGCAGAAGTCGAGGATTGCAGTTACAAAGTGAATTGCCGTAAGACAATGGACTACGTAATCTTCTTAATTTACCCTAATTTGCAATCAAATCGTAGTCAATGGAACCCTCAGAACCTTGCGCTGACCAACTCCTTCCGTAGTTTGGTGGAACTTGGCCATTGCAGGGACTGCGTTTAACTGTGGCGTCACAGCGGACCGCTATGCATGCTCAAGTGAGTTTTGGTAAACAAAACTACCACTTCGTCCGACCTACCTACCAGTTAATTTAACCTTACGTTGCCCTGTTTGGTGTCCATCTTCAGTGCATTCGTACTAAGGATGACAGATTGCTTTTTCAGATGGATAAATGGTTTCTTCGTTCATCTTTAAGTTGCATCTTCTGCAGAAATCATACGAAGGAGCGCCCCGTGAGCGGGTAGGCCTTCCCGTGAGGTTAGACTCTACAAGTCGCAAGAGAAAAGTGAAATGTTATGTCCCGTCTGGATTAAGTTCAAGCCACCTATGTGGGGATCACGTTGTTGAGGTTTCTAGTGTGGAACATCAGCAACACGGTTTTATTGTTTGGAGAACTTACCTTAAAACTCAAAAATCTGTCGTTCGGAGTCGACTTTAAACTGTAGGTCCCACCACTCATATATAAAATTAACACACACAACATAAATGGAGAAACTAGGACATTGAACAATGGGTCAATTCGACCTCCGGGTACTGCACTTGTCTATGATAGACCCATGTCCGGCCTATTCATCCTGCAGTTTCCCGAAATGCCATTGTAAACACTGGAGTCATGTGATGTGAAAATTGTTACGCTCTGCCAATACGTTGAGACTCTTGCGGTAGTTATATATCATCCTACAGATCACTATCTTAGAACCTGGTGTCTTAACCATTGCCTGGGTTTCAGAAGGTATGGTAATATCTTTGCTATCATCTTCAATAATCATCAACGCACCCTGTATGTGTGACATTTCCGTTTGAAAGAGTCTTTGAAGTTTACCGAATGAGCTGCACCTGCCGACTAAGAAGAGACGCCTTTACCTACAGCTCCAGACAGTAGGGAACTGTTCGTGATGGTTTTTCCATTTCCTTCTATGCGAAATGGGGGTTCAAAACTTCCCTAAGAAGTTGTAATGTGGCATTATGTACTCTATATTCCTGAAGGTTCTCAATTCCATCGGAATCCATTTGAACTGTGATAAAAGTTCAGTCAGTCTTGTGTAAAGACGCCGTGTGTTTGAAGGGAGTAATCATGGTTTGAAGATATACGTTACAAAGATCCGTCGAACAATTGATTAGCAAATGTTATTGTTTATGCAAAGGGTGTAAGCAGAGGAATAACAAACAAAGCAATTGTTGTTGTTTACATCAAGTTGTGAACAGTGGCACACAGAATTGCGCGAATAATAAGGAATTTTAATTAAAACTAAACACAAAGTTATTTTTATTTTAAAGATTGTTTTTTATAGAGGTATAGAACTTTAAGTTGCAATAAAACAACGATGGATTATTCGATTGACATGAATTTTATTTATCCGAAAGATAATCTTGTGGCATTACATTTTAAATATGATTTCTGGCATATGACCGCCACGGCTGGCGCGGATGTAGTCCAATCTGGACGTCCAATTTTCGATGACTTTTTCCAACATTTGTGACCGTATATCGGCAATAATACGGCGAATGTTGTCTTCCAAATGGTCAAGCGTTTGTGGCTTTACCGCATAGACCAATGACTTTACATAGCCCCACAGAAAGTAGTCTAGCGGTGTTAAATCACAAGATCTTGGAGGCTAATTCACAGGTCCAAAACGTGAAATTAGGCGGTCACCAAACGTGTCTTTCAATAAATCTATTGTGGCACGAGCTGTGTGACATGTTGCGCCGTCTTGTTGAAACCACATCTCCTGGACATCATGGTTATTCAATTCAGGAATGAAAAAGTTAGTAATCATGGCTCTATACCGATCACCATTGACTGTAACGTTCTGGCCACCATCGTTTTTGAAAAAGTACGGACCAATGATTCCACCAGCCCATAAAGCGCACCAAACAGTCAGTTTTTCTGGATGTAACGGTGTTTCCACATACACTTGAGGATTACCTTCACTCCAAATGCGGCAGTTTTGTTTGTTGACGTAGCCATTCAACCAGAAGTGCGCTTCATCGCTAAACAAAATTCGCTTATGAAAATCGGGAACAACGGTAATTTCGTTTTGGGCCCATTCGACGAATCTACGCCTTACTTGATGATCGTTTATCTTCAATTATTGCACGAGTTGGATTTTGTAAGCACGCAAACCAAGATCCTTCCGCAAAATCTTCCATAAAGTGGATGGACACAGATCCAATTCCTGTGCTCGATGGCGTATGGACTCATTCGGGTCTTCCTCAATGCTACGCTCTACAGCAGCAATAGCTTCTTCTGTACGCACCGTACAGCGTCTCTGGGGATGCGAGTTATCAATAAGAGTAAACGTGGTGCGAAAACGTTCCATGGTTAATCGAATTAACTGCTCTGATGGACGATTTCGTCGACGATAAAATGGACGCACAGAACCATTATTTTCGAAATAAAATTGCACTATTTGCAAGCGTTGTTCAGGCGTGAGTCTATTCATGATGAATTGCCAAACCAAACTGAGAATAAATCACTTGACAGCTGTTAAATCGGTCGCCATCTTGAAAAGTAATGCCAACTTAAAGTTCTATACCTCTGTAAAAACACCCTTTATTTGCAATCTACGAGCCCACATTTTAAACGTTTTTAAAAGGTAAAAACGTAACAAGTTTGCAGTCGCCCATTGACGCTTTTTTCTCTGGCATCACAGAATTTCAACAGCTGATGGTTCGCTGAGTATCCCTTCAATTCCATAGAGGATATTACATGTTCCTTAAACCACTCATACCAATATTACTACTGTCACCCAAATGTTCTTTCTTTGGAAAAAACAGCAACAGAACCAGACAGACAAGTGTGTTGCATCAACCTGACACGGCCACAAACGTGTCTACTTCGTAATGTACTTTTTAAGGAGAAGCAGGCTAGACTAGACTTATTGACACAGCAGACCTGTATTTTGACTATACGCGAGACATAAGCAGACGCTACACAGGACAGATGGACAGACAGATCAGACGATTACTTGTAAAATAACCGGTTGGCATAACAACTGAGAAAAAAATTTAATTTTTTAAATGGTTTTTCAAAAAATTCAATTAAAAATTAAGTTTCTACCAGTGCATGTGCGTCTAGTTGCTCTTTCTCTTTCGCTAAGAGGCTATCGATTTCAATAGTGACACTGATTTTCTTATTTTCTCTGTTAACGGTTGTTTGAAGTGCTTGGTACAACCGTTAAAAGTTATATTTGCCTCATAATCATCATTCGGTGGCAGTTCCAATGTATTCTTTTCTTCGTCTTCGGTCTATTTGCCTTGCTTTTTCAGTGAAGTACTACAAGCAACAATACTGACTCAATTTCGATTTGTTTTGATATTTTCTTCCTCTTCATCATCTTCTTCGCCTCTTCATCTTTACTTTCTTTCTGTGATGTTCCAGTGGTTCATTGCCAATGTTTTGCCTTCTATTTCTGTCTTGTGTTCTTCAGTTTTGACATGCCGTTCCGGTAATTGACGTTAAGGTATCTCTGTTATATTCTTGTTGTTGTTGTTGTTGTTGCTGCTGTTGGCATGGTAGTAGCTGTTGTTGAAGTTGTTGTTTTTAGTTTTAGTTGATGTTATTGTATGCTAAATACCTGTGAAGTGGCCTATAACATTGAAACGTTAGAGCCAAGTGAAATGTTTTAAAACAGCACACAGCACACAGCAATAACCAACGGATTTATGTTTCTGTGATGGAAAGGTGAAGAACAAAAAAAAAAAACAAATCTGAAGAATGTGTAGTCAATTTGTGGAATGTGGCAAATTAAAAACCATAAACATTGGCTATAAAGGAGGTAAAGATACAAAAATAGCTGGCCTAGGGAAAGATATTCAACAAGACAAGGAGGTATCATATAAAATTTCTACGGCAAAGATCAATTCCCTTGTAATCCACAGTATAAAAGTGTTTAATCGAACTATAATTTAAGAAATTGTGTCCTAGTCTAACTCAAGAAATTATATTTCGCCTTTTTTCGCTTTAAAAAGAACATAATGTAGTTGCACCTTTTGAGGGCAACCTTTTTGCACCTTTTGAGGGCAACCTTTTTGCACCTATTGAGGGCAATATTTTTCAAAATAACCCTACACTTTTTGTTTGTAAAATTTTTGGAAAAGACGCGCCCTACTTTTATTGTAGTACACAAACATTGACAATTCCGAAGTACGGAATTGTATTCCTATGGCATACCACCCTGTCAACTCACAATTAACAAGAGAAAACAACATTACCTGAATTGCAATATCTTGGTTGCTGTATAAAGTACAGTTAACGAACCACAGTTTTGATAAGGAGATAATGAACAAATACTTCCGCAAAGAAACGTGAGCCGTTTTCAATTGAAGTAGTTAACTGGTAAGCTTCTTAATCAATTTAGGACCGAAGGGTCTGGAAAACTTATCTTCAGAAGCAAACCTCACGGACTAACGTCGTGTGTCTGTTCTTGCAAGCGGTATATCCCTCTAACTGATGAAAACCTGCCAAGCCCGTGCACAGAGGACCAGTTTTCCCTGCTTGAAGTTCTAGTGTAAAATCTCGTATCAAATCTAGGTTCAGATGAGACTGAGGATAGGCAAGATAAAGAAATGATCAGAGGGAATAATGGGCCAGCATTAAAAGGCATTGAATCACAGTGTTGCCGGGCAACCATGTTAATACCTCGTTCTACTTGTAGCCGGCTTTGAGTACCATAACCCTGAATTCACTTTTATTGTGTGACTGATGTCCTAAAGACAACATAACCTAAATCTCCGTGCGCTTTGTCCAGCTTGATAATCGGCCTGCCGCAAAGTAATATTTAACGTTAGTGCCCTAGAGTCAGAGTCGTTCAGGGGTAGGGGTAAACCCATTCAACGATGGGTAAATCGTCACGCTTTTGATAAAGCATAAGCATCTTTTGAAGATTCTCATACATCCTGTTCTGGACGTAAGGAATAGTGGAGACACTTAGTCGGGACGATCACGGCCGGTAACATTGTTGGGATTATGATCGCGAGTAGGGAAAATTGGACCTCAGTGGCGAATTACGTGGAGAACAGTCTAAGACTGAAGAAGAGGGATCTTGAGGCTGCGGAACATGTGGGCACGCCGGCATAGATGAAACTGGCACACGTGTCAAGCGAAATTCGAAGCAGGGAACTGGACGAAAGGAATAGTGGAGACACTTAGATGTCTCTTCAACTTTCGACACGCAATCCGGACGCGGATATGAACACGTAGGGGCCAAAGGGCTAAAGGGACTCCACTCCGGAGTAATACCACCGAAGTTCCGGAGTGGGCACAACGAGTCCACGAGACGAGGGGGATTTAGTGGGTGAGGGCCCCACACACGGAGGATGTGACGACTTCCTCTATGGTGCGGTTAGGTACATTTACCCCTCCTCGGCGTAAAAAAATACCTCCTGTTCAAAACAACAAAAAATAAGTTGTATTTTAAGGACGGATCTGTAGTCGCCGTAGTCTAGTAGGCGGTGTGTCGGTTTTATTAGACGTAAGGCCAAGGTTCAAATCCCAGATCAGACATCTCCAACTGAACGAAATATAAAAAAATATTTCTTCGGCGACTTCCTCTCAGCAGATTTCTGGCAAAAACTCTGAGCGTTAAAATAAAATTGCCATGAAGAGTTTCTCAAAAATCTGTCGTTCGGAGTGGACTTTAAACTGTAGGTCTCGCCACTCATATTAACGCCCACGACATACATAAGTGGTGTGAGAAGCTAAGTCGTAATCCTGACTGAACGGCTCTAATGACCAATTACGTATGCATCTGAAGGACCATTGTTGGATAGTTGCTTGGTCTCATGAGTGTAAACATAAAGTGGGAAGAGAGTTTCATAGAGGATAAGTGTTGCCAACTTATTTTTCCTTGCCCTTCCAATCTACTTACACCGGCTAACAACTTTACAATTATGGTCCGGGTAATTACAACATTGCTTGCTGTCTGTCTCTCTTTCTGTCTTTAGATACCCTTGAGTTAAGCAATTATCACTTAATTAGTTATGGACTTAACGTTTATAACTAAATTCCCTGATTGTTTTATAAGAAAACTTGTTAAAGAACACATTACAACACCAAAGATGCTGCAAATATTTTCTACACATTTACTCCAGAGTACAGACATCAAGTAGCGTTGTTGGTAGCGTTGTTTGAAGAGAACGGTTAAGTGGGGAAGAGCAGTTTTATTTCTATTTCTTCTATTATTTTTAGATTTGTTTTCCATTTAAAGAACGTGAAGAACGGACACACGTACCAGCAGCCAGCATAGACCCGCTTTAATTTATTACACTTACTCTCGCATTATTAATAACGCAATGCAACGCACAGACACAGACTTTAAATCTTTTTTACACTTTACTTTTGGTAATGTTTTCTGAAACGTTTTTCTAAAAGCTCTACCAGCTCTGTCTACTGTCTACTGTGTACAGCTATCCGAATACTTACTATTCTCTAAGAAAGAGGGGAAAGTAAGAAGCTCTTTTTATCGTTTATTTTTCTAATTTAACTTTGAAAATTCCATTGACTTGTGCAAAAACAATTTCGACAAAAAAAAAGTGCCAAAAAATATTCACCAGACACTATGTGAATGCCTGTAAATGTCGAGGAGGAGGAGCAGGAAGAAGAAACCAAAAGTTTTATTCAAAATCCCATAAAAGTAAACCAGCAGGAGGATAAATCCTAAAAGGTTAGAAACGAAGAAGGCCTGCTGTTTGTCTACAATGGAGAGAGAGCGCCCGCAAGAGAGAGAGAGAGAGAGAGTGAAGCAGCTTCAAAACATGTGTAGTTTACTACTACTGAAAACCTACTAAACCAAATTATCTACCGTTATTCGTATAATACTATTACAACTACTAATGCAAGCCGCAAGTAACAGTAATGGTAGTGGTAGCTGGCATGTGCCAACAGCAACTGAGCAATATAATCCATAATTGAAACCCCAGTATCTCTGAACACACAATGTAATGAGCATAAGAAATGAAGCCAAAGTAATAACACAAACCCCCAGCCCCCTGCTATTACTATGTACAAGGAACTAAAGAACCAATAAATACAAGAAAGAAAAAAAATTCAGGCAGCTTTTGGCAGCCATACTCTACTCATCACCACTAAACTGCACACAAAATAGTGCCTGCCAGTGTAGGACCAACACCAAAAGCATATGAAAACTTAGTGTGGAAAAGAGGAATTTGAAGTCATAACGAAGGAATACGTAAAATTCGAAATTGTATTAAAGAAAGGAAAGATTTTAAGGAAAAAAAAAACAGTTACTTTTCGTGTTATGGAAAGTACTTTTTGCGTACTAAACTGATGTAAGCCATAGAACAATCAACACTGAAGGAGTTGCAAGACTCAAGCAATTTCAGCAACACTCAAGCAGTTAGAGTTTGAAACAGATTGAAGAGTATCTATAAAGAGAGGAAAGAAACTTTTGGAGTCACCAAAAGTACCTCTAAAACACTTCGTGGTCACAAAAAGTACTTTTTGCGTACTAAACTGATTTAAGCCCCAGAAGAATCAATACCGAAGCAGTTGCATTTCCAGTTCCTCCAGCAGTTCCAATTTGAACAAGATTCACGAGAATCTATAAAGATAAGAGGAGAGCATTCTTTAGAAAGTAACCTTGGATTCATAAAAAGTACCTCTAAAATACTTCGTGGTCACAAAAAGTACTTTTTGCGTACTAAACTGATTTAAGTCGCAGAAGAAACAACACCACAGCAGTTATAGCATGACTCAAGCAGTTGCAGCAAGACTCAAGCAGTTCAAGTTGGAAAAAGATTGACGCGAAGCTATTAAGGCAGGAAAGAAACCTTTGGAGTCATAGAAAGTACCTCTAAAGTACTTCGTGGTCACAGAAAGTACTTTTTGCGTGCTTAACTGATTTAAGTCACAGAAGCATCAACACTAAATCAATTACATTAGCACTCAAGCAGTTGCGGTAACACTCAAAAAGTCAAGCAATCATTTTGCGGCTCTTCCAGGAACTTAGAGGCAGATCTGCAAGTTCACTAAGTGCTTTTCTTCTGGGAAACCTTTATTTCTAGAGCACACCAACGAATAGGAAAGAAGTTGAGAGAAGTGTTGGAAACGTCAAAAGTTATGAGTTATCTTAAGAACGTGTTCCCTAACCTACCTAGCAATCATATTTCATCAACGACTCTGAAACTTAGGTCTTGAAGAAACAATAGAGGCATCAATAATGACAAAACTATTTACCTTGTGCTGTTCATAGTTTCTCCCTTGGCCGCTACTATTGGCACAAAAACTGACGGAAGGCTGCTGGAAATTATTGACCAATAAAAACATATTGTGTGACGTCATTTGTCACACATTTTTTGAAATGTAATTCTAAGTTCATTTCCACGTGTAACCTACTTCCCTATAGGCCTTATGGTCTTTTGTCTACTAAATTTGGAAACCTTATCAATATGAAAAACTTAAACTCTGCCTAACATATTTTGAAGCCTATTTAACGACTTTATCGGTACTAACTTGGCACTTTTTCTTTATTTGGTACTGTAAAGCTTTTCTCCCACATTTTTTTTCTATCATAAACACCCACATGATTTTATTTCGTATAGAAGTTTAACATAGGGTACTGGGGGGAGCAGGGCTATAATTATATTACCGGCTGTCTGTGAACATATATATTGTGCCGGCTTTTTGCAGTTTGAGCAATCAGCTGTGTTTTAAGGTTAAAAACGAACAGCTGCGCCTTAAGAAGACTTTAAAAAGTAAAAAAAAAATATACAAAAATAACAGAGCACACGAATAGAAAGAGAGAAAGTGAGTGAGAGAGAGTATGTCGTTTATTTATTACACCACAAACAGCTGGTTTTAAAGGCTCCCCATATCTTTACCCACAAAACTTTGTTACTCATTTCACTTTCTCCAGCACAGTAACGAGCTGCTGCTTTACTCTGCAGCAGAACAGCTGAAAGCTCTTTGCCAAACTACATGCTCTTCCTTTGTGCTGGGTGCCTGCCAATGCAAATGTAGTTGGCTGCACAACTACAGCTGTTCTGTCGTCAGGCCTTAACATAAACACATGCAATGCTGATTGGCTAGATTAACAGCAACAGCTGTGTGGCAGAGTTACTCTCTTGTTTGTTCTTTTGGTTTCGCTCTTTGTTTTACGCTCTCTCTCTCTCTCTCTTTGTTGTAAGCACATGTTTGCAGGTTGAATTTAAAGTATGTTGCCAGCCAGGCAAACTGCACTACACAACACACATGTTGCCGGTAATTTTGTAAGGATTGTGCGCCTTACCACGTTCTGTATTGTATTTGTTTTTACTTTCTCTTTGGCTTTTATTGGTATTTTTATGTAACCTTCAAAACAAACTACATGACAGCTGTTTGAACATAACAGTTATAAATTCTACTACCATTTCTCAAACAGCTGTTACGTAAAAAGGTAGTAAATTTTAATAACATTTTCATAAAATAGTATTGAAATGTTAAAACTACAGGACTAAACCAAGCATTTGTCTCTGTCTAATGCACTTTCATTTGCAAAAAGAGGGTAGGTAGGAGCCATGTAAAGAACCTAACTAAACATCTAATAACGGGCATCCAGTAATATTACGAAATGTTACGATAACTACATATTTAGTAACTGTTCTAGAGAGAGAGAGAGCGAAAGAGAGAGAGAGATTTAGGTAGCCTAACACAGCAACAGCTAAAGTACTCTCCCAGCTGTTGTTGTTTTCCTTCAACACTTACAAGGATAACGTTGTACATGTTTGTTTGTTGTTGGCCGTGCATTTTCGAATAACGATGAAATTCTCGTCGAAAAATGTCTTCCTATTTTTTTTTGGGTCTTTAGTGTGTAAGCCAACCAACCAACCAACCAGCCAACCAAGCAATTTAAATTGTTTCTTGCCAGTGTGCACCGAGCCTTCGTTGTTGGCTTTACGTTGTCCCTGTAGTCATTAGCTTCGTAGAAAGTGAAGCGTGCGGTCGTGCCATTAGAAAGCAGGATAACACTCTTCTATTTTTTAATAAAAATTACAAACAAAAAAATTCTAAAAAAAAAACGAAAAATATTTTTTAAAACTCGTGTGTGTGTAGTGCGTGTAGTTTTTACTTCTCTTTAAGCAACTAAATAATACGAAAAAATATTTTTAAACTTAAAATGTAAAATTCATTAATTTTAGTCGAATTGTAGATATTTTTTTGGCTGAAAAAAAAGCAAAATTAAGGTATAAATTATAGACAAATTTTTTTAAAAGAATTTTAATAAAAATTCTTTTCTTATGATTTTTTAAAACAATTTTTTACTTTTTTTTATAATAAAAAATTCTATGAGACAGGGAAAAAATTTTGTTATATTTTTTTAAATTTAAACCGATTTCCTTTTTGTTATAAATTTTTTAAAATTTGTTCCTGACACATTTTTTTAAGAATTTTAATAAAAATTCTTTTCTTATGATTTTTTAAAATAATTTTTTAAAAATTTTTTTTTTATAAAAAATTCTATGAGACAGGGAAAAATTTTTGTTGTATTTTTTTAAATTTAAACCGGTTGCCTTTTTGTTATAAATTTTTTTAAAATTTATTCCTGAAATCTAAACATGGAACGATAAGATGGAAACAATTTCTGCTACATTTTATGAAAAATTTTTCACAATATTTTTCTTTTAAATAATGTTTGCCTTCGTAAAAAGTATTTTAAATTTTTTTAAATTAAAAATTTATTAATAAAGCAAAGATGGAAAATAAGTTTCGAATTAAATTTCAAAGATTAATTTCATTTATTTTTTTTTTATGAAAGATTTGCATATTTTTCTTGAAACATTTTTGCTTAACAATTAAGCCGCTGTTGGGTTCTCTTTTTTATAATTTTTGCTAATTAATATCTTCATTTTAATATTCCTTTTTAGAATATTTTAAATTAAATAAAATTTATTTTATTTATTTTTTCAATTAATTTTTTTTATATTTTAATTTCTGTAAAATTTTAATGAAACATTTCATATTTAAATTAAAAAATTGTTTTATTTTATTTTTTAAAATTTTGTGCCTAAATATGTACGTCTATTTTTTGTAGTATTTTAATGCAGTTTGTAGTATTTTAATTTTAATTCTATTAAATTTTTTTTATTTAAAGTTTTTAAGTTAGTTTTATTGTTAGTTAATATCCTCATTTAAATATTCCTTTTTAAAGTATTTTAATGTTAAATTTATTTTATTAATTTTTTTTTAAAGACAATTAAAAGATTTTTTAAATTATTAATTTCTGTAAAATTTTAATGAATCATTTCAGATTAAATTATAAAAATTGTTTTATTTTATTTTTTTTAAATTTTTGTCTCTAAATATGTCTATTTTTTTGTAGTATTTTAATGCAATATTTTATTAAAATTTTATTAAATTCAGTGTTTTTATTTTAATAAAAAAAACCTATTTTTCACATGTTTTTTGTTATCTGTTGCTAGACTAATTTTCCTTTTGCTTGGCTTAAAACCTCTTCCAACTATTTTATTTAATTTTTTTTAAAATTTTTTTTTAATGTTCCCAAGATTTATCTTCTAAATCTTCTTTCGTTATTGTTAAAAAAAATTTTTTAAATTATTTTTGTAAGCATTTTAATGAATATAGAAAAATTTCAATGATTTGCAAAAGGTTTATAAAACATAATTTGCACCCTTCGTAAATCATAAAATAATCTCTTTATTATGGGCGTAAATTTTTAAGTAGTTTTGTTTTGAGATTTTTCTATGGAATTTCTTTTTAAAATTAATTAATATTTGAATTTTCTTAAAATCGTTTTTAACGATTTTTATTAAATAAAATTTTTTTAAAAATTCCTTGCATATAAATTCTATAACAAAGATTTTTAGAAAATTATTTCTTTTATTAACTGCTATAGACAAGAAAAGAAATAAAGTTTTTTTAAAATTATTTTTGTAAACAATTTAATTTTTTTTAAATTTTTTATAAATTTAATTCCATTTAGTATAATTTTTTTTTGCAATTTTTATAATTTATTGTTGTATAAATTGGTCCTTAATTAAATACTTTTATTTAAGTTTTCTTAAATAAAAAATGCAATTTTGCCCTGAATTTTTTCTCTAATGCTCGTTATATATTTTAGAAGAGATTTGTAGAAATTATATTCTTCTTCTAATATAACTTCTATAAAATATTTTATAATTTTATTAATTTCGTTTTTTCTAATTTTTTATATCTTATTGTTTATAAACATAGCACTGTCACTTATAAGATTTAGTATCTTTTTGTGCTAAGTAGGGTTTTTTTTTAAGTTTTTATTGTTCAAATTTCAATTTTAACAAATTTGTATTGCCTCAGCGTCATATATGACATTGTAGAGGCGAGTTGGCATTATTTATGAGCTAAAGATATACAAAGAAATAAGTAACTTAAAATATTAAGTGTTATGAAAATATTTACAATAATATTATGCAAAAAAATGTTCCAAATTTTGAGTCAAATATCTTTTCAACTCAGATTTAAAAACAAAGATTCTTTCAACATTTTTAAGCGCTTGTGGCAAATTATTATATTCAAACCCTCCAATGTATTTTAATTTTTGCTTTGTGGTTTCTAGTCTGCATCTGGATGTTTTTAATTTTGAACTGCTTCTCGTATTAAACGTAGTCTGATTTCTCGGAAACATTATTGTATTGTGGCCGATATTTTGGTGTGATTTAAAAACAAAAGTCAACAACTGCATTTTATATAATCCTCTTACAGGCAAGACTGTTTTCGCAATATCATTATAAAGTAAAGGTGTTGAAAACATGCGCGGCAAATTATAAACAAATATTAAAGCTTTGTTTTGTATTCTTTGTAAAGATTTCAGAACTTCCGAATTTTTACACGCATATACTATTGCTAAGTAATTGAGGTGGCTATGTATTAACGCTTGGTACAAAGCTAGTTTAGTTCTTGTGTCGAACTTGTTTTTAAATTTGTATAACAAGCCAATTACAGAAGATATTTTAGACTTTAAATCCTGAATGTGCAAGCTCCACGTTAGGTTTGATTGCAGCGTTACACCTAGATATTTTATTACCTGACCTTCCATAATTTCGCTACCTTCCACACGTATAGAGAAATCATTCAAATGTCTTGATTGTGGTCTAAATCTTATGAGTTTTGTTTTTTCTTCTTTCCATGCAGTCCTTTAGAATTTTTTCTTTTTTAAATAATTTTCCCTTTAATCCGAGATTAACTATATCATTTATATATAATATGAAGAACAACGGACCCAGCACACTGCCTTGAGGCACGCCACATTCTGTACTCTCTAGTGAACTTCGCTAGTTACTTAGTTCTACATATTGTTTTCTATTACTTAGGTAGCTCTTAATCAATTGAACATCCTTACCACGAAAACCATAAAAATTCAGCTTTTGAATTAATATACTATGATCCACAAGATCATAATAATGAATCAAATAAAAAATTAAAAATAATTTTTAGTATTTTATTTATTTATTTATTTATTTTTTCTCATTTTTATTAACTTTTATTCAAGGATTTTTTTAAGTATTTGCACCATAATTTTGAATATTCACAATAAATTTCTTAAAAATATTTTTATTAAAAATAATTTTCTCTGTATTCCTGTAAATACCATTTTTAAATATTTTAAATAATTTTTTTTATTGAATACTTAATTTTTCTTGAATTATATTTGTTTCATTATTTATATTATTAAAATTAAATTTTCTTTATAAATTTGTCTTTTAAAAAATATTTGTATAAATTTTTTGTTGAATTTTTTTTTTAATTTTTTTAAAAATATTTTTATTATAAATATTTGCCACTGACTTTCTGAACAACTCCCTCTTTAATATAATTTTTTTATTGAATATTTAATTTTTATTGAAACTTTATATTTAAATTTCCTTTATAAATTTGTTTTTTAATTAATATTTGTATAACATTTTTGTTGAATTTTTTTTTTTAACAATTTTTGTAAAAATATATGTTTATGCCAAGGTTTTCTTATCCATTTATTAAGTGTTTTCACAATTTTCTTTAAATACAATTTATTAAGATTAATTAAAAATATTTCGAATATCTTTCTTACATTTTTTTAAATGTATATTCTATATTTCTGATTCAATTTCTTTAATTCACTAAAATAATATGAGTTTAGTTTTTATGAAATTGATTCTGTAAATAAATTTATAGAAATTTTACATTTTTTTTAATTGCCAGAAATAATAATTTAAAAGAGTCTCTGGTTACAAAAGACAACATACTTGTCTTTTGAAAATATTAAAATTGTTTTTTAAAATAATTTATGATTCTTTGTAAGTTGTAAATAACTTTTGCAATCGAATCGGCCTTCATATTTAAATTCAATATTAATTTTATTTTAATTTATTTAATTAAAAAAGAAAGGAATACTACAATTGCCTTAACTTCCATTAGTTCCAGCATATTGATGCTTACATTGTGTTACAAAAGTTATCGGAAAATGAAATCGGTATTCATATCTACCATACAAAGCATTTTAACGTATGGTCAGCTACTGATATTTTGATTTCTATTCTTAGCTACTCTGGTTTACAAATAAAATTTTTAAAAAGTTTTACAATTTTTAAGCAAAAATCCAAAATTTGCATGTCTCTTCTGTATTTTGAAGTCGATTTGTTTTCCATCATTCCGGAACATAGCCATCTTTGACTTCTCTATGTTTCATGTCCATAGTATATTGCAAAAATTCATTCTCAACAGAATCTGACAAATCTGACTGGCTTGATTTCCCAAAAAATTGTCTCTGATATGTTAAGACTGACCATCACGAACCCGTAATATGTTCACATAATAAAGAACATTGAAAAGTTGGAACACTTCTGGAAGTTTCTCTAAGCTAAGTTGGAACAATTCTGGAAGTTTCTCTAAGCTAATCTAGAACTTTTGCATTCACAAAGTTTTCTGAAGATATCGGCTTCAATATGATTGGTTTTTCAACGTTGTCAGCTGTTTAATAACTTTCATTTGAAGCTTAAAAATGCCATCAAGCTTCAATCAATAGATATTATATCGCTTTATACTTTAAGTAGTTCCAAAACCTCCGGTCTGGCAAGGTTGTCATATATAAAATTCTTTCATCTGAAATGTCGTTTTTTTTTTTTGATGGAAGGCTTTCCATTTACGAATATAATTCGTTCAATAAACGAGGAACTGCGTTAAAGTTGTAAAACTGACTGCAATACTGTTCGTGTTCAATTCAAACGTGGCCAATTTTAAATATAACAAATCGTTTACGGTCGCCATAAGTGCCTTGTTATGCAAGCAATTGCAAGAGATTATAAAGAAATTTGGAACTGAAAGGCTTACAAATGTAATAAGAACTGTGCCTCATCGTAGTCTACGTACTTTCGAAATTATCTTTTCTGTTCGGGAAAGTGTGGCAGATAATTAGAATTTCTCGATTCCATATTATCCCCACTATTTGTAAAGGGTCCGCCAATTAACTTTTTTTTGAAAATGCTTTAAAAACCAAACCTACCGAATATTTTCTCAAATTTCTTTTTTTATTTGAAAGTACAATCCTTCCGGTTAATAATGGAAAATAATTTCATTCAAATGGCTGCCTCGGCTGGCCATGCAGTAGCCTACACGATCGGTCCAATTTTTAAGCACATTATCGATTGTGTGCAGAGCTGTATTTCACCAATGGCTTCACGAATATTGTCCTTTAAAGCGTCAATTGTCTCTGGCTTGTCGACGTAACACTTATCTTTGACGGCACCCTATAAATAATAGTCCAACGTGTCAAATCGCAGCTACGAGGTGGACAAACGACATCAGCTCTGCGGCTAATGATGCGATCTTCAAAAACAGGGCGCAAAACATCGAGTGTAGATTCGGCTGTGTGGCACGTAGCGCTGTCCTGTTGGAACCAAATTTTGCCAATATCCTCCTCTTCAATTTTTGTGAACAAAAATTCATTCAACATGGCCCGATAACGATCGCCATTGCCTGTAACGACCACTCCTGGCTCATTTTCGAAGAAAAATGGCCCAATTAGGCCTCTGGACCAAAATCCGCACCAAACAGTGACTCGTTTTGGGTGCCTCGCATTTTCAATGTATGCGTGCGGGTTTTCTGTGCCCAAAATGCTACAATTTTGCTTGTTTACATACCCGCCAAGACCAAAATGAGCTTCATCTGAAAAGATGATTATTTTTTGCCAAAATCGGCATCTTCTGGTGTAGGCTACTGCATGGCCAGCCGAGGCAGCCATTTGAATGAAATTATTTTCCATTATTAACCGGAAGGCTGGTACTTTCAAATAAAAAAAGAAATTTGAGAAATTATTCAGTAGGTTTGGTTTTTAAAGCATTTTCAAAAAAAAAAGTTAATTGGCGGACCCTTTACCTATTTTGCGGTTCATTATGTTGTATTCTAGGTGGCGTAAAAACCCCAGCCATAAAAAGTGTAAATCACACAACAACCTAAAGCCATTCACATTGTCGTAGATAGGCTGATTGGTTGCTAGAAGTAAACGACTTTGAATGGAGTTTTTTCCAACAAAATTTACTTCTGCGATGCAAATGATTTCTTCTGTTTCTGTTTAGCATTAGCAAGCAAAATTGTTGTACATAGAAATCGAAGCATTCAGAACTGATTGCTTAAAAAGCCTATTTGACTTTGGTGCGTATTATTATTATTTGATGAGGTGCCTATTGTACTGCCATCAAATTATGGATGGTATCTCAATAATGTTTCCCTCAAAACTATGGAGCGCATTATGTTCTAGAAGTGTTCTTAGGCCCACCAGAACACTTCCGTCCTATCCCCTTGTTTAAAACTGTAACTACTAGTCGCCTCAATGCGATGCATTTGGCCGTAATAGATACATATGAAGTGGCCGTAGTCTAGTAGGTTTTGTGGTGCCTTATTAGATGTAAGGCCACGATTGAAACCCTACGTCAGACATCAAAAGGAAGTATGAAAAAATATTTCTCTAGGCGACTTCCTCTCAGCTGGCAAAAACTGAACGTTAAAATAAAATGAAAAGTTTCTCTTCTTGAAGTCGCCGCAGCCTGGTAGGTAGTGTATTGGCTTATTAGACGTAAAGCCAGGTTTCGAGCCCCAGGCCAGACATCAAGACAAAATACAAAAAGTATTTCTTCGGCGACTTCTTCTCAGCAGATTTCTGGCAAAAATTCAGAGAGTAAATATAATTGCCATGGAAAAGTTTCTCAAAAATCTGTCGTTCGGAGTCGACTTTAAACTGTAGGCCCCGCCACTCACGTATAAAATTAACGCACACGACATGAGTGGTGTGAAAAGCTGGGGTTGTAATACTGAAGCTGTATGTATGTCTGTAGATATGTATGGTAAACTGTATAATATGTTCGCCTTATGGGTGCATCCATAAAGGGTTCTTAACTAAAATTTCGGGTGATATGCTGTACTTCGTCAATGAAATTGTCTTATAGTCTCAAGGGCAACATGCCGTGGCAAAACTATTGGGATCATTCAAATTGGTGGCAAATGGGCATGTTTTATACTTCACTCCGTACATCGAATTCAGGAAATTTTTGTTTTTACAGGTCCTCTGATGAAGCTATCTGGTTTTTCAATATATTTTTCTCTTAAAAAATTATTTAAATTATTTAAAAACTTGATTTAAAATGTTGCTTATTAAGACCTTTACTATGTATTTTTTATTATTTTTATTTTCAAATTTTCTTTTCAATTTTTCTAAAATTAATTTTTGATTTTCCTTTTTTCAATTTCATTACAGTCAATCGATTTTTGTGATACTTGCTTTTTCGAAAGGCGTTTTCCTTTAAGACAACCATTCTACTCCCACATAAAACCTCGTTAAGAAGAATCCTTTCAAAAGTAAACTCTCCTTACACTCTCTTCATTCATACGTCATCACAAAAAAAAAAAACAAGAGAAAATTAAAATTAAAAAAGAAAATATTTCGCTAAAAATAAAGTGCTTTAAGTGTGTGTAGTATTAAAACAAAATAAATAAAATAAAATTAAATTAAAATAAAACAAAATATTTAAAATGTAATCAAAAATATAAAGAAATAATCAACAAATTTTTTCTTCAAATCATCATGTAAAATAAACACAAAAAAGAAATAAGAATTCAAGCAATCAGCACTCATTCTCATTAAATTTGTAAAAAAATATCGTGGCATTTCTTAATAAAATTAAAAAAATAAAATTTAAATTAATAAAAATTAAATTAAATATTGTATTAAATAACGCAAATAAAACTAAAAAAATAATTACAAAAATAAGTGTGTAAATTAAATTCAATGAAGAAAATCCTCAAAATATCTGTGAAAACAAATTAAATTTTAAGCTGAAAAAAATATTACAAAAAAATTAAAAATTTAAAATAAAAAAAATAATCCAATAAAAATTAAATAAAAAATTAATAATTAATTAATTAATAAGTAATAATTGAAAACATTGTAAAGAAAGAAAAAAAATATTTCGTAGTCATTAAACGGAAAATCTATTCTAAAAAATTAAAAATTTAAAGTGAAGTTAAAAAAAAAATTATTCTAAGGCTGTATATATAAATAACTGTAAAAAATTTATAAAATTCAATTTAAAAAAAAATTTCGTTTTTAAAATATAAATATTGACGTGTATAAAAAAAACATCGTAAATCCAACTGCATTTCCTCCATTCACAATTAATTGGTTGTGATGAAGCTTCAAACCCAACAATAAAAAGGTAAGTTTTCTTAATTTTAAGCTTATTTTTTAAGGATCATACATAACCCAATCCTTCATTTAGGACTACGACCCAGATTCTCATGACACTTATTTCGTGTGTGTTAATTTTATACATGAGTGGAGGAGAGGGACCTACAGTTTAAAGTCGACTTCGAACGACAGATTTTTTTTTGAAAAACTTTTCATAGCAGTTTTATTTAGTCTCAGAGTTTTTGCCAAAAATCTGCCGAGAGGAAGTCGCCTAAGAAATATTTTTTTTTATTTCGTTATGTTCAGGTCATGCATCTCGACCTGGGGTTTGAACAGTCGCCATACCTCTAATAAGCCAACACACTATCTACTAAACTACGGCGACTTTTAAGGAGCACATGTTCATTTTTCTATAAAGTTCAACGTCAGCTCTAAACGACAGTTTTCAGTTACTTTCCTTGACAATTTTATTTACTCTCAGCTTCTTTAAGGAGTTCATCCTAAGTTAACATCTCTACTACGAGCATTACTCTGTTTTATAACAATCAACCGTCAATTAGTTGTCTTCCAAGTTTAACTTCCAACTCTAAACCGGTAGCTAATCGGTAGTCCCATTTCACTTGACCTACTCTAGTCCAACTTTAATGATTTGCTAAACTGCAATATCAAGGTCTTAAATGATTGAAATTTATTTTTTATTTCACTTTTTTTTCTACTTTTATTATGATTTGTTTAATTTTCCATTAAATATTAGAAAAATAGAAATTTCAATAAAATTTTAATTTACTTTTCCACCGCATTGAACAAATATTTGTTATTAAACTAAAGGTTTTCCAATTACCATCTCAAAAAGAAGAGTATTTTTCTAAATTAAAATATTTTCACGCTTAAATGCATTGGTGGGAATTGAAAAAAAAGAAATCCATGAATTTGTAAATGCCCTACAATACATATTTAATATGAGTTCGTTAGTTGCAAACCAAGTAAAAACAAATATCGTTATTTTTTTAAACTCTCTTTATTCTTTACACTACTTTCGTGTACCACCGTATACAATTTAACGATACAACAATAATTTGCTTGTACACTATTCTATGCGCTAGATCTTTATAACCACGACTTGTTTTGTTCACACGCAACTTCACACAAGGCTGACTGAATTCATAGTGACTGACTGCTGGCCTTGTCTTGCCCTTTTATATACGCACGTAATCAGTATGATAAACGTTCTCGATGCGGAAGGTTCTTGTTCTCGCCTTCTCGAGAGTTTTATAGCGACCGCATTGTTGCTTGTGTAATTTGCACACTTGTCCATGCCTTTTTGTCACCTACATGTTGTTGTTGGTACCAGGCGCAACCAGGTTCGTTGTACATATGTGTGTGTGCAGCTTTAGATAATCAACACATTCATTTTATTCTTAGTGTTAGTGTGTATTTGTATCGTGTGGCTGTTGTTTATCGTTTGTAATGTTGAACGATATTAGGTCGTTTCGATTTGCGTAACAATATTTAAAGGAATTAAAAGTTAATTTTCATATCAAACCAGTTTAGGTTTGATTACACGTCTTCGTGTTAGATCAAACTGCCTGTGCTTTCAACTATGTTGCAATCGTTTTTATTTTGTTGTGATCAAACATTTTCGTGTTAGATCGAACTGCATGTGGTTGCAAGCTACAGATTCCGCTTCACAATAGTTTTGAACTGATCAAACTGCCTGTGGTTTCAGATCTGTTGCAATCGTTTTTATTTTGTTGTGATTAAACATTTTCGTGTTAGATCGAACTGCATGCGAGTGCAATCTACAGGTTCCGTGTCACAACAGTTTTGAAATGATCAAATTACATGTGATATCAACTAAGTTGCACTCATTTTGATTTTGTTGTGATCCAACATTTTTATGTTAGATCAAACTGCATGTGGTAGCAATCTGCAGGTTCCACGTCACAACAGTTTTAAAATGATCAAACTGCATGTCGTTTCAAATCTGTTGCAATCGTTTTTATTTTGTTGTGTTCAAACATTTTCATGTTAGATCAAACTGCGTGTGGTTGCAATCTACATATTCCGTGTTACAATAGCTATGAACTGATCAAACATCTTCGTTAAATTTACATTTTCTAATTTAAATTGGAACTCGAATTATATTTTCGAAGTCGAAGCTTGTTCCTTTTAAAATAATACTTTACGAGCGTAACCTAGATGTCTTTTTCCATTTGTACTGAAGATTTCTGAGGGAAATTTCAGATCATTCAACGGTAACTTTTGTAGATGGCTAGTAATGATACAGATCTCTCAATATGTAACACATTAAATTGTATAGGAATTTCCATTGTAACGGCTAGCCTGGATATTCTCGGTTTTCTGTACAGGCAGACACAGCTTTGTTGACAGCGATTAGGTTAGAAGAAAACTGATTGTCTTTCTCTTTCCTTCGACTATTGCATGGTCATCTACTGCACTCATGCAATTATCACAGGCACTAATCTAAGTAAAAAGTGGAGAATGCTTCTTCTCTTTCTGTGGCTTCTCCACAATAAAGTGAAATTTATTCTGTGGTCAGAATTATTGCCAATAGCAACAGTTTGATCTACAGCCCTTGCGCTGACCAACTTCTTACTCTTCCCTGATTTTGGTGGAACTTGGTCAGTACAGGGACTGCGTTCACCCGTGGCATCACAACGGGCCGCTATGCTTGCTAAAGTGTGCTTTGTGAAATCAGAGCGACCGGTCAGACCTAACCTAACCTAACAGTTTGATCCATGAGTTGGGTATTAATTTGTGGTATTACAATGGGTTTAACCTTTGACACAAATGAGACCTTTCTCTCAAAGAAGGTTTTCACAACTAAACTAGTATTGCTGCGTATAATTTTACTCGTAGAAAAGTTCCTTTTTAAATCACATTCAATTGTCGTTTCGAGGCTTTACATTTGAATGTCATTTGGGAAGGTTGAAATGCCTATTTACGTCTCCATTCAGTTTAGTACGGATTTGACTGCTGTGTTTTGATGTAATGTATCGCAAACTTAGTTAAAGTCGATAATATTCAAAGCGGTAATCGATAATCTAAAACGATCACTTTATCAGCTTCTCTTAACTTCGAGTCAAATGTGTTTGTGTTCTAAAACCCTGTAAAGAAGAAAGCATTGTGCTGGTTATAGTCTCACCGTCATCTTTAAGCACTTTCGGCAATATTTTATCGTTTCCGGAAGTTGTAACGGGTGATTTTTTAGCAATTATCTTTTTGGCAACACTGGTTTAAACAGCTCACGCACGTTTCGTGTTTTGTTTCACTGTCAAACATCTTCAGTTTGGTCTATAATTTAACCATGAATCGTCTTACAAACGAACAACGCTTGCAAATCATTGAATTTTATTATCAAAATGCGTGGCTCTGTTAAGAAAGTTCATTGCGCGCTTCTTCCATTTTATAGTCAGTTTAATCGACCCACTGAAGCGGCTATTCGGGCTATTGTGACTAAATTTCGCACCAAATTAACATTGTTGGACATTAAAAAACCAACACGCTTACGTAGAGTGCGAACTGAAGAAAATATCGCAGCTGATACAGGCCAGTGTTAATGATGACGATCAATTATAGATTCGTCGCCGTTCGCAGCAATTGTGCCTCTGTTACTCAACAACGTGGAAAATTTTGTGGAAGGATTTAGGTGTGAAGCCTTTCAAAATACAGCTGGTGCAAGAATTGAAACCAAACGACCTACTGCAACGCAGAAATTTTGAATGGGAAGTCTTGGAAAGTTGGCCGAAGATCCACTTCTTTATCGAAAAATTGTGTTTAGCGGCGAAGCTCATTTTTGGCTCAATGAATACGTAAATAAGCAGAATTATCGATTTTGGAGTAAAGATTGCAAAAGCTACCAATGCATCCAGAAAAAGTCACAGTTTGGTGCGGTTTATGGGCTGGTGGCATCATTGGACCGTACTTCTTCAAAGATGCTGCGAATCGTAATGTAACTGTGAATGGTGAGCGCTACCATGAGATGATATCCAACTTTTTTTTTTGCCCAAAATGCAAGAGCTTGACTTGCATGACATGTGGTTTCAACAAGACGGTGCCACATGCCACATAGCACGCGTAACAATGGACTTATTGAGAGGTGAGTTCGGTGAACATTTTATTTCACGTTCGGGACCAGTCAATTGGCCGCCTAGATCGTGCGATTTAACGTCTTTAGATTATATTTTGTGGGGCTATGTTAAAGCTTATGTCTATACAGACAAGCCCGCTTCAATTGACGCATTGGAAGACAACATTGAAGAAGTTATTCGTGAGATACTGGCCGAAATGTTGGTGTAAGAGAATTAATTAAACTTTAAGATCTTCATGATCAAGTAAAAGAACTCTTTAACATTTAACACTTTCGATTTTATTTCTTTTATTTAGAAATATTTATTTTATATTTATAATTTTACTTTATGTTCATGAAGATATTTAATTTTTACTTTATTTAAAATTCACATATAATTTAACTTTAAAAATAAGTCCGCTTCTTGCGGAGGATAAAATTGAACTGAACTAATTTACATTTTCTAATTCTTACAAAGGCTGTTTGAGATCGACTTATACAAATAATATTTCCAATGCCCTTGAATTTACTTCTTGTAATGAAAGGAATTAACCGTTAGGTATTTAAACATTTTTAGTAAACAAATGAGAACATAAAAAGGAATAAGTAAAAGTAATCTTGGAGACTTAAAACTTTTGTAGGGTTTGCGGTCAATGTTTTTTTTTCATAGTAATAGGTTGTGGGAAAAAATCCCAAACATTCTCCCCCGCCAAGAACGTCAGTTCTTAACACCTTTATGATGACTGCTCTCTATTGTAGTGTTGTCGCTTCATTTGAAGGTAGGAGACAAATTTTGGAGATTGGGCGTTTCATATATTTGTTGTTGCAGTAGAGAGTAACGACTCTTACTAAACCATCTGAACCAGGATGGAGTTTTTCTACTCTTGCTAGTGGCCATTGTCCAGGAACGCTTTTCTCGTGAATTAAAATAACTATGTCACCAACTTTTATGTTTTCATGAATTTTATTCCATTTTGGTCTCGCCTGAAGACGACTTATAAATTCCTTATGCCATCGACTCCAAAAATGCTGTTTTAATTTTTCTATTGCTTTCCAACGCGAAAGTCGGTCAATAGAAACATCGAGGATATCGTCATCGGGAATACAGTTAGTTGGCTCACCTATTAAGAAGTGTGCTGGCGTTAAAACATTGCAGTCAGCCGGATCAGTGGACAAAGGGCACAAGGGACGTGAATTAAGGCAGCTTTCTATTTGAGTCAGTAAAGTACTGAGCTCCTCGTATGTAAGAAGACGATCTTTCATAACACGGCGCAAATGATGTTTTGTTGACTTTACGCCTGCTTCCCAAAGTCCGCCAAAATGTGGTGAGGCTGGAGGTATAAAATGCCATTTTGTTCCTTGGTTCGCTAAAGTTTCTTGTAGATGTTCGGGAAGTGATAGTTTGTTGCGATTATAAAGCACCTGTAGTTCCTTGTCAGCGCCAACAAAATTTGTACCACAATCTGAGTACAAGTCGGTGCATAAACCTCTTCTTGAGACGAATCGACGAAATGCTGCTAGGAATGCATCAACATTTAAGCTTGATACAGCTTCCAAATGTATCGCCTTTGTACACATACAAATGAAGAGGCATATGTAAGCCTTTGAAACAGTTGTCTTTCTAATTGGAGACATTTTTATAGATATAGGTCCTGCATAGTCTAAGCCACTGTGCTTAAATGGACGTGTTGACTGAAGACGAACAGCCGGAAGGTTACCCATTAGTTGCTCGCACGTCTGGGTTTTGTACTTGAAGCAAACTATACATTTACGTTGTACCTCTTTGGCTAGTTTTCGTGCGGAAATTACCCAGTAATAACGAGAAATATACGATTGCATTAGCTGGAGGCTACCATGTAAAGTCTTTTGATGTGCTTCTGAAAATAAAAGTAAAGAAATCGGATTCTGTTTAGATAACAGAATCGGATGTTTAATTTGAAAAGATATATTAGCATTTGAAATACGTCCACCAACTCGTAGAATATCAAATTCATCCAGAAACGGGAAAAGTTTCCCGATACCACTGTTAAAAGGCAGAGGTTTGTTTGATTTGAGGCAGCGAATCTCTTCATTAAATGAAATGGCCTGAGTTAATCTAATCAGTAGGAGACGAGCTTGATTAAGTTCATAGGTTTTGAGGAAGCCAAATTCTTTTTCCTTCTTTTGTAGGCAGCTCTTTATATTATTATAAAATCTCAATATATACGACGTAACACGTACTAGAGTGGACCATTTTGAGAATTTCATAGTAAGTTCGGGATATTGAAGAACACTTGTGGAATTTGATGTAACATCCGTTGTATTTATTGCTGTCGCTGAGAACGAAGGTCTAGTAGGATGTTCAGGCCAGACATCGGAACTCATTTTAAGCCATGAGGGTCCATTAAACCAAATGTCGTGTTGAATCAATTCTTCAGGTTGAAGACCTCTCGATGCACAATCTGCTGGGTTGTCACTGGATGGCACATATCGCCAATCGCTGACGTCTGAAAGCCGTTGTATAATTGCTACTCTGTTTGCCACGTAGACTTCCAACCTAGTTGAGTAGTGTTGAAGCCATGCAAGTACGATAGTGCTATCCGTCCAATAAACTACGTTCTTTATATTAAAATCGGTGCTGTTTTTGATAGTATTTACTAATTTCACCAATAAGGTAGCACCGCTTAATTCCAGCCTTGGAATTGTTTCAGTCTTTAAAGGTGCCACCTTAGTTTTAGATTGCAACAAATTAACCATTACGTTGCCGGAGGCAGTAATCAGTCGGGCGTAGACAACAGCGGCATATGCTGATTTTGAGGCATCGCTAAATCCATGGAGTTCTATTGAGGTCGTTGCTCTATAGCCTAGCCATCTTGGAATCTTAATTTTTTCCAAATGCGTAAGTTTTGATCTGAAGCTGACCCACCTTCTGCTTATTTCCTCGGGAAGAGTATCATTCCAGTCGATTTTAATTTTCCAGAGTTCTTGAAATATAATTTTAGCTACAATTGTTGTTGGGGCAAGCCACCCTAACGGATCGAACAACTTTGCAGCCTCCGAAAGTAAACTGCGTTTAGTAATAATTTCTGAAAATTCAATATTAATTTTGAAGAAGAAAAAATCGTTGACTGTATCCCAGTATAGGCCAAGAGCTTTGGCAGAATTAATTTCTCGTATAGAAAATAGGTCTCTTTTTTCACGGTCTTCTTCAGGAATATTTTGTAATAGTTGCCTGGAATTAGAATTCCATTTCCTTAGCCGAAATCCACCTGATTTCAAAAGAGAACACAAATCGATTTGTAATTTTAAAGCATCTTCGAAACTATCTGCGCCAGAAATCACGTCATCAACGTACGTGTCACTACGAAGTACTTTACATGCTAATGGGTAGTTCTTTTTCTCATCTGTTGCAAGTTGTTGTAATACTCTTATAGCTAAGTAAGGGGCTGAGGTAGTACCGTAAGTGACAGTTTTCAATGAGTACACACAAATCTTATTTGAATGATCCCTCCAGAGAATCAGCTGAAAATTATGATGATTTTTACATATCTTTATTTGCCGGAACATTTTCTCTAAATCAGAGGTAAATGCAATACGATGTTTTCTCCATTTTAAAATAATTGCAGACAAATCATTTTGTAATGCTGGTCCAGCTGAGAGCTCCTCATTGAGTGAAGACTGTGGTGGTTTTCGGTTACTCCCATCGAAGACAACCCGTAGTTTAGTCGTACTGCTACTCTCCCTGAGTACTCCATGATGAGGAAAAAAATAGGCATTCTGCGGTATAGCTTGAGGGTACTCACCTAACTTTATCATATGTTCCAGTGATTCATATTCTTCCATGAATTTTCTATACTGTTCAGCAAACTGGGGTCTGGTTTTAAATGATGACTCTAACTGCTTCAATCTTTTAAGTGCATTGTAATCTGTAAAAGAAAACGCGGGCAATTGTTGACCTTGAAGTAGTCTTTTAAATGGCAGATGCACAGTGTATCTCCCGTTTTCATCTCGTGTGTGAGTTTCAGAAAATAATTTTTCACAAAGGCCCTCTTCGCTCGTTAATGGCTTATCTTCTTTTAGCTCCTCTTGTTCCCAAAAAAGTCGAAGTTGTTCTTCTAAAGAACAAAGATTTGCAGAAATGTGGAAATTTTCTATATTACAACCAGTAGGTCCGGATATCATCCAGCCAAAATACGTCTCTTGTAAAAGAAAACTGTTTTTAAACTTCTTCATTCCTGTCAGAAGCAAATCTCCATATACATCGTTTCCAAGAAGGAGATCTATTTTTTCCGGTACCATGAATTTATCATCCGCTAGATAAAATTCTGAAAGGTCAGGAAGATCTACAGGCTGCAATTTATTTGGGATATAAGACGAGACTGATGGAACTACTAAAGCAGACAATTGAAGCTCAAAATTAGGATCATAGTTAGATGTAACTAATAAATTAACTGATTTTTTCACCGTTATAGAACTTTTACCTCCAATACCAGATACTTCAATATTTGTCTTGTTCTTCTGCAAGGCTAGTAGTTGGCATAAGGCTTCAGAAATAAAAGAGACTTGAGATCCTTGATCCACTAAGGCTTTAGCTCTTATTATGCCGTTTTTCGTTTTGATGTTAACTTTCACAGTTGCTAATAATGCTGGGTTTAGTTTCAAATTTAGAAGGTGTGTACTTACGGAATTAACAATCGGTGTAGACGTAATTGATGGTATCCTTGTGGTTTGGTTTCCAGCACTTAGCTCTTCGTTTGATCTGGAAGAATTCTCTTGAGGAATAGCCTTAGTAGAAAATTCGTTGTGTATAATGGTATGGTGCGGCTCACCGCATATATGACACTTTGTATTTAGTTTACATGTAGATTTGAAATGTCCAGGGCGGAGACAATTTGTGCATAAGCTTTGTTGGTGTATAATATCTTTCTTTTGCGACGAACTTAATGTTGGGAACTTAAAGCATTTGTAGAGTAAATGACGTTTATTGCAGCACGGGCAGTTGTCATTTAATAAAGCAGAGGCAGTGTGGGTACGAATAGTTCTCATAGGTCTCTGTCGAGATATTGAAAGTGTTCCCTTTGAAAGTTTATATGAACAGGGTGGACTTATCCCGTCCACAGATTCTAAGGCTCTAAATACAGTTTCCAAAAAACAAAGCATATCACTAATTGGCGGTACAGAAGTTCCGTTCTTCAAGGACTGTTCCCACTCCTTGCGGGTTTGTAAGTCCAGTTTCTGTGATATCAAATAAATAAGAATAGAATCCCACGTAGAGGTATCAATTTTCAACGATTTCAGTTGGGCTAGACAATTTCTGGTGGAGTCTAATAACTCCTTAATACTTTGGAAAGATCCATTAGAAGGGGAAATGGAAAATAGCCGCTTAAGAATTTGTTCAACAAGTTTCCTTTCATTATGAAATCTCCGCTGTAAAGCTTCCCATGCTAAATCATAACTGGAGTCAGTAGCCGGATATTCATTTACCAAACTTAGAGGAGTTCCAACACAGGATCCCTTCAGGTAGAAATATTTCTGCACTTTGGACAAGGATTGATTGTGGTGGACAAGGGACAAAAACATGTCTCGATAAGACATCCATTCCAAATAATCTCCGGAAAATTTAGGAAGATCAATTTTTGGCAATCTAGCACCAGCACTGAATGTTTCATTTTTTGAAGTAGAGGCGAAGGTACTTGCATGGACGGTTGGAGTCTGTGGGGATTCAAATTCAAACATTAAATCAAGAATATTTGCTTTAAACGAAATATAAATATCATAGCATTTATAAAATGTATCGGTACTTAGGTAGGGGACATCATGTTCGTTTAGTGTGCATTCTCTAACGGTATCGAGTAACTGTTCATGGCCATCTTTAAAAGTTTTGAAGGTCAGTTCAAGATCCTCCAGTATTGCTTGGACATACCCCTTAGATTTGGCATCTTTCGGCTTTTGGTTGAAAGCAGCTTCCATACGTTCAATATGGGAAAGAAGTTTCTTCTGTTCCTCAATCACACCAGCGATTGATTCCATCTTCTAGATACTTAAGTTTACCTTATAGCAGCAAAATTCAATAAAGACCGTTGGCTCGACGGTAGTAGAAGGTAGAATAGATTTTTCTTCAGCGAGGAAGATATTTCTTCAACAAGAAAGGTTTTTCTTCAGCAGGGAAGTTTCAATAGAATTCTTTTTCTTCAGCACGGAAGGTTCAGTAGAATTCTGTTTTTCTTCAGCAGGGAAGGTTTTCATTTAACAAACAATGTTTTTATTCAGCAAGGAATGTTCTTATTCAGCAAGGAATGTTCTTATTCAGCAAGGAATGTCCTTATTCAGCAAGGAATGTCCTTATTCAGCAAGGAATGTCCCGGGTTTCGGCACCATTTTTATGTAAGAGAATTAATTAAACTTTAAGATCTTCATGATCAAGTAAAAGAACTCTTTAACATTTAACACTTTCGATTTTATTTCTTTTATTTAGAAATATTTATTTTATATTTATAATTTTACTTTATGTTCATGAAGATATTTAATTTTTACTTTATTTAAAATTCACATATAATTTAACTTTAAAAATAAGTCCGCTTCTTGCGGAGGATAAAATTGAACTGAACTAATTTACATTTTCTAATTCTTACAAAGGCTGTTTGAGATCGACTTATACAAATAATATTTCCAATGCCCTTGAATTTACTTCTTGTAATGAAAGGAATTAACCGTTAGGTATTTAAACATTTTTAGTAAACAAATGAGAACATAAAAAGGAATAAGTAAAAGTAATCTTGGAGACTTAAAACTTTTGTAGGGTTTGCGGTCAATGTTTTTTTTTCATAGTAATAGGTTGTGGGAAAAAATCCCAAACAGTTGGAAAGAGTATGCCAGAATTGGACTAAGCGGATGGACCATTTGAGGCACAGTCACAGTCAACATTTGCATGAAATAACCTACAAACATTAAATTATATGGACCGTACTATCGATTCAAATAAAGATTTCATGCATTATTTTCTGAATTTTATGTTTTTTTTTTTGAAAAATTTTCCTTTAGCTCTTAAAAAAATCACCCATTATTTATTTATTGGTCATTGCAACGCTTTAGCCGGTATTACAGCCTAGGTTCTTGTACTGCCCATTGTTGTGTGTGTTAATTTTATCCATGAGTGGCGGTGCATATGTACAACTTAACGTTGTCTCCGAATGAAAGATTTGAGAATCTTTTCATGGTAATTTCAATTAGTCGCAGAGTCATTGCCAGAAATTTGCTGAGGATAACACGCCGAAAAAATCTATTTTTCGTATTTCGTTTAGTTTATGATGCTTGAGCTGAGGTTTGATCACGTGTTCAATCAAACTGCTCTAGGTTGCATCGAACTACATCGAACTGTAGTAGAAAATTTCTCGGTTTTCTATCGCGAACTAGTTATGGTTGAATTAAACACTTATGTGTTGGATCGAACATCGTTGTGTTGCAACACAGGTATGAGTTGTTTCATAGAAATATGTATATGGTTGTAATCGAACATATTTCACAATATTTTAACTTTTATTCCCCTTTGTTATAAAAAAATTGACTTGGAACTTATAGGTTGCCTTCACAATTCGCCGTAAAGTCTTTATTTCCATCATGTAATTTTTTTCGCATTATATTTTATTAAAAATTTGTATTTTTTTCCTTCACTAAAATATGTCTATTATTTGTATTTGTCTTTCTATTTCGATTATTTTTTCTATTCTTTGCATTAGTTCGACATTAATTTAATTATAAATTTAAAACAATTATTTATTTTATTATAAATGGCCGTACAAATAAATTTGAAAATTTATTGGACATTTTTCCCCTGCCTCCTGCTGCTCTCCTTTCTAAGTTTGTTGTTTTTTTTCGCCTACATTTCAATTGACTCATTAACAATTTCCGTAAACCATAAAAAATTTCGATTAAAATTTATTTCACAAAATAATATTAAAAAAAAAAAATCAAAAACAACAAAAAAGGATATTAGAAAGAGAAATTTTTAAATTTATTATGAGGGAGTCTGTTTTCATTTTCACCAGATTTATTTGCAGGCCATAAACAACGTTAAAAAAGGAATATTTTCGGAGGACATTTATTTAATTTAGAAAATAATTTGGAAACTTTATTTGTTTGCTTTTATGTTTTATTTATAAATTATTTAAATTAGAATTTAATTATGAAATGAGGATATTTTAGAAAGAAAGAAATTTTATTATCATGAATTAATTTCTCATGAAAACAGGCGAAAAAGCTTGAAGTCTCATATTAGAATATTGTTACGCAAATCGAAACGACCTAATATCGTTTAACAACAAAAACGATAACCAAGAGCCATACGATACAAATACACACTAACACTAAGAATACAATGAACGTGTTGACTATCTAAAGCTGCACTCACACATATGTACGACGAACCTGGTTGCGCCTGGTACCAACAACAACAGGTATCTGACAAAAAGGGATAGACAACATAATCAAAGTACACAAACAACAATGTATTAGCAATAGAGCTCTCGAGAAGGCGAGATCACGAACCTTCCACTTCAAGAATGTTCGTTAGATTGGTTGTGTCGGACTATAAAAGGTCTGGACAAAGCAGGCAGCATTCAGTATGAATTCAGTCAGCCTTGTGTGAAGTTGCGTGTGAACAAAACAAGTCGTGGTTGTAAAGTTCTAGCGAATAGTTGTGTGAACTAGCGAACAAAACAGATTATTATTGTTGTATCGTTAAGTTGTATACGGTAGCACACAAAAGTAGTGTAAAGAATAAAGAAATTAAACACATATTTGTTTTTACTTGGTTTGCAATTAACGAACTCAAATTCTAAATGTTTTTAAAAAGATAAAAACATAACAATATGATTGAAATTGAATTGTATTCTATGGCAGAACTAAGTTTGATATGTAAGCCGGAGCTTGTATGTCAAGAGCGCAAACAGACTCCAGGATCACTGTAGGGTCTATCAGACGGAAGTTATGGCTGTCCTCATGGCGTTTAAATGGTTGCTCAGTAGCTGAATATTCTCTGAGAATATACTGATGTATACTGAGAGACAGCGTCCCTTTTGGACGTCGTATCGTTGTCCTTTGCTTGCCCTATGCCTTCTACTTCTGCAAGAAATTATGGATTATTTAAAGGTCTTCATTGTTTCGATTTGTTAGGCATACCCAGACCAGAATCTGTGTTGTAGAACGGAACAGCTATCACCCTAAAAGACCCTTTATGTTATGCTCAGGCACAGATCCTCTGTGGCATGCGTAGGTGGAAAACTAAGATGAGATTCCATTGTGCTAGTTTCTAAGCATGGACAGTTGCTCCCTTCCACGATATCACAGCTACGACAGTAGTTCTTAGAAGTGTGGCCTCCTATTACCAAGCATGATCTCCAATTAAACATGGTAGTAGGCAAAGCCACCATTCTGGCTCCTATTAGCCAAGCATGATCTCCAATTAAACATGGTAGTAGACATAGCCACCAGTATGAAGATATTCTGTCTGCTGTGTGTTATAAGCAAACGAAAGCTTGATAGGTTTGAACTCTTGAGCACTCATTTAGTTAGCCAACATACGTTACTGATTAGACTGCGGCTATAGGTTTAGGCCGCCTGTAAACAAACATTTTTTAATCCTATACAACGAGTCTTACTAATAACAGGACACGTGACATCAGACGTCCGCTCTTAAACAATACAGAAGAGCTTGGAAATGGAGTTGGTTTTAGTCGTTAAGTAAAAATGAAACCCTAGCGTATGGAATCTAGGAATTTAAACAACCTTTTTTTAATCTTATACAACCACTCTTAGTAATAACAGGACAAGTGACGTCAGACGTCCGCTCTGAAACAATACAGAAGAGCTTGGAAATTGAGTTTGTTTTAGTTGTTAGGTAAATGTGAAACATTTTTAGGCCCAATAAGTCTCGAGACCTTACAGAATCCCAGCGGTTTGCATCTGCGCTTTTCATTTTTCAAATAATTACTGAGAATACTACTGCACATCGCATATATATATTGGTGATGGCGTTAGTACATACGCTTGCCAAGGCAAAAATTAACACATACCAGGGTTGTTAAGAGTTATAGCAGTAGCATCCGCGGTCGAATAATGAGTGCGAACATCCGCAATCCATCTCCTCCGGTCGCTTATTTTCATAGAAATCCAAATGGTTTATGACCCACAGAAGTCTCCCTTTATGTAACAGGTGGCGACAACGAGTGATGGGTATTAATAACATGGTGATAATTTGAAGTCACCGTAGTCTAGTTGGTAGTGTGCTGGCTTATTAGACGTAAAACCATGGTTCAAACCCCAGACAATATAAGAAATATTTCTACGGCGACTTCCTGTCGGTAGATTTCTGGCACAAACCCTGAGGAGTAAATGAAATTGCCATGAAAAGTTTCTCAAAAATCTGCTGTTAGGAGTCGACTTTAAACTGTAGGTACCCACCACTCATGTATAAAATTAACGCACTTAACATAAGTGGTGTGAGAAGCTAGGTCGTAATCCTAACTGAAGGGTTGTAATGACAAATTATGTACGTGCGATAGGTATTAATAGCTACTCTGCTGCAAACTCAAATACGAATGCTTTGACGATAGACAGTAGTAAGCTAGCTGCCTTAATGGTCAAGATTTCCACCTGAAAGACATTTGTCATAGTACTACAGCTAAAGGGTGTTTTTTATAGAGGTATAGAACTTTAAGTTGGCATTACTTTTCAAGATGGCGACCGATTTAACAGCTGTCAAGTGATTTATTCTCAGTTTGGTTTAGCAATTCATCATGAATAGACTCACGCCTGAACAACGCTTGCAAATAGTGCAATTTTATTTCGAAAATAATGGTTCTGTGCGGAAAACGTATCGCGCACTACGTCCATTTTATCGTCGACAAAATCGTCCATCAGAGCAGTTAATTCGATTAACCATGGAACGTTTTCGCACCACGTTTACTCTTATTGATAACTCGCATCCCCAGAGAGGCTGTACGGTGCGTACAGAAGAAGCTATTGCTGCTGTAGAGCGTAGCATTGAGGAAGACCCGAATGAGTCCATCCGCCATCGAGCACAGGAATTGCATCTGTGTCCATCCACTTTATGGAAGATTTTGCGGAAGGATCTTGGTTTGCGTGCTTACAAAATCCAACTCGTGCAAGATTTGAAGCCAAACGATCATCAAGTAAGGCGCAGATTCGTCGAATGGGCCCAAAACGTTGTTCTCGATTTTCATAAGCGAATTTTGTTTAGCGATGAAGCTCACTTCTGGTTGAATGGCTACGTCAACAAACAAAACTGCCGCATTTGGAGTGAAGGTAATCCTCAAGTGTATGTGGAAACACCGTTACATCCAGAAAAACTGAGTGTTTGGTGCGCTTTATGGGCTGGGTGGAATCATTGGTCCGTACTTTTTCAAAAACGATGGTGGCCAGAACGTTACAGTCAATGGTGATCGGTATAGAGCCATGATTACTAACTTTTTCATTCCTGAATTGAATAACCATGATGTCCAGGAGATGTGGTTTCAACAAGACGGCGCAACATGTCACACAGCTCGTGCCACAATAGATTTATTGAAAGACACGTTTGGTGACCGCCTAATTTCACGTTTTGGACCTGTGAATTGGCCTCCAAGATCTTGTGATTTAACACCGCTAGACTACTTTCTGTGGGGCTATGTAAAGTCATTGGTCTATGCGGTAAAGCCACAAACGCTTGACCATTTGGAAGACAACATTCGCCGTATTATTGCCGATATACGGCCACAAATGTTGGAAAAAGTCATCGAAAATTGGACGTCCAGATTGGACTAATCCGCGCCAACCGTGGCGGTCATATGCCAGAAATCATATTTAAAATGTAATGCCACAAGATTATCTTTCGGATAAATAAAGTTCATGTCAATCGAATAATCCATCGTTGTTTTATTGCAACTTAAAGTTCTATATCTCTATAAAAAAACACCCTTTATAATCCGCTTTATTTCTAAAATTCTAGTACAGTTCTCTTGCTTTTTAGCTTTTAAAATTTTAAATTTCTGTTAATAGCAAAAATTAACTTTTGCCCCTACCCAATAAAATGTTTTGGTTTATTTTCTTACAAATTTTTGTTTTTAATTTTTAACACTATTGTTTAACAATTACATAATTTATTACAATAAAAACAAATGAAATGAAAAAAATTACTTTGATTTCCAACTTGATAAACAATTTTCAACACAAAAATAAAAAAAAAAATCCGAAAAAAATTACCTCATCTGACACTCTGAACCACAAGAAAATCGTCTGAAAAAACTGGAAACAATAGAAGGAAAACGATGGGAAAATTTTTATTAATTTTCTCAACATTATGGCATAACTCAACATAGACCAGAAGCAAATACAATAACAATAACAAATAAATACAAATAAAAAATAAAAAAACAGCGGAGAATAATTAAAAAGTTTAACATGCAATTTCTTAACCCCAATCTATGCCCCTCTGAGTACGATAGGGGCAGTGGAAAAATATTTTTTTTTTTGGTTTTTATTTTGGAATTTTTATTTAACTTAGTATTGCGCTTTTTGTTGTTGTTTTATTAAACAAAAATAAAACTTTTTTTTTTTTTTTTTTTTTTTTTTTAAATAAAAACTCATCAGAGATTTTAAGTGTGAGTAGCTGGCAAGTGTAATTGCAAATGTAATGGAAACAACACCATCTGATTTCGAATGTAAATGAATAATAATTTATGATGGTTATGGCTGTCTGTCTGTCCGTCTATCTCTCTGTATACATGTACATATGTATGTATGTATGTATTTATGTATGTGAACTTTTGTGTTCATCGAGGAAAATTTCCAAAAAAAACAAGACCAGCATCTGCAGCCATGTTAAAATGTAATGAGAATACGCGAAAACAAAAAAAAACATGCATCCACACACACACACATTCATTTGCACAAAAACATGTAAAATTGTACTGGAAATGACATTTATTATTCATTAATTACTTAATAATTTATGAGTTTTTATGAGAAACACATACAAACATGTACGTACGACTGGCATTAAAATATTTTTCCATAAAATTATTGCACATTCAATGGTTCTGTAGAGGAGGTCAAAATTTTGCGCAAAAAATTGTAGTTTTTTATGCTTTTTTGCATGAACTTTAAGGTTTTATTATCGGAAGTATTGCATTTAATTTAGAAATTGAAAAATAAAAAAATTTATTAAGCAGTTTGATCAAACCTGTAATAGTTTCATCAAACATCTAATGGTTTGATCCAAAAAAATGGATTTTATTTAAAATTTAACTGAAATTAAGATTACAAATTAATTTAAATGTACACAGCATTGATCAATCATAATAGATGATCAAACCTGATACTGTTTGATCAAACATGGACTAGTTTGATCTAACTAAAACACAATTTATTTAAATTTTAAGAGAAATTAAGATTACAAATAAATTTAAATGTACACAATATTGATCAAACATACAAGACGATCAAACTTGAGAATGTTTGATCAAACATGGACTAGTTTGAGCAAATAAAAACACACTTTATTTAAATTTTAACTGAAATTATGTTTACAAATAAATTTTTTTGTACATAATATTGATCGAACATATAACAAACCTGAGCCTTTTTGACTAGTTTGATCAAACTAGAACTAACTTTATTTCAATTTTAACTGAAATTAGGATTACAAATAAATTTTTTTGTACATAATATTGATCAAACATACAAGACGACCAAACCTGAGGCTGTTTGATCAAACTTGGACTAGTTTGATCAAACTAGAACACACTTTATTTCAATTTTAACTGAAATTAGGATTACAAATAAATTTACATGCACAAAGCATTAATCAAACATACAAGACGATCAAACCTGAGACTGTTTGATCAAACATGGACTAGTTTGATCAAATGAAAACACACTTTATTTCAATTTTAACAGAAATTAAGATTACAAATAAATTTTTTTGTACATAATATTGATCGAACATATAAGGCGATCAAACCTAAGACTGTTTGATCAAACATGGACTAGTTTGATCAAATAAAAACACTCTTTATATCAATTTTAACTGAAATTAAGATTACAAATAAATTTAAATGTACACAGTATTGATCAAACATACAAGACGATCAGACATGAGACTGTTTGATCAAACATGGACTAGTTTGATCAAACTAGAACTAACTTTATTTCAATTTTAATTGAAATTAGGATTACGAATACATTTTTTTGTACACAATATTGATCAAACACACCAGACGACTAAACTTGAGAATGTTTGATCAAACATAAGACAGAACTAATTTTATTTCAATTTTAACTGAAATTAGGATTACAAATAAATTTTTTTGTACATAATATTGATCGAACATACAAGACGATCAAACTTGAGACTGTTTGATCAAACATGGACTAGTTTGATCAAACTAGAACTCACTTTATTTCAATTTTAATTGAAATTAGGATTACGAATACATTTATTTGTACATAATATTGATCAAACACAGAAGATGATTAAACTTGAGAATGTTTGATCAAATAATTTTGAGATTCAGCTTCAGTATGAGTCTGAAAGTTCATGTTGCCTTTATATAACTGGAACAGTCATGCTGTCATCTATGAAAGCATCGTCAATCAATTGTCGATTGGGTTAGATTAGTTCCCCTCCTTGCAATATGTTTCCTCCTCTCTATGTCCACTATTAGCAGCAATGGCATCATCAACACAATTATTAGGGCTGTATTTGTTGACAATATGCGAAAGGCAGATCTTTTTTAGTTGCATCTATTCCAGTCCTAGGTTTTCCTATTCATAGCTTCAAGATATATAGGAGCCAGAGATCAGCTTTTTCACTACTCATAAGTACTCATGAAATTTTGAGTATGAGTGAGTCAACAGTATTGAAGTCCAACTACTCTGATTCATTCGTACTCAGTAAAACGTTGATTTCTAAGTACAAGTTGCAATGAGTATGAGTACAATGTTGACATCAAACTCATAACATTCGAACTATGTTTGATTCATATGCCTACTCATTCAGATTCATAAATTTAGGAAAATACTTCTTATAATACCCATAAATGGTTCGAGTGATTCGGATCATTCATCAAAATTTACAGTCTTAGTTGTTGTTGCATTTACAAAGAAAGAAGAAAGACACACAAACAAAAAAGACAAAGATAGCAAGCAGAGCAAACATACAACCTACATGTGAGTATTGTAGTGTTCGTACGCGAATCATACTTATTGTGATTCTTGTATACGATGAGCCATGGAGAGCCGAAATCAATAACATCATGTGTATTGTTAACTACGAGTACCATGAGTATTTCAAACTTTGAGTATGAGTAGTATGACTATGACATTAAAATAAGTATGAATGCGTATAAGTATCAGAAATTATAAGTATGATTCGATTCTACTCATCGTTTTGAATACTCATTGCTGACCTCTGATAGGAGTTGCATCTACAGTAATCGATCTCATGAATAACAGCCTCTTTTCCTGATTTAGCCCTCGCAGGTTAGTCATTATTAACGTAAGTTAGCAAGCTATTGCCGCACATTTTCTACTCGTGTATGTCAGTTGTTCCTTAAACGTAAGCCTGCTGCCAATCATTACTCTCAAGTACCTGCTTCGATGTTATGCACTGGTCGCCAACAGTTAGAATAATGAAATCTTTTTACTTCCTATTGGTTTACAAGTAGAACATCAGTTTTATGGCCAACTAATTCCAGACCTATGCCAATGGCACTATTGTACGTTAAAAATGTTTCCCTTTTCTCACCAGAGCAACATAAGTTAGCAAATCCAATGATCTACGTAGGTCTAGGCAATTTAAGCCTCATTCCATGTAGGATGGTGTTCCATAGGATTGGGCGAAGTGTATTAGATAAGAGCCCTCTATCCTTAGAATGATCCACGAGTTCTATCAAGTATTTTCCATCGATGCCAGATAGTGTAACATAGCAATCTGCCAAGTTGAAAGCGTTTTTGATATCCGAAATGATGATAAAAATTTTTTCTTTATGATCTTTAAGCCAGCGATCACCGCTGATGACGTCATTTGTCATTTTTTTTTTGCTTTTTTTTTGGCGTGTAAAGTAGGGTTTAAAATCCCTTCGCACTTACAGTGACCGTTGTCAGCTGCGTCGAGTGGGGCTTCCACTAAAACAATCCCTCTTCCTCTTCTGGAGATACTCCCTTCCCGTGACGGCTATCCGCATTACTTCGGGAAGGGTCCAGAACGACGTCCTATTAAGGACCGTTGTCTACTCTCCCACGTCTGGGTACGCCATATTTGAAGCCAGCTTCATGCTATTGGCTCGTCTTCTCATGTATCATTCTGTCGTACTGTATCAAAGTCGACCTTCTTCTCACAGCGCTTCACTTCGTCTTGCTTTTGAGCATTGCGTCAACAATGTTGTCGGGTGTGAATTCGCCAATCTGTTCCATCAACACATTTTTCTCGTCTTGCCATCTGATGCAATGGAAGAATGTGTGTTCAGCATCGTCACTCATTTCCTCGCAGTAAATGCAGCCAGGATCATTCACCTTGCCCATGCGGTGTAGGTATTGTTTGGAAATAACCATGACCCGAAAGAAACTGGGTCAGGAAGTAGTTAATTTCCCCAAAAATTTCTCTGTGTCCATGCTTCTATAGATGGAATAAGTCTAGCAGTCCATGTTCCACTTGTTTCATCGCTCCATCTCCTTTGCGATCGCCGTATAGTTTGAGATCTGACATCTGCGGTACTAATGGAGAGGTTTTCCCTCTTCGCTTTCCATAATCTTCTTCGCTCGAATGCCATCAAGTCGATAGGACGTCATTTGTCATGGTTATGACCGTTCTTCTTAGCGAGCGTGCTTTCTGTTAGCCAAATTGGCGATTAGGCATGTCTTTTTTCTCCAAGTTCGTTTACACTCGTCTACCGATTATCCACTCTGAAAGTTTAGCGGCTGTAAAGTTTAAATTTTTTTTTTTTATTTTTTTCAAATTTTTTTTTTATTTTTTCTTTTAACATTTTTTTTCAATTTATTTCAAGATAATTACTATGACAACTTAATTAATAATAAAAATGCTTGCGAAACGAAGCAGAACATTTCAGAAAAAAAAAAAAAACTAACAAGTTACGCCCTAGAAATTATAAAAATTTTTTTTGTTTAAAAGTTTGAACAAAAAAAAAAAAAAAAAAAAAAAAAAAAAAAAAAAATTGAAATTTTTTTTCTTTCTTTGGAACACGATTTTAACAATCTCTTAACAACAGTAGTGGTGGCAAGACGTAGAAGAAGCAGAAAAAAATTAAAATTTCAAATTTCATGTTTAGTTTTCTATAGTTTTTCGTTTTCGTTTTTTGCCGCTTAAATATTGCTCTTCAGGCGAAATATGTTCACAATCACTTGTCAAACTCATGCATAAGCTTTGAGCAGTTTCTTGATTTTTTTTTTTTTTTTTGCCTTTGCATTGCTCTGGGTCTCTTCCATATTTATTATGCTACGTTGTTTAAAATAAATTTTCTTCAATAAAAAAAAGAGGAAAAAACAATTGTTTTTTAGCGTTTTTCCATTGTAGTGTTTGAAAATGAAAATTCTGTATTGTATTGTGGGAGAGGCGAATGGCAGGAAGAGTTTCGTATTGAACCCACTCAGGCATCATCTATAGTCAGTCAGCCAACCCCGGCAGACAGACACGCGGCCCAGTACAGGCAGGCAGGCAGGCAGGCATTCGATGTTGTACTCAAGTGTTTATATATTTGACCGTATTTAAGCTGTCAACTGTCAAATGTCAGCTGTCAGTTAGAATATTTTTATGTTTGTTCGTATGCTATATACATAGTGTGGCATAGGTTTATGCAAAAGAGAGGAAGAAAGGGAGAGAGAGAAACGTATGTAAAATACTTAAACTACCGATTATAAAAATAAAGACCAAAAAAATAAAAAATAAAAAATTGGAATAATTTTTTTGGCAACAAAAAAAGAAAAAATAAAACAAGATCACCAGCCATAATAATAATAATGTATGACAAGCCAAAATAAACATGAAAACCAAAATGTTTTTTGTAGGAAGATTTGCTTTCCTCTTTTTTTTTTTTTTTTTTGCTTTCGGTTATTCTCAACACATCACAAGAAATAATTAATCATTCAAAAAAATAATTGAAATGCTAAAAATAAATTATGAAAAGAAAGTCCCCCCCCAAAAAAAAAAACACACAAAATCACTCCATTTACGTGCCAAACGAATTAAAGCGATTCAAAAAGGCGAATTCTTAATCAGAAAAGAAAGAAAAAAATTAGTAAACTATGCCCGCCTAGCAACAAAATAAGTTCACGAACAAGCAAAAGAGAGAAGAAGAGAAAAAAGATGAGACTGTAAAGAGTGACTTTCAATACAAGTTCCATAGTATTGCCACGGTTAGATTAGGTCTAGTTAGGTGGCATCACTACACACATAAAATATTTGGGGTTCCCACTGAGACAGTTATTTTGCCACTTACTTCATTGGTTATTACAACCCTTTAGCCAAGACTACAACCAGGCTTCTCACACCACTTGTCAGTGTTAATTTTATTCATGTGTGCCAAGACTTACAACGTCAGATTTTTGAGAAACTTTTCATGCCAGGATTACAACCTGACTTCTTACACGATCCATATTGTATGTGTTAATATTATTTAGGAGTGGCAAGACTAACAAACTATAGTCGCCTCAGATTTTTGAGAAGACTGGTGCGAGGAAGTCGCCTCTCAACATTCCCATTTTGTTCGAATCATCTAAGCTGGGATTTTATACCGTCGTCACTTGTTTAATAATCGAATACGCTACCTACTAGGCTACTGCACTTACACACAGTTACTAAAGTATACATACGGTTAACAAATTTTAGAAATTTTTTAACCAATCCGTTTTCGTTGAAAATCTTTATAGTTTCCTCGATTTTAAGACGGTCTTTTGCATTGGTTAAAAAATTTCTGAAATTTAACTGAATTGTGGCCCTGCACAGGCCCACAAAAGTATACATCCGATTAACAAATTTCACAAATTTCTGAAGCAATGCAAAAGACCGTCTTAAAATCGAAGAAAGATGTCAGACAATTATAAAGGTTTTCAACGAAAACGGATTGGTTAAAAAATTATTAAAATTTGTTAACCGTATGTATACTTTTGTGGCTGAGTGTAGTTACTGACTTACTTAATTGGTCAGGATTACGACCTAGCTCCTTACGCGATCCATATTGTATGTGTTAATTTTATTCATGAGTGACAGGACTTACAATGTCACATTTTTGAGAAACTCTTCATGGCCGAAGACACTGTTGAGAGGAAGTCGCCTTAAGAAATATTCTTTTTATACTTCGTTTTGTTCGAAATATTTGAGCTAAGATTTGAACCACCTTCTCTCTTTTAATAAACCAACATACTACCTACTAGACTACTGCATTGTTCTACCACTTAGTTACTTACATACTTACTTAATTGGCTATTACAACCTCAGGTGTACACACTCCCATTGCCCATCTATTTTCGAGGCATCGCTGTAAGCTTTCAGAAAATTGGAAGAAGAATCTGACGTCCCTAGCTTCTCCCATCAACCATGTTGTATGTGTTAACTTTAACCATGACTGGCGGGATCTAAAGGTTACAACGTCGACTCCAATTGTGAGAAAATTTTCGGATTTTTTACCCGAAGAATACTGAGAGGATGCTACCGAAGGAAATATTTTTTTTTCATATTTCGTTTCGCTAATAAGCCAATACATTACCTACTAGACTACTGCGGTTTCATATTGTTACGTTTTTACCTTTTTAAAAACGTTTACACTACTTTTGTGTGCCACCGTATACAACTTAATGATACAATAATAATCTGTTTATTCACTTTACTAGTTCACACAAGTATTTACTGGATCTTTACAACCACGACTTATTTTGTTCACACGCAACTTCACACAAGACTGACTGAATTAACACTGACTGCTGCCTGCTTTGTCCAGCCCTTTTATAGTCCGACACAACCAGTCTAACGAACATTCTTGAAGTGGAAGGTTCGTGTTCTCGCCTTCTCGAGAGTTCTGTTGTTAGTACATTATTGCTTGTGTACTTTGCATATGTTGTCTATCACATATTTGTCGTAGCTGGTTTATTTTCATTTCGTGTTGTTGTTGGTACCAGGTGCAACCAGTTTCGTTGTATATATGTGTGTGTGCAGCTTTAGATAATCAACACGTTCATTGTATTCTTAGTGTTAGTGTGTACTTGTATTGTGTGGCTTTTGTTTATCGTTTTTAATGTTAAACGATATTAGGTCGTTTCGATTTGCGTAACAATATGTTACAGTTTACCTTGGTTAACTGGCTCTCCACCGGTAGAAGGAGGTTCGTGTTCTACATCTTCGTTGTCATCATAACAGCTTTTGTTGTATTACTTGACTCTGATGTGGATTATATGGGAACTAAGTGTCCTTTTTCTTAGTGTCATAAGTCCTACACCACAATATTGCGATTTTCCCTGGCACCTGCTTAATTGGCAGGCTCGCTGATGGATTTGGTACTCACTTGTATAACTTCTACAGGAGCTGTAAATTTAAAGATGAAGTGGGGAAGACATTTGTTCAGGGTTTAATGGGAGTAACGCCATGATGGCACATACCACGTTGCTCTAAGCATGGGTGGAAGCAATGCAACTACCAACGTTCCCACCGCACAATGATGCAGCCTCATGATAAGAGATTACCATAGGTTGCATCACCGTATATCAGTACCAATTCGAAGCCATGCACTTGGACTTGACATGGAGTCCGTCTGGCCATTTGGCCCCTCTATATCTATATCCGCGTCCGGATTGCGCAACAAAATCCAAGAAGGTGTCTAAACATCCATTCTAATTCTGTCATCCAAGTCAAACTTCTTTGATTTCAGTAAGGCTTCAGTGTAACTGGCTATGCTGTTCCAATTCTCCTCGCTGTTCGGAATTACATCGCATAAATTCTCGACAGTACAGATGCCGACTTTGGCCTCAAGATTCCTTCTTTCCAATCTCCATCTCTCACAATGAAAGAAAATGTGTTCCGCATCATCGATCGACGCATCATCATAGATGCAATTTGGTCGTGTCATCTTCCCCATTTTAAACAGGTACTTAAAAAGTAACCATGTCCGGATAACAGTTGTGTTAAATAGTAGTTAACCTCACCAAATTTCCTCTCTATTCAAAGTGTAATGTCTGGGAGAAGTTTAGCCGTCCATCTACCAATCGTCTCAGCGTTCCATTTCTCTTGCCAGTGTTGTATGGTTCGCTTTCTGGCGTCGTCGATATTTACTTTCTCTCCCTGCACGTTTTTAGTCTCCCACACTTTATTCCGTTCGCTTGCTTGTAGACCTATAGGTATCACTCCACTGATTACCGGTATTGCTGACTTGGATACAGTTCTATACGCCGATGTAACCTAAGTGTAGCGGTGCGTTGTACCGATGAAAAAATTTCCATCCTACAGTCGACCTTCAATGCCTCTGCCCAGATCTCACTGTCGTATAGCAGAATAGAGTCCGTTATTGCCATCATCAATCTGCGTCTGCTCTGTACAGGACCACCAGTGTTGGCCATAAGCTTGCTAAGTAAGGATGTAACCTTAGCGGCTTTAGTTGCAGCGTGTTGTATCTGAGCCCAGAACGTCAGTTTAGGGTCCAGTCGAATACCAAGATAGTTGACTACTTACTGCGTCGTCAGAGTGGTGTCGCATATCGTAACGTCGATTTCCAGCGATATACGCTTTCTCGTAAGGAGTATCAACTCTGTCTTCTCCGTTGCGAGTTTGAGTCCTCTGTCCTCTAGCCATGACTTCGTTCTTATTATCACCTGGTTGACCTTTCTTCTCGCCTCTTCGACATTCCGAGCCACAATTATGGCCGCAACGTCATCGGCATATCCAACAAGATGCACGCCATCTGGCATCATGGTTAAGAGTGTAACGTCACACCGAGCTTGCTCTCTCCCCGCGATTTGGGATTTTCACTGCATTCGCTAGGTTGCAATCCCGGCTAAAGGGTTGTAATGTGCAATTAAGTAAGTTTTGCTGGTGTTGTTGAGAAATTCTGAAGATCCATGGAAATCAAACAAAATCAAAGAGAGAGTATTGGGTTCTAGCAAAGAAAATAAAGTATAAAGAATGTGCATTTTAACATATTTTGGAATATTTTTCAAAAATATTTCATGACGCGGGGGAAAGATAGAAGGGAATGATACAGAAACCAAGAGCGTAACAATGCGTTGTTCTCATCGTGCATTTTTGTTGTTTGACCACTTTTTTCTTTTTTTTCTGGACGTCGGCACCAATGTCCCCCAGGGGAAGATCATCTTCGGCTTTTTACACACATAGGACACGAACATCAAGAATGTTCGTTAAAAAGAGCGTAAAAATCTTGTCAGTTTTTAAAGAAGAAGGTTCATGTCGTTTTTTTTCAGACTTCAATGATACACCCAAAGAAATATCACAGTAGTATTCACTAATATCAATGAGAAATGATTTCGATTTTTGGAAGAATACTTGCCAAGTTAAATACGGTGCTTAGTGTCTTAGTGCAGTACAATTTTTCTATATTTTCCGATCATAAATACATATCATTGGGTTAATAAGTAGACTTGACATTATTACTAACAATTTTCCTCTAGGTTAACACATGCCTATGGTTATGGATTAGTGAGTGAGAGAGAGAAAATAAGTTGAGAGAATTTACTTATTTACAGCCATATAAAAGTGTTAGTTAGTGTACGCTATTTTGATTTTCATTTCATCAACATACATATTTAAAGCTATCTGTCTTTGGCTTGATAATTTTAGATAAATAAAAATAAAATAAAACATCGATTTTATTATTAAAAGAACATAAAGCTATCCACTTTTGGCTTAAAAATTAGGCCAAGTTTTTTAGATAAATAAAAATAATAAAAAACCATTTTTTATTAAAAGAAAAAAAAACGAGCATTCCAAAGCCTTTAAAAAAATATACTATGGGACAAAATAAAAAATAAAATACGTCTAGCTAATGACATAGAACATATTTAACAAAAAATATTCTTCGAGTGTTATTCTGAAATAAAATGATAAAGCATCCGCAGCACATGTATTCTTGTCGCAGTCTGATCGACAACTAAATCAAAAAACACAAGAAGACATACACATGTACATGCGTACGATGAGAGCAACACATTGTTACGCTCTTTGTTTGTGTTCATTTTCCTTCTGTCTTCCTCCCTATCTATTTTGGTGAGAGAGGGTCGTAATGTTACGACCCGCCATAAGAAATTTTACTTCTACATGATGCGTATTCTTTATATCCATATTCTTTGGTTCTAGTAACATCCTCAACTTTGTTTCGATATCAAATACTTCCCATGACTATAATTTTTGCCATTAAATGAGAACTTAAAAGCAAAGATGCTCATGTTATTGTTGAAATTTTTTTGTTTTTTTTTTATTATTTCTTGAACACAAATTTATTTTTTTGATTTCGTTTGACGTTTGGCATTCGTATCAATACATCAATCTCTGCCAAAAAAAAAAATTTAAAAGAAAACAGAAAAATTATTACCAACTCAACTATTACTCGGGGACTTTAATGACTTCACTAAACGTCGATTGAAACTGTATACGAATCCGAATCCGAATCTGAATCTGAAACTGAATCTCTTTCATCTCCTAAGCGTCTCGCTTCGCCTTCCGTTTCAAAAAAAAAAAAAATATTTCGAATACCCAGCTTAAATATTTCAAATAATAAACAACAACAATAACAACAACCAGCTCAATAATAACAGTAAATAAATAAAAAAAGCAAAAAAAATTAAATTTAAAAAACAACAACAACAAATAGTAACGGCAACTATGTAAAGAAACATTAAAATAATGTTTATTGCTTAACAAACGGCATTTTAATTGCTTTTTATGGACATGAATGATTGACTTTATGGACTGAGAATGGATTGGATATGAGGAGGAGGAAAAAAATCACTTTTTTTTTCTTCATTTCATTTGTTTTCCAATTTTTTTTTGTTTTTTTTTTTATTGAATCGTATTTAAAACTGAATTTACTGGCAATAAATTTAAAAATTCTTTTTTCATTTGTTGTATTTTTCTATGAATTTATGAACACAACAGAATTGTAATTCAAAGGCTTGGTCTTGGGCTTACAAAGTAGTGCCTACAGATGCTGCAAATAATGCCAAACTACAGTTGAATTGATTAACGTTTGAAGCTGTACATTAAGTTTATAATGACATAAACAACATACATCCATACATACATACATAATTGGTTATTGCAACCCTTTAGTCAGGATTACAACCTAGCTTCTCACAGCACTTATGTTGTTTACATTAATTTTTATAAAGGGTCCGCCAAATAACTTTTTTTGAAAATGCTTTAAAAACGAAACTACTGAATATTTTCTCAAATTTCTTTTTTTATTTGAAAGTACAATCCTTCCGGTTAATAATGGAAAATAATTTCATTCAAATGGCTGCCTCGGCTGGCCATGCAGTAGCCTACACCAGAAGATGCCGATTTTGGCAAAAAAAAATCATCTTTTCAGATGAAGCTCATTTTGATTTTGGCGGGTATGTATTGTCGTGGGTATATAATTGTCGCATTTGGGTCACAGAAAACCCCCACGCATACATTGAAAAGCCGACGCACCCAAAACGAGTCACTGTTTGGTGCGGATTTTGGTCCAGAGGCATAATTGGGCCATTTTTCTTCGAAAGTGAGCAAGGAGTGGCCGTTACAGTCAATGGCGATCGTTATCGGGCAATGTTGAACGAATTTTTGTTCACAAAAATTGAAGAGGAGGATATTGGCGACATTTGGTTTCAACAGGACGGCGCTACGTGTCACACAGCCGAAGCTACACTCGCTGTTTTGCGCCCTGTTTTTGAAGATGGCAGAGCTGATGTCGTTTGGCCGCCTCGGAGCTGCGATTTGACACCGTTGGACTATTATTTGTGGGGTGCCGTCAAATATAAGTGTTACACGGACAAGCCAGAGACAATTGACGCTTTAAAGGACAATACTCGTGAAGCCATTGGTGAAATACAGCTGCACACAATCAATAATGTGCTTAAAAATTGGACCGATCGTGTAGTCTTCTGCATGGCCAGCAGAGGCAAAAAGAAATTTGAGAAAATATTCAGTATTTTTTTTTTGTTAAAGCATTTTAAAAAAAAAAGTTATTTGGCGGACCCGAATGGCGGCACCTACAGTTTAAAGCCAACTCTGAACAACAGATTTTTTGAGAAACTTTTCATAGCAATTTTATTTATTCTTAGAGTTTTTGCCAGCAATCTGCTGAGGGGAAATCGCCGCAGAAATATTTTCTTCATATTTCGTTAAGTAGGAATGGGGTTTGAACCCAGATTTTACGTTTTATAAGCCAACACACTACCTTTTAGACTAAGGCGGTTACAAACCACATAAACAAACCACATAAACAATGTTAAGGAATCGTTCACACGACAATCGGATCTACGCTCCGGAACGACACGTTTACTCATCGGCCAAGGATTGTCCATCCAACTGTTTCGACCTTAAGTTTTTACCCAAAGGGAGGTACTTCCGGAGACAGAAGCAGAGCTGTTACAACAACAACAACAACAACAACGTTAAAGCCTATCCTATGCGACATTCTTACTTGTATATCTGGGCTAGGCATAGTCAGCTTGATGAGTTCTGTCGTCTTGTCTTTAGTAGGAGAAGAACTATGGTGAAAAGTGTGGGTGACCCTCTCTGCTATTTTCGACGTAGGTTGGGCCGTCATCCGCACCCACAGTTGGTTGGTTTTTCGGTATGCAGTTCTCTCGTCTTGTCTTTAGTAGGAGAAGACCAGCGGTGGATTAATAGTTGATGACCCTCTCGGGTCATCAACTATTTTCGACGTAGGTTGGATCATTGTCGGCACCCACAGTTCGTTGGTTGGTTTTTCGGTGTGCAGTGAGTAACATAACATAATTGGTCATTACAACCCTTCAGTCAGGATTACGACCTAGATTCTCACACCACTTATGTTGTGTGTGTCAATTTTATACAAGAGCGGCGGCGGGACCTACAGTTTAAAGTCGACTCCGAACGACAGATTTTTTTTTGAGAAACTTTTCATGGCAATTTTATTTTAATTTAACGCTCCTCCACTGAGAGGAAGTCGCCGAAGAAATACTTTTTGTATTTTGTTTTGACGTCTGGCCTGGGGCTCGAACCATGGCTTTACGTCTAATAAGCCAACACACTACGTACTAGACTACGGCGACATGTGTGCAGTGAGTTGCCAATCTAATTTGTTTTGCGTTGCTCATTGTGGCTGCACAACATCACGGCCACTGTGCCCCTCTGGATGTTAATTGACTGTTTGCCCCTTTCTGTGCTGTGCCCGATCCTTTAAATAATTTTTCTGAGTTCTTTAGATCGCGTTTTTCGCAAAATTTTTACCTTCTCAGCCTTAAATTTTTCCGTTAAATTTTTTTTTTATTTTTATTTTCCGCCACACAATTTTTCTTTTGAAAATCCCTGTTATTTCTTCCTGGTTTCTTTATGGCTGCCTGTCATCATTTGTTTTATTTGTGGCTCTGTGTCTCTGTGTGTGAGATTGTACAACTCACGGCTTAACTCGTGCCAAACAATGAGACAGAAAACTTGAAACAGCCTCCAAACCCGTTACAAAAACAGCAGCCATCCAACCCAGTCAGGCACTCATTGTTCGCCAATGCCTGGCAATTGTTGTTGTTGCTGTTGTTTGTCTTGCATGTCTTGTTGCAACATCACCTCCAATAGTTTTTTCATTCATCTTCATGGTGTTTTCTGATTTTCCTTTACTCCTACTACGTTGTACTACTACAACTACTACTACTGCTGGTGCTTGTGTTTGTTTTTCTGTTTCTGTTTCTTTTTCTCTTTTTCTTTTTCTTTTCTAAGCTGTAGTGGTCAACAGCTATTTAAGAAGGCAAATATTTATGCAAAAAAGCTGAGTAAAAAGAAAAACAAATCTTTAGAAGAAGTTTTCTTTTTCTTCCTTTTTAATAAATTTCCTTTAATGCTCTTAGAGGAGAGACACAAAGAGAGAGAAAAGTTTTTTTTTCCTACCAAGATTTAAAATTTATTTTCAAAAACACAGTGTTCCTCCTAAGAACAACAACAACAACAACAATGCAAATAACAATGAGTTATTCTCTAGTTTGTGAAATAAACTGTTATAAAAAAGTTTTTTCTTCTTCTGGTTTTTTTTCTCTTTTTTTTGTTCAAATTTAATGGTCAACCATTTGCTTTGTTGCAAACAGAAATGCTGATGACAACTTCCCAGGTCTGTATCCTTGAACACTTGTCTGTAACACAGTAAACTAACTCGCATATGCATCGCTGGCTGGCTAAGTTTGTTTAGTGGTGTTTGAAAGCTGTAAGGCAAACACAGCCCAGTATAAATACACGCACACATGCAAGCAAACACATAAACTGTGGAACACTCCAACTCCAACTCTTTTTGAAAGAAAGATAAACTCTTATGCACCAGTGTCTACTACGAGTGTATTTTTATCACAAGAAAAAACAAACAACAACAACAACAACTCAAAGAAAATATTAAAGAAATGTAAACTTTAACTATGACATTTTCTTAATGTTGTCTTTATGTATGCATGTGTATATGTATGCGTGTAAAGTTCGTTTATTTAAATTATCTTTTTCCCCGAGTCTTACTTTTATAACGACACCCTCCTCTCGTGTATTTATACTCGTCTCTAGTAAAACTTACTGTAAAGAGTTGCAAAGCAAACTCTATGAGTGCATAAGCATAAGTATTTATAAGTATATGCATGTATGGAAGTGTATGTGTGCGTGTGTTTTGTTTTCTTTTAGCTTTTTGACTTTGTTTGTGTTTTATTACCAGTATAAAATCGTTCTAGCTTTCCCTCTCTCCCTGGCTGTATGTTTTTAGCATTCTACTCCTCATTTAAATAAATAGAGAAAGAAAACAACAAGAAAAAAAAACGTCTTTCCTTTAAACACATAAAAAAATTAATTTTTTTCTCTCTGCCTCTCTCTGTCTTTTCCTTTGAAAGAGTGTGTGCGTGTGTGTATAAGCTTTTTTTTTAATATTCTTAAGCAAAGAAATCATTATAAAAAGTAGTTTTTATAACACACACACAGAGAGAGAGTCAAGTTTTATTACTACTATTATTGTTGTTGTTATTGTAGTTGTTGTTATTGTATTTGTTGTTATTGTTATTATTCTTTTAAAGAGAATGAGAGAGAGAAAAAAAAGGAAAACATTTTTAAATGTTTTGCATGTCATCATTTTTGGCACAAGTTTTTGACAGATACTCTTGAGTAATTTATGATTGTAATTCATTAAAGCTGTTTTTTTTTTGTTGGTGAAAAAGAGACACACAACAATAATAACAGCAACAGCAACAGCTTCAATGATAATAATAAATGCCCATACATGCACAGCAGCCATGATAACAGCACAAACACAATAAACGCGATAACATTTAAAACCACAAATTTGCCTTGCAACATACAACATCCAACACTGGATAACAGTCTTAACATTTGTAAAGTGTGATCCATTCAAAGGTTTTAAAAACTGAAATTAAAAAAAAAACACCCATAACGCTATGATTTGGAAAGCTTCAACCACCCTGCCCTGTGCGAGAAATACAATGTCATTTAAATACCCATCTCTGGGGGGTATGCAGCATGCAATACTTTTGTGGTAGTTTTCAATCACTTTTTTAGAAATTTCAGAAGATATTTCAACAATAACTTGACGAATACTTACTTATTTAAGTGGCCATAACAACCCGTTTAACGGATTTCGGCCTGCCGCAACACATCCTTCCAGGCGCCTCTGCTTCGTGCGCGCTTACGTCAGTTGATCACACCAATCGATGACAGGGCTTCCTCGATTTGGTCCTCTTCGCCGACTTCCGCAGATTCCCGTATCAAATACCCATCTCACCGGAGCATCCTCCTCCATTCGAACGACATGGCCGAGCCAGCGCAGCCGCTGGATATTAATACGCTGTACAACGTCTATGTCGTTGAGGAGCTCATACAGCTCACTGTCGTATCGGATACGGAAATCATCGCCAAGTTGCACTGGGCCGAAGATCTTGCGTACTCTCAAGGCTGCTGCATCAGTACTTAATAGGGTCCATGCCTCTGCGCCATAAAGAAGCACGGGTAGGATGAGCATCTTGTAGAGAATTAGTTGTGCCGTACGAGAGAGATCTCTGCTACTCATTTGCTTATTGAGACCATAGTAGCACCTGTTGGCAAAAGTGATCCTGCGCTTGATCTCCAGACTGACATCATTTCTGGTGGTAACGGCGGAGCCAAGATAAATAACTTGACGAATAATGGTTTACAAATGCTTCAACGTTTCTATTTTCGTAGACATGGTGTCTGACCTAGTTCTACAAAAAAATGATCGCGGGGTGTTAAATCGCATTATCATGGTGGCCAATTGAAGTCGCTAACACTCCAAAAGCACTCCATCGGGAAACTTTTCATGTCATAAAGTACATATCGACTGTGTTATGTAATTCGCGGCATTATCTTGTTGCCATTCAGTTCATAAGCTTCAATTCCATGCCAATAACAATCGATTCATCATATGGTCATACACATAACATGACATAATTGGTCATTGCAACCCTTTAGTCAGGATTACAACCTAGCTTCTAACATTATCCATGTTGTGTGTGTTAATTTTATCCATAAGTGGCGCGGGACCTACAATTTAAAGTCGACTCTCTGAACGACAGATTTTTTGCGAAACCTTTTCCTGTCAACTTTTCTTTTACTCTTCGAGTTTTAGCCAGGAATCTGCTGAGAGAAAGTCGCCGAAGAAATATTTTCTTCATGTATCGTTTTGTTGGAGATATCTGACCTGGAGTTTGACGCATGGTCTCACATCTAATAAGTCAACACACTTCCTACTAGACTACGGCAACTTCTATGTGGCCATACCCTTCTTAATTGACTCATTTTCGAAAAAAAAACTACAGGCCAATGACACTTTTAGATCATAATTCCTACCAAAAGTCATTTTTTCGTTCTCCGCATCACTTATGCAACAATTTTTTGTTTCTTTGCATAACCATAACGTGTGAGATTTGTGCTTCGTTGCTGATGAATTATGTTTCACGATTAATCCACTGCAGCTCTTCTCGTACCAAGGACAATACGAGAGAACTGCACACCGAAACACCAACCAACTGCGGACGACGGCCCAACCTACGTCGAAAATAGCAGAGAGGGTCACCCACACAATTCACCATAGTTCTTCTCCTACTAAGGACATGTCTAGCCCGGACGTACAAGAATGTCGAATAGAATAGTTGTTGTTGTTGTTGTTGCAACAGATCTGCTGTTGTCTCCGGAAGTATCTCCCATTGGGTAAAAACTTCTGGGCGAAACAGCTGGATTGACAATCTTTGGCCGATGAGTAATCATGTCGTTCCCGAGCGTAGATCCGATTGTCGTGGGAACGGTTCCTTAACGTTGTTTATGTAGTTTGTAACCGCCGTAGTCTAATAGGTAGTGCATTGGCTTATTAAACGTGAAGCCTGGGTTCAAACCCCATTCCTACTAAACGAAATATTTCTGCGGCGATTTCCTCTCAGCAGATTGCTGGCAAAAACTCTGAAAGTAAACAAAATTGCCATGAAAAGTTTCTCAAAAAATCTATCGTTCATAGTCGGTTTTAAAATTTAAACTGCCGCCACTCATGTACAAAAATTAATGCAAACAACATAAGTGGTATGGAAAGCTAGGTTCTAGTCCTGACTAAAGGGTTGCAGTAACCAATTATGTATGTATGTATGTATGTATGTTGTTTATGTCTTTATAAACTTAATGTACAGCTTCAAACGTTAATCAATTCAACTGTAGTTTGTGCATTATTTACAGCATCTGTAGGCATCACTTTGTAAGCCCAAGACCAAGCCTTTGAATTACAATTCTGTTGTGTTCATAAATTCAGCAGCAGTCAGTCATGTTCGTAAAATCGTCATTGGAAGCGTATGCTTCAGCATCTAACCGGCATAACTTCTTCGTTGTCAATGGTCACCCAGCTTCACTTGTTGCTTGGATGGGGCTTTATATAGGTGGAGGTAAATATCTGGGTTGTAAGATGTCTTCTGAACAAATATTTACGGCAGCCTATGCACTGTGATGACGACCAAGCCTCATCACATCTGCAATCTTGCCAATTCCTTGCATAGTAGCAGGTTTATGATGATCACAATCATGCTTTTGGTTCTTGAAGCTGGTAACCATTAAAAGAATTGGCTATTAACGGATTCGTGACGTCATAGGTCCTGAGTCTTCTGTGCAACACAGCTTACTACTTATTATTGACAATCTAACCCAAGGTTGGGAAATTGACAAAATGCTTGAAATACGGGGATTCACAAATCCTTAGTTTTGAAAGCGCTCGAACGTTTTCAACTATAACAGGCGGCATTTGAAACGCGTAACGGTATTGATGATGCATCTACAGAAGTCGTTATAACTGGTGGGCATCAAATACATCTGTACACATATTGTACGAATGCTTCGTTCTTGACATACAGTGGTGGCCTTATAATTAGAAACGACTTAGCAACATGTATGTTTGTTAATTTATTTTACAGTTTTCACTGTGTACCTGTGATCAACGGCTTTGTTTGGAGGACGTCTTACATACGTTTTTCCATCAGATTGGGACAAATTAAACTTGGATTCGTCACTCCAATGAACTCTGTTCCAGAAACATCGTTTCTAATTATAAGGCCACTACTGTGCATATTTACATCGAAAAGTCTAGGAAGACATCGTGTTTTATTGCGAAAAATGTCCCCCCATGCCATGAATAGTGTACCTCTACCTCACATTACAATAAAGATGATAAAAATTTGTCTTTAAAATAAATTTTTAATTTGACATTCGAACTTGAACTGCCTTGTGCCTAGTAAAACTAGCACGTATAAGTACGATTTAATTTCTAATTTCTCTGTCTGTTCCAGTTTTTTTATTTCCATTCTTTATAAGAAAATAGTTTTTTTCTTTAAAAAAAAAAATCGGAAAGAGAAGGAAGGATAGAGAGAAAGAGAGAGAGAAAACTAATCATAATTGTTGTTATAATCTCCTCTTGTTTTTCTTACATTTCTTTACAGGTGAGTTTGGCTTGGCAAATGCTTGTAAAAATGTGGCACAACAAAAAGTGTTACAAACCATGACTGAATATTTCTTTATGAGCTGCTGCCTTCTCTGGACTCAGGTGTGTAAATTTATAGGGAAAAAAATCGCCTGTATTTTATTGCATAATTTTTATAATAACAAAAAGGGTTTGTTTTCTACTCGTATTTTTATTTTTTCGCATTACATTTTACACAGTTTTTCTTGAATTTATGGTTTTTCTTTTAGCAAATGCTTTGGGAAAATTAGGAAAAAAATTCCATATGAAGGTAGAAATATTTTATTTAAAAGGTTGGGGATTCATCTTGTCTTGTGAATTTTGAAATGAAATGAAAAATTATTTTAAATTGCCTGGAAAAAATTCCAAGAGAGGGTATTGAATGCAGATTTTACAATCTTAGGTATTTGGCTATTGCCAGGGATTGTTATTCGTTGTTATTATTCGTCTTATGTAGGAGGTTAGCAAGCCTAATCCATTATAAATCCTAGGAGAGTCTCAACATTGGCTTCTCATAGAGAATTTAAACCTTCAAAGAAAATTCCCATCAGGGTGTTGAAAATTATTGTACAATAAACAGCACAATCACAAAGGAGATGCTGTATCGGCTCTAACAACTTTTCATATCCATATATTTCTACATCCAATATAATCTGGCTGAGCCCTGTTTCAAATCCACGTCACGCTGTCTTGTATTTAACACCAGTTACCAGTCCCACGTTGGATTCATTGAGTGGGTATACCAGTAGAGACTCAGATTTATCACCGTTGATAGATGGTCAAGGCTGCTAGCTATGTAGCTCTCCAATCTAAAGGGTCCGCCAAATAACTTTTTTTTTCTGAAAATGCTTTAAAAACGAAACTGCTGAATATTTCCTCAAATTTCTTTTTTTATTTGAAAGTACAATCCTTCCGGTTAATAATGGAAATTAATTTCATTAAAATGGCTGCCTCGGCTGGCCATGCAGTGGCCAACACCAGAAGATGCCGATTTTGGCAAAAAAAAACATTTTTACAGATGAAGCTCATTTTGATCTTGGCCGGTATGTAAACAAGCAAAATTGTCGCATTTGGGCCACAGAAAACCCGACGCACCCTCAACGAGTTACTGTTTGGTGCGGATTTTGGTCCAGAGGCATAATTGGGCCATTTTTCTTCGAAAATGAGCAAGGAGTGGCCGTTACAGTCAATGACGATCGTTATCGGGCCATGTTGAATGAATTTTTGTTCACAAAAATAGAAGAGGACGATATTGGCAACATTTGATTTCAACAGGACGGCGCTATGTGCCACACACCTGAAGCTACACTCGATGTTTTGCGCCCTGTTTTTGAAGATCACATTATCAGCCGCAGAGCTGATGTCGTTTGGCCACCTCGGAGCTGCGATTTGACACCGTTGGACTACTATTTGTGGGGTGCCGTCAAAGATAAGTGTTACGCCGACAAGCCAGAGACAATTGACGCTTTAAAGGACTATATTTGTAAAGCCATTGGTGAAATACAGCTGCACACAATCGATAATGTGCTTAAAAATTGGACCGATCGTATAGGCTACTGCATGGCCAGCCGAGGCAGCCATTTGAATGAAATTATTTTCCATTATTAACCGGAAGGATTGTACTTTCAAATAAAAAAAGAAATTTTAGAAAATATTCAGTCGTTTCGTTTTTAAAGCATTTTCAAAACAAAAAAAGTTATTTGGCGGACCCTTTAGTTGGCCGATTTCATTCTATCATGCTGTCTTAATAGCTGCTAACGAATATCATCTGATCGATAGTGGACTTACCAGGTTTGAAGCCGCACTGAGAAGGCCCAATCAATACGTTGGCGACTTTTCATGTTCGTCGATCATATTGTTCTCTGTGAGTAGGGGTAGGCAGTAATCGGCAGTTTCTTGGTTACACTATTTGAAATGAAATGAAGTCTTCTAATCGTTAAAAGGCAATGAAATACTTTACCTATCCACCATGAAAGGCCTTTGCCTTTCTGTTTAATTAACCGTGTTGTTAACAATTCATGGTATTTGACGTGATTTAAAGTTTTCTAAAAAATTGTTTTAAATTAGTCTGCCTCTCCTTCCTTTGTTTGTTCTCTGTAAGCAGGCAGATTCATTCCAAAAGCCATCAAAAATTATTTCGTTTTTTATCGTTTTAGAAAAAAACAAACAAATTTTCAATTTTAATTCTGTTTTATCAACAGCAACGAGAGAACAGCCTTCAAAAAAATGTTTGTGATTTTTATGGCCGCTTATTTTTTAGAGTCAAGAGTTAGAACAACCAATCAAAGAAAAATAAACTCTTTACGACCAGCTTAAAAAAAAAAAAGAAGAACGGCTGGAACAAGCACAGAAAATTTTTGGTAACAGACAGCAGCAGCAGCAGCAGCAGCATTTAAAAACAGACGAAACATTTATAACAGTCAACTGGAAACTAAAAAAAAACGAAAAACGAAAAACAAATTAAAAATTAAAAAAGTCATGGCAGCACAAAATGATTGTTAAAAGCAACAACAACAACAACAGCAACAACAACTTTCCAATTATTTAAAGCAGAAAGCCAACAAAAACAAAAAAACATCATAAACTTTATGAAATTGATTGTCTGCTGTCAGTTCGGTAAACAGCACCCGCTTTAGCTGGCTGGCTTAGACACAAACTTTGCCAAAAAAAAAACTTGTTGGCGAATAAGAAAAAACAGTTTCAAGTCGCAATCGCACAAAGACGTGATTGTTTGTTTGTCTGGGAAACCTCCGCCCCCCCCCCTCCCTCGCATCGTAATACCAAGATTCACCATAAAACAATAAAACAGGCAAACAGACAGAACAGACATAATCATTGAAGCAAATGGCAGTTAGGCAGGCAGGCAGGCCATTGAAGGTAACTGACTTCTTCACTTAAAAGCCGTTTTAAATCCGTAACCCCTTTGCTATCTTTACCCCCTTCCTTTTGCATGTTCAGTCTTTTTTTTTGTTTTGTTTCCTTTCTCTTAGTGGTTTGGGGGAATACGTCTTTGATTTGGCCTTTAGTCTGGTAAACGTACTTCGTTAGCCCCCATAAGGGATCGGGTATAGGTTAGGTAAGGTTAGGTTAGGTTAGAGGACGTGTACTGGTCAATTAAGACAAGTACAATACCCGGAGGTCGAATTGGCTAACGTAATAGGCTTCAGGGCTTTCTGTCTTTGAATACATATATACATACATACATAATTGGTCATCACAACCCTTCAGTCAGGATTACGACCTAGTTTCTCACACCACTTATGTTGTGTGTGTTAATTTTTATACATGAGTGGCGGGGACCTACAGTTTAAAGTCGACTCCGAACGACAGATTTTTGATAAACTTTTCATGGCAATTTTATATTACTCTCAGAGTTTTTGCCAGAAATCTGCTGAGAGAAAGGCGCCTAAGAAATACTTTTTGTATTTTGTTTTGATGTCTGGCCTGGGGCTCGAACCCTGGCTTTACGTCTAATAAGCCAACACACTACTTACTAGACTTCGGCGACTTCAAAGGATCGGGTATAACTGCGAAGCTGATACGGCAGCTCCGTCAAGGTAGAAAGGGGGACCCTTCGAACCTTTTAATGCCGTGCGAGGTTTCAGACAAGGCGATCCCTTATCACGTGACCTCTTTAACTTCGTCATGGAGAGCCTTCTGCGGAAGTCGGAAGTGCATCGCAATGGCAATAGTTTTCAAAAACGCGTCCAGTTGCTTACATACGCTGACAATATTGACATCATAGGGCTTACCAAGCGAGATGTTACTGCTGCCTTTAGTGCCATTGAACGAGAGTCTACTAAGATGGGTATGGCAGTAAATGAGGGCAAAACAAAATATATGTTATCGACAAGTTTGAGACGTGCGGCATATTGGATCTCAGATTACCGGCCGATAACTACGCTTTCGTTATACTCCAGGAATTTATTTATCTGGGCTGCGCCATTACCCCCAAAAATGATGTCAGTCTGGAGATCAAGCGCAGGATCACTCTGGCCAACAGGTGCTACTATGGTCTCATTAGGCAATTGACCTCTATCGTACGACAAAACTAATACTCTACAAGACGCTCATCCTACCCGTGCTTCTTTATGGCGCAGAGGCATGGACACTATTAAGCACTGTTGCAGCAGCCTTGAGAGTATTCGAGAGAAATGTCCTACGTAAGATCTTCGGTCCATTGCGAGTTGGCGATGATTTCCGCATCCGATCCAACAGTGAGCTGTATGAGCTCCTCAACGACATAGACGTTGTGCAGTGTATTAACATCCAGCGGCTGCGCTAGCTCGGCCATGTCGATCGAAAGAAGGAGGATTCTCTGGCGAGACAAGTATTTAATGCGGGAATCTGCGAAAGTCGGCGAAGAGGACGACCTTGTTTGCGTTGGAAAGGCCAAATCGAGGAAGCCCTGTCATCGATTGGTGTGACCAATTGGGGTAGGCGCGCAAGAAGCACAGGCGCCTGGAAGGATGTGTACGGACGAAATCCGTTAATCGGGTTGTTAATGGCCAATTAAGGAAGTGAGTAAGCTGTAAACGTAGTGCTTAATATTCGAATTTTAAGTCAAAATACGTTTTTCGAAGTGAAAAACATTTCCTTAAGTGTGGTAACCCATTCAATTCAGTTCTCTTTTACCCTCCAACCTCCAGGCTACAGTAGGAACGCGAGAATATCTCAGATACACGAGAAGATCGCTCAGCGATTGTTCGTAGACAGAATTAAGACTTTATCGTACCTATTTAGGCGCTTTAGGGAGCCATAATTGCTTCCCTTTCCGGCACTTACTGTCACCGGCACATGGAAACGTGGAATCACAAAAGACCATGAGTACGCACACACCTTCCAAGTTTGATGGCAGACATATGGTAGAGCCATCTCCTGGCAAGCTCATCTGCCTTTATGTTTCTCGGTATGTCTTCAGGCACCCATAGCATTAATTCTTTCCAGCGAGAACTGTTTAAGGCATTAACAGTGGTTTGGTTATCCGTATACATGGATATTAGCAGAGTTTGGCAAACAATCAATGAACTTTACGAATCAGCAGCCTTGTTGATCGTTAAGATTCGTGCCTGGTTTATTTTGCAAAGAATCGGAATGAGTACTTGGTGCTCTCAGTTCTTTTCCGCTCGAAGATCTTCCAATTAGAGCGATGCAATGAATAGGAGAGTGACTGGGAAGTGTTGTATACTCACGTCTTCTTACTTTCTTCTTCACAGTCGCAGTAATAGTTGCAACAGAATTAAGACTTTGTCGCCTCCATTCGTATTGGAATGGCCGTGTACTGTATGGGCTAGTGTATCTCCATATACGCAGTTATTTTTTTGCTAACGAAACTAACACCATAAAGTTACCGTCATGCAGTAGGTAGTGTGCAGTAGGTACTCCCCCTTTTCACTGCATGAGTACGAGCCATCCCCTGAGTGCTGAAAAAAAAAAAACGTCATAAAGTCACCGTCATGCAGTAGGTAGTGTGCTGACTTATTATACTACACACCGTGGTTCAAAGCTTAGCTTAGATATCTCGACCTTAAGGAAGTACAAACAAATATTTCTTTAGGAATCGAGGTTAAACTGTAGGTCTCGCCACCCATGAATAAAAATGAACACGTACGTTATGGGTGGTGTCAGAGCGTAGGTTCTTGTCCTGACTAAAGGGTTGTTTTTTTTATCGCCGAGGAGGGGTAAATGTATCTAACCGCACCATAGAGGAAGTCGTCACATCCTCCGTGTGTGGGACCCTCACCCACTAAATCCCCCCCCTCGGCTCCTGTGGACTTGTTTGTGCCCACTCCGGAACTACGGTGGTATTACTTCGGAGTGGAGTGCTTTTGGCCTCTCCATGTTTATAAACGCGTCCGGATTGCGTATCGAAAGTTGAGGAGACATCTAAGCATCTCCACTATTCCTTTCGTCTAAAACATCATTCCGGTTACGCCCGGCACGTGTTACCGTATCACCTATGCAGACATGCCTACTCGTTCTGCAGCTTCAAGATCTCCCTTCTTCCGTCTCAGAATGCGCTCTACGTAATTCACCACCGAGGTCCAATTTTCACTACTCGCAGTCATAACCGCGACAATATTAGCGGCTGTGATCGTTCCAACAATTGACGTCAGTACAGAGCGATTGCTCTGCCAGCGTGCACACTCGAAAACAGTGTGCTCTGCGGCATCAACTACCTCCCCTTCCTCGTGAAGACAGTAAGGGTAGGCGGCCTTGCCCATTCTGTGCAGATATTTCCTAAAATATCCGTGACCCGATAGCATCTGTGTAACGTAGTAATTTACCACTCCAAATTTCCGATCAATCCATAGCCTTATGACCGGAATAAGTCTCGCGGTCCATCTTCCTCTATCTTTCTCGTTCCATCGTTGTTGCCATTTTGAAATGGTGTTTTCCCTAAAGTGACCGGTTATATGATTTCCAGCCGATTTCGTCTTATAAATCTCCATCCGCTCTGCCGCCAGCAGATCCACAGGGATTATACCCGCTATCATCTGTACGGCCGGAGCGGACACTGTACGATATGCCGACGCGACACGCAATGCAGCCGTTCTCTGTACCGATACAAGCAAGTTTGTCCTCTTCTTAACATCTAGTGTTTCGGCCCAAATTTCGCTCCCATAAAGCTAAAGGGTTGTAATGATCAATTAAGTGTAAGTAAGTAAGAATACTAGAGAGTTAGTTTTGAAGCTTACATCGTCACTAGTTAAGGGATTTAAAGCTGTTGTAATCCATCTCGATTTGTAGCCACTTATGTAGTCCCTACATCCAACACCAGATTTTAAAGTGTCTATATATAGTTGACTATACCATCTGGAGTAGTGCTGGTGTTGTTCTAAACTCCCTTAATGTCCAGCAATGCCATACCATGCACGGATATATTCGCTTAAAAAAATGCCCTGAAATTTTTATTTTTGTTTCCAAAAAAAATTTGTTTTTTTGCTTCCTTCTTGAGAAAAGGAAACGATTTTGTTTTCTTTCTTTTCTTTTGAATACCTTCTGCTGCTGCTGCTGCTGCCACTTGAAACTGTTTGTTTAGCTGAACTGTCCTGTTGTGTTATAAGCGACGAGCATATGTTTGTAGGTTTTTTAAAGTCGATTGCTTTAGGTTATGGATGCTGCTGCTGCTGTTGCTGCTGCCACTTGAAACTGTTTATTCAGCTGTCCTGTCCTGTTGTGTTGTGTTGTGTTGTGTGTGTTTCTTATAAGCGACGAGCATATGTGTGTAGACTTTTTAAAGTCGATTGCTTTAGGTTATGGATGCTGCTGCTGCTGCTGCTGCTGCCACTTGAAACTGTTTATTTAGCTGTCCTCTGTCCTGTTGTGTTGTGTTGTGTTGTGTGTGTCTCTTATAAGCGACGAGCATATGTTTGCTCGTTTGTCGATTGCTTTAGGTTATGGAGGCTGATGCTGCTGCTGCTGTTGTTGTAGCTTCCACTTCCACTTCTACTTGTGCTTGTGCTTCTCTCTTTTGATAAGTAAGCCTATCATCAAGTCAATTTATGTGGCTGCTGCTGCTTTGTGCTGTTTGTTGTTGTTGTTGTTTGGTTCTTCAGTTCCAAAAGGGAATTTTTATTTCAAGTTTCTTTCTTCTTTTCCTTCTTCGTACTTTTTTCTTCGTCTTCTGTTGTCGTGTCATTGTGTTCTTATTGTCGGGTTGGTGTTGCTGCTGCTTCTGCTGTTGCTATTGTTGTTGTTGTTGTTGTACATGCGGTGATAGTCCCAGTGATTGGTTTCATTCTTCTACGTTCTCTGTTGAAAAAAAGTTTCAAAGTGTACCTTTACCTACGACACTTTTATTGCTATTTAACCTGTTTCATTGCCTTACGTTCGGTATCATGCCAACCATCCCGATGACTGTCCGTCCCTTTGTACTTAAGCAGCCATGCAACAGCCCATATGTTAACAAATGCTTGCTGGTGGTTGCCTGGCCTGATGATGCTGGTTAGGCTATTGACTTCCCTTTAAAAAAAAACTGCCTTCGAGACTATTGTTCATTTTTAGTTTATGGCCCCCACAGTGTGCCGTGTTGGTCTTGTTTTCTTGTTTTAAACCTTCAGGCCTAGTAAGGTTGCTACCTTAAGCACATTTCATATTTTATTTCAAATCGTCACACTGTGCTTAAGTTTTTTTTGTGTGTCTCTGTCTCTCTCTCTCTCTGTGTGTGTGCAGTTGTTGAAATTTTAACATATTTATTGCCGTTTGCCACTTGTATCTTTCCTGGTGGTTTCATGCCTTGGCAACAGCCACATAAAATCCTTGAAAATAATATACACGCCCTCCCTACCTCCACGCTTCATCTCTCTTGTGCCACCTGCTGTACTCCAAAAAGTTTTCATTATTATTTGAGCAAAGCAGCAAAATCTTTTGTGTTGAATTTAATGCGTTTCTTCGTTTCCAAATTCATTTTTTTTGGCTTACAATTGTTGTTGTTGTGGTTCTGTTGCAAGTTGCAAGTAAAAGAAAACCCAAAAAAAAAATAAAATCTTTTCAGTTGCCTGCCCCTATCTGTGGCAACAAAAACAGAACTTCAAGTCTGTAGCCAGAGTCTTAACTTTAATGGCCTTTTTACCTGCGTTCTTTGCTCTGTGCTGTGCTGTATTGTATTGTGCGTTGCCCATAAAACTTGTATCCTGCTCATCACTTCTCTACAATCAGCAGCCGAGTCTTTCTCTTTTATTGCGAGGGGGTTCGCAACACTAAAAGGTCTTTGGTTCAGAAAAGAAACTTTTTCTCTATTGTAACTATTCTTCCGCTGCACTGTCTCTTAACAACTACTACTTGGCGTAACTTTGAAAAAAAAACTCAAAAAGACCCATAAAAAATGCAATTCAGCTCGCAATTGTTTGTGGACGAAAAACTGCCTTCAATTTTATGGCCAATAGACAATGGCTTAAAAGGCGATTTTGGTCTCCTTTTACAATTTAAACTTGATGGACTGTTTGAATGATTTTTTTAAACTTTTCAAGGATTCCAATGAGACAAGATTCAATGAGAAATTTTTTTATAGGAAATTGCATGAGAGAAAAAATTTTCTATAGAAAATACCATGAGACAAAATTTTTGCGATAAAAAATTGCATGAGACAAAATATTTGTGATAGAAAATTGCATATTTGAATGATTTTTTAAATTTTTCAAGGATTCCAATGAGACAAGATTAATTGAGAAAAAATTTTCTTTAGAAACTAGCATGAATGAAAAACATTTCTATAGAAAATTGCATTTGACAAACAATTTTCTATAGAAAATATCATGAAACAAAATTTTTGCTATAAAAAATTGCATGAGGCAAAATATTTGCGATAGAAAATAGCATGGGATAAAAAAATTGGATGAGAAAAAATTTTCTATAGAAAATTGCATGAGACAAAAAATTTTCTGTAGAAAATATCATGAGACAAAAAATGTGCTATAGAAAATAGCATGAGACAAAAAATGTTCTATAGAAAATATCATGAGATAAAATTATTGCGATAAAAAAATTGTAGAGGCAAAATATTTGCGATAGAAAATTGCATGGGATAAAAAAATTGCATGAGAGAAAAAATTTTCTATAGGAAATTGCATGAGAGAAAAAATTTTCTATAGAAAATATCATGAGACAAAAAATTTTCTATAGAAAATTGCGAGACAAAAAATTTTCTATAGAAAATAGCATGTGACAAAAAGTTTTTTTTTATAGAAAATTGCATGAGAGAAGAATGAGTGGTTTCATTCTTCTGCGTTCTCTGTTGAAAGTTTCAAAGTGTACCTACGACACTTTTATTGCTATTTAACACGTTTCATTGCCTTACGGTTTGTATCATGCCAAGCATTCTGATGACTGTCCCTTTGTATTTAAGACATCAGAGAAAAAATTTTTATAGAAAATTGCATGAGAGAAAAAATTTATTGTAGAAAATTGCATGAAAGAAAATTTTTTTATAGAAAATTGCATGAGAGAAAAATATTTCTATAGAAAATTGTATCAGACAAAAAATATTCTACAGAAAATTGCATGAGACAAAAAATGTCCTATAGAAAATTGCATGAGACAAAAAGTTTTCTATAATAAATGACATGAGAGGAAAAATTTTTGATAGAAAATTGCATGAGACAAAAAATGTTCTATAGAAAATAGCATAAGAAATAAATTTCCATAGAAAATTACATGAGACAAAAAAAAAATTGCATGATACCAAAAAATTCTGATACGAAATTGTATCATTAGACAAAAAGATTTTTTTTAAATATCATCAGACAAAAAATTTTTATTTAAAAATTTCGAATGGAAAACAATAAATAAAAAACTATTGCATTAACGTGTAATAAAATTATTTTTTGTTTGTTTATGAAGTGCTAAAATATCGATAAAATTTTTATTGAATTTTTATTAGGTTTTTGGAAATAAAAACAAAATATTTCTTTGTTTAATTACACTCACATTTATTGCAAAAACAGAAATAAAAATCAAAATTTACAAAATAAATGCAATGATAAAACAAAAAAATTTAGAAAAAATTTATGGTTTTAATATAAAACACGTTTCGCCTTTTGCTCAGCAATAAATTCATTTTTATCAACAATTTCGCACATTCGCTTTTACCAGGGCGCGCAGGGAGGTAAATGGTATTCGGTACGTGGCACCAGATGATTTGTATGTGGATTTTACAAGCACTGACACTGCCTCTACTGCTAGTCATGTTTCTCATGCACAGTGAACATTACTAGGACTGGACAATTTGATGGAGCTCTGATATGACCACATGTAGGCACTGAGTTGTGCCTAGAGAAGAGATCATTCACCAGAGTTTGAACTAAAATTGAATGCAAAAGTATGCACACAGCAATAAAAATCGAAACGAAAATACACCTCAAATGCGGAAAACAAAATAAAAATTAATTTTATAAAATATTACTGTACTAAACGTACATGCAGGCAGTGTTCAATTTACTAAGGACATAATTAGAATTTATATTCATTTATGTAAAGTAACGCTTAAGTTGACTACACCCTTTAATTGTATGCATATGCGGCCAACCATAAATAATAACAAAGTGCACAACGAAAGAACAACAGAAAAGAAAAGAAAATAAAATTGAATTTCAGAAATTTATGTTTCGAAATTTACTAGAAATTGTGATTGGAATTTATAATCGCATAAAATATTTACAAAAGAACAACAGCAACAATAAAAAAAAACAAAGAAATAAATATCAACGTGAAGAACCAATATTGTGGTAATATTTCTTGCAATCTGAAAACGATTAAATGCTGGCGGGGCCCCTATTAAACCATTTTATAAAGACATTCAAATGAAAACGCAGAAGTTTTAAAGTGACAGACTGTGGCAAACAAATAAAATTCAACTACTGGTTGTCAAGGTCGACTTTGTAAAATCCATAAAACATTTTTTGTCTCATGAAATTTTCTATAAAATTTTTTTGTCTCATGCAACTTTCTATAGAAAATTTTTTATCATATGCAAATTTCTATAGAAAATTTGACTCATGCAATTTTCTATAGAAAATTTGTCTCATGCAATTTTCTATAGAAAATTTGTCTCATACAATTTTTTTGTGTCCTGACATTTTCTATTGAATTTTTTTTTGATTTCTATACATAATTTTTTGTCACGCAATTTTTTATAGAAAATTTTTCTCATTGCAATTTTCTAAATAAATTTTTTGTCTCATGCAATTTTCTAAAGAAAATTTGTCTTATGCAATTTTTTATAGAAAATTTTTTTGTTTCATGTTATTTTCTATTGAAAATCTTTTGTCTCATGCAATTTTCTATAAAAATTTTTTGTCTCATGCAATTTTACACAGAAAATATTTTGTCTCATGTAATGTTTTATAGAACATTTTTTGTTTCATGCAATTTTCTATAGAAAATAACTGTGCATGCAACTTTTTATAGAAAATTTTAAGTCTCATGCAACTTTCTACAGAAAATTTTAAGTCTATTGCAATTTTCGATAGAAAATATTAAGTCTCATGCAATTTTCTATAGAAAATTTTTTGTCTCATGCAATTTTCTATAAAATTTTTTTTGTCGCATGCAAATTTACACAGAACATTTTTTGTCTCATGTAATTTTTTATAGAAAATTTTTTGTCTCATGCAGCTTTCCATAGAAAATTTTGTGTCTAATGCAATTTTTTTTATAGAAAAATTTTTGTTTCATGCAATTTTTATAGAAAAATTTTTGTCTCACAATTCTCTATTGAAAATTTTTAGTCGCAATTTTCTAAAAAAAATTTGTCTTGCAATTTTCTAAAGAAAATTTATTTCATGCAATTTTTTTATAGAAATTTTTTTTGTTTCATGTTATTTTCTATTGAAAATATTTTGTCTCATGCAATTTTCTTTACAAATTTTATTGTCTCATGCTATTTTTTATATAAATGTTTTTGTTTCATGTGATTTTTATAGAAAATTGGGTCTCATGCAATTTTCTATAATTTTTTTTGTCTCACGCAATTTTACACATAACATTTTTTGTCTCATGCAATTTTTTATAGAATATCTTTTTTTCTTATGCAGCCTGCTATAGCAATTTTTTGTCTCATGCAATTTTTTATAGAAAACTTTTTTGTTTCATGTCGTTTTCTATAGAAAATTTGTCTCATGCAATTTAAAAAAAAATTTTTTGTCTCATTCAATTTTTTTTATAGAAAAATTTTTGTTTCATGCAATTTTTTATAGAAAAATTTTTGTCTCATGCAATTTTCTATTGAAAATTTTTAGTCTGGAATTTTTTATAGAAAATTTTTCTCATGCAATTTTCTAAAAAAATTTGTCTCCTACAATTTTCTAAAAAAAATTTATTTCATGCAATTTTTATATAGAAAATTTTTTTGTTTCATTTTATTTTCTATTGAAATTTTTTTGTCTCATGCAATATTCTATAGAAAATTTGTCTCATGTAATTTTCTATTTTCTATAGAAAATTTGTCTCATGCAATTTTTTATAGAAAATTTTTTTGTTTCATGTTATTTTCTATTGAAAAGTTGTTGTCTGCAATTTTTTATAGAAAAATTTTGTCTCATGCAATTTTCCTGCGGCATACACTAGGCTACATAATACCCATGCTTGTACTGTGTTTCCTTAAATTCTTATAATTTAAACAATTTCTTAAAAAAGTAGATGAGTTTGTAGGTGACTCTTGTTCTAGTAAAGCCCTGAACTAAGTCCGTGTCTACTTTATCGCTACTTTAGGTGGCTAAACAATACAAATTTCATCCTTTTTTAATTCTATGGCAACGAAATCATGGCAGCAGATTCATTCAACAAAACGGTTTTAGATTCTAATGCAACAACAATAACAAAAGAAGAAAAAACTATTTTTTCTAAAAGTTATTGCTGCTGCACCTTCATGCCCCCATATGGACAGCAGGGATTTTTTATCAGTCACTTCTATAGCTGACGTCGAACACAATGAATAGAATGTATTTTTTTGCTCTCTTTTTCTGTAGTTTTTTTTTTTAATCGCCCAGATTTGTTTTAATATTTCATTTCATTTCATTTCAATTCATTTCATTTCGTTTCGTTTTGTTTTTCAGTCCAATTTTATCTGCCTGTAAGACTGGATGAATGGCCAGGCCAGTCAGTCAATAATGCATTTGGGTGTGTGTATATGTGCCCGCCTAAATGTAGGTCTTCTGACTGCAATTTTTTTCCTTTTTGTTCGTTGGTTGCACTGACGACTGCAAAACTATTTTGAGTCTCTAAATGACGGACTGTCTATCAAAAGAAAAAATGAATTTCATTCTGTGTATGTTTTTAGATAAGTTTTGCGTTTATTTTGCCTTTTCCAACAGCCAGAGGTTTTAAGCAATTTTGTGTTACAACAACCAACCGCGAACAACAAAAACAAAATCTAAAAAACTATTAATGTCCTTCAAGCGGTCAGTAATCTGCTTGACTTGTGCAATTTCTTTTTTATTTCATTTTTTTTCTTCCAATCAGTGGACAAGCGTACAAAACGAAATATGTAGTGAACTGTAATATAAACAGCCTTAGCAACAGACAGACAGACAAACGGACAAATGAACAGACAGTTGTAGATATGGCAGCGAAATATATTAAATGGAAAGGCTAGAGAAAATAATTTTTTTTTTGTTAACAGACATTGAGCGGATGAATTCAATAAAGTTTCTGTTAAGCACTCGATCAAAAAAGAAAATTTTCTATAGGAAATGTTATCAGACAAAAAAATTTTGTATAGAAAATATCATCAGACAAAAAAATTTGTATGGAAAACATGATTAGACAAAAAAGTTGTATACAAAATATGATCAGACAAAAATTTGTTATAGAAAATGCGATCAAGCATAAAATTTTGCCTGAATTTTAATCTGACAAAAAAATTGTATGGAAAATTTGATCAGACAAAAAATTTTGTATGGAATTTATGACAGACAAAATATTTTCAATAGAAAATTTGATCAGACAAAAAGTTTTGTATAGAAAATTTGACAAGATAAAAAATTTTGTATAGAAAATATGATCAGACAAAATTTTGTATGGAAAATATGATCAGACAAAAAAACTAGAAAATATGATCAGACAAAAAAATTTGTATATTAAATATGATCCAACAAAATTTTTTTTATAGAAAATGCGATCAGACAAAAATATTTTTATGAATTTTAATCGGGCAAAAAATTTTGTATGCAAAATTTTATCAGACAAAAAATTTTTTTTTAATATATGACGTGACAAAAACTTTTGTAAAGAAAATTTTATCAGACAAACATTTTTTTATGAATTTTAATCGGGCAAACAATTTTGTATTGAAAATTTGATCAGACAAAAATTTTGTATGGAATATATGATCAGACAAAAATTTTGTATAGAAAATTTGACTAGATAAAAAATTTTGTACAGATTTGATCTGACAAAAAATTTTTTATGAATTTTAATCGGACAAAAAATTTTGTATTGAAAATATGATCAGACAAAAATATTGTATAGAAAATATGACCAGACAAAAAATTTTGTACAGAAAATTCGATCAGACAAAAAATTTTGTATGGAATTAATGATAGACAAAAAATTTTGTATGGAAAATATGATCAGACAAAAAATTGTATAGAAAATAAGATCAGACAAAAAATTTTGTATAGAAAATATGATAAGACAAAAAATTTTGTATGGAAAATACGATCAAAAAAGAATTGTATAGAAAATATGATCAGACAGAAAAATTTGTATGGAAAATATAATCAGACAAAAATTTTTGTATAGAAAATATGATCCGACAAAAGAATTGTACAGAGAATGTGATCAGACAAACAAATTTGTATGGAAAATATGATCAGACAAAAAATATTGTATGGAAAATATGATCAGACAAAACATTTCGTATAGAAAATCTGATCAGATAAAAAAATTTGTATTGAAATTTTGATCAGACAAAAAATTTGGTACAGAAAATTTTTTAGACAAAGCTTTTTCTATAGGAAAAATTGTCAGACAAAACGTTTTCTATAGGAAATGTTGTCATACAAAATATTTTCTATAGGAAATCTTGTCAGACAAAACATTTTCTATAGGCAATCTTGTCAGACAAAACATTTTCTATAGGAAATCTTGTCAGTCAAAACGTTTTCTATAAGAAATCTTGTCAGACAAAACATTTTCTATATGAAACATTGTCAGACAAAACATTATGAATTACTTTTGACTGCATATGTCGTCCACATGGGCTATATCTGACCAACTCTGATATTCACACTTAGGTAGCCATTTCTCATTACAAATATCGATATGAGTCGTTCTGGTCGTTCTGATGCATACACGACGTTCTGGTAACCATTTGTCAGAAAGATTTAGCGAGACGAAAGTCGACGAATATGAGGTATATTGAAGGTTAGGATTTTACGTTTCTTCAAATTACTATAACAATACTACATAGAAAGTTCTAGAAGTTGCCAAGTCAAAACTAAATGAGGTATAAATAGAGCGGCAAATCTTGAAATAAGGTTCTCCTTGAATACGCATTGGATCTATAAGTTTTGATGTTAATGTTAATGTCTTGGCGTTCTATGGGGAGTCCGCATTTGAATATTTTTTAAACAGAAATGGAAATGCATTTTCTGTATTTTTTCTTATGCAGTTTTCTTTCATTACAAATACGGTATTTATTTATAAAATATTTGCTGATATTTTCTTAAGAAAAATTCTCCAGCTGTTGGGAAAAACTTTATCATACTTTTACTACAGCTTCTCCACAACAATTTTGTCTTCTTTCTACAATTTTTTTTTGTCAGATAATGAAACATTATCTGCCATGGAAGCACTTCTCGTCACCATAATCATTAGCAGCAGCTTCTTCTTTTCCATTTCAAGATATATTGTGTGTCAATTTTTATTAGAAATTTTTATTGTTGTTTTCATTGTCATTTTCAAATCTACAGACGACGACAATATTTCACAAGATTTGTTGTGCGAAAAACTTAAATCGTACGCACGGTTTTCTTACCAAGAAAAACAAACAAAATTCCATTTCACTTGCATTAGGAAAAGAATAGATGGGGGTGTGCTGGTTATGAAATTGGACTTGTCAATACAAAAAAAACCAAAACACTAAACTTTTATGACTTAACGATGCTTTTAACACTTTTTTCTCTTCGTTCTAAAGCTCTCAATTCCTCTTTCTCTCTAGTGACTGTGGCGTTGTTATTATGTGTATTGCGCGCTTCACATTTTTGATAGGAATTCTTTTTGAATTTCATTTTAATAAACTACTGCGAGCTGAAGAAACAAAAATTTCGTTAAATTTGTTAAGAAAAGTTTTGTTTTCTCTTCTATTCTGCTGATGTGTTTTTTTCCTGGCAGTTTTTGCCAAACAAAACTAAGAAAACTTTGGATTTGTTTTCTTCAGTTTCATGGTGAAAAACTTATTTATTTCGCATGACATCTCCATCCTACTAAAGATAACAACTAAATTTTGCTTGAATTAAGAAATTTCTTTATTCATATAAAGCGCTTTCAACAGATAGCATAAGTCCCCTAATAATCCATTCATCTATAAATATATGCGTCCATTAGACTGGACTGACATTTCAACTTTAAAGGCACGGTATAAGAGTTGTAGGAGAGTGCTATAATAAGTTACAGAAAAGTTCGTAAAAGAGCTGTAAAAGCCTGATATAAGAGCTGTATAAGTGTTGTAGAGCATAGTATAAGAGTTGTGGGAGTAGTATATGCGTTATTACGGAGTTGTATAACAGTTGTAGAAGACGGGTGTAAGCGTTGTAAGAAATTGTAAAACAGTGTATAAAAATTGCAGGTTGGTTATTGAAGAACAACATAAGAGCTGTAGAAGAGTGGTATAATACCCGTAGAAGAGTTGTATAAAAGTGGTAAAAGAGTTTTAGAAGAGTTGTATAATAGCTGTATAAGAGTTGTGTAGCAGTGTTGGAAGAATTGTAGAAGAGTGGTATAATTGCTGTAGAAGTGTTGTATAACAACGTTGGAAGAGTTGTAGAAGAGTGGTATAATAGCTGTAGAAGAGTTGTAGAAGTGTGTTGTAAGAGTTGTATAAGAGTTTTAGAACAGTGTATAAGAGCTGTAGAAGAGTTGTATAACAGCGTTGGAAGAGTTGTAGAATAGTGTTCTAATCGTTGTATGAGTGTTGTAGAACTGTATATAAGAGTTGTAGAAGACTGGTATATTAGCTGTAGAAGAGTTGTAGAAGAGTGTTGTAAGACTTGTAGAAGAGAGATATAATCGCTGTAGAAGAGTTGTAGCAGAGCATTGTAAGAGTTGTAGAACAGTATACAAGAGTTGTAGCAGAATGGTATAATAGCTGTAGAAGAGTTGTATAACATTGGTAAAAGAGTTTTAGAAGAGCGGTAGAATAGCTGTAGAAGAGTTATATAACAGTGTTGAAAGAATTGTAAAAGGGTGGTATAATCGCTGTAGTAGTGTTGTATAACAACGTTGGAAGAGTTGTGGAAGAGATTTATAATCGCTGTAGAAGAGTTGTAGCAGAGCATTGGAAGAGTTATAGAACAGTGTATAAGAGCAGTATAACAGTATATAAGAGTTGTAGCAGAGTGGTATAACAGCTGTAGAAGAGTTGTAGAACAGTGTTGTAATAGTTGTATGAGTGTTATAGAACAGTGTATAAGAGTTGTAGGAGAGTTGTATAACAATAGTAGCAGAGTTTTTAAAGTGTTGTGTAAGATTTGCAACAGAGTTGTAGGACAGTGGTACAAGAGTTGTTGAACATTATATAAAAGTTGTAAAAGAGTTGTATTATATCTGTAGAAGAGTTATAGAAGTGTGTTGTAAGAGTTGTATAACAGTTGTAGAACAGTGTATAAGAGCTGTAGAAGAGTTGTATAACAATGGCAGCAGAGTTTTTAAAGAGTAGTGTAAGATTTGCAAAAGAGTTGTAGAACAGTGTTATGAGAGCTGTTGAACATTATATAAGAGTTGTAGAAGAGTTGTATTATATCTGTAGAAGAGTTATAGAAGTGTGTTGTAAGAGTTGTATAACAGTTGTATAACAGTGTATAAGAGCTGTAGAAGAGTTAAAAGAGTTGTGTAAGATTTGCAAAAGAGTTGTAGGACAGTGGTATAAGAGTTGTAGAAGAGTTGTATTATAGCTGCAGAAGAGTTATAGAAGTGTATTGTAAGAGTTGTATAAGAGTTGTAGAAGAGTGTATAAGAGCTGTAGAAGAGTTTTCGAACAGTGGTGCAAGCATTTTAGAAGTGTATTGTAAGTATTGTAGAAGGGTTGTGGAACACTGTACGGGAGTTGTAAAAGAGTTATTGCAGAGAAGCGTAAGAGAGAGTGTTATTAAGGCTGTTAGAGAGTTTTAGGAGAGTGGTGAAAAAGTGGTATAAGAGCTCTACTGCAAGGACGTATTCTATTGGAGAAGATTAGAAGAAGATTTCTAGTGGTTCGAGTACAAACGTATCCGCCTAGTCTGTCGACATTGCAGCATCCTTTATAACACTAGGGACTTTTTTTCATTAACGATTTTGCAGGACTGTAAATCCAGAGAGGGAATGATATTAGAATTTTTTCTCATGCCCATGTTGTGTTATCAGACTTCATTACTACAATTCAGATCTTTCCTCACTCTATCTATACCTCTGATGTTTTATGTGCCTTGTATACTCTTTGTTCTTCAAAATTGTTTGCTGGGTTATGGGAAAATTCTAAAAATAAAACAACAGGAAAGAGTTGAAATGTGTCTATTAAATAAACATTTTCGTTCGTTATGATTTATTTAATATGGTTTCGTTTGCTTCTTCTATTTCTATGTCTTTATAATTTATGTTCTTCAATTCCCTTTTGCATTCGACCGCCCCCCCTCCTCCCCTCTCTTTCTTCTTCATTGTTCTTCTTTAGGAAAAAGCATGTGCCATGGCAACAAAATTTCAGTCAATTTGTATGTGTTCTAGAGAGAGAGAGAAGAAGAGAGCAGCACTTTATTCAATACCCCATGATAAGTGTTAACCTCCATGTTTATTTTCCTGTTTCTATTCAATAGAAATGCAGACAGGCAGAGAGAGAGAGAGAGACAGAGGGACACAGAGAAAGACAGAGAGATAGAGAGAGAGAGAGAGAGAAGGAGAGAGTCTTGCATAAATAATTTCTTAGAAAAACTATTTTGTTTCGTGTAGTGTGCTGCTTGTCAAAGTGGTAGTAGAGAACGGAGATATTCTTTGTAAAGGTTACCATAAAAGTTTAAAATGTGATTGGATCTGTTTGTATGTGTGTGTACGTGTATGTGTTTGTGTGTTTCAAAAATACAAATATTGTGTGAGACTACATTCATGATGTTTATTTCCAGAAGATGTTTTTTAAGCCACACAAAGCATCCTGTATTCTGAAAAGGATTTTCTTCTTTCCAAAGGAGAGGAAGGAGTCTTTACTTTTCAATACAATTTTAAAATGCTTTTGACCCATAAACTAGAAATTTATTGTAAAGAGAATTTAGTTTAGGACTCTTATTACATACATATTTATGCAATAAATAATAACTAGAAGGTACTTTCTAATATGTGTCCCAGACGCAAACCGAGTCAGTTAACAGAGAGCTCTGTTATGTTACTAACATAACTCTGTTAAACATTTAATTTAAGGCTGGAAAAGGAAAACAGGAAAAATTAATTAAATTCCTGGGTTAAAATAAGAAAAGAAAAAAGGAAAGTTTGATCAAATAAGTTCCTGTTACAAAATATGTTTTACAAAGTTATGTTAGTAACATAACAGAGCTCTGTTAACCGATTTGGTTTGCGTCTGGGGAGATAGATTTTGAAATCTATCTTCACATACATCTTTCTAATTGGCTTTTACTGCCGTTTGTCTTGCCGTTTTTGCCGCTTCGATGTACAGTGAGCGCCAAAAGTGAGCAAACACCACTGAAATAATTCATTTTCTTAGGAAAGCGAGAAAAGTAAATGAGAATAATCGAATAAATTTCCAAAAAATAAAAACGTTTATTTATTACTTATAAATGTTAAAACAAAAACAACAATTCATGATAAAGGAACTATTTTTATACTTAAGAACAAAACTGTTCTATACTTAAGAACAAAAGTCTTGACTCACTTATGGCGCTCAGTGTAGCAGCGTAGTAAAGGCACTGGGAGTTATGGAAATGTTAGTCTCTGGCAAATACAATCGAAATAAGAAACTTGATATTTATTTACAAAACAATACAGTATGTATTTTAAAAGAAAAGTTGGTTGGTAAGTGCGAGGGTAGTGGCAGAAATGTAATAAAAAAATTTTAATTTTTTTTTTTATTGTAATTCACTCACGTGTATGGTGCTTAGGGTACTAGGACAGATGGATTATAGCTTCAATTACCCTCTAGACATACATACATACATACATACATACATACATACATACATACATACATACATACATACATACATACATACATACATACATACATACATACATACATACATACATACATACATACATACATACATACATACATACATACATACATACATACATACATAATTGGTTATTGCAACCCTTCAGTCAGAATTACGACCTAGTTTCTCACACTACTTATGTGGTGTGTGTTAATTTTTATACATGAGTGGCGGGACTTACAGTTTAAAGTCGACTCCGAACGACAGATTTTTGAGAAACATTTCATGGGAATTCTTTTTACACCCACAGTTTTTGCCAGAAATCTACTGGAGAGGAAGTCGCCTAAGAAATATTTTTTGTATTTTGTTTTGATGTCTGGCCTGGGGCTCGAACCCTGGCTTTACGTCTAATAAGCCAACACACAACCTACTAGACTACGGCCACTTACCCTCTGGACATACATAGATGACGCCTTGGTAGACTGATGGCATAAGGAGACTGTAGTTTGATTAAGGGCACTGCAGTTTGTTTAGTTATTAGATGTACTTCCCAGAAGAAGAATCTATTTGGTGCTTAGGAGCCTGTTCACAATAAAGAGAAAGGAGAAATCCAGTTGCTGTGTTTTTGCTCTTCCTACGAAATCCTGTGATGTGATCTATTGGTGACTTTATAACAGATCAACTGTGTTCTAGTTGCCTATGTAGGTGACGCAGTCCTTACAATTTTGAATAATTTCTTCAATGAAGACCAGCCAGTAGATATTTGGTAGCTGTTTGACTGTACATCCCCGGAAAATCAAGTGGCACAAGCTACCACCTTTAGGCCCATCTACAGGGTGGCTGATATATAATGCAACAAAGTAAAGCGCTATATTTTTTTAATTTTATTGTTTAAAAGCAAAAAATGTTGGAAATAATATCAAGTTTTAGAATCAGTTTGGATTTGTTCGAATTGGCCACCTTTAGTGCGAATTATGGCCTTCAAACGGCCGACAAAGCCATCACAGGCTGCACGAAAATGGCTCTGCGGTATTTTGGTCCATTCTCGGTGAAGCGCCGTCATGAGATGATCGACACTTTGGTATTTTTTAGTGAGAACCTTACTCTCCAAAATGCCCCAGGCGCAACAGTCCAACGGATGGAGATCCGGAGATTTTGGTGGCCATGAAGCGAGGAAACTCCTTTTTAAGCCATTCTTGGTTGACGCGTGCTGAGTGCGGTGATGCTGAGTCCTGTTGGAATGTCCATGGTCTGCGGTCGAAATGTTTGTCTGTAATGTCTTTAAGACATTTTCCTGATAATATTCGGCATTTATTTTGACCCCACGGTCGATGAATACGAGCGGGGAGCGACCATCGGCCGTTACGGCGGCCCACACCATTACCATCGGCGGCGCTTGAGTTCTGGTGGCCAATCGCAGGTGTAAATTTTCAGCTGACCTCTTTGGGAAGTAAACCCGATCACTTGTTTGTTTACAAACTGCTCAATTTGGAATGGCTTCTCATCGGAGAAAACCAAATTCGGTAAATGGCCAGTACTTTCCAGTCTTTTGTCTATCGGTGAGCTCTGGCACTTCTTGCAACTTCAACCGCTTTAGTCCAAGCTCATTTTTCAATATGTGTTGCATCCGTTCTCGCGATATGTTCAGCTCACGAGCAATTTTCCTACCACTGCGGCGTGGATTTCGATCAAATCTAGCCTTCACTTTTCGGATCATTTCTGGTGTTGTTACCGTTTTTTTCGTCCACTTTTTGGACGCGATGCGACACTGCCAGTATCACGGTAACGAACAATGGTACGAGATATAAAGATTTATTCCCATATAAATGCTGTAGGGCTCTAACGATAGCCACCTGTGATTTTCCAGCCAAATATAAAGCAATCACACTATCACGCTTGAATTCCATCACGAATAACATTTTTTTCTGAATGCAATAGATCAAAATGCTTTTGTAAGCTTGTAAATAATAAAATGAACTGTCACTGGAATAAATCTGTCAGCTGTCAGACGGGCGGTTTACAAATGATAACAACCTGAAGTTGGTTGCAATACATATCAGCCACCCTGTATAGTCTCGTTCATGAATATCGAAGATGTCTTAAGTAAATTATGGCTCATTTAAAGGCAATATGTATAAGGGTTTCAGGGTTCGAAGAGAACTCACTGTCTCTGACATGATGTTGCAACGCGCAGATGTTCTAATTGCTACAGTAAAACTGGGTACAGTTTGCAGGGGAGGCTACATGCAGTATTGCCAACTATGCTAAACTGAAATAGCTGAGAAGAGAACTGGACTGATTGTTTTCCTCTTTTAAATTGCATGGCCATTCATCGCACTATTGTGGTTTTTATAGCGTCCAACTCAATTAGAATATTTGTCCACTGGCTTGACATTCCCTTGGCAGTATATGTTGTCGACAAGTAGAGACGCGCGGTGTATTGATTCTCAGATTACGGCCTATAACTATACTTTCGATACGGTCAAGGAATTCATCTATCTTGGCTCCGCTGTTACCACCAGAAATGATGTCAGTCTGGAGTTCAGATTACGGCCGATAACTATACTTTCGATACGGTCAAGGAATTCATCTATCTTGGCTCCGCTGTTACCACCAGAAATGATGTCAGTCTGGAGATCAAGCGCAAGATCACTCTTTCCAACAGGCGCTACTATGGTCTCAATAGGCAACTGAGTAGCAGAGACCTCTCTCGTGCGACAAAACTAACACTTTACATGACACTCATCCTACCCGTGCTTCTTTATGGCGCAGGGGCATGGACCCTATACGTACAGTTGCAGCGGCCTGGAGAGTGTTCCTCAACCACATACTATAGACGTTGTACAGCGTATTAATATCCAGCGGTTGCGCTGGCTCGGCCATGTCGTTCGAATGGAGGAGGATGCTCCGGCGAGACGGGTATTTGATGCGGGAATCTGCGAAGGTCGGCGAAGAGGACGACCTTGCATCCGTTGGAAGAACCAAATCGAGGAAGCCCTGTCATCGATTGGTGTGACCAACTGGCGTCGGCGCGCACGAAGCAGAGGCGCCGGGAAGGATGTGTTGCGGCAGGCCGAAAGCCGTTAAACGGGTTGTTATGGCCAATTAAGTAAGTAAGTAAGTTCGTGTCATCTTGGTCTAATTTAACCAAAAAAGTATGGACTTTTGCAATCGTTTTTGTAAGGAATTTTTGAACTCAGGGTTGGAGATATAATAAAGAGTCTAAAAGTCTTTGGTCCAAGAGGGGCCGTCTTCTTAATGGAGAGTTCGCCATTTTATCTACTATGCGTGAGGGCATTGGTGATGATATCCAATATAAACGTATGGAAGAGCTCTTTGCACACAGTGCAAGAATATGCTTCAAACCCATGAATTCAACGTTAACATCCCTGGAATATACTAATAACAGCAGCACATACTTCGGGGTTTTTTTGGGTTCTGCTTTGTATTTGAAACGATGACCCAGCAAACAATTAAACAAACACTCAAGGTTTTTACATTTTAAGCTCTGCTATGCCAATGAAATAAACACTCCGGCAATTCAAAAATTCCTGTCTAATATAAGACCAAGGAGAGAGAGAGAGAGAGAGAGCAAGAGAAGAGAGTTACTTACTCATTAGAGTATTAAAAAACAACAAATGAATAGACAGACATTACACAGAGAGGGAGAGCAAAAGAGAGTGCGGTAGACCTTAAGAAATATATTAAATGCGGTGGCTATTGTCCTTGTAATAATATTTCTAAACAAATACAAACACACCAACACACGGACACTTATTCTGTCTCACAAACAGTCAGGCAATAAATACATGTACGTACGTGCTTGCAAAAGTCATGTGTTTTTACTATATTTTATATGACTGTGTGTGTTATTCATTTCAAAGAGTCATACACAGCTAGAGACAGACAGACGAGAGAGAAAGCAACCGAGAGAGTACGAGTAAGAGTGCTAAACATGTGTATTTTATATGTTTAATGCATGTCTTGCCTTATAACACAAACAACACATGCAAGCAAACATTCATACTCGAGTGTGTGTGTGTGTGTATGTACGTGTGGGAGTATGTCACATACTTTATAAAAATATTTACAAAATATTTTCGAAATTTTTATTTGTTTTAATAATGGTTGCAACAACAACAACAACTACAACAAACAGTATAAACATTAAACCTGTTTGTATACATATAAGTACGTGTGTGTGAGTGCCTCTGTGTGTGCGTAATACAAACATTAATTACAACATGTATTCTCTTTTTTATTCTCTTTTTTTATTGTTTTTTTGCCTTGTTCTTCATTGCTTTTATTTGCTAAAATATTTCATAATTTTCAAATGCTCTGTGTGCACATCTCTGCGTTGACTTTTATTACCACCACCAGTCATTTGGGATTTTTCTCAAAGAATGTGTGAGCAAAGGAGTCCTTAGAAAAAAAAAAAAAGAAAAAAAATTAAAAGACGAAGGACAACATAATTAATCTTGAGCGTTTAACAATAAAGACAAGAATTTTGTTTTAATTTAAGTTGAAAAGCATTAAAAACGATGAGGATTTTATGTGTGTGTAGACGCAAACCCACAGTTTTAGCAAAGCCACTTCCTTGCCTCTAACAAAGTAAACTTTGCTATTAACAGAGCACTGTTAACTGTTTAACAGTGGCAATAGTAGATTATTCTTATACTTTGCAATTATTTCATACTATTGACATGAAATATAATTCTCATTATGATCATTATTATTTGTGAACAAAAGTGTTGAAATAAAGATTGGTGGGGGACGGAATTATTCCAGCTATCGAAAGAGGACCCTCTGGCCTACCATTTGCATTTAGTCTATATGGCGTACTATTTAATATATATGTTCCAAAATGGCCACTGATCGGTTAGAGAATTTTCAAGCAAAAAATTGATAGAATCAAAGCCAATTTTCTCAATAGCATATCACTTTATATGCTGATTATATTAAGAGGTCTTGGAAACTTCCTTTGCATATAGTATGGTACTCATAGACCTAGTTCATACATACATACATACTTACATAATTGTTAATTACAACCCTTCAGTCAGGATTACGACCTAGTTTCTCACATCACTTACGTTGTGTGTGTTAATTTTTATACATGAGTGGCGGGACCTACAGTTTAAAGTTGTCTCCGAAAGACAAATTTTTGTGGAGAATCTTTTCACTGCAATTTTCCATTTACTCTCAGAGTTTTTGCCAGAAATCTCCTAAGAGGAAGTCGCCGAAAAAATACTTTTTGTATTTTGTTTTGATGTCTGTCCCGGGGGCTCGAACCCTGGCTTTAATAAGCCAACACACTACCTACTAGACTACGGCGACCCTCTGGAATACCATTTGCATATAGTAAGGTAAAGGAGTTTGTAAGGTAAAGGATGGATAGTGTTGGATGGAGGACAGAATTATTCCAGCTATCCCACTACCGCCGGTCGAAAGAGGACTCTCTGGCCTACCATTTGCATATAGTTTGTAAGGTGTACTATTTCTTATGTATGTTCCAAAATGGCCACTGATCTTCTAGAGAATTTTCAAGAAAAAAATTTATAGAATCAAAGCCCATTTTCTCAATAGCATATCACTTTATATGCGACTATATTGCCGATTGTATTATGAGTTCTTGGGACCCTTCCTTTGCATGGCATTGTATGGTACTCATAGATCTAGAGTATTTCTTAAAAATTAGCTCCTAAACAAGTGGGCTTGTTCAGATGGATACTGTTAAATAGCTTACAGTGCTCTGTTAATAGCAAAGTTTGTTCTGTTAGAGGAATTTTGCTACGTTAACGTCAAATGTGGCTTTGCTACAATTTATGGATCAAGACTTGGATTTTCAAATTCGAATTTATCTTCACACATATTGGAATATATATTATAATAATATATTTCATCAGAGAACTAACAGAGCTATGGTACAGTAGTATTTCAGATCATTTTTTGTATCATAAAGTCATGCAACTTGAAAAGCTTTTAAGAAGAAATTTATTCTGTTGTTATGCTACAATATTGCCTTAAGTTTCTCTTGCCTTTTTTAATACGTTTTTTTTCTAAATTTAACAAAAAAATGGTCAATAAAGTGAGGGACTACAATTCCCTGATGAAAAATTCCAAAAAAAATTTTTTTTTTGCATTTCAAATACGCCTAACAGAACACAGCAGCCAATCAATCATTCTAAAAGTGTTTGGCTAAAATCTAAAACCAACAACAGCAACAACAACAACAGCGGCATAAAGCATCACATTTTAGGCCATATTTTCAGTTCGTTTTTTCTTTAAACAAAAAAACGAAAGAAAATCCAGCAAATAAAACAATGGAAACAAAAACCGCCACAAAAAAGAAAAAACCGGCAGCATAATGGATTAAAGGGAGGCAAAACAATTTTTTTTTGGGCCCCCTAGAGAACAATACACTGATTAAAGCTAAGGCAACAAAAAAGCAAAAAAAAAATGATTGTTTCAGCTCAATAGACAGGAATTGAAGGAAGTTTTTAAAGCGTTTTTCGTTTCTTTTTTTTTTTGTTAAAGTTGAGAGCTACTCGGTATAGGCTCTTGAAAGCGTGACAAGCAAAAAGTACATTTTCAACTGCCATGATTGATGAAGGAATTTAGTTATTTTAAGTGAGAAAGGTCCTGAAGGAATTTTTATATTTATTTTTTCGGAGCCTGTGTTAGCTGTCAAGTTGCGTAGAAAAACAGCATAAAGAAAATTTACTTTTAAAATTTCCTTGGTGGCCTATTTCTTCATGCGATTTTTTTTTTAAGTTAAATTTTCATTGACATCTTTGGCCCCCTTAAAAAGTTTAATTTTGTAAAACATATGTGAATGGCAAATCATTGTCGACAGCTTTTCTTAACAAAAATTTCTTAAGAAAATTTCCCTTAAGATTCACTTCACAATTCTATTGAAAGGAAATTAAAATTTCTCTATGTAAACCCTTGGAACAAATTGTAAAGAAAATGTATTTAAAAGGAATGGAAATCAATTAATTTCGGTTTTAGTTTTTTTCCCATTATTTTGCTCCCCTTTTTCCCATAATTTTGTTTGCATTTGGCTTGGAGGTTATTTAATTAGCCCTGCAGCGGAGATATTAAATATTCCCAGGAATTCTTAAAAAAAAAAAAAAAAAAACGTGGAATTTCCTCTACTTTTGTTTGCTTTAAAGGTTTAACCAAGTTAATGTTTTTAAAAATGCTTTCATACCCTACCCAGAGAGGAGGTGGTATAGTGGAGATGAGGCTTCAGTTTGTAACACCTTAAACAAAATGTCTATCAAAGAAATCACTGGTCTGGGAAGAGCGGTGAGGCCTATCATGGCCAACTGGCCCGCTCTTGCGGAGCACAAGACAGAAAATCTTTTTTTTAAAGGAGGCAGTTGACCCTTAACTTTACTGCTATCCAACCATTTAAAACCACGGTCATAGAAGCTTGTAAAGTGGTTCTTACTCAATATCTCCGATATATAATGAACTGATCCAGAGGATCTACTTAGATCCTCCTCGATACCTGCTGATCGAACAATTTTTGTCGAATACGTACCGCATAATTTGTCGATCCCTTGGCTTATTTGAAATTTGGATGTCCACCTCCTTTCACAAAACCTAAGATATGTTGATTTTGATGCTGGAGTTACAGCTTTTGAAGTCGCCGTAGATCTAGGTCTAGTAGGTAGGTAGTGTTGGTTTATTAAACGTAGGGCCACACCACAATTCAAGCCCCAGATCAGAGAAAATACGAAATACGAAAATATTTCTTCGGCGCCTTCCTCTCAGCAGATTTCTGGCAAAAACGCGGAGACTAAAAAATTAAAATTGCCAAGAAAAGTTTCTCAAAAATCTGTTGTTCGGAGTTGACCTTAAACTGTAGGTCCCCGCCACTCATGTATAAAATTAGCGCACGCAACATAACTGATGAGAGGCGCTAGGTTGTAATCCTGACTAAAGGATTGTAATGAACAATTACGTATGTACGTATGTAAAGGGTCCGCCAAAAAACTTTTTTTTTTGAAACTGCTTTAAAAACGAAACTACTGAATATTTTCTCAAATTTCTTTTTTTATTTGAAAGTACAATCCTTCTGGTTAATAATGGAAAATAATTTCATTCAAATGGCTGCTTCGTCTGGCCTTGCAGTAGCCTACACGATCGGTCCAATTTTTAAGCACATTATCGATTGTGTGCAGCTGTATTTCATCAATGGCTTCACGAATATTGTCCTTTAAAGTGTCAATTGTCTCTGGCTTGTCGGCGTAACACTTAGCTTTGACGGCACCCCACAAATACTAGTCCAACGGTGTTAAATCGCAGCTCCGAGGTGGCCAAACGACATCAGCTCAAATCTTCAAAAACAAGGCGCAAAACATCGAGTGTAGCTTCGGCTGTGTGGCACGTAGCGCCGTCCTGTTGAAACCAAATGTTGCCAATATCCTTCTCTTCAATTTTTGTGAACAAAAATTCGTTCAACATGGCCCCATAACGATCGCCATTGACTGTAACGGCCACTCTTTGCTCATTTTCGAAGAAAAATGGCCCAATTATGCCTCTGGACCAAAATCCGCACCAAACAGTGACTCGTTTTGGGTACGTCGGCTTTTCAATGTATGCGTGCGGGTGCGTTCTGTGCCCCAAATGCGACAATTTTGCTTGTTTACATACCCGCCAAGATCAAAATGAGCTTCATCTGAAAAGATGATTTTTTGCGAAAATCGGCATCTTCTGGTGTAGGCTACTGCATGGCCAGCCGAGGCAGCCATTTGAATGAAATTCTTTTCCATTATTAACCGGAAGGATTGTACTTTCAAATAAAAAAGAAATTTGAGAAAATATTCAGTAGTTTCGTGTTTAAAAGCATTTTCAAAAAAAAAAGTTATTTGGCGGACCCTTTATGTATGATATATGAACATATGCCTGTATGTATACAGTTTGGCCCAGGACGAAGACTTTAATAATTTGTCTGGGCACTGGATACTTTCAGCGATTATTGGCGCGCAGGGGCTATCTTTATGTGTCTTTGTACAACTTAATTGGGTTTCTGAGGAGTGCTTTCATTATAGGGGGAGACTATAAAGGTTGTGAGAGGGACATTACATGTAGGGCATCATATGATCGCTTAAAACTCAATTTCGCGTGTGCTGTATGCTTCTTCTTTAAGCCAAGAAGAAACTGCAGTAGCAAGAAACTATAAAACAATGAGAGGGTAAATCTAGAACAAATAGAACAGAAAGCCATTAAACAAATGGAATTAAAATATTTTAGCGCAACTTAAGTTTTCCTCCTTCCTCTTTGCTTAAGGCGGCTGGGGCAGCAAGCACATCACATCACATACATTAACTCAGTCAGTCTGCCAGTAAGACGGACCGAGCCAATAACTATTTATTATTTCCCCTCTTTCTTGTCTTTTACTATTTATTCTTTCTTCTTCTTGCATTGTATTGTCTATTATTTCTCGTCATCATCATCATTATCGTAAAGCATTAACGCTTTTTAAAACCATGACATTACCACGACCATACCATATGGAAATGTGAACACGATAATGATCATCATTTTGTTGCCATTATTCCTTACTTACTTAAGCTTTCTATACAATAAAGAAAAAAACACCACAAATATTTTCTATAAAAAACAACAGAAAACAATAGAAAACAATTTACAGCGCAGGGAAATCCCCATTTATTGATACACAAGGGGCACAAGGCAGCCGCAGTAGTAGTAGCAGCACTAGTAGCAGAAGTAGTAACCCCATTTGTTGTTTTATTCATACACACACACACTTACACAGTCAGTCTAGCAGCCAAGCATTATACTCGTATAGAGTCCATTATTTATAGCCGTCCATTTTTCTATACTATTTCTCCCCTTATTTTAATAGACTCTCGCTCGGTCGCTCACTCGCTAGCTTACACGAGTTTAATTTTCAATGCCAAGGTCACTCTTTGTATAATAAAAATTATTCCGAAAACTAAAAATGATTTTAAACACGAGCAACACAACACAAAAGAAATTCCAGCTCGTTTACCCTACACCACAGCAAAGCACACCACACCACATCATTATACCCCCTAATGGTAGGTAGGCAGACTGCATTACCATCTCATCCCATCTCTCATGTCAGTTCGTTCGTTCAGTTAATCATTTTTTCTAGCATGACAGTGTGTGTATGTCTCTGTAGCCAATGCTTAATTGCCTTCGATTTAATAGAGCCCCATGTCTCTAGTCTCTCTTCTAAATGATTCTCTTTGCGTTTAATATTCGTTAAATATCAGGATCTGTTCATAGCCTAACCATATGTAGGGGCTTTAACGCTTTTAAGTGCCATTAAATGCGATTTTTTCCTGTTTTTTTGTATTTAAAAATAAAAATTCTTTTGCTTTAATGACAGGCCATAATTTCAATTTACAATATTTATTTAGCTGAGTAATTGTCCAGGCATATTGGGTAAGGGAAAAAGTCTAACAGATTTTCAAAAGTTTTATAAATGGTTCTTATGCCTCCAATGAAAAATGCAGGAGTTTTAATTTTCATAGAAAGAAATAACAAATAAACCAGATTGTAGTCTAGTAGGTAGTGTGTTGGCTAATTAGACATTAGGCCACGGGTCAAACCCTAGGTCAGACATCTCTAACAAAACGAAATATGAAAAAATGGTCCTTCGGCAACTGCCTTTCAGCAGATTTCTGGCAAAAACTCCAGGAGTAAAAGGAATTGCCATGAATAAATTTCTCGAAAAATTTGCCGTTTGGAGTCGACTATAAACTATGGGTCTTCCGCCACTCATGTATAAAAATTAACACACACAACATGAACGGTGTGATGAGCTAGGTCATAATCCTAACTGAAGTGTTGTAATGACGATTTTTCGTTACTCATAAGTACTCATGACATTTTGAGTATGAGTGAGTCAACAGTATTCAAATCCAACTACTTTGATTCATTCGTAATCAGTACAACATTGATTTATAAGTACACGTTGCAATGAGTATGAGTATAAGGTCGACATCAAACTCATAACATTCGAAATATGTTTGATTCATACGCCTACTCATTCAGATTCACGAATTTAGAAAAATACTTCTTATAATACTTCTAAATGATACGAGTGACTCGGATCATTCATCAAAATTTACAGTCTTAGTTGTTGTTGCATTTACAAAGAGAGAAGAAAGACACACAAACAAAAAAGACAAAGACAGCAAGCAGAGCAAACACACAACCTTCTTGAGAGTATTGTAGTGTTCGTACGCGAATCATACTTATTTTGTGATTCGTATACACTATGAGTCATGGAGAGTCGAAATCAATAACATCATGCGTATTGTTAAGCATGAGTGCCATGAGTATTTCAAACTTTGAATATGAGTAGTATGAGTATGACATTAAAAGTAAGTATGAATGCGTATAAGTATCAGAAATTAGCAATATGATTCGAATCTACTCATCGTTTTGATTACTCTGGTAATGACCAATAATGTATGTATGTATTTATGTAAACCAGAATGATTTTTCCTTTCATAAATGCTATGTCTTCTGGTTTTTTTCCAGCCATCTGTCTACAAAAGCAGGCTCTCAAACATAGTGACTTGGGCCAAGTGGGTTCTATAAATTTGGGCATAGCCACACTAATGATTGAAAAGAGGCTTCGAGAGCAGATTTATAACAGCTTTGTTTATCCATATGTGTGAAGATAAATTCGAATTTGAAAATCCAAGACGTAATCCGTAAATTTTAGCGGCGCCACATTTGGCATTAACAGAGCAAAATTTGCCTTTAACAGAACAAAATTTGTCCTTAACAGAGCGCTGTTAGCTATATAACAGTATCCATCCGAACAAGCCCACTTGTTTAGGAACTAATTTTTAAGAAATACTCTAGATCTATGAGTACCATACAATGCCATGCAAATGAAGGTTCCAAGAACTCTTAATACAATCGGAAACATAGTCATATATAAACTGATATGCTATTGAGAAAAATTGCTTTTGAAAATATAAATTTTTTGCTTGAAAATTCTCTAGAAGATCAGTGGCCATTTTGAAACATATTTACGAAATAGTATACCATACAGACTATATGCAAATGGTAGGCCAGAGGGTCCTCTTTCGAACCGTGTTAGTGGGATAGCTGGAATAATTCTGTCCTCCATCCACCACTATCCATCCTTTACTTTGCAACACTTTTGTTCGCAAATAATAATGATCATAATGAGAATTATATTTTATGACAATAGTCTGCAACAATTGCAAAGTAGAAGACTAATCTCCTATTGCCACTGTTAAACAGTTAACAGTGCTCTGTTAATAGCAAAGTTTACCCTGTTAGAGGCAAGAAGTGGCGCTGCTAAAAGTATAGGTTTGAGTCTTTGGTTTTTAAATTTTGAATTTATTTTCACACACATTGTTTATCCTGTTTCTTAAATATCTGTCCTCTAAATAGAAAACTGCTTTTCCCCCTATCCAATACAGCTGGCATGTTCTGTTTATTTATACAGACTTGTAACAGTTTTTTTCCTCGGAATTTAAATGCTGTAATACCACGATTATTGTATTCCATTCTTTGTTGTTTTTGTTTTTTTTTTTTTGTTAAAACTTGGTTCATTAGAAGGTTACAAACGCTTTTACAGGGGCATTGATGACAATGGATGATGGGGTTGGTGATGATGATGATGATGATGATTTTCCCTGACTGAAGTGAATGAAATTATCGCGTGTTGAGTAAACAAGAGAAAAAAATCACTTGAAATAAAATGCGATACTAATTTGGTGGATATAAAATTATATAAATTGGTCAGAGTGATGAATTTGGAATTTTTTTTTTCGATTTTTTTTGTATTCATTGTACACCATTTCCATTTGCCTACTATTGAAAAATAATTAGAAAAATTTGAGTTTAAAATAGATTGTGTTAATATTTTAAGGGTTTAACAGCTGCCTGAAGTTTTTTATAAAAATTCAATTTTTATCTTTACCTAGGGAAACGGTGTAGTTTCTTTTTTTTATTTAATAAATGCTCATAAAAATTGTTCTTTTTAATATTGATTGACGTGTTTTATGGCTCATTCATATAAAAAAAAATTGAAAAAAAAGAAATTTTTTTCTCTTTCTTGTATGGCCATAAAATGATGTCAGCCCAAGTGTTAATGGATGGATTATTTTAACAGTTATATGAGTGTGCCTTAGTATATGTACGCTTGTATGTGTTTGTTTTTGTATGTGAAAGTTGATATGAGAATATCAACAAAATGGGAAATTCCATGAAATAAATTTCTACTTAAAATTGGGTTAAAAGGAAAGGCAAGGGTTCTCTCAAGGCAACTACTTACTGGTTTTGAAAAATATTTTGTATCAAAACTTTACGCAGTCAAGAGTGAGAGGACATTTTGATTAACATTCTAAATAAATATGTGTCACAGTATCTTTTTGCAAAACTGTACGAAATATGGAATACGAGGTCAATTAAATGTCTACCTTTGAATAGGTAGCCGCAGTCAATATTCTTGAGGTAGTTCTCGGCCACCTTTTTGCACTGATCGGCTAGTATCGGAGTGATAACATCGTAAATATTGGTTTTCAAATGCTTCATCCTAAGGAGATTAAACGAGAAGACCCGGTCTTTAACGATCATTAGCTAGACGGCCTCATATTACATGATCTTGGTTTCGAACTGATGTCGTCAAAACGTGGAAACTATTTTTTTGCAAACTTTTCATGCCAAAAAGCCAAAATTGGTTGTAATGTGTTCTTCGTTGCACCGTTTTGTCGAAACCACTTAGCATCCAGTTTATACTCTTCAATTGCATACTACAAAAAAAAAATCGCTTATCTTAGAGAGTCCTTTTCGAAAAAAAGTAGGCGCAAAAACATCTCTAGACCTTAATGCATACGCCACAGTGACATTTTTCCACGTGCAATGGCTTATTCAGAACCATTTCTGGCTTCTCCGATGCCCATATGCAACTGTTTTGCTTGCTGAAGTAATCTTACTTAATCAATCATTGCATCCTTTAGCCAGGATTACAACCTAGTTGTATACCATGTGTTTAATTTTACCCACGCTCTAGCAAGTTCATCAGCTACACAGTTCTCTGTAACCAAGAACTCATGTTAGGTTAGGTTAGGTTAGAGGACGTGTACTTGTAAATTAGGACAAGTACAGTACCCGGAGGTCGAATTGACCCATTGTACAAAGTCCTGGTTTCTCACACCACTTATGTTGTGTGTGTTAATTTTATACATGAGTGGTGGGACCTACAGTTTAAAGTCGACTCCGAACGACAGATTTTTATTTATTGAGAAACTTTTCATGGCAATTTTTATTTACTCTCAGAGTTTTTGCCAAAAATCTGCTGAGAGGAAGTCGCCGAAAAAATACTTTTTGTATTTTGTCTTTGATGCCTGGCCTGGGGCTCGAACCCAGGCTTTTGGGTCTAATAAGCCAACACACTACCTACTAGACTACGGCGACTTCAAGAACCCATGTTAGTCTGACACAAGATTACCGTGATATTCGATCAAAAGAGTCGCATCATTTGCTAGCCCAGTTTACTCCTTAAAGTTTAGACCCGAAATATATTCGATTGCCGCCTGGCACTGAGAGAGGATAGAAATGTAAATTCTTTATTAAGGAACCCCTACTCAGAATCAGTTCCACAGCATGATTTGTGTCCGTTACTTCAGCTTGAAACAGTGGCGAGGAGATGTACTAAGCCCTTCAGAGTCCATTACCCTCAGTTCCACAGCATGATTTACGGACATTACTTCAGCCTTTAAGACCTTTTAGTAGTGAAAGAAGAGATACCCTAAGATTACCTTATTTTCAATTTTAGAAGCATCAGAGGATCAGTCTTTCCTGCTTGGAATTCTAATATGACATCTGGGATTAAAGCTTCGTTCAGACAAAATAGTCAATTTCACTCACAGCCTGAGGATCCTCTGATACGATAAATTTGTGTCCAGCATGCTAGTATAAAAAGGTACTTTTGTGTTAAAAGTTAATTTTTTCATTAATATTGTGATTTCGTAATTACAAAAGAACGTAATGCTTGTAAAAATTTATTAATAAAACCCTTTAAAAGCTTAGTTGGTACTTTTTCGGAAAAGTACTTTTTTATTTTCACTGCTTTTATTATAACAAAATAATTTTTTTTTAAATTAAATAAATAACAAGAAAAACCTGAGTGATAAAGAATTTGGTACTTTTTTCTAAAAAAGTACTTTTTCGTTTATGGTAGTGTTTTTTAAAAGGTGGTACTTTTTGCCAAAAACCCTATAAAAGTAGTTTTTTAAAACCATGAACTTAAAAGGAAAGTTATTAAGAAAATGTTGGGAAATATCAATTTGGTTCGTGTTTGAAAAACAACTTTTTCGGTTTCAAGTATTTTCATTACTTAAACAAATTATTTTAAAAATACGCATAAAATTGAATTTAATATAGTTTTGAAACAAGTACTTTTACCCTAAGGTACTTTTACATAAAGTACTTTTACGCTAAAGTACTTTTGCCCTAAAGTACTTTTTAAAAAAATGAAAAAACATTTTTTTTTGCAGTAAACATAATCTAAACCATGAATTTAAAGCTTATAAGGAAATAAGTAAGAAGTTTCAAGTGATACGTCTTTGGAAAAAAGTACTTTTTTGTGTTTAAGTACTTTTTCCATAACAAATTTCAAAGAATTATGAAAACTTAAACTTTAAAGTTTAAAAAGTCGTTGTAAAATTAAATTTGGTACTTTTCAGAAAAAAGTACTTTTATACTTATGGTACTTTTTATAAAAAAAAGTACTTTTATACTTATGGTAATTTTCTATAAAACTACTTTTATACTTATGGTACTTTTTCTTTAGAAAAACATTAAAAAAATAATTTTCTAAACCATTATCTTTAAAATTAAAGATTGGAAAGTACTTTTTTTAGCAGTTTTAGTTTTTAGTTTCTTCCCATAACAAATTCACAAGGAATTTTTTTAAGACTTAAACAAATTACCTGATAATATAACACAATGTGTACATGAAATATATGTACGAATATGTACATATGTATGTACATATGAAGGAAAAAAAGTACATTTTATAACCTCTTAAAACGAGAATTTAATCTCTTTTGTCTGCCTGGTGAGCACGTATGGTATGTGGAGAACATACACACACACATATTCTCATACACATTTAAAACCTATAAAATTAATAATAAGTGATGGTAAAAAGAAACGAAAACAAATGTAGTAAAAGGCTAGAATAACAACAAGAACCTGTAATAGCAAACAGAAGAGAAAGCAAAAAAAAAATAAAGAAAAAACAACAATAACAACAATGGCAATAAAGACAACATTTGTATGTGAATGTAGCATGTCAAGAGTACTTATCTAAACTGACATCATACGACGCCTTAATGTCTCTCAACAACACACAAAAATTGTTTGTTTGTTTACCATGTCCCGAATACAATGTGCTTGTTTTTTGTTTTTGTTTGCGACGCTTTTTTGTTGTTGTTGGTGTTCTTGTATTTTTCTTTTGGGTGCATAACTGCCAGTTCATTTATAAACCTCATATGTATGGGTCATTGCATGACATTTCACCCCAAAAAAAAGAAAACAAAAAAAAAACAAAAATTCTTTTAAAAATTCTTTTTTTTAAAAGGGGTTTCTAAGCTTTAGAAGAAGGCCTTTTTAGAAGGCTTTTAATTTGTTTTTGTTTTGAAGGTGAAATAGCCCCTATATTTTCATATGCTTTGTGTATGTGTGTGTGTGTCGGTGTATGGGTACTATGTGCTGTGTGTATATTAAGACAGCAAACAAAACATTGTTAAAGAAATGCAAACAGATTATGATTATAACTGACTCTGTATATGCTTTGAAAATAAGTTCGGAAAAAATAATCATTTTTATATTACAGTATGTGTGTGTTTGTATGTGCATAGGTAGAGGTAAAATTTTTTTAAGTGTATTTATATTTATTTAATAATTTTTTTTTATTATACAATACAATACAATACAATATATTCCATTAGCCCTACCACCTGTTTGCTTTAAGCCTTCAAGCCACACACACATTCAAAACTAAAGAAAAATATTCTTGTTTTTCCTCCCCATTTTCAAGGTAGAAAATGGCCATAAAGGCTTATAATACCGGATAATGTTTAGATTAAAAAAATGGATAGATATAGAGGCTCTGCCTAATGTTAAAATGTTAGGTTTGGTCAGGTTCTTGTGGGTTTAACTTCACAGAAGTCATATTAAAATTGAAGCGTTAGAAATAATTTTTCTTAGGGTACAATATTGTTCCGCGTCTGAGAACTGCGTCAGACCAAACGAGTGGAAATTTGGTATGATTGTTGGTTTTCTATTGGGGCTAAACTCCTTTTATTATTTTCCTGTATATGTGTTAAAGTATTGCAATTATACGACCAGACGGTACTATTCATAATTTATATCCTTTTTATGTCCCCATAATCCTGCTGCTCTGCCGAACTTGTTCACTCGCAGTAAGGAAGTTATCCTTACAGATAGTTATCTGTACTGAAGTACTCTTCATCATACTAACACATCAGCAATATAGTCATACAACCTCACTATACATTATACTCATACACATACATACATCGTCATCATACATTATCACAATGCTCATACATTAGCATTATACTCATACATCATCATTATATTCGTACATTATCATCATACAACTTAAAAAAATACACCATCAGCATAGTCATACATCATAATCATATTCATATATCATCATCAGACAACATAAAAATTCTCGTACACTATCATCATACTCATACATCATCATACCTCATCATACTCATATACATACATCATCATCATATATTATCACCTTACTCCTACATCATTATCACATTCATACATCATCATCATACCTCAGCATCATACATCGTGCTCATAAATCATGATCATACATTATTACCATGCTCATACATTATCACCATGCTCATACATTATCATTATAGTCACACAACCTCATCATACATAATCAGCATATATCATACTCATACACATACATCGTCATCATACATTATCACACTGCTCATACATTATCATTACATCATCATCTCATAGTCGTACATTATCATCATACAACATAAATATTTTCATACACCATCAGCATACTCATACATCATTATCATATTCATACATCATCATCAGACAACATAAAAATTCTCGTACACCATCATCATACTCATATATCAACATACCTCATCATACTCATATACATACATCATCATCATACATTATCACCATGCTCATACATCATCATTATAGCCACGCAACCTCATCATACATAATCATCCTATATCATACTCATACATATATATCATCATCATACATTATCACCATGCTCATACATTATCATCATACTCATACATCATCATCATATTCATACATCATCGTCATACAACATCAAATTTCTCATACTCCATCATCATACTCCTACATCATCATCATATTCATACCTCATCATCATACATCATACTCATACACATAAATCATCATCAGACATAATCACCACCCTCATACATTATCAACATTCTCATACATCATCATCATCATCATCATCTTAAAATGATTATTCTCACACATTGCCATCATATTCAAACGTCATCATATTCATACATCATCATTATACCTCATCATCATATATCATACTCATACATCATCATCATACATTATCATCATGCTCATACATTATCAACATTCTCATACATCAGCATTATAGTCATACAAACTCATCATACATAATCATCATAGTCATACACCACCATCATACTCATACATCATCATCATACCTCATCATCATACATTATACTCATATACAACATAATCTTTATATATTATCAACATTCTCATACATCATCATCATCATCATACAACATAATTATTCTAATACATCACCATCATATTCAAACATCATCACCATTCTTACCCAAGAGTTTCCTTCTGAAATGCATACGTTTCAAACATGTTTTTTGGGCTTGAAGTGATCCCTGTTCTGAACAAGAGCTCGCAGTGTCCAGTTAAAAGGCCGATTAATCAGGCTACTTCTGACACGAATCCTTAAATGAAGCGGAGTGTTCGCTTCTTCCGATCTTTCCTTCCGTCGAATATATTGTTCCAAACTTCTCTTGCCACTCCTTAGAGGGGTTCTGTGTGCCCAAGCAATGATCTCAAGGGTCAATAACCTACTTCTTCTGGACTGGACGGAGTGCGACTTCTGCTGGTCACATTTTGTGGAATGTAAAACCATGAACCAAATACTGGTATTTGGTATACTTAAATCTAATGCTCTTCAACAAAACTCTCTTTTCCTCCCTTTGAAATCCTCAGTAGTAGCCCCCTACTTAATAAATAGCATTGGCCCCTAGTATTGGTCGCATTTCTTTGAATTTCTCTCTCCAAAAAAATTCCTAAAAATAAACATTTTCTTATGAATTGAATTGTAATTCTAATGGTTTTAATACAGCTAATTTTATTTTAATTTTTCTTTCTATTTCTTTACAGGTAATTAAATATTCATCAAATGTCACCTCAATTAACTGAAAGCGTCACTGCATTGTCTAGCAAGGAACCGGGGAAGTAGATAAAGTAAGGCAATTAATATACAATTAAAAATATGCTTCGTTAACGTTTTTGTATAAATTTTTTTCCCATACTCAAATAACCAAGAAATTAATAACTTAGGCGCCTAAAAGTATACTATGAAAAATATAAGTGACAATCAATACATGATAAAAAATATTCTAATTTTATAAATTTCAAAATATTTGTTATACTTCTTATCAATTAGCATATTTTAAATAATATTTTGTAATTCAGAAAAATAATCGCTGAAGTAAGATATTGAAAAAGCCCTAAAAGTAGGCAATATATTTTTTGGATTTTTTTTTTTTTAAACAAAAGATAACTTTTAAAGTAGGGGGCATTAAGCTTAAATGTTAATTCGTGATCAAAAATCGAGGTTCATAATCCATTCCGTTCAAATGTGGAAAAGCTTTTGAATTGTAGACCGGCCCTCAGGTGACAAGAGTCTGAATATTTTTTTACTAGAATTTTATGAAAAACAAAACGTTTTCTAGTTCTAAAAAGCTAATAATCATCATGACTAATCGAGTAATATCGGTAGGTCATAGCCTACAGAAAACATTTTTAATTCTCCAAAAAGTAGGCAACAGAAAATCATGCCTTAAGCATGATCTGGTTGAAACCGTTTCAAAATCAAACGATAACCTAACCTTGCATACTCCTCCTGCTGATTTAGCCTTTAGCCCAGCGAAATATATTCACACAGGTAATGTTTTATTTATTTATTAGTTGAATAAGAAGAAGCAGAAGAAGAAGCAGCATAAATTAATGTCTTCTCTCTCTCACACAGACGCACACACACACACACACATCGCTTGGCCATTCCTCTAAACGCCAATAATTTTAATTCAAATTCAAACATGCCAACAACATCTTCGCCTTCAGGCAGTTTTTTGAATATTGTCCCACAAAAAAAAACATGTTGAAGCCGCAACAATGTTGCATGTACGTATACATATGAACGTATGCTATACATACGTCTGCATATGTATGTGCTTGTGTGTATAGGTTACAACCACAATTATTTCCTTAAGGGACACATTCATTTTCGTTAAAAATTCCATAGCCAGCCAGCCAGCCTCCTCTCTCCTTCTGTGGTTTCGTCATTGGCTTGGCATACATGTTTGGTTTCCCTTTTTTTGTTTTCTTCGGGTTAACGTTGCCACCTTCTTTCTTAAATTCATTAATAATTTTTGTTCAACATGAAAAAAGTGTTGTTGTTGTTTTCGTTGTTGTTGTTGTAGGCATGATCCTGAAAAATTTATGTTTTGTTGTTGCAGTTGTTGTTGTTGTTGTTGTTATTTCGTTAATGTTTAAGCTGTCATTATCAGCCAATTTTGTTATTAATTTTCTTTCCTCACATGCTCATGATATTGAATGAGCGTACGTGTGTGTGTTTGCTTGTACAACGAATTGTATGGACATATTGAGTGTTCCCCATCTCTGGCTGGCTTATGTCAGTTACACATACGTACTTACGTTTGAAATCCCCAAAGTGTAGTTGAAAATGTTGCATGAAAATAAAAATGCCATAAATATTGATGAAAAATTGTTGCGAAAAACACTCGGTATTACGTGAGTGTGTTGGAGCAGGGTGGGGAGCAGGGAGGGTCGTATGATTGTGGAAAGAAAAGTTTTTCAATGCGGAGCTTATTTTATTTTTATGTTAAAAGCAAAAGACTTTTTATAATATCCCGTACAAGAATGTTTATTCCACATAACGATTTAAAAGTATTCGCAACGTATTTTTTTTCTAGAGTCTGTATGGACCATGCCTAACTTCATTGTTAGGCTTTTAAGAACACCATCTTGCAGTAAGTGAAGCTTGTTGTTTTCGTAAGAATAGAAGCCAAAAAATATGCTACAAATCGGTCTAAATGTCTCAATATAATTCATGAAATATGTTCACCTACTTAGAGCAGCACTAACGATTAAAATCTGGTGTACGAACCGCCGAGCCGAACTGTAGAACTGACATTTACAATGTCTACTGTTTGCTACACCATATATTATAAGAATTATCCCCGCATACTTATCGAAAACTTATACCAGCTTAATTCAGAATCAAATTTATAAGGATTTGAATTTCTAAGGTACTAAGGAGTGCGCATGAAAAAATTCCGAGTACTTCCAGATTTATTTGTTTTACAGTCATTGGCAGAAGTATCGGGTCCGCCATCTAACGTTTTTCTTTTCAACTAGTGCTTATTTCGTGAATGGTAACACTTAGCTCATGTCTGATTTGACAGATAATTAGTTCCATCCTTCCGCTGAACGAATATGGTTGTGTATACGCTTGAACAACGCTGGGAAATATTGCGACATAACTTTGACAATCATGGTAATGTTGCAGAATGTATGCGAAAATTGCGTACGGATTTTGGAAGAAGAGAAGCACCGTCAGCTCCGTATGTTCGTTATCTTGTGAAAAAAGTGAAAGAAACTGGCATCCTCATCGATAAACCAAAGCGTGAAAAGCCAAAAACAGTACGTACACCCGAGAATATTGCTGCTGTGGCAGAAAGTGTGCGAGAAGCGCCATAAACATCAATTCACCGTTGTTCTCAACAATTGAAGATTTCGGAGACATCATTGAGACGAATTTTGCATAAGGACCTTGGTATGACGCCATATTAAGTCCAATTGGTTCAGAAGTTGAAGCCAATTGACCATCCAATGCGTTTTCGCTTCACTAAGTGGGCCTGCGATCGACTTACAGAAAATGCCGATTTTGGCAAAAAAAAATCATCTTTTTAGATGAAGCGCATTTTGATCTTGGCGGGTATGTAAACAAGCAAAATTGTCGCATTTGGGGCACAGAAAACCCGCACGCATACATTGAAAAGCCGAAGCACCCAAAACGAGTCACTGTTTAGTGTGGATTTTTGGGCAATTTTTCTTCGAAAACGAGCAAGGAGTGGCCGTTACAGTCAATGGCGATCGTTATCGGGCCATGTTGAAATAATTTTTGTTCACAAAAATTGAAGAGGAGGATATTGGCAACATTTGGTTTCAACAGGACGGCGCTACGTGCCACACAGCCGAAGCTACACTCGATGTTTTGCGTCCTGTTTTTGAAGATCGCATTATTAGCCGCAGAGCTGATGTCGTTTGGCCACCTCGGAGCTGCGATTTGACACCGTTGGACTATTATTTGTGGGGTGCCAGACAACAGCCAGAAACAATTGACGCTTTAAAGGACAATATTCGTGAAGCCATTGGTGAAATACAGCTGCACACAATCGATAATGTGCTTAAAAATTGGACCGATCGTGTAGGCTACTGCATGGCCAGCCGAGGCAGCTATTTGAATGAAATTATTTTCCATTATTAACCGGAAGGATTGTACTTTCAAATAAAAAAAGAAATTTGAGAAAATATTCAGTAGTTTCGTTTTCAAAAGCATTTTCAAAAAAAAAAGTTATTTGGCAGACCCTTACAGCGACTTTGCTTTTGTCAATCATCCACTAGGTAGAGAATCAAGTTTGAGAATTCGTTATATGAAGTGGTTATAAGGAGTGGCCACGAAAAGAATGCAGGTGACAGTTTTGTTAGAACAAAGCTCATTGGGGTACATATCGATGACCGTTGTAATACCATATGAGGCAATGCCCCTCCGAGCTAACTGACAAATCGGTACTGATTGTCAGCATTAGAGTTTCACATTTAAAGCCTGACTCCCTTAGAATCAAAGCGAAAACCAACCTTAAAGTTTAATGACGCTTGACATCAATAAGACGTCCGGTACCGCTAACTTATACTATCGAGATACGGTGACAATGGGTCAATTCGACCTCCGGGTACTGTGCTTGTCTTAATTAACAAGTACATGTCCTCTAACCTTACCCACGGTGACCTAATGAGAGAAATCTGCATCGAGTCTGAGACAGACATTAAAAAATAAAGTGTACATACGTTCTTCTTCTAGAAGTCGCCGTAGTCTAGTAGGTAGTGTGTTGGCTTATTAGACGTAAAGCCAAAGTTCGAGCCCCAGGCCAGACATCAAGACAAAATACAAAAAAATTATTTCTTCGCCGACTTCCTCTCAGCAGATTTCTGGCAACAACTTTGAGTGTTAAAATAAAATTGCCATGAAAAAGTTTCTCAAAAATCTGCCGTTCGGAGTCGACTTTAAACTGAAGGTCCCGCCACTCATGTATACAATTAACACACACAACATAAGTGGTGCGAGAAACTAGGACGTTGTACAATGGGTCAATTCGACCTCCGGGTACTGTACTTGTCTTAATTGACAAGTACACGTCCTCTAACCTAACCTAACCATGTTCTTCTTACTCAACCGATCAGCAAACTCTACGCTGATCGTAAGAAGCAGCCGATGAGCAAAATCTTTCCTTCCGCCCTAGCAATTACGCTATCACCTGTGAGGTTAGGTACAGTGACAGAGATGTCTATTGCTTTCTATCCACTCCAGGACAAGTGAATCTGACAATAATCCGAAATTTTTTTTCAGTCCAGGATTTATCTGCGGCCAATATACGGCATAACAGAGCTAAAGGAATACCTGTTCATGAGTAAATTGGTATTCGATAGGACAGCGATTGCTCTAGAAAGATTGGTTGCTAATCGGAGGTTATTCCCAAATAGTTTGATGGATAATTGCCTAATCTTGTGTGTCCAATTCACACATGGTTTAAACTACAGTTCAGCCATGTCGTACAAACAAATATTTTTTCGGCGTCTTTTTTTCAGCAGTATTCAGAAAAGTTTCTATCTTTCGAAGTCAGTTTTAAACTGTAGGCTCCACTATTCACGCAACGTGAATGGTGTGAGAAGCTAGGTTGTAATCCTGCCTACAGGGTTGTAATGAACAAAGGTTTTATTTCCAAATTTATGCCATGAAAAGTTTCTTAAAAATTTATAGTTCGGAGTCAGCTTTAAACTGTAGGCCTCACCAATCATTGATAAAAGTAACACACGCAACGTGAATGAAGTGAGGAAATTGGTTTGAATCCTGACTGCATGGTTGTAATGAACAAAGTTTTTCTTTCCAAATTTAAGCCAAGAAAAGAATGAAGCATTTGTCCCTGTCTTATGCTTCACTGCCGGGTTAAGAAAATTTTACTGCTATTTGCCACAAAATGTTGCAAGTTTTCCAATGTATTTTTTAGTGCCTCTTAGTGTTTGTCTGAATGCTTAACAATTTTATTTTGATTTCTTTTTTATTTTCTTTTCCCCTTCGATATTTTTGACTCTTTGATATTTGCTTTACTGTCGTCGTCGTCATTACATCCTCTCTTTTGGTTATACCCCACCCCACCGCCTCCATCTGTTATTGATTATACTCTAACGTTGTTATTGTGCTGTGGCTGTGGCTGTGGCTATGGCCCTCTCAAAAGTAATGAAATTCAAGTGGCATTTATAAATTTTTCAGTTGATTATTTTATTTGTTTGCAACACAATACATATATAGAAGTGACAACAACAACAGCAGCAACAGCAACATTTCAGTCTAACGAATGGATTCGAGGCTGAACTGCTGCTATTGTTGCTGCCGGTAACAGCAATTGCAATTTCGCACTTCTGTGCAATTTCATACAATTTCATTGTGATAAATCAATGGGCAATAAATTTACAAACGACATACTGTTTTGTTGTTGTAGTTGCTGTTGTTGTTGTACCACAAAAAATTCTTGTTGGCCATTTATTGTACAATCATTACAGCACATGCCCACCATGACCAGAACCAGACACTCACAGACATGCATGTACACCCAGTAATAATATTCGTGGGCATCTGGGAAACTTTAGTTTTGAGTCTCTTTTTATGAATTTCGTTGTGGACTTTCAAGAGAAAAAGCGAAAGAAATGGATGAGGGAAACTGAAATGTATTTGTAGGGCAATGAATAGGCCCCTCAGTACAAAAATTTAAAATTTTTCTTCGTCAAATCCTTTTAATACGTGTGCATTTGATGGAACAAAGTGCTAAAGCTTCTTTCATCTCTTCCAAATCGAACGATTGGGCCGAGGTTTCAATATCGTAGTCGTTTACTCAGGATTCATCTGCCGTTACTTACTTACTTACTTAAATGGCCATTAACAACCCGATTAACGGGCCTGCCGTAACACATAATTCCAGGCTCCTGTGCTTCTTGCGTGCCTACACCAGTTGGTCACACCAATCGATGACAGGGCTTCCTCGATTTGGTCCTTCCAATGCAAACAAGGTCGTCCTCTTCGTCGACTTCCACAGATCCCTACATCAAATAACCGTCTCGCCCGAACATTATTCTCCATTCGAAAGACACGGCCGAGCCAGCGCACACGCTTGATGTTAATACGCTGCACAACGTCTACGTCGTTGAGGAGCTCATACAGCTCACTGTTGGATCAGATGCGGAAATCATCGCCAACTCGCAATGGACCGAAGATCTTGCATAGTACTTTTCTCTCGAATACCCTCAAGGCTGCTGCATCAGCGCTTAATAACGACCATGCCTCTGAGCCATAAAGAAGTTCGGAGAGGTTAAGCGTCTTGTAGAGTATTAGTTTTGTCGTACGATTGCATATTGAGACCATAGTAGCACCAGTTGGCCAGAGTGATCCTGCGCTTGATCTCCAGACTGACATCATTTTTGGTGCTAACGGCGTAGCCAAGATAAATAAATTCCTTGACTGTAGCGAAAGCGTAGTTATCGGCCGTAATCTGAGATCCAATACGCCGCATATCCCTACTTTTCGATAACCTAGACTTCGTTTTGCCCTCATTTACTGCCAGACCCATCTTAGCAGACTCCCGTTCAATGGCACTAAAGGCAGCAGTAACATCTCGTTTGGTAAGCCCTACGATGTCAATATTGTCAGCGTATGCAAGCAACTGGACGCTTTTTTTTTTTTAAATATTGCCACTGTGATGCACTCCCGATTTCCGCAGAACACTCTCCATGACGAAGTTGAAGAGGTCGCATGATAAGGAACGGCCTTGTCTAAAACTTCGCACGGTATTAAAAGGTTCGGAAAGGTCCGTTCCTACCTTGACGGAGCGGCTGGAATTGCTCAACGTCATTCTGCCTAGCCTTATCAGCTTCGCAGGTATATCGAGCTCAGACATTGCGGCAATATCACGATCCCTTATGGGGCTATCGAAGGCAGCCTTATACTCGCACGGTAGTAAAAGGTTCTGAGAGGTCTGCTCCTACCTTAACGGAGCTGCTGGAATTGCTCAACGTTATTCTGCCTTATCCTTATCGCAGACTGCCATAAGCATCTAAAGTGAACGGACCAATCTTTATTCCGATAAGAGGAATACGTCCATAAGTCCCTACTTGAGACTTATTTTGCGTTCAGCATCGATCTTTCTGGCGCGGTAAACCATAATGGAAGTGGCTTAATCCTATGCTTGCTAGTACTTCTACACTCAGAGAAAGAGCTTCTCCTTCCTATTCAATGGAATTGGTGCGGTGACATCGAAGTCGTTGATGATCTAGCGAGGATGGATTTCATTTGTTTGGAGCCTTATTGTCAGTTTACCTGAGAGAAAGTCAGGTCTAGGCTGAAATTTTTTTCTCACAATCACATGTTCAGTGAGAGTTCTAGAACTGCGCCAGGCCATATGGTTTATAAGCCTTTCGAACCATCCTTGGGGAGTAAAGTCAAACTGAAGATTAATATTCAACGAGGGAATTAGGTAGCGAGAGTGAGTACGGAGAGGTCAGAAAACTCCGCATCTTCAAATCAAGATCCGGGCACTGGCACATGAAGCTGGGGATCATTCCATAGCAGTGGACAATAAACTAAAACCTTTGAGGTTCGGAGAAGTATAGTATATGACCATAAAATCCTTTGTCTTTTTGTTCAGATCAACTGAGCAGAGCTTAGCAATACTGCAAGTGGCCTCTCTTTGCTAACAACACAAAGCCTCCCGATTAACTGAGGCAATCGCAACACCTATGCGCGGTAACATATTTCCGATGACAGGAGAATAACGTTATTCTGGAACCGACAATGTCGCAAAACCATCCTAAGATATGTCAAGGCATTGTGGAGAAGTTGCCACGTATCTCAAGGGCATTAACGGAAAATGGTGAATAGGCAGCTTAGAAATAAAATCGAATCCAATAGAAAAACATTTATTAGTGGCTGAGGTCACACTGTGGTGGTCCCACGCTTTTAGTAATATCGTGTCTAGGCGATAAATTTGGAAAGCTTTCTTTAAAGTTACTTCCATCGGAATTCTTTCGAGACGCCAATCTATCCTGGGTCACTGCTCCATCGCTAGACTCACCTGGCTCTTGATGGATAGTAAGCGTACGAACCAGTTGCTTGGACTTGGTCGTAACATCATCTCGACCACAGTGGCCATGCTTACGAGCCATTGCGTTATGGGCAGACACGCGGAAAGAATGCGGCTCCCATTCAACGACTTCTGACGCGGTTGCAGATCCGCTGAGGATCCGTCACTTGCTGCTAGGTGCAGGAACAGATTATTTGTCTCTCCGTTTCTTGTCAGCTTGACGGAGCTATCATCTATTGACATCAAGGATATAGCTGCGTTCATCAAACTTTCTGGTTGGTTTTCCAAGAGTGGGGTAGTCGTGCTTCTGATGAGCAGCCCTTGTGCTGACCAACTTCTTCCTCCTCCCTGGTCTTGGTGGAACTTGGTCAGCATAGGGACTTCGTTCACCCGTGGCATCACAATGGGCTGCTATGTGCGCTCAAGTGAGCTTTGTGACATGATAAAAGCTACCACTACGACCTGTGTACCTATGTACTTCCATCGAGGGTTTATTAAACTTCTAAGAGATTTTAGGATTAGTAAGGACTCTGATAACGTGCAATTTGCTCGTTACGGAAGTAAGGACATTACTCTTTGCTAATTAAACCATCTTACATTGCAGAGTTGCTTTTAGAGGACACGTGACGTCACGCTGTCTTTAAGTTTTTATTTTTTCCGAATTTTTTTCTCCTCGCATTTCAAAAGATTTCGTTTATCATCGTACAGATCTCACGTTTTATTGCTTTTTATTGAATCATTCATTAACTTAATATGTTATGTTTAGGATTTTCCTTTTACATTCTGAGTATTCCTTCCTTTTTTTTTTGCCTTGTTTTGAAATCTGCCACAATTTGAGGCAAGAAGTTATGCCGTACAATGCAAGAGTTTTCGTTTACAGACACGTTCCTGGTTATGGAGAATGAGTATCGTAAAATGAAATATCAAAACTGATATCATAACTGAACAATACTGCTTGCTTTCCTATCAAATGTTAAGACAATAACGTCATAATCAAACAAAAAAACAACAACAACAATAGCAATAGCAACAGCAACATCATAATCTTTTCTTCATTTAAATAAGTGTACAATACATGACTCCAAGTAAACCACTGGTGAGATGAGGTTCAATCCTCCTGTGCTGCTGTCTCAGTTTAGGGGGTAAAAATTTTTTTTGTTTAGCTTTCGGTTATAACATCTCTTTTTTCAAGACTGTCATGTCATTCTTATTCTTCCTCTCTCTCTCCCTCTCTCTCTCCCTATCTCTCTGCCTCTCTTTTGAACAGTTTGAGTTTCAGTTTTTAATTGAAGCCGGCCTGTGTTAGCCCGAGAAGATGCAAAAATAATTCGATCCTGGTTAGTTTGCCTTTCAAAAAATCTTCTTATAAAATTGTTGCTATTGTTGTTCTAATTGTTGTTGTTGTTGTTTCTTTTTTTATACAAAATTTAAGTCTTTTTGCCTGTGAAAGGAAGAAGTTGTCGACCTTCCTTCAAATATTTGTTTTGTTTTGTTGTTCAATTTTGTTCTTTTGACTGGACGTTGTTAATGTTTGCAGCACGAAAAATTTGTTGTTGCTGTTGCTGCTTTCAAGTCAAAGTCAAAACAATCGAAAAAATTAAACACGAAACAAAAGCAGCCAAAAAAAAACTCTCTTTCTGTTGTTATTTATAGAACGAACGGAAGGAAACATACCAGCAGCTAGCTTAGCATAGAGGAAAGAGGGTTAGGCCAAACGGACGGAAGGAAATCAGGCTTATAGCCATAAACTTTTATGCAAACTTCATGTCAAAATGCCAAACAAATGAGTGAAAACAAAAAAAAAAAAAACAACCAAACAACAGCGAAAAATGAGTTAAAAACCCCCCATTATGTTGGCCTTTTTTTGCAGTTGCTTTCTTCATTGTTTTAAAATTTCATTTCAACAGCAAAAATAATGAAAATGGCATTAAAAATAATGGAAGAAAAACTAACAACAAAAAAAAAACAACACTTGAAAGAATAATTTTGATTACTCAACTATCAAATGGGATATTGTTTGTAAAATTTTTTTATTTTTCTCCTTTTGGATAAGAGGCCTATTTACCAACTTATAAAAATTTGTAAAATATTTCTTAATTGACCATTAACTGAATGGAAATAAGAAGCACATTTAAAAGTGAACTTCTCACGCAATAAATGTTTGTTTTAAATTTTATGATTGTGGACCTATTTATTGAGAAATAATTGGTGTCAGGTTGTTGGACGCTGACGAAATGAAATGAGATTTCTTCACGCCTTTTAGATGACTACTGTCTAAAGTAAATTTATTTGTGAAAGTCGATTAAAAATGCATGTAATCGACCAAAAAAAATGCAAGTCATCGACCAAAAAAATGCAAGTCTTCGTTGAAAAAGAAAAAAAGAAACCAAAATGAAAGTCATCGACCATCTTCGTTGGAAAAGAAAAAACAAAATAAACCAAAATGAAAGTCATCGATCAAAAAATGCAAGTCATCGACCAAAAAAATGCAAGTCTTCGTTGAAAAAGAAAAAAAAAGAAACCAAAATGCAAGTCATCGACCATAAAAATGCAAGTCTTCGTTGAAAACGAAAAAAAAAGAAACCAAAATGAAAGTCATCGACCAAAAAATCCAAGTCAACGAACAAAAATGCAATTCATCGACCAAAAAAAAACTGCAAGTGATCGATTAAAAAATGCATGTCATCGACCAAAAAAGATGCAATTCATCGACAAAAAAATGCAAGTTATCGACACAAAAAATGCAAGTCATCGACACAGTAAATAGAAGCGATCCACAAAAAATGCAATTCATCGACCAAACAAATGCAAGTCTTCGTTGAAAAAGAGAAAAGAGAAACCAAAATGAAAGTCACCGACCAAAAAATCCAAGTCAACGAACAAAAATGCAAGTCATCGACCAAAAAAAAAAATGCAAGTTATCGACCAAAAAAACTGCAAGTGATCGATAAAAAAAATACAAGTTATCGACCAAAAAAACTGCAAGTGATCGACCAAAAAAGACAAGTCATCGGCCAAAAAACCATACAAGCCATCGACCAACAATGTGCAAGTTATCGCTCAAAAAAATGCAAGTCTTCGACAAAAAAAAAAAAAAAATGCATGTCATCAACCAAAAAACATGCAATTCATCGACCAACAAATACAAGTCATCGGCCAAAAAAAAAAAAAAATACAAGTAATCGACCAAAAAAATGCAAGTTATTGACACAAAAAATTTAAGACATCGACACAGTAAGTAGAAGCGATTCACAAAAAAGCAAGTCATCGACAAAAAGTCTGCAATGCAAGCATTTTTCCCTGTTAATATAGAAAACTTTTTATTGTTCATTTGAAGAAAACAATTACATTCGTCGGCTATATCTCCGGTTCCAAGTAAAGGACGATTGTAATGAAAACTGTATTCGAATCCTTGATACCGTGGCTATACAGCCCGCTAGTCCACTACTTCCCTCACAAGTAAATTTTTATCAGAATTAGGGCTATTTGCATACATATATAGAAATCTTTCTTTTTTCTACATTTGAAGAAAAGAATTAGCCCCGCCGGTTATATCTTTGGTCGGTAGGGTTACCCGCCCGTAATAAAAACTGGTTTGGGATCCTTCGTGCAATAGCTATCCAGCTCACTAGGGCCAAAAGCCGCATCTGTTTAAATTTTATCGAATTTTACACCATTTTATGGTGGGCATACATATAATGTGCAGTAATTTCTTCTGGATCATGCCTGTCAAGACTCAATAGCTTGCTCTTTCTTTCCTTCTACAGAGAAATTTGTAATATTCTGGATATTCTGCAAAATGGACAGTAAGACCACCTAAGTTTCATTCCTATTTCGTAGAGAACTTCAAACTTGTGAGTTCTAAGCGGTATCTTTAAAAATTTCTCAAATTTCTCAGTGTCAGTGACAACTAGAGACCGTCGTTATCTTGTAGAAGACATGCCTGAAATTACGTCTAAGCTATCGGAAAGCTGGATCGTCATAAATAAGAAAACGGGATTCAATGGCCACGCCCACTTTTATATAAACTCAGGACGTTTATGATGTCGTTGGTTTCTTAAATTGTTGACTGTGATTGTTTTTTTCTTCACAAATACAAATCAATTCGTTGCCTATAATTGCTTGCGAAGAAAACAATTTCTTTCGTTTTTTTTTTGGTAATTTCCTCAAAGAAAACAGAAATGAAATCCCCATTTAAAGACCATCAACTTGAAAATGTTTGTTTCTGTCAATTTCACTAACACAACACAAGCTTGAAAACGTAAAACGGAACCCTGGTTAAGGACATATTAGAGAGAGAGAGAGAGAGAGAGAGAGAGATGTTTTAAACCCTGTAGCAAGGACATAAAGAGAGTAGTATTTACCTTCCATTATTCCTTCTTAAATGCCACTTGCATTTCGAAATAAAAATTTTCAGTAGAAAAAAAAGCGGAAAGAAAATGCACGAATGTTGTACTCCTTAAGACCAAGCTCCATCTCTCTCTCACTCTCTTTCTTCGTGAATGTTGTGCTGGTCCTTACACAACTTTTTCACTAATGCCTGCCGTTCTTTTATATTCTTTGTTTCCTTAAGAATAGTAGTGGTGGCAGACTCTTTCGCTTAATGTCCTGTTCGTTTGTGTACGTTTGTGTGGATTTTTTAAGACTTTGAAAGTCTTACAAACTAAACAATAATTTGATTTGTTGTTGTTGTTGCTGGTTATTAAAGTTAAGATCCTTGCCCATTGTCAGGAGTAGTAGTAGATGGCTTCTAAATGTGTCGTCCTGTTTTTATTTCATTTCATTTTTTTCTGTGTCCTTTCTTATATTTGCTTCACTATTTTTCGGTTTTACTTTGTTTAAGTTTTTCTTGTTTTGGTACTTTTTTTTGTTAGTTTTGTTTTGTTTAGAAGGACTTAAAAATACAATAATGTTAAGCAGTAGTGCGGAAAATAAAATCAACAAGCAATTATCGCACTCTGTTTCCTGTTTCTGCTTTTCATTTTTTTCTAAAAAAAGAAAAAGAAAATAAAATTGAAAAAAGTACCAAATTAGAGGGAAAAATACCAAGTAAGAGATTTTTAATGTGTTTGGTGGGGTGTTAAAGGTCGCTTAAAATGTCTAGAATTATAGTAAGAAATTAACAAGAATTTTTTTTTCACAAAACAGCTCTTAGGGAAATCCATTAGAGATCCTTGAGGGCTATGAAAAGGTACTTTTAATCATTATTGGTTCTAAAAGTGATTTGAAAAAATGTTATACGATCACAAGCATATTTCAAACACAAGTTTATTTCAAACAAAAGCATATTATAAAAAAAAACTAAAAAGGTACTAAAAAAGTACTAAAAAAAGTACCATGAGCGTTTATTGGTTTGAAACGTTCCTGATAGAAGTGAAGCCTAGAAATAACGTACTATTTGACATAAAGCACCTCTATGAACCAAACATGGCAATAAAAGTACCAAAAAAAGTACCAAATTAAATAGAAATAGATTTCTGAAAGTGATTCGAAAAAATGTTATACGATCGCAAGTATATTTCAAACACAAGCATATTATAAAAAAGTACTAAAAAAGGATACTAAAAAGTACTAAAAAAAAGTACCAAGTTGCATAGAAGTGATTCAAAACAAATTTGTAGAGCGTTTATTGGTATGAAACGTTCCTGACAGACGTGAAGCCTAAAAATAACGAACTGTTTGACATAAAGCACCTCTATGAACCAAACAGGGCAAGAAAAGTACCAAAAAAAGGTACCAAATTAAATAGAAATAGACTTCTGAAAGTGATTTGAAAAATGTTATACGATCGCAAGTATATTTCAAACACAAGCATATTAAAAAAGTACCAAAAAAGATACAAAAAAAGTACTAAAATAGTACCAAAATGCACCGAAATAATCCAAAACAAATTTGTAGAGCGTTCATTAGTACGAAACGTTCCTGATAGAAGTGAAGCCTAAAAATAACGTACTGTTCGACATAAAGCACCTCTATGAAACTAAAAGGGCAAGGAAAGTACCAAAAAAGGTACCAAATTATATAGAAATAGACTTCAGAAAAGATTTTTTGTGCTACATTGTAAAAAATTTCCTGAAATACATGGGGCCCTGTCGTTGTGGAGCTCATACGGCTCATTGTTGGTTCCAACTCTTCCACCTCATGCTGCACCAAAGATCTTGTGTAGAAATATTCCCTCAAATACTCGCAAAGCAGAAGCAGCATTTGTCTCATGTATCTGCGCCATAGAAAAGCACGAGAAAAATTATTGGCTTGTACAGCGTTAGTACGTGAGAGGACCTTACTACTCAAGTGCTAATCGAGCCGATAGTAGCACTTGTTGCCAAGAGAGGTACACTTGATCATGGTACACTTGATCATGGTACACTTGATCATGGTACACTTGATCACTAACATAATTTTCTTAGATTTCAGCGGAACGCAGGTAAATAAATTCCTTGAAGATTGTGTTGTCAGCCTTAAACTGAAATTTGATACGCCATGCAACCCTTCTTTTCGACAACAACGCCTCGTTTGGACTTCATTTGTTGCCAGACCCTTGTTGGTGGATTACAGTGGCATAGCATCCCTTTTGGCAAGCAGGTAATTAGAAACTGTTGTGGAAAACATGGCCATTGCGATGAAGTCTAGACTGAAGTCTTAAGATAAGGGCTCGATTGCTTTGGAATCTTACACGGTATCAGTTCCATCTTTGTGGTCAAAATTCCATTTTATAAGGCAAATCAAATTTTGTAGCATACTTTCAAGCATGAAATTAATTACTTACATACGTTTGGTCTGCAAACTTTGTCCAAAGCTAAGTTTTGCTGGATTTTAAGATTTTTAAAGCAAACATAAATTTGTAGCATACTTTCAGGCTCTCTTCGTTATGAAAAAATGTATCGATTTTCCCTTCCAATTTATCTAAAAGCAAATGTAAGTTTACAAAGTCATAAAATCTTCAAAAGAATTACTAGTTCGATGCCATTATTAAACTTAACTTCTTTCATTTAAAGCTTCAAAGTATGCTTTCATTTACAAAAATACAATTTCAGCTTAAATGTTTTGCCATACTTTTAGGATTTTTGTGTAATAAAAACTTTGTTGCATAGTTTACGGCGCCTGTTTCAAAACTTGCTCTCTCTTAGCAATTTCCCAAGATTTTTATTATTTTAATTTTCTTCATATTCTTTGTAGTTTCCCTCTCCCCCCATTCATTCAGATTACTTAAACAAAATTAAAGTTTTCTGCTCTACCATTAAGGATTTAAACAAGTTACGTACGCTTGGTGTTTTTTTTTTCATCCTAGAGTGCTTCCGCCAGTTGGACTGTGCGTCTGTCGGTCGGCCGCTTGTTCTAACACTTGTTTGTTTGCTTGTGCAATGGCTATGATTTAAAACAATCAAAATTTATGTCAAGTCATTCACTTACGCTTTATTTCCGTTACGATTTCAGTTTTAAACGGCACACTACACATTCTGATAACAATGAATGCAACCCTCGCTCTTAACAGCCAGGCAGAGGGGGAAAGGGCAGAGCAGCATTTCATTGTTTACATGAATGGTTGATTTAACTAAATGGTGACTTTTGAAGGGATCTCCTTTCCCTCCCTTCATCCAGCAGTTGTTGTCTGCCCCTTGTTAAAATGTAACACTTGCACCCCAAAAAAAAAAGAAAGGTGAACTTCCTTTTAAGCTGCCAGCCAGGGAAATATAAGGGAGTGGTGTTTAGCTTAAAAAAAGGGAAAATTGCATTTTTATAAGCCAACAAATATATTCCAGAGCATAGCGTCGAAGAAGAAGATATTGGGTGTGAGGGGACTTTCCTCTGGAACTCCTCTTAAGCAATAAATTCAACTCAACTCGACTACTGTAAGCCAAAAGATAAAATGATCCCCCATAAAAATATTCTCTTTGTTCTCTTACCCCTCCCCCCTCGTCCACCTCGCATACCCTATGTCACCCATTAAGAATAGAATTTCCTCTTCGAGTTCCATGTCAAATGGAGGGTGTTTACAAGGATTTCAATCATTTTTATGAGTTTTTCTTTGCTTTTTTTTTGTTACTGTTTTCCTAAAGAATTTGTTCTTGCTTAAATGTATACTTTTCAGTTCATAATGTTACCAAGTCTTATAGAAGAAGGTGGCCAAAGTATACGGCAGGGGCGGAGGGGTTAGAAGAAAAAGTGCAAATTATACACTCAATGGCTAAAACCCCTAAAGGTGTTCATCTGTTCTTGGGTGAAATTTTTTCTTTTTTTTTATTCATTTTCCTCCTTCAAAAGGTGTGTGTATTTCATTCGTTTTCTTCATTTTTTTTTGCATTTTTCTATTGTTACTGTTAGTGTTGCTGATTACGTTTATAAATGTTGCCATTGTTGCTGTTATTGTTGTTGTTGTTGTTATTAGTATGACTGGTAGATGCGAAGAAGTAGGAAGACTTATGATGAGGATGCCACGAAAAGAGCGTAAATTTAGCTTTTGACTGCTACAAATAATAGCGAGAAGGGGAGACACTCAAAAAAAATTTCAAATTTAATAGTAAAAAATTATTGTTATCGAACAATTTTGTTATGGAAAATTGTTGTTGTCGAATAGTTTTCCATAGAAAATTGTTGTTATCGAAAAGTTTTCCATAAAAAATTGTTGTTATTGAAACATTTTATACAGAAAATTATTGTTATCGAAACATTTTCTATGGAAAATTCTTGTTATCGAAACATTGTCTATAGAAAATTTTTGTTATCGAATTACTTTCGATAGAAAATCATTGTTATAGAAAAATTTTCTATAGAAATTTATTGTTATCGATTTATTTTCTATAGACAATTATTGTTATCGATTCATTTTCTATAGAAAATTATTTATTTATTTATTTTTCTTAGAAAATTTTGTTATCGATATATTTTCTATAGAAAATTAGTGTTATCGATTTATTTTCTATAGAAAATTAGTGTTATCGATTTATTTTCTATAGAAAATTATTTATTTATTTATTTTTCTTAGAAAATTTTGTTATCGATATATTTTCTATAGAAAATTTATTGTTATCGATTTATTTTCTATAGACAATTATTGTTATCGATTCATTTTCTATAGAAAATTATTTATTTATTTATTTTTCTTAGAAAATTTTGTTATCGATATATTTTCTATAGAAAATTATTGTTTTTGAAAAATTTTCTATAGAAAATTATTGTTATCGATTTATTTTCTATAGAAAATTATTATTATCGGTTTATTTTCCATAAATAATTATTGTTATCGATTTATTTTCCACAGAAAATTAGTGTTATCGATTTATTTTCTATAGAAAATTATTGTTGTCGATATATTTTCCTTAGAAAATTATTGTCATCGATTCATTTTCTATAGCAAATTATTGTTATCGATTTATTTTCTGCAGAAAATTACTGTTATCGATTTTTTTTCTATAGGAAATTATTGTTATCGATTTATTTTCCTTAGAAAAATATTGTTATCGAAAAATTTTCTATAGAAAATTAATGTTATCGAAAATTTTTTTATAGAAAATTTATGTTATCGAAAATTTTTTTTGTAGACAATCGAATTGCTTTCGATAGAAAATCATTGTTATCGAAAAATTTTCTATAGAAATTTATTGTTATCGATTTATTTTCTATAGAAAATTATTGTTATCGATTTATTTTCTATAGAAAATTATTGTTATCGATTTATTTTCTATAGAAAATTATTGTTATCGATTTATTTTCTATAGAAAATTATTGTTATCGTTTTATTATCTATAGAAAAGTATTGTTATCGTTTTATTATCTATAGAAAATTATTGTTATCGATTTATTTTCTATAGAAAATTATTTATTTATTTATTTTTCTTAGAAAAATATTGTTATCGAAAAATTTTCTATGTTATCGAATTACTTTGGATATAAAATCTTGTTATCGATTTATTTTCTAGAGAAAATTATTATTTTCAATTTATTTTCTATAGAAAATTATTATTTTCAATTTATTTTCTATAGAAAATTATTGTTATCGATTTATTTTCTATAGAAAATTATTGTTATCGAAAAATTTTCTATAGAAAATTATTGTTATCGAAAAATTTTCTATAGAAAATTATTGCTATCGATTTATTTTCTACAGAAAATTATTGTTATCGATTTATTTTCATTAGAAAATTAGTGTTATCGATTTATTTTCCATAGAAAATTAATGTTTTCGATTTATTTTCTATAGAAAATTATTGTTATCGAAAAATTTTCTGTAGAAAATTGATGTTATCGATTTATTTTCTACAGCAAATTATCGCAATCGATTTATTTTCTGTAGAAAATTATCGCTATCGATTTATTTTCTCTATGGAAATTGCTGTTATCAATAGATTTTCTGTAGAACATTCTTGTTAGAGATAAATTTTCTATAGAAAATTTATGTTATCGGCAGATCTTCTATTGAAAATTTTTGTTATCGACAGATCTTCTATTGAAAATTTTTGTTATTGAAAAATTTTCTATTGAAAATTTTTGTTATTGAAAAATTTTCTATTGAAAATTTTTGTTATCGAAAAATTTTCTACACAAAATTGATGTTATCGAAAAATTTTCTATGGAAAATGGATGTTATCGAAATTTTTTTATGGAAAACACACTAATTTTGATTAACTGCTTTTGAGATTGTTATCAGATGTTTGAGAGTGTTGTTTGTTTTTCTGTGAGATGAGAGGTTAATGTTTAGGAAAGTTTAAGGTTTTTACGAATTATTTTCTCTGTGAGTATTTTCTTTGATTTGGTAACATTTTTCCCAGCAACTTTCTTTCTTTATTGTATTCCCTTTATTTTCGCCAAGCATTTCTTTACTTATTTTGATAATGCGAATGTTGATTTGTTAAGGAAATGAAATAAAGTGGATTTCTTTTGTAATATTTTCTTCTCTTTTATTTTTGTAATTGTTGCTGTTGTTGCTTTTTATAGTCTTTTTGAACTTTTTGTAACGATTTTGTTTAAAAAGTTTGAGGGGGGAGGACACTACATGAAGAAAAATATTCTGTTTCTCGCATTGACTTTCTTGCAACATTAAAAATGCTTTGGAATGCGTGAGTTTGTGTCAGTGAACCATAAAGATTTGAAATGCGTTTTCAGCATAAATTCTGTTGAAGTTTTCTTATGTTGTTTTTTCCTCTGATTTTTTTTTCTTGTAGTTGTTAAAGAACAAATAGGAGTTTTGTTGTATCAAATAACCAACTTCTAGTTACGAAGTAAGCTATGCGAAGGCATAGGGAGTTGGAGTAGGAGTGAAGGAAAACATTTCTTTTGTTTGGCTTTAATTCTTGACTGTGTAGCAGCTCCCTTTGCTTTAGTTCCACGAGAAGAATTTCATTTTCATTTTCATTTTTTCACATTTGCTTCATTCATTGTAAATATTACATTCATTTACAATTCTAATAAACGCTCCTCCTTTTCTTTTCTTTTCTTTTTCTGGGCATTACTTGTCTTCCTATAATTTTTCTTACAATTTCATCTTTATCATCGTCATCGTCATCATCATCATCACCGTCATCGTCATCGTCATCGTCATCGTCAGCATAGTTAGAGCAGCAGCAGCCGTTTGGAATACACTTTTTCAGGGAATATTTTTCTATACGTTGCCATACAGAGGAATTTTATTAAATTTTTTTCTTCTTTTTCTTTCGTTCAGATATTCATTCCCTTGATCGTTTCTTCTACTCAATTTCCATTTTTTATTACGTATTTTTCTTCTCCTTCTCTCCAATTCAAATGAAAATGCGTTGCTGTTTTCCCTTAAATTTTCTTTAGAATTTCTTGCAAGACTCTGTTCTTCTACAATGCCCAACACAAGATGATGATGTTGGAATAAATAAATGAATGAATGCATGAACGAATGAATGAATGAATGACTGAATGAATGAGTGAGTCAATGAATGACTGAATGAAATGAGCGAACGAAATGAATTTCGACAAATGTTGCATAAAATGCAGTTTTAATCATAAATGATTTCGTTTCTTGCTTCTCCTGCTTTTATCTCTGAATTCCTTAGCAATTCAAGATGAATTACGATGTCTTTAATGAAATAAAGAAAAGCAAATTAAATGAAAATGCCTCAGAGCGTATTCGGCAGAGAAATACAAGGGGGGAGGGGAAGAGAAAGAGAATTTTATAAGGAATATTGGTTTTATTTTCTAAAATACATTGCAGAAACGCGCACAACAATAAAGAGAAGAATACTTTAATTAGTTTGAAATTAAAAACTTAAAGGCGTTTGTTTCTTCCTTTGGAGCCTTTCCATTTATGGTGTCTTAACTACTAGACTACTCCCTAGAGTTTCGTTTTAATTCAAATGAATTTAAGATTAACAGAGAAATTTAAGGAAGAAATAATCTTCCACGTATTTTAGTCGACATTTCATCAGAGCAGTATACATGAATAAAAGACTTAGCATCTCATGTTTTCAGACATGCAGCCCATCGTAATCTAATGAAGTGTCTTCTGAAATGTATCTGGTCTTTAGCACTGCTTTCCATTCGTCATTTCTATTTATACACTTTGTAATGAGCGACCCCTACATCTGTTGACGAACACCAATTTCCCTACTGTTTCAATAGGATCCTTGTCGGTACAGAATAAGTGATGCTTCAGAAATCACAATAAAAATGCTAAAAGAAACCAGCCTTTCTCCCCTTGAAATGGCGATCCCATAAAAGGAGGACATCATATTATGATAGGAAACGCTGCATTAGAATAGTTCAAGGTGTTTAAAGGTTGTGGTGGTTAGGGATAAGTGATGCGATGTGAATAGCTTCTATAACCGAATTGGAAACAATTTTCTTTATCCAAGCGATGGAGATACGGATTAAATATGAGCTCTTACGTCATATTGTCGTTAAGCTATGGGGGATAGAACAGCCAGAGCCACAAATCATAACACCGAAGTATAATTGCGACTCTGTAAGCATTCTCACTTGATGCACATTTACTCGACAGACTACCGAAAATATCAACCAATTGGAACACAATAACATCGGAACGACTTTCTTGGTCAAACAGGCCATAGAAAATATCGAACATTTTCAGTAGAAAATATTGAAAATGTTCAGTAAAAGATATCGAAAATCCTCAGTAAAAATTATCGAAAATTTTCAGTAAAACATATCAAAAATCCTAAGAATAAAAAATATCGAAAATTTTTAGTACAAATTATCGAAAATTTTCAGTACAAATTATCCAAAATTTTTAGTACAAATTATCCAAAATTTTTAGTACAAAGTATCGAAAATTTTTAGTACAAATTATCGAAAAATTTTAGTACAAATTATCGAAAAATTTTAGTACAAATTATCGAAAAATTTTAGTACAAATTATCGAAAACTTTTATTACAAATTATCGAAAACTTTTAGTACAAATTATCGAAAACTTTTAGTACAAATTATCGAAAAATTTTAGTACAAATTATCGAAAAATTTTAGAACAAATTATGGAAAATATTCAGTTAAAAATATCAAAAATCCTGGAATAAAAAATATCGAAAATTGTCAATAGAATACATTGAAAATCCTCACTAAAAAATATCGAAAATATTCAGTAAAGCATATCGAAAATATTTAATAAAAATATCGAAAATTCTCAATAGAAAATATTGAAAATCCTCACTAAAAATTATCGAAAATTTATAGTAAAACATATCGAAAATATTGAATAAAAAATATCGCAAAATTTCAATAGAAACAATTGAAAATGTTTATAAAATTATTGAAAATTTTCTTCGAAGACGGAGCATTGAAAATATCGAAAATTTTTAGTAGAAAGCATCAAAAACTTTCAGGAGAAAATATTGAAAAATTTTCAATAGAAAATAACTCAAAAAATATTGAAAAATCTCAATAGTGAATGTCGAGAATGTTCAATAAGAAATATCGAACTTCTCAATAGAAAAAGTTTTGTGTAGAAAACATTAAAAATTTTCACTAAAACATATCAAAAATATTGAATAAAAAATATCGCAAAATTTCAATAGAAACAATTGAAAATGTTTATAAAATTATTGAAAATTTTCTTCGAAGACGGAGCATTGAAAATATCGAAAATTTTTAGTAGAAAGCATCAAAAACTTTCAGGAGAAAATATTGAAAAATTTTCAATAGAAAATAACTCAAAAAATATTGAAAAATCTCAATAGTGAATGTCGAGAATGTTCAATAAGAAATATCGAACTTCTCAATAGAAAAAGTTTTGTGTAGAAAACATTAAAAATTTTCACTAAAACATATCAAAAATATTGAATAAAAAATATCGCAAAATTTCAATAGAAACTATTGGAAATGTTTATAAAATTATCGAAAATTTCCGCGGAAAATTTCGAAAAATTTTCAGAAGCAAATTCCGAAGACGGAGCATTGAAAATATCGAAAATTTTTAGTAGAAACCAACGAAAATTGGCAGTAGAAAATATTGAAAAATCTCAATATAAAATATTGAAAATCCTCACTAAAAAATATTGAAAATTTGTAGTACAAATTATCGAAAATTTTCAGTAAAAAATATCGAAAATACTGATAAAAATTTTGAAAATATTCGTTTAAAATATCGAAAATTATAAATAGAAAATATTGAAAACCCTCACTAAAAAAATTTAAAATTTTTAGTACAAATTATCGAAAATATTCAGCGAAAAATATCGAAAATATTCATCAGAAAAATTCAGTCGAAAATATTGAAAATCCTCAGTAAAAATTCTCGAAAATTTTCAGTAAAAAATATCGAAAATCCTGAAATAAAAAATATCGAAAATATTCAATAAAAATATCGAATATTTTCAATAGAAAATATCGAAAATGTTCAGTAAAAAATATCGAAAATCCTAAGAATAAAAAATTTCGAAAATTCTCAATAGAAAATATTAAAAATCCTCAGTAAAAAATATCGAAAATTTTTAGTACAAATTATCGAAAATTTTTAGTAAAACATATCGAAAATATTGAATAAAAAATATCGAAAATATTCAATAAAAAATATCGCAAATTCTCAATAGAAAATATTGAAAATCCTCACTAAGAAATATGGAAAATTTTTGGTACAAATTATCGAAAATTTTCAGTTAAAAATACCGAAGATATGGAATAAAAAATATCGGAAAAATTTAGTAAAAAATTTCGAAAATTTTCAGTAAAAAATATCAAAAATTTTCGATAGAAAATATTGAAAAATTTCCAATAAAAAATACCGCAAACGGACCATTGAAAAATTCAAAAATTTTGTGTAGAAAATATCGAAAATTCTCAATCAAAAATACATCGAAATTTTTCAATATAAAATATATAAAAAAATTTTCAGAGAAAAATATCGTAAATTTTCAATAGAAAATACTACAAATTTCCAACATTAAATATCGTAAGTTTTCAGTATAAAATATCGAAAAATTTACTACGGGAGACCATACGAAATATTTGCTATCGAAAAATGTTTTTTAAAAAATATTTTAAATATTTGTTATCGAATAGTTTTGTATGAAAAGTGATTGTTATCGAAAATATTTCTATAGAAAATGTATTTTATCGAAAAGTTTGCTATAAAAAATTGTTTTTATCACAAAAACTTTCTTTATAAGGTTAATGTTATCGTAAAAATTTTTTTTGTTATCGAAAAATATTCCTAGAAAATATTTGCTTTTAATACTTTAAATATAAAACAAAGATATTCATTCTACGCGTTATTTTTTATTGCTTTACTTTACTGATTGTATTTTCAGTAAATTCAGCACAAATATTGTATGACTTCAGCGAAAAAAATTTTGTTTTTTTTTTTAATAAAACTGGTATCGAGCTGTAGTCGGTACAGAGTCTATTTGTGTTACTTTTTTCCTCAAATTTTTTGTGTAAAAGTTAACACACACACACACACACACACACAAATAAACAAAAATTTTTTTATTCCTTTAACATCCCCTTTTTCACATATTCTCACTCTAACTATCCTGTCTGTTAAATTGTATGGCAGAGCGTTTGATAGGGAGGGGGGTTGGGAAGAGGGTAGGAGTTGTTTTAAGTTTTTAGTTAAGCATTGTTGTAGTTGTTTTTGACAAGCTCAAATATTCGTTGAAGCATTTCCGTTTGCAGGAAATTGAATTGCGCGAACACGCGAAATTACATCATTTTAAGCGAAAACGATGTTGCCACCAACGCCAACAGTACACCCGTCCTGGCTCCCACCAACATTTACGCTCCCATTCGAACTGACACACACAACAACTTCGACAAGAAGAACCCAAAAACGTCAGCATGAATGCATAAAAAATTTTGGAAATTTTTTTTTTTTTTAAATGAAAAACAAATGAAAACCAGGCAAGAACATCTAACGATAGATTACTTTTCAGAGTTCCCGTTCTGTTCTGTTGATATTGCTGTTGTTGGTTGGTTGTTGTTGTTGCTGTTGTTGTAACAAAAACTCAAATTTCAAGTTGCAACAAAAAATAGTTTGATTGCATAGAGTTTGTAGGCAAAAGAGAGTCAGAGATAGTGGGAGAAGAGCAGGTTGTTGTGTGAGCTTTGTTTGTCTATTTAAAGTTGAATTGTTGTTTGTCTATGTGTAGGTAAATGGTGCACTGGTACTGCCAGTTTTCAACAACAACAACAACAACAGCAACAAGAAAAAAGTAAAAATGAATTGCAAACCAAACGAAATGAGAAATAAACGCAACAAAACGAAGGAAATCAGATTAAATAACTAAAAATCTAGATGAGGATTATAATCATCATGATGATCATAAGAATGATGAAGGCAGAGCCAGAGAGAGATTTAAATTTAATAAAGTTATTTTAAATTCATTACACCAGAGAATGATTGAAAAATCAAAAAAAATGTTGCATACTTTTAGGTTGCTCATGAGAAATTAATTGAATGATTGATGATGGACGCAAAATTTAGAACAAAACTAAAGACATTTTTGGAAGTACGTGTGGTTACTAATATTTCTTTCATGCTTCCTCCGATTGAGATTTATTAAACAGGAGGAAAATTAAAACACAAAAATGTAGCAGACTTTTAGGTTACTAATGAAAAATTAATTGACTGATGACAGAGACAAATGTAGATCTATTTTAGAAATGGCAGTTTGGAAGTATGTGTGGTTACTAAAATTCCGATCGAGATTTATTACCCAGAATTAATTGACTGATGACAGAGACAAATTTAGAACAATTCTAGAGGCACAGTAGAAGTACGTGTGGTTACTAAAATTCCTTTGATGGTTCCTCTGATCGAGATTTATTACCCAGAAGGAAGATTGCAAAACAAAAAATGTTGCATACTTTTAAGTTACTTAGGAAAAATTAATTGAGTGATAAGAGACCCGAATTTAGAATAATTCTAGAGACAGATTGGAAGCACATGTGATTACTAATATTCCTTTGATGGTTCCTCCAATCGAGATTTATTACCCAGAAGGAAGATTGGAAAATAAAATGTTGCATACTTTTAGGTTGCTCATGAGAAATTAATTGACTGATGACAGAGGCAAATTTAGAATAATTCTAGAGGCATTTTTGGAGGTACTTGTGGTTATTAGTATTTCTTTGATTGTTTCGTCCTTTGCGATAGAGATTGGCACAAAGGCCTTCTACTTCCATACGCTTATTGCCGTAAATCTGAATCCACATCCAACATTACATATATCGCTGGCGTAGACTTTCGTCTTGAAGACACCTGCGAGTTGTCTCACGAATATTTCAATATTTCCGATATCTTTCCTCGACCTGTAGGTCGACCAAATGCTCATTCAGTCTTGAAACTTGCTTTATTTGCGTAGCATTCTCCAAAATCATAAGACTTTCAGGAAGTTCAGGGGACATCTGACGGATTTCTTGTTCAATTGGCCATTACAACGCTTTAGTCAGGATTAAAACCTAGGTTCTCACACCACTTATGTTGTGTACGTCAACTTGTATACATGAGTGGCGGGACCTACAGTTTAAAGTCAATTTGGAAAGCCGATTTTTTTTTTGAGAAACTTTCCATGGCAACTTTATTTAATCTCTGAATTTTTGCTAGAAATCTGCTGAGAGGAAGTCGCCTAAGAAATATTTTTCACATCTTTGTTTTGATGTCTGACCTGGGGCTTAAATCGAAACATCACGCCTAACGGCGACTTTTTATCCGTCTCCCTTTTCTCACTTTCTTCTCCCTTTATTCTAACTATAGCGCTGATCCTCAATACCATCTGCAACGGGCTTACAATGAACACATGCCAGTAGCACCGTTGCCATCCATTGTACCTTTTTCAACTCCTTCTAGGCAGTCTTCCAACTTGTTCTCTCCGTTCAAACAAAAGGCTACTTAGGTCGCGACAGGCAGATGTCATGGACGCTTTCCCAAGTGAATTAATTCTGGAGCAATCCCACATGTTCTTTAACAGTAGATATCTGATCACTGAAGCATTGGCTTTTAAACTATTTACCGCCCAATTCAGAACAAAACTTTCCTTAAAATTTCTAATAAAAAGTTTTCTCTGTGAAAAGAATCTAATTTTTGAGGGAACCTCCACTCTATGTATACCGTATTCGCTTAATTTTTCCTAGATATGTTAGAGTGTGTGTGTTTATCTCGTTTATTTGCTGTCGAAAAGTTTTTCCATCGTTTTTTTTTGTGTTTTTCGCTGGCAAAATAATAAAAAGTTTATCATGTTTTTGTTGTTTTTGGAACATTTCTCAACAAAATAGTTTTCGTAGGTAAAAACACAAGCAACTGAGAAAAAAGCCACCGAAAGAAATAGTTTTTCCATCTCCCTCCATCTCCCTCTCTCTGGTTTTTGTAAGTTTTAACGGCAGACACAGAGAGACTGTGTACGGATTTGTTAAAACGTGAAATTCCAATGGAAAAATTGTCATCACGAATCAGTAGCAACAACATCACCATCACCACCAACACCACCACCACCACCACCACCAATGCTTAAATTCTTCCCGGGGTAAAAATTTAAATATTCCACTTGTAAGCTTGTGTTTGTTTCGTTGTGTGTGTGTGCGTGTTTTGTGTGTGTACTATGTGTGTTTATTTATGGAAATCATTCGTTTATTTTTCTCTTTCGTGTCTCTTTTTGATTTCAAATTTGATGTTGAAATAGTTTTAGCCACCAACAATGTGTTTTTGTTGTAGTTTCTCTTCTAGTTGTTGTTGTTGCAAATTCGCATAAAAGTTATTTAATTGAGTCCGCCTCCGTTTTTGTGGATTTGTAGTCCTTTGTCTATAACCCCCCACCTGCTACTCCCTGGAACTTGTGTAAACTGCTACAGAAATAGAGGAAACGAATCCTGAATTTTAGTTTCAGTTCCTTTTTCGTTTACAAATCCTCTCTCATGAAATGAAAGTTTCAATGAAATTGCGTTTTTGCAAGGGTGGGCTTAGGTTTCATTCTGGTTATTGCCATACCATACCATGCCATGCCATCCATCTATGAATGCCAGTTAAAGGCTTCAAAGCCTTCTGTTTTTTTCTGGTGATGCCATCCAACTTAATTTCCAAGAATTTCCTCCCTTGCCTGTGTGTGCGTTTAACTCCTTTCTGTAGGTTCAAATTGTGTGTAAAAGTCTGTGAGATTTTTTTATTCTTTTCCCAGGTCTCCACATCGTCGTCATCTTCATCATTTGATCCCTTTTTTAATCGTCTTTTTTTGAACTTTTTTTTTGTTAAAAATTGAATCAAATTAAGCGATTTTAAACGTTAAAGTTGGTTTCCACTGGAATTGCGGCAATTACGGAAACTTTGATTTCTTTTCCTTCCTAATATTTTTTTTTTTTGGTTTTTTTGAGGGATTAGAGAAATTAGTTTAATTGTGGAAAAATTTTTGTTTCCAAAGAACGCAATGGAAGATTAGGCGGTCTTAGAAAAAATATGTTAACAATTTTTTGATTTTTAAATGAATTTTGTAAGTCTAAAATTATACTTCATAATATAAAAAAATCTGAAAATCTTAGAGTAAAATATGGAAACAATTTTTTGATTTTTAAACGAATTTTGTAAGCCTGAAAGTATACTTTATAATATAAAAATTTGAAAAAATGGTGCATACTTCAAGGCAATTAATTTTTTAAAATTTAATTTATGAACAAATCGCCTAATTTTAGGCTACGTTTGCATTTGGCTATCCAACTCCAAGGACTAGAGGTAATCACATCAAGCACGGAATGGAATCGGGTTAATTCCACCATTGGCTTGGGTATTTAGGGTCTATACTGAGAGATCGAACATAAATTGTGGCTATTCTTTAATCTCGTTGGAGGCTTAGAACACTGAAACTGCCGTTGTCTAGTATGTAGGGTTCAGATTTATTAGCTTAGACCACGTGGTTCAAATCATAGCTGAGGCACAACAAAAAAAAACGAAAAAAATATATTGCTTCAACGACTTCCCCTCAGCAGTTTTCTGGTAAAAATTCTGAGCATTAAAATGAAATTGTCATGAAAAATTTCTAAAAAATCTGTCTTTCGGTGTCGACTTTAAACAGTACGCCCGTCGCTCTTGGACAAAATTAACACACACAGCATTTTTGAAGTGAGAAACTTGGTTGTTATCCTGACTAAAGGGTTGTATTAACCAATTAAGTATGTAAGATACAAAAGAAGAATTATGGATCAAAGCTTGTAGGTGAACCCAAGATTCCACGTGAAAGGCCTTTAAGAGCTGTACAGCTTCCATTTCTTGTTCTTCATTACATTTAAAATACTGGGACAGGTTTTTTAAAGATTAAGGCCTTTATAGCCTTTATCTGAAAGGAAATATGAAAACCTACAAAAAATGCCTGCCATATGACCAATTTCCTAACAATAAACCAACCACAGCACATATCGTAGCATCAAATCTCTGAGATTAAATTACAAAATGAACAGCAACTCACCAAAGGATACTAAAAAAATTAAAACGGAAGATAATAAATGCCAGGACAAGTAATTTATAAATCTTCGCTCCCATTTGCTTCTACCTCTACATATGGCTACCAGAAAAAACTGCCCAGAGCAGCAGAGGAAAAGAAAAAATTGTAATTAAATTTTTCTGGGAAAAACTGGCAAAATAAGATCAACATCAACATGAGAGAAAAAACCATTTTTTACATTTCTTTCTTGTTCTCCTTGGGAAACTGCGGGTTTGCAGATAAAAAAAACGAGACAGTTTACACAACCAAAAAGTAGGCAACATTAATTTAAAATAAATAAAACCTTACAAAAACTGTTGTACAGTGTTTAATTATTATTAAACAAAGCAAAAGAACTCAAAGAATAAAGAAAAACAAGCTATGATTTAATATTTAATCCCTAAAGTAGGCTATAAAATACGGTAAATAAAAATAATTCTGCGAACAAAGTAGGCCAAAAATCATATCCATTCATGGAAGAGAAAACAAGATGAAAATAAAGTTGCTTTGTCCAAGGGAAATAAAAGCAGACAATTTTCACAATTTTTTGTTGTTTTTTAAATTAAGAAAAGTGACAATTAATATCACATGGCCTGTAAATAGGCTACGATTTTTTGTAAATTATTATTAAAAAGATATGAATTAATATTTTAAATATGTTTAATAAATATTTTTTCTGTGGTATTAAATTATTTGTAAAATGTATAGCATACTTTAAGGCTTAAATTATAAATATTGAAATAATGATTTAAAAGTTTAATTTCTCCTTTTTCCATAAATTCTAAAGTAACATATTTCAAAGTTTAACGTAACTTTACTGTTTAGAAAAGTTTATAAAAAATTAAAGCATATTTTAGGGATAATTTTACAGGTTTTTAAAAATAGTTAATTAAACAAGAATTACTTAATTAAATGGAACTAAAAGCCTAATAGAATCAATTAAAATTAAGTTTCCTTTAACGTCTAACTTTTCATATTTTTTTCAGCCCTAAAATAGGCAACAATAATTTTCTAAAGATTTCTATTATTTCATTTACAATTTTAAATTGCATTTGATGAGCTAAAAGCGTACCAGAAACTTGAAAATAAAATTCTGATTCAGTTTCCGTTAATTTAATGGTGCCTACTTTAAGGCAAATACTAAATTACTTAGAAGTTTTTAGTTTTCTTAATTAAAATTTGTCATGAACAACATTTGAATGTTGAAATTGAATTAAAAACCTCATTAGAATTTTTTTGTAAGACTGATATGGACAAAAATAATTGTTTGCCCCTTGAAGTAGGCAATAAATTTTTTGTCTGGTTTTTGTTTTTGTAACTTAACAATTATTCATTACAAAAAGCTTTGGCTATAAAAGGAAATATATTTTGAAATTTTTATTTTAATTTATTTTAACCCTTAAAATAGGCAATTATTTTCTTTTAGAAATTTAAAAATTTTCAATGTAATCTAAAGCCGATATTTTTTTCCTTTGACCCAAAAACTACAGTAAAACTTTAAATCAAAGTTCTATTTTCTTTGTTTTTTTTTATTAAATTTTATCAGTTACTTTAAAAAGAACATATTAAGGATTTTGAGGGGGCTTAGAAGTAAACAAAACAAGCAGATAAAAAATGCATTAAAGGCTTCATTTGTTTGTTCCTTTAAACTTTGTACAAACAAAATACTTGTACCATGTCTATGGAATGAATGAAGGCAACAATAGCAGCAAACAAACAAACCAGCAAACAAAAAAAAAACACAGAACATTGCATACTTTTTGGCTTTTAGCCAATATTTACTCATAAACAAGAAGCAATCGTATGTTTGGCATTTATAGCCTTAACCATACAATTGCTGGTAATGCTGAATGCTACTGGCTGCCTCGTGCTGCCTGTAACTAAAGTAAGAAAAAAAATTCGACAAGGATATACAAGCGAGAGAGAGAGAGAGAGAGAGAAGGAGTGCGAATAGTAAAAACAAACTTATATACCCAGATTTACTTGTTTTTTAACTGTGAACTTTTCTGTTTATGCCTCTTTGCCTCTATTGAAATGAAACTCTGTATGAAAAATAACAAAAAAAAAGAAGAAAGGAAAAAAGGGATCCCTCTTCGACCAAACAACCATTGAAGTGTAGAAATGCATTTATTGGTTGGTGGCATAAACACCAGGATTTTTTCCCCTCTGTTGCCTACATTACGGGGCTTGTACGTAAAGCAGGCAGTGATTGTGCTCGTTTTCTTTTCTTTTTTCTGTTTTTTTTTTGGTATTTTTATGCTGTAACGCCTGGCTGTCAGTGAATGTATAATACAATGTCAGTCACATTAACTGACGTTTAAACGTATAGGCTTACACTAGAACGCACTAAACATAGACAGAAAAAAAACAGGCCATTTGCTAGCAAGCAGGCAAGTAAATGAACTAAAAACCCTCTAACCCATGTTAAACACTCGTTTAAACGTTACGGCATGGCAGAAAAGGAGAAAGAGAAAAAAACGGAATCCTTTAGGCAAATACCTACAATAATATGCATCATAAGAGCAGAGAGAAAAAAAAACAAACAGAATGGAAAGCATTTGAAATATAACGAGTGCGAAAAGTTTAAATGTCCTGGTCATATGCCATATAAAAATTGCTGTCATTCATTTTGCCTTTAAATGGCAAAAATGTAAAAAATTTATACGAAAAGCAAAAGAAAAAAAAAAACAAACTCAGTTTGAAAAAAATATGACTCAGGCCTATATTCGTTCTCTATGCCCATGTGTTTGCCGTTTGTTAAAGGCATAAAAAAACTATTTCAAGCACAAACCCAGCATATGTGCGTTTTTCGTCTGTGAACCACTTTTCATATATCGCCTAACCTTAGCAAAAAACGAAAGAAAAAAATGGAATTTTTCAGTCTACAATTTATAAAATGAAATTTATTTTTAAGCCTCTTGTAAATCCTAAAATATGTGAATCATAAATAATCTTTCCAAAAAAAAAATAGAGAAAAAATGGAAAACTAAGCCAGTAAACAGAAAAAAGAAAAAAATGCTTTTAATAAAAGGCCTAAAAGTAGGCAACATTTTTAAATATTAATATTGAAAACTGAAAGGTTTTAAATTTACAAAAATGGTGTGTTTTCAATAGAATATAATGCGTTCATTTATTTAAATTACTTTTTTAAAGCCTAAAAGTATGCAAAATTTCATAGAAAAAATTATGACTAAAAGTAGGCAATGCTTTTAAGTTTTAATAACTATTGTGTTAGGGCTTAACTATGACTGTGAAAAGTATTAATATTGAAAAATAATCCTTAATACCTTCAATATTAATTTTTTTAAATTAAAAGCCTAAATGTAGGCAATAGTTTATAAACTAATATTTAAGAGAACTGTAAGCATTAAAAAGGCAAATCATTTAAAACTTTTAAAAAAGAGTATATGTATCAGTATTAATATTTTTAAATAAAAGCCTGAATGTAGGCAATAGTTTTTTAAACTAATATTTAAGAGAAATGTAAGAATTAAAGCGGCAAATTATTTAAAACGTTTAAAAAAGAAGAGATTAGAATGTTTTTAAAAAGGTTTTTCAGATAAACTGTTTGATGGCTGGTCTGTTTTACGTCAGGTCTTACGAAAAATGCCATGAATTTATAAAGGCTTCCAGAGGAATATAGCGTTCTCTTAGGCGGAGGTTGCAAACAACCACATCCGAGAATTCTATTCTTTATTTAGATGACATACAATGCAAGCCAAATGCAATTTAAACAGTCTGGCCATCTTAATTTAATTTTTATTTTATTTTTCTAAATAATTATGTGGGCCATGGAGCATACAACCACCACCTGTTATAAGATAAATAATGCTTTTGAAGTGTGAATAAAAATTCTAATTGTTCACGGTTTGTAGAGCATCCAAATTGCACCACTACGTATGCCTCTCGCGTATGAAAATATTACTTTATTGTGATCTATTCAAGCGAAATTTATTTAATAAAACAATAAAATTTTATTTTCATTGTACAGTTATTTTTATTAAATGTTGCTTATTTTGCTACATTTTTATTTCATTTGCAGGTTTTTTTGTAGTATTTGCTTACCAGCACCTCGTATTTTATTTCTTTATTAATGTTCCTACAGAAAACCCATAAATTTTATTCCCAGTCAATAGGGAAATATTTTTTTGCTTCTCTCTTGCAAATTGCAAATTTCCAATAATATTTTGCCAGACAAAACTTATTACAACATTAACAAATTAAATTAAAAAACAAAATAAAACGAAACGAAACAACAGCAATAAAATATAAGCAACAGTGTACCGTTACGTTATAAATTTTTTCCTTTTTTCTCTCTGTAACGGCATCGAAATAATTTGCAACAAAAAAAAAAAATCAAATGGTCGTGGGTAGAGGTTTTTGGGGGGGAATTGCCGAAACCATTTACAAAATGCAAAGAAAAAATGTTCATTTATTTTCTCTTTCTTTTGCTTTTGCTTTCTATCACGGTTTTCGCTGTAAATTCTAATGTTAATGTATAGCGTTGGGGTCCCATCATTGCCCACCCTATCTGTCTGCTCTGTAGGTCTCTTAGAAAATGACGTACAATTTTTGGCAATTTGTTTAGATTGTGTCGTGTGGGAGGAGGTAGAGGAAATCAAACCATCAAAAGAATATCATTCATTACCTTTACGATTAAGTGCACAAAATTCATTGGTTTGTTCATTTTGAAGGCGTTAAAGGTTTTTTTTTCGTTTCCTTCTTTGTATAGAAGGAATTCAAAAGAAATGAATTCATTTCTTTTTACCTTGCCGTTGGTCACTACCTACCTATTAAATGCTTTCAAATGACCTTGACAATGATTATAAGAGTGTGAGCAAGTTAAAGAATTTTTTCTTTTCGTTTCTAATGATTAATTTGTCAAATTTTTGTATGAAAAGAAAGCAAGAAGTTAAATATGACTTTGTAATACCCAGACCTCTCAATTTGTTCAGATTTTCAGAGAAATTTTCTATAGAAAATTTAATGTTATCGAAAAATTTTCTATGGGAAATTTCATGTTATCGAAAAATTTTGTGTGGAAAATTTCATGTTAACGAAAAATTTTGTTTCATCGACTAAGTTTTGTGGTATCGAATTTTCTCTAGAAAATTTTGGGTTATCGAATTTTATATAGAATATTTTCTGTTATCGATTTTTTTTATAGAAAATTTTCTGTTATCGATTTTGTAGAAAATTTTCTGTATAGAATATAGAATATTTTCTGTTATCGATTTCTTTTATAGAAAATTTTCTGTTATCGATTTTTTCTATAGAAAATGTTCTGTTATCAATATTTTCTATAGAATATTTTCTCTTATCGAATTTTATATAGAAAATTTTCTCATCGATTTTTTCTATAAAATATTTTCTGTTTTAGATTTGTTTTATAGAAAATTTTCTGTTATCGATTTTTTTCTATAGAAAATTTTCTCTTATCGATTTTTTCTATAAAATATTTTCTGATTTGAATTTTTTCTATAATATAACATAATTTTCTGTTATCGAATTTTTTTTATAGAAAATTTTCTGTTATAAATTTTTTCTATAGAAAATTTTCTGTTATCGATTTTTCTATAAAATATTTTCTGTTTTAGATTTGTTTTATAGAAATTTTCTGTTATCGATTTATAGAAAATTTTCTGTTATCGATTTTTTCTATAGAAAATTTCCTATACAAAATTTTCTGTTATCGATTTGTTTTATAGAAAATTTTCTGATTTGGTTTTTTCTATAATATAATATAATTTTCTGTTATCGAATTTTTCATACAAAATTTTCTGTTATCGAATTTTTCATACAAAATTTTCTGTTATCGAATTTTTCTATAGAAAATTTTCAGTAATCGATTTTTTCTATAGAAAATTTTCAGTTATCTATTTTTTCTATAAAAAAATTTCTGTTATCGGTTTTTTCTATAGAATATTTTCTGTTATCGTTTTTTTTTATAGAAAATTTTCTGTTATCGATTTTTACTATAGAAAATTTTCTGTTATCTAATTTTTCTATACAAAATTTTCTGTTATAGATTTTTTCTTCAGAAAATTTTCTAATATCGATTTTTTCTGTAGAGAATTTTATGTTATCGATTTTTTCTATAGAAACTTTTCTGTTATCGACTTTCTACAGAAAATTTTCATAATTTTTTTATTAAAAAAAATTTCTGTTATCGGTTTTTTTTATAAAAAATTTTCTGTTATCGAATTTTCTGTAGACTGTTATCGACTTTTCTAAAGAATATTTTCTGTTATCGAATTTTTCTATAGAAAATTTTCTGTTATCGAATTTTCTTCGAAAATCAAACCTTCTATAGAAACTATTATCGACAAAGTCCCTTAACATATTCTCTCTTTTCCCTTTTCGTGTCATCTCTAATCTTTTTTGTTTGTAGAAAATTCCTAGAAAAACATTTCGTTTCTCTTCTCTCCACCTCTTTTTTTCTTTCTTTCAATAGATTTCTCCTGAAAATCTCCCTTTCTTCCCATGTTATGTCATCCATCTCGCCAGCAAATTCCTGGTATTTGCTGTCCTGTTAGCAATTGTAAATACATGCTGAGTATTTGTATCATTTAAACAATTTATTTGTTTAGTTTAGTTTTGTATCGTTGTTGCTGTTGCTGTTGTTGTTGTTGTCGTTTGCTTTTATTGTTTATTTTTCTATTTAAGAATGGCCCTACCATGTCTACCGACACGTTTCGCCTATTGACCACATTCATTACACACTTATCCACACTGTTCATATGGCCGTAGACTTTTTGACAAATCTATTCTCTTCTCTGTGGCCCTTGCCTTTATCTGGTGCTCTTTTTTATTTTGCTTTTCTTTCATTTCTATTGTATTGAATTTATTTGTTTGGCTTGCGTTAACGTATTTACTTTACTACCTGTTATGTGTTGTTGACCATTTTTTTTGCTTTTTAATTTAATTACCTTAAGAGGTCTTAAAGATTGAACAGAATGAAACTACTCAGCAGCAATGCGATACGATTTGGAAAAAGAGGTTGAATATAGAGAATAAATAGCCTAGACATATACCGACTGAAGTCGAGACAGAAACCAAGTGTAGTTGTGGTATCCTTCGTTTGTCTGAAGCAATGAGTTTTGCTCTGCGCAATGGTCTTCCTAAGTTGTCTCCTTTGTGTTCGACACTCCTCAAGTTCTTCACAATTCTGATCCTTCCTTGCCCGTTGCGTCTTTCTTCGTGTTATTAGACAGGTTTTCCTTACGTCGGCGATGTTATTCGTTTATCAGTAAGCGGCCTGCTTTCTCCCATTCTGTATCCGCCTGGGGGCATTGATACATCACAGGCACACCTTGCCTGTGCTGCCAGTTGTTCAGACATCTTTTCGGCTGTTGCAGGGTAACCATCACTTTATGTTATGCCAAATGTATCTCAATCGCATGCTGATGTCTTCCGTTTTCATTTTGTCTAGTCTTATCCATTCTCACAATCTGCTGCATCCCAGATCATGTGGGAATTCATGGCATTTGTCAGGTCGATAAACCTTTCTCTTCCAAGCCGATAATACGGCCAAAAGTTTTGTTTGCAGTGGAAAGAATTTCGGCGAAAGGGAAGATAGAGAGAAACGTAGACGCTTTTCTAGCCAAGAGGGTTTGACAATCAAAACTTTTGTTGAGCGTTTATAATGAGAAGCGACTTGAGTCGTGCATTAGACTTTCCAGAGTCGCTGTGGTCTAGTAGGTAGTGTGTTGGCTTATTAGACGTGAAGCCTCGGTTCAAACCCTAGAGGAGGCATCTCCAACAAAACGAAATACGAAAAAATATTTCTTAGGCGCCTTCCTCTCAGCAGATTTCTGGCAAAAACTCGGAGAATAAATGAAATTGCATGAAAAGTTTCTTAAAAATCTGTCGTTACGAGTTGACTTTAAACTGTAGGTCCCACCGCTCATGTATAAAAATTAACGCACACAACATAAGTGGTGTGAGAAATTAGTTCGTAATCCTGACTTAAGCGTTGTAATGACCAATTATGTGTGTATGTATGTATAAGACTTTCCAGAACTATCCTAAGGAGAGCAATTAAACTTTTGACTGGACGCTGGCGGTAGACTCAAAGAATCCTGGTTTATAATGAGGAACGCCTCGGGTATTTAGTTTGTAGATTTTGTGATAAGAATAATGAATCATCAGCACCAATAGTTGGAATCTGTGCGACGACAGGACGCGCAAATGCAGAGTGATAGTCATACTGACGCCGAATATCAGTCTGAAGTTTGCCAGGGTAAAGGGATTCGGGAAGACATTGTGTATCGGCCAGTACTCAGCAGCACATATGGATATGCTATCGTTACAGAGGTTAAGTCTCGAGACTTATCCCGGATATTGGGCTATGTATTAGACGGAAAATCGGAGAGATGAACTAGTACCTAGTATTAGTACCTGCATAGAATGGGCAAGAGCGCCTCCCCTTATTGCCTTTACGAAGAGCAGGAAGTAATAGATGATGCAGGGCACACTATTTTCGAGTATGCACGCTGGCAGAGTTATCGCTCTGAACTGACATCAATAGTTGGAACGATCACGGCCACTAACATTGTCGGGGTTATGATTGCGAGTAGGGAGAATTGGACTTCAAGTGGCGAATTACGTGGAGCGTATCCTAAGACTGAAGAAGAGAGATCTCGAGGCTGCAGAACATGTAGGCACGCCGGCATAGATGATACCTGTACACGTGTCAAACAAAATCCGACACAGGGTCCTGGACGAAAGGAATACTGGAGACACTTAGATGTCTCCTCACCTTCCGACACGCAATCCGGACGCTGATATGAACACGCAGGTGCCAAAGGGCCAAAAGGATTCCACTCCGAAGCAATACCACCGTAGTTCCGAAGTGTGCACCTTCCGACACGCAATCCGGACGCTGATATGAACACGCAGGTGCCAAAGGGACTCCACTCCGAAGTAATACCACCGTAGTTCCGGAGTGTGCACGGAAGAGGGGGATATTTAGTGGGTGTGCGCCCCACACAAGGAGGATGTGACGAGTTCTTCTAAGATGCGGTTAGGTACATTTACCCCTCCTCGGCGTAAAAAAAAATCGTTACAGAGATTTGAAGCGCCGGAGTATCTAATAAAAATTGTGAGGTTATAAAACACATTCCTATCATGCACCACAGGAGTTACGCAGGTATTGATCCCAGAGCTGCTAATAAGTAGGTTATCATCTGCAAGTACGTGTTCAACCGTTGACAAGAGATGACATTTTACATGCCGTTATCTCCACAATTTATCGCCACATGTGTTATGTAAGCCTCTGGCATCACAAAACTAGGTTATCACTGTGATGATAGGATGAGAAATTATTTGATTGCGTGCACCAAAGAAAAAGAAAAAAGTTTTGTCTTGGAAAATAAATTGACAATGAATGTGTTTCTTTTTCTTTTTGTAATTGTTATTGTTGTTGTTGTTACATCAACAAGATAATTAATTGGATGACAAAACATAAATAAGTCGACCATAAATAATGTTACAAAAAGTGTTGACATGAAAACATATACTCCATGAACTGTAAACAAAACTCTTGTAACCCACATTAATAAGAAAATGTGAAAAAAATACGAAGAAAACAACAACAACAACAACAAATTTAATTATAATGTAATGCTTGAAATGATTTAGTTAAGCATGGCTCTCCCTCTCCCTCTCTCTCTTTTAACATTCTTTAAAACAAATTTAATACTCAGGGTCAGGCTTTATTAAATTCTCTTGTTTTTTTTTTTTTTTTTTTTTTTTTTTTTTTTTTGTAAGTTCTTACGTTTTCGTTAACAATTATTTGCCATTCATAATTAATGCTTTTATTGCATAAAATTTGCATCCAAAAAGGTATGCCATCGTAAAGTCGATGCCAAACAATGAAAAGAAGATTTTCAAGACAACAGCATACAGGCTGCAACAGCTGAAGACTGATTGCACTTCAGGTAGATCCACACAATTCCACACAAAGTGCACAACAGACAACCTACAGACATTTGAAGAGACAATCATTAAAATCTCGAATGGAAAAACATGAATAACAGACAGAAAAAAGTGATTGTTGTTGTTAAGATTTTGCATATTACAGAGGGACATGAAAGAAGGGATACAAATTGAATTAAAACAAGGCAGGACATCAGAAACAATAAATAGTCTAGACATCAACCCCATGAAGGGATAAGATAAGAAAATGTTGAGAACACATAACAAATGCTTGAGCAAAATCCAAGTGTAACAGGGTATTACAGACGGACATGAAATAAAAGATACAATCGAATGAAAATAAGAAAGGCAGCAATGATATCAGAAACTATAAATAGCCTAGATATAAACCTAATGAGAGGATGAGTTTGGAAGATGTCAAGAACACATAACAAATGTTTAAGCAAAATCTAAGTGTTACAGAGCATTATAGGGGGATATGAAATAGGAGATACAAGTCGAATGAAAACAAGGAAGGCATCAATGATATCAGAAACTATAAATAGTCTAGACATCAACCCAAGGAAGGGATTTTTTTGAGGGAAAGTGCTTTATGCATTCATGATGGTCGTCACCAGACATGATATGTCGGACTCTCCCACTGGGTATACCGACTAAAAACCCGCCTTGTCTCCTCACCGGGGAATCATTCCACCTCTGAACCACGGTTGTATTACTTCGAGGTGGCCCCTTTTGTGGCATATGTTCCAGTTCCATCGTCGCCAGCCTGTGTCAAGGCTCCGCTCTATTCTCAGTCTGCTGCGTCTAGGACGTGCTCTACAAATTGTTTAGTGCGTTCCAGCTCTCTTTACTGTTTATCATTTTCAGCACGACGTTTTTAAGGCTAATGACAACGATTTCAGCTTCGAATCGCTGACGGCTTTCGGCGCATCGACAACAGCTGAAGAAAGTGTGGTCGGAATCATCTAAGGTTTCTTTCTCTTCATAGTTACAGAATGACGAGCGGCATTTCCCCATGCGATGCAGGTACTTTCTGAAATATCCGTGACCGGTCAGCATCTGGGTTATGTAGTAGTCTACTTCGACGTTTTCTCTGTTTTTCCACACTTGCAACTCGGGAATCAGTTTATATGTCCACCTTCCATGCTGTTCATTTTCCCAGCGAAATTGCCATTTTAGGAAGACTTCGTGCTTTATCGCTTCTATGCTCTGTGGCTGAGTCGTACTTTGCCTGGCGTTGAAGATCAAACGGCGCTCATATGCTTGTAGGTCTATCGGAACCATTCCGGCTATAACTAGGACAGCCTGTGTCGATACTGTGCGATACAAGGATGTCACTCGTAGAACAGCTATTGTCTGCGCAGACAGTAGTTTTCTAGCCCTGATCCGGGTTTCCAAAGTGGAAGCCCAGATTTCAGACCCATAGAGGAGTATGCTATTTCCAGCCTCCATGAGTAGCTTCCTCTTACTTGGGAGGGGTCCACCAATGTTTGCCATCAGTCTACTTAGTTGAGTTGTTATTCTAGCTGCTCTCGCTGTTGCATACTCTATCTGCTCTGAGTAGGTCAGTTTCGAGTGCAGTCTAACCCCAAGGTATTTAATCGATTTCTTCGTGGGAATAACTAAGTCACCTATGTTGATTTCGATCTCGAAACCAATGAAGCGATAAAATAGGAAAATATTGAGAAGACATTATAACTGGTTGAGCAAAATCCAAGTGTTGGCTGGAATTATACCAGACATTGATTGGGGCCCCAAAAACTTCGATAAATTGTAAGACTGACGTGACCGATAAGAAATAAACAAGAAAACTTATTCAACTTATTTTAGAGGCAAATGAGGAAGCTTTTCTGCATTTAAAATTGATTAGATAAGTCGGTAACAGGCCATAGATAGCGAAAGGACCTAACTCCTGAAAGATAAGTCCATTTCACGAGATAGAAAATGTATGGAACGTATTTCGAGAAAACATAGATAAGCATATACCAGCTATGGACACAAAATTAGGCAGAGATAAGACTTAGTCAAGACAAGAACCTGTGCAGAATATCAGCAAGCCATAGACAAAATAGAGTCAATAAATTTTTAAACGCAGCCTTATAAAAGAATAGGCAAAAAACAAAGTCCGTAAAGGCCTTCAAACTTCGATTAATATTTTAATATTTTAATTTAAAATATAATCTTTAGTCTCTGGGAAAGAGTCTCTTCCATCGGTTGGATATGTTCTCATTGCTCCAATGACGCTAACGCATGTGATTGCTGACTTTCTTTGTATAATCTTTTGCCATCAATAGGTGATGGTGAGGATATCAGACCCAGAAAAGCATTCATGAATTCAAACCCCTAGCTCTGCCAAACGGTCTCATGGAGTCGAAGATTGTAAATTTTCGGTTGTCTGTATTCCATTTAAACATTTTGTCGGTTTTCAAATCAAGCATTAAGCAGGCTATGAAATTTTTTCTGCAGATGATTTTCGAGAGATTGAAGAGGAAGTGAGAATCGTTCCTTTCTTGTTAATATAATGGAGCTATCATTACTCGACATTGGATTCATCATCATTAAATTTATTAAAATTTAAGACCTTACATTACATTTTGATTCCTTAGAATGCTTTAAATACAAAGTCATGAGGCTGATTGCCAAGAGCAGTAAGCCAGAACTTGCTCGTAGACTCGATTGTATTTCTTCATGTGACATGTCAGCGGCACGCCAGACGTACTTGCTTAAGTGAGTTTTGATTTAAGAAAGCTGCCAAAGCCTCCTATGCCATCCCCAGAGTATTAGTTTTTGAAAACTTTAAGACTTTTTGTACATTTTTAAAATTTTCCATAACGTGGCGTATGATTAATATTAATTAGGGACTTTGTTTACAAATTTCTTCATAACTTCGTTTATAGTAAAGGGATTTAAGTGATAATAAAGTTTTCTGAAAGCTAAGACCTACAGGATGATAGGCCACTATTAAAATTTTATTTGTTTCCTTAAGTTTCTGAAAATGTTTTAAATTTATTGCGAAATTCAGTTTTCTTTTCTTGTTTCTTTTTTCTTTTAGTAGGAAATCACAATTTTATTTGTACAAAACGTTGAATAAATTTATCGACGTTTTTTTAACAAATTTTAAATCATTTTTTATCAACGAGCCTCCCACATTTTTTTATTGTCAGTCACAGCAAATCATTGTCATCAGAGCAGCATCAGCAGCACAATACAGTTTTTTTTTTTGCCTGCATTTGTTTGTACATGAGAAACGTTTTAAGCGAAAGCAAATCTTTAACAATGAAATTTCCTTTTGCAATAAAAACTAGGTTCGTTTTTGTTGTATTAAATTTAAATTTGCAACACCAACATATTTCCCAGAATACATACAGACATACATACAAATGACGAGCACAGCATGATGCATTTTAACATTAAATGTTGGCAACTTGTCACAAATTAACAAAAGAAACACGAACAACAAATGCAAAGAGCGGGAAAGAGAGAGACAGAGAGAGAGAGAGAGAGAAAGAAAGAGAAAAAATAGCAACAATTTATACAAATAATCGTTGCAGTTAAAAGCCAACAATTTCCTCAACTCATGCTGCAAAATGAGAAATAAATAGCGAACTGCAAATGAATGAACGAATGAATGATGGAGGCACCAAACAAAATAGTGCTGACAGCCAACAATCTTTATTATTCCTTCTCTTCTTCTATTTCTTTTTCTATTGCTTCTCCTTTTTTCTCTGTCTGTCTGTTTGTCTCTTGTTTTTTTTTAACATTTATTCCTACTAACACATAGAAACAGAGCGAAAGATATGCCACAATATCTTGTCAAGCACGCTGTCAGTCACAGCACAACACACAGCCAGCATGTGTGTTGTGCAAACAGCAGCCAAATGAATGAGCAAATGAATCACTGAATGAATGAATATTTGAATGGCTCAACGAAATTTCTCATCTCAAATCAAATGGATTGAATTGACGACGAATACATGAACGAATGGAACGGAAAATGGGTTGGGTTGGGTTTGGTGGAAACTCCAAACATACAAATCGGTTTGGTGTGGCTGTCTAAATTCAGTAACAGAGCTGGTTGTTGTTATTGTTTTGGGTTCTGTTGCCAAGAAAACTATTAAAAATGACAAGAAGACGTTTAAATAATAACTTGGATTATCGCTTGAAATCATGTTGAAAACATAAACAAAAACAAAGAAACAAAAAAAAAAAATACAAATTGCAGTGATGATGTGATACTTTACATGTTTTCATTGTTGCGAAAATACATGCGAGGTAGGAGTGAGAAGTTTGAGCGTAATATTATTTTTAAGAATTTTACATCTCTTATCGCTTGCGCTCTACCGTAAGGGCCTCATCAGCGTTTATGGGCAACTAAACGATGATCACCCAAGAATGCTGACAGAAGTGCATATGTTCGGGAATATTGGTTACATGGTACCACACTATGCCTTTTCGGGGAAGTTAATAATGTTTATTTAAGACAAGAAAGTGAATGGGAAATTTCCTGGCACACTGACTGAACGGCTCCATACAACTAGTCATGGTAGCTGGAGGCATTTCTCCAGAGATAGCAGACAGAGTTCATTCGATAAAGCTGCCGAATTAATTCAGAGCCTTTCCTCCAAAAGTACCGTATAGAGAGACTGTGGCCATTGCTAATGGGGGATTACAATTCCTCTGGCAAAACTATGCGAATACTTTCTGCTAGCCCGGCAGCTGTTAGGCCACTTTGGCTCTCAATGAGATATTAGGGCGGTATAATAGTTAAAAAGCCTAGGAAACCTATATATCGGATATACTGACTAGATATCGTACACCGTAAAATCGAATTTCGGAGCCAATTGTTTATACAGAGAAAGCCTGCAATAAGAACCAGAATTGATTGATCAGCTAATTGATGAACTGATTGATGAGGTGATTGATGAACAGATTGATGAACAGATTGATGAAGTGTTTGATGAGCTGATTGATGAACTTATTAATGAACTGATTGATGAAATGATTGATGAACTGATTGATGAACTGATTGGTGAGCTGATTAATGAACTGATTAATGAGCTGATTGATGAAATGATCGACGAACTGATTGATGAGCTGATTGATGAGCTGATTGATGAACTGATTGATGAGTTACTGATAAAACTGTTCTTCTCTTGTGCAGTACAGCGTAAAGCAGCTAATCTCACTGATCAGCCAAGTTTTGACAATGGGAGTGTAAAGGGTTTCATTGGAAGCTCCCGTAAATTCCAGTGTTGGCTGATTGACGAACTGATTGATGAGTTGCTGATGAAATTATTTTTCAGTACAGTGTAAAGCAGTGAATCTCACTGATATTTCATTTTCGGCAATGGGAGTGTAAAGGGTTTCATTGGAAGCTCCCGTAAATTCCAGTGTTGGCTGATTGATGAACTGATTGATGAGTTGCTGATGAAATTATTTTTCAGTACAATGTAAAGCAGCGAATCTCACTGATATTTCATTTTCGACAATGGGAGTGTAAAAGGTTTCATTGGAAGCTCCTGTAAATTCCAGTGTTGGCTGATTGATGAACTGATTGATGACCTGCTTATTAAACTGTTCTTCCCTTATGCAGTACAGTATAAAGTAACGCATCTCACTGATCTGTTAGGTTTTGACAATGGGAGTCTGAAAGGCCGCTCCCGTTACTTCCGGTGTTGAAGGAAATTGAAAACTGGACAAATCCGATATCAGATTACATCGCGTGAAGATGTACGCATATTTACTAACTGAATTGTGATATTCAAATCAGTACAGAGTGTGTATAGAACGTCTAAAATTGTCCAAGAACACCGGATGGCCTTGAAGGTTTCGTATGTTGTCCTGGAGACATTGTAGGTAAGAACGTGACTGACACACTTGCAACGGCAAGTGCAACCGAAATTTCGAATGAATTTTTACGTGAGATTGGAATGAATGAGATTGGAACGAATGAGATTGGAACTAATGAGATTGCAACGAATGAGGTTGGAACGAATGAGATTTTATTGATGCATCGGTTGAGCATTCTTCGAGCCTCATATGTGACTCTTCATTGCTGAAGAAAAATTTGTTCGTATAATCCGCATTGAAAACCTGTTGCTCTATCCCCCGCTATGAGTGGCCAGCTTGGTTTTTCGTGTATATTTTTTAATTGGAGACCTATTCATACTTTGTTTCGCATTCAATAATTAAAATGTGTGGTTTTCCTTACCGTGAAAAATCACCATTAATTGCCACCTTTGCCCAGATTTCCTTTCCTTTCATTTCATTTCTTTTTTTCTTTTAAATTTTCAAATTGATTTCCTCATGTAATAGTGCTCCCTTGCTTTTTGAAGGAAACTTGCTGAAAACTTTTTTAAACCCCTATTATTAAGCAATTATGCACTTAAAATAATTAAAAAACGCCACTTACGTTGACTTTTAAACGCATATTGCTGCAGCAGGCTATAACAATAGCGTCATAGACCCTGCTACGCTAACAATAATAGCAAGAATGTGCAACAAATTTAAAAAGGCTAGCAGAACGCCTCTCTCTTTCTCTCTCCATTGCAAATCCCCCAGCCCTTTACCTTTACTTTACGCTTATTGTACGAAAAATATTTTATTTACAGCCGGTTCTTTAAACGTTGCATACAGTGTAGTGGTGAATCTAAACGTAACGTAAACGAAACGGAAATTATAAATTGAGGTGGTGTTTATTTTAAAAGCAGCTCGAAGCAAAACTACTTCCGGTTTCTAAGTAATTGATAGAGAGAGAGAGATAGAGAGCGCATTAGAGTTACCAACCAACCCAACCAAACCAAACCAAACCAGCTGCATATGAAATGAAGACACTCGGCAAGTTATTGGTAGACAGTAACCACCACGTTTACATACAAAAGCTTAATTGCTCAATAAACTACAATTTCAGAAGTGAAGAGTTATGTGTGCTTTTCTAACGAGAATTATTTGTTATGGCCTCGTGTGTTGTGGCGGACTATCTTCATATGAATTAGTGCCAGCAACAATTATAGGGAGTTCTTTATTAATTTTTCATTGTTTATAATGCCAGTTTAATTAAATAATTACCATTTAAGTTTTTATTGCAACTGCTTTTTTCCCTTCCTTCATTCTCCTCTTTTGCTCTTCTTCATAACTTTTTTAAATTAATGGCGCTCACTAAGCGAAATGAAATAGTAAAGCCTGGGTAAGGCAAATACAACCAAAGCGATTTTAATTGATTTTCTACAATTGGCAGATAAATACGAATATTTTTATAGGAGAACTTTTTCTTAAAGTACGGAAAAGTAAAAAAAATTGTGCGGTTCAAAGCGAATATTTTTGTGGGAGAACTTTTGTATAAAGTACGGAAAACTAGAAACAATATGTGTGGGAAAATAAATTCGAATTTAAAAGCCAAAGACGTAAACGCCCGCTTTTAGCAGCGCCACTTCTTGCCTCTAACAGGGTAAACTTTGCTATTAACAGAGCCCTGTTAAGTGTTTAACATTGGCAATAGTAGATTAGTTTTCTACTTTGCAATTATTTCAGATTATTGACAAGAAATATAATTCTCTTTAGGATCATTATTATTATTTGTGAACAAAAGTGTTGAACTGTAAAGGATGGATCGCAATGAACAATATTCAAAGCGATATCGTTCGCATAGCCTGCAATCGACATACCATCTAAAAGTATAAACCATAATATGCCATCGAATACTGTATTCCAGAATGTTGGTCCAAGTATAGAAACATTTGGAAAGCCGTCAGTGACTATATTCAGTGATATTCTCGACGTTCTATAAATGTGAATGTAAATTCGAATTTAAAACCCAAAGACACAAACCCACACTTTTAGCAGCGCCACTACTTGCATCTAACAAAGTAAACTTTGCTATTAGCAGAGCACACTGTTAACTGTTTGACAGTGGCAATAGTGGATTATTCTATTACTTTGTAGTTATTGCAGACTATTGTCAGACTATTGGAACGAAAGCATTATTCCAGCTATCCCACTACCATGGTTCGAAAGAGGACCCTCTGGACTACAATTTGCATACAGGCTCTGTCTGCTTAGTGTACTATTTCTTATATGTTCCAAAATGGCCACTGATCTTCTAGAGAATTTTCAAGCAAAAACTAATATTTTCAATGGCAATTTTCTCAGTAGCATATCACTTTATATGTGACTATGTTGCTGATTATATTAAGAGGCCTTCGAACCTTCCTTTGCATATAGTATGGTACTCATAGACCTACAGTATTTCCCACAATTAACACCTAACCAAGTGGGCTTGTTCAGATTGATACTGTTAAATACCTAACAGTGCGCTGTTAAGGGCAAATTTTGTTCTGTTAACGCCAACGCACTGTTAAATTTTATGATTTGCGTCTTGGATTTTCAAATTCGAATTTATCTTCACACGCATCCATAAGGCTGGAATATTTTACTGGTTACTGTGCGCTGCTAAATTTTATGGATTGAGTCTTGGAGTTTCAAATTCGAATTTATCTTCACACACATAAAAAAATATTTGAATTGACAGGAAAATATAAAAAAATTGAAAACAGACAGAGTACTTTGGCAGTTAGCTGTCTTGATCATCGATGCACATTGTTCCACTCCAACTAAGACATTATTTGCTGCACTCTATTGGTTTCCCATTGTGCTATTGGACAGAAAGCTCAACGGGAGACTGTGAGGCTGACTGCTGTTGAATTCCGGCCCAACTTGTTCTGAGGACGTAATGTAACACTGAGCAGCCATAGACACACAAGGGACCGACCACATATTTGCTTGTAATTTTCTCGATAGAAAATTTTATCTCATGATTCGAAGTTTATACAGATTGTATCAAAATGATGGACAGAGTAGTGAGATATCCATTAAGCGCTCTAGCATTAGATTGTTTTCATATAGGCTGTGCCTATCCGCTGCAGTGTTTTCCAGATCATAATGACAGCGGCGCAATGTCTGTTGCACGATCGCATTTTTCCTGAAAATGCCTCAATTCACTGGGACAGCTAGACTTGATTCAACTGCCTAACCTCACAGCGAAGCTCATTCTTGGAATATTCTTCATGAAAGTTACGATGCAATCGGCAGTTATTTATATAAGGGTTCTAGGACATGAAGATATTGTCGTAAATAGCATTGCTGATGAACTGTCGCTCTGCTGCCGACATGTTACAAGTGTTCCCGATTACATAATTGGTCATTACAACTCTTCAGGCAGGATTACGACATAGTTTCTTACGCCACTTATATTGTGTGTGTGGCTGCTCTTACAGTTTTAAGTCGACTCCGAACGACAGATTTTTTGCAAAATTTTTCCTCGATTATCTCAGTTAAACTGGGTATTCTCTGCTCGTTTTACATAGAAGCTCAACTTTGTTGGCAGCAGCAGCATACGTGCAATATTTCTTTGTGAAACTAATAGGATTAAAAGGCGACTGCTTTTTTCCGATCCTTATAAGCACATACATTCCATGCGGTTCTCTCCGGTTACTGTACAGTCGATAAAATTGTTTTTCTTCTGCAGGAACTTTAGATTTGTATAGACCAATGTGACTATGTACGTGTCAAATTGTGTGACAATGCCCTTTTAATGACAAAGCAGTCGTTTTTGACTTTCCATTTTCTTCACTTCCATTTTTTTCTGGTCAAAATGCCGGTTACTTGCTTCTGCATCCGCTGCATCACTGAAATCTCTTTTCATTTTAATTTCCTCATCCCTGCTCATTTATCTTTTTGACGAGTACACCCTTCGAAACATCTTTTCCTCTTCCATAGAAGGATTCTACCACTTCAGCGGCGAAAGAGAGGGACCCCAATCCCCTACCCTTGCTGATTTGGCTTGTGTGTATTATTATGGAGGTACTATTATCGATGGAGTAGACTCTCGATTGGAAGATATCCGCATGGGTTCCTAATACTTTAATTCAAAACCAAACGATCTCGCTTTTGTCTACTGAAACAGATGGATGGAATGGAGTGTCCTTAACCTACGTGCATACTAAAGAATGGCTCTTCTTTTAACAGAGTATGTGGCCTCAAAATTGCTTCTTTTGTTTTTATTATTCAGTCTTGTTTCATAGCATTGCCAAAGTCAAGGATTATCAGTTGAGGAAAGAGTTGACAGACACTCAATTTGTCTCCAATTACCTTAATAGTCCCCACACCTCTGGCTCTCATTACTAAAGGATCCGCCAAATACCTTTTTTTTGAAAATGCTTTAAAAACGAAACTACTGAATATTTTCTTAAATTTCTTTTTTAATTTTAAAGTACAATCCTTCCGGTTAATAATGGAAAATAATTTCATTCAAATGGCTGCCTCGGCTGGCCATGCAGTAGCCTACACCAGAAGATGCCGATTTTGGCAAAAAATCATCTTTTCAGATGAAGCTCATTTTGATCTTGGCGGGTATGTAAACAAGCAAAATTGTCGCATTTGGAGCACAGAAAACCCGCACGCATACATTGAAAAGCCGACGCACCCAAAACGAGTCAGGTGCGGATTTTGGTCCAGAGGCATAATTGGGCCATTTTCTTCGAAAATGAGCAAGGAATTGCCGTTACAGTCAATGGCGATCGTTATCGGGCCATGTTGAACGAATTTTTGTTCACAAAAATTGAAGAGGAGAATATTGGCAACATTTGGTTTCAACAAGACGGCACTATGTGCCACACAGCCGAAGCTACACTCGATATTTTGCGCCCTGTTTTTGAAGATCGCATTATCAGCCGCAGAGCTGATGTCGTTTGGCCACCTCGGAGCTGTGATTTGACACCGTTGGACTATTATTTGTGGGGTGCCGTCAAAGATAAGTGTTACACCGACTAGCCAGAGACAATTGACGCTTTAAAGGACAATATTCGTGAAGCCATCGGTGAAATACAGCTGCACACAATCGATAATGTGCTTAAAAATTGGACCGATCGTGTAGGCTACTGCATGGCCAGCCGAGGCAACCATTTGAATGAAATTATTTTCCATTATTAACCGGAAGGATTGTGCTTTTAAATAAAAAAAGAAATTTGAGGAAATATTCAGTAGTTTTCGTTTTTAAAGCATTTTAAAAAAAATAGTTATTTGGCGGACCCTTTATATGCAACGGTCTTAAATCTAATACAGCTTTCAGCGCTACCCTAGGAGAGATTTTCGCTTGCCAGTCTGTCTGTTCTGTGATGTTTTTTAATTTATTCTGCCTGCTCAACATGATGTACATCGACTGCCTAATCCTTAGGTTGCATCACAAGATTTGCGTTGTGGATAACATTGCGATGGGCTTGGTGATCCTAGAAATGTTCTCTGCATGAGCTTCCACGTCGATCTTTGTCCAGTGGACGGAAATCTTCTCATTTAACGGCAGATGGATGTCGCAAAGTGCCCTGGAAATAGACACCGTCATTGAGCAGTGCGAAGTCAAAATCTATATCTTCTTGCCTTGCCTCAGTACTTGTAAATGTTGAAATATAATTGGACGTCTATTAATGGATTATGAGCACATGAAAAACAAATTATGATTTTGCTTTAAATCAACTTTTCTTACAGTAAACCTGGCCATTATTTATGTTTTTCTCATTTATTCTCTCTAAATCTGTATAAATCCTTGTATACTTTTTTACAAATTTTGTTTACCACTCCTCCCCCTCTCCTTCGCTAAGCACTTTGTGAAAAACTTTTTTATTTTCAAGAGAAAACTCTCCTTTTCTTTTTCAAAGGATTTTCTTCTTTTTCTTGCAAATAATTTTCTTGGCATTCTGCTTGAAAAGTTTTTTAAACATTTCTGTTGGTCTCCCCCTCTCCCTCCCCTATTCCCCTTGCTCTCTGTCTTTAAAGTTAAATTTCTTCTTATAAAATAATTATAATTTAATGAAATTATGACAGCCAAAGTCGGAGCATGGAAAAAATATGCTTTCCCCTCCCTCTTTCTCGTTCTCTTTCTCTCCTTTCTTCTCTTTCTTATTGGCTTTATTATGTTCATTTTTTTCTTGGATTTTTTTAATAAGGCCTGGCCTGTTAGATTTTTTCTTTTTTAACAAAGAATTTAATTTCTTTCCCTTTGGTTAACTTTATACGGCCTTTTACGACAATTTCTTTGCCATTTTCCTTTTGGCTGTTTAGGCCAGGCCATAAAAAGTCATAAATAAACCACCATAAAATCTGTTTTACTTTAAAGCATCTCTTTCTTCTTCTCCTCTCTTCTCTTGTTTGTTTATAATATTTTTTAATTAATTAATTTCCAAAGAAAATTTATTAAAAATTGTGGTTTCTTTAGAGTCATAAAAAACACACACACACACACACAGAACAACACGATACCCTTAAATAAACAAACGAACGCATCACATAGGAAGGAGACAGAGTGAAAACTGAATTACTTTTTGAATGTTAAAAACAAAACAGGGCTCACAAATTAAAAAGTTTTTAAAGTTAAAATGACGTTTTAAGGTTTTCTTAACCATAAATTAAGCAACAACGGATTACAAAGTTTTTTTTAAGTTTTTAAAAGAAATTAATTAAAAACCGGTGTGCTTCGCTAACCTAATTATACATATATACATACATAATTGGCCATTACAACCCTTCAGTCAGTATTACGACTAAGCTTCTCACACCACTCATGTTGTGTGCATTAATTTTATACGTGAGTGGCGGGACCTACAGCTTAACGTCGATTCCGAACGACAGATTTTTGAGAAACTTTTTCATGCCAATTTTATTTACTCCCACAGAGTTTTTGCCAGAAATCTGCTGAGAGGAAGTCGCCGAAGAAATATTTTTTTTCCATATTTCGTTTTGATGTCTGACCTGGGATACGAACCCGGGCTTTACGTCTAATAAGATAATACACTACCTACTAGTCTACGGCGACTTCACTAGGCTAACCTAATTATAGCTTTCTTAAATCCTATGAAACTTAACACCATAAAGCCTAAGGAAAGATTAAGTTTTTGGATGGTTTTTGGCCATAAAATTATAAGTATTTCCACATGCCTTTACCCGCAATAACAATTATGTGAGGATTTTTGCCAATACCTCTCTCATTACCACCGGGCCTTCATAAGCCCTCTGCAGCTGATAGGGTTTGTTGTTGTTAATATTTACCCTTCCGCCTACAGTTACACTCTCCTAGCTATTTAAGTTCTCCTAGATATGTATATCTTGGCCCACCTAGACCGGATGCCAAGACCAGGCTAAAACGTTTAAACGCCTATAAAGGCGTACCCTGCGGCTGTCCAGGAATATCTGAGGGTCTTTCCGTAGGCTGAAGCCAATTTCGATGAAACATAATCAATCGGCACAATCCGTACCGTTAACATGCCTATAAAGGCAATATTTGTCACTTTTACGGCCTACCAAGGATTTCCAATGGATTCATGCTAGTGCAGGTTCAATGGGTCGTCTTTCATCAATCATTGACCTGGATTTGCAGAGATCATCATAAGTTAATAACCACTTTGTTTTCTTTGGGTGGAGCGCATTCGAAATGTCCACTTTTCCATGACTCTGGAATAGAAATGAAGTTGTAAAGATCCTCTTGTGTGTTAAGAAACTACTTCGAGAAAAACTGTAACGAGCTCAAATCATACGATCTCAGTGGTCGGTTAACAGCACCTCCACTCGAGATGACAATACCCTTAAAACGCTCGTGCGGAATATCGAAGCTGAGCTATGTGGCACGTAACGCCGTCCATAAACAACACTACAAGAATAAGTGTAAACAAAATACACAAACAACAATAAACAATGATGTTATATTTATAGAGATTTCGAGAAGACGAAGTCACGAATATTAGCCTTTAAGAACATTCATCAGACTGTTATTACGTTGTCACATAAAAGGTAAGACAAAGCAGGCAACTGAGTTAGTAAAAGTTCAGACAGTCTTGTGTGAAGTCACGGTGTGTTTGAAGAGAGTAGTTGTGGTTTGAAGATCTCCGTTACGAAGATCTGTCGAGTAATTCTTTAGTGATTGTTAGTGTTTATGCAAAGGGTGTAAACAGAGGGATAACAAAAAAGAGCAATTGTTGTTGTTTACATCAAGTTGTGAAGAGTGGCACACAGAATTGTGCGAATAATAAAGAATTCTAATTAAATCTAAACACAAATTTATTTTTATTTTATTTGCAATCTACGAGCTCATATTTTAAACGTTTTTAATCCTTTGACGGACACTGACGTCTATAGATGTCATAACAAGGGTTTCTGGTTTATCCATACACGTCATAAATTGTCATAAATTTTCGTATCTTGCCAAATAACGGAGATACAGCAAGTGTCCCACGGGAAGGCCTCCTAAAATTTTGGTGTCCGTCAAAGGGTTAAAAGGTGAAAACATAACAAGTAGCCTGAGTAACAGGCCGTTTGAAAGGGAAAATTAAAACTGAAGAAAATAGGAAGTCCAGAACACTGGCAAATATGCTATTGCATGATGTAGGAGGTAACTACTTCCTTCTAAAGCCATCTGAAGGTCCTGTAGAAGTCATTTGAGAGAGTGAACGGTACAGTGACCTGAAGTAGCCGCGTGAAACTAATGCCAAATATGGCGCTGCTAAAATTTATGGATTGCGTCTTGGATTTTCAAAATCGAATTCAAATTTGCATGAGAAAACTGATAGAAATTGTTTAAAACAACAAAAAAATTATTTACAATTTAAAGATCAAATTGCTACTCTTGGAAATTTATTATCTTTATTATAAATTTTTTTCACTCTTTTAATTTTTTATTTTTTTTTTGTGTAAAAAAAACTGTCGAAACATGCTTCACAGAAAAACAAAAAAAAAATTGAAAAGTTTATTGCTGCACGTACTACATGGTAATTTTCTTTGTTGAACTCGTTTTTTTGCAGTTTTTCATGCTGCTCGTTTTAATTAAAGGTTTAAAGGAAAAGTTAAACAAAATATTGAACATTATCAATTAATTAAAAAGTTTTCCAAACTAAAAGAAGAATTTTTTATTTAATTTTTTATTTCTATTTTTTTTTCGAAACAGACGAAGAAGAAGAAAAAGAAGAACGAATAATAATTAGTAGTGTTTACAAAAGGAGAAAATTTTTTAAGAGAAAGTTTTTTGAAAAAATATAAAAAAATATGAGGAAAAATAAAACCTCGATTCTATTTTTTTTTTAATTTTTAATAAGAATTTATTTCTTTAAAAATAAATCAAAAAAAATTTAAAAAAAATATTCATTTTCTTTTTGGCTGTGTTTGCAAGAGATATAATATTTGTCATCACCTGCCTCAGGTTAAGGCCATTATAACGTGTACAGTGCGTTACAGTAAGTATAGTGTGGGTTGAAATATGATTTGTATTTCAATTTCAATTTGAATTGTATTCACTTGCAAATGTTTATTTTTCTTGGCCATAAAGCATAAATAATTCTGTACGTTGTCGTTTTCAAAAAATTTTCTTTTTTTTTGATTAATTTTTTCTTTAAGCCGACAAATAAATCCGAAAATTATTTTCGAAAATTTATTTATTTTTTTTTTTGCAAATTCAAAAGATAAATTTTTAATAAATTGTTGTTTGTTTGTTAGAAAATATCATTAATCTTGTGCACATATTTTAAAAATATTAATAAAATTTTTTTTTCTCATACGAAATGACGTCTTTTGAAATTATTGCCAATAATGGACAGACAGACTAGCGAACGAACGTGTGCTTGTTCAAAGATCAAAAGAATTTAAAAAAAAAAAAAAAATTAATTTTTGTAAAATAATATAGAAATGTCAGGGTGCCTGTAATTAATAACATGAAAATGATGTTCAACAAAAAAAATGTTAATTTCTTTACTACATACTAACCTACTTACTTACTAGCCTAGTTAGAGAAGTAAGAAATACGGAAAGATTTATTTGGTGTTCGAAAGAGTTAAGTTGGTAAAATATTTGGTTTGCGTCTTGGGTCAGGGTGACTGTAATTAATAACATGAAAATGATGTTCAAAAAAAAAATTAATTTCTTTACTACTAACCTACTTACTTACTAGCCTAGTTAGAGAAAGATTTATTTAGTGAAAGATTTATTTGATGCTCGAAAGATTTGAGCTGCTAATATATTTGGTTTGCGTCTTGGGTTTACAAAATCGTATAGCTTTTAACACATACAGTGGTGGCCTTACAATTAGAAACGAAGTTTATGTAACAGAGTTCTCTGGAGTGACGAATCTAAGTTTAATTTGTCCCAATCTGATGGAAAAACGTATGTAAGACGTCCTCCCAACAAAGCCTTTGATCCCGGGTACACAGTGAAAGCTGTAAAACAAATTAACAAACATACATGTTGTATAGTCGTTTCTAATTATAAGGCCACCACTGTATATTTATACTATATATTTCCACTGATTGTCATAATGTTTTCTGGCATGAAAGAAGCCCCGTTTTCAGATAGAAGACTAAAAGTAGTCTGATAACATTTGCCTGATTTCACCTGATTATGTTAAATGAAGTTCTACACAGGGTTGCATTAGATTTATACACAGGGTTGCATTAGATATATATTTATATTTAATAAAATAGTGCAGAACATAGCCAACTTGTGGGGTACCCACTTAGGCCTGTTAATTAGCAACTTTGTGTTACCAAGTTTCATAAAAGAATACACTGAGGCACGTCATTATGAAGTCACCGTAGTCTAGTAGGTAGTGTGTTGGTTCAAACCCCAGGTCAGACATCTCCAAGAAAACGGAACATGAAGAAAATATTTCTTCGGCAACTTTCTCTCAGCAGATTTCTGGCAAAAACTCTGGCCCTTAAAATAAAATTGTCATGAAAAGTTTCTCAATAATATGTCGTTCGGAGTCGAGTTTAAACTGTAGGTCTCGCTAATCATGTATATACACACACGGCATAAATGTTGCGAGAAGCTAGGTCGTAATCCTGACTAACGGGTTGTAATGACCAATTAAGTACTTTAGTTTAGTTTGACTTCACCATGTACTGTATGAAAATGGCATTTTGAATTTGATTTCCTACGGTTACGTTGTGAATGTTATAAATGTCTGAGGACTAAGAAGCTTCAACCTTGAAAATGTGTCTTATACGGTGTTCAGATATAAACTTATATTGAGTAAATCGCAATAAACGGCATTATTGATCTCAATATTTCATATAAAATGTCAATTAATTATTGCTCAATAAAGTCATAAATTGTTATAATATTGAGTAAAACTTAAAATACATCACTTTCATAAGTATGTTCAGTGCGCATATTACAATTATCCGAACACTTTCGGTTGATATTTGACAACTTAAAAGTCAACAACGACAAACAAAAAAAAGCAAAATAAAATAGAAACAATGTTGTTGAAACAACCAGCTGTCAAATGAATATTGAATAAGCAGCTGAACTGCATATATTATGATGTCTGAATACTTAAAATATTGTACTCAATAAACCGAATATTGACTGGCATATCTGAACATAGTATTAGCAGACGGAGACTACGTAGAACATTAAAATTTTCTTAAATTTTCTTCTACAACCGGAATGTGGTAAGCGGTTAAACTTCCATCATTTGCAAAGGCTTATTGTCATACCATAAGAACTTCTTCCAATACCTTATAGAATCCTTGAGATTTCATTGAGTACTCCAGATTACTTTTCAGATCAGTTTGGAGTGTTCTACTCTTGTTCAAGACATTCTCTTAAAACACAGTTCTTAAAAACTATCCAAATAGGGGCCTTATCTAGTCCCTTACAAAGCAAGATTTTCGCGTAGAATGTATTTAGCCATTACTCTTCATACTTATCCTACTATGCGACAGTTTCTGTTAACTTCAAATAAAAAAGACCTTCGCTTACGCATGTCTTATAGTAAAAACTGCCTGAAGATGTATTGAAGTTTTAAGGCCAAATCACTGGAAGCAAACTGAGTATCAATTGTGTGAACATATTGTTACGTTTTTACCTTTTTAAAAACGTTTAGATATGAGTACGTTAATTGCAAACCAAGTAAAAACAAATATGTGTTTAGTTTTTCTTAAACTCTCTTTATTATTCACACTATGTTTGTGCCACTGTTTACAACTTAACGATACAACAACAATTTGCTTGTACACTATTCTGTTTCACACTTCTGTCCGCGTTAACACTAACAACTGTTCGTTAGACCTTCTCTGCTTACAACATTTTTGCAAGCAATACCACTTGTACGCTCAAACCGCAATGCGTCTTCACGCAAGCCTGACTGAATTATAACTGACTGACTGCTTGCCTTGTCTTGCCCTTTTATATACGCACGTAATCAGTATGATGAACGTTCTCGACGTGGAAGTTTCTTGTTTTCGCCTTCTCGAGAATGCTATTGCTAGTACATTATTGTTTGTGTACCTTGCTTAAGTTGTCCATCCGTTTTTGTCACATACATGTTGTTGTTGGTACCAGGCGCAACCAGGTTCGTTGTACATATGTGTGTGTGCAGCTTTAGATAACCACCGTATGTATCGTGTGGCTTTGTGTTGGTGTAGCTGGTAGCTTTTGTTTATCGTTTTTATTGTTAAACGATATTATGTCGTTTCGATTTATGTAACAATATTATTGTGTTCGTAATGAGTGCCACAATTATGAAGATTTGTATGATGACAGAGAAGAGTTACCATAAAGTTACCATACTTTAACATCACCCCTCGTTTGTTATAAATATTGCTTACTGCACATGAAACTGAATCACAATTTTCGATGAATAAAAAAAAAACTTTCCAATTTTAGTAGAAAAAAAGAAACTCCTGCTCATAAAAGGCTTAACAATACGTAATACTTTTTTGGGGCAATAATCCCCGAATCCTTTTCCTCTTTCCCTTCTTTCCTCCTACCCTATAGCTTTATGTAAATTTAATCTGTATTTATTATCAGTTTGCCGCCCTCTCTTCCCCCAAAGAGTATCTCTCGGTTAAATGGCTATGCATTACAGTTTATCAATACAATTTTTTTCTTGTCTGTTTTTCGGTTTTTATCTTCCTGAACTTAATTAACATGCATACATACATATTTATATTCTATCATGATGATGATGATGATTACGATTTTTTTTATTTATTCTCTCTCTGTGATTTTCTTTTACAGATTTAATTGCCATTTTAATCATTGTAGTGGAAAATAATATACTTTTCCGAGAAAAATAAAAATAAAGAAAGAAACGAACGAACCAATATACGTGATATTAAACTCATATACTGCTTACTGCTGCTGCTGGTTGGTTTCCCAAAGACTCACCGACGCCGCTCGCCCGCCATGTGATAATAAAAATTGAATCGGAAAAAAAGGATTTACTCGCAGATTTGCAGAGTATAAAATAGCCTCGCTTTAAAGAATAAAATTATATATTTGTGGGGTAAGTTTTTAAGTTTGTTTTTAATTTTAAAAAATAAAAATGATTTCGAATTATAAACATTCTGAACTAAATATTATAGTATGCTAGGCATATATTGCCTTCAAGGTTCGTGTCTTTGCTTTCAATGAAATTCCCTTCACTTTACTACAGACAACCTACTATGATGAGATGGCTTTGTGGTTTTGAAAAATGATAATTTGTTTTATCAGTAAGATAAGACGACGTCAGACAATAGCTGGTTATGACCAAAAGGTTTTTAGGTTAGATTTGTGTCACCATATGCCTATACGTACATACATACATAATTGATCATTGTAACCCTTCCGTCAGGGTTACGACCTAGCGTCTCGCTCCACTTATGCTGTCTGTGTTGATTTTATACGGAAGTGGCGGAAGACCTGCAGTTTACAGTCGATTCCGAACGACCTTTTTTTTTGTGAAACTTTTCATGGCATTTTTTTTTACTCCCAGAGTTTTTGTCAGAAATCTGCTGAGAGGAAGTCATCGATTTTGTATCATGTTTCGTTTTGTTGGAGATTTCTGAACCGTTTATGCTTATTAGACTAAGGAGGCTACCGTATGCATATAGTTCATAATTTTTAGGCTTTCCGCCTATAAATATGTGAGTAAGGCTTTTACCCACCTCTGGCTTTCGTCTAGCTAAGAGTCTTGAGGTGGTGAAAAGACTTTTGCTTCTACACACAAACCGCCCTGTACATACATACATAATTGGTCATTACAACCCTTCAGTCAGGATTACGACCTAGTTTCTCACACCACTCATGTTGTGTGTGTTAATTTTATACATGAGTGGTGCGACTGTAGGAAGTCGCCGGAGAAATACTTTTTGTATTTTATTTTGATGTCTGGCCTGGGGCTCGAACCCTGGCTTTTTGTCTACTAAGCCAACACACTACCTTCTACACCACGGCCACTTCTAGTCATGCACAATCGTATGACTCAAGACAAGGAGCAATGTCCCGTCCATTTCAACCCATTTCACTCTAGTACGATCCAATCTAGGCGACAAACCCCTACAGATTTTACAATCTCCCCTGTTTTGCTAAGAAGTGCTCCAAAGGAGGTCTAATTGGTCTCAATTTTAGTCTTTGGCCCTACTCTATGCCTTTGCATTACAATATTCCGAAATTCAACACAATATCTCCCTTTGACCCGTCCGGGAGTATCAGACAATCTGCCTGCAGACAGAAACCAATTTCCCACGGAGCAATCAGTACTTGCACAGGCACTGCAAAAACCCCATTTAGAATTTGCAAGTTCCGAATTCCGGATTTGTGCAAAAAAACGCAGCAATCGTGAACTTAAACTCCAATGAAGCATGCTTAGCTTAATTGTTGAAGTCTTCACTGGGCATTGTTTCATGAGTATTGATTTGGGATGTGTGGCCAATCTGTAGAACTGCTTTTCACGTTCTGGGTAATATACCCAGCATTAAGTATCGGAAAAGAAATTGCCTAATTCTGTGTGCCACTGTTCACAACTTGATGTAAACAACAACAATCGCTTTTCTCTGTTATTCCTCTATTTACAACCTTTGCATAAACAATAACAATTACTAGAGAATTGTTCGACTGATGTTTGTAACGAAGATCTTCAAACCACGATTACTCTCTTCAAACACCGCGTCTTCACACAAAACTGACTGAACTTTTACAGGGTGACTGATATATAATACAACAAAGTAAAGCGCTATATTTTTTTATTTTTTTTTAATTTTATTGTTCAAAAGCAAAAAATGTTGGAAATAACATCAAATTTTGGAATCAATTTAGATTTGTTCGAATTGGCCACCTTTGATAAGAATTATGGCCTTCAAACGGCCGTCAAAGCCATCACAAGCTGCACGAAAGTGGCTCTGCGGTATTTTGGCCCATTCCCGGCGAAGCGCCGTCTTGAGATGATCGACACTTTGGTATTTTTTAGTGAGAACCTTACTCTCCAAAATGCCCCAGGCGCAAAAGTCCAACGGATTGAGATCCGGAGATTTTGGTGGCCATTGTGGGGTAGAAATTAAGCCATTCTTGGTTGACACGTGCTGAGTGCGGTGGTGCTGAGTCCTGTTGGAATGTCCATGGTCTGCGGCCGAAATGTTTGTCTGCCCAGGGTTTTAATACTGTTTTTAAGGCATTTTCCCGATAATATTCGGCATTTATTTTGACCCCACGGTCGATGAATACGAGCGGGGAGCGACAATCGGCCGTTACGGCGGCCCATACCATTACCATCGGCGGCGCTGGAGTTCACCTGACCTCCTTCGCAAGTAAACCCGATCATTTTGTTTGTTCACAAACTGCTCAATTTGGAATGGCTTCTCATCGGAGAAAACCAAATTCGGTAACTGGCCACTTTCGTGCAAGCGAAGTAACTCCTTGGCTCTTTCCAGTCTAACTTTTTTTGTCCATCGGTGAGCTCTTGCACTTTTTGGAACTTCAATGGCTTTAGTCCAAGCTCATTTTTCAATATGAGTTGCATCCGTTCTCGCAATATGTTCTGCTCACGAGCAATTTTCCTAGCACTGCGGCGTGGATTTCGATCAAATCTGGCCTTCACTTTTCGGATCATTTCTGGTGTTGTTACCGATTTTTTTTCGTCCACTTTTTGGACGCGATGCAACACGGTAACGAACAATGGTACGAGAAATAAAAGATTTATTCACATTTAAATGCCGGAGGGCTCTAACGATAGCCACCTGTGGTTTTCCAGCCAAATATAAAGCAGCCACACTATCACGCTTGAATTCCATCACGAATTACTTTTTTTCTGAATGCAATTGATCAAAATGCTTTTGTATGCTTGTAAATAATAAAATGAACTGTCACTGGAATAAATCTGTCAGTTGTCAGACGAGCGGTTTACAAATGATAACAACCTGAAGTTGGTTGCAATACATATCAGCCACCCTGTACTTACCCAGTTGCCTGGTTTGCCTTACCTTTTATATGGCAAGGTAAACAGTCTAATGAGTGTTATTGAAGGCGCGAATGTTCGTGGTTATGCCTTGTCGAGATCTCTATAAATGTAAACATCGTTGTTCTGTTATTGTTGTTTGTGTATTTTGTTTACATTTATTCTTGTAGTGTTTGTTGTTGTGTTTTTGTTTACTTGTTTAGCATTTTTTATGCTGGTGTTTGTTGTTGTATTTTTTTGTTTATCATTTGAATGTTAAGGTTCTTCATTTTCGTAACAGTATGTATATATTTACATTGGAATTCTTCGAAAAAACTAATTCAGAATAATTAATTCAGATGCAATTTTTAGTTTCTTAACTTCAATTAAATGCTTGTGTAATTTGTTTAATTAAAATTGATTTTCTTAAATTATTGAAATTTATTTCATTCTAGTTGTAGTTGTAGTTGTAGTTGTAGTTAGTGTAACAAAGGCCTTAATAAAGTGGTTAAGCTCTCTAACCACTCAATACAAATTGAGTTGTTTTTCGTTTTGTTTTTGGTTTCATTCATTCAATATGATGCGATTCAATACATTTGAATGCATTTCTGCTTCAGTGGCCATTGTAAAAGGTCAATAATTTATTAACTAATGAACCTTTACATGGCAAATGAAATGAAATCAAATCAAATATAAAAAATTTATTAATTTTCCATTTCATTTTATTTTATTTGTGTGCGTTTGTTTGTTTGTTTTCCTTTTTTTCCTGGCTATTGAAAAATTTAATTTTTTTTATTTTTTTTATTTTCCATTCTTTTTTATTAAAAAGGCCATTTCAATATGATTTCCTTGCGCCACTTCATTAGGCCATTTCAGTTATTTGAACCATTTCAGTCGCATTTATTTTTTTGTGAAACACAATTAATAAATAAATTTTAATTAAAAAATTTTCCCCCGGTTTTGTTACCCGGAAAACGGGAAAAAAATAAATTCATTCGAATTCATTGAATATGAATTGAAATGGGGTGCGCGGAAGAAATATTAGCAACAATGGGAAAAATAACGTTGAAATCAAATAATGCAGAGGGGTCGGCTAAAATAATGAAAATTTATTCAATGAAAGAGAAAAAAAGGGTCAACATCAAGTTCCCTGAAATTTTTCAGTATAGGGTCTACATTTCCTGTCTTATTAACTTTACATACAAGGTTAGGCCAAGACCAGAACTAAACATAGTTAATGAAATGCTTCCTTATATGGGTACAAGAGCATTAAAGGTTCATCATGCTTGAATTATATTCATAATTCAGTCAGATTTACCACCTAGCTTCGCACATCACTCATGTCGTGTACTTTAATTTTATCCACGAGTGGTGGGATCGACCTGCGGTTTAAAGTCGATTTCGAACGACAGATTTTTTTTAGAAACTTTTTCACTTTTTTCATACATACATGGGCAATTTCGTGTCAAGTGATCCAATTTTTAAAATCGATGTCTTCCGATTTTAGATGAAATTCGCACCATTGGATAGTAGGCCAGACACAAATTTTCAGCTCTATCAGTCAAGAACTGCCGGAGTTAGAGGGGGTCAAAGTTGGACATTTTGGTCATACAGGGTTTTTTAAAATGTGTGTAACTTTTTACCTATTGGTCATAGCAAAAATTTAGCTAGCTCGACAGAGTCCAACTCCTCCTCATCGCAACATACCCTGCAGTAGTCCGGCTGGTATCTGTTCCAGATCGCCGTCAGCGTCCTAATTCCGCAGTACCCCGTGCTAAACCCTATAATTAACCTTAAACTGGCCTTATCCAAGCCCAGTAGCCAACCTGTTCTTACACTGTCTATATAGCAAATTGGTCATTAGAACTCTTTAGTTAGGATTACGAGCTAGCTTCTCACCCCACCATCACAGAATTTTGCTGAGAGAAAGTAGAAGAAAGTCGCCGAAGAAATATTTTCTTTATGTTTCGTTTTGTTGGAGATGTCTGACCATGGGGTAGACTACGGCGACGACCATGCAAGCTTAATTAAATGAACATAAATTTTGATGGCCACCAGAAAGCTGTTTGTCATGGGAAAGCAATTTCTTGTTCAATATCTAATCCCAGCCTTGCCGTTTCTGTAATACCACAGAGGCTTTAACGATTTAATTATTTTCTATTAAAAAATTTTAACATTTCATGTCTATTTTTGATATTTTATGGCCACATTTATTAACCATTAGATGGCAAACATAAAAAAATTATTTTTGAAACATAAGAAACAATAAAAAAAGAAAGATTTTGAATTTGCATAGAAAAAAAAAAAAGAAACGCCATTTAAGATCATAAAAATTTATGGCACCACAGAGCTATAATTTCCTTTAAATTCTCCCGTAGAGCTATGTATGTATTTGCATAGAACAAACAGTAGGAGAAAAATCTTTAAAAAACAAATAAATTTCGAAATTAAAAGCTTTAAACAAAAAGAGGCATTTAAATAAAGCGATTGACAGGAAGAAATAAAATGAAAATATAATGATAAATACAGACAGTGTTACCCCAAGCAAATTATTGCCATGATTTGTTTTTTGCTTTGGGAAACAGTGTAATTGCAGTGAATACGGTTTTACTACCGCTTATAAAACGGAGTTTGAAAAAAAAATACGAAAAAATAAATAAAAATTAAATTCTTAAGCATCCCCTATAAAAGAAAAATTTTTATTGGCCTCCCCCCGTCTCTCTCTATTTCTCTCCAAAATACTAAAATTTTTATTCAGCGTCTTCATAAATATTAATTTGGCACCATCATTGATTTCATATGCAAATTTTCTGTTGAGGTTTGTTTTTTTCTTTTTGCTACGGCCTCCCCTCGCATTGTAAAGGCCTAAGGCCTTTACATATATAATTTTCAAGAAGGGAGACATGGAATGGATGTTCTGTGATTTTTAATATGCAGTGACAAAAATACCATAATACTTACGCTTACGCTTATGCTACCCTAAGTACACTTAACGAAAAAATAAATAAAAACGAATAAAAAAATTAAGAAAAACAATAACAAAAGCTTTATTAATCAAAGACAAGGGAAGAGTGCTTGTTAAGAGAAGTGGTCCTTCTCTACAGAATAAAAAAAAATACAAGAGAATTGTAATGAAACTAATTTTGGTTGAAAAAAAGAAAAAAATCGATTGGAAAACATTTTGAAATATTTGCTTAACCTTAAGCGCAATTTAAATGTTTGTGAAAATAAATTCGAATTTAAAAACCAAAGGCGCAAACCCACACTTTTAGCAAAGCCACTTCTTGCCTCTAACAAAGTAAACTTTGCTATTAACAGAGCACTGTTAACTGTTTAACAGTGGCAATAGTAAGTTAGTCTTCTACTTTGCAATTATTACAGACTATTGGCAGACAATTGGAACGAAAGTATTATTCCTGCTATCTATCCACTACCATGGTTCGAAAGAGGACCCTCTGGCCTACCATTTGCATATAGTCTGTATGGTGTACTATTTAATATATATGTTTCAAAATGGCCACTGATCTTCTAGAGAATTTTCAAGCAAAAAATTGCTATTTTCAAAAGCAATTTTCTTAGTAGCATATCACTTTATATGTGAATATGTTGCTGGTTATATTAATAGGCCTTGGAAACTTCCTTTGTATGTAGTATGCTACTCATAGATCTGGATTATTTTCCAAAATTATCTCCTAAACAAATGGGCTTGCTCAGATGGATACTGTTAAACAGCTAACAGTGCTCTGTTAAGGGCAAATTTTGCTCTCTGAACGCCAAATGTGGCGCTGCTAAAATTTATGGATTGTGTCTTGGATTTTCAAATTCCAATCCATCCAATTTTATTAATAATTCTGATGCATAAACCTTAATAAAACAGTAAATAGGCCATCTCCCCCTCGAAACACAAAATAATTAAATTCTTAAAATAGCATTGTTTAAGACCCATGATCACGCCGGCCTAGGTTAGGTCAGGTTGTCAATTGATTTGACCCATTGTACAACGTCCTAGTTTCTCACACCACTTATGCTGTGGGACCTACAGTTTAAAGTCGACTCCGAACGACAGATTTTTTGAGAAACTTTTTCATGACAATTTTACTTGATTCTCAGAGTTTTTGCCAGAAATCTGCTGAGAAGAAGTCGCAGAAGAAATTTTTTTTTGAATTTTGTCTTGATGTCTGGCCTGGGTTTCGAACCCTGGCTTTACGGCTAATAAGCCAACACACTACCTACTAGACTACGGCGACTTCACGCTGGCCTAAATTGAACAACAAACCAATTAATTATTTAAACTGTATCGTAAAGGGACCTACATCTCTTGCTATCCTTTATATTCATGGTCATTTCGTAATGTGCTGGTATGAGGATAGATTTCGATTACCTGCGAATGACTTCTGCAAATGTTGCAGATCGGCTGAGATGAAAGAGAGTTTTTATTATCCACTTCATTTGGCAGTATCTAGCACTGGCTCGATTTAACTTAAGTCGTTCACATCTGCCTCCAAGCTTACAGACACACAGAGAAAGCTGAATTCTGCACAGGCAAAGTTCTTTATAAGGACCACTGGGTCTTAGCAATTGAGAATTATTTTCCTCCATCATCTGGAAGTGGCTTAAGCGTAGCACACTCTAGTTTCTGTGTCTTGCCCAACTCCATTTGAACTGTTTTAAGGATTCGCTTCGTCTGCCTAAGTAATGACCCCGTAGCACTGTAGGTTTAACCACTATGTGGTATACCATTCAATGCAGAGTTCCGTCATATGGCTTGCTTTGAACAGAAAGTGATAGGTGATCTTAAATTTGGTACAGCACCAAGATTCACAGTGGGTCGTAGCAGGAAATTTTTTTTTAATTTCTTCTTTTCTTTTAGTAAACAAATGAGATTTTTTTCTCAGTGTAAGATATTTAATTTCTTTTACGATTTCATTTAATTTTTTATTACTTTGTTTCACGTAAATATCAACGACACGCGATCACGAATTTTTTTCACATTTTTTCCCATTTTTTTTGTAATTGTAATTGTAATTTCGAACAAATTATTTTCATTTAAAATTAATTATACAAAAACGATTGATACAAAAACAAAAATAAAAATTAAAATTAAAACAAAATAAAAACATACTTCCCACGCCTATATTACGAATATCGTCATACCATTAAGGCATGACAAAACTGTCGTTGGCATGTTGCTTTTGGCAAGAAAACATTAACAATTTTTTTTTGTAGCATTCAATAGAAATAAATTTCAATTTTATTTTAAATAAAATTATAATAATTAGATTGTATTTCTTTTTTAAAATAATAACAATTTAATTTAAAAAAATTTTTTTTTTCACCTATAATTTGAAAAAAAAACGGGCTTTGATGCATCATGGCAGCCCATTTAAGCCATATTGAGTTAAAATTTTACACGTAAAGATAATTAAGTTTTATTGTAACATGATACTACCATATGCTGTATAATTTTTTTTCTTCTAATTACACTGTATAACAGAAGTAAAACAACAATTGAAAAAAAAATCCTTAAAATTAATTGAAAAATTCAACTCGTTTTTTTGCCTGAAAATTTCTGTTGCATTGTGTAATTTTGTTTATAGATATTTCAGGCTATAATTAAAGTATCAATTACACTACGGGCTTTTGTATACAATAATTAATAGAAAATTGTTGTAAGAGGGCGTGTAAAAATAAACATTCACGCTTTTTTTTTTTTTGCATTGCAATTCATATGCACGCTAAACACACAGACCCAGACCCTGTTGGAGTTTAGAAATTCAAATTAAATTTTTAAAATTTATTTCTTTCTAAATAGGTGTGGCTTTAACCCTGAAAACATAATAGATTTCTATCTCAAATTGTTTTTTTCTTCTTAAATAAATTAGTCTTTCCAGAAAAATTAGTTGTTTTCACTTTTGCTTGTCATGTCTTTAAATTGTTTAAACGTCTTGTGTTTGCATGTACATACATATGCATGTAGGCGTCACACAACAATTGTTTAAAAATATTTTGAATATTTTTTTCTATAAATTTTCTCTTAAAATTATGATTTATTAGGTTGGTAACAAGAACTATTTGACACAAAAATCCAAATTTTGAAAAAAAATAAATAAATAATGAATCTGTGTCAACCAAGCAAGGCCAATGAGGGGAAGTATAGCCAACATAAAAAAAAAACAATTTTGTTCTTAAAAAAAATGAAAACATCTGATAAAATGACAACTTCATTCAGCTTAAAAATAACTGGGTAAAGAGAAGAAGGCAATGATTTGGTAGGGGATAGAAGTCCCCGTAGTCTAGTAGGTAGTGTGTTGGCTTATTAGACGTAAAGCCAGGGTTCGAGCCCCAAGTCTGACATCAAGACAAAATACAAAAAGTATTTCTTCGGCGACTTAATCTCAGCAGATTTCTGGCAAAAACTCTGACTAAATAAAATTGCCATGAAAAAGTTTCTCAAAAATCTGTCGTTCGGAGTCGACTTTAAACTGTGGGTCCCACCACTCATGTATAAAATTAACACACACACAACATCAGTGGTGTGATAAACTAGGACGTTGTACAATGGGTCAATTCCACCTGCGGGTACTGTACTTGTCTTAATTGACAAGTACACGTCCTCTAACCTAACCTAACCTATGGTGGGAGAAATAAGCCATCAGTCATAAAGCCTCTGGGAAGACACATATCGTGTGACAATCACTCTCTTAAAGTCAAAGGAAGAAATATACTCAATCAACATGGCTCGTTTAATTTGGAATACATTTTAAAATGCTTTTTTACCTATCTAGTAGGTAGTGTGTTGGTTTCTTAGACAAGAACCCGAGGTTCAAACCCTAGCACAGGCAACTCGAACAAAATGAAAGCTGAAAACAATCTTTCTTTCGTTAACTTTCTCTCAGTAGCCTTGTGACAAAAATTCTTAGAGTAAATAGATTTGCTATGAAAAGTTTCTCGATAATCTGTCGTTCGAAAACGACATTTATCTGTAGATTCCGGCACTCATGAATAAAAATTAACACACCAGCATGGTGAAGTCGCCATGTGTGTGAAGATAAATTCAAATTTAACTAGCAAAGACAAAAACCAAAAATTTTAACAGAGGTAATGTTAAAGCTAACAGAGCCATGTTAAGTGGTTAACAGAAAATAGTCAAGGTAGGATTATCGATATTGTGGGCAAATGGGACATGCTGCACATATCCCACTATATACAAATTGTAGCCTAAGGTGTCCCTAATAAAACCCAAAAAGTCGTATATCCCAAATAATTTTGGAACTTGAGATATCGGGCTTCATATATACCCTATGTTAACAGTGTCTGGGTAGGATAACGGATGATGGATATTGTGGAAAAATGGGACTTGCTGCACATATCCCACTATATACAAATTGTAGCCTAAGGTGTCCCTAATAAAACCCAATAAGTCGTATATCCCAAATAATTTTGGAACTTGAGATATCGGGCTTCAAATATAGCCTATGTTAACAGTGGCTAGGTAGGATGACGGATGAATGTGTGTGAAGATAAATTCAAATTTAACTAGCAAAGACAAAAACCAAAAAATTTTAACAGAGCTAATGTTAGAGTTAACAGAGCAATGTTAAGTGGTTAACAGAAAATACGAAAAATAGTCAAGGAAGAAATCACCCAAATATACGATATCAGGGACTTGCTGCACATGTCTCACTATATAGAAATTGTAGCCTAAGGTGTCCCTAATAAAACTCAATAAGTCGTATATCCCAAATAATTTTGGAACTTGAGATATCGGGCTTCATATATACCCTATGTTAACAGTGTCTGGTAGTCCCATTTGCCCACAATATCGTTAATACTACCCTTGACTATTTTCTGTTACCCACTTAACATTGCTCTGTTAGCATTAACATTAGCTCTGTTAAAATTTTTTGGTTTTTGTCTTTGCTAGTTAAATTTGAATTTCGCTTCACATACATTAAAACGTTGCGGTGCAGTATTAAGGCATCTCTTCACAACAAAAATTATAATGTCTGCAGAAGAGTGGCTGGTTCCATTTTAATTGTGGAAGAGAATCGTAAGAGGCAGAGAGGAAACGGCAAATAGCAATTTTTAACTGCATTCCCATGCTATAATTCGCTAGTCTTTAAGTGTAACTGAAATGATAGAAGATTTATGTTGTATTTTTTGTTTTTTTTTTTCTTTCGTTTCGTTTGTTATTTTAATTCCTTTCGAATTGTATAATTAACTGCTCATCGTATTTATAATTTTCTTTAGATTTTTCTTTTCTTTTTAATTCTTTGAAGAAATTTTTTTAATTATTTTCTAACAATAACAACAACAACAACAAGAGCATTTCATTATTCTAACAGACTTCTTAACATCTCGCAATCATCATCATTATCATCGAGATGTTAATGTTGAAAGTCAAAAAGTTAATTTTCTTTTTTAACTTGAGCTCCATCTCATGCCATCATAGAACTCTTCAAAGAGTGTTGTACTGATAAAAGTGGTATGTTTGTTAAGTTTAATTGCATATATTTCACAGACAGACAGATAGACAGACAGACAGACAGACATCATCGTGTAACAAAACTAACAATAAGAAAGGAGAACTTTTACAGTCAGTATCTGTATCTGCTACTGCTGCTGCTGGTTTTAATTTTTATTTATAAATATGAACCCAAAAGACGACGTCTGTCTGTCTTCGTTGCTGTGCAATGCAATGCAATTTTATCTCTCCTTCTATTCAGTTTCATTAAATTTTTATTTTTTTTTTTTATTTTCTTCAGTTTTAAAATGCATTTAATTAGCAAGAAGAGGTCTTTGTAATATATTAACCTCACTTATATGAGTGCAACCATGAGCCAAACAAAGAACATACAACCAATAGTGGAAGCAAAAAAAAGAAAAAAACAAAAAACCAGAATAAATTTTAACCTTTTAAGAGCATGAGTCTTAAAGAAAAACAAATTGTGTAGGAGTTTATTGGTGTATTTAATAATGTATTAGCCAACAAAAAGCATCACAACTTATACCGCAATTTAAGTACCTTCTACACCACAAAATTATTAAATAAAACACAGACAAATAATGTGTGTGAAGATAAATTCGTATTTGAAAATCCAAGACGCAATCCATAAATATTAGCAGCGCCACATTTGGCATTAACAGAGCAAAATTTATTCTGAACAGACCAAAATTTGTCTTTAACAGAGCACTGTTAGCAATTTAACAGTATACATCTGAACAAGCCCACTTATTTAGCAGCTAATTTTGGGAAATGATCCAGATCTATGAATAGCATAATGAAAGGAAGGTTCCAAGACCTCTTAATATAATCAGCAACATAGTCCCACCTAAAGTGATATGCTATTGAGAAAATTGGCCTTCAAAATAACAATTCTTTGCTTGAAAATTCTCTAGAAGATCAGTGTGGCCATTTTGAAACATATGTATAAGAAATAGTTCACTAAGCAGACAGAGCCTGTATGCAAATGGTAGTCCAGAGGGTCCTCTTTCGAACCATGGTGTGGATAGATAGCTGGAATAATAATTTCGTTCCAATAGTCTGCCAATAATCTGCAAATAATTGCAGAGTAGTAGACGAATCTACTATTGCCACTGTTAAACAGTTAACAGTGCGCTCTGTTAATAGCAAAGTTTACCCTGTTAGTGGCAAGAAGTGAAGCTGCTAAAAGTGTAGGTTTGCATCTTTGGTTTTTAAATTCGAATTAATCTTCACACACATGTGCTTTATATACCACAAAATTATTAAATAAAACAGACAAGTGTATAAAAAATTAAATTAAGAGTCTTTAATTCAAATTTTTGCTAGGCAATCTCTTTCTTTTCATCAACGAGAAACTATATATATAGGACTGATGATGGAACTATCATGGAACCTATGAGCCAACAAATTGGCTTTGGAAGACACACTATGAGCCGCTTAATATTTGTAAATGCATCGAGATGTCTCCTTTCAAAAATCGTCGAAACTGTAAGAGTTATCACAGGCCCGGGGTTTGCACACTTGAACCAATCAGAAGTATACCTTATCTCTACACTTCCTGGCTGGCCTTCTATTCAATTAAATTACTCATTACAAGTGCATAAAAAAATTAATATTTAGTAAAAGTTATCGCAAATATTTTTGGTTTTTTCTCTCAGGTTACTTAAATCACAGATTATTGCCAGAAGACTGCTGGAAGGAGGTAGTCGAAAGAGATATATATTTTTTTTCAGGATACCCTAGTTGAGGGATTCGTAAGTCAGAGGGCTATCTTCATGATGATTAATTTACTGCTCAGTGCTACAATCAGGATTACGGACTTAATTTCCCACTTATGTTGTTCGTGTTAATTTTATATATGACACCTACATTTTAAAATCGACTCTTGGCGACAGGTTTTTGAGAAACTTCTGGCTGCGGACAAAGTCTCTTTTGCATGCTATATTAGCGTCAGGGCTTGTCAATTAATCACGCATATTTCTTTGGAACATGTGTAAATTATTAGGATACCTGGAAAACTGATATGCGGAAGCACTGAACGTGTTCTGTGCAAAGAGCCCAATTGGATTGGAAATTGAATAAAAATTGAACTTTGTTGAGTTTTCCAAAATATTAACACGAGGAAGACGAAACAGATCATTGTATGCTGCCAACTGGCTTTTATTATATGATTTCTATAGTCACGGGGCAAATGCCTAATAGGCGGGCATGTCTTTCGTCCATAAGTTAAGGCTACAAGGAACAGTACTTCCTAATAACAGAGATCGTTGCCGTTTAATTAAATTAAATGTGGTAGCCTCAGTCTAGTAGGTAGTGTGTTAGCTTATTAGACGTAAGGCCACGGTTCAAACCCCAGGTCAGACATCAAAACGAAATACGAAAAAAAATATTTTTTCGGCGACTTTCTCTCAGCAGATTTATGGAAAAAAATCTGAAAGTCAAATAAAATTGCCATGAAAAAACGGTAGCTCCCGCCACTCATATCTAAAGGTAATACACACAACATAGGTGTTGTGAGAAACTAGGTCGTAATCCTAACTATGTGGGCATAACAAATGATTTAAGAGGACACTTCATACGCTTTTGTGGGCGATGATGCCACATTGCCCAAGCCTAACCTAACCTAACTTTACAAACAAACACTTTTAAAAATGTATCGAATAAATATCCTTTATGTAGCAACGATTTGAGCTGCTTATTATCAAATTTTTGTTAAATTAACGTCTTTTTTTCAGAGAGAGAGAGAGGATTCGTTGTTTTTCGTTTAGTTTTTAATTTGTTCTGCTAATTCAACAATTTTATTGCATTTGAAAACAAAATACCACACAAAATAGCCAAGTTTTTTTAGATTTCTTGTGTTAGATTGCTTAATGAAATCTTGAAAACAATACTGGGGTGATATGTTTTTCTATTTTTGTTATTTCGTTTCATTTCAGAAATCTAAGTATGTCAGTCACATTGTATACGTAACGTAATAAACATCTAAGAAAACCTTGGAATAATAATTTAAAAAAAGAGAAAAAAAAATAAATTTTTTCTCTTGTTGTTGTTGTCGTGTTCTATCTATTGCATATAAAAATAAACAGTTATTGTCAAAATTTTATCTTTTTGCAATTTATTGGACACAAAAAAAAAACGAACGAAGAAAACAGAAAAATCCAACGAAAACTCAAGTGGTAAACGGAGTAGGAAAAAAAACGTTAAATTTTAACACTTTAAGACAAATAGAACTTCTCTCCTACGTTTACTGTACATAAACGTTTAAATATAAAGCTAAAGTTATGAGGTAATTTCATAATAACCCAGCAAACAATTTTATGTAACAACGCAAATAACATAGCTTTGTTAGGTTCTCTAAATTGCTGTTGAACTATGCTGTTAATCAACAGTAACTCCTGACAGTCATTTGTCTAAGACTCCAATTTTTTTTATAAAGTTTTCAATTCTATGGCAATCACCTGTCTCTAGACACAGTCTATCAATAAATTCTAGGCTGCTTAAGAACCCTCCTTCTCAGTTTCGTAGGTAGAGAAGGAGAATGACAGAGTAGATGTTCGGTGAGTTTCCCTTATGCAATATGGCTACTATGGTTTGCTGGGTTATTATTGTATTTGCTTTAGCCAAAGACCATAAGACCAAGTGTTTGTTTGCAGCTAAAATGTGTATGAAAACGTATAACAAGCAAGACTACAAGACCCAGACCCAGACCAAGACATTGTATGTGAAATGATACGCTATCATATGACATCGCCAATGTTTGTGTGTGCCACCAGCACCAGCACCAGCGCCACTAAAGGAGACAGCCACCACCAACAGTCAACCATAGAAACTTTAATATCTCACATATATAATGGCTTAACAGAACAGGCAAAAAAAATAAAAACTTTAACTAATACGATTTACGTTCCCAAACAACAGGTGGTGGCCACCTTATAGAAGACACTTTTTTAACACACATTGTTTCATTTCATTACGGAAAAGAAAAATATTTTCAATACATTGCTCCACTATTTTTATAACTTCTTCAAGGTTCTGATTTCATTGGCCACCCCCTATTGCTTAGAAGCATTGTATTTGATTGCATAAACTCCTGTATAAAAGAGAACAACTGTATACACAATGCATTTTGCACTGAGCCACAAGACATCAGAAGCAAAAAAAAAAGAAAAAAAAGCGACAGTCACCATTAAACCATTCATAACATGACTTAAAGTCAGACTTTAACAACCGTTTAAGGTCATAATGTAAAATGTTAATGATATGGATAAATTTTATTTTTATTATTATTGTTGTTGTTCTGGTTGTTGTTGTATTTATCTATTTTGTTTAAATAGAACTCGTTGTCTGTTGTTGTTTTGTATTAATATTTCAAATCCACACAATATTTTCTGTTTTTATCAAACAAAACATTTTTTCAATAATAAATAGAATTTTTTCTTTTTAAATTGCATTTGAAAATGTCAGTTTTTATTAAAAATAAGAAATATGTAAATAAATTACAAAAAAACACAAACAACAAAAACAAACAAACAAATATTTTATGAAAAAAAAAATCTGGTTTACGACAAATCAGAGCCACCGATCACACAGGCAAAACAAGAGAAATAATTTGATTTTATAATAGCGAAGCTAAGAACACAGCCTGCTGTGGACCCTATTAAGATAAGGAAAGTACTGAAGTATTACAGACATGGTTATTGGTCCAGCTTACGTATCGAAAAAATCGTATCGTAAATGGACCCGACTACCCAAATTATCCCGATTCAGATGGAAGTATGTTCTTATATATAAAAATGAATATGTGCTTATTTGTTTGTGGGTTTGTTTGAAGTCTATAGACGGCTGAACGGCTGGACCAAATCTTGGAAGGAACTATAGGCTACTTTTTATTTTAAAATTTCAAGTAAGCGAGGTGCCATGCCCACATACCCGTATAAAAATGAACGTTTGTATGTACCTTATAGAATCGTAAACTATTTGATCATGTTATGATCTTTAGGAAAGTTGTTGCGCATGGGCCAGGGAAGGTTTCCAGCAGGTGGCGCCACTGAAAATCAGTCAAAATGAATTAAAACATAAACTGTGCTTTCTTTAACAAAGTTGTTGCTCATGAGTCGACGAAGGTTGGTGCGATTAATTTCCGATGGATGGCGTCACTGAAAATTATTCAATATGAATGACAAGCAATTGGTCGACCTACACCTCAAGCACGGAAGAAAATAGCATTACGAGCCTCAGAATCAGACGAGTATATGCCGCTGAGACCGGTTCGCTTGAACCACTTGAACAACGAGAAGTGCGATTAGAAACTGAGCGAATGCGTACTACTCAGGCCGTTCATCTGAATCGTCAGGACAGCGGGGAACAAAATCAATAAATTAAACATTTGCGTAATCTCTTTCTTTCAAATTTATTTTGCTTGGTGGCGCAGCAACCAGGAGCAGCATGTTTTGCTGACAGTAAAGCGGCCATTAGCTTTATAGATTGTGTGTACACCGCAACATTTTCTTTTTAAACTCAGGTGTCCTACAGACGCCGTAGTCCAATAAGTGGGTTGCTAGCTTATTAGACTTAACACTACCGGTCAAACGCCTGGTTAGACATCTCCAGCATAATGAAACTACAGGCGCCGTAGTCCAACAAGTAGGTTGCTAGCTTATTAGACGTAACGGTACTGGTCAAACCCGAGGTCAGACATCTCCAACAAAACGAAACATAAAAAAATATTTCTTCGGCGACTGGCTCTCAGCAAATTTTTGGCTGAATCTCAAAAATCTGTCGTTTGGAGTCGACTTTAAACTGTAGGTCCCACCACTCATGTATAAAATTAACACACACAACATAAGTGGTGTGAGAAACTAGGTCATAATTCTGACTGAAGGGTTGTAATGACCAATTACGTCCTACCATTGGCCCCTCCTTGAGTTTGCCGAGCCTGCACAAAACTAATGTGGCAAACAGTTGTCCGATATTTCATTTGACACTAGTTTGGTACGGCTCGTTAATTAGATTTTGAATAGGTGGACATCAGCCCAAAACTTTATCGCCTGCTGTGAAATTGTCACATGTCCACCAATACATAATATAAACTGCTGCTTTCGTCTGTGCGAAGTTATCTGTAACGCTTCCCTTGTAGGGAAACTAATTTGAAGCTGGCCGCAGTCCAAGTCGAAGTCGCCCTTATTAGACGTGAGGCCACAATTCAAACCCTAGGTCAGACAGCTCCGACAAAACGAAAATATGAACAAATATTTCATCGGCAACTTCCTCTCAGCAGCAGATTTCTGGCAAAAACTCTGAGAATAAATAGAATTGCCATGAAAAGCGTCTCAAATATCTGTTGTTCGGAGTCGGTTTTAAACTGTAGGTCCAGCCACTCATTTGTAAACATAACACACACAATATAAGTTGTGTGAGCAGCAAGGTCGTAATCCCGACTGAAGGATTGTAATGATCAATTATGTACGAATGTAATTTGAAGTCAGCATTATCTGCCCAGTCCCTTATTCTTACTACAGCATCGTTAGGCTTTGTTTTTGGATATGAAACCAAAGTGATATCGTCCACGTAGCGTGCTATCGATATACCATCGAAGAGTTTAAACCCCAATATGTCACCTAGTATTGTATTCCATAATGTTGATCCAAGTATAGAGTTAGTGACCCCATGTACACTCATATCCTTGATGTTTTCTACTAGAGTGCATGGTGACTGAAATAACTGCTCATTATCCATAATAATGTGAGTCGTATGGCTACCGTTACACGCTTCCTTAGCCCAAGAGACCTGTCTCTGCGGAAACCATATTATCTTTTGGAGGGACTGTGAAGTAAAGTCCTAATTTTCTGTCTGTTTTTTTTTTAATTGCTTTTGAAATCGACAAACCTGAACCCTTTTTCTTGAGTACTTTATGTTATCGATAAATTTGTTACGTTTAAACAAAGAGATTCATTTGTTTGTAATTATGGCATCCATTATGTATTAATTAAACACTTTCCATTAATAATTTACTTTCAACAGCTTTTTTCTGACTTCAAGCCAAAACTCTCATTTACTCACTTAGTGCAAAAAGAAACAGACAACAGAGGAAAACAACAAAATAATCATCATGACTGGACTGAACTGAACTAGACTGGCTTGGCCTGGCCTGGCCTCTTGAGCAAAACGACAAACCTTTAAGCCTTAAGCTTTAAATAATAAGGGCTCCCCTCATCCACCACGATCTTTTTTTTTTTTTTTATTAAATGCCATTGAAAAGCTGACCATTAAAGAAGGGGGGAGGGGGGAATGGACAGACTAATCAGTAAAATTGGAATGAAATGGCAAAAACATGCTGCGTTCACTAATTACGCACAACTTAACGTATAACTAAACTGTCAAAATGACAAAGTACAACAGCGACTGCGACTGCGACTGCAGGAATAGCAGCAGCAGCAGGAGCACAAGCAGGAAAACAGAAATACAGAGAAGAATTATAAAACCAAGTGACAAAAGGAAAATTAAATACCAAAAAAAAAGAAAAGAAAAGAAAAGAAAACAGAAGAAGAGAAGAAGAAAACTTAAAGCTGTTTGACAACTGCCAACTACAATAATAGCAAACAGCAACAACAACAGCAACAACAACAATAGCAATAATAATAATAATGAGCAGTAGAACTAATTGCTATTGTTGTTGGCGCTGATGAAAAGAAACTCTGATGCTAGTAGAGGCAGAAGCCAAAGCTGATGCTGATGCTGATGCTGGCTACCAGTCCGGAACATTAAAATTATGACCAAGTCAGGAAGAAAATTACAACAAAAAAGGGAAGGAAAAAAATTCTAGTAAAAGAATGAAATTTTTTAATGAACACACAGCAGATACACAAGGCACAGTGGGTTGGTTAGAGGAAAAAATAAGAAAAAAAAATGTTTTGTATGCTTTTTGTGTGGAGCATCATGATTAATAGAATTGGAATATTTTTTTTAAATGGCTGATGAGTGAACGACGCCATTGACATTTTATTTGTAAGGCACAGTGGGATAAAAAAGTGAAAAAGTGGAAAACAATTAGTGACTAATCGAGCATCAAATCAAATACCGGCCATCCATCAAAATAGAGTACATAGCCCTGCAGCAAACGGCGCTTGATTGAACGACGTCATTGACATTTTATTAGTAAGGCACAGTGGGCTAAAATAGTGAAAAAAAATGGAAAACAATTAGTGACTAATCGAGTATCAAAACAAATACCGGCCAACTATTTGCCACAGGAGTTTAGTGCAGACTGGAGGGGTGGTGTGACCCATTTATTAAGAGACTCCGTACAAATCTACACCGACGGTTCTAAGCTAAACGGAGCTGTTGGCAGTGGAATTTTTTCGGAATTGGTTAGTATAGCTCAGTCTGTAAGACTGCCAGACCACTGCAGCGTCTTTCAGGCGGAGGTGGTGGCCATACAGGCTGCGGTGAGCATTATTATACTTTCTGATAGCCAGGCGGCTATTAAGGCTCTGAGTTCTAATGTGATGAACTCCAAGACGGTGTACGGCTGTCGCAGATATCTCGACGAGATAGCGGAACGTTATGATGTCCATATCGTATGGGTACCGGGGCACAGCGGTATTCCGGGTAACAGCAGAGCTAATGAACTTGCCAGGCGGGGCACGACCATCGAACTCTCCGATGACTTCTCGAATCTGAGCATACCTATGAGGACCGTCAACGTTAGGTGGGCGGCTTCGGACACGGGTAGAACGGCTCGTTAAATCTGGCCAAGGCTGGATGAGGGGCGCACAATGAGTCCACTTAAACTCCAAAGGTGCGCGCTCAGTGTAGTTGTCGGTGTCATTACGGGGCATTGCATTATGGGTACGCATGCGAGGCGCATTGGTCTTGGACACCTTGCTAACGACTTCTGCAGAAGCTGCAGAGATGAGGAATAAGAGGAGACTGTCCCTCATCTGCTGGGTACATGCTCGGCTCTCTGCCAAAGGAGAAGGAAGTACTTGGGTACTTACTACATGGATGATCTGGAGGAACTGTCAAGGATTGACATTGGCAGCCTGAATCGCTTCACCAGGAACTCCGAGTGGTTTCGAGACTAAGGGATAATGGATGACTGTGGTAGCACAATGGGCAAAATGCAGCCAAAAATTTTTCTTGGATGGGCAGCAACCTATACCTACCTACCTACCTTTGTGCAGGCTTGGCAAAATCAAGAGAAAATACAGAGCTTCGCAGCAAATGGCGCTTAAGGAATATGATGGCTCTGTGCTTACTTGCTACTGAAACGGTGATTGTGGGAGGATTCCAGTGCCCAAGGCCTCTGTAATTTTAGTGGACATTGCTCCCATAAACTGGCCTTAGTGTAGTAGATAGTGTGTTGGCTTAGTAGACATGAGGCCACGGTTCAAATCCCATTTCCAACCAAACGAAATATGAACAACTATTTCTACGGCGACTTCCCCTCTCAGGAGATTTGTGCTAAAAACTCTGAGAGTAGGTAAAAAGTTGTCATAAAAAGTTTCTCGAAAATCTGTCGTCCAGAGGCGATTTTAAGCAGTAGGTCCTCCGCCATACACGAATCTAAGTTTAATTTGTCCCAATCTGATGGAAAAACGTATGTAAGACGTCCTCCAAACAAAGCCGTTGATCCCAGGTACACAGTGAAAACTGTAAAACAAATTAGCAAACATACATGTTGCTAAGTCGTTTCTAATTAAAAGGCCACCACTGTACGTTCTAAGCAGGGACATCAAGTTGACCCGTGTTGCAAACTTTCAAAGAAAAATTTTTAATTTTTATTTTAAAATTTAATTTTCTTTACGCCTTGTTTTTTAATATGTCTGATGACTGTAAATATTTTCTTTTTTGCTTCCACTTTTTTCCTTAAACAACCCATTGTGCTTATTGTGTGAATGGCATGATAATGATGATGACAATATAACATTAGAATGATGCACTATTGTGTAAACAACTATGGTTGTTGTTGTAGTTGCTAAAAGTGGCAACTTGAATGAAAATTAAAGAAAAAAAAATTAAATAAAAAAAAAAACAAACAGGAAAACGAAAGAAGACAAAAGAATTAAAATCTTTGGATAAAGACCAGGCGCCAACATTTTTTTGTCCATGTTGACGATGACACTATGAATGTAAGAGGAGGCAGCCGACATTTTCAGCCGCAAATCTTAAATGCTTTTAAGTTTTAGTTCGTTTATTTCATTTTAATTTCTCTGGTTTTTTATTTATTTTTAATTTTATTTTTTAAAAAATTTATTTTTCATTTCCATGCAAATTAGCCTCTAAGCAAAGGTGGGGGGGGGGCCTTATCTAAGACATGAGTTTTTTTAAGCATTTTATTGATCATTTTGATTAAATGTTCATGACAGTTATAAATTATTCTTAATTGCCAATTTAATTAAGAAAATAAAAACACATACAGACACACAGATACACCGCATGATTTGTAAGCAACACCAGTTACTCGTTCATTTACATGACGTCGCATGTAAATTACTTGATAATTTCGCCTTGACAGCCAACAGTTTACATACAGTACACTGGCAGGCAGCGTCAACGACTTTATAGTGCTGAAAAAAAGTTGTTTCACAGATTAAAACTTATTTACTTACAAAAAAAAAAAAATAAAATTTAAATCATGCATGCCTGTATAACACCAGTAAATAGCAGAGGAAAAAAGATTCAGGCTTGAGTGGGTTGTGTAAACAATTGCGTTTTTTTTTTAATGCAAAATTATTGTCAATCATTAAAGGCCGGCAAATTGTTTACTTTAGTAATTTAAATACAAAAAAAAAAAACGAATATTTTTTTTCCTTTGATCCACACAGTAAGTGCCATTTGCTAATTGGGTGGGTGTTCCCTGGCTTTGTTTTCGTTTTTTTTTGTTTCTATAAAACCAGATTTATGACTTTGAATTGCTTAAAAGCGCAGCTTACTTTTAAGACCGGTAGTAAATGTTGTTTTTTTTTCTTTAGTTTTCCCATTCTCTGCTTCATTGCTTTATAATATAATAGGCCGGTCCGGTCTGGCCTGTCCACTTTATCATTTAAATTATGAAAAACGGCACATTTAAACGTCGTATGCTTTTTGAAATTTATTGATACGCTTTGCGTCAATTAAAATCAATGACTTGTAATAATTATGGGAAGTTTTCGATTAAATCACATAAAATATGATTAATTTTGTGCATGTAAACGGCATGTAAAATCTTGTTTACACTTTAAATATAAAAGAAAATTGATTTATGATGACTTATGACCACCATACTGCAGGTGGTCAAACAGTTGTGGATAGAAAATCAAAAGTTGAAGCTCTGGAGACTTTATTAAAATCGATTTAGAATAGGTAGGTGGGCGAATGTGGAGCATGAGATTTAGGCCTGTGGCCCATTGTACATTACATTTCTCCTAGCACTGGAAATATTTAGAGCTTGCGATGAAGTCGTTTAGCCTCCAAATATCCATTCTTGGCAGCTTATTGAGATTATCTACATAACAGAAGCCCATGTGCTGTCTACTCCTACGAAGCAACGCTGTATCTCTATCCGTTAAAGTTGCCCTGCGATATTCCCACCATATCAGACGTTTGAAAGCTGAGGCAAGTGTGTTTACTGCCTCAAGGTTCCTATTAATCATCCTAGACTACATTATCTTACGAATATTTTATTACAATTATAAGGAGTAATAGAACCTTTTTTTCATTCTGTTGAATATAAACGACTTAAAGGAGAGTATCTCATCCAATATAATTCACAAGAAATGCGTCTCAAAAAAAGCAGATTAACATATTGTCCTGTATACCGAAATCTGTTTGTGTGCCCGCTGGTGCACCTAGTTCCATATTATTCTAGACATCATCTATTTCCAGGTAGCAAGGCAAGGTAAACGCCTTCTGGGCTAACGGCACGTCGGACCATACAAATTATAAATTTTAAATTAGGGAAACCAGGATTTGGCGTTAACTAACGCAATGAATATCTCCAAGTACTTCAACAGGAAAGACCGATGGACCTATGTATAATACTTAGTTGTTAAGTAAGAGTCTTCGGTATGAAGACCACTTCGATCCTACACAATTTCATTGATATGTGACGGCGAGGAATATCTCTTTAAGGAACTCAATGTACTCAGGTCTTAAGTGACATCGATGGGTTGGCTATATCCCTTTCGTTTGCGGTGACTTAAGCGTTATAAACTCAGCAATTGCTTATCTAATTACATACATTAGGATATGTTGATACGGTATCCTACCCGTACTGAGTAATTCCGTCCCCGAGATCTGTCCCTGTAAGAAGTGGGATTTCACAGGAGTTACACAAAGTAAACAAGACTTTTTATAAAACTTTATGTTTCTATACGAAGCCTAAAATATAAAGGGTCCGCCAAATAACTTTTTTTGTTTTGAAAGTGCTTTAAAAACGAAACTACTGAATATTTCCTCAAATTTCTTTTTTTATTTGAAAGTACAATCCTTCCGGTTAATAATGGAAAATAATTTCATTCAAATGGCTGCCTCGGCTGGCCATGCAGTCGCCTACACCAGAAGATGCCGACTTTGGCAAAAAATCATCTTGAAGCTCATTTTGATCTTGTCGGGTATGTAAACAAGCAAAATTGTCGAATTTGAGGCAAAGAAAACCCGCACGAATACATTGAAAAGCCGACGCCCCCAAAACGAGTCACTATTCGGTGCGGATTTTTGGTGCAAAGGCATAATTGGGCCATTTTTCTTCGAAAATGAACAAGGAGTGGCCGTTACAGTCAATGGCTATCGTTATCGGGCCATGTTGAACGAATTTTTGTTCACAAAAATTGAAGAGAAGGATATTGGCAACATTTGGGTTCAACAGGACGGCGCTACGTGCCACACAGCCGAAGCTACAATCGATGTTTTGCGCCCTGTTTTTGAAGATCGCATTATCAGCCGCAGAGCTGATGTCGTTTGGCCACCTCAGGGCTGCGATTTGGCACCGTTGGACTATTATTTGTGGGGTGCCGTCAAAGATAAGTGTTACGCCGACAAGCCAGAGACAATTGACGATTTAAAGGACAATATTCGTGAAGCCATTGGTGAAATACAGCCGCACACTATCGATAATGTGGTTAAAAATTGGACCGATCGTGTAGGCTACTGCATGGCGAGCCGAGGCAGCCATTTGAATGAAATTATTTTCCATTATTAACCGGAAGGATTGTACTTTCAAATAAAAAAAGAAATTTGAGAAAATATTCAGTAGTTTTTTTCAAAGCATTTAAAAAAAAAGTTATTTGGCGGACCCTTTATTTTAAATACATATTTTACATTATTTACAAGATGTTGCCTTTACATTAATTCTTTACATTATGTGTGTGTATTATTTACATCATGTAAATAATTTAATACATTTAGTTGAAACGAAATAAATAATTTTATTTTAATGACATTGAAATGTCTTTATAATATTTAGAACACATATTTTACTTTCTTTACATATGTTCGCAATGAAATCTTTTTGAAACTGGAAGAATTTTTATGTCTACCGATTAGTTACATTGTTTACATGGTCTCAACAATTAAAATTCTTTGGTTTACATAGCTTTTAGTAAGACTTTTATGTCATTTCATACTGTTAGTATCTTTACAAAACTTGGAAAACATATTTAAATTGCATATTTTACATTATTTACATTGTTTACATGATGTCTATAATTAGATGGTTTTTTAATTGAATCTTTTAATCGAAAATCTCCACGAATTTTCTTCTTTACATGCATACATACATAATTGGTCATCACAACCCTTCAGTCAGGATTACGACCTGGTTTCTCACACCGCTTATGTTGTGTGTGTTAATTTTATATATGAGTGTTGGGACCTACAGTTTAAAGTCGACTCCGAACGACAGATTTTTTGAGAAACTTTTCATGGCAATTTTATTTTAACACTCAGAGTTTTTGCCAGAAATCTCCTCTCAGCAGAAGAAATACTTTTTGTATTTTATTTTGATGTCTGGCGTGGGGCTCGAATCCTGGCTTTTCGTCTAATAAGCCAACACACTACCTATTAGACGACGGCTACTTTTTCCTTCTTTACCATGTATTATTTTACACTTTTACCTACCTTTTTTTTACCTTTTTTTACATTGTTTACATGATGTCAACAATTAAATTTCCATTGTTACATGTTATTTATAAATATTTTTGTTTGATTTAACAATGTTTTTTACATTTTTTAAATTTAAATTAAAAAGATTATATTGTTTACATTACATTATGAATTGTTGACATGATGTAAACAATTAAATAATTCTCTTACATTTAACAATTTTTTTTAAATTTTTTTTTTCATATTTTAGGACCTTTTTTTACCCGTTTAGTTAAGTTTTATAAAATTTTTGTTTTGTTTTTTAATTGCTTTACATGTATTATTTTACCCTTTTAAGCAATTATACCTTTATATTTCTTTTTTTACATTATTTACATGATGCCAACAATTAAATTTCCATTGTTTACATGATATTATAAATAGTTTTGTTTTATTTAACAATGTTTTCTAAAATTTTTTTATTTGCTTTAACTTAAAAAGATTTTACTATTTACATTACATTATGTATTGTTTACCTGATGTAAACAATTACGTAATTCTGTTACATTTAATAATTTAAAATTTTTTTTTTCATATTTTTACGACCCTTTTTTTACCCGTTTAGTTAAGTTTTGTAAAGTTTTTGTTTTGTTTTATTTTTTAATTACATTTTACTTTACACCCCCCTTTCATTAGAAGCATTATTGTGTAAATATTGTGATTTCACTAAAGTAAATAAATAAACAAATATCAAATGAATACAAATTAAAACAGAATTGAATTGAATTCAATGAATGTATGAATGAATGAATTGAATTGTAATTCGGTATCTTTTTTTTTTTTGTTTGTCTCCCTCCTTTTTTGATTTGTTTATTGAAATTTTAGTCTTGTGTAAATAAAAGGACCCTCTAATTACGCTGTAATAATAAACAACAGAAGGTCTGTGATTGCTAAAAATCATAAAAAATAAATTCAATATTATTTAGCTTTTGAAATGGATGAGGGAATTTAATACAGAACAGGAGTTTTTGTGGGGGATGAGGGGATTTTATATTTTAAAATTGATTTTTTTCTTTTTTGCAGTTTTCAATTTCAATTTCAAACTCAATTTGCAATATTTTCTTCTCCTTCTTCTTTTTCTTCTTGTGTTTTTATGCTTTTAGCATATCTTCTGCTTGACTTGTATTATTTGTTTAACGTTCTCTCGGGTATGATTTCTTGTCTAAATTTACAGTCACAATAAATATTCGTCTACGTGCTCAAGTTTTTTGTAGTAAGTGTTGCAATAATATTTCGTTTCTCTTCGTTTCGTTTCACTTTGCTTTGCTTTTTTTTGCTCCTTTTTTTTGCCAATTATATTGCGTGAGTTGCATAAATAAAAAGATGCCACATTCATTTGTTATCTCAGCTACCAGAGTCATGTGATTTTGGATTTCTTTTAAGAAAAAAAAAAAAAAAAAAAATGGAGAGAAAGAAAGAAAAAAAAAATTTTGTTTTCCTGCTATGCTTTTTCACTTGCAGCCATTCAAATGTAATTTAATATTCTTGTTGCTGTTAAATGGCAAATTAAATTTAAAAAAATAATATTCCTGTTCATAGGTTTTTTTTTTAATCCACAAAAAATAAAATAAAAATGCTTGTAAATTAAAGTTCATTCCAATCATTTGATTGTCAATTTGTGGCATTCGTTTGTTTTAACAAGTATTACACGAAAAAAAAAACCAAAGAAAAAATCAGAAAAAAAGCCTCTCATTATACATGCCGACTAATGATTTTTGTTTGCTATTTGATATTAAGGGTGTTTTACGTAAATAGTAAGAGTATAACCACTGGACTAATTAGCTGGGATTTAGAGATCGAAATAGGTCAAGTGAACATGTGCAAATCCTGTTCCTAATAGGCGATTAACATGAAACCAGCCAGTAGCATAAGATAATTTTGAAATCGAAGGGAATCATCTCCAAACTGTTTCTGAAGAATATACCTTGTATTCTCCATTTCCTGCTCAGTAAGGTAGCTTCTGAATATATATTTTCCATGGCTATACCAGACTATACCTATACATACATACATATATATACTATCCGACTAAAGTTGTTAAAGTTATAACTCAGCCCATCGCCTTATAGATCTATGAATAACCTGTGCTATTAGGAGTACATTTTGTTTTTACGCCGAGGAGGTGTAAATGTACCTAACCACACCATAGAGGTAGTCGTCACATCAAAAGTTGAAAAGATATCTAAGTGTTTCCACTATTCCTCTCGTCCAGGTCCCTGTTTCGAGTTTCGCTTGACACGTGTGCCAGTTTCATCTATGCCGGCGTGCCTACATGTTCCGCTGCCTTAACATCCCACTTCTTCAGTCTTAGAATGCTCTCCACGTAATTCGCCACTGAGGTCCAATTTTCTCTACTCGCAGTCATAACCTCGACAATATTAGCAGCTGTGATCGTTCCAACTATTGACGTCAGTACAGAGCGATGGCTCTGCCAGCGTTCACACTCGAAAACGGTGTGCTCTGCGTCATCAATTATCTCCCCTTCCTCGTAAAGACAGTAAGGAGAGGCGGTCTTGCCCATTCTGTGCAGATATTTTCTAAAATATCCGTGACCCGATAGCATCTGTGTAACGTAGTTGTTCACCTCTCCGAATTTCCGACCAATCCATTATACCTGCTATCACCAGTACGGCAGGAGCGGACACTGTACGATATGCCGTCGTTCTCTGTTTTGATATAAGTGAGTTTGCCCGCTTTTTAACATCTAGTGTTTCTGCCCAAATTTCGCTCCCATAAAGCTTAATGCTGTTTCCAACCTTCATCAAGTCTCCGTCTCGCCGGTAGCGGGCCTCCAATATTCGCCATTAATCTGCTCAGCTGTCCAACAATCTTCTGGGCCTTGTTAGCCGAGTACTGAATCTGATACGAGATTAGGAGTACATTGGAGTGCCCTGGTAGTCTATTGGGTAGTGTGCTAGACTATTAGCTTGAAGGTCGTGGGTTGGATTCCCACCAGAGACTCTGGTCTGCGACACTACACCGAGCATATGGTCAAAGTTACTCCGCTAGTATATAATTTGTAATTGTATTGTAATAAATAAATAAATAAATAAATAAATAAATAAATAGGAGTACATTGATTCCCTGAGTTTTAAAAAACATAAAAATATTAGGGATTATAAGATGGTGTCCTCGATCATACAATATAAGTAGCCTACATGGGTTATCCACAAGTAATTTGAGTTTATGTTCCCCATTCGCGATAAACTGCTTTCAAATTGAGCATTGTTATTATTGCCGTATTGATTCCAAGAGCTTGAAGTGATTGAAGGCCGTTTCCCCTTAATTGTACTTGGTATTAATCTACCCAGGCACCATTGTCTTACGCAGTTCGTATAATAATTGTTTTAGCCAGTATGGGCCGCTGATCATCATTAGAACATCATCTCAGACATTTCGAACAATGCGAAATATGAAAAAAAATATTTTATCGGCGCCTTCCTCTCATCAGTTAGCTGGCAAAACCTCTGACATTAAATTAAATTTGCTATGAAATGTTTCTTAAATCGAACACACATAGCATTGGTTGCGTGAGAGGCTAGGTTGTAATCCTGACTAAAGTGTTGTAATGACCAATTGCATAAGTAAGCACTACCCGCTCTCAAAAGCTATCTATGAAGACATATTTGAATACATTCACATACACAAAATGGATGTAGTCACGTGTGTACACGTAATACGTGTGTCGAAGTCGCCGTAGTCTAGTAGGTAGTGTGTTGGCTTATTAGACGTAAAACCAGGCCAGACATCAAAACAAAATACAAAAAGTATTTCTTCGGCGACTTCCTCTCAGCAGATTTCTAGCAAAAACTCTTAGAGTAAATAAAATTGCCATGAAAAGTTTCTCAAAAATCACCATTCATGAATAAAATTAACACACATAACATAAGTGGTGTGTGAAACTAGGACGTTGTACAATGGGTCAATTCGACCTCCGGGTACTGTACTTGTCCTAAGTGACAAGTACACGTCCTCTAACCTAACCTAACCTAACCTAACTCCTTAATCTCTTGATTTACTTTCCAGGCTTTTTGAATTATTAGAACAGATGCCTTTCTGCTTAGAGGATCTTATTTTCAATAAAAAATTGTGTTTAAAAAAATTTTTGTTTATTTTCCTATAAGTGAACCCCCCTATTGTTATTGATGTGATGTGTGATCATTAAAACAACAACTTTACATTGTAATTTAATATGTGTTGTTCAATTAACACACGAAAAAAAATGTAACAAAAAAAAAAAAAAAAGCAGAGAAAATGTTAAAAAAAACTTATCAGTATTTGTTTAATAATTTATTAAACAAATGGTATTATTATTACAATTTTTATTTTATTTTTTTTTTTTATAAAAAAAAACTTGAATTCATTTTTAATTATTTTTTTTTGTTTTTTTTTTTGTTCCAATTTGTAAGTGAAACTTAATTAAACAATGAATGGAAAAATGTATTTGAATTGTATTTTATTTTAATTTATTATAAAATAAAATTAATTAATTTTACCATATACGAAACACAATACAATGATATTAAATGAACCGGGGGCGGGTGGGTGTATATTCTGATTTATAATTAAATTATTGAGCGCCGTCGAACTGCTGTTGGCTTTAACTATTGGCAACTGAAACATTTTAATGAGAATACAAAATTACAAAAAAAAAACTGAAAAATTTTAATGAGAATTTATTTGTATTATTTGAAAGCATTAGAAAGGCGAATGATTACAAGAATGGTGATGGATATTCCTAAAATTAAGCTTTAAAACGAGTCTAAATTTTTAGTCGACCGCTCTGGTGGTCGACAAAAGTGATCAGCCATCCTACCCCTAAAACAATTACACAGCCCTGCATGGGTTTTGCAAATAAGATAGCTCCAGTTGTTTCCGAAGGCATTTTGCGCGCTAAACACGAATCTGGGTTTAAAAACTTTCGAGAAAAAGTGGGTTAAAATCCCTAAAAATAGCGTTTTTTGGTCATTTCTGAATAATTGTAGAGCTAAACACTGAGGTGCTAGAACCATCGCTATTGTCAGAAATTGGCAATTGATCTTTGCTCTTTAAAATGAGCCCAAAACCAAATTTTTTGCATGCACCCTTAAAATAGGGGGTGGGTTTATGTCAAGGGGTGCAATAGAAAAAGAAACACATTACGGAGGTCCTTAAAAATTAATCAGATTTACTTGTCACTCAGGGGTTTTTGGGGGTTTCGCTGATTACAGATCTTCATTCAGATTTAAAAAATTCAAAATGGCGGATCCAATATGGCGGTCAAGTAAATCTGATTAATTTTTATAAACCTCGACCGCCATATTGGATCCGCCATTTTGAATTTTTTATATCTAAATGAATCAAAATGCCTTCGAAAACACCTGAAGCCGTCTTATTTGCACAAAAAGGTCCACATTTGCAGGGCTGTGTTATTAAATCAACTGCGTAAGACAATATGTAGTAGAGGTGCCTGGGCAGGTCAATAGCAAACGTAATTAACTACTTCCATTCCCTAGGATCAACATATAAATTCAAAAATCCTAATCGAAAACCCATGTAGAATTTACGTATTCTGTGATAGAACTCATGACCATATAATCCGAAATATTATTGTGCTCTTTAAAACTTCTGGAGGCTCTGAGTTTTAAATCTGTTTTTCGATGCACTTCTGATAGCACATGTCTTTCTTCGAAGACTCTAATATGGCCTCTGCCGGACAGCTTTATTATGGCCTCAAGAACCCTACTCGGACAGCTCTAATATGGCCTCAAAGCCACTGTCGAACACCTTTATTATGGCCATAATAGGCGTACTCGGACAGCTGTATTGTGACATACTCATACGTAACATAATTGGTCATTAAAACCCTATGACCTAGTTTTACACACCACTTATGTTGTGTGTGTTAATTTCGTACATGAGTAGCGGGATCTACAGTTTAAAATCGATTCCGAACGATAGAATTTTGAAAAACTTTTTCATGGCAATTTTTGTTTACCTCCAGAGTTTTTGCCAGAAATCTGCTGAGAGGAAGTCGCCGTCGAAAATTTTTTTTTTTTCATATTTTCGTTTTTTGTTGGATCTGGGGTATAAACCATGTGGCCTCATGTCTACTAGACACAATTAAAATCAAATTATAATTACAAATCTACACTTTATTTTATCTTCCAAAAAATATATTCCTTTTGAAGCAATTTTTCTTCAGTTTTTTTTTCTACTCTCTTAGGCCTTCAACCATATAATTTACGTTTCCTTTTCATGCCTTTATTTTTTCCACAACCCTGCCTATTGGAATTTATGGCAGAAGCAAATAAAATCTCTCCTTAACCAGGCCGTATCATCCTACTAAACTTAAAAATAATGAAAAAAAAATATTTTTTGGCCTCCAATTTTCTTGGTCTATTGACAGTGACATATGTTTTCCAATTTGTTTTTTTTTTTTTCATGCAGACATAATAAGTAGCTGGCAAAAAAATATATGCAACTTTTTGTGGCAGGCACATACAGATTTATGGTGAAAATGTGCTGAAAAAATTTTGAAGAAAAAAATTGGAATTTAACAAGAAAAATTTGCTCTGCTAAGCAGTACTCCATTAAATTTCTTCTGATTTGTTTTAAAATTTCAAGTCTAAAGGTAATTGCAATAAGACAGTGCCGCCTACTTGCAAGAGATTTAACATGATTTTTCATGCCAGCAAATTACTCGTAGATCTCTTGTTAATCAACTGCTGAGAGAGGAAGTCATCGATAGGATTGTTTTTCTTCTTCACAGAACCTTGTTTTAAAATGTCACAGTTGAAGGCGTAAGTTCAGAGCTCTTTTGTTAACGAATTGTTACAGGGCAATAATGTTAAGCTAGGTATTCGGCAAATGGCCGTAGTAGATGTGTTGTATTAGGTAGTATGTTGGCTTATTAGACGTAAGGCTACGGTTTAAACCCCAGTTTAGTTAGCTCCAACAAAACGAAAATATGAAAAAAAAAACATTTCTTCCTCTCAGAAGATCTCTGGAAAAAACTCTGAGAGTAAATAAAAAATTGCCCAGAAAAAGTTTCACATAAAAATCTCTCGATCGGACACGACTTTAAACTGTACGGCATGCCACTTTTGGATAACCCTGGTTCTTCACTTACTACCTTAGTATCCCCCTGCCGGCTCAAGGTCACATCTGTAGTTTCCCTCGTTGGAGCCCTTGTTGCAGGATTAGGAGTTCTCCTTTTTCTCGCAGGAATTTCAGAAGTCTCCTCATGTTTCCTCTTCGCCTCCTGGTTCCTCAACAAAGGCGATGTTTGTGTAGCAGAACTGCTGCGGTCAGTCGCCTTGGTAGTTTGCTCCTGCAACTCGCTTGCGTACAGGTCATATAGGGTTTTGATAGAGTCAATCGCATCCCTCATCGGCTGATGGATTGACCTCCTTTTCCCATCCTCTAACATTTCAATCAGATTCCTGATTTGGTCGCCGAGTTGACAAAAAACACCACTGGCCGCTGACTTCGTGTCGCCTGGCGACGGTTCCGATCCCAGGACCACTAATTCCGAATCCTTCCCGTTAACTGGGGATCTCGGAGTTCTCGTGCCCTCGGTATTTTCGAGCTCTGCCCAAAAGCATTTAGCTCCAAAGCATTCATCTCACATGAATTCGTCGATTTATTTGTAGTTTTATTCTTGCTCATCATTTCATTTGGGCCCCAACTCTCGGCCGCTGTCCTAATCCATCGTTGTAGTCGTCACAAAAGACCCCGTGGTTATCTATGCATAAGCAGGGAGGCCACGCGTGTTCAGAGCCAGGTCCTACAACAATGACGGGGGCAATGACAGCATTAGCCCGACAGCCATTTCAGCCAGCTATCACACCGCCTACTAAAGTGCCGGAATACTGCCATCGTCAGCCTATATCACCAATTCAAATCCATTTTCCGGTATACCATAATTAGAACCTTACCGGGCTCGGTTCTAATGCCCCAATCAAGGGCGTCGTAGTTCGCCGCTTCGATGGAACTGAGGGAACCACGGAGTCGTTACTCTCCTATTTTCCCATCTCTTGAGGGAACCCCCTGTGGGATGATGCCTAGTTAATGGCGGCATCGATTCGCCATGTCGCAGATAACGTCTTCGGTCACTTGTACCTTTTTGTAGTACGCCTCCGTATCTGCCGCTCTTGGTCGGGGACTGCTTATTGGTTATTCGCAGCTAGCCTACCTGGGATAGGCCGTCCAGTTATCCGCCACCTACTGACCCCCATGGTAGCCTGAAGCTAAGCCCCATGTATACATATATATGTATGTTTGTATATATGTATTTATGTATGTATGTCGCTATTTCATTGACAGCATGAGATCACTGGCGGTATTGCTAGGCTCTGCTGGACCGGCCTGTATTGCTTTTACGTAAAATCGACTGAAACAAATTTTTCGAACAAACATTGCTTAGGTTCAAAGGGAAACGATATTGGAACTTACTTGCAGTTCTAAAATTCAAATTTGATCGATAATTTAAAAGTTATTCAAATATTCCTCCTGTTACTCCTCTTACCTTAGAAAATACATTCATCCTACAGCAGATGAGCATATCCTTAACGTACATACATATTTTATTTTCCTTATTTTCTGCTATTTTTATGGCCTCTTTCTCTTACCCATTGCCGACTTAATCGATAAATCCAATGATAAAGTGTTTAAATGGCCAGAAATGCACACATTAATGCCTTTTTAAGTATCATGAGATAAATTTTCTTTTAATCTCTCATAATGTTTTCATAGGAAAAGTTTTTTTTCTTTTTCCAATAATTTTAAAAGCTTTTGTTGAGGTAAGATACATATGTACGGACATGGCAATTTTATGCTTTAATGCATTATGGGGTTTTAACAGCTTTTTTGCAATTTGAGAATAAATCTTGTGTGATTAATTTCCTTTCGTTTTTTCATTTTTTTTTTTGTATTTTCTATAACTGGAGATAAATTTTATAAAAAAAAAATTAATTCAAAGCTTGTTTTATTGTAAAAAAAACTACAGGATAAGTTTCTTTAAAGTTAAGTGTTTTATAAAGGATGTCCTTAAGGATTATGAATTTCCCTTTCCTTTAAACCATAACCTCCTTTAAAACTTATCTTCAGTTGCCGACGTGCCTTTTAACTTATAGAGTCTATTAAAAAATTTTCCTCTCAAAATTCTCTTCATTTCATGTCGTATATCATCACATCCTCTAGTACAACAATTAACCGTATACAGACGTATGCCAAACATTTTCACACAGAGAAGTTCAAATGACACTTTTGTCTCTACTTCAACAATTTGAACAATTTCTACACATCCTTGTGATCCTTCATCCATCACTCATATGTATGTTGCCAACAGTACAGGTTGGTACGTAGGTGTTAGAGAAAAAGAGTTAAAAAACTTCTCAAAAAATTATAACGTTTCTGTGAACCCCCCCAAATATAGTCCTGTATTCTCTGTTCATTCTCTAACAATACTTGGATTTTTTTTTGGTACGAATTTTTCGAAAGTGTTGCTCTTTTATGAAGTGGGGGTTTTTTTTATTTATTTTAAAAACCAGGAATTTATGCCTGGACACCTGATGAAAATTAAGGGAATTACAGTAGAATGTGCATCAGAATTACCAGGATAATTAAAAAAGAATTCAATTTTTATTTGATGCCTTTGGCAGAGATTTCACTCTCGTTATACGAAATTTTAAAGTAAGGTGTTGAAAGCTGCATTGGAATAACGGTTTTTTAATATTTTTTATTAGGGTGGTTGGATTTTTATGGAAAAACTAAAGGGTCCGCCAAATAACTTTTTTCTTTTTGAAAATGCTTTAAAAACGAAACTCCTGAATATTTTCTCACATTTCTTTTTTTATTTGAAAGTACAACCCTTACGGAAATAATGGAAAATAATTTCATTCAAATGGCTGCCTCGGCTGGCCATGCAGTAGCCTACACCAGAATATGCCGATTTTGGCAAAAACAAAATCATCTTTTCAGATGAAGCTCATTCTGATTTTGTCGCATTTGGGGCACAGAAAACCCGCACGCATACATTGAAAAGCCGACGCACCCAAAACGAGTCACTGTTTGATGCAGATTTTGGTCCAGAGGTATAATTGGGCCATTTTTCTTCGATAATGAGAAAGAACTGGCCGTTACAGTCAAGGGCGATCGTTATCGGTCTGTTCTTAAGGCAGTTGGGTTTGAGGACGTGTATAGCCACAGAGGCGTATGAAAACCCTGAAAGTCAGGGTACAAATTGTATTCGTTCTAGGAAGGAGGGAGTAAATGAATGACTTAAGGAGAGGACAAGAGAATAGTATAGAAAACACAGTATGGTCAGCTACGTAAGGAAGAATGCTCGCCGGTCACGCAGCGTAATCCCATTATATATACAGGAGGACCTGTAGATCAGCTGCCAGCAGTGTCTTTAAACCTCGAAGAAATCTTCTCCTTTCTCCTGCAAAAAATCGGACAATCGTAGAGGAGATATTTATCGTTTCCAACTCCTATTCATCTCTTCAATCGCTGCACAACTTTAGGTTGTTGACACAAGGTTCCTACCTACGTAGGATTTCGATCTTAACTCCCAAAGACTCTGTTTTTCCGGAGCTATTTCTTAATAAAATCGTAGACATAGCAGATTGGAGCATTACAACTGATAACCTTACCATCCACCGAGCGAGAACGGCGTCTAAAAAGTGCGTCAGTAGACTCGTTGTAGTGCAGCCCTTGCGCTGACCAACTTCTTCCTTTTCCTTGATTTTTGTGGAACTTGGTTAGCACAGGGACTGCGTTCATTCGTGGCATCACAACGGGCCGCTATGCGTGCTCAAGTGAGCTTTGTTATATCACAGCTACCACTCCGACCTAACCTAACCCAGACTAGTTCCCGGAATCCACCCGATCCAATCCAAAGTCTAGTATATTGAGTTATTGTGCTCAAGAATTTTCAAAACTTATTATGTTTCAATCTTAGCATCCTCACTGTCAACGAAAATTTCTTAAGAATCCTTAACCCTTTGACGGACACTGACGTCTATAGACATCATAATAAGCATTTCTGGGGGGACATGACGTGTATACACGTCATAAATTGTTTCCTTCATAAAATCATTGTAAAGAAGAAGTGTCCCACGGGAAGGCCTCCTAAGGGTTAATACAAAATTCAAAATCAGCCACGGTTTCAAGAGCCTCCAAAACAGCAAATGGCTTCTCCTGAAAACCACTGCGCATGTTATCCAGTCTTTAATGTACGCCTAGTCTGAAATGTTTGCAAAAGATTCCAGCGCTGCCTAATTTTAACTCATCAGTGGAAGTAAAAGTTTCAGTCTTTTCCCTCTTTCACCCTTTTCCAGTTCCAGAGGGCACTATTTGAAATGAGAGTCCCAAATTCGAAACTAGACTCAGACTCGGAAACCATGCAGTCGGTGGTTTCATTTAGAAGTTGTTTCCTAAGCGGATAAAGTACGTTCAGAATGTTGGAGTGGCAATTCATATCTTGATGGCCTCAAGCGTATAGTATAGTACGCTCTACTTCATGCTTGACGTATAAGTCAGCTGGAGTTAGGCAGAGATTAATGCCAAGTGCAGCAGTTATTGCAATACCCAGAGGGACAATGCTTACCTGAGTAAGCTCTGAAGCTTTATTCAAAAGAATATTTTTGTTGTATTCCTTTTTTCCTTTTTATTCTACTCTTATCAGATGGCATATTTTCCATAAGCAAAATCTGTGCCTCCCTAATATCACATTCCCATTCTCTATCTCTACCTCTGGCTCTGTCGCCGCCTTAATACACATGAACTTGTGTTGACATTTCGATGATAAATGGACATGTTAAACATTTAAAGACAAATAAACTGCATGAGTTATATCGAGAGAACAATGCTTGCAAATACGTACACCATTGGCATCATCATTCTCGTCATTGTTCTCATCATCATCATCACCATCATCACCGTCACCGTCATCAACAATACGAATGAGTGAATGAGTGACATCAGCATCATCATTTCATTCTTGGAACACTCTTCTCTTGATCTCCTGCCAGCTCTCACTAATGATGTACATTTTATCACATAAAATATATCACACATACATCCACACATACATACATTCATATGTACATACACTTACTCCTCTCTGATATAAACATAAAACATGAAGAATTGTCGTATCGTATATCACAATTACAATGAAAGAAGGGGGGCACAGTCAGCTGTTTCAGGCTGCTCGATATTGGCAGCCTGACGATTTATTGACGATTGTTAAGTACTGTGGATAAATTAAAGACTACAGAGGTTATTAAAGGAAACAGGATTTCTTTTTTTGTATGGGTTTTAAGAGGATTTTTATTTTATATTTTTGATAGAAGATTGAGAGTGACAATTTTGGGGGATCTAAGTATGTCACGATGGCATGCCCAAAACTTGCTGGAATTTGAAAAAAAAATCCAATGGATTTGGATGGCTGCGTGTTTTGGTAATGTGTGTGAAGATTAAATCGAATTTGAAAATCCAAGACGCAATCCATAAATTTTAGCAGCGACACATTTGGCGTTAACAGAGCAAAATTTCCTCTTAGCAGAAAAAAATTGGCCTTTAACAGAGGACTGTTAGCAATTTAACAGTATCCATCTGAACAAGCCCACTTATTTAGGAGTTAATTTTGGGAAAAACTCTAGGTCTGTGAGTGCCATACTTTATGCAAAGGAAGGTTCCAGGACGTCTCAATATAACCGGCAACATAGTCCAACCTAAAGTGATATGCTACTGAGAAAATTGCTTTTGAAAATATCAATTCTTTGCTTGAAAATTCTCTAGAAGATCAGTGGCCATTTTGGAACATATGTATAAGAAATAGTACACTATGCAGACAGAGCCTGTATGCAAATGGTAGTCCAGAGGGTCCTCTTTCGGACCATGGTAGAGGGATAGCTGGAATAATACTTTCGTTCCAATAGTCTTAGCAATAATTGCAATGTAGAAGACGAATCTACTATTGCCACTGTTAAACAGTTAACAGTGTGCTCTGTTAATAGCAAAGTTTACTCTGTTAGAGGCAAGAAGTGGCACTGCTGAAAGTGTTGGTTTGCGTCTTTTGTTTTTAAATTCAAATTTATCTTCACATTCATAGAACGTCGAGAATATCAGTGAATATAGAGTCACTAAAGGCTTTCCAAACATTTCTATACTTCGACCAACATTCTGGAATACAATATTCGATGTTATATTATGGTTTATACTTTTCGATGGTATGTCGATTGCAGGCTATGCGAACAATATCGCTTTGAATATTGTTCATTGCCATCCATCCTTTACATTTCAACACTTTTGTTCACAAATAATAATAATCATAATGAGAATTAAATTTTATGTCAATAGTCTGCAATAATTGCAAAGTCGAAGACTAGTCTACTATTGCCACTGTTAAACAGTTAACAGTGTGCTCTGTTAATAGCAAAGTTTACCTTGTTAGAGGCAAGAAGTGGCACTGCTGAAAATGTGGATTTGGGGCTTTGGTTTTTAAATTAGAATTTATCTTCACACACATTACAGGCGATTATTCAGACAAAAAATTGATATCTTGAAACTACATTTTCTCAATACCATTATCACTTTATATGTGGCTATGAAGGCCTTGTAGCCTTCCTTTGAATATAGTATGGTACTCATAGACCTAGAGTATTTTCCGAAATCAGCTCCTAAACTAGAGGGCTTGTTGAGATGGATACTGTTAAGTATCTAACAGTGCTCTGTTAAGGGCAAATTTTATCCTTATTGTTATTCTTATTCTATTAAGAGCAAATTTTGCTCTGTTAATGCCAAATGTGGCGCTGCTAAAATTTATGGATTGCGTCTTGGCTTTTCAAACTCGAATTTATCTTCACACACATTCACACGTTCTTTAATGGCGTGTAGCAAATTAAAAACATTCTTGGCATTCAATGTTAGTCATGTGCCTACCGCTGTGCGCTTCTTTCGCTTTCGTTGTTCATAGCTGATAGCTTCGACAGAAGATCTGGTACTACGAAAACCAAGTTATCTTTTGCAGGGACCCTGAAGTTAACGTTCCATCAAAATCCTAATTTTCTGTCTTATTTTTTTTTTTAAATGGCTTTTGAAATCGAAATTTTGTTTTGTTAACTCCACTTTTTTTTAGTCGCCGTAGTCTAGTAGGTAGTGTGTTGGCTTATTAGACGCAAAAGCCTGGGTTCGAGCCCCAGGCCATGCATCAAAGACAAAATACAAAAAGTATTTTTTCGGCGACTTCCTCTCAGTAGATTTCTGGCAATAACTCTGAGAGTAAATAAAAATTGCCATGAAAAGTTTCTCAATAAATAAAAATCTGTCGTTCGGAGTCGACTTTAAACTGTAGGTCCCACCACTCATGTATAAAAATTAAAACACACAACATAAGTGGTGTGAGAAACTAGGGCGTTGTACAATGGGTCAATTCGACCTCCGGGTACTGTACTTGTCTTAATTGACAAGTACACGTCCTCTAACCTAACCTAACCTAACTCCACTTTTAAATTTTATGGTTTGCGTCTTGGATTTTCAAATACGAATTTATCTTCACACACATGAGAATGTATGCTATTGAATGCATTATATTGTATGTATTGCATTTGCGGAAAATTTTTACACAGAATCATTCTTAATCGTTTTAATTTTGAGAGGCTTTTTCTGTATCTGAAATGAATCTGAAGATTTTTTCAAAATTTTATTATTTCACTCACACATTAAATATGTGGCGTGATATGACTACACATTATAATCATGATTTCTTTTTATTTTGAAAAAAAAAATCGTTTTTTCATGATTTTTGCAACGAAACAATAGACTCGAATAACATTTAATCATAACCAACCATTATTATCAGTGGCGGTAACCACCAAGGCTTATAAGACAGGCAGGCAGGCACACACTGGCAGTCGATACTATTGTTGCAGCTCCACCAAAAAAAAAAATACTCATTTGCTTAATTTTGCTTTTTTTGTTTTTGTATTTTTCGGCTACACTTTGTATCATATTCCCATCATCACCAGCAGCACCATTGCCATCACCATTATCATCCTTATGATCATCGTTACAAAAAGACTGAAAAAAAATATTGAAATACCAGCATAAAAATTATTCATTAAGATTTTTTTTATTTTGTTTTTGTTTTTTTCTCGTTTGTTATTATTCATTTGGTATTATTTAAAAAAAATATTTTTGTTGTTGTTGTGTTGCATGAATTTTGTATGCATGTCACACGGTAGCTGCAAACGTTATGATTTGCTTATTCATACAATGCCTGCTGCTGCCATTCATTTCATTGCATTACAATACAACAACAACAACAACAACAGCAACAACTGTGTGCAACACAATACAATTTTTTTACAACAGCAGAACAGAACAGGGCAGAGTAGAGCACAGACTACATGCTGTTTCGATTAAAATCATGCAGGTTCATTCATTCTTTATTTTTGCTTTCATTCTTTCCACGGCTTTTGTTCTCTCCTTGTTAATTCCCTTTTTTTGGTTTTGTTTTGTTTTGTTGACAAAAGAGAGGCTTTTGGTGGGGTGTAAAGGTTTGAAAAAAAAAAAGAAAAATATCTCCTACGGGCTTACAGTTAAAGCGGCAGGTGATAACAGTTTCGTATGAAAGGGTGAAAGGGTTGTGGGTATATTAAAAAATATAGCCGAATAGGCTGTTTTAATTTAATATTAAATAGGCCCGCAATGTAAAAAAATAAATCAAATATTTTATGCTTTAAAAGCTTCTTCTTTTAGAAAATTTGTTTACAAAATTGCACATAGGCTCACAGTATTTGAAAATGTGAATTCATTTATTTTAAGCATTAACTAGCAATGGAAACCTTCTTTATCCTACCAAGTATAGCCGCAGTAGTTTAGTATGGAGTGTGATAAGAAGATAAATTCGAATTTTAAAATCCAAGACGCAATCCATAAATTTTAGCAGCGCCACATTTGGCTCTAACAGAGAAAAATTTCCTCTTAACAGAACAAAATTTGCCCTTAACAGAGCACTGTTAGCTATTTAACAGTATTCATCTGAACAAGCCCTTTTGTTTAGGAGCTAATTTTGGAAAATCATCCAGATCTCTGAGTAGCATACTATATGCAATGGACGGTTTCAAGGCCTCTTAATATAATCAGCAACGTAGCCACATATAAAGTGATATGGTACTGATAAAATTGGCTTTGGAAATATCAGTTTTTTGCTTGAAAATTCTCTAGAAGATCAATGGCCATATTTGGAAATAGTACACCATACAGACCATATGAAAATGATAGTCTAGAGGGTCCTCTTTCAAACCATTGTAGTGGGATAGCTGGAATAATTTTGAAAGATGAGAAAAATCCCCACTAACCATCCTTTACATTTCAACACTTTTGTTCACAAAAAATAATTAATAGAAGACTTATCTACTATTGCCACTGTTAAACGGTTAACAGTGCTTTGTTAATAGCAAAGTTTACCCTGTTAGAGACAAGAAGTGGCACTGCTAAAAGCGTGGGTTTGCGTCTTTGGTTTTTAATTTCGAATTTATTTTCACACGCATAAATGTTCACCACTCTACGCTCTCTCACTCTCTCTCCTGTTAATGGTCGCACGATAAGTCTACTTAAACTTCCAAAACACCCACAATATGGTTGTCAGTATAATTACGAAGCATTGAATTATGAGAACGCATGCGAGGCGCTTGTCAGGGAGTCGCTGTAGTATAGTAAGTAGTGTGTTGGCTTATTAGACGTGATGCCACGGTTCAAACCCCAGATCAGACGTCTCCAACAAAATGAAACAATAATAAATATATTTCTTCGGCGACTTCCTCTAAGCAGATTTCTGGAAAAAACTCTGGGCGTTAAAATAAAATTCCCATGAAAAGTTTCTCAAAAAATCTGTCATTCGGAGTTGACTGTAAACTGTAGGACCTCCGACACTCATATATAAAATTAACACACACAACATATGTATATGGTGTGAGAAGCTAAGTCGTATCCTGACTAAAGGGTTGCAATGACCAATTATGTATGTATGTATGTAAGCGAGGTGCATGGTCACCTTTCAAACTGTTTTTGGAGCTGCTGTATGAATAAGAATGAAGTGAAGATTCTTCTTTATTTATTTGGGTACATGTCCAGCAATATGCCGGAGGGCAATGAGGCACCTTATTGCCTACTGTATAGAAGATGTGGAGAGCTTTCACGCATTGACATTGGCAGCCTGATTTGCTACATCAGAAGCTCCGAGTATTTCCGGTACTAGGCGTTAACTATAACTGTGGTATCACATGCTATGGTCCCATGTATTGTCGTTGGCGAAGGACGATATGCTTAAAGAACTTGGTGAACACATTTATTTTCTCTCCAAGAAAATTTACAGAATTTTCAAGCATTGTTCTACGCCCGCAAAGCATAGTTATCGACGCTGGTAGTTTTCTCATGCTGAGAAAAGCACTCCACATAATATTTTAACCCTCTTTGCTTACATCATTGCATACATAGCAACCGCTTAGTTAGGATTACAGCCTAGCTTCTTACACCATCTATGTTGGGTGTTGTAATTTGATGCATGAGTGCCGCTACAGGCAACTTAATGTTGACTCCGAACGACAAATTTTCGAGAAACTTTTTCATAGGAATTTTATTTTATTCTCAGAGTTTTTACCGGAAGACTGATAAGATTAAGTTGCCGAAAGAAATATTTTGTTTCGTTCGGGATAACTGTGACGTGGTTCGAGCTATGGGCTCTGGTCTAATAAGCCAAAACACTACCTACTAGGCTACGGCGACTTCATGAATTGACGATAGTTCCCTTGTAGCTAAAAAACACCTGATAACATATTTTTATCTTCTGTATGGACATGGTCGAATAATAGTTTTCAATATTCAGTGAATTTAGTGAATATGCCCTTAGTATCACAGAGGTAATCTCCATTACAATTCCATGTTTTATAGAAAAACTTCTTTAATTTCTATGTCATTTAATAGCGGGCCATTATTGATTTTTTCTTTAAAAAATTACCCACTAAATAGGCCCCCCAAGTTGGAATTTATTAAAAATTATTTTTAAATTTCAAAATTTATTAGAAAACAAATTTGTTTTCTTTTGTTATACTAGGCTTATTGGTGCCATCAATACAATACAATTTTTTTTAATAAAGTCTTCCATTTTTTTTTGCATTTTCTCAATTGTTTGCCTTGCCATCCATCTTCTTTAAAAAAGCCTGTCTGGCCTCTCTCTTTCTCTCTGCTGTAGAGAAATTTATTTATTTTTCTCCATTCAAAATAAAATTTGATTAGTTGGCGTGATTTATTTTGATCGCTTTAATTTTTTGTTAGAAAAACTGCTCTTTTTTTTCTTGTCTAGGTTTGGTATGTGTACTTGACTTGTATTTCCTCTGGCTGGGGCAGCATCATTCTAAAATTTAAAAAAAAAATTGGTTTTTAAAGCGTGAAAAAGACGATGAAACTGTAGTTCGTAGTTTGATTTTTTTCATCATTTTGTTTCGTATAGAAAATGTTTATTTAGTTTAGTGTTAGAATTATATTGCATTTCCATTTTATTCTTCTACTCCTCGTTTCTTTCTTTTTTTTTATATTCCATCATGACATTTACGTTCAGTTTTTTTTTTTTTTTTTTTTTTTTCTGGAATGACTTTCAATGATTCGTTCATTCAGAGTTTTTTTTTCTCCTCTTATTTTCTGATAAACAAGCGTTTCACGTTTCCAATTGAATTTGCACTCATGGCGCATTTTTCTTCGAAGATGCATTACAGTGTGTACTCCAGGGTATGAGTGTGTGCATAGTGTTTGTGCACAATTTTATTTGATATTCGTTTTGCTTAAATATTGTATTAAAATTTTCCCGGTTTTTTTTCTTCTTCTCTTGTTCAGAATTAAAAAAAAAAATAAGTAGAGATCGCCGAGCATTATGCCATATAAGACGAGGGTGGAAGTATCAAAGAAAACTTGAAAAAATTTCAAACTAATTGAGTCACTTCATAAACCGAGCCCAGGATACATACATATGTACATACATAATTAGCCATCACAGCCATTCAGTGAGGATTACGACCTAGGTTCTTATACCACTTATGTTGTGTGTTTTAATTTTATACTTGAGCGGCGACAATTCGACTCCGAACGACAGATTTTTAAAAGCTTTTCATGACAATTTTATTTCGCTCTCAGATTTTGTGCCAGAAATTTGCTGAGGGAAGTCGCCGAAAAAATATTTTTTCAAATTTTTATTTACGTTTCTGACCTGGGGTTTGAACAGTGGCCTTGCGCCTAATAAGCCAACACACTACCTACAAGACTACGGTGACTTCAACCGACCGCTAGATAGTCACTTTTAATCAACTGGCAGTAGTGTGTGGAGAGAGATTGTAATTCTAAAACAGTTGGCAGTCATAGGAATTCCAAGCTCTCTCCACACACTACTGCCAGTTGATTAGCAATGCAATTACGGACGATACCTCTAAGTACTGAAACCCATACAACAGGGACCTTCAAACGCATGCATAATAGAAAAAAAGTTCAGTTAGTAGCCTTACTGAATTATTTAAGTGACCACTTGTAGCAACCCGATTGAATTGTAGGCCAAACATAACACCGTAATCCAGGCACTGCTCGTTCTTATGTATATATTTCATGCATCTAACATCACATAGTCCTTCTTACATCACATAATCCTCCTTACTTTGATCTTTCCATCATTGCTTTGAAGAATTTTTGCAAACTTCCCTGGAATTACTTTCGAAAGCTTTTTTTTTTGCAGGACTATCCCCACATCCCCATGACCTTAGCCAATACAGTCTTAACTGTTTAATGCGTGTAACTCTAGCAATGTCGGCATACAACTCCTACAGCTATTCCGATATTCTCTGCCTATACAGATTGGTCCGTATCGGTCCATCCTTCTCTCAAAATCCCCCAGATATATGTACATTTGTCACTGTGAGAGAACCCATGCTTCAGTGTCATATAATATCACGAGCAATATAAGTGCCTTTTGGAGAGCGTATGTTGTGTTTCTCAAGAGAGAGAGAGAAAGCCTTGTCTATTAACTGGCAGCATAGATTAAATTGGCTTAAAAACAAAAATTTTAAATAAGTCGCGTGGTCTAGTAGGTAGTGTGTTGGCTCAAAACCCAGATCAGAAACCAAAAAAAAAAAAAAAAAATTTTGGGGACTTCTCAGCAGATTTCTGGCAAAAACTCTGAACGTTAAAATAAAATTGACATGAAAAGTTACTCAAAACTATCTGGCTTTCGGAGTCGACTTTAAACTGTAGATCCCGCCACTCATGTATAAAATTAACACGCACAACACTAGTGGTATGAGAAACTAGTTCGTAATTCTGACTGAAGGGTTGTAATGACCAACTATGCATGTCAACCAACTATGCGGTGTTACCTTCTGGTGGACTGCTCTGGACAAACTGCACAATGTCAGACTGCTGGACAGAGTCAGAAGGTCTGCAGCTAGTCGCATCACTGGTGCTCTACGCACCACCCACACAAAAGCTTTGTTCGCAATGCTCAACTGGCTCCCTTCTGAGCTCCTCGCTAAGCAGATGGCTAAGTCCACGGCGACCAGACTCAATGCCCTGTCTCGTTGGCGTGTTGTCGCTTCTGGTCATTCCTCTATTTTGGAGATCGATCCCGTGGCCCCATTTGTTATTGATTAGCTCCCTGTGGAATACTGCTTTGATAGGGGGTTCGACTTCCTGATCCAGAGCAGAAGCGACTGGACCCCTGACACGACCGTTCCCGTTCCCGAACTCCTGGATGTCTACACCGACAGCTGCAGATTCGATAACGGGGTGGGCAGTGGAGTATACTCTGGGAAATTGGACCTGAACATCTCACTCCGGCTGCCGGACTACTACAGCGTGTTTCAGGCGGAAGTAATGGCCATCTACCGAGCCGCAAAGTGGATCCTCGCCTATGGTGTTTCTATTCCTTTCACCCGTATCTCGATCTACTCCGATAGCCAGACTGCGATAAAGTCTCTGTCGAACGTTGTGGATAATTCCAGGATCGTCAGAGAATGTCGCTGCTGCCTCAATCTCCTTTCTGGGCGCTTCGGCGTCACATTTGTCTCGCTTCCCGGATCCTGCGACATTCCGGGAAACTGCAGGGCCGATGAGCTGGCCAGAGCTGACGCACTACTTCCGGAATCTTCCTCAATCAACTTGGGAATGCCACTTACCTCGTTCAAACTGGCCATTGCGCAGAAATTCTCCCGGAATGCCAACCTGGATCCTGGTCCTGGATCAATGAAGAGTCCTGCTCCATCACTAGGCTCAATTGGCCCACATTGGATAGAAGGCGTACCAACCAGCTACTTGGACTTGTGGCCATGCTTACAGGTCACTGTGTTGTGGATAGATACGCGTAAAGAGTGTGACTCCTAGTTAACGACTTCTGCCGTGGATGCAGATTTGCCGAGGAGGAGGAGACTGTCTCATCCACTTCCTCTGCCAATGCCCATCCCTTGCGGTGCGCAGATATTGGTTATATGGCTCTCCAACCCTTGTCAGCTTGACGAAGCTATCGTCCATTGATATCAAGGACATAGCCTCGTTTATGAAACTTTCTGGCTAAACCAGCCAGCGTGGGGTAGTCATGCTTTTTGGAAAAGTGCAGCCCTTGCGCTGACAAACTTCCCTTTCCTTGGATCGGAGGAACTTGGTCAGTACGGAGGCTGCGTTCACCTGTGTCATCACAAGGGGCCGCTATGCGTGCTCAAGTGAGCTTTTTGGCAAATTAAAGCTACCACGCTAACCTAACCTAACCTAACTATGCATGTATGTGGACAAGAAAAATAAAAATAAATTTTCCCACTAAACCTCGTATATTTGTAAGGCATTGTCATTGTGTATTGCATTCATTAAAAAAAAAGAACAAAAGAATTAAAAAAGTCTACAATAGATCAGTAGAGCAAGCGTATGGACCACAGAATGAATTTTTTTCTTCTTCTTCTTCTTTTTGTTGTGCGAACAACGTTTCAGAAAAACGTGTCCAATTGATTTGACATTCTGACAGTTACGATATATTTTTTCCTCTGTTGTATACTCTTTTAATTTTTTTCTTTTTGACGATCTATTGTTTGGTGTGTTGTGTGGTGTGCTGTGGTGTATGGCTGTCTGTCATTGTTGTATCAGCATTATTTTCAATTTTTTTTTCTTTCGTTTTTTTTTATTTAAAATTTTATTATCATTACAATTGTTTCATAGAATTTGTTGAGATTTTCATTTGCTGTCAGCCTCAATGGCTGGCTGCTGTACATACATACATATAATGGAAGAAATGAAAAACGTAAAGAAATCATCAGAATTGATTAAATTACTGTGATCTCTCTAGTTTCACGTTTTTATTCCTTCCTTCCATCTTCTGCTGTTTCTGTTAAGGGGTTATTTTATATTATTTTTCTCTCGGTTTTTTATATTTTTTTATTTTTTAAAGGAATTTTATATTCGAAGTCAAAAAACAATGGCAAATAAAATTTTATAACAGCCACACACAGCAGCAGCAGCCAGCAGCCAGCATTTTCATTGGACACGAAAATCTAAAGCGGATAAAACGTATCAATACTTGACATTTGACTTGATATACTGCAATTGAATGGGATTTAAGATGATATCGTTTCGTTGAAAAACTAAAATTTAAGTCGTTTCTTTTTTTATTTCTTTCCCTTTATTTTATGATATTAAAGACATGACTATTAAGGGGGACGCTTTAATAGAAATATCACTTGAATTTCGGTTTTTGTTTTCTTCATAATGTTGCAGTTCAGCATTATTATCAGCAATATTATTACCAGAGTTTCATAATTTTAATCGATTTTTTTAAATTTTTTCTTTGCAGATTAAACCCCTCAAAGCAATGTATGGGTAAGTGGTTATCAATTTTTTTAATTTAAGGCAACCTTAACAATTTCCTTTCACCTTTCCTAGAGCAGATGAAGTAGGAAAAAGTGAAGAAGATTTATAAAAGATATTAAATCACCCTTTAAATCCAATATCCTTTGCTCCTGTATGCGATATAGTGAAGAAAATGTCTGTACTGGTCACCCGAATCTAGTGGGTATTATGTCGACATATTGTATAAAGACTTTAGACCTTAGCTCTAAAGAAACAAAGAATAGTCTTCTAGAAAAAGTTATGGGAATTGCCATAAGAAGCTTTTCAATTTGGATTTGCCATTCATAAGTAAAATTAGTATACACAACCTGATTGGTGTAAGAAGATATAACGCAATTTTGACTAAAGGGTGTTAAATATAGTATGTATTTAAGTATTGGTTATCAATATCAATACAGCTAATTCCCTAGAACTATCAACGAGAATTGGCTGAAGGCTTCTCAGTAGCTTCATACTGCGTAACAAGCGGTATTTCTCAGTTTTAAGTAACTAACAGCCGTCATGTCACTCCATCCTCATGTCCTATATGATTGATATCTCATTTTTAGTTCTAATTCCCAGGAGTCACATGGTATGACGCTTCAATCACGTGGGCCCATCCTTTCTCATTATATGATTGATGTTTCTTTCTTAATATTCATGTAATACTAACCATTGCAGCCATCAAACTTATTATTCCATCTATATTGATCGTTTCATTGATAATCATCATGTGATCTCCTATCCCACCCGCCAATTATGTGATGTCCCATTCATCAATCACAACAATCCGTCCATTCTAAAAATCATGTTAGATATTTCCTTCTCAACCATTATGTGATTTAAAGATCCCATCAATCACACATTTAACCAACATTGATAGTATGATTGATGGTAACTTACCTACATTGATCACATGTTTAATGGCCCTTTCGCAACCATTATCTGATTTCACAAATCCCACCAATCATGTATTTTACCAACATTGGTTACATGATTGATGCGAACTTACCAAAATTGATCACATGATTGATGGCCCTTTCGTAACCATTATTTTATTTCACAAACCCCGCCAATCATGTATGTTACCAACATTGGTTACATGATTGATGGAAACTTACCAATAGTGATCACATGATTGATGGAAACTTACCAACATTGATCACATGTTTGATAGCCCTTTCGCAACCATTATTTGATTTCACAAATCCCACCAATCATGTATTTTACCAACATTTGTTACATGATTGATGGAGACTTACCAACATTGATTACATGTTTGATGGCCCTTTCGTAACCATTATTTAATTTCACAAATCCCATCAATTATGTATTTTACCAACATTGGTTACATGATTGATGGGAACTTACCAACATTTATTACATGATTGATGTGAACTTACCAACATTGATCACATGATTGATGTTACTTCCTCAAACATTCTTATCACATCTCCCATCTATCACGTAATCCTACTTATAATGGTCATACGATCGGTATCCCTCCCTTAATTATCATGTGATTTCACCCATTCCGTAAAGCATGTAATTAGAGCCCCTTCTTCATCACCTGATTGATGTCAGCGCCTCAACATTGTCACCTCACCATGATTGTTGTTCCCTGGTTAAACGTTATGTGATCCCAATCGTATTATATATCATGCGATAACACCTGTATTGTTTACATGATTTCCTCAATCATCCTTTCTCTTCTTTTGAGAGTGAAAAAGATCACATGCTTACTGAACAGACCCTGAAGGTCTATGTTTTGCCTATTGCCTGTATTGCATTGTAATTTATTGTTTCAAATTGGATTTAAGACTCATACTGAAATATTTCCGCGAATTGTAGTATCAAATTGCAAAATCAAGCCACATTAAATAAAGAATTTCCGTAATTTCTTGTTTCAAATTCAATTGCACACACATTATATTTCCACAAATTGTAGTTTCAAATTCAAATTATTTTGAATTTCCACATTGAATAAGTTTACAAGTTTTCTACGGGGTTTTAAAATAATTTGAATTTAATTTAAATTAAAAATTATTGAAAATTAATTTTTTAAGGGATTTTTGAAATTCCCAAAATTATTTTCAAAATCTCCAAAATCTCTCCTCTTGTGTAAAGGCTTCTCTAATGGTTTAATTTTGCAGTGTTGTGTTGATATGCTGCTTTACCACTCTATTTAGGCCGCTGAGATCTAAAAATGCATTTAAGCGAAATGCATTTCGTTTCGTTTGTTCATTCATTAGGCTTCAATGAACAGTAGCTGCTGCTGCTGGTATTTGTTGCTAATGCAAGCACTTTGTGGCAAAAAAATAAAGAGGGTTACAATGGCAGCAGCATCTAATGCCTCAATAGTATAAAAAAAAAATTATAAAAACAACACGAAAAGAAAAAAGTGAAAAACAAAAACCATGAACATTAAAATTTGATGTGCATAGCAAAACTGTGCAAAAATTATTTACGATTATTTACCGTTCGTTTAGTGCCACAAACGATGATAATGATGTTTATCATGATGACGATATGAACGATGAACGATGACGAAGCTGGCGATGATTTTAATATTATTATTGCTGCCTGCCTGCCTGCCTACCAGCCAGCCAGCCTCTCTTAGCTGTTTGTATTGATGTTGCATAATGCACCCGATGGCTTGCAGTTGCTGATATTACTCAAGGCATACACTGTGTGTTTATGACCTGTTAGATTTCATTGGCCTACTACTGTACATTTGCACTGAGGTACGCACGTATGCACGCACCTATGCCACGCTATGCTTTGGCCGTTATGACCAAAAGCATCATTTGCTAACACTGCAATACTTTGGTTCACTGGCTGGCTGGCTGACTGTTTGGCTGCTCTTGGGGAACTTTAATAAGTTCCATCGTTATGTGGACTACAATTGCAAAAAAATTTTGTTTGGACGTTTAAATTAAAAGCAAGAGATAATGGAAGAGGGGCAGCTGGAGGGGAACACATTAAAATAAACCCATTTTTTCTCAAATACAAACACATGAACTGATGCTTAAATACACAGTCACACACACTCAAGCACTTAGAGAGAAACACTCTCTGTTAGTCTCCACATACGCATTTATTTTATAACCGCACATTTGGACAGGTAGAAAGAGAGATGCTTTGGGCTGCATCTCTGGTTTCCAACTACTACTCTACACTCTACTCGCACATCCCATGAAATATTTGCATCATCAACATTAACAGTAGCAACAGCAACAACAATTATAACAACAATGGACCAACAACACATATCACATCAATACACACATGAATGAATCCATAATAAACCAAATTTACCGCAATGGTGATGCATTAGTAGCATAAAGAGTACTGAGAAATACACTCAAATATAAACACATACACACATACATGCATACACATATACAGTCTCACTTATCCATAAACCTGGTTTAGAGGTTTAGCAAATATTTAAAGAATTTAAATGAAAACACAACTGAAAACTTACGAATGAATGACTGGCTGAATGACTGAATGAATCGTGGAGCAACAGAATAAAAAAAAATTCACGGAATTGAAGCCAAAAAATTTGCTGGAAAATTAAGTTCGAAAACATATTTTTTCAAAGGCTAAACCCAAAAGAAGTTTTACAAAGAAAACAAAGAAAAAAAATCTCTCAAATAGGGAGCATAATAGCCCAACGAATGCAACAGGGCCTCAGGGGAATTAATCAGTTTCAAGGAAATTACCATGAAAATTACGATCGCAGAACTGCTGATATCATCGTGCTTGACAATCAAATTGGACGACATGTCCCGCGACTAAAAGTTGGACTAGATTAGTTTAGGCTAGAGGGTGGTCTGTCGGATACTTAAGTTCCAACATGAACATCCAACCTGGGGATCAAACTATCCCGACCGAGAAGGTTAAGTTCCAACATGAACATCCAACCTGCGGATCAAACTATCCCGTCCTGGAAGGTTCAGTTCCAACATGAACATCCAACCTGTGGATCAAGCTATCCCATCCTAGAAGGTTAAGTTCCAACATGAACATCCAAAATGAGAATCAAACTATCCCATCCTAGAAGTTTAAGTCCCAACAAGAACGTCCAACCTGGGGATCAAGCTATACCGTCCTGGAAGGTTAAGTTCCAACATGAACATCCAACCTGCGGATCAAACTATCCCGTCCTCGAAGGATAAGTTCCAAGATGAACATCCAGACTGGTTATCAAACTATCCCGTCCTGGAAGGTTAAGTTCCAACATGAACATACAACCTGGGGATCAGAATATTCCGATGCGAATGTAAATTTCTCGTTTGCGGTGTTTGACTCCGAGATTTTCTCCGAACACCCAAAACACAATATCCGGCGACGTCTGCAACAATAGTGCGATTCGAATTTTTTTTTTCTTTGGAGGATTTTTTTTCACAACTGCCTGGTCGAACCTTTTTCGTATTCTGGTAGGTTTTCTGGTTCACAGGCAAGTGTCTACTTATCTCGCTGCATTCGGCCGTATTAAGAGGCCTTGGAACCTTCCTATGCTACTCATAGATTTGGATTATTTCACCAAATTAGCTCCTAAACAAGTGGGCTTGTTCAGAGGGATACTGTTAAGTAGCTAACAGTGCTCTGTTAAGGGCAAATTTTGTTCTGTTAAGAGGAAATTTTGCTCTGTTAACGCCGAATGCGGCGCTGCTAAATTTATGGATTGCGTCTTGGATTTTTAAATTGGAATTTAACTTCAGGCACATCTACATTTGTCACCTGAATTTCCAATCTCTAGCCTATTGAACGTGACTCAACGAACTTTTTTTGCTGATGTCTGTTCTGTATTAATTTCATTTCTTCATGTCCTGATTTTATGTGGTGATTAGCTAAGGCTGTCACATCCACTCTGCGGATAGGTATAAGTAAAACGACACCTAATTTTATCGAGTTTCGCTCTTGGGTTTCTCACATCCATATGTGCGGACATCCGCTATGCACTGGCAATTCTGGGCTATTTTCAGTTGTACTCACAGCCATGATGACTACAGATAAGTGCTATAGGATATGCTATTCGTGCCTTTTTAATAAAGGGTCCGCCAAATAACTTTTTTTTTGTTTTGAAAATGCTTTAAAAACGAAACTACTGAATATTTTCTCAAATTTCTTTTTTTTATTTGAAAGTACAATCCTTCCGGTTAATAATGGAAAACAATTTCATTCAAATGACTGCCTCGGCTGGCCATGCAGTAGCCTACATGATCGGTCCAATTTTTAAGCACATTATCGATTGTGTGCAGCTGTATTTCACCAATGGCTTCGCGAATATTGTCCTTTAAAGCGTCAATTGTCTCTGGCTGTTGTCTGGCGTAACACTTATCTTTGGCGGCACCCCACAAATAATAGTCCAACGGTGTCAAAGCGCAGGTCCGAGGTGGCCAAACGACATCAGCTCTGCTGCTGATAATGCGATCTTCAAAAATAGGACGCAAAACATCGAGTGTAGCTTCGGTTGTGTGGCACGTAGCGCCGTCCTGTTGAAACCAAATGTTGCCAATATCCTCCTCTTCAATTTCTGTGAACAAAAATTCGTTCAACATGGCCCGATAACGATCGCCATTGACTGTAAGGGCCACTCCTTGCTCATTTTCGAAGAAAAAAGGCCCACTTATGCCTCTGGACCAAAATCCGCATCAAACAGTATCTCGCTTTGGGGGGCGTCGGCTTTTCAATGTATGCGTGCGGGTTTTCTGTGCCCCAAATGCGACAATTTTGCTTGTTTACATACCCGCCAAGATCAAAATGAGCTTTATCTGAAAAGATGATTTTTTTTGCCAAATCGCAGGCCCACTTAGCGAAGCGAAAACTCATTGGATAGTCAATTGGCTTCAACTTCTGAACCAATTGGTCTTTGTATGCCGTCATACCAAGGTCTTTATGCAAAATTCGTCTCAATGATGTTCAATTGTTGAGAACGACGGTGAATTGATGTTGATGGCGCTTCACGCACACTTTCTGCCACAGCAACAATATTCTCGGGTGTACGCACTGTTTTTGGCTTTTCACGCTTTGGTTTATCGATGAGGATGCCAGTTTCTTTTACTTCACTTTTCACAAGATAACAAACATACGGAGCTGACGGTGCTACTCTTCTTCCAAAATCCGTACGCAATTTTCGCACACATTCTGCAACATTACCATGAGTTTCAAAGTAATGTCGCAATATTGCCCAGCGTTGTTCAAGCATATACACAACCTATATTCGTTCAGCGGAAGGATGAAACTAATTATCTGTCAAATTAGACATGAACTGTGTGTTACCATTCACGAAATAAGCACTAGTTGGAAGAAAAAAAAACGTTAGATGGCGGACGCGATACAAATGTTCTCCCATTTATGAAGGCCGGGGTCAAATGATTCATCGTCGTAAGCTAGTATCCCCGTAAAGTTTTTGAACTAGGATTTATACTAAGCCACCATAATAACCAAACCTTTACAGTTTCCATTAGTCTTTAAGCAATTGCAAGACTTGAAGAATTTAATCAGTCTTATGCGCTTCCCCTTCTCCTCCTCTACCTACTCTTCCTATTCTTTTGAAAAACCATATTAAATTGAAGCCAAATCCTTTCTAGTAATTCCATAGAAAATGACACTTAAAACTGTCGGTTCGTCTGTCATTTCGGGGTACTTTGGTTTGTTTTTTTTCTTTTCTTTTTGTCTGATGTCTTTCGCAATTTCCTTGAAACTTTTTTGGCTTTTCTTCTTATCTTTTCGATGTTTATTAAGAAGAGAAACACAGTCTCCGCATAAAAAGAGAAGCAATAGAGAGGAAAGAGTGGAGAGTTCAGAAGTAAGAGTCTCTCAATTGTATGGCAATATTGTGTACAAAGTCAAGGAAAATCCTTTTCAAAAAGACCCGAAAAGAATCTTCTTCTTCTTTTATTGACAACCATGGTTTAGAATTTATTTTCCTGGATTTATTTCGTTACATTCGTCGTTGTCAGTGTATGCGGTTTCTTTCACTATGAATAGAGGAAAAATTCCATTTGAATTGAAAGAAGCCCGGAGTAGGTGGGGGGCGGGGAAAAAGTAATTTATTTACAGAACAGAATAGAACAGAACAGAACATTTGAAAATGTTTCTATTGTTTGGAGGTATCATGGAAGATACATTCAATAGGAAAATAGGATTTTGAACATTCTATGGAATTGCATACATACAGCATTGAAGGTGGCCAAGACCAAAGGAAGGGATTTAACGGCTGCAAGCGAAAGAAGAAGAAGCTGAACCTAGTGGTGATGGGATGACAACTCAATGCAATGGAGGGCAGCAGCTCCCCACCTGACTTTATATTCAATAGAGAGATATGCCGTGTCAGCAAAAAGAGATGAAAACAATGGCAGAAAAGACCCGTCTTACAAATGACGTCTTGAGGACTGCTTCCATCATCAGATGAAGCAAAAACATACCCAGTAGATCCATAAACTAATACCAGACTTAACACGGGAAATAGAACGAAGTGAAGGAAAGATCAATTACAACTTTAACAGAATTCCTGACAGGATTTATGGAACCATTCTCTCGGCACTCAGGACAAATTTGAAAAAAAGCTCAGAGCGAGCTTTATAAGTTACCGAGATCGATATGCGCTGACATGACTGAATCAATAAGAAACAATCCTACGACAGGACAGCGCTTGAGGCTCTATTGAGTAGAAGCCCGGTACATATAATAGAGAAATACAGAGCCATGAACACTACGTTTATGATATGACAGTAGGTGTCATCTCCTTTCTCAACTGTCCTCTCGATGGACTCAGCAAAGTCTATAACATTAGGCAATGCTTAGCAGCAAGACTGTGTAGTAAACGTCAATGCAACAAGCGACATATGCTTTTAAAAGAGGAACCATCCTGGCTTACACGAATGGTTTGACAGCGGCGAAAAAGTTTGGTGGGTTCCAGAGTGAAATATTCAGAATCCATGGCGAAACTAGTGGGTATCCTACAAGTGCAGGATTCATCGATGCTACTGAAAGAACCAGAACCAGCTTAAAGAATAGTGAAGTCGCCATTCTAGCACTCTAGTTAGTATAAGACTGACCTTAAAATAAAATACTGTTACGTTTTTACCTTTTTAAAAACGTTTAAATATGAGTTCGTTAATTGCAAACCAATTAAAAACAAATACGTGTTTAGTTTTTCTTAAACTCTCTTTATTATTCACACTACGTTTGTGCCACTGTTGGCAACTTGACGATACAACAATAATTTGCTTGTACACTTCTATTGCACACTTCTGTCCGCGATAACACTAACAACTGTTCGTTAGATCTTCTCTGCTTACAACCTTTTTACAAGCAATGCTGCTTGTACGTTCGAACCGCAACGCGTCTTCACACAAGACCGACTGAATTACAACTGACTGCTGCCTGCTTTGTTCAGCCCTTTTATAGCCCGACACAACTAGTCTAACGAACATTCTTGAAGTGGAAGGTTCGTGATATCACCTTCTCGAGAGCTCTATTGCTAATACATTGTTGTTTGTGTACCTTGCTTACGTTGTCCATCGCTTTTTTCACATGCATGTTGTTGTTGGTACCAGACGCAACCAGATTCGTTGTACATATGTGTGTGTGCAGCTTTAGATTATTAACACGTTCATTAGTGTGTATTTGTGTTGTGTGTATTGTGTTGATGTAGCTGGTGGCTTTTGTTTATCGTTTTTATTGTTAAACGATATTAGGTCGTTTCGATTTATGTAACAATACGAATGTATGTGGAAGCTGAATCAGCTAGCCAGGGGAAATAAGGTGACTCTCTGCTGGGTCCTATGTTATGAGGAAATTTATGCTAATGAGGCAGATGAGCATTCCTATGGTAGAGCTTCAACACCACCAATAAGACTACATATCTGTGGCATGATACTACAAGTATATGATTGACTAGAGAAAGGCTGTAATATGAACTGAGCGATCAAGACCAGCGATTGCCGTTAAGCAGTAATATTGAAAGCAATGCAGTCGCCGTAGTCTAGTAGGTAGTGTGTTGGCTTATTAGACATGAAGCCACGCTTTAAACTCCATGTCTCACATCTCTAGAAGATGAAACATGAAAAATATTACGTGAGACCACGCTTCAAACTCCAGGTCTGACATCTCTAGCAAGACGAAATATGAAAAATATTTCATCAGCAGATTTCTGGCAAAAACTCTGTACTGTATGTAGTATGTATGTATGCCTTAAATATGTACTGCATTGGGTAAATAGAACGTTAATCATCATACGGCAATAAATTATCCGGTCTGTCAAGCATTTGGTATGGAAACTCATATGTTAAATCACTATAGTTATTCCTCAATCACTTCAATCATTTTATTATTCTTAAGGTGTCTTAAGTGAACTCACTAACAAATTCGTTTATTACGGAAGATTAAATTATTATATCAATCATTATATCATTCATTTATTTTATCGGTTATTATACCAATCATTTATTATATCAATCATTTATTATTTCCATTATTTATTTTGTCAATCATTTATTATATCAATCATTTATTATATCAATCATTTATTATATCAATCATTTATTATATCAATTATTTATTATATCAATCATTTATTATTTCCATTATTTATTTTGTCAATCATTTATTATATCAATCATTTATTATATCAATCATTTATTATATCAATTATTTATTTTGTCAATCATTTATTTTGTATCATTTAGTCTAGTAGGTAGTGTGTTAGCTTATTAGACGTGAGACCACGCTTCAAACTCCAGGTCAGACATCTCCAGCAAGATGAAACATGAAAAATATTTCATCGGCGACTTCCTCTCAGCAGATTTCTGGCAAAAACTCTGGGCGTTGAAATAAAATTGTCGTGAAAAGTTTCTCAAAAAAATCTGTCGTTCGGAGTCGACTTTAAACTGCAGACCCCGCCACTCATGTATAAAATTAAGACACACAACACAAGTGGTTTAAGAAGCTAGGTCGTAATTCTGACTAAAGGGTTGTAAAGACCAATTATGTATGTATGTGTATGATTAAGCACATGAGCGTGTCTATAGTAGAGCTTCCACACCATTAATAAGGCTACAGTCCACGTGTGTAATGAGTCGACTGATATTTGATTGACGAGGAAAGGGCTCTTATAATGGAATAAGTCTACTCATATGAACTGACTGATTAAGACGAGCAACTGTCGTTGAGAAGTAATGCTAAAAGCAATTGTAATCGACTGCCGATTATCCTCAAATATTCATTAATTAGTTCGCTCTTTGTTAGATTGTCAATCATTGCCGCTGCGAATTAAAAAAATTCTTTGAAAAAGGCAAAGCCTTCTAACGCTGGTTGCATTGTGAAACCCTGAAATGGGAAAGGTTTTGACTGCGTAGGTTTGGAGTTCTGCTTTCTATTTTCCACAGAAAAATGGTCTTGAGTTGTGAAACTTCTTCTGAGTTTCTCTTCTTCCCCAATAGACTATCAAACAAATACTTCAAGCTTAAAGCTTTGGATTGAAATAGGCACCAGCAAGCTTTGCAGATGGAAGACTGAACTGTTGTCCATTACGTTGTCACACGGCAACTCTTAGTATTACTTTCCTAGAGAGGACCCTTTCGGTAATGATCTGCTGCTCAACTCTTTGGAGTTAACCTACCCAACAAGTGTTGCTTGACGCATACCCAGTATACCCAGTAAAATTACATTTTAGAGCCCTGTACCAACAATTTTTGTGAGAACCCAACATAAAAAATTCAAATTGAAAATCTCTACTTGTCTGTTATCTTGAGATAATTTGATTACACTTTAGATTTGAATGAATTCAACATCAAGAGATATTAATCACATCAAATTTAATGAATTGCATGCGAAAGAACTAAAGAACCTTTAAACCAATTATCGGCTTTAAAAAAATGTGTTTCCATTAGTCGAATGACCCCTTCGCTTATTGTATTACTATCTACGTACACGTCTGCCTGACTGCCTAACTGCCTGCCTGACTGGCTGATTATTTGGACTGTCAGGGCATCATCTGTCATCATTTGTTCCATGCCATTGAAAACACAAGTTTTTTTTGCTTCTTTTCTCTCCTCTTTCTTGTGTTACTCTGCACACCACATGTACACTTGTGAGAGACGATGATGATTACGCTGCGTTGCGTTGTGTTACGTTGCGTTGCGTTTTATTAAATTTTCGCTTTTAATTGAATGCAATTCGATAATTGTCTAATTTTGTCATAATCATACAACAACAATAAACAAAAAAGAGAGCGTAAAACTGAATTGAATGACTTGCTTAATAGCAAGCGTACGTACGTACACTCAAACACATAAGTAAACAGACAGACACACATGCTGTATAAAAGATAGACTGAAAGCCAGACCACTTGAATTAAAACGAACGAAACGAAACGAAACTACGCAGGGAGAGACACCACAGATATACAGTCAGTAACAATGAAAAAAAAAGAAACAAAAATAAAATTTGAAAATGAAAATGAAAATAATTGCAACCCAATTGAATGTCATACAAAGTAACTACAAATGCAATGCAATATAATTTTGCTTGCAATAGCAACAACAACAACAACAACAATAGCAACAGCAACAATTTGAAGATTGTTGTGTATTTAATTTAAAAACTCTGACTGACTGACTGACAATTGTGTGCTTGAAAGGAAAAAAAAACTTGAATATAATTGAGGCAAATTTTTTGTTTTTTTTGTTTTGTTCAACGCGAATTCATAGTATTTTAAAGGCTTAGCAACAGCAATATTTACAGACTTTACCGACAACAATAACAAGTGGCAACAGTAACAACAACAATATCGACAGATGTTGCTTTAATAGGTTGAAATTTAAATTGAAAAAAAAAACAAAAAGAAGAGAATAAATTAACGCACTCAATACAAAGTGGTTTTTGGAGTACAGTGCAGAACAAAAGTGGAACATTAAAAATTCTTTACTATGAAAATAATCTTGGGGTCGAATTTCTTTTGTAACTCAAGCACATTTTCGCCACTTAGTTGGCCTTAACTGCTTTTTTATTTTAATTTCGATGAGCTTCAGCTGTTCCAAACACTTACTTTTTCGCCAGTTGGTCTCACAAATCGATGACAGAATTTTTCTCGATTTAGTTCTTCTAAAGCTGACATGATCCTTTTGCAACATTAGTTGTCCCGTTGCTTAACAATGTAGTCCTTCAATCACAAGATCTGTCAATCAATCGTTGATTAGGTTAAACATAAGGCAGCACAATCACTCAACTGGACGTCAAACAATTGTACAATAACGTTATTGTTTAGTACCTCAATCATATAGTACGTCAATCATATAGGACATCAATCATTTAGTACTTCATCATATAGGACGTCAATCATATGGTACGTCAATCATCTAGTACGTCAATCATATAATACCTCAATAACAAAGTGTATCACCCATATTGTTTTAGTAAATCAAACTGGCTTAAACCTGATGATAATTCTAGGCAATAAAAATATTAACCCTAATCGATATGATGCCTTAAATATATGGTGGATTAGCTAAATAGCACGTCAATCATCAGGGTGTATCAGTCGGATATTATTTTTTCGCTCAGTCGAGTATTTCGTATGAAAGTCATATGCTGTCAGTCTCATTATTCGTCGATCATTGCAATCATTTCATTAGTATGATTGCATGATTAGACATGCGTTAAGTAAACTCAATAACAAAGTCATTTATGATGATTGATTTAATTCTTATATCAATCATTATATAATTCATCTATTATATCAATCATTTATCACATCAATCATTTATTATATAATTCATTTATTACTTCAATCATTTCTTATATCAATCATTTATTATGTCAATCACATAATACGGCAATCACATAGTGTATCATCCATATAGTTTCAGTAAGTCAACGATCCTGGCTCAAAACTGTTGGAAATTCAATGCCATAAACATATCAGTCTCATAATTCGTCGATCATTGCAATCATTTCAATAGTATTAAGGTGTGCTAAGTAAACTCACAACTCACAAGGTATGTTAAACATTTATTATGTCAATCATATGGTACATCAATCAGATAATGTATCATCCTTATAGTTTTAGTAAGTCAACCTTCTCGTCTTAAATCTGTCGACAATTCTACGCCAAAAATATATCTAATTCTAATCGCTATGATGCCTCAAAGTTATGGGTCATTATTCAAGTAGTAGGTCAATCATTATGGTGTATCTATTAAATAGAATTATCCGGTCAGTCAAGCATTTCGTATAGAAATCATATGCTAAATCAGTCTAATTATTCGCCAATCATTTCAATCATTTCCTTAATTTAAGTTGCGTTAAGTAAGCTCACAACCAAAATCATTTATTATGATTGATTAAAGGTATGTCAAACATTTATTATGTCAATTATATGTTACGTCAATCATATAGTGTATTACCCATATAGTTTCAGTAAGTCAACATTCTCGGCTTAAATCTCATGATAATTTTATGCCATAAAGATATCTAACTCTAGTCGATATGAAGCCTTAAATATGTATGTAATACAATAGTTAAATAGAACGTCAATTATCATAAGGCATCAATCAGTTAATAGGAAATAATTCATTTATTATGAAAGATTAAATTATTACATCAATCATTATACCATTCATTTATTTTATATGTTATTATACCAATCATTTTTATATCAATTAATATATCAATCATTTATTATATGAATCACTTATTATATCAATAATTTATTATATAAATCATTTATTATTTCAATTATTTATTTTGTCAATCATTTATTTTGTCAATCATTTATTATATCAATCATTTATAATATCAATCATTATTTTGTCAATCATTTATTTTGTCATTCATTTATTATATCAATTATTTATTGTGTCAATCATATGGTACATCAATCATAGTGAGCTCATCATATGGCCATTTATGCCTTTCTAAAGTTCAATCTTCGAGGGCATACACATATAATTCAGAGGAGTCTTAATTTAAATTAGGTTTCGAATATTATTGAGGGAGTTCCTGCTTCACTTGGCAAAAAAAACTATCCTTTAGACTTCAAGCTCCGCTGCCCGCCTTTTTGATTTCTGTTTCAAATTTATTTCTCGACTGTTTTTTATACACTTTTTTCCGCTTTGTTGCCATTAGCTTGATGCAGTCTGTTACTGGCTTAATTTAAAAATAATTTTCATTTTTGTATGTGACGCTGCAGAAACCCATGAAAAAAATCTGCAAAACAAGAGGAAAAAACGAAAATATTTCGACACTCAGACACTCAATTCTATTTTATTTTCTAATTTTTTTTCTTTAGTTTTTCGCGGGAATTTTTCAAATTTTTAGTGGCCTTTTTAACGCAACGACTAAACGACTAACGAACAACAAAAAAATTTTTCAAAAACTATAAAAGCGAAGAATATTAAACTGCAGCGTTCTGCAGTAATGGCTGGTTGGCATTTAATGACCATTTGGTCAAAAACAGCAATAACAACAACAACAACAACTACGACTACGCTGGCCAGGCCACAGCAACACGTTTTATATGCAGTCATTAAAGCAAAAGAATACAACACGATTAATGAAATGTAATGGATGAGAGAGAGGAGGGGATGAGCAATGTAAGTGAATGCGCCATATTCAATCAAACATTTTATGTTGCAGTTGCAGTAGTTGTGTTCCGTATTTACTTGCATATGCTTTAGCCAGTCATCATCAGCAGCAACAACATCAAATTCAACGCCATCACCATCACCATCGCCATCGTCATCGTCATCATCGTTTGTCTCCATTATTTCAAATTAAGAGGAGACCACTTTAATATGAAGATGGTGGTGGTGGTGGTGGTGGTAGTGTGGCATGGTGTGTGATGGTGTAATAATGTCCGTTGTAGTGTTGTATAGTAAAAGCAGGACCAGCTACAGCAGCAGCAGTAGCGTAATGTATTGAATCGCTTGATAACGCTTCACAATGATGCAGTAGAGTAGTGCCATGCAATACAATAGCAATTATGCCTTCTACGTGTTGGCGTTGTAATGACTCTTAAGAGAGTAGATTGCTTTTACTGCCCATAGAGTTGTTGATGTCGTTGATGTTGCCATTATGTGTTGCCAGTGATATTTTGTATTGTATGCAGTTGTAAATGTTGTTGCCACTGTTGTTGTTACTGGTTTTTCTTTAGTGGACATTACGTGCTGTATTATGCTAAATTGTATCATTCCAGCATTACTCAACCCTTTGCAACGAATACCAAATGAAACGTAGATGATCGAAAATGAATTTTAAAGCAGACTTTCATGGGGACGATATAAAAAGGAAGAGGTGTTCCTAACACTAATAGCCCATGGAATACTTTGATTTTTATCAATTGCATTTAACATGGTGCAGTCAATTGGAGTTGGTTTGGTTAGGATGGTTGGGATGGTCGGGATGGTAGCAATGGCAGTGGCAGTAGCGCTGGCAGTAGCAATAGAAGATAAATAAGCCATACATGTTGTATTGCCATAGCACTGATGTAAGGCTTTAGATTTACGTTTCTTGATATCTTTTTTTGAAACAACACATAACCCAGCAAGCCTTTAAAAAGGTTTGCATAAAATTAACACATACAACATAAGTGGTGTGAGAAACTAGGTTGTTATCATGGCTGAAGGGTTGTAATAATCAACTGTTGCTCTGCTTTTAAGTAAACTCACTAACAAATTCATTCATAACGATTGATTAAATTATTATATCTATCATTATACCAATCATTTATTATATCAATGATTATATCAGTCATTTAGTATATAAATCATTATATCAATCATTTTTTATATCAATCATTTATTGTATCAATCATTTATTTTATCAATCATTTATTATATCATTCATTAATCAATCATTTAGTATATCAATCATTTATTATATCATTTATTATATCAATCATTTATTATATCAATCATTTATTATATCAATCATTTAGTATATCAATCATTATATCAATCATTTTTTATATCAATCATTTATTTTATCAAACATTTATTTTATCAAACATTTATATTATCAATCAATTATTATATTAATCATTTATTATATCATTCATTAATCAATCATTTATTATATCAATCATTTATTATATCAATCATTTATTTTATCAATCATTATATCAATCATTTATTATATCAATCATTATATCAATCATTTATTAAATAATCATTATATCAAGCATTTATTATATCAAGCATTTATTATATCAATCATTTATTATATCAATCATTTATTATATCAATCATTTATTATATCAATCATTTATTATATCAATCATTCATTATATCAATCATTTAATATATCAATTATTTATTATATCAATCATTTATTATATCAATCATTTATTATATCAATCATTATATCAAGCATTTATTATATCAATCATATATTATATCAATCATATATTATATCAATCATATATTATATCAATCATATATTATATCAATCATATATTATATCAATCATATATTATATCAATCATATATTATATCAATCATATATTATATCAATCATATATTATATCAATCATATATTATATCAATCATTTAGTATATCAATCATTTATTATATCAATCATTATATTAATAATTTAATATATCAATCATTTATTATATCAATCATTTAATATATCAATCATTTATTATATCAATCATTTATTATATCAATATCAAGGGTTGTAATAATCAACTGTTGCTCTGCTTTTAATTCTGTAGAAAAAGGTACAAGAAATTTGGTACTTTATAGCTTCATTTCATACATACATACATACATAATTAACCATTAGAACCCCTTAGTCAGGACTACAACCTAGCTTCTCTTACCACTTCTGTTGCGTGTGTTAATTATATACGTGAGTTGCGGCAGCTATTTTTGCTTCGAAAAATCAGTTTCAACGATGAGGCCCACTTCTGACTGAATGGGCAAATACATGCATACATACATAATTGGCAATTGCAACCCTTCAGTCAAGACGGCAACCTATCTTCTCACACCACTTATGTATGTATATTGTGTGTGTTAATTTTATAGATGAGTGGCGGGACAGTTTAAAGTCGACTCTGAACGACGGATTCATGGAAATTTCACACTCAGAGCTTTCGCCAGAAGTCTGCTGAGAGGCAGTCCCCGAAGAAATATTTTTTTCATATTATTTGGAAATGTCTGACCTGGGGTTTGAACCGTGGCCTTTACATCTAATAAGCCAACACACAACCTACTGGAATACGGCAACTTCATTTCCTTCCAAAAAGATTCATTGGGTTACTTTGGCTTTGATTAAACTCCTCCAGGCCAGATAACACAAATGCTAGTGACAAAAACCGTAAACATTACGACAGCAGCGATCATATATTCGTTGCAAGTTTATGTGAATCGTTGTAATAAAGAAACGAAAATTTCATTAAACGAAATTGACAGAAACCAAAATTAAGAAGAAGAGAGAAAGAGAGAAGATATACACAGAGAATCACAAATAAAGAACAATAAATGACAACTAAAAGTGTAATGAAGTTATTTACAGGAAATTGCAACATTGTAAGCGAACGAACAAGGCCAAACCAAGGCTTAAAGCTGGAAAATAAAATGAAAAAATTTTTAGAAATTTTTTAAATTAGAATCAGACATGGAATCCTATTGAGGTTAAGAGAGATTTTTTTGTGACCATATCTTGTGTAGAAAATTTCCATAACAGGAGACCATAAAGTAAAATTATTTTCTTTGCGTTTTCTTGGCACAATTTTTATTTGCAAATGTCATTCAAATGCCACCACCATAATCAAGCTGTCAGTGTCTTTATAAGCAATTGTCGTCATATTTATTTTATACCCCAATTATTGTCATACAAGTCATATATACATATATATGTACTGTTGAGTTATAAATTTCATTAAACGCTTTCATATTTTTGCTTTTAAATGTCAAAAGCTTTGTGTGGAGAACTTTTTTTTAAATTAAATACTTAGCCAAGCATAGCTAGCCTCCCCTGCTAAGGTAGGAGTGGTGCTGCATATTGGCTAACACATTTGTTTATTTGTTCAATAAAACATTAATAATGGTGTGCCATTAAATCCAATAAATGAAGATAATAACGTTTGTATTAAATAGAATTTTAAAACAAATAATAGCGCACGTCAATAATGACAAGTCAATTATATGAGACAATTTCGAAAGGAATTACACACTATTTTTACAGTGATTTGAGCAATTATTTATTAAAATTGAGTTAAAAAAGTTGTAACAGTGGTTTGTTACAAGGATTTAGAGTAGAGAGATGTTTAAAAACAAAATAAATCACTTGTGCAAGCTTTGAAAAGCCTTAACGGGGCCAAACCTTAAACACATTTGTATGGCAATTACTCGAAAAGCCTAATTTGTTAGCTTTAAATTGCTATCAAAATGTTTTAAATTGCTTACCTAGAAGCAAAGTTATAAAGATTTTTAGTCAGTAACTCTGTAATTAATATTAATCATACGCCACCATATAAAAAAAATGCAATTTAAAATTCAGGCTTTTAGCTGCCACAATTTATGCAGTAGTTCGGCAGTTAACGCATTAAAGTAAATGACATAGGGCTCTTTTATGGTTGGAATTAACGACCAGCTATTAATGGAATATACCCTACAAGTTGGCGTAAGAAGGACTGACTTAAGAAGATGTACACTCGCCTTGGCTATGGAGCTTTAACTTTAATATTCCACTAAAAGCCATATGGAGAACGAACTGCCTGATTTAAGTTAACGAATGGCACGTTGTAGTAGGAAGTACTGAAACTTACTTTCAGTTATTCCGGAATTTGCGTTGAGATTACATTGACATAGTATTACAAATATCTACTGGACGGTAATCCAATAAAAATTGAGTTTTCAGTTTTTGTATTCTCAAGAAAATACAACATTTCTCAATTCGCTACATCGGGTATCTATTTGATGGATTTAGGTCTTGTGATAAAGCCGAATATGGACACCTGGTTACTGAAATAATCTTTGTAAAGATAGCTGCTGTACTCATCTGGTATCAGAGTACATCGAATGGTGGTGTAGCAATATTAAGCGCCAGTAAGGCGACCATTAGTTTTCGTAAAGAATGCATACACCAACTGTGAAATTGGAATGCTGGGTATCTCTAGAGTAGATTGCGAGACATGCAACGGCTCTTCTCATATGGGTTCCAGAATATGGGAATTTGGCGAATGCTAAAGGTCTTGCAATACCTGATGCGATTGGCATTCCTCTGCAGAGGAGGGAACAAATGATTTTACATTTACAAGGAAAGATAGGACTATTGCCATAGTCTAGTAGGTAGTGTATTGGCTCATTAGACGTGAGGCCACGGTTCAAACCCTAGGTCAAACTACTCCAGCAAAACGAAATACGAAGAAAATATTTCCTCAGCGATTTCCTCTCAGCAGATTTCCGGCAAAAGCTCTGAGAGTAAATAGAAAATTGCTATGTAAAGTTTCTCAAAAAAAATCTGTCGTTCGGAGTCGATAATAATCCGTATGTTCGGCCACTCATATATAAAATAAACCAAGCAACATGGGTGGTGAGAGAAACAATTATCATATCAGATTGGCCAAGAATGCTTTGCATTTCAAGCAAAGAAAGCTTCTGGAATTTAAAGTTCCGAATTGGCATTAAGCCCTGGTTTTAGCTACGGATGATAAACATAAGCACGGTGGGTGGTACGGGAAGCCATACGCAACATAATAAAATTGTTCACTACAACCCTTCAGTAAGGATCATGAGCTAGGTTAGGTTAGGTTAGTGTGGTAGCTTCGTACCAAAAGCTCACTTGAGCACGCATAGCGGCCCGTTGTGATGCCACAGGTGAACGCAGCCTCTGTACTGACCAAGTTCCTGCGATCCAAGGAGAGGGAAGTTGGTCAGCGCAAGGGCTGCACATTTCCAAAAAGCACGACTACCCCACGCTGGAAAACCAGTCAGAAAGATTGGTAAACGAGGCTATATCCTTGACATCAATGGACGATAGCTCTGTCAAGCTGACAAGGGTCGGAGAGCCAAATAACCTGTATGTGCACCTCGCAAGAGATGGGCATTGACAAAGAAAGTGGATAACAGTCTCGTCCTCCTCAGCGGATCTGCACCCACGGCAGAAGTCATTAAATGCGAGCCGCATTCTCTGCGCGTATCTACCCATAACACAGTGACCTGTAAGCATGGCCATTGTGATTGAGATGATGCCGCGACCAAGTCTATGTAACTGGTAGGTACGCTTTCTATCCATCCGAGAACAGGTGAGTCTAGCGGTAGAGCAGGACTCCTCGTTGATCCAGGATAGGTTGGCGTCTTGAAAAAATTTCCGCGCGATGGCCAGTTTGATCGAGGCAAGTGGAATTCCTATGTCGATTGAACGGGATTCCGGGAGTAGTGCGCCAGCTCTGGCTAGCTCGTCTGCTCTGCAGTTTCCCGGAATGTCACAGTGTCCAGACAAGTGTGACACTGAAGCGCCCAGAAAGAAGTTTGAGGCAACGGCGACATTCCCTGACGATACTGGAATTATTCTCAATGTTCGACAGAGACTCTATGGCAGCCTGGCTATCCGAAAGGATCTAGATGCGGGTGAAGGAACACCACATCACTTATGGTGCGGGTGATAATTTTATACATGAGTGGCGGGACCTACAATTTAAATTCGACTCCGAACGTTAGATTTTTGGGAAACTTTTTCATGGAAAATTTAATTTAACGCTCAGAATTTTTGCCAGAAATCTGCTGAGAGGAAGTCGCCGAAGAAAATTTTTTTTTCGTATTTCGTTTTATTCGAAATGTATGAAGTGCTGTTTGAGCCGTGGCCTTTACGTCCAATAAGCTAATACAATACGTACTAGACTATAACGACTTGTGAAAAGCCAATAAAACAAAAATTATCAACATAGTCAAGAATGTGTACAATGTTGGATTCACTGGATTGAATGGAATGGTCTTGTAGAGATTGTGCTATTAGCTCTCTGAGTAGAAAAATTATTTATTTTCTGTGGAGTTGAGTTCTATTTCTTCTTTTTTTTTTGTAAATAATTTAGTCAATAATTTATTGTAACTGTTGGGATTATTTCCCACTTCATTAAAATCAATCATAGCCCTCTCTACTGTGTTCAAGCACTTGATAGTTTTATGTTCAATGGCCCTTTGGAAAGCTTTTTAATTTCTCTGCTGCCTTACTTGTTGTTGAGAGAAGTATTTTGCTTCTCAACAATATTTCCAAGTAATTTCACAAGAAAATTGTGAAAAACAATTTCTGATTATCTTTAAAATCCATTAAATCTTGAATAGTTTTTCATTTCAATTTCAATGAAATGAAAACAAAAAACATGGAAGATAAACTCCTTAATAGGAATATGAAAACAATTTTAGAAGTACAAAATAAAAATACGATAAACTAAAATGAAAAGAAAAGAAGAGAGAAGGAAAACAACATAGAAAATAAACTTAAAAATAAAATACAAAGAAAGCAAAAAAAGAATAAATTTTACAATAAATGGAGGAACTCTGCTCAAGTAAAGACAGAAGAATGATGGAAAGAAACAAAAAATTGAAAAAAAACCAAGTGGAAGAGGAACTTATTTAAAAGGAAATTACAAAGTTTAAATTAAAAGTTTATTAAAAATAAAAAACAAACAAACAAACATACATACATACATAAAAAGAAGTCGTAAAGAAAAAAACTAACATATCAACAGACAAACTAAACTCATGTAACAACAAAATGATGATGAACTTCAAAACAATTTATTGCACATGAAAAACAGATCTACAGATACACAGATCCACAGATACAAAAATACCAATTCAAATACAAATTCAGATATACAAAAACAACAACAAAAAACAACCAAAAAATTCCTAAAATTGAAGAAAAACTATAAAAAGGGAACACCACCACCACCGCATACATACATCACTACCATGGCAAAGAAAACTGTAAAAAGCATGGAAAAGAAAAAGTTTTTGAGAAAAAAAAAACTTTTTTTTTTTCCCAGCACCAAGAAACTCATAAAAATAATAGAATGAAAATTTTACAACTTAAAATGGAGAAGAAAAAAACAAACAAAAAAAAACCCTGGAATGCTACAGAAAACTTAGAAAAAAAGAAAGAAAAAAAAATAAGTTTTGCAAACGCCATAAAAAAAAGCCACTAAAAATGTGTTACAAAGGCAGAATAAAAATAAAAAAATTTTTTGTTTTTAAATTTTAATTAACAATAAAAAAATCCCGTATATTTATTTATTTCCGGGTGTCTTTATTTTCATATTGCAATTACAATGGAATTTAACCAAACCCCGTCAGCATAAGAAATAAATAAGGTTTGCGTCTGTGCTTATATTGAGTTTTTCAACAAAAACTTCTGCCCTTTAAACCGCTAAATACGGCCAATTTTTTTGCCATTACAACCCTTCAGTCAGGATTACGATGTAGCTTCTCACACCACTTATGTATATTGTGTGCGTTAATTTCATACATGAGTGGCGGGGGACCTACAGTTTAAAGTCAACTCCGCACGACAGATTTTTGTCAGAAACTTTTCATGGCAATTTTTATTTTAACACCCAAGGTTTTTGCCAGAAATCTGCTGAGAGGCAGACGCCGAAGAAATATTTTTTCCATATTTTTGATTTGATGTCTGACTTGGGGTTTGAACCCGGGACTCATGTCTAATAGTCCAGCACACTACTTACGAGACTACCGCGACATGTGAAAAAAGGGTCATTGCCATTGTCATTGATTTTTGAGAAACTTTTCATGGCAATTTTACTTGATTCTCAGAGTTTTTGCCAGAAATTTGCTGAGAGGAAGTCTCCGAAGAAATATTTTCTCATATTTCGTTTGGCTGGAGATGTCTGACCTGAGATTGGAGTCGTGGCCTTACGTCTAATAAGCCTACACACTACCTACTAGACTACGGTGACTACGGCCATTTTGTTGAACTAAAACTTGTTAAATTAATTTGCATTTATTCACTCTGTTTTGTCAAATTCAACATAAACAATGTTGTGTGTTCGCTGAATGTATCCTGGAGCACATGGCAAACAGATCCTAATCTTTCAGCTGCAACAATGAGGTCTATTTCTGGCTGAATGTCTATGTATATACTACTAGTTCTGCCCATGTGGACAATTAAGAAGAGAGTTGTCACAGCCCATCGATTCCTTAATTCCCAAAATCCTTTAATGAATATCATACTTGACTTGTCGCCCAAGATCCTTACCATAGTCTTTAAGGCTTTGCTTTTCGCTACCATGTGCAGTGGTTTTAAGCTTAACAGACTCTTAATCGCTGCTGTAGGGCAGCTTCTCATTGCCTATGTTAATGCTAGTCCCTATAACATGTTTAATTCCATTTGAGCCACTTTCAGATTTGTTATCTCTAGCCATATAATGGTTCCATCCTTAGGTCATAAGTGACCTTTTCGTTATACAGTGAGCGCCATAAGTGAGTCAACACCTGCTATAATTTTAAATTTTCTATTATGTTCTTAAGTATAAAAAAAGTTCCTTTATCATGAATTGTTGTTTTTGTTTTAACATTTTATAAGTAATAGATAAACGTTTTTATTTTTGGAAACTTATTCGACTATTCTCATTTACTTTTCTCGCTATCCCAAGAAAATTAATTATTTCAGTGGTGTTTAATCACTTTTGACGCTCACTGTATGTACATAATTGATCATTACAACCCTTTAGTCAGGACTACAACCTAGCTTCTCACTCCTTCTATGGTGTGTGTGTTAATTTTATACATGATTTGGCGGGACCTACAGTTTAAAGTCGACTCCGAACGATAGATTTTTTTTTTTTTGAGAAACTTTTCATAGCAATTTTACTTGATTCTCAGAGTTTTTGCCAAAAATCTGCTGAGAGGAATTTACCACAGAAATTTTTTTTCATATTTCGTTTTGTTGCAAATGTCTGACCTGGGATGTGAACCCGGGACTCGTGTCTAATAAGCCAGCACACTACCTACCAGACTACCGTGACATGTGAAAAAAAGAGTCATTGCCAGAAATTTGCTGAGAAGTAGTCTCCGAAGAAATATTTTTTCATATTTCGTTTGGCTGGAGATATCTGAAATGGGGTTTGAAGCGAGGCCTCATCTCTAATAAATCAAAACACTACGTACTAGACTACGGTGACTACCACTGGCCTCTTCATCATGGTATAAAATTCAGTTCATAATTTCTGGGTTACGTCCTTATGATTTCCTCTGCAAGCATTGTACATATCATCATGGCATGTCTTCTAGCTTTTACTGAGATATTTCCCATATGAGCCCTGTATTGTAATTTAATATCCCGAGCTGTTCCCAATGGTTTTTACCTATAGTTGAAATATCTTTCATTTGGGAAGTATTCCCCTTACTATTGTGATCTTTCGGAGTTTACCTCAAGCCAACTGCCATGTATCTATGACTTACTATCTCCCGAGAGTCTCTTCAAATTTTTCTTTCGCTATCAAGACTATATTGTTACGTTATTACATTTTAAATATGTTCAAAATATGAGCTTGTAGATTGCAAATAAAATAAAAATAAATTTTGTGTTTAGTTTTAATTGAAATCCTTTATTCGCACAATTCTGTGTGCCACTGTTCACAACTTGATGTAAACAACAACAATTGCTTTGTTTGTTATTCCTCTGTTTATACCCTTGGTATAAGCAATAACAATTACTAGACCATTGTTCGACTGATCTTGGTAACGAAAATCTTCAAACCACGATTACTCCTGTCAAATACACCGTGTCTTCACACAAGACTGACTGCACTTTTACTAACTCACTCGTCCGCTTTGACTTGCATAACTGTGTATGATCGGCAGATAATGCCCGCCTGAAATAGTTTTGTCAGCAGTTCATTAACAACCAAACTTTACATTAGTGTTGGAAACACTCTACATTATGATGATCCTCTGTTTTTATTGACCCTGTTGGTTTAATATTAGAATTAAAAAAAAATTAAACGAAATTATTAATCATACCACCTGTTGGCTTTTAAGGGAAATAAAAATTATTATCAATCATACGCTCCCTTAAAGAAAAATGCATTTTTTTTCTCTTATCTTTTGAAAGAAATTACATTTTGATAGCATTTAGCAACAATAACAAGTTGCTCGCTTATTACCCTCGATGGTGTTTTCTTTTTAATGCTTCCCCTAGAATTTATTGGCTTTTAAAAAAAATTTTACTTGCGCTTGTATTATTTATGGTCGTTTTATTTTTATCGCACACATTTTGCTTAACGATTTTGCAACGCCATAAAAAAATAGAATCTTCAGGTGAGAAATTGTTAATTAAACGCGTTCTTTAGAAATAAATTTCTCACAAGACTAAATAACTAAGAAGGCATACTTAATGGCCGGGACCCAGCATAGTAGTAGTAGTAATTGTAGTAGCCGAGTCGAAATAACGCAATAAAATATGAAGCAGAAGAAGAAGTAGGAGAAGAAGATGATGAAAATTATTAAACGTTTACGTTTACAATTTCAAAAAGGACTTACGATTGTAAGCTTTAGACAGCCATTTAGGGTAGTGAAGTAGTCAAGGATTTGCTTCTAAGAAAAATAGAAAACAAACGGGAAAAATAACAAATCTTGCTAAGACTACTTAAAGGAAATGCCCTCCTTCAGATTTGAAAAGAAAAGAAAAGAAAAAATGAGCACCAGTAGCAGCAACATTTCATAATCTCTTCTTAGAGAGTTTAAGCCTCAACTTGATTTCCTCTATTAACGCCAAAACTTAAGATGTTTCAACGTGGCAAATACTACGTAAACGTAAGAGCTTCTAAGTATGCCATGTATTGCCTTTGAATATAGTTGTTGTTGTTGTTGTTGTTGTTGATGTTCGCTTAACAATTGTAATCTTTATTGTTTAAACAAATCACGTAGTCGGTTGGCGTTTAACGTTTCGTATGCGAAACAAACAATTGCCAGCCAAAGGCAGTACGTTGTTGTCTTAACGTTACGTTACGTTGCTCTATTACAAAAAGCCTAGACTGGCGTAGTAAATGCTTTAAGATGTTTAAAATTCATTTATTGTTGTTGTATCATATCAATTTAGTTGCTAAAATTTAGTTTTCTAAACGATGTGTGTTAGAAACACGGTTTAATTTCGTATAAAAAAAGTAAATTCTGAGAAAATATTTTTTTTCATAGGTTTTCCCAGAATGTGTGCTCGAACATGTGTGTGAAGATAAATGCGTATTTAAAAACCCAAGACGCAATCCATAAATTTTAGCAGCGCCACATTTGGCATTAACACAGCAAAATGTTCTCTTAACAGAACAAAATTTGCCTTTAACAGAGCACTGTTTGCTATTTAATAGTATTCATCTAAACAAACCCACTTGTTTAGGAGCTAATTTTAGGAAATATTCTAGTACTCTATGAGTACAATACTATACGATAAACAAGGTTCCAAGGCCTCTTAATATAATCAGCAATATAAAGTCATATGGTATTGAGAAAATTGCCTTTCAAAATATAATTTTTTTGCTTGAAAATTCTTTAGAAGATCAGTGACCATTTTTGAATATAAAGGGTCCGCCAAATAACTTTTTTTTTTGAAAATGCTTAAAAAAAAACTACTGAATATTTTCTCAAACGAATCTACTGAATATTTTCTCAAATTTCTTTTTTTATTTAAAAGTACAATCCTTCGGGTTAATAATGGAAAATAATTTCATTCAAATGGCTGCCTCGGCTCGCCACGCAGTAACCTACACCAGAAGATGCCGATTTTGGCAAAAAAAATCATCTTTTCAGATGAAGCTCATTTTGATCTTGGCGGGTATGTAAACAAGAAAAATTGTCGCATTTGGGGCACAGAAACCACGCACGCATACATTGAAAAGCCGACGCACCCAAAATGAGTCACTGTTTGGTGCGGATTTTGGTCCAGAGGCATAATTGGGCCATTTTTCTTCGAAAATGAGCAAGGAGTGGCCGTTACAGTTACAATGGCGATTGTTATCGGGCCATGTTGAACGAAGTTTTATTCACAAATTTTGGCAACATTTGGTTTCAACAGGACGGCGCTACGTGTCACACAGCCGAAGCTACACTCGATGTTTTGCGCCCTGTTTTTGAAGATCGGAGCTGCGATTTGACACCGTTGGACTATTATTTGTGGGGCGCCATCAAAGATGAGTGTTACGCCGACAAGCCAGAGACAATTGACGCTTTAAAGGACAATATTCGTGAAGCCATGGGTCAAATACAGTTGCCCACAATCGATAATGTGCTTAAAAATTGTACCGATCGTGTAGGCTACTGCATGGCCAGCCGAGGGAGCCATTTGAATGAAATTATTTTCCATTATTAACCGGAAGGATTGTACTTTCAAATAAAAAAAGGAAATTTGAGAAAATATTCAGGAGTTTCGTTTTTAAAGCATTTTCTAAAAAAAAGCTATTTGGCGGACCCTTTATAATCCAACCCACTACCTACTAGAGAATGGCGACTGCCAAGCATATACAGATAATATAGTCCTCTTGATAGCCTAAGGAAAATTTAAAGAGGCTCTTTGCGACACCATCGGGAGATTATAATTCATTGATACATTACAGTGGGCTTTAGATAAACTCTGGAAGACCGCAATAGTTAGGGGAATACTTCCCAAATGAAAGATATTTCAACTACAGGGTGGGAAAATATTACAGAAAATCGAGGTAAAACAACTGGGAACAGCTCGGGATATTAAATTGAAATGCAGGACTCATATGGGAAACATTTTAGTAAAGGCTAGACATGCCATGATGATTTTCCTAATGCTTGCAGAGGAAATCGTAAGGATGTAAGCCAGCAATTATGAACTGAATTCTATACCATGATGAAAAGTCCAGTAGTAGCCACCGTAGCCTAGTACGTAGTGTGTTGGGTTATTAGACGTGAGGCCTCGGTTCATATCCAGATCAGACATCGCCAGTCAAACGAAATATGAAATAATATTTTTTAGGCGACTTCCTCTCAGCAGAGTTCTGGCAATGAATCTTTTTTCACATGTCGCGGTAGTCTAGTAGGTAGTGTGTTGGTTTATTAGACGTGAGTCCCGGGTTCAAACCCCAGGTCAGACATCTCCAGCCGAATGAAATCTGAAAAAATATTTTTTAGGCGACTTCCTCTCAGCCTATTTCTGGCAAAATCTCTGTGGGAGTAAAAAAAAATTGCCATGGAAAAGTTTCTCAAAAAAATCTGTCGTTCGGAGTGGACTTTAAACTACAGGTACCGCCAGTTATGTACAAAAATAACGCAACCAAAATAAGTGGTGTAAAAAAACTAGGTTGTAATCCTGACTAAAGGGTTGTAGTGGCCAATTATATATGACGAAAAGGCCACTTATGATCTACAGAGCGAGCCATTGTCTGGGTAGATAGAGAACAAATCTAAAAACAGCTCAAATGGAATTAAACATGATATGAAGTCGCCGTGGTCTAGTAGGTGGGGTGTTGGCTTATTAGACGAAAAGACAGGGCTCGAGCCCCAGGCCAGACATCAAAACAAAAAAAAAATTATTTCTTCGGCGACTTCCTTCAGCAGATTTCAGGCAAAAACTCTGAGAGTAAATAAAATTGCCATGAAAAGTTTCTCAAACGTCTGTCGTTCGGAGTCGACTTTAAACTGTAGCTCCAGCCACCCATGTATAAAATTAACACACACACCATAGAAGGAGTGAGAAGCTAGGTTGTACTCCTGACTAAAGGGTTGTAATGATCAATTATGTATGTATGTATGTATAGGGACTAGCATGCGTTAACTTAACAGGGGCAATGAGAAGCTGGCCTACAGCAGCGATTAAGAGTCTGTTAAGATTAAGTCCTCTACACATGGTAGTGAAGAGCAAAGCCTTGCAGACTATGGTGAGGATCTTGGGCGACAAGTTTAATATGAAATTCATTAAAGGATTTTGGGAATATAGGAATCGATAGGCTCTGACACCTCTCTGCTTAATTGTCCACATGGGCAGAACTAGTATTATGTTTGATATGTATTATGTATGATTTTGGGGTATGTTAAGCAACGAGTTGTGTAAGAGGAGGAGGAGATGAAGTTTATCCCGTTTTTTTTTTTTGGGTTGTATTGAATTGAACAATGTTTCTTGAATACTTAAGCGTTCGTGAATAGGCCACAATGCTACAATACTTCACTAAATTATGCCATTCAATTAAACACGTTTATGTAAGAACTTTAAAATGAAGAAGACACCCCCTTACCATGGCCTTTTACTTCTTTACTACCACATAGTTTTTACTGCTTTTCTGAATACAAATTCACGTATTAAACCAACAAATCTTATGCACAAAACATTCCAAGGATTTCTCTTTTTTTAGAAACTTTTTTCTAAAAAAAAGTCCTGCCTGCCTGCCTGCCAGCGTACAGAAGCACAAGCACAGGCACAAGCATATAGAGAAGTTACAACAACAATGTTGCATACCAATCAGCTCACGCAGCAAAAGTTACTTCCTGTTTAGCATAAAAATCTTTTAAATGTTGCAAGTGAAACAAGAAAAATGAAGAAGAAGACAAAACAGAATTATTCTCTCGTTTTTCTCTGTGTTTTTTTTTTAAGACCAGAAACAGTTTCATTTAATAAATGAAGAAAATTATGTCTGCATTGCACGCACATTTGTGGCATAGTTGGGTTGCAGCCACAAAATTGTGTTTTATTTCTCTTGTTCTTCTTATTCTACTTTATACTCGTACTGCCGCTGTATTACTATCCGGAGCAATGATGCTTTTAAACACACACACACACTCTCGTTTCCGTAGTTTTTAACTTAAAAATATAAAAGTAAAGTAAAGTTGTAACATAATTTTAAGTGTAGAATGCAAAAAAACAAGGAAATATTAATATAGGGTAAGGGTAAAAGCCATTTCTTTCGATTTTAGTTTTCGAAATATTAAAACAATTTAAGGATTTTGGCTTTAATGTCAGATTTTTATGAAGGAAGCTACAATTTAAAATTTGTTCCACTGAAAAGAAATTACTTTTGCTCTTACCCAATAATTTTGAAATAGTTTTACTTTGTATATTTACTACATGTTTTTTAGGTTTCTTTTTACCACTTTTTCTATATATTAAATTAAGTTAATATACAAGAACATACCAGGAAAAAGCCGAAAGACGCACAGTAAACCACAGTTCCATGAGGCCTGGTGGTGGCTTTCGGGGGAAAAAATGTTCTTTTTTGAAATTCCCATTTTTTTTTCTCTCCCTTGTAATATTAAGCGTTTATGAACAATTATTTACATAATGAAGGCAGCATTAATCGGAAAATATTAAAAGAAAAAAGCTTACAAAATACACTCGGCCATAAAAGTATACATACGGTTAACAAATTTCAGAAATTTTTTTAACCAATCCGTTTTCGTTGAAAATCTTTATAGTTTCCTCGATTTTAAGACGGTCTTTTGCATTGCTTCAGAAATTTGTGAAATTTGTTAATCGGATGTATACTTTTGTGGGCCTGTGCAGGGCCACAATTCAGTTCATTGTCAGAAATTGTTTAACCAATGCCAAAGACCGCCTTAACATCGAGGAAACTATAAAGATTTTCAACGAAAACGGATTGATTAAAAAGTTTCTGAAATTTGTTAACCGTATGTATACTTTAGTAACTGTGTGTAACTTTTGTTTAGTAAAGCGAAACGTTTAAGAAGAATGCCTAGATTCCCAAAATATATTTAAAAATTTCCAAACTTTTTTTTTTCTTTGAAGAACTCTGGAAGCGCATACATTTTTTGTCTTTCTGGCTCATTGACAAGCAGCTTCGCTTTCATATTTCCCTTCGCTAGGATTAGGCATGATTTTACTGCATTAAGCCTTACTACACCATCTGAGACCTCTTTTTCTGTAGGAGGCTAGCAAATAATGTCTTAGCTTGTGTGGAACAGAGTGCATTGAGTGGCAAACAGTAGCTGTAGTCTGCTGAAACACGTGTCTTTGTTCCAAAACGTAAACCGGGGTTGGGTCAAACACAGCCCGATAGAGCCATTATACAGCAGGTCTAAAGACAGACATGATGTCCACGGCCTTTTTGGAGGTGTGAAATACTATGACACTCGATGACTTACAATTCCCTCTTGAAGAATTTTAAGATTTTTTTTGTGGTTTGTGCAAGAAATCCAAAGAAGAGCTGGGATTCTGATCTTGGCGAGCTGTATCCTGAAGCCTGTAAAAAAAACTAACGGGGACGGCTTTTAAAAGTATGGGTGATTTTTAAGAGCTATAGGAACATTTAAAATAATACATAAAATTCAGAAAAATTCATGAAATCATTATTTGAATCGATAGTACGGTCCATATAATTTAATGCCGCTTAGTCCAATTTGGCATACTCTTGCCAACATTTCGGCCGGTATCTGACGAATAAATGCTTCAATGTTGTCTTCCAATGCGTCAATTGAAGCGGACTTGTCCGCATAGACATAAGCTGTAACATAGCCCCACAAAAAATAGTCTAAAGGCGTTAAATCGCACGCTTTCGGCGGCCAATTGACCGCTCCCGAACGTGAAATAAAATGTTCACCGAACTCGCCTCTCAATAAGTTCATTGTTACGCGTGCTGTGTGGCATGTGGCATCGTCTTGTTGAAACCACATGTCATGCAAGTCAAGCTCTTGCATTTTGGGCAAAAAAAAGTTGGATATCATCTCACGGTAGCGCTCACCATTCGCAGTTACGTTACGATTTGCAGCATCTTTGAAGAAGTACGGTCCAATGATGCCACCAGCCCATAAACCGCACCAAACTGTGATTTCTTCTGGATGCATTGGTAGCTTTTGCAATGCTTCTGGCTGATCTTCACTCCAAAATGGACAATTCTGCTTATTTACGTATCCATTGAGCCAAAAATGAGCTTCGTCGCTGAACACAATTTTTCGATAAAGAAGTGAATCTTCGGCCAACTTTTCCAAGAGCCCATTCACCAAAAATTCTGCGTTGCGGTAGGCTTCAATTCTTGGCAAACGTCTCTCTAATGGGAGATAGGCACACCATCTAATCAAACACGTGCTTACGATTTACGAACATGGGGTTATTGACCCTTTCTGTCACACTAAAAAATGTGAACACGTTTCAAATACATTGTCATTCGTATACTGCTGATCAGACAAAAATTTTAAAAAGCTCTTAATGCCCTACACTTTCATAGATAGTTTCGATACGACATCATATTCATACATACATACATAATTGGTCATTACAACCCTTCAGTCAGGATTATGACCTAGCTTCTTACATCACTTATGCACATAAGTGACGGGACCTACAGTTTAAAATCGACTCCGAACGACTGATTTTTTGAGAAACTTTTCTTGTCAATTTCATTTAGTCGTAGAGTTTTTGCCAGAAATCTGCTGAAATTCGCCGAAGAAAGTTGTTCAAAATTTCAAATTTCGTTTTAGTGGAGATGTCTGACCTTGGATTTTCACCGTGGCCTCACTTCTAATAGGCCAACGCACTACCTACTAGCCTACGGTGACTTTCATAATCGTTTGAGGTTATCCTAACCAGGAAACTATCCTAAAAGGTGAAAAGAATTAAAAAGAGCCTCAACATTTATCCCGTTATCAGAATCACTATTAGTAGAGAATGGGGTCTTTGCCCTAATTAAGAGAAGTGGTTCTACGACTTTATACTTTGTTAGGGTACTTTGGATCAGACTAAACCTTTCTGGGACAAAATTGTTTCTGATTCTGATTAGAGGTCCTTCTCTTATAATCTTAATTAAGATTTCTGTCTGGACATACGAACGCGGGCTTTTTTTTTCGCGACATGTTTTCTGTATATTGTGCGGCAATGTAGGGGGTACCCTATGGCAGTCAAACACATCTCGTGTGTGTGCCCTAGAATTTAGAGGTGCAGACACAGGTTACTCAGAGTATGTGCAGGTTCGTTTTTTTTTTTTTTTTTTTTTTGGCGTGTTAGGTAGGGTTTAAAATGCCTTCGGACTTACAGTGACCGTCGTCAGCTGCGTCGAGTGGGGCTTCCACTAAAACAATCCCTCCTCCTCTTCTGGAGATACTCCCTTCCCGGGACGGCTATCTGCATTACTTCGGGAAGGGTCCAGAACGACGTCCTGTTAAGGACCGTTGTCTACTATCCCACGTCTGGGTACGCCATATTTGAAGCCAGCCTCATGCTATTGGCTCGTCTTCTCATGTATCATTCTGTCGTACTGTATCAAGGTCGACCTTCTTCCTGCGGAGTACACATTCTACGTATCTTTTCACAGCGTTCCACTTCGCCTCGCTTTCGAGCATTGCGTCAACAATGTTGGCGGGTGTGAATTCGCCAATCTAGAGTACGTACAGGTTAGAGGCCCTCAAGATTAATTATCTGTAGAGATTGATCTCGTATAATAGTGGATGCTTTTTAGAGAGGCTTTTGGGAACTTAACTCTGACCGGGTATTAAGGTCTATAGAGGAGTATTTGATCGTGACATACAGGGTGAACCCTTTTTTTGTAGATTATGGAACAAAGGAAAGTAACCCCGGGTGGGCCAATACATCTTGGGTCCTGTAATTTTGGGGACTTAGATTCAGGTAACTGAGGATGCTTATGGTTTAGCAACTGTCAAGATCTCTAACGTGGGCAAATTTGTCTCGAATATTCCTTGGCTGGGGAGTTGATTCCCTGTTTTCTTCCGTTTCCCGGTTTTTCTTTCTTTCTCTCTGTTTTTCAGTTGATTTTTTGACTGACAAAGTACTGTGTTTAAGACACGAACTACCACAGGCAGTGGGGTATCATATAGGCGTTCTTGATAAACTTTATGTAGATTTTCTTTGCCGTTATTTTTTGTTTGTTTTTGTTGTTTTTGTCTTATCTTAAGCATGTGCGTTATTTCACACAGCCTTACTTACTTCTTTTTTTTTGACGTGTGTTTTTTTTTTATTTTATTTTTGGCCTAAAACGTCAAGTCGTTGTCGTTGTCGTTGACCGCAATTTATGGCCAAGACAAACGCAAACCAGTAAATGACACACACAGAGTATATTTTTCTGTTTTCTTTTTGTTTTTGGCTTTTCTTTAAGCCATTATTTTATATTCACACTTTTAAGTCATGACCACAAATTATATCAAAACGAATTATTTATACGAATGGGCCAGCAAATGAAATGAAATGAATTGAATTGGAAAAGGAAAAAAACAAAAAAAACCCAAGAAAAATATTTCAACCTCAACAACATGAGTGAGTGGAGTAATGAAAAGACTTTGCAAATGAACAGAGAAATATGCCACACAAGGCGTTTGTCTTTTTAAAATTAATAGGAAACCACAAAAACGAAACGAATGAAATAAAAAAGAAAACCATACTGCTGCAGACCACTAACCGAATACCCGTTAAGCTTTGGTAAGCCTCTTATGGATACTTAAATTACAGGCGGATTCCTTTTGAGGCATGTAGCATGCATTCTCTTACATAGGCAGGCAATGTACTATACGAAGTGTTTTATAAGATATAACTCGAGTCCATGCCTATCTACTGCGCTTTTGTCACGAAGATGGAATCCTAAATTTCTATGGGAAACGTCTGTCTGTCTATGTCAGGGCTTAGTGCAATAGTATTTCTTATCTCAGGCTTGCTTTGACTGCAGAGAAGTCCCGAACCGTTTGTGTTTCAACTGGTAGCAGACTGGACTGCGAAGCGTGAACGGAGTGTTAATTCTACTACCACGGGTGTCGGGAACCCCAGAGACTTGTCTCTGCCGAACAGTGGTGCGACCCCTTTTGGGAGCAACATATGGTGGCTGTAGTTTATACCCAAATCACGGGGGAGCGCAAGCTCAGTGTGGCTTTACACTCTTAACCACTTGCACAAAGGAGTTTAGATAGTCTCGACCCCTAACCAAGATGGATGGATTAGCTTAAGTTAGGTCGGAGTAGTAGCTCTGTTATCACAAAGCTCACTTGAGCACGCTTAGCGGCCCTTTGTGATGCTATGGGTGAACGCAGTCCCTGTAGTAACCAAGTTCCACCAAAATCAGGGAAAAGGAAGAAGTAGGTCAGCGCAAGGGCTGCACAACAAAAGCACGACTACCCCGCACTGGAAAACCAGCCAGAAAGTTTGATGAACGAAGCTATATCCTTGATGTCAATAGATGATAGCTGCGTTGAGTTAACAAGGAATGGAGAGCCAAATAACCTATATCTACACCTAGCAAGAGACGGGCACTGGCCAAGAAAGTGAACAACAGTCTCCTCTTCCTCAGTGGACCTGCATCCACGGCAGAAGTCGTTGAAAGGGAGCCTCATTCTTTCCGTGTGTCTACCCATGACGCAATGACCTGTAGGCACGAACCAAGATGGAAGTCATGTCCAAATGTACGGCTTCGAATTGGTACTCACATATGGTGATGCAATAAATTGGGTATCATTGTGCGTGGTTGTGCTGGTAGACGCATTTTTTCCACCCGTGCTTTGGGCATCGTGAGGTATGCAGTCATAGTGAAACTCGCTCAAAGCCCTGGACTAATGTAGAGAAGTTAGGAAGCTATGTTCGTCATGCAACAAGCAAAAATAGGAATATAGGTTGGGTTAGCATCATGACATATTCCTGTTGGGCAATAGGGTCTTACATACATACATAATTGGTCATCACAACCCTTCAGCCAGGATTACGACCTAGTTTCTCACAACACTACAAGAGTAGCAGGACCTACAGTTTAAAGTCGACTCCGAACGCCAAATTTTCTGAGTAACGTTTTCATGGCAATTTTATTTACTCTCAGGGTTTTTGCCAGAAATCTGCTGAGAGGAAGTCGCCGAAGAAATACTTTTTTTATTTTATTTTGATGTCTGGTCTGGGGCTCGAACACTGGCATTTCGACTAATAAGCCAATACACTACCTACTAGACCACGACGACTTCAATACAGTCTTATGATTGACAAAATTCTTCTCATTAGATAGGGAGGTACGTACAAGATAGACTGACATTGCCTAGATTGGTTCATTACGATACTCCCTAATACTGGAACCATTTAGAGCTCATATTAAAGCCACTGAGTTTCCTCATGCCGTCATATTAAGTGGGCCAATACAGGACCATCTCATCGTTTTCTTCATCTCTGCAACTTCTTTAGAAGTCATTGCCTAGATGATCCAGTATTCAATGTCCTACTCGAATGGCATGAGTGCCCATTATACAAGGTCCAGTATTGACCCCAATTAAGGCGCTGACGGAGGGACTTTCGGTGGGCCCATTACGCAGCCAAGTCAAATTTGCTACATTGTCTTTGCTACTATTCAGAGTTGTACGTATCGCGATAGCAAATTATATGACGACAGTGTCAGAACTAAGCTTAAATGGTCATACATGGATGTCCCTATATTCAAAGTCTATGCTGCGAGAGGCCAGGTTATCTGCTCTGCATTTTAATGAATGTCACTGTATCATAGTGTACACAAGATGTTTATATTCTGTTGCTATGTCATCTGGTTGAGAGACTTGATACTGGAGGATATTAAGTAGGAACATACAGATGTGACTACCGCCTAACTATCCGAAAGCACGCCAAAATCTACCCTGGAGCTTACATATGTACATACATAATTGGTCATTACAACCGTTCAGTCAGGAATACGACCTAGTTTCTCACAGCACTTATGTTGTGTGTGTTAATTTTATACATGAGTGGCGGGACCTACAGTTTAAAGTCGACTCCGAACGACAAATTTTTGAGAAACTTTTCATGGCAATTTTATTTTAACGCTCAGAGCTTTTGCCAGAAATCTGCTGAGAGGAAGTCAGCGAAGAAATACTTTTTGTATTTTATTTTGATGTCTGGCCTGGGGCTCGAACCCTGGCTTTTCGTCTAATAAGCCAACACACTACCTACTAGACCACTAGACTTCTACCCTGAAGCTTGCATGTCTTAAACTTTGGGTTGGCAGTCGCTGCAATGGTAAAGTAGTCTTAACGACTGAACTATACCCTGGGATTTCAGAACTAGACTAACACCTACAACTGCATTTAGTTTCTCAGCCATCTGTGAAGATATGTTCGCCGCCGTTGACGAGAGTGCGTAGTACTCCAATAATAATAACATTGGCCGATTCGTGTATCCACTGTATCAGTTTAAAATGCTCGCTGAGAAATTGCTTTCATATTCTTGATCCATAGCTCAAGATTAGTTGCTCTCACCATATCTGCGCCTATCAAGAAAGTCCTACAGTGTTCATTAGTTAGGCAAAGGCTTACTGGGTAGAAAACCAAACATATTTTATTGATAACAGAGGCTCACACGCTTTTCATTATTAAGTTTTCATGGTGGAGCGTTTCTGTAGAATTTATTTCTTGACCTGCCTTAACTTTCTTTTTATTGGCATCCACTGCCGAAAGAAAATAACAATCAATAAATAAACAAACACACTAAGCCACATATATAGCAACGTTGTTATTGTGAGTGTATTGAGAAAATTATGTGTGGAAGTTTTGATGACACGTGTTACATTTATAAATATTAAATCAGGCAAGAAAAGCTACCATCTCTGTTCCTCTCTTTCACTTTCTCAAACACTTTGAATCTTTCTAAAGCACACACTTAGATGTGTGCTAAGTTTAAATCGAATTTGAAAATCCAAGACGCAATCCATAAATTTTAGCAGCGCCACATTTGACGTTAACAGAGCAAAATTTGTCCTTAACAGAGCACTGTTAGTTATTTAACAGTATCCCTCTGAACTAGACCACTTATTTAGGAGCTCATTTTGGAAAATACTATAGTACTCTATGAGTACCATACTTTATGCAAAGGAAGCTTCCAAGGCCTCTTAATATAATCAGCAACGTTGACACATATAAAGTGATAATGGTATTGAGAAATTTGGCTTTGAAAATAAAAATTTTTTGCTTGAAAATTCTCTAGAAAATCAGTGGCCATTTTGGAACATATGTATAAGAAATAGTACACCATATAGACTACATATATGCAAATGGTAGCCCAGAGGGTCTTCTTTCGAACCATGGTAGTGGGATAGCTGGATAGTTTTGAGAGTTGAGATTATTTTGTTCCAATTGTCTGCCAATAGTCTGCCAATAATTACAAAGTAGAAGATTAATCTACTATTGCCACTGTTAAACAGTTAACAGTGCTCTGTTAATAGCAAAGTTTACCCTTTTAGAGTGGCGCTGCTAAAAGTGTGGGTTTGCATCTTTGGTTTTTAAATTCGAATTTATCTTCACACGCATCCGTAAATGTTGCCTATTTTTTCTGAGAAATGATACATTAATCGATGATCTTCCTTATATGAGTGGCTGAGAGTAGAGACTTTCTCAGAAATTGTGTAGCAGAAGTACTATCTAGGACGGTTACCGGATAACAGAGCATAGTCTTCCATCTGGAGGTGATTGTAATCTCAATGACGATTAAATGGGCGCTGAGAAGAAGAATATTTCTTGTGACTATGAACTGTTAAAACCGAGTCACATAGTCTCTCATGGACTTCATATTGACGTCTAAGCTTGTCCATGAATGTTGCCTATTTTTATGAGAAACGATGAATTATTAGACGGCCTTTTAAGTTCGAATTTATCTTCACAAATATCACACTTAGGGGAGAAACCCAACAAACATTTGAATGGGAATTCTTTTTATTAAGATTTTTCTGTACCTAGGCTAAGATCTAAGTTCTGGGAGATTGGTTGATCACGCCTAATATTCAGTGGATTTGGGAGTTGTTTGAAGTTCTTGTAGTTGTAGTTTGTTTATTTGATATCCCAAAAACTATACTCCTGTATTATTTTCCTCTTGAAATGTTGAAATCGATTTAAAGTCTTCTGGCCCCGTATAAGAAGACCAGTTTTTAATCTATTTTTTTTTTGCCTCTCACAACGAAAATAATTTCTTGCAAAAAAACAAATCCGATTAAGTAAGGGAATACCAAACAATTCGCAGAAACAAAATTAGAAAAAAAACTTTTTTTTCGTTTTCGTTTAAGCCATTTACACGCTTAAACATACTTGAGGGAATTGTGTACATACGTACACAGTGTTAGAAATTGTTGTTGTATTGTTATCGTTTCTGTTGTTATCGTTGTTGTGTACATACGTACACAGTGTTAGAAATTGTTGTGTTGTGCTATCGTTTCTGTTGTTATCGTTGTTGTGTACATATTTCTTTTCCTTTCTGGTTTTAGCCAATTTAGTTTGTTAATGCGACGTACTGACTGACGGTTACTGCTGAGTTGTAGGTTGAACAAATTGATCTGTCAAGTTTACAGCAGAAGTAGTAGAAATAACTACACAAACCAACCAACCCAATCTAAACCAAACCAAACCATACGTATGTGTTTTATGTTTGTTTTTTTTTGGGTACTTTTTGCCATTGTTGTGTTTCTTTGGTGGGCAATTTATTTTGAATTTTTTTTGGCACAAAACACACACGATTTTGATTAAAAACTTGTGTAGGAGAAAAAGAAAAATAGGATATTTCAAGAGAATATCACAATGCGCCCAAATGCTGGCCTAAGTGGGATGGAGCTCTTCTTTTGAGGTAAGCTACTTTGTAAAAATAGTACTTTTTCCTAGCTGGCATAAAAAACTACTTTTATTTTGTTTTAAATTTTATAAGCTCGTTTGATTGATTTGATAATGAAACAAATCAAGTTTTTGGAAAAAAGGTACTGTTTTAGAAAAATACTTTTTTGAAAAAGTACTTTTTGTTAATTTTCGTTACTTTATTTCGGTTAGATTTTATAATTTGTTACTCCATAATTTTCCTCAGTGTATAGACAATGTTTTTTCTTGATTTCCTTTCTTTTTCATTTATTTTGCGCCCAAAATTATGCTTTATTTTTACGAAATCCCTATTTTTTTTGACAAAAATTACTTGTTGTTAATTTTCGTTACTTTATTTCTTTTAGATTTGATAATTTATTATTCCTTAATTAAAGAAATAAATCCAGTTTTTGGGAAAGGTACTTTTTCAAGAAAAGTACTTATTCTTGGTAAAAAGTACTTTTTGATATTTTTCATTAACCGACTTCGTTTAGATTTTATAATTTTTTGTTTCATAATTTAAGAAATAGATCGAGTTTTTGAGAAAAGGCACTTTTTCAGAAAAAAGTACTTCATCTTGGTTAAAAAAATTACTTTTGTTAATTTTTGTTATTCTATTTCGTTTAGATTTTATAATTTGTAACTTCATAATTTTCCTTAATGTATAGACAATGTTTTTTCTTGATTTCCTTTCTTTTTCGTTTATTTTACCCCCAAAAATATGCTTTATTCTTACGAAATCCCTATTTTTTAGGCAAAAAGTACTTCTTCTTAGTTTTCGTTACTCTATTTCGTTTAGATTTTATAATTTTTTGCTTCATAATTAAAGAAATAATTCAATTTTTTGGGAAAAGGAAAAAGTACTTTTTCAAAAAAGTACCATTTTGCAATAAGTACTTTATGTTAATTTTCGTTACTCTATTTAGTTTAAATTTTTTAATTTGTTGCTTCATAATTAAAAAGATAAATCCAGTTTCTCAAAAAAGTACTTTTTTTGAAAAGTACTTTTTGTTATTTTTCGTTCTTCTATTTCGTTTGATTTTATAATTTGTTACTTTATAATTTTCCTCAGTGTATAGACAATGTTTTTTCTTGATTTCCTTTCTTTCTCATTTATTTTGCGCCCAAAAATATGTTTTATTTTTACGAAATCCCTCCTTTTTCCGCAGCCTAACATACAGCAGCATAACAGATTGGCATTATTCTTTAGGTGACATTGAAGAATTTTTATTTATAGCTCAATAAGGATAACTAAAACAACAAGAACAATAAAAAAATGTAAACAACAAATTGCCAAACGAAACATACTTTTAGGGATTTGTTGCAGGCCTGATGAACAAATTTTTGAATGAAATTTTTAAAGAGAGAATCCGGAAAATATTTGAAAAATTACGAATTCAAAATGACTTTTTTTTCCAAGTCACTGAACACTTTGGAAAATTATGTTAATGAACGAACAGCTCTCGTAAGAAAGCAACTTAAAGGTCATATTTTGTTGTTGTTGTTTATTTTTTCTGTTTTTAAATCCGATTTTTGTTACGCAAATCTCTGAAAGTTTTGTGTGAGCATTTGTACGTGACAATGAAGTTTGTAGCCGTGACTGCCGGATTTTTTTTCATTTTTTTTTTTCTTGTGAAAAATATTTTGCAAAACATTTGCTTTAAAGGCCTTGAACATATGGTTTATTTCTTTTCATGCAGAATTTTGTATTACGATGAAAATTAAGTTTATTTTGGAGGTAATGAACTGCCACGCCCCCTTTTTTCATAAGTATGTATTTCAAGAGTAATACTTCCAGGAGAAAATTTCGTAAATAATATTATCGTGTAGACAATAGCGCTTCATTTATTCAGGATATCCCTATAATACATTACCCAAACCTGTTGTCCTCAGTAAATCCGGGATGTTGTTGGAAGTCGGCGCTGTGGCCCCATTATAAGCGACTTTATTTGCCCTGTTATGAACTGAAGGGCGTGTGGTAAAACCAAGACGATCCCAGAACCACAAAACATGGTATATTTTGGCTTTATTGCAGACACGATTTAATGTTCCGGCAATACAGTGGGCTTCGCCAGCGACCGTATCTATGTGGATAACATATCTGCATAGATACCGTTGGAGCATTTAAAAACTCACATTCGACAAGTTACTGCCCGAAATGTTTTGTTCTTAAAGTATTTCTATGGTACTTTTTAGTGTAGTTTCTGTCTTTGGTACTTTTTTAAATTCTCAAATTTTGGACACGTGTTTATTCCTCCGTTTTGTAATCTTTGTTTTGCAAAAACTCTTGCTTAGGATATTTCATTAAAGTACCTTTGTGGTACTTTTTTCAAATTGGTTTATTTTCTTCGTCTCTCTTTCATATGAACTGTTTTCCATAGAAGCTCTGTGTTGGAATTCTGTGTTAAAATAACTTTCTGGTACTTTCTCAGATCCAGGACCTTTTTATACTCTGGTATGTTATTGGGCTAACTATGCCTGAATTCGTATAAACATTCGATTTATCATTACAGTACCTTTATGGTACTTTTTTGTTACTTGAGTTTTGGTACTTTTTATAAAATTGTATATGTTACAGAAATTTTCATTCTCTTGCTTGCAGGAGCTGTCTTTTTGAAGTTTGATTAGTATTTTTCATTTGTCAGGCTGCCCTTAGGGCCATTGCGTCAGTCTGGTGCAAATCACGGCCCGTTCGCGAGTGCAAGGAGTCGTTGAGGACTTTTGGACTGGACCGTATCCGTCTATGCTGGGTTCCGGGTCATAGCGGAATACTGGGCAAATAGGTTCGCTCTCTGGTGGCGATTTTATAGTTGGTCCTAACCCCCCCCCCCCCCCCAATCTGTCACCTCTACGGCCTCATCAATGGCTGGGACAGGGAGAAAGAGCAGAGGCCTTGGGATAACAAAGCGGGTTGTTTTATTTCTAGATGTCCATGGCCTGTTGTGGACAGTAAGGGGACAGGTTGGCTGCTGGGCTTGGATAAGGCCAGCTTAAGGTTGGTTGTCGGTTTTATCACGGAACACTGCGAGAGTAGGTCGCTGATGCAGGGCATGTTGCGATGAGGAGGCGTTGGAGACTATCGAATACCTCCTCTGTAACTGCCCAGCCCTGTGTAGGTTAAGGTTGAAGACCCTTGGCAGGGCCTTCTTTAAGAGATTGAATTCTGTGTCAAGGCTCTCCACAGATTCATTAGTGGCATAGGCTGGTTGAGAGATGCTACGGCTTCGTCAATGTAGTCGCACTCTCCCCTTTTGTTGTGTCTGGTCTGTGTAATTCCTCTGCTTGCCATTATCCCCTTTCCTACATCCTCTCCTTTATATCCTATTCCCTCTATTATCCTTCCCTCTTTAAGGACGTTGTACAATGGGCCAATTCGGCCTCCGGGCACTGTACTGGTCTTAGCTGACAAGTACACGTCCTCTAATCTAACCTAACCTAACCTAACCTAGTATTTTTCATTAAAGTACTTTTGTAAGCGTTTTTGTACCCTTTTTGGTACATTTTCAAGATGCTTTATTATGCTGGCATATTTATTCCCTAATTTATGTAAGCCTTTCGGTATAACACACACAATGACACATAATTGCAATACTCATTAGGTATTTTTGATAACTTTTTAATTTGGTACTGGTTTGGTACTTTTTATGGTACTTTTATTTGTACTTTTTTTGATACTTTTTTAAATTTTATATGTTACAGAAATTTCCATTCTCTTGCTTGTAGGAGCTGTCTTTTTGAAAAAAATTTGTTTAATTTTTTTAATTAAAGTACTTTTGTGCGAGTTTTTGTACTATTTTTGGTACATTTTCAGGATGTTTTATTATGCTGGCATATTTATTCCTTAATTTATGTAAGCCTTTCGGTATGACCAACTCTGCTTCATTGCACTACTCATTAGGTACTTTTTGGTAACTTTTTAGTACTTATTCGGTACTTTTTTGGTACTTTTTGTTATTTTTAAATAAATATTCCTTTATTTATATAATCTAAGCTGCATAGAAAAACTTTAATTCCAATTTTTATTACATAACCCTTCTGGTAAATTTCTGATACTTCTTTTTGTGCCTTTTGGGTACTTTTTTATTATTTTAATTCCCTCTTGATATAATGTTTTTATGCTTATTAATATTTTAACATTTATTTCTTATTTATTTTGCAGAGATTTCATCATTTAATATACTTTGAACAGGGTGAGTACTTTTTTTCTCTTTCCTTGACTTTCTTTATACAAAAAAAATGCTATGTTTAGTACTTTTTTTTTTGATAGAAAATTTTCTTTCATTTTGTTTTAAATATTTGTATACGGATTTGTTTTTTGTACAATAAAACATTAAATAAAATCTTTTTAAATTAAAAATTATACGAAAAAGGACGGCGAATTTTTTTATTTTTATTTTTTTGATTCTGTTGTGCAAACGACAACTGCCATTGCAAATTCTTTGTTTTTAAATTGAAACACAAGAAGGGAAGAGAGCGAGAGCAAAAAAAAAGAAGCGGAATTACAAATTATGTCTGTGAAAAGAACAAATGAAACAACTTTCAAGGATAATAAAAATGCTAAAGAAAATTTATTAAAATTCTCAACTGCTGTAGCTGCTGTAGCAGCTAAATTTCCACAGGGTTTCCACGGAGCTGGCAGTGGTAGAGATGAAGCAACTCATGTCAGTGACTTTGAAACGGAAATGGAAATGGAAAAAGAAACTGAAATTTTAAATACAAAAAGACAAGGTAACAGAGAAAATATCTGACTCAGTAGTTTTTAATGTTGAACTTGTAGAAATGGCTGGAATATTTGCCTTAAACGGGGAAACTGTAGCAGAAGCAGTAGCAAGAGGAACAAATCACCAGCATTTACAGGAGCAATTTAACAAGAGCAATTATTCAACATCATCATCATCAGCAGCAGCAGTAGCGGCATCACAAGCTCAAAACAAAGCCCAGAAACCCATAGAAATGTTTGAAATAAAACAACAGCAACAGCACCAGCACCAGCAACAAACTGCAAATGATTTAAGCAGAAGCAAGAAAACCCAATCTTCCGTAAAACAAGCAGAAGATGTGAAAGCATCGCCACAACATAATGTCATAGACTCCTCTGCGTCCCCACCTCCCATTTGCTTGCACATTCACATTTGTGATTCGCCATCGGCCAGTCTCTTTCAACGTTCACCTTTGTTCTGGCGTTGCTGTTGCCTGTGTCCCAATACCATGAAGTTGTGTTCACCCGTTTTAAGGGATTTACTTTTTTTGCTTTGTTTCATCTTCATTCTGCTGTTTTTAATAATTTCCGCCACATTTTCCGAAAGCTATTTGAGGCATTATAATGCAACGCTGTGTAATGATTGCGGGCTTTAAATAAATTTCAGAAAAAGGGGCGTGGCTTTTTGAGAAACTGAAGCCAGAAACTGTGTAAAATAGCCTGTATTTCTAAAACTTTTTCTTTTAGTACAAAATAAACTTTATTTCAGTAAAATTAAGCAAAATCTGGAACCCTTTGAAAAATGTGGGCGTGGCCCTAATTAAAAGTGCCACTTGACTATTTTCTCAAATCGTTCTTCAATATGAAAACGAAGGGCGCAGTTAAATTAATTGTGGAATGAAATGGAATTCAATTCCTTTTCAGAATAAAATTTCTAGTAATTTCTAAAAAGAAGTACTTTTTGTAAAAAGTACTTTTTGAAAAAAGTCAATTTTAGTAAAGAAAAGTACTTTTTTAAAAAAGGGAATCTTTAATAGAAATGTACGTTTTGCATTTTAAACAAAGAGAGAATAATTTCTAAAGGAAAATGTACAGTTTCTGAAAAGTACTTTTTCTTTTACAGAAAAGAACCTTTGCGATTAAAGTGCTGTAATCTCTTGAAATTTTTTCCAGAATAAATTCCAAGTACTTTCTACAACAAAGTACTTTTTGTAAAAAGTACTGTTTGCAAAAAAAGGGAAATTTTAATAAAAAAGTACGTTTTGCATTTTAAACAAAGATAGAATAATTTCTAAAGAAAAATGTACAGTTTCTGAAAAGTACTTTTTTTTACTGAAAAGTACCTTTGTGTTGAAAGTGCTGTAAATAATCTCTTGAAATTTTTTCCAGAATAAAATTCCAAGTACTTTCTACAAAAAAGTACCTTTTCCACAAAGCGCTTTTTTAAAAAAGGGAATTTTTAATAAAAAAAAATACTTTATGGGTTTAAGGTTCTTGTTAAACAGAATTTTTCATTTAAAACATGATTTCACAAAAAGTACTTTTTCGAAGAATTTTTAATAAAAAAGTACTTTTTGCACTATGTAAAGAGAAAATAATTTCTAATAAAGAAAAGTACTTTAAAATGTTTCTTGAAATTAAGGTTCTTGTTAAACAATATTTTTCATTTAAAACATGTTTCTGAAAAAGTACTTTTTTGAAAAAGTACTTTTCCAAAAAGTACCTTCCAATAATTTTTTTCTTATAAATCGTACTGAAAAATTTTTTGTTTTTATTTAAAAAATTGCTTCCAAAATGTTTTACAACAAAAAATTTCTGTGTGGTATTTATTTATCCCAAGCATAACTCAGTTTCCCATCGCAGGGGTGGTGCGGTGGGTAACCGTGCCCTCACATCGTCAAACTATCCGATGTCTGCCATATTGAGGGACTTACTGTGAGAGTATGATAAAAGAAAGCTGTTAAAAAAGAAGCGCTCACAACAAATGCTGCAAAGAAACCCAAACAAAATATACAATCCCTATTAACCTGTAAACATAACAAGGTGGCAGCACAAAAGTCTCCCAAAACGGACCACAAACGTTGACAGAAAGGCAGTCTTCTTAGATCGCTAGCAGATGGTACAGAATTTGCTTCAATGTGTATCGTATGGACGTTTGTGTGATTTGAGGGTTGTTCGACAATCACTTGAGACAAACTCTCCCAATCCGTATGCCGTTCGGTTTGTACTCGGGTGGCCATAGTTTCAGGAAAGCCACCTAGTTTGGGTGATTTTGCGGGCAAGTCTGGTATTTGTGGTTGCTTGTTAGCATCAAGAGCATTCTCTGCATGGGCATAATTATTTAAAGAGTTTGGTGGCTCCGAACGACTGGTTATGGAGGAGACCTCCAATAGGCTTAAATCGTTTAGGCTGTATTGGTCGCTGGTGGAGGTTTGACAGGCAAAATTTTGACTGGGCCGTGGTGTGTATGAGCAATCACCACAGCTGGTATTGATGGCAATTAAATTGGGTTCTACAGAGAGAAATGAAGAAACAGTTTAAGGAGATGCTGGGAGAGTAGTTTTCTTTTTTTTCAATACCTGATGCTGTAGTTTCCGTGCTGTCCGTTTCCTGTAAGTCGGTATTGTTTACACTTTTCATTGGCTTCTCTTCCACATGCCTACGCTGCTTTTTGTTTTGCTCCTCGCTGTAAGAACTTTTTGATCTTTTACGCTTGGCTGAGATTTTTGGCCCTGCGGCAAATTTTTCCGATGATTTCGTTTCCAAGTCCAGACTTTCCAAATTTCTACTAAAGTTCTCAAACATTTCCATGATTTGCTTAAAACGTTGGGCAATTTCTAAATTCTCGTTGCCTATTTGCTTGAAATGTGACTGATCCAAGCGCTTAAAAAGGGTTAAAGAGTCTTCAGATTTGTTTTTCTTATCCCTTGGGGAAATATCCTCGCTTTTGTTAGCATTGGAACTGGTAGGGCTGCTTGGTAGCTGCTCTTCTAAACCTAATTTGTTATCTTCTTTATCATTTTCGTTGTCATAGTCCTTGCTTTTAACCTCGATTTCTTTGATAACATCCTCGAACTTAACATTTTTCTTTTCCTTGCCATTCAATGCAGGACTTTCGGTTTCAGTGGCCGTCGTATGGCTGCCCTCCAATTGCACTTGCACTTGGCCTATGTTGTGTACAACAATTATTGACTGTTCTGGCGGATTATCGCTAATGCTCTCATTATCCTCCCTATCGTTTTGCAAAGGATCCATTTAATGTGTGATAAAAAACAAAAATATATAAGCAATGTTTAATTTTTTTTTCTTTTTTTTTATAAAAAAAAATTAAATTTTTATTTCGAAATAAATTTTTTTTCTTTCGTTATTTTTTTGTTTGACAAGTTGGCTTACACTGAAAGAAATCTGGGGAACAAATTGAAATTCTAAAAATGATAATGCAGGCCTTAGTATGTTTAAGTACTAAAATATTGTTACGTTTTTACATTTTAAAAACGTTTAAAATATGAGCTCGTAGATTGCAAATAAAATACAAATAAATTTGTGTCGAGTTTTAATTAAAATCCTGTATTATTCTTACAATTCTGTGTGCCACTGTTTACAATTTGACGTAAACAACAACAATTCCTTTTCTTTCTTACTCCTCTGTTTATAGCCTTTGCATAAACAATAACACTTACTAGACAATTGTTCCACAGATCTTAGTAACGGAGATCTTCAAATCACGATTGCTCTCTTCAAACACACCGCGTGTTCACACAAGACTGACTAAACTTCACTAACTCACTCGCCTGCTTTGCATTGCCTTTTATATGGCAAGGTAAACAGTCTGATGAATGTTCTTGAAGTCGAATGTTCATGGCTTCGCCTTCTCGAGATCTCTATAAATTTAAACATCACTGGTTTCATTAATTTTTGTTGTTTGTGTATTATTTTGTTTACATTTATTCTTGTAATATTTGTTGTTGTATTTTTGTTTACTTGTTTACAATTTTTTAATTCTGGTGTTCGTTGTTATATGTTTGTTTAGGTTAGGTTAGTTTAGGTCGGAGTGGTAGCTCTGATATCACAAAGCTCACTTGAGCACGCACAGCGGCCCGTTGTAATGCCACGGGTGAACGCAGTCCCTGTGCTGACCAAGTTCCACCAAAATCAGGGAAGAGGAAGAAGTTGGTCAGCGCAAGGGCTGCACATCAAAAGCACGACTACCCCGCACTGGAAAACCAGCCAGAAAGTTTGATAAACGAAGCTATATCCTTGATATCAATAGATGATAGCACCGTCTAGCTGACAAGAAATTGAGAGCCAAATAACCTATATCTACACCTAGCAAGAGACGGGCACTCACAAAGAAAGTGGGTAACAGTCTCCTCTTCCTCAGCGGATCTGCATTCACGGCAGAAATAGTTAAATGGGAGCCTTATTCTCTCCGCGTGTCTACCCCTAACGCAATGACCTGTAAGCTCGGCCACTGTGGCTGAGATGACGTCACGACTAAGACCAAGTAATTGGTTGGTACGCCTTCTATCCATCAAGGGCCAGGTGAGTCTAGCGGTGGAGCAGGACTCCTCATTGTCCCAGGATAGGTTGGCGTCCCGAAAGAATTTCCGCGCAATGTCCAACTTGACCGAGGCAACTGGCATACCCAATTCAACAGAAGAGGATTCTGGAAGGAGTGCACCAGCTCTGGCGAGCTCGTCGGCCCTGCAGACTCCCGGAATTTCACTGTGCCCGGGGACCCACACCAGAGAGACACTGGTGAAGCACCCCGAGAGAAGGTCGAGCGGCAACATACCCTAACGATCCTAGAGTTATTCACGAAACCCGATAGAGATCTTATCGCGGCCTGACTATCAGCAAAGACCGAGACGCGAGTGAAAGGAGCACCGTTGACGAGGATCCATTGAGCGGCCCGGTAAATTGCCGTCATCTCCGCCTGAAACACGTTGCAGTATTCCGGCAGACGGAGAGAAATGTTCAGGTCCAGTTTCCCAGAGTAGACACCGCTTCCATTATCAAATTTAGAGCCGTCGGTATATATAACCAGGACTTCCGGTGGGACAACCGTATTAGGATTCCAGTCGTCCCTACTCGGAATCAGAAAGTGGAAACTCCTGTCGAGACAATATTCAGCAGGGAGATTTTCACGGAGGTGCCACTGTATCAACCAGAATAGTGGAGTGACCAGTAGGTATAATGTGCCAACGAGACAGGGCATTAAGTCTAGTTGCAGCAAACCTAGCCGCCTGCTTAGCGAGAAGCACAGTAGCAAGCCAGTTGAGCATTGCGAACAAGGCATCCGTGGGGGTGGTGCGCAGAGCGTCAGTTATATAAATGACCGCAGACCTTCTGACCTTGTCATGAAGTCTGACGTTGTGTTGTCTATCCAGAGCAGTTCACCAGAAAGCAACATCGTAAAGAGGTTGGGTTCGATGACCGTAGAATATATCCAACGCATGATACTTGGGCGAAGACCCCATCTGGTTCCGACTGCTCTACTACAGCAGTAAGCAGCACACGCATTTTATTTTTGTTTACATGTTTACCATTTTAATGTTAAGCGATGTAAAAGCAAGGCACCAGTATCTAAATTCTTCAGTTTCGTAACCAAATATGTTGGCACTTGTGCTTGCGTTGTGCATTTTTTCTCTACACCACACAAGTTATGGATTTTTCTCCATGTACTAAGGTCTAAAAGCTGAGCCACATAAATCATGTGAAAATTTCTGTATTTTTCCGTTGTAGTACCAGGATATGTTCTCTGGTTTTTTGCTTATAAATCAAGAAAAGCATTCAACTTCATTAACAAGTATCTGTGCCTTCAATTATTACTCGTGTGATCATAAATTCTCATTAAGGCCAAGCTATTCATTAAGCCAAAAACAACAACAACAACAGCATACCACAGGTCATAAGCTTTTCTTTTTCTGTTTTTTTCTTCTTCTTAATTTAAACTATCAGCCATAAATTAAAAACATACTTCAGTTGCCCAGTTGCCCAGTTGCTCATCTTTTTTGCAAAAGAAGAAAAATGCATTTATGCCTCCATGCATACATACATATGTACATACACACTTCTAGAGTGGCATTAATGCACAGTGCCGGATGTTGTGCCTGCCGTTCGTTGCTCAAACTGTTGTCACCAATGATTTCATTTGTGTTTTGCATAAAACAAAACTACACTGAGAGAAACAGCAGCAACTGCATTATCCTCTCTGCATGCATTAAAAGCCAATTGAAAGCAAAAATAAAGGAAACATTTCATAAATTTGGCAATTGAAGCAGACAACAACAACAGCAATGCACTTCACTTCTCTTTACTTCTCATATCTGTTGGTTTTTGTAGTCTTATGAGCATTGTTGCATGCGCATGCAGCAGTTTTCTTCCATTTCCATTGGAGAAGTGAGAATGTTTGGTTGCCCCCCCCCCCCTTGTTTTTCGTTTGTTAATGTAGTCGAAAGATAAGCTGAACACTTGTGAATTTTTTTACATTTTTCACACGTTATTTGTCTTTCAGTTTTAAACACAAGAAACGCATACAAGGCCACCTTATTCTAATGGGTGATTTTTTAAGAGCTAAAGGCAAATTTTTCAGAAAAAAACACATAAAATTCAGAACAACTGCATGAAATCTTTATTTGAATCGATAGTACGGTCCATATAATTTATTGTTTGAAGATTATTTCATGCAAATGTTGCCCGCGACTGCGCCTCAAATGGTCCATTCGCTTAGTCCAATTTTAGCATACTCTTTCCAACATTTCGGCCGGTATCTCACGAATAAATGCTTCAATGTTGTCTTCCAATGCGTCAATTGAAGCGGGCTTGTCTGCATAGACATGAGCTTTAACATAGCCCCACAAAAAATAGTTTAAAGACGTTAAATCGCACGATCTATGCGGCCAATTGACCGGGGTCCCGAACGTGGAATAAAATGTTCACCGAACTCGCCTCTCAATAAGTCCATTATTATGCGTGCTGTGTGGCATGTGGCACCGTCTTGTTGAAACCACACGTCATGCAAGTCAAGCTCTTACATTTTGGGCAAAAAAAAAATTGGATATCATCTGACGGTAGCTCTCACCATTCACAATTACGTTACGATTCGCAGCATCTTTGAAGAAGTACGGTCCAATGATGCCATCAGCCCATAAACCGCACCAAACTGTGACGTTTTCTGGATCCATTGGTAGCTTTTGCAATGCTTTTGGCTGATCTTCACTCCAAAATCGCCAATTCTGCTTATTTACGTATCCATTGAGCCAAAAATGAGCTTCGTCGCTTGTGTTATTTTTTCGATAAAGAAGTGGATCTTCGGCCAACTTTCCAAGACTTCCCATTCACCAAAAATTCTGCGTTGCGGTTGGTTGTTCGGCTTCAATTTTTGGACCAGCTGTATTTGGAAAGGCTTCCTACCTAAATCCTTCAGCAATATGTTCCACGTTGTTGAGTAACAGAGGCCCAATTGCTGTGAACGGCGACGAATTGATGGTCATCATTAACACTGGCCGGCCGATACAGCTGCGATATTTTCTTCAGTTCGCACTCAACGTAAGTGTGTTGGTGGTTTAATGTCCCCAACAATGTAAATTTGGTGCGAAATTTAGTCACAACAGCCCGCATAGCCGCTTCAGTGGATCGATTAAACTGACCATAAAATGGAAGAAGCGCGCGATGAACTTTCTTAACAGAGCCACGCATTTTGATAATAAAATTCAATGATTTTGCACGCGTTGTTCGTTTGTAAGACGATTCATGGTTAAATTATAGATCATACTGAAGATGTTTGACAGTGAAACAAAACACGAAACGTGCGTGAGCTGTTTAAACCAGTGTTGCCAAAAAGATATAAGCTAAAAAATCACCCGTTACATTAAAAATTCTTTAAAATTTGTTTGCAATTTCAAGAAATAGAAGAACCCGATTTCAAGCTTCGGAGATTGAGGAAGATGAGCACAGTTCCTCTTCTACCGTTAAATATGCTCGACTACAAGCTCTTATGGTGACAGAATATATAATTTTCTCTTCTCATTGGGGACTTAAACAGTTTTTCACATCATACCTATGCAGGGCAATAGTTGAACCCGAAATTATGTATTGAACGACAGTCTGGTAGACAGCAGATGCTAAACAATTTGACTGCAAGAATCTCAGCTGTGCCATTACTACCCTTATTACCAGTGCTCTGTAGGCGGACCAGAGTAGCTTATGCAATGATAAATTGGTTTCCTGGCGATCTTCTGTAAACAATTCTAGCAGCAATCGAATTAAACTCGGTAAACTGCTATCCTAGGCAGCTCTATTGGCATACTAGCATCATGGACCCTTATTTTTAAGTAGCCATACAACTATGTAAACGAGTGGTTAGATACTGTCACACCCAATAGAGAATACAGGAAAGCGTTTTGAACGGGAAAATGTGATTTTGTGCTGTTTTGAATACCGGGAATTTGATCAGACCCCTAGATCACAGCAGTTTGTTCCAGGAGATAGTCATGGTCATCTTTAAGGGGGATTAAATAGTTGCTCAGTAGAGAAATATTTCCTCAGAATATTCTCACATGCCCGGATAGCCAGGATGACGTGAAGTACTTTTTGAAAATTATATTGGCATTCAAGCTTGTAGATGAATGTCTCCTATTTCTACGGGAAAAAGAGAATAATTTTAAGGTTTCTCTTCTTGTGAACCCTGGATATAGAAGCATATCCGAAAATAGTATTGCAAACGCTGGAGCACGTCATATGCAATACAGGCATAGGTGTTCCCCTGGCCGGTATTATGTTGGAAGTTAAGACTTTGGTGTGGAAAAGCAAATCCAGCTTAACAGTAAGTTAACCTGGAGATGACCAAGCAGCTCATATTTCTCTCTCGAATTGGCATTTCTTACGTGAATACGGCAGCCATACCCTTCTTCTTCTGCAGAAGTTGCTACTCGGAGGAGAAAGCATTGAATATTAGCCACTGAATTGCGCCTAAATACTGGCGAACCTAACGGAGATAGGTTCGATAGGCGAAGGATCACTCTGGCCAACTGGTGCTACTATGGGCTCAATAGGCAATTGAGTAGCAGAGACCTCTCTCGTACGACAAAACTAACACTCTACAAGACGCTCATCCTACCCGTGCTTCTTTATGGCGCAGAGGCATGGGCCCTATTAAGTACTGATGCAGCAGCCTTGAGAGTGTTCGAGAGAAAAGTACTGCGTAAGATCTTCGGTCCAGTACGAGTTGGCGGTAATTTCCGCATCCGATACAACAGTGAGCTGTATGAACTCCTCAACGACATGGACGTTGTACAGCGTATTAATATTCAGCGGCTGCGCTGGCTCGGCCATGTCGTTCGTATGGAGGAGGATGCTCCAGCGAAACAGGTATTTGATGCGGGAATCTGCGAAGGTGGGCGAAGAGGACGACCTTGTATCCGTTGGAAGGACCAAATCGAGGAAACTCTGTCATCGATTGGTGCGACCAACTGGCGTAGGCGCGCAAGAAGCAGAGGCGCCTGGAAGGATGTGTTGCGGCAGGCCGAAATCCGTTAATCGGATTGTTATGGACAATTAAGTATGTAAGTAAGAACCTAACGGAACTGTCTGAATTTCGGGATAAGGGACATTGTCCCCCACTTATACATTGTCCTTGTAAAAGTGAATCTGAGTAGCTTACGTACAGTCAGGATTACGAACTCGTTTCTCACACCACTTACGTTGTGTGTGTTGATTTTATACGGAAGTGGTGGGACCTAGAGTTTTAGAGAGAGTTTTTCTTGGCAATTTTATTTACTCCCAGAGAGTTTTTGCCAGAAACCTGCATGAGATTTACACGCAGAAGAAATATTTGTTCGTATTTCGCTTTGATGTCTGATCTGGCGATTGAACCGTGGCCCTACGTTTAATAAGCCAACACACTACCTACTAGACCCCGGCAACTAAGCTACTTCTGAGCTAGATTAAACGCACATAAAAAACACGATAGTATTTGGTCTTTAATTTTAAAAACCCATTTATTTTACAGTCTCTATAAAGCATATGCAATAAGAAAAAAGTACATAAGTTGAGTACATACACTTTGTTTAGGACGTAAATAATGTTTCAGAAATCTTTGTTATAAATTGCTTATGGCATATCCACTTTCGTATATGGGACCTTACAGTAGCAGTAAGGCGGCAACAATGAAATCGTATTTGCAAATTTGTTTTCTTGTTCTGATTTGCTTTTTTCTCTTTGCTTTGCCTCTCAAAACATAAATACTTTGTAAAGAAAGAGAATCTTTTGTGGAAAATAATAAAGACCGGAATAAAAATCCCTTGGAATAAATATGTTTTGCAATTTCCGTTTCTTTTCATTTCATATCCCTACCGAGATCGAGTTGTGTATGTGTAAGTGGATGTGCCCAATAACTCACTTGCCTTTAGATTTGTAAATCTTTTGCTTGTGTTTTCTTAATCAAATATATTTGTGAGCTTATGTTTGGGATTTTTCTCCTACTACTACTCCTGCTTACATACTTGTGTTTACTATTGCACCTGCAACAAATTACTTTTCTACTCTATTTTCACATACTTGTACAACACACGGGGAGGGAGTATACATATGTATGCTGCATTGCATAGTTGCAAATTGTATGAAAATAAAGCAGATTTTGCATTTCCACATTTTATTACAAAAGCGTGCTGCTGCTGGTTAACATGTCAAAAGAAATGCTTTTTTCTTTACTTTCCTTCTCCTCCGCAAATATACAAAAATAAGTACACCCCCTCCCTCCGTATGCTAGGAGTATATGCAAGAGGTTTATTAAGCATATACCGAGATTTATGCAATTCTCTTGCACTTGTTTTTTATATTTTTTATGCTGCTTTCTATTGCTGAAAATAAATAAAAGTTGTTAATATTAAAACGTAAAATGATTGCATATTTTTAGCACACAATAAATACGACTAGGCAATGCTCAAATAATAGGATTTTGATAAGATTATTATTATTTTCCCATATTTGTTATGGTAATGAGGTCTTTATAGCATAAAAAATATAGACAAATTTTAAGGTTTTCAGCTCTTAATTTAAACATTTGTATTTTCAATATAAAAATTATGCTTAGTTGCCGAAAAAATTGGTAAAATTGACGTCAAATTGTGGAAATGCATCCTCGAAAATATTTAAATTCTCCTCAAATTGTAGAAATGCATCATAAAATATTTAAATTCTCCTCAAATTGTAGAAATGCATCCCCAAAAATATTTAAATTCTGCTCAAATTGTAGAAATGCATGACAAAAATTATTAAAATTTACGTCAAATTGTAGAAATGCATCACAAAAATATTTAAATTCTCCTCAAATTGTAGAAATGCATCATAAAATATTTAAATTCTCCTCAAATTGTAGAAATGCATCCCCAAAAATATTTAAATTCTGCTCAAATTGTAGAAATGCATGACAAAAATTATTAAAATTTACGTCAAATTGTAGAAATGCATCACAAAAATAATAAAATTATGGAAGTGCCATTGACCCAACTGTGATACTAAAGTCTTTCTATCTTGAACTTATGATAAAGTTACTTATACACCTAGTCCATCCTTGTCAGATCAGTGAGATTCTCTTCATCATAGAAGCCCAGTTGCTTCCTTCTACTACACCAAACACTGCTGACCATGCTCTTGGTTAAAGAAGGTCCTTCTCGTCTCTGTAGGTTGTGCGAAAGTCATTGGTGATGGCTCTATACATACGTCCATCCAGTTCCAAGAATATTTCTATGGAGTCATTCACAAGTTGGGTTACACTATGTTTCCACGCCGAAATGGATTTGAAATATAAAAATCTTGAGTATTGAACTGATGCATTGCTGACAGTGATTGGATACAGTTTTCATTACTCTTCTTAGTTGGAAATTCGAAACTATAGCGCTTCTATGTATTTGATGTTCCAGAAAATCCCCGGGTTGAAGGAGAAAAAAAGGAGATATCAGGCTTTACAATACCAAGGAGGTTATATAATAAAACCGTGGAAAATTAGAAGGATTTAGCCAGTTACGAATTCAAAAACTAGCTGGAAGTTTAAGTTGTTTCCTTTAAATTTCTTGTTAATTCAGCCTGAGGTAGAAATAACATCTGAAGCAAGGACTAGAGTTATCTAATAACAGATTGAACCTACTTCCTTGTCATCATAGCCTGATTATCGCTAAGTGTATGACAAAAAAAATATTTTTCCTTTGAAAATAAAGCGGAAACATTATGTTTATACATCTCTTTCCAAATTAGTATGATAATAAACCATTAAATTTATGCTTAAACTCCTATAAATATGCCATAGTTTTTGTTTCCATTCTTGTGTTTCATATGACTTAACTTTATTGTAAAACCAAATGGCCACGCAAACAATCTGAATGGCATTATCAAAAACGTTATGGCGTATGCAGAAATGCATAAAAAACTTTCATTTCGTTTTTCATTAATACTGCGGACCGGTAAGCGAACAGTACGGTAATAAAAAAATTGAATCAAATAAAGGAAAACTATGGCAATTGCTTAAATATTTGAAGCATAAATTCATAAATGTTTCCGGTTTTTCAGTTTTTTTTCCATTATTTGCATACATACCGGCAAGACAATGACGTTCGTGGCACCACAGCTTATAAAGAGTTTTAAGATTTACGAGGATTTCTTTCTTTTTCTGTTTTTTAGCACTCTTTTATCCTTTTGCCTATTAAGAGAGAGAGAGAGAGAGAGAGAGAGAATAACAAAAATTTATTTGCAAATATTAATGGACAATAGCAATGCTAACTTTGAATATTTATGGCATTTCATTGTATATTTTGTTACTCTTTCTTCCTATTTTTTTGTGTGTAGCATACTTTAAGGCATTTTAGCACGGGACAGTAAATATTTTATTAATACTTTATGACAGTTTTTCACAAAAACAAAGCAAAGAGAAAAACAGAAAGGGGGATAAAGAATAATGGCAGTAATAAAAATGATAAAAATATTAAACTTTTTAAGGTTTCATTACGACCAGGTATAAAAGTATAAAACAAAAAACAGCAAAAAATCTCGTTTAATTAATAAATATTTTACTTTTTACTTTTAAACCCCTTTAGGTATGCTTCACTTTTTTGTATTTTTTTTTTCTTTAAAACGTTAACTTTGTTTGTTCAGCTATTTTTTTTTGCTCGCTCTAGTTTGTAAAAAGTAATAAATTTTGTAACAGATTTGCCTAATCTTAGCCATTGTAAGAGTATTACAATGTTAACAACAACAACAACAGCTGAACACATTAAATGTATACAGAGAAAAACCTGCAAAATCGTTTACATTTGCGTAACAATTGTCTCTCTATTATAAATTGCCTTTTAGATGACCAACCCACCGACGGCATACCCCCTCTTGATTTTCAAACATTTTACTGGCTGCTGGTCTTTATTTTTATTTTTACTGCAGGCCATTAAAAAGGGGTAACAGTGTTATCTTTAATGGCTTTAGGCTTTACTATACTTTTAGGCGGTCCTGCTGAACATTTTACTCTTTTTTGTTGTTTTTTTTATTATGCTGGCGTTTAAAGTAGAAAAAAAAGAAAAATAACAATATTTATGGCTGCACAAACTATAAATCATTAAGTGAATGCAGGAGTAATAATTTTTTTTAAAAAGAATAATTTCTGTTTGCTAAATAGGCTCTCTGTTCTATAATAATAAGAAGACATTTTTATAGCCTATGGAAAGTAAAGTATACAATTAGGAAAACGAAGTCCAATAGAATCGCCATAATGTGAAGGATTAAAGTCAACCAGAGCCACCGGATTGAAAGTAAAGGCTACTGAAACAGACATTTTTATAACCTAAGGAAAGTAAAGTATACAATTAGGCGAACGAAATCCAATAGAATCTCCATAATGTGAAGGATTAAAGTCAACCAGAGCAATCGGATTGGTCTACTGAAACAGACATTTTTGTAGTCTAAGGAAAGAAAGCATACAATTAGGCAAACAACATTGTATTCTTAAGGAACTGCAATAGAATCACCATAAAGTGAACGATTAAAGTTAACCAGAGCCACCAAATTGGAAGTAAGAACATTTAAAACAGAATTTGTGTTCTTTATAGTGAAATAAAACATTCGAGATATGATCGTAGGACTCCACTAACCGCGGTTTTAGTATCATACAAGCTAGCTGATAGTGCTACTTTTATTTCTTTTCGTTTGTCGGATATTCACAGCATTGTAGTTCGCTGTGTATTTTATAAGAGCCAAACCCAGGAACTTAGATCTCCACTGATCCTGAATCTCCAATATTTTTAAACTATGAGACAAAGAAGGACAACTCGTTTGGATGCAATCTTCAGGCCTAAATTGCTTGGCATATGCCGAGACGCTTTTGATCGTCACTCACGACAGTTTTGTGTCAGTCTTATATGGGCTCCTGGCCACATGGATACATACATACATACATACATACATACATACATACATACATACATACATACATACATACATACATACATACATACATACATACATACATAATTAGTCATCACAACCCTTCAGTCAGGATTACGACCTATTTTTTCACACACTCACACATTGGTGGTGGGGTTTGCTATCCCACTACCATGGTTAGAAAGAGGACCCTCTGTTCCACCATTTCTATATAGTCGGGTAGGTGTACTATTTCTCGTATGTTCCAAAATGGCCACTGAGCTTCTAGAGGATTTTCAAGCATAAAATTGATATCTTGAAAGCCAATTTCCTTAATGCCATATTACTTACCATGTGACCATGTTGCTGATTATATTAATAAGCCTTGTAGCCTTCCTTTGCATATAGTATGGTACTCATAGACCAAGAGCATATCCCAAAATTAGCTCCTAAACAAGTGAAGTTATTCAGAGGGATACTGTTAAATAGCTAACAGGGCTATGTTAAGGGTAAATTTTGTTCTGTTAAGAGGAAACTTTGCTCTGTTAATGACAAATGTGGCGCTGCTAAAATTTTTGGATTGCGTCTTGGATTTTCAAATTCGAATTTTTCTTGACATACATGAAACTGTCACTGTATCGGTTCACGGTTGTTTAAGTGTCAGTTCATAGTTCTCTTATCAGAAAATAGCTTCTGTAGATGTTATAGAGCGATCGACTGGAGGAAGGTAAAAGGGTCCGCCAAATAGCTTTTTTTTTTTGAAAATGCTTTAAAACAAAACTACTGAATATTTTTTCAAATTTCTTTTTTTATTTGAAAGTACAATCCTTCCGGTTAAAAATGGAAAATAATTTCATTCAAATGGCTGCCTCGGCTGGCCATGCGTAGCCTACACCAGAAGATACCGATTTTGGCAAAAAAAAATCATCTTTTCAGATGAAGCTCATTTTGATCTTGGCGGGTATGTAAGCAAGCGAAATTGTCGCATTTGGGGCACAGAAAACCCGCACGCATACATTGAAAAGCCGACGCACCCAAAACGAGTCACTGTTTGGTGCGGATTTTTTTCGCATTTCTTCGAAAATGAGCAAGGAGTGGCCGTTACAGTCAATGGCGATCGTTATCGGGCCATGTTGAACGAATTTTTGTTCACAAAAATTGAAGAGGAGGATATTGGCAACATTTGGTTTCAACAGGACGGCGCTACGTGCCACACAGCCGAAGCTACACTCGATGTTTTGCGCCCTGTTTTTGAAGATCGCATTATCAGCCGCAGAGCTGATGTCGTTTGGCCACCTCGGATCTGCGATTTGACACCGTTGGACTATTATTTGTGGGATGCCGTCAAAGATAAGTGTTACGCCGACAAGCCAGAGACAATTGACACTTTAAAGGACAACGTTCGTGAAGCCATTGGTGAAATACAGCTGCACACAATCGGACACAATGGACCGAACGTGTAGGCTACTGTATGTCACGCCGAGGCAGCCATTTGAATGAAATTATTTTCCATTATTAACCGGAAGAATTGTACTTTCAAATAAAAAAAAGAAATTTGAGAAAATATTCAGTAGTTTTGTTTTTAAAGCATTTTCAAAAAAAAAGTTATTTGGCGGACCGTTTATTTCCCACTATAGTCAACAATGTTCGTATCTGGCTCCATATAAACTTCTTACTTGACAGAAGCTAACGTTACTAGATATTGGATCGATAACTAAATTAATTAAACTTTCAGACTGTTTATCAGCTTGATTCTAAGGCAGCTATAAATGCAAAAGCCTGGAGATCGGTTAATCAGAACTGGTCAGTTCGTTCCTGGCCCATAAGGTATCACAACATGTCGCTATGTGTACTTAAGAGGGCTTTTGATTTAACAAAATTGATTACATTGTAACTGTACAGGCTGTTGCCATGCACTCTTTTTGAGAAATGCATTTTGAAGTCATTAAGAGGGAAACTGTTTTTCGTTACTTAAAATGTTTTAAAATGTTTTTCTTATTGACTTACTTTCTTCTCACATACTTACTTACAGGGTGGAGTGGACTGGCTGGTACTAATAACGTTTACATTTTCCTTTCTTCAACAAAGTAACCTTTTTATGCTTTTTATGGGTTTTTTTTTCTTTCCAAAAAATTACTCAAAAAGCTTACTCCTTAGCACACACATAAAATTGAAAGAATTTTTAGTGGGTACTCCGTCCGCAACGACTGCAACATTGTCTAGAAACTCTCTAGAAATGTTAAAAAGCATCACGAGAATATTTCCAAAAAAAACTGAAACAAAGGGAGATGGAAGATGTTGTTGCAACATGCTCGTACGTTTATAACATAATTTTACGATGACTTTTTGTGTGTGTGTGTGTGTGCTACATTTGGTAGCAAAACTAATTACGTGACCCTAAAAGCCAAAACAAGAAAAACTCAATAAATACACTGGCATTGTACACACTAAAACACTGAGTCTCGGAGTATATGAAGCTCTAAACAGGAAACGTGTTGGCGAATTTTGTTAAGAAACTTAGTAAACGAACACGATGAAAAAATAACCAAATTAAGTAGGAGGGAGGGGTTCAGAAATAAACCATTGTATGGCAACAAAACTTTGTTAAAAAATAACAAGAAAAACTAAGCATCATTAAATTATTGCAAGAAATTTCATTCATTTTCTTTTTGTGTTTTAATAAGGCAAGGTAGGCAACAATGTTCATTGCGTATTAAGATCAAACATACAAACTTGTATTTACGGAGAATAGGTTCTTCGCTGTCTTACATACGTACATACATAATTAGCCATTACAACCCTTCAGTCAGGATTACGACCTAGTTTCTCACGTCACTTATATTGTGTGCGTTAATTTTATAAGCGGGTGGCGGGACCTACAGTTTAACGTCGTCTCCGAACGACAGATTTTTTGAGAAACATTTCATGGGCATTTTATTTACTCCCAGAGTTTTTGCCAGAAATCTGCTGAGAGGAAGTCGCCGAAGAAATATTTTCTTTTTCCATATTTCGTTTTGATGTCTGACCTGGGATACGAACCCGAGCTTTACGTGTAATAAGCCGACACACTACCTACTAGACTACGTCTTCGCTGTCTTAGCACTTACATTTTTAGTTCAATATACACTCAAGATGGAATTTTTCTTGCCCTATTACAAAAGGACCTCGATTATATATCACGGCAAATGTGATGTTCCTTCCCAAAGGTGGGAAAACAAGGACACTGCATTACCATATTCTTTTGGACCAATTATCCTCAATTTTTTAATGTTGAAAATACATGAAAAAGTTGTGGAACTATAAAACTTGGATGTCACTGCACCCTCAGCGGAGTGATTAAAAATCGGATTTTTTTTTATTATTTCCCCTTCCTTCCTTCCTTCCCAAAGGTGGAAAAAGAAGGACACTGAATTACCATATTTCTTTATGCTGAAAATACTTAAAAAAATAGTGGACAAGTATATAACTTGGTGGGATACCACTGCATCCTCGGTTAATCGCATGTAGAGGAGGTCTACTGCAACAACTCTGGAAGATAAAGCGGGAGCTTTTAGTTGACTTTTCCCCTTCTCGCGATATAGATAGGCGCATTTGATAATACACTTCACGAGGCCTTTAATAGGGCATTAGATAGAACAGATATAATGCTTATGATATCAAGTGGATAACTGAGGTTCGTCCTATACGCAGATTTTGTGGAATCATACTCAGGAGCATAACAAGGCTCCACACAACAATAGGATGCCCACTGCTAATGTGGAGATTAGTTGTGGCAGAACTCTTTACAAAACTATCCAAGACGGGCATCGATTGATGGCTAAAGAAAAATTGGAAGAGGTTCTTTGGTTCATCCGAAGAGGTCTTGATATTGTTACGTTTTTACTTTTTAAAAACGTTAAAATATGAGCTCGCAGATTGGAAATAAAATAAAAATAAATTTTGTGTTTAGTTTTAATTGAAATTCTTTATTATTTGCACAATTCTGTGTGCCACTGTTCACAATTTGATGTAAACAACAACAATTGCTTTGTTTGTTATTCCTCTACGCACTCTTTTGCATGAGCAATAACAATTACTAGTCAATTGTTCGCAGATCTTTGTAACGGAGATCTTCTTCAAACCACGATTACTATCTTCAAACACACCGTGTCTTCACAGAAGACTGACTGACAATGAAAACCTGTCCTACAAAGGCACTATAAGCTAGCCAAGCATGGTAGTAAGAACCAAAATGATGTCGTCTATGGTATGGAATGATAACCTGGTCCATCATTACCTCACAGTTTCATTCTTAACTGTCCCATTGAAAGAACCATTAACCCTAAAGTGTTGAAAAGTTCTTCGCAACATGACTGAGTCACAAGAGTGAATGGAACAATTCTCTGTTTAGAGCGGAGGTGGTGGCTATACAGGCTGCGGCGAGTATTATTGGGGATGGAAGGGTCTCCAAGCGGAGCGTTATCATACTTTCTGATAGCCAGGCGGCTATCAGGGCTTTGAGTTCCAACGTGATGAACTCCAAGACGGTGTACGGCTGTCGCAGATATCTCGACGAGATAGCGGAACGATATGACATCCATATCGTATGGGTACCGGGACACAGTGGTATTCAGGGCAACTGTAGAGCTGATGAACTTGCCAGGCGGGGCACGACCATCGAGCACACCGCTGAGTTCTCGAATCTGGGCATCCCAATGAGGACCTGGAAGCTCATAATTGATAATGCGATCGTCGATTCCGTCAACGACAGGTGGGCGGCCTCGGACACGGGTAGAACGGCTCGTAAAATCTGGCCAAGGCTGGATGAGGGGCGCACAATGAGTCTACTTAAACTCCAAAGAGGCGCGCTCAGTGTAGTTGTCGGTGTCATTACGGGGCATTGCATTATGGGTACGCATGCGAGGCTCATTGGACTTGGACACCTTGCTAACGACTTCTGTAGAAGCTGCAGAGATGAGGAAGAAGAGGAGACTGTCCCTCATCTGCTGGGTACATGCCCGGCTCTATGCCAAAGGAGAAGGAAGTACTTGGGTACTTACTACATGGATGATCTGGAGGAACTGTCAGGGATTGACATTGGCAGCCGAAATCGCTTCATCAGGAGCTCCGAATGGTTTCGAGACTAGGGGACAACGGATGACTGTGGTAGCACAATGGGCCCAATGCGGCCTAAGTGTGTCCATGGGACATGAGCATTTTCTTGGATGGGCAGCCACCTCTACCTACCTACCTACCTACCTACTCTGTTCAGACGTGGTATGTGGATGGGTCAAAGGCAGATAAAGAAAGGAGTAAAAAGGATATTTGGTCTCAGAGTGAAATATTTCGGAACCCATTGGGAAACTCGCACGTATCTTTTAAGCGGAATGCTGCGTTACCTAACCAATGAATAGGAAGTTTAAGGACTGGAAAAAGCAATACCATTTGGCTGTCAAATTGCCCGTCGAGTTCTCGATTCTGATTGAGCTTGACTAGACGATGCTAAGCTATTGTAAAATTAACCTAAATCAGCTGTGCAGGGATCTCGATTCTGATTGAGCTTGGCCAGACGATGCTAAGCTATTGTAAAATTAACCTGAATTAGCTGTGCAGGGATCTCAGATTATATGGAAATTAATGAAAAGAGGAGGAAGTTTTTTGTTGCTGGTAATCATCTTTGTAGTCGAATAAAAAGTTTGGAAAGGCAAACTCGGCAAAAGCGAAGATACAGAAAGGCCTTATTATGGCAGAGTTGCCAAAAGGAAAAATCCTTTGAATGTCAATAGTTTTATGTGTACCTTTTTTAACTCCTATTAAATTTTATTTACTGTTATAATGTAAATATTTATACATGTTTTCTTTATATCTTTGCAGTATGTGACTTACATTTTCCCATAAAAAAAACAAACGATTTTCTATGGTAAGTTTTTATTGTAAATTCAACTCTTTTTCGTAAAATTTTCTTTGGCATTAAAAATGTAAAAAAAATTTTCTTCTATTTCTTGAATTTTAATTTTATTTCAATACTTTTAATGGCAAGAAATTTTACTTCCAACTGAAATTTAAAAAGAAATTTATTTTCATTGCAAAACTTTTCCGGTTTTTTTTCCTCCTTTTTTTTTGGAAAATATTTTTATTAAGCGAAAATGTTTTCCTGTATGTGTGTTTATTATGATTTTTAATAAACAAAACTTCTCTCTTTTTTTAGTTTTAATTTAAAAAATGTTTCTGTAAAAGAAAAAATAAAATAAAATTGTTAAAGTTTTTTACTGCATTTTGGCGTTATTTACCAGAATGTTTTGTACAAAATAATCTCTTGTGTTACGCTTTAAAAAATATTTGAAAAAAAAACAGAAAAATCTTTACACTACGATAGTTGATAGAGGTAGTTGGTGTTTAAGGTACGGGTAGTAACACTTGATCAATAATTTTCTCTTTCCACAAATATGCAGCCATCGTTTCTGTAAGGAGTATAGGTTCCCTACATTCATTCTTGGCTCTTTAATTATTATGGAACTTCTTATGTTATTAACACTTAAATTTTGTGTTCTTGAGTAGATTTGGCGCATACATTCGATGCTTGTTATACCTCTTAGGTTAGGTTAGGTTAGGTTGAAGGACGTGTACTTTTCAATTGAGGCGAGTACAGTACCCGGAGGTCGAATTGACCTATTGTACAACGTCCTAGTTTCTCACACCACTTATGTTGTGTGTGTTAATTTTATACATGAGTGGTGGGACCTACAGTTTAAAGTCGACTCCGAATGAAAAAAATTTTAGAAATTTTTCATGGCAGATTTATTTACTCTCAGAGTTTTTGCCAGAAATATGCTGAGAGAAAGTCGCCGAAAAAAATACTTTTTGTAATTTGCCTTGATGTCTGGCCTGGGGCTCGAACCCTGGCTTTTCGTCTAAGAAGCTAACACACTACCTACTAGACTACGGCGACCTCTTACCCAATCCGATTCTTCTGGAAATCTGCCTTCTCCAATCCTGCGACTGGCTGCTGATCGCCGATATCCGAGTCTGGTTTTGTGCCAATGCCTCCACTTCGCTTAAGCTTTCCCCATTGCATCTGCTTCCAAATCAATATCCCTTTTCCATGTAGAACTCAGCGTTTTCTTTTACGGATTCCATTCTTGTGGATTGCATTCCTGTGGATTCTATTCCTTCCTTGTTATATCAATTCACTTCGCTTGAGCTTTCCCCATTGCATGTGCTTCCAAATCAATCTTCCTTTTCCATGTAGAACTCAGCGTTTTCTTTTACGGATTCCATTCTTGTGGATTGCATTCCCGTGGATTTTATTCCTTCCTTGTTATATCAATTCACTTCGCTAAGCTTTCCCTATTGCATCTGTTTCCAAATCAATCTTCATTTTCCATGTAGAACTCAGCGTTTTCTTTTACGGATTCCATTCTTGTGGATTCCATTCTTGTGGATTCTATTCCTTCCTTGTTATATCAATCTACTTCGCTTAAGCTTTCCCCATTACATGTGCTTCCAAATCAATCTGCCTTTTCCATGTAGAACTCAGCGTTGTCTTTGACGGACTCCATTCTTGTGGATTCTATTCCTGTGGATTCCATTCCTGTGGATTCTATTTCTTCATTGTTATATCAATCCACTTCGCTTGAGCTTTCAACATTGCATCTGCTTCCAAATCAATCTTCCTTTTACATGTAGAACTCAGCGTTTTCTTTTACGGATTCCATTCTTGTGGATTCCATTCCCGTGGATTCTATTCCTTGTTATATCAATCCATTACCATTTTCTTCACTTTATTTCGCCCGCCTTAGGTTTTAATTTGCCCTGTTCCCATAGTCTGGTGCTTGAAATGATATTTGGGTACAAAATACCCAGAATTCTGTACAAGATTTTGTGCACTCCAACGTTCATAGCACTACAGGAGCCTATATTTTCATCTGGTTTGACAGAAGCTTTACCTAACGACTACAGCTTTGCCTAACGACTACAGCTTTGCCTAACACCTACATATTTGCATAACCTTCTGTATCTGCTATTTTATGTCTTCATTTAACCCGTGAAGGATTTTAGTAAGGAAATTTGTTGACATTGTCATTACAACCCTGTAGTCTGGACGACAACCTAGCTTCTCATACCACCCATTTCGGGATGACATCATTTCCGAACGATTGATTTGAGATTTTACTCCCAGATTTTTTTCCCGAAGACTGTTGTGATGAAGTCACCATAGTCTCTCGTTTAATAAGCCAATACACAACCTACTATACATTACGGCACTTCATATGACATTGTACAGGGTGGCTGATATATAATGCAACAAAGTAAAGCGCTATATTCTTTTAAATTTTTTTTAATTTTATTGTTCAAAAGTAAAAAATGTTGGAAATAATATCAAATTTTAGAATTAGTTTAGATTTGTTCGAATTGGCCACCTTTGGTACGAATTATGGCCTTCAAACGGCCGACAAAGCCATCACAGGCTGCACGAAAGTGGATCTGCGGTATTTTGGCCCATTCCCGGCAAAGCGCCGTCTTGAGATGATCGACACTTTGGTATTTTTTTACCTTACTCTCCAAAATGCCCCAGGCGCAGAAGTCCAACGGATTGAGATCCGGAGATTTTGGTGGCCATTGTGCAGTAGAAATGAAGCGAGGAACCTCTTTTTTAAGCCATTCTTGATTGACGCGTGCTGAGTGCGGTGGTGCTGAGTCCTGTTGGAATGTCCATGGTCTGCGGCCGAAATGTTTGTCTGCCCAGGGCTTCAATACTGTCTTTAAGACATTTTCCCGATAATATTCGGCATTTAGTTTGACCCCACGGTCGATGAATACGAGCTGGGAGCGACCATCGGCCGTTACGTCGACCCACACTATTACCATCGGCGTCGCTTGAGTTCTGGTGGCCAATCGCAGGTGTAAATTTTCAGCTGACCTCTTTGGCAAGTAAACCCGATCATTTCGTTTGTTCACAAACTGCTCAACTTGGAATGGCTTTTCATCGCAGAAAACCAAATTCGGTAACTGGCCACTTTCGTGCAAGCAAAGTAACTCCTTGCCTCTTTCCAGTCTAACTTTTTTTCGTCCATCGGTGAGCTCTTGCACTTTTTGGAACTTCAATGGCTTTAGTCTCCAAGCTCATTTCTCAATATGTGTTGCATCCGTTCTCGCGATATGCTCAGCTCACGAGCAATTTTTCTACCACTGCGGCGTGGATTTCGATCAAATCTGGCCTGTTGTTACCGTTGTTTTTTCCGACCACTTTTTGGACGCGATGCAACACTGCCAGTATCACGGTAACGAGCAATGGTACGAGAAACAAAAGATTTATTCACATTTAAATGCTGGAGGGCTCTAACGATTGCCACCTGTGGTTTTCCAGCCAAATATAAAGCAATCACACTATCACGCATGAATTCCATCACGAATAACTTTTTTTTCTGACTGCAATAGATGAAAATGCTTTTGTAAGCTTGTAAATAATAAAATGAACTGTCACTGGAATAAATCTGTCAGCTGTCAGACGAGCGGTTTACAAATGATAACAACCTGAAGTTGGTTGCAATACATATCAGCCACCCTGTAATTGGATTTCGCGAAGTCTCTTTCAATGTCATTGGAACATACTGGATCTAAGAGACATAAAACTGTCCTTTGCAGGCCTCAGAATCAGTGTTGATATCTTAGATATTATTTCCCATTTATTGCTGGGACTACTTTGTTGATCATGTATGGTTAAATGACAATTATTCGGGTCCATAATATCTTTATACATAGGATTTGATAACTATAACTCCCCCATATGTTCACAGGGAAACGATTCCTACAATGTTACGATATTCTTGGTCTGATACCTTGATCTGTTTTTAGCAATCTATGTGCAATGCTCTTGAGACTGTTAACAGACTCTGAGATCTCAAGCAAAGTACACAATCAAGGGTTAAGGTCATCCACATTTGCAGTTGAGTTGACCGCTAAGTCCGTTTGATGATTTCAGTCTGCTATTGATTGAATTGTCTAGACAACTAGTTGTTACCACTTGGATGCCACAATATCGCTGTTTTCTTCTGTCAAGGGCCTCTGTGCTAGCGAGGTAGCCTTTGATCAGTTTTCCATTGGTTTGCACACATCAGCGATAGGAACAAGCTTCTGTAGGGCATTGGGCCTTCTTCGCTAAGTTCTTAAACCGTTTACAAGCAATGTGCAAGGCAATGTTACGTTGCAGTGTCTATCACTTGTTAGTTCAGTTCAGTGCATTATAGGGTACCATATAGTCGTTGTTTATCTGTTTTATTCACTTTTTATTATGCGCGTATTTGTTTACGAAATTGTAAATGTTTTCGCAGAAGCAATATCAATAGAAAAAGAGAGAAAAACCTTGTCAGAATATTAAAATAAAAATAAAAACACGAATTGAAGTGATTGCATCGATTTGGTAACTGATATTCGATAAAATTAAAGGATTTAGTTTTTGCTTGAAAGTTGTTGTTTTTTTTTAAGAGCAAATGTGGGTCGTCGTAGTAGGAGTTGCTTTAATAAATAACCAGAGAATACCTGAAGTTATTGTAGAAATTTCGCTTTAAAAACAATGCCATAAAGACCTCATGATTATGCTTAAAAATTGTAGATTTAAAGGATTTTTTAACAATTTTTCTTTGGCAACCATCACCTGAGAATGTGTGTGAAAATAAATTATAGGAATTTGAAAATCCAAGACGAAATCCATAAATTTTAGCAGCGCCACATTTGGCGTTAACAGAGCAAAATTTCCTCTTCACAAGATAAAATTTGCCTGTAACAGAGCACTGTTAGGTATTTAACAGTATCCATCTGAACAAGCCCACTTGTTTAGGTGCAATTTTGGGAAATAATCTGTGAGTCTATGAGTTCCATACTATATGCAAAGGAAGTCTCCAAGGCCTCTTAATAATGGGTGATTTTTTAAGAGCTACAGGAAAATTTTTCAAAAAAAAAACACATAAAATTCAGAAAAATGCCTGAAATCTTTATTTGAATCGATAGTACGGTTCATATAATTTAATGTTTGAAGATTATTTCATAGAAATGTTGACCGCGAATGTGCTTCAAATGGTCTATCCGCTTAGTCCAATTTTGGCATACTCTTTCCAACATTTCGGCCGGTATCTCACGAATAAATGCTTCAATGTTGTCTTCCAATGCGTCAATTACAGAAATGAGCTTTAACATAGCCCTACAAAAGTAGTCTAAAGGCGTTAAATCGTACGATCTGGGCGGCCAATTGACTGGTTCCGAACGTGAAATAAAATGTTCACCGAACTCGCCTCTCAATAAGTCCATTGTTACGCGTGCTGTGTGGCATGTGGCACCGTCTTCTTGAAACCACATGTCATGCAAGTCAAGCTCTTACATTTTGGTAAACAAAAAAGTTGGATCTCAACTCATGGTAGCGCTCAACATTCACAGTTACGTTACGATTCGCAGCATCTTTGAAGAAGTACGGTCCAATGATGCCACCAGCCCAAAAACCGCACCAAACTGGGACTTTTTCTCGATGCATCGGTAGCTTTTGCAATGCTTCTAGATGATCTTCACTCCTAAATCGACAATTCTGCTAATTTACGTATCCATTGAGCCAAAAATGAGCTTCGTCGTTGAACACAATTTTTCGATAAAGAAGTGGATTTTCGGCCAACTTTCCCATTTCGGCCCATTCACCAAAAATTCTGCGTTGTGGTAGGTCATTCGCCTTCAATTCTTGCACCAGCTGTATTTTGAAAGGCTTCACACCTAAATCCTTCCGCAAAATTTTCCACGTTATTGAGTAACAGAGGCCCAATTGCTGCGAACGGCGACGAATCGTTAATTGATGGTCATCATTAACACTGGCCGGCCGATACAGCCGCGATATTTTCTTCAGTTCGCACTCTACGTAAGCGTGTTGGTGGTTTAATGTCCAACAATGTAAATTTGGTGCGAAATTTAGTCACAATAGCCCGAATAGCCGCTTCAGTGGGTCGATTAAACTGACCATAAAATGAAAGAAGCGCGCGATGAACTTTCTTAACAGAGCCACGCATTTTGATAATAAAATTCAATGATTTTGCAAGCGTTGTTCGTTTGTAAGACGATTCATGGTTAAATTATGGACGAAACTGAAGATGTTTGACAGTGAAAAAAAAAACACGAAACGTGCGTGAGCTGTTTAAACCAGTGTTGCCAAAAAGATAATTGCTAAAAAAATCACCCGTTATAATCAGCAACATAGTCACATATAAAGTGATATTATATTGAGAAATTTGGAAATTCTTTAGAAGATCAGCCATTTTGGAACATATAAGAAATAGTACACCATGCAGATTATATGCAAATGGTAGTCCAGAGGGTATTCTTTCCAACTGAATAATTTGAGAATTTAAATTTTGAAAAAAATCGATTTTTAAAAATTTTACCTCTCACCCCCACCAACCATCCTTTATATTTCAATACTTCCGTTCACAGATAATAATGATCATAATGAGAATTATATTTTATGTCAATAATCTGAAATAATTGCAAAACAGAAGACTAATCTACTATTGCCACCGTTAAATAGTTAACAGTGCTCTGTTAATAGCAAAGTTTATGCTGTTAGAGGCAAGCAGTGGCGTTGCTAAAAGTGTGGGTTTGCGTCTTTGGTTTTTAAATTCGAATTTATCTTCACACGCATTGCCTGAGGACTTTGCTGTATAAACTGGCTTGATTTTCCATTGCAAGAACAACTGCTAATGTTTGTGTTGCATGGTGTAATATGTAGTTGCTACTGCTTGGCCAAAAAGCAAGAGATTGATAAAAACTATCATTATGTCCTGTGAATCGAAAGGAAAAAAATAATTTTCTTGCATAAGAATCTTAAGCAGATTTTTTTGTGTGTTTTTTTTTTGTAACCCAGTGTAATTAGATTATAACCATTTGGCCACTTCTGTATGCACGATTTATGGTTTAATTACTTTAATTAAAGGGGCAAAAAACTGTATCCCTTAAAAAAATAATTGCCAGTTGGTTGTGATTTTCTACAAGGATGGTGGTAGGCCATGTACGATAGGTTTTCTTTATTTTTTTCCCCGTAAACCGCATTAAGGTGAGGAAAAGCCGAAAATTAAAGGAAGAAAAAGAAAAATAAAACGTAAGAACAAAAACAATGATTTTTTTATAATTCTTTGCAACATTGAAGAGAAAATTACCCAGAAAAAAAAACGGGCTAAAGAGAATGGCAAAAAGGGTAAGGAAACTTAAGAAAATTAAAATCTAGGCAAGGCAGGCATATTGGCTAACTGTTTACGGGTTTACAGCATCTCCGTAAACAAAATCTACACTTTAGCATGTACTTGCTACTCTATTCGACACGAGTAGAACAAAAAATGTAAAGAAAACAGAAAAAAAGAAAATTAAAATCAGCTCGAGATACGGTTTTATTTTCTTTTCTTTTTGTCTTCTTATTTTTTAACGCTGTTCTTGTACCTTTTTTCTTTCAATTGACGTTCGTTTGTTTTTCTTCCGTTTTATCTGGTTTCCTAAGTCTGTTCATCTCTTTTATTTTTTTTTCTTATTTGTGTCTGTGTGTGTGTGCTGTGTCTTAAGCAAATACTTGGATTATATAGGCGAACTTTAACATCAGGTGTAGATTATTAGCCAGACTTATGGCACACAGATAATCATCATCATTTTCTATAAAGAAAATGCAACGTAAAGAGGCAAACAGCAGCAGCAGCAGTAGAAGCTAAGCAGTAAGAAATTTTTTTTGTTTTTGTTTTTGTTTTTCTTTTACTTTCAGCAACTTTGTTTGGAAGGTTTTTCGTTTTTCTTTTTTTGCTTTTCGTAGGGTTTATGCTACAGTTTATGGAAGGCATACCATATTCGAAAGTAGGTAAGAAAAATTTAATGTTCCGCTGAGACCAGCGTTAAAGGCGCATTTTAATGCCGCACATCATTTTGTTACGAAAATAAAAATCTAGATACTGGTGTTTTACTTTTACATCAGGTCAGGTCAGGTCGGAGTGGTAGCTCTGTTATCACAAAGCTCACTTGAGCACGCATAGCGGCCCGTTGTGAACGCAGTCCCTGTGCTAACCAAGTTCCACCAAAATCAGGGAAATGGAAGAAATTGGTTAGCGCAAGGGCTGCACAACAAAAGCACGACTACCCCGCACTGGAAAACCAGCCAGAAAGTTTGATGAACGAAGCTATATCCTAGACGTCAATGCTTTTACATCGCTTAACATTAAAATTATAAACAAAAGCTACAAAAACAAAGCAATCCAGTAAACAAACCTGTTTACAAATCATTGCACTGCATAATATAACAACAAACACGAGCGTAAAAAAATAGTAAACAAAAACACACAAACAAGACTACAATAATAAATGTAAACAACGATGTTTATATTTATAAAGATTTCTAGAAGGTGAAGATATGAACATTTGCCTTCAAGAACATTCATCAGACTGTTTACTCTGCCATATAAAAGGCAAGGCAAAGCAGGCTACGGGGTTAGTGAAGTTCAGTCAGTCTTGTGTGAAGACGCAGTGTGTTTGAAGAGAATAATCGTGGCTTGAAGATCTCCGTTACAAAGATCTGTTGAACAATTGTCTAGTAATTGTTATTGTTTATGCAAAAGGAATAAACAGATAAGAAGTCGCCGTAGTCTAGTAGGTAGTGTGTTGGCTTATTAGACGTAAAGCCAGGGTTCGAGCCCCAGGCCAGAAATCAAAACGAAATACAAAAAGTATTTCTCCGGCGATTTTCCCTCAGCAGATTTCTGGCAAAAACTCTGAGAGTAAATAAAATTGCCATGAAAAGTTACTCAAAAATCTGTCGTTCGGAGTCGACTTTAAACTGTAGGTTCCGTTACTTTTGTATAAAACTAACACACATAACATATGTTGTGTGAGAAACTAGGTCGTAATTCTGACTGAAGGGTTGTAATGACCAATTATGTATGTCTAGACAAAGGAATAACAAGAAAGGGCAATTGTTGTTGTTTACATCAAGTTGTGAACAATGGCACACAGAATTGTGCGAATAGTAAACAATTTCAATTGAAACTAAAAACAAATTTATTTTAATTTTATTTGAAATCTACGAGCTCATATTTTAAACGTTTTTAAAAGGTAAAAAACGTAATAATATTTAATCCGATTATCAAACATTCCTTAAAAGAGGACAATTCGTATCCCGAATAATTTGTGCAATGGCAGAAATCCTTACATCGGTTAGTTCAGTTAAAGATCGGCAAACATGGGAGCTCAAGAACTTCCGCATTTTCATGGCAAATTCAGATGAAAGACAGTGTCTTTCCTTAGCTCTCTCAGTTCAGGCAAAGATTAGTGAACATGAAAGCTCAAGGACTTCCAACTCTTCATACAAAATTCATGGGAAAGACAGTCTCTTTCTTCAGCTCTCTCAGAAGGCATTTGGAGAGAAAGATACGTTAATGTACACATCCTTCAATAGAACAGTGGCTTGTGAGAATCGCAATTTTGCGGTGGATCGTCATGCCGTATAAGGACAGAAGGCACTCAGCCCTCGTCTATTCATATAAGCCCAGCAGAATTTCTAAATATTTCACGTACGAATCATGCTACGTACGAAACTGACTCTCTTTGTAAAACAAGTGCAGATTAGCCGATGCAATCGGCACATTTATCCTTTGTAACATATCGGAGATTGTGAGCTCTCTCCTGTCCATCAGCAAATCAATGTCCGACGATATTTCTGTATCCTGGAATTTGTAGACGTTTTAACTCTGAATGATGCGAAAGTTCTATAAGAAATCTTCAGCATTCATACACAAGGATGGACGTCTTAGTTACATTCGTTAGGGACTTTATAGCAGTCCGACTGTGCGAGCATTTTCAGAGATCTGCAGGGAAAATTCCACCGCCTAAGAAGGATTGCGAAGCCTTAAAAATACCCAGGATTCTTATCAGGAAGACACGGCAGTGGTGAGGCAGCTGTAACTGCGATCTAAATTTTTTTTCTAAAAATCCCAGTTCTTAATCCTATTGGGTTGCCGTTCTGTAGGGTATTTTTCCGTTTTCTTTTAAATCCATTTTTTTTCGTAGCCTTTTAGTTTTTAATCATTTTATTATTATTGCTGATGTTTACCGGAAAACTTAAGAGTGGATTATTTCCTACATTTTATTCTTCTTCATCTTCTGCTTCTTCTTCTTCTTCTTCTACTGTCATCTATAATGTTGTTGTTGTTGTTATTGTTGCTGTGTTTGTTGTCATTTTTTTTCTATTTATTATTGAAGAGTTCTTACCTAAAATTCGAGTGGCTCTTGGAAAAAAACAATATTTTTTTCCATTATCGTTCTAAAAACGTAGCAAAACATAGCAAAACGTATACAAAGTATTGAATCAGATTATTTGAAAATGTTCTTGTTTTTCCACTCTTGAGGTGCTTGAGACTTGTTTTCTTAGAAAAACAATCAAATTAAACTGAATTTTATAAATCTTTTTAAATTTTATTTTTCATTTTCTATTTTTGTCTTGGCTCTGCACCTGCTTAAAAATAAACAAGAAAAATTAGAACAAATTTAATTGAAATGAAATTTAATAAAAATGATATTTTAAATACAACACTCTGATATGATATGTGAAACATCTTTAAAAAAATTCAAACAGAAGAAAATCTTAAAGAAAAATAATTTGTTTATCGATTAAGATTTGCTGAATTCAATGGCATTTATGACATACATATGTATCAGTACTCAAATTACATTCTGCCATAAAATTTTAAATTACTTTACCCTTACATACTTCAATTTTTTACATAAAATTTTTCGATAACAACAATTTTCTGTAGAAAAATGTTTCGATAACAACAATTTTCTGTTGAAAAATGTTTCGATAACAACAATTTTCTATAAAAACTTTTTGGATAACAACAATTTTCTATAGAAAATGTTTCGATAACAATAATTTTCAATAGAAAATGTTTCGATAACAATAATTTTCTATAGAAAATGTTTCGATAACAATAATTTTCTATAGAAAATGTTTCGATAACAATAATTATCTATAGCAAATGTTTCGATAACAACAATTTTCTATAGAAAATGTTTCGATAACAACAATTTTCTATAGAAAATGTTTCGATAACAACAATTTTCTATAGAAAATGTTTCGATAACAACAATTTTCTATAGAAAATGTTTCGATAACAACAATTTTCTATAGAAAATGTTTCGATAAAAATAATTTCCCATAGCAACTTTTTCGATAACAATAATTTCCCATAGCATCTTTTTCGATAACAATAATTTCCTATAGAAACTTTTTCGATAACAAAAATTTTCTATAAAAACCTTTTCTTTAACAACATTTTGCTATAAAAAATGTTTCGATAACAACAATTTTCTATAGAAACTTTTTCGATAACAACAATTTTCTATAGAAACTTTTTCGATAACAACAATTTTCTATAGAAACTTTTTCGATAACAACAATTTTCTATTGAGACTTTTTCGATAACAACAGTTTTCTATAGAAAATGTTTCGATAACAACAGTTTTCTATAGAAAATGTTTCGATAACAACAGTTTTCTATAAAAAATGTTTCGATAACAACAGTTTTCTATAGAAAATGTTTCGATAACAACAATTTTCTATAGAAAATGTTTCGATAACAACAATTTTCTATAGAAAATGTTTCGATAACAACAATTTTCTATAGAAAATGTTTCGATAACAACAATTTTCTATCGAAAATGTTTCGATAACAACAATTTTCTATAGAAAGTGTTTCGATAACAATAATTTTCTATAGAAAATTTTTCTGTACAAGGAACAACAACAACAATACATAAACATACTGTTTCTTTACAAAATTTTGCCATAACAATGGTTTTCAATTATTTTATTTCTAAAACGTTTCGATTACTATAAATTATTACAGAAAATATATCGAATAGCACAATTTTATCTTTAAAATTTTTCGATTACGCTGATTTTCCTGTTAATTTTTTCATTCTCTAGTACCACTCTACAACTGCTAATGCTGTTGGCCTTTTGGTCAAGCGTTGCCCTCATTAAAATATTAATTTCGTGGGTGCTACGTATAAGACACGTCTACCTATATTCCCCTTGTTCTTATTATTTTCTCTTTTCTGTTTTTGGTTTCTTTAATTTATTTCGTTGACAATTTTGTTTTTATTTTTATTTGTGTGTGGTTCTTACAAAACATGTTGTTTTGCTTGGCTGTCGTTTTCTTCACTTTCCAGACAGTTTCGTTGTACGGACCCTGACCATTTCTAGCCAGACGACTACAAGTTATTCTGCCTGTTGTAAGTTTATTTAGCAATTGGTAATAGTAAGTTGCTATTGCTGTTGTTTTTATTGTTAATGTTGTCAACTTTTATCTTGAAAACCAAATTGCTTTCTTGTCTTGTGGTTTGTTTTACACAACTTTGTTCGTTTTGAGTTTCCCAAATGCAAACCTACTAAGATTTACTTCCTCCGTCTTATCTTTTCAATTTCTTTTTTCGTGAATTCTTCTTTTTTTATTTTCCTTTTTATTTTGTTTCATTATTTGCTGGGGGTTGCCTGTGCTTATTTTTTTTTTATTTTCTGTTTTATTTTTGGCTTAAATGTGGCATGACAGAGAGTTATGAAAGCAGAAATCCAACCAGTCGTGTATAACTTCTAATGAACTGCTGCCAACTATGCTGCTGCTCTCTGGTTAAACGCAAGTTTCCGTTTCCGCTCTCGTGCCTTTCAGTAGATGGCTTTGTATATGGGACTGTGGGTGTCTTGTATTTCCGGTTTTTATGTGACTTGAAATATTTAACACTTAAAATGTAATTTTAACGATTTATTCACAGGAATAATATAACCTTGTGAGGATATTTAAATTTATTTACGATTGGCTATAAGAGAATGGAGCGAAGCTGATAACGATTCTAAAAAATCTCCATTTTTTTTATTGGGTTAAAATATGGAAAAATTTTTTTCGAAAAACCTTTTATTAAATGGTTGGTTATTATCAAAAAATTTTCTATAGAAAATGGTTGCTATCGAAATTGTTATTATTTTTTTTAGAAACTTGTTGTTATCGAAAAGTTTTCAATAAAAAATTGTTGTTATCTAAAAAAAATTTTAATGAAATTATTATCGAAATATTATCGAAATATTTTCTATTGAAAATTTTTGTTATCGAAAAAATTTCTATAGAAAATTTTTGTTATCGAAAACATGTCTAGAAAACTTTTGTTATCGAAAAAATTTCTATAGAAAATTTTAGTGATCGAAAAAATTTCTATAGAAAATTTTAGTTATCGAAAAAATTTCTATAGAAAATTTTAGTTATCGAAAAAATTTCTATAGAAAATTTTAGTTATCGAAAAAATTTCTATAGAAAATTTTAGTTATCGAAAAAATTTCTATAGACAATTTTTGTTATCGAAAAAATTTCTATAGAAAATTATTGTTATCGAAAAATTTTCTATAGAAAATGGTTGCTATCGAAATATTTTCTATAGAAAATGGTTGCTATCGAAATATTTTCTATAGAAAATGGTTGCTATCGAAATATTTTCTATAGAAAATTGTTGTTATCGAAACATTTTCTATAGAAAATTGTTGTTATCGAAACATTTTCTATAGAAAATTGTTGTTATCGAAACATTTTCTATAGAAAATTGTTGTTATCGAAACATTTTCTATAGAAAATTGTTGTTATCGAAACATTTTCTATAGAAAATTGTTGTTATCGAAACATTTTCTATAGAAAATTGTTGTTATCGAAACATTTTCTATAGAAAATTGTTGTTATCGAAACATTTTCTATAGAAAATTGTTGTTATCGAAACATTTTCTATAGAAAATTGTTGTTATCGAAACATTTTCTATAGAAAATTGTTGTTATCGAAAACAAATTTTAAATGAATTTGTTGTTATCGAACAAATTTCTATAGAAAATTTTTGTTATCGAAAAAATTTCTGTAGATAATTTTTTTTATCGAAAAGATTTCTATAGAAAATTATTGTTATCGAAAAAAAATTTATTGAAAATTTTAGTTATCGGAAATTTTTTGAAAATTCGACATTTTCTATAGAAAATACATGTTGTCGACAAATTTTATCTGAAATTATTATTAATAAAAGTATTTTCTAAAGAAAATGTTCAATAAAGCCATACTTTTTATCGATAAATTCTGTGGAATCTGTCAATTCCTATTCAATTTCTTATTAAATGTCTAAGTTATCAGAATATCGTTTACTTAAATATTATTTAATTGTGAGCATGTCGTTAAATAGGTCTGCAGAATAAACAAATTGTATACTGCATTGCATACATCTCCATTTTGCTTTCAAGGCCAATATTAATTTTTTGAATAGGCCTGTTAGTCAAGAAATTAATAAATTTGTTTGTAAATTAAAAATTTATCTTTTTTTTATCGAAGCCTAAATTAAAACCATGTCTGTTACAATTTTCATAAATTTTTATTTCCATTTAACTAGAATGCTAGAATGCTTGTGCTTTACAAAGAAATTTTATTAAAGAATTTTAGAACAAAAAAAAAAAAGAAAGGGGCAGCAAGAAAAAATTGGAAAAATTTTATTTTTTGTTTTTGTTCACAATAACAATTTGTAACATGCCATTGCCTTTTGATATTGCATTCGTTCATACCAATTTTTTCTAAAGCATTTTTGCAAATTTTTTTTCTTTCCTTTTCTGTTTTTTTATGAACACTTGCAACACGAACGTGTACAAAAGACAAATAGCTGTTGCCACACAATGTAAAAATGTAAAAATTGTATATGAAATTGCAAGAAGAATGAAAAAAAAAAACATTCGAGAAATAGAATGAAAAGAAAGAAAGAAATTGTTTTAATAGTACCTGCAATGCGTGCCACTCAACAAAACTGCAGCCAATTAAGACTGCTTGACAACACAATTGTTGCAAATAAGCTTCATATTGTTGTATTACTATTGCTTACACACACGCACACATGCACTCTCCTTTCTTGCCTTCCTTAACTCTCTTGCTTTATCACTGTTTTAGTGTTTAACTGCAAGTCTTTGTGTTATATTGCATGTGATTGTGTGTGTGTGTGGAACATACATTCGCATACAATGTTGCAGTCGGTAGTAGTAACGGTATTGTAGCAACAACAAAATTAGTCAAGAATAGATTGAAATTCATGCACACACATACACACACACATACAGATGTTAAAAGTTGTTGCCAGTTTTATTACAAGTTAATGGCAATTTTTATTACAATTCTTGTTATTGTTTTTAATCCCAGCAAGTATCGTGTGTGTATGTATGTGTGTGTGTTTGCAACAATTGCTGCATATCAACGGTAATGATGGCAATATGGTTACAAAGACTCCAGGTTATTATTATTTTGGCCTTTTATTTCCGATAAAGAAGAAAGAATGGAAAATCTCTTTAAAAATAAAAACTAAAGAAAGGTAATCATACAGTGTGTAGCAAACGTGTATCATAATAGGAATTTGCCTTAATTTTTTTGACTTGACCCAAAATTTTGTTTTGTTTTTAATCAAATGTTGTAGAAAGCACTAAAGTTGTGTGAAGCACTGCATGGATTAGAGATCTTGTAATTCCATTAAATGTATCGAAAAGTTTACAAAAAAATTCATTTTTGTTATCGAAAGGTTTTCAAAATTACTTTTAAATATTTTGTATAGAAATTTTGTTATCAATTCATTTTCTACAAAAAATTTTATTTATCGAAATTTGTCCTACAGAAAATTTTTGTTATCGAAAAGTTTTCAAAATTACTTTTAAATATTTTCTACAGAAATTTTATTATCGATTCATTTTCTATAGAAAATTGTACTTATCGATTCATTTTCTTTTAATATTGTTGTTATCGTAATATTTCCTACAGAAAATTTTTGTTATCGAAAAGTTTCCAAAATATCTTTTAAATATTTTCTATGGAAATTTTGTTATCGATTCATTTTCTATAGAAAATTGTTGTTATCGGTTTATTTTCTATTAATATTGTTGTTTTCGAAATATTTCCTACAGAACATTTTTGTTATCGAAATATTTTCTACAGCAAATTTTTGTTATCGAAATATATTCTATACAAAATTGTTGTTATCGAAATATTTGCTACAGAAAATTGTTGTTATCGAAATATTTTCTAAAGCAGATTGTTATCGAAATATTTTCTATAGAAGGTTGTTGTTATCGATTTCTTTTCTATGGAATATTATTGTTATCGTTTATTTTCTTTTAAAAATTTTTGTTATCGAAATATTTTCCTTAAGAAATTGTTGTTATCGGAATACTTTCCTTAGAAAATTATTGTTATCGATTTATTGTCTGTAGAACATTGTTGTTATCGATTTATTTTCCATAGAAAATTCTTATTATCGATTACTTTTCTATAGAAAATTCTTGTTATCGATAGAAAATACCATAGAAAATTTTTGTTATCGATTAATTTTCTATGGAAAATTGTTGTTATCCATTAATTTTATGTATAAAAATTCTTGTTATCGATTTATTTTCCGTAGAATATTCTTGTTAACGAATTATTTTCTATCGATAATTTATGAGATTACCGTAGTCTAGTAGGTAGTGTGTTGGCGTAATAAATGATTCAAACCCCAGGTCAGACATCAAGACGAAAATATGAAAAAAACTCTGAGAGTAAATAAAATTGCCATGAAAATTTTCTCAAAATATTTTCTATAGGAAATCGTTGCTATCGAAAATTTTTCCATAGAAAATTGTTCTTGTCGATTTATTTTCTATAAAATTTCTTGTTATCGAAAAATTTCCTATAGAAATGAGCTCTTATCGAAAAATTTTCCATAAAAAATTGTTATCGATTTATTTCTTTAGAGAATATTGTTTTTAAAAACGTGTAAATTAAATTTTCCCACCGTTTTATTGAACTTGTTTTTCACAGGAATTTTTCTTTTTACAAAGAGAATGTCTAGGTGGAGTAGAGATAAAAACGATGTAAGTTTATGAATTGATTTAATTTAATAAGTTAGGAATGGTAAATGTAAGGACATTAAATTAAAAGGATATTAAATTTTCCCTGTGACAATTTGCATATGCTTGTTGGCTGCCATTTCACCGTCTTTGTTCTCTCCTCATGTATGCATGTGTAGTTTATGATTATTTAAGCAAAAATAAATAGCATTAGGGTTCAGCAGACCGTTATTATTGTCATCGTCATCATCAACATCATCATAATCATTGTCATATTAAATTATAAATTGTTGAAAAATGAATCTCAGAAAAAAGTCACCTACACAGTGTTTAAGACAGAGGTGTCCATTCATGTAATCATCACTTGATTTCGATTAAAATACGATGATATTGGGGAAGCTATTACAACTGAATACAATGGCAGTTGAAAAGGCGAATTTATTTACTTTCAAATATTGCCTCAATCAGATGTATCGGCACGTTTATGGGGCATGTTATCGAAAAAATTTCTATAAAAAAATATTGTTATCGACAAGAGCCATAAAGAGGCGATCTTCATTACTTCAAGCAGATGTATCAGCACGTTTATGGGGCATGTTATCGAAAGAATTTCTATAAAAAAATATTGTTATCGACAACAGTTGTAAAGAGGCGATTTTGATGACTTCAAAATATTGCCTGCGGCAGATGTGTCTGCACGTTTATTGGGCTGTAAACAGACAAAGGTATACCAAAATATACGATTCGGAAATAATCGTTCGTTACAGATAGTCCGAGAGCTTCAATGTCTAAACCAGCTCGTTTCTAAAGTTCAGTCAATGAGAACTGGAAATGGAAGAACCTCAGCCATTTCAAAGAAAATTTGAGGCTGCTGGACTACTGTCCAATTCGATGACATTTTAACTGCATGTTTAGCTTCTTTAAAGCAGTTTTCCTCTCTTGCTTGTCTTTCCTCTCATTTTGAATGCTGTTCCTTTACCGAAATGCCTTTGGAATTAAAGTCTCGAGCATCCTGTAAACCTTTCACAAAGATGTACGAGAGTAAAGCATATGGGGAACAGCCATTCGCACATACTTGCTGTGACTATAGTTTAGTCACAGTCATCATAATGTGAATACATTATGAGTGACTGGTGACTGGTATTTACAAAACAGAACGCACAGAAGGGGGAATGGTGATCATAACCATGGGTAGCAGAGTTTCCTTTCTATTAAAGGTTTCACTTTGTGTCTGCCCTGTTCTTTTTTCTTTCATTTTTATTGTGATTTCATATGAGAAAAAAAGCTGTGTTGTAGGATGCTACTGTTTGTGTTGTGTACCAGCCTTATTGACATTATTAGACTCACATGTCAATATAACTGAAGGCATTTTGTTCTGCTCCTTTTTGCTTTTGGCTTACAGGAGTTGATTCGTTATTCTTTTTTTTAAGCTTAAAATGTTCAACAAAAGGTTTATCTTTTAGCCAACAAAATAGAATGCAAAAAAAAGTAGAGAAATTGTTTAATTTAGTGTAAGAAAAAAATGGCAAAAATATTGAAAGAAATACAAAAAAAAATCGAAAAAAAAATCAAAACGAAACGAAGTTTAAAGTGCTGCCCTTAAATTTTAGGGCAACTAAAGTTAAATGGTTTAGAATTTATGGCATAAAAGATAGAAGAATACAAAGCATAACAAAGCTTATGATAAAGAATTTCTATACGAAAGAAACACCCGAATTAAAAATATATTCCGTTTCAGATTTAAAAATAAATACAGAGTATTTAATAACGGGTTACCCCTTGAAGCCCGCGTACAACTAAGCTTCGAGCTGTATTAAGAATCAACGCAGTTAAAAGCCAGTTAGATTATGTCAAGGAAAAAGGTATCAGAAGAAGCAGTTCCGAGCCGATGTAACAAATAAGTCGTCTTAACACACGCGCGCTTTTGTTGAACTGCTCTAACAAAATAGTATTTGCCTCTCGTCTCTTCTGAAGCCAGACAATATTATCTACTTGTTATTGTTCTTTCTTACTGTTATTGAAAAAGTTTCTATGTTTGTTATCGGAAAATTTTCTATAGAAAATGTGTGTTATCGATAAAGTAAATATTGTTATCGAAATATTTCTATGGAAAATGTTTGTCATCGAAATATTTCTATAGAAAATGTTTGTTACCAATGTATACTATACTATAACAATAGTATTATTGTTATCTAAATATTTCTATAGAAAATCTTTGTTATCGAAAAATTTTCTATAGATAATATTTGTTATCGACAAATTGTCTATAGAGTGTTATTGTAATCGAAAAATTTTCTATAGTGTTATTGTTACCGAATTATCTCTAAATGAAATGCTTGTTATCGAATTATCTCTAAATAAAATGTTTGTTATCTAAATATTTCTATAGAAAATGTTTGTTATCGAAAAATTTTCTATAAAAAATGTTTGTTATCGAAAAATTTTCTATAGAAAATATTTGTTATCGAAAAATGTTCTACATAAAATGTTTGTTATCGAAAAATTTTCTATAGAAAATGTTTTTTATCGAAAAATGTTCTATAGAAAATGTTTGTTATCGAACTATTTCTATGGAAAATGTTTGTTATCGAAAAATTTTCTATAGATAATGTTTGTTATCGACAAATTTTCTGCATAAAATCTTTGTGATCGATAAATTTTCTATAGAAAATATTTATTATCGAAATATTTCTATAAAATATTGTTATCGAAAAGTTTTCTGTAGAATATTATTGTTACCGAAAAATTTTCTGTGAAAAATATTTGTTACCGATACATTTTCTATAGTGTTATTGTTATCGAAAAATTTTCTATAGAGTGTTATTGTTACCGAATTATCTCTAAATAAAATGTTTGTTACCGAATTATCTCTAAATAAAATGTTTGTTATCGAACTATTTCTATGGAAAATCTCTGTTATCGAAAAATTTTCTATAGAAAATGTTTGTTATCGACAAATTTTCTGCATAAAATATTTCTGATCGATAAATTTTCTATAGAAAATATTTGTTATCGAAATATTTCTATAAAATATTATTGTTATCGCAAAGTTTTCTGTAGAATATTATGGTTATCGAAAAATATTCTGTGAAAATTATTTGTTACCCATAAATTTTCTATAGAAAATGTTTGTTATCGATAAATTTTCCGTAGGAAATTGTTGTCATCGAAAAATTTTCTATAGGAAGTTATTCCTATCGAAAAGTTTACTATAGAAAATTATTGTTATCGAAAAGTTTCCATATAAAATTATTGTTATTGAAAAGTTTTCTATAAAAATTATTCTTATTGGTAATTTTTTTTATAGAATATTATAGTTATCCAAAAGTTTTCTACAGAATCTTACTGTAATCGAAAATTTTTTTACAGAAAATGTTTGTTATCGAAAAATTTGCTATAGAAAATGTTTGTTATTGAAAAATGGAAAATTCTTGTTATCGAAAAATGGAAAATTCTTGTTACCGAAAAATAGAATATTTTTGTTATCGAAAAATTTTTGTTTTCTAAAAGATGATTACTACTATACCTTAAAGCCCTTCATATCCAAATAATTGAATCAAATTTTTCCATGAAACTATGGCCTTCCACCTTTAACCCTAACCATCCATGTGCACATTGTCACATTGTTTATGATTTTTTCGTGCCCTCAAGTGCTATTTTCTTAATTGTCAAACAAAATGGGGGGAAAAAAGACAAGAAAAAATGTGAAAAACATCACAAACAATCAGAAAAGAAGAAAATAAGAAGAAGAAGAGGAAAAAAGTATGGAAAAGAAAAAGTTCAACCATAAAAGACGACTTTTTGACATGACATACCGGAGCCAAAGAGATAGAGAAGCCAATACCTCTGGTTTTTTTTGGTTTCTTTTTTTTGTCCTGACGTTTTTCTGTGCGATTTCTATTGTTTTTATTTAATTTCTTATATTTTCCTCTATAACCCCCATCCCTTCAACCCTCGCCTTCGTTTAGTTATTTTGTTTTATTGTATAATTTCTAAGTTTTTTCGTTTTTTTTTGTGTGTTGAATTGCTGTTGTTGTTGTCGTTGTTGCTTTAGTGACCGTTTGACAATTGAAACTTTTGACATTTTGCAAAACGTGACAGTTGTCATAACGATACAGAGATAGTGATACCAGAAAAAAATCGAAGAAAAAAAATGAAATGAAATGAAATGAAATGGAATGGAATGGCACAATAAAATGAATAAAAATTGCATAAAAAAGAGGGAAACATAAACGAGGGGATGTACACAAAAGTCGAGGGCAAGGTATAGCAAAAAAAAAACAAATTATTTACGAACAAAAGTCTTCATTCAGGGGTTACAGACGAAGATTATTCAACTAAATTAAAAAAATTTTAACAGAATTGAAGAAATTAAAAGAAAATTATTTCAAAATGCATTCCCTCAAGAGTGCATTTTTATCATCCAACTTTTCGGGTTCAAAGAGAAATTTTTAAATTTTCTTTCTTCAAATATTTTCTTTTCTTTTTATAAATTGCTAGGAAAATACTTGTGTTCTTTAGCCAAAAACAAAACCAAAAAGAATTTTTCTTCTTCAAGATTACTTTCAAGCTTTTGTTTTTGCTGTCCTGTGCGCTTATCTTTAAACGGATTTTATCCTACACGTTGAATTTCCTTTAAAGAAAATTAGAATAGAAGGGAAACAAGCTTTTGTTACTTTTGTTTTAAATTCTGTGTTGTTTTCCATATCCTTTACTCGTCGTTAACAAAAGTAAAAAGTTGTACAGTGAGGCCCAAAAGTTGTCAACCAATGTTCTTGGGCGATAAAGAATAAAAACATTCGTTTTTCTTTCGGAATGTGTTTACTTGATTTCCAAATTTCATTGTTCATGTTTCAGTTGTTCAAACATCAGCATTGCCGCACGACTGAACTGGTCCAGAAGATGTATTCATGACTTCATTACATTAAATTGTAATTTCTTACTGTGTTCAGATATGCACCTTAATTGCGTAAATCGCAATAAACACCATTATTGAGCTCAATATTTCATATAAAGTTTCAGTTAATTATTGCGCAATAAATACGCAAATTGTTATAATATTGAGTAAAACTTAGAATGCAGCACTGTCATATGTGTGTTCAGTGAGCATATTACACTTATCCGAACACATTCTGATGATATTTGACAACTAAAATGTCAGCAAAGAGAAACAAAAAGAAAAACAAAACAAAAAAAGACAACAAATCAAAATAAAAACAATGGTGTTTAAACAACCAACTGTTTTGTTTACCAGCTGTCAAATTAGTATTGAATAAGCAGCTGAACTGCGTATATTATTATGTCTGAACACTTAAAATATTGTACACAATAAACCGCATATTGTACTCAATAAAAGTGCATATCTGAACATAGTATAATAGGTTGGGTCAGCTTAGCGAATCCTCCTTGAAACTTATTTAAGTCCAATCAAAGACAAATTTTAAGCACTATGAGATACCACAAGTCAATATCCAATCTGGGACACAAATAATTCACATGGAAAAACGTTCTGAATCCAAAATAATAATGAAAAGTTTATCAAAAATGGCAACGAATGAGAAGGCAAGTACCTCAGCAATTCCTCAGCAAATGCGCGGCCATTAAAGACATGCGGTTTATTATCTACCGCCTCTTCAGATCCCTAGAAGAAGAAGATATTTAAAGGAATTAAAGTCAACTGAAATGCATTCCAATATATTTCAAAAGTTACTCCAAATAGCGATGGAAGGACAAGCAATTCAAGGAAAAACTATGTGCCTGTAGAACCCAGCAGTACTACACGTAATGTCGTGCTGCAAATGAAGTGGAGACCACCTTGTAAAACGACCGGAGGATATCCAGTTTAACTACGGCAATCGGAGCGCGAATGCCCTGTTACAAATTGGAGATTATGAACTCTGTACCTGCTCTGGCCCAGGTCACCACGGTATCCCAAACTTCGAGGAATTTTCCTTAAAATTCTTTCAAATATTTCCTTCAAATCTTTTACTCTCCTTGCTTTTATTTAATTTTTTCCGAAATTACTTTTTCTTTTCACCAATACTGCATAGGACAGCATAATAAACCAGCCTTTGTTTTCAAAAAATTTCCAAAAAAAAAAGGAAAAAAAATTCAAAACAACCTACGCCATGTATTTGTATACCAACAGACACTTCTCTATGCTTACTTGGTGTAGGCAAATGTAAATGTATGCGTCAGTGTCTCCATTACTCGATTTCATACTAGGCTTTAACACTCTTTTTCTTGTGCCTGTGTGTGTCCATGTTGTATTCTCTGAAAGGCCAAACAATTCAGTTGTGTTAGCTTCAGTCATTCATTCACTTGTTCATTCATTTAGTCGAGCCAACGACCAACAAAACCCAACCAAACAAGCAACCAACCAAGCAGTCATCCATCCATCTTTATCAGCTGTTTTGTTGTTTATAAAATTGTATTACAAAGCCTAGCAGAGAACGAAGAAACAAAAAAAAAAAAACGAAAATTCTCACGTTTATGTTGTTCGGGTTCGGGGATATGTATGTGCCTTCCTTTCGTTGCATAAGTGTGTATGTGTATGTGTGTGTTCTTCATGTTTTATAGGCGGTTTATCTTCTTTGGTGTTGTGTTGCGATTTTTTTCGTTTTTTTCTCTGGATTTCTTGTTTAATTTTGTTGTCATTTTTATTTTCCTTCTCTTTCTTTTTCTTTAATCCTTGTTGTTGTTATTGTTGAATGTGTGTGTGTGTTTGGTTATTTTGCCGCTTCATTCATGTGTATTATGATGAAGTGTTGTGACCCCAAACGTCAGCTCAGCTCAGTTTATTTTCCTCACCCCCCCCCCAACAATACAAGAAGGCGAGATAAAGTTGCATGCTTTACTTTTAGGCCTTAGTCCCGTATTCCTTGTATGCTAAACACCAACAACAACTACCAAAAGGAAATGAACGCGTGTTTCTTCATTTCTTTTTACCTTTTTTTAAAGGATTTTTTTCTTGTTATAGTTGTTGTTGTTTTGTACAGGAGAGGTTTTCTTTTGGAAAAAAAAAAAGAAACAACATTTCCTTCATTTGTTACTTGTTCAAGTAAATTTTTTTTATCTTTCTTCTCTTCTTTTCTTGTTTTTGCTGCTTCACTGTATCTCTTTTATCTTTTAGGCTGTTTAAGTTGTTTCTTTTCTATTTTTTATTTCTTTGGGTTGTTGTTTCTGTTTTTTCTTTTTCTTATTTTGTTGTAGAAAATATAAAAATAAGGGTCAACAACTTTACTATTGTTTGGGCGTAAGTTTGCTTGTATATTTGTTTGTTTGTCTGTTTATTTGCCTGTTTGTTATTGTAAGAGAACTCGTGCCAAACATAATGCTAAGCAAACAATTCAAATATTTAAATGTCAAAAGGATTTCCTTTGCATTCATTAAAATGAATATAAAAAAGAGGATAAAAGAGAGGAAAGGTAAATAGAAAAAACTGTATACAAGAAGAGTTCTTCTTTAAAGAAATTGAAGGAGTTAAAGGGCTTAAATGGCTTAAAAAAAATTATCTTCTCGAATTATGCTTCAAAATTAAGAGAAAAAGAAAACAAACAAATTTGAAAGGAATCGCCGTATATTTATTTACCGTAAAATTTTTAATGTACAGGCGTTTAAAGCGCTTGCCGTCTTAAAATTCAAATTAAACAAAGTGTGTGCATGAGATATCAACGAAAATTTTTATTCGATTAAGGGACCTATTGATGACCTTCTGTGTGGAACATAACGTCCGCTATGGCTTCTTTGGGTGGAGGCCATTCAAAGTGTACAATTTTCCATAACATACATGTATACATAATTGGTCATTAAAACCCTTTAGTAAAGACTCCAACCGATTTCCTTACACCATTTATGTTATAAGCGTGCTGATCTTACGCATGAGTGGCGGGACTAAGTAGAGACTAAGTTGGAATAAGTAGAGATCGCCGAGCATTATGCCATATTGCCATATCAGACGAGGGTGGAAGTATCGAAGAAAACTTAAAAAAATTTCGAACTAATTGAGTCACTTTATAAACTGATAGCAGGATACAACCCTTCAGTCAGGATTACGACCTTGCCTCTCAAACCACTCACGTTGTGTGTGTTAATTTTATCTATGAGTGGCGGGAACTAAAATTTAAAGTCGATTCTGAACGACAGATTATTGAGAAACTTTTCATAGCAATTTTTTTTATTTACTCTCAGAGTTTTTTTTTGCCAGAAATCTGCGGAGAGAAAACCGCCGAAAGAAATATTTGTTTCATATTTTCGTTTTGTTGGCGATGTCTGAGCTGGGGTTTAAACCATGGTTGCACGTCTTATAAGCCAACACACTACCTGCATGTATACAGTAGATGGAGAACAGTCTCATCATACTCCTCGCTTCCACAGCTTCTGCAGAAATCGTTTGTAAGGTGTCCAAGACCAATACGCCTCGCGTGCTTTCCTATAATACAATGCCCCGTAATAACCGCGATTAGTTAAGTATGCAAAAAAGTAATGCCAGGAGCGTTTTCATTATGATCTGCTACAGTGATGGATATGTCTCTATGCTCCAATTTAAGCGTTTGATTGATACGTTTCCATGTATGTGAAGATAAGTTGGAATTTGAAAATCCAAGACGCAATCCAAAAATTTTAGCAACGCCACATTTGGTGTAAACAGAGCAAAATTTCCTCTTAGCAGCACAAAATTTGCACTTAACAGAGCACTGTTAAGTGTTTAACAGTATTCCTCTAAACAAGCCCACTTGTTTAGGAACTAATTTTGGGAAATACTCCATACCATACCATACTATATACAAAGGCAGGTTCCAACGCCTCTTAAAATAATCTTCACATATGAAGTGATATGGTATTGAGAAAATTGGCTTTGAAAATATCAATTTTTTGCTTGAAAATTCTCTAGAAAATCAGTGGCCATTCTGGAACATATAAGGAATACTACACTAGCAAATGGTTTTCCAGAAGGTCCTCTTTCGACCTGTGGTAGTGGGAAAGCTGGAATAATTTTGAGAGTTGAGAAACCATCCCCACCAACCAACCTTTACATTTCAACACTTTTGTTCACAAATAATAATGATTATAACGAGAATTAGATTTCATGTCAACAGTCTGCAATAATTGCAAAGTAGAAGACTAATCTACTTATTGCCACTGTTAAACAGTTAACAGTGCTCTGTTAATGGCAAAGTGTACCCTGTTAGACGCAAGAAGTGGCGCTGCTAAAAGTGTGGGTTTCCGTCTTTGGTTTGGTTTTTAAATTCGAATTTGTCTTCACACACATTACGTCTCCTATATCCAGTTAAGGCCAAATATGTCTGGCAAGTTTCTGGCATGTTTAATGTTTCGGAAGGAATTATGCCTACCACTTCAGCTTCACAATTATCCGTGAAATTCCACAAATCCATGTGAATGTTGCATTGTAACGATGAAGGTACTTCGACTATAGGTGACGACTAAGACTACAATTGCCGGTATTGTAGACGACATTTCACGGTCTCAGTGTCTAAGACGGTAAGAAAAATAAAGCATCAGTATTGGTCTGTAATAAGTAGTTTAAGATTCTTTTAGTTTCCTTGCAATTCAATTACTTGAATTGTATTTTAGTATTTTAATATACCATTGAATTTTATTGTTGTTGTTGTTTTTATTATTAATAGATAATAAAGAAAAATTCCTTTAAAATCCACTCACATTTGAGCTGAATTTTGTTTCTTTTCTTTGAATTTTTTTTTGCCCCCGTAACTATTTAAAGCCTCATTAATGCACAGCTCGTACAACTATTGTTACTTTATTTATCTTTCTCTCTCTCTCTCTCTCTCTCTCTCTCTCTCTCCTTTTGCAAACATTCTCTCTATATGCATATGTATGTACATATGAGTGTTTGTGTGCATATATTTATTTTTTTGTATTTTGATTTCCCTCTTTTTGCTTTTGTTTTCATATCATCTTTTAAGTAACACTTCCTGTATGTGATGTTGCATATTAAAAGCGCCCATCACATGCTATAAAGCGTTTCGGAATAAATGTGTCGCTTAACAACAGCGTTAATAAAAGCAAAGAGAGAGACCAGCAACAATTACAACGGCATATACACAGACACACTGCCACCAACAGAGAGAGGCCTGTGTTGTCAACCACCTATTGAGGTTATTATAAATATTTTCCTATTTTCTCTTTCACTCTCTCTCTCTCTCTCTCTCTCTCTCTCTCTCTCTGTGTTGAGGTCTTTCTTTTGTGTGTGTTATACGGTTGCATAAAGCTTTGTAGGCTTTAAAATAAACACACACACACACACAGTCATTCAACAGAACGGCATAAGAAAGAGAGAAAAAAAAGAAGAATGAATTGTGAGATGAGATTTACAAAAGGATTATTTTTCATATTTATTTTGTTTTCGTTGTTATTGTTGTTATTGTTGTATTTATCAAAATATTTATATTGGGTGTATAAATAAAATTATGTGAGACACACACAATCATTTTGAATGATGAATTAATGAGTCAATGACTGATAATTAGTGTGTGTTAGCCGCAGCTGTAAAGCTCTTTTTAAAAATATATAGAGCAGTCGGATCTATTGTGTTGTAGCTTAGGACCTTTGGCCCATCTTGTCTACCCCCAATATTCGTAGAGCGCGTTCTATTCAGTTTTTAGTAAGAAGAAGGGGGACTTCAATCATGTGGGTACGGCCTAAATGATGGAGATCTTCACTCCAGTGTTCCACTTCCCCGAGATGTGGACGACAATCTTGAACGTCGATACATTATACTCAAGGAACCTTATGACAAAATGGTTGTCTGAGTAGGTGCTCATGTGCTCAGACGCCTAAATGATGGAGATCTTTGCTTCAATGTGCCGTAGGATGCTTGTCCCATCTTGTCTACCACCAATATTCGTAGAGGGCGTGCTATTCAGATTTTAGTAAGAAGAAGGGCGACTTCAATCATGTTGTTACGGATATATCGTATCTTTAGAAGAGTGTCCATATTCTTAGGCGCCTAAAAGATGGAGATCTTCACTCCAGTGTTCCACTTCCCAGAGATGTGGACGACAATCCTGAACGTCGATACGTTATACTCAAGGAACTTTATGACAAACTGGTTGTCCGAGTAGGTGCTTATGTGCTGAGGCGCCTAAATGATGGAGATCTTCGCTTCAATGTACCGTAGGACGCTTGTCCTATCTTGTGTACCCCCAATATTCGTAGAGCGCGTTCTATTCAGTTTTTAGTAAGAAGAAGGGGGACTTCAATCATGTGGTTACGGAGATATTCGTATCTTTAAGAGAGTACCCATGTTCTTAGGCGCCTAAATGACGGAGATCTACGCTTCAATGCTCCACTTCCCAGAGATGTGGACGACAATTCTGAACGTCGATACATTATACTCAAGGAACTTGATGACAAACTGGTTGTCCGAGTAGGTGCTCATGAGCTCAGGCTTGTAAAAGATGGAGACCTTCGCTTCAATGCTCCACTTTCCAGAGATGTGAGCGACATTCATTGGACAATCCTGAACGTCGATAAGGGATTTTCAAGGAACTTTATGAAAAACTTTTTGTCCGAGGCTTCTAAATGATGAAGACGTTATCAAATTGCTCCACTTCCCAGAAATGTGGACGACATTCATGGACAGTCTTGAACGTCGATATGGTATTCTCTAAGAACTTTATGGCAAACTGGTTATACGAGTAGGTGTATACAGGGTGGCTGATATATAATGCAACAAAGTAAAGCGCTATATTTTTTTAATTTTTTTTTAATTTTATTGTTCAAAAGCAAAAAATGTTGGAAGTGACATTAAATTTTACAATCAGTTTAGATTTGTTCGAATTGGCCACCTTTGGTACGAATTATGGCCTTCAAACGGCCGACAAAGGCATCACAGGCTGCACGAAAGTTGCTCTGCGGTATTTTGGCCCATTCCCGGCGAAGCGCCGTCTTGAGATGATCGACACTTTGGTATTTTTTAGTGAGAACCTTACTCTCCAAAATGCCCCAGGCGCAAAAGTCCAACGGATTGAGATCCTGAGATTTTGGTGGCCATTGTGCGGTAGAAATGAAGCGAGGAACCTCCTTTTTAAGCCATTCTTGGTTGACGCGTGCTGAGTGCGGTGGTGCTGAGTCCTGTTGGAATGTCCATGGTCTGCCCAGGGCATCAATACTATCTTTAAGACATTTTCCCGATAATATTCGGCATTTATTTTGACCCCACGGTCGACGAATACGAGCGGGGAGCGACCATCGGCCGTTACGGCGGCCCACACCATTACCATCGGCGGCGCTTAAATTCTGGTGGCCAATCGCAGGTATAAATTTTCAGCTGACCTCTTTGTCAAGTAAACCCGATCATTTGGTTTGTTCACAAATTGCTCAATTTGGAATGGCTTCTCATCGGAGAAAACCAAATTCGGTAACTGGCCACTTTCGTGCAAGCGAAGTAACTCCTCGGCTCTTTCCAGTCTAACTTCTTTTTGTCCATCGGTGAGCTCTTGCACTTTTTGGAACTTCAATGGCTTTACTCTCCAAGCTCATTTCTCAATATGTGTTGCATCCGTTCTCGCGATATGTTCAATTTTTTCGAGCAATATTTCTACCACTGCGGCGTGGATTTCGATAAAATCTGGCCTTCACTTTTCGGATCATTTCTGGTGTTGTTACCGTTTTTTTCGTCCACTTTTTGGACGCGATGCAATACTGCCAGTATCACGGTAACGAGCAATGGTACGAGAAACAAAAGATTTATTCACATTTAAATGCTGGAGGGCTCTAACGATAGCCACCTGTGTGGTTTTCCAGCCAAATATAAAGCAATCACACTATCACGCTTGAATTCCATCACGAATAACATTTTTTTCTGAATGCAATAGCTCAAAATGCTTTTGTAAGCTTGTAAATAATAAAATGAACTGTCACTGGAATAAATCTGTCAGCTGTCAGACGAGCGGTTTACAAATGATAACAACCTGAAGTTGGTTGCAATACGTATCAGCCACCCTGTATGTACTCAGGGATTACTTTGCTTTTTCGTAATCACTTATTCTCCAATTTAAATCCATGACATTAGCCAAGAAGACAGTGAGCAGAGTAGAAAGAGTAGAGTAGAGAGAGTAGAGTAGAGAGAGTAGAGTAGAGAGAGAGTAGAGTAGAGTAGAGTAGAGAGACTAGAGTAGAGTAGAGAGACTAGAGTAGAGAGATTAGAGTAGAGAGAGTAGAGTAGAGAGTATCTACTTGTATACGGTATCCAACTCATATAACGCCCTGGATATGAGACTAGGCAAGAGCTAAAGTTCATCTATTTTAATCTTATGACCCAAGTCCTTCGACATAGGCATTATAGCCCCACCCCAACAAGCTTTATATGCAAAGAGGCATAAGGTAATCTTCCCCCAACACTCATGTATAATACTAACACACACAACATAAGTAGTGTGAGAAGCTAAGTCGTAATCCTGACTGAAGGGTTATAATGACCAATTATGTATGTATGTATAGGGAAGATCTCGCCTTCTTCAGTTATAATTTATTTCAATCAATTCAGAAAATGCTTGTCTGCAGAACAAAGTATTCCGAAGAGTTGTTAGGCCTTCTAGCCCTAGTCTAGTCTAGAATAGGAATACAGACTCCTCTGTACTAAAGTTAGTTAAGCACGTTTTTTACCTTCGTACCCATACGTTACTAAAGGGTCCGCCAAATAACTTTTTTTTTGAAAATGCTTTAAAAACGAAACTACTGAATATTTTCTCAAATTTCTTTTTTTTATTTGAAAGTACAATCCTTCCGGTTAATAATGGAAAATAATTTCATTCAAATGGCTGCCTCGGCTGGCCATGCAGTAGCCTACACGATCGTTCGAATTTTTAAGCACATTATCGATTGTGTGCACCTGTATTTCACCAATGGCTTCACGAATATTGTCCTTTAAAGCGTCAATTGTCTCTGGCTTGTCGGCGTAACACTTATCTTTGACGGCACCCCACAAATAATAGTCCAACTGTGTCAAATCGCAGCTCCGAGGTGGCCAAACGACATCAGCTCTGTGGCTGATAATGCGATCTTCTAAAACAGGGCTCAAAACATCGAGTGCAGCTTCGGCTGTGTGGCACGTAGCGCAGTCCTGTTGAAACCAAATGTTGCCAATATCCTCCTCTTCAATTTTTGTGAACAAAAATTCGTTCAACATGGCCCGATAACGGTCGCCATTAACTGTAACGGTCACTCCTTGCTCATTTTCGGAGAAAAATGGCCCAATCATGCATCTGGACCAAAATCCGCACCAAACAGTGACTCGTTTTGGGTGCGTCGGCTTTTCAATGTATGCGTGCGGGTTTTCTGTGCCCCAAATGCGACAATTTTGCTTGTTTAAATACCCGCCAAGATCAAAATGATCTTCATCTGAAAAGATGATTTTTTTCCCTAAATCGGCATCTTCTGGTGTAGGCTACTGCATGGCCAGCCGAGGCAGCCAATGCGGAAGTTCTCAGCTATTCCCAAAAATCCTGCATTTTTCAGTTGTACCCCCAACAGTTACGAAAACAGAAGAGTTTCGTTTACTATGCTGGCCATTTTTATTCACTCTCTCTCGTTAAGTTGCCTGTCATAACGGTGGTGGACATTTAGTTGTGATCTGTTTTTAAGCTTTAATATTAAAACCCTTATTTATTTAACAACAACAACAGCAGCAACAACAATAATAATAAAAACTGACAACATCAACAACAACAACAACAAATATGAACTTAATAACATGATTGTTGTTTAAATACCACTCTATAGTTTGCTTCTTTCTTTTTTTGGTTTCTGCTCCTATTAAAGAGAAAAGATAGACGGACAACGGATGAACGTTGCAAATGAAACAAGAGCAGCCAGCAGCAGCAAAAAAAAACAGCTCAAAAGCTGAAAATCTAAATTGAAAAACAGAGAAAAGGGAAGAAGCTGCAATAAAAGAAGAAGAAGCTGTGTGCGCTATGCAAAAGCAAAATGCTTGACAACAATATGAAAAATTCACAGGCAGCTGCAGCGAAAGCAGCAGGACAAGCGGAGAAGCCTTACAAACGAACACAGAAAACGACGAAAAAAATGTTGTATTTAAACACGCGACTAGTAGAGTGACATGAAACTTTTATGTTGCTAAGCGCTTGAATATATGAGATCTAGAATGCCGTTCTTTTTGTTTTTTTTTTTTTTTTGTTTCAGATGCAGCCTCACACAGCATATTTTCGTACTTTTTTGGGGGTTTTTTTTTGGGCAAAGCAATTTTTTTTTGTTGTCAAAAGCGCTATGCGACTGGCTGCAACATATGCACGCTCGCACTCACACTTGACAACATCAAAAGTGGGAAAGTGGGTAAAAAAAGAAGAAGAGGAAAAAAACTGAATTTTGGGGTGGCATTGCGCAAACATTTATTCACCACTGCCTCACCATAAAAAGGGAAAAAAAGATAAACAAGCAATGTAAAGATTTAAGCTGTTTCTTTTCTGCGGCCAAATATTAAGGTTTTTAGAAAATCTATGCTAAAATAAGACCAGATTTGAACGTTTTTCTAGTCATTTCAAGCGAAAACACAAGTTTAAAGCTTAATACATAATTCAGCTAGCAAAAACTTGGAATTCGAAGTAAAAATATTAAGAATCTCATTTAAAGTTTAAAAAAATTTAAATATATGTCTTAATTATCAATTCAGCTAGCTGAATACAGGAATTTTAAGCTTTCAATAGAAATTAATCAACAAAGCAGTTATATTCAGCTAGCTGAATATAAAAAATTTGCAATTCAGCTAGCTGAATATGATAATTTCTTAGCTTTTAACAGAAACAAATCAAATAAAATGGTATATGTTGCAAAACTCCTCTATTCAGCTAGCTGAATTCAATTATTTTTCACAATTTATGAGAAATAAAGCAAGAAAATAAATTTATATCTTGAAAATCATCCAATCAGATGGCTGAATTTAGAAAAAAATAATTTTTCAACAAAAAGCCTATATATTAGTTGAAATTTCGCTATCCAGCTAGTTGAATTACATAATTATTTACTTTTTACTTAAAATAAAACAATAAAACCCATGTATATCTTCAAAACTCTCCATTCAGCAAGCTGAATTAAAGAATATTTTATTTTTAACTGAAATAAAACAAGAAAATCCGTGTATATCCTGATCAACCTCCATTCAGCTAGCTGATTTAATGAACTTTTTAATTTTTAACTGAAATAAAGCAAGAGAATCCGTGTATATCCTGAACAGCCTCCATTCAGCTAGCTGAATTAATGGATTTTTTAATTTTTAACTGAAATAATGCAAGAGAATCCCTGTATATCCTCCATTCAGCTTGCTAAATTAATGAATTTTTTAAATTTTAACTGAAATAAAGCAAGAAAATCCGTGTATATCCTGAACAGCCTCCATTCAGCTAGCTGAATTTAAGAATATTTCACCAATGTACAGAAATAAATCGGGGAAACCTTTTATAGTTTTGAATATCATCTATTCAGCTGGCTGAATGTAAATATTTTTTTACTTTTGAAGCGAAATATGTTTGAAAATGTAAACATACACTGAAAATCAGCAATTCAGCTAGCTGAGTATACGATAGTTTTAAATACTTTTTACTTTGGAAGCGAAATACGTATGTATGGTAACGTAAATATTCACTGAAAACCCGCAATTCAGCTTTCTGAATACGATAGTTTTTGCATTTTTAACAGAAATAAATTAATGAGTTCAATATACTTGTTAAAAATCCTTTATTCAGCTGGCTGAATTTAAATATTTAGGACTTTTGTGGAGAAACAAATCAAGAAAATCAATATAATTATTAAATATCCTCTATTCAGCTGGCTGAATTTGAAAGAAATGCTTGTTATTTAATTCCTATTACGAAAGAAAATATTTTTACGCATTTTTAAGCAGCTGAATTATATTTTCCAATACAAAAACCATTCAATTTAATCCTAGAAACGCTTTGTAATGAAACAGTTTCCAGTTGGTCTCATTTGTGTAAAAAAAATTCCTATGATTTCTTTTGCGCTGTATTTGTCAGTGCATATGCAAACAATTTGAAGAAAAAAAACCCATAGTAACAGCGACATGTGTATTGATAAAGGAAGAAGAAGCAGAAGAAAAAGCGCTCGGGTGTTAGTAACAACACAGCAATGAATTGTATGCGGCGTGGATGTATGTTGTTGCCTCGTGTTGGTTGCTGCTGATACACACACACACATTCGGGTAGTGCATATGAAGTATGGCAGTAGGAGAGGAGTCGTAATTTTGTGGATGTTTGGCTGGGTTATTCACTATACTCGTATGTATGCAAAGTAAATTGAGGTTTCTGATGATTGTGGCTGTGTTGTTTGTTTACGTATTTCTTTATGTTGTTGTTGCTGTTGTTGTTATATATTCGTCGTCACCCGTTACATTTTTTTTTTGGTACAATCTCTTCAGCCCAAGCATCTGTGTATGGAATATTGAATATAAACGTTTTAAGCAATAACTCTGCGGTGGTGGTGGTGGTGCTGGTAGTGGTGGCAAGCGGCATCAACATCAGCTTCAGCTTTTCAAATACACTCTCTCTATCAAAAAAAAAAAAAAAAAACATTATTTTACAGAATATAACACACATGCACACAGAAAAAAAAATTCGAAAAAATGCCCTCAATTTTTAATTTGCATATGTATGCGTTTAAAAAAAAGTAGTCTAGTATGTGTGTGTGTAAGCTTTATGCGTGTTAACACATGCATAGAATAATCACAAAGGAAGACTTTATTACGCCAAAGTAAGTCTTTAAAAAGAGGGAAAAAAAGCATTGAAAAAAATGCAAATTTTTTAAAAAAAATATTCCAAAGGAAATTCCTCAATATCGATTACATTTTCCCCCCGAAGTTAACAAAATCTAAAGGATTTCCATAAAATTTTAAATTTAATTGGAAATTAAACGTCTTCAGCTCAGCTGAATGAAATTTTTTGTCATATTTTGGACGTTAAGGGTCCACATGAGATCCACTTGAGAGTGTCCAATCTATTTCGAAAAAGTCCTTGCTTGGTATGGATTTTGAGCTGGTAACTCCCGCAAGCTTTATTTTCTTGAAAACGTTGGCCAGGCCATCAATATCAACTGAGAGTACTATAAATCAACTTCTTTTGATCTGAATTAAATAATCTGAAAAGTCGAAGTCGCCGTAGTCTAGTAGGTAGTGTGTTGGCTTATTAGACGTAAAGCCAGGGTTCGAGCCCCAGGACAGACATCAAAACAAAATACAAAAAGTATTTCTTCGGCGACTTCCTCTCAGCAAATTTCTGGCAAAAACTTCGATTAAATAAAATTGCCATTTCTTTCTCAAAAATCTGTTGTTCGGAGTCGACTTTAAACCACCACTCATGTATAAAATTAACACACACAGCATAAATGGTGTGAGAAGCTAGGTCGTAATCCTGACTGATGGGTTGTAGTGACCAATTATATATGTATGAACAGTAAACATATGCGGTTTCAACAGGATTGCTCCATGTGCCACACAACTCAATCCACATTGGAGGGCATGCTCATCACTCACGAAGATAATGTGAATAATCGACCATCGAGATCGCGTGATTTGATCCCGTTAAACCTTTTCTTCTTAAGTCACAGGTGTAGGTGAATAAGCCATAAACCGTAGTGATCCATAAAGCGAACATAATCGGTGTTATCGTTTAAATTCAGTCTGATATATGCGCCTGAATCATGGAAAATGTTACATTTCAGCTGTGTTTCACTCGCAGAAGCTGTAGTGGACGTGTAAACGATGTTATATTCCTTACATAATGGCATCAAGAGGTATTACAAACGAACAAAAAGACTTCGCTGGTAACTCACATACATTCTGTTTAATTTAAGTGTACCAGCAGGAAGCACTGAAAGAGAGACCAGCATGTCCAAGAATTTCCGAGCTTTTGGTGTATACCCCAAGGGTGCATCCGGTCATAAAACTACTAGAGTTCGGTTCCAAATTGGAATCCAAAAAATATAAGAAGATGTAACCGGTGTTGCTGCATGTCCATTGTCCAGCATTAACCATAACTGCCGGCAGTTTAGTTCTCTGCTTGAAAGGAGGCCAGAGGGGAGCCTACTTAGTACAGCACATTGTGTCTTAGTTGGATTGGAACAGAGTACACATGTGGTCAGGGTAGTAGTGATACTGACATTTGCACACTGGCTCCGTAACGTGAGTAATGTAAAGCAGGCTTAGCTGAGGCTTGATAGAGCCAGTAAATGTTAAGAGATCTGAGCCTCTAAATCTTGAACACGTTTTCACTAAGCTCAATGATCTTTTTTTTACCCTCCTCACTATATTATCCCCCCAGGATATTTAGAATTGAACTCGCTCAAATGTCCTCATGTTCTAATGGACGTCTTATTAGGCGCTGCCCTGGCTCAGACATCTTGAACGAGACAACAATAAAAAAATATATATATTTTGCGGTGACATGGCTAAATTGCGATAAAAGTTTCTGAAAAATCTGTCGTTCGGGGTTGACTTTAAGGTCTAGGTCCCGTTCCCACCAGTCATGTATAAAATTAACACACACACCATGTGTGGTGTGAGAAAGTTGTAGTCCAGACTAAAGGTTTGTAATGATAAATTAAGTGAGGTAAGTGGCTTGGATAACTGACTGCCTCCGAACTCTTTTTACAAGTCAGGCACGGCAACGGAATTTGCTCACCGTCCACCAAACGTGAGCACTTTAACCCATTCGCTGCCAAGCCTAAATTATATGAAGTCATTCCCATTGCCATTTATATTTTGAGTGTTATTGTTTACCTAAACCCTGTTATTTCTTGCTATAAGCACATATATTGTCATACATAATCATTTACAAGCAGAAAACTAAAGACGAGCTGGTATAAAATTTTGTTATAATACACGATGAAGTTGATTTTTGCGTAAAGAATAAAGTATTATTTTTGTAAAAAAAAAATATTTGTAGTATTTTTCAAGTTTTTTACATATTTTTACATAGACGAGTATACTCGTCCATGGCAGCGTATCCCGTACTGCCAAGACGAATATACTCGTCCTACTTTGAATATATTATAACATGCAGGCTTTTGAACTAGCAAATCTTTTTGCCACAAACATTATATAAATATTTAAAAAACTTGAAAAATACTACAAATATTTTTTTTTACAAAAATAATACTTTATTCTTCAAAGACGAGTATACTCGTCCTTGGCAGCAAATGGGTTAAGGTATGGTTGCCTCCTCTATGACCTAATAGAGCCAGTGTGTAATGGTAGGTCTAGCCGTTTAGTCATGCTCATGGCTCTTTCAGAGTTCTAATGTGTTATGGTTGCTTTATTTATCATCTCCTTTATATCATACCTTCAGGAGAGTGCGACTCTTGCACTGACATGACATTTTAAGAATCTTTTTATATCATTTCACTTGAATAACAATTTTAAAGCATATTTTTAAATTATGTTTTAAACTTTTTACGGTATTTCACTTAGTTTTCTTTTTTTTTCAACTGACATGTTCTTGTTGTCTGTTTAGAACATGTTGGTGATTTTCTTATTTTTTTTTTCTTTTTTCTTATCAATTCTCCTCTTGGAATACATGCTGTTTGGAATAAAGAAAAAAAGTTTTTTTTTCCAATGCTTTTCGCTTTCATAAGTTCTAAATGAACGTGTTTCGTTTGAAAATGTCAAATTGAATTGTAATTTAAATGACAACCAAATGGATACGCTTTATTGTTTTAAATTTTATGCTAGTATTTCAAAGAAAAAATTGCAAATTTTTATTTTTTTTATTTTTTTTTATTTTTTTTCTTTCCTTAGAAAACTTTGTTGTTCAAATCAATTTTCTATTGAGTTTTCTTTATTTTTAATTTTTAATTGTTTTTTATTTACAGTTAAGCAATCTATTTTTTTGTGTTCTTTTTCGTAATGCTCTGATTAGATTTTGCTTTCAATTGTCAAAAGTTTTCAATTTCCGCTTTATTTAACTTTAAATAATGACAACTAAAATGACAAAAAAAAAAATGAAAAAAAATACAAACAAACTCCATACATTAGTGACCTTCTTCGAAAACATTTTCAATTTAAAATTTCTTTCTCTCTCTTTCTCTATCTTTACACTTCATTCACACGTAACATTTTATTTCATTTTTCTGCTTTTATTTTTTAAAAGAAAAAGAATAAATGGAAGCCAAAACATAAAAAAAGAAAGAAAAGTTCCTCAAGAAGTTTCAAATTTCTTGTGACTTAAAAATTGTGTAGAAATTCCATTAAAAATTTAGAAGAAGAAAAATTCAAGAAAAAAATACGTTTCATTGTGTGTACGGTAGTGACCAGTCATGTTTGAAATGAATTTAAAAATATTAAACAGCCAGCCAGGAAACTTAGTCAGTTACACTTGAGAAAGACGAATGTGGTCTGTATTTTAAGAACCACAAGCATTTAAATTGAAGGCTCTTAAGCATGATCATCAGCAGCTTAAAGAAGGCAAAAAACTGTGTTTCGTAGTGAAAAATTAATTTCAGCAACGAGGCGTATTTTTCACTCCATGGTTTCAACAGGATACTGCACACCTTGTGAAATAATGAACCTATTAATCACACATGTTAGAGTAGACAATTGACCCCTAAGATCTTGAGATTAATTTTTGTTGGGATATACGAAGTGTGTGGAACTGTTGTATCATGTGATGGTTAGGAACAATGCTGAATGATTCCTGCTCTTGCTGTATATAGAAACTAGAAGTTATTGCCAAATTTTCAGTAGAAAATGCAAGTTATCGACAAATTTTCTATAGAAAATGCAAGTTATCGGCAAATTTTCTGTAAAAAATACAAGTTATCGACAAATTTTCTGTAGAAAATGCAAGTCATTGACAAATTTTCTTCATAAAAAGGAAGTCATCGACAAGTTTTCAATAGAAAATGCAAGTTATCGAAAAATTTTCAATAGAAAATGCTAGCCATCGACACATTTTCAATAGAAAATGCAAGTCATCGATGAATTTTTTTTTATAAAAAGGAAGTCATCGAAAAATCTTCTTCAGAAAATGAAAGTTATCGACAAATTTTCAATAGAAAATGCAAGTCATCGAAAAATTTTCTTTATAAAAAGGAAGTAATCGTCAAATTTTCAATAGAAAATGGAAGTCATCGATAAATTTTCTTTATAAAAAGGAAGTAATCGTCAAATTTTCAATAGAAAATGCAAGTCATAGACGAATTTTTTTTATAAAAAGCAAGTCATCGAAAAATCTTCTTCAGAAAATGAACGTTATCGAAAAATTTTCAATACAAAATGCTAGTCATCGACACATTTTCAGTAGAAAATACTAGTCATTGACACATTTTCAATAGAATATGCAAGTCATCGACAAATTTCCTTTATAAAAAGGAAGTAATCGACAAATTTTCAATAGAAAATGCAAGTTATCGAAAAAAAATTCTATAGAAAATGCAATTAATCGAAAATTTACAATAGAAAATGCTAGTCATCGACAAATGTTCTTCATATAAAGGAAGTCATGGAAAAATTTTCTTTAGGAAATGCAAGTCACCGACAAATTTTCTTTTTAAAAAGGAAGTGATCGAAAAATTTTCTTTATAAAAAGGAAGTCATTGAAAAATTTTCTTTAGAAAATGCAAATCGGCAAATTTTCAATAGAAAATGCAAGTTATCGATAACTATTTTATTTTGATTAATTATTTGCCTAATGTGACCGTACCTTGACTCTTTGTTTTCATGCATTCGACATTATATTTCTCCCAGCCTTAAAACTAAAACATAATCAGGGTTAAGGTTAATTTAAAAATAACACAAATACACTTACACACCACACTCGCTTAAGCAAACAATCTCCTTCTCTACGAAACTACACTCACTCTCTTACATTTTCACACTCGTGCATAAGCACACATAAATTATAATCATTATTAGCGTTGAACATTCGAGTACCAATAAACAAAGCAAAAACAAAAAACCCCCCGAAATTTAGTTGTGTTGTGTTGATAAGCGAAGAAGAATATCATCATCATCAGTCAGGCGAATATTACCGACGTCACTTAACAAGAAGAAGAAGGAGAACATACGAAAAAAAAAAACAAAAGCAAAAATAACCAATTGGTTATTGTTATTATTGGTGTTGTAGCTGCTGTAATTGTTATTATACTCGTAGTAGTGTAGGCTGCATGAAAACAGCACAGACTGCTTGGCACCAAACGGTACCATTACAATAACAAACAAACAAAAACAAAACAAAATAAACGAAAGTCAAAATGAATATTTGTTTTGCTTCTACTCTCTCTCCCTCTCGCTCTCATTTTCACTCAATTATTTCTTGTTATTGTATAAGAACGAATGCAAATACGTACAAGTACATTATTATTATTATTCCTACTCCTTTTTGAATTTTTAAAGTGTTAAACGTGTGTGTGTATTGTTGTTTATTTTACTGTTGAGTATTTAATGTAAATGGAAGCAAATTTTAAAAGCGCGAGGCAAATAAACTAACGAATAACCACTACTACTAAGGTAGTAAAATATAAAGAAACAAATTAAATCAAATAGAGGGTGAAAGAGAGCGAGGAAGAGTAGAGTATTTTAAATTAATAAACGGAGATTTAAGTCTGTTTCTGTACTCCACTTTTTTTCCTTAGGATAGATAGATAGGCGGCCAAATTTACATACAGTGAGCGCCAAAAGAAACTGTACATTAAATAATATGCATTAATAAATTACCGTTATTTTTATTTTAAAATTGTTTCATTGCCAAGTTTTAAAATTGAAACGAAAAAAAAATATTCAAAATATTGTCAAATTTGTTCGGGCACTTTTCTTAACTGGTAAAAGTTATGTTTGGTGATTGTTGGAATTTTTTTTTCTTAATATACAGCTTCTTTTGACGCTCACTGTACATAATTGATCATTATAACCCCTCAGTGGCTTTTCACACCATCATCATCATCATTTCATATTGTGTGTGTTACATTTATACATGCGTGTTATGGGACCTTTAGTTTAAAGTCGACACTGAGCGACAGATTTTTGAGAAACTTTTCATGGCAATTTTATTTTCTGTCAGAGTTTTTGCCAGAAATCTGCTGAGAGGAACTCACCGAAGAAATAATTTTTCGTATTGCGTGTTGTTGGAGATGGTCAGCACTAGAAAGAAGGTAGAGATCTGTGTTTCAGCAACGAAGTTAATTTTTAACGCAATGGACGTTTCGGTTACGAAACATAACATAAACTCACCCAGTTTAACAACGCCGAATATGCCATTGAAGTCCAGTCCACGGTTGTGTTTGTGGTCGGTTGTAAGTAAGCGCGACTTCTGTGTTGTGGGGACACTTTTCTTATATCACAAATATCATTCATATGGCTTCCACTATCTCCCGCACTATCAATCTCTGATCGGTCTACTGCTTATCTAATAATTTTTCATTGGTTTGTGGTGTAAAGATATCTACTAAGCATTCAGAACGTTCGATACCTTGTTTGTATGGCTACGTTCACTTTACGCCATCATAAACCGCCTTTGTACCATTGAAATAGATGGTGCAAGCTTATCAAGCTTAGATTTGATTTGCGTGATAAAATACTTCTTAAGCTCAGAAAATTTAGAATATTCTAGAGCGACTTACTTAATTAGCCATTAACAGACCGCGATTAACGGATTTCGGCCTGCCGTAACACATCCGCTTCCAGGTGCCTCTGCTTCATGCGTGCCTACGCCAGTTGGTCACACCAGTCGATGACAGGGCTTACTCGATTTGTTCCTTTCAACGAAAACAAGGTCGTCCTCTTCGACGACTTCTGAAGATCTCCGCATTATATACATACCGTCTAGCCGGAGCATTCTCCTCCATTTTAATGCCGAGCCATCGCAGCCGCTGGATGCTAATACATTGCACAACGTCCATGTCGTTGATGAGCTCAAACAGTTCACCGTTGGATCGGATGAGGAAATCATCGCCAACTCGCCCTGGACCGAAGATGATCTTACGTAGGACTCCTACAGCGACAGTTGGTTAAATTATTTGGAAACCCAAATGATTGAAAAATTTGTTGCCTAAACCACGCCACCTTATTTAGTGCGGCCTTAGTTTCATAAAAATCTGATGAAAATTTTGTAAATGCCTCCGAACATGTTTCTTTTCTTTGTGCAAATATTAGGTGAATATATTTTTGTTTTTTTTTTACTTTTAAAGTAAAAAACCTTAACAGGCTTTGTAGTATTTTAGGTTATTATACTCGTAGTATCTTTTAGTCTCCGCTATCTTTTGTTTAAGTCCAACTATTGTTTGCAGTCTTTAAAAAGGAGATACAGATACACAGAGATACACAAAGATACTGAGATACAGAGAAGAAGGTGAATAAAACAATCTTCCGATGGCTTTTGAAATTATCAACATAAACAATGACAAGTAGAAGAAGATAGAAGAAGATAATTTACTACATGTTGTTTAACCCCTTACTGACCAAAGGGTATTTAATAACTACACACTAGATTTCTCTTTATCTCTTTGAATGTACAATTTGAATACCTATTAAGACTCTGACTGGTGTGGGAACACTTCTGAACTTTCTTTTTGTTTCAGTTTCAGTTTCTTTTCCTTTTGAATTGTGTGTTCTGTTCTGTTCTGTGTTCTATTCATTCCTTTTTGTGATTGCGAGCGATACTTTTGTTAGTTTCAGCCCCCCAGAGCTGTTTGCAGAGCGTTGTGTAGTGTGCAGTCTTCAGCAAAGAGAATTTTTAATTTATGCCAAGACATGCTGATGCATTTAGTGATGCGAAGAGATTTTTTTTGTATTTCTTTTCAATTTTTTTTAAAGATTTTTTGTTTACTCTCTTTAGAAAGCAATAGAAATTGGTCATCGCTAAAGGGCAACAGCGGGACGTATGTACAATTATTTTTGGAACGCAATAGTGTATCGTACGTTTTTATTTTTGGAATTTATGACCAAAAAATAAGTCTAAAAATTCAGAATTTGAATGATACTGAGATTTTCAAGTGAATAGACGGATCTTTAGTGACCTATGGATTCCTAGTATATTCGGAATGCAATGATAGGGCCAGTAACCTCAACTTGATAAGGCGGATACAAAGCTTTGCCTGCATTGCTATTATTGGAGTAGTACGTGCCAAACCTTCGTCGAAGCTGGAGGTAGTTTTACTCCTCTTATCGCTGAAGTATTGGCAGCGTCAATGGGCAACTACGTAATGAAGCGGATCGAATGTTGGCCACTAAAGCAAAACTGACTTCTTGGAGATGGTCGGAAAGTCCATTCTGGATAGACGGTTATATGGTGATGTTTTTCGAGGAATGACTATACAGTCAAAGAAAAAATTCTACATACACACGGTGATTTTTATGAAAATTAAAAAAGGTATTATAGCGCTGTTTAAGGCAGTCACAATTAAGAATGTTTGAAGACCAAATCAAAATTAAGAAAAATATAACCTAGAAATTATTATAAAAAAAACAAAAAAATTTGAGGCATATGTAGACCTTTTTCTGTGACTATATCAGCCAGAGCACTGGGTAACAAGCTTTACAGTAGTCTACGTCTACTTCATGACTTTCAACGAAATTGCCAGTCAATAGTAAGTCAGTAAAATTTTCAAATTCCTTGATCCTTAAAGCATAGGATCATTCCGACAACTGCAAAGCGGTAAAGTTCACTAAATGTGGACCGAGCGCCCAATAAGGCCAGTTGGTGAACTGAGAAGTGAACTCCTCTTTAGCTGAAAGCCGCCATTATCAGGCAAACATCATTACAAAAATATAGTCACGTGGGTGTGAGAATATATTTTGGTGACCGTAGTATAGTAGCTAGTGTGTTGGCTAATTAGACGTAAGGCCTCGGTTCAAACTCCAGGTCAGATATCTTCCACGAAACGAAATATGAAAAAATATTTCTTCGGCGACTTCCTCTCAGCAGTAGATTTCTGACAAAAGCTCTGAGAGTAAATAAAAATTGCCATGAAAAGTTTCTCAAAAATCTGCCGTTCGTTAACACACACAACATAAGTGGCGTGTGGGACTAGGTCGTAATCCTGACTGAAGGGTTGTAGTGACAAACTATGTATGTCTCAGTAACCATTAGTAAGATTGTTATTGAAAGGAATTATTTCTTGCTACAGATTGGCTTGAGTTTAAGATTTGAGAAATTCGGTAGTCAAAGGACATTCGTTTCTCTGTCACAATATCACAATGGAAAAAATATTTAGACCCTTGTGGGGATATTAGGGATCCTATTCCATTATACGAAGTATATGCTATCGACAAGTAGAGATATGTGGCATATTGGATCTCTAATTGCGATCGATAACTATACTTTCGATGCAGTCAAGGAATTTACATTCATATTTGGGCTCCGCCGTTACCACCAGAAATGATGTCAGTCTGGAGATCAAGCGTAGGATCACTCTTGCCAACAGGTGCTACTACGGCCTCAATAGGCAATTGAGTAATAGAAACCTCTCTCGTACGACAAAACTACAACTCTACAAGACGCTCATCCTGCCCGTGCTTCTTTATAGCGCAGAGGTATGGATACTATTAGTCGCTGATGCAGCAATCTGGAGAGTATTCGAGAGAAAATTCCTACGTAGGATCTACGGTCCAGTTCGAGTTGGCGGTGATTTCCGCATGCGATACAACAGTGAGCTGTATGAGCTCCTCAACGACATAGACGTTGTACAGCGTATTAACATCCAGCGGCTATGCTGGCTCGTCCAAGTCGTTCGTATGGAGGAGGATGATCCGGCGAGACGGGTATTTGAGGCGGAGGTTAGCAAAAGTCGACGAAGAGGACGACCTTGTTTGCGTTGGAAGGACCAGATCGAGGAACTCCTGTCATCGATTGGTGTGACCAGCAGGTGTAGGCGCCTAAGAAACAGAGGCGCTTGGAAAGATGTGTTAAGGCACGCCGAAAATAATGGGGCTGTTAATGGCCAGTTAAGGAAGGAAGGATTCTATTATAACCCCCCGATTGAGAGAGATTGTTTATCAAAGAGGAATGACTAGAGTAGCCTTCAAACCTTTCATCAAATCAAAATAGAAATGTTTATCACGGCCATAGCATCAGTCTTATGTCTTTTCTAAGATGATTGAAGTATTTTGAAAACAGAAAGATTCCACAGCTTTGGTTTTGCTTCTTTGAATCTGAATTGTATGTTAGCTTTAGTTTAAGAAAACCCCTTAGTTTGGTTATAAATTATTTGCGTTCATTTTTCCATATTTATTTCAAAGATAACCTTAAGTTTTCTTTTTGGGTTTCTATTTTATAAGGTTTCTTATCATTTGAAATGAAATTTTCTCAATAAATTTTCTTTGCATTTTTCAAGCAATTTTTTTTGCCCATTTTCTCTGTATAATTTCAGAGTCACGTGCATACATTTTGCCGTAACCGAATAGGAAAAGAAGCCAAAAGATAAAGACGAAGAGAATCTTGTTTTTGAATCACAAAAAAAAAAAACAATGAAGCACAGCAATGAAGAACCCCTTTTGAATTGAGCTACAAAGGAAGTGTGTCTCTACATGTACAAGGATCAAAATAAAACAACAATAACAACAACAACAAGAAAATAAAACTAACTAAAAAACAGTAACAAAAACTGCAGCAACTATTGCTTTTTACAACTACCAACTACCAACTACAACTGCTGCTGGTAAGTTTATTTTCGTATAAAAAAATAAAAAAAAATTTTTTTTCTTTTCAAAAAAATGTTTAAAAAAATGTTGAAAAACTTTTGAAAAACTACATTCGAAATACATAGTCATAGTAGTAGTAAAAAATAACTGTAAAAAACAAGCAAAACATTGTACATGTTCATGCATGGTAATTTGTGAACAAAAGGCAAAACAAACTTCATGTTCTTCTTTTGAGAAACAAAAACAAAAAAAAAAAAAGAGAGAGACAAACAGAAACAGTAGCGTATACCATGCACCATACACAGGCAAATCGAACAAACAATTCTTTGTTGTATGGCTGAGGGACATAAACACAGAAAGAATAGTTTTGTAATAGAGCTTTAACAACAACAATAACAACAACTAAAGTAACAGTAACTGCTTTAAGCAAATGTACAAAAACGAAAAAATATTGTGTACAATTTTTTAAGTCCTAAAGGGGGGCATAGTTCTTTAAAATAAAAAGATTTTGAGAGGAAGTCGCCCAAAGAAATATTTCTTTTTTCTATTTCCTTTAGTTCGAAATGCCAGAGCTGGGTTTAGAATCATGGCCTCACTTTTAATAAACTAACACATTACTATTCGACTATGGTGACTACATAATGGCCCCTCCTAAAAGTTGGAGTAGCCTCCAAATTGCGCCATACATTCATATTAGTCAGGCTCATTGCGAAGCAGTTCTGAAATATAAATGATCCGCCAAATAACTTTTTTTTTTGAAAATGCTTTAAAAAAAAACCAACTGAATATTTTCTCAAATTTCTTTTTTTATTTGAAAGCACAATCCTTCCGGTTAATACTGGAAAATAATTTCATTCAAATGGCTGCCTCGGCTGGCCATGCAGTAGCCTACACCAGAAGATGCCGATTTTGGCAAAAAAAAAAAAATCTTTTCAGATGAAGCTCATTTAGATCTTGGCGGGTATGTAAACAAGCAAAATTGTCGCATTTGGGGCACAGAAAAAAAAGTTATTTGGCGGACCCTTTACTTATGCTCTATTGGCTTTGTTGAAATGTTTGAGCTGGGTTTGGAACCACGGGCTTTTGTCTAATACGCCAACGCACTACCTACTTGACTACTAACCTAGCTAGCTGCTTAAAAATTCTTTAGAGGATTAGAGATCGTTTCGAAAAGTAGGGAATTGCCTGTGTTATAAAATTTTGGTTTGTGTCTGGGGTTATCAAACTACCAAACTAGCTTCCTATCTTAAAAGTTTCTGGAGGATCGAAGATGTTTTCCAAAAGCAGGGAATTGTCGCTATGTTGCCCGTGTTAATCACTTTTGGTTTGTGTCTTGGATTCTAAACTACTAAACTAACTTCATATCTTAAGATTTTCTGGAAGATTAGAGATCGTTTCTAAAAGTAGGGAATTGCTCGTGTTATTAAATTTGGTTTGCGTCTTGGGTTATCAAACTACCAAACTAGCTTCCTATCTTAAAAGTTGCTAGATGATCGAAATTGTTTTCTAAAAGTAAGGAATTATCACTGTTTTGCTAGTGTTAAATATTTTTGGTTTGTGCTTTGGCCTCTTAAATTAAAAAAAAAAACAAAACTAGCTGACTACGTAAGAATTCTCTAAAGGATCAGAAAACGTTTCTAAAATTAGGGAATTGTTGCTAGGTTGCCGACGTTAATAATTGTGGTTTGTGTCTTGGGTTATCAACTTACCAAACTAGCTTCCTACTTAACAATTCTTAAGAGGATTCAGAGAACGTTGTTAAATGTACAGAATGGGCGCTATGTTACATACATATATCCATACGTAACATAGTTGATCATTACAACCCTTCAGTCAGGATTGCAACCTAGCATCTCACACCACTTGTGTTGTGTGTGCTAATTTTATAGATGTGTGGCGGAACCTACAGTTTAAAGTCGACTCCGAATGACTAGTTTTTGGGATATGTTTCTATGGCAATTTTATTTTCTCCCACAGGGTTTTTTCCAGAAATTTGCTGAGAGAAAGTCACCGAAGAAATTTATTTTCCATATTCCGTTTTGTTCCAGATAACTGAACCGCGGCCTCATTTCTGATAAAACAACACACTACCTGCTAACTACGGCAACCTGTCGCTGTGCTGCCCGCGTTAATAGCTTTTTTGTCTTTTTTGTCTTGGGTTTTCAAACTAACAAACTAGCTTCCTATTTAAAGATTCTTAAGATGATCAGATATGGTTTCTAAAAGTAGGGAATTGTGTCTCGGTAGGACATGTTAAAAATTTTTTGGTTTGCGTCTTGGGTTCTCAAACTAACAAACAAGTTTCATATCTAAAAATTTTCTGGAGGATCCGAGGGAATTGTCACTGTATTAAATATTTTTGGTTTGTTATCAAACTACCAAACTAGCTATGTACTTAAAAATTCTCTAGAGGATTAGAGACAGTTTCTAAAAGTAGGTTGGTTTGTGTCTTGGGTTCCCATATTCGAACTTATCCTTACACTCGCGTTTGCTGCTTCAGATTTAAAAGAAAAGTAGGGAATTTTGTTTCGGTAGGACATGTTAAAAATTTTTTGGTTTGCGTTTTGGGTTCTCAAACTAAAAACAAGTTTCCTATCTCAAAATTTTCTGGAGGACCCGAGATGGTTTCTAAAAGTAAGGAATTGTCGCTGTGCTGTCCGCATTAAATATTTTTGGTTTGTTATCAAACTACCAAACTAGCTACGTACCTTAAAATTCTCTAGAGGATCAGAGACAGTTTATAAAAGTAGGTTGGTTTGTGTCTTGGGTTCCTATATTCCAATTTATCCTTACACTCTCATTTCTTTTGCTGCTTAAAATTGAAAAGAAAAGATTTTTGCTGCTAAAGGTTTAAAGCTTATTTCCTAGACTTTAAAATTTCTTGGATTTCTATTTTTATTTACAAATTTGGATAAGTTTTCCTTTGGTTTTCGATTTTAAAATTCCATGAAAAATAAATGACTTGAGAGAGCCCTTGTTGTTGTTGCAATTGTTACTTATAACCGTGTGGGCTTAATTTAATTTTCCAAGAAAAAAGAAAATCTTTTTCTTATCCTTTTGCAGTTACTACTGGTTTCATACTCCTTCCTCTCTCCTTCGTTTTTCTTCTTCACTTTGGCTGGCTACGGATTGCAAATCCTTAAGATTTATTTGTTACTGAATGTTTTTTTTCTTTTCTTTCCTTTCTTTTCTGGTGTTATTTTCTTTATAAAATTGTGTTTCTCTCTGTCTATTTTAATGTCCTTTAAGGACAATGCAAACAAATCTTGATTTTCGTGTGTGTTTTATTTGTTTTCTGTTCAAAGTGCACACACAGAGCGAGAGCGAGAGATAACCAAGAAAATTTATTGATTTTCAGTTTAACTTCAGTTTTCTTTTACTTCCCCTTCTCTGTTTTGTTTTTTTTTTTTGGTCTTGCTTGTCCTGTTGGTTGTCTATTGTGTTATCCTCTTTGTAGTTGTAGTTTTGTTGTTACACTTTAGTCCTTATATAGTAGCACTGCTATATGGCCGATTTAACCATTTCCTTTGTCCCTCTGTTTTTTGTGTACTTTTTTGTACACAAGCGTTGTAGTAAAACAGCTGATGTTGGCTTATTTTTGTCTTTCGCTTGGCTTAACCTTTTTTTCTTTGTATCATTTTATGTTGTTGTTGTTATTATCGTCCATGAAAAGGACATGTTTCTTTTTTTTTTTTTTTTTTTTTTTTTTTTTTTTTTTGTATAACACTGGCACTGCAAGGTTGGTTGGTTTTTTCTTCTTTTTTTCCATTTTACTGCCGCTTTTTGGCTTTGTGTTCTATATTTACAAGAAATTATTTCAAAACATTACTTTGCCTTACATTGGTTTACTTCCTGGCTATCACTCTGGCTTTGTTGAGTTTTTTTTCTTTCTTCTTTTTTTTTCGTATGTTGTTTTATGGTGCTGGCCTATGTTGTCTTTATCTTTCTTTAGCCATTGTCTCTGGTCATTGGAGATAAAATTCTTTTTTGGTTTTTTTTTGTTCTTCACTTAAAAAAAAATCATCATATTTGCGTTGGGGATTTTTTTCTCTGTATGTGCAGTTTAAGTGTATGCGAGCCATAGAAGTATAAAGATCTTTAAAGTTTTACTTTTTAGCTAAGAAAACATATGTATTTGTAAAGTTTTAAGCAATGAAACACTAACTATTCTCCGATAAAATTTCAATCATTAAAAACCTTGCAGATCTATAAGCGCTGCTCTGAATCTATGTTAGGTATCCTAATGATCCATCAATTCTACTGCACTGACAAACATCAAGATGTTAGTCGGTGTCCTTAAGAATAACTATCTGCCTAGTAAAGGGTCCGCTAAATAACTTTTTGTTTTTTTGAAAATGCTTTAAAATCGAAACTACTGAATATTTTCTCAAATTTCTTTTTTTATTTGAAAGTACAATCCTTCCGGTTAATAATGGATAATAATTTCATTCAAATGGCTGCCTCGGCTGGTCATGCAGTAGCCTACACGATCGGTCCAATTTTTAAGCACATTATCGATTGTGTGCAGCTGTATTTCAACAATGGCTTCACGAATATTGTCCTTTAAAGCATCAATTGTCTCTGGCTGTTGCCTAGCGTAACACTTATCTTTGACGGCACCCCACAAATAATAGTCCAATGGTGTCAAATCGCAGCTCCGAGGTGGCCAAACGTCATCAGCTCTGCGGCTGATAATGCGATCTTCAAAAACAGGGCGCAAAACATCGAGTGTAGCTTCGGCTGTGTGGCACGTAGCGCCGTCCTGTTGAAACCAAATGTTGCCAATATCCTCCTCTTCAATTTTTGTGAACAGAAATTCGTTCAACATGGCCCGATAACGATCGCCATTGACTGTAACGGCCACTCCTTGCTCATTTTCGAAGAAAAATGGCCCAATTATGCCTCCGGACCAAAATCCGCACCAAACAGTGACTGGTTTTGGATGCGGCGGCTTTTCAATGTATGCGTGCGGGTTTTCTGTGCCCCAAATTGCGACAATTTTGCTTGTTTACATACCCGCCAAGATCAAAATGAGCTCCATCTGAAAAGATGATTTTTTTTTTGCCAAAATCGGCATCTTCTGGTGTAGGCTACTGCATGGCCAGCCGAGACAGCCATTTGAATGGAATTATTTTCCATTATTAACCGGAAGGATTGTACTTTCAAATAAAAAAAAGAAATTTGAGAAAATATTCAGTAGTTTTTTCTTTAAAGCATTTTCAAAACAAAAAAAGTTATTTGGCGGACCCTTTACTTGAGGTGCACCATGCTCGCATAGTTTCCAAGCTGATTCAACACACCTAAATGCTTTGCGTTCTTTCATTCAGCGATTCTTCCACTTTTTGTATTTAAACAAAACAAGGTTTGAAGTCGCCGTGGTCAGGTAGGTAGTGTGTTGGTTTGTCAGACGTAAGGCCTCGGTTCAAACCCCAGGTCAGACATCTTCAACAAAACGAAAATATGAAAAAATATTTCTTCGGTGACTTCCTCTCAGCAGATTTCTGGCAAAAACTCTGTGGAAATAAATAAAATTGCCATGAAAAGTTTCTCAAAAAAATCTGTCGTTCAAAATTGACTTTAAACTGCAAGTCCCGCCGTCCTCATGTTTCAAATTAACAGACACAACATCAATGGTGTGAGAAGCTAGGCCGTAATCCTGACTGAAGGGTCGTAAGGTGTGTGTCTGCAATGTCATAAATTTTTTTAGTCGTTTGGTCAACCTATTGATGCCGTTATGTGTGGATATAACATCGTTCGAATGTTCACAATTGGTTAACTGGGCAGAATCCAATTTTCCATGACTACAGCGCATAAATCAAGCTGAATTTGATCGATGTTATGGATACAGTTGGCTTTAAAACCCGCTGTGATTTGTGGATTATACACTTACTCATGTTAGTTAAGAAAACCCCACTAGCTAAGCAAATTCTGCCACCTAGACTTGGTATTCAAAAATGCCCACAAATCGCTCGTGCAAAATATCCGAAGTGATACGTAGCGTAGCGTCCTGTTGAAACTACATATCAGACTAAAAGAAGTTGGTAATAATCGAACTATAATGCCCGCCGTTAAAAGAGATGGCCTGGCTTTTTCATCCTGGTCTTCATTTGCAATTAAGTCACCTGATAGTGTTGTGAGAAGCTAGGCCGGAATCCTGATTGAAGGGTTGTAATGGTCAATTATGTATGTATGTATCAGAGGTCAGCAGTGAGTATTCAAAATATATTCGAATCATACTTATAATTTCTGATACTTATACGCATTCATACTTATTTTAATGTCATACTCTTACTAGTCATACTCAAAGTTTGAAATACTCATGGTACTCGTATTAACAATACGCATGATTTTATTGGTTTCGACTCTCCATGACTCATCGTATACACGAATCACAAAATAAGTATGATTCGCGTACGAACAATGTTGTACTGAGTACGAATGAATCAAAGTAGTTCGATTTCAATACTGTTGACTCATTTATACTCAAAATTTCATGAATACTTATGAGCAGCGAAAAAGCGATTCATTGCTGATCTCTGGTATGTATGTATAGTGTTAAGAAAATTTCATCTTGTGTGTAACCTCTGATAGATCTGGTCATTATTATTACGTCCCTAGAATTCGTCTCCACAGGTCGTACAAGTTATCTATACGGATGTCATTACACGCATGAACAATAGGGCCACACAAGCCTGCAGCCAACTACACAAGCAAAGTATGCAACAGCCGTTGTATATCGTGGTGCACTAAACTGAACATTTTTAACAACGCTGTATAAAGTTAGTGATGCAGGAGGGATGTGAACACTGAAATGTAACTCGAACTTGGTATAGACCAGGTCTCTTTTAACCACTCAGACTGAGAAGAATCCAAATGCTAATTGCAATCAAAAATACCCAACTCTGGGCTTGATCTGGGCAGACTCTTAATTGAAATCGAAACTTAGTAAACGAGATTGGAGAGGATTCAACCATATGCTGCTCAGACTTTCGCCCGAAGTAACCAAAAATACAACTGACTGAGTATCTCAGGGCAGCCTTCGTAGGAGATATCAAAGCTACACTTGTTGTCGACAGCTGGAAGTAAAGAGATTGAGCTGAAGCCACTTTGAGTGCATAAAAGGAAATGGAGAACAATTGTTGAGACTCTAAGCTTCTTATCCAATTATTGGGACCTAATGATAGGTAGTCCTTCATACACTCTTTAGACAGCATTATGCTTGCTTAAGAAATCACGAAATCCAATTGATCTGTTCCTCAGAAGGGTTTACCAAATACATCAATCGATGAAATGTAATCCAGGAGGAACAAAACTATATCCATGTGGTCCTTCAATACGATTATAGAGCTGTAGACAGGCCTCTGTTGAGTTTAAATCAAATGTCCACAAAATCAAATGTCCACAGTTTAAATCAAATGTTCCACCTTCCTATAACCTATTTTCCTAAACCTGCACAATGCACTGCATGAGTAGGGGCCATCCCCTGAGTGCTGGTTTTACAAAAAAAAAAATAAGTTTCGGTTTGACTAATACGTTCCTTGTGTTAAAATCCAGAAGAGTTATTGTCTCTAGGCAGGCATAAATGAGTGGCAAACGTATCTCTTTGCATATGGGGCCTCTTTTGTTTCATTGGAAATGCTCTTAGTAATGAAAAAACCTTTTGAAAATCTTAAATATTCTCTCTTGCTTATACTCTTTTTCTTCCATTCTATTAAATTATTGGATGGAGTTCAGATGGTGATGTAACAAGAATTCGTTTACATGGTCATCTTCATTTAGGGCTCAGATAGTTATGATTTATCAAACAGTTTGTAAAGGGGAAGGGTTATCAGAATATTGTCAATTTGAATTTTATTTCCTCTTTTTCCCAACATTACAAAAATTTTTTGTAAAAATTCTTGAAATTCTTGGCATTTAGTTTCCTGTTTAATATGCTGACATGTGTTAAGAATTTTTGCCAAATATTTTTGAAATATTTAAAAAAAACACATTGTTTCCTTCTCTTTTTATTTTTTTTTTGATGATTATTTTTGGGTGTCATATCAAATATTTTTAAATTTTTTTCTTCTTTTTTTTTACTGTTCTTTTCAAATTACAACAATTTCATAATGTCTGGTTTGCAATGCAAAAGTTTTTAACACATTCTCCAAAACTGTAATACCCCTCCTTCCCCCCCCTCTTCGCTTTCCGAGAAATGAAATAAAAACTTTTTCTACTATTCCAGTGTACTCAAATAGTTGTTTAATTGTTACAGAGAGAGATAGAGACTGGGAGAAAGGGGGGACTGATAATTTTACTTAAAATTTATGTCACAAATAACCCAGTTAAACATTTGATGAGAACTTTCAAATAGGTCTGAGGAGTATCCAGAAGAAATAATGTACCAGCGTGACCTGGAAATTAAGGCTTGTTGTGACAAATACCACAGCTTGTCTGCCAATTAATCGAAAAAATAGCTTCCTGTACATAATAAAGGTGTCTATGCAGGGGTACTGCGCAGAGCCTTCATAATCTGTAAAGCAACAGATCTTAGTTTATCAGGAATATATAAGCTTCACATAGTATATAGATAACCATCAAAAAAATTGAGCATACCGCCCCACGATAAAGTCCCCATCTTGCATCAGTAGACGCTGCCAGTTGCTCTGCTTACCTTACCTTCTCAATAATGTTGCCTCCCCAACTCAACTTAAAGTAAAAAATGAGACGTATTTAACTCTGGGGCTCCCAAGCCTTGATAACAATTTGAGAAGAATTTTAATATTTTTGTAATGCATTTATACAATTTGCCGTAAATTTAGATAATTTTGTAATGCATTTCTACAATTTGAGGAGAATTTAAATAATTTTACGATGCATTTCTACAATTTGATGTAAATTTTAATAATTTTTTGATGCATTTCTACAATTTGAGGAGAATTTTAATACTTTTAAGATGCATTTCTACAATTTGAGGAGAATTTAAATAATTTTATGATGCATTTCTACAATTTGATGTAAATTTTAATAATTTTTTGATGCATTTCTACAATTTGAGAAGAATTTAAATACTTTTACCATGCATTTCTACAATTTGATGGGAATTTTAATATTTTTTGGGGAAGCATTTCTACAATTTGACGTAAATTTTAATAATTTTCTGATGGATTTCTATAATTTGAGGAGAATTTAAATATTTTTTCATGTATTTCTATAATTTGAGGAGAATTTAAATATTATTGCGATGCATTTGTGTTATTTGAGGATAAATTTTAACATTTGTATGAATGAAACATTTCTTCAAACAATTTCTAAAACTGCTTACTGGGTTATGTGTCGTTTATCACTGAGTATAATAATTCGTCTATTGGTATATGAAATGACAAAAATTTTATGCTCTGCATACTTTAAATATTTTACACCCAAAGAGATAGACGTATGCATATGTACATATGCATACATACATGGAAATGGAGTGATAGAGTTATATAAAGAATCCACTCGTATAAGTATGTGAATATTTGTTATTTGCAGAGAAGTTTTTAATATCGCATACACACTACCAGACGATGTAGTTAAACACCATATGCACTCGGTAATAAAATAAACTTCGAATATTTTTTGGAGAATTTTATAACCAAATAAACTGAAAAAGTAAGAGAGAATTTTGTGAGATAAAAAATACACAAACTTTAGTTTGTTATTTAAAAATTTCTTGCTTGCTTGAGATAAAAAAGAAAACGAAACTTTTGTTTTGAAAATTTCAAATAAATTTAGTTTTGCCGTCAGACTCTTCTCGTAACACATTTCAAATATAAAATATTTTGAAACATACAATAAAATAAAAAATAAGAAAAGAAAAATAAGAAAGAAAAGAAAGAAATATAGTCAATTTGTATAAATTATTTCCATTACATTACATTTTCTCATTTATTTCTAAACATTTTTCTCTTTTTTTGCTTTTTTTGCTTATTTTCCTAACAATATGTTGTGAGAGTACTTTGTTTCAAATTTTTATGTAAATTTAGTTTATATTACATATTTTTTCAAACAAACTTCTCTCTTTCTCACCCTCTCTCTCTATCTCATTGCAAAAGTTTCCTTTTTTTTGTGAAACAACACAATAAAAGTTTTCCTTTCATATTGATTAAGCTAAATTTGCTAAATATTTATTTAAGTTGTTATTATTGTTGTGTTTGTAATTTAATTTGAAAGTTTTTTTTGCCTTTTTTATTCGAAATTAAAATAATTTCGCAGTAAATATAAACAATTCTGATGTAAAAAAGTTTTAAAAATAATTCTAATTTAAATGAAAAATCCTTAAATATTCAAAGGTTTTGTAATACGAATATATTTTTATGCTTGAAGGCGTATGATTGATATTAATTAAGAGGTTGTTTGACAAAAACGTGCATAACTTTTGATATAAACAAGCTGTTTTAAAAATTTTAAATGATTTTTAAAGCTTAATATATATTTATAGTGAAATAATACTACATTACAATAAAGTTAAGTAAATGAAGGCAAAAGTAGTTTAAATTGAATAGTGGGATGAAATATTCCATCAAACTTTTTTTATTGTTTTGAATGCGGTTTCCTTCAACCAAATTTTTAGTTCATAAGGTTCGTTTTTCTTTTGAAGTAAAGGCAGCAAATAGGATACTAAATAGTGTATTAACAACAGGCAAACTTAGCACTAATTTTCCCTAAGCAATCATAGGTAAACAGGCTACCCTAATTAACACTATAGCCCTTAGCAGTCTTCTGGCAAAAACTCTGAAGGTAAAATAAAATTCGCACGCAAAGTTTCCCTAAAATCTGCCACTCGAAATCGAGTTTATACTGTCTGGTTTCGCCACACATGGATAAAATTGATACACACATTATACGCGGTGTTAGGAGCTTGATTTTAATCCTGACTAATGGATTGTAATGATCGATTATGTCAGTGGTAGACTTAAAAGGGCACTTTCCATCATTTTCTAGCGTTGTTTACTTTTAGTTCAAATGGTTGGCTTGCTACATAGGTGAGGAAAAAATGTCAGTTTTCAAGGAACACATACATTCTACAGCATTTGCGCTTGAAAACAGATTTTGGGGTATTTCCCCCATTATGATGCATACATACATACATAATTGGTCATTACAACCCTTCAGTCAGGATTACGACCTAGTTTCTCACACCACTTATGTTGTTTGGTTAATTTTATACATGAGTGGCGGGACTTACAGTTTAAAGTCGACTCCGAACGACAGATTTTTGAAAAACTTTTCATGTCAAATTTATTTACTCTCAGAGTTTTTGCCAGAAATCTGCTGAGAGGAAGTCGCCGAAGAAATACTTTTCGTATTTTATTTTGATGTCTGTTCTGGGGCTCGAACCCTGGCTTTTCGCCTAGTAAGCCAACACACTACCTACTAGACCACGGCGCCTTCCGCCATAATGATGCCTGAGGCTAATTTTTAAAGCAGGAATCATATTGAGATTCAGACTCCTTACTTTTTGGGTCAGAATTGAATACGTTGTGGGTTTTGCTTGCTTTAAATAGTGTTAAGAGTAGATTTCCGTTTTAACTGGTTTACTATTCCCTGATATTAGCTTGTTTATAGCTCTGTCCCTTAGTTGCCATGTTCGTAACAGATTGGTTTTCATTTAATTTTGGCTTTGCTTTTCGGAAGCTTGCTGGCTATGCAAGATTTTTCCAAAGGATGCACTGCTTGCAGAAGAGCTTGTCTATGCTATTTGAGAAATAATCAAATAAATAATTTTCTAACCATTGTTACGATTGACGTTATGTTAGCTACCTACTGTAACAATGGAAAAATAATGGCATATTTAGAGTCACTGCATGTAGCTTCCTACTGGCCCAGAAGTTTACTTATGCTGCTTGCCCCAAGTTTTTTTACCTACAATACATGCTAAAACCAATTGTGAATTATAAAAATCATGAATTTATATTTCATAATCTACGACTGTATTCTAGGTACTTACTATGTAAATAACCTAAAAGTATGCTTTAATTTTTTTTGATCATTTTAAATTTAAGCTGCTATTTAGATTATTTTTAGTTAAAATGTTTTCAATAGAATACTATGTTGCATTTAATGCGCTTTTTATTTTATGCTCAAAGCATAATTAATTTGATATTTCAAATAGAATATAAAAGGGATTAAATTAATGCCTATAAATAGGCAATTAGTATTCATAGAGATTTAAATATTACAACAGTTTTTATTAAACAAAGAAATGTAAAATCAAACGAATGTAGAAAAAACACATTTGCAAATAAATTGCTGGAAAAACAAATAAAGTTTTAGAAATGCATGTGATACATATTAAATTAAAAAACTGTATTTAGGGATGATAAATTATAGAGGGTTTTTAGGCGTTACAAAAATATTTAAAATTAAAGAGTTATATTTGGCGTATACCTTTCTTCATCTTCATCTGTCCCTAATGCAATTTGTGCGCAAACAAAGCATTGTAATATTAGACAACTAATGATCAGATCAGATCATAGTTAGACTTCTGTAGCAAGTCTTCTTGGGAAAACTGTACAAACTGGGAGAGCAGTATATATACGCTCTCTTAAGAGTATTAACTTAAATAAGCTGACTGAAAGGAGTGTATTCACTTTTGTTTAGCAATTTCTTATAATTTATTTTCATTTGTTTCTGCTCCTAAAAGTATGTAATTATATTAAACAAATTTTTTTCGTTTGCCTTAAAAGCCTTTTTATTAAAAAAGTAAACGTTACAAATCTATTAAACAATTAAAAAAGTTGTCATTTACTTATAAAAGACTTTATGTTACATGACTATGTGAAACCTGTTGTAAAATGTTTTTCACTGCATACCTTTAGGCTTAAAAGCATGGCAAATAAAATAGAGCATAAACTTTATTAAACATTTTAGAAACAAAAAAGAAGTTGTTTTTTGTATTACTCAACTATGTTTTCTATAGTTTTTGTTACGTTAACAATCGTTAATTAATTTTCTACAACTTCAGCCTGTTAAAGGTTTCAGCTTGATAGTATGCTTCATTTTTTTTCTTTGGTCTCGTTTTCTATTGGAAAAAAAGAGAAGGCTTTTGCGTGAAAAACTTTTGCTATTAAATTTCACTTTAAACATCAGTTATAAAAATTACAAGAGAACACACACACGCCAACATATGTATGTATGTACTGCATGTATCTTTTTAACAGCGCCTGTTGGATATGCAACAGTAGAAAAAAAATAATGTTTCATTTGATTTTATTGTTACAAAGTTTTAATAATAATTTCCAATTTTTTTTTCTACCAGTTTTTCTGTTCTGTTTTTAGTTCCGGGCAAAATTTTCTAACAGCTGATGTTGCATATGCATGTAAAGAAAGAAAAAAAAACACAAATAGAAAGGGGGTGACAGGGAGAGAGAAAGTTTTAAAAATCCAATTAGTGCACTTTTGGTGTCTCACACACTCTCACCAACATCATCATTATCATCATCATCATCATCGTCATCATTATTGTTATTATTATTCTATGCTACACACTATTATGTGTGGCAAAGGCAAATTGTTAGTCACTCGTATTTCCTTTACAACTAGTTTTTCAATAGACTGTATGGCTGAAAGAGAAAAGTTACAATTTCAATAATCTTGCATCTCTTTCCCGCAAACACACACACACACATACACACCTACCACGTACATAATTACGCTTATATGCATGGCATGTTAAATTCATGCTCTTGCACATATTTTCAATGCCCTCCGGCTATTTGGTGTAATTACTCATGTTTTTCTGTTTTTAATCTGCACCCGCTTGGATGGTAGTCAGGGTAGGAGATGAAAGGCCACCAGTGCTAGAGTCTTAAATATAGAATTGGAGGCCACTGGAATTTATCACTCCACTATGATTTATAAAGGTTTGCATAAGATTTCACGATGGATCCTACTTTCATTGCCTAGGGCCTTCTATATATTTCAAGCTGATCTTTCAATTCTTGTATAAATAGCCTCCAAAACTCATACCACGTCCGATGCCCTTCGATTGGACCTTCCATTAAGCTCTTTCTATCCTTAAGTAAACCAAAGTACGTGTAATATATCTCGAAGCCTTTTATTCGTTTTGAAGGATATAATGATGCCTTTATGTGTGGAATATAAGTTAGGTCTCAGTGGTAGCTCTGATTTCACAAAGCTCACTTGAGCACGCATAGCGGCCCGTTGTGATGCCACGGGTGAACGCAGTCCCTGTACTGACCAAGCAGGACTCCTCATTGACCCAGGATAGCTTGGCGTCCCAAGAGAATTTCCATGCAATGTCCAACTTGACCGAGGCAAGTGACATATCCAGTTCAATTGAAGAGGATTCCGGAAGGAGCGGACTACCTCTGGCAAGCTCGACGGCCCTATAGTTTCCCGGAATGTTACTGTGCCCGGGGACCCACACCAGTGAGACACTGGTGAAGCACCCAGAAAGAAGGTCGAGACAGCGGCGACATTCCCTAACGATCCTAGAGTTATCCTCGAAACACGATAGAGATCTTATCGCGGCCTGACTATCAGAAAAGACCGAGATACGAGTGAAAGGAGCACCGTTGACAAGGATCCATTGAGCGGCCCGGTAAATTGCCGTTACTTTCACCTGAAACACGCTGCATTAGTCCGGCAGACGTAGAGAAATGTTCAGTTCCAGTTTCCCAGAGTAGACACCGCTTCCAACCCCATTATAGAGTTTAGAGCCGAGCCGTCGGTGTATATATCCAGGCCTTGGGGGAGGGACAACCGTATTAGGATTCCAGTCGTCCCTACTCGGAATCAGAGAGTCCCTATCGAGACAATATTCAGCAGGGCGATTGTCGATGTTCGCGGGGGCCACTGGATCAACCTCCAAAATAGTGGAGTGACCAGCAGGTACAATGTGCCAACGAGACAGGTCAATAAGTCTAGTCGCAGCAAACTTAGCCGCCTGCTTAGCGAGAAGCATAGTAGGAAGCCAGTTGAACATTGCGGATAAGGCTTTCGTGGGGGTGGTGCGCAGAGCGCCAGTAGACCTTCTGACCTTGTCAAGAAGTGTTGTTGATGTTGTATTGTCTGTCCAGAGCAGTCCACCAGAAAGCAACACCGTATAAGAGGTTGGGTTCGATGGAATATAAAATCATTCAAATGTTCACCTTGGCTTGTCTAGGTGGAGCACAATCGAAATTCCCAATTTTCCATGATTCTGTCTTATAAATCAGGCTGTATTTGAACAACGGCTTGGATTACATTTTCTCATATGAAAACTCTACAAAAAAATCTAACGTTTTCATATCGTAGACTCTCGATAGTTGGTACACATCATCTCCATTTGAGATGATCTTGCCTTCTAATCGCTTCTGCAGAATATTCAATATGACATGAGCTGCTGTGTGGACATAACTCCATCTTATTGAAACATCAGAAAGTTGGTGTTCAATTCATTAAATTCAAACCAATACAGCAGCGTAATCATCGAACTATACTGCTCGCCATTTAAAGTGATGACCTGGCCAATGTCGTTGTCAAATAAATATGAACCATCACACCAAAATTTGCACCAAACAGTAACTTCTTTAGGTGGAATTGGACAGTCTGAGGTCTCATTGTATTAGTATCATTCCAATTTTATTTGTGCACGTATCTATTCATCTAGAAATGGTCCTCATTGTTGAAGATAATTCTTTGTCATTCGCTCCAGAAGTTCTTTCTCTAAGACACTTAATTTGCTTTAAGCTCCCAAGTCAGTTCAATTTTATACGGATCCAGGTCAAAATTCGCTTAGTGGTGGTCTGCAAAAGATCGAGTTCTTGTGGGCAACGCGAAATCGCAAAAGTAAAAAGTTCTAAAAATAATTCTAATTTAAATGAAAAATCCTAAAATATTCAAAGGTTTTTGTAATTCGAGTATATTTTTATGCATGAAGGCGTATGATTGATATTAATTAAGAGGTTGTTTGACAAAAACGTGCATAACTTTCGATGTAAAAGAGCTTTTTTACAAATTTTAATTGATTTTTAAACCTGAATATTTTCTTTTTATAGTGAAATAATACTATAAGTATATAAAGTTAAGTAAATGAAGGCAAAAGTAGTTTAAAGTGAATAGTTGGATGAAAAATTCCATCAAAATTTTATTTATTGTTTTGAATGTCAATTCTTTCGATTTCTTTTTTGTCCACAACATTCGTTTTTCTTTTGCATTAAAGGTTGCAAATGTGATAATAAATCGTGTATTCAAAACAGGCAAACTTAGTGCTAATTTTCCCTAAGCAAGCATATGTAAATAGGATACCCTAATTAACACTATGGCCCTTAGCGGTATTGTGGCAAAAACTCTGATGGTAAAATAAAATTGCCATGAAAAGTTTCTCAAAAATCTGGCACTCGGAATCGCGAAATCGATTTAATCGGATTCTACTGAAACTCTCTTCTCATGCACAGTGGCCATGTACTGGTACTGCTGGTGGTCGCTCTTTTGCTGTACCAGAGCACTCGAATTTATTCACTACTTTGCGAATAATTTTCTCAATTATGACGAACGTAAAATGGCCAACAAAATGAGTCATACGTAGCCCGATTAGAACACCCACTATGATAAAACAATTTTTTTATTTGCCTCCATGGTGATTTGGCAAAACAGTTTGAATAAATGACAAGTAATTTGACAGATGTAAGCCTAACAAGATGGCCGTTACCAAATGTCCCTACTGGAAGACCTTACCGGTATATCAGATAAGCTACAGAGCAAACAATTTGCTCTTGTAGCAAAATTTCATCTTCTAATCTTAAAAAATTAAGTTCTGGTGGGCCGTCAAAGTAAGGTGTGTCTAGTCGATAATAGAGTGAAGCCAAGTGGGTCTTATTTAGATCCGTAACTTGATGATAATATTTGACTCTGAAGTTTCTTGATTAAGAAATGATTTTATGGTGAAATCGTGCTATAAGTGACCCTCGGTCCATTAAATTTTGTACCTCAGACTTCATTTGAATCAATGGATGTCTAACATGGTGTCCTTTCATAAGAGAAATTGTAAGCCATTGTTCCTGCAACGTATTCATTTGGTTTAGTATACCCTGTAGTGTCGTTCTAGATCGCCTATACCTCTCCTACTTTCTTTTGTCTTCTTATTTATTTTCTAATTTTATTTTTTTTTTCATTTATTTTCCCAAAGCCTCTGCGTAGTTACAACACCACTCTGTGTAATAAAAATTTATTCATGTTTTAACATGCAGCACTGTTTTTGCCACTAATTAGCCAATAATATAACACGTTTTTAGGGGTAATTAGATGAATAACAACAACAGTAACAAAAACAACAACAACAACTGGTAGCAGTTGTAGCATCAGCTATAAATAGTAAGCAATCCAAACGGTATTGATTAGTTTCACAACAATGTTGTGTGTTGTGTGCATTACATTACAGGGGAGCAGCGCTATGGAAAGGGCGAGAGTACTTTTTTTATATTAAATTTTGTTGCATACATTTAGGCAAAGTAGACACATAAAAAGAAATTATACAATAAATTCTCATAGAATTTTATTTATGTGTGCGTGTTGCTTACCAAGGGCTCTACAAATTTGTTGTGATTTTGTGAGTGCAAAGGAAAATAGGGGGTGAATAAAAATTCCACAAGATTTGTTGGAAATTAAATTGGAAAATGTATGCTAAATTAGGTTTTAGGACGGAATTTGTATTTTTAATGAATGAATTTATACGAAAATGTTTTCAAACTAATTGTCCCCGTATTGCTGCCTTTTTAAAAGAAATTTTAGTTTTTCGTCAATATTGTAAAGGCATTTCAACGCCAATAGAGTTCCTCCTAGTGCCCTTATAATAATCCTGGTGTTGTTTATTGGAAAAATCTATACTCTTCAACACCTTAACCGATTTTCTTCATGCTTAGAAAGAATTCTGTGCTATTTGTTAAAAAATTTTGATTGAATATACAATATTTGCTGCCTACTTTAAGGAAGGATTTACCAGCTTCAGTATTTAAATTTAATTCCCTCTTGTAAAAGATTTAAATACATGGGTTTTCTTCATTTACTGATTAGTTTTTTAAGAATTAATCGCTTATGTTCACTCTCTTAGCAGCAATTAATACAATTTACAGCCTACTTCAAGGTGTTTGCTCCGTGCGTATAATTAAATTTGACTTACTTAATGATAAATCCAGCATTTATTTACAGATTATCACCTGTTATGTTTTTAAAGAATTTTATGTAGTTTTCTTATTTTTCTTGTAAAATGCAAACCTTATTGCCTACTTTAAGGAGCTGTACCGGCTCCCTTTCACTTATATTTAACCCTAACTTACTATTAAGCCATGTATTTTATCTAATCATTATTCCAGTTTCATATTTACAAAGAATGCTGTGCTATTTTCACCATTTTCTTGGCATACATATGTAAATTTTGCTGCATACTTTAAGGAGCTATTTTTTATTTTATTATTAAATTGAATTATTATTGCCTAATTACGGGCTTAGTTTCAGATTTCAATTTGCTTATTTTTTTGACAAGTTACAAATTTGGTGCCTACTTTAAGGAATTATTTTTATATTTAACCTTCAATTATCGAAAAGCCCTATGTTTAGTATCAAACTTACGGCTTAGTAACATAGTTCTCCGTTATTTTCTTATTTTATTCTTGATATTTGCTTTATTTTCTAATAATTCCATATAATTGCGCATATATCAAGAGGTTATAGCCGTCCTTACGTGTACTCACTTATTGACCTTCTTAATTTCAAGCAAATTGTTTTCCTTATTATGAAATTTCTTGTTAAATTGTAGTTAATTGGCAAAAAGAAAAGAAAAAAAGAATTAATTCTCTGCACTTAATTAATCATTAGAAATGCAAAAAGGGATTTTCTTTAACGCCTTAAAAGCTGCAAAACCTTAATATGAAAAAAGAAAAGAATGAAACATAAGTGCTAATATTGTTAATTAAAGCCTATAATTAGGGAAAAAAATGTTGAAAGTGTAAATACTAATTAATGAATACATTTCCTTAAAGTAGGCAAACATTTTTAGAAGCTTAGTGGCCCAGTTAGTGGGAATACCTCGGAGGTCTACTAAGCGCAACTTGATCAGGTGGATTTACGGATAAGTCTGCTTTATTATTACTGGAGCGTTGCATACCACACCTAGTCACCGTAGATGATAATTTTTCGCCTCTACCAATTAGTCTACCTCTGTAACAGCAGCAGCTAATTTCAATCCATATCTAGGGGCGACTGGACAATGGCACAGACCGAATATCGGTCAGCCAAGAAGCCTGCCATATCTGAGAACCTTCACGAACGTCGATATCGAATCATTGCAGTGTCTTTTGGGCTGTGATGATCATTAAGAATGTCAATATGTCTGGAAAATATATTTTCTGGTAGCCAGGCAACTGAGTTTAAACATAATAAACCCTACGTCGGTCGACGGATGCTATGAGGCTCTCAATGAGATTGCAGAGCAGATCTATTTGCGTATTACACGGGCATCGGCGCATATTGGTATTTCGAGTAACTAGAGATCGAAGTCGCCGTAATCTAGTAGGTTGTGTGTTGGCTTATTAGACGTAACGCCAGGGTTCGAGCCCCAGGCCAGACATCAAACAAAATACAAAAACGGCGACTTCCTCTCAGCAAATTTATGGCAAAAACTGAGAGTAAATAAAATTTGCCATGAAAAGTTTCTCAAGAATCTATCGTTCGGAGTCGACTTTAAAAACTGTAGGTCCCACAACTCATGTATAAAAATTAACACACACAACATAACGGGTGTGAGAAACTAGGTCGTAATCTTGACTGAAGGGTTGTAATGACCAATTATGTAGAGATCGAAATAATTGGCGAGATATGGAGTCATTGCTGGCCATTGCATTCTATGAGCTCAAGCGAGTTGCATAAATCTATATGATTCAAGACTTCTGAAGGAGCTGTATGTTTACGAGAAGCGTACACGCTCTTCGTTATGTCAATGAGAAGCATACACCTGGGCTCCTTCTATGTATATAATTTGACTCATTTGTTAACGTTAAGAATTAGGGGGGGGGAGTGTAAAGACTATCATAAGAAGCTCCGGATACATAACATATACATAATTGGCCATTGTAACCATTCAGTCAGGATTACGGCCTAGCTTCTCACACCACTCATATTGTATGTATTAATTTTATACACGAGTGGCGGGACCTACAGTTTAAAGTCGACTCCGAACGACAGATTTTTGAGGAACTTTTCATGGCAATTTTATTTACTCTCAGGGTTTTTGCCAGAAATCTGCTGAGAGGAAGTAGCCGAAGAAAAATTTTTCATATTTCGTTTTGATGTCTGACCTGGGGTTTGAACCGCGGGCTTACATCCTATAAGCCAACGCACTACCTACTAGACTACGGCGGCTTTTACGGATAGTCTCTTGAAAAACGATATTAAGAAACCTTAGTTGAAATGTGCCAACGCTTGCTATAAATGCTTGAAAATGAAAAGAAAAAACTCCTAAAACTAGGCTACATTATTTTTTTTTTTGAAAATGCTTTTTTTAATTCATACTTTTCTTACCATATTTTCCTTTCGTTTTCAATTTTCAAAATTAAGAGTCTTGTTTAAAACAGAAAACGATGAGAATTGGCGGGAGGGGGGTGTAAAGACTATCATCAGAAGTTCCGTATAGTTGCTTGAGAAACGATATTCTGACACCTTAGTTAAAATGTGCAAATGCTACCTATACACACCTGAAAATGGGAAGAAAAAAAGAAAAGATTTTGAAAAAATCTCCTAAAACTAGGCTACATTATTTTTTTGTTTTCAAAAATGTTACTTTAATTCAAACTTTTCTTACCATTTTTTCCTTTCATTTTGAATTTTTAAAATTAAAAGTCTTGTTTAAAACAGAAAACAAATTTTTTTTTGTTGCATTTTCCCATAAAAATATCATTTATGCTGTTAATACCCTAAAGGGTTAATTAAGCTCTTATACTTCATATACTTTTACTTACTTATTTAACATTACCAAGCAGCCAAAGCAACCAGCCATTCACTCATGTGTAATAAATTTAAAGGAGAGAGAGAGGGAGAGACAGAGGAATGCAAATAAAAACAAGAAAAACAACAACAATAAGAGAAATGACTACAGAAAAAAATTTACATCCTCTTTCAAAAGAAAAGTTTAAACTCAATTTAATATTTTTTTTCTGCTTTTTTTTGGTTACACATACGCCTTACACTTCTCGCCCTCTTTGTCTGTTTTATTTTTTTTTATATATAAACAGGCATGTGTATGTTGATGATGAGATTGTTAGTAAATGCTCAAATAAACAGACAGACAGACAGACAGACAGACAGTCATACACAATATGTTTAACATACTTCAACAATATGTTCAATATGACTATCAAAACTGTAGATGAACAAGAGTATCATCAAACAAATGGCAGAAAAAACGAACAAAATTTCCAACAACTCCCACATATTTTTGTTTCATCATCATGATGATGATCATCGTCAGTCATCATCATGGTTGTGATTGTCAGTATCATCAGCAGGCTCATCAACAAAATTGTTTTTACAACAGCAGCATATGTATAAGGGCACATAGACAAGAAGAAGAAAAAGGAATTGGATTCAATCCTTTTTTTCTGATGGTGTTTTTTTTCTGGTTTTTATTTAAACTCAACCTCGTTTTTGAGGCTGTCAGTTTATAAGTTTTTTTTTTGGTTCGTTTTTTGTTTTTATTTTTTTGTGATCCTTTTTTAACCAACATAATTATGATGTTGTTGCTAAAGTTGTTGCCTGCTGCCTACTGCCTGCTACTGCAGTTGTTAAACAACAAAAGGCCTGTTATAATGAAAAACTCTTTCTCTCTTTAACCACATTTACTCATACACACATATACACATGCCTTCACACACACACACACAAACAATAGCAATTTTTTTGAAAAAGTTGAAATGAAAAGTTTTTTGAAAATGTTCATCAAAAAAAAAAAAAATGGAAAAAAATCTACGAAAAGTTGTGTAAATTGTTTTTACTGTTCAAAAATTTCTGTTTTTTTTTTCTTGCTTTTTCCATAATACTCTGGGAGGTTTGATTGCTTCAAAAAATAATGAGAAAATAAAATACTACTCATGTATGTATTTCATTTCCCCCTTTACCCCGTAAACTATTGGAATAGTTTTTCCACACAGGAAGTAAAGCGTGTGTTTCGTTTGGTTTTTTTTTTCTTTTTTTTTGAAAATTTTTATTTTTTAATTAAATTTTTTTATTTTCTGTTTGAAACGAATCAATAGATTAGAAGTTATTTGGAAATTTAAACAGGAATTCTTTTGTATGAAATAAAGAAATGGTATTAAACCTTAAGGTATGCTTTAAAAATAATTTATTTTTTAAATAAGAAAGAAATCTTATTAAGAGGAAAAGTAAACCATTTTTCGGTGTCAAAAGCTTTTAAAAACGTTTAAAATATTAGCTCATAGATTACAAATAAAATAAAAATAAATTTTTGTTTAGTTTCTCCTAGACGGAGATCGATTAATGGCTAAAGAAAAATTTGAAGAGGTTCTTTGCAGTATCATTCGAAGTGGTCTTGATATTGTTACATTTTTACCTTTTAAAAACATTAAAATATGAGTTCATAGATTGCAAATAAAATAAAAATAAATCTGTGTTTAGTTTTAATTAAAATTCTTTATTATTCGCATACTTCTGTGTGCCACTGCTCACAACTTTATGTATACAACAACAATTGCTTTGTTTGTTATTCCTTTGTTTATACCCTTTGCATAAACAATAACAATTACTAGACAATTATTCGACAGATCTTTGTAACGGAGATCTTCAAACCACGATTACTCTCTTCAAACACACCGCGTCTTCATACAAGACTGACTGAACTTCACTAACCGCGTCACCTGCTTTGCCTTGCCTTTTATATGTCAAAGTAAGCAGTCTGATGAATGTTCTTGAAGGCAAAAGTTCTCTATTTCGCCTTCTCAAACTCTCTATAATCGTTGTTTATATTTATTATTGTAGTGCTGTTTATGTATTTTTGTTTACTTGTTTACCATTTTGTTTATGCTGGTGGTTGTTATTGTATTTTTGTTTACTTGTTTACCATTTTGTTTATGCTGGTGGTTGTTATTGTATTTTTGTTTGCATGTTTACCATTTTTTATGCTGATGTTTGTTGTTGTACTAAGCAGTACGATAATTTGTAAACAGGTTTGTTTACTGCATTATTTTGTTTTTGTAGCTTTTGTTAAGAATTTTAACGTTAAGCGATGTATAAGCAAAACACCAGTATCTAAATTTTTCATTTTCGTAACACTATGAATTATAATGAAAATATTCTTCACTTACAATACTAAGCTCCTGAGCATTATGAATGAAATGCAAAATCACTTGAATGATCGCCTTTGGACTTATTACAACAGAAGATCCTTTGGATATAGTTTGCGATCAGTTTTTTTGCACATTTCAGGAAATACTTAAGCAATAATTCTATAATGATGGTCAGCATTAAATCGCAGGATATTAGCCGCCAAGTGACATGGACCAACTTTCAATTCCCTATACCTTCTGGAAGCTTCTCACCCAATGAACCATAAATGAGTAGCGTTATGTTGCTCAAGGCATGATTTTGTTAAAACCACATACGGCTTGCTCTCACTTATATTTAACCCTGACTTACTATCAAGCCATGTATTTTATCTAATCATTATTCTAGTTTCATATTTACGAAAAATACTCTTGTTATTTTCACCATTTTATTGGAATGTAAATGTATGTAAATTTTGCTGCATTCTTTAAGGAGCAATCTTTTATTTTATTATTAAATTGAAGTATTATTTCCTAATTATCGGCTTAGTTTCATGTTTATGGCAAATAATTTTTTGGCAAATTACAAATTTATTGCCTACTTTAAGGGGTTATTTTTATAGTTAACCTTCGATTATTGAAAAGTCCTATGTCCTTTGGAAATAGTTTGCAATCACTTTTTTGCACATTTTAGGAAGTACTTAAGCAATAATTCTATGATGATGGTTAGCATTAAATCGCAGGATATTATCAATTCCCTTTACCTTCTGGCAGCTTCTCACCTAAATGAAGCGAGAATGGTTAGCGTTATATTGCTCATGGCATGGTTTTGTTAAAACCACATACGGTTCAGTTTATAATCTTCAGCTTCAGACCAGGAAAAATTAGTTTATCATATAAACACAACGCTCTGAATAGATGCTAGCGTTTCCTCAGGAACTATTTCTAAAAAAACTACAGCATAATGACACCTCTAGGCCATAATAAGCAAAGCGAATGCAATGGCTTCTCCACAATTACTTCTGAGTTCTCTGGCCACCATATGCAACAATTCTGCTTATTGATGCAACCATTGCATGAGGAATGAGCTGCAGAGCTGAAAAATTTTGTTTCAAAAATCTGCCTTGAAAACCTATTGCTGTAGCAACCAAACAGTCTGTCTACAGCATAGGAAATGGTCAACTGACTTTCATTATCGCTTGGGGTGGACTTTATATGGGTGCAAATGCAAACCCTTATGCAAAATATGCCCTAATAAAGCCGTAAGATATGTAGTCCAATTGCTGAGAACGCATTAGAATCGACAAACTCGGATTAACCGTCATACTTTCACTAACAAAAGCGATACTTTGAGAAGTGCTTTCACTAAGATAATGGACAAGCCTGACCGTAGCTGTACCACTTCCAGTCTATTCGAATTTTTTGCGAATTCCTTGCCCAATAGTTCGTTCATAAGCATCTTACTGGAGGGAGGAATGCATGCAACAAGGTAAAGTTTCTGATTGTGGTCAACGCGGCGACCTCCAGGACGATCCTTGTTTTGCTGTATTCAAGTTGACACGCAGCCTCCTCGTGGCGCCTCCTGGATGGCATTCTAGCACCCGCTAGATGTTAACTAATGCGTGCAGCGAAGTCCAATCCCCTGGACGTTAAATTTGGGTTGTGCGTAGGGCTTGGAACCCACCACGTAAAAACAAATATCCAATGAAAACCGAGCATCTTAATCACCTGGTAATGCTCGACAAAAGATCACGTTTTAATCACCAGTTCCATAGTAAATTTTTGAACCATTTTTACATGTTTTTCGTTTTTTAAAAGATTAGTGTTCATAAATAGCAAACCATTTACTAAATAACTTCTATATCAGCTGAAAAATATTTGCAAATTGATATTTAACATTTTCTCCTCAAAGTATGCTTCACATTCTCTTTAAGTATTTACCCATAAAGTATACCTCATATTCATTTACATTACATACATACAAAATAACTGCAATAATGATTAGATCCTTTTCAATTAGGTTTCTCTGGCTTAGATTTACACACTCATTTAAAATAAAAAATATTTTCCAGTCCCTAAAGCTCTCTGTTGGATAGGTCGTTAGACTGTTACCGTCACAGTCCTCAACAAAAGATCTCCTTCAGATCTCTCTATCTGTAACAATCGAACTCCACACTGTATTCATTTCCAGCTTATCGTAGTTAAGGGTCTTTTGAACTTCAATTTGTTCTCCTAAATCTCCATATGGGCGACATGCCTCAATAGCCCTAAATTATCCTCAGGGCTTTTCTGTCAAATGTATACAACATTTTCTTGTTCTATTCAGCCAGCATTTCTGGGTAAAGTTTGTCCAGCTAGAGGGACTTTAACCACGGAACATCTTCCCTGGCATTGTTCGGCATTTAGGGAATCTAAAAGGGAGAGTACTTAAGCACCCAGAATTTATGGACAGAACGTGTCTAGCCAAAGGCGCTTGGAATAAAATTCATTCCTTGATACAGCAGGCGCCGTCCAATTCCACTTAACCTAACCAGTACAATGGGTCAATTCGACCTCCGGCTACTGTACTTGTCTTAATTGACTAGTACACGTCCACTAACCTAACCTAGAAGAAGCTTATGTTGCTAAAATAACGACTTGTTTTCCCCAATTTATAGAATTTTTGTTGTGAATTTTATCATTGCCCACGGATATACATTTTTTCCCTTGTAACTGTTCCCCTTTATACGATGTCGTATATATCCTCGATAATGATTGTCAAAGTGTTGGCGTTTTTCTATTTGCTTTCAATGCTTTCTATTATTATAACAGTTAACGTTGTTGCCTTTTTACAATTTCTATTTTTATTACCGTTATTATTGTTGTTGTTATTGTTGTTTATACATACATACATACATACATTGGTATTCATTGAAATTAGGGTCAAATGTTGAGCTATTTGTTTGCAATTGTAGCATATTTATAGGGAGCACAAAAACAAAAAGAAACAAAAAACAAGTAAAAATTGATATTAAATATACACACACATACATACACATGTACATATACATACATATAGACATATATGCTTATACACATAAAGAGAATATAAACAAATAATACAGGACATGATGATGATGATGATGATAGAAAGTGTAACAAAAGAATTGAAGGGATAGATAGATAGCTAGAGAGGGAGAGATAGAGTGATAGAGAGAGAGAGGAAGTGTAAATTTTATGTAAGCAATCATCATTTACTGTAAATATACCAATTTTCGTCCATTGATTGTAATGGGTGATTTTTTAAGAGCTATAGGAAAATTTTTCAAAAAAAAAACACACATAAAATTCAGAAAAATTCATGAAATCTTTATTTGAATCGATAGTACGGTGCATATAATTTAATGTTTGAAGATTATTTCATGCAAATGTTGACCAAGACTGTGCCTCAAAGGGTCCATCCGCTTAGTCCAATTTTGGAATACTCTTTCCAATATTTCGGCCGGTATCTCACGAATAAATGCTTCAATGTTGTCATTAAATTCGTCAATTGAAGCGGGCTTGTCTGTATAGACATGAGCTTTAACATAGCCCCACAAAAAATAGTCTAAAGGCGTTAAATTGCACGTTCTAGGCGGCCAATTGATCGGTCCCGAACGTGAAATAAAATGTTCACCGAACTCGCCTCTCAATAAGTCCATTGTTACGCGTTCTGTGTGGCATGTGGCACCGTCTTGTTGAAACCACATGTCATGCAAGTCAAGCTCTTGCATTTTGGGCAAAAAAAAGTTGGATATTATCTCACGGTAGCGCTCACCATTCACAGTTACGTTACGATTCGCAGCATCTTTGAAGAAGTAAGGTCCAATGATGCCACCAGTCCATAAACCACAACAAACTGTGACTTTTTCTGGATGCATTGGTAGCTTTTGCAATGCTTCTGGCTGATCTTCACTCCTAAATCGACAATTCTGCTTATTTACGTATCCATTGAGCCAAAAATGAGCTTCGTCGCTGAACACAATTTTTCGATAAAGAAGTGGATCTTCGGCCAACTTTCCAAGAGCCCATTCACCAAAAATTCTGCGTAGCGATAGGTCATTCGGGTTCAATTCTTGCACCAGCTGTATTTTGAAAGGCTTCACACCTAAAACCTTCCGCAAAATTGTCCACGTTGTTGAGTAACAGAGGCCCAATTGCTGCGACCGGCGACGAATCGATAATTGATGGTCATCATTAACACTGGCCGGCCGATACTGGCTGCGATATTTTCTTCAGTTCGCACTCTACGTAAGCGTGTTGGTGGTTTAATGTCCCCAACAATGTAAATTTGGTGCGAAATTTAGTCACAATAGCCCGAATAGCCGCTTCAGTGGGTCGTTTAAACTGACCATAAAATGGAAGAAGCGCGCAATGAACTTTCTTAACAGAGCCACGCATTTTGATAATAAAATTCAATGATTTGCAAGCGTTGTTCGTTTGTAAGACGATTCATGGTTAAATTATGGACGAAACTGAAGATGTTTGACAGTGAAATAAAACACGAAACGTGCGTGAACTGTGTTAAACCAGTGTTGCCAAAAAGATATAAGCTAAAAAAAGAATCACCCGCTATATATGCATAGGTTTGTACACAAATACTTTGACATTGTAAACGTATTGTATGCTCGTGTCTGTATCTGTTTCTTCTTCTTTTTTTTTTTTGTATGCTTGTGATCCCCAATTTTATTTAAAAGGTCCATTTCGAACCCCCACCTTTTTAATTCATTTAACTTTAGTTTCTCATTCTCTCTCGCTCTTGCTCTCTCTCTATCTCTGTCTATCTCTTTCGGTTTTTGTGCTCTTTGCTGTTGTCGTTTTATATTGACTTTTTCTCTTCTTCTGCTTTTGTTTGTTTGTATTGCTATCATCCTATAACGGCCTGTTACTACCAGCATTTGTATGACATCCTGTACATGTAAATGTAAGTGTAAGCGTATGTTTGTTTATATTTATTGGCCCTAATGTCCATTCATCCTTGTACGTTTCATTTCAATACTCTTCTATGCTCGCTTTTGTAGATTCTTTGTGTTTTAAATTGTCTTCCATGATTAGAGAATGCTATGTGTTCTGTAGAACACCAAAATTAAATAAAAAGGGGGGAAGAAATATGTTTCAATGCAGACACAGTACATTTTTTTCTTCTTTTATATCCTCCTCCTGTTCTTGTTGTTTTTTTTTTGTTGTTTTCTTCTTTTGTTTTGTTTTTGTTGTAGTAAAAGAGTAAAAGTAAATGCCATTTTGTTGGCCATAAATTTAATGAAGTACTCTGGGGTATAATTAGTCCTTCGTTTTATTGGTAACTCCTAAGCAATTAATAAACAACGCATGGAAAAGCGGATAAGCAAATAGGCCTGATTGCCATAATTTTTTAAATAAAAAAAGTTTAATTTCAAAAATATGCTTCCTGACCGTGATTATGAAGAGACTGCTTGTCTTTATCCCTACCCGCCTTTGAATTCAACGAATTTGGAAGAATTTTTAACCAAATTTTCTTATCTAGCTCTAGGGCTTGACTTTCTTGACTTTAGGAATTTTTTGCTTAAGGTCTTGTTGCTATTTTATATACAATCGACACTTGGGTGATTGCTCCTACACATGCCAGGTATTGTATTGGAACACAAGAGATTAGTTTCGAAGGAAGGAAAGAGTGAGCAAACAGTATAGGGATACAGTACTGAAGAATATGTGCTTCATCTACAATGGCACTAGCGCTGGCAAAAAAAATGGAAAAATTTTGGACTCGTCGTACTTCCAAATAAACGGTGTTTTTTTATAGAGGTATAGAACTTTAAGTTGCAATAAAACAACGATGGATTATTCGATTGACATGAATTTTATTTATCCGAAAGATAATCTTGTGGCATTACATTTTAAATATGATTTCTGGCATATGACCGCCACGGCTGGCGCGGATGTAGTCCAATCTGGACGTCCAATTTTCGATGATTTTTTCCAACATTTGTGGCCGTATATCGGCAATAATACGGCGAATGTTGTCTTCCAAATGGTCAAGCGTTTGTGGCTTTACCGCATAGACCAATGACTTTACATAGGCCCACAGAAAGTAGTCTAGCGGTGTTAAATCACAAGATCTTGGAGGCCAATTCACAGGTCCAAAACGTGAAATTAGGCGGTCACCAAACGTGTCTTTCAATAAATCTATTGTGGCACGAGCTGTGTCATATGTTGCGCCGTCTTGTTGAAACCAGATCTCCTGGACATCATGGTTATTCAATTCAGGAATGAAAATGTTAGTAATCATGGCTCTATACCGATCACCATTGACTGTAACGTTCTGGCCACCATCATTTTTGAAAAAGTACGGACCAATGATTCCACCAGCCCATAAAGTGCACCAAACAGTCAGTTTTTCTGGATGTAACGGTGTTTCCACATACACTTGAGGATTACCTTCACTCCAAATGCGGCAGTTTTGTTTGTTGACGTAGCCATTCAACCAGAAGTGTGCTTCATCGCTAAACAAAATTCGCTTATGAAAATCAGAAACAACGGTAATCTCGTTTTGGGCCCATTCGACGAATCTACGCCTTACTTGATGATCGTTTGGCTTCAATTCTTGCACGAGTTGGATTTTGTCAGCACGCAAACCAAGATCCTTCCGCAAAATTTTCCATAAAGTGGATGGACACAGATCCAATTCCTGTGCTCGATGGCGGATGGACTCATTCGGGTCTTCCTCAATGCTATGCTCTACAGCAACAATAGCTTCTTCTGTACGCACCGTACAGCGTCTCTGGGGATGCGAGTTATCAATAAGAGTAAACGTGGTGCGAAAACGTTCCATGGTTAATCGAATTAACTGCTCTGATGGACGATTTTGTCGACGATAAAATGGACGTAGTGCGCGATACGTTTTCCGCACAGAACCATTATTTTCGAAATAAAATTGCACTATTTGCAAGCGTTGTTCAGGCGTGAGTCTATTCATGATGAATTGCCAAACCAAACTGAGAATAAATCACTTGACAGCTGTTAAATCGGTCGCCATCTTGAAAAGTAATGCCAACTTAAAGTTCTATACCTCTATAAAAAACAATCGACACTTGGGTGACTGCTCCTACACATACGAAATATTGTATTGGAACAAAGGAGATTAGTTTCGACGGAAGGAAAGTGTGAGCAAACAGTATAGAAGAATCAGTGCTTCATCTACAATGTCTGGTACTAGGGCTGGCTACAAAATGGAAAAATTTTGGACTCATCATACTTCCAAACATTTAGGAAAATAGCACGCAACAATGAGGATAAATGTAATTTGCTTTGTAAACTCGTTGGACAACTGACATTAAGAGTCGCGGTATTTAATGTACTACCACGTCTTAAACTTAGCCAATTGGCTATGGATCCTATTCGTTCAATGTGCGACCACACAACAAATTTTCCTTGTAATGCATTAAAACCCAGCTTCTCATACCATCCACGTTTTAATCACGAGTTTTTTGGTTTTTAAGCGTTTAGTATTCAGAAAATAGCAAACCATTTACTAAATAAATTCTACTTCGGTTGAAAAATATTTACAATTTAAAATATAACATTTCCTCCTCAAAGTATGCTTCATATTCTCTGTAAGCATTTACCCATAAAGTATACTTTATATTCATTTACATTGCAGCGTATGTTATGACCAAAAAATATAACTGCAATGGTCATTAGATCCTTTTCAATTAGGTTTCTCCGGCTTAGATTTACACACTCATTTAAAATAAAAAATATTTTCCAGTCCCTAAAGCTCTCTGTTGGATAGGTCGTTAGACTGTTACCGTCCCAGGACTCAACAACAGATCTCCTCCAGATCTCTCTATCAATAACAACCTAACTCCACACTGTATTTATTCTCATACCACCCATGTTGTTTGTGTGTGTTAATTTTATCCATGAGTGGTAGCCGGTTCTTGAGTTTAAAGTCGACTCCGAATGACAGATTGTTGGGAAACCTTTCATGGCGATTTTTGAATTTTCTCCCAGATTTTTTGCCAGAAGGCTATGTAGAGGAAGTCGCCGACACAAATATTTTATTTCTAATTTCATTTTGTTAGTGTTGTCTCAACCAGAATTTGAACATAGGCTTGTCTTCTAGACTGCCCCATGGTAAAGTTTATAATTTTTGAAAAATTCTTTGCAACGAGACCGAGCAAAAAGAGTGACTAGAATATTTCAGAGGCTACATACTATTCTAAAAAAGGGATCTTCCTAAAAAACGAATGATCTGAGGACAGATATTGACACGGGACATTTAGTCTCAGAGTGAATTGTTCGTAGACCATGAGAAAACTCACTCGCATGTATCTTCCACGCGCAAGTATGCATACAGACATGCATAATTGCTCATTACAACCTTTCATTCAGGATTACGACCTAGCTTATCACACCAATTATGTTATGGGTCTTAATTTTATACATGAGTGGTGGTACCTACAGTTTAAAGTCGAATTCGAACGACAGATTTTTGAGAAACTTTTCATGGCAATTTGATTTACTCCCACAGAATTTTTGCCAGAAATTCTGAGAGGAAGTCGCCGAAGAAATATTTTTTCATATTTTCGTTTTGATGTCTGACCTGGGATTTGAACTATGGCATCAAGTCCAATAAGCCACACACTACTAGCCTACGGCGACTACACACTCGAAAGTATACGTCTTGAAAATAGTGTAGGATTGTGGTGGCAGAAAAATTAGATAGTCATGTGAAATAAGGCTTTCTGCAGTAGCATCCCATGTGTGATTTCAAGGCAATTAGGTAGTACAACGATATCACGGTGAGGAAAGCTTCAAGAGCAAGAACTTTTTGTGATAATAAGAAGAGAACATCGAAGAGGAAAACAGCGAATACTCTTCTTAAGACAAATTGATTTCAGATAATCTAAACCTTTGCTGAGTAATTACAAGCGGCAGAAGTTTGAGTTGCGAATCAGATTATATGGTGGCAACCTGAGGAGACGGAACGGCCATCTGAACGAGCGCTGAAGGCTCAAAAACACTTCAAGATACTGGTATTTTGCTTTTACATTGCTTAGCATTCAAATTATAAACAAAAGCTACAAAAACAAAATACAGTAAACGAACCTGTTTACAATTATCGTATTGCTTAATATAACAACAAATACCAGCATCAAAAAATGGTAAACAAGTAAACAAAAATACAACAACAAACACTACAATAATAAATGTAAACGACGGTTATAGAGATTTTGAGAAGTCGAAGTAATGAACATTCATCAGACTGTTTACATTGCAATATAAAAGGCAAGGCAAAGCAGGCGATGGAGTTAGTAAAGTTCAGTCAGTCTTATGTGAAGACGCGGTGTGTTTGAAGGGAGTGGTTTGAAGATCTCCGTTACAAAGATCTGTCTTGTACTTTTTTGTGCAAATAAGATGGCTCCAGGTGTTTTCGAAGGCAGTTTGCGCGCTGAACACGAATCTGGGTTCAAAAACATTCCATCACGTCGAGAAAAAGGGAATTGAAACCCCCTAAAAATAGCGTTTTTGGCCATTTTTGAAAAATTTTAGAGCTAAACACTGACGTGCTAGAACCATCGCTATTGTCAGAAATTGACAATTGCTCTTTGCTCTTTAAAATGAGCCCAAAGCCAAATTGATTGCATGCATCCTTAAAGTAGGGGTGGGTTTACATCTAGGTTTGCAAGAGAAAAAGAAACACATTATGGAGGCCATTAAAAATTAATCAGATTTACTTGAAAATTGTTACTCAGGGGTTTTTGGGGACGCTAATTACAGATCTTTATTCAGATTTAAAAAATTCAAAATGGCGGATCCAATATGACGGTCGAGGTTTATAAAAATTAATCAGATTTACTTGACCACCATATTGAATTTTTTAAATCTGAATGAAGATCTGTAATCAGCGACCCCGGAATTTTAATTAAAACTAAACACAAATTTATTTGCAATCCACGAGATCATATTTTAAACGCTTTTACACGTTCTGCAGAGCAACAAACTAGGCGGAGATATATAGGTTAATGGCAGCACTCTTCCAGCTCTATACGACCATATTAATGGTTTACAATTATTACCAGCTGTAAGACAATATTCTTTACTGTATAGGATACCTTAGCTTATAGGGTGTATGCTACTGCTAAATATAATCCGTAAAGTAAAAATATCTAACTAATGTAAGCAGCAGCAATTAAAGCAACAGTAAACCATTTTAAAAAGGCGTTGTCTAGATCGTTATATTATAGTACAACCAGTAGCAAATCATGTATGCGGGAACTCCCCTATTTCCACAACAAAAAAAAAAGAACAACACATAGCTAAAAAGCATACAACAAAATGGAAAGATTTAATTGAATTGAAATGAAATGAATAAATGAATTCAATTGAATTCAATTGATTTACATTTACATAATAAATTTATATGGTTTTTTATTGTTGTTGTTGCTGTTGTTGTTGAACTTCCTTTCCATGTATACTGGCTGGTATTGTCCGGTTTTATTATATTTGAATAAAATTTTATCTTGTCCCCCAACCCCTTCTCTTCTTTTTTTTTCATGTCTTTTTGTCTTGGTCTGGTATTACAATAAAAATAATTTCATTTTTAGTTTGCCATTGTCCTTCAATAGAGCTTTTGTTGTGGTTGTTGTTGGTGTTGGGCTGGGCTGGGCTATAAATTAGGAAATGAAAACTTACTGAATAAGGGGAGGAAGCAAAAATAATCATGAAAATGAAAAACTTTTTAAACAAAACATTCATTCTTTGATAAATTGTTTGCTGGGTCATCATTTTACTTGAATACTGTTAAAGCTTTATCAAGCCCCCTCTCCCTCTCTTGGTTTTATTTATTCGTGTCTGTCTGCATATGTTAGATTTTTATTATCGAACGTAATTATTTAATTAAATATTCGTGCGTATTCAGCATGACCTTTTTTATTTTGTATGCAACAAAGAAAGAAAAAAAAAAATTTTTTCTTTTCAGAGCAGTCCCCCTGTTTGTGGCCATAAAAGCCTATTTATTTTAATGTTTAAATATACGGCCACTAAATTAAAAGCCCATACACATTGGCTTCTAAACAGATTTCTTTTCACATTTTTATCGATTAATTTGCTTGTAAGGGCAAGAAGACAAAAAACTTTCTAAATAATTATCATAAAAGACAGCAAAAAAGGAAAAAAAGAAAAGAAAAGAATTCAATAACGATTATTGCAGACAATTAATGCCAGTAGAGTCCTGTTATTAATACGTTTACATGTTATCATTAGCAACAGAGTTTTGTTCGTTTAAAGCATATGTAGCAGGGGTTACCTTTTCCATTAAAAAATAAAGCCTACTTTAAGGCAAAATAATTTAAAGGAGTTTGTAAGGCTAATACAACCCTTATTAGGACTCTGGAATTAAGTAAAATGTAGTTTTATTATAGGAGAAAAGAAGCCGAAGTCTAGTAGGTAGTGCGTTGGCTTATTAGAAGAGAGGTCGTGGTTCAAATCCCAGCCTAGTGCTCCCACAAAACAAAATATGAAGAGAATATTTTTTGGCAACTTTCTTTCAGCAGATTACTGGCAAAAACTTTGAAATTAAATTAAATTGCCAAGAAAAGTATCACCAAAACAAATGATTCTTACGTTCGGAGTCGGCTCTAAACTGTAGGTCCTGTCGCTCAAGGATAAAATTAACTCAGTTACTATTTTTTTTCACGCCGAGGAGAGGTAAATGTACCTAACCGCACCATAGAGGAAGTCGTCACATTCTCCGTGTGTGGGGCCCTCACCCACTAAATCGCCCCCTCGTCTCGTAGACTTGTTGTGCGCAATCCGGAACTACGGTGGTATTACTTCGGAGTGGAGTCCCTTTGGCCCCTGCGTGTTCATATCCGCGTCCGGATTGCGTGTCGAAAGTTGGAGAGACATCTAAGTGTCTCCACTATTCCTTTCGTCCAGGTCCCTGCTTCGAATTTCGTGTGTGCCAGTTCCATCTACTCCGGCGTGGCCACATGTTCCGCAGCCTCATGATCCCTCTTCTTCAGTTTAAGAATGCTCTCCACGTAATTCGCCACTGAGGTCCAATTTTATCTACTCGCAATCATAACCCCGAAAATGTTACCGGCCGTGGTCGTCCCAAATACCGACGTCAATGCAGAGCGATAGCTCTGCCAGCGTGCACACTCGAAAACGGTGTGCTCTGCGTCATCAATTAGATTCCCTTCCTCGTAAAGACAGCAAGGGGAGGCAGTCTTGCCCATTCTGTGCAGATATTTCCTAAAATATCCGTGACCTGATAGCATCTGTGTGACGTAGTGATTTACCTCTCCAAATTTCCGACCAATCCATGGCCTAATGTCCGGAATAAGTCTCGCCGTCCATCTTCATCTATCTTCCTCGTTCCATCGTTGTTGCCATTTTGAAATGGTGTTTTCCCTGAAATGAGCGGTTATGTGACTTCCAGCCGTTTGTGCCCTATAAATCTCCATACGCTCCGCTGCCAGCAGATCCACAGGGATTATACCTGCTATCACAATTACGGCTGGGGCGGACACTGTACGATATGCCGACGCGATACGCAATGCAGCCGTTCTCTGTACCGATACTAGTGCGTTTGTCCGCTTCTTAACATCCAGTGTTTCGGCCCAAATTTCGCTCTCAGATACCATGGGTGGAATGAATTGAGAAACTAGGTAGTAATCGCATCCAATGTAAAGCTCCTTGTTAAAGTGAAAAAATTTGGCAACAGGAGGCATTTGTGGCTATGCAATGTCCTGTCAGCCTGCCATATAATTCCCCCTAAGCACTCTCTGCCTTAACTGAAGATAAAAAAAAACTGACAGAAATTGGTTCCACGTCATCTAAACGTAGAAATTTTGACCAGGGAAGACCAGCGCTCTGACATGATTAGCTGCGAAGATTTAACAGCATAAAACTTGAGGCTAAATAAGGTTGTGAAGCCCTTAAGCTGACCAACATCTTCCTTATTTTGTAGAAATTCTGTCAGCACAGCGACTAAGCTTACCTGTGGCATCACCACGGGCCGCTATGTATGCTCAAGTGAGCTTTGTAGTTTGTAGATATTAATCCACATCCCCTGATTACTGTCGTGTAATTAAGGTCGAGTTAGTGGCTGGCATGTCTGGGCTGGTAGCAATAAGAATCAATGCAACTAAATCCTGATCCAACCTGATGCATGGATTTGCAAGAATTTTGCAAAGTCATATTGAAAGCTGCGCAGAGCTTGTTGAGTGATAGGATTTTTCATAAACTTCCCTTGATTTACTCGGACAGGCGGGTGGCTAACAAATTCCTTATGAACGTCACTCTGGCATCCTACCTCGCTTCAGAATGATGAGAATTTTTTGGATGCTAACAACTCCATGGCCTCCAGTTCTAAGGCAGCACTTAATGTGACACCGTAACACATATTTAAGGGATACCAGTGCAACGAGGCCTTTACTAAGACAACATTAGAAGCCAGAATATTCACGTATTAATACAAATGATTAGCTTAGCAGATCGCCTAAAGGATTGCGGCTGGGGGATTCTCCAACTTCTATCCTCTCTGAAATAAAGCGGCAATAAAATCTCCTTTGAGTGCAACCTCCATTGAACTTTTAGGCCGTTTTTTCTGCTTGCTTCTAAGGGACTCATACTTTAAATTAGAAGCTCAGCTGCTGATTGCCAGTACTGGTTAATCAGGACTTGCTAGAAAGTTTCATCGCTTAATGTGAAATCACAGCAGCCCACTATGTATGCTCAAGTGATCTTTGATTTAGCAAAGCTGCCACTTCCTTTAAATGTCTTTATATTGGCATTAGGCAACGTATTGTTACGAAAATGGAAACGACCTAATATCGTTGAACATTAAAAACGTTAAACAAAAGCCACACGATACAAATACACACTAACACTAAGAACACAATGAATGTGTTGATTATCTAAAGCTGCACACACACACATATGTACAACGAACCTGGTTGCGCCGGGTACCAACAACAACATAAAATGAAAGTAAACCAGCTACAACAAGTATGTCAGAAAAAGGGATAGACAACATAAGCAAAGTACACAAACAATAATGTAGTAGCAATAGAGTTCCCGAGAAGGCGAAAGAAAGAACCTTACACATCGAGAACGTTCATCATACTGATTACGTTCGTGCGTATATAAAAGGGCAAAAAGGTCAGCAGTCATTCAGTGATAATTCAGTCAGTCTTGTGTGAAGACGCGTTCCGGTTGGAACGTACAAGCGGCATTGCTTGCAAAAATGTTGTAAGCAGAAAAGATCCAACGAACAGTTGTTAGTGTTAACGCGGACAGAAGTGTAAAACAGAATAGTGTACAAGCAAATTGTTGTTGTATCGTTAAGTTGTAAACAGTGGCACAAACGTAGTGTGAATAATAAAGAGAGTTTAAGGAAAACTAAACACATATTTGTTTTTACTTGGTTTGCAATTAATGAACGTTTAAACGTTTTTAAAAAGGTAAAAACGTAACAGTATGAAGGCGTTGCTTTGTTTTATTTGTATTCGTGTATTTTTTTTTCTTGCAAAAAGGTTTCTTATTTTCAATTTTATTTTAAAATTTTCAAACCATTCGCATTTGCTTTCATTTCAAGTATTTCAACGTTCTCATTCAAATCCTCTTAAGAAAAAAAGAAAAAATTCATTTCGTTGAATGAAATCGTTTTCAAATGTGTTCATAATAATAATAATAATAATTTACTCATATGCCTTTAAGTATGCTGCATGCACACACATATCCTATTGCCAATGTCTCCTTAATGTATGCTTGCAAAAAAAGAAAGAAAATCGTTTGCCATTTTCTCTTTCTGGAGTTTTTTTTTTGCTTTTTCTCCTTGTTTTAATATTTTATTTAAGAAGCTTATTTCAACAGACACATACGAGTATTATGGAAAGGAGCAAAACGCTGAAAAGAAAGAAACAGAGGAAGAAGAAGAAGAATAATATTTTTCAATTTTCTTTCAATTATACTCATTTTATAAATAATGTTGCAATCTTTGTCAATAAATTTTTTATTTTTTAAACATTTTTTTCATTTTGTTTTTTAAAGTGATTTTTATGGCACTACAGACACATACTGCATCACTTTCAATATTTGTTAAGAATTATTTATAGAAAGAGACGTATAGGGAGATAGAGAGAGAGAAGAGAGGAGGGAAATCGTATTTGAAATAAAAATGAATACGATGACAAAATGTCTTCAACAAAAATCATGGCAAAGGAAATATTTTTTGAAACAAATCTTAAGAAACAGAAAATGAAACGAAAGAAAATTGAAGCGGAATTAATTGCAGTGGAAAAATGATAGTCATGAGTTTCATATAACTTAAGGAAACAGAGGGAATTAAGTCATAGTGGAGTTTCAAAAGTGATTCTGTTCTAAGCCACTTGCTTAGCAAGTTTTTGCTAATAATGGGTGATTTTTTTAAGAGCAATAGGAAAATTTTTCAAAAAAAAAACACATAAAATTCAGAAAAATGCATGAAATCTTTATTTGAATCGATAGTACGGTCAATATCAATTAATGTTTGATTATTCATGCAAAAGTTGACCGAGACTGCGCCTCAAATGGTCCATCCGCTTCGTCCAATTTTGGCATACTCTTTCCAATATTTCGGCCGGTATCTCACGAATAATTGCTTCAATGTTGTCTTCCAATACATCAATTGAAGCGGGCTTGTCTGTATACACATGAGCTTTAACATAGCCCCACAAAAAATAATCTAAAGGCGTTAAATCGCACGATCTAGGCGGCCAAGTGACCGGTCCCGAACGTGAAATAAAATGTTCACCGAACTCTTTTCTCAATAAGTCCATTGTTACGCGTGCTGTGTGGCATGTGGCACCGTCTTATTGAAACCACATGTCATGCAAGTCAAGCTCTTGCATTTTGGGCAAAAAAAAGTTGGATATCATCTCACGGTAGCGCTCGCCATTTACAGTTGCGTTACGATTCGCAGCATCTTTGAAGAAGTACGGTCCAATGATGCCACCAGCCCATAAACCGCACCAAACTGTGACTTTTTCTGGATGCATTGGTAGCTTTTGCAATGCTTCTGGCTGATCTTCACTCCAAAATTGACAATTCTGCTTATTTACGTATCCATTGAGCCAAAAATGAGCTTCGTTTTTCGATAAAGAAGTGGATCTTCGGCCAACTTTCCAAAACTTCCCATTCACCAAAAATTCTGCATTGCGGTAGATCGTTCGGCTTCAATTCTTGCACCAGCTGTATTTTGAAAGCCTTCACAAAGCCTTCCTTCCGCAAAATTTTCCACGTTGTTGAGTAACAGAGGCCCAATTGCTGCGAATGGCGACGAATCGATAATTGATGGCCATCATTAACACTGGCCGATACAGCTGCCATATTTTCTTCAGTTCGCACTCTACATGAGCGTGTTGGTGGTTTAATGTCCAACAATGTAAATTTGGTGCGAAATTTAGTCACAATAGCCCGAATAGCCGCTTTAGTGAGTCGACCATAACTGACCATAAAATGGAAGAAGCGCCCGATGAACTTTCTTAACAGAGCACGCATTTTGATAATAAAATTCAATGATTTGCAAGCGTTGTTCGTTTATAAGACGATTCATGGTTAAATTACAGATCAAACTGAAGATGTTTGACAGTGAAACAAAACACGAAGCGTGCTCACGCACTGTTAAACCAGATTGCTAAAAAATTACCCGTACCACTGATCACTACCGCTATAATCAATAATTTTGGGGGATAAATTAGGAGACTAAATTTTTATGATATTTCACACTAGATTAGGTGAAGTTAGTGAAAGGTTTGTCAACTCCATATTGTTATGTTTTTATCTCCTAGATTGCATATGAAATTGAAATAAATTTGTGTTTAGTTTTAATTAAAATCCTTTATTATTCGCACAATTCTGTGTGCCACTGAACACAACTTGATGTATACAACAACAATTGCTTTGTTTGTTAATCCTCTGTTTACAACCTTTGCATAAACAATAAGAATTACTAGACACTTGTTCGACATATCTTTGTAAGTATTTATCATATAAACTGCCAGACTACAATGTTTTCCAAAAGGAGGTCGGGGTCATATTGAAAGCTGCGCAGAGCTTGTTGAGTGATAGGATTTTTCACAAACTTCCCTTAATTTACTCGCGTCAGCCGGGTTGCTAACAAATTCCTTACGAACGTCACTCCGGCATCCTACCTTGCCTAATAATGATGAGAATTTTTCTGGAAAATTTTGAATCATTCAAGAATCATTCATGGGATGCTAACAACTCCATGGCCTCCAGTTTTAAGGCAGCACTTAATGTGACATCGTAACACAGATTTAAGGAGCACCAGTGCTACGAGGCCTTTATTAAGACAACATTAGAAGCCATAATATTCACGTATTAATACAAATGATTAGCTTAGCAGATCGCCTATACTCTTTAACAAGAGAGGGGAACTCTGTTACCGAATTAATAGATTATAGATGAGAGAATTCGAATTTGAAAATCCAAGACGCAATCCATAAATATTAGCAGCGGCACATTTGGCATTAACTGAGCAAAATGCGCTACGAACAGAGCTGTGTTAACTGTTTAACAGTGGCAATAGTAGATTAGTCTTCTAAAGGGTCCGCCAAATAACTTTTTTTTTAAATGCTTTAAAAGAACTACCAACGGTGTCAAATCACAGCTCCGAGATGGCCAAACGACATCAGCTCTGCGGCTGATAGTGCCATCTTTAAAAACAGGGCCCAAAACATCGAGTGTAGCTTTGGCTGTGTGGCACGTTGCGCCGTCCTGTTGAAACCAAATGTTGCCACTATCCTCCTCTTCAAATTTGTGAACAAAAATTCGTTCAACATGGCCCGATAACGATCGCCATTGACTGTAACGGCCATTCTTTGCTCATTTTCGAAGGATAATGGCCCAATTATGCCTCTGGACCAAAATCCGCACCAAACAGTGACTCGTTTTGGGTGCGTCGGCTTTTCAATGTATGCGTGCGGGTTTTCTGTGCCCCAAATGCGACAATTTTGCTTGTTTACAATCTCGCCAAGATCAAAATGAGCTTCATCTGAAAAGATGATTTTTTTTTGCCAAAATCGGCATTTTCTGGTGTAGGCTACTGCATGGCCAGCCGAGGCAGCCATTTGAATGAAATTATTTTCCATTATTAACCGGAAGGATTGTACTTTCAAATAAAAAAAGAAATTTGAGAAATTATTCAGTAGTTTTTTTAAAGCATTTTCAAAAAAAAGAAAAGTTTTTTGACGGACCCTTTAGTTGAATCTTTTAAGCCAGTCATTAACACCTCATCACATTTGTGAACAATACAGAATACACTTCACCTTACAACAGAGTTTGAAAAACTTAAAGAAAGAGAGAGAGAGAGAGAATGTTTACCACCGTACTTTGGGTAATTAAATGTTGCAACAATATTCCACAATAAGTGGCAATATTTTTAAATTTTATTTAAGCAACCATGCCACCATACCACTTACCAGTGACAAAAAAAAAAGCGAAGTAAAACGTTACGGAATCTGCCAACTTACGTGGTAAATTGTTTATTACTTGTGGAGTTAAGTCATTGCAATTATTATTGCTCGCTTTACAATTTATTAAAGTTTTACTCGCCGTATTTGAGTTTTTATTTATTGAAATACGTTTTTTTATTTTATTTAAAAAAAATTTATTTATTTATTTATTTTTTTTATTATAGACCTGGTGCTGCAGGTTCATAAATTTATCGCCTGCCAATATTTATATTCAATTTATGTGTCTGTAGTATATAAATTTTTTGTCTTTAATTTTTTTTTTGTTTTTCAATAAAATATTCAAAACTATTTATTACTCTGTTCATACATACATTACATACATATGTATGTATGTATGTGTGTCTGAGCATTTAAATATTGTCAATATACATACGATATACGATATAAATGTTCTGTAATATATTGTTATAAAACAACAAAAACAACTCCAATAGAAATCTAATATCTGTGTATGCCTTTATTTACGATAAACACAACAATTGTTTTTAATACAAGTTATTTCTTCCCTTTTTTTGTTTTTGTTTTTGGTTTTGTTTGTATTAAAATGATTTGTGGCCTTACACCGCTAACTTAATTGGCGGCTCAGGAAAATTCAAGTCGCCTATAATAACAGGCAGATTTCTGGCAAAAAAAACTCTGAGAGTAAATAAAATTGCCATGGCAAAGTTTCTCAAAAGTCTGTCGTTCGGAGTCGACTTTAAACGGTAGGTCCCACCACTCATGTATAAAAATTAACACACAACATAAGTGGTGTGAGAAACTAGGTTGTAATCCTGACTGAAGGGTTGTAATGACCAATTATGTATGTATGTATGTGATTGTATAAAACTCTCCCTCTCTCTGTGCCGTTGTTTGAGGCCATTTGTGCATTAAAGTTACCGAGTATCAGTATAGTATTCCCGTACACAACATATTGATTTTCCTTTTCTTGAAAACTTGTTAATGCAGGCACAGGTGTATGTTATCATTACAGTAACTCTCCTTTATATATTGGCAGGGTTAAATTAAATAAATTTAAATAAATTTCAATTCATTTACAACATATTGAATATTAAAGAAACGTAAAAACTAAAAGCTGGTGTTGTGGAATTTTTATTCAGGTTAGGCTATGTCACACGCTACAAATCAATATTCAAATCGAGGAACAAATATTCTGTAGGGAAACACTTCACAAATCAGAAATAAATCTTGTCATTGCAGGTGACGAAACGTCTAAAAGATCAAGGGCCTTTACGTCGTGAATTCAAGAGCCAGACACTGATGTGATAAATAGTCTGTTCCTACTGCTCAGGTCCATATTCCCAGCAGAACTTATTTGAGGAAATGCCAACTCTATTGGCATATATGTACCTTCCAATAAGATATTGGAACTGAGAGAAGCGTGATGAAGCAATAGAAAACAATCACTTCTCACTTTATCCATATAAGTCCAACAGAGCCTATCAAGGTTAGGTTAGAGGACGTGTACTTGTCAATTAAGACAAGTACAGTACCCGGAGGTCAAATTGACCCATTGTACAACGTCCTAGTTTCTCACACCACTTATGTTGTGTGTGTTAATTTTATACATGAGTGTTAGGGTACCTACAGTTTAAAGTCGACTCCGAACGACAGATTTTTGAGAAACTTTTCATGGCAATTTTATTTACTCTCAGAGTTTTTGCCAGAAATCTGCTGAGAGGAAGTCGCCGAAGAAATACTTTTTGTATTTTATTTTGATGTCTGGCCTGGGGCTCGAACCCAGGCTTTTACGTCTAATAAGCCAACACACTACCTACTAAACTACGGCGATTTCTAATATTGTTCGTATCTTCAAACTGTGAACGTAACTACCTGCCTTTAAAAAGACCATATAATTCCCAGTATAACTAAAGCAATCAAAATGTCTATGCTCTGTAACTTGTTGGATATTGCCAGCTCTGTGCAAGCCTAGCTATGGCTCAGGTTCAGGTTCAGTTCGGAGTGGTAGCTCTGATATCACAAAGCTCACTTGAGCACGCATAGCGGCCCGTTGTGTGAACGCAGTTCCTGTACTGAACAAGTTGTGCCAAAATCAGAAAAGAGGAAGAAGTTGGTCAGCGCAAGGGCTGCACCTAGCTATGGCATTAGCAATTGGATTTCCGCCCATATATCCTAACCCTGAAATCCATAAATGATGCTTAATTACCTTGAGAAATTCCCAACATTAATGATTGAGGTCGTGCCGTTGGTTTGTAAATTAAAGGATTTTCGGGTAAAATATGGCCATGTCCTTCGTCTGAGAAATACTGTAGTGATCAGGGAGCCTAGAAATCACAAGTTGGACTTCTAAGATGGGAAAATAAAATCATTTTCTATCGAAGAAATGATAAGAAGTCATGTAGTCGATCGGAACGTGACTATGGTTTCACAATATTGCAGCATATCCACAGTGCAAGTTATGGTAGGATTTAACTGCAAAGAGGTCAAAGAGGAGCCCTTTTTTAGCATTAGAAATCAAGTGAACAGGACAGCACACTCCTTATACACACACCTAGTCAGTGCTTCAGTTTGCAGCTGTCACAGCTGATCAACGCTCAGTGAGTAAATTAATTGGGATGAAGACGTTTAAAGCCTGCAGTCCCACCACTCATGGATAGAATAATGTATAGAACAGGGGTAGTGTGAAAGGTCAAACTACAATGCTGACAAAGAATTAAAGTCGCCGCAGTCTGTTAGGTATGTAGGTTGGCTAATTGGGCTAAGCCCCCGCCTGGCTTAGTCATCTCGAACAAAATGAAAAAATATTTCATCTGCTGACTTCCTTCCTGCAGTCTACCGGCAAACACTCTGAAAGCAAATAAAATTGCCGTGAAAAGCGTCTCAAATCTGGCATTCGCAGACGCTATTTGAATTGTAGGTGCAGACACTCATGCTTAAAATTAACACAAGCAACCTGGATGGTGTTAATTTTAAGCAACCTGGATGGCGTGAACTGATGCAGCGGCCTTGAGAGTGTTCGAGAGAAAAGTCCTACGTAAGATCTTCGGCCCTGTACGCGTTGATGATGATTTCCGTATCCGATCCAACAGTGAGCTGTATGAGCTCCTCAACGACATTGACGTTGTACAGCGTATTAATATCCAGGGGCTGCGCTGGTTCGGCAATGTCGTTCGAATGGAGGCGGATGATCCGGCGAGACGGGTATTTGATGCGGGAATCTGCGGAAGTCGGCGGAGAGGACGACCTTGTATCCGTTGGAAGGACCAAATCGAGGAAGCCCTGTCATCGATTGGTGTAACCAACTGGCGTAGGCGCGCAAGAAGCAGAGGCGCCTGGAAGGATGTTTTGCGGCCAATTAAGCAAGTAACCTGGATGGTGTGAGAGGCACGGTTGCGATCCTGACAAAAGGAATGAACAATTAAGTGAGGCTGTATGTAGTTAAACGCGCATTGTTGTGCAGTATGTTACCTATGCGATGACAAACGAATCTGTTCTGTTGTTCGAATGTAGAGCTTGCGAATTGCATGAATATTTTTGCATATTTTCAATTTAAACATGAAAACAAATTTATCACTAACAAAAACGACATAACCAGGTTATCAAATGTAAAGCTACTGAAAAGCAGAAGAAAAAAAATAACGCAACAGCAAATGAATTATGCCCACCAGCACCAATACAACACCCCATTCATACATTGTTTCATTTCGTTTTGAATTCGTTTTTTTTTGTTTTTTTTTTTTTTCAAAAAGGTAACAACAATGTTTGCAACATTATTGTTGCCAACAAATATTATTTTTTTTTTTGTTTGTTTTGGATGCTACCACACTGCAGCACCAGCCCCATCCATCCATCCACAATGCAAAGCAAGACTTCAGGTTGCAAATTTAAAAAAAATCGAAAAAAAAACGAATGAATTTTTTATTTTAACAAAACATGCAAGCAATCATTTCCTTTCCCTTCATATTTATTTTTTATTATTCTTTCATATTTTTTTTGTTGCATTTCAAAAGGCGAAAATTGTCAAACAAAAATTCGTAGAGAAAAAAAAACGAAACAAATTGCATGCAGAGGCAGTTTTCCAAAAACTACTGAAAATAAAATCATCGTAGCAAAAACGAAAAAATATTCAAAATTCATGCAAAACTCAGAAACGAAACTAAACGAAATAAAGAAAATGAATGAATGAATGAAAAGTGACAGGCACCGAGATTACGTTTTTATAGTCACCAAAAAAATATATGAAATCATATGAAATAAAATTTTTGTATGCCATCATACCCTATAACCATGTCAAATCATAAAGTAAATGTCATTTAACATACACACACACACTAATACACCTCGTCTGCAACACGTAAAGGCTAATAACGTAACGTAACGTTATATGCTAGTTGCTGTCTTATTGCCACTGATTGGGCAACCCGTCCCGTTAAAGCCCCAACTCAACTCAATGCAGGTAAATGTCTCGTTAAAAACTTTTGAAATGGAATTTTTATTTGCCAAACTAAAACCATGAAAACGAAAATGTGAATTAAAATCTGACATTGTAAAGCTTATCTGTTAATTTCTTAAAGGGTCAAAGTTCATTTAAATTGTGAACAATTAAATGCCGCTATGTAATGTTAACACAAGACAGAACACCCTCTCTATCATTGTAAGGCAAATAAAAGAATGAAGAACACTTGATGAAGAATACTTAGGTTAGGTTAGGTTAGGTTAGAGGACGTGTACTTGTCAATTAAGACAAGGACAGTACCCGGAGGTCGAATTGACCCATTGTACAACGTCCTAGTTTCTCACACCGCTTATGTTGTGTGTGTTAATTTTATACATGAGTGGTGGGACATACAGTTTAAAGTCGACTCCGAATGACAGATTTTTGAGAAACTTATCACGGCAATTTTATTTAATCAGAGTTTTTGCCAGAAATTTGCTGAGAGGAAGTCGCCGAAGAAATACTTTTTTTTGTATTTTGTCTAATAAGCCAACACACTACCTACTAGACTACGGCGACTTCTGAAGGATTATTGGTCACTCAAGAATTTATTAGCCCGACGTGTCTAGCCAAAGAGGATAAGGTTAAGCTCCACAACTTCATACATCTAGCAGCATGGCTATCAAATGCCATCCAGGTCACACCAATCGTTGAAGATCGTCCTCTTCGCCGACTTTCGCAAATTTCTACATCAAATACCCGTCTCGCCGGAGCATCCTCCTCCATTCGAACGACATGGCCGAGCCAGCGCAGCCGTTGGATGTTAATACACGGCACAACGTCCACGTCGTTGAGGAGCTTATACAGCTCACTGTTGGATCGGATGCGGAACTGGACCGAAGATCTTGAGTAGAACTTTTCTCTCAAGAATACCCTCAATGGCAACATTGTTTGGAAATTGTAAAATAGAATCCATCTTACCACCACAACGATTCTTTTGGTTGTTGAAAATACTTCTAATCAAGTACCGGAAACGTTTGACAGTGATTACTTACCAGGAAGCTTATAGGAGACCTTCATGCCACTGGCAATTGGATGATATCCAAAAATATCACATGACATGGAAAAGCCATCGAAGGCAGCTCGAGTTCAAGCACATATGGTGACCATATAGTCCGTGAACCCTGGACTAAACATTCGTAAGCCTAAGTCGATAATCCTTAAAATTTTTAAGCTTCCAAATTCTTCCTTTTCTTAGCAAGATTCCCTTTGTATGACTTCAAATATTTCCTTGCCTCTTGTTCTACTAGCATCACCTCCATCAGATGTAGCCTTAGAATCATTTTACACGAAGCTTGAGGGAAACTCCTAACAGCATCCGATATGCGTAAGAGATACAGTTTTGCACTTGGAGTAACATACATACATACAGAATTTTTCATTACAATCATTCAGTCGGGATTACGACCTGGTTTCTCACACCACTTATGTTATGTGCGTTAAATTTTATACATGAGTGGCGAGACCTACAGTTTAAAGTCGATTCCGAACGACAGATTTTTGAGAAACTTTTCATGGCAATTTTCCGTTTACTCTCAAAGTTTTTGCCAGAAATCTGCTGAGAGGAAGTCGCCGTAGAAATACTTTTTGTATTTCAAATTTTATATTTTCAAATTCGAATTTATCTTCTTATCACAAATAAAGATTTATGAGAGGAAAGCGTTTACTTTCAACACCCTCACTGTCAAATCCTCAACTTACAACTTAAAGGTCAACATATTTCTCCTATCAATAGGCATCTATCAGTGGCCCTTCCTTAAAATTCCGCACAAGTTGCATCATTTAGTTTGTGATCAGCAGGCTTTCAAAGCACGCTACAACATTATTGTAGGACAAGGTTATGCGGTTAGCTATCTTTATACGTGACCATGCGATATATTGTACTGCGCTTATACCCCGTATGGTATACCTATGGCCCTAAAGAAATGTAAGATGCTGTTCGTTATCAAAAATGACAATTCCCTACCCAGTGCCTGGTATGCAGCCAAGTGTTTCATTTAGGGTTAGATTAACGCCCTACAAGTTAAGAGAATTAAGTCCACGGACTCATTCTAACATTTCAGATTGTCTGCTTTAAAAGCCTTAACAGTGTTATCCACTTCATGCTTCATCTTCAAATCGTTTCTTTCCACACTGCGAGCACCTTTTAACATGAGGAGTGAGCACATCTACAAGGTCATACTATTCGTAGCTGCACATAATTTTTAATTTTTTATTGTTGTTTTCGCTTTTTAACAAGTTTCCAAATTTGTTTCTTTCCATTCTTCACTTCATTTGTCCTCCTTTGCTACGCGGACTTTTTGAATTTTGTGTAGCAAACCACCGTTTAAAATGGATTTTCAAGCAACATTTCAAACACCCTCACTTTATTTCGCTAACGAAAAACGATTTAAAATGCTTGTTACCGTGGCTATCAAAATCGTTTATTGGTCCCATACAGGTCGCTCCTCATCAAACATAAATGACGACACACCGTTTAAATAATTTGTTTAAATTCGAAGCCCTGCTTTCTAGGTATCTAGGATCGCTGGTTGTTTAATTTAACAAATGAAAGTAAGAAGCGCTTGGGATTAAAAACTCGTTGCTTTTCTATGTATGCATGCGTACCAAAAAGATTCTCTCCAATGTGTTGTTTTTTTTTCATTTTTAAAAAAATATTTTTGCCAATACACAGCGAAACAAATAATTTTTTATGTGACACATCCGTTGGCCGTACCTCAAACATAACCTACAGCAATGACAGCTCATGCACACACAAACATATTCTAACATACGAGAACACATGCTGTGACAAAACCGCACACATATATATACACACACTAATACAGAAAAAAAGACAACATCAACAGCAATATGATAAGCACCAGCAAAAAAGAGATGAGAAGTTCAAAGAGCGTAACTACACGCATACATTTACAATACAGATGTAAAGGATGCCAAGCGGATATGCCAGCCATATACCATACAAAATATGACACATGCTCTCACATACATACACATGCACAGGCAGGCACATTATCAAGTTTCCGTTAGAGTGCAATATGATAAATAAACATGCACACGTATTGGAATCAATGGAGATACCGGCATTGCAAAAAAAAAAAATAAAAAATTCTTTCAATTTAATATTCGTATGGCAAAATGGGTTGGAAACAGTGTTTTTTTTATAGTGGATCAGATATTATAAAGGGTCCGCCAAATAACTTTTTTTTGAGAATGCTTTAAAAAAAAACTACTGAATATTTTCTTAAATTTATTTTTTTTATTTGAAAGTACAATCCTTCCGTTTAATAATGGAAAATAATTTCATTCAAATGGATGCCTCGGCTGGCCATGCAGTAGCCTACACTAGAAGATGCCGATTTTGGCAAAAAAAAACCATCTTTTCACATGAAGCTCATTTTAATCTTGGCGATTATATAAACAAGCAAAATTGTCGCATTTGGGTCACAGAAAACCCGCACACATACGTTGAAAAGCCGACGCACCCAAAACGAGTCACTGTTTGGTGCGGATTTTGGTCCAGAGGCATAATTGGGCAATTTTTCTTCGAATATGAGCAAGGAGTGGCCGTTACAGTCAATGGCGATCGTTATCGGGCCATATTGAACGAATTTTTGTTCACAAAAATTGAAGAGGAGGATATTGGCAACATTTGGTTTCAACAGGACGGCGCTGCGTGCCACACAGCCGAAGCTACACTCGATGTTTTGCGCCCTGTTTTTGAAGATCGCATTATCAGCCGCAGAGCTGATGTCGTTTGGTCATCTCGGAGCTGCCATTTGACACCGTTGAGCTACTATTTGTGGGGTCCGTCAAAGATAAATGTTACGCCGACAAGTCAGAGACAATTGACGTTTTAAAGGACAATACTCGTGAAGCCATTGGTGAAATACAGTTGCACACAATCGATAATGTGCTTAAAAATTTGACCGAACGTGTAGGCTACTGCATGGACATCCGAGGCAGCCATTTGAATGAAATTATTTTCCATTATTAACCGGAAGGATTGTACTTTCAAATAAAAAAAGAAATTTGAGAAAATATTCAGTAGTTTTTTTTGTTAAAGCATTTTCAAAAAAAAAAAGTTATTTGGCGGACCCTTTATATTGAAAGGAATTAAATTAAATGAAAATACTTTGAAATAAAATATAATAGAGAAAGAGAGAGAGAGAGCTGAAGAGAGTCAGGAAACTGATTAAAAATTACAAATAAAAACTCAAGTGTGAGAAATAAAATTTATTTTCATAACATTTTATTTTTTTTTTCTCAATTGATTCTCTGTGAAAAACTATACATAACGGGTAATCCTTTTGGCGTTTTCAAAAACAATACGAGCATAACATTCGGATTTCAATGAAACTTTCCTGTCATTATAATTCATGGTTCTTCCTACATGTACGAAATACAATCGCATTTAAATTACCGCACGGAGTGCATACGAAAGTTAATTCTTTGGAGGTAGTCTGACCATTTTATCGCCAATTTCGAGCGAAATCTCAGCAATAACACAATGAATCTTCACCCTTATTCTGGTTGCCGTCGTCGTCATCGTTTTTGAGTCGACATCGTTTTCTATCGTCGTCGACATCACGTCGACGCTGTTTTGGTATTCTGTAACAGTACTGTGTCGGCGTCGACGTCGACTGTTTACCGAAAATTGTAATAACACAAAACACACATCTCTAATAGTCAGGCGATTCATTTAATGGTTTATTTAGAAAAAAAAGTTTTTTATCATCAGGCCTGTCAAAATCAGCGATGTATTGATCCTTGTCCAGGAATATGTGGCCGTTTTGCGCTTTGCATTGTTGTAAACCACAGTCCGTTCTGTACTTGTATTCAAGATTATACAGGAAATCCATTTGTTCAGTGCCAAAGAATGAGTAAGTTTGATAGGATTACAATTGCTGCAAAAACTTAGCTATTAATACGATTTACGATAATGTCTGCAGTTGAACCTCAAAAGGATATTGTTGCTTCGAATCCTTGTCAACCTTCACCGTGTGGTCCGAATAGCATCTGTAAGGATATAGGGACAACACCTTCATGTACTTGCTTACCAGAGTATACAGGACAACCACCTAATTGCCGCCCTGAATGCGTCACAGACTCTGAATGTCCCTCGCAACAAACTTGTGGCCAAAGTGCAGTTTGTCGTGTTAATAGCCATACTCCAATGTGTTATTGTGGGTCTGGCTATACTGGTAATCCATTTGTGCTATGCTCTCCCATACAACAAAATTCACCTGAAGATGTTGACGCCTTGCGGACCCTATGCTCAATGCCGCCATCAAAATGGCGTTGCATCTTGTCAATGTTTGCCTGATTAATTTGGCAATCCTTATGAAGGTTGTCGACCGGAATGTTTGATTCCGACTGCCCGTCGAACAGGGCATGTGTTAATGAGAATTGTAAAGACCCATGTCGTGGTACCTGTGGGCAGAATGCCGAATGTTTTGTTAGAAATCATTTGGCGACGTGTAACTGTATTTATGGATATCAAGGCGATCCATATCGCTATTGTGCTAAGGAAGAAAAACGTAAGACAATAAAAATTCACCACAAGAGTTAATTTTTTAATGCTTATCGTTACCAAAAATGACGTCGACAAAATCAGAGTCGACGCAACACAATATCGACTGATTATTGACTTACAGAATACCAAATGTGCGTCGACAGTCATCGATAACTGAATACCAATTTTAAATTGTCGACCCAAGTTGACGTCGTCTTGCGTCAACGACGACAACCTGAATAAGGGTGATTGATTTTCATACACGATAATGTTAGATGACAATCCTCATAAGCATAGTATTTGCTTTTCTCCTACAAACATATGCCTAGCGATGTCAAATCGCATGATCTTGGTGGCAATTAACAAATCCACGACGTAAAATAAGCCTTTCTGGAAAGTTCTGCAACAACAAAAAAAAAAATATTGTCGTATTGTGTGGCTAGTGCCAAAGTCTTGTTAAAAGGACTTACCATCCATTTCACAATCTTTATTTGCGGGCAATATCAATCATATGACCATGACGATTCCTAAGGGTTTTACTTAATTGTTGATTACAACACTTTAGGCAGGATTACAACCTAGCTAGCTCCTCACACCTACTCATGTTGTGCGTATTAATTTTATTTACGAATTTTGAGACTTACAGTTTAACGTGGACGTCGAATGATGGTTTTGAAAAACTTCTGATGGCAATTTTATTTTACGCCCACAGTTTTTGTCAGGGACCTGATGGAAAGAAGTTGGCGAAAGAAATATTTTTTTTCCAGATAACTGAGTTGAGACTTAAACCATGGGTTCGTAAAGAATAAACTAATACCTACTGCCTATTAGATTGCGGCGACTACAAAACTAACAAGTTCTTTACTAAATAAACGATAGTTCAGGTGAAAGATATTTAACAGTAGACATTGCTGCCAGATGGACGGCTTTTTAATCACAAAATGGTGGATCCAATTTTTGAAAGGAATATTAGAAGATCGCCGTAGTCTAGTAGGTGATGTGTTAGCTTATTAGACATGAGGCCCATGGTTCAAGAACCAGGTCAGATGTCTCAAACAAAACAAAATCTGCAAAATATTTCTTCGGCGACTGCCTCTCAGCAGACTCCTGCAAAAACTCTGAGAGTGAAATAAAATTGCCTTGAAAAAGTCTCCCAAAAATCTTTCGTTCGGATTCGACTTTAAACTGTAGATCCCTAAACTTATGTATAAAATTAACATACACAATGTAAGTGGTGCGAGAAGCTAGGTTCTAATCCTAACTAAAGGGTTGTAATCAAAATTTATGTACGTATGTATCAGAAGACATCGTATAGAACCTTAAATATAAGAAATCAAATGCAAAATAGAAGTTTATGAAAAATATTCACCGAAACTGCCTAAAAGCAGGCAACATTTTTTTGTCCATTTCCAATATTGGAAAACAGTCTAAAAAGACATCATATAAAATGTGTTCACCTTAAATATGAGAAATCAAATATAAAATCGAAGTTTGTAAGAGATATCCAGCTAAACTACCTAAAAGCAGGCAATTTTTTTGTCGTTTTATGGTGGTTCCAATGTTATAAAAGAGTTTAAGAAGATATTGTATAAAATTTATTAACCTTAAATATAACAAACTAAATATTAAAAAGTAGGCTAAGTTTGTCAGAGACATCCCGCTGAACGGCCTAAAAGTAGGCAACATTTTTTTGTCAATTTTTAAATAGTGGATCCAATATTAGAAAAGAGTGTAAGAAGACATTGCATAAAATTTATTAATCTTAAATATAACAAACCAAATGTAAAAAAGGAGTTTTTGAGAGATATCTCGCTGAACGGCCTAAAAGTAGGCAACATTTTTTGTCTATATCCATCCTAAGAAATAAATTGCGAAAAATAATAAGTTTTAAGGGTAACTTGAGTTATTTTACTTGAAATTTAAAAGAAATTTTAGATTCTTAAAGCTTAGCCTACTTTTAGGCACAATGGAACAGCTTTTTTCTGTTGCTGGTCCCTAGGCTTTAATTTAAACAAGCATGCATTAACAATTTATTCTATTTATTTCTGTAGAAAAGCGTGTGTGTGTGTGTGTGTGTAATAGAAAGAAATGGACTTACAAAACACCTGTGCATTTAGAAAACGCTTGCCAGGATTAATTTGCTTTTTTTATCTGCTGCTGCTACTGCAGTCCATAAAATTTATGGCACTTAAATGGGTATTACACAATTATTTCAATATGACACAGGACAACAAAAAACCAAGGAAAAATTATAGTAAAACAGTTTTATAGAGCATTTCAAATGCAACAACAACAACAACAGCACTGGCGCATATTGAAAGTCATTTGTAATTTACCATGAATATTTAACAGAGTGGCACAATCAACTCTAACCCGCTTCATTGCTTGTGGCACATACACTTAATTTGTGTTGCATAAATAAATAAAATGCAAACAGTTTAAGGCAACAAGCACTACCAACAACACCAACAACAGCAAAAAAATTGTACGAGAGAAGCTCCAAATGTTCTAGTAAATGAAGGCAAATATAAACAGCGTAGAAAATCACACAACGAGGGGAGAGGGAGAGCTCTAATGCGCTCCATGCTCTACTACTAGAGGCAAAAATAAACCTACGTTTCCCTAAATCAAATATACCTTCAAGTCATTGTTTTGTTTTGTTGTTTTTTATGGGGTTATTCGGGTCATAAAAATGATTGTGGACTTGCATGTGTTTAACATTAAACATTAACGCGTCATTTGTCTACAGCTCCGCCCTTCTGGTGTAACTCATTATTTTAGCACTTGTGCAACAAATATAAACCTGCACGAACGACTCCATTCATCCATCCATCCAACAACAACAACAACAACAGCTCTAACGCATATGGCTGGCAATGCTAACGCTCGCACTCGCATTCGCACTCGCACTGGCAAAGGCAAAATGATAAATTACCAAAACGATTGGCTAAGGGAAAACTTACGAGTGGTTGTAAGTACTTTTAGATTTTTTTTGCTCCCTAAAACCCCTACCCTTACCACCACCCCTCCACCAACCTTGTTTGGCCTGCCACAAACTCGCCACATTCAAACGTCATTATAGACAATAACAATTTTAGAATTTTTAATTTAGAAAAAAATAAAAAATGGCAAACGTAACGGTAATAGTAGAAGAACATTTTGTCTAGGTAACACGGTCAAGCTATTATTGGCTGTGATAGGTGGACAATTGAGAAGGGTGGGAAATGAGCCAAAGGAAAAACCCAGTGAATTGGGGAATAAAATTGATTACAGAAATTTAAAAAGATTCTAGTGAAACTGCATTACAAGACGCTATAATTCGTATAAGAGTTTTACTTTGGGTTGACGATATTTTTCTACAGTATAAGAGCTTTTCCAGCAGTATAGGAGTATTCAGTCAAAAGTAGAAGACATTTACTACGAACTATAATGTTTATAAGACTTTTCCAATTGTATGACAGCATTTATAACATTATAACTAGAGTTATTTCAGCGGTATAAGTATATTTGAAAATAGTATAATTGGTATAAGACTGTTTCATCGACAGTTTAAAAGTAGTTTCTTATGTTATAAACATCTAAAAGCCAATATAAGAGCATTTGCCATCGTATAAGAGTTTTATCTACAGTATAAGAGTTATATAAGAGCGTTTTGTCGACAATAAACGAGTTCTTTCTTATATTATAAATGTTTTAAAAGTAATATAAAAGAGTTTACTTTCCTATAAGAGTCTTGTCCGCCATATAAGAGTTATATAACAGTATTTCGTCAGCTATAAAAAGCCATTTTCTTATATTATAAGGCCTTTAAACGCAATATAAGAGTGTTTACTTTCGTATAAGAGTTATATCTACAGTATAAGAGTTACATAGGAGTATTTCGTCAGCTGTAAAAGAGCAATTTCTTATATAAGTGTTTTAAACCCAATATAAGAGTGTGCACCTTCGTATAAGAGTTATATCTGCAGAATATAAGAGTTTTTCAACAGCTTTAAAATATTTCCTGCTCATATTATAAATCTTTTAAACTTAATATAAGAGGATTTAGGTGCGTATAAGACTTTTTTGTGCTATAAGAGTTATATTTGGTGCGTATAAGACTTTTGTTTGTGCTATAAGAGTTATATTTGACTGTTACGTCAGCTGTAAAACAGTATTTTCTTATATAATAAATGTTTTAAATCTAATAAAAAGAGTTTACCTTCGTATAAGTGTTTTGATTGCAGCGTATAAGAGTTTTGCTTGCAGATTTATATACAGGAGTATTTCGTTGGCTGTAATAGAGCATTTTCTTGTATGATAAATGTTATAAACTCAATATTATAGTGTTTACCTTCGTATAAGAGTTATATCTGCAGAATAAGATTTATATAAGAGTGTTACAACAGCTTTGAAATAGTTCTTTCTCATATTATAAATGTTTTAAAGTTAAAATAAGAATGTTTACTTTGGTATAAGACTTTTGTTTGTAGTATAAGTGTTATATTAGACTGATACGTCAGCTGTAAAATAGAATTTCCTTTATAATTAAAGTTTTAAATCTAATAAAGTGTGTTTACCTTCGTATAAGAGTTTTGTTTGCAGTATAAGAGTTATATAAGAGTATTTTGACTGCTTTAAAAGAGCATTTTCTTATATAATAAATGTTTTATACACAATGTAAGAGTGTTACCTTTGTATAAGTGTTATATCTGCAATATAAGAGTTATATAAGAGTGTTTCGTTAGCTTTAAAATAATCCTTTCTTATATTATAAATATTTTAAACCTCATATAAGAGTGTTTACGTTCGTATAAGAGTTTTGTTTGTAGTATAAGAGTTATATTTGAGTATTTCGTCAGCTTCCAAATGAGTTTATCTTATATTATAAATATTTTAAATCTAATATAATTCGTATAAGAGTTTTGTTTGTAGTATAAGAGTTACATAAGACTGTTTCGTCAGTTGTAAAACAGTATTTTCTTATATTATAAATGTTTTAAATGTAATATAAGAGTGTTACCCTTCGTATAAGAGTTTTATCTGCTGTAGAAGAGTTATTTTGAACCGATACAAGTGCTTTATTTATAATATAAGAGTGCTTATAAAGAGATTGCACATTTTTCCACTGTAAACAATTATTTATGGTCATCTTAAGCTATAAAAATATTTTTCAATTTCATGAAAGCGTCATGGGACCAGACCTCTTCTGTGGAGTGGGATAGAATATTTGGAAACGTATGTACAACGAGTGTAAAGACAAAGAGAGGCAACCATTCTTCTCAAATCAAAATGGGTTTGAGGCGAGGTAAGCTTTTGAGGTATATCTACAATAGGAGGAATAAACTGAGTTTTGGTAACCAGTCTTATAACAGGGTGCACTGTACACTCAGGGTACACCTGTTCAAAATGGGATTTGTTTTGAGCCCAATAGATATAGTGCTTAAATTTGGGGGAAGTAAAGGGTCTGCCAAATAACGTTTTCTACAATCCTTCCGGTTAATAATGGAAAATAATTTCATTCAAATGGCTGCCTGGGCTGGCCATGCAGTAGCCTACACGATCGGTCCAATTTTTAAGCACATTATCGATTGTGTGCAGCTGTATTTCATCAATGGCTTCACGAATATTGTCCTTTAAAGCGTCAATTGTCTCTGGCTTGTCGGCGTAACACTTATCTTTGACGGCACCCCACAAATAATAGTCCAACGGTGTCAAATCGCAGCTCCGAGGTGGCCAAACGACATCAGCTCTGCGGCTGATAATGCGACCTTCAAAAATAGGGCGCAAAATATCGAGTGTACCTTCGGCTGTGTGGCACGTAGCACCGTCCTGTTGAAACCAAATATTGCCAATATCCTCCTCTTCAATTTTTGTGAACAAAATTCGTTCAACACGGCCCGATAACGATCGCTATTGACTGTAACGGCCACTCCTTGCTCATTTTCGAAGAAAAATGGCCCAATTATGCCTCTGGACCAAAATCCGTACCAAACAGTGACTCGTTTTGAGTGCGTCGGCGTTTCAATGTATGCGTGCGGGTTTTCTGTGCCAAAATGCGACAATTTTGCTTGTCTGCATACCCGCCAAGATCAAAATGAGCTTCATCTGAAAAGATGATTGATGATAATACTTTAGAAAAACATAAATTCGTTACAAATTTCGCTGGGTTTTGATTTTTGTCTTGGCAATTAAAATAAAACGGTAACCTAAACAATATTTATTTCGTTGCCTTCAATAATGCATAAAAGCTATTTAAACAAAAAGTCTTATACCAATACACACATACATACACACGTACGCTCATACATAGCCATACAAGCATACACACCTACAACAATGACTGCTAAAACCCTGAACTAATAATCAAATAAACAACAACTTGTCATTGCTGAGAGAGAGAGCTAGCTCAACAGGATTGCATGTACTTTTTACAGCTGCAGCTGCTCTAATATAACCACACACTCTGTGTGTGTATGCATATGTACGTACATACATACATACATAGTGTATTTGTATGTATAAGTGCAACTATTTGCAATTGTTATAAGTTTTTTTCTATTTCAACTAGTAATTGCATTTTTGTTGTTGTCGGTTTTTTTTTTTGTTGGTCGGTCATGTTATTTGAAATGACCATCCTTCTGTTTGAGGACAGACTTACTTTTGATGGCTGTTGTTGTCTTTTGTGTTGTGTGCTGTGCTGTGTGCTGTGCTGTGTGCTGCTTTCTAACTGTTGTCAATTCATTTTGAAAATTACTGTAATTTACTGTATCAATATTAAAAGTTAAAGAAGAAGAACAACAACAACAACAACAACAACTATACTTTTACCACAACAGAACTTAAATGCATGTGTATGTGTGTGTGTGTGTGTAAGAGTTAAAGAAAATTTCGTTTTATAGCCGGGGTTTATATGCTATTGCCGTTGCTGTTGCTGTTGTTTTCGATCACCACTATTTTAGTTGCAACTTTCATATGCAAATTGCAAGTAATTTAATTCTAAATATGTTTGTCTTACTATTAACTTAATACATGCACTCTTATACACATTCACATAATATACATACATATATACTCAAGCACTTTAGATTGTTTAAAAGTTAGTCTAAGTAAATTGCATACTTTTAGGCGGTGGTATGGAGAACAACTTCTGGAATGATAGCAGAGGAGGTAGAAAACTTGTTGAATTAAATTTCCTTTATAAAATTGTGTAAAATTATACGGCATTTGTAATTTTATTTAAAACTTATTAAAACCACAGCTGTTGACAAACACACATTTTCAAATCAGTTTTAAAAAGACAACATATTTTAAGGGGCAAAAAAATTAAAAAAAAAATTACAGAAAAAATCTGTTTGCCTTCAACAAGCCTACCTTCCTAGGCTAATATGGAGTATATTTTGTTGTTTAAATATTCAGCTCTCTCTTCTGGCTTTTGGAGGCCTACTTACGGCATGCGATACATACGATACATGGATAGTTGACTTATGTGTGCCTAAACATATACTTGAGTTCATTTTGCTTCAGCTTTTCCCCATTGAAGCTGTTTTCTAATGAATTTGCCTGCTCCTTCTTTGAGCTGAACGTCATTTCAACGGTTTCCTGTGGTTTCTATGGCGTTCTTTGTTATATAATAACTTGCAGCACTTTGTGCAGTTTGCATCCCATTCACCCTGCCAAGATCTATTGAACTTCCCTCCAAGCTTATAGGGTAAGAATATAATGTCTCCTCCAAGCCCAGACAATCTACGGAATGCTGCTCGAAGTCAGCAATAACAATTCCCTTTCCAGAACCTGATATGCAACCTGGTTTTTCATTCTGGAATGAACTAACAAGTCTCACGCGACAAGAATGTGTTGTGATTATTCATTCCTTCTCATCGTCACAGAATCTACATCTAATGGGGTTTGAAACAATTCCCAATCTGAATAAGTATACCCTGAGTGTACAGTGCCCTGTCAAAACCCCAATTGCCGACATCAGATTATTCCTGATGTTGATGTTTCTTTTATTGTAGTCTCCCAGCAAAAGTTTTAATTGCCTCTTCCTTTGGGAAGAGTTCTTGCCTCGAGTTATCTTCTTCTCCGTTGAGTATAACTTTCCACATATTCGCTCTCACTCCACGGTTCCACCATTAAAGGCGTGAAATCTCTCCTCCTCGCAATTTGGTTTGATGTGCTTATTGCGGATAATCCCCAAATGACCTGGGGTCCTATCTAGCTTATCCAGCTTCCATAGACAGTTCCATACTATCTTCGATTTAACCTTCTAAGTGCCGAGTTCTCGAGGGGCGGATAGTATTGCTATTTCCTGTTTTATGCATCTTCTAACCAAGTTGAATTGAGCACATCTTTCGATGGCATAGACTTTCGCCCGCAAAATACTTGTGAGTTTCTCCATGTACTCGGAATATTGCATTCTGGGACCAAAACCTTCTGTTCTTGTTCCGCAATTCCTTCCTTTAAAAAAATATGAAGCTTTCGGATTTCTCCAATCATCATGTGTTACTAAGACTCGTTGCAAAGCATTTCTCAAAATCATAGAGTCTACTGGGTTCTGTCGGGTTAACAGTTAAAAAGGAAGTTGTCAGGAGATCGATACCTTAGATCGCGAAATCACCTAATGAAGCAAAAGCGGGTCATCGTAATCAAAAAAACAAGAACCTTTAACGTATTGGAGATATATTTTCAATAATAATTATAAGTGTGAGCCTTAAAATATGCTTCAAAATTTAAACTCTGTTGCAATTTTGTATACCCCTGAAGTATGCTTCATTTTTTTATAGCATATGTTATAATTCTTTTACAATTTTTGATGCATGCTTTCCTTGTTGAAAAGAAAATTCATAAAAAAAAACATTTTTATGCTGCTGTGTTATAAATTGTTCAACAATGTAAAATCCTAGATGGTTGGCTGGCATTTGGCATGTCTTTAGCATCTTTGGCTGGCTGTTGTTCTTGAAACGGGCACCCCAGTTACGTTTCATTTTTAATTTAAGCTTTTTATGGGGGTTCTTTTGTATTTCTCTGCTCTGCTGGCAATTCTTACATTTTTTTTCATTCGTTTTTTTGGGTATCGAATTTTCATGTTCGAAATCGAATCGAATTTTCATGTTCGTTACGTTTTTAGCCATTTCTCAATCTCGTTTACTTTTTCTTTTTCGTTTTCTTTTTTTTTTTTTTTTTGTAAAAGAATTACAACACAGTGGAAAAATTAATTAAAATCTTCTCCCCCCGTCCCCTACCAGAAACACAAAAATAAAAAAGAGGGGAACATAGAAGAGAAATACAGTGTGTTGAAAATGAATGACAAGCAAAGGACCTGTACTACAGATCCTTGTTATACAACTTGTACTTGTAGTAGTTGGTGATACGATGGAATTGTTTGCTTTGGTTGTGACTGGCTCTGGCAGAGTGTTTAAAAGCATTTCTTCAATAATAAAGGAAAACGTTGTATGCGTAGGGATTTTAATTATTTAAACGTTTTGCTACACACACACACCAACTCTGTCGATTGCTTTACATTTCTTTACTTGCCGTTGTAAGAAAAGCAACGACAATGATGAAGACAATGTGAATGAAAATGGAACTAAAGATAGTGAATAAGAATAAGAAGAAGAAAATGAAGACGAGGAAGAAGACGAAGAAGAAGTTTTTAATATAATTTTCCTTGGGAGTATTTAATTTTCTTTCGTTTATTTGCAAGCAAAAGGATAATATTACAATAACACACACACACAGACACACACCCATACACAGCATATACTACATCCTGCCCCTGAGAGCATTCAGCACAGTAACAGAGAGGGATGGCATTATTACCAACTAAATTAAAACCAAATTCTGTCTCTTTTCCCCTCTCCATTCAAATACACAGTTTGTTTAGTTGCCTGTGGAAGGGGGGGGGTGATATGGTTATTATAAGAAATCAATTAAGTTTTCTTTTATTTGAAGCATTTCTTCACAAGTATTTTCCTTTAATTAAGTCTTTTGTTTGATTATAACTGTTCTTTAAATATTGTCTTGATCTTTTACATTTTGATTAAGTATAGTGGCAACCATTTTCATCTTTCTCTTCCTTTCTCTCCCTCTTGCTCTCCCGTCTCCAGCTCTATTTCTCTTTTTTTTTTCTTGAACTGCCATTGATTGCAATTGTTTTAATATTTCCAACTATTTTTTTTTTCATTTTTTTACAGATTCTTTCCAAAAGTAATTGGCAGTAATGGTAAGTTTGTATTCAATAGTTTTTTAGAAAATAATTAAAGCATACTTTAAGGTGTTTACTTTTTAATAAAATTATTCTTTGTTTAAATGGATATTTGCCTTAGGCTTTTACAATAGGCACAAAACACAATTTATTTTGCTTTTAATACAGTTTAAATTTGTTTAAAGAAAATTATTGAAGCATATTTTAAGGCATCTTCTTTAATAAATTACAGCCTAGACTTGTTAAGGTATTAAGGAAGTGATAAACCAAAATTCTCGATTTAAAATATGTGCCTCAATAAGCTGCATGGCCACGAAAATTAATAAAGCATACTTTAAGGTATTTTTACTTAAATGGTTATTACAACCCTTTTTTAGTGAGGTTTACAACCTAGCTTCTCAAAGCACTTATGTTGTGTGCGTGTGAATTTTATGCATGAATGGCAGGATCTTCATATTAAATTCCTAAAATTTTATTAATTGTTGTCAGTAAATATAGGATACAGGCAGTAGCAGCTTATAATCATTTTCTAATTCCACCAGTTACACAGCTTCCAGTTATCATCGCCTGTAATCATTCATACACAACATACACAATATACATAATTGGTCATTACTACCCTTTAGTCAGGATTACGACCTAGTTTCTCACACCACTTATTTTATATGAGTGTCCTACAGTTTAAATTCGACTTCGAACAACAGATTTTTGAGAAACTTTTCATGGCATTTTTTGCCAGAAATCTGCTGAGAGTAAGTTGCCGCAGAAATATTTGTTCATATTTCGTTTTGTTGAAGATGTCTGACCCAGGTTTTGAACGTTGGCCTCACGTCTAATGAGCCAACACTCTACCTACTAAATTAAATCGCCTGTAATCACTCGCCCAAAACATCAAATGTTTGCAAACCCTTGGGGGAATGTATTCTTTGGGAAAACTCTCCCAATCCCCAGGAACCCTTACTTCACCCTTTATGGTGTGAGGCCAGGTTGAGGCTACAATTATTCGGTAGTTTTATCAAGTGGGCTATGTTCACTTATTCTGAAAACATTTCTCCACCTACAATTAAATCCAGTTTCGAATTTTCGGTTAAAGTCATTCATAGTATCTGACACCGTTTACTCAAACCTTTCTAAAGGTTACGCCAAATAAATTTTTTTCGAAAATGCTTTAATAAAAAAACTACAGAATATTTTCTCAAATTTCTTTTTTTTATTTGAAAGTACAATCCTTCCGGTTAATAATGGAAAATAATTTCATTCAAATTGCTGCCTCGGCTGGCCATGCAGTAGCCTAGACGATCGGTCCAATTTTTAAGCACATTATCGATTGTGTGCAGCTGTATTTCACCAATGGCTTCACGAATATTGTCCTTTAAAGCGTCAATTGTCTCTGGCTTGTAGGTGTAACACTTATCTTTGACGGCACCCCACAAATAATAGTCCAACGGTGTCAAATCGCAACTCCGAGGTGGCCAAACGACATCAGCTCTGCGGCAGATAATGCGATCTTCAAAAACAGGGCGCAAAACATCGTGTGGAGCTTCGGCTGTGTGGCACGTAGCGACGTCCTGTTGAAACCAAATGTTTCCAATATCCTCCTCTTCAATTTTTGTGAACAAAAATTCGTTCAACATGGCCCGATAACGATCGCCATTGACTGTAACTACCACTCCTTGCTCATTTTCGAAGAAAAATGGCCCAATTATGCCTCTGGACCAAAATCCGCACCAAACAGTGACTCGTTTTGGGTGCGTCGGCTTTTCAATGTATGCGTGCGGGTTTTCTGTGCCCCAAACGCGACAATTTTGCTTGTTTACATACCCGCCAAGATCAAAATGATCTTCATCTGAAAAGATGATTTTTTTTTGCCAAAATCGGCATCTTCTGGTGTAGGCTACTGCATTGCCAGCCGAGGCAGCCATTTGAATGAAATTATTTTCCATTATTAACCGGAAGGATTGTACTTTCAAATAAAAAAAGAAATTTGAGAAAATATTCAGTAGTTTCGTTTTTAAAGCATTTTCAAAAAAAAAGTTATTTGGCGTACCGTTTACTTATTATGGTCTTTTAAACTTCCTCGAATATGTTAGATTTTTCGTTGAGTTTAGGTGCGGTTTTCCGGTAGCTTTATCAAGCGGGCTATACTCATTTATTTTGAAATTATTCCTCCACCCATAATTGTATCTAGTTTAGGAACTTCAATGAAAGTCGTTCACAGTATTCGACATTATTCCCCCAAACCGCTCTAATTTAATGTTGGTTTTTTGATCTCGATAGGCCATAGTGTGGTATCAAGCAGTCGATACTTTTAAAAGCTTTAATTTCCCTTAACAACCTTGAGAGTCCAATATTTAATGCGTGCTATTTGCTCTTGATTTAAAGGTTCTGATTAAAGAGCCGTAAGATTATGTATCTGAAAAGAGCTGAAAGAGGTGTAGTAGTCAAGGCACTATTTATGAGAATGCAAGCAGTTCTTTGCATTCGCCATATCATAGAGAATTAAGCCTTTTGCCAAGGGATTCCCACTACACCAGAAGTTCGTAGTTTAAACGAGACCTGATCTTTACTGTATAGATCCCGTGAGTCGTTCTAGATTCGATAAAATATTTAAAAAATGTTTTCAATTCTTTCTCACTTTATTGCCTTTCTGTGTAATGCTTTATAACGGTTCATATAACCCTGTGAATAAACAGGCAATGTTTTATTCAATACTTTTACCCCCTAATGCATGCAACAGTTTTTATTTTCATAATATTTATTACAAATATTGTAACTTTTTTTTGTTTTTTGTTTTTTATGTCTTGTTTTCAGTGGTAATTTTTTTTATGAAAATATATCCCCTCGGGCAATTGGCTTGTTAGCGTAGCGTGTAATTATGGTATTTTTGTTTGACTTGAAAATTGTTGGCAATTGAAGGCCATAAAACTTTTCTAAATAAAATGTTTTTTCCTCTCCCTCTCTCTTTCTCTTTCTCGCACTCAAAGAGAGATAAATAATTTAATAGTTTGACAAAGTGTGATACAATTGCCACTCTCTCCATGTCCCACTCTGCTCTGTAGGCATTGTTACACTAAGTATTTCCATTATTTGTTAACAATTTGTATGTGTAAGATGATTTTTATTTATAACAATAGTTGAAATGATGTTTTTTTGGGTTTTCTATTTTAAAGATCCTTTTATTTATTTATTTCTCTAACACTCTCTTCAGCAACACAACAAACACACTCTCAGTGTATCTCCCTCTCTCTGTGTTTGTCTTCATGTGTCTTAAATTAACATTTGCGTATAACTTCACAGAAAGTAACCCATTTGCCAAGTTTTATGAAATAAATCTTCTCTGCAAGAGAAAACAAAATGAAAAAAACTCACAGTTTGTTTGGTGGGGTTGCACAGTCACAGTCAAAGTTAAGTGTACACAGCAGCTCAGAAACCATTAAAACATGCCAGTGACTCTATAAAGAGCGATAGTTTATTGGTTTATTTTTATGTTTTCCAAAGGAAAACAGAGAGAGAGGCCCAAAGAGTGCAAGAGTATAGAAAAACTAACTGTTGTAGCGTTAAAAATATAGAAAGAGAAAGAAATAACAAAACGAACACAGCATCTGCTGTCAAAAGCTTTATGACAGATGGCATTATACGTAATAATTTTCAATTTACCACAAGCGGAGAGAAAGATAGAGAGAGAGAGCAGGAGCAAGCATCAACTGGCTGTTCATTTTTCTGCTTATATTGCGCATATGTACAGCTGTATGTGTGTGAGATGTATGTTGATTGTTATGTGTTGTATATGTGTGTGCGGTCACCAGTTATGGCCTTTATAGCCTTTATTGTAAAACTGGCTTTTTTTTATTATAGTTGGTGTTGTTGTTGTTATTGCTATTTTTATTATTGTGATACACTGTGATAAAACTGCAGATGCTACTGCCATTGACAATCACACACACACAAACACACAGCCAAACACATCCATACACATGTACAATGTGTCTAATTCCTACTGTTAGAACATTCATAATATTTAGCCGCAGCATACGAGGTTTGTAAGAGAATTTCCACGGTAAGGGCAGGTTCCTGCTCATTTCGAAAAAAATCCAATGATGACACCAGCGTGTAAACTGCATTAAACTGTCGCTTTTAATGGATGTTATGGTTGAATTTGAAGTCCTTGTAGCCTAGTAGGTGCTAAATGCAATACGAAATATGAAAAAATATTTTTTTGGGCGAGTTACTCTCTAAAGTCTTCTAGGGAAAACTCTCAGAGTCAATAAAATTGTCATAAAAGGTCTTTAAAAAATCTGTTATTAGAAGTCGACTTTCAACTGTAAGTCCTGCGGCGCACGGATAAAAATTAACACACGTAGCATGGGTAGTGTAAAAAGCTAGGTTGTAATCTTCACTAGTAGTCTAGTAGGTAGTGTGTTGGCTTATTAGACGTAAAGCCCGTGTTCGTATCCCAGGTCAGACATTAAAACGAAATATGGAAAAAATATTTCTTCGGCGACTTCCTCTCAGCAGATTTCTGGCAAAAACTCTGGGCGTTAAAATAAAATTGCCATGAAAAAGTTTCTCAAAAATCTGTTGTTCGGAGTCTACTTTAAACTGTAGGTCCCATCACTCATGTATACAATTTAACACACACAACCTAAGTGGTGTGAGAAACTAGGTCGTAATCATGACTGAAGGGTTGTAATGACTAATTATGTATGATAACACCAGCGTGCAAGCAGCATTAAACTGCCGATTTTAGTGGATGTTATGGTTGATGTTGAAGTCCTTGTAGCCCAGTAAATGCTAAATGCTATGTGAAATACGAAAGAAAATTTCTTTAGGCAAAAACTCTCGGAGAAAATAAAATACCCACGAAAAGTTCCTCAAAAATCTGTTGTTAAACTGCTGTTCATGGATAAAACTTAACACACCCACCATGGGTGGTGTAAAAAGCTAGGTTGTAATCCTCACTAAAGAGTTATAATAACCAATTAAGCAAGCAAGTTATGGTGATTCATTAATGGCCTGACTTATTAGACACGTCGTCAACGGTGCTCTTTTCACTCGCGTCTCGGTCTTGACAGTCAGGCCGCGATAAGATCTCTATCGTGTTTTCGTGAGTAGCTCTAGGATCGTTAGGGAATGTCGCCGCTGTCTCGACCTTCTTTATGGGCGCTTCACCAGTGTCTCACTGGTGTGGGCACAGTAACATTCCGGGAAACTGTAGGGCCGACGAGCTCGCCAGAGCTGGTGCGCTCCTTCCGGAATCCTCTCCAATTGAACTGGGTATGCCACTTGCCTCGGTCAATTTGGACATTGCACGGAAAATCTCTCGGGACGCCAACCTATCCTGGGTCAATGAGGAGTCCTGCTCCACCGCTAGACTCACCTGGCCCTTGATGGATAGATGGCGTACCAACTAATTGTTTGGTCTTGGTCGTGATGTCATCTCAACCACAGTGGCCGTGCTTACAGGTCATTGCGTCATGGGTAGACACGCGGAGAGAATGAGCCTCCCATTTAACAACTTATGCCATGGATGCAGATCCGTTGAGGAAGAGGAGACTGTTATCCACTTTCTTTGTCAGTGCCCATCTCTTGCTAGGTGCAGATATAGGTTATTTGGCTCTCCATTTCTTGTCATCTATTGATATCAAGGATATAGCTTCATTCATCAAGCTTTCTGGCTGTTTTTCCGGTATGGGGTAGTCGTGCTTTTGATGTGCAGCCCTTGCGCTGACCAACTTCTTCATCTTCCCTGATTTTGGTGGAACTTGGTCATTGCAGGGACTGCGTTCACCCGTGGCATCACAACGGGCCGCTATGCGTGCTCAAGTGAGCTTTGTGATATCAGAGCTACCACTCGGACCTAACCTAACCTATTAGACACGAGGACTCGGTTCAAACCCCAGGTCAGACATCTCCAAACAAACGAAATGTGAAAATATGAACAAATATTTCTTTGGCGACTTCCTCTCAACAGATTTCTGGAAAAATCTCTGAGAGTAAATAAAATTGCCATGAAAAGTTTCTCAAAAATCTGTCGTTTGGAGTCGACATTAGGTCCCGCCACTCATGTATAAAAATTACCGCACACAACATAAGTGGCGTGGGAAACTGGGTCGTAATCCTGACTAAAGGAATGTAATGACCAATTATGTATGTATGTACGATTCAGTAATAACTTAAAGATTATTGTCTATTGAAGCAGATGGGAGCTCCATTTTTCATTCATTCATTCAATAAAATTTATTTGCAAGGAAAAAAACTCATTTCTTCTCTTAAGACCCTAAAAATTCTTAAAACGTTTACGTTAAGAAAATTTTTTCATATTCTTTCAATTCAGCCCTCGTAGCAATTTTCCAACAACAGCTACGTATGTGTCGAGTGTTGCAAAATGTTTTGTAAAAATGTATGACTTTTTGGCAAATGTAGCGAGAAAACCTCGAATATAATTTAATATTTTATTATTATTTTTGCCAGCGTTATGGGTTTTTTTTTTATTTGAGATTTTATCAACAACAACAACAGCTACAACAATAAAAGGCAATAAAAATTAATTTGAAAAAGTATGAAGACACTAAAATTTGTAGGCATTATTACAACGTATGCTGCCACATATAGCACAGTATGGGCCACCATACCATGAGCCAATTTCGTTGTTTTTTTTTTTAATAAAAATATTTTAGTTTTCAGCAATTCTCTTGAAGCTCAGAAGTATTTGATAATTTAAACAGCTTCTGATCCTTTCCAAAAAGGTATGGAAAAGAATTTTTAAGTAGAAAAAAAAATCGGCAATCCTTAGAGCCACCAACTGCCTGCCTAAGATACTACCGAGTATGCTGAGTATAAAAGGTACTCGGATAACCAAGCACTCACAAACAATGTACATTCATCCTGATTAGAAGATGGCGGATATCTCTTTACAAGACAGCCAGAGATTTTAAGGTTATAATTTCCTGGGCAGAGCAGAAAACCCACTTGCTGATAGTTTAATTAGAATAAGGGGCTGCAAATATCAATCCCATGACTGATAGCCATTTTTACTCATTTAAGATTGAAATAAATCTCGCTCTATACAATCTAGATTGAAAATAAAACCTCTTTGTTGTAAAACGGAGCCTATCAGGACGCCCTTAAACCCTAACGGATGATAATTAGCCTGGTTATTGGTTTGTGTCTGTACTCATGCCAAATAACTGGGTCTTCTCTACATAACGCATGAATATAAATCAGGAACACGTTGAGTTCTTTCTTGATTATATTTCCAGGGAGTTGTCTCTTTGGTTGTAGTGTCGGCACCTCTAATATATTTTTTAATTCGTCATTACAACCCTTTAGCCAGGATCACAACCTAGCTTATTACACCACTTGTGTTGTGTGTCTTAATTTTATCTACATGAGTGGCGAAACCTACTGAATTTTTAGATCTTTTTTCTGCTGAAAGTGTCGGGTGCTAATGGCATAGTAACGGAAATCTGTAGAACCGACAATTACTACAATCTACTTGATATCAAGGATTTATGCCTAGGGGAACTCATAAGCTTCAACGCTCATGCTGTAGACTTTGGTCTGAATAGCACAGCAATTGCCTGGGGACTTATTTGAAATCACTTCTAGGTTATTATGCTTGCAAAAAGCACATATTCAGGATGAAAATGTTCGTTATCAGTATCTGCAGATTCTGCTCATAGGCAGAGAAGTCGATGGGAGTAATTTCAGCATAGGAGAACAGTTACTGGGCGAAAATATACTGAGTGAACAGGACATTGCAATTGAACGAAGAAATCTGGTTGACCTAATAAAGTTTGAACAGTGGCCGCAAAGGAATGGGGTCTGAAGCCATTGTACATCTTTTTCTGGAATATAAATTGGCCCTATATTAGCTTCGCTAGCGTTGTCTCCTACTTATTAAATATTTTCCCCTGAGCTTAACTAAACTCGTTGCTGCTTTTAGTCTTCCACTCCTTGTTTATGTATTGCCTATCATTAGGCGTTTTAATTAATTTGAAAACTACCATTGAAAAATACCACCTAAAAACCATTAATTAACGCTTCTTCTGTTAATGCCAATTATCCCTTAAAATATGTTGTAAATTTATATTGAATTTCATGGATGGTAGTAGAAAACAAAATTGACGGCCTATTATCAGGCTTTTTAATTGGCCTCAAATTTATTTTCATTAATTAATTACAGCAGGTTTTTTGCACTCTTCTAACAATAATAAGAAATTGTTGACTATAAATTGTGTTCTCTAATAGCTGATACCTGGGTAAGAAAATTCTTCAACAAAAATTCAAAGAATCTTTGGATTTTTTTGTTTGTTAATTTGCTTTCCCAGAAAATCACTTTTGGGGAGGGGGTTTGAGTGGCTTGTGTCCAGTACTGCCATTTATTTTCATTTATTTTCTCAACAATTTCAATTAAAAGTCACAAAAATTGTTGGAAAAAAACTTTTTCTCTATCTAAGTTGGTGTGTGTGTGTGTTCAATAAAACCAAACGAAAAAAATGAGAAAAGTTTCCTTAAGATAAGCTTAGGCGGTGTAAGTAAGTGTACACGAATGTCTAAATGTGTGTGTCTTTCCAACTGTGTAGTAATGTTAACAGAACAAGAAACAAGAAATCATAGTCAAGGCATCATCATTAGTTTTATCATCATCATCATCATTAAACATTATCTTCATAATGAACGACATCAAATGGCATCATTTACACACTCATTGAAACTGCTTCTGCTTCTCTCTCTCGCTCTGCTCTCTCTAAAGTTCTTCAAATTTTCCAAAACATTTTACTCGACATTTTATTATTGTTTTTATTTTTGTTTTTGTTTTTGTTTACATTAGTTTTAAACGGAGATAAAAATAAACGAACGAAAACTTTATATCTAAGCACTCACACACAATTCCAGCTTCTTCCCTTAATCCCTCTCTCATACGTTCACGTTGTTCGAGAGGAATCCCTTTCTACATCGTGTTATACACGAGTAGTAAATTTGTTGTGTTTCTTGGTTTTCTCACTGTGCATATGTATTTGGCTTGTTTGGTTTGTTTGATTTGTTAAAAGAATTTCTCCTTGTCCCTCACTCTCCCTCTCCATTTTGTTTTTTTCTCTGGTTTCTGTGGCTTAGTTGTACAGCATGTAAGTGTGTTAGTAAGTAAAAGGAATTTTTGAACCTTTTTTTGCAGTGTCTGTTGGTGTGCTGTTGTGTGTAAAACAATCACAACAAATATGTTGAACTGTTTGGTAAATTGTTTGATACTCTCTTTCTTTCTCTCTCTTTTATGTGCTCGCCATTTTTGTTTAACTGATCGCATCATTAATCATTTACAGTCAAAGATTTGTTTTGCTTTCTACGGCAAATTTCTCTTTCCTTCGCATTATAAGCCGTAGGTTTAGAAACAGAATACGATCGTAACTTTAGAGTAAAGCGCTGTGGTTTTGTTTACAAAATTTTTAAAATTTAATAAAATATGGCAACATTGTTTGTTTGTTAACTGGTCCTTATCAACCCGATTAACGGTTTTCGGTCCTGGCTTAGCACATCCTTCCAGATGCCTCTGCTTCTTGGGCGCCTACGCCAGTTGTTTACACCAATTGATGACAGGTCTTCCTCGATCTGGTCCTTCCAATGCAAACAAGATCATGCTCTTCGCCTACTTTCGCAAAACGCCACATCAAATACCCATCTTGCCGCAACGTCCTCCTTCATTCGAACGACCTGACCGAGCCAATGCAGCCGCTGGATGTTAATATGCTGCACAATGTCCATGTCGTTGAGGAGCTCTTACAGCTCACTGTTGAATCGGATGCGGAAATTATCGCCAACTCGCACTGGATCGAAGATCTTGCGTACGACTTTTCTCTCAAGAATACCCTCAATGGCAACATTGTTTGGAAATTATAAAATAGAATCCATCCTGCAACCACAACGATACTTATAGTTGATGAAAATGACTTCCAAACGAGTATCAGAAACTTTTGACAGTGATTACTCATCAGGAAGCTTATAGGAGGCCTTCATAACACTACCGAGTAGTAGATATCGAAAAATATCACATGACATGGAAAACCCAGCTAAAGCAGGTTGTGGTCACATATGGTGACCATATAGTCCGTGAAACCTGGACTCATCATTCGTATGCCCAAGGCGATAATTCCCAAAATTTTTAAGCGTCCAAATTCCTTTATCTTAGCAAGATTCCCTTTGTATGACTTCAAATATTTCCTAGCCTCCTGTTCTACAAGCCTATCAGCTCCATCAGATGTAGCTTTAGAATCATTTCACACGAAGCTTGAGGGAAACTCCCAACAGCATCCGATACACCCTGAGAAATACAGTTTGGACAGTGTTTAGGAGCATGGAGTAACATTCACACATTATTAGTCATTACAACCCTTCAGTCAGGATTACGACCTAGTTTCTCACGCCACTTATGTTGTGTGCTTTAATTTTTATTCATGAGTAGCGGAACCTACAGTTTAAAGTCGACTCCGAACGACAGATTTTTGAGAAACTTTTCAGGACAATTTTATTTTAACGCCCAGGGTTTTTGCCCAAAATCTGCTGAGAGGAAGACGCAGGAGATGATATTTTTTTTTGCGTATTTCGTTTGCTTGGAGATGTCTGACTTGGAGTTTGAACCGTGCCTTCACGTCTAATAAGCCATCACACTACCTACTAGACTACGGCGATCATATATTTCGTGAAATCTAAACTCAACATTCACATGTCGTTCCCAAACTGCTTTATAATAAGTTTAGCTCAATAATAATTGTAAACGAAGCTTAAGGGTAACTTCTAAGGGGGCTAACGATGTCCCCTTAGCTACACGTTTTCGCACCATATTCAGGAGCCTGAGCTAAATAAACCTGAAGGATCTTTTGGTTTGTAAAGGCTCAGAGGAGAATGATATTGTTACGTAAATCGAAACGACCTAATATCGTTTAACAACAAAAAACGATAAACAAAAGCCACACGATACAAATACACACTAACACTAAGAATTGTATTCTTCTGAACATGTTGATTATCTAAAGCTACACACACACATATGTACAACGAACCTGGTTGCGCCTGGTACCAACACGTATGTGACAAAAAGGGATAGACAACATAAGCAAAGTACACAAACAACAATGTATTAGCAATAGAGCTCTTGAGAAGGCGAGATCACGAACCTTCCACTTCAAGAATGTTCGTTAGACTGGTTGTGTCGGACTATAAAAGCGCTGGACAAAGCAGGCAGCTGTCCGTTATAATTAAGTCAGCCTTGTGTGAAGACGCGTTGCGGTTTGAACGTACAATTGGTATTGCTTGCAAAAAGGTTGTAAGCAGAGAAGATCTAACGTACAGTTGTTAGTGTTAACGCTGACAGAAGTGTGAAATAGAATAGTGTACAAGCAAATTCTTGTTGTAGCGTTAAGTTGTATACAGTGGCACATAAAAGTAGTGCAAAGAATAAAGGGAGTTTAAGAGAAAATAAACACATATTTGTTTTTACTTGGTTTGCAATTAACGAACTCATATTTAAACGTTTTTAAAAAGGTAAAAACGTAACAATATTTTTGCTGAACCTTAGAGGGTGACAGAGTTATTAGATGGCCCATGTCTCCTGAGTAGAAGATGAAGAGAAAGCATCTTTTCTCTATGAGTACCTTTTTCTAAAGCACCCTTTCGAGTGAATTCAAACCATTTCATCTAACAAATAACGTCTGAATTTAATTTGTAAAGGCCAACATTGGGAGACAACATTTAATTGGAAATAAAAGCAAAGAAATTTTCCGGTAAATATTGAAAACTCATCAATCATCTCATGCCTGCCTCCTACCTAACGGCAGATACTTTATTGTAGAGATTTTTCTTTTATAAATTGGGTTTTCCGAAAAGAGCAATAAAAAAGAAAGAGAACAAATTGAACGTATAAATACGCCTCTTCTCATATGAATAATATGTACGTAACTTTAATACGTTTTTTTTTAAATTTATTTTTGGGATTTTGTTATTTTCATTTGTCTCTTCTTGTTCTCTGTGCTTTTATGTTTTTTTTCTTTATTTTGTTTAATAAAAATTAAGTCATCGAAACGTGTAACATGGAACATTTATTGCTTTCACCATAACACTGTCGAGTATTATTATTACTTCGCAGCCATTGTTTTCATTTCTCTTATGCTCGTCGAAATGAATTTCATTATCATGCGTTGTAGAACAGTGGCCCACAAATTTGTAATACCACTATAGGCTGTCTTTTAGAGCCACTTTAGGAAATAAAGTGTGTCATAAAACAAATTCTTTCAAGTCAACAACAGTAGAGTGCCCTCAAGCCATTAAACATTTTTTATTTTGAGTGTCTTTGGAATGAAGGCTGCTGCATTGAGAGTGTTCGAGAGAAAAGTTCTACGTAAGATCTTCGGTCCAGTACGAGTTGGCGATGATTTCCGCATCCGATACAACAGTGAGCTGTATGAGCTCCTCAACGACATGGCTGCATTGGCTCGGCCAGGTCGTTAGAATTGAGGAGGATACTCCGGCGAGACGGGTATTTGATGCGGGGATTTGCGAAAGTCGGGGAAGAAGACGACCTTGTTTGCGTTGAAAGGACCAAATCGAGGAAGCCCTGTCCTCGATTGGTGTGACCAACTGGCGTAGGCGCGCAAGAAGCAGAGGCGCCTGGAAGGATGTGTTGCGGCAGGCTGAAATCCGTTAATCGGGTTGTTATGGCCAATTAATTAAGTAAGTAAGTCTTTGGAATGAAATCTGCATTCTAGCGTTCACACTGTATGGGTGCTCATATTTCTTCAATTTTAGCAATCACTAGACCCTAGTGAAACTAAAGCTAAAATGACCTTTACGTCTGACTGTCCGATAACTCAGAATCGCATAAAAATACTGCGAATGCCAAGAGCTTTATTGCAAAGTCAACCAACAAAGCCTAATAAAGAAGGAAAAAAGAAATGAGAGGAGATAGATGGAAGGCCGATCTACTCAAAATAAAAACAGGTCAGAAAGCTATACGAGCATGAATTTACATTCCTCAACTAATTCAATCACATTTTAAACATTAGAGAGCTCCAGTTGTCGACAGTGATTTCAAACCCACAATGAATACTCTTGCAACAGAAAAAGTCATAAGTAGTCTCCCATTCTTCCTATTCTCTATATAGCCCGGGGAATCTACCCAGTTCCTTATCAGCAACTGAACCGTACAATACTCTGTCAAAAGTCCTGTCACCAGCCTTACACTGGCCTTATTAGGCCCCAACAGAAACAGGTTCTACCACCGTTGATAGACGGAAGCTCTCGCTCTATGCTATGCTTCGAGCAGTACTGCCTCCTCTCGCTAACCTGTTTCCCAAGCAGACCATAGAGGTAACAGATTGCAGGATAAAGGCCAACCACCATAACCTAATTGGTCATAACATCCCATCAGTCAGGATTACGACCTAGTTTCTCACACCACTTATGTTGTGTGTGTTAATTTTTATACATGAGTGGCGGGACCTACAGTTTAAAGTCGACTCCGAACGACAGATTTTTGAGAAACTTTTCATGGCAATTATTATTTTATTCACAGACTTTTTGCCAGAAATCTGCTGAGAGGAAGTCGCCGCAGAAATACTTTTAGTATTTTGTTTTGATGTCAGGCCTGGGGCTCGAACCCTGGCTTTTCGTCTAATAAGCCAACACACTACCTACTACACCACGGCGGTGGTGGCCAACCACCACATCACTTATAAAACGAACTCCCAGTCCGTCCAAGGTATACGACCAGCTCAAGTGATCATATGGTATTCAAACTTTCCCTTTTGGAAAGCAATGCGACTCCAAAATAAATCTTTTTCTTGCCGTAATTTCCATGGTGGTGTTGAATGACAGCCTAAAAATGAGCAGTCAAGGAAGATAAGATGAATGATGGTCCCTTGCTCCTCCTCTGACTCGCAACGCATGTAAAAGTGTTTTGAGGAAATGGACGTGGCACTCACGGCATAGTTTACATACACAACCGTAAGTGGCTATTACAACCCTTTAGTCAGGATTACCAACTAGCTTCTCACACCACTGATGTTGTGTGCGTTAATTTTATACATGAATGGTGGGGGAGACCTACAGTTTAAAGTCGATTCTGAACGACAGATTGCTTGAAGAACCTTTTATAGCAATTTTCTATTAATACTCACAGTTTTTGCCAGAAATCTGCTGGGAAGAAATCGCCGAAGAAATATTTTTTGTATTTTTGTTCTGATATCTGGCCTGGAGCTTGAACCCTGGCTTTACGTCTAATAAGCCAACACACTGGCTACTAGACTTCAACGGCATACTTTGCAGTGAGATAGTGGCCTGTGGGAATCCATGCCTTAATATCGATGTGAGTGAAGATAAATTCGATTTTGAAAATCTAAGACGCAATCCATAAATTTTAGCAGCGTCACATTTGGCGTTAACAGAGCAAAAGTTCCACTTAACAGAACGAAATTTTGCATTAACAGAGCACTGTTAGCTATTTAACAGAATCCATCTGAATAAGCCCACTTGTTTAGGAGCTAATTTTGAGATATACTCTAGTACTCTATGAGTACCATACTATATATAACGAAAGTTCCAAGGCTTCTTAATATAATCAGCAACATAGTCCACATATAAAGTGATTTGCTATTGCGAAAACTGGCTTTGAAAATATCAATTTTTTGCTTGAAAATTCTCTAGAAGATCGGTGGCCATTTTGGAACATACATAAGAAATAGTATACCAGTAGACTATATGCAAATGGTAGTCCAGCTAATTCTCTTTCGTACCGTGGTAGTAGGATAGCTGGACCCACCAACCATCCTTTACTTTGCAACACTTTTGTTCACAATTAATAATGATCCTAATAAATTATATTTTAAGTCAATAGTTTGAAATAATTGCAAAGTAGAAGACGAATCTGTCTACAGGGTGACTGATATGTATTGCAACCAACTTCAGGTTGTTATGATTTGTAAACCGCTCGACTGACAGCTGACAGATTTATTCCAGTGACAGTTCATTTTATTATTTACAAGCTTACAAAAGCATTTTGATCTTTTGCATTCAGAAAAAAAGTTATTCGTGATGGAATTCAAGCGTGATAGTGTGATTGATTTATATTTGGCTGGAAAACCACAGATGGCTATCGTTAGAGCCCTCCAGCATTTAAATGTGAATAAATCTTTTGTTTCTCGTACCATTGCTCGTTACCGTGATACTGGCAGTGTTGCATCGCCTCCAAAAAGAGGACGAAAAAAAAACGGTAACAACACCTGAAATGATCCAAAAAGTGAAAGCCAGATTTGATCGAAATCCACGCCGCAGTGGTAGAAAAATTGCTCGTGAGCTGAACATATCGCGAGAACGGATGCAGCACATATTGAAAAATGAGCTTGGAGACTAAAGCCATTGAAGTTCCAAAAAGTGCAAGAGCTCAACGATGGACAAAAAAAGTTAGACTGGAAAGAGCCAAGGAGTTACTTCGCTTGCACGAAAGTGGCCAGTTACCGAATTTGGTTTTCTCCGATGAGAAGCCATTCCAAATTGAGCGGTTTGTGAACAAACAAAATAAACGGGTTTACTTGCCGAAGAGGTCAGCTGAAAATTTACACCTGCGATTGGCCATCAGAATTTAAGCGCCGCCGATGGTAATGGTGTGGGCCGCCGTAACGGTCGATGGTCGCTCCCCGCTCGTATTCATCGACCGTGGGGTCAAAATAAATGCCGAATATTATCGGGAAAATGTCTTAAAGACAGTATTGAAGCCCTGGGCAGACAAACATTTCGGTCGCAGACAATGGACATTCCAACAGGACTCAGCATCACCGCACTCAGCACGCGTCAACCAAGAATGGCTTAAAAAGGAGGTTCCTCGCTTCATTTCTACCGCACAATGGCCACCAAAATCTACGGATCTCAATCCGTTGGACTTTTGCGCCTGGGGCATTTTGGAGAGTAAGGTTCTCACTAGAAAATACCAAAGTGTCGATCATCTCAAGACAGCGCTTCGCCGGGAATGGGCCAAAATACCGCAGAGCCACTTTCGTGCAGCCTGTGATGGCTTTGTCGGCCGTTTGAAGGCCACAATTCGTACCAAAGGTGGTCAATTCGAACAAATCTAAACTGATTCTAAAATTTGATGTTATTTCCAACATTTTTTGCTTTTGAACAATAAAAAGAAAAAAAAAAAAATTAAAAAAATACAGCGCTTTACTTCGTTGCATTATATATCAGCCACCCTCAATTGCTGCTGTTAAACAGTTAGCAGTGCTCTGTTAATAGCAAAGTTTACCCTGTTATAGGCAAGAAGTGGCGCTGCTAAAAGTGTGGGTTTGCGTCTTTGGTTTTTAAATTGAATTCTGTGAGTCCAAACTCAGGCCTATTAAGGTCTTAGAATCGCTTTTTTTTGTTAGAATTTCTTATGAAATTTCATTTGTATTGTGCAGCCGATGTCTTTTAAGACACCTCTTGCCTTTTTCATTTCTCTCTCATTTTTAACTGTTATTGTTTCATTTCATTTGACATTTTTTTTTGTGTTGTTTTCGTACTCACGTTAAAAATACATGGTGGCCATATGTCTCCGTTTTTCAACTGTCGTAATATTTTTCATTAAATTTTTTCCCCCCATTTTCCAATTTTTTTTGCATTCCAACCTCCCATTTTATGTTTTTCATTTTTTTCTTGGGGCATATACGAGTTATAATGACAATAAAAATTCATGACATTTTGTTATTTTCGGTTGAGAATGTAATGTACAAGCGAATGTATGTATGTACGTGTGGTTGTGTACAATAACAATAAGAGAATGAATGTAATATTTACGATTGGTGTCTGGGAGAGAAGAAGAAGAGAGGAATTTTTCTTGCAAAAAGATGTCTTTTCATTGTGAATTATTTGCCGTTAAAATATGAAAAATATTCGCTCTCTTGCTCTCTCTCTCTCTCTCTCGGTCTGTGTTGTTTATATGTACAGTTGAAGTGTTTAATGTATTTTTATGTTAATTTTTCTATTGTCTGTCTGTCTGTCTGACTGTCTATATAACTGTGTGTCTCTCTCTCTTTGCTTGTGTGTTTGTGTGTGTGTCTTTTACTCGTTTTTAATGTGACACAAAACTTGAAGTCTTTGTTAATGTAATTTGTTTCAATTGTTGTTGCTGCTGTTGTTGTTTTTTGTTTTATTTGTTAACACTGATTATATTGTCTTATTATACAAAATATATTTATGTTTTTATACATACAGACACACATAATAACATAAACTTGGTAATAAACAACAACAATGAAGATTGTTTGTTAGCAAGCAAGCAAATGATGATGACATTTTGAGTGTTAATTTATGGCCACTTTTTTTTCTTTTAAAATTATTGATGTTGGGCCATGTCGTTTTACTCGAGATTAAGTTTCTTTTGTGATTAATTTGTAGCAAAATAAGTTCATATTTCTTTAGAAAGACTTACACTGCCGCTCTATATTCTCTTAAATTATGGACCAGTTTTGTAAACATAAATTAAAAGGATTAGAAGGACGTGTTTCACTTAAGCTGTTAGAAATTCGAAACCACATCCTATTGCTTCTTGGGTGAAATTCATTTATGAGCCTTTAGAAATAGTGAAATTTTAAATATAATCACTGAAGCTTTATAACTCCTTAAAGTATGCAATGGTTATACACCGAACTTAGTAAATTTTAATCACTAAGCTACTATCCTATCTTCGTTTTTATGATCTGACATACATACATAATTGGTCACTACAATCCTTTAGTCAGTATTACGACCTAGTTCCTCACACCACCTATGTTGTGTGCTTTAATTCTTATACATGAGTAGCGGAACCTGCAGTTGAAAGTCGATTCCGAACGACAGATTTTTTGAGAAACTTTTCATGGCAATTTTATTTACTCCGAGTTTTTGTCAGAAATCTGCTGAGAGGAAGTCGCCGAAGAAATACTTTTTGTATTTTATTTTGATGTCTGGCCTGGGGCTTGAACCCTGGCTTTTCGTCTAATAAACCAACACACTACCTACTAGACCACGACGACTTTACAGCTGATAGCCTTGTTGGTTTGAAACCACTGTGGTGATTGGCCCTTATCCTGCAATCTGTTACCGCTATTGCCTCCTCGGGAAACAGGTTAAGGAGAGGAGGCAGAGCTGCTCGAAGCAAAGGTTGAGAGCTAGCATGTACCCACGAACCTGCTTTCTTTTGGGGCTTAATAAGTCCAGTGTAATGTAGGCTTAAGAACTTTTAATGGAGAATCTGACATAAGAAATTTATGTATATTGTCTACTTGTAGGCGCTTTTAAGTTAGTAAATAAACTTTAAAATAATCTTACAGATAAATTGCAAAACAAACTCTCAACCTTTGTTTAATTTTTGTTAAATCTTAAAAAAAAGAGTGTTTAAAACCATTGCCTAAGTTTAGGCTGATTTGTATTATCTTCTAAACAACCTTAAAATCTAGGTATAAGTAGTATCCATTTCGTGTTTATATGGACCTAATGGTCGCTTATTAATCTCTTTTGAATTCTTTTCTGAATTACAATTTCTGAATTTTTTTTAACAAAAAGTGTAGCATACTTTAAGGTAATTAAAATAATGTTTCTATATTTCGTGTTTATATGGACCTATTGATCTCTTATTAGTCTCTTTTGAATTCTTTTCTGAATTACAATTTCTGAATTTTTTAACAAAAAGTGTTGCATACTTTTAGGTTAATGAAAATAATTTTTCTATATTTTGTGTTTATATAGACCTATTGATCTCTTATTAGTCCCTTTTGAATTTTTTTCTAAATTACAGTTTCTGAAATTTTTTAAGCAAAAAGTGTTGCATACTTTTAGGTTAATGAATATAATTTTTCTAAATTTCGTGTTTATATGGACCTATTGATCTCTTACTAGTCTCTTTTGAATTCTTTTCTGAATTACAATTTCAAAATTTTTTTTTGCAAAAAGTGTTGCATACTTTTAGGTTAATGAAAATAATTTTTCGTGTAATTTAAAGCTAATTTCATGCTTCAATAGATATTTCGTTTTAAAACAAATGAAAAAATTCTATTGCAGAAAATTTAAAACAAATTGTTTTGTTGATGGGGCGGGAGGAGTTTTAAACTTCAACTTAAAAAAGGTTTTCCTTGTGGTACTGCTGGGAGTCCCAGTTTAACAAACTGTTTTAATTTATTTCGTATTTCACTTTTATTTTTTTTGTAATTTCTTTTCGTGTTTTTCTTTCGTATTTGGTTATTCACTTTGTTTGCTGTCATCGTTCATTTGAGGTTATTGGAGTTTTAATTACCATAACATGTTGGCCATTTACTTTGGAACGGAACCCCGGGTTACAACCTGTGTATCTTGTCTAACAAAATTTTTCAAATATTGCTCCACACTCAATTGTACTCTTCACTTTACAAAAATGTAATGGAATCTCTATGAACGTTTGTTTGTTCTCGCTTTTTTTGTTTTTTTTTATTTTTTTTTTTTTTTGAACCCTCAATCCTCAAAAGTTGTCATTTTTATTTCCTTTGGCTATGAAAAGTACAAAAATTTTTCGAAAAAAAAAAATTTTTTTTCTTCTGTTTTAGCAGTGAAGGAAATAAAAATAAAACAAAACCGTAACAGGGGAATATGGACAGGAAAAAAATTTTTTTCCGAAAGAAATACAGAAACAATAAAAAAAAACCAAAGAAAAATAGAAAAAAATTGTTAATAAAACAGGCAAAACCCCTTGGCTTGGTTACCACACTCCACATGTACGAGTTTTGGTTCTTGTTCTGGTTCTGCTGTATACTCTACGCGGAATAAAATATTCTTTAACTGTGTCGGCTATACTTCCTACTCCTGTACTTATTTTCTTATTCTCTGTCGCTCTGTTTCACTGTCTAACAGCATCTCTTTCTCTGTCTTTCCTTTCGTATCCGTATACCGTATACTTCGTGGCTGGCATATGTATGTATTCAAGGTGTGGGTTATGCAAATGCAAATGGTTTTTGTGCTTTTTTAATTGGCAAGTTGTGCTGTGGCATACAAATGCGGTTTTAATTGCACTCTGCTCAGTTCAGCTCAGCTCTTAAGGTGGAATCGAAAAAAAAACAAAAAAAAAAAAATCGAAACAAAAATGACAGAAATTAACAACAACACTTTGTTTTAATTTAAAACAAAAAGAGAATTGTTGTTCTTGTTGTTTTAGCTTTATTTGTTTAATTGTAATCAACAGAAAATAAAATTTTTTTTTCAGTTGAAAATTGTTTAGAAAACGAAGAAAACAAAATCTTGAACATTTAAATGCAATTAAGGATACCTTCTTCCATTTCCCACTTTCCCCTAAAGAAAGGAGAAAACTTTTCAATTCAAAAATTGTAAATAAAATGACATTCTCCTCCTGTCGAGAGTATATCATGTTAAAGGATTACAAAAACAAAGTAGAAAATTGAAATTTGTTTTTGGCCTTATGCTTGACACAGCCTTCAGGGTGTTTTATTATCTCGAAGTAGTTTTCTTTTACTTCTCTTCCATTCGTCTATAGAGTCCATAACAGCAAAAGTAATCCTCTTAGCAGGACAGGATGATTAACCCAATTGAGAGACCACAAGAAGGCATTTTCCCACAGGGCATGGCATAGATTACAATGCCCAACCATACTGGCAATTTATTTTCAATTGAATGTGGAAATCTTTATGGGATACTAATGTACCAATCCTTTCCCCCTATTTCGCCCTCCGTAGGACTGTGTGAAGGTGTTACTCCGTGTGGGATTGTTTACCTTCAAAGCTTTCCAAAGTCACATTTTTCCGTTGTCTCTTTAGCCCTTGAACTTCCAGTATGACTTCAAAGGTATGTTGATGGCATTTACTGCATACAATTTTCGCGTTTAACATTTCACGGAGAAGTTGTCACGGACTAGAAACCTTTTCTCAGGGCCATCAAAATCTCGAACAGCTGAAGAGTATAGGTTCCGCATCATCATCTTCACTGATTAGGCAAATTAAATCTGTGCAGGTTTTTCCAGATGCAATCATAATCACGGACTAGGTCACGTAGAAGTTTTATTTGCAGTGTTCTCCCACCACTTTTTCCCTCTCCTATAGGCTACGTTTTTCCTGGGTCTTTAAGTCACAAGAAATAGATTCGCCTCACAGCTTCCGCCAATATGTCAATCAGCATTGCTTAATACCAGTGCTCTTTGACACAATATCGGATTGAGAACTTGGGTGTACCTGAAACCTTTTGAAGTTCTAAGATCAAATTGCCTAGATGCTGCATCAAAGATGGGTGGATACTGCTGATCTAGAATTAAAGACATAAAAGAACAGCTGAAGGCAATAAATCTAACTAAGTATTGTTCTCCACTTGATGATTTCACAGGAGGCAATACTGTTACGCAAATCGAAACGACCTAATATCGTTTAACATTAAAAACGATAAACAAAAGCCACACAATACAAATACACACTAACACTAAGAGTACAATGAACGTGTTGATTATCTAAAGATGCACACACACATATGTACAACGAACCTGGTACCAACAACAACATGAAATGTAGTAAACCAGCTACGACAAATATGTGATAGACAACATAAGCAAAGTACACAAACAACAATGTACTAGCAATAGAGTTCTCGAGAAGGCGAGAGCGAGAACCTTCCACATCGAGAACGTTCATCATACTGATTACGTGCGTGCGTATATAAAAGGGCAACAAGATCAGCAGTCAGTCAGTTATAATTCAATCAGTCTTGTGTGAAGACGCGTTGCGGTTGGAACGTACAAGCGGCATTGCTTGCAAAAATGTTGTAAGCAGAGAAGATCTAACGAACAGTTGTTAGTGTTAACGCGGACAGAAGTGTGAAATTGAATAGTGTACAAGCAAATTATTGTTGTATCGTTAAGTTGTATACGGTGGCACACTAAAGTAGTGTAAAGAATAAAGAGAGTTTAAGAGAAAATAAACGCATATTTGTTTTTACTTGGTTTACAATTAACGAACTCATATTTAAACGTTTTTAAAAAGGTAAAAACGTAACAATACATTACCTTGCTGTACTGTAGTGTTTATACGAGACTTACCACAAAAGGTAAATTTTTAATAAGAAATTACAAACACAAATCAACAGTAAGGTTCTAGAAGTTACCAGACAGTCACTAAATTTCCCAAGTTTTCAAAACGGAGTTTAACCTTGATTGCTTTAAATGCGACAAATTGTTGTCGAGAATGGTCTATCAGGTCTTTGCGGTTAGATTTTGGAGCGTTTCTGCATGTGGAATTTCGTTAGACAGCTATATAGGCTAAAGTTAGCATTCTTTTATAGCCTGTCTTACCCTATCGCATTTCCAATTGTGTATAACATGGTGTCAAATACGTTTCATGCTTTACGCAGTTAGCAGTTGGCGTTTCTGTAGGGAGTGATAAGTAATAAGTGAGATAAGTTTCTTTTGCTGATTTTTCTTATAGAAAGCCTTCTCATTAACAATAAAGCACAGTTAAAAGGGTGAACGCCAATTAACAAACCTTTTGGTTAGGTTATGTAAGCTGCACATAGCTTAAAAACCTTTGTTTAGAATTAGACACCCGATTGCTTCGACGTACATTATGGTGTAGTTGTTTCACAAATCAAATAAATTTTTTCTTTGTACTTATAAAAACTGAAGTTAAAATGAAAGTTAGTTTTAATGGTAATTCCACCATTTTTGTAATTTCGCCCAAAAGTATGCTTTGCATATTTTCATTTTTATTATCATCCTGGCACATATGCTTTGCGTTTGATTCTAAGTGCGGAACTGTTTATCGAGAATGGTCTATCAGGACTTGCCAGTTAGTTTTTGGAGCGCTTCTGCATGTGGATTGTCACTATACAGCTCTTTATGCTTAAGTTAAAATGAAATTAAGTTTTGACGGTAATTCCACTATTTTTGCAATTTCGCCCAAAAGTATGCTTTGCATATTTTTATTTTATTATCATCCTGGCACATATGCTTTAAATTTTATTTATTAAAAAAATAAATCCTTTAAGGATTTACATTTTTTGACTAATAAATCGTTGTTGTTGCTGCTACTGTTGTTATTTTTATATTTCTACGCTTAAATCCCTTTTGGGTTGGCAAAAAAAAAAGAAAGCAGAAAATCTGCATTAAATTCAACTTTTAGCAGCAGCATTAAGTATAGATGCAAGGCATGCAACGTATATGCAACGCTTAAAGGAAATGCTTTAAGAATAAATGGAAAAATATGGTGAATGGTTGATGGCTGGTATATAAAATGGAGTAAAAAGTGTCATTTCATGTGTTTTTTGTTGTTTGTTTGTGTTTTTTGTGTCATACATTGTTGAGCAGACATGCAGCAAAAGAATATGGAATGCATGCAACATACAACATAAAACAACAAATAAACAAGAGCAGTTGAAGCAATGTTGCAAGCAAACAAACAAACAATATACAATTCATAATACAATATTACCAAGATTTATGCATTGCGTTTTGCAGTCGTGCATACAATTTTGCGATTAATTTGAAACGACAATCACAGCAGCAAAAATGCAAATGCTGACTGGCTGCATGGCTTCACAGAGAGAGAGCGAGAGAGAGAGAGAGCGAGTGTGTATCTCTACTTCCATACAATGTTGCCAGTAGAAAGCTGTGATGATGACGATGATGTTGATGGCGTTGATGTTTGCTTATTTGGCTTGGGTGACAGCATACATTTGCATTTTTTTTACAAATTCTTTGTGTTACTTTTTGTACCCGGTTTCCTGTTTTTCGTATTCCTCTTGTATTTCTTACGTCATTATGTTCGTCTTCCTTTCTCATACATTGTTAAGGGAATATTGTCAAACTGTATAGCTGGCTGCTGCCTGAGTAACATGTACATCTACTTATGGATTTACTTGTTATATTTTCCCAACTCTACTTATGCTTTCTTGGTTGGTTTTTGTCTTCCATTTTCTGTTGAATTACTTTCCCTTCTCAGGCATTAGATGTTACAGTATTTCAACAGCATACTTGCAACTGCATTTGCATTTTGATTCCATGTCTTGTTTTTCTTTCTTTCGTGTATGTGCCATCTTTTCTTATTTCCCCGAAATATGTATGTGCCCGTAATTGTTATAAAATTTGTCATGCCTGCATGCATGCGAACGCCTTAAAAGCTTCAACAATATTTAATAACAACAGGGAACGAGTCTTATTATATTGGGTTTCAATATAAATAAACAATAGTAGTAATAAAAAAGATTGCATACTTTTAGGTGTGACTAATAATATAAGTCAAAAAGATTGCCTAATTCAAGGGGTAAATGACAACTTAAGTTAATTAATTAATAATATTTGTGTAATATGGTTTACTTTTAGTAAAATTGCGATAACATAACTTTTAATTTGAAGTTAATTTAATAAAATTTAAAAATTATTGCCTACTTTAAGGCAACAACCAAAATATTTTGTTCTCTTAATCGCATTAACATATTTGGACGATAATAAACGTTGTCGTACCTAGGAAGTCCTTAGAGTATAAATTTATTCTTTGAATATACCAGCATAACGCAAACATCTTAACAATTTATGGCATACTTTAAAGCTCATTTTATATTTAAAATTGTATGACTTCTAGGAAGGTGTTCTTTAGCTTGACAAGAGTATACGTGCTGTTCTACTTCGAATTCATAAATTTTTGGAATTTGTAGTCCACCTATTCAGTCATTGAGAGGTCTTTGTTCTTTGTTCATAAAATCTGCCTTGTTGGAAAGCATGCTAATAGGCTTGTCATTAGCTCGAATAACTTCTACAGGATTTGTCATTTTCTGATAACTTTCTCTGAACTTTCTAAAACAAGGAAATGGGCTTTTATAAGAAACGTTTAATTTGAAGTCACTGTGGTCTAGTAGGCAGTGTGTTGGCTTATTAGACGTGAGGACTCGGTTCAAACCCCAGGTTAAGCATCTCCAACTGAATGAAGTATGAAAAAATATTTTTTCGGCGACTTCCTCTCAGCCGGTTTCTGGCAAAAAACTCTGTGCGTTAAAATAAAATTATCATGAAAAGTTTCTCACAAAAATATGACGTTCGGAGTGGACTTTAAACTGTAGGTCCCACTCATGTATAAAAATTAACGCACACAACATAAGTGGTGTGAGAAACTAGGTCGTAATCCTGACTAAAGGGTTGTAATGACCAATTATGTTATGTATGTTAATCTCCGGCATGGGTACTGATATGTGGTTTCACATGGGGCCTAAGTATGAATTTGCCTTTCAAAGAGAAGCCGCCACCTTATCTAACCCAGTTGCAGTCTATACTTGGGTCAACCAGCGGAAATGTATGGCGTTATGTTCTACCTCAACACATGTCAATATTCAATTTGAGAACATTAAAGATAATACGCTTTATTGTGTTCTATGCAATGAGACACTTCATGGTATAAATAAATTGCATACTTTAAGGCATTTATGCTTTTCCTTTATATAACATTTAATTCAAATTAATTGTTGGCTCAGAATTGTCTTTAATGGAGACAAATTAAGCAACAAATAAAGTTTCATTGCATACCTTAAGGCTGTAATAAATATAAAAAGTGGAGCAATATTTAAATAATTTTTCTTAGTATAACTTAGGGCATCTGAAAAGCAAATACCCATATATATTTGTTTAAATTTTTAAATTCATTACCATTTCTGTGGGGGTGTGTGGGTGTGTGTGTGTTGTATTTGTTATTGTAGATTTTCAAATAAAATTTCTTTTCTAAACTCATATAAATCTGCAACTAACAACTTGATAACATGGCCGTAATACCACGGCTTTTACAAACATTCATAAAACAAAAAATATATAAAATGGCAACAATGAAGAAGAAGAAGAAAATATTGTTTTTTTTCTTTCTTTCTTTTTTTTGTACACTAAGTTGCAACGTTGCATTAAAACGGAAAATGAACTTCAACCGAAAGTTTTCTAATTCCGTTTCGAGCAACTGAACTTAAAATCTTTTATTTTTTGTTGTACTACCTCTCGCCCTTACCCTCTTTCCATCTTTGTTTCCTTCTCTATAGAAATACACAGGGCATTACATGATTTCATGAGCAGCAGCAACGAAAAAGATGAGAGATGATGGCCCAGGCTCATAAATAATCCACTTTTCAAGAAATTGTTCAACAAAAAAAGCAAAAAAAACACGAAAAAAAATAAGAAAAAACGCTCGAAAGAGTATAAACTGACAGGCCATATAAGAAAAGAGGATGTTGAATGCATTTTAGTTTTTTTTTCCTGTTCTTCCTCTTTCTTTTTTTCTTTTTTTTTGTTGTTGCAATACTATTCTATTTAAAGAAGAATAAAAAATCCTACTCAGCTTCAAATGTTTTTTGCAATTTTTTTTTCGTACGTTTGTTTTTGTTTTTAGCGTGTATGTTCCCACAAGAAAATAAAGAAATGTAAACGCCGGCATAAAAAATATAAAATGATGTTGAAGTACAGCAACATTTATTAGGAATTTTTAGGTATAAAAAGGAAAAATTTGTGTAGATGCCTAGAAAACCTTTGTAAAAGTGTAACTTTAGGAACAAAAAACACAGTGGTTCAAATGCCCCTAAAAATATGCTAAAAATTTTTCTGTTTCTAAAAAGGATGCCAGTTAAAGTTTTTTATGGTTTTCACGATTAAAAACTTAAGAGGCTTTAATATCAGTATCATAAGATTACTGTTCTATAGGAACTTTATAAATAATAGATTGAATCCTAAAAGTATGCAGCTATTTCTAAGATATAAGAAAGCAGGAAAACATTATTTTAAAGTGGATGCCTAGAAAACCTTTGTAATGGTGTAAGTGTAGGTAAAAACAGTGGTTTAAATTATCCTAAAAATATGCTACAATTTTTTTCTATTTGTAACGTTTTTTCGAATGATTTCCGCAATTAACAACTTAAGGGACTTTAATATCTCCCCAATAATGCATTCAGCATCATAAGATTACTGGTCTATAGGAACTTTATAAATAAAAGATCGAATCCTAAAAGTATGCAGCTATTTCTTAGATATAAGTAAGTATGAAAACATTATTTTGAAAGTGGATGACTGTAAAACCTTTGTAATAGTGTGTAGTGTAGGTAAAAACAGTGTTTTAAATGCTCCTAAAAATATGCTACTTGTAAAGTTTTTTTTCCAATGATTTCCGCACTTATCAACTTAAGGGACTTTAATATTTCTCCAATAATACATTCAGTATCATAAGACTACTGGAGTAAAGGAACTTAAGAAATAAAAGAAAGACTCCTAAAAGTATGCAGCTATTTCTTAGATATAAGAAAGCAGTAAAACATTATTTTAAAAGTGGATGCCTGTAAAACCTTTTCAATAGTGTAACTGTATGTAAAAACAGTGGTTTAAATGCTCCTAAAAATATGCTTGTAAGTTTAAATTAACTACAGTGTTGCCCTATGCAATTAATATCACCAAACATATCACATTTCACAGCCACCTGCCGACAATTTGTAACCACCGAACTTTTTTGGAACACCCGGTATGTGATGGGTGAAGTGAAAATCTTCATTTTCTTTTTGTGCCTGTGTTAGTTTTCTAACATTTTCACAATTGTTGTAACATATTTGAGTGTTTTTTATTGCCACATATTTTCTTGTTACTTGATGTTCATGTTGCTACAACAAGATGAGGCATAAAGAGAAATGAAGATCAGCCGGCGTTCAAATTTATCAAGTTTTTCACACGTTTTAGTATATTTTTCTTCCTTTTTTCCTTTCATTTCTTTTTATCGTTTTTGTTGGTGTTTTGTTGCTTATCATAAAAAGATTTATGACTTTATTTTCTGTAATTTTGTTTGTTTTATGGATTTGATATGATTTCTTTCTACCTTTCTGCCTCATGTTCTCTATTTGTGCTCTGTTCTGTTCTATTCTATTGCATTATTTCATTCCGTTTTATTTTATTTTTTTTTCTAATAAACGAACACAATGAAACTAAAAAATTCATCAGGGAATTTCATGTGAAACACGTTTCACTCGCATAACATATTACAGGAAGTTCTAGAAAAAGTTAATAAAAATTTTCAAATAAACTTATAAAATGTAGAGTATAATTTTAGGCGTAAGGAATACTAACAGGTTTCCTTAGTTTTTAAACAAAAATTATTGTTATTTTAAACTGATGTTTAGTAAAGTTTTCATATATAAATTTTAATAAAATTGAAGCCTTAAGGTAGGCAATATTTTTTGACGCTTATAAAACACAATAGTAGACAATATTATTGCGAAGAAAAAACGAAAAAACAACAGGGAAGAATTAGGAATAGATTAGGATCATCGCCTTAAAAAGCAAAGCTTACATGAATCACATCCCTCCCGTTCCCGTTGCAATACCTATGGTACCTTAGGCGATATTCAACTGTAGCGTTTGGCTGATATTTCCCCACCACAGCGAGTTCCATGTGGATGCATATGGCGTCAGAGACGACTAACTGCTTATTTTTAACCAGCTTTTATGCAGTTTGTGTAGGACTTCCGTCCAGCAAAACCACTAAGGCGTCTGACATTGCAATACTTCCAGAAGTTAGGTTATGTTGGGTGACGGACTGCCTCGAAGAAAGAGATTCTTTCAGAAACACCGTTTAAGTATTACGTCAGGAAGCTGTTCAGTGCACTATGCTCAAAATGTCATGTTCGTTACAGTTTGTTTGTCTCTGCCTACTGCAACGTCCAACGTCCACCTGATTACCTGCCATTGTCGGTGTAGATCCATTTCTCGTAATAAATTCAGTTGTTATGGCGCTCTATATTGTCTCTAAAGGCTACATAAACCTCTTCCGTCAAACAGTTGGCCGGCACTGTATTTGTTACTCGATTGGCACATTTTGGCAATGAGATTATCATTGCAAGCAAAAGCCTTCTCCAATGCACAACGTTCTTCTGTGAATCTGTGCCACAACAAGTTATGTGTTCCGCTGTTTCGTGTTCAGCACGGCAGTATAGAATCACAACAGCTGATGGTAAAGGATTACAACTAATGACAGAAGCCGTCTTTCCCCCCGAGAGCCACCAATGTTCGGCAAAACACACGTTGCTACGTAAAAAGGTTTGCTCCGGAATGCCGCCTGTAACTTTGTATTCTCTGCCAGCCCCTACTGATTCTCACTGTAGCATGTACTTATTAGTCGCAGCAGTCTTCTAGCCTTCTTAAATCTATCGTTTGAAGTCGACCTTAAACTGCAGGTTCCGCCATTCACGAATAAAATTAACACACACAATGTGGGTGGTGTGAGAAGCTAGGTTGTACACCGGACTAAAGGCTTGTAATGACCAAGTAAGTAAGTAAGTTGTCTTCTGCAGTTTTCTCTGGCAAATTTGCCAAACTCCTTACGCAAGTTGAAAAAATTTAAATAATTTTAAAAATATTGCATACTTTAAGGAGCTTATGTAAATTTATTCAAGTCTTTAGATTTCATTTAGAAAAATTCATGACTATCTACCGACTACGTATTGTAAATTACTTGTTTAGTGAGATGTATTAAAATATTATTGAACAATTTCTTTAAAAACTTTATTGCATACTTTTACGAGCTGATGCTAAATGATTAGAGTCTAGATCCCTGACTATCTATCACCTACCTATTGTAAATTACATGTTTATTAAGTATTGTTGTAATATTATAGAAAAATTTCTTTGAAAACTTTATTGTATACATTTAGGATATATTAAATTATTTTTGGAACAAAATTATTGCATACTTTTAGGATTATATTAAACTATTTTTATTTATATTCCTCTATCTGTGTGTGTGTATGTATATATTTATTGTTTATTAAGAAATATTTATATATAGTTTTCGTTGCTTGCTTTTAGGGGCAAATTTGGTTTTAAACGTTGAACTATATTTTATGAAATTTTTATTACTTTTTTCTTAATATTTGTAAAGAATTTTAACATTACAAAACCATTACGTAAAGAATAAAATTATTGTTGTATTAGAGTTGAATAATATTAGAACTCCCTAAAAGTATGATGCAATATTGAAGTAAAAAAAAAAAACCGTTTTTCTTTTATTGATTTGTAAAGAGTAATGGCAGAAACAATAATTTTTCAGTAACGTTTTAATAAATATGCTATAAAAAGCAGGCAAGTACGCAGTTAAAATGGTGAAAAACAATAAGAGAAGTAGTAATGCTAACGGAAGTCAGGTTATGCAGTTGTGGTGGTTAGTTTTACAATAATTGTTATTTTATGGTCTGAGGTTTACGCTTTTGCTTGCTTGCTCTTTAGCTTTACGTTTTTTGGAATCTTAGTGAACATTTCCGACACCAACAGACGCCATAAAGTCTGCTACAGGATATTTTGATTTACGATTTGTAGATTTTACACTCTCACTATATAGGGTCTCCACAAACACGAGTGGGGCGAGAGAGAGAGGGGGATATTTATTAAAGAAATTGTTTGTTACATTAAGTTCTGTTCTGTTTTTTTGTAATATCCCTTCTCCCCCTCCTCTCCTCTCTGCTAGCCTTAAGCCTTTTTAGGAGGTTATTTTTTTTTGCTGTCGTAAATTTACAAGAATTTCCAAAGAAAACTAAGCGGTAATGGAAATTGTTATACAGAGAGAGAGAGACAAAGGGAGTGTGTGAGGGGAACAGAGCAGAATATAAATACAGGATATTGTAATAAAAACGATGACTTTTAATTTTGATAAAATTTCTTTTGGTTGGTTGTTGCTATGGCTGTCTGTCCGTCCGCCTGTCTGTCTGTCTTGCTTGTTGTGATTTTCAGCTGCTGCTGGGTGAATTAGGCGACAAAACTATTTGCTTAATTTGCTTAAAAGTTATTTCAGAAATATGAAATGTTTTTCCGCTTCGCGTTACGTTTTTCATTCGATTTGTTTGTTTTTTTTTATTTCGTTTCATGATTTCCTTTCATTTCATTGAATTTTAATGGCAAATAAAGCCAACGATTATGGTTAAGTAATTGGTTTTTAAATGCCATAGTCAGTCGTCGTCCCTGGCATATAGTTTTCGCGTTAAAATTACGTCAACAGCCAACAAACTTTAGCTGTTTTGCTTATAAAAACTTAGCAAAACATTAACACGGGGCATGGGTTCTTAGGGGTTAAGGGTTAGGAAAAAGCTTTTAAGAATGTCAAACGAAAAAACAGCTGAAGAAAATTAAAAGGAAAAATGATTTATGATAATAGAGCAGCAGCAGCAGCAGCATTTTTGTTTATTACCAAATTTACCCGATTAAATGGCAAATATTTCAAGGAGACAATTGTCTTAAGGATTATATTCTTTTTTTTTCGTTTTTATTTCTTTTTTTTCCACTTAATTAACATTAATGTTGTGCATAAATGATGGAGAAAAAGAATTCAGAAAACAATATCCAATTGCCTACATTAAGGGTTATTGAAAAAATAAAATAGTCATAAAAAACATTGCCTAACTTTAGGAGAAAATTAAATTCGAAACATTGTTATTCAAAGCACAAAATTCTTTTAAAATTTTTCTTACAAATGATGTTTAAAAGCCGGTCCATATTAAATAAGATATTTAGTGCTAGAGCTGGCAGTTCGCCACTCTACTTACTTACTTTACTTTACTCATTACAACCCTTTAGTCAGGATTACAATGTAGTTTCTTACACCAGCCATGTTGAGTTAATTTTATCCATAAGTGAAGGGACCTATAGTTTAAAGGTGCGTCTGAAAGAGACATTTAAAAAAGTTTTCTTGGCAATTTTTATTTACTCTCAGAATGTTTACCAGAAGTCTGCTAAGAGTAAGTTCCTGAAGGCATTATTGTGTGTATGTTTCGTTTTATTCCAAATGTCTGAGCAGCGATTGGAACCACGGGCTCTCGTCTAATAAGCCAGAACTCTTTTGACCCTCTTCATTGTATTATTGCGGTAGAGTTGGTGGTCCAAAAGAATTGCTAGATACCTTAGCTTCGTGGATAAGGATAGTTTGTTCTTTTAAGGATTTGCGTATTTTATCGCGTGGTCTACAGCATCAACTTCAACGTTAAAACGTTAATGCGTACTTATAATTTTGAAAAATACTTCGCTCTATAATAAAAATAATAATACATTTGTGTTTAGTTTAAATTAAATTCTTTGTTATTCGTACAATTCTGTGTGCCACTGTTTACAACTTGATGTATACAACAACAATTGCTTTGTTTGTTCACAACTTTATGTATACAACAACAATTGCTTTGTTTGTTCACAACTTTATGTATACAACAACAATTGCTCTTCTTTGTAATTCCCCTGTTTACACCCTTTCCATAAACACTAACAATTACTAGACAATTGTTCGACTGATCTTTGTAATGGAGATCTTGAAACCACGATTACTGTCTTCAAACACACCATGTCTTCATACAAGACTGACTGAACTTTCTTACACAGTCTCACAATCAGTGAGTGAAACAATTCCAATTCACGGAACCATTGTATGGTCCAGAACATATATCAAAAAAGGAGTAGGGGGCGTCCCCGTCACAAAGGAGAATATGCGGAACCCACGTGGAAACTTACGGGTAGCTTCTAAACAGAAGATGGTAAGATCTGTTTAATTCAACTTGGACAGTACAAAGGACAGGAGTTAGCAGCACTATCTGAGAGTCGTAGTCTAGTAGGTAGTATGTTAGCCTATTAGACCTGAGGCCTCGGTTTCAAACCCCAGGTCAGACATCTCTAACTAAACGAAATATGAAAAAATATTTCTTCGGAGACTTCCTTTAAGCAGTTTTCTGGCAAAAACTCTGGGCGTTAAAATAAAATTATGATGGAAAGTTTCTCGCAAAAATATATCGTTTGGAGGCGACTTTGAACTTTAGGTTCCGCCACTCACATATAAATTTAACACACACAACATAAATGGTGTGAGAAACTAGGTCCAGAATTCTGACTAAAGGGTTCTAATGACCAATCATGTATGTATGTAGGTATCTGAGAGCCAGGATGCCAAATGAGCACTTGCCACTAAGAGATATTGTAAGGCTATTTGAGCAAAGTAAAACAGCTGGTGAGTGAAGCCATGTGCTAGATACTAGGAAACTTACAAATTTATTGCAATGAGCATACTATGCATATACATATGGTGTGACTAGTTTGATACAATATGCTCCCCAAAACACTCTTCCCAAATCTTTTTAATTAATAACCCCCTTAAAGTATACTTTAATTATTATTTTTTTTTTATTTTTTTTTTTGTAACTTAAATCAATATTTTTTCCAAAAAAAACTATACACATAAAATACTGTTTGTTTTAGAAAAAGAAAACCCACAAAAATTTTGTTTTCAATTATTTCTCATATACAAATAAGCCACAAAATATGCTACATATTTAGAAAACTCTCTGCTTCTATACTAAAAGGCGGTAATAAAACCAATATAAAGAGAGAGAAAAAGTGTGGGTGTTCAATAAAATCGTATTTTTGTTTTCGTTTTTTTTTTTTTGCTTCTGCACTTTTATTTAAGGATGTATCTTCGAGCAGACATCTATTAAAATAACACCACTAATGTCAGCCACATACATAAATATCTACACTTGCACAGAGCAACATCAGGGTGAAAAGATACCCAGTTTGTTTTGTCCCGTTTTTGTTGTTGTTTTACTTCTACAACAACAGAATATTTACAGGTTTACGTAAGGCCAGATGAAGTATTTTTCATGGTAGGTAGAAAATTTCATTATAGACTAGATTATTACCTAAAAGTATGCAATGGTTTTTTCGGGTAAAGCAAACATTTAACATAGAGAGTGTAAGCTGTCTTATAGTGATGTACACACATTCTCTCTGTCTCTCTGTCCCTCTCCCTGCCTTGTAAGTGTGCAATTTCCATTTAACAGACAAATATTGAACATTTGAAAGATGGCAATCAAAATCAATCGATTTTTATTATCAAATGAGTGCCAAATCTACGCCCACATCCCCGTATACGAGAGACTTGACTCACTGGCTTTTACCTTTGCCCACATGCATAGAATAACATACGTTTTTAATATGAATTTTTGGTTAAAATACCCATAGTATGTATGTATCAGGTGATCCATTTAGTGGTTTTATTATAATATAACAACCTAAGAACGCATTGTATTGCGCACATATTCGCCTGATTCAAGCATCACAATGAAATAAAAATTTCATTGAAATCTTAACTTAACTTTTGAAACCACAAAAGGGATGACCCTTTTACCTTAACATTTATATTAAAACGGTAGTATTTGTTGTCTACTTTAAGGATGGGAATTACAATAAAAACTGTTGTAAAGATAGCAAGCGATTGGAAGAAAAAGAAAGAGACGGAGAGTAAGAGTGGTATTCTGTAAGTGGGTGTATGACTGACAACTGTGTCGAGTATGTATGTGTGTGTCTGTAAGACTATAAAAGTATTGCTTGCTGCTGTAATTCTCCTCTCATGCATGCGTGTGTAGCTTTTTTCTCTCTTTTTTGCCGTTTCTAATGCTGTAATTGAAGTACAAAGTAGTTGAGGTTGTATAATGTAATAGAGATGACGTCAAAGAATATATTTTTGTTTCTGTACATGTGTGAGTGTGCATGTGTATATGTGTCCGGGTTCTGTGTTTGTGTAATCGTTTATAACTGCTGCTTTTACTACTTTTACCTCGACTACATGATAACAAGCACTTGAACAACTTTTTCTATTATACACCCGAAAAAAAAGTTGGTCTTTTACGACAATTTTTGTATACAAACGACATATACCCTTACACATACATACATACATACATACATACGCAAAGAGATAGATATTGCTTTAGCAAAAAAAAAAAACACTTAAAAAGTAAAAGAGATAAAAGCCAAGTTTAGGTAACTGTAAGTACGCTGTTGTTGTTGTTGTTGTTGTAAATGTTGTTTTTGCCAAATGTTTAAGTATCTGCCACAGAAAGAAACGAAAAAAGAATTACAATAAAGAGTGTTTTTCTGTAACACAGAAAAATGCTAGAAAGTATATGAGCGCTACTATTATTGGTATTGGATGGGGGCAAATGTCTCTAGGCTAATAAAAATTAATCAGTTTTTCAAATTCATAGAGAGCTCTGTTGTAGAAAAATATTTTAAGAGATCATATCAGTCTCTCAATGCAACACTAATAGCATGAATAGGAGTCAGAACTAAGAGGACACATAGCTTATGACAGCATACCTTGAAATTTCCCTGTATAAACATGTATATAAATTTCTTAAACCCTTTTCTACTACATACATATGTACATACGTACATACAAAATTGGTCATTACAACCCTTCATTTAGGATTACGACCTAGCTTCTCACATCACTTATATTGTGTGCGTTAATTTTATACATGAGTGGCGGGGGATCTACAGTTTAAAGTCGACTTCGAACAACAATTTTTTTTGGGAATCTTTTCATGGCAATTTTCCATTTACACTCAGAGTTTTTTCCAGAAATCTCCTGAGAGGATATCGCCAAAGAAATATTTTTTTTCTATTTTCGTTTTGATGTCTGAACTGAGGTTTGAACCGTATCGTCAGGTCTATAAAGTCAACACACTACCTACTAGACTACGGCGACCCTTCTTGCCGCATTAGCAGTGTAGACTACTTCTTCTGCTAAGTTCATTCGGTTGTTTATTAACCTAAATTCCTACATGACGTGGAGTTCAGCAAAAATTGAACTTATTTTCCCATGCTTAGCTAAATTAGCTTGCTCAGACACTGCCATAATAATTTCTAAACAACGTAATAAGATTTAAGACATCGCTTTTCTGTCTAACTGTCAAATAGTAATGCTTTCTACTACCAGTAGTTTTCCCTCAGAGTTTTTGCCAGAAATGCTGCTGAGATTTTCGTTTTGATGTCTGGACAGTTTGAACAGTGGCCTTACGTCTACTAAGCCAACACACTACCTACTAGACTACGGCGACCCTTATCAACTCTTTCCTCTTTCCATTCGATCGAAGGGTTCTCATCCCATTCGCAGTGTAGTATACTTCTCCTGCTAAGTTCATTTGGTTGTTTATTAACTTAAATTCCTACCTGTCCTGGAGTCCAACAAAAAATTAACTTATTTTCCCTGCCTTAGCAGTTTCAGCTAGCTCTGACAGTCCTATACTAATCTCTCATTGAGTCTGTAAGAGTTAATACATCGCTTTTCTGTCTGACTATTAAATAGTAATGCTTTCTACTACCAGTAGTATTCTCTCGAGGGTTTTTGCCAGAAGACCGCTGAGGGAAAGTCTTCAAAGAAATAATTTTTTATATTTTGTTATGTTCCAGATGTCTGAGCTGAGATTCGAACCACGAGCTCATGTTTAATAAGCTTACACGGTACCTAATATACCACGGCGTCACTACCCTGCAGTATCTCTATGCCATACGATATATCATCCGGTCCAGAAGACATTTTTGTATTGCAATTTTCCTAACCAAAGATAGCAATATAGATCTAATTTATCTATCATCTCATTTACTAAATTACACCTAAAAGTATACTCCATCATGGGGTAGGAACACGAAAAAGTCTTAAGTTGTGGGTTGTTCTTCCTAGTAAGGCAATGAGTATTTACTCTACCTACAGATCATAGTTGTGTTTTTTTTAAGAAACGCAATGTCGTCCTACTGCTTTTTAAGTATTCTACTCCTGAAAGTATGCTCCATCGCGGAGTAGCAACACAATATTGTGGGTTTTTCTTCCCAATAAGGCATTGAATATTTTTTCTACCTGCAGATCACATTTTTATTGGAAGTTATTTTTTAAAGAATAGCAATGTCGTCCTACTGCTCTTTAAGTATTATACTCCTGCAAATATGCTCCATCGCGGAGTAGCAACACGATGTTGTTGGTTTTTCTTTCCGATAAAGCATTGAAGATTTATTATACCTACAGATCATATTTGTATTGCAATTTTTTTAAGGATAGCAATGTGGTCCAAGTACTCTTTAAGTATTATTCTCCTGAAAGTATGCTCCATCTGGGAGAAGTAAGACGAAAAAAGTTTTTAATTGTTGGTTTTCTTCTCGATATGGTACTGAATATTTATGAATATTTATTCTACCTACAGATCATATTTGTATTGCAATTTTTTTAAGGATAGCAGTGTCGTTCTAGTGCTTTTTAGCATGACACTCCTTAAAATATGCAACATTGGGGAGTGGCAACACGAAGTTGTGGATTTCTCTTCCCGATAAGGCATTGAATATTTATTCTACCTACAGATCATATTTATTAACTAAATGTCGCAATTAAATCAAGTGTTTGGGCACCATATCCAACGAAAAATGTTGGAAAAATCCATAAATTTTTTTCTTTCTTCAAAATTTTTATTTTCCTCCATACTTTTACCCTTTGCTTAGCTTTAAACGTTATCTTTGTTTACAATTTTAAGCATTATTTTTTTATTTATACTGCCTCCCTTCCCTACCATCCTATACAAACACACACACGCCCCTAAAGTATGCTATAATTTGTGGTTTTCGTATGTAGTTTTTCTAAAACTACAATTTTTTTTTACAGAAAAAAAAAACGCTTGAAATGAAAACAGCAAAACGAAAACAAATAAAACGAATTGAAGCTAAACAATCTTTAAAAGATTTCAAGGTTATGTAAACATTTTTACTCTGAAATTATTTTATATTGCATACTTTTTGGCATAAGTATTCTTTTTATGAATTCTGGCACTTTTTTTTTTGTTTTTCTTAAGAAGAAAATAAAACGCAGCAACAAAGAAAAAAAAGAAAGAAAATTTATTTGATGATAAAAGAAAATAATAAAAAATAACCGTGGAAATATTCAAAAAAAAGAGTGATATAGAGAGAGCCAGAGAAAGAAAGAGAGAGATAGAGAAAAAGAGGAAATTATATTGAACTTGTGTATTTACACATTATAGATGAGTTGCTTTACAAAGTAAGCACTCATGTAAAAAATTAAAAGCATTTCCAAAGGAAATGTAAATTTACAAACGAAGTAAGAGAGTAAGTGGAGTAGCAGTATGGAGAGGTAGCTTTTTGGTATATTAATACTTAGTTTTTTTGGGGTTCGACATAAAAAACCAGCAACCTGAGTTGTTTGGCAAATATTTAAAATGATTTTATTTCCATTCATTTCTCTTCTATTTTTTCCATTATACTTTTTGGGCTGTTATTTCTTAAATAAATATTTTCGGTAAAACTGCATGAATTCAGGGGTTCATATTATGAAATATTAAAGCATACTTATGGGATAGAAAAGCAATTTATAAAAATTTATTGCTTTAGTTTTAATTGCAAATATGTATATGTGTGTCTGTAAAAATAACAAAATCTGTAGCCTAATTTTAGGAGTAATTTTTTTATTTAAGGACCAAAATCTGAAAATAAAAGAAAATTTTAAAGAAATTTACGAGTTTTTCTAAATAATGTCTATGAAATTGCCATGAATTTATAAAAAATATAATTTTTTATTTCTTTTTTTACAGATTTCATTACATATGTTAAGGCATGATATGAAATCATTAACTTTTTAAGGTAAGTTTCTATTATTATTATTTTTTCTTCTGTATTTGATAATTCTGAGATTTTCTGAGATTTTGAAAAGGCCACACAGTGACAATTTTTTTTTACGCTGAGGAGTAAATGTAGCTAACCGCACCATAGGGGAAGTCGTCACTATCCCCCTTGTGTGTGGGGCCCTCAACCACTAAATCTCCCCCTCCTCTTTTAGACTCTTAGTGCCCACTCCGGAACTACTGTGGTATTACATCGAAGTGGAGTCCGTCTGGCCATTTGGCTCCTTTCTCATATCTGCGCCCGGATTGCGCAACAAAATCCGAGCAGGTGTCTAAACATCCATTCTAATTCTCTCATCCAAGTCAAACTTCTTCGATTTCAGTAAGGCCTCAGTGTAACTGGCTATGCTGTACCAATTCTCCTCGCTGTTCAGAATTACATCGCAGAAGTTATCGACAGTACAGACGCCGACTTTGGCCTCAAGATTCCTTCTTTCCAATCTCCATCTCTCACAATGAAAGAAAGTGTGTTCCGCATCATCAATCGACGCATCATCATAGATGCAATTTGGTCGTGTCATCTTCCCCATTTTAAACAGGCACTTACAAAAGTAACCGTGTCCGGATAACAGTTGTGTTAAATAGTAGTTAACCTCACCAAATTTCCTCTCTATCCAGCGGGTAATATCTGGGAGAAGTTTTGCCGTCCATCTATCACTCGTTTCAGTGTTTCATTTCTCTTGCCAGTTCGCTTTCTGGCGTCGCAGTGACAATTAGATTCGTTAAGAGTGTAGCAACTGCACCACATATTGTTTTTTTTAATTCCGATTGTCCTTGGATAATATGTGAAGAGTTTTTAGACACAAGGGCCTTTAGGTTAGCAAAATATTAGACGTACTTAACAAATTTGGTGCAATAACTACTTCGAATGGAAGGTATTTAGACCTGAGTGCGGTATATCAAACAAATTGCCTCTTGTTTGTAGAGACTATTTAAATCTTGATCTTTAAGAAGGCATCTTGGGAACCTCACAACTGTCATAAATCCGAAAATACCGATGGAATCTCTTCAGCTATATGTGATTTGGATGAAATCTTTGACTTTAAATCATACTTTTCTCTATTCTCTGAAGTTCCAATGTCATGTCATGTCCTTTCAAACGTCTTTTTTTAAGGTCTGGCGTTTATTGTACAATTCGTTGTAAATAATGAAAATGAAAGGAAAATTTTTCAAAAAAAAAACATAAAATTCAAAAAAATGCATGAAATCTTTATTTGAATCGATAGTACGGTCCATATAATTTAATGTTTGAAGATTATTTCACGCAAATGTTGACCGCGACTGCGCCTCAAATGGTCCATCCGCTTAGTACAATTTTGGCATACTCTTTCCAACATTTCGGCCGGTATCTCACGAATAAATGATTCAATGTTCCCTGGCAATGCGTCAATTGAAGCGGGTTTGTCTGTATAGACATGAGCTTTAACATAGCCCCACAAAAAAAAGTCTAAAGGCGTTAAATCGCAAGATCTAGGCGGCCAATTGACCGGTCCCGAACGTGAAATAAAATGTTCACCGAACTCTTTTCTCAATAAGTCCATTGTTACGCGTGCTATGTGGCATGTGGCACCGTCTTGTTGAAACCACATGTCATGTAAGTCAAGCTCTTGCATTTTGGGGCAAAAAAAAAGTTGGATATCATCTCACTGTAGCGCTCACCATTCACAGTTACGTTACGAATCGCAGCATCTTTGAAGAAGTACGGTCCAATGATGCCACCAGCCCATAAACCGCACCAAACTGTGACTTTTTCTGGATGCATTGGTAGCTTTTGCAATGCTTCTGGCTGATCTTCACTCCAAAATCGAAAATTCTGCTTAGTTACGTATCCATTGAGCCAAAAATGAGCTTCGTCGCAAAGCACAATTTTTCGATAAAGAAGTGGATCTTCGGCCAACTTTCCCATTTCGGCCCATTCACCAAAAATTCTGCTTTGCGGTAGGTCGTTCGGCTTCAATTCTTGCACCAGCTGTATTTTGAAAGGCTTCACAGCTAAATCCTTCCGCAAAGTTTTCCACATTGTTGAGTAACAGAGGCCCAATTGCTGCGAACGGCGACGAATCGATAATTGATGGTCATCATTAACACTGGCCGGCCGATACAGCTGCGATATTTTCTTCAGTTCGCACTCTACGTAACCGTATTGGTGGTTTAATGTCCCCAACAATGTAAATTTGTTGCGAAATTTAGTCACAATAGCCCGAATAGCCGCTTCAGTGGATTGATTAAACTGACCATAAAAGGGAAGAAGCGCCCGATGAACTTTCTTAACAGAGCCACACATTTTGATAATAAAATGCAATGATTTGCAAGCGTTATTCGTTTGTAAGACAATTCATGGTTAAATTATACATCAAACTGAAGATGTTTGACAATGAAAAAAAAAACACGAAACGTGCGTGAGCTGTTTAAACTAGTGTTGCCAAAAAGATAATAGCTAAAAAAACACCCGTTACAGCTGCCTTAAGCTTCCGCAACTGACAATACAGGGATTAGCACTCATCAAACAAGTTTGGCCATCTTTCCAAATGAACTGCTAAGTAAGGGAATCAAAAATTAGCCACTTTCTCCTTGTTTCTATGTATGTATACGTCATGTATTTTCTATCTGGCAACTTCTAGAAATTCCTATGTAGTTTTGTCATTGTAATTTGGCTGCAAATTGCAAGACCATTTTAAAGCTATTTAAGAAAACTATGGTAAGAAATTTTGCAACGGTTTCAATTTGTTAAGAAGACATTTCCACTGCCTAAATATTATTTGTTTCGATCGAGGCGGTAGACTTTTACTGGAGTAACATTCACATCAATCTGGGCGGACGGAGAATCCATATATTGCCAGAACGATGAGAGATGATTTTATTATACTCAACCATGAATAATTTTGTGTACCTACGTAACGTACACAATTGGTCATTCTCACCCTTCAGTCAGGATTACGACCTAGTTTCTCACACCACTTATGTTGTGAGTGTTCATTTTATACATGAGTGGCGAGACTTACAATTTAAAGTCGATTTAGAACGACAAAATTTAATTTAGCTTCAAAGCAATTTCATTTATTCTTTGAGTTTTTGCCAGAACTCTATTGAGAAGAAGTCGCGCGAAGAAATACTTTTCGTATTTCATTTTGTTGAAGATGTGGCCTCACGTCTAATAAGCCAACACACTACCTACTTGACTACGGCTACTTTTGTGAAGAAATATTACTTTTTAAACTTTGAAAAGATTCATAAATAGTTTCATTAATTCATTATTAAAACTGAAATTAAAAAATTATGCATCTACGTCATCGCCACGAGTATTTATTCTGTTATAGGAAATGTTAAATTTACCCGCGACAATTGTAAACTTTTAATAACATTTTCTGATTCGGATTCTGATTCTGATTTCATTTCATGTTTTTTATTGTAAAGGGTGTTTTTTATAGAGGTATAGAACTTTAAGTTGCAATAAAATAACGATGGATTGATTATTCGATTGACATGAATTTTATTTATCCGAAAGATAATCTTGTGGCATTACATTTTAAATATGATTTCTGGCATATGACCGCCACGGCTGGCGCGGATGTAGTCCAATCTGGACGTCCAATTTTCGATGACTTTTTCTAACATTTGTGGCCGTATATCGGCAATAATACGGCAAATGTTGTCTTCCAAATGGTCAAGCTTTTGTGGCTTTACCGTATAGACCAATGACTTTACATAGCCCCACAGAAAGTAGTCTAGCGGTATTAAATCACAAGATCTCGGAGGCCAATTCACAGGTCCAAAACGTGAAATTAGGCGGTCACCAAACGTGTCTTTCAATAAATCTATTGTGGCACGAGCTGTGTGACATGTTGCGCCGTCTTGTTGAAACCACATCTCCTGGACATCATGGTTATTCAATTCAGGAATGAAAAAGTTAGTAATCATGGCTCTATACCGATCACCATTGACTGTAACGTTCTGGCCACTATCGTTCGGACCAATGATTCCACCAGCCCATAAAGCGCACCAAACAGTCAGTTTTTCTGGATGTAACGGTGTTTCCACATACACTAGAGGATTACCTTCACTCCAAATGCGGCAGTTTTGTTTGTTGACGTAGCCATTCAACCAGAAGTGCGCTTCATCGCTAAACAAAATTCGCTTATGAAAATTGGGAACAACGGTAATCTCGTTTTGGGCCCATTCGACGAATCTACGCCTTACTTGATGATCGTTTGGCTTCAAATCTTGCACGAGTTGGATTATGCAAGCACGCAAACCAAGATCCTTCAGCAAAATCTTCCATAAAGTGGATGGACACAGATCCAATTCCTGTGCTCGATGGCGGATGGACTCATTCGGGTCTTCCTCAATGCTACGCCCTACAGCAGCAATAGCTTCTTCTGTACGCACCGTACAGAAGAATAATAAGAGTAAACGTGGTGCGAAAACGTTCCATGGTTAATCGAATTAACTGCTCTGATGGACGATTTTGTCGACGATAAAATGGACGTAGTGCGCGATACGTTTTCCGCACAGAACCATTATTTTCGAAATAAAATTGCACTATTTGCAAGCGTTGTTCGGGCGTGAGTCTATTCATGATGAATTGCCAAACCAAACTGAGAATAAATCACTTGACAGCTGTTAAATCGGTCGCCATCTTGAAAAGTAATGCCAACTTAAAGTTCTATACCTCTATAAAAAAACACCCTTTATTTGTTGTATAAAACAATGAGGAATTTAACCAGCATGAAGGCGATTAAATTGAAAAAATAAATGAAAATCATCAATGCGCCGATAAAGCTATTCCCGGTGCCCATAATTGCTTTGCCTGCCTCTGCTGTCTGTTGTCTGTTGTGGCAGCACGTCTGTGCCATTACATCGTTTTAAATTTTTTATTTCATTTTGTATGCAAATGTTTAATTATTTCCTTATTGATTGCAAAACATAAAAAATGTTATAAAAAATAGCAAAATTATCGACATTCTGTTAATAATCCTTTTCATCACAATTAATGTGATTCGTATTATTATGTGGCAGTAAATGTCAGTCATTCAGACGTTCAGTCGTTCAACCAATTTGTCCGGAATGTTAAAGTTTTTTTTCTTTTTAATCCTTAATTGAATATTATTTTTTAATAAATTCATATCGAAATAATTTCTTTATAATTTAATACGTAAAATACATTAAATGTTACTCCTATGAAATCCCTTCATTATTATTTATTTGAATACTACGTTTAAGCCCGTGAGCTGTCATATAAAGTAGGCCTTATCACCCACCATCAGTTAGGTAGATAAGTAGCAATGGCTGCATATGGGCCCTTTTGATACCACAATCGTATATTTCCTGGCACAAGCCAAAACTTCTGATGAAGCCACAGGGACTTCTGATACGTATTATCGACAGATAGTAGAGATCATCGAAGTCGCCGTGGTCTAGTAGGGACTGTGTTGGCTTATTAGACGTAAAGTCAGGGTTCGAGTCACAGGTCAGACATCAAAATAAAATACAAAAAGTATTTCTTCGGCGACTTCCTCTCAGCAGATTTCTGGCAAAAACTCTGAGAGTAGAATAAAAATTGCCATGAAAAAGTTTCTCAAAAATCTGTCGTTCGGAGTCGACTTTAAGCCGTAGGTCCCACCACTTATGAATAAAATTAACACACACAACATAAGTGGTGTGAGAAGCTACTTCGTTATCCTGACTGAAGGGTTGTAATGATCAATTATGTATGCATGTATGTATGTGTAGGGTTTCTGGAATAGCTACGAGAATAGTCTCCTCTTTGAGTTCAAGATTATGCTTAAATAACCTCAGTAAACGAAAAGGCAGTCCCCTGCTCTTTCTAGTAAAAATATCACTTTTGTTATCACAAGTTTCACATCGAAACGTCAAAATGCCCACATAAGGCAAGTTCCAACCTCATAAAGGGTTCGCCAAATAAAATTTTTTTTTTTTAAATGCTTTAAAATCGAAACTACTGAATATTTTCTCAAATTTATTTTTTTATTTAAAATTACAAGCCGTCCGGTTAATAATGGAAAATAATTTCATTCAAATGGCTGCCTCGGCTGGCCATGCAGTAGCCTACACGAGCGGTGCAATTTTTAAGCACATTATCGATTGTGTGCAGCTGTATTTCACCAATGGCTTCAAGAATATTGTCCTTTAAGGCGTCAATTGTCTCTGGCTTGTCGGCGTAACACTTATCTTTGACGGCAGCCCACAAATAATAGTCCAACGGTGTCAAATCGCAGCTCCGAAGTGGCCAAACGACATCAGCTCTGCGGCTGATAATGTGATTTTCAAAAACTTGGCGCAAAACATCGAGTGTAGCTTAGCGCCGTCCTGTTGAAACCAAATGTTGCCAATATCCTCCTCTTCAATTTTTGTGAACAAAAATTCGTTCAACATCCTTGCTCATTTTCGAAGAAAAATGGCCCAATTATACCTCTGGACCAAAATCCGCACCAAACAGTGACTCGTTTTGGGTGCGTCGGCTTTTCAATGTATGCGTGCGGGTTTTCTGTGCCCCAAATGCGATAATTTTGCTTGTTTACATACCCGCCAAGATCAAAATGAGCTTCATCTGTAAAAATGATTTTTTTTTTGCCAAATTCGGCATCTTCTGATGTAGGCTACTGCATGGCCAGCCGAGGCAGCCATTTGAATGAAATTATTTTCCATTATTAACCGGAAGGATTGTCCTTTCAAATAAAAAAAAAAAATTTGAGAAAATATTCAGTTGTTTTGGTTTTAAAGCATTTTCAAAAAAAAATTTATTTGGCGGACCCTTTATCTACAAATTTCCTCGAATTGTAGTCCTCCTATGCAATTGCTCCATAACTGATCTGTTAAAACATCTGTAGCAGCTCGTTCATCACAAGATTCCATTGGAGATGGAGAAGCATGCCAACTTGTTTAGTTCCCATCGCTCTGGCTATTGCAGTTTCAAAAATTATTTTAAATTTTTTCAATTAAGCAGGAGATTTGTTGCTTGTAAAGAACGCTTACAGAGAACCTATTCTGTGAACAAGTATTGGCTGCAGTGGTGAGGAACTTTACTAATGGAAACCTTTCCTCTCGTTCAAGAGGACCTTCACCTTAACGTGACATTCACTGCTGCATCATACTGTCTGATAAGGTATGGGAAGTAAGCCCTCTCCCTTAATTTTGAAAATACGAAACCTTAATAAGAATTTTTTGGTTCTTCTACGGCGTTCGAAGCTATGAAGTTTGAAGAAAATCATTTCGGAAACGTAAAGAATAATATTGCGCTCTTCAACCTTATTACTCAAGTTATAAACCCCTTACATCTATACGTTAAAATTCCGATTATAGTGGCTTAATCATTCAATATTTCTTTGCTCTCTCTTTCCAAAGCTCAATGTGTGTCAGAAATTCTCTTTAAGCGAATAAAATTTTAAATTTTTGAAAAAAATCGTTTTTTCACAAGCTTAATACAAAGAAAACCATGAGTTTTTCCAGTAGAAGTAAATGCCACACTGTATTTAATGCATACATATGTGTGGGAGAACACATAATAAAAGATATCGTAAAAGAGATAGAGAGAGAGAGAGAAACGGAAGAACATGGTGTGCGTGTTAACGTTAAGTGGGCATTAAGCGATTGTGCTTTTAATTTTAAAATATTGCAAAAAACAAACACAACACAAGTACATACATATTTGCATATGAATGTATGTATTTAAGGTATTTAAATATGAATATATCTGTATGGGCAGCCAGTATGGAAGAGAGAGAGAGAGTGAGTCTGAGTTCATTTCTCATTTTTGTGTTGTCATTATTGCGTATGATTTATTTGTATTATGCCGTGCCATAACTCGTAAGCATTCCAATAAATATTTATTTTTGCATTTTTATTGAAAATTATGGTTTTGAGTGTTATTATCCTTTGCCTCCAACGCTCTCACTCTCTCTCTCTCTCTTTCTTTTTCTTTCTGTTTTTATTTTTTGATAAGAGGATTAATTTTTTTTTATATTGGCTGCTTACTGAGCAAGCATCTTGTATTGGTTTTAAATATTTAAATTCCCTCCTTTTAATTATTTTACCATTTAAATTAACGTTGAAAGCCTATTTGTATGCAGCGTTTTCTTTTTATATATTCGTAGATATGTAGACTTTAAAAGCAAGGAATTTTTGGTAAATTTTTAAAACTTTATTGTGGTATTTGTAAGTCGCCGTAGTCTAGTAGGTAGAGTGTTGGTTTTAAAAGTCAAGCCACGGTTCAAACCCCAGGTCAGATATCAAAACGAATATATTAAAAAACATTTCTTCGGCGACCGGGTCTCAACAAATTTTTGGGAAAAACTCCAAAAGTAAATAAAATTGCCATAAGTTTCTCAAAAAAATCTGTGGTTCGGAATCGACTTTAAACTGTAGGTCCCGTCACTTATTTATAAAATGAACACTCACAACATAATTGGTGTAAGAAGCTAGGTCGTAATCCTGACTGAAGGGTTAGAATGACAAATTGTGTACGTTGGTCATGGTTGAGTATAATAAAATCTTCTCTCATCGTTCTGGCAATATATGGATTCTCTCTCCTCTCTGAGTGAAGTGAATGTTACTCTAGTGAAAGTCTGTTGCTTCGATCTAAACAAATGACAAACCGTGGCAAAATTTCCCTATTTGAGTTGAGTACAATAAAATCTTCTCTCGCCGATCTGACAACATATGGATTCTCCCTCCTCCCAGATTGAAGTGAATATTACTCCAGTGAACGCCTACCGCCTCGATCGAAATAAATGATAGTCAGACAGTGGAAAAGTCTGCTTTACAAAGACAAACCGTGGCAAAATTTCCCTATTTGCGTAGGGCAGATATTAACATACCTAAAATATGTATGTATATGCCGTAGTAGCCTAGCTTTTGGGTACATTTCAATAGCCTGGCAAAGGTTGAGGATGGTATTCATTCTTTAGGTAGGAAAATAGAATTCTGCACACTCGAAACCCATCAGACTAAGTTGTCTTTTGTCCTGCATGTTAAAAATAGTTAAGAAAGGCGTGGGTGATCATATAAAATGTGAGATGTTGTAAAGACAACATGCATATAAGGCAACATGCATATAAGGCAACATGCATATAAGGCAACATGCATATAAGCCAACATGCATACAAGGCAACATGCATATAAGGCAACGTACATATAAGGCAACATGCATATAAGGCAACATGCATATAAGGCAACATGCGTATAAGGCAACATGCATATAAGGCAACGTACATATAAGGCAACATGCATATAAGGCAACATTCATATAAGGCAACATATGTATAAGGCAACATGTATATAAGGCAACATGCATATAAGGCAACTTGCATATAAGGCAACATTCATATAAGGCAACATGCATATAAGGCAACATGCGTATAAGGAAACATGTGTATAAGGCAACATGTATATAAGGCAACTTGCATATAAGGCAACATTCATATAAGGCAACATGTGTATAAGACAACATGTATATAAGACAACATGTATATAAGGCAACATGCATATAAGCCAACATGCATATAAGGCAACATGCATATAAGGCAACATGCATATAAGGCAACATGCGTATAAGGAAACATGCATATAAAGAAACATTTTTAAAAGGCAACAAGCTTATAAGGCAACATGCATATAAGGCAACATACATATAAGGCAACATGCATATAAGGCAACATTAATATAAGGCAACATGCATATAAGGCAACAGGCATATAAAGAAACATTTTTATAAGGCAATATGCATATAAGGCAACATTCATATAAGACAACATGAATATAAGGTAACAGGTGTATAAGGCAACATACATATAAGGCAACATTCATATAAGGCAACATGTGTATAAGGCAATATACATATAAGACAACATTCATATAAGACAACATGCAGATAGGGCAACAGGCAAATAAGACAACATGCATATAAGGCAACATGCATATAAGGCAACATGCATATAAGGCAACAGGCATATAAGGCAACATGCATATAAGGCAACATGCATATAAGGCAACATGTATACAATGCAACATGTGTATAAGGCAACATGTATATAAGGAAACATGTGTATAAGGCAACATGTATATAAGGCAACATGCATATAAGGCGACATGCATATAAGGCAACATGCATATAAGGCAACATGAATATAAGGCAACAGGCATATAAGGCAACATGCGTATAAGGCAACATGCATAATCGGTTCTTTTAAATTTAGTGGAAAACATTCACGAGTTTTATGCCGTAAGGCGATGACTATCGGCACTCTTCTTGCTTAAGGGCATGCATTTGATAATTGTCGTCATGATGTGATAGGAAAGGGTATTGAATAGAGGTGCATAGATTCTGTAACAAACTGTGGCAAAATTTCTCACCATAGTTTTCTTAAACAGTTTTAAAATGGTCTTGCAACTTTCAGCCAAATTGCAACCACAAAACTACATAGGAATTTCTAGAAGTTACCAAATAGAAAATACATGAAGTATACACACATGGAAACAAGGAGAATGTGGCTAATTTTTGATTGCCTTACTTAGTTCATTTGGAAAGATGGCCAGACTTGTTTGATGAGTTTTAATCCCTGTGTTGCCAATTGCGGAAGTTTAAGGCAGTTATAGCTGTATGTTATATTGGTTGTCTTGTTAAAATTGACATTCTTCATACAGCAAAAGAGCCAGAGAAGAGACATATAAATTAATATGTAAGAAGCGATAGGGAAATACAAAATGAAAGCGAGATATTCTACCGCTTTCATTTAATCCCTCTCTCCCCCTGCCGCTAATTGTGAAATGCTCAAAGCAAGCGTTTCTGTAATTAAATGTTGAAAACCATTTTAACACTTGAGCTCTGTGATATTACACCACTGCCTTGTTGCAAATACTTTTGTAATACAATATATAAAATCCTTGACTCTACTAATTACTTAGATATACGAGGGCGGTAACAGCAGCACAAGTAGTATAAAGAAATATATTTTTTTTTGCTATTGTACAGCCTAAGCTGCCTTTACAACCCTTAGAAATATTTGTCTTAAGGTTTTTTAGGTCTTGACGACCTTCGTATTATAATTTGAACCATATTTTTAGTTTTGTTTTTATTTTGTATGCCATAATTTACCTTTTGGTATTCATATAGAACAACAACAACAAGAAGAAGAAGAACATCTCTTTCTAAATGACTTTTACAATGGCAACAGATGCAGTAACAACACAGCTGCACTGCATTACCCTTAGAGGTACCTGCATGCCACCTATTGGAATATTAAGCAGGCAGCATATGCCACATATATACACATAAATTCAAATGGGTAGTAAATATTGTATTAAACTCATAAATACCGACATACATAAACAATTTACTCATGTAGAGCACGGGGGGAGGGGGACGACTACCTTGAGTTGTCTTAATGTCAAGCTCTGCTACTGCTACAGTAGGGGAAAAACGTTCCTTTTTCTATGTAAGATTTCATTAAATTTGTTCAACCGAGTTAAACTTATTAAGAAACATATGCTACAACCTGCCTTTTGCTATGCGATGGTATTTTTTTTTTTCTTTTCAAAGGAAGAAAAGGATCTCATATGCATGTGTAGCATGTAATGCTTCATATGACTCTTGTATTTGTTTACTACATATTAGAATTGCTTTTAAAGGGTTTCGACCCCCTTTTTTCATCTCAACTGCATTCAAATATTATTTTTTAGTCATGAACTACACAACAAATAAAGGATGTAACTTATTGCTACCAAAAAAACAGGAGCAGGTTGTTCATTACTGTATCCTTTCATAGAGCAAATCAGATTCTAATTAATAAGGGAGGGACACTTGAATTTAAAGCTGGGAATTTAAATTTTTGGGTACATTTTACAACATTTTGTGATTATTCCTGTGATTCTGGAATAGTTTACAAGTTTCATTCTGCCCAGTAAAAGATTTAATGTGTGCGAAGAGAAATTCGAATATAAAAACCAAAGACGGAAACCCACACTTTTAGCAGCGCCACTTTTTGCCTCTAACAGGGTAAACTTTGCTATTAACAGAGCACTGTTTACTATTTAACAGTGACAATAGTAGATTAGTCTTCTGCTTTGCAATTATTACTGACTATGGACATGAAATATAATTCTCAGTAGGATCATTATTATTTGCGGACAAAAGTGTTGAACTGTAAAGAATGGGGATGGAGGACAGAATTATTCCAGCTATCCCACTACCACGGTTCGAAAGCGGACCGTCTAGACTACCATTTGCATATAGTCTGTATGGTGTACTATTTCTTATTTATGTTCCAAAATGGCCATTGATTTTCTAGAGAATTTTCAAGCAAAAAATTGATATTTTCAAAGCCAATTTTCTCAATAGCATATCACTTTATATGTGACTTTGTTGCCGGTTATGTTAAGAGGCCTTGCAACCTTGCTTTGCATATAGTATGGTACTCATAGAGTACTAGAGTATTCCCCAAAATTAGCTCCTAAACAAGTGGGCTTGTTCAGATGGATGCTATTAAATAGCTAACAGTGCTCTGTTAAGGGCAAATTTTGTTCCGTTAAGAGGAAATTTTGCTCTGTTAATGCCAAATGTGTCGCTGCTAAAAGTTATGGATTGCGTCTTGGATTTTCAAATTCGAATTTATTTTCACACACATAAAGATTTATGAGAGGAAAGCGTGTACTTACAACCCTCACGGTCAAATCCGCAACTTACAACTTAAAGGTTAACATATTTCTCCTATCAATAGGCATCTATCAGTGGTCCTTCCTTAAAATTCTGCACAAATTGCATCATTTAGTTTGTGATCAGCAGGCTTTCGAATCATGCTACAACATGATTGTAGGACAAGGTTAGTTTATGCGGTTAGCTATCTTTATACGTGACCATGCGATTTTTGTACTGCCCTTATACCCCGTATGGTATAACTATGACCCTGAAAAATTATAAGATGCTGCTCGTTATCAAAAATGACAATTCTTTACCCAGTGCCTGATATGCAGCCAAGTGTTTCATCTTGGGTTAGATTAACGCCCCACATGTTACGAGAATTAGGTCCCGGACTTATGACATTTCAGATTCTTTGCTTTAAAAGCCTTAACAGTCTTATCCACTTCATGCTTCATCTTCAAATCGTTTATTTCCATACTGCGGGCACCTTCTAACATGTGGAGTGAGTACATCTACAAGGTCATACTATTCGTAGCTGTACATACATAATTTTTAATTTATTTTTTGTTGCTTTTTTATTGTTGTTTTCGCTTTTTAACAAGTTTCCAAATTTATTTCTTTCCATTCTTCACTTCATTTGCCTTCTTTGCTACGCGGACTTTTTGAATTTTGTGTAGCAAACCACCGTTTATAATGGATTTTCAAGCAACATTTCAAACAACTTCACTTTATTTCGCTAAGAAAAACGATTTAAAATGCTTATTACAGTAGCTATCAAAATCCTCCTCGTCCCCTTAGCGTATGAGCTCTCATGTTTAGCGTGCTCCTTTAGTGGTCTTAGCTTTGGCGGTAGCAGCTGCATTAGAAAATCAGGTTAAGCTTTATTGCAGAGCGTATAGGATTTTATTTTCAAACAAAAAACGCTTAAATCCGTTTGGTTATATAACTCTGGCCATAACGCAGTATGTATGTATGTGATGGTTAGAAATAGTACAACCGAAAAACTAAAACTAGAATGCAGGGGTTCTTAAACGGTACTACTTTAATGTTGGTAAAGCAGGAGTTCTAAAAGCGTACACATTTAACAAAAAAATGTTAACTTTTTATACTGCGGGAATGGCTCCTACAGTGAAGAAGCGTGAGGGCCTAGCCTAGTTTATGGATACATACCAATAACCTGGCAAAGGGTGTGAATGGGATTCATTCTTTATAGGAAAATAGGATCCTACACACTCGAAATCCGCCAGACCAATTAGCCTTTTGACATTCAAAACAGTTCAGAAAGTTGTTGGCAACCATTTTATATGTGAGATGTTGTAAAGACAACATGCGTATAAGGAAACATGCATATAAAGAAACATCCATATAAGGTAACATCCGTATAAGGCAACATTCATATAAGACAACATTCATAAAAGGCTACATGCTTATAAGGCAACATTCATATAAGGCAACATGCATATAAGGCAACATTCATAAAAGGCTACATGCTTATAAGGCAACATTCATATAAGGCAACATGCTTATAAGGCAACATGTATATAAGGCAACATGCATATAAGGCAACATGCATATAAAGGAACATTCCTATAAGGCAACATGCATATAAGGCAACATGCATATAAGGCAACATGCATATAAGGCAACATTCATATAAGACAACATTCATAAAAGGCAACATGCATAATGGGTTCTTTTAAATTTATTCGAAAATATTCAAGAGTATTAGGACGTAAGGTGATGACATTCTGCACTCTTCTTGTTTAGGGGAGCAAATTTGATAACTGTCATCATGATGTCATAGGAAAGGGTATTGAATAGAGGTATAAGGATCCTATGATGTCCAGATGGATGATACACATGATCTACGGGACCATATACAGGCAATGGAATTAAAAGCAGTTGGTGGTGGGATTCTTTCACCACTAATGTAGAGCTTGGTTGCCAGTGATTTCTGGAGGAAATTGCCTGAGCAGGTCATTGACTGTTAGGAGTATGCAGATACTATTCAAATGGCTAGAGACAGATTAGAAGAGATTTCTTATGGTATTATATGGTTTATATTTAGAAAAATGGTTTATATTTAGAAAACTTTTAGTCTTTCAACATTTCTCTGCTTCAAATCTTATGCTATTAAAATTTCTTGTATTTGGATCAATAAAAAGTCTTTACGTAAAGAAAAACTGCGGTCTGAAATTTAATTATCCAAGTTCACTAATTTTACTTCTTGAATTTATGTACCAGCAGGTCATTTGAAAATGGCTGTACTATGGTTTCATTAGTAAGTACTTTTTAACCAAATTCAGTACTATTTTCAGGTGCTTTTTAAAATATCTTTCTGTTTTTGTTGCTGTTTCTCCACCGAAAAATTAGTAAATTTTTTGTAATAAAAGTATGTGTATGAGTACTTTTTTTGGTACCAGAAAAAAAGTACTTTTATCTGGTACCCGTGATTTCTTATTTTAAATTCTTTTATGGTCTCAAGATTTATTAAATGTTTGACTTGATTGTACTTCTTGGTTGTTTTCATTCCCACCATATTTCTTAAGATTTTGAGAACATTAAAAACCAATTGGGACTCTCTGCCTTTAATATAGCGAGCGTTGGTAGCAAAAGAAAAAAAAAAGTCAACACAATACTAACGATTATGTTGATGATGCTTAAGAGGCATACCATCTAAATGTCACTTCCCCTCTCTTTATGTGCCACATTTATAGCGTTACAGCTAAAGTTTCTTACTTTACTTGCAACACTGCGGCTTTTGTGGCATTTTAACCGAAAAATAAATGCTAAAAACAAAAACAACAATAACAACAAGAACTTGATAACAATAAAGTTGCACATTTACAATTTTAAATTAATTGCCATTTTGTTTAGACATTCGCGCTCCGCTCCCCTTTCCCCTCTGCTGGGGCCACCATAAAGAAAAACAATACAACACTTAAATGACAAAACTTGGTTAAGGAAACCTTCTTTCTTGCAGCTTGTACCCGTAGCTGTCTCTGCTGTTGTAGTCATTAGGAAGGTATTCGTAGTAGTCGTAGTAGTACACGGTGCTGTAGAAGTTTGAGGGGAAGTTACCCCATTAAGGTTTACTCGCTTAAGTTGATAAAGTGGTTTTTGTGTGGTGGGATATTAAAGTAATGAATTGCTAAAAAAAAACAAAAACAACTACAGCAGCAACAATAATTAGAAAAAGAATATGGCAACTCGTGTTAGAGTTTAAACGCCTTTTTTTTCGTTTTTGTTGCTGAAAATGGTTAACAAAGTAAGTTGAAGGTGGTTTGGGTTATAATTTAGTAGAGGCATGGTAATCATTTACAATATTCGGCATGTGTGGTGGGTTTTGGAAAAAGCAATTTAAGAAGTTATTGTTCGTTGCTTAGAAGTCTAAGCAGACCCTTGAGAAACCCAAAATATTCCACAATACTAGGAGATCGTGGGAAGGGAGGGATCTCATAGTTAGCCGATCTGATACAAGTAAGACCAGAAGTTAGAGGAACATTTTCATTATTTCTCAACATAGTTTTCTTTTAGCTCGAGATGAATTTACCGTAGTAATAAGGCACTCTGTTTTGGAAAGTTAGGTTAGGTAATTTGACGAAACCTTCCCAGGCCACAGGTTACGTCGTTGTGATACTAAAGGGTATTTTTATAGAGGTATAGAACTTTAAGTTGCAATAAAACAACGATGGATTATTCGATTGACATGAATTTTATTTATCCGAAAGATAATCTTGTGGCATTACATTTTAAATATGATTTCTGGCATATGACCGCCACGGCTGGCGCGGATGTAGTCCAATCTGGACGTCCAATTTTCGATGACTTTTTCCAACATTTGTGGCCGTATATCGGCAATAATACGGCGAATGTTGTCTTCCAAATGGTCAAGCGTTTGTGGCTTTACCGCATAGACCAATGACTTTACACAGCCCCACAGAAAGTAGTCTAGCGGTGTTAAATCACAAGATCTTGGAGGCCAATTCATAGGTCCGAAACGTGAAATTAGGCGGTCACCAAACGTGTCTTTCAATAAATCTATTGTGGCACGAGCTGTGTGACATGTTGCGCCGTCTTGTTGAAACCACATCTCCTGGACATCATGGTTATTCAATTCAGGAATGACAAAAGTTAGTAATCATGGCTCTATACCGATCACCATTGACTTTAACGTTCTGGCCACCATCGTTTTTGAAAAAGTACGGACCAATGATTCCACCAGTCAATAAAGCGCACCAAACAGTCAGTTTTTCTGGACGTAACGGTGTTTCCACATACACTAGAGGATTACCTTCACTCCAAATGCGTCAGTTTTGTTTGTTGACGTAGCCATTCAACCAGAAGTGCGCTTCAGCGCTAAACAAAATTCGCTTATGAAAATCGGGAACAACGGTAATCTCGTTTTGGGCCCATTCGACGAATCTACGCCTTACTTGATGATCGTTTGGCTTCAAATCCTGCACGAGTTGGATTTTGTAAGCACGCAAACCAAGATCCTTCCGCAAAATCTTCCATAAAGTGAATGGACACAGATCCAATTCCTGTGCTCGATGGCGGATGGACTCATTCGGGTCTTCCTCAATGCTACGCTCTACAGCAGCAATAGCTTCTTCTGTATGCACCGTACAGCGTCTCTGAGGATGCGAGTTATCAATAAGAGTAAACGTGGTGCGAAAACGTTCCATGGTTAATCGAATTAACTGCTCTGATGGACGATTTTGTCGACGATAAAATGGACGTAGTGCGCGATACGTTTTCCGCACAGAACCATTATTTTCGAAATAAAATTGCACTATTTGCAAGCGTTGTTCGGGCGTGAGTCTATTCATGATGAATTGCCAAACCAAACTGAGAATAAATCACTTGACAGCTGTTAAATCGGTCGCCATCTTGAAAAGTAATGCCAACTTAAAGTTCTATACCTCTATAAAAACACCCTTTATAAGCCATCTTGACTCCAAAATAAATCTTATTATCGCAGTAATCTTCATTTTGTAAAGTGCAGTGAAATATCACTTCCAATAAGAAGTCAAAAATGTTTGCCTTTTCATGACAGGAAATATGTAATGGCACAGTCTGCTTGTCCTCCTTCTCACATCCCAGTATCCTTCAATAGTTATTAAAGGGAATGCCAAGTTTTCTATGGCTTGTTTTCTATGGGACAATGGGTGTGTTGATGACTATGCGAATTCAAGGAAAAAAATCAGTCAGTAATCCTCTAATCCATGTCAATTCAGTAGGGCCTACTACTACTGCACGTGCCCTTGTACTGCCTCCTTATACTCCGACCGGAGGATACCCAGTTTAACTGAAAGATTTATACTCTGTTCGGAATTTGTCAACTCCGTATTTGTTTCGAACAGTTGGATATCAATAGCGATTGCCCAGACGTTATTTCAAAGTCCTTAAGGGTCACAATATAGGACTTGTTGACGTAACTTTCTATACCTTGCCACGCGCTTTACCATCGATTTATTGCATGTGTTGTGGGTAACAAGTTTCTTTACACAAGGGGTACTGCTCTCTCTGATACCCTCTGGTCTGTGGACCAAGCTATGTCAAGTCATTGATTTCTGCCGACAAGTTAGGAAAATTGGGGACACTGGAAGCTTGTATTAATGTCCTACTACCAGATTTCTTATAGAAAGCAGTCGAAAAATGGACTCATGGACCAGACTGCGATACTCGCAGCCATTATCTACCGGATTATAATAAAAGCAATTGTCTTCATCATACCAGGATTGTAGCCTGTTTATGCCGCATTTTGGGATTTAACTGCCCACTGCCACCAACTCAGTCTACTGTTTTAACAGAAGGTTGGAGGATAGCCAATTCTGTGTTGCTAATGAGGCCAGATGTGAAGTGCATAGAGCACTCTGATGCTAAGGTGACACTGATGTTTGCACTATTTCTGTCTCCCATTACCATTTTAAGTCCTTAAGTGATCTTAGAGAAACACTTACATTAGTATTGTGATGGTAATTTTTTTTTGGCGTGTGAGGTAGGGTTCAAAATGGCTTCGTCAGCTGCTCCTCTTCTGGGGATACTCCCTTCCCAGGACGGCTATCTACATTACTTCGGGAAGGGCCCAGAACGACGTCCTGTTAAGGACCGTTGTCTACTCTCCCATGTCTGGGTACGCCATATTCGAAGCCAGCTTCATGCTATTGGCTCGTCTTCTCATGTATCATTCTGTCGTACTGTATCAAGGTCGACCTTCTTCCTTCGTCTCGCTTTCGAGCATTGCGTGAACAATGTTGTCGGGTGTGAATTCGGCAATCTGTTCCATCAACACATTCTTCTCGTCTTGCCATTTGATGCAATGGAGGAATGTGTGTTCAGCTTCGTCACTCATTCCCTCGCAGTAAATGCAGCCAGGATCATTCACTTTGCCCATGCGGTGTAGATATTGTCGGAAATAACCATGACCCGAAAGAAACTGGTTCAGGAAGTAGTTAATTTCCCCAAAATTTCCATGCTTCTATAGATGGAATAAGTCTAGCAGTCCATCTTCCACTTGTTTCATCGCTCCATCTACTTTGCCATCGGCGTATAGTTTGAGATCTGACGTCTGCGGTACTAATGGCGAGGTTTTCCCTCTTCGATTTCCATAATCTTCTTCGCTCGAATGCCAGCAAGTCGATAGGTATCTCACCGGTGATCACGAGGACTGCGGCGCCCGAGACCGTGCCATAGGCCGAAGCGACCCTTAGTGCCGCTGTTCATTGCACTGCTGCTACTATTTTCCGCTTGGATTTAAACTCCATAAAGCTGCCATAAAGTAGTATCGAGTTAGTCGTTGCCATAATCAATTTGCGTTTGGACTGCATTGGTCCGCCGATATTTGCCATCAGTCTGCTGAACATGCCCGTTAGTTTTGTTGCCTTGGTAGCCACATGCTGTATTTGGGCCCAGTCTGAGACCCAAGTATCTCACTGCCTTCTTTGTGATCAGTGATATGTCACCTATTTGCATACTTATCTCGAATAGAATGTGATCCAATGTCATCAGGTCTTATTACTTGCGAGCTCTAGTCCGTGGTCCTCGAGCCATATCTGCGTCCTTATCACGACTTGATTCAGTTTTCTTTTGGAATCCTCCATATCGCGCGCTGAAATTACCGCTACTATGTCATCCGCGTATCCCACGAGGTATGTGATAGCATAAGTTGTGGTATATTTTATTCATATTATCTCCTTTAAGGTCCTTTAAATTAAAATTACTGTAGGCCTTATGACCAAGCCTTCACCAAAGATATCTTTAATCATTTTAATTCATGCACGTTTTTCCCCCTTATTTGAATAAAAAAAAAAACGAAAGCCTTGGCTGGCTGGCAGTAACACTAATTAAAAAATTTTGTCTCTCCCTTGTTTTTATTACTACAAAACGACTGCATTACGGTCTTCATTACAAAACTAATTTCCGCTGTTTTTTATTCTTATTAATATTTTAATTGTTATTTTTCTTATGTAGAACCCTCTCTCGCTTTACTCACTTTACCAATTATTTTCTTTTTAATTTTTTTTTTCATTTTTAAAAACAATAAAACGCCTTGAAATCTTATTACTACTGCAGTTGTTCTAGTATTTTTCTGTAATGAAAAGTTAATTTTGCAAAACAAAAGACGACGAAGTCGTCATAGAAGTAGTAGTAGTAGTAGTAGAAGTACTACGAAGAAGAAGAATTATAATTAATCATGCGCTCCATTTGAAAAATTTTCATTTTTACTGCCATCCATCCATACATTTTAATGACTTTCTTGTGTGTGTTTTTTACTGCCTCCAAATAGTTTTAAATACTGCAGCAGAAATTGTATAAGAATCTCACACTCACAACGACACATATTGTCACACATACAGTTAGATAACTACAGTAATAAGTTTTTTATATTCTTTCAAAACTCTCATTCACGCTCATACCCATGCCCATGCTGCTAACGCTCTCTCTCACTCACTCTCTCTTAATAAATAAAATTACCGAAGAAAGCACCAGCACAACCAACCTTTTGTTTAAACTTGAATTGAATGAGTGAGCGTGAGAGAGGCCAGGAGGCAACGAAAAAGAGTTAGAGTAACAAGAAATGGTGATAAACATCTTAATTACATCCACATGTACACACACACATGTACATATATTATGATTATAACGTACATGTCATGTGTACCAAGAAATAAATAAGAGAGTGTGAGCGTAAAAACTTATTTACAAGTTTTATTGTATGAAACAAAAAAAAAAACAAAAAAACAAAGAACAAGAGAGGGCGTGAGAGAGAAAGCAAGAGAAAGAGAGAAAAATTAACATAACTTTGCTTGAGTTGTTGTTTGTAAAGGCATGACTCTTGCTTTATTTGATCATTTGATAAGAGAGAATTTTTAAAAAAACTTTCTTCTTTCTTTCTTGCTGCTGCAAAACAGTAGTAGGTAGGCTTTAACAGTATGGTTCAAAAGGGCGTAAAAGAAAAGTAAAGGTTACCTGCTGTTTTTCATTCTTTCTTTAAAGGTTAAGAACTTAAAATAATAAAACAAGAAGGAAGTGTTGTTGCAATGAAATCTTTTTGTATTAAAATCTGAGGGATATTCAGAACGCATTTATTTTTTAATATGTTCTGCCGATCCCACCAATTTGTAGCAAATTTTTCCAGTAAATCTCGCTGTATAATGACAATTGCACCTTGAATCTTAGCTTTCAAAGCTTTACGAGTTGTTGGTTTGTCGTGAAACGTTAAACCAGTGCGAGAACAATCAATAACTCCAGAAATTTTTTGCTCACTTGACTTGATTACAGTATCGCTATCTCCGATTCTTCCGGCTTTATTTTGCTCCGTATGTTCCTCAGAACATCAGCGAAACTGCGCCGCTCGGTTGGGTGAATGATTACAGCTTCTGGACGTTCTTTCACAATTTTTCGTCGCTCCTTTTTCCCTTTCTTTGTCTATTTCTTGCTCTTTACTGTCTTCCATTCTTCATCCACCAATGTTTCCTTGAGCTGTATCATGTCTGTCGGTTTTCCTCTCGACCTCCTTTCCGGGCTGATCTCCGCCGGGCTGGAGGCGCCTCTCTTGTTGAGGGAACTTACAGATGTAGAGACATCACAGTCGTTCCCGTTCCCGTTTTTCTTGGCGCTCTCAAGGGCCTTACTTGCTTTCTTTTCCTTTTCTGCAGTCTTCCAGTTTTCCCTATAGCTCCTCAATATGTCAATGAACTCCTTTAATTCCGATACTCCGCTCTGAACTTCCATGCTGATGTTCCTTGCCCTCGTCATTGCAACTCTAATGCTGCGGATGATACTTTTGCACTTAGTAAGGGTCTCCTGCTCTGAGTTTCTCATCTTGCACATAAACTCCTGTCTGGGGGAACTGTGCCTGTTCTGGTTGCGGTGCATGCGATTGCATACCTTCATGCGTAGATTTTGGTGTCGTGCCACCCTTCTCAATCCATAGTTTAGTTAGGATGATAACCCAGCTTTTTACACCACCCATGTTACAAACCTTTAGTCAGGATTACGACCTAGTTTCATGACTGGCAAGACCTAGAGTATAAAGTCGGCTCCGAACGACAGATTTTTTGAGAAACTTTTCATGGTAATTTCATTTACTCTCAGAGTATTTGCCAGAAATCTGCTGAGAGGAAGGTCCCGAAGAAATATTTTTTTTGAACTTCGTTTTGTTGAAGATGTCTGCCCTGAAGTTTGAATCGTGGCCTCACGTCTAACAAGCCAATACACTGCCTACTAGACTACGGCGAATTCACTCCATGTTGCGTGTGTTAATTTTCTCCGCTGGTGGCCGAACCTACAATTTAATGTCCACTCCAAACGACAGATCTTTTAGAGGAATAATCAGTCCCATCGGCCTTTATGATATTCTGAAAACTTTTAAATTTCTCCGATTTAAACGAACAATTTGCCAGTTTTTTACGGATGTGTAAATGTGCGTTTCCATGTACATGTGGGAAAGTTTATTTGTATAGCCCCCCCCCCCCCACTCCCCCTTCCCTTTCGGCAAATATTTAGCCGAAATTGGTGTATTAACACACTCAAATATTTTGTTATACTCCAGTGCAATTTGTATTGTTAAAAATATAGATTTTTCTCCACATATTTCCCTCTTTCCCCTGTTCCCTTCTGTTTAGTTTTTTTTGTTTAATATTTGCTTTTCATTTTTATGTGGCTGTTATATTCCCTGTTTCATTTTATTTACTCTACTACTGTATACAAAAATAAAAAGGTTTTCCTCCCATTTTCATAACCTTATTAATGTATGTATTAAAAAATGTGTTTATTTTTGCAAAGCATACATCTAGGCACTCATGTTTATTTAATACAATTTTTATATGGTTTTTATAGACATTTTTTTAATACTTTTTAGTTTTATTATTTCGATTTGGATTCTTATTTTTCTCTGTATTTATTTTTTATTGTGGTTGCTGCCAAATGTTTGTTTGATTTGCTTCAATAAGTTTATTGTGTATTATTGTTCAGTTTAGTTGCTTAAGCTATGCCATGGACTCTCTATACTGAAATTCTTTGCTGCTCTTCAAACTTTATTTTCTTTTTTGGTTTTATTTACTCCGGTTTTTTTTTGCCTTCTACTTGCATTGAGTTGAAAAGATTATTGCTTTTCTCTTGGATCCAAGTGTTTATATCTGAAAATCTAAAAATAGAAGAAAAGAAAATAATAAAAAAACAAATGCATACTTTAAGGCTTTCATTATGTATGCTTAAATTGTTTTGTTGCAAATATTTAATGCATCATTAAGTTTTGTTTGTTCAAAAAGTTACTTTAAGACAAATAACCATAATTCAAGATATGGAAACTTAAGCCAAGAAAATAAAAGAAAATTTTTAAAGTAAACAGAAGCATATGCTAGGGCAGGCAAATTGTTGTTTAGATATTTCTAAGACAATAACTTAAAGGAAGTTAATAAAAATCAAATTTATTAAGCATTCATGTTAGACAACTAAAGGATTAAAGATTAAATGCTAAAAATCACAAATTTTGAAATTGTATACAAAAGACAACCTTAAAGTAGGCAACAAAAATTAAATTAAAAATGAAATTTAATATTTTTGAGCTGTCTATTTAAGAAATTGGTTATTTTTCATACGGTAGGAACAAATTTTAAAAAAATTCAAGTTAAAGCCTACTTTTAGAAATTTTTAAAAATTTTTATTGTAAATTTTTGTTCCTTTACCAAATATTTTAAAGCTATTGCTTCATGTTTAAAGCTTTATTCTATGAAAATCTTTAGTTTTTATTAAATTTATTTTTTTAATAATTATAGTATGAAGCATACTTTTAGGCAAAAACTAGTGCATAAATTAAAGCCTGCTTATATAATAAAAATCAAATTTCTTAAGCATTCATGTTAGACAACTGAATGATTAAATATTAAATGCTAAAAATCACAAATTTTGAAAAAGACAGCTTTAAAGTAGGCAACAAAAATAAAATTAAAATTGAAATTCAATGTTTTTGAGCTGAATGTTCAATAATTTGTTTAATTTTCATATCCTACCCCTTGGGAATAAGTTTAAAAAACAATTTTTAAATTAAAGCCTACTTTTAGGTATTTAAAAAAACTTTGTTGCAAATTTTTGTTCATTTATTAAATACTTTAAAGCTATTGCTTCATGTTTCAAGCATTTATTCTATGAAAATCTATAGTTTTCATTAAATTTAATTTTTTAAATAATTACAGTATGAAGCATACTTTTAGGCAAAAAACTAATGCATAAATTAAAGCCTACTAATAGGCCTTTTTGAAGTCGCCGTAGTCTAGTAGGTAGTGTGTTGGCTTATTAGACGCAAAAGCCTGGGTTCGAGCCCTAGGCCAGGCATCAAAGACAAAATACAAAAAGTATTTTTTCGGCGACTTCCTCTCAGTAGATTTCTGGCAAAAACTCTGAGAGTAAATAAAAATTGCCATGAAAAGTTTCTCAATAAATCAAAATCTGTCGTTCGGAGTCGACTTTAAACTGTAGGTCCCACCACTCATGTATAAAATTAACACACACAACATAAGTGGTGTGAGAAACTAGGACGTTGTACAATGGGTCAATTCGACCTCCGGGTACTGTACTTGTCTTAATTGACAAGTACACGTCCGCTAACCTAACCTAACCTAACCTAATAGGCCTGCTTATAGGCCTTTAATATCAATACTTTAAAATTTTTAAATAATTACAGTATGAAGCATACTTTTAGGCTTTCTTTAGCTTTTTTGCTTTTTCCAAAAACCTACTTATATGCCTTTAATTTTAGATACTTAAAATACTATTGCCTACTTTTAGGACTTACAGTCTTAAGGCATTTATGTATGTATGTCTTATTGAAATAAATTTAAAGATTTATTTTTAGTAGCTTGTAAGCCTATTAAAGTAAGTGTTTGCCATTAGCATAGAGGGGGGGATTATGAATTTCTGTTTTTTTTTTTTTTGGTTAAACCTGCTTAATCTTGTATCTTGTAGAACTGCTTACTTTGATTAGCCTTATTTGCCTTCTGTGCTCGAATATGAAATTCAATTTATTTACGTCTCGTATAGCAAAATCACAAATTAACGAAAAATCTAAAAAAAATCTCGAGACAACATTTGCTGCTAATCAAAATGGAAATACGAAGAGATAAAGAAAAAAAATAGAAAAATAGTGCAAAACGAAAACGAAACAATTTGAATAACGTCAGCCGCGACAACAAGAGTTTCGGTAGGTCGTTCATTGGGAATGAATACAAATTGACAAAAAAAAAAAAATAAAAAAAATTCAAGCCTTAAGGCAAGAGCTAGCTGGAGCTCAATTGAATTGAATATTGAGACAGAATCTATTTAAATGAATTGTATATGAGAGAGATAGAGAGAGAGAGAGAAAGAGAGAGAGTATGCATGCAAGTGTCATTTTAGGCAATTTAATAAAGCGATGGCGGCACAAGTTAAGTGGCTTTTAACACGTCAATGAAATGGAACGATACGTTAAGATAACAAGAAAAAAATTGAAACTGACAACAAACAAGTTTTTATTTTTTTAAACAATTTTTTTCCCGCGTTATGGCAACAGCATGATTTTAAAATAATTTTTTTTAATTTTTTTTTTTATTAAAAACTTCTTTAATAATAACTTCCATATTTATTTTTAAGGTTAAAGCACGTTTGGTTTTTTTTTTATTTATTTATTTATTTTTTTTTTTTTTGTTCATTATCTTTATGCCAGACATGACTCGGCATTATTTAACTTTTTAATTTTGATTAAAATTAAACACACACACAAAAAAACGACCTAAGAAAACAAACAGAACAGACAGCAAAAAAAAAGAAAGAAAAAAATTTGCAAAAGTATTCATAAAGATTTCAAAGAGCGTGGCCGGCTGGTCTATTAGTTTGGCTTGTTGAAATAAGACAACAAAAAAAAATTTTTTTTTTGTTTCCATTTCGTAGCTTTGCTAGCCTTAGGGCCTTTAATGGCTTAAAATACTTGAATTTATTTTTTGAAATTTTTTCAATTTAATTCAACGACCACAAAATATACGAATGAGTGAGTAGATCTGTTAATTGCCTACAATTTCAAAAAAAAAGAAATATTTCAGTTATTATCAGCACAGAAATTATACAGCTGAGTACAGCAAAGAATTTCGACAGCAAGCAGGATACCCGTCTTGCAAGGCTTCTTTAAAGGATGTCCAAAGCAAGGTTAAATAAATAAAAGCTAAGACTTGTAAGGCCCTGTAGCCAAGTAGATAGTGTTGTCTTATTAGATGCGCCCCGTGGTTCAAACCTCAGGTCAGACAGTTCGATCAAATCCAAATATGAAAAATATTTCTTCAGCCACTTCCTCTCAGCAGATTTCTGGGAAAAACTCTAAGAAGAAAATAAAATTACCATGAAAAGTTTCTCAAAAATTTATCGTTTGGAGTCGCCTTTAGAACTGTAAGCCCCGCCACTCATGTATAAAAGTAACACACACAACATACAGCGGTGGCCTTATAATTAGAAATTTGTTTTACCGTTTTCACTGTATACCTGGGATCAAATGCTTTGTTTGGAGGACGTCTTACATACGTTTTTCCATCAGATTGTGACAAATTAAACTTGGATTCGTCACTCCAGAGAACTCTGTTCCAGAAACATCGTTTCTAATTATAAGGCCACCACTGTAAGTGGTGTGATTAGCTAGGTCATAATCCTGACTAAAGCTTTTATTTGATTGTAGTGCTTGCAGCCGGCCACTATTGACTAAAAACATATCATGCTGTTCCTTGTTCCCTTTTTAAAGCAGTTTTCAAGCACTTTTTTGAAAATTTCGAGCGGTATCACGACAATAATTTGATGAATAATGCTCTGCAATTGCTTTGTCATTAGACGAGATATGATCTCCAACATTGCTCCACATAGCACAGTAGTCTATCGACGTATTTTCGTATCATTTTGGTGGTCAATTTATGAAATAACTCTGCAAACTTCTCATGCGATAAGGCCAAGACGACCGTTTGTCTTGCACATAGTTGGTAATTCAGTCATCATTACAACCTAGTTTCTTACACCACTTATGTTGTCTGGGTTAATTTTATACATGAGCGGCGGGACCTACAGTCGACTCCGAACGATAGATTTTTGATGTGTGTGAAGATAAATTCGAATTTGAAAATCCAAGACGCAATCCATTAAATTTAAGCAGCGCGACATTTGGCGTTAACAAGCAAAATTTCCTCTTAACAGAACACAATTTGCCCGTAACGGAGCACTGTTAGCTATTTAACAGTATCCATCTGAACAAGTCCACTTGTTGTTTAGGAGCTAATTTTGGGAAATATTTTAGAACTCTATGAGTACCATACTATATGCAAAGAAAGGTTCCAAGGCCTGTTAATATAATCAGCAACATAGTCTTCTATAACGTGATTTGGTATTGAGAAAATTGGCTTTGAAAATATAAATTTTTTGCTTGAAATTTATCTAGAAGATCAGTTACCATTTTGGAACATATGAGAAATAGTACACCATACAGACTAAATGCAAATGGTAGTCCAGAGGGTCATCTTTCGAACCGTAGTAGTGTGATAGCTGGAATAAATTTGAGAAAATTTTCGCAAATAATAATAATTATAATGAGAATTATATTCTATGCCAATAGTTTGAAATAATTTCAAAGTAGAAGACTAATCTACTATTGTCACTGTTAAACAGTTAACAGTGCTCTGTTAATAGCAAAGTTTACCTTGTTAGAAGCAAGAAGTGGCTTTGCTCAAGGTATGGGTTTGCATCTTTGGTTTTTAAATTCGAATTTATCTTCACCCATATAAGATTTTTTGAGAAACTTTTTCATCGCAATTTTTATTTACTGTCACAGTTTTTGCCAGAAATCAGCTGAATCTGCTACTTATACTTTCATAGTAACCTTGTAAGTTGTCGACATCTTAAGTCTTTGAGAACTTTGCAACAGAAATTTTTTTAAATTTTTGTTGAAATTTCCTGAAAATTATTGCCTCTTTCCCTTGCCTCATTTCATTGCTGCTCTTTTAGGAATTATTTTTTCTTTCCTTTTCGTTTTTCTTCCTTTTTTATGTGTAGAACGGAAATCAATTTCATATTTTACATTCCAATAATAATGACAATATAATCCCTTAGCGCGGAAAATCTAAGAAATATTTTCGCAATTTTTTCCCCACATTCTTTTAAAAAAAGTTTTTTTTATTTCTTTTGTTGTTATCGGAGCCTTAATAAAGTCTTTTTAAATGAAACGAAGGACCAGAGCAAGAAAAAAACAACTGGAACATTATTTTGTTGTTGTTGTTATAATTCCTTAAGAAATTTGTACGAATTTTTAAGTTTTTTCTCCCCGTTCTTTACTTTCTTTTGATAATCATTTATGCATGAAAAAAAAAACGATAGAGAGAGAGGGAACAGAAATATAAACTTAAGAATGTGGAAAATATTAAAGAAAGAAAACAAAAATGATCATAAAAATCATAAACTAACGATTTTCAATATAGTAAGTTACGTGGAGTGTTACAAAAGTTTACAATTTCCCAAATACCTTATATAGGGTGTTTTTTACATAGGTATAGAACTTTAAGTTGCAATAAAACAACGATGGATTATTCGATTGACATGAGTTTTATTTATCCGAAAGATAATCTTGTGGCATTACATTTTAAATATGATTTCTGGCATATGACCGCCACGGCTGGCGCGGATGTAGTCCAATCTGGAGGTCCAATTTTCGATGACTTTTTCCAACATTTGTGGCCGTATATCGGCAATAATACGGCGAATGTTGTCTTCCAAATGGTCAAGCGTTTGTGGCTTTACCGCATAGACCAATGACTTTACATAGCCCCACAGAAAGTAGTCTAGCGGTGTTAAATCACAAGATCTTGGAGGCCAATTCACAGGTCCAAAACGTGAAATTAGGCGGTCACCAAACGTGTCTTTCAATAAATCTATTGTGGCACGAGCTGTGTGACATGTTGCGCCGCCTTGTTGAAACCACATCTCCTGGACATCATGGTTATTCAATTCAGGAATGAAAAAGTTAGTAATCATGGCTCTATACCGATCACCATTGACTGTAACGTTCTGGCCACCATCGTTTTTGAAAAAGTACGGACCAATGATTCCACCAGCCCATAAAGCCCACCAAACAGTCAGTTTTTCTGGATGTAACGGTGTTTCCACATACACTTGAGGATTACCTTCGCTCCAAATGCGGCAGTTTTGTTTGTTGACGTAGCCATTCAACCGGAAGTGCGCTTCATCGCTAAACAAAATTCGCTTATGAAAATCGGAAACAACGGTAATCTCGTTTTGGGCCCATTCTACGAATCTACGCCTTACTTGATAATCGTTTGGCTTCAAATCTTGCACGAGTTGGATTTTGTAATTACGCAAACCAAGATCGTTCCGCAAAATATTCCATAAAGTGGATGGACACAGATCCAATTCTTGTGCTGGATGGCGGATGGACTCATTCGGGTCTTCCTCAATGCTACGCTCTACAGCAGCAATAGCTTCTTCTGTATGCACCGTACAGCGTCTCTGGGGATGCGAGTTATCAATAAGAGTAAACGTGGTGCGAAAACGTTCCATGGTTAATCGAATTAACTGCTCTGATGGACGATTTTGTCGACGATAAAATGGACGTAGTGCGCGATACGTTTTCCGCACAGAACCATTATTTTCGAAATAAAATTGCACTATTTGCAAGCGTTGTTCAGGCGTGAGTCTATTCATGATGAATTGCCAAACCAAACTGAGAATAAATCACTTGACAGCTGTTAAATCGGTCGCCATCTTGAAAAGTAATGCCAACTTAAAGTTCTATACCTCTATAAAAAAACACCCTTTATAACAGGAGTATAGCTGTTGATTAAATTTCTGAAAAATTTTTAAAAAGATTTCCCTTTTACCTACAGAGGTAGGTAGTTTATTTTATTGCCAAAAACTTTTGCTACAACCCTCGCTGTATTTTTTAAAAAAAAAACACTGGAGTTTCTTTCTTTTATCCCAGGGAATAGGAAAATAGAAATAATCTGGTCGTCATAGTTTTTCTATTTGTATTTAAAGGCTATTTTATTGGCAACTTATTTCGTATTTCGTATTTCATTTCATTTTCATTCTCTTCTTCTCTTAATTCTCTTCACTTATACTCCACTCTTATCCTTTGTGCTTAAGGACTAAGTGTATGTATGTAAGTGTATGTAAGTGAATGTGTTTGTTAGTAAATATATGAGCATAATAATGGAAGTGATAAAATTGAAAATAAAAATAAAATCTAAAAAAGATTTTATAATAATAATAATAACGGAACTGATGTAAAAATAAATTCCATAAAAGGAATATTTTTGTTAACAGCAACTATAAGTAGAGAGTATACAGTACATAACAAAAGTTCTACAACACAAATTATTTGTTGTAATTTTTATATGTGTGAAGATAAACTCGAATTTGAGAATCCAAGACTCAATCCATATATTTTATCAAAGCCACATTTGGTGTTAACAGAGAAAAATTTGCCCTTAACAGAGCACTGTTAGCTGTTTAACAGTATCCCTTTGAACAAGTCCACTTGTTTAAAAGCTAATTTTAGGATAAATACTAGGCCAATGAGTATAATATAATACTCAAAGGAGGCCTCCAAGTCCTCTTAATATAGTCAGTAAAATAGTCACATATAAAGTGATATGGTATTGTGAAAATTGCCTCTGAAACTATAAATTTTTTATTGAAAATTCTCTAGAAAATCATTTTCATTATCATGCGTTGTAGAACAGTGGCCCTCAAGCCCTCAATGGCTATTTGGTCGACTTAAAAGAATTTGTTTTATGACACACTTCACTCACTAAGGATTTGCATGAAGATAAATTCGAATTTGAAAATCCAAGGCGCAATCCATAAATTTTAGCAGCGCCACATTTGGCGTTAACAGAGCAAAATTTCCTCTTAACAGAAAAAATTTTGCCTTTAACAGAGCACTGTTAGATATTTAACATTATTCATCTGAACAAGCCCACTTCTTTAGGAGCTAATTTTGGGAAATACTCTAGGTCTATGAGTACCATACTATATGCAAAGGCATGCTCCAAGACCTCTTAATATAGGCAGGAAAATAGTCACATATAAAATGATATGATATTGTGAAAATTGCCTCTGAAAATATCAATTTTTTGCTTGAAAGTTCTCAAGAAGATCAGTGAAGATCAGACTATATGCAAATGGTAGTCCATAGGGTCCTCTTTTGAACTGTGGTAGTAGAATAGCTGGAATAATTTTGAGAGTTGAGATTTTCAATTTTGAAAAAAAAACCATTTTTGAAAATTTCCGTGCTCCACTCCCACCAACCATCCTTTACATTTCATCACTTTTGTTCACAAATAATAATAATCATAATGAGAATTATATTTTTTATGTCAATAGTCTGAAACAATTGCAAAGTAGAAGAATAATCTACTATTGCCACTGTTAAACAGTTAACAGTGCTCTATTAATAGCAAAGTTTACCCTGTTCGAAGTGGCGCTGCTAAAAGTGTGGGTTTGCGTCTTTGGTTTTTAAATTCGAATTTATCTTCACACACATGTCCTTTCTTGTAGCGTAAATAAAGATTTCGGCTCCGCCATTAGGGATAATTACGTCTTAAGTTTCATTGATAATTCGATATTTATTTTTTTGGAATTTAAGTGGAAATCAACGTATACTCGGGTTCCTCATGTTTTTCAAAAAGATTCTTGAGATTACAACCCCATAGTGAGTACCACATTCCGTAAAACTGTCATACTTCATGTGTTGCTCTCAGATGGTTGAATTATCTTTTTAATGGCTGTGTTGGTTTCCGTGGAAACCGTGGACCTATACTACAGCAGTGCTATATGCTCTTTGGAATTTAAGATCTTTGCATCTATAAACGAAGCCACAAACCACTGTTTGAATAATGTAAGGCGGCCAAATATGGAATTCACCGAAGGCGGAAGTGTAAATCATCGGAACATGTGCTCTCTCCCTCTCTCTTTCTCGAGGCATAATATACTATTTGACAATCAGGCTGCCAGCCGAACGCTTTGGTCCTACGATATTGACTCGATATTCGATAGATTTAGGCAGGGGAAATAGGGTTACCTGCTGCTGGATTGCAGGACTTGTGGGACTTCAGGCAAATATTCTTGTTAGCAGAGGAGCTTGCATACCTACCACTCATGGCACCTGAACTTTGCTGGTTAATAGGAATGGCGCTGAAGGTTATAGGGGAAAGCTCAACCACTAGTACTCATAGTTAAGTAGAGTTGGATGCTTTTTAGAAGAAAACACCTGGAGATTCATAAGTGAGACTTGTCCTTACTGACAATGGACGGCATGCAGAGGTTTGTAAGGGCAAGAAGGTATGTAAGCATTTGCGCCTGGAAGTTTTCTTATTGTTTTACTCGGCCTTGGATGCAGTATGAGTTTCTACCTCATAATGTACTTCGATACTTTTGTAGGCTGTTGTTAGTGTATATACTGTAGGCACTGGAGATAGATATCTTTAGGGATTACCTTTCAGAAACTAAGGTTTTAGTTTTCTCCACTATCTAATCTTGCTGGTCGTAGAGTAAATATAATATAAGTTTAAATCGTTACATAATCTACGAAAAGGAAAATTACATCCATAGTAAGTTCTATAAAAATCTAAAGAAAGAGGACAATAGTGCCGAGAAAATCTTGCTGGAATGCTGAAACTCAGAATCGATATCACCTTTGACCAGATTAAAAACAAAACAAACCCCTAAAACAGTCCTTCTACGTTCTAAAGTTGGAAGTTTTATCAAACCTAATCTAGCCTCAAATGATGGAATCCCATTGGCACAATCCCATCCTAAGCCACGTAAACAGAATAATAAAAACTGCTTCTGCACAGACTCTACTGAATCACTATGACAACGATAATCTGGATTCCAAATAATAGACGCATACTCCAAAATAGGTCTAACAAGTGAAATGTATAGCAGTCTTGTTATATAAGGATCAATGAATTCCCTAGCCCATCTTTTCACAAAACCAAGAACAGCCCCAGTCTTGCCAACCATCATACTAATATGATCAATGAAAGACAATTTCATATCTAATAATACTCCCAAATCAAGAAATGTAGTCACAGTTTCCAAAGGGCAAGAATTAATGACATAAGTGGACGAAATTAGGCCCCCATTGATAGTTCTTATAGACACGAAATGTAACACGAATACAAAAGAGGTGATGGATTCTAAACATAAAAGACTTCCGAAGCGACTTTACTGTAAATTAGAAATGTAAGGGAATGAAAACACAGGCCATATACCTTTATGGTCTTACATCAACCTTTAGTTGTTATAACAACACTTGCATAAAAAGTTAAATGGCCCTTTAATTTTTTACAGCACTGTATCTGGTTGTATTAAAATCCTTTAGACTTGTTTTTATCTGCCATTTTTATTGTGTATGATAATAATAACGACGATGATGATAAAAATCATAAAATCTAATGATTATTGCTGTTTAAAGAATACTAAAGAAGCGAAAAAACTTTATTTATTTTTCAGAGATTTCGGTTTAAAGTTTCTGAAATTATTTTTTAATATTCGCATAACACTTTATTTCAATCAATTATTTTGAAAGGGATAATCGATATGTAAGGGACTCAATTATGGCACTTACATATAAAGGGTATTTTTTATAGAGGTATAAAACTTTAAGTTGCAATAAAACAACGATTGATTATTCGATTGACATGCATTTTATTTATCCGAAAGATAATCTTGGATGTAGTCCAATCTGGACGTCCAATTTTCGATGACTTTTTCCAAAATTTGTGGCCGTATATCGGCAATAATACGGCGAATGTTGTCTTCCAAATGGTCAAGCGTTTGTGGCTTTACCGCATAGACCAATAACTTTACATAGCCCCACAGAAAGTAGTCTAGCGGTGTTAAATCACAAGATCTTGGAGGCCAAAACGTTAAATTAGGCTGTCACCAAACGTGTCTTTCAATAAATCTATTGTGGCACGAGCTGTGTGACATGTTGCGCCGTCTTGTTGAAACCACATCTCCTGGACATCATTGTTATTCAATTCAGGAATGAAAGAGTTAGTAATCATGGCTCTATACCGATCACCATTGACTGTAACGTTCTGGCCACCATCGTTTTTGAAAAAGTACGGACCAATGATTCCACCAGCCCATAAAGCGCACCAAACAGTCAGTTTTTCTGGATGTAACGGTGTTTCCACATACACTTGAGGATTACCTTCACTCCAAATGCGGCAGTTTTGTTTGTTGACGTAGCCATTCAACCAGAAGTGCGCTTCATCGCTAAACAAAATTTTGTCGACGATAAAACGGACGTAGTGCGCGATACGTTTTTCGCACAGAACCATTATTTTCGAAATAAAATTGCACTATTTGCAAGCGTTGTTCAGGCGTGAGTCTATTCATGATGAATTGCCAAACCAAACTGAGAATAAATCACTTGACAGCTGTTAAATCGGTCGCCATCTTGAAAAGTAATGCCAACTTAAAGTTCTATACCTCTATAAAAAACACCCTTTATTTACCTTAGTTTTACGATCTTTTAGACTTGACCCAGGGATCAGAACTTTAATTAACAGATTTTTTGGATATTTTATTCATAAACACACTGATTGTTAACTGCAATTACTGTCATGGTCTTAAGAAAGAAAAAGAAAACTCCTTAAATAATTTCTAACAATGGCAACTCCAAGTATTTACAAAAACCAGCAGAAGAAAAGGGTGGAAAGTCCTTGCACAAAGGAATAAAGTGCTCAAGTAATAAAAGCTTTTAGAACACATGCCTGCGCTCCCTTACAAATCCATAAAGTATACAGTAAAGAAATGAAATCAAAACTACCATAACTTAAGCCTCAAAGTATGCAGCACACACACAGAGAGAGAGGGAGAGAAGGGGAAAGAGTTATGTTTACAACAATGCCAACATTTAATGTACCTTTACACGCCCTCATTACTGCCACTCCCCTCCCTCCCCCCTGGTTCAAATGCCAAATATAACTTGAAAGCCTTGCTACTTCATATTACGATTTTTTTCCTTCACATTTTCATCAATTTCGTTAAAAGTGTTGAAAGCATAGCATAGCAGCACTTTGGCAATAGCAAACGTTACTGCATTGCACCTTAACGACGGACGGAGATGGGCTTTGTTGCTTGTTATAAAGCTTGTGGACCAAAAGCAATGAATTCAATAAAAAATGTTTGTGTTAAGTTAACCTGGCTAAATGCCCATACGACTGACTGACTGGCTGACTACGTGGCTGACTACGTGACTAACTGACTGACTAACTATGAGTGACTCAGTAACCGGAAAAATGAATTGTTTTGTTACAAAATATGCCATTTGCAAATGCTTTGCTAACGGAAACGTGCCTAAAAGCAGGCTATAGATTTTCCTTTTTTTCTCCTTCACTCTCGCTCTCTCTCTCTCTCTCTCTCTCGATTGTTTGAGCATGTATTTGTGTGTGTTAGTTTGCCTTGTAATGATGCATTATTGTTAAGTAAGCAAACGTTTTCTGTTTGTTGTTGTTGTAACAAATCTGTGAAAGAGTTCATGATGGATGGATGGATGGATGCATTGGTTCTATAGCAGCAAAGCCTTTAAGCAGGTTTCCCCTTCCTTTTCTTGCCAAAATTTTTTCCACCCACAAAGTTTATTGTGTACGGAATTCACCAAAGAAATTTAATTTTGCTGGAGGCCTCTTTGCCCATTTAAATGTTTGAGAAATAACCAGCGCCGTTAGTAGTTTTAAGGCAACCGTGGTTTTGTTTTGTTTTTTGGTCTCGGGCTATAGATTGCCCCCGAATTTGAGTGAACAATTCTGATTAATCTGTCAGTAGACAGCTTAGGAACAAGCTGAAAACCACCTTTAAAGTTAAATGAATGACATTTCTCCGCAACACACATCAAAGCCTCTGATGACGTCATAAGTCACGCGCTCATTATCGCGGTTGTACCCACGCATGCTGGTGTCTGTATCTTAATCAGTAGACAGCTTAGAATCAAACTGAAAACCAGCTTGAAAGTTAAATGAATGAAATTTCTCCGCGGCACATAACAAGGCATCTGATGACGTCATAAGTCACGCGCTCATTATCGTGGTTGTACCCATGGATGCTGGTGTCTGTATCTTAATTAGTAGACAGCTTAGAATCAAACTGAAAACCCAGCTTGAAAGCTAAATGAATGAGATTTCTCCACGGCACACATCAAAGCCTCTGATGACGTCATAAGTCACGCGCTCATTATCGTGGTTGTACCCATGGATGCTGGTGTCTGTATCTTAATCAGTAGACAGCTTAGAATCAAACTGAAAACCAGCTTGAAAGCTAAATGAATGAGATTTCTCTGCAACAAACATCAAAGCCTCTGATGACGTCATAAGTCACGCGCTCATTATCGTGGTTGTACCCAAGCATGCTGGTGTCTGAATATTAATCAGTAGACAGCTCATGAACAAGCTGAAAACCAGCTTGAAAGCTAAATGAATGAGATTTCTCCGCAACACACATCAAAGCCTCTGATGACGTCATAAGTCACGCGCTCATTATCGTGGTTGTACCCATGCATGCTGGTCTCTGTATCTTAATCAGTAGACAGCTTAGAATCAAACTGAAAACCAGCTTGAAAGCTAAATGAATGAGATTTCTCCGCGGCACACATCAAAGCCTCTGATGACGTCATAAATCACGCGCTCATTGTCGTGGTTGTACCCATGCATGCTGGTGTCTGTATCTTATTTAACCATTCCACTAAAGCTGTTGTTCTGTTGGTCCTAACAGTAGTGGGTCACTTATGATTATGATTTCAAAACTCCCGAACACAATCATGTAAACAACTTCTGTAAGGTGGTGTGCTCTCTGATAATAAATTGGCAACACTTTTAAATTTATTTACATACACACACACTGAAACATTCGCAACACATAGTCACCCATACATTTGCAAACATTCTGAAAACACAGTGTATGTGTAAATTAAGTGACTGACAAGATTTAGCTGGACTCTCTGCGGTGCAGTGTTTTCATTCGGGCACTCTTCTTGCATGTTTTTCCAGAAGGAAATATTTGCTGGAGAGAGTGTATTAGTATGACTTATGAAAGTGTGTATGTGCCTGAGTGTGCTTTCATGATGAAGTACAAGTTAAACTACGTTTGTTAAATAAACACTCCAGAGCATTTAATAAATGTCCACATGTTTTATTTGAATTTATGACAACGAGAGAGAGAGAGAGAGAGAGAGAGTGTGTTCTCTACGAATATTTGTTTGTCACCCTTTTATACGATTTTACCTGTATTTGTTCGTTCTACGGAAATAAATTTCCCTAAGCATTGTATGTGGACACACACAGACAGCATGGATAAAATGAAACACCGAGTGGGGATTGAATGGAAAAGTGTATGTTTGCCGTATGATAAATGTTTAAATGCTCTGTGCACTCATAATATAACAACATGCAGGCATTTTCTTACACATACAATCACGCCAATCGTACCATAACTTCCTTGCGGGCTTCTCTTCTCTTCTTCTTCATTTCAATTTCCGTTGCAGCAATGCAAAAGCAGCAGCAACATTTCATTTGACATTTTTAAACACGCAAATTTATTGTGAAATTTTAAAATTAAAAAAGAAAATTTCGTTTCTTTCGTTTTTTTTTTTTTAATTCGAAATGACCGCCATAAGAATATTGCGAATATTTATGGCATATGGAATGTTATTCAACCTAAAAGTGTGCTTCAAATTGCAAACAAACAAGTAAAAGCCACACACATGATTTGTTTCAAGTTAACATGCAAAGGAAGATTAATTTTTAAAAAAAGTTTTCTTTCTTTCGTTTTTATTTCTATGGAGAGCCTATAATTTCCAATTAGAAACGGAATTTTTTTTTCAAATTTATTTATAGGCTGAGAAAATTTAAATTTAAAGCCGACATTTTTCTGTACGGGATTAAGCATATTCGATTTCATACAATGAGATCTGGTGGTGCAAATGTAGTCCAGCTTAGCGTTGCTATAATGTACTGATAATGACCCCCTGCTGCTGTATAAAGCGGTGTTAATTATTTAATCCCGGCAAAAAAGTCAAAACATATCAAATTTAATACGTTTCTGACCTCCTATCGTATCCTGTATTACTATGTTAACGTTATTTATACACAGGATAGGATAAAAGGGATATGAAGTCGTCGTAGTCTAGTAGGTAGTGTGTTGGCTTACGAGACGTTAGACCATGGTTCATACCCCCAGTTAGACATCTCCAACGAAGGTTAGGTTAGGTCGGAGTGGTAGCTCTGATATCACAAAGCTCACTTGAGCACGCATAGCGGCCCGTTGTGATGCCACGGGTGAACGCAGTCCCTGTACTAACCAAGTTCCACCAAAATCAGGGAAATGGAAGAAGTTGGTCAGCGCAAAAGCACGACTACCCCGCACTGGAAAACCAGCCAGAAAGTTTGATGAACAAAGCTATATCCTTGATGTCAATAGATGATAGCTCCGTTAAGCTAACAAGGAATGGGGAGCCAAATAACCTATATCTACACCTAGCAAGAGACGGGCACTGGCAAAGAAAGTGAACAACAGTCTCCTCTTCCTCAGTGGACCTGCATCCACGGCAGAAGTCGTTGAAATGAAGCCTCATTCTTTCCGCGTGTCTACCCATGACGCAATGACCCGTTAGCACGGCCACTGTAGTCGAGATGACATCATGACCAAGACCAAGTAATCGGTTGGTAAGCCTTCTATCTATCTTGGGCCAGGTGAGTCTAGCGGTGGAGCAGTTCTCCTCATTGACCCAGGATAGGTTGGCATCCCGAAAGAACCTCCGAGCAATGGTCAACTTGACCGATGCAAATGGCATACCCAACTCAACAGAAGAGGATTCCGGATGGAACGCACCAGTTCTGGCGAGCTCGTCGGCCCTACAGTTTCCCGGAATTTCACTTTGCCCGGGGACCCTCACCAGAGAGACGCGCCGAGAGAAAGTCGAGACAGCGTCGACATTTCCTAACGATCCTAGAGTTAATCACGAAACCCGATAGAGATCTTATCGCGGCCTGACTATCAGAAAAGATCGAGATGCGAGTGAAAGGAGCATCGTTGACGAGGATCCATTGAGTGGCCCGGTAAATTGCCATCACCTTCGCCTGAAACACACTGCAGTAGTCCGGCAGACGGAGATAAATATTCAGGTCCAGTTTCCCAGAGCAGACACCGCTTCCAACTCCATTATCGAGTTTAGAGCCGTCGGTATATATATCCAAGATCTCCAAACGAAACAAAATACAAAAAAATATTTCTGTACTAACAACGTAATTCGTTGACCAAGGATCTTAGTTACATAGCGATCCGATCTCTGCTCTACTGCAAGAACACTTTTCGTGAAGATCCCATAAGGGATGGCAGATTGTTGAATAAGACGTCTCCTCCTCAGCTTCTGGCATTTCGCTCGAAAAAAATTTCTAATGAGCTTTTAAGACGTGACTGATTGAACGCTACGTCCCCGTAGTCTAGTAGACACTGTGTTGGCTTATTAGATGTGTGGCCGCGGTTTAAACCACTGGTCAGACATATTCAACAAAATACGGAAAAATATTTCTGCGGCGACTTCCCCTCAGCAGCAGATTTCTGGCAAAAACTCGGAGAGTAAATAGAAAATTGCCATGAAAAGTTTCTCAAAAATCTGTAGTTCGGAGTCGACTTTAAACTGTAGGTCCCCAAATTCATATATAAAAATTAAAACACACAACATCAGTGGTGTGAGAAACTAGATCGTAATCCAGACTGAAGGGTTGTAATAACTAGTTATGTATGTATGTTTATGTATGCCATTCTCAATAGACGGTAATGCATCCAATGATACCATACAGTCATTTTTTCGGATGCCGTGGCTCCTCTACAAGCACTTCTGGGTTCTCCGTATCCCTAATGTGACAATTTTGTTTGTTCACATAGCGTGTAAGAGATGAGCTTCATTGTGGAAGAAAATTTTGTTCATAAAATCGACACTGAAAGACTATTGTTTTAGCTCCCAATCAGCATACGAAGGTATTGCCTATGCTCAGCCAGCTCCACTTGTTGCTTAAGTAGAACTTTATGTAGGTGGAGGTAAATATCTGGGCAGTAAGATGTTTTCAAAATAAATATTTACGGCAGCCAATGCATTATGATGGCGCCTAAGCCTGACCACATCTGCAATCATGTTAATTCCTTGCACTATGGCTAGATTATGATGCTCAAATTCTTCCAGTCATGCTTAAAAATTGGTGTTCATCAGAGATCAGCAATGAATCTCTTTTTCGCTACTCATAAGTACTCATGAAATTTTGAGTATGAGTATGAGACAACAATATCGAAATCCAACTACTCTGATTCATTCGTACTCAGTACAACATTGATTTATAAGTACAAGTTGCAATGAGTACGAGTAGTACAACGTTGACATCAAACTCATAACATTCGAAATATGTTTGATTCATACGCCTACTCATTCAGATTCATAAATTTAGAAAAATACTTCTTATAATACTTCTAAATGATACGAGTGATTCGAATCATTCGTCAAAATTTACGGTCTTAGTTGTTGTTACATTTACAAAGAAAGAAGAAAGACAAAGACAGCAAGGAGAGCAAATACACAACCTTCATGTGAGTATTGTAGTGTTCGTACGCGAATCACACTTATTTTGTGATTCGTGTATACGATGAGTCATGGAGAGTCGAAATCAATAACATCATGCGTATTGTTAAGTATGAGTATCATGAGTATTTCAAACTTTAAATATGAGTAGTATGAGTATGACATTAAAATAAGTATGAATGCGTATAGGTGGCAGAAATTATAAGTATGATTCGAATCTACTCATCGTTTTGAATACTCATTGCTGACCTCTGGTGTCCATACAATCATTTTCCAGGAGCCATACCCATCAACTTATGTCTTCAATCCACCAGCTTACAACATTTTTTCCATAAACGGCAAGCAGTTGGAATACGGTTATCACTTCAAAATACTTTTCAATGGGAACTACCTTATGGTCGTACAATTTTTTTGAAACCTCTGGATGCATAATACAGCCTTGTCGTTCTGAATTTGCATCTTTTAGCGGCTTTAACATGAGTTTAGTGTTTAACATGCAACAAAATGCGTCATAAACACAATTTTTTTATTTCGATAAATTTTAATTAGAAAAAATATGCCACTCTTTGCTTTGAAATGTTCAAATGTGGCTCATAAACAATTAAAAACATTTTTTATTAAATGAATTTTAATTTATTTTTTTTTTTTTAATAAAAATTTATTTTTAATTCACCCTGCAGTTGTGTTTCATGCTACACATGTCCTTTAAATGATAAATTCTCATAGGAATTCCACAAAAAACACGCACTACCAGCACCACTACCAACACCAACACCACCATCATTATCACTATGACCACCACCACCACCACCACCACTTTGATTTCTTTGAATGCGTTGAACACGTGCGTGCATTTTTATTTTTATCTGCGATAAAACGGGAAAATAAATTAAAATTAGTTGCATACACTCTCTCTCTCTCTCTAGATCCCTCTCTGTTAGTCGCTCTTTCTTTTTATGGTTGTATACGAGTGTATGTCCGTTTTGTTATAAATAGTTGCGTGAATTACTTTTATTTCTCATGAACAACTTGTGTGGATTAAAATAAAAAAAAATTAAAAAAATTTTTTTTAAAACATTTGCCCGTCAAGGACCATTTGAATTATGAATACGACGCTAAAAGGAAACAATTTTTCAAATTTTTATTCGTTGTTTTTTTTTAACAGAAACCACGGCTAACAATTTTTATTAAATGACAGTTTAATTAGCTTAGGAGAGTAGATTTTTTTTCTAACTTTTCATGCTAAATGCAGTTGTTAAACTAAAAAAAATTGTTTTTAATTTAATTATAAATACAGTTGAGGGTAATTGGTAACATAATACTTCCATGTTTTTGCATTAAAATGTCATAAAATTTTATGTGCGTGTAGATAAATTCGAATTTGAAAATGCAAGACACAATCCATAAATTTTAGCAGCGCCACATTTGGCACTAACAGAGCAAAATTTGCCTTTAACATAGCACTGTTAGCTATTTAATAGTATTCATCTGAACAAACCCACTTGTTTAGGAAATAAATTTGGGAAATACTCCAGTACTCTATGAGTACCATACCATATGCAAAGGAAGGTTCCAAGGCCTCTTAATATAGAGTACAATTTTCTCTTAACGCAGCACTGTTAGCTATGTAATAGTATTCATCTGAACAAGCCCACTTGTTTAAGAGCTAATTTTGGGAAATGCTGTAGGTCTATGAATACCATACTACGTGCAAAAGAAGGTTCCAAGGCATCTTAATATAATCAGCAATATAGTCCTATATAAAGTGATATGGTATTGAGAAAACTGTCTTTGAAAATATCCATTTTTTGCTTGAAATCTTTCTAAAAACATAAAGGGTCCGCCAAATAACTTTTAACAATTTTGCTTGTTTACGTAACCGCCAAGATCAAAATAAGCTTCGTCTGAAAAGATATTTTTTTTTTTTTGCCAAAATCGGCATCTTCTGGTGTAGGCTACTGCAGGGCCAGCCGAGGCAGCCATTTGAATGAAATTATTTTCCATTATTAACCGGAAGGATTGTACTTTCAAATAAAAAAAAAAGAAATTTGAGAAAATATTCATTAGTTTTTTTTTTAAAGCATTTCCAAAGAAAAGAGTTATTTTGCGGACACTTTATAAGAAATAGTACAGTATAGGGTCCTCTTTCGAACGGTGGTATTTTTATGTCAATAGCCTGCAATAATTGCAAAGTAGAAGACTAATCTACTATTGCCACTGTTAAACAGTTAACAGTGCTCTGTTAATAGCAAAGTTTACCCTGTTAGAGGCAAGAAGTGGCTCTGATAAAAATGTGGGTTTGCGTCTTTGGTTTTTAAGTTCGAATTTATATTCACACACATCAGAAAATGTGTTTCGAGTGTAGCTTCTGCTGTGTGGCATGTTGAATCCAAAGGTTGCAAATATCCTCCTCTTCAATTTTTGTGAACAAAAATTCGTTCAACATGGCTCGATAACGATCGCCATTGACTGTGACGGCCACTCATTGCTCATTTTCGAAGAAAAATGGCCCAATTATGCCTCTGGACCAAAATCCGCACCAAACAGTGACTCGTTTTGGGTGCGTCGGCTTTTCAATGTATGCGTGCGGGTTTTCTGTGCCTCAAATGCGACAATTTTTCTTGTTTACATAGCCGCCAATATCAAAATGAGCTTCATCTGAAAAGATGATTTTTTTTTTTGCCAAAATCGGCATCTTCTGTAAGTCGATCGCAGGCCCACTTAGCGAAGCGAAAACGCATTGGATGGTCAATTGGCTTCAACTCCTGAACCAATTGGACTTTGTATGGCGTCATACCAAGGTCTTTATGCAAAATTCGTTTCAATGATGTCCCCGAAATGTTCAATTGTGGAGAACGACGGTGAATTGATGTTGATGGCACTTCACGCACACTTTCTGTCACAGCAGCAATATTCTCGGGTGTACGCACTATTTTCTTGACTTTTCACGCTTTGGTTTATCGATGAGGATGCCAGTTTCTTTTACTTTTTTCACAAGATAACGAACATACGGAGCTGACGGTGCTTCTCTTCTTCCAAAATCCGTACGCAATTTTCGCACACATTCTGCAACATTGCCATGAGTTTCAAAGTAATGTCGCAATATTTCCCAACGTTGTTCAAGCGTATACACAATCATATTCGTTCAGCGGAAGGATAAAACTAATTATCTGTCAAATCAGACATGAGCTAAGTGTTACCATGCACGAAATAAGCACTAGTTGAAAAAAAAAAACGTTAGATGGCGGACCCCAGGCGTTAAAATGGCCGTGTATCTTCCATATAAACCGAATCGTACACCTTCAGATTATCATTTGTTTCGATGTAAATTTAAGAAAATCTAGAAATTCTGCACTGATGCAATGTTATCGATTGAGACTACACAGGTTTAGTTCATATGGGATGTTTAACGTAAATGAGAATTTTTTCCAACTCTCCACAGGAACTAAAGTTCAAACTTTCAATAGTAATTTGAAGTCCATCAAGTAAGCGATATACTATTTTATCCTTTGTTAATCCTTGTTTTTGCAGGATAGCGTTCACTATATTGTTTGTTATTAGAATTGTTGCATTTGATTCTAAATTTCTAAATTTTTAAAGTTTCCTTCCTTTTCTTCCAGAGTCTTAATATTCTTAAATTGTGTAAAACTTTAAATTTTTTTGAAACTTTTAAATGGATTCTGTAGCAAATGAAATTCATTCAGAATTTATTTATTTATGGATACTCCTACCCAGCTGTCGTTTTATGCTGCTTCCATTGTTTGTTTGTTTTTTTTTATGACTTTTAGCTGTTATTTACAACCATTTCTACTTTCTTTTCCTATATTTTTTCTCTTATTTTTTTCTCCTATTTTTTTTAACATTCTTTTTGAATGTAAATTATTTAATGTAAAATAAACTTTAACCTTTACTTGCTGCTGCACTTCTCTCACTCTATCTCTCTCTCTTTCCTGCACTTTATCTTTCCCTTTCTGCTTATACTTGGGCTACTATTTCCAGTGTAACACACAGTCTCTCTCTTTTTCATATGCTGTGTTAAGAAAACTGTTGTATGTGTGCATTGGTGTTTATAACTGTAAGAAAGAAATTTATAAGATTGTACATGAACAAGGGCATCTGTGTGCGTGTGTTACTTACTAACAGTGTAGGTATGCAGTCGTCATAAATCTTTTGAGCAAAAAAAAACAAAAAAAGAAAGAGAAACTGCATACGCACATAGTAAGAACAACAACAGCAGGAATTTCAACTACAATTACTGGCTCTCTTTTACATACACACACACACACTCGCACGCATACATACCATGCAATACTATGGTGATGCTTGTGAAAGTTTCATTAAAAATTCTTAAGTTTTGTTTGAATTCAAAGAGCAAAAGTAAGCTTGTAAAACAAAAGAAGGAACACGAAAATAGTTTTACGTTTTTTTTTGTTTTTTTTAAGAAAAAAAAAAAGCGAATGTTGCCTGGAAATAAAGGTATGGACGTGCTTGTTTGGATCTAAAAAAATAAATAAATTTTTTTCAAATAATCCATAAGTATTCATAAAGACAAAAAAGCTCAAAAAAAAATTTATATACGCTGTAAGTGATGGCAAAGGAAATAACATGGAGATGTCTTTGCTTGCCCTTGCGCTGACCAACTTCTTCCTCTTTCCAGAATTTGGTGGAACTTGGTCAGTACAGGGACAGCGTTCACCCGTGGTATCACAACGGGAAGCCATGCGTGCTCAAGTGAGCTTTGTGAAATCAGAGCTACCACTCAGACCTAACCTAACCAAATATTACTCAATAACCTGGATACAGTACTGTTCCAGCAACCGAAGAGTTTAGGAGTTAAGTGAGCTGCAATCTGTTTGCAATTCAATGTTATGAATTGGTACCAAATCCTTTTAAGTTCGTCACGGATCCTATTAACTAACAACCAGAAGCAGAATATTGAGTGAACGAAGATAATTTCGAATTTAAAAACCAAAGACGCAAACCTACATTTCTAGCAGCGCCACTTTTGGTGTTAACAGAGCAAAAGTTTGATTTTAACAGAGGAAAATTCTATTTTGACTAAAAAAAAATTTTTCTTTAATCCAGGAAGCAGGTTATCCTTTACCCGCGCTATGTACATACTTAACTGGTCATTATAACCCTTTAGCCAGGATTACGACCTAGCTACTCACACCATTGGTGTTGTGTGTGTTAATTTTATACATGAGTGGCGGGATCTACAGTTTAAAGTCGACTTCGAATGACAGATTTTTTCGAGAAATTTTACATGGCAATTTTTTTTATTAACTCTCAGAGTTCTTGCCAGAAATCTGCTGAGAAGCACTCGCAGAAGAAATATTTGCTCATATTTCGTTTTGTTGAAGATGTCTGATCTGAGGTTTGAACCCTGGCTTTTCGTCTAATAAGCCAACACACTATCTATTAGACCACAGCGACTAGTAGATAAGACTCATGAACTTATTCTACGAATGAAACGTTATAATAATTCTCCAATCTTTCATTCCTTATGGGCTCATCACGAAAAGAGTTCCTGCGATAAGCTAGAGATCAGATCGCTATGTAAGTAGGCTCCATGGCCAATGAATTACGCTGCTACAACCGACTTGCTACTGGGAATCAATAAGTTTAACGTCAGGCTGGGTTTGCTATAGGAAATCGTGCAGATTGGTCAAGATTTTAAATCGGGATTTCATGAAGGTATTGTGGAAATGAGGAGGAGAAAAAAACATTTCCTTCGTGATTGTTCAAGGGGAAGGACCAAAACTTTACATGGCAATTTTCCATTTACTTTCAAAGTTTCTTTTGTGCCTAAAATATTTTTCTCATGTTTTCATTTTGATGTCTGACCTACGGTTTGAACCGAGGCCTCATGTCTAATGAGCCAACACACTACCTACTAGACTACGGCGATTTCAAACAAAGCTAGCCCCCTTGTGATTACTACTTGTTCCTCTCAGTGGCATATAAATCGATTGAAAAATCCTCAAGAGAAGCTTGTGGATATCGTCTGTTTAAACATTGTAATGACAGCAGCGTAGTAGATTAAATCGGCTGTTATTTAAGAGCTTGAGAACTCAAAATTTTAATACAAGACAGAAATATTGATGGAGTGAATAATTTCCTGGCATTTAATTTTTAAATACTATTTCCTGGTTTTTCAACAGCTCACGCACTTTTCGTGTTTTGTTTCACTGTCAAACATCTACAATTTGGTCGATAATTTTACCATGAATCGTCTTACAAACGAACAACGCTTGCAAAATCATTGAATTTTATTATCAAAATGCGTGGCTCTGTTAAGAAAGTTCATCGCGCGCTTCTTCCATTTTATGGGCAGTTTAATCGACCCACTGAAGCGGCTATTCGGGCTATTGTGACTAAATTTCGCACCAAATTTACATTGTTGGGGACATTAAACCACCAACATGCTTACGTAGAGTGCGAACTGACGAAAATATCGTAGCTGTATCGGCCGGCCAGTGTTAATGATGACCATCAATTATCGATTCGTCGCCGTTCGCAGCAATTGGGCCTCTGTTACTCAACAACGTGCAGAAGGATTTAGGTGTGAAGCCTTTCAAAATACAGCTGGTGCAAGAATTGAAGCCGAACGACCTGCCACAACGCGGAATTTTTGGTGAATGGGCCGAAGGGGTGTTGGCCGAAGATCCACTTCTTTATCGAAAAATTGTGTTCAGCGACGAAGCCCATTTTTGGCTCAATGGATACGTAAATAAGCAGAATTATCGATTTTGGAGTGAAGATCAGCCAGAAGCATTGCAAAAGCTACCAATGCATCCAGAAAAAGTCAAAGTTTGGAGCGGTTTATGGGCTGGTGGCATCATTGGACCGTACTTCTTCAAAGATGCTACGAATCGTAACGTAACTGTGGATGGTGAGCGCTACCGTGAAATGATATCCAACTTTTTTTTGCCCAAAATGCAAGAGCTTGACTTGCATAACATGTGGTTTCAACAAGACGGTGCCACATACCACACAGCACGCGTAACAATGGACTTATTGAGAGGCGAGTTCGGTGAACATTTTATTTCACATTCGGGACCTGTGAATTGGCCGCCTAGATCGTGCGATTTAACGCCTTTAGACTATTTTTTGTGGGACTATGTTAAAGCTCATGTCTATGCAGACAAGCCCGCTTCAATTGACGCATTGGAAGACAACATTGAAGCATTTATTCGTGAGATACCGGCCGAAATGTTGGAAAGAGTATGCCAAAATTGGACTAAGCGGATGGACCATTTGAGGAGCAGTCGCGGTCAACATTTGCATGAAATAATCTTCAAACATTAAATTATATGGACCGTACGCTATCGATTCAAATAAAGATTTCATGCATTTTTCTGAATTTTATGTGTTTTTTGTTTGCTCTTAAAAAATCACCCATTATGTCCGCCGAGGCTACGACTAACATGGTTGGGCTGCTTATTCCAATAACTTTGGCCCTTCATGTAGACTTGAATATTGGCTTATAATGCTTCAATGGTTGCTAGATTGTTGGCATAACCAAATGTTTAAGGCTTTTGAAGTCCTGTTTTTTTTCTCTGAAATTAAATCCTTAAAGAAAAATTTCATTTTGAATTTTGATTTCAAACATGATTTCATTATGGACTTTCAATTTAAATGACAATTTCCGATTTTATTTTATTTTCTTTTCATTTTTTTTTATTTTTTTTTTATTCAATTTATGTGAATAAATAATAACGACAAACGATAGACAGCAGTAGGCAGTAGGCAGGCAGGCAGGCAGCAATATGTAACAACAACAACAAGGAAAAAATCATTTTAAATTCATTCACTCTTCTCTGGTTTTTGCTAAGTTTTGCTGGGCCTCCAGACATATTTAAAGGAAATGCTTTTGGGGATCAGTTAGTAAGCTTTTGGTATTTTTTTTTTTGACGAAGATTTCAAAGAATTTAGAATTAAAGAAGAATAAAAAATTAAATATTTTATCATCTTTTCTTTGCTTAGTTTCTTGTTTTTTGTTTTCTTTTCTTTCACTGACAATATTTGTTTTGGTGGCCAGTGGGAAAATTATATTTTTTTCTAATTCAATTTCCTTTTCTCGGTCGTTCAAAACATACAAAAGAAAAGAAAATCCATTTTACATGACCAAAAATATTCAAAGGAGGAGGAGCAGAGAAAATTTCTCTTTTGATGGCCAAAGCCATTATTTGTAGAATACATGCACGTGTGCATGGATTTCCATAAAAATTGTCAATTTACCAGCACAAACCAAAAGTCTATCAACGAATAATTGAATTTAATTTTCGAGCTGCTATTCTCGTTTTATTTTTGAAGAATAAAATTTTATTGTTTTTTCTGGCAAGCAGAAGGACTTTGTATTCAATAAAATACTATGCTCACCTACCTACCTAACGCATACCTTCCGAATTGATTATACGTTGTGTCATGCATACATAGAGTTTAACGAGGGCTGTTGGTGAAATAGTAATAAAAATGTATAGTCTTCATAGGAGGTATACGAGCGGAATTTCGTTAATTTTAAGCTGTTTAATGCCACAGGCGTTATCGCCTTTCTCCTGGTAATTTACTGGAGTCCTCTACAGTAACAAACCGAAGGGAATGGGTCCACGGGTCAGCGTATTTAAGATGCTAATTTACTGGAATCCTCTATAGAAACAAATCCATTCTCTAAGTTTTGTATCACATTCTCTTCGGTTTTGTTTCTGTAGAGGTTTCCAGTAAATTAGCATTTTGAATATTCTGCCCCGTGGATGTTTTCAAAACATCTAGGCTAGTCAGCTAATTTTATTTGAGATTCTGTGAGTATGATTCCAGTCCTCTCAACCGCATGGGAGCGCAGAAGCAAAGACATAAAGCAGCAAAGAGGATTGGCAAAGGAAGACAGAGACCAAGAGAAATGCATAGGGCGTTGAAACTTTCAAAAATTTCCTTCCCAGGGAATTGGTCCTTCCCCTCCAAAAAGCTTGAACAATCACAAAGGAAATATTTTATTCTCCTCCTCATTTCCACAATACCTTGACGAAATTCCGGTTTAAAATCTAGACCAGGCAGCACGATTTCCTATAGGAAAACCAGCCTGACGTTGAATTTATTGATGTACAGCATCGAGTCGGTTATAGCAGCATAATTCATTGGCCATGGAGCTTATTTACATAGCGACCTGATCTCTAGCTTATCGCCGAAACTCTTTTCGTAATGAGCCCATAAGTTGCGGCAGATTGATGAATTAGACGTATCCTCCTAAGGATTCTGGCATTTCGCTCGAACCAATTTACTAAGCTGCTATCATTACAATGTTGGAACAGACGATACTTCCACAAGCTTCCCTTGAGGATTTTTCAACCGATTTATGTGCCACTGAGAGGAACATGTCAGAAATCATATTTAAAAAATAAATGCCAGGAAACTATTCACTCCAGCGATATTCTGTCTTCTTTTAAAATTTTAAGGTTCTCAAGCTTTTAAAAAATACCCGATTTAATCTACTACGCTGCTGTCATTACAATGTTAGAACAATCGATATTCACAAGCTTCTCTTGAGGATTTTTCAACTGATTTATGTGCCGCTGAGAGGAACAAGTAGTAATATAAGGAGGCCAGGTTTGTTTGAAGTCGCCGTAGTCTAGCAGGTAGTGTGCTGGCTTACTAGCCATGAGGCCTCGGTTCAAACCCCAGGTCAGACATCCCCAACAAAAGGAAATTATGAAAAAATATTTCTTTGGCGACTTCCTCTCAGCAGATTTCTGGCAAAAACTCTCAGAGTGAATAGAAAATGGCCATGAAAAGTTTCTCAAAAATCTGTCGTCCGGAGTCGACTGTAAATTGTAGGTCCCGCCACTCATGTATAGAAATTAATACACACAACATCAGTAGTGTGAGAAACTAGGTCGTGATCCTGACTGAAGAGGATGTAATGACCAATTATGTATGTATGTATGTATGTATCAGAGGTCAGCAATGAATATTCAAAACGTTGAGTAGATTCGAATCATACTTATAATTTCTGCTACTTATACGCATTCATACTTATTTTAATATCATACTCATACTACTCATACTCAAAGTTTGAAATACTCATGGTACTCGTACTTAACAATACGCATGATGTTATTGATTTCGACTCTCCACGACTCATCGTATACACGAATCACAAAATAAGTATGATTCGCGTACGAACGAAAGCAATACTCACATGAAGATTGTGTGTTTACTTTGCTTGCTGTCTTTGTCTTTTCTGTTTACGTGTCTTTCTTCTTCCTTTGTAAATGCAACAACAACTAAGACTGTAAATTTTGACGAATGATTCGAATCACTCGTATCATTTAGAAGTATTATAAGAAGTATTTTTCTAAATTTATGAATCTGAATGAGTAGGCGTATGAATCAAACATATTTCGAATGTTATGAGTTTGATGTCAACGTTGTACTCATACTCATTACAACCTGTACTTATAAATCAATGCTGTAGTGAGTACGAATGAATCAGAGTAGTTGGATTTCAGTACTGTTGACTCACTTATACTCAAAAGTACTTATGAGTTCTGAAAAAGCGATTCATTGCCGATCTCTGGTATGTATGTATGTATGTATGTTTGAATGTCTCAGCAGCCAACCAATATAATTCGATGGCCAAGGAACCTAGGCAGACCTATTCTACTCAGGATTGTGGCATTTCGCTTGAACCAATTTCCTAATGACCATCTACTGCATGTATAGAATTAGAATCTAACCTAACGAGGCCATCACCTGTGCTTTGCAACCCGAACAGAAACTCAATTGAACCGATCCACAGACAATTATAGATGCTGGACAGTAAAGACACTCTCGCTACTTACATGCACTAGACCGGTGTCGCTCTCAGAGGCGCTTTCTGTATGGAAATATGAAGGAAATATAGTGAGGTCGATACTTACACAGAGTCCTGTAGGACGTTATACTTTCTCTGGAGATGCGCAAAAAAAACCATTTTTGTGTATTTAAACCATGGAAGTCGTTGGTTAGGAGAAGAATATAAGTTTTAAGCTTGGAAAACTAATTTGAAAATTCTTCACTTAAATTATTTACCAACCCTCGTATCTCGCATATATGTATGTATGTCCTTTATCTTGTCTGCTAAGCTTGGCAATAAATATTTTCATTCTTTGCCTTTCAGCATTCGTTGATAATCAACAACAAAAAAAAATGTTTCATCTTATAAAAATAAATTGTTAATTTTGTTGTTGTTGCTGCTGTTGTTGTTGTTGTCGAATATAATATTTTACCTGTTAATTTGCATATTCTCAAGACTCAACAACAAAACTTAGTATTTAAAGCCAAGAGGAGGCGTACATTTTCTGCCACAACCTTATTAAAGGCAAACATTTTTGAAAAAAGGACTTTGGCCAAGGACTTCGTCCTTAATACGTATTATTATTGTTATTGTTTTTGTTATTTTTTTTCTCTGTATTCATGGCGAAAGATTTTCATCCTAAGCTTCTTAATTTTATTTGTAGAGAGTGTTGTTTGTGTGTGTATTAGTGAAGGTCATTCATTCATTCCTTCATTCATTGTTGCTTAAATCAATTGATGTTAATATCCTTGCAAAAAAGGATAAAAGATGCCAGGAAGGCTTAAAATCCTTGTTTGTTTGTTTATACATTTTCCTTAATGAACTTCACTTCCATAATGATTTCATTACAAAATCTTGAATACAATTTGAAAGGACAAGAGACATTTGCTTAAAATCACATAAAAGTACGAGGGTGGAAAGGAGTGTTGTTAAAGGGAATGTTGCCTAGAGATTCAGGGGCATACTATACAGAATCCACAAACATAGATCCGAAGCGATTTCTTCATGAATCTGTAGGATGGACAGATTGTGGGCGTGGCACTAACGGCCATCTCACCGCTTAAATAACGACCTAATCTTGAAGGGCTTGAAATCCATTCTTCTCGAGAAAATTCCTGTGCCTTGAACCCCAGCCGAATGTAATACAAATCGATCCAAACGCCCTTATATAGTCCTTGCAATGACAAAGCACTTGCAAGCACCACCAGACATATCTTGTTACTCTCACAGCAGCAAGACTTAATTGATTAAATGATTCCCCTGAATTTGTCCTAGCCGTCTATGCTTTTGAGGTAATTTTCGATAATTCATTGCAATTTTCGACAGGTATCTTGGGGATAACACCATAGGTACGGTGTTTAATGTAGCCCCACTAATGACATGCAATCTATTCTTGGCTTACAACACTTTAGTCAAGATTACAACCTAGCTTCTCACAGCACCCATGTTGTGTGTGTAAATTTTATTTACGAGTGGCTAGGCCTACAGTAATGACGACTTCGAACGACAGATTTTTGAGAAACTTTTCATTGTAATTTTATTTTACGCCCAGAATTTTTTCCACAAAGGCTGGTGAGAGTAAGAAGCCGAATGAAATATTTTTTTATGGTTCGTTTTGCTCAAGATGTCTGAGCCAAGGGGTAGAACCATCTAATAAGCCAAGACATTACTTACTTAGTTAGAAGTCGCCGTAGTCTAGTAGGTAGTGTGTTGGCTTATTAGACGTAAAGCCAGGGTTCGAGCTCCAGGTCAGACATGAAAACAAAATACAAAAAGTATTTCTTCGGCGACTTCCTCTCGGCAGATTTCTGGCAAAAACTCTGAAAGTAAATGAAATTGCCATGAAAAGTTTCTCAAAAATGTGTCTTTCGGAGTCGAATTTAAACTGTAGGTCCCACTACTCATGTATAAAATTAACACACACAACATAAGTGGTGTGAGAAACTAGGTCGTAATCCTGACTGAAGGGTTGTAATGATCAATTATGTATGTATGTATGTATTACTTACCAGACTGAGCGTTTTAGGCTTTTAAACAAAATAATAAATTCCATCCATCGATAGAATCGATTATGCAAACAATGTTCCGCAATTAATACCCCATTAAAGTGTTTAAAGGTTTATAGTTCTCCTTAAAAATTTGCTAATATTTCCATACGTGTATGCATACACACACATATTTGTACATGTTTTCAGTCGTATGTATAAGTGTGTGTGTCTCTATCGGTAAGTTATTCGTTTTAGAAAATTTTTAGTTGATTACCACTACCACACACAGAACATAGCACAACACAATAAGCCAAAATCCATTAGAGAGTGTATTGTATAGTCAGTGTCGTGTCGTAAACATGGAAATGATTTCAATGCTGAACACAATCACAACACCGCCAACAAAAGCAACAACAACAGCATCAACACCAACAGCAGCAATAGTATTAAACAAACCAACAGAAATCGAAACAGAAAAGAACATAAGAAAACTCTCTCAATAAATTGTATGGCAAAGCATTTAAGCAATACAACACTGTCTCTCACCCACTCTCTCTCTCTCTCTCTCTCTACTCAATAACACCTTCAACACAACACGTACTTAAATATTTCGTGTTTATGCTTACGCAAGAAGCAAGTGAGTGTCAGAGTAAATAGGAGACTACTGTGGGTGTGTTAGTAAGTATACATTCTGTTCTACATACGATTTTCACACCATTTTAATAAGTGTGAGCATAAACACACTCGCCTCGCCTCGCCTCGCATACTCTTTAATATCCATCCACTCTTGCACACATTTGTATAACAAATATCAGCATAAATTTCTATTTATTTCTGCTGAACATAAGTGATATTCCCGGAGCCGAACAGAAGGAGAAAGGAGAAAGAAAAAGTGTTCGCAAGTGAAAGATGTGAAGAGAAACAAAATTTCTTCGAATTTATTTGTTAAAGAAATTTTAAGGTATTCTTGTAAATAAAAAAAATTGTGGCGAAAACATGGAAAACGAATTTAATGAATCGGTTTGTGGAGCTACAAATTCAAGGGTATTTAATTTTTTAACCCAAAAATCGATTGTTTCAAATTCGAAAACCTCAAAGGTACACGATTCAGTTTATATGGAAGATAAACGGACACTTTGTCGCCAAGTTCTTGTATATACTGCCAGGATATCAAAGGTGTGTGTTGTCTTGTAGAGCAAAACACATTTTCTGATGTGTATGAAAATAAACTCGAATTTAAAAACCAAAGACGCAAACCCACATTTTTATCAGCGCCACTTCTTGCCTCTAACGGGGTAAACTTTGCTATTAACAGAACACTGCTAACTGTTTAACAGTAGCAATAAGTAGATTAGTCTTTGCTTTGCAATTATTGCAGACTATTGGAGCAAAAGAATCTCAACTCTCAAAATTATTCCAGCTATCCCACTACCACGGTTCGAAAGAGGACCCTCTGGACTACCATTTGCATATAGTCTGTATGGTGTACTATTCATTATTCATTCCCAAATGGCCACTGATCTTCTAGACAATTTCGAAGCAAAGAAATTGATATTGTCAAAGCCAATTTTCTCAATAGCATATCACTTTATATGTGACTATGTTGCTGATTATATTAAGAGGCCTTGGAGACTTCCTTTGCATATAGTATGGTACTCATAGGCCTAGAGTATTTCCCAAAATTAGCTTCTAAGCAAGCAAGTTTGTTCAGAGTGATTCTGTTAAATAGCTAACATTGCTCTGTTAAGGGCAAATTTTGTTCTGTTAGGAGCAAATTTTGCTCTGTTAACGCCAAATGAGGCGCTGCTAAAATTTATGAATTGCGTCTTGGATTTTCAAATACGAATTTATCTTCACATACATAAGCCTTGAATATTTTCGCGCCAAAAGCAAGTGAAACTTTGTAGTAACAACAAGGAAACACGTACCACGCACCAATTGCAGCCAGCTGACAGTTCAAAACACTGCAGAACAAAATTGACAGAACAAAATTTGCCCCTTAACATAGCACTGTTATCTATTTAACAGTATCCCTCTGAACAAGCCCACTAGTTTAGGAGCTAATTTTGGGAATTACACTAAGTTTACCAGTACCACACCATATTCAAGGAAGGATCCAAGCCCTCTTGGGCAGCAACATAGTCACATATAAAGTGATATGCTACTGATAAAATTGGCTTTGAAAATATCAATTTTTTTGCTTGAAAATTCTCTAGAAGATCAGTGGCCATTTGGGAACATATAAAGGCATAAAGGCTTCATAGTTTTACGCAATTCCAATGCCTGCTTACGTCTACTTACACAATACCTTGTCTCCTCTAGAGCCACTCTTTTTAATCAGCAACAGTGCCAAGATAATGAACCCTTCTAACTCCAACCTTGAAGTCGCCGAAGTCTAGTAGGTAGTGTGTTGGCTTATTAGACGTAAAGACAGGGTTCGAGCCCCAGACATCAAGACAAAATACAAAAAAGTATTCCTTCTGGCAAAAACTCTGAGAATAAATGAAAAATTGACATGAAAATTTTCTCAAAAATCTGTCGTTCGGAGTCGATTTTAAACTGTAGGTCCCACCACTCATGTATAAAATTAACACACACAACATAAGTGGTGTGAGAAACTAGGACATTGTACAATGGGTCAATTCGACCTCCGGGTATTGTACTTATATTAATAGACAAGTGCACGTGCTCTAACCTAACCTAACCTAACTCCAACTTAGCTTCTAGCTTATCCATGAGTGACGGCACCTATTCCTTACCGTACCGGCTACATACGACAGATTTGAGGACATTTTCATTGCAATTTTATTTTAACGCTCAGAGTTTATGCCAGAAGTCTGTTGAATTTTTCATTATTAGTACCTGTAGAAGCTTGTCAAGTTCAATCAAAGTTCGGACATCTTTGAAGACACTAACTTTCTCTGAAAATTCGTTTTCGGAAAAGGTTCTACATTCAGCCTTACTTTACAATGATTTTTTTTCAGTGAAATCTGCTTATCGAGTATACCACACCAGTGCCTTGCAGATAACTGTGTAATGTAATGTATCAAATGCTTTCTCAAAGTTGGCAAAAAAAAAGCCAAATTGTTTTTAATACCCAAAGTGTGAAATAATCAACTTACTAGTTGGATTTTAAAATTTAAAATTCTCGACTTGATAGACAATACAACATTTTTGCTTGCCACATATCAAATAAATGTTTCCACACTTGCTTGTACACTTTCTTTTTGCTCACACTGTAAACTTTCTTTATAAACTTTTGATATTTCAATAACAGCATAACGTATACATACATACGTATGTATGTGTATTGTATGTATGTATATATTGACATCTGTATATAGAGAAATGCTTTCACACACACTCGCACACAGCCATAAATACTACGAATGTTTATACAAATTCATGTTCAAATAAAATATTTGCATTTGAAATGGGAGTGTGTCGATGCATTTAAATTCATGTATTTTTAAGTGGTATCATGTTTACGGATCAATAAAAATGTTACCAGATCGATGCAAATCTAATATGATTTCATCATGAGAGGCTAAGGCAAGGAGGGAGAGGTAAAATATTTGAAATTTTCCATTAAAATACTTAAGAATCTTGAAATATTTGCAAGAATTACTTAAGTTGGTCACGTTTTTATTGCTTTGCTACACACTTAAGTGTTATAATAAACAGTAGTACACACACACACACATACATATATGTGTTTACTATGTGTGTATGTACATATGTATAGGTAGCATACACATATGTATGTATGTTTGCATATTTAGTTCAGTTTATATTTGTAATATTTGATAGAAGTGTTAAGGTTTTTGGTTACAAGTTTTTATTGTCAAAGACAATTTTGTAATTCAAAGTAAATTTAACAAATGTCTACTACTCTCTTCCTCTCTCTCTGCCGCTCTCTTCCTCTCTCTCTCTCCGAATAAAAACCACTGGTGACAAGGAGCGAGAAAACAAGAATCCTTAACTACCACATGTGTAAATGAGAGGAGAAGAGAGGAGAGGAGAGAGAGGTATTCAGAAAACATACATTATGTTAACAACACTAATAAATATTTTATGCTTCAAGAGACTTTCTCACACTCTCTCTTCATCTCTCTCTCTCTGTGTGTTAAACATTCTGTATACAAATGCAAAAAAAAAATTTAATTTCAAAATCTACAACCATATCTGTACTTGGGTGTGTGTAAGTGTGTTTCTATTGCTTTCTTGTAAATCCTAATAGCATTTGTATGTATGTATGTATGTGTGTGTGTGCCATAAGAGAATTACAATGTCTTGTCGAATTTCATAAACTAAGTTGGTATTAAAGGGGGATTTAAAATGGCATCTTGTTTTCAAAAGTTAAATGATGAGGAAATTGACAATAAAACAAAACTTTTTAAAAATTTATTTAATTCACACACATTTCTACATATGTACATACGTACATACACAAAATAACAATAAAATTCTAATAAAAACAACAACAACTACAAAAATAACAAGACCATGACCAGCCTTACGTTTAACAATGAATTAAAGACTGGCTTTTAAGCTAAACTCTCAGGGGATGGCCCCTATTTGTTGAGGAATAAAAAAAAGGTTTTTGGAAAGGACTGAAGACGAAGTAGTGTTTATGGGTATGGCATTTGAATCTCCGATATTATATGAATAGTCCAACTAAATAACGAATTTTCTCTGCACTCTACTACATTGCTTTTGAAAACGTTTACCTCTGTAAACCATATTCGCGGTCATGCAGAATAGAACAAATGCTATGGCATTAAGCTGCTCGTATAGAATGGTATACGACAACACGATATGCTGTCAGGTCTGCAGGATCCATGGTAGCAATCCCTTAATTTATGGCGGCTGCAATGGGCACAGAAATAAAGGGTCCGCCAAATAACTTTTTTTTTTGAAAATGCTTTATAAACGAAACTACTGAATATTTTCTTAAATTTTGGACACATGTCAGAAATCATATTTAAAAAATAAATGCCATGAAATTATTCACTCCAGCAAAATTTCTGTCTTGTATTAAAATTTTTAGTTCTCAAGCTCTTAAAAAGCAGCCGATTTAATCTAAAGGGTCCGCCAAATAACTTTTTCTTTGGTTGAAAATGCTTTCAAAAAACTACTGAATATTTTCTCAAACTTCTTTTTTCATTTGAAAGTACAATCATTCCGGTTAATAATGGAGAATAATTTCATTCAAATGGCTGCCTCGGCTGGCCATGCAGTAGCCTACACCAGAAGATGCCGATTTTGGCACAAAAAAAATCATCTTTTCAGATGAAGCTCATTTTGATCTTGGCGGGTATGTAAACAAGCATGATTGTCGCATTTGGGGCACAGAAAACCCGCACGCATACATTGAAAAGCCGACGCATCCAAAACGAGTCACTGTTTGGTGCGGATTTTGGTCCAGAGGCATAATTGGGCCATTTTTCTTCGAAAATGAGCAAGGAGTGGCCGTTACAGTCAATGGCGATCGTTAGCGGGCCATGTTGAACGAATTTTTGAGTAGGAGGATGTTGGCAACATTTGGTTTTAACAGGACGGCGCTACGTGCCACACAGCCGAAGCTACACTCGATGTTTTGCGCCCTGTTTTTGAAGATCGCATTATCAGCCGCAGAGCTGATGTCGTTTAGCCACCTCGAAGCTGCGATTTGACATCGTTGGACTATTATTTGTGGGGTGCCGTCTAAGATAAGTGTTACGCCAGACAACAGCCAGAGACAATTGACGCTTTAAAGGACAATATTCGTGAAGCCATTGGTGATGCAGACAGTGCATCAGCTGCTAGCCTTTGGCCACCATGGCACACATGAACCTTAAGAATGAGAAAAAGTTTCCATCTAAGTTTCCATCATGGAAAGAAAAGTTTCCATCGAAGTTTCTATCATGGAGGTTGAAGCCCATTTCCGCCTCTGTAGATACGTGCTCTTATTCAGTGTCTCTGTCAGGGTATTTCAAGACATAGTCTTATAACGCTACGCCAGGTTTTCTTTAATGCTCTTTGGGAGTAAATGCCTTTTGGCTTCATAGAGTTTTTTTCTTGAAAACTGCTGAGAGGAAGCCGGCAAAGAAATATTTGTTTGTGTTTCGTTTTGTTCGCAATGTCTAAGGCAAGGGGTTTGAAAAACGGGCTAACAACTTATAGGCAGCTTTATCAGATCGATCACTTAATTCATCAAATTTTCATAAATTTTAAACCCTGCTACCAATTGTTCAGAACAGTTAATCGCAATTGGACAAAAGGTTTCTAAGTGATCGCTTCATGTGTTATACCATCCTACATACATATGTACATAATTAGTCATTACAACCCTTTAGTCAGGATTACAACATAGTTTCTCACACCACTTTTGTTGTGTGTGTCAATTTTATACATGAGTGGCGGGACTTACAGTTTAAAGTCGACTCCGAACGACAGACTTTTGAGAAACTTTTGATGGCAATTTTATTTACTTTCACAGTTTTTGCCAGAAATCTGCTGAAAGGAAGTCGCCGAAAAAATATTTTTTCGTTGAGTTGAAGATGTGTGATCCTACGCAAAGTATGTCAATTCGTGCTCACTTCATCAGTGGATAAGTCCCTTAGCCTTTCTTTACAGAACATAATTTTTTTTGTCAGTATTTCTTGTAACAGTGTAACAAATTCAGATCTAATGTCCATAATCCATACAAGGTTTTGCTTTCTGCACTTTCACAATCTATTTGCCTTTGTCCAACATAATGTTCAGCCTTCATTTCATCATCCAAACAAATTAGCTGCTAACGTCATAAATATGTTTTATTTCCTAAAATTAATGCCTAAAAATCTGTGAATTAAATTTAATTATATTCGAACCCCTAAAGTATGCAATAATTTTTATTATTTCATTATTTTATAAAATAAGTGAACCACCAGTGAAATGGGACATTTCTAAACGTAGCTAAAAACTTGATGGCATTTAAAAAAGATTGGCTTCAGTATACTGGCAGGAATTCACATTCGCCACATAAAATTTTCATCTCGAACTGTTTGCCTCATTTAATTTCCACTTCACAATTTAGATGCTGCTGCACTAAAACTAAAACTCAAGCTATTAAAAATGCAAATAAAAGTCGTTCTCGTTTTAAGACATAGAGACAGAGAGAGAGAGAGAGAGAAAGCGAGAGACACAGACAGCAGCAACTATTCTTATGCAATCTTTGGTTAAATGAAACGAAACTGCAGACATTTTTGAAATGCAAAAAAAACGTCTCCTTTTTTGCTATCGTTTTTGTCAAAAGCGCTTCAGTCGGTTCCATTTGATTTTATGTGTCCATTGGTCTCCTTTTTTTGTCTTTGCTGAACGACAAAATGAAATTTTGCTTGAAATTTTTTATGCTTCTACGTTACCCTGGATTCTTTATTTATTTTTTTTTTGCTCGCAACGTTTACCAATTTCGGTGCAAAGAAAAGGCAAAAAATGCAAACAAAAAAATCATACAACCACAACTACAAATGGTCTAAAAAACGTGAATTTAAAACCCTTTTTAATTAAATGGACGCCGTAACATTTAAACCCAAACACTCGTTTACGCTATGTACGTATACTACCACACAGCGGAAAAATTTGTTTCCTGTGGCAAATGGTTTGTCTATCTCTCTTGAAAAGTGTGTTTAAGTGCTACAGGCACACACTCACACTCACTTAACAACGGATTTTAAGAATTTCCATCGTTTTTTAAAGTATTTTTCGGAAAAAACCAATAAAATTAAATGACATCCCTCGTTGGTAGACCAAGCGCAAAACATAATACCCGTAAAACATTTTCATGTCCCCTCTGGTTTCATACACTTCAAGACAGTTTAAGTTTAGGAGTGTTGGGGGGAAAATAGACACTTTAAAACCGAATTAAAATCTTTAGAGATTTTATTTATTTTTGTACGGGGAAGTAAAATAACAATCAAAAAAATCTATTCATAAAATAAATACAAATTGAAAAGAGAACTTGGGTTTAATTGGTTTTAAAATTGATTAGATAGTGGCTTAAAATAAAGAAAACGGTTTTATTTTAAAACATAATTTTAGGGGCATTTGATTTTGATTTCAATTGCCGTAAATAATGCATACGTTAAGGGGTATTTTAATAAAATATTAATAATTTTTTTGATTATTTAACTTTTTTGTTTTAAAACATAATTTTAGGGGCATTTGATTTTCATTTTAATTGCCATAAGTAGTGTATACTTTTAGGCATATTTTAATGAAATATTAATAATTTTTGTGATTATTTAACTTTTTTATTTTAAAGCATACTTACAAGGTAATTTAATTTGAATTTTAATTGCCATAAGTAATGCATACTTTTAGGGGAATCTTAGTAAAATATTTATACTTTTTTGATGTCATTTAGCTGTAAGAGCTATATGGAGTGTGTATTTTTAAAGTGGTCTGTTTTAGACGACCCGAGGCCGAGGTTAGTTGAGTAAGGCCAACCAAGTCATAGAGTTGTATGACGGATTTTTGCATCACCTATAATGCATCAATAGCCTTCAGCTTAAGCTCACATAAGGATGTTATCTTTGCTTTGAAAATATACAAGTGAAACCCCATTCTATTTTAGACCACAAGACATTACAATATTTCTTTAATTTACAAAAGCATCCTAGAGGTTGAAGTCTTCTAAGAGATTACTTTTTTTTTGTTGTCCTGCTTCTCTATTCTTCTTCTATTGAGACAAAAAGCCTTTAACATCTTTTGAGTGTAGTTTATCAAAGGAAATGCAGAGGTTTTTACAGTTTTTGATACTCAAAGAAATCATTTCTTGTTTTCAATTATAGTTTTTAGCCTGAAAGTATGCAATTAATCTTAAGTCTTAAAAAATAATATTTTTTTCTCTTTCTTTATTTTATGATTTTTACAGAACAACAACAACAACCATTTAAAAAACAAATACTTCACTAAGGCCTTTTGAACTGCACTGAAAAGAAGGGAAAGAAATAAAACCTAAAAGTATGCTATAATTTCAAGTTAGTTTATGGTACAATTAACTTTATACGGTAACATCTACAAGCGATTTCCAAAGAAGAAGCAAAAGAAGAAGGAAAAACCAAATAAACCCGGAGAAAAACGAAAAGAAATGGAATTTTTTAAAATCAACCTTAAATTGGGACTTCATAAATGTTGGCTACAACAACAACAACAACAAATAAACATTAATTTAACTTAAACTACAACTACAATCACAACAACAATCACAACAACAATAAGCTCAAAGTAGAAAAAGCAATTGAAATTTACTACCATTGACTGCACTACTGTTCTTGTGGAGGCACCACTGGGTAAAACCAATTTGAAATACAAAAACCAGAAAAATATACTCGGACCATCGGTACTTAAATTTATAACCGAAAAAGAGAACCAGAACGGAAAAAATTCTTTGAAGGAAAGAAAAGAAAAAACAGAAAATTTTTTTAATTCAAAGCATAAAATTACATGAAGGAAAACCCTTCAGCCAGAATAACTACAATAATAATATTAATTTTTATTAAAACTACTCACTATAAAAAACAACAACAACAACAACAACAACAATAACTACAAGAACATTATCGTGTATATTAATTATAACAACATTCAGCTCTGGGGAAAGAGAAACAAACTTCATCCACTACAAAGGTAAGTTAATGAGTGAAAAATCATTCTTTTTTTTTTGCAAAAATTTCTGTGTAGAAAAAAATATACGAGGGAAGTCTTAAAATTTTTAAAATCCTACTTCTTTAGTTGATCGGTTTGACGAATTACATACTGCTTCAATACTTCCTTCCAGAGGTCAGCAATGAGTATTCAAAACGATGAGTAGATTCGAATCATACTTATAATTTCTTTTACTTATACGCATTCATACTTATTTTAATGTCATAACAAAGAAAATAAAATATAAAGAATGTGCATTTTAACATATTTTGGAATATTTTTCAAAAATATTTCAGGACGCGGGGGGAAAGATAGAAGGGAAGGATACAGACACCAAGAGCGTAACAGTGGTTATGTATTAGTGAGTAAGAGAGAGAAAATAAGTTGAGAGAATTTATTTATTTACAGCCATAGAAAAGTGTTGGTAATATAGGCTATTTTTATTTTCATTTCATCAGCATACATATATAAAGCTTTGGCTTAATAATTTTAGATAAATAAAAATAAAATAAAAATCCATTTTTATTAAAAGAACATAAAGCTATCCATCTTTGGCTTAAAAATTAGGCCAGTTTTTTAGATAAATAAAAATAAAAAGAATAAAAAACCCATTTTTTATTAAAAGAAAAAGAGCGAGCATTCCAAAGCATTTAAAAAAATATGCTATGTAACAAAATAAAAAAAAATATGATATGTGCATCCGCCGCACATGTGTTCTTGTCGCAGTCTGATCGACAACTAAATCAAAGAACACAAGAATGCGTGTGAGTTCTCTCTGCACAATTGTGCTATGAAATGGGAATCTTTGTTTGTGTTTATTTTCCTTCTGTCGTCCTCTCCTAATCAAGAAATGATTTTTAAAAAAGATTTTGGTGAGAGCGGGTCGTAATGTTACAACCCGCCATAAGAAATTTTACTCTACATAATGCGTATTCTTTATAATCATATTCTTTGGTCATACTCATACTACTTATATTCAAAGTTTGAAATACTCATGGCACGCATACTTAACAATACGTGTGATGTTATCGATTTCGGCTCTCCATGACTCAACGTATACACGAATCACAAAATGAGCATAATTCTCGTACGAACACTACAATACTCACAAGAAGGTTGTGTGTTTGCTCCCCTTGCTGTCTTTGCCTTTTCTTCTTCTTTCTTTGTAAATGCAACAACAACTAAGACTGTAAATTTTAATGAATGATTCGAATCACTCGTATCATTTATGAGTATTTTTCTATATTTATGAATCTGAATGAGTAGGCGTATGAATCCAACATAGTTCGAATGTTATAAGTTTGATGTCAACGTTGTACTCATACTCATTGCAACTTGTGCTTATAAATCAATGTTGTACTGAGTATGAATGAATCAGAGTAGTTGGATTACAATACTGTTGACTAACTCATACTCAAAATTTCATAAGTACTTATGAGTAGCGAAAAAGCGATTCATTGCTCTTCTCTGCTGCCTTCCAACCACATCTCCTTTCCAATCTCTTCTGATCAGTCGACGACTGGTTTTCTTTAACTAGGTCGTTATAATCGCCTCTTTGTAGATAGATATGTTTCTTGCGAATATATGACCAAGTTACTGTCCTTTTTCTACTTACCGCTGCAGAGATGTCAGTCCCTTATTTCATATGAGCATCGGCCAGTTGCACGCAATATCTTCTTTTAATAGGCCACACCAGTCGATGACATGTTTTCTTCGACTTGGTTGTTCTCATTGCCTCTTTGTTGCATAGATAAGTGTGTTTATAACCTTAACAACCCTTATGATTATATGACCAAATTACTGCCCTTTTTCTACCCACCAGAAAAAGGATGTCAGCTCTTTATTTCGTGAGAGCATCGGCCAGTTTGACACAAAGAATCAAACATTCCAAGTGCCTATCATTAAGCCTTAGTCGTCTTTGAATGGATCTAATCTGAAGCAATTGTTTTATTCTTGATTCGAAAATATTTTACTTATTGGATCCCACGCCCAATGTATAGTCAAATTGAAAGTATTGTCCTGCTAGATAACAGACCAGCGAGCGCTAGTTTACCATCTAGGAGAGGTCACGTGCAGTGTACTGCGTGTCTGCCCTATAAAGCAAAGCTGGTAAAGTTCTGGAGGCAGCGGTATGGACCACATGATCAAGAACTCCAACCTTTTCTTGCCTCAGTTGTATTCCTCTAATTCGTCTTTTCCGATTTAAAATCACAAGTAATCTATGCCCATTCCAAATAACTGAGGCTTTGTTGTCAGCAAATGAAACTGTTTCCGTAAATAATACAAGACAATAGGTCTCCTCGATTCATAAAACAAATTACTTTAAGATCATCCCCATTATAATTGTTTCAAACTACTGCTGGCCTGTACACCTCTACTCGGCTAATGTTAATACCTGCCCTCGTAAAATAAAGAATTTTTTTTTTTCATTTTAAATAAATAATTAAAGTTTCATAAACACAGATTTGTTTAAAAAAAAATAAAAAAAAAATAAAACAAAACAGAATCAGCATTCCTTATTTAATTTGCCTTTACTGTTGATGTAGTTGTTATTGTGTGGTTGTGTGTGCTGTAGTATACAGAGAAATTGTACACATATACACAGTACCATAAGCAATTGCTCTTGCATTCAAATGAAACACAAATCCCTTGAAGTATGCTTTAATTATTACTCACTTTACATGCATAATGAGTTCCCTTTTGCTATCTCTACAGAAATTTTACAATTTTATTCTATTTTATATTCGTTTTTTTTTGTCTCGTTCTCTCTGAGAATTTGAGCAGATTGTTGGAAAAAGAGAAAAAAAATTTTTATTTCATTAAAAAAATATAAAGGAGAGTAATTGAGAATGATATTAAGCTCAGCAAAAAAAAAAAAAAAAAAAAAAAAAATCACATGCAAACCGAAGGACCAATATTTCATAGGCAAATTGAAAAAAATGCTTAAAGAGTTACGTTTTATTTCTTTGCTTACGGCATTATGTTTAGGTAAGGTACATAGGAGAAAAAATATCTTAACTTCTGCTTTAATTATCTGCACTGTTATATCAAGCATGGCAAATGCATAACACAGTAGAATCAGAAGCAGGAACATCTGCTTTAATACACATGAATAGGTAAAGAGTTTCGGTTTAATTGTTCGCAGTCAGCAGGTCCCATGCAAAGTATTGAATCCAATATGCCTGCCAATAAGTATTCTCGCATACAGTTTGGGATTAAAGATCTTGCCGGTCGTCAGCCAAACACTTGTATGGAAAACAAAGGCTTACAACATAGAAGCTCGTTCAACCAAATAGCATCCACATTCTGAAGTCTAGCTGCGAGACGAATACTATTTAGAACACTAGTGGGGTCACAACCTTTCTGTGAAGCAAGCAACGAAAGGAAATATAAATATAAAGACAAACGGAGACACTTCTCAAGCCTAACAGTCCCAAGACATTCTCCATTAGTAGTTTGCGGACAGTAAACGGCCTTTTGGCCGTACAAGACTCAATGGACACTTGTTTAGAATCGAATGTGCTTCACGTCCAATATGAAGATTCTGTTATGAGGAGAACGAATCACCGGAACACTTACTTGAAGCCTGTGTGACGTTAATTCATCTCGGAAGGAAGCACTTGGGTGGTTATCAAGGTTTTGGTGAAATTCAATTGGCTTGGGGTAGGGATGCCCTATACAAACGGAAGGCGATCTGGTCCCAGTATGCTAGGACGTCTACACGCCAAATATAAATCAATTAGCCGTCGGCTTTTTTCTGGTTTTTTAAACACGTTTTCCAGGCTGAACAGGACAAGGTCCTGTCATGGCATTATTGCCCTCTGTCGTTGCCTAGAAATATTGCCCTCTATGAAAAGGTACTGGATTGTTGTACCAAGTATAGTGGGTATAGTGTTGCTTATTAATTATTAAGATCGGCTTCGACTGGCCTTCTTTTAATGTACATTTTTGTTGTCTACTTTTAGGGGTCTGTATGAAATGCTTGGATGCTTCTAAAATCTGAAAATCCAAATTGAAAAATATTTCTTTCATTTTATCCTACACCCTATGAGAGACTAGCAATGCATATTCATATCATCTGCCTATTTGCAGAAGAACTGTGGTAATTTAAGATTTTATAGTGTGGTAAAGCAAGTCTTTTATTTTCAAACTATAGATGTATGCAGTGCAGCTCCTTAATATCATTACCTGGCATTTTTCAGCAACTACAGACCGCCACTACCGCCACTATACGCCATCATTAAAATAATTTTTATTCATTATTATGCAATTTCTCTTGGTTTTTTTCTTCTCGTTTTTTTGTAAATCCCTAAATGTATGCTTTACATATTTGCATTCTTTACTGACCGTTACTTTATGCCCAGCATGCATATACATACACACATATGTACGTACAGATGAATAGTGTAAATATTTATTGCTTGCCTGCAAGTATGCTGTGATTAATGAGCATTCTTTCTCTGCATGTTCCCGTACATGTTTGTATTTTAATGTTTGCATGTGGATTTTTTGAAGCATATTTTAAGGGCGAGTGCACGGTTATACGGCATATATTGTTTTTAATGAGTACACATGTATTATTTTGTTTTATAAAACAGTTACCACTTGTGTTTGTTTAACGGTTTGCATTTAGCCTTATGAAAATGTAAATATATGCTGCATATATTATGGCGTATATTTTTTTTGTGTTTTTCTGAAGCATAATTTTTTTATTGCAGATTATAGCATCCATCTTTTGCTAGCAACATATTATCTTTTCTGCATTATTTTGTTTAATTAATATTTGTTTTCTTGCGAAAAAATAAAAGCAGAAAAAACAATTAAATTTTGCATATTTTTCATTGGAATGTAATATGAGGGTGAAATAACATTTTGTTCTACTACTTATAGTCTATGCGTAATGCATAGTTTTTAGGGTTTTAAATAATTTTTGCTGTAAATAATACTTTTTTTCATAGTTTTTGTTTTTAATTCTTGTTGTTCGGAAGCTGTAAATTATTTAAATAAACTGTGGGGTTAAATTTTTAATAAATTTTTAAGCAAATACATTGCATAGCTTAGGGTTGATTGCAGTAAAACATTTAGGTAATGCATACTTTTAGGGGGTTTCATAGTATTAATTTTAATTAATGTTGATTTAATGAGATAATATGTTCAACAAAATACCAAAAAGTTTAAAAACTATTTGTGTTGTAAATATTTTATTTCAATAATTATTTGCATACTTTTAGGGATAGAAATAATGAATAATGTACATTTAATTTAAAAATGCCAAATAATTTGCAAAATTTTAAGCATTTATTATGAAATAGAAAGGAAATATTGCAACGGGGAAACGGTTTGCTATTTAGCAACGTCAGTTTAGACTGATAGACACAGTAGCTGATGATTATTACACTGAATAGGCTGTCCTTTGACCTGCTTAGTGCTGATCTGATAGCAGGGGAGCTCAATGCAGACATATTTTGGGGCGACTACATAAATTCTTACAAATTTCTTGACAGTAGATTTGCTATTAAGATTCAAGCTTAAGTTATCGTTGGCTCCGAAATGCTGAAGAGATGCTGGGATGCTTATAAAGGCTACGGGTATTAGACTTTCTATTGGGCCACTATGCTTGTTGGGTGCTAAGATTTTTTCTGAAAATCTCTTAACTTAGTGAAGGTTATCTGGACATCCGTCTCGTCCATGATCATCCACTCGCGGATTCTCAGGAATATTTCAGTTCGTTTAAGATTATGGATCCCAGGACATAGCGACAACATTGCAAGTTGTATTGTTAATGAACTTGCCACAGATTTCACAAACTTCGACTTGTTATTGTGTTGCTATTCGTTTATGGAGTTGGATATCCTCAGGCCATTTTGTAAGGATCACTGAATTTCAATGGCATGAAATGATACATGAAATATTAGGAGACTCTGCTAGACTAATTTGTATACATACATACCTAATTGGTCATTACAACCCTTTAGTCAGGATTACGACCTAGTTTCTCACACCACTTTTGTTGAGTGCGTTAATCTTTATACATGAGTGGTGGTACCTACTGTTTAATGTCGACTCCGAACGACAGATTTTTGAGGAACTTTTTCATGACAATTTTATTTTAACGCCCAGAGTTTTTGCCAGAAATCTGCTGAGAGAAAGTCGCCGAAGAAAAACTTTATGTATTTTGTTTTGATATCTGGCCTGGCTGTACGTCTAATAAGCCAACACACAACCTGCTAGACCACGGCGACTTTGACTAATTTGTATACTTTTCTTAAATCGCATGGCAATCGATCGCAGTATTACTGTTCTGACAGGACACTTCTCTTATAGAAGACATAGCGTTAGGCTTGACATTACTTCAAATCGCTTCTACAAGAGTTGTGATTTTGAGAAGGACGACTTGTGATTGTGAAGTCGCCGTAGGCATTGCGTTGACTCATTAGTGAGGCCCCTAGCCCAGACATCTCGAAAGGCGTAAATAAAAAATAAGAAAATAGCTAAGGAAGCGACTACGTTTCACTTTAGGCGTCAGTGTGCTCGAACTCTCATTGCCATCGTCCTTCAAATGTCATGGCGGTCTCTCCAGATGAACAGTCAGTGAATATTAGTGCTCGGTTTTCAACCTTATGTGGTAGATGGCCCATATAATACATTTTAAATCTTAAATATGATGTGAGAGAAATATTTTCTTTTTTTTTAATAATATTAAGCGTCAATTATTGTTAAATTTTGATTAAGAAATACCTCATGATTGTCATGAATTATTCAATTTTAAATAATGATTGCAAATATATTTTTGCATGCATGTGTGTATGTATGTGTGTGCGTATACATATATTGTCGTATAAAACGTATAAATGACCAGCATTAACATTACAACTGCAGAACCAAAATTTGTGGTATATTATGGAGGAATAAATGTAAAGGAGTGTAAACGTAGCTAAATTCCTTTAGCATGAACACACTTTACGGCTGGATAATGCATTTCCTCCCTTATTTAAAGCTTCTTGAACTTATCGAGCAACAGTTTTTATTGTTTTAAATCGAAATTGAAATAAAAATTATGGTTTTTAAACACTTATTATTGTTTCTTTTTGTATTATGTAACACAGTTATTTTTAATATTCTTACTTGAACGAAGGGTTCTAATGATTTCATTATTTTAAGGCACTGCCTTTTAACAACACATTTTCAAATAACAACCAGCGCGCATTACAATTACACGCATACAGCCAGCAAGCCATACAATACAGCCAGCCCTGCATATACTCATGCAAATACATGATGTTGTCGTTGTTGATAATAATGATGAGTGTTTTTATTTGTTGTTGTTATTGTTATTGTTATTGTGGTAATAATATGAATGCATAAACAATTATACAACAATGTATACAACAATGTATAATTGTTTACACACACAGACATACACACATACACATCCAAATAAACATACATACCGTTATACAATGTAAATATAATTTCTCTCAATTTACTTCTCTCATACTCTCTCTCTCTCTCTCTCTCTACTTTGGTCAAATTTACAATTGTTGTCATGTAAAGAGAGGAGACCACGCTAGGCTTCAGTTGTAAATGAGGAAGACAAATAAAGAAAACTTTACATACGATCGTATGCGATTATGTGACACCCTATGGTGTGAGCTAGATTACTGGTTAATCGCTACAGTGACTGTGGTGAAGTCTTCGCAGTCTATTAGTCAGTGTGTTGGCTTATTAGACCGCAAGGCCACGGTTCAAACTCCAGGTCAGACATCTCGAATAAAAAAATATTTCTTCTGTGACTTCCTCTCAGCAGATTTCTTGCAAAAACTCTGTGGGAGTAAATAAAATTGTCGTAAATAGTTTCTCAAAAACACTGTGGTTCGGAGTCGACTTTTTTTCACGCCGAGGAGGGGTAAATGTACCTAACTGCACCTTAGAGGAAGTCGTCACGTGCCCCGTGTGTGGGGCCCTCACCCAATAAATCCCCCCCTCTTCTCGTGGACTTGTTGTGCCAACTCCGGAACTACGGTGGTATTACTTCGAAGTGGAGTCCCTTTGGCCCCTGCGTGTTCATATCCGCGTCCGGACTGCGTGTTGAAAGTTGAAGAGACATCTAAGTGTCTCCACTATTCCTTTAGTCCAGGTCCCTGCCTAGAATTCCGCTTGGCACGTGTGCCAGTTTCATCTATGCCGGCGTGCTCACATGTTCCGCAGCCTCAAGATCCCTCTTCTTCAGTCTTAGAATGCTCTCCACGTAATTCGCCACTGAGGTTCAATTTTCCCTACTCGCGATCATAACCCCGACAATGTTACCGACCGTGATCGTCCCAACTATCGACGTCAGTGCAGAGCGATAGCTCTGCCAGCGTGCACACTCGAAAACGGTGTGCTCTGCGTCATCAATTATCTCCCCTTCCTCGTAAAGACAGTAAGGGGAGGCGGTCTTGCCCATTCTGTACAGATATCTCCTAAAATATCCGTGACCCGATAGCATCTGTGTAACGTAGTAATTTACCTCTCCAAATATCCGACCAATACATGGCCTTATGTCCGGAATAAGTCTCGCCGTTCATCTTCCTCTATCTTCCTCGTTCCATCGTTGTTGCCATTTTGAAATGGTGTTTTCCCTGAAATGAGCGGTTATGTGACTTCCAGCCGTTTGTGCCCTATAAATCTCCATACGCTGCGCTGCCAGCAGATCCGCAGGGATAATACACGCTATCACCACTACGGCTGGAGCGGATACCGTACAATATGCCGACGCGATACGCAATGCAGCCGTTCTCTGCACCGATACCAGTGCGTTTGTCCGCTTCTTAACATCCAGTGTTTCGGCCCAAATTTCGCTCCCATAAGGCATAATGCTGTTTCCAACATCCATCAGGAGTCTCCGTCTCGGAGTCGACTTTAAAGTGCAGGTCGTGGCACTTATGTATAAAATTAACACACACAACATGAGTGGTGTAGGAAGCTAGGTTGTAATCCTAACTGAAGGGTTGTAATGGCCAAATGATGTATTTGTATGACTGTGGTTATATAGGGACTCTCTGGTAGAAGGTTTATCTCTCCAGAGAGATAATCCTGGGTTCATTTTGTGTTACAAACACCAGCCCAGAGCTAAGTTATCGTACTTACCAAGTGTGGTGAGTAAAAAAATTGTTTCAATTGACATGGCATTTAAACAAAAAAGCGAATTATTTTCCGTAAATACTCCGTGAATGCTTTTTTTTGTCTTTTTCAACAACAACAATAACAATTTAAATGAATTTCTTATTTTACACGGCCATAGTAATCACTCACACACACCGTTAACCGTTCAACACACACACATATACTCATATACTAACAGGTCAACCATCAACGTATTTCAATACCTACTTGCGTTACATGGCATGTAATGCTAGGGCCCAGCAAATGTAATAATTAAACTATGCCTAGTGAATGTAATGAGAGAGGTGAGGAGCAGAGTGGTAATGATTACAATGTCTATGGGAGAGAGAAAGTAAAGGTTTTGCATGCCTGTTATGTTTTATTTGTGGTCATTGGTTGCAAATAATTATATTTGGTTTGGCCCTCTCTCTCTCTCTCTCTCTGTGGTCATAAAACGGGGACATGTGTGTTTAACTCTTTAACTGCTGCTATATATATGTATGTGTGTTTGAGTATGAGTGTGTAAATATCAGGTTATACATTTAGAGGTTTCAAAATGCCTAGACTGACAAGTCCAACTTAAGTGTCAATTATTTACAGAAAGGTTTGTTAATGAAAGCAGAAAATTTTCTTAGAAATCATAGTTTTAGAGGTGTTCTATTGAATTTTACTTTTGAAACCCATTAATGGATAACCCTATATAAGCATATATATAAAGGGTCCGCCAAAAAACTTTTTTTTTTGAAAATGCTTTAAAAAACGAAACTACTGAATATTTTCTCAAATTTCTTTTTTTTTATTTAAAAGTACAATCCTTCCGGTTAATAATGGAAAATAATTTCATTCAAATGGCTGCCTCGGCTTGCCATGCAGTAGCCTACACGATCGCTCCAATTTTTAAGTACATTATCGATTGTGTGCAGCTGTATTTCACCAATGGCTTCACGAATATTGTCCTTTAAAGCGTCAATTGTCTCTGGCTTGTCGGCTCAACACTTATCTTTGACGGCACCCCACAAATAATAGTCCAACGGTGTCAAATCGCAGTTCCGAGATGGCCAAACGACATCAGCTCTGCGGCTGATAATGCGATCTTCAAAAACAGGGCGTAAAACATCGAGTGTAGCTTCAGCTGTGTGGCACGTAGCGCCGTCCTGTTGAAACCAAATGTTGCCAATATCCTACTCTTCAATTTTTGTGAACAAAAATTCGTTCAACATGGCCCGATAACGAATTGCCATTGATTGTAACGGCCACTCCTTGCTCATTTTCAAAGAAAAATGGCCCAATTATGCCTCTGGACCAAAATCCGCACCAAACAGTGACTCGTTTTGGGTGCGTTGGCTTTTCAATGTATGCGTGCGAGTTTTCTGTGCCCCAAATGCGGCAATTTTGCTTGTTTACATACCCGCCAAGATCAAAAGGAGCTTCATCTGAAAAGATGATGTTTTTTTTGCCAAAATCGGCATCTTCTGGTGTAGGCTACTGCATGGCCAGATTTTCCATTATTAACCGGAAGGATTGTACATTCAAATAAAAAAAGAAATTTGAGAAAATATTCAGTAGTTTTTCAAATAAAAAAGTTATTTGGCGGACCCTTTATGTAGGTGTTTGGTATGGGCATATAGCCTATTGTTATAATTTATCTGACATGTTTGAAGTTAAGTTTGAAATGAATGATGTTTTTCAATTTATTCCTTACCCTGCTCGGTGTCTCTCACTCTCTCTCTCTCACCTACTCTGTTGCTGTTGTACTCATTTATGTGTTATTCTTCATTAAATAATAACTGTATGTGGTTATTATTTTTTGTTTGTTTTTTACTCTTTGCCCCTCCATTATTTTCCAATACTTCCTTATATTACAACATATTAATGTTGTTGTTGCTGTTGTTTTTGTATTTATATTTTATTATTGTTATTTACAACGTCCCTGTAAATTATTGTTGCCGTTTGTTCTTTGTTATGGATGGTACTGCTTGCTTGCTTGGTTGTTTGGTTGGTTGGCTGGGTCCGTTTGTTTTATTCCGATGGGGTTTTTTCTGTTGTAATGATTGATCATTAAATCATCAATTTTTAGCACATTAAAGCCAAGCCGTAGAGTATCATACCGTACCCTACCATAGCTGGTGGCAGTTGTAAATTTCTAACAATTATTAGATTATTTACGCCGTCGCCGCTTTTTTTGTTTGTGTCTTTTTCATTTTAAATGCTTTAATTGTATGCAAATATTTGAAAAATGTTTTTCAAATATTTCCTCGTATTCAATTCGATTTAGTTTTTAAAGCATTTCACAAATATATTCTCATTTTGAAATTTTAATTGCATTTCTTTCTTGCCGTAACTAAAATCAAAATATTTCTATTATTTTAACGAAAAAAAAAAAAATAATTTCCAAATTATTAAATATAAAAAGTTACAGAAAATTCATGGGAAAATTATACAAATTGCATTCAATTATTGAGTGTTTTTAAGGTCATGAAAGGTGAAAATAATAAGAAATAATTCCAACTAATTGCAGGATCTTATTTTCTATACGGACTTGGTAAATAATTTTATGGCATTTATTCTTTTTTTTTCAAACGTCCCCGGCCTTACACTAACCCACCCTCACTCGACCGCGGAGGGCTCGTCCCCATTACGTAGGGACACGTACACACTACCGTCCGGACTGTAGCGGGTAAGGGAAAAGTAATGGCAACGAGAACATAATACAGCTACAGAACTTAATCACAAGCTGAATAAAGTAACAATAAACAGGAACTACCTATGACAAGAACGATAATACATTTTTATATAATAATTTACAAATTAATGCCAGCATATAAGCTACGTTTTATATTACAAACATTAAATTAAAATCAATAAAATCATAATATAAGTTAAAATCGTTACATAATCGACGAAAAGGAAAATTACATCCTTAATTCGTTCTATAAAAATCTAAAGAAAGAGGACGTTAGTGCCTTGAAAATCTTGCTGGAATACTGAAATTCAGGTTACAAAGCAGAAACTCAGAATCGATATCACCTTTAACCAGATTAAAAACAAAACAAACCCCTAAAACAGACCTTCTACGTTCTAAAGTTGGAAGTTTTATCAAACATAATCCAGCCTCAAATGACGGAAACCCATTGGCACAATCCCAGCCTAAGCCACGTAAACAGAATAATAAAAACTGCTTCTGCACAGACTCTTGAATCACTATGACAACGATAATATGGACTCCAATAATAGACGCATACTCCAAAATAGGTCTAACAATTGAAGTGTATAGCAGTCTTGTTATATAAGGATCAATGAATTCCCTAGCCCATCTTTTCACAAAACCAAGAACAGCCTGAGCCTTGCCTATCATACTAATATGATCAATAAAAGACAATTTCATATCCAATAATACTCCCAAATCAAGAAATGTAGTCACAGTTTCCAAAGGGCAAGAATTAATCACATATGTAAGTGGACGAAATTACGCCCCCGCGAGAGAAAACTATGCATTTACATTTCTTTCAAGTTAAGATCCATTAAATTAATTCTGCACCAAGTTACAAGCAAATCAATATTTCTTACATATGATTTCAGACATAAAACCACTAAGACCATTCGTTTAGATTTATTTTAAATCATTCAAAAATCTGGTTTTAACGCTGCAATTGTGTCTTGAATATTGGCTACCAATGCCTGAAGAGTTACTGCCTTGTCAGCATAAACTAATGCCTTAATAAAGCTCCAAAATAAATGTGTATTCCAGAGGCCATTAATTATACTTGTGGCATTTTCGTGCCATCAAATTCATTCTACCAATAAATCGATTGTTAAGTACGCTTAGAAGTTGCCGTAGTCTAGTAGGTAGTGTGTTGACTTATTAGACGTGAAGCCAGGGTTCGAGCCCCAGGCCAGACATCAAAGACAAAATACAAAAAGTATTTCTTCGGCGACTTCCTCTCAGCAGATTTCTGGAAAAAAAACTCCGAGAGCAAATAAAATTGCCATGAAAAAGTTTCTCAAAAATCTGTCGTTCGGAGTCGACTGTATAAAATTAACACAACAACTGAGAAACTAGGACGTTGTACAATGGGTCAATTCGACCTCCGGGTACTGTACTTGTCTTAATTGACAAGTACACGTCCTCTAACCTAACCTAACCTAACCTAAGTACGCTGTATGGCAAGTTTCGCTATCCTGTTTGAACCAACTATAACAATTCCCTCAGTAATACTCGCCATTCACCGTAACGTGCATAAATACATACATACATACATATATACATAGATACATACATACATACATAAGTCATTATAATCCTTTAGTCAGGATTACGACCTAGTTTCTCATACCACTTATGATGTGTGTTATACATGAATGGCGAGATCCACAGTTTAAGGTCGACTCCGAACGACAGATTTTTGAGAAAACTTTTCATGGCAGTTTTCTCTCTGTTGAGAGAAAGTTACAGAAGAAATAATTTTTTCATATCTCGTTATGTTGGAGATGCCTGTCCTGAGGTTTGAACCGAGACATCACTTTTAATAAGCCAACACACTGCCTACTAGACTACGCAGAATTGCCTTAATAAAGCTCAAAAAAAGTATGTATTCCATGAGGCCATGAATTGAATTTATGTCAAGAAAATGTTCATCAAAGTGAGTCTACAGTAAACCGGGTGTTATGCACGCCGAATGGCAAGTAACACTATCCTGTTTGAACCATTTGTCGTTACCGTTTAGCGGAATAGTTTATCCGGCCAGTTTGGACACACTGGACTGTCCACTAGCTTAAATCGTTAGAAATGTTATCGGAGATATTCCCAAATGGACTGGAGCAGTTTTTGTCATCTTATGATACACATTTGAACAAAGGATTCAGAAGCATAGATAGTCATACTCTCCTAATGATCCTCCCGCATTTGCTTCTATTCTCTAATAGACATTGAACTTTCCCCTGATACCCATACCTGCGATTTTGCTGCGCCTTACATATTATGAAGGCGTCTAAACTAAATAGCGTGAACATTTATCGTATTGTTCTGGATATTATGACACTTGCCTCTGCAGATACTGTTCTTTATACAAAGGAGTCCTGAACCTACACTGAGCGCCATAAGTGAGTCAACACTTTTGTTCTTAAGTATAAAAAAAGTTCCTTTATCATGAATTGTTGTTTTTGTTTTAACATTTTATAAACGTTTTTATTTTTGGAAATTTATTCGACTATTCTAATTTACTTTTCTCGCTATCCTAAGAAAATGAATTATTTCGGTGGTGTTTACTCACTTTTGGCGCTCAGTGTATATTATCAGTCGCAAATATAGGATTTTCGTGTACGCTCCTATTGATGCTGCATATAATGCACTGTAGTCGAGAACCGTCACCAATAGCCGACAAGAACCACCAGTATTCGACGTTACATACACGAAAGCACGATATATCCATTCCACCTTAACGTCAACTATTGCCAACTGCTGCTTAAGGTCTTTTGTCTCGTCAGTCATTAAGCAGAAGTACTTTTATTACCTGTGTTAAGTTATCATGTGAATGCACTTGCCAGCGAATGCTTTTCTCATCTTTTGGGCATGTATGCTCAGGAGCATGTATGTAAAGTCACCGTAGTCTAGTAGGTAGTGTGTTGGCTTATTAGACGTGAAGCCAGGGTTCGAGCCCCAGGCCAGACATCAAAACAAAATACAAACAGTATTTCTTCGGCGACTTTCTCTCAGCAGGATTTCTGGCAAAAACTCTGAGCGTTAAAATAAAATTGTCATGAAAAAGTTTCTCAAAAATCTGTCGTTCGGAGTCGACTTTAAACTGTAGGTCCCCGCCACTTATGTATAAAATTAACACACACAACATAAGTGGTGTGAGAAACTAGGTCGTAATCCTGACTGAAGGGTTGTAATGACCAATTATGTATGTATGATTAGGATTCACTTTCCCAGTAGATTGCAATGAGGGGTTTGAGCTACAATGTCTCTGCAAATGAGTTTCTTTTTCCTGCTTTTCCTTTATTTGTTTGCTCTTCATAGAAAACAATGTCAATATCCATGTCTAAATCCATGCTTCCTTAAATCTTCCAGCTAAAACACCCTTCCGTTCCAAATAGCGTTCAATATCTTCGCCATGGCATTGAGCGTAAAACCCCAAATAATCTTCTCAATTGAGTAAAACTGAAACTTGGTTTTTATTATGTTTAAACCAGTATTGGTATCTATTTGGCCAGTTTCTCTACCTATGTTACCTTTCCTTCGTTTTACAAAGAAATAAAACAGAAAAAAATTCTTAAAAATTGCAGTTTTTGAATAAGTTTTTCTGTCATTTGTCTGCACTTGTTTAATTCATTTAAAATAGTTTTTTTGCTTTACCAACAACATAAGAAAAAAAAAGAAACAACAACAATTAACACTCATACTAACTCATTGCACAACATACGTGAGGTAAGTAATCATGTTATGCTCATAAATTACTGAAACCACAGAGAGAGAACCGAAATAAAAACAAAAAAAACAAAATATGGCAGCTAAACAGTTATAAAATTGTTGTAAAAAAAAGTGAATCAAAACTTCTCTTACATACACATGCACACACACGCCCTCCTACATTCTTTTGTTTTGTATTTTAATGTATACACGTGTTCCTTTATGCTCTTCTTAATGATTATGAATGTGTTTGTATTCCATTTTGTTTTGTTTTTTTTGTTTGTAATTTGTATGCGAAAAATTATATTTTATTGTACAGTATGCAACAACAACTGCTGATCTAAGCAGCTTCATGGATATGCTAGAGTCATAGATTGTTACTACTCGGAAACCATTGTGCATATGGCCGCCTTTATGTGTCTGAACAGGTGCTTAGTAACCTATATTTCAATTAGAAACTACTGGAATGCAAGGACAGATTCTTTTACAAATTCTATGGAGATAGATATGAACGACACGAACTTAATTGGGAAAACAGGCTGTGGCTTGTACATCGATAACTTGGATATCAAAAAGTCTGTACTCTCTTGCACTCAGAATTCGTAGCTATCCTCATGGATATTGAACAACTGCTTACATACATAATAACGGGTGATTTTTTAGCTGTTATCTTTTTGGCAACACTGGTTTAAACAGCTCACACATGTTTCGTGTTTTGTTTCATTGTCAAACATCTTCAGTTTGGCCTGTAATTTAACCATGAATCGTCTTACAAACGAACAACGCTTGCAAAATCATTGAATTTTATTATCAAAATGCGTGCTCTGTTAATAAAGTTCATTGCGCGCTTCTTCCATTTTAGGGTCAGTTTAATCGACCCACTGAAGCGGCTATTCGGGCTATTGTGACTTAAATTTCGCACCAAATTTACATTGTTGGGGACATTAAACCACCAACACGCTTACGTAGAGTGCGAAGTGAAGAAAATATCGCAGCTGTATCGGCCGGCCAGTGTTAAGGATGACCATCAATTATCGATTCGTCGCCGTTCGCAGCGATGGGGCCTATGTTACTCAACAACGTGGAAAATTTTGCGGAAGAATTTAGGTGTGAAGCCTTTCAAAATACAGCTGGTGCAAGAATTGAAGCCGAACGACCTACCGCAACGCAGAATTTTTGGTGAATGGGCTTTTCGAAAGTTGGCCGAAGATCCACTTCTTTATCGAAAAATTGTGTTCAGCGACGAAGATCATTTTTGGCTCAATGGATACGTAAATAAGCAGAATTGTCGATTTAGGAGTGAACATCAGCCAGAAACATTGCAAATGCTACCAATGCATCCAGAAAAAGTCACAATTTGATGCGGTTTATGGGCTGGTGGCATCATTGGACCGTACTTCTTCAAAGATGCTGCGAATCGTGACGTAACTGTGAATGATGAGCGCTACCGTGAGATGATATCCAACTTTTTTTTTGTCCAAAATGCAAGATCATGACTTGCATGACATGTGGTTTCAACAAGACGGTGCCACATGCCACACAGCACGCGTAACAATGGACTTATTGAGAGGCGAGTTCGGTGAACATTTTATTTCACGTTCGGGACCGGTAATTGACCGCCTAGATTGTGGGATTTAACGCCTTTAGACTATTTTTTGTGGGGCTATGTTAAAGCTCATGCCTATACAGACAAGCCCGCTTCAATTGACGCATTGGAAGACAACATTGAAGTATTTATTCGTGAGATACCGGCCGAAATGTTGGAAAGAGTATGCCAAAATTGGACTAAGCGGTTGGACCATTTGCGGCGCAGTCGCGGTCAGCATTTGCATGAAATAATCTTCAAACATTAAATTATATGGACCGTACTATCGATTCAAATAAAGATTTCATGCATTTTTCTGAATTTTATGTGTTTTTTTTTTTTTTTGAAAAATTTTCCTATAGCTCTTGAAATATATCTTGAAATACCAATTATAAATAATTGGTCATTACAACCCTTCAGTTAGAATTAAGACCTAGCTACTCACACCACTTATGTTGTGTGAGTTAATTTTTAACATGAGTGGCGGATCTTACAGTTTAAAGTCGACTCCGAACGACAGATTTTTGGCAATGGCATGGCAATTTTCCGTTTACTCTCAGAGTTTTTGCCAGAAATCTACTGCCGGTTTAGGTCGGAGTGGTAACTCTGATATCACAAAGCTCACTTGAGCACGCATAGCGGCCCGTTGTGATGCCACGGGTGAACGCAATCCCTGTACTGACCAAGTTCCACCAAAATCAGGGAAGAGGTAGAAGTTGGTCAGCGCAAGGGCTGCACTGATGAAAGGAAGTCGCCGAAGAAATATTTTTTCATTTTCCGTTCAGTTGGAGATGACTGACCTGGAATTTGAACCGCGGCTTACGTCTAAGAAGCCTACTACTACCTACTAGACTACGGCGACTACAACTGCTTATTGACAGAATATTTCCTGACAATGAATGCCACAAATTTTTGCGAGAAGAGATGATATATGGGAAGGTCTCCATTTTTTGAGTTCCTATCTTGTCCCCGTAGTCTAGTAGGTAGTGTGTTGGCTTATTAGACGTAAAGCCAGGGTTCGAAGCCCAGGCCAGACATCAAAACAAAGTACAAAAAGTATTTCTTCGGCGACTTCCTCTCAGCAGATTTTTGGCAAAAACTCTGAGAGTAAATAAAATTGCCAAGAAAAGTTTCTCAAAAATCTGTCGTTCGGAGTCGACTTTAAACTGTAGGTCCCGCCGCCACTCATGTATGAAATTAACGACTGAAGGGTTGTAATGACTAATTAAGTAAGTAAGTATCAATTTTGCACTGAAATATTTGTTTCCAGGCTTCGATTGCAGTAAGAAGGCATAGGACAGTAGAGAATATACTCTACTCTTGCCCTAGAAGTCAACACTAAAATGTAGCGTCATCCTGTAGTCAGCCTAGAGTGACTTTACTTTGCTTGTTTTATTATATTTTGTCTCACTTTTTTTTAATTGTATTTGTTGTTGTTTTGTTTTTATAAAAGTATCATTAAATTTGCTCAACACTTGTTCTCTTATATTCTTGTACTGTACGGAGTCTGTATATGTCTATGTGTGTGTGTGTGGGTGTGTGTGTTTTTGCTAAGTGAGGGTGTATTTAACATTTTGTCGTGCTCTGCCTTTAATTTCAAACTACAATAAAACAAAACAACAACAACAACAACCAAACAAAAACCGTTTGCTTATAAACTCTCACACTTTATAACACTCTCTACCGCTCCCGTCCCTGCACTCTTGCACTCGCTCTCTCTCTCACTCTCTACCGCTCTCTCTTTGTGATTTCTTTATAAAATTCATACAACAAATGAGTGTTTATAACTGTGGTTTTATTTCAATGCATTTTATGTTAATGTACGGCAGTGAATAAGCATATATATGTATGTGTGTGTGTGTTTGTAAGCTCATATGTGTGAGTGTGAGTGTGTGCATCTGTATAAGTGCAATAGTAATCAGTATAGAGTTTAACCGCAAAGCACATGTTTCATTTACGTTTACCATAATCTTTGTACAACTCTTTAGCTGCTTGCACATACTTTTACATTTCTACTCTAATTTGTTTATAGGGTATACCCTATAGAGGATTATTTTTATAAATTTAATATATTTTTTCTCTGTAATAAAAAATGTTGTGGCTTCTTTCATAGAAATTCAGTATATGGTGTGTTATATAAGTTATCATAAAATAAAATCGCTTTATGTCTTACCCTTTATATGAATATTTGAGGGAAAAAACCAGATTCTTGTTACAGTAATTATCGTTTAGTTGTGGTTTCGTTTTAAGCAAAAAAAAAAAAAAAAAACAACAACAACAAAAAAGTGGCAAAATAAATGGAATATTTTTGTTCAAGAGGTTTTAAATTGAGGAAAAAAAAAGTTCTCTTTGAGTATAAAATTTAAATCTGCTCCACTACGTCTTCAAAATATTCTTCAAACCTTGCAGGATCATTAGATTTTAAAGAAAAGCTGTAAAGGAAACATATAAACTCAACATAAGAGAGAGGTAAAGATAGTTTAAGTCGGCGTAGTCTAGTAGGTAGTGTGTTAGCTTATTAGACGGAAAGCCAAAGTTCGAGCCCCAGGCTAGACATCAAAAACAAAATACAAAAAGTGTTTCGTCGGCGACTTCCTCTCAACAGATTTCGGGCAAAAAACTCTGAGAGTAAATAAAATTGCCATGAAAAGTTTCTCAAAAAAAATTCGTCGTTCGGAGTCCACTTTAAACCGTAGGTCCCGCCACTCATGGCTGAAATTAACCCACACAACATAAGTGGTGTGAGAAACTAGGTCGTAATCCTGTCTGAAGGGGTTGTTATAATCACTTATGTATGTATGTATGTAAAGATAGTTGAGACACCTCCACTTAGAGACTAGAAGTATAAGTTGAACAAACTAAATACAGTCTGCAATGGAATACATAGAAAGGGAAGAGAACCTACAACGTAAAGAACAGAAATCGGGAGCGGAAAAAACACGGAAAGGAAAACCGAGTCATATCCCAAGGAAGCTTATACCAGAGGTAAAACTCCCATTATCAGAAATACTGGCAGATGGCAACTCATTAAGCCTATTGAAGAAACCCTAGCCAGCAATCTTAGTCTAACTCCTCTGTACACCAGGACAGAAACATAAAATATGTTCGATGGTCTCTAGCTCCGATATGTTACTATAAGTCCTGCCGAATAAAGAAGTGAACCTTTTCTTTCACAACGATAATCTTCTCCTATTCTTTAGCAATTTCTTCTTTTCAATTATTTTTTGGCAAATACATTGACAGAGGATTGCTCAGAAGAAGTTGTCAAAAACAATAAAATCTTCATGTCTTCATAACAAATTTTTTATTACGATGACCCCCTACTCATGTAGTGTGCATTGTCTTGTAATTAGAGAAATAGGTTATGGAAAGAAGGATAGGGAGAGTAATGTTCTTGGACATGGAGATTTGAATATCTTTATATTATAAGACCTCTGCAGGAACGGAGTTCCACATTCGGATAACGCGACTAAGCGAAGGAATTCTGTATGCAATGCAGTGTGCTATCCACTGGCCAACCGATCGCAAATGGATGTGCTCTGCGAGAAAGACGATTTTGTTACCTATGAATATATGATCCCCGGGAACATAATTGGTCATTACAACCATTTAGTTAGGGTTACGACCTTGCTTCTCACATCACTTATGTTTTGTGCGTTAATTTTATACATGAGTGGTGGGACCTATAGTTTAAGGTCGACTTCGAACAACAGATTTTTGAGAAGCTTTTCTTGGTAATTTTATTTATTCTCAGAGTTTTTGCCAGAAATCTGCTGAGAGGAAGCCACCGATGTCTGACCTGGGATTTGACACGTGGCCTCACATATAAGACTAGACTACGGTGACTCGGAAACAAGTTCCCTTATTTGTCTCGAACAATATCCGTTGTAGTAGCGGTAGCGCAGTGAAACACAAACCACTTTGTGGAGATGTTCCAGAGAACCTATAGAGGTGGATGGGTTAGGTTAGGTTAGAGGAGGTGTACTTGTCAATTAAGATAAGTACAGTACCCGGAGGTCGAATTGACCCATTGTACAACGTCGTAGTTTCTCACACCACTTATGCTGTGTGTGTTCATTTTATACATGAGTGGTGGGACTTACAGTTTACAGACGACTCCGAACGATAGATTTTTTTGAGAAACCTTTTCAAGATAATCTGATTTACTCTCAGAGTTTATGCCAGAAATTTGATGAGAGGAAGCTTCTGCGACTTCCTCCTACTTCCTACTTTTTGTATTTTGTCTTGATGTCTGGCCTGGGTCTCGAACCCTGGCTTTGCGTCTAATAAGCCAACACACTTTCTACTAAACTACGGCGACTTCTATAGAGGTGGATACCCTACCATTAATTATTAAAGAGCACCTTCGTCCTCTCCTGTATGCGCTCGAAAAGCCTAACAATAGCCTCTAAAGACCAGTCCATACATGAGAGTTGTATTCCTATCTCGGCCGGATGTAAGTGTTGTAAGGAAGTATGAAGATAAGATGAAGTTCTTAAGAAAATGAGGCACTGGAATGCTTCTTTCTACACTTGAAGAGTGTGCTGGTTTCGGCCCGGAACATAAAGAGCTTTTAATCCCCTAATATATACGCTACTTAAAGCTGCAGATGATACAATGAAAATGAAGTTGATGGTATAAGGGATGGAATGATTTCAATCAGGAATCGTGGGCGCTTTCGAGCTTTCGACAACCTAGCTCCACGGGGTACATGTTTGGCTGACAGTGCACACATAGTGTTACGACAGGTACCTTTAAAGGAGCCCTATTGAACTACGCTTAAAGCGTCTGCGATTAAAAATACTTATATACATAATTGGTCATTACAACCCTTCAGTCAGGATTACGACCTGATTTCTCACACCATGGTGGGACCTACAGTTTAAAGTCGACTCCGAGCGACAGATTTTTGAGAAACATTTCATGGCAATTTTTTATTTACTCTCAGAATTTTTGCCAAAAATCTACTGAGAGGAAGTCGTAGAAGAAATACTTTTTGTATTTTGTTTTGATGACTGGCCTGGCGCTCGAACCCTGGCTTTACATCTAATAAGCCAACATACTACCCACTAGACTACGGCGACTTCAAATGAAATGACTAAAAATGAGATTTTTAAAACGAGATTCTATTTTCAAATAAAAGTTGCTTAGAAAACATCACTTTATTTGAATTTAATCGAATTCTACTTTTAAAAATTAAAAACATGAATAATTACGTATGTAATGTTGTAAAATAAGGTCATATACCACGTACGTATGAGTAATAAATTTTACCAAAGAAAATATGAATCATACGCATCATAGTACTTTAGCCTGGAAAGCCTATAAGAATCACGTATGAGTCAGACTGAAATGGTTTCAATTAAATATTGCTCATGTGTCCTTGGGGTAAAGTAAATAATTTATTTTGTTATTAAAAAAATATTATTTTTTTTATTGTTTTTTTTATTTTGTATTTCAAATAGAATTTCTTTAGTCATCCATTATGTGCAAGAGGCTATACCATCTCAGCACTATAAATTGTTTCTTTACTTCTTATTTTTTATGTGTATAGCATCAGCCTCTTGCTTCTACTCTTCGAACATTTTCTGAATGTTTTTTAAAATATTTTTTCAAAAAAAAATTTTAAAATTTTCTGAAAGAAACTCTAGGCATTTATTGTGTTTCACTTGCTGCATTTGTTGCATTGCACTTTTAAGACTTCTATGCTAATTAAAACTGTGTGTTGCAATATTTCCTTCTCTGTAATCAGAGTTTTTTTTTCTTTTTCTTTTTGCCAAACTTTCTAAGCCAGTTTTCCTAAAGGCCAAAAGCAAAAGAAGCTGCAACAGTAGTAAGAGCTGCAAGCTCCATTGCATTTGAATTTATGAAACTATGTATGCATCTATGAAATATCGTTTTTAATTACATTTACTTCCATAATTAAATAGTTTTTCTTTTAAAAACAAAAATAAATATAAAAAATTTTAAATTTATTTAAATTGAATACAAAGATTTTTGTGGTTTCTTTAACTGCAAGCAAAAGAAGGAAAATTTCATTGAAATTTCTATTGAATATTCAAGAATAATTTTTTTTTAATTTTTCCTCTTTTGAACTTTGATTTCATTTATTCATTTAAATAATTATTTTATTAAAGGTTTCTGGTTTAAATATTTTGCATTCATTTTAAATAAAAATAGAAAAGATTTCTTGTGGTTTTAATTTTTTTCAAAAAAACTTTATGAAAATTTTGTATAACCTCAACATAATATAGCCGAGACAAGAACCAATCATATTTTAAATTAAAATTGTAAAATTGTACCAGCCGTAGTCTAGTAGGTAGTGTGTTGGCTTATTAGATGTAACGCCCGGGTTCGTATTAGAGGTCAGCAATGAGTATTCAAAACGATGAGTAGATTCCAATCATACTTATAATTTCTGATACTTATACGCATTCATACTTATTTTAATGTCATACTCATACTACTCATGTTCAAAGTTTGAAATACTCATGGTACACGACTCATCGTATACACGAATCACAAAATAAGTATGAATCGCGTACAAACACTACAATACTCACTAGAAAGTTGTGTGTTTGCTTTGATTGCTGTCTTTGTCTTTCCTGTTTATGTGTCTTTCTTCTTTCTTTGTAAATGCAACAACAACTAAGACTGTAAATTTTGATGAATGATTCGAAACACTCGTATCATTTATAAGTATTCGAAGTATTTTTCTAAATTTATGAATCTGAATGAGTAGGCGTATGAATCAAACATATTTCGAATGTTATGAGTTTAATGTCAACGTCGTACTCATACTCATTGCAACTTGTACTTATAAATCAATGCTGTACTGACAACCAATGAATCAGAGGAGTTGGATTTCAATACTGTTGACTCACACATACTCAAAATTTCATGAGTGCTTATGAGTAGCGAAAAAGCGATTCATTGCAGATCTCTGGTAGGTAGTGTGTTGGCTTATTAGACGTAAAGCCCGGGTTCGTATTCCAGGTCAGACATCAAAATGAAATATGAAAAAAAAATATTTCTTCAGCGACTTCCTCTCAGCAGATTTCTGGCAAAAACTCTGAGCGTTAAAATAAAAATTGCCATGAAAAGTTTCTCAAAAAATTCTGTCTATCGGAGTCGAATTTAAGCTGTAGATCCCGCTACTCACGTATAAAAAATTAACACACACAACATAAGTGGTGTGAGAACCTACGCCTTAATCCTGATTAAAGGGTTGTAATGGCCAATTATGTATGTATCTATGTATGTATGTTCGTTTAAAGTGTGGACAACAATATAATACTTTTTTCTTACATTTGAAATGGGCTTTAAAAAACCCAAAAAAAATGCCTTCAGTTTAGAACTGCTAGACTTTTGGAACAAAATGTTTTTCAATCTATTTCTTTTGAAGCCGCCGTAGTCTTGTAATTGGTTCAAACAGGATAGCGCGATTAGCCATACAATGTGCATAATAATCGATTTATTTTGGAATCATTTTGATGCGAAGTTTCTTGCCGCAAATGCAATTCATGGCCTATGGAATGCAAATTTTTTTTGGAGCCTTATTAAGGCAAGTCGCTGGAGCCTAATGGGTAGTATGTTGGCTTATTAGACGTGAGGTCTCGGTTCAAACCCCAACAAAACGATATATGAAGCAAATATTTCTTCGGTGACTTCCCCTCAGCAGACTTCTGGCAAAAACTCTGTGAATAAAATAGAAATTGCCATGAAAAGTTTCTCAAAAATCTGTCTTTCAGAGTTGACTTTAGACTATAGGGCCCGCCACTCATGTATAAAATTAACACACACAACATCTCAGTACTTTTCTCTCGAACACTCTCAAGGCCGCTGCATCTGTACTTAATAGGGTCCATGCCTCTGCGCCATAAAGAAGCACGGGTAGGATGAGTGTCTTGTAAAGTGTTAGTTTTGTCGCACGAGAGAGGTCTCTGCTACTCAGTTGCATATTGAGACCATAGTAGCACCTGTTGGCAAGAGTGATCCTACGCTTGATCTCCAGACTGACTTCATTTCTGGTGGTAACGGCGAAGCCTAGATAAATAAATTCCTTTAGTATATAGAAAGTATAGTTATCGGCCGTTATCTGAGATCCAGTACGTTGCACGTCTCTACTTGGCGATAATATATACTTTATTTTGCCCTCATTTACTGCCAGATCCATCTTACTAGACTCCCGTTCAATAGCACTAAAGGCAGCAGTAACATCTCGCTTGGTACGCCCTATGATGTCAATGTCGTCAGCGTACGCAAGCAACCGGACACTTTTTTGAGAAATAGTGCCATTGCGATGCACTCCCGCCTTTCGCAGAACACACTCCATGACGAAGTTGAAGAGGTCGCATGATAAGGGGTCGCCTTGTCTGAAACCTCGCACGGTACCAAAAGGTTCGGAGAGGTCCTTTCCTACCTTGACGGAGCTGCAGGAATTGCTCAACGTCATTCTGCATAGCCTTATCAGCTTCGCAGGTATACCGAGCTCAAACATTGCGGCAAAAACACGATCCCTGATGGGGCTATCGAAGGCAGCCTTATAGTCGACAAAAAGATGGTGTGTGTCGACTTGCTTTTCGTGGGTCGTCATACATTAGACAATCCAGAAATAACCACGCTTCAAAACCCTGGGCAGATATCTCCAATAAAACGCAATATGAAGAAATGTTTCGCCGGCGACATCCTCCCTGCAGATTTCTGGCAAAAAGTCGAAGAGTAATTAAAATTCCCATGAAAATGTTTCTCAAAAAATCTGTCGTTTGGAGTATACTTTAAACTGCAGGTCCCACCACTCATGTATATATAAGTGGTATGAGAAGCTAAGTCGTAATCCTGGTGTTGTTATGGCCAATAGTGTTTGTAATAATTGTTCGCTGTGCCCTTTAAATTATTGTGCAGGCCTTTTACAGACGTATGTTACTATCAATAGAAAGAAAAGAAAACTCCTTCAAATTCTTAACCTTTTGCTGCATGTCGTAAAAGAAAATAAAATTTTGTCTGTAGTAGTGTGGTCGGCACTGACTCATTCATTCATATACTTGCACCATTTGTTAAACTGTATGTGTTCACATTTGTGTTTAACCAGTGATCTATATTTGCTTTACTGTGTGGTTGACAAAATCTCTAACTCTTGCTCTCTATCTCTCTTCCTCCACCAAATTCTATGAAATTGTTCGTTATTTTCTGTGTTCGTTTTTGTAATCATTCGGTATCTGTTTACAGTTGTTGTTGTAGTGCTGCTGGTGGTTATATTTTAATATCGCATAAATAGACAATTTTTGTTGTCATTATTTTATAACTCACTCTTGCTCTCGTTCTCTCTCTGTCTAACTGTGTAATGACTTAGTAGGGACATTTAAATATTAAACTGCCTGTGCCTGAGGTGTCTGTGTATGTGTTTCTCTATGTGGATTGTTATTTTACTTGCGTTTATTATTGTTTATTTTGCTTTGGTTGTTTATTTTATTATTTTTGTTGTTGCATTTAATACTCTTCCTTTTTTGGGGGATTTCTGTGTAAATTTTTTTAATAATTTTTTGTTGTTGTTTTTGCTATTTTTTGCTATTTTTTGCTATGCTACTGATAATGAATTTTAATATTTGAATTGGTTTTTCAGCTGGCAACCACCAACTCTCGGTCATTGGAGTAGTTGTGGTTGTTATTGCAAAATGTGTGCGTGTGTGTGGTTTTAATTATTAAAATAGCAAATGTGTGAACAATTTACAAGAACAACAATAGCAAAAAAAATTTATATAATAAAAATTTTTAATAATAATGTAGCATGAATATGCGAGAAAAAAAAGCAAGTTAGGGATTAAGGTTGCATTTCACTACAAAAAAAGAGAAGAACAAATTAAATTTAGATGTTAAGATTTGAATGAGAGAAGAAAAATTATCTTACGGGAAACGAAAACGGGCGTGGATCACACTTCTGATGGAAAATGTAATTTGTCAAGGTACTCTGATTGTATTTACAAAGAATTTTATTAAAAACAGACTGAATTTAGAGTCTATAACTCTTGCAGGCGTGATAGAAACAGGCATTTGTAATATAAATGAGATATCAGTAGTGGGGGGATCCCCCATTATTTTATATTTGTTCACGCTAAGCGTTTGTCTTAAAGGCAGTACCTAATTACTTAATAAAGATTATCGAGGAATGAATTGAAATGGCATTTGTCGCACACACTTCAACAGAATTCTGTGAGCAACAAGATTTCCCTTGGAGCTAGTGTACGGCAAGAATGCGTTTAATCTTCGCTACTTTTTAAAATAGTTTATGATGCTCCCCTTTAACTTTAAAGGGCATCTGTATAATGTCTCCTTTAAGCCTATTAAATACATACACAATTGGTCATTACGATGTTTTTGTCAGGATTACAATCTAGCTTCTCACAGTACTTACATATGTTGTGTGTTAATTTTATACATGAGTGGCGGACCTTACAGTTTAAAGTCGACTACGATCAATAGATTTTTTGAGAAACTTTTCATAGCAATTTTATTTGCTCCCAGAGTTTTTGCCAGAAATCTGTAGAGAGGAAGTCACCAATGTCTGATCTGGGGTTTGAACCGTGGCCTCACGTCTAATAAACCAACACTCTACCTACTAAACAACGGCGACTACCTCTCTTACGCTGTACAAATATCTCAATACGATAATCCAATGCTGATGATTATCACGACTAATGACTTTATCGTCGTTCCTTTATTTCTTCGTGTTTCAATTAAATATTGTGGCTGCTGTAGTAAACAAATTTAGGTTCTAGGATAGTGAACCTAAGGCTGATCATTATCCTCCAAGACATATAGGGACTTCTGAAGCTTAGCAGTTTAAGCTACGCCTGCCAATTTGGTTGTCAATTGTTAAATCTACTTTGCCCCTGATAAATTGTGTACATTCCATGTACTGATCTATAAATCCTAGTCCTCTGTTCATATGCGGGGGTGAGTTTTTTTTACCGCATAGCAATTTTTGCTACTGTTTAGTTACAGGCCCATCGCATCCACCGTTTTTAATTATCTTAAGGAATCTCATAGCCCTGTCGGCTCTCTAAATATGTCGTATGTGAAAGTACCCCAAGGGACACCACGGGGAGAGTGAGAATTTACCCTTCATCTGCCATAAATTGTTTTTTTTTTAGTATTTGGTTGACTTTAAATAATTAAAAAAATATTATACTCCTTAGCTTATGTTAAACAGTTCCTGTTCTTTATAATTTACACAATCATTTACACAATTATCCCTCCATTGATTTCCATTTATTATGCCCCACCCGCCCTAATTTGGCCTATTTTAATAGGCAAATCAATTAAATGCTTTTGAGGGCATTTTAAGCGTCATTTAAGGAAATTTAAAATTCAAAGAGAATTTCTAAAAGGCAGTTAAATATGGCGGCTTTTACCACCTAAAGTGAATTAAATTTAAAAATTCTCTTTACAATGCAAAATTGTAGCATAGTTTTAGGCTTAGATTAAAGGCTAAAAAGGACATGGACTTTGTGAAAATTACCAGAAGCAATTATATGCGATTAGGTTTAGCGTGGGCTAACACTGGTTATAAATGTATTGTAAATGCTTAAGAATTTTAAGAAATTTTTATTTTGAAAATTTTGTATTTTTAAGGGACACCCTTATTTATTTTCATAACCCTGAGTTTACATGCCGGTTTTTTTTAACTTTTTTTTTTGCTTTTCAGCCTTTAATTATGTGTGTATTCTTAAGGACTTCTTTTTGCTAAAGCTTAAGTCCTTATTTTCAAATTTTCTGCTCTTCTACTTATTATTACTTTTACCCTCCCTCTCTCTCTCCCTTGAGCTCTTTCTTCCTCTCTGTTTTTGGGTATCAAATCAACAAAGATTTTCAGCTTTGTTACCTTCTCTGCTGCTCTAATGTTTTATTTTCAAATATTAAAGCTTTTCTAAATCTGTATGTGTTAGTCATTAGTATAGATTCACGTACATATGTATGTGTATGTGTGTGTGCGTAACATTTGAGGTTTATGGTTTCTTGTGGTTTTTCTCTCTTAATACCCTACACCAGTAAAAGCGGTAAGAACTTTGCATACCAATCTAAAGATTCCAAAGCGAACTTGGTAATTAAACTCGTATCAGTCCTGCTTAAAATCTTATGGAGTCACACAACAGTACTCTCTCATATAAGGGAAGCATATCCTCTATTCATATATGGCCATTATAAAGCATCCAACAGCCTGCTTGGCTCCATGAAATCGTATTATTTTTACTTGATTTTCTTTTGATTTTCGTCTGAATTTTTTTGCCTTCCTTGTTGTTGTATTCCAGGGCGTAATTACAAAATAATTGCTGTGTGAAGTCTGTAAATCTAAAGGATTTTCTGGCATTACGAAGTGGCTGCAAAAACCACCAAATTTTCTGTTTTTGTTTGTGCTGTTGTTTGTTTGAAAGGCAACGAATATTAACGAAAATTACAATTTGAAAATGAAAATTCTAATCTTTTTCGGGTTTTTCAACATAAAAAGAACAAGAAATTATTATTAAAATATTTATAAAATTCTTCTTCTTTGTCTTCCTCTTTATTGCTTCACAAAGGTTTAAACAGCTTAAAATGTAATCAAAAATAAGTAATTTGTACGAGGTGCCTGCCTCTCTCTTTGGTTGTGCCATTAAGTGCCTCCACATTTCTTTAGCAATTAATGAAGGAAATATGATCCTATTTAAGCAGGGTCAATCGAGAGAATTTTTTTTCTCAAGATTGCTTAGAAATAGTTGCTGGGCTAAGCCTTCAGCTGGCCTCTGGCAAAAATTTGGGATACAATAAAAAGAACTATTAAAATGCACCCCTTTTAATATTTTAATATTTTCATAACAGAGCTCTGAATAATGTAAAGGGTCCGCCAAATAGCTTTTTTTTTGAGAATGCTTTAAAAAAAACTACTGGAATATTTTCTCAAATTTCTTTTTTTATTTGAAAGTACAATCCTTCCGGTTAATAATGGAAAATAATTTCATTCAAATGGCTGCCTCGGCTTGGCGGACCCTTTACAAGTCCATTGGCACGAATGGCACGTATGCCCTCTCCAAAGAATTTATCTATCAACTTGCCATAAGTTAGAATGGATCTGGTGTCACCATAACACCTAAAGCTGACACATACTACAGTTGCCACTGTACAAGACATAAGTTGCGGATAAGATGTTATCACCTATCAAAGTATGAAAATCCCTGTTGTAGGATCCAATCATTAAAAATACATTTTTTAAAAGTGCTTTCTCTAGTCAATACATTTTCATTAAAAAATATTCAATAATCATTCAATTTTATGTTATCGATAAATTTCTTTTTATCAATATTTAAAGTTATCGATAATTTTTTTATTTTATTTTAAAAGAAGTGTAAAGCAATTCATAGTTTTTATTACGAAAACATTGAATAAGCAAACATTTTTATCGATTAATTCTTAATAGATCTTAGTAATCGACAATTTTTTTCAGAAAATATTTTTAATAATAATATTTTTCTCTAAAATTTCACTAAAAAAGCTATCTATAAGCTTTATTTTGTCGATTACTTATTGGTTTTGATAAATTGCTTTTAATCGATAAATTGCTTTTAATCAGCATTTTAGTTATCGATAAATTATTAATATTAAATTTATTTTAAAAGAACTTTATAGCGTTTAAGTTTTTTATTACGAAAAAATCAAAATAATGGAGTTTTATCGATAACTTCTTAATAGATCTTAGTTATCGATAATTTTTTCTTTTAAAAATTTTTTTTGGAATAATTTTTGCCTCTAAAGTTTCATTAAGAAAGGGATATCGTTTTTTATTTTCAGTAAATTTCTATGATCTATAAGCTTTTTGTTATCGATTACTTATTGGTTTTGAAGATTTTTAGTTATTATTTTATTATATTGTTTCATTAGAAATCGTACAGTTATCGCTAAAATTTGAATGAAAGAAAAAAATTTGTGCAACCCTTGCGCTAACCAACTTCTTCCTTTTCCCTGATTTTGGTGGAACTTGGTTAGTACAGGGACTGCGTTCACCCGTGGCATCACAACGGATCGCTATGCGTGCTCAAGTGAACTTTGTGATATCAGAGCTACCACTCCGACCTAACCTATTTTATATTTAATGGTAAATATTTTTTAAGCAAATTTCAAGTTATCGATAAACTGGTATTAAAGAAAATTTTTAGCAATCGGGGAATCTTTACTAAGCGATATATTTTCCATTTGGGAAAGTTATCAGCCAGCGACCATTTTCAATTAAGAAAATTAGCAGCTATCTTACACTTATAACTTACTGAAGAAAATTCGGTTATCGATATATTTTAGATTTTAATATTTAGTTATCGATAAAATTTCCTTAACAAAATGTTAAAACAAGAACTTTTGCATTTCTACAATATTGTTACCTAACAGTCCAGCAACCATATTCAATGACTATGCATTTCTTTCATTTTGTATGTGTCCCCTAACTCCTTAGCTTAGACGAACAAAAATTGTGACTTGTCCTTACCCCACCAGGCTTTATTAAGGCTTTTAAAAATTTGTTGTTTCATTTCATAATTATAAACGAAGTTTTATTTTTATTTTTCAATTTTGAATTATAAATAATAGCAGTTTATTATGTATAATTTAAAGGCTATAAATAAATAAAAAAATCACGTGCATATTTCTAGGCTCTTAAGTAAATAAAAATAAAGTATAAATCATAACTACACTTGAGCCTTAGATTTAATTACGGTTGTAGAAATAAACTTTGAAAAATGTCAGACCGAAAATCACGAAAGAGTGTTCCCAAACAACCGGTAATTAAAAGTCAAAGCAAAGAAAAAGGAAATCTAATGATTTAATTGTTTATAGCATAGCATAAGGCGTAATGAAATTAGATTTTTATACATGCCTTTGCTTTTTAATTGTTTAGATTTTTATAATATGTTATTAAAGTATGAAATGAATTTTAGGAAATAATTAAAGCCAATCATAAGGCTCACGAACAGAATTAAAGGAATTTCTAGAGACCATTTTTAGGCTGTAATTAAATAAAAAAAGAGGGTTTTATTATGTTGAACACATTAAATTTTAATAGGTTATATTGAAATTTAACAAATATGTGCAGTTTTAAATCATATTTTAATGGATTTCCTGCCTGTTAATATGCCATAGTTACGCAGGTTATTGTCTGGCTATTATCTGCTGCTGTTTATTGTATTACAGAATATAAGCTTTTTTTCCCAGAATCTTTTAACACAGCATGAAATCAAAAGAGCTGAATGAGACAATGACAATATACGACGATAATAATACATAATAATAATGATGGAGGAGAAGACATAAATTACATGTTTTTGTATTATAAACTCATCAACGTTCTAATAATAAAAATAAATTGTCTTCCATATCATGTGTTTGTATCGAAAATCTCAGGAAAATTCTCAGAACTGGCTCCTATAATAAGATAAAAAAAGTCATCAATATTATCATTAACGTCATTGCCTGCTATCCTGCTTTACATTGCTGCCTTGCTATGGCTTTCATATGACAAAGATGGTAGCATTTTTACTGCTTGTACTCCCTTGTTAAAATATTATATTGAAACGGCAGGAGGGGGAGCAGAAAATCCTATTAAAGGTGTTATAAGAAAATCGAAGGAAAATTTAATTATTTTTTTCATTATAATAAATTCATTGTGAACTTAAAGAAATAAAAAGAAGTCTAATAAAATTAAAAATTATATTTAAAAATATTTGCCTGAATATAGGCAATAGAAATTGTTTATTTATGTCAGCCTCGAAATAGGCTACAGATTTTATATATTTTCTTAAATGTTTGAAATTTGTTTCCATACAATTTTAAGTACGTATTTAAGTAAATACAATAAGGTTTCAAAAAAATTAATTTTTAAAGCCCTTAAATTAGGCAACAAATTTTTAATAAAAAATAAAATTTAAGATTTATTTAAGGTGGTTTATTATTTACAATAATTTACAATAAGATGCCTTGCTATGGCTTTCATATGACAATGATGGTGGCTTTTCTACTGCTTGTACTCCCTTGTTCAAAATATTATATTGAAACGGTAGGAGGGGGAGCAGAAAATCCTATTAAAGGTGTTATAAGAAAATCGAAGCAAAATTTAATTATTTTTTTCATTATAATATATTCATTGTGAACTTAAAAAAATAAAAAGAATTCTAATAAAATTAAAAAAATTATTTAAAAATATTTGCCTGAATATAGGCAATAAAATTTGCTTATTTATGTCAGCCTCGAAATAGGCTACGGATTTTATATATTTTCTTAAATGTTTCAAATTTGTTTCCATTTAATTTTAAGTATGTATTTAAGTATAATAACATTTCAAAAAAAAATTAATTTAAAATCCCTTAAAGTAGGCAACAAATTTTTAATAAAAACATTAAATTTAAGATTTTTAAGGAGCTTTATTATTTACAATAATTTATAATAAGATGCCTTATTAAGAACTTGGAGATAGCGTAACTCATGTGTCTAAGACAGTAGAAGACTCCTTCATTTGTAGAGGCTTCTGGAATCCTTTGAACTCAGATGAAGTCATAATTTAGTGAAATGGGCACATTAGTGCACTTAAAATCAAAATTACTAATCTCTAGAATAGCTCAAAACTAATGGGCAGAAATTCAAGACGAAACGTTCAGAATGCAATACAGAAAAAAGTCTTTTGTAAAGAGTATCTGCTCCCAAGAATAATATTCCATTTGTCCGGACACATTGCGAACTTATCTCAAACAAAATAAATAAATTATTTAAATTAAATTAAATCAACAAACGATAATAAATAATTCAGTTGGAAAGACAACAGGAAGTATTTCAAATGCTTCCATTTCATTTCAAGAGGCTTCATTGAAAAAAACAATCAATCGACCCCTTGACTTATACTTTAAATAGTTTCATTATTACCACTGAATACCACAACCACACTATAAAATATTCAGCAAAAAAACAACACAACAACAGTGATAATATATTATCATGCCTTAAGGTATTCATTAAAAAAATTCAATTAACTCAAGCCTTAAGGTAGACAGCAATAATTATCATTTTTCTGTTGTTGTTAATATTGACTTATACCACGAAATAATTTAATCCCCCTAAGTATACTGTACAGAAAACCACAAAAGAACAGCAATTATCATTAATATTTATAAAATTTAAATTAAATGCCTTTAAATATGCACCATAAAGAGACATTTTTTCTTCTTCCCCTTATGGGTGTATTGATACAATTCTGTGTGTATATAGGGAATTTGCAATTACCTGAAAGTATACTATAGAAAAATCGGAAATACTTTAATTAAAAAAAAATTAAATTTATTAATTTTCTTGTTTAATTTGGAACTCAATTTAGAAAAATTAAACATTGTCTTTTACAACAAAATTCATTGGAAAAATACTATAAATTCTGCTTTGAAATTGACAGTAAAATGAAATTTTTAAAAGCCTATTATAAGGCTTTTCATATCAATATTTGTTGCTGCCTATATAAAGGCTGATTTTTTTTTTATAAATTTTTAATTAAATTTTATTTCCGTATTGCAATTAAAATATTTTTATTTTTATTGCCTGTTAAAGACATGCTATGGCGTTTATTACTCTGAAGTTGAATAAATTTTCTTTACCCACCATGGCGTCAATGATAACGATGATGATGATTATGATGATGATGATGTCATTTCTAATGTGTCAATTAAAATTTATGATTTTTTAATTATTTTTCAATATCAATTCTCTTGTCTTTATTACAACATGTGTGGGTTTTTCATATGCATAATAAGTGTATGAATAATTAAAAAAATATCAGTTTTAAATTATTAAATTTATCCATCGATTATAATTAATTCATTTCAAATGACAGTGATTTTTATCTTGTAAAACAATTACAAAAATCATAAACTAGATGGATAAGATTGTTGGGTAGATAGATAGAGACAGAGAGAGGCTCCCAAACACTTGCTCCAACTTAAGATCAGCATTTGTTAAGTTTATTTATGTATTCGAGGGGGAAATTGGAAATTCATTCAACTGAACTTGATTTCTTATGGTACCTTTGGGACTGAAAGAGAATAGCGAACGGTGAAGCGCAGGACGCTACTGATACCTTTCCGTAGTTAGAGGAAGTGTTGCATATATTCAAGGAATTATGTAGGAAACTTAAGTTTGAAATTATTTCTTCCATTACAGCTTTAAACATGTTTAGGAAACTTGCAAGCAAGGCGAACACAGTTGAAACCATAATTTCAGCACCAAAATCAACCTACACGAACGTACATTAGCTTCTAATGGTGGCTCTGATTTGAAGCAGGGATACATTTGCATTCCTGCTGAGTTATTACTTTCGTTAGGCCTTACCGTATTAGGCCTACAATACATACATAATTGGTGATTACAACCCTGCAGTCAGGATTACGTCCTAGTTTCTCACATCATTAATTTGTGTGTGTTAATTTTATACATGAGTGGTGGGACTTACAGTTTGAAATCGCCTCCAAATGACAGATTTTTGAGCAACTTTTCAAGGCAATTTTATTTGCTATCAGAGTTCTTTTTTTTTCAGAAATCTGCTGAGAGGGAGTTGTCGAAGAAATATTTTCTTAATATTTTCGTTTTGGTGTATGGCTTGGGGTTTGAACCGTGACCTTACGTCCAATAAGCCAACACTCTACCTTCTAGACAACGGCAACTTCTTCGATTTAGGACAGAGTTCTGCAACAAAGAGATTTATTTGCTCGAAGTTGGCAGAAAAGTCAGTTAAAGTTGACAGAAAATTAGAATATAAGTACCTCTCCCTCATCACAACGTCATTCACATTACGTGAAAGTTAATGCTCTGCTCAGATACGAAGTTTCTGCGGCGGCCTTTCGAAGAATTAACAACTTCACTTAGTTTTTGCCACATCATCCAAGATATTTAGGATTTAGCATTGTTATGATAGAACGCGACACTTTTTCTGATTATCAATTCTGGCCATTTTAATTCAAGTGAATCTAGTAGGTAGTGTGTTGGCTTGTTGGGCGTGAGACCACGGTTCAAACTCCAGGTCAGACATCTCGAACATAACAAAATATGAAAAAATATTTCCACCGCGGCTTCCCCTCAGCAAATTTCTAACAAAAACTCCGAAAGTAAATAAAATTGCAATGAAAAGTTTCGTAAAAATCTATCGTTCGGAATCGACTTGCAACTGTAGGTGCCGCCAGTCATGTATAAAATTAACACACACAACATAAGTGGTATGAGAGACTAGGTCGTCATTGCCACCTTCTGCAAAGTTTTGCCTTTCTTCTCTAATGATCTTTTAAACTTTGATTATCAAGCGTGATTTATTTTTTAGTGTCCGTAATCCTAATCTGACACGTAATTCGATTTTGTTTTGTTTCAGCAGTGAATTTGAAATGAGAATACGGTCTCGTAAATTATTCAGTGTTACCCCAGAGTCGAGTTTCTTTGTGTGCACATCTGTTTTCAAATATTTGATAATTTTTTGGTGATTAATGTCTAGTTCCCTAGCAATGTTCCAATGTCCTCTTTTAATTTTTTCGCAATTTTATTGACTTTTTTGTTGATGTGTGTGAAGATAAATTTGAATTTATAAACCAAAGACGCAAACCCAGACTTTTAGCAGCGCTACAGGGTAAAGTTTGCTATTAATAGAGTACTGTTAACTGTTTAACAGTGGCAATAGTAGACTTTTATTCTACTTTGCGATTGTTTCAGACTATTGACATAAAATATAATTCTCATTATGATCATTATTTGTGAACAAAAGTGTTGGAATGTAAAGGATACTTGGTGGGGGTAGAAGACGGAATTATTTCAGCTATCCCACTACCACCGGTCGAAAGAGGACCTTCTGGACTACAATTTGCATATAGTCTATATGGTGTACTAATGGGTGATTTTTTAGCTTTTAACTTTTTGGCAACACTGGTTTAAACAGCTCACGCACGTTTCGTGTTTTGTTTCACTGTCAAACATCTTCAGTTTGTTGTATAATTTAACCATGAATCGTCTTACAAACGAACAACGCTTGCAAATCATTGAATTTTATTATCAAAATGCGTCCTCTGTTAAGAAAGTTCATCACGGGCTTCTTCCATTTTATGGTCAGTTTAATCGACCCACTGAAGCGGCTATTCGGGCTATCGTGACTAAATTTCGCATCAAATTTACATTGTTGGGGACATTAAACCACCAACACGCTTACGTAGAGTGCGAACTGAAGAAAATATCGCAGCTGTATCGGCCGGCCAGTGTTAATGATGACCATCAATTATCGATTCGTCGCCGTTCGCAGCAATTGGGCCTCAGTTACTCCATAACGTGGAAAATTTTGCGGAAGCCTTTCAAAATACAGCTGGTGCAAGAATTGAAGCCGAACGACCTACCGCAACGCAGAATTTTTAGTGAATGGGCTCGTGGAAAGTTGGCCGAAGATCCACTTCTTTATCGAAAAATTGTGTTCAGCGACGAAGCTCATTTTTGGCTCAATGGATACGTAAATAAGCAGAATTGTCGATTTTGGAGTGAAGATCAGCCAGAAGCATTGCCAAAGCTACCAATACATCCAGAAAAGTCATAGTTTGATGCGGTTTATGGGCTGGTGGCATCATTGGACCGTACTTCTTCAAAGATGCTGGGAATCGTAACGTAACTGTGAATGGTGAGCGCTACCATGAGATGATGTCCAACTTTTGTTTGCCCAAAATGCAAGAGCTTGACTTGCATGACATGTGGTTTCAACAAGACGGTACCATATGCCACACAGCACGCGTAACAATAGACTTATTGACAGGCGAGTTCGGTAAACATTTTATTTCACGTTCGGGACCGGTCAATTGGCCGCAGAGATAGTGCGATTTAACGCCTTTAGACAATTTTTTGTGGGGCTATGTTAGGGCTCATGTCTATACAGACAAACCCGCTTCAATTGACGCATTGGAAGACAACATTGACGGATTTATTCGTGAGATACCAGCCGAAATGTTGGAAAGAGTATGCCAAAATTGGACTAAGCGTATGGACCATTTGAGGCACAGTCGCTGTCAACATTTGCATGAAATAATCTTCAAACATTAAATTATGTGGACCGTACTATCGATTCAAATAAAGATTTCATTCATTTTTCTGAATTTTATGTGTTTTTTATTCTTTGAAAAATTTTCCTATAGCTCTTAAAAAAACCACCCATTATTTATTATATGTTCCAAAATGGCCACTGATCTTCTAGAAAATTTTCAAGTAAAAAATTTATATTTTCAAAACCAATTTTCTCATTTCGATATCACTTTATATGTGACCATGTTGCTGATTATATTAAGAGCCCTTGGAACCTTCCTTTGGATATATTTCTAAACAAGTTGGCTTGCTCGGTTCGATACTGTTAAATAGCTAACAGTGCTCTGTTAAGAGCAAATTATGCTCTGTTAAGAGGAAATTTTGCTCTGTTAACGTCAAATGTGGCGCTGCTAAAATTTATGGATTGCGTCTTGCTTTTCCATATCGAATTTATCTTCACATTTAGTTTTTGATGTGTAGTTGGCCAAAGTAGGACACAATTCATGTTCACTTTTTCTTTGACTGAGTGCTTTTGCAACACCTCTTGTTCTAGGTTTTCTTTTTTTTTTGTAATAATTTTTTCTTGTTTGGTTTTCATTATGTTATTAATAATTTATTGCATATTGGCATTTATCATTTATTTTTGTGGTTTTTATTTAATTATAATCAACAACAACAACAACAACAACAACTACAATTATAATAACAATAACTGATTATGAATTTGAATTATTTCCATCTCGTGGTAAATGGCATTCATTATGATCATTATTATCATACCATATCATCGTTATCATTATTATTACAATTTTATATAAAGTTTTTTTTAATTTTTTTTTAAGTTTTTACATGTATATGCCATACATACAGACATAGGTAGATATTTATGTTATTTTAATAATTATTATTGCGTTTATTTTTCTTTTTTTTTGTATATAAAATTTGCAGTTTTTTTTTATTGTCACAAAATATTTTTTTTTTGTTTTTTTGTTTAAATTATTGTTATTATTTTTATTATTTTAATACAACAATGTTTTACTTAATTTTTTATTAATTTTTTTATTATTGTAGTTGTTTTTCTTCTTCTGTTTTAAATTATACACTTATTTTTGCCATTATTTATACAATAAATAGAGAGAAAAAAGAACCAAGAAACAATGAAAAAATGGTTGACAATACAAATCGTTGGTTAATGTTAATGAACAAATTAAAACCACATTGAGGAAACCTATTATTATTTTTATTACTAATTTAAATTAGTAATAAATTAATGAGAATACAATAAAAACAATAATAAAACATATACAAAAAAAATTTGAAAAATTCTTTTTAAATATTCCCATATCCTTACAGAGTATCAAATTTTATTCCTCATAAATTTTCATTTGAATATTATAAAGGGTTATCCTTAGTTAAGGCTACAAAAGTGTACACATAAAACTATAATTTGAATCAAATTTTTATTCCATTCTGTACGAAATGCAACGTCATTCCACTGGCCATCTCTGGATTGATTGTAGCAATCAATTCTTTTGAAGGAGGTTTTTCCAAACAATTCGTGCAACTTGGCAAATGATAGTCTAGACAACGTAGATAATGTAAAGGGCCCGCCAAATAACTTTTTTTGTTTTGAAAATACTTTAAAAAGGAAACTACTGAATATTTTCTCAAATTTCATTTTTTTATTTGAAAGTACAATCCTTCCGGTTAATAATGGAAAATAATTTCATTCAAATGGCTGCCTCGGCTGGTCATGCAGAAGCCTACACGATCGGTGCAATTGTTAAGCACATTATCGATTGTGTGCAGCTGTATTTCACCAATGGCTTCACGAATATTGTCCTTTAAAGCGTCAATTGTCTCTGGCTGTTGTCTGGTGTAACACTTATCTTTCACGGCACCCCACAAATAATAGTCCAACGGTGTCAAATCGCAGCTCCGAGGTGGCCAAACGACATCAGCTCTGCGGCTGATAATGCGATCTTCAAAAACAGGGCGCAAAACATCGAGTGTAGCATCGGCTGTGTGGCACGTAGCATCGTCCTCTTGAAACAAAATGTTGCCAATATCCTACTCTTCAATTTTTGTGAACAAAAATTCGTTTAACATGGCCCGATAATGATCGCCATTGACTGTAACGGCCACTCTTTGCTCATTTTCGAAGAAAAATGGCCCAATTATGCCTCTGGACCAAAATCCACACCAAACAGTGACTCGTTTTGGGTGCGTCGGCTTTTTAATGTATGCGTGCGGGTTTTCTGTGACCCAAATGCTACAATTTTGCTTGTTTACACGCCCGCCAAGATCAAAATGAGCTTCATCTGAAAAGATGTTTTTTTTTTTGCCAAAATCGATAACTTCTGGTGTAGGCTACTGCAGGGCCAGCCAAGGCAGCCATTTGAATGAAATTATTTTCCATTATTAACCGGAAGGCTTGTACTTTCAAATAAAAAAAGAAATTTGAGAAAATATTCAGTAGTTTTCTTTTTAAAGCATTTTCAAAAAAAAGTTATTTGGAGGACCCTTTATTTGCCATACACACATACATACATGCATATGTTTGGATTTGCGTATTTGTTTTTTAAATTCGAATTTATCTTCACACAAGAGGTTAGCAATGAGTATTCAAAACGATGAGTAGATTCGAATCATACTTATAATTTCTGATACTAATACGCATTCATACATACAGTCCGCATACGGACTGTAGTGTGTACGTGTCCCTACGTAATGGGGACGAGCCCTCCGCGGTCGGGTGAGGTTGGGTTAGTGTTAGGCTGGGGACGTTCGAAGAAAAAAAAAAAAGAATTTGCCGGGCGCCCTTTTTCGTTAATTTGTAACATCAATTGATAAGAGTTTCTACTGACTTTGGTCCTACGAATATAGAGAAGATAGTCTTCTAATTCGAAGACCGTTGGACCACTCATCAAATACCCATCTTGTCGGAACATCCTCTTCCATCCGAATGCCAAGGTTGAGCCAAAATAGCCACTGAACGTTAATACAGTGGACAATTATCTTGTTGGTGCGAAGCACTCATTGGACACATTGGAACCTTCCGTAGAATTTTTTCTAATATTCACTAAAGCCAGCTGCATCGAAGCACAACAGTGTGCATGAATCCTTGCCATAGCGAATCGCCTGTTGAGAACAGAATAACAACTGCCACCAAGAGTAGTTCTACGCTGACTGTCCAGACTGACATAATATTTGCTGGTAAAGGCGTAGTCAAAGCAAATTAATTCCAATACACTAGACGTCTTTACTTTTATTTCTTTAGGCCTCATCTAATTCCAGACCCAACTTGGCAGTGTTCTGTTCTGTAGAAATAAACGCAGTCGCAACATTTTGCTTATTACGTCCACTGATGTCGGCTTTTTGTCAAAAATTTCATCATTGCAGTGAACGTCCGGCTTCCACAGAATGCTCAGTACAATGCAAATCTAAATGATCGTATTATCTGAAGGCTCCCTTAGTATTAAAAGACTCAGAGAGATCCACAAGTCTCCTCCTGGATTTGGCGTAGCATGAATGTCTGGAGTTGCAAAACCATTTCCTGAATATAAGTTATCTTTTAGGCTTCTTGGCAAGGCTTTTGCTATCACCAAAATATTGGGGTAGATCCGTTAACGAATTGCACCAGTGGGTACGGGGGTTAGTTATGTACATAGTCAAGTAACCGTGACTTCTTACAATCTTCCTTTCAATATATTTCCATGAGGCTCCAGGACAATTACAGGGTGCTGATGAGTTGCGTCCGGAGCATTGTGTTGATCAAACGGAGAAGGGATTCTTCAGGCCTTAATAGAAAAGATTGCAGGGTACTGTAGCCATTCTAAAACAGACTTGATCTCCTTTCTGAAGGATGTGTGATAATACGACGGAGTGTAGAGTTAAATACCCAAGGTTTAATGCGGGAATTTCCTCAATAGTGTTAGTTAGTTAGACTCGGAAAGGTTTTCCGTTATTGAGTGTTCGTTCTATATCTGTCATTAGCTGTCTAGTGAAATTACTTTGTTTCTCGCTCTCTTTTCCTTCTATCGTAAGGATAATTTTTATTTTTTAAATTTTTTTTGATTCATAATGGACCACATGAAGTTATTTCATTATCTTTCCTTAACCTTCAGACCATTATAGTGTATAAACAAGTCTACTTACATATGAAATTGTGAGCTGGGGAGCTACTGCGGAATCTACTGGTACATGAGGATTAAATTCGTTGCATAATTTTAGGGAAACACATTATTGTAGTCATAGTTAACAGCTAAATTAATTGGCTTGCTTTTAGGCATTCTGAAATTACAAAAAATATTGCATACTTTTAGGTGGCATATTTACAATTTAATTAAAGCGTTTAAATTTATTTCAAATATTTCCTTTCTTGTTACTCTTTTCAGGTAACTAATTAATTGTATTCATCTCTTTCAATACATAAGCCTTCAGAGATTGTAAGAAGACTTAAGTGTGGTACAAATGAAGGTATTTATGATGCTTAATTAATCCAAATTAACCCAAAAAGAAATTTTTCGATTAAAATTCAAAACTTTTTTTGCATTCATTAATGATGCTGCTAAGCATTCCTTAGAAAATTTGCTTACAATGCTTAAATGTGTTGTAAATTATTATTAAAAATTATTTACAAAAACAAAAACGAACACAATTTGTTAAAATATTTGCATAAATTAGAAAATTTAATTGAATTTTATGAAATTATTGAAATTGTTGTTGCCATTGTTTTTGTTTCTGTTCGATTTCAATTTCAATTTGAAATTCATTCAATAAATATTTAATTCATGCAATTAAATACATATGTACGTACGAAACAATTTCGATTTTAAATTCATGATTAGATTGGAAGTTAAACAATAAAAAAAAATTAAATTCTATTGTTAAGTGATGGAGAGGGGAGGGGGAATTTACTTTTAAATCAATCAACGGCTTGTTTAGTACAATGACTCAGTCAGTCAGTCATTTGATGATGGTATTGAACCCCCCATTAGCAGTCTGTGTGTGGCGGCACACAGATGTTCATTTGAAAATCATTTTTAATCACACAATTAATGGATTTGACCCCGGATTATGTGCTAAATGAGTTGAACTAGTTTGAAAAGAAAAAAATAATTTCGTATTCACTATGTAAACATAGACGGGTTTTCAGTTGACTGTAATCGTATTCATTTATATCAAAATATTAGGATTACATAGTGATATGAGTACGTCATAAACTTCACCGTCTCTTCAATACCGTATGAACGTATTTGAAATACTTAAGTACCCACAGTACCTGTATTCGTAAAAAAGTAGACTCAACTAACAGTCCGGTCACTAGTTTATAGTGTTTAATCACTCCTCTGTAATTTTCGCGTACATCTAATCAACTTTAAATTGGCTTAGGTAATTAGATGGATGACGTACCATTGTAACACGCCTTTAGCCAGATGCCCATTGTAACCCTTCGTTAAAAGGAAAAATAGAATCGAGAGGTTATATGGGAACAAAATGCTAACATACTGCTAAAGATATTCCTCTAACCAGGGGGTACTCTTTTTGAACCTAATCCGGTGTTCAGATATGCACCTTTATTGCGTAAATCGCATAAATGCCATTATTGAGCTCAATATTTCATATAAAGTTTCAATTAATTACTGCACAATAAATACGCAAATTGTTGTAATATTGAGTAAAACTTAAAATGCAGCACTGTCATAAGTATGTTCAGTGCGAATATTACGATTATCCGAACACTTTCTGTTGATATTTGACAACTCAAATGTCAACAACGACAAAAAAATCAAAACAAAATAAAAACAATGTTGTTGAAACAACCAACTGTCAAATGAATATTGAATAAGCAGCTGAACTGCGTATATTATTATATCTGAACACTTAAAATATTGTACTCAATAAACCGAATATTGACTCAATAAAAGTGTAAATCTGAACGTAGTATTAGGTAATTAGATGGATGACGTACCACTGTAACACGTCTTTGGCCAGATGCCCATTGTAACCCTTCTAGCCAGTGAGTACTCTTTTTGAACCCTAAAATATGCTCTCAATTGTGCCCCAAGTATAGGGATTGGTCGCAAGTCATGTACTCCGATAAACAACACATCTGCGAAAAAAATATGTCCAGCATTTTCAGGCTCTTTCAGATAGAGCCGACATTTTGTCTCAGCCAGGATATATAAACTATTGGGATATCTAGGGTACCCCAGAAGAGGTCTCAAAGGAAAACATACCGCCCTACTAGTCTTCATACATACACACATATATGGTCATTACAACCCTTTAGGAAGTGGCCGTGGTCTAGTAGGTAGTGTGTTGGCTTATTAGACGAAAAGCCAGGGTTCGAGCCCCAGGACAGATATCAAAATAAAATACAAAAAACATTTCTTCGGCGACTTCCTCTCAGCAGATTTCTGGCAAAAACTCTGAGAGTAAATAAAATTGCCATGAAAAGTTTCTCAAAAATCTGTCGTTCGGAGTCAAAATCTGTCGTTCGGAGTAAATTCTACGATCGTTGGTTTCACAAAAGAATAGTGAATCATACTCTACTATTTCACAATGCACCTCTCTAATCTCAAGCGTATGTGATCATATATTCGGTTCAATGCCTTCTATTAAACCTCAATCAAGAAATCAAATTCTCGGAATGGACAATGTTTTGCTGGATTCCTTTACAGCTTCTTAGCAGGCAATGAACGAGTGGCTCTATCTCCAGGCCTAAGTGATTTACTATATCGATCAGCATTGTAAAGAAATTTTTCTAAAAGTTGGTCATTACCAAATCGATTGCCTTTGATCATAGAGAGGTTTTTCCCATAAACTCATCTTAGTAATGCGTATACAGTAATCCTTCGATTTACGTCGCCTCGATTAACGTTGTTTCGATTTACGTCGTCAAATTTTTTCTTGCCTTTAATTTCAATTTGCATCGTCATTCGATTTACGTCGCCTTTTTTTTGGAACCAACTGCAACGTAAATCGAGGGATTACTGTAACTTTTTTAAGTTCCTTGTTAAAAACATACTACTTTATAGTATGAGCAATATGGATTTCGATTTACGTCGTTTACGGTATGAATGTAGTGGAGTTCACAACCACAAATAGCACTTCTAATGTTGTTCTTCGAATTTATTTAAAAAAAATTTCCTTTAATTTGTGTAGAAAACTCCTGTTGCAGAAATGCTTACAACCAGTTGCTCCTGATGATAAAACCAGAAGTAGGCGCGAAAACGTTCAATTGGTAATGAGATCGGCAACTGATTCACATCCAAGTAATAGTCAGTTATGGTGTAATTAAACAGCTTAAATTGGATTACGAAAATGAAAATTGGAAAACTAAATCTCTTCTCCTATACAAATTTACCTACCGCCTTCAAAGGACATTTAAGTTCCACATTTGTTATGCTCTTTAGCGTGGCCAAAAACTGTTGAAAATATTTCTGTTTATGGGCCGATTTCAAAAACTCACAGGCATTTAAACGGCCATCGAAAAACTTAAAAAAATCAGTATTTTTACGTGCGGCCTGTATTTTATGTCGGACATCAAAAGTGTTGAGTTGCTGTTTCAAATAAAAGTTTACGGAGACTTTGGTTATATTGTCCGTGTCACGTCTTAAAAGGCACTTTATATCGCCTATAATTTCAGGAGCACTGGGTTTACAGGTAAAGGTTTCAATGTCGAGACGATAGTTACGCTAAGCGGATGATGAGGAAAGAATATTTTTTTAATTTTAAAATGACTTTTTTTTATTTGTTTTTAACGATTACCTTTGCAGCTGTTGTTGCTGTTAATAAAGCGTGAAATATTAAAAAATATTTCACAAAACAAAGACTGGATTTCAACATCATTGTCTATGGTTGAATTGCAAATGATTGAAGTGACGAGATTGTTAATTTCATTTCAATAATTTGTTGCATTTATAATTCCATTTAAAGGGGGAGGTCAGAGGGAAAATAATTGAAATATAATTTCATTTTTATGCTCAAATCATTGGTAGCCTCCATTAACCTACATTTGATTATAAAAGATGGGACAGACGCACTTGTTTCATACGAGTATATTGTTTTACCATAGTCGCTTATTTCGCCCTCGTTCTGCATTCAATCAGATCTTCCAATCATGCCACTTTGGTTCCTAAGTATCGATATGTCAGTGGAATTGACAATCAATAGGTCATGAAGAGTTTTCTCTATTTCCTCGTCTCTCCAAATCCAATTCATCCCACATGAGTACTCATAATGCAGAGCACGACAATGCCTTTAAAGATAACGCTGAGCATGCCTCTATTCGACTTTGCCCACTGGGTTTTAACAGAATCCATTAGGTTAGGTTAGGTTAGGTTAGGTTAGAGGACGTGTACTTGTCAATTAAGACAAGTACAGTACCCGGAGTTCGAATTGACCCATTGTACAGCGTCCTAGTTTCTCACACCACTTATGTTGTGTGTGTTAATTTTACACATGAGTGTCCCACCAGTTTAAAGTCGACTCCGAACGACAGATCTTTGAGAAACTTTTCATGGTAATTTTATTTACTCCCAGAGTTTTGCCAGAAATCTGCTGAGAGGAAGTCGCCGAAGAAAATAATTTTTGTATTTTGTTTTTATGTCTGGCCTGGGGCTCGAACCCTGGCTTTACGTCTAATAAGCCAACACACTACCTACTAGACTACGGCGACTTCAGTATCGATATGTCAGGGGAATTGACAATCAATAGGTCATGAAGAGTTTTCTCTATTTCCTCGTCTCCAAATTTAATTCATTATGAGTACTCATGTAAACTCATAATGCAATGTCCAGCATTACCTTTAAAGACAACGCTGAGCATGCCTCTATTCGACTTTGCCCTCACTTGGTTTTAATAGAAGCCATTACTGCATTATTTTCAGAAGCTCGGAGGTTTTCAAATGGGTTACCAATGTAAAGGACTCACCAGAAAACTCTGTGGTTGGGCCACGTCTAACCAGTTGATCTAGAGTACCGTTAGGACCCGATATTCATATCAGAGGTCAGCAATGAGTATTCAAAACGATGAGTAGATTCGAATCATACTTATAATTTCTGCTGCTTTTACGCATTCATACTTATTTTAATGTCATACTCATACTATTCATATTCAAAGTTTGAAATACTCATTGTAGTCGTACTTAACAATACGCATGATGTTATTGATTTCGACTCTCCATGACTCATCGTATATACGAATCACAAAATAAGTATGATTCGCGTACGAACACACGAGCTCACACGAAGGTTGTGTGTTTGCTCTGCTTGCTGTCTTTGGCTTTTCGTTTATGTGTCTTTCTTCTTTCTTTGTAAATGCAACAACAACTACGATTGTAAATTTTGATGAATGATTCGAATCACTCGAATTACTCGAATCATTTATAAGTATTTTTCTAAATCTATGAATCCGAATGAGTAGGCGTATGAATCAAACATATTTCGAATGTTATGAGTTCGATGTCAACGTTGTACTCATACTCATTGCAACTTGTACTTAGAAATCAATGTTGCACTGAGTACGATTGAATCAGAGTAGTTGGATTTCAATACTGTTGACTCACTCATACTTAAAATTTCATGAGCACTTATGAGTAGCCAAAAAGCGATTCATTGCTGATCTCTGATTCATATCATATCCATCTCATTGGGAGATTCACGGCACTCTTAACCCATTTTAAAGGTCATCACATTAGAAGCCAGTGCTTTGTTCATATCCTTCCTGGAAACAATTTTATTCTTACTGATGATTTTCATTGTCGCTGTGGTCTACTAGATAGTGTATTGACTTTTTGGACACGAACCGGTGATTCAAAATCCATCCCAGATATCTCGAACAAAACGGAAAATTAAAAAATATTTCTTTCGGCGACTTCCCCTCAGCAGTTTTCTTGCAAAAACCTTAACTCGGAATCAACCTTATACTATAGATCCCCTCCACTCATGGATAAAATTAACACACACAAAATGGGTCGCGTGAGAAGATAGGTTGTGATCCTGACTAAATTGATTTAATGACCAATTAAGTTAGGTAAGTAATCATTAGCGCAGCTCGTATGGAGAACAAATTCTGTTTGGAGAACGCTATAGTTGTACTGTGGCCTAATCGAGTGGGCTGTACCTCAGCTGACGACTGAACTTCAATAGCAAATCATTGGATTTTTTATCTTCAGAGTAGAAACTTATTTTTTGCTCAATGGGTACATCAGCACAAAGGACTGTCGAATTTAGTGTAAAGTGCAGTCTAAGGTAGTTCCAGATTTGCCAAGGCACCCTGTAAAATGTGTTGTTTATATACATACATTCATAATTGACCATTACAACCCTTCAGTCAGGATTACGTCCTAGTTTCTCACACCACTTATGTTGTTTCTGTTAATTTTATACACGAGTGGCGGGACCTACAGTTTAAAGTCGACTCCGAACGACAGAATTTTGAGAAAGCTTTCATGGCAATTTTTATTTACTCTCAGAGTTTTTGCCAGAAATCTGCTTTTTGTATTTTTTGTTTTGATGTCTGGCCTGGGGCTCGAACCCTGGCTTTACGTCTAATAAGCCAAGACACTACCTACTAGACTACGGCTACTGTTATTTAGCGCAGGTTATTGGCCAATGGCATTATTTTGTTGCTCTTCTATTAATCTCACGTTCTGGAGCAGTCTTTTAAGATCATGAGGTTTTATGGATGGTGAGGTTTTGCAAATATAAAGGGTCCGCCAAATAATTTTTTTTTTTTTGAAAATGCTTTAAAAACGAAACTACTGAATATTTTCTCAAATTTCTTTTTTTATTTGAAAGTATAATCCTTCCGGTTAATAATGGAAAATATTTTCATTCAAATGGCTGCCTCGGCTGGCCATGCAGTAGCCTACACCAGAAGATGCCGATTATGGCAAAAAAAAATCATCTTTTCAGATGAAGCTCATTTTGATCTTGCCGGGTGTGTAAACAAGCAAAATTGTTGCATTTGGGGCACAGAGAACCCGCACGCATACATTGAAAAGCCGACGCACCCAAAACGAGTCATTGTTTAGTGCGGATTTTGGTCCAGAGGCATAATTGGGCCATTTTTCTTCGAAAATGATCAAGGAGTGGCCGTTTCAGTCAATGGCGATCGTTATCGGGCCATGTTGAACGAATTTTTGTTCACAAAAATTGAAGAGGAGAATATTGACAACATTTGGTTTCAACAGGACGGCGCTACGTGCCACACAGCCGAAGCTACACTCGTTGTTTTGCGCCCTGTTTTTTGAAGATTGCATTATCAGCCGCAGAGCTGATGTCGTTTGGCCACCGCGGAGTTGCGATTTGACACCGTTGGACTATTATTTGTGGGGTGCCGTCAACGATAAGTGTTACGCCGACAAGCCAGAGACAATTGACGCTTTAAAGGACAATATTCGTGAAGCCATTGGTGAAATACAGCTGCACACAATCGATAATGTGCTTAAAAATTGGACCGATCGTGTAGGCTACTGCATGGCCAGCCGAGGCAGACATTTGAATGAAATTATTTTCCATTATTAACCGGAAGGATTGTACTTTCAAATAAAAAGAGAAATTTGAGAAAATATTCAGAAGTTTTTTATTTAAAGCATTTTCAAAAAAAAAAGTTATTTGGCGGACCCTTTATGAGCAGTCCTGTAAGGTAACATTGCCATCTTTAGCTGAACTCTTTCAACTTTCCTAGTGCAAGAAAAAGATTTTTTTCGATGTTTGGGATGGTTTCCTTTATATTACTTAAATTAACCCAAGAATTCAACCTTAAAAATCGATTTCTTAGAAGACTTTAATTGCTTGTAAGTTTGCATGTTTTTCTGGCTTTAAAACTAATTTTAAATGGATAAGTGCCCATACAAATGCTTTGAAATTGTTCCTTGAAAATCTTTTCTTCTTTTCATTTGTGCATTCCTTTATTATTAAAACAAGATAAGACTTTATTTCTTATTTTCAAGAGAAAACAAATCCTGTTTTCAAATACAATAAATATTGAAAATGTGTCCCCCGCCCCCCTTTGGTTTTCAGTTTTATTTATTATGAAACCCTTTTGCAATTTTAATATCTTTTGACTCATAATTTATTAAAAAACAACAGAGACCGAAACAGAGAGAGATACTCCTCCTTTACTATGGACACAAAACGAATTTCATTTTTATTTCTATTTTTCCCTCGCCACCTCTCATAAAAACTGAGAAGAAAAAAAAACAAGAGAAAAACAAACTTAATTTGGTGAAGCAATACCTAAACGAGCAATATTTGCATAATTCAATAGAAATGCAATGCAGCTGTAATACAAACAAACAACCACTCACTTCATGCTAAAAGTACAGCCTTAAAATATGCAATATTTTTAATAAAAACAAAATTTCCAAATGCATATACACACACGGACACGGAGTGCGATATAAAGGATATGATTTCTTTGAATTTAACTCCTAGTATTCTTATGTGTGAGCATTCTCTTATGCAAGTATGAGTAATAAACATAAACAAACAGTCATGTGTAAGTGTGTATGTGTGTGTAGAGGTAGAAACACTTGTATCAACATGAAAACAACAATTTTTAATACAGAAAATAAAAGCAGGTGTTTGTGTTTGTGTTTGTTGCTCTCATTCTTTTCGAGTACTTCACTGTACTACACTCTTCAAGTATGTTTGTTTGTGCAAACATATGCATATGTCTGCATGTGTATGCACTGTATGTGTTGTGTTGTATAACAAACACTTGAACACACAAAAAAAACAAAATATGTAGAGAGTGTAGGTGTGATATTTGAACTGCACTCAATATGTTGCTGCTGATGATGAAGATGAGACCGAATGTTGTTGCTCTTTGCTGATGCTGATGCTGCTACTCTACCTTTTATAATAAAACATCATACTTTTAAAAATAAACACACACATACATACACCACCCATACACACATACATAGATAGGCACACATATCCTTAATAACAGTGAAGGAGAAAACAAGCCAACTTATATGAATGAATTCAAGTGAGGCCAGCATATTAGGCTGCCAAATTCCATGAAATTAAAAGCGAACAACATGCACCATGAAGAGAAGTCTGCCTCTCTATTAGACACTGTCCTATGAGCACAGAGGCCACATAATATAATATCAAGTCGGATAAGAATAATGTCCTGCCTGGCTTAAGGTCTCAACAGCTTCCCTAACCAGTCACCATCGTAAGGATAGCCATGATATCCATCTGAAAAGCCTTACAAAAAGTAACAACAAAGTCCTTTGTTTACAGAATTGCTCTTCACTGTTTTAAAATATCCATGACTCCTATGATCACACATGCATTTGATTGCATCTGAGCAAACACAAGACGCAAAAGTGAGTCTTGCTTCAATTTCAATACAAATTTTGTTTTCTGCTGAGACCAAAAACTGCTGTTACAGCAGTTCTGTACGGCAAACAAAAAAGAGGAGAAGAAAAATCACAAACGCTTACCGAAAATAAAGCGAAAAGAAAAAGTGAAATTGAATGAATATGCCCAACAAATTTGATTTTTTTTTTTTGCGGTAACAATTCTGTCTGACGTTTATAGAGCCCATGTACCCATATGGTGTAAATAGACAACCTCTACTGGGGAATCATTTCCTTGCTTTTTCTTTGTTTTTTTTTATTAAACTTAACGACAGTTTTTAACCAAAAATTGGCGAAATATGTCGTTGAACAACGCAGACAATTGATTGAGGAGTTGTAGTGAATTAAAGCCGACAACATAGTACTTTACAGTGAATGAAAATTATGGTCGAGTAGTTCCCGGTAATAAAGTCGCCATAGTCGTGTAGGTAGTGTGTTGGCTTATTAGACGGAAAGCTAAGGTTCAAACCCCAGGCCAGACATTAAAACAAAATACAAAAAGTATTCCTTCAACGACATCCTCTCAGCAGATTTCTATCAAAAAACTCTGAGCGTTAAAATAAAATTGCCATGGAAAAGTTTCTCAAAAAACTGTCGTTCGGAGTCGACTTTAAATTGTAAGTCCCGCCACCATGTATAAAATGAACAGACACAATATAAGTGGTGTGAGAAACTAGGTCGTAATCCTGACTGAAGGGTTGTAATCACCAATTATGTGTGAATTCTCGGCAATGAGCACGCACGCGATCTTGTGAGAAGGGAAGCTTCCATGCCATTGCTAAGGCCAGAAGCTTTTTGTAGAGTTGAAAGGTATGCTCAAACAAAAGGGAGGATAAAGAGCAGCAAAGACTCTACTCAATCCAAAGTTTCTCATCCCATTTGGGCAATTACAATAAGGCGTAGATCTGAGTCCCTGCATCAGAGTATACAGGAATAATAACCTGAAGTTGGTAACCGAACTTTTGGCAGAGCCCTATTTACTCAGGGTTCATTTAAGTCGCCATAGTCTAGTAGGCGTTTTAGACATGAGGCCACAGTTCAAACCCCAGTTTAGACATCTCCACCAACACGAAATATGAAAGAATATTTCTTCAGTGACTTCCTCTCATCAGATTTCTGGGAAAAACTCTGAGAATAAATAAAATTGCCATGAAAAGTTTCTAAAATATCTGTTGTTCGGAGTCAACTTTAAATTGTAGCAGCCGCCACTCATGTATAAAATTAACACATAAGTGGTGTGGGAAGCTAGGTCATAATCCTAACTGAAGGTTTGCAATGACCAATTATGTAATACTATGTTCAGATATACAATTTTATTGAGTCAATATTCGGTTTATTGAGTACAATATTTTAAGTGTTCAGACATAATATACGCAGTTCAGCTGCTTATTCAATATTCATTTGACAGCTGGTAAACAAAACCGCTGGTTGTTTCAACAACATTTTTGTTTTTTTAGCGTTGTTTATATTTGAGTTGTCAATTTGAGTTGTCAAATATTAGCAGAAAATGTTCGGATAATTGTAATATGCGCACTGAACATACTTGTGACAGTGTTGCATTTTAAGTTTTACTCAATATTATAACAATTTGCGTATTTATTGCGCAATAATTAATTAAAACTTTATATGAAATATTGAGCTCAATAATCGCGTTTATTGCGATTGACGGAATAAAGGTGCATATCTGAATACCGTATAAGAGGATTGTTTCGAGTTCAGCAAGTAGATTCTGTGACAGCTAACCTATGAGCCATTAATGCATTCTAGAAGGAAACACATGGGTGAACATCAGGTGCTAGGCAGAGCTTGTACGAGATATTATATGAGGTTTAAGTCCCGGTAGAGAGGCAAAAGAAACCTTTCATCTTACTTTCCGAAATTAAGAAATTAAGAAGCTTCAATTCCTCCAATTTCTTGCTATCTCGCATTAAGTAGAAATAATGCTCTCTCTGGGAAATTATAAGAAGTGTAGTGGTTAGAAGCTTTTAATTGAGTTCTAGCATTCCTCAAGAGGTGGCACTGCTTGACCTTTCTGTGATGTCCGTTTTTGATGTTAACCTCTTGGAAATGAGGCGGAATTGAGCACCATAAAGCTGATTTCTTTTAGGAGGCTTATCGGAAAGGTCAACTTGTATTTGGAGTGCTCTTGAGTTCTATGAGATTTCTAGATTTTGGTCTCAAGAATATTTTAGGAAGTATTCTAGATCCCTTGGTTGTAAGTTCAATAAAAGATCACGTAAGTCTTTAAGTAGTTTTCGATCGGTGGTAGGAGATTATGTTCTGTGATCGTGGAAAATCCGTTTTCAGATGAGCCTTATATTAATCCCAGGGGTGTTGATATAGTATTTCGAATGGATTTGAGAATGACCATTATTCCTGTGCCTCTAGGCAAATAGGCAACAATCTTTAAGCTTATTTGCAGTAAATTTAAATGTCCGCTGGAATACATCTATAGGACAGAGGTGTACACAGAATTATATTTCCGATTAGGCTGGAAGTGCATTTGTTGTATTCAACTTGGTTGTAAGGCGAGCAAAGTTGTGCTTTTTCAATCTGATATTACTGGCAACGAAATTGATGAAAGACTAGTAAGGGTTAAATACGCAAACGATGGATCTGCAGTTCATATAGGTAGATATCGTGAGACTGACTGAATAATAGAGTGTAGCAATTATTTTCTTTGTGTCACATATTGAAAGGACGCCCAGACAGAAGAGGCTGTGTGCGATATTTGTACAGAATATAACCGTGTTGTTTACATGATTCAAAAAAGTATTTGCGTCTCGTTTCTCAACCATGGATGAAACTATGCCAGCCACTACTACTTTACTACTTTACTTCTGAAACTAAAGAATACTTAAAGCCTGGATATCTCAAATCGCTCTCAAAGAAGTCGATTTATTGCTATAAACAGGGGATTGAGAGGGTTGAAAATTAAGAAGAGATTATGCTCAGAATTAAAGAGAATTTTTTGCATATTCGTTGCCTATGTGTGTGAAGATTAATTTGAATTTAAAAACCAAAGACGCAAACCCACACTTTTAGTAGCGCCACTTCTTGACTTTAACAGGGTAAACTTTGCTATTAACAGAGCACTGTTAACTGTTTAACAGTGGCAATAGTAGTTTAGTTTTCTAATTTGCAATTATTGCAGACTACTGACATAAAATATAATTCTCATTATGATCATTATTATTTGTGAACCCAAGTGTTGAAGTGATTGATGGGGGTGGAGGACGTAAATTTTCTCAACTGTCAAAACTATTTCAGCTATCCCACTACCACGGTTCTATAGAGGACTCTCTGAACTATCATTTGCATATAGTCTGTATTGTGTACTATTTCTTACACATACATACATCCATAATTGACCATTAAAACCCTTCATTAAGGATTACAACTTAGCTTCTCACACCACACATGTTGTGTGTGTTAATTTTATACATGAGTGGCGGGACCTACAGTTTAAAGTCGACTCCGAACGACAGATTTTTGAGAAACTTTTCATGGCAATTTTTATTTACTCTGAGAGTTTTTGCCAGAAATCTGCTGAGAGGAAGTCGCCGAAGAATTACTTTTTGTATTTTGTTTTGATGTCTGGCCTGGGGCTCGAACCCTGGCTTTTCTTCTAATAAGCCAACACACTACCTACTAGACCACGGCGACTACTACAATTTCTTATATGTTGCAAATGGCCAGTGAACTTCTGCAGAATTTTCAAGCAAAAAAATGATATCTTGAAAGCCAATTTTCCCAATTCCATATCACTTTATATGCGACTATATTGCTGATTATTTTAAGAGGCCTTGGAAACTTCTTTGCATAGACCTACAGTATATTCCAAAATTAGCTCCTAAACAAGTGGACTTGTTCAGATGTATACTGTTAAATAGCTAATAGTGCTCTGTCAAGGGCAAATTTTGTTCTCTTAGAGGAAATTTTGCTCTGTTAACGCCAAATGTGGCGCTGCTAAAATTTATGGATTTCGTCTTGGATTTACAAATTCGAATTTGTAGGGTATTAAGGGTTAAGATGAGGTTATGCTCAGAATTCAAGAGAATTTTTCACATATTGGTTGGCTTTTCTATGTTGGCACGGCTATACTACCACGACGTCCTCGTAGGGTATTACCACTCGTAATAGAATGCCAGAAAAATCGAAAAAAAAACCAAAAATTTTTGTGTTTATTTTCTAAAAACTTTTCCCAGTTACTTCTTTATTATTTCACTGAATGAAAAAAGAAAAAAGGAAAAAAAATCATCACATAAAAAAATAGTCTCTAGAAACAGTTGACAATTTCAATCTTTTTCCTTTGAATTCTTTTTTTTGTTGCTGTTGCTGTTGCTGTTGCTTTGCTTTTCGATGTTTCATATTTCATTTATAACAAGACAGAGACAACATTTATACTCTTTTTTTATTATTTCTGGCCTTTATATTCCTGGGTTTAGTTTTCATTTTTAATATACTTTGTTGAATACTCTTCTTCTTCTTTTTTCTCCCCTTTTTTGGGGTTTATTTTAGAAAATATGGCAGGTTTTTATCTTCTTTTTTTTGGACTGAATTGTCTGTCGTTCGTGTACATCATCACAGAATGGCACTTTTGAGAATATTTTTCATATTTTTCATTTCGAGAGAAACTAAAGGATTCTCTGGATTTTCTTTTTTTAACAAAAAAAAAACCCCAAACAGAAGGAAATTTTTAGGCTATGTTTCCAAGGCTATGGAAAATTAAATTATAAACTCCTCTCTCTCTATTCCACATATTTTTTTATGAATGGCTCACTAAGGACATTTTTATTAGCAGAGTTAGATTTCATTTAAAAAAAAAAAAAAAAAAAAAAAAAAAAAAAAAAAAAAAAAACATTGAAAAATGCCATGGAAAATGTCTTACAGATGTACAAATGTAAGGCTATGTGCGTTTGGAAAACATTTCCTGCCGTAACTACTTGAAGCATGGCTTTGTGAAAAATAAAAAAACAAAAAGAAAGCCTGACTCCAGACTTCACGTATTCTTTTGTCTCAGAAGTAAAGCAGTGGTTCATAGCATCATCCATGGTTGAGAAACGAGACGGAAACACTTTTTTGAAATATGCAAACAACACGGTTTCTGTTATATTCTAAGCAAATATCCTACACTGTCTTTTCTGCCTGGGCGCTCCTCCAATATGCGACACTGAGAAAATGTTTCCCACTCTCTATTGTTCAGTCAGTCTCACGGTAGGTATATGAACTGCAGATCCATACCTTGCGTATTCATCCCTTACTAGTCTGTCATCAATTTCGTTGTCAGTAGTCTCAGATTGAAGGAAGCACAACTTTGCCCGCCTTACAACCAAGTTGAATACAACTTAAAAGCCTCGAATTCAAATCGAAATTTACAAAAAAAAAATTGCGAAAATATTTCTGCAACCTTCCCTTGGTGGTTAGATGGGAAAACGTTAACAGTCATGGCGGTAAATATAAAAACACCCGGATACCAAGAAACCCATTGTGTTTTTCGTAGAAAGAACAAAAAAGTGAAACGAAATAACACTGGATAGAGAGAGAAAGAGAGAGAGAAAGCAGAAAACATAACAAAGTGGTCAGTTACGCAAGAATATACGTACACTCCTCAGCCAACGTAGTCACATTATAAGGCCCAAGGCATTCTAAATATCCGCTTCCAATAGAGATTAGAAATCTTCAAAGAATTCTAACCGACTACTACTATTTCTAACTCCTACTCACAGTCCGTCCAACACCGGACATCAAAACTATTCCGTAAGTAACCATCTCACCAGAGTCACATTGGACTTATTGATTTTCAACGGTGAGCTAGGTCTACTACTGGCGTTAGCCTATCTATCTTCCCAACATCTCTGGTCCATTTTCCTATGAGTTCATGGGAGTAGCAAACAGATCATTAAGGAAGAGAGAATCCAAATTAGCACAGTGGACTTATTGAGTTTCAACGGTGAGCTAGGTCGTCTACTACTGACGATAGCCTATATATCTTCCCAACGTCTCTGGTACATTTTCCAATGAGTTCATGGGAGTAGCAAACAGATCATTAAGGAAGAGAGAATCCAAATTAGCATAGTGGACTTATTGAGTTTCAACACAGAGCTAGGTCTGCCACTGTCGATAGCCTATCTATCTTCCCAACGTCTTTGGGCCATATTCCAATGAGTTCATGGTAGTAGCAAACAGATCATTAAGGACGAGAGAATCCAAATTAGCACAGTGGACTTATTGAGTTTCAACAGTGAGCTAGGTCTACCACTGACGATAGCCTATCTACCTTGGCAACGATTTTGGTCCATTTTCCAATGAGTTCATGGGAGTAGCAAACAGATCATTAAGGAAGAGAGAATCCAAATTAGCACAGTGGACTTATTGAGTTTCAACAGTGAGCTAGGTCTACCACTGACGATAGCCTATCTACCTTGGGAACGACTTTGGTCCATTTTCCAATGAGTTCATGGGAGTAGCAAACAGAAGAGAGAATCCAAATTAGCACAGTGGACTTATTGAGTTTCAACGGTGAGCTAGGTTTACTACTCATGTTGGCCTATCTATCTTCCTAACGTCTATGGCTCATATTCCAATGAGTTCATGGGAGTAGCAAACAGATCATTAAGGAAGAGAGAATCCAAATTAGCATAGTGGATTGATTGACTTTCAACGGCGAGCTAGGTCGTCTACTACTGACGAAAGCCTATCTATCTTCCCAATGTCTCTGGTCCATTTTCCAATGAGTTCATGGAAGTAGCAAACATAGCATTAAGGAAGGAGAATCCAAATTAGCATAGTGGACTTATTGTGTTTCAACAGTGAGCTAGGTCTACTACTGACGTTAGCATATCTATCTTGCCAACGTCTCTGGGCCATATTCCAGTGAGTTCATGGGAGTAGCAACCAAATCATTGAGGAAGTGAGGAGTATCCAAATTAGGAAATGTGTTAGCATTTCTGATTCCAAAAATACGTTTACGCCCCAGAACAATAGGCATTTATTCAGATCCTAAAGTCACATATTCTTCGGACGCCACTAATCCAACTTCCGATCTCTTCATGGGGCTACCAACCAGATCATTAACAAAGTGAGAATCCAATATAGCAAATGTGTCAACATTTCCGAATCTAGCTAGACGACTAAGAAACAGAAAACCAGGACAAATCCTATCGCCCTCAGGACGGCTGATTATCATCGAAAATCATGTAAGAATCCACTTTAGAAATAGAGCGGTCTTAATATCTCGTCGTCAAAACATCTCGGCCTGGAAAACTCTGCATTTCTTGTCGAGTATATACTGTACCTTCAGTCTAAGGTTCTTACAAAAGATCATACAGCGCCCCCATCAACCCAGTTTGAAAAATGTGTTTGCCAGCTCTTTTTGGGTGTTCCATAATATTCCACATTGAAATCAAAATTCTCATTCAAGAGATAAACACAGACTCCGGAACCATAAATTCGATGCTTCCATACATAATCCCTTGCCTCATCCGCAAAGAAAATGTTCAGAGTGTCGGAATTTTAGTCCTTGGTTTTACGTGAGTGTCGCCGCGATGGCTTACCCCACAGTCCTCCAAGCACGGGTGGAAACAATACGTCTACCAGCGCCCCCACACACAATGGTGCAAGTCTGCAAAATGCATCATTACATCACCATACGTGAGTACCAATTCGAAGCCTTGCATTTGGACAAGACTTCCCTCTTGATTAGGGGTGGTAGACTATCTAAACTCCACTTCTCTAGTGGTTGAGAGTGCAACGCCACACCGAGCTTGCGCTCTTTCCGCGATTTGGGTTTAAACCACAGCCACCACGTTGCTCCCACAAGGGGGCCGCAACATTGCCGGCTCTGGGGGCTCCCGTCACCCGTGGTACCAGAACTAAGCCTCCGGTCGAGCTTCGCACTCCAGTCTGCTAGCAGTTGAACTCCAAACAGTTCGGGACTGGTGACCCTTTGAACGACAATGTCCTAGCTTTAGAGAAGCACCAGAAACAAAGCTAATAATCAAACAAAAAGAAACGGCAACCAACTACCAGAGGAAAAACTATTCACGGCGACAATAACACTAGACAAAGGGCACAAAAAGCGGCAAGATCACGAAACCACTGGCGAGTGTAGTGAAGGGGAAAACCTCCACTAACGATCTGTTCTTTTTCTCCTAAAAAGTTCATTGGCGAAAGCGCCTAACCTCCTAATTATCCGAACGTCTTCTAAGGCCCTACTGAAATCCCACACCCCCCCCCCTAGCTAATACCCATACTTTTTAAATCTCTAATGTCATTATAGTCTGAGCATGCTGTCAGTACATGCTTCTACTTTTACATAAAGTACTTTTACGCTAAAGTACTTTTCCCCTAAAGTACTTTTAAAAAAAATAAAAAAAAAACATTTTTTTTTGGCGGTAAACATCAGGTAAACCATGAATTTAAAGCAAGAAGTTTAAGTTTAAAGTTGTACGTCTTTAGAAAAAAGTACTTTTTTGTGTTTAAATACTTTTTCCATAAAAAACTCCAAAAAATTTTGAAAACTTAAACGTTAAAGCTTAAAAGAGTTGTTATAAAATTAAATTTGGTACTTCTCAGAAAAAGTACTTTTATACTTATGGTACTTTTATAAAAACAAAGTACTTTTATACTCATGGTACTTTTTCTTTAGAAAAACATTAAAGAAATAATTTTCTAAACCATGATCAGTCCCAGAGTGTCGGAATGTCTATTTTATGGCCCCCACGCGTAGGAAAACACTTGGCATATATGTAAGTCACGTGGTATCAAAGAGACTGTAGAGAGGAAGTCGCCGAATAAATATTTTTTTAAATTTCATTCGTTTTGATCGAGATGTCTAAGTCGGAGGTTCTGTCAAGGTAGCAATGCGGCCTGACAATTCTTTTGTAAAGCTTGTCTTGCATTATGCTAACCAGAGAACATTGAGGTGTACCACTGGCTTCCAACAGAGCTTCTTTCACCACTGCAGTACAGACACTCTACAGCCGGTGTTATACCAACGTATCTCACAGTCTGTAGCTCATCTAACAGCAGCTGAAATATTTTCAAATTCATTCTGCCTGCCATGGACTAAAGGACACAATACGTTGTATTGTTTATAATGACGAACGCCAAAGGTTTAAAGATTTTATCTTTCAAAGACTTAAAGAAACTTTTGTTTAAAAAAATAAATAAAGGGTGCTTTTTATAGAGGTATAGAACTTTAAGTTGGCATTACTTTTCAAGCTGGCGACCGATTTAACAGCTGTCAAGTGATTTATTCTCAGTTTGGTTTGACAATTCATCATGAATAGACTCACGCCTGAACAACGCTTGCAAATAGTGCAATTTTATTTCGAAAATAATGGTTCTGTGCGGAAAACGTATCGCGCACTACGTCCATTTTATCGTCGACAAAATCGTCCATCAGAGCAGTTAATTCGATTAACCATGGAACGTTTTCGCATCGAACGTTTACTCTTATTGATAACTCGCATCCCCAGAGACGCTGTACGGTGCGTACAGAAGAAGCTATTGCTGCTGTAGAGCATATCATTGAGGACGACCCGAATGAGTCCATCCGCCATCGAGCACAGGAATTGGATCTGTGCCCATCCACTTTATGGAAGATCTTGCTGAAGGATCTTGGTTTGCGTGCTTACAAAATCCAACTCGTGCAAGATTTGTAGCCAAACGATCATCAAGTAAGGCGTAGATTCGTCGAATGGGCCCAAAACGAGATTACCGTTGTTCCCGATTTTCATAAGCGAATTTTGTTTAGCGATGAAGCGCACTTCTGGTTGAATGGCTACGTCAACAAACAAAACTGCCGCATTTGGAGTGAAGGTAATCCTCAAGTGTATGTGGAAACACCGTTACATCCAGAAAAACTGACTGTTTGGTGCGCTTTATGGGCTGGTGGAATCATTGGTCCGTACTTTTTTAAAAACGATGGTGGCCAGAACGTTACAGTCAATGGTGATCGGTATAGAGCCATGATTACTAACTTTTTCATTCCTGAATTTAGTAACCATGATGTCCAGGAGATGTGGTTTCAACAAGACGGCGCAACATATCACACAGCTCGTGTCACAATAGATTTATTGAAAGACACGTTTGGTGACCGCCTAATTTCACATTTTGGACCTGTGAATTGGCCTCCAAGAGCTTGTGATTTAACACCCCTAGACTACTTTCTGTGGGGCTATGTAAAGTCATTGGTCTATGCGGTAAAGCCACAAACGCTTGACCATTTGGAAGACAACATTCGCCGTATTATTGCCGATATACGGCCACAAATGTTGGAAAAGTCATCGAAAATTGGACGTCCAGATTGGACTACATCCGCGCCAGCCGTGGTGGTCATATGCCAGAAATCATATTTAAAATGTAATGCCACAAGATTATCTTTCGGATAAATAAAATTCATGTCAATCGAATAATTCATCGTTGTTTTATTGCAACTTAAAGTTCTATACCTCTATAAAAAACACCCTTTACTTGGAACCTGATTTGGTTTCCTTGTTTTTTTTCCTCATCCCCCCAAAAATTTATTCAATTTCAGATTTTTATTGAAAAAAAAACGTCGGTATTTATGGCCACCAGAGAAAATAATAAAAAGAAAAGTGAAAAAAAGGATGAAGAAAAAGGACGTGTTTGTTGTATATCTTTTGCTTTTAAGCTCATAATAAATATTTGCTTAAAAGTCTACATCCTTTTCACAAATAACAATCCGTTTATAATACCACTTACGTGACACTGAAGGACAACGAGAAGCTATACCGACCCGACCAAGACTATACATCAAGCACCAGCAGCAGCAAAACTTCAGATAAATAATACACAGGCTAAGAAAAGTAAAAAAAAAGAAAGGAAATCAAACACACTTCTTTACATACAACAGAGACTAGAGAGTATAGTTTATGCAACGAACGCATCATTTGCACACACAGGACACTTAAACCATAAGTAATATGCACTATTATTTGTCTATATATGTGTGTGTATGAAAGAGACAGAGAGAGAGAGAGAGAGAGATATAGAGTTCAGTGGTGGGGAGTAAGTGTCATAACTTTATATAATAACGTGAAAGGACATGCAGTAGTTCACCCAAAAAAATAAAGAAGAAGAAAGAGAATGAGTATCGCATAGAGAGCAACGAACACAGAAAAAAAAAAACGATTCGCCCAAAAGTATGTTGCATCAATTTTACTTAAGTTGTATGAAAATGTTGACAGGTTGATGTTACTCTGCTGCTTCTCTCAACCAAATGCAGATTTAATAAAATATGACAGACACTCAAACTCATACACAGCCTCTCTCTTCCACCAAAAAAAAAAAAAAAAGCAAAGAAAGGAGAGAAAAAAAATGGAATTATACAAATGCCTTAAAGTATGTTACGGGGAGACGGAGAGAAACTTTAGTGCAATTGTATAGGAGCTGAGCTCTCGCTCTCGTATCTTAATTCAGTTCTATTGTGGGAGTCACAGCCAAAAGAAACATGCTGTAGTCATTGCCAGCGTAGTCATCTTCATCGTCATCGTCGTTGTCGTTGTCGTTGTCTCGCAAAAGTTTGAAGCACTAGGATATGAAAAAGACATTTTAAGTAGCTTTAAACAGTGATGAATAAGTTTTTCAATTTGCTCGAATCAGGTCTTTCAAATATGCAAAACGATAAAAAAAATCATAATAAAATAGCATCATAGCCCAGTTAGCAGGGTGAGAGCAAAAAGTGTTAAATGCAAAGGTTCGTGTCCCTTGATTGGGGGAATGCGGGAGTGACATTAAAATGAAGGCAATATTTAATAGTTGGCGCTTTACAATGTTGGCACAAGAATGTTAAGTAACAGGATTTAACATGTTTTAAATAAATATGTCACAATGACAGTGTGACAGTTTTTGGCAGGCTACAGAATTTTTTATAAGGAGCGCACACTAAAGTGCGAATTTTGAAAGAGTTTAAAGAGTTGAAATTTTCTTTGAAAGACTGAAACAGTTAGAATGTATCGAATTAGACAATCTATAATAAGTTGTTTTTAAGGTTAAATGTCATTTAAGCCCCTTGAATGAATAAAGAGGTTCAAAATTTTGATAACAATCCATTACAATACCTATCATGGATATATTCAACCAAATGGCATTGATAGACTTTGCAATTGTTAAGAACAAGCTTATTTACCTCACCATTATGAGGAATGCACGACCGAAAGTGTTTATGGAAGCAAGTGCTATTCTAGCCTGCTACCACATTTCTGACAGCGATTATAAGGAAATAAAAAAAATTATTTCTAAACAGCATTATTGTTGTTGAAGCAGCAACAACAATTTCTTATAGAAAATTTTTCAATAACAATTTTCTACAAGAAATTTGTCGATAACAATTTTCTATAAGAAATTTTTCGATAACAAATTTCTATAGAAATTTCTTCAATAACTTTTTGGGTAACATTTTTCTATAAAAATACGATAACAAAAGCAATTTTCTTGTTATCGAAAAGTATTCCAAAAAAAATTATTGTTATCGAAAAGTTTTCGATAGAAAATTATTGTTATCGAAGAGTTTATCATAAAAAATTAATGTTATCGAAAAGTTTTGGATAGAAAATTATTGTTATCGAAAAGTTTTTCAAAGAAAATTATAGTTATCGAAAAGTTTTCTAAATAAAATTATTGTTATTGAAAAGTTCTCTATTGAAAATTATTGTTATCGAAAACTTTTCTATTAAAAATGATCGTTATCGAAAAGTTTTGTACAAAAGGTTATTGTTATCGAAAAGTTTTCTATAGGAAATTATTGTTATCGAGAAGTTTCCCAAAGAAAGTTATTGTTATCGAAAAATTTTCTATTGAAAATTATTGTTAATGAAAAATTATCCATTGAAAATTATTGTTATCGAATAGATTTCCTTAGAGAACTATTGCTATCAGAAAATTTGCAATAGAAAATTCTTGTTATCGAAAAGTTTTGTACAAAAGGTTATTGTTATCGAAAAGTTTTTTATAGTAAATTATTGTTATCGAAAAGTTTTCTATAGTAAATTATTGTTATCGAAAAGTTTTCCATAGAAAATTATTGTTATCGAAAAGTTTTGTACAAAAGTTTATTGTTACGAAAAGTTTTTTATAGTAAATTATTATTATCGAAAAGTTTTCTATAGAAAATTATTGTTATCAAAAAATTTATATAAAAAGTTATTGTTATCGAAAAGTTTTCCATAGAAAATTATTGTTATCGAAAAGTTTTGTACAAAAGGTTATTGTTATCGAAAAGTTTTCTATAATAAATTATTATTATTGAAAAGTTTTCTGTAAAAAAATTATTGTTATTAAAAATTTTCTATAAAAAGTTATTGTTATCGAAAAGTTTTCTATAGGAAATTATTGTTATCGAAAAGTTTTCTATAGGAAATTATTGTTATCGGAAAGTTTTCTATAGGAAATTATTGTTATCGAAAAGTTTTCTATAGAAAATTATTGTTATCGAAAAGTTTCCCAAAAAAAGTTATTGTTATCGAAAAATGTTCCATAGAAAATTATTGTTATCGGAAAGTTTTCCATAGAAAATTATTGTTATCGAAAAGTTTTTCAAAGAAAATTATTAATATCGAAAAGAAATTTACTGTTATCGTAAAATTTGCGACGGAGACATGTTGTTATCGAAAAGTTTTCTATAGAAAATCATTGTCAATCGATAAGTTCTCTATAGAAATGTATTTGGTATCGAAAAGTTTTCAATAGAAACTCATATGTTGTCGAAAAAGTTTTCTATAGAAACTCATTTGTTGTCGAAAAGTTTCCTATAGAGACTTTTTGGTATTGAAAAGTTTTCTATTAAAACTTATTTGTTATCGAAAAATTTTATATTAAAAATATTTGTTATCGAAATAATTGAAAATAAAAGAATAGAAATTTATTGTGACGAAAACTTATACAAAAATTAATTGTTATCGGAAAATGATTATAGAAAGGTATTGTTATCGAAAAATATTCTTTATAAAATAATCTACAACTGTTTCATTAAGCCGTTAAAGAAACAATTGAAGTTTCTCTTTCGAAAAAGTTATTCTGTTTTCACAACAAAAACTTTAAATTCCATGCTTGTTTTAAAGTCCAACTATTAAATAATTACTGGCTGTCACTCCCTACTGCCTTTCTTGCTAGGAAAACTTTACCAGAAAACTAATCTTTAGTTTTCTTTAGACTCCAAACTGAAGTTTTTTCATTTCAAGCGGTGCAAATGTGTGCTGCAGTCCACTTTATTTCATGCGTGTTAAGTCGTTTTACAAAATAATTGATTGGAGGGCGTTTCTCTTGGAAAATATGAGAGAGAGAGTGTGAGTGTGTATGCGTTTACGTTCTTTGCCCGGTTTAGATGTCTCTTGTGCATTTCCTTTTCCGTCTTTAAAATGCGTGCAACACGCATTTTCCGTTTTAAGTTAGAAAAAAAGTTTCTTGCACTTATGAATGGTAGACAGTGTGTATGGGAGAGTGCGTGCAAATATTTAAACTTTTGAAAAATTATTTTAAAATTTTAGAAAAAAGAAAACGAAGAAGAAGAAAGAAATTATAAATTCTGTGGCAACAAAACTGCAGCATATAATAACGGGTTCTGTTGTTATAAACAACAAGCAAAAGTAGGCTGTACTTGTGGGCCAGTTTGTTACATTGTGCCGCAGGCCATAATGGCTGTGCAAACTTGAACGTTAAACATGCGGAAAAACAGTGCGTAACGTAAAGACACGCACTTAAAATAGCTTTTAATGATTACTTGTTCGTTTATGTTATCAAACTTTAAGTATCTTAATCATATTATTGGTTGGAGGACTTGTTGGTCCTTGTTGGTATGTATGTATAAGTGGCTTAGGGTGACCAGCTAAAATGAAGAAAAATACAAATTTTTTTCAAATTATTTTGAAAAGACTTCAAAGTTTTTTGTTGTGTTTGATGCGTAACTGCAGAAAAAACCAACAAGTAAAGAATAAACCGGGTAAATAGGGAGTGATACTTGAATATAAAGGGTGTTTTTTATAGAGGTATAGAACTTCAAGTTGGCATTACTTTTCAAGATGGCAACCGATTTAACAGCTGTCAAGTGATTTATTCTCAGTTTGTTTTGGCAATTCATCATGAATAGACTCACGCCTGAACAACGCTTGCTAATAGTGAAATTTGATTTCGAAAATAATGGTTCTGTGGGGAAAACGTGTCGCGCACTACGTCCATTTATCGTCGACAAAATCGCAGTTTTTTCGATTAACCATGGAACGTTTTCGCACCACGTTTACTCTTATTGATAACTCGCATCCCCAGAGACGCTGTATCCAGAAAAACTGACTGTTTGGTGCGCTTTATGGGCTGGTGGAATCATTGGTCCGTACTTTTTCAAAAACGATGGTGGCCAGAACGTTACAGTCAATGGTGATCGGTATAGAGCCATGATTACTAACTTTTTCATTCCTGAATTGAATAACCATGAAAATTGGACGTCCAGATTGGACTACATCCGCGCCAGCCGTGGCGGTCATATGCCAGAAATCATATTTAAAATGTAATGCCACAAGATTATCTTTCGGATAAATAAAATTCATGTCAATCGAATAATCCATCGCTGTTTTATTGCAACTTAAAGTTCTATACCTCTATAAAAACACCCTATATTTGGGTAAGAAGGGCCCTATTAGTTTATGTACTTACCTGCCCTTGATGATAGGCTCCTATAGAAAAATTTATTGAAGTAATACCAAGTCTTTTATAACGAATGCCGTGGTCTGCAACTGTAGTCAGTTACTGTAGGGCGACCTCAACTATTGCTATGGTTTTCAAAGGACTTTAACGGCTGCCTATAAATCCATAAAACAATCAACAGTCCATGTTGTATCTTTCTGTGTTAAAGTTTTTAATAAATTGTAATCAATTCCTAGAATCTTTGCTGCTAAAAGCTTAGTTCTTATGCATTTACCGCAACAACTTGCTGTAGTTTGTTTTATCTACAAGTATATGAAACTGTTGCCTGCTTTTAGGCTTAACAACTAAACGGGAAATGAGTTTCCTCTCACTCTTTCACTCTGTCCTTTCTAGATAGCTGGCTGGCTTTTTAATAAATGTTATAAATAATCCAATATTTTTAATCCTGCAGTACATTCTATCCCCTCCTCCGCTCTTCACGGTTTTTACCATAGAATCGCGTGTTATTGCTTTTTCAACTTGTTTGCAGTTTTACTTGCATATTTAGCGGCTAATGTCCTAGGCACACATATTATATACACAAAAAATATAACCAGCCTGGGGAGTTGTTTGTCTGTGTGTCAGTTTTTGAAAATATTGAAAATAATTTTAGAATAAACGTTATGAAGAGCGCAAACATGGACTTGGCGTGTTAAACAAAACAAAATACAAAAAAAAAGGAAAAAACAAGAAAAACATGTTTTCCAAACCCTGAGAAAGTTAAGTGGAAACTAAAATCACAGCATATTTAAAGGGATTTAAAATGTTTTAAATTAAACAGTTTTTTTTTAAATATTTAAGCTATCAACTGAACTTATATTTTTGTTGTCTATTTTTTTTTCTGACAAGAGATGGTCCAGTCCAAATACAGTGCTTGAGCGTGGTAATGGTGAAAGTCAAGAGTTTAATTAAAATGCAAATGTGTTGCAGCTGTAACAGCTGCTTGTTTGCATACAAATGAAAAAAGATTTTAAAGCATACTTTTTGGCAGCAAATATTGTACGCTCAAACAGTTGCATACTCTCTGCCGTTCTTGCTGTACTCTGCCAACATGTATGATTACAGGCGAAATGCAAATATTTGGGAAAAAAGTCATGGATTTTTTTCGTTTACATAAGCCATATACTGGAAAGTTTGCTGTTTTTTTATTGGAGGCCTATGTACTTTGTTAAAAGTATTTAAAACAGTTTATGAGTACAATTGATGCAATTCTGATGTACAATCAATTAATGAAATAAATTATATCTGAAGGCCTATCGCCTCTGCAATGGAATCTTATTGTGAACAATATCCCGATGCATTTTGAGGTTGGGAAATGAATATTTGGTTGCTATACGGATAGTATTTTGATTGTATATACTAGGAAATTAGCTAGTTTATGCATTCCAATCTTAGGGAGCTTATTCTAACCCTTTGATGGACACTGACGTCTATAGACGTCATAACAAGGGTTTCTGGGGGACATGACATGTATACACGTCACAAATTGTTTCCTTCATAAAATCATTATAAAGCAAGTGTCCCACGGGAAGGCCTCCTAAAATTCTGGTGTCCGTCAATGGGCTAAAGACGTTTGGTATCAATTTCTTTAAGAAGTGTTGGTTATTTGCTGCAGAAAACATAATGTCGAAAATGTTCTACTGTCCTAGCTAAACGAATTCACTCTGGGGTTTCTTGAAATAGGAAAGTTTAATGGAAAGAGAACACCTTAGAATAAATGAAGAAGTGCCTGGATGTACGCTATTTAGTCAGAAATCAATAGGAGAAGTGGCCTTCATCCTTGCCCTAGGAGTTCTTAGATATGCCAGCATTGTATAGTGGAAGGCTTTAGAAACGGAAGATGCTTCTGGATAAGATACATATCACGTGCTAGTATTAGTACCCATTATGATGTATTGGAGGTGATTTCGGGACTACAGTAATCCTTCGATTTACGTCGCCTCGATTAACTTTGTTTCGATTTACGTCGTCAAATTTTTCTTGCCTCTAACTTCAATTTGCGTCTTCATTCGATTTACGTCGCCTTTTTTTGGAACCAACTGCGACGTAAATCGACGGATTACTGTAACTTTTTTAAGTTCGTTGTTAAAAACATACTACTTTGTAGTATGAGCAATATGAAAGTCGATTTACGTCGTTTTGAATTACGTCGCCTTTCTTTGGAACCAACTGCGAGGGATTACTGTATATGTTTTGAGGTTATTTGAAGCAGTCCTTGCTTCTGATGGTTATCTTCTTAGATATACTGGCATTGAGTCCTGGTTTCAAGGACCATATGATGAGGGCATGTGACCTCAACTTGTTATTTAGGTACGTGATTTTGACGAGGATATTCTATTCGGAAAACTAAGATATGGCGCTGTGTGATCTTAACGCATTGCTTGAAGATAAAAGCCTGTACTGCGGTACTGCGGCGAGCTCCACTTCGTGGACTATACACAGCTGTCCAATAAAATTCCTGATGAGTAGAGTGTATTCCAGACTGAGGTGTATGCAATGAGCAAGGCAGCAAAGCTGGTTCCGAAATGGATTATTCAGGGGGATGTAGACAGTCTAACTGCTTGAAAGAACTTACTGGGCGTAATGTTAGCTTGAGATTAGTTTCAGTTTGCATAAAGACCCTGACAGTGCTATTAATAGGAACATTGCGGGACATTACGCAGAGTGGGTAATGCTACTACAAATGAGCTGGCACGACAACTTGATGAGTTGATCGTTTAAACCGCCTGTAGAGCGAGCTTATCTACAAGGCGATTAGACGGTGGATAGAGGAAATCATTCAATGGGATCTTAAAAAGACTTTCGTACTTAGGCTATTCTGTGTCTCTCTTCTTAAGTCGCCGTAGTCTAGTAGGTAGTGCGTTGGCTTATTAGACGTAAAGCCAGGGTTCGAGCCCCAGGCCAGACATCAAAATAAAATACGAAAAGTATTTCTTCGGCGACTTCATCTCAGCAGATTTCTGGCAAAAACTCTGAGGGTAAAAAAAAATTGCCATGAAAAAGTTTCTCAAAAATCTGTCGTTCGGAGTCCACTTAAACGCGCAACATAAGTGGTGTGAGAAACTAGGTCGGAATCCTGACTGAAGGGTTGTAATGACCAATTATGTATGTATGTATGTGGTACCACACTGAATTCCGGGACATTACGATGAATGGGTAATGCTCCTACAGATCAGCTGGCCAGAAAACATGATGAGTCGATCGTTTAAACCTTGATTATCGATAAGGCAATTAGACGTGTGGTAGAGGAAACCATTCTGGAATCTAATAAAATCCTAAAAAGATTTTCGTATTCAGCCTTGGACAAGGACAAGTATGTGGATTGCAGTTACCCCTTCTTTCTTCAGGGTTTGTGGTAATGACAGAAAGCTGGAGTTTATTTAACATATTCTGTGCCTCTCTCCTGATAGATAAATGCAAAGACTTTTGGTTCTTAGAGGGTGTTTACTAATTGACTTTGAAAAGTTGGCCTGTGTGCTAGGAATTTGTGATAATTTCATATCTGCCATTAGCTGGCTTATGAAATGAAATTTTTTTTTTCGTTCCTTCTGCCTCTTTTCTTCCTGGTGTTTTTATGCCACTGTAAGGATAAGTCAATACAGTAATCCCTCCATTTACGTCGCCTCGATTAACTTTGTTTCGATTTACGTCGTCAAATTTTTTATTCCCTCTAACTTCAATTTGCGTTGTGATTCGATTTACGTCGCCTTTTTTTGGAACCAACTGCGACTTAAATCGAGGGATTACTGTAACTTTTTTAAGTTCGTTGTTAAAAACATACTACTTTGTAGTATGAGCAATATGAGATTCGATTTAAGTCGTTTCGATTTACGTCGCCTTTTTGTTGGAACCAACTGCGACGTAATTCGAGGGATTACTGCATAACCAATGCAGAGCTATTATTGCGTTAGAAACGGTGAGCAATTGATGACATTTGGACAGAAAATTTTAAATGTTATTCTTGGATTTAATTGGCGACTATTTGTAGACAATTAGGCGCAGTCTAGTAGGTAGTGTGTTGTGTTATTAGACGTAACATCAGAAAGAAAATATGAAAACAAAATATTTCTTCGGTGACTTCCTCTCAGCAGATTTCTGGCAAAAACTCTGGACGTTAAATTAAAATTGGCATGAAAAGTTTCTCAAAAATCTGTCGTTCGGAGTCGACTTTAAACTATAGTTCCCCAGACAGTCATGTATAAAATTAACACACCCAACATATGTGGTGTAAGAAACTAGGTCCATAATCCTGATTGAAGAGATGCAATGACCAATTATGTTATGTATGTATGTATTTGTAGCCATGTAAGATTCATTTTTGAATATTTTGCATAGAAAACAGAGAAATGGACAGCATTGTATAGGTAAGGATGCTATGGATTTTAATATAGTGCCCATGCTAGCGTGCTAGGATTGAAATTTTAACAAGTCCAAACCAAAAAAAAAAATTTTTTTCTAATTCTTCTAGGAATTTTAAATTCCACTTAAAAAAATCGATAGATAATAAAATTTTGTTTTTTTTCATAAAATTTACGAATACCATTCAATAAAAATGAATAATTTAAGTTGCATTTAATGATTTCAAAGTGTCATGTCATCATCAATGTTGAAAAATAAAACAAAAAAAAAAAAACGTTTGTTTTTTAATATCCTTATGCGATATAACAAATCATTTGAGATTTAAATAATCCTTTGATTTGTTGCAACTAGACACACAAAATGTATGAGCGAATGCAATCGTATAAATTACAATTCACAGAGAAATGTATTTACAATACACATGCATGCATGCATGCATACATGCATACACGCTTACTCTTGCGTTCATATTCTATACATTGGCAGTAGACTCTTAAACTCCCAAATATACCAACAAGCTTAGAGGGTATGCCACAGTAATAGCAATAGAAATGTGTATGAACGAGAGAAAGAGAGAGACACTGAGTGAGTTATAGACATACACAGAGAGCATTGAGATATATTTGCACATTTGAAATACTTTACAATCATCATCATCATCATCATTATTATCGCCATCACCATCGTTTCAATACAATATCGTTGTGTTGTTTAATACGCTCTAAAATATATCGTGTGTCAATTACTGCGAATATTTTGAGTACGTTAAACCAAAAAAAATTTCCATCTTTGTTTCAGATTTCTATGGCATCCTTAGTTATGTATTTTGGGGCTTTTTGTATTTGTATTCATACACACACATACATATAATACGTACAGATGAAATAATATTTAAAAAATTCGTGTTTGTGAAGATAATGCGAGATTTTTTAAGAGCAATTGGAAAATTATTCAAAAGAAAACACATAAAATCCAGAAAAATGCCTGAAATCTTTATTTGAATCGATAGTACGGTCCATATAATTTAATGCTTGAAGATTATTTCATGCAAATGTTGACCGCGACTGCGCCTCAAATGGTCCATCCGCTTTGTCCAATTTTGGCATACTCTTTCCAACATTTCGGCCGGTATCTCACGAATAAATGCTTCAATGTTGTCTTCCAATGCGTCAATTGAAACGGGCTTGTCCGTATAGATATGAGCTTTAACATAGCCCCCAAAAAAAAATAGTCTAAAGGCGTTAAATCGCACGAACTAGGCGGCCAATTGGTCTGTCCCGAACGTGAAATAAAATAAATATTCACCGAACTCGCCTCTCAATAAGTCCATTGTTACGCGTGCTGTGTGGCATGTGGCACCGTCTTGTTGAAACCACATGTTATGCAAGTCAAACTCTTGCATTTTGGGCAAAAAAAAGTTGGATATCATCTCAAGGTAGCGCTCACCATTCACACTTACGTTACGATTCGCAGCATATTTGAAGAAGTACGGTCCAATGGTGCCACCAGCCCATAAACCGCACCAAACTGTGACATTTTCTGGATGCATTGGTAGCTTTTGCAATGCTTCTGGCTGATCTTCACTCCAAAATCTACAATTCTGTTTATTTAAGTATCCATTGAGCCACAAATGAGCTTCGTCGCTGAACACAATTTTTCGATAAAGATGTGGATCTTCGGCCAACTTTTCCAAGAGCCCATTCACCAAAAATTCTTGCACCAGCTGTATTTGGAAAGGCTTCGCACCTAAATCCTTCCGCAAAATTTTCGAATTCGAATTTAAAAACCAAAGACGCAAACCCACACTTTTAGCAGCGTCACTTCTTGCCTCTAACAGGTTAAACTTTGCTATTAACAGGAGCACTGTTAACTGTTTAACAGTGGCAATAGTAGATTATTCTTCTACTTTGCAATTATTTCAGGAGGATGGAAATTTTCTCAATTCTCAAAATTACTCCAGCTATCCCACTACCACGGTTCGAACGAGGACCCTCTGGACTACCATTTGTATATAGTCTGCATGGTGTACTATTTTGATGTTCCATTTTATATGTTCCAAAATGGCCACTGATCTTCTAGAGAATTTTCAAGCAAAAAATTTATGTTTTCAAAGGCAGTTTTCTCAATACCATAACACTTTACATATACTTGACTATGTTGCTGATTATATTAAGAGGCCTTGGAACCTTCCTTTGCAAATAGTATGCTATTCATAAACCTACAGTATTTCCCAAAATTAGCTCCTAAACAAGTGGGCTTGTTCAGATGCAATACTGTTAAACAGCTAACAGTGCTCTGTTAAAGGCAAATTTTGCTCTGTTAACGCTAAATGTGGCGCTGCTAAAATTTATGGATTGCGTCTTGGATTTTCTATTTGGAATTTATCTTCACATACATCAAAAATTCTAGTTTTTTTTAGTTTTTCATAACTCAGCTACTGTTGCTGACAATTCAACATCAAATTAAAATTTTTTTTTTAGAAAATTTCTTCAGTAAATTAAATTTCAATAGGAAACAATAGAATCCTTTGTGTTTTCCTCATATAAATTGAATTAATTTAAATATTTTAATTAAGTTGTTTCAAAAGTTGTCTTGAAAGCTTCAAAATAAAAATCTGTATTCGATTAACTGGTTTGAAAGGGTTTTTCGATTGGGAAATGCCTGTGAAATATGACTGAGTTCTACAGTTTTTCAAACACTGTTTTCATGGGAATCAAATTTCTTTTTATACAAGTTTTTCTAAAATTTATTACGACATAATGAACTGCCAAGTGGCAGTTTCCCGATAAAAACCTCTGCTATCCTCCTACCAAAGTTTGCCTTCAAACGTTCGTCCAAAGCAAATCTCCCTCGCTGATCCTTCGTTCTATCCATAGGTTAACTAAAAAATTATTGCGACATACTAAACTGCAAACTGCCAGCGTCCCAATAGAAATCTGCTATCATCCTAGCAATGTTCGCCTGGCATATGTGCGTCCAAAGCAAACCCCGGCAGCCTTGCATTGTTCTATCCAGAGGGAATATTCACATTGGTTTACCCTCGAGCTAACCTCTCGTCAGTTAATACACAACACAGCTCTTGATAAAAACTATGACATCTTTACTCGTCTACCGAGAAGCAATTTGGTTACCAGCAATCCCATACATACATGGCCTTATGAGTTCCTTTGCTTTGATGGACTTGCTCAACCTACTATACATCTGACTACGATTTCTTTGAACACAAAGTCACTGTCTTGAGTGTGGTTTGGTTCTGGTTCTTTGTAAATTTTTTTCAGTGCCCATTGAATTTATTTGAAATGCAACTTGTGAAATACACTTCAATCATTTGTTCATAGGTTCAAGGACTTTCTTACAAGCCTTCAATAAGGATTACAACCTAGCCTCTCACAGCACTCATGTTGTGTTTGTTTATTTTATTCAGGAATGGCGCGGATCTACTGTTTAATGTTGTCTCCGAATGACAGATTTTTTCGTTGGCAATAACTCTGGCAAAAACTCTCAGAATAAAATAAAATTACCATGAAAAGTTCTACAAAGCTCTCGTTCAGAGCCTACATTAAACTGTACGCCGCATCATTCATGAACAAAATTATTACACATAACATAGGTGGTGGTTGTAATCCTTGCTAAAGGCTAGTAAGTAAGTAAGTGATGAAGGCGCTTTAAAGACCGAAGAGCCTACAACTTTTTAGTATATCAGGTCAACGATCATTTTATACGCAATATACGTATCATTTAAATCAGATGTGGTTGTTTTAATGGCTCTGGGATAGGTGCGTCTTCGTCATCCATAACTGGTCATTACAACCCTTTAGTCAGGATTACGACCAAAGATCAGCAGTGAATCGCTTTTTCGCTACTCATAAGTACTCATGAAATTTTGAGTATGAGTGAGTCAACAGTATTCAAATCCAACTACTCTGACTCATTCGTACTCACTATAACATTGATTTATGAGTACAAGTTGCAATAAGTATGAGTACAACGTTGACATCAAACTCATAACATTCGAAATATGTTTGATTCATACGTCTACTCATTCAGATTCATAAATTTAGAAAAATACTTCTTATAATACTTATAAATGATACGAGTGATTCGAATCATTCGTCAAAATTTTCAGTCTTAGTTGTTGTTGCATTTACAAAGAAAGAAGAAAGACACATAAACAAAAAAGACAAAGACAGCAAGCGGAGCAAACACACAACCTTCTAGTGAGTATTGTAGTGTTCGTACGGGAATCATATTTATTTTGTGATTCGTGTATACGATGAGTCGTGGAGCGTTGAAATCAATAACATCATGCGTATCGTTAAGTATGAGTACCACATGTATTTCAAACTTTGAATATGAGTAGTATGAGTATGACATTAAAATAAGTATGAATGAGTATAAGTATCAGAAATTATAAGTATGATTGGAATCTACTCATCGTTTTGAATACTCATTGCTGACCTCTGGTTACGACCTACCACTTTCTCACGCCACTTATGCTGTGCGTGTTAATTTTTATACATGAGTAACGGGGGAGCTACAGTTTAAAGTCGATTCCGAACGACAGTTTTTTTGAGAAACTTTTTCATGTCAATTTTCCGTTTGCTCCCAGAGTTTTTGCTAGAAATCTACTGAGGAGAAGTCGCAGAAGAACTTTTTTGTATTTCGTTTAGTTGAAGATGTCTATAAGCCAACACACTACCTACTAGACTATGGCGACTAAGTGGATAACCTTTCTCAAAAGGAATTGTTATTCGCATGGCCAATCGTAACTATCTTTACAGACACTCCATTTTTTTACAAGATTCCTTAGAAATAAATAAACCACTCCACTCAATTGCACTCCACTCCCCCTTCTATCCTTCTTGCGATGAATAAACTTCCTAGAAGTGGACAGACTGTACACTTGCAAAGTAATTTTCTTACTCCCTCCAGCATATTATCCCGAATACTTGAACTGAGGTCTCACGGCGACTTCGTAAAATAATCAAATAATCATTTAGGACTCATCGTAAAAACTGAGGCAATACTTTGCCACGTAAAAGAGCCTAGAATCCAGGCATTACTGCAATCGTGATTTACACTAGAGTCCGTGGAAATTTTTAAATTTTTTATATTTAGGGTCCTGTTTACTCCAATTTAAAATCACACGGCGCTAATTAAAACTACTTTTTTGCATAAATTTTGTTCTTGGTCTTTGGATATAATCCCAGTTTCTAATATCTTCCCATGAAACCCTTTTAAGAGACTTAATTTCTCTTTAACTTAAGCCTCTAGAATCTTAAGAATTTTACAATTTTCAAATGCAGACATAAATTCAAAAAGCATTCACAATTTTAATACGATGTTTACATATTAAATAGATAGAAACATAAATACATACATACACCCACATATATATGTATGGACGTACATACAGTGCTGTGCAAAATAATAGACTTATTACAATTTTTTATTTATTTAAGAATTGTACTAAATGATACACCAACCACAAATGTTTATGTTTTTTTTTTTATTACTTTATTTAAAACAAAAATTAAAAAAATTCATTATCCTATGATTCAAAATAATAGACTTATTCAAGATTTCTTAAACAAATACATTTTTTTTTCATTTAATATTAAAACAAATTATATTGTATACTAATATTGAATATTTTAATAATATGCCAGTTAATTCAATAACCTGAATGACCACCATTGTTGTTTAAAACGCACTGAACTCTTCTGGGCATTGATTCTATTAATTTTTGGCATTTTTCTATAGAAATTGCCTCCCACTTCTTTTTAACTTCTTCCCAAAGTTGATTTTTATTGCGGAATGTCTTCCCATCTAGGCCTCTCTTCAGTTCAACCCAAAGGTTCTCAATAGGATTGAGATCCGGTGACTGTGAAGGCCATTCTAAAACAGATACATTGTTAGCACTCAGCCAAGATTTAACTAATTTTGACGAGTGCTTAGGATCATTGTCCTGTTGGTGGCATATTGTTCTCCGCATAGGGAAGCATAATATCTTTCAAAATATCACGGTACATCTCTTTCTTCGTTATTTCTGTGATCTGATAAAGAGGGCCAACACCATGCCAAGAAAATGCACCCCACACCAATATACTTCCTCCGCCGTGTTTTACAGTCTTTTTTGTATAGCGATCATCTAGTTCCTTTCCTTTTGGTCTTCTAACATTTCTGCGACTATCTGAAGTTGATTTTTGTCTCGTCGCTCCATAAAATGTTCTTAAAATCATCAACTACACTGTCTTTAAATTTTGTGGCAAATTTCCTTCGATCTGCTTTGGTTTTTGTGCTTAAAAGTGGTACCTTCCTCGCAATTCTACTTGGCAAACCTTTCTCTAAAAGCCTTTGTCGGACTGTTGAAGCACTAATTATGTTGCCTATTTCTTCAGAAACGGCTTGTGAAGATAGAAATGGCTGTTTCTTAACCAGAAGAGCTATCCGTGAATCCGTGGTAGCGGTTATTTTGCTAGGTCTACCACGGGTTTCTTTTGAAGGCTTCCACTTGATGACGTTTCTGACGAAATTATGAGACCTTCCAAGCAATTCTGCAATAAAATCAAGTGTTTTTCCTTGGTCACGTAATTTTTTCACTATTCGCCTTCCTTCAGGAGTGCAATGTACATTACGACCCATCTTTTCGTAAAAATAATATTATTTTATAATATTTTTTTAACAATAATATTTCATTTAATTATTTTCAAAAAATTTATACAAAATATCAGGAAAATTAAAACAAAAAATAATTTTCTTTTAAAATAAGTCTATTATTTTGCACAAATTAAAATTTGGACCTTTCTTAAAATGTTTACGAAAGCACATTAAGGATAGAAAGAAACTTCTAAAAATACGCATTATTTTGAGTATAGACAATATCAAAATTAACGGTACTAAAAATTCCTAAGAGAAAGTTTTTTTAAGAGTGTTAAATCAAAGAGAAATTATTTAATATATTATTATGCACAGCACTGTATATGCATACTCATCATTTATGCAATTTATTTAAACTTGGCTCAAAATCATCATCATTAACAAATAAAATGATTTTGTTTACCTAGTACTCTGGCTATCACCACCCTCTAAACACTAAACTAAATGGCTACTCTTACTCATTCTACATCTCTCTCTCTCTCTCTCTCTCTCTTTCCCTGTATGTGTATGTATCTGTATGTATCTTTATGTATGTAATGTATGCTTGTATTTATTGTAATTGGAATACTTAATTAATAATTCAATTTGTGATTTGATATCAATCATACGCCCAAGAGTCTTAAATCATAACAAATCTTAAGGGACTTTTAGGGGCCCAACTCACACACGCTCACATTCACTAAAACTCAATTGCAATTGTTCAAATGCATTTTATTAGTGTATGTATGTATGTATGTATGTCTGTATGCATGGCTTTATAAAAACGAGAGCCCGTAAGAGTGTTGATTAGTTTAAAATGCAAATTACTTTTGAGTCGGGGGGAGACTCGAATTTCTCTTTTCCATGGCATGGCTTTAAACAATCATTTAACAGGACAGGAAATTGAAATAATTTTGGATTTTTTTTGCTTTCTTTTTCAATAAAAATTTCAATTTAAAATAAAATCTGCATAAGAAATTTAAATTTGAAAAGAAATATTGAAAGACAACAAAGATTTAATAGAATATGTAATGCAAAGTAATTTACTTTTTAAAGAAAATTATTGTGTTTGATAAACTGTCCTCAGACTTAGTTGGCCAGTAACAATTTTTAAAGTGTGATCGCATTTTTAACTGCCACATGGGCCATTGACACCGGATCTGGGTAAGCACAGAAGCTGAGATTTAATCAGAAAGACGGAAAGACGCAGGCACTTATTTTTAATCATTCGTCCTTTGCACTAACCTCAGATCTGGACAATCAGGACAGCAATTTGTAGTGTGTTTAATAGGTAGTGTGTTGGCTTATTAGACGTAAAGCCAGGGTTCGAGCCCCAGGCCAGGCATCAAAACCAAATACAAAAAGTATTTCTTCGGCGACTTCCTCTCTGCAGATTTCTGGCAAAAACTCTGAGAGTAAACGGAAAATTGCCATGAAAAGTTCCTCAAAAATCTGTCGTTCGGAGCTGACTTTAAACTGTAGGTCCCACCACTCTTGTATAAAATTAACACGCACAATGTAAGTAAAGTGAGAAGAGTTGTAAAGACCAGTTATGTATGGCAGTATAATGGATCGAATGGTTGGACTACTATGGCACTTTCACATGACAATACTAATCCTGATTGTCTTATAAAAAGATGTTTTTTTAAACGAGAAGACTTCTGTTTTCTCTGGATTGACGTCACATCCCCTTGAGTTTACCCATTTCAATGATATTTTCAAAGTATATTCTTATTTCCTTCATATGTCGAGTGGTTTCTCTTTTCTCCGCGATATTCCTGGTTCAAAAATTCTGCTATGAAAATTAAGGTCATCTGGGCACTAATGTTAGAATCCGTTTTTATATCATCCGCGAAACGCCATTTGAACGACATATCTTGTAGAAAATATGAACCAATTTTGCTTAAAAGTTCTTTGAAAACGTTTTTTCTATTAACAAAAGAGAAGTACGCTCTAATTTGACTTCACTTTTAATTTCCTGTCTTGCCTTTACAGCAACAGTTCACTTAAAATTTTAATTTTTTTTTTTAATATTCTCATCTACAATGGTTTTTCTTCATAATTCCCACAAAGCTTGTTAAAAATAAAACAGCAACAAAAGCATATTTAGTAGCCATTTTTTCTTTCGTTTTTTTTTTTAATAACTAACAACAATAAATTGGATTTTCTACTGCCTCTTCTACAATCTAACGGTATCAGTGTCTATTTTCAATATCATCACTCGGCATTTCCTGTCATTTTGCATTACAATTCAACAGTCATTAGCATACACACACTTTGCAACTGTGTTAGTGGTAATGCCACTACCATTATATATATACCGTACGGTACTATACTGTATTGGAAGCCATTTTGCGATAATAATTAATCGCATTTTATTTAATGCTATAAAATTCTATTTGACTGATAATGCGTATTGACAGTTAGAAAGACACATTCGATGACTCTCAGTCACAGACTGAAAAAGAAAATGAAAAAATAAATCCAAACAGTAGAACGACAATGAACGCATAACGACGTACAACAGTCTCATGGCTAATTGATTATTAGCAATAGCAACGGCAATGGCAACAGCAACTAAAATTGTGTTGCCAGAGACAAAGAGATACGAGTATATGCCACGAAACATTATAGATTTTGTGTGATACTACCACACAACAACAACAACAACTAAAAAGATAAAGAAGAAGAACTAAATTTTTAGAACTTTTTTAAGCCGCTTATGTGTGGTCGGTCGAGGCCAATAAATTTACAAAAAAAAAAAAAAAAACGGAAGAAATTTTTCATTCTAAAAGAATAATAAAAACCAAGTTGAACACTTCATATGAACGAAATGTACAACAACTGCTAAAAAGAGGGCTTAAAAAATGTACAGGTTTTTAAAAATTCTGTTTGTAATAATAAACAGGCCTCGTTACCAAAAAAAGAGGCAAGTTATTGTCGATTTCCTTTTATTAGATCAGGCATTTAAAGACATCGTGGCATTAGAGATAAACTGAAATCCCCCTATAGCAAGTATATTTATGTGTGTGAAGATAAATTGGAATTTGAAAATCCAAGACACAATCCATACATTTTAGCAGCGCCACATTTAGCGTTAACGGAGCAAAATTTCCACTTAACAGAAAAAATTTTGACCTTAACAGAGCACTGTTAGCTATTTAACAGTATCTATCTGAACAATGCTACCTGTTTAGTAGCTTTTGGGAAATAGTCTAGTACTCTATGAGTACCATACTATCTCCAAAGGAAGTTTCCAAGGCCTCTTAATATAATCAGCAACATCGTCACATATAAAGTTATATGGTATTGAGAAAATTGGCTTTCAAGATATCAATTTTTGGCTTTCTAGAAGATCAGTGGCCATTTTGGAACATATAAGAAATAATACACCATATAGACTATATGCAAATGGTAGTCCAGAGGGTGCTCTTTCAAAGCGTGGTAGTGGGATAGCTGGAATAATTTTGAGAGATCCAACCATCCTTTACATTTCAATACTTTTGATCGCTAATAATAATGATCATAATGAGAATTATATTTTATGTCAATAGTCTGCAATAATTGCAAAGTAGAAGACTAATCTACCATTGCCACCGTTAAACAGTTAACAGTGCTCTATAAATAGCAAAGTTTGCCCTGTTAGAGGCAAGAAGCGGCGCTGCTAGTGTGGGTTTGCGTCTTTGGTTTTTAAATTCGAATTCGTCTTCACACACATACTATATTTTATGTTTTTAATTCTATTACTCTTGATTCCAAGTAGAACATGGAGGACATCTTCTTAGGGTAAGACAGGAGAGAATGGCAGCTTACATTGTCTTGAAGTCGCCGTAGTCTGGTAGGTAGTGTGTTGGCTTATTAGACGCAAAAGCCTGGGTTCGAGCCCCAGGCCAGGCATCAAAGACAAAATACAAAATGTATTTTTTCGGCGTCTTCCTCTCAACAGATTTCTGGCAAAAACTCTGAGAGTAAATAAAAATTGCCATGAAAAGTTCCTCAATAAATAAAAATCTGTCGTTCGGAGTCGACTTTAAACTGTAGGTCCCACCACTCATGTATAAAATTAACACACACAACATAAGTGGTGTGAGAAACTAGAACGTTGTACAATGGGTGAATTCGACCTCCGGGTACTGTACTTGTCTTAATTGACAAGTACACGTCCTCTAACCTGACCTAACCTAACCTACATTGTCTTGCAAAGATAGGTATATGTTGGCATACCACAAGATATCACTCGGCAGTCGCTTCGCTTTCAATCAAGCCTCCGTTAAAGTGAAGCTGACAACTAAAGGGTGTTTTTTTATAGAGGTATAGAACATTAAGTTGCAATAAAACAACGATGGATTATTCGATTGACATGAATTTTATTTATCCGAAAGATAATCTTGTGGCATTACATTTTAAATATGATTTCTGGCACATGACCGCCACGGCTGGCACGGATGTAGTACAATCTGGACGTGCAATTTTCGATGACTTTTTCCAACATTTGTGGCCGCCGTATATCGGCAATAATACGGCGAATATTGTCTTCCAAATGGTAAAGCTTTTGTGGCTTCACCGCATAGACCAATGACTTTACATAGTCCCACAGAAAGTAGTCTAGCGGTGTTAAATCACAAGACCTTGGAGGCCAATTCACAGGTCCAAAACGTGAAATTAGGCGGTCACCAAACGTGTCTTTCAATAAATCTATTGTGGCACGAGCTGTGTGACATGTTGCGCCGTCTTGTTGAAACCACATCTCCTGGACATCATGGTTATTCAATTCAGCAATCGAATTAATCAAATTAACTGCTCTGATGGACGATTTTGTCGACGATAAAATGGACATAGTGCGAGATACGTTTTCCGCACAGAACCATTATTTTCGAAATAAAATTGCACTATTTGTTGTTCAGGCGTGCGTCTATTCATGATGAATTGCCAAACCAAACTGAGAATAAATCACTTGCAGCTGTTAAATCGGTCGCCATCTTGAAAAGTAATGCCAACTTAAAGTTCTATACCTCTATAAAAAACACCCTTTACAATGAAATTTCAATAAGTCCAGGGTTCATAAAACGACGCTTTATACAATCGATAAAGGCTGAGCCCATAAGAGCTATTTTACCAGAACTAACATCATAACTTCCTGCAATATTAATGAATTTCAGGATCGATTAGACGATTCGTTAGACTATGGGGAAAGAGTGCGTCAAATAAGAACAGTCTCACCGTGTCTTCAAAATCCTTTTCGACCGATTTATGGTACAAGCACTACATAAATTGTTATTTTTATCAAGATGTATGGTTGATGTTATTCCATGTATAGTTTTTACCCTACCGGTACTGAGGAATCAACCTTCTTCAGATTCTAGTAGGACAGCAACACTGCGGTTTTCTACACCCGAATTCAATCGATGCGCTAAGCGAGCAATATTAACCTAACCAAATATGGCTATCCACTGCCGCTTCATTCACAGAAGCAGGGATTTTATCAGATAGACTGGAAGTTCGAGGGTACTTGTTTTTACCCATACGTCCTTTGCACTTAGGTGTTTTCAGGTTTTTTAAATGTTGCAGGTCGCTACAGAATTGACTCTAGTGTCCTATAAGGTATTCAAGGTACATTCCAATCAGTTTAGACCTGCAAATCGCAAGAGATCTGATTGCTGTCTTGATGTTGAAAGTGGTGAACGTCAGAATCATTTCCACTGTGTGGCTTATGGCCCTTACCTAGACCTGAAGAATAGTACGTTAAACGCAGAGATGGAGAGATATCCCCTGAAATTACACTCACATACAGACATACATACATACGTATGTCATAATTGGTCATTACAACCCTTTAGTCAGGATTACGACCTAGTTTTTCACACCACTTATGTTGTGTGCAGTGATTTTTATACATGAGTGGCGAAACCTTCAGTTTAAAGACAGTTTTGAACGATAGATTTTTTGGAGAAACTTTTTCATGGAAATTTTATCTGAATGTCAGAGTTTTTGCCAGAAATCTGCTGAGAGGAAGTAGCCGAAGAAATATTTTTTCTTATTTCGTTTTGTTGGAGATGTCTGACCCAGGGTTTGGAACGAGGCCTTACGTCTAATACGCCAATACACTATATACTAGACTACGGCGATCTCTTCGCTTCATATGCTATGTGTTTATAATGCTACTTGTGACTCTGAAACTGAAGTCCTACATTCTCCTGCAGAAACATACTTTATTATTGGACTAACTCTGAAGTAAAAAATTGATTGACCATCCAGTCTACGGGCGTGTATCCTTATTAGCCAATGTAATCTAAGGTCAGATAACACATAACAAATGTCAACTGTTTTCCTCTGAAATTTAGCCAAAGAGAGGAATTTTTCTTTCTATGATCCTGACTAAAAGCCACAGCCTCCCTCAAGTTCAGAACCGTCTGTATTGTTTTTCAAAAAATCTCAGAAGCAAACCTTATGTGAGGATCAAAAGTTCTAATAAGAAATATACTTTTAAGACTAGGCTCTGTGTTGCAAATAATCTTTATGAACGTGAATTAAGCGTAGCAAAGGTGATGTTCGTAGGGGCTGTGAACACAGCAGATATCTTGCTCTGACGTTAAATAACTCATAAGACTTGCCAAGGAGACTTATTGAGGAGGAAAGTGAACACAGTTCGAGAGTTTTCATACAGCTTAAAACATACCAGGTACTTGATTGTTTGCCATGCAGTAGCGTATGTATAGCTTTGACGATTTGATTAAATCACTTCAGCAGTCTAGACACATGCGGTATTTATTTCTGATTCTGTTCAGGCATACGAGACTTTTGTCACTCAATTATAAAAGTGGTGGACACACAAAAAATATAAAAAATTTTTAAAAATACTTTTTGTTGTTGTTGTACATTTATTGTTGTTATCAGTGCATATTTTAAAACAATTAATCCATTTAAGAGTCTTATATTTGGTAACAACACCTGTGTTTTTGATACAACGTCATATGCAACTGTGCATGCATATAAAATAGGTTTTCAATGTACATACTTGGCCAATATTAAATATTTATATACGATGCGATACATACATACATATATGCATACATGCATACATATTGTATAGCCAAGTATGATAATAAAAATCCATGACTTTTATAGAGTGTTTAGGCAACCAAAGTGGCCAGACAGACAGGCAGACAGACAGATAGACGTTCGTATGCACCAGCATAATGATTTAATATTTATGGAGAAGTGTATTATTGTGCTGGCTGCCATACATATGTACATCTGTACTTAGCCAAGCTTTTATGGAGGTGGGTGGGTGGATGGTTTGGCATTTCAAACAGACACAATTAGAAACACTTGATAACACCTGTGTTTACTTTTATTTTTAGAAACGTTTCAATTATTATTTTCTAAACAAATTTTTTTGCAATTCAATCTCTCTGTCCATTTTATTATAAATTTTTTTGGTTTTCTTTTTATCCACAAACAATTTCAGATTTTATCATAAAAATATATGTACGTTTAGAGAGAAAGATTTTTAAAAAGAAACACACAAAAAATATGTGTATTTTTGTTTTTATATTCTCCTAAATGATGGCAAGATTTGCAAATAGAATTATTCATTCATTTAATAAACAATAAATGCAACAACAACAACAACAACAATAAAAGTAATAAATAAATAAACTAGTAAAAGTAAATACAAAAAGTTTTAAATTAAAATTCATCAAAATACTACACACACTACCCATCAAAAGAAGAAATCTGTGGTGAATGAGACAAAATAGCAAACGAGTAAAAAAAATAGCAAAGTCAACTTACTGGCATATACTATAATCATAACTTTAGTTTAGAGCATCCATCCTTGATAGATCATAGAGATTGTCTATATACTAGAAGACCGAGGATTACTTCGCCTACGACAAGAAAATTAGAATAGTTTTCATTCACTCCTTCTCTTCTACTCTTAGTTCCTGAAGAAGTCATATTCCAAGAGTAAGAAACAGTTTCCTCCTGTTCTTCGTCTATGCAGCTGCTGCAGAAGCCAATAGCTAAATGACGCATTTCGCCTCGTACTCAAACTAGGTTAGGTTAGGTTAGAGGACGTGTACTTGTCAATTAAGACAAGTACAGTACCTGGAGGTCGAATTGACCCATTGTACAACGTACTAGTTTCTCACACCACTTATGTTGTGTGTGTTAATTTTTATAGTGGTGGGACCTACAGTTTAATGTCGACTCCGAACGACAGATTTTTATTTATTGAGAAACTTTTCATGGCAATTTTTATTTACTCTCAGAGTTTTTGGCAGAAATCTACTGAGAGGAAGTCGCCGAAAAAATACTTTTTGTATTTTGTCTTTGATGCCTGGCCTGGGGCTCGAACCCAGGCTTTTGCGTCTAATAAGCCAACACACTACTTACTAGACTACGGCGACTTCAAAACTATCTTATATAAAAAATTAATGTGTGTTTATTTGTTTGTGGGTTTGTTTGAACGGCTAAACAGCTGGACCGATTTTCTTGAAAATTTCACGGTGTCTTCCTGTATGTCTGGCTACTTTTTATTTTAAAATTTCAAGTAGGCGTGGTGCCACGACCACATACCCAATAAGTATTTAATGTCGCCTATCTCATAAACTACAACCGCTAGAGTCCTCAAATTTTTTATGGACGCCTTTGACGTATATGTGAACAAAATGGCTGGATTGGCTATGGTGGGCATGTCACCTGCCATAATCTATATATATAAAAAAGAATGTTTATTTGTAAAGGGTGTTTTTTATAGAGGTATAGAACTTTAAGTTGGCATTACTTTTCAAGATGGCGACCGATTTAACAGCTGTCAAGTGATTTATTCTCCGTTTGGTTTGGCAATTCATCATGAATAGACTCACGCCTGAACAACGCTTGCAAATAGTGCAATTTTATTTCGAAAATAATGGTTCTGTGCGGAAAACGTATCGCGCACTACGTCCATTTTATCGTCGACAAAATCGTCCATCAGAGCAGTTAATTCGATTAACCATGGAATGGTTTTCGCACCACGTTTACTCTGATTGATAACTCGCATCCCCAGAGACGCTGTACGGTGCGTACAGAAGAAGCTATTGCTGCTGTAGAGCGTAGCATTGAGGAAGACTCGAATGAGTCCATCCATCCATCCATCGAGCACAGGAATTGGGTCTGTCTCCATCCATTTTATGGAAGATTTTGCGGAAGGATCTTGGTTTGCGTCCTTACAAAATCCAACTCGTGCAAGATTTGAAGCCAAACGGTCATCGAGTAAGGCGTAGATTCGTCGAATGGGCCCAAAACGAGATTACCGTTGTTCCCGATTTTCATAAGCGAATTTTGTTTAGCGATGAAGCGCACTTCTGGTTGAATGGCTACGTCAACAAACAAAACTGCCGCATTTGGAGTGAAGGTAATCCTCAAGTGTATGTGGAAACACCGTTACAACCAGAAAAACTGACTGTTTGGTGTGCTTTATGGTCTGGTGGAATCATTGGTCGGTACTTTTTCAAAAACGATGGTGGCCAGAACGTTACAGTCAATGGTGATCGGTATAGAGCCATGATTACTAACTTTTTCATTCCTGAATTGAATAATCATGATGTCCAGGAGATGTGGTTTCAACAAGACGGCGCAACATGTCACACAGCTCGTGCCACAATAGATTTATTGAAAGACATGTTTGGTGGCCGCCTAATTTCACGTTTTGGACCTGTGAATTGGCCTCCAAGATCTTGTGATTTAACACCGCTAGACTACTTTCTGTGGGGCTATGTAAAGTCATTGGTCTATGCGGTAAAGCCACAAACGTTTGACCATTTGGAAGACAACATTCGCCGTATTATTGCCGATTTACGGCCACAAATGCTGGAAAAAGTAATCGAAAATTGGACGTCCAGATTGGACTACATCCGCGCCAGCCGCGGCGGTCATATGCGGATAAATAAAATTCATTTCAATCGAATAATCCATCGTTGTTTTATTGCAACTTAAAGTTCTATACCTCTATAAAAAAACACCCTTTATGTACCTTATAGACTCATAAACTATGCATTTGATCATGTTATGATCTTTAGCAAAGTTGTTGCGCATGAGCCGGGGAAGGTCTCTAAGTTGGTATAACCAATTTCCGACAGGTGGCGCCACTGAAAATTACTCAAAATGAATTAAATCGTAAACTGTGCATTCTTTAACAAGATTGTTGCGCATGAGTCGACTAAAATTGGTGCGATTAATTTCCGATGGATGGCGTCACTGAAAATTGTTCAAAATTAATGACAAGCAATTGGTCGACCTACACCTCAAGCACGGAAGAAAAGAGCATTACAAGCCTCAGAATCAGACGAGCATTGAGACTGGAAAATCTACTAGTATATGCCGCTGAGACCCGTTCGCTTGAACAACTTAAATAACGAGTAGTAAGATTAGAAACTGATCGAATAATGCGTACTACTCAGGCCCGTTCATCTGAATCATCAGGACAATGGGAAACAAAATCAATAAAATGATTCAAAATTAATTGGACATTTGTGTAATGTCTTTCCTTCAAATTTATTTTTGTTGGTGGCGCAGCAACACGCATAATAATGACCCCCACAACTATGCTAAGATTACCCTTCCTCTTATCGAGCCCTTGTCAGATTTACTGCGTTATCTTGTCTGAACTGGATTCCTCTCAAGCATCGTTAACAGTATCCCTTACTGTATTATCAATTCTTAGTTTTCAAGGTCTCAACAAAGTTTCTAATAGGAAAGTTCAAACGTTGTACAATTCTTGGCCCATTCATCCGTTCTGCAGTTGCCACTGTGTCCCAGTACCCATGTTATTTGATAGTCATACTGCTTTGCATTTCGTTCTAGAGGTCATTTTGGTAGAATCCAGGTCCTTAACAATTGCCTGAAAAGTAAGGAAAGTAAGTCAACCCTTATAATTATCACTACAGTCCGTATGGCTGACACCATCACCTGCCAGATTGAAAGGATCTGACGGTCTTATCGAATGAATTATACATGTCGACTGCAAAAAGACGCCTCCACCGATTATCTGATTCATTTTCGTATCATATGTAAAGGCTTGTACAAAGTCTTTCACAAGATGCCTCACACCATTATCTCCCATAATGGCAGTTCTCAACTTCCTTGAAAGCTCGTAGGTCGGCATCTTGTAACGTATATTTCTGAAAGTTCCTAATTCCCTTAGGTTTCTTAATAAGCCGATATTATGCCCATAAGTCGCCGTGGTCTAGTAGGTAGTGTGTTGGCTTATTAGACGAAAAGCCAGGGTTCGAGCCCCAGGCCAGACATCAAAATAAAATACAAAAATTATTTTCTTCGGCGTCTTCCTCTCAGCAGATTTCTGGCAAAAACTCTGAGAGTAAATAACAATTGCCATGAAAAAGTTTCTCACAAAAATCTGTAGTTCGGAGTCGACTTTAAACTGTAGGTCCCACCACTCATGTATAAAAATAACACACACAACATAAGTGGTGTGAGAAACTAGGACGTTGTACAATGGGTTAATTCGACCTCCGGGTACTGTACTTGTCTTAAGTGACATATACACGTCGTCTAACCTAACCTAACCTAGTCGAGACAATCACCCTGATTGTTATCGAAATGTGCAAGTCTTCAGGGAAGTTGCGATAACCTCTAGTCAAACTATCTACTGAGATTTCAATTTAAGCTACAGTAATGGTTTGTTATCTCAATACCGCTCGTCTTATTTTGTTTTAAATTGTTACCAAATCTTTACTTAAGATGTCTGATATATTATGACTTCTTTTAATATCCTTTGGCTTCCGTTTTGTTTTGTTTTGTTTTCAAATTTATTAGAACTCTGTTTGCATTTAAAAATTTTTATTTTACATTTCCTTTCCTGTAGTTAACCAAACAGACAGAGGACAGACACTCCTCATGTCCTTTAGCAGGACATTAAAACCATAGAAACACACATATAGAGTGTATGTATGTATGCTATACTAAGACCATAATACTTATTGTACAATATTTTAAATAAAGTGGTCCCTGACAGACTCGTAAATACTTGCTCGGACAAACGTATGCACTCACGCACGCTCTTGGCTCGCATGACATACAAAATAAATGCAAACGAATTCAAAATTTCTTGTTTTTTTTTTTTCTTGCATAATAAAATATAAAATATTTTCCCCAACAACAATACAAATACAATATTATTTAAATTTTATATATAAAATATAAAGAGAGAGAAAGAGAGAGAGGGGAGAGAACGGAGAAGAGTGTATAGAAGAATAAAAATGAAATAAAGTTGAAATAAAAATGAATTTTTTTATTTATTTTTAGAAACATAAAAACCAAAATAAAGTACTTCAAATTATGACCAACAAAAAACGACTCTTCTACACACACACTTCTACAAATATTAACCAAAATAAATATTCTAAACACACACACATACCCACTCTAACATGCACTTCACCCCACCACAAAATATGCAACACAATAAAATAAAATGAAAAGAGAAAAAAAATGCCGGAATTGAAAATATTTAAATGCTACGACAAGACTAAATTGTACTGGATATGAATACAAATACACAACTATAAAACACACATACATACACACAGACAAAAGAGAAAGAGACAGTATATACAAGAAAATATAATAAAAGAGTATAAATTAAATTGGAGTTATAAAAGTGTAGTTTTATATGCAATTCCTGCAATTTTCAGTAGCAAATAAATAACATTAATAACACACACACACACACCGACACATACACACAAACTAGCAAATGAATGCTTAAAGGCTCTCTGTTAAACATACACCCATACACCCTTATAAAAACACACAGAAAGAGAGAGAGAGAGCGCAAGAGTCGGAGATAAAAATATTGAAAAATTATGCAATTTTCAATAGTTTGCATACAACATAGTTTTTAACAAAATACTCTGTATTCGGTCTCTTCCTCTTTCTCCCTGTCTCTCTTTGTACAAATACAAATAGATTTAGAGATGCCAGCACACGTAATATAAATTAGGGTGGTACTAAAACTAAGCAGCCAGTGATAGTAGATTTTATTTTGAAATTTTCAAACTAAACTCAACATAGCAGAGGAGCAGATGTGATGTTTCCTAAGCAATGCGGGCTTGAATCCTTGAGCAAAAGAGAAAATTTCTCATCGGGATTTTCAATAATAAAAAATTTAAAAAACTAGCTGAAATCATAGGCAGAAGAAGTTGGAAAATCACTGCTGTGCTGATCATGTTAGGAGCCTAAGTTAAGCTGCAAGATTCAAGACGAAATGAGTAACATCACTACTAGTAGTATTAGTTATAGTGGTAACAGTAGCAATAGCGGTTGCATTTACAATAGTAATAGCAATAGTAGTAGTAGTATTAGTTGTAGTTGTAGCAGTGGTAGTAGCAGTTGTAGTAGTATTATTAGCAGTAACATTAGTAATAGTAGCGATAGTAGCAGTAATAGTAATTAGAGTAGGGGTAATAGTAGTAACATGAGTAGTAGTAGTATTAGTAGCAGTGGAACAGCAGGAACAGTAGCAACAAGATTAGCAGTAGTAAAAGTAGCAGCGGAACAGTAGTAACAGTGGCAGCAAGAGTAGCAGTAGTATCGGTAGTAGCAGTGTAACAACATAAATAGTATATCTTCGCCAGAAGAAGTTGGAAAATCACTGCTGTGCTGATCATGTTAGGCGCCTACGTTAAGCTGCAAGATTCAAGAGGAAATGAGTAGCATCACTACTAGTAGTATTAGTTGTAGTAGTAATAGTAGCAACAGCGGTTGCGTTTACAATAGTAATAGCGATAGTAGTAGTAGTAGTATTAGCTGTAGTAGTAGCAGTGGTATTAGTAGTGGTAGTAGCAGAAGTAGTATTTTTAGCAGTAACATTAATAAAAGTAGCGGTAGTAGCAGTAGTAGTAATTACATTGGTTGTAGCAGTAACATTAGTATTACTACTACTATTAGAAAATTCATTACATATATTATTAAAAAGTAGCGGTAGTAACAGTAGTAGTAATTACAGTAGTAGTAGCAGAGGTAATAGTAGTAGTAACATGAGTAGTAGTAGTAATAGTAGCAATGGAAGCACTAGTAACAGTAGCGACAATAGCAGCAGTAGTAAAAGTAGCAGTAGAACAGTAGTAACAGTAGCAGCAAGAGTAGCAGTAGTATCAGTAGTGGTAGTAATAGAAACATAAATAGTGTGAGTGGCATGAGTAGTAGTAGTAATAGTAGCAAAGGAAGCAGTAGTAACAGTAGCAGAAATAGTGGCAGAAGTAATAATAATAGAATAATCGGTAGTGACAGTAACAATAGTAGTAGCAGCAGGAATAATAATAGTGGCACAAGTATTAGTAGTAATAGTAGCAGTGAAGGCAGTACTAACAGTAGCAGCAATATTAACAGTAGTATCAGTAGTAGCAGTAGCTGCTAAAATAGTATCAGTAGCGCGAGTAATAGTAATAGCAGCAATGGCAGAAGTAGTAGCTGAAATAGTGGCAGAAGTAATAATAATAGAATAATCGGTAGTGACAGTAACAATAGTAGTAGCAGCAGGAATAATATTAGTTGCACAAGTATTAGTAGTAATAGTAGCAGTGAAGGCAGTATTAACAGTAGCAGCAATATTAACAATAGTATCAGTAGTAGCAGTAGCTGCAAAAATAGTATCAGTAGCGCGAGTAATAGTAATAGCAGCAATGGAAGCAGTAGTAACAGTAGCTGTAATAACAGAAATAGTAATAGTAATAGAATAATCGGTAGTGGCAATAGCAATAGTAGTAGCAGCAGAAATAATATTAATAGCACGAGTAGTAGTAGCAATAGTAGCACTGAAAGCTGTAATAACAGTAGCAGCAATAGTAGAAGTAGTATCGGTAGTGGCAGTAGTACTAGTAGCAGCAGTAATAGTTATAGTAATAGTAGCAGTGGATGCAGTAGTAAACATAGCAGCAATAGTAGTATCGGTAGCAGCAGTAGCTGTAATTTCTTACAATTTCTACTAGTAGTTTTCTGTAGTAGTTTTGGGTAGACTCTATCTTGGGTTTTTTTATAATTTTTCAACCATCACCCATAGTTGAAACAGGGTAGAATGAAGCTCATTTTTAGCAATTCTTTTTAATTAATATCTCAGCCAGTAAACTTTGATTTTATTATGCACTTCATGTATTTTTTATATGACGCCATAGTTAAGGGCCCCATAAAATAAAGACAACATTCACATCGTAAATGCCCAGACAAGTACGTCCCTTGTTCACAGACAGACAGTTGTGGCCAATTGGCTTCCAAAAAAAAAGCCAAAAAATTTCTAAAAAGTCGTAAAATTAAATGAAATTTTATGCACCACCAATATACCAGACCATGTCGATTCTATTTGAACAGAACAGAAATACTCTATTTTAAGAGGTTACAAGTATGTATGTGTGAGTGCAAGTGTGTGTTACTGCAACAAATTGTGGCATAAAATTTTTTTCTATTTTTTAAATTTATGCTGACTTTGAAATTTTTTCCTTTTTTTAATCGAATAAGATATTCGAGTTTGAAGCATTTCGAAAATATTCTTTTTACGATTTTATTAAAACAGGCAGACAGAGGGAGACAAAGAGAGGAAGAGGGAGAGTAGATCTGCATGTTGCCCAAGATTTCATTATTCTTGCATTCTTTAAGCAATTTTGGAATTATGGTGCAGCATAATAGAAAGAAAAGCAAACGAAATATAAAGTGGGTGTCAGTTTGAATAGAAATTTGCGAGGAGCCGAAATGAAGTAAAATTTTAAATTTTTAGAAAATAAATATTTAAGGGAACAATATAAACCCGAAATAAACCACTTCGAAGCTCGTTTGGCAAAAATTATTCACGCGAAGTCCTTTTGCTTTAATACCCACTCAATTCATTTGATTGCATTTATGCTGCATTTAATTAAGAGTCGTTGTAATCGCCCCTCTGCTGGCAATTCACTTTCAAATGTCACAGCAATAAAGGGGGAAAATTTTTCGATTTAATTTTGTGACACTCTTGCATCGTGCTGACACATGTCCTTTTGCTTTTAGGCCATGGCTATAAAATCATTGATTTCGTTTACAAAATTTTGTTAATTTTATTTGCACTCCAAACCCCGTTACAATAAAAAAGGGGCGAAAAATTAAAAGAATTTGGTCAGATTCAACGAAAAAGAGATACGAAAACAATGTATAGAGTACACATTGTATATAGTTTGAAATTGTTTGGTAATAAACTGCTTTTTAAGACAGTAGCATTGTTAATACAGTTATTAATAGAACTGACTCTGATAGTAGTACTGCTATTCCTGATATTGCAGTTTCTACTAATACTACTACAGCCGGTATTACTACATAATACATTTGCTACTACTCGGTTATTGCTGTTATAACTAGTATGCCTAAATCGTCTACTATTTTTACTTCTACTGCTACTACTACTGCACTGCTTCTTTTCTTACTATTTCCACTACTATTACTACTGCTACTACTACTGCTCTGCTTCTATTTCTACTCCTACTACTACTATTACTACTGCCACTACCACTGCACTACTTCTTTTTCTGTTGTTACTATTATTACTACTGCTACTACAACCGCTCTGCTACTATTCCCACTGCTAACACTACCGCTTGAAGTCGCCGTGGTCTAGTAGATAGTGTGTTGGCTTATTAGACGAAAAGCCAGGGTTCGAGCCCCAGGCCAGACATCAAAACAAAATACAAAAAATATTTCTTCGGCGACTTCCTCTCAGCAGATTTCTGGCAAAACTCTAAGAGTAAATAAAATTGCCATGAAAAGTTTCTCCAAAATCTGTCGTTCGGAGTCGACTTTAAACTATAGGTCCCACCACTCATGTATAAAAATTAACGCACACAACATAAGTGGTGTGAGAAACTAGGTCGTAATCCTGACAGAATGGTTGTAATGACGAATTATGTATGTATGTTTGTAATACTACCGCTCTGCTTCTATTTCTGTTTGTTTTTTATTCTTATTTATTTATTACTACTATTAGAAAATTCATTACATATATTATTACAAGAATTGTTTACATAATTCAGAGATACTTTCTACTACTACTATTACTATTGGTATTACTACCACTCTGGTTCTATTTTTACTGCTACTACGACTATTATTACTACTATTTCTACTGCTACTACTACTGATCTGTTTCTACTATTACTGCTACCACTACTACTATTACTACTATTAGTGCTGCTACTGCTACTACTCCTACTACTACTCCTGCTATTGTTCTGCTTCTACTACTACTGTTACTACTAATATTGCTACTACTCCTACTGCTGCTACTCATAGTGCTACTACTCCTACTGCTATTAGTCCCATTGCTACTACTCCTACTGTTACTGCTACTGATTCTATTGCCACCTCTTATACTATTCTATTACTATTTCTATTTCCACTACTACTACTACCACTAATACACTTACTTATTCTATTACTACTCCAATAACTGTTTTGTTACTATTGCTGCTACTATTGCTACATTGCTATTACAGCCGCTTTTATGCTATTACAGCCAGTGTTATTGCTACCATTAGTGTTATTATCAACACTGCTATTACTACTACCGCTGATATCACTATACTGCTACTACTTCTGCTTCTGCTAATAGTGATATTATTACCATTTCTACTACTACTACTAAGAGCAGCTTCTGCTAATAGTGATATTATTACTATTTTTACTACTACTACTAAGAGCAGCTTAATCTATAGTTGTCGAAAACATTGAACAAACTTCTGAAATTATGATCAGCTGAATGACTCTTCCATTGCGATTCTCAAATACTGTAGAAACACTGCTTTTCAGTATTAAGTCTGGAACAGAATACATGAAACAACGATCGAACGTTTTTAAACAGATCATTAAAGCACAGAAAGGAGCATTAACAGTCGACAATACCATTGTGATACCCAACAACCATAGATGATACTATTTTTCAGTATCAGATCGAAGAGCAATGTTATCTGAAGGGAAATCGTCTACTATTTTTACTTCTACCACTGCTTCTTTTCCTACTGTTGCTATTACTAGTACTACTGCTCTGCTTCTATTTCTACTGTTACTACCACTATTACTACTACTGCACTGCTTCTGTTTCTGCTGTTACTACTATTGCTACTGTTGCTACTACCGCTCTACTACTATTGCTACTGGTATTACTACCACTCTGCATCTATTTATATCCATCTAGTGCTGTGTGTTTCTCGCCTTTAGACCTCTTTCAGCTGTAATCTCTATATGAAGCTAGTGAGCATATGCCTTGACTAGCTTAATCGATACGCACGGCAAATTTGTCCTGACCATACGTAGTCCAGTATAGTCTTCCTCGAGAAAGTGTAGTGTTTTTAGAAGATCGATATTGCCTGCTGCTGAGCACCCTTCTCTTCTTATTTGTCTTGCCGTTTTCAAAAATGCTTTAAACGCCATGGGATGAATATAACAAAATAACAGTTGATACTGATACTGATACTGTGGGTATATTTTCGATGTCCACTTGTCCAAAGCTAATTGAATTTTATAGCCTGCTCTTGTACTACACACACACACATACACAAATAAATACTCTAACTTGAATTTATTGGAAATATTCATGTACGAAATAGTGTTTGAAAGAAATGAAAAAATAAAAACAAAAATAGTGTAGGAATATCAGTAACAGCAACAGCAACTATAACTATAGCGCAATAAAAAACAAGCAGAAGAGAAGAAAACAACAAAAAAAAATAAAGAAGAATACGATGAGAATTGTATGCCATTAAACAACAAAATAATTTCATTTAATGTTTGTAAATGTTTTACAACACTACTACACAAATACATGGTACATGAAAGCATATTCACATACATATATACATACATACAGACATACATGTTTACAAACATATTTTACATGAAACAATTTTGTTAACTTTCTCCCGCTCTGTCTCTCTCTCTGTGTATGGCTTTAGAGCTCTATCTTCCTATTAAACAATACTACACTCCCGTACATACTTAAACCTTTACAATCATTTTTAATATATTTTTATTATTTTGCGTATGTGTATGTGTGTGTGTGTATGCATGTATTTGTTTCAATTGAGTACCAAAGCGATATTGATTTTCAATTGAATTTCCTTGAATTGTAAATTGAACGGAAGTTTTTCGTGTCAGTTTTTTTTTAATAAAAATCTTTAGCACATGAAATTTAATTTTAAATACTTTTTGCTTACAGACAAACACACAATACACACACATACATACATACGTACCAATTAAAAAAAAATAATTTTAAAACATGCTTTACAGGGTGCTAAAATATTAATTTAAGTGTGAGCAGCACAGAGTGTCAATTAACCACCAGTGCGTAACTGTAACTGTTTGTATGTAAAGGCGTTCAATTAAGAAAAAATTTCAATTAAATTTTGCTTTAATTTGATTATTTTTTAATTTTTGAAACGAATTGACCAAAAATAATTTGATTATGAAATCAATTGCAGGAAATTACTGTTGAAATAAGGAAAAAAAAATTAAAATTTTAAATAAAATTTTTTATTTTTCATCTGCTGGCTAGAAGTTAATTTAAATGTTTTTCTGGCAGACAGTCGCCTCAAAAAGTGTGGCTTACATAGGTCTGTAATCCCATCATTCAACTATAACTCCTGGCTGGCATTTTTCAACCATAGTGATAGTTTTCTGACGGTTTGGATCACCTTTGTCATGACACGTTTTGCCAAATATCCTTCTTCTCAACTTCCCAATACGCGGACATTGACAAGGTTCTGTTATCTCTTCCACTTCCTCGTCATTACACAAATAAAGGGTCCGACAAATAACTTTTTTTTTTGAAAATGCTTTAAAAAAAACTGCTGAATATTTTCTCAAATTTCTTTTTTTATTTGAAAGTACAATTAATAATGGAAAATAATTTCATTCAAATGGCTGCCTCGGCTGGCCTTGCAGTTGCCTATACAAATGGTCCAATTTTTAAGCATATTATCGATTGTGTGCAGCTGTATTTCACCAATGGCTTCACGAATATTGTCCTTTAAAGCGTCAATTGTCTCTGGCTTGTCGGCGTAACACTTATCTTTGACGGCACCCCACAAATAATAGTCCAACGGTGTCAAATCGCAGCTCTGAGGTGGCCAAACGACATCAGCTCTGCGGCTGATAATGCGATCTTCAAAAACAGGGCGCAAAACATCGAGTGTAGCTTCGGCTGTGTGGGATGTAGCTCCGTCCTGTTGAAACCAAATGTTGCCAATATCCTCCTCTTCAATTTTTGTGAACAAAAATTCGTTCAACATGGCCCGATAACGATCGCCATTGACAGTAACGGCCACTCCTTGCTCATTTTCGAAGAAAAATGGCCCAATTATGCCTCTGGACCAAAATCCGCACCAAACAGTGACTCATTTTGGGTGCGTCGGCTTTTCAATGTATGCGTGCGGGTTTTCTGTACCCCAAATGCTACAATTTTGCTTGTTTACATACCCGCCAAGGTACCAAAATGAGCTTCATCTAAAAAGATGATTTTTTTTTTGCCAAAATCGGCATCATCCGGTGTAGGCTACTGCATGGCAATAATCTGCAATAATCACTCAATGAACTACCCAACTGACGACTATATCTGCCTATTAGCCACTGTTCCGTGAGGTCAGACACGACATAACAAATATCAACTGTTGTCCTCACATAGAAATTGACCAAAGAGAGGAATTTTTCCTTCTCAGAAGCTAGGTTATGATCCCAACTAAAGAGTAGTATGACCAATTCAGTAAGTAAGTAAGTAAGATTGCCTTATCAGGTCTTCTACAACTCTACAGTTTCTTTGATTTGCTGCAGCTACTCACCAGATACGTGATCCGTACAGCATTACCGATTCAGCTCTGTATTACCCTTTTATAGATAGAATATGAGCCTCCATATAAACAGAGCCCTTTAAGTTTTCTGCACTCTTTCGAACATATTCTGTTCCTTAAGAGTTCGGAATCCAGAAGAGTTTTCAGGCAATTGGCAGCAGAAGGAAAACCAGATTCATTTCTCCCATAGTCTTGAAAGATTGATTCTTGAAATCTCATGTTACGCAATAAATCCTATCGGCTTGGTTCTCTGTGGCTTAACTCCCAGACTCGAGTGCTTCAGAGTTCGGAATCCAGAAGAGTTCTCAGGCAATTGGTAGCAGAAGAAAAACTAGATTCATTAGCCCCACAGTCTTGTAAGATTGATTCTTCAAATCTCATGTTAGGCAATGAACGCTATCGGCTTGATGATCTGCTTCTTAACTCCCAGACCATTTACTCTGCTTCAGTTCGAGTGAATTACGAAAATAGCCTCCAGCCTCTTGCAGAACATTTGGGAGGTTTGGGTTGTGAATATGTCATCATCATAATCTATCGCGTTAGGATCGTTAGGGAATGTTGCCGCTGTCTCAACCTTCTCTCGGGGCGCTTCATCAGTGTCTCTCTGGTGTGGGTCCCCTGAAACAGTGAAATTTTGGGAAACTGTAGGGTCGACGAGCTCGCCAGAGCCGGTGCGCTCCTTCCGGAATCCTCTTCTGTTGAATTGGGTATTTGCCTCGGTCAATTTGACCATTGCGCGGAGGTTCTTTCGGGACGCCAACCTATTCTGGGTCAATGAGGAGTCCTGCTCCACCGCTAGACTCACCTGGCCCAAGATGGACAGAAGCCGTGATGTCATCTCGACTACAGTGGCCGTGCTTACAGGTCATTGCGTCATGGGTAGACACGCGGAAAGTATGAGGCTGCCTTTCAACGACTTCTGCCGTAGATGCAGGTCCACTGAGGAAGACGAGGCTGTTGTTCACTTTCTTTGCCAGTGCCCGTCTCTTGCTAGGTGTAGATATAGGTTATTTGGCTCCCTATTCCTTGTTAGCTTAACGCAGCTATCATCTATTGATATCAAGGATATAGCCTCGTTCATCAAACTTTCTGGCTGGTTTTCTAGTGCGGGGTAGTCGTGCTTTTGTTGTGCATCCCTTGCGCTGACCAACTTCTTCCTTTTCCCTGATTTTGGTGGAACTTGGTTAGTACAGGGACTGCGTTCACCCGTGGCATCACAAAGGGCCGCTATGCGTGCTCAAGTGAGCTTTGTGATATCAGAGCTACCACTCCACAACCTAATCTAACCTAACCTATCACTTTGAATCTGTTTTCCACAAGCTTCATAATCAGATTCATAATCTCTAATCATTGTGGGAGTAATATTACTTACACATCTCAGTTCACAAATTAAATTTGTTTTTTGATCAACAAAACATTAATAATTTTATCAAGTAATTTATTAGTTTTATCATGATTTAAAATCATTATATTTCTATAAACCATCCTTTGCCACAACAACAATAATCAACAATAATTTTATCATAGCCAGGCCAGGCCAGGCCAAGCCATATATCGCCATACATATCGATGCTCTAGATTACATAAAATGTTTATAAATTATAAAATCCATATTAAATTTCAATAATTTTGTTAATTTCCTAAAGCACAACAAACATATTCCAACATAAAGAACGATGAAAGCAAAAATGGTGTAAATCCATGGCCAACCTATATATCGCAACTGTTTAGGGCACTTTAGCTCTTATCAGACCATATATGGTACATACTCCGAGATGTGTATGTATGTATACTTATAAAGATTTAAAGGTAAATACTGTTTTCTTTTATTCGATCCATAATCAAAAACCTGACTGGCTGGCCTCTGGTATGAGTTATCAAAAAATCTCATATGTACACATGCATGCACCCATCTAGACTAACGGACAGGCATCATAGGAAACTGTTTCGTAAACCAATTATTCATCATATGATTACATAAAAAGCAACAACAAAAAATATATCTCTTTATCGTAAAATACACACTCTTTCTCTCTCCCGCAAATACACAAACACTTCTACAAATACATATGCAACCATAATCTCTAGAATACATACATACTCGTACTACAATAATAACAGCCACATCAGCAACATCATCAACAAGAATAACAGTCCTGTCAGTAGAAGGTAGATATGTATGCTTATACAACTAAGGACTACCACCATTTTAAAAAATACAGTCGTGGCTACTAACATAGGAACGCAAAATAAATGCTGTCTTCCTATTCTGGAAATACGAAGAAAGACCAAAGAAATACGGAAATTAAACGAATGAAATTACAATAACTAAACAACCTAGAAATCAATGAAAGAAGGAAACGAAGAAACTTACAATAACAAATCAACTGTAAAGGTCCAGAAGTTGCCAGACTAATGCGAAATAGGGTACAAAGAGCGTGAAACATAACATTGCCAGTCAGTTATAGTAAATAGGGCGACGCTAATTCATTGTTTTAATTAAAGGGTCCGCCAAATAACTTTTTTTTTTGAAAATGCTTTAAAAAAAACCATTTAATATTTTCTCAAATTTCTTTTTTTATATGAAAGTACAATCCTTGCGGTTAATAATGGAAAATAATTTCATTCAAACGGCTGCCTCGGCTGTCCATGCAGTAGCCCACACGATCGGTCCAATTTTTAAGCACATTATCGATTGTGTGCAGCTGTATTTCACCAATGGCTTCACGAATATTGTCCTTTAAAGCGTCAATTGTCTCTGGCTGTTGTCTGGCGTAAAACTTATCTTTGACGGCACCCCACAAATAAAAGTCCAACGGTGTCAAATCGCACCTCCGAGGTGGCCAAACGACATCAGCTCTGCGGCTGATAATGCGATCTTCAAAAACAGGGCGCAAAACATCGAGTGTAACTTCGGCTGTGTGGCACGTAGCGCCGTACTGTTGAAACCAAATGTTGCCAATATCCTCCTCTTCAATTTTTGTGAACAAAAATTCGTTCAACATGGCCCGATAACGATCGCCATTGACTGTAACGGCCACTTCTTGCTCATTTTCATTTCGCACCAAACAGTGACTCGTTTTGGGTGCGTCGGCTTTTCGATGTATGCGTGCGGGTTTTCTATGCCCCAAATGCGACAATTTTGCTTGTTTACATACTCGCCAAGATCAAAATGAGCTTCATCTGAAAAGATGATTTTTTGCACAAAATCGGCATCTTCTGTAAGTCGATCGCAGGCCCACTTAGCGAAGCGAAAACGCATTGGATGGTCAATATTCGTTCAGCGGAAGGATAAAACTAATTACCTGTCAAATCAGACATGAGCTAAGTGTTACCATTCACGAAATAAGCACTAGTTGAAGAAAAAAAAACGTTAAATGGCGGACCCGATATAAGCCAGTGGGATTGAAGATAAGCCCATGTTCCATTTACGAAAAAAAACATTGTAAATGGAAGAACATTTGACTCCTGGAGGCAGTTATATCAGAAGAAGAGGGTGACAGAGAACGCAAAAAGGCCAATTATGCCTTAATGATGTTCAGTCAGCTTGCAGAGGTGCAACCCAAGGTTTATGCATTGGATAAGGACACTTAATGATCAGCACAATCGTAACCTACATAGTGGAGAAGCTAGGTTGTGATCCTAGCTAAATGATTGGGTCTATGAGGTACGAGATTAACTGTCCGCTTTACAAAACATGTTAACATTTTGCGAAAATTTCCAATCACAGTGACTAATAACAGTGAATGGAACAATTTGAGGTGTAAAAATTTTGATGTATTCGTATGAGAGGAGGAAAGATGGCGGTACAGCAAGCAGATTCTTCGATTACATACTTTGAAATACGGCACTCATAGGGAAACTTGTGAATGTCTTTCATACCACAGTCATTAACATCAAGAGATGTGCTCAATTCGACTTAGACACAAAGACCGGGACTTTGCAATATTATCTCAGAGTCAGGCCACCATCCAAGCACTCCACACATATGAATGAATACTACTGTGACCACGAAGATAAGCTAAAATAGCAGGGCATGGAAAATAGAGTCACTCTCTATGGGATCGCAGGTGATATGAGAATTCACGATAATGATCAGACGGACGAGCTTGAGAGCAGCTTCTGCCAGAACGTAACTCCCGTGAGGAACCCAGCAGAAATCAGCAAAGACTTGTTCTACAACAATATCGTGTACAATACTAAGTAATTAAATGCAACTTTCTTTTTGCCTTCACTGTACTGCTACACCACTTACCCACCGCCCATCAACTGAACTAACCAATTACCTGTCTACAGCTTTAAGTCCTGGTCATTTTCGTAACATGTTAATGTAAAATCGCCAGCATACACACAAGGACATCAATGAATATCAAATAAAGGAAAGGAACCTGCAGAGACAGACAAAGAGAGACAGAGAGAGAGCGAATGGGCAACAGTATGAGCCAAAATCAAAATGGTTGAGCAATATTCAAAAGTTGTCTACAGGATGTGTTATAAAACAAACAAAAGCAACAGGAAATAAATGTCCCATACACACGCACACATACAATACAACAAATACATATAAAGGCAATAAATATACAATATTTTGCATATGAATAATATTTTATAAAATAAACACACACACACACACACACAACAAAAGCAACAATAACCACAAATAAGACTAACAAAGAGTGGAGACTGTTCAAAGCGGACATTTTGAATGCCAGAGTTTCTATTTGGCTAACCAAAAACTTTACATTGCCTATATTTAGGCTTGTGAAAAAGAAATAATTAAAGCATATGGGTAGGGTTATAAAAAATGTATTTTTTTAAAGTTCTTGTTGTAATTCGTATTTGCAAAATATTTAAATTGATCTGAAGAGCGTTTATTTTCAAGAATTTAAAATTTTAGGTACAAAAATAAAAAAATCACTCACTTGAGTGAGAGCACTGTAACAAGGCAAGCGAAATAAATGATAAGAAGTTGGGAGAGAGATGCTTTGCAACATTCTTAGATTCCTTATACGGTGTTCAGATATGCACCTTTATTGCGTAAATCGCAATAAACACCATTATTGAGCTCAATATTTCATATAAAGTTTCAATTATTTATTGCGCAATAAATACGCAAATTGTCATAATATTGAGTAAAACTTAAAATGCTACACTATCATAAATATGTTTAGTGAGCATCAAATGTCAACAACGACAAACAAAAAAAACAACAAAACAAAATAAAAACAATGTTGGTTTATCAGCTGTCAAATGAATATTGTATAAGCAGCTGAACTGCGTATATTATTATGTCTGAACACTTAATATATTGTACTCAATAAACCGAATATTGACTCAATAAAAGTGCATATCTGAATATAGTATAACAGGAACCCTGGTTCCTATCAAATCTTAATCAATTAGCGATCACTTCATCATACCAAGAAATGAAAGATCGCTGATCATTACAGCATATCTTCTAATATTCTACACAGCAATAGTTTACAGCCTCCTGCATAAGGTTGCCTAGATATATAGACAATCTAGATACGATTTTATGCTAAAAAACCTGTACTGAATAAATATAGAAAAACTTAAGTACTGTTCTTGTTCTCTGCCTAGATAAAATTGTTGAACTTGTTCAGTTCTCATTGAAAATATGCTGCAATTCTGCCAGGTTCGAGTATTTTTGTTATTGAACGGTTTACCGGCTGTTGTCGCTACTTCTGTGAAGTTTTGATAGTGGAGAATGACTTTTTTGGTGGTAAATTAGGACCATAGGTTAGGTCGGAGTGGTAGCTCTGATATCACAAAGCTCACTTGAGCACGCATAGCGGCCCGTTGTGACGCCACGGGTGAACGCAGTCCCTGTGCTAACTAAGTTCCACCAAAATCAGGGAAAAGGAAGAAGTTGGTCAGCGCAAAAGCACGACTACCCCGCACTGGAAAACCAGCCAGAAAGTTTGATGAATGAGGCTATATCCTTGATGTCAATTAGATGATAGCTCCGTTAAGCTAACAAGGAATGTGGAGCCAAATAACCTATATCTACACCTAGCAAGAGACGGGCACTGGCAGAGAAAGGTCCTCTTTCTCAGTGGACCTGCATCCACGGCAGAAGTCGTTGAAAGGCAGCCTCATTCTTTCCGCGTGTCTACCCATGACGCAATGACCTGTAAGCACGGCCACTGTAGTCGAGATGACATCACGACCAAGACCAAGTAATTGGTTGGTATGCCTTCTATCCGTCTTGGGCCAGTTGAGTCTAGCGGTTGAGCAGGACTACTCATTGACCCAAGATAGGTTGGCATCCCGAAAAAACCTCCGCGCAATGGGCAACTTGACCCAGGTAAGTGGCATACCCAATTCAACAGAAAAGGATTCTGGAAGGAGCGCACCAGCTCTGTCGAGCTCGTCGGCCCTACAGTTTCCCGGAATTTCACTGTGCCCGGGGACCCACACCAGAGAGAGACAGGTGAAGCGCCCCGTTAGAAGGTCAAGACAGCGGCGACATTCCCTAACGATCCTAGAGTTAATCACGAAACCCGATAGAGATCTTATCGCGGCCTGACTATCAGAAAAGATCGAGACGCGAGTGAAAGGAGCATCTTTGACGAGGATCCATTAAGCGGCCTGGTAAACTGCCATCACCTCCGCCTGAAACACACTGCAGTGGTCCGGCAGACGGAGAGAAATATTTAGGTCCAGTTTCCCAGAGTAGACACCGCTTCTAACCCCATTATCGAGTTTAGAGCCGTCGGTATATATATCCAGTACTTCCGGGGGGGGGGGACCGTATTAGGATTCCAGTCATCCCTACTCACCCTTATCCCATACCCATCAGACGTAGCTTTAGAATATTTTTACACGAAGCTTGAGGGAAACTCCTAACAGCATCCGATATGCCCTAAGAGTTACAGTTTTTCACCGTGTTTAGTAGCCTGAGAGTAGACACCGCTTCCAACGTCGGTATATATCCATTAGGACCATATCTATACTCCAAAGTATTATGTGACTGGACTGAATATCTTAGATCAAAATCAGACCAACTTCTTCTTTCCTTTTATTGGCAAACTTGTGGTTAACACAATTCTAACTTGGCTTGAGCGCTCGATCAATAGCATGATCGGTAATACTGACGATATCACCATTGCAACGAAAAGTATGCGTCAACCTGACAGCTTATCTGAGCTCTTTTCTATCTTATTTGGGGATCTCAATACCGAAATGTCATGCAATTTTAGGATATTTCTCCGACTTCTTGTTTACTGTAGCAGGTTTTAGGCCAAGATAGAGGCCATGAATCACGTTGCAGAACTAATCCTGAATAAGAAAGGTCCAACTGCTAGCATTTCTCTCCTCTTTAGCAGCTCTTTCAAGTGTAGAACTCTTTCAAGTGCAGATCTCTTTCAAGTGCAATCTTCAGACGGCCGCGTGTCCTTTGATCGATACATGCGTTAGTTTTGGAACAATCTATTCTACTATTCGTTATGGAGAGCATCACCTCTAGATATTATTCTCGTGTTGTTTTCAGGTTTTTGGATTGAAAAGAAAAACTCTTTCAAAAGCATTTCGAATTCATGAAAAAGCTCATGAAGTTTTAATTGATTTCTAATTTGCAATTCCAAAATATCTTGAAAACAATGGGAGTTATGGACAAATTCCTTAAAGTAAAGGGTATTTTTTATAGAGGTAAAGTAGTCTAGCGGTGTTAAATCACAAGACCTTGGAGGCCAATTCACAGGTCCAAAACGTGAAATTAGGCGGTCACCAAACGTGTCTTTCAATAAATCTATTGTGGCACGAGCTGTGTGACATGTTGCGCCATCTTGTTGAAACCACATCTCCTGGACATCATGGTTATTCAATTCAGGAATGAAAAAGTTAGTAATCATGGCTCTATACCGATCACCATTGACTGTATCCAATTCCTGTGCTCGATGGCGGATGGACTCATTCGGGTCTTCCTCAATGCTACGCTCTACAGCAGCAATAGCTTCTTCTGTACGCACTGTACAGCGTCTCTGGGGATGCGAGTTATCAATAAGAGTAAACGTGGTGCGAAAACGTTCCATGGTTAATCGAATTAACTGTTCTGATGGACGATTTTGTCGACGATAAAATGGACGTAGTGCGCGATACGTTTTCCGCACAGAACCATTATTTTCGAAATAAAATTGCACTATTTGCAAGCGTTGTTCAGGCGTGAGTCTATTCATGATGAATTGCCAAACCAAACTGAGAATAAATCGCTTGACAGCTGTTAAATCGGTCGCCATCTTGAAAAGTAATGCCAACTTAAAGTTCTATACCTCTGTAAAAAACACTTTACCTACAAATTAATATTAATCATACGCCTACGGGTACCAAAATATTCAAATTTTTACTAGAGTTTTACGTGTTAAACAATTTATTTTCAAATTTTAGTAATTTCTACAAATTTCCCTCAGCTGGTCACCTTGTGGATGCAAATTTAAAATATTCTTTGAGTCAAATTAAATTTCTAAAGTAAGACTTTGGCAAACGTTTCAAGAGATTTTTGTTAAGAAGTTGTTGTACATGTGAACACAGACAGGCCTTCTTAGAAATTGTTTTACACGATGACTGGTGATGGTGGTGGTAGTGGTGAGGTAGTTGTGGTGGTGTTGGTTGGTTGGTTGGTTGGTTATATTTTGCTATGCTGGCATAAATTTGCATTTAATATTGAATTTATTTCTAGTCTCTCTCTCTGGCCAGACCACAAAATTAAGCCAAAAGCCTTAAATGATATTGTTATGGCTCGAAACACGCACACACAGTAGGAGAAAAGACCACATAGACAGTGTTAGAGCAGCAGGATATTAAAAAAAAACAGAGATATTCTCTACATATCCTTAAACAAACGTACATGCATTGTTATGTATGTACGTGTATTGATGCTAACATTTATGTAATAGTAGTGGTAGTAGTCAAGAGACATTTATTGTATTGGCAACACACATACACATACTCTATTAAGTTTTAAGATTTTAAATAACTCTTTCTGTCTCTATCTCTGTCTCTACCTATCTATCTCTCTCCTGCTCATACATATGTGTGATTGTTTTCGGTCATATTCAAATTATAAACTCTATTAACCCAGCCAAGTTTATTGTCTTCGCTTTAGTGTACTGTGTAGGCAATAAAAATCTTCCCATAGTGCACTGTAGCCGGGTGTACTGAGTGTAGTATGTACAGTGTAGTGTGTTGTGAGTGCACTGAGTGTAGTGTGTTGCGGTGTGTTATAGCTTTTTGAGTAACTTCAACATTTTATTGGCCTGTTTGGCGTAGTCTGTCTGTCTCTCTCTATAGGTTTATTAATAGGATTTGCATATAACTGTTATTTTAATACCGTTAGCAATAATAGCATAAATATTTTAATTTCCTTAAGATTTTAACAAGAATTTCAATTTAATGATTTCAGTTTTGTAGCCATTGTCTACGATAAATATTGTATTTAAATTTCCTCTCTTTCTCTATTTCTCTCTCTCTCTCTCTCTCTCTTAATTGTGCAAACAATTATCCTAAGTATTCAAATACAAAATTTAAATTGAATAAGCAATTTAAGCAGAACAAAAAATATGAAAATAATTCAGAAGAAATAGAATCGTATTATTAAGTAGCTTAAGATACACTCACAAAAATTTCCTAAAGAAATTAGTATTAAACAAGAGAAATTCTGTTCCTGAAAGATTATAGTTTGGAGAGGCCTATTCATATAAAGGGTCCGCCAAATAACTTTTTTTTTTGAAAATGCTTTAAAAAAAAAACTACTGAATATTTTCTAAAATTTCTTTTTTTATTTGAAAGTATAATCCTTCCGGTTAATAATGGAAAATAATTTCATTCAAATGGCTGCCTCGGCTGGCCATGCAGTAGCCTACACGATCGGTCCAATTTTTAAGCACATTATCGATTGTGTGCAACTGTATTTCACCAATGGCTTCACGAATATTGTCCTTTAAAGCGTCAATTGTCTCTGGCTGTTGTCTGGCGTAACACTTATCTTTGACGGCACCCCACAAATATTAGTCCAACGGTGTCAAATCGCAGCTCCAAGGTGGCCAAACGACATCAGCTCTGCGGCTGATAATGCGATCTTCAAAAACAGGACGCAAAACATCGAGTGCAGCTTAGGCTGTGTGGCACGTAGCGCCGTCCTGTTGAAACCAAATGTTGCCATTATCCTCCTCTTCGATTTTTGTGAACAAAAATTCATTCACCAAGGCCCGATAACGATCGCCATTGACTGTAACGGCCACTCCTTGCTCATTTTCGAAGAAACAAACATTGACTCGTTTTGGGTACGTCAGCTTTTCAATGTATGCGTGCGGGTTTTTTGTGCCCCAAATGCGACAATTTTGCTTGTTTACATACCAAAATGTGAGATTCATCTGAAAAGATGATTTTTTTTTTGCCAAAATCGGCATCTTCTGGTGCATGGCCAGCCGAGGCAGCCATTTGAATGAAATTATTTTTCATTATTAACCGGAAGGATTGCACTTTGAAATAAAATAAGAAATTTGAGAAAATATTCAGTAGTTTCGTTTTTAAAGCATTTTCAAAACAAAAAAAGTTATTTGGCGGACCCTCTATAATATTGAAGGATTTAAAATTAAAAATTTTATTGGATCTTCAATTAAACAAGCACAAGATCTTCCTGAATTGCCGAGGCTAATCTTACAGTCAGTGAGTGACAACTCACTCACCTAACTAGCTGCTAAACTGGAAATTTGCCTGTTAAACTGCAGCTCATATAAAGCTTAACTTACTTAATTTATCATTACAACCCTGTAGTCAGGTTTACAACCCAGCTTCTTACATCCACCCATGTTGTGTGTGTTAATTTTATCCATGAGTGTGCTAAACCTAAAATTTGAAGTCGATTTCGAACGACAGATTTTTGAGAAACTTTTCATGGCAATTTTTCATTTACTCTCAAAGTTTTTGCCAGAAATCTGCTGAGAGGATGCCGCCGAAGAAATACTTTTTGTATTTTGTCTTGATGTCTGGCCTGGGGCTTGAACCCTGGCTTAACATCTAATAAGCCAACACACTACCTACTAGACGACGACGACTTAAGGTTACCTAAGGATAGTAACCAAACTGCCGAACGTGGGCATGAAACGATGTTCTGAAAGCAGTTTACTTTCAGGGCCGACATGGCTAGATAAGAGTGCCTATTATTTGTTGTAGGGTACTCTGGAGTGTCGTTGCTATCTTTTTCACTTTAACTTTATGGGTGCTTGTACTCGTAAAAGAACAACAAAAGAAGTGTGGAAATATTATAACAATTGCACGACCTTGGCTTTTAAACTTTTTTTTTGTTTTTTTTTTTTTGTGAAACGTTTTGTAAGAGTTTTTGCACAACCATTATGAGTTGTGTAGACAATCGCTAGACGTAATTAAAGTCTTTTTTATTCTTGTTTTTTTATTGTTGTTGTTGTTATTGCCTCTTTTATTATAAAACAAAAAAACGTACGTACATTTAATTTTTATGAATTTTTCATAAGCAAAAAATTTTTGTTTTTCTTCTGCTTCTAATTTTATTACCACAATGCAGCAGCAGCAGAGTAGCTTGAAACTGTGTTTTAAAAAAATTTTTTTAAATGAAACATAAAACCAACATAGACGATTGAAATTATCAAAAAAAAAAAAAAAAAAAAAACTTGGAAAAACCCAACTTTTTTAAGCCAAGTTCAGTAATTAAATTCTAACAAAAGTGGCCATAAAATCTCAACTTAATGGCTGACATCTATTACTGGCACACACAGATTTAAAGGCTCATTTTAAGCATTGAATGTCATCAATCATAAGTTTTGTTAAGTTAAGTGGCGGTAATATGAGAGCCTTTAAACGTGTGTTTTTTATTTCGATTTCAAAATGAAATTTTGTATGCCATTCAACACATGATTTAATTCTCGGTTTTTTTTAATTTACTGTTGGGGTGGCTGGTGTCATTTAGCGGCTTCTCTTTTGCAAAGTTTTCTATATTTTTCCACACACAGTTAGACACACACACACACACTTTTTGTCTTGGTTATTTAATTTCATTAATTTCAAGCTTAGCAACTGAGAGAAAAAAAATATACCCGAAGAAAAACTGTATGTATCTCAAAAGTTTAACTCAATTGACAGCTGTCACGTGCTATTTAAGTGTCTCGAGCACACAACAGAAACTCTGCAGAAATGTTTTCATCAAGGAAAAAAAATTAAAACGAAAATGAAAACTAAAAAACCAAAAAAAATAAAAAAAAATTGTTCGAAATCTAGTGTAACTTGAGTAACGTAAAAACGAAACAGAGAGAAAAACTGACTGCAAAATGTTTGTGGCGTATTAAATGCTAAAAAAGTAATTAACAGTTTGGAAAATAATTTTTTTTTTTGTTTATACACCATGTCAAAAAAAAACACATTTTCTCAGTTGGCACAGTGTAACGATATCGAACAAAATTACAAAAAAAATCTTACGATTATCAATTGATTGGACTGGCAAAGGATAACAGTACAGTTCATTCATTTCCCTTTAATTTTCTTACAGTTCCAATGTAAGAACTGAATGCCTGATAAGATATCCTTCTAGGATTCATTAGCACCTCAATGGTCATAAGTATGTGATCTGATAATTCATGCTTCTTATCACATATCCTAAATATTGGATTAGAGGCTATGCTAATCCTGGAGTTCTTTGAGTTCACAGTATCATTTTATTGAGCTCGAGGCGATTCCTATTCTCAATAAGTATCCTCTGACTTTACAATGACCGATCTAAAGATGGATTACTATTCTAAGCCTACTTTTGGATTATCTAATGCATGACTTTAAGTCGCCGTAGTCTAGTAGGTAGTGTGTTGGCTTATTAGACGTAAATTCAGGGTTCGAGACCCAGGCCAGACATCAAAACAAAATACAAAAAGCATTTCCTCGGCGACTTTCTTTCAGCAGCAGATTTCTGGCAAAAACTCTGAGAGTAAATAAAATTGCCGATACTACTGCTACTCTTGCTGCTACTGTTGCTAATGTTCCACTGATACTTTTGATATTGCTACTATTGCCGCTACTTTTACTAGTGCTCCCAGTACTAATATTACTACTACTACTCATGTTACTACTGCTATTACCTCTGCTACTACTACTGTAATTACTACTACTGCTACTACCGCTACTATTACTAATATTATTGCTACTGCTACTACCACTGCTACTACCACTGCTACTACCACTGCTACTACTACTACTATGGCTATGGACATCAAAACAAAATACAAAAAATATTTCTTCGGCGACTTCCTCTCAGCAGATTTCTGGCAAAAACTCTGAGAGTAAATAAAAAATTGCCATGAAAAGTTTCTCAAAAATCTGTCGTTCGGAGTCGACTTTAAACTGTAGGTCCCACCACTCATGTATAAAATTAACACACACAACATAAGTGGTGTGAGAAACTAGGTCGTAATCCTGACTGAAGCGTTGTAATGACCAATTATGTATGTATGTAATGCATGACTTTAGTCTCCTCCAGTTGTAAATAACCCATCAAATCAAAGTTGAGATTGCCAAAAACCCATTTAGTTTAGGTAGGGCCTTCGCCTTTCTCTCTATGTTTTCCAATTTGCTGAGTATGCCCTTCCAAACCTGTCTTACCAAAAATTCAGCTTTGTTTACTCATCTGCCTGCTTATTCTCAATATTCCCATATTTCCTGGGACCTAGCAGAGGTTTAACCTATTTCCTCATAGCTACACAATTCAGCTTCCCCAGATCATCGGCTACTATTTTCGAGTTAACCTTATAACAGACGAGTGCCCGAAAGCCGATCAAACCAACATCCTAGTACTGCTATGGCGCCGTTCTTTTTATCTCCTATCCCAGCGGAATTAAACATATATTTTCATGACATAGAAAATCGCTTTGAAAATACCCACATATTCCTCTAAGAGGATCAGTTACCTCAAGATGACCCCTCTCTTGAAAGAGTACGTGCCCTCTTTCTTATTACATAGTTGCGAAACATTTTCCAAAAACCATAGAAGAACTGCCACGATTTGACATTGACAATCTAAGTCGCTTCATTAGGAGTTCCGCGTGGTTTCAAGGCTAGGGGATAAAGGAAAACTGTGGTAACACAATGGACTCTATGTGGCCCAGAACTATCTATTCAGCTCTCTTAGATTCCAAGCCACCTCTACCTACCTACCTACCTATATGGAGTTTAATAGTTTGAAATCGACGAATTCGTTTTTGGAAGTTCGGTTGTAATTCTGACTAAAGTGTTGTAATAAGCAATTAAGTAAATAAGTTTATTAGCTATAGAAGGATATAATTGAAGTCGCCGTAGACAAGTAGGTAGTCTGTTCAGCAAAACGAATTAAAAAAAATATTTCTTCAGCGAACTCCGCTCAGCAGATTTCTGGCAAAAGCTCTGAGAGTAAATTGAAAATTGACTCTTTTGTTGTGTCTGGTCTGTGTAATTCCTCTGCTTCCCATTATCCACTTTCCTACATCCTCTCCCTTATATCATATTCCCTCTACTATCCTTCCCTCTTTAGGGACGTTGTACATTGGGTCAATTCGACCTCCGGATACTGTACTTGTCTTAATTGACAAGTACACGTCCTCTAACCTAACCTAACCTAACCTAAATAAAAATTGACATGAAAAGTTTCTCACAAAATCTGTCATTCGGAATCAACTTTAAACTGTAGGTCCCACCACTCATATATAAAATTAACCTACACAAAACAGCTAGGAGAAGCTAGGTTGCAACACCCGACTGAAGGGTTGTAATTGTGTGTGTATGCATGTACATGGTAGTCACATAACTTCTTAATCTTTCTGTATCTGGTATCGCAGTCTCCATACTATTAATTATATATTATATATTATTAATTATATATTATATATATATATTAATTATATATATATTTACTATTGTTAGAGCAATAAAATTATTTGGTCAATTCACACAAGCCGTTGTATCGTTGTATTCATTGTATTGTTGGACGACTATACGACAGTGTATACTTGTTGTTGATAATTTTCATGTAAAAATCCGATACACTTATATACATTTTTTTCATATGTTTTTAAAAGTTGTGTTGGTTTCGTGCTATCAAATTGTTTGAATGCCAAAAATTATGAAGAAGAATACGACATACACAATACAGCATAGGATTGAGCGTTCACAAACCACCAAGTGTATTCAATACAACATAAACGATACAAAGTCGTGTGAATTGGCCAATTGTCTTTGGGTTTACATTTGATGTTTTTGAAAGGTACGTAATTGATTTTTTCTTAATATTTGTTACTAATTTAAGAAACTGCACCGATGTCAGTATTGCTACATTGTTCCACATAGGTAGTGTGTACACGTTCTTCGTACGTACGTAATTGGTCATTAGAACCCTTTAGGCATGCATTACAACGATCTAGCTTCGCATACCACTTATGTGGTGTTAATTTTATAAAGGGTGTTTTTTATAGAGGTATAGAGCAACGATTGATTATTCGATTGACATGAATTTTATTTATCCGAAAGATAATCTTGTGGCATTACATTTTAAATATGATTTCTGGCATATGACCGCCACGGCTGGCGCGGATGTAGTCCAATCTGGACGTCCAAATTTCGATGACTTTTTCCAACATTTGTGGCTGTATATCGGCAATAATACGGCGAATGTTGTCTTCCAAATGGTCAAGCGTTTGTGGCTTTACCGCATAGACCAATGACTTTACATAGCCCCACAGAAAGTAGACTAGCGGTGTTAAGATCACACAAGATCTTGGAGGCCAATTCACAGGTCCAAAACGTGAAATTAGGCGGTCACCAAACGTGTCTTTCAATAAATCTATTGTGGCACGAGCTGTGTTACATGTTGCGCCGTCTTATTGAAACCACATCTCCTGGACATCATGTTTATTCAATTCAGGAATGAAAAAGTTAGTAATCATGGCTCTATACCGATCACCATTGACTGTAACGTTCTGGCCACCATCGTTTTTGAAAAAGTACGGACCAATGATTCCACCAGACCATAAAGCGCATCAAAGGGTCAGTTTTTCTGGATGTAACGGTGTTTCCACATACACTTGAGGATTACCTTCACTCCAAATGCGGCAGTTTTGTTTGTTGACGTAGCCATTCAATCAGAAGTGCGCTTCATCGCTAAACAAAATTCGCTTATGAAAATCGGGAACAACGGTAATCTCGTTTTGGGCCCATTCGACGAATCTACGCCTTACTTGATGATCGTTTGGCTTCAAATCTTGCACGAGTTGGATTTTGTAGGCACGCAAACCAAGATCCTTCCGCAAAATCTTCCATAAAGTGGATGGGCACAGATCCAATTCCTGTGCTTGATGGCGGATGGACTCATTCGGGTCTTCCTTAATGCTACGCTCTACAGCAGCAATAGCTTCTTCTGTACGCACCGTATAGCGTCTCTGGGGATGCGAGTTATCAATAAGAGTAAACGTGGTGCGAAAACGTTCCATGGTTAATCGAATTAACTGCTCTGATGGACGATTTTGTCGACGATAAAATGGACGTAGTGTGCGATACGTTTTCCGCACAGAACCATTATTTTCGAAAAAAAATTGCACTATTTGCAAGCGTTGTTCAGGCGTGAGTCTATTCATGATGAATTGCCAAACCAAACTGAGAATAAATCACTTGACAGCTGTTAAATCGGTCGCCATCTTGAAAATTAATGTCAACTTAAAGTTCTATACCTCTATAAAAAACACCCTTTACATGAGTGGTGGGACATACATTTTAAAGTAGACAGATTTTTTGAGTATATTTTCATGGCAATTTTTTTAATTTTCTCTCAAAATTTTTGCCTTAAATCTACTGAGGGGAAGTCGCCGGTGAAATATTTTTCATATTTTAGTTTTGTTCGAGATGTTTGAGATAGGATTTGAACCGTTGGTCTCGCTACTAGACTACTAGACTACTTTGATTTGATTTCTATCTATGCTGAAAAAATTTTATCGAAAGCGATTTTAATTGCTAAATTATTCTGCTGAATTTATTCTGAAATCCCTTTTTGACTGTACTACTGTATCCTTTCGCGTACTTTCATTAGTTTTAATTTGATTTTTAATTAATATATTGTAGAATACTTCTATCTCACTCTCTCTCTCTTTTTTTCCCATTTTTTGTGTTCCTCTTTTAAGCTGACTTAACACATTTTATTGTTGTAATTAAATTTTTATCAAAATCAGCCATTTTCTTTCCTCTCACTCTCTTTATCCCACTCTCTCCATCTCTCTCTCTCTCTTGAAATATAAATTTTTTTTGTTTAAACTGCATCATGATGCAGAATATTTCCATACAGTTTTTAAAGTTTTCAACATTTAGAAGGGCATACGTACGTAGCATGGTAGACAGACACTGTTTAACGTTTGAAAGCAAAAAAAAATTTTTTTGTTTGTTTTGTTGAAAATAAAAACTAAAATTTGCTTGAAACTAAAAATAAAGTTTAAATTAAAAAATAATACTGTTTTGGCAATTTAATACGAATACAACACAACACAATATTTGATTATAAACTTCCTGTGAAATATGAAATCCATTGTGAAAAGTGAAATTGGAAGTGAATCTTTCACAGAGAAATGAAAAACAAAAAATTTAATAAATTTTTTTTAATAAAATGCACCATGGGACGGTTAAAGGTAGGCTTCCTAACCCATTCTTTTTGCCAACTTTCAGTGAATGGAAGTGTACAAAAAGTAAGCTTTTGTACAGGACTAAACAACTTAACTGATGGTTCTTTCCAGGGCCATATGCTACTTCTAGGAGTTCATGCTTTCAAGCGCCACCAACCTAAGAATATATTGAATCAATAAAGCCGCGATGTTAATATTAAGTTTGCCTTAAAATAATTAGCAATTGCTAATCAAATCAATAACATGAGCAACGAAATGTGATTTAAAGTTTTACAGTCCTGAACAGAAAAATAGTAATAATCACCGCCTTCCTAGGAGTTTATTTTTTTGGGCTTTCAAAGGAATTTAATACCTTTGAAGCGTGAAAATAAAAATGATTTCCTATTAAAAAAAATAATTAAAAACATCTTTTTTGTTGGAAAAAAATACTTTGACGTCTAAAAAATGTTCATGTACATATGCACGCATGCATATTTACCTTCCCTTGGGTTGCAGAAAAAGCATCCAATAAATCGTTTTTAGTATGAATATATAAAAAATGTATGGTACGAGGACGGTACTAAAATTAACCGCCATTTTGTTTACTACAAAAGAGAGCAAGTATTCTCATACTTACTTTAATCGCCATTTTGTTTATTACAAAAGAGAGCGTGTGTCCTTTGTACTCACTTCAATCTTTATACGAAAGATGTTGGGGGATGTACCCTAGTCGATGTAATTTGTGTTTCGATGAGCTTCAAGACTTATATTAAAGCCCTATCTGACTGGTTACGATTTCATCGAACACGAAGCTAAGCTTCTAAGTGTGACTTTTCTCTTCCCCTTTGTAGATTTACAGTAATCCCTCGATTTACGTCGAAATTGGTTCCAAAAAAGGCGACGTAAATCGACACAAATTGAAGTTAGAGGGAACAAAAAATTTGATGACGTAAATCGAAACACCGTTAATCGAGGCGACGTAAATCAAAGGATGACTGTGTTTCAGCACCCATTGAAATTGCCTGAATTTGCAGCTTGAAAGACACTGAAATCATTTGATTATAGTTTCAGAGATGCCAGCATCACACCCAAGGACTTCCATACATAATTAATTGGTCTTTAAAAGCCTTTAGCTGGGATTACAACCTAGCTAGTCACACATATGACATATATTGTGTTTGTTAATTTTATACATGAATAGCGGAGCCTTGGGTTTATACCTCGATTCTGAACGACATAGGCGAGAAACTTTTTGGCTTTTTGGCAATTTTCTTTACTTTCAGAATTTTTGCCAAAAAAAAACTGTTGAGAGGAAACCGTCGAAAGCAATTTTTTTTAAATTCTGTTTTGCACGAGGCGTCTAAGCTGGGGTTTGAATCTCGGGCTCTATTCGAATGAACCAATAAAAAACAATGAGGGAATATAATCTACCTGCGATCATAAACCTTCAGAGTAAAATCCATTTGAATTCATATTGTCTGTTATCGAATACATGATCATAACCAAAGTATTTTAGTTTTTTTCCATGAAACCCCTTTATAAATACCATTTTTCATAGAAATGTTCCGACGGAACTCTTTTCAAAGCCGGTTTAGTTGTTTAATGGAATCTTTTCCAAGGCCACCAAACAGAGGAGGAGTTTGTATTAATCGCCTTAATAATCATTGTGTATCCATGCAATAAATCATCTCAGTTGATCTAGATCCAAAGGAATAGTATGTACATATCATAATCTGCTACTGCAACCCTTCAGTCAGGATTACGACCTAGTTTCTCACACCACTTATGTTGTGTGTGTTAATTTCATACATGAGTGGCGGCGGGACCTACAGTTTATAGTCGACTCCGAAGGACAAGTTTGTTTGAGAAAATTTTTCATGGGAATTTTTTTAACGCTCAGAGTTTTTGCCAGAAAAATGCTGAGATAAAGTTGCCGAAGAAATATTCTCTCATATTTTCGTTTCGAGATCTGAGCTGGTATGCGATACTTGTCTTACTTTACCCCGTAATTGGTTTTGAAAGCCTTAAGTACTTTAGCTGTTTGACAGCAAAGAGGAATTAGTCTACAGTTTGATAAGATTTCTGTCACAGTTTTAAAGCCATTTTTTATCATCTCCCCCCTCATCACAACGATAATAAAAAATCAAATCAAAATTTTTATGACTTTAAATGGTTTTTTTAGGTTTTTTTTTTTTTTGCTTCATTATCAATTTATAAACGTTGTTGTTGTTGTTGTTGTTATTGTTGTTTCTGCATATAAAGCTATAAAAATCGCTTTAATTAAAAAGTTTTTTACGACATATTCAATTATCTATTAAATTAAATCAAATTCTTGGTGTTTTTTATAGAGTACATACAGACATATGCATAAAAAGTCTAAATATGCATTTATTGCAATTTTATAAGCATAAAAAAATTATACCATAAAATGCATAAATCTTGCATCACTCTTACCAAATCCCCCGCCACCCCATCATTTTTTTTCTATTTATCGATTACAATATTAACGGCTACAACGATATCAGTAAACAGAAGCGGAAAGAGGGAAATAAAATAACCAACAAGCTGTGAAAGCTTAGATAACATACCCATACCCCTGCTATATACATATATACATACATACCTATGTATGTATATCATACCGACCAGGTGTAAAATCGAAAGATGGGTGGCAGATTCTGCTTTAAAAGCTATGCCAGCCAGTAATAGTTGTATGAATTTGAGCAGAAAATTGCTTATCAACGTTTTTACGAATTTTCTTTCCTTTTTTTATTCTGATTGCAATACAATTAATTGAAATACCGTAAAAAGCTAAAAAAAAACATTGTAAAAAATGCAACGAAAGTTAATAAATAATGCTTAGTACGAGGGTGGTGTTAAAATTAGTTTTTTTTTTGCTACCCCGCAAAAGCTGATTGTGGCTGATTAAGCATGAGGCCATGGTTCAAATCCCAGCTCAGATATCTCCAACAAATCGAAGTATGGACAAAAATTTATTCGTGGACTTCCTCTCAGCAGATTTCTGGCAAAAGTTTTGAGAATCAAATAAAAAATTTGCCACGAAAAATTTCTCAAAAATCCGTCTTTTTAAGTCCCGCCACTCATGTATACAATTAACACACACAACATAAGTGATGTGAAAAGCTAGGTTGTAATCCTAACTGAAGGGTTGCAATGGCAAATTATATATGTTTATATATGTATATATACTTTTCCTTTGGATCTGGACCAACTAAGATGATTTATTGCATGGATACACTATGATTATTAAGGCGATCATTACATACATACTTGAAAGCGAGTGTTTTGAGGTTGAACAATGCGACAGCAGTAAAACTAAAGGAATTTAGATACCTTGCTTTATTACAAGGCATGCCGTATCGCATAAGCATGTGGTCGATTACAGACAATTGGGCAATTCACACGACTTTGTATCGTGTATGTTGTATTGAATACACTTTTTGTTTGTGAACGCTCAATGTTATGTTGTATTGTGTATTTCGTATTCCAAACGTCAAAAAGTGATAATAAGAAGAACAACATTATTAATAATTTGATTTTCAGGCAGCAAAATGAAAAATATTGCAGAAAAAAGTAAATTAAATAATTCTCTGGGCGAAAAATATAATTTTGAAATGTTAATTGTTAAGTCAAGTTGCATAGAAAATATTTTGTATTTTTATTCTTCATCTTGATTACTGGGATTTACATAAACTGATAGCAGGAAATCAATACTACTTTTAAAAACATATGAAAAAATGTGTATAAGTGTATCGGATTTTTTTAATAAAAATTATCAACAACAAGTATACACTGTTGTATTTTCGTCCAGCAATACAGGCCATACAACGATACAAGGGCTTGTGTGAATTGCCCAAATATGAATTCGACTTGCTATTTACACCGAAGGTTCATAATCAAATGTAAATCAATTTTTTCTTTGTAATTTATTGGCTTAGACTAGAGACCGTGAACAAGTTCAAAAGCTAGCTTAGAAGTCTCGAGAAAAACAACAGCTTCTGGCAAAAATTCAGAGAGTAAACTTAAATTGCCATGAAAAGTTTCGCAAAAATTTGTAGTTCGTAATCCCTTCTAAACTTTAGCATACACTACTTATGAATAAAAACTAACACACACAACATAGGGGGTGCGAGGAGCTAGGTTGTAATCTATACGCAAATGATTTCAGTGTCTTTCAAGCTGCTGAAATAATTCTACAAAGGGCAGGAGAAAAGCCACACTTAGAATATAAGCTCCGTGTTCGAAGAAATCGTAACCAAGCGGGTAGGTTTTGATATACACACATTTACTAAAGTATACATACGGTTAAAAAATTTCAGAATTTTTTTAACTGATCCGTTTTCGTTGGAAATCTTTATAGTTTCCTTGATGTTAAGACGGTCTTTTGCATTGGTTAAAAAATTTCTGAAATTGAACTGAATTGTGGCCCTGCACAGGCCCACAAAAGTATACATATATAACAAATTTCACAAATTTCTGAATCAATGCAAAAGACCGTCTTAAAATCGAAGAAAGATGTCAGACAATTATAAAGATTTTCAACGAAAACTGATTGGTTAAAAAATTTCTGAAATTTGTTAATCGTATGTATACTTTTGTCGCTGAGTGTACATAAGTATTTAACCTGATCGAAAGGCAAATTACTTCTACTTGGGTATATCCCCAAAGCCTTTCGTATAAAGATTGAAGTGAGTACGAGGATACTCGCTCTCTTTTGTAGTAAGCAAAATGGCGGTTAATTTTACTACCCTCCACGTATCATACATTTTTTATATTCATACTAAAAACGATTTATTGGATGCTTTCTCTGCAACCCAAGGGAAGGTAAATATGCATTTACATGCCATACATGAAAAAATATTGGACGTCGAAGTATTTTTTTTTTCCAACAAAAAAGATTTTTTAAATTTGTTTTTTTTTTAATAGGAAACCGTTTTTATTTTCTCGCTTCAAAGGTATTAAATTCCTTTGCAAGCCCGAAAAAACGATTTTATTTTGTGACATACGTCCCACACCTAGGAAGGAGGTGATTATTACTATTTTTCTGCTCAGGAATGTAAAACTTTAAATCACGTTTCGTTGCTCATGTCGTTGCTCATGTTATTGATTTGATTAGCAATTACTACATATTTTAAGGCAAACTAAATATTAAAATCGTGGTTTTATTGATTCAATATATTCTTAGAATGGTGGCGCTTGAATGCATGAAGTCCTAGAAGTAGCATATGGCCCTGACACAAGCTGTCAGTTAAGTTGTTTAGTACTGTAAGTCGCCGTAGTCTAGTAAGTAGTGTGTTGGCTTATTAGACGTAAAGCCAGGGTTCAAACCATATGCCAGACATCAAAGACAAAATACAAAAAATATTTCTTTGGCGACTTCCTGTCATCAGATTACTGTGAAAAACTCTGTGATCAAAATAAAATTTCCATGAAAAGTTTCACAAAAATGTATTGTTTGGAGGCGATTTCACTCAGGCATAGAATTAACACACACAACATATGTGCAGTGAGAAACCAGGTTGTAATCCTGACAAAAGGGTTGCAGGTTGTATGTATGTATGTAAGTATGTATGTATTTCTGCTAGAGTATGCCTTAAGGTGAAGAGTTGTCGTAAAGGCAGTATTTTTATGTTTATTCTGCCAGCATAAAATAGAATTGTGAACCTTTCCTCTACCAAATTGCAGCAGATACTCCTGTAGGATGCTCTGTGCTCCTTCAATCATCAGAGTCTTGTTAGAGATTTAAAGTTTCCAAAATTTCAGATTGCCTTGACTTGTCTGGAAATGCTTGACTGTTCATTACTAATGTAATATTTATTTTCACTGTTTTGGGTCATTAGCCTTGCATGATGTGATAATAAAATTTACAACAAAAAAACCCTGTCGTAAAGAAGTGCCAAAACTAAATGATTTTAACGGTTTCTCAGGTATGAATGATGTTTTCGTTTTAAAAATGTTGACTGTTATGGTGGTGACCTTTGCCTAAATCTATGTTGATGCCTTCATTTAATCATACCATGCATGCATGCTGTCATGCATTTCGTGGTTTAGTCATTAAACAGAAACAGAAAAAAAAAGGATATATTTTTGCTGTAGTCAGTGGCCTAAAGCTTTTTGTTTGGTTTACGCAGAGTCATGCCATTGTATATACCATCCATATGCATAAGTATGTACTCTGTACACAGACACCATCAATTTAAATTTTTTGTTTTTCGTTTTTTGTTTGTTTTTGTTGTCTTTTTTGAAGATGTTTTATGATGATGTACAACATGTGTTTGAAATTCGGAATCGTAAAGTTTAGTTTTACGATCGACATCGTTAAAGAACTAAAACGACGACTACACAACAGTATTTGCACTAAAACAGCAAAAATTCCTCTTATTTTCTTTTTTTTTTTTGCATTTGAAAACAATAAAAACATTTAAAGAGAGGGAGACAGAGAGAGAGAAAGAAACTAAACGGAATACACTAAAAAAGAAGAAGAAGGAATGTTTTTGTTGTTGTTGATGTAAAATCTGTAAAACATATCCTTTTTAAATACTTCTGTTTAGTGGAGCTCATTTCACCAAACCAAACAACCCAACTCTTGTAAAAAAAATGCAACTACAACCACCATAAAAATTACAAAAAAAGAAAAAACGAAGAAAAAGACGAAAACAGCCACAGACATTTTACAGTTTTATGGCATGCTAAACTATTCGGGAAAATTAAGAAAAAATAAAGAAGAAATCGTGAAAAATTCCAAACAAAAAATTTTTTTTAAACAATTTGTTTGGAAATCTTTTATTCCCAAAGCAAATCCCAATAGTCCTCCCGTATAAATAAATAAAAGTTTTCTTTAATAATAAAAATATACGAGTATAAACTGTAAATCAATTACTCTTTTGTTCTCCTGTGTAACATGTTGTTGTCATGCTGCATATTTATGGAATAAAAGCTCTGGTCACTCAGTTATGGGAGCAGTGCCGGGCACAAATTGAATCTCATGGCAATGAAATTCTCAACAAATTTGGGAAACGTTTTCTCATTTTATACCCGACAAGACGCTTATCCTCCCCGTGCTTCTTTAAGGCTTAGGGAAATGGAGTCTGTTAAGCACTGATGCAGCAATCTTGAGAGTATTCGAGAGAAAAGTAGTACCTAAGATCTTTGGTCCAGTGCGAGTTGGCTATGATTTCCGCAACCGATCCAACAGTGAGCTGTATGAGCTTCTCAACGACATAAATGTTGTGTAGCGCTGGCTCGCCCATGTTATTCGAATGGAGGAGAATGTTCTGACGAGACGAGTATTTGATGTGTAGAGAAATGGAGTCTATTAAGCACTGATGCAGCGGCCTTGAGAGTATTCGAGAGAAAAGTCCTGCGCAAGATCTTTGGTCCAGTGCGAGTTGTCGATTATTTCCGCATCCGATCCAACAGTGAGCTTCTCAACGACATAAATGTTGTGTAGCGCTGGCTCGCCCATGTCATTCGAATGGAGGAGGATGCTCTGACGAGACGACTATTTGATGCGGTGCTCTGCGGAAGTCGGGGAAGAGAAATACATAGTCCAACAGTGCGCTGTATGGAGCTACTCAACGCCATAGACGTTGTGCAGCGCTGACTCGCCCATGTCATTCGAATGGAGGAGGATGGTCTGGCGAGACGGGTATTTGGCGCGAGGATCTGCGGAAGCCGACGAAGAGGACAGCATAGTTAGTTAGAAGCACCAAATCGCGGAAGCCCTGTCATCGATTGGTGTGACCAACTGTCGTAGGCGTGCAAGAAACAGAGGCGCCTGGAAGAATGTGTTAAGGCTGACCGAAATTCGTTAATCGGCCAATAACATAAGTAAGTAAGTAACTTTACTTCTTCTAGAGATATACCATAGATTTGATACTCTGTTTTTGATAAAAGCTGTTGCCGAGGTTCCTTTAAGTTTAAAAACAAAAAATCTTACTCCCTAATCATCTTAACAGTGACACCCTCAACAATTTAGAATGTTATTCGCTTGCAAGAACACCACTAGCACAATAATTGATATTGTCAGAGATGTATACCACAACAACACGATAACCCGGCTAATGCTAAGTGAAAAGAGCATGGAAAGTCTTCTAAAACTCCTACGAGGCACGATCAGCGTAGATTTCGCATATTACTGGATATTGGATTCTTTAAGACGCATTGGTCTTGGAGCGATATGGCTCATGTCTTTTACATAAGCTGTAAGAATAATGTATAAAATTAACACACACAACGTCAGTGGTCGTAATTTTGACTGAAGGGACAAACTCATGGGTATGGATTGCAGAGGCCCTACTCTTTCCAAAGAGTAGGCGTTAGACTTTGCTTTAATTAATAATCGTTATTGATTTTGAGAAATGTTCCAGGAATTCTTGGAAGAGATAGAAGTCCGTCTTCCAATACTTGTTTTTAATTTAAACATTACAGTGAAGTTTGTAGTCAACAAGCAATTTAATCACTACACCACGCTGTCTGTTTGCTCTCTTTAAATATCCGGGGTGATGTAACTAAAGGGTCCGCCAAATAACCTTTTTTTTTGAAAATGCTTTAACAACGAAACTATTGAATATTTTCTCAAATTTCTTTTTCTGTTTCAAAGTACAATCCTTCCGGTTAATAATGGAAAATAATTTTATTCAACTGGCTGCCTCGGCTTGCCATGCAGTAGCCTACACGATCGGTCCAATTTTTAAGCACATTATCGATTGTGTGCAGCTGTATTTCACCAATGGCTTCACGAATATTGTCCTTTAAAGCGTCAATTGTCTCTCGCTTGTCGGCGTAACACTTATCTTTGACGGCACCCCACAAATAATAGTCCAACGGTGTCAAATCGCAGCTCCGAGGTGGCCAAACTACATCAGCTCTGCGGCTGATAATGCGATCTTCAAAAACATCGAGTGTAGCTTCGGCTGTGTGGCACGTACCGCCGTCTTTTTGACACCAAATGTTGCCAATATCCTCCTCTTCAATTTTTGTGAACAAAAATACGCTCAACATTGACTGTAACGGTCACTCCTTGCTCATTTTCGAAGAAAAATGGCCCAATTATGCCTCTGGACCAAAATTCGCACCAAACAGTGACTCATTTTGGGTGCGTCGGCTTTTCAATGTATGCGTGCTGGTTCTCTGTGCCCCAAATGCGACAATTTTGCTTGTTTACATACCCGCCAAGATCAAAATGAGCTTCATCTGAAAAGATGACTTTTTTTTTGCCAAAATCGGCATCTTCTGGTGTAGGCTACTGCATGGCCAGCCGAGGCAGCCATTTGAATGAAATTATTTTCCATTATTAACCGGAAGGTTTGTACTTTCAAATAAAAAAAAGAAATTTGAGAAAATATTCAGTAGTTTCGTTTTTAAAGCATTTTCAAAACAAAAAAAAGTTATTTGGCGGACCCTTTACATTATACAGCATCGTTCAATAAAGTTTAATGGCTTTGCTTTTCATTTTTCTTAGATTTTCTTAGATTTTCTTCTTTTTAAGTTTTCAAATTAAAGAATTTTTCTACTTCTTGTTTACATTTTTTTTTTTTTTTTTTTTTTTTTTGTAAATTTTCATTATTTTTTCCCGTTTTTTTTTGTAGCAATTTTTTGTTAAAATACCAACAAAGTTATAAAATTACATTTGATTTCTTTCCCTCTTTGTTGTAGTTGTTGTTGTTGTTGTATTTTTATCATTTATAACCAGACACAAATGAAAAACTTATAAAAAAAAAGAAAAAATTTACGGATTTTTTCTCAAAAAAGAGAACCCACAACAGAGCACGCCAAAAAAGCTCGTAAATTTATGACGAGTATCGTAAAAAATTTCAGTTCTTTTTATGACTTTGAACGCATCAACGTTTATGAAACATGCCGGGCGGCAAAGGCAAGGCATGGCATAGCAATGCATGGCAAGGCATTGGAAAGTCAATGAACAACCCGACGTATGTCCGATTATTCCCATTGGCATTTCAGTTCATGCTTGTTGAGACAATTTTTCTGTTTTTTTTTTTGTTTCGGTTTTCTGGTTTAAATTTTTATTATTTTATGACACGCCATAAATATTAAAAAAATAAAAAGAAAGAAAGAAAAATTTAATGAATTTAATTAAAAAGACTTTTACGCGGTTTGCTAATTTATTTAAATTTTTTTTCTCTCTCTCTCTCTGTGGAACAAAATTTTTTATTTATTTATTGAATATGCATTGAAATCAATGAATACAATGAATATTTTTATACGAGAGTGGGGCAATAAGTACATACAAACACACATATGTAATTGGTCATTACAACGCTTTAGTTAGGATTACGACCTAGGTTCCCACGTCACTTATGTTATGTGCGTTAATTTCATACATGAGTGGCGTGACCTACAGCTTTAAGTCGATTCCGAATGACAGATTTTTTGAGAAACTTTTCATGGTAATTTTCCATTTAGTCTCAGAGTTTTTACCAGAAATCTGTTGAGAGGAAGTCGCCGAAGAAATATTCTATCATATTTTCGCTTTAATGTCTGACCTGTGGTTTGAACTGAGCCGTCACGTTTAATAAGCCAACAAATTAGACTACAGCGACTTCAACTCCGTCACACCGAGAAAAAATTTCTCGGAATCTCTTAATCCAGTTCCTGGATTGCGATTATGTAGATCTGTATCCATCTTACCTCTCATAAGATTCCAAACATGCAAACCAAAGTAAGAAATCAGAAGTAAATCGCAGATAATACAGTGCGTGAGATAAATATGCATATAATCCAACACAGACAAATTCGTAGAAAGCTTTTTCTGCCTAGTCAATATAGTGACAGTAAATAAAGAATTAAAAACGGACGCTTACACCAGGATTAACAGAATGAAAGCGACTTTCAGGAAACGGCAACCAGCATAGTTATCTGATCGAGGTCACGAGCGTACTGCAAAAGCTATTCAATATTGTGGGATATTGCCTTGAAAATCTTCTGGTTTACTTAAGACAGCCACGCTGCTGTCAAGGTTTTCTTATAGGAAATTCAGAAGCATTCACAGTTAGCCCTTATATCGACGCCTCCATTCTATAACATTCTAAGTGTACATAGAACGTTTTTAATGTTCATGCATTTTTAAATTCTACGTTCTCTAACTTAAATACTGTCAAAAATTGGTTAAGATGCACCAATCCGTTCCGAAGTTATAGGGAAAAATCTCCTTAGAATACACATATGGTCGTATGTCGCGCGAAAACTTTGAGAGCTCATAACTCAAAACACACTTTTTCGACTTAGAATGGTATAGAACGGTATAGATATATATAGAAAACAAAAATCGTCGAAAATTCCTCTGCTAACGAGTTAGCCAGACCTTGTGTTCCAATACTTTCAACAGCAAAAAGACATGCCAGCATTCCTAGAATCCGCTGAACATATCTGGATGAGCAACGGACTAATAGCCTTCTTTCCTTTAGCCACATGACTATCCATCGCACTTTTGTGATTCGTACAGATGGTATGCCATCGTATTGGATGGTATGCCAATGGACTTGGCATTCTCTTGCATTACTTTTGCAGGAGTTGAGAATCTGAGAGGATAACATAGAGGAGACAATTGTTCAACTCATATGCTCGGATCTTGCAAGCCACTCATGTTGTTTGTGTTAATTTTATCCATGAGGACCGCAACTGCAATTTAACATCGGCCCTAAAACCTCGAAGACTTGAGAAACCTTTTTAATTATTCTCAGAGTGCTTATATCAGAAGTATGTTGGTAGGAAACCAACGAAAAAAATATTTTTTTCGTATTTCATTTTGTTCGAGATGTCCGGGTCGGAGATTGAGTCACGGACTCTCGTCTAATAAGCCAACACAATACCTACTAGACTACCTCAACTTCAAGTGAGTACTCACTCATTAGACGTGAGGCCACGGTTCGAACCCCTGGTCAGACATTTCCAGCTGCGCGAAATTTCTTCTTCGGTTTCCTCTCAGCAGATTTCTGGTGAAAACTCTGAGAACAAATAAAAATTACCAATGAAATGTTTCTCAAAACAATCTGTCGTTCGGTGTTGACTTTAAACTTTAGGTCCTGCCGCTTAGGGATAAAACTAAGATAAGGAGAAGATATGTCATAACTAACTGAAGGGTTTTAATGACCAATGTGTGTATGTTATGTATGTATGTACTACTCAGTAGACTAGAATACAGCGGTAGTTGCATGAGATGGTATTAAGTATCATAAGAAACGTGTGCAAAAGTGTTTGAAAACTATTTAAAAGAGATTGTATGCCGCTACCAATCCATAAGTGGTCATTTTAATTGCAATGTGTTGCTTATACAAGGAGAAGGTCCAGTTATTATTGAGAAATAAAATCTTCATAGCTTTATGTGTGTCCTTTTTAACTTTATAGCCTAAAATTAATTTTTTTTATTGTTTTTTTCCAAGACATCCTCCAGCCAAAGTCTTTCCCCATCCCCATTGTGTAGCACTTAATCTGTCTAAATATGAAAATTTGCTAACAAATCTTAAGGAATGTTTTATTCAAATTTCTTTTTTTTTCTTTTTAAATCAGAAAACAAGTAATTTATCATTTCATTTCGTTTCATTTAAATGCGAACGGCTAAAGTATGAAAGAAACGTTGAAAAAAATTTTAAAAGAAAACAGAAGAAAAATAAGGAATAAAAAAAACCTGATTAAAACTTTTCTTTTCTTGAAGCAGCTTCGTGAGCAGCTTCCAGAGAGAAGAGAAAATTGAGGGAATATGAAAATATGGAAAACGAAAATGTGATTAACATAAATTAAAAAGGAAAACTTTATTTTTTTGAAGGCAAAAGCAGTATAAAAGACATGAAGAGAAGAGAAGAGCACAGAAGAAAAGAAAAACTTTATGAAACTGCTTGCAAGCGCTTGCTGACTTGCTGGCTTGATAGACTTTTTGAAAGCAGGCATCAAAAGCAGGCAGTTAAAGACAGGAAAGCACTTAATTGGCTAAAATTATGGGAAAAAAATCCGTAGAAAATTATTTTTTTTAAATATGTTTAAAACACCAGCACAAGCATTAAGCTTCAACCTAAAGAAATCAGAAAATTTTCGGGGGGGAATAGAAAATAAATTTTTGATTTTTGCTTAAAACATTGAAAAATTTGCTTCTTAAATATATTCTCCCCTTCCTGCGTGAAATATATACCAAATATTTTACATATTAAGGAGCCAGCGTAGTGGTAAAACTCTCGTTAAAAATCACTTAAAATTCCATCATCATAAATTTGTCACAAAAGTATACTTTTTTTTCACATACAAAAAAAGCAACAAAAAAAATCAAGAAAAAACGGAAAAATATTGTCACCCTGCTGTAGAGGATGTTTAAAGGTGTTGTTGCAGCAGCAGCATCAGCAGCGCTACCATCAAAAATATGTGAATATTTTATATTGCAATGCTCATCAAGAAAAAAAAGTGAAAAAAACTTGAATTTCATTTCAGTTTCCATAATATTAAACAAAAAAAATATTTTCTCTGTTTTTTTTTAATAAATTTTTTATATTTTTCAACGCAAAATATGTTACAAATCTACCCACCACCCTCCCCACCCCTTGTCTATAAGAATGTGTTCAAAAAAATCATGAAAATGAAAATGCATCAAAAGATTTAAGGCAACAACAATGCTAAAAGTATTTAAAAATTGAAGCAAAAATTAAAAAAAAAATTCGAATTCTTTTGCTAAAGGCCTTTACAGGCTCTATGCCCCTAACCCATTTATGAAAATAATGGCCACAACAGCAAACCACAATAGGGTGGCCTAGTTTATGAAACAAATTTCATAAGCTCCACCACCTTTAGGCTGCCTTCCAAAATGTTAGTTGCTTTGTGTTTGATTAAAGTATCGTGTTTCATAATGCCGCTGTACAAAATATATACAATGTATTCTATTTCAAAACGTCGTCAATGTGTATTTTTAATGCAGTCAAAAAGCAATTAGGCATCGTATTTATAGTTGATGCATTGTTTGGTTACTTTGCATATCTACATAGTTTATATACAGTAGTAGAACTGCATACAAACTTTGTATTGATACATTTTGGAAGGCAGCCTTAATCACCTATTTCGCTTGTTATGTAAAGGGTTACCCATTTTTCTTTGACATCGAAAACTTAAATGGAAACCTTTGCATACATACACACATAATTGGTCATTACAACCCTCTAGTCAGGATTACGACCTAGCTTCTCACAAAACGTATGTTGTGTGTGTTAGTTTTATCCCTAAGTGGCTGGACCTACATTTTAAAGTCGACTTCGAAAGACGTTTTTTTGAGAAACTTTTCATGACAAATTTTTATTTCACGCTCAGAGTTTTTGCCAGAAATCTGCTGAGAGGAAGACGCCGCTGAAATATTTTTTAATATTTCGTCTTGTTCAAGATGTCTGACCTGGGGTTTGAACCATGGTGGCCTCACGTCTAATAAGCCAACACACTATTCACTAGACTATAGCGATTACTACCTTTAATTCCGTATAATACTGGGACCCTTGCCATTATATACGAAATAAGCAAGAGATTTAAGTAATCTGCCCTAGCTTGGTTACAGAAAACGATACTTTTGAGGAGGTAGTTTTCGATAATCCACATAGACAAACACAAAAATGTCTGACAGCTTGTAATCGCTTGATCCTGATGGAATGATTGAGCCATAAAACCTTCCATTGGTGTTTGTGGCACTTACTAACTTAATTGCTTATTACAACCTTTAGTCAGGTTTAGAACCTAGCTTGTCTATGCTGTATGTGTAGCCATTTTATTCATTAAGTATCGGTATCTACGGTTGAAAGTCGTCGCCGAATGACAGATTTTTGAGAAGCTTTTCATGGAAGAAATATTATTTCGTGTTTCGTTTTATTCAAGATGCCTGAACCGCGAGCTTGCTCTGTACAATCCAACACAGTACCTACTAGAACAAGGTGACTATGTAGTCACTGTATTGTTGTTGAAACCGTAAGTACAGATTATTTGCTTATGAAGCTTTCTGATTTGGAGGGAACGTATCTTCGAGATTCATTTTAAAACAAATGTGTTCTAATGACACTCTCCATGTGCGTTTATTTTCCTTTGCAACCTAAAAAGCGATTGATTAGTGAGATTTGATTTGATTTGGTGGATGGTTAGAAGTCGCCTTAGTCTAGTAGGTAGTGTGTTGACTTATTAGACGCAAAGCCAGGTTTCGAGCCTCAGTCCAGACATCAAAACAAAATACAAAAGGTATTGCTTCGGCGACTTCCTCTTAGCCGATTTCTGGCAAAAATTCTGAGAGTAAATAAAATTGACATGAAAAAGTTTTTCAAAAAATCTGTCGTTCGGAGTCGACTTTAAACTGTAGGTTCCACCACTCATGTATAAAAATTAACACACACAACACAAGTGGTGTGAGAAACTAGGACGTTGTACAATGGGTCAATTCGACCTCCGGGTACTGTACTTGTCTTAATTGACAAGTACACGTCCTCTAACCTTACCTGGTGGATGCTTAAGATCTTACTTAGGCCTGGATTCATCGATTGCCTTTCGATTGGACAGAAGACAATTCTCTTCTTCTCCAACCAAGTCCAGCAGGATATCGTAATATTTTTCGTACTTTTATGCTACCAAGTTGATCCCCCTTTTAATATGACCGAATAACACCCAGTTTAACAGAAGAAAGCCAAACACTTATGATCAGTAATATATCGAGGATTACAAGCTGTCTCGTACTGAAAGAATCATCATCCCTAAGGAAAATTTTCTTTGAAAAACCTGGAGCCAAAGGCTTTTGCTCAATCAACATATCAGAGGTTTTTGAATGATCAGCCGGCTTTGCTTGTTTCAAGAGTTGGAATTTACATGGATAGGAAGGCAAAAAATACTCCATAATGATCCACAAGATAACTCCAATTGCTTTGAAATCAAAAAAATCAAATTATTCGCCACACTTTCGCTTACAGAAGCAATATTTTTGGCAGTTATTCTGTCATTGCGATTTTATACAGCCCTGATCATATCTGACTATTTGTGTGAAGATAAATTCTAATTTAAAAACCAAAGACGCAAACCCACACTTTTAGTAGCGCCACTTCTTGCCTTTAAAAGGGTAAACTTTGCTATTAACAGAGCACTGTTAACTGTTTAACAGTGGCAATAGTAGTATAGTTTTCTACTTTGCAATTATTGCAGACTATTGGCATAAAATATAATTCTCATTATCATCATTATTATTTGTGAACAAAAGTGTTAAAATGTAAGGGATGGTTGGTGGGGGTGAGTGGTAAAATTTTCAAAAATCAAAAATCGTTCCAAAATGGCCGCTGATCTTCTAGAGAATTTTCACATATTTTCGGTAAAAAATTGAAAATCTCAACTCTCAAAATTATTCCAGCTATCCCACTACCACGGTTGGTGCCTCTGGACTACGATTTCCGTTAATGTTTGTATGGTTTACTCTTTCTTATATGTTCCAAAATGGCCACTGATCTTCTAGAGAATTTTCAAGCAAAAAATTGATATCTTGAAAGGCAATTTCTTCAATACCATATTACTTTATATGTGACTAAGTTGCTGATTATATTAAGAGGACTTGAAACCTTCCTTAACATATAGTATGGTACTCATAGACCTACAGTATTTCACAAAATTAGCTCCTAAACAAGTGGGCTTGTTCAGAAGGATACTGTTAAATAGCTAACAGTGCTCTGTTAAGGGAAAATTTTGTTCTGTTAAGAGGAAATTTTGCTCTGTTAACGCCAAATGTGGCGCTGCTAAAATTTATGGATTGTGTCTTGGATTTTCAAACTCGAATTTATCACACATATCGACGCTTCCGTTCTATAACATTCTAAGTCGAAAAAGTGTGTTTTGAGTTATGAGCTCTCAAAGTTTTCACACGCTATACGACCATATTCTAAGTAGATTTTTCCCTATAACTTCGGAACGAATCGGCGCATCTTAACCAAATTTTGACAGTATTTAAGTTAGAGAACGTAGAATTTGAAAATGCAAGAACATTAAAAATGGAGGCGTCGATATCTGACCAAGGTTTCCGATCTCCTGTCAAATTTCTTTTTATTCTTTCGAATTCAATTCTCAGCAGATCAATTATGACCACAAAGATCCTGTTTATGAATTAAATTTCAGAATTTTTTAAATCAATTGCTGGGTAAATATTTTGAAATTTTTTGGAAATTCATAACAAATAAAAAACAATCTTTTGTCTCTCGAATGCTTATTTATTTAGCAAAGAATTTAAATTTAATTTAAAGGCTTTTAATTGCTTAACCATCCCTGTTTTACAAATACCAGACAGTTTTTTTTTTCATCTCCCTACCCTAACCAAATAAGTCTCAGCACACTTGCTAACTCATCATCAAACAGTCACACTCGCATTAAAATACCAAAAATCCCACAATTTGTTGTTGTTGTTGTTGTTTTTTTAATCACAATTCAAATGCAAATTTAATCACAATTTTTTCTTCTTTTTTGCATTGCTAATGGTAGAAGCTTCATACAACTGCGTTATGGCAGATAGAGAGACGGACCGGTAGACAGACAGACACCCACTTATAAAAAAAATCTTTCTTTGGCTGGCAATTAAATGAATAGCGCCGCCGCCGTTTTAAATAAATATTCAGCTTATGGTGGTGGCCTATAATGATTGCTTACAATGAACACCTATTGCTAGCGAAAGACAGAGAGAGAGAGAGAGAGGCAGTGGCAGAGAAGACAGAAATTATTGCAAAAATTATTTGCAAATCATGGCAAATTATGGCTGTAATTAATGCGGCATAAATTTTTTTCTTAAAAGACTTGAAAAAGTACCAGTTGCTGCCTGTTAAACAGCCAGACGTAGGCTTTAAAGCCATTTACGCACTCCATTTCTAAACGAATAATAATCGAAAAATTAAGGCGGCTTACATGGGCTTGTAAGCAGCCAGCCAGCCAGGCCGGCAGGCACAGTCAGGTGTATTGGGAAAATCGTTTAAAAAAACATGATTTTTAATGCTTAAATATTATCAACCAAGAGATTTAATTTTATTGGCATAAAAAACATGAAAAAAAAAATTTAATTTGTTTCTGTATTTCATTATTAAACGTAACGTAACGATCATTTAAGTTGAAGAGTTTTAAACGTTAACATTTTAAAAACGCGATGGCGTGGGCGATCATAGTGTAGGATTTACTTAAATGAGCCTAAAATATGATTGAGTTTTAATAATTCCGTTAGTATCTACAAGAGTACATATAGGCAAAAATTACTATGACTTTCAAAACTTAAAAATTCCGGAAATGTATTGCAAATTAACATTTTGATTACGCTCTGATCACCATTATTTTAAAAGATTTAAGGCCAGATTGCACCTCAAAAAAGGGGGTGTGGAGCTCAAAGCCCGGTACCGTAAGAGTGAAATCATCCACAATCAAGCATAAACACATAATTGGTCTTTACAACCCTTCAATCAGGTGTACGACCTAGCTACACACAGTTACTAAATTATACGTACGGTTAAAAAATTTCAGAATTTTTTTATCTGATCCGTTCGTTGAAAATCTTTATAGTTTCCTCGATTTTAATACGGTCTTTTGCATTGGTTAAAAAATTTCTGAAATTGAACTGAATTGTGGCCCTGCACAGGCCTACAAAGGTATGCCACCGATTTACAAATTTCACAAATTTCTGAACCAAAGCAAAAGACCGTCTTAAAATCGAAGAAAGATGTCAGACAATTATAAAGGTTTTCAAAAAACACGGATTGGTTAAAAAATTTCTGAAATTTGTTATCCGTATGTGTACTTTTGTGGCTATGTGTAGCTTCTCTCACCACTTATCTTGTGTGTGCTAATTTTATATATGACTGGCGGGACCTACAGTTTAAAGTCGGCTCACAACAACTGATTTTATTTACTCCCAGAGTTTTTGCCAGAAATTTGCTGAGAGCCAGTTGCCGAAAAAATATTTCTTTCATATTTCGCTCTGTTGAAGGACTGACTTGGGTTTTGAACCGTGGCCTCACATCTAATAAGGCAACACACTACCTACTACACTACGGCGACTATTCCACATAAGCAAAGGTCTTAAAACTACATCGTTGCTGCTCCTCCAATAAATCCTATGCAAAGATATTCCACACCAAGGTCGGGAGATATCCAACGGCGATGTCCCTCTACTCATTTTCCTTTCCATACGAACGTTCCCAGTGGACAAGAGAGGGAGCGAAGAACGTTACAACGGAGTCAGTGTCAATGCTTTTACCGAAATCCTTGGGACCAGCCCCTGACTGGAACTTGTTCAAAGATTACCCGCATTAATAAAGGCTGCTAGTGGGTTATAATTATAATCGACAGTCTTTGCTTTTTTGTTACACCAAGCAGCTCAGTACAGTCTTAGTTTACTGACAGTCAGGGCACAAGCGTTGATCACTACGCTCCTCGTATATGGAGAATCGTTTCCAACGTCATTCACAGTGGAGATTGATGGCCTCCAAGCTGTTGGGATAAAAACTTACTTAACTGAGATATGAAGTAGTCGCCGTAGTATAGTAGGTAGTGTGAGGCCAGGATTCAAACCCCAGGGCAGACATCGATACGAAAATATGAAAAAATATTTCTTCGGCGACTTCCTCTCAGCAGATTTCTGGCAAAAACTTTCAAAGTAAATAAAATTCCCATGAAAAGTCGTTCGGAGTTGATTTTAAACTATAGTGTAGGTTCCGGCACTCATGCATAAAATTAAAGCACACAGCATAAGCGGTGTGAGAAACTAGGTCATAATTCTGACTGAAGGGTTGTAATGACCAATTATATATGTATGTTACCCCGGTTCAATAAAGACTGCTAGTGAGTTATGATTATAATCCACGGCCTTTGCGCTTTATTGTCCATCAAGCAGCTCAGTATAGTCTTAGTTTACTGACCGCTACAGTAATCGTGCTGAGCTCTTAGTGGTAAGAGCAAGAAAATGGTTAGACCGTACTCATGTCCATCGGAATCGTTTTCAAAGGCATTCGCAGTGGAGATTGATAGCCTTCGAGCTGTTGGGATAAAAACAACTTTCGCCTTTCTCCACTTAACTGGGATAAGAAGGTAGTTAGTGCAGGCAGTATAGGTGCTCTGTAGCCAATGATTCACCATACCAGAGGATGTGGTAAGTACCCTTTGATTCAAGGTGATTTAAAAGTGGTAACTTGATAAGCGATAGAAGCTGCAACTACATTTACAATTACCCGGCAAACATGCAAACCTCATTCGAGGTACTCCACAAATTGTTAGCAGCTTTGATGGACGCTATAGCGCTACTGTTTATTGTAAGAAGTTTGTGAAATCTACCAGCTGCATTGGAATTAATGGTTTCCATGCAAAGTAACATCTAAAAGCATCGCTGTGTCTACTGTGTGAGGTTTTTAGAATCACGTAACTTGAGGTTAAAGCCGTTTAGTCATATGTCAACCTGATATCTATCATGAGGCTCAAACATGCCGCTTACTGATGGATGTTTTATAGAAGCCAATCTATTCATCGCTTTATGGAGATTGACTATGTCCGAGATAGCCGGCAGATGTGCTAGCCCAGCGGAAACAAAATTAAAACAATTTGTTGTGTTTCTATTGCTTGAAGAATTAAAAGAATTTCAATTTAATTTTTTTACAATGAATGTTTATGTTAATTAAGATATTGTGTCTCCACTTAACATAAAAATAGCCTTAAGTTATGCTGCAATTTTGTTTATAATACTCTTGCCAACACTAAGCAATAATGTATGCTTTTGTGAATCCAGTTATTAGCAATTTAAATTACCAAATCATGTTAGCATTTTGCTAAAAACTGTTTACGAAAAAAGAGTTTTCCTTTTAAATCAAAATATTGTTTAAACGCCTAAATGTATGCTTCAATTTTTTTTTCTAATTTTCTCCTCTTTTTTATTGTCTACTTTTAGGTAAGCCAAAACGAAATACAACAATTTCAAATACTTTTAAATTAGAGGAGGTCAGCCTCGTAATAACATAACCATGTTGCCAGTAGACGCGGGATTAAAGGTAATCACAGTATTAAGTTGCTTTAGCGGTAATATCTTGCCTTCTTCCGGAGACGGCAAGAAAATTTTTTTTAAATTTTTTGTTGTTGTTGTTATCTGAAGCTTTTAGCAATTTAGGGGCCATGCAAGAATGAAATGAAAACTCTCTCTCTTCAACAATTTTGATGATGATTATGGTTATTTGTCCGTTAAACGATTTCTGTGGGATTTTCTTTCTTTTTTTTTCATAATTTTGTTGGTCATACCCGTACATATTTTTGTACAGATTATGCTGCATTATGACCGTTTGCCTGTTGAGTTTTGAAAAACTCTTTTTGAGTGCTTTTTTTGCTTCAAGTGGCCGGATTTTATTCCCCTTAATTTTTTTGGTTTTTTTGGTTGCTTATCGACTTTGTTTGTTAAACATAAAATGTTATCGACATTTACGTGTTATTATTGTTATTTCTACGGATATCCGGTTTTTATTTTTCCAAAACCAATGGTCAAGTTTCAAAGCCATTTTCCCCACCCACTCCTTACTTACCACCCACTGGCTCTGTGCATGGTAGCTATGAAACTCTTCTGTATTTTTTTTTTTTTCGCAAAATTGCTAAATATAATGGGGGGAGCACATTTTTATCCCCCTCCCCTTCCCCTCCAAAAAAAAAAATGTGCTGATAAACGTTTTTCCCTCTTTTTTTGGCTTGAATTTCTTGTGGTCCTTAAGCTTTTGTTTTATGTTATGTGTGAGGGGGTAAAAAAAAGGGTTCATACGTTTCCTTAAGTACTTTTTTTCGTTTTTTTTTTACTTCTTAGTACAGCGTCATAAAATTTTATTTTTATTATAACGTTTGTCTCACTCACACATTTAAAGTGTAAGAGAGAGTGGTGTGTGCTAATGGTGTCCAGTTTTTAGAGTAGAAAGCATTTCATGTGCATAATTTCTTCCTTATAACGAGACACTGTCTGAAGATGTAACAACACTTAAGTAGTTTTCTACAAAAGTACCAAAAATAAATATAAAAACTTAAAGTCAATTTAACAGCAAATTGAGTCATTAATTTAGAAATTGTTGATGCGTATATGTACGTTTAAGTGTTGAGGTAAAACTAAGCAAACCGGTGGGTCAGAATAAAAAATTATTTAAAAAGTACCAAGAAAAGTACTAAGTACACTTGACACTTTTTTCAGATCTTGGCAATGGATAAATAAATAGTTAATGTAAGGCTCTAAATGGTTGTCAAGTCAGCAGAAATGCTTTACTCATGGTCATCTAATTAAGAGCTTTATACTACAGACCTAAACCGTGGTATGTAGATAGGTTGACGAGGAGGTACCACCAGCAGGTTTCATCGTATCATACCTATCGTCATATATCCAAACCTTCCGGCTTGTCGTATGCTCATCAAACAATATATACTTTTTGGATCATTGCCTGGCTGTTGCAGTCCTCTTTCAGTCTTAACAACATTTATCCTGAGGCCAACTTTATTCGTTTGTAAAAGGGGATCATTCAGTTTCCCCGGCATATCATAGAGTCTGAGGAAAAGCTCACAGAGTTATCAACTGTATAATCAAGCAATCATTGCCAAATATTTGGTGTCATGGAATTCCACATAATTTCTTACAATTTTATGTATTCTAGTTGCCTTTGGCTGTCCATAAAAAGTATAAAAAAGAACTGTCTGTTCACATATCTCTCGCTTCTGAAAGTTTCCTGTTAGCAGAGTAACTTTACATGAACATGCTTAACCTAAAAGTTTCCATACTATCTTTTTAAAATCCTTCACTACTACGTACTAAGCAGTTACAATCAATTTGATCACCCTTCTCAAGTTATTACACGATTACGCCTTGCAAATATTCAACAGGGAAATGTTTCCATAGCTCATATTTGAAGAAATCGTGGATCTAGTACATCAGAAAATAATTTTCAGTTTGTCTAGAGCTTCTGCGATAAAATGTTATCAACAACTGCCATACTTCACTATCTAGGCTTTGGGTACAGCGCTGTCCATTGTATTAATGGCAGCCAATTGCATCACTTTGTCACTGATTTTCTAGATCAAACGGATACATTGAGCAGATGTCCATGGTGAGCTATTATTGTTGCATGGATGACACTGAACATTGCGATAGAATGGTACTGTGCCTCTGTATAGAAGAACCAAAAACCAAACTAAGTCTCTCGCTACCGAACTATACTAATACGGGCTTTAAAACGGAGGTACATACGTGTGATTGAGGAATGTATGACGTGAGTCGGTGATAAACTGAAACTGCAGGGATTGCAATGTCGCTACTAGTAGTTAAATCTTAATTAAGGCAATAACATTCAGTGACACACGATTAAGAACTGCCTTGAAAAGAAAGAAAGTGTTGAACAGTTCCGCCAGAAATCCCATGGTATGCATTATATGGCTTCCCAGTCATCAAAGACATCATTAGGAAAGATATTCTGATGTGATACTTGTAGCAGGAAAACCATAAAAATATTGAGTCTGTATTAAGCGATTTGAGCACAGTAATGAGTGGTCTTAGGGGACACTTCATCTTATGTGGCGAAGGGATCGAAATGATTAAACATTTATTATATAACTTCCTGGCCTCGTTAGCTCCAAATCCTAATATATAAGAAGGACACTATACCAGACATAACTCATCTTAGAGGAGTGAACTGGAAGAAGGTAAGGAAGTGGAACAGGACCCTTCTAAAGAAGGTATGTTTAATAAAATTGGAGCGATCGTGTAGGCTACTTCATGGTCAGCCTAGGCAGCCATTTGAATGAAATTATTTTCCATTATTAACCGGAAGAATTGTACTTTCAAATAAAAAAAAGAAATTTGAGAAAATATTCAGTAGTTTTTCCTCAAACCTTTTCAAAAAAAAAAGTTATTTGGCGGACCCTTTATGAGACCTTCAATCCCCTCTTTTAATCTACTTACGCGAACTAAATGAAATAGAAAACCACAAAAATAAAATTTTCAGCAAAATCCTTTCCTCAGTCTGAATAAATAAAATTTCCATGAAAAGTTTCTTTAAAAAAAATTGTCGATCCAAGGCGACTTTATACTGTAGCTACCGCCACTCATGTATAAAAATTAACTCCCATAATATAAGTGGTGTGAGAAGCTAGATTGTAATCCTGACTGAAGGGTTATAATGACCAATTATACATATATGTAGAATGGGCTTTTTCATGAAAAGAGTACTTTTTTATATTATTTTTGGTACTTAAGTTAAATCAAAAATATAAAGAAAGGGCATGTATTAAAAAAAAATAATTGTTTACTAATTTGACAGCTGAAAGAGATTGTTTTTATAACGGATTTTTAAAACAATGCCTGTTTCGGAAATGATTTAAAAAATCTAAATTTTATGCTTTAATTAATGTTCACATAAATTAATCTTGTTTTTATGGCATATAAAACGTCCTTCTCTAGATATGATTATGAAAGCAGATTAGTCGCTGCAGCAACAATTAAAGCCTTAGTAAAGCGTTTCAACTAAACAATCAATTCTAAGCAATGTATTGCTAAACTTAGAGAATTTCATAATCTTTTTGAAGTTTTTTCCTTCGTTTTTTTTTCTTTTTGTGTAGATTTCTTAACAAATTAATTTAATTGGAAAATATACATACAGAGACACACATGGAAGCGCAGCACATGGCCTAGACGGCACAGTCAGTTGTAGCTGAAATGAAAAGAAAAAAAATTAAAAAATATTGACTGAATTATTGTACAACTTTACATATAAGGAGTTTATGATTTATCATATTGTATTACCAAAAAAAGCAAAAAAACAAAAATAAAAAATAAAAATAATTTTAATTTAAAAAAAAAACAGAAAAAAAATTCAAGAAAAAAATATATTCTGTGGCACGCGCGCCAGTATGTACGCCTATGGGTAAATGATCTGTTAGCAAATTATGATCTCTCGACCAAAAAAAACAGACGAAAAAACAGACGTAAAAAAGCAGACGTAAACAAAAACAGCACACCTGGGTATTCAACAATTTTTTTTAATTTTTTCTTCTTTTTTTCATTTTTGTGGCCAATATATGTATGTACACATGTATGTATTTTCCATTATTATTGTTGTTGTTATTTTTTTAGTTGTTGTTATTTGTCTAAATATTAGCCGCACCTATTTTGGTTAAAAGCACCAACAACCAAGAAACTAGAGAAACCGCTCATAATGATTTGATTACTTTGTTCAAATCGTTAAATTGTTAACAGAAACCAACAAAAATAAAAAATAGGGGGAGAAAAGCAAACAATTTTGGTACGTGAATACCACAAGTTTAAAGTAATTTCCATCAATTTATTGTTAATTTTTTTTTATTTGTTTAAACAATCTGTATTCAAGAAAGAATTTTTATTGAAAAAAAAAAAAATTATTTATTATTTAGTACGTACCCTATAGTACCTTACATTTAGTACCACTTGAAAATTTCCGTACTATTTCATCATTGAAATAAGCTAAGTTTTAAGTACTTATTTTAAAGCACATTTCATATTCCCATAAATAAAAAAACAACTTGCTATTGGCTTATAGGCCTCAAATGCAAAAAAGTAAAGGGTCCGCCAAATAACTTTTTTTTTTTTGAAAATGCTTTAAAAAAAACCCACTGACTATTTTCTCAAATTCCTTTTTTTATTTGAAAGTACAATCCTTCCGGTTAATAATGGAAAATAATTTCATTCAAATAGCTGCCTCGTGCAGCTGTATTTCACCAATGGCTTCACGAATATTGTCCTTTCAAGCGTCAATTGTCTCTGGCTTGTCGGCGTAACACTTATCTTTGACGGCACCCCACAAATAATAGTCCACCGATGTCAAAGCGCAGCTCCGAGGTGACCAAACGACATCAGCTCTGCGGCTGATAATGCGATCTTCAAAAACTGGGCGCAAAACATCGAGTGTAGCTTCGGCTGTGTGGCACGTAACGCCGTCCTGTTGAAACCAAATGTTGCCAATATCCTCCTCTTCAATTTTTGGGAACAAAAATTCGTTCAACATGGCCCGATAACGATCGCCATTGACTGTAACGGCCACTCCTTGCTCATTCGATCGAAGAAAAATGGCCCAATTATGCCTCTGGACAAAATTCGCACCATAAAGTGACTCGCTTTGGGTACGTCGGCTTTTCAATGTATGCGTGCGGGTTTTCTGTGCCCCAAATGCGACAATTTTGCTTGTTTACATACCCGCCAAGATCAAAACGAGCTTCATCTGAAACAATGATTTTTTTCGCCAAAATCGGCATCTTCTGGTGTAGGCTACTGCATGGCCAGCCGAGGCAGCCATTTGAATGAAATTATTTTCCATTATTAACCGGAAGAATTATACTTTCAAATAAAAAAGAAATTTGAGAAAATATTCAGCAGTTTCGTTTTTAAAGCATTTTCAAAAAAAAAGTTATTTGCCGGACCCTTTACTTTTTACAAGTACCCATTAATTTATTTATTTATTACAATACAATTACAAATTATATTCTAATTATATACGAGCGGAGTAACTTGACCATATGCTCGGTGTAGTGTCACAGACCACAGAGTCTCTGATGGGAATCGAACCCACGACCCTCATGCTAATAGTCTAGCACATTACCCACTAGAATACCAGGGCACCCTACCCATTAATTTATTTCCAAGTATTTATACGATTCTGTTAAGATTTAAGATTTAAATTATGCCTTTTTTAAAGGTACTTTTTAATGCAACTTTTTTAAAGTACCTTAAAAGTTGCTTTAAAAAGTACTTTTAAAAAGTACTTTTGAAAGGTACTTTTTCTTAAAGCAAAACAGAAATTAGGTTTTATAAGTGTCTAACAAACAAAAATAAACTCTTTACAGTATTAATTGAAAATTGTAAGAAATACTCTAATAGAACAGGAATATTTCCTGTACTTTAATAACAACTTTAGTACCAAAAGTACTTTTTATAATTTCTCTATAATATAGAAGACATTTCGAACCCATTTTTAAAGCACAAGCACCTAAAAAGTAACGGATGTAGATTATATAAGGAATGCTTCACCCTTTATCGAGGGACGAGTAACAATCCGTAGTACATACCTTCAGAATTATAAGTCACGAAAAACTCCGACCTAGAAGTCTACACTCCTGCAAGCCAGAATTACAGGATCTACGCACCAAACACCGGCTACACAACAGTATCACAAAACCAGCAGTAAAAATGGCTGCTCCTGCTCACTCTATAGATCCTGCCCTTATAATGCAATGCTCTGTGAAAGAATCTATTAAGATTCTAAAAGTTTCAATCCGCAATTTCCTGGGTCATAGTGGTCTACAGAATCCTGGAACCTGTCCTGTTTCGCCATTCGCCATCATTCTCTGCCCAAACATTTGATCGATTAGCCCGAAGAATGTACACAGCTGGCTCGCAACTTTTGCCCAACCTTCGTTTCATTTGTAATCTCGTAACATTACACATCTTAGTACTTGAGAACCCAACATAATACCACCCTAGGCCTGACCAGAAGTTTCATAAACGATTCTCTACAGGCTGAACCCAATCTTCAGCTAGCATAATACACAGTTTATGCCTTCCAGGTAACTGTTCTATATTGATCTCTCTATGTATGTGTGCTGCAGCCACATCTGTCGATGCAACCTAACCTAACCTAAATCTAGACTACGTAGTGTCTCCCACTGATGAGACGACACAGCTTGCCTCCCTTTTTCCTTTAAATACGTATCCACAAAATGTGTGTGAAGATAAATTCGAATTCAACTAGCAAAGACAAACACCAAAGATTCTAATGTCATATTTTACTCTTTTTTTCTGCAATTGACTCTCTAAAGCCCGTGGAATACTGAGTATATCTTTTTGGACTACACAATACTGGTCTCTATTTTAAGGCGGAAAGGCGTATAGAATTTGTTATTTATTCTGATTAACTTAACCTTCTCATCTGGTTTACATAATCTAATGGTTACGCTAGTTCCAGACTGGAGTTCATGTCATTGATAGCACCGACGTGTGGAAGAAATGTATTCCAGAATTAAATCTCTTAATTTTTGCATCGATCAGAACAATATTTTTCAACGTATGTTTTATGGGTAGGCGTACAGCAAAAAGTAAGGTAGGTGTCTGAATGGAGGAATCGAGGAATCGGTACAACACCCTCTTTCTGACTCCCCCACTCTACTGTTTCGTCTAAGCTGCGTTAATGCCCACATTTTTCACTATCTAGACGACTTCAGTGTCATACTTATGTTACCGACAAATCTAGTCAATATTGTCAAAGATACACCGGTTAGTTCCCTAGAAGTGTATGTGGATTGCACTTTTTTGCTATAATGTTTTCGCAAAAAGGAATCGGATTTCATGTCAGCACTTAGTAAATATCTAAGGAACTTTGGCGTACCCTGGAGACTGAAAGAACCAGAGATGTCTTTTATTTTGTCTGGAATTTAATCAGACTCGACTACCTTACTCTCAAAATTACAAAATCCCACTAACACGGTTCGAAAGAGGAGCCTCTGGACTACCATTTGCATATAATCTGTATGGTGTACTGTTTCTTATATGTTCCGAAATGGCCACTGATCTTCTAGAGAATTTTCAAGCAAAAAATTGATATTTTGAAAGCAAATTTGCTCAATACCATATCTCTTTAATATCTAAAATAAGGGGACTTGTTCCCGAAAATCATATATTCCTACGTAACGCTCGTTTTTCTCGGCCAGGACATCCGTATGCGGTCGATTGGCCAGTGGATCGCACACTGCATTACAAAAAAGTACGTTTTTTAGTCGGACAATTCGTATGTGGAACTCAATTCCTGCAGAGGTGTTTTCCTGTTACTTATGGTATAAAAATATACCAGTCTAGTGTCCATAAACACTGTTCTCTCTTTCCTTCTTCCCATAACATATTTTCATAGTTCCAAACACAATGCCATTGATCCCCTGTTGGTGTTGGTCGTACGAAAAAAAATTGTCTACAACGACAATTGATAAATTATTCTCAACTACGAGGTTATTTAGAAGTTGTAATTTTTTGGCTTTTAAGGGGTTAAAAAGGAATAAAATACAGAGAAATCCTCACAGGTATTTGATAGTAACAATTGCAAAGTAAACATAAAGCTTATAGTGGCTTTGAATATACTAAAGTAAAGAATATGATGTAAATTTTTAATTTCTAAAAATCGTCAAAATAAGGGCTTAAAACGTCAAATCGTCAATATGATATTTTTGGAGCTCAAAATCGTTAAATCTGGCAGCTATGATTATAGGTGGCATTTTGGGTGGCATTGTGGATGCAGAAGAATCGATAAAAAATTCTATAAACTATCTTAAGACAGTGCCTTGCAGTTAATTTACAAGAACTGGTCTAAGGATTCTGATAGGATTTGTTACAAATACTGAGTGATGCTCATACAATTTATGTACATTGCAATGGTTTAGGGCAGAGTAATTTACAGGGTACGGCCATGCAACTTAACTTTACTTAAATAATTCTTTTTTTCTAACGTTCTTAGTCTTTGTATGGCATTTAAGGATTAATTCAATTTCAGTTTTTTTAAGGCATTATTGTGTGGAAATTGTTTTCCTTTCTACAATAGTTGGTTTGGTTCGGTTGTTTGTTTGGTTTAATAAACTATTGATTTTTTAACTTTTAAAAACAACAACAAAACGAAGAATAGAGAGAAGCCATTACAAGAACTTTTTATTTTTCTTTTTTTTTTTTTTTTTGTCTGTAGATCGACTTGTTTTGTAACAAAACACTTCCCCGTATTGCTGTAATAGCTGTGGGCAAATGGCAACTTTTAGTTGCGTTTCTTGGAAAACAAAACAAGAAAAAAAAACCGAAAAAAGCGAAATGAAAGATAAAAATAATAAAACACTTGCAGAGAGAGAGAGAGAGGGGGGGACAGGAAAGAATATAAAAAATTATTAAGTAAAAACTAAGTTCTCCGGTTATATCGAACAAAAGTATAAACTTTTCTTTCGATATTCTTGACTTGAAGTTTTCTTTCGCTCTCTCTCTGTCTCTCCCTGTCTAATCTTTTGTAAAGAAGCAGAAGAAGAAAAACTTCAGCAATAAGACAAACTCGGCCATCAGGCGAAAATTGTAAAGCAAGGGAAAGCCAAGAGTAGGGAAGGGGTAGAAGGGCTCTACAAAATGTATTATCAATTGCCTTATTTTCACTCACCAGGAATAGAATAGAAATTCCTTTCAATTCCTTTAAACAATTCTCTTCTATTACTTGAGACTCTAACGAGTTAACTTTACTTTACATTACTGGCGGCCAATGGTTACTGGTACCAGTAAGGAGGACAAGGGGAAGTATTCCTAAAACACTCTTTACTTACTTTACACTTTTCCCACATTAAGTTTTTCTTGTTTTTTTCCGTTGCTTCTTCTTTTTAGTGTGGAAAATTAAGTGCAAAAAACATTCGTTTTTTAAATAAAAATTTTAAACAAAAAAAAAAAAAAGTAGAAGAAGAAAAAGAAGATGAAGACGAGCTAAATTTTTATTTGTTTAAAAACTTTAAAAAATTTATTTGTTTAAATTTCTTCATCTTCTTGTTTGTTTCCAATTGTTCCACAATATTTTCTTCTTCTTCTTTTCATTTTTCTTAAATATTGTGTATGTGTGTGTGTGCAACTTTATTATAAATGAATGAAAATTTAAAGAAAAAAGAAAACCAAAGACACACACACACACAGAGAAAGAGAGAGAAAGAGAGAGAGCGAGAGAGTCTTTATAATGCCAACATTTTACGCAAAATAAGTTAAAACTCAAAGAAAAGGGAGGTAATAATCAAAAACAAAAAACCCAGTAAAATAAAAAAAAACAATTAAGGTGGCCACATGAAGTTCTTAAATTCTCCTTTGGAAACCTCTTAAATTGTATATGCTTCCTTAGAGTGCACTCCGAGGCAAAGGAGGTATTGTATTGCATAGCGACTTTCAATACCACATCAAGATAGCTGTTATATACTGTATAGGAATTATCGATAACTAAAGTAATCGATATCTGGAATGTTGTTGTTAATCCTTTCCATTCCATGGCTCGCAAATAATCCGAATAGAGTCATTGCAACTTATTTACCTCTTTAGTAACCGTCTTATGTTCTAGAGAAAGCTTTTTGGTATACTCAGTAAAAAAAAACGATAACAAACTGATACATCTATCGTCCTAGGACATGTTATCCTGCGTCACTGCAAACTCTTTCTCTGTATGGGTCCGTATTCATATTTTAAGCCACAACTTTTCATTCTTTTAAGGAATATACAGAATGAGAAAAATTGCTCATTATAACCCTTTAGCCAGGATTACAACCTACATGAGTGGCCGGACCTACAGTTAAAAGTCGACTTCGAGCGACAGATTTTTTTTGAGAAACTTTTCCTGACAGTTTTATTTCACGCTCAGAGTTTTTGCCAGAAATCAGCAGAGAGGAAGTCGCCGTCGAAATAGTTTTTATATTTCGTTCTGTTCGAGATGTCTGACCTAGGATTTGAACCATGGCCTCACGTCCAACCACCACCACCACCAACACACTACCTATTAGACGATGGCTGCTTCAATTCTACTTCGAGTAGAATCATTTCAACTTATTTACTCCTTCGATGTCCACATTATGTTCTAGAGAAAACTTTTTGGTATACTCAGTAAAAAGCGATAACAAATTGCTACATCTATCGTTGTAGGACGTGTTATCCTGCTTCACTGTAATCTCTTTCTTTGTATGGGTCCGTATTCATATTTTAAGCCGCACATTTTGATTCTTTTAAGGAATATACAGAATGAGAAAAATTGGTCATTGCAACCCTTTAGTCTGGATTACAACCTAGCTTCTCATACCACTTATGTTGTGTGTGTTAATTTTATAATTATGAGTGGCGGGACCTACAGTTAAAAGTCGACTCCAAGCGACAAATTTTTTTGAGAAACTTTCATGGCAATTTTTTATTTGATCCTCAGAGTTTCTACCAGAAATCTGCAGAGAGGAAGTCGCCGTCGAAATATTTTTTCATAATTTTGTTCGAGATGTCTGACCTGACATTTACAACGTGGCCTCACGTCTTATAAGCCAACACACTTCCTACTAGACTGTCACAACGGGCCGCTAAGTGTGCTTTTTGGTATCAAAGCTACCAATCCAGTCTAACGTACTAAACTACGGCTGTTTTAATTCTATTTCGATTAGAATTATATTCAACTTATTTATTACTTCGATGACCATATTGTGCTTTACAGAAAGCTGTTTGGTATACTCAGTACAAACCGATAACAGACTGATAGGCCTATCGTCCTATTTGAAGGGTTGTGGATATCTTGCTTCACTGTAATTTCTTTCCTTGTGTGGGTCAGTATTTAAATTTCAAGCCACACCTTTTTATTATTTTAAGGAATATAGAGAATGAGAAACTGGCTTACTGAATTGGTCACGATAACTCTTTAGCTAGGATTACTATCTAACTTCTCACATCACCCATGTTGTGTGCTTTAATTTTAGGCACGAGTGGCGGGACCTACAGTTAAAAGTCAACTCCGAGCGACAGATTTTTTTGAGAAACTTTTCATGGTAATTTTGTTTGACTCTGAGTTTTTGCCAGAAATCTGCTGAGAGGAAGTCGCGGAAGAAAATTTTTTTTCTTTTTTTCGTTTTGTTGGAGATGTCTGACCTGAGATTTGAACCAAGGCTTCACGTCTAATAAGGCAATACACTACCACTACTAAACACTCTTCGGAGAAAATTCCGCTGCCTCCCTCAAGTTCAGAACCGTCCGTGTTGTTTTTCAAAGAATCTCCGAAACAAACCTTGGTAATGGTAATTTTATTTACTCTCAGAGTTTTTGCTCGAAGACTCGTATTTCATTTAGTTCGAAATGTCTGACCTGGAGTTTGGCTCAGATGATTTATAGGTTTTTTAGAAACCCAAACACCTACCTACTAGACTAGGGCAACTTTAAGAAAAATAAATTTCACATTACAATTAAACAAGTTTCTCTAACTAAACATTCGGCTGGAGTACTATAGAAGGTTCTAGAATGATAGAGTTGCCAACTCTGCTTGCCAAGAAATAAAATTCTGTAATTGGATTATTCCATTGCGTGCAGTGTATCCTATTTCTACTCAACAGGAGATGCTACAGGATTTTTCTCTGAGTTTATTTGTTGATTTGATCTTGTCCGTCGAACTGCCTTGTGTTCGATTCACTCATATCGTTCATTGCCTTTAAAACGGTACAGTATGCCCTACTTCTACTCAGCAGGAGACGCTACACGATTTTCTCCTGTCCGTCTAACTGCCTTGTGTTCGATTCGATACGAGTTTCATTGTCTTTAAAACTGGTTGTTCTATTGCGTACAGTGTGTCCTAATTCTATTCAACAGGAGACGCTACACGATTTTCCCCGTCCGTCGAACTGCCTTGTGTTCGATTCGATACGAGTTTCATTGTCTTTAAAACTGGTTGTTTTATTGCTTACAGTGTGCCCTACTTCTACTCAACAGGAGACGTTGCAGAATCTTCCTCTAGGTTTAGTTATGGATGTCCTCCTGTTTCATTATGTTTAAAATGGAAGCAAATGCTTTAGAATTTTAGGCTGACAAGAGAATGAGGAAGCTTGAACCAAAATAAAAATATAAAAGATTAAGATGAATAGGCCATATCGATAAAAAGGGCTTTGGGCCATGTGTGGCCCATGTGTTACCAGTCTTTCATATCCTTTAGGCCTGGAGGTATTCTAAAGAAACCATTTAGATTACACAGCCCTGCAAATTTTGACTTTTTTGTGCAAATAAGATGGCTTCAGGTGTTTTATTCAAGGGTGGGCTTATGTCAAGAGGTGCAAAAGAAAAAGAAACACATTACGGAGGTCCTTAAAAATTACTCAGATTTACTTTAAAATTGTTACTCAGGGGTTTTTGGGGTCGCTGATTACAGATCTTCATTCAGATTTAAAAAATGCAAAATGGCGGCTCCAATATGGCGGTCAAGTAAATCTGATTAATTTTTATAAACCTCGACCGCCATATTGGATCCGCCATTTTGAATTTTTTAAATCTGAATGAAGATCTGTAATCAGCGACCCCAAAAACCCCTGAGTAACAATTTTCAAGTAAATCTGAGTAATTTTTAAGGACCTCCGTAATATGTTTCTTTTTCTTTTGCACCGCTTGATATAAACCCACCTCCTACTTTAAGGGTGTATGCAAACAATTTGGCTTTGGGCTCATTTTAAAGAGCAAAGATCAATTGTCAATTTCTAACAATAGCGATGGTTCAAGCACGTCGGTGTTGAGCTCTACAATGTTTCAAAAATGGCCAAAAACGCTATTTTTAGGGTTTTCAACCCCCTTTTTCTCGAAAACCTGACGTGATGGAAAATTTTTGAAACCAGATTCGTGTTTAGCGCACAAAATGCCTTCGGAAACACCTGGAGCAATCTTGTTTGCAAAACCCATGCAGGGCTGTGTTATCAGTATCAATCCTTGATAGATTAGCAAGACCATGCACTGCAACATAATGTTAACTACGCACCCTAGAGATGAAGAACTGCTTTCTCCTCTTTCTCATACAAAACCAATTCAAGAGTGTCTTGCATGATTACCCAGATTACGAGTGTCTAGTAATGAATCCGACAATTACGCAAATTTTTAAGCAGAATCTTAAAAGTTTACCAAAGAATTTTTAAACAATTCTTCTCTAAGAACGTAGACAGAAAGTCTTCCAAAAGCATGAAAAAAGTTTTCCAAGAATTCTTCTCTAAGAATGAAGAGAGAAAGTCTTCCAAGAACATGGAAAAAGATTTCAAATCTGGCCACCTTTATTTCCCTTGGTACCACTATTATTTTAAAAAATTTTTTCGTTTATTTTTTTTTAATTTTTTTTATTTTACTTCTGCTGCTGTTACAGCATTTACTATCAAAGCCATTCATCATGTTGTTACATGCAATAAATTTTGACTCAAACTTTAACAATCAAACAAACAAGCATACATGCATACATACGCACATACATGAAGCCTTGTATGTATGGGTATAAGACTGCAATAGAGAGACTACTAATACTACCCCCAGCCAAAGCTACTGATGCTTATGGCCCCCTCTCTTGCTGTGTTTCTCTCTCTCTCTCTCGCGTTGCATGGCAATCCTTTAGTGGTATTAACGCTGCTGATCATACATCAACTTTTAAGGCTGATGTTTAAAGTTTTCGTTTTCTTTCTTTTTTTTGTCTTCTCTCATGTCTTTTTTTTATATCTCCAGCATACACGCCTTCTTTTTCTGTGTATGTGTGTGTGTGTGTTACACCCTCTCTCTCTCATCCAACAAACCAACACTTTTCCTTCTGCAAACGCATTTTATGGCGTAAAACATTAAGAAAATCTTGTGAATATTTTTTATTGCCTCCAAGGAAAAGCTTGCTTGTGAGACATCCTGAGTGTTTACCCATACGAGCGTTAGGAGAATGCCGTTTAACAGGAAGAATCATTTGCCATATTATGGACATTATTTCCACCTCCCTCCTCCCCCCTTCCACGTTGTAAGTCTGTTTGAAAGTTATTCAAGCTGTTGATTTTTATGCGCTCATATGTTGTAAAAACTAACTAACTAAAGCCGTTAAAAGTGTCTGCAGTGTAGCTGTAAGCAGCAGTAAATTTAAGCATTACTTAAGCTTTCATCAATTTCACATTAAAAAAGTTTTACTACACACAGCAAACTTTTTCTGTCTCTCTTTCTCTCTCTCTCTCTTTGTGTTTTACTAGTTTCATTATGTGTTTTTTTACTTTTATCCAGTATGTCGTCTTTAAATGTATGTGTTTTAAGGATTTTTTAACTGGATTTTTGTAGCTGTGGCACATCATTCTTTTAAACACTCACTTACGGAAAATTCAACAATAAACCATTCATTATGATGATGATGATGATGATGCTCATGCTGCTGATGATGATGATATATCCCTTCCTTCCTTCCTTCCTACCTTCCATTCCATTCCATTCCACGCATCATACGCTAACACTAACGGAATTTTATTTTTAATGCGTAAAACTTTTTTCAACTGATGTACAAACTCTTGTGTTAAATATAATTTTACTAAATACTACACCATTTTCAAGCGAAATGAACATTTTTAGAAGCCTTCGTAGTCATAGTAAGGCATTCTCATTCATATACCGGGACATAAGGACATTCCCGGTAACTGCAGAGCGGATGAACTGGCCAAAAAGGGCACGACCATCGAACATACATACATAATTGGTCATTACAACCCTTCAGTCAGGATTACGACCTAGTTTCTCACACCACTTATGTTGTGTGTGTTAATTTTATACATGAGTGGCGGGACCTACAGTTTAAAGTCGACTCCGAACGACAGATTTTTGAGAAACTTTTCATGGCAATTTTATTCACTCTCAGAGTTTTTGCCAGAAATCTGTTGAGAGGAAGTCGCCGAAGAAATACTTTTTGTATTTTATTTTGATGTCTGGCCTGGGGCTCGAACCCTGGCTTTTCGTTTAATAAGCCAACACACTACCTACTAGACCACGGCGACGACCATCGAACTCTCTGATGAATTCTCTACATTGTGGATTCCTTTGGGTACCTCCAAGTTTATAAAGGGTCCGCCAAATAACTTTTTTTTTGAAAATGCTTTAAAACAAAAACTACTGAATATTTTCTCAAATTTATTTTTTTATTTGAAAGTACAATCCTTCCGGTTAATAATGGAAAATAATTTCATTCAAACGGCTGCCTCGGCTGGCCATGCAGTAGTTTACGCGATCGATCCAATTTTTAAGCACATTATCGATTGTGTGCAGCTGTATTTCACCAATGGCTTCACGAATATTGTCCTTTAAAGCGTCAATTGTCTCTGGCTTGTCGGCGTAACACTTATCTTTGACGGCACCCCACAAATATTAGTCCAACGGTGTCAAATCGCAGCTCCGATGTGGCCAAACGATATCAGCTCTGCGGCTGATAATGCGATCTTCAAAAACAGTGCGCAAAACATCGAGTGTAGCTTCGGCTGTGTGACACGTAGCGCCGTCCTGTTGAAACCAAATGTTGTCAATATCCTCCTCTTTAATTTTTGTGAACAAAAATTCGTTCAACATGGCCCGATAACGAATCGCCATTGACTGTAACGGCCACTCCTTGCTCATTTTCGAAGAAAAATGGCCCAATTATGCCTCTGGACCAAAATCCGCACCAAACAGTGACTCGTTTTGGGTGCGTCGGCTTTTCAATGTATGCGTGCGGGTGTTCTGTGCCCCTAGTGCGACAATTTTGCTTATTTACATACCCGCCAAGATCAAAATGAGCTTCATCTGAAAAGATGACCTTTTTTTTGCCAAAATCGGCATCTTCTGTTAGTCGATCGCAGGCCCACTTAGCAAAGCGAAAACGCATTGGATGGTCAAATGGCTTCAACTCCTGAACCAATTCGACTTTGTGATTATCATACCGTCATACCAATGTCTTTATGCAAAATTCGTCTCAATAATGTCTCCGAAATGTTCAATTGTTCAGAACGACGGTGAATTGATGTTGATGGCGCTTCACGCAAAAATTGTTTCGCTCCGCCATTTCGTTGACAGTATCAAATAAAATTCAAGGAACTGTTGGAAATGGTGTGGTTCGTTACTAAACTAAACTCCAAAAAAGAGAAAAAATTTTCCGAATAAAGGAAAGAAAAAAAAACAACAAGTTTTTGCCAATGCAAAACTAAATGAATGATGAATTTGCAATATGTCTGCTTATTTAGCTTATCCCTTAACCCCCCTCTATCACCAAATGTCTTTCGTTTTTCTCTCTCTCTCTCTGCCTCTTATAAATCATTGAGTGTATTGAAGTTGAAATTAGTTTGAAGATTTTCTATTTTAACTCCATGATAAGCAACACCAGACGTAAGAAAATATTCCGAAGAAGAAATCTTTAAAAGTTTTCCAAAAAAAAAAAAAAAAAAAAAAAAATTGCAAAACACCAAGCTAGACCAACAAAAAAAAAACAAAAAAAAGGAATGCAGAATATCCAAAAATGTAGGGAAATAAAGCACAGTTTTAGGGTTTATTTTACCCGTTTTTTTAGTTTTTCGTTTTTCTTTCGGTTTTAATGGCAAAATGCTAATGTTTTGGAAACAAATACAACAAAAAAAAAAATGAAAACCGAAAACGAAATTAGAAATTAAATGCCGTCTTCAGATTTGTTGTTGTTTTATTGTTTTTTGTTTTTTAAGTTCCCACAAGGCGTTATTAAGGCAAGGCGCCTTAATTACTTACAGACAAAAAAAATGGGAGAATAAAATAGAAGGTGGGTGGGGGAGCAAGGGGAAGCGATATTAAAAGGTCATAACAGAAGAGCTTTAATGAATTTTGGAAAAATATTATGGATTTTTGATTAAGAAAATGTATTTATATGCAGGAGAACATACGAGGGTGGTTTAATAAGGTAATTAAAAATCAATTCCGCTACGAGATTTCCCTTTGCAATCGCATTCGTCTGAAAAATAATAAAGCCATTGAGCAATCTGTGAGCAAGAGAGAGTGAGAGAGAGAGAGAGCGAAAGGTCAAGTTCGCCGGAATAAATTTAAAAGTCTGTGCTCCAGTACTTCTTACCTTTTTCTAATCAACCTTAAAGACGGAAATCACGTCTTCCTTTAGGTATCTTAATCCTTAAGGTCCTACGGAATATTAAATAATTTTCACATGCTCCTTTCGACACAAATAGTAGGATCCCGAAGCCTTATATTTTCCGAATGGTATTCTGCACCCATAGGTCCTAACGAATGTATTGCATAATCCCTACGACCCCACAAAATCGGTTCGCCCATTTTTCGTAGAATACTTCCGGCACCAATGCGGGAGTTCCTCATTCCATTTATCTTCCTAAGTCCCAGCGTCAACTTCGCAAGGAGTCATTTGACTTCTGCGGTGACCAGGAATACTTCTCCTCATCATCTTATTCCTTTCTTTTTCTTCTTTAGAAATCGTTGTGAGGCATTTGTGACTTTCTGGTTCCTAGGGCCCGAAGCCCTTCGAAACTTCTAGGAAGATCCTGAGATAAACCCTCTCTGTGCCCTCGTCTTTTTCAAGATCGGTTCGCCTTCTTCTCCGAGAATACTTCCGGGACCGGGAGTTCCTCACTCCATTTATCTTCCTAAGTTTCAGCGTCAACTTCACAAGGAGTCATTTGACATCTGGGAAGACCGAGAATAATTCTTCTCATCATCTTTTTCCCTTCTTTTTCTTCTGTAGAAATCACTGTGAGACATTTCTGCCATCCAGGCCTGTGTACCTTAGGGCCTGAATCCCTTCTAAACTTCTAGGAAGATCCTGAGATAAACTCTCTCTGTGTCCTCGTCTTTTTACGTCCGTTTTCTTCTGCAGAAATCACTGTGAGGCATTTCTGCCATCCAGGGCAGTGTATTACAGCGCTCGAGTTCCTTAAAAACTGTTTGGAAGATCCTGAAATAAACTGTGTTTCGTTTTAATGCAAATTTTTTTGTTTTTATGCCCGTAGTGGACCGAATTTGTCTGGTCTCCACAAATGAGTGAGCTCATTGTCTCATATTTTCGTTGCAGAATAAGTGGAGATTAGAGGAAGGCCTAAAGCTTTGCAAACGAGTCGGGTTTGTTGTCGCTATCAATGACTCCGTATCCAGGAATTAAATTAATTGTCGAATAGCTCGAAACCTCCTCTAGAGGCACCAGGCATTCTGAAAATCTGGAATCTAGAGGAAATCTTAGAGACACACCCCCTGGGCATCTAATGACTGAATCAAGACAGGAATTCATATGAAATTAGTCGTCCAATGTCTCGCCACTTCCTTTAGAGGCACCCGGCATTTTGAAAAATCTTAGGACATGGTACACACTCACTGGGCTTCTATTGACTGAATTAAGAAGCCAGGAATTCATATGAAATTAATCGTCCAATACCTCGCAACCTCCTTTAGAAGCACCCGGCATTCGGGAAAATTTAAGAGGACGTTGTACACACTATCTGGCTTCATATGAAATTAATCGTTGAAGAACCCGGTATTCGGGAAAATTTGAGAGGACGTGGTTCACACTCTCTGGACTTCTGACTAAACAAGACAGGAATTCATATGAAATTAATCGTCGAATATCTCGCAACCTCCTTCAGAGGCATTTGGCATTCTGGAAAATCTTGGAGGAGGTTGTACACATTCTCTGGGTATTTAATGACTGAATCAAGCTAGGAATTCATATGAAATTAATCGTCGAACGCCTCGCAACCTCCTTTAGAAACACCATTCATTCGGCTTAATCTGAAAAGATGTGGGACACAGTCTCTGGACATCTAATGACTGAATCAAGTCAGGAATTCATATGAAATTAATCGTCGAATATATCGCAACCTCCTTTAGCGACCCCCGCAATTCTGAAAAATTTTAGAGAAGGTGGTACACACTCCCTGGAGGTCTAACGACTGAATCAAGCCAAGAATTCATATGAAATTAATCGTCGAATATCTCGCAACCTCCTTCAGAGGCACTTGGCATTCTGGAAAAGCCTAGAGGACGTGGTACGTATTCTCTGGGTATTTAATAACAAATCAAACCAGAAATTCATATGAAATTAATCGCCGAATGTCGCGCCACCTCCTTTAGAGGCACCCAGCATTCTGGAAAATCTGAGAGGACGTGGTACACACTCTCTGGGCGTCTAATGCCTGAATCAAGCCAGGAATTCATATGAAATTAATCGTTGATTGTCTCTCAACCTCCTTTAGAGGCACTCGGCGTTCTAGGAGGAGGTGATATACACTCTCTAGGTTTCTAACGACTGAAGCAAATCAGGAATTCATATGAAATTAATCTCCTTTAGCGACCCGCGCAATTCTGGAAAATTTTAGAGGAGGTGGTGCACACTATCTGGGCTTTATATGAAATTAATCGTCGAATAACTCGCAACCTCCTTTAGAGGCACCCGGCATTCTGGAAAATCTTTGAGGAGGTGGTCCACACTCTTTGGGCTTCTATTGACTGAATTAAGAAGTCAGGAATTGATATGAAATGAATCGTTGAATATCTCGCCACCTCCTTTAGAGGCACCCAGCATTCGGGAAAATCCTAGAGGACGTGGTACACACTATCTGGGCTTCTAACGACTGAATCAAGTCAGGAATTCATATGAAATTAATCGTCGAACGTCTCACATCCTCCTTTAAAGGCACTCGGCATTCTTGAAAATCTTAGAGGGGGTGGTACACACTCTCTGTGTACCTAACGACTGAATCAAGCCAGGAATTCATTTGAAATCAATCGTCGAATATCTCTCAACGTCCTATAGAGGCACTTAGCATTCTGGAAAATCTTGGAGGAAGTTGTACTCATTCTCTGGGTATCTATTGACTGAATCAAGCCCCTTCATTGGATTCCTTATGGCATTACACCCTCTATTGTACTACAGAGCAATACATAGATGAGGGATTATGTTGCCCTAAATTGTTTTGAGGTTTTAGAAATTTAATACGAAAATAATTACGGATTTATTGTGTGTGTGTGTATTTGAAATTATTTTTTTTTTGCTAAAAATTTCTAAATGATGCTAGAAAATGTTGTTCTAGAAATGTTGTTGTTGTTGTTATTGTTGCTATTGTTGCTGTCCAAAGTTAATAAATAAAAGCAAAGCAGGGTAATTAAATCTGCTTAAATTGTAAAAAGTTAAAGGATTTATCAAGTGACAACAACAACAACAACAATATACTTACACTGTACATATAATATACTTACACATACATGTATGAATGCATATGTATGTATGCATATATGTTTGAATGTATACGTATACGTATGGGATATTGTCTGTAAGCCTTTACTATATATGTATGTGTAGAATGAATGAATACAAAATGTATACAAAAGCATTTTATTTATCAATAGCAGAGCATTGAGCATTAAAAACGAGTCAAGTATTATACTCACGTTATGACTCTATGACTGTATGCAAGGGTATGTGTGTGAGAAGCAAGTAGGAAAAGAGAGTATGAGTGCCACTGTATTGTGTTCACGTTCATTATAATCGAGGCATGTTTTTGCCATTTGTTATGACAGTAAACATAACAAGGCTTAAAGCCATGGATGATATTTTAACATCCAAACAAGCATACATACGCTTACATGTTTGTACATACATGCTTATGTACATATAAATAATCGTATATGGGTCATTTTGCAGATATGCACTTTTATTCAGTCAATATTCGGTTTATTGAGTACAATATTTTAAGTGTTCAGACATAATAATTTACACTGTTCAGCTGCTTATCCAATATTCATTTGACAGGCGGTAAATAAATCTGCTGGTTGTTTCTATGGTTTTTTTTTTGTTTGTCGTTCTTGACATTATAGTTGTCAAATATCAACAGAAAGTTTTCGGTTAACTGTAATACGCGCACTGAACATACTTATGACAGTGCTGTATTTTACTCAATATTATAACAATTTGCATATTTATTGCGCAATAATTAATTGAAACTTTATATCGAATATTGAGCTCAATAATGGCGTTTATTGCGATTTACGCAATAAAGGTGCATATCTGAACACCGTATAAATTTATAGAGTAAGATTTCCATTAATTTCAATTACTTTGTAAGCCATTATAACACTTTTAGTTAGCGCCACGTCCCAACTTCTTCTTATACTTGTTATAGAGTTACACACTTTACGTGACTTCTCATAGACCCTCTTGTGGTATCATATACCAGCCTTTGTTCTACAATATAATCGAAGCTTGCTCTTTGGTACAACAGAAAAATGTGTATTCGGTGATATCGCCGATTTGCTTTGCAGTAAACGCAATTGAAATCCTTCATTTCATTCATGCACTGGAAGTACTTACGAAAATAGGCGTGACATGAGACCAATTTGGTTGGGAGTTCGTGGTTTTCTACAAAAGGTCTCTGAATTCTGTTTTGTGTGCAGGGATTAATTTTAATGACCGCTGTCCTCTTATTTTTGTGTTGGTTTGGGACGTTGAATCTGCTGTGCTGATGTGTAGATTCTGTCTGCTTGATTGCAATGCTGTTCTCAATTCACGCGCCACTGGATGGACAGACTTTTCAACATGCCTACTACTGCTGTTCTCTGTAGAGCTCCCATTATTTTACCATTTACTTTGGTTTTCAGCATAACTCCTCAAATTTCGTTACCTTACAACAACATCGACTTTGCTGTTGCCGTCTGTAGCTCTTCATCAATCCGCAAAAATCTTCCATAAGTCTGCGTAGCATGACCATCAACTTCATCGCCCTGGTATTTGGGTCCAGTGATTAAATTTGCATTCCAGTTTCATACTCAAAAATTGCCCGCGGCTTTTTTATGACTAGAGCCTCATCATAATGACCTCTGTGTCATCCCTCGCTGGCGCATCAGCAACGATGCCACATAAAATTACCGTTGAATGGTTCGAAAATGAGCATAATGGACCTCGAGTAGATTTAATTAGTAGTCCTTCATTCACAACCTGGCTGTCTGAGGAAATTAAGAGATTTTCAGGGAAGATCTTAGCACCCAACAAGTATTGATCCACTTTCTTGTGGAAAGTATTGGAGTGATCAGTAAGAAAGTTTTTTTTTATTAGAACCCTTAACAGAGATCCCCAATAATCTCTGGCCGGTATTTTGGAGCCATCGATATACATTACAAGTGTTCCGCTAAGAATTGCCGGATCATCAGGCCAAAAGTATTTTTTTGGCATTTGAAAATCAAATTAGTTTTCGAGAAAATTATAGGAAATCGTTTGTATGACTGTAAGTATGAATCGCCTTAGCCTAGTAGGTAGTGTGTTGGCTAATTACCCCGGCTCAGGCATCTCCAGCATAACGAAATATGAAAAAATATTTCTTAGGCAACTGCCTCTCTGCAGGTATCTGGCAAAAATTCTGGGCGTTCAAATAAAATTGCCATGAAAAGTTTCTCACAAAAATCTGTCATTAGGAGTCGACTTTAAACTGTAGGTCCCGCCACTCATGTATGAAATTAACGCACACACAGCATAAGCGATTTGAGAAGCTAGTTCGTAATCCTGGTTGAAGGGTTGTAATGGCCAATTATGTATGTATGTATACAGTGAGCATTAAAAGAAACTGTACACTTTTACCACTTAAGAAGAGTACCTGAAAAAATTCTACAATATTTCGAAATTTTTTTTTCAGTTTTGAAAAACTTGCCATGAAACAATTTGAAAATAAAAATAACGGTAATATATTAATGTACTGTTTCTTTTGATGCTCACTGTATGTATAACTGTATGTGTGTGACTGACTATTCAGTACTGCAGCATATTTTATTAATAATGGAAAATAATTTCATTCAAATGGCTGCCTCGGCTGGCCAAGCAGTAGTCTACACGATCGTTCGAATTTTTAAGCACATTATCGATTGTGTGCAGCTGTATTTCACCAATGGCTTCACGATTATTGTCCTTTAAAGCGTCAATTGTCTCTGTCTTGTCGGCGTAACACTTATCTTTGACGGCACCCCACAAATAATAGTCCAACGGTGTCAAATCGCAGCTCCGATGTGGCCAAACGACATCAGCTCTGCGGCTGATAATGCGATCTTCAAAAACAGGGCGCAAAACATCGAGTGTAGCTTCGGCTGTGTGGCACGCCGTCCTGTTGAAACCAAATGTTGCCAATATCCTCCTCTTCAATTTTTGTGAACAAAAATTCGTTCAACATGGCCTGATAACGATCGCCATTGACTGTAACGGCCACTCCTTGCTCATTTTTGAAGAAAAATGGCAAAATTATGCCTCTGGACCAAAATCCGCACCAAACAGTGACTCGTTTTGGGTGCGTCGGCTTTTCAATGTATGCGTGCGGGTTTTCTTTGCCCCAAATGCGACAATTTTGCTTCTTTACATACCCGCCATGATCAAAATGAGCTTCATCTGAAAAGATGATTTTTTTTTGCCAAAATCTTCTGGTGTAGGCCACTACATGGCCAGCCGAGGCAGCCATTTTAATGAAATTATTTTCCATTATTAAACGGAAGGATTGTACTTTCAAATAAAAAAGAAATTTCAGAAAATATTCAGTAGTTTTTTTTTAAAGCATTTTCAAAAAAAAAAAAACTTATTTGGCGGACCCTTTATATTGTCTAAATTGGGCCAGGATTTAACAGCCTTCAGCCCTTTGCTTCAATACAAGGTCAGAGAGGAGCCTAATGAGTATAGCAAAAATACCTTAATTGAAGTAGAAGAGACTATAGTGGTGATCAGTAGAACTAACTGCCTGCAAAAGCATTTAAGAATACTGTTGCCTAAGTTTTAATGAGTGGCACGTTTTTGCTATTTTTCATTTAGAGGCCTATTTACTGAGTTACTGCGTTAAGTGAGTTTTCAACTTTAATTGATTGTTAAATAACCCTTATCTTGTGCAAAAACAATGACTATTTATTTTAACACACACATACACATACATACACATTGAGTATTACACTCTTAAACACTCTCATACAGTTATTAATTCTCGCATTCATTCGTTCATTCGTTCATTCATTCCTTCATTCAATTAATTTCAACAACAATTTTAAGTTGTTGTTTTTTTTTGTCAGAAGGGTTTTCTATTCATCTTTTTTATCTAAATTACCGGGTAAACGTGTGTGTGTGTGTGTATGTGTGTATCTCTGCATGTGTATATTTTTGTGACAATAAATAAAAACAATAGATGGGTGGTTTAGAAATATTATTTAATTAGTATTTGTAAGGTAATGTTTATATTAAAATGTTCATGTTGTTGTTGTTTTTGTTGTTTTTTAGTATTTTTAAGTACTAAAATTTTGAAAACATGATTTTATTTATTTTATTGTTGTTGTTGTTGTTGATGTTACAGTCAACGTTTGTTCACATAAGTACACATGAGCTTACAAAAAAATAGAAAAAACGAAAAAAACATCAAAAAAACATCATAAATTTTAATCCCTAAACAATAATATTTTTATAGTTATTTTAACAACAAATAAAAACATTTAAATGCATGATAAAATTGCTAAAATATTGTGTAATAAAATGTTTCAAGAGAGAGAGAAAAAAAATAGGCAAAGGGTTAGCCATCCAATAGGTTTCAAGAAGGAAGTTAAGTAAAACTCTTGCTAAGCTATGAATTCGATGTAACTTTTATTTCTCATTACAAAGATTAAACAATGCCATATAAAACCCCGATTAACAGATTTCGGCCTGCCGTAACACATCCTTCCAGGCGCCTCTGCTTCTTGGGCGCCACCGCCAGTTGGTCATACCAATCGATGACAGGGCTTCCTCGATTTGGTCCTTCTAACGCAAACAAGTTCGTTTTCTTCGCCGACTGCCAAAGATCCCCGCATCAAATACCCGTCTCGAAACTTCCTTCTCCATTCGAATGGCATGGCCGAGCCAGCACAGCCGCTGGATGTTAATACGCTGTACAACGTCTTTGTCGTTGAGGAGCTCATACAGAACACTGTTGGATAGGAAGCGGAAATCATCGCCAATTCGCACTGGACTGAAGATCTTACGTAGGAACATTCTCTCGAATACTTTCAAGGCAAAATTTTAGGTTTTTTCAAACCCATTTGGCTTCAGAAAGATCTTCGCCTCTCTTCATCTTGTTGATGATGCTTTCGTCGAGTATAACCTTCTAAACATTACTTCCCACAGCACAGATATATTCGGGCACTATTAGCGACGTGAAACTCTTTCCAATTCTGTCTGCTTATTGCCGTGAATTCGTATATTACATGTTAAAGTGATAATTGAACAAAAAATTACCGCCATTGAAAGTCTGATGCTATTCAACACTTAAGTATCATATCTATGGCACTGGGAGTAGAGGTGATACATAATTTAAATGCAGAATACTCCACACTGTGTCCTACAATGGACTCAATTTCTGAGAACACCAAGAAATCGACAAATTCGAATTATTGCCGCACTTTTACTAACAAAAGCGATATTATAAGCTCCACGTAGTTTAAGTTGATGTACAGGCCGCCTGTTCGCAACTGTAACCCTTGTCGCCTCTTCAAATTTCTTTGCTCAGCAGGTCAATGGTAATGACCATAATCCCCCGTTTAACTCAAAAAGTGGCCATGTTTGGAATTTCGATGAAAGTTATTTAATGCCTTGCTAGAGACTTGCCGTTTTTGAGACCACTAAATCGTTAACCCAATATTTTCAACAATATTACTTTAGTAATCGGAGGGGAGGGGGATAAAGAAGAGACATACAATTTTACAATTTAATCCTTAATGAAATTCAAATTAAAAATAAAATAATTTTACATTAATTTGAATGAAACAACAACAACAATAAAAACAAAAGAAAAAAATATTCAAAACATATTCCAATTAATTATGAGTGTTTAGCTACCCACTAATGTTCGTTCTTTGTTCCCCAGCTATTATTTTTATGAAAAATTTAGTTTTCAAAAGTAAGCTGCTTATGAAGATTAGAAATCATATAAAAAAAATTTATTTTTAATTTCAAAAACAATTCAACACACAATAAAATTTAATAGGCACCAGGAAATTAAGATTTTAAATTGCTCAACATGTGTGTAGAAGAAATAGGCCTCCTCTAAGGGAAATTAAATGTAAGAGTAATACATTAACAAAATAGGGTTTGGACAAGGGATCAGCTCACTGATCAAATGAAAAATTTTAAAGGCAATAATCAAGTACATACATACATACATAATTGGTCATTACAACCCTTCAGTCAGGATTACGACCTAGTTTCTCACACCACTTATGTTGTGTGTGTTAATTTTATACATGAGTGGCGGGACCTACAGTTTTAAAGTCGACTCCGGACGATAGATTTTTTGAGAAACTTTTCATGGCAATTTTATTTGCTCTCAGAGTTTTTGCCAGAAATCTGCTGAGAGGAAGTCGCCGAAGAAATACTTTTTGTATTTTATTTTGATGTCTGGCCTGGAGCTCGAACCCTGGCTTTTCGTCTAACAAGCCAACACACTACCTACTAGACCACGGCGACTTCGTAGTACATTATGGCCATTAAGATGATCACAAATCCATCTCATGTGTGTGAAGATAAATTCGAATTTAAAAACCAAAGACACAAACCCACACTTTTAGCAGCGCCGCTTCTTGTCTCTAACAGCGTATACTTTGCTATTAACAGAGTACTGTTAACTGTTTAACAGTGACAATAGTTTTCTGCTTTGGAATTATTCAGGCTATTAGCATAAAATATAATTCTCATTAGGATCATTAGTATTTGTGAACAAAAGTGTTGAAATATAAATGAAATTGTTCTCGCTTTCCCACTACCACAGTTCGAAAGAGGACCCTCTACCATTTGCATATAGTCTGTATGGTTTACTATTTCTTACATGTTCCAAAATGGCCACTGATCTTCTAGAGAATTTTCAAGCAAACATTTAATATTTTCAAAGGCAATTTTCTCAATACCGTATCACTTTATATGTGACGATGTTGCTGATTATATTAAGAGGTCTTGGATACTTCCTTTGCTATAATATAGTACCCATAGACCTAGAGTATTTCCCAAAATTAGCTCCTAAACAAATGGGCTTGTTCAGATGGATACTGTTAAATAGCTAACAGTGCTCTGTTAAGGGCAAATTTTGTTCTGTTAAGAGGAAAATTTGCTCTTTTAACGCCTAATGCGGCGCTGCTAAAATGTATAGATTGTGTCTTGGATTTTCAAATTCGAATTTACCTTCACATACCTAAGAAACTGTTCGAGATGATTATATTAAGAAACCTTGGCATGTTCCTTTGCATATAGTATGGTCCTCATAGATCTAGAGTATGTCCTAAAATTAGCTCCTAAACAAGTGGGCTTGTTCAGATGGATACTGTTAAATAGCTATCAGTACTCTGTTAAGGGCAAATTTTGCTCTGTTAACGCCAAATGCGACGCTGCTAATATTTATGGATTGCGTCTTGGATTTTCAAATTCGATTTTATCTTCACACGCATAGGGTATTAAGAGTTAAGATGAGGTTATGCTCAGAATTAAAGAGAATTTTTCACATATTCGTTGGCTTCTCTATGTTGGCATGGCTAAACAACTAAGTCGCCCTCGTAGGGTATTACCACTCGTAATAGAATGATAGAAAAATCAAAACAAAAAAAAACAAAAAATTTTTGTGTTTGTTTTCTAAAGACTTTTTATTTATGGATTGTGTCTTGGATTTTCAAATTCGAATTTATCTTCACACACATAAGAAACTCTTCGAGATGCTTTTGCAAGGAAATAGAAGAGTCCAATAGCACAATAAGGACATCAAGAACTTCTAATAAAGATCAACTGTGATATCGGGTTTATCTTGCATGAGATGACTCTTAGCGTACCTTGCAATGCATTTTCCAAATAATAATTTATCTTCACACAAATACTACACCCCCACGTGTCTAGTCGCTCTCATAGAATGGATGACACACTATCCCACTAACATTATACAACCACTTTTAAAATTCTTTCTAAATTTTCCAAAACAAATTCCAGTTTAAATTTCATTTCCTATCAGTTGTGAATCCAAAAAGTCACGAATAGTTCGAGTATATTTTTAGCAACACAAGCGCTGCAAGCGCAGCGCATATGTTATCAGCAGCACTCAACCTTGTAAAGGTGATAATAGCTAACGTAACACTAACGTAACTCACGAGCAAATTCTATTGAAAATTACGTGGTAAAGAAGTCTATTGACAACGCGCAGTATGATGTGTATTGTTGATGACACAATGCAAAATTTGTTAAGACTCTTCTGTCACACTGTCTGCCATGCACACCCAAGCCCAGTTAATTTTATATATTTTGCAATTTGCAATTTGCAATTGCAATTAATAAATTTTATTTGTTTTTATTTTCATTTTATTTTTCTATTTATTTATTTGCCTTCCTTTTGTTTCTTCATTTAATATTTTTTTCGCACTTTTTTTCTTTTCTTTTTTTAATAATTTTGTGCTAAAAAAAAACGAAAAAGCGTACGTTTTCATGCCAATGCACTTAAAAGTAAAACACACATGATGATACAATACGTGTAAGAGAGAGAGAGAGGGGTATGGCCGTATTCATATTTCATATTGACATGCTACATTATAATAATGACACATATTGGTTTCATTATTAAATATGTAACAGTCATATGGAGGATCGTGTACAATTTTGCTTGATTATGAAGACCTCAGACTTTTCAGACTAGAAGTCTCCAGGAGGGAATTTTAAAATTGAAAATCTTATTAAGGAAGTCTATGTCTGTGCCCATAATTGAGGCATGTTCAAGGATTTAAGTACTTTCAGGTTTACGACCCAATTGAGTGTAGCAAATAACGCTCCGAGGTCTTCTAAGGTTGGTAGGTAGTGTCTTAGCTTACTAGGCCAAAACTCGTGTGCTCAAACCTTAGCTCTGAGATCTCACATAAAATAAGTATCAAAATTCGATGACCTCCTCTTAACAGTCTTCTGCCAATAGGTTGTAATCCTGACTGTAATGGCCGATAAAGTAAGTTAAGCCATTAGTGCCCAGTGGCAACTTAAGTTGCCAACTTAGGTTGCCTTAGTTTTTATGCTCTGAGAGGAAATTGAGTGTAAAAACAAAACGGTAACCGTTAAAAAATATAATTGGGGTATTAATGGGTTAATAATGCCTTCGTCGAAATGGAACAGAGTACACTGGCGATCAAAATGGCGCGCTAACTGAATACTGTATATATCAACCGGCAATGTTATTTTTAGTTGCACAACGTGCGCCACACGTGAACACCGCAAAGCAAGGTTGGTTCCGCCTCTGCATAATAAAGCCAAAATGTAATGACAGATCCAGGCCCTAGGTCTTAACCAACAACCTTAAAAGAGTGTAAGGCGCTATGGTCGCTTTCTTTCCCTCTTGTTCTTTGATTAGGATCCAGAAAAACCTGCAGATACTTGAGACTCTTGTACAGAGAAAATTGAATATCCATTAAGGGTCGGCAGTGATGTTGCCGTGTTCTAGTAGGTAGTGTGTTGGCTTATTAGACGAAAAGCCAGGGTTCGAGCCCCAGGCCAGACATCAAAATAAAATACAAAAAGTATTTCTTCGGCGACGTCCTCTCAGCAGATGGTGTGAGAAACTAGGTCGTAATCCTGACTGAAGGGTTGTAATGGCCAATTACGTATGTATGTATGTCGGCAGTATAAATTCTGATTTACTTGAGTTGATATTTTAACCACATGATGAGCACCTTTCTAAGCCGTAGTCTAACTTCAAGCGTCTTGGCATATTAGACGTCAGGTCGTAGGTCAAAGCCCAACCCAGGCTTATCGAATAAAGGCGAAATCTAAAAAGAATATTTCTTTCGGCGCCTTCCTCTCAACAGATTTTCTCGCAAAATCTCGGAGAGTAAAATAAAATTGCCATGAAAAGTTTTTCAACGAAAAAAATCTATCATTCGGAGTCGGGTTGAAACCGTAGGTCACGCTACAATTAACACACACATCATGGGTGGTAAGAGGTGCTAGGTCGAAATCCTGACTTAATGACGATAATGAAAGCTGTCAGCGAGTAATGTTTGTATCACAATTATGAGACTAATATCATTCGCATGTGAAGTAGATGGTCTTCCAACAGGATAAATACTACCGCTCTTGAATTAACAGGCAAAATAAATTATCTGCAGCGAAGCAATCGCACTACAGATGTTTTCTGTGGGTCAGTAGGCATATTGCCATCAATATGATGTGATTTAGAGCATTAGAAGGCATTAGTGGCCATTTGAAGTTATCTACTCTCAGATTGAAAGTCGTGGTAGGTAGTGTATTGGATTTTTAGACATAAGGCCACGGTTCAAATCCCAGATCAGACATCTTCAACATAACAAAATATGCAGATAAGATAAGCAGATTTCTGGTAAAAACTCTGGGAGTAACTTCAAATTGCCATGAAAGGTTTTTCAGAAAAAATCGGTCGTTCAGAGTCGACTTTAAACTGTAAAGCCCGCCTCATAATTAACATGTATAAAATTAACACACACTGCATAAGTGGTGTGAGTAACAAGGTTGTAATCCTGACTGATTCATCGGCGATTTTCTCTCTCTCGATTTCTGGCAAAAACTCTGACAGTAAATAAAAAGTGCCTTGAAAAAGTTTCTTAAAAATTTGTTGTACAGAATCGACTTTAAACTATAGGTCCAGTCACCCATGTATAAAATTAACACACACAACATAAGTGGTGTTAGAAACTAGGTCGTAATCCTAACTGAAGGGTCGTAATGACCAACTTTATATTCTGTATGTACTTTCAAATTGAAAGTAACATGTTGTGCAGATGCTTCCTTCAAAGGGAGCTGTATTCACAATTATTTGGAAAATACATTGCAAGGTACGCTAACATTCATCTCAGGCGAGGTAGACCCCATATCACTGTTGGTCTTTATTAGAAGTTTATGATGTCCTTATGTTCCTATTGGACTCTTCTTTTTCCTTGTAAAAGCATCTCGAATACTTTCTTATGTGTGTGAAGATAAATTCGTATTTGAAAATCCAAGACGCAATCCATAAATTTTAGCAGCACCACATTTGACGTTAACAGAGAAAAATTTCCTCTTAACAGAACATAATTTGCCCTTAACAGAGCACTGTTAGCTATTTAACAGTATCCATCTGAACAAACCCACTTGTTTAGAAGCTAATTTTGGGAAGTACTCTAGTACTCTATGAGTACCATACTATATGCAAAGGAAGGTTGCAAGGCCTCTTAATATAATCAGAAACATCGTTACAATATAAAGTGATATGGTATTGAGAAAATTGGCTTTGAAAATATCAATTTTTTGCTTGAAAATTCTCTAGAAGATCAGTGACCATTTTGGAACATACATAAGAAATAGTACACCATACAGACTATATGCAAGTGGTAGTTCAGAGGGTAATAATTTTGAGAATTGAGAAAAATTTCCGTTCTCCATCTCCTCCAATCATCCTTTACATTTCAACACTTTTGTTCGCTAATAATAATGCTCATAACGAGAATTATATTTCATTTCAATAGTCCGCAATAATTGCAAAGTAGAAGACTAATCTACTTATTGCCACTGATAAACAGTTAACAGTGCTCTGTTAATAGCAAAGCTTACCCTGTTAGAGGTAAGAAGTGACGCTGCTAAAAGTGTGGGTTTGCGTCTTTGAATTTTAAATTCCTATTTATCTTCAAACACATGGTCAGATATGGCCAAGCCTGTGTAAAATCGCAATGACGCAATGACACGCTGCCGAAAATATTGCTTCTGTAAGAGAAAGTGTGGCAAATAATTTGAATTCTTTGATTTCAAAGCCATTGGAGTTATCTTATGGATCATTATGGAGTATTTTTTGCCTTTCTATCGATGTAAACACCAAGACTTGAAACAAGCAAAGCCGGCTGGTTATTCACAAAACCGTAGATTTGCTGATTGAGCAAAAGCTTTTGGGTACAGGTTTTTCAAACAAAATGTTCCTTAGCGATGCTGATTCTTTCAGTACGAGGCAGCTTGTAATCTCCGATATATTACTGATCATAGGTGTTTGGCTTTCTTTAGTTAAACTGAGTATTATCCGGTCATATTAAAATGGGCATCAACTTGGTTGCAGGCCCAGCAGGACTTGCTAGGAGAAGAAGAGAATTGTCTTCTGTCATGTCGAAAGGCAATCGATGAATCCAGGTTGACCTAAGTAGCATCTTAACCCTCAAGGGGATCCTCCATATAAACTAATCAAATGAAAGGTCAACACTTCACAAATTATAATGATCATAATGAGAATTCTATTTTATGTCAACAATCTGAAATAATTGCAAAGTAGAAAACTAATCTACTATTGCCACTGTTAAATAGTTAACAGTGCTCTGTTAATAGCAAAGTTTATCGTGTGAGAGGTACGGAAGGAAGGAAGCGACTCTGCTTAAAGTTTAGGTTTGCGCCTTTGGTTTTAAATTCGAATTTATCTTCACACCAGATTTTAGCAATGAGTATTCAAAACGATGAGTAGATTCGAATCATACTTAAAATTTCTGACACTAAAGTTTGAAATACTCATGGTATTCATACTTAACAATACGCATGATGTTATTGATTTCGACTCTCCGTGAGTATTCGTATACACGCATCACAAAATAAGTATGAGTCGCGTACGAACACTACAATACTCATATGAAGGTTGAGTATTTGTTGCTTTGCTTGCTGTCTTTGTCTTTTTCTTTTTCTTTCTTCTTTCTTTGTAAATGCAACAACAACTAAGACTGTAAATTTTGACGAATGAATCGAATCACTCGTATCATTTAGAAGTATTATAAGAAGTATTTTTCTAAATTTATGAATCTGAATGAGTAGCCGTATGAATCAAACATAGTTCGAATGTTATGAGTTTGATATCAGCATTGTACTCATAGTCATTGCAACTTGTACTCATAAATCAATGTTGTACTGAGTACGAATGAATCAGAGTACTGTTGGATTTCAATACTGTTGTCTCATACTTATACTCAAAATTTCATGAGTACTTATGAGTGGCGAAAAAGCACACACATGTGTTTCTTTTGGTCTTAGTTGTAAGGTTTCAAAGTTCTATCGAATTGTCACTTTAATACGTAGGATGTCTAAATATTCGTTTTTTACTTGAGTTTCATTAATGAATTCTTATTTGTTTAACAATTAATTTATGCAGTAGCTGTTTAAATATTTACTTTCTTTATTACTCTTTTATACATCACTTTTTAAAAAGTTGTTGATTAACTAAAACACAGTAAGAGAGAGAGGAGGAGAAAGAGAGCAAAACAGAGACATTTTTCACATACCAACATTGCGTATCATCATTAAGACTGTCTGTCTGTCAGTTATTAAACTCCGTGTATATACGAGTATACTGCAGCCTCAGCTAGAAACAAGGCATGCTTGCTTGATGTTCCAAAATCATAAAGAGAGTGGCAAACAATAGACATGAAAAAAAGCCTAAGTCGTTACACTGTGTGATGTGTGTGCGTTGATTTGTTTTTTTTTTGTGTGTTTTATTGTGTGCGGTATTCATAAATGGTGATTCACTTTGTATTTTAGAGAAACACCACCATCAACCGAAATTAAAAAAAAAGATTTCTTTTCATTTCGTTGAATTTAAAGGTTTTTTTTCAATTTTTTTTTTAATTTGTTGCTGTTAGAAACAGTGAAACAAAAATAAAATAAAGTCTGTTGCCATACGTGTATGGCTTGGCTTATTTGTTGCTATTTTTATTGGCTTTTTTCGCTTTTTTTTTTGGTTTTCTACGTAACTACTGTGCACACACAGACACACATTAATGGGAATCTATAAACAGCAAGAAATATATACGTTTTTAAGGTCTGTTTCGCTCCACAGTATTCAAAGTGCATTTTAAATGAGTTTTTTAAGCTGATAAACTTGAAAGGCAAAAACCAAAAAAAAAAACAAAAAAACAAGAAAAAAACCAAACAAACGCTTGTGGTTTTCTGTATTGATAATGAAAAATTATGGATTGAATTTCATTTCATAATAATGACGCATTTTTTTAATTTTTTTTTTTTAATTTTCTGTCAGTATGCCATAGCATTCCTTGAGTCGGATTTTTGCTATTTTTTCTTTGTAAAGAATTGCTAATTTGCTATGAAGAAGTGGAGGGGGGAACTTTAAGTTATTCTTAGAATTTCTAAAACGGGCCTTAAAGATTAGTCAGGTTTTGTGTTTTTTTTTAAATTTATGCTTATAAGCAATTAAATGCCTTTTTAAAAGAGGCAGTTTTTAATTCATTACGAATGCTTTTCAATTCAAATTCTAAAGGCATTAGTATGGTGCCTAAATACAACATTAATGACTGTATTAAGCCATTAAAATATGTAATAAAAAGCTCTTTTCATTTCATTGTCTGTTATTTATTATTTAAAAATTAATTTCAATAAATTATTCCCGCTCCCTGGCTGTCTCTCTATAACCAAACCTGAAGAAAACAAGATAGAAAGACTTTTCCCCCCCTTAAGCTAGATTTGATAATAAATGTGTGTGACAAGTGGTTGAGGCCTGTAATTTATTAATAATTTATAATGTTATAAACCCCTTCAACCCCCTCTGCTATATTGCGTATGAGTGTGTATGTGTGTGTTTGTATAATTAAAATAAAATGTTTTTGAAATTGCAATTGTTTTGGCATAATCAGTCAATGTCCATCAGTTAGTTTTAGCCCCAGCCAGCACCGCATTGGGCAATTTATGCCCAGATCATCAAATTTCTACCCAGAAAATGCCACAAAAACCGCAAAATATCATTTGTACGGGGACCAAATATACGTATGTAACTATGCATGTATGTACATACGTATACTGAAGACGAAAGGCCTGGTTTATAATGTATATCACATATATACATACATATAAATGGCATATAGAGACGCCTTTATTGACCAGTAATACATGAGGGGCTTTTCACATTGAAACGAAGTATTTGGAAAATTTTCTAAACGTTTTTTATTAAACAAAACTTAACGAATTAAAGAAATTTATTTACCAAAAAAAAATGTTTTTTTAATAACAATCAGTTGAATTTTATTATAAGACTAGCTGTACCCTGCGCGTGTTGCTGCGCCACCAACAAAAATAAATTTGAAGGAAAGACATTACACAAACGTGCAATTAATTTTGAATCATTTTATGGATTTTGTTTCCCGTTGTCCAGATGATTCAGACGAACGGGCCTGAGTAGTACGCATTCGATCAGTTTCTAATCTCACTTGTCGTTGTTCAAGTGATTCATGCAAACGGGCCTCAGCGGCTTGTACTCGAAGATTTTCCAGTCTTAATGCGTCTTGAGGTGCAGGTCCACCAATTGCTTGTCGCTTTGGAGGCATGATTGCACGGGAACGACGTGAAAAATACGTGTACAATTATTAGAATCTCACAATGTACCCAATCCAATTGAACCCTGCAGCAAAATTAGATCTTTAAAATTAAAATGTTTCAAACTTATGATTGACGTTTTGCGGGAATGAGTTATACCAAATGTCATTAAAATCACAAATGATGAATCCTCAAATAATTGGTATTTGTCCGATCAACACATGATCAAATGAATAGTTTACGATTCAATTCATTTTGAATAATTCTCAGTAGCGCTATCTATCTGAAACTAATCGTTCTAACTTAGAAACCTCCGTCGACTTATGCGCAACAACTTTGCTAAAGATCATAACATGATTAAATGCACAGTTTACGATTTAAATCATTTTTAGTAAGTTTCAATGGCGCCACCTGTCGGATATTGGTCATACCAAATTAGAAACCTTTGCCGGCTCATGCGCAACAACTTTGCTAAAGATCATAACACGATCAAATGCATAGTTTACGATTCTATTAATTACATACAAACAAACATTCATTTTTATATACATAGAGACAACAGAAATTTCTATAAAATTTCTTAACACAAATGGCCCAATCACTCCTAACTCCTAGGTAACAGGGCTACTTTTTTAAGCAAAATAAAGGACATTTGCTTAGAGACATTTTTGACGTAATCCAAGAATGGATGGTCTATTATGAATATTTCTCTCCCTCTTATGTAAAATTCTTACGTAAAGTGGACAAGTCTTAAACGGATGTCATAAGATTCTGATACTCCAGCTGGACAAAATTCAAAAGTTTGATAGGAATCAATCGGCCTAGGATAAATCACTTATGATTACTTCAGCATTCAGATCCATTTTATTAGTGATGCTCATATTAAGTATTTCGAGAGGAGTTGTCCATTTCATAAAAACACATCTTCTCAGTAGAACGCATAAGTAACAGGCAGGAAGAACTTGGAAAGAAGACTGAAGACATTTTAATCGAGAAAAAATGTTATCGCCTCCCTAGGATGTGCAGCATTGAAGAGCAGTGCTACGAAAGACAGAAGAATCTTCTGAAAGTTAGATTTCCAACATTGTATTAAGGATATATCGAGTATTAAGAGATCTCTACCGAAAACCTACATCTAGGCTGTGCCACAACGGATACCGCTGAAGGATTCAAACGTCTTTCGATACCCATGGGACTGTATTCGGCACGGCAAATGGGAAACAACAGGAGATGCTCGAGAAGCCAGCTTAAGTATAATAAAAGAGCTTTGCTTTCTTTAACAAGTCAGGGCCAAATTAAGTTTTTTCAGCACTTAAGTGGACACCAAACCAGAATTCACAATTCTTGGCTAAGCTACGAATAGACACCTAAAAATCACCAACTTAGCAATGATAACTACGCTACTCTAAAGGTTTTTCTTCCGATTAGCCAAACTTCCTTTTCTCTTAAAACAAGCCAACTAGCCAGCTTCTAAGTTAAAGTCGCAATAGTCCAGAAGATAGTGTATTGCCTTATTAGACGTGAGAACGTAGCTCAACCCCAGCCTTGCTTACAGAACAGAAAGAAATATGAAAAATATTTCTTCAGCGATTTCCTCACAGAACTCTTCTGGCAAAATCTCTAAGAGTAAATACAATTAACATGAAAAGTTTCTCAAAAAACCTGTCGTTCGGAGTAGCCACTCATTAGCGCACACAACATAAGTGGTGTGAGAAACTGGGTCGTAATCCTACCGAAAGGAATGTCATGACCAATTACGAACGTAATTAAATTTTCTTTGCCTATAATTTATGCGCTTCAGAAAACATCGGGTTTCTTTGTATATCTAGCATTCGTCAAATAGCTATCTCCCTGCCTAGCTACGTCTACAGAGCTTCACTAACCGATCTTTATAATATTTTCTATGGTTTTACCGATTCTTCGACCAGAGTAGGGTCTAGCATATCATTATGCTGCTCCTTCTCCAGCATCAGCTTCATTGCTTTGAGATTTATATTTTTTTTTTCAGAAATTCTCCAGCAATAATTATAATATTCTCACAAAATGAAGCTAAGATTGTTAGTTTTTAAACAAGCTATAGTGTTGCCAGATGGTAATAATATTACCAAGGTTTTGTATGACATTTTAAAGACGTCTTTCGACAAATTGTAAACAAAATTTTTATATCAAAAACAAGTCAAATAATTTTGTTTTTTTTTAATTACAATAAAAAAATTTCTAAAATATTGTTACGTTTTTACCTTTTAAAAACATTTAAAATATGAGCTCGTAGATTACAAATAAAATAAAAATAAATTTGTGTTTAGTTTTAATTAAAATTCTTTATTATTCGCACAATTCTGTGTACCACTGTTCACAACTTTATGTAAACAACAACAATTGATTTGTTTGTTATTCCTTTGTTTACACTATTTGCATAAACCATAACAATTACTAGACAATTGTTTGACAGATCTTTGTAACGGAGATCTTCAAACCACGATTACTCTCTTCAAACTCACCGCGTCTTCACCCAATGGTGAAGGTATAGCACTGGCCATTATATAGTCACCTAGCAGCAACTCGTTTCCTTGCCGTTCGCATCATGAGTTTAAATCAAATGTCCACAAACACTACTCCCTCTTTCCACCTTCCTATAACCTATTTCCCTAAACCTGCACAATGCATTGCATGAGTAGGGGCCATCCCCTGAGTGCTTGTTTTACCAAAAAAAAAAAAAAAAAAAAAAAAAAAAAAAAAAAAAAGACTACTGAACTTTTACTAATTCAGTTGCTTGCTTTGTCTTGCCTTTTATATGGCAATGTAAACGGTCTGATGAATATTCTTGAAGGCGAATGTTCGGGGCTACGCCTTCTTGAGATCACTATAAATGTTTACATTTATTCTTGTAGTGTTTGTTGTTGTATTTTTGTTTACTTGTTTACAATTTTTTTACGCAAAACATTAGTATCTCGATTTTTTTTTATTTTCGTTACAATATAAATTTAAAAAGAGTCGATTAAAATATTTCATAAACAAAATTTCTTTCATTGTCAATAGAAGTAGAAATTAAATGACCCGTTTCTGCTGCCTTTACTACGACGGCTGTATGTGTACTTTCAAGCCATAAAACTATAGAAAACCCAAATGCCAATAAAGACTATAATGTTGGGCATAAAAGCCCAAATAAAAGACTACCGTTAATAAAGAAAACGGTAAAAAAAAAGAAGAAAACTCATACCAAACAAAAGATTTCATTTATAAATGCGTGTGTGTGTGTAGAAGTGTGTGTGAGTGTGTGGGTTTCAAAATGTCTGTTTCTTTGGAGCTGGGCACTTATGGTGTGTGGTATGTTGAACGTCTGTTGCAAAACAAACCAAACGAAACGAATTGAATTGAAATGAATGAAAAGGCAGCAGGCGGCAAGGCAGCAAAGCAGTTGTAGTGGTGCTGGTGGTGGTGGTCGTGGTCTAGTGACAAAAGTGGCAGGTGACCACAATAATAATTTTAACATAAATTGCTTGTTGTTGTTACACAACAATGAATGTATGTATGTATGAATGGATAGAAAAACATTATTAAAGTTAAAGTTGGAAACAGAAAACGAAGGAAAACCCCAACGCCTAGTTTTATTTTGTATGAAAAAGACAAAAGGACACCAAAAACCCACCAACCTAGGCTGGTGGTGAGGCTAAAAGTCTAAGAAGGAAACCTTTTGGAAAATTAATGTTTGCAGACTTAAAGCTAAGTAAAACTACACAGAGAGTGTATGTATATGTGTGCGTGCGACATTAAATGGAAACCACAAAAGTCTCCTTAAGTATCCTACACACATACACATACACATACACACAAGTGTAGACAATATTAAAAGCAATGTTTAGAGTTAAATGTATAAAATTAAATGGAAATTTATTATAAAGTTTATATAAAAGACAATAATTTAAACATAAAAGGCAATTTATATACCAAAAAGACACAGACACACGCACACACACACACACACACACACTCGTTCCAAGTCCCCAGTCATTTATTTAAACGTACAATTGGCTGACCGTAAAGCGCTCCCCAGAAGTATGCAACATTTATAATGCAATAAGAGTTATACTACTAAGGTATTGAGAGGAGCAAGAGAGAGAGAGAGAGAGAGAAAGCTTTGTATGCAATTGTATGTGTGTGTGCCTGAGTGTGCTAAAATATTAACAATAAAAAGGAAGTGATTTTAAATTTATTATGCCATAGAAAATCTTGCTAAAAGAGTTTCGTTAAGGATTTTATCTCAAAAAGAAGGAAACTTTAATAGAGATGTTCAGTTAAGCTTCCTTTTTTTCCGACCAGGTCTTTCTTCTAAAAACACACGGGAATTGGATACTTGACAATATTTTAACATAAAAAAAGAATAAAAAAAAAATTAACAACTTTTCTCAATTTTATGTCAACAATTTATTCTAGTTTCCCTCTCTCTCTCTCTCTCTCTCTCTCTCTCTCTCTGTCTCTCTCTTGCATATGAAAATAACTTGTCATTAGCAAAGTATGTATAATTATGTCTCTAATAAATATTTATTATATTGTAAATACGTTTTCTAAAGGGTCCGCCAAATAAATTTTTTTGTTTTGAAAATGCTTTAAAAACAAAAACTACTGAATATTTTCTCAAATTTCTTTTTTTATTTGAAACTACAATCCTTTCGGTTAATAATGGAAAATAATTTCATTCGAATGACTGCCTCGGCTGGCCATGCAGTAGCCTACACGTTCGGTCCAATTTTTAAGCACATTATCGATTGTGTGCAGCTGTATTTCGACAATGCCTTCACGAATATTGTCTTTTAAAGCGTCAATTGTCTCTGGCTTGTCGGCGTAACACTTATCTTTGACGGCACCCCACAAATAATAGTCCAACGGTGCCAAATCGCAGCTGGGAGGTGGCCAAAGGACATCAGCTCTGCGGCTGATAATGCGATCTTCAAAAATAGAGCGCAAAACATCGAGTATAGCTTCGGCTGTGTGGCACGTAGCGCCGTCCTGTTGAAACCAAATGTTGCCAATATCCTCCTCTTCAATTTTTGTGAACAAATATTCATTCAACATGGCCCGATAACGATCGCCATTGACTGTAACGGCCACTCCTTGCTCATTTTCGAAGAAAAATGGCCTAATTATGCCTCTGGACCAAAATCCGCACCAAACAGTGACTCGTTTTGCGTGCATTGGCTTTTCAATGTATGCGTGCGGGTTTTCTGTGCCTCAAATGCGACAATTTTGCTTGTTTACATACCCGCCAAGATCAAAATGAGTTTCATCTGAAAAGATGATTTTTTTTTTGCCAAAATCGGCATCTTCTGGTGTAGGCTACTACTGCATGGCCAACCGAGGCAGCCATTTGAATGGAATTATTTTCCATTATTAACCGGAAGGATTGTGCTTTCAAATCAAAAAAGAAATTTGAGAAAATATTCAGTAGTTTCGTTTTTAAAGCATTTTCAAAAAAAAAAAATTTATTTGGCGGACCCTTTAATACATATGTACATACACTCTAATAAATCAAATTGTCATTTGGTCTTAAATGCTTCAAGTAATCAATAACAAATTGTATGTAGTAATTCCATAAATGTTTTCTATGTTGTATTCCTTATTCCTTTTGCCTATTTCTATACGAGTAGTAAATTTTAAATAATTTCTAGCAATTATTTCTAACAATTATTACAAAATTTATTATTTGTTACGAAAATTACATTGTATTTGTCTTTGGGACAACAATTCTGTTAATACATGCCACATAAATTAAACAAATACTAAGGCATTGTAATTGAAATTCAATGTAAAATGTTAAAGGCTTCAATTGGTCAATATGAACACTAATGAACAGTTATTCTCTAAGAGAAAAGAATTTATAAAAAACAACAACAACAAATTAATATCATACAGATAAATAAAAATTCTTAAACGAAAATAACATAGAAAATCCATGAAAGACAAAAACAAAAAAGTATTTCAAGAACAAATCAACAGTACAGTTCTAGAAGTTGCCATACTGACTGGATATTACCGTTTACTAACACAAAAATAAAAAAGTATTACAAAAACAAATCAACATTACAGTTCTAGAAGTTGCCATACAGACTGGATATTACATTAGTACGGATACTGCGCCCGAATCCAGCCCGGTAAAGATACCATGTTTTGAAATGAGACTTTTTCGTGCAAAATTATTTTAAGCCTGAATTAGTGTGCGACTTACATACTTACATAATTGATCATTACAATCCTCTTCAGTCAGGACTACGGCCTAGCTTCTCACACTACTTTTGTTGTTAATTTTATACATGAGTGGCGGGATCTACAATTAAAAGTCGTCTTCGAACGACAGATTTTTGAGAAACTTTTCATAACAATTTTTCATTTACTCTCTGAGTTTTTGGCAGAAATCTGCTGAGCGGAAGTCGCCGTCGAAATATTTTTTCATATTTCGTTTTGCTGGAGACGTCTGTCCTGGGGTTTTAACCGTGGCCTCACGTCTAATAAGCCAACACATACTACACTACGGGGACTTCACCAAAAACCCCGGTGTTCGACGGTGAAATCTTTCCCGAACCACCGATTAAGTCTTTCATCAGGAGTTCGTCCAGAGCATTAAACTTTAATGTCCTGTTCGCTATAATTCAGTTGCCTCCGTACGTTTACCATCCGCTTCCATGATATGTTCGCCTCACCAGCTGCCAAAGCCGCTGTGGCTTCAGCTACTGTAGCCCTCTTTATTCTCCCCCAGGTAACTTCGGTTACCTTGACTTTTGCACAGATTGGAGAGAGACAAATATTGTACCGAACGAAAGATTTTTGAGAAACTTTTAATGGCAATTTTTTATTTACCCTCAGAATTTTTGCCACAAAGCTGCTGAGAGGAGGTCGCCTAAGAAATACTTTTTTCCATTTCGTTTAGATGTCTGATCTGGGATCAGATATAATCTGCATTGCCTTGCTTTATTTAGAATTTCATTTCAATTTTAATTGAGAATAGTTTACCATCAAAAAAGAAATAAAAATTTCAAATGAAATTATTTCATTAATAACTTGCTTAAATATAAACTTTCTTTTGAGCCACCCTTTACTGCATGATTATTATTATTTTTTAATATCTCTCTGCATACATAATTTAATTCCATTTCACTTTTTTAATTGGAAATTATTTTTCTAACCCCCCCTTAATGACATTTTACAGTTCATTTATGAAAAAATGATTTCTAATTAATATTACTCATACGCTCTCATGTAGAAAAAAAACATGTTTTTTTCTCTCTCCTTTCTCTCTCTCTCTCTTTCTCTCGGTATGTTTCAAACAGATTCATTAAATGAATGCAAAAAAAAGTGGAGGAAAAAATGCGAGAAAAATTAAAAAAAGAAACGAAACGTTACAGAAATTTCTATTTCGTTATGTGAAGCACGTAATAGACATTAAACAAATTAATGATTGTGTATTGATTTTGTTTAAAAAAAAAAAAGAAATTAAAAAAATGAAAAAGAAAAAAACAGCAGATAGGTTAGGTAAAAAGAAACGTAACGGTGAAATAAAAGCACAAAAATAGACAATTTTAGCGCAAAAAGTCGGGTTTTAAATAAAAATATTCATGGTTTCAACAAAAAAAAAAAAAAAAAAAAACTGCGGGTTTGTTTAACAAATTGTGAGATTTTGTTTGAAAACATTAGTACGGTTACTGAGCCCGAATCCAGCCCAGTATAGATACCATGCTTTGAAATGAGACTTTTTCCAGTAAAGTTGTTTGAAGCCTCAAGTAGTATGGGACTTACATAATTGATCATTACAACCCTTCAGTCAGGACCATAACCTAGCTTCTCACACAGCTTATGGTGTGTGTGCTAATTTTATACACGAGTGGCGGAACCTACAATTAAAAATCGAATTGGAACGACAGATTTTTGAGAAACTGTTCATTACAATTTTTCATTTACTCTCTTAGTTTTTGCCAGAAATCTTCAGAGCGGAAGTCGCCAAACAAATATTTTGCGGGAGACGTCTGACCTGAGGTTTGAACCGTGGCCTTACGTCTAATAAACACACTATCTACTAGACTACGGCGACTAAAACCACCCCGGTGTTCGACGGTGAAATCTTTCCCGAACCACCGATTAAGTCTTTCATCAGGAGTTCGTCCAGAGCATTAAACTTTAATGTCATGTTCGCTATAATTCAGTTGCCTCCGTACGTTTACCATCCATTTCCACGATATGTTCACCTTACCAGCTGCCCAAGCCGCTGTGGCTTCAGTTACTGAAGCCCTTTTTATTCTCCCCAATTATGGCGATGAAATTTCGCTTATCTGTAAAGAACATTTGCAAAGATTGTGGAATGATTCAGAGGCAAGACACAGTATTGTTTACTTTGTTAGCCAATTTCGGTGTCCGGCTTAGGTTAGGTTAGGTTAGGTTAGAGGACGTGTACGTGTCAATTAAGACAAGTACAGTAACCGGAGGTCGTATTGACCCATTGTACAACGTCGTAGTTTCTCACACCACTTATGTTGTGTGTGTTAATTTGTATTCATGAGTGGTGGGACCTACAGTTTAAAGTCGACTCCGAACGACAGATTTTTGAGAAACTTTTTTCATGGCAATTTTCCATTTACTCTCAGGGTTTTTGTCAGAAATCTGCTGAGAGGAAGTCGCCGAAGAAATACTTTTTGACGGCGACTTCCGTCCGGCTTAAGGCAGACTTGTTTCTAATCGAGTCTAGTCTTAGTCTAATCGAACCACTTGTTAGATATTGGATCGACTATTAAATTCAGTAAAATTTCAAAATGGCTTTCAGCTTAATTCTAAACGGGTTCATGCTTTAAATACAAAGCCCTCTGATGCTGATAGGCAAAATTAGGTTATCCCAATTTCCCATTTATTCTCTGATTCATTGCTTGACGTAATATTCCAGCGAGCCTTTCTCTTTAATCAAGTGAACTTTGCTTTAATAAAGCTGACACTCTCTGAAAGCCTATGCCAAGTCGGTACAAAACACATTTGTAGGCCGTCCCTCCGCTTATATAGCTCGAGTAGTATACTTCCGTCATTAAAATTTCAATGTTTGGTTAGCAGCGAAATGATAAGTCTCGCATCAACCATTATTTAAGAGATAGTTTCGCGTGCCGTGGTCTAGTAGGTAGTGTGTTGGCTTATTAGACGAAAAGCAGATTTCTGGCAAAAACTCTGAGTGTTGAAATAAAATTGCCATGAAAAGTTTCTCAAAAATCTGTCGTTCGGAATCGACTTCAAACTGTAGATCCCGCCACTCATGTATACAGAATTAACATACACAACCTAAGTGGTGTGAGAAACTAGGTCGTAATCCTGACTGAAGGGTTGTAATGACCAATTACGTACGTACGTACGTAGTTTCGCATGCGACGTAATTGGTAAATGGCTCATATCTCCTTAAAAAGAAATCACAAGACATTATTATAATGCCCTTGACTAAGTGAAAAAAATCATGGCCAACGAGGAAAACCTTGTCGCTGATGACTAGCTTAGATAGGTAAGAATCCCAAGTCAACTTCGTAAGAGATAAGTGCTTGGAGGATATGCTACTACAGCATCCCTTTTTAACGTGATACCGCAAACTACTGTTATGCGTGCTGTATTGAGTTTTGACTATGTTATCCACTCACGTAAGTTATTCAAGACACAAACCATTTTGTAATAGATACACCATCTGCCTGGAATGACGCATTCATTTAGTTGGGCAATCAAATAAGTGCATGAAGGATGGCCTGTCTATCAGTATCCGTATTGCTATGCTAAGTTCTTCTCTTTGCCCTTCGCTTTGTCAATGCTATTCTGATCTCGAACACCTATTTCCTAAATATAACATTACCACACCGTATACAATTATTATTATTTTTCCTTCTTGTATTGGTTTCGGTAATAAGAGTTATTTATGACGTACAGCTTATTAGGCTATAGCGTCCGATCCTCGTGTTGGGGCTGCCAACATCGCCTCCAGGCATGCAAATTGCCGGGATTTAACCGTGCAAGTATTGAGGTTATACCGCCCATGGTCGGTCGTCAGAGCCTCGTCAGCATGACGGGGGACACCAAGCCCTTGAAGGACAGTGGGTGAGGTTGACATTTGGAAAGGAGTAGCTGTGTGAAAAAACGTGTCTTTTGAACGCTTCACTTTCCCATTAGTCCTCCCCCCCAGATTAGAAGACCTGGACTATGCGGATGACATATGCTTATTGAGCCATTCTTTCTCCGACATGCAGTCGAAACTGGGTCTAGTTAGCGAAACCGCAAAGTTAGCTGGATTACAGATATGTATCCACAAAACCATATCACTCAGAATGAATGCTAACGCAACGGGGAAATTCCTAATATACGACAAGGAAATTGATAATGTGGAGTCCTTCTGCTATCTAGCCAGTATAATCCATAAATCCGGCGGATCATCAGCACATATTGCCAGCCGCATTAATAAGGCACGCAAAGCTTTTGTCCAACTTAACCCCATTTGGAAATCATCTAACATATCGAGACACACCAAAATTAAAATTATCAACTCCAGCGTCAAATCCACATTACTTTACGGTTGCGAAACGTGGAATATGGCACCCCGAGATTCCTAGTCTATTCAAGTATTTGTGAACAAATGCCTGCGAAGAATCATGCGTGATTACTGGCCCTCCATAATATCCAATGCCCAACTCTGGTCAGATACAGACCAGCAACCAATAGAGATGAGAAATAAGAAGATGCAAGTGGGGCTGGCTTGGGAACACTCTTCGCAAGCCATTACATGACATCACAAGGAAAGCCATTGATTGGAACCCCCAGGGAAGCAGGCGCATCGGACGACCATCACACACCTGGAAACGCCAAATCGAATTATCCAAACTACGTCTACAGTGGAACGAAGTGAAACACTGCGCTAACGATCGGGTTCATTGGAAGCAACTTGTTGCGGCCCTATGCTGCCTAGAGGAGTAAGAGGAACATATATATATATACAATTATTACGGTCAAATTTATTAGACTATCATGCTGATTTTCAGATTAACTCTGAGGGATTCGCGCTTTAGAGGACCAGCATAGCATAGTATGACTTCCTGTTGATCCGAACCTAGAAATACACTCTACAGCATCCCTTCATATCATCCCTCAAAGTATTGTTACACGTTCTGTAGTGAGTTTTGTTTATGTGATCTACTCACGTAAGTTATTCAAGACACAAACCATTTTTTTAATAGATACATACACCATCTGCCATCTGAATGACGTATTTGTTTCTATTTAGTTGTGCAATTAAATATTTAAAACAATTTATATCGCTCATGTAATTCTTTAATTATTAATCGTCAAACGTTTAGATATTCCCGCTGACACTGTTTATCCCTGACATTTTTTTCTGCTGACTGAGAGGAGGGTATTTATTTAATTACGAGTCGTGTGTTTCTTTCTTTCCTTCTTTTTTTTGCAATACTTATTGACGTCATCATCATACGTATGTATGTGTGAGTGTATTGTTTTAATTTAATTTGTTTTTGTTTTTATTATTATTTTATATTTTAATTATCATTTACTGTGAGCAGTTATTGCTGTGACTATGTGACTATGTAATGCAGTCAGTTGCTAGGTTCGTCATATTGCAATTTGTTTTCTTTTTTATTGTTGTTGTTGTTGTTGTTGTTGTTGTTTTTAAACAATTTTTTCCATTGAAAAAAAAAGAATTTTTTCTTTACAAACATTTCTCACACAGAGTTCGTTGTATGGTTTGTATATGTAGACATGTATAGGGTGATCCATTTGCAGATTTCAAAAGAAAAGTTAAATGATAACACATACGACCTAGCTTCTCACACCACTTGTCTTGTGAATCGCAGTCACTGCCTCGTGCGCGCAGAAGATTCTTAATGCATAGGGTCTATGAGCCTGTACCTACACTCAGCCACAAAAGTATACATACGGATAACAAATTTCAGAAATTGTTGAACCAATCCGTTTTCGTTGAAAATCTTTATAATTGTCCGACAACTTTCCTCGATTTTAAGACGGTCTTTTGCTTTGGTTCAGAAATTTGTGAAATTTGTAAATCGGATGTATACCTTTGTGGGCCTGTGCAGGGCCACAATTCAGTTCAATTTCAGAAATTTTTTAACCAATCCAATAGACCGCCTTAAAATCGAGGAAACTATAAAGATTTTCAACGAAAACGGATCAGTTAAAAAATTTCTGAAATTTGTTATCCGTATGTATACTTTTGTGGCTGAGTGTATATCTGTCGCATACAGCAGTGTGAAGCTGGCGGAATCCACAATTTAATACACGATTAATGTATTCACATACATGCGTAATTGGTCATCACAACCCTTTAGTCAGGATTACGACTTAGCTTCTCACACCCCTGATGTGGTGTGTGTTAATTTTATACAAGAGCGGCGGCGGGACCTAAAATTAAAAGTCGATTCCCTACGACAGATTTTTAAGAAACTTTTCATGGCAATTTTGTATTTACTCTCAGAGTTTTTCACAGAAATCTGCTGAGAGAAAATCGCCGAAGAAATATTCTTTCATATTTCGTTTTGCTGGAGATGTTTGATCCGGGATGTGAACCGTGGCCTCACGTCTAATAAGCCAACACACTACCTACTAGACAACGTCACACTTCATTCTTTGGAACACTTCGAATTGTATCGCCAAAAGCGCCGCGATTTGAGTTTAGTTTTCTCAGAGGAAACTCTTCGGCCAATTAGCCGTAGGATTCCGATAGAGCCCTTGAGGTATAAAGCAATGGCTTCGTATTTCTTGATATTACTGAGGCGCATATATTAAAGGTTCCGGCATTAGACTTTAGCGATAGGCTAACATAACGTAATATGAAAAAATATTTTGACGGCGACTTCCTCTCATCAGATTTCTTGCAAAAACTCTGGGAGCAAATAAAATTGCCATGAAAAGTTTCTCAAAATCCGTCGTTTAGAGTCGGCTTTAAACTGTAGGTCCCGCCACTCATGAATAAAATTAACACACACAACATAAGTGGTGTGAGAAACTAGGTCGTAATCCTGACTGAAGGGTTGTAATGACCAATTATGTATGTATGGATAGGCTGTCTAACAACTTCTATATAATCCAGATAGAGCTCATAAGCATATTGAGCGTGGTACAGTGTTTGTTGGGTGATGGAATTTTGCCAGAAAATGTCTTAATTTATACGCACAGCTATCCTGCAGTCAATGCCCTAATGAAGGTCACTTCGATATCTCAGTACTCATCCATTAATGATGGAGATTACTCAGAGAAATTCCGATTCATTCAAAGTCTAGTCTTCAGTGATTGTCAGAATAATTGCACTGCCGGTGAACCGGACGTGGCTGGTGCAGAGCTTGCAATCTACGCCATACTTCAGGGCATAAGTATTTCGATTGCCTTAGTTAAACCAGATATATTTTAGTCGTTCTACAAGGAGGCTGCCTAGTCTAAGGGCAATAATATTAGGCGCAGAGATTGTCCTAATTTCTTAATTAATTTCTTAAATCCCATGACAATCAATTGCCGTTCTTTCAAGCCACAGTTCTATAGAGAGCATGCCGATAGACCTGGCGTTAGCTCGAATGGTCTGAAGAAGAGACCATTTTCCTAAGCACTAGTCTCGCACTTAAGAGGCGTATGTTCTCTCTCTTTCTGTCTTAATACGCTGAAATCTTCCAAATAAGATTTAAAGCCATACATCTATATGCTACGCTTCACAGAAACTACCAATATTTCGAATATTTAGAACTATAAGCGAGGATCCAGACCAGAGGTCAGCAATGAGTATTCTAAACGATGAGTAGATTCGAATCATACTTATAATTTCTGATACTTATACGCATTCATACTTATTTTAATGTCATACTCATACTACTCATATTCAAAGTTTGAAATACTCATGGTACTCATACTTAACAATACGTATGATGTTATTGATTTCGATTCTCCACGACTCATCGTATACACGAATCACAAATTAAGTATGATTCGCGTACGAACACTACATACTCACAAGAAGGTTGTGTGTTTGCTCTCCTTGCTGTCTTTGGCTTTTTCCTTTATGTGCCTTTCTTCTTTATTTGTAAATGCAACAACAACTAAGACTGTAAATTTTGACGAATGACTCCAATCACTCGTATCATTTATAAGTATTATAAGAAGTATTTTTCTAAATTTGTGAATCTGAATGAGTAGACGTATGAATCAAATATATTTCGAATGTTATGAGTTTGATGTCAACGTTATACTCATACTCATTGCAACTTGTACTTATAAATCAATGTTGTACTGAGTACAAATGAATCAAGAGTAGTTGGATTTCAATACTGTTGTCTCATACTCATACTCAAAATTGCATGAGTACTTATGAGTAGCGAAAACGCGATTCATTGCTGATCTCTGATACATACTCATTACATTGCTCATTACAACCCTTTAGTGAGGATTATGGGCCTAGTTTCTCACACCATTTATGTTGTGTGTGTTAATTTTATACTTGAAAGGCGGGACCTGCAATTAAAAGTCAACTCCGAACGACAGTTTTTTCTGAGAAGCTTTTCATGGCAATTTACCATTTTTCCTCAGAGTTTTTGCCAGAAATCTGCTGAGAGGAAGTCGTTATGTTCGTTATGAGTCTGACCTGGAGTTTGAAAAGTGTCCCAACGTCTACTACGCCAATACACTACCTACTAGACTACGACGACTTCAAGGCCATGGCAAGATTGATTGTGGAGAAAGTTTCCCATAGGAAGCATGTGATTCCCGAAACCCAATTGTTCTAAGTTGAACCTTAGCCTTCAAGTAGCGGACCCTCTACCTTACCTAGCCTAGTCTCCCCGCAATGTACAGGCCACGTTTGAATCACCGCTTAGTGGAAAGTTTTCATTATTTTTACACGTTTATCGCTTCTTAAACAATGCATTTTGAAACTTTCATTACTTAAATGACAGTGCATTGAAAGCCTTAAATGCATAACCCTGTACGTACATATATGAGAAGTAAAATGAAATGAATGAGTGTATGAGGTATGATTGTATGCGCCAAACGTCACGTTTTAATTTATTGATGGTAGGAATATGTTGTTGTTGTTGGTTTTCTTCTCCTTTCTTTCTTTTTTTTGTTTTCTCACCTCGACTAAAACTCTGACACCACCCCCTCGTTCTTTATTTCTTTTTTTTTTAATACACTTTTCATTTGTAATTTTTGTTGTTGTTTTTGTTGTTGGTTTTTTTTTTGTAGTATTTTTTTCCATTAATCTCTGCTAAATGTTGAGATAAGAAAATCGTTTCATTTTTGGTTTATTCTCTGTGTCTGTGTAAGTGTGTGTGTGTATTTTTCATTTTGCCTTGTCAAGAGCATGTATACCTTCTGTACATGTATTCCACTAGGAAAAATACAACAACAACAACGCGAACAACACCATCATAAAAGGCCAAACAAAAACCAAAGTAAAGCAAAGAAAAAAAAAACGATAGAAACAGAAAACGAAAGAGAAAGAGAACGAGAACGAGAACAGACTGTGTTGTAATTAAGATTAGATTTTGTGTAAGTGGTGGGAAATGTTGACAAAAGTGATAAAATTTCAATTACTTAAGTGGGCAACTAAGGTGAGCGGAGCAGTGCAAGTAAAGGCAATAATATCTACGTTATGTACGTACGTAAGAGAGCAACCTGAGGGCAAAAATATAAATAAACACACACCGATAATGTACAATAAAATTAATTTCGTATGCAATGTGTATGAAGCGTTAAGCAGCAGTTTGTTTTATTTCCATTTAAAGAAAATTGATCTGAGTTTTCCGTTTTTTTCCTTGTATAGAAAAATTAATCACGTTTGAAATACTATGTACATATGCTGACTGAATTGTGATTTTAATAAAGTTTTGATTGAAGAAACAAGATATTCCATCAAGCACGTGCATTTTTGTGGCTTAAAAGCAATGGACTGAAACTTTAAGTCTTTAGAAATCAGCACTCGTGTCATCAGCAATCTTCTAGACACCCATATACATCGAGTCAATATTTTCTGTGTCTGTAAAGAAGATTTTTCTTAAATGTACCTAACCGCACCATAGAGGAAGTCGTCCCATCCTCCGTGTGTGGGGCCTTAACCCACTAAATCCCCCCTCGTCTCGTGGACTTGTTGTGCCCACTCCGGAACTACGGTGGTATTACTTCGGAGTGGAGTCCCTTTGGCCTTTTGGCCCCTGCGTGTTCATATCCGCGTCCGGATTGCGTGTCGAAAGTTGAAGAGACATCTAAGTGTCTCCACTATTCCCTTCGTCCAGGTCCCTGCTTCGAATTTCGCTTGACACATGTGCCAGTTTCATCTATTCCGGCGTGCCCACATGTTCCGCAGCCTCAAGATCCCTCTTCGTCAGCCTTAGAATGCTCTCCACGTAATTCGCCACTGAGGTCCAATTTTCTCTACTCGCGATTTTCTCTAACCCCGACAATGCAGAGCGATAGCTCTGCCAGTGTGCACAATCGAAAACGGTGTGCTCTGCGTCATCAATTATCTCCCCTTTCTCCATCCATATCACTGCAACAGATTCTAGCAAGTGTTTATACGTTTCACCTTTTACTGCAACTCAATGGCTGCTGGCTCACCATTTGTACTTCTTTCTTCTGTGTCTGGTAACTTCGAGAATTTTACCATATTACCGTATAGTTTTGTTATTATATAGTAGGTGTCCCATGTTCTAGCGCCTGTCATACAGTGCTTCAGCGTTAGTTTGCTGGATCAAGTACATTTCTCGCCCTGGTAAATAAGGTGGTCAGTCGGCAGGTCCTTCTTGAAGTATTCAGGAATACACTGAAGTAATCCTTTATGTTTGTTTAGGAAATTTCTTTTAAAAGCGATTTAAAATGAGAAGGCAAGAATCTACGCCACTACATGGCAAAGGCCGAGCTTTAAGACATGAGGTGAAAAATAGTTTCTTTTGCTCTTCTCCACAGATTACTACCCTCTATTGAAGTTACTTAAGAGAATGTCAAGACAATCGCGTAGGTTCCTGTGAGACCCACAATAGTGTACTGGATGACCATGTAATTTAAGGAGCGATTAAAATCACTCCTGCACAGTCTATTGCACATACATTCTGCTGCCAATGATGTTGAGCTTTTCTATAAAGCCTCAGAATTTAGGCATCAAACTATCCAGGAGGAACATGAAGTTAATAACTAGAATTTTCACTAAACACTCTAGGCTCAAAGATCTCTTGTTAAAAATAAATATCGTCTAAACCCCAATCAGAGAATTTCCATCGAAATGCAGCAGATTTCTGGCAAAAACTCTGGGCGTTAAAATAAAATTGCCATGAAAAGTTTCTCCAAAAAATCTGTCGTTCGGAGACGACTTTAAAATGTAGGTACCGCCACTCATGTATGAAATTAACCTACACAACACGAGTGGTATGGGAAGCTAGGTCGTAATCCTGACTGTAGGGTTATAACGACCAATTATATATGTATGGAACCCAATATGTCATTTTCAGGACATGGACCGATCAATATCATCATTTTACCGATTGCCAGATTGAATCGTGATTGAGCCGCATTAAGTCTTATTTCTCGCAGCTAACTTTTGCTTCAAAAAAAAGGTCAGAGAAGGGCCAAACGAGAATTGAAATGTTAGGGCTCTCAATATATATTTCAATACCTACCCTTTTAAGCATTTGAGAGCCATCGGTATATGCCTCAAGAGTTCCACAGGATACCTTCGAATCATTAGACCACATAGCATGTATGTAGGAAAGTATGTAAGTGAGGGCATGGTCTAGTCACTCTCCCACTCTTTTAAGAATTTGCGAACAATCGGTATATGCTACCGAGTTCCATCGAAAACCTTCGAATCATTAGACCACATAGTATGTATGTAGGATAGTACGTAAGTGAGGGCATGGTCTAGTCACTTTCCCATTATACTGTTACCTTTTTAAAAACGTTTAGAATATGAGTTCGTTGATTTCAAACAAAAATAAAAACAAATACGTGTTTAGTTTCAATTAAACTCTTTATTGTACGCACTACTTTTGTGTGCCACCGTATACAACCTGACGATACAACAACAATTTGTTTACTCGCTATTCTTTGCCTACAACGCAGATCTTTTCAATGGCGATCTTCAAATCACGACTGTTTTCTTTACACGCAACGCTTCTTCACACAAGACTGACTGAATTCTTACTGAGTCGTTGTCTGCTTTGTCTTGCCTTTTTATATGACCACAAAATCGGTCTGATGAACATTCTTCGAGAATTCTATCGCGATTGCATTATTGTTTGTGTATTTTGTTCACGTTGTTTGTTGTTGCGTTCTTTCTCACTTGTCACTGTCTCCTTTTCTTTCATACTGTTGTTGTTGTTGCAACCAAGTTCGTTGTATTTGTTAGTGTAGCTTTGTTAATCATGCCAATGCTAAACGATGCTTCCATTTTCGTAACAATACTATATCTCAAGGTGTACACCCTGATACTTTTAACTCGTGAATTCGAATAGTTAGACTCCATTAAATGGTTTAACAAAGACGTTAAGTTTCTGTGTATTAATTCCTTTTGTTTCTCCAAAGAGCAGGAGACTTTTTAGGAGACTTTTTTCGTATCTTGTTGTACTTAAGCTGCAGTGTGACATCATCAAGCATAGTCCTCTGAAACATCTTAGTAATTGTGAATAATCGTGAAGGCTGCTAAACAGACTCTATGAAGTATAAGTCACAAAGCCCTTCAATCGTTAGAGATGACAGAGAGCCACTTTAGAGAAGTATAACATTATCAGCCCAATTGAGTGATTGTCCTGCAAGCGACAGAGAGAGGCAAAGATAGAGTTTTAGAACATAAAACATTGCCTTGAGTTCCTCAGAAAGCATTGGACAAGCAATTTAAATGAATGGAGTTGAGAAACATTTCTTACTGAAACCTATTGTTTCCCAAGATGGACTTTATGATGTCATCCTCATCCTAACAAATGAGAATTTTTACAGACTTTGACACATGCTTAAAAGTAATGGGTGATTTTTTAAGAGCTATAGGAAAATTTTTCAAAAAAATGCATGAAATCTTTATTTGAATCGATAGTACGGTCCATATAATTTAATGTTTGAAGATTATTTCATGCAAATGTTGACCGCGACTGCGCCTCAAATGGTCCATCCGCTTAGTTCAATTTTGGCATACTCTTTCCAACATTTCGGCCGGTATCTCACGAATAAATGCGTCAATGTTATCTTCCAATGCGTCAATTGAAGCGGGCTTGTCTGTATAGACATGACCTTAAACATATCCGCACAAAAAATAGTCTAAAGGCGTTAAATCGCACGATCTAGGCGGCCAATAAACAGGTCCCGAACGTGAAATAAAATGTTCACCGAACTCGCCTCTCAATAAGTCCACTGTTACGCGTGCTGTATAGCATGTGGCACCGTCTTGTTGAAACCACATGTCATGCAAGTCAAGTTCTTGCATTTTGGGCAAAAAAAAAGTTGGATATCATCTCACGGTAGCGCTCACCATTCACAGTTACGTTACGATTCGCAGCATCTTCGAAGAAGTACGGTCCAATGATGCCACCAGCCCATAAACCGCACCAGACTGTGACTTTTCTGGATGCATTGGTAGTTTTTGCAATGCTTCTGGCTGATCTTCACTCCAAAATCGACAATTCTGCTTATTTACGTATCCATTGAGCCAAAAATGAGCTTTGTCGTTGAACACAATTTTTCGTTAAAGAAATGGATCTTCGGCCAACTTTCCAAGACTTCCCATTCACCAAAAATTCTGCGTTGCGGTAGGTCGTTCGGCTTCAATTCTTGCACCAGCTGTATTTTGAAAGGCTTCACATCTAAATCCTTGCGCAAAATTTTCCGCGTTGTTGAGTAACAGTGGCCCAATTGCTGCGAACGGCAACGAATCGATAATTGATGGTCATCATTAACACTGGCCGGCCGATACAGCTGCGATATTTTCTTCAGTTCGCACTCTACGTAAGCGTGTTGGTGGTTTAATGTCCCCAACAATGTAAATTTGGTGCGAAATTTATGTCACAATAGCCCGAATAGCCGCTTCAGTGGGTCGATTAAACTGACCATAAAATGGAAGAAGCGCCCGATGAACTTTCTTAACAGAGCCACGCATTTTGATAATAAAATTCAATTCAATTCAATTCATGGTTAAATTATGGATCAAAGTGAAGATGTTTGACAGTGAAACAAAACACGAAACGTGCGTGAGCTGTTTAAACCAGTGTTGCCAAAATAGATAATAGCTAAAAAATCACCCGTTATTATTAATTTTTAGATTAGAAGGCCTATTTAAAGAGTGTTATTGCCAAAAAATTATAATTATACTGCTCCTGAGGCTGTTGAGAGGGTATAATGAAATGAATTTGTTTGTTAAACTCTTGATTAATTTCTTGCTTGCAGGCCTATTTAGTACTTAACAGGCATCTGACTAGAATCAGTGATTGCTTTTGAGTAGTTTTCTACGTTAACACAAAAAAAATCAAATTCTTCTATTCTTTATAGTGTTTACCAGTTTTGGTATTGTAAAATACCTTCGATTACTATTTTTAAGTAGTTTTTTTATTTCTTTGTTTCTTTAGATTTAAAGCCAATATGCTTATGTACATACATACATATGTACATACATATGTATACATGTACATATATACAATATGTGTTAACGGTTTTAAAATAAATAAATTCAATTTTTGTTTAATCATTAGGAAAAAAATCTCTTTACCCCCTGTGTGAGTGAATATTAAAAAAAAAAAGAATTGAACGCGGTTCTTAACTACCTTTTGTCATTTATTCGTACATAAACATGAAGTGTATGTAGGTTTTTTCCTTAATATCACTTTATATGGTGTAATATTCAAATAAAAGGGTAATCCAATTAGGGGTTTATACATATGTCTTATTACTTTGACAAGTTCAATAAACTTTAGGATTTTGTAAACATATTTTATTGAAAGCTTATGAAAGAAATGGAAAATTTCAATTTGTTTTTGGGAATTTGTGGGATTTATTTTTTGTTATTCTTTTATTTTAAATTATAAAATTATGATATCCCGTGGATTCCAGGTTTGCAATATTTAAATAAAAGTTCTCTGTTGTTCAGTATTGAAGAATTCTTTGTTCATTTAAGTTTAACAGCCAACTTCAACTGACAACACTGGGTTACCAATTTTACTACAAGACTCTTACACTGCAAACATAAAATTTATAAACTATAGTATAATGCGACATTGTTTATATATCCCGCTCTTTACTGCAACTCACTAACTTAACTAACTGCCAACCTTATCATTCGCTCTGTCTACGCTTCCTTTATTTTTCGTTTGGCAACTTCGAGAATCATTCCGCTACTATGTAGTTTTGTTGTAGTTTTGCTGTTGTAGTTTTGTTATTGTGTATTAGATCTCTCATGTCCTAGTGGCTTTTGTATGATTTTTCATCGTTTATTTGCTGTATCGCACAGTCTAAAAGCAGTAAGAAAAGTACGCCAGTTTGGAAAAAAGCACATTTCTCGCCCTCGTAGCATATCTTGCCTTTAGTAACTGCGCCTTCGAATTGTAATTTTCGGCTTCAGTCCCTTACTATTTAAAGCATCGCACAAAGCCTGTCGTGAAGTGCTATCAAATGTACATTCAAAATCAACAAATAGAAGGCACTGCTCACTAGTATTTCACATAATGTTTACGTAGTCCATGCAGACCTTTTCCGCCTGTTTCTTTCAAAGAACACTTTCCACTATCGGAGAAATGGAACTAATTATTAGAGTAGATACACATCTATCGACTACCTTCTCCATGTTATTACACCGGTACCGTAATCACCACACCACTTTCTAGGCTTATTATAAGTTCCCAAGCTAATAATGCACAAATTGGTTATTATATTGAAATTTTTGGGAATTAATGGATTTTAATTTTCTATATTTTTGTGAAAAAAAGGCTTCCCTGTTCTTGAAATAAAGGTCTCCCTTTTTCAGTATCGTAACCACATGTAATAAGTGCCAAGGCTTTTGCGTTAAGGCATAATAAGCCTCCAAAAGAACCACAAAATTTTGGTTTGGGTATTTTATGAAAACATTTGGGAATTGCGGGATTTTAATTATCTTTAAAGAAAGACCTCCCTTTTGCAGAATTATAAACACATATTATGAGTGTCAAAAGAGCTGAATTAAGGCCACATTATAAACCACCAAAAAAAATCTAAAAATTTTTGTTTTCGGTCATAAAATTTTTGGGAATTTCAAGATTTTTATTTCTATAAAAGAGGTCTTCCTTTTTCTTTATTATAAACATAGCAGACTTCCTCCGGTTTATTATTATTGTCGGAGATACAGCATTAATGCAATGCACAATACCACAAAACCTTTAAAAAAATTCCAGAAATTTTGGTTTGGGAATTTCAATAACATTTTTGGGAATTACAGGATTTTTATTTTCCTGATTTTTATAAAAAAAAATGTCTCCCTACCTCTTACTATAGTAACTACGTATTATGGGCAATGAGGCCTCTGCATTAAGGTGTAATAAGCCACTTAAAAATCTACAAATTTTGATTCTGGTATTTTATTGTAAATTTTTGGGAATTGTGGGATTTATATTTTCTTTATTTCTATTAAAGAAAGAAAGAAAGCTCCCTTTTTCTTTGTTATAAATACAACAGGCTTCCTCCAGCTTACTATGCTTGTCAAATATTCATTATTAGGTCATAATAAACTCCTATACAGGATCTAGTTTGGGTATTGTATTAAAAATTTTGGGAATTACGGGATTTATATATTTCTTCCTTTTTCGTTATTATAAACATAGCAGGCTTCATCGATCTCATTATGCTTGTCAAATATTCATTATTAGGTCATAATAAGCCCCATAAACTACACAAATTCTAGTTTGGGTATTTTATTAAAAATTTTGGGAATTACGGGATTTATTTATTTCTCCTTTTTTCGTTATTATAAACATAGCAGGCTGCCTCCAGCTTATTATGCTTGCCAAATATTCATTATTAGGCCATAATAAGCCCCCCATAAACTACACACATTCTAGTTTGGGTACTTTAGTAAAAAATTTGGGAATCGTGGGATTTTTATTTTCTTGATTTTAATAAAAAAAAATGTAGCCAGCAATCTTATATTTCTTTTTTAATTCTTATTCATGTGTAGGTTTGGAATTAAAAAAAAAAAACATTGTGGTTCTGATTACCAGCTTATGTACTGACGTGTACTCGTACATTCATTATTACTCAGTGGATGTGTTACCCTGTGTATTAATAAGAAAAAAAAATATGTTCTTGCCTGTTGTTTTTTTGCCTTTTTTTGTTTAATCACTCATTTGTATGCTTAAAACCCAACTTTTTTTGTTGTTGTTCTTTTGTGTTTTTTTCGTTTGTTCTTGTTGTTGTTGTAGTAGAGTGCTGTATTTAAAGAAATTTATCATTGAAGGTCATTTAGATCATATCGTCTCTGTTGAGTGTACATGTGTTGTATGACCAATAAGTTGTATACCTGTACTGAGAGGCACAGCACAGCACACTACGGTACAGTACAGCTACAGCTACAGCTACAGTAAATGCTTTATGACACATACAAAGGCTTAATGAAACATGGAATGATTTTTTTTGCATTCGAATTTGTAAAGCATTCACTGTGTATATTGTTTTTTTGGTTTTGTTTTTGGAGTGTGTGTGCGAGGAGAAGTGCCATAAATACAATTGCTTGCTCAAAATTATTTTTTTTTAATTTTTTTTTAATTTTTTTGTTGTATTTTTTTTTTTGTTAAATTTAATATATTTTTAAGGTGTAATTTTTATTTGCCCATATATTTCATTTTTATTGTGTTTTTCTGTATTGCCTTTAAGTTTCATACATAAAAAACAATTGTTGCCGTGTTGCGAGGTGTGTTTTTTTTTATTTTTAACACTCTTCGAAGTGACGAGGCGTCAGACTTTGTACGATTTTGAATGACTGTGTAACCAACTGACGGTTTTCAAGGGGGTTGAGGTAAAGGAAAAAAATCACAATTATTCTGTATTATATTTGATTTTTGTTTAAATAATTATTCTTTTTTGTTGGGTTTTTTCTTTGTGTTTTATTTCATTAATTTTTTTTTTTTTTTGTAAAAACTTAAAACGTTTTTTATTTCTTCTTTTTTTATTATTTTCATTTTTACAATATCACAATAAATATTTATAATTATCATAAATGACAATAAAAACTAAAATAAAATAAAACAGAGAAATAAAAAACAAAGAAAGAAAATCTAAAACATGAATCAGTTTAAAATGTATTTTTTTTCTCTTGATTTTACCACTAAAATCCCTTCTGTTTGGTTTTGTAAAACGTTTAAAACAGGTTATCCAATTAGTGGTTTCAAAACTGGCAGTATGGCAGGGGGATTGCAATTCGAACGTGATTACTTTTCGAACATTACTACACTGGATAATCGACTTACTAAGAAGGAATGCTAGCCAATTCCTTAAAAGCAATTTAAGGAGACTGTAAGCATTACAGAAGAGCTCAGTCTTGCTCATCCACGCCTGTATATACAGCAGAAAATATTATTATGTCCACGGTATTTGCCTTTAGCTCTTCTCTGACTCGCAGCAAACTTCACTCACTTGTCGTTGACCTTTTCTCAATAGTATAACGAAGCTGGGAAGTCGCCGTACTCTAGTAGGAAGTGCGTTGGCTTATTAGACGTAAAGCCAGGGTTCGATCCCCAGGCCAGACATCAAAACAAAATACAAAAAGTATTTCTTCGGCAACTTCCTCTCAGCAGATTTTTGAAAAAAACTCTGCGAGTAAATAAAAAATTTCCATGAAAAAGTTTCTCAAAAAATCTGGCGTTCGGCATCGACTTTAAACTGTAGATCCAGCCACTCATGTATGAAATTAACACACACAACCTAAGTGGTATGAGAGCAGCCAGGTCGTAATAATGGCTGAAGGGTTGTAATAACCAATGCACTGTGTATCGCTTATATAAGAGAAACTGAAGGAAGAAGAAATTGCCCACCTTATTCGATTGTGGCCCTTCTCTGACTCTATGCAAACTTTACTCACTTGGGCCTCATCTTTACTCGATAGTCTAACGAAGTTGGCTTCACTTGATATCGTACCACAAAAATCTTTACATTTTCGGGCATGTTTTCAGTTGAACTTTAAGGCATCCAGGCTTTAGATTTGAAGCTCTGGCACTGGTCAGTTCGGTCCAGAGCGTCGCTTCATGTGGTATCACAACGAGGCAGTATGGCTGACTTCCAAAATGTATCAATACAAAGTTTGTATGCAGTTCTACTATGCAAAGTTACCAAACAATGCATCAACTATAAATCCGTTGCCTGATTGCTTTTTAACTGCGTTAAAAGTACACATTGACGGCGTTTTGAAATAGAATACATTGTATATATTTTGTACAGCGGCATTATGAAACACGATACTTTAATCAAACACAAAGCAACTAACATTTTGGAAAGTCAGCCTATGCGTGTTCCAATGAGTTTTTGGTTGAACAAAGCTGGTACTTCCTACTATCCTAGCGAAAATCGGGTAAATCATCCAAAATTATCCGATTCTACGACGTTCCCAGCAAATTAGCCTATCTTAGGACTCATTATGATGTATTTTGCTTACTGATTTGCACTTACCTTCATATGAAATCCATTTAACGCAGATATTAAAGCCATCTAACCATACCGGTTGGATGCTGGACTTTCAATGTAAATTTTTCAAACAAAAATTTCTTTACCAATGAAGCTTGTTTTTCACTCGGTGATTAGGTTAGATTAGATGAGGATTCTCCTTGATGGTTAAGACCTTAGTTATACTATGTTCAGATATGCATTTTTATTGAGTCAATATTCGGTTTATTGAGTACAATATTTTAAGTGTTCAGGCATAATAATATACGCAGTTCAGCTGCTTATTCAATATTCACTCGACGGCTGGTAAACAAAACAGTTGGTTGTTTCAACAACCTTGTCTTTATTTCGTTTTTTTTTTTTGTTTGTCTTTGTTGACATTTGAGTTGTCAAATATCAATAGAATGTGTTCGGAAAATTGTAATATGCTTACTGAACGTACTTATGACAGTGCTGCATTTTAATTTGTACTCAATATTATAACAATATGCGTATTTATTGTGCAATAATTAATAGAAACTTTATACGAAATATTGAGCTCAATAATGGCGTTTATTGCGATTTGCGCAATAAGGGTGCATATCAGAACACCGTATTAGTTAGGCCCATTGTAATGCCGTTATTTTCTTTTTTTTTTTTTTGTATGGCTGCATCAGAAGCCGTCTCATATTGAAACAATTGAAAGCAATTCGTTAAGTTATCACTGAAATACAGTTCGAAATGAGTGAGAAAATTCTGGAGAACTACTTCAAAAGTATCGACTACTGCAACCAATCCAGAGGCAGTCATTTAAATGCCCCTGGATTTCGTACATAATGACCAGATCCAAGCATCCCTTACCCGCTACAGTCCGGATTGTAGTGTGCACGTGCCCCTACGTAATGGAGACGAGCCCTCCGCGGTCGGGTGAGGGTGGGTTAGCGTGAGGCCGGTGACGTTCGAAAAAAAGAAACAAAAGTTGCAAGCTTTACATGGAGCATTCAATTAACTTTACATTTGAAACCCCCATGAGGCATAACCCTTTACGTGTATTTAAACAATGATTCATAAATTTAATATAAAAATTAAATTATTTCAACACATAAAAATACAAAAACAATGTCTGTCTGTCTGTCTGTCTGTCTGCTTGTATTAACCGAGTCTGTTGTATAGAATCGTGATTTACTTGTTCAATACACAATAAATCTTTGAAAAGCCATCAAAAGTAATGATGAAAACCCCAGCAATTGTTTGTTTGTCTTCCAAAAAATTCTTTGTTCCTTTTTAAAACACAATAAAAATCGTTTTCTGTTGACAATCACTTCTAAAGATTACCACCAGAAATGTCCTTAAGTTTAGAAGAGAGAAAAAAAATTGAAGGAAAGTAAATTATTAAAAAAGAAAATAAAAACCGAAATAAATAATGGAAACAATATAAAATAAGTTGATGACTCTTTATTTATTTATAGAGGGAGAGGGGAGAAGGGAGGGGGCGCTATAAAAAAAATGAATTTCCATTTAAATTAAAACATCAGCTATTGAAGGTTTTTATGAAGAGTTTGAAAATCATATTTACAAGGGGGGCAGAACAATGAATTACACCAGAAATCAGTTGGAGTAAGTACCCTACACCTCTTTCATACCATTGGCAACTTCTAGAATGCAGAAGTATATCTTCCGCGTCTTTTTTGTTTGCTTTGCTTTCAGTTTCCCAGCTAAACTGATGATTGGCCTACTGTAGGATGATTTTTTTTCACGCCGAGGAGGTGTAAATGTACCTAACCGCACCATAGAGGAAGTCGTCACGTCCTCCGCGTGTGGGGCCCTCACCCACTAAATCCCCCCCTCGTCTCGTGGACTTGTTGTGACCACTCCGGAACTACGGTGGTATTACTTTTCGGAGTGGAGTCCCTTTGGCCCCTTTGGCCCCTTTGGCCCCTGCGTGTTCATATCCGCGTCCGGACTGCGTGTCGAAAGTTGAAGAGCCATCTAAGTGTCTCCACTATTCCTTTCGTCCAAGTCCCTGCCTCAAATTCCGCTTGGCACATGTGCCAGTTTCATCTATTCCGGCGTGCCCACATGTTCCGCAGCCTCAAGATCCCTCTTCTTCAGCCTTAGAATGCTCTCCACGTAATTCGCCACTGAGGTCCAATTTTTCCTGCTCGCGACCATAATCCCGACAATGTTACCGGCCGTGATCGTCCCAACTATCGACGTCAGTGCAGAGCGATAGCTCTGCCAGTGTGCACACTCGAAAACGGTGTGCTCTGCGTCATCAATTATCTCCCCTTCCTTGGAAAGACAGTAAGGGGAGGCGGTCTTGCCCATTCTGTGCAGATATTTCCTAAAATACCCGTGACCCGATTGCATCTGTGTAACGTAGTAATTTACCTCTCCAAATTTCCGACCAATCCATGGCCTTATGTCCGGAATAAGTCTCGCCGTCCATCTTCCTCTATCTTCCTCGTTCCATCGTTGTTGCCATTTTGAAATGGTGTTTTCCATGAAGTGAGCGGTTATGTGACTTCCATCCGCTGCGCTGCCAGCAGATCCGCAGGGATAATACCCGCTATTACAACTACGGCTGGAGCGGATACCGTACGATATGCCGACGCGATACGCAATGCAGCCATTCCCTGTACCGATACCAGTGCGTTTGTCCGCTTCTTAACATCCAGTGTTTCGGCCCAAATTTCGCTCCCATAAAGCATAATGCTGTTTCCAACCTCCATCAGCAGTCTCCGTCTCGCCGGTAGCGGGCCTCCAATGTTCGTAATTAATCTACTGAGCTGTCCAACGATCTTCTGGGCCTTGTTAGCCGAGTACTGAATCTGATGTGAAAATGCTAGTCTGGGATCCAGCCTTATACTGTAGGATGATAAGCTTGCTAAAAGCAACGTAGTCTAATGAAATATCTTGGGTGTCGTGAAGAGGTAATCCGTTTAAGAGGCGTTACCATATCACATTCATTGTTTGCCTACAAGGTGGTTTTCCTTCACCACGGATGTGGAACTTGGCTGTGCATGAAATCCGATGAAATTGTCTGACGGGGACACTAATAAACATTGAAAGAGATCTAGAGATTGCAGCCATTGCTGCATACCAGTAGGTACAGGAAGGAGGAATTCTTTTAATTGAATATTCGACTCCAGGGAGAGGCAATATCATAAAACATGAACACAAAATATTTAGGAATCTTCCTAGTCACTAAGCTAACATAGAAGGCTCATAAGGCGAACATTTCATGGAAGGCCATGCATGTCATAATGAAATAAAGAAGATTTACATAATAATCTTGGGAGTGCAGACCAAGAATTATCGACCGAATGTATACCATGGTGGTCAAGTCAATTGTGATCTCTACTGCAACTGTTTGAGCACGCAACAAGCATTTGAAAAAATCTCAAATGGCATTGGATAAGGTATAGAGACTGCCACGCATTGATATAACCTATCCCACAGTGGGTTAGAAGGCTCTGTTTGATTTAAGTGCCTTACAATTGGTAGCAAGGAACAGAACCTTATAGACTTTGGTTACATATTGAGAGCCAACTCTAACCGAGTTTTATAACCGAACATAACTGTCCCCTGTGAAGAATCAATAAAATTTACGCCATGTGAAGTATGTATTCGAGAAACTAAACGATGTCTTCCAAGCGAATAGCTATGCCACCGAAAGATGTGCTTGTTTCAACAAAGGGCGAGCCAGTCTGGTTGTCCGCCCAACCTTTGGGTCATATGAGATTAACTTTAGAATAGTATGGCGCACTGTCTGGGAAGCTGAACCAGTCCAAGGGATACATATATGGGCACTCCCTGTGGGATACCTGATCATATGAAAATTCATTGCAGTTTGACGGCAGATAAGCTTACGAGAGAGCCAGGAACTTTCTTTGGAGTGGAAAGGAATATTTCAAAGGCTGTAGTCTGTGAAAGGGAAGATGTTGAGATTCGAAGACTCTTCTCAAGCCAAATGGATGTCAAAAATCTTAAGCTTCATGGGATAATTCAATTGTGAAAAGAATAGAGTCCTGCATGAGACTGTTCTGAAGCAGGCTGACTTGCATAATCAGTCCTTTGACCGATAAGCTCCAAAATAACTTCTTCGAGTGCAATATGCAGAACAGAATGAATCAATAGAACATAAATTTGAACCTCTGAGGTGATAATTCATCCCACAAAGGAATATTTGGGTTCATATCAAGTACTAGACAGGGAGTTTTATGTACATACTGACGCTTTACACAATATCCTGTAGTTTGTCAGGATAATAGGGATGCAAGAGACGTGTTAAAATTTGGTTTTTGATAAAAGCCAGCACTTTACTATCGTGTCCACATCTTAGTGGGGTTTTCCTTTAAGTTTCTTGTTACATGTTGTAGTTGTTGGCATTGTAAACAATTTTTTTGTGTTTTTTTTTTTTTAGATGCATAGGCTCGCCTGTTGTCAACTCACAGTATTAACAGTAAACTTGTCTATAAAAACTTTTGTAACGACCCTCCCTCGAACACGAAACGCACTCTCAAACGGACAGACGTTAAAACATAAACTCACCAAAATATTATTAATAATACTCGTCAAAAAACAACAAAACAACAACAACAATCAACACAAAACAAAAAAACTCAACAACTTATAAAGCCTGATGATTATGATTATCGCACTATTGCCAACTATATAAAGAGACAGACAGACGGTTGGACGGACGTAGAGATAGACAAACAAATGAACAGATTTACACTGGTTCGTAACGGACAGACACCTAGACAACACACAACAAACCTAACCGTAGAGTATTAAAGCCAGCTGAACAACCAGTCACACAACTAGCGAGCTGGTGAATGAGCGTAGAAATACTAAAACTCAACAGCAGCAGCACACACATCCACACACACAAATTTATTACACCATCTATAAACGACCAATATTAATACCCACCATCACCAACAGCGACAACGACAACAACAACAACAACAAACGCTTAAAGTACGCAGTTCAACTAAAAACAGAAACAACAACAAAAACACACAAAAAAAATGACGACTAGTCTGACAAGCCAAATCAGTGAACCTTAACAAACATTAAAAAAAAGAAACCATCACAGCTATCTCTTGGCACACACCACACCAACACACATGCACATACACACACACATACAAACACCCTACTGAACTCAACAAACTTCTTCCTTAACACCCCCTCCCAACTGCTTTAAAGAAATAACCTTTCGAGTTCTCTAAAATTATTACTTCTTGTTCCACTATTCTCAACTCAACAGCAATAGCAACAGCAACAGCAATAGTAACAACAAAAACCTACAAAAACAACCAACCAACATAAACATTGTAAAGTAAGAAAATGTTAACTTTACTCTCCTCAACTATGTTTCTAAACACACACTACACTACACACTATACTACACTACATCTAATGCTTGTATGTTTAATTCACATGGCTTAACGCGAGTGAGTTAAAAATAAAAATATTGTATTATATTACAACAACAAAAATCTTCTCCCATTTACTCTTTTCCATAAACATACATACACACATACACATTGGCATATTCATTATGAAACCCAAGACCTGCTTGGTTTAGTGTTGAGTTTGTTGGGTGGGTGGTGGCGTTAGTTTTACGGTAATACGGCAACAAACAAAAGTGCGGCAGGTCAATAACGTTTGTTAATATTTGTTGCTGGCTTTGGGTTTGAGTATCATAAGCAAAGAAAAAAAAACAAAAAAAGTATAAGAGATGCCAGATTAAATAGGTAAAGAAATTCCATGTACATAACATTAAAATACCCAAAATCTATAGGAAAACGTAATGAAGAATCAAATGTAGCGGAAAGATTAAATTTTTTTATACTTTTTCGTTCCCTTTTTGTGATTATTTCTTAACCTGATTTTACTTTAAGAAATGCAGTTCCTCCAGCTTTGCTCATTGAGGTCCATTCTTTCTTAAGAGGTGATGTTACCTGTTTTTTCTTCGGCGTTAGTTGTTTTCTTCTTGGCATGCAGGGAATATTAGATGCTTTAAGACTTGAGGGATTTTTGGGAGAAAACCTAAACCAATTGCTTTTTCAGACCTGTAAAGCTTTGCAATCTCTCGATTAAAAATGTTGTCTAGAGATCACAAAAAATTATAGTTTGAATGTAAATGATCTCTGCTTAATTGGGTATCCATTTAAACTCCCCAGCCATGCTTTTTCTGAAGGGGTTTCCAAAAAATGTGTTGCTATCCAATTCTTGGCATTTTTCTCTAGATTGCTCGTTTTAATGTCGCTAATTGTGGGCAGCAGAGTTAAGAATAAAGCAGTTTTGAAGCTCATAATCAACAATTCCCTATGAATTCCTTACAGACCACATTACCTCTTATGGTGCTTATGTTGGCCATCATTTGCAAAGTCTTACTGGGCTCCGGTCAAGATCTCTTTGACACATTACTGTGGTACGTTAAAAGCTTGTAATGAGGATATTCGAAATTGGTTCGATTTCGTTTAATTTTTGTAGTGAAACTTAAGTAATAAGTTTTACTTTTAATTCATATGACACCCGAACATTGAGCTTCATTGTGTATCCAGTTCTCGTTTAATATGTGTTTGGTGATGAATGCTTAGTTCCCTACGAACATCCACTCTGCGTATGTTGCCTATCTTTATCAACTTTTTCCACTGACGTACATAATTTGGTCATTACAACCTTTCAGCCAGGATTACGACCTAGCATCTTACGGGACAGATTTTTATGAGCAACTTTTCAAGGCAATTTAGTTTGCCCTCAGAGTTTTTGCCAGGAATCAGCTGAGGGGAAATCGCCGAAGAAATGTTTGCTCATATTTATTTTGTTGAAGATGCCTGACATGGGGTTTGAACCATGGCCAAAAAGTCAACACACTAGCTACTACACTACAGTGACAACATAAGCATACGCTTTCTTCAATTTTAACATTTAATTCATATGACATCCAAACATCGGGCTTCTTTGTGTATCCAGTTCTCCTTTAAATGTATTTGGCGCTAAATGCTTAGTCCCCTAGGAACATCTACTCTGCTAATGTGACTATCTTTCTAAAAAAAATTTATATTGATATTTTTTTGAAAATATTACCAACCCTTCGCACTGCATCGTCTCCATAAACCGCTCCCCCCTCCCACCTTTCTTTAACATTTTTTATATTAAAAAAGCAAAATATGACTGTAACGCTAGGTATTGCCACTAAATTGTACACGTGGATGTTTTTAAAAATGCCTTCCATTGCAGTTAACATTACTACTGATATTACATGTTTTTAGACAATCAATTCCAGGACAATGCAGGCTATGTTCTATCCCTAAGGCCAGTGGATATTATCATTTTCGAAATATTGACGAAAATCTAAGATCGTGAAGCTTCTGTAGCATCAATTGGTATTTGTTAGTATGCTGGTGAGAAAGGACTTTGCAACAGATACAGAAAACCCCCAAAGAATACTTGAAAAGTCAAAAAAATTTCACGAAGTTAAACATACGATTTCTCCAAAAAAATTCTATTCAAAAACCTACCCCTGCTACTGGCAACCTTTTCAATACTGTATACATGACATGACTTCACACACATGCATTTCTACATTTTAATTTTTCCCTACTCTTTTGATATCAAACAAGAACACAACAACAATAGCAACAACAACAACAATGAGAATAAGAAATAATTTGTTTCTGTTACTTTGTTTATTTATTTTTAGCTCTCCAAAAACGTGCTGATTTTGAAAACATCCACTCTCTCAGTCTGACAACACTCTCTGCACTTATCATATGGCAACGGCACAGCTGGGGAAAATCTTTTTGTTCTCAAACACACACGCTCTCGCGCTGCACACATTTGTAAAGCAAACAAAAATATTCTTAATGCTCTCCCGGAAATTAATACATGCGCTCTCTATACACCACGGCAAATAAACAACTGTTGTGTGTTAAAAAGTTAATTGATTGCTGGTTGCTTGCTTATGGTAGAGCAGCCAAGTAAACCTGAAATTCAACTCATTACAGTCGTAGAAACGCGCGCGTTGTGTGCTGTTTAAATATTGTGTGTCGCGCCGTTGGAAGAAAAAGAGAAGAATTTTGTTTTTTTTTTTTGATTATTTTACAGAAAAATATAACAGAAATAATAATAAAAAAATAAATACACACAAAAAGAAAAAAAATTACGATATACAACTGGATATAAAAATAAATGAAAAAAAATTAAACAAAAACGAGTAATAAATTTTACAAAAAAGAAACAAAAAAACACGTAGCGAGAGAATAAATTACGCAAATAATGTTAAAACGTATGAAAAGCAATTTTTTAAATAAATTTCTGCAACAAACGGGATTTATTAATGGAAAATTCAGTAAATTAACGCTAAGCTTTACTTAATTTAATTAAAACAAATAAAGAAGGAAAGAAAAAAGAAAATTTTAAATTAAATACCCTAGTGTTTAAGAGGGAGAAGTAAAAGAAAAGAATTTTTTTTTTGTTTAACAAATTAAAACTGTGATCTCATTAAAGAAAATCAGTAAAAAAAAGAAAATTAAAATTTTTGTTTAAAAATCCAAAAAGAGAAAATTTTATTATGACGGATTCTTTAAAACTGGCTGAAATGCAACGCACAAATATTGAATTTGAACGTCAACGTCATTTGGCAAATTGGTTAATCAAAAGTAGTCCTCATATGGCAACGCCGACGCAGACACATTCTGCTAGCCATGCAGCCAACAATGTAACGACTGCGACAGCGGCGTCTGCAAACAATATAACGTTGGCAGCGGCAAATTCATCATCTTTATTAACAACAACAACAACAGCTATAACGCAACAACCACCACCACCACCACCAACACAAACATCATTATCATCAACTAATAATGGAGCAACAATAACAACAACAGCAGCAGCAACAACACATAGTGGTGAGTAAACTTAACGACAAGAAACGAAGCAAAACAAAACAAACCCATATTAAGAGAGAGAGAGCGAGAGAGCGAAAGCAAAAGTCTCGTCTCTGTATTTCGTCGATTAAATAGTAGTTAAAGAGTAAATGTTTCGTGTAAAAATAACGGTTACTAAGAGAATGTTTAACAGCACGGCAACAACAAAGTAACTTAACTTCAGAACACAAGACCCGATTGGAAAATTTTTGCAAAAAGAAAATAAATTTCATCATGAGTGAGTAATTGTGCAAGCATAAGCGGCAAAGTTGCATACGTTTCTTTGAAATGATGAAATTTTAGGGTTTTAGATTGAAATTTCCAGAAAACAGTAGAGTTTCGAATGTTGAAAGGAAATTTTTTTTATCCCTTCTGATTCCACCCTTAAAATAAAAATTTTTCCTTTAAATGTAGTTTTCTATTCGTTTTTTTTATAAAAATCACTGCCCACCCTTAAAATAATGCAGAAAGTGCTTCACAATCCAGTTCAATTCATTTCAATTTAACGTGTAACAACTGCAGGCGTTAGCAACAGTCTTTTTTAGTCTTCAAACAAAATTGTATTCGAAAAATAAATATGAAAAAATTTTTGAAAAAACAGACGTGAAATAATCTCCAAGTGAATTAAATGTGTTTGAGAACGTAAATGAAATCGAAAAGAAATTATTTAAACGGAAAAAATCATAAAAAGAAAATCATAAAAAATTTAAAAGAAAAATTCATAAAAAGAATACCATACTTCCGCTAAGGCAAAGTAAGTCGTCTAATTGTGCTGGTGAAATAAAACAATAAAAAAAATTTTAGTGACAATAAAAAATTTCTTCAAGTGACAGTTAAAAAGTCTAAAAAGTTTGTTTAAAAATTAAAAATAAATAAATAAATAAAGCGATAAAACAAAATGTATTTAATTTTGAAATACTTATTTAAAATATTTCTTTCAAATTAAATCATAAAAAAATCAAAAGACTTTTATAACTCAATATCGTATACAAATAAATAAAATTATATCGTAAATAATAAAAATAATAAATTTAAAAAAAATTTAATTGGCAAGCATATGAAGCCATTATAATGAGAAAAAAACGGAGGCTAAAATTTTGCAAAATTAAAGAGAAAATCATGTCAAATAAATTATAAAAAAGAAAAAAATTATTTTTTTATAAAATAAAAAATTCCTAAAGAAGAATTGTGCTAAAATTAAAACAAGTCAACAAAAAAAAAATAAACAAAGAAAAGCTTATTAAAAATATTGGTTATCAAACCGTGAATGAATTTCGATAATTTTGTAAAATATTGAAAACCTTATCAAAACGTCAGTGAACTTCGATAATTTTGTAAAAGATTAAAGAGAAATAGAATCATGTTTTCTTTAATCTATTGCACAAAGTGTTGAAATTGTTGTATGATTCGTTAAATGTAATAAGGCTGAGTATATTTAGGAAAAAATCAGGGAAATAACCTGCTTCTTTTCAATTAAAAAAAAATTACAGAATAAATCAGTATTTAAAGAATATTTTGAAATCTGTAGAGTTTTAAAATTTTTTGAATCTGGCAATAAATTTTATAAAAAAAAAAATTTAATTATTTTTGTGAAATAAAAAAAATAATTTTCCCAAATCAATACTTCGTGATTTCTTCCTCAATTATGGGCATATTTACGTTTTGCTCAAATTGATTAATGAATTAATGAGCAAAAGCCGCTATAATCTAGTAGGCAGTGTGTTGGCTTATTAGACATGAGGCTCGGTTCAAGCCCTAGATCAGACATCTCCTACAAAACGAAATATGAAAACAAATATTTCTTGGACGTCTTCCTCTGAGCAGTTTTCTGGCAAAAACTCTGAGAATAAATTCAAATTGCCATGAAAAGTTTCTCAGAAAAAATCGGCCGTTCAGAGTCGATTTTAAACTGTAAGACCCGCCACTAATGTATAAAATTAACACACACTACATACGTGGTGTGAGAAACTACGTCATTATCGTGACTGTAGGAAGAAACTGTATTATCTATGTATGTGTGCATGGCCTTAAATTTTATTTGAAAGAATTCAGTCAACTAAGATAGAAAGTGTGAAATTGTACTGGCACAGCTCCTGCTAAAATTCGAGGGAACGCCAAGTAAAGGGTCCGCCAAATAACTTTTTTTTTTAAAATGCTTTAAAAACGAAACTACTGAATATTTTCTCAAATTTCTTTTTTTATTTGAAAGTACAATCCTTCCGGTTAATAATGGAAAATAATTTCATTCAAATGGCTGCCTCGGCTGGCCATGCAGTAGCCTACACGATCGGTCCAATTTTTAAGCACATTATCGATTGTGTGCAGCTGTATTTCACCAATGGCTTCACGAATATTGTCCTTTAAAGCGTCAATTGTTTCTGGCTTGCCGGCGTAACACTTATCTTTGACGGCATCTCACAAATAATAGTCCAACGGTGTCAAATCGCAGCTCCGAGGTGGCCAAACGACATCAGCTCTGCCTCGTGACTCGTTTTGGGTGCGTCGGCTTTTCAATGTATGCGTGTGGGTTTTCTGTGCCCCAAATGTGACAATTTTGCTTGTTTACACACCCGCCAAGATCAAAATGCGCTTCATCTGAAAAGATGATTTTTTCTTTGCCAAAATCGGCATCTTTTGTAAGTCGATCGCAGGCCCACTTAGCGAAGCGAAAAGGCATTGGATGGTCAATTGGCTTCAACTCCTAAACCAATTGGACTTTGTATGGCGTCATACCAAGGTCTTTATGCAAAATTCGTCTCAATGATGTCTCCGAAATGTTCAATTGTTGAGAACGACGGTTAATTGATGTTGATGGCGCTTCATGCACACTTTCTGCCACAGCAGCAATATTCTCGGGAGTACGCACTGTTTTTGGCTTTTCACGCTTTGGTTTATCGATGAGGATGCCAGTTTCTTTCACTTTTTTTTACAAGATAACGAACATACGGAGCTGACGGTGCTTCTCTTCTTCCAAAATCCGTACGCAATTTTTGCACACATTCTGCAACATTACCATCATTTTCAAAGTAATGTCGCAATATTTCCCAGCGTTATTCAAGCGTATACACAACCATATTCGTTCAGCGGAGGGATAAAACTAATTATCTGTCAAATCAGACATGAGCTAAGTGTTAACATTCACGAAATAAGCACTGGTTGAAAAAAACGTTAGATGGCGGACCCGATATATTGGAATACTCTCTTTAGGACTGCGGCTTGTAAGAACGACTACTGATTGTAGTGCGATTAAAGAAAGGGAGGACAATCAGTTCTCTCCTTATCTATATTGTTAGTCCAGCAGAGTCTAGCATTATTGCACGTACCTATGACCTCCTTGAGAACGTCTAAAAAATACCTGCTTTAACTAAGGCAATCTTAATACCTATGCCCTGAAGTATGGCTTAGATTGCAAGCTCTCCATCAGCCCAGTCCGGTTCACCAGCAGTGCAATTATTCTGGCGATCACTGAAGACTTAACTTTGAATTATCCGAAATCTTCATCGTCAGAAAAAAATAAATTAAATAAATTAAAAGTTTTTAAAAACCAAAATTATTTCTATTATAGGAAAACATGCATACAAAGTCAATGTATGTATGTATATACCCGTACATATCTGAGTTCAAAAATAAAACAATTAACAAAAAATTTATTGGAAATTAAAAGCTGGTGTCCCTCATCTTCATTTATTAATTTTTTTTCCAAAAATGGAGAAATTTTATATCATTTTCAGGAAAAAATTGTTTAAGGTTGAAGCAATCTATCCCAGTGTTGTTTATTGATACATAAGCGCAGCAATAATATTCCATCATCTCAATCTGTGGCTGATGTAAATAATAAGGAGTCAGAAGCTCATTCTGAGCATGAAAATTCTGTGTAATGTTGATAGAACCGACACACTTTTCAGTTCATTCAGTTCTTTCTTAAGACCTTATCATCTGATGTTACTATTCACAGCATTTGTAACCCACCGAGAATGGAATACAACTCTTAAGTGTGGGTCGAGGGAACTTTTCCCTAAAATCATATATTCCTACGTAAAGTTCGTCTTTCTCGGCCAGCACATGCGTATGTGGTCAACTGACTAGTGGATCGCACACTGCAGTACAGTAAAAATACGTTTTTTAGTCGGACTATCCGTATGTGGAACTCAATTCCTGCTGAGGTCTTTCCGGTTACTTATGGTATAAAAATATACAAGCCTAGTGTCCATAAACACTGTTCTCTCTTTCCTTCTTCCCATAATATATTTTCATAGTTCCAAACACAATACAACCCATCCCCTGAGTGTTAGGTTAGGTTGGAGGACATCCCCTGAGTGTTGGTCGTACGAAAAAAAATAACGACTCTTGCCTTTGTTCTTTCGATGGTAATATTAGAAGCTACATTTTTAATTTTTAAAAATCGTTAAAATAAGAGCATAAATCGTCAAACTGTCAAAATGATATTTTTGGAGCCCATAATCGTCAAAATGACGATAAATTGTCAAATCTGGCAGCTATGATTGTGACTAATACATGCCTCTGTAGGCGAGAGACTTCATATATTATTTCAGATTACAATTGTACTTTTTCATGATTTGACACCAGGTTCCTTAGGTAAACCAAAAAAAAAAACTTAAATTAAGTTTTTCAAATAATTTTTCAAAAGAAAAAATTACAAGAAAAAAAAGCTAAGAGATAGCCGAAGTTAAAGAAAAGCGCTGTAAATTGTCTTGAGAACCGTAAAAAAAATTTTAAAATTTAAAAAATTGGGTTTTTTTGTGTGAAAAAAATTAATAAAAATTAGAAAAATTAATTACAGTTTAAATTTTTAATTAAAAAAAAAAATTCATAACAAATATTAAAAATTAATTTTTTTTTAATATTTTTTTAATTATTTTTTTTTTTTTAATAATTTTCTTAAGCCATTATTAATTTCCTTGGAAAAATTGTAATTATAAATAAAAATAAAAATAAAAATTGCCAACAATAAACAAAATTTCATAGAATTTAAAAAATTAATTAAAAACCAATAATGCCAACAAAAAAGAAAAATAATTTTTTTTGCCTTAATGACGAATTGATTATCTAAGTTGCGTTGTTTTTTTTTTTTTGTATTTCAATAAATTTAAAAAGAATTATTTTTATTAATAATAAAAAAGGAATTGATTATGATTTATAAAGTTTTAAGTGTCAAAAAACCAGTTTCAACTAAAAAAAAAAACAAACTAGTTTTGTGGATTACTTAAGCGATAAGTATGCTATTCGAGTATTAAAATTTTAAAAAGATAGCGGGCGACATTATGATAGTTTTTTTTTCTTAAATTTTTTGTTTAAATTAACATTTAATTTGTTTGTATAAACAAATGAAAAAAGTAGAAATCTGTTGAAATATTTTAAAAATCGTGATCATGATTTTCAAGTGTATGCCGAAACCGAGCGTTAAAGTTTTAGCAAATAGAAGTAATAGCGGCATTAAAAAGCCTTAATTACGCCGATTAAAGTAGTTGAGTAGTCTTCTCACATGCCTAGAAGTGGAGGTTCTAGTTCTTGTAAAATAATAAAATAGGTTCTCAGTATTCCAAGTTTGTCAACTAATTAGGGCAAACCACCCGCCATATACACATAGCCACAGAAGTATACATACGGAAATCTTTGTAATTGTCTGACAACTTTCCTCGATTTTAAGACGGTCTTTTGCTTTGGTTCAGAAATTTGTGAAATTTGTAAATCGGATGCATACCTTTGTGGGCCTGTGCAGGGCCATAATTCAGTTCAATTTCAGAAATTTTTTAACCAATGCAAAAGACGTTCTTAACATCAAGGAAACTATAAAGATTTTCAACGAAAACGGATTGGTTAAAAAATTTCTGAAATTTGTTAACCGTATGTCTACTTTAGTAACTGTGTGTATCTTATTGAGAAAAAATTCAAAAAATTAATTTCCATAGTCGCCGTAGTCTAGTAGGTAGTGTGTTGGCTTATTGGACGTGAGGCCACAGTTCAAACCGCCATTCAGACATCTCAGCAGATTTCTGACAAAAACTCTGCGAGTAAAATAAAATATCAGTCACTCATGTAAAAAATTAACTCACACAACGTGGATGGTATGAAAAGCTCGGGCGTAATCCTGCCTATAGGCCACTATAGCATATATGCAACGCTACGCACTCGTATATGTATGTCTGACCCTTCTTGAAACTTTCTCTATATTAGCAATCCAGATATTTTGCCTCTGTTCACCATAAGATTACTTTACACAGGCACCGAATAAACAATAGTCCCCACCACTCATGTATAAAAAATTAACGCACACAACATAAGTGGTGTGAGAAACTAGGTCGTAATCCTGACTGAAGTGGTGTAATGACCAACTTTGTATGTAATTTCTGTAATTAGCGAAGTGCCCTTAATCTCGTAGATAGTGCGACCCTTTTAGCATTCTTCTGACAAAAACTCTGAGAATAAGATAAAATTACCATGAAAAGTTTCACAAAAAGAGTTGACATTGAACAATAGGTTACGAATTTCATGGATAAAATTTACACTAACACAAGTGGTGCATTAAGACCTTTTAAACACTATGCAAGTGAAGTCGTTTTTTTTTTCGAACGTCCCCGGCCTCACACTAACCCACCCTCTCCCGACCGCGGAGGGCTCGTCCCCATTACGTAGGGACACGTACACACTACAGTCCGGACTGTAGCGGGTAAGGGAAAAGTAATGGCAACGAGAACATAAATCAGCTACAGAACTTAATCACAAGCTGAATAAAGTAACACTACAATTAAAATCAATAAAATCATAATATAAGTTAAAATCGTTACATAAAGTTCTAACGTTGGAAGTTTTATCAAACCTAATCTAGCCTCAAATGACGGAAACCCATTGGCACAATCCCTTCATAAGTCACGTAAACAGAATAATACAAACTGCTTCTGCACAGACTCTATTGAATATAATAATTTAAGGTCGTCCGCATACATCAGAATATTACAATCAGAAATAGCACAAGGAAGATCATTAAGAAACAATAAAAATAGTAAAGGACCCAAACGGCTACCCTGGGAAACACCAGAATTAAAATATACAGTCTTAGACAATACATTCCTAAACAATACCCTATAAGTCCTAAGGGAGAGATAGGAGTCTAGCCAACGATGAATAATATCAGAAATACCGATTAATGAAAGTTTAAGAAGCAAAATCCCTTGATCAACCCTATCAAAAGCTTTACTGAAATCAGTATAAATTACATCAGTCCGAGCTCTGGTAAGAAAACTCCTGAAAACATGAGTAGTAAATTCAAGAAGATTAGTAACAGTCGACCTACCTTTTAAAAAAACCATGCTGGAAAGGGGATATTCAAAACTTCTTTTTACCCTCTTGCCGTTTGTTGCATTTATTATTCCGCTTTTATATCGAGGCTGCCTCTGTTGTGACTACCGCCAGATTGCTTTTCTAGCAAACTTTAGTCATTTTAGAGAATTAAAACAACAGATTCGTGACATGTTGCAATGCCAAAAGTGCTCAGTAAAATGTATTATTTGAGCATGAATGGAAAAAATAAAAGAATAACGCTGGTAAATCATTGAATTTGATTATGAAAATTCATGTATTTCGATCCGGTATGCCAATTAACAGAGGTTCCACTGTGCTCCAAACGATGCATTGTTTAGTGTAGTTCGGGAGCTGCTGACATCTCATAGTAACGTTATTGAAGAATCACGGCACCATTCAATGCTTTCTGACTTTTTTTTTGCCTAAAATGGCAGAAATAACCTGGGTAGACGCGGCTTTAAAATGAAGATAAAACACGCCAGATGGCATACGATACCATGAACCTATTGAGAGACGAGTTTAGTTAGCAATTAATCTCATATTTTGGAACAGGGCACTGGCCACCAATCATTTAAACGTACAACAATATTCTTTGTGGGGTCAAGTCTCTCTGGTTGGTTAACCAAAATTCCAATCCTTGAACAGCCACCATGAAATCGGCATAGCGTAGAAGCTGGTGTGTCAACTTAATAGACGCTATGCCGTAGTTCAAAACCCATCTCAAGCATCTCAAACAATGCGAAAAATGTAATAAAAATGATTTCTTTGGACGACTTCCTCCTAGCAGTCTTCTGATAAAAACTCGGAGAATAAAATAAATTTGCCATGAAAAGTTTCTCAAATAATCTCCTGGTTCGGATTCGACAGTAGGTTCCGCCTTTCATGAATAAAATTAACACAAGCAAAATGCATGGTGTAATCTTGACTAAAAGATTGTAAGCCATTGATGACAATTTTTTATCAACATTGAAGCGTACTTATGCAATTTTCGGAAACAATATTTAGAAAGCAAAAAATCTGTTACTCATAACACGCTCTTAGTAAATATTTCATACACTTTGAAGATTTTCTGTGACTTTTTTATTTTTTTTTTTTTTAAACTCCATAACTGTTGCTATAATTTACATACACATACATAATTGATTATTGCAAGCCTTCTGTCAGGATTACGACCTAGCTTCTCACACCACTTATATTGTGTTCGTTAATTTTATACATGAGTGGCTGGAGCTACATTTTAAAGTCGACTTCGAAAGACACGTTCTTTTGAGAAACTTTTCATGGCAAATTTTTTATTTACTCTCAGAGTTTTTGCCAGAAATCTGCTGAGGCGAAGTTAACGAAGAAATATTTTTTCATATTTCGTTTCATTCGATATGTCTGACATGGTGTTTGATGCGTGGTGGCCTCACGTCTAATAAGCCAACACAATATTTACTAGACTACGGCCGACCTTATGACAGTGATTCAGTCACTACCAGCAGGAACATTCATGTCATAGGGCTCTGACCAGGAGCTTAAATTACTGCCAAATAGATATTAACCTCTATTTCAATGTGACGTGAGTGTCAGTGGTTTAGTCTGTTCGTAACTCTAAAATTCAGAAGGCTCTGTACTGAGAGGAAGTCACCGTTAAAATATTTTTTCAAATTTCGTTTTGTTGGAGACGTCTGACCTAGGGTTTGAACCAAGGCCTCACGTCTAATCAGCCAACTGTCTACCTACTCAAACTATGGCCACTACAGATTCCAGCAGATACAGCATCTTGATATTTCTGCAACACAGGATTGACTGTTGTTATGTAGGATTACTAAGGTGCAGCAACTAAATAATATTTTAAGCGGCGCTCAATGTCTGTTGTGTAGTGTAAGGTTAAGTAACGCATAGCACTCGATAAGTCCCTATGGTTTTTTTTGCTGAAGTACAATAGCATCGCAAAGCTTTCAATTACGTGTTCTGGCTATTCGCTGCCCTAAGGACAGTGTGTACAAATTAGGGTTGAAACGATTTCTATTCTGCACAAGGTTTTCTTGAGCCCACAGTGACCGGTTATTATTGCACAGTTATTCCATGATAGCCTCAAGTCTCAAATCTCTTTCCACTATAATTGTCTAGTAAAACTTCAGATTGTCTTAAACCACCCAACTTTATTAAGAATAATTTCCGACTCCCTTTAACTTCTTTTTCGACAAAATTACGCTGCCGAAAACTTCTTCCAATTCCACAGATATTCTCAGGTAGCATCTTATCAGCCTATCTCTCCTCTCTTGATAACTTAAATACATACATAGGTTAGGTTAGGTTAGAGGACGTGTACTTGTCAATTAAGAAAAGTACAGTACCCGGAGGTCGAATTGACCCATTGTACAACGTCCTTGTTTCTCACACCACTTATGTTGTGTGTGTTAATTTTCTACATGAGTGGTGGCACCTACAGTTTAAAGTCGACTCCGAACGACAGATTTTTGAAAAACTTTTCTTGGCAATTTTATTTACTCTCAGAGTACTTTCTCCCACCGCTTATGTTGTGTGTGTGTTAATTTCATCCACGAGTGGTGAGACCTACAGGTTTAAAGTCGACTCCGAACGCTTGTATTTTAGTGAAAGAATTCTTCTAATTTGTTGATTTAAGTTCTTAAAAACTAAGGCATTAAATTATATAATTTTAAAATTTTATTGTGCCGTAATTTTTATTAAAAAAATTTTCTTTTTTCCTTTCATGGCATTCTAACTGCTTAGACTTAATTTTCCATTGTTTTGTTAAACGAAATAAATTTTTTTTTTAAGATTTTCATTTAAATTTTCTAAAAGATTAATTGTTGTTATTGTTATTGTTAAAGTAAAGTTTAGTAATTCTTTGTTATTCATAAAACTACTTTAAATTTACAGTTATTTTAGACAAAAAAAAAAAAAAAAAAAAAACAGAACACAATCAATTTAAAAACCAAAATCATTAGAGGCCAGTTTTATTTCGTATTGAAGCTTCATTTTAATGGTGGTAAGCACCATAAAAAGAAAGAAATTATAGAAGAAGAAGAAGATATTTTTCTTCTTGATATCCATTTGTTAAGAATACAAAAGAATGAAGACAAGAAATAATTTAAATAAGAAAAAAAAAACAAAAAAAAAAAACAGTGCTGGTAGGCTTAGTTAATGAATTAAAGGTGAGGTGATAAAAACTGGTTTAATTGGTTGCTTAAAACGAAAGTAAATTTAATTTAATTTCGAGCTCTCGCTACACTGCAAGAAATCATTTCTTTCTTTTCATACTCATTTCTCCTTTCATTTTCTTGTGTGTTTTTTCCAGCTATTCAGTCACATCTTAATGGTTCTGGTCACACTCCAGCAGCGAATAATGCCACAAATCATAATGCGCATCATTATAATAACAAATCGCATGGCAACCCGGGTTGTGTAAGTGCTAATAATACCTCAACAACAAATCCTGTTTTTTATTTAATGGCTAGTAATGGTAATACTGGTGCTGTAGGTGGCACTGCTGGTGTTGTCGGTAACAATGCCATAAGCTCGTCAAACGTCACCACGACCAGCAAACATACGGCAGGACCCTATTTGGGACCGCACGCCCATCATCCACACTCACAGCGTGGTCTCCATCATTTGGCCGAGGGTCGTAAGGCGAAATTAAGACGCTTCAATTCACATGATACCAGTTCGAATATGTTTTCGGTGGCAGACTTTGAAAATGCCCGCCTGGCAAGACGTAATGAAATCGAATTGAAACAAAGACTGGCACGACGTATGCGTCATGGTTATAATGGCGTTACAGGTAATGGCCTATTGACGGGACAACCCTGTGGCCAGGGTCTTTTAACCGGCAGTATGGGTGATTATTCCACAGGCGATAGTAAAGCTTCGAAAAATAGCAATGAGGTAAGTAAGGCCCAGGAAAAGAAAAGTCCTTCAAGTTTTTAATTTTCCTTCTATTCTTTACAGTCACAAAATGAACCTCTTCAGGTGGAAGAATTCCTGGAACGCTATTCTTTACCTCGTGTGGTGCGCATTTCCTATAAAACTTTGTTTTCAAATGAAACGCTCCAGTCCTCTTCGTCCAATACATCAACAAACACCACCACATCAAATTCTTCGTCGAGTGCTAAACATGTTACAGGCGTTCCTTCAGGCGATACAAATATGCTCAGTTCAAATTCGAATAGCAATACGGGTACAGCATCTTCGACTGCCTCTTCGGGCTTGGGTGTTGCCCATAACACCACGACATCTCAAACCCTAGGCAGTAATAGCAGCAATAATAGTGCGGCTAATAAATCAGTAACCAACGATGGCAATCATACGACAAACGATAGCAACAATCACAACAATGGCGGCAATCATGCTGATGAGGAACAGGGTGAACTATTTTTATTGTATCGATTGGTGCGTCAACGTCACATTTATCACGGCCATAATTCAAAATCGACAGCGGCTAATCGGAAAAAAGGTGTCATGATACCCCAAGAATTTCCAGGTAAGTGCCAGACTAAATTTTTCGTTATTCTTTTCTGAAGAGAAATACAAATTCCCAAAAATAAAATACAAAACGTCCAAAAATAATCCAGGGAGAATGCTAAAAATTTTATTAACTCTTCAATTCTTTCTAAGGTATATGCTTCGAAGATATAATCAAATTTATTTCCATAAAATTTTGCAAAAAAAATTTCCGCATAGGGTTGCCAATGTTGGAAATTTTGTATAAAATATTAAATTTAAAAAAATTGGTTTTAAATATAATATTCTAGCAAGTTTTGCGGATAAAATGAGAAATTTAGAAATTCCCAAAATCTCTTTGAAAAATTCCAAAATCCCCTAAACGGGAAAAGAAAAAATCATTTCGCACACATATAATCACATTACTTTTAAATATAATATTCTTGCAAATTTGGAGAATGAGAAATTTGGAAATTCCCAAAATCTTTTTAAAAAATTCCAAAATTTCCTAAACGAAAAAAGTTGAAAAAACACTTCACACACATATAAGCAAATCACTTGAAATACAATATTCTTGCAAGCTTAATTAAAACAATCAGAAATTTAGAAATTCCCAAAATCTCTTTGAAAAATTCCAAAATCCCCTAAACGGGAAAAGAAAAAAAATCACTTCACACACATATAACTACACTACTTTTAAATATAATATTCTTGCAAGCTTGGTAAAAAAAATGAGAAATTTTGAAATTCCCAAAATCTTTTTAAAAAATTCAAAAATTCCCTAAACGGGAAAAGTTTCAAAATCACTTCACACACATATTATTACATTGCTTTTAAATAAAATATTCTTGCAAGCTTGGTAAAAAAAATGAGAAATTTAGAAATTCCCAAAATCTATTTAAAAAATTCCAAAATTCCTTTAACGGGAAAAGTTGCAAAAACACTTAACACACATATAATTACACTACTTTTGAATAAAATATTCTTGCAAGCTTGGTAAAAAAAAAATTAATTTAGAAATTCCCAAAATCTCTTTAAAAAATTCCAAAATTCCCTAAACGGGAAAAATTTCAAAATCACTTCACACACATATAATTACATTGCTTTTAAATAAAATATTCTTGCAAGCTGGGTAAAAAAAATTAATAATTTAGAAATCCCGAAAATCTTTTTAAAAAATTCCAAAATTCCTTAAACGGGAAAAGTTGAAAAATCACTTCACAGTGTTAAAAATTGAATATAAAAGACTTCGAAATGTTAGATTTTGAAATTCCTAAATTTTTTTCGAAAATTTCTAAAATCCCTTAAAATTTAAATACGTTAACAAATATTTGTAAAGGATTGAAATATTTAAAGCGTACTTAAGATAAACTTTAATAGTTCGTCAAGCTGTTTTTAAGGCTCTAAAAGAGCCGAGTATATCGCCATAGTGCGTTGTTGAAATCATAAACCGTTCCGTTCATAACGTTCAAAGGTCAGGCCAAAGAACAAAAACACTGTTATCATGCAACCATACCGTTCAGATAGGAGGATAAGCCCTTTTTTAGAAAAAATACTGACCAATGTTATCTTCAGATTATAATACTCATCAAACACTCATTTTTTCTAGCTTTTCTGCAAACATTTCTGGGTTCTTTTTGTCACATGTAAGATTATTTCAGTTATTGACTTGGCCACCATGTAGAAAATGAGCTTTACTGCTGAAGAAAATTTTGTTCGGATTAAACGGCATTGAAAGCCTGTTGCTCTAGCATTTAATTAGCATAACTACGGTGTTGCAAATGCTCAGAAGGCTTTAATTGTTGAGTGAGTTGAACTTTATAGGGACTGACATGCAAATTCAAAGGCAAAATATGCCATAATCAGCCTTAAGTTATTTTCAATTGTCGAACACTGAGTGAAATTCGGTTAATTTGTAAGACTTTCTCTAACAGAAACCATATTTACGGCTGTAAATGCATTACAATGCTGCCCAATTCTGAGCATATCTGTAACGCTTTTAGTTTCTTAAATTTTTTTTTACAAATTTGGCAATTTCTTTCACTGTAGCTCGGTTAGGACCGGCCTTTGTACTCAGTTTTAACTATTTCTATACATTCTTAGGTTGTTTACGATCAATATATGTACGTAACTTGGAAACCTTTCAATCAAAGAATGAAAATTCATTTGAAAGGTATTTAGCAGCTGACGATACCTTTTAATGGTTACCCTTATATACAGTGAGCATCAAAAGAAACTGTACACTATGGATAAAATTCTAACAATCATTAAACTCAACTTTTACCACTTAAGGAGGAGAGTGAACGAAAAAATGTTACAATATTTCGAACTCTTTTGTACATTTTTTTTGTTTCAATTTTAAAACCAGGCAATGAAGCAATTTCATGTATGTGAAGATAAATTCGAATTTAAAAACCCAAGACGCAATCCATAAATTTTAGCAGCGCCACATTTGGCCTTAACGGAGCAAAATTTCCTCTTAACAGAACAAAATTTGCCCTTAACAGAGCATTGTTAGCTATTTAACAGTATCCATCTGAGGAAGCTCACTTGTTTAGGAACTAATTTTAGGAAATACTGTACAGCTATGAGTACGATACTATATGCAAAGGAAGGTTCCAAGGCCTCTTAATATAATCAGAAACATCGCCACATATAAAGTGATTTGCTATTGCGAAAACTGGCTTTGAAAATATCAATTTTTTGCATGAAAATTCTATAGAAAGTCCTCTTTCGAACCGTGGTAGTGCGATGGCTGAAATAATTTTGAGAGTTAAGATTTTGAATTTTGAAAAAATCGATTTTTGGCCAAAAATATATGAAAATTTTCTAGAAGATCAGTGGCTTTTTTGGAACTTATAAGAAATAGTACACCTTACAGACTATATGCAAATTGTAGCCCAGAGGGTCCTCTTTCGAATCGTGGTAGTAGTTTTGAGAGTTAAGAAAATTTCCTTCCTCCACCCCCCACCAATCATCCTTTACATTTTAACACTTTTGTTCACAAATAATAATGATCATAATGAGAATTATATTTTATGCTAATCGTCTGCAATAATTGCAAAGTAGTAGAATATTTTACTATTGCCACTGTTAAACAGTTAATAGTGCTCTGCTAATAGCAATGTTTACTTTGTTAGAAGCAAGAAGTGGCGCTGCTAAAAGTGTGGGTTTGCATCTTTGGTTTTTAAATCCGAATTTATCTTCACACACAAGAGTTTCTTTCAAATAACTGCAAAGTAGAAGACTAATTTACTATTGCCACTGTTAAACAGTTAACAGTGCTCTGTTAATAGCAAAGTTTACCTTGTTAAAGGCAAGAAGTGGCACTGCTAAAAGTGGGTTTATGTCTTTGGTTTTTAAATTCGAATTTATCTTTACACACATACTAACAATTTTAAAATAAAAATAACGGTAATTTATTTACGTATACATTTTTTAACGTATAGTTTCTTTTGATGTTCACTGTATATGCTCATACATAAGTGCTCTCGGTGCTATTTGCTTTGTTTTTAATTTGCTACTAATTTTTTTTTGTACCCGTTATTGTTTTGTATTTTGAGTGACAAAATATTTATGGGCCTGTTAATGTCATTAGCATTTATTGGCCCCGTCATTAATATTAAAAGCCGTTCTTCTTTGCTACAGTTTTCTTTTCTTTTTCTTTTTTTTTTTTTTTTGGCTACAGTGCCAAGAACAAAATAAAGCGCTTTAAAAAGGCTGCTAATAAATGCTATTAAAAGAGAGAGAGAGAGAGAGAGAAATAAAAATCATGCTGCTGGAAACAGTGTAATATTGTAAACAATTTGTAATTCTGTTATTGCTACTGCCACTGCTGATGATGCTCCTGCTCCTGCCTTTGCTATTGCCATTATGATGCTTATTTTTTATGATTATTTTTGGGGCTAAATTATGAAGGACTTGGACTTGTGTGCAAGGAAGCAAGCAAGCAATCCTGTAGTTTAAGTGTTGAGTGTTGGTTTTTATTTTGCCAAATTCCTATTACTTTATGGCCAGTAATAATGGTTATTGTCATGTGCTGTGTGCTATACTGTGATGCTGTGCTGGGGCTTATATGTTCCAAAGAGTTGTACTCACTACTCACATGGTTTGTTGTTTTTGTATAACTTTTGAGATGAGATGAGTTGGCTTTAACAAGCAGGATTAGTTTAAATTATACTTTGGTACAGAACAGCAAAAACAAAAAATAAAAAATCTTTGACTTTGATGAGTGCCAAGTTATAAATATTGTTGTTGTCGTTTAAGTCCTTTTATTATTATACCAAGTATTTCTTATTTTTCTTAGATCCCTGCCTGTGTCCTTTTTTTTGTTTTTTTTTTTTTTTTTGCTGTACATATTGTATTTAAATTATTACTGAAATGTATGTATAAAACAAATGTCAGCACTTGCTTGTATGCAGTACAAAACATTTATAAAAAAAAAATCCTTTAGTTTTTATCTTCTCTCTCTCTCTTCCTGGTTTTCCTTAGCAAAACCAGTGCCAACGCCAAAGCCAGTAAATTCTATGGCAAAAGGAGCTGTATAGTCCTGGTCTTTTTTGTCTCTACAATATATCTGTAAGACACCATCATAATAACAATCCTTTTGTTGAAATATAATAAAGATTATGGCAACACACACACACACAGGACACAAAAAGGGATCATGTATTAAATAAATGCTCAAGGCTATATCATCATATTGTTTGTAACAGATAGAGAGAGAGAGAGAGAGAGAGAGAGTGTGTGTTACAGAGAATTATAAATAAAAGTTAATTGAAATATTATAAATATTTTAATTTACTTTATAATACAATAATAACAATCATACAATAGACCTGCTGCTGTTAAGCCTTAAAAATATAAAGTAAGAGTATGAAACCAATGAGTTGCCATAACATAAACCTGAGGCACACATTCAAACAAATTTATTTTCAAAAAGAAAAAATAAATTTTTAAATCTCTTTAATTTTGTTTTAATTTAATAAATTTAAATAATTCTTTAATAAATTTAAACCTTGAAAAATATTACCAAACCTTCCACAACATAAGAATCCCAAATTTTATAGCCTTTGAATACCTTTTTAAACCACAAAAAATTCATATTTTATTGCAAAGTAGTTAAAATGAATCAAAACCCTACCACGAAAGCCTTTTTATACATTTCAAAAACTTATTTTCCAAATTCCCAAAATGTTTTTCAAAATCCCCAAATATGTATTTCGTAGAAAACATATTGGAAAGTACCTCAAATACACTAAAAAGCTTATGTAACTAAATCCAATGATTTTCTAGGCTGCTGTAATGTTTTTAAAAAATTCCCAAAAAAATTTTGAAAATCCCCAAAAAATTTTTGACTAATGATTTTTATGTAAAATGCATTAAAAGTAAAAGATTTCAAATTAAAAACCTACTAAAAACTCTTTTTATACATCTCAAAAACTTATTTTCCAAATTCCCAAATTTTTTTCAAAATCCCCAAGTCTATATACAGTGTAATACGAATTGGAAAGTACCTTAAATATACTAAAAAGCTTATGTAACTATTACCAATGATTTTCTAAGCTATTATAATGTTTTTAAAACATTCCAAAATTTTTTTTCAAAATCCCCAAATTTATATTCATTAGAAAACATATTAGTAAGTAAGCCAAATGTTCCAAACTACTTATATAAAGAACTCTCTTAAACATCTAAATGGTTTTAACATTTTAAAAAAAATTCCCAAATATTTTTTAAAATCCCCAAATATATACATACATATGTACACACATATTCGTTATAAAACAAATTGGAAAGTAACACAAATATACTAAAAAGCTTATGTAACTAACTCTAATAATTATCTAAGCTGTTACCATGTTATCAAAAAATTCCCAAAAATTTTTTTCAAAATCCCCTAATTTATATTCATTAGAAAAAAAATTAGAAAGTAAGCCAAATGTCCTAAAACACTTATATAAAGACCTCTCTTAATTCTCTAAATAGTTTTACCATTTTAAAAAATTCCCAAAATTTTTTTCAAAATCCCCAATCTATATACAGTAAAAAACAAATTGGAAAGTAACACAAATATACTAAAAAGCTTATGCAACTAACTCTAATGATTTTCTAAGTTGTTACCATGTTATCAAAAAATTCCCAAATTTTTTTTTCAAAATCCCCAAATTTATATTCATTAGAAAACCAAATTAGTAAGTAAATACAAATGTTCCAAACTACTTATATAAAGAACTCTCTTAATCATCTAAATGGTTTTAAATACATATTCATTATAAAACAAATTGGAAGGTAACACAAATTTACTAAAAAGCTTATGCAACTAACTATAAGGATTTTCTAAGCTGCTATAATGTTTTTAAAACATTCCCAAAAAATTATTAGAAAATCCCCAAACGAATATTTATTAGAAAACAAATTAGTAAGTAAATCCAAATGTTCGAAACTACTTATATTAAGAATTCTCATGACAATTTAAAAATTCTTATAACATTTTAAAAAAGTTCCCAAATTTTTTTTGAAAATCCCCAAAAAAAATTTGACCAGTGATTTTTATCCAAAAAACATTAAAAAATAAATATTACATTATTAAATACATATATAAGTCCAATAAATCTATTTGCTTTTGTTTATAATACACTTAAAAAATTCCTAAAAATAATTATAGAAAATCACAAAAATTTCGAAACCGTGTCTTTTGCTTAAAACTGATTTAAAGTTGAACATTTCATTTTCACATTTCACATGTATGTACATACAAGTACATACCTAGAAATTGTCTAGCAAGTATTTAAATTATGTTTAAAAAATTCCCAAATTTTTTTTAACAATCTCCAAAATGTTCAATCTGCGATTTTTATCTAAAAAACAATAAAAAGTAAAAATTACATTATTAAAGACATACATAAGAAAAATAAAATGCCTTACTATCGTTCAGATTATGTTTAAAAAATTCCTAAAAATTATTCGAAAATCCCAAAAGTTTCGAAACAGTGATTTCTGTTTAAAACTGTTTTAAAATCTAACATTTTAATTAATTTCCATATAAGTACCTAGAAGTTGTCTAGGAAGTATTTAAATTATGTTTAAAAAATTCCCATAAAAATTTTGAAAATCCCCAAATTTTCCAAACATTAATTCTTGTGTAAAACATTTTGAAAAGTATGTGTTATATTTAAAAATATCTGAATAAGACCAATAAATTATACTGGAGGTCTTTATCTTATATTTACAAGATACACAAAACGGATTTCGAAAATCCCCATAATCACTCTTTGCCAAAATAGAATAGAAAACTTCACAAAGTATAATTTTCTTTCACCTTCTGTTTTATATGATAATCGAGCTGCTAGACCGAAGGCCTTATAAAGGATCCGCCAAATAACTTTTTTTTGAAAATGCTTTAAAAAACGAAACTACAGAATATTTTCTCAAATTTCTTTTTTTATTTGAAAGTACAATCCTTCCGGTTAATAATGGAAAATAATTTCATTCAAATGGCAGCCTCGGCTGGCCATGCAGTAGCCTACAGGATCGGTCCAGTTTTTAAGCACATTATCGATTCTGTGCAGCTGTATTTCACCAATTATTAATTATCTTTGACGGCACCCCACAAATAATAGTCCAACGGTGTCAAATCGCAGCTCCGAGGTGGCCAAACGACATCAGCTCTGCGGCTGATAATTCGATCTTCAAAAACAGGGCTCAAAATATCGAGTGTAGCTTCGGCTGTGTGGCACGTAGGCCGTCCTGTTGATAACGATCGCCATTGACTGTAACGGCTACTCCTTGCTCATTTTCGAAGAAAAATGGCCCAATTATGCCTCTGGACCAAAATCCGCACCAAACAGTGACTCGTTTTGGGTGCGTCGGCTTTTCAATGTATGCGTGCGGATTTTCTGTACCCCAAATGCGACAATTTTGCTTGTTTGCATACCCGCCAATATCAAAATGAGCTTCATCTGAAAAGATGATTTTTTTTTTGCTAAAATCAGCATCTTCTGTAAGTCGATCGCAGGCCCACTTAGCGAAGCGAAAACACATTGGCTTCAACTCCTGAACCAATTGGACTTTGTATGGCGTCATACCAAGGTCTTTATGCAAAATTCATCTCAATGATGTCTCCGAAATGTTCAATTGTTGAGAACGACGGTGAATTGATGTTGATGGCGCTTCACGCACACTTTCTGCTACAGCAGCAATATTCTCGTGTGTACGCACTATGCTTGGCTTAAGAATAATCTCTGCAGTATTGAAGTTGTCAATGCAAGATTGCTTCGTTCTAAAGTCTGCCTGGTTAAACATCTTATCCCCCCCATTTCGTTAAGAATCCCTAATAATAACCCCTCGGTGGGTAGAAAGTCGAACTGTTTTTAATTTTCTTTTTATAAGGAAAGCTCTACCTGCTCTGTTGTTTATTATAGCGCACCTCCATTCCCTTAAACTTAATATTTTAAGATATTTCGTAATATTGCTGACATTTCAATTCGCCTTTCATTTTTTTTTTTGTTCCCTTTTTCATACGTCAGTTTTACTCCTGAACTGCTGTTTGTCATTAAAAACGAGGCAAATTGCATTTCGTTTCATTATTTTTTTCTTCCTTTTTTTTTTGTGTAACGATATGATGAAATGTTATAATGTAAGCAGCAATAGCAACAACAAAAACTGGCATTAAAAAGAAAGAAAAAAAATAATCGAAAAGCAACAGAAGCTGTTGAGAAAAAGAAAAGAAAGAAATCAAGAGTGTCATAAAAATATTTAATATGAACACAGTATACATACGTACATACACACATATGGGTTGGCAACTGTAATGTAAGAAGTAAAAATACAACAACAAAAAAAGTAAATAATCATAATAAAACAACAACAACAACAGCAACAATTTTTCATATGCTTATGTATGCTGTTGCTAAAAAGCGTAAATTTTTTTTATGAGCATATATGCATGTATGTGTGTGTATGTGTGTGTACAAGCTTACTTCCTTTTCCGTTTATTTTCTTTTCTTATTGTATTGTTGGTTTACGAATACTCAGACGCACACACACACACACACATAAAACTGTTAACATTACAGCCCAACACTTAAACAAATACTTAGTCTAACTCCGTTAGTCTTTCGCTCTCTCTCTCTCTCTCTTACACAAATACACTTAAATAATCCAAATTGTGTGTGTGGATATTTAGTGAGAACAACATGGCTACTCTTTTATGCTTTTTACAGCTCCCTGTGTGTGTGCGGATGTGTGTATATATTTTGTTTAAATTAAATTGTTATTGCATTTGCGTTAGGGATTCCTTCTTTCCCCCTCTTTTTTTTTGGGCCAATTTGTCTGTAGTTTTGGTATGCGATTATTTTTATTGTAAAACGTTATCCATTTATTGAATGCAAAAGTCATATTAAATAATGAACGCTGAACATTTCATGCCATTATCATCCGAAGTATAATGCCACACAAAATGATCGCCTTTGGATTGCTTAAAGCACATGAGTATTTCAGGCGATATATCATCAATAGCTTGATGAAGATTGATTTTCACATCCACCAACCATAGCAGATTATTCATGTGGATACAACCTTTAATGTAACTCCACAAATCCCGTGATCCTGGTGTTTAAAATATGAAATTACCAAAATGTGGTTCTTTTATGTGGATTACGGCACTGTCTGGCTATTCGAAACCACATACCCTCTCGCGTTCATAATTAAAAAAACTCGGTTGGCATACGATCGCTGAACTCTAATTTATGCCAAAAGGTTTGGAACCTTTGATCTCCACCGCAATGGACATCAGAGCCTATAAATCTGATCTTATTTGTTCTCAAAATATTCGAAAAGGTTCTAGACAATGAGAAACGGCGTAACCACTTAAGTGTTCTTGCTGGTTATGCCCCGTACACCTACGCCTAGGGTTGGTTTATTGAGTCCGTACTGAGCTCTTTGGCAGTGAACTTTGAGCAGGCTCTGGCCTACAAAATACGTATACTTTCCATTGGCCCATTGGTTTGCTGTTGTCAAAGCTCTTGCCAAACGCAGTGTCGTTGACTGTGTTGTGGAGTTTGTTCGCGACAATTTCGACCAGGAGGTGAAGCTCATAGAAGCTTCCATTGGCCATTGGTTGGCTGCTGTCACGACTCTTGGTAAACATAGTGCATTTGGCTGTGTTGTGGACTTCGATTGCGGCAATTTTGACTAGAATATGAGGCTCATACGGCAAGAGAAGTGAATTGAAAGCCTTGCGAAGGTCCTATTTGAGGTGCTGCAGTGAACGTTGATAAGATTCTGGCATACAAGCTATATTCACTAAGAGCTGCCATAATTGGTTGGCTGTTGTCAGGATTTTTTGTAAACGCTGTGTCGTTGACTACGTTATAAAGTTCGTTGCGGAGCTTTTGACCAGAAGGTGAGGTTCATACGACAAGAGAAGTGATGGAAAGCCTTGCGAAGGACCAATTTAAGGTGTTGCAGTCAACATTGATAAGGCTCTGGCATACAATCTATATTCACCAGAAGCTGCCATTGGCTATTGGTTAGCTATGATCACAGCTCTTGGCAAACGCAGTTTCGACTGTTGACTGTTGTCAGGACTTTTGGTAAACGCAGTGTCGTTGGTTGCGTTATAAAGTTCGTTACGGAACTTTTGACCAGAAGATGAGGCTAATACGGCGAGAGAAGTAAATAGAGGGCCTTTGCGAAGGACCTATTTGAGGTGCTGCAGTGAAAATTAATAAGACTCTGGCATAGAAGCTATATTCACTAAAAGTTGTCATAATTGGTTGACTGTTGTCAGGACTTTTGGTAAACGCAGTGTCGTTGACTGCGTTATAATGTTCGTTGCCGAACTTTTGATCAGAAGATAGGGTTCATACGGCAAGAGAAGTGAATGGAAAGCCTTGCGAAGGACCAATTTAAGGTGTTGCAATGAACAATGATAAGACTCTGGCATACAAGATATATGCACTAAAAGTTGCCGTAATTGGTTGACTATTGACAGGACTTTTGTTAAACGCAGTGTTGTTGACTGCGTTATAAAGTTCGTTGCGGAACTTTTGACCAGAAGATGAGGCTCTTTGCGAAGCACCTATTAGAGGTGCTGCAACAATGTAGGTTTAAAATCTTTAGCAATTTTGGTATCAGGCTTTGATCTTTACCTTCTCTCTATTAAGTGCAACTAGGCCTTAAAGCTTATAAGGGAAGATATAGTCGGCTATCCTTATACCATCTATTGAAGCAGAGAATAGAGCTAGTCTATGCACGAGCTACAAAAGCTGGTCGTACACACTTTCGATAAAGAATTGGATTTCAATATTCTGGTCCGTTGATTCAGAGCCTTCAAGTGCAGCCTTTGAAGAGGTATGTACCGATTACTATAAGACTGTGAACAGAGATCAGGCCATGGTTTACATACTAACGTTAATGCTACATTATGTATTCTTCTGAAATAATACCAACTGGAAGGCGTGTCTTATACTGAAGACAGAAAGAGCCTTCTTATGTTGCCACCAGTTAAGAAAGCTTATGAACAGAGGCCATCATTAGCTGCAACAATCAATTGTCGTTTAACAATTTTGTGGTATTTTTCATTTTGTTTTAACAAAAAGGATTTCATTTTTCCTTATGGCATTATCCTTTTTTATCCTTTAGTTTTAATAAATTCGCTTATAATGAAGCTTTTTGAAGAGTGGTTTTTTCTCTTTTTTTCTCGTACGTTTCATTTCAGTTGGCATTTATATTTGTCGTCCCTCACAGCTTAATTTTTTTTCTCCACACATTTTTTGTTTTTTTTTGTCTTCTTTTCTGTGCTGTTCTGTTGCTGTTTAATGACTTAAATGCACGCACTTATGTTTTTATCCTTTAAGTTCTTTTTCGCTCTCGTGTCTCTGGCTCTATGGCTCTGTGTATGTGCTTATGTAGAGTGTGTATTCCTTACATTTGCTTTTAATTTGTACCTGGTCCTGGTGTTTTTCTTTTTTTTCTTATTTTTTGTTTCTCTTGATGGCATGTCATTAAAAGAATGATGGGCTTTAATGCAACCAACCGTCATTTGGTACTTAAAATTTCAAAAACACACACACACACACACACTCAAAGCCACATTACGTTGAAGGTATAGAGGAGTTCTTTCTCTATATGTATGTGTGGATATCAATCGCCATCATTATGGCAAAAGTAGCTGGCTGGTTATCTTTTAAACCATTTTACGTCACTATTTTTTGTTGTTGTTGTTGTTGCCATTTACAAATTAAAAGCGAAAAGCATGGCAGACAAAATGCCCAATTAAAGCGAGATTTCAAACGAGCAAAAAAAACTGATTTTAACTGGAAAAGTTATTCAATTTTTCAGAGATTTTTGAAAAAGCAATGAAGCAAGGGGAGGGATACACAGGTTGCATCATGTACCCTACCGTATCCCAACTTAATTTAGTCAAATATGAACTTTAGTTTACGACACTTCGTACAAATTTTTTAAATCCTTTAAATGCAGTTTTTAAAGCCTATTTTAAGGCAACAAATATTTTTCTTTGCACATAATTGGCAATTTCAGAGATTTTTTAAAAGCAATGAAGCAAATGGAGAGATGTGCGGACTGTACCTCGTACCCTGTCGTATAGCAACATAAATTATGTGCTCACCTAGTCAAATGTCAATTGTAGTTTACGACACTTCGTACAAATTTTTGAAATCCTTTGAATGCAGTTTTTAAAGCCTATTTTAAGGCAAAAAATATTTTTCTTTGCAAATAATAACGGTTTTAAAATGTTTTCGAGCTGGCAATTTCAAAGATTTTTTAAAAGCAATGAAGCACAAGAAGAGAAATACACAGACTGTACCAAGTACCTTATCGTATAGCAACTTCAACTAGTCAAATATGAACTTCAGTTTGCTACATCTTGTCCAAGTAAATGAAATCCTTTTAATTCTATTTTTAAAGCATATTTTAAGGCAAAAAATAATTTTCTTTGAAAATAATAAAGACTTTGTAAGATTTTCGATTTGGCAATGCCTATAGCCTTTTTCAACATTATTTTTAATTCCAATTAATTTCCATTTCAACTGAATTTCTCGCTTTAAAATACTCCACCAAATTTAAAGCATATTTTAAGGCAAAAAATAATTTTCTTTGAAAATAATAAAAATTTTGAAAGGTTTTCGATGTGGCAACGCCTTTAAAACCTTTCAAACTAATTTTTAATTCCAATTAATTTCCATTTCAACTGAATTTCTCGCTTTAAAATTCTCCACCAAATTTAAAGCATATTTTAAGGCAAAAAATAATTTTCTTTGCAAATAATAAAGATTTTGAGAGTTTTTCGATTTGGCAACGCCTTTAAAACCTTTTCAACTTCATTTTTAATTCCAATTAATTTCCATTTCAACTGAATTTCTCGCTTTAAAATTCTCTACCAAAAAAAAAAAAATTTTTTTTGGGGTTTTGTAATATGAAACCATCAAACCATCGTCATTAGAATAGTTTCGTTGAAATATTTTCCAAATTATTCATTTAATATGTAAATGCATGCAAATGTATTGGTAAACTGGACGAATTTCATATGTGTACGTAGTTTTGTTTTTTGGTCAAATTGTATTACCAATACTATTATAACCAAAACTCTACCGCATTTTACATCAAAACGTACAGAAATGTACACTGACACACACATACACTTATATAATATATAAAATAATTTTAATTAATTTAATATTTTATGTTCAACTGACATTTTGACATTTGTCAGCAGTAGTTGTAACTGTTGTTGTTGTTTTTGTTGTTGTAGTGCATAAAATATTTGTATGTTGTGTGTGATATTTTAAAACACACACACAAATACAGGCCAACATTTACAACAAGTCAGTTTGACTATCAAGTCATAACCCCATAAACATGGCTTTAAATTTGTAAATTTTTTGAAGCCTAAAAGTATACTACATTTTCTTTTTAAAAGCTATAATTTTTTAATTAGAAAAACTACAATAATATGGACACGATTCGCTTAATATTGATCACTGTTCCTTTGTCTCATATTTCATTCCTGGTTAGTAAGCCAAGTTTTGCAAGCCTAAAAGTATGCTACACTTTCTCTCTAAAAGCTATAATAATTTTTTAGCAAAACCACGAGAATAGAGAAACGTTTCCCTTAATCCTGGTTACTTTTTAATGATCCTTTGTCTCATATTTGATCCCTAGTTAGTAAGCCCAGTTTTGTAAGCCAGAAAGTAGACAACGTTTTCTATAATTTTTTATTTAAAAAAACTACGACAATAGGGCAGGATTCCCTTAATCTTGAACACTGTTCTTATTGTTCCTTTGTCTCATATTTCATTCTTGGTTAGTAAGCCAAGTCTTGTTAGCCTAAAGGTACGCTACACTTTCTCTTTAAAAGCTATAAAATTTTGTTTAGCAAAAACCACGAGAATATGGGCACGTTTCCCTTAATCTTGGGTACTTTTCTTACTGTTCCCTTGTCTCATATTTCATTCCTAGTTAGTAAGCCCAGTTTTGTAAGCCAGAAAGTAGGCAACATTTTATATAATTTTTTATTTAGAGAAACCACGAGAATAGAGAAACGTTTCCCTTAATCCTGGTGACTTTTTTAATGATCCTTTGTCTCATATTTGATCCCTAGTTAGTAAGCCCAGTTTTGTAAGCCAGAAAGTAGGCAACACTTTATATAATTTTTTACTTAGGAAAACCATAACAATAGGGAGGGATTCCCTTAATCTTGGTCACTTTTCTTACCGTTTCTTTGCGTCGAATTTCATCCCTAGTTAGTACGCCCAGTTTTGTAAGCCAGAAAGTAGGCAACACTTTCTATAATTTTTTATTTAAAAAATATACGACAATAGGGACACGATTTTCTCAATCCTGGTCACTGCTCTTACTATATTTTTTGTCTCATATCTTATCCCTGCTTACGAGTCACGAATTTTTTCAAACCATGGCCATTGCAATATTTGCCGTATCCATCTTACAACAACAAAACAAATTCACAATTTTTTAAGATCCGGAAGTGTTCTGAAGTGGAGTGTAATCCAGAATTTCTTCTTATTTTTATTATTATTTCCGCTATTATACGGCCATCAGTCCTTAGGTTATCGCCATAGCATATCTAACATTTCGATTGCTCTGGTAACCTGCCTAACGCTTGACATGGAGTCAGATGTCCTCCTCATTTCCAGAGTATTTGTTCTGATGCGTAATCCAGATCTTCTTATTTTTATTATTGTTTTCGCTATAACACTCCAAGACATTACGATCTATTATACGGCCGTCCAGCCTCAGGGCTTCCCCCATAATATACCTTCCTTTTCAATTACTCTGGTAACCTGCCTAGCGCTTGATATGTAGCCAGATGCCTACTTCTTTTCTAAGGTGAATGTTCTGATGATCGATTTTCCTTGTCATAGAATCAATATATTCAGCTTGAGGCGATATCGATCTCCTTTGAACAAATGGTTGTTTAGTCTACAATCTAGTACAGGGTCACCATGTTTCTCAAACAAAGAGAATTAGAGTTTGCAGAGATTAACATAAATCTTCGACACTGAATTTATTGGTTGGCTGGACTTTAAACACTATTTCTCATCATTTAGGTTGTTGTCTGTGCTCATCGTTAGTATTGATTCCGGCAATAATAAGCTCATTCTATGGATTTTTCTTTTAACGTGGCACGTGTTGACCTAAATTTGAGTGCTGAGGTTGGTAAACTTTTAAAAAAATTCTGCGTATTTGAGCTAAAATAACGGCTTTAAAGACTTTCGCTGTGCGAATTCAGTGCATTTACGCATATTTAGGCTGCCTTCCAAAATGTTAGTTGCTTTGTATTTGAACTAAGTATCGTGTTTCATAATGCCGCTGTACAAAATATATACAATGTTGTATTCTATTTCAAAACGTCGTCAATGTTGTATTTTTAACACAGTCAAAAAGCAATCAGGCATCGTATTTATAGTTGATGCATTGTTTGGTTGCTTTGTATATCTACATAGTAGTGCAGTAGTAGAATTGCATACAAACTTTGTATTGATACATTTTGGAAGGCAGCCTTACTGTCCATAACGCAGTCAGTAGATCTCTTGATAGTATAACTACGAATCATGAGAATCTCTGGAGGATATAGCAAGACATACGACGGGTATCTTTTTACGGGTTATTGGATACGGGGACATTGAAGGGGAATAATAGGAGATCATGGTGTATCTCTTGGAAAAACATCATAATTTTTCTTTCGTTTTTTCGTTAAATTCTCTCCCAAAATGTTCACTGGGTAGCAGCACACTTTTACACTAAATCTATACATACATATTTCAACCATCCAACCAACACTTTTACAAAGTATTTGTGCTTGTATTTGTGTTGGTGTTTCATTCCATATATCGTATAATTAATTATGCATTTACAAAATCTGACACAATGAAGAACAAAAACAAAAACAAAAAAAGATGAATATGAGTACGAAATATAAAAGAAGACAAAACTTAAATAAAATTTACGAAAAACAAAAACAAATGAATTTAAATGAAAAAAAAAAACAAAATTGTGATTTATGATTTATGATTGCACAAATATTTAATTTATTTGTTAAAAAAGAAGAAGAAAAACAAACTCATACATATCAAACCAATTGCATACGAGAGAGACAGAGAGAGAGAGAGTGTGTGTGTTTGCAAAAAAAAGTGTAAAAACCAAGAGAATTATTTGTTTATTGTATTGTTGTTACATATGAAATTAAAATAAATAAAATAATTTGTTTGTAAATCAAATAAAAACAAAATAATAATTTAAATCAATATACATATATACAGTGGTGGCCTTATAATTAGAAACGATGTTTCTGCAACAGGGTTCTCTGAAGTGACGAATCTAAGTTTAATTTGTCCCAATCTGATGGAAAAACGTATGTAAGACGTCCTCCAAACAAAACCTTTGATCCCAGGCACACAGTGAAAACTGTAAAACAAATTAACAAACATACATGTTGCTAAGTCGTTTCTAATTATAAGGCCACCACTGTATATACAACAAAAAACAGTATGTTACTATGAAAGAATTTTGAATGCATGTATTACAATAAATAGGCCTTTAAATGGTTTGAAATTTCCGAAAATAAAAGCTAAATAACCTCACCTCCATCTCGTAATTCACAAGTGGAACACTGCTTAGTAGTCTGCAAATTATTCGAAAAATAGTGTGACCACTAACGATAGCCAGTAAATAACTATGCGGGTTCAGGTCTTGAATTGTCTCCATAGCAAGTAGTGGCGTTCACGACTTTCGCTGCAAATACTATTTGACGCCACCTCCATCTCCTAACTCACTAATGGAACTGCTTAGAAGTCCGCAAATTATTCGAAAAATAGTATCATCACTAGCGATATCCTATGAGACTCTCTGGGTTTATGACTTGAATAGTCTTTATAGGAAATAGTAGCCTTCACGACTTCCTCTGCAAATACTATTTGAAGAACGCTATACATCTGATACACTTGATGCCTTTAAAGTTTAAAACGAACCGAAACCAAGAGTAGAAATAACTCTTGCTCAACTTTCTTGATATAACTTTGAAATTACGATCTTTGGGCTTAGTAGGTAAGGAAATGGTGATGAACTCTGCTATTCAAGAGAAAAATATTTCGTAATGTAGTAGACTTACCTAACATACATACATATATAATTGGTCATTACAACCCTTCAGTCAGAATTACGACCTAGTTTCTCACACCTACAGTTTAAAGTCGACTCCGAACGACAGATATTTGAAAAACTTTCCATGGCAATTTTATTTACTCTCAGAGATTTTGCCAGATATCTGCTGAGAGGAAGTCGCCGAAGATATACTCTTTGTATTTTGTTTTGATGTCTGGCGTGGGGCTCGAACCCTTTACGCCTAATAAACCAACACACTACTTACTAGACTACGGCGACTACCTAAGGCCATTGCAAAGCTGTAGAGACAGTAAATCCCACATAAGAGGTAGATTATACGCCGTAGTAATCGCACATCATTGTTGCTATAATGCGCTGATTTCAAGCCGGTGGTGGAGTAAACAGATTTGTGAGCATAACATGGAGGCTTTCTGATTATTACAGACAAAATTCCTTTGATCCGGGAAGGCTGTATGTACACTGTCTGAGAGCTATCGTTTCTACAAATTAAAGGAATATGTTTACAGAAAACTGTTTCGCCGTAGAAATCGAAATGATTTCCAACTGTAGCTTGATTCTTATGAGAATGGCTTTAGTAGTTAGAATGTAAAATGGCATCTGCTTTTCTATAGAATTTTCAATATTTTTGGCCAAAAACGGTTTTTTTTAAATTGAAAAAAAAAATTATTCCAACTATTCCACTACCATGGTTCGAAAGAGGACCCTCAGAACTACCATTTGCATATAGTCTGCATGGTGTACTATTTCTTATATGTTCCAAAATGGCCACTGATCTTCTAGAAAATTTTCAAGCAAAATATTGATATTTTCAAAGCCAATTTTCTCAACACCATATCACTTTATACGTGACTATGTTGCTTATTATATTAAGAGGCCTTGCAATCTTCCTTTACATATAGTATGGTACCCATAGAGTACTAGAGTACTTTCCAAAATTAGCTCCTAAACTAGAGGGCTTGTTCAGATGGATACTGTTAAATAGCTAACAGTGCTCTGTTAAAGGCAAAATTTGTTCTGTTAAGAGGAAATTTTGCTTTGTTAACGCCAAATGTGGCGCTGCTAAAATTTATGGATTGCGTGTTGGATTTTCAAATTCGAATTTATTTTCACACACATCAGCTTGCAACTGGAAGCCGCTTAAAGATAATGGAAAGCCTGTCTGATGTTTGTAATTTGAAATTCAGAACTATTTTGAGCTTCTGGGGGAAGCCCTGTATGTTAGAGACTCTATCTAATTAGGGTCTCATGGTCCTTATACCTAGGGGGTCTAATTGTGCCAAATTCCCTAACCTAACCTATCAGAAGATGTTACATATTTTCATAGGCCATACTTATATAGTTAAGAGGTTGGTAGAACGATGCCGGTGTAAAGTAATGTGAGGCAGCGTACAAATCTTCAGGAAAATTGCGGAAATATACTTCTGAACTGAAAGGCTTTATAAAGCGGATACTTTTCTAGATATGAGAAACTGTGAGTGCATAGATAATGGACTTTAGGTGTCAGTGGTAGCTTGTCACTAATAATCGTGGAAGTAAACCGTAAACTGTGCCTGAGATCCTTTCGTTCTACACAACGAAATATTAAAGAATATTTTTTTGGCGGCTGCCTATCAGCATATTTCTGGCAAAAACTCTGAGAGAAAAATAAAAAATTGCCATGAAAAGTTTCTCACAAATCCGTCGTTCGAAGTCGACTTTAAACTGTAGGTCCCGCCACTCACATATAAAATTAACACCCACAACTTAAGTGGTGTGAGGAGCTAGGTCGTAATCCTGACTGAAGGATTGTGCGTGTGAATGCCTTTTTTTTGTTACGAAAAGCATCAAAAACCGGGGATCAGTATATTTAATGCTTTGTAGTCTTCTAGGCTGAATGGCATTTTTCATGTTTGTGTGTTGATGAATCTAGGGCTTAAATTGCCTTGGCTAGGAAGATCTTTGGACCCGTTGTACTCTTGTATTTATCCGGAGGAGAAAAACATGCTTCACATAAAAAAAAATCTGTCTTTCTGTAGATCCTAGAAAAAAATTATTTTAAATGATTAGCGTCTTCCTGTACTTCCTTAACAGAAGTATTGATTGTTTGCTTGCGAGCATTACAGTGGAGTCAAGTCTTGGCCACAAACCTAACCTAACCTTTTACAATATTTTCTGAATAAAAATTTTCGTTCGCTCTTTATTTTCCAATTTTAATTAGAATTTATTAAAATGTTGTTTTCAATGTTTACACAACAAATTTCATTCTCAAAATTTGTTTCCATTACAAGCTAAAAAAAAATTTAAAAAAATTTATTCTGGTATTCATATTTACCGTGTCCATATTTTTATATGTTTATTGTTGGTAAAAATAATTTTTTTTTGCTTCTACATTATATTTATTACATATTTGCTTTACTATATACAAAATAAAAAATAAAATAAAAACAATTTTTTTGTTGTTGCAAATAGAAAAAACTAAAAAGAATATGCCAAAATAAAATCCATCTAATAAATACGGCTAAAGGCTGTGAAACAAAACTACAACAAAAAATGCCTGGCTTTTAATAAAAATCCTTAAATAAATACCAGCAGCAGCAGCAACAACAAATAAAAAATACTCATATTTTATGTGTGATGAGCGTGAATTGGAAAAAAAGAAATACTCATGAATTTTAAACATGGGCTAGAGAAAAGCGCTAAAGCGGAAACAGTTTTTTTTCTGTTTTATAAAAATAAAATGAAAAAAAAAATACTATTTATTGTTAAACATTATTTTGTTTATTTATTGACACAGTAAATGCTGTAAAATATTTATTAAAACCACATCCTTAAATTATGCAAAAGAGGAAAAAAATTAATGCATATTTTTAGGAATATTAAAAAGTATTAAAAGTATTACTTTTTGTGTAATTAAGGAAGGAGAGAGCATTTGAAATGCTATTCAGGTTGGGAAAATATTGATTTTCTCTAAAACCAACAAAATCTCTAAAACAAGAAAAAATGTTGGTCGATACTACTTAATCGAAAGTAGGATTTCTCAAACACCAGCATGTAACAACCAAGCACGAGTAATCATTCCAAACAAGTGCTAAATGACCATAAGCGGACCCTTTAGTTAATATAGTCTTGCATGCTTCCAGAAGAAATTCTCATTCCTGAGAAGTATGAAAATTAGAAAAAGATCAGAAAAATATATACAAATTACGGGCTTTGTCTTCTGATATTACTGCATACTGTTAGGCTTTCAGAAAAAGATATACAAATTATGGGCTTAATCTTCTGATATTACTGCATACTTTTAGGGCTTTATTAATAGAAATAAAATTAATTTAGTCAGGCGCAAACAATAAAAACTTACATTATTGTTGCATATTTTTAGGAGAATATAATTGAAAATTCTATTTAGGGATATAAAAAGAACGTTAAGATCTAAAAATGTTTAAAATCTTTTGAAAAATAAAGATTCTGTATTATTATTAATGCATACTTTGAGGAGATTTAACTAAATAATTTCATTTTAATAAATAAGAGACTAACTTCAGAAAACCAATAAAATCTAAAGAAAATACCACAAAAAACTGGCAGTAATAAAAAATAATGCTTTATTTAATGTGGTTTTATACTATTATTATTGCATACTTTAAGGAGAATTCATTAAAATGCTATTTTTAGACAAAAACAACAACTTTAAAGCAATAAAATCTAGACTATATTGCAGTATACTTTTAGGAGAATTGATTTAAGAGTATTGGTTAGGCACACAGGATTTTAAAATTTTCATAATAAATGAGTACTGAAATATTGGCATTACTAAAACCAGTGAAATCAGACCTTTTTATTGCTTCTTTGTTATTATTGTTGCATACTTTAAGGCTTATTAACTTAGAAACCTTATTTGGTGCTCCAAAAAAATTTGAAATTGGAAAGTCAATAGAATCTTATAGAATCCATGTTTTGTTTTTAGTACAAAAACTCTTGCTGCATATTTTTAGGAGGATCTATCAATTTAAGACCATTGTTTATACAGTTAAAATGAGATGAAAATTATGAAATCAATGAACTATATGAATGGTATTAATAAGAATGATGAAATAATGAAATCGAAACCTTTTATTTATTGCTTTTAGAATTTTATTGTTGCATACATTTGGGGGTATTTATTTTAGGGCGGTTATTTAGTCAAGCAAAAATAATTTTGCAATTCCTAAACTAATTTCATCTAAAGAAGCAGTAAATATAAAAGATAATAAAAATCAAAATCCTTAATTTACTTTTCTATAAAATTATTGCTGCATACTTTTAGGCGAATTAACTTAAAAGCTGTATTAAGACAAATAAAAACAACTCAGCAGTTTAAAAATGAATACAATATGGAGAAGATAAAAATAATAAAATCAAAAGCATTTATTTATGGCTGCAATAATATTTTCAATGCATAATTTTAGGGGATTTCATTCAAAAGTGTTTATAATACAAATAAAATCAATTCCTTAAACTAAACCTCAATAAAAGCTAAAGAATAATATTGTTTAAGAAGAGAGTATTATTATTGCATACTTTTGGGGGTGAGTAGTTTAATTTTCTTACTGAAATTGCAAAAAGTAGTCATAATAAAAACTTTAAACAATTCAAAACCCCTTATTTACTGCCTCCACATCACAATATTATCCTTTTAAAAGGATTAAAACAGTTTTAAGTATGTTTTCTTTTTTTTTTTGTTTTGAATTTTACTTCACAAGTTTTCATAATTTTAAATCCAAATATTTACAACACAATCATTATTATTGTACTTAAAAGTTAATTTTTGATACGTTTAAGCTTTAATCCTTCGCATAAAAACCTTATATTTTTTGCAACTATACTCCAGTAATATTCTAAGAAAACCTTGCATACTAATAGGGATAGAAAACTAAGAAAAGGGAGAGGAAGGGAAAGATAAACTTCCTGCCTGTACTTCAAATAAAGTCTCTGGTTTTTAGTTTAATTTCTTGTCTGTTTGTTTGTTTGTTGTTTTTCTCTCTCTTTCTCTTCTACATTAATTTTTATATTTTATTTCCTCACTTCTTTTTCCAGATCCCTTGCTTTTTTTGCTATTACATTTGTTTCCCTTCCTAAAAGTATGCAAAGAAATTACGCATACAATGTAGATAGATAGCTGGCTGGGTTGTTACATTAAGTGTTTGTGTGTGTAAAATCTTTTACTATTTTAAATTTGTCTTTATAAATAAATAAATATGTGAATAGAAAACCAGGAAACTTAGAAGGGGGACAGAATCCCTGTCTTTTATAGACTTCCAAAGTTACGCAAGGGAAATGGTTACTACATCACCTTATTATTATAAGATAAGGGGACAGTTTATGTGACTCTTTGTGGTACAGAGGGTATGATTTCAAAATCGTTCCTTTGGGCTTTTAATAAAGGGCTCATTAGCTAGGAGATGTGACGTCACGAGACCTAAAAAACTCGTGTTCATTTGCGTACATCATGCTACCACATTTCATTGAATTTAAGAGGTAGCCAGACTTACTCCTATACTGAACAATATTCCATATAACAACGAAAGACAGTCCCATCAGATATATCATGGGGGAATGGAGTTCCCAATATTCTCACACTTGAATGCTGGGCAGTGACACATTAAGCAGTAGTGGGTCTCATCCTCTTCCTTCGTATTGCAACCATTGCAGAATTTACACGAGAGGGCGTATAGCGGAAGGACATGCCTTCCTCTGTTGTCGTGAAGACCCAGAACACATAATAAATGTCCAGTAGGAAGAGATATGTGAACTATGTCGTCTTGCTTAGATTAAGATTCTGTCAGCTCAATATAGCGGTTGAACATATCCTGTCTTTTACCCAGAAACATTAGCCAAGGAGTGGTATGTTCCCCTAATTTTGCTTATCGTGTCTAAAGTGTGTTGCAGACTATAAACGGGGTTTTCGTGCGGGGTTACCGTAACAAAGTTTACGGATACATTCCAGGAGTCTCAAATATGGGAGACCTAAGAATACTCCGCTATTTCCGAAAGAAGTAGGCCATGTTCATGGATTTTTCATGATCCTAAAGGACCTTATGGCAGCCTATCTGTCCTCAGTTAATATTCTGGTAATGAACAGCCATTTAATTGTCATGAGAGCAGTCATGCTTTCTGTCTGTAAGACTAAATTAATGGCTTTTAGGACAGATGCGAATCCGGTTAAAGAGATTAAAGAGTGAAGGCATTGTACTCAGAGAAAATCGGGCATTAGATCCCTTAGCACTAAAGTCTAAGTTTGTTCAAGGATTTCGAGTGTATTTGATTACCCTCACATGGTTTCCTGGACACGAAGGTAGTATGGACAGATGCGGTATCATTCCCTTTTGCTGAAGGGCTCTATTTTAAATTTGTTTTTTTCAGTCTTTTTTGCACATGAGAGTGTATAGGGAATTAAGTCTGTATGTGTGCAATTTAAAAAATTACTCTTAGCAAAAAAAAATAAAAAAATATAAAAAATAAGAAATAAAAAACAGAATCCAGAGATAAAATTAAATGCAAGGATTAAAGTAAGGGAAGCAAAAAAAAAATGGAAAAAATACCGGAAAAAAACTCGAAAGGATTACATTAAAAAATATTGTCATATTGTGATGGTGCTGAGAGCGTATGGATGACAGGATGGATGGATAGCTGGTTGGATGAATGACTGGTTAGGGTTTGGGTTAGGGTTGTTACACACCTAAAATGTGTACTCAACATATGCGTTTAGCAGCTAAAAACATTTCAAATCAAAGGAAAAGTAAGCGGTGTGAAGTAAAAAAAAACGAACTAAAAATGCTGACTTTAATATAAAATTCTTCATCAATTTGTCGTCTTTGTATTAATCTCCATCAATTTTAGGTTCTCTTTGTTTTTGAATGGTATTTCATTCCCTTTGATTTTTTTCTTCCTGTGCTGGTTTCATTCTTTTTGCCTTTTTTGTTTTCCAAATAATTTATAATTATCCTTAAATAAGACTAATGAATTGCTTTTAGTCCGTTTCACTAACCAATATTACGGCAGCAGCAGCAGCAGCATCAGCATCAGCAGCAGCAACATTTTAGTCGAATTAATTCTTCTCTGGCATTCGCATTTATACACAAAAAGACGACACATCAATAGAGAGACAAATTAACAAATGCCCTCAAGTTCAAGGGGGAATGATACCCTACTAGAGCATAAGCTTATCTTAAATATGCTCACTGGAAATATGTTTCCATTCCGCAATACAAAACTTGCAAATTCCAGCCTCAATTATGGCTTTGAAATTCACATTTTGAAAACAGTCGTCATATTCTTTGGGAAATGAAGACAAAATATTTGGGAATATTACTGACACTTAATTGACATTGGAAGCCTTAGAGCGTTAGAGAGTTTTTTAAGGAAAGTCAAGCACGCCTTAATATGTAGAGCGTCCGCCAAATAACTTTATTTTTTGAAAATGCTTTAAAAAACGAAACTACAGAATATTTTCTGAAATTTCTTTTTTTATTTGAAAGAACAATCCTTCCGGTTAATAATGGAAAATAATTTCATTCAAATGTCTGCCTTGGCTGGCCATGCAGTAGCCTACATGATCGGTCCAATTTTTAAGCACATTATCGATTGTGTGCATCTGTAATTCCGAATAGTCTATAAGGCTACAAGATCATTGCAGCGTCTTTCAGGCGGGGAGGTGTTAGCAATTCAGGCTGCGGTGAAAATTATTGTGGACAAAAATGTTCACGGACGGAAAATCATCATACTTTCCGATAGCCAAGCAGCTATCAAGGCATTGGATTCCAGTGTAATAAACTCCAAGAACGGTGTACAACTGTCGCAGATATCTCAATGAGGTGGCGAACCGATATGATGTTTATATCACATGGGTATCGGGACATAATGATATTCCTGGCAACTGCAGAGCGGATTAACTGGCCAGAAGGGGCACAACCATCGAACTTTCTAATGAATTCTCTACATTGGGGATCCCTTTGGGGACCAGCAAACTTATAATTGACAATGCAACCGTAGATCTCGTCAACAGAATGTGGACAACTTAGAAAAAGGGCAGATCGGCGCAAAAGATATGGCCGAGGCTGGATAGGAGGCCCACGGCGACTCTGCTTAAACTCCAAAGAAGTAGGCTCAGCACTGTTATTGGGGTTATTACGGGGCATTGCATTATAGGAGTGCATGCGAGGCGTATTGCTCTTGGACACCTTGCAAATGATTTCTGCAGAAGCTGTGGAGATGAAGAGGAAGATGAGACTATTATTTACCTATTGTGCACATGTCCGGCACTTGGTCGGAGGAGAAAGAGGTACCTGAATGCTATGGATGAACTGTCAGGTATGGATATTGGCAGCCTGAGTCGCTTCATCGGAAGCTCTGAATGGTTCCTGGAATAGGGGGAAATGAGGAACTGTGCTATCACAATGGGACCTGTGTGCGGCCTAAGTGTGTCCGCTCATGACTCCATCGAGGGGACAGCCATTTCTACCTACCTACCTAACTCTCAATTGTACCTTAGTGACTGACATTTCGCAAGTAAAAGTTGTATGGTTTTGGGACACAAAAATTTTTCAAAGTGACTCCTATTCACGCCCCTGGTAACCAGCCAGGTGACTACCCCAAAAGGGCAAAGCGCTATCTTAGGAGACTTCACTGCCACCTTAAGTAAGAATGAAGAATAAAGATTTCCTGTCAATATGCCTGTGTTTGTGTGGGCCACTACTATAGACGACAAAACACTGCATTTCTATGCAGTGTAGCTGTAGTTGTAGTTGTGATAGTGCGGAGGCGGTAATGATAGTAAGTGCAGGTAGTAGTCGTAGGTAGTAGTAGTAGTAGTGGTAGTAGTTTATCAATAATCCTATTTTATACTAAAAGCTTCATTTTAATTTCGTTTGACACTTTTAAGCTTTTGCTGGAAGCAAAGAAATTAATGTTAAATGAATGGTAATGTCACTTACTATACATATACATAAATACATACACATAGATATACATACATATGTATACTGTGTGTATAGCAACCAGGAAGACATGAAAAACAAACTAAAAATTCAAGGAACATGACAAGGAAAAAAATATTGAAAAACCTTTCAAAGAAAACGAACAAAACAGGGACTTCAAATAGAGAGGAGCTAGTAGAAGTGAATTAATTAAAGCCATCCATAGAATCATTTCTCTCTCTCTCTCTCATTCTTGTACCAGTGCTTGTGAATATTTTTTCTGTTTTTTTAAGAGTTTCCAAATGCCACGATGAAAAAAGTCTGCCTTTTTTTGTACCTCTAAAGCAAGTTTTATTAAAGGCCAGGTGGGATGTCTTCACAGGAAAATTTGAAAAAAAAATATTCTGAAGCATGACTGCTGTATAGATCAGGTTTGAACAGCAGGTTAGAAAAGGTAGTCAATTTGGGTTTGAAATTAAAATAACCACGCTTGTTAGGAGGAGAGTGAACAGATAGATAGACAGACAGACCGTATGATGCTGTTCCTGTCATTGTAGGGTAATGCTGTAGCCATTCGGGTGCAAATAAATTGTTCAAAAATTTTTTTTTTGAGATTTCGGTTGAAAATTAAATGCAACAAAATGGTTTTAACAATTATTAGTCAAGATAAGTAGGTATAGGTGGCTGCCCATCCAAGAAAAATTTTTGGATGGACTCACCTAGGCCGGATTGGGCCCATTGTGCTACCACAGTTATCCGTTATTCCCTAGTCTCGAAACCACTCGGAGCTCCTGATGAAGCGATTCAGGCTGCCAATGTCAATCCTTGACAGTTCCTCCAGATCATCCATGTAGTAAGTACCCAAGTACTTCCTTCTCCTTCGGCATAGAGCCGGGCATGTACCCAGCAGATGAGGGACAGCCTCCTCCTCCTCCTCATCTCTGCAGCTTCTGCAGAAGTCGTTAGCAAGGTGTCCAAGACCAATGCGCCTCGCACGCGTACCCATAATGCAATGCCCCGTAATAACACCGACAACTACACTGAGCGCGCCTCTTTGGAGTTTAAGTAGACTCATTGTGCGCCCCCCATCCAGCCTTGGCCAGATTTTACGAGTTTGATGCATAAATTCTGAAGCTTTATAGAAATGCTCAACATCGTTGGCAGCAGAAGATATATGCAACAGACTGTGCTGAAGTAAATTTTTTCGCTCCTTAAATTTCATGGTCATCTATTGCACTATTGTGGATCCTCACAGGCGATTGACTTTGACATTCGCTTGAATAACTTCAACAGAGGTTAGTAATCTGCGGAGGAGAGCAAAAGAAACTATTTTTCACTTCATGCTTTAGAGCTCGGCTTTTGCTATGATGTGGCGTGGATTCTTGCCTTCTCATTCTATATCGCTTTTAAAAGAAATTTCCTAAAAAAAATAAAGGATTACTTCAGTGTATTCCTGATTACTTCAAGAAGGGCCTACCGACTGACTACCTTTTTTACAAGGGCGAGAAATGTACTCTTTTAGAAACCAACGTACTTTTCATACTTATTTTAGAGTACTTGATCCAGCAAACTAACGCTGAAGCACTGTATGACAGGCGCTAGATCTATCATCTATACATCAGTACAACCCTTCAGCCGGGATTACGACCTAGCTTCTCACACCACTCGTGTTGTGTATGTTAATTTTATACATGAGTGGTGGGACCTACAGTTTAACGGCGACTAAGAACGAGAACCTTTTCATGGCAATTTTATTTGAACGCCCATAGTTTTTGCCAGAAATCTGCTGCATTTTAATGGAAATTCTCTGATTGGGCTCTAGGCGATATTTCTTTTTAACAAGAGATCTTTGAGCCTAGAGTGTTTGGTGAAAATTCTAGTTATTAACTTCATGTTCCTCATGGATAGTTTGATGCATAGGTAGGTAGGTAGAGGTGGTTGCCCATCCAAGAAAAATTTTTGGATGGACACACTTAGGCCGCATTGGGTCCATTGTGCTACCACAGTCATCCGTTATCCCCTAGTCTCGAAACCACTCGGAGCTCCTGATGAAGCGATTCAGGCTGCCAATGTCAATCCTTGACAGTTCCTCCAGATCATCCATGTAGTAAGTACCCAAGTACTTCCTTCTCCTTCGGCAAAGAGCCGGGCATGTACCCAGCAGATGAGGGACAGTCTCCTCTTCCTCCTCATCTCTGCAGCTTCTGCAGAAGTGGGTTTAGCAAGGTGTCCAAGACCAATGCGCCTCGCATGCGTACCCATAATGCAATGCCCCGTAATGACACCGACAACTACACTGAGCGCGCCTCTTTGGCCAGATTTTACGAGCCATTCTACCCGTGTCCGAAGCCGCCCACCTGTCGTTGACGGAATCGACGATCGCATTATCAATTATGAGCTTGCGGGTGTTCACAGGTATGCCCAGATTCGAGAACTCAGCGGAATACCACTGTGCCCCGGTACCCATACGATATGGACATCATAACGTTCCGCAATCTCGTCGAGATATCTGCGATAGCCGTACACCGTCTTGGAGTTCATCACATTACAACTCAATCATTATTAACAAATTAAGCAACAAGGGATTTATTATTGTATATACGCAGCTCATGCATACATTTGTATATGGGCTTAATCTCTACCCTTATGGCCTGAGAAATCCCTGGCTCTGTTGATCTTCCCTTACTTCCTCCGACTCCTACTTCACAGCAATATTTTGATTCATCAGCAATGCGAAAACTACCACTCCTATCTTTCGCCCTTCACCCTTGCCCAAAATACCCACATGGCCTGGAATTATTTCGATGCCAATCTGCCCAGAAAATATAAAATCTAAAGACAACTTCATAGGATCTGAATGCTCGTATAGCGGCCTTAATGCCAATATTGTCTCTGCCAAGCTAATCTGTCTGCTCCTTGACCTGAATACCCATATAATCGGGGCTTATAGGAGCTGAATGCTCGTATAGCGGCCTTAATGCCATCGGATCATCTATATCGGATCTAATTAACCAACTAAAGGGTCCGCCAAATAACTTTTTTTTTAAAATGCTTTAAAAGAAAACTACAGAATATTTTCTCAAATTTCTTTTTTTATTTCAAAGTACAATCCTTCCGCTTAATAATGGAAAATAATTTCATTCAAATGACTGCCTCGGCTGGCCATGCAGTAGCCTACACCAGAAGATGCCGATTTTGGTAAAAAAAAACATATTTTCAGATGAAGCTCATTTCGATGTTGGCGGGTATGTAAACAAGAAAAATTGTCGCATTTGGGGCACAGAAAACCCGCACGCATACATTGAAAAGCCGACGCACCCGAAACGAGTCACTGTTTGGTGCGGATTTTGGTCCAGAGCCATTTTTCTTCGAAAATGAGCAAGGAGTGGCCGTTTTACAGTCAATGGCGATCGTTATCGGGCCATGTTGAACGAATTTTTGTTCACAAAAATTGATGAGGAGGATATTTGGTTTCAACAGGCCGACGCTACGTGCCACACAGCCGAAGCTACACTCGATGTTTTGCGCCCTGTTTTTGAAGATCGCATTATCAGCCGCAGAGCTGATGTCATTTGGCCACCTTGGAGCTGCGATTTGACACCGTTGGACTATTATTTGTGGGGTGCCGTCAAAGATAAGTGTTACGCCGACAAGCCAGAGACAATTGACGCTTTAAAGGACAATATTCGTGAAGCCATTGGTGAAATACAGTTGCACACAATCGATAATGTGCTTAAAAATTGGACCGGTCGTGTAGGCTACTGCATGGCCAGCCGAGGCAGCCATTTGAATGAAATTATTTTCCATTATTAACCGGAAGGATTGTACTTTCAAATAAAAAAGAAATTTGAGAAAATATTCAGTAGTTTTTTTTTAAAGCGTTTTCAATACAAAAAAAAGTTATTTGGCGGACACTTTATGTTATGTAGTTACAGAGACATCTCAGGTTATTATGGAGCTGATGAACTTGCATGAGCAAGTGCGATCGTTTTTATGGCCTTCAATATAATATCGTGTTCCAATTTTCTTCCACTTTCTATAACGAAAAGTCTGTGCATTAGAAACGCTTCGTTTGCGACCCCAAGATCTATTTGTTTTGTTATGTGAAATTGCCATTAAAAAAAAAACGGTAACAGACAGTAGCCCAGTTTCCATTGATACAGCCATTAACTCCTGTATCTATCTCTCTATCTCTCTCTCTTTCGCTCTCTGTCTCTTGTTAGGCAATACATATGTATGGAAAGGCTTTTCATTTTCATTTGATTTTATACGATACGATAATTTTTAAAATATTTAAACATTAATGATCATTAACACTCATTAGTTGAGCTTATTTAATTTTGCTATTGTTATTGTTGCTGTTGTTGTTAATTATTTAATAACACACTCGTTACTCGTTACGTTTGTATAGTGATTGTAGAGTGTTTAATAAAATAAAAAGCCAAGCAATTGTTTATTTGGATGGATGGATGGATGGATGGAATATTGCAACAATTTCGTACGTATTTAAATAGTTTTTGTTTGTTTTATTGTTTTTATTCTTTTTTTTTTGTTTTATTTTAACAATAAATAGTAACAGTAAAAATGTTCAAATTGCCATTAATTTTGCATGAATTATTACTGCCATTGTGTTTTTATTGTTGTTGTTGCTGCTGTAGCAATGACTGTTGAAATCAAAAATTTAATGAAAATTACACACAAAAAAAAGGAAAAAATGAAACAAAAAAAAATAAAATGAAAAATAATTTTTTTTAAATTATTTTTATGGTTGAAAGCACAATTTAAATGGTTTTTTGTTTTATTTGAAAAAAAATTTTGTTATGGAAGGTTAAATGTTTATTACGTATAACAGCACAGCACAACAAAAAATCAAAAAAAAAAATTCAAAAGAAGCTTTCAAATGTGAACAGAAAGTATGTGAAATTTTAAACTTGTGAACTTGTTGCGGTTTTAGTTCAGTGGGTCCTAAGTTTACTTCAATATTACGTTGACAAATGGCTTTAAAGCAGCTTGCTGTAACTTAACCTAACTCTCTTAAGGTTATAGGTGGCAGAAAAAAGTTATTTTTCTATTGTTCAATACCTTCACTCTTCCAGTTTAATGGCGTTGAATGGAATTAAATTCACATAAAAAATCTCATTTTAAAGTTGCCATATTCTAGTAGATAGTGTGAAGGCTTATTATGCAAGAGTATGTGGTTCAAAACCCAGCTTAGAAATTTCAAACCAAACGAAATATGAAAAAATATTTCCTTCTCAGTCTTCTAGCAAAAACTCTCGAAATTAATCTATAGGTCCCGCCACATATGCATAAAATTAATACACACAACATGGGTGGTGTGAGAAGTTAGGTTGTGATCTTGACTAAAGGCTTGTAATGAAAAATTTAGTAAGTATGGATTCTTATTATTATTGCAAATTTATCGACAATCTGAAACAAAAAGAATTTTTTTTAGGATAGGTGGCCCAGTAGGCTAAAGGCAAGGCGACCAACCGTTGAGTTCATTGTCTCATACCTATCGCCGTATACCTAAATCATCAGGTCGGCTTGTAGTAAGCTAAGATACTAGCTTTACTTTCTATAGAAAGTCTGTATTTTTTCTTACATTTTAATTTTCGTTTAAAGTTATAGAAAGTTCGTAAAGTTATCGATAATTTTTTAATAAAACAGTTAAAAAGTTATCAAAAAAATGTATAAATCATTTAAATATATTGAAAATTACAGAATATAGAAAAGTTCCATAAAATTTTCTACATTTCTAGAGAATTTCCGAAAGTTATCGAAAGTTGCAATATTTATCGAAAAGTTTTCAATACAAAATTTTGAATGTTATCGGAAAATTTTTATAGGATATTTAAAAATTAACATAAATTTGAAAACTTATTGAAAAATCTGCGAATAATTTTAAAGTTATCGATAATATTTTTCAAAGTTATCGATAAATTTTTAAAAAATTACAAAATAGTTGTTAAAAATCTTCATTTTTTCAATTCAATACAATTTTCTTCATTTCTAGAGAATTTCCAAAAGTTATCGGAAGTTACGAAATTTATCGAAAAGTTTTCAATAAAAAATTTTGCACAATATCGGAAAATGTGTATAGAATATTTAAAAATTAACAAAAATTTTGAAAACTTATCCAAAGATCTGAAAGTTATCGACAATATTTTTCAAAGTTATCGATAAATTTTTAAAAAATTATAAAAAAGTTGTTAAAAACCTTCCTTTTTTTCAATTCAATACAATTTTCTACATTTCTAGAGAATTTCCGAAAGTTATCGAAAGTTATAAAATTTATCGAAAAGTTTTTAATACAAAATTTTAAATGTTATCGGAAAATTTGTATAGAATATTTAAAAATTAACAAAAATTTGAAAACTTATCGAAAAATCTGACAGTTATCGACAATATTTTTCAAAGTTATCGATAACATTTATAAAAAAAATTTTAAATTTATTAAAAAACTCCCTTTCTTTTCTTTAATTTCAGGTTATTTTTCTCTGCTCAACGACAAAGGTTTACCCACCGCCACCCTGTACACCTCACTGGTTCAATTGGTGCGAGAACGTGTGTGTAAATTTGTGTCCGTCGAAAATATGCCCGCTTTTATGGAATCTCAGGCCAATGGTAGTGCGGCAAATTCACCTACCGAGGGTTGTTTGAACATCTACTCCTCCAACTCGAATAATGCCAACAATCGACCTCAATATGTTAAGACAACAGCGCGGGGAGGTCAAGTCTTTAAACTGCTGGCTGTTTATGAAGATGGCAAACAGGAACATAATGCCTTGGGCTCAACCATTTCCTGTGGTGGTTTGGGTAACTCGAAAACCAATTCATCGCATGGCCGTGAAAAGGAACGCAGTCGTTATGCTCAATTGTTAAATGAACAGAGACAGACGATGTATGTGTCTTTGGCAACCAAAGGTAAATTCTATGAAATTGAACCGGGCATACCACAAATCCTACAGAAACGTTTGGACATGAGCAGTGAAAATGGACAAAAGAAAATCAATCCCGATTGTGTGCATAGAATAACGGCTTTAATAACGCCAGCAAAAGAATTACCCATGACCTTGAAGTATATAAGTGGACCAACGGGCTGTGCCAATGCAATACCCGAGAATCTGTGCATTACGCGCATAACCACGGAGAATATTATCATAGCCTGTCCCATAGAAGATGTCGATATGCAGAGTCCTTTGCATTTGCGCAAACTGCATCTAACCAAAGAAATGCAATTGGTCAAGAATACCTTGGGCTTTGAGAATGAACAGCGCATGTTGGCCAATCCCAATGTTCAAAACATTCTGAAATTTTGTCAATTTAACTGTGATCAGTTTCTAAAGATGGTTGAAGTAGAGATTCTACAAAGAACGGATCGATCTGCCTCCAAGTCAAGGGTAGAGGGTTTGAAGATACTCAAACCGTTGCATTTGCCCAAATTACTAAGAAGAGAGAAAACTACCATATCGGCCCATGAAAAGGAAGATTCGATAATCTTTCTAAGTAAAACGGATCTACAAAACTTGGAGAATAAAGAACAGGCCTTTGACCAACAGGCTAATAGAATATCGGAAAAGATGAAGGTATTCCAGTCAACCAAAAAGAAATGGTTCAAGAAACAGGATAAGAACTCAGTCAAGTCGTTGACTTCCTTGGATTTGGATGTACAGGCGAAGAAAATGAGCATGGAACGCTATTCGGACATGTCCAAACTGTTGCAAGAACGTTTTGGCGATAAAACCAATCAAAATGAACACACAGAGTGTGTGTCCGAACTAAGTGGTTGTAACTCGGATATTGGCTGTTCGGATACGGAGACCACCACGTTGGCTACCATTAATGAGAAGTTCAATAAGTTCGGTGCCAATAAGATCTTGACTGCAGAGCCCAATGTCTTGCAGAAATCCATGTCTTTGCAGGATATCGATGTTATAGGTCGGCATATGCGTAAGCCGGACCTTTTGGCTTCTCATCATACTACAGATACCATTTCCGAGGCTGGCACGGACATAGAGGACATGGAAAATCGTGAACCTTTACAGACATCGTTTATAACCGAGAAGCTATACAATGAGTTCCATGTGAAAACCAAACAATATAGTAAATCCTCCTCCAGTCTGCATCAATTGCTCAATTTTTCGCTGCCGCAAAAAATGCAAATTGGCGAGAATAAACGCTCCTTGGCACAGCTTAAGAATCAAGGCAATCTGGGTAGCAACAATAACAATCGAATGTTTGATAAGAGACTAGAATTCAATATAGGTGAACCTGTTACGGGACGCCGGGCGGCAGGAGGTCTTTCCCTGTTGGGCCATCATTCGCACTCGCAAAACACTTCACTGATGTCACCTTTGACGCCCTCAAGTCTCATTGAAGATGATTTGCCCTATTCGAGTGTGCGTGACTCTTTGATTTTGTCCAGTGATGAGGGCAGTCCACCCGATGTGCCCGCTGGTGCTATGAGACAAGCTTTACATTTGCTAGACTATACAAAGGAGAATATTTATGCGGAAATATGTCATGAAGCAAGTGCCATGGGTGGTATACCTTCTTCTCAAACGCGTGATACATTTTCGGCAGCTACACATTCCACACAGATCTCAGATGATTACGGCGATTATGCTTCGCTAACATTTCCCAATCAGCCATCATCATTAGCTGGCAATGCTAATGCTAATGCTACGTCAGCTTCAACGTTTACGGCTACAGGTAACAATCTCGGCAATGCAATAAGTCGAGTACAAATCAATTGCTCTGCCAGTCCAGTATCCTATCATACTGTGTATCTGGGCGATGAGCCTCTAGGAGAACATTATGCTGCCAATAGGGCCAAACAGAAACCACAACAGCATCGTAATGCACGTGATCGTTCACACATCACCACCGTCGATGTGGGCGTAACGGAGGCGGCGGGTGCTGGGGGTAGGGCCCTAAATGGCAGTCAGTCTGATTCAGGTGGTCTTGACAATATTTACAATACGCTCAAATGATGACTAATGTGATTTAGTTGGAAATTGGGGGCATCGGTTTTAAGTGTGATTAGTGGTAAATTATTTTGAATGGAAGTTACAGAGGGGCAGAGGAGGAGGAGGAAGTAGAGTTTTGTTTAGAATTGAATTTTTTTTTTTGGGAATCGATGATGAGTATTATTAAAAATGGTTCAAGGGAACAAAATGGAGGCGAGATAGTTGAGAATGTTTTTGTTTTTTCGTTAAGATTTTATTTTCAGGACGAAGGATGGCTTCAAAAATTTTTTTTTGCTTTTTTTTCAAATTTTCATGCCAATGGAAAGAATTTCAAAATTTTATAGCAAAAGAATTCAAAAAGCTTTAGTTTTAATATCTATATTGAATTCTTGGGCTTGGGCTTAAAGCTTTCACAAGCTTTTAAAGTTTTTTTTTACAAATAAAGTGGAAATGTAATCTATAGTTCGTACTCGAGCTTTTAAAAGCTTTATACGTAAAATTTTTCCTTTTCCATTCGTTAAATAAAGCTTCAAAACTTTAAAATTTTCCATCTAAAGCTTTAAGCTTTCTAAAACTGCTTTAAATTGAAAATTCTTATGAAAAGATAGGATTTTAGCCATGAATATCTTTTTCAAGTCATGTGTACTTATTTCAGACATTATTTGTATTTTTTTTATTCTTATAACTTTCATTTCCCATAAATGATTTCATTCTTTTACAACAGGTTTCTATTCAAAAAGACTATCGCTAAAGAAAACTATTTTATACACTTAACAAACAAATGCCACCAATTTCGTAACTCCTTTTTTTATATAAATATTATAACGTATATAAATTATATTAAAAAAAAAAATACAAAAAACAAAAAACAAATATTAATTATAAATAAATTAAATAAATTAAAATGAATTACATTTTTAAAACATTATAGAATTTAAAATACAAACCAAGCAAAACAACAACAATTTTAGATAATAAATGTATTATTAAATAATAAAAACAGAATATAAATTAAATAAAAAAAAAAATTATTTGTAAAATAAAAAAGACAAAACACAAAATATATATTCAAATAAAATAAAAAATAAATATTAATTTAAGAGGAATTTATAAACAAAACAAAAACCACAACAAAATACAAAATATTTTTATATATCATAACCATAAAAGATATTAATGAATTTAAAACTTAATTGTAAATAATTTTTACGACTTTATTTAATTATTAAAACCAATAAAAAAATTAATAAAATAAACAAAAGAAAATTTCTTATTTTTTTTTTCTTTGTAAATTACTTTTTACTTTCATTTATTCAAAAATTATTCTCATTATACTTTTATTTTTGGACATTTGTTTCCGTATTATGAAAATTGAAATATTTGAAAATTTTACCTTGTATTTGTTTAAAAAAAATTGAAATGAAATAAAGAAATAATATCTTAAGAAATAAAAAAAATTTAAAAGAAATATTTAAGAAATTTAAAAGCAAACTTATTTGAAAATTTTTTAATTATAAAAATATTTTTGAAAGCTTTATTTTTCATGTATTTTACTTGAAAACAATTATTTAAAAACTATTTTAAATTTTATTTCTTTCAATTCTAATCGAAATATGCTTGTAATCTTGACTTTGTTATAATTTAAAAAAATTAGAGTGAATTAAAAAAATTTTAAGATATTAAAAAATCCAAAAAAAAAAAACAATTAAAAAATATTTAAAAATTAAAAATAAAATTATTTGAAAATTTTAACATTTTTTAGTTAAAAAATTTTTTTGAAGGCTTTATTTTTATACAAAATAAATGAGAACAATTATTTAAAAATAGTTTTCATTTTTTTCTTTGAAATATGTTTGTAATCTTCATTTTGTTTTCATTTAAAAAAATTAAAATTCAAATAAAAATATATTTAAAAATTTGGTAAACAAAATTATTCGAAAATATTATCATATGTTAATTAAAAAAATATTTTTGAAAGCTTTATTTTTCATATATTTTAATCAAAAATAATTATGTAAAAATTATTTTCATTTCTTTTTCATTCAATTCTAATGAAAATATTTTTGTAATCTTCTCTTTGTTCTCATTTAAAAAATTTAAATTGAATTAAAAAAATTTTAAGATATTAAAAAATACAAAAAATATTTAAAAATTAAAAACAATATTATTTGAAAATTTTTAATCAAAAAAATATTTTTGAAGGTTTAATTTCTATACAATTTAATTGAAAATAATTATTTAAAAATAGTTTTCATTCTTTTCTTTCATTTCTAATCGAAATATGTTTGTAAACTTCAATTTGTTTTCATTTAAAAAAATTAAAATAAAAAAGGATTTTATGAAATTAATATCTCAGAAAATTATTAAAAAAAAATTTGAAAACCTAATTATTCGAAAATATTATATTTTCTTAATTAAAAGAATATTTTCAAAACTTTAGTTTTCATATATATTAATTGAAAATAATTACTTAAACATTTTTTTTGAATTTAATAAACATATGTTTCTAATATTCACCTTGTATTTATTTAAAAAAAATTAAATTTAAATTGTTAAAAATAAATATTTTGAGAAATTAAACATTAAAAAACAATCATTTAAAATTATAAAAAATATTTTTTTAAATTTAATATTTATTTAATTAAAAAATACATATTTTTTAAACCTTTGTTTTTTTTAATAAATTGAAAAGAAATATTTACCAAATTACAAAATTAAAATAAATATTTTATTATAAATTATTTGAAAATTTTATTAAAAAATATTAATTAACAGAATTATATATTTTTTTTTTCATTTAAAAAAAATATTTTTGAAATATGTAAAAATTTTAAATACAAAATTATTAAAAAATCAAAAAAAAATTGCTTACAATTGCATATATTGTTTTTTATTAAAAAAAATATTTATTAGTATTTGATAAAAAAAGGAAAATTTTTTGCATTTTTATAAAATTTTCAATTTAAATTATTAAAAAATTATTAAAAAATTTATAAAAATGTTTTTTTTTTTTATAAAACAAAAAACAATTTTTAAGCATTTTTATCAAATTTAAAATTTGTGTATCAGATTATTAAAAAATTGATTACAAAAAATGTATAAAATTGTTCTTATTTTATTAAAAAAAATTATTTTTAGTATTTGATAAAAAAGAACATTTTTATGCATTTTTATCAAATTTTTAATTCAAATTATTAAAAAATTATTAAAGAATTTATAAAAAATTTTTTTTATATAAAAAAAGAACATTTTTAGACATTTTCATCAAATATTTAATTTGTATACAAAATTATTAAAAAAAATTGATTACAAAAAATGTATAAAATTGTTCTTTTTTTATTTAAAAAAAATATTTTTAGTATTTGGTAAAAAAAAAATAACATTTTTAATAACTATGTTTTTAAAATTTTTATATATTTAAAAAGATTTTCCGTAAATTTTTTTGTTCATAAATATTTTTGGTAAAAAAAATTTAGAAAGAATCTTATTTAAAATATTGAATTTTTTATTAAAAATCATTAAACATTTGATAAATTGTTTTAAAAATGTTTTTTTCTGTCTTCATTATTATACTTTATTTATTTAAAGAAATATTTTCGAATAATCTTATTTAATATTTATTTTAATTGAAAAGAATTCTGAAGATATTTTTATTAAATATAAAAATTATAATCTTTAAAAATCTTTATAAATCTAAAAGATTGACAACTTTTTTTGAATTTTTTTTTCTTTTCCATTTAGAAATAAATTAATTATTTTTTTTGGATTTTTAAATATTTTTTTTCTTTTCTATTTAGAAATAAATTAAATTAAGCTTTTTTTGGATTTTTAAATATTTTTTAATTAAAAAATTATAGACACGAAATAAATAAATTTAATTTTCTTTTTTAAATTTTTTTTAATTATTTTTATTCTTTTATTTAAAAGAAATTCAATAACTGGATCTAAACATATATATTTTCTTTTTCCATTCAATATTAAAAATAACTAAAATCCTTATAATTTTGTAAATTACATTCGTTTGTCATATGTAAGCGCAGACGACTGAAAAAAAGTAGAAATGACAACTCAAAAAATTTTTTTGTATAAAAAATTAATTTAAACAAAAAAGCAAATAAAATTTTGTAATTAAAACAAAACAAAAAAATGACAATGTTTCTGAAGAACATAGAAATTCAGAAGAAAACTATAATGTATTGTACATATAATGTAAATTTATATTTCTTTTTTTTTTTGTTTAGAATTTAGTAAGAAAAATAAAAAATAATGACAACCCTAAACCAAGTTAACAATGCTAAGCAAATTATTTAAAAACACACAATGAAACAAAAAACATTTGAAAAAAAAAGTCATGTATAAACAATTTATTTTAAATAAAAATAAAAACAAATCTAAGGTATTATTAGCTTTTAGTTGTATAAAAAAAATTTAAATATTAAAACACACACAAATAAATAATTTAAGACAGAATTTCTAAAGATAACCATGGCATTATAAAATATTATTTGAAAAGGGGTTTGTAAATATAATGTTTAAAATGAAATGAAATGAAATTTTTTATTAAAAAGTATTGAAAAATTTGATTTTTAAACGAAATATTAATAAATCCCTTTTTCTTTGACTAAAAAAAATTAAGTTTAGAAGTTATGTTAAAAAAATAACCTCCTTTAAAACGAAAGTATTGTATAATTTTCTATATATTCTTTGTATATTTCTTTTATGTATTGTATGTATATACAGAAGGTATTATTTTTTATTAATATTATTAACAACAACAACAAAAAATTACTTTTAAAAATTCTATGTTTTTTTGATCTCTTGAGAGAAAAAACTAACAAATCAAATTTTACCATGTATTTAATTTAGTTTATATTAGAATTCTCATTTAGTTTGTATAAAATAATTATAAATACATATAAAAAATATAAAACAAAATCATTATTATATTTAGCAAGACAAAACAACAAATTATATATACAATATAAATACATATTCAAAACAAAAAAAAAATATTAAAAATTAAAAATTATTTTCTTTTTATTTCTTTTATTTCGTTTCATTTTCTTTTGCTCTAAAAATTGGTCTTTTCATTGCGTTATTTTTGAAAAAAAGTCAAATTTTTCTTTTCGTTATTTTGCAAAATTAAAAATATTTTTAAGGTTAAAAACAATTTCAAGGAATCTTTAAGGGCTCTGTTGCGCCATAACTTCAACATTAATTCAAATAAATTATGTAGAATTTACAAAATTAAGGAAAATAAAGCACACGTTGAAGTTATGGCGCATCATTCCGGCCCCATTGAAGGACTGGGCTTCTTCAATCAATTGGAAGTGGAGCCAGTTTACGGATTGGGCGCTTATAGACGCCGTTGCGCGTTGCGAACTCCGCCACTCTGACCTTGCCGTCTTCTCCTTCTACGACTTTAACGTCTCTCCCGGTCAGCCAATGTTGAGGCAGGCAATTCTCCTCTTGGATTATCACCACCTGACCTAATTTCAGGTTGGGCGATTCGCTAGTCCACTTGGCTTTGAATTGTAGACCCAGGACGTAGTCTCGAGACCAAGCCTGCCAGAACGTCTGCTTGAGTCCCCAAAATAGTCGCCAACACTTCCATAATTTGGGTTCTTTGATTTCCCGTCGCCTACGGATTCGAGCGGCAGCGAACGCAGACCCTCTCCTATCAGCAGATGAGCTGGAGTTAGCGCCTCTCCGTCGTTGGGGTCTGGAGACAGCGGTGCAATGGGCCGACTGTTGAGCACCGCCTCTGTTTCTGCGAGCATCGTCAACATTTCCACTTGCGTCAGCGATGCGTTGCCCTCTGCGCGCAGAAACAGGAATTTCGCCTGCCAGACGGCTGCTTCCCACAGCCCTCCGAAATGCGGCGACCGAGGTGGTATGAAGGTGAACTTCACCCCGGACGAGTCGACTCCTGTCGAATTCTTGCTGCAGCTGCTTGAGGATGTTGCTGGCTCCTACGAAGTTCGTTGCGTTGTCGCATAGCACTTCTTTCGGAAGACCTCTTCTTGCAGCGAAAAATATATAGGGCCCCACCGAGCAATTCGAATACATATCTACAGATTAATTGCGAATTTCTTTTAATATCACTTTTAGCAACATTTACTAGGTCCTTACGGACATTTTTACGCCACCTTAGATGTTGAAATTTCTTGTGTTTAATTCCACATGCTTTGAAATATTTGTGACCAAAAGATCCTTAGTATTCCGGAAAGGCATCACTTGAAGCGATTGGATGTTTCTAGTACTTGAATTCCACTTGCACATTGACGGTGAATATGTTTATCTGAAAACTTCTCGAAGTCGTTAATGACTTTCAAACAGTTTTCGTTATTGTATGACTCACGACAATATCAAGCATAAATGACTAAAATACACACGTGGCGGCTGAGCAGTGCTACAATTTTGATCTTTCGAGAGAATAAGCCGTCAGGCAGTCCTGTAAAGACTTAACATTAGACGAATCTGTTTCAGTAATACGCCGATATTCGATTGCCTTCTATATAATATTATGAATAAAATATAAGAAGGCATTCTAAGATGTTTTAATACTTGACACAGAACATTCGGTGATAGATTAGGCCTTTCGTGGCCAATATTTTCTTTGAGAACTTGAAGAGTCTAGAGCTTTAAAATATATTCTTAAGGCTGCAAGAAACCCCATAAGATGAAAACGGACAGTATTGCCGATCAGTGCCAAAGTTTCGAGTCATTTCTTCATTCTGTTCTACTATACTAATGCAGTTGATGTAGGACAAAATCTTTTGAGACAGCTCTGCAGCATTTTTAAAACAAATAAAGGCCAATATGGCCTCCAGACTAGAAGTCACGAAATGTAATAACTTCAAGCGGATGTAATGGCTCTTCAGATATCGTGTGTGGATTTTTAGAGCCATATCACAGAGAGAGAGAGAGAGAGAGCGAGAGGAACTCGCCGTATTCTAGTATGTAGTGTGTTGGCTTCTTAGACGTAAAGCCAGCGTTCGAGCCCCATGCCAGACATAAAAACAAAATACAAAAGGTACATATTTCTTCAGCGACTTCCTCTCAGCAGATTTCTGGCAAAAACTCTGAGAGTAAATAAAATTGCCATGAAAAGTTTCTCAAAAATCTGTCGTTCGGAATCGACTTTAAATTGTAGGTCCCGCCACTCATGTATAAAATTAACACACGCAATTAACACACGCAACATAAGTGGTGTGAGAAGCTAGGCCGTAATCCTGACTGCAGGGTTGTAATGACCAATTATGTATGTATGTCATACATTATGAGCCATTTCACCATTCTGTTCTGCTATACTAATGCAGTTGATGTAGGAGAAAGTCTTTTGGCATAACTCTGCAGTATTTAAAAAAAAATAAAGGTCGATAAGGCCTCAAAACTATAAGCCGCAAAATGTAATAACTTCAAGCTGGTGTAATGGCTCTACGTATATCGTGTGCCGATTACTAGAGCCATATCACAGAGAGAGAGCGAGAGAAATAAATCTCGCCCAACGGCCAGCAGCTGACGCTGTGTCTGCGCTTTGTAAAGGAACTTCTTCTGCTCTGCAAAGACATTTGGGTGGTCGATGATCTTGAGTCGTTTGCTACTCCGCAACAACGCAGGTCTGACAACACATTTCAGTATGTAATCGCTGGTTTTAGACGACCTAGAAATCTATGCCCCGCTTCATATTGCATTAAAACTACCGACGTATTATTTAAAAAAATCAAAACAATTATTTCGTTTTCTGGTTAAATATAGGCTGCCTTCCGAAATGTATCACTATGTAGATATGCAAAGTAACCAAACAATGCATCAACTATAAATCCGATGCCTGATTGCTTTTTGACTGCGTTAAAAATACACATTGACGACGTTTTGAAATAGAATACATTGTATATATTTTGTACAGCGGCATTATGAAACACGATACTTTGTTCAAACTCAAAGCCAACTAACATTTTGGAAGGCAGCCATATTGGTTCATAGTCTTCTTTTCAGAATTTCTTACTTTTCTTTCTCTTCCTGTATTTACTGATTTTACTTTCTCTGGTAATAATTTGATACCAAGTTGTAGTGGATGGTTTTGTTGACCGTTTGGCCTTTAAAAATTGAAAAATACTCCGGAAATTTTGTAAGAATGGGGCAATAACTGAAGACTTCATCCAAAGTTCATTCAGTAGATTTAAATTTTGAAAATTTCACCAACATCTAGGCCGATATCTTAAGAATGGCAAGCGTAATGTTGTCTTGTAGGAGGTAGGATTGTCAATGACATTTTACGTATTTATACACTTGCTCTTCTCGACATGTGGCATCGTCTTATTGACGGCCTTTTTGGCCAAAAAAATTTTTAAAAATCACCTTTCGATACTATGGCTAGAGACTTTGTAATTTTCCAGGTTTAAGAAAAATGTGGTTGAATGATGCCGTTGACTCTACAAATCATAGAAAACAGTGTACTTTGCAGGGTATATAGAGAGTTCTTGAACTGTCTCCAGCAGCTTTTTACACAAAATTATGCAAATCTGTGTGCTGACGGATCTATAAAACCAAAAAAAAGTTTCTTCACTAAAGATATTCCAATTTCTCGATAGTTAATTGAAACTTCACACCTAAGAGATCATTTTTTCCATTGTCACATGTCACGATCACCTTTTCACACTTTAAAAATTTCCACTATGAAACCAATACTGTTTTTTTTAAATAAAGCTTTGAGAACAACTTTCAATTCCTTGAAATTTAAAAGCTTGAAGTTTTTTTTTTTTAAAATTTTGTTTTATTTTTAATAAATTTTTTCGTTTTAATCCTACAAAAACAAAACAAGTTCCTTAGCTCAAAACAATCGTATATTATGTATAAAAATATAAAAAAAAATTATAAATTCTATTTATTGTTTAAAAACTATTAAATTATGATATAAATTAATTTAAAAAAAGCCTAAAATTTTTATGGTTTTGCTAACTCAAGTCAATGTATTGTATATGGTTTCTTCAATAATACAAAGAAAAAAAAAGAAAAAGGGGAAACCCCCTTATGGCAGTAAAGCTAATGGCAGAGGAAGGAAGACATTTTATTTGGAAATGGCAACAAAAACAAAATATAATTAAAAACAAAAAACCAAGGACTACATAATCTCTGGCAGTTAAAACTTTAAAACATGGGAGCATGATAAATAATATACAAAAAAAAAAAACAAAAACAAAAAACAAGAAAACTCAGTAAATAGTGAAAAACCCACATGATATTTAAAAACTGGTCAAAAAAGCACAAATTTTTCTTTGAGAATGGTGGAAAATGATACTCAACTAAGAAAACGATTTGAAAAAAGGAAAATTTTTTAAAAGGTAAGTGGAGAAGAATTAATTTTATGTAAAATTTTATTTTTTTATAGAAAATTTTTTAACATTTTTTTTTGCAGATTTTCCTATGGCAACTGTTAAGGAAATTTCCACCATGAAAAATAAAAAATAAAAAACTGAAAACACAAAATAAACGAAAACTGAATTTAATTATAGGTTTAGCAATAAAAAAATTATTAACATTATTAAAATTATGAAATTATATTTAAAAAAAAAATTAAATAAATAAATAAACACACCTCATATCATTATAATTATAAAGAAAAAAATTAAAAAATAGTATAAAAAATAAGTAGATATTTCTAAAACAAAAAAAAACAAAATACAATATTATAATTAAAAAATAAAATAAAAATAAATACAAAAAACCAATTTAAAAACGGCAGCTATTTTCGAATCATTAAAATAAAATTATAAAAATAAAACACTTAAAAAATAAAATATAATTTTTTTTCTTGACATACAATAAACAAACAAACAAACTACCACAGATTCTAAACATATATATAAAATAAAAGATTATAAAATAAATAAAAATTTATTACTTACTTAAGTCCCCAACAAAACTGGCAACCACATGTTGTAGAGAAAAGAGAAATCCCTGAAAAAATATAGAAAAAAAACGATTAATTTCACCGAAACAAAAAACAAAAAGAAAAAGACTAAAAAATTATTTAAAAACTTAAAAAAACAATTTATTATTATTAAAAAAAAATAACAATAACAACAATACGTAGTATATAAATGTGTAATAGTAGTTGATTTTTCTTTTAAACTAAAAATAAATTATTAAAATTAGTTTTAAGCAATTTGTATATAAATAATAGCGTTAAGATTTTTATTTAATTAAAATTGAATTTTAATTATTTATTTTTTTATTTTTAATTATTATTGAATTTATTTTAATTAATTTATTTATGGAAACTAGACTAAAATCTGAAGTTAAAAAAAATTTTATGTATTATGAAGCTCACTTAAAAAGGTTCTTATATTTTTGCATTTTCACTTAACATCCACAAGTAAAATTCAATCAAACACAAATTTTTCTTTCCATTATAAAGTTGCCCGGCCGCACATTAAATAATGTACCAAACTCGCATTTTTTGTTATTGTGTTGGTAAAGGCCGTGCTGAGTTTGATGAATATCAAAATACTATTGATTTTTACTACTTGCGTTGCATAAATCATATGTTCTGTTCTTCTTTACAACAACAATGCAAAGAACTGTGAATTATCGATTTTGATGTGTTGCTGTGCTAAGCAAAACAAATATTACCAACATACATATATGCAAATTTGATCAGTTAAATTTGATGTGCCGCCGTGCGCCATACCCAGACGTCGGCACAAAGAGCACATGACAGAAAAATGAGTGTATTTGTAAGAGGCATGTATTAAACCCAGAGGAAAATTGTTCGTAATATTATCAAATCTACTTATTGACCCAATAATATGTACATGTGAGCGGAAAATATAGAAAAATTGTACTGCGCTAAATCCCTAAACACACCGTATTTAAGTTGGCAAGTATTCTTCCAAAAATCGAAATCATTTCTCATTGATATTAGTGAATACTACTGTGATATTTCTTTGGGTGTATAATTGAAGTCTGAAAAAAAGCGACATGAACCTTCTTTTTTAGAAGCTGACGAGCAACTGAATGTATTTTTACATTCTTTTTAACGAACATTGTTGATATTCGTGTACAATGTGTGTAAAAAGCCGAAGATGTTCTTCCCCTGAGGGACATTGGTGCCGACGTCTGGCCATAACGCATGAATCTTGCCATTATGTGCGCAACATAATGTCATTTAAGTGACCTCCTTTGGATTTGTTGCATTAGTCAAGCAATTTCAGGTAATTTTCAACTATTTTGTCGTAAGGTAACTCAATTGTAACTTAACTCAACGACAACTCAGGACCAAAAATTCATCCAATAGTCACCCTTTTTTCAATATTGTAGCTTTCTAATCTGATTCTTCGCGTGCTTCATTTGCAATATTTTTTCTTCTTGGTATAGCCGCTAAAGAAAATTTTGTTTGAAAAAATCCTGATTAAAAGTGTGGTGTCCTATCACCCAAAGAGCATGTTTACAGCCTTGTTGTATTCATATGGATGAGGAAAACATTTAGTTGATGAAAATACCATAGAATCGATTGGGAGAATGCGATATTTTCAACATTAGTTTGACGATCATAATCAACCCCGTTTATATCACCCTTTTTTATATCATTAGAACCGTTCTTCGATTGATGAATGATACAAATTCATAAATGGAAAATATTTCGCAAAATAAATGACAATTTAGACAGAAGAGTTCTGTAAAGATTGAAACAATTGAACATCTAATAGTACAAGATCCTGTGTTAGACACATCACAGCCTCTCAGTTTCAACGAGACCATTAAAAATGTATTTATGTCGTCTGACAACGGCTTGTTAATCATTCACTTTAGAAATGGTTCGATATCGTTTAGTTCGGCTAATAAATTTTAAATGAAAAACTACTTCCTTAAATTTTTATGAATAACTGTCATGCAATCGCCACACATTAAGCTTCTGTGTTTATTGAGCTACCTTCAAATGATTTATTATTGCTTAGTACCCTATCAACACAAACTGTGGTTATGTACCCAACATTCTCAAGGTTTGCAATGATTACATCGGCTTCTTGAGTGATTAATTAACCAGAACGAGGTGGATAAAACTGTTTCGCTGGTGTGTTTAAAGCTACAGCATCGTCTCCATAAGCTTATCAAGTTTTCTTTGACATTTTAAATACGCACAAATCCTCTATATGATGCCAATCGACCTTGAAAGAATGTGTTCTACAAACCAGAAGAGAATCACGCCAAAATGCATTGTATTCGGCTGCAAGTCCTTTTAAACTCTTTAAGCAAATTCCCTTGAAATGCGATGAAACAATATGGCTTTGATCAAATCAATCATTGGAGAAAAAATAGCAAAAAAAAATTACGAACCTATTTAAGGTTGTGGCTGTGTATGTTTGGATTTTTCCAGGTTAATTTTAAAATTTGCTTCGTAATTATTTCCAATTTTTTCATTTATTTTTTTTTTGTAATTTTCTTTTTTTTATATATTTTAAAATATTATTTGACCTTAATTTTTATGGCTAATAGTAAATTCTTTTTTTTAATTTTATTTATTATTTTTTATTTATTTTTATTTATTATTTATTCTAAATTTATTATATATTTTCTATATTTTGTATTCATTCTTTTATAATTTAAAATTATTTAATTTTTTAAAATATTTTAAATTTTTGTTTTATTTTAATTTGAATCTTCAATTGCATATTTTTTAATGAATAATTATTGTGTTTAAAATAATTATAATTTTTTTTTAATTTTTTATATATACATATATATATATTTATTTTATTTTTTAATCCAACGTTTCGTTCTACGTAATTTTTTTATATTTTAATAATTTAAAAATCCATAATTTTTTATTTAATTTGTATTTAATTTTATTTATTATATATTTTCTAAATTTTCATTCTTTTATAATTTAAAATTATTTTTAAAATATATTTTTACTTTAATTTTAATCGTCAATTGCTTATTTTTTTAATGAATCATTTATTATATTTAAAATAATTTTATAATCCAACGTTTCGTTTTTCGTATTTTTTTTATTTTTAAAATTTAAAATTTCCATAATTTTTTATTTAATTTTTACTGTTTTTTTACTTTTTATTGTAATGGAAGATAATATCTTATAACTTTTAATATAACATTTTTTTAATAATTTTCAATTAATTTTCTAGTTTTAAGAAAAAGAAAAAAAACTAAAATAAAACAAAAAACCAAAAATGAAAAAAACTTGTAAAAATTAAGAAAAATGAAATAAACTCACAAACTAGCTATGATATTAGGTGGTAATAAATTAAAACAATAAAACAAATACCAAACAAAATAAATTGTAAATAAAATCCAATTACAAATCAAATAAAATTTTACAACGATATTTAAACATTATTTTTCTTCGTTTTAAATAAACATTAAGAAATAAACTTTTTGTATTCTTATAACAAAAGGGCAAAAAGTATGCTTAAATATTGTTGGAAAATTTTTGTAAATTCTATTTAAAAACTAAATTACAATATATAAGTAGTAATAATAGGTATGATAATTAATTAATTAAAAAGAAAATCAATTTTTTTGTTCGTTTAAATAAAGGGTCAAGTACTAAATTATATTAGAAATACTATATTAAACAGCAATTAAAAATAAAAAGAAATTTTTAATTAAAAAATAAAAGAAATTGAAAGAAAAAGAATGAAAGAAAGAAAATGAGAAATTATTAATAAAACGTACAGACACCCCGCATAAACCTCTTCTAATAATAAATGTGATACCGTAGGCAAAAAAAAAGAGTCTAAACAATATAGTTTTGCATAAATTAATAAATTACAAGAAATTAAATTAAATATAAACATATTTATATATGAAAAAAATATAGAAGTTATATAAATATGGAAATAATGACAACAAATTAAATTTAAATAATATTTTCATAATATGGCAAAAAAAAGATAATAATGATGACGATGATGATGATAATGAAATGAAAATGTATGCAATTTAGACTTCTTTGAAAAATTAATGTATAATATTGTAGTTAAAAAATAACAACAAAAACAAATAAATAAACAATAAATTTTATAAAATTTTCTTTCAGTAGGAATGATGTTAAACAAATTACAAACAAAAAAAATATTAAAAATATTATCAAAAAACAAAATCTATTAAACACCCAGGAAAAATTAACACAAAATTAAAAAACAATTACAAAACAACAGAAAAAATAATTTATTTTAAAACATTTATATTTTTTTTTATTTATTTTTTTTTTTAAATAAGGATTTTTTGCAAATTTTTCTTTTTTTTTTTAACCAACACAGGCACAGTGATTGAATGAAAGTAATCACACTTGAATTGGTAGGGAAAAACTATTACATTGCTGAGCAATAGAACTCAGTTATGTATGCCTGAAATAACTTCAAGTCTTACGAACTCGTAGTGACTGTATAACTTGCTAGGCCGCTGATAACACATTCAATTTAAACGATGCCATAAATTCTTTTCACATCGTGAGATAAATAAATGTTAATCGGTATCCTCACCTTAGAGTCTAAAGTTTAACACACAGAGTAGTGACAAGAATAAAGAAAGATTCTCTCTTTCTCGTCTACAATACAAATGCGAATCCTGCATGAGCCATAGCTCCCATAACTGATCATATCAGCTAAAGGCCAGTAACCATAAAAAGTAGTCAAATCTGTTATACAATACTAAGTAAAAGAATTTAAATACCATTCAAGTGCCGTAAGCATTTGCTGGATAACATCTTACAGATGAGACGTCAGAAATGAAGACACTAAAGCTCAAAGTCTCACTTGCAAAAGATTCGTCACAGAACCATGGCTCCAATATTGCTTTTTAGAAGGAGTTTTTCTGTGGAACGCCCAATAAATGGAATTGGAAAAGTGCAATCCACAAATAAAGTGATGGCTTCAAATATGAAGGTATGCATTTGGCTTAAGCGCACAACACTATTTAAAAAGTTGCTTTCGATTAGTTTTTGAGCACTTCGTGTTATGATATTGCAATTAGTTTAAAATACAAGTCTCTCTTCTTTTGCCCGATTCTTCCTCCGAAGTGATGGTTAACCATGTTCTCCATTTCGAGGGGTATTTGACAACAAATGCCTTAGTAGCTAAATCAACACTTCTTAAGACAAGGTTAGTCAAACGGCCACATATTTTATGTTTTAAAGATATGAAGAGCACTTAAAGTGCTTACCGAAATTACATTACGTTTGGGTAAACGGTTTTCGTATTCCAAAAACGAACGAACGTTCCATTACGCTCCGTTACATGCCATGGACGTTTGGCTAATCAAGCCTTTAGCCAGAACAGATGCTGTCTTGTTTTCAATATGTTGTAAACAGCTTATACTGATTGTTAAGGAGATGTTTAAAACCTCATTAATAGAAGATTTCTACCCCAACATTATCCTAGTGGAAACCGGTGAGATCTTTTCAAAACCAACTATTAACTGTTTCGAAGTGATAGTTTACCATGTTCTGAATTTTCAGTGGCATGTGCCAACCAATGCTTTGGTAGATAAATCAACACTTCTTAAGCTCCGATAAGCCTATCAAACGGAACGGAACGTACCTTTATTTTTAACATATGAAGAGCACTGAAAGTGCTTACCGAAATTACATTACGATTCGGTAAAAGGTTTTCGAATTCTAAAAATTAACGAACCGTCCATTACGCTCCGTTACATGCCGAGGACGTTTGACTAATCAAGGCTTTAGCCAGAACAATCCGTGAACGTTTGACTAATCAAGCCTTTAGCCAGAACAGACGTTGTTTTGTTTTTAATATGTATGTCGTAACACAGCTCATACTGATAGTTAAAAAGATGTTTAAAAATTCAGTTAATGGGAGATTTTAACCCACTCAACATTAACCCGATGGCCGACGGTGAGATATATTCAAAACCAACTATTAAGTATATCAGCAGCAGGCTATCCAAGGCGTTATGCTCAAGCATAATGTTTGCAACAGTTTAGTTGTGCTTACGCGATTATTTTCTTCTTGAAGCTGTCGCTGAACAAATTGTAAATTTAGTTGTTACAGAGCCCTGTATTTTCTCCGAATTATGCCAAGTCATATGGAGATTTGTTGGCCGGGATTCCATGTGACAAGTGATAGACTCATGTTGTTAATTAAATTTTCTATGGTTGGTCTGCTGCCAGAAGCCTCGTCTAACAGTACGACTTTTCGTTAACGCAGATGAATCTACAAATTTTCCGAACACTATATCCTTCGTACGCACCCAATACTAATGTGCTCACTTAGCTACATGGTTTATTATGGTTTTAAATTAAACAAAAAATTTTAAAAAATATTGTTTTTATTTCATTAAAATTAATTCTTTTATATTTTAGTTTATTTTAATTATTTTTTTAATAATTTGGAAAAACAATACAAAATAAATAAAAAACACTTCTTTTGTATATAAAAACAAAACTTTAGAAATTTCATTAAATAAATATAAAACAAAACAAAAAAAATTAATAAAAAAATAAACAACAACAAGACAAAGAAAACCTCCCGCCAGCATATTTATAATAATAAAAATGGTGTGATAATAAAACTAAAATAATAATTAAATTAAATTATAATAGAAAATATTAAAAAATAAATAAATATACGATATATGTATGAAAAACAAACAAACAAATTTTTCTCACTTATAATTTCAAACACAATTAAAAAATAAAATAAATACAAATACAAAAAATTGAAATAAGAAAAGTAACTCTTTTATACTTTTATATTTTTAATAGAAAATCAAAACAAAATAAATAAAAAATTATACTATATATTGTATTAATAAATAAATAAACAAACAAACAATTACAAAAAACAAAAAATAACAAGCTTATGATATGAAAAATTAATAAGAAAAACTACAAATAAATTAAATTCAAAATAAAAAAATTAAAACAAATATAGTAGGGTATTTAAAACAAAGAAAAAAATGAATAAAAAAAAATATTTTATCAGGGATTTATAAAGGCGGATTTTATAAATTAAAGAAGGTACACGTTTAATTTTTTGTTTGTTTTTAACTTAAAAATTAAAATGTAAAAAAACGAAGCTAAGCTTATTTAATTAAAACAATTATGATATGATTTATATATTTATTTATTTATAAAAAAAATCAATGAAAACGTAAATCATTATTTCAAAATAAGTCTCAGACAAAGCCGCCCATAGGCCTTCTTTAAAAAAGTGAAATAAAAAACAAAAACAAACAAACATTAAAACACTGAAGAAATATAAAAAAAATTATTAAACAATTAACAAATTTATATACAGAAAATAAATTAAAATAAATTTAATGAAAAATATATATCTTATGTAGCTTATGAATACTAGACCTTAAAAAATATTAAACAACAACAACAAAATATATACTATTATAGTAAATATATAATTTTTTTTCCTTTACATACAATATATTATTATTATTAAATATTAAAAACAAAAGCAAAAATTAAAAAATATTAATTAATTAAAAAATAAATGAAAATTGGTGTCTATGTTATTATTATTATTCATATTAAAACAAGAAAAAAAATTACAACAACAACAACAATATATAAATTATTAATTATTCAAAAAAAAAACCAAAAACCAATTATTATTTTCATATATTAAAAAAGAAGAAGAAAGAAATAGTAACACAATACACAAAATAAAACAGAAAATAACTCTCCTTATAATTTCAATATAAAACGAAATCAATTGAAAAATTCAAACAAATTTTTTTCTCTCAGTGTTGCATGAATAATGAATAGAACAATACATACCTACAAAGAAAACCGCAAATACAATATGCTTATAACGTAATTATTATTATTATTAAACAAAACAAAATTACCAATACAAATACAAAATGAGAACACAATGAGAAAATGTAGTTTTTAACACAGAATATATATTCTGTGGTTTTTAAGCTCTTTAACCATAAAACAACAACAAACAAAAAAACAAAAACAAAAACCAAGAACAATAGTAAACAAACAAGACCATAACATTGTAATAACAGTAAAATACAATATAATGGCATACACATAAAACAAACTATAGTTACAGATCACAGGATGTTTCATAGAAATTAAAAGTAAACGAAATACAACATTGGAGTACAACTCTGGAAGATTGTATTTGGAAATGAAATTGAAAACAATTTTTTTTATAAAAAAAAAACGAAATGAACAACCTGTGAGCTTATTTACGCTGAAAATAAAGAAGAATCAATAGCAATAGTAATTTAATTTATTTACTTTAATTAAAGAAAATATTGAAAACTTAAAAACATTTCAAATATTTTAGAATATTTTCAATGTCTTCTACCCATGATATACTTAGGCGGCATGTAATATTTCTTTGACTTTCCCTGTGCTCAACTATATTATAACACGTTGACTGCCGACTACGAGCTAACTCGTAGATTGCGTTCCCTTCTAGGGTGCCATACTACGAGTTGTCTCGTACTCACTAATGTGAAAAAATCAAATTGTCGTTTTTCTCAAGTTTTCTGAAAATTGCCGCGGCATTCAACGTGTTAATGATGTGATTCCTCCAAAACATTGTAATGTGATCTTAATTTTTTTCAGTGTGGATCGTCTGCACCTAAAGAAATTGGAAATGCGTGCAAATGCCCGCAGCAAACTGTATAAAATGAAAAGATTTTGTGGAAGATATATGCTGCACTATTTGTAAAAGTACGGTGGTGTAGCACATGCAACTTAACGTCGAAAAATCAAAAACCCAAACATATCTGCTTCAAACTCTCTAGACAGGGCCTAATAAAGTGTAGCAGATGTGAGCCTGATGCCCATGGACTTGATTCCACTATTATAGTCTTCAAGAAAAGTGCCGAATTGGTTTTATTTAAATCTTCAGACAACAGTTTTAGGGAAATATGAATTCTATTGTAGTCGCCGTAGTCTAGTAGGTAGTGTGTTGGCCACGTTTCAAACTTCGGGTCAAACATTTCCAACGAATTTAAATATGAAAAAATACTTCTTCGGTGACTTCGTCCCGGCATATTTCTGGCAAAAACTCGGAGAAGAAATAAAATTGCCAGGAAAAAGTTTCTCAAAAATCTGTTGTTCTCGAAGTCGACTTTAAACTGTAGGTCCCGCTACTCATGTATAAAATTAACACAAACAACATAGGTGGTGTGAGAAGCCAGGTCGTAATCCTGGCTGAAGGTCAGACGTCGGCACAAAGAGAACATGATAAAAATGTGAGTGTATTTGTGAGAGGCATGTGTTAACCCAGAGGAAAATTGTTAGTAATATTTTCAAGTCTACTTACTACCACTTATTATTGCTACCCAATAATATGTATATGTGAGCGGAAAATATAGAAAAACTGTACTGCGCTAAATCCCTAAGTACACTGTATTTAAGTTGGCAAGTATTCTTCCAAAAATCGACATCTTTTCTCATTGATATTAATGAATCCTACTGTAATATTTCTTTGGGTGTAAAATTGAAGTCTGAAAAAAAGCGACATTAACCTTCTTCTTTAGAAGCTGACAAGCAACTGAATGCATTTTTACGCTCTTTTAACGAACATTGTTGATATTCGTGTCCTATGTGTGTAAAAAACCGAAGATGTTCGGCCCCCGGTTGACATTGGTGCCGACGTCTGATAATGACAAATTATGTTTGAATGTATGTATGAATTCTATTGATTCGAATTGCGGATTGTGAAAATATTACTTTTGGATAGAGGCTCAGAATATTCATCATCAAGTGAACGGTGGTCAGATCTTTCTTCATTATCAGGCCATGTTCTGTGTATTTTGCTTTTGCTATCCTATTTTCTTGGTTTCTGAGCAGTTTCTGGTGATAGTTTCAGCAGTTCAAGGACATATTTCTACTTCCAATTTCATTTTACCATTGCCTTGGCATCAGTATTGCTTTACGCCTTTCCTTCGCAGAGTTTCAAAAAAGTTTCTCTTAGTAGGTGACTTTCAGCCTTTACAAGTTCTTCTTTGGAGTTTTACTTCATAAAGGCGAAGAACATATTCAATCTGATTCTTTCATCGAAACTATTTGACAGCATTTGGGTCTAATGCAAGCAATGCATACTGAAATACTTGACAGATTCCTTTGAAGTTTTTGCGAATGTAAACTGTGTATCAAGAAGATAAGAAAAGCGTTCATTTTGGGGTAAATTTTTTAAAAACTTTGGTTTCCATACTATTTCAGTAACATTAGTACTGAAGTACTCCTCGTACTTCGTATGAGGAGCATTAGTCGTGTATCAGAGCTGAAGGACCATTTCATAACGGTGAACATGTGAAAAACAATAAAAAAAATATAACTGAACCGAGTATCCCCTGATAATGTTGCGGTCTTAGGCAAATTCCTGGAATTTTTTTGATTCATAAAGTTTTCAAATATTTTCTTTAATTCAATTCCATAAGAAAAAAATAATAACTCTGCACAAATAATCAAAATGCATAAACAATAATTAAAAATTAAAAGAAAATATTAAAAGAAGAAGATTAAATAAAAAAATTTATAAACTTTAACAGAAAATTATTACAGAATCTATTAAAATTGGTAAAAGAAAATTAGGAGTATACATACATACATACAATATATATATATAAAATAAAATGTTAAAATAATATATAAATTAATATAAAAAAAGTATGAATGATTTATAAAAAAAGGGCTGTTCATTATTAATAATAAAAAAATTATAAGTTTTAAAACTTTTAAGTTCTTTTAATATGAGAAAAAAAAACATGGTAAATTTAAGATAAAGGAAAACTGCGATATTAAACGTTTTGGAATATGTTGAGAATAAATTTTTTTGTTTTTCGGATTTAAATTTAATTTCACTAAAAGAATACAACAAAATTTTAGATAACAAAATGACAATTTTTTGGCTAAGAAACGTAAAAAAAATTAAATATAAAAAAACACTTTAATAAACTTCTGGAAAGACTGAAACAAAATTGTTTATAAATCTAAAAATTAAAAAATAAAAATTTAAAAGTAAACAAAAAAAAATGTTAATGTTTAAACTATTAAAAGAAAGCTTGGTATTACAATGAGTTTTTAATTTAAAACTTATTTTTGTTTCTTTAATTTAACTTTTTAAATTTAATAAAAATAAGAAAGAAAAATTATAATAAAAAAATAAATTAAAAAATAAATAAAAAAAATATATAAGAAATCTGTTTGATAAGGTTTCCTCTTATTTGCATATCAGAAACCACAAAAGAAATTATGAAAAAATAAAAAAACAATGTTAAATTTATTAAAAACAAAAAAAAAATTATATATTTAAACAATAAAAATAAAACAAAAAATAATGAAAAGAATTAAACAACCTTACAAATTAGATATTGAAAATATTGAAAAAAAAAATAATTAAGAAATGAATTTCGAAAATTCAATATTATAATGCAAATATTATATAGAAATTTAACAACAATTTTTTCTTCTCTTTATGTGTGTGTAAGTAGTTTATAGTTTGAAATTTAATAAATTAAAAAAAACCGAAAATAATTATGAAAAAAAAATCCCAGAGAAATATTAAAAAAACCATGCAATTACACCCAAATCTTTAAAAAAAAATTGGCTTAAAATATAAAATAAAACAAGAAAAAATATTAAAATAAAATTTACAACAGTAGTATTTGAAATTAAAAACAAAAAATAAATAAAAATAAAAGAAACGAAAAAATCAAGCAATACATCAATATGATTAAAAATTTAAAAGAAAAACTAAAAAAATTAAAATTAAAAATTAAAAGAAAAAAATATTTAAAGCAATCACCTAAATTATTGAAAATAATTATGCAAATAATTTTGAAAACATTCCCTAACTCTTAAAAATTAATTTAATTTTTTTTTTTAATTTCCGCTTTCATTTCCTTTCATTTTTAACCCTGGTCCTGTCAAAAAAAATATCATTTGCTAACGAACATCATATATTATTACAGTTTAATGAAAAGCATTAAATTGCTTGAAAAAAAAAGAAAATATAAAATTATTATTATTAATTACTACCACAGGAAAAATAATTAAAAATAAATTACAAAAAATAAAAATTATGAAGAAAAAATACCAAAAAGCCCAATTACAAAATGAAAAAAGAAAGCAAAACGAAAAAAATATATTAAAACTCTCATCATATGTGTGTTTCATTTAAAAAATAACAACAACTAAAAATAAAATAAAATAAATAAAAAAAATCCCCTAAAAAAACAATATATTATAACGATTATGAATATTAAATTATAAAATAAATAAAAATTTCTCTCCGTGCAATTTCAAAATAAATAAAAAATGGCAACAATGGTTTTATTTAAATTCTTAAAAAGTAGCAAATAAAGGTAAGAGTATTTACTAGAAAAACTAATGAAAATTTAGTCAAGTTTCGTACCAAGCAACTATATCAAGCAGAGTTGTATTTAAAAGGCTTGAATAAATACAGGGTGTAACAGAGAACATAAAGTTTTAAATAATTCCCCTACTGTGTGAGGATTTATTGATTTATTCAGCACTACAAAGGCCCTGAATTTAATCACGACCTACATAGGCCTTAAGCACCAATGATCGTATTGAAGCAACCATTGGTGGAGGATATGGATATTGAACTCTACCCTGCATAATGACGCCAAACACTGACTTGCCAATTAAATATGCGGTAGGTAAGCGGTGGTAGTAGATTTCTAACAAAAATTCTGAGAGCAAATGAAATTGACATGAAAAGTTTCGCAAAAATCTGTCGTTCGGAGTCGACTTTAGACTGTAGGTTCCGCCACTCATGTAATGGGTGATTTTTTAAGAACTATAGGAAAAATTTTCAGAAAAAAATACATATTAAATTCAGAAAAATGCATGAAATCTTTATTTGAATCGATAGTACGGTCCATATAATTTAATATTTGAAGATTATTTCATGCAAATGTTGACAGCGGCTGCGCCTCAAATGGTCCATCCGCTTAGTCCAATTTTTGGCATACTCTTTCCAACATTTCGGCCGGTATCTCACGAATAACTGCTTCAATGTTGTCTTCCAATGCGTCAAATGAAGCGGGCTTGTCTGTATAGACATGAGCTTTAACATAGCCCCACAAAAAATTGTCTAAAGGCGTTAAATCGCACGATTTAGGCGGCCAATTGACCGGTCCCGAACGTGAAATAAAATGTTCATCGAACTCGCCTCTCAGTAAGTCCATTGTTATGCGTGCTGTGTGGCATGTGGCACCGTCTTGTTGAAACCACATGCCATGCAAGTCAAGTTCTTGCTTTTTGGACAAAAAAAAGTTGGATATCATCTCACGGTAGCGCTCACCGTTCACAGTTATGTTACGATTCGCAGCATCTTTGAAGAAGTACGATCCAATGATACCACCAGCCCATAAACCGCACCAAACTGTGACTTTTTCTGGATGCATTGGTAGCTTTTGCAATGCTTCTGGCTGATCTTCACTCAAAAATCGACAATTCGACTAATTTACGTATCCATTGAGTCAAAAATGAGCTTAGTCGCTGAACACAATTTTTCGATAAAGAAGTGGATCTTCGGCCAACTTTCCAAGAGCCCATTCACCAAAAATTCTGCGTTGCGGTAGGTCGTTCGGCTTCAATTCTTGCACCAGCTGTATTTTGAAAGGCTTTACGCCTAAATCCTTCCGCAAAATTTTCCACGTTATGGAGTAACAGAGGCCTAATTGCTGCGAACGGCGACGAATCGATAATTGATGGTCATCTAATGATGTTAGTTAGTGTTAATGATAAAGTGTTAATACACTGGCCGGCCGATACAGCTGCGATATTTTCTTCAGTTCGCACTCTACGTAAGCGTGTTGGTGGTTTAATGTCCCCAACAATGTAAATTTGGTGCGAAATTTAGTCACAATAGCCCGAATAGCCGCTTCAGTGGGTCGATTAAACTGACCACAAAAATGGAAGAACCGCCCGATGAACTTTCTTAACAGAGCCGCGCATTTTGATAATAAAATTCAATGATTTGCAAGCGTTGTTCGTTTGTAAGACGATTCATGGTTAAATTACAGATCAAACTGAAGATGTTTGACAGTGAAACAAAACACGAAACGCGCGTGAGCTGTTTAAACCAGTGTTGCCAAAAAGATAATAGCTAAGAAATCACCCGTTATAAAATTAATGCACACAACATAAGTGGTATGAGAAGCTAGGTCTAAAACTTAATTGAAGGGTTGTAATTACCAATAATGAATGTAGGCAGAATATCGCAAAATTAGAATGGGTGTACCTGAAGGGTGATTACTTTCTCCTATACTCTTATAACTCCTAACTGACAGCAATTCCAACTGCTCCCCATAACCTCAAAGTGATGTCCTAGGCAAAGGATTCTAAAATATTCCCATTTGAGGCAAATACGGCCTTTAGTTAAGATTAAAACCTAGCCTCTGCCACTTATGTTGAACTTGTTAATTTTATTCATAAATGGCGTGACCTTCAGTAAAAAGTGTCGACTACGAACAGCCCATTTTTAAGACTCTTCTCATCACACTTTTTGTTACACTTAGAGTTCTTGCCAGAAGATTGCTGAAAAGAAGTCGAAGAAGGAATATTTTTCCATATTTCGTTTGAACCACGCGCTCGCGTCTAATAAACCAACATACTACCAACTCGACTATGGCGATATCTTCCTCATTCAAAGTCTTGACAGACTCCAGTTGACAGTTGTTCTCTTTATTTTCCCTCATGTCAACAGTAGTATGATAATCGAGTTTGTGTAAATCTTTTGGCATTGCAGGACTAAGGAAAAGTGCCACTTCATTTGTTTTGTTGAAAAAGTCCCTGAATAATTTTGATCCTCATCATGTGGTAGTCCTGCTCATTACCAGATAGTCCTGGTGATTTCCCCGAACACACGTCAAAAGTGTAATAATAACCACCAGCACTTGAAGTAATATAATTAGGGTATCAAAACCTTACCGGATTTTCTCTTATGAATTCCTTGGCCGAAAGCTTATTTTGATCTTGGCGGGTATGTAAATAAGCAAAATTGTCGCATTTGGGGCACAGAAAACCCGCACGCATACATTGAAAAGCCGACGCAACCAAAACGAGTCACTGTTTGGTGCGGATTTTAGTCCAGAGGCATAATTGGGCCATTTTTCTTCGAAAATGAGCATGGAGTGGCCGTTACAGTGAATGGCGATCGTTATCGGGCCTTGTTGAACGAATTTTTGTTCACAAAAATTGAAGAGGAGGATATTGGCAACATTTGGTTTCAACAGGACGGCGCTACGTGCCATACAGCTGAAGCTACACTCGGTGTTTTGCGCTCTCTTTTTGAAGATCGCATTATCAGCCGCAGAGCTGATGTCGTTTGGCCACCTCGGAGCTGCGATTTGACACCGCTGGACTATTATTTGTGGGGTACCGTCAAAGATAAGTGTTACGCCGACAAGCCAGAGACAATTGACGCTTTAAAGGACAATATTAGAGAAGCCATTGGTGAAATACATCTGCATACAATCGATAATGTGCTTAAAAATTGGACCGATCGTGTAGGCTATTGCATGGCCAGCCGAGGCAGCCATTTGAATGAAATTATTTTCCATTATTAACCGGAAGGATTGTACTTTCAAATAAAAAACGAAATTTTAGAAAATATTCAGTAGTTTCGTTTTTAAAGCATTTTCAAAAATAAAAAGTTATTTGGCGGACCCTTTAAATGTAACATATTTTTAAGGGACCTAAAAGCAGGGGAGTTTTGTTTTTAAATAGAAAACTTTTGCCCCTCATAGATTAAAATGTAAGCTGTGCCCCTGGCTATAGCTACTATTCTGAGAAGCTAGGTTGTAATCCTGACTAAAGGGTTGTAATGTTGACTTAGGTAAGTAAATTACCATTTCGTTCTTTGATGCAATCAGAAGTCTATGCTTTAAAGGACATTTAATACCATTATGGCATAAGAATAAAGGGAATTCCAAGGAAACGGTTATTTCCGAAAATACAAAATGGTTATGAAAGGTTGCTGTCTTCACTGAAAGCCTTTTAAGGATAGTAAAAAAATGGTTCTGAACTGTAGTAATTAGCTGCAATAAAAGTTTTAACGTATGAACACTTTGTATTGCCAATTAGAGACATTGGCCTACAAATTTCCGCAAATTCTAAAAAAAAAAAAAAAAAAAAAAAAAAAAAAAAAAACTAGACATTGGTTGTAAGACTTTATCGCAAGCGTGGATCAGCTTATAATTAAACAATAAAAAATAACATGTGTACTGAACTGATAAAGGCAACAGTTATTGGTAAGAGGGAGAACAAGGAAAACATCCTTAAAGTAATGTAAACCTTTAATTTCAGTATAGGAAGAAAGAATGAAAGGATACAAAAGCAAACTGTCATTAACAGCTACAATCAAGGAAGTACTTAAAGACCCTTTTAAAGCAGTTCAAAGAGCCCTAACTTAGTTGGCTGTAGAGTGTGCCAGGGATTTAAATGTTTTAAGGGATGAAGACAATTTTCTTTTGTAAGTCCTGCGGTGATGATTGTGGGTTGAACTTTAAACAACGAAATATTTGATGGTGAGCATGAAAGCACAAAAAAAAACAAAATTTAATTGCATGTTGACACCTTTTTTTTGGTTGGAAATTCTCATTTTAATTTATATGCCACTGGTTCTCTACTTACATTGAAGGCAGCACGCGAAAACTATTTGTTATTTTTATTGCTTCGCTGTTAACAAGGGATGAGAGCACGGGGGGAAATGTCCTTGCACTGCCACCCAGAACTCACTGACTGACCTTTTGTTATTTGAAATTTGTTTGTTGATTTAAAATTTTGACAGTGACAGATTTGTCTGTCAAATATGACACGTAATTGCTGATGTTAAAGTGTCATCTTTATTAAAACACTATGATTACAGTGTGGTGGCGCACATTCAGAAGCCCGGGACATATTAAAGCCTCTAATAAAAATTTAAATTTTAAACCCAAAAGAAAATAAGTCACGTGCTGGAGGTTAAAAAGAAGATTCTCTTGAATCCTTTTTTGGATTTTTTTTAACCCTTTATGGCTTAAAAATTTTTATGCATAAATAATAACAACAAATTCCTTTTGCGCCCCACAATTAATGTGATCATTTTCATCACCATTGCTGTCAGTTTTACTTCAATTTAAGGTTTTCCAGCCTTCACATTATGAGAAACACATGCGTGTGTAATTTTATGCATTCATTAGCATTATAAGGGTTCATAAATTTCATTGACATTGACACGTAATTAATGGGACCAACTAACATTCTTTTGGATTTCTCAACTTAGTTATTAAAGGGATATTCCTCTTTGCACCCAACGCTTTTTCCAGGAACAGATTCCTCAACGCTAGCCGTCCAAAGTTGGCATCACTATCATGCCCTGAAGCATACATAAGTACACCTACATGCCCTTTGATGGTGGAAGAGTAGTGCTCATTATCTTTAACGAACAGATGCTTGCTTGCTGCCTAGCCTGGCAGTTTTAACCTCGACATCTGGGGGCAATAAGTTTCTCAATATAGGCTCAGTAGCCACCTCAAGTGAGTTATTAAGATTTCGGGGGAATTTCACCTTTTTCGGTTATTTTTTTTTCAGAAGGTAGACCGCATTGCCAACTGATTGTAGTTCTGAGATTTTTCTTACCTTCCCAAGTATGGCAGCAACCCTTGCGTTGACCAACTTCTTCCGCTTCCCTGATTTTGGTGGAACTTGGTCAGTACAGGGACTGCGTTCACCCGTGGCATCACAACGGGGCGTTAACGTAAACCTAAGTATGTCAGAAAAAAAAACTTTTCCTTTGGTCTGATAGTTATAGCGTCCGGTATAAATGGTTTCCTGCATCTCTTAGTTTTGAGAACTTAGTCATGAGGCTCTTGATTGTCTTCCCCTACTACTATCCCCTAGCCCTATCTTTTTTTTTTTTTTTTTTTTTTTTTTTTTGGTAAAACCAGCACTCAGGGGATGGCCCCTACTCATGCAGTGCATTGTGCAGGTTTAGGAAAATAGGTTATAGGAAGGTGGAAAGAGGGAGTAGTGTTTGTGGACATTTGATTTAAACTAAAGATGCGAACGGCAAGGAAACGAGTTGCTGCTAGGTGACTATATAATGGCCAGTGCTATACCTTCACCATTAGACTGCAATCGTCCCCAAGAAGCCCGCATCTTAAGGTTATTTTTCAAGCTGCCACGCCCTTTGTTGTAATTACTGGTCAATGCTTTTCTCCGATCTTTCAAAGCTACTTTCACTGATATGGTCTTCTATTTCGTCATCCTGTCTCTTCTTCTTTTGTGGTCAAAGTACAACCTCCATTGGTCCTGAATTGATCTGCGTGCCTTAATGTGACGTGCTAGTGAAGTGATGATGTTGAAGCCGCTACTCTTTTGGATTCTTCTCCAATTGAGCCACCCAGTTTGTTAGCATTAGGTTTTTGCATGGGTGCTTCATGTCTGAGAAGATGAGCAGAATAGGCTTCTCAAATGGAGTTGGGTAAGATATACAGACTAGCGTGTGTGAAGTCGCCGTAGTCCAGTAGTTTGGTAGCATCAGGTTTTTTCAGGCGTGCTTTACGTCTGAGAAGGTGAGCAGAATAGTCTTCTCAAATGGTGTTGGGTAAGATATGTAGACTAGCGTGTGTGAAGTCGCCGTAGTCCAGTAGTTTGGTAGCATCACGTCTTTTCAGGCGTGCTTTACGTCTGAGAATCTGGACAGAATAGGCTTGTCAAATGGTGTTGGGTAAGATATATAAACTAGCGTGTGTGGTGTCAGGGGTGCTTTACGTCTGAGAAGGTAAGCAGAATAGGCTTCTTAAATGGTGTTGGGTAAGATTTATAGACTAGTGTGTGTGATGTCGCCGTAGTCTAGTAGGTAGTGTGTTGGCTTATTAGACATAAGGCCACGGTTCAAACCCCAGGTCATACATCATAACGAAATATGAAAAAAATATTTTTTCGGCGACTTCCTGTCAGCAGATTTCTGGCAAAAACTCTGAGCGTTAATGGAAAATTGCCATGAAAAGCTTCTCAAACATCTGTCGTTCGCAGATGACTTTAAATTGTAGGTCCCGCCACTCACGTATAATATTAACGCACTTATGTTGTGAGTGGTGTGAGAAGATAGGTCGTAATCCTGACTGCAGGGTTGTAATGATCAATTGTGTATGTATGTATGTTTGTTGGTATAACATGTGTAATGAAAACCTGTCAGTGGTGCTGGAAGCTCTGTCGGATTTAAGTTCGAACCTTACGTAAAGATTCTCTAAAGAGAATAAATTATCAGAGGCATTAATTCATTCCAGAAGGAAACACCAGGGTGCAGATCAAATGCTGGGCACGGAATTACGGAAATCACGGAAATTTGTTACGGCAATAAGCTTGGAGGACACATTGTAGGTAGGTAGGTAGGTCGAAGTGTCAGCTTTGATTACTAAAGCTGACTTGAGCACTCACAGCGGCCCGCTATGATGCCACAGATAGGGCATCATCTTCTAAAAAGTTGGAAGGCAGTACCATAGATAGCATGGTTGCCGTACAATACTAATCAAACATTTTCAAATACCATACTTTTCTTTCTTGTAGTTTCTTCTCCCAAAACGGCCTCTCTTGGTTAGTTGGTCTCATTCTACATCCGCCAGTAAGAAATGAGCGTAACGTACATACCGAGTGTATGTGTATTGCAATACATGGCGGTTGATTTTGGTTGATTGTGTGTGTCTGACTTACTGGGTGTCAAAATCCAAGCTTTACTTAATTGACATATCGTATGACATATTCTCTGACTGACTATAAATAAAATACACCCCTGTTCTCATTATCCACACACACACACAAAACCAAATAAACCAAATAAGTATGCTACAGAAATAAATGCGTGAAACAAAAATGGGTGAAAAAAAGGGAAATCATTAAAATTAAAGTGAGAGTAAACCAGAGAGAGAGAAAGAGAGAGAGAGAGAGAAAGAGAGAGATGAGGTAGCATCATATTAAATAATATATGTTGGCTTTATAGTGGATATTTGTTTACTCACTTGGAAAATTACAAAACACATGAAGTAAGCCGTTGGAAAAAAAAAGGCATCATGTCAACAAAACCAAGGGGTATTAAGACATTAAGAAAAAGAACAAAAAAACTAAAGCGGGTAAGGGGAGAAAGGATAGGTGAAAATGGTTTTAATGAAACTATAAAGACTTAAAGAAACATTCTTTATTATTAAAAAATTATTTCGAAAATTATTTACGAATTCTTTTGACATTTAAGTTCAGCACACACACACACACACTTTATTCATGTTTATGGACTTATTTTTTTAAATACTGCGTAACCACTTACTAAAATGAGAAGAAAAAAAATTAAAAACTGCAGGAAAAAATTAAAAAAAAAATTAAAACGGAAGGCAGACTTTCTGTCTGCCTGCTGGTGGTCTTTTTGGCCAAGTGTTTAAGCATAAAAGTTCATATGCCTCCATGCGTATATGGATGTGTGAGTGCTAGAGAGAGAGAGGAAGAGAGAGTGTATGTACCAGAGCCGACTAAATAAATTAATAATGGTACAGTGCGTATCCTTTATTCTCTGTTTTAGTATATGTTTGCAAGTGTATGCGTGTGAGTACGAGTTTAAATTGCAATGCAGGGAAAACAATTTTATGGACATAATGCAGCCACAATAACAAAAACAACATAAACATACTTGACAGTGATATTGTGTATGTTGAGTCCTTTTTTTATTTTAATTTTTAAATTTAAATTTAATTTAAATTGTAAAACAAAAATTTAAAAAAAATTGCTTTAAAGTAAGACAAAGGAATTAAATAGTCAGGCTTTTGTTATGAAACAAATATAAATACAAGGCCCATTCACAGAACTGCCATATTTATTAGAACTTCTCTAATAGGGCTGTCACAAAGTATCCGTCATATTCGCTTACGATTTCATGGTTATAGTTATAGTTATATAGTTTTCATGTACCAAGTCTTTCCAGCTAAGCAGATGATTGTTGTCATTTGTAGTGTCCTACAAACTATACCCTCTTGAAAATGTATTGGGTTGTTGCTCTGGGTGTAGTGTTGACATGCTTTGTTTGTTGAGTTCTTATATTTCTCCAGAGGTAGGGTTACCAGACCTTCCTAACATCAAAAAAATGTGGTTGATGTTACACATTCTGTGTAAGATAGCTTCATCCAGTTAATAGGCTTCCTGAAGAGGGATATTGCCTCATATGATCAACGTGAAGAGTTGCCAAAACCATGCGAACTACTGTATTGTCTACATATATACATATGTAAAGGGTGTTTTTTATTGAGGTATAGAACTTTAATTTGCAATAAAACAAGGACGGATTATTCGATTGACATGAATTTTATTTATCCAAATGATAATCTTGTGGCATTACATTTTAAATATGATTTCTGGCATATGACCGCCACGGCTGGCGCGGATGTAGTCCAATCTGGACGCCCAATTTGCGATGACTTTTTCCAACATTTGTGGCCGTATATCGGCAATAATACGGCGAATGTTGTCTTCCAAATGGTCAAGCGTTTGTGGCTTTACCGCATAGACCAATGACTTTACATAGCCCCACAGAAAGTAGTGTAGCGGTGTTAAATCACAAGATCTTGGAGGCCAATTCACAGGTCCAAAACGTGAAATTAGGCGGTCACCAAACGTGTCTTTCAATAAATCTATTGTGGCACGAGCTGTGTGACAAGTTGCGCCGTCTTGTTGAAACCACATCTCCTGGACATCATGGTTATTCAATTCAGGAATGAAGAAGTTAGTAATCATGGCTCTATACCGATCACCATTGACTGTAACGTTCTGGCCACCATCGTTTTTGAAAAAGTACGGACCAATGATTCCACCAGCCCATAAAGCGCACCAAACAGTCAGTTTTTCTGGATGTAACGGTGTTTCCACATACACTTCAGGATTACCTTCACTCCAAATGCGGCAGTTTTGTTTGTTGACGTAGCCATTCAACCAGAAGTGCGCTTCATCGCTAAACAAAATTCGCTTATGAAAATCGGGAACAACGGTAATCTCGTTTTGGGCCCATTCGACGAATCTACGCCTTACTTGATGATCGTTTGGCTTCAAATCTTGCACGAGTTGGATTTTGTAAGCACGCAAACCAAGATCCTTCCGCAAAATCTTCCATGAAGTGGATGGACACAGATCCAATTCCTGTGCTCGATGGCGGATGGACTCATTCGGGTCTTCCTCAATGCTACGCTCTACAGCAGCAATAGCTTCTTCTTCTGTACGCACCGTACAGCGTCTCTGGGGATGCGAGTTATCAATAAGAGTAAACGTGGTGCGAAAACGTTCCATGGTTAATCGAATTAACTGCTCTGATGGACGATTTTGTCGACGATAAAATGGACGTAGTGCGCGATACGTTTTCCGCACAGAACCATTATTTTCAAAATAAAATTGCACTATTTGCAAGCGTTGTTCAGGTGTGAGTCTATTAATGATGAATTGCCAAACCAAACTGAGAATAAATCACTTGACAGCTGTTAAATCGGTCGCCATCTTGAAAAGTAATGCCAACTTAAAGTTCTATACCTCTATAAAAAACACCCTTTATATAGAGTATCTCTAAAAAATCTCCTCGAAGTCTATTGTCCATAAAAACTACAGAATGTTGCTCAGTGCCAACAAGCAGTAGTCAATATTCGTGTGGAGTGTAGTCGCTCACATCACAACATAGTGTATTTTTAATTTTATATATGAGTGGCGGAACCTACAGTTTAAAGTCGATTGAGAACGACAGATTCTTGAGAAACTTTTCTTGGAAATTTTATTTATTCTCTGAGTTTTTGGCCGAAATCTGCAGAGAGGAAGTCGCCGTAGAATTTTTTTTCATATTTCGTTTTGTTGGAGATGTCTGAACCGCGGCCTCACGTCTAATAAGGCAACACACTACCTACTAGACTACGGCGACTTCGCCAGCCTTTGTGTCTTATTCAAAGCATTTTTTTAAAACCATTCTGACAGCCTAAATCATGGCCCCAAAGATTGTAATTGGTACGATCATCACATATATTCAAGGCACATATTCTGGGTTAGCCCCCCAGAGTACTATCCACGTCCGTTTAGTATTTGCAAATATTTTGCCTCCATTTTCTGAGATACTAGATTACTAAGGAGTTGAATATTCTTAAACTTAGGAAGGTTTCTTCCTAACGTAATCTGTACTAATGATCACCAATCACTTGTTATTTCAAATCTCCTTCGAATGATATTACAACGAGCCTCTTTAAATTGGTCTCTTACCATCAGATCTTTGTCGACTGCATAGCTTTGGCAATCAATGCATATCTTAGACTATTTCGTCAAGAGTTCATGCTCAACTCAGATCCATATCAGTGGAGAAAGTACGCCGCCATGTGGACAACATCTGCTTCATGCCCCACATGTGTTACCCCATAGTGTGCGTATAGGAACTGTGTCATCCAACGGATGAGGGATCTGTACTCTTTCCATTTTATACTCTTTCTACGACACCGTGAGGAGCAAAAATGCAAATGCGCTCTCTATATTGTAAACAGCGCAAATTGCCGGTTCCTTGACTTCTAAGGAGTCCATTGGTGGGTGTCATATGATCCATAAGAGCTATTTCAGCAGATCTGCCTGCCATATATGCTGCGTGTTGCTTGTTATTTATGCAGTGGCACCCTTTCCGATAGCCCCTTCTATGTAGTAGAAGTATACAGTGGGAGTAAGTAAAATTTATGTTTAAAACTCCACCATTTGGATTTCTTTATTTCGAGTGAAAAAGAGAGAAACTCCAGAATTAGGCAAAAGACAGCACCAACATAACAATGTAAAGCGAAACATAAATTTGATGAACCGCCAAATCTATGCTTATTCTACTCGGACCTTACGCAGTCATCTGACTTCCAATCCCTTAAATCCCTGCAAGTTTGTCTTGCTGAAAATAGCTTGGAAATCTCTTGGTCTAGTTGTTTAGACAACAGACATTTGAAGTACTACGGAGATGGGCATTTGAACACATTCAGAAAATATTAAAGGGGCTTCAATAATATTGACAAACTGCAGTTGGCTTACAATTGTACAAAAAATTTCATTTTTTTTATATAAACCTATAGAAAGGATAATGAAGGACATAAACTCTTTTGACTGTAATTAAAGACCACATTTCGAATGCCTTTTCTTTTACAAAAAAATGCTCCCAAAATCTGTGTATAATCCAAGGCAAATAAATCAATTAAAATGTTTAAAATTTTTTCCTCCAAATGGTCTGGCTCAAATAGTAACGCTTTTGTGTCCTTTATTAACACATTTAACAAGGAAAAAAATTATTGCCAGATTTACTACATTATCACATGCATACATACATATAAAGGCCAATCTAAAAGTGACAATGAAAAATTATACACAAAAAAGAAACTTTTTGGGGAAACTAAAAAAAACCCTCAAAAAAAAGGACGAAATATTTTGTACAAAAATCCAGCAACAGCAACATGAAAATGTCGCGACAATTCCAAAAAGTCTACTTCCTCTCTTTTATCTGCATTCACTTTGACTCTATTAAAGTGTAAATATATGTATGTACACATGTGTGAGTGTGTTTGTATTACTCTCGCAGGATATTCACACGTATACCAGACCCGGTAAGCTGCTGTTAAAATGCATGTAAATCCTTTGGAAAAACGCATAAATTGTGGTTTTTATACAACTATAAACCCCCTGGTTAAGTGGTATTTTGTTACAACATTCCAGCATTCATCCTTTACCGTTTTTTTCACTCTCTTTTCCGCTTACTCTCTCTTTGTCTCTTTCTAATTGGTTGAAAGCGAAATAGACCTCATCAGACGACACCTGACTTAATCATAAAGCAACGAACGAACGAAATGAGGGTCATGGAGTGAAAGGATTTTTTTTTGATTTCGGTTTTGGCGTATCAAATAAAAACAGAATTTTTAATATTTAAATTGGAAAATTTACACGATGACAGCCAATTTGTCGAAATTTATAGATTTTGCCACAACAGGGGCTAGTCAAAGGCCTACCCACGCATAAATACATGGATTTTTATGTTCTTGAGTGCTTATTTTTGTAGCTGCGGCAATAAAGCTGTGCACCAATATAAGATGTCTCGGGTCGCTTTATAGTCACTGCGTCCTAATGCCTTAACCAGCTGGACTCAGTTTCCAAGTGACAGTTTCTGCAACATTTAATAACAACATTTAACAACTTGAAGTGCCATTCGATGCGTGGCTATATGATAAAATATGGGACTATCTTGCCTCGCATACACTTCTCACTTCTGAATTGCTGACTTCAGGCTTCTACGCAAGCTTCTACAACAATCACATCTCCACAGATTAATCCTTTCGGTTAATAATGGAAAATAATTTCATTCAAATGGCTGCCTCGGCTGGCCATGCAGTACCCTACGCGATCGTTCCAATTTTTAAGCACATTATCGATTGTGTGCAGCTGTATTTCACCAATGGCTTCACGAATATTGTTCTTTAAAGCGTCAATTGTCTCTGGCTGTTGTCTGGCGTAACACTTATCTTTGACGTCACCCCACAAATAATAGTCCAACGGTGTCAAATCGCATCTTCGAGGTGGCCAAACGACATCAGCTCTGCGGCTGATAATGCGATCTTCAAAAACAGGGCGCAAAGCATCGAGTGTAGCTTCGGCTGTGTGGCACGTAGTGCCGTCCTGTTGAAACCAAATGTTGCCAATGTCAACAAGTCATGTGGGAATCAGCGGCAAATAACATGCATATGAGCCAGCTATGGGGCAATCTCCTTGCCGGTGGTGGCGCCGAAACCATACTATGTAGTGGGAGCAGATAGTCTAGTAGTAGTATGTCGGCGTATTAGACGTAAGACCACGGTTCAAACCTCAGGTCAGACATCAAAACGAAATAAGAAAACAAATATTTCTTCGGTGACTGTCACCCAGCAGATTTCTGGCAAAAACTCTGAGCGTTAAAATAAAATTGCCATGCAAAGTTTCTCAAAAATCTGTTGTGCACAGTCGACTTTAAACTGTAGGTCGCGGCACTCATGTATAAAATTTCTTAGGCGTCTTCCTCTCAGCAGATTTCGGCCAAAAACTCGGAGAGTAAATGGAAAATTGCCGTGAAAAGTTTCTCAAAAATCTATCGTTCGGAGTCGACTTTAAACTGTCGGTCCCGCCACTCATATATAAGAATAACACACACAACATAAGTGAGAAACTAGATCATGAAGGGTTGTAAATACCAATCGTGCCAATTACTACCTGTGGGACCATAATTTGGGCTGGCAGAATAGATTTAAAACAATTTGTATATGGTACAAAGATTGGTATGCGTTTTTACAACCTGGGTAATGAGAAACTATCCCACAATGGCACTTGATGTTCTGTTAGACTTAAGACCACACCTTCCATTAGGACTGGGACCTAGTAAGCTCTGCATTTTTGGGAAAACACTTCACAATAAGCAAGTAAGAGTAAATAAAGTAATTCGAAGACGCCAACCATTTTTAAGAGATTGGCCTCTCTGTGATCTATAAATGAGTCAAGGAACACATGAGTCAAGGAACACAAGTCAACGATGCTATTGAAAGATGTATTCTATTCAAGAATACTATCTGACAGTCCGATATAGTTTAAATTTTTTAACAAAATTTTTTCCATACAACTATAATGTGAGTAGCGAAACACACTGGATTTAGTTTAATTTCTTATCAAATTTGATAATGGAAAATTGCCTACGAACTGGAATAAGAAAATCCATTTCAAAAATTATCACCTTAAAGATAAGAAATCAACACAACCAACAAACAAATGCCAGCCTTTGATCCTTTAAAGTTATTGAATACACTTGCATATGCAACCCTTAAAACATATGTCATCTCATATAGGCATAGAATCGAATCGAATCGTACACACACAGGCACATACACCCAAAGTTGTTGTTTTTCTTTATTGTCTCCATATAAAACGGTAATGAGTGTATTGGTATGCCTAACACGTAAACTTGAGCACAACATCACTCATACTACACTACGGCAAAAGAAAAAAAAATGCCAGAACAATAAAAGTACGCCTCTACACATACACATAAATACACACATTTATTGCTTCTAACATGTGCAGAGTATTATGCAAAAAAAAAAAAACTGTAAAATAAAAATCCAACAACAATAACAAAAACATAAAAGTTATTGCAAGTAAACAAAGACAAAAAAAAACAACAATTTTCTCTTTGCAACTTTAAAAGGAAATTTTCCTTGCAAAAGCCAAGGGGAGAAATATGCCGTTAGAGAGACTTTAAAAAAGAAAGTTTTTTTTCTTCTTCTTCTCCATTTTTTTTTATTAGTACGAGTAGAGATGGCGTATCTCGTTTCTCTTATTGTTGGTTTCCTTAAGCAAATGTTTTGTTGTAGTTGGCGAAATGAGAACGTTTAGCATATTTTTCAAATAACGGCATATTTTATGGTCTTTTACCAAAGTATAGGAGAAGCAAAAAAAAAAGGTAAACAAACAATGGCAATAACAGCTGATAGAGAAGGTAAACAAAAGATTGCCAAGTGATGGAAGAAATAAAGAAAGAAATAAAAAGCTTGGTTTGAACATTTAAAAGAAATTGAATCGGAAATCAATAAATTTTGTTTAACTGGGGGGATTTAAAGACTTTATTTTTAAAATAATCTTTAAAAATATTGAAGAAGAAATTAAAATATTCAATGATATTCAATGAAAAAAGCCGGCTACTGGTTGAGGCTGACTACTGGGCGGTTGAAGCCGGCTACTAGGCTGTTGAAGCCGACTACCGGCCGGTTCATCCTGATATTAGGCGTCTGAAGCCCACTACTGGCCGGTTGAAGCCCACTATTGGCCTGTTGAAGCCGACTACTGGCCGGTTGACGCTGACTACTGGCCGGTTGAAGCTGACTACTGGCCAGTTGAAACCGACTACTGGCCGGTTGAAGCTGACTACTGCCCGGTTGAAGCTGACTACTGGCCAGTTGAAACCAACTACTGGCTGGTTGAAGCCAACTACTGGCTGGTTGAAGCCAACTACTGGCTGGTTGAAGCCCACTACAGGCCTGTTGAAGCCGACTACTGGCCGGTTGAAGACCACCACTGGCTAGTTGAAACCGACTACTGGCCGGTTCAAACCTGCTATTGGGCGACTAAAATTGACTACTGACCGGTTGAAGTCAACTACTGGCCGGTTGAAGCCGATTATTGATATGCGTTTAGAGAAAAGCCTCTAACATATTCCCAATAATATCATGCTCACTTCAATATCCAAAAGGATATGTTGAAATATAGTTTTGCCTTGCTGTGTTATAAAATACACTCCCGTTTTATCTTCACATGGCAATGCCTCTGTTGTTCGTATTCGACCATATGTACGGAGCCATGTCGTTTCCAAGCCTATCTTCTGAATCGCAATCTACAGTAGTGCAGGCTATGTCGTCATGGAGCTTAGGGAGCCTCAAAAATTTAAATTTTTTCTTGTTGTAGAAACATTTGGTTTTTATGTATTTACTTAAATTATGCCGGACCGGAATATGTATGTGTTGGACTGGCATCTCTTTCGAATTCTCTGCCAGGATCTAGTCATAGAGATGCATATAGTCTTGGTACGTTGTTCTCCGGTCACAATAAGGAAGGTCTTATAAACTTAGCAAATGCCGATTTGCTTTCCTCCTCAAGAATGCGAAATAATTGTTAAGGTACCTGAACTTAAGCGCAGTTTTCCTTGTAGTAATCCTGCCTTGGAGTTTCAAACAGAGTAAATGTCAAGCAGTTGGGTCGTATGTTTTTATAAAAAATTTTTATGGATAACTGCCTTTCAGTTTCAAGGAGTTGCCAGCCAAGTGGTTGCATTCAACGAGTGAGCTATGTTTAACGACTTCATTCTACTTCAACGGGACGATTTGAAACTAGAGAACAGTACATACGTATTTTAAACTGCTTAGCTGGTGATTTACACTGACCGACAAGATCACACTATTTAACCCTTTTAGGCTTCGCTTGATGCAGCTTCTTGAAGTCAAGAGAATATGTCAACAAGTATCAGATTTTTTAAGTCCTCCAAGAGGATAATCGTCAGATATATGGGAACCTGTTGAAGTTGTAGCATTTTCCGATCATGCTGACAATTTTATGGAAATGTACACTTTGCTCCAATAATCTTTGGCTAGACACGTTCTGTTAATGCTTCTATGTGACTAGAAATCCTTCGCTTAAATCTAGCAATGCTAGACAATGCTTGAGATGATATTCCTGGTATATGTAAATATTTTTATTCGACATACTTTGGTACAAGATTCGCGCATCGTCATGAGACAATTTAAGATTCCCCATCCAACTTTATTGTTGCACGAGGGAGTATTTCTTCAACGTTCCGTGTGAGGTGTAAATCATTATCGAAATCCAATTTCTTCTAAACGGTGTTTAGTTTGTAAATATACGATCCAATGCGGTATTGTGTAGTTAATAGGAAGATTGAGATCAACTATATCCATTATTTCGGCAGAACCATAGGTCCTATATATCTAGGATCTTATGATTCTCAGCCTCATTACAGTTTTTACTATAATTGTAGTGTTAGACAGTTAAAGATAGCAAATATTGCTGCAAACCACCGAATTGGTTGAGTATAGTTGCATAGCCGCTATATACTTCTAGGGCTGATATCCTATTTTAGGCCTATTGCCTGGGAGATCGTGGACTGTAAATTAGTCTACATAAATAATTGGATGGATGAAGCATTAACTACAAAACAACAAACAGCTTTCAACGAATACTGCTCTGCTCTAGGGTGTCAGCAATTAATACTAGTCAGGGTCTGTGACCGATTGCGCAATTACCCGGATCGAATATCGGTCGGAAATATTGGTAAGACTAAGGAATATGGATTACATTGTCACACTGCTTTGAGGCTAGATGAAGCTGTGGATAAAGCTTCTTCTCGAAGTTGCCAGGTATAGCCCATTCGTTAAGGTTAATTGATTATTGCAGCGTCTTCCTGCAGAAAGTATCGGCCAGGCGTACTGCGATGATGATTGTTCAGGACGTTATGATCTCGGGAAAAGCTATCACTATACTTTATGACAGCCAGGCGGTTGTCAGAATGCTGCTTTCAAACATAATAACTTTTAGGACAGTCAACGGCTGTCATACATACATAACTGGTCATTACAACCCTTCAGTCAGGATTACGGACCTAGTTTCCCACATCACTTATGTTGTGTGTGTTAATTTAATACATGAGTGAAGGCGGGACCTACAGTTTAAAGTCGACTCCGAATGACAGATTTTTGAGAAACTTTTCATGGCAATTTTCCATTTACTCCCAGAATTTTTGCCAGTAATCTGCTGAGAGGAAGTCGCCGAAGAAATATTTTTTTTTCATATTTCCTTTTGATGCCTGACCTGGGATACGAACCCGGGCTTTTCGTCTAATAAGCCAACACACTACCTACGGCGACTTCCCCTGATTAGTCTGGTAGTTGTTAAAGGTAGTCCCTAGGTTTGACGAACTATTTTCTACTGTTTTAAACAAAAATATTTCCAAAACGTTTTAATTTCTTTAAATATCCTTTACAAAATTATAATTTCCGTTTCATTTCACATCGTTTCACTTTGGAGCAACGGTAACATATACTGTTATCGTAATGCCTCTGTTATTTTAGACATTACCAGAGAGATTACAATAAGAGTACAGGCATTTGCAATTGGAAATGAAACATGAGGGAAATAAACGGTATTTAACATTAGTTCCGTTAGGTTTATAGCGTTGTCAAGTTGTAAGGGCGGAAATGCTTGAAACATTTTCAAATAAATTACACGTAAAGAAATAATTGAAAAAGAAAACGAAAGAAAAAAACGCAATTGAAGTGTTTGTGAAAAAGGGAAATGAAATGAAAGGAAGAAATAAATAAATATGTCAACATAAAGAAAAAAAGGAAACGGAAATTAGGGAAATAAATTGAAGGAAAAAAATAAATATTTGGAAATAAAAAAATTTGTAATAAAAAAAAATAGGAAAAATTAAATAAAAAAATTAAACAAAATTATTTGAAATTCAAGGGCAATATGGAAAGTTAAAAAAAAATTTTAAAAAAATAAAAAAAAATAAAAAATTATAAGAAAGAATGTTTAAAACTTAAGTGCAATATAAAAAGTAAATATTAAAAAATTTTATAAGAAAATTTAACAAATTTAGCTTAAAAGATTTTTATTTTATACAAAATAAAATAAATAAATAAATAAAAAAAAATTTAAAACTTAAGTGCAATATAACAAATAAATAAGATAAGTTCAGAAAAAATTAATTAAAAAAATTAATAAGAAAATTTTAATAAATTTAGTTTAAAAGATTTTTATTTTATACAAAAAAAAAAAATAAATAAATAAAAAAATGTTTAAAACTTAAGTGCAATATAAAAAATAAATTAAAAATTATAAAAAAATTAATTAAAAAATTTTATAAAATATTTTAACAAATTTAGCTTAAAAAATAGTGAAAATTTTTACAAAATAAAATAAATAAAAAATAAAAAATGTAAATAAAATAAATCTAATAATAAATTAAAATGTAATAAAAAAAATTTTGTTCAACTATAAATCTAAAGCTTTCATCGTTGCCATTAATTGTATCAAAAAAAAAAAAAACGAATTCCTTTGAATTAAGCTGATATAGTTCCTTAAAGTTATTCAAATGTTGCATGCAACAAAGCAATCCCATCTATTTATCTACCAAAACAAATTAATACAACAAGAAAAATACAAAAACAAAAACAACCCTTTTTTACATGACCGCCACCACCAAAGCAACACCAGTAGTATGGCATGTACAACCACCGCGTTTTATTAAAACCTTAAAGGGGGATACGAGTAAAACAACAACGAGTCAGTAACTACAACAGAAACAACAACAACGACAACAAATAACAACAAATATGTTGTTAAATGCCTTTTTAAATTAATGGCTTTTTAATAGCTTTTTTCTTTTTTGTTATAAAAAAATTATCTACAAGTCCATGGCCATTGCACCATTCCTCCTGCTCCGTAAAACCTTTATTGTTGTCCTACCATTTAAAAAAGAAGAAAAAAAAAAACAAGAGGCAGTAAGTAATGCCCAATCATATGTGTGTGTATGTACGTTGCAGCAAAAGTGTGTGTAAACGTGTGTTAACGATTGTTTTTACACTGACATTAACAAACAAAAGTGCAATATCCGCTAGGGCTTGTGCCACCCGCTAGGAAACCTCAAGTGATTTATGGCCGCAAATTAAAAATACAAAAGAAGAAGTGTGTTAACCTGTTCCTCTGTTATAAAACCCCCACCATACCCTATAAAACTGTTACTTTACATGTGTAAACGCAGCAGTAAAATGAATGCAACAAGCTGCTGCTGCTGCTGCAAATTGTAAATCGTTTACTATTATGGCCGATGGTCTATTGTTATCGTTATCGTTATCTTTACGCGAATAATAAAATGTGATTTGCATTTAAAGATTAAAAAATAAATGCCCTTTAAACTGTACCAAGGTCGAAAACAATGGGATTATAATTATGCCTCTTAAAAGGATACACGGAATAAAGAAAGCTCAAGGTAAGTAAGATTTTTGATTTAAGAAAACTGAATGAAACTTGTTTGGGTTGTTATGCACAATGAATTGTTTCTGGTCTCTAGGTGGAAGATATTTTATAGCCTATCTTCCTTACCTAACCTAGATCCGATTATTGAGTCACACAAGCTTAATAAGGAATAAATATGATAAATTTTTAAATCAACGTTTGCTAGGAATTAAAGTAGGCGAAGGATTTTTTTCCTTACGGTCGGGCGTTACTAAAGACCGGAGGCGACGAATCAAAATTAGCACCAAAACAGTCAAAATTGGATAAAAAATTAACTTGGTGGGAGAATGGCCCCAGTGCCCTAAATAGCCATGGTATCAACGATTCCAAAACAGGTTTCCTTACAGTAGGGCATTACTTCGTTCAGGAAATATAGGCGACGAAGCAAAGTTTTTGCCAAATAAGCACCAAAACAGTCGAAATCGGATAAAAATTTACTTATTGGGGTTAATGGACCCAGTGGGGTTGATTGCCATGGTATCAAGAATTCCAAAACAGGGTTTCTTACAGTAGAGCATTACTTCGTTCAGGAGCTATAGGCGACGAAGCAAAGTTTTTGTCAAATAAGCACCAAGACAGTCGAAATCGGTTAAAAATGGACTTGGTGGGGGTAACGGATCCAGTGGGCATGATATTCACGGTATCCAGCATTCCAAAATAGGTTTTCTTACGATGGAGCGTTACTGGGGACGGGAGATATAGCCGCGGAAATTAACTTTTTGTCAAATTAGCACCAAAACAGTCAAAATCGCTTAAAAATGGACACGGTGGGAGCAATGGACCTAGCGGACAGTGTGGCCATGTTATCAAGCATTCTAAAACAGGTTTCCCTACGGTCGGGCGTTACTTGGGACCAGAGATATAGCCGATGAAGCTAAATTTTTGTCAAATTAGTACTTAAACAGTAAAAATCGGATAATAATGGATTTGCAGGGGGCAATGGATCCAGTGGGCTGGGTAGCCATGGTATCAAGGATTTCAAAACAGGTTTTCTTACGTACGAGCTTTACTTGGTGCCGAAGATATAGCAAACGAAGATAGCATTTTGTCAAATTAGTGCTTAAACAGTAAAAATCGGATAAAAATGAATTTGATGGAGGCAATGGACCCAGTGGGCTGGGTAGCTATGATATTAAGGATTTCAAAACAGGTTTCCTTACGTCCGAGCTTTACTTGGTGGCAAAGATATAGGCGACGAAGCCAATTTTTTTCGTTCAAAATAAGATAGAAAATGAAATTGTTAGGGAATGAATTTAAAATTTTTTAGTAATTCTCAATGAGTTGATATACATTTATATATAGATCCAACAAAATGTCGTATTTTTCGCTAGTTGTGTTTCTTTGGTAGACGGCTTGCATTTTTTGCTGTTGATGACTGACATGTGTTAGGCCGACGACTTCCATATTTTTTTGGTTGATGCCTGACATGTTTTTGGTCGATGACTTGCATTTTTTGGTAGTTGACTGGTATGTTTTGGGTTGATTACTTGCATTTATTGGGTCCATGACTTGCATTTTTTAGCTCGATGACTTGTATTTTTCTTATCGATGACTTGCATTTGAAGTCGCCGTGGTCTAGTAGATAGTGTGTTGGTTTATTAGAAGTGAGATCTCGGTTCAAGCCCCAGGTCAGACTTCAAAACCAAAATATGAAAAAATATTTCTTCCACAGCAGATTTGTGGCAAAAACTCTGAGAGTAAAGAAAAATTGCCATGACAAGTTTCTCAAAAATCTGTCATTCGGAATCGACTTTAAACTGTGGGTCCCGCCACTCATGTATAAAAATTAACGCGCTCAACATAAGTGGTATGAGCAGCTAGGTTGTAATCCTGACTGAAGGGTTGCAATGACCAATTATGTTTGTATGACTTGCATTTTTAGTTGATAACTTGCTGTTTTAAGTCAATGATTTGCATTTTTTGTCTATGACTTGCGTGTTTCAGTTGAATGGCTTTTAATTTTTTGATCGATGACTTGTATCTTTTTGTGTAGCTGACTTCCATTTTTTGGTTGATAACGTGCATTTTTTAGTTGATGATTTGAATATTTTTGTAGATTACAGGCATTTTTTATCGATAACTTGTATTTTTAGGTCGATAAATTGCATTTTTTGGTAGAAGTGGACAGTAGGAACAGGATTTGTTTTAAATCAGGCTGACGACAAAGTTAACTTGTTTTTGGCATTTAAAAGCTTAGAAATGCTTTTATTTAAAAGCGGTGGTTACTTCCAGCACTTAAAATACGATACAGGATAACGTTGCCTTGAAATATTACAAAAAAATGAAGGAAAATACTCTGTGCACAATACCTTAAATAAATTTCAAAAATTTCTTAAAGACTGCATCGTTATTTTCACTCAAAGTTTGGTTAATAATTTCAAGACTTCCAACCACTACCAGCTTTAAATTGCTACAATATTGGAATGGAAAACATCCCTTGTGTTAAAACCTTTTTTGTTACACAAAATTTCTATCCAATTAAGGAATTTTAACGCCAAACTCTACTTCTTCTGCCATTATCACCCACACGCCCCCCTATACAATAATACTGTTAATGTCACCAGTTATTAGAATCCAATGATATATACAAAAATCTTAAGATAGGAATATCAAAAGCTAGGCAAACAAAAGGCAAAACTATTTGCCAATGATGAATCAAGCAAAAGTAATCAGATTGAAAACTTAATTTAATTTAACAGCCAAAGGATATGAAAAACACAAGTGGAGACACGACACAATACAAAGGCAAATGATAAGGAAAATTTTGTAGAAAATTTTTAAAAAGGAAAAACAACCACCCACGAACACCCACAAATAAATGAATAATAAAGACAGTCTTTAGAAATGCTCTGCAATAATTACCATATGAATGAATGAATTATTATCGTATACAAATTGAAAGGACATTCAATACAGGCCAAGGATATGTTTGCCTATCTCTAAAGCAGAATATTATTTGAAGTATAAAAATTATGATTTCATTACAAAGTAAATGACAGTTTCAATATTACTTACCCTCTCTCTCTCCCTCTCCCCCATTTTCCCTGCAGCCACTCAAACCCTACAAAAATTTTATTCGAATAGACTCCCGGGTTTTATAAACTCACCCACGTATCCACATACACACGAGCAATTTTTCATTACTGGCATGAAATACAAGGACTCTGCTGTGTCCTTGTTTCAATAATTTTTCTTGTGCTCACTTTGGTATCAAATTTCATACGTGGGCCGTAACGACAAGAAACTCTCTGACTCATGCTGATTTTGTTGATGGAGTCATCGATGCCAGAGCAAATAAAAATCTGTAAGAAAAACAAAAGACAGAAAAAATATAAAAAAATATGATACGAAATTAAATAAAAAAAGAAAAAAAAATTTAAAAAAAGAAAATGAAGGAAAGCACAGGATGATTCATGCCATTTTATGGGCTTATAAGACAAACAGGCTCCATGCAATTGCACACAGAAATTTAATAATTTTGTTACCTTTTAACCCTTAAACGGGTAGAAGGGCTAACTAAGATCCTCATCATAATCTTGGGTACTTTTAAAAGCACAGTTAAATAAAAATAAAATACAGATGAAGCTTCGATGGAACTTTTATTTCCTTGCTAGGCTTGGCTCTTGCCGTTGTGTACGAAATAGAATTTCCTCATTGGATTTTTTTTCTACGCCGAGGAGGGGTAAATGTACCTAACCGCACCATAGAGGAAGTCGTCACATCCTCCGTGTGTGAGGCCCTTACCCACTAAATGCCCCCCCCCTCGTCTCCTGTGGACTTGTCTGTGCCAACTCCAAAGCTACGGTGGTATTACTTCGGAGTGGAGTCCTTTTGGCCCTTTGGCCCCTCCATGTTTATATGCGCGTCCGGATTGCGTATCGAAAGTTGAGTAGACTTCTAAGCGTCTTCACTATTCCTTTCGTGTAAGTCATCATTTCGGTTTCGCTTGGTACGTGTGACAGTATCACCTATGCCGACATGCTTACTCGTTCGGCAGCCTCATTGGAATGACGGCCTCTGGATTGATAGTAGCAGTCGATAGTCGTTGAATGACTGCCTCTAGATTGATAGCAGTAGTCGACCCATTTGAGGTGGTTTCCGACCACTTTTCACACATTTCAGGTGGTATCTTGCCAATTACTTGATGAATATTGGTTTACAAATGCGGCAACGTTAAGGTATTACACGCACAGATACGGTTCTTCAGTTAGCCCACGTAGTTCAGGACTTTTCGACACCGCTGTGCCCTTAAAGTTTTAATCCGTGATCAGTGAAAATTCCGAGCTTTGATGTTGGTCGGTAATTGGGCGTGTGGCACTTCATTTACACTCTGATTTGGTAGCGTAAATCGCCGTAGTCTAGTAAGTAGTGTGTTGCCTTATTATACGTGAGTTCATGGTTCAAAACCCAGGTCAGACATAACAAACGAAATGAAATATGAAAAAATATTTCTTGGGCGACTTCCCCTCAACAGATTTCTGGAAAAAAACTCGTAGAAAAAATAAAGTTGCCGTTGAAAGCTTCCCAAAAATCTGCCATTCGGAGTCGATTTAAGTGGAGCGACCACTCGTGAATAAAAAATTAACACACACAACATAAGTGGTGTGAGAAACTATGTTGTAATCCTGATTGAAGGGTTGTAATGCAATTTAAGTAAATATAGGCGGCGCGAGAAGGCCAGACGGATGAAGCATTAACTACAAAGCAGGAAACAGTTTTCAACGAATACCGCTGTGTTCTAGGGTGTCAGCAATTGATACTAGTCAGCGTCTGTGACCGATTTCACAATTACCCTACCGAAAATATTGGTAAGACTAAGGAATACGGATTACATTGCCACACTACAGGGAGCAATAGCAAAATAGTCCAATGCACCTCGTGTGCGATTCTATAAAAATATTCAAAGATGATTTGAGACTAAATGAAGCTATGGATAAAGCTTCATAAAGCCATGCGTACTAAGATATGATTGCTAAGGACGTTATAAGCTCTGGGAAAGCTTTCTCCACACTTTATGATAACCAGAAGTTGCCAGGTATAGCCCGTTAAGGTTAATGGGATTATTGCAGCGTCTTACTGAGAAAGAAACGACCACAGGGGCTGCAATGATGATTACTAAGGACGGTATGATCTCGGGGAAGCTATCACTATACTTTCTGTTAACCAGGCGGTTGCCAGAATATCGCTTTCAAACATAATAACGTTTAGGACTGTCAACGGCTGCCGCGAGTCTCAAAACAGTATGTCTGAAGGATATAGGAATACTGGGTCATCTGAAAAACTACACATGGATTGGACAAATGTGTGGCTATCAAAGAACTCTCTAGTGAGCTCTCTATTTTGCGAAGACCTTTAGCACTTTGCAAGGGATTCCATTTATGCTTCGAATGTGCTTGAAGTCGCCGTAGTCTAGTAGGTATTGTGTTGGCTTATTAGACGTAATGCCAGGGTTCGAGACCCAGGCCAGACATCAAAACAAAATACAAAAAGAATTTCTTCGGCGACTTCCTCTCAGCAGATTTCTGGCAAAAACCCTGAGAGTAAACGGAAAATTGCCTCGAAAAGTCTCACAAAAATCTGTCGTTCGGAGTCGACTTTAAACTGTAGGTCCCACCGCTCATGTATAAAATTAACACACACAATATAAGTGGTGTGAGAAACTAGGTCATAATCCTGACTGGAGGTTTGTAATGACCAATTACGTACGTAAGGAATGGGGATTACATTGCCACACTACAGAGAGGTATAGTTTCGTCCTCTTGTGAGATCACATACAAAACTTCAAACATGATTTGAGACTAGATGAAGCTGTGGATAAACCTTTTTCTCGAAGTTGGCAGGTATAGCCCATTCGTTATTCCTGAAAAAGACACGACCATACGGGTTGCGATGATGATAGTTAAGGACGTTATAATCTCTGGAAAAGCTTTCACCATACTTTCTGCTTACCAGGCGGTTGCCAGAATACTGCTTTCAAACATAATAACATTTAGGACAGTCAACGGCAGCTGGGAGTCTCAAAACAGTATGTCTGAAGGTCATAGGAATACCGGGAACATTATGATATTCTGAGTAACAACAGGACATATGAATTGGACAAATGTGAGGCTATCAACGAGCTGTCTAGTGACTTTCTCTTTTTTTGGAAGACCATTAACATTCTGCAATAGATTTCATTAAGGCTTCGAATGTGAAAAGGCAAATCTTACTTAAGGTAGATAAACGGTGCACGAAAGACCAGCAAAACCCTAAAGAGGCATGCTCAGCGTAGTTAACGCAATCAATGCTGGACATGGCAGTCTGAACAAACATTTGGCATTCATTGTTGTTGACGATAAGGCCAATGACTTCAACAAGAGCTGCAAAGGCAAGGTAGAGGAATAACTATTCCACGCTTATTGGGTACATGCCCAGCTTAATGTAGTAGAACAAGGAAATTCCACAGGAGATCCTACTGATCTGTTGCGAATAGAAATTGAAAGTCTGGTGTTTTTAGGAAATTATAATGGTTTCAGGAATCTTTCGTACGACAAAACTCATACTACGCCTTAGAGAAGCACGGGGGGACATCCTCCCCGTGCTTCTTTATGGCTCAGAGGCATGGACTCTATTAAGCACTGATGAATCAGCTTTGAGAGTATTCGAGAAAAAAGTCCTACGTAAGATCTTTGGTCCAGTGCAAGTTGGCGATGATTACTGCAGCCGATCAAACAATGAGCAGCATGAGCTCCTCAACGACAGAGACGTTGTGCAGCAACGTTGTGCGTTGTCCAACTGCTGCGTTGGCCCGCCCATGTTGTTCGAATGGAGGAGGATGCTCCCGCGAGGTGAGTATTTGATGTGGGGATCTGCGGAAGATGGCGAAGAGGACGACCTTGTTTGCGTTGGAAGGGCCAAATCTAGGAAGCACGGTCTTCGATTGGTGTGACCAACTGCTGTAGGCGCTAAAGAAGCAGAGGTGCCTGGGAGGATGTGTTAGGGCAGGCTGAAATCCTTTAATTGGGTTTTTAATGGCCAATAAAGTAAGTAAGTTATGGTTTCAGAAAATTAAGGATTGATATCACAGTTGAACATACCTAGTCTTGTCATGTTTTTTCATCTTGGTTTACGAACTTTACAAATTAAGCGACTGCAATCTCTTCCAAATAATTTATCCAGGAATTTGTTTACGTTACTTCCTTATTTTTGCTTGCATGTCCCTTTTCATTTCAAACTTTCAAACCCTGTAGTGTGTTGTATTTTCAATACCTAATAAGGATAATCTTTATTTTATTGTTCAGTCGCTTATAAAATATAATCAAAAAATTATTCCTCCTCCGAAAGTCCCTAACAAAACATGACAATAAATGTTCGCTCTGACAATTCAAATGCAATACGAAAATTCCAAATGAAAATCAGTTGCGAGAGAACAAAAATAAAACATAATCGTCTATTTACAACAATTACTATAATCCTCTTATCCTTGAACTAACACTCACAAACAAACCTTTAATGTATTTATACAAAAACACACACACACACATGTACATATCCTGCCACTTCCCTGTGTAACAAAAAAAGAAGAAATTAAAGGAAAACAAAAAAGAAACGAAAATCCTTTTCTAAAATTTTCAATTCAACTGCAAAAAGGGACATCATCAAAACCGAAATTTAAAGAAACCCTGTTACAAGTTACAGAGGAAGGATGTGGGGGGGGGGGATGCCTTGCAAATAAAAATTAAAGTTTCATTTCGTTCACACAAACACAATTGGTCTAGACTTAATGTTTAGAAGCGGAAGCCCGAGGAAGTGGTGATGGCTGGCGAATAAAAGCAAAAACTTTCAAATGAATTTTAATCTGTGATCACAAGTAACATTTAAAATTCCATTTGCAAAGCAACAAAGTAGCCAAAATGCTAAGAGGCAGGAAAAGGATAACGAAAGTGTTTTAAGAAGAGAAAAATATTTTAAGATTTTCTTAATAAAATTTATTTCAGTTTCCAGCATTATTTGTTTATGGAATTTGTGTTTATTTTGGCAATTAGAGGCCTATTTACAAAGTTATGACCAAAAGTTATTATCATCGGAATTATTTATTTATTTATTAATTACAATACAATTACGAATTATATTCTAATTATATACGAGCGGAGTAACTTGACCATATGCTCGATGTAGTGCCACAGACCAGAGTCTCTGGTGGGAATCGAACCCACGACCCTCACACTCTAACGAACATTCTTGAAGTGGAAGGTTCGTGATCTCGCCTTCTCGAGAGCTCTATTGCTAATACATTGTTGTTTGTGTACTTTGCTTATGTCGTCTATCCCTTTTTATCACATACATGCTATTTTTGGTACCAGGCGCAACCAGGTTCGTCGTACATATGTGTGTGTGCAGCTTTGGATAATCCACACGTTCATTGTATTCTTAGTGTTATTGTGTATTTGTATCGTGTGGCTTTTGTTTAACGTTTTTATTGTTAAACGATATTAGGTCGTTTCGATTTGCGTAACAATATACTAAGAGGACTTGTAGAGTGTATAATACAACAGTGTTTATACGTTGTGAGGTTTACTACAACCTAGTGGCAACGTTTCCTTTTAGTCTGTTTATACTTCAGTAGTTTTACGTCTGGCAACTTCTGGAAGTTGCTATAGTCTTGTAGATAGTGTGCTGGGTTATTAGACGTAAGGCCACGGTTCAAACCCAAGGTCAGATATAACGATTGTTATACGTTACAAGTTTTACTACAACCCTCTTCAGTCTTTTTATACTTCAGTTATGTTACGTCTGGCAAATTCTAGAAGTTAACGTAGTCTAGTAGGTAGTGTGTTGGCTTATTAGACATGAGGCCATGGTTCGAATCCCAAATCAGGCATCTCCAACAAAATTTTAAAAAAAATTTTCCTCGGCTTCTTTCTCTCCGCAGATCTCTGGCAAAAACTCTGAGAGCAAATAAAATTGTCATGAATTGTTTCTCAAAAATCTATCGTTCGGAATCGACTTTACACTGTAGGGGACTTCCCGCCACTAGTTTAAGGGTTAATTTTCCATAAAATATTTGTTCATTTTATTTCATTTAAAACACCATTATACCTGGTAAATTTAAGACGTATTTTATAATGTTTTATGGCATAACATTAATGAAGATTATTTTGCCAAACGATTTGTGAAAGCAATTCTATTTTCCTTTAAGAATATTTTGTTCGCTCTTCTAATGAAAACATAGTCGTGATTAATGTTAGTCATTAAAACAAGGAAAATGCCTCTTAAATTTTAAGATCATATGCTTAATAGAACATCTGAAAAATGAAAAACATTTTCATGTTCATCGTACACATACTCCTCCTCATGCGTATAATATTGATGCCTGAACACCTGTATAGGATTTGCTGCCTAACATACGCACACAAATACTTTCCTGTATCCGCCAGGAAAGAGGAAACCATTATAAATACTGAGTAGAGGATGGCAGAACATAAACAAAAATTAAATAAAAAAACAACAACAACAACAACACAAGAAATCTTAAAAGAAATACGAAAATATTTTTAAACTTTCAGTTTTATAGTCTGCAAAGAAAACATAAGAAAAAAAACAACGAGAATGTTTGGCATGAGAAATATAGACTTGAAATTGAATTTTTAGCAGTTGAAAGAAACATATAACCAAAGGGGGGTGTGTTTGTTCTTTTATAGAATACAATGTAATTTTTACACCTTGAGCACCCCCCTTTATAAGGTTTTATTATTAAATTCCCTTTCTGCCCTGACACTATATTTATACCTCCACCTTTACGGCCTATAAAAAAATATTTTATGTGTTCCAAAAAAAAAAAAGAAGTAATACAGACTCATTTATTTAACAAAGGAGCGGGGAGAGGGGCGCTATACCTTTATATTCTTCTCATAAAAGTAAACAAACTACCACATACCAAAAAAATCCTTTTTTCTTTGTATTTGAAGGTTAAACTTAAGGAAAGTTTTTAGTGGAACAAAATGGAATTGAAACATTTATAAAGTAACAGACTTTAAAGGTTGGAAGGCTGATGTGGATCTCCTTAACCATCAGAGCTGTTATGTGATAGCATTCTAACGGTCTACCAGATCCAACAATTCAAATGCATTTTTCCAAGATGGATCCATGGATCCATGGATCCATTGAACCCGATATCAGGTGGGAGTCACTCCCCAAAAAGATCCTACGGCCAAAATTTTTAAGTGCTGAATAATGAAAAAGTGATCATATGTTTCCATTGCTTGACCACGATAGTTATCACCGAACTGAAGATCCATGGATTCATTGTTTTTGAATTCAGGTGTCAAGTAGAAGTCACTCGCCATAGTGTTTAAGTGCTGAAGACAGAAAGAGTAACCAACTGTCTGCTCTGCCTTCACATTGTCATATTGATCACGATAGTGATCATCAAACTGAAGTTCAATCCATGGATTTATAGATCCTGGATCCAGATGTCAAGTAGGAGTCACTCACCAAAAAGATCCTACAGAAGAACGAAAAACTGACCAAAAGTCTCCTCTGCTTCCACATCGCCAAATTGATCACGATAGTGATCATCAAACTGAAGTAGATCCTGAATCCAGGTGTCAAGTAGGAGTCACTCACCAAAAGATACTACGGCCATAGTTTTTAATTACTGAAGATGAAGACAGAAAGAGTGATCAACTGTCTGCTCTGTCTTCACATTGCAGCATTGATCCAGATAGTGATCATCAAACCGAAGTTCAATCGATAGATTTTTAGATCCTGGATCCAGACGTCAAGTAGGAGTCACGCACCAAAAAGATCTTACGGCCATAGATTTTAAGTTCTAAAGAACGAACTCAATGAACGAGCTCAAATGTCTAGCCTGCTTTTATATCGTCGCATTGAACACGATAGTGATCGGGAAACTGAAGTTCAATCTATTGGCCCATGGATTCTGGTAGGAGTCACTCACCAAGAGGATCCTACGGTCGTAACTTTTAAGTACTGAAGAACTAAAAAGTGATCAAATGCTTTCATGGATTGATCACAATAGTGATCATCGAACTGAAGATCCTTGGATGCATTGTTTCTAAATTCAGATGTCAAGTAGGAGTCACTCACCAAAGGATCCTACGGCCATAGTTTTTAAGATCTGAAGAACGAAAAAGTGTTGAAACGTCTCTTCTGCATTCATATCGTCACTTTGATCGCGATATTGATCATCAAACTGAAGTAGATCCTGGATCCAGGTGTCAAGTAGTAGTCACTCCCAAAAAAGATGCTGTGCCCATAGTTTTTAAATGCTGAAGACAGAAAGAGTGATGAACTATCTGCTCTTTCTTCACATTGTCACATTGATCACTATAGTGATCATGAAACTGAAGTTCAATCCGTGGATTTATAGATCCTGGATCCAGATGTCAAGTAGGAGTCACGCATCAAAAAGATCCTACAGCCTGCAGCAAAGTTTTTAAGAGCTGAAGAACGAAACACTGATCAAAAGTCTCCTCTGCTTTCACATCGCCACATTGATCACGATAGTGATCATCAAACTGAAGTAGATCCTGAATCCAGGCGTCAAGTAGGAGTCACTCACCAAAAGAAAAAATGATCAAATATCTCCATTGCTTGATCACGATAGTGATCATCGAATGGAAGATCCATGGATTCATTGATTCTGAATTCAGATGTCAAGAAGGAGTTACTCACCATAAGGATCCTACGACCATAGTTTTTAAGTGCTGAAGAACGAAATCAACGAATGAGTTCAAATGTCACGATAGTGATCGTAAAACTGAAGTTCAATCCATAGATCCTGGTTCAAGATGTCAAGTAGGAAGCACTAGCAAACAAGAATCTACGTCCGTTGGTTTTGAGTGGTGAATACAGAAAAAGTGATCAAGTGTTTCCTCTGCTTTCACATCGTCACATTGATCACCTTTAGTAATAATCAAACGTAGTCCAATACACGGGCGTGATCTCAATCGGCCAATGCTCTTTAAGTGTAGCCACGATCCTGAGATTAACTACACCACTATCCGCATTTTTACATGCATACGTACATAATTGGTCGTTACAATCCTTCAGTCAGGCTTACAACATAGCTTCTCGCACCACTTATGTTGTGTGTGTAAATTTTATGCATGAGTGGCAGGACCTACAGTTTAAAGTCGCCTTCGAGTGACAGATTTTTTTGGGAAACTTTTAATGGAAATTTGATTTCACCCTCAAAGTTTTTGACAGAAATCTACTGAGAGGAAGTCGCCGAAGAAATATTATTTTTTAAATTTCGTTTTTGTTCAAGATGTCTGAACTGTGGTTTGAGCCATGGCTACTACTAGACTAGGGCGGCTTCAATAAACATTCTTAAGCAGCAGCTTATTCTAATAATTTAAAAAGAATTTGACTTTAAACTGGTGAAGGGAATAGTAACACTTAGTTTACTACTAAAGTTCAGCTACTTAGGTCTGCTGCAGAGATCAGCAATGGGTATTCAAAAAGATGAGTAGAATCGAATCGTACCATAATTTCTGATACTTATACGCATTCATACTTATTTGAATATCATACTCATACTACTCTTATTCAAAGTTTGAAGTGCACCCATCATATTTATACTTAACAACACGTATGATGTTGTGGAGTTCGACTCTCCAAGACTCAACATTTTCAAAAATCGCAAAATGAGTATGATTCGCATACGAACACTAAAATACTCACTGCAACAACAACTAAGACTGTAAATTTTGATGAATGATTCGAGTCACTCGAAACTGAATGACTAGGCTTATGAATCAAACATATTTCGAATGGTATGAGTTCGATGACAACGTTTTACTTATACTCATTGTACTCATAGTTGTAAATCAACGTTGTACTGTACGAATGAATCAGAGTAGTAAAGTAAATTTCAATGTTGTTGACTCACGTATATTCAAAATTTCATGAGTCCATATGAGTAGCGAAAAAACGATTCATTGCTAATCTCTGGTCTGCTGCATGGATCGTGTGAGAGAGTAGGTTGTAATCCTGACTAAAGGGTTGTAATAACCAGTTACGTAAATAGTTACGTATCACTTTAAACGCTTAAAATTCACAAAAAAACAAACCCGCATTTCTAAGTCATAGAAACAGTTTTAAACATAAATTTTTTGAAAATTTTCAGAAAGTGGTGGAGATGCCTCATTTCCTTTAAGAAAAACTGTTAATGTTCTACAATAATTACGCATATAATGGCATTTAAATTTCCATATGTGCCACAAGGAATGTTTATTTTGTGTAAAATTATGAAAAAGAATTCCAGTACTTTCAACAAAACAATGTACAACGACCGCAAAATATAAACTTGCCACAGACTCATAAATTCATTTGCAGCAACACTTAATCACAGTTTTTTTTCGTTCTCGGTCTTCATATACGAGTACTCAGGAGTAATATTTACATGCTTGCTGGAAAGAAAATAAATTGAAGATAATCAAAAGCGACTTGAGGAATACGCTACGCAAATAAAGGATTTGAAAAGTTAAAAGGGAAGAGGTACTAAAATGTTACCACGGAAGCCTTTAATGTCGATTAATTTAAAACAAAACCAGGGAACGACTGAGAAGATGTAGAAAAATATCCTTAAGTGTCCCTTAAAAATGACGAAAACTTAGAAAAATTCCTCAGCTTTATTTAAACGCTCTTATGCACTTAAACTTTCCCAGAAATTGTGGTTAAATGAGTAGAGAACTTATGAGAAACTCTCTGCCATTACGCATATATACTCAAAGGGAAAGGACATATAAAATACGTGAAACAATATTTAATTTCTCTCAACGAGAGTGTACAAGTGTGATAAACGAACCACAAAATTTTGACTACAATTACTACAAGCACTACCACTACCACTACAGAATGATGATGTGGGGAAAAAAACTACAACTTTTACGAGTCCTTTTGTCTAATAAACATTAAAGGAACACAATAAGGATAATTTTTACAAACGAACACACTTATTCTCTCTCTCTGTCCTTCTCAATGAACACCAGGGGGCTCATATAAAAATAATGAAAAAAGAAAAGAAAGCAAAAGAAAAACTAGAGAATGAAATAACCTTGAATGCAAATATTCTTAAAGAAACTAAAAGCCATGGGGCAGGAACAATAAAGAAAACAAAAGGAAGAGTCCTGTTTTTATAACCGAACAAATATAAGTGTCAGTTTGTATTGCTTTAGTGGTCCTTCTTTCTTATATTTTTTTACTTCCTTTTTGTCTTTTCTTTGACTTTTCTTAACCAACTTGGCAGGAGGCAGTTACTCTCATTAAAAGTTTATATTGTTTGTTTTCAAGGGAAAGCAACACAAGTAGTTGTATTTGTTGTAGTAGTTGTTGTTATTGTTTTAGTTGTTCATCTTGTTATAGAAACAAACAAAACTTGACTTATAAAATCATATGACATCACATACAAAACTTTTCAGAATTTTCAAGAAGTTGAACTTGAGGCAAAGATGGCAAAGACATGTTATTGTTGGCATAAGCCAGCAATTAAAAGGAATTAAAACTTCACTCAAATATTTCTAAACTGATCTGCTATAAAATTTTTAATGGTCATTGATCTTTAAAGGGTGAAAACTACTGGAACAGACACTGACGTTTCCAACGCAGAGTATGCTGTCGTCAAGGGCAGCCTTAGACGATTGAATACATCTTATAACTATGCCTTGTAACCCAGAGATGAGTACTCAGCTAGCTAGATTAGGGACTCTTTTTTTTATTGCCTTAGGGGGTTGGAGACATTAGTCCAGGGCTTTGCGGGAGTATCCGTTTGATTTTTTTTTTTACGCCGAGGAGGGGTAAATGTACCTAACCGCACCATAGAGGAAGTCGTCACATCCTCCGTGTGTGGGGCCCTCACCCACTAAATCTCCCCTCGTCTCGTGGACTCGTTGTGATCACTCCGGAGCTACGGTGGTATTACTTCGGAGTGGAGTCCCCTTGGCCCTTGCATGTTCATATACGCGTCCGGATTGCGTGTCGAAAGTTGAAGAGACATCTAAGTATCTCCACTATTCCTTTCGTCCATGTCCCTGCTTTGAATTTCGCTTGACACGTGTGCCAGTTTCATCTATGCCGGCGTGCCCACATGTTCCGCAGCCTCAAGATCCCTCTTCTTCAGTCTTAGAATGCTCTCCACGTAATTCGCCACTGAGGTCCAATTTTCTCTACTCCCGATCATAACCCCGACAATGTTACTGGCCGTGATCGTCTCAACTATCGACGTCAGTGGAGAGCGATAGCTCTGCCAGTGTGCACACTCGAAAACAGTGTGCTTTGCGGCATCAATTATCTCCCCTTCCTCGTAAAGACAGTAAGGAGAGGCGGTCTTGCCCATTCTGTGCAGATATTTCCTAAAATATCCGTGACCCTCTGTGTAACGTAGTAATTTACCTCTCCAAATTTCCGACCAATCCATGGCCTTTTGTCTGGAATAAGTCTCGCCGTCCATCTTCCTCGTTTCATTGTTGTTGCCATTTTGAAATGGTGTTTTCCCTGAAGTGAGCGGTTATGTGACTTCCATCCGCTCCGCTTCTAGCAGATCCACAGGGATAATATCCGCTATCACCGGTACGGCTGGAGCTGACACCGGACGATATGCCGACGCGATACGCAATGCAGCCGTTCTCTGTACCGATACCAGTGAGTTTGTCCGCTTCTTAACATCCAGTGTTTCGGCCCAAATTTCGCTTCCATAAAGCATAATGCTGTTTCCAACCTCCATCAGGAGTCTGCGTTTCATCGGTAGCGGGCCCCCAATATTCGCCATTAATCTGCTGAGCTGTCCAACGATCTTCTGGGCCTTGTTAGCCGAGTACTGAATCTGATGCGAAAATGTTAGTTTGGTATCCAGTCCTATTCCCAGGTATTTCACCGAGCTCTTGATCCTAATTACCTCGTCTCCTATACTCATGTCCACCTGCAAGGGGATATGACGACCAGTGATCAGCAGTAATTCCGTTTTATGCATGGCCAGGTCTAGGCCGAGGGAATCCAGCCATGTTTTCGTTCTTAGCATGACACGCCTCAGTTTTCGCTGTGCTTCTTCCGTGTTCCTGGCCGTGATAACCGCTGCAATATCATCTGCGTATCTAACCAAAAAAGTTCCCTCTGGCATATCCTCTCTCAGAATTCCATCGTAGTTGATGTTCGATAAGTCGGGGCCGAGGACCATAGGTGGGGGCCGATGGCACACCCAACGGTGCTCTAAGCTCGGGTGAGGGTGTTAGAGACTATAGGGATGTATGATCTTTTCGGAAAGATCCAGCATTGAGACGCTTTTCTATACGATTCCACATTTGAAAAATATGGGATGCGATGTTTTCGTCATACACTCTCTATCCGGAATTAGTGGTGAAAAAAAAACAATCACAAGTTATGAGTCCGTCCTGATACAATGAGCTTTTGAATTTTCGAAATTTAGCTTCCATGAAGGAAATTTGATCTTCTTCTCCGGATTTGAATGTGCTTGAGTAGTGCCAGATGGGTTTCGAAAGTCCCCTCCAACGAGAGCCCACGGAGTACCAGTCAATTGATGATGACAGAAATAGTCGCCGTAGTCTAGTAGGTACTGTGTTGGCTTATTAGACGTAAGGCCTTGGTTCAAACCAACTGGTCATGGATGCTTCAGGAAGTGCCAGATTTGGTCATGACACTTCCCCTATATGCCCAAACTGTGTAGATGAGGAGGAAGATGCGGAACATATTCTAACATGCTGTCCCAGATTTAGATGACCTGGAGAAACGCGTTTGGGACCAAACCGCCTAATGGAAGAGCTGTTGAATTGTAGGATTCTATGGAGTCAATGTAGTCAGAGAATGGCTGAAGTCATATTAGAACTCCGTAGACTGGAGGAACGGAGGCGAAATTTAACTTAATGTGATAAAGCTTCCAAGATAACCAGCTCTCCGCGAAGTAATACCTTACGGCAGTCCCGCAGGGGGAGAGTGGTTGAAGTGTGTAGGGGTGGGCTTATTACGTAGGCACCAGCGATGGTGAATCGTGCACTCTTTTGTTGGAACAAAAGTGTCTTCCGAAGATTCCCACCTCTGGCTCAAGACAAAGGAAAAACACCCACATTTGAATAATACGGGCAACGCCGTTTTCGTCATACGGTCTCTATACAGAATGATGATAATTTGTTCGCTAGGTTTGCTTCAAAAGTCGCTTTCAACAGCAGGACTCGGTATCAATTGTAATGCTATCGGCCAGCACATGTTCAACGCAATTCCATTTTTGCTTTCGAATCTTGATCTCAATTGGAGTCTCCCAGGATTTGAGTATTGCTCACAGTATTTGATCAAAAAAAAAAGATTCTTCTCAAACATAGATTGACAAAGATTTGGAGTGTTCTGAGATATTACCACGAGCTACATACTACACGTATTCTGTTGGCTGTATTTTTAGAGAATGGGGGAGATCAACTCTGAGGCTGTTTAGGCTTTCCTAACAAATAGAGAGAGAGAGAAAGAGAGTGAGAGATTCAATGATTGCCTACCTTTTCAGTTCTGTATGAGTATGAAGGCATAGTTTTTTTTTTCTTGCGAAATATTACAAACGGAGTACAACTAGCTTTGCATGTTTGTGTCCTCATACTTTAGTGGTGAATTTCTGTCAAACACATGTGTTGGTAGAGCTTTACATGTTTATTTGTTTGTATTTGTACGATGTCGATGTCGTTGTATTAGACCAACATCAACATACTTAAGTCATGTACCAAAAAAACATAAACACAACACAAACTTAAACACACACACACACACACCGAACATGTATTGATGCTCTCTCTTATGTTTGTTTCTACATACACATACATACGAACATAATAAAATGAGTGGAAAATGTTTGTGTTTTGTTAGGAACGGCAGTGTGCTGTTGACATTTAGTTGTATGTACAAATGGCTCTTTAATAAGGCCAACTACATAAACACATACACACACACCATGTACATACATACATGTGTGTAGTGTCGTAAAACTCTATTACTAAACATTGTTAAAGAGGCGTTTTGAGGACAACAACAACAACATCGTCATCGTCATCATCATTTTCATTATTTTATGTTAGGTTTGCCTGTTATTTTTCATGTCCTTTTTCCATCATTTGCATCATCTTAATGGGAAAGGTTGTCTCTCTATTGTCTCTCTCACTCTCCCTCACTCCCTGAGACATTTTTTTTATCATTTTGTGGTTGTTGTTGTTGTCGGTGGATAGCTTTACTCCTGGTTTCCCTTTTAAAGCAAATTGCAGAGGCGTGTTGTTTTGGTTTCAGTTCAGTTTTTTTGTAAAACAAAATTACAATTTCAAATGTCAAGGAATATGTCAACTGATTTGAGGTTATGTGTGTGTGTGTGCAAAAGCAAAGGAAAAACACAATTTATTTTACTCTGCCTGGACAAATGACGTTAATAAGTGTTTAAGGATACATAAAATATCCTTATTTTCTGTATCATCATTAAAATAATGATTCGTATGTGCATTTAACAAATGATTATGAGCAGCAGCGAATGTACAGGAAAAAGGTAATGATTTGAGAAAAATTAAGATTAATTGTGTTAATATTTGCAGCATTGAAGGGATTTCCAAAACTATTTGACTGAAACCACAGGGTAATAAGCCTGGCATGCAAAAGCATTTGAAATCATGTTGATTAAATATGTACGTATAACTTATGACGTCATATAAAGTCGCCGTAGTCTAGTAGGTAGTGTGTTGGCTTATTAGACGCAAAGCCAGGGGTCGAGCCCCAGGCCAGACATCAAAACGAAATACAAAAAGTATTTCTTCGGCGACTTCCTCTCAGCAGACTTCTGGCAAAAACTCTGAGAGTAAATAAAATTGCCATGAAAAAGTTTCTCCAAAATCTGTCGTTCGGAGTCGGCTTTAAACTGTAGGTCCCGCCACTCATATATAAAATTAACACACACAACATGAGTGGTGTTGAGAAGCTAGGCCGTAACCCTGACTGAAGGGTTGTAATGGCCAATTATGTATGTATGTACAAGCTGCAACTATAAAGAGGCAGGATTGAAGGAAGAGGGGAAGTAGAAAGTCGTAGAGAAAGTGGAACTTCCATATCTTCCTTGGCTGGATCACAGCTGATTTAGGAAATATCTACACAGATTTGTGCATGATGGATGGCCTTTATGACCGAACTGGGTGGTTGAAGATATAATCATTATACCGCCTGAGATTTAGTTGGCCATGGGAATTCAAATCTATGCCAGCTTCTTGCGAAATATTGAATTCTGAAATTGTGGAATTCGAGAGTTAGCAAAGAAGAAAGAAAATTTGAGACAAGGAACCATTACAGACGCTGAGGCAATACGCTGTTATAAGGCTCCCATTTAACGACTTCTGCCGTGGATGCAGATTTGCTGAGGAAGAGGAGACTGTTATCCATTTTCTTTGTCAGTGCCCGTCTCTTGCTAGGTGTATATATAGGTTATTTGGCTCCCCATTTCTTGTCAGCTTGACGGAGCTATCATCTATTGATATCAAGAGTATAGCTTCGCTTATCAAACTTTCTGGCTGGCTTTCCAGTGTGGGGTAGTCGTGCTTTTGATGGGCAACCCTTGCGCTTCTTCCTCTTCCCTGATTTAGGTGGAACTCGGTCAGTACAGGGACTGCGTTCACCCGTGGCATCACAACGGGCCGCTATGCGTGCTCAAGTGAGCTTTGTGATATCAGAGCTATCACTCCGACCTAAACCTAAACCTAGCAAAGAAGAAGGAAAATTTGAGACAAGAAACCATTGCAGACGCTGAGATATGTGCCAATATATGAGACATAAGCCCACTGTTCTTCTTTCAGTTGTTTAGCCTGAAGTGGCTACTTGTGAACATCTCCTCATAACTCATCAAACTTAATAACTTCAAAATAAACCACAACAAATTGTTCTCAAATTGTTTAAATGGCTCTTCAGAACAAGTTGCAATCCGTCAGTTTTGTTTTCCGGCTTAAAAAATCAAAAAAGTTTCGTTGAAGAAAATTATTTTACAAAACGTTGAAAACATTGGAAAAACCAGCATAAAATTAGAAAAACAAAACAAAGAAAGAATGAAAGAGAGAAAGAAAGAGAGAAAGAAAGAAAATCATAAGAAGCTGAAACTGAAACTGAAACTGAGAAAACTTATTTAAAAAATATGCTAAATAATGGCCATCATAAGTACCACAGCAGCAGCATAGCTCAGTGATAAGCAAAAAGTTTATGTTCAACAGGATGATAATAATGTTCGACAACAGGCTTAAGTCATACACTACTCCCTCCCCCCCCTCAGCACAACAATTTTAAAGTACACCGTGACTAAACTGAAAAACTGGAAAACTTTCCAACAAAATTTGTTTTTTTTCTCTTGCCCGGGCTGTTGTGGTCTAATCAAATGAGTAAAAAAAAGAAAAGAAAGTACGGAGAAGTAATGGCCATAATAACAGGCTCTTGTAAATCACCTTCTTTTTTTCCTAAAGAAACTTAAGCCCCAGGGAGTTGAAGGAGGAGTACAAATAAGGGCAGAGTAATATTAAAGCCTTTGCAAGTAAGTGGAAAGGGGGTGGAGAGTACAAGTGCGGATACCACCGTTTTGTTTTTAGCAAATAATCTTAATGATAATCAAATAAAGCTGCTCTAACAAACTGAATCAAACAATGAACACAAACACACTAGCCAACAACCTTTACAGAAAAAAAGGTGCTTTTGTTGGGTTGGGTTGTAGCTCCACATCTCTCTCCTTCATCTTCTACTTACTAACCAACCACCCCCCACCCCCAACCATTAAGTTAAAACTAATTTTTCATTATAACGGGATTGTATTTCTTTTGTATGGGATTGTATTTGTTTTTTGGGGGCCAGGGTGGATGTAGAAAAAGTGGAAAACGTTGCTGTTTTGAGTTCAAAAGTGAATGTGTTTTAATTTTTGTGCTTAAAGTTTCAAAGAAAACAAATAAGCTTCACTGGGTTTCATTATGGGGTGTTGTTGACTGGTGGCCAGAAATGAATTGTATTGTTAAAACACTGTCTGCTATTGACCTATAAGCGTAGGCCTAAATTTAGATTTTGTCTGTAAGAGAGAATAACTCAGTGCAGTTAAGCAGTTCCAATTCTATCGGAGACTTGAACTTGTGGCTTTTCTACCGACTAAGCTGTGGCCTCCGTAGTTCGTATCTCACCATGTGATCCATTTGCGATGCATGGATGGAGTTTCATCAGGGGTTTTTGACCTCATATCTTCATAAATAGTGATATTGCATAGGACTGTTGCGATTTTTAGAGGAGATCGAAACCTGTAAGTTTATTTGAAACGTCAGCCCTACCAACTGATCTTTTTATTGCAGCTCTTGTTGCTACAGCGCTTTGTATTCTATTGCGATTATCCCTTGTCTGCGTAAAACTCATCAGATGAACAGTTGGTCTGGATTTCGATTGTCACTCGATAGACGCATCTCCGTAATTAAATTTTCAAATGAATTGAATGTGAAGTGAAGTCAAACATCTTCTCTAATACATCACGTACTTCGATGCAATTTCGCTCTTGCAAGTTACAAGTTCGCTTGTGTCGTGTTAAAGCAAACAGTTGGAACATATTCGACTAGCTACCAGCTTACTTAGCTGCAGATGTTGTACGAAGCAACAATAACAACGTAATAATCTACTTCGCCGTTCAGTTTTGTAACCCAACTTTTGACACAGGATATAACAGCGCATGTCCATCTACTGTTGTTATTCATCTCCAACTCTCAACAAATTGTGAACGCTCCTCTTTTCCGTTTCTGCTGCGGTGCTGTAATTTGCATTCTATAAAGCCGGTCAACTTCCATTGCGCGTCACCCTCTTCCGGGATATTACATTAATTGCGTCTTCGGGTACTGGTTCGCATGCGCAGAAGATTCTTAACGCAGAGGGTCTATGAGCCTATACCTATACCTATGGCATGCAGTGTTGAGCAGTGTATCCACCGAATAATTTATTCAGCCTGTACGAAAACTATTGCCAACTACTGTTTTAAACGCAGTCTCGCATTAATCATTACATATGCTCGTTTCTATGGCTTTATCTCGTGTTCTCCAATTTACTATCTGTACTGTTTCCGTTTTCTGTGACTCTAATTTCAGTTCAGAATTTACCCGACATCTCCGTATTCTCGCTGCAGTATCGTTGTACAACCATACATACAAAATTGTTCATTGAAACCCTTTAGTCAGGATTACGACCTAGCTTCTCACACCACTGATGTCGTGTGTGTTAATTTTATAAAGTTATACAGTTTAAAGTCGATTAGGAACGACAGATTTTTGAGAAACTTTTCATAGCAATTTTCCATTTACTTTTAAAATTTTTTGCCAGAAACCTGCTGAGTGGAAGTCGCCGAAGAAATACTTTTTGTATCTTTTTTATATCTGGCCTGGGGCGCGAAGCCTGGCTTTACAAACTGCCTACTAGACTACGGCGACTTCAATAAAAATGTTTACGCAGCAGCTTATTCTAACAATTTACAAGGATTTCACTAAATACTGGTGAATACACTTGATATTCAGATTAAAGGAACGATGAACGTATTCAGACTCTACGAAAACTATTGCCAACTACTGTCCAACATTAATCATTACACCATGCCTCCTATGAAGTTATTACGTGGCCTCCAATTTAATAGCATTTGTCGGTACAGTTTCAGTTTTCTGTGCCGCCAATTTCAGTTCAGCATATATCAGGCATCTTGCCAACAGAATGTGAAGCCATTTGTTTACAACCATCAACGCTAAAACGAAAAAAAAATCTTTTTAGGGCTGCAAGCTAGCAAAGCTATTATAAGGTAGGCAGTATGGATGTTAATGTTTTCCTATGGATAATTAAGAATCCATTAGGACCCTGAAGATTATTTGGACGATATCCGGTCAGATCAAATAATATTGAAAATATTGAGTCGTAGATATCGCTTTGAGGAGGATAATCCGGATATAAACGTAACTCAGTTATTATCTGTTTAGCAGAGACGATTACAAACATAATATTGGTCATTACAACTCTTCAGTCAGGATTACGACCTAGTTTCTAACGCCACTTATGTTGTATGCGTCAATTTTATACATGAGTGACGAGTACTACAGTTTAAAGTCGACTCCGAACGACAGACTTTTGAGAAATTTTTCATGGCAATTTTATTTAACTCTCATAGTTTTTGCCAGAAATCTGCTGAGAGGAAGTCACCTAAATATTCTTTCATGTTTTGTTTTTTTGGAGATGTCTGACCTGGGGTTTCAACCGTTACCTCAGGTCTAATAAGCCAACCTACTACCTACTAGACTACGGCGGCTTAAGAGTGAATTACTTCTTTCAAAAAACAGGCTACTTTTTTTTAATTCGCTGAAATTAATTGATGATTGATTATGGTGGCGTCATAGGCCACATTATGTAGAAAATACGCGCATGATTCCTTTGTTAACGTAAAATATTATTTAGAATAGCTAGAGTTCAAGATGAAGGTTGACTGCATTGGTCATTGCCTAACATGCACTCATGCGAGGAATTGCACATGTTGTATCGAGATGTCGCCGTAGTCTAGTAGGTAGTGTGTTGGCTTATTAGACGTAAAGCCAGGGTTTGAACCCCAGGCCAGACATCAAAACAAAATACAAAAAGTATTTCTCCGGCGACTTCCTTTCAGCAGATTTCTAGCAAAAACTCTGAGAGTAAATGGAAAATTGTCATGATAAAGTTCCTCAAAAATCTGTCGTTCGGAGTCGACTTTAAACTACAGGTCCCGCCACTCGTGTATAAAATTAACACTCGTAACGTGAGTGGTGTGAGAAAACTAGGTGGTAATCCTGACTGAAGGGTTGTAATGACAAATTATGCATGTATCGAGACCAGGAGCAGAGAGAGGTGCCTGGATTCAATCTCCCTTAATGTATTGACACATCTGGTAAAGGAAAATCTATTTTTACCCGGATATTATTATTTTAATCTTCCGATTAGAAGTTACAAATTAATCCCACAGTTTTAATTGATTTTAAGTTGCCTTAAGAATGAGGTAAAAACATCAAATTGTTGCTGTTGCAATCAACATGACGGTGTCTAGGATTAGTTTTGCCCCTTCTTCCATAACTAACCATAAGAGCTATGCTGTGTTGTAACAATTCTAAACACAAAATTCAATTGAATTGAATTGAATTGAAAAGGGGTTTGAATGGCAATTTTAATTTGATTACATAAATGCATGAACGATACAATAAATTCCTCATTATGCTGGTCATAAAACGGATTAAAATTAATGAAATTGAAATGTTAGCCCCACCGTACACTACCACAACCAATAGTTATGATGATGATAAAATAAATGCCTTTAGGGCCTATTTAATTAACAACAAATGCTTGACAAGCAATTTATTGAAATGATTTGAAATGTTAAACTCAAATAAAAACAATAATTTAAAAGGCTTTAAACGGAATGTTAAACTCAAATAAAACGTAGCAAACTGAGTGGAATAAATTTGTATTGAATATCTGAGGGACAAGGACAAAGTTTATTTAACTCTCTATTATTGTGAGGATGCTGATGATGATGATGATGGTTAAAAACACTTGAATTTATAGCCTCTATCAATAATTTAATGGTGCGAACAACTATTCATTCATTCATTCAGCCATCCTTACACACAGGACTATTGCAATAATAAAACAAGAAAAGTAAACTTTCATTCAACATGTTTGGCCATAAAACAATGTGGCACACACACACACACTCATACCTGAATTAATGTTCTAAAAATAGAAATTAAATCCATAAAAACAAATACAAAAACAAACGGAAAAACTTTTTCTTATTTTGTATTCATTTCATCCTTCCTTTAAATAAAACAAAACAGGAGATATGACGTAAGGTGGACGGGTGAGAGAGAAGGCAAAACAGTTTTCAAAATATTTTTATTGCTTTTATAATGGCACCACAGTGATTTAAAACATTAACATGGTTTCTCTCACTGCCATCCACATAAACATTCACCATCATTAGCCTTCCACTTCCACATCCACATCCACATCATCATCATCGTCGCACATCACTATTATGATAATAAAACATTGAACATGTAACGGTATGTTAATATAATAAAATATAACGGAATGGATACGGATTTATGTATGTGTTGCATAGTAAAGGATACGGATTTGTTTTCTTATTTCCATATTCCATGAAGAATTAAACACACAATAATTTAATGACTATTCCATGGCTGTTTTATGACACCGAAACACTGTGGTGAACTGTGATTTCGAATGGAAATTTTTTTCAAGGGTCAAATGTCATGCATTAAATGGGGAGGCTAAAGTAAAGTAGGACAACAGAAAGAGCTATTTTTAGACAAAAAAAATATTTGTTAACACTGCCTAGAGAAGAAGCTCTAAGTGGATGGAACAGCGACAGAAGCTACTTAAACCTCCTTGTCGAAATGAAAAACCTATTCAGCCTTTGCTTTACAAGTGCTTGTGTCGGATATACTATTTTCACATACGCACTTTTTTTGAGTCAATATTCGGTTTATTGAGTACAATATTTTAAGTGTTCAGACATAATAATATACGCAGTTCAGCTGCTTATTCAATATTCATTTGACAGCTGGTAAACAAAACAGCTGGTTGTTTCAACAACATTGTTTTTATTTTGTTTTGATTTTTTTTGTTTGTCGTTGTTGACATTTGAGTTGTCAAACATCAACAGAAAGTGTTCGGATAATTGTAATATGCGCACTGAACATACTTATGACAGTGCAGCTTTTTAAGTTTTACTCAATATTATAACAATTTGTGAATTTATTGGGCAATAATTAATTGAAACTTTATATGAAATATTGAGTTCAATAATGGCGTTTATTGCTATTTACGCAATAAAGGTGCATATCTGAACACCGTATTAGTTACATCAATGGTTGTTGATACTGCTTGAATAAGAATCTTTAAGTGAATGGAATAGCGACAGAAGCTCTTTAAACCTCTTTGTTAAAATGAAAAATCTGTTCATCCAGTCTTAGCACTTCCTTTGAGGCCCCTTTGCATTGCAAGCATCTGCTTCGGTTGGTCACCGCAATCTTTGTTGGCACTGCCTGGAGGAATTGGTTTGTTGCAATTTATATTTCAGTGTTTATAAGCCAGTAATGTTAACGAATAATGTGGATTCTTCCCGCTAGAATACTGTAACTGCTGTAGTCTAGTAGATATACATAAGACGAGAGACCGTGGTTCAAGACCCAGCTCGTATCAAACGAAATATGAAAAAATAGTTCTTCGGCGTCTTCCTCTCAACAGATTTCTAGCAAAAATTCTGAGAGAAAATGAAAAATGGCCAATAAAACTTTCTGAAAGCTGTCGTTCTGAGTCGAGCTGAAACTGCAGGTGTCATGTTCGCTGGAAACAGCATATTTTTCAAGTGTTGAAAAAAGAGCATTCAAGTACCTGATTTAAGAAGATGGCACAGCAGCTTAAACCTCCTTGTTGAGATAGAAAACGTGCTCAGTCGGCCTTAGTACTTCCCTCGAGGCGCCTTTGCTTTGGAAGCGTCTGCTCCCGTTGGTCATCTCATTCGATGTGAGGTTTTTCTTAACATAGTTTTTCCAACGCAGACAAGATCGCAATTTACCCTAAGACGCGGTGATTCTCGCTTCAAAGAACACGCTCTTCTATTTGAAATGATAGCGTAGCGTAGCAGCTGGATATTAATACGCTGAATAACATCCAGTTGAAGACGCCGTAGTCTAGTAGGTATTTGGCTTATTAGACGTAAGATCACGGTTCAAACCCCAGGTCAGACATCTTCAACAAAACGAAATACGAAAAAAATATGTATTCGGCGACTTCCTCTCAGTAGATTTCTGTCAAAAACTCGAAGAGTAAAATAAAATTGCCATGAAAAGTTTCCCAAAAAAGCTGTCGTTCGGCATCGACTTCAAACTGTTGGTCCTACCATTTGTCATGTATCAAATTAACACACACAACTTAAGTGGCGTGAGAAGCTAGGTCGTAATCGTAACTAAAGGATTGTAATGACAAATTATGTATGCATGTGCATGTGAATAACGTCCACGTCGTTAAGGAGTTCACACAGCTCATTTTGGTTTGAATGTAAAAATCATTGTCAACTCAAAGACCGACAACTTTTCATCTGAATACTCTGAAGGCAGCTGTATAGGTGCATAACAGTGTTCAAGTCCGCTCTTGCACATGGTTTGGCTAGGCGATCCCATTAGGTTTAGGAAAACAGTATTCAAGTACCAGGTATTATTGTTCTTGAGCTTCATCTTCACAACTCAATTAACATCTCTTTCGTGTTGGCTTCTCAGAAAGGCAGGTCGGAGGACACTGGAAGTCGAACAAGACTTTTTAGCACTTCTCTCAGACGAGGAAACTTTCTTGCAAATTAAAGAGTGTACTATGGCTGCCTTCCACGAAATTAAAAGTGCTTTCAACAATGTAAGTCCAACCACGATTGTTAGCGATCCACTCTGCAAACTCGATATTGATTTGGAACTGTTTGGGTTCGTCAAACTTTGTCTTAAGCCTCGAAAGGCTATTTCCTTCATTGGAGGGCTACAATGCTAGAGCATCTCAAATAGGGAAGACCCGTAAGGTGGGATCTCTCTACATTTTTTTTTGTACCTTGACTAACAGGTTTCTTACTCGTGTAAATTCTTCTTTGTAGCTTATGCTGACAACATTGCCACTTCAATGTTCACAGACACTATCCGGACAATTCTACTTATTCTTGGTTTTTAACTTTTTAGCGAAGAAACCTATCTGAGAGGGCTTGTAAAACTGCTTGTGGTACCTTCTGCTGCAATTGCTTAAATGACTTAAGATCGGGACATTGTCCTGATGTTGTTCGATGAATATATTCGGTGGGCAGCGGACCACTTGTCTTATGCTGTGCTGGCCTTAATGAAAATTGCAATGTGATCCTCCCTGATAAATTGAGAAGATCTGTTGCGATTCAGATTACATACATACATACATAACATACATAATTGGTCATTACAACCCTTCAGTCAGGATTGCGACCTAGTTTCTCACACTACTTATGTTGTGTGTGTTAATTTTATACATGAGTGGCGGGACCTACGGTTTAAAGTCGACTCCGAACGACAGATTTTTGAGAAACTTTTTCATGGCAATCTTTTTTACTCCCAGAGTTTTTCCCAGAAATCTGCTGAGAGGATGTCGCCGAAAAAATATATTTTCTTATTTCGTTTTAATGTCTGACCTGGGATTTGAACCATGGCTTTACGTCTAATAAGCCAACACACTACCTGCTGGACTAGGGCGATACAGATTACGGATGCGTAATTATTGATCAATTTTCTTCCAGCAATTTTGTCTTCTCTACTCTATTTAGAGATTTCTAGTCTCTGAGCAAAACTGGTAGAGCAGTCACAATCCTATCGAATAACATTCGCCACCTGAATAAAGGTACACACCCTAACCTATGTGAGCTTATTTTTTAGGCAAACCAGGATTTGTTAGGCTTGAAGAAAAATTTTAGTTTTTTTCCAGTTTATTCTCACAGACTTCTGCAAAGGTTGTTGATCGCTTAAAAGGAAAGAGAGCATTGTTCTCTTTTGTTTGCCATTGTCTGTCTCTGACTCATCCTATCTAGTCTAGCCCTTCGACGGATACTGACGTCTATAGACGTCATAACAAATGTTTCTGGGGGGACATGACGTGTATACACGTCATAAATTGTTTCCTTCATAAAATCAGTATAAAGCAAGTGTCCCACGGCAAGGTCTTCTAAAATTTTGGTGTCCGTTAAAGGGCTGGGAAGCTAATAGTAGCTTTGTAAAGAATAGATGAGTCATTAAAGTTTCTGAGTGGTTTTCAGCTTCATTCTAAGGGAGTCATGCTTTAAGTGAGAAGCTTTGATAATGATTTGCAAGACTATGTATTGCTGTATGGTTATTAAGGGCTTGTTGGTTAGATGTAGCCTCTTTTGCTAACTATGATCTAACAAAGCTACCTCTCCTATCCTATTCTATTCCATCCCTTTTGGAATCTTTGTACCCCTCAAGTTTAATCAAGAGTTCATTATGGATTTGATTGTGAACTAGAAATTTTTAGAATAATATTTCCTTTTCCTTTCTCTCTTCTAAGGCCTAATTAATCCAATAAAGACTTTGACACTCTCTCTTCTATAGAAACTATATTATTTGTAAGCAACCCTTAACACTCCATTAAACTTTAAGATTTTATTTTGGTGGACCAAAAAGGTTGGCAATCTTTCCCCAAAATGTAATCACAAATCCAATATACGATGCTTTGTGTGTTGCACGAGCTCATTATAATTCAAGCCGGTCAATTTTCCAATATTTGTATGAACTCTTAAGGAAAACTGTCAATAAGTTTCAACGTCTTATTACGATTGGGAAACATTGGCCAGCAAGCCAGTAGCCTGCCTGTATGGAGTACGGATTTATTTAAGTTAACAAAACAAATAAATTTTCTTTATTACAACAACAAAAATAAATACAAAAGAATTTGTAGGACAAAGTGTTGCTTAGAAAACCTACACAAACTACACGACAGAAATAATTCCAAAAAACACATGACGACCCTTGACACCCTTGCACCCCTTAACAGTACACCAAGCTAAACCTTTAGAGTTGCCCTTAATTTGTAGAGAATGTGTGGCAGGCAACATAATTTCCAAATCCTGCATCATTTTGCAATTTGCACTCTTCGGCAAAGAGAGTCTCCCCCTCTAAAGAAAGGAGTGATTTTCTCAAATGTGATACCAACACTGGCATTATACCAGTAACACCAGAAAGAAGATTTAAAGCAGTAAGCATAAGAGTGTGGGAAGTATTTCCACCCCCAATTTATGCGTATCCACGTGTACTACGTTTTTTTTTCGTTTGGTTTTGTTTTATGGCCGTTGGCTAAATTATATTACCGAATATGCCAATTTTAATTTTCCTTTTACATTTCTGTATGCATGTCCTTGAAAATGAGGATGCGTGCGAGGGTGTATTCCGTTATTGCTTAAACAAACTTTTCCATATGGCCAGGTTAGAGACCACAGCCACACTGCCGAGTTGTAATAAATTTATGTGCCAACATGCTACTCAAATAACATAAATTTCTTCTATTTTAACCATGAATGTAATGGTAATAATAATGGAATTGAAAAAAGGTACCAAAAAAGCACAAAAAAGTACTAAAATGCTACTAAAAATTGTAAAACTATTTTAATTTTCTTTTAAGATTTTCAAGAAATAGAATTGTACCGAAAAAGTACTAAAAAATAATACAAATATGCCAACAAGGTACTAACTTTTAGTACTGGTACAAAAAAGGTACTAAAAAGATACTAAAAAGTACTAAAATGGTACTAAAAATTTTTAAAATTATTTTAATTTTCTTTTAAAATTTTCTAGAAATAGAATTGAACAAAAAGTACCGAAAAAGTACTAAAAATAATACAAATATACTAACAAGGTACTAACTTTTAGTACTGGTACTAAAAAGGGTACTATAAAAATTTTAATAGGATTTTATTTTTCTTTTAAATTTTTTAGAAATAGAATTGAAAAAAGGTACCAAAAAAGTACAAAAAAAAATGTACTACAAATATACTAAAAAGTACTAAAATGGTACTAAAAAATTGTAAAATTATTTTAGTTTTCTTTTAAGATTTTCTAGAAATAGGATTGAACAAAAAGTACTGAAAAAGTGCTAAAAAATTACTAAAAAAAATAATATAAATATACTCAAAACAAAAAAGTACTAAAATGGTACTCAAAAATTTTAAAATTATTTTAGCTTTCTTTAAAGGTTTTCTAGCAATAGAATTGAAGAAAAAGTATCGAAAGAGTAGTACGAAATAATACAATTACACTAAAAACTACTAAAATGGTACTAAAAGGGTACTATACAAATTTTAAAATGATTTTATTTTTCTTTTAAGATTTTTTTGAAATAGAATTTAAGGAAAAGTACCAGGAAAGTATGAAAAGAGTACTAAAAAGGTAGTACTCTTTTAATACTTTCCTGGTACTTTTCCTAAAAAACTATGAAAGGATTTTATTTTGATCGAAAATATTGAAAAACTAAAATTTCATGCATGTCAATACAACCACATTTCCTCCTCCGACAAGCAGAGTCCATCAGTTACAGCAATCAGGATGTGGACAGAGTTAAGACCCTTAGGAATAAACCTCATTTTATTAGCGATTTAAATATGTGTGTGAAGATAGATTTTAAAATCTATCTCCCCATACGCAAACCAAGTCAGTTAACAGAGCTTTGTTATGTTACTAACAGAACTCTGTTAAACAATTAATTTAAGGCTGAGATTTTAAAATCCACAGGCCAACATGGGCAGACAAAGTGAATTGTTTTTAATGCATATTACGTCCCTTTAAATAAATTAATCGCCTGAACTCCTAACAGAGCTAGTTTTCATTCTAGATTTTCTACTCTGTTGACTAACATGGTTTGCGTCTAGGCAGATAGACTTTAAAATCGATCTTCACACATATATTTACTCTAAATATTATTCTGAGATTGCTAAATATCATCATTCAGATGCCAAAAAACTTCTTGACAAATGCTTTATTTTTCATGTTACCGCAACTTCAACATCCTAATTCTTATAAGCACATAATCAAATGGAAACTATCACAAGAAGGCTTACAAGCCCAAGATCTCGATAGTATGATCTCTTCCAAGATCATATACATATCAATCCAAAACCCATAATCTACTCAACTGCCGTCTCGTCTTCAAGAGGGCAAGTTAAACGATTTTTTCCACAGCGGTCCTCATGTTTTTGGCCTCCATTATTTCAGAGATATTCGGCCCTTGGCAGCCATTCTAATTCCCTATGTTTGGAAGGAACCTCTGAATGTGTCGTAATATTCTTTAGACATTGATCATTCGAAGCTAATCCTTAACGTGGATTAATTGACTGTCAGACCACCGCTTAGTTTCTAAGTTTTTTTCCAAAGAATCGCTAGAGGTCCCTTGCGAAAAGTAGTTGGTAAATGTAAGTTCAGTCGCGTTATAGATACACCTGCTTTTTTGCACCTGCGCTTAGGAAATGATTTAAAGCCTGCAAAACACGAAATGTATGGAATGAATGGCAATGAAGGTTTCTAGGCTCCGGAGGAGTTTACTTTAGCTTCGCCCAAATCAATTTTAGGTTAGGTTTGGTTAGAGGACGTGTACTTGTCAATTAAGACAAGTACAGTACCCGGAGGTCGAATTGACCCATTGTACAACGTCCTAGTTTCTCACATCACTTATGTTGTGTGCGTTAATTTTATATATGAGTGGCGGGACTTACAGTTTAAAGTCCACTCCGAACGACAGATTTTTGAGAAACTTTTTCTTGGCAATTTTATTTAATCTCAGAGAGTTTTTGCCAGAAATCTGCTGAGAGAAAGTCGCTGAAGAAATACTTTTTGTATTTTGTCTTGATGTCTGGCCTGGGGCTCGAACCCTGGCTTTGCGTCTAATAAGCCAACACACTACCTACTAGACTACGGCGACTTCGCAAATCAATTTTAGTTGTCAGGAATCCTTTGCCTCGGTACCAAACAAAGCTAATCACCATTAAAATGTTAGAACACTAAGCAACTGAATTCGACTGCGATTGTAGCATTTCGAAATTCCTGTTGGCACATGAGACGCTAGATCGGCGCAGTCAAACAAGACATTCGCCTCCAAGAGTAGTGGCATGAACAACGACGAATAGAAGACAAAATGGAAGTGAGTCTTCTCATGCTTATATATATAACTACAACAAATATCACTGCTATACATACACACATACATTCATACACAATTGGTCATTACAACCCTTCAGTCAGGATTACAACTTAGATTCTCACATCACTTATGTTGTGTGTGCTAATTGTATACATGAGGGGCGTACACTATTAAGTCGACTTCCAACGACAGATTTTTGAGAAACTTTATGATGGCAATTTTCCATTTAATATCAGAGAGTTTTTGCAAGAAATCTGCTGAGAGAAATATCACAGTTATGCTTGGATTAAAAATATCTCCGAGCTACCGGATAATTTTCTCCCATCCTCACCTTTTTATCCCTTTATTATCCTTCCCTCTTTAAGGACGTTGTACAATGGGTCAATTCGACCTCCGGGTACTGTACTTGTCTTAATTGACAAGTACACATCCTCTAACCTAACCTGACCTAACTAACCTACCGGATAATTACTGCAATTTTGAAAGATTCGAAGAAGAGTACCTTTAAAGTTGTTTAAAATTTTGCTAAACTACCTTAAAATGCATTGAAAAACTACTTTGAAATGTAGTTTCAAGAAATAAATTAAAAAGTACTTCTTTTTGAAGCTTTAAAAATAGGCTTTCGAGAAAAACTTATTTGAGAAAAGTTCTCGAACCTGCGGAAATATTTTAAAAAAGTAAATCGAAGACAAATTTAGAACAAGTGCTTTCAAAAGTAGTTTTTTTTATGCCAACATTTTATTCCTTTATTTACCCTTTTAAAATGGTACTTTTTTCCCTTTCAATTCATCTCCTATTGCATTTTCATTTCTCATTCCTTCTTCTCATTACTTTCCATCATTTCAATTACAGTCAACGTCACTTGTTTAACTGAATTATTGTCGTTTCATATGGCAACGGAAATTTTACTTTCGTTGGTATGGCTCGTGCTACAACGAGTAACGTCCAGTTTCTTCTTGCTTCTGGCATCATTCGAAAGGTTCACTTTCAGACCTGCCTGCTTCAATTGTCTGCTTCTCTGTCTGCATAGCTATCTGTCTGTCTGTCTTTCTGTCATCTCATCTCGTATTTGCCAATATTTGCTTCATCAGTTAAACGAGTTCAATTTTCAATTGAACACACAATACTTTCCCTTTTTTTTTTCTGGATTTTTTCTTTTTTTTAGCAGGTACAGGTTGTTACTTTTCGGTTTTACGGAAAGTGATTATTTGTATTTGTGGGAGAGAGAGAGAGAGAGAGAGAGAGATTGAGAGAGAGTGACTGGTGTTGGTGGTTGTATTGGTATTGTCGTTACAAGAAGTGATTTTGTGAGGAAATGCATGTTCAATGTTCAATGGCTCGCTCTAATGAAATGCCATTGTGTTATGGTGTGTTTATTAATGCATATTGTGGGGGGATATTCTTGTCTTTTTTTTTTATTGAGAAAAAGAATTTTTTAAAAACAATTGGCACAGTGGGGTGGAAGCTATTATTCAGTAAACTAGAACTTCATTTTTTAATTTCGGGGGAAGGAGGGACACCAGACATGATATGTCGGACTCTCCCACTGGGTATACCGACTAAACACCCGCCTTGTCTCCTCACCGGGGAATCATTCCACCTCGGAACCACGGTTGTATTATTTCGAGGTGGATCCCTTTTCTGGCATATGTTCCAGTTCCATCGTTGTCAGCCTGCGTCCAGGCTCCGCTCTATTCTCAGTCTGCTGCGTCTAGGTCAAATTTCTTCCTTCGCAGGACGTGCTCTACTACAAAGTGTTTTACTGCGTTCCAGCTCTCTTTACTGTTTATCATTTTCAGCTCGACGTTTGTAGGGCTAATGACTCCGATTTCAGCTTCGAGTCGCTGACGGCTTTCGGCCCATCGACGACAGCTGAAGTAGTAAACTAGAATAACAAATTATTAAATCACCCTAGCCTAGTGGCTTATTAAATGTGTGGCCGAAGTTCAAACCCCATCTTGTAAAAATTCTCATACCTCCCTCTCAGCAGTCTTCTGGCAAAAACTAAACTAAAACTAATTGCATTGAAAAGTTTCTCAAAAATCTAATGTTCGGAGTTGACTTCAAACTGTTGGTGCCGTCATTAGTGGATAAAATTAACGGACCCATCATTGGCGATGTGTGAAGCGATATCGTTATACTAACTAAACGGTTGTGAGAGTGCTTGACTTTCCTTGTAGTGCTCTCTGCATGAAGCTGTATGAAGTAATGAAGCTTACACTTCAAACGATTTTTATTTCTACAGGTCAAAAAATCTCACTTGGGGCCCAGAGAAAGCAGAAAAGCCCCTGTATCCAAAAAAGTGAACTGTTTAGTGAGCATTATGGCCTGGAGGTTTTAGTAAACAGTATTTTTTCGAAACCGATTCCGGATAAGTTTCCAGAAAGAATGATTTCACGTTTTAGTGATATCAGTTGACCACCAAGATCAAGTGGTTTGACGCCATTAGCTTTTTTAGGGAGTTACGTCAAAAACTAAAGGGTCTGCCATATAACTTTTTTTTGAAAATGCTTTAATAAAAAACTACTGAATATTTTCTCAAATTTCTTTTTTTATTTGAAAGTACAATCCTTCCGGTTAATAATGGAAAATAATTTCATTCAAATGGCTGCCTCGGCTGGCCCTGCAGCAGCCTACACCAGAAGATGCCGATTTTGGCAAAAAAAAATCATCTTTTCAGATGAAGCTCATTTTGATCTTGGCGGGTATGTAAACAAGCAAAATGGTCGCATTTGGGGCACAGAAAACCCGCACGCATACATTGAAAAGCCGACGCACCCAAAACGAGTCACTGTTTGGTGCGGATTTTGGTCCAGAGGCATATGTATTTGGGCAATTTTTTCTTCGAAAATGAGCCAGGAGTGGCCGTTACAGTCAATGGCGATCGTTATCGGGCCATGTTGAACGGATTTTTGTTCACAAAAATTGAAGAGGAGGATATTGGCAACATTTGGTTTCAATAGGACGGCACTGCGTGCCACACAGCCGAAGCTACACTCGATGTTTTAGGCCCTGTTTTTGAAGATCGCATTATCAGCCGCAGAGCTGATGTTGTTTGGCCAACTCGAAAATGCGATTTGACACCATTGGACTATTATTTGGGGGGTTGCCGTCAAACATTAGTGTTACGCCGACAATCCAGAGACAATTGACGCTTTAAAGGACAATATTCGTAAAGCCATTGGTGAAATACAGCTGCACACAATCGATAATGTGCTTAAAAATTGGACCGATCGTGTAGGCTACTGCATGGCCAGTCGAGGCAGCCATTTGAATGAAATTATTTTCCATTATTAACCCGAAGGATTGTACTTTCAAATAAAAGAAGAGAGAGAGAACATATTCAGTAGTTTTTTTTTAAAGCATTTTCAAAAAAAAAGTTGTTTGGAGGACCCTTTATACATAGCTTTGCGGAATATTCCCAAACGTTTTAGCATTTGAAAATCAAAATTCGCTAAGTAAAGTAATGAAAAAAATTTGTCAACAAATTTTTGAAAATGCCAGAATTTTAATACTTTCGTCCCACTGTGCAAGAACAAAATTGTACGAAAATTGTACGTAAACGTATTATCACACTCACTTTCAAAACCAAATAAAAACGTTTTAGTCACTCACGCACACCGACAGACAGTGATGCATGCATAACATGCATGAACAGCAGGCATGATGAAATATTAAAAAGATATTCCCTGGTTTAGTCTCCCATATTCCTCCACTGTTGCATGGGTTAACCACTTCCTTGAGAAAATATTAAAGGGGGTCTGCCCTCAAATAAGTTCAAGTACAATTTCATCAGCCCAAGAAAACGGTACCTATTGTTCGATGAAGCAAAAAGACGCGTTAAAATTGGGTTTTGTTACATGCACTGACATACAGTGACAGGCAAAATACGTACATACATACATATGTATATAGGAAGTCTAGTAAAACAAAAGAGTTTTGTTTTAAGGGTTAATAAAACAATGCCTTCCTAAAAAGCCCAGACGTTTTGTTTTCTTCTTTTTTAATTTCTGAACTATTCAAACGAAAGGGTATCACTTACAGTTTGAACAAAACATATGTCATATAAGGATAGTATTACGATAAAATGGCAACCATTTTTGCAAAAGAATTTCAATTGAAAGGCACACGTGCTTCATCACAAAAAAAAATTGTACAAGAAATGCCTTGACACTGTGAATTGTCAAAAAATAAGAAGAAGAATTTCAAAAACGAATTCCCAATTTCTGTGTAATCATGACAGGAATCAGCTGATTCCTGTCAAATGTCAATAAGTTAAAGAAATTTCACAATAAATCAGTCTCGCCTTACGATTATTGCTTTAAAGCCAACAGAATGAAAGGAAGGAAGGGAACCAAAAAGAAAAAAAAAAACAGGAGAGAAGACAAGAATCCTGACATGATTTATGGTTTTTCCTTACAGCAGATAAGATGTGCAAATAATTCTTCTTTAAAAACACTTGAGGGGGGAAGAATGTGGAGGCACAGGCACAGACAGGGGCAGAGGGAGAGCGCGAGTGTCTTAAGAAAATAATTTTGAAAATTGTTTGTTAATGTTTTGACTTGAAATTAAATTGCAATTGAATTTTTGGCCAACGCAATACCAGTTAAACATGCGTCTGCCATGTCACGTGTCCATAACAGAAGGCAGACAGCAAAATTTTTTTGCAATCATTTATTGCCAAGCGGCATAGGGAAAACATTAATAAAAACTGTTAACCTTAAATGGCATTAATGGGTCTTTCTGGCTTTAGAATATTTGTTTTTATTGTAGAAAAACCATTAAAGCGTCCTATGGTGTAACTGGAATAATTGGTTCTAGACTGAGATAATATTAATTCCTTCAACGATTCCTGTGTCTTTCTATTAACACGTTGACTGCCAAACTACGAGTTATCTCGTACTCACTAATGTGAAAAAATCAAATTGTCGTTTTTTGGCTAAATTCCTGTAAATTGCCGCGGCAGTCAACGTGTTAAAGAAGGTGGAGAGTGTTTAGCTTCATATTCGTAACTCGATTAACCCATCTCTCTTGTCTGCTACTCAACACACCATCACCAAAAGTAAGTCGGTTGAGGCAGATCTCACAGATTCCTTGCATGTTTAACCTTATGACCTGTTGTTGACACTGAGAGCGCTTTTAACAGTGCTTGTTTGAACATTCTTGTTATCACTCTCCACAATCGCGGTAATGTTATGGGTCTGGTTAGGTTCATGGAACTCATTCTAAGATCTCAACTAGTTACCTTCTTCATTGTAATGACTCAGTGATAGAGGAAAGTACATAAGGCAAGGTGCAATGCTTCCTCACTTCTATAAAATCTTGCTAACCCCACGTTTGTTACTTGCCTTAAGGAAATAAAGTCGTCAGTGCTACTGATGATCAAAATTGTTATTAGCAGTATTGATTCTACCTCGTGTGAATCTAGTCTGTATAGATAATTTCGTTCTGGAATTTCAAGCAGAGAAGTCTGAAGTCGCCGTAGTATAGTAGGTAGTGTGTTGGCTTATCAGACGTAAAGCCAGGGTTCGAGCACCAGGCCAGACATCAGAACAAAATACAAAAAGTATTTCTTCGGCGACTTCCTTTCAGCAGATTTCTGGCAAAACTCTGAGAGCACAACAAAATTGCCATGAAAAGTTTCTCAAAAAACTGTCGTTCGGAGTCGAATTTAAACTGTAGGTCCCGCCACTCAGGTATAAAATTAACACACACAACATAAGTGGCGTGAGAATCTATGTCGTAATCCTGAATGAAGGGTTGTAATGACCAATTATGTATGTATGTGAAGTCTGGGCGTCTGACTTGGTCTGCGCTAATAATTCTGTAGAAATCTACAGGACAGTTGTAAAGTTGAGAATGACCTTAGCAGTGAAGTTTAGGCCGCAGCGTTTATCTCTCCGCCTTCCTGACTGGCAAAATGTGTTTCTGCTCGGGGTAATTCCAATAAGTCATGCTGCTGAAGTGAAGTCGTCTAGTAGGGAGTGTGTTGTTACGCTTATTAGCCGTAAGGCCCCGGTTCAAACCCCAGGTCAGACATCAAAATGAAAATGTAAAAAAATATTTCTTAGGCGACTTCCTCTCAGCAGATTTCTGTAAAAAAAACTCTGAGCGTAAATGAAACTGCCATTTAAAGTTTCTCAATAATCTGTCGTTCGGAATCGACTTTAAGCTGTAGGTCCCGCCGCAACATAAGTGCTGAGAGAAGCTGGGCCGCAATCCTGACCGAAGGGGTAATATTTCTTCAGCGACTACCTCTCAGCAGATTTCTGTCAAAAACTCTGAGTAAATAAAATTGCCATGAAAAGTTGCTCAAAAATCTGTCGTTCGGAATCGACTTTAAGCTGTAGGTCCCGCCACAACATAAGTGCTGAGAGAAGCTAGGCTGTAATCCTGACCGAAGGCTTGTCATGAGCAATTATGTTAGGTATGCTGCTGAAGTCGTCAGGAGTAAGAGATCTTCAACGATCCACTAGTATTTCTATTGTTTCTGATATATCAGATCTCTGACAGTCAATTCTCTCTCAGTTGCAGTCTTCAAGTTTAAATCGGTTCGCATATAGTGTGACTCCCTTGATCAACCCTTGCAATTGTTTAATGTCAATCTAGTGTGAGTTTCTGGCCACAGGCATATACCAGGGAAGTGTACAGATGATGAAGTTTTGCTAGAGCAGGTATACTTCTATCGAAATCACATATGAAGGTTAGGTTAGGTTAGGTTAGAGGACGTGTAGTTGTCAATTAAGACAAGTACAGTACCCGGAGGTCGAATTGACCCATTGTACAACATCCTAGTTTCTCACACCACTTATGTTGTGTGTGTTAATTTTATACATGAGGGGTGGGACCTAAAGTTTAAAGTCGACACCGAACGACAGATTTTTATTTCTTGAGAAACTTTTCATGGCAATTTTTATTTACTCTCAGAGTTTTTGCCAGAAATCTACTGATAGGAAGTCGCCGAAAAAATAATTTTTGTATTTTGTTTTGATGTCTGGCCTGGGGCTCGAACCCTGGATTTACGTCTAATAAGCCAACACACTACCTACTAGACTACGACCACTTCAATATTAAGGTAAAGACAAAAGTATTTGTTGGCTGCAGACAAATTCTGTGCTAATAGTTTTGCTATTTGTCTCTGCTTTTGACTCTTTCTTATCATTTTGGCCGATTAAAGGGTGTGTGTGGCTCTTAATAGTCTGGGACAATGATCACCTCCTTTTCAATGGTAACACCTGATGAGATATCTCGTTTGAAAGTGTGCATATAGTATCAAGCGAATGAATATGAGGACTCCATTAGATTTTTTTTGTTAAAACCAGCACTCAGGGGATGGCCCCTACTCATGCAGTGCATTGTGCAGGTTTAGGAAAATAGGTTATAGGAAGGTGGAAAGAGGGAGTAGTGTTTGTGGACATTTAGATTTAATACTCTTGATATTCAATACCACCTTTCTAGACGGTTCATCTTTCTTTTGACCTCATACAGATAGTGTATCCAGGTCGTAGTGGTAGCTCTGATATCACAAGGCTCACTTGAGCAAGCATTGCGGCCCGTTGTGATGCCACGGGTGATATAGTGTACCCGAGTGGTCCCCGTATGGAGTTCCTTCTTTATTCCGCTTCTATCTACGTAGCTTACAACAATTAATGACAAGAGTTTTTCGTATTTCAATTAAAAATTTTGTTTGTATTTGAAATTCCTTTTTAAAGCCTCTTTCTTTCTCTTTCCCGTGTATCAAATATCTCCTCTGCTTCCCAGCAACCACCCCTCACCCGGCTTCAATGCAATTAAACAATTTTAACCAAAATAATATTGCCATTATGTCTCGTAATTGCTTGAGAACATTGGTGGAAACATACATACAGTGGTGGCCTTATAATTAGAAACGATGTTTCTGGAACAGAGTTCTCTGGAGTGACGAATCTAAGTTTAATTTGTCCCAATCTGATGGAAAAACGAAACAAAGCCTTTGATCCAAGGTACACAGTGAAAACTGTAAAACAAATTAACAAACATACATGTTGCTAAGTCGTTTCTAATTATAAGGCCACCACTGTACTTTCCAAAAAATGAAATTTCATTTCAACTCTTCAACTCTCAACTGCCGATTAAAGAGTTAAAGTTGTTGTTGTTGGCATTTCAAGGAAAAACTTTTTCATTTCTTAACATTTTTAAGTGAAGGAATTCAGTTTCATTTCCAAAAACGTTTTTTATCTGTCGTCGTCGTCATTTTGTTTTGAATTTTTTTCTTTTTCTTTGTAAACTTTCACTTGTTGTTTTACTTCCTTTCTGATGTTGTTGTTGTTGTTGTTGTTAAAATAATGTCATTAAATATGTCTGCCGTTTTATTTAGTGTTCTTGGTGGTATAAACTGACGGTTTCCTGTTTAGCAGAATTCTTTAAAGGAATTGAATTTAAAACTGAATTTAATTTTAAAGTCCCAAGAGAACATAGTTTGAAGGCAATTTGTCATATGTGAAGATCACAGACTGGATCTTCTTATGGACTCTATGACACAATATTTGATATTCTGAAGCCTCTTGAGGCTGACGTTAATCCTGCTTCTTCTATATGAAAGTTTACGCGATCGGCCTGGTGGAAGTCGTTAGCATAACAGTGTTTGAAGTCATGTCACTTACTTACTTACTTAATTGGCCATTAACAACCCGATTAACGGATTTCAGCCTGCCTTAACACATCCTTCCAGGCACTTCTGCTTCTTGCGCGCCTCTCTGCCAGTTGGTCACACCAATCCATGGCAGGGCTTCCTCGATTTGGTCCTTCCCACGCAAACAAGGTCAAGCTCTTCCGACTTCCGCAGATCTCCGCATCAAATACCCGTCTCGCGGGATCATCCTTCTCCATTCGAACGACATGGCCGAGCCAGCGCAGCCGCTGGATATTAATACGCTGCACATCGTCTATGTCGTTGAGGAGCTCATGCAGCTCACTGTTGGATCGGATGCGGAAATCATCGCCAACTCGCACTGGACCGAAGATCTTACGTAGGACTTTTCTCTCGAATACTTTCAAGGCTGCTGCATCAGTGCCTAATATAGGCCATGTCTCTGCGCCATAAAGAAACACGGGGAGGATGAGCCTCTTGTAGAGCATTAGTTTTAGTTTTTTGAGGTCACGTTAGTCTTTTTTAATTCTCCAGAACGTTAGGACTTGATGGGATAGCATCAGTTTTGGTTGTAGTTATGGAGTTCTTATCCAATAAAAGCATTTGAATCGAATCAGACCAGCCTATGTTGGGTTCTGGAAAATATTGATTTTCTTGGAAACGGAATGACTGATGCAATTGCTGTATTGCAGCCCTGTGGTCTATAAGATCGGTCTGATGTAAATCATAGGTAAATAGTTCATCCCTAAAAGGACTTCACAATAATCTTTAGACCTGATCATACGGCTTTGAGGGCTATATAATCGGTCTGGTGTAAGTCGTAAGTTATACTTGACTGTAAAGCCTCTACTGGAAATCGATTGGGTCAGCATCCGGTGCTTAGAGATATTCCTGGGGCAGAGACATACATACATACATACCTTCAGTCAGGACTACGACCTAGTTTCTCCCACCACTTATGTTGTGTGTGTTAATGTTATACATCAGTGGTGGGTCTTACAGTTTAAAGTCGACTCCGAACGACACATTTTTGAGAAACTTTTCATGGCAGTTTTATTTACTCTCAGAGTTTTTGCCAGAAATCTGCTGAGAGGAAGTCGCCGAAGTCGTCTAGCATGGTTCTCGTACCCTGGCTTTACGTCAAATAAGCCAACACACTACCTACTAGACTACGGCCTGGGACCGAGACGCACATGCAAAATTACACTCTTACCTAATTGGTGATATGGTTGTTGATAATCGGGTTCGTGGAAGGAGTCTTCGGCGTTGGGTTGACTGGCTCACTACACATGAGACTTCTGCGGTATATGTGGAGATGATCTCGGCTTTAACTTTCAGTCTCTTGGCAGTAGATAGTTAATTACCCTTGGAAAGAAGGGAGTTGAACTCTTGGTCGTCCAATACCTTTGAAGTTGTTGGGGAAATGTTCAGAGGTGGGTCGATAGTTATCGATAATTGTGGAAATAGTTCACTGCTATGGCTCAGTAAGTCCAACCTGAGATTGGTAAAAGAATTCCTTTCGACCATGCTGACATGGGAAGTCGCCGTAGTCTAGTAGGTAGTATGTTGGCTTATTAGACGCAAAAGCCTGGGTTCGAGCCCCAGGCCAGGCATCAAAGACAAAAATACAAAAAGTATTTTTTCGGCGACTTCCTCTCAGTAGATTTCTGGCAAAAACTCTGAGAGTAAATAAAAATTGCCATGAAAAAGTTTCTAAAAAAATCTGTCGTTCGGAGTCGACTTTAAACTGTAGGTCCCAACACTCATGTATAAAATTAACACACACAACATAAGTGGTGTGAGAAACTAGGACGTTGTACAATGGGTCAATTCGACCTCCGGGTACTGTACTTATATTAATTGACAAGTACACGTCCTCTAACCTAACCTAACCTATGCTGACATGGAGTGGTAGCTTTGATACCAAAAGCTCACTTGAACATACAGAGCTGCCCGTTGTGATGCCACAGGTAAATGCAGTCCCTGTACTGGCCGAGTACCACCAAACTCTGGTATGGTATAGATTTTAGCAGATTATGTGGAGATGAGGAGCAGTTGGAGCTGATAGAACATCCCCTCTATGACTGTCCGGCACTTAGTAGGAGAAGTTTGAATACCCTGGAAAAGGATTTAAACTCTCTCTCCCGAAAGCCGATATTTAAACTCTCCTGGGATTTATAATGGAACTACGTTAGCTGAGTTTATGTAGGTTTCTTTGCACGAAGCTGCTTCTTTAATCAAACTTTCTTTGTTGCTACTCCTTTATTTCCTTTCTTTCTGCTGGAAAGAGCACTAAGGATCCCATAATTTCCGGGTATTTCTTCAAATCTCCCTAAAGAATTAATTCTTTCAAGCTACTGCCATTTGGTAGGTTCTTTAAAGGAAACCCCAAACAATTTCCCAAACAACTGCCAGAGTATTATTTGCCTTCAACTTAAATTTTTCTTGTCTTTGATTTTCTCTTTCATTTTCGTTCATGTTGCTGCAATTGCTGATTATGATGTTTTTGTTTTTGCATTTGTTGTAGTTGTTGTTGTTGCTTTTGTTGTTGTGCTAACAAAGTTGTGTTTAAACAACTGTTGTTGCCTCTCTGATGATGTTGCTGATACAATGTCTGTTGATTGTGCATGTACGTTGTAAGTTTTCTTTCATGCTGCTGCTGCTGATGCTGGTGCTGGTGCTGGTGCTGGATGTTGTTCTTGTTGTTTCTTATTTGCCGCCATCTAAACTTTTATTTTTCCTGCCGACTTTGCCTTAAAACACTGTGTCTGTACGCACACGCAGTCTGGCAGTTTCCCTTTCTATTCAATCTTTCAAAATGAAAAGAGAAAAAAACAGAATTTTTATTGGCAATTTAAGCAAAATGTGTTGCTACTACACCTACAGTTTATTTGTCTTCTTTTTCGTCTTCGTCGTATTCTTTTGCCGTTATTGTGCCTTAAACACAGGCAAAGAGGCTGTTTTCCCAAGGAAGGACTATAAAATTAAATCATTGGAGGTGGTGGTTGGATACGAGAGTAGGAGGAAATGGTGTCGTAAGTCTAAAAGAGGATTTCTAAACAAAAATTTTTCCATTGTTCGTTCGTTTGTGTTGGTGATTTCTTTTAAATCCAATTCACGTTTCTAATATTGTGTCATTTTATGTATGTTCGTTTTCTTCTTTTTGTTGTTGTTATTGTTACTGTTGTTGTATTAAATATTGTTGTTCTCCTTGTAGGTTTTTTATCTTTAAGAAAAAGGACTTCTTTTGTTGAAAATTATTGACATTCTACGGCTGCCTTGCTCTGTCTTAATGAAATTTAAGAGTTCAAGTCTAAAATGTCCTAAAAGCCAAATTTTTAAAGAAACACTAGGAAATATTTTACAGGTTGAAGTCAATAAAGCTGGCCTGAAGGACTGAATTGTGTTCAAAACATATGAAAAAGAATTATGGTTGGTCGTAGTCGGAATAATTTAAGGCAGGGCCAGTGGAATCCCATGTGATAGAACAATGAATCTCCTGCTATAATACTGAAAACATCTGAAGCTTGGAAAAAGCCCCTGAGTTACAACAAATCAGTGAGTTCAACTAAAGGGTTCGCCAAATAACTTTTTTTTGAAAATGCTTTAAAAAAAACTACTGAGTATTCTCTCAAACTTCTTTTTTTATTTGAAAGTACAATCCTTCCGGTTAATAATGGAAAATAATTTCATTCAAATGGCTGCCTCGGCTGACAATGCAGTAGCCTACACGATCGGTCCAATTTTTAAGCCCATTATCGAATGTGTGGAGCTGTATTTCACCAATGGCTTCACGAATATTGTCCTTTAAAGCGTCAATTGTCTCTGGCTGTTGCCTGGCGTAACACTTATCTTTGACGGCACCCCTCAAATAATAGTCCAACGGTGTCAAATCGCAGCTCCGAGGTGGCCAAACGACATCAGCTTTGCGGCTGATAATGCGATCTTCAAAAACAGGCCACAAAGCATCGAGTGTAGCTTCGGCTGTGTGGCACGTAGTGCCGTCCTGTTGAAGCCAAATGTTGTCAATATCCTCCTCTTAAATTTTTGTGAAGAAAAATTCGTTCAACATGGCCCGATAACGATCGCCATTGACTGTAACGGCCACTCCTTGCTCATTTTCGAAGAAAAATGGCCCAATTATGCCTCTGGGCCAAAATCCGCACCAAACAGTGACTCGTTTTGGTTGCGTCGGCTTTTCAATGTATGCGTGTGGGTTTTCTGTGCCCCAAATGCGACAATTTTGCTTGTTTACATACCCGCCAAGATCAAAATGTGCTTCATCTGAAAAGATGATTTTTTTTTGCCAAAATCGACATCTTCTGGTGTAGGCTACTGCATGGCCAGCCGAGGCAGCCATTTGAATGAAATTATTTTCCATTATTAACCGGAAGGATTGTACTTTGAAATAAAAAAAAGAAATTTGAGAGAATACTCAGTAGTTTCGTTTTTAAAGCATTTTCAAAAAAAAATGTTATTTGGCGGACCCTTTACATGGTAGACGACACATTGGTTCTTCCTTCTGTGGCACCCTCAAGGTGAAAAATCGTTTCGACCTCTTAGTTGTTAAGGTCGTCAGCCGGAAAAATGTAATCATAGTCTAGTAGGTAGAGTGTTGGCTGACTAAATGTGAACAAATTTTTCTTCGGCGACTTCCTCTCAGCAGCAGATTTCCGGCAAAAACTCTGAGTGTAAAATAAAATTGCCATGAAAAGTTTCTCAAAAATCTGTCGTTCGTAATCGACTTTAAATTGAAGGTCCCGCCACTCGTGTATAAAAATTAATGCACACAACATAATTGGTAGGAGAAACTAGGTCGTAATCCTGCCTAAAGGGTTGTAATGATCAATTATGTATGTATGTATGTGTGTATGTTTGCAAGAAATTTGAAAAGTGTCTCTTCGGCCACTTCCTCTCAACAGGAGATTTCTGGAAAAAACTCTGGGCGTAAAAATAAAATTGCCATAAAAAGTTTCTCAAAAACCTGTCGTTCGGAGTCGAGTTTAAACTGTCGGTCCCGCCACTCATGAATAAAAATTAACGCACACAACATAAGTGGTGGGAGAAACTAGGTCGTAATCCTGCCTAAAGGGTTGTGATGTCCAATTATGTATGTATGTCAGAATAATTCACGTTAGGGCCAGGGTAATACCACAATATTTCTCTCCCCTTAATTCCGAAACCATCAGTGCGCTCAACTATATGTTAGAAGCCCATGTGTTGCTTGCTTGTTAAAGTCATCGACCAATTGAAAAAGTTTAACAACTTCTGGAACAGCACTGAGTGTGTTATATTGAAACTTGAGAAGATTTTCCCTGATGTAGTAACTTCCTTCTATACGAAGTCCTTCTTAATTTCACATTTTCGAAATAGAAAATACGCCAGGAAGTTCTGCTCAATAGTTATTGGTCATTACAACCCTTAAGTCTGGACCACTACCTAGCTTCTCATACCACTACTGTGATCACATGATGTGAATATTATGCTGCTGTTAAGAAGTCGCCGTAGTCTAGTAGGTAGTGTGTCGGCTTATTAGACGTAAAGCCTGGATTCAAACCCCAGGTCAGACATCAAAACGAAATACAAAAAAAGTATTTCTGCGGCGACTTCCTCTCAGCAGATTGAGAAGTTTCTCAAAAATCTGTCGTTCGGAGTCGACTTGAAACTGTAGGTCCCGCCACTTATTTATGAAATTAACACACACAGCATAAGTGGTGTTAGAAACTAGGTCGTAATCCTAAAGGGTCAGCCGGCTGGTAAGGAATTAAAACGCCTTCAGCAGGAGCTAAAGTGTGGGAGGATGATTTGGAGAGCGCTGATCATCTTCTCTGTTATTGTTGAAGACTTGGGAACCTGAGGTGATTGATTCTTAGATGTTTAGAACTCATTTGGCAGCACCTCCCAAAGGTGATTTGGATAGAACCCACATCCTCTTAAGACTATTGGTATGGCTTCATAAGACTATTGTAATAGCTAGAAATTGCAGGAAGTGGAGATATCCTCATAGATATCATGACTGTTCTCCAAATGGTCAATGCAGCTCCTTTGTTTGCAGCTGACATCCTTGGTAATGCCTCACGGTCTTTAAAACTACGAGCGCTATTCCGTACCTTATCACATTGTTATGTTTCTTGTTAAAAATATCAAAATACGGGAATTGAACTCAGGTTCCCAAAACATTAAAACATTTTTCCTTCCCTTAACAGTTCATTTATGGCACTTCATACGTTTCATTAAATAAAAAACACAGCCCACCTATGTTCTTTCGTTTCTATATATGCCAATAACTTTACAAACAACCCACCTTTAACTATAAGAAGCATGTAACATATCCTACAAAAAGGAGAAAATGTTAAAAAACAACATCAATATTACGTTAAGCTTCAGTTACGTGCCTGGACTAAATTTATTACATTTAACGACCCTCAGGGTTCATTGTCACGACGCCAATGCCAATGGTATAGGCGTTTAGAGTTTTACATTCATCTTCATCTTGCACGTCTGGCATGTCTCGCACTTCGCATCTTTTACTTCCTGTTTATGATGATAATGATGTTGTTTGTTCATGTTCATATTCAACGGTCGTCCTTGTATCCTGTGGGTTGAATCTTGTTTGAAATTATTTACAATCTTTTAGAAAGAAACAAAACATTTCCCCAAAAATGTTTGCCACTTTCGATTTTTCTGCTTTTTTTTTTGGCAAAAAATTAAGTCTTTTGTATCCTCACTTACGCTGAAACAGTGTTGCAAAATGTCGTAAATGAAAATTATGCAGGGGAAGACTAAAGGTATGGGTGATGCTGATTTAATGAGTTTAAATAGAAATATTTGCACAATACATTGTGATTTAAATAAAGATGTCGGGAAAAATGTCAGGACTGGTATAGAAATATATTGCCGATCATAATATAACGGTAATTATATGCGTGAAGTCGCCGTGGTCTAGTAGGTAGTGTTAGACGAAAAGTCAGGGTTCGAGCCCCAGGCCAGACACCAAAATAAAATACAAAAAGTATTTCTTCGGCGACTTCCTCTCGGCAGATTTCTGGCAAAAACTCTGAGAGTAAATAAAATTGCCAAGAAAAGTCTGTCGTTCGTAGTCGACTTTAAACTGTAGGTCCCAAGTATGTATGTATACGCGTAAAAACAATATAAGGCTGCACTGTCCCCGATCGTGCAGTATCGTGCTTATACCATGGCTCTTTAAGTCCTAGGGATTCTACGCTTACGCCTTTCTTGTAGGGCTTCTCCCAAAAAGTCTGATTAAATTTCCTGCACTTTCTGGGTTTAAAGTGCTTCAATATATGAATTCCTCATTGATTAAGCTTCACAGCTAAGGCTTGCCGTTAATGGCGGGACCCGGAATATGATACCCAGGTTCTTTCCAAAGAATAGAATTTGTTCTGTTGATTTCTTAAGAGGACCATAAGGAATAGGCATGCGACTAGAATAGACATGAGACTGTTGTGGAATTTTTAGGGCATCTCAAGGTACCATTGATCCTTGTAGTGCTGTTGCATCTGCTAAATTTGTTAATTCTCAAAACTTTGGTTTTCTTGACATTCAATTCAATTCCAACATTACACGCTACTCTCTCTCTTAGACTCCTAGTTTATCTCAGGTCAACCATAAAACCATTTCTATCTTCGTTTACCATTCTGGAGTTTATGCCAATTCACCTCTGAATGCGAAACATTTCACTGAATGCTTGAAAAAGCATGCTGGAATGGTAGATAAGTAAGTGGGGAATGGAGGTGGCTGTCTACCCAAAAAGAAATTGGATAGACCCAGTTAGGCCACATGAGGCCTATTGTGATGCCATAGTTTTTCATTTTCACCTATTCCCGGAATCATCCGCATATCTGATGAAGCGACTGAGACTGCCAATGTCCATGCCTGATAGTTCATTAAGATGGTTTATTCGGTAGACACCACGATCCTCTTTTCTTCCTCTGGCGTAGTGCGTAGGTGAAGTAGGTAGGTAGGTTGGAGTGGTAGCTTTGATACAAAAAACTCATCTGAGCACGCATAGCGCGGTGTTGTAGCGCCACAGGTAAACGCAGTCTGTGTACTGATCGAGTTCCACCAAACTGTGGAAGATGTTGGTCAGCGCAAGGGCTGCATATTAAAAACACGACTACCCTACGAATAGGTGAAGTAAAATCTCAAAATCTTTCTAGTCTCTACAGCTTCTGCAGACATTGTTTGCCAAGTATCCACGATCAATGCACCTATCATGAGCAATTATGGTGCAGTGCCCAGTATTGAGTCCAACAACCACACTGAGCGTGCACCTTTAGAGTTTAAGCAGACTTTGAGTGGGTCTCCCATCAATCTTTAACCGGATTTTGTTCCGCTCGTACCCGAAGCCGCCCATTTGTTGTTGACGGAATCCATGACTTGAAATCGCTGTAGTCTAGTGAGTTGGTTTATTAGACATAAGGCCTCGGTTTAAATCCCAGGTTAGACATCAAAACGAAAATATGAAAAAATATTTCTACGGCGACTTCCCCTCAGCAGATTTCTATTAAGAACGAGTGAGATCAGATTTATAGGCTCTGATGTCCATTGCGGTGGAGTTGAAAGGTTCTAAACCTTTTGGCATAAATTAGAGCTCAACGATCGTATGACAACCGAGTTTTTTTTTGATTATGAACGCGAGAGGTTATGTGGTTTCAGCAGTGCCTCGACAATGCAGCGAACCACATAACAGAACCTCATTTTCTTTATTTCATATTTCGGCTACAAAGATCACGGGATAATGAAGTCGCCGTGGTCTAGTAGGTAGTGTGTAGGCTTATTAGACGTAAAGATAGGGTTCGAAAAAATATTTCTGCGGCGACTTCCCCTCAGCATATTTCTGGCAAAAACTCTGAGAGTAAATAAAATTGCCACGAAAAGTTTCTTAAAAATCTGTTGCTCGGAATCGACTTTAAACTGTAGGTCCCGCCACTCATGTATAAAATTAACACACACAACATAAGTGGCGTGAGAAACTAGGTCGTAATCCTGACTGAAGGGTTGTATTGACCAATTATGTATGTATGTATGTATGTATGTGAATCCATGACTGCATTGTTGATTAGCAAGTCTTTAAAGCGATTGCCAAAGTAGAAAATTCATTGGAAAGTCGATTGATGTGCTGCATTCCAAGATTTCCATCCATTTAAAGAAGAGAGAAGACAGTATTTAAGTCTCCTTATAATCTTTGGTTAAATATTCCTCTCTTTTCCTTTATCTGAAGCGTAAATTAGCTCGTTTAACGGTTCAACAAACTCTTATGAGCTGGTCAAAGGAGAAACACGAATACAATATTTTGTTGTGCACAATAATATGTAAGGATATCAGGATATCATTATAATATCCTGTTTAGCAAAAGATGCATGTCCAGCAAATGATACGCTCTGATAAAGAGATAAAGGCAAACGAAGTAAAACATGAACATGAACATGAGCATGAGCATAAGCATGACTTGACTTGACTTGCTTTGGCTAAGAAATAAACAGGTCATAGACTTTATACTCATAAGAAATACATACTTATGTTACGATATATGTATTCTTCTTACACATACATACTTATTTTATATACATTTACTGTGTTATGTATTCCTGTTCATATAATATAAACGTTAGCAGCTGTTACAAATGAGTTTTATAAGCATAACAATAAGGAGATAAAGGAATAACAAATAATACAGCATACTTTTTGGCGCATTGAAAACTCTCTCTCTCTCTATCTCTCTAGTTTTTAGATTTTTGAATATTAAAAACAAATTAAGATTTTTTTTTGTATTTAAAAATGCAGCTTGAATGTCTGATAAAAAGGAAGAATAAAAATATTTTAAATTCCAATAAATAAGACACTTTCAAAGTGATTTAAAGCAAATACGATTAGCTTGACTATGTCAGATTAGAAGAGGTAATAGCCTCACTTTGCGACTTGACTTTCGAAGGGGATGTAAGCAATTCCTTAAAATTAATACATCTTCTACACAGCAGCCTCAAATTTCATGCATGTAAAGTCGACTTTCTAGATTTCTGTCCATGGGAAGCCGCTTTGCCTGCCTTGAACTGAAGTTCTTTGAAGAGAATTTAATGCTGAAATATGTCGTGACATAACACGTAGAGGTTCCATCATTCTCTCTGATCTATGGTTTCTCTTTAATGGGATATTGGCTCGACTTTTAAAACAGGCTATCTGGTATCTCTGGTGAGAACAACCTAGCTTCTCATTCTGACTTAAGGGTTGTGATAGCCAATAATGTATATATGCAGTAGCCTACACCAGAAGATGCCGATTTTGGCAAAAAAAATCATCTTTTCAGATGAAGCTCATTTTGATCTTGGCGGGTATGTAAACAAGCAAAATTGTCGCATTTGGGGCACAGAAAACCCGCACGCATACATTGAAAAGCCGACGCACCCAAAACGTGTCACTGTTTGTTGCGGATTTTGGTCCAGAGGCATAATTGGGCCATTTTTCTTCGAAAATGAGCAAGGAGTGGCCGTTACAGCCAATGGCGATCGTTATCGGGCCATATTGAACGAATTTTTGTTCACAAAAATTGAAGAGGAAGATATTAGCAACATTTGGTTTCAACAGGACGGCGCTACGTGTCACACAGCCGAAGCTACACTCGATGTTTTGCGCCCTGTTTTTGAAGATCGCATTATCAGCCGCAGAGCTGATGTAGTTTGGCTACCTCGGAGCTGCGATTTGACACCGTTGGACTATTATTTGTAGGGTTCCGTCAAAGATAAGTGTTACGCCGACAAGCCAGAGACAATTGACGCTTTAAAGGACAATATTCGTGAAGCCATTGGTGAAATACAGCTGCACACAATCGATAATGTGCTTAAAAATTGGACCGAACGTGTAGGCTACTGCATGGCCAGCCGAGGCAGCCATTTGAATGAAATTATTTTCCATTATTAACCGGAAGGATTGTACTTTCAAATAAAAAAAGAAATTTGAGAAAATATTCAGAAGTTTTTTTAAAGCATTTTCAAAAAGAAAATTTATTTGGCGGACCCTTTATTTAATTTGGAAATATGCGGCATTTCTTGTTTAGGAAAACTGTCGTAGGGACGCCCTCGTAGTTCGTATTTGCTATTCTAGGTAACTGCAGAGCGGATGAAGTGGCTAAAAGTGACACAACTATCGATCTCTACCGTAAGTTCTCTATATCGGGAACCCCTTTGAGGACCTGACATCTCATAATTGCAATACATTTATGGATTCTTTGAACATCACGTGGGTGTCTACAGATCTGGTCAGAATAAATCCGCAAAATCTGTTCAAAAATGAACAGATGATGCAACCTCCAGCGGACGTTGCACTATGAGCACTCAGTGGCCTTGAACACATGGCAAACGACAACTGCAGAAGCTGTAGATGTAAGGAAGAGGGGGGAAATGTTTTTTTTATAGCTTTACGAGCTAAAGGTTGGGAATCTTCGAAAGACATTGGTAGCCCGGCCTACCAATGTGCACGATTCGCCGCAAGACTTACTCTCGGCTTGCTAAACGCATACGTACTAAACCCAACGTAGTTCGTCACACTTTCAACCATTTGAGACCCCCCCCCCCGCGGCACCACAATCAAGTATTACTTCGGGGGGGGGGTGGAGATTCTGCGATTCCTATTATCAATTTCGTTGAACAACATATCGCGGGCAAGTAAAGAAAACATGCTCCGCCGTCTCCCTTTCATTACGGCATTCTGGGCATGCCTCGTCTAAGTCATGGCCATACTTTTAGAGATATGCCCTATAACATCCATGGCCGGTTAGTAACTGTGTCAGGTAGATGTTCACCTGACCGTGTCGCCTTTTGGTCCATTCGCCTTTGCGCGGCATGAGTCTGTGGGGCAATCTTCCCTTGGTTGAATTGGACCAATCTTGCTGCCATCTATGCATAACATCATCCACTAACTGAACAGGATTGGAAAGATCCATTCTCCTCGTTATGTCATGTTTCCTCCTCTCTACATCCACTACTAGCCTCAGGGGCATTATCCCTGCAATCACCAGAGGAAAATGTAACTTAGCAAATCTGCTCAGAAATGAACAGACGGTGCATGAACAGATGGTGCATCCTTCCATGGACGTTACATTATGTTCACTCACTGATCTTGGACACACGGCAAACGACTTCTGCAGAAGCTGTAGGGGTAAGAAAGGGGCGGAAACTATTTTAAACCTATTGGACACATGACCAGCACTATGTTCTTGGTGTCTATAATGTAGACGATATAAATAATCCGTAGCTAAGGGACATTTGAAGTCTGTAACACAGTGGGCCATGTATGGCCTTAGTACGGTTGTCTATGTGGCCATGGCAGGGCTCATACCCATGTAATGAAAAGAGATTTACAAGAGACTTCCATTCTTTTTTTTTATAGCTTTACGAGCTAAAGGTTGGGAATCTTCGAAAGACATTGGTAGCCCGGCCTACCAATGTACACGATTCGCCGCAAGACTTACTCTCGGCTTGCTAAACGCATACGTACTAAACCCAACCTAGTTCGTCACACTTTCAACCATTGGCCCCCTCCGAGGGGGGAGGGTGGAGATTCAGCGAGTGCTGCCTTCAAATTCTGCTGACCTTGGTGTCTCAGCCATTCTTTGCTGCATCAATACCTTCCTTGCGAAAACACATACTGTGTTCCAATTGTCACATGAGGTTAACATCAGGTTAACTATATTATCGGGCGTTACCTGGAATCCTATTGTCCTCTCCAGGCAATTTCATTGAACAATATATAGCGGGCAAGTAAAGAAAACATGCTGCGCCGTCTCCATTTCATTACGGCTTCCATGCTTAAAATTCTGAAAACGTGTGCAGTTGTTAACTAATATGGCCGGGGTTTTCTAGCGAGCTAACCGTCCATCTTTCCAAGAAAAAAGCAAAAAAATTAAAACCAATTAAAATTTTAAAATCCAAAATGGCCGAATTTAATAATAAATTCTCAAATATTTAAGGCCTGCTTAGTAAAACATTTTATCACTGGACCGTATTCCTGTTTTATGGCAAGTCACGTTCCTAACAAATTGCATGTGCTAAATACAATAATAAGGCCTTGTAGACCTTTACCCTCCCCTTCCTCCTTTGCATTGCCAACCAAGTAATGTTATAAATACGTTGGCCTGATGACTGATTGCTTTAAATTGTTTATCTGGCCATTTTTATTTCATTTTCGCTCATCATCATCATCATCAATTGTGTTTCTGTGTTTATATTTGCTTGCGTTTGGCTGTCCTTTTGTTCAAACAAAACAAAGCCGTCAGTCCGTGCGAGTGAGTGGCCTGGTTTGAAGTAAACACATGTGCAAGTGTAAGTGTTCTTTTCTGCTTCCAAACGAATGCCTGCCCCATTAGCTGACCAGAATACTAAACGATTTTATTTTCCTGTTCATTGGCAAGCATTTAACAATTTAACTTAATTCTGGTGGCAGCATTCAGTCGAAGTATTAGTGTTCCATACATAAAAAATTACCGGGTTTTTGTTTTGCAACTTTTTTTTGCTTTTTCCCGATTATTTGTTTCTCTTTACAAATTTATTGTTTTCGTTCTCAATCTGTTAAAATGTTTGGACTGCTCTGATGTTTAGAAGGATAGAAGAAAAGAAATCATTGGTAAAACTTTCATTGTTTTTGTGGCTAACTGCTAAAGTTATTGGAAAAAGTTTTTATCCCGAAACATCAAATCATATTTAAGTTTTGTATGGAATTAAAAACAAAATTTATGAATGTCTGTAATAATGAATGGGAATGAACCCATTCAGTCAGTTATTACACTGTACATCACTGTACACTGCAGTGTTTTTTTTTTTTTTTTTTTTTTTTGCGGGAATGAGGGAAAATGCTTTATGCATTCATGATGGTCGTCACCAGACATGATATGTCGGACTCTCCCACTGGGTATACCGACTAAAAACCCGCCTTGTCTCGTCACCGGGGAATCATTCCACCTCGGAACCACGGTTGAACTACTTCGAGGTGGACCCCTTTTCTGGCATATGTTCCAGTTCCATCGTCGTCAGCCTGCGTCCTGGCACCGCTCTATGCTCAGTCTGCTGCGTTTAGATCAAATTTCTTCCTTCGTAGGACGTGCTCTACAAAGTGTTTTACTGCGTTCCAGCTCTCTTTACTGTTTATTCAGCACGACGTTTGTAGGCCTAATGACACCGATTTCAGCTTCGAGTCACTGACGGCTTTCGGCCCATCGACAACAGCTGAAGAAAGTGTGTTCGGAATCATCTAACGTTTCTTTATCTTCATAGATACAGAATGGCGAGCGGCATTTCCCCATGCGATGCAGGTACTTTCTGAAATATCCGTGACCGGTCAGCATCTGGGTTAGGTAGTAGTCTACTTCGCCGTTTTTTTGTTTTTCCACACTTGCAACTCGGGAATCAGTTTATATGTCCACCTTCCATGCTGTTCATTTTCCCGAAATGGCGAAATTGTCATTTTAGGAAGACTTCGTGCTTTATCGCTTCTATGCTCTGTGATTGAGTCGTACTTTGCCTTGCGTTGAAGATCATCCGGCGCTCATATGCTTGTAGGTCTATGGGAACCATACCGGCTATAACTAGGACAGCTTGTGTCGATACTGTGCGATATGAGGATATCACTTGTAGAGCAGCTATTCTCTGCGCAGACAGTAGTTTTCTAGCCATGATCCGGGTTTCCAAAGTAGTAGCCCAGATTTCAGACCCATAGAGGAGTATGCTATTTCCAACCTTCCTGAGTAGCTTCCTCTTGCTTGGGAGGGGTCCACCAATGCACTGTAACTAAGTAAGACTCTAGACTAGCAACTTCTAGACTAAAGATGATTTCACTTGATGACCATACGGTCCTAGACATTCATGATTTGTTTTAACGCTTCCTGGCCTTTTCACTGCGTTGGCGTTTTATACATCTGCAGATGATCCTCTTGACTACTTTTATTCCATCAGTTCCTTTAAGGAGCATAGGGATGTCACTGAGAATTTCTATTTTCTTGTTCAGTTTTGTGTTTTTTTTTTCGGTTGCCTTGTGTCAATTAGATTAACTATCCATCGGAGAAGCCGTTAGTATGAACGGCTTATTGTTGAACGTAGTGATGAAAACCATGCTAGTTGCGAAAACATAGCACTGCCGGTACTCCCTGCTTGATGTTCGTGGTTCGTATTGCCACTTCTGCGGAGTTTCAGTATTTGGAGCTGAAATTTGCCTACGTTTTGTTCAAAATTTCTTTAGAATTTTTCTTTCCAAAGCAGCTTCCGAAATTAAGGCGAACGTGATGAACTCCAATACGGTGTATAGCTGTCAGAACGATATGATGGTCGTATCAACGAACTTTACAATGACTTTTCTACTTTGGGAATCCCTTTACAGAACTGCGAAGCTTATAATTGACAATGAACTTTGGTTAGAAGGCTTACAAAGTCTGCTTAGACTCATAAAACGCATTGTAAGCACTATTGTGAGGCGCTGTGGTCTTGGGTACTTACGATTTCTGCACAAACTGCAGAGGTGAGGAAGGGAATGAAACTGTTCTTCACCTATAGGGCATACGCACATACAGTGGTGGCCTTATAATTAGAAACGACTTAGCAACATGTATGTTTGTTAATTTGTTTTACAGTTTTCAATGTGTACCTGGGATCAAAGGCTTTGTTTGGAGGACGTCTTACATACGTTTTTTCCATCAGATTGGGACAAATTAAACTTAGATTCGTCACTCCAGAGAACTCCAGAAACATTGTTTCTAATTATAAGGCCACCACTGTACATACATACATACATAATTGGTCATTACAACCCTTCAGTCAAGATTACGACCTATGTAGCTTCTCATGCCACTGATGTGTATACATGCGTGGCGGGATCTACAGGTAAAAGTCGGCTTCGAACGACAGATTTTTGAAAAACTTTTCGTGGCAATTTTCCGTTTACTCTCAGAGTTTTTGCCAGATATCTGCTGAGAGGAAGTCGTCGAAGACATATATTTTTTTCATGTTTTCGTTTTGATGTCTGACCAAGCCTGTAGGTAGTATACACTACATTGATAACATTTTAAGCGAATCTGGTTTCAAAAACTTTCCATCACGTCAGATTTTCGAGACAAAGGGGGTTGAAACCCCTAAATATTGCGTTTTTGGCCTTTTTTGAAACATTGTACAGCTAAACACTGACGTGCTAGAACCATCGCTATTGTCAGAAATTGTCAATTGATCTTTGCTCTTTAAAATGAGCCCAAATCCAAATTGTTTGCATGCACCCTTAAAGTAGGGGGTGGGTGTTTATGTCAAGGGGTGCAAGAGAAAAAGAAACACATTACGGAGGTCCTTAAAAATTAATCAGATTTACTTTGAAAATTGTTACCCAGGGTTTTTGGGGTCGCTGATTACAGATCTTCTTTCAGATTTAAAAAATTCAAAATGGCGGATCCAATATAACGGTCGAGGTTTATAAAAATTAATCAGATTTACGTGATCCGACGTGATGAAAAGCTTTTGAACCCAGATTCGTGTTCAGCGCTGAAAATGCCTTCGGAAACACCTGGAGCCATATTATTTGCAAGGCTGTGTAATGCGAGTAGCTTCATTAGAAGCTCTAAATGGATCCAAGATTAGGGGAAAATGGAAAACTGTGGTGTCACAATGGACCTCATGTGAACTAAGTGTGTCTATTCAACTTTTTTTTTTTGGGTAGACAACAATTTTTGAAATGTCAGGCCAAAGCTTCTGCTGATACGCTATTGGTCGATAGTTTTGAGCTTCCTGGGAACAATATTACCGATATGCTTTTAAGGAAAATAATTGCATCCAGCACCTTAGTAATATCAAAGCTCTGTATGGGTATATTCCACCGGCCCTTAGGAGTTGTACTCGTGTCGAAGTTCAATGTGATTATAGAGTTAAAGGCCCGGTAGGGGGATATTCCGATTATCGAGGTATAGTTTAAGAGAGATTTTAAAACGTGTTTGCCCGATCTTCTCTTATTATTGCTGGTGCTCAGCTTGACTTATCTGTTGAGATATCTCAAATCTGTCGTGTCATAACACGTAGAGATTGCGTAGATTCTCTGGTCTATGGTTTCTATTCAATGGGACATTGGTTCAATTTTTAAAACTGGCTCTCTGCTACGCTACTTTTGGTAGTACGGCAGTAATTAGGCGGACCTCCATAGACATAGGGAAAAACGTTGAGATAACTATGCCTATCTCTCCTTGATCCGTTTATGTTATTGTGTGCTACATTCTCTTCTTAAATTTCTCTACATAAGCATGAGGATTTAAATTTTTTTCCTTGCGGGTTTCCCAGCTTATGTCCTCTTTCCGTAAGGTTTGTGTCTAAACTAATTCCTAGACATCTAGCTTTAATTAATTAACTTCTGCTTTACTTTGGTAGTTAGATTGATCAGTAAATAGACCGAGCTAGTAAATATTTTTAGATTGACTTTCAAAATTTAATTACATTTTCCTTCACTGATTTAAAAAATAAAATCCAAATCCATTTGATAAAGGAAAACTTATTTCATAAATAAATTTGAAAAAAAAGGAAATCCAATGACCAACCACATTAGAGAGAAAGAAAGTGGAAAAAAAAGAAAACAAAATTAAAAAAGAAGACTGAAAATGAAAAACGCCAAAACAAGAAAATCCCCATGTTGACAGCTTTCTTAAGGGACGACTTTATGTCTCCAGAGACAATAAATTTATGGCCATGACGGTTTTTTTACTTGCTATTCTATTGCAGTTCATACGCTCATACGTTCTTTTATTTGAAAGCAATTGAAGTGAAACAAAATGAAACAAAGAAGTTAGCTATAGGCGGTGATAGGCGACTGTGCCATTAGAGGCTTGAGAAAACTTAGATTTTTAAAGGCAGTTTAAGGCACAAACTTTTGCTGTAATTGAACATGCTTCCATTAACTGTAATGCTAAGGGTTATAAAAATATTAAAGATTCCCTTTGAGGTTATGATTACTGTAAAAGCATCCTTGTCACAAGGATTTACTATTAAAGCTCAAGGATTTTTAACAGAAAATTTTCTATTTTTCTTTCTCTTTATTTGCAGAACCATTTCAAGGCAAAATGCATTTCACCGAAACTGGTATTAAATAAGAGACAGCAACCCTCTCCTCTCTCTCTCTCTCTTTCTGGGTATATACCACAGGCCTCTTAACAAACATGCCGAATTTACATTATGTGGACTACAATCGTAAATATACTGCCCAGGAAACAATACAGGTAAGTGCTGGTTTTTCTATTTCTTTTTCAACACCATTCAGGCATTGTTGTTGTTGTTAGTTTCAGGCTCATTTCCGTTTCCTTAAAACATAACCTATAATTTGTGTTTTTCTTTTTCCTTTGCTTCACACAAATTGTTCAACGTTAAATAACCATAAAATATTTGATGTCTTTATTATGAGCTTGAAGTGTACACCATTGAAGTCCTTTTTTATTTTCTTCTTGTATACCTAAGTGGGCCAATACGCAACGCTATGAAATTGGCCTTTAAGTGTTAGAGAACAGCAGCAGCAGCATTCTATTTTTTTATGCGATGATTTTATTATTTTATTAAGCAGGGTAATTAAAAATTAACAACAACAAGAACAACTTCTTAATAAAATGCCTGCATCAGCCTGGTCACCCCCATAAAGAAGTTCAAGTGCGAATATCATTTCGTTTTCAGTTTTTTACGCCACGTGCCTTAACATAGCTGAAGCCGATGTTTTTTCTTTTTTTTTTTTGCTGCGACCATTAAAGTAAAGAATTTATTAACGGAAATTGTTTAAGCAATTAAAGGATTGAACAAGAAACACAACACAAAATTTTACAAGCTATATTGGGTAGGGGTTAAAGTTCAAGGAAATACAACCTTTAAGTGAGGAATAACGCCTTGCTTCTCACACCACTAAGAAGTCTACTTGGGAGTATCCTATGAAGTCGCCGTAGTTTAGTAGGTAGTGTGTTGGGTTCAAACCCCAGGTCAGGCATCTCTAGCAAAACGAAATATGAAAAAATATTTCTTAGGCGCCTTCCACTCAGCACATTTGTGGCAAAAACTCGCGGAGTAAATGGAAAACTGCAATGAAAAGTTTCTCAAAAATCTGTCGTTCGGAATCGACTTTAAACTGTAGGTCCCGCCGCCACTCATGTATAAAATTAACACACTCAACATAAGTGGTGTGAGAAGCTAGGTCGTAATCCTTACTAAAGAATTATAATGACCGATTAAGTAGGCAAGTTATGGTGATTCACTAATAGAAATCGCCGTGGTCTAGTAGATAGTGTGAAAAAAAAAATATTTCTTCGGGTACTTCCTCTCAGCAGCAGATTTCTGGCAAAAACTCTGTGTGAGTAAATAAATTTGCCATGAAAATTTTCTCAAAAATCTGTCGTTCGGAGTCGACTTTAAACTGTAGGTCCCACCACTCATGTATAAAATTAACACATACAACATAAGTGGTATGAGAAACTAAAGGGTCCGCCAAATAACTTTTTTTTGTTTTGAAAATGCTTTAAAAACGAAACTACTGAATATTTTCTCAAATTTATTTTTTTATTTGAAAGTACAATCCTTCCGGTTAATAATGGAAAATAATTTCATTCAAATGGCTGCCTCGACTGGCCATGCAATAGGTAGCCTACACGATCGGTTCAATTTTTAAGCACATTATCGATTGGGTGCAGCTGTATTTCACCAATGGCTTCACGAATATTGTCTTTTAAAGCGTCAATTGTCTCCGGCTGTTGTCTGGCGTAACACTTATCTTTGACGGCACCCCACAAATAATAGTCCAACGGTGTCAAATCGCAGCTCCTAGATGGCCAAGAGACATCAGCTCTGCGGCTGATAATGCGATCTTCAAAAACAGGGCGCAAAACATCGAGTGTAGCTTCGGCTGTGTGGCACGTAGCGCCGTCCTGTTGAAACCAAATGTTGCCAATATCCTCCTCTTCAATTTTTGTGAACATAAAATCCGTTCAGCATGGCCCGATAACGATCGCCATTGACTGTAATGGTCACTCCTTGCTCATTTTCGAAGAAAAATGGCCCAATTATGCCTCTGGACCAAAATCCGCACCAAACAGTGACTCATTTTGGGTGCGTGGGCTTTTCAATGTATGCGTGCGGGTTTTCTGTGCCCCAAATGCGGCAATTTTGCTTGTTTACATACCCGCCAAGATCAAAATGAGCTTCATCTGAACAGATGATTTTTTTTTTGCCAAAATCGGCATCTTCTGGCGTAGGCTACTGCATGGCCAGCCGAGGCAGCCATTTGAATGAAATTATTTTCCATTATTAACCGGAAGGATTGTACTTTCAAATAAAAAAAGAAATTTGAGAAAATATTCAGTAGTTTCGTTTTTAAAGCATTTTCAAAACAAAAAAAAGTTATTTGGCGGACCCTTTATGAGGTTCTTTAAAACAATCCTAAGCAAATTAAACGCAAAACTAACACTCTGAGGCCCCTAAAGGTTCATTTTCCATTTTTTTCACGAATGACTGAAGGCTCTGGGTCATCTTTCTTTGCTTTCCCCTCCAGCCCGTCCTCCGATGTACAAGCTGTTGCAAGTGCCTTGTTTTGACATCCTATTTCCTTGCGTTCACAAGCCCATATGAGAGTAACCGTTCAATCTGTGAGTATTTTCTATACAGGAAGCACAAAAATCTTGGATGGTCTTTCGTGGGGTGCAAACAAAATATTTGTACGTCCCTATTAATAGCGAATTAAGTTCGGTGTCTGCCTTTAAAGCCATTATTTCAACCCTCTACCATATTGTAGTAGTTTAAGGAACAATCTAAGATTCTTCATTCGATCTTGGCGAGAGATCGGGATCTCTCTTTAAAATTTTGGACGGTATTCTCTGGCAGGTTAGGTTAGGTTAGAGGACGTGTATTTGTCAATTAAGACAGGTACAGTACCCGGAGGTCGAATTGACCCATTGTACAACGTCCTAGTTTCTCACACCACTTATGTTGTGTATGTTAATTTTTTATACATGAGTAGTGGGACCTACAGTTTAAAATCGACTCCGAACGACAGATTTTTGAGAAATTTTTTCATGGCAATTTTCCGTTTACTCTCAGGGGTTTTGCCAGAAATATGCTGAGAGGAAGTCGTCGAAGAAATACTTTTTGTATTTTTTTTTTTGATGTTTGGCCTGGGGCTCGAACCCTGGATTTACGTCTAATAAGCCAACACACTACCTGATAGACTACGACGACTTCATTCTCTGGAAGGTGTAGATCATTATCATAACAGGAATTTTTCAGAGTAAAAGAGGCCTCAGGTAAGGTCAATCAAAATCAACGATTTCAGGACGACATTTGCTATGCTTTCATGATGTTTACTTGCAATGCTGCATCCGTCATCACATATTTGATAGAATATCCCCACCATTCGCTGGGATCTAAGCCCACAAGCACTTAAGAGTATGAGTACGAGTATGACTCTAGTAATGATTGCTTTAATAAAAGGCGAGGAGGATAGGAAAATTAAGGATTCAGGGAGGATTAAGGTTCAATTTTATTAGTCAACAAAATGACAAAGAAATTGTAAGAATAAATACAAAAAAATAGTTTAAATTACCACAAAAAATTCCATAAAGATATCCCAAAAAGTAGAGAACGAAAGAATAACAATAACAAATCAACAGCGCACACTTCCAGAAGCTGCCAGATCGAAAATAAATGGCATATAACGGGTGATTTTTTAGCTGTTATCTTTTTGGCAACACTGGTTTAAACAGCACACGCACGTTTCGTGTTGTGTTTCACTGTCAAACGGACAACACTTGCAAATCATTGAATTTTATTATCAAAATGTGTGCTCTGTTAAGAAAGTTCATCGCGCGCTTCTTCCATTTTATCACCAGTTTAATCGACCCACTGAAGCGGCTTTTCTTTATTGTGACTAAATTTCGCACCAAATTTACATTGTTGGGGACATTAAACCACCAACATGCTTACGTAGAGTGCGAACTGAAGAAAATATCGCAGCTGTATCGGCCGGCCAGTGTTAATGATGACCATCAATTATCGATTCGTCGCCGTTCGCAGCAATTGGGCCTCTGTTACTCAACAACGTGGAAAACTTTGCGGAAGGATTTAGGTGTGAAGCCATTCAAAATACAGCTGGTGCAAGAATTGAAACCGAACGACCTACCGCAACGCAGAATTTTTGGTGAATGGGCTCTTGGAAAGTTGGCCGAAGATCCACTTCTTTATCAAAAAATTGTGTACAGCGACGAAGCTCAGTTTTGGCTTAATGGATACGTAAATAAGCAGAATTCTCGATTTTGGAGTGAAGATCAGCCAGAAGCATTGCAAAAGCTACCAATGCATCCAGAAAAAGTCACAGTTTGGTGCGGTTTATGGGCTGGTGGCATCATTGGACAGTACTTTGAAGAAGTATGCTGCGAATCGTAACGTAACTGTGAATGGTGAGCGCTACCGTGAGATGATATCCAACTTTGTTTTTGCCCTAAATGCAAGAGCTTGACTTGCATGACATGTGGTTTCAACAAGACGGTGCCACATGCCACACAGCACGCGTAACAACGGACTTATTGAGAGGCGAGTTCGGTGAACATTTTATTTCACATTCGGGACCGGTCAATTGGCCGCCTAGATCGTGGGATTTAACGCCTTTAGACTATTTTTTGTGGGGCTATATTAAAGCTCATGTCTATACAGACAAGCCCGCTTCAATTGACGCATTGGAAGACAACATTGAAGCATTTATTCGTGAGATGCCGGTCGAAATGTTGCAAAGAGTATGCCAAAATTGGACTAAGCGGAGGGACCATTTGAGGCGCAGTCGCGGTCAACATTTGCATGAAATAATCTTCAAACATTAAACTATATGGACCGTACTATCGATTCAAATAAAGATTTCATGCAGTTTTCTGAATTTTATGTGTTTTTTTTTTAATTTTCCTATAGCTCTTGAAAAATCACCCGTTATATACAGCGAAAGGAAGAAATGTGTTGAAGTGTTTTAGTACTTTTAAAAAGTCTTTAAATTGTATTAATTATACGAGGGATTTGAATTTTTCACAATTTTTATATGAAATTACTTTTTCCCTTACCTATTGTAGGACAAATGCTAAATGCTATTAAAAGGTCTAAAAAGAAAATTCCTGGCTAATTTGTAGGTTTTTTTTCAATACTTTTTGGACGTAAAAAATGGCTTTATTAGCTTCAAAAAAGTCCCTTAAAACTTGAAGAGCCTTTGTTTCTTACACAGGACAATAGCTTTACTAGAGAAAGAGTTCCATGACTGATTTTCAAACACTTGTTTCTTGTTATTCGTGTTAATGGTAAATAAAAGTGATGTAAAGAAGTGATAAAAAACAATGTTTTTTTAAAGAAATCTCATCTATTTTTTTGTCTACGAAACATTGAAAAATTTTTCAAAGAATTTTTGCTGTTCAACAAAAGCTGGACATATGGCAACAGCTGCTTGCTATGTATCTTGGCTTACTATGGGTATCTCTTGAATAGATTGTGTTGATTAAGTGGCATTCGCTGGGTTTGATATCGACTGTAGAAGGGGTTTTTTCTATGCTTTACGTGAAATGTCACTCTTTATTTAAGTTTCTGTGTGTTCTTTTGAAAAGAAATTTTCATTTTCCTTCACTTAAAACTGAAAAGAAAAAAAAATGAAAAAAAATTGCTGAAAATCGTTGACATTCTTCATGAAAGACATCTCGAATGCTGTTAGAATTTTAAGTGACTGTAATTTGTCGTCATTTGTCTGTTGAATTATATTCTGTTTTTTTTTTTAGTTAAAGCAGCATGGAAAAGACCTCATCTACAGCACTCGTGGCGACGGTGGCTTTAAGAAAAGCGAAATTCTTCTGTAAAGTTTTCATTTGCGGAGTTGTTTAATTAGTTGTTGCGAGGGGATGGCATGCATAGAAAGCAATTTTCTAAAAAGGGTTAAAAGTTTCGTTTTCTATTTTTTTCTTTTAGAGAACGTGGGATTTTTTCAATTTATTTTATATCTTGCAAGTGATAATGAAAGTACAAGTTGGAGATAAAAAAATAAAATTGAAATAATTAGAGTGGAAACTAATATTTGCTTCAGCTTGCTTTCATTTTTTAAGGGGATAATTAAGGATATGTAATGTTTATAAAGGGTGTTTTTTATAGAGCTATAGAACTATAAGTTGCAATAAAACAACGATGGATTATTCGATTGACATGAATTTTATTTATCCGAAAGATAATCTTGTGGCATTACATTTTAAATATGATTTCTGGCATATGACCGCCACGGCTGGCGTGGATGTAGTCCATTCTGGACGTCCAATTTTCGATGACTTTTTCCAACATTTGTGGCCGTATATCGGCAATAATACGGCGAATGTTGTCTTCCAAATGGTCAAGCGTTTGTGGCTTTACCGCATAGACCAATGACTTTACATAGCCCCACAGAAAGTGGTCTAGCGGTGTTAAATCACAAGATCTTGGAGGCCAATTCACAGGTCCAAAAAGTGAAATTAGGCGGTCACCAAACGTGTCTTTCAATAAATCTATTGTGGCACGAGCTGTGTGACATGTTGCGCCGTCTTGTTGAAACCACATCTCCTGGACATCATGGTTATTCAATTCAGGAATGAAAAAGTTAGTAATCATGGCTCTATACCGATCACTATTGACTGTAACGTTCTGGCAAACATCGTTTTTGAAAAAGTACGGACCAATGATTCCACCAGCCCATAAAGCGCACCAAGCAGTCAGTTTTTCTGGATGTAACGGTGTTTCCACATACACTTGAGGATTACCTTCACTCCAAATGCGGCAGTTTTGTTTGTTGACGTAGCCATTCTACCAGAAGTGCGCTTCATCGCTAAACAAAATTCGCTTATGGAAATCGGGAACAACGGTAATCTCGTTGTGGGCCCATTCGACGAATCTACGCCTTACTTGATGATCGTTTGGCTTCAAATCTTACACGAGTTGGATTTTTTAAGCACGCAAACCAAGATCCTTCCGCAAAATCTTCCATAAAGTGGATGGACACAGATACAATTCCTGTGCTCAATGGCGGATGGACTCATTCGAGTCTTCCTCAATGCTACGCTCTACAGCAGCAATAGCTTCTTCTGTACGCACCGTACAGCGTCTCTGGGGATGCGAGTTATCAATAAGAGTAAACGTGGTGCGAAAACGTTCCATGGTTAATCGAATTAACTGCTCTGATGGATGATTTTGTCGACGATAAAATGGACGTAGTGCGTGATACGTTTTCCGCACAGAACCATTATTTTCGAAATCAAATCGCCCTATTTGCAAGCGTTGTTCAGGCGTGAGTCTATTCATGATGAATTACCAAACCAAACTGAGAATAAATCACTTGACAGCTGTTAAATCGGTCGCCATCTTGAAAAGTAATGCCAACTTAAAGTTCTATACCTTTATAAAAAAAACACCCTTTATAAAAGGATTTTCGAATTCTGTTTCATCTTTTTTCTTTTTTTTAGTCGAAAATTAATGACTGAGTTACAGTTTCGAAGATTTATGGAGACTTTTAACAAGTTGATTGCCGCGCACGTTTACAGTGAAATCTCCTTTAGGCCACGCGTACCGCTGTACGTAAGTAGTCAAATAAACGTCACCCGAATACGGATGAAGCGGCCCGATCAGAAACTTTACTGTCACCCGAATATGGGTAACGTGACAGTCAACGTGTTAAAAACCATGTGCTTCTTACCTCAAGAGTTCAGTGAATCAAATTTTTAAATTCTAGCCGACTAAAACTACCTTCAATGTGACTGCCTTACTCCGTAAAACTTTTATACGAAATGACTACGAGAGGTGGTTAGTCTCCAGGCTGATGACAAAGTTTCTAAATTGGATTTTCATATGAAGCATCTTGATGCGTTAATTTTATACTTGTGTGGCGGCGGGACCGTCGATTAAAGTCGACTCGGATCAGAATCTTTTACAGAAATTTGCTGAGAGCAAGCCACTGAAGAAATATTTTCTCCATATTTTCGTTTTGATGTCTGACATGGGGTTTGAACCCAGGCCTTTCGTCTAATAAGCCAACACACTATCTGTTAGACTACGGCAACTACAAACTGTGTTATCATACACACATACATTCATAACTGGTCATTACAACCCTTCAGTTAGGATTACGAACTAGTTTCTCACATCACTTATGTGGTGTGTGTTGATTTTATACATGAGTGGCGAGCCCTAGAGTTTAAAGTCGACTCCGGACGACAGATTTTTGAGAAACTTTTCATGGCAATTTCTATTTACTCTCAGAGTTTTTGCCAGAAATCTGCTGAGAGGAAGTCGCTGTAGAAATATTTTTTCAAATTTTTGTTTTGATGTCTGAACTGGGGGTTTGAACCGAGGCCAACACACTACCTACTAGACTATGGCAATGACAAACTGTGTTATCAGCTAATAAACCTCTTAGCCATGGTTAGGCCATTCAAGGTTACCATTCTTAATGAACTTCTTAGCCTAAATACAGATTCAATTCATACTATTTTGTTTTATTTTTTTTTTGTTGCTTTTTTGTCATTTTTAACTTTGATTTCAAGCCTTCTTGTACCATATTTTGCATTTACACACCATAAATGTCAAAAACTTATGATGAAACACTTGTTCGAGTATACTTAACCCCGACATAACAACACAAATTCTTAAGCAGCCTTTACAGAACAATCCCATGATGTCAAATGTGATTTGACCTCAAGATAAACAATTTCTTTTAACAACAAAACACAAGAAAATATTAAATTACAACGACAACAGCAATAACAACAACAGTTTTGTTTACACTTCATTCATTCAAAACTTTAATAAACAGAAATACTGTTTCATTTCAATATTGTTCCTCGAAGGACCAAAAATTCATTTGAAACTCATGCGCTGTTGAAGATTGTTAAACTTTTACTCTCTCTTTTACATTCTCTGGCTCTTACACTCACTCTCACTTTCTGTTAAAAGGCACGTGTGCTGAAATTCCTGTTTTATTTCACAATTTTTTTTCTTTAAATTTTATTGTTGTTGTTGTTTGTTTGTTTGTTGTTTTAAGTTTTATGTTTATGGCCATATGTGCCGGAATGAAATTTAATTATGCCCTCAATATTGTGTGTGTGTCGGTGTGTGGTGTTGTATTGACGCAGAGTAGAAAGTTACAAATAAAGGTTAGAGGTCAGATTTTCTTTCTATTTCTCTTCTCTTTTTTTGTTTCTCTTCATTAAAAATAGATTTCCTGTAGGAGTTGGAAAAAACAGCAACAAACATAATAAACACGGCTGTAGACTTTTATATCCGTTGGACATAATTTGTCTGACATTTTTTTTTTTTTTGGTTAAACATGCTGTAAACAAACACTGCAGTTTTTATGTCGTATAAATTATAACAGATTTCGTTCTGTTGTTGTTGTTATTTTTTTTATGGAAATATAAACTTTAATATAAATGAAGTTATAAGCCAATTAAGAGGTTTTTAAATTAACCTTTACAAGGTCAAATTCGAATTGTAAGGACTTAAGGAGTGCCCATTAAAAAATTTGGGCAAAAAATAACAACAACAAAATTGTTAAATTCTTAAATTAAAGAAATTGTTGTTTAAATTGTGTAGTCACCGTAGTCTAGTAGGTAATGTGTTTGCTTATTAGACGTAAGGCCAGGGTGCAAACCCGAGGTCAGACATCAAAACGAAATACAAAATATTATTTATTCGGCGACTTCTTCTCAGCAGATTTTTGGCAAAAACTCTGAGAGTACAATAGGTCAGGTTAGGTTAGCGTGGTCGCTTTAATTTACCAAAAAGCTCACTTGGGCACGCATAGCGGCCCGTTGTGATGCCACAGGAGAACGCAGCCTCTGTACTGACCAAGTTCCTCCGATCCAAGCAGGGGGAAGTTGGTCAGCGCAAAGGCTGCACATTTTCAAAAAGCACGACTACCCCACACTGGAAAACCAGCCAGAAAGTTTTATAAACGAGGCTATGTCCTTGACATCAATGGACGATAGCTCCGCCAAGCTGACAAGTGTCGGAGAGCCAAATAACCTATATTTGCACCTCGCAAGAGATGGGAATGGACGAAGAAAGTAGATAACAGTCTCGTCCTCCTCAGCGGATCTGCACCCACGGTAGAAGTCATTAAATGGGAGCCGCATTCTCTCCGCGTGTCCATCCATAACACAGTGACCTGTAAGCCTGGCCACTGTGATTGAGATGATGCCGCGACCAAGTCCAAGTAACTGGTTGGTATGCCTTTTATCCATCTGGGGCCAGGTGAGTCTAGCGGTAGAGCAGGACTCCTCGTTGATCCAGGATAGGTCGGCGTCTCGGTTTGATCGAGGCAAGTGGCATTCCTAAGTCGATTCAACAGGATTCCCGAATTAGTGCGCCAGCTCTGGCTAGCTCGTCGGCTCTGCAGTTTCCCGGGATGTCAGATTGTCCGAGGACCCAGACAAGTGTGATACTGAAGCGCCCAGAAAGAAGGTTGAGGCAACGGCAATATTCCCTGACGATCCTGGAATTATTCGCAATGTTCGACAGAGACTTTATGGCAGCCTGGCTATCCGAAAAGATCGATATGCGGGTGAAAGGAACACCGTATGTGAGGATCCATTGTGCGGTCCGGTAGATGACCATTACTTCCGCCTGGAACACACTGCAATAGTCCGGCAGCCGGAGTGAAATGTTCAAATCCAATTTCCCGGAGTAGACTCCGCTATTGATTCTAAGGGACTCCAACTTCAAATACGAAGCCCGGAAGCTGTTTGTCAAGATCGATTAATCAGATAATGCCTGGTCTGCTCTCCTGTGGTATCATAATGGGCTCAAGTGCCTTTTGATTTAACAAAGTTGCCAATTTCTCTTATCCTTTCCTCTGTAATGTGGGATAAAATTTCTTGTTTATACCAGAAATCAGTATCGAGTGGTATTAACCAACACTAGTGGCACTATATCTTAATTGTTATGGGATAATGTGGTAAACAGGATTGTGGCAAGGCCGAAGACATTCCCTGTGACTATCTTTTTAGTATGAATCCAATTGAAATTTAAATAGGTGGAGCCCTTTAGATGTATTTGTACGTTAATCGACTCACTGTGATTAATGTTTCTAGAAGTAAAGGGTCCGCCAAATAATTTTTTTTTTTTGAAAATTCTTTTAAAACAAACTACTGAATATTTTCTCAAATTTCTTTTTTTATTTGAAAGTACAATCCTTCCGGTTAATAATGGAAAATAATTTCATTCAAGGGTGCCCTGGTAGTCTAGTGGGTAGCGTGCTAGACTATTAGTGTGAGGGTCGTGGGTTCGATTCCTACCAGAGACTCTGGTCTGTGACACTACAACGAGCAATATGGTCTCCGTTACTTCGCTCGTATATAATTAGAATATAATTTGCAATTGTATTGTAATTAATAAATAAATAAATAAATTTCATTCAAATGGCTGCCTCGGCTGGCCATGCAGTAGCCTATCCCAGAAGATGTCGATTTTGGCAAAAATAAATAATCTTTTCAGATGAAGCTCATTTTGATCTTGGCGGGTATGTAAACAAGCAAAATTGTCGCATTTGGGGCACAGAAAACCCGCACGCATACATTGAAAAGCCGACGCACCCAAAACGAGTCACTGTTTGGTGCGGGTTTTGGTCCAGAGGCATAAATGGGTCATTTTCCTTAGAAAATGAGCAAGGAGTGGCCGTTACAGTCAATGGCGATCGTTATCGGGCCGTGTTGAACGAATTTTTCTTCACAAAAATGGAAGAGGAGGATATTGGCAACATTTGGTTTCAACAGGACGGCGCTACGTGCCACACAGCCGAAGCTACAATCGATGTTTTGCGCCCTGTTTTTGAAGATCGCATTATCAGCCGCAGAGCTGATGTCGTTTGGCCACCTCGCAGCTGCGATTAGACACCGTTGGACTATTATTTGTGGGGTGCCGTCAAAGATAAGTGTTATGCCGACAAGCCAGAGACAATTGACGCTTTAAAGGACAATATTCGTGAAGCCATTGGTGAAATACAGCTGCACACAATCGATAATGTGCTTAAAAACTGGAACGATTGTGTAGGCTACTGCATGGCCAGCCGAGGCAGCCATTTGAATGAAATTATTTTCCATTATTAACCGGAAGGATTGTACTTTCAAATAAAAAAAAAGAAATTTGAGAAAAGTAGTCAGTAGTTTTTTTTAAGCATTTTCAAAAAAAAAAGTTATTTGGCGGACCCTTTACGTTTCGGACTATATTGTCTCACTTTCATTTCATTTGTCCCTGGTGTACCTTTCAAGGTTTAATCACTACCCTTAACCTTCTGTTTTATAAACAAAATGTTCTTTCTTTTTCGATTTCATTACAAAAACAAAATATTGTTTGTTGTCGGCGTTATTTTAATTCTATTTTAGAGTCTCTAGCAGACATTTAGCCTCGAGCAACAACTTTTTAAAAACAAATCGTTTGTACTACCCCCCTACCCTCTCATCCCAGGCTTGGCAAGTAGAAAAAAAAGTAAGAAATTTAACCAGCAAGACCTTACAGGAGCTCATAATTCTGTTGTTGTTTAGTACGGCTCATCCCAGCGGTGACTTCTTCTCGGTGGTATTGACATTACAACAACGAACATTGTGACATTGTCACTTCAGTAGTTTTTGTTTTTGTTTTTATTGCTCTCCTTCTTCTTCTTCTTCTTCTACTACTTTTGCGTTTTTTGCAACATACATTGGCTAGTCTAGCGTAGTCTAGTCTGTGTATGTAAAACAACAGAAAGTTCTGCGCGATTTTTTTTTTCGTCCTTTCTTTCTCTCGCAAATATATTCATGATAGTCCGGGCATTAACTTCCGTTTCCTTTATGTTACTGGGGTTGTAGGGCTAGTATGTGTGGCTTGTTTTGTTGTTGTTGTTGTTGTTGTAAAAGGCTAAGTGGCTATTTAAGAAGCAGTTTTATGCCACACCATTTCCCTTCGCCTTGAAGTAATTCTCTTTGAATTCAAATTCAAAAGTACGAAGAAGAAGGCCTGCAAAACCTGGAGAGTAATTTAATGTTGTTTTTTGTATAAAGTGCGGGAATAAAAACAACTGGAGTTCCTCTACTATTTCCATTTCTACAATTTAAGTTTTTCAAATAGAGTTGGCCAGTATATGTAAGACTGCCACCACTGTGTTGCAGAACAAAAAATTGCTGTTCCTTTATGCGTTTTTAGCCTTAAGGTTCATTGGCTGTTTGTATGTGATTTTTTCCTATCCTGTGTATATCAGTGTGTGTGTGTAATTGTCTGTCTGTTTTTATTGTGTTGATTTGTTTGACTATTTGTCTGTTTGTCTGTCGAACAGTTGGCTTTTTTGTGTGTGTTTTTTTAATATTTGAATAAAAATTTCAGGGGTTTGGTTTGTTTTCGGTTTTTTTTTGCTCAACATTTTACTTTTTATAGAAATACAGGGTGTCTAGTATACAATCTAAAGAAAAATAAATCAAAAAAAAAAGCCAAACTAAAAGAAGAAACAGAAACTACTCGCGGAATGATAACAAATTCAGATAAAGCATGAAAAAAATGCCTGAAAGCAGAAAATAACAGATGACCAGGTCTAGGTCTATGTGAAGCTAACAAAAACCCACGGACAAAGTTATAAAGGGTCCGCCAAAAAACTTTTTTCTTTTGAAAATGCTTTAAAAAAAATTCAGTAGCCTACACCAGAAGATGCCGATTTTGGCAAAAAAAATCATCTATTCAGATGAAGCTCATCATTTTGAGCAAGGAGTGGCCGTTACAGTCAATGGCCATCGTTATCGGGCCATGTTGAACGCATTTTTGTTCACAAAAATTGAAGAGGAGGATATCGGCAACATTTGGTTTCAACAGGACGGTGCTACGTGCCACACAGCCGAAGCTACACTCGATGTTTTGCGCCCTGTTTCTGAAGATCGCATTATCAGCCGCAGAGCTGATGTCGTTTGACCACCTCGGAGCTGCGAATTGACACCGTTGGACTATTATTTGTGGGGTGCCGTCAAAGCTAAGTGTTACGCCGACAAGCCAGAGACAATTGACGCTTTAAAGGAAAATATTCGTGAAGCAATTGGTGAAATACAGCTGCACACAATCGATAATGTGCTTAAAAATTGGACCAATCGTGTAGGCTACTGAATGGCTAGCCGAGGCAGCCATTTGAATGAAATTGTTTTCCATTATTAACTGGAAGGATTGTACTTTCAAATAAAAAAAGAAATTTGAGAAAATATTCAGTAGTTTCGTTTTAAAGCATTTTCAAAAAAAAAAAAATGTTTGGAGGACCCTTTATCTGTCCCTTGGAGATTTTATAAGCTTCATGGCAAAGTTTAATGAATTCGAAACTAAAATTCTGTACACATTTTTATGGCCACACCCTGTACTCGCATAATTTTTTAGAATAACCCAAGAATCGTTTTTTTTTTAATAATTTTTGCCCCATATGAGTTCATGACCTTTAGAGTTTGTTTTTTTCTCTTTTGTGCTGTTTCAATGTGATTTTAATTGAATTTTCATATGCCGCCAATGCAAATGGACAGAATGTGAATGTGAATATGAATGAATATTTCATAATTAAATAAAGTACGAGAGGGGATGATAAAAAGGAACACATTGAAAGAAAATTTCAACGCATTATGTTACCTTTGCAAGCAGCTGACTTCATTAAAAAAAAAAAAAAAAAAAAAAAATGCCATCTCACATCATAATGTATTCATCGTACAACAATAAATCGTGAGACTATGCAAAGCTAGGCTAATTGTTCGAATTTACACTAAACGAACCGTCCATATTGCCAGGGTATTGCTTTGTATTCTGTGGAAGCAGAAAAGTCATAGGCTCGTTGAATTGGCAGCACTATGTGGTGAGGGTTTATACCCAAAAATGTCCAAGAAACGTCTTCAACGTAGTTCCCGAAAAAGCTCTGACAGTGTCAAATTGTTGGATATTTGTAGCCAAAAGAGGAAATAACCTTTTCTGGAGACTGCTCAGACAATAAAGCCCTAATCAGTAGTGTTGTTGGTTTGTGGTACTGTTTTATTGCAACCATATACCACACCATTAATCCCAGGCCCAGAAAAGTTTGTTTTCATTGCCCTCTCGGGTGGAGAAATTCTTAGACGTTATGGAATACACTCTGGTCATTTTCCTGGACATTGAGGGTACATTCAACAACGTCAATCCGGATGCTATAGTTGGGGCTCTTAATTCCCTCAACCTGGATCAGAATCTGGTCAGGTTTACTGAGCTCCTCCTCAAATCGAGAATAATAACCTCCACAGTGGGGGCCTCACAATGTCAGAGAATAGTCTGCAGAGGTACACCACAAGGTGGTGTTCTATCTCCACTTCTCTGGAATCTCGCAGTTAACTCACTCCTGAGAAGGCTTGAATCCTCTGGTAATAACTTCATAGCCATTGCTGCATCGGGAATATGCCCGCAGATGCTGTCGAATAAACTGAACTTGGCGTTGTCGATTGTACTGGACTGGTGCAGGGTTTTTGGATTATCCATTAATCCCGCCAAGACAGATACAATTCTTTTCACCAGGAGATACAAGGTCTCGACCTTCACCCTCCCTAGTATAAATTGGACTAAGCTCACACTGAGTCCCGAAGTTAAATATATGGGCCTGATTCTCGATCCCAAACTCAACTGGAGAGCCAATCTGGCTGCTAGGGCGCGAAAGGCGACCTGTGCTGCTTACTGCCGCAGCAGGGCAGTTGGATCCAGGTGGGGTCTCGGCCCAAGGGTCATGCGCTGGATCTATTCTGCAGTCATCGAGCCCAACCTACTATACGGTGTTACATTCTGGTGGACTGCCCTCGACAAGCTGCACAATGTCAGACTCCTGGACAGAGTCAGAAGGTCTGCAGCTATTCGCATCACTGGTGCTCTACGCACCACCCCCACAAAAGCTTTGTTCGCAATGCTCAACTGGCTCCTTCTGAGCTCCTCGCTAAGCAGGTGGCTAATTTCACGGCGACAAGACTCAATGCCCTGCCTCGATGGCGTGTTGTCGGAGGAACTTGGTCAGTAGATAGGCTGCGTTCAGCTGTGGCATCACAACGGGCCACTATGCGTGCTTAAGTGAGCCTTTTGGTAAATTAAAGCTATCACGCTAACCTAACCTAACCCTCTGAATTGATAGGAATAGCTTTTACGGGGTTCTTCTTAGAAAAATTTATATCACTAGCACCTCCAGACCATACCAAAAACCAAATTGTCACTTTTTCCAGATAAAATGGGTATTCTGGCTCCACTGGGTCTCATTAGTTGTTTTTTGCTTGTTATCCCAACCACCGATTAGGAAAGCGTTTGAAATTAAAAGCTTGTTGCTTTAGCACCCAGCATATTGTGGCATTATGAGTGGCCATTTTGTTCTTCTTTTGTTACATAAGAAGGACTCTATGTGGTTGAAGGTGCAAATACGAGTAAATATCTGAAATGCGCCATAATTAGCCCTAAGATAGGCCCAATTGCTGAGAAAGCCGTGGAATCTCTAAAGAACATATTTTCGGTAGTACATTGGGATGATGTACGGTCTGACCACATCTTTAGGTCTGTCGCTCTCTTCCAAATTGTTTTAAAGAAGCTCAAGAAGCCGTTGTATTTGATTCACCAGTAATGTGGTCAGTTATTGCCAGACCGGCCATTTTGAAACTGCCAAATGGATGATCCTTTATGGTGTAATAATAACACGCAATAAACTATCAAAATTGTGCAAAAATTTTGCATTAAATTATGATGTCAGGAAGCTGTTGCCTACTTTAAGGGTTAATGTTTCAATTAGTTTTTGAAGCATATGTGTAGGCTTAAATATTAAAGCGGTTTAGATATGTATAATCGGCGAAAGGACTGGGAAAACTTAAGTTTATGCTATCAATTATGTGTTAAGAATTTTTGTTTTGAAAATAAAAATCCTTAATTTAAATAATTTTTTGTGACGTTAAAAAACCGAAATTTATCTTATTTCTGGAAAAAGAAATTCCATAAGTTTGCCTACTTTTAGGCTTCTTTTTTAAATTTAATATTCAAAGCATATGTTTAGGCTGTGTATCATTGTATGCCTTTAGCATTAATCAAGTTAATCAGTAAATTCATATTCTTAAGGCAAAACAACAACAACAAAGAAGAAGAAAAAAATTAAAATTAACTTAACAAATCCCTTTTGAAACAAATAAAAAAACTTTTCCTTCAGTAAATTAACATAAAGTTTTATGTTGTTTCAAAAAACAAAAAGAAAAACAAACAAAGAAGTTTTCACAATATGAAGAGAGAACTTTCTTAAGGACTTTCTTCGTTGTTGTTTTTTTTCTCTTTTATTTTTGCCTATAAATTTTACAAGTTCAAATCAAAATGATAGCTTTTCGCCCATAAACCTTTTTATGCTTCAATGCTGTTACAAGGCAAATATTCTATAAATCGAATCGAAAAGTAAAGGGAGATAGAGAAACAAAACTAAATTCAAACTTTTGAAAACCGTAAGCAATAAAAATAAAATAAAAATTCTCTTTTTTCTTCCTCCATTCTTCTGTATGGAAAAGAAAACGAAAAAGAAATCCTATGCATTGGCATTATAACCCAAGACTATAAATTTAAATTTTCCGTAGTTTATAGTTATTTTCTCCGGCAACATTTTGGTTTTTGTGGTTAAATTTTCATTTTTTTTTCGGTTCTTTCATTCCAAGCAAAATTACTTTCTATAATAAAGGGTTGTTGTAACCCCCTCTGCCCCTACTTTTACTTCTATGCCTTGTTTTTACTAAATTTTATTCTCCGTTCTCTTCCATCTTCTATTTGCTGTTAAAATTATTTTTTTCTGGTTTCTCTTGAAATTGTAATCAGTTTTTTCTTTTCATCCAGTTTAATATTAATAAGCCTAAAAGTATACCATGTTGTGTGAATACAATAATTTATGTAAATATTGTATTTATTTACGTATGTATGATCATAAATAATATTGGTTTTTGGTGAATACAAACACATTTTTTGTGTAAATAAATGCTTAATTGCCATTAAATATCATTTCGTAATGAATTCAATTATTTTTGGGTATGGTAAAAACCAAACATAAAAAGGTTATAAAAGTAAAAGCATTTAAAAGCCTTTTAAATGGGTACACATAAATGGTTAGAAAAAAGCATATAATGTTTTATAATTGTTTAATAATTTATGGGAAATTAAGCAATTTATAAAATAAAGGCCTTAAAACCAAGCATTATATGTAAATTAAAAAGGGGTCTACGAGATAAGGAATGTATAGTAATTACAAACATTTTTTTAAAATTTAGATAAAAGCTATTCTATTAAATGTTGAAAATTTGAACCATAATTTTAGGCATCCTAGATGAACTAAATGGTGTTTTTTATAGAGGTATAGAAGTTTAAGTTGGCATTACTTTTCAAGATGGCGACCGATTTAACAGCTGTCAAGTGATTTATTCTCAGTTTGGTTTGGCAATTCATCATGAATAGACTCACGCCTGAACAACGTGCGGAAAACGTATCGCGCACTACGTCCATTTTATCGTCGACAAAATCGTCCATCAGAGCAGTTAATTCGATTAACCATGGAACGCTTTCGCACCACGTTTACTCTTATTGATCGCATCCCCAGAGACGCTGTACGGTGCGTACAGAAGAAGCTATTGCTGCTGTAGAGCGTAGCATTGAGGAAGACCCGAATGAGTCCATCCGCCATCGAGCACAGGAATTGGATCTGTGTCCATCCACTTTATGGAAGATTTTGCGAAAGGATCTTGGTTTGCTTGCTTACAAAATCCAACTCGTGCAAGATTTGTAGCCAAACGATCATCAAGTAAGGCGTAGATTCGTCGAATGGGCCCAAAACGAGATTACCGTTGTTCCCGATTTTCATAAGCGAATTTTGTTTAGCGATGAAGCGCACTTCTCGTTGAATGGCTACGTCAACAAACAAAACTGCCGCATTTGGAGTGAAGGTAATCCTCAAGTGTATGTGGAAACACCGTTACATCCAGAAAAACTGACTGTTTGGTGCGCTTTATGGGCTGGTGGAATCATTGGTCCGTACTTTTTCAAAAACGATGGTGGCCAGAACGTTACAGTCAATGGTGATCGGTATAGAGCCATGATTACTAACTTTTTCATTCCTGAATTGAATAACCATGATGTTCAGGAGATGTGGTTTCAACAAGACGGCGCAACATGTCACACAGCTCGTGCCACAATAGATTTATTGAAAGACATGTTTGGTGACCGCCTAATTTCACGTTTTGGACCTGTGAATTGGCCTCCAAGATCTTCTCATTTAACACCGCTAGAGTACTTTCTGTGGGGCTATGTAAAGTCATTGGTCTATGCGGTAAAGCCACAAACGCTTGACCATTTGGAAGACAACATTCGCCGTATTATTGCCGATATACGGCCACAAATGTTGGACAAAGTCATCGAAAATTGGACGTCCAGATTGGACTATATCCGCGCCAGCCGTGGCGTTCATATGCCAGAAATCATATTTAAAATGTAATGCCACAAGATTATCTTTCGGATAAATAAAATTCATGTCAATCGAATAATCCATCGTTGTTTTAATGCAACTTAAAGTTATATACCTCTATAAAAAACACCCTTTACAAACATTATTCCAAATTTATTTCAGGGCATTACAGAAATATAGTATTAGAAGGCATTCTTTTAGGCTTGTTAAGCAAATGTCTTATACGTGGCATACTTTGAGGCGTATAGGGAAATAAAAAATAGCATATATCCATGGCAGATTACCATCACTCTTTAAATTTATTATAATATCCGTAAACGCCAATATTTATAACCAGTAGGGAGGAAGGAAATCATTTAACATAGTTTTCTGGTTCCAACGCAATGCCAGTCATGAGCAGGGGCTATCTCATGTATTATTATATTAGTATTACTTGTAAACGAAAAAAAGCCGATTTTAATTTCACTGTCAACAGCGAGCAGTATAGGTGGATGAACACCAGATTATTTTGTCCTGAATTGAACGCTCTGGACATCAACTGCATTATTTTTCATGCGCACTCTGACGCTACGTATCACACAGTTCACTGCACATTGGATATCCTGATATACATACATACATACATAATTGGCCATTACAACCCTTCAGTCAGGATTACGGCCTAGCTTCTCACACCACTCATGTTGTGTGTTTTAATTTTATACATGAGTGACGGGACCTACAGTTTAAAGTCGATTCCGAACGACAGATTTTTGAGAAACTTTTCATGGAATTTTTATTTACTCCCACAGAGCTTTTGCCAGAAATCTGCTGAGAGGAAGTCGCCGACGAAATATTTTTTTATATTTCGTTTTGATGTCTGTTCTGGGCCATACGTCTAATAAGCCAACACACTACCTACTAGACTACGACGAGGAAGACGTGCTCAACTTAAGTGGAGATAATGTTAAAAACGTTGTCTTAAGCTACATGTGTTTACAAATAAGCCCCAAACCGCAGCAGTCCTTAAAGTTAATATAATCCACGCCATCAGTCAAATTCAGCCATATGCTTCGGACTTATACACCAGAGTCATGGGAAACTGGATATTTTGGATGAGATCCACCGTAAGAAGCCGTGACAGACATTTGAACGATATTCTACGCATAATGGTGTTAATAGTTTTTTTAAATGAATAAAAAGTTTTGATGATTCACCATTTTATTGGTGAATTCACAACGTTCACATGTGGCATCACAACGGGCCGCTATGCGTGCTCAAGTGAGCTTTTTGGTAAATTGAAGCTACCACGCTAACCTAACCTAACCTAACCATTTTATTGCGGTAGTTAATGAAACGTTGTATTACGCTCTGTTTACTTCTTTAGTTTTAGTCTGTCAACTTCTAGAACACAGTTGGATTGATATTCTTAGGCTTTTCTTTTCTATCTGACGTGGTTTTCTACTGTTGCTTTATAATTTATTTTGATCTTTGTTTATTCTTATTAAGTTCGCCTACATTTCACATATCATTTATATCATAGCGCCTAAAAGTAGTTCAAGATTGATATTTTAATACAATAAATTAAGAGACTAAAAGTATGCATTTGTTTTTGAGCAAATTCTAACACCAGGAGTATGCTTATCTGCTATTAGAATCATTGGAAAACGTAGATTTTATGCAAATATTTTTAATCCCCAAAAATTTTGATATAAAAGTATAGCTTTGCAAACTAATCCCCCATTTAACTTCATTCAAAAACAAAGAATTTTTATTCTTTCCTTGACTCATTGGTTGCCTAATCGTGTTACTCAAAATCACTTGCTTTACGTTCTCCCCTAAAATATGCTTGATATTTAATAACAAATTATAATAATGCCTACAAATAGGCAACACAATTTGAATATTCAATTCAGGGAATTTCATTTTAATTTTATACCTGATACCCACAGTCAACAATTTGTGTGTTTTTGTTTTTCCTTTCCCTAATTCCAAATGAAATTGATTCGATTTTTCTGTTATTGCTACTGCATAAAGCCGGTGTTGTTTTGTTGTTTATTTATAAGACCGCAAAATTCAATTTCATATTTTCAATAGAGCCTGTCAAAAAGGTTCTGCTTCTTATACAGTGTGTGTCATAACAAATGACAGCACTGCAGTAGGGTGTGGTGGTAGAGTATCAAAAAAATCGAAAAATTTCATTGTCAACGAAAATTCGATACTTTTTTGCCTTTGAAGGGTACTACAAAATAAATTGTAGTTTTATATTAAAGTATACTTTTAGGCGCCATGTAAATTTTTCAAACTTTGTTTCCTTTTTTCCGTTCAGGCTTTAATAATATTTTCCAGTGACATTCAATTCAATTGGTTTCGCTTCTTACTGATGCACTATACAGAGTATCACGGTAGCGTTCCACCCACTTTTTGTAAAGTGCCATTCAGTATTTTTTTCTCTGTATTAATGGCAACGTCGTCTATGGCTGGTATTTGTTTTAGTCGGCATTATTGTATTGTAAACAAATATCCTTCTGCATACAAATACAATTGTTGGTAAATTAAATGCTTTTATCCATCCAGGCAGTAGCTGAGGGGTTAAAAGGGGTTACAGTCATACTAGTTAGAGTCAAAGACTCTAGAACTTTGTCTCTCTGTCTCTGCCTTTGGTATTGTTATAAAATAAATGTTTGAATATTTGTAAAATATAGTTTTTCTATATGCCTGTATGTGTGTGTGTATTTTAACCCAAAATAAATGCCAATGGCAAGGACACCAGACACCAGGAGTCTAAAATAAATTCCAAAGCTGGTATATTTTCCATTTCAAGGAAAATTGGTTTTTATTTTTTTGTAGCAGTAAAGTATAGAAAAGAAAAATTTTGAAAAATAAATTGTTTGTGGTTGTTTAACAGGAAAATCAATTGATTTTCAATTGAATTCTTTTCTATTCAGTTTTTATTTATTCTTTCTTCGACCACAACAAAACTTATATTGATTTTAAGTGCTTCGTTTACAAAAAAAAAACAAAAAAAACTAAAGCATAACTTAGGGATTATATTTTAATAGAAAAACAAGCAATAAAATTAAGGCATTAGCTTAGGGCTTAGCAAAATTGTAAACTGAAGTATAACTTAAGGAAATTTAAATTTGGCAAAAAATAAAAATAATGAAGCATACTTACAGGATTACAAATAATTTTAGAATACATTGTGAATCAATTGAAGATTATAAAATATAACAAACATAAGAAAAAGAACATAGGATACGTTAGTTACAGCAATTTCGAGCAGTACGTTGTGTAGAGGTTGATATGGGTAACGATTACTTTCTGCGCCTGAATGAATGCTACTAAGAAGAAGTGCGGTTTTTCTGCGATGGTTGTATAAAACTGTTGTACTGCTACACTGGTTTGCATAAGTTCCTGTCGCCATAGAAGATCTCAGCGTCAATTATCATCTCACTTTGCTGATCTTACTTTTTTCCGAAGCCAGGTGATTGTGCTACCCTAAACTCATTTTGTAGCCATTTGTTTGGGCATATAGTGAAACCTTTAATAGAGTCACAGTCTTTCTCAGGTGCTATCATGACTTTTACAATTTTTTCCATTGAACACACTGACGAGCTCGTCTAATCATCGTGTCTGAATCCGTAAAGGTATCTTTTCTTTTTTTGTCAGGTGGCCACTCCAAGATAAAAGGAGTGTATTAAAGACGCTTTCGTGTGAAAGTTTTTTGTATATTCTCGTGGAACCGAGAATTAAACATGTGAAAAGACTTCCTGATTATTTCTGACCTTATTAGGTAGAAAACCGTGTTATGAAGTGGCCTAGAGACTGGGTCTTAGGCAATGCCAGCCGAGGTAATGCGATGACCGAATAGTTTAATATTCAGATCATATGAGACGCATAGCATGGGACTGGCTCTACACACAAGCTCCACTAGTCATGCTCTCCTACAAAGTCAATCTTCCAAGAGGTACTAAGCAGGCTACGAATATATGAATGACCGAAAATAACCGCCGTAAAGCTAAGCAGATACGGATGGAGCAGAAAGACAGCAAAAGCCTCTTTAAAATACTGTATAAATATTGGGAGATGGCTCGATTTGAATTGGAAAATGGGTTGTACATACCAATACCGAATAACTATCATCAAATAGACAGCTCTTTGAACGAGTACATCATGATACTCAGTTGTGTTCAGAGAACAAGGCTGTTACAAACTTTCAATTTTGTGAATTAAATATTTCTCAGTTAAAGGTCGATTATGCGAAGGTCTCCATAGATTGGATCCCTGGGCAAAGATACTATGTTCCAGATGCATTGGATAGAACGAATACCGAACTGGACGAACCCCTAACTGATCCGTGTGTATCATCTCTTCTGCCACCATGGTAGCACAATGAGCCTTATGGAATGAGCCCTTAATTGCAACGTTATGTAATTAGGTTAGGTTAGAAGACTTGCCAATTAAGACAAGGAGGTCCCGGAGGTCGAATTGACCCATTGTACAACGTCCTAGTTTCTTACACCACTTATGTTGTGCGTGTTCATTTTATACATGAGTGTGTTTAAAGTCGACTCCGAACGACAGATTTTTGAGAAACTTTTCATGGCAATTTTATTTACTCTCAGAGTTTTTGCCAGAAATCTGCTGAGAGGAAGTCGCCGAAGAAATACTTTTTGTATTTTGTCTTGATGTCTGGCCTGGGGATCGAACCCTGACTTTACATCTAATAAGCCAACACACTACCTACTAGACTACGGCGACGTACGTACGTAGTTATATGTGGTAACATCTCAGAGCCGAACATATTCTAAGATAAATTAAAAAGTTTGGCTTTCTTAATTAAAATTTAAAATAATTTTGTTTTAAGTTCCCGCAAAAAAACTGCCGTCATTTATTTAAGCACTTACTTTTCACGGTTTTTTAACCAGAGAAATAACTGTGAAAATAAATAACAACAACAATAACAAATAATAATAAAAAAGCCATTTTAACCAAGTGTAAACATTTTGAAAACAAAACAAAAAAAATACAAAAAAGCATCACACTTCCATAGAAGAGCCATAAAAACTTAACACACTTGTTTAGAATGAAATTTTATAAAACGAACTTAAAACACAGACAAATACACGCACACATCAAAATGTCAGAAATATACACACACATACACACAACATTGGCTGCTGTATACTTACATGCCATATACACATACATTGTAAAAAATACCCAATAAGTCCAGACGTTAAATAATTTTCCACTATTCAGTACAGAAAACCAAGAAACCAAGAGCATGGGATTATGTTGACTGGCATTATTCTTGCTGGCATTCAAATTGGCGGGAGATTCGTTCGTTCTCAATTTACCTGTTTCTCTTGCCTGCTTCTCAACGCGCCTCTACTAGGGTCAAATAAATTAAGACAGGTCTTCACACACTTATCCCACAGTTAAGTAAAGGATGTTTTTTATAGAGCTATAGAACTTTAAGTTGGCATTACTTTTCAAGATGGCGACCGATTTAACAGCTGTCAAGTGATTTATTCTCAGTTTGGTTTGGCAATTCATCACGAATAGACTCACGCCTGAACAACGCATGCAAATAGTGCAATTTTATTGCGAAAATAATGGTTCTGTGCGGAAAACGTATCACGGACTACGTCCATTTTATCGTCGACAAAATCGTCCATCAGAGCAGTTAATTCGATTAACCATGGAACGTTTTCGCACCACGTTTACTCTTATTGATAACTCGCATCCCCAGAGACGCTGTACGGTGCGTACAGAAGAAGCTATTGCTGCTGTAGAGCGTAGCATTGAGGAAGACCCGAATGAGTCCATCAGCCATCGAGCACAGGAATTGGATCTGTGTCCATCCACTTTATGGAAGATTTTGCGGAAAGATCTTGGTTTGCGTGCTTACAAAATCCAACTCGTTTAAGATTTGAAGCCAAACGATCATCAAGTAAGGCGTAGATTCGTCGAATGGGCCCAAAACGAGATTACCGTTGTTCCCGATTTTCATAAGCGAATTTTGTTTAGCGATGAAGCGCACTTCTGGTTGAATGGCTACGTCAACAAACAAAACTGCCGCATTTGGAGTGAAGGTAATCCTCAAGTGTATGTGGAAACACCGTTACATCCAGAAAAACTGACTGTTTGGTGCGCTTTATGGGCTGGTGGAATCATTGGCCCGTACTTTTTCAAAAACGATGGTGGCCAGAACGTTACAGTCAATGGTGATCGGTATAGAGCCATGATTACTAACTCTTTCATTCCTGAATTGAATAACCATGATGTCCTGGAGATGTGGTTTCAACAAGACTGCGCAACATGTCACACAGATCGTGCCACAATAGATTTATTGAAAGACACGTTTGGTGACCGCCTAATTTCACGTTTTGGACCTGTGAATTGGCCTCCAAGATCTTGTGATTTAACACCGCTAGACTACTTTCTGTGGGGCTATGTAAAGTCATTGGTCTATGCGGTAAAGCCACAAACGCTTGACCATTTGGAAGACAACATTCGCCGTATTATTGCCGATATACGGCCACAAATGTTGGAAAAAGTCATCGAATATTGGACGTCCAGATTGGACTACATCCGCGCCAGCCGTGGCGGTCATATGCCAGAAATCGTATTTAAAATGTAATGCCACAAGATTATCTTTCGGATAAATAAAATTCATGTCAATCGAATAATCCATCGTTGTTTTATTGCAACTTAAAGTTCTATACCTCTGTAAAAAACACCCTTTATTAAACATCAGCTAGTTACTCCATCGTTGCGAGCACACAGTGCAATAGGGTGGGAAATAAGGAATTCCTCCAGATGCAATTCTCTCCACTTCTACGGAACCTCACAACTTGAGTTCTGCTACAGCTGACTAAATGTCAAGACAGCATCAGGCATTACATCGGCTCGCAATGTAAGCCCAAGTGGGCTTTGATTTAATAAATCTCATGTCGTATGGATCCCAAATATTTTGAGGCAATTGCTGTGAAGAATATTGCAACGTTTAATTTTGAGTTTCTATGTTTACTGGGTTATATTTTACACACCATGTAAACCTTGTAAATTGTGTACGCGCCTAAAAGTAGGCTTTTGTTAAAATATGTCTCTTTCTCTTTACAGTTTCAATTGTAGATTTCATTGCTTTTTTTGCATTTTCCACGTTTTATTTGCTTCTTAACATCTTTGGTTCTTGTTGTGTTTCCCTTGCAACTCCTCTCTCTTTTCTTCGTTTTCTCCTTGTCAATTCAATGTTGTTGTTTGGCTGTTTGTATTACAGTTTTTTTTATGAGCACACTCTTCTCTAGAATCGTACTCTCTTTTCACACTGTTGGTTTGGTTGTTGTTGTTGTTATTATTGTTTCCTATTGTATACGCTTTTTAGGTTTTATTTCACATTGTTTTTGTAGACAAAATTGTATTTCGTTTTTGTTTTCAACATTTTTTTATGGGGCTTTTCCAGTAAAAGTATGTGTATGTATGAATGGTGGCAGTCAGCATCGCTCTCTATCTCTCTCTCTGTCTGTGTGTGTGCAGTGTTGTTATTTTATTACTTCTCTTAGGCGTATGTGCTTCTGTATTGGTGGCAGTATTATTCGGTTTTTCAATACCGTTTTCCATTATAAAGAGAGGAGATAAAAAAAATATTTTTTATTTATTTATTGGAGTTTTTGTTTATTTTTTTATTTGTTTTTTGGTTTAATTTTCAGTATTTTTTTATTGTTGTTGTTGTTGCCTTTGTTGCTATTGTTAGTGTTGTTATTGTTGTTGTAACAAAAATATAATCTTATATTAGATTTCTGTTTTATGTTTATTTTTAATACCTTATGCCCTATAAAAAGGAGGTGTTATAGTGTGCCTAAGGCAACGTAGGTAACACTTGTAGGAGTAAGGTCAAGCTCCATGTTTTGTAATAACGATCGGTATGGAATACATACAGTGGTGGCCTTATAATCAGAAACGATGTTTCTGGAACAGAGTTCTCTGGAGTGACGAATCTAAGTTTAATTTGTCCCAATCTGATGGAAAAACGTATGTAAGACGTCCTCCAAACAAAGCCTTTGATCCCAGGTACACAGTGAAAACTGTAGAACAAATTAACAAACATACATGCTGCTAAGTCGTTTCTAATTATAAAGCCACTACTGTATATACTGTTACGTTTAAAATATGAGGTCGTCGATTGCAAATAAATTTAAAATAAATTTGTGTTTAGTTTTAATTGAAATTCTTTATTATTCGCACAATTCTGTATGTCAGTGTTCACAACTTGATGTAAGCAACAACAATTGCTTTGTTTGTTATTCCTTTGTTTACAACCTTTGCATAAACAATAACAATTACTAGATAATTATTCGACAGATCTTTGTAACGGAGATCTTCAAACCACGATTACTCTCTTCAAACGCACCGCGTTTTTACACAAGACTGATTGAACTTCACTAACTTACAGATGCCTGCTTTGCCTTGCCTTTAATAGGGCAGGGTAAAAAGTCTGATGAATGTTCCTAAAGGCGAGTGTTCATGACTTCGCCTTCTCTAAATGTCTATAAATGTTGTTCACATTCATTATTGTTGTGTGTGTATTTTACATACATAATTGGTCTTTACAACCCTTCAGTCAGGATTACGACCTAGTTTTCTTACACCACTTATGTTGTGTGTTAACTTAATACATGAGTGGCGGGACCTATAGTTTTAAATTCGACTCCGAACATCAGATTTTGATTTTTCTTATTTACTCTCAGAGTTTTTGCCAGAAATCTGCTGAGAGGAAGTCGCCGATGAAATACTTTTTGTATTTTCTCTTAATGTGTGGCCTGGGGCACGAACCCTGGCTTTACGTCCAATAAGCCAACACACTACCAACTGGACTACGGTGACTTCGTGTGTGTATTTGGTTTACATTTACTTTTGTACTAATGTTTGTAGATTTTTGTTTACTTGTTTACCATTTTTTATGCTGGTGTTTGTTGTTATATTAAGCAGTGCGATAATTTATAAACAGATCTGTATACTGCATTGTTTTGTTTTTGTAGCTTCTGTTTATAATATTAATGTTAAGCGATGTAAAAGCACCAATATCTGGATACATACATAATTAGTCAGTACAACCCTTCCGTTAGGGTTACGACCTAGCTTCTCAAACCATTTATGTTGTGTGTGCTCATTTTATACACTTTATACTGGACCTACAGTTTAAAGTCGATTCCGAAAGACAGATTTTTTTGAGAATTTTTTTCGTGGCAATTTTATTTTTTTTTTTGCCAGAAATCTGCTGAGTGAAGTGGCCAAAGAAATCATTTTTCATACTCCGTTTAGTTGGAGATATCTGACCTGTGGTTTAGAACGTGGCCTCACGTATAATAAGCCAGCACACTACCTACTAGACTACGGCGATTCCGTTTGGAATTCCTTTAAATTAAAAAGTAAACTCATCATTTTATACTGAAACGAGGTCTGAAATCGGAACTCTTCCAAAAGTGCTTTTCACCCCACAACTTCTCTGTATTCTCTATTGTTCTCTATACTTTCAAGTTTAGGCCGGGCTCGCGTTGTATTCTTCAGGCGAACAGTTGGCTTGTCATTCGACTATCACAACTCGGTACTTAAACTCTCAGCAGTTGAAGTGCAGCCAAAAACCTCAATGAATCAGTCGCACTCGAAATTTACTGTTTCGAGTTCATCGATGTTGTTTCGCACACAAGGAGCTATCTGCTAGCTTCAATGATGTCGCAAGCATCCTTGGCCATCCAGGATCTATGTGAGGTACGCATGTCAACAGAAAATAATGTATTCCACCCTCGCGACGTCAGGAAGTAGTTCTTAAACAGAACTCTAACCCACGCCCAGGCTTTTCTAGGCTAAGCTATCATACCTATGTATGCATATGGCAGTCGACATAACCGATTCTTCTGTTCCTACTTGTTCTATTTGTTGTTTTTTGTTTTGTTTTTTCCATGTGAGTATATGGCTGTGTTCGTGACTGAGTGCAAGTTGAAAAGCATAGCTTTTTTATGCTATGGATTGTAGTTGGAAAGAGGGAGAGAGAGAGGCTATGAAGCTGTAGGCATATTCACATTGAAGGTCACATACTTTTTTGACAGAGGGCTTTTTAAATACATATATAACAATGGCAGACAAAATAATAGCAGCTGTTCGTATCATTAAAGTAAATATGAGAATATAAAGTATGGTTCCGAAAGTATGTTCATTTCTCTGGTAGGAAATTGAAAAGATATGAAAAAAATTCAGAAAGTGAGTATAAGAAGCTTTTTTGGGATTTGTGTGAAAATATTTTTGTTTTATATTCGTAGGTTAGGTTAGGTTAGGTTAGATGACGTGTACTTGTCAATTAAGACAAGCACAGTACCCGGAGGTCGAATTGACCCATTGTACAACGTCCTAGTTTCTCACACCACTTATGTTGTGTGTGTTTATTTTATACATGAGTGGTATTCGTAAGGATCATGAAAAATTATTAAAAAAAACTTCTTCTAGTTTTGTGCTATTAATTTACACACAACTGTAGAAAAAATAATTTTTTTTTGATACGTATTTTTCATGGATAATAAGTTCTAATAACAATGAAAAGTTATAAGCTTTTCCATACGCTTTAAAATGAAAACCAATAAAATGTTTAAAACCGAAAACAAATTTTGAAATAAAATTTTCGTATTCGACGTATTAATGGAAAAAGTGTGCGGCCACATTTTTATGGACCGGTTTTTCATAATAAAGAAATGGTTTAAATAGGGATTATTTTACAAAATATTCTTCAGCAATAAAGCTAAAAAAATGGAGCTCAGCGAAGCAAGAAGTGATTGTAAATCCAGAAAACCTGATTGTTATCTGGAGATGTCTCTGGGCCATATTTTTTTTTGAAATATATGATTGGAAGAACTCCAAGTGTTAACTCTGACCGTATGATAAGCGACTCTTTTAACCAGCTTTTGTAGGTTATAATCTGGACGATATTTTTTTTCAACAAGACACTACCAAGGACCGCAAAACACGATAGATTTGGTCGCTTTTGTATGAGAAGTATCCAAAAGGAAGTAAAGTTAGGCGACTTAAACCTTGTACAATATCTTGGGCTATGCGAAAGATGATACCTTTGTGGGTGATACCCTAAAGTTGGAACATTTGCAAACCAACATTCGTCAAGTTGCCGGCGAGATACTGCACCGAAAACTGTGTCGTCTTTCACATGGAAAACTACTTCAAAATTATTGAGCACGGCAACCAATCCATATAATTCAAAAAATGTTATTGATTTCCGTACATAGCGGCAAGGCTCAAGCATCATAATGGTATAAAAGTTAAAAGAAATCAAGGCGCGGAAAAGTATAATCCTTAAGCGAATTATAGATTGACGTTTTAGTTCCTTTACACTATGTCCAGACATGCACTTTTATTGAGCCAATATTCGGTTTATTGAGTACAATATTTTAAGTGTTTAGACATAACAATATACGCAATTAAGCTGCTTATTCAATATTCACTTGACAGCTGGTTGTTTCAACAGCATTGTTTTTGTTTTGTTTGTCATTATTGACATTTAAGTTGTCAAATATCAATAGAAAGTGTTCGGAAAATTGTAATATGCTCACTGAACGTACTTATGCCAGTGCTGTATTTGAAGTTCTAACCAATATTATAACAATATATGAATTTATTGAGCAATAATTAATTGACATTTTATAGGAAATATTGCGATCAATAATGTCGTTTATTGCGATTTACTCAATATAAGTGCATGTCTGAACAAAGTATTAATCTTCTATTCTTTAGCCAGCAAAATGGACTACAAATCACTAAATGGTTGCATAATTTAGTAAATTTTTAAATCTATTTCGAACTTCCTTAGCTTAGTTCAGCACCAAGGCAATAGAAAAAAATTTAATTCACAATGACAGTAAAAGGAATACTGCTGCTATAAGTGTATTGTGAAGAGAACCTGCTATAAAACTTGCAATTCGATAATACAAATTCGACAAAACAAATGTTCGAATTAAGTATTCAATACATCCGCATTTTCGAACTGGAAACTCAACCATAATGTATAACAGTTTGAAAACATTAATAGGACAGAATTTTTAACACACTATTGTGACTTGTTTGTAGTCACAGCCAGGACAACAGTTGGTCCTTCAACTGCTTTCTGTTATTTACAAATATTGATTTAAATTACGTAATTCCTGCTGTTAAGTAAAAGTTAACAGCCATGTAAAGTTTACGTTATTTTCATATAACATCGTCATGTTAATCACAATGGCAAACTGTTATAAACTCTGAATACTTAGAAGAATTTTATTTTTTAAGTGTTTGTTCAAAAATCTTCTCTTTTTCAATCAAGCTAAAGCGAATGGTCGCCTTATGGAGGTCTAGCAACCAAACATCTATTGGAAGCCTCCTCGAATTTTGAGCAGAGCAAGGCTTGTTATAAAGGGTGTTGTCTTCCAAATGGTTAAGTGTTTGTGGCTTCACCGCATAGACCAATGACTTTACATAAGCCCACAGAAAGTAGTCTAGCGGTGTTAAATCACAAGATCTTGGAGGCCAATTCCCAGGTCCAAAACGTGAAATTAGGCGGTCACCAAACGTGTCTTTCAATAAATCTATTGTGGCACGAGCTCTGTGACATGTTGCGCCGTCTTGTTGAAACCACATCTCCTGGACACCATGGTTATTCAATTCAGGAATGAAAAAGTTAGTAATCATGGCTCTATACCGATCACCATTGACTGTAACGTTCTGGCCACCATCGTTTTTGAAAAAGTACGGACCAATGATTCCACCAGCCCATAAAGCGCACCAAACAGTCAGTTTTTCTGGATGTAACGGTGTTTGCACATACACTTGAGGATTACCTTCACTTCAAATGCGGCAGTTTTGTTTGTTGACGTAGCCATTCAACCAGAAGTACGCTTCATCGCTAAACAAAGTTCGCTTATGAAAATCGGGAACAACGGTACTCTCGTTTTGGGCCCATTCGACGAATCTACGCCTTACTTGATGATCGTTTGGCTTCAAATCTTGCACGAGTTGGATTTTGTAAGCACGCAAACCAAGATCCTTCCGCAAAATCGTCCATAAAGTGGATGGCCACAGATCCAATTCCTGTGCTCGATGGCGGATGGACTCATTCGGGTCTTCCTCAATGCTACGCTCTACAGCAGCAATAGCTTCTTCTGTACGCACCGTACAGCGTCTCTGGGGATGCGAGTTATCAATAAGAGTAAACGTGGTGCGAAAACGTTCCATGGTTAATCGAATTAACTGCTCTGATGGACGATTTTGTCGACGATAAAATGGACGTAGTGCGCGATACGTTTTCCGCACAAAATCATTATTTTCGAAATAAAATTGCACTATTTGGAAGCGTTGTTCTGGCGTGAGTCTATTCATGATGAATTGCCAAACCAAACTGAGAATAAATCACTTGACAGCTGTTAAATCGGTCGCCATCTTGAAAAGTAATGCCAACTTAAAGTTCTATACCTCTATAAAAAACACCATTTATTATTTACATGGATACCGAGGCTTAAAAAAAGTTCAATTTCAAATTTTAGAAGCTGAAGGTTAGAATTCAAGGAAATTTACATTAAAGATGTGTTCAATCGGCATAAGCTGTCATTAACTTGCCATTTTGAAGGTGACATCGTACTGCTTCTTTCTTAGAAACACTCGATGTGACAACTTGTGTTGGTACGAGTATGCCTACAGTATTTTCTTTTTTTTTTTTTAGCGCGATGTAAATCAGTATACAGACTCAGGTAGTGAGGGACTTTCACTAACTAAAATCACCCCGAAGTGCCCGACAGTGAGATTCTACTAGAACCACCTGTTAAGTATTATGACAGGAGGCCCACCAGAACGCTTTGCTCAAACATTATGCTCGTTGTAGGTTGTTTCTGTACGATTAAAGTCTTCTGTATTTGTTCTTGTCCGCCGTGGTGTAGTAGGTAGTGTGTTGGCTTACTATTCGTAAAGCCCGGGTTCGTATCCCAGGTCAGTCATCAAAAATGAAATATGAAAAAAAAAATATTTCTTCGGCGACTTCCTCTCAGCAGATTTCTGGCAAAAACTCTGAGAGTAAAATAAACTGCCATGAAAAAGTTTCTCAAAATTCTGTCGTTCGGAGTCGACGTTAAACTGTAGGTCCCGCCACTCACGTATAAAATTAACGCACACAACATGAGTGGTGTGAGAAGCTAGGCCGTAATCCTGACTGAAGGGTTGTAATGGCCAATTATGTATGTATGTATGTATTTGTTCTTGTCCTGTATACTTTTTGGTTTAAGCCGAGTACACGATAAACTTTCCAAGATAACAGTTGACAGGCATTCCACTTGTCATTCGATTGGCACAACTCCGTACTTAAGCTCTCAACGGTTGAAATGCAGCCGAAAACCTTCTCTAAAACATATTGTTCTTCGATGAATCTGTCGCATTCGAAATTTACGTGTTATTTACAAGTTCATCGCGGCAAGGGGCTATCCCAACTTAATTCAGTGGGAATATTGTCGAAAGCATCCTTGCGCATACAAGACCTGTGTGAAGAACGCATGTCTCAAGTAAACAACGCATTCATCTGGGGTTTATGTAGCCACTTAGTTCGCCCCAGAAAAAATTGAAGCTTAAGAAGATTGAGGAGGAGTATACATAGAGAAAGAAAGAGAGGAGTGGAAAAGTCAGGTGAAATAAATGGGTACACAAAGATAGACACACATTCCTCAGCTAGCGTAGTTTAAAATAAAACTGAGGAGTTCTTAGACACTGGCTCTCGAAAGAAAGCTTATACCGTTAGAAAATCCCCTGCTTAGGGTATACAAACTTCTTCTATCAAGGGCTATGAAACCATAGAAGAAATGACGCATAAGTCAAGTGGAGTTGAAAGGGAATTGTGCAGTAGAGGCAATCCGCCATATCTTGTTAGACATTATACGTTGACACCTCTTATCCAGGGCAATATAGTCAGGGACATAGCCAATGTGACAATTGCCGTATAAATCCTATGAATGATTGTAGGAAGAAGTTCATATGTAAGAAGCCATGGCGTTGTAAAATTTAAACAGAGAATTCAGATCCTTCATCATCCTTTTCTGGATCTTTTTCCAGTTCAGTTTTCTGTCTAGAAAAACGGAGAGATATTTCGACTGGCAGCATTCAATTTAAATAAAAATTTCTTTAAAAAATATTTAAAGGACTCTTATTTCTTTCTTTTTCATGTAAAACAAAAGACATCTACATTGTTTCACTCTTTCCCGCTCTCTCTCTCTCTCTCTCTCTCTCTCGCTCCAATTTCATGTTAAAACCTTTCAAAACTGTGTTAAACAAGAGAAAAAAGGCGAAAAGTGAATGTCATTTGAAACCATTTGTGTGAGATGGCCCCTGTGCTTTAATTTGATTCTCTGTTAATTTGCCAAATATGCGTAAGTTTTCTGTATAACAGTGTGTGTGTGTATTTGTTTTGTTGTATTGGCTGTTAGTCCGTTATCAGTAACATTTTATTCTTAATTTATGCAAACGACATGATTTTTTCTCTTCTTTTTTTTTTGTGGGTATTGTTGTTGTTAATATTGTTACTGGTGCTGCTGTTGAATGAATGAAAACTTAAGTCTTCAATTCATTAGGGTTTAATAAGATAAAACAGAACCTTTTTTGTTTTGGAACAGTATTTACATAAACACAAAGAGAGAGCGAGAGAGAGAGAGAGAAATGTAAAATGTTTTACAACTAAAACTTGTTAAAAAAATTATATATGTAAAGTTTTCATTAAGAGCTCGTTTGTTTGTTACATTAATGTGAGTATGGGTGTGTGTGTTGGTGTGAGTTTTGGTTTACCCATAAGAGAATAAAAAAAACAAAAACAAACTATGTAGAGAGTAACACTTTTTTGTTTACTCATCATTATCATTATTACACTCAACACCCAATATAAAGCAAGGAAATGTAAACAAAAACAAAAACAGAAAAAAATAACGGATACTTGCTTGCTTGCTTGTGCTTGGCTTATCTCTTTTAAATAATCTCTCCTATAAAATTCTCATTCACATGGAGTTTTAACACCGCATAAGGGACCAAATTGAACAGCAAATATAAAAACAAAAACAAACGCCAGTCTATGGAGAGAGAAAAAAACAAAACAATACGCCAAGCGACCAAACGACTCATCCATCCAACACATGTAAATGTCATGAATGAAACACGATTCATATCACAGAACAACAAAAAAAATATTCAAGCACACACACACAATCATTCATTACACTCAGGACTATCTTGAACAACCAGCAGCAACTATTGGATTTTAAAAAGGGGTTCAAGGGAGAAAGGGTTCATGTAGAGTTTCATTCGTTCTCTATAATGTGTGAGTCACAGTTTGGGTGCAAGAGTGCTTGTGTGTGTGTATGATAATTTATGCAAAATATTTTTGTTTTTGTTTTTGTTTTCTTTTATATTATTTCACTGTTTAAGAGAGACACATTTGGTGTGTGCTAGACTATGTTTGAGAAAGAGAGAGAGAAAGAGCGAGAGAGCAATTGTTTTGTGTGTAATAAAAACATTTTTTTTTTGGTTTTTTTAAGAGTCAAATGAAAACACATTACATTTTACTTACCAATACACACACGAGTACACATAGCACAAACAGCCAAACTTTTCATTTGTTTGTAATTGTTTTTGTGTTGTTTTAGTGACAGCACAATCTGTCTGTTATTTGGCTGTGATTGTTTTTATCAAACTAAGTAATGACGGGCATTTTTTTGTTTTGTTTTGTGTTCTGTTTTGTTTTGTTTGTTTGTTTGTTTTTGTATAGTGTTGTGTTGTGATTTGTGAAAATGTGACAATAAAAACAAAAACAAAAATTGTTAAAATTTTTGGTTGTAACCAAATCCTCATTGTAAAGGATTTAAATGAGTTTTTTTTTTCTTTTCTTTTCACTTTTTGATGAGCTAAAGAGTTTGATTTATGATGAGAGGGATTTAATTTTTCATTAATCTTGATAAACAATCATTTGTCTGCTCAAGAGTATTGCTCATGAGGCATACAATGGAATGTACAAAAAAAAATTTGTTTAAATAATTTAAAAAATATTTTAAAAATCAAGAAAAATTATCGTGGATGGAACTTAAATAAAGAGAAATTCTTACTCAAGTAAATTTAGCGTGGTATCTTTATAAGCTCTTTCCTAACAAATTTCAGGAGGCCTTTTGCTGTCAAAGAAACAAATTCTCAGCCCATCGCCTAATATCAAAGAAAATAAAGTATAAAGAATGCGCATTTTAACATTTTTTGGATTATTTTTCAAAAATATTCCACGGCGCGGGGGGAAAGATAGAAGGGAAGGTTACAGAAACCAAGAGCGTAACAATGCGTTGTTGTCATCGCGCGTTTTTGTTGTTTGACCACTTTTTATTTATTTTTCTGGTGTTAAAAACAGACGTCGGGACCAATGTCCCTCAGGGGAAGAACATCTTCGGGTTTTTAGACACATAGGATACGAACATCAAGAATGTTCGTTAAAAAGAGCTTAAAAATCTTGTCAGCTTTTAAAGAAGAAGGTTCATGTCGCTTTTTTCAGACTTCAATGATACGCCCAAAGAAACATCACAGTAGTATTCAAGTTAAAAACGGTGTCTTTAGGGATTTAGCGCAGTACAAATTTTCTATATTTTCCGATAACATATACATATCATTCGGTTAATAAGTAGACTTGAAATTATTACTAACAATTTTCCTCTAGGTTAGCACATGCCTTTGGTTATGGATTAGTGAGTAAGAGAGAGAAAATAAGTTGAGAGAATTTATTTAATTACAGCCATATAAAAGTGTTAGTAATATACGCCATTTTTATTTTCATTTCATCAACATACATATATAAAGCTGTCTATCTTTCGCTTAATAATTTTAGATAAATAAATATAAAATAAAAAATCCATTTTATTATTAAAAGAACATAAAGCTATCCACCTTTGGCTTAAAAATTAGGCCATGTTTTTTAGAAAAATAAAAATAAAAAGAATAAAAAAACCATTTTTTATTAAAAGAAAAAAAAATGATCATTCCAAAGCATTTAAAAAAAATTATACTATGAGACAAAAAAATGAAATACGCCCAGCTAATAACAGAACATTTTTAACACAAAATATTCTTCGAGTGTTATTCTGAAATAAAATGATAAAGCATCCGCAAAACATGTGTTCTTGTCGCAGTCTGATCGACAACTAAATCAAAAAACACAAGAATACATACACATGTACATACGTACGATGAGAGCAACACATTGTTACGCTCTTTGTTTGTGTCCATTTTCCTTCTGTCTTCCTCTCCCCTCATCTAGAAATGAATTTGATTAGAGCGGGTCGTAATGTTACGACCCGCCATAAGAAATTTTACTTCTACATGATGCGTATTCTTTATATCCATATTCTTTGCTAATATGTAGTTCGTTGTATCCTTCTGAGAAGTATTAATGCCTTACAAAGTTCCAAGTAGGTGATCTGATGATTAATTTTTATCATCACAGAAGCTACATATTGAGTTTGATACGATCTCCATTCAAAACTAGTGTTCAACAGAAGAAGAAGCTACGTCGTAATCCTGGCTGAAGGGTTGTAATGATCAATTATGTATGTATGTAATTCTGGATAGTGTGATGCATGTCTCATATTGTATCTAAACAGGAAAAGTTTTGATTGTCTAAGCCGCGGCAGTTTTGAATGCCTCTATCTCTCTCTCTGCCTCTCTCTAATTGAATGATACTTCCCTCTATGTTCTCTTTCGCTGAGTACAGCCTTCCAAACATTCCTTTGCACTGAGACATTCAGCATCATGGCAGCTCTCCTCCTCGCAATATCGTAATTTCTTGTTTATTGTCTTCAATTCCAGCATGACTTGGAGCTCTGTAGAGTCCTTTCTACAATCAATCCTTTCTGCATCTTTCGATGGCATAATATTTTGCTCTGGGCTCCCGCTCCTTTAGGACAGGCTTTCATAGTCATTGGTGTATTAACACATGCTAGTCTCCGTATCTTGTTTAACTCCATTGGAGTTGTTTTGTGATTTGTTCTGTTATTTCGGGGCATCCAGGCCATACTATTATTCCAGGATTCCCCTCCAAGCCCGGGTAATAACTTTCAATGCGTTAATAGTGCAATGGATGGCCATTTGAGTAATGAAAAGAAGCAAACTAGTTCTCTACTTCAGATCGACACAGCAAATAGAAATACCGCACGTGTCCTCCCAACTGTTAACCCTTTTTTTATACTTCGATTGGAGTATTCCTGAGCTTAGGCAAATTCTTGTCACTCAACAAGCATTACATATGTAGCATTCAATGCGATCATGGTCTTCGCTTGAAATACTCTGCACTAGTCATGCATCCGGCACGAGAATGTAATGCCAGAATCCCTTATATACTGCAGCCTACTGTGGCCACCATTTCTATAGATATTAAAGGCATTGTGGAGCTTATTTATACGAAACTCCAATCAAATAAGTTCTTTTTTTAACCCATTATCCGTGCCTTAAAATTACTGTGGTCCTTTAAAAAATCTTTTCTTCATCTTTTTGTCAAAATTTGTCAAAACAAAACAAATAATTCCCCTTTAATTTCCCAAAACATTAAAAATATCCCCAAAATAAGTCATGAAATTAACCCCTCTTGCGGAGGGATCAAATCAAACTTCAACGCATACGACTTCTCCTTTCCATAGGAAGTTTAAATTACTTCAAAGCAAATTACTGTACACTGTAAACAAACTAAAATTCCCAAAACAATTGGAAAAAAAAATTCCCCAAAATAAAACACCAAAGTAACCCCTCTTTTGGAGGAAAATATTTCCCCATTCGCATGCAAAGAACCTCAAAATTAAATATAGAATTGACCTCGCTTTGAGAAGAAAATTCCCCTGTAAATTTCCTGTCTAAAGATTCCAAAACAGTTGCAGTCCCCCGAACAAAACACAAAAAAATTTCCCAACAAATTTGTTTTTTATTTCTCAAATGCAAGCGTTCACGTTACTTCAAAGCAATTTACTATGTTGTATGCATAGGCAAGCCAGAAAAAAATTCCCAAAACAAAACCAGAATTTTATGCTTTCGTACTCTCCTCTCTTTAGTGACGTCACTATTGAAAGGCAACCTGTTAGGCAATGTATAAACAACAGTTATAAGTTCTCTCTTTGCCTTTAGTTACCCTTAAAAGGAGTTTAACGAACCCTATATTAAGCAAACGAAGGCTAAGGTCAACAAGAAATGGAAGTAAACAAGAGAGCATAGAAATAAAAATCCTATTGGAAATTTACAAACACCAACAAGAGAGAGCGTGAGTATCTAACAATTCTCTCAATTCAGTGAAATATCCCTTGTAGATTAGAATTGCAATATTTTTGGTTTTAAAAAACAACTTAAGAAAGGACCTTTCAGTTGCCGGTAAACTGTTAAAGAACAAATACGTTTTTGGTGAACAGTGATAACAGAAATTTGAGAAATTTTTAAAAGAGAGAATTAAACGAGAATTAATGAAAAAAATTAAAAAAAAAAATAACGGTATAAGCGTGTTAAATAACAGTAAACTAGTGTCATTAAATATTAATACATGCCAAATAAAGGCTTTTTATAAGTGAAGAATTAAAAATAAAAAAATTATTGAGAAATTAAATGTAGCCTACTTACAGGTTGATTTTTGTAATGGTTTTGGATGAATGTAGGTGTTGTTTTTTTTTCTTTTTTTGGTGTAATGTTATTGTGTTTTTTTGAAATAACTCTGATGGCTAACTGTTGATCATTATCAATTAAATTATGGTGTTATTTTGGGCGACAAAGTGAGGAAGGAAAGAAGTTTAAAGAAGAAAATAAAAAAGTAAAGCATAGCTAAAGGCTTATATAAAAAAGTGTTTTATATACTTGTTTCTTTTTTTTTTTTTGTAAATAAAACGAAGTGAAAAGTTAAAAAAATAAACAAAAATACCAATAAAAAAATACCAAAATAAATAAAATAAAACAAAAAAAAAAAATTAAATTGGAAGCCTACATTAAGGCGCAGGAAAAAATTATGAATATGTAAACAAAGCAGTGTTTAAAAATTGAGTGAAAATTTTTACTTTTTTAAAACTTAAAGTGTTTAAATAAATTTTAAAGGCGTATAATCTGTTTTAAAAGCGCTTAAATTTTTAATAAATTAAAAATGGATGACAAGTTATCAGTTAATTATAATAAACTACAACTAAGCCTTCGTTAAAGTAAAAAATGATCTGAAAAAAATTTTAAACAAGATTTATACAATTCGAGAACATGATTTTACACATTTTTCAAATATTTTGAAGGGTTTGCAGAAGGAAAACGTAAACTCTGTAATAAAAAATTTTAAAGCAGATTTCAAGAACAAAATTAATGTGAAATTTTAAAATATATATTTCATAGGCATGTAGAAACTATCATGTTTTAAATGGAAACTTTTGGAATTTTAAAGTATGAGAAAATCAGCTTAATTTTCTTTGCCTACTTTAGGGGATAATACGGTGTTATAACATAATTTTCATTAATGGGATTATGTTGCGATTATTAGACAAATTAATTAACTTTCTTTTAGGGATACAAGTGTTAATTAACATTTTTTCCTATAAAGTGCGTAGAGCAATAAATTGAGTGAACGCTATCCAGTTTTGTAAAAACCTTCACTTTAGGTTAGGTTAGGTCAGAGGACGTGTACTTGTCAATTAAGACAAGTACAGTACCCGGAGGTCGAATTGACCCATTGTATAACGTCCTATTTTCTCACATCACTTATGTTGTGTGTGTTAATTTTATATATGAGTGGTGGGACCTACATTTTAAAGTCGACTCCGAACGACAGATTTTTTTGAGAAACTTTTTCATGGCAATTTTCCATTTACTGTCAGAGTTTTTGCAAGAAACCTGCTGAGAGGAAGTCGCAGAAAAAATACTTTCTGTATTTTGTCTTTGATGTCTGGCCTGGGGTTCGAACCCTGGCTTTGGGTCTAATAAGCTGCACATACCTACTAGACTACGGCGACTTCAACCTTCACTTTACTTAAGGTTTTTTCTAATTGTAGCTTATTTTGCCCCTGTGTTCTCATTTCTGGCAAGGTTTTTATCTTGTTTTAGAGGCTTTAAGGACCAATAATGTATGAGCTAGGCGTCTTCTTTTAGGGCTTCCCTGTGATAGTGTGGTGCTTTTGCTTAGTCTTGTTCCTTGTTCCTAGGGGCAGGTGTTAGTAATATTAATTGGTCGGGAAAAGGATAGAATTCTGGATGTCACAAGGAGCGGCATTTACAGATGGATAGATGCAACGATTTTCAAACAGTTTATGGACAGTCAAGCATTGTCGAATCTTCTGTATTTGACGGGCAATATCCTAGCTTGGATTTCGCTTTTGGATATAATTTTCAATCTCGAAGTCAGCTATTTTTGGACAGAATGTTAATGTATTTGCAACTTTTGTTTTCAGATAGGCTCTTCTCTGTTACTTTCAATAGGTTGATAAGCTTTAACTCAATACCAGATATGACGAATTCCTGTCGATATTTTTTTGTCTTTTACATGACATGTGATGGTTTTGTAAAGGCTTTGGGTAATGCCTCAGTTTCGGTGGATACTTTATACATTCTAGTGGGGATAATATAACATTACATTCCATAGATTACTCTGTTATCACGTGCAGACTATTTTTTATAATCTAAAGGGTCCACCAAATAATTTTTTTTTTGAAAATGCTTTAAAAACGAAACTACTGAATATTTGCTCAAATTTCTTTTTTATTTGAAAGTACAATCCTTCCAGTTAATAATGGAAAATAATTTCGTTCAAATGGCTGCCTCGACTGGCCATGCAGTAGCCTACACCAGAAGATGCCGATTGTGGCAAAAAAAATCATCTTTTCAGATGAAGCTCATTTTGATCTTGGCGGGTATGTAAACAAGCAAAATTGTCGCCTTTGGGGTACAGAAAACCCGCACGCATACATTGAAAAGCCGACGCAACCAAAACGAGTCACTGTTTGGTGCGGATTTTGGTCCAGAGGCATAATTGGGCCATTTTTTCTTCGAAAATGAGCAAGCAGTGGCCGTTATAGTCAATGGCGATCGTTACCGGGCCATGTTGAATGAATTTTTGTTCACAAAAATTGAAGAGGAGGATATTGGCAACATTTGGTTTCAACAGGACGGCGCTACGTGCTACACAGCCGAAGCTACACTCGATGTTTTGCGGCCTGTTTTTGAAGATCGCATTATCAGCCGCAGAGCTGATACCGTTTGGCCACCTCGGAGCTGCGATTTGACACCGTTGGGCTATTATTTGTGGGGGTGCCGTCAAAGATAAGTGTTACGCCGACAAACCAGAGACAATTGACGCTTTAAAGAACAAAATTCGTGAAGCCATTGGCGAAATACAGCTGCACACAATCGATAATGTGCTTAAAAATTGGACCGATCATGTAGGCTACTGCATGGCCAGCCGAGGCAGCCATTTGAATGAAATTATTTTCCATTATTAACCGGAAGGATTGTACTTACAAATAAAAAAAGAAATTTGAGCAAATATTCAGTAGTTTTTTTTTTAAAGCATTTTCAAAAAAAAGTTATTTGGCGGATCCTTTATAAAGGATTTTAGAACAATAATTTCAACCTGTTCCGGTCTCAGAGCTGGTAAATGATTGGAAAATAAGGAAAGGATTGAATTCAGATAGATTAACTTTTAAACTTCTTCAGTTACGTGTATCGCGTTTTAATTAAAAAATATTTATATTTTTGTTGTCTGCTTTTAGGCTGCTTGTAATTTTATTAAATTAATTTGTGTACAATACATACGTACTTTAAAATAATGTATCTTTATTCACTGGTCCACTTCTATAGACCACTTTAATGATAAATTTAATTCATAACAAGTGTTTACATATTTTAAGGCATACATTTAGGCTGAAATAATTTCACTCAATTGTTTTGCAAACATTTATTGAAAGCCTTTATTAAATTATTGCATTTATCTGTTTAAAATGTCATTGAAATTACCTTAGAAATCCATAAAAATTATCAGATTTTTCAGTAGTTTTCTGCTACAAAAAAAAAGAAGAAAAACTACTCAATTATAGATTTGTGTGATGAAATATCAAAAGGATAACAATAACAACAGCAACATTTCTAAAGGATATAAAAATGTAAATTCTATAAATCAAAAGCAAATGTTTCTGACATGTTGCTAATTGAAATGGATTTGTGCAACAATTAATCGAGAAAGTATTTCAAAAGACTACTTACTATTTATTGCCTACTTTAAGGAGTTTAATTGAAAAGCAAAACCAACAGATAAAATTAAATTGAAATTGAAAGACATGCAATTGATAAGAATTAAGAGTATAAAGAGAGGAGAATAAATAAAAAGGAATTTCTAAACCCGTATAAAATAAACAGGAAGAATGAAAGGAAATTGATTTTACTTTTTAGTTTTATGGTTTAAATTTTTTTTAAAGGTTTAACATGCATACATAGATAAGCTGCATGCGAAATGGATTGGTTTAACAAGTTTATTTGATTTTCAAAGACGTTTTGACAAGACTTTTTATTTTTTTATTTTAAAACTAAATTGTGGCCATAAGAATGTGATTAATTGACCAATTAGACTTATTACTACACCTTAAAGTATGCTTTAAATTATATTAGCATATCTGAGATAACAGATAACAATATATCAAGCGATGTTTGCAACACAATCCAGGTCCTGAATGAAGTAATCTTCGAAGTATTCAATATTTCCAGTAGGGATGGCACAGATGTCAATTTGGGCCTACGTTTTTCCATAGGCTGCCAGATCTGGGACTCCACCACTTGACCTTAAGGCTATAAGATTATTCATGTATAAGGCTTTTATTTTTTTATTTTAAAACTAAATTGTGGCCATAAGAATGTGATTAATTGACCAATTAGACTTATTACTACACCTTAAAGTATGCTTTAAATTATATTAGCATATCTGAGATAACAGATAACAATATATCAAGCGATGTTTGCAACACAATCCAGGTCCTGAATGAAGTAATCTTCGAAGTATTCAATATTTCCAGTAGGGATGGCACAGATGTCAATTTGGGCCTACGTTTTTCCATAGGCTGCCAGATCTGGGACTCCACCACTTGACCTTAAGGCTATAAGATTATTCATGTATAAGGCTTAAGGTGATTCTGACATGCTATGGGTTGGCCTTATGCAAGTCAAATGCCCAAATAGAATGGAAAGTTAAGAGGTGCAGAAAAAACTGAATTAGACATTCGCCAGGAAAGCTAGAGAAAGAGCGGATCATATCTTAGGGAGTCAGGTTGACAAAGAGATTATCAAACCGGGGAAAAGCTAGAGTGGAGAGGCCAAGAATTTCTGCGTCCAACCTCTGAATTTCTGACTCTATCGGCATGGCTTTCAATAAAACAATGGCCTGTGAAAACCGTGCGTTGGATGACTGTATACTCTATACTGACTCAGGTATATCCAAGTCAGTCTAGCAGATAACAGCCAATACTACACCGGCCTCATGCTGCCAAGGCAATTAAGTGTGTTTGCAGAACAACCTGAGAATACCGTGTTTTACTGTGGCAATTGGAATACCTACGTGCCGTAAAATTCGGTATTCGCGGGTTATGAACCAGCTCTAGCCTGCTTATTAACAGGCAATATTCGACGTCTTGGATTCGAAATTTGTTTACGAAATCCCCAGCAATTAGGAATGCAGGCGATCGTCATTGATGTTATTCATTGATACAGGCAGCTGATTGAATCCAAAGTTTTTCTAGGAAAATGCCATACATACATACATAATTGGTCATTACAACCCTTCAGTCAGGATTACGACATAGTTTCTACTACCACTTATGTTGTGTGCGTTAATTCTTATACATGAGAGGCAAGACCTACAGTTTGAAGTCGACTTCCGAACGACAGATTTTTGAGAAACTTTTCATGGCAATTTTATTTTAACCCTCAGAGTTTTTGCCAGAAATCTGCTGAGAGGAAGTCGCCTCTCAAAGAAATAGTTTTTTTGTATTTTATTTTGATGTCTGGCCTGGGGCTTGAACCCTGGCTTTTCAGCTAATAAGCCAACACACTACCTACTAAACCACGGCGACTTCAAAAAAATTCCATTACAAAACAAAACACGGAAACTGGAAAAGGGGTTCTACTACAACTACTACTACTATTACTGCCAGAATTTGTACATATGTGAGGCCTAAATATACAAAAAGGAGTAGAAAATACATGGCTGCCAGGCAAATCTCTGTATTTGGTGGGACCAGAAGGTTCCATCTGCAACGAGGTACTGCTATCGAGCCAAACGATCACAGAAGACCTGCATCTAATATGTCAGATTGACGACAAAGGACCAGAAAATCCATAGATAAAGGGTCCACCAAATAACATTTTTTTTTGGAAATGCTTTAAAAAAACGAAACTACTGAATATTTTCTCAAATTTCTTTTTTTTATTTGAAAGTGCAATCCTTCCGGTTAATAATGGAAAATAATTTCATTCAAATGGCTGCCTCGGCTGGCCATGCAGTAGCCTATATGATCGGTCCAATTTTTAAGCACATTATCGATTGTGCGCAGCTGTATTTCACCAATGGCTTCTTGAATATTGTCCTTTAAAGCGTCAATTGTCTCTGGCTGTTGTCTGGCGTAACACTTATCTTTGACGGCACCCCACAAATAATAGTCCAAAGGTGTCAAATCGCAGCTCCGAGGTGGCCAAACGACATCAGCTCTGCGGCTGATAATGCGATCTTCAAAAACAGGGCGCAAATCAGCGAGTGTAGCTTCGGCTGTGCGGCACGTAGTGCCGTCCTATTGAAACCAAATGTTGCCAATATCCTCCTCTTCAATTTTTGTGAATAAAAATTCGTTCAACATGGCCCGATAACGATCGCCATTGACTGTAACGGCCACTCCTTGCTCATTTTCGAAGACAAATGGCCCAATTATGCCTCTGGACCAATAGTCGCACCAAACAGTGACTCGTTTTGGGTGCGTCGGCTTTTCAATGTATGCGTGCGGGGTTTCTGTGCCCCAAATGCGACAATTTTGCTTGTTTACTTACCCGCCAAGATCAAAATGAGCTTCATCTGAAAAGATGATTTTTTTTTGCCAAAATCGGCATCTTCTGTAAGACGATCGCAGGCCCACTTAGCGAAGCGGAAACGCATTGGATGGTCAGTTGGCTTCAACTCCTGAACCAATTGGACTTTGTATGACGTCATACCAAGGTCTTTATGCAAAATTCGCCTCATTGAAGTCTCCGAAATGTTCAATTGTTGAGAACGACGGTGAATTGATGTTGATGGCGCTTCACGTACACTTTCTGCCACAGCAGCAATATTCTCGGATGTAAGCACTGTTTTTGGCTTTTCACGCTTTGGTTTATCTATAAGGATGCCAGTTTCTTTCACTTTTTTCACAAGATAACGAACGTACGGAGCTGACGGTGCTTCTCTTCTTCTAAAATCCGTACGCAATTTTCGCACACATTCTGCAACATTACCATGATTTTCAAAGTAATGTCGCAATATTTTCCAGCGTTGTTCAAGCGTATACACAACCATATTCGTTCAGCGGAAGGATAAAACTAATTATCTATCAAATCAGACATGAGCTAAGTGTTACCATTCACGAAATAAGCACTAGTTGGAAAAAAAACGTTAGATGGCGGACCCTATATGCAGATGTATAGAAGACACGGTCCATTGTGGCAAAATGCGGTTCCATATTGCACAGTCCAGACCCTGCCATGCAGTATTTGTTTCTAGCGCTGCAAAATTCTGTGACTGGAATCTGGCTTGAGTTGTTTCTGGCCTCAAAGAATTCACATGTTGCCAGGTGGCACTTTTAAATTATAATCCCAATATATTCCTGCATATATTGACACAAACCTTTTCTTAGTCATATCTTCTCTCTCTCCCTTAAAATATGCTTTAAAATATGAATTATCAAAATATGAAAACTTATCTTAACATCAAGTCTCAATAGCTAATAATATGCTCAGAATATGCCGTTTAAAATTAGCAAAATATGCTGTAAAATGAATATAAATTTGCCAGAAATGTAACCGCCATTAAATTACAAGTGAAAAGAGCATAACGTAAGAATGATACAAATTTACAAGCACCTTAACATATGCTATGAAAATTGTAAAAACATGTTTATATACAACACTGACTGACACATACTTATGTATTTATGTATATGCACCCGTTTAAGTGGAGAGATAAAGTGGTTTTTAAAATAAACACTCAACAAAGATGTAAAAAGAAACAAAAAGTGTTGCAAAGAAGAAAAAAAATAAACGGGGAATATGAGCTTAAAAACAAACAACGCAAAAAAAGGATCTTAAAGGATAAATAAACTGTAGAGCATATTGTAACTCTTTATAATACATAATGAACATCATTATTGTCTTTATATGGCTGGTAGGGCCTTGTAAAGACAGGTTTTGTATAAGAAAATAAAAGAAGGAGAGAGAAAGACAGAGTATGTGACAGAGAGAGTGTGAGTTTTATTAAGGTCTGGTGACGCCATAAAATATGCTTTACAATCGCATAAAATGTTAAAGAGCAGCAGCAGAATGACAAAAAAAAAACGAAAACAAAATATGAAAATACAACGACAAAGACTTGCATTTTCCGTTTCCGTTTGGCAACGGTTTCCTTTACTATAAAAAACATTTAAAATTCGTAAGAAAAATAGAAATTTCTCCACAGTTAACAGTTGCAAAAGCAAGAGGCAACAAAAACTGTGTAAAACATTTAAAATGAACTAAAGGAACCAGGCCATGAATATATGACGTTTATAAGTAAAAAAAAGAAATCCTTTAAGGAAACATATTCATGTTGTTCGGATTGTATATGAAAAACAGGATTTTAAGGAGTTTTTTCTTCGTTGTTTTTGCATTCTAAAGAAAAAGAAAAGTGGCATTGAAAATGGGTTTTTTTTGGCGGCCTTCTTAACACTCAGCCAAAAACCTTACACGAAATATAAGAATTTATTTTTCCTACTTGGCCTGGCCTTAAATAAATCCCCGAAAAAAGTACCTTAGGAACTCTAAATAATAATGTGTAATAAAAAAAATAAAGAAACACTGTCCCAGACCCCTTAAAGTATGCCACAATATTACATGAACATGTTTTGTTTGTTTCTCTAGCGTATAAATTATTTCTTTTACAGCCTTTTATGCTGCTGCTGCTGTTGTTGTTGTTGAAAATAAATTTTTTTTGCTTTAAATTACAATGGACTTACCATACCATACCATACTGGGGGACATTTGTTTGTTTTTGCAGCAAAAAACAGTTGAAAAACAAAATGAAGAAAAGCCATAGCATTGCTTAGTAAATAATGGCCGTCTTAAGAAATCGTGATCTTTCGCCATTATAGATTCTTAAAACCCGAAGAAACAGAGCAAAAAAGAAATAATAGAGAGAAAGCATGTAAATACCTATACAATCCCTTTTAAATCCTAAACATAAAATACAGTTATTTCTTTTAATAACACCCAACCGTAAAGTATGCAATGATTTTTATGTTTCTTAACATCTTTTGAGGGATTACATGCATAATAAAGTAACAGAAAAAAGTAAATAAAACACATCTAATGCCAACATTATTGGCAAAGAAAAATCTATAAATAAAGTTTTTTCTTTTTTTTTTTTTTATAAAAAAAAATCCTTAAAGTAGGCAGCACAATTTTTCCGAAATTATACAAAAATATAAAGAAATTAAAGTCAATAAATAAGTTCTCTAAATCCAACATTATTGATAAAGAAATTTCTGTTAACAGTTTAAAAAATCCTTAAAGTAGGCAACACCATTTTTTTATATGTATTTTGAATTACTATTGCTTTCTTGAAAATATATTATAATTGAATGATTAAAGTCAGTAAACAAGTGCTCTAAAGCCAACATTATGGGCAAAGAAATTTCTGTTAACTGTTTAAAAAATCCTTAAAGTAGGCAACATTTATTTTTTGAGTATTTATTTCAATATAGAACAAATATTGACGTATAGACGTATATACTTAAGTTATTGGCAATAAAAAATCAATAAAAACTTTTTATTACAAAAATTTCCTTGAAGTAGGCAACAATTTTTTATATATTTTTCACTTCTTTTTCAAAAATTATACAGAAATTAAGTGATTGAAATCAATAAATAACTGATATTAGACCGAAAATATTGATAGAGGATAATCTGTAAACTGTTACTATGAAAAAAAAATCCCTAAATCAACTTAGCTTTCATAGGTCCTCTCTTGGGTTACATTGCGGCGTACCATTGTCAAATATTGCATTCAAATATCATGACGAAGTTGTTATTGTGAAGTATTGTTAGCTAACGTTGCAAGCTTCTTACGCGCATTCTACTCATCTAGAAATTTTCTAACTTTTTCTAAAATTGGACTCTAACGATGTCTTATTTCGAGGGCATTATCATCACTATATACGTGTTCTATACAGGTTATAGATTCCCTGGCACAATTAATGCTGAAAATATGGAACTGTCTTCCTATATTGAAGTAAATAAGTTAAGAATTCTTTAAAGAATTCGAGAATTTTTTAAAAATACAAAGTAAATTAAATAATTGCCTTGAAATATGCTACAATATTCAACCATTTATTAACAAAAACACACACTGAGCTTTGACAATCAACTTTTCCATGAGAACTTTTTGTCAATATTATAAATATTTTTTGTTAAAGCCTTAAAATATGCTTTAATTTATTTTTTCCATAACAAATTTTAATTTTATTTTAAAGCAATTAAAATTTCAAAAATATTTCACAATTTTTATTGTCACGTTTTGTATGATTTTTTTCTGAATACAATTCCTTTTCCAATAACTTTTTCTTTTGCCTATTTTAGGGCTGAGGACAATTTTATTTAATTAAATACCAAGCACCATATGTAATTTATATTCATCATAATAATTTATTATTCTATAATTTCCTTGTGCTTGAAATCGTTTTCTTTACTTTGCTTTATAAAGAAATTACGTGCCTACTTTTAGGCTTTGAATATATGTGTATCATTATGTGTGTGGGTGTAAGTGTAGGTGTTGTTGTAACAGAAAAATTACGTGCTAATTTTGTGTGATTTTTATTTCGGTTATAACGTCCATTACGAAAGCTGTAATGCCGGTGTTGTGATAAATGATCACGTTTTGCTGTGACTTGCCTGGCACCTTCTTGTTTGAATTATAGTTTGTTGCCTAATTTAAGGCTTTTGTGGCAAAGAGTTTCATTGAAGTTTTTGTGTTACTTTTTCTGTTGTTGTTTGTACGGTAGGTAGGCAATGCTTATAAGGGACGTGTTTATTGTAATATGTTAATAATTTCGTTTCAAGCAGGTAATTTAATAATAAAAAAACTTGCTATACAATAGCACTAATCTGAAATCTCTAAAGGATAACTTCTTTAATTGCTTTATAGTTACAAAGCAATTGTGATTTAATAGCAACAAAAATTACAAATCTAAACTAAAGAAATAAAATTACCAGGTAAACTGCCTAAAAGTATGCTTTACAATTTCGTAAATTGTTTATTTCTTTTATGAATCATATAAATTTAAATTTATTCTTTATGTTTGAGATTAATAAACCTAAATTTTTTGTATATTTAATAAGTTACGTCATTATCAGCTGTATGTAAAACAAGCAAAATTGTGCCGTCCTTTGGAAAAGTGATGCTTAAGGAAATGGCAAATAATTTTCAGTTAAAATTTTTATTTCATGATGAAATGCTTACATAAACAATTTATGCTTGAAGAAATTGAAAAAATTTAAAATTAAAATAAAAAAATTTAAAGCATACATTAAGGCAGGTCTCTAACCGCGATAAAGTTACAATGTAAACAAAGTCTTTTTAAATATTTAAAAAATTGTAAAGTAATAAGAAAATATGGCGAGGTTCAACTGTTGCTAAAATTATTTTGCAGAAAATACAGCATGTCTTAAGGCTCAGAAACATTTGTATGTAAAAATATTTTAAAAATTGAAATCAAAATTAAAAATTTAAACTTAAAATCCACCTAGAAGACAAACTAATTCGTATCTCTTGCCTTTAAACTCATAATTTTGCGTAAAACAATTTGCGAACAATAGAAAGCACCTAAAAGTACACTTTAAAAAATCAATTTCTATTTAAACTGCCTATAAATTCCTGGCAACTCTCTTTTTCTCTGCTTGATACAGATTTATAGTTTAAGGAAATCAAATTACTGTAGAGCAACAACATAAATTAAAAACAATTGCATACCCATAGGCTCTTACCACTCTTTTGCTTTTCACACTTATGCTGCAACACAAAAAAAAATTAAAAAGAAAAAAACAAGTTTTGTTCTCATGTTCATGTTCATATATGTATGTATGTATATGTATGTATGTATATGTATGTATGTGTAGTGAAAAAGTCATTTTTTAAACTGACACTTCTCCTCTGAGAAACCATTAACTAAAACCAGACATTGTAGCAAATATTTTCAGCCATAACTCTTTCATTTTTCCTATACTCATGGCACTCCATTATTGTTTCTCTATAGCATACCTAAAAGGCTGTTTTTAGCTTTAAAAGTCAACGTTAGTCCCTACATGGAGAAAAGCAATTGCTTGAGCTATGGTCACGCATGGAACGCATAATTCTTTAACAGTTACTGTATTTTTTTTCTCTACATTCTCTTCCTCTTTCCCTGTTTGCGATTTATTTTTTCCTCTCAGTTATAATGGCGTTCAAGTGTGACATAAAATTTCTTTCTATTAAAACAAAGAATGAAAATTTTTATTTCATTTAAAATAGGAATTAAGGAAATAAAACAACTTTTTAAGGGAATTTTTCATTTAAGAAAATATTTTTGTAAAGTATACTTTAGGGGGCTATAACATGGGGTAGGAAATTCATTAAATTATAAACACTTAAAATGATTAAACAGTGTCTTGGGTTAGTTTTTGGATAATAATTTAAGGCATTACACTTTAATAAAGATATACGAGGGGTGGTAGAAATATTTTAAATAAAAACCGCATATAAAATCACTTATTTTGTTGTATTAGGCATTTTTATTTACACCTCAATCCACTTTAAATCAAATTCACGTAAGCAATGAGGCTTCTTTCTACGAAATAATCAAAATTTGTCGTTTATGGCTCTAGAAGAGCTCAGACTTATTGGGGATAAGCCATTGCTTCTGGAAAAAATGACTGTTTGATTTGCTTTATGATCTGGAGGTATTATTTGGTTGTATTGTAGTCAAGTAGGGAGTGTATTGGCTTATTAGACGTCCAGTCAAGGTTCGAACCCAAGGTCTGACGTTTCCAAATAAGCAACATATAAAAAAAATATTCCTTCAGCGACTTCCTCTCAGCAGATTTCTGACAAAAACTATGAGAGTAAACGGAAAATTGTCATGAAAAGTTTCTCAAATAAAGCTGTCGTTAAAAGTCGCCGTAGTCTAGTAGGTAGTGTGTTGGCTTATTAGACGCAAAGCCAGGGTTCGAGCCCCAGGCCAGACATCAGAGACAAAATAAAAAAGTGTTTTTCGGGGACTTACTCTCAGCAGATTTCTGACAAAAACTCTGAGAGTAAATTGAAAATGCCATGAAAAGTTTCTCAAAAAATCTGTCGTTCGGAGTCGACTTTAAACCGTAGGTCCCTAGACTCATGTATAAAATTAACACACACAACAAAAATGGTCTGAGAAGCTAGGTCGTAATCCTGACTGAAGGGTTGTAATAACCAATTATGTATGTAAGTATGTATGGTGTTTGAAAATGACTGTGAAGAGGAATTACCATCTGGGTGGTCGTACGATAACCAAGTTTTTTTTGCCTGCAAATGAAGATTATGAACTGGTTTGATTAGAACGCTATCCTGGGTCACATAACACGATCAATATTGGCTTTACAGTAATCCTTCGATTTACGTCGCCTCGATTAACGTTGTTTCGATTTACGTCGTCAAATTTTTTGTTCCTTCTAACTTCAATTTGCGTCGTCATTCGATTTGCGTCGCCTTTTTTGGAACCAACTGCGACGTAAATCGAGGGATTACTGTATTTACTTAACGTTAGACCTTCTGAACATCAATATTTGCCAGGTTATGCCTGAGATACCCAACGAAATGTTATCAAACCCGATTGAAAACCATTTCAGAAGGATCGACTGCTTTAAGCAATCCAATGACACCCAATTCAGTGACAGACTTAACTTCTATTGTCTGTTGGTGAATGGTTGGCCTCTTTCCACAGTTGTTTTGGTATGGAATATGATGCTCTTGTTATAAAGAACTAAGTGGTTTGGATCCTCGCTTATAACGGGTGATTTTTTAGCTATTATCGTTTTGGCAACACTGTTTTAAACAGCTCACGCAAGTTTCGTGTTTTGTTTCACTGTCAAACGTCTTCAGTTTGGTCCATAATTTAACCATGAATCGTCTTACAAATGAACAACGCTTGCAAATCATTGAATTTTCTTATCAAAATGCATGGCTCTGATAAGAAAGTTCATCGGGCGCTTCTAGCATTTTATGGTCAGTTTAATCGACCCACTGAAGCGGCTATACGGGCTATTGTGACTAAATTTCGCATCAAATTTACATTGTTGGACATTAAACCACTAACACGCTTACGTAGAGTGCGAACTGAAGAAAATATCGCAGCTGTATCGGCCAGTGTTAATGATGACCATCAATTATCGATTTGTCGCCGTTCGCAGCAATTGGGCCTCTGTTACTCAACAACGTGAGTATACAAAATACAGCTGGTGTGAGAATTGAAGATGAACGACCTACCGCAACGCAGAATTTTTGGTGAATGGACTCTTGGAAAGTTGGCCAAAGATCCACTTCTTTATCAAAAAATTGTGTTCAGGGACGAAGCTCATTTTTGGCTCAATGGATACGTAAATATGCAGAATTGTCGATTTTGGAGTGAAGATCAGCCAGAAGCATTGCAAAAGCTACCAATGCATCCAGAAAAAGTCACAGTTTGGTGCGGTTTATGGGCTAGTGGCATCATTGGACCGTACTTCTTCAAAGATGTTGCGAATCGTAACGTAACTGTGAATGGTGAGCGCTACCGTGAGATGATATCCAACTTTTTTTTGCCCAAAATGCAAGAGCTTGACTTGCATGACATGTGGTTTCAACAAGACGTTGCCACATGCCACACAGCACGCATAACAATGGACTTATTGAGAGGTGAGTTCGGTGAAAATTTTATTTCACGTTCGAGACCGTTCAATTGGCCGTCTAGATCGTGAGATATAAGGCCTTTAGACTATTTTTTGTGGGGCAATGTTAAAGCTCATCTCTATACAGACAAGCCCGCTTCAATTGACGCATTGGAAGACAACATTGAAGCATTTATTCTTGAGATACCGGCCGAAATGTTGGAAAGAGTATGCCATAGTTGGACTAAGCGGATGGACCATTTGAGGCGCAGTCGCGATCAACATTTGCATGAAATAATCTTCAAACATTAAGTTATATGGACCGTACTATCGATTCAAATAAAGATTTCATATATTTTTCTGAATTTAATGTTTTTTTTTCTGAAAATCTTTCCTATAGTTCTTAAAAAATCACCAAATATTCGAAAGATTGATTGTTTCTGTAGGGTTGCATAAACATTTCTTGGTTATTTTTATTTCCTCAAGTCTGGTGGTTGGAGTTTCTTTTTTTTGATTTCCATTCTTCTGTTTTTTCTCTCTTTTAATTAGACCCCAGCTGCATAATCCTAAACCCTTTTTATTCATATATTTTACACGTGTTGTATGCTTAAATATTAATTTTAATTATTCTTGTTGATTTTGTATTAAACCGTCATTCATACTGCTCATATGAAGAAGGCTTTGAAATATTTATGCCATTAATATTAACAGTGCCTTAAAGTAGGCAACATTAAACAAAAAAGCATGCAAATATTAAATTTCATAGACATTCAAGACACTGAGCCAGCCATGGCTGGCCATGCTTGTGTAAATCTTTAACGTCGAGTTATGTAAACAAAACATCAATTTGAAGAGACCAGAAAGCAATAAACATAAAATACAACAAGGAATACTATTTAGAAAGCAACAAAGAGAGAGAGACTGAGTTGTAATAAAGCAAAACACTCTTCACACATAAATAAAGTAAATAACACTCGTAGAGAGATGGATAGTCCAAGAAATGCTAAAGAATTTGCCATGCAGTTATTGAAGCATAACAAATGGCAACTAAAGATAAATATAAAATTGTCTCTCTCTCTCTCTCTCTTGGTCTCTCTCTTTCGCTCTCTTTGCTTTTGCTTTAGTAATATTTAAGGTTTAAGTGTTATTTTCCATTACATAAAACAAGAATCACTTACACTTACACTTACATTTACTCTCTAACAGATTGAGATTGTTGTTGTTATTGTTGTTTATTTATATGATTTAATTTTTTCTGCTCTCTCTCTGTCTTTTAAGGAAGTATTTACTTACACTTAAATGAATGCTACAACACACACATATACACACACGCAACTGCGTGTAACAATTCCTAGGTTTTTATGTGGGAGATCATGTTCAGTAGGGGATTTAGAAGAGTATGAGTCTTTAATTTCCGTTACTGTGTGTTACTTGCTTTGTTTATTTTTTATTTATTTTTGTTGTTGTCTTTTATGTTGTATTTTTTTTGTTTGTTTACAATTCGTTTTTCATTACGGTTTTATTTCCTATATATGACTGTGTATTTGCCAAAAAACAACCGGATATACAGTAAAGGCCAGATAAATAGTGTGTGCATATAAAAAATTGAATATCTCAACGATTATTAAAGATTTTTTAAAATTTTTTTTCACAGAATTATAAAGAAAAATTTAATACGTTTATATTGATTGTTTGGCGTTCGGTTGCAGACTTTTGGTAGATGGTTCTAGAATATAGCATCTTCGATAATATTAATTGCATTACGCTAGGTGTCCCGATGGCCTAGTAGGTAGCGTGCTAAGTGTCAAGGGCGGGGGTCAATTCCCACCAGAGACCCTGAATATTTTGTGATTATCGGATGGTGGAAAACTAACTACAAAGGGTCCGCCAAATAACTTTTTTTTTTGAAAATGCTTTAAAAAAAACTACTGAATATTTTCTCAAATTTCTTTTTTTTATTTGAAAGTACAATCCTTCCGATTAATAATGGAAAATAATTTCATTCAAATGGCTACCTCGGCTGGCCATGCAGTAGCCTACACGATCGGTCTAATTTTTAAGCACATTATCGATTGTGTGCAGCTGTATTTCACCAATGGCTTCACGAATATTGTCCTTTAAAGCGTCAATTGTCTCTTCGGCGTAACACTTATCTTTGACGGCACACCACAAATAATAGTCCAACGGTGTCAAATCGCAGCTCCGAGGTGGCCAGACGACATCAGCTCTGCGGCTGATAATGCGATCTTCAAAAACAGGGCGTATCGAGTGTAGCTTCGGCTGTGTGGCACGTAGCGCCGTCCTATTGAAACCACTCTTTATATTTCACCACTTTATATTTCAATTTGTTTTGACCTCTGAGAAGGCCTGTAAAACGCAATTGGATCAGCTTGAGACTAAGACGACTACATTTATAATAGGCGTAGCATAGGACCACAACAATTGTATTCCAAACATCGCTAATAAATTACTTCACGATTTTTGAATTCACTTGAGCCTACGTTTATCTCGGCGCCTTCAGACTCCATTTTCTGTCATTTTTCCCACCTTCTCAGCGAGTTACCTATTTTTTCAATCTCTGCTCAGATTAGTCTTCTTCAAGAATGAAGCCATTCGCAATATTACAGTGCATGCAGCAAGGTATCGTGCGATGAATTCATGCTGTCTCTTACCTACAGGACAATCCAGCTACAATTCCAAGCCTCCAAAGTCTACATTACAGCTGACATTGGTAAGATATCGGCCGGAAAATTATGTTAAAATTTTAGCTCAGAGATGGAACACCAATGTATGTCCTTGCCGTGGGTTAGGTTAGGTTAGGTTAGAGGACGTGTACTTGTCAATTAAGACAAGTACAGTATCTGGAGGTTGAATTGACCCATTGTACAACGTCCTAGTTTCTCATACCACTTATGTTGTGTTTGTTAAATTTTATACATGAGTGGTGGGACCTACAGTTTAAAGTCGACTCCGAACGACAGATTTTTGAGAAACTTTTCATGGCAATTTTCCATTTACTCTCAGAGTTTTTGCCACAAATCTGCTGAGGGGAAGTCGCCGAAGAAATACTTTTTGTATTTTGTCTTGATGTCTGGCCTGTGGCTCGAACACTGGCTTTACGTCTAATAAGCCAACCCACTACCTACTAGACTACGGCTACTGCCGTGGGTTCAAATAAATGAATTTTAATACCCCACTATTTTTAAAGTAAAACCCTTAATACAAAACAATTGTTTAGGGCTTATTATTTTGCCCTCTACTGTATCTTTCTTTGAAGTGCCATAGCTTTTGTCTTTGTGTTATGTTTGCTATTTTAATTGCTGTGTTAAGGAAGTTTATTGTAGCTTTATTATAGGATTTTTTTTAATTTTTTTCTTCTGCTTTTCTTTTCGGCACATGATATAAAGGAAAAGGGAGTATGGTTCTGCAGAAACCAATAATAAAGTGAAGGAATCAAGAAAAAAAATCCACAAAATAAAATCAAATTTAAAACGAGGGTTGCTTGAAAAAGTGATACAAGAAATAAAAAAAAAAATCTAAAAAAGCAATTCAATCACATGGTTACACATGGTCTTTCAAGTTCGGTTTTCTTATTCTATTTCTGTCAAGTGTTAGTTAGAAATCATTAAACTTACTGATAAGAGTCCAATTTTATTGGAAAACCGTGTAAATAAAACTTTAAAATCTCCTAACAAACCTCAATTTTTCAAGATTTTGGATCTTGTTGTCGGTACAATTGATTCCCTAAGAAGACTCAATGCTTAGAATTCTACTTTCTTCCATAGACCACGTTTTTTTTTGTTTTTTTATTTTTTTGAAATGTCATACAATTTATTACATTTCAAATTGAATTTTTGTTCAATTCCTCTGTTTTTATTTTTTTTATTTTACTCAAGTGCCAGCAAAAAAAAAAAAGAAAAATGGAAGGGGAAGAAAGCCAACCATAAGGGGTACTTTAAACTCAAATCTAAATGACAATCTTTAGCAGAAAAATAAAATTTAATTATGTATTAAGACACCTCATAAAATACATGAAGTGAGCCTTAAAGTAGGCAGTAAATATAGTATTTAAAATAAATAAATGAACAGATTACTTACGGTCATAAAGTTTGGAATTTTTCTTTCTTGCTTTCGTTTAACAAATCAAGAGATTCTGAAAAAAATAAAATAAAAAAGAAATAAAATTAAATTTTAAATTAGAAAATGGAATTAAAAAGAATATAAAAACAATTTTTTTTTCAAAGCATAAATTTAGGCTTAACAGATATTTATTTTTTTTTTCAATAAAAAAAATGTATAATCAACACTAGAAAATGTTATGTGTAGGCTTAAGTGATACAAAATTTTTCCTATTTTTGAAATTCCTACACACAGCATGCATGAGAGTAGTAGGCATCCTCTGGGTGTGGGTCATATTAAAAGAAAAAGTTAGGTTGAGACAAAAAGACTGATACACATAGCAAGGCCATATATAATACCTATGACAACAGTCTTAAGGTCATGTTAAAATGGCTACATCTTCTCTCTCTCTCTCCAACGCCCTCTCTATCTGCCTCCCTCTCCCTCTCCCTCTTCCTCTCCCTCTCTCTAACTCCCTCTCTCTAACTCCCTCTTTCTCTAACTCCTTCCCTCTCTACCTCTCACTCTCTCTCTAACTCCCTCTCTCTCTCTAACTCCCTCTCTCTCTAACTCCCTCTCTCTCTAACTCCCTCTCTCTCTAACTCCCTCTCTCTCTAACTCCCTCTCTCTCTCTCTCTTCCCCTCTGCATGAAGTAAAGTAGGTCTCTAATAGAACATGAAGTCTGGATTTAGTCGATACCATATTGCCTAAAATAGTATGTCCTGTGGTTGTATTCTATTTGAGATAGGGCCTGCACTAAGCCTCATCCCGAAGACATAACCTATTGAGATAATATCTCAGGTAGTAATGTCTCAATATAAAGCCCTTTACCCAGCTTGCTCTGACAGGTAACAGGATATGGAGGCAGTACTTCTACTTGCCTCTAGTTCTCTCCTGTTCTTGTCGTACTTAAGAGAATTTTTTATATAATGTTGCATACTTTTGGGTGCCATTAATAGTTAATATTTTTATAATTTAAAAAATAAAAAGCGGAATTATTTTGTAACCCATTTAAGAAACATTTTATGTGATAAAATTGTATTTTTTTTGGAAATTTTTTAAAAAAATGTACAGCCTATTTTTAGGCAATTAAAAAGATAAGTGTATTGCCAAATCAACTTTTAATAGGCATTTAACTTATCTATAACTTTATAAATGTAATTGCTAAAAAATCTACAGCATACTTTAAGGAGTTTGAACATTAAACTTCAATTTATTTTATTGGTAGACACATTATAAGTGAAAATGATTTTTATTTGTCAATTGCATTGCATTTCTTTTGATTTTAAATTTCTTTTTTTGAAATGACAGAATAAAAAGAAAATTCTTCCAAAAATTGTTGTGGTTTTTTTTCTAAAACCATTTAAAAAGAAATGCTAGGAGAGTAGGGAAAAAATCAGAGTTTTTTGAAAACTCCTGATGAAATGGAAAAATTCCTTTTAAAAACCACTTTATGCAGCATCTATGTTTGAATTTAGTTTTAAAGAAAAACAATTTCTCTTCTTCTCTGTCTCTCCCCTTGCAAACATTTTTTAAAAACTTTGGCAAACATTTTCCAAAGCTGAGATTTGTAAACTCTATGCTCTCAGCTCTGTGCTGTGTGCTGAATGCCATGTGTTATGTTTTTCCATTTCATTGTGTTTTAAAGGCAAATAACTTTAGAGTTCTAGAAAATCTCTTTCGAGTTTATTTTTCTTTTTCTATTCCTGGTTAGATAGTTGGTTGGTTGGTTGGTTGATAATGCATTACATACATTTCCTTTCTGTAAGGATCTCACTCTCACTCTCCCCCTCTTATTATCTTTGTACATCTAAAAGTGGTTTTTGTGTCATACAAGAGTTCTACAAATGTTGGTTGGTTGGTCGAGTGCTTTACTTGTGACTCTAGTCTCTCAAATGTACGTATTTCAACTGACTTTTTTTCATTTTCGATTTTTTCTTTCTTTTTCATTCGTTCATAATCATGTCAATGACAAGTTGTTTGTCAATTCTTTGTATTACATTTGTTTAAATATTTTTAACTTTTATTTAAAGTTCCATTCAAGTGGTAAATGGAAAGTTCAATGTGTTCTCCGTTTGAAGAAGAAACCTGTCAATATTCGTATTGGGGGAGGGTAGGTAGTCAATGTTAGAAAAGTTTTAACAGTACTTTACGCTTGTCTCGTTTATAACAAGTAAAGTTTTTTCTTTTTTTTGTTGTATTAAATATATGCTGGCGGTAAAGTTTCTGACAGTAAATGCTTTTTAAAGTTAAATAAAGTTAAATTTTAAAATTAAAAAACAGCCTAAAAGTATGTGCACAATTTAAGAACGAATTTCAGCTCCTAAAAGTATGCGTGTTTTTTTAATTATTGCATGGATTTTAAAGAACTGGCAAAACCCAATACGAAGAATACAAATATAGTCACAGAAATATTTTTACAATCCTGTTTAAGGATTTGATTGATCCGATTGGTATTCAGGTCAGACCAATGAAAGAAGTTCTTCCTTTGACGGCGGTGTCCAACAAATACATCTGCTCTGTGGACAATTTAACTTAGGCCAGACGGATACCAATTTTCGATATTTTGGTATTCCATTGGTATTCTGTGGTTTTGTGGTTCTTTAGAAAGTACTATACAATCCCTTCGGGTCTCTTTGTACCTCCACCCATATGAAATCGACACAAAATTACCTGGAAAGACAGCCTAGTTAGTCGCAGCAGTTTCCAACCAGTATAGACGAAAGGATGAAGGATGAAGTCGCCGTGGTCTAGTAGGTAGTGTGTTTGCTTATTAGACGAAAAGCCAGGGTTCGAGCCCGAGGCCAGATATCAAAACAAAATACAAAAAGTATTTCTTCGGCGACTTCCTCTCAGCAGATTTCTGACAAAAACTCTGAGAGTAAACGGAAAATTGCCATGAAAAGTTTCTCAAAAGTCTGCCGTTCGGAGTCGACTTTAAATTGGAGGTCCCGCCACTCATGTATAAAATTAACACACACAACATAAGTGGTGTGAAAAATTAGGTCGTAATCCTGACTGAAGGGTTATAATGACCAATTATGTATGTATGTCGTATGTATGCAGAGGGACACCAATTCTCGGTATTTTAGTATTCCATTGGTATTCTGTGGTTATTTAGAAAGTACTACACCATCCCTTCGGGTCTCTTTATACCTCTACCCAAATGAAATCGACACAAAACTGCCTGGAAAGTCCGTCTAGTTAGTCGTGGCAGTTTCCAACCAGTATAGACGTAAGGATTGTACTTCAAAGGGATATAAATGCCGATTTCAGCCAATTTTTTAAAAAATAAGCTAAGGAATGTTAGCACCTCGTAATCTGTCTGATAGTCTTTTAACCCAATTTATTCTCGACAAACTTTTATTTCTAAAAACAATTCACTTTCTGCAATACTTGAACAGTAAGAATTGTTTCAGCATGCATTTTAACTTCCTTAATATTTTTTCATCCAAAAAGTATGCTTCAATCTTTAGAAAAATGTTCATTTAGTTCATCTTGTGCTCATAAACGTTTCATTTTTAGAATTTTTAATGACTGTTAGAAGTATAAATACTTCCTAAGGCATTTTTAAATCTTTTTGTATTATTACTTTACAAATGCTGCCATTAAGCATGCTTTACTTTTAACTGGAGTTCCAATTTCAATTGGCACACATAAATATTTTTCTTAAGCTTTAAACACATGCTTGTTTTCAATGTATAGTTTTGCAGCATTTGACATATTTGCAACACAGTTTGCTAACCGATTTTAGGTTAAATGCCGTTAAAAAACTAAAAATTATGATACATTTTTATTTTCCTATATTTCGCCTATAAGTAGGCCATATTATTTGAAAAGTTTCAATAGTAGAAATCCCACTTTTTCTTAACACATTCACTATTTGTTTTCTCTTCAAACATAAGTGAACGAATTTTTAGTCTAAATTTCTAAAAAGCCTAAAAGTATGCTACAAATATTTAACACTCAAATAGAGACTTAAAAATGGATTGAGAAACATCTTAATTATAACTGTCGCAAACACTGAAGAAATACTAGAAAAAAACACTACAGCCTGGAAATATGCCCTTAAACAATTCTATTCTAAACTAATATTTTGCAATGAATTGTGTTTGTTGTTAGCCTTTAAAATACTACTTTAATCTAAGCTTTATTAAAACATTTCATGTTTTACGCTTTTTTTTAATTTGTTAAATTTTTATTTCACAATTTGTCCACCACCACCACCTAAATGTATGCTTCATTAGAAACAAAACACAAAATGTTGATGAATTTCCAAACTAAAACACAAATTGCAACTGACACATTTGCATAACGATTTTAAATGAAAATTTCATTTTGATTTAAAAAAAATTGCTTTTTCTTTTAGCCATTCTATGCTAGAGCTGTCAATCAAAATTTATTATATATAACAATGCCTAAATGTATGCAAAACTTAAGCGATATTTTAATAGATAACAAAACGGTTTTAATGAAAACGTTTAGTATTCCACAGGTTCGGTTTTATTTTAGGAAAAATGTATTGGTTTAGTGGCTTTCGAGTTTAAATCTGGGGAAATATTTAAATTTTCGATTTAAAAGCCTTAAAATATGCAATGAACTTTAAGTAATTTTAAAGCTTTAATGAAAGTGTTTTAAATGAGAGAGCGAGAGGTTTAAATAAGAGATAAAACTGACTGATGTTTTGGAAGTGTAAGTCAGATTTGGATTGTGAGCTTCATTTCAGAATGATTCTGTTTGCAACATGGTCAGAACATTTCAGAAGACATTTGATGGCGATATTGTGGAGGATTCGAATAATTTTAATCGGTACTATATACTGCTCCATTTAATTGGAGACTATTGACTATCTTTCTAATAAAATAAGAATATTACCAAGCCTCTCTATTAAGCAGCTTTCCGTTAGGGCAGAGATCACTTAATAAATATGAAGCCAGAAGGGAAAATTAGCGAATTTCGTTCGCTTTGGCTTAAGATTCCGCTAGGTCAACCTAGCGATTGAATTCGTGTTCTCTTTTACCCAATATGAATTGATTAAGAAGAATTTTGCCTTACATCCAACCTAACTATGGCCAAGGCGATCCCTGCTCGCAGATCACATGTGAAAACTTCGAGTAAGGTACACGTTACCAACAGTGTAACCGCAACACAATTTCTGTTAAAAGTTTTCTTGAAAATTTCTTTTAGTGTGACTACATACTGCTGTATCATATAATTCCAAATATAAAGTGAAGCTCCTAAAAATATGCTGTTAAAAGTTGTATTATATAATGCCATATTTAAAGTGAAGCTCCTAAAAGTATGCTGTTAAAAGTTCTATTTCAATTTTTTTTTTATATACAACAGTTTAAACTTTATTCTGCTGGAATTCTAATTTCTTTCCCACTTGCTTTTAAACAAAATTTAATTATTTTGCTGTACTTGATGTCCCTAAATGAGGCCTACTTTAGGGCAAAATTTTTATACAATATTTTTCCCCAAAGCTTAAATGCTAGTTTAGTTGGATAGTTCTGAAAAATTCTCCCCAAAACTTTTTGCCACACTTAAGACTAATTGCCGCTTTCCGTTCTGTTATTTAATATGTTTTATTGTTCAGGCCAAAACTTTATGCTTCAAATCTTCTTTATTTTGAGTTTATTTTATGCCTTAAAACTCTCCAAGGTCCAGTTAAACTTTACTTTTAAAGTGCGGGTGTGAGTGTTAAATTCAATTAAAAATTAACATTTCGCTCGTAGTTTTAACTTTTATTTGTCTTCCTTGCTACTATTTTTTTCTTTTACAGTATAGTTACATTTTCATTTTTCTTAAGGAGCATACTTTTAGGAGTTTTTTATTTTTTTCTCCATTTCCTTGGAAATGAAATGAATAAATGAAAGAAGTTATTAGTTGGCTCCTTTAGTTATTAAAATCATTATGCCATCACATTATTTTTTTTGCTCCTCTCTTTTTCTTTTATTTATTTAAGCCTGGAATTATGCAAATAATTATGAAATGAAAAATTTTTATGGAAGTTTTTTTGCAGGGCTTTTTTTTTAAAAGATTTCTCCTTTTTATTGCCTGGGAAAGCTTATAAAACATAATTAGAATTGGGTCATTAAAACAAATTGTGTATAATGGGAGCGGTGATGGGGGGGGTGACAAAGGAGTTGGTATTAGAAGAGCTGCTCGAGAGCAAATCAAGCATAAAGTCTTTATTAATTACTTGCTTCCGAACACAAAAACATTGCAGGAGAGCATGAAAACTGAAGGAAAAAACTGAGAAATTTTAATTAATTTTATATCATTAGGGGGGGGAGGGGTGTAAGAATTTGTGTCCAAAGAAGAGAAGTACAAAACATGTATTGATTGCCTATAAACAGGATCAATGGAAAGGCTAGAGGAAATATAAAATTTTCTAAATTGCAGGAAGAACTTTAAATATGATTAGCACAGCAGCATATGCTGGCCCTCAAATGAAAATATATTAGGTTCGGGGATAACTTCCCAGTATCCTCATTCAGAGACCAGAAGCGTTCCATTGCGCTTACCTTCATAACTGAGGGTTAAACCAAACAAAATCTATGTTAATCAGTACTTAGCACCAGAAGGGACAGACTTCCTGTGCCTAAAGGGAAGTTATCTAAAGGAAACGGGGGGAGAAGTCGCCGTGATCTAGTAGGTAGTGATTTAGCTTATTAGCCGAGAGTAAAAAAGTGAAAAGAAAAAGACAGGGAGGGAAACAACTTCATCTTGCTACTCAGCTAACTTTCTCAGCTAACTTTCGAAGACTAACTCACCCTTGAAGAAAACCTAGCCAAAAATTCAGGGCAGAGGCATAGACTGTTTTCAACAGACTGCTATTCCTCTATGTTACTACAAATTCTGTAGAAAAAAGTAGTGCTCCTGTACCAAATACTGACTCTTGCTTTCAAAGCGCAATGCCCCTTAAAAATTTTCATCAAAATTTTTTCAAATTCCTTAAGGTTCAGAATCCATTCCATTCTGCAATGTAAGTTGGGCCGGAGGTGGGTAATTTCGAAAGACACTATTGTTCCAACAAAAGAGTGTACGATTCATCATCACTGATGCCTACGTACTACACCCACGCCCTATATTTTTCAACCACTCTCCCCCGCGGGACTGCCGTAAGGTATTACACCGTGGAGGGGCTGGTTAGCTTTAAAGCTTTGTTACACTAAATCGCCTTCGTTCCTCCAACATTCGGAGTTCCAGTATAACTTCAGCCATTCTCTGGCTGTATTGGCTCCATGGAAAAGATTCTACGATATCCCCTGGTCTTCCACAAAGAGTCCACTTTCAGTTGTAGTATGTAGTGTGTGTTGGCTTATTAGACGACAACATGTCTAGTAGGCAGTGTTTATTGAACGAGATCTCGTGGTTCAAGCCCCTGCATATACGTCTGGAACAAAACAAGGTAAGAAGGTTATTTATTTTACCGATTTCTTCTATCAGCAGTCTTCTAGCGAATACCTGGGTAGTAAAGTAAAATTACCACGAAGAATTACTCAAATATACTGTTCGGAGTAGACATTACACTCTAGGTCCCGCTACTCCAAACTTAACATACATAACATCGTTGATGCAAGAAGCTAAGTTGTAATCCGAGCTAAAGGGTTGTATAGACAAAGTAAGCCTTGTTTGAGACTTTTAAAATGTTAGAAAACTAAAAATCCTTTATTTTCATCGTTGCCTACTTAAAGGGGGTTTGCTTATGAATTTTTAAATTTTCTTAAAAATAGAAAATCTTGTAAAATATGCGTAAGTCTAGCTCTTCTGTTTAAAAACTTTTAGGCATAAAACATTTCAAAAAACCATTGCATACTTAAAGGCAATTTCTCTTTAACAATTCTTGAACGTGTTATTTTCAAAGCAATCTTAAAAAGTGGGCTTAAAAATTAAAAAATTTGTTTCTTAAAACAAAAATAGAAAACTCAAGTATTAAGCCGGGTGTGTCTTATAAAATTTCATTTTACAAACCAAGCTGATGGTTTGTAGCCCTTGTTTTTAATAACTTTTATTAACATTGTCAGTAGGCAAAAAACAAGAGGAAAAAATGGAAAAAAAATTTCAAACAAATTACTTGCACTTGGCCAAAAGGAAATACAATAAAAATCCTTTATTTAAGCGGACACTTCTCTTCCTTTTTCATTTTTAAAGGAAAACTGCAAAGAAAAATTATTAAAAGCCTTGGCAAGTGCTGGGAGTAAAACGTATAAAATAAATGAAAACAGATGGATGGACAAATAAATGAATGGTTGACTGCTGGGCTGGCTAGCTGGCTGGCTGGCTGGACAGTAAAACCCATTAACTTTTTAACTTATAACTTGTCTTTCTTTAAGCGTTTGCGTTACGAAGATATTTTCTGTTTTTTTTAACATCCTTTATGAGATTTCTTTGCCCAAAATAACAACACAGATGAAGATTTATGAAAAACAATTAATTTAATGAAAAGCAACGAGCCTTTAAAATGACATCACAGGGTTATTTCAAAAATTACAACAAAAAAAATAATTTAAAGAACTTACGGAAAATGTAAAGAAAATTTCAGTGTTATTTTGTACGATTTGCGGAAAATGTGATAAAAATTTAAGCGAGTTTTTATAGAATTTGCGGAAATTGAAACCAAAAAATTCGAAAAAGAGATTTTTCGAGTGTTTTAACCATAAAAAGTGATTTTTCTTGCAGTAATTTATTAAAAATAAAAATAATGGCCGCCCTTTAATAGAAATTAAAAAAAGTTTTTTAAAAATTAAAAAGAAAAAAATTGTGAAATACCTTGAATTCAAAATCACTAACGTAAGGAAACTACTCAACATAAAAAATGTTGCCCTCGCCTTTACTTTTGCCAAAATGTGTGATGATGAGGATGAGGCCGCCGCTGAAAGTCTGTGTTCCAATGCTGATAAGTTACTAAATGGTGAACAACCACTAGCAACAAAAGAAAATAATAATTTTACTGAAATTAACCAACAAAACTTGAATAACAGTCCTTTGAAATCGTCCCTCTATGACTGGGATTCGCCCAGCTCATTTACGGGCACTGTTAAACGGCGGCCGTACACAATAGCCCATTTTGAAAGCCGGTCATTAGAAAACAAACAAAAGAAAGGCGTCACAAACAACAATAATAATGCAAACGGCCAAAAGCAAAACAACAGCCATAAGAAACATTTAAAAACATCACCTAAAAGGCGGCAAACAATTCATAACCTCAACACGCTCGCATCATCCTCCGATAACCCGGCAAATATGCAAAAGTCATCATCACGTTCCGGCAGCAACAGTAAAGAGAAACCATCAAAGCTACGTCTCAATAAAACCTCAGATCGTAATGCCAATTCTACCTCAAATTCACCCACCTCCACCTCATGCTACAATACTGCAAACCAAGCCCATGGAGGCACTATACGCAAGACAACATCTTCAAATAAACGCTCAAAATACTCGTCTTGTGAAAATAATGCCACCACCGTGGTGTGTCATGCTGCCGGATCTCATATGTATCAGGATGAAAATTATATGGAATTTGAATTTTTCTCCCGGGAGATACCCAATAGGCAAATGCCTCAATTTACCGAGTTGTTTAGAGATTTTCCCGTAAGCTATGAAACCACCACCTTGGCCTTACAGTCGTCATCGTCTACATTGCCCGCCAAGACTTTGCCTTATAGAGAGCCCGCACCGCCTACACCTCCTCCTTTGTCGCAGTTACCTTCACGTAATCTAAGACTTAATGAGAACACGCAATCCTGTCCCTCTACCCCGTTTAGAGGCAAAGTAGTATTAAGTAAAAAGGAGCGCAAGGAACTAAGTAAACTGAATAAATTGCAGGACACCAACTGTTCGAATTCTGCCTCCAATATAAGAGGTTTGGATGCCTGCGATTCGCCTCAAGCCAGTAATCATGGCAGTCCTTATAAGGGCCGTGTAACAGAATTGAAGAACTGTATAGCACGCATAAACTCCAAGGGTCTTTTCGCCTCTTTACATAGGCACACGCAAAAGAACTTGAACTCCCAAAACTCGGCACCAGAAGAACCTACAACTTCTTCTTCCTCCAATGAAATTTCACCGCCACCACCAGCACCAGATTGCAGTCCTCCCGGGTCTAATGCCTCCAATAATAATGACAGTGACTATACGGAGAAACTTAAGAATCTGCCTGTACGCCCCCGAAAGGCCCATACCTCGCATATGGACAATTATTGTCTATTCGATCCCTTGGATTTCGTAAATGAAAAGCAAGCGAGAAGAAGGACCCACGATTCGCTCAACATGGAAATACCTCTGCCACAACAGCAACAGGGTTTACGTGATCCTTTGTTTAGCTCACGGCAAAATCTAGACTTTGCCGAAGAGGACTTAATACCCGAAGTGATATATGATGAGGAAACTGTGGCCGAACCCCTGGAGGATGAAGAGGAATTGGCGGCAGACCAAGAGAAACCTAATTTTGATCATCATAACTATTTTGTTATAGATCCGGAAGACTTTGAAGAAGAGCCCGCTAATGTGGACATTGGCATACCGAATCCCTATACCAATGATCAACTGGTGCAAGCGAATTTAATAAACAATTCGGAAGAAGATCAGCAGCATACCTATGCCAACAATCCTAATGAATTCAGAAACTCTCGTTCTTTGGAGAAACTTTTAAATGCTTTCGAATCTGCGCCATCGATGACCAACAGCCAGGAGAGTAAAGACACCAATACCACGCACTCCTGCACCACTACTACCTCCACTGCCTTGGTAGAATCATCGTCTTCTACCAATTCGAATACTTCCTCAACATCGAATACATCTTCGCAAACGACTTTACAACGCACCAAAAAACGTTTAACGTTCCTTAATCTGTCGCCCTTTCGTTCGAGTAAAACTGATAAAACCGCGGATAAATCTACCAAAAACTCCGCCAGCACGCAGCCCAAACAAGAGAGGGCCATGTCGGAATTGGTCACCTCTGAGCATATGTTTCATTTGCAGCGTATGCTCTTAAGTGCCGATAATGTTTTGAATGATACACGTCCTATTAATGAACATATCGAATTGAATTATGTTCTGTTTAATCCGGGGCCCGTGCCCAGTCGTAATGTCCAATATAAAATACGTAAACCGCGACCATTGTCTACGCACAGTGATGCGGACAGTGGGTTCTTAAGTCCCTGTTCGCCCGATGAGTTTTCAGCAATGAAATTCAATCCTGCGTTGTTGGTGTTGCAGCAGTGTGATAGTGTTCAAGGATATATAGAGGTGAGTGACCCTACATGTATTAATTCATTATTTACAGAGTTGCCAGATGTTTAAAATAACAATTGAATTTTTTAAAATTATGTATCCCTACCTACCGATGATATTTCGTTAAAATCAGGCTTATAAGCTAGATTTTAAGCTTATTTAAATCGACCCAATTAAGGCGATTCCCTTCGCTGAATATCCCCTGGGTTAGATAGCAATAATTCCTTAAATATAAATCCTTATCACCCCAATTTTAGAAGCCCATACTTTTATTTCCCTTGCCTGGTTTAAGTTTCGTTAATGAAGTTTCTTTTTAAGCTAAGCAGATTACGTAAGCAGTATACCAACTAAAGAAATACGCTTCGCGTCCTAAAAACCTCAAGTCCACATTTTAGTTTTGAAGCTACATCTTCTGCAAAGCCAACCGCTAAATTAGGCCCATGGAATAAACGTGGAATGAATCAGATTAAGAAATTGCCGTAGTCTGGTAGGTAGTAAATTGGTTTATAAGACGGGAGTCCGTGGTTCAAAACCCAGCTTAGACATCTCGAAACGAAACTGGATATGAAAAAACATTTCTTGCGGAGAACGTCCTCTTAAAAGTCGTCTCTAAACGGGAATAAAATTTCCATGAAAAGCTTCTCAAAATAAATCTATCGTTCGAAATCGACTTTCATCTATAGGGTCTCGCCCCTCATGTATAAAATTAACACTCACAACAAGGGTGGTGTCAGAGGCCAGATTGGAAGCCTCACTAAAGGGTTGGAATGACCAATTATGTTAGTTAAGTAGGTAAGTGATTAGAAAGTATAGGCCAGTTTTACTGTTAATGCAGCATTTGAAGCCTATTGTTCTTCTTCTTCAACATTCTGCTATCATGGGGCCTCCAGTTAATTGTGAGTGATATCCCCTGGTGGCCATACGAGTGGCGAGTGCATTGACACTTATTTTTCCGTGTTTATCTGGTCAGAAAACTTGTAAGATCTTTTGTCTTGGGCCGGAGGTGGGTATCTTCGAAGGACACTATTGTTACAACAAAAGAGTGTACGATTCACCATCACTGATGCCTATGTACTACATCCACCCCCTATATTCTTCAATCAATCTCCCCCGTGGGACTGCCGTAAGTTATTACACCGCGGAAGGGCTGGTTAGCTTTAAAACTTTGTCACATTAAATCAAATTTCGCCTTTGTGCCTCCAACCTTCGAAGTTCCAGTATAACTTCAGCTATTCTCTGGCTTTATTGGCTTCATGAAATCCCAGAATTCAACACCTCTTCCATAAGCCGAAATGGTCCAAAACTTGTTTCCCCGAGCCATATAAGTCTGGGGCAGCATGTTAGAATATGCTCCACATTTTCCTCCTCATCTACACAGTTTGGTCATATAGGGGAAGTCTCATATCCAAATATGTGCAGATACTTCCTGAAGCACCCATGACTAGTTAGGAACTGGGTCCCGTATTAGTTCAGCTCGCAATATTCGTTCTCCATCTAAGGAGTTATATCAGACACAAGGTGAAATGTCCATCTTCCCTTTAATTTAAACTGTTTTTCCATTTGTGCATGGAAGTCCTTCGTACCACCGCTGTTATAGCTGCTGTTTGTCCTGGATACTCGAAACGGCGAAAGTATATCCGCCTCATCTCATCCGCCCATATGTCTATCCGTATTGTCTTTGCCAATAACACTACCGCTTCATTAGACACTGTCTTGAAGCTACTTATCTGCCTCATCGCGCTTAGGCGATACACCGAGGACAGTATCCTCCTTGTCATGCCCACGGAGTGTGTTCCCGATCATATTGGGCAAGCACATATCATTATCGACGTTACAACCCTCGATATTATTCTTGCCTTTAAACTTGTAAGACTTGTCTCAAGCATTTATTGTTGAACTCTAGCAACGCGTTCATAAATGGTGGCGTGGACATGTGCTACCATAAGCTTTCTCAAAACTAACAAAGGATTTCAATTCCATTATTTGATTCCATTGCTTATATAATACGCGTTGGATTTTTAAATTCCAAATCCAGACTTCGAGTTGGCAATGATTTCCGCATCCGATCCAACAATGAGTTGTATGAGCTCCTCAACGACATAGACGTTGTGCAGCGTATTAATAACCAGCGGCTGCGCTGGCTCGGCCATGTCGAGGAGGAGGAGGATGCTCCGGCGAGATGCGGGGATCTACGGAAGTCGGCGAAGAGGAAGGACCAAATTGAGGAAGCCTTGTCCCAATCCATTATTGTGACCAACTGGCGTAGGCGCGGAAGAAATAGAGGCGCCTGAAACGATGTGTTACGGCAAGCCCAAATCCGACAATCGGTTTGTCAATGGCCAATTAAGTAAGTAAGTAAGTAAATTCAGACTGCTCTCATCACAATTCCTTGTCGAGGAAGTTAACAAGCCTTCTGTTAAAAGATATTTTCAATAACTTTTTTTATCATAGCCACTAATATGATACTCCAAACGTTTTTGAACTTCACGATTAGATCCAATGGAGTTATAACTGTAAAACTTATATTAAAATGGCTCCCATAAATGGTAATAATTTGAACTTTGAAAGGAAAGCGGAATTTTTTTTAAACAAGTTTCCCTAGGGACTAGGATAGTCGGTTTGTTTGGTAATATTTTTGCTATCTGTTATGCTTGCGACAATAATAAGCTTCTTATATTTTTTCCTGTACTTAACAGGTCACAACTTGCTTTGAAGTTTAAGAAATAGAAGAGGGAGAGAGTGAAAGAAGAAAAATGCTACCAGTTTTGTAACATTTAGTTTATCAACTCCCTAATGACTTAAAAATTTTTGTATAGAAGTGTATCGTGTGCATATAATTTTTTTATGAATGAATCATCATTCATTATTACGAATATAATCTTAATGGTTCAATTGTAAGATTCAAATCAAGACGCTTGCCAATGACAAGAGAGAAAAGAAAAGAAGGGTAAACGCCTTAGAATATACACCACACAATATGAAAACATATACTCTGAGAGATGATGGGGAGCATAAGAAAGCTAAAGCAGGTCCTTACAAAACACACAACAAGACATGAGATAATCTTGGCAAACATCTTGTAACCCAAAAAAATAAGCAGCTTACGACTTATATGTGTACACACACACAATTATTCTAAGTAGTTGAACACTTAAAAAGGACTTGCATTAGTAGTATTAGCCAGAGAGAGAGAGAGTGGCAGAGAGTTGGAGTTAAGAGTGGGCCTTTGTAAGCTTTTGATAATATTTTCTTTTCTTTTTTATCAATAAATTATTACAAACCATGAAAATTGCAGTTTACCAGCATTTATAAGGACGATAAAAAATAGAAAAGAAACGCAAACTAGGATTCCATATCCTGTCAGTTTAAGGGCTGATTGTTAACGGACACAAGGCAAAGGAAAGGAAACATCATGTGTTTTTTACTTAATTTTACAATAATTTTACTTAACATCCAGGAAAACAAGGCAAAGGGAGTGGTGGTGTATTTTCACTACACGACAACGGAACTAGGATATCCTTTCAAGGCAAACAAATGACTTTTTCTGAACTGCATTAACACCCCCTTTTTAATTTTTTTGGCTGCCTTTTATCGTTTGTGTTTCTATCCCATCACTGACGCATAGGAAAAGTAAACACTTGATATTGGAATATCCTTTTTGCAATTGTTTACCGTTTTGTTAACCCTGTGTGAGTAAGTAAATGTAAATGTTACTCTCGTTCTGCCTCTCTCCCTCTCTCTCTCCTGCTCCTTTGCTGTATTTGATGTCCTTTTATTTCAGCACGATGTGATGTGTTGTGTACATGCATCTCCAGGGAACAATTTATTCTTGTTTTCTTTCGTTGTTCGTTCGTTTGTTGTTGTTGTTGTTGTTGCAATTTAAAACAAAAAACCTTTTTAACACTTGTCCTCCAACACATACTCTCACACGCACACACGCTTATATATTCGCACCTCTAATCAACTGCAAATCCAAGGGAGAAATACAAGTCAACAGAGTAATTATACACTCAAAAACCCATGGTTGGTAAAAGTTGATCAAGTTTTTCTCACCACCTACTCCGAAGAAAACTTCGAACCAAAAATTGCATAAATTAGCACTTTGCCGTCAAGTGCAGGGAATATTTGACGAGTCATACAAGATGTGTGTTGCTTGGCATGGGCATGACAAAACATTATTCTGGTGGCCAATTCTATTGAATGAATAATGCCCTTGCAAACCATCTACTACTTAAAGTAGTAATCTTGTGTAGGTACCTGAAAATGGCTATCAATCCACGGAGGATTGTAATATCACAAATGTTTAGTTCCACTAGCCCTGAGCACATCCAGTACCAATCAATTGAAATCACTTCGGCTACCTAACCTACTCTATCATCTGTATAATGAAGCCTTCTTCTACAGCATATAGCTGGGCATGTATCCAATATGTAAATAATAGTAGGAGTAGTGTAGTTCTGTAGGAGTTTAAGACTCATACAGAAGTTTTTGGCCATTTACAGTGCAACATCCTGTAAGGACTTCGCCAAGAACGCTGCTCCTTTGAAGTCTGTTTGAAACCTCCTCAGAATGTCAGCATACGATGTATTATCATACGTTGCTATCATAATCTCATATATCGGGTTCGTTTTTCTCTCCTGCGGTTTCTGGTCCTTCTTTTTCCTCTTGCTGGCTTTTTGCCACCCAGGTGCTCCACTGTTTTCTTGCTCCCTCAGCGTTTTCCAGCCAACTCAACGCAGAGGTCTTTCTCGCTAAAACTTTGGTGTTTTCCCTTTAGCTTCAGGAATCCCATGTGGTTTACTTTCCTACCTGTTTCTCTCCGTGACATTTTGCCACCCAGGTTCTCGAGTTGCTCCCTTAGCGTTTTCCTGCCGACAGAAAGTTGTTTCAGCAGTCTTCCTCGCTAAAACTTTTGGTGCAGGATTTGAAGTTCTCCTTTTAGCTTGACCAATCCGCTGTGGTTTCCTTTCCTAGCTGTTCCTCCTCGTGACTTTTTGCCAACCCTGCCGACCCAAAGTCGTTACAGCAGTCTTACTCGCTAAAACTTTTGACGCGGGATTTGGAGTTCTCCTTTTAGCATCAGGAATCTTAACAGTTTCCTCCTGGTTTCTCATCTGTAGAATTTCTATGTCCTCTCAAATAACGGTGCTAACTTGCTCGTAAAGTTACGCATGCGGTGTTACTGCTTGTATGCTTCAAAGCGTAATCGACTTGCTTCTAAAGGTGTGGGGAATTTTTTGTCCTTTTTTTAAATCCACATGGCTTCCATCTTCCTCAACTCCATTTCATTCCTCATGTTAGACAATGAAACTCTTGCTATGAACTATGACTACTACGAGGCATAATCCATAGAATTTCCTTGTGCTCTCAACTAACTATGCAAACTTGCTTGCAAAGTTACACATGCGGTGCTATTGCTACGAAATCAAGCTAAAATTTAGCAGATTTGTATGCTCCAAAGCCTAAACCTTTCTAAGGGTCTGTTGAATTTTTGTGATTTTTAATTGACAGAACGTGGCAATATTAATCCACCTGGCTTCTATCTCCCTCGACCCCTTTAGATTTCTGAAGGCAGACAACTCTTGCTTCAGAAAAGCAACATCAAGCGATGACTACTGCTAAGCTACCAAGCACAACGATGGAAAACGCCTTTGAATTATGCACCATATTTTCTCTAAGAGAAGTGATAGTTTCGGTAGTGCCTGACCATATCGCTGTAACGCTTTGTGCTTCTTACAATTTCTTAATAATCTTGAAAATTCCTTGGCATGTAGTTTGATTATGACAACCATTATCACCCCTTATGCTCGAAACATGGCCTACTTTCAGGCGTTCTTCTGCTATTAAACGATTCATACTCGGCAAGTGTCAAGTTTTCACTAAGGAATTGAAACTTTAGATGAAAAATATCGTCAGATTTGAATCCATGAAATTCTCCCATCTTTTCTCGAGTGTATGGAACGGGACATCCTTTAAACAACATGTCTCATTAGTTTGTCAACATGTTCACATTTTGTTTTTCCTGTTTTCGCTGTGCTGATGTCTCTTCAAATTGATGCGTTTTCCTATTACTTGTGCTTTATTTTCTTGAGAAAAAAAGAAGATAAATTTCCGTTCAAACACACCCTCATTTCATTGGTTATTTATTGTCAACAGTTGTACGTACATATGTATGTACATGGCAGGAGAAACGAAAATAAGGTTTTCAGCTGGAAATTTTGAGCAAATGTGGACGCCTTTGGAATCCCAAGACGATTTGTAATGAAAAAAAGCTAAGAAAACTAATCGAAGTACTCAATAAAAACTAATTTTTTAAACATTTTCACTACTATTCATTGTTTTTTACATTTCTTTCAATTTTTTACAACAGATGTGCACCAAATATTCTACTCCTCCCTGTTCCCTTGCCTGTATGGGTTGTTCTTGTTTTCTTAAGGACCAGCACTTGAAATATAATTTTTCTTCTTGAAAATTTTGGGAAAATTTGCTTTTTTTAACTGAAAAAGAAAGACAGAGATGGACGCAGGGTAGAGAAAAATAGCAAAACTAAACGTTTTATGTTACTTTTACAAGCGTTTGGAAGAGGCGGGGTGGGGGTAAAATGGAGAAAAATTGAATTAAAATTTATTTTGATGGCATTTTCGCAATTGCCATTTAGTATTGGAGCATACAGGACGTCGTACAACTTACGCACACTTGTAGCATACAAAAGCCAAAGCCAAAGCAAAAGCTTTTAAAGTCAACAATTCTTTTGTTGGCAATTGCTTTGACTGCTTTGGTAGCTGCCGATGTTGCCACAACTGCCACTGTCGCTAATGTTGCCATTGCACTTTACATGTTTAAAGAAAAATGCTGATGACATGTTACTTGGAAACATTCGCTCCTTCACCCACCCACCCACTTACTCATTCGTCTTGCAACATAGCCTGTCCTATGAGGCCAGTCGGCATCAGTATCAGTTACTTTGTGTTTGATGCGGTGGAGCATGGGGTTACCCCCTCTTGCAATTGACATTAAATGTTTACTATTATGTTACCAAAGTGTTAATGATACTCTGTGTGTGTACTTTCCTTAAAAGTTACACTGTAGTGGGTGTATTATGGAGTGTCATCTGCAATAATGCTGATGACAAGATTGCTGTTGATGTTCTTTTGTGCCTGTATTAAACAACACAAAAAAGGGTGTCAAAGTATCAAATATTGCTTTCAAACACAAAGAATTTCTCCTTGTTTTGCTAGAAAAGCAAATGGCTTTTGTCAAATTAATTTTATTTCAGTTTCAGAAATGACAGAAGCAATCAAGTTGTTGCAAATCAATTAGAAGACTGCAGCAAAGGAAATGCTGAAAATTGTATTTGAATAAAAAAAATTAAAGCATAACTTAAGGCGTTTATACTTTGTATACTAATAAAAACCTTAATTTACAACATTAAAGGGTGCCCTTTAGCCCTTAATCAATTTAATCGCGAAGTAATTTGGATTTAAAATTGAGAAATGCAGCATACTTTTAGGATTTAATTTATATTTGCAATTGAAAAATGCAGCATATTTTTAGGCCTTAATGTGTTTGAATTATATTAATTTAAAAGCTATTATATGACAGTTCTATATAGTCAGCCAGCTTTGAAAGTATTGTATGAGTACACGAGGTCTTGGATACCTACAGTGGAGATTACAAAATTCCGAATAAAATTCTGAAGTTGTCTTGATCATGGTGTTTCATGGCTTGCATGTAACAGGGGCTTTCCAGGAATCAATCACTTGAGTGCTGTCCTACTATTCTCACTTAAATTTGAGGTCAATTATAGATAGAGAATGTCGCCGTAGTCTAGTAGGTAGTGTGTTGGCTTATTAGGCGTAAAGTCAGAGTTCAAACCCCAGGCCAGACATCAAAATAAAATACAAAAAGTATTTCTTCGGCGACTTCCTCTCAGCAGATTTCTGGCAAAAAAAACTCTGAGAGTAAATAAAATTGCCATGAAAAGTTTCTCAAAAATCTGTCGTTCGGAGTCGACTTTAAGCTGTAGGTCCCGCCACTCATGTATAAAATTAACACACACAACAGAAGTGGTGTGAGAAACTAGGTCGTAATCCTGACTGAAGAGTTGTAATGACCAATTATGTATGTAAAGCCTATTATACGACAGGGATACTGAAATCATTTTATATAGTCAGCCAGTTTGAAAGGTGTAGGATGTATATACGAGATTTTGAACGCCTACAATGGGGATTGCATAACTCCGAATACAGTTCTACAGTTGTCTTGTTTTACGGTGTTTCATGGCTTGCAACATGATGACATGTAACAGTAACATTCCAGATATCAATCACATGAGTAGTATCCTACTATTCTCACTTAAATTTGAGGTTAAGCGTGCTCTGAGAGAGATAGCTTAGGTCAAGTGCTAAGATTTGTTTTCATGATGATCACAAGAATCATTACTAATTTTAATTAAATTCGAATTCTTTTTCGTTTTCTCACCACACCTACAAGAAGAAAAGATAAGTTATTGATAAACTCTTGCCATTCTTACGATCGCCACAGACATTGGGATCAGCCCTACCGCTTATAATTAGATGGCTCAAGAGAAGAACTCTTGAGTTTTGAGTGGAAAACAACAACCATCTTGAAGAATCCGACAACACTAAGACGTGAACATATTGGGATGCATTATTAACATCATCCTTATTGAATTCTGCAATAAAATAACCACGAACAGAGGTGAAAGAATTTTTCTAAAACAGCTGCATATGCTGGGTGAAGTTACTATTGTCGTACATGCAAGTTGGGCTAAATGTGTAACCCTCTCCCAAGTATAGTAGTAGCAGCATCTGTATTGCATGCCACAGGCTTGGTTTCAGCATTTAATTGACTCAAAATTCACAATATTTTTTCCAAGTTCTTACTAGTTTCTCTACATCGACAAGCTCTTATTGGAACTCTTACCTTTCTTACATTAGTTTTTTGAATTATCATAAGAAATTGCAATATTTTCCTTCTTAAACAATTTTTAACAGCCTTAATATATGCCTGCTTGCGTTTAATTCATTGCAGCTCAAAAGTATACTTCACTTTTATTTCCTTATTTCTTGTAGTTATTTAAAAAATCACAATTTTTCCCTCTTAAAAAATGGAGCAATCCAATAGTAATCACTTCCATTTAAGAAAACACTATAAAACATTTTTAAAATAAAGCATGCTTTTAGGCTTTAATGCTTTTTCTTTTCTGATAAACGTAATTACTGCTTTTTTCTGATGCACTATTAAAAAACCATTTAACAAACGTAAGCCTTTTTAAATAAGAATATGCAATGAAGAAAGTTTTTCTTATTTTTAATAGCTAGCAAGGTTTAAGCAAACCTGACAGTATGCTACAATTTTTTAATATGTAAAGAGTGAAGGCTATTTTAATGTAACTTGGATTTCATTTAATAAATAAATAAATTTAAAAAAAATTGTTTTTATTTTTTAAAGCCTATCTTTTAGGCTGTATTTTTTTTGTCATTAGTTTTCCGTTCTACTGGGCATATTTCAAATTATTAAAAATCCATCAGAAAAATGAAATTAAATCTGCCTGTGGGGAGAAATAATCGTATTGAATGGACATTATTTCACAGACAAAGAATTTTAATGGACACTGTTGAAGGAGTAGGGGGAAAAAATTAAAAAATAATAGACTGTGATATGCGATACATGGCTCAACCAAGCTATGTAAGAAACAGTGTTGACAATAACGAAACAAAAAAACAACAAATTGTGGCATATAAATGCAATTAATGTTCACAGAAAGACCGAGAGAGAGAGAGAGAGACAGAGACCGGGGAGATAATTTTAATATAATGAGTTTATAAACTGCATATTATAATATAACGGTAAACACAGCACAGCAGTTGTTTGCTGGCTGGTTAGGCAATGAAGCAAAATAATATATATGCAGCCTACTTTAAGGCATAATTATATTACAAAAAACAAGGTGTAGCAGCAGAAAAAAATTTAATGAATTTTATTAAAATAAAATTAAAACAAAAGATGCAAGATAAAGCCTTAATTAAAATAAAATATCAGATAACAAAGTAATTAAGATATCAACTATACTCGTATAAAAATGCTTAAAAAAAATGTACAGTTCTAGGGCCGTAAAAAAGGCTTCCAGTAGACTTACCTTAAGCTGAGAATCACAAACCTGGTTTCTTTTTTGACTGTCAAAAAATGTCATGTTTAGCAAACATTATTTGTTTTGGAATTTAATTATTTCCACAGAATTTGTGCAGTGAACTTTTAAATCATAAAAACATTACGATTATACCCCTAATTGTATGCCACTAAAAAACTTAAAAACATTTGTAAGTATTTCAGAGGCAAACAATGGAAATAGGAATACATGGGAACATTTTATTATGGCCATAAATCATAAAGTCACACGACGATAATCATTAGGATTACCGTATGTCAGTATTCTTTAAAAGCGCCTAAATGCTTGCAACACTATTGTTTACAATTGTGTTTGGGTTTACTAATGCAGCAGCTAATGATTTACAGAGAAAAAAGGGGGTCACTGAAGTTTTCTAATTTTATGAGAAAGCCGAATGAAATGGAAAAAGAACGAAAAAAAATATACGAAAAAATAAAATGTACAAGAGGTGTCACGGAAATAAGTCTCTTTGGATGTTATCGTATTAAATTATGCAATTTTTAAATGAATTTTTTGATTTCTTAACATATACAATGACTTATAAGCTCCTTTCGCTTTTACTCAAGTTACTGTCTGTTTTTGGACCCTCAGCCAACAACGTCTGATGCTATATTCCATTTCAGAAATTAATAAAGCGTGTTAGTTTTCCATAAATTCAGGGGTTCTTAGTGCACAATCCGATACTTTTAAATGCAGTTTTTCCAAATAACGCGTTTGTCATAAAAACCATTTAAAGAAACTTTAGGCGTTTTTGGTTATTATAACACTGAGAGGCAATTGCTCATTTCCACCCTTAGCTACACAGCCATACAGCACCATAAGCCAACAGCAGCAGCAGCTATGGCTCTTGCACTTGACTGTTAACAGCTTAGCGCCTTACACACCCATACACCCACAAACACATTCAAATACGGAATGCACACACACAGACGAAAAGAAAGGATCTACAAGGATATACCAATTACAACAAAACAACACTATTATGTCGACTGACTAACTGGATGACTGCCTGCATACGTTTGACAAACTGAATTTTGATGTTTTCCTACCAAAAATTAACCCCCCCTTCCACTCGCCTTAATGGCATCGAATAGCATACTTCTACGTAGAGTTTATAAGGGTTTCCTAGTGTTTTATTTAGTGTCATGGTTATTTTCTTTTTTCTATTATTTTTGTTTGTAAGTGAATAAAAGTGCTTCCTGCTGAATTTAGTGTTTCAGGGCGGGGGTGTTTCGAACAAATTTGAAATTTGCACGCTTCATAGGACTTTAAGTAATGTTAGGGCAGAAGGGGATAATTTTAATGATGATTTCTATTCGTATTCGTATTCGTATTCCTATTTCCAGTTAGTTGGCAACCAGAACATGTTGTGGTGTATTTTATACACGTGACAATTACATTTGCTTACCAACAACAGCAACGACAGAAATTATTTGAAAAGTATTTGAAAATGTGCTAAAACATGTGAAAAATATTTGAAAAAGCATACGAAAAAATTAAAACAAATTATGGGATTTGAGGCATATAATCTTCTCCTTTCTTAATAATTCTTGTAGTAAAAATTTTATTGAATCCATACCAAATTGTTTATAAGACAAGACTTTTAAGGGCAAAATTCAAAACACTAGACTTTCAATTCATGCTCCTCAAGAGAAGAGCATTCTAAACTGAGGTATTCTGAACCGAACGAAGTCAGTCTTCTTTGCTTTGCTGAGACTAGTTTGCTAGCTTTAATCAGCATTACTGCCTAGCCACTCACACTAACATGTCGTCTCATACAGACATACATACATAATTGGTCATTATAACCCTTTAGCCAGGATTACGACCTTGTTTCTCATATCACTTATGCCTTAATTTCTTATACATATGTGGCGGAACCTACAGTTTAAAGTGGACTCCGAATGACAGATTTTTTGAGAAATTTTTCATGGCAATTTTCTATTTACTCCGAGAGTTTTTGCCAGAATTCTGCTGAGAGGGTCTCACCGAATAATTTAAGGGTCCGCCAAATAAGTTTTTTTTTTTTTGAAAATGCTTTAAAAACGAAACTACTGAATATTTGCTCAAATTTCTTTTTTTATTTGAAAGTACAAACCTTCCGGTTAATAATGGAAAATAATTTCATTCAAATGGCTACCTCGGCTGGCCATGCAGTAGCCTACATGATCGGTCCAATTTTTAAGCACATTATCGATTGTGTGCAGGTATATTTCACCAATGGCTTCACGAATATTGTCCTTTAAAGCGTCAATTGTCTGGCGTAACACTTATCTTTGACGGCACCCCACAAATAATAGTCCAACGGTGTCAAATCTCAGCTCCGTGGTGGCCAAATGACATCAGCTCTGCGGCTGATAATGCAATCTTCAAAAACAGGGCGCAAAACATCGAGTATAGCTTCGGCTGTGTGGCACGTAGCGCCGTCCTGTTGAAACCAAATGTTGCCAATATCCTCCTCTTCAATTTTTGTGAACAAAAATTCGTTCAACATGGCCCAATAACGATCGCCATTGACTGTAACGGCCACTCCTTGCTTATTTTCAAAGAAAAAATGGCCTAATTATGCCTCTGGACCAAAATCCGCACCAAACAGTGACTCGTTTTGGGTGCGTCGGCTTTTCAATGTAGGCGTGCGGGTTTTCTGTGCCCCAAATGCGACAATTTTGCTTGTTTACATATCCGCCAAGATCAAAATGAGATTCATCTGAAGAGATGATTTTTTTTGCCAAAATCGGCATCTTCTGGTGTAGGTTACTGCATGGCCAGCCGAGGCAGCCATTTGAATGAAATTATTTTCCATTATTAACCGGAAGGATTGTACTTTCAAATAAAAAAAAGAAATTTGAGCAAATATTCAGTAGTTTTTTTCAAAGCATTTAAAAAAAAAGTTATTTGGCGGACCCTTACCCTTTACATGAGTGGCCGAACCTACAGTTAAAGTCATTCCGAACGACAGATTTTTGCAGAAATTTTTCATGGCAATTTTCTATTTACTCCGAGAGTTTTTGCCAGAAATCTGCTGAGTCCTGAGTCAGCGAAGAAATATTTTTTTCATATTGGAGATGTCTGCCCTGGGGTTTGAACCGGGGTCTCACGTCTAATAAACCACCACACTACCTACTACACCACGGCGAATTCGTCTCTGAATGTTAGATTTTTTATGGCAATTGATTATCCTGAGAGAGGATCATCAAAACATATATTTTAGCCATTTATTCAAGATCTGATCTGAGAGTTAAACATAGAGTTCTCGTCTAGTAATCTAACACTCTACCCTGTAGACTAAAGCAACCACCGAACAGAAAATTACAAAATCAGAGCTGGTCGCTTACATACATAACATAATTGGTCATTACAACCCTTCAGTCAGGATTACGACCTAGTTTCTCACACCACTTATGTTGTGTGTGTTAATTTTATACATGAGTGGCGGGACCTACAGTTTAAAGTCGACTCCGAACAACAGATTTTTGTGAAACTTTTTAATGGCAATTTTATTTATTCTCAGAGTTTTTACCAGAAATCTGCTGAGAGGAAGTCGCCGAAGAAATACTTTTCGTATTTTATTTTGATGTCTGGCCTGAGGCTCGAACCCTGGCTTTTCGTCTAATAGGCCAACACACTACCTACAAGACCACGGTCGCTTAGAAGACTATTTATTCCACACTTTTTTTCTAAACAAAGCAATTTCCTTCGGTAGCAATTAGTTGCCTGTAATCGATTCCTTGGCCTTATTTATGTTCCTTTTACTCCTATAGGGAGCATAGGGCCGCAACAAGTTGATACCAATAAGCTCGGTCATCAGCGCGATGTTTGACTTCGTTCCACTGTAGACGTAGTTTGGTTAATTTAGTTGTGTTTTGGCGTTTTCAGGTGTGTGATGGTCCTCCGATGCGCCTGCTTCTCTGGGGGTTCCAGTCTAGGGCTGTGATGTTATCTTCCTGCTAGCTTCTTGGCTTGCGAAGAGTGTACCCAAAGCCATCCCCACTTGCGTCTCTTTATTTCCCTCTCAACTGCTTACTAGTTTGCATCTGACCAGAGTTGTGAATTGAGTATTATGCGAGGGCCAATAAATATGCAAGATTCTGTGCAGGAATTTGTTCGCAAATAACTGAGTAGACTGGGAATCGTGCGTTGCCATATTCCACATTTCGGAACCGTCCAGTAATGTGGATTTAAAGTTGGTGTTGAAAATTTTAATTTTGTTGCGTCTCGATATGTTAGATGACTTCCAAACAGAGTTAAGTTGGGCAAATGCCTTATTAATGCGACTGGCAACATCTGCTGATGAACCGCCGGATTTATCGTTTATACTGCCTAGATAGCAGAAGGACTCCACTCCATCAATATTAGGAATTTTCGAGCTGTGTTAGCATTTATCCTGAGAGTTTTGGTTTTGTGGATATTCATCTTCAGTCCAGCTAGCTTCGCAGTTTCGCTAACTAGATTTAGCTTTGACTGCATGTCGGAGAGATTTTTAGCCTTAAGGTTATATTTTTTCATCCACTTTGGAAAATCGATTTGGATCATCCAATGTCTACAGCCCTTGCTTTGAAGACCACAATGTCTTTGATGGCCATGATCATTAAGTCATTGGCAGATAAGCTAAGATTTCCCTGCCATTCAATGTCTTAGAACAGCTGAGTCTGGCAAAAAAACAGGTTGTTGTTGTAGTAGGTAGTGTGTTGGCTTATTAGACGAAAAGCCAGGGTTCGAGCCCCAGGCCAGGCATCAAAATAAAATACAAAAAGTATTTCTGCGGCGACTTCCTCTCAGCAGATTTCTGGCAAAGACTCTGAGAGTAAATAAAAAATTGTCATGAAAAGTTTCTCAAAAATCTATCGTTCGGAGTCGACTTTAAACTGTAGGTCCCATCGCTCATGTATAAAATTAACACACACAACATAAGTGGTGTGAGAAACTCTTTCGTAATCCTGTCTGAAGAGTTGTAATGACCAATGTATGTATGCCTGTGGCTAAGTACCCAAAAATTATTGAAATATTAAACTGCTGCGGCAATCGGTCAATTCGAAGCTTATGTCCACCAGTTTAGAAGTAAAGGTTGAACTCGAAAGAGATCTATTCGCCAGTATCAATTCCACATCACGATTTATAGTCATTATCACGGCCGTAAACACACCACAGAATCAGGCAGATATCCTAAATAAAACGTTTTGGAGAAAACTCAGGAGCCAATGTTAACCTAAAGTCTATAACTGTTTATATAAACTACCATTCAACTGCATAAACTGACCATATCAGAGAACCAGTGGTCGCTTCTTATACCACTAAAGCGTGGTATTGTTGGTTTCCTTAAGAGTTTGAATCCTTAGATAGAGAAGAGCGCCCAGAGAGTGTAATGAGACTTAATAAAGCATTAGATTTCTTAGATGCTTGTTATCTTGTTTATAAAATAAATGCCATTAATTAATTGCATATAATTTTTACAGCATACTTTGGGGCACTACATAAAATATTATAAAAACTTTTATGTCATATTCAACAGCATTTTTCTTTAAGAATACTTTCATAATTTTTTGTGTTTTCTAAAGCATTTTATATTTATGAAGAAAGCTTGTTTTTCCCCTCCTAAAATTATGCTTTACATACCAAATTAAACACTTGTTTATTATACGCTCAATATTTTTCTTAGAAAAAATTTACCATAAAAATGCTACTTTTTATAGTTTTTTCTGTAAAGATTTCTTGGTAAAGTGTGCGTAATTTTAAACAAATAAAATGAATGAGTAAACTGCAAGTGCAACTGCAACTGAGGCAGCAAATAAAAATGAAGAGAATGAAAGAAATTGTTCAAGTTTTTATTTACGCTTCGTTAGTATTTACATTTCAAATTATTACTTTGGCAGTAGAAGTAAAAGGAGATGTAACAGTAGTAGTTGGTTTACTTACATTTGTTTTAGAGAGCTAGAAGCAGAGTACAAAAAAAGAGAAGGAGACGGTAAAGTTTTTATTCCTCTTTTTGCAAAAGTGACAGTTTAATGCATGAGACTCTTTATAGTTAACATGACAGCATAAAATGCATTTATTTTGTGATGTTGATTTGTTCTCTCTCTCTCTCTCTCTTTTTTTGTTTTTCTTACTTTTTCTAAGTAGTTGTTTATGGATATGCTTTTACTTAATGCAACCTTAACTAAAGCATATCTTAAGGGGTATAATAAGAAATATATGGAGTAGCTTACATCTAAAGCTTGATAAATAAAAGGAAATGTATAGATATGCTTTAAAAAATAAAATATCAGCTGCAAATGTAAAGCATACTTTTCGGAGACAATATTTAAAAAAATTGTTGCATACTTTTGGGGGTGAAAATTAATAATAATCAGTAATCTCCGTAGAATATTGAGAATTGAATGGAAATGTGTTTAAATCAACATCCGTTTAATTGCTTATTATGTTTACCACCAAATGACAATGTTCCCCTTTCCCTTTGGCCTTAATTTATAGGCAATTATTGCTTTAATTCCCACCATTATTTTGAAACTTAAGAAAACAACATTTTTCCGCTTGATTTTTAGGCTGGGAACTTCAACTTCTGTGTGATTCTTTAAAGGTTTCAAAAAAAAAAAAAAAATATGCCAAGGAAAACTATTTTCACCCACGGTATATTAATTCTTTGATATGAGCCTGGTGTGTATGTGGTGGTTTTTATTTATTTTTAATACCCAAACACCTCCCCTAGAAACCTATAAACCCAATTTCGTTTATATTTTTGGAAATTTTATTTTATTTTCGCTTCTTTTTTTTTAAGGAAAACTGCAAACAAACAATTCCCCTCTCTGCCATCCCTTATGAGTGTAGTGTGCGTGTAAATGTTTCCCTAGGATTACATGCTAGTTTACATAGGATATCGTGTTCTCTTGTTTTTTTGTTCAGAGTTTTTGTTCTTTTCCCTGTTCGTTAGTTTGTTGTAATTCTCTTGTTGTGTGTTTTTGTTTTTGTTGTTGTTTTCATATTTGTTTAATAACTTTTTAAAACTGTTTTTCAGAATTTTTTTTTCTTTTTGTTCTGAATGAAATTTTTCCAGGAGGGTGAATATGAGAAAAACCAAACAAAAGTCTTGATTGATATGTTTTGTATTTGTATTGCAAATATCCTGTTCTGAATAAAAAAAAATACTCAGGGGTTCCCATATAAAGGGTGTTTTTTATAGAGGTATAGAACTTTAAGTTGCAATAAAACAACGATGGATTATTCGATTGACATGAATTTTATTTATCCGAAAGATAATCTTGTGGCATTACATTTTAAATATGATTTCTGGCACATGACCGCCACGGCTGGCGCGGATGTAGTCCAATCTGGACGTCCAATTTTCGATGACTTTTTCCAACATTTGTGGCCGTATATCGGCAATAATACGGCGAATGTGGCTTTACCGCATAGACCAATGACTTTACATAGCCCCACAGAAAGTAGTCTAGCGGTGTTAAATCACAAGATCTTGGAGGCCAATTCACAGGTCCAAAACGTGAAATTAGGCGGTCACCAAACGTGTCTTTCAATAAATCTATTGTGGCACGAGCTGTGTGACATGTTGCGCCGTCTTGTTGAAACCAGATCTCCTGGACATCATGATTATTCAATTCAGGAATGAAAATGTTAGTAATCATTGCTCTATACCGATCACCATTGACTGTAACGTTCTGGCCACCATCGTTTTTGAAAAAGTACGGACCAATGATTCCGCCAGCCCATAAAGCGCACCAAACAGTCAGTTTTTCTGGATGTAACGGTGTTTCCACATACACTTGAGGATTACCTTCACTCCAAATGCGGCAGTTTTGTTTGTTGACGTAGCCATTCAACCAGAAGTCAGCTTCATCGCTAAACAAAATTCGCTTATGAAAATCGGGAACAACGGTAATCTCGTTTTGGGCCGATTCGACGAATCTACGACTTACTTGATGATCGTTTGGCTTCAAATCTTGCACGAGTTGGATTTTGTAAGGACGCAAACCAAGATCCTTCCTCAAAATCTTCCATAAAGTGGATGGACACAGATCCAATTCCTGTGCTCGATGGCGGATGGACTCGTTCGGGTCTTCCTCAATGCTACGCTCTACAGCAGCAATAGCTTCTTCTGTACGCACCGTACAGCGTCTCTGGGGATGCGAGTTATCAATAAGAGTAAACGTGGTGCGAAAACTTTCCATGGTTAATCGAATTAACTGCTCTGATGGACGATTTTGTCGACGATAAAATGGACGTAGTGCGCGATACGTTTTCCGCACAGAACCATTATTTTCGAAATACAATTGCACTATTTGCAAGCGTTGTTCAATCGTGAGTCTATTTATGATGAATTGCCAAACCAAACTGAGAATAAATCACTTGACAGCTGTTAAATCGGTCGCCATCTTGAATAGTAATGCCAACTTAAAGTTCTATACCGCTGTAAAAAAACACCCTATATTTGCTCAAAGAGCTTCAGTTAAAAATTTAGCAAAAAAAATTTATAAAAATGTGTTGATGGAATGTGACGTTTATTGAACAATTGTTATCCACTTGGTATTTAGGATTTGTATTGTTATTGGCTCCAGGTTCGTGGCTGAACGGATACACGTATAGTTTTTCATAAACAAAACTATAAGAAGTCTAGTAAATCCTGCAAATATGTATTTGGTGGCTTACCTAGCTTAGTCATTACAACCTTTAGTTGGGATTACAACCTAGCTTCTCACACTATCCATGTGCGTGTTCATGTTATCCATGAGTGGTAGTACCTACTGATTACATTCGACTTCTAACTACAGATTATTGAGGAATTTTGCATGGCAATTTTATTTGTTCCCATAATTTTTGTCAGAAGATTGCTGAGAAATATTTTGCATATTTCAGTTGTAATTTAGGTTGTGGTCCTGACTAAAGGGTTGTAATAAACAATTAAGTAAGTAAGTTATCCACAACAAATTTACAATTTCAAAACTTCTTTTTAACACGTTCATCGCCATATCAGTCATACGTGTCTGACGCTAAGAAGCTCTATATGAGCCATGTCAGTCATATGTGTCTGACGTATGCGATTTGGTAAATCACAGATGTCCGACGTAAACGACGCTGTGTTCAACACAACAGATTAATATTTGTTGTATCTTGTTTGGATGCGTCAGACATATAAGACTGACACGGCTTGTCGAGTAAAAAAGTTTTAATATAGGGCCATGTCAGTCATATATGTCTGACATAAAAAATGGTGTTTTTCCGGGAATTTTGGGAAAAAATTTTCTGCCATACATTTACGATAAAGTTACCGTGGCCCATGTGAAAATTTTTCTGATATTATCGTGACGATGGACGTGTTAAATAATATCACAACAAATCTCTCCAAATACGACTCTTGCCATCATAACTATGTTGTCGGCATACCTTCAAAAGTTGGTGTCCGCCTCATACCATTTTATAAGGAACTCATTCACCACCAAGGGCTACATAAGTAGTGCACACCTCTTCCCGTGGACAACCTCTCCTTATGCTGAACAGTATCATTTAGTCCCCGACATTTGTTTCCAAGAATCGATCGCATAGGTTTCGACAGTTACGGCGAAGTTCTGAAGATGCTAAGCTCAATTTTTTCTTAGTAAGATCGAAACGCCGTAGTCTAGTAGCTAGTGTGTTGGCTTATTAGACGTAAAATCCAGGGTTCGAGCCCCAGGCCAGACATCATAAGAAAATACAGAAAGTATTTCTTCGGCGCCTTCCCTCTCAGCAGATTTCTGGCAAAAACTGTGAGACTAAATGGAAAATTACCACGAAAAGTTTCTCAAAAAATCTGTCGTTCGGAGTCGACTTTAAACTGTAGGTCCCACCACTCATGTATAAAATTAGCACACACAACTTAAGTGGTTTGAGAAACTAGGTCGTAATCGTGACTGGAGGGTTTTTTTGTTTCTTTTTTTATTTTTTTTTGTCTTGAGCCTGAGGTGGGAATCTTCGAAAGACACTTTTGTTCCAACAAAAGAGTGCACGATTCACCATCACTGGCGCTTACCTACTAAACCCACCCCCTACACACCTCAACCACTCTCCCTCCGCGGGACTGCCGTAAAGTATTACTTCGCGGAGAGCTAGTTAGCTCGAAAGCTTTATCACATTAAGTCAAATTTCTTCTCCGTTCCTCTAGTCTTCGGAGTTCTAGCATAATTTCAGCCATCCTCTGACTATATTGACTCCATAGAATCCTACAGTTCAACAGTTCTTCCATTAGCCGAATTGGTCCTAAATTCGTTTCCCCCGGCCATCTAAATCTGGAACAGCATGTTAGAATATGCTCCGCATCTTCCTCCTCATCTACACAGTTTAGGCATATAGGGGAAGTGTCATGACCAAACCTGTGCAGGTGCCTCCTGAAGCACCCATGACCAGTTAGGAACTGGGTCACGTAGTAGTTCAACTCGCAATGTCCGTTTTTCATCCAAAGGGTTACATCAGGGACAAGACGAAATGCCCATCTCCCCTTTAAACTGCTCTCCCATCGTGACTGCCATTAGTGCATGGAAGTCCTTCGTTCCTCCGCTTTTATAGCCGCTATTTGTCCCGGGTACGCGAGACGGCGAAGGTATATCTTTCTCATCTCATCCGCCAGTATATCTATTGGTATTGTCTTTGCCAATACCAAAACTGCTTCATCAGACACTGTCCTGAAGCCACTTATCCATCTAATCGCGCTTAGACGATACACCACGGACAGTATCCTCCTCGTCGTCCCCACTGAGAGTGCCTGACTGGAGGGTTGTAATGGCCAAGTGTGTGTGTGTGTGTGTAAGATTGAAATGAGTCTTAAAAATATGTTAAGGATTTCAAATTTAAGATTTAAGCTAGTGTGCCATTATTTTAAAGAAAAAAAAAAAGAAATTAACTATAAAGCCTAGAAGTATACAACATTTAATTTAATGCCTAAAAGTATGCAATTAAAGCAGCATTTCTAAATATTCTTCTAAATCCTTCTGAAATCTCTACTGGCGACAAAAATACAGTGTTTTATGTTTTATTTTTAAATATAGATTTATTTCAGCCCTACAGTATGCATTGAAAAACATTTATTTTTCTGTTCTATTTTCAAACGTAGCCTTATGGGGGGAGAAGTCCTTTATTACTTCATATGGCTTTTTCTACAATAATTATTTAAAAAAATTCCTGCTAAGCTTTCCATATATTTTTCATTTCATGCTGTTTTTCATGTGGAAAAATGTTTCACATACTGGTGTCCCTGTGCTTTAATAGGTATTTGTCTTCAGTTTAGGGACCATAAATGTCCCTCATTTAGGCCTAAATATTTAAGTTTCCGTATTGTTTATTTTTTTCCTATTTACAATAAGAAAACTTTCACTCCTGGCCGCAGAAAGAGACCGGGAAGTGATGGAAGTCATAACAATTATTCATTGTGTGTGTGTGTGATATTCAATGATAAACTGCTGAGTGTCGATTTCTGTTCTTGTGGCATCTTCTTTCTCAGTTTGATAACAAAAAAAATATGCGAAGAAAAAGTTTTCAAATATTTTTTTTGTTTTGTTTTTTTAATGGAGAATTTTTTAAGACAAGAAAATAAGAATGAAAAAAATATATGGGGAATATTACGTTTTATATTTATGCGAAAAGTTTCAAGTGTGAGAAATTATAAGTTTTTGATTGTTTACTAAGAATAATAATCTTTAAAAACAAAATCAGCAAAGAAAATGAAAATATTTTATTATTGTTTGTCTGTTCGTTTGTTATTCTAGAGTGTTTATTTGCCACACAAAAAAAAGAAAAGAAAAAAATGTACGATATAAACAATTCTGAATACTTTTTTAAATAAACACAGCTGAGATTCTGAAAAGAATTTAAAAAAAAAAAAGAAAAAACATCGAATATTTTTACGTTTAAAAACTGTTTAAAAAACAAATTTAATATGTAGCACTTCTAAAAAATTATGATTTCTCTCATGTTTAATGGGAGATTATTTTTAATTCTATCGCAGTTTAAATAGAGATAAGTACCTAATCTTGAAACAAAATTGTAATTTCAATTTTAGCCCCTAGAAGTATGCAACATTTGCCTTGAAAATCATAAATATGCTTTAAATTTTAAAGTTTATCAACCGTAGCATGCTTTAAGGAGAATATAAAATTGTTTTTAAAGCAGCTATCTAATCAACGGTACTTTAGATGCGAGTTAAGACAAAGAGGTAGCAAGGGTAGGTAGCATACAGCTAAAAAAATGCAAAAGTGTAGCGATATAATACACTCTTATCTCTTACAGAAGAAAAAATGGTGCCAACATTTAGGTGATGGCTCCTACTCATGAACTCCATTGACTTGGAACTTGAAAATCAAGTTATATAAAGAGAGAAAGTGGAACTAGTGTGCGGGAAATAGGTGTTGGACTGCTTACGAACTGCTTACGAATTACTTCTTCCTATTTATGGCTTTTCAGTAACCACAGAAGATGTACATGACCTTTGGCAGCGACTGGATTTTCGAGTCTTAGTTATTGTATTGTTTTTTAATTCTTCTGGGGGTCCTAATGTTATAAAGTACATCGGATTCTTACAGATTAAATCCACTTGCCTTGTCAATACCACACTGTGTCGTAGTTTTTCCAATTGACTACAAGGTTCAGCTAATAAAAAGGTTAAAGTATAAGCCAGAAGTAGCCGTGGTCTAGTAGGTAGTGTGTTGGCTTATTAGACGAAAAGCCAGGGTTCGAGCCCCAGGCCAGACATCAAAACAAAATGCAAAAAAATTATTTCTTCGGCGACTTCCTCTTAGCAGATTTCTGGCAATAACTCTGAGAGTAAATAAAATTGCCATGAAAAGTTTCTCAAAAATCTGTCGTTCGGAGTCGACTTTAAACTGTAGGCCCCGCCGCTCATGTATAAAATTAACACACACAACATAAGTGTTGTGAGAAACTAGGACGTAATCCTGACGGAAGGGTTGTAATGACCAATTATGTATGTATATATAAGCCAGATTTGGTGCTAGAAGATATCTCGTTTTGAAAACAATTCTTGAGAAATTTGCTAGTTCTCCTGAATGCAAAAGATAATGGTCCTTCGGTCCACAATCTCTAAGATCTTCCACCAAATCTACACAACATAGCGGTGGTACTGCAAGTAACTGGTCTCAACATTAATGGCTCGGAAATATGAGTTCAACGTGTTAATGTCACTCCCTTCACGAAGCAAACACTGGTACAATAGACGAAAATGGTCTTGCTTTATTCATTTGCAAAAGAAAGTTGAGATAATGAACCCAATTGCAGAAAAAACTAACATATCCGGTCTGATATGGTTATATGTCGAACAAAACTTGCGTTAAACTTGACTGGACTCCATGCAAAGAACCGCATAGCAATTATAACAGAATATTGGCCCATAGCATACATGCTGGAGGTTGGGTATACTTCAAGAGACTTCTGCAGAGGTATTTACAATGGGAAATGGGGTGGTAGGATCTTGATTATTTTCTTGTTCAGTCACAATTTCTTTCCTAAACAATATAATACAATTTACTTTTTTTTTTAATTTTTTATGGCATACTTTTAGGATCTTAAAAAATACTACGTTTTAATTGGAAAACTTGAAGAATTGCAGAATTTTTTTTGAAATATTCCTGTTTAATTTATTCACTTTTTTTAATAACATTTGTTTTCTTCAAATATTTGCTTTTCATATCCATTATTATGAAATGCTTTCAAGCACATATCCTGGCTTTTCATTATCATTATTTCATAAATCTTTTAATGGTAAATTAAAATAACGAAAAGACCTGTTCAACAAGACAAACAAAAAGCACTGAAAGCCTAAATAAATACAATTGTCTAGGAATGAAATATACAGACAACAACAACAAAACTATAACTAATTTAACAACAACAATATACGAAAAGAAAGAAAAATATGTAAGGCTGACGTTCCAATTTAAACGTCATATGCAAGCAACATATACTTTACATTGCAGATGAAACACGCCAGCCATATCCATCTACTCTGCTTTTTAAAAAAATAATAACAATAATGGGGTGTAAGGCAAATTAAAATCTCATCTCAAACATCCCTTCTCTGCAAAATAAAAACAACAACAAATAACAACAACTTCATAGTAATTACTTTAGCCAAGACACAATACAATAGAATGCACACAACAGTAGTAGTTATGATGGGTGAAGTGAGGGGCAGATGAATTAAATTTAAATACGATTTTCTTGTTTTCTGTGAAACGTGAAACGTGTCGAATATCTGTGACAGTCATATTTTGCCCTGAAGCTGTTTTCTACTTTGCCATACTTTGCCTCGTCCTTCCTTTTAGAGTCCTTTACAGTCCAACTATTATAGCAGCGAGTATAAGTTACCTTTTATGTGTGGCATGTGGCTCTCCCACTCTCAATGCTCTCATGCAATAATTGTGCTTCCAGCAACCAGTGGATCTGTGTAGCTGAGCATTTTTGAATATGCAAAAACGATTGTATTTTTTCTCTTGTTTTCCTTGAAGCCTCCATTTTAATATTTTCAAAATATTAAATTGTTGTGGATCTTTATTTGTTGTTGTTGTTGTAGTTGTTGATATTCTTATAAGCATGTCAAACATTTGTCTAAATTTCCGCACACATACATTTAGGCGTTATGGAAAAAACAAACAACCCCTGTATTTAAAGGGCAAGAAGACCAGTGAACATTTACTCGAATGCCAAATTTAATAAGAAATGTTTAAGTTTCTTCAGAAAATTGTTTTCTAAAAACCAATTGCTTTAAATTTTTAAATCTTTCTTAAAATGTTTGCTGGGTTATCTTAAACTGTGGTCCTTCTGTTTAGCATTGTTATAATATGTAAAATATAATTTTTGTATTGCAGTTTTTATGCCATTAAAGCATATTTCCTGTCTTGCTTTTTATTTGTTTTGCATCTTCTTTACACATTCACTACCATGGTCTGTCTAGTGAGTCAGTGGGTGAATGAGTGCCCTAAGTGATGACTGTGATGAAGGCGATTCTATTACATTTGCAACCACTACTTGTGCTAGAATTTCAAAACTGCCAAAGATCTAAATGCCGGCTGATGAATTCCATGCCATGCAAACACCATATAACACGAGAAGAAGGCCTTAAAAGGAAAGAAAAATCTACCACTAACCGGCATATTTTTTTTCTTTTTTGTGAAATTCTAACTCTGAGCACTTGTTCCATTTTTTCCCCATTTAAGCATTTATTGTTTTGTAGTCTATTTGTTTAGTTGATGGATTTTTCGTACAGTGATGTTTGCACTTGTATTTCCTTCTACTCTACTCTGGCTCTACGGCCTCTATAGCTGCACAGCCTTTAGCTTTGTTTGGAATTTTTAATTTGATTTTACTCAGCGGAATCATTTTTAAAATGTGTCTGTAACAAACAACACGAACATACAAGTGGTTTTCTAGCAATTTATGTTTGCACTTTATAGCTACATCATCCATCCCCCCTTAAAATATGCCACAAAAAAGCAAACAGCCAAGGTTTTATGCCAATACACAGCCCCCCCCATTTTTAGTTATTAATAGAATATTTGGTTTTCGTATTTTATTGCAGCCATAAATGGTGTTTTTGGTAAAAACGAAAAATGAAACTTTTTAAATTAAAACAGTTTATAAAGCCTAGCATACTTTGGGGAGCATCTTAAAATATTTTTCACAATATCTTCACAAATTAAGGCCTATTTATTAAAGAAATGAAGAAAAAAACACGTTATTAAATTATAACACTTGTCCAATATTTAGAAACAAGTTTTAAAATTCTTTTTTAATAAGTTTTACATAAATTTGTATACTTCATTGCCTATATTGGGGCGTATATTTTCCAAAATAAAAATAAAAAAGTTTACAAGTTTTCTTTTGATAAACAAACTTGTTGTCTCCTTAGGGCTATTTACGTTGTTTTTTAAGAGAAATTAGAATTATTTATAAATCAATTCAAAGCCAAAAAATATGCTTTATTTTCCAGGTTCTTGAAAAACAGGTGGGATCTAAAGAAAATAATTTACTTTATGCTTAGAAAACTTATTTAAAATTTTGCATTGTGTTCCCTTAATGTATGCTAATAATTGTAATAGAACTTCTTGTTGTTTATTCTTTTGAAGAACCTAAAAGTATGCCAAAATTTTTATTAAATTTTTCAATTTAGAGCTCAAAAGTGTGTGAGAAATAGAAAAGTTTTCTTCCTGTGTTAAACAGTTAAAAGAAATAGACAATGAAGCCTGGAAGTAGGCAACACTTTTGTTATTAAAGCCCTATTTGAAACAAAATTACCATTTGGATAATGTTGCCGATTACTCCCCAGAAAAATGCAACCCAGTTAAAGGAAATATACAATGAAGCCTAAAAGTAGGCAACATTTTTGTTACTAAAGCCCTATTTAAAACAAAATAATGATAATGTTGCCGATTACTCCCCAGAAAAATGCAACCCGTAGTTTGAATTAAAAATATTTGATAAAATATTCTTTCTTTACACCCATAGCATAGAATTCGCCTTAAAATATGCTACAAAATATGAAAATAAATGTCAAATTTATGTCATTTAATAGCATTATTTGCATTACCTTTAATGCTTGCGCTTATAAAATGTTGTCTACTTCCATGGAACTACAAAAAGCTGCTTGCATTTTATCCTTTTGAAACAAGGAAAGAAAAAAATAACGAGAGAAAATCCTTAAAAAAAAGAAAACAAGACAAATGTGACGACAGGAAATATTGTTTGTCTGTGTTGCTATTTTTTTCTTTTTTTTCAACATTTTTTAGTTCCTGTTTAACGCGTATTTTTTCATAATTTTTCTCCTTTTTTGCCTGTGATATTTTCCTAACAGCCAGGTAAATAATTGCAGTTATTTACAAGTCCCAAATGGTTGTCTATGTAATAACGCTATTATTTATGTTGCCAGTCTTTAGGGAAATATGATGCTACTTGCGCCTGTAAATATACTTTATATGAAAAAACACAGCGAAACTCTACAAAATTAATTGCAATTTATGAAAATTATATGAAAAAATAATGTAAAAATGGCGCGTATAGCAAACAGCAACAGAAATTGTTTTTATGGATTTTCTTCTGTTTTTGTAATATGAGTCATAGAGCTCTAGAGATTATTTGTTATGCAAATAAAAGGGAAAGAAAAATCTGGTATTTTTTAGTTTTTTTTCAGAAAAGTAGGCAATGAATTGTTGCATAATGGCATATATTGCAAAATATTGGAAATATATTTTTACAACAGCAACAATAATATACAGTTTTGAGGCATTCAAAGGCAGAAAATGTGGGTCTTAATAATTACACGAAATGAAATATTAAAGTTTTAAATAATTGAATAGAATAGGATTTTTAATCATATTTGTGTCTCTAGAGTTTATTATCAATAATTAAAAAAAGTAATAAAACATATGGTAAGCTTAATTTGCTATCATTTAAAAGTGTGTAGCATACTTTTGGCCACAAAATTAATAGTAAACATTTAAATATATTTACAAAAATAATAAAATTACCACCGTTTTGTAATTAAAAATATATAAAATTAGTAAAAGACTCATTTCATAAACAAATTTATCGCAGAAAAAAATCACAGCATACCTTTAGGCATGCATCTTTTCAATACTTATCATAATTTTCTCTTAGTTGATATTAAGTTCTTAAAATAAAAACTATAAAATAAGCATAGATTTTAAAATGCTATTTAGGAAAGATCACAGTGTAATTAAAAACTTTGCTGCCTAAGTTTAGGTGTTATGTTCATACGAATTTGGGATTTATATTAGAAAATATAATGGAAACCGTGCCATTTTGTCTAAAATTGCGATCTGAATTACAATACTAAAGTTTCCTTTATAAAAATATATCGGAAGCAATTCTTATACACACTTCTGTAGCATACTTGTTGGAGTCAATTTTAAAATAATTGTTCAGATCTATACATATAAAAATGTTTGTTTGTATGTAATTAATAGAATCGTAAACTATGCATTTGATGATGATATGATCTTTAGCAAAGGTGTTGCGCATAAGCCGACGGAGGTTTCTCAGTTGGTGCGATTAATTTCCTATAGATTGCACCACTAAGGAGTATTCAAAATTGATTGAATCGTAAACTAGGCTGTGATCATGTGTTGATCGGGCAAATACCAGACATTTTAGCATTTAACATTTATGATTTTAATAACATTTAGTATAACTCATTCACGTAAAATTTGAAACATTTTAATTCTGTAAAATCTTTAAAAATGCTGTTTGGTTCAATTGAATTGGGAACATTGTGAGATTCTAATAAATTTAACACATTTTTCACGTCATTTCCGTGCAATCATGCCTCCAAAGCGGCAAGCAATTGGTCGACCTACACCTCGAGCACAGAAGAAAAGACCATTACGACCCTCAGAATCAGACGGGCAACTAGCATTGAGACTGGAAAATCTTCGAGTACATGTCGCTGAGACCCGTTGGCATGAATCAATTGAACAACGAGAAGTGAGATTAGAAACTGATCGAATGCGTACTGCTCAGGCCTGTTCGTCTGAATCATCTGGACAACGGGAAACAAAATCAATAAAATGATTCAAAATTAATTTGACATTTGTGTAATGCCTTTCCTTCAAATTTATTTTAGTTGGTGGCGCAGCAACACGCGTAGGGTACAGCTAGTTTAATATAAAAAGTCGCTAAATGAATTGCAAAGATGGAATTGAACTCTGTCCTTTAGTCTTCGATAAAGTGAAGATGGTTTTTGATAACAAAATGCATAAAATCCATGAAGGTATGGTGAATTCATTTCTGGATTATGAGCTTTAAATTGGAAATCTGAAAAAATTTAACCAAAAACCTGTCTTACAATGACATTTGCCAACATTTTTACGACAAATTTGAGTGAAAAAATTTGCGGTCAAATACTGTTCTTATGTGGAATCTCTATCTGCCTCTGTCATCTGTTCTCCAAAGGATTTCTTAATTTCATTTTGTAGTGTCAGTTTCAGATACTATGTATACGTAATGCATTAGTTGGTAAATGCTTAGATTTTATTCTTTATGTTCTCCGTGACCAGTCAGGCCAGCAACAATGGCTGCAAGATATAGTTGCATATTTTAAGGATTTCTTATATTTTAATTTAAAAATCTGTTAAAGAGTTTGCAAATTCTTTCTGTCACATTGATTTTTGAATGCTTATTTCTAATCAAATCATTAAATTAAAATTACAAAAATTTATATAATCATTCAGAATTAATTTTATGCTGAGATGATGCTCTTGTTTTTATTTATTTTTAGTTTTCTCAGAATATTAATTCAAACATTTTTGTAAAATCATTTACGATTACTATTTATAGGCTTTATTTCTGACTATGCTTATCTTTTCTTAGAAAAAAATGCGGCATACTTTTAGGAATTTATTTTGTTTATTCATTTTTTTTCTATTTCAAAATAAAAAACAATTATGCCTACACCTACAGTATAGATAATGATTATTTGTGGGCTTGATATCTGTTTGTGAACATTAATCTTCTATTAATTGTAAATTTTTCAAAGCATACTTTTAGGTTTACAAAACAAATTTCACAAATCATTGTTTAAAATAAAGTTTAATTAACTCAACTTTTTTTTAAAAAATGACTGAATATACCACCTGCTGACAAGTAATTTCCCCGTACGCTTTAAGCAGTCTTAGTAAAACCCAGCAGGACCAGTTTGTTGTTGTTGTTGTAAAGAATCACAACAACAGCAACAATAGAAAATAATATTATTTCAAATTATTGTTTGGCATGACAGCCAACAATCATCAATATCCAGAACATAAAAGAGCAAAAATAAGAGAGAAGCTTAAGAAGAAAGCAATACGTACTTATGTACGTACGCCAGCCATGTCAAATTGATATTTGATGCATGACTTTTCAAAAAAAACAGAAAAAATTCATCATTCATCTTATTAAGAACAACAACAACAACAAATACAAATGCCAGCTACAATTTAAACAATTTATGGAAAATAAAACGAAATGAAAATGCCAGTTGGGAGAAGGAAAATGAGTTGAAGTTTTTTTTTTAAGGCACCAAAACTACCGGCTAATAAAACCTAAAAAGTAGTATAAACACCCTCCTCTGTGTGCTACGAACATAAACGAACTTCAAAAAGCTTCACACTGTAACGGTAATACGGTTTTATGTGATGGATGTTTAAGTCAGTGTTAGTGAGTGAGTGAGTGATTGGCCGGGTGCGTGTGAGTATGAAAGGAAAGGTGGTGGTACTCTTTAAGTGAGCAAACGGAAGCAGGTGGTCATTGTTAACGGATCTTAAGCTTTAATAAACACACGCCTGATACTGTAAGATGAATGGCCCACATATAATGCCTTAAGCCATGATTTTTGTATTTTATTCCCTCATTGTGTCCCCCCCATAATACGTTAAATAATCATTGGATATTCCCGCTTATTTTTTTGTTAATTTAATTTATTAGTTAGGTGGAAAGGGGCAAAAGCCTTATTAAGGTAATAAGTCTGATACCATAAACACAATCTCATCAGTTGTACAATAAATAAATCACTATGAATTACAACAAAAGTCAAAAACAAAAACAAAAAAATGGAAAAAAATGTGGAATGAAATACATAATAAGACCCTGAGGACTATTTTGTTCTAACTGGTATAGTTTTTCTTAAGAAATTGTATAACGAGGTATGGCAGGAAATGGAAAAGAAATTGTTTTGATTTATTGATTAAAGAAAATTGAATTTGAAAGGGAAAGCATAGAGTCTTACCAAATAATATCGTGTTTGATCAGCCCACTGCCATAACTCTGATCTTAATGCAGCTGATTTTTCAGTATAGAAATCACTCGCGAGTGTAATATGTGGACTTTCTGAAGAGAGCACACACATGAAAGCTGGCAGTTCTGCAGAAAATGCCAGAGTACGTGTCTGTATTAGGCATGTAGTTTGTCAGAATATCGGGATTAAAATAGATTAGTATGGTTGCAGTGCCATACATACAGTGGAGGCCTTATAATTAGAAACGATGTTTCTGGAACAGACTTCTCTGGACTGACGAATCTAAGTTTAATTTGTCCTAATCTGATGGAAAACCGTATGTAAGACGTCCTCCAAACAAAGCCTTTGATCACAGGTACACAGTGAAAACTGTACAACAAATTAACATACATACATGTTTCTAAGTCGTTTCTAATTATAAGGCCACCACTGTACATAATTGATCCTTTAGTTAGGATTACGACCTAGCTTCTCACATCGTTTATATTGTGTGTGTATTGTTATACATTAGTGACGGGACCTACAGTTTATAGTCGACTGCGAACGACAGAGTTTTTGCCAGAAATCTGCTGAGGGGAAGTCGCCTAAAAATATTTTTTCACATTTCGTTTTGGGATTTAAGCGATGACTGCACGTCTTATAAGCCAACACACTGCCTACTAGACTACACCGACTAGCAGTACTATGGCAGTATGGTCGCTATGTACTATGGCACCTCTAAACTTCAGTAAGAAGTTGCCCTATCCGGTCAGGCACTAAAATATTTGTATTCACAATGGGAATTTTGTAATTTCAATGTAATGTCTGCTGTTGATGTTAATAGTACAGTAACCGGAAGATTTGGTAGGGGCGGCTGAGCTTTGAATACTTTTTAGTTTTGTAGCTATACGAGGTAAAGGCTGAGAGCCTTCAAAAGACATTGGTTGCCCGGGCACTATTCACTTCAAGACTTACTCACGGCCTGCTAAGAAGCATAAGTACTAAATCTGACATTGAAATCGCCGCAATCTAATAGGTAATGGGGTTGTCTTATTAGACATGAGGCCACGGTTCGAACCCCAGGTCAAAACGAAACCCCAACAAAACGAAATTTAAAAAAAAGTTTTCTTCGGCGACTTGCTCTCAGCAGATTTCTGAAAACAACTCTGAGAGAAAATAAAATTGCCATGAAAAGTTTCTCAAAGATCTGTCATTCGGAGTCAACTTAAAACTGTAGGTCCCGGTCTTTATGTATAAACTAAACACACATAACATAAGTGGTGTGAGAAGCTAGTTTGTAATCCAGACTGAAGGGATGTAGCAATCAATTATGTATGTATGTAATTCATCTGGGGGGGGACCAGCGGTACTGTTTCCAATTCCACTGAACTTGGCCTACACCAGAAGACCGAATTTGGCAAAACAAATCATCTTTTCAGATGGAGCTCATTTTGATCTTGGCGGGTATATAAACAAGCAAAATTGTCGCATTTGGAGCACAGAAAACTCGCACGCATACATTGAAAAGCAGACGCACCCAAAACGAGTCACTGTTTGGTTCGAATTTTGGTCCAGAGGCATAATTGGGCCATTTTCTCTTCGAAAATGAGCAAGGAGTGGCCGTTACAGTCAGTGGCGATCGTTAGCGGGCCATGTTGAACGAATTTTTGTTCACAAAAATTGAAGAGGAGGACATTGGCAACATTTGGTTTCAACAGGACGGCGCTACGTGCCACACAGCCGAAGCTACACTCGATGTTTTGCACCCTGTTTTTGAAGTTCGCATTATCAGCCGCAGAGCTGATGTCGTTTAGCCACCTCGGAGCTGCGATTTGACACCGTTGGACTATTATTTGTGGGGTGCCGTCAAAGATAAGTGTTACGCCAGACAACAGCCAGAGATAATTGACGCTTTAAAGGAAAATATTCGTGAAGCCATTGGTGAAATACAGCTGCACACAATCGATAATGTGCTTAAAAATTGGACCGATTGTATAGGCTACTGCATGGCCAGCTGAGGCAGCCATTTGAATGAAATTATTTTCCATTATTAACCGGAAGGATTGTACTTTCAAACAAAAAAACGAATTTGAGAAAATATTCAGTAATTTCGTTTTTAAAGCATTTTCAAAAAAAAGTTATTTGGCGGAGCCTTTAGTAGCTAAACGGCCAAGAACCAAGTTACTAGCGGACAAAATCTTTGCTCCTCTAGAATTTGTTGAATTTTGTGATACCTTTTTAATAATGACCACCCCTCGTTAATTATTTTTAAGACTCTAAGAAAAAAATCCTTTTCTTAAGGGAGGTCTCTGCTCTTTCTCAGAGTCACGTTCACGTTTTCTGGTTTCATTTTAGCCATCGTGATTTGGTTTAGCAGCCGTAGTGATTTTTATATTTTTTTCTGTGTGAATTCTCTTCTCTTAGTTTTTAGTATTTTGCAACATTGTTTTTGTTCTTGTAATAGTTGTTATTGTTTTTGTTGTTGTTGTTTTCCTATGATATTTAGTAGTAATACCCTCCCGTATACACACAGAAGTAGTAGTAGTAGCAGTAGTAGACGTTTGCTGTTTTATGATTTGTCAAGTCAGCGGAAATCATGCAAAAACCGTACATTTATAACCAACAAACATACATAAATTCATAGATTGTTTATGTGTGTAAGTATGTGTGTGTTTTTTTAACCACAACATCCTGATAGTAAATAGAAGCAAGAGAGAAAAAAACAAGGTTTTCCCAGAGTCAACTGTAGTTGTGCTGTGCTGTGCTGTGCTGAGTCTACTGGTAACAATTTTTGCATGGCACGCAAAAGTATATAAAAATTGAAAAATTGCCTTTGCATGTTGTGTCAACCAGAGAGAGAGAAGTCATTCAGAAAAACTTCTAGATGAACGGGGGGAGCGGGGGGAGTTTTCAACATTATTTGAAATTTTTTTTTGTTGCTCCTCTATTCCTTGAAATAATTCCACTCATATGTATGCATGTACACTCATAAATATTTTATTTTTTCAAACAAATTTTTTTTCCTTCATAAGTTTCTTTGTCAAATCAAATGTCATAAAAATATGCATGAATTTAATGTATTTTCCACAAGGTTTTGTTGTTATTATTGTTATTGTTGTCGTAGTTGTGGTTGGCTTTTCTTAGGAAATGATACACTCCCGTAAAAGAGAAAACACTTTGGCATGCAGAGATTTCGGAAAACCACAAATGTTACACAAAAATGCCTGAAGTATGGTTTAAAAAAAATAAACTGTTATGCTATACACCATAACCCGAAATTATGCAGAGGAAAAGAAAATATTTACTTAGAACTGCCCAAAAGTATGCAACAAAAAAATTTAGTTCATAAATCTCAAAAATATTGCCAAGAATTCTGTGTGGTATTTACACAAAATTATGTTGGAAAAGTGAGCAGTGAAATCAACATTGGGAGGATGCGAGGGAGGCACAAAAATTTAGGGCAGTGAATTTTTTTTTCTTTATTTATTCTCTTGGCTCCCACATATGCTTTTGCCAGTAATATTCAATTGCTTCGGTATTATTTTCTTAGTGAGAACTGTCTAAAAATATCCTTCAACCATAGACTCTACCTCTTCATAGCTCACAAACTCTCTACCACCGAGCTACTGATGATAAATTAATATTGATCACTTCGTTCATTGCTAAATGCTGCTTCGAAATACAATTACGTGGCTTGGGCAGCCTTCTTGAGCCTTGATTGATATCATTGCGAGATATGTCAGCTAGTGCTACAACACCGGTTACTTTTTCCCTTCTTTTATTCGCGCAATAACCTGCTATTATCCATAGCCATTGCTTACTTTCTGAATTGTTCAGGGAGTTAGGATTACAATTTTGTTATGATTACAACCAAACCTTCCACCACCCATGTTGTGTATGTTGACTTTATCCATGAGATGCGAGAACTACAGTTTAAAGTCGATTCCATAGATTTCGTGAAGCTTTTCATGGAAATTTTAATTGAATCGCGGAAAATTTCCGAAGGAAGTCCTCGAAGAAATATTTTTTCACTTACTTACTATATGAGAGATCATGGATTCGAACCACAGTTATGACATTATAAGAAAGCTGACAAAAGGATTTCTGCCTGCTAAAGGCTGCCCAGAGCATGGCTTCCGAGTTCTCATACTTACTTCATTGGCTCACACTTGTCTGGGTCCCCGGATACTATGACATTCCGAGAAACTGCAGAGCCGACGAGCTAGCCAGATCTGGCGCACTACTCCCGGAATCCTGTTCAATCGACTTAGGAATGCCACTTGCCTCGATCAAACTGGCCATCGCGCGGAAATTTTTCCGAGACGCCAACCTATCCTGGATCAACGAGGAGTCCTGCTCTACCGCTAGACTCACCTGGCCCCAGATGGATAAAAGGCATACCAACCAGTTACTAGGACTTGGTCGCGGCGTCATCTCAATCACAGTGGCCATGCTTACAGGTCACTGTGTTATGGGTAGACACGCGGAGAGAATGCGGCTCCCATTTAATGGCTTCTGCCGTGGGTGCAAATCCGCTGAGGAAGACGAGACTGTTATTAACTTTCATTGTCAATGCCCATCTCTTGCGAGGTGCAGATATAGGTTATTTGGCTCTCCGACCCTTGTCAGCTTGACGGAGCTGTCGTCCATTGATGTCAAGGATATAGCCTCGTTTATCAAACTTTCTGGCTGGTTTTCCAGTGCGGGGTAGTCGTGCTTTGGATATGCAGATATTGCGCTGACCGACCTTCCCCTCCTGGGTTCGGGGGAACTAGGTCAGTACAGGAACTGCGTTCACCTGTGGCATCACAACTGGCCGCTATGCGCGCTCAAGTCAGCTTTGTGACATGATCAAAGCTACCACTACCACCGACCCTACTAAATGAGAGATCGTGGATTCGAACCTCAGTTATGACATTATAAGAAAGCTGTCAAAAGGATTTCTGCCTGCTAAATGCTACAATACCCTGCAAGCTTCCGAGTTTTTATACTTACTTCATTGGCTCACACTTGTCTGGGTCGCCAGATACTGTGACATTCCGGAAAACTGCAGAGCCGATGAGCTAGCCAGAGCTGGCGCACTACTCCCGGAATCCTGTTCAATCGACTTAGGAATGCCACTTGCCTCGGTTATGGGTAGGCACGCAGAGGAGATCCGCTGAGAAAAACGAGACTGTTATCCACTTTCTTTGTCAATGCCCATCTCTTGCGAGGTGCAGATATAGGTTATATGGCTCTCCGACCCTTGTCAGCTTGACGGAGCTATCGTCCATTGATGTCAAGGATATAGCCCCGTTTATCAATCTTTCTGGCTGGTTTCTCAGCGCGAGGTAATTGTACTTTGGATATGCAGATCTTGCGCTGACCGACCTCCCCCTCCTGGGTTCGGGGCAACTTGGTCAGTACAGGAACTGCGTTCACCCATGGCATCACAAGGGGCCGCTATGCGCGCTCCAGTGAGCTTTGTAACATGATCAAAGCTACCACTACGACCGACCCTACTATATTAGAGATCGTGGATTCGAACCTCAGTTATGACATTATAAGAAAGCTGTCAAAAGGATTTCTGCCTGATAAACGCTACAATACCATGCAAGCTTCCGAGTTCTTATACTTTCTTCATTGGCATTAAGACGGAATTACAACCTAGTAAATTAAAAGGAGACACCTCCTTTGAAGCTGTCCTACTAATGCCGGCAGATGTCTAGTGGCATTAAGAAATTATTTTTCAGCAGACCTAACTAATGTATATGACTAAAAATTGCGGAGTAATATAGGAGACTCTGCTTATTTGCTGTCTCGTGTTAGCACAGTGGATCGACTGCACCCCTTTTCCATGCTATTGGGAGGACGAATGCCTTGCCTTCTTTAGTATTCGATTTGTTTTTAAGGACTTTAAGCCATAACTGCTTAGTTCTCTGTTTCCATGATGCTCTATTAAAATTTTATTGCATACTTTTAGGGTTTTTTGAAAAAGCACATCTTGTGTTTTAAAAAACTCTCAAGCAGACATTAATTTATCATCAATTTGTAATTATAATACTCAATCAAATACAATTTAACACCAAACCCTAGTGTCTGGCTACACATTTTAGCTTAACTAAGCAAATAAAGGGTGTTTTCGCCCCCTTTTGGATATGCAAACAAATTTTTGAACAAAAAAAAAAATCAGAGAGACACGTGGTTTTGTAATGAAGATACAAATGTAAACAGGAAAGAATAAATTTAAATTGGTGGTGGTTTTTTTTAGAAATAAAGTTGCCATAGTAGGATGATAAGAGAAATGATGAAATGAAACAATTATAAAAAAAGAAAATACTTTTGCAAACAAAAGGGAATTATTTCAGATATTTTTCATTTAATTTTCGTTTTTATTTTATTTTTTCTATTCAAAGTTTTTCTTGTGTGTATTAAATGGCATCATATGTCTCAATTATTTTTTAGGTTTTCTTATCGTTTTCATAAATCTTTGAATTTAAACTGTCCTTAATCATTTCGAATAACTATTTGTTTCCTTATACTGTCTGTCTGTCTGTCTGGTGTGTCTGTCCTGTCTGCCATTTCCGTTTGATCATTCATTTTGTTAGTTTTTCTTTGACTGTCATCAAGATATTAACAAGGTATGATTTTTATTTTTTTCTCTCTCTTTTTCTATTCATTTCTTACAACAAAACGTAACAGAAAATGAAAAATTATTTCGTAAATTTTCTTTCTTCTTGTTTTGTTTTGTTTTGCATTTAAAAACAAAATTCATTTATCATTTTGTGTCTCCAAAAACATAAAAATCCTAAATAAAAAGCAACATTCTTGCCATCCCCCTGCTTGTTCTCTGTTCTAACCAAATAGATTATAACCTTTTTTCTATAGCATATTTTATGGGGCAAAATATGAGGAGTTAGAGTTGACAACACCGTACAGTATATATTTTATGATGATAAAAACTAAGGGGGCGTTTGTTACGTTTTGTTTCTTTCTATTCTTTTTGTTTTTCTTTCTTTGTCTCTATTTCTACAGAAAGATTTATGACCAGGTTATATTTTAAATCAAGAAATTGTTCGTTTGTAAATAGAAAAAATTTTACAAAAAAAATTTTGGTAATTTGCACAAGAGAAAAAAGTAGCAAATTTGCTGCTTCGTTAAGTTTTAAAATTGATTTTGTTTTTCAAAAATTCTCTTTTTTTAAGAAGCCAACAGATTTAAATCTTTTATTATTAAGCTTAAAAGTATGCAATGATTTTTTTTTATTTCGAGAAACGCTGACCTGTGCACGCAGTATATTTAGTGGATTTTCAAATACTTAATACAGCATTAATAGTCAGTTAAATTTTTAAATATTTTAAGTAGCCTATGCACAATAATTATTTGTTGATCTTAAAAGTATGCAATAATTTTTTTTGAGAAACGCTGACCTGTGCACGCGGTTTCTTTAGTGGATTTTCAAATACTTAATACGGCATTACTAGTCATTTAAATTTTAAAATATTTTAAGTAGTCTATGTATTAAAATTATTTGTTGACCTTAAAAGTATGCAATGAATTTTTTTTTTAAAAACGCTGGCCTGTACACGGCGTATATTTAGTGGATTACCAAATACTTAAGACAGTATTGAAGTCGCCGTAGTCTAGTAGGTAGTGTGTTGGCTTATTAGACGCAAAAGCCTGGGTTCGAGCCCCAGGCCAGACATCAAGACAAAATACAAAAAGTATTTTTTCAGTAGATTTCTGGCAAAAACTCTGAGAGTAAATAAAAATTGACATGAAAAGTTTCTCAATAAATAAAAATCTGTCGGGCGGAGTCGACTTTAAACTGTAGGTCCCACCAATCATGTATAAAATTAACGCACACAACATAAGTGGTGTGAGAAACTAGGACGTTGTACAATGGGTCAATTCGACCTCTGGGTACTGTACTTGTCATAATTGACAAGTACACGTCCTCTAACCTAACCTAACCTAAGACAGCATTAATAGTCAGGCAAATGCTAATAATTTTTTTGAAGTAACCCCTATGCATTAAAATTATTATTCACCTTAAAAGTATGCAATACATTTTATCAAAAAGCATATATGTATGCATGGCACATATGCGTTTTTTAGGGCTATTTTATTTCGTATAAGTTCGTAAAAATATGTTAATGAATAAAAACATATTTTTTATTCAGCTTAAAAGTATGCAATGATTTTTTACCAGAAGCTAATTTGCTTCCAATGCTTTTTCAATCGTTTACAGGCCTACAAACAAACATATAAATGCATAAAACAATTTAATTTTAATGTATAAATTTTTCCATTAAAAATTTAAGTTTTCATAAACCTAAAAGTATGCATCAATTTTTAAAAAAAAAGATAATATTAACCAAAATTATTTTTTTTTGGCTTAGGATCCATTATTAGGCTGACGACTACTAGAAAAATTAAATTAATTCCCTGACATTTTTAACTCACCCTCAGTTTTATAAATTTTTTAACTTACAAGATTTTTCGAGCCGAAAGTATGCAACGTTTTTGAAAGTAGCTTCAATCCATCCATTTAATTCTCTTTAAAGCTTTGGATACCTTTTGGATCCCTCCCTCTTGAATAAAAACCAACATAGGAACACCAGTAAGGGTAACAGTAACCATTCAAGAAAAAAAGATCTCAATCAAATCCCATCAATATACACTTCCAGCGTCTTATGACAGCCAGTTCTACTGTCATTTACTTCTGTATCTTTAGAACCAAAAGAATTTACTAACCAAAGAGCCGCTGAGCATGATTTCTTTTAAGTCATGCTATGCTGGAGATGTAATTGTGGATTGGAATTAATTTTCATTGAAGGAAATTCTTTCATTCAGAATTTACTAACAACACGAATAAATTCTTACGATATATTTGAATTTTCTGCATCATAATTCAAATGTTTGTTGTATTAAATTTCGTTTATAGTTCATTTCTGTATTATAGTTTAAACAACTTTAATTAAAAGTATTTAATTTAATTCATTTAAACCTAAAAGTATACTTTACTTTCTGTTTTCTATTGTTTGCATATTAAAAAAGTTGCGCTTTTAAAATTTTCTCCCGCAAAGCACTCATTTTCATTATAAGCCTTTAACCCTTGTGTATACAGAGAAACAGAGAGCTTTAGCAGGATTTTCGTTAAATAGTTTTAAAAAGGAAATAAAATAAAATTATAATCCTTTATAAGAGAAAGAGAGAGAGAGAGAGAAAAGAGTATTACAAAGTTTAGAGTATAATTTTAGGAGACGAATATTTAAGCCACACAAATTGGTGGGATGTAAGCAATGTTACAAAGTAGAAAACTTTAACGATTAGTTGTTGTAATTATTAGAACAAAACTAACACATACACTCTCTCTCTCTCTCTTTCTCTCTCTCTTTCTAATACTGTTATGGCTGTTGCGTATACGTATGGGTATGCAGCAGAAGATTTCCAACTTTTTGCTGTTGCTCTGGTTAAAATAATTTAAAAAAGTATCATAAAATTTAGAATTTTTTTTCCTAAAGCTGTATAAATTTCCGAGTTGTCAACATTTATGTTAAACATAAATTTTCATTAGAAGTACAAAAACAACAACAGCAACAAAATAATTATGATTTTTTTTTTTGTTTTTTTATGAGGAAACATTTCTATGGCAAATGATATTCTAGCTTTAATCCCTTTGGGTTTGCTTTTTTTGCATAGCATACTTTGAGGGTGTGTACTCTTGAAACCATGCGAATAAATAATTTCATTTGTTCTGTACTGTTCTGTTCCGTTCTCTTCTGTTTCTGTGCTTTTGAGCTGTGTGCGGTAATAAGCAAAAGGCCAGAAAAACGAAGCCAATTTGTGAATATTTTTCAGCTTCACATGTTCCTCATGTTCTTCACATGCTGCCGATTGCTGGCTGTTCTTTTCTGTTTCTCTTGCTGTTAATTTTTTCCTTTTGCCATGAATAATTGCCTCGTTTTTGGCATTGTTATAACGTAATGCATAATTTTTGGCTTAAATTCATTTTAACCATTTTAACTTCCCCATCGTATCATCCAAAATATAATTCCCCCTTTCCCTTCCATTTTTTTGTTTGCAAAAGTTGAATTAAAAAATTTTCATTTTATCGTATTGTGTTGAGTACCCAAATGGGGATTAATTTGTATTAGAAAACCGGAAAAAAAATCTACAAATTCTGTTATTATTTTAAAGGCAAAATAGAATTTTCTACTAAAAATTAAAAGCCATGGCAATTTCAAGATATTTTTTGGGCAAAGAGGTTTTTGCCTAATATGGGGGTTGGTTTGGTCTGAGATAAATTGTCATAGTGATGGCGTTAAATTGGGAAACCTTTTTAGCCCCGTTTGGCTTAGGAATTTAATTGAAAATTTTAAGCAGTCAATGGTTTAATTACTTTGATTTGGAAAAAAAATCTTAATCTGATGGTTGACAAGGACGTCATTAGGGCCATGGTGACATGGTGTTCATAACCCACAACTTTACCAGAATTATAGGAAAGAAAAAAAATTTTTTTCGATAACAGGCAGAACATTCATAACCGTAAAAGGTAGTGTGCAGCTAATTAGATAGGAGCCCGGGGTTCAAACCCCAGCTCAGTTATCTCAAACAAATTGATTTCGTTTCTACAGCCTTCTGGCAACAACTCTAAGGTTAGAATAAAATTGCTATGAAAAGTTTCTAAAAAAAATCTGTCGTCCGGAGCAGAGACCAGCAATGAATCGCTTTTTTGCTACTCATAAGTACTCACGAAATTTTGAGTATGAGTGAGTCAACAGTATTGAAATCCAACTACTCTGATTCATTCGTACTCAGTACAACATTGATTTATAAGTACAGGTTGCAATGAGTGTGAGTACAACGTTGACATCAAACATAACATAGCATTCGAAATATGTTTGATTCATACGTTTACTCATTCAGATACATAACTTTAGAAAAATACTTACAAATGATTCGAGTGATTCGAATCATTCGTTAAAATTTACAGTCTTACTTGTTGTTGCATTTACAAAGAAAGCAGAAAGACGCATAAACAAAAAAAAAAAAGACAGCAAGCAGAGCCAATACACAACCTTCTTGTGAGTATTGTAGTGTTCGTACGCGAATCATACTTATTTTGCGATTCGTGTATACGATGAGTCATGGAGAGTCGAAATCAATAACATCATGCGCATTAGTTAACAATGAGTACTATGAGTACTTCAAACTTTGAATATGAGTAGCATGAGTATGACATTAAAATAAGTATGAATGCTTATAAGTATCCGAAATTATAAGTATGATTCGAATTTACTCATCGTTTTGAATACTCATTGCTGATCTCTGGTCCGGAGCCGACTGTAAACTGTAGCTTCCAGCAGTCGTGGATAAAATTCACACACTACATCGATGGCATGAGAAGCTAGGTTGTAATCCTGACTAAAGTGTTGTAACCATCAATTAAGTAAGTATGTATGTATGTAAACCAAAATATTGGTTTCATGTCTACAAAACATAAGAAATTAAGTTTCTGACTCAAAACAACGCAGCCCTTAAATAAAACTACTTCACATACATACATAACATTACAACCCTTCAGTCAGGATTACGACCTAGTTTCTCACACCACTTATGTTGTGTGTGTTAATTTTATACATGAGTGGTGGGACCTACAGTTTAAAGTCGACTCCGCACGACAGATTTTAGAGAAACTTTTTCATGGCAATTTTATTTACTCTCAGAGTTTTTGCCAGAAATCTGCTGAGGGAAAGTCGCAGAAGAAATACTTTTTGTATTTTGTTTTGATGTCTTTGGCTGCGGCAAATAAAACTACTTACTGCTGCTAAACTGCTATGTTGCTTTCTGGGAAGATGTGTCCATGCCATGTCAATTATACGATTCCTTACAACTTTCTGAACAAAACATTCGATTCTAGATTTCCAACTAAAGATCCGGAGGTTACCAATGGAACGCTTAAAGTTTATACCGATGACTTATATGTATATGCATGACAGGGTGGCCTGTGGTATATTTACTAAGGATACTGATGTTAAACCTTCTTAAAACCCTGATCACAGCAGTGTCCTGTAGTTAGAGGTCATGGCAGTTTTGGTGGCGAAACTTTCCCTGAAAATCTTTAGTTTTACTCGTACAGACAAGCTGTGATTAAAGCCATACCAAAAGCATTTTTGACGTTCATCCTTAGCCTTGAATAGGGTGGATTTCTCAATGAAATTTCAGATCATTCAAAGGTAATTCTTTTATGGGTTCCGTGCTATAGGGATAGTGTTGAAAATTACCATTTTTTTTGCATTCACCAGGTCTGTAACGAACCTCGCAACATTTCATAGGGCATAGGCATTCCGATTGCTTTAATTACAAAGGATATTATCCTCCCGTTTTAATGAGAGGCTCAATCGTGTTGTTAGCAGGTTGGACGTGAAATCTTGCTAGACTTTGCTGGACACGTATAGACACTGCTGGACACTTCCGTGTTTAAATCGCATGGCCATCCATCGCATAATAGTGATGCTCACGTTGGAAGGCGTCCACAGAAGAGTTGTGGATATTTAAAATTCAAATATTAATTAAAGCCTTTAAGTTGTGTAAAATTCTTTCCTCTTCATCCCTGCCTATTTATTTTTTCTTGGCGAGTGAGGTAGGGTTCAAAATGCCTTCGCACTTACAGCGACCATCATCAGCTGCGTCGAGTGGGGCTTCCACTAAAACAATCTCTCCTCCTCTTCTGCAGATACTCCCTTCCCGGGACGGCTATCTGCATTACTTCGGGAAGAGCCCAGAACGACGTCCTGTTAAGGACCATTGTCTACTCTCCCACGTCTGGGTACGCCAAATTCGAAGCCAGCTTCATGCTATTGGCTCGTCTTCTCATGTATCGTTCTGTCGTACTGTATCAAGGTCGACCTTCTTCCTGCGGAGTACACATTCTACGTATCTTCTCACAGCGCTCCACTTCGTCTCGATTTCGAGCATCGCGTCAACAATGTTGTCGGCTGTGAATTCGCCAATCTGTTCCATTAACACACTCTTCTCGTCTTGCCATTTGATGCAATGGAGGAATGTGTGTTCAGCGGAGTCACTCATTTCCTCGCAGTAAATGCAGCCAGGATCATTCACCTTGCCCATGTGGTGTAGATATTGTCGGAAATAACCATGACCCGAAAGAAACTGGGCCAGGAGGTAGTTAATTTCCCCAAAATTTCTCTGTGTCCATGCTTCTATAGATGGAATAAGTCTAGCAGTCCATCTTCCACTTGTTTCATCGCTACATCTACTTTGCCATCGCCGTATAGTTTGAGATCTGACATCTATGGTACTAATGGCAAGGTTTTCCCTCTTCGCTTTCCAAAATCTTCTTCGCCTGAATGCCTGCAAGTCGATAGGTGTCTCACCGGTGCTCACGAGGACTACGGCTCCCGAGACCGTGCGATAGGATGAAGCGACTCTTATTGCCGCTGTTCGCTGCACCAATGCTACTATTTTCCGCTTGGATTTAAACTCCAACGCATCTCCCAATATCTCGCTGCCATAAAGTAGTATCGAGTTAGTCGTTGCCATAATCAATTTGCGTTTGGACTGCGTTGGTACGCCGATATTTGCCATCAGTCTGCTCAACCAATTCTCTCAGTTCTTATACATTGCACTCACTGGTAGGGAACAAACTAAAAACAATACAGCAGCACTAGGAATTTGTAACCCTCATAGAATCGTACTGATGCACTGTTTCCTTAATTAGAGAGAAGATCTTAGCTTTGGGTTCTTATTAAAACTTGAAAACAATCACCAAGGAACACATCTCTTTCACTTTGCAGTTTCTATTAAAACACCTAAAGTATGCAATATTTTTAAATGGCGTAAACTACCTTGAAATAAACACTAAATCGTGATGTCTTAAGGAGATTTTGGAATACTTTAGCTTCTACTTATTTATTTATTTATTTTAAAAAATCTTTTTTTTAAATTTAAAAATAAAATTAAATAAATAACCGTTGATTTCCGTTTCATTTCAGGTAATAACAAGAGAGACTGGTAGCAGTAAGTATTAATAATAATAATATTAATAATAATAATAAGAAGATTTAATTCTTTTAAATTTTACAATAATTTCATCAATTTTGGTGCATATTTTAGGTATGTTTTAATGAAATTAAATTTTGTAAGTTTTAATTTTCTGATTTAATTGAAATGTCTTCAATTTTTAAACAACTATTTTCAGATATTTTACAACATTTCTGAAGAATCATAATTCTTTATACGGATATTATGCTGCCTAATTTAGGGCTTAATTAACATGTTTAATAGGTTTTTTTGTTATTTTTTTAATATTCTCTGGCTACTCTCTTAGTCATATGATTTCCTCTCTCATTTGCAAAAATTAATTCACATTTTATTTACTTCCCATATGTTGCAATAAATATTACAAAAAATTCAAAATTGAACACATAAAATTATGCTTTAAAATATTTTCTAAAATATCTATGCATATGTGGGAGTGCATTATTCATGTGCTCTGCTATTTAAATCATTTTCAATGCAAATATGAAGAAGAGAAAAAAAGAGGAAAAATAAAATCCAAGCCAATGGCAAAAATAATCTTTTGTGATTTCCATATAATTTTCCTTCTATTTTTTCCTCTCATTTTTCCTTATTTTTTTTGTATTAAAATTATTATTATTAGTCTTGTGCTGCAATATCCTTTTGTAAAGAGAAAATTTTTTTCGTCAAACAAGAAAAAGAAAGAACGAAAAAAATATATGGAACACCAAAAAAGAAAAATCTATGTTTTAAGGCTAAAAATGAAGTTTAAAAGAAAATCTTTTTTTCTTAGTTTTCTTTGTGAAGGGCATAAAAGAAAATGTTACGAAGAAAAAAAGAAATGCATTCAACTCTAGTGAAAAGTAAGGCAAAGAAATAGTATGAACAAGTTTTTCGTTGGGTTAAAGTTAAATAAGATTTCTTAAGGTTTTAAGAAAAATTGCATACTTTCAGGCGAGTTTTTTTTTATTCCATTCTTATTCTTATTCTTTAAATTGGAAAATAAATAAAGTTAATGTAGTTTATGTAGAAGCATTTTAAGCAAGTAAATAAAAGAAAATAAAATGAATAAAGAATTTAAGGATTTTTATCATAAAACGTCTCCTGCATGAGTAAGAAAAAATTCAAATAAATATAAAACTGTTGCCTATATTTAGGCATAAACGAAGTAAACATTTTAATATTTAACATTAATTTGATTGCCTTTGTAGAGATGATTTTTGTTGTCTTTAAGTAACATATTCCTTTAAAAGTAGACAAAATAAGTTGCCAGAAAAAAATTGTTTCTTGGATGGTGTCAAAAACTTTCTCTTGCTAATCACAATCTAAGTTGGCTACTTAAATGATGTCCATCTTAATCTAGAATGCGTGCTAAAAAATAATTTCCCCAGATAATTGTTTTTGTTGCTTGTTGGTTACCACACAGGCAGCTGAATGTAAAACAAACAAAAACTTTTTGGTATATTCTTGTTAAAGAAATTCTGGCATACTTTTAGGGAAAAGAAATAAATATTTCTAAATATTTCATAAAAACATTGATAATTGCGTAGACCAAACACTTTTTCTTTGTTTTTTAATAAAAAGAAAAAAATCTCCTAAAAGCAGGCAATAGAATTTTATTTTTTAATTAGCCTGTATATAACCATTGGCAACTTTTGATAGAAAAAACAAAAGAATATTTGAAAACCTCATCAAAAATTTGTCCGTAATAAGAGAGAATGGTATATTCTTTAGAGTCCATAATATTTAAGAGTCGTTTAACCCTCAAGTACTTGTTAGAAGAGGACGACAGCCTGGAAACAAATATTTTAAGTCAACTGGTTGGCACTTCGGCTTCGGTTTTAATTATCTGTTGACAGAAAATATACAAACAAATAATGAATACAATGCAAACACAGACAATATGTTTGCCATGAACACAAAAAAAATGTATATTCCCAGTCGTTAAGACCTGGGTTTCAAATACAAAATACTAACACAAGTGTTTTTAATGGCAACAAAAATAGAAAAAATTATTTAAAAAAAAACGAAAAAGGAAAAACAAAAGCTTAAAAATAAATAAGCAAACAACAACAAACACAAAAATTTTCTGTATAAAAAATAACACATAAAAGTATGCTGCTTTATTTGCATTAATTTTCAACTCCCCCTTTGGTATGCCGGGTATAACATCATGTTATTAAAACAACAAAAAGTAACCGACATTAAAATTTGTTTGTATTGTTGTTGTTGTTATTGTAATATTTTTCTGTTTGTTTATTTTTCTGTTGTTGTTGTCTGTTTTAAAAAACATTCACCTTTTGTTTCAATAGCATTTGCAAAAAGAGACAGAAAAAAAAAGAATTTCAAAGTTGAAACAGAGAGCTTGTATGTGAAGGCTTATTAAAAACAACAACAACAACAACAGCAACAACAATAAGTCCAAAAAAATATTTTAATAGACTTTTAAGCCTTTATACGTGCTTGCTCATGTAAAAGCAGCTTAAAAATTTTAAAAGCAGTCGCTTATAATGCTCAAGAAAGTCTGTTAAAGTAGGGGAAGCAGTTGTGTGTGGATAGGTAGTAGACTTAAGAATAAATTTTAAAATTTTGGAAGTTTTGTTGTTAAGTGCTGCTGAAAAAGGTCATGTTAGCTCTAAAATACTCAAATAAATTTATCAATTGAAAATTTTACATTAAATTTAATGTTTTGGTACATGTAGCAGCCTAAAAATAGGCAATAAATCGGAGAATTTAAATCGAAATCGTAGAAAAATTGAAATTTGAATTGAAATTAAAATTTGCGAGGAAAATACACTTCACAGAGATCTCATTCCATTTCAAGATGGATTTCATTTTTAAATTAAGATTTCTTGCGATTGCAACATCTGCGATTTTGGAGAGTTGAACCAAAGACGATAGAAAATAAGAATCCCAACAGATGCGTGAGTTACACATGGGAGAATATCAAATCCATGTGTGTGCCTCCCAATCGGGCAGTCACATGAAGGAGAGTGCTTTAGATCGCCATGAGATTAAAGGGGAAAAAAATCAGTCTGCCTTTTATCTATATTAGTTTGGATATCTTTACAGTAATCCAGCAGCCTAAACGAAAGTCTAACATCAGAGCTATTAATACATACCCTAAAGACTCCACCGTCTCTTAAAGGTCTGAGAACCCTCGCGGAATATTTCAGATTTAAGAAAAAGGAAAAAGTCGCCGTAGTCTAGTAGGTAGTGTGTTGGCTTATTAGACGTAAAGCCAGGGTTCGAGCGCCAGGCCAGACATCAAGACAAAATACAAAAAGTATTTCTTCGGCGACTTCCTCTCAACAGATTTCTGGCAAAAACTCGGAGAGTAAATAAAATTGCCATGAAAAAGTTTCTCCAAAATCTGTCGTTCGGAGTCGACTTTAAACTGTAGGTCCCACCACTTACGCATAAAATTAACACACACAATATAAGTGGTGTGAGAAACTAGGGCGTTGTATAATGGGTCAATTCGACCTCCGGATACTGTAACCTAACCTAATCTAGGAAAGAAAATAATGACAACAAAATGACCATGAGTTCATATCATATATTTTCCGCAGATCAGAAGATATACTTTGTAAGAGCAAATTGAAGGTAATTTTTATGGCGTTTACTTCCTCCAGAGGAGCTGCAAATGCGTCTACAATGCAAGGGAATATACCTCAGGGAAGACTTTAAGGCTCTTCTTTATTTAACCTGCTAGACAAAAAGCCTTATCGGACTCTGCTATTTCCTCACAAAGAGGTCTTTAAGAGTTCTATCAAGAGAAACTGAATACCAACTGAAATTCTATTAGCTGACATCAAAACTATGAAAGAAAGGAGATTTTAAAGTCAGGCAGATAATTATTTGCGAGTTGATTAGACAGATTTTCCGTAGATCGGCCCAATACTCTCATTGCAATACAATAACCTTTCGAACACGCGCACCCCTGCTATTCCACGCATTCAAAAGAATTTTTGAATCCATCAAGAAATTTTTGTATAGAAAGCACTGAGAAGAAAAAGAGTATCCAAAAAAAAATCCTTTGAATAAAGCTCCGGAAGAAGACGAAGCTTTGCAGAGCCATTAGTTCTTAGCAATAGCAGCATAAGTTAAGCTTGGCATAGTACTGGAGCGAAGCCAGAGTGACCTTTATCACTTCAACTGCTCACCATCACGTTGTATTATACAATCCAGCATCAAATATCTAGAAATTATGGTCGCTAGTAGCTTAATCCATTATACTCTAAGAGACAAGCGTTTCTCTGTCCAAGGATTTAGATATTCTGCAAGTGGCTAATATCCATCTTCCACAATGCCCATTCACCAATGAATTTTCTTTGCGCAAATAAAAGGGAAGTGTATCATCCCTTGCTTAATCTCCTCAGGTTTGAAGCCAGACACTTTATTAGGTTAGGTTAGGTTAGGTTAGGTTAGCGTGGTAGCTTTAATTTACCAAAAAGCTCACTTGAGTACGCATAGCGGCCCGTTGTGATGCCACAGGTGAACGAACGCAGCCTCTGCACTGACCAAGTTCCTCCGAGCCAAGGAGGGGGAAGTTGGTCAGCGCAAGGGCTGCACAGACACTTTATTAAGTCAGAGCTATTTTAATTTCTTTCTTATAATTCCATAAAAAGGTAGAAAATGTTGGCTTCGGAAAGAAACTTTTGTAACACTTAAAAGTATGCTACAGAAATTGTGTTATTTATCAGCCTAAAACTATACAATATTTTCTCTCAAAGTTTTTTAATTTCTTTCTTATAATTCCATAAAAATGGGAGAAAATGTTAGCTTTAGAAAGAAAATTTAGTAATGCTTAAAAGTATGCTACAATTTTTTTATTATTAAACAGCCTAAAAGTATACAATATTTTCTCTCTCTAGATAATGCAAAAAAACGGAAAACATATATCCAAAATATTTCTTAGCACCTGTTATCACTTAACATACCTAATAAATCAATAGTACATGCTAATTTTTAAACCCAAATCACAAGCCTTCATTAAAAAAAATTCCTGTCACTTTTTAAAAGAAAATATCTAAAATTAGTTCATATCTAATCATATCCCTTAGCCAAAAAAAACAGAGAAAAAGGAAAGAAAATATAAAATAGAAAATAAATCAAATAAATATTCTATTAAAAGAAAATTATAATTTGATAAGCCCTAAATATGTCAAGAATTTCAATAACAAAAATCACAAAATCCTATCCTAGAAATTCCAGCTGAGAATACAGCCGAAAAAAAATGGAAAGAAATCCAATAAGTATCTCATTTACATACAGGACATAAAGAAAATCCAATAAAAGGAAAGAAATAGAATGAAAGGATATTAGACAACAAACAGAACACGGTCATGTAGGATTTACACATTGAGTAACAATAACTGTCAGGTAAGTAGTGTAGTGAAAAGGGGTAAAACGTAAGAGAAGATGAGATGAGGATAATAAAGAATGTTTCTTAGAGTACCAGAAATAGAAATCCACTTGACAACCACTTGCACATGTCAGGTCAATTTGACACAAGGATAACAAGCAAAACGTAAGAAATCGGGAGGGAAAAAAACGAAAGAAAGAAAGAAAGAAAGAAACAAGAAATAGAAAACGGCATAGAATGTTGCTGATAACAAATATTTAACAGGAAGCAAAAAAAGAAATTTCTTTCTACAGTATTTGGCAAAGGTAATACATGGAAAGAAGAAACGAAAAAAAACAAGAATTTCTACAAGCAGATGTCTAAAGTAAATAAAAAGGAAATGCGAAAAATAAAGGACATTTTTGTGTCCTTAACAAGAGCTTTTTAGTCATGTTTACTAAGGACAGTTTCTTGTCTTTTTTTTTTCTTTTGCTTTTTTCCTTATAACCAGGGTAAGCAATTGTTAGGAAAGAATTTTCAAATTTAAATAAATAAAACGAAAATCTTATATTTCTATGGTCATCCTTATTGTCCTTAAATATCCTTTTTATCAATAATAATCCCCTTTACAATTTGTAATTATGCTGTTGAACATTACCAACTAATATTAGGTACAACTAGAAAGCTGAATTAAAAGTTGTGAGAATTTAAAAAAAAATCTCACTTTTATTCACCTAAAAGTATGCTATACAAAAAAACTACATTCTACATTATCTGAACCTTATACTGTAATCTGGATTCAAATGTTATCATTTATCTTTAAGATTATTTTCAAGTACTTCAAATATCATCTGCCTGTTGTATTTATACTTCATTTATATGCGGGATTGGATTCCAGTGTAATAAACTCCAAGACGGTGTACAACTGTTGCAGATATCTCAATGAGGTGGCGAACAGATATGATGTTTGTATCACATGGGTACCGGGGACATAATGATATTCCTGGCAACTGCAGAGCGGATGAACTGGCCAGAAGGGGCACGACCATCAAACCCTCTGATGAAATCTTTACATGCATGGGGACCTGCAAACTTATAATTGACAATGCAATCGTGGACCTTGTCAACAGAATGTGGGCAACTTAGAATAAGGGCAGAGCGATGCTAAAGGTCTGGCCAAGGCTGGATAGGAGGTGCACGGCGACTCTGCTTATGCTCCAAAGAAATAGGCTCAGCACTGTTATTGGGATTATCACGGGGCATTACATTATAGGAGCGCATGCGAGGAGTATTAGTCTTAGACACCTTGCAAATGATTTCTGCAGAAGCTGTGGAGATGAAGAGAAAGATGAAACTATTCTTTATCTGTTGTGCATATGTCCGGCATTTAGTCGGAGGAGAAAGAGGTAGCTGGGTACCCACTACATGGAGGATATGGATGAACTGTCATGTATGGATATTGGCAGTCTGAGTCACTTCATCCGAAGCTCCGTATGGTTCCTGGGGTAGGAGAAATGAGTAACTGTGGTATCACAATGGGCCCTGTATGCAGCCTAAGTGTGTCCGCCCATGACTCCTTCGAGGGGACAGCCACTTTTACCTACCTACCTATGTATATGCGGATTGGCAACTTCTAGAACCTTACTGTTGATTTGTTATTTTTATTTAATTCTACCTTTCGTGAAATATCCAAGAATTTTTATTATAGTAGATTATTCGCTCGGAGGATATTGCACTGAGTTGGGAAATATCTTCTTTGGCATGACGGCGGTCTCAATCTTTACTGATGACTCTAAAGTGGATATGTATGTAGGTCGGGGCTGCAAGATTCTCTTGAAATTTGGCTGCCGAGGTCTACGCGACCATTATTGTATTTATAAGCGGTTTCAACTCCAATGTAGTAAGATTAAAATACCTTCACAGCTGCAATGGCTCACTAATACAGCTTGGACGTTATCATTTTGAACTGGTATGAGCCAAAATAGATTCGGGCTTGTGAGAGAATAAATATCCTGTCAAGAAAACGACAAAAACTCTCTTTTCCAGTGAGAAAGAATTCTAACGGGCATAATTATTGGTTAGTGTACGTTTGGCCGCCTGAACTACCCATATTAGGGCTACACTAGGAGGTGTTGGAATGAGAAAGAGGAGGAATATATACAACAGATACTTCGTGACTATTCCGGTCTCCACTACCATAAAGGTAAACCAGTCAATTGTTTCAAATGTATCGTGAGATTTCGCAAGACTATATGTTCCTAAGAAGTCGCCATAGTCTAGTAGGTAGTGTGCTGGCTTATTAGACGTAAGGCCACGATTCAAACGCCAGGTCAGACGACGCTTCTTGCGCGCCTACGCCAGTTGGTCACACCAATCGATGACAGCGTTTCCTCGATTTGGTCCTTACAACGCCAACAAAGTCGTCCTCTTTGCTGACTTCCGCAGATCTCCGCATCGAATACCCATCTCGCCGGAGCATCCTCCTCCATTCGAACGGCAGGGCCGAGCCAGCGCAGCCGCTGGATATTAATACGCTGTACAACACCCATGTCGTTAAGGAGCTCATACAGCTCACTGTTGTATCAGATGCGGAAATCATCGCCAACTCGTACTGGACCGAAGATCTTACGCAGTACTTTTCTCTCGAACACTCTCAAGGCTGCTGCATCAGTACTTAATAGGTTCCATGCCTCTGCGCCATAAAGAAGCACGGTTAGATGAGCGTCTATGAAAAAATATTTCTTCGGCGACTTCCCTTCAGCAGATTTCGACTTTAAACTGTATGTCCCCCAAACACTCATGTATAAAATTAACTCACATAACATAAGTGGTGTGAGAAGCTATGTCGTAATCCTGACTGAAAAGGGTTGTAATGATAATCAATTATGTATGTTGTGTATGTATGTTTTCCTAACCAATACACCTGAAAGATGGTGAAGAGATCACTATTTACAGCCATAGACTGAAGTAACCCAATAACCTTGAATGAAGAAAGTAAAAAAACAAAGAAAACTACAGGAAAAGAGGAGAAAGTCCTTTTGGTATTTTAGCTTTGGAAACAACCAGTTTGTAGGTTAGGTTCGGTTAGGTTAAAGGACGTGTACTTGCCAATTAAGACAAGTACAGTACCCGGTGGTCGAATTGACCAATTGTACAACGTCTTAGTCTCCCACACCACTTATGTTGTGTGTATTAAATTTTTATACGTGAGCGGTGAGCCCTACAGTTTAAAGTCGACTCCGAAACTTTTTCATGGCAATTTTATTTACTCTTAGAGTTTTTGCCAGAAATCTGCTGAGAGGATGTCGCCGAAGAAATAATTTTTTTATTTTGTCTTTGATGTCTGGCCTGGGACTCAAACCCTGGCTTTGCGTCTAATAAGCCAACACACTACCTACTAGACTACGGCGACTTCTCACACCACTTATGTTGCGTGTGTTAAATTTTATACATGAGTGGCCGTACTTGCAGTTTAAAGTCGACCCCGAACGACAGATTTTTGAGAAACTTTCCTCTGAGTTTTTGCCAGAAATCTGCTGAGAGGAAGTCGCCGAAGAAACACTTTTTGTATTTTGTCTTGATGTCTGGCCTGGGGCTCGAACCCTGGCTTTACGTCTAATAAGCCAACACACTACCTACTAGACTACGGCGACTTCACCAGTGTGTAGGGGTAGGCAGTTTTCAGGAATAGAGATGATTCCGAAATGAGTCTCTTTCGATTTTGGTTATCAAGGATACCGCATTAGCTTCTGTTTTTTACATCTTCCCAAGTAACTTTGCCCTTTTCAAGGAGTATCTCCATGTTTCCTTTGGTTGACCCTGACTTCAAAATGTTGATGATTTCACTTTAGTGCTTGGCTTGTAGTACTATGCGTCCTTCTTTAAAGGTAGATAGTATTGTCGATAAACTTCCACTTTTGATATTTAATTTGCTTTAGTATCAGTAGCCTGGCGATTAAGATTCAGAGTAACGTATCGGGCAAAAATATTCTGCATATTATTCCGAGGCATTTGCAGACGAACAGCTGATGTTTATGCGTGGCCTATGCTCGATACTAGTCAGGGTTAATTTCTGTACAACAGTACTGGGCACTGCACATGTATTAAATTTCCTGAGCTTGTTTGATCTTGAAATATGTAAGCTTCTCCAAACTGATTGCAATTGTCCAAGTACTGTCCTGGCTTTGTTAAGTGAGTCAGGTCTCTTTGCCTTGGAGGTATGAAATACGGTGCCCAATATAAGTTTGTATAAAACTTAAATCTGTCCCTGTTTTTAATTAATCTACACAATCCACTACACTTTTGAATTAAGTTAGAATTGCTCAGATATTCCATAATGAAATAAAGTTTTCAAATATTTCTTTATTTGTTCAACACAAATCTAATTAATTTTCTCCTTGTACGGTATTAGAAGAACAACTTATATTTCAAGAAAAAAGCCCAATAAAAGATACTTCCGGTAACTGCTTTCAATTTGTATAAGTTTCATAGAAATCTTTTGTTTATTTTGTTCTACTACCTGCTTTATAAATCCAGCACCTAAAAATATGCAACATTTTTTATTTTTATAAAATTTGTTTTATTTAAAACCAACAAAACAAGAGCGAGAGAGACCTGCTTTATATTGTCTTCAACACATTTTAATTAGTTAAATATTTGCTACAACCACACCCTGCTGCTTTCCCCCTCCTTACATTCTCTAACAAAAAATAAAATTTTATTATTATAAATTTTCGAAATATTTTTGATGTTGCTGCTATTGTTGTGCATACTTTCAGGTTAATTCTATTCTATTCCATTCTATTCTTTTGCTTTCTTTTCTATTCTATTATATTTTGTATATGATTACCAAACTCTCATTTACTTGTGGTATTTTTGTTGTGCAAAAATATTTGTGCAAAAATATTTCGTACAACATAACATAACAATAGGAGAAATGCCACAATGAAAGCATAACACCACAAAAGTATGCAACAAAATTTTTTTCTTCTATTTAAATGGCATATTCATGCTTAAAAGCAGGCAACATTGTTGTGTGGGAGGAAGTAATGAAATAAGCAACAATCGACAATCGGTTTGTATGAATTTGGAAAAATTAATTAAAAAATTTTGATTAGAAAACAAATTCAATCCATGATTTCCTGTTGTTATTTTTCAATTTCCATTTTAACGAGTATCCACTGTTTTTGTATTGTTAATAACAAATTTGATTATTAGTATTATATTTTGCAAGCTTTGTAAACATGAATGAGAATTGAAATTATTAACCAGACCGCAAAAACCTCAATAGTATTATTGTGTAATAATTGTAAAGGGTTAGACACTAGCAGATAGATTCTGCATAATAGAGAGACAGAGAGAGAGAGAGAGAGAGAGGACAAAGGGAAGATATATTTTTAGAACAAAAATTTTCCAATAAAATCTGTAAAAGAAATTTTTTCAAACAAAATTAAAGTCAAATGAGAGATGCTGGGAGATTCTTAAGCTGGGGTGATATAAGCTGAATTGCGACATAATATGATAAGCTAGGGAAATCTAAACTGAACTGCGGTATACTTCAAGCTTAGAGGTGTTTAACACGTTGACTGCCGCGGCAATTTTCAGAAAACTGGCCGTGCCAGCCAACATTGACTTTTTGTTCTTTTCCCAGAAGCCATTTATCGATACTAGCACTGAAATAATACGATTTTATTCGTAGCTACACAAATTTAGTGAGTACGAGATAACTCGTAGTTAGCTCCCTAGAAAGGAACGTAATCTACGAGTTATCTCGTAGTCGGCAGTCAACGTGTTAAATTAAGAGGAGTTTAAGTATTTAACAACAGAGGAAGTTAAACTCACACACGCTTTTGATCAGAAACGATTATGATCGCAGACGATGACGTTCGAAGCTTTGACTCAGCTCTGATTAAGTAAAGATCGAATACATTGTGTTTTAGGTATGCACAGCACATAGGTTAAGATTTATTGTCATAAAACTGTCATTTTTAGTACATATGCACATACATACATAATTGGTCAGAACCCTTCAGCCAGGATTATGACGTAGTTTGTCACATCGCTTATGTTGTGTCTATGAAATTTTACACATGAGTGGCCGGACCTGTAGTTTAAAGTCGACGCCGAACGACAGATTTTTGAGAAACCTTTAACAGAGTTTTTTTCCAGAAATCAGCTGAGGGGAAGTCGCCGAGAGAAATTTTTTTTATTTCCTTTGGTTGGAGATGTTTGAGCCGTGGCCTCAAGTCTAATATGCCAACATACTACCTACTAGACTGCGGCTACTTTTATTACCTTATGGCATCTTGCTGTCCATAATCTGATTACGAGCTGCCTTTACATTGCCCTTAGGCTGTCTGAAAGTTGTAGACTTTATCTCTGTGTTCCTTAACACGTTGACTGCCGCGGCAATTTTCAGAAAACTTGCCAAAAAATGACAATTTGAGTACGAGATAACTCGTAGTTTGGCGCCCTAGAAGGGAACGCAATCTACGAGTTATCTCGTAGTCGGCGGTCAACGTGTTAATATAGTTAAAGAGCCTTCTGATAAATACTAGCGCCATAGAATTTACTGCCTGTATTATGGGTTTTAGTCTTCCTTGAATAATGATATGCTTTACAAAGCGTGTGTTTAATTCACTACAATTTCTTTCTACGAATCTCTGTATTTATGTCTCGGATATCTGCATTGATTCGATATTATTCTTTGCTAATTATGAGCGGCAAAAGCATTCTCAGAATTCTTTAGAATCATCAGTTTACAAACACACAATCAGTTCAGTTTGTGTGAGCTCTGTAACAACCGAAGTCTCACATCTAAAGACAAGCACAGATAGACTACAGGGCTCTCTAAAATAAAGCTAACCAGGTATTCGAATTCTTTACGGGATACTTGTGATCATGAATACAGACTCTTAAATTTCGACTGGAGCATCCTGGTTATAACGTCAATAAATCCAATTGTATTGTCTGCACTCAATTAGCGCTCTACCGCCAGCTATGACAGTGTGCTCTTAGAGTACTTTGACAGCAGCAATCACCACAATCGTGTTTCTAGGAGCAATCTCTTGGGAAGTTTTACCAGAAGTTATTTATCGAATTTGTAAGACACGTTTCTGTTCGCAAGGAAGTTACTATTCGCCGTAGTCTAGCAGGTAGTGTGTTGGCTTATTAGACGTAAACCCAGGGTTCAAACCCCCGTTTCAGACATCAAAACGAAATACAAAAACTTATATCTTCGGCGACTTTCTCTCAGAAGATTTCTGGCAAAAACTCTGAGGGTAAATAAAAAAATTGCCATGAAAAGTTGCTCAAAAATCTGTCGTTGGGAGTCGACTAAGATATCAAGGCCATGTCATCATAATAGACTCGATGAGATCAAATGTCGTGTTTCTCCATTCAATAGCTTTAGACAAAATTCTTTCAGTCTTTCATACAATTACTGGGTACATATTGTTACATATTTTTACCTTTTCAAAAACGTTTAAATATGAGTTCGTTAATTGCAAACCAAGTAAAAACAAATATGTGTTTAGCTTTTCTTAAACCCACTTTATTATTCACACTACGTTTGTGCCACTGTTTACAACTTAACGATACAACAACAATTTGCTTGTGCACTATTCTATTTCACACTTCTGTCCGCGTTAACACTAACAACTGTTCGTTAGATCTTCTCTGCTTACAACCTTTTTGCAAGCAATGCCGCTTGTACATTCCAACTGCAACGCGTCTTCACACAAGACTGACTGAATTATCACGGCCTGACTGCTGGCCTTGTTGCCCTTTTATATAGGCGCCTAATCAGTATGATGAACATTCTCGATGTGGAAGGTTCTTGCTCTCGCATTCTCGAACACTCTATTGTTACGACATTATTGTTTGTGTACTTTGCTATTGCTATTTTTCTCACATACTTGTTGTAGCTGGTTTACTTGCATTTCATGTTGTTGTTGGTACCACGTGCAGCCAGGTTCGTTGTACATATAGTATGTGTGTGTGCAGCTTTAGATAATCAACACGTTCATTGTATTCTTAGTGTTAGTGTGTATTTGTATCGTGTGGCTTTTGTTTATCGTTTTTAATGTTAAACGATATTAGGTCGTTTCCATTTTCGTAACAATATTGATCTTTCAAGACCCTTGACTGTCTAGCTGAACTACTTCCACTGTTTTAAAGCCATTTGATGACGTACGACTGATTTCATAACACAGGATATAGAGGGGAATGGGTGCCCCTCAATAAATTAATACCAAATAAAAAAGACTTATTGTGTGTATTTAAAATGTAGTTTCTTTAGATTTCATATGATTTGTTTAGGCCTCCCCTCTCTTCATTCGCTATAAATCAAGCGTTTAATGCTTAATATGTCAGTCGTTATATAAAATAACTCGTCGTTATTGCATTTAAAGTTTACAGTTTTTAGCACACTTTAATGACATGTTTGTTGTTGTTGTTGTTGGTTTTTTAAACAATTTATTAATTTTTAATTGGTTTTATTTACACAACCAAACAACACACACACATACGTACATGGATACATTCCCCTTGATATAGGTTATGTTGCCACCAACGCCATCATTACCGCCAATGCCACTTCCTATCATTACCCATACAAGTATTGCTAGGTATACGAATAGTTTTTTTCGTTCTTTCTTTTTTTTTTTAAATCGTATGATATCGTATCAGTCTGTCTGTCTGTCTGTCTGCCTGATTACAACGTTGTAATTTACTTTAATAAGAGAGAGCGAAACTATTTTTTTTTTCTTTCTTTATTTTCATTTCATTTGTACGTTTTCCATGACTTTTTTTTCTCGAAATCCTTTACATGATATACGACTGGAGTATCATGACCTCGCCAACGAGAAACTCATAATTAGTGACAGGAAAACAAAAAAAAAAAAGAAAAAAATTAAAAACAACCTCAGAATGAAAATGTTAAACTAATACACTTACATGTAGTCGGTAGTCCCCCCAAGCTATTGTGAACTGCTGCCATACGCTGACTGCTCTTGTACTCCATCCCCTTAGCATAGTTTGAAAATATAAATTTATATTGTGGTATAGAAAAACAAATTTTTATGAAAAAAAATAGTAGCAGGGAGAAGCTATAAATATTGTATGGAGTGGAAGAAATATTAACGCGAGTTGACTGTCAACACGTTGTATGCCATGACACTAAATATTATGGGTATTCAGCAGCAGAGGTAAAAGAAAACATAGCCTGTATCAAAACCAACAGTCCGACAGGACTGACAAGACAATCAGTTGTTAAATATCTTGCATACGGAATGTCATTTACTTGGTGAAAGGCTTGCCAGATTGTTAACTACCGATACCCGTGTAAACCCGGTTAAAACTTTCTGCAAATGTATCGATTTAAACGCGGCCAATATTCGGGTGCTAAGAGATAATTGTAGTCGTCTTCATCTTACAGAAAATACGGCAGTATTTTCACCAATTGAGCACATTATGGCGTTAAACGAAAAGGCACTCGAACTGGAAGTGATCAAACATGTCTGAAGAGGAGACGATAGAGGGGATGTACGCGCCTCTACAAGAACACTTTTCCAAATTGGAAAAAACAGCATGAAATCCAACATACCAGGTTGGCGAATTTCAAAACTGCTGTGACCAGCAGTTTTTTTTCTGCGGGAAGGAGGGAAAATGCTTTATGCATTCAAGATGGTCGTCACCAGACATGATATTTCGGACTCTCCCACTGGGTAAACCGACTAAAGACCCGCCTTGTCTCCTCACCGGGGAATCATTCCACCTCGGAACCACGGTTGTATTACTTCGAGGTGGACCCCTTTTCTGGCTGTGACCAGCAGTTGACAAATGGAGAATCAAGGAACTGTCTGAATTCGACAAGGGAACTGTTCGCATTCTAATAGGAATTCTTACAGGACACTGCAATATTAGCAGTTTCGCTGGTCTGCCTCTCCTGGATTACTGCAGAAGCTGCCATGATGTGGAGAAAACGGAATCGGTTCAAACACCTTTTATACAAGCGACCTACACTTCAGAACGGACGTCATAGACTTTTGAGTGACAGAACGTTTGAAGATCTGGGCATGGCGGCGAATGTGTCACTAAGGCGAATGTGTCACTAAGGTAACTGGCAGCTCAAAGTGGTTCAAACCCACCACTAACGGATCATGGCCAGGGGGCTTAGCTCACACTGGGTGCCACAATTTGCTATATGGGCCACAGAGTGAACTTGCCTGTGAATGATAATTTACCCCCTAACATAACCTAACCTAAGGCGTGTGTTGTTTTTTGATATGCCCCTCCAGCTATATAAAGTCCAATTCACGCAATAATTAAAGCTAGTTTGTGGTTGTAGTTGTGTTGTAAAGCCAGAGGCTTCCGAAGCAGATTTTCTGAATAAAATTTCCTTTAAAATTTCAACAAGAAGAATTATTGCATATAGGGCCCCGAAGTAATTGTGGAAGAGCTAAACCATCGTATTTCTTTTGAGTCCATACGCCTAGTCTGGACGTGGGACTCTGTTATTTTATCTCCCCCTCTAGGTAAGAGGCCAGTCATCCAGCAATCTGGTTTCGTCAACAGGAATAATTATTGCATGCGGCACTCGGAAGTATTTGGGGAAGAGCTAATCTCTCGTATTTCTTTTGTGTCTATACACCAAGCCTGGATATGATACTCTGTTAGTATATCTACCCCTTAGGGAAAGAGGCCAGTCATACAGCAATCTGTCATCCATCACAACATCGCAGTTCAATGGAGTGTGGTGTTACATGGCTTTTTGGCCATCTTTCGTGAAGAAGCCCTCTATCCTTAAACTAAACCATGATTACCAAGTATTACTGTGCGATTTCTTTCGTCGTGGTCGCGTCCCTGTTTAGTTAAAGGCGGGTTTGTCCTCCAAAGTGTTGAAAACGCAATATTGTTTACCAAACTCAAACTAAAGATCACTTTTGGTGGCATCTTTAGCAGTGTTTAAGATCGCTTCTATAAAGTGCTTTCCGGGGAAGTTAAATTGTTAATCTGAGAAGCCTTCTTTCTCCCAACGTCATGTGGAGTTTTAACACACTTCCATTTAGGAAGTTTACATACTTAGCCGGTAAATGACAAGAAGCTGCATATGTAAACAGGAGCCGATTGAGTAGGTCTAATATAGGTTAGGTTAGATTAGGACCCGGAGGTCGAATTGACCCATTGTACAACGTCCTAGTTTCTCACACCACTTATGTTGTGTGTGTTAATTTTATGCATGAGTGGTGGGACCTACAGTTTAAAGTCGACTCCGAACGACAGATTTTTGAGAAACTTTTTCATGGCAATTTTATTTACTCTCAGAGTTTTTGCCAGGGGAAGTCGCCGAAGAAATACTTTTTGTATTTTGTCATTGATGTCTGGCCTGGGGCTCGAACCCTGGCTTTGCGTCTAATAAGCCAACACAGTAGACACTAGACTACGGCGACTTCAGGTCTAATATAAATCCTTGGAAGTTTTAGCAATTATCCGTTATATATATCCGTTAATTATAATACCAGTTTATTATAGCATAAATAGTCGCCGTAGTCAAGTGGCTAGTTTGTTGGCTCATTAGATGTGAGGCCACGGTTGCTACAAAATGGAATACGAAAAATATTTCTCTAGGTGACTTCCTCTCGGCAGATTTCTGGCAAAAGCTCTGAGAGTAAATACAATTTCCATGAAAAGCTTCTCAAATATCTGTCGTTCACGGTCGACTTTAAACTGTAGGTCATGACACTCATGTATCAAATTAATGCACTTAACAGAAGTTGTATGAGAAGCTAGGTTGTAATCCTAGCTGAAGGGTTGTAATGATGAATTGTGTATGTATGTTTGTATTGCAAAATGGGAGAATAAATGTATTGAAATGCAACCCTGTTCTACTCAACATTTAATATGGCATTAAGATTTGACCTTGTTTTTGGTTTTATACAAACAATTTCTTTTTTATGTGAACCTCCTTAATGTTTCTCTTTTTTTTAATATTTTGTTGACATTTTTCTTGATTTTTTTTTTTGCAAATATGAGCGAAATATACAAAACAGATGATGATTAAAATTAAAAGAAAAAATAATGAATGTTTGCTTCCGTATGTGATCAGTCAATTTAATTTAGGCATACGTACGTACGTACTTATGCTTGCAAATTTTTTTGTGCATTTTATGAGTCAAGGATTTTTCATTCATACCAAGCAGCACAACATACTTTAATTAATTTAAAGAAAAAATACGAAGCACCAGAGTCTACCCCTCTGCTGCAGTTTTTTTTTGTCGCATAATTCCTTTGGATGACGATGGATGACTTTGAACTTGACGTAATTTATGATCATGAGGCAGGCATCGTTAAAAAATTATTGTTAAATACCTCACATGGAGGACGAGGACGACACATAAAGAAGAACTTTTTTTTGTAGAATTTCCAGAACAAAACAGAAAAACTAAATTTGTGTGTGTGAGTGTTCAAGTTCTTTGAACTTGTTGTTGTTCGTTTACAGCCCCATTCAAAAACAAAACAAAAATCCTTTTTTTCTTACCCGTACTTTGAACATTTCAAAGTGCTCTGCGTACTTCTGTGTTTTTCTATGCAACTCTTAATAGTTGACGCCTCATACAATTGACACCTTGTCTGTTAGTTTGTTTGCTTCTGTTTATTTAGTTTGTTTTTTGTGTGTGTAAATTTAGAACAACAACAACAACAACTGTCAGTACATTTAATTTACTTGACATTTAAAAAAAATGATTCACTGGCTGGCTGTACATGGCTGCACTACAATGCCACTCTACTTTATGCTCCATGCTAAAGACAAAGGCGTCGTCGTCGTCTACCACTGTCTACTTTTAAGCCACTTGAGGTAAATTTAGCATTTAAAAAAGCATTATTATTTCAAAATATGTTATTTATCTACAAGAGTCTGTATTTTTCTATTTCAAAAAGAAAAAAAAAATATTCTTTCCAAAAATGTTTTTCTTTCCCTTGCTTTCACCCTCCAAAAATATTTTTCTCTCTCGTGTTTTTAATGTTGTAACCTGTCAGTTTTAACAAACTTCCATCATCAATCTACACAGCTGGCTTTGCTCTCCACTATTCTATTCATTTTGTTAAAATTATCATCTTCATCTTCATCATTATCATCATCATTAGGAGCATTTAAAATACAAAAATTTATTTATAATGCCTTGTCTCGCCTCGCCTTCCTTCGTCTTAACCAACTTATCATAAACACTTAGAAATCACGCAACAATAAAAAGCAAATGAAAGCAGAGAGCGAGCATCCATAAACATTTTTACCCTGTTTTCCATCATTTGCAGGCAACCCATAAACACAGATAAGGCACCACCACGGCCAACCAAACTAAACCAGACAAACCCTCTCTATTTAGTGGCAGAAGATAAAATTGATATTAAGTGCTCCCTATTAAATGAATAGAAACACAATGAGACACCGTAACTCTTTTGAAGCTGCTAAAAGTCAGATGGAAATTATTACCCAAAATCCTAGCACTTTGTACGCTTTATGACCCCACCTAAGATGCTCATTAAAATGTTTTTAAGTTCCTAAAAATATGCCACAAATATTTATAACCACGATACGTAATACTAACCTCTTAACCCAGATGTACTATCTAAATATGTACGTTTAAGCATTCTGAAGGAATTCCTTTCTTTACAACATCAGTAGTGGAGCCACCCTTCATCAGTACAGATGTTTTCAACGAGTCCACAGTTTAACTTCTATCGGTTCCGCCATCTAACGTTTTTTTTTTTCAACTAGTGCTTATTTCGTGAATGGTAACACTTAGCTCATGTCTGATTTGACAGATAATTAGTTTTATCCTTCCGCTTCCGTTTTCGCTTCGCTAAGTGGGCCTGCGATCGACTTACAGAAGATGCCGATTTTGGCAAAAAAAAAATCATCTTTTCAGATGAAGCTCATTTTGATCTTGGCGGGTATGTAAACAAGCAAAATTGTCGCATTTGGGGCACAGAAGACCCGCACGCATACATTGAAAAGCCGACGCATCCAAAACGAGTCACTGTTTGGTGCGGATTTTGGTCCAGAGGTATAATTTTTCTTTGAAAATGAGCAAGGAGTGGCCGTTGCAGTCAATGGTGATGGTTATCGGGCCATGTTGAACGAATTTTTGTTCACAAAAATTGAAGAGGAGGATATTGGCAACATTTAGTTTCAACAGGACCGCGCTACGTGCCACACAGCCGAAGCTACACTCGATGTTTTGCGCCCTGTTTTTGAAGATCGCATTATGAGCCGCAGAGCTGATGTCGTTTGGCCATTTGAAGCTGCGATTTGACACCGTTGGACTATTATTTGTGGGGTGCCGTCAAGGATAAGTGTTACGCCGACAAGCCAGAGACAATTGACGCTTTAAAGGAAAATATTCGTGAGGCCATTGGTGAAATACAGCTGCCTACAATCGATAATGTGCTTAAGAATTCTACCGATCGTGTAGGCTACTGCATGGCCAGCCGAGGCAGCCATTTGAATGAAATTATTTTCCATTATTAACCGGAAGGTTTGTACTTTCAAATAAAAAAAGAAATTTGAGAAAATATTCAGTAGTTTTGTTTTTAAAGCATTTGCAAAAAAAAAAGTTATTTGGCGGACCCTTTATGACTTCACATCACAAGAGTTTGGGAGTAAGAAAGGCTACCTCCAATTGATCGGTATATTTACCGAAAAGTGAGGATGATAGTGGCAAGCCACTGCTAAAGAGGAATTAATTTGCTTAACGCCAAATACAAGATATTAACCTCCGTAGTATGCATACATAATTATTCATTATAACCTTTCAGACAGGATTATGACGTAGTTTCTCACAACACTTATGTTGTGTGTGTTAATTTTATACATGAGTGGCGGGACATACAGTTTAAAGTCGTCGCCGAATGACAGATTTATTGAGAAGCTTTTCATGGCAATTTTTCATTTACTCTCAGAGTTTTTGCCAGAAATTTGCTGAGTGGAAGTCGCCGAAGAAATTTTTTTCATATCTCGCTTGGTTCAAAATGTCTGACCTGAAGTTTGAGCCGTGGCCTTGCGTCTCATAAGCCAACACACTTGCTACTAGACTACGGCGAGTTCTTAACATAGTGAAGGCAAAATATAGAAAAATCTTCGGGATTTGTTTGGCCGGTTTCCAGTCAAACAGAAGCTGCACCGCCCTGGCCGACTATGTAATCAAACAATCTGTAGAATGGCGTGCTTTCCTGTACTTACTGTTTGTAGACTTCAAGAAGGCATTTGAAACCATTAGATTAAGTGCCAAACGAAAAACATCAGGAAGAAAAGAATCACCCGAGAAAATATATAAAATCAAGAGGACTATGCACATGAATGCATAATTTGCAGTTCTTTAGAACGGGACTCCATATTAGACAATTCACTCAAATGCTGGGGTAAAACCTGAATGCTCTCTTTCATCTCATATATTCACCAAAGTACAGACACGTATCACTCAGCATAATGCACATGAGCAAAGCCTGTTAAGAGAAAATAGGGGGAATTACATGGAGTCTCTCATGCCACACTCATGGATTTGAATTGTGCGAATAAAATCAGTCAACTCTTGCACAAGATCTCCAACATGCAAGCTAACAAGAAGATTTGTAGACCACGCTTCTGCTTTCTAAGCAGTACAGTGCGAACACGAATGTCGTTGCAGAAGTAGATGGGTTGCTTTTGAACACAAATGTTTGACCCGTAGGATTTAAGGGCCTGGGGAGGAGGAAAAGACCGCTGTCTTTCCCATCATGCATCAGTGTCCTGTACTTGCAATTAGAATCCCCGGTTTGTTGGCCTCTCCTTTTTGAAATCCTTGACTGAGCTCTTAAATATAATGATTGTTGAAATAGAGAAACTGATTCTGGACCATCATCATGATCAGTGGGGTCTCTTCTAGGGTATGTTTGATCTCCAGATGGCATCTTATTTGCGGTTTTCCAATGGGCTTAAATAATACTGGTTTAAGTGAGTTCTCCGCGTCCTTCAATGAAGGTTAGGTTAGGTTAGGTTAGAGGACGTGTACTTGTCAAATTAAGACAAGTACAGTACGCGGAGGTCGAATTGACCCATTGTACAACGTCCTAGTTTCTCACACCACTTATGTTGTGTGTGTTAATTTTATATAAGAGTGGTGGGACCTACAGTTTAAAGTCGACTCCGAACGACAGATTTTTATTTATTGAGAAACTTTTCATGGCAATTTTTTTTTACTCTCAGAGTTTTTGCCAGAAATCTACTGAGAGAAAGTCGCCGAAGAAATATTTTTTGTATTTTGTCTTGATGCCTGGCCTGGGGCTCGAACCCAGGCTTTGCGTCTAATAAGCCAACACACTACCTTCTAGACTACGGCAACTTCAAAAATAGACGAATATGATTACAACTCAATGACACGTCGAGTCTACAATACGCACCCTTTTTTCAATTTTCAATGGATTTCCACAATCATTTCTGGGTTCTCCAATAGCAGTATACAACAATTTTTTTTTTGTTGACTTTAGCACCGAGTGAGAACTGTGCTTCAACGCTGAAGGAAAATTTCTTGGATAAAATGGGCATTGAAAGCCAGTTAGAGCAGACCCTTGGATTTTATATAAATGAAGGTGACCAAAAACGCTTTGAAGCTGACAAGTTTGGATTATGAGTCAAAATTTTTCTAACAGAAGCGATAGTTTGGGCAGCACATACAGACATATGTACATACATAATTGGCCATTACAACCCTTCAGCCAGGATTACGGCATAGCTGCTCACACCACCCATGTTGTGTGCATTAATTTTATATATGAGTGGCGGGAACTACAGTTTAAAGTCGTCGCCGAACGACAGATTTTTGAGAAACCTTTTGATGGCAATTTTCCATTTACTCTCAGAGTTTTGGCAGGAATCTGCTGAGAGGAAGTCGCCTGGTAAATTTTATTTATTTATTTATTAATTACAATACAATTACAAATTATATCCTAATTATATACGAGCGAAGTAACTTGACTATTTGCTCGGTGTAGTGTCACAGACGAGAGTCTCTGACGCCTAGTTTGATAGATGTTTGACCTGGGGTTTGAACTGTGGCCTTACGTCTAAAAAGCCAACACACTACCTACTAGAGTACGGTAACTCATTGGCAGTGGGCAGTACATACTCGTACATTAGGTGATGGCACAGCCCTGACCACATCTTTACTGCAGCGAGTATCTTTAAGTTTCTTTACTATGTTGCTTATGCCTTAGGCTGAATATGATGACCATGGTAACCCTATAATTCTCGAAATGTAGGCTGCCAACAAAGTATCGTGTTTCATAATGCCGCCGTACAAAATGTATGCAATGTATTCTATTTCAAAAGGTCGTCAAATGTGTATTTTTAACGCAGTCAAAAAGCAATCAGGCATCGGATTTGTAGTTGATGCATTTGTTTGGTTACTTTGCATATCTACATAGTTTATAGTATAGTAGTAGAACTGTATACAAACTTTGTATTGATACATTTTGGAAGGCAGCCGTACTCAGATTTTAATAGATTTTATGCGTTCATCGATCCGTTGGCTGAATTGATAATGTGACTTATTTGTGCCGTTACACAAGACTCTGGTGTATTTCACTTTTAAGATTCTCTTCTAATTTCATTGTATTTCTTGTGATAGTCCTTGGGCAACAACAACAACAACAATATCAACTGCATTCAGTAAGATGTTGGTCTTCACACTCCAGAAACAAAAGCAAATTTGAGGACTCGTGAACAAAAACAGTCAGTCCATGACAAAATCATTTTTGTTGTTTCAACTTTTTTTTTTATTTCAGTGTTCAATGTGTTGCACTTGTCAACTGTCAGCCGGGAAAATGAAATAAAAAAACGTACGTAAGGAAGTTTGTGTGGTTTTTTTAGTCCTCCAAAGTCTTAAATAAACTCGTGTTTTTTTTTGTTGTCATTCTCCTATACAAACTATTTTTAATTTGCTTTGTAAACTTAAAGGTAAAATGGGGGCAATAGAGAGTAGAGAGAGGCAAAGTGTAAAGCAAAAATTATCATAAAGCATGTGCAACATTAAATGGTTGCAACTAAGTTGCAACAAAATAAGACAAAAAATTGTTGTTGTTTGTTTTTATTACACTTTTGTTGGAAAAGAAAGTTGAAGCAGAAAAAAAAGGAATCCAAATTTAAAGGGGATTTCTCTTTGCCGAGCCATACATACAGTATGCCACAGAAAGTTTTTCGTGGCTAAAAATTTTTTGGCGACTTTTCACCTTTTTTAACTATTTTCTGTGGTTGTTTTAATTTGGTTTTCCTGTTTATGAGACCAAAACAGACCAAAACAGACTGCATGTAACCGAGAAGCCGTAAAGGTAGACTAAAATATGGACTTTAATGGTCTGTACTTAGGGAACATTAACTATTTAAGTCTGCAAAGTTTATTTTTTCAGTTGAATATGTGGGTTTTATTCCACAGAAAATAAAAGTTTTATTTGCTGGAAAGAAAAAACAAAAATTTTTTAAAACGTAGAAATGCTTGTTAAACTTTAAAACAACTTATAACTTCAACATAATAAATCTTAAACAAAAAACCTGAAAGCATTTTTTTAATCAGAATTTTAAATCGGATTTCAGTTCAACATTTAAAACAACAGAGTTAATGATTGGCATAGGGCGTCTGACACACTGCGGTCCAAAACCCCAATCTAGCCGGACAAAAGTCATTTTTTAAAATATTTAAAAAGTAAATTTTTTGTATGGTAATAATATGTTGACAAGTGTCTAAATTACATAACGGCATATTTTTTTTTCTTTAAACTGCTACACTACACATTGATATATTGCTTCAAATACAAGTGATTGCTTCTTTTCTAAAAAATTAATATCTCAAGTGACATTTACAGTGCGAGTGAAATTGTCGTGAAAAAATAATAAGAACAATTAAAAAAAATTTGTTCGTGTAATTAATATAACAAAGGTATGAGTAAAAAAATACTGTTTAAATTTTTAATAAAATATGTTTTGTTTATAAATAAAATGCAATTATGTACATGTGTGTTTTAAATGTGAAATTTTTGTTTAATGTCCGAATTCAATTAGAATTTCAAATGGTAATTTATCGTACTTAAGCTTTAGTTTTTATGTTGTTGTCATCTATATATATGTAGACTTTTAATGTTTAAAAAATTAGCTGCCGGATTTTGCCCAAACGATTTTTATTTCATTTAGAGTTTAACATGTCCATTACAAGAAAAGAGCTATACGAGTATAATACTTGGCGTAATGAAAAACAACTAACTAAGAAAACTGATGCTGTTGTTAAACACGTTATTGCTAAGATTGGTATTAAGAATGATGAAACGGATAGCTTTTACAGAAAAGTAAGGCAATCTGCTCGAATGTTTGTATGCATTTTAACGAAAAAGTGGGCGCAAGCCAGTCGAACAAGGCTCACGTTCGAGGATAAAAATAAATATTGGCTAGAAGGGTATTTTAATATTAAACCTAAATTTTCTTCATCATCTAGTGTTGAAGGATGCTTGGATGGACCTTCGGCCTCCAATTATGGCAGGCCTTCTAAAGAATTTTTATGTAAAACTGAGAGAACAAAGCGTAGAAATGTTGCTCCTTTATTAGAGACTTGGTCGGCAGAAGAACTGACTTTTGCTGCTGGAACAAGTCTTTATAAGTTCGAAGTGCTGCAAGCATAGTCAAAACTATAGATTCTTCTACCTCCAAAGCATTAGAAATAAAAAAAATTAGCTTTTCTCCTCCATAACCAATCCCTTACACAAAAGAGGAGGCGTTATCTTTGTATGTCGATGGTGGATATACAAGACACACTTATAGTCTATTACGTGCAGGTGCCAAAAATCATAACGCTGATATTTACCCTTCATACCATAAAGTCCGCTTATTGTTAACCAAAATATTAAAGTCGACACTAAATTTCATCATACATGATTTGGGAATTTTGACTGTTATAGTTTTCCCAGATATATGAATTTTAGTATTTTATTTATATGGGAGGTAACACGCCCACTGTAGCTACTTCAACCATTTTTCCCACAAATGTTTATGTGGATATCAAAGTTGTCCGTGCTGAATTCGAAGATTCTAGCTGTTGCCGTTTCCATGATATAGGACTTTTAATACTTAATTCTTAAGGTAGGTTTTTGAATAAAAATTAGCCTATAATTCCACCCACACATACAGAAATACGGTGTGAAAATTTTAGAAAAATCGGTTCAGTCGTTTTGTCGTCTTTAGGCTTCAAAACAGACCCTCAAAAAACAAATTTACATACATACACACTCTTATACAAACATATATACATTTGATTTTTTCTCTCTATTTGTTTATATTGATGAAATCTATAAACGTACCAAGTTTCATGTCGGTGCGGCTTTGCAAAAGCGAGTTATAACTTTTGTCCGGCTAGATTGAGCATTTGGACCACTGTGTGACATCGTCATATTAGTCCAACATGAAGACAATTGGAGGTTATGTTTAATTTGAGTAACCTTCACTACAACTGGTCATTGCTGACGATAGTTACTTCACTTCCCTACGTTTAAAGACTTCACCTACAAGTCTACAGCCCAATTGAGCGTCTACTTGTCTGATGAACGACAGAATTCTAGTCTAGTTCTGGTTTAAACTTTTGCAGAGCGCTCCTAAGCCTGTAAACTTAGAAGAGAATGCTTTCAAAATCATAAAAAACTGCCCCTGAGTTTTGTGAAGCAACAGCAGAGATTCACTGTTCACTGAAAAACAGTAACCTTCCTGCTGTCTTTTTCGGAAACAGAAATCTGGGTTACTTTCTAGTGGATAGTTAAGGATTAGTTTCCATGTGGGCAGCTGGGAATTATTGCTCTTAAGGACCTCCGGAACCTGTTTTAATTCGCAGATATCATGAGAAACATGGCAATAGACCTTGACCTCTACAGATTAGATCGATCGATTATATGGAACGACTCGCATATCACGCCAGAACAAATTTCTCATAGCAATTCTATTGCATTCAACGCTTATCTACATGAAATATTAGTTTAGTGTGGCCTTCATAGTCATTTTCATATTGAAATGGAGGTCCTTAATTAATGAGAACAATACACACCAACACCTCTATTCAAAATAAGGGGGTGACAGCCTATCCTGAATTTCTAGAAGGTATGGTGTTATCACAGGTGGGCGGCTTCGAACAAGGGCAGAACGGGACAAAAAATCTGGCCAAGACTGGATAGGAGGCGCACGGCGACTCTGCTTAAACTCCAAAGAAGCATACTCAGTGCTGTTATCGGAGTTATTACGTGGCATTGTATTATAGGAACGCATGCGAGGCGTAATGGTCTTAAACACCCAATGATTTTTGCAGAAGCTGTGGAGATGAGGAAGAGGATGAAACTATTCTTCACCTACTGTGCGTATGCCCGTCACTTGGTCAGAGGAGAAAGAGACACCTGGGTGCCTTCTACATGGAGGACCTAGGTGAACTGTCATGCATGGCTATTGGCAGTCTGAGTCGCTTAATCAGAAGCTCCGAATGGTTCCTGGAATAGGGGAAACGAGGAACCATTGTGGTATCACAATGGGCCCTGTGTGCGGCCTAAGTGTGTCCGCTCATGGCTCCATCGAGGGGACAGCCACTTCTACCTACCTACCTACCAACCATGGTGTTATCGCTCTTGTTTGAGTTAGTGATTAACCAAATGAGTTGATCTTTAGTCACCTATTGCTTGGGGCTCTATTAACAGATTTCTGGACGTTTTTTTTTAGGAAACTACCCTGACCGCTGCCATTAGGTGGCGGTTGTTTTAATTCATTCACAATAGAAGAGAATACAGGAACATTATCGCGGCATTGTATAGAATTCTGACTTGTTCTGTGAACTCATCAGGTTTACTATGTAACCGACTTACAGTTTTATAGAGCGGCGTTAGGCATAATGATGAAGAATCTTTTAAAGGGTATTTGTGCCTTAGAGGAACACTGTTTAAGATCGCGGAGGGCGAGGAATATTCTTTGGAGATTTTAAGTCGCCGTAGTCTAGTGCAGTAGTGTGTTAGCTTAATAGAAATGGAGCCACTGTTCAAACCACAGGTCAGACATCGCCAACAAAACGGAATATGAAAAAATATTTCTACGGCGACATCCCTCTAAACAGTCTCCTAGCGAAAACTCTGTGAGTGAATGGAAAATTGTCATGAAAAGTTCTTCAAAAATCTGTTGGGCGAAGTCGACTTTAAACTGTAGGCCCTGCCACACAACATTGTAGGTGGTGTGAGAACCTAGGTTATAACTCTGACTGAAGGCTTGTAGTGATGTGTGATATCTGAGTGGTTGGTTTAGTGGTGTATTGCCAGCATCAGAGACATTAGTTCGATGGAACTTATACGGTCTGGTCATTTTGAAAATTTGAAGTGCCTGGCTCTGAAGGCTGTGGTTGCGGTAGCCTAACGGCTTGACCGTTTTTCATTTTGCCGCGCTAGTAGCCTGATATCGCTTCTCTACTAACAGGAGCTTGAGACGCATGTTCTGATACCGACGGAATCTAAAGCTTTTTCCCGGATACTTTGACAAGAGACGAAGGATTTGGTAAATCTGGCTATTGTTGCATTGAGTACATGCTCGATGGTTAATCTAGAGTAGGAAGTAAATGAGGGGTCTGTCAGTCAAAACATTTACAATAAATGGCTGGCCAGACTTAATTCCTTAATGGAAACTAGGCTTACAATACACTTGTATTTTTGCATTCTAAACAAATTCTTGTTAAATATCTTTGCAACAATCGAAATTTCTTACGGTAAAATCTAAACCTTCTTCGATTCTCTCCTTTTCTTTCTAATCTCCAAATTAAATTTTAAATCTCCTTATGAGCCCCTTTAAATTTATTTTAAATTTATGCCTCAAACTATGCGTTAAATTATTATTGTTTATGTTGTTATTTAAATAAAAAGCGCGTTTGTTTCTTAAAGAAATTAAAGAAGGGGGAACGCAAAATAAAAGTTTCTTGTTTTTTTTCTACAAAATTCTTCCTTTAACTTGATTATGGTTTCTTGATTTTCCTGTTCGTCTTTGTTTCTGATTTCATGGTAGACTGAGTAATTGAAAAATTGTATTTAAAGTATGACAAGAAAAACATTTTGTTGTTGTTGTTGTTGTAGTTACTTTTCCATTTGTAAAGCGGTGTCAGAGAAAAAGGGGAAAGAGTTTTTATTTGAGGCATTGTTTTGCCATTTGTTTTAAAACAATAGAAAATTTGCATTTAACGAATATTTTTTCCATTTTCGTATTGATTAAATTAAATTTATGGCCTTAGAAAGGGGAAATTATTTGGAATATTTTTATTTGAGTTTTCATAACAAATTTGGAGGATAAATTTAAGGGGAATTACACAAAAAGAATCGAGTTTTGTTTTTTTATTTTATTTTGATTTTCTACAATTTGAGGCAAAATTTTAGAATTTAAACATTTCTCACACCACCTATGTAGTGTTTTAAATTTATCCATGAGTGATTGAAGCCTCCTAGCAGGTGATGCGTTGTCTTATTAGACTTGAGGTCAGACATCGAATGATCAAATTCCAGATCTGACATCAAAACGAAAAATTATTTCTGCGGCGGCTTCCTCTCATCAGACTTCAGACAAGAACTCTGAGTCTTCAATAAAATTGCCATTAAAAGTTTATTAAAATAATCTGATGTTCGGAATCGTAGAACTCGCCGCCACTCATGTAGAAAATTAATACACTCAACATGAGTAGTGTTTGAAGCCAGGTCGTAATCCCGACTTTGAGGGGCCTACAGTTTTAATGTCAACTGCGAAAAATAGATTTTAAGAATCTTTCTTCATTGCAATTGTTAAAATTGTTAAAGTTTTTGCCAGATAACTGCAGAGACAGGGGTCAATGAAACAATTTTTTTCTATATTTCCTGAGATTTGAACTCGCAGTTCTTGCTTATTAAGTCAACGCACTATGCAGATACTGCTAATTGGTCTACATGATGATTGCAGTATTTCTTTAAGGGCCGCAGTGACAATTATTAAAGACGACAATATTTCTACAGAAGATGTTTCCATCGACTGTTAGGGCACTGCCTTCTAATATCACGACCTGCTATGAGGCTCTCAGCGCTATTGCAGTCTTGACATCATGTGGATACCAAAGCACAGTGGAAAACTGCAAGCTGAACGATTAGCCAGATAGGATACAACCACCGATATATCGAATCAGTCCTCTACACTGTGAACTTACTTTCTTACTTACTTAATTGGCCATAACAACCCGTTTATCCGATTTCGGCCTGCCGCAACACATCCTTCCAGGCGCCTCTGCTTCGTGCGCGCCTACGCCAGTTGGTCACACCAATCGATGAAAGGGCTTCCTCGATTTGGTCCTTCCAACGGATGCAAGGTCGTCCTCCTCGCCGACTTCCGCAGATTCCCGCATCAAATACCCGTCTGCCCGGAGCATCCTCCTCCATTCGAACGATGTGGCCGAGCCAGCGCAGCCGCTGGATACTAATACGCTGCACAACATCCATATCGTTGAGGAGCTCATACAGCTCACTGTTTGATCGAATACGGAAATCATCGCCAACTTGCACTGGACCGAAGATCTTGCGCAGTACTTTTCTCTCGAACACTCTCAAGGCTGCTGCATCTGTACTTAATAGGGTCCATGCCTCTGCGTCATAAAGAAGCACGGGTAGGATGAGTGTCTTGTAAAGTGTTAATTTTGTCGCGCGAGAGAGATCTCTGCTACTCAATTGCCTATTGAGACCGTAGTAGAACCTGTTGGCAAAAGTGATCCTGCGCTTGATCTCCAGACTGACATCATTTCTGGTGGTAACAGCGGAGCCAAGATAGATGAATTCCTTGACGGTATCAAAAGTATAGTTATCGGCCGTAAACCAAGAATCAATACGCCGCGCATCTCTACTTGTCGATAACGTATACTTTGTTTTGCCCTCATTTACTGCCAGACCCATCTTACTAGACTCCCGCTCAATAGCACTAAAGGCAGCAGTAACATCTCGCTTGGTACGCCCTATGATGTCAGTGTCGTCAGAGTACGCAAGGAACTGGACTCCCGCCTTTCGCAGAACACTCTCCATGACGAAGTTGAAGAGGTCGAATGATAACGGGTCGCCTTGTCTGAAACCTCGCACGGTACCAAAAGGTTCCGAGAGGTCCTTTCCTACCTTGACGGAGCTGCAGTAATTGCTCAACGTCATTCTGCATAGCCTTATCAGCTTCACAGGTATACCGAGCTCAGGCATCGCGGCAAAAATACGATCCCTTATGGGGCTATCGAAGGTTGCCTTATAGTCGACAAAAAGATGGTGTGTGTCGACATGTTTTTCGTGGGTCTTTTCCAGGATTTGGCGTAGTGTGAAGATCTAGTCGATGGTGGACTTGCCAGGTCTGAAGCCGCACTGATAAGGTCCAATCAGTGTTTTGACGAGTGGCTTCAGTCGTTCACACATTACGCCTGTAAGAACCTACACTGTGAACTGCAATGATATTTTAAAAGATTAGAGTTGATAACGAGGTATTCGATTATATAAACGTCACATTGATGGCTTTGGATATGGGCAAGATAGCTCTGGAAAACTGGAAAATTTTATATGAAAGGTGCACGATAAGTCTGCTTATCGTAGTTGTCAGAGTTATTACTTGACATTGTATTCGGAGTACTAAAGTAAGATAGACTGGTCTTAGCCATTTGGCTAATGAGTTCAGTAGGAAATTTGTTTACATCATTGTGTCATAGGGAAAGAAACCTTCTTATGGGCTTCTATGATATAGAAAATGTCACTGATTTGCTAAGGATGAGTAATGAGCATTAAATAGCTTCATCACAAGGTCCAGATGGTTCCAGTATTAGCGGAAATGGAAAAAGTGTGGTACCACAATGGATTCGCAACCAATTCTACGAACTTAAAGGTCCGGCAAATAACATTTTTTTTTAAATGCTTTAGAAAAAAACCACTGAATATTTCCTCAAATTTCTTTTTTTATTTGAAAGAACAATCCTTCCGGTTAATAATGGAAAATAATTTCATTCAAATGGCTGCCTCGGCTGGCCATGCAGTAGCCTACACGATCGGTCCAATTTTTAAGCACATTATCGATTGTGTGCAGCTGTATTTCACCAATGGCTTCACGAATATTGTCCTTTAGAGCGTCAATGGTCTCTGGCTTGTCGGCGTAACATTTATTTTTGACGGCGCCCACAAATAATAGTCCAACGGTGTCAAATCGCAGCTCCGAGGTGGCCAAACGACATCAGCTCTGCGGCTGATAATGCGATCTTCAAAAACAGGGCGCAAAACATCGAGTGTAGCTTCGGCTGTGTGGCACGTAGCGCCGTCCTGTTGAAACCAAATGTTGCCAATATCCTCCTCTTCAATTTTCGTGAACAAAAATTCGTTCAACATGGCCCGATAACGATCGCCATTGACTGTAACGGCCACTCCTTGCTCATTTTCGAAGAAAAATGGCCCAATTATGCCTCTGGACCAAAATGCGCACCAAACAGTGACTCGTTTTGGGTGCGTCGACTTTTCAATGTATGCGTGCGGTTTTTCTGTGCCTCAAATGCGAAAATTTTGCTTGTTTACATACCCGCCAAGATCAAAATGAGCTTCATCTGAAAAGATGATATTTTTTTTGCCAAAATCGGCATCTTCTGTAAGTCGATCGCAGGCCCACTTAGCGAAGCGAAAACGTATTGGATGGTCAATTGGCTTCAACTCCTGAACCAATTGGACTCTGTATGGCATCATACCAAGGCCTTTATGCAAAATTCTTCTCAATGATGTCTCCGAAATGTTCAATTGTTGAGAACGACGGTGAATTGATGTTGATGGCGTTTCACGCACACTTTCTGCCACAGCAGCAATATTCTCGGTTGTACTGTTTTTGGCTTTTCACGCTTTGGTTTATCGATGAGGATGCCAGTTTCTTTCAGTTTTTTCACAAGATAACGAACGTACGGAGCTGACGGGTGCTTCTCTTCTTCCAAAATCCGTACGCAATTTTCGCACATATTCTGCAACATTACCATGATTTTCAAAGTAATTTCGCAATATTGCCCAGCGTTGATCAAGCGTATACACAACCATATTCGTTCAGCGGAAGGATAAAACTAATTATCTGTCAAATCAGACATGAGCTAAGTGTTACCATTCACGAAATAAGCACTAGTTTAGATGGCGGACCCATTATTTCTGGCTGTCGTGATCCTTAGAAGTAAGTTATAGCGAGAGAACTTGCAAAGGAAATTTGCAGTAAAGACTTGTTGAAGAAAATATGTGACAAGGTTCCCAAAAGGCAAATTTTTTGCTGCACAGAATATAAATCTCAACTCTAACACCAGCATTAACCCTTAAACGTGCAGTGATATCATTCCCCCCTTTTTATTAAACCACATGCACGCATATATAAATCTTAACTGTAGGCGGTTTTTTTCCCACCAAAAACGCCCTCATAAATATCTTTTTCTGCGGGTAAGGGTGTGTGTATGTGTGTGTAGGGCCAAACATAAATTATGACCCACTAAGTAGGCACACTTTATTTGTCTTCAAGTTTATTTTTATGATAACAAAAGAAGAAATTTTTTTTTTTGGTGTTAATTTATTGAGTCATTTTCTTTTGGTTACAAATGAAAATATTTCTTTATTTCAGGGCTTTTAAACGCATAAATTTAATTTAAAAAAAATTGGAATTTATTTCTTACGAAACAAAAAAAAATTTTAGGGGAGCCTTCCCCTTTCTTTAAAATTTAAAAACAGAGAAATGCACCTTCTTCTTGCGATCCAGTATCGTTTTAAAGAAATCAGCCACAGCCTGCTTGCAATGAAAGGCAAAGAAAATCGCCCATTTAGTCTTTAAATGAACGCTAAAGAGTGATAAACGCACGCCCGTGTTTAAAAAAGTTTCGAAAGAAAATCGAAAATTTTTTTTTTAAATTTTCAAAAATTTTCAATTTTTTGTTTTTGTTGTTTGTAAACAAGAAGAAGAAGAAGAAATTTAGAAAATTGTATGGTGGAGTTCATTTGGAAATTATATAGTTTTTCGTTTTCGTTGTTGTTGTTGTTGTTGTTACTTTTAATGAATTAATTGCTTTCGTTGTCGGCAGCATTTGTTTTGGCTGCAATTGAATTGAATTCATTGTGCATTGGCAGAGCGGTGCGTGTGTTGCGACTATAAATAAAAAAATTACAACAAAAAAATTACAAAAAAAAAATTACAAAAAAATTAAAAGAAATTGTAACAAAACCGTGTGTTTTTTTTTTCGTTGAAAACATAATAAATTTTCCATTTTTGGAGTACGCCGTGGCTGTGGCTGCAGCTATGCCTGTTGCTGATATTTTTGTTTTCTTTGCACCAAAAAAAATTTGTTTTTAAAAAAATTGAATCGTAAATAAAATGGGAAAATAACAACCCAATTAGAAAAATGCGTTTCTAAATGAAAATGTAAAATGAAAATGATAAAAAAAAATAAAAAAAATTAAAATAAGAGAATGAAAATAGAAATGGAAATGGAATATCTTAATAAATAATTGAAGTGATAGTGCCTTAATAAAAATGGAAAATTAAAATGCAATAAAATTAAATAAAAGCAATAAAAATGAGGTTAAAGATAAGCCATATTATAATATAAAAATCATTAAAAAATAAATAAAAAATAATATAAAAAAATTTAAAAATTAAGACAACAATACTCCCATCTTTGGGATTTATAAATCGAGAAAATTAAAAAAAATTAAATAAAATAAATAAATTTAAAAATTAAGACAACAACACTCCCATCCTTGGGATTTATAAATCGGGAAAATTAAAAGAAAAAATCAAAAAAAAATAAAAAAAATTTAAAAATTAAGACAACAATACCGCCATCCTTGGGATTTATAAATCAAGAGAATTAAAATAAAAATCAAAAAAAATAAAAATTCCTTCTTTTGTGGTTCTTTTTTAAGTTTAGAACCCAAAATCCCTATTAAGGGTCAACCATAATTCGTTTTCAAACATAAAGTTAAATAAAGCACACGTTAAGCTATGATTGTAAGTCGCCGTAGTCTAATGAAGTCACGGTTCAATTCCCAGGTCGAAGTTCTAAGTTGGTATGACTAATTTCCGGCAGATGTCGCCACTGAAAAGTACTTAAAATCAATTAAATCGTAAACTGTGCATTTGCTCATCTTATGATCTTTAGCAAAGTTATTTCGCTTGAGCCGTGGAAGGTTTCAAAGTTGGTATGACCAACCAACCGATAGGTGGCGCCACTGAGAATTACTCAAAATGAATTAAATCGTAAACTGTGCATTCTTTAACAAAGTTGTTGCGCATGAGTCGACGGAGATTGGTGCGATTAATTTCTGAAAATTATGCAAAATGAATGACAAGCAATTGGTCAACCTACACCTCAAACACGGAAGAAAAGAGCATTACATTGAGACTGGAAAATCTTCAAATAAAAATCATTAAAAAAAATAAAAAAAAGTTAAAATTAAAATTAAGACAACAACACTCCCATCCTTGGAATTTGGACCATGACAAATATAAATAAAAAATAAAAAAATTCCTTCTTATGTGGTTTTTTTAAGTTTCGAACCCAGAATCCCTATTAGGAGTCAACCATAATTCGTTTTCAAACATAAAGTTAAATAAAGCACACGTTAAGCTATGGTGGTGAGACGCCGTAGTCTAGTAGGTGGTATGTTTTCTCATTAGACGTGAGGCCATGGTCGAAAAAACGAAATACAAAAAGAATATTTCCTCCTTGATAAAGAGGAATAGCTTCGCTGATAGTCATAATTCAGAGTTACAGGCTCTAGAATTGCCAGGGAATATAAGAAGGCGATTAACAACCACTTTAGGCATGGAATATGTCCCTAGTACTCAATAATATCCGGTTTATATCGCAAATGTTCAAATCGCCGTAGTCTAGTAGGTTATAGACCAAGTTCCTCCGATCCAAGGAGGGGAAAGTTGGTCAGCGCAAGGGCTGCACATTTTCAAAAAGCACGATGATAAACAAGGCTATGTCCTTGATATCAATGGACGATAGCTCCAGGGTTGAAGAGCCAAATAACCCATATCTGCACCTCTTAAGGGATGGACATTGGCAGAGGAAGTGGAAGTGGAAGTCTCCTCCTCCTCCGCGGATCTGCATCCACGGCAGAAGTCGTTAAATGGGAATCGCATTCTTTCCGCGTGTCTACCCATAACACAGTGGCCTGTAAATATGGCCACTGTGATGGAAATGATATTACGGCCAAGTCCAAGTAGCTGGTTGGTACGCCTTCTATCCATTGTGGGCCAAGTGAGCCTAGCGTTGGAGCAGGACTTCTTCATTGATCCAGGACCGGTTGACATCCCGGGAGAATTTCCGCTCAATGGCCAGTTTGAACGAGGTGAGTGGCATTCCCAAGTTGATTGAGGAAGATTCCGGAAGTAGTGCGCCAGATCTGGCCAGCTCATCGGTCCTGCAGTTTCCCGGAATGTCGCAGTGTCCGGGCACCCAGACAAGCGTGACGCCGAGGCGCCCAGAAAGGAGATTGAGGCAGCGGCGAAATTCTCTGACGATCCTGGAATTATCTAGTAGGTAATGAGGCCACGGTTCAATTTCCAGGCGAGACATTTCCAACAAAAAGAAATATAAAACAAATATTTCTCTCGGCGTCTTTCTCTCAACAGATTTCGGACAGAAACTCTGAACGTATATGGAAAATTGACTTGAGAGAGTTTCTCAAAAATTTGTCGTTCGAAGTCGACTTTAAACTGTAGGTCCCTCCATGTATAAAATTAACACACACAACATGAGTGATGTGAAAAACTAAGTTGCAATCCTGACTGACTGTAAGCCATGATTCCATTTATATTTTTATATCATTATGCCTAGACTTTGCCATTATATTTGGACGAAATACAATACAATGAAATTAACGACAAGAGGAGGCATACAGGCTAATGGACAAGTCTTCCTATCCTCATAAATGCATACATAATCCGTCATTACAACCCTTCAGTCAGGATTACGACCTAGCTTCTTATACCACTTATGTCGTCTGCATTAATTTTATGTTTGAGTGGCGGAACCTACAGCGTACAAATTTTTTGAGAAACTTTTCATGGCATTTTTTTTTATTGAAATTTAAAATTGTGGGAGTAGTTTTTGCCAGAAATCAGCTGAGAGAAAGTAACCGAAATATTCTTTCACATTTTACTTTGTTGGAGATATCTGACCTGAGGTTTGAATCATGGCCTTACGTCTAATAAGACAATACACTACTTACTTGAATATGGTGACTTCTAGTACATTTTAGCGTCTTGCTGTCCCTAATCTTATTACAAGCTGCCTTTACTTTGCGCATAGGCTGTCTGAAAGTTGTTTGCATACTTGTCAACTGAAGAATTTATCGCTGAGTTCCTCAATATATAGTGAAAGGATCTTTTGATAAATACTAGCACCATAGAGTCTACTGCCTATAATTTGGGTTTTTGCCCTCTTTCTTTATTTCCTTGAATAATGAAATGTCTTATAAAGCATGTGTTTGACTCACTCTAATTTTTTTCTATGAATCTCTGTATTTATGCCTGGGATGGGTGCCCTGGTAGTCTAGAGAGTAGTGTGCTAGACTATTAGCGTGAGGGTTGTGGGTTCGATTCCCACCAGTGACTCTATTCGGTGACACTACACCGAGCATATGGTCAAGTTACTCTGCTCGCATATAATTAGAATATAATTTGTAATTGTATTGTAATTAATAAATAAATAAATATGCCTAGGATATCTGCATTGATTCGATATTATTCGTTGTTGATTATGCGTGGCCTAAGTATTCTAAGAATTCTTGAAAGTCATCAGTTTACAAGCACACTTAGTTTACATTGTGTGACTTGTGCAACAAACTAAGTTTCATTACTAGGTATTGGAATTCTTTACGCGATACTTGTGAGCATTCGCACGGGCCACCATTACAGTAATCCTTCGATATACGTCGCCTCGATTAACGTTGTCAAATTGTTTGTTCCCTCTAACTTCAATTTACGTCGCCTTTTTTTTGGAACCAACTGCGACGTAAATCGAGGGATTACTGTAACTTTTTTATGTTCCTTGTTAAAAACATACTACTTTGTAAAGGGTGTTTTTTATAGAGGTATAGAACTTTAAGTTGGCATTACTTTTCGAGATGGCGACCGATTTAACAGCTGTCAAATGATTTATTCTCAGTTTGGTTTGGCAATTCATCATGAATCATCATCATGATCATCAAGTAAGGCGTAGATTCGTCGAATGGGCCCAAAACGAGATTATCGTTGTTCCCGATTTTCACAAGCGAATTTTGTTTAGCGATGAAGCGCACTTCTGGTTGAATGGCTACGTCAACAAACAAAACTGCCGCATTTGGAGTGAAGGTAATCCTCAAGTGTATGTGGAAACACCGTTACATCCAGAAAAACTGACTGTTTGGTGCGCTTTATGGGCTGGTGGAATCATTGGTCCGTACTTTTTCAAAAACGATGGTGGCCAGAACGTTACAGTCAATGGTGATCGATATAGAGCCATGATTACTAACTTTTTCATTCCTGAATTGAATAACCATGATGTCCAGGAGATGTGGTTTCAACAAGACGGCGCAACATGTCACACAGCTCGTGCCACAATAGATTTATTGAAAGACACGTTTGGTGACCGCCTAATTTCACGTTCTCGACCTGTGAATTGGCCTCCAAGATCTTGTGATTTAACACCGTTAGACTACTTTCTGTGGGGCTATGTAAAGTCATTGGTCTATGCGGTAAAGCCACAAACGCTTGACCATTTGGAAGACAACATTCGCCGTATTATTGCCGATATACGGCCACAAATGTTGGAAAAAGTCATCGAAAATTGGCCGTCCAGATTGGACTACATCCGCGCCAGCCGTGGCGGTCATATGCCAGAAATCATATTTAAAATGTAATGCCACAAGATTATCTTTCGGATAAATAAAATTCATGTCAATCGAATAATCCATCGTTGTTTTATTGCAACTTAAAGTTCTATACCTCTATAAAAAACACCCTTTAGTATGAGCAATATAAAATTCGATTTACGTCGTTTCGATTTACGTCGCAGTTGGTTCCAAAAAAAGGCGACCTAAATCGAGGGATTACTGTATAGCACACAAAGGGCAACCTGATGACAACATCAAGTGGCTCGACGGCATGCCCTTAAGCGCACAATTTTGACAATGCAGTCCATTGGCGCAACGCGACGGTAAATGGGCCGATTACCCTACAGTACCTAACACGATAATTGTACGCGAGGCTCTTGAAACAAAACTAAAAATGGCGTCTATCTACACCCGAACTAAGGAAACATACTCAATTGGTACTTTAATTAAGACCTTCTGGCAAGTATTGCCCTCTACTGGCAGTGATTGAATCACAAACGCCAACTAATCTCTTGCAAGAGTAGTTCGCTCTGCTCTAATTCTTCTTCTTCTCTTTTATTTTTCAAATCTTTGATGTTTTTAATCCTTGTACACGTATAGTGGTGGCCTTATAATTAGAAACGATGTTTCTGGAACAGAGTTCTCTGGAGTGACGAATCTAAGTTCAATTTGTCCCAATCTGATTGAAAAACGTATATAAGACGTCCTCCAAACAAAGCCTTTGATCCCAGGTACACTGTGAAAACTGTAAAACAAATTAACAAACATACATGTTGCTAAGTCGTTTCTAATTATAAGGCCACCACTGTAAAACTGCCTTTTTTGCCTTTAGTGTTGACCACTCACTAAAAATCCAATTATCGTTTAATTGATTTGAAGCAATTGATCACATCTGTTGATAAAAACGGAAATAAAAATCAAAAAGCCAATCTCATCACTATCACCATCACTACTACAGTCTTCAAAGGATACAAAGGGAGAGAGAGAGAGGAAAAAAACTTAAAAATTATTACAACATCAGCATTCAATGAATCGTGAAAAATATTGTTGTTGTTGCTGATGTCAACAAGAGGGATGACAATGATATTTGAGAACCATGATGATGTCGGTGTTGATGTCGGTGTTGTGGTTCTATTTTCCATAACATTTCCCTCAAAACAATACAGGACAGGAAATTTATAGGAAAAATGCATGCAAACACACGCACACACACTTTATTATCACACATTTGAAAAATATGTGGAAGTGTGTGGCAACAACAGCAATTACGAATAACAACAATAAATAGGAACTCAAAAAAGTAACAGGAACAAACCAAAAAAAAAGGAAACACATGTGTTACACCATAATAAACACCAGGCGCACGCATACATACAAAACAAGAGACACTGATTAGAACTGTTAATAGCCGAGGCAGTCAGCTAGTCTATCACTCAGCCAGTCAGTCATCCACAGTTGTCAGTGTTAAGCGATGAGTGATAATGGTTCTGGTGGTGACAATTATTGAGATTTTGTTGTTTTGGGGGGATGTGGACTTTACAATATTTTATTCGATTGCAATTGTTTTTGTAACAGAAATTATAGATTTCGGAACAGGTGCGCTTTTCTAGGGGGTTAAATACCTAAAGAAAAGTATTGAGAGTCACCATAGTCTAGTAGGTAGTGTGTTGGCTTATTAGACGTAAGGCCACGGTTCAAACTGCAGGTCAGACATCATTTCGAAATATGAAAAAATATTTCTAAGGCGACTTCCTCTCAGCAGATTTCTGGCAAAAACTCTGGGAGTAAATTAAAAAAACGAAAATATGAAAAAATATTCGTTAGGCGAGGGTGCCCTGGTAGTCTAGTGGGTAGTGTGCTAGACTATTAGCGTGAGGGTCGCGGGTTCGCTTCCCACCAGAGACTCTAGTCTGTGACACTACACCGAGCACATAGTCAAGTTACTTCGCTCGTATATAATTAGGATATAATTTGTAATTGTATTTGTAATAAATAAATAATTTCTTAGGCGACTTCCTCTCAGCAGATTTCTGGCAAAAACTCTTAAAATGCCATGAAAAGTTTCTCAAAAATTTGTCGTTCGGGGTCGACTTTAAACCGTAGATCCCATTTGCCATTCGTGTATAAAACTGACACACACAAATTAAATGGTGTGAGAAGCTAGGTCGTAATCCTGACTGAGGGGTTGTAGTGTCCAATTATGATTGAAGTATTCAGGGCAACAATCTAATGGAAATTTATCAGGTTTTGTAAATAATTTCGCCAATTCATGAATTTCGTTTTTATTTAAATCAGGAAAAGCAGCATTTTTTTTCTTTTTTTTTGGTAAAACCAGCACTCAGGGAATGGCCCCTACTCATGCAGTGCATTCTGCAGGTTTAGGAAAATAGGTTATAGGAAGGTGGAAAGAGGGAATAGTGTTTGTGGACATTTGATTTAAACTCAAGATGCGAACGGCAAGGAAACGAGTTGCTATACCTTCAACATTAGACAGTCTACAGCAATCGTCCCCAAGAAGCCCGCATCTTAAGGTTATTTTTGAATAAAATGACAATGGCTAGGGAAGTATTTTCTAAATCCAACGACTGCACTCGAAATACTCGTTCAAAAAGCAACAATAAAGTGTGATTGTAAGTGAAATAGTTCTCAGCTTGCCTTTTACCGGACATTACTCCGTGCCTCATACAGTGACACGTTCTTCTTACCGGTAAGGTTAAAGTTTCATTTGGAAAAGTCTAAGTAACAGGGTCAAATCCCACTATCATAGCCTCAAATTGCTAGGGCAGAATAGTCAAAGTGGCACATACCGCCGAGCAGTAGGGACCACATGTCGTTGGTGTCATGATCATCCAAATCAGGTCAATAGACGATGGTTATCATCGACCTTTAGGTTAGGTTAGGTTAGGTTAGATTAGAGGACGTGTTTGTCAATTAAGACAAGTACAGTACCCGGAGGTTGAATTGACCCATTGTACAAACGCCCTAGTTTCTCACACCACTTATGTTGTGTGTGTTAGTTTTATACATGAGTGGTGGAACCTACAGTTTAAAGTCGACTCCGAACGACAGATTTTTCAGAAACTTTCTCATGGCAATTTTCCATTTACTGTCAGAGTTTTTGCCAGCAATCTGCTGAGAGAAAGTCGCCGAAGAAATACTTTTTGTAGTTTGTCTTGATGTCTGGCCTGGGGCTGGAAACCTGGCTTTACGTCTAATAAGCCAACACACTACCTACCAGACTACGGCGACTTCCAAACCAATTCAGGTCAAAAGACATTGGTTATCATTGACCTTTAGTGCTCACTGTTCGCAGTGACAGCTGGTTAATGTCGTTCTCAAAGAAACAGAGGCCAATGGCGTTGCCAGCGCAAAATGATCACCAAACACTGAAGTTTTTGGAATGCATGTGACACCCTTGGATAACATGGGAATAAGCGTCGCTCCAATTTGATTTATTCACGTACCCATCTATTCAGAAATAAGCCTCACACGGTCAATTGCCAACTATTTCAAGCCCCATTTAGCGGGAGTACATTGTTGCTTATGATCGTTTGCTTGCCAGTCCATGATGATTTGACAAAGCAGACTGAATAAATTACAATTTAACATTATTTACAGATGTAGCTTCAAAAATAAGGTCGTTATCAACTGCTAAAGTTCGGAAGTACCTGCTGGGAAACCCTATAAAAAAAACTACTCACCATAATGAGTGTAAGAAATACAAAGCAGTCTGGAGACTATGCTGAATTCGGGTCTCTTATTCACCTTTTTCAACTTACTAAGCATCAGTGGTCATTTGGCAGAAACGCTGTGAGGGTCGGAGGGAGGGGGGTATATTACGCAGTTGATCCGGTAACGATCTGAAGGGAATTATAAGCTTGTTCTGCTATTGGTAGTCACACTGTTATAGGCTTTAGGAATAAAGCGTAACGAAATTGAGAACAGAGGTTGGGTTTTTTAAAATACTTTTCAGATATGTGAGCTTGGTAAGCTTCTGCTTTACTATATTGAGACGCCCGGAGCTGCGAACAGGAATTCCTTGAGTCTACAAGGTCTATCAAAAGCCAGATCACTATCCTTATGTTGCTTCTGGCTAGTCTGATAGATGCCTTTCGCAAAGTATACGAATACTTCTCGGGAAGGTTCAAACTCTTCAAAGTCACTTCCTCGCAAGCTGGCATGCCTTCTGATTGAAGTAAATTCCCTCATGGCCAGACAGAAATGACCGTAATATATACGCATTTCAAGGTTGGTTCTGCCATATAGCTACACTGTGTGAAGCAACTTCCGCTAAGACGTATAACTGTACATCATGTTGTAAATCGATGAGAACTGTAATCCGCCCTATTCTCCAGATCTGTCCCGAATTAAGCAATTCTACCATAAATTTCAGCATTTGTTCTACTCTGCATTGTCTCAATTTTTATCGGTCTCGAGTTGACTGTAGGGGACACATATAAAGGGTCCGTCAAATAACTTTTTTTTTGAAAATGCTTTAAAAACGAAACTACTGAATATTTTCTCAAATTTCTGTTTTTTATTTGAAAGTAGAATCCTTCCGATTAATAATGGAAAATAATTTCATTCAAATGCCTGCCTCGGCTGGCCATGCAGTAGCCTACACGATCGGCGCAATTTTTAAGCACATTATCGATTGTGTGCAGCTGTACTTCACCAATGACTTCACGAATATTGCCTTTAAAGCGTCAATTGTCTCTGGCTTATCGGCGTGACACTCATCTTTGACGGCACCCCACAAATAATAGTCCAACGGTGTCAAATCGCTGCTCCGAAGTGGCCAAACGACATCAGCTCTGCGGCTGATAATGCGATCTTCAAAAACAGGGCACAAAACATCGAGTGTAGCTTCGGCTGTGTGGCACGTAGCGCCGTCCTGTTGAGACCAAATGTTGCCAATATCCTCCTCTTCAATTTTTGTGAACAAAAATTCTTTCAACATGGCCCGATAACGATCGCCATTGACTGTAACGGCCACTCCTTGCTCATTTTCGAAGAAAAATGGCCCAAATATGCCTCTGGACCAAAATCCGCACCAAACAGTGACTCGTTTTGGGTGTGTCGGCTTTTCAATGTATGCATGCGGGTTTTCTGTGCCCCAAATGCGACAATTTGGCTTATTTACATATCCGCCAAGATCAAAATAAGCTTCATCTGAAAAGATGATTTTTTTTTGCCAAAATCGGCATCTTCTGTAAGTCGATCGCAGGCCCACTTAGCGAAGCGAAAACGCATTGGATGGTCAATTGGCTTCAACTCCTGAACCAATTGGTCTTTGTATGGCGTCATACCAAGGTCTTTATGCAAAATTCGTCTCAATGATGTCTCCGAAATGTTCAATTGTTGAGAACGACGGTGAATTGATGTTGATGGCGCTTCACGCACACTTTCTGCCACAGCAGCAGTATTCTCGGGTGTACGCACTGTTTTTGGCTTTTCACGCTTTGGTTTATCGATGAGGATGCCAGTTTCTTTCACTTTTTTCACAAGATAACTAACTTACGGAGCTGACAGTGCTTCTCTTCTTCCAAAATCCGTACGCAATTTTCGCACACATTCTGCAACATTACCATGATTTTCAAAGTAATGTCGCAATATTGCCCAGCGTTGTTCAAGCGTATACACAACCGTATTCGTTTAGCGGAAGGATAAAACTAATTATCTGTCAAATCAGACATGAGCTAAGTGTTACCATTCACGAAATAAGCACTAGTTGAAAAAAAACACGTTAGATGGCGGACCCATTAGAATCTGAAGGTTTTTTCAAAAAAGCTGATCTGATTCAAGCTTTCTTGAGAACAATATTTTTGGATTTGGAAATGAAATATTCATCTTTGTATAAGTGTTTGGGTGTCGAATTATAGTCCAAATAAAAAAATATCGACTTTACTTAGTTATTTTTTTATGGCATCCTTAAAGTATGCCAAGATTTATGCTAAGACAAAAGCTTTCAATTTATTTCACATGACTTTTCTAACATTTATTTCAATTTCTTAAACGAAACAAGCTTATTTTTTCCACTCTTATTAATTTTTAATACTCATAACGAAATATCTTGACATTTTTTGTTTGTTAAAAAAATTGACATTTCCTAAAAGTATGCAATATTTTTTTTTTTTTTTGTTATAACCTACAACCTAATGACACATGCCAATCATGAAGTGTACCAACATCAAATATTTCCTTGGAAAATGTCAAAATAATAATGAAATTCCATGGAATTGGAAATGTTTTCCTTTTTCTTTATTTATTTCTAAGATAATAGGCCAACCAACACAAAAAGAGGCCAAAGAGAAGAAAGAAAAACAAAAAGTAAATTATTAAAGTTTTCTTTGTGGAAAATAAATTTTCTCTCATTCATATGCTTGTGATTATTTGCCATTGTAATTAAAAATGAAAATCTCAAGGAAAACCAAAAGTTTTCCGTTCCATTTTCTTGTTACTCATTATTGTTATTGCTGTGGCTGGCTTTAAGAGAACTTCTAACCCGCCATAGGCCTTTCATTTATGCCTGTGAATATTATTTCTTATAAAAAGTTTTCCTTGTTTCTAAGAGAAGAAGGAAAACACGAACAAATTTTCACCAAACCAAACACACTTACTTACATTTAAATCAAGAAAATAGGCCTTTAGGCGTCAGTTACTCCTTTTTTTCTTTTTCAGGGAAAAATATTTCGTTTAGGGCTACTGCGCTGGGCTTATGAAGTGAAAATGAATGGAAAAGAAAAACAATATTTAACAGCTGTTGCGAGACTATAGAGGAGAGCCGAATGCTTGAAAATGAAAAGCCTAAAGCCATTCTAATGAGAACACAAGACTTTTGCAAGCAATTTAAAAGGAAAAATCAACACAATAAGAATGAAAATGAAAAAGAAAAACAAAAATATGAAACAACCCCTTACTCTATAAAATTCTCGCCCTCTCTCTCTCCCAAAAGGTAGACTAATTAAATTAATGTTATTTGTAAACATGCAAAAAATATACACCAAAAAGGGGGATGGCCCCCCTTCCCCCCACATGGAAAACTTATAAACAAGGGTGTTGCCTTTTTAAGTAGAAATGCCATCCATAATTCATTACTTTTGAAACGAAATGAAAATGTTTTTATTTGGGTTTCTTGTAATTTTCAATGTAATGAAATGCTTTGCATACTTTTAGGTTAAACAAATTATTATAATTTAAAGAATATTTATCCTTTTAACAAGGTTGCTAGGAAATCTCTCTGGAATTTGTATTTTAAAAATCAAATATGACAACATGTGTTAGGATTGTTAATGAAAATGAAATTTAAAGAATTTATGCTTGTTAAAAACAACAGTTAATTATTATTTAAAATACCTAAAGGTAGGCTATAATCTTTCTTTGCTTTAGAAATTTCTTAAGGTATGAAGCTTTACTGTAATTATTAATTAAGAAACGAAATCTCAAATACAACTTCAACCTAATTTATGACTAAAAAGAAAATTACTTCCAGTGAGGGAGAGAGAGGGAGTACAAATTGAAAGCATACTTTTAGGAGAAATTTAATTAATACACAAAATATGTTTCAATAAAAACTTCCTTAAAAATTTACAAAGAAAAATAGAATAGAAAAAATAATAACAAGCAGGATTATAGGTAGAAAGAGTAAGTAAAAATTAGCAGCCTACTTCTAGGGGAAATTGAATTTAAAAATTTAATTTTATAAAGTTCTTTTGAAATTCACAAAGGAATCTAAATTAAAATAGATTTCTACCACAGCATGCTTTATGGCTAAAGAGATAAATATAAAAAGATATAGCAGCATACCTTTAGGATAAATTTAATATTAAAAATTCATTTTTCTATGAAGTTTTTTATAATTTGTAAAGCAATGCCTAGTAAAATATAAGAAATGTATTATAAAAAATATATTAAAGAAAACAAACTTATGCAAAGAAATTTTAAAATTCAAAACATACTTTTAGGCGAAATTTAATTTATGAAATTTTAGAATTTTAAAGCAAAATAAAATATAGGAAATGTACAATAAAAACAATAACGAGCTAGATTAAAGGGAAAGAGAGTAAGAGAAATGTTATAAAAGTGAATAGCCTACTTTTAGGGGAAATTACACTTTCTCGATACTGCAACATACAAGTGATGTAATGCCTGGATTATCCAAGTGTGAGATCACTCACACTATTAATAGTTTATAATGATAATAGGTCCTACTTTTACCTGATCCTTCACAGTTTTCGGAAGGGCCTGTATACATTTTCAAGGGCAACTCATCCACTTTTGAAGTTCATCCAAGTACATTGCGACTATTTGTAGATTTAGTTTGGCACGCTAATTTCTTTATGTTTCAGGTCCATTCTAATGCTTTTCCGCGATTTAATAATTTTCCATGGTCCATCAAAAATCGACGCTGTTTCCATAAATTTCCTGTAGCGGAGAATCAGTCACGATTGCGACATGGTTTCCGACACCAGTCTGGGGTGTGTGAGTGATAATTTTGTCCATGAGCGGCAGGACGTACGAGTTAAAGTCGACTTCGAACGATAGGTTAGGTTAGGTTAGGTTAGAGGATGTGTACTTGTCAATTAAGATAAGTACAGTACCCGGAGGTCGAATGGACCCATTGTACAACGTACTAGTTTCTCACACCACTTATGTTGTGTGTGCTTATTTTATACATGAGTGGTGGGACCTACAGTTTAAAGTCGACTCCGAACGACAGATTTTTTGAGAAACTTTTTCATGGCAATTTTATTTACTCAGAGTTTTTGCCAGAAATCTGCTTCAACTTCGAACAATAGATTTACGAAACTTTTCATCACAATTTTGTTTTATACTCAGAGTTTCTGCCAGAAGACAACGGATAGGAAGTTGCGGAAGAAATATTTCTTTTATACTTCGTTTTATTAAAAATGTCTTGACTGCGGTTTGAACTATGTACGGCCATACGTCTAAGAAGCCGGCAGACTACCTACTAGACTACGGCGTCTTCATGTGGTAGAAATTTATACTTTCCAATCTAGTGTTTATTACCCTTTAAATATGCTTTAATATGCCATTTAAATTGATTTGACTTTAAACTGAATTCTAACAACTCCTATTACTTATAAGAGCCTATTCAGAAGGAATGTTCCTTACATATTGCTTTTTTTATAGAGTACCGAGTACTATTGCCATGCATGATTGTATTTGCAAATTTTATTAAATTTTATAGCATATCTTATGGCTTAATAATAACTTCTTTTTCTTCCGGTTTTTCTTTTTCTCTGACGATATTGTAAAATATTTCAAATATTTTGTTGTTGTTGTTGTTGTTATATTTCCTATACAACATTTCAATAATATTTCATGCATAAATAACAAATTTTTCGTATTCTATAAGTGACTGCCAAAATCAATTTGCTTAAAAGGTATTCTCAGAGAGAGAAAAAAATATATTTTGTACATCCAGTATTACAATCAATAATAATAGAACAACATTTTTGACGTGTAATACACTTGTCTAGTTGTCTAGAAGTATGAGCGATACTTTCGTTCTTTTGGTATTTTTTTCTTTCTTTACTGATAAATTTAAACGGATACATTTTTTGGCTCCTGTTGGTATGCTGTAGAAAATGTAAATATCGTAATATAAATAGAAATACATATATGCTCCTTGTATAGCTGGTAGCATAGCTCTTCAGTATATCAAATTCCCATAAAATTTTATCGCAAAGACGTGGTGATGATGGTAGTGGTGGTGATGGCGGTGATGGTAGTGCTGTAGCTTGATGACTGTCTTTCTATCAATTTTTATTTGTGTTGCATCCTGTAAAAAAAAGTTACTGCCGCCTTTTGAGCGCCAAACATTATGAAAATAAATTGGCAAAACTTTATATTTTTATGTTGTTGCCATTTTTTGCTACTTTTTGCCAGGCAAACATGTTCTCCTCTTTCTTTCTTTCCTTCCCGTTTTTAAAATTATTTTCATCTTTATTCCTTGCTTGATGCCACAAGTGGGTCACATTTATATTTGATGAGTTGTCATCAAAAAAAGAACTCACAGCACGAAAGTATAGACCTGTCACTAGCATATACTTAAGGGGCCTATTTATAAATTTATATTGGCACAAAGTCAACAAAAATATTGAAATAAAACGGAAATATTCATAAAGGCAAGGCCAACAGAACAGAATTTTAATATAAAATTTCTTTAAATTTTTAACAACACCAAAACGAATATTTTCCTAAATAAACACAAAATTTTAAAAATTTATTAAATCTCTCCCTCTTTCCCTCCCTCCGTCTCTGTCTTTGCTTATTTTCAATTCAAATCAATATATTTTAATCATATTAAATTAACAAAAAGAATTCTTAAAAATGTTTCCAAGCAAATAAATTGATACGCTCTCTCCCCACCTAAAAGTATACTTTAATTTCTTTTCAATTATTATTTGTCACAAAACTTTTTCTTCTTCCTTTCTTAATAACTGCTACTGGTGCTGCTGCTGTTGTTGTTCGTAACTATATAATTGACATTTGACAGGTTTGACAATTAAGAAATACCATACAAGTCTAAAAATGAAAGAAAAACTTATTGTTTACCTGAAAGTATGCTATAAATTATTAATTTGTCTTAATTTGGAAAACATGTTTTTGATGTCTTCTATATTTTTCTTATTCTTTCTTTTATTTCTTCTTATATAAAAGCAATTTTTTTATAAGAATTATTTTAATTTACCTAAAAGCAGGCAATATCAAAAAAAAATTATTTAAAAATTTAACTCAGATCCTACAAGGCTTAGAAAAAATTGTGAGGAATTCAACCAAAACGCCTACAGAGGGTAACCTTATTTTGTTCACCCATCTGATTCAACTTCTTCAGACTGTAACATACTAAAGGGACCGCCAAATAACTTTTTTTTTGAAAATGCTTTAAAAAAACTACTGAATGTTTTCTCAAATTTCTTTTTTTATTTGAAAGTACAATCCTTCCGGTCAATAATGGAAAATAATTTCATTCAAATGGCTGCCTCGGCTGGCCATGCAGTAGCCTACACCAGAAGATGTCGATTTTGGCAAAAAAAATCATCTTTTGGCGGGTATGCAAACAAGCAAAATTGTCGCATTTGGGGCACAGAAAACCCGCACGCATACATTGAAAAGCTGACGCACCGGAGTCACTGTTTGGTGCGAATTTTGGTCCAGAGGCATAATTGGACCATTTTTCTTCGAAAATGAGCAAAGAGTGGCCGTTACAGTCAATGGCGCTCGTTATCGGGCCATGTTGAACGAATTTTTGTTCACCAACAATTGAAGAGGAGGATATTGGCAACATTTGGTTTCAACAGGACGGTTGCCACAGAGCCAAAGCTACACTCGATGTTTTGCTCCCTGATCGCATTATCAGCCGCAGAGCTGATGCTGTTTGGCCACCTCGGAGCTGCGATTTGACACCGTTGGACTATTATTTGTGGGGTGCCGTCAAAGATAAATGTTACGCCGACAAGCCAGATACAATTGACGCTTTAAAGGACAATATTCGTGAAGCCATGAGTGAAATACAGCTGCACACAATCGATAATGTGCTTAAAAATTGGACCGATCGTGTAGGCTCCTGCATGGCCAGCCGAGGCAGCCATTTGAATGAAATTATTTTCCATTATTAACCGGAAGGATTTTACTTTCAAATAAAAAAAGAAATTTGAGAAAATATTCAGTACTTTCGTTTTTAAAGCATTTTCAAAAAAAAAAAAAAGTTATTTGGCGGACCCTTTATCTTCGATATAACCTCATAAGAGCCGAGTGCTTTAATACTTGCTTAACTGTCGGACAATATTGCCATGTCCAGACATTGGTACTTCCTTTTTAAGTAGAATTGAGCACATATTTCGAGGGCTTAGACTTCCACTTGAAAGAAACCCTTGAGTTTCCCCATAGGGTCAGAGTAGCCCATTTGAGATAAAAGTCAAGGAAATATGGCACTTACTTCCTTCTTTAGCCTTCACCTATAAGGAAGGTACAGAACATGCATATAAACAAACTTTTAAGCATTACTTTTTTTTAAGCTGTATGCCACAAACTTTTTAATATTTTGCCTAAAGGCAGGCTATATTTTTATCATGATTTTTTTTAAATAATTTTTTTTAATTTCCCTTGTTCATTTGCCTAAAAGTAGCCTATATTTTTACACATCAATTTTGTAAAATACATTCTTTTTTATTGTAGCAGTAAACCACTAATTTCTTTTAACCTTTTTGCCTAAAAGTATGCTATATTTTTAATATTATTACCTTTTCTTTTTTTTTAAATTTAATTTCCCACCATAACCATAAGCCTTAAAGGATAACGGCCCGTAAAAATAATAACAAGCCATCACAATAAAAATAAAAATATAAATTTCAAAAACCTTTATCTAACGCCACACAGCAAATAAAAATAATTTACTTAAAAGCCATAAAATTTTATCATCCAAGTATCTACTATCTTACAGTCAACAGGCCTCTAAAAAGACTTACTTGCTCTTAAGGAATCACAAAAAATAAATATTTAAACAATCTTTCTTCGAAAAAATAAAAAAACAGAAAGAAAAGCATTGAGAAACACCTAAAAGTATGTCAAAAACATTAAAGATTTCAGTTTATCAAACTTTCAAACAAAAAAAACACCATAACCAACCCTTTTTTTGCCAAAGCAAGTGATAAGACATTTTTGCCAACACATACTTTAAGGCGTAAATAAAGGGAAACGCCTGGGCCAGCCAAGCTAATTGAAAATTGTTGCAAAACCTTTTTCCCTTTTCCTTGGTAGGAACATTTAAATGTCAGTAAAAGGGGTGGGCGGATAATATTTTGTTAAGAATACTTTTTCTTGTTTTTTTTTTTCGTTTCCTATTTTATTTAGATGACCAAAGCTTTTTGCATAATTGCTTAGTTTGTTAAATAGTTCTGTCTCTCTCTCTGTCTATTTTACCCTTGTCAACAAAGATTTCAAATCATTTATCACAACTCCGAACTAAATAGCCAGCCAAAGGAATGAAAAGAAATAGAGAAAAACTTAAAACACCTAAAAGTATATTTTAGATTTCAAATGTTAATGGCTTTTATTATACTGCTTACTTGACTCCTTTTCTTTCCAGGAGTTTTCTTAAGAAAAACATTTTCTTTTTTTCTTTTTTCTTAAATGTTAAATCAGCATAAAATCTGCTTAGTTTAGTTAGTTACCTTCCATTGGGGACCGTTATTTTACAGCTAAAAAGGTGTTATTTTTTTCTCTAATGACGTCATGACAATATTTATGAGGCAACTGAAAGTAGACTTTGATTTCTTTAATGAATTTAAGGCCATCTAAAGAAAAAGGTGTTGCTTTCTGGATGCTGTAAATGGCTATTCAGATAAAATCAGGATAAAATAAAATAAGAAAAGGGAAGTAATTGCTTACAATTGATTGATACGAATGACAACTAGAAATTGTTTAAATGAACAATAACTCCACCTTAAGGATGTACTTGAGAAAAGGGAGAAACAAGGAAATCGAAATGGTAGTAATTTACAGTAATAGAGAGAAAATAAAAATAAATTTTGTAGTATACTTTTAGAATGAAAGTTGTATTATAAAAAAACATTTTAAAGACACTATCATAGTTAATTTACGGAATTTAAAATCATTTTTTAAGAATCTCAAAAAGCCAAGGACAAAACATAATAGGGCATTAGGTTTCCGAATTCCTCAGTTAAATGGTCGTGATATGGTCGGCTGTGATAGTAGACTGGTATGAATAAGAAGACGAGTGATTAACTTAGACCGTACTAAAGCGGTTCTTACAGGACACTGCCCTGCTTGAAAGCCTGCCGATAGAACCCAATATTTCTTCATATGACTTCTGCAGGAACTATGGGTCAGAGGTCAATTATAAAAAGTTCACAGAAACAGTTAAAACATATTATTAGAAATTATTTTAAGCTTCTTTGAGCTCTATTATCTAAACACTTACAATATAAAATTTTTAATTTTTTATTTGTAACATACCTTTAGGGTTAATTATTTCCTTACAATCTCAAATTAGCTTACCTGTAAAGAAAGAAAACCACTTTTAGTTAAAATATAAAATTATTTGATAGGAAAAATGTACAAAAATATACAATTTATTGGCTTTCTAATAAGCTTTCATCAAACCGTTATATATTAAACTTTAACTGCCTAAAATTAGGCTATGTTTTTATAAGTGCTATACATAATAATGTATTTCTAGGCTGAATTAAAATAAAAAATGTTTAAATATTTTAAATTCGTAGAAAGTGTGAAAAATCGATTCATTTTTAGTTAACGAAAATGTGAAACTCAAAAGCAAAATAGTGGCCTACTTTAAGGCATTTTTATTAATCAAATATATAGCCTACTTTGAGGCTTGAAAGAAAAAATGAAAATGTTAAAAACAACTACAAATACGTTAAACAGACTACAATTTAAACTTGAAAAATAAAAACAACGAAAATATTCGGCAGTTAAAATGCTGGGTCGCTGTGTAAGCTATCAAGGTTCTTGCGATAATATAGCAGACTATGCCAAGGTTTGTATACATACACATGTAGTGAAAGTTATAAGTATAAATGGTAGTAATTGAATATATTTAAGAAAAACTAAAACTACAAAAGAAAAAGAATGAAAAACGATATAAAAAAAGATAAACTAAAGAGAAACTAAAAGTATTGCAGACGAATTAAACTAAAATTCTTTTGCATATTTTAGGGTGCTTTTATTTAATAGAACTCTTTTTAAGCTGAATAAATAACTCTAACTTGACACAATCTTTAAATATATCTTTACTACTTTTGAATTTAAGTAAATATTCTGGAGTAAAATTTAAAATCTTTTGCTATGTTATGTGTCAAAGACCATTTCACTTTTTATTGCATAACTTAGGGGTTCATTTGAAAATTTAATTGTAAATATTTGACGTATTTTAAGCCCAAAAAGTTTGATAAACTATTTTTAGGTTGCCATAAAGCAAAGCCTTCCTTAATTCGAAAAGGAAAACCATGAAAAATTATGGAATTTTATCTAAAAACCACATACAATACCCAAGTGTTGTGAAAAAGAAAACTATTTTCACTTGACCTTAAATAAAACGGTCAATTTGGAGTTTAAATTGTGGCCCCACAAGTAAATTATTGTAACAGAAATTCAAGTTTTAAAGCAAAATTAACTCGTTTCGTACAAACCGAATTAAGATGTTCAAACCATCTTACAAACCTTTTCAAAGGGGCGGAGGGACATAAAAACTAATGGCCAAAAAATTTCTAAGAAAATTTCTTAATAAAGAAAATTCCTTTTCCTTTACACTACACTTACTACCCCCCCCATCACCCATGTAAACTATTTTATTAATAGAGCAGTCAACATCCATTTCAACATCTTTTTGGTCTTTGGTAATGGAAAAATTTCTTAATATTTGAAAAAGGATTCTAGTTTTCTACAACTACAACTACTACAACAAAACTAATTGTTATGTTTGTTGTCAACAACAACAACAACAACAAATAATAGAAAACTTTCCAAGTTTTCTTATATCAAAAAAAGGAAACATTAGAGTTGTTTTGTAAGTAAAATTCTCATTTTCGTCTATAGTTTGCATATGTTGCCCACCCCCAGCCACCACCTTTAAATTGCAATTAGGCTTTCCTTGCCTTTTTTGCCTTCTAATGCTTCTTCTTACTTAAGTTTTTCCCCGTAATGAGTTTCTAATAGCTGCCTACTACTACAACAACAGTTTAGAAGGGTTATTTAAGTTGCTTTCAAATGCATTTGGAAGTAACCCAAGGCTTTAAACGGAAATGCATTAAGTTTGCCAGCTGGTCTCTCTAAAGTTATTGGGTCTTCATAAAATATTCACAGGAGGTAATTTAGAGTCCTTTTATCAAATTCACATTCAAACAACACATGAAATATTAAATGGAAAAGGAAAAACTAAAGGCAGGAAAACTAATTCTGCTAAGCTGTTATCACCACACAAATAAAGAAACATTCTGGAATGTGTGAAAGTATAGACACTCTTAGGTTATTTGTGGTCCATTTAAGTACCATAGTTTCCCATTCCCCTAACAACAGTAGTGGCCCTCTAAGTTTCTGACTACTCCGTTAGGACTCTCAATGTCCATCGTATGCAAATCAGTGATATTATCTACGCAACAGGACACCAGGTGCTTCCTTCTCCTCCGATAAAACGTAGGGCACATCCAGGAGGTGAGTAACTGTTTCCTCCGCTTCCCCGTCTCTACTGCTAATGCAGAAACTATTGGCAACATGCTTAGGACGGACATTTGCCTCTCTCATGAGTATCAAGAATGCAATGTCCAGCAAGGGCTACAAAAACTACGTTACGCGTGCCACCTTGGAGTTTATGAACAATTTCCATGCTTTTCACGGATCTGCTGTGCTATCTTGCCTGTATTCGAAGTCGCCGTAGTCTAGTAGTTAGCGTGTTGGCTTATTAGACATGAGGCCACAGTTCAAACCCCAGCTCAGACGTCTCCAACAAAACGAAATATGAAAATACATTTCTACGGCGACTTCCTCTCAGTAGATTTCCGGCGAAAACTCTGAGAGCAAATAAAAATTGCCATGGAAAGTTTCTCAAAAAATCTGTCAGTCGGAGGCGACTTCCTCTCAGCAGGTTTTTGGCAAAAAAATCTGAGAGTAAATAAAATTTTCATGAAAAAATTCTCAAAAATCTATCGTTCGGACTCAACTTTAAGCTGAAGGTCCTGCCACTCATGCCTAAAATTAACGCACACAACATAAGCGGTGTAAGAAGCTAGGTTGTAATCCTGACTGAAAGGCTGTAAAGACCAATTATATATGTATGTATCTATCCTGCCCGTATCCGAAGCCATGCCGTTTACGGAAATTAGTACTGCGTTATCAATTCTAACCTCAGCGATCCTCAATTGAATTTCCAGTGTTGAGAATCCATCTCGAAAGTTCAATGATTGCACCATAACTGATATATTCGCCCGCTTTGGAGTTTCTAAGGCTGCATTATGTTTCAATGGCTCTACGATATGAAAATGATAACACTTTGCCATCTCATTGAGGACATCATAGCAGACGTAGACCCATTCTATAGGCCGATATGTTAGAATCCCGAATCCTGAAACCCGCCTGACTACCAAAATGTCTAGTAAATAATTTCCAAAGATACTGTCATTAAGGAATTATCACTACCGCAGTCCGTATGGACAACACTTTCGGCCGATCGATGTTGCAATGATCCGGTAGCCTTGTGGTATGTGATACATACAACTGGCGACGACGAAGAGACCCCTGCACCTACGATCCCATCCGTATGATCGACACCTTCGCTCGATAGATGTTGCCGTGATCCGGGAACTTTATCTTGAGGTACACAGATCTGCCGACAACGAAAAGATCCTGCACTTACGATCCCGTCCGTATGATGGACACTTTTCCGGTAGCCTTATCGGTACATAATCTTGAGGTGCACAGATCTGCCGTCCACGAAAAGATCCCTGCACCTACGATCCCATCCGTATTAACGACACTTTCGCCCGTTAGATATTGCAGTAATGCAATAGTCTTATCGGTACATAGCCTTGAGGTACATAGATCTGCCGACAACGAAAAGATCCTGCACCTACGATCCCATCCAGCTTCAAACTAACGTGAAGGTTTGTATGAAAATATTCACGCGTTGTGTCACATCATTTTTGCATTCCGGATTGGTAATCCTGAACTTCTTCTAGAGTTCATAATGAGTGGATCATACAATCCATATTCCTGAAGGTACACAATTCCGTCAAGATAATTGAGTGACCGATATTAAATCCGTGCCATTGTCCAGTCGTTCATAAACTCTGACTGACATTTGCTGTTGAGCCCTTACAGTAGCCGTGCAGAGAGAAGAGGTGAAAGATTCTTTCTAGCACCGAGGTGGGTGCAGCTAATTTAAAAAGAATATGAGTACCTATCTGGCTGAGACTTACTGTTGAGCCCTTACAGTAAACGTGCAGCGGGAAGAGGTGAAAAATTACTTCCAGCGCCGAGGTAGGTAGTGCAACGAATTTAAAGAGAATGGGCGTGCCTCGCCTCCTACGAAGACATTCCCTCGCTCATGTTCTAAATGTGAAGACATGAATTTCTGTCTGGGAAATTGCTAGGCGGACACTCATGGGAATCGATTTCCTAAAACTGGGTTCATCGATTCTTGCTGCTGTTCTACCATTTAAGACTTTAGATCCACCGGCATAGCATACATGAGTTAATACGCCAATCTTCTTGGGGACGTCATGCATACATACATTATTGTTCATTACAACTCTTCAGTCAGGATTACAACCTAGCTTCTCACATCACTTTTGTCCAGCTTGTGTTAATTTTACACATGGGTGGCGAGAGCTGCAATTTAAAATCGATTCCGAACAACAGATATTTTGAGAAACAATTTTATTTACTCTCACAGTTTTTGCCAGAAATCTGCTGAGAGTAAGACGCCGTAGAAATATTTTTTCATATTTCGTTTTGTTGGAATTGCCTGATCTGGGGTTTGAACCGTTGCCTCACGTCTAATAAGGCAACACACTACGGCTGACTTCCAAAATGTTAATTGCTTTGTGTTTGAACAAAGTATCGTGTTTCATAATGCCGCTGTACAAAATATATAAGATGTATTCTATTTCAAAACGTCGTCAATGTGTATTTTTAACGCAGTCAAAAAGCAATCAGGCATCGGATTTATAGTTGAGGCATTGTCTCGTTACTTTGCATATCTACATAGTTTATATACAGTAGTAGAACTGCATACAAACTTTGTATTGATACATTTTGGAAGGCAGCCTACCTATTAACTACCCACTAAACTACCTACAATACTACCTATTAGACTGCGGACGTCATATCTTTACTAAGTAACATAGGATCGTGCGGGAAGTCGACTTTTAGTTCTGAAATACACTTTAAATTGAAAATTCTGTCCAGTATTAGTTTACTGATCTGGATGAGATTCTTGCTGTAGAGAGATTCAGTTGCTTTTAAGTATGCTAAGCAGTTACAATCAAACCATTGTGGACCTACTGTGAACCTAATGTGTTTAAAACTTCCTTTCTTTTTTCAGATTTACACCGATTGGGCCAACTATTATTTGGAACGCAGTAAATCAAAAAAGAAAGTCACTGACTTATCGGCCGATTGCCGGGATGGTCTTCTGCTGGCCGAGGTAATAGAGGCAGTGACCTCATTTAAGGTGCCCGATCTACATAAAAAGCCCAAAAATCAACAACAAATGGTGAGTAATTTCAATTAAAAATTTTCAATTAAAAAAAAAAAGTTTTCTTCTTGTTTTCTTTAGAAAATGGAAAGAAAAGTTCATATTTTTTTTTGTAAACAAAACAAACACCCGGCAAGATTAACAAAGAACCTGGTAAAAAAGATTTTTTAAATTTAATTAAAATGCACGCAAAAACACACAAACTCGCTCGCTCTGCCAGTCAGTATGTGTTGGGAAAAGTCATTAATAATGTCGTGTTTTCCGCTACGTTTTTGAGTTTTTTTTTCGTTTTGTTTTGTTTTTTTTTTTTTTGTATGAAAGTAAGAAGGAAAGTAAAGAAAGAAGAGGAAAATTTATAGAACATTTAATAATGCCCTACTTTGGGCAATATTTGAGGGCAATTTCGCCGCAAATTAGGATCAATAACCCCGTGCCTTTCTACGATTCATTCAATTTCTATATAAGCTGAGAAAAAATCTGCACAGGGTTAGATAGTCAAGGCGAGCTGAGGAAACCGGTTCAGAATTTAAGGCTTGTCAGCTAAAACTTTAAGCTCTCCACTCGGTTCAAACCTCAGGTCAGACCAAAATGAAAATATGAAAAAATATTTCTTAGGCGACTTCCTCTCAGCAGATTTCTGACAAAAACTCTGACAGTAAATTTAAAATTGCCATGAAAAGTTTCTCAAAAAACTGTCGTACGGAATCGACTTTAGACTGTAGGTCCCACCAATCATGTATAAAATTAACACACACAACGTAAGTGGTGTGAGAAACTAGGACGTTGTACAATGGGTCAATTCGACCTCCGGGTACTGTACTTGTCTTAATTGACAAGTACTCGTCCTCTAACCTAACCTAACCTAACCATCAGCCGCAGAGCTAATGTCGTTTGGTCACCTCGGAGCTGCGATTTGGCACCGTTGGGCTATTATTTGTGGGGTGCCGTCAAAGATAAGTGTTACGCCAGACAACAGCCAGAGACAATTGACTTTTTAAAGGACAATATTCGTGAAGCCATTGGTGAAATACAGCTGCACACAATCGATAATGTGCTTAAAAATTGGACCGATCGTGAAGGCTACTGCATGGCCAGCCAAGGCAGCCATTTGAATGAAATTATTTTCCATTATTAAGCGGAAGGATTGTACTTTCAAATAAAAAAAGAAATTTGAGAAAATATTCAGTAGTTTCGTTTTTAAAGCATTTTCAAAAAAAAAAAAAAGTTATTTGGCGGACCCTTTACTTTCAAATAAAAAAAGAAATTTGAAAAAATATTCAGTAATTTCGTTTTTAAAGCATTTTCAAAAAAAAAATGTTATTTGGTGGACCCTTTAGGATTGGTTCTGATCCCTATAGTGGTGATTGGTTACCCCTTGTGACAGAGGAGGAGGAGGAGGAGGAATTGTGAAATTATTATTCTTGTCCTAAGCGAATAACAAATAGTGGCCAGTCTTCACTCTTTCGAAACGGAAACCCTTAGTAGTCCATTATTAGGGCATCATTAAAGTCGCCTTGTATTGCCTAATGCCACGTCATTTCCCCTCTTTTTTTTCTCTCGTTGACAATGTTCATTACGCCACCTTAAAGTGAACAAAAAAAATTGTGTGAAAAGAAAATCGCAATAAAAAAAATCCAATGAGTCAACCGGCTAAAGTTTTTTATTTTCTTCCGTGGAAAATTCTTTAATTGTTTTTCTTAACAAACAGGAAAAACGTAGGAAAGCCACACATATACAGGCAAACACATGCACAACAGAATTACGTGAAAACCTGCTTTTCTTTGCGATGAAATTTTTATTTCGAAAATAAAAACAAAAAAAAACCACAGAAAAATACACGCGACAAAATGTAAACGTCATCACTTGTATTACATGAGCTCACTCACTCGCTCACTCACTCTCTCGCTCACTAGCTCACTCACTTACTAACACGCGTACACTTATTCACTCACATATGATGGCATTTTATTTGTCATTCAGTGGTGCCGAATGGAATGATTATGAGTATCGTCATGATAGCGATGATGACGACAATGATGACGATGATGATGATGACGATGAGCTTGTGTATGATGAAACTGACGATATTTTATGATGTGGCAGGCAGGCAGTCGTCAAAGCCTTTTTATATTTCATAAGAATGAATTTTTTCTTCTTCATCTCTTCCATCATATTTTTTTGAATATTTTTTGTCACTGGCTTTGTTTTTATTCATCCAGCCAGCCAGCCAGCCAGCCCAGCCACTTCATCAGCTGGGTTTTCATATCCTGATTTTGCCTGACGTATACGCCAGCCAAAGGAGGTAATATCCTCCACATAAAGTTGTCAAATCTAAAGCCAGCAAAATTATTTTAGAATCAGTTCGCGTTTTCTCTTCTCTTTTTTTCTGTTTTTCATTGGCTTTTCTCCCCCATTATTTTGACTGTGGCTTGGAGTTGTGTGTGAGGTTTTTTGGTTTTTTGGCCATACAAATCGATGTGAAATATTCAAGGATTTCTAGTTTTTTTGTTTTTTTTTTCGTTCATCCTGTTGCCTTAAAACTTAATTGAGTTTAAATCATGTTTATTGTTTTAGTCAAGAGCTTAGACAAAGAATTTTGAAGGATTTATTGCGGTTGATTAACGTTAGTTTTGTAGAGGAGACCACATTAATTAAAATTGTCTACCAGGTTTTGACAGTTTAGAAGGCATTCATGTGGGAAAAAGTGTTAATTTAAGGCATTGTTTAATAGATTTACATGGAAAAAAAAAATTTTAAAGAATTTAAATCCAATTTCGCTAAGTTTCCCTTTTTTTCCGCCGAGGAAGTCGTCACATCCTCCGTGTGTGGGGCCCTCACCCACTAAATCCCCCCCTCGTCTCTTGGGGACTTGTTTGTGCCCACTTCGGAACTACGACGGTATTACTTCGGAGTGGAGTTCTTTTGGCCCTTTGGCCCCTTCATGTTCATATCCGCGTCCGGATTTCGAATCGAAAGTTGAGGAGTCATCTAAGCGTCTCCACTATTCCTTTCGTCTAGATCATCGTCCCGGTTACGCTTGACACGTGTGACAGTACCACCTATGCCGACATGCCTACTCATTCTGCAGCTTCAAGATCTCTCTTCTTCCGTCTCAGAATGCGCTCTACGTAATTCACTACCGAGGTCCCATTTTCACTACTCGCAGTCATAACCCCGACAATATTAGCGTCTGTGATCGTTCCAACTATTGACGTCAGTACAGAGCGATAGCTCTGCCAGCACTCGAAAACAGTGTGCTCTGTGTCATCAATTACCTCCCCTTCCTCGCACAGACAGTAAGGGGAGACGGCCTTGCCCATTCTGTGCAGATATTTCCTAAAATATCCGCGACCCGATAGCATCTGTGTAACGTAGTAGTTTATCTCTCCAAATTTCCGACCAATCCATGGCCTTATGTCCGGGATAAGTCTCGCGGTCCATCTTCCTCTATCTTCCTCGTTCGATCGTTGTTGCCACTTTGAAATGGTGTTTTCCCTGAAGTAACTGGTTATATGATAAATCTCCATCCGATCTGCCGCCAGCAGATCCACAGGGATTATACCCGCTTTCACCAGTACGGCTGGAGCGGACACTGTACGATACGCCGACGCGACACGCAATGCAGCCAGCCGTTCTCTGTACCGATACAAGTGAGTTTGCCCTCTTCTTAACATCTAGTGTTTCGGCCCAAATTTCGCTCCCATAAAGCATAATGCTGTTTCCAACATCCATCAGGAGTCTCCGTCTCGCCGGTAGCGGTCCTCCAATATTCGCCATTCCTCCAATATTCGCCATTAATCTGCTGAGCTGTCCAATGATTTTCTGGGCCTTGTTAGCCGAGTAAGTTTCCCTTAGGAATTATAGGAATCTAACTAAGTACGCTCCTGTTCGACCTTCTGTTGAGAGAAACACAAGCTGATGGCAGTAGAGTACAATACTCCTGGCCCAACCTAGGCTATGGACAGGACATGTTGCAAAGGTTCCATATAAATTCTTCGTTAAGAGATTAATTTTTATGATTTCAAATTGGTTTTTCTGGTCTGACAACCGAGATGTTGCCTGCAATGGTCTTGAAGTATATACCAACGGCTGCAAAACGCTGGACGGAATAGACTGTAGTATTTACAAAGAATTCAGGCATTAGACGACTCTCGTATAGGTTGCCAGACCATTGTAGTGTATAGCTGAAAATCGTCTGATATAATCAGGCTGTAATTATGCTCCCTACTAAGGTCATCTCGACTTTCGTAGTCGTCCATGAACAGGACCAGGACAGGGTTTTCTCAGGGAAATTTCAAAGTATACATAAGTCTTACGCGAGCTCCTGGGGTATCTTGCAAGCAAGAAGTTCACAACATTGAAGGATATGCTGTATTCTGGGAAGTAAAGTAGCAGTGCTATCGTATTGTTAGGTCTTTATCCGAACATGCGAATTGTATGAAGACAATTAGAGTATAGTATGTAACTGTCTCAGCAAGATGAATCAGCTGGTCAAGGGAAATAGAATCATCCTCTGCTGGATGCTAGGCACGTGCAACTCCCCAGCAAAGAGCAGACAAATGAACTTAGGAGGAGTAGCGTAGATTCTTGTCATTCCAAAAGGTTCGAGGCAATCTTAGGAGGAAGCTAGGATCCATGTCGCAGAAATGCTCAAATTCTTTCCGTGGAGTAGGAATAGCAATTTAGAAGACGATACTCGGCTTAAGGGAAAGTTTAAAAGAAGCGTAGAGTTTTGTCAAGCCAAAAGGGTTCGAGACAATTTAAGCTTTTTCTGCGTAATTAAAATAGAAAGCGATTTGAGTTTTGCAGCAGACTTTCCAAATATAGCTTCAAAATATTAACCTGTTCGGGCACTGCAAACTCAAGAGATACTTATTCAGAATACAGTAAGCGGGTAATATATTTCATAAGGAAAACTCTGAGATGTTTTCAAATACTAGACAAGAAGTTACCTTTACTGATCCAGGTTTGCAGGAAACATTATAGAGGTACGCTATATAGATCTCAGGCAGTCAAATAGATCATCGCGATGTTCTAGAATCCCTTAACGACGTCGATTCCGAACGTCAGATTTTTTGAGAATCTTTTCATGGTAATTTTCCATTTACTCTCAGAGTTTCTGACAGAAATCTCAGCAGAAATATTCCATTTTTTTGTTGATGTCTGACCTGTAGTTTGAACCGTGGCCTCACGTCTAATAAGCCTAAACACTACCTACTAGACTACGGCTATGATTTTATAATCAAACTAACTCGATTCCCGTAAAGCCTTATCCAAGTATCCACTGACGAATTCACAATACGAGACAAGGACGAATGTACAATCTTCTCGGTACAGTTGAATCCAATATTATTTCTTACTTAAGCTGATTACTTAGTAATATTCATCCGGAAACAATTGCCACTGCATTAATTCATTATCAGAAAATATTAAGTGAGTATATACGCCTATTAACTGATAAAGATATCGGCCATTAGATCCCTGTAGAGTGTGTGTGTGTGCACCTCATATAAGATTGCTTGAGAATGCATCCATATGAGTTCCTGAATACCGGGGGGGACATTGAAATTAACACCAAAGCTAAAGCATGTCCAACAGAAAATTCAAATAAATATATACGTGAGATTGCTTTCCAACAATCAACTTTACTCCGCTGCAAAGGATAGATGGGAATCCCCTTGTATAGAAACCTGACAAATCTGGCCCTTTATGGATACAAACACGATTCGCATTGAATACAAACTGAATCCATCTTTGGATCCACCTGGTACTTAGAAAACCAACTAGTACTTAGAAATCTTAGAAGAAGGATTCTTTGTCATCCAGAATTTATTGTAAAACTATCAGGGTGTTTGGAAAATGCTAACCAGGAGTTATAATTGAATGATAGAATGGGACCCAGATTTACTTCCACAGATTTATTATGTTTTTTTTAACTTAAAGTTGCTGAATTATTTCAGTTTGTTTATTGACAGGTTTCAGCAATTTTATATCAAATAAATTAACTTTTACATACCCATACCTACTGCATATCAAGCGTAGGATCACTCTTGCCAACAGGTGCTACTATGGTCTCAATAGGCAATTGAGTAGCAGAGACCTCTCTCGTGCGACAAAACTAACACTTTAGAAGACACTCATCCTACCCGTGCTTCTTTATGGCGCAGACGCATGGACTCTATTCAGTACAGATGCAGCGGCCTTGAGAGTGTTCGAGAGCAAAGTACTGCGCAAGATCTTCGGTCCAGTGCGAGTTGGCGATGATTTCCGTATTCGATCCAACAGTGAGCTGTATGAGCTCCTCAACGACATAGACGCTGTACAGCGTATTAATATCCAGCGGCTGCGCTGGCTCGGCCATATCGTTCGAATATAAGAGGATGCTCCGACGAGACGGGTATTTGATGCGGGAATCTGTGGAAGTCGACGAAGAGGACGACCTTGCATCCGTTGGAAGGACCAAATCGAGGAAGCCCTGTCATCGATTGGTGTGACCAACTGGCGTAGGCGCGCACGAAGTAGAGGAGCCGGGTTATTATGACCAATTAAGTAAGTAAGTAAGTAATACACATATGTACCTAACATACATATTTGGTCATTACAACACTTCAGTCAGGATTACGACGTAGTTTCTCAGATCAATTATGTTGTGTGTTTTAATTTTTATATATGAGTGGTGGGACCTACAGTTTCCGAACGATATATATTTGAGAAACTTTTCATGGCAATTTTATTTTCTCCCAAAGTTATTGTCAGAAATCTGCTGAGAGGAAGTCGTCGAAGAAATATTTTCATGTTTTCGTTTTAGTCTCTGACCTGGGTTTGAATCGTGTCCTCACGTCTAATAATCCAAAACACAACCTACTAGACTATGGCGACTTCTTCAGCTATTCCATACGAAAATATAATTCAGCTCAGCTGAATTAGTTCCTTATGCACAGGAACACTTTTATTTATTTTGTTGAAGCAATTCAGCTTGGCTGAATTTTGTATTTTACAATGAAAAACGATTGAAAAGTTTTCATAATTTTATGAAAACTTATAATAACATTTAAATAAACACACACATATATATAATGGGTGATTTTTTAAGAGCTATAGGAAAAATTTTCAAAAAAAACACATAAACCTCAGAAAAATGCATAAAATCTTTATTTGAATCGATAGTACGGTCCAAATAATTGAATGTTTGAAGATTATTTCATGCAAATGTTGACCGCGACTGCGCCTCAAATGGTTCATCCGCTTAGTCCAGTTTTGGCATACTCTTTCCAACATTTCGGCCGGTATCTCAAGAATAAATGCTTCAATGTTGTCTTCCAATGCGTCAATTGAAGCGGGCTTGTCTGTATAGAAATGAGCTTTAACATAGCCCCACAAAAAATAGTCTAAAGGCGTTAAATCGCACGATCTAGGCGGCCAATTGACCGGTTCCGAACGTGAAATAAAATGTTCACCGAACTCGCCTCTCAATAAGTCCATTGTTACGCGTGCTGTGTGGCATGTGGCACCGTCTTGTTGAAACCACATGTCATGCAAGTCAAGCTCTTGCATTTTGGGCAAAAAAAAGTTGGATATCATCTCACGGTAGCGCTCACCATTCACAGTTACGTTACGATTCGCAGCATCTTTGAAGAAGTACGGTCCAATGATGCCACCAGCCCATAAACCGCACCAAACTATGATTTTTTCTGAATGCATTGGTAGCTTTTGCAATGCTCCTGGCTTCACTCCAAAATCAACAATTCTGCTTATTTACGTATCCATTGAGCCAAAAATGAGCTTCGTCGCTGAACACAATTTTTCGATAAAGAAGTGGATCTTCGGCCAACTTTCCAAGAGCCCACTCACCAAGAATTCAGCGTTGCGGTAGGTCGTTCGCCTTCAATTCTTGCACCAGCTGTATTTTGAAACGCTTCACACCTAAATCCTTCCGCAAAATTTTCCACGTTGTTGAGTAACAGAGGCCCAATTGCTACAAACGACGACAAATCGATAATTGATGGTCATAATTAACACTGGCCGATACAGATGCGATATTTTTTTCAGTTCGCACTCTACGTAAGTGTTTTGGTGTTTTCATGTCCAACAATGTAAATTTGGTGGGAAATTTAGTCACAATAGCCCGAATTGCCACTTCAGTGGGTCGATTAAACTGACCATAAAATGGAAGAAGCGCGCGATGAACTTTCTTAACAGAGCCACGCATTTTGATAATAAAATTCAATGATTTGCAAGCGTTGTTCGTTTGTAAGACGATTCATGGTTAAATTATGGACCAAACTGAAGACGTTTGACAGTGAAACTAAACACGAAACGCGCGTGAGCTGTTTAAACCAGTGTTGCCAAAAAGATAATGACTAAAAAATCACCCGTTATATTCAAATCAAAAAGAAGAAACACTGTATAAATAAACTTGAAAGAGAGAGAAAAAACGTTAAACTTGCAACACAGTTTTCTAATGAATGAGTCGTCGTTGTTGTCGTTGGCGTCGATAGCGACATAGAAAATGACTTGGCCACACTTTTTTTTTGTATTCTTTAAAACAGTTTTTGCATCGTTTTTATCGTCGTTTTTTTTTTGCTCCTGTATTCGTAAACAACAACAAGTTTAGTTACTTTTGAACTGGAGGAGGACACGCTTAAAAAACCAGCGACAAAACGAAGAAAGGAAGAAAGAAAAAAAGAGGAATTCAAGGATAAAAGTAAAGTAAAAGCAGTTTTCCTGGAAATAAATTGTTGCAAATTTTTATCGCTACCACGGCTGTTGGAGCAAAAGGAGGAGGAGCAGGAGTAGCGAGGTGGGAGTAGGGATTTGTTTGATTTGGCTGAAGAGTTAGGCACGATAAAAAAAACTTATTTTTTAACGAAAAAAATCAGTGAAACGTAAAAGTGTTCAAAGTCAACTTTATTTTGTTAAAGAAAAAAGAAAAAAAAACGCCCCGAAAAAAAGAAGTAGAATAGACTGAGAAAAAAAAATTGTTTTCTGTCATGCTATTCAAATGTTGATTTAAGTCTACAGTCACTGTAGACTTTTTTCTAGTAGCTCTCCTATGCCATACATCGATAAGAAGTAAAGCGTTAAACAAAATTTCTCTTCCTTTTTCGCTGTTTTTTTGTTTTTGTTGCAATTTTCAAGGATTTACTGTGTGTGTCCTTTTGTCGAACGGTACGGTACATACAGTTATAAATGTTAACATGTTTATATTCCTGTGTATATGTGGCAGAGCTTTAAATGTAAACCTAGATTTCCGATTCTCTTTTTCAATTCCTTTTAGTTTCATTTCATTTTTCGTTTTTTAGGATAACGATAAGCTTTACAGAGTCTTAGATTGAAATGTTATTTTCAGGCATGGCTGGTTGTTATAAAATCCCCGCCAGAAATAATCAAAACGGAAAGCAATTTTTTTTTGTTTTGTTTTTTAGTCTGATACTAACAGAGAGCCGCCTAGCAATATGTAACAATTTGTTGGACTCAAATGGTTAAATAAACAGAAACAAAAGGAAAAAAGAAATAAAAATATTGTGAAAATAACAACAGGATATATTATGGGAGAATTCCTTTTTATTAACATTTTTACAAGGACATCTAAACCCCAAAAAAAAGGAAAAATAAACAATAAAAACCAGAAACAAATTTTTCTCATAGCAATTGAACTGCTTAAGCGACCATCAAATTTAAAGAATTAATAAAGAAATCTAATTCAGCTGGGCTCATACATACAAGCATACATATATAATTGGTCATTACAACCCTTAAGTCAGGATTACGACCTAGCTTATCACACCACCTATGTTGTGTGTCTTAGTTTTATATATTAGTGGCGGGACTTACAATTTAAAATCGATTCCGAACGACAGATTTCTTGAGAAACTTTTCATTGTAATTTTATTTACTCCCAGACAGTTTTTGCCAGAAATCTGCTGAGAAGAAGTCACCGCAGAAATATTTTTTCATATTTCGTTAAGTTGGAGATGTCTGTCCACAAGGGACGATATCTAATAGGTGGTTAGCGCAGAAGTTGAATGTCGGTAGGGTAGGAACCATCAGTAGAGAGAAAGCATGAGGGAATACTTTCTTACCATTCTTAACATCACATACATACACACATACATACATAATTTGTCAATACAACCAAAGAAAATAAAGTATAAAGGATGTGCATTTTAACATATTTTGAAATATTTTTCATAAATATTTCATGACGCGGGGGGAAAGATAGAAGGGAATGATACAGAAACCAAGAGCGTAAAAATGCGTTGTTCTCATCGTGCGTTTTTCTTGTTTGACCACTTTTTATTTATTTTTCTGGTATTAAAAACAGACGTTGGCACCAATGTCCCTCAGGGGAAGAACATCTTCGGCTTTTTACACACATAGGACACGAACATCAAGAATGTTCGTTAAAAAGAGCGTAAAAATCTTGTCAGTTTTGATAGAAGAAGGTTCATGTCGCTTTTTCAGACTTCAATGATACACCCAAAGAAATATCATAGTAGTATTCACTAATATCAATGAGAAATGATTTCGATTTTTGGAAGAATACTCGCCAAGTTAAATACGGTGTCTTAGTGTCTTAGTGCAGAACAATTTTTCTATATTTTCCGATCACATATACATATCATTGGGTTAATAAGTAGACTTGACATTATTACTAACAATTTTCCTCTAGGTTAACACATGCCTATGGTTATGGATTAGTGAGTGAGAGAGAGAAAATAAGTTGAGAGAATTTATTTATTTACAGCCATATAAAACTGTTAGTAATATACTCTATTTTTATTTTCATTACATCAACATACATATGTAAAGCTGTCTATCTTTGGCTTAATAATTTTGGATAAATAAAAATAAAATAAAACATAGATTTTATTATTAAAAGAACATAAAGCTATCCATCTTTGGCTTAAAAATTAGGCCATGTTTTTTAGATAAATAAAAATAAAAAGAATAAAAACCATTTTTTTATTAAAAGAAAAAAAAACGAGCATTCCAAAGCATTTAAAAAAAATATACTATGGGACAAAAAAAATAAAATACCTCCAGCTAATGACGTAGAACATTTTTAACACAAAATATTCTTCGAGTGTTATTCTGAAATAAAATGATAAAGCATCCGCTGCACATCTATTCTTGTCGCAGTCTGGTCGACAACTAAATCAAAAAACACAAGAATGCATACACATGTACATACGTACGATGAGAGCAACACATTGTTACGCTCTTTGTTTGTGTTCATTTTCCTTCTGTCTTCCTCCCTCTCATCTAGAAATGATTTTTAAAAATATTTTGGTGAGAGCGGGTCGTAATGTTACGACCCGCCATAAGAAATTTACCTTCTACATGATGCGCATTCTTTATATCCATATTCTTTGATACAACCTTTTAGTCAGAATTACGACCTAGCTTCTCACACCACTGATGCTGTGTGTCTTAGTTTTATACATGAGTGGCGGGACCTGCAGGTTAAAGTCGATTCCGAACGACAGATTTTTGAGAAACTTTCTCATGGCAATTTTATTTATTCGCAGAGTTTTTGCCAGAAATCTGCTGAGAGGAAGTCGCCGAAGAAATTTTTTTTCATTTTGATATCTGACCTAAGGGTTGAACCGAGGCCTCACGTATAATATGCAAAACTCACTACCATTTTGAGCATCCCAGATCGAAATGTCTGAAAGAGGATAGACTTTTAAGACACTCCCTAGTGGTGTAAATTGTCGCCAATTAAGCCTTATGTGTTTTTTGGTGAAACTACCTAACATAAGACATACGTTTTTGAAAGAATATTCCTTTTTATATTAATTCAGCTGAGCTGAATTACGGTTTTCTTTAAAACAGCCAAGGACTTTTGGAATGTTTTTGTTAAAATTTTGACTGCCTTCCAAAATGTTAGTTGCTTTGTATTTGAACTAAGTATCGTGTTTCATAAAGCCGCTGTACAAAATATATACAATGTATTCTACTTCAAAACGTCGTCAATGTGTATTTTTAACGCAGTCAAAAAGCAATCGGGCATTGGATTTATAGTTGATGCATTGTTTGGTTACTTTGCATATCTACATAGTTTATAGTATAGTAGTAGAACTGCATACAAACTTTGTATTGATACATTTTGGAAGGCAGCCTTTATTTTTTTAAGGATATTTCATTGGCTATTTTGTATTTGTAGTCCACTGTAGTGTTAAAATATAAATTTCATTTCATTTTCTTTTAAGTTTCCTTAGCTGAATTGCGGTTTGCCTTAATTCAGCAAAGATTTCTTAATTGATTTATTAAATTCGAAGTATTCTTTTAACAATTTAATTAGAATTCATTAGAATTAAAGTTTCGAGCATGTTTTTTCTTGCTATTCCTTTCAATTATGCCTGCTGCAGATTTGTTGATTGGTTTTAATTTAGAGAGTAGCCAGTAAAAGTTGTTCTTCATTTTTTTCACTTCTTCTTCTTTTACTTTACTGGCCTTGTTGTAATTTTAAATAACAACAAATGCATGTAAAAGCAGAGAAGAGAAAAAACAAAATATTGCTTAGCAAGGAATTCATTGGGTTCGAATACGAGTTAAGCAACACACAGAAATGCATTACATTTTGGCAGTAAAGACTACACCAGACCAGACTAGACCACAGAATGCTACGTGCTCAGCTGCTGGCTTAGCTTAATATTCGATAATATTTTTTATATTTTCTTTCACCAATAAGATAATCGAAAACTATTTAAACACGTAACTATTTACACAAATATACTGCAATATGAAGCACAAATTAAAGGGTATACATGGTGTATACGTGGTATGTGTTGCATGGGTATATAGAGTAGGAAGGAATGGAAAGGAAGTGAAGAAGATCCTTTTAATATTTGCTCATATAAAATGCTGTTTATTATTGTGAATACTAAAACGGCAGGCTCAAGTTCATTGTCAAAATTTTACTCCTTTTTTTCTAAAGCGTATACATAAGTATTGTGTGCGCCAAATAAGCCTTGGGTTAGGGAAACAAATTGTTCGTTTATGAAATGAAAATTTTTCTCACACTCCTTGGTTTTCTTTTTCCTTTTTGTTTTTTTTTTCATTGAAAATTGTTAAGGTTTTGCATACAAAATAGATTTTCTTTTTTCAAATCAAGAAACTTGAAAAGTTTTTTTTTGGAAAAATTGTCAGGTTGCTTTATTTGAAACAGAATGGGAACGTTAAAGCGTTTATTTTATAAAAAAAAGACTGTAAACATTTTTCTCTTTCTCTCCTGCTTAATTTACATGCTTTATACTGTATTTTTTTCTTTTTTTTATTTCTAGGAAAAATTATCAGTTTTGGGTTATTTTACTTGAAACAGAATGAGTACGACAAAGCTTTTATTTTATAAATAACAATGGACTACCTCTCTCTCTCTCTCCTGATTAATATACGAGCTTTATATTGATTTTTTCTTTTTTGTTTCTAAGAAAAATTTTCAGTTTTGGCTTGTTTTACTTGAAACAGAATGAGTACGACCAAGCTTTTATTTTATAAAAGAAACTTGTGAAGGTTGTTAGACTACCTCTCTCTCTTTCTCTCCTGCTTGATTTACGTGTCTTAAACTGATTTTTTTTTATTTCTAGGAAAAATTATCAGTTTTGGCTTGTTTTACTTGAAACAGAATGAGTACGACCTAGCGTTTATTTTATGAAAAAAACTTGTGAAGGTTGTTAGAATACCTCTCTATCTCTCTCTTGCTTAATTTATCAGAATTGGCTTGTTTTACTTGAAACAGAATGAGTACGACAAAGCGTTTTTTTATAAAAAAAAAAACTTGTGAAGGTTGTTAGACTACCTCTCTCTCTCCTGATTAATATACGTGCTTTATACTGATTTTTTTTTTTATTTCTAGGAAAAATGATCAGTTTTGGCTTGTTTTACTTGAAACAGAATGAGTACGACCTAGCGTTTATTTTATGAAAAAAACTTGTGAAGGTTGTTAGACTACCTCTCTATCTCTCTCTTGCTTAATTTATCAGAATTGGCTTGTTTTACTTGAAACAGAATGAGTACGACAAAGCGTTTTTTTATAAAAAAAAAAACTTGTGAAGGTTGTTAGACTACCTCTCTCTCTCCTGATTAATATACGTGCTTTATACTGATTTTTTTTTTGTTTCTAGGAAAAATTATCAGTTTTGGCTTGTTTTACTTGAAACAGAATGAGTACGACCTAGCGTTTATTTTATAAAAAAAACTTTTGAAGGTTGTTGGACTCCCTATCTCTCTCCTGCTTGATTTACGTGCTTTAAACAATTTTTTTTTATTTTTTTCTCTTTTTTCGTTTGTTCACCGAAAAATATTCCTTGAATTCGGCACTACGTGAGCGAAGCAAGTGAAAACGTGTCAAAGAACATGTCATTGTTTTAACGAGTATTTTTTGGGAAGCTAGAAACTTTTTTTTTTTGTCTGTCTTTGGGAAAACCAAAAAAAGTGTTGAAATATTTGAAAAAGTATTAAAACAAGCGCACGTGGTTAAACAAAAACTTTTTAATTTTATTTTCATAATTTTCGAAACGAACAACAACAACAGCAACATAACTGTAAAAACCTTTTTTGCCTTAAATAAATACCAGAAAAAAAAGCCAAGAACAATACAAAGTTGTTTTCAAAACACAAGAAAAGTTAAAACAATTTAACAACCATTTCCACATAACTGGCATTAAACAATAGCAAACAGTTATTATATCCTCGTCCTCCACCGCCCGCCATCCTTCTTCGCCTTGACTTTGCAACTATTTCATATTTATTTACTTTCTTCAAACTCCCTGCCTCTCTTCGTCTCTCCCCTTAAACTAAAGCCATACTTGAGAACAATAGTTGGAAAAAGCTAAACACAATGGCCACACAATTCATACATAGCTTGGCAGAAAAATTCATAGCAAAGGAAAAGATAACAATTATTTGAAATATGAAATATAAGACGGATTCGCCCCTCCTCTCCCCAGTCTTTATCCTCTTAAATCTCTTTTATAACATTCCTTTTATTTAACCATTAAGAACAAAAGGAAGTTGAAGATTTTTTTTCTCTACTTTTGCTTCTCATAATTATGGCATGCAGTACAGCACTAGTACTGGAACTGGAACTGAAGCTGAAATGTAATTTCATTTGAAAAACGTTTTACTGGAAAATTATTCTCTTCACACACACGCACACACCCTCATTTTTCTTTAATTCAGTTTAGCTGAATAATATAATTTTAGCTTAAATCTAATATGGAAAAGGAAAATTAAAGAAAATTTAATTTTTATACTAATTCAGCTAAGCTGAATAAGTCATAAACAGTTGGAAATTAAATAATGTAATGAAATCTATATAAAAAAATAATTTGAAACATATTCAGCTCAGCTGAATTCAGTTTTTTGCACAATTCAACTTAGCTGAATAGCCAAATTTAAGCACAAAAATTAATTTACTGTAGAAATAATAAAGAAACTTGAAATTCAGCTCAGCTGAATTTACTATTTTCCCAATTCAGCTTAGCTGAATATACTATCTCTCAAATTCAGCTCAGCTGAATTTACTTGTTTGCAATTCAGCTTAGCTGAATTTCATAATTTATCTCTAAAATTTAGTTTTAGATGTATAAATTTTAAATTTAATGTATAAATATTAAAGAAATTTTAAATTCAGCTTAGCTGAATTTACTTTAAACCCGATTCAGCTTAGCTGAATTGCATAACTTATCTATAAGAATTAATTTAATGTAGAAGTATTAAAGAAACTTTAAATTCAACTCAGCTGAATTCACTTTTTGCCTAATTCAGCTTAGCTGAATAGCAAAATTTAAGCACAAAAATTAATTTAAATATGTAAATATAAAAGAAACTTTAAAATTAACAGTAATTTATTTTGGCTGAATTAGTGAAAATTTATTGATATTTAAAAATTCTTCTGCAATCAATTTAAATTTTTATTTATAACAAATTCAGCTAAGCTGAATAGCAATGTTGAAGCATTAAAATTAATATACTTAAGAAATATTTAACAAAATATCAACTTAAGTGTTATTCAGCTTAGCTGAATTAAGTAAAAACGGCATCAAATTAAAAAATTCTTATGAAAACAATCTCAATAATGTATTTCAAATAAATTCGGCTTAGATGTTTAGGTTCTTTACTGTATCGTATTCTACCAGTCAGGCAGGTATTTGTATTTGATTTGTATTCCCCTGAATAAGGGCTCAAACATATCCTCAAGTTTCCGAAGGCACCGTTTTGGAAACTGCTGTAAAACCACTTTACCCTTCTGTGTTCGAAAACCAAACCAAAACGTGGACTTTCCAGCAAGATTCTGAACCAGCTCATAAGGTCAAAATGACCCGAAATTGACTCCGAAATATCGCTGAATTTTTATGTCCAGAACATTAAGAGCTGCTCACCTCCTTTGAAGAATAATGCTAAGAGATTACCAGTAAAACTGACTTCAAGAAGCTGTTTTTGAATATAATTTGTTTGGCTCTCGATACTTCAAGATAAGGAACACCCTTCTGGCGTTCTGGCGTTGCGTTAGCAACCCTTCCCTTAAATGGGAAAATACCGGCACGATAAGACACTGAAGAAGTTAGCTAATGGAAGAGCAAGTGTCGTAAAGCTCGGTCTCATATTCGTTGCAGAAGACATCTTTATATTGAGATCCGTAGGAACCCTTTTTAATACGTTGAGTCCAGCTGAACACCATGAAGTTGTCGTAGTCTAGTAGGTAGTGTGTTGGCTTATTAAACGTAAGGCCACGGAGACATCTCCAACAAAACGCAATATTTCAGCTGCGCCTTCTCTCAGTGGATTTCGGGAAAAATCCCTGAGAGTCAAATAAAACTGCCATGAAAAGTCGACTTTAAACTGTAGGTCCCGCCCCTAATGTATAAAATTAACACACACGCAACATAAGTGGTGTGAGAAAACTAGGTCCATAATCCTGACTGAAGGATTGTAATGACCAAGTATATGTATGTGTGTGTAGAAAAGTGTTATGAGCGCTCATCTCTTCAAATTTCAAGTTTTTGAGTAAAAATTTAACACAAAATTTAAATGAGTTTGATACACTTAAAGGTTTTCTTTAACACTTACATTTTTTTCCACAATTTTTTTTATGTGATAGCTCAATGTATGTACATTACAAAAAAATACTCAAAAAAAATTATATTTATAAAAAAATTTGCCAAATGGCTACATTGCGTTGCTTCTAATTGATATGAAAATTCTTAAAACAATTATTGCTTTTATTAAAACACAAAGCTACGCCACATTTGTCACACTTAATTCTTGTAAAACTTTGCAATTTGGAAATTTCATTTCAGACTCCAATGTGACGGAGCAGTGGCCATACTTATCTTGTCGTACTTCTTGGGGTGGAAGTGTTTGAGCTGGTCCTTTTTTCTTTTTAGCCTTAATTTTCTGTTCCACAGTGCTTGGCCTTCCACGTTTAGGGGCATTTGTTTCTATTTTACACAGGCACTCCGCCACCTCTGCTCGAAAATCTGCTTGTATCAGAATATCGGAATCCAGAGTTCCATTTTGTTTGAGAACTCTTTTGTAAGCCAACCAAGCATTGTTAAATCTAACAAATGGTAAAATATTCTTATATACTATTTTCTACTTTTTACTTTAATTTTATAACGTCCCATTAGGCTGTCTAACAGATCTACGCAGCCCATATGACGATTGTATTCTTTGATTACATTTGGGCATTTTACTTCAATTTTTTTCTTCAGTTTTCGGTCATACCTTTTCAAAGAAGTTTCTGGCTGCGTCCCAGTAAACGAGGAATTTAGAGTAACATATTTATTATCCTTCCAAACGAGAGAAGATATATCCACGTTATCCACAGTTGTGACATATTCAATGCTTTTACCACGTTCTTCTTTTTTCATAGATGCCTCTGAAGGCAGCTTGCAGTTATGCAGCCGGTTTCTTCGCACAGTACCTAAGGTGTAAATGCCGTCCTTGGCCAAATGAACCATCAGCGGTATGGCAGTGTAAGAGTTGTCATGGTATAACTTGTAATTTTGACTTCTAGGAACAATACGTGATAAGCGCAGTACAATATTTGATGTGGCACCTAGATCAGATTCATCATTAGGCCGATCTGCGTCGTTTTCTTGTCCGGAATATATTTGAAAGTTGTAGGCAAATCCAGAAACGCCGGCTAATACAAAAAATTTAAATCCTTATTTATGGGAAAATTGTACAACACTTTGTCACTAAACATGCGGTGTAGACAATTGCCAACATGCAATAATTGTATTTTTTTACACATTTAACTATTTTAAAAATTTTTTTATTACTGAAATTAATAATACTTACATTACTTTAATCGAAAATTAATTTTAGTTGTTGGAATATTAGTTAGAAAGTTTTAAAAATACAAACCGAAAATCGGACTTTTTGGAAAAACAGGTGTTCAACTTTACCAACGACAAAAATGCGCAAAATAACGATTTCTATTAAATTTTTTCAAGTCCAGATAAGCAGATGTTGTAAGACAGTGTTAAACCAATAGGCCCCAATGTACAAAATTGCGTTTTTGTACCTAAAATATATATTTTTTTTATTAAAAAACGGGTTTGGCAACAGTACGCATTTAAGGGTTAAAATCTAGTAGAAAAATTCAGCTGATTCAACTTTAAATACTACGAATCTAAGTTTCCTTAAACTTCGATTTGCTGTTGTTGTTTACCAACGAAATTTTGTGTTTTCGTTTTAACGCTGTATTGCTTTTCATTTAAAGTTTTCTTCTCTTTTAATAAAGTCATCAATAAATTATTGTGAGTTTTTTTTGTTCTTTTTCTTCTTCTCCTATTTGGAGTTTTTTTTCTTTTTTTTTTTTTTTTTTTTTTTTTTTTTTTGGCTACGTTCACTTCATTCGTTATATTGTGTACCTCAACCATTAAGCAGGCGTCACTTGCACCTGTTCGCTATTTTAAGCCAAAAATGTGAAACAAAAATGAAAAGCAACGGGTTTTTTGTTTCTCGTTGCCTGTATTTATGCCGTGAAATACAGAAAAATATAAAAACCATCATAAAATATTTCCGTTCGAAAGATTTATGGTCGTAAACCGTTTGCATTTTATTGGAAACCCACAAAATTTGCAAAATTCAACAATACAATGCGGGGAAGGGGAAGGGGAAAGGAGTGCAATTGTTTGCAAGCAAATATGGCCACCCTAATAACTCCACGCTTGTGCTTTCAATCTAACCAAACTATTTCCGTTTCCGGTGAATGCATAAATGAACGAGAGAACGAGTGCATTTAAGAATAATTACCAAACCAGTGCATAATTTATGCACGAAACATTTTTCTATGGCCGCATACTTAATGTTTCCAACAAAAAAAAAAAAACTAAAATTACGGGAGAGAGAAGAAGTGCGAAAGAGAGAGCAACAGAGTTAAAGGATAATGGCGTACATTAAGTAAAGTGCCAGTGAAACCCGTTACTTCATACTCTCAATAGCAATTGTAAGGGGGATTAGGAAAATTGATTGAAAGTTGTTGGTTTCTTGTTTGGGAGGCCTTTCCAGCCGCAACACCATAATAATTTGGCATACGCCACCAAAAGTTTAACGGATTTATTGCTACCACCCGTCCGTCCCTTATCTTTTACCCATGTTGGGGGATGGCTGCACTTTGGTTTGATTGTGTGTTTTTTTAATAACAAATGACTGGCGATTAACATTTGTTTGGGGAATTATTTTGCGTTGAAGAAAGTTAACGAAAAAAAAGTCACCCGAAACAGTTGCAAAAGCCAGTGAACCGCCAAACGACTTCATTTCATTACCGGCTAAGTAGTTTAAACGAAGTCAACCACACAAGAAACTCCGTAAGTCACAGACGACAACAACAACAGCAACTGGCATAGTAAATGAAGACAACAAAAAAGTACGTAAAAGAAGAGACGGAAACTGTGCACAGAAATTTCTGTGGTTAATTTTGTGGAAAAGAAAAGAAAGAACGTGTGCATCATCATCGGTAAACATTAAAGGCGGCGCAGGCATCACAAATAATTTTTAATTTATGACTTGAAAACTACAATTGTCGACTGATTATGCAAATTAATCTTTTGAGTATTCAAAGAAAAACTTTTTAAGTTGAAACCATTTAACATAATGACATACAATTTTATTTCATTGTGGCAATATAAAACCAATTCAGCTAGGGAACTGGGTTACTAGGAGTAGATGATTTTAAAATTTCTCAGCATTATTTTTAATTGAAATTATAAAAAAACTAATTCAGCTGGAGTTTTAGTATAAGAAACGTAAATTTTTATTTAAATTTTCTAATTCCATAATATTTTTGGCTATTCAGCTATGGAAAATATAATTCAGCTAAGGAAATAAGTAAAATAATAAAAAACTAGGACCATTCCTTAATATTTCAAGCAATTCAGCTACTTTAAATTCAATTCAGCTACAAAAAAACTAATTCAGCTAAGGTCTTAGTTTTAAAAAACTCAAATATTTTACATTTGTATAACATTTTTAACTATTCAGCAAAGGAAAATATAATTCAGCAAAGGAAATAAGTAAAAAGACGCACAAAAACCTAAAATTTGAACGTGAATATTACAATTCAGCTATTAATAAACAAATTCAGCTAATGTCTTAGTTTAAAAAACTCAAATATTTTGCATTTTATTAACATTTTTAACTACTCAGCTAAGGAAAATATAATTCAGCAAAGGAAATAAGTTAGAAGACGTACAAAAACATAAAATTTGAACGTGAATATTATAATTCAGCTATCAATAAGCAAATTCAGCTAATGTCTTAGTTTAAAAATTCAAATATTTTGCATTTCTATAACATTTTAAACTCTTCAGCTAAGGAGAATAAAATTCAGTAAAACAATAATCAAAAAGAAATACAAAAAAGTAAAATTTGAATGTGAGTATTGTAATTCAGCCAGCACAAAACTAATTTAGCAAGCAAATTATGCTAAATAAAACTTGTTTATCTTATAATTCCTAACATAGTACGTAATTCAGCTGATCTAAATGCAATTCAGCCATTAAAACACAATTCAGCTTGGATTTAAATATCAAAAAATATAAATTTTCTTTTAGTATCCAATTCAGCAAAGCTGAATGAACTTCAACATATGTTTAAAAGCATATTGAATTAAATTTCAGCTGAACAAGGATACCTTTACACCTTAGAGCTAATTCAGCTGGGCTGAATAGTATTTAAAACATGTTTAAAAGACCGAACTAAAAAAAATTAAAAATAAATAAAAATAAATCATTTCAAAGTCAATTCAACTTAGGTGCATTAGATTTACAATGTTTTATTTAGATTTAGAATAAAATTTTATGAAAACTTTATTCTAAAAAGCATAATTTTTATTAGCAATACAATTCAGCTAAGCTGAATAGGGCTTTACAGCTTCCAAATACTCAAATTAGCTTATATTTATTTTTAAAATTGTAAAATTTTAACTTTTTAACAAATTCAGCTTAGCTGAATTGCATTATAAACGTATATGCAAAGCAAATCAATTGAAATTTATTTAAAAAATAGCACTATTCTCGTTTTCTGACTAATTCAGCTAAGCTGAATACAATAAAAAAACATGTTCCGAAGGCAATTTAATAAGAATTAATTTTTGAAAGGCGTAATTTTTAGGGGAAAGCCAATTCAGCTAAGCTGAATAAGGCTTGAAACATATTTACAAAGACTATCTGTGGAAATTTATTATAAAAGTGCTCAAATTTTCTGCTTAGCACATATTCAGCTAAGCTGAATAAGGCGTGGAACATATTTACAAATACAATCTGTAGAAATTTAATATAAAAATGCTAAAATTCTCTGTTTAAAACGTATTCAGCTAAGCTAAATTGCCTTCAATATATGTTTAAAAGACAAATCATTAATAATTCATTTAAAATTCAGTTGAAATTATCATTTTATGTCGAATTCAGCAAAGCTGAATACAATTAAAATTATTAAATAATTATAGATTATGAAATTTTTTTCTAATTTACATTCAGCTTACATAAACTGATGTTTTTTAGATAGTTTTGTAATGGATTTTTAATTATTTATGACAGAAGGAAAACAGTTTTGTGAAAACACTATACTGAACCATACATTGTTAACAAAAAAATAATAAAAAAAGAAGAATAAAAAACTTAAAAATAATAACCTGTCATATTGCTTTTAAGTTTCTCCCTTATCCTTGCTGTAGAACTAAATTTGATATTTAAATCTATATTTCCTAAAGGTAAAATTGCTGTTCAAAAACAGATATACAACTACTACAACTACTACAACTACATTTGCAACTACAACTACAACAACAAGAGCAACGACATTTAAATGTTTATGTAATGCTGTGTAACATTTTCAATTAAATATACATTTCATAAAACAAACTGTTGACTATTATTTGTTTGTTTGTTGTTGTTGTTGCTATAAATATATAACAGTATTTTGAGAAAAATATACACACCCTCGTTTAAATGTTTCACAACATAAATAGGGAGCCAAAAGAAAGAGAGAGAAAGAGCACAGAATGTTTATAACCAAATAATCATACACTGGGAATTGTACGTTTAAATATAAAAGTTGTTGTACAACAACAACTTATGCAACTTACACGTGTCAGAGGTAAAAACATGTACAACAACATGTACCTGTAAAACATAGAAATGAAAAAGGCTTTAAGCATACTATATGGTAGACAACCAACGAACAATTTTAAATATTTTTTTTAACTTTTACTAGACACCCAAGTCTTAAACACTAAAAAAAAATGTTTGTTGGGTTATTTTGAATAGAGTCGTCCTTTATGCTTTGCGTATAGACGACGTTATCAAAAACATATTAAAACGACGGCAGCAAAAAACATATTCAGTGGAACACATTTGCACATGGGAAACAAACAAAAAAAAAAGACTCTGTTTTCGGGCAAAACTACTTCAATTAATACCCCAACTGTACACACACATACATAAACATGCATTCATCCTCCTACAAAACTATACGAAATTGTAAACAAACGACAGCGCAAAAAAACTACAGCACGAGCACGAGAAAGGTAAACGACGAGGTTAAATAAAAACAACTGAACTGTACTGTAAACACACTACAATTTGCTTTACACTATAAAGCTCTCTACCCCCTGTGTCTCTTTTTGTGACGTAAAATTAAACTCATACGTTAAATATTAGAATGGCTGTGGCTATTGCGAGTTCAAGTATGTTTGTATGGGTATATGTGTGTTATTATTGGTATATTTTTGTTTATTGTTTGTTGTTATTATTTCAACTAAAGGATTTCTCTATTGTCACCGTGACATATTGTTGTTTGGCAAGAGACACAAAATTCTCTTACATCTCCACCATCCTACAAACACATGCAATGCGATAGAATAAAGCATTCGCCAGACGAACTCATTGCTCGTACATTTCCGGGGATTTTCATTTGTAATTAAAGCTTTAGCTAAAAATACTCTCCTCTCCTCTCTTTTTTCGTTGTTGTGTTGTTTATTCCTGTTTATTTGCTGCTGTGTTCTATTATGGCTGTATTTTGTTTTTATTTTGTTGTTAAGGTTTCAATGTTATGCAAAGGTATTAGTAACATGGATTTAAAAAAAGCAGAGAAACAGCGAGAAAGGCAGCAGCAGAGTATACAATATGTTTGAGTGTATAACTCATATGTGTAACACTGTGAATGACAACTTAAATATTTGGCTTGCCATCATACAAAAAAAAAACACAAAAAAAACAAAACAACAACAAAAAACAATTTGAAAATAGCAATTTCTCTATATAGTCGCCCTCTTTTAGCAAATAAAAATATAGAAAAACAATTGTTTAATGGAAACAATAGAAATGAAACACACAACTACACTAACGCCTAAAAAAACGTGCTACAAATAAGAGTATAAAACCTCGAAGAGAGAGACAAATATTTTCATTAAGTTATACCCATGGATTGTAGGGATTTTTGTTGGTATTTTTTTCCCTTTTCTCTTGATTATTGGATTTAATTATATTGAATTTATTGTAGAAATTATTGATTTTGCATGCGGAAATTAAATTAAACAGAAAGAGAGAGAGAGAGAGAGAATGAAATTAAATTGAAAAGTTTTTTGAAAGCATTTGAAACAAAAAAATTGAATTGAAATAAAAATTGAATTGAATTATCACAAAATGTTATTGCAACAATGTTTATAATTACAAGTTGTTGGCTGATGGCTAGAAATTAAAAGTAAACTTACAGAGCATGAATACTTATGTATGTATGTAATCATCCCTACCTAAACAGAAAGTTTTATTGAAAAAGGAAAATTAATAAGAAGAGGAATTCTCCTAATAAACGTGAGCTTTGATTCAGTTTTAGTTTTAAAAGGTGATGTTAAATAAAAGACATACACTGAGCGCCGTAAGTGAGTCAACACTTTTGTCCTTAAGTATAAAAAAGTTCCTTTATCATGAATTGTTGTTTTTGTTTTAAAATTTTATAAGTAATAAATAAACGTTTTTATTTTTGGAAATTTATTCGACTATTCTCATTTACTTTTCTCGCTATCCTAAGAAAATTAATTATTTCAGTGGTGTTTGCTCACTTTTGGCGCTCAATGTATAATTCCTCTAGATGGATTGCAACATTCCATCGTTTTAAGGTAGTTTTCGATTACTTTATAGAGCATTTCAGATTACTGAAGATAAAATTCTCCCTGTAATGAATATTTACATGCGTAGACATGTGGCTTTCAGAGCACTGAGCACTGTTCAAACACAACGATTTACAATGCGGTTTATAATTGTCGCAAAAGTCTCAGTGAGATATCTTCACAAGTACTTGAGTACCGTGACACCGGATAATCTGTGGCAATCGTGGCTCAACCATCGAACTCTCAAACAAATTTAAGGTAAAATGTCATATTGAACAAATTTTTTTTAGAAAAGGCAAATCTGGGCCAAAGCTAGATACATGGCCCATTAAAAGTTTGATCAAACTTTAAAGAAGCAGGTATGGTGTTGCCTCTACTGGACATTGCATGGTGGGCACTCATTTAAAACGTATAGGGCTTGAACACCTTGCAAACGACTTCTAATGGAGATGTAGAGGCGAGGGAGATGACAAAGTAATAAGTAATGAACATTGAATCCATTAGAATCCATTTTTGATGTTGGCCAAACTAGGCTCGTGAGCGAATGCAGCTAAGAAGACATTGATGTTGTGAGAGTATTTATTGATGAACTTGTTAAAGAGTTCTTAAGATTTGTATATAGTTTTAAAGATTTTTAAAGTGTTTTCAAATTTTTTAAAAAGTTTTAAGAGTTTCGAAAGAGTTTTAGTTTTAAGCGTTGAAGAGTTCTGATATTTTTGAAGAATTTTGAAAGAGTTGTTAAGAGTTGAAAGAGTTTTAGTTTAAAGTGTTCTAGAGTTCTGACATTTTTTAAGACGTTTACAGAGCTACAAGGCTTCTTAAAGCCTCTGCCAGAGTTCAAAGAATTTTGTTGAATTTTTTTCATGAATTTTAAAGATTTTATAAGAGTTTTTGCAATTCTTTAAAGAGTTTAATGGTTTTCCAGGAGTTTTAAGGAGTTTTTTCAATATTTCTAGACTTTAAAAGATTTTTTAAAAACTTTCTAAGAGTTAAAAGAGTTTTATTGCTTTTTCAAGAGTTTTAAAGATTTTTAAAGAGTTTTTAGAATTTCTAAGAGTTTTTACAATTTTCTTATATTATTTTAGGACTGTTAAGAGATTTTAAGAAATATTTAGCACTTCAACAGTTTAAAGAGTTTTATTGAATTCTTTCCATGAGTTTAAAGATTTTGTAAGAATTTTTGCAAGAGCTTAAAGAGTTTTATTAAATTCTTTCCATGAGTTTTAAAGATTTTGTAAGAGTTTTCGCAGGATTTCGAATGATACTTCAGCAGTTATAGGGACCTTTTGCAATTTTTAAAGTTTTTTTCATGACTTTTAAAGGATTTTTAAAAAGTTTCTAAGAGTTAAAAGAGTTTTGTTGATTTTTCAAGAGTTTTAATGATTTTTCAAGAATTTTAAGGATTTCTAAGAGTTTTTGCATTTTTTAAATATTTTTTCGAGACTCAAGGGTTCTTAAAGAAATTTTAGCACTTCAAGAGCTTAAGTAGTTTTATTACATTCTTTCCATGAGTTTAAAAGGTTTGGTAAGAATTTATGCACGATTTTTAATGATTTTACAGGAGTTTTAAATTTTTGTTTGTAATTTTTAAATTTTTTTCGTGACTTTTAAAGGATTTTTAAGAATTTTCTAAGAGTTAAAAGAGTTTTATTGATTTTTTCAAGAGTTTTAAAGATTTCTTCAAGAAATTTAAGGATTTCTAAGAGTTTTTGCATTTTTTAGATATTTTTTCAATACTTTTAAGAGTTCTTAAGAATATTTAAGGAATTAAAGAGTTTTATTAATTGGAAAGACCAAGAGTTGTAAGGATTTTAAAAGAGTTTTAATGTGTTTTTTAAAACCTTCAGGATTTTTAAAAGTTTTAAGGGTTTTTCTAGAGTTTTGTTAATTGGACAGACCAAGAGTTTTAAAGATTTTAAAAGAATTTTAATGTGCTTTTTAAGGTTTAAAGGATTTTCGATGAGTTTTAAAGGTTTCTCTAGAGCTTGAAAGGATTTTTTTACTTCTCATGATTTGTGTAAAATTTTTTAAGAGTTTTAAGACTTTTAATGATTTTTAATGAATGATGATGAAAAACTCTAAAGGCTTTTATAAAATTTTTAGGTTTTTAAAGGGTTTTCAGAATTTTTAAGAGTTTTGTTTTAAAAAGTTTTAAGATTTCCGAAAGAGTTTTAGGAGTTTTAATTTGACTAATGATATTTTTTAAAGAGTTTTAAGAGTTTCGAAAGAGTTCTTGAGATTTTTGTTTGACGAGTTAAAGAGTTCTGATATTTTTAAGAGTTATAGCGGGTTTTGATTCTGTATAGTTTTTTAGCAAGCCTTTTTCAAGACTCTTCAAGAGCTTAAAGAGTTTTGTTGATTTTTTCCATGAGTTTTATGCAAGTTCTTTTAAGAGTTTTAATGATTTTACAGGAGTTTAAAGAATTTTTTTGTGATTTTTAAATTTTTTTCAGGACTTTTAAAGGATTTTTAAAAAAGTTTCTAAGAGTTAAACTGTTTTATTGATTTTACAAGAGCTTTAAGGATTTTTAAAGAGTTTTAAGAAGTTTTAAGAGTTCTTGCATTTCTTAAATATTTTTTCAAGACTGTTAAGATTTCTTAAAGAATATTTAAGAGTTTAAGAAGTTTTGCTAATTGGACAGACCAAGAGTTTTAAGGATTTTAAAAGAGTTTTAATGTGTTTTTAAGATTTTAAGGATTTTTAAAAAGTTTTAAAGATTTTTCTAGAGTCTGAAAGGATTTTTTAAACTTCTCAAGTTTATTAAAAGATTTGTAGGATTTTTTATGAATTTTCTTAACATCTTAAGGCCTTTTGTCATATTTTCTCATGGCGGCCACACAAGTTTTTGACAATTTTTTCTTCTTTTTTTTTACTAAAAATTTCTCTTGAAAAAGAATTGATTTTTTGCTTTTCTTTCTTTCTTTATGAAATCATTTCCATTTCATATTGACTTCAGGGGTCATCTGCTATCAATTTAAACTGTCATAGATCAATATCAAATGCATTTATTTTTCGTTTTTTAAACGATTTTCATTCAAATGCAGTCTGTTCTGTTAATTCATAATGATTTTCTACTTTTAGACAAATCACGATTTGTGTCTGTTACTGTTTTTTTTTTTTTTTTTTTTTTTTGTTTTTTTTGTTTTCCTTGAAATTGATATTTCGTTACGTATGATTTGCATGCACAAAAATATCGATAACAATAGAAAACATTTCGAATATCAACTCAACTCACTTACAATTGCAATCGTAGACATTTATGGTAAAAGCAGGCCAGCCAGCCAGCACTACCAATGGCTGCCAGTCAGACTGACTTCTAAATTGGGCAGATGGCTGGCAGACGAAAACAAAAAAACAAAAAAACGTTTTAGTTTCTTGGCCATATTTAAAAAAAAAAGCCATTTAGTTTGTTTTGCTGTTGTTTATCTTAATCTTTTCAAATGCTTTTAAAAGCCGTTCAATTCAATTGCTGGTCTATTTACCTTATGATTGGTTGGTCGGTTGGTGGGTAGGCCTTCAGCTAACTTTCTTTGTGTCTTTAAGGAAATCAAATTTTTTTTTTGTTTTTTTTTTAGAAGAAAAAAAATTGTTTTTTATTATTAAACAAAATGCCATTGTTTATCATAAATTGTTTAACCCAAATTAAGCTGCAAAAATTTTTTAATTTTTTTTTTATAGAATTTTCCTTTATTAACTGCACTGCACTCCACTATAGTCTGTGGCCTGCAGTATCTTGGCATCTTTAAAATATTTTTTTTTTTGCAGTTTAGTGTGTATTTTTTTTTTCTGTATTTAAATGGTGTTAATAAAGTGCACGTTTTTGCAATTAAAATTTATTTAAACAACATTTTCTGTCTGAATAAAGAAAAAAAAGCGCAACCAGGCCTGCAGCCAAACAAAGATTTTTTTCTACTGATGCTGCTGCTACTGCTGCCACACTGCCGAGTTGTGTGTCACAAAGTAATTAAAAATAAAACGCCAGAGTTTATTTTAAACAAAATAAAGCTTTAAATGGCGAATAAATTACAAAAAAAAACAATTTTTAATAGAAAGAAAAAAGATAAATTTAAATTTAGCTTAAATGGAGGAAATGAGGTCGCTCTCTCTCTATAGGAATAGATTAGAAGCAGAAAAAATTAGAAAATTCTAAAAAAAATTCATGGAAAATTTTTTTAGCTTCATGAGTCACGTGAACAATCCAAAAGTCAATTTATCACCAATTTATTGCCGTGTGTTTATGCTCATACATAGATAGCAGATGAGGTATTCGTTCAGTGGTGGGTCAGATTAGGTTATAATGGGTGATTTTTTAAGAGCTGTAGGAAAACACTTAAAATTCAGAAAAATGCATGAAATCTTTATTTGAATCGATAGTACGGTCCATATAATTTAATGTTTGAAGATTATTTCATGCAAATGTTGACTGCGACTGCGCCTCAAATGGTCCATCCGCTTAGTCCAACTATGGCATACTCTTTCCAACATTTCGGCCGGTATCTACGAATAAATGCTTCAATGTTGTCTTCCAAAGCATCAATTGAAGCGGGCTTGTCTGTATAGACATGAGCTTTAACATAGCCTAACAAAAAATAGTCTAAAGGCGTTAAATCGCACGATCTAGGCGGCCAATTGAACGGTCCCGAACGTGAAATAAAATGTTCACCTAACTCGCCTCTCAAAAAGTCCATTGTTACGTGTGCTGTGTGGTATGTGGCACCGTCTTGTTGAAACCACATGTCATGCAAGTCAAGATCTTGCATTTTGCGCAAAAAAAAGTTGGATATCATCTCACGGTAACGCTCACCATTCACAGTTACGTTACGATTCGCACCATCTTTGAAGAAGTACGGTCCAATGATGCCACCAGCCCATAAACCGCACCAAACTGTGACTTTTTCTGGATGCATTGGTAGCTTTTGCAGTGCTTCTGGCTGATCTTCACTCCAAAATCGACAATTCTGCTTATTTACGTATCCATTGAGCCAAAAATGAGCTTCGTGGCTGAACACAATTTTTCGATAAAGAAGTGGATCTTCGGCCAACTTTCCAAGAGCCCATTCACCATAAATTCTGCGTTGCGATAGGTCGTTCGGCTTCAATTCTTGCACCAGCTGTATTTTGAAAGGCTTCACACCTAAATCCTTCCGCAAAATTTTCCACGTTGTTGAGTAACAGAGGCCCAATTGCGGCGAACGGCGACGAATCGATAATTGATGGTCATCATTAACACTGGCCGGCGGATACAGCTGCGATATTTTCTTCAGTTCGCACTCTACGTAAGCGTGTTGCTGGTTTAATGTCCCCAACAATGTAAATTTGGTGCGAAATTTAGTCACAATAGCCCGAATAGCCGCTTCAATGGGTCGTATAAATTGACCATAAAATGGAAGGAGCGCGCGATGAACTTTCTTAACAGAGCACGCATTTTGATAATAAAATTCAATGATTTGCAAGCGTTGCTCGTTTCTAAGATGATTCATGGTTAAATTATCGACCAAACTGAAGATGTTTGACAGTGAAACAAAACACGAAACGTGCGTGAGCTGTTTAAACCAGTGTTGCCAAAAAGATAACAGCTAAAAAATCACCCGTTATCTGAAGGGTATCGCATCTCTGTATTGATTGTAATGCTTTCACCACGAGAGCTTTTGGTCAATTGTGGCCCTTCATATAAGAAAAATCGAATGAAGAAATTAGGAGTAGTTAAGTAGGTCTATGACTCTGTAGTCTTACCAGCTTCAGAGGCTTTGGAGTCGGTGAGTCGGAGGAAATTGCTGACTAAAACGGTTATTCTTTGCATATGATTCTAGTGGTACTGCCAATGGAGATAGTGGTAAAGGAACTGGCGGTAATGAACTTGTTTAGGTTGCTTAAAGGTCGTCTTGTAGAAGCTGGGGAATTTGGACTTGCCAGGATTCTGTGAGTTGTCGACTTTAGCATACGAATCCTGAAATAAACTTTCACTGATTATACGTACAGGGTATACGACTACGACAAGCCCTCACTTGAAGTAAGAAAGGTTGGAGTGCCCAGGTTTTTTTAGGCGTTGTCCAGTTAAGCATTCAGATCCTGAAACTATATTTCACGAACGATACAGTCATTTCACTGACTATACGGACTGTGTGACTTTGACAAAAACTCAACTGAGATTAGGTTAGGCTAGAGGACGTGTACTTGTCAATTAAGACAAGTACAGTACCCGGGGGTCATTGTACAACGTCCTTGTTTCTCACACCACTTATGTTGTGTGTGTTAACTTTATACTTGAGTGGTGGGACCTACAGTTTAAAGTCGACTCCGAACGACAGATTTTTGAGAATCTTTTCATGGCACTTTTTATTTGCTCTCCGAGTTTTTGCCAGAAATCTGCTGAGAGGAAATCGTCGAAGAAATACTTTTTGTATTTTGTCTTGATGTCTGGCCTGGGGCTCGAACCCTGGCTTTACGTCTAATAAGCCAACACACTACCTACTAGACTACGGCGACTTCAACTCAACTGAGATAGTAAGGTTGGACTTACAGATCCTGAAACAGTAGCGTGAAGTAAGTAGTATACTTGGCGGTCATGCACTGATTACGGACGGCATTGGGGTGGAGGTTTACTTCGCGGATGACACTATGTAGTCCTATAAGCTCTCTGATGAGCGCAGTGCAGCTAGTCTGTTTTGCGCCTATGAATTTGATGAATATACATGGTGACACATAAGTTGCTTTGAAGGCATTAACTGGCCACTATAACGACTTGAGAGTTTCAATCTGCAAAAAGGGTACTCACCATAGTTCTGGAAAGGTACTGCATTGGGTTCCAAAAGAGCTACGAAAGAAAAAGTGTGGGCCGAAAATGAACCTGGTGTAGAGGTTAGTTAGATCTCTACTGGAAGGCTTCTTTGGGGAGTCAGAATACGGGAATTTGGAAAATCTTCAATCTTCTTTAGCTCAGGTTGGAACGCTCTAGAACGAAGAGGATCCTGAAACTGCAAAGGGTATATGTTATGATCATTATAGGTTTCATTATGGAGCATTGTGCCCTTAATGACAAGAACTGTTATGTGGGTCATAATACCATGAGATCTTTTAGAAGTCAATCCTTTATCTAGAGTTTCCCTTCTAAAGTAAAAATCAAGGATGTCTTTTTTAAGAGACCCCAGCGTATATTAAGAATTGTTACAGACATATCTGTCCACAAAATGATTTGTGCTAGGCACACATAGCTTTTTAACAGCCAACCGATTGAGATTCTTTATGGTTTCTTGTTCTTCTTCATCTTCAGAAACAACGTAGGATGTTTGAATTACTTTTTCTTCTTCTCTTTTTTTGGATAATTCATCTTCTGTTGTTATAAAATACGACAACTCTGGTGTACGGTTAGAGGACGTGTACTTGTCAATTAAGACAAGTACAGTACCCGGAGGTCGAATTGTCCCATTGTACAACTCTGGTGTTAACTAATATTAATTTTGTTATGGGTTAACTAGCCAACTGATCTAGCCTAACCATAGCTTCCATTACTGCAATATAATATCACATGAACATATGATACCTTATCATGCCTCGAAAGGTACGTCCTCAGCGTGATAACTCCACATGATTCCTTCCCCTAGATTGAAATCAATCATCCTTTTTAATTAGTAAAATAAATATTAAAATAAAATAAAGCTTTAGAATAAACTTTTATTATTTAAAAAACTCTGCCTATTTTTAGGCTCCTTTACTTTTTGACTTTACTGGAAATTGTTTTATTTTATGCTTGAATTATTTAATTTTTATTCTGATATAAATAGCCATGAAATCTAATTTAATTTTAAATGCAATATATTGATTAGTTCTCCATCAAAAATTTTTGATATTTAACTTCAAATAACAACATTGCAGCCTATATTTAGGCTGTTGTTTGCATAATTGCTATAGTATAGATAACTTTTAGGCATATTTAAAATAGAAAAAACTGTTTAAATATTTAAATTTTATGCAATTTTATAATTACTAAGCATTTGTTTTATAAAAATATATTTTTCATTACTTATAATAGGTTTTACTGGGTGTTTGTTTTTTAATTCAATAAAGAGTTTTGGAAAAATAAATTTTTGAAATAAATTTTTGCACATGAAAGAGATTAAATTCCATTACTTTGGCAAGTCAGTTGTTGCTGTTTTAAATACAATATTTGCATGAAAAATATGGAAAATTTGCAAAAAAGAAAAAGAAAATTTACTTTATTACTAGGTATGCTTATGCATTTAATAAGAGTAGCATTTATTGAAACAAATTATATGGTGGAGTATATAATTTGTGCATGAGAAAATGTTGACTTAAAAGGTAAATCCAATAGACTGCTGTTGGAAAACATATTCTCTTCTCAAATTGTAGTATCTTACCATCATTATTCTTATCAATTTTCTAATGTTGCTGAAGCAATTGAGGCTTATGCGTAGTAAATAATCTTATTTGCCATATGCCCCATTGATGAAGACTCTACTGGAGGTTATGCGCCCTTTATCGTGTTCATACACCCAGTGATCTCTGCAGAAGAATACATGGAAGAGGAAAAAGCTGTTCTGCACCTATTAGGCACATCTCTCGATGGCAAAGGAAGCATTTGGGTAAATTTTCAGAAGTTCTGATCGTTCCAGGACTAGAGAAATTAGCAGCTATGGTATTACAATGGCCCATACTTGACTAAGGTATGTTTATCTTCTGACATCCTCGTAGTCTAGTAGGTAGTACAGGGTGGCTGATATGTATTGCAACCAACTTCAGGTTGTTATCATTTGTAAACCGTTCGTCTGACAGATTTATTCCAGTTCACAGACAGTTCATTTTATTATTTACAAGCCTACAAAAGCATTTTGATCTATTGCATTCAGAAAAAAAGTTATTCGTGATGGAATTCAAGCGTGATAGTGTGATTGCTTTATATTTGGCTGGAAAACCACAGGTGGCTTATCGTTAGAGCCCTCCAGCATTTAAATGTGAATAAATCTTTTGTTTCTCGTACCATTGCTCGTTACCGTGATACTGGCAGTGTTGCATCGCGTCCAAAAAGTGGACGAAAATAAACGGTAACAACGCCAGAAATGATCCGAAAACTGAAGGCCAGATTCGATCGAAATCCACGCCGCAGTGGTAGAAAAATTGCTCGTGAGCTAAACATATCACGAGATCGGATGCAACACATAATGAAAAATGAGCTTGGAGAGTAAAGCCATTGAAGTTCCAAAAAGTGCAAGAGCTCACCGATGGACAAAAAAAAGTTAGACTGGAAAGAGCCAAGGAGTTACTTCGCTTGCACGAAAGTGGCCAGTTACCGAATTTGGTTTTATCCGATGAGAAGCCATTCCAAACAAACAAAATGATCGGGTTTACTAGCCAAAAAGGTCAGCTGAAAATTTACACCTGCGATTGGCCACCAGAACACGAGCGCCGCCGGTGGTAATGGTGTGTCTGGTCGCTCCCCGCTCGTATTCATCGACCGTGGGGTCAAAATAAATGCTGAATATTATCGGGAAAATATCTTAAAGACAGTATTGAAGCCCTGGGCAGACAAACATTTCGGCCGCAGACCATGGACATTCCAACAGGACTCAGAACCACCTCACTCAGCACGCGTCAACCAAGAATTGCTTAAAAAGAAGGTTCCTCGCTTCATTTCTAACGCACAATGGCCACCAAAATCTCCGGATCTCAATCCGTTGGACTTTTGCGCCTGGGGTATTTTGGAGAGTAAGGTTCTCACTAAAAAATACCAAAGTGTCAATCATCTCAGGACGGCATTTCGCCGGGAATGGGCCAAAATACCGCAGAGCCACTTTCGTGTAGCCTGTAATGGCTTTGTCGGCCATTTGAAGGCCATAATTCCTACCAAAGGTGGCCAATTCGAACAAATCTAAACTGATTCTAAAATTGTATGTTATTTCCAACATTTTTTGCTTTTGAACAATAAAATTAAAAAAAAAAATTAAAAAAATATAGCGCTTTACTTTGTTGCATAATATATCAGCCACCATGTCTGTTAACTTATTAGACGTGAAGTCACGGTTCAAAACCCAGGTCAGACATCTCCAACCAAACGAAATATGAACAAATATTCCTTCGACGACTTCCTCTCAGCAGATTTCTGGCAAAACTCTCTGAGAGTAAATAAAATTGCAATGAAAGTTTCTCAAAAATCTGTCGTTCTGAGTCGACTTTAAACTGTAGGTCTCGCCGCTCATGTATAAAATTAACAAACCCAATATAAGTGGTGTAAGAAACTAGGTTGTATTCCTGGCTGAAGGGTTGTAATGACCAACTACTTACATGTGTTTAGCCTTTAGGACTCATTAAACCCCTGATTCTATGAAACAGCTGACTATACTATATGATATAATTGCTAATATTAATAAAAAATAATTAGTAAATAGGCCTCCAATCACGAAATTAACCATATGTTAACACAATCTAATTTCAAAAGAAAATTTTTATTTGTATGTTGACCTACTAAAAGGCCCTATATTTGGCAATATTTCTGTTTCTGTTTTCTCAAGAAGAAAATTTAATTTTAATTACCCTGAAAAGGCCTATAAAATCCATGCATTTCCCTAAACAAATTTGGCCATAAAACATGTAAAGAATGGAAAACCGATTGGCCAGTTTAATGTTAAAAAAAAGATTAGGAAACTTTGATGAAAAATACATAAAATTTTAGAACAACAACAACAAGAATTTGGATTTCTATGGAAATCTGAATAGTTTTGTTCTAATTTTTAACGAAATTCAAGAAGTAGAAACACACACACACACCCAACCCGCCTGTACACCTTTTATTATTTCGTAATTGAAATTTATTGAGGGAGAGAGAGAGAGGGAGAGAAAATAAAAGAAAAGAAGTATTTACACATACGACGCGTGCTATAAAATTTATGGAATATTTTGGAGGAGGCAAAAGAATGAAAAAACAAAAAAAAACCGAAAAACTGAATCCAATAAAGAATCCATCCATACACAGCCAGCCACACACACACGGCCATTGTGTTAAAATTGCATACATATTTGAAAATGTTTGTTGTTGTAGATTTTGTTGTAATTCTTTTTTTGTGCAACATTCTGTGTGTGCTGTTTTAAAAATTGTTCATTCATGTTGAGAATGTTTTTTTTTTTTTTTTTTTTTTTTTTTTTTTTTTTTTGATGCCACTACTGTTGCCTCTACTACTGCTGCTGCTAGTCAGTCTGGCTGTGACTGGCTTGGCTGTTTGTTTGCTGCCACATTTTGTTGAAAATGTTTAACATGAGCCCAGATGCAGAAATTTTTGGGTCTGCTACTGTTCAGTGTGAGTGTGTGTGTGTGTGTGACAACGAAAAAAACAATCTTTTTATGGAACATGATGAACATGTTTCAATAGTTTTTTGTTCTATTTTTTTCAAAAATTTTTTTTGGATTTTTTTGATTCGATTTTCTTTATTTCATCATTTTATGCCAACGTACGTAACATCCTGATTTTAATTCATAAGAAACAGAAAAAATTAATTTTTTTTAATTCGAAAATTAAAACGAAAGAAATTTCGAAAGAAATTTACAAATCTCTCTTTAGATATCCCCTTTCTATTCAATGAGAGGCAAAGAGAAGCTGTTCAGCATTTTCTTAATCCATTCCTATGCCTTCTCGTTCTCAAAACACCTTCCTATAATAGCAACGTGGCCAACGATTTGCGTTTTTACTTTAGGAGTTGAACAACTCCTTCTCCGGTAACACTAAAACAATAAGTCTTGGTGGAACTATATCTCCAGAAGCTATCTGTGTAGCAGGCGTAGGCAAAATTTTTGAATTCCAAATTCATATTGAGGAGTTCCTTTCATTCTCCTGCATCAGAAATTCCTCGATCAGTATAGATCCTCAGATGTTTCTTACTCACTTAGCCTTATTAATTTTTGTGCAGCCCTTGCACTGGCCCACTTCTTCCTCGTCCACGATTTGTTTTCTTTTGGTGGAACTTGGTCAGCACCTCGTGGCATATGACAACGCTATGCGTGCACAAGTGGGCTTTTTTGACATCAGAGCTAACACTCTTACCTAACCTAACCTAGCCTTATTAATCCTTTTGTCGGATTTGAGTATGCCAGAACGCTTACTTTTTCTAATTGGCCACATCAATTTTTTTTTTTGCTAGAAGGAGGGAAAATGCTTTATGCATTCATGATGGTCGTCACCAGACATGATATGTCGGACTCTCCCACTGGGTATTCCTCCTCACCGGGGAATCATTCCACCTCGGAACCACGGTTGTATTACTTCGAGGTGGACCCCTTTTCTGACATATGCTCCAGTTCCATCATCGTCAGCCTGCGTCCAGGCTCCGCTCTATACTCATTCTGCTGCGTCTAGGTCAAATTTCTTCCTTCGCAGGACGTGCTCTACAAAGCGTTTAACTGCGTTCCAGCTCTCTTTACAGTTTATCATTTTCAGCACGACGTTTGTAGGGCTAATGACGCCGATTTCAGCTTCGAGTCGCTGACGGCTTTCGCCGCATCGACAACAGCTGAAGAAAATGTGTTCGGAATCATTTAACGTTTCTTTCTCTTCGTAGATACAGAATGGCGAGCGGCATTTTCTTCATGCGATGCAGGTACTTTCTGAAATTTCTGTGACCGGTCAGCATCTGGGTTATGTAGTAGTCTACTTCGCCGTGTTGGCTACATCAATAGAAGAGATTTGCAACAAGACCATCCTATATCTCAGTGTCCCTTGAATCTCACATTAAATTCACACGACGGTACAACCTCCTTCATCAGAACAATGTGACCAAGCCAGTGTAACCGATGTTTTTTAACACGCTGACCAACGTCAATATCGTTGTTGGTTCGACTGCTTCAAAGTCAACAGCAATACTTAACAGTGTCCTTGCTTCCTCAGCATAGCCAAGCACTGGGAGGATGAACGACTTTTAGGGCATTATTTTCGTCGCAGTTTAGACGTCTCTAATACTCAATTCCTTATTGAAAGCATATCGTATATAAGGTTCTTGCGAGATATTGTGTGAACGACTGAAGCTAGTAGCCAAAACAATGTTTGAAAATTGTCACTCCAAACTCTGATAAGGACCTATAAAATCACGTCAATTCATCACCGCATTTTTATGGACTTTGAGGCATTATGAGGAACTTTAATGCAGTCTGGCTTTTCGCATAAATGGACATGATTTGCAGGATAAATCCCACTACCCAATCAGCTTTGCATAGCTTTCACTATGGCCATAATCTCAGTCTTGAATGCATACAGTGGTCATGCAGCCAAAACGAAAGTCTAATGTCAGAACACTGTACTACAGTCAGTCCAGTCATTTTGAATAATCGGCCTAAAGTTAACACTATCATCATGAGGTTTACTATCATAAGCTAAGTCCTCTATTAATAGAAGGTTGGCGGCTAGGCAATAGAGTTTAACAAGTAAGGCTTTTGCTGGGGATGAGAGAGAGGTCAATTGGCTAGATTTTAAGTACCCTATCAGTGAGTCCCCAACGATACATACATACATACATACATAATTGATCATTAAACCCTTCAGTCAGGATTACGACCTAGAGATTTTTGAGAAGTTTTTCATGGCAATTTTGTTTTTCTCCGAGAGTTTTTGCCAGAAATCTGCTGAAATTTTTTTTCATGTTTCATTTTGTTGGAGATGTCTGACCCGAGTTTGAACCGTGACCTTACGTCTAATAAGCCAACACATTACTTACTAGACTACGGCAACTACAACGATACAAACATGCACAATATGAAGCAAAGTGAACCACCATCCTGAGCGTACTCCTTTAAAGTTTGAACAGTATTTTCATGCTCTCTCTATTCAACTCCAAAAAGGCGCGCTCAGTGTAGTTGTCGGTATCACTACGGGGCATTGCATTATGGGAACGCATGCGAGGCGCATTGGACTTGGACACCTTGCTAACGACTTCTGCAGAAGCTGCAGAGGTGAGAAGGAAGAGGAGACTGCCCCTCATCTGCTGGGTACATGCACGGCTCTATGCCAAAGGAGAAGGAAGTACTTGGATGCTTACTACATGGATGATCTGGAGGAACTGTCAGGGATTGACATTGGCAGCCTGAATCGCTTCATCAGAAGCTCCGAATGGTTTCGAGACTAGGGGATAACGGATGACTGTGGTAGCACAATGGGCCCAATGCGGCCTAAGTGTGTCCATCCAAAAATTTTTCTTGGATGGGCAGCCACCTCTACCTACCTACCTACCTATTCAGCTGAAGGCTCCATACAAAGTTGACAAAATTCATGAATATGTTGTCAACTATAAGCTCGATTATAAGCTCTTCCAAAGAGTTCCCTAGGCAGTGACCTTATCGGAGAGTTCAATGGTTGTGTTCACGGCTGGCTTACGCTATATACCGATACCCATATAATATGAATGTTGTACCCTTCCATTACATTAGTGAGAGATCTGTGATAGCATTTAGTCGCCTGGTTATCAGAGATTCCAGAGATATTTTGATCCTCAATAATCTTGCAGGGTTGGACACAGTTAATGTCTAATATTGCTTTTCATGGCGTCTACTTTTTTCGTGTTGAATATGTATGGGTAATGTAATGCGACATGAATGGTGAATGATGATATCCTGTTGCTCCTTTTCTACTTGTTCTGACGCAACGTTGAGCATTAATTATCGAAAATTAGTTCATATTGAAGAATGATGCTGTCATTTACATAGTATGCCTATATGACAGAAAAATCGCTAAATGTACTGCCTTCCGAATTGCATATTTTGCGTTAAGCGGTCTATTTACTGAATTACAATTTAAAATATTTCCATTTCATTGCATACAAAGAATTTTAATCCGATCGGAAATATCAAATATTTTTTTTTTTTTTTTGTAATGTTAATCCGTTTAAAACAATTTATTGATCATAAATGATGACTGAGTGAGAATTTCCAGCTAAAAAAGAATGATTAGTCATATAAAAATGGCAACAAAACACAGAAAATATTTATTTTCTTGTATAAATTTGAGAATTTTTCATACAAAAAACCTCAAAAAAGAAGCTAAGGCATTTTTCTTTTCAAATTTCACAACAACAAAGTGTAACGGCTTCAAGCAATTCAAAATCGCTACAGAAGAACTCCCCATTCAATATGGGAACAAGCAAACAAAGGCAGAGAGTAACTTGAAAGGGATGAGCAATGAAAAAATGAAAGCAAAGCAAAGCATTTTAAACTGTAAACAATTACCGGCATTTGTTTTTGTTTTGTTTATATTTTATACTCACATTGAAATTGGATTTGTTTACATGAAACATAGTGGACATGGAACACATAAACAATAGCGTAAACAAGAGTAGGGGTGTGTGAGTGAGCAAATGAAGATCTCATGTACAAATGAAAACAGCTGTTTCTCTTGATCTCTGTGTGTTGTTTTTTATTGGTTTTGTTTGAAAATTAAAAAACTTGCTTAACAAGTTATAAACAATGGATAAATATTGTCAGTTTAGTAGTCAACCAACTGTTGACAATTGAGCATATTGCGAGAGGGAGTGTAGCCAAAACGATCGCAAAACGAATTGCTTAAGCAAAAGTGCGAAATATATTTTTTTTAAACGAAAACGGAGTTTTAAGCCAATAATCGAAAAGAAAAAAAGAGTTTTAATTGAATAATTATTTATTAAGACTTCATTTAAGGCAATAAAATTGTGAAAGATAAGAAAATCTAAAAGCATACCATATAAATATATGCAAACAATTTTCTAATGTAAATGAAATAATTCTTAATTAAAAAGAATCCAATAAAAAATCCACTAAAATAATAAAAATTAAAATTCTTTTCAAAAAAATAGAAGGAAAAAAGCTTACATAAATGAGTTCATTTCTTTTAATTAAAAAAAATTATGCTAAAAATAGTTAAAAACAAAAAAATAAAGTTCTCAAATGCGTGTATTTAGGATTCCCATAAATCATAAGCAAAGTTTAATTGAAAAGAAGAAGAAGGAAAAGAAAAAAATGCCTTTTTAAATAGAGTAAAAATATTATAATTGTTTAATTGAAAGTTATTTATTCTTTTTTTAATTTTTTTTGCTAAGCTTGACTGTTTTTGGCCCGGCAATGGCAATATGAGTTCATATTTATTTATTTTTAATGCTGGCAAGTGAAGTGTTTACTAAGTTCTCAAGTGTCGTTGTTTTTTTCGTTTCCAGTGATTTCGAAAATGAAATTGAAGTTTCGTGTTTAATTTCAACAAATTTTTCCTTTAAAAACAAAAGTGCTTATAAAAGAAATATTTTTAAAAAATAATTTTTCAGAAAAAATCTTACAAGTAAAATCGCTTAAAAATAATTTATAATAAATATTGAAAACATAGAATAAAAATAGGTCAAGTGGTGTATAGCTACTACAACAATAAAAGGTAAAAAATGAGATTTAATAATAATTTAAATTTTTAATAGAAAAAAATTATACTTAAAGGAAAAAAAAAATAAAATAATATTATTAATATTATTATTAAAATGCTGAAAAAAATATGAAAAAAATGCTAAAAATATTTGAAAATTGTTTAAAAAAAATTCCCCGTTTTATTTCCCTAAGTTTCCTTTTATATTGTAAAAAATTCTTTAAAAAAATTTATTTTCCTGTGATTTTTTTTTAATTATTAATTCTGATGTATATCTCATGAACAAAAGACCACGTGTCTTCGGAAAAAATTAAAAACAAAAAACAAAATTCAAGCAAACTATATATAGCCTGTCATAGTATCTTTTGATACCTCCTACTCAATTCCTGTAATCTGTGATCTTGGGCTCAGACTTCAGACGAACCTACCAAAAGAATTTGCAGCACACTTCTGCGCTGACATTGCTTATTGTGATTGAAAAGAAAACAACCCAGTAAATGATTACAAGAACTCATTGCTGTCTGATTTTCATTACAGTCCTCTGCGGAGTTTATATTTACAATATTAAGGGAATTCAATAGTTGCCGTAGTTTAGTAGGTAGTGTATTGGCTTATTAGTCGTGAGGCCGCGGTTCAATCCCCCCCCCTCCCGCTCAGGCATTTCGAACAAAACGAAATATAAAAAAATATTTCTTTCAGCGACTTTTGCTCAGTAGTCTTCTTTCTGGCAAAAACTCTGTGGTTAAAATAAAGGCTGCCTTCCAAAATGTTAGTTGCTTTGTGTTTGAACAAAGTATCGTGTTTCATAATGCCGCTGTACAAAATATATACAATGTATTATATTTCGAAACGTCGTCAATGTGTATTTTTAACGCAGTCAAAAAGCAATCAGGCATCGGATTTATAGTTGATGCATTGTTTGGTTACTTTGCATATCTACATAGTTTATATACTGTAGTAGAACTGCATACAAACTTTGTATTGATACATTTTGGAAGGCAGCCAAAATTAACGTGAAAAGTTTCTCAAAAATCTGTTGTACGGAGTCGACGTTTAACTCTTGGTCCCGTTTGCTCATTAATTTCATAAAAATTAACACATACAACATGAGTGATATAGGAAGCTAGGTTGTAATCCTAACTAAAGGGTTGTAAGTGAGTTAGTAAGTTCTGCAACTTCTCAAAATTTGCATCTCTGGACAATCGATAGGCTTTCGTTCTTTTATGATCTCATTTTGCTGACTTCTTTAGCATCAAATTATATTATCAGTCAGGATTACGACCTAGTTTCTCACACCACTGATGTTGCGTGTGGTAATTTTTATACCTGAGTGGCTGGACCTACAGTTTAAAGTCGACTCCGAACGACAGATTTTTTGAGAAGTTTTTCATGGCAATTTTAATTTACTCGCCGAGTTTTTGCCAGAAATCTGCTGAGAGGTAGTCGCCGCAAAAATATTTTTTTATATTTCGATCAGTTGGAGATTGCCTGACCAGGGGTTTGTACCGAGGCCTCACGTCTAATAAGCCAACAAACCACCCACTAGGCCACGGCGGCTGTTTACTCTCATTATATTAAGGGTTAGCACACGTATCTAAAGGAACGATTTGCTCACGATTAAGAGATGCAGACAGCATTTGATACGCGATTTAATCAGTGTTTACTGGCTACCTAATGATGTTGGGTGTATATCACCTTGCACCCTATCTTAACTTTTTTAGGGAAACACTACTGTTGTCGATTTTGATCCGCAGGAAGTCTGAGACATCTAGAGAATGATTACTTTGTCGTATCTTAATCTAAATAGACCAGACATTGTCAAAAAGTCAGACAATGACTCAACTTGTGGAGGAAAAAAATGCTTCCAGGTTTTGTTAGGGGATCGGCATCTACTGTCTCTAAATTAGAAATTATTAACACGATCATCGCCATGTCAGTCATATGTGTCTGACGCTAAGAAGTTCTACATGAGCCATGTCAGTCATATGTGTCTGACGTACGCGATTTTGTAAATCACAGATGTCAGATGCAAACGACGCTGTGTTCAAAACAACAGATTAATACTTGTTGTATCTTGTTTGGATGCGTCAGACATATAAGACTGACACGGCTTGTCGAAAAAAAAGGTTTTAATATAGGGCCATGTCAGTCATATATATGTGTGACATAAAAAATAGTGTTTTTCCGGGAATTTTGGCAAAAAAAAATATTTTCTGCGATACATTAAGTTTCCTTGATACATTTTTAACTAAATTATCTAATAAAGTTACCGGGGCCCATGTGAAAATTTTTCTGATATTATCGTGGCGATGAACGTGTTAAAATTATTTTAGGGACCTATTAGTTGTTTTGAGATTTATCAACAGTCCAGAACGTAAATACATAACTCACTGTTACTTTCTACAGTCTATGCAAGCTAGATGGAGACGCTAGGCCTAACCTTACCTAATTTATAATACTCGTAGAACGTAAAAACCCTTGTAAATCTTAAATTTGATCCACTCAGTTTCATATCGGGTTAACTATTCTACGATATTAAAGTGACGTAAGAATTTCTCACATTTTTAGGGGATTTAGGTACCCAGACTTGTACTTCTTTTTTTTTGCAAATTCCTTTATTGCACATCTGCGAATACCCTTAATATGTATGCTATGAAGACATATGTTAACAAGCCCTAGTTATTAATAATAAAAATATAATAAATAATGGCATAAGAAAAGAGCGGAAAGACAAGGCAAATAAAGGGAAATGATTCAAGGGAAAAAAAGGCACAAATGAGACACACATACAATAGCAGGATATCTCTAACAGGATAATATATGTATATATGTATGGAATGACAATCAAAAAAGGTCAAAAAGTCAAATGACAAGATGAGAAGAAAAAAATTAAAACAAACAAAATAAATTAAAAAGGTGGTCAAACAAACAGTACTTTGATCTACGACTTGTGCTCTCTCTCACTCTCTACCTCCGTCTCACTCTCTATCTTTATGCTCTTAAGGACCTAAAGTAAATATGTTTTAAAAAGGATATACTCATTTATAAAAGTAAAACAACGCCAATCATATTGTCGTGCTTATAGAAAAATATTTTGTAAGAGTGCATAGGCCTGCTTATGACAGAGTGTAAGCGAAGGACTCTGTTCTTTCCATTATTTTATCCTGCATTACTATCATCATCATCATCATCATCGTTATCTTTTATTGTCATTTTTATTACAGGGCGTGTGTATATGTTATTACAATAGTTTATCAGTCTCTGTTTGTTTATTTTTGTTCCTGTTCCTTTCCCTTTTTTGTTTGTCATTTATACAGAATGTTTTTGTCATTAATTTGTGCGTGTGTGTGTGTTAGACACAAGAAAAAGGACAAATTCTTTGTCCTTTTAGTCTCTTTACCTTTAGGTGTTGAGCAATTGACAAATGTCGCCTCATAGAGCCATGCTCCCATGCTCTTGCCATACTCGTTACTTGTTTTTATCATTAGGCGAGGACATTAGCTTTGAAAAAAAAGGGAAAAGATTCGAAACAAAACTAAGTAGTTGAGGGAATTAGGGCCATGTTTTGATAAATAAGGATCACTTTTGTTTTCTTTCTTTTTTTCAGTTTCAGTTTGTCTTCTATTTTGTGTTGGTTGTGTAATTATCCTTTGGCGGGAAAAAACATCTGTTTTTCCTTTTTCGATTTTTTCTTCTTTAAATGAAAGTGGAAATCTTGATTAGAAGCAGAGTAAATAGTACGACTACAGCCTTTAAAACAAAATCGTTCTTCAAACTGATAAATAATGAGACTAACGTGGACAAGATCACATCTTAGAAAATTATTTAAAAAGTAGGATTTTCCCCCTAAACTTTGGGTAAATAATAGTACCGGAGATCAGCAATGAGTATTTAAAAAAATGAGTAGAATCGTATCGTACTCATAATTTCTAAAATTTTTACGCATTCATACTTATTTTAATATCATGGAACCTCTACTCATATTCAAAGTTAGAAGTACTCTTCATATTCATTCATTAACAATACGTATAATGTTCTTGATTTCGACTCTCCATAACTCAGAAGTATACAAGGCGCCGTAGTCCAGTAGGTAGTGTGTTGGCTTATTAGACGTAAGGCCAGACATCAAAAGGCAAAATACAAAAAGTATTTCTTCGTCGACTTCCTCTCAGCAGATTTCTGGCAAAAACTCTCAGAGTAAATAAAATTGCCATGAAAAGTTTCTCAAAAATCTGTCGTTCGGAGTCGACTTTAAACCGTAGGTCCCACCACTCATGTATAAAACTAACACACACAACATAAGTGGTGTGAGAAACTAGGACGTTGTAAAATGGGTCAATTCGACCTCGGGGTACTGTATTTGTCTTAATTCACAAGTACACGTCCTCTAACATAACCTAACCTAAGACTGTAAATTTTGATGAATGATTTGAGGCAATCGTAGCTGTCCTTTATATTGAAACCTGCATAGCTGCATTGTGAAAATATTCCTCCAGTGAATGACTCAATCGCTCCACCACTCCGTACGCCTATGGGTGTATATTGGCATTGTTCTTGGCTTATTCTACTTCGCATACTTTTCTATCAACTGACGACTCAAAATTTCTGCTTTGATCAGCATATATTTCTAGTGAATTTCAATTACTTAATTGATCATTTCAACCCTTTAGTCAGCATTATGACCTAGCTTCTCTCACTACCCGTGTTGTGTGTGTTAGTTTTATCCAAGAGGGGCGGAACTCGTCGTTCGGCAGATTTGTGAGCAATTTTTATCAACTTTCAGAGTATTTGCTACAAAGCTGCTAATATTCAAGGTGTCTAATCTATGGTTCATGGCATTGCTAACAGGAAGAGAGTCCATTAAGGACATCGCTATACGTTCCCGAAAACAGTCCCGATAGCTGTGCTTTACACCGAAACGTGCATAGCTAACCCTCAAAGACTTTCAGCTTTATTTCTCCAGCGAATGATTCAATCTTTCTACAACTCCGTACGACTGTACCTATAGTGGCATTCTTCTCGGTTTGTTCTACTTCACATACTTCTTTATAAATTAGTGACTAAAATTTTCTGCTTTGATCAGCATGTAATTCTACTGTGTTTTCCCTTCCGACTTGCTTAATTGATCGTAACAACACTTTAGTCAAGATTACAACTTAGCGTTGCTCAATGCCAAGTGTGGCAAAACTCTTTGTTCGGCAGATTTTTGAGGAACGTCTTATTGCAATTTTATTCACTTTCAGACTATTTGCTACAAAGCTGCTAATATTCGAGGTGTCTAAGCTATGGTTCATGGCGTTGCTTACAGGAAGAGACTCCATTACGGACATCGCTACTCGTTCCCGAGCTGTCCTCGTGTTCTTACGAACTGCAAACAAGATATTGGAGCCAATACAAAAGAACACGAGAACAGCTGTAGCACTACTATAGCAATCGACCACAATCTGTTTGGTATTCAAGATAGAGAGTCCATTACAGACATCGCTATACGTTCCCGAGTTGTAATGCTATAGCTGTTCTCGTGCTCTTACGAACCGCAAACAAGGTATTGTAGCCAATACAAAAGAACACGAGGACAGCTGTAGCATTACTATAGCAATCGACCATAATCCGGTTGGCATTCAAGAAAGAGAGTCCATTACGGACATCGCTATACGTTCTCGAGTTGTAATGCTATAGCTGTCCTCGTGTTCTAAGTTCCCGAGTTGTAATGCTATAGCTGTCCTCGTGTTCTTTTGTATTGGATCCAATACCATGTTACGATCTGCAAACAAGGTATTGGAACCAATACAAAAGAACACGAGTACAGCTGTAGCATTACTATAGAAATCGACCACAATCCGTTTGGCATTCAAGCCAAAATCGTTTTTTTTTAGTTTTTCCAGAGTTTTGATTACTTCCAACTGACCTCCCCTAGAATCACTTTGGAATTCATTTATAACTTCTTTCGTTTTGGAGGACGGCATTACTCAGTGCTGCAAGAACCTGCCAATCTACTCTAAGCTATTTCGTTGAGCCCATCTGTTCTTCAGAGGATAGTTTTCATCTGATATCTCATAGCGGTTAGGCATCTGAACGTCAATCATTCGCAGTTGCAGTTTGCTACACAATGGAATCGTTTCTCTCTGCCCAGTCTCCATTGATTTCTACTCTTGTTAGTCCGATACTAGTGTCTTTTGGTGAATTGTATCTTCTCTATCTCTTGGTGGTAAGCACATGATGTTTGGTTTTCGTGGTGCTTTACAGTTGTCCTAGTAATCATTGCTCTCACCGCCGTTAAAGCATTTTCACTTGCCCTTCTTCTGTTTCTTGACAATTATTCTTGGAGCTCTCGGACTTAGTTTTCAGATTTGTTTTCTTCTTTTACTTTAAAAGGCCAAAATGGGTGCTAGAGCGGTACTGAGCGTTTCTTTCGGTCACTAGGTCAAATTGGGAATTAAAAACCGGCAATTTGAAATAAGGGGTCCTGGAATCGATTCACTTGATAAATTTTCAGAGTACGATACGATCAAGAACGGATCTTATCCTGTTCATTATGGTGTTACAAACCTTATGAATGAATTTAAAATGTCGTATTCATGCCGGTATATTCCCATAATTATGTTCCAAAGAAAAGGAATCCCTTAGAAACAGGGAAAATGGGGAGACAAGTAAAGTAAAGAAAAAGCGTGAAAATTATATTACAATACCACACCACACAACACACCACGACACAACTTGTTTAACATAAAAATTATATGAATCATGGCGATTGTTGTTGTTTTATTTGGCCATAGACTATGTCTGTATGTCAAATGGCAACAAGAATTATATGACAGTGACAATGACACAAAGCGAAACGTTTAAGGGAAAACAATAGGCAAAGTCTTCTAGACTGGGTGTGTAGAGTGTTGTGTTGGCATGCGGTAGGTAGTTGAGGTTTTCAAGAAGACAATGACGACAATGTTTTCATGGTTTATTAAGGCCAATCGCAGTTAAGTACTACAAAAGGTAAAGTGAAATACAGTTGAATGGGAAAATTAATTATAGAGGCCTCTACAAAGGGCTTATACTGGAGGTAATTCAATAGACAACTATTTCTGGAAATTAGTTTTAAACAAATCCTGGATCCAAGCGTAGCAAATTAAATGGCAAAACAGAAATACTTTTCAAGTGAACGAAATAGTGAATGTCGGCCCACATGGTTAGGCGTTATCACCACTATTGCCGAGCTTGGTGGTGTATACACTTTTAATGCAATTGCCTGAGGCGGACATTGACTGCCAAGACTATGCAGACAGCATAGTTCCGAAGGCAAGAGGCAAATTTGAAGCATCACTTAGTGATATCAAAGCAAGCTTGAGATTGAAGTCGATAATGCAGTGATTGAAAATAGCCTCAGAAGGAAGAAACTTCCTAAATAAGAGAGCATGAACGCTATTATCACTGAAAATGTTGTTCAAATATCTGAGAAAAATACTTCAAAGTCGACGTAATCTAGTAGGTATTGTGTTGGCTGATTAGACGTGAGGCTATGGTTCAAACCCCTGCTCAAACATCGCCAACAAAACGAAATAAAAAATATATCCACGGCGGCTTTCCTCTCAACATTCTCCTGGCAAAAATTCTGCGAGTAAATGAAAAATTGCCAAGAAAAAGTTTCTCAAAAAAAACTGTCGTTCGGAGTCGACTTTAAACTGTAGGTCCAGCCACACAACATAGATGGTGTAAGAAACTAAGTTATAACTCTGACTAAAGGGTTGTAATGATGTATGCTATCTGAGTAGTTGATTTAGTGGTGTTTTGCCAGCACCAGAGGCATTAGTTCGATGGGACTTATCCTAATTGGTCATTTTGAAAGTTTGAAGTGCCTGGTTATGCAGGCTGTGATTTCGGTAGCGACGTCTCCTACAAAACGAAATATGAAAAAAAACATTTCTTCACCGACTCTCTCTCAATAGACTTCTGGAAAAAAAACTCTGAGATTAAAATAAAATTGCCATGAGAAGTTTCTCAAAAATCTGTCCATCGGAATCGGTATTAAACTGAAGGTCCAGTCACTCATGTATAAAATTAGCACACACAACATTAGTGGTGGGAGAAGCTAGGTCGTAACCCTGACTGAAGGGTTGTAATTACGAAATTATGTATAAATACTGGATAGCAAACTGTCATAGCTATTTCACATATAGAGAGCCTTTCAAGGAACAACAAGCATGTCATTTCGATATACAGAAACTGTGCAGGAAAACCTTAAGGGTGCTGACCAAGAAGTATGCATTGAATGTATACTAGGCTCCTCTGGCCAATTGCGACCTATGGGGGGTAATGGTATGTTTCCCCAGCAGAGGAAATACATAGGTTCACCATCTCTGCTGGATCCCAATTTATATGCAAATTCATGGCAGATAATCTTGCGAGAAGGGTAGCGTCCACATCACTGATAGTTCACAACCTTTCTTTTGATTTGGAAAGGTACGCTCAGTGAGATGCCAAAAGGCAATCCAAACTTTTGCCGGATAATTACAGTGAATAGGGACTTCAGGGATGCATCTAAATATCTATCCCGGAGTAGACTGTGTATTGTAATTGGTCTTCTGAACGGTAACTGCAGGCTGAAAACACACTTGTTTAGAATAGTAATCGCTTCAAGTTTCTTATAGTGATTTCGAAGTGAGAGATTCGACCGTCAGAGCACTTACTTGGAGTCTGTGCAACAGACGTGGGTGTTTGTCAAGACTAAGAAGAGGGTAGTCCTTACTAAAGCCCAACTGCATTCTGAATCTTGTGAGGGCAACAGGAATGGGGGAGACTCTACCCAATAACATATGGATTTGGGGCAGTACAATGGATCGTATGATTGTAGCTTTCTAGCACAGCGACAGTAATTTTAATGGCTGACATTCTGGGGTATACATACATAATTTTCATTACAACCCTTTAGTCAGGATTACGACCTAGCTTCTCACACCGCTTATTTTATGTGTTAATTTTATACATGATTAGCGACGATACCTACAACTTACGACTCCGAACGACAGATTTTTTGCAAAACTTTTCATGTCAATTTTCCATTTACTCTCAAAGTGTTTGCCAAAAATATGTTGAGAGGAAGCCGCCGTAGGATAATTTTCTTCATATTTCGTTTTTGTTGGAATTTGAACCGAGGCCTCACGTCTTATAAGCCAGCACACTACCTAATAGACTATGGCGACTACAGACTCAAAAATACCTCTTTAATAAAGCCGAACTACATTCTGAAGCTTGTGAGGGCAAGAAGAATGGGGAATGAATCAATAGATCGCATGCTTGCAATATACTAGCACAGCGACAGTGATAATAATAATGTTGGACCCCCTTTCATTGTTTCCTTTTCGACAAACTTGGGCATTTTTTTTTACGCCGAGGAGGGGTAAATGTACCTAACCGCACCATAGAGGAAGTCGTCACGTCCCCCGTGTGTGGGGTCCTCACCCACTAAATCCCCCCTCGTCTCGTGGACTTGTTGTGCCCACTCCGGAACTACGGTGGTATTACTTCTGAGTGGAGTCGCTTTGGCCCCTGCGTGTTCATAACCGTGTCCGGACTGCTTGTCGAAAGTTGAAGAGATATCTACGTGTCTCCACTATTCCTTTCGTCCAGGCCCCTGCCTCGAATTCCGCTTGGCACGTGTGCCAGTTTCATCTATTCCGGCGTGCCCACATGTTCCGCAGCCTCAAGATCCCTCTTCTTCAGTCTTAGAATGCTCTCCACGTAATTCGCCACTGAGGTCCAATTTTCCCTACTCGCGATCATAATCCCGACATGTTACCGGCCGTGATCGTCCCAACTATCGACGTCAGTGCAGAGCGATAGCTTTGCCAGCGTGCACACTCGAAAACGGTGTGCTCTGCTTCATCAATTATCTCCCCTTCCTCGTACAGACAGTAAGGGGAGGCGGTCTTGCCCATTCTGTGCAGATATTTCCTAAAATATCCGTGACCCGATAGCATCTGTGTAACGTAGTAGTTTACCTCTCCAAATTTCCGACCAATCCATGGCCATGTGTCCGGAATAAGTCTCGCCGTCCATCTTCCTCTGTTTTCCTCGTCCCAACGTTGTTGCCATTTTGAAATGGTGTTTTCCCTGAAATGAGCGGTTATGTGACTTGCAGCCGTTTTTGCCCTATAAATCTCCATCCGCTCCGCTGCCAGCAGATCCATAGGTATTATACCTGCTATCACCAGTACGTCTGGAGCGGACACTGTACGATATGCCGACGCGATACGCAATGCAGCCGTTCTCTGTACCGATACCAGTGCGTTTATCCGCTTCTTAACATCCAGTGTTTCGGCCCAAATTTCGCTCCCATAAAGCATAATGCTGTTTCCAACCTCCATCAGGAGGCATAGCGTACCATAAAGTCGTCGTGACTTTACTTTTTTACTTGTTTTTAGTTTTATTTATTTTTTGTTGACTCTTTTGTGTCTTTCTTTATACAATAAATTATCATGTTTTATCGTTAATATTACAATCACCATCATCATCTTGTTCATTATCATTCATTCATTGTGATTATCATCAGCACTTGGCTTATAATTGCGTGGATAATTTCGTAACTTTTTTTTTTGGTTTCCTTTTGTGTGGTTTTCGGTTAAGAAAAACTACAACAACAAAAACTTATTTTTATTGTTTCTTTTCTTTGATAGAGTTATTCAATTAAATGTTTAGATGTTGTTTTTGTTGTTGTTGTTGTTGTTGTATTTTCTATTGTTTATTAAACAATTTATTATTAATAATCATGCTGTCGTAGTTTGTTGTTGTTTTGTTAGAATGACTTGCTGTATTATAATGTGACAGCCTGTCAATTAATGAAAACAAATTATGATTTTGTTGTTGCTCTCTTTCTCTCTCTGTGTGTATATCTCTATCTCTTTCTGTATTTCTTATTAAAGGAAAACAATAGAAAATGTTTTCTTGGTTTTTTTTGAAAACGGAAAAGCAAAAACTGACTGTATGGGTGGTCTTAGGATTGAATTGAAAAACCGTGGAGAATGAATTGTGATTGAAAAAAGAAAGTTAAGATGCGTACGAAATAAGATGGAAAATAAAATGATAAATTCATTGGAATTTAATTCATAAGAAAATTGTGTAGAAAATATTAAACATTCAAATTCTGTAAGTGTAGAGGTCTTTTCTTTTAGCAAATGATAATGCAGTGCAGTTAACAGTTTGCCTGGCTCTTATTAATGTTTTCAATTATTTTTCCTTTTTTTTTTTGACATGACAGTGAATTTTTATTTAATTTATTCTAACTAAGAACTAAGATGTCAGTATTTATGATATTGGCTGTCAAACAGCTGCCTTACTCATTGGCTCAATGATTCATCAAAACGCGTAGCTCAAAGAAGAATTACAATTTTGAAGGCTGTTCGAAAAAGTTGGGTTATGTTATGTAAGATCTCAGATAGTAATTAATTGCTTCACTATAACTTGCTTGAAAGATGACACTCCAAGCTTCATTTTGTAAAAAGACTTTTATAAAATCACATTATTTTGTAAAAAGTTGTCGGCGTTTAAAAATGATTTCAAATTCAAAAATTTCTGTCAACAGGTAAAAAATGTATGAAAAATGTGTGAAGTTTTCAGAGACGATGCCTACTCACTTAATTGGTCCTTACAACCTTTTAGTCAGGTTTATGCTGTAGTCTCTCGCACCACCTATGTTGTGTGTGTCGATTTTATCCATGAGTGGCGAAACCTACAGTTAGGTTAGGTTAGGTTAGAGGACGCGTACTTGTCAACTAAGACAAGTAGAGTACCCGGAGGTCGAATTGACCCATTGTACAACGTCCTAGTTTCTCACACCACTTATGTTGTGTGTGTCGATTTTATCCATGAGTGGCAGGAACCTACAGTTTAAATGACAGACTTTTGAAAAACTTTTCATGACAATTTGATTTTACTATCCGAGGTCTTATCGTACGCTGCTGAGAGGATGTCGCCCAAGAAATATTGTCTGATATTTCCTTTTATTCGAAATATCTGAGCCAATACACTACTTACTCGACTACAGCGATAGCGACTTTGCTGTAGGTTAGATCGAAATACACACACACACTTGGTCATTACAACCCTTCATTCAGGATTACGACCTAGTTTCTCACACCACTTATGTGTGCTAATTTTATACATGAGTGGTGGGACCTACAGTTTAAAGTCGACTCCGAACGACAGATTTTTTGAGAAACTTTTTTCATGGCAATTTTATTTACTCTCAGAGTTTTTGCCAGAAATCTGCTGAGAGGTAGACGCCGAAAAAACACTTTTTGTATTTCGTCTTTGATGTCTGGTCTGGGGCTCGACCCTGGCTTTGCGTCTAATAAGCCAACACACTACCTACTAGACTACGGCGACTTTAAGCTACAGTTTAAATGACAGATTTTTGAAAAACTTTTCATGGCAATTTTATTTCACTCTCCGAGTTTTTAACGTACTCTGATGAGAGGAAGACGCCCAAGAAATATTATCTGATATTTCCTTTTATTCGAAATATCTGAGCTAGGGTTTGATTCATAAGCTCGTGTCTAGTAATCCAATACACTACTTACTATACTACAGCGATAGCAACGACTTTGCTGTTGGTTAGATCGAAGTGGTAGCTTAGATTACCAAAGCCAATGTGAGAACGCATAGCGGTCCGTTGTGACGCCACAACTGACCTAATACTGTACTGACCGAGTTTAACCAAACTAGGGAAGTAATTGGTCAGCGCAAGGGCTGCACGTTGGTGTAACAAAGAATACTAAATGAAATAATTTTCGACTCGATAGCTTTGATATTAAAGCTACACCACGCTTCACTAAAGCAACCACTAAAGAATTGCTAAAGTTATGGAAAAAATTAAGGAACACCAGCTTTTAAGCTACGTGCGCATTGCTACAGGATTCACCGCAAAACAGAAAGCTGAATACACAAACGAGAAGCCTCTGTTGAAATACCGCATGAACTATCAGCTAAAAATAGTTTACGTACTGAAACTGCCGTTGCGATTCACTGCTAAAGCGAAATGAAATCGAAAGCAAACGATTAAGAAGAGCGTTGAAAATTGTAACACTGGCAATGCAAAAAATTAAAGAAGCTCATGGGTGTAGCAAGATGAAGCTTCACAGAAACTAGCAATTCTGTGTGTCTGGTGCGATGCGAAGGAAACTCATTCATTTTAAGCTTCTACAACCTGATCAAACCATTGATTCTGATCGTTGATTTTAATTTCTTTTTTTTAACACTTTCTCCCAGAAGCAATATTTCCGACAGCGAATTCATTGAGATGATTTATAGGACTGATTTGAACTGCAACGGTGTCAGCCCTATAAATTTCTTAAAAATCTAATCAATACATACATATGTATACAATTAGTCAATGCAACCCTTCGACCAAGCTTCTCTCAACACTTGTGTTGTGTGTGTTAATGTTATACATGAGTGGCGGTGGGATCTAAAGTATAAAGTCGACTCCGAACGATTTTTTTTTTTAAGAAAATTTTCATGACAATTTTGTCATCACTCTCAGAGTTTTTCCAGAAATCTGTTGAGAGAAAGTCGCCGAAGAAATATTTTTTTCATATTTCATTTTGTTCGAGATATATGAGCTGGGATTTGAACCGCGGCCTCACACGTCTAGTAAGCCAACACACTACCTACTAGACTATGGCGTTTTAAACCATACATCTTGAAATTTTGAAGAATAAAGCTTGTTCAGCATATTCCCATAACAAAAATATTGGCAATGATTATTGAATATGGACTTTGGAAGACACCTAAGAAAATATTGCAATATCGGGGTCAGGTAAAAATTTTTGAATAAAAACTTTCTTTAGAGTTTATAAAACATTTGTATGTTAGGAAGTTTTGGTACTTTTCGTTTGTAAAATTCAGTTCCCTTTTTGGTTTTCTAAGTACCCAACAAGTACTTTTTCAACTTTAAATATTAGGAGCTTTCCGTTCCGTTCATATGTTAAGAGACTATCAAATTACAAATATTGGGTTTTTTTTAATTTCCGTCCGTGAAGTATTGGATTAATTTTTAAGTACTAAGGAGAAAAAAGGGAAATGGTACTTTTTTGAAATGGTACAATGGTACAATTTTACTTGCCTGCAATATCTTTGATTTACAAAGTTGAATTCCTTGTACGTACCTAGAAAGAGAAATGAAAAATATTTTTTTAAGAAATTAAGAACACGAATGATAATGCAGTTTAGTTTTAATACATAAGGTAGGTTTGAAAAATATATTTTTCTATTGGACACACGTTGTATTATCCACTCATTGCTTAAAAAGAACAAAATAAAATTAATTTTAAAGCAATTTTCATTACTTTTTAAGGCGCCCATTTATGACTTCCTTTTTAAGCTTGAATTTTAAATTTTTAGGCAAATTTCTCGTGGCATATTTTTTTATTGCCAATTAAAATTCTTATTAATTTTAATGTTTTCAAATTTCTATTCTTTTGGCCAATTTCTTATAATTTAAATTGCTTTTACGTCTGGCTTTCTACGCATATAAACGGTGTCAATTGGCCAGGCCACCTTATGGTACGTACGTATTTGCAAAAAGCCAATGACTTTTATTGTTTACTTGTTGTCGTGCTATTTTTCTAATTACAAAATGGGAATACAAATTTATTACCTGGTTTTCTAATAAAATTTTAAAAATCTAGGAGAATAAAGTCAATGAACTTGGCAACGGATTCAGAAAATAAATTTTGGGAATACTTAGTGGAATATGTAGGCCTACTATCACAGGGAGGAGATATAAATTGTGGTTGAAAATATTGTCTCTATGAATCCCCCTTATGGATCAGTTTATCATTAAATGAAGAAAATTATTTCTTAAGGGGTTATCCATTTAGTGGTCTTTCATCTGAAATGTCGTTTATTTAGGGAAAGAAAGGTTTTGTCACTCATGACCATGAATCGCTTAAAAATCAAAGGCATTATGGAGTCATTATGGTCGTCTTAATTGACCGAATATACCTACACAAAGAATGCATAATATTTTTAGAGAGACTGAACTTATTGGGCTAGGTATGGACTAGATTATTAAGATATTTACATACATACATACATAATTGGAGTGTTTAATTACTAGAAGATTCGTTTAGATTGTTGGACATACAAATGTTATACTTTTTATTCAAAAGTACTTTTTGTAGAATTTAAAAAAAAAAATTAATGTCTATATCAATGACGTCAATCAAATCACAAAGATTTTTTCATTCTTCAAAAAAGTACTTTTTGTATAGGTTGTTGGAAATACAAATGTACCTTTTATTCAAAAGTACTTCTTGTAGGCTTTTTTAAATTTAATTTCAATATCAATGACGTCTTCATAATCAAATCAAAGATTTTTTCATTTTCAAAAAAGTCCTTTTCGTATAGATTGTTGGAAATACAAATTTTGTACTTTCTACTCAAAAGTACTTTTTAATGAATTTTTTTATATAATTTAATTTTAAAACTTTTATACCACTAACGTATTTAAAGGCAAATCACAAAGATTTTTTCATTCTTCAAAAAAGTACTTTTTGAACAAATGTTGTACTTTCTACTTAAAAGTACTTTTTAAGGGATTTTTTTATAATTTAATTTTAAATCTTTTATATCACTAAGATATTTACAGGTAAATCACAAAGATTTTTTCATTATTCAAAAAAGTACTTTTTGAACATATTGTTGGAAATACAAATGTTGTACCTTTTCTTCAAAAGTACTTTTTAAGGGATTTTTTATAATTTCATTTTAAAACTTTTATATCAATAAGGTATTTACAGGCAAATTACCAAGATTTTTTTTCATTCTTCAAAAAAGTACTTTTTGCACAGGTTGTTGGAAATACAAATTTTGTACTTTTTATTCAAAAGTACTTTTTGTGAAATTAGTTTTAAAAAAATCTAATTTCCGTATCAATACGTAATCACAATCAAATTACAAAGATTTTTTCATTTTCAAAAATTACTTTTTGAACAGAAAAAGTACTTTTTAAGGGATTTTTTTATAATTTAATTTTAAAACTTTTATAGCAATAAAGTATTTACAAAAAAGTACTTTCTATTCTGTTTAAGTGCTCTTTAAACTTTCTATTCCCTGAAGACTTTATTTATTAAACAAACCCCTGTTAAATGTTGATTTTTGGTACTTCCCAAGGCCCTAAAGTATTGTACTTTTTTTGCAATATTCTTTCAACATTTTCATTTCAGAACTTATTTTTTTGTTTTTAACCCAAAAAACACAAGAAGAACAAAACTTAAAATGGCACAAAGTTAACCTTGAATAATTTATGTAGGCTGCGTAGAGTACTGTGTTGGCCACTTCTTGTTTTTGGGGACTCTGTTGTTTGACTTTGAAACTGGTCATATAGAAAATAAAAGTTTTTTTTTATTTTCCTGTTTTTGTTGGTTTGCAAATAAAAACAACAACAACAAATTTCTGATTTTATCTGGAACAGTTGTTGTTGTTTTTATTTATTTTTTGGTTTTGATTTACACCAGGCAGGCATGACAAAATAATTGAAATTCCCTACAGAGAAAACCGAACCATTTTTTTCCTACTCGTGTCTGTGTGTCTGTCTGTTATTTTATTTAAACAATTTAAGTTGTCTTGCCACTGTTATAATCGTATGTTTTTTTTTTGTATGGATCTTCAACTCGAAAAGTCATTGCAGCAGCAGTCCATTTAACGCATGTCTGAAACTGTCAATTTTAATAAAGACGGTTTTCGTACAAAATTTTTCTCCTTCTTTTTTTGTTTTTGCAAAGCGGGTTCCTTCCATCACTTTTTTGGTTTTGTTTTTTGGCATCGTTTTTTATAAAAATCAGTGGAAAACAAAAAATGTTTGTTGTTGTTGGCAAAATTGTTGTCGATTTAAATCTGAGATCATACTCTAAACGTACGTGTTAAGCACTTATTTAACTTGAGCCTCTCTTTTTAAATTATAAGCGCGTTTAAAGATTAAAAAAATCTGAACTTGTTGTTTGAGGAAGAACTGCAGACACAAAACGAATCAAATAATCAGAACGGAAAATATCAATTGCCATCAAAAGGGGTTTCAAGGTTAGGACAGGCCAAGAAAAAAACAACAATCTTGAAAAGTGTTTAAAATATTAGGAAATCTTTGAGATCTTTAGGTTCTTGAGAATATGCACGACATACAGTAGTAACCTACACTAAAGAAGATAGGTAGGCAGTTGCACACATGAATATGAGGCAGAGACCCTTTGTAATAGCACAACTTATCCACTTCCACTAGTTGCAGAACACTTCCTAAAGTCATTTGCTGACATACAATTCAAATCGTAATGATTTGGACACCCACACTCTGCTTGTTGGAGTAGATTAAAGATTTCAAGAAGAAGCAAAGTGTGTTGGCTTACTACACGTGAGGCCAGGTTTCCCCAGCAGATTTCTGGTAAAAACTCAGAGAGTAAATGGAAAAGTTTCTCAAAAATCTATCGTTCGAAGTGGACTTTAAACTGTAGCTCCCGCCTCTCAGATATATAAAATTAACACACACAACATAAGTGGTGTGAGAAGCTAGGTTGCAACCCTGATTGAAGGGTTGTAATTAGCAATAATGGTATGTATGTATTTAAGTTAGCAAGAGAGGCCAGATAAGCTGATGACACATGAACATATCTGTGGCATTTTAAGAAGTGTTCAGCAGCGTAATTTTGTCCAACGTGAAGTTAGAGGGAGTCGGAAATCCTTCTGAATCCAGTTGGATTTAAAGCAATCTAAACTTTTACTAGGCAAATATATTGTGGAAAGAGATTGTTCGAAATCATGAAGTCGTCGTAGCTTAGTAAGGCAGTGTGTTGGTTTATTAGACGTGCGGCCACGGTTCAAACCCCAAGTCAAAACGAAATATGAAAAAATATTCCTTCGGCAACATTCTCTCAGCAGATTTCTGCCAATAATTCTGGGGTTAAACGGAAAATTGACATGAAAAGTTCTTCAAAATCTGTCGTTCGTAATCGACTTTAAACTGTAGGTCCCGCTACTCACGTGTAGGATTACCACACTAGGCTGAAGGGTTGTAATGACCAATTATAAATGGAAGTATCCAGGTTAGGTTAGGTTAGGTTAGCGTGGTAGCTTTAATTTACCAAAAAGCTCACTTGAGCACGCATAGCGGCCCGTTGTGATGCCACAGGTGAACGCAGCCTCTGCACTGACCAAGTTCCTCCGATCCAAGGAGAAAGAAGTTGGTCAGCGCAAAGGCTGCACATTTTCCAAAAAGCACGACTACCCCACGCTGGAAAACCAGCCAGAAAGTTTGATAAACGAGGCAATGTCCTTGATATCACTCACTCCGTCAAGCTGACAAGGGTCGGAGAGCCAAATAACCTATATCTGCATCCCGCAAGGGATTGGGCATTGGCAGAGGAAGTGCATGACAGTCTCCACCTCCTCTGCATCCATGGTAGAAGTCGTTAAATGGGAGTCGCAATCTTTCCGCGTGTGTACCCATAACACAGTGGCCTGTAACCATGGCCATCTAGGATTGGCAAGTGAACAGTAACCAGGCATAATAGACTCAAGGAAAATATGGGCAGAATAGGAATCGTTTCAAGCCAAATATGCAAATACTATCCTAGAGGGAATGAATCGCCAGAATACGTACTTGGAACGTGTTAATGTACTTCAGCAGGAAAAAAATATAAGGGCTTATCGTCTACTAGGCGGAGAGTTAAATTTTGCTGACACTGGACAACCGACATTGAGGAAATCTTATAGAGTTTGACCGCAGTTTAATAGATTATTTAGTTGCTATACTTTAGTAACCCCATATAAAAACAGTCAACATTGTGTGGAAAGATATGAAGATGCTGAGGTCAATCTGTAGTCACAGGAGACTGTGTAGGTAGTGTGTTGGCTCATTAGACATGAGGCAGTCTCCAACAAAACGAAATTTAAAGAAAAAAATTTGGGCGACTTCCCCTCAGCAGATTTCTGAAAAAAAAACTCTGAGAGTAGAATAAAATTGCCATGAAAAGTTTCTCAGAAAAAAATGTGTCGTTCAGAGTCGTCTTCAAACTGTAGGCTCCGACACTCATGTATAAAATTAACGCACACAACATATGTAGGTGGCGTGAGAAACTAGGTCGAGATTCTGACTGAAGGGTTGTAATGACTAACTAAGTATGTATGAAGGGAATCTGGGATATATCTCCGGCGTACTTCTGCAGAGTATAAGAAGGAGGTAAGGGCGATAGAATATTTTTTCTGTGACTGTTCGGCCTTTTGTAGGAGAGAGTTGAATTCTTTGAGAAAGGTTTTCTTCGAGGATTCAACCTCCCTGTCGGCAGCCGATTCTATATTCTTAGATGAACTCGTATTCGTATTCAGGTACTAAAAATTACAAAAATTGTGGATTGGTTTGAACGGCAGTTTATGTTGAATTTTTAGGATTTTATAGGTAAAGAACCATTTAATGGCAAAGTTATGTTAGGTTAGGTGAGAGAACGTGTACTTGTCAATTAAAACAAGTACAGTACGAGGAGGTCGAATTGACCCATTGTGCAACGTCCTAGTTTCTCATACCACTTACGTTGTGTGTGCTAATTTTATACATGAGTGGTGGGACCTACAGTTTAAAGTCGACTCCGAACGACAGATTTTTGTTTATTGAGAAACTTTTCATTGCAATTTTTATTTACTCTCAGATTTTTTGCCAGAAATCTGCTGAGAGGAAGTCCCCGAAAAAATACTTTTTGTATTTTTGTCTTTGATGCCTGGCCTGGGGCTCGAACCCAGGCCTTTGCGTCTAATAAGCCAACACACTACCTACTAGACTACGGCGACTTATTTAATGGCAAATATAAGAAACAAAATTTGGGAGGTCAAAATTAAAGGAGGTCGTTGAATAATTTTTCCCACATTTTTTTATGTTTTTTTCATTTCAATATCTCCTTTAATCGCTTCTCTATATTACATTTTGTATTCAATTCTATTAAAATTATTTCTTTTTTTTTTCTTTTTGTTGTAATTTCCGAATTCAATTCAATTATTTACAACATTACGGATTACATTGAAAGCCAACCAACCACCCACCAACAATTTAGAGCAAACATTTAAAGTAATTGCGCTCCACCTCTAATTGATTGCCTTAAATTTTCCATGCAATTAATTTTAAACGTTTTGTTTCGGTGCCACCACCATCACTACGATGACTATTTTTGGTAGAAGCATAAAAATATGAAAATAAAGGCCTATTTAACAGCTGTCATTGGCTTAAAACAAAGAGACAGACAGTGAAAAGTCTGGGCATATTTATTTTCTTTAAAATTTCTATTTCTACGCTTATAAGGTCCATCATATACGGCTTTTGCTGTATATGTTAAGTTGTATGCCAAGTCTGCCAAAGCCAGCCTTTTTGGGCATACACACTCACACACATACAGACATACATTGGTTAACCACTGACGCCAACTTGGTTGTCAACACAAAAATTTTTGAAGTCTTTTGCCAAACCAACAACAACAGCAACAACAAAGAAACACTCCGTTAAAACTCAAGTACTTACAAAAGACTTCGTAGAGCATAGAGCATACAGCAGCAGAGTAGACTTTAAAGCTTAGAAGAGCTAGAGAAGACAGAATCAAAAGCCAATTTAAACATTACAGTCGTGGCTATAGGAAATAAGACAATAATTTAAAGAAATTTAAGACAGACAGCCTTTAATAACTAAATTATACTGTTAAGCTGTGTTCTAATTTTGAATCGCCTATTAAATGCTTTTCGCCACACTCTGCCTTATTGTGACACCCAAACTGTCACTGTCATCATTAGTTTGCCACTCTGAAATGTACCACGAAGTTATTTTTTATTTTATAATGTTTTGAATTTAATAGTGCGTTACAAAAATTTATCACCATCTCTCTCTCTCTCATAATCTCTTAAAGAAGCATGAACAGCAACAAAACGAGTGGAAAACTCTGCAGCCTTTATTATCAGCATTTTATTATGACACACGCTTTATTATTTTATTTTTATTTTTTATTTTCTTTTAATCTTTTGCTGACAAATTATTGAAAAATTATTTTAAAATTAATTTTAAAACCAAAAATGAGGCAAAAAATAGCTGGTGTTGGTACATTTTTATGGCTCATTAACTTGCTTTATGTGCGTGATTAAATGCTTATGATTAAAGGCCCATAAATAAGCCGTTGAAAAAGACAAATTTTTATTGGATAGGAGCACAAGTCATTGTACTGAGGGAGGAACAAAACTAAAATTCTCAAAATAATGTCGATCACTTGATAGGTCTCCCACTATTCGCACTTAAAATTAGGATTCATTGTGTACTGCTAACTATAGCGCTGGCAAGATTGTATGGAGGACTTGCTGTGTTAGAGCATGTAATGAGGCTTCATACATACATACATACATAATTGACCATTACAAGCCTTAAGTCAGGATTACGGCCTAGCTTTTCACACCACTTACGTTGTGCGCGTTAATTGTATACGTGAGTGGCGGGACCTACAGATTGAAGTCGATTCCGAACTGTAGATTTTTTAGAAACTTTTCGTGGCAATTTTATTTTAACGCTCAGAGTTTTTGCCAGAAATTTTTTCATATTTTCGATTTGATGTCTGAACTGGGGTTTGAACCGTGGCCTTACGTCTAATAAGCCGACGCACGACCTATTAGACTATGGCGCCTACTTCTAATGAGGCTCCCTACACTTACTAATTGTTTAAAAGATGGTGGCTCTATTCCTATGATATTTCCAAGAAATAGGGAAAGATGCCTATGCAACAAGTTTCTTAACAAATTGGTCCTTCGAACCTCAATTGATTTGAAAGTTATTCCTTACTTGTACTCTAAAACCGCGCAACATCTGAGATGTTGACATCCTCTTGTCTCAATGTATTTATTGTTGTGCAATGTTGCTGCCTTAGGTTAGGTTAGGTTAGGCTAGAGGACGTGTACTTGTCAATTAAGACAAGTACAGTACCCGGAGGTCGAATTGAGCCATTGTACAACGTCCTAGTTTCTCACACCACTTATGTTGTGTGTGTTAATTTTATACATGAGTGGTGGGACCTACAGTTTAAAGTCGACTCCGTACGACAGATTTCTATTTATTGAGAAACTTTTCATGGCAATTTTTAGTTACTCTCAAAATTTTTGTCAGAAATCTGCTGAGAGGAAGTCGCCGAAGAAATACTTTTTGTATTCTGTTTGATGTCTGGCCTGGGGCTCGAACCCTGGCTTTACGTCTAATAAGCCAACACACTACCTACTAGACTACGGCGACTTCAATGCTGCCTTAGTTAGGCGGAAAAAATCTTTTACAATGCCGACACCCATGGTAACATATACAAACTCTTAGACTGGCCCCGCAATACAGTGGAAATTCATATAATTCTAGTATGGTGATCACATATAAAGGGAATGCTTAATTAGACAATATAAAGAGGAATACAAGCCAGCAATTATTTCAGCTCTCTTTCAGGAGAAGTTGCTATAGTCACATGAGGCTACCCGAACGACGCAACCATTAAAGTAAGCCACCAAGCCATCGTCACAGATGATGATCGATTGCAATTTCTTTAATTTATATACGGAATCCCTCTGTAATATCTTCTCCAGTCCAGTTGTTCAGACAAACTTTAGAATGCTGTTCAGTGTCCCTGCCTATTACTTAACGAGCGCCCTGGTGTTCCCTCAAAGGCCACACTGGTTCCAGGTATATGTTTTGGCAGAAGCCTTATATTGGCCAAGAAACATTTCACATTCTGAATAAAAGCTCTTTGAGTCTACAATGCCCTGGCGAAATACAGGGTCCACATTGTGCTCTTGATTTCGAATTTACCAGAGGATGTTTCTATTTTCTTGCACAGACAATTTAGCTTACCCAGACAGTCTTATATTAATCTCGGGCCTGCCTTGTGATAAATGAGCACTCGTAGGGGAACTTTGTTAGGTTAGGTCGAAGTGTTAGCCTTAGCTGGCCGTTGTGATGCCAGAGGTGCTGAGCGAATTCCACCAACATCATCCAAAAAAGTCGGTGAGGGCTGGGCTTATCTGTGGAGTCACCTAGGTTAGAGAAGACAAGTAAGTACCCGGAGGTCGAATTGACCCATTGTAAAACGTCCTAGTTTCTCACACCACTTATTTTGTGTGTGTTAATTTTATACATGAGTGGTGTGACCTACAGTTTAAAGTCGACTCCGAACGACAGATTTTTGAGAAACTTTTCATGGCAATTTTTATTTACTCTCAGAGTTTTTGCCAGAAATGTGCTGAAAGGAAGTCGCCGAAAAAATACTTTTTGTATTTTGTCTTTGATGCCTGGCCTGGGGCTCGAACCCAGGCTTTTGCGTCTAAGAAGCCAACACACCACCTACTAGACTACGGCGACTTCGTGGAGTCACCTAACTGGTATATAGTATTGCTATATCCCCTCCTCTGATCTTGGTGATGTTCGCTTGAAAGATAACTGGGAGTTTCCAGTTCTGAAAACTTTGCTTTACCAGCGAAAACCCCCGATCCTATTCTACTATATGTGTACCACAGAATGGTGTATAAAGGAGTATGTAACCTCCAAGCTTGCTTTCTTCATTCTTCCTCCTTACGCAGTGTTTGCCAAAAGAAAACAGACAGGCTGGCATATAGGGACAGGTTTTCTTTGTCCTGGTTATAAAAAAATATGCCAGTTTCTGTTTCATGTAACGTTTAAAATCAGATCATGTAATTAATAACTAAGATTCGAACTACGGTTCCAAAAAAAATATGAAAATATGTCAGTTTCTGTATCTTATATAAATCTAACGAGGACCCTTATAGGACACATGTCGTTCAATGGCTTTGTAACTTCAAAATCAGATCACGTAATTAATAACTAAGATTCGAACTACGGTTCCAAAAAAAATACGAAAATATGCCAGTTTCTGTATCTTATATAATTCTAACAAGGACGTTTATAGGATACATGTCGTGAATTAGCTTTGTAACGTTAAAACCAGATCATGTAATTAATAACTAAGATTCGAACTACGGTTCCAAAAAAAGTACGAAAATATGCCTGTTTCTGTGTCTTATATAATTCTAACGAGAACCCTTATAGGACACATGTCACGCATGGCTTATAACCAGATCAAGTAATTAATAACTAAGATACGAACTACGGTTCCAAAAAAAAAATTTTTTTTTGTAAAATCTTAAATAATTTTAAATCTTAATCAAGCTAATATTACTCTTAAAACTAGTGTAGGGTGTACATATTTTTTACTAAAAACACCGCCAGCAAGTAGTTTTTGGCACTGTGTTGAACTGATGTTTTTCACTTTCAGTTTTCTTAAGTAGCCAGGTTCAATCATGCATGGCAAATGGCGGTTTTTTTATGATTTAAAATGCTTCATTGAGTTTCAAAAATTGTGATAAATTTGATATTTTTTTGAAACTGAATAAGAAAGCTTTTAACAAATATTGAACATTTTAGGTTTTAGGTATCCAGCTTTAATAGATTTTGGCAATTTTTTAAAGAAACGATTGCAAACAAGTGATTAATATATATGAAGCTACTGGGTTACAGTGATGGTAGCATTAGCGTAGCATTAAAGCATTCTAAGTCAACCACAAATGATAAGTAGTAATGATTGCACTGCCTTATCGATGTCAAAAATTGAAACGCTAAACAATTCCAATCTTTCCATGCTCTGAGTTAACCGCAAGACTTAGCTGCTTACTGGGTGTTCTAGTTTTAATGCTAGTCCCCCTAGCTTTTGACTTCATTTTAATTTGACAAGTTTATTGATTTTATAATTGAAATTAAAAATAAAAATTGTCTTGTAAAATTACCACCACAATTTTTTTTTTCGTTATTTAATGTTAATCAGAATCACAAAAATTATAATAATTTCCCAATTTGAACAACCAATAACGCTCTATAAAAAGCACACTTCAAAAGTTTTTAACCGCCAAATTGTGTTTCAACATTAATTGATGCTGCTGCTGCTGCTGCTATTGTTACCACTGCCTGTATACCCCACAGTATTATTAGCAGCACAGTCATAAGCCCCCTCTCTTACTGCCACCAGCGCAACCGCTTTGAAAAAGAGTTCATAATCATATGAAATCACAATAAAAATATCAGCGAAGGAAAACAAAACAAAACAAAAAACAGCTGAACGTTTTTGAACCAGCAGCGCTTACAGTGTTGCAGTGGCTGCTGCCGCTGAGTTGGTAATTTAATATCCGCCATAAATCGATCTTTTTTTGAAAAACATTTTTATTTACTGTTCGTCAGTCATTCAGTTAGTCAGTCAATAAAAATTGTTTTTTTTTCTTCTTCTTGTTTCTATTCACTGTTACAAAAGACATTAACAAGGAGTTGAAAAATGTTTCACACAGTTTTTGTTGCTTTAAAGGAGCTCCAGTCATTGAGTACAATGAGTCACCTTGTTTTTGTTTTTGACCATAAAAGCAGACCATGAAACCTAACTACAGTCTTTTAAAGCCAGCCTCCAGGGGGTATTTACAAGAAAAAAATGAAAACAAAGAAATTAAACTGCAAAGAAGCTGGAAGAATAAGGGCTTAACTGCCTTTAAATAGGCTTTTCGCAGGAAATATGGCAAGAAACTAATTTTAAAACAAACGAACATGTTGTGACGAGATCAAATGATAATACCGTGCAACTAATGTAATAAAGAACAACGGAAACCACAGTTTACAGCAACATATCTGCTGTATAATTTCCTTAGAAACCTAGAAGCAATAGATATTTTTGTAATAAGGACTGTAATGGACATTAGTGAGACTTTCGCCACCGATAGGATAAAGCAGTCTTGGATAGTTCATTCGTCATATGAGAAGAACGATGTTGGACTGAAGGTAGGCTCCGATTATAGCTTTATATGTTTGGTTTGGTCACCTACTTTATTGACTGCATTGTTCGCCTGCATTGTTCGTATGACTGTATCGAGTTCTCCTGAAGGAAAGCTGATATAATTATTGGCTTTTATTTCTATTTATGTTCTTTTACTAGGCATTTCTTTTACGTACGATTAACAGACCCGAATTATATGAGTTTCAACTATACTGCGGAGTCATACCCATGCGGCGTATAGGGTACCACAGGTGTTGGTATCCCGTAGACTATTTTTCTCCACCAATTATGCGAGATGTGCGGGGGTTTATATAGTCTTAACAGGGTTTATATAGTCTTAGAATGGTGGATAGTTTAGAAGCTATGATGTATTCATTAATAATACTTCAAGTGTGGAAGCCTTGGTAAACATATTGATACTTTGGACATCCGGGGGAATGCCAGCTTCCAATTTAATTCTATAAATCCCTGTAAATCTATATTCAATTAGCATAAGATGTTGTTTTAAGCTCTTACATCACATCCTGTCTAAAGAGTGTAATAATAGAACCGATTTTCAGACCGTCAAGCAATTTCAAGACAATGTACCTGCATTATCCTAGAAACGAAACTGTCTGCTGTTCTTATTACTAGGCTTTCTCCGTCAATATCTCCTGGAGCAACTGCTGACCTAGATCCTTGAACATGTGTAGACTCTTACTACTCGATAACGATTAATTCTATCACGTGATTCTCCTTCGCCTGGGCATTCGTTACTTGCCTGCTATACACTGTTAGGCACGTCGTCACAAAAGTGGTGTATTTTCCTTGATATTATAAAGGGTCCGCCAAATAACTTTTTTTGGAAAATGCTTAAAAAAAAACTACTGAATATTTTCTTAAATTTCTTTTTTTACTTGAAAGTACAATCCTTCCGGTTAATAATGGAAAATAATTTCATTCAAATGACTGCCTCGGTTGGCCCTGCAGTAGCCTTCACCAGAAGATGCCGATTTTGGCAAAAAAAAAATCATCTTTTCAGATGAAGCTGATTTTGATCTTATCGGGTATGTAAACAAGCAAAATTGTCACATTTGGGGCACAGAAACCCCGCACGCATACATTGAAAAGCCGACGCACCCAAAACGAGTCACTGTTTGGTGCGGATTTTGGTCCAGAGGCATAATTTTGCCATTTTTCTTCGAAAATGAGCAAGGAGTGGCCGTTACAGTCAATGGCGATCGTTATCGGGCCATGTTGAACGAATTATTGTTCACAAAAATTGAAGAGGAGGACAACATTTGGTTTCAACAGGACGTCGCTACGTGCCACACAGCCGAAGCTACACTCGATGTTTTGCGCCCTGTTTTTTAAGATCGCATTATCAGCCGCAGAGCTGATGTCGTTTGGCCACCTCGGAACTGCGATTTGACACCGTTGGATTATTATTTGTGGGGTGCCGTCAAAGATAAGTGTTACGCCGACAAGCCAGAGACAATTGACGCTTTAAAGGACAATATTCGTGAAGCCATTGGTGAAATACAGCTGCACACAATCGATAATGTGCTTAAAAATTGGACCGATCGTGTAGGCTACTGCATGGTCAGCCGAGGCAGCCATTTGAATGAAAATATTTTCCATTATTAACCGGAAGGATTCTACTTTCAAATAAAAAAAGAAATTTTAGAAAATATTCAGTAGTTTTTTATTTAAAACATTTTCAAAAAAAAAAAAGTTATTTGGCGGACCCTTTAGTTAACTATTCTACGATATAAAAGTGACATAAGAATTTCTCACATTTTTATGCAATTTAGGTACCCAGATTTGTACTTTTTTTTTTTGCAAAACTCCTTTATTGCACATCTGCGAATACCCTTAATATACATATGTATGTATGCTATGAAGACATATGTTAACAAGCCCTAGTTATTAATAATAAAAATATAATAAATAATGACATAAGAAAAGAGCGGAAAGACAAGGCAAATAAAGGGAAATGATTCAAGGAAAAAACAGGCACAAATGAGACACACATACAATAGCAGGATATCTCTAACAGGATAATATATGTACATATGTATGGAATGACAAGCAAAAAAGGTAAAAAAGTCAAATGACAAGAAGAGAAGAAAAAAATTAAAACAAACAAAATAAATTAAAAAGGTGGTCAAACAAACAGTACTTTGATCTACGACTTGTTCTCTCTCACTCTCTCTCCCTCCGTCTCTCTCTATCTTTATGTTCTTAAGGACCTAAAGTAAATATGTTTTGAAAAGGATATACTCACTTATAAAGTGCCAAAGATAAGTGTTATGCCGACAAGCCAGAGACAATTGACGCTTTAAAGGACAATATTCGTGAAGGCGTTGGTGAAATACAGCTCCACACAATCGATAATGTGTTTAAAAATTGGACCGATCGTGTAGGCTACTGCATGGCCAGCCGAGGCAGCCATTTTCCATTATTAATCGGAAGGATTGTACTTTCAAATAAAAAAAGAAATTTGAGAAAATATTCAGTAGTTTCGTTTTTAAAGCATTTTCAAAAAAAAAAATTATTTGGCGGACCCTTTACTACTTGATTGACATACATTTCCCGGTGTCCTCTATGCACCGACTCTCCAGTGCTAATGATTTATACCAAATGACCGTTTCTATGGCCTTCATAATTGGTCATTACAACCCTTCCGTTAGGATTACGACCTAGCTTCTCGCACCACTGATGTTGTGTGTGTTAATTTTATACATGAGTGGCTGGACCTACAGTTTAAGGTCGGTTTTGTACAACAGAATTTTGAGAAACTTTTCATTGCAATTTTATTTACTCTCAGAGTTTTAGTCAGAAATCTGCTGAGAGAGAGAGTCGACAAGGAAATATTTTTTTATACTTTCGTTTTGATGTCCGAACTGTGGTTTGAACCGAGGCCTCACGTTTAATAAGCCAACAGACTACCTACTAGAATACGGCGACTCGATAAGAGCCATTAATTGAAGTAGCTTAACGGATCCAAATGGTAATGTCATGTGATTACGCGTGGTGATACCATTTAACCTGATCTAATCAAAGTAGACTGGCGAATTTGTCTTTTAATAAAGCCAGAAAGGAAAGAAATTGAGCTCCATTGCTCAAATCTCCGTATCTCAGAATGAAATCTCAGTAAGCATCACGTTGAAGTCGCCGTAGTCTAGTAGGTAGTGTGTTGGCTTATTAGACGTACAAGCTAGGGTTCGAGGCTCAGGCTAGACATCGAAATAAAATACAAAAAGTATTTCTTCGGCGATTTCCTCTCAGCAAAATTCTGGCAAAAACTCTGAGAGTAAATGGAAAATTGCCGTGAAAAGTTTCTCAAAAATCTGTCGTTCGGAGTCGACATTTAAACCATAAGTCCCACCACTCAAGTATAAAATTAACACACACAACATAAGTGGTGTGAGAAACTAGTACGTTGTACAATGGGTCAATAAGACCTCCGGGTACTGTACTTGTCTTAATTGACAAGTACACGTCCTCTAACCTAGCCTAACCTAACCTAAGCAAAACGTTTCTCCGACCCAGGTGGAAATGTTTTGTGGTGGTTTCAATAACCTCTTCATTAATTATATTCTAAACTAACACAGCCTCTATTCGGCTCTAGAGGGCTAATAATTTGGTGCAGGAAGCTTAGCTGAAAATCCATTAAGCTAAACACCTTGCCTTTAATTTGCCTTGGCTTGAAGAATAATTGGTTGTAACGACTTTAAAAAAAATTGCCCCTTTTCTTACGTTGAATATTTGTAAGATGTGCCTGTTAAGTACTTATTCAATCAATCAACCGTTGAAGGAACCAAGTAAAGAAAAGATGCGGAAAAAATAAACGTTTTCACAAGGTCATTCAGATACCAAAAAAAAAACAAAAGTTATCGTTTAAAACCGATACATTGAAATCAATTTCATTTCGATACGCTTTAATAATAAAGAAACAAGACTTCAAAGCAAAAAAAAAACGTAACGTAAACGTTTTCAATCATGCAACAAAGCAAGCGATACTGGGGTTTTGATTCGTGTGTTTCGTTGGCTTAATGGGTTGGCTTGGCTTAATAAATTTCTTTGTTGAAAAACAAAATAAAAAAGAAACAAACCTTCTGGTAAAAAAACTTTTAAAAGAACTTAATTGATGCGAACCCATATAAAAAAAGGTGTCACTATAAACAACCGAAAAAAAACTCAACGCAAATAACAAATTTGAGAAGACCGCACAGGACGGTTACCATGGTGGTGGTACAACACTTTTGGTTTGAAACGTTTTTTTTCCTGTTTTATTTTGTTTGTGTTGTATGTGAACAAAAGATTGGAAATGAAATATACTCGGGGTAACGGATATGGACGAGTTACAAATTAACGCCATTGTGTTTATAATTTCCGAAGAAGAAAAAGAAATAAAAAATGAACTGAAAAGCTTGGGAATTTAAAGCGTTTTGTTTACGTAGAAAAAATATGAAGGAAATATTGATTCTGTTTCTTGTTAATATTTGCAGAAATAAATTAATGCCTTAGAGGATGGCCTTTTAATAAAGACGATAAACAAAGAAAACCGCTTTGAAGTTAACAAAAAAAGGTTTTAAGAAGTCACACCGCACCACACAACTACTCTTCTAAAGAATTAAAGAGTCCGCCAAATAACTTTTTTTTTTGAAAATGCTTTAAAAACGAAACTACTGAATATTTTCTCAAATTTCTTTTTTTATTTGAAAGTACAATCCTTCCGGTTAATAATGGAAAATAATTTCATTCAAATGGCTAGCACGGCTGGCCATGCAATAGCCTACACAATCGGTCCAATTTTTCAGCACATTATCGATTGTGTGCAGCAGTATTTCACCAATGGCTTCACGAATATTGTCCTTTAAAGCATCAATTGTCTCTGGCTTGTCGGCGTAACACCTATCTTTGACGGCACCCCACAAATAATAGTCCAACGGTGTCAAATCGCAGCTCCGAGGTGGCCAATCGACATCAGCTCTGCGGCTGATAATGCGATCTTCAAAAACAGGACGCAAAACATCGCGTGTAGCTTCGGCTGTGTGGCACGTAGCGCCGTCCTGTTGAAACCGAATGTTGCCAATATCCTCCTCTTCAATTTTTGTGAACAAAAATTCGTTCAACATATCATTGACTGTAACGGCCACTCCTTGCTCATTTTCGAAGAAAAATGGCCCAATTATGCCTCTGGAGCAAAATCCGCACCAAACAGTGACTCGTTTTGGGTGCGTCGGCTTTTCAATGTATGCGTGCGGGTCTTCTGTGCCCCAAATGCAACAATTTTGCTTGTTTACATATCCGCCAAGATTAAAATGAGCTTCATCTGAAAAGATGATTTTTCTGCCAAAATCGGCATCTTCTATAAGTCGATCGCAGGCCCACTTAGCGAAGCGAAAACGCATTGGATGGTCCATATTCGTTCAGCGGAAGGAAGAAAACTAATTATCTGTCAAATCAGGCATGAGCTAAGTGTTACCATTCACCATATAAGCACTAATTGAAAAAAAAACGTTAGCTGGCGGACCCGATACAAAAAAAAAAAAAAAAAAAAAAATCACTGTGCCAAATAAAATTGAAATTGAGTTCTGTAGACTTGGGCCATCCTCTCGACTTGCTTAACTTTTACTTTAAAACGCATAATTTGCCTCCAAAGAAAGTTTTTCTCCTAATTGAAATTCACAATTTCCAATTTCCTAACGTTCACCATTTAAACGTTTTGTTAACTACACACACTTTCACAACTAATTGCTACAATTATTGGCCCCTTAGCCAAATACTACTTATTGGTTGCCAACAAACGCACCCAATTGAACTGCCGCCATCACCAGCACCGCCACACCCACTCTGTTTGGCAGCTCTACTCGCATATAAATTTCATTAAAATAAATGCTTCGGCTAATTTCCTATACAAACTATGTTGCAACACACACACACACACAATATTTTGTTATCTTTGCCACTTGTGTGTGCTCCCTTCCTCACTCTCTCTCTCTCTCAATCCATATGTCCGTGTCACCATTTATTCAATGTGTGGCCTTTAATCGTGTTTAATAGTTGCGTCCATATTTGGGGTTTCAGGCGATTGTTTTAAATGAAAATGTCACAACCCGTTAAAGGGGGCAATGCTAACATTGCAAAAAACAGGCACTTGTGGCAATAAGGGACATGACATGGCATAGACCTACAATCACTGCTTATTCCTTCCGATTTTCTTCTCGAAGTATATGTTTTGTTGGTTCATTGATCTCATCATAGTATCTGATTAATATATTTGCTGCTGCTCTTATTCTGATCAAATGTTCTTGGAGCCACGGCCAGTCACGGACAATATCTGCATTGATTAATCCATTAATGCCCGAATTACTTTTTTTCTAACGGTTACCGTTTTGTTTTTTACACTCAATTTCCTCTCAGATCATAAAAACTAAGTCAACCTCTGCTGACAACTTAAGTTGCCACTGGGCACTAATGGGTTAATGTAAGACCCAAATTTTGTTGCTTCTTTCCATCTTCGTTTTTTTCGCATATTTCCTTCTTTGCGCCAGAAAGATTTTTGCCTTATCCGCAGAGTAATACCTCGCTTTCTTCCTCTTCTTTATGTTTTAGCTGAGACTCATGCCATTTTCCTCGCTTAGCTGAAATAGCTTACTCAGATCGCTCCATAACAATCTCAAGCCAACCTCATAGAAGCTAAATGATCCGATAGCAACCTAGCTCTCAGATAGTGTAGCTATTTCTTATCCCCTACGAACATACGAGTATTTCGATGGCGGAGCCTTCTACTTGTAAAATACTCACAAGTTGCTCCATGTATTCCGAACATTTTATTCTGGACGTAGACTCAACCGCTACTGTACGACAAACAGTTCTCGATCCATTCATATATCTGCAAGATTTTTGTTGCATTTCCCAGTTCGGTCCGGTGGACAGTTCAGATAGCAACTATCCGCCATTCATTCTGTTAGATCACGCTCTGATCTCTGCATTCCGTATGGTGTTCACAACCAATTCTCGTTGTTTTTATATTAGAGTTTGACAGTGCCCATTTCTACCCAAACAATATGAGATGACTACGGCATAGTAAAATATCAGGTCCTGAGATTAAGAAGAGTTTGATACTATTTCTCGTTTAAGCAGCTTCTATGGAAGTCATTAACCGTATGGCCAAGGTCAACTGCCTGGTAATATCAGCGAGGATAACGTAAATTACACTAAGTGTGCTTTTTGGAGTTTAAGCAGAAGTTTAGCTCACCTTGTTTGAACGTAATTTAACGTAATCCGTTACTGCCTAAGCTTGCAGATTCTCTATGGAGTTCCCAGTGTTGAAAAGTCACGTAAGTTCGAAGATTGTACCATATCTGGATCTGTCTTGATATCCTTAACCATAACTGCAGACCATATGAGTCGAAGTTTGCGCCTAAAATACGCTCAATATGACCACTCCATGAAAAAGCTTCCAATTACAGCACTATTTTTGAATATTTGTTGGGAATCATTCACAAGTCGTGACACACCATTTTCCCCACTCCCATCTATGGACATTCTGAAGCTATTCGAGAAGTTATAGTGTGATGTCACGTATCTTTATTCCGGAAGATTTCTAATTCCATCTGGATTCTTGAGAGACCGAGATTTAATCCGTGCCATTGTACAGTCGCTCATAAAGGTTGACTATTACTGGTTGCCTAGTCCATACAGAAGAAATTTAGCTGGAAGAGACGTAAAAAATATTTTAAAAAAAATATGACAAAATTGTCAATTTTGATGGCAAAATTGTTATTTTTATGGTAAAATTGCCATTTTTGATGACAAAATTGTCATATGGATGTCCAAATTGTCTTTTTTTATGACAAATTCGTTATTTTAGATGACAAAATTTTATTTTTGATGACAAAATCGTCATTTTCGATGGCAAAATTGCCATTTTTGATGATTAAATTCACATTTTTGGTGACAAAATTGTCATTTTTATGTTCAAATTGTCATTTTTTATAACAAATTCGTTATTTTAGATGACAAAATTTTTATTTTTGATGACAAAATTGTCATTTTGACGATAAAAATGCCATTTAAGGATAAATTGTCATTTTTTATGACAAATTCGTTATTTTAGATGACAAAATTTTTTTTGGTGACAAAATTGTCATTTTGACGATAAAAATGCCATTTAAGGATAAATTGTCATTTTTTATGACAAATTCGTTATTTTAGATGACAGAATTGTTATTTTTGATGACAAAATTGTAATTTTTGATGATAAAATTGCCATTTTTGATGACAAAATTATCATTTTAGATACAAAATTGTCTTTTTTGATGCTAAAAATGTGATTTTTAATGATAAATTGTCATTTTTATTGACAATGTTTTCATTTTCGATGACAAATTTGACTTTTTTGATACTAAAAATTACATTTTTAATGACAAACTGTTATTTTTGATGACAAATTTGTCATTTCTAAAGTGTAACACATATTACGGCCATTTTCTATTGCATTTACTGTTTTCAATATCGATTAGCGCTGCCGCATGTTTATAGAAACATATGTTCGTGTGTCTTTCTCCATATTATACTATTGCAGGTCCATAATGATGATGATGATGATGACGACGACAATTGTTAATTGAATTTTAGTCTAAAACCATAATGTTAAATTATAAAATGTTTCCATGTACCGACATACATAGACATACCTAAGTAAGCAGAGAGAGAGAGAGAGAGTGAGAGAGAGAGAAAGAGGGAGAGATAAACTAAAACGTTATCATTCTAAATGATTTGAACATTTTGTACAAAATATTGTCATGTACGTTGGGAGTCTTTGATTGTGCAGCCAAAAATTATATTTTAATTATGCAGACACATTCGAATTAATGTGAACGAACGGACATTAATTCGAAATCATTATTACCTGAAGCCAGTTATTTGTATCGGATAATAGAAAAAGAAAATTTTAAAATTTTTTTTATTAAAATTTTCAATGAAAATTTAAAATTTGAAATGACATTGGCTTTATGGCCGCAAAACAGGGTGATTTTTTTAAAGAGTTTAAGAAGACTGGAGTTCCAGAAATATTTTTTAATTTTAAATTTATAAGTTTAGAGAGCGTTGTTCTAGTGCTAGGCAAAATATCTACAGAAATGTCAACAGAGTTTGACATTCTTAGCTGTCAAACTATATCGTTAGTTCCTATGCAGCTAAAAAGAACACCCAGTAGATATGGAGAAAAGCAGGCAGTTGTATGATTCATAAGAAAGAATTTCAAAGGCGTTGATAAATTGATGGTGTTTTAAGCCTGTTGTGTTTCAGAAAATAAAAATAATTTGAATTCTTAAGGAGTGAATCATATTTTTTTTCTTCTTTTAGAATGATAAAGAAAGGTCATGTCTTTGGAAAAAGCCTAATAAAGGCATCACATGTTAATCTTTCTTTTCATGTTTTCACAGAACTTTACTTATTTGAAAGCCTCAAGTGTAAATTGAAATTTTATTTCCAAAAATGCTCTTTGTAATGGCAACCAACCACATTAAGAACCGTGTGTAACACATTTCCTACACAGTTATCCGCGTCATTAGCGCGTTATTATCTGTTTTATTTGATTAATACTGGCTGATGGCAGTCAGTCGTAATGCAGCAATAATTGTAAGCCAACGTCTTGTATGATAGCTGGCTTGCATTAAAGGAAATGAGTCTTTAAGTGGCATATTTTTTATTTCGGCGTATAAGTTTTCTAATAAAAAAAAATCCACAAGAATTTGTAATTCAAAACACTTTCAAAGGCACCCACTTTTGCTTTTTGAAAACCACATACATGTTGCGCATATGTACGTACATTTTGCAAGAATGAATGGTTGATGATGTTTCATGCCACAATATGTACGTACATACGTACATATGTGTGGCATTATTTAGAATTTTGTTGCAACACCTACACAACTTAGTAAAAGAAGCAGCAGCAGCAGCCGCAGTGTAGTATAAAATTAATTGCAAAATTTGCTACAATTATTTGGAAAAATATATGCCTGATATGCCTTATAAAGACTCGTGGAAAGAAATGATGAATTACGAGTACAATGACAGTGTAATTGTTTATAATTTTTTTCTGTTTTTTTTTGTTGTTTTTATTTCTTGGAAAATCAACGAATCATTTACTGGCCGCTGTAGAGAAGTGTACAAAGGCCATTTAAATAATATTTAAAATAAGAAACGTACACACACAGAAAACATGACACATGTATCGCTATATTAAACATAAATGTTCATGGGTATTATTTAATAAAACAGTGGGGGGCAAAAGTAGTCGTACTCTGCTTCAACAATAAGTAAATTTTAATGGCTTCTAATGCGAAAAATCCTTTCTTTGGGATTAGATAGACAGGTTAGAGCGGCTGTCTACCTAAGAGGCTAGACCCACTTAGGCCTTGTGCTCCACATTTCTGGGCTACTATTGTCCCTCTCTCTTTCTTAACACTAGACTGTCAATGCCAATCTCTAACAGATCAGTAAGATTATACTTCTCCTACTTCTGCCACATTACGCTACATGTTGAACAGGCATAGAATAGTGTTTTAATCTTCCTAGTCTCTAAAATTCCTGTATAGGTTAGGTTAGGTTAGCGTGGTAGCTTTAATTTACCAAAAAGCTTACTTGAGCACGCATAGCGGCCCGTTGTGATGCCCCAGGTGAACGCAGGCTCTGTACTGACCAAGTTCCTCCGATCCAATTAGGGGAAGGGCTGCACATTTTCAAAAAGTACGACTACCCCACGCTGGAAAACCTGCCAGAAAGTTTGATAAACGAGGCTATGTCCTTGATATCAATGGACGATAGCTCCGTCAAGCTGGCAAGGTTTGGATAGCCAAATAACCTATATCTGCACAACGCAAGTGATGGCCAATGGCAGAGGAAGTGGATGACAATCTCCTCCTCCTGGGCGGATCTGCATCCACGAGAGGATATTACGGCCAAGTCCAAGTAGCTGGTTGGTACGCCTTCTATCCATTGTGGGTCAAGTGAGCCTAGCGATGGAGCAGGACTCTTCATTGATCCAGGACCGGTTGGCATCCTGGGAGAATTTCCGTGCAATGGCCAGTTTGAACGAGGTAAGTGGCATTCCCAAGTTGATTGAGGAAGATTCCGGAAGTAGTTCGCCAGCTCTGGCCAGCTCATCATCCTGTATAAATCTTTATCGAAATGGTTAAATCTAACACATCTCACACGATTATACGATTGAGGAGACTTTCCGCACGCCTTTATTGTGACTTTGTTCAGATTTTCTACGCTATTTTGACCGTATCCAAAATCGTCATACGCGGCCTTTACAGAATCTAACGAATTGGAATGCCCCTTCTAAGAGCATACCTTAGTTGGGTCCTTAAAGGTACCGTTGTAGCTACGTCATAAACTTATCGGACATTCTGACAGCCCTCGTTATAGTTCTATAATGGAGTAAATTCCAATAAAATCATCTTGAGTGCCCAAGAATCCTTAGTCTCAGGTTCTCAAGTGCCGGATATTGACCGGGAAGATGTTCTGTGATCTAATCGCCTTCTTTCTCATTGCAGCTTCTGCAGAAGTCTTGATGAAGTATTTAGAGCCTATAGCCTTGTAGAGGCCAGAGGCCAGTGTCAGGATACAACTATTATTGTGACTTCTAGGTTCATAAGGTAGACTCTCATCGGGAAAAAGAAAAATTTTGTTCTACCGATATCCATATGGTTTCAGATCTGTGTGCACAAGCATACAAAGCTAGCAGGCGTGTGGACCCAGAGGCCAATTAGAGGATACAACTGTTATGAGATTTATACGTTCCAGAAACAAACAAATTTTGTTCCGCCAACAACCATATCGGCTCAGATCTGTGTGCACAAGAGGGCTTATCATGCCATCTTTTCTTTGCAAATCAGTGAGTGAATGGTGCTGGATTTGCACAGCGGAAGTCATTGTAGCCATTTTTTCAATGTCAGCTCCACCATCTAGGAGTTCCTAGAGTATTTGTCCTTTAAGGTCCCGTTTTAACTACGGCATTATCGTATCCGATATTCTGATAGCCATTCTGATAGTTTTATGAAGGAGTAGATTCTGACCAGATCACCTTAGGTGTCCAAAAATTCTTCGTCTCAGGTTCTCAAGTGCCGAATAATGGCGGGCAAAATATTCTGTGATATAATCGCCTTGTCATTACATCTTCTGCAAGTCTTGATGAACTATTTAGAACCTATAGCCTTGTGGACCCAGAGGCCATTGTCACGGTACAACTGTTATGTGATTTCTACGTTCCTAAGATAGACTCTCATCCGGAAACAAGCAAATTTTGTTCTGCCGATAACCATATCGTCTCAGATCTGCTCTGGTGCTGGATTTGTACAACGGAAGTATTTTTAGCCCATATTGGAATGCCTTAAAGGGTGTAGTTCCTATATTTATTGTGATACACTCAAACAGATCTCGAGCGATCTTCAAAATCAACTACCAAACTGCAATCTCGTAGAATACAGTTGGTTTGATTACAAAGTCGTACGGCCACAATACATTTTTGCAAAATCACAGTGATTTGGTTCCAGCGAATTGTGGCAATTAAATTCGTATTTATTTTATTTACTATCAGCTGCCTCGCGTCTCGGTCTTTTCTGATAGTCAGGCCGCGATAAGATCTCTATCGGGTTTCGTTAATTACTTTAGGATGGTTAGGGAATGTCGCCGCTGTCTCGACCTTCTTTCTGGGTCTCTGGGCACAGTAAAATTCCGGGAAACTGTAGGGCCGACGAGCTCGCCAGAGCTGGTGCGCTCCTTCCGGAATCCTCTTCAATTGAATTGGGTATGCCACTTGCCTCGGTCAAGTTGGACATTTCGCGGAAATGCTTTCGGGACGCCAACATATCCTGGGTCAATGAAGAGTCCTGCTCCACTGCTAGACTCATCTGGCCCTTGATGGATAGAAGGCGTACCAGCCAATTACTTGGTCTTGGTCGTGACCTCATCTCAACCACAGTGGCCATGCTTACAAGTCATTGCGTTATGGATAGACATGCGGAAAGACTTCTGCCGTGGATGCAGATCCGCTGAGGATGAGGAGACTTTCTTTGTCTGTGCCCGTCTCTTGCTAGGTGTAGATATAGGCTATTTGGCTCCCCATTTCTTTGATATCAAGGATATAGCTTCGTTCATCAAACTTTCTGGCTGGTTTTCCAGTGTAGGGTAGTCGTGCTTTTGATGTGCAGCCCTTGCGCTGACCAACTTCTTTCTCTTCGCTGATTTTGGTGGAACTTGGTTAAATAGTACAGGGACTGCGCCGCTATGCGTGCTCAAGTGAGCTTTGTGACATCAGAGCTACCACTCCGACCTGAACCTGAACCCGAAGCTGATGTCATCTCATACTGGTTTTTCAACTTGAGAGAGAGAGAGAATTCTGAACGCAAGCGCATTCAAGTGTTGGATGATTTGTATGTCGTGTTAAATTTTTGCTCTTTACTGTACGTATGACTACATAAATATATGCGTCGGTTGTGCCTTTTTATAAAACGGAAATATTTGTTTAACAACGTAACTCTTGTCATAATTTTTTATACAAAAAAAGAGAAGAAAAAAAATTAAATTTTTTATTTTTATTTGCAAGTTCTCTGCGAAGGATGCCTGTGTATATGGATCCACTAGAGTTCATAAAACATTGTGTGTTGAAATAACATGTGTTCAGAATTATTTTTTTTTTTTTAATAAATTTTTTTTTTTTTGTTGTAGTTCGTACAACGAACGACCTAATTAGACATCTTTATAGGTGTGTATTGTTTATACTTTTTCGTATATCGTACGTAATTTTATTTCTTTAAATTTTTTTTGTTGGGTTTTTGTTCTCTTTTTTAACTCCAAAAAATATTTTTTTTTTCATTTTGTGTTACAAGTTGTTATTAACGCCCGCTGAGCATACGATGACGACGACAACGATTGAATGAATTTTTTTTCGATTTTGCCAAACAAAGTCATGCTGGAAAACGTAAAAAATGGTCTAAAAGGCTAAACTGAAAAGACAGACGGACGTAGTGTTAACACTGTTTTTGTTCTTTTTTTTGTTTTCTAAACGAAATGAATGAAATGAATAAATTAATGAAAAATTGTTTAAATTTTTAAAAAAATATTTTTTGTTGTATACATATGTACATTGATTTTGGGTGGTACAAAAAACAAAAAAAAAAAACAAAAAGTTGTTCTCGAAAATTAAGACAAAAAATGTTAACAGGTCTCCAACTCAATATTTAGTCTTGACATACAAAAATTCTAAAACAAACTGTTGAAAGCAGAAATGGTGCTGAGGGTATTTCATAGCACAAGTTATGGGAAAATTATTTTCGATAGACAGTGATAGTCTAGTACTCTTCAACAGAACCTTCCATTTAGATCCTAGGCCTCAGTGTGTTTGCTTAAGCCCTTTGGGTAGTCAACCCCCCAACTTAAGTACCTACCATTGTCAGTAAACATTAGATTGCACTGAAGTCACCGTAGTCTAGTAGTTAGCGTGTTGGCTTATTAGACGTAAAGCCAGGGTTTGAGCCCCAGGTTAGACATCAAAACAAAATACAAAAAGTATTTCTTCGGCGACTTTCTCTCAGCAGATTTCTGGCAAAAACTCTGAGTAAATAAAATTGCCATGAAAAAGTTTCTCAAAAATCTGTCGTTCGGAGTCGACTTTAAACTGTAGGACCCGCCACTCATGTATAAAATTTAACACACACAACATAAGTGGTGTGAGAAACTATGTCGTAACCCTGACTGAAGGGGCGTAACGACCAATTATGTATGTGTACTAGATTGTACTGATAGGAGTTATTTTACCTAAGCGATCTACAAAGAAGATAGTGTACCAACAACATATAAAAAAAATTATTTCAACTGCATTCAAGGCCACACCGCATATCGAATATGCCCGTCCTTTTCTCACACGTAAGACATAACAAAGCTAGATTACCCGATTGACATTAAAACATGAAGTCTTTCAGCAAATATACCAGGAACCAGATCCGCATTTATAATTAAGAAATATATGAAGACTAAGACGTACATAATTATTCAATAACAAGACCTGCAATTTAGTCATCATTGGGATACACTTGACTACCTTCAAAGCTTTATTAAGTACTACAGTCGCCTTCAATGCACAGAAACACTAAAAACTTCCATTTGAAAGACCTATTAATGCTATTGTGTGTGGAGTATAACATCGTTCAAATGAATCCGCCTTGGACTATTTGGTGGAGCTCAGCCGATACGTTTAATTTTTAATGACTGTGTCATATAAACCCGGTTAAATTTGACTAGTAGCAAAGGTTATGTTGACTTAAAGGGCCGCTGAAGTTTACATGCATACATCTGTGCTTAAGACAACCCCACAAGAGAAGTTTGACGTGGGCAAATTGAACGATCTTGATGGCCAGTTCACATCATCTCCACGTGGGATGACCGTGCCCTCAAATCGCTCCAGCAGAATATCCAATGCGGCATGAGCTGTTTGGCACGTAGGGTTATGTTGGGTTTAAGGGCCGCTGAAGTTTATACGCATACATTTGCGACTTCAGAAAACCCCACAAGAAAAGTGTAACGGGGTTAAATGGAACGATATGGGTGGATAGTTCACATCACCTCCACTTGGGATGACCATGCCTTCAAATTGCTCGAGCAGAATATCCAATGCGACATGAGCTGTGTGACACGTAGCGCCTCCCTATTGTAACCACATGTTAGATTTACGTACTAAATAATTGAAACCTATGTAAAAAATGAACCGAAAATATACTGAACACAACAGAGTATTCAGGGAAAATCAAAAATACTTGACTACACGTATTTTTCTGGCAGCATACCTTGTATTTATTACCATACAGCAGAGGTATCAAAGTAATGTGACCAAATACTGCATTGTATAGAACTTACAACATAAAGTTTGCCTATAAACACTTTTTTCTGTTCTGTGGCCCTGGCGAACTACAGTCAAAGAAAAAAGTCTACATACACCACAGTATGTAGACATTTTTCCGCTGGTTTTTTTCAAATTGAAAAAGATGTTATAGCGTTGTTAATAGAATTTACAATTAAGAATAAGCGAATTTGAAAAAATATAACAAAGAAATTATAACGTAGAAATATAACATAGAATATTATCTTTGACTGTAGTTCGTCAGAGCAACAGACTATATACTCCGGTGATTCGGTTTTCTTAACACAGAATTTCCATATTTAACTTATACGATGTTCAGACAAGCACTTTTATTGAGCCAATATTCGAATATTTGATTACAATATTTTAAGTGTTCAAACATAATAATATACGCAGTTCAGCTGCTTATTCAACATACATTTGACAGCTGGTAAACAAAACAGCTGAGTGTTTCAACAACATTGTTTTTGTTTTGTTCGTTTTTTTTTTGTCGTTGTTGATATTTGAGTTGTCAAATATCAATAGAAAGTGTTAAGAAAATTGTAACATGCCCACTGAACGCACTTATGACAGTGCTGTATTTTAAGTTTTACTCAATATTATAACAATTTATAAATTTATTGAGCAATAATTAATTGACATTTTATATGAAATATTGAGCTCAATAATGGCGTTTATTGTGATTTACTCTAAATAAATGCATGTCTGAACATAGTATTAAAGCTATTCCTGTTCTGAATAAATATTCTTTGAGTCTGCAATGCCAGCTCAGAAGGTCGGTTACAATTCGTAGACTATTTTTGGATGGTCTTAAATCTCCTGCCACTATTATTAGAAACTATTTTGCTAGACTTTCTACATTATTGCAGCTCTTTTTGTAAACATGGGTGTTTTTTTTACTCGCTACGTAACAGCAAGGTGTACGTACTAGTACGTATGAATATGAATGAATGAATTTTAATGAAAAAAAAATTAAAAAAATTCTTTTAATGCTTGAAATGCATTAATTTTTAATTATTCTTCAGATAAAGCAAAAAAAATTAAAAAAAACACCAGCATTGCTGAAATTGAGTACATATAGGCGCCAAACCTGTTGAAAAATGGCTGAACAATTTCAATTGAAAAGAATTTTGATTCGTAATTAAATTTGAAAAAAAAAAATGTTTCAGTTTTTCTACGCATAAAAATATTGCAAAAAATTTTAAAAGAATTTTAAAATGATTTTTGGCTTCTAATTGAAAGTGATTGAAGAATTATGATTCTTTTAATAACAAAATTATGGACACGAATGAATGTGTTTCATGGAATGAATAGGCATTTAAAAGCCCCAGTAAATTAGGTTGTAGATGATAAAAGTTCCCTCTTTCTCTCTCCTGTAGGACGTAGTACAATGGGTCAGTTTGACTTCTGGGTCATTGGGACAAGTAGACGTCCACAAACCTAACCTAACCTAACTTAGATAAAATGGCTAACTAACTAACAATATTTACTGCGGCATTCTTATTAAAAATATGAAAGTACTCATGAACATTTTAGTTGATTTATACCCTTTAAAATATTTTCCCGGTTGATAGCCAAAGTAAATAAATAACAACGTTTATATTGTTATTAACATAAATAGCAAAAACAATCATTAATTATACAACCAAAGAAATAACAAAACTAGTAACTATTAGAGTACATAAGTAAAACCCTTTCCGTAATGATTAATAGTGTATCATTACTAAAGGGTCCGCCAAATAACTTTTTTTTTGAAAATGCTTTAAAAAAAACTACTGAATATTTTCTCAAATTTCTTTTTTTATTTGAAAGTACAATCCTTCCGGTTAATAATGGAAAATAATTTCATTCAAATGGCTGCCTCGGCTGGCCATGCAGTAGCCTAAACGATGGGTCCAATTTTTAAGCACATTATCGATTGTGTGCAGCTGTATTTCGACAATGACTTCACGAATATTGTCCTTTAAAGCGTCAATTGTCTCTGGCTTGTCGGCGTAACACTTATCTTTGCACCCCACAAGTAATAGTCCAACGGTGTCAAATCGCAGCTCCGAGGTGGCCAAACGACATCAGCTCTGCGGCTGATAATGCGATCTTCAAAAACAGGGCGCAAAACATTGAGTGTAGCATCGGCTGTGGCACGTAGCGCCGTCCTGTTGAAACCAAATGTTGCCAATATCCTCCTGTAAAATTTTTGTGAACAAAAATTCGTTCAACATGACCCGATAACGATCGCCATTGACTGTAACGGCCACTCCTTGCTCATTTTCGAAGAAAAATGGCCCAATTATGCCTCTGGACCAAAATCCGCACCAAACAGTGACTCGTTTTGGGTGCGTCAGCTTTTCAATGTATGCGTGCGGGTTTCCTGTGCCCCAAATGTAGTTTTTTTTTAAGCATTTTCAAAAAAAAAAAGTTATTTGGCGGACCCTTTACTACCCAGTACAAAATAAATATTCTTCTAACGATTTGGTTCGTTGATTTGTTAACAAACAATTAATATATTTTGTTGTAGTCGTTGTTGTTGCTGTTGATTTAGCAAAAAAAAACAAAACGAAACATTAATTAAATATAATTACATATAATTTAAAATGAATTATTAATTAATCATATACGAGTAGAGGACATGCATACGTATACATATTCAACAGAATCAAACAAAACCAAACAAAAAAAAACAGAAAACTTGAAACAAATTTCAGAATATTTATAGAATTTTTGCAAAAAAAAAAAACATGAAATAAATAAAATTAATTGAAATATCGTGACTAAAATCTTTTGTAGAAATATGTGTTTGAATTACTTTTGCCACCAAGCCCTAAGGAGAATAAGAAAAATCTTGAGGCCCAGTTTTAGTATGTGTTGTAATGGGTGATTTTTTTGGAAAATTTAAAAAAAAAACACTTAAAATTCAGAAAAATGCATGAAATCTTTATTTGAATTGATAGTACGGTCCGTATAATTTAATGTTTGAAGATTATTTCATGCAAATGTTGACCGCGACTGCGCCTCAAATGGTCCATCCGCTTAGTCCAATTTTGGCATACTCTTTCCAACATTTCGGCCGGTATCTCTCGAATAAATGCTTCAATATTGTCTTCCAATGCGTCAATTGAAGCGGGCTTGTTTGTATAGACATGAGCTTTAATATAGCCCCACAAAAAATAGTCTAAAGGCGTTAAATCGCACGATCTAGGCGGCCAATTGACCGGTCCCGAACGTGAAATAAAATGTTCACCGAACTCGCCTCTCAATAAGTCCATGTGGCATGTGACACCGCCTTGTTGAAACCACATGTCATGCTAGTCAAGCTCTTGCATTTTGGACAAAAAAAAGTTCGATATCATCTCACGGTAGCGCTCACCATTCACAGTTACATTACGATTCGCAGCATCTTTGAAGAAGTACGGTCCAATGATGCCACCAGCCCATAAACCGCACAAAACTGTGACTTTTTCTGGATGCATTGGTAGCTTTTGCAATGCTTCTGGCTGATCTTCACTCCAAAATCGACAATTCTGCTTATTTACGTATCCATTGAGCCAAAAATGAGCTTCGTCGCTGAACCGAATTTTTCGATAAAGAAATGGATCTTTGGCCAACTTTCCAAGAGCCCATTCATTCATTCATTCATTCGGCTTCAATTCTTGCACCAGCTGTATTTTGAAAGGCTTCACACCTAAATCCTTCCGCAAAATTTTCCACGTTGTTGAGTAATAGAGACCCAATTGCTGCGAACGGCGTCGAATCGATAATTGATGGTCATCATTAACACTGGCCGATACAGCTGCATATTTTCTTCAGTTCGCAATCTACGTAAGCGTGTTGGTGATTTAATGTCCCCAACAATGTAAATTTGGTGCGAAATTTAGTCACAATAGCCCGAATAGCAGCTTCGGTGGGTCGATGAAACTGACCACAAAATGGAAGTAGCGCGCGATGAACTTTCTTAACAGAGCCACGCATTTTGATAATAAAATTCAATGATTTGCAAGCGTTTGTTCGTTTGTAAGACGATTCATGGTTAAATTATAGACCAAATTGAAGATGTTTGACAGTGAAACAAAACACGAAACGTACGTGACCTGTTTAAGCCAGTGTTGCCAAAAAGTGTGTTCTGTGTTACTATTGGCCTGTGAATGTTGTAGTTCGAAGAGAACCGATTGATTGATAGTATTTACCACTTTGTTGGATGCTACGTTGTACAATACCACTATAACCTAGTAGGATCGTATTATTAGACCCAAGTGAGGTTCCTTTTGTTTTTCTTTAGGTTGTTCATTACGAGGTATGGTGATATCGCATTCAATCTCGTTTTCTCCGTCCAGTCAATGTCACATCCTTCAATGCTTCATGTGAAAGTCCTTAGGCAGAGGCACATTATCGAACCACATTAATCTCTTAATTTTATATCTTTCTGCCAGGAACTCCAGTGCAGTTTTTGGTGATTTTGGGAAGAAATTGTTGGTCCAATAAACTTTTGTTTTAATTTCTTTAAAAACCAATTTTTATTTCAATTTGTTTAAAGTGAATCTTAAATCTTATCACCAAATTCCGTAAACAAATCTATACGATACGCGTTATTGCGAGAAAGAGAACAACAACCAACCAGGAACAACCAACCAACCCACTGCATGCGAATGCAAATGAAATTCTATACGAAGACATCAACATCTGTGTTGATAAATCAAACGATTTACAAGAACATTTTTTTGTTTTTTTTTGTGGTTTTTTCTGCTGCAGAAATTATGAAATGAAAGAATTTTTTTTTAAAAGAATATGCATAATAAACGTTTTTGCATATTTAAACAATAACAAAAACAAAGTGGAGGAAAAATTCTTTAAACTGTCCAGTGACAGTTAAAACGAATAAATGAATGAATGAATGACTGACTGACTGAAGAAATAATAACGAAAACAAAAACAAAAAATATCACACACATAAAACATGCATGACAGCAAGACAACTGAATATTATTAAGGATTTTAACAGAAAAATGTATAACACCAGGCATAAACAATAGGGGGGTGCACTTCGAAGAAGGCAAAGAAATGATTGACATAAAATTATGAGAAAAAATTTAATTTTTATTTTTTTAACACACATTAAAGCTTCTATCGTTGCTGTAGGACAGGTTTTATTAGCTCGACTATGCTATTCAATTCCGTCTGAGCTGTTGCCAGCTTATGAATGACCTAGCTGTGCATACAACTGGTCTGGTTAGCATGGTACACAACCAATGCAGCACTCTTTGGTTATATACTCACAAGATTTTCCTACAGATCCTCTACATATCTTAATAACATCCTTCTATCTGCCTGTATAATAATATAAAGGGTGTTTTTATAGAGGTATAGAACTTTAAGTTGCAATAAAACAACGATGGATTATTCAATTGACATGAATTTTATTTATCCGAAAGATAATCTTGTGGCATTACATTTTAAATATGATTTCTGGCATATGACCGCCACGGCTGGCGCGGATGTAGTCCAATCTGGACGTCCAATTTTCGATGACTTTTTCCAACATTTGTGGCCGTATATCGGCAATAATACGGCGAATGTTGTCTTCCAAATGGTCAAGCGTTTGTGGCTTTACCGCATAGACCAATGACTTTACATAGCCCCACAGAAAGTAGTCTAGCGGTGTTAAATCACAAGATCTTGGAGGCCAATTCACAGGTCCAAAACGTGAAATTAGGCGGTCACCAAACGTGTCTTTCAATAAATCTATTGTGGCACGAGCTGTGTGACATGTTGCGCCGTCTTGTTGAAACCACATCTCCTGGACATCATGGTTATTCAATTCAGGAATGAAAAATTTAGTAATCATGGCTCTATACCGATCACCATTGACTGTAACGTTCTGGCCACCATCGTTTTTGAAAAAGTACGGACCAATGATTCCACCAGCCCATAAAGCGCACCAAACAGTCAGTTTTTCTCGATGTAACGGTGTTTCCACATACACTTGAGGATTACCTTCACGCCAAATGCGGCAGTTTTGTTTGTTGACGTAGCCATTCAACCAGAAGTGCGCTTCATCGCTAAACAAAATTCGCTTATGAAAATCGGGAACAACGGTAATCTCGTTTTGGGCCCATTCGACGAATCTACGCCTTACTTGATGATCGTTTGGCTTCAAATCTTGCACAAGTTGGATTTTGTAAGCACGCAAACCAAGATCCTTCCGCAAAATCTTCCATAAAGTGGATGGACACAGATCCAATTCCTGTGCTCGATGGCGGATGGACTCATTCGCGTCTTCCTCAATGCTACGCTCTACAGCAGCAATAGCTTCTTCTGTACGTACCGTACAGCGTCTCTGGGGATGCGAGTTATCAATAAGAGTAAACGTGGTGTGAAAACGTTTCATGGTTAATCGAATTAACTGCTCTGATGGACGATTTTGTCGACGATAAAATGGACGTAGTGCACGATACGTTTTCCGCACAGAACCATTATTTTCGAAATAAAATTGCACTATTTGTAAGCGTTGTTCAGGCGTGAGTCTACTCATGATGAATTGCCAAACCAAACTGAGAATAAATCACTTGACAGCTGTTAAATCGGTCGCCATCTTGAAAAGTAATGCCAACTTAAAGTTCTATACCTCTATAAAAAAACACCCTTTATAAGTCCACTATTATTCCCCCGGATACTTTAGCATGGTACACTACATACTGGTTAGCATGGTACACAACCAATGTAGCACTCTTTGGTTATATACTCACAAGATTTCCCTACAGATCTTCTACATATCTTAAAAGCATTCTTGGTTCTCCCTGTATAATAATATTTAAGTCCACTGCTTATTCCCGGATACTTTAACCCCACTTCCCGCGCTTAGTTTTACCGAATTCCAACAGAAAAATTGTTCTCTTCTCTTCTATTTCAAGTGCATACCCCTACTGCTTGCTGTACAACAACAAATATTCTTATCTTCTGTCAATTGATTAAATCAACTCAACTTTTGTGTGCTACAGTCAGTCAGTCGTCTGTCGTTAAGAGAAATAAAAACCTCCGCGAAAGTTATAAATCGCGTTGGGTGTATTAAAATTACAACACGTACGTACGTGTTTAATACTCATATTGTTGTTGTTGTTGTTATTGTTGTTGTTGTTATTGTTGTTGTTGTTATTGTTGTTGAAAAGTTGTTAAAAAGGCATAAAATTATAACAAAATAAAGAGAAGAAGAAAAAAAGGAGCATTAAACATTAACATTGGGTTCCTTAACATGTCACTACACAACGCTTTATGGAATACAGGGAAAAAACTTATTGAATTTATGACAACAACACAGAACAACAACGACAACAACAGCAACAACAACATCAGCAGCAACAATAACGAAATATTAAAAGTTGTATTGCATTTTAACAATTTGTATAAACACAGGATGATTTAAACAAAATAATTTAAATGAAATAAAATTTAAACGACGAGTGTTTAAAAAATCATAAAAAATTTATTAAGTTTTTTTGGAAGCTTTGGTCATAAACAAATTAAGACAAGGGTAACAACAATAATTTGTTGTGTTTAAGGCATTTTAATTGTGACATTAACAACAACAAACAATGAAATGTTTAATTGATAAGCCAGTTGCGTTATATTAATTAAGAAATTAATTGGAAATCGTAGAGGAAATGTACTTCAAATTTCATCAGAATTTTAAAATACAATGTGGAGGACTTTTATCCATGGAATGAGAAATCATTATAGCAGGTGATTTATTGCTCTTGTTTACAGGAAGACTACTATACCCTGAAACCCAACAGAAACAGATTCTATCACTTCTAAGTCCGCTTGACTGCCAAGAGGGAAAATCACGTATGAACCCTACCTAGCAGAAGTGAGAGCATCCTTCCAAACAATAAATATTTTACTTCCATAATTTGGCATTACAACCCTTTAGTTAGGATTACAACCTAGCTTCTCCTACCATTCATGTTGTGCTTGTTAATTTTCACCATGTGCGGAAATATTCACAGTTTAATGGCGACATCGAACACCAGACTTTTGAGCAGCTCTTCAAAGCATTTTGTCGGAAAACTGTTGAGAGAAAGTTACCGAAAAAATATAGTTTTTTTCCGTTTAGTTTGAGGTATCTAAACTAAGGTTTGAACCACAGGTTTGAACCAATACATCATCTTTAATACAATGGCCGCAGCAAATATCTCTCTCTCTCTCTTACAACCTTTTTGCAAGCAATGCCGCTTGTACGTTCCAACCGCAACGCTTCTTCACACAAGACTGACTGAATTATCACTGACTGCTGCCTGCTTTGTCCAGCCATTTTATAGTCACGCAATCAGTATGATGAACGTTCTCCATATGGAAGGTTCTTGCTCTCGCCTTCTATTGTTACTACATTATTGTTTCTGTACCTTGCTTACATTGTCCATGCCTTTTTGTCACATACATGTTATTGTTGGTACCAGGCGCAACCAGGTTCGTTGTATATATGTATGTGTGTACAGCTTTAGATAATCAACACGTTCATTGTATGCTTAGTGTTAGTGTGTATTTGTATCGTGTGGTCGTTTCGATTTGCGTAACAATATAGTGAACCTCCACTCCGGGATACTTACAAAAGGCCTCAGTATCAGGGCTACCATTCTTTTCCGTTCCCAGTTTGTTACAGTCTGTGATGGCAATTTCTTGTTTCACAAGGTCTCTTCTGAAATGAGTATTCTTAACTCAGAGATCAATAAAGCATCAGGAACTGTGTAATCGATGGTTTCATTCACAAGTTCTTTCCTTATCAGCAGAGAAAAGAGACTCAGATAGTCGAAATTACAGCTCCAGCCATGTTTCCAATAGTCCGATTACATCCAGTGTATTGCATTGCACTCCACACAGCGATTAACGTACAATTCAAGTGGAATCCAAAATATTTAGTGGTAGTGAGTACTCAAAATAAGAAATTTTGTGACGCAGAAATGAAGCCTCAGGAACTACTTCATCCTTTTGGAATTAGATTGACTCCAGTGACTTTTCGTCTAGTACAGGTACGGGAAAGGCGTTAGGCATGACTCGATAGAGTTCTTAGTTGCCTGACCTGCAGCGTTCTGGAAAAATAAGATTCGATTGGATCCTGGGCGTCAACACTATACCATACATGACTCCGCAGAGTTCTTTGTTGCCTGGCCTACAACATTTTCGAAAAATATGATACGATGAAATCTCCAGGGTCAACACTACACTCTACATAACTCCGTAGAATTCTTAGTAGCACGGCCTGCAGCATTTTCGAAAAATAAGTTACGATGAGATCTCTAGCGTCAACACTACACCCTGCATGACTCCGCAGAGTTCTTATTTGCCTGGCCTACAACATTTCCGAAAAATAAGATACGATGAAATCTTCAGGGTCAACACTACACCATACAAGACTCCGTAGAGTTTCTAGTTGCATGGCCTGCAGCGTTGTGGAAAAATAAGATCCGATTGGATTCCGGGCGTAAACACTACACCATACAAGACTCCGTAGAGTTTATAGTTGCCTGGTCTGCTGCGTTTTCGAAAAAAAGATCCGAATGGACTTCATCGTCAACATTACACCCTACATGACTCCGTAGAGTTCTTAGTAGCATGGTCTGAAGAATTTTCGAAAAATAAGATACGATAAAATCTCCAGGGTCAACACTGTACCATACATGACTCCGCAGAGCTCTTAGTAGCATGGCCTGTAGCATTTTCGAAAAATAAGAGACGATGAGATCTCTAGCGTCAGCACTACACTGAATTCGATGCCCCTGTGCCTATAAATAATTCTTCTAATTCACGTGCCCGCAAGAACAAAAATGTTGCTCGTCTTTTGTAATAATTTGCAATGAAAAGTTTTCATTCTGATGGACCGAACCATCGTAACCTTGAGTGTCTCCATTTTTTGTAAGGGAACATTATCAAGTATTTGCGTACCACGTTGTCTAGCCGATTCACCGGTAAACTCTGCTTATTCCTCTGGTTGAGCTGCCTTTCCAACCTAATAGTATTTTATGCGATCCTATACTCTTCTAGGCAATAACCTCTACTCATCAGTTCTTGCCGGGCAACCTAAAATTTTCGCCTGAAACGGTTGAGGAGAAAGAATCCGTGATGCTGATTTGAAGGGGCAACTGAAAATTTTCATCTGGATCGGTTGAGGATGTAATATCCCTGATGCTGATTGCTTAGACTGGGGCAAAGCTCCTCATGACATTATATCGAGCCGCCATGCGTGCTCAAGTAAGTTTTGATTTAGAAAAGCTGTTAGTCTTCCATTCCATTCTATCCCGAGGTCCACAACTCAACTCATTATTAGTAAGAAAAAGACAAACGTTTCTAAATACGTTTCACTTACGAAAAGACTTGACTATCACGCTTAGTGACGTCACATTAAATCATCCGCCACGTGCTTGTTTCCCAATATGGGCCCACGTAGGGCCCATTTTAATGTAAATTAATTAACATTTTCTTCCCTTAAAAAAAATTGACTTTCTTTTGTGGCCTAATAAATACAAAATTCTAATTGAAATTATTATTTGGACTTCTAAGCCAAACTTCTAAAGAATTTCATTAACCTTAACGAAATAAACTTCCGGAACGGCAATGCATACAAACAAACAGCAAAAAAAACCGCCAAATAAATACCACAAATTATAGACACGTTAACAAAAAGAAAACAAAAACTAATACTTTAATAACAGTTTTATTGACCAAAAATTATTAAATTATTGTTTAAAACCGCAGCTGTAAAAAAAACATAAAATCCTACACATTTGTCGACAAAAAATAACTCCACACTTTGCGGGCCAGTGTCAAGTTCAATTATGGAAATGACTATTGAACACCTGATGGTGGTTACAAAAAATAAAGAGACCCAAACAAACAAACAAATTTGGTACCTAAAACAACAACTACAAAAACAAGCAATACAGTGTGGTCAACTATACACATTAAAAAAAATCATAAAAAAAAATTGTTTTGTGGTAATTCACCGAAAAAATTTCGTTTGAAAAAAAAATTAAATTCAAAGTCGAAATTAATTTCGAAAATCTTGTAAATATTTCAATAATAGGAGAAGATAATAAGAGTGTCCTAAAAATAATAGCTGAACACTAAAAAATAAATAAAAAATATTTCTTTGTGGTAATACACTGAAAAAAATTTCATTTGAAAATCGAAATTAATTTCGAAAATCTTGTAAATATTTTAATAATAGGAGAAGACAATAAGAGTGTCCTAAAAATAATAGCTGAACACTTAAAAATAAATAAAAAAAATATTTTTTTGTGTTAATACACTGAAAAAAATTCATTTGATATTCGAAATTAATTTCGAAAATCTTGTAAATATTTTAATAATAGGAGAAGGCAATAAGAGTGTCTTAAAAATAATAGCTTTGCTATGCATACTAAAAAAATAAATAAAAAATATTTTTCTGTGGTAATACACTGAAAAAAATTTCGTTCGAGAATTTTTGAATTCGAAATTAATTTCGAAAATCTTGTAAATATTTTAATAATAGGAGAAGACAATAAGAGTGTCCTAAAAATAATAGCTTTGCTGTGCACACTAAAAAATAAATATAAAACATTTTTGTGGTAATACACTGAAAAAAAATTCATTTGAAATTCGAAATTAAAAAAGATAATAAGAGTATCCTAAAAATAATAGCTTTGCTATATGCACTCTAAAAAAATAAATAAATAATATTTTTGTGACAATACACTGAAAAAAATTTCATTTGAAATCCGAAATTAATTTCGAAAATCTTGAAAATATATTAATAAGAGGAAAAGATAATAAGAATGTCCTAAAAATAATAGCTGAACACTAAAAAAATAACTAAAAAAATATTTTTGTGGTAATACACTGAAAAAAATTCAATTGAAATTCGAAATTAAAAAAAGATAATACGAGTATCCTAAAAATAATGGCTTTGCTATGCACTCAAAAAAAAATAATAAAAAATATTTTTGTGAAAATACACTGAAAAAAATTTCATTTGAAAATTTTTGAATTCTAAATTAATTTCGAAAATCTTTTAAATATATTAATAATAGGAGAAGATAATAAGAGTGTCATAAAAACAATAGCTTTATTATGCACACTAAAAATACCAAATATATAAATGTTTTTGTGGTAATACACTGAAAAAAAATCTTTCTAAGAATTCAAAAAAAAATTTTTATTATTTCAAAATTAATTTCGAAAATGTTGTAAATATTGCAATAATACGAGAATTTACTAACAATGTTTTAAAAATAATTGCCAAACAATTTCTCTCAGTGTACTTTAACGAAAACACCTCTGTTTTTTATTCTAAATCACTTAAGTTTACAGGTGCTGACATTTGTTTGCGCGGTTGGAAAGCATATTTATTTTTAAGCCACTTAAAACACTTCAACGAGAGTTTTGAATTTCTATTTAAATATGTCAACCAAAAATAAAATTAAAAATCATTGAAATCTCTCAAACTATTAAATTACACTCTCCAGCCTATTAGCGCGCAATAGATGTGAAATTTTGTCAACCACTTCATTGTAATTCAACACCTGGTTAAGGTCAGCCATTCATCCATCCATCCATCCTATCCATTTGAATCTATCGTTCAAATAAAACTCAAATCAAGTGCTGTTTTTTTCTCTTTCAAGCCTAAAAAAAAGAATTTTATTACGCTTGACTGTAATAATAATACTCAACAAACCATTAAAACATGTTAATTGTTTAACAAACCATTTAAAAATAAAAGCTAAGAATCGTAAAAAGAGCAACAAAATAAAATAAAAACAGAAAAAGAAATAAAAAAGTAATGCGGCGCCTACTTATAACGCTTAATTTAAATAGCAGGCAGCAAGGCAGCAGGCATATTAAAAATACTCAGAAATACAAGACATTTTCAAATAAAACCACGCATTCAAGCATTCTCACGCATTTCATTAAAAAAGAAAAAAACAATGCTTGAGGCAACAGTTTTAAAAGCAATATTCAGTCACTCCACTCAGTCAGTTAACCACGGGTACTATTATTAGCCAGCTTTTAATGCATAATGTACGTACGTATCATAGTTTTTTGCGCAGGCGCAGCCACTACGCAATTCTTAAGAATTATAAAGGTGGGGAGCAGCATTTCGCTGGCATATTTACACACTCATTCATTTAGTTTGTTTGCCAAGGCATTAAGGATTGTTAAATAGGAATAGTAATGCCAAGAGGCTAGAATATGACTGAAGGGAATTCCAAGATAATAAATACAGGGTAAAAAAAAGTACCAAATTTTTTTTTAAAAAGTACTCAACAGATACATGACCACAACTTATGCAGAAATTGTTAACAGGAAGTCACAATAATTTCTCTGTAATCATGCCGACCTCCATGTACAGATGGTTCCTATCAATTTCAGTCAGAAAGCGAAATCCACCATACCGGTCAGAGCACTGGCTTCGTATTTGATGAAATCGTCTATGATCGTTGAGTGTTTTAGTCATCGTTGTGCGAAGAAAGTGCTGTGCTCTGCTAGGTCGAGAGTAGACCATTGAGCGCTGACTTTAGTGACCTCCTGGCCTGGGCTTTGGTGACAAATTTCTTGAGCGTTTCGTTATTGAAAGGCATTATCCGATGGGATTACGTAACTAGAAGTCAGATCGAGAGTAGACCGTTGAGTGCTGGTGTATATAAAATAGAGTTTCGTCATCTCCTTGCCTAGGCTTTTGAGACAAATTTCTTGAGCGTCTCGTTACTGAAAGGCATTACCCGATTTGATTACGTAAACACAAGTCAGGTCGAGAGTAGACCATTGAGTGCCGGCGTATATAAAATAGACTTTCGTCACCTCCTTACCTAGGCTTTTGAGTAAAATTTCTTGAGCGTTTCGTTAATGGAAGGCTTTAGCCGACTGCAATGTATACGCTATATTAGGCTGCAATCATTTAGCCTGACCACCCTTCAAGTATTTTACGGGCTTAACGCCTGGATTTGAAATGCCAATTGATTGGATTTTTGTGTTGCACAGTTAACCTGTGCTTCGAAGATCTTCCAATTGTGACTTAATGACCTCTTGCCAGCTTCAAAAAAACCGAGTTTGGTAGGATAGAACCTGGTTTTTAAGAACCAGGCAAAAAAATCAAAGCAAAGTCAGCTACCAGTGACCTACAAGCCGCATTCCAAACCGATTAATGATAACTAGCACTACTACACTCCATAGTATTTCACAGCCAAAAGCCAAAGGTGTGGAATTTACGAAATCCTTTTCCTCTTACATATTGCCGAACATAAGCGTTTGTTTTTTATGCCTACTGCCAGCTTCTAAAAACTACCTCTCTGCTAGAAACAGAGGAAGACCACTAGCCGCTCAGTACAGAGCCTTCTGAATTTTGGAGTTACGAACAGACTAAACCACTGACTCTCACGTCACACAGGACCCTTTGACGGACACTGACATCTATAGACGTCATAACAAGGGTTTCTGGGGGGACATGACGTGTATACCCGTCATAAATTGTTTATCTTGCCAAATAACGGAGATACAGCAAGTGTCCCACGGAAAGGCCTCCTAAAATTTTGGTCTCCGTCAAAGGGTTAATATCCATTTGGCAGTAATTTAAGCTATTAGTCAGACCCCTATGACATGAATGTCCCTGCCTGTAGTGACAGAATCACTGTCGTCAGTTTGGCTTAAACTCTGGCATTATCACAATGTCGCCGTAGTCTAGTAGGAAGTGTGTTGACTTATTAGACGTGAGGCCACGGTTCAACCCCCAGGTCAGACGCCTCCAACAAAACGAAAAATGAAAAATATTCCTCTCGGCGACTTCCTCTCAGCAGATTTCTGGCTAAAACTCGGAGAATATAATGAAATTTCTACAAAATTTGTCGTTTGGAGTCGACTTTGAACTGTAGGTCCCTCCACTCATATATAAAATTAACGCCCGCAACATAAGTGCTGTGAGAAACTACGTCATAATCCTGATGGAAAGATTGTGGTGACCAATTCTGCAAGTGTATGTGTATTACCATCTATTCGAAAAGGTTTTTAAAAAAGGAATGAAAGCTTGGGGTCGTACTAGTGGCACTGAGGTAGTATGCTGCCTTTTAGACCCGAGCGATGAATTCAAGACTATGCTTTGTCATCAAAAAAAGGGGAAAAAATATTTTTTTCCAGCACTTATCGCAGGCAAAGGTTCTGAGCCCTAAATCTTTCAAATCTATCGCCCAGAGTCGACTTTAAACTGTAGGTATAACCATGCAGGCTACACGAGTAGTGTGAGAAGCTAGGTCTGAATCAGAGATCAGCTTTTTCGCTACTCATACGTACTCATGAAATTTTGAGTATGAGTGAGTCAATAGTATTGAAATCCAACTACTCTGATTCATTCGTACTCAGTACAACATTGCTTTATGAATACAAGTTGCAATGAGTATGACTACAACGTTGACATCAAACTCATAACATTCGAACTATGTTTGATTCATACGCCTACTCATTCAGATTCATAAATTTAGAAAAATACTTCTTATAATACTCATAAATGATTCGAGTGATTCGAATCATTCAACAAAATTTACAGTCTTAGCTGTTGTTGCATTTACGAAGAAATAAGGAAGACACATAAATAAAAAAGACAAAGACAGCAAGCAGAGCAAACACACAACCTTCTTGTGAGTATTGTAGTGTTCGTACGCGAATCATACTTATTTTGTGATTCGTGTATACGATGAGTTATGGAGAGTCGAAATCAATAACATCATGCGTATTGTTAAGTATGAGTACCATGAGTATTTCAAATTTTGAGTATGAGTAGTATGAGTATGACATTAAAATAAGTATAAATGCGTATAAGTATCAGAAATTATAAGTATGATTCGAATATACTCATCATATTGAATACTCATTGGTGACCTCTGGTCTGAATCCTAACTAAGGCTTTGTAATGGCTAATAACGTATATCTGTACGTATTGAAGATGATTTCAAGCATTGTTGGAAAAAATCTAAAGAGCTGAAGTGGGATTATGTTGAGGAATAAAGAAGGTTTTTCAAATTTCTGTTGATTTCTTAGTAATTATAATAATAATAATTTTGGGGTCGCATTGTTTTCTGAGGGTTGTACCAAATTTTTTGCCTCTCTTTTTAGGTTTTGTATCACAGTATTACTACAGAAACTGGTAAATAAATTTGGAATATTTTTGTTGCTTTTAAACAAATTTTGTTTTTCAACACCCATTCATTATGTATGCCACGCACATTTTTAACACCTTTCGGAAGATTTGGAATAAAGTGGTCTAATTTGGCTTATTATTGTGGTTGCTTTGAGTAGCCAGTAAGTCTAAAAAAAAGAGACTGAATTTGTAATGATTTCCAGAGAATTGTTATCAAAAAAAAAAAAAAAAAAAACGAAGCGATTATTTATGGAAATTTAATTAGAAAATTATGAATAAAATATTGACAAAGATTAATGGCGGGGGGGGGGGGGGTACTTTGAATAAAAATATAATCGAATGGATTAAAAACAACAAAAAAATGATATTAGAAAAATATGATTTAAAATATTAAAAACGTGATCATAATAAATCTAAAATAAAACGTGTTTAGTGTGATAAACAAAAGTTTTATTAAAAATAATGGCAAATAAATTAAAATAAGACAAAAAATAAATTTTTTTATTTTAATTATTGCAGATAAACAATGAATCTTAAAGCCAAAGCATATAAACTTAAATTTAGTTTTATAGGAAAGAAAAAATATGGAGCAATTAATTTAAAAAAATTTATATTGTTAAACAAATAAATTTATTTCCTATAAAAAAAAATATTTTTTTATTTTTTGCTTACCTTGTCTATATAAACGGAGGAAAAAAATTCCCTGCAAAAAAAAATTAAAAATATTTAAAAAAATAAATAAAATAAAAAAATATTAAATCAATAGCATATCAATTATTTCAGTAAAAATATGAAATATAAAATAAAATTTTAAATAAAAATGTATTTCTACATATTATAAAAAAAATATGTTCAAAAAAATGTTAAAAAAAATCTTTAAAAAAAAGTTCTGAAAAACAAATTTTTTTCCATGAAATATTTGGCTTTTTTTAAAGCCTTGGCCAAAAGGCAAAAAAAGGCGTATTTTAAAAACAACCAATACTTACAACAATAATAGAAAAAATATACAGAAAATAAAATCATAATACATAATACAATATGTTATATTTTTATGCGGCGTTAGTTGAGCCATAAATCATCACAAACAAAAATATGCGTTTCTTTTTATACAAGCGCAGGCAAAAAATTGTTTAAATAACCCAGCAAACCATTTGAAAACGGGCTTGTAACCAAGGGACATAAAATTTAAGTTCTCAAACAAAAAATAAAAAATAAAGCAAAGACAAAAAACATATTTTAATCCTGGCTTAAAAACTTATGTATCAATCAGCTGCTTTTATACCCAAAAATCGAATTAAAAAGAAATCGAATTAAAGAACACAGAACATAGTCTCCGATATGAAATTTAATTTGATTTCCAGATGTGCAATCGGATTCGAATTATTTTCTAATACAGCATATCCAAATTCACGTGGTCCTGTCAAAGACTGATCTAAGATATGTGTGTCTGAGAAGCAAAGACAAAAACCATCTTATAACCCCGACTTACAACCCTAAGTCAAAATCATATCATACGGAACATAGTCTCCGAAATGAAATTTATTTTGATTTCCATATGTGCAATCGGATTCGAATTATATTCTGGTCGGAGTGGTAGCTCTGATATCACAAAGCTCACTTGAGTATGCATAGCGGGCCGTTGTGATGCCACGGGTGGTTATATTTTGGTACAGCATATCCCAATGTCTTGTGGTCTTTCTTTCTATTTAGCTATGTCCTATGAAAGACATCTTCTTATGAACATCTTCTTATGAATGTCTGAGAGCATTTCCAATGCGAAACCACCTTCCTCTACGAACCCTGAATTCAAGTGAATAAAAACACGGCGATTACCACACAGAGACCCAATATGGTCAGCCTATTTCAAGGTACCATTCCTTATCTTCCTCATTATCGTATCATTAGGAGCCAGAATAAAACCATCAACAAAGAAGATCTCTTATGCAAAGTCTGTCTCTGCTCTTAGGTATGGTATAACGACAAACTAAAATTACAAAAATCTCTAACAATGGCTGCCCATCAGACAATTTCCCAGGTGGAGAAACAAGTCACTGCAATATCAGGGAGAGAAAGTCGTTGGCACCACCCTAAAGACAGTTAAATACGAGAAGGCTAATAGCATTAATCAAGGTTCCTGATTGACAATATTTCGGCTTTCCAGGAAGAGTTGGCTCCAAATGTTAACATTACACAAATGAAGTTGCTGGATATGGTGTTTCCTTGGGCATACCATATACCCTTAGGAATACTCCTCAGAGTTCTGCTTCAGGGACTACATGCGGTGGTAAAGTGGCTGGTGGCATGGAATTTTTGGAGGGTATTTGAAGATAGTTTTGCTACGATAGGGCAATTTGGATATGCCAGGATTTTGCGGGTTTCCCATATGGGCACTCGGACCCTGATTGCGATTTTCACAGACTATATGGTCAGGGTATGTGACTTCGACAAGCAGCCCAATATTGTTTTTCCAGACAGGACTCAGTTCTGTCTTTATGAATGGCCCAAAGATAGAGGCAGTTAAGAGGGAGTCTACTTTTGGGGATGGCATGAAGCTATCCCAAAGGCTCCCTGATGAGTACAAAGTATTTCATGCTGTGGTGTTTACGACCATCAAGGCTCCATGATGAGTACATAGTATTTCATGCTGTGGTGTTTATGGCCATCAAGGCTCCCTGATGAGTCCATAGTATTTCATGCTGTGGTGTTTATGGCCATCAAGGCTCCCTGATGAGTACATAGTATTTCATGCTTTAGGGTTTACGACCAATAAGGCTCCCTGATGAGTACGGAGTATTTCATGCTGTGGTGTTTACGATCATCAAGGCAAGTAAGCTAGTGCGCATAATAGACTGAGCTGTAGGATGTAATGGTTTTTTATATATTTAATCAATCTATGTTCAAGGCACTGATTGGGTTTTATATTAGCTTAAGATTGGTTTCAGTCTGTAGAAGGATTTTCAAGACACTTCTGGAATGGTATAAGCTTGTATTGGGTTGGGTTACGGGACAACGTGATGAACCTTAAGAAAATAGTATTTGCAAGAATCTCTAACCTGCAGTTCCTGTTAAGATATAAAAACAATTTTTATAACGGGTGATTTTTAGCTATTATCTTTTTGGCAACACTGGTTTAAACAGCTCACGCACGTGTTTTGTTTCACTGTCAAACATCTTTAGTTTGGCCGATAATTTAACCATGAATCTTCTTGCAAACGAACAACGCTTGCAAATCATTGAATTTTATTATCAAAATGTTAAGAAAGTTCATCGCTTGCTTCTTCCATTTTATAGTCAGTTTAATCGACCCACTGAAGCGGCTCGGGCTATTGTGACTAAATTTCGTACCTAATTTACATTGTTGGACATTAAACCACCAACACGCTTACGTGGAGTGCGAACTGAAGAAAATGCGCAGCTGTATCGGCCAGTGTTAATGATGACCATCAATTATCGATTCGTCGCCGTTGGCAGCAATTGGGCCTCTGTTACTCAACAACGTGGAAAATATTGCAGAAGGATTTAGGTGTGAAGCCTTTCAAAATACAGCTGGTGCAAGAATTGAAGCCGAACGACCTACCGCAACGCAGAATTTTTGGTGAATGGGCTCTTGGAAAGTTGGCCACTTCTTTATCGAAAAATTGTGTTCAGCGACGAAGCTTATTTTTGGCTCAATGGATACGTAAATAAGTAGAATTGTCGATTTTGGAGTGAAGATCAGTCCGAAGCATTGCAAAAGCTACCAATGCATCCAGAAAAAGTCACAGTTTGGTGCGGTTTATAGGCTGGTGGCATCATTGGACCGTACTTCTTCAAAGATGCTGCGAATCGTAACGTATCTGTGAATGGTGAGCGCTACCGTGAGATGTTATCCAACTTTTTTTGCCCAAAATGCAAGAGCTTGACTTGCATGACATGTGGTTTCAACAAGACGGTGCCACATGCCACACAGCACGCGTAACAATGGACTTATTGAGAGGCGAGTTCGGTGAACATTTTATTTCACGTTCGGGACCGGTCAATTGGCCGCATAGATCATGCGATTTAACGCCTTTAGACTATTTTTTGTGGGGCTATGTTAAAGCTCATGTCTATACAGACAAGCCGGCTTCAATTGACGCATTGGAAGACAACATTGAAGCATTTATTGGTGAGATACCGGCCGAAATGTTGGAAAGAGTATGCCAAAATTGGACTAAGCGGATGGACCATTTGAGGCGCAGTCGCGGTCAACATTTACATGAAATAATCTTCAAACATTAAATTATATGGACCGTACTATCGATTCAAATAAAAATTTCATGCAGTTTTTTGAATTCTATGTATTTTTTTTTTTTGAAAAATTTTCCTATAGCTCTTATTTACTACCATTACTACTTAAGACTTGAAACTTGTCCATGCTAAGCTAAAACAAAAACCCTTATTTAAAAACTATTCCTTTATTAAAATTATTACTTTTTTAAAATGGTTTGCTGGTCTCACAGAATTTACACAGTAATTCACTCATATACAACTTGCGGAAAACATCTCTTTCATATTTTTCTCGTCCAATTTTTTTTTTCTGGTTTTATTTAAAACTATAGCAGCAAATGCTACTATTATAACAAATAAAAAATAACAACAACAACAACAAAGAAACTAATAAATATTGTTGGAGAGTTTTTTTTACATCGCATTTTCACTGTGTAATAAAAATTCAATACAATGTAAGCAAAGAGAGAAGAGAGCAGACAGAGATGGCTACAGTAGCTTGATGGTTGCCAACCATAAGCCCAGCTACTCGTGTATAGAAATTGTTTAATTTATTACTGCAGAGTCTATACAAATAATTAGAAAATAATTTAAAAAACAAAAAAAGAAAAATAAAAAACTGCCGGCTATGGATGAAATTAAAGTGAGAAATAAAGATCTATTCAATGTATTTATTATTTTTTTGTATATTGTTGTTGTTGTTATTGTATTTATTATTCATATTTTCATTGTGAATATTATCTAAACATAGTTGTTGTTGTTGTTGTTGTAAACATTGTTAAAATAATAAATAATATTTCAATTAAAAAAATATTATTCTTTCTCTATTTTATTTCATCATCGTTATTTTATTTTGTTTTTCTATTTTTAGGTGAGTAAAAGAAGAAAAAAAAACCCATGGAAGTGACACAAAAAATTAAAAAAATCTCAAATTTAAATCAGGCAAGTAGTGGAAAATAAAATTTTATATGAATACGCTGCTTAGTAGAGATATGAACCAAAAAATGGAAAGTATCGTACAAATTTTGACAAAACACCAACAGTTGTCTGAAGGACCATTTGGCCGTCAAAAGCACATCTAATTTTTTTTGCTCTCTACTGTAGTCTCATTACTACAGTTTTCCCAGCTATGCTGGTGATTGTTTTGTTCTACAATCATCGCTTCTGCGATGACAGAGTTCCTTTCTGCGGTTACCTAAAAATCATGCTGTATTTGGATTCTTGTATTTGGTTTATTAGTGAGAAACTATGCTCGTTGAATTCTTCTCTTACCAATTGCTAGCGCTGCCTGTTCTCTCTCTGGTGTTGGATTATCAGAAGGTTCTTTTTCTTCAGGCGTATTCGAATCTGAATTGCTTGGGTAGTTATTATTATTATCAGTTGCTTTGTGTCCTACTTTAGCAGTTCAACTGCTTCAGCAGATGACACTCAATTGTCTACCGATAAAACTGGGAAGACAAGACAGATACAATTCTTTTCACCAGGAGATACAAAGCCCGATCTTCACCCTCCCTGGTATAAATGGAACTAGGCTCACGCTGAGTCCCGAAGTCAAATACCTGGGCCTGATCCTCGATCCCAAACTCAACTGGAGGGCCAATCTGGCTGCTAGGGCGCGAAAGGCGGCCTGTGCCGCTTACTGCTGCAACAGGGCAGTTGGATCCAGATGGGGTCTCGGTCCAAGGGTCATGCGCTGGATCTATTCTGCGGTCATCGAGCCCAACCTACTATATGGTGTTACCTTCTGGTGGACTGCTCTGGACCATGTCAGACTCCTGGACAGAGTCAGAAGGTCTGCAGCTATTCGCATCACTGGTGCTCTAAACACCACCCCCACAAAAGCTTTGTTCGCAATGCTCAACTGGCTCCCTTCTGAGCTCCTCGCTAAGCAGGTGGCTAAGTTCGCGGTGACTAGACTCAATGCCCTGTCTCGTTGGCGTGGCCACATTTGATGTTGATTATCTTCCTGTGGAATACTGTTTTGATAGGGGTTTCGACTTCCTGATCCCGAGCAGAAGTGCCTGGACCCGTGACTCGACCGTTCCACCCGAACTCCTGGATATCTACACCGACGGCTCCAGACTCGATAACGGGGTGGGCAGTAGAGTATACTCTGGGAAATTGGACCTGAACATCTCACTCCGGTTGCCGGACTACTGCAGCGTGTTCCAGGCGGAGGTAATGGCCGTCTGCCACGCCGCACAGTGGGTCCTTGCCTATGGTGTTCCTGTCCCTTTCACCCGTATCTCGATCTACTGCGATAACCAGGCTGCGATAAAGTCTCCGTCGAACGTTGCGGATAATTAAAGGATCGTCAGAGAATGTCGCCGCTGCCTCAATCTACTTCCTGGGCGCCTCGGCGTCACACTTGTCTGGGTTCCCGGACACTGCGATATTCCGGGAAACTGCAGGGCCGACGAGCTGGCCACGGCTGGCGCACTACTTCCGGAATCTTCCTCAATCAACTTGGGAATGCCACTTACCTCGTTTAAACCGGCCATTGCGCGGAAATTCTCCCGGGATGCCAACCGGTCCTGGATCAATGAGGAGTCCTGCTCCATCGCTTGGCCCACAATGGATAGAAGGCGTACCAACCAGCTACTTGGACTTGGCCGTAATATCATCTCCATCACAGTGGCCATGCTTACAGGCCACTGTGTTATGGGTAGACACGCGGAAAGAATGCGACTCCCATTTAACGACTTCTGCCGTAGATGCAGATCCGTCGAGGAGGAGGAGACTGTCATTCACTTCCTTTGCCAATGCCCATCCCTTGTGGGATGCAGATATAGGTTATTTGGCTCTCCGACCCTTGTCAGCTTGACGGAGCTATCGTCCATTCATATCAAGGATTTAGCCTCGTTTATCATACTTTCTGGCTGGTTTTCCAGCGTGGGGTCGACGTGCTTTTTGAAAATGTGCAGCCCTTGCGTTGACCAACTTCCCCCTCCTTGGATCGGAGGAACTTGGTCAGTACAGAGGCTGCGTTCACCTCTGGTATCACAACGGGGCGCTATGCGTGCTCAAGTGAGCTTTTTGGTAAATTAAAAGTACCACGCTAACCTAACCTAGCCTAAGATAGTAGGGCACCAATAGAAAACCTATTAAGTTGCCAATGATTGCTTGCCGTAATTTATACAACTCCTCTCGACTGGAGAGAGGCTTTTGATCAGGCGCAGTTTACGGGTACTCTCTCTCTCTGTCTCTCTCTCTCTCTCTGACATAGGGATCTCAATCTGACCACAGGGATTGGAACAGCTGCAGATCTTTTTCTCGCTATTTCGAGTCCATTTCTTTTGGATAATTAAAGCACTCCTCGATCATAAGCGACAGCACATGCTGCTATAGACCGATTGACAGTCTTTCATCATTATATGGCCATATGTTCCCGAGATCCTTGTATTAGGTCCAATTACTATTGCCCTAACTGGGACATACAGTTTAAAGTCGACTCCGAACGACAGATTTTTGAGAAACTTTTTCATGGCAATTTTATTTTACTCTCAGAGTTTTTGCCAGAAATCTGCTGAGAGGAAGTCGCCGAAGAAATACTTTTTTTATTTTGTCTTTGATATCTGGCCTGTGTCTCGAACCCTGGCTTTACGTCTAATAAGCCAACACACTACCTACTAGACTACGGCATATTATCGGATTGCTGTTTCGTATAACTCAGATAGCATCCGTCAAGATCGCTTGAAAATTTAATCGTTTCGACTAATATTGATAACCAATTGATGAGGTAAGATTACCAGCACGCAACAGCTGTAACTGAAAATCTTTTAAAGAACCTTAAGTCACTGGTATAACTGGAACTACTACTCTCATCTCTTTAAGAATATAAAAATTAATTTAAAAAACATTTTTAAATGGAAAAAAATATAAACATTTAATGCCTTCTCCTTTTAATCTTTGCTCCTAAATCTACCACCACCTTTTGTTTGTAGTTTTAAAATCATTTTTTTAAATTGGCTTTTAAGAAAAGTTTTGCAACACTTTAACGCCTACCAATAAAGCACGTGCTGCTTACAAGTCTTTTTGCCAATTTGCTGTTCCAAAATACACAAAAAATTGAAACTCCTCTTAAAAGTTGATGCAATCTTTGGCATTACGAAGCAATTTATTCATATTTTTCTTCAGCATTTTTTTTCGTTTTTTTTTTTTGTAAAGCAGGCTTTAAGTACATTTTTGCATGTTTCTGGCTCACTTCGTTAGAGGAAAAAAAAACAATAAAAACAATGTACAGAGAATACATATTTAAAGCAGCATTAAAAATCATATAAAAAGTTAGGTAGGTAGGCAGGTAAAGGTAGACAGGCATACACGTCAGCAACGCTTTAAGCATTAGAGCCAACAAATCTATCACAAAAAAAGCAAAAAAAGAAGAAAAAAACGAATGGTTTTACATTTTAGCCAAGATTTTCGCCAAGTTTTTTTTACACAATTTGTTGGCGTTTTTTTGTTTTTTTTTTTTTGCTCTTCTTACAAGAGGAAGTTCATTCTGTGCCTTCTATATGCATGAACTGCAGAGTTCCTATTCAAATATTTAAATATTGCCAGCGCGCATTATTCTAGGGAAGCTGTCAGTGCCAGTGTTTTCGATAATCGTTGTTTTTTTCTTTCTTGTACTTCTAGGGATGGGTACTTCCTGTGCACCATCATCCTCCTCATCATGCTGATGCAGTTAATGCTGTTGAATTCCATTTAATTTTTATTTGCATTCAATTGAATGACTTCTAAAGGTGCAAGAATTTTTGGCCCAAAAGTAAAAAAAGACTATTTTTTCTGTGTCTGTTAACATATCAGAGAAGAATGCAGCAACTTGCAACATCAGCACAAGTGGCAACTATTTTAGGGGACGTTTTAATATAATAGGCTTTTAATAAGTTCTTAAGGGTGTTGTCCCCTAAAATTAATCTTCCTTTAATCTGGACCCCTTTATCACAGAAGCCAAATCGTTCTCTTCTTGCCTGGAAGATAAATGATTACGTCGGATTTCGGCCTGCCGCAACACATCTTTCCAGGCGCCTCTGCTTCGTGCGCGCCTACGGCAGTTGGTCACACCAATCGATGACAGGGCTTCCTCGACTTGGTCCTTGATCCAACGGATGCAAGGTCGTCCTCTTCGCCGACTTCCGCAGATTATCGCATCAAATACCCGTCTTGCCGGAGCATCCTCCTCCATTCGAACGACATGGCCGAGCCAGCTCAGCCGCTGGATATTAACACACTGTACAACGACTATGTCGTTGAGGAGCTCATACAGCTCACTGTTGGATCGAATACAGAAATCATCTCCAACTCGCACTGGACCGAAGATCTTGCGCAGTACTTTTCACTCGAACACTCTCAAGGTCGCTGCATCTGTACTTAATAGGGTCCATGCCTCTGCGCCACAAAGAAGCACGGGTAGGATGAGTGTCTTGTAAAGTGTTAATTTTGTCGCGCGAGAGAGGTCTCAGCTACTCAGTTGCCTATTGAGACCATAGTAGCACCTGTTGGCAAGAGTGATCCTGCGCTTGATCTCCAGACTGACATCATTTCTGGTGGTAACAGCGGAGCCAAGATAGATGAATTCCTTGACCGTATCAAAAGTATAGTTATCGGCCGTAATCTGAGAATCAATACGCCGCGCATCTCTACTTGTCGATAACATATACTTTGTTTTGCCCTCATTTACTGCCAAACCCATCTTACTAGACTCCCGTTCAATAGCACTCAAGGCAGCAGTAACATCTCGCTTGGTACGCCCTATGATATCAATGTCTTCAGCGTACGCAAGCAACTGGACACTGTTTTGAAAAATAGTGCCATTGTAATGCACTCCCGCCTTTCGCAGAACACTCTCCATGACGAAGTTGAAGAGGTCGCATGATAAGGGGTCGCCCTGTCTGAAACCTCGCACGGTACCAAAAGGTTCGGAGAGGTCCTTTCCTACTTTGACGGAGCTGCAGGAATTGCTCAAAGGCATTCTGCATAGCCTTATCAGCTTCGCAGGTATACCGAGCTCAGACATTGTGGCAAAAACACGATCCCTTATGGGGCTATCGAAGGCTGCCTTATAGTCGACAAAAAGACTGTAAAATACTATAAAAGACGATACTACGATCTAATATTCCAATTCTAATAAACAGCATAGCGTAGACAGTCCGCTGAAATTTTAATTGTGGAAAAAAATTTTACATACTACAGATCACCAAGAGAGCACTTCTGCCTCCTTCTCTTTCCTGCAACTTTCCAAATTCAACACAATGCCCTGCTTGAGTGTAACATCTTCCGAATGCTGTTCTCAATCAAAAGAAAAAAACGAAAGATCGATCAAGTTCACGTTTCATGTCTCTCATACTGTAAAGCCTCATGTACCTTCTTACAGAACTGGTTAGTTGTTACTGTATAGCTTTGTGGTATTCAACAACAATGCCCTGCTTGAGTGCAACATCTTCTGAATGTTGTTCTCAATCAAAGGAAAAAACGAACGAAAAAACGATAATTATGCCCCACTCAAGTTCACCTCAACATTTCCTGTCCCACATAATGTAAAGCCGCATACACTTTCATACAGAACAGATTAGTTGTTACTGTAATACTGCAAGCTTTGTAGTATTCATGCAGGCATTTAGATGAAACAACAACAATGCCCTGCTTGAGTGTAACATCTTCTGAATGTTGTTCTCAATCAAAAGAGAAAAAACGAAAGAAAAAATGATCAGTATGCCCGCCCCGCTCAAGTTCACCTCAACGTTTCTTGTCTCTCATACTCACGTCTCTCATGCACCTTCTTACAGAACAGGTTAGTTGATACTGTAATACTGCAAGCCTTGTAGAATTTGTGCAAGCATTTAGACGAAGGGATCCAAAGGACAACACTGACCCACTGAAAGCTATACAGTGAAAAGGAGAGTCATTAAAAAATTCGAAGTATATTTACTTGCTGATACAAGATTCTTACTCTCTTACCCTCTCCTTTTATGGGAGAGGGAACTGTTTATATATTCTAGAATTTACCGGGTTACTAGCTACCGGAGAATTAGGAATCATTAGGATCATGATAATGTCTTGACAATAAAAATATTAGTATGGTCCGCACACAGAATAATAAAAACCAGTATCAGGAATACTGACAATTGGAGGAAAAGTAAAAACTATTGGGACCCCAATGCAGCTTTGAGAATATTTGATAAGACCAACCGAGCTCTTGACTTTTAAACCACAGCGGCTATGAGAGTTACTGTTTATGTTAGACAGTTGAAGGACAATTGGAAACCATTAGAACCATGATGGCCTCTGGACAGTAAAAAGCATAATTTAACCAGAGTGTGTACACCATTCAGAATCAGATGCACTGGCTATCGAAAGAGAAGACTCATTCCAGCCATGATGCAAGCCTTGACAATATCTGATAATATTAATCGGATATTGGATTTCTTGAAGTCGCCGTAGTCTAGTAGGTAGTGTGTTGGCTTATTAGACGTAAAGCCAGGGTTCGAGCCACAGGCCAGACATCAAAATAAAATACAAAAAGTATTTCTTCGGCGACTTCCTTTCAGCAGATTTCTGGCCAAAACACTGAGAGTAAGCGGAAAATTGCCACGAAAAGTTTCTCAAAAATCTGTCGTTCGGAGTCGACTTTAAACTGTAGGTCCCGCCACTCATGTATAAAATTAACACACACAACATAAGTGGTGTGAGAAACTAGGTCGTAATCCTGACTGAAGGGTTGTAATAGCCAATTATGTACGTATGTATTGGATTTCTCAGCCAAGGTGGCACCTATGTTGGAGGACAATTATAAACCATCATACTGCCTTGAAAATAAAGAGAATTTCTGATAATATGGACTGAAAATGGTATAATTAAACCAATCTATTGCGAAGATTATTAGTATTGACACATAAGTCCCAGTGGGACCATTTACTTATCGTAAATAGCTGGCTGTGTACAACATCACCTGTTCCTGCAGGCGCTAGTTAGCAACATTTATTTATTTTTTCTCTTAATTTTCATGTTTTTATAAACAAATATCAATTTAAAACTACCGCCTGTAATTAGATACTAATAATTTAATAACTGAATACCTCCCTAGGGTATGCAGTAATTTTTTCCACTTCATTTGTAAAGCTAATTTAAATATTTTAAAATGATTTTTGAATTCCTTTTTTAATAGCATTTACAATTGTCAACCGTATGATTTAAAAAAATAGAAAATTAAATATTTTAATGAGCCAACAACTACTACTACGACAGCAACAACACAAAAGTAATTTAAATCAAACTTATTAAATCCTATTAATGGAAAAAGCGTTGATTTTTTCCGATTTTTTTTTTAATTTAAAACTCAATGAAGCCTATTTTCCATAAACAACAGCAACATCATCATCAGCAGCAGCAGTATCAGTAGTAGTAGTAGTAGTAGAAAAAAGTGGTTACTGATTAAATCCCCATGCAATATCAATAGACTGTGTAATAAATATGCCAGTAATAATAAAAAGTAAATGAAAAGCAGCATACATTAGGGCGTCATGATGGTTTAAAATAAAAAAGTTAAAAAAACCTGATCGTTACTTAAATTGGTTTTAATTTTTATATGAAAACAGTTTAAATTACAACAAAAACAACGAAAAAATAAAATCACAGGCAGAGTATTTAACGATTATATTAAAAGTCATTGATTAAGTTAATCAAAATTGTAAAAGACCACAAAAAATCATTTTTTTTTGTTTAAATGAATTCAAAAAAAAATTAATTGAAGTGCTAAAAATCGGATTTAAAATTTAAATCGTGGGAAATAATTTAAAAGCATTAAAACGATTAAAAAACAAAAAATTAAGGTAGAGTTTCAGGCTTGTAATGAAATTAATTCTATTAACACGATTAAAAAACAAAAAATTAAAATAATTTTTTTTTATTAAAAATTAGAATAATTTAAAAAAAAATTTCAAGTCAACTCTTTTGGTTTTTCACCAGGCTGTCCATTAAGTTTTCTAAGGGTCTAGTGGTCGGTTATAAACTTCTGCTCTATTAAGAAGTTTTTTCTTCCAATAAACTCCCTTGGCATTTCAGCAGGCAGTCCATTAAGTTTTCTAAGGGTCTAGTGGTCGACAATAAACCCTTTGCATATGGTTGAACAGACCAACTTCATGATAGACTGCAGTCAGGATAATGGGTAACTGGACTATCTCGCCACGGTCAGGTATCATGAGCTAATAAATCGAGTATCTAATAGTTGCCTCTTTAACAGTCCTCTCGACAGTGCCAGCATAATCTAAAGCCTTAAAAATGCATTTATCGTATGGTATGTGGATCTGTCAAAAATAGATAGTGATAATCGGAACACGGGGAAACTTGCGGCTACCTTCCAAACGGAAATTTATACCGTCGCCAGAACCGCTTAGATCACCTTGGATAGGAAGTACAAAGGATGGGACGATACTATCTGAGAGACAGACCGCTATGCGAGCTCTTACCTCTAATAATATTGACTCTAGATTAATACGAGAGTGTCTAGCCATGCTAAATGAACCGTACAAGAAAAACACTATCGTTATTTGCTGTATCCCAGGTCATTGCGAAATTGAGGGCAATGAACAGGCAGTTCCGATTACCAGGAGGGGATATTTAAAGCAACTGATGGAACCAGAACTTTTCTGAACAGTGGGAAGAGAAGTTTGGGAAGTAAATTCGATGAAGAAGAGGCTAGAGGAAGGCGAAGAGTTTTCTCAAGCCAAATTACTTTTGCTATGTACTTATGGAAAAAAAAAAGATTTGAGTATTGTGTTCGACTATATAAAGTAGCGATTGTAGACTCAAATAACATTCGTTCGCGATAGGAATCACATCCAAAATTTATATTAAAGTTAAGCAATGGATGATAAAAAGAAAATACTTGGGCATGGCAAGTACTAAGCAGGGTGTTGCCTATAACCTAACAGCATCCTGAGGTTTGTCAGGGCAATGGATTTGGTGGTAGATAATATAGGGGAGTAGCCGTAGTCTAATAGGTAGTGTGTTGGCTTATTAGACGTAAAGCCAGGGTTCGAGACCCAGGCCAGACATCAGAGACAAAATGCAAAAAGTATTTTTCGGCGACTTCCTCTCAGCAGATTTCAGGCAAAAACTCTCTGAGAGAAAATAAAATTGCCATGAAAAAGTTTCTCAAAAATCTGTCGTTCGGAGTCGACTTTAAACTGTAGGTCCCCCACCACTCATGTATAATATTAACACACACAACATAAGTGGTGTGAGAAACTAGGACCTTGTACAAATGTGTCAATTCGACCTCCGAGTACTGTACTTGCCTTAATTGACTAGTACACGTCCTCTAACCTAACCTAACCTAATATAGGGGAGTACTCGCAGTCTAGTAGATAGTGTGTTGGGTCTCCAACAAAACGAAATATGAAAAAAATAGTTCTTCGGCGACTTCCTCTCAGCAGATTTCTAGCAAAAGCTCTGAGATTAACAATAAAATTGCCATGAAAAGTTAATCAAAAATTTGAAACCCTGGCTGTATGTATGCATGTGTACCCAAAGTAACCTAAGCCGATTGTAGACACAAAAAACATTTGTTCGGGTTAGGAACCACTTTAAATCTAAAATTCTAGATTCTAAGAGTTACTGTGTGGAACTTGGTCAGTACTGGGACTGTGTTCACCCGTGGCATCACAACGGGCCGCTATACGTGCTCAAGTGAGCTTTGTGATATCAGAGCTACCACTCCGACCGAGACCTAGACCTAAGAGTGACTGCGTGGCTTAATCTATTTCAGAAGAAAAGATTTGGGTATGTTAAGTACTAAGCAAGGAAATCAGCCGTGTTATCCTCAGCGAACATCATTCTAGGGTTTGTCCGGGCAAAAGAAAAAATCATCAAGAGGAGCGTAGATTGTCTGATTGCAGTATTTCTGTACCTCAACAAACCATTTTTCTAATTGCTGGTTCCACGTCGAGGCTTGAAATATGAAAATTAATAGTGAACCTGCTAATAGCAGTCTATCCATCAAACTTAACCCTAAGCAAACATTTTTTATTTCCGACGTTATTGCAGTTATTCGAATATGTTTTCATTAAATCCTTTACATGTCCTTATTTCCTATACTCATAACACTTGTTACTCTATTATGGCGAACGATACAACCAGAGTATGTATTTATTTTTCTTTTTTTTTTTTTGCTTATGAAACAGCCTTTACCGCATATCCTTTATCCTGCGTATGCTGTTGCTTAGCATGGTTGGTGTTGTGTGGCTGGACTATAATCCTGGCTAAAAAAAAAAAATTCATATTGAAAATGTTCAACCATAAATATGTTTTCTGATGAAGAGTGAAAAAAATCCACTTCAATAAAGTTATAATCGCCATAAGACAGTTAAAGCTGGTTAACAGCAGCAGTAAAGCTAGAACAGATGTTTCCAACAGTGTGGCCAAAGGATACCACCAAAGATACATACAATATGATGAGTTTTCAATTGGTTTTCTTTGCTTCATTTATAGAAAGGCAAAGAAATAAATTCCATAACATTTCAATTACTTTTTCAATAACATAACTGAGCTGAGAAAATAGCCTTTAAGCTGCTCACAGATATACAAGGAATGTTTAGCAGCCAGCATAAGGATGGATGCAGCAGTAAATGACTTTTCAATTTTTGTTTTCTCTCTACCTCGCTCTCTCTCTTTTGGATAGTGGATGCCATTATTGTTGTTGTAATTTTTATTATTAATATCCAGAATATTTGTTGGTATTCAGTTTTCTTTTGGCAAATTGACCACACATTCTTAAGAGTTCAATTGCAAAAAATTGATGATTTTTCTCCTCACAAACCTCTTTAACCGTTTCCCTTGACCTCATTCAAGCACTTGAATTTTAGAGAGAGAATTTCTTATGATTTCCTAAAAATTTTTTAAGGTCATGTTGTGGCATTAAACAACTGGGGGTAAGAAGAGGCAATAGTGACTTCCTGGCTTCCATAAGAGTATCTCTCTTCACATGCTCTAGTCATTTTTATGGCATTTTTTTCCCACATGTTATGCGCGTCCGTCTAAATATGTTTATACGTGTGCTTGCATGTGTATCGTGTTCAAAACATATCCATGGATTTTCTATTTTAATTTTCTCTTCTTTTTCCGTTTTTTTTCTGTTATATTTTAAAGAACGAAAAAAAAAGAGAAGTAGAAATGGAAAGAAAATTCTATTAACACTTGCTTTTAAATTGCATTCCTCCGAATTTCAGTTTTTTTTTCACTCGTCGTTGTCGTTGTACTGCGTTATCTTATCGTTTCCGTTTGTGGCGAAATGAAAAGGAAACTGCAAGCAAACCAAGGGAAATCAGCCGTGTGTCTATATTATGGCAGTGCTGCTGTCGGCAAATTATTGTTGGCAATAGTCTCAACCAAAAAAAAAAAAAAAAAAAAAAAAAAACATTGAGAGAGAGATAGCGAGCGAAAAAAAAAATTCAATTTGAAAATTTCATTTCATTTCGTTTGGTTTGGTTTGCAAGTGTTGAGTGCCAGCATATTTCCTTTGGCAAAGATTTCATTAAAATAACTACACAGTCTAGTGTCAATAAAAGAGTTTTTTTAGCGCAAGAATCAAATCAACTCTGCTCACATGTAATACTTAAATCATATGAAGCAAATAGGAAAAGCAATCAACAAAAATTTCATTTGCAAGAAATAAATTAAAAGGCCTGCTTGGACTAATTCTCAAATGTAAAGAATCCGTAAGACCTCTTAAAGCACTTACTCTTTGTCTTTGTTGGGTTCCGAGACATAGAGGTACACTTGGGAAAGAGTTGGCAAGTGTATCTGGCCTGAATTTTAATTTTTGGATGTTCTAGTGAAGTCGCCGTGGTCTAGTAGGTAATGTGTTGGCTTATTAGACGAAAAGCCAGGGTTCGAGCCCCAGACCAGACATCAAAATAAAATACAGAAATTATTTCTTCGGCGACTTCCTCTCAGCAGATTTCTGGCAAAAACTCTGGGAGTAAATAAACTTGGCATGAAAAAAGTTTCTCAAAAAATCTGTCGTTCGGAGTCGACTTTAAATTGTAGGTCTAGCCACTCAGGGATGAAATTAACACACACAACATAAGTGGTGTGAGAAACTAGGTCGTAATCCTGACTGAAGGGTTGTAATGACCAATTACGTATGTATGTTTGTATGTGGATGTTATAGTGCTTGATCAACGAGCTGATCGATAGATAGGCTAAGAAGAAGTAGCTGGCGCGCTGAGGGAATAAATTCAGTTATTGGCTGTCCACGGCCTCTATCGAAGATCGGCAGACAACACAGACTTTGTGTTGTAGCTTGCTCAGGCCAACGTGAAGCTGGTTATGAGAGGGTTTCATACGAGTCATTGCAAGGTTAAGTTGCTAAATGGACCTCAGGCCGAGAATATAAAGATTAGGAGAATGTGGAGTCTATAGAGCACCTACTCGATCCTCGCAACAGCCGTATATAGTCCTGGAGCTTGTTGTATTAGAACTGAGTGCTCTCACTACCATCTGTATGGCAGACAGTCTGTTAATATCCTTTCGTAAGATATTATTCTCCTTTATAATCATGACTGCAGCTCGTAGGAAACGCTAAAATGCGCCGGCAGCCTTAATATATGATATAATTAATGAACTATGAAGTCGCCGTAGTCTAGTAGGTAGTGTGTTGGCTTATTAGGCGTAAAGTCCGGGTTCGTATCCCAGGTCAGACATCAAAACGAAATATGAAGAAAAAAATATTTCAGCGGCGACTTCCTCTCAGCAGATTTCTACCAAAATCTCTAAGAGAGTAAATAATCCTGCCATGAAAAAGTTTCGCAAAAATTTATTGTTCGGAGTAGACGTTAAACTATACGTCCCGCCACTCACGTATAAAATTAACGCACACAACATGAGTGGTGTGAGAATCTAGGCCGTAATCCTGACTGAAGGGTTGTAATGGCCAATTATGTATGTATGTATGCATAATTAATGAGCTATACCTCCCGACTACGAAACCATGCCTCCCCCACCTAAGCTCCAAACAGTTTCGTACCATCCTGAAGAACATTTTCCCATTCTTCTTTATCAGGAAGACCTTTCTGAATGTCTCCGAGAAGCCATAATTGCTCATTACAACCTTTAAGTCAGGATTACTACCCTACTACTCACACCACTTATGTTGTGTGTGGTAATTTTATACACGAGTGGCGGGGCCTACAGTTCAAAAATCAACTCTGAACAACAGATTTTTGAGAAACTTGTCAGGGCAATTTTATTTAATCCCAGAGTTTTTGCAAGAAGACTTTTGAGAGGAAGTCGCCGTAGAAATATTTTTTATATTTCGTTTTGTAGGATATATTTGGCCTGGGATTTGAACCAAAGCCTCACGTCTAAGCCAACACACTATCCACCAGACTACGGCAACTTCCTTGAAGGTTATTAATACCTCAGCATTCTTCGCTTATAAATACTGACTATAAATGCTGATGTGTCCTTCCAATAGAGGTTCACTAGGAAGAGGCTTAAAACTATCTCGAGCATTGTTGTTGTTCTTCTAAACATCTGCCTAATTCTAGACCGGGAAAGCGCGATTGTTGTTCTAGAAAAATCCTGACTTTTTCCTTCACCTTGACCTCTTAAATGTTTATCAACCTTCTGGAATGAAACAACCAGAAGGCGATTTACTACCTTAATGATGTCATATTGCTTGACATACTTTGTATTTGACCAAGACACCTTAGCCAGCAGCAGCTTAAGACATGACATGTGTCACCGTTAAATGCACAATAACCAACAATAACTTTATCATGGATTTTTATTGCCTTTTTGGAAAAATATAAAGAGGCAGAACGACCGACCAGCTGAAATCAAAAGCACAAACAAAGAAATCAAGTAAGAAGTGGTGGACAATGTTAGCGCCTGTTTATTACACATGTTTTTATCTTTAAAGTGACCGCCACAATAACGTCCAACACCGTCTGATACCAAAGTACGTACGTTCATCTCAGGCGCGGCTATGCTATAAGAAACAGCCAATAATCTGGCACTAACTTGTTTAACTACCACTCACTTGCCATACAATGAAGCCAGCCTGGCACAATGAAGACCAAAAAAAAAAAAAAAGACAGAAAAACCTGACCACCAACAATGATGATAAAACGGGCCACAAAACATGTGTTTGGATGGCTGCATGGCTGGCATGGCCGGCTTGGCTAAGTAAGTGAGTGAGTGAGTGAGTAACAACACTGTTTAAGGCTGGGGAATAAAGCAGTGAGTGGTAGCAGTGAATAGAAGTGACATTCCATTTCAAATGTTTTAAAAACAAAAACAAAAAACAAAAACTTAATGGCGGCTACAAATCCTAAAACGAATTCCAATCATATGAAGAACATGATAATGATGATGATGATGATGGCGATCTAAACTACTACTTCAGACGACTGACTGTGTGAAGCATTAGTTTTTGTAAAAAACTCTTCCTTCTGTACTCCAAACTAAACCAAGATTTGTTCAACCATAATAATGTCTTTATATATGAGATATGAACTCAGACAACACACACACATGAACTCACTTCCACTCACACTTATAGGCTTCCTTCAGTGTCACTGTTGGGGTTTTGCTAGTTCAAGTGCCCCCTCCTCAACCATGTATGTTTGTGGTATTGATGGTCAAAGATATTACTCCGACTAGCTGGGGTTTGTTGGTTTGGTTTGGTTTGGTTATTGAGACATCCGCTTTAGTTTGATGTGCCGTGTATATATATGTACGTTTCTCTAAGAATCGTGAGAATTGTATTGCCTGATGATGCTTTTGCTTGATTCCATTTTCTTATATTTCTTATTTCTGCCATTCATTCAATTCATATTGTATTGGGATTAGAGATCTGTGCTCTCTTTCTCTCTCTCTCTCTCTCTCTCTAAGTATTCACTATGTAAACCCAATAAACATTTGAAAACATTATTTCACAAAAAATTATTGATAATAAACAAGCAATTGATACTTAAAGAATTATGGGACATAAACATTTCAAATATGGTTTCATAAATGTAACCCAGTAAACAATTTTGGCAATGCCGCTGGCGGTAAACCGCAAGGATATTTTATTGCAAACCGAAAGAAGAAAAGTTTAGAAGCTAATGACATACATGCGTATAAATAAATACAATACGAATAAATACAATGCGTAATGCGTATAACGCAGCGGAATGCGGTATAACGCAGCGGAATGCGGTATAACGCAGCGGAATGTGTTAAAAAGTAGCGGAATGCTGTATAACGCAGCGGAATGCGGTATAACTCAACGGAATGCGGTATAACTCAAAGGAATGCGGTATAACGGAGCGGAATGCGATATAACGCAGCGACATACGATATAACGCAGCGACAAGCGATATAACTCAACGGAAAGCGGTATAACGCCGCGGAATTTTTTATTCCGCACTCGGTAAACTATATAAAAATAAGTCTAAGGAAGTCAGATAATTTTGTCTAAATTTCATATTTCAAAAATGAATTTTATTAGGTTTTTACCTTTTAAAAACGTTTAAAATATGAGTTCGTAGATTGCAAATAAAAATAAAAATAAATTTGTGTTTAGTTTTAATTAAAATTCTTAATTATTCGCACAATTCTGTGTGCCACTGTTCACAACTTTATGTAAACAACAACAATTGCTTTGTTTGTTATTTCTTTGTTTACAATCTTTGCATAAACAATAACAATTACTAGACAATTATTCGACAGATCTTTGTAACGGAGATCTTCAAACCACGATTACTCCCTTCAAACGCACCGCGCCTTCACACAAGACTGACTGAACTTCACTAACTAACTCGCCTGCTTTGCCTTGCCTTTTATATGGCAGGATAAACAGTCTAATAGATGTTCCTGAAGGCGAATGTTCGTAACTTCGGCTTCACGAAATCTCTATAAATGTAAACATCGTTGTTTACATTCATTATTGTTGTTTGTATATTTTGTTTACATTTATTCTTGTAGTGTAGTTTGTGGATTTTTGTTTACTTGTTTAACATTTTTTAATACTGGTGTTTGTTGTTATGTATGTTAAGCAGTACGATAATTTGTAAACAGATCTGTTTGCTGCATTGTTTTGTTCTTGTAGCTTTTGTTTATAATTTTAATGTTAAGCGATGTAAATGCAAAACACTAGTATCTAGATTTTTCATTTTCGTAATGCGATTGTTTTTATAATACAGGCCTCATTGCGTAGAACGCACTGAGGAAAATGTTTCTTTTATTTCTCCAGTCATTGACAGCATTATCAAGAAAATTACATCAAAAGCATGGGGTATGAAATGGGGCTTAAATGTCAGCTATGAAGATTTATGTCCGCTACCGTTCTACTTTAACAAAACAGGAATTTGGAAGTCTCAAGAAAAGATACCCAAAACCAAGGCCATGAGAATGGACATAAATCCGCTTTACTACACCATCAGATTTTAAACATTCGGTGTTTTTGTAATCTTCTAGCATTATTACAACGAATGGAGCCTCCAGACAGAACGTTTAAAATCTCATTTGCAGGGTCAGATGGGCCTGCATTCAGCTTTAACTACTGAGTGACTTCCAATATATGTATATTGCAGCGTACTAAACGAAAAACGGTGACCCTGTGTGCGGTCCAAGTGTGTCCGATCATGACTCCATCAAGGGGGCAGCTACTTCTACCTGACTACCTAAACCGAATATTTTTAACAGCTGTGTGAAGTCAGTTGCCTTCTTAGACTGCAAATCATGGAATGAAGCTCGTAGTGATCTTAGAAGAACCCAGATTTTTGTCAATCAGTGCGTACAAGAAATCCATAGGATTTTCTGTCCAAACACTACCAGCATTACTCAACTTCGGATGCGGGAGGATCAAAATTAAGGGATGTGTTGCGGCAGGCCGAAATTCGTTAATCAGGTTGTTAATGGCCAATTAAGTAAGTAAGTAAGTATTTGCAAACCCTTGTCCGACCCAACTAGGAGTGCAATTGACGAGAATCTCTTAGACATCTGACGGCGGGATCACCCAAGCCACAACTGAGAACGACCGATAGAAATCGAGACAGTGAAGGAAAATTAATCATGGAATGAGGTGAAGCTAGTTTAGGTTAGATTAGGTCAGAGGACGTGTACTTGTTAATTAAGACAAGTACAGTACCCGGAGGTCGAATTGACCCATTGTACAACGTTCTAGTTTCTCACACCACTTATGTTGTGTGTGCTAATTTTATACATGAGTGGTGGGACCTACAGTTTAAAGTCGACTCAGAACGACAGATTTTTGAGAAACGTTTTCGTGGCAATTTTATTTACTCTCAGAGTTTTTGCCAGAAATCTGCTGAGAGGAAGTCGCCGAAAAAATCCTTTTTGTATTTCGTCTTGATGTCTGGCCTCGGGCTCGAACCCTGGCTTTACGTCTAATAAGCCAACGCACTACCTACTAGACTACAGCGACTTCATGGTGAAGCTGCTTGCATCAGAAAAACGAAATGAAACTCAATTGTGTGTGTATGTATGTAGAGGAAAGAAAGGTGGCAGATAATCTGAATTTGTCGATCTCAGCAGTAGGATCTGTCTTACGGCTGATTGTGTGGCAATATTTGGCATTAAGATTAGCGAGATGACCCTTCGAATTGCCGAGGATATGCTGATTGAATGCTAACAGGCTTTCTATACTGATTTCCCAATCATTGTGGTTAGGTCGACAAGAAATAAGTGTTTGGGGCTCGTAGAAGCCTCTATCTTTACAGAAGCAATCATATCTGTTGCAACCTACTTAGTGCGATTGATTATCGTACTTTTGGGGAACTAGTTTTCAGTTGCAGTAAATAAGGGCTGATTTTTTGGCTGTTATCTTTTTGGGCAACACTGGTTTAAACAGCTCATGCACGTTTCGTGTTTTGTCTCACTGTCAAACATCTTCAGTTTGGTCTATAATTTAACCATGAATTATCTTACAAACGAACAACGCTTGCAGCAAATCATTGAATTTTATTATCAAAATGCGTGCTCTGTTAAGAAAGTTCATCGCGCGCTTCTTCCATTTTATGGTCAATTTAATCGATCCACTGAAGCGGCTATTCGGGCTATTGTGACTAAATTTCGTACCAAATTTACATTGTTGGACATTAAACCACCAACACGCTTACGTAGAGTGCGAACTGAAGAAAATATCGCCGCCGTTCGCGGCAATTGGGCCTCTGTTACTCAACAACGTGGAAAGTTTTGCGGAAGGATTTAGGTGTGAAGCCTTTCAAAATACAGCTGGTGCAAGAATTGAAGCCGAACCTACCGCAACGCAGAATTTTTGGTTAATGGACTCTTGGAAAGTTGGCCGAAGATCCACTTCTTTATCGAAAAATTGTGTTCAGCGACGAAACTCATTTTTGGCTCAATGGATACGTAAATAAGCAGAATTGTCGATTTTGGAGTGAAGATCAGCCAGAAGCATTGCAAAAGCTACCAATGCATCCAGAAAAAGTCACAGTTTGGTGCGGTTTATGGGCTGGTGGCGTCATTGGACCGTACTTCTTCAAAGATTCTGCGAATCGTAACGTAACTGTGAATGGTGAGCGCTACCGTGAGATGATATCCAACTTTTTTTTTTTGCCAAAATGCAAGAGCTTGACTTGCATGACATTTGGTGTTAACAAGACGGTGCCACATGCCACACAACACGCGTAACAATGAGAGGCGAGTTCGGTGAACATTTTATTTCACGTTCGGGACCGGTCAATTGGCCGCCTAGATCGTGGGTTTTAACGCCTTTAGACTATTTTTTGTGGGGCTATGTTAAAGCTCATTTCTGTACAGACAAGCCCGCCTCAATTGAAGAATTGGAAGACAACATTGAAGCATTTATTCGTGAGTTATCGGCCGAAATGTTGGAAAGAGTATGCCATAATTGGACTAAGCGGATGGACCATTTGAGGCGCAGTCGCGGTCAACATTTGCATGAAATAATCTTCAAACATAAAATTATATGGACCGTACTATCAATTCAAATAAAGATTTCATGCATTTTTCTGAATTTTATGTGTTTTTTTTTTAAATTTTCCTATAGTTCTTAAAAAATTACCCATTATATTTCGGTCTCTTAATTTTAATTTTTTTTGTTCAGTTTACTTAATTGAAAACTTAATTATGAACACTTCAGTTCTTAAAAAATTAACGCAGCGATTTTTCTTTGCGGAAAAAATGCACTGTGCTGCACTGCATATTTTTTTTGCTCACTGTGCTTCCGAGAATAATTATGACTACGGAGGATGTTATTGAACAATCAAAATTAAACTGAATATGCTTTTTTAAATAGAGTGTCATATAAAATATGTTGCAAACGACGTATGAAGGTGGCTGCTGCTGCCGTGTCTTTTTATATGATTTCCCATAAAAATCTTGCCTTAAATTTTAACACACGGCGTTAATAAAAATCGAAATCGTTCGGTTTTGTTCTGTGCCTTGTGTTTCATCAGATAATTTTCAACATTGAAAAATTTATTTAAAAATAATTTCTTCGCCTCTCGTTATGGTTGCCTTAAAGCATGCACGTTATATGGATGGCTGTTGCACAGAGCCGTGTTATAGATTGTACTTGTGTTGTACTGTGTTTGTATGCTTTATATGGCTAGAGTTTGAGGTTATCTTGATTGGTCTTGTGTTGCATCATTGGTAGTTTTAGTGGTTTCATTACGAGTACTGTCGGCCGTGCTGTAGTGGTACGAGCTGCAGTAGCAGTAGCCGGGGCAATATTGGCGGTAGCAACGCTGTATAACTTTTTTTTGTGGCCAAATGAATGCTTAAGTAGTAGCAAGAGAAGAAGAAGAAGTGTTTGAGAGCAACAAACAGAGAAAAAATTGTTATATTTTGTGGTTTTAATTTTTCTTTTTATGCTACAGTGTCTGCCTCTGCTCCTGCCCCTGCTACTGCTGATACTAGGCTGAGTTGTTGTTGTTACCAATACCATATTTATTTATCTGTTGTATATTAAATTTATTTTTATTCATGTTTTATTTTATAATTCTTTTTTTGTTGTTTTTATTTTTATCTTTTGCTCTGCTCAATTCCATCTTTCATTCATGATGAGCTTTGCTTTGCTTTGCTTTGGTGGCCAGCCATCGTATCTTTTCCAATTCCATACCATTTTATTGTATTTGTATTTGTATTTCATTTTTATTTTATATTTTTATGCTTCTTCTTCTATTTATTTTATGGAATTTATCGTTTAATCGACATTTACAATCATTGACAATTTAACATTTTAAATAAGACTCTGCGCTGCTGTGTGGTCGTAGTCGTGGTGGACGTGGTCGGGTGTTGCATGGCAATGTAACTGGAGACTAAAATTATTTCTGTTTTGTTTAAACAAAAAATATAATATTTTTAATGTAATTTTTTTTTTGGTGATTTAGATTTGGTTTAAAGATAAATACGATGAAATTTTTTTGTTCAAAATATTTCAAATGCTTAACAGATAAATGAAAAGCCATGAGGAAAATTTTTAATATTTTTTGTCAAAGCTGTAGTCATCATCTATAGCTCTCGCAAGGTATTGCAGCGAGTATTCGTTATTAAGCCACACTTTTCTTTGTGGATATTTAAGTCAACCCTTTTCTGCAACTAGTTTTCATAATTGGAAAAACACTGCTTGAATCGAGGATATGCATTTTTATACATTTTAATGAATTTTTTACAATAACATCGGATTAAAATCAACTCTGGCTGCCTTCCAAAAAGTATCAATACAAAGTTTGTATGCAGTTCTACTACTGTATATAAACTATTGGTCAATTCACACAAGCCGTTGTATAGTTGTATTCATTTTATTGTTGGAAGAACATACAACAGTGTATGATTGTTGTTGATAGTTTTCATATAAAAATCCGATACACTTATACACAATTTTTCCATATGTTTTTAAAAGTTGTATTGATTTCGCGCTATCAAATTGTGTGAATGAAAAAAATTTGTATATGTTTTCATATGTTTTTAAAAAGTTATGTTGGTTTCGGGCTATCAAATTGTTTGAACGCCACGAGATACACAATACAGCATAGCATTAAGCGTTCACAAACAAACAAATGTATTCAATACAACATACACGATACAAAGTCGTGTGAATTGCCCATATGTAAATATGCAAAGTAACCAAAGAATGCATCAACTATAAATCCAATGCCTGATTGCTTTTTGACTGCGTTAAAAATACACATTGACGACGTTGTGAAATAGAATATGTACATTGTATATATTTTGTACAGCGGCATTATGAAACATAATACTTTGCTCCAACTCAATGCAACTAACATTTTGAAAAGCAGTCTCTCTACGGCAAATGGTTTCCTTAGTTTGAAAACCACTGCTAGAGTGGAGCCAGGTATTCCCAAACTGATAATGGAATATCCTTAAACTTCTACTAACAAAGGTATTCTGTTGTCGGTAATGCGTTTCGCAAATGTTTTCCTGTCTTTGAGTTAGGAACGACTGTGAGTAAAAGCTTATTCGGTAACTATAAGATGTTGAAGGATAGGATAGTAGGGAGCAAAAGCTTTGACACATCTAAACTCCCTTGACCACAACTAGTTGCACGCTATGATGTCACTTGAAGCAATGCCGTAGAAATAACTGACATACCCTGTAGAACCACTATTGACAATCAGCACAAGCGCTTCACATATAAAGCATATCTCCCTTGGAATCAATGTGAATTAATAATCAAGTCACCGTAGTCTAGTAGGTAGTGTGCTAGCTTATTAGACGTGAGTCCAAAGATCAAACCGAAGGTCAGACATCTCCAACAAAATGAAATACGAAAAAATATTTCTCTAGGCGACCTCCTTTCAGCAGATTTCTGGCAAAGACTGTGAAAGTAAATAAAATTGCCATGAAAAGTTTCTAAAAAATCTATTTTTCCGAATCGACTTTAAACCGTAGGTCCCATCGTTCATGTATAAAATTAACACACACAACTTAAGTGGTGTGAGAAACTAGGTCGTGATCTTGACTGCATGTATGTATGTATATATGTATGACACGACCGTGAGTATAAGTTTATTCAGTAACTATAAAGTGTTGTACGATAGGATAGTAAGAAAAGTGATCAAAGCTCACTTGGGCACACATAGCTGTCATCTATGATGTTGCTTGAAACGATGCAGTAGAACTAACTGACATATCCTGTTGAACCGGTATTGATAATGATCACCAGAGCTTCCTCGTAATCAAAGTGAATCCAGAATCAAGACAGAACTTAATCGGAAATTTAATAAATTTGGTGATTGGATCGACATCAAGTAACGATAGCCGCATAAGCCTGTCGAGAAAGCGTCGCATGAATACTTACGTTCTTCCCAAACCGATATACTGCCTCCACAGGAGTCATATAGAGTCACTGGCAGAGATATATCTACGACATCCGGTTTAGGCCAGGAGAGTCAGGCATATAAAGTAAGATTGTGTCCCACTTAAGGATATCAGGAACCAAGCAATACTCCTGGCTAATAGGAGTATGCCTCCGTAATAGTGCCAGCAACACAATTCCCTGGGATATCGCTGTTACTAGGAACTCACATTACATTGAAACTGCTGCAAGAATAGATCAAGGCATTCGTATCAAATGTGAACCAACTTACTCCTTAAGTTTGCAAGCGAAACAGATCTGATTGGCGCCTTTCTGTGTAATACTATGTTCAGATATACACTTTTATTGAGTCAATATTCGGTTAATTGAGTACAATTGAGTACAGTTGCTTATACAATATTTATTTGACAGCTGGTAAACAAAACAGCTGGTTGTGTCAACAACATTTTTATTTTTTTTGTCGTTGTTGACGTTTGAGTTGTCAAATATCGGCAAAAGGTGTTTGGTTAATTGTAATATGCTCACTAAACACACTTATGACAGTGCTGCATTTTAAGTTTTACTAAATATTATAAAAATTTGTGTATTTATTGCGCAATTATTAATTGTGCGAAGGCACATATGTCTTTAAATTAAGCCCAAGGGAGAAAATTTTTTTGAAGTTTAGAACTGCCAATAAAGTCTACCAAAAAATCTCCAAAGTACACAGACCGTGTCATATTGTACAATTCCCAAATAAAACATACTTATTCTTTTAAACCTGAAGGTCTAACCGAATTTGACAAACAAAGTCACTGTCGCCTCTCTACATTTCTTAGAACTGCATCCTGTTTGAAGTACGCTTCTTCTCGATTTTTGTGAGATTACCTTCGATTCATAAGTCTTTATAAGCCCAGAGAATCTGCTAATGGATCAGTTGTGAAAAAATTACTTCCAAATGAGATTCAAAAGCATATCGAGTACTTTAAAACAGTTTTACTTTACTTGCCTTGCTCAAAATATTAAGAACAACCCTCGCATATTTTATATTTATTATTCTTTTAATAAAAAATTTCAAGTTCATTATTATTTAGGAATTTTTTTTTGTTTTAATATCAGCAAATAGCAAACATGTGGTGGTGACAGAAATGATATTTAAAAATTTTTAATTTTTTAATAAAAAATTTTAATATGTCCAGCCATAAAGTGCCCACACTACAGACAAGTTTAGAAAAAAACAGTTTTTTGTTTTAATTTCATTTTGATTTATTTTATTTTGTATTTCTTCTTTATTAATTAAAAAGTTTGTTTCATTACTTGTAAACATTTTTGGTCTTTTAATTCTAAAGAAAGATAAAAGCAGTTCAACACGAAAATAAGAGTAGCCAAGGTGATCAATCAAAATCACACCAATCTGGTGAAGAAAAATTAAAAAAAATAATCGAAGTAAAGTTTTGTAAGAGACCACCTTTAAAACAAGAATGAAAACAAAAATAATTAAAAAACAAAAGTTGTTACAAATTACAACCAGATAAAGATAATTTTCGTAAGAAAAAAGAAAAAAAATCAAAGAAAACTTTGTAAGAAAAGATAGAAATGGGGGGAGTTCTGTTCAAAGAATGTTTTTTATTTTTTAAAAAAAATTTTTCAATTTGTTTCAAAAATTAATTGAGTTTTTTGAATTCTATTGCCTTCTAATGGCCTCTAATCCATGAACTTGTCAGTCAAACATTCAATTTTTTTTTTTTTTTTTTGAAGTCCTATGACATTTCAAGAAATTATTCCATAACAACCCAATGCTAAATAGAAACAGAAAATCTATTTTAAATTCATAAAAACACACCGGAAATTGTTTCATTTAAAAATCAATTAAAAAGTCATAAAAATTTCCAAAAAAAGAAAAACCCTTTCAACGCACTTCTAAACTAAACACAACATCCCACCAAAACTAAAAAAGAAAAAAAAGAAATTCTTTTAATTAAAACATATTAAATTACCACACAATTTCTCTTTAACCCCTCCTAAACAAACAACGACAAAAATTCTAAACTTTTTTTCTTCTTTCCCGCTCTAATTTCAGTACGACAACGTCAATTCCTGTTTAAATGTTTTACGTTCACAAACGGTTTCGGGCTTGGATAACATCACCACCAACGACATCTGTTGTGGCCGTTTAAAAGCTGTTTTGGCATTGTTTTTTGCCTTGAGTAGGTTTAAACAACAATCGAAACAGAGTAAATGTAATAACGCCACAGCGGGCTTATCGATAAAAGCCGAAATTCACCAACAGCCGAATACCACAACCCATCAACAGCAACAGCAGCAGTTGGTGAATAACACGAGCTGTAGTAGCGGTGGTAGCAGTAGTTGTAGTGAGAAATCGAATGCTGTTAACTCTACCTCAACCATACAGAATGCCAATGTAGTGGTGGGTAGTAGTCAACAACAGCAGCAGCAACAACAACAACAACAACAACAGTCGATACAAAACGGCAATGACACCATGGTGAATAGGTAAGTAACAAATTTATGTATATTAGTATAGATTCAAACCATATACATATATATTATATTAGAGGGTGGTTGTTTAATGATAAAACCTAATAATCGATAACTAGAGAGCATGGTTTAATGATAAAATAACATAAACGATGCAATGACTCCACTGTGAATAGGTAAGTAGTAAAAATTATAGAAAACTTAGTGGAGATGCAAACCGTTTAATAATCGTTAACTTTACGATACTACAAACGGTGATTGAAAGGCAAAACACATACCACGATAACTATTGATAATTGGTAAGAAAAGTAGATAAACAAAATGATGAATTAGTAACAACCGATAACACAATGTTATCGATTTAATTTAAAAACGTTTTTTATACGTGAAAAACTCAATTTTAAAGAGATACAAAATTATTTATCAACACTAATGTAAATGTTATCGATAACAAGTAGAATTTAAAATTGTAAAGGCAAAAATTAATTTTTTTATCGAAACCATAATAAAAGGCAATCAAAAATACGGCGAAAACTCATTTTTAAAGATATACAAAATTATTTATCAATACTGATGTACATATAAGTCATCGATAACAAGTAGAATTTAAAATTGTAAAGGAAAAAATTAATTTTTTTATCGAAACCTTATTACAAGGCAATTAACAATACGGCGAAAACTCAATTTTAAAGATATACAAAATTATTTATCAATACTGATGTACATATAAGTCATCGATAACAAGTAGAATTTAAAATTGTAAAGGAAAAAATTAATTTTTTTATCGAAACCTTATTACAAGGCCATCAAAAAATGATTCTGTTCAATTCAAAACCATTAACAATTGCTGACAGGTTATTAAAACCTTAAACAATTACGAAAAAAATATCCTTACTAATGACGATGTAATCGATAATAAAATGATAAATTTATGTATGAAATTATGAACTAAAAAATGGACACTCAGAACACCAAACACCGTCTAAGGAAAAATTAAATGTTTGCGGCTACATAAAATAGTTATCGAATGCTAACATAATCATATTGATTATTTAAAAATAAATACACACATACATACATATATATATAGTAAGTATGAACCAAGATATTCGAAATGTAATCGATAGTCTAGACATTTAGATTACTTGCCAGGCAACATGCGGTTCTTGTCGTATTCCGTCAGTGAACTCCGCCTTTTTCAGCAAATACGGTAAGCATGCCTTAAAAAGAGTAGAGACTTTTTGCAGAGCGCCTATTAGAGAGAATTCTAGCACCTAGTCAGTTCAGCAGATGTTATCTTACAGTCTTACAATTTGCATTGACTTCAATCTGCAAATTATTCACATACAGCGACTGGCCGTGGATTTGATTCACTAAAAAATTTTGAGCTTAAATTCGTTGAAAAATTCAACAAAACTTTTTCATTTTTAATCTTCATTTTGCAATATTTTAATTACATTTTTATATCAAAATAAAAAAGCGAGAAAAAGAAGCATCTTTAAAGGTTTATTTATTTCTTCTGTAAAATTTTAAATCATTTTTTTCCATGCATAAATAAATACACGGCCTACACAGGGAAAAAAGTTCTTGAAAAAAAGTTTTTTTTCATTGTCTAACCCTGACTTCCATAATAATTGTCTGTGACCTTTCCCTGAATTAAAGTCCTCGTTGTTTTTTTAATTTTTATTTCTGGTCCAATAGCAACAACTACTACTACAGCAACTACAATAACAATAACAACAACAGCAACTACAATAACAAGAACAACAACAGCGTCTAACATCAACAAACAATAACATGATACTTTCAAACATGTCTCCTGGTATGTTTATTACGTCTACTGTGGCTACAACTCAAACTCTGCGACGAACAACAGATGAGACCATACCAGAGCTGGGAGGTAAACAATAAAAAATAAATAGACGCAGGCAGTTAAACAAATGGCCATATTCACTCGTACTTACATAGGCAGACTTATGCCCAGAACCCATAAACACAGAGAGAGACGGCAGACAGTGTAAGACCCACAAACAGAAATATTTCAAAACATGCCATCGTAGACAGACATACTCAAACAGACAGAGCACCTTAATCGAATGTTAAGGAGATGGCAGAAGCTTAAAGGAATTAAATTATATGGGTTAAGGATGTTAATTTTTCTGTAGAAAATTTATCGATAATTAATCCTTTTTTAAATTTAACGATAATTAAATATTGCTGAAAAATTTATATACATATACATATACGTACACATATTTATAAAAAAAATCAAATTTTTCTATAAAAAATTTATCGCTAATTAAAAGTTCCCAAAAAAATTTGTCGGTAAATAAATTTTTCTATAAAAAATTTATCGATAACTATATTTTTCTATATAAAACCTATCGATAACTTAATTCTTTACAAATTATCGATATTTAAATTTTTCTATACAAAACCTTTCGATAACTAGATTTTTCTCCACAAATTAATATAGTAAATTTATCGATAATTAATTTTGTCTATAAAAAGTTTATCGATAACTAAAGTTTTCTATACATATATGTCTTTAATTGAATTTTTCTATAATAAATTTATCGATACCTAAAGTTTTCTATACAAAAACTATCGATAATTTAATTCTTTTTTACAAATTATCGATAATTAAATCTTTCTATACAAAAATGATCGATAATTCAGTTTTTCTATACAAAACCTGTCGATAACCACGTTTTTCTCTACAAATTAATATAGTAAATTTATCGATAATTAATTTTGTCTATAATCGATTTATCAATCTAAAATTAAATTATTCTATAAAAAATTTATCGATAATTAAATTTTTATACAAAATTTATCGATAATTAAATTTGTATACAAAATTTATCGATAATTAAATTTGTATAAAAAATTTATCGATAATTAAATTTGTATACAAAATTTATCGATAATTAAATTTGTATACAAAATTTATCGATGATTAAATTTTTTATAAAAAAATTTATCGATAATTAAATTTTTCTAAAGAAAAATTATCGAAAATTAAATTATTCTTTAAAAAATTTATCGATATCTAAATTTTCTTTAAAAATTATATCGATAATTACATTTTTCCAAAGAAAATTTATCGATAATTAAATTATTCTTTTAAAAATTTTCTTTAAAAAATATATCGAAGAATAATTTCATTTTCGATAAATTTTCTTTAGAAAAATGATCGATAACTAAATTTTCTTTAAAAAATATATCGATAATTTCATTTTTCTAAAGAAAATTTATCGATAATTAAATTATTCTTTAAAAAATGTATCGATAAATAAATTTTCTTTAAAAAATATATCGATAAATAAATTTTCTTTAAAAAATATATCGATAATTAAATTTGTCTAAAGAAAATTTATCGATAATTAATTTATTATCTGGGTACATGATGGAATGAAGTTTTTCTGTAAAGTAGCCATTGTTATAATTGTTATGCAGAGGAGAACTGGTTCTAAAACTTGTACATATTTTTGTGACCTTTAAACTTTCAAATAATTTTAATGTGAGTTTTCCCTACCACAACCAATAGTCGATTTTCGTAAGATTTTTCTTGGTGGTTTCAATGTGAAATTTTTTTGGTTTTCGATTTCACTATTTTAAGCATCTGCCTTGTAAATATTTTTTTGCTCCTCTTATTGGTGGGGTCACATGCAAAGCCCCACGTTAAAAAATTCCGTGATTTTTTATTCAATTGTTTACAAAATATGCGTAAAAACAACCCCCATATTTTTCAACGGAAACATACATTTTACAAGCCGAAACCGAAAAAGGATATCAAACATTAAATACAATTCAAAGCAGCAGCAAAAGGACACTGACTGAGTGTGATGCTTGTTATGCCTTCAATAAATATTTGGCGAAAATATAAAACAAACCGAAAAAGGACAACGTCAACAAAATCACTGGCAATGTAAAGGCTGGCAGACAGGCAGGCAGGCACTGGCTTGCAAGCTAATGTTTTACGAAAATTATTTAAATTCATGCTGCACCAACATTAACGTTATAACAGTTCTCCTCCATACAGCTCCACTCCAGATGTATGAACAATAAAAGCAACGTATTCTTCTATTTACTTTTTGTTAGGCAGAGAGAAAGCTAAACATTGCAGGACTATGTTATCAATTTAAAGAGCAGGAGTACATAAAAAAATCCCGTGATGACAGGAGTTTAAAAAATAAAAGAAAAAAATGCCGAAAAAACATTTACTTTCACTTGATTAAAGGACTAAAATGTTAAGGCAAAAATTAATTTCATTTTTTTTGCAAAAAGCTTTCTCTCCGGCTCTTTAATTTGTTGGCAGCTTAATCTCATTTCCTTATCACTATTTAGCCACATGTTGCTATGACACTAACTGTCCTATACTTTAATGGTGGGGTATTATGGGGTGGCGTCTTTGTTGCGTTAATTAGCTGCTCATCATGAGTATGAAATCCGTCTGAATAAAAAGGTACGCAGTTTTTAATTAAAAGCAATTTCTATTATTCTTCTTAAACAATAAAAACGAATTAAAATTTTAATGGTTAGATGCTCCATATTAAGGATAACAACTCTGGCATGTATTGGAAGGACAGACATGCAAGGTAGAAAAAAAGTACAAGTAGCGCCATAAGGACACAAGGCTGTTATCATTTTAATATGCTTGTAGAATGCCAGAATTTCGTACTTTCCGGCAAGCAAACTCTACCCAGTATATCCTTTTGTGCTTACGCAGTAAAATGGCTTATATCGGCTCTCTCTCTCTCTCTCTGGCAGTGTGGCAATTGTTATATCCGCACTAGTCTTGAAGCAGTGCACTTCGACGCTTTGTCTTCTATTATTAAACCGTTTCAGTAGATCGTACCGTAACTGTATATTTCCATCTTACTGGATGGAAAGCCAATGGCGATAATAAATCGCTATTGCTTCGCATTTTCTAAAGTCCAAGGAAAATATTGTTACGTTTTTACCTTTTTAAAAACGTTTAAATATGAGTTCGTTAATTGCAAACCAAGTAAAAACAAATATGTGTTTAGTTTTTCTTGAACCCTCTCTATTCTTTACACTACTTTTGTGTGCCACTGTATACAACTTAACGATACTTTACTAGTTCACACAAGTATTCACTGGGTCTTTACAACCACGACTTATTTCGTTCACACGCAACTTCACACAAGGCTGACTGAATTCTTACTGACTGCTGCCTGCTTTGTCCAGCCCTTTTATAGTCCGACACAGCCAGTCTAACGAACATTCTTGAAGTGGAAGGTTCGTGTTCTCGCCTTGTCGAGAATTCTATTGTTAGTATATTATTGTTTGTGTAACTTGCTTAAGTTATCCATCCCTTTTTGTCACATACATGTTGCTGTTGGTACCAGGCGCAACCAGATTCGTTGTACATATGTGTGTGTGTGTGTAGCTTTAGATAACCAACACGTTCATTGTATACTTAGTGTTAATGTGTGTTTGTATCGTGTGGCTTTGTGTTAGTGTAGCTGGTAGCTTTTGTTTATCGTTTTTCTTGTTAAACGATATAAGGTCGTTTCGATTTATGTAACAATATAATTGATTCCCAGCTTGTGAAATATTTCAAACCAAGCAATATGGTTTACTAAGGCGCCCATTCTATTGACAACCTCACCGAAAAATGGCATCAGTCCATCCAACGATTTGGTGAGAGTAAGCTTGAAGACTTCAGATTTCCAGAACTTTAAACAGAGCGTGACGTGGTGCACTTTCATCGATAGCCGCTTTGCCTATACTTATTTCTTTGGCGATTACAACACTTTAGTCAGGATTACAACCTAGATTCTCCCACCACCCATGGTGTGGGTGTTAACTTTATCTGTGAGTGGAGGGATCGAACGACAGAGTTCTGAGAAACTTTTCATGACAATTTGATTTACTTTCAGAGGTTTTTTGTCAGAAGACTGCTGAGTGGAAATCGTTGAAAAAATATTTTTTCTTAATTCGTTATGTGCGAGATATCTGAGCTGGGGTTTGAACCACGGGCTCGAGTCTAATAAGCCAAGACATTAGCTACTAGAATACGACGACTTCTTACGAACAAGATATTAAACACTTTAGTCAGGATTACAACCTAGATTCTCCCACCAACCATGGTGTAGTCTGTGTTAACTTTATCTGTGAGTGGAGGGACCGAATGACAGAGTTCTGAGAAACTTTTAATGACAATTTTTTTTACGTTCAGAGGTTTTTTGTCAGAAGACTGCTGAGTAGAAATCCTAAAAAAAAAATATTTTTTTCGTAAATCATTGTGTTCGAGATGTCTGAGCTAGGGTTTGAACCGCGGGCTCGTGTCTAATAAGCCAACACATTAGCTACCAGTATACGACGACTTTCTACATACATACATACATAATTGGTCATTACATCTCTTCAGTCAGGATTACGACCTAGTTTCTCACACCACTTATGTTGTGTGTGTTAATTTTATACATGAGTGGCGGGTCCTACAGTTTAAAGTCGACTCCGAACGACAGATTTTTGAGAAACTTTTCATGGCAATTTTTATTTACTCTCTGAGTTTTGCCAGAAATCTGCTGAGAGGGAGTCACCGAAATACTTTTTGTATTCGTTTTGATGTCTGGCTCGAACCCAACACACTACCTACTACTAGACCACGACGAACCTCTACGAACAAGTTATTGCAGCAAATCTGTCCGGCAGGAAAGGCTACATGGTAATTAGAGTCATTACTGAGCACTACGTTAGCACCCATAACGCGAGCTGCATTGTTTTTGGCAAAAAAAAAACATTTCTGCAGGGATTGCAGAGGCAAAGAAGAGGGGGGGCACATCCTCTGTTCTTAATATGATAATTGGAGTCATAACTGAGCACTGCATTATGTTTACTCATAGGAGATGCATTTTTTTTGGCAAAAAAAAGAAAACAAACTTCTGCTGGAACTGCAAAGGGAAAGAAAAGGAGGAGGCATCCCCAGTAGTCATAATCCCAAAGCTATGTGAGAGAAAAAGAAAACAGCTTCTTATTGTTTTGTAAAAAATGGATACAGAAAGTCTAAGTGCCTCCATCCAAAGCTTTAAGTGGACTCTGGACTTAGGAGAATTGGACTACTGAGCTATCACAATGGGCCATAGGGTCTCTACTCTATTTAAATGGCAAAAGGTCTTTAAATTCGTCTACATTGGATAGTCAATTTCATTGCTTTTACTTTTCTGCAGAGGCAAAGAAAAGGAGGGTACATCCCCATTAGTTACAATCACAGAGCTATGTGAGAGAAAAAGAAAACACCTTCTTATTGTTTTGTAAAAAATTGACACAGAAAATCTAAGGGAACTTTATCAGAAGCTGTGATTGGCTCCTAGACTGAGGAGAATTGGGCAACCGAGCTATTACAATGGGCCATAGGGCCTCTGCTCTATTTAAATGGCAAAAGTTCGTTGCATTCTTCTGCATTGGATAGTAAATGTCTTTGCTTTACTCACCTCTTTTTGAAATAATGGTAACGAGGTAGCAAAAGTAATTGATGTCTTCCATCTGGTTTCGACTGTTCATGAACTTAGTCTTCCAATGAACCTGACTTCTTTGGCACGCTGTTGTTTCTTTTTATTGTGCTTAGAAATCCGTATTATGCTCATATCTAATGCATTATTATCCTTAAATCTCATTTGCAATATTAATAAACTCTTATTCTTTAAATTTCCTCTCACATTCTCTGTCTTTTCGAATAGCAAACACAACAACAGTCATTAAGAATTCATAGTAAAAAAAAAATTTGGGGGAAGTATACATAGCTAGCATAGATTTCCGTTTCACATTTAAAAACGAATGCAAAGAAAAAAAATTGTTTTTCTGGTTGAAGCAGTATAAACATCATCACCAGCTTTGATGATGATAATGATGGCAGTGAAAGTCATCAACACTTGAAGTTTGTCAACCTTCTGCTCCATTCTCGAGACAGGGGGGACGAAGCAGTATCTCAAGTGTAATAAAACTTCCTTCCAGAAACGAAAAAGAAAAAAACACAAGTATTTTTGAAAACTCCATAATAGTGAAAAATGAAAGTTAAACGATTCTGTTTTTAACGACCTATTCAAACACAAACAGCAGCAGGAGCAGCAACAGCAACAAGATGAATCCACACCCAACAATATTTTATAATTCGCCCCACCACACCATAATAAATTCAAAGCCCCACGCCCTCGCCCTCGCTCTCTATCTCTCTCTCTCTCTCTTTGCGAACAATATACCCGAAAACTTCCGTCTTATAAATACAGAGACAGATAAACAAACAAACCGTTAAACACACATACATACAGAGATTCATAGAAAAACCGTAACATCGACTTCCTGTTCCTGTCTACTGGGATTTCACCAATACTTTTGAACACAAACACACACAGTCTTTAGCACACACACACACAGTGAATAAAAATATTTCTTCGTCTGTTGCTTGTTTGAAATCAAGAGGATTTTATTTTGGGGGGAGATTTTTCCTTTGTGGGGCTTTGGATGCTTTTGTTGTTGTTGTTTTGGGGGGGGATTGTTTTGTTTAGTCTGTGTGTTGTTGTACAATAGAGAATGGCAAGTTTCATGTTCTTCAAGTTTTCTAATTTTCCAAAAATTCAAAATGTGTGTTGAAAGTTGTTTTCCTTTTTTTTCCCTTTTTTTTCTCGTAGTCAACAGCAGAAGCAAAAGTAGAAACAGTTTTTTTTTTTCTTAGAAAAGCTGGGATAATTTCTCATTTGTTTTGTTTTTTGTTTGTATTGTTTTTCATTTTAACTGGATTTAAAATGCGTAGTAATTTCCGTCTAAACAAGGTTATAAATTTTATTAAATTTTCTTTCGTTTTTCTTTGATTTTGATTAAGTGGTTGGTGGCAGGGGTTGGCTTTCTTATGACAAAAGGCAAGAAAAAAGGAGAAATAATTTCTTTAATTTCATGGCCTTTTAAATACGATTTGAAGAGCAATTGAATTGATTAAAAGGGCAGCATAAATTTTAGATAAAGAATCGAATCGAACAATAAAAAATGGGGTGTGAAGAACATTTGTAGCCGACATAGTCTAAGTCGGTTGTATGTTGGCTTATTACACAAGAGTTAAAATCCCAACTCAGACAACTTAAAACGAAACGAAATATGAAAACATATTTCTGACGTTGAAAGTCCTCTCAGAAGTCTTCCGGCAAAAACACTAAAAATAAATAAAATACCCATGAAAAGTTTTTTAAATCTGTCGCCCGTAGTCGACGTTAAAAACTGTAGTTCCCGCCAAAATTAGCACAGAAGTGTAAGAAGGTTATGGTAGATTCGGTTAGAGGACGTGTACTTGTCAATTAAGACAAGTACAGTACCCGGAGGTCGAATTGACCCATTGTACAACGTCCTAGTTTCTGACACCACTTATGTTGTGTGTGTTAATTTTATACATGAGTGGCGGGACCTACAGTTTAAAGTCGACTCCGAACGACAGATTTTGATTTATTGAGAAACTTTTCATGGCAATATTTATTTACTCTCAGAGTTTTTGCCAGAAATCTACTGAGAGGAAGTCGCCGAAAAAATACTTTTTGTATTTTGTCTTTGATGCCTGGCCTGGGGCTCGAACCCAGGCTTTTGCGTCTAATAAGCCAACACACTACCTACTAGACTACGGCGACTTCTTCACAGGAAAATGAGAGTTATCAGCGTCTATGTACAGGCGGATTGTCAAATGACTTTAAAATCCCTTAAATTGATCCGATCATCTCGAAAATGAAATATGGGTGCCTAGATCACCTCGGGAGGATAGAGAATATTACATTGAATTGCATTTCTAGTCATAAGGGGCATGAGGGTAACCACATGGCGAATTTTGTGTTGCGGAAAAGGGAAAATTTAAGCCTAATTAAGCGTGAACTGTTCTGTAATGCTGAGAACTCAGATCAAATTTCTTGTGATTCTACTGTATTTTACAAATAAAGACTTCGTTAGTTTGATGACATTATTCTGCCTCCACTTTTATGGTGAAACACTGAACCCAGGGTAGTGCTTAAATTGTGTAAAGTCCATCGATTATGGAGCTTAATGTAATGGGTTTCGGGCAATAGGTATTCTTTAGTAGAAATGCTTTCTGACTAGAAAAAGAATAATTTTTCTACTTAACTATTGCTGTAATGTATGAGTCATGTCACGAATCACTAAAAGTATATCCAAACAGTTTTCCATTTTGGATTTTTTTGAAAAATAATTCTTTATTCTTCAAAAAAAATTTTATGTTGAAGCCAAAAGAATTTAAATTTCCTTGAATTTTATTTAATTTGAAATATTCAAAATTGTTTTCTCTTAATTTCATGCATTCAAGCATTCGTTTTGTATGTAATATTGAATCCTTTTCAAGCTTTAACAATTGCACTTGAAAAACAAAAAATTCATAACGATTTAACAGCAACAACAGCAGCAGCAGCAGCAATACAGAGAGCAGCAGCATATAATTTAACAACAAAATTTCCATATCAAAAGGATTTTCTACATTTTAAATTGATTAACATTTCGACAACAACAGAATCGATATGGGAAAAAGAGAGAGATAAAGAGACCGACAAACATGTGTCCTTTTTACATACACTGCCAGCCAGCAACAGCAGCAACATGTTTTGTGTTGTTGGAAAATTTGTTCAAATGAAATTGAAATAAATTTAATTTGCATTTGAACAAATTAAAAACAAAACAAAACAAATACAACAGGAACAACAACAACAAAACACATTTATTCGTCTGCAAAAAAAAAGAAAAAAAAACAACAGAAAGAAGAGATAAAATGTCCTGAGGATATGAAAAGTTAAGCCACAAACTTGATAATGTCCTGCCACATTGACAAACCGAGAAAAGTTTTCGTAAAAAAAACAGAAAATCCATACGAACAGCATGGCAATGAATTGAAGGATGAACTTAGTTTTTTTTTGGCCAACAGAAAAAAAAAGTTATTAAAGGAGTATACGACAGAGAAAATTGGCCACATTTGAATGTAAAACATAATTAATGTGTGTCCACATATGTATGTGTGTGTGTGTGTATGAATTTTTCAAGCCTAAATGCATTCAAATTAAAGACATTCGACAATATGTTCTACAGCATTATAACATAACCCAGCAAAATGTATTGTAAGGCAAAGAAGATATCTCCTAATAACCCAGCAAAATAACCCAAACTATATCGTCCTTAGACTTCCTTAGCAACACGTTTCAGTTGATCCTCTAAAAGTCATAAATTTTCATGAAAATTTTATTGAAATTCCAATTTTTTCTTTAGTATTCGCGACATGTGTTTAAGCCAATTTAGAATCTAAGCCATTTTCATTGATTCATGTGCTAAACGCCAGTACGCATCACTACTCTCCGTCATAAATATTATTATTATAAATATTATTCCTATGATTCGTGACATGTGTAAAAAATATTTAAGGTTAATTATTGCCTTTTCGCTTTCTAATAAATACTATTAAATATTCTAAAAATATTAACCAGTTTAGAAGTTCCAATTCCAATTTTTTCTTTAGTATTCGCAACATGTGTTTAAGCCAATTTAGAATCTAAGCCTTTTTCATTGATTCATGTGCTAAACGCCAGTACGTATCACTACTCTCCTTCATAAATATTATTATTATAAATATTATTCCTATAATTCGTGACATGTGTAAAAAAATTTTAAGGTTAATTATTGCCTTTTCTCTCTCTAATAAATACTATTAAATATTCTAAAAATATTAACCACTTTAGAATTTGCAATTCCAATTATTTCTTTAGTATTCGCAACATGTGTTTAAGCCAATTTAGAATTTAAGCCTTTTTCATTGATTCATGTTCTAAAGACTAGTACTTATCACTGCTCTTCTTCATAAATATTATTATTATAAATATTATTTCTGTGATTCGTGACATGTGTAACAGTTTCTTAAAGTTAATTATTGCCTTTTCGCTTTATAATACTTACTATTAAATATTCTAAAAATATTAATCACTTTAAGAATTTTAGAAAGCTAAAAACTCAATAATTTTTCTGTGATTCGTGACATGTGTAAGTCTAATTATCGTCATTAATCTCCTTATTAATATTATGTAATTTAAGTAAGCATTTAAGCTTCTATATAATTTTAGAAATTTGAAATTGAAATGATTTTTGTGCAATTCGTGGCATGTGAGAAATGATAACTTTAAATAAATCTTTAGAATATAAAGAACTTATGCTGAGCTTTTGAATACAATAAAGATTTGTTGCCATTACTAAGATTTAAAATAGAAATAAAGAACATTTTTTTGTACTTCATGACATGTGAAAAAAATTTATAATTTAATTTTATTTGTTGTAAACAACGGGTAGGTGCTTTGTGTATAATTATAAACATGAACTTAGAAAAACTAATACATTTAATTCAAGTGTTGCTTGTTCCAGAACAGAATAACAAAAAATTGTTTGTAATTCATGACATGTGCGTAATCTTTAATTTGATTTTATAGATATAAGGATTTAGAATCGAATTTGGCAAAAATAAACAAATTAAATTAAAATCCTTTTGTGCAAGAGAACAATGTTAGAAAATTATTTGTAATTCGTGACATGTGGGCAAGTATTAATTTTAGTTTAATGTATAAACATAAGGAATTATGTCAGAATTTAGAAAAAATAAAAAATTAAATTAAAATCTCGAGCAGAATGTTAGTAAATTTTTTGTACTTCGTGACATGTGTCAAAGATAAAAACATTTTTTATTCGAATTTCAGATGTAGAAAGCACAAAAGAAACGATTTTAAACAGATAAGTTAAGAAACAATGAAATTTATAGATGATTTGATGTACTTCATGGCATGTGTGAAAATTTTTTTATTATAATTTTGACTAAAAAGTTTTAAACATTGTTTTAGCTTCTAGAAATCTCACTGGGTAATGTACTAACTATGCTGTTTGTAGGATGGTGTTATCAGTCTACAAAAATACTTTTTTGGAAATGTATTCTAATGTTTGGTATGCATTGGAATTTCCTCAACTGAACTGTGTTTAACTTTTATGTACTGACAGTCTCTAAAGGCAAATGGCAGAGGAAGGACACATGTTTTTTAAGGGTATTAAGTGGAATATTAAAGCAACTAGGGTAGTTACACTTACAGAGGAAGACTCTTTACGAAAATGCCTGTACAATTTAAAGGACTCTAAACATAATACTCCATCCAACACACATATTGGCTATGTTTAGCTTCTTAAATCGACTCGACATGACATGACTCTATAGGGTTTGTGTCACAATGGTTTTCCTTGTGTGTGTTATAAATCCATCCAAGCATTTCAGATATACCAGGCACTCGCATCGCATTCATGTTTATGCATCTGTTTTCCCCCCCTAAAACGCAATTGTATTATAAATACTATACACTGAGCTATACTGGGGGGGAGACTGTGGAGTCAGGTGGTAAAGGAGGGGTTGCTTAATACTAAACAAAACTCATTTTGAAATATTGAAGAGGTAATAATGTATGTACTTAAAGAGTATCCAAGTACTTTAGAGCATAAGATTTTGCCATCCCCTCCACGTAACACTAGGTTTCCTTCCTTAAAGGAGATGGAGATGATGATGGTTTATGATGTGGAAAAATATATAAGGGAGGAGCGAGTATTTGTTACAAGAATTCTTTGTCATCAGCTGTTTTTTATTGTTTATAAAACCAAATTTCTTCAACTCCAACTCCTGCTTCAAGGAATCTCCCCCCTCCGCCTTCATTTAGGACGTACATATTCTGTCTGTACTTTGTACCTTCTTCCAGAATGATTTCTTTTTTTATTTGAAAATATTATGCGTGGCTAATAATCTAAATCGTTAACTTCTTTTTCTTTATTTTCTATTTAAATTTGGATCTGCTTTAAAAGTTTGAGATTTATTTGCTAAATTATGTTGAATATCTTGTAGGATTTTCAAAGTTAAAAATTGGGGGAAGAAAAAACTTCGTATATGAAATTCTCAATAATAAATCAAATATTTACGAAACAAATATTTCCGAAATAAATTTAAAACTCAGCAGAAAAACTTACTCTCTGTCAGGCATTTCACAAACAAATGTGAATAAACAAACCGGATGTTAAAGGAAGCCTTATTGGTACCCATCCTGTCCGTACAGAAGTTGTATCATGGCTCAACTGTTTAAATTTAAAGTTTATTGACACTTTAGGAAATAAATTTCATTATCGTGCCTTGTTGACTAGTGGATAAAAATCAAGTGGACCACCAATACCAGGATTTCATATTCAATACAATTCAACGCATTAGTTCATCTAGGCTTTAAAAAATTATCTTCTACCTCTCTGTCTACGAGTCCAATGATTTTACGTTTAAGAATGAAAGTTTTATAACTTTTTTGTAGGACATAAAAATTTAGTGAGGTTAAGTGACAAACCTAGCTTGAAGGACTATTGCATACTTTGTTGCTCATTTGAAGAAAACAATTAGCTTTGTCGATGACTAGCGTTTTTTGGTCGATAAATTGCATTTTTTAGCGATGACTTGCATTTTTATCGATGACAGGCATTTTCTATTAATTTTTTGGTCGTTGACCTGCATTTTTTTTTGGTCGATGACTTGCGTTTTTTAGTCGATAACTTGCATTTTTTTATCGATGACTTGCATTTTCATCGGTGACATGCATATTTTTAATAAATTTTTTGGTCGTTGTCGTGTCTTTTTGGTTGATGACATGCATTTTTTTCGATAACTTGCTTTTTTATTGATGACTTGCATTTTTATCGATGACACGTATTTTATACCAATTTTTTTGTCGTTGACCTGCATTTTTTAGTCGATAACTCGCATTTTTTTATCGATGACTTGCATTTTTTTTCGATGTCATGAATTTTTTTTTATCAATTTTTTGGTCGTTCATCTTCGTTTTTTTGTTCGATGACATGCATTTTTTTCGATAACTTGCATTTTTTATAGATGACTTGTATTTTTTGCTCAATGACTTCCATTTTATGGTCGATAACTTGCATTTTTATCGACGACTTGCATTTTTTGGTCGATGACTTGTATTTCTTTGATTGATGGCTTGGATTATTTCCAATGATTGATTGAATGACTGTATAAATGCATTTTGTTAACGACTTGCATTCTTTGGTTGATGTAACTAAATTTTTTCAAAACTCGTTCGAATTTTACTAATTCCTGGGTTGTAAACCCTGCAACCGAACAATTAAAAAGAAATTTGATTTCTTTCCGCCTTGCTCTGCCCCCAGCTATATGCTGAGAGAAGGACTTCCTGTGAACATCTGTCCATTTTCATACCGAAGAGAAGAAAAAAAAAAAACAATTGAGCCATTTATTTAATTGTCTCTCAAGCGATTATCACATGACAAGTCAGACAATCATACACAATATATCAGTGAGAGAGAGAGAGAGAGAGAGTCTGTAATATTTTTAATCACAATAATTTATGGAAAAAAAAAACAAAACAAAAAGAAGCGTAGAATGTAACCCCTTTTTTACTGTAACGAGTAAAGGATTATCGGAAAGAAAAAAAATCGCCAATTTTTTTGTCTGCAACAGAACATTACAAAAAAAAAAAATTAAACGAAACCAAACATTAAAGAATCCTTTCATGTCGTCCTTTTATATTCACAAGTCATAATCTCTGGCATTTGAAAGGGTTTCTCTACGGTTACAGCTACAGCAACATAGAGAGTTACAGTTTCAGTTACAATTTCAATTCATTTCATTCACATCACATGTGATGTGATGTGACGTGATGTGATGTGAGTTGAGGTGCGTTAAGTAAAGATGTGACTTTAATGCCAGACCATGCTGTAACAACAATTGCAGCATGTGGCACTTAAACTGTCAGTTGGCAAAGCGAAATGTCTGCCAGCCAGGCTTTTCAATCATTTTTCCATGCCGTTGGTAATAAAATTTACGCATCGTTTTTGAGTTTCAATAAATCTGTGCGCAATTATCGTTTAATTGTTGGATTTTTTTTGTAATGCTGCCACCACCTCCCCCTTGAAAAATATAATCTCAATAGGACTCATTATGATTGTTATTATGCGGGGGTCATTGTTATGATGGCAAGGAGTTTTTCGTGTATGGATATCCTTACAAAGTTTCCTTTTTTTTATAAAAATTGCTTTTTTTTAGTTTATAACTCCCTTTTTAGTCGCTTGAAGTTGTTATTGTTGTTGTTAGAGAGAATATATTGACTTTATTAAGGCAACTGTCAAAACCACAAAAAACTACTCAATCATAAGCAGAAACAAAAAACCAAACAATTCAATAATTCAAGGACTTGAGCGAAGGATATATTGTGTACATAAACAAAGGATGGAAACTTTTTATTTTTTTTTTAATTTTTTTAATAAAAAAACAAAACAGAGGACACTGAGAAAACTAAAAGCTAAGATTTTACTGGCAGAACTTTTTACTAAAACTGTCAGCAAGACTCTCCAGAAATTCTTAACAAAATTTTTTTTGTTTTGAAAAACTAAGAAGCATTTAATGGCGGTCCACAGATTTGTGAATGCAATCGTCTTAGTCTAGTAGGTAGCGTGCTGGCTTATTAGCCGTAAGGCCACGGTTCAAACTCCAGGTCAAACCAAAACGAAAATATGAAATAAAAATAGTTCTTCGGTGATTTTCTCTCAGCAGATTTCTGGCAAAAACTGTGGGCGTTAAAATAAAATTGCCATGAGAAGTTTCTCAAAAAATCTGTCATTCGGAATCGACTTTAAACTGTAGGTCCCGCCCCTCATGTATAAAATTAACACACACAACATGAGTGGTTGAGAAACTAGGTCCATAATCCTGGACTGAAGGGTTGTAATGACCAATTATGTTATGTATGTAATCGTCGTAGACCAATTTGAATAGATTAAACGGGGAAGACACCCAACAGCAGAAGACTTCCTTCACATGAAGGTATAAAGTTCCGGAAGTAAAATGGCCACAACAGCATAGTATTTCACCGTAAATTTTATTGCAGACAAGTGTAGGCGCTGAGTGTGATCCTAAATTCCTCATCCTTATATGGAAAGCAGCCTCTTTACACTATAAAGCCGTTGAGACATTGTAAAATGATAGGCTTCTCTGTCTTTCGTTGTAGACTGGATTTATACTGCCATTGCCTGATTTCTACAGAACTACAGCAATATGAGTGTGGGCATTGAAGTCATAATAGGAGTGCACCTCTGCATTTCTAGGTGATGAACTGGATTACAAAGTTTTAAATATGTCAAGAGGTTAGGACTTAGTGCCTATCTTGCAAAATGATGCCCAACTGATTGACTGCGGCTACTGAAGTCATAATAGGAATAACCCTCTGCACATCTAGGCGATGAACTGTGCTATGCGAATGCAATTGACGTTGGAACAAGAAGTTTGAATCATACAAAGAGTTTTAGAAAGTATTCCGTATCGTATGATCGCCTATTCGAACCAGCGTTGCAAAACTAAAATTTTGAAATGGTACTGAACTATAACTGAAAGAGTACTTTTTTTGCACCAAATGGTACTTTTGTATGCAAATACGTTATAACCCTTCAATCAGGATTACAACCTAACTTCTCACACCACTTATTTTGTGTGTGTTAATTTTATACATGAGTGACGGGACCTTTTTTTGGAAAACTTTATCATGGCAATTTCATTTACTCTCAGGGTTTTTGCCACAAGGAAGGCGAACAGAAAAACTAATGACTTATTCGAGTTCCTCACACACATGACAAGAACAGCTGATTCGGAACGTAATAAAACGTAAAAGTACCGTTTAGTCAAAAGTCGATGGAACGTAATGTAACATACGTTCGTTTTTAGCATATGAAAAGCAATCCAAACGAAATTACATTACGGTTCGGCAAGCGTTTTCATTGCTTTTCGTGTTCTAAAAACGAGTGTATGTTACGTAGACGTTTGACAAAGCGTGGCTAAAGCTCCGCGTTTCGTTGCTAATGCATTAATAGTTGAAAAGCGCAAGACATAAAATATGTAATAATAAAAATGTACTGAAAGCCTCGTGGGGGTACTGCAGTATTTTTGAAATGAAAAAGTACTGAAAAAAGTACTAAAGTACTGAATTTTTCAACACTGAATCGAACACAGAACACATCAAACCTAAGTTGGTTTGCAACCAAAAGTTCAAACTTTTGTTATCTAATCGAGGAGAATGTGTTGCAGATGAGCTTTGTCTAAACGACAGTGGATTAAAGTGATTTACGAATGTATGAAAAACTTCTGCAGAGGCGGATTTCATATGGATCTCATACAGTGTATATAAACAAGAAGATCAGTTTGCTGCAGCCTGACACTGAGACAATTTCAGTGTGAGATGTGATAAACCTGCGTGCGGATATGAGGAGTGCCTATATTATAGACAAGCAGCACTGAATGGTTTTATAGAAACGCGGCTGGTTAAGTAGTGATATTTTTAAGTCGCCGTAGTCTAGTAGGTGGTGTGTTGGCTTATTACACGTAAAGCCAGGGTTCAAGCCCCAGACCATACATCAAAAAGTACTTCTTCGGCGACTTCCTCTCAGCATATTTCTGGCAAAAACTCGGAGAGTAAATAAAATTACCATGAAAAGTTTCACAAAAATCTGTCGTTCGGAGTCGACTTTAAACTGTAGGTCCCACCACTCATGTATAAAATTAACACATGCAACATAAGTGGTATGAGAAACTAGGACTTTGCACAATGGATCAATTCGACCTTCGGGTACTGTACTTGTCTTAATTGACAAGTACACGTCCTCTAACCTAACCTAACCTAACCTAAGTAGTGCTTTAATAAACTCGATAAGGCGAACAGAGTAGTGCTCAGAAAGGTCATTCACTGTCAACCCGATAGTTGATAATCTAACGAGGTATGGATGCCCAACAGACCTTACTGGTTAAGAGCCATATTATAGTATTAAGTGGCAGAAAGCCGAGGGACTACGTCAGGTCAAACGCCTATTAGAGCCGATCTTCAATGGAGGACAGTTGTATGAATTACAAAAAGGAAATAGAAATGAAGTCGCCGTAGTCTAGTAGGTAATGTGTTGGCTTATTAGACGTAAAGCCAGGGTTCGAGCCGCAGGCCAGACATCAAAAGAAAATACAAAAAGTATTTCTTCGGCGACTTCCTTTCAGCAGATTTCTGGCAATAATTCTGAAGGTAAATAAAATTGCCATGAAAAAGTTTCTCAAAAATCTGTCGATCGGAGTCGACTTTAAAATGTAGGTCCCACCACTGATGTATAAAATTAACACACTCAACATAAGTGGTGTGAGAAACTAGGTTGTAATCCTGACTGAAGGGTTGCAATGACCAATTATGTATGTTATGTATGTATGTAAATAGAAACTCTTCTACTGGAGATGTAATCCACTTTACATCTCAATGAGCCTGAGAGCAAAATTGTGATGAAAAACTCTTTAAATCAGTCGTTCAGAGTCGACATTTAACTGTTAGCCCCGCCACTCATGGATTAAATGAACACACACAATTTTTGTGGTGTGAGAACTGGGTTGTTAACCCGACTATAGGGTTGTACTGGGCAATTAACTGACTCTAATAAAGACCAGATTATACAGGAAATTTAGCAGATATCAGTAGGAGAACATAGAGAGAGAAATTTCTGTTTGAAGATTCCTGCTAATTTCTGTTGGGGAGACAAAGGAATGGAATGGTCTTTTGATTCCTTAATGAACAATTAGCTCCGCTTTTGGATAAAAAATTAGACTAATCGTATGAGAAGAAAGTAGTTAAGTTGCCATACATTTCCGAAGTTTTGAATGTAGCGTTGATAAGCATAGGCCACTATTTAATAACGGCAGGTTGGTTTTGAATCAGATACAAATCAGAATTTTATGAGTTAGTTTTATGTAGAAGTCCTTTCTTGTGGCCACAAACTGACATATTATTGGAATCAGTTTCGTTTCGGAACTTTGGGGTGTAGGGTTCGTTGGCTTTCTCCCAAGCGCCGGATAGTACTGAAAGATACATTAACTAGGATAGAGAATACTGCGAGCCACATGAAATCTGCAAATAGCTTTGTATAAAAGTCGAATTGAAGAAGAATGTGAAGCATATTCCATGAGATTTTTCCATATCAAACAAATATTTTTTACCGTGTATTTTCCCCATTAAAACTTTTCCACTTGATTTTGCCACAAAACAAAAAAAAAACCGCATCTATTCATACCTCGACTTTAGTTTCATTAATAATTTCGTAGAGAAAAATGAAATGAAATGAAAATAAATTGTCGTCTACAAATGTTTCAACAATCGAGTGTTGAAATATGGTTCTGCGTATTTAAGTTGTATTTCCCTTAGATTTTCCAGCAGCATACCTGCTGCTTCACTTTCAAAACCATTTTGAATGAAATGATGGAAAACTTTCTTTGTGATGATGAAAATTTTTTCAAAAAGAACTGTTCGGGGTAATGAATTTAGTTTTTCATTCATTCTAATAATAACAACAATAATGTTTGTTGTTTAATAATGATAATATTGTTGTTGCTATTATTTTTGATGATGGGTTCTTAACTCTGCATAATTAACTCCCTGAGGAAATTTAACTCTCGAGCAGCAAGAGCGCTAGCAGCAAGCATCATACGATAATTGAAAACTTTTACCAGGCCTTGCTTGGAAAGGAAGAACAAAAAAATGCAAGAAATTAAACCCTAATCAACACCTCCCACCTCTGGTAGTAGAGCAAGCAACCCTTTTCGAATTGAACAACAAGTTGTTGAAATAAAATTCAGAATAATTTTTTAATTACTTTAATCCTTCACATCCTTCCCTCCACTGTAGTCTTTATAGTCTATTATACATCAAACAGTTGAATTATTACGCAGGATAAAGAGGAGGCGGGGACGAGTAATAAAGTTAAGGCACTTGCCATGTAATTATTGAGTAGCAGATATTTAAAGGAATGTGTTCTTTAGAAGAATTAAATTCAATTGAAGAGTATGCAAGAATATGAGATTAGTTTATCGCTTAGAAAGGCGTGTCTTACTCGAAGATATCCTCGAAAGTTTTACTAATTATTACACAGATTGCTCTAAACATAGACTTGGGATAGGACGCAGCCTCTATATGTGAACGACAAATGTGAGAAACTTTTCATGGCAATTTCATATTATTCTCATAGTTTTGACAAAAGTCTGTTGGGAAATTGTCGATTAATTCTCAAATGAGTAAAGTTTTACTTAACATCAGCTGTTTGCCGCTCTGCAATCTATAACGTATTGCTAATCTATAACGTATTGTTACATAAATCGAAACGACATAATATCGTTTAACAACAAAAGCGATGAACAAAAGCCACACGTTATTAAGGCTGCACACGCACATATGTGCAACGAACCTGGTTGGGCCTGATACCAACAACAACATGTATGTGACAAAAAGGGAAGGACAACGTAAGCAAAGTACACAAATAATAATGTAGTAGCAATAAATTTCTCGAGAAGACGATATCACGAACCTTCCACTTGTTCCAATGTTCGTTAGACTGGTTGTGTCGGACTATACAAAGCAGGCAGGAGTCAGTAAGAATTCAGTCAGCCTTGTGTGAAGTTGCGTGTGAACAAAATAAGTCCAGTGAATAGTTGTGTGAACTAGTAAAGTGAATAAACAGATTATTATTGTTGTATCGTTAAGTTGTATACGGTGGCACACAAAAGTAGTGTAAAGAATAAAGAGTTTAACTGAAATTCAATTAAACACATTTGTTTTTAATCGTTTTTAAAAAGGTAAAAACGCAACAGTATCTATTCTGTTCTGACCTACTTAGCAAACGCGTCAACTTTACTTCAACGTCCTCGAGTCCAGGAACTCATATGAAGGCAGCCCTCAAATATCTCTTTATTATATCTGCCTACTTGACTGCGGCAACAATCCGCCGTACACGTATAATTAAACCGAATAACCGGTTAGTTAACAATAAATGGAATACATGTGTTGAAGACATAAAAACCATGGAACACCTTTTACAGCTTGGACCAGCTTTCATATGCTCAAGATCCCATTATTTTGAGAAGAAAACTATGCGAGACTTAATTGATCTCAGAGGAGTAGACTGGAAGAAGCTTTAATATAGGACGTAAGTTTAGTATGTCTTAGTGAAGAACATACAACAGCCTAACTGCATTTCTTGGATGTAAGCAATCTCATTTGATTCTTAGATTGCGGCCGATAACTATACTTTTGAAACAGTCATGGAAATTATTTATCTTGGCTCCGCCGTTGCCACCAAAAATGTCAGTCTGGAGATCAAGCGCAGGATCACTCTTGCCAACAGGTGCTACTATGGTCTCAATAGGCAATTGAGTAGCAGAGACCTCTCTTGTACAACAAAACTAAAACTCTACAAGACGCTCATCCTACCCGTGCTTCTTTATGGCTCAGAGGCATGGACCCTATTAAGAACTGATGCAACAGCCTTGAAAGTGTTCGAGAGAAAAGTCCTACGTAAGATATTCGGTCCAGTGAGAGTTGGCGATGATTTCCGTATCCAATCCAACAGTGAGCTGTATGAGCTCCTCAACGACATAGACGTTATGCAGCGTATTAATATCCAGCGGCTGCGCTGGCTCGGCCATGTCGTTCGAATGGAGGAGGATGCTCCGGCGAGACGGGTATTTGATGCGGGAATCTGTGGAAGTCGGCGAAGAGGACGACCTTGTATCCGTTGGAAGGACCAAATCGAGGCAGCCCTGACATAGATTGGTGTGACCAACTGGCGTAGGCGCGCAAGAAGCAGAGGCGCCTGGAAGGATGTGTTGCGGCAGGCCGAAATCCGTTAAACGGGTTGTTTTGGCCAATTAAGTAAGTAAGTAAGTAAGCCCTCTCGTTTAACCCACCTATCTAAATTTTTAAAGGTACAAAGAGTGAGTTAAGCAGGACGCGAATACTAAACAACAGAAGACGATGATGACCACGTTGTAGAAAGCTCTAGACGAAGAGTGCGAACTAGATGTGGTTAGAGAGGAACTAATGACAATTGCAGGATAAATTAAGGCTCCCAACGATTTGTAGCGCTCTATTTAGCTTTAAATCCTAAGTTTTTAAGTTTTCTTTGGATATCACAACAAATAATTTTTTGAAGTTTTGCAGACATGTTTATGCATGTTTGTTTCTTTATAAACAATAAAAAAAACTTTCTTAAATTGTTTAAATAAACAGCTTAAAAAGTCCAAAAACAAATTTAAAGTTTTGCAATTGATAACAATGGAGGGAGAACAAATGGAATGAAAAAATAACAGATGAAAGAGAAAGAAGAGATGAAGAAGAGAAAAAAAATTTAATTTTTCAATTCAATTACGATTGTGTGTTCTCAAGCACACGCACCCAAATAAAATATGAACACTGACCCCCCCTCCCAACTACCTTCAGTGGCAATAAATAAAATGGATTTTCCATCAATAAATCTTGGGGAAAAATGATTCACAAACCATTTGCAGGGTTGGGCTTACAGGCATTGTACATATAAAGCAATAGTTTGTCTTAAAAAAACAAACAAACAAAAAATCCAACATTTACTGCGTATTACTCTGCAGGGTTTACAAGGATAGTTAACATTGCCTTAAACAGAGATGGGAGTTGGTAGGAAAAAGTGAAAAAAAAATTTACTGTTGATTTTACAATTCATTTGAATATTCCAACTGGCCAGAGATGGATTTTATTATTGAGTCTATGCTTATATAAAGGGTCCGCCAAATAACTTTTTTTTTGAAAATGCTTTAAAAAAAACTACTGAAGATTTTCTCAAATTTATTTTTTTTATTTGAAAGTACAATCCTTCCGCTTAATAATGGAAAATAATTTCATTCAAATGGCTGCCTCGGCTGGCCATGCAGTAGCCTACATGATCGGCGCAATTTTTAAGCACATTATCGATTGTGTGCAGCTGTATTTCACCAATGGCTTCACGAATATTATCCTTTAAAGCGTCAATTGTTTCTGGCTTGTCGGCGTAACACTTATCTTTGACGGCACCCCACAAATAATAGTCCAATGGTGTCAAATTGCAGCTCCGAGGTGGCCAAACGACATCAGCTCTGCGGCTGATAATGCGATCTTAAAAACAGGGCGCAACACATCGAGTGTAGCTTCGGCTGTGTGGCACGTAGCGCCGTCCTGTTGCCAATATCCTCCTCTTCAATTTTTGTGAACAAAAATTCGTTCAACATGGCCCGACAACGATCGCCATTGACTGTAACGGCCACTCCTTGCTCATTTTCGAAGAAAAATGGCCCATTTATGCCTCTGGACCAAAATCTGCACCAAACAGTGACTCCTTTTGGGTGTGTCGGCTTTTCAATGTATGCGTGCGGGTTTTCTGTGCCCCAAATGCGACAATTTTGCTTGTTTACATAGCCGCCAAGATCAAAATGAGCTTCATCTGAAAAGATGATTTTTTTTTTGCCAAAATCGGCATCTTCTGTAAGTCTATCGCGGGCCCACTTAGCGAAGCGAAAACGGATTGGATGGTCAATTGGCTTCAACTCCTGAAACAATTGGACTTTGTTTGGCGTCATACCAAGGTCTTTATGCAAAATTCGTCTCAATGATGTCTCCGAAATGTTCAATTGTTGAGAACGACGGTGAATTGATGTTGATGGCGCTTCACGTACACTTTCTGCCGCAGCAGCAATATTCTCGGGTGTACGCACTGTTTTTGGCTTTTCGTGCTTTGGTTTATCGATGAGGATTCCAGTTTCTTTCACTTTTTTCACAAGATAACGAACATGCGGAGCTGACGATGCTTCTCTTCTTCCAAAATCCGTACGCAATTTTCGCACACATTCTACAACATTACCATGATTTTCAAAGTAATGTCGCAATATTTCCCAGCGTTGTTCAACCATACATACACAACCATATTCGTTCAGCGGAAGAAGAAAACTAATTATCTGCCAAATCAGACATGAGCTAAGTGTTACCATTCACGAAATAAGCACTATTTGAAAAAAAACGTTAGATGGTGGACCCGATACATACTTGTATGGTAACTATGACTGTCTATTTGATTGCCTTTTTTGTATTTCATTTTTTCCTGCCTTTTTGAGTTTTTTATTTGTTTTTTTGAAGTATAAAATAAAATATTTACTTTTTGCCATCATATATTGTATAAATATTTATTTACAACTACAAATACAAACAAAAAAAAAAAAGAAAAGGAAAACAATATGGCTACCGCATAAAATAATAACGGCATGTGTTAAACGGAAATTAAACTCAAACATTTACAAGCTTTTCTGCATCAAATATACTCGTACGTAGCTCTGTAGGCAGCAGCAGTAGCTATTTTTTTTTCATTCTTTAATTGTTGCATATAAATGGGGTGTTTTAAATAGACTACGAGCATGCATGCATGATGATGATGATGATGATGATGCGTTCAAATTACAAATTTCATGGTCAATATTATTCTTATTCAAGTCAGGGTGGTAGTTGTCAAGGGCTGTTATGGACATTTGTGGACGTTTTTCATTCAGTTTTATTTGAAATAATAATTAGCACTTGGTTGTCGCGGTATAAAATTTCATTCGTTATGCTATTAATTTATTTGGAAGGTGTTGGTAACGTTTTTATCTTTTTAAAAACATTTAAAATATAAGCTCGTCGATTGCAAATAAAATAAAAATAAATTATGGGTTTAATTTTAATTAAAATTCTTTATTGTTCTCACAATTCTGTGTGCCACTGTTCACAACTTAATGTTAACAACAACAATTGCTTTGATTATTATTCTTCTTTACACTCTTTTGTGTAAACAATAACAATTGTTCGACAGATCTTTATAACGGAGATCTTCAAACCATGATTAATCTCTTCAAACACAGCGCGTCTTCATACAGGACTGACTGAATTTTTACTGACCTCGTTGCCTGCTTTGTCTTGCCTTTTTTATGCCCACGTAAACAGTCTGATGAATGATCTTTTTCTTTTTCTTGCGATAGTTTTTATTGTATCTTCATTTTTATGAACTAACAATAAGTGTTCAAATCTTAAGTTTAAAGTTAATAAATATTGATGTCCAGCCAATGCCAGACAAAAATTCTAATTTTCAAATGTTAATAAAAAAAATAATATAAGGCATAATTTGTGAAGAAATCATCTGAGTTCGATGGTGTCCCTCCTCCTCAAGCGGGTATGTCCACGATGTTGTAGGATGTTTCGAGCGAGAGGATTTGGATTTATTTCCAGCTTCTTTAAAAATTTGGTCACATATTTTGAGATTTCGCTTTTGACCAGTGGGACGTCAAGGTCTTTATGAATATTGCTGTTTTTAATATACCAAGGAGCGGCAGTTATCATTCATAGGATTTTATTTTGACGGCGTTGTATTTTTTCAATATTAGAAGCAGAAGCCGTGCCCTATAACTGGGTACCATAACTATATATTGGCTTCAATATAAATTTGTAGAGCAAGAGTTTACAATCGAGGCTAAGAACGGAATTTCTGTCGATAAGCCAATTGATTTGGACTGCTTTCAGTTTCATTTGGGTCAATTTTGCATCGATGCGATATATCCATGTGAGACGTCTATCCTAGTGAATACCGAGATATTTAACATGAGTATGTTGCGGCACCCTCTGGTTGTTAATACTGATGGGCGGACATGTTTCTTTCCGTAGAGTAAAGTTGATGTGGACGCATTTTTGTTCATTGATTTTACTTCCCCACTGATTAGCCCATATCTTCATCTGGGTAGCATGGTGCTGTAATTGACTTGAGGCATCTTTTGTATTTTTGTGGGTGCAAAGAAATGAATGATCTTGAAGTGGAATGTTCGTGGATTCGCCTTCTCGAGATCTCTTTAAATGTAAACATCGTTGTTTTATTATTGTTATTTGTGGACTTTTGTTTACGTTTATTCTTCCAGTGTTTATTGTTGAATTTTTATTTACTTGTTTATACCTTCTTTTATTCTGCTGTTTTATTGGTATATTTTTTTTTACTTGTTTATCATGTAAACAAGTTCATTGTTTTTGTTTTTGGAGCTTTGGTTTATAATTTGAGATTTCCATTTTCGTAACAACATATTGTCATATTCCAGCAGGAGCATAGAATTTCTATTGTTCTCTACTCATTGCTAACGACCGTAATACGTTAAAGACTGCAGATCTATCTCTCTCTCTCTCTCTCTCTCTCTCTCTGGATTGTTCGCCACCATTTCGTTTTTATTCGTCCTCATTTCGTATACCTGCTGAATTCCCCTTAAATGTGGTACAAATAAGTTATTAAACTCGGTGTCATATTCAAGAACTCATGTCATCTTGATAGTGGCCGTAGTCTAGTTCGTTGTGTGTTGGCTTATTAGACGTGAATCCACGGTTGAAACCCCAGGTCAGACATCTCCAAGAAAATGAAATATTACAAAAATATGTCTTCGGCTACTTACTCTCAGCAAATTTCTGACAAAAACCCAGAGAGTAAATAAAATTGCCAAGAAAAGTTTCTCAAAAAATCTGTCTTTCGGAATCGAGAAACTAAGTCGTGATCCTGACAAAAGGGTTCTAAAGACCAATTATGTCTTCCTGCATAAATGTCCTCTTGATGTGCAAGTTGAAGCAATTCATTGACTGATGACCATGAGCATCATGTTTTCAAAATATTCACCCATCTAACGGAAAGATATGGGCCACTGACAATGATGTGCGTTCGCTAAATGGCTTTTGGAGCCATAATTTTCATTGAAAAACTATTTTCAGTGATAAGACTCATTTGTTGATGAATGGGTACGTGAAAGTGTGGATGAACAAAATTGTTAAATCAGCTACCAAGCTAACTTACGTAAGATCCAAGAGCTTCCAATGCCGACTCAAAAGGTCACTGTGTGGCTAGCGCCATAATCGGCTTATATTTCATTGTGAACTACGTTGGCCAAACCAACACTGTCAATGGCGAACACTACAGTTCGATGATTTTCCATTTCCTTTAACTAGAATTGGATGTTCTGGGCAACATCGACTCTTGTTTTCAAGAGGACCGCGCTACTTGCCGCACAGCACATGCCAGCCACATGGGATATTCTGCATGATCGATTTAAAGACATGGACGAGAGCATGTGATTTGACCTCGTTAGGCTTCTTCTTGTGTGATTTCCTGGGTTTCAACAGGACGGCCATACAGGGCTCACGTCACACGGGATTTGAGGGCTTGATCATCAATGTGTGTGAAGATAGATTTTTAAAATCTATCTCCCCAGATGCAAACCAAGTCAGTTAACAGAGCTCTGTTATGTTATTACGTCCCATCAACTAAATCAATCGCCAGAACCCTTAACAGAGCGAGTTTTCATAGTCGATTTTGAAATTTTCTGAGATTTCAGATTTTAAAATCCACTCAATGTTCTTTTGTGGACAAAGTGAATTGTTTTGAAAGCATTTTACGTCCCTTTAACTAAATCAATAGCCAGAATCCTTTCCCAGCCTTAAATTAATTGTTTAACAGAGCTCTGTTATGTTAATAACAGAACTGACTTGGCTTGCGTCTGGGGAGATAGATTTTAAAATCTATTTTCACACACATTGATCGTCTGACCTTAAGTTGATATGAACTGGCTGTCGGTAGCTCTCGAGCTATTTGACTGCGTTAGATATTTTCTTGTGCTGTTTTCTTAAGTATATTGGTCCTTAAGGCCAACCTAACCCATGTCATTTGTCAAATTCAGCTTGATTAATACGCCAGAATCATGGATAATTGGACATTTCGGATGCTCTACACCCTGATCTTCTGGCTATGATTTCTAACGGCATATCTGTCTTCTTACTCCACATCCTGACGAGCACGATAGCGAGCATTAAACTGTCCGTCGGACATGATCATCAATAGAACACTGCCCGGTAAGTACAACCACCAATATGAACAATTCCGCTTTGCTGAGGCTTATAGAAGAACTAGGGCACCTGGCATCATATTCAGATCCTCTAGAAAGTAACGCGTCTGCCTTTTCATTTTCCTAGAAGTTCCTAGTCGTTCGAATGGAGGAGGATGTTCCGGCGAGAAGGGTATTTGATGCGGGAATCTGCGGAAGTCGGCGAAGAGGACGACCTTGCATCCGTTGGAAGGACCAAATCGAGGAAGCCCTGTCATCGATTGGTGTGACCAACTAGCGTAGGCGCGCACGAAGCAGAGGCGTCTGGAAGGATGTTTTGAGGCAGGCCGAAATCCGTTAAACGGGTTGTTATGGCCAATTAAGGAAGTAAGTAAGAAGTTCCTAGGTATTGGAAGCTACATAAGCACCGAAATAAGAGAAGCTGAAGGTGTATAATTCGTTTCCCTTTTTGACCGATAGCAGATGCAGCAGGATATTGCTACACAATAATGTTCGATCTCCGCAGGTTTAGCTTTCAACCACCGAGAATGACGGAATGGTAATATGTGTGTCTGATGACATATGCCGATATCTTTACAGTTCTCTTTTCTCTGTTATTACGTTAACCAGATATTGTCACCAATTACTAGAGAAAAAAAATGAAAAATTTATTAAAAATTTTCCAATAAATGAAAATTTGTTAGAAATGTTTTCCATCGATTTGTAACAAGTTTTCAAACCACAACGTTTTTCTAACCACACTACGTACATACATATGGCAGACCAACCATAACCAATTGACATACGATTTAATTTCATTTCGATTACACACACTAAATGTCTGTTATTGACAATAAAACGAATAAAAACTAATAAAAAATGAATACAACAACAATAAATAATTGCTTAATTTTCTCACTAAAATTCATTAGACAAACAACGTCAAACGGGCTAGACACACTCACTCACTGACTGGCTCAAATCAATGGGAAAGCAACTTCAATTCAAGCTATACAGGCAGTCTGTAAGACGGACAGCCTGACAAGCCAGCAACAGCAGTCACCAGCAAACACTCACAAGTTTGCCGGTTGTTCGGTTCTGTTTTGAAACAGAAAAATTAACTTGAATGGACAGGCAACTCTGAACACATGGACAAAGACAGACGGACACGTTTAAATAGCGGGGATTAAAATCAATAGAATTGTGAAAAACTCGGCTACTCTTGCCCCCCTGGCCTTAAAAACAAACAAATGAAAACTAGAAAGAAAATGCCGGCTTAAACACTCGTGAACTTGTGAATTCCATAGCATTTCAGCGGGCCAGCAATTTGTTTTAATTTTTTACAATAATTGTTGGTGTTTTTAATTGTTGTTTTTTATTTGTAATGAACAGCAAATATTATTAAAAAAATTATTTTGTTTTAAAAAAAAAAATAAAAAAAAAAAAAAAAAAAAAAAAAAAACTTGAGCTTTAATGCTCATAAATCAGTGAAGCACAGCACAGCAACAGCAGCCTCTTGCTGCAGCCTTGACTTACAAACGAGTTTTGCTTGCTTTGATTGTGATTTTTTTTTATTTCAATTTTGAATTTGAAAACAATTTGAGCTGATGTGGCCGGCTTGGCCAGTGAATTTTGCACAGCGATAATCGCTTTTCAATTTCAATTGCTTTCAAAACCTGTGATAGAAACAAAGAAAACAAAAAAATAACAAAAAACTGTATTTCAAATTATAGTCCAAAAACCATTTTAAAATCCCCAAAAAAACACGAAACAAAAGCTTATGATTGTTAGACAAACATGTTTTCATCGAAAAACGCATTGAACAAGAAATTAAAGTAAAAGTACATTTTCAAAGAAGTCAAATAAAACAAGTAACGGATTAGAAGATACAAATTGTGGTTACCGGTTACTTTATGCTAAATTAAGTGTCGTTATTTTATTTTGAATACAAATCTTATTGCTATAAAGAGACGATCGCACTTGTTTGCCTTTTTCGAAAGTGGTTACCGGTTACCTTTTTCAATTATTCGTTATTCGTTTTAATTGAGAACCGTTGTTGAGAACCGATGTTATATTTCTTAAGCTAGTTTCTATTGCTATAAAGAAAATAAAAGCTTTTTCGAAAGCGTTTACCGGTTACTTTCCTTTAAATTAAGTGCCCTTATTTAATTTTGAATACTATTCCTAATGCTCTAAAAAGACGATACCTCTTGTTTGTATTTTGTGAAAGTGGTTACCGGTTACTTTTTTAATTATTCGTTTTAATTGAGCACTGTTGTCAAATTTTTAAGAAAATTTTGTGTTGCTATAAAGACAAGAAAAGTTTTTGCAAAAGTGATTACCGGTTACTTTCCGCCAAATTAAGTGCCCTTATTTAATTTTGAATACTATTCCTATTGCTATAAAGAGACGATGCCTCTTGTTTGTGTTTTGCGAAAGTGGTTACCGGTTACTTTTCTTTAATTATTCGTTATTCGTTTTAATTCAGCACTGTTGTTATATTTCTAAGACAATTTTCTATTGCTATAAAGAAAAGAAAAGTTTTTCCGAAAGTGATTACCGGTTACTTGTTATAATTATACTCCATATTGGATTCAGCTGTCCCTACCCAGAAGAGTAAAGTATCTAGAGATCAGTCTCAATTCCAAACTGTCATGCAGGCATAACATAATTGAGGAAATTGTTACACTCAATTGGCTCCGAACTTTCCATCTACTGAAGCAGAGAGTACAGTTTAAAGTGGACTCCGAAAGACAGATTTTTGAGAAACTTTTCATGGCAATTTATTTACTCTCAGAGTTTTTGCCAGAAATCTGCTGAGAGGAAGTCGCCGAGGAAATACTTTTTGAATTTTGTTTTGATGTCTGGCCTGGGGCTCGAACCCTGACTTTACGTCTAATAAGCCCACACACTACCTACTAGACTACGGCGACTTGATTATATGGTTTCCTATAAATTGGTTTTGGAATGCCAACAAGAGGCTTCTAGTCTGAAGATCCAAAAGTTCCCAGTATTACACGATGTCATTAAACTGTTGGGTAGAGCAGTATGTGGAATATTTATTAAGGCTTCTGATATAAAACTTTCGTAGAGGCTGCCTGACGCCATAGTCTATTAGATATTGTGTTGGCTTATTAGACGCAAACCCATGGTTCAAACTCCAGCTGATATCTTGCACAAAACGAAATAAAAAAACGAAATATTTCCGTGACTCAGCAGTCTTCTGGCAAAAACTTGGAGTGTAAATACAATTTCAATGAAAAGTTTCTCACAAATCTGTCGTTCGGTGTCGACTTTGAACTGCCACTCATGTAAAAAATTAACGCACACACAATATGGGTACGAGAAACTAGGTCGTAATACTGACTAAAGGGTTAAGTTAAATAACTAAGTAAACTCCCTGAACACTGTAGTGTTTTCCAAGAGGAGTTGAAAAGCAACTCATTCCTTCCTGTAGGGAGGAATTTTCACTGAAAATGTCTTAGTTTTCTTTAACACTCAGGCTGCTATTAAGTTCCTAATGACGTGTGTCTCGTCCATTTCTCAGGGAATTTCGAATCATTTAATATAATCTCTCTAGTACAATGGGTCAATCCGACCTCCGGGTACTGTACTTGTCTTGATTGACAGGTACACGTCCTCTAACCTAACCTAACCTAATATAATCTCTTATTGGGGTTCCGAGAAATATGGCTAGCTTCGGGAATTTCATTGCCATGGTCGCTAGGGAGTCCACAATCTCCGATATATTACAAAGCATCAGTATTTTGATTACCTTTTTTAAAGTAGGTATTATCCCCTCGTTTTATTAAGAGATTCAATTTCATTGGCCGCAGGAAAGTACCTGCTGAATTGATACACTCTGCTCGACTTGTATGGATAGGAAGAGGACTTATTCATTTCTCTCCATAATCGAACTTTTTCGTTTCTTACATTTCTTTTGTTTTATTTGAATAGAATTGGCATTTCATCAAATAACTCCTGTATGATCTAAGTGCCTGAGGAGGAGAAAGGGACAGTTCGTATCTCGTATGTCAGTATCTTGTTCTCTCCATAAAGAGGAGGAGTTTTTAACCTCTGTCATACTTGACTGAACTTTTCAATACAAAGATTACAGGAATAACAACATTTATTCTGGACTTAGGTTGGGTTTACTTTAGGAAATTGTTGATTCTTGATTCATCTTTAAAAATGCCATTAAATATGTCATGGGAACTATCGATTCCCATGTAATCAAGTTTTGCAATGGTTATCGCTTCATATTTAATATACGATTATACTACGTAGAATCTCCTCAAAATCAGGTTCATCAATTACAGAACAGGCCAGATTATTTATAATTTCCTTTCCTTTAATTTATTTTTACACTTGTTGCAGCATGAATAAATTTTATTTTCGATACGCCAACTAATTAATGTCAACATTAAGTTTTTTTTTCTCCCGCTCGCTCTCTCCCTCTGTCTCTCTAAAAATAAAGACCCAAAAATAAAAATTCGTTGGTGTAGTGATGGAACATTAATAAAGATCCCACCATTAAAAATAGAAACACTCTTCATATGATGAGAAACAAATACACACACACGTGCATACGCATAAAATCCATAAAAACTTCTCTCAAGTTTATTGAACTATTAAAAAAAGCAATAACAACAACAACATATATAAATAAAAACAAACATAAATGATCTTTATTCTTAAAAAAAAGCAACAAAAAACACAACAAAAACAGTAATAAAGCAACAGTAATAAATTTCAAAAAAAGAAAGCAAAAATAAGGAAAAAAATTAGCAACAACAACAACAGCAAGTACAAGAAATCAAGAACAAACCTTTTCACTTGTTTGAAAACGCATTTATTGCAGAGTTCATTTTAATATGACTTTTAGTTCTTTTTTGTTGTTTTTTCTCTTGTCTTTTTTTAATTTTGTTACTCTTTTTATAAAATGTAAGTGTATGTGTGTGTGCGTGTGTCGTGTTTCTTTTGCGCTATTTATAGCCCAACTTTAACAAGTAGAAGTCGAAGAACAAGACATAGAACAACGACACAACGTCACTATTGCTAGAGAACTTTAACACACACACACACTGCCAACCAGAAAGACCATAAACATTTAATATTTTCATCATAATTACCAACAACAACGGCAAACTAGACAACAACAACTACTAAACTAAGCGAAAATAGCAAAAATAAAACAAAAATACAAAACTAAAGCAACAGCAAATTTGCTTAGACAAAACACAACCTCTAACACTTACGCAACATGTTGTATCAAACTACAGTAACAACACAATAAACACAGCTTCAAACCGATTCTTTAGGTGAGTGTGTGTGTGTTGGATTGTGTTTTTGTTTTATTAGTACAGCTGTTTTTTGTTTATTAACCGGTTTATTGCCATTGCTTGGTGCTCATGCTCTTTATGGCAAAGCAGACACATCATCTCTTTCGTGTTATGCTATGAGTAATTGCCACCGTATGAATGTGTATACGTTTTGCACATTTTTGTTTTTGTTCTTGTTTTTTAGTTACCTTATTGGGTACGTATAGAAATTGAATTCTTTTAAAAACATCACCATCATCCAACCAATTTGTGCTTGTTGTTTAGGTTGCAGAACATGTTTTATGTTTGACCGAGCTTGATGTTATTGTTGCTTTTGATGTTTGTAACAACAACTCCCTTATGGAAGTTGGAAGTTAAGCCGGCTGGCGACAAAACATCATTCAGTTGTCGTATGGCCTTTAAAAGCGTTGGATGGTTTAGTGTGTGGTTTATTTTGCGCGTAAAACGGCGGGAATATAAAAAATGCGATTTTTTTAAATGAATTTTTAATAAAAGAAATCAGTTTTTTTTGTGGCAATTTAAAAACAAATGGAAAATATTTTATTAAATATAAAAAATTTTATTTGTAAAAGAAATGGATAAATAAATCATGCCTTAATGAATGAAAAAATGTTTTAAATAAAATTTAAAAAAAAAAATTAATTTTAAATATGAATTTATAAAAAATATTTTCATATGTAAAAATATGTTTTTAGAAATTTTGCACAAACAGCAGGAAATTTTTCAAACAAAATTTAAAAGGGAATATAATAAAGTCCAAAGTCAAAAAAAATTGTAATCAAATCGTTTTTTTAATAAAAAATAAATGTTTTTTAGTGAAAAAAATTAATAAAAAGCAATTTTTTAACTAGAATGCCTAAGAAGCTTGTGGAAAATAAAATTTTTTAATGAAAACTATAAAACAAAAATAAAATGTATAAAAATTAAATAAAAATATAAAAAAATAAAAAATAACAAAAAATAAAAAACAAAAAAATTATTTTTTTCTAAATAAATAGAAATAAATAATAAAGAAATTATATTTATAAAATTAATAATAATGAATAAAAACAATTAAAAAATATATACAAAATTAAATAACAAGAAAATAAAAAAATAAATAAATGAAAAATAATAAAAACAATAAATAAATAAAAAAATATAAATTTTAAATATTTTAAAAAGCACAATAACTGAATAAACAACCACAAATTTAAATAAGCAAATATTAATTTAAAAAAAAAAAACTTAAAAAAACATAAACCATACCTAATACAAAAGAATAAAAATAAGAAAATAAAGCGTAAATATTAAAAAAATAAAACTTGTTTGAATAATTTTTTCAGAAAAGAAAAACTAATAATAATAATAATAATAATAATAATAATAATAATAATAATAATAATAATAAAAATAATCATAAAAAATAGAACAAAAGAAATATGGTATATAAATAATTTAATTTAAAAAACAAAAAATAAAAATACTATAAATTTTTAAATTATTTTTAATTTAAAAATAATTTAATTTAAATAAATTTAAATTTTAAAATTCTTATATAATTTTTATAACGCAGAAAAACATTCCTCCATCAATTTTACTACAACATTAATAAAATAAAACAATTAAAAATGAAATAAAATAAATTATTAATAAAAAAATATGGAATACCTTTGAAATATAGGAATATTTTAAATGTTTTAAACTAAATTTTATGAATAGCTAACATAAAATAAGTAAATAAACAACAAAATAACATCATATCAAAATTTTTTTTACAAGAATTAATATAAAAAAATATTTTTCAATACATTACAAATACAAATTTCAAAAATTATACAAAAAAAAAATTTATTACAAAATTAATATTTTTATATAAAAAAGAATAAGTTTTTAAAAAAATAGCATTTAATAGCTGGTAAAGAAAATAATCAATTTATTTTTATAAATAAAAATAATTAATTTGAATAAAACTTAACACAAAATTAAAAAATGTAGAAGAAATTAAGCATGGGACTAGTTTTTTATTATTTTTATGAATTAATTTTGTTTAAACTACTCCACTATGACTGAAGTATTCAGGCAAAATTGCAAATCCTATGACTGAAGTTCACTGTAGATGCCCTCTCCATGATCAGTAGTTTCAGGTTCGCCTTAACACTCTTGAGGACATCCTAGCTAGCGACTTCCAAACTGAAAACTGATCACCAACTTTGCATGCCTATTATTGGCGTTCACGCAGAGGTCGGAAGCTGTTCTTCTGCGAACCATACTAAATAGAGTTTCGGGACAATAGTCATTCGCGTGACTTTATGCAAGATTGTAAAGGTTTTCTTGTGAGTGATTATACATCATAATAGCGTAGGAGGATCTCGGCTATTCAATTCGACTTTGAAGTTTTTGGCACAATACAGCATTAAAATCGAAGCTTCATGATACTATAGCATTAGGATTCGTCTGGTAACAATACATATCACGTTGTTTCTACGCACAAGGTAACTGGAGTATTAAAAGAAGCTAAGGCATGACCATGGCGCTTCATTTGAAATCTCTCAAGTGCACTCAACCGCTTATTTTACTTGTAGGTGCCCAAAATTTCTACTGGAGTTACGCTACCCTCAGATACGCACATACATACATACATAATTGATCATTACATCCCTTCAGTGAGGATTACGACCTAGTTGCTCACACCACTTATGTTGTGTGTGTTAATTTTATACATGAGTGGTGGGGGACCTACAGTTTAAAGTCGTCTCCGAACGACAGATTTTTGAGCAACTTTTCATGGCAATTTTCCATTTACTCTCCTTGTTTTTTCCAGAAATCTGCTGAGAGGAAGTTGCCGAAGAAATATGTACTTTTTGTATTTTTTCTTGATGTCTAGCCTGGGGCTCGAATCCTGGCTTAACGTCTAATAAGCCAACACACCACCTACTAAACAACAGCGACTTCAACGACGAGAACCAAGTGCCTTTAAATCTATTTGAGAAAACATTAAAGGTTTCAGCATTGACTATACTATCCAAATTGATCTCAACAGACCACGATCCTAACCTTAAAAATCCTCAAGGATTTTCCCAGTGTAATAGACACGTTTCAGTTGAATGCATGAGTTTTTAAACCTCCTGCCTATAGACAGTTTGAAAGATATGATTTCTAAATCCGAATTGGGGATACCGAACACACTGTATCAGATGTTCAAACTCCCGGAGCATACCGAGGTATTTAGATCATCACATCGATGTAGACAGGCAAAACCTCTATTGAAAATGTTTCATAGTGCATCAATTCCTACGAGGCAAGCAAGACTCTCTCACTATCTCAGCTTTTTTCTAACAGGCTATTGCCGCATTAGTGATAATTGATCGAATAATGGCAGAATACACCTATTTGTTACAATAGAATAAGCCACTAGCATTTAAATCTTCTATGAATTCCAAAAACTTGATTTAATAGTTAAAAATTTAATTGAACTAAAAACGCGGATCATTGTAACAATGAATGTAACATTCCCCTATCACAGGCTTGATAAAGTACTTGGCGGATCACTTCTCGTACAAAGTAAACAACTCGAAAACAATTTAAAATGGAATAAGAAAAGATTCGCAATTACAAAAAAACAAAAAAAAAAATAAAAAACAAATTCGGAATATGAAATGAAAATAAAATGTTTGCTGAAGAACGCAAAAATAGAAAAGTAAACTTCAAAGAAGCCTTTGAATAAAAATTTAAATATTTTAAGCATTAAAATAACGTAATATAACCGGATCAGAACAGGTCACTATTATTTGTTTTTTTTCCTTTGTTTTTAATTTTTTTTTTTTTGAAATATGCAAAAAATAATAGAAAATATATCAGAATTCTATTATTAAAAATTAATAAAAAAAAAACAAACAATAGAAAGAAATGTTAAAGGCCAAAAAAATAATTTTTAATTTATTAAATTTTGCTGACTTGGTTGATTGCTGATGTTGATTGAAAATGTTCGACTTCACGCAGACGCCCTATGGCCTACTATGACACCCTAAGCCCTAAGTCAATCCTATGGATATTTGACGTGATTCACTTAAGAACCAAGCGGTACGCCTGACAAACACTAAAGAATTTGAAAGTGAAACTTTTCCTTGGAGCCCTTGTTTCTGAAAACTATCTGCCTTAATCAAGAGTCTGTTGTAGAGACCGACAGTATCACCCACAATAGTTTGTAAGTTAATAATGTCTGATTGAAAACATCCTGCATTTTTCTATAAGCAATGGCTTTAGACTCAACTGCGTTCCATTTTCCAGTACATGCATACATACATAATTGGTCATTTCGACCCTTTAAGTCAGCATTACGACCTTGTTTCTCACAACACTTAATCTGTGTGTGTTAATTTTATACATAAGCGATGGAACCTACAATTTAAAGTCGATTCCGAATGACGAATTTTTGAGAAACTTTTCATGTCAATCTTATTTGACTCTCAGAGTTTTTGCCAGAAATCTGATGAGAGGAAGTCCGCGAAGAAATATTTTTTCATATTTCGTTTCGATGGAAATTGTCTGACCTGGGATTTTAACCGTGGCCTCTCGTCTAATAGGTCAATACACTACCTAGTAGACTACGGCGCCTATCAGTAGCCTTGACAAAATTGACTTCGCCTTCATCCAAATGTAGATTACGACTTCTATGAAACCTACGTGCATGAAGCCTTTTCAGTTTCCGTGTGTAGAATTCAGTTCCACTCACATTTTCTTTTCTTTAATGATAATAAACTTTCTGTCCGTAGTTTCATGAGATTTAAAGAGAAAAATATATTGTAAGCTCCGCCTCTACAGCCAAATACTTGCATCGGATTTATTCTATCAAAAATTCGAGCGTTTTTGAAATTTTTTTTATTCTCAATGGTCACGGAGAGAACATGTTAAATGAAGGCTACTTTAATCTCACCTTGGGTTCTGTAGGGTCTTGAGGCTTAACTGGTCGAAATTTGTTAGCAGACGCTTTAGTTTTTATAAAGGCCACAGTAGGGAAGACATATACAGACTGATGGGTGTACTTACAGGGCATTGTTTCATTGATGGTCATGCACGACGTATTGGACTACAGTTACAATGACCACTACAGTGGCTTTGTCAATGCCAAAGAGCAAACAGTTGCATTAGGGTCTTGAGTATTGGTTTTCACACAAAATCTTCGAAAATCTTCATATATTGACGTATTATTAAGTACCTCCATCTGTTGAAATACTTTCGAATACGCTTGGACCCTATAGGATCTCGATACTTAACCGGCTGGAATATGATAACAATTGGTGTAGTTCGCTAGTATGCCATTGCGGGTAGGATGGATACATTCTACTGGTAGCTATATTTACATGGTAGTGGCCGATTTGATATCGCGTCCGACAGGGATGAGTAGTGATACATACATAATTGGTCATTACAACCCTTTAGTCCGGATTACGACCTAGCTTCTCACATCACTCATGTTGTGTTTGTTAATTTTATACGTGAGTGGCGGAGTTTAAATTCAACTCCGAAAGACAGATTTTTGAGAAAACTTTCATGGCAATTTTATTTGCTCTCAAAGTCTTTGCCAGCAATCTGCTGAGAGGAAGTCGTTTTCATATTTTCGTTCTGATGTCTGACCTGGGGTTTGAACCACGGACTTACGTATAATAAGACAACACACTACCTACTGGACTACGGCGACTTTAAGAGTAGTGGCACTTCGGCGTATTGATTTATTTAGGAGACCTCCTTAGGTATCTCAATGTAACGAAATGGATTTACATCCAGCTGTATGTGGTTCGAGTGATGTCGTAAACACTGGGTTTCTTATGACCCTACTTGACGCTCGTAGTAGCTATGAGCGGCTTTATAAATCGCCCAAATCAACAACATACTTTGCTTAAGATTCAATTTCCAGGCCTTGTTACTGCTTAAATGTGTTCATATTTCTGTTGCGAGTTTTCCCTAAAATTTATAATTCTAATCCTGTGCTCTTCTTTATGACATCTAACATGTCATATGAGTATTTATTATCAAAAAACCTTTAATTATTTATTTATAATCTCTCTCTCTCTCTTTCGCCTACTCTCATGACTGTGTTGTTGTCCCAGCAACCACTGGGGCCTTTATTTTAAGTATTATTTATGTATTCTCAACAACAACAAACTAAAAACGCCTACAAAACCCAACACCAAAATCAAACAAAAAAAAACAAAAAAAGGAAGAACAAAATTTGTATATCGATATGCCAACGAGACGATAACCACAAATTATTCAGAGGCCAGGAAGTATTTTAACACTCTCGCTACACAGCGACAATATTACATGCCCTCCCCCTTCTCTTTCATAAATTCAAAGCAGCTGTTTAAAGGAAATTTTTTTCTTCAAAAACAACATGGAAAAACAAGAGAAATTTTCTTGTTTTATTAAATTTTCCACAAAACATCACAGGACAAGGAGAGAGATTGAGAAAGAAGAACACATCTGCCTTTAATACTTCATAACTGTTAAAAACAAAAAATAAAAAGAGAGACGTGGAGAGAGACAAAAAGTTTAATAAACTTTAAATTTTTGTTGTTAACATAAACAGAGCATCGGGCATATCAAAATTAACACTCTCCCTCCCCCTCCCTGTCTTATCATTCCTGGCCTTTTATTGTTAAAAGGGAAATGGAAGTGGAAGTGTCATACAGCTTTTAGGATTTATTTGATATTTTGACAGATTGTCAATGACAGTTGAATTTATATGGGAGTTTTGCCAGCCAACCTTTGATATCAAATTACCACGGGTAGATTCGATTTTTTTCCAGTTGTTTTGGGTGACACTGACATTTCGTTTGTTACGCTGTGTTTTATTTTTATTTGTACTGGAATAAAAATGTCATACGATGACACAAGTGTTATCAAAACAACAACAAAAAAAAAACAAGAGATTTAATTAAACGAAAACAAAATTATAAAAAAAATCTGAAAACAAATTGATAAAAAGCCAGTCAACCTGCATCATATTACTAGGTTGGGGGTGTTTGATGTTTGTGCTGATACAGTCGTAAATCAACACAGTAAAACAGAGAGGAAGGGGAGAACGAACTAGATAACAAAGATGTATTTGCGATTTCACTTTAATTAGTTGATCGACAAGGAAGCTAAGTTTTTCCTCCGGCCAAAATTTGGTAGCGCCTGAAGCTAAGTTAACGGAGAAGATAACTTAACCTTCATAAGTGGAGGGGTATTTGCTACGAATGTATCTGAGGGTGAAGTCGCCGTTGTCTACAAGGTAGTGGGGTTGGCTTATTAGACGTAAGGCCACGGTTCAAAACCCAGGACAGATATCTCTAACAAAATGAAAAATTTCTAAGGCGACTTCCTCTCAGCAGATTTCTGGAAAAACTCTAAGAGCAAACAAAAAATTGCCATGAAAAGTTTCTCAAAAATCTGTCGTTCGGAGACTTTAAACTGTAAGTCCCGCCACTCATGTATAAAATTAACACACACAACATAAGTGTCGTGAGAATCTAGGTCGTAATCCTGACTAAAGGCTTGTAATGACCAACTATTGTATGTATTCTGTGTGTATCTGAGAGTAGAGTAACTCCAGTAGAAATTTTGGCCACCTACAAATAAAATAAGCAGTTGAGTGCGGTTGAGAGGTTCCAAATAAGCCAGCATGGTCATGCCTTAGCTTCAATTAATGGGACTTAGAAGTCGCCGTAGTCCAATAGGTAGTGTGTTGGCTTATTAGACGTGAAGCCAGGGTACGAGCCCCAGGCCAGACATCAAGACAAAATACAAAAAGTATTTCTTCGGCGACTTCCTCTCAGCAGATTTCTAGCAAAAACTCTGAGAGTAAATGGAAAATTGCCATGAAAAAATTTCTCAAAAATCTGTCGTTCGGAGTCGACTTTAAACTGTAGGTCCCACCACTCATGTAAAAAAAATTAACACACACAACATAAGTGGTGTGAGAAACTAGGACGTTGTACAATGGGTCAATTCGACCTCCGGATACTGTACTTGTCTTAAGTGAGAAGTACACGTCCTCTAACCGAACCTAACCTAATGCTACAGTTGCCTTGTGCGTAGAAACAACGTGATATGTATTGTTACCAGACGGGCACTTTAATCGCTCCGATGTAAATGCTTTATTGTGCCAAAAACTTCAAAGCCGACTTGAATAGCTGAGATCCTCCTACGCTATTATGATGTATAATCACTCACCAGAAAATCTTTACAATCTTCCATAGTCACGCGAATGACTATTGCCCCGAACACCTCTGCATGAACACCATAATATTCCATAATAGCCGAATAAAATTTTGGTGTACCGCTGAACAAACATGCAATGGGCAAACCAGAATTGACGAACATGAACTATTTACTCTTGGTCAGTTGATATTTCCAGGGAATAATGTAAAGGAACTGTTCTTCGATCACTAAAAATACAAATTTTTTCCTGTTAAATTATTTCAATCAGATACTCTTAAAGGTGGGCCACTCTAACCTAATCTTGGAGGGCTCTGGATTTCTGTAGGGTTTCAAGACTTGGCCGAAATAGAATCTCAATCGCTCTAGAGCACTAATGACACACAGTAGCGAAGACGTATCTTATCAGGAGGCTGTATTTACTACACAGTTGCCGATTCGACGTTAGATCTGAAGGATTGGACCGAGGTTTATTAATCACTATCGTAGCTCTACGAAATGGAAGGAGAGAAAACCATTGATCACTCCTTAGCTACGGTTCAAGTATCTAACGCTCACCATCGTAGGATCTTTGGTGCGTGGTTCTTGCACGAAATCTCCGGGATATCATGTATTGTTGCGGGAGACCTCCTTAGATACCTCAAGCTGACGAAACTTTTTGAAATTCGAGTGAAGTAAACACTCAGTGGCTTATGGCGCCCGTGGTTGTTATGAGTAGCCCTTCTACAAATCTCCTCTGGCCTAATAAAGTTGCAAGGCAACGCCTTCACAGTATATTTGTTCCGCTGTCTTCTCTCCTTCCTTCGAACCCATACGACCTACATAAAAGGCTAGGGGGCTATATTGCTATACTCTTAGCTTATACTGAGCTGCAGACTTTGGTATTGAGTCCAAAAATAATCAACTTTTTAATCCATAACAGCTGAGATGGACTCCAAAGTGTCTTCAAAGTCCCACGTTGATGCTTATCTTGCTTTCATTTAAAGGAGATATAACTCTTCTGCTGGCTGGGCTATAAATTGTTCCCCTTATCGTCTACAGAGCCATTAAACTAGCAAATATAATGATGAAAATATATAACACACGGGGTGCCCTGGTAGTCTAGTGGGTAGTGTGCTAGACTATTAGCGTGAGGGTCGAGGGTCTCGATTCCCACCAGAGACTCTGGTCTGTGACACTACACCGAGCATATAGTCAAGTTACTCCGCTCGTTTATAATTAGAATATAATTTGTAATTGTATTGTAATTAATAAATAAATAAATAAATATAACACAGCAGCTGAAACGATAGCTTATGTGGTAGTAGCAGGACAAGCCTTTAAAGTTTCATGTCCCTTTAGATATGGCGCTTCTGCTTGGTTCTGAGCCCCCATACAATTGATAGATAGAAGCCATAGGTCCATAATTCATCCACTAAATTCTCTTAGAGTTCCAAAGATCTTCAGATACGATCAATATACACTGCTGCTGGTGTAAGCACCCTGCCATCCATTCTAGAAGTTACCAAACAACTGAATAATAAAACCCAATAGATTTGAATGGAGAACGAATCAAATTCAGCTTCAGAGGAACTAAGAGAGACTGTACCCAACTTAATCTTACTCTTATTTTGCGTTATAAAAACTATTTTTAAGATTTTTATATATAAAGGTCAAAGGTCATACACCTATAAATTACAATTTAAAACATTTTTATGGAAATTCATAAGAACCAAGACTTTTTAATGACTATGTTAACAAACTGATACAAGATATGTTGCAGATTATGTAGTCAACCCGTAAATCTTTCGATTTTATTTCACCATTAAAAATGTCAATGTTTTTGTCTTAATTTTTACAAAACCCTTGATGGTGTGGTCTGGTCTGATCTGCCTGGTCATTTCTTTGCTTAACTACTACTAAATAGTGATGGTTTTCCCCTCTCATTTTATGATTCTTTTCATATTGAAAACTAGAAAATTAATCCCTGCTCTTAAGCCTATACTTTATGGCACATTCATTATGGCTTAAGAAGGCATAAAAATTAAAACTACTTTGAGTGGAGAGAGAGGAGAAAGAGTGGGAACAAAGAGAAGTAAAGGGTTTTCAAGCAGCAACCACAGAGACCAAGTAACCCTAGCAACAGCATAGCCAACCATAATGATGATAACAGTAGCATAGAGAGAGGAGAGAAGAGGACGGCTATTAAAAGACAACCATAACCAGATGCTTGAAGATAAAGAGAAAATACAGGAGATTTTCCACTTGAATTATGGAAAACCAAAGACTAATTAAAGACACGCGTTTTAAAAGCCAAGGGCTTTATATGAAAGGGTTTTGAAGAAAGATTTCTTGGATTTTTTTTTTTTTTTTGTTGAAATTTTAATGAAAATATCCACAAGAATTCTTATAATTAAAGAGTAATTAAAGCCGTTTTAATACTTTCATTAGATTTTCAAAAATAATTTGTTTGCTTGTTATGGGCTTCTCACAACCATAAATCAGGTTCTTATCTTTACAGACATTGTGGCTGAAAATCCAGCATCATTTACGCTATTCAACCAGTACAAATAATTACAATGGTGGCTATAAAGGCAAAAATAAGTCTGTCCCTTCCCCAGCCTCCTTACATATGTACATACATAAAGGGTGTTTTTTTATAGAGGTATAGAACTTTAAGTTGCAATAAAACAACAATGGATTATTCGATTGACATGAATTTTATTTATCAGAAAGATAATCTTGTGGCATTACATTTTAAATATGATTTCTGGCATATGACCGCCACGGCTGGCGCGGATGTAGTCCAATCTGGACGTCCAATTTTCGATGACTTTTTCCAACATTTGTGACCGTATATCGGCAATAATACGGCGAACGTTGTCTTCCAAATGGTCAAGCGTTTGTTGCTTTACCGCATAGACCAATGACTTTACATAGCCCCACAGAAAGTAGTCTAGCGGTGTTAAATCACAAGATCTTGGAGGCCAATTCACAGGTCCAAAAGGTGAAATTAGGCGGTCACCAAACGTGTCTTTCAATAAATCTATTGTGGCACGAGCTGTTTGACATGTTGCGCCGTCTTGTTGAAACCACATCTCCTGGACATCATGGTTATTCAAATCAGGAATGAAAAAGTTAGTAATCATGGCTCTATACCGATCACCATTGATTGTAACGTTCTGGCCACCATCGTTTTTGAAAAAGTACGGACCAATGATTCCACCAGCCCATAAAGCGCACCAAACAGTCAGTTTTTCTGGATGTAACGGTGTTTCCACATACACTTGAGGATTACCTTCACTCCAAATGCGGCAGTTTTGTTTGTTGACGTAGCCATTCAACCAGAAGTGCGCTTCATCGCTAAACAAAGTTCGCTTATGAAAATCGGGGACAACGGTAATCTCGTTTTGGGCCCATTCGACGCATCTACGCCTTACTTGATGATCGTTTGGCTTCAATTCTTGCACGAGTTGGATTTTGTAGGCACGCAAACCAAGATCCTTCCGCAAAATCTTCCATAAAGTGGATGGACACAGATCCAATTCCTGTGCTCGATGGCGGATGGACTCATTCGGGTCTTCCTCAATGCTACGCTCTACAGCAGCAATAGCTTCTTGTGTACGCACCGTACAGCGTCTCTGGGGATGCGAGTTATCAATAAGAGTAAACGTGGTGCGAAAACGTTCCATGGTTAATCGAATTAACTGCTCTGATGGACGATTTTGTCGACGATAAAATGGACGTAGTGTGCGATACGTTTTCCGCACAGAACCATTATTTTCGCAATAAAATTGCACTATTTGCAAGCGTTGTTCAGGCGTGAGTCTATTCATGATGAATTGCCAAACCAAACTGAGAATAAATCACTTGACAGCTGTTAAATCGGTCACCATCTTAAAAAGTAATGCCAACTTAAAGTTCTATACCTCTATAAAAAACACCCTTTATGTATGGCGGGGGGGAAACGTTTATAAAATTTGCTTATGCTGAAGGAAAAACTGATGAGATGATGTGGGTAACAACATCAACCATTAACCACATAATAATAAAAGCTTTTATGGCTTTTCATTTATTGTTGTTGCCGTTGTTGTTGTTGTTGTTATGCGGTCTCGGCAAAGACAATAGATAAACACACATAAATTAAATCAGTTTGCCAAATACCTGATGATAAGGCCCATATTATTTAAGGGCTACACAATAAAGGCTTAAATTACAAACGTTTTTTAACTTACCCCCGTAGTATTTCAGCATCAGATTACGAATTTTCCAACACTTTATTTAAAACCTGCAATAAATTAAAGAAAGTTATTTAAAATTTTGAATTTAAAGGTATGATTAGTTAGAAAAATGTCAAAGGTTAAAGGTCAAAAATCATATTCTTGTCGTATTGTTAAAAATCTCAACAAACTATATTACAGCTTTAAAGTTGTAACCATAATTAGTAGGAAAAGTGCAAAGGTTAAAGGTCAAAGATCGTTTTCTAATCACATAAATAAACCTTCTGGCAGAGAATTAAAAAAAAGCAAGTTATGCAAAGAATTTTGCAAATTTACAATCGTATTTATCTTGAAAATGCCAAAGGTCAAAGGTCGTATTCATAGTACATCAATAAAAAATCTGACAGAGAATTAAACAAACACACAGCTATTGAAAAAATTGCCAACTTTGAACCATACTTACTTCGAAAATGTCAAAGGTTAAAGGTCTTAGGTCATAGTATGACTATATTCTAACTATTTCCTCAATTTCATTCAATCCTAAACTCTTAGATAAGCCTATGAGACTCAGTACTCTATTGGTAAAGTAACACCCTTAACATTCTTGCGATGCCTGCAAAAGTTGTACAATGATATGGAATATGCTCTGCATTTACAGTGATTCGCTGCACCTATACCGTTGATATACTTCTGTCGAGTTAAGTGATCCATAGGCAGCACTTTTAACCAGACCTAACAATATTATGGTCTTTCTTTGCATGTCTCGAAGTTGCCCAGCAATTTTGCCTACTATTTCGGCGATCTAGGTAGTGTGTTAACTTGTTAGACTAGAGTGCGTGGTTCAACTTCCGACTCAGACATCTCGAACAAAATTAAATAAATAAAAAATAAATATTCCTGTCATCATCTTCCACTCAGAAGTCTTCTGGCAAAAACTCCGAGAGAAAAATACAATTTCCACGGGAACCTTTTCCAAATCTGTCGTTTGGAGTCGTCATTAAACTGTAGGTCCTGCCACTCAGGGATAAAATTTGATACCCAGTTCAGTTAAACAAAATAATTCCATGTTTAGAGCCATCCAAATAAGACCGAATCTCCACTGACGGTTGTGCTATGGTCGCGTTTGATCAGAATGGTCAACTTGGTATCAGATTCGTAACAAACTGGATTGGTACTTTTTCCCAAATGTATGCACTTTCAGGGGATGGCCCCTACTCATGCAGTGCCTTGTGCAGGTTTAGGAAAATAGGTTATATAGGTGGAATAGGTGGAAACAGGGAGTAGCGTTTGTGGACATTTGATTTAAACTCAAGATGCGAACGGCAAGGAAACGAGTTGCTGGTAGGTTTTTTTTATCTTTCAGGTACCTTTCCTAACAAAGATTTTTTTTCACGATTTTCATTGATATTTAGGGGGACTGACTTTTGTGAGGCTCTTGAACTGAAGCTGTGCGAAAACTGCATAGATTTTCAGGCGGAGATTTTTTACTGTTTTCAAGGCTCTTGTGATCGCAACCGGCCTCTCTTCTTCTAATGAGGATTTTTACCTGATTTTCTTCGACAATCATGCGATTTAGTGTAAGTTGCGTGTGGTTCGCGATTGTAAGCACCATAATGGATCAGTTCCAGTTGGATTCCGGGGTGTGGTGATATGAAAGAACTAAAGGTCTTTGTTTGGGTTGATGTGATATGGATTTTATTCAAATCACTATTGGCTAGACACATTCAGTTATTAAGTTATGGAGGCCCAAGAGCGCTTCGTTTCAGGTTCCTAAGTACTAGACAATTTAAAAGAAAATGTCCTCCTCTTTCTCGATGTTACAGAATACGTTGAAAAGTATTCCTGATGCTTTTATGATGCAACAATTGGTCGCAGTATGCTGTTACTTATCGGGAAATCGGTTTGCGACTTTGGCCATCTATCAACTGTTCAGAACTGGTTGTGCACTGGGAATCAATACGTTTAGCAGGAGTCTGGTAAACTGGATTTTTTTCGCAACATTGTGATGTCTGGTAGTTTACGAGAAGCTGGTATAGATTTTAACAGGATTTCTGTCGGTTTTATGTCGAGATGAATAGAAATTGCAGATGATACAGCATCATTATCGCCGTAGTCTAGTAGGTAGTGTGTTGGCTTACTAGACGTAAAGCCAGGGTTCGAGCCCCAGACCAGACATCAAGACAAAATACAAAAAGTATTTTCTTCGGCAACTTCCTCTCAGCAGATTTCTGGCAAAAACTCTGAGTGTAAATAAAATTTGCCATAAGTTTCTCAAAGAAATCTGTCGTACGAAAGCGACTTTAAACTGTAATTGCCGCCACTCATGTATAAAATTAACACACACAACATAAGTGGTGTGAGAAACTAGGTCAGGATTACGACCTGAAGGGTTGTAATGACCAATTATGTATGTATGTATGTGATGTCAGGTAGTTTACAGAGAGAAAGTGTAGATCAGCTTAATAGAATTTCTGTCGGAAATAAATAGAAATTGCGAAGGATACAGCATCTCCTTAGTGGTTGTCTGACCCTTGGCAGCAGAGGCTAAAATGCTGTAGTGAGAGTTTTCTTTTAAGGGTTTAAACTCTCTATTGGCTGCAGATATTTCGGTACCCCTGAGGTTTATTATGGGTATAGGCTGGCTGTTTTGACTCTCTCGCTCTGTCTCTCTTTCTCTCTCCCTCTCTGTCTGGCTCTCGCTCTCTCTCTCTTTACTTCCTTTGCTTTCCTTTCTCAATAATGGCTTACACCTTCCAGAGATGCCACTGTCACTGTGCTCACTGACGAATATAGATAACGTGAGCAAGTCGAATGTGTCATCTTTCTGGCACATTACAGAGTCAGTAAAGCATTGCTTAGGCATTGTGTGGATTCAAGGAAAGCCAAAGGTGATACATTTTGGCAATCCTTTGTATCAAAGCTTCAAGAAAGCCTTTCTTACCAGACTGTTGGACTCTTCTGTTGAAACTTTAGATATTTTTAGGAGCGTTTTTATTATTCCTTGTTAAGGACATTAATCTTTATTAAGAGATATCCTTTGAATCTTTAGATTTTGCAAAAAATCACGTTTTGAAAATTTTTGAAAAATTTTATCATGTGTACGTTTGCCTTTATGACACCCAATCCCCCTCCTCCCCCTTATGTATAATGGTTTCAAAAATTGTTCACAATTAGAATATTTGAAAGAACTGTCACTTTTTTTTTTTGCTGCAGACTAACATAAATTATCCTTAGGCATTAGCAACCGCACACTCTAACACCCACTAGCACCCACATATACACTCGTACACTTGTACACACCCGTATACAAAAAGGAAAATAGTTTTTGAAATTCGTTTCAAATCATTAAATAAAGATTATGACAAAAATGGATGATAAAGGAGAGATATGTATGTAGAGGAGGACAGGGTATGGGTATTGAATTGGATGGGTTGGGTTGGTGGCTTTTAAATGGGGGTTTTCCCAACCAGAAACCCGCTTTCATAAATGGTGTGATTGTGCCCCCGTTTTTTTGAAAATAATTTTGCATTTCACATGACTAGTGTGTGTGTGTTGGTTGCTGATAAAAAATTATGATTTGGTCACGTTCAGTCTTAAAAAGTCGGTATGACTGCAAAATCTCTTTTTATTTTTGAATACAAATGAAGAATAAAAGTAAAGAAAGACGGCAAGGGGAGGGTGGTGTAAATGGTCTAAAAACAGAAATGCCTTGTTTATTATGCGTTAAGCTTCAAACCAAAGAAATATAAACCGTAACTATTTAGAAATTTATGCAGCACTTGTTGTTGTTGAATGTTTGGGCTTATATTTCAGACTCAAGAATAATTTAAAAAAAAAAAAAAAAAAAAAAAAACCGCAAGTAACTGCATCCACAAAAAAGTGAATAAGAAAAAACATGCCTTCCAACAATGGCAGGAAGTCTTTATGAGGGGCGTTTCGTTTTCTTTCGCCGAATTCTAATAAATTTTCGTTAAAAAGGCACGCGTTTCGAAATAATTTTTTTTCTTCCAATTTTTTTCTTTTTTTTTTTTTTTGTCATTCCAAATATTATTGATTTCAACATTTTTATAAATTAGGGAAACGGAAGCAATTATTTGTTGAAGTTTTTTTTTACGTTGTTGTTGCTGGTGTTGTGCATTTGACAGTTGTCAGGTATTGTGTTGTATAATGGCAGTTTTTTTTCTCTGTGTTTTCGGCATGTCAAATTGAAATTGTTTTGAATAACGGTTTCTGACATGTTAAACAAACCAACAAAAAATTCTTTGAAATTTTCGATTTCTAACAGAGAAAATCATGTTCAACATGTAATAATTAAGGCAGAACGAAACATGTTTGAAATTTTTAATTTCTAATAAAAAAAAAGAAGAAAAGAAAATTCAATTTGAAAATTAAATGAAAATTAAATGGAAGTTAAAATGGAATTATACAACCATACATGCATCAATAATACCAAATGGAAAGAAATTTCTTTCACCAAATGCTACAAAATTACAATAAGGAGCCTATTTATGTACATACACCGGTGTATGTGGACTTTTTCCTTTGACCGTATCTAGGGAGGACGTGTGCAGCCTAATATGTAAAAAAAATGTGAATGTCTTTCGACCCATCCATTCCAAAAACCACAAACAACTTTAATTTAAATTGGTAGCTGCCTTAAAGAGAAAATCGTATTTAAGCCCTACCAACTCCCTTTGTAATAGTGGGTAACAAAATTATATGTTCACTAACATAATTTAAAGATTTAAATTGTAAAGCCATGCTCTGCAGCATACGTCTAAGCATTTAAACTTGAGATGGAGTCATCATCTTCATGAGAATAAATTTCAACGCCTCAGTTAGCGTTATCTTTAGAAAATTCTAAATATTCGTTTCCCCTCTCTCTCTCTCCATCACCCTGTTATGACAGTCAGACAGTCTGAATCCTTAAAAATTGTTTCTCCCGGAGTAATAAACCTGCTTTTACAAAGATTCGGATAGTCATAGAAAAGATGCTCTATTGTCTCTTAATTCCCTACATCGTCCTGCAGAAATCCAGCTGAGATCAGTGACAGATTCACGTCGGTGGCCTAACATTACAAAGTTCCATTAGAAACCCATTTACCAGCCTCAAGAGCTATGGTTGCTGAGTACCATCAAGCGACTGCTCCGAAAAAAATCAAAATCCTTCTACCAAGTGCTTCATCTTCTCCTCCTCAACTTCACATGTCTTGTTTATATACCGATGGCAGCTACTCCTATACAACTATACATAAGTCCAGGCTGGAATGTCTCAGCCATTCCAATAATTTTACGGAGATGTGGTTTTTTTCAAATCACTTTTGACAAGACTGGTTCTGGGTACACAAGAGTCCTTCTTCTCTGGTTTCCAAGTGCCAGTCATAAACAGAAAAAAAGGCTAGTGGCCTGCTCTTTATTACACGTTCTGCAGGATTCATTGTAAGATATTTCCAGCCTCCAGACATGTGTACTTATAGGTAGGGTTCCTAAGCTGAAATCTGGTCTGGTTTACTGACATACATACATACCTAATTGGTCAATACAAACCTTCAATTAGTATTACGACCTAGTTTCTCCAGCCACTTATGTTGTGTGCGTTAATTTAATACATGAGTGGCGAGACCTACAGTTTAAAATCGACTCCGAGCGAGTTGAAAAACTTTCCATAACAATTTCATTCTAATCTTAGAGTTTTTTTGCCAGAAATCTGCTGAGAGGAAGTCGTCGAAGAAATATTTTCATTTCGATGTCGGACCTGGGGATTGAACCGTGGCCTTACGTCTAGTAAGCCAGCACACTATCTATTAGACTACGGTCAGGTTTAATGCATATTTTATTCGGCATACAAATATCCATACCAGGCCTCTCTCTTCTCTAAACATTCTGAAAGCGGGCTCAGTATCCCATTTCTCCTTTGCAAATAAGTAATGTACGCCTCTCTCCAGACGATTACCAATCTTATGGACAGGTTCAATTGAATTTTCCATCGGCTAACTTGTGTAATTGCATCTGTTTAGTTGTTATCTTCTATGTCCCCGTGTTTAGAAACCCTAAAGTATCGCTATTTCCTTCAGAAATACTCGGTATTCTTCTTAGTCAATCGTAGACATTATGTCCACACTCTTTAGGGATCTAATGGCCGCTTTACTTACTTAATTGATCCTAACAACCATTTAGTCAGGATTACAACCTAGTTAGGATTACAACCTAGCTTCTCATATCACCCATGTTGTGTGTGCTAATTTTATTCATGCATGACGAAACCTACAGCTTCTTTTTTAGTAACTTCGTAGGCGGTATAGTTCATCATTCCTTAAAGTCTTATTAACATCCCTCCCTCCCAGAGTAGAGGAAATTCATAGACCCAAGACCACAATGCTTTTAAAGCCTCGTTTCGAAATTAGTGCTTGCTGCTCACTTTCTACTCCCCATTGCCTGTCTTCAATGTTGGATTAAACCTTTTTTAAGCAGGATCTCATTCAAGGGACCATGTCCCGGCATAATAAACTCCAAGACTAATCAAGTTTTTACTACCAATTCTGTAGTCGAAATTGATAGGATGTACTTTGCAGTGTTGTATGGGAGTTTACAAAAGTACTACAAAAAATCTGAAATCTCAATCGTCTTGAGAAGACTGTTAATTCTTGGATCTCGGTGAAAGTGCTGAGATCGTCTGGACTTTTTGTCAGATCTGTCACAGATCCTAGCAGCGATCTATCAGATCGCAACTTTGTACAAGGAATACTGTTATGAGTCTCAAGGTTTATTTTTCTTGAAACGAATGCCGTAGAAGGAGGTCCAAGACGCTTAGCTACGTAACGCTTCGATGTGTTCTCCCGTCATTATTGTTTCCTCTCCCAGATCCAACCACCGATGAGTCTAAAGAAGTATCAAATTGATGAATGAAGACCAAAAACCATATTAACACGTTGACTGCCGACGACGAGATAACTCGTAGATTTACGTTCCCTTCTAGGAAGCCAACTACGAGTTATCTCGTACTCACTAAACCAGCCATTTTTGTGTAGCTACGAATAAAATCGTAATTATATCAGTGCTAGTATCGATAAATGGCTTCTGGGAAAAGAACAAAAAGTCAATGTTGGCTGGCGTGGCCAGTTTTCTGAAAATTGCCGCGGCAGTCAATGTGTTAAGTGCGAATTTTATCTGGCAAGCATGTCAACCTGCTCAATTCCAGGAATATTTCTACCTTTCAGAACGCAACAGAGACCGATATGATTCAGCCCAAAGGAACTTCTGGAGTTCGTACAGTCACAAACTAGTGGCAGCTTAGCCCAGACCGATTCTATCGTCCTCAGAGCTGCTTGACAGATAACAAAAATCATGTAAGAATCCGTATTAGAAGAAGAAAGGTTAGCCACGGCCTTATGAACCTTTAAAACAGCAAATATTTCCGCCCGAAAAATGTAGCGAAGTCGTCGTAGTCTAGTAGATAGTATATTGGCTTATTAGACGTAAAGCCAGGGTTCGAGCCCCAGGCCAGACATCAAAACAAAATACAAAAAGTATATTTCTTCGGCGACTTTCTCTCAGCAGATTTCTGGCAAAAACTCTGAGAGTAAATGGAAAATTGCTATGAAAAGTCGTTCGGAGTCGACTTAAAACTGTAGGTCCCACCACTCATGTATAAAATTAACACACACAACATAAGTGGTGTGAGAAACTAGGACGTAATCCTGACTGAAGGGTTGTAATGACCAATTATGTATGTAAAGGGTGTTTTTTATAGAGGTATAGAACTTTAAGTTGGCATTACTTTTCAAGATGGCGACCGATTTAACAGCTGTCAAGTGATTTATTCTCAGTTTGGTTTGGCAATTCATCATGAATAGACTCACGCCTGAACAACGCTTGTAAATAGTGCAATTTTATTTCGAAAATAATGGTTCTGTGCGGAAAACGTATCGCGCACTACGTCCATTTTATCGTCGACAAAATCGTCCATCAGAGCAGTTAATTCGATTAACCATGGAACGTTTTCGCACCACGTTTACTCTTATTGATAACTCGCATCCCCAGAGATGCTGTACGGTGCGTACAGAAGAAGCTATTGCTGCTGTAGAGCGTAGCATTGAGGAAGACCCGAATGAGTCCATCCGCCGTCGAGCACAGGAATTGGATCTGTGTCCATCCACTTTATGGAAGATTTTGCGGAAGGATCTTGGTTTGCGTGCTTACAAAATCCAACTCGTGCAAGATTTGAAGCCAAACGATCATCAACAAGTAAGGCGTAGATTCGTCGAATGGGCCCAAAACGAGATTACCGTTGTTTCCGATTTTCATAAGCGAATTTTGTTTAGCGATGAAGCGCACTTCTGGTTGAATGGCTACGTCAACAAACAAAACTGCCGCATTTGGCGTGAAGGTAATCCTCAAGTGTATGTGGAAACACCGTTACATCCAGAAAAACTGACTGTTTGGTGCGCTTTATGGGCTGGTGGAATCATTGATCCGTAATCGTAATCGTAAAACGATGGTGGCCAGAACGTTACAGTCAATGGTGATCGGTATAGAGCCATGATTACTAACTTTTTCATTCCTGAATTGAATAACCATGATGTCCAGGAGATGTGGTTTCAACAAGACGGCGCAGCATGTCACACAGCTCGTGCCACAATAGATTTATTGAAAGACACGTTTGGTGACCGCCTAATTTCACGTTTTGAACCTGTGAATTGGCCTCCAAGATCTTGTGATTTAACACCGCTAGACTACTTTCTGTGGGGCTATGTAAAGTCATTGGTCTATGCGGTAAAGCGACAAACGCTTGACCATTTGGAAGACAACATTCGCCGTATTATTGCCGATATACGGCCACAAATGTTGGAAAAGTTCATCGAAAATTGGACGTCCAGATTGGACTACATCCGCGCCAGCCGTGGCGGTCATATGCCAGAAATCATATTTAAAATGTAATGCCACAAGATTATCTTTCGGATAAATAAAGTTCATGTCAATCGAATAATCCATCGTTGTTTTATTGCAACTTAAAGTTCTATACCTCTATAAAAAACACCGTTTACATATGTAAGAAACGTAGCAGTTGTAATCCATAGGTTAGCTAAATAGAATTCTAATTACCAGGATTACAAAACGTTCATTTGGTTCATCGATTCCTGAGTCATCCATCCTTGGACCGAATACTATTACAGATTTAAGCAAGTCCATAAATTGCCGTGAAGGGTCAAATGTCAGTACATTTTTAAGTAAACAGTTAAAGCCAAAAACATATTCAGGCATATGAGTTTAGCGCACTCAATTATTTTGTAATTTTTCTAAAAATATTTCACATCACTTGAGGCATAATTTTTTGCCCATGACTTCTTACTTCGTTCGTTCATATGAAAACAACAGCTGAGAGCGTATATTTCGTACGGGTTTAAACTTTAAAAGCCACAACAACTATTTAAAATTCTTGAGATGGTTTACAAGAAGCGAAACAAACGATAAAAAACAGATAAAAATGGAAAAAATGAAAGAAATGTTGCATGTTGGCATGCAACAATATTCTTGTCACAAATGCATTCTTATTTAAATTAAAATAAAAAAGAAGCATTTTTTTTGTTGTTGCTGCTGCAATACAGTCAAGTCAGTCAGCCAGCGCAATTGAATTGAATTTTAATTTTCCAACAAAACTGACAAACAGATTTTATTTTGTCTTTGTCTCCCTTCCTTTGCCTCTCTCTTTTTGGTTGCAATGCTGTTAAGTAAAGACGGCTAACAGCCTAACACACCAGCCAGCGAGACAGACACACAAACAAACCGTAAGTCTGCCACTCAGTCAGTTGGACAGTTTTGCATGATAGAAGAGTCGAAACAAACAAAACAGATCAGTTCGTAGCAGTTTAGAGCAGAGCAATGACAAGCTCATGTCAAGCGTCAACTTGACGCCTGTAATTGCTGATACACATTCATTTCCATATTCACTCAACTTCACTTCACTTCACTTCACTACACTTTACTACACTTGGTAGTCACTAAAGTGACTTTTTTTTTATATTTTTTGTTTTTATTGTAATTGCTGTTCTTGTTGTTGTTGTTAAATGTATGTTTTTACTATGATTTGCAATTCATTATTATGCACCATCGTATCAGAAACAGATAAATTGTCTTCTTAATACTCGTTTAGGCAAAGAAAGCAACAACAAAAAAAATATATATGAGTGTAGATGATGTAAAGTGTGCAGATAGTGGGTAACAAAATTATATGTTCACTAATAAAGTTTCAAGAAATTGTAAAGACATACTCTACAGCATACGTCTAAGTAACTAAACTTGGGACGGAGTCATCATCTTCATGAGAATGAAATTGCACTCCTTAGTCAGCGTTATCTTTAGGAAATTGTAAATGTTGGATCTGCCTCTCTCTCTCTCCCTGTTGGGTTAGACAGACAGTCTGAATCCTTAAAGATTGTTTCTCCCAGAGTAATAAACCTGTAGTCGCCGTAGTCTAGTAGGTAGTGTGTTGGCTTACTAGACGCAAAAGCCCGGGTTCGAGCCCCAGGCCAGACATCAAGACAAAATACAAAAAGTATTTTCTTCGGCGACTTCCTCTCAGCAGATTTCTGGCAAAAACTCTGGGAGTAAAATAAAATTGCCATGAAAAAAGTTTCTCAAAAATCTGTCATTCGGAGTCGACTTTAAACTGTAGGTCCCACCACTCATGTATAAAATTAACACACACAACATAAGTGGTGTGAGAAAGTAGGACGTTGTACACTAACCGAACACTCAGGTCAATCCGACCTCCAGGTACTGTACTTGTCTTAATTGACAAGTACACGTCCTCTAACCTAACCTAACCTAATAAACCTACCTGCTTCTATAAAGAGTCGTATACTCATAGAAAAGATGCTCTATTGTCTCCTAATTTTCCACATCCTCCTGCAGAAATCCAACGGAGATCTGTCACAGATTCACTTCGTCGGCCTAACATTACAAAATTCCTTTAGAAACCTAGTTACCAGCCTCAAGAGCTATGGTTATTGAGTACCATCAAGCGACTTCTCCGAAAAAAATCAACATTCTTCTACCAAACACCTTATCTTCTGCTTCTCAACTCCACATATCTTTCCGAAAAAATCAACATTCTTCTACAAAGTGCTTCATCTTCTCCTTCTCAACTCCACATATCTTTTTTATAAAGGGTGTTTTTTTTATAGAGGTATAGAACTTTAAGTTGCAATAAAACAACGATGGATTATTCAATTGACATGAATTTTATTTATCCGAAAGATAATCTTGTGGCATTACATTTTAAATATGATTTCTGGCATATGACCGCCACGGGTGGCGCGGATGTAGTCCAATCTGGACGTCCAATTTTCGATGACTTTTTCCAACATTTGTGGCCGTATATCGGCAATAATACGGCGAATGTTGTCTTCCAAATGGTCAAGCGTTTGTGGCTTTACCGCATAGACCAATGACTTTACATAGCCCCACAGAAAGTAGTCTAGCGTGTTAAATCACAAGATCTTGGAGGCCAATTCACAGGTCCAAAACGTGAAATTAGGCGGTCACCAAACGTGTCTTTCAATAAATCTATTGTGGCACGAGCTGTGTGACATGTTGCGCCGTTTTGTTGAAACCACATCTCCTGGACATCATGATTATTCAATTCAGGAATGAAAAAGTTAGTAATCATGGCTCTATATCGATCACCATTGACTGTAACGTTCTGGCCACCATCGTTTTTGAAAAAGTACGGACCAATGATTCCACCAGCCCATAAAGCGCACCAAACAGTCAGTTTTTCTGGATGTAACGGTGTTTCCACATACACTTGAGGATTACCTTCACTCCAAATGCGGCAGTTTTGTTTGTTGACGTAGCCATTCAACCAGAAGTGCGCTTCATCGCTAAACAAAATTCGCTTATGAAAATCGGAAACAACGGTAATCTCGTTTTGGGCCCATTCGACGAACCTACGCCTTACTTGATGATCGTTTGGCTTCAAATCTTGCACGAGTTGGATTTTGTAAGCACGCAAACCAAGATCCTTCCGCAAAATCTTACATAAAGTGGTTGGACACAGATCCAATTCCTGTGCTCGATGGCGGATGGACTCATTCGGGTCTTCCTCAATGCTACGCTCTACAGCAGCAATAGCTTCTTCTGTACGCACCGTACAGCGTCTCTGGGGATGCGAGTTATCAATAAGAGTAAACGTGGTGCGAAAACGTTCCATGGTTAATCGAATTAACCGCTCTGATGGACGATTTTGTCGACGATAAAATGGACGTAGTGCGCGATACCTTTTTCCGCACATAACCATTATTTTCGAAATAAAATTCCACTATTTGCAAGCGTTGTTCAGGCGTGAGTCTATTCATGATGAATTGCCAAACCAAATTAAGAATAAATCACTTGACAGCTGTTAAATCGGTCGCCATCTTGAAAAGTAATGCAAACTTAAAGTTCTATACCTCTATAAAAAACACCCTTTATATGCGGCTGGGATCTGCCACAGATCCTCTCAGCAACGTCCTGCAAAGAATCCTGTTACGAGTCTCCTGTTTTTTATTTTTGGAGTCCCAGCAAACAAATTAGTTTTCCCGTCACCACTGTATCCTCTCCCAGATACAACCCCCGATGAGTCCAACGAAGTAACAGATTGATGAATGAGCACCGACAACCATATAATCAAACGAGTGCGATTTTAATCTAGCAAGTACAACAGCCTTCTCGATCCCAGGAGTGCTTCTACATCCCAGAACGCAACAGAAATCGATACAGTACAGTCCCAAGGCACTTATGGCGTACATACAGACTAGTCGCAGCTTACCTCAGACCGATCCTATTGTCCTTAGAGCCACTTGGCGAATAACAAAAATCACGTACGTATACGTATTAGAAGAGGCACTTTGCGAATAACAAAAATCACGTACGTATACGTATTAGAAAAAGTAAGGTCAACCATGGCCTGATGAACGTTAAAAACAGCAAATATCTCCGCCTAAAAAACGTTGCAGCTGTAATCCAATCCGTAATGCATTTTCAGATCCTTACAAAAGGTCTCTATCCATTAGTGAAAGTGAAAGTAGCAGCCTGTATTGAGGATTCTGCTTATACCAGACCTATGCTGTCGCCCTCAGGACAGCTTGATTTTCAACGAAAATCACATGGGATATAGTGCTAGAAGAAGTGAGGTTAGCCACGCCCTTAAGACCCTTCAAAACAGCAAATATAATGCAGTTATCATCCGGTCGCTTGGCAAAAACAGTGAGAATTGCCATGACAGTTTTCCCAAAAATCTGTCCTTAGTGATCGGCGTTAAACTGTCGATTCTGGCACTCATAGACAAAAATAGCACACACAACAGGGGTGGCGTGAGAAGCTAACTCATAACCCTGACTATAGGGTTAGGTTAGGTTAGGTGAGAGGACGTGTACTTGTCATTTAAGACAAGTACAGTACCCGGAGGTCGAAGTGACTCATTGTACAACGTCCTAGTTTCTCACACTACTTATGTTGTGTGTGTTAATTTTTTATACATGAGTGGTGGGACCTACAGTTTTAAAGTCGACTCCGAACAACAGATTTTTTTGAGAAACTTTTCAAAGCAATTTTTTTTACTGTCAGAGTTTTTGCCACAAATCTGCTGAGAGGAAGTCGCCGAAGAAATATGTACTTTTTGTATTTTATCTTGATGTCTAGCCTGGGGCTCGAACCCTGGCTTTATGTCTAATAAGCCAACAGACTACCTACTAGACTACGGCGACTTCAAACAACATTAGGACAACATTTACAACCAAAATCCAACAAAGGGCAGAAAGAAATTCCTCTCAGTTATACCTCTGAATGCATTTTAAGTAGGTGTAGTTTCACTTTTGTTCGCCAGTATACATGTGTATGTGAGTTTAACGATTTTATTAGAAATCTAAAGTCTTGCAACATAAATTTGTCACAATTTATGGTGATAAAAATGAAATATAAATTTTTTCTAATACGTTTGCTACACGTTTTAATGGAAACTTTTATAGAAAATAATCGATTTTTTTTTTTGCTATTTTTCTAGTTTTGTTGTTGACTATAAATATCGATTTTATTTTATAACTTCAATAAATTCTAAACAAATGGAAGACTATTGCAAGCCATTAACAACAGTAGGAGGTCTGAAAGGCAACAAATTTAACTCTTTTTTCTCTCTCCATGGCTCATTCAAGCTTTCTCAAAAAAACATTGAAAAAAATTAGAAAATTTATTATAAATTTTGTGTATATTTATCGGACACCATATCGCACATAATTAGATTTCCTGCAGAGAGCCACTCATGCATAATGTTAATAAAAAAAAACTCATCAACAATAGCCACCAGCCTTGGATGCGCACAGTAGTGTGTAGCAACACTATGGATTATTAAACACCAGCCCAACACCCAATTGAAAAAAATGGCCTTAAATGGCAGCAAGGGAAAGAAGTCATTTATGGAGTTGTGTAGTGTCTTCTCCAAACAGTAGCTGTTTATGGTCATATATGCCCGCCGTAATCATTCATTCATTCACTCATTCACTCGCCCGTCACTCTGTGAACAAATTCCATACAAATCGAAACATAATAAAAGTTGTCATTTTGACAGTTCGTGTTTATGCCATTGTGTATGCGTACATTTATTTATTAAAATGGCAATCGACGACGACTAATGTTTTCGTACATCATTCAACAAAATCACAGCAAAAGAGTACCAAAAAAAAAATGTGAAAAAAACCCAACGCTTTTGTGAAATAAATGCACTCAAGTGTGGAGTTTTATTACTGATGGCCGTCATCAGTTCATGCCACACAATTTCAACAAAAAAAAAAAAGTTTTTAAATAAAAATAAAAACAACAACAACAACTACGACAGTGGAAAATAAAATCATTTACAATCAACATGTGTGGTCTGTTAAAGAGCCTATAAAAAGACACCATGTATGCTCAACAGCAATAACAATAAAAACACTGAACGAATATTCAGATTTTGACATGTGTTGTCATAAAAGGGATTTTCTCGTGTTAAGCTTAAAAAGCTTTGGACCATTTTCGCAAACATAAAAATTAGCATTAAAGGGAGCCTAAGAGCACAAGCATTTAATTAAAGGCATTAAATTCCTTCAAAACAAGCAAAAAAAAAATTGGTTTAAAAACAGACATTTTGCAGAACAACAAAGTACCAACACTGAAAGGTAATAAAATCCAGAAGTACCTTTTTAATGCCCTTTTTTGACATAAGACAAAAATTAAAGTCTAAACAGGCATGTGTGAACCAAAACCAAACCAAAAAGTACGCTTGTTTAGCAATGGAAGTTTATTTCAAACATAATTGCTTTGCCTTGTGCTCTGCAAACCAAGGATTATGAATTGCCTTTAGACTGGGTATATGCTTTTCTATTCTCGCAGGCTTTTTACAATATTTTTTTCAATATGTTGATTTTCCGATGAAGAGTACAATGGGAATGGTTTTGAATTTGCTATTTTGACTATTCACGTCCTCAAACCTATTTACCTGTTTAACTGGGCTATAGTTAGACTTTTCCTTGGAATACAACTCTGAATACTACAAAGTATTCATATAATGTGTTGCCTGAGTATAAAAAGAGCATGAGAAACACATAAAATAGGGCATACAAAGCACTCTCAAGTAGGTTGGGTTAGGTTAGAGGCCTTGTACTTGTCAATTAAGACAAGTACAGTACCCGGAGGTCGAATTGACCCATTGTACAATGTCCTAGTTTCTCACAGTACTTATGTTGTGTGTGTTAATTTTATACATGAGTGGTGGGGGACCTACAGTTTAAAATCGACTCCGAACGACAGATTTTTGAGAAACTTTTTCATGGCAATTTTATTTCCCTCTCAGAGTCTTTACCAGAAAACATCAGAGAGGAAGTCGCCGTCGAAATATTTTTTTGTATTTTGTCTTGATGTCTGGCCTGGAGCACGAACCCTGGCTTTACGTCTAATAAGTCAACACACTACCTACTAGACTATGGCGACTTCATTCGCAAGTTAATTTCATACATTTAAAATTCATGTTGGCAAGTTCTGGAAAGGTTTTGTACTAAATTCCATTTTTTATACCTGAATTGGAGACTTTCAAAGTCTGCAAAGGGCTAAATAAGTACGCAGAACAAGCAAATTAGTATGAATTTTATTTGATTTAACCCGGGGAAAGAGTATCTCTTTTTAATTTTCCTTAAGTTATGCTATATTTATCTCATAAAAGTAATTTATGCAGCTTGTAAAAATCTTTCGAATTATTACAGTTTTATTTAAAATTCAATTCAATTTCCTTTAAGTTAAACAGTAATTTCAATGATAAACTGCTTATTTTGCAAAATTTATGTGAGCAGCCTAAAAGTATGCAATTTATTTATGATGTATTGCCTAAAAGTATGCTGCAATTTCCGTTTGTGGAGAAAAATCAATAAATTCCGTTTTTATGAATTATTGCTAACACACAATAATTTTACGTTGTGTTAATCTCAAGTTTTTGCACACGTTTTGTCACGTGCTTGGTGCTTGGTGCTTGTCTAACAGTTACAGGGACATTATGGTCGGCTAAAGAACCAAACAGTATTAACTGTTTAACACAAGGTTTAAAGCCCTAAGGTATGCTATGATATGTATACATACATATACTGTTAATATTGATGGTTAATCAATTTGTCGTAAAAATTAATGAGTTACAGTGAATAGGCAAAAAAGAAATATTTTTTAAAGCATATTTTAGGGTTGAATTTGTAAGGGCGGGTTTTTCTTTTATTTTCTGGTTAACCTGTAAATCAACGAAATGATTAATTTTTCTAAAGGGATTTGAAATAAAGAAAATAAATCCTGATATTAAATGCAAAGGCACGCTTTTAGGCCGAGATGCGAGAAATTGTTTTGAAATTAAGAAGAAAGAAAAAATATTTTTGGTGTTAGTGGATGCTGCACCCATTTCTTGAATCATTTGCAGCATGTCTCACTGCTGCTTGTCTCATGGCATGCATTGTCTTGCTGCAAATGTCACTTCATTTTTCAAATTTTTATTCGTTTTTGTTTTCTTTTTTCGTGGCTAAAATTATTGACATTTATCTTCTGGATTTTATTTTTTCTGTTGAATTTTTTACTTTTTTTTTTTTGGTAACTTTCTTACCGTTATTAACTTTTTAAACCACAGGCCAAAGAAAGAAAAAAAAGGAACACAAGCTTGTCAAATATATTGACAAATTGCTGATTAACGCTGACATATAAAGTGTCTTTGACTTTTGCTTGAAAACTTATTTGTTTTTTTTTTTTTTTTTTTTTTTTTTTTTTTTTTTTTGTTTTAAACAAGAATTCCCATATTTGGCTAAAAGGAAGTTGAAGCAGCAAGTTTTTCGTATACTTTTTTAAATAAATTTTTTATTTTTTTTTTTTTTGTTTTGGTACCTTTCTGTTCTGTCTTCCCCAAATCCCTACCTTTGGGAATTCTTAGCTCCGTTATTTTTTTCAAATTTTTTTTATGAAATTCTTTCAACTTTTTTTCAACACCATAAAAGCCATTTTCTTGTTGTTTGTCTGTATTGTGCATAGTTTTTTTTGCCATACATTGTTGCAACTTTGTTGTTTTTTCATGACTTTCATGTACATACATTATTGCATGTACATACTATGTAATCTTTTGTTCAGTGTCTCTGTTATATGTGGCTGTTGCTGCTGCTGCTGCTGCTGTTGTTGTTGTCGACTCTGTGTTATTGTGCAATAAAGTCATATTGGCAAATACAACAATAAAATATGGCTTTTGTAGTTGGCTTATTGTTTGTTTGGCCATAAATCTTTAAACTGCAGCTGTAGTAAATTGTATACCGAGTTAATATTTGTTAGAAAACTACAGGTCAAGGTATGGGCAGAAGAAAAGAATTGTGTTTCATTTAGTTAAAGAATAAAAATCAGCCTTAAAACACACTATTGAAATTGAATTCTCACAATATTTTAATTTAAAATTCAAGAGCCTAAAAATATGCTACAATTCGCCCATCTTTAAAAATGCTAGAGCCTAAAAGTATGCTACAATTAGCTCCTCTTGCTAGTAAAGGGTGTTTTTTATAGAGGTATAGAACTTTAAGTTGCAATAAAACAACGATGGATCATTCGATTGACATGAATTTTATTTATCCGAAAGATAATCTTGTGGCATTAGATTTTAAATATGATTTCTGGCATATGACCGCCACGGCTGGCGCGGATGTAGTCCAATCTGGACGTCCAATTTTCGATGACTTTTTCCAACATTTGTGGCCGTATATCGGCAATAATACGGCGAATGTTGTCTTCCAAATGGTCATGCGTTTGTGGCTTTACCGCATAGACCAATGACTTTACATAGCCCCACAGAAAGTAGTCTAGCGGTGTTAAATCACAAGATCTTGGAGGCCAATTCACAGGTCCAAAACGTGAAATTAGGCGGTCACCAAACGTGTCTTTCAATAAATCTATTGTGGCACGAGCTGTGTGACATGTTGCGCCGTCTTGTTGGAACCACATCTCCTGGACATCATGGTTATTCAATTCAGGAATGAAAAAGTTAGTAATCATGGCTCTATACCGATCACCATTGACTGTAACGTTCTGGCCACCATCGTTTTTGAAAAAGTACGGACCAATGATTCCACCAGCCCATAAAGCGCACCAAACAGTCAGTTTTTCTGGATGTAACGGTGTTTCCACATACACTTGAGGATTACCTTCACATCAAATGCGGCAGTTTTGTTTGTTGACGTAGCCATTCAACCAGAAGTGCACTTCATCGCTAAACAAAGTTCGCTTATGAAAATCGGGGACAACGGTAATCTCGTTTTGGGCCCATTCGACGAATCTACGCCTTACTTGATGATCGTTTGGCTTCAATTCTTGCACGAGTTGGATTTTTTAAGCACGCAAACCAAGATCCTTCCGCAAAATCTTCCATAAAGTGGATGGACACAGATCCAATTCCTGTGCTCGATGGCGGATGGACTCATTCGGGTCTTCCGTACAGCGTCTCTGGGGATGCGAGTTATCAGTAAGAGTAAACGTGGTGCGAAAATGTTCCATGGTTAATCGAATTAACTGCTCTGATGGACGATTTTGTCGACGATAAAATGGACGTAGTGCGCGATACGTTTTCCGCACAGAACCATTATTTCGAGTGAGTCTGTTCATGATAAATTGCCAAACCAAACTGAGAATAAATCACTTGACAGTCAACTTAAAGTTCTATACCTCTATAAAAAAAACACCCTTTATATTGTTTAAATAAAGAGTCCCCATTCCACTCGATTGATTCCTGTATTTTTGCAAGTTCCTGTAAAAAGGCGCACTCCTCTAATTCTTAGAGTAACGTATGTCTCTCGGGTTTCTTTCCATGCAATAATCCAGCAGCCATATCATCTCCGAAAAATCGCATTGGCTACTTGCGTCCTCGAGTTCTGTCCGGATGAAAATTAGTTGTCCACAAGGTGATCTAGAGTTTCATTCACCAAACCGGCCAAGGTAGGTAGGTAGGTAGAGGTGGCTGCCCATCCAAGAAAAATTTTTGGATGGACTGACTTAGGCCGCATTGGGCCCATTGTGCTACCACAGTCATCCGTTATTCCCTAGTCTCGAAACCATTCGAAGCTCCTGATGAAGCGATTCAGGCTGCCAATGTCAATCCCTGACAGTTCCTCCAGATTCATCCATGTAGTAAGTACCCGAGTACTTATTTCTCCTTTGGCAAAGGGCCGGGCATGTACCCAGCAGATGAAGGACAGTCTCCTCTTCTTCCTCATCTCTGCAGCTTCTGCAGAAGTCGTTAGCAAGGTGTCCAAGACCAATGCGCCTCGCATGCGTAACCATAAGGCAATGCCCCGTAATGACACCGGCAACTACACTGAGCGCGCCTCTTTGGAGTTTAAGTAGCCTCATTGTGCGCCCCTCATCCAGCCTTCGCCAGATTTTACCAGCCGTTCTACCCGTGTCCAAGGCCGCCCACTTGGCATTGACGGAATCGACGATCGCATTATCAATTATGAGCTTGCAGGTCCTCGTAGGTATGCCCAGATTCGAGAGTTCGATGGTTGTGCCCCGCCTGGCAAGTTCATCAGCTCTACAGTTACCCGGAATACCATTGTGCCCCGGTACCCATACGATATGGATGTCATATCGTTCCGCTATCTCGTCGAGATATCTGCGGCAGCCGTACACCGTCTTGGAGTTCATCACATTCGAACTCAGAGCCTTGATAGCCGCCTGGCTATCAGAAAGTATGGTGACGCTCTGCTTGGAGACCCTTCCGTCCCCAATAATACATGACGCAGCCTGTATGGCCACCACCTCCGCCTGAAAGACACTGCATTGGTCTGGTAGTCTTATAGACTGAGCTATTCCAACCGATTCCGAAAAAATTCCACTGCCAACAGCTCCGTTCAGCTTAGAACCGTCGGTGTAGATTTGTACGGAGGCTCTTAATAGGTGGATCACACCGCCCTTACAGGCCCCGTTGTCCGGAACCGATGTCCGGAATCTGCTCGTGAAGCCGTACCACGGTGTCAGGTAGTCACTGCTCCCGACAGCTGCAACTTCCCTCAGGATCCTTGCGTGGCATATATCCGAGTCATGCCACTGCCGAGTCGCCCAGAGACGTTTACTTTTTTAGCCGCCACTCTCCTACAGAAAAGGTCAAGCGGAAAGAGGCCCAAAATTATCTCCAGTGTCGACGTAGGTGTAGTGTGCAAGGCACCAAAGCAGGCGGGTCAAGAAGCCAGCCGTCTTTTTAACATATCAGGACAAAAAATTCTATGAGTTACTTTATAAATTCTGTCCTTGACCAGACAGATATTTTCCATTTCGTGTTTCCCAGCCTGTCTAAATGACTCTGTGTAAAGAAAGTTAACCTCAGCAATGAAATCATTTCTCTCATTTTATGCAATATTATCTGCCTTTAAAGCCAACTTTAATAATGAAAAGCACCCCCAATTAAAACTACATTTTCCTTTTAAATCTTAAATAAATATTTGCCCAAAAATATGCTTTAATTATTGTAATGGCATTATAAACACTGCCTGCAGATGCCCCAAACAGCATGCCACTCCCACGCTCTTCGTTTTCCTAACATTACTAAGCCAAGACACATGTTACCCAATAAAAGGAATAATAAGAGAGAAAAGAATTGCCTTAAATACCTCAGATTATTGACAACTTATTTTTTCAAAAAAAAAAATTTTTACTTTAAGGCTTAAGGGGGTACAAATAAATCCCTGTAGAGTTTATACCGAGAAAGGAAATGCATTTTCCCATTGTAAACGACCATCAACCAATATAAAGAAGAAATATTGTCTTTTCAATTGAGGAACTACAAAAGAGACAACAAAAATGAAAAGCAAATAATACTAATTAAATTGAAAGCATACTATTAGGCTTATAAGCTGTAAGACAGCAACAACAACAACAACAACAATATGAATTACAGCAACATGTAGTAGAAATAACAATTAAAGATTACAAGACTTAGGAAAACAAATAAACAAACAAAACCAACAGTGTATGGATAGGCAATATCAATTGAGATTAGAAAAAATATTTTTTAAAAGCCTTAAAATAGGCAAAGAAAATTTAAATGTAAAGTAACACAACTTAACAATAGTATAAAGCCTTAAAAAGACAATTGATAGTGTTTAAATGAATAATTGAAAGGTTTTTAAAAGGTTTTATTGAAATTTTTAGCCTTAATATAGGCAACAAAATATATTAAGAAAAATTTAAAAAAAAAATTTGTTTTTGGGAAGGAATTTAAACAGAAGAGTTTTTAAGCAAGAACTAGAACCCAAAATTTTATTGATGAACTTAGGAATTATTAAAAATCTACTAAAAAATGAAGCCTAAACCAAGGCGTTGGCTAGTAAATAAATAATAATGAGCAAATAACAGTAATTCTATAAACTTTAAATAAACTTTCTTTGTTTAGGGCATTACATATCATTACAAATGGTCCAAGTACCATTATTTTGAAAGCGAAAGCCTTCAAATAGGCTACAAAATTTAATAACATCATAATTTATTAAAAGACTGAAATTCAAAAATTTAATTAAATAATCAAAACAGAAAAATATATAGAGGAATATTTTAAACAATTAAGCTGCACTAACAAGCAAAAAGCCTTAAAATAGGCTTTAAAATATATATGAAAAACAAAAACTTTAAAATTAATTTCATAAAAAGTGCGAAGAAAGTGTCACAGCCAATTGAAATGATTTCTTGGCATTATTCGGAGTGAAACCAAGTCTAAAAAAATCTGGAGTATAAAATTGAAATTGAGCCTAAAAATATGCTTCGAAACTTATGAAATATTTTATAAATTTTTTAAAGAAGTTTTAACACAACTCTACAAAGGGTAGACATGGCTACAGTAACAAGTGAATAATATTGAAACCAAGCCTAAAAATATGTTAATATATTGGCCGGTAATTTCAATTATTGGCCTGTAATCATGCTTTAAATATCTAAACAACTAAAAGTGAATAAAGAATTTAGTTTTAAAATGGAAATTTTATAGTTTCCAACTGTTGTCATTACTGAAAGTGTTGTATTACTTGCTTATTTGAGAAAAATGGGCAATTCGTCTTCCTCACATGGCAGCAAAAGCAGTCGGAAATGTCGCAGTCTACCCAATTCACCGGATGTGCGAAGGTAATAATGAATTTAAAAATATAATAAATACAAAAAATTTAATGTATTTCTAAGTATTTTAATTTTATAGATTTTAAGTTTCTTTTTCACCTAAAAATATGTTATAAATTTTAATAAATATATTAAAAATTAATGTGTTTTTGTCAAGCTAAGAAATTATGTTTGAATTTTTCGAATGCTATAAGGATATTAAAATAAGTCATGAAATAATATCTCAATCACTCCATATTTTTATTCATGTATGCTTGTCAACAGCAAGAGTAATAAATTAAAAGAAAAAAGCAAAACATAATTTTTTTTATAGTTTTTAAGAGGCAATTAACACTGACACTGAATAGCTTCAGTGTTTGTTTTTTTTTTTTGTAGAGTTTTTCTTTAATTTTTTCTTCAACCATCTGGATTTTACTTTCTGTGCTATTTTTAATTATTTTAGGAGTTTGTTTTTATTTTCTTTAAACACTACCATACAGAATTTCAAAGCCAATTGAAATATTGATCGATACACACCATGTGTTGAAAATTATCTTCAGTTTATTTAAAGAAGAAGAAAAGTTGAGGTCAGACAGTTTGTTTGTTTACTAAAAGATACGAAAAATTTCTTTAAAACAACAGAGGTTTAAGCATAAAAAATTTTAATTTATTTTATCAAATTGATTGACATCAATCAGTAAAAGTGATGACAAAATTTAATAAAATATAGAAAAGATGAATAATTTTAAGCATGATAAACAAAAAATTAATGTCAATCGAAATAGGTATCAAAAAAGAAGGGAGAAAGTTAAAATTTTTATTATAATTTAGCAAAGTGATTAATCCAGTGCGAATGGAAATTATTGTCTTTAAAACTTTCCTTAAATGGTGTCACTTTATAACATAATTGATGGAACGCAGTAAACAGCTTTCTTATAATGGGTCCGCCATTTAACGTTTTTTTTTATCAACTAGTGCTTATTTTGTGAATGGTAACACTCAGCTCATGTCTGATTTGACAGATAATTAGTTTTGTCCTTCCGCTGAACGAATATGGTTGTGTATACGCTTGAACAACGCTGGAAAATATTGCGACATTACTTTGAAAATCATGGTAATGTTGCAGAATGTGTGCTAAAATTGCGTACGGATTTTGGAAGAAGAGAAGCACCGTCAGCTCCATATGTTCGTTATCTTGTGAAAAAAAGTGAAAGAAACTGGCATCCTCATCGATAAACCAAAGCGTGAAAAGCCAAAAACAGTGCGTACACCCGAGAATATTGCTGCTGTGGCAGAAAGTGTGCGTGAAGCGCCATCAACATCAATTCACCGCCGTTCTCAACAATTGAACATTTCGGAGATATCATTGAGACGAATTTTGCATAAAGACCTTAGTATGACGCCATACAAAGTCCAATTGGTTCAGGAGTTGAAGCCAATTGACCATCCAATGCGTATCCGCTTCGCTAAGTGGGCCTGCGATCGACTTACAGAAGTGCCGATTTTGGCAAAAAAAATCATCTTTTCCAGATGGAGGTCATTTTGATCTTGGCGGGTATGTAAAGAAGCAAAATTGTCGCATTTGGGGCACAGAAAACCTGCACGCATACATTGAAAAGCCGACGCACCCAAAACGAGTCACTGTTTGGTGCGGATTTTGGTCCAGAGGCCTAATTGGGCCATTTTTTCTTCGAAAATGAGCAAGGAGTGGCCGTTACCGTCAATGGCGATCGTTTTCGAGCCATGTTGAACGAATTTTTGTTCACAAAAATTGAAGAAGAGGATATTGGCAACATTTTGTTTCAACAGGACGGTGCTACGTGCCACACAGCCGAAGCTACACTCGATGTTTTGCGCCCTGTTTTTTGAAGATCTCATTATCAGCCGCAGAGCTGATGTCGTTTGGCCACCTCGGAGCTGCGATTTGACACCGTTGGACTATTATTTGTGGGGTGCCGTCAAAGATAAGTGTTACGCCAGACAACAGCCAGAGACAATTGACGCTTTAAAGGACAATATTCGTGAAGCCATTGGTGAAATACAGCTGCACACAATCGATAATGTGCTTAAAAATTGAACCGATCGTTTAGGCTACTGCATTAGTTGTGTAAAAACCTTGTTCGTTTCTCTTTATATTCTATAGTTTAATCCAAAACAGGAAATGTGTTTTAAAAAATTAATATACTTGACATCAATCATGTAGAAGAATTACTTCAAGCTTGAAAAAATTGTATGAAGCTTGTTAATTTTGTAAATAAATGAAGTATATTTCCTTAAAAAGTCTCTTGATAATCATGTATCATCATCAACCATGACAAAAAAAAATTTAAGTCTCTTGATTGACATGAATTTTTGACATGACTGATGTCAAGCAAGGTACAATTTTCATATAATTTGGACAAAAAACTGAGTTTTTTATTTGTATTACGTTCTTTAACTCAATTCTATAAAAGAATTATGATTGACATCAATAAAATAGATAAATGTCAAATCAAATTTTTAAGTCAAATTTTATGTAAATTTTATTGGTTCAATTACAGTCATGATTGATGTCCAGCAAGAAAAAAAGTTTGTCAAAAAGCTTTTTCTTTCTGTTTCCCATTAAATTTTTTAATTAAAGTGTAAATAAAATCGCCGTAGTCTGGTAGGTAGTGTGTTGGCTTATTAGACGTAAAGCCAGGTTTCGAGCCCCAGGTCAGACATCTAAACAAAACACAAAAAGTATTTTTTCGGCGACTTCCTCTCAGCAGATTTCTGGCAAAAACTCTGAGAGCAAATAAAAATTGCCATGAAAAGTTTCTCATAAATCTGTCGTTCGGAGTCAACTTTAAACTGTAGGTCTCGCCACTCATGTATAAAATAAACACACACAACATAAGTGGTGTGAGAATCTAGGTCGTAATCCTAACTGTAGGGTTGTAACGACCAATTATGTATGTATGTTATGTATACCTTCTTAAAAAGTCTGTTGATAATCATGTAATATCATCAATCATGTAGAAGAATTTCATCAATCATGACAAAAAAAGTCTCCTGATTGACAAATTTTGACATGATTGAAGTCAAGCAGGATACAATTTTCATACAATTTGGTCAAACACTGAGTGTTTGATTTTAATTAAGTTCTTTAATTCAATTCTACTAAAGATATATGATTCATATCAATAATATAGATAAATGTCGTCAATCAGGTCAACATTTAATTAAATTCAAATCAAATTTTATATAAATTTTATTGGTTCAATTATTGTCATGATTGAACAAGACAAAAAGCTATATTTGTTGTTTCCCATTCAATTTTCAATTTAAATTTGTAAATAAAATATATTTTCTTAAAAAAATCTATTGATTGACATCAATAACAAAAATTTCTTCAATCAAGGCAGCCAAACTTTTAGTTTTATTAGAAAACGATGTATATTTCCTTAAACATTTTACTGATTGAGGAAAATTTCCACATGATTGATGTCAAGCATACATTTTTTTGATTTAGTTAAAAAAGACTTCTTCTTTTTGTTTCTAATTTACTTATTGATTTATTTAGCCAAATTTTTAGTTTTATTAGAAAACGATGTATATTTTCTTAAACACTTTGTTGATTGAAAAAAAATTTTACGTGATTGATGTCAAGCATACATAGTTTTTTTATTTTGTTAAAAAGATTCTTGTTTTTGTTTCTAATTTAGTTATTGATTTATTTTGCCAAATTTTTAGTTTTATCAGAAAAAGATGTATATTTTCTTAAACATTTTGTTGATTGACTAAAATTTTAACATGATTGATGTCAAGCATAAATTTTTTATGAAGTTAAAAAATTCTTGTTTTTGTTTCTAATTTAGTTAATGATTTATTTTGAATACAAGTTTGTTAAATCAGATATAATTTTTGTTTAATAATGTCTAGATTTGGACAAGAATTTATATTTTTTGATTATAAATTCGGTCTTTAAAGATTAATCTTTATTAAAAGTCTTTACTAGCTAATGATTTCAATAATATTCCTATAATTGCTGTATTACTTAAATTACTTCCCATCTTTAATGGCTTGCTTTACTTATTTCAATTTTTTTTCTGCTTTTTAATGATTATGATAATATTCCTATGATTGCTATATTACTACCCTCTATTATATTTTAAAGTTCGATAATTAAATTATTTCCAGTCTTTATATGTTAATAACTTACTTTTGACTTGCTTGCAATCAAAAACTGTTTGCATTTTAAATACTTCAGACCCTGCTACCATGTGAGAATACATATAAAACAGCCTCTAAAACCACCACCAACCACCAACTAGTGAAAAATGATTTTCAATTATAAAGATCAAAGCATTTTGCCAATGTTTTATTTTGAATTTCTCAAGCGAAGTAAATATCCCAGCATAGGCAAAAATAAAAACACACACACACACTTACACAGAGTAAAAAAAACGGGTGGTGAATTATGACGCTCTCTTTTATTTTTGTATTGATAACAGTAACCAAAGAAATAAAAAAATAATCTCTTTTCCAATAAATATAAAAATAGAGTGTCAACTACAACAAGAGAGAGAGAGGGGGATAGAGAAAGTTAATGTAAAAATGTAACGCTTTTCTTCTCTCCATTAATGAATTAATAAACCGTAACATTTTGTATTGTGTTGTTGTTTTTCACAGACTACTCCTTTAAATGTAAGAGTGCGAATGGTGTGTTATCGGTTGGTTAATTTCAAGGACAAATTTATGCATGCCATTGCCGGGCTGGGATTTGTTTATTTATTTTTGTTTATGAGTATGCTTATGTAAAATTTTCTTTTTCATTTTATTTATTATGACAGTTGTTGGGAAAAATATGGAAACCATGGAAGAAAAATAATCCCAAGGATTGAAGAGTGAGAAAACAACTGACCACATTTGAAGAGCGAAAATAAAACAAACAAAAAAATCTAAAAATGGAAAATATTTGGGTGTTAAATGTCTCACGCTCATATGGCGATATTTTTAAAACGAGGGGTGAAAAAGGCAGCAGGGATGACATTAAAAACATTTTTTAATCTTTTATTTGTTTGAAATCATTTAAAAAATCCTTCTTTACTGCTGTAATTTCTTTAAAAATATTTTTCAATTTCTTTTTGTCATGCACTCAGCAGTGTTTTACAAACTTTTTAATGTTTCCTAAAGAAATATAAAAAAATTCAATCTTTTGTGTCTTATAAAACTTAAAGTTTAAGAACCACTGCTTTAGCATATACAGGAACTAAACATTAAAAATTGTTTGTTTACAAAGTACCTACTTTCCTAAGTATCGCTCTCTATCATTTGTGCCTTAAATAAGAAAAAAAACAAAAACAGAAAAAATAACAACAAACTTTGTCTCAGCTTTACTCTCAAAATAAACAAAAACAAACAACCACTTACTCTTCTCTATCGTATGCTTACACTTACACCGGCATAATATGATGCCACAATTAAACAAACAAGCAAGCAAACAAACATAAGCGACATGAGAGAAACTGTGTTGGTTGTGTTGTGTTAAAAATAAAATCCTCTTCATATAAGACAATGTTTTCATAGAGAAAAAGTCACTTGAAAATAACAACAACAACAGCAACAACAAACGTCACAGCATAGCCATTAGAATGAAACTTTCAAACATTTGTCTCAACACTACTAACACAACTGCACTGTGATGATGTAGACAATTATAGAAACTCTTTAAAACCATAGCAAGCATGCATACACATTGATAAACAAACAATAACAGTTACATACACTCAGATTTCTTAAGCTGAAGTGTGTATATTCAGGTGTTCATGTGCTTTTATATTCTCAAGCTAGAAAAAAAGGACTCCAAACATATATAAACACTCAACACATAACAAACAAACACACACATTAACATTTTAAGAAATCAAAAGAAAGAAAGAAAAAAAATTGGTATAGAAAAAGTAAAAACATTAGTTACCTACACAGTTATAAACACTAAGCTTTTGCCATACAATACACGGCTTATGCTCTCTCCCTCTAGACTCTCACTCTCTTTTTAAAAAAGCATGAATATTTATAATGACAGAGAGAAGAAAGCAAGAAAGAATAACAGACTTTGTTTTTTTTCTAGCAACAGAGAAGAGATAAAAGTTTCAAAAGTACTCTTGTTTTTCTATGTACAATTTGTGCATGCATGGGTAAGGGTAAGGGCATAGGGTATGGGTGGTGTGTCTGTAGTAACATTGTGTTGTTTTTTTAAATACTATTTATTTTACATTTCATTTCCATTACATGTTTTCCTAATAAAAAAACAACAACCGACATGTTGTAGTTGATGTTTGTTTCTATTTCTCTCTATTCATTATTATTTCTCTTCAGAAAAAAACACAGAAAGCAGACAAGATTAATTGCTAAGCAATCATCAGTGGTAATATGGAGCACAAGATAACAGCATAAAGGAGACGAAATTTTTTTGTTTGGTCTTGTTTTGGTTTTTGTTTCAGCATAAATTAATGATTAATGAGTGTCATAAATATTGATGGTAGTTGTTGTTGTTGTTGCTGTTGTTGCTATAATCTTATAATAGAGAGTTTGTTGTGGAAAAAATTATGTTTTCAAAGAGTTTTCTTAAATTAAAAGGGGAAACATAGAAAAGGAAATATTTTAGGTCACAGGAAATTGTTTAAGAAAAAAATTACTTCTTGGATTATTTTTGGAAAAAGTGTAGTTTTTATTGATGGAAATCAATTATTTAATAATTTTATTTAAAAAATTCCTTTTTCTTGTTTTTTGTAAAAAAGATTTTTAAATAAAAAAAATCCAACTGGCTCTCTCGCCTTGCCTGAGATTCCTCAAATTATTTCTGCTGTTTTGCTAGAGAAATTTAATACATTTGTTATTTGATGAGAAAAAATTAAAAAAATAATATATTTTGTATAATGACTAATATCAGTCATGGAAAACTGATGTCAATCATTCATGATTTTGAATGGAAAATTAAAATACTCCACAATTATTTAAAAAAATATAACGAAAACCTAATTCCTTACATTTTTTCTAATGTCAGTCATGAATGACTGAAGTCAGTCATGGCTTGCTTTGATGGGATACCTTGCAATGCTTGAAAATCTGTTCCAAAAAAATATTTAGGAGTTAATTTTTTGATATTTTCAATTAATGACTGCAATCAATCATGAATGATTGACGTCAATCAACTTTGTTTTTGTGCAAAAAATTCAAATACTTGAAAATTATCTTTAAACTCATAACTAAAAATGTCTTTTTTTATATTTTTAGCAAATGCTCGATATCAGTCATAAGTGACTGAAGTCAATCAGACTCACTGTTGCAGAGAAGAAGCAAATGCTTGCAAATATGCTCTAAAATAATGGTTAAAAATACATTTTGTGATATATTTAACTGATAACTGATGTCAATCATAAATGATTGATGTCAATCATAAATGATTGATGTCAATCATGACAGGTTTTTAATCAAAAAAATTTCAGAACATGTAATCTACCAGAAAAAATAATAATGAATTTTTTTTACCAAGTCAATGAAGAAAAATGTGTGTTAACTCTGTAGAGAAAAATATTCCATTTTAATATTTTTTTGTAATAATTTACAATCTACTTTTGTACAACAACCAGATAAATAAATATACAACAAAATTAAGGCTTATTTTTCTTTTAACACCCACTCAGGCTTTACAAAAAATTTTACATCTCATGCATCATTACTTGTCTAAGGTGTTTAACCCAATAAATTGATGGCATAGAGATTGCGATGCTTCATAACTGTCTTTATAATAAAGATATGGCACAGCGAACGTACAAGTCAACTGGGTTAGTCACGCTTTAAAGGCTAGACGCCAGTTTGTTATCAACAGATTTTGTCCTCTGGCTTTTAATAGGTGTTGAATTTAAAAAATAATTTATTTCAGCAAAAATAATCTCCTTTTTTAAAGTTTTGTATTGTCAAGAATTACTTTTTTAAACTGGTTTTTAAAAGATTCTCTATATACGGGTGGGTATGAAAGATTTACAATACTTGTTATGATGCTGATCGTTGTTGTTGCTGTCGTTGTTGTTGTTATTTTTCATAAATAATTTATTATTTTGATACGAAATACACAACAACAACAACACAACAAACGACGACATCATCATTTAAAAATGTTGGAAAAAAAATTGCAAAACCTCATTGCATATAAGCGAACTTCTAAACAAAAACGTTAACAGTGGAACCGGGATAAACTGAATTGAAATAAAATCTGCTCTCCGAAATAATATTTTAGATAAAAATTAAATATTTTAGAAGAAAATTAATGTGATTGAAATAAAATCTTAAATTTATTTTAATTTCTTTAAAGACTGAGGTCAGTCAAACTGATTAATGAGATTAGTGATATCAGCCACAAGAGATTTCTTTTAAATCAACCTTAGTACATCATTTTTTAAATTTTTTAATGCTGTCATGCATGATTGATATCATGCACAATCATGATTGATATCATGCACAATCATGATTGATATCATGCACAATTATGATTGATATCATGCACAATTATGATTGATATCATGCACAATTATGATTGATATCAAGCAAATGCATGAATGATATCAAGCGCAAACATGATTGACATCAGTCAAAATGAATTAATAAAAAAATAACACATAATTCATATCAACATAACAAAATCATTATTGATGAGATCAATAAAAAAATAAAATTTCTTTGAAAACTGATGTCAGTCAGTCAAATGCATGATCTCAAATAAATGTAATTGATATGAGTCGTACCTAAATCTCTTTGAAACTAAGCCAAATACTTAGTTTTATATGTTTTTCATTATAATTAGGCTTTATTGAGAGCATTATATGATTGAATAAATATGATTGAAGTCAGTCATTTAAAAGGTTATTAAATTTTTAGTATAAAATTCATTTATAATTAAGAACAAATCTTTATCTTTTTGAAATAATGGAAATTTTCCAAATTTAAATATATTTTTCAATGATTGACATCAATCGAAATGATTGATTGTAGTACATAAATAATGTTGAACATAAATAACTAAGAAAAAATATCATTATCTTATTGAAATAAAAGAAATCTTTCAAATTTGAATATATTTTTCAATGATTGACATCAGTCAAAATGATTGATTGTGATTGATATCATTCATAGATCAACTTAATGAAAATTAAGCCATATGTTCAGGCTTGATTGCGATCATTAATGAATATGATTGAAGTCAGTCAAGGAAATTTTTAGCACATAACTAATCTGTATTTTAAAAAAAATCATTACCTTATCGAAAAAATGTAAAATTTTTTAAATATAGTTTTATTTTTAAATGATTGACATCAATCAAAATGATTGATTGTGACTGATATCATTCATAGATCAATTTATTAAAAATTAAGCCAAATATTTCGTATTTCATATGTATTCTAATATATTCGGGCTTGTTTGTGTTCATTCATGACATCAATCATTTTTGTTAAAGTCTACACTGTCAATTGACTGTTTAATTGTCAGTCATTTATGATTGATGTCAGTCATCAGTAAGAAATATCGCAAAATTTAGTTTTTGCTACATTTCTTCGAAAAAAATTTGTACAATTTAATTTTCATTGTTAAATCATGTTTGATTGAGTTTAGTCGCCTATGACTGACATCAGTCATTTAATAAAATACGTTAATTTCAAATATGTTTTAATAATTTATAACAATTTATTTTTTCACTATTTTTAAGTATTTTGATTCCAGATCATATATGATTGATGTCAGACATTTATGATTGATGTCAGTCATCAGTAGGAAATAACGCAAAATATAGTTTTAGTTACATTTCTCCAGAAAACTTTTGTATAATTTAATTTTCACTGATAAAACATGTATGACTGAGTCACCAATGACTGACAGCAGTCAAAATGATTGATTGTGACTGATATCATGCATAGATTAGTTTATTGAAAATTAAGCCAAATACTTCATATGTCATATGTATTCTAATATATTCAGGCTTGTTTGTGTTCATTCACGACATGATTGATGTCAATCAAAAATCAAAAATCTTAAGTCCATCCTATTGAGTCTTTGCTGTCTATTTTGCATGCCCTTTAAAATTTAGTTGTTGTTAATTTTTTATGTTCGTTGTATCATGTCACAGACATGTTGTTTATTTCATATTCTTTTACAAGAAACAACACAAAAAACAAAAAATATTTTTTCAATAAAAAATTTTTTCATATTTAAATTTGTAATGCGACACGTTTCTTCTACTCTGTAGCTTTGGTAACAGCATACCATGGCAAGGAATCCTTTTAAAAGAAAACCAAAAAAGAGAAGAAAAAACGATGAGACGGTTTGCATTGTTTCTTCCCGATGAATTCATTCATTCATTCATTCATTCATTCATATTGTTTACATGGCAGCAGCAATAATAGCAGCTTGTGTTTGAATATGACATCTTTCGAATACAATGACTGCTGCAAACAACAATTCCTTTTCTTTTAATTCCCTGTACCTTTTTGGTTACAAGACAAGCAAAATTAAAAAAAGGAGCTCCTCTTTCTAAAGTCAACCATAAATAATTTGCTATGTTTGGCATTAAGTCACGATCTTTTGTATGTCTTCTACTCTTTTTTTTTCTTTTTTTTTGCTTTATCTTTTTGTGTCGCTTGTGCATGGAATGGTACGAGATGATGATGAATGTTAAAGGTTAAGTAAAGTGAAACAAGAGCTTTATTAAGTTTTCATTCCTTTTTGAACAGTAGGAGTCACAACTATGACAGTCAATCAGCTTATGAACATCATAAATATTGGCTTAAATAATAATGAAAGAAAATAATTGAATTTAAAGCCAATGGAACACTTCAACAAGGAAAACAAGGCAGGCAGTCAGACAGACAGGCGCCTTTAATGGTGATATTATTATGGCATTGTTATAAATTATTAAAATATATTTGAAATTAAAGCGGTTTATTTAATGACTGATATCAGTCATATGTGACTGAACTCAGTCATAGGTGACTGAACTCAGTCATACTTGGTTTCCAATGAAAATTAAATAACACAGAAATTTCTCGAAGAAATGTAACCAAAACTATATTTTGCGATATTTCCTACGGATGACTGACATCAATCATAAATGACTGACGTCAATCATATATGATCTGGAATCAAAATACTTAAAAATAGCGAAAAAATAAATTGTTATAAATTATTAAAACATACATATTTAAAATTAACGTATTTTATTAAATGACTGATGTCAGCCATAGGCGACTAAACTCAATCAAACATGATTTTAACAGAGAAAATTTAATTATACAAAAAATTTTCGAAGAAATGTAGCTAAAACTATATTTTGCGATATTTCCTACTGATGACTGACATCAATCATAAATGCTTGACATCAATCATATATGATCTGGAATAAAAATACTTAAAAAGAGCGAAAAAATAAATTGTTATAAATTATTAAAACATACATATTTAAAATTAACGTATTTTATTAAATGACCGATGTCAGTCATAGGCGACTAAACTCAATCAAACATGATTTAACAGAGAAAATTAAATTTTACAAAAAATCTCTCGAAGAAATGTAGCTAAAACATAATTTTACGATATATCCTACTGATGACTGACATCAATCATTAATGTCTGACATCAATCATATATGATGTGGAATCAAAATACCTAAAAATACCGAAAAATAAATTGTTATAAATTATTCAAACATATTCGAAATATATATTTGAAGCATATTAAATGACCGATGTCAGTCATAGGTGACTGAACTCAATCAAACATGATTTAACAGAGAAAATTAAATGATATAAATTTTTTTCGAAGAATTGTAGCTAAAACTATATTTTGCAATATTGCCTACTGATGACTGATATAAATCATAAATGATTGACATCAATCATATATGATCTGGAATCAAAATACTTAAAAAGAGCGAAAAAATAAATTGTTATAAATTATTAAAACATTTGAAATTAACGTATTTTATTAAATGACTGACTTCAGTCATAGGCTACAAAACTCAATCAAACATGATTTAACAGAGAAAATTAAATTATACAAAGAATTTTCGAAGAAATGTAGCTAAAACATAATTTTGCGATATTTCCTATTGATGACTGACATCAATCATAAATGATTGACATCAATCATATATGATCTGGAATCAAAATACTTAAAAATAGCGAAAAAATAAATTGTTACAAATTATTAAAACATACATATTTAAAATTAACGTATTTTATTAAATGACTGATGTCAGTCATAGGCGATTAAACTCAATCAAACATGATTTAACAGAAAAAATTAAATTATACAAACAATTTTCGAAGAAATATAGCTAAAACTAAATTTTGCAATATTGCCTACTGATGACTGACATCAATCATAAATGACTGACATCAATCATATGTATATGGTCTGGAATCAAAATACTTAAAAATAGCGAAAAAATAAATTGTTATAAATTATTAAAACATATTTGAAATATATATTTGAAGCATTCTAAATGACTGATGTTAGTCATAGGTGACTGAACTCAATCAAACGTAAATTACCAGTGAAGATTAAATTTTCTTGGGGAAAAGTAACTAAAGCTACATTTTGCGATTTTTCCTACTGATGACTGATATCAATCATAAATGACTGAGATCAATCATATATAATCTAGAATCAAATTAATAAAAATGGTGAACAAATACAATAAATAAGAAAAAATAAAAAAATAAATGATTAATAAAATTTTATGTAGATTTTAACTGCAACGATTGATGATATTTAAAGATGATTAAGGTCAATCATGTTAGTCATCAATCAATAAATTGCAAGAATTGAAAATTACATAGAAAAATATGACTTAAAGTAATTTTATGATAATTCTTAACCATGATTGATATCAGTCATAAATGATTGAACAAAAGTTTTTCGATTGACGTAATTTGAATAAATTTTTAAGGTTTCAAAAACTAAGTATTTCGGCTTTTTAAAGGTTTAATCAAACAAAAATTATTTTTTCATTACAAAAATATTGCTTTCAAAGGATTTACGGAAATAAAAAAAAATTTTTTGGTTTTCCCCCTCCCTGCAAAAGAATAATTAAAATTTTCATTATTTTTCTGGAATACGTACAGTTTTTTTGTCTCATTAAACATCTCAGCTGGTATTTAATTTCCAATTATTTTCTTACATTTTATACGCAGATAAAAAGAAAAGACGAGAACATTTCATTTAAATGAGAAAATTCAATCATTTTTTTTATTATGTATTATTGTTGTTATTGCTGTTGTTGTTGTTACTGTTAAAAGAGTCTTAAATTACTCAAGTTAAATTAAAAATTTTGCAAATGTAGTTGTAAAAGAACTACAACCGTATTACAGCAATTTGGTTGGTATTTAATTTCTCATACCCATACATAGATAGCAAGTGAGGGCTGGCAACATTTGTTGCATGTCTTTATCGTTATCAGCCGTTTTAAGTCTCGAAATGTTCTGTTGTTGTTGTTGTTGTTATGGTAGCAAAACTTTCTCTGTCTGTGTGTGTGTTTTTTTGTTTTTTTGTTTGCCATTCTTATAACTTTTTGTAACTTTTCTTTTCATTTTTTGTTGTTGGTTTTTTTTGTTATTTTGGGGAGAAGAAAATAAAAAAGTCAAACAATATGAATAAAAAAGTAATTTTGAAATAAATAAAATCTAAGGGAAAACAACAAAAACAACAAAAACAAAAGTAACGCAGACAAAACAAGATTCCTTTTCCTCAAGTTCTGTTCGTTCTTTTTTTCCTTCGTCTTATTGTTGAATGTTGAAAACATTATTTGATATCAAATGGATACACTTTTGTTTTGTTAAGGATTTAATTTTCTTTAACAACTTTTACTTGTTCTCTCTATTATTATATGTTTTGTCTCATTTTTTAAGTTAAAAGAAAATTAAGCCATAAATACCATCAACATACAGCAGCACATACCTATTTAAAGGGGAACAGGAAATTCATTATTTTTTAACGTGAAACAAAATAAAAAAAACCAACAACATGGGGCAATTAAAATATACGATTGCTGCGGAGGCGGAGGTCTTAGAGAACTTTCTTTTTTATTTCTTATATTTGCAGATAATTAAAAACTTTCTTGTAATTTTTATCTCAAACAGACTCAAAGAATTATTAAAAGAAAGTTTACAAACAAGGAAAAATTTCCAATTAAAAATCTTAATCAAGCGAAAAAAAATATGTTAAAAAACAAACAAAAAGAATCTCATAACAAATAACCCATACCCAAAAATAATGTGCAATTTTTAAAACAAATTACCTTGTAAACAAATATTTCCCTTATAAAGGAAATTTTTATTTTATACCATTTAAAACAATTTTTTTAATTAAATTATTCTTTTTAAAGACAATAAGTACTTTTCCGGTAAATTTCGAAAAATTTCCCAAAAAATAAACAATTTTCCTGAAAGGGATATTTTTATTTTGTAGTATCTTAAACAATTTTATTAAGTAAATTGTTCATATTAAAATTAGACGTATTATATTAAAAAAATTATTATAAAACAAAATTTCCTTTTTTGGGATATTTGAATTTCTATGGCAAGTTATTAAAATTCATACTGCCTTCAATTTATTTTTATGCTCTTTTTAATAAAATCTAAAAATTTTATAAAATACCTCGAAAAGAAAAATTTCCCTTATAAGGATAATTTTTGTTTTGTACAATTTTAGAAAATATTGTGAAGTAAAATAAACTTTTATGAAATAAGAAGCAGTTTGCTTGTAAATTTTTAGAAATATCTTTAAAGAAAATAATTTCCCTTGTAGGGAAATTTGAGTTTTATTCCAAATAGTTCAAGCCCTTTGCCCATTAAAATTTTTAATTGTCCTTTTTCATAATAATAAAAAGAATTTGTAAATTACCTTGAAAAGAAAAATTTCCTTTACGGGGGAAATTTTTATTTTCTACAATTTTAGAAAATATTGTGAATTAAATTATGCTGTTTGCAATAAGAAGCAGTTTGTTTGTAAATTTTTAGAAATATCTCTAAAGAAAAAATTTCCCTTGTGGGGAAATTTAAGTTTTATGCAAAATTATTGAAACTCTTTGTCCTTAAAAAGTATTTTTAATGTCAATTCTTATAAAGCTAAAGGGCATTTAAGAATTACAACCAAAAGTAAAATTTCCCTTATAAGGGAAATTTTTAATTTGTACAATTTTAGGAAATTTCACAATATTTTTTATTTTTATAATTGTGAACTAAAATATAATTTTTGAAATAAGAAACAGTTTGCTTGTAAATTTTTAGAAATATCTTTAAAGAAAAAATTTCCCTTGGAGGGAAATTTAAGTTTTATGCCAAATAGTTCAAACCTTTTGCCCATTAAAATTTTTAATTGTCGTTTTTCATAATTATAAAAAGACTTACCTTAAGAAGAAAAATTTTCCTTGTAAGGGAAATTTTTATTTTGTACAACTTTGACAAACATTGTGAACTAAAATATGCTTTTTGAAATAAGGAATAGTTTGCTTGTAAATTTTAAAAAATATCTCTAAAGAATAAAATTTCCCCTGTGGGGAAATTTAAATTTGAATGTTATTCTATACAAAATTTTTATTTCCCTAAAACTATTTTTAATGCTGTTAAACATAATTCTAAAAAAAATTATAAAACTGCATTATTCTTTTTAAGGGAAATTTAAGGGAAATTTTTATTTTAATAAATTTTATAAATATCCTTTAACTATACATTCCTTTTTGAAATAAAAACTATGATTTTCTTAGTTTTTTACAAATATCCCTTCAAGAGAAAATTTCCCTTAATTTAGAATTTTATTTTTAATAAAATATTAGACGTCCCTTAAGGAGTAAACGAAAGCCTGGATTTGGATTTCTACATCACGTCCTTTAAAAGAGTCATTAACCTTTTTGTTTTTGCTGTTATTATTATGTATTGTTTCAGTTCTATGGCCCATCTAAGCCATTTGAATTCATTTCGTTTTTTTTGTTTTTGTTGTAATTTTTATTTTATTCTAATTCTATGGACTTGTTGCAGCCGCAACACACAAACAATATGAAACAAAAGTTGCACATTTCCGTGCTTTGGGCTTAAATTACTTTTACCATAATGTCGCAGCATTCTTGCCAAGATACATTTGGTTTTTGTTGTTGTTTTTGTTTTTGCACTTCCATAAAAAGAATATTTGAAAACAAAAAATTTTCTTTTTTTTCTTTTTAAACAAATATTAACAGGGAGAGAGAGAGAGAGAAAATATGGATGGTTTAGGCAAAAAAATTCTTTATCAAAGAAAACATGGCTTAAACAATAAAAGAAACTGACTAAAGAGTGTTACACAGTGTATGTGAGTGTGATGGGTAGAGAAATCATCTCAGCTCTCCACACCTTTATGACACTTGAGTTGTAGTTGTTTTAAAGGCAAAAATAGGCAAAAAAAAACGAAACAGTACTCTTACACACTCTTACCCCCACACGATACTGTTCAACGCAAAACAAAGTTGTTTACAATTGCCTGCCGTGGTAGCATCAGGCAGCCAGCTTGCCTGACTGACTGACTGCCTGTTATGTTCTAAAGACTCTAATGGAGTTTCTAGCTGCACTTCATATGACTTCCAAGTGGTAAGCAAAGCAACCAACCAACATGTGTCTGGAAAGGGGTGAGGGGGGTGGACCATTTGGTAGTTGACTTTAAATATTTGCCACACACAGTGGTTTTTCTGTTTCACACAACTTAAAGTTTAATTTGTTCTTGCCGCCATTTCTATAGCTACTGTTTTCAATTTGTTGCTGCCGTTGTTGTTGTTGTTGTCATTGGTCCTGGTTAACTGTGTGCTTTGCAATGCACAAAGTTATGTAGTCATGCTTGGTGTTCGTATTATTTATTTGCTGTTGCTTGTCGTTGCCTTAGAGCGTGTCAAAATGTTTAAATAGTCTGGTGGCAGCATCTTTAAAAAAACTCTTCTGTCTGCCTTTCTGTATGCAATTCTATGTGTGTATGTGTATGTGTGCGTATGACTATTTGTCAAGGTAACATATTGTAAATAAAAATGGAAACGCACTTTTTAAGTCATGAATTTTAATTAAAAACTCCAACAACAACAACAACAATGAAACTCTCTCAAGATTAATAAATTCAACATAACAAATGGTGTTGTAAAGGAACTTAGAAAAACAACAAAAAAAGGAGTAGGCGTAGTGGTTGTCTATAAGAATTTAATATTTTGTGTTTGCCATGCAAAATAGAGAGCTTTAGAAACTAAAATAAAATTTTTCAATTTTAAGCCATACTTTGTAGACAATAATAAAATTTAAAAATTTGTTTAAAATCTTTGAAAACAAAAATTTCCCTTTAAGGGAAATTTTTTATGACAAGGGAAATTTATTAAAACCTATCAAAAATATATTTCAAAAATGTTTGCATAGTCTTTGAAAACACAAATTCCCTTAAAGGAGCTTTTTTATATCAAGGAAAATCATAACAAATGGGAAATTTTTTCCTGCAAAGCAAATTTTTGTAAAAATGCTGGAAAACAACATTCTGTCGTAACTTCAATAAACCACAAGCAAAAATTGTTAGGAAACCTGCACAAATTATAATTTTCCTTCAAGGGAAATTTTTTTCTTAAAAGGGAATTTTTTAAAATTTTAACGAAAATCCTATTATTAGTGTAATTATAAAAATTTTCGAAAGAAATTTTACCACAATGTGTTAAAATAAACTTTTTCCCTTTCGAGGTTTTTTTTTAAGAAGGGATATTTTAGAATTTTTTATGGAAACACTTTTCTTTAACTGTATTTAAACATTTCGGGGGAAAATTTAAAGAAAATTACAACAAAATAAAAATTTCCCTTTAAGGGAAATATTTTTTAAGAAGGAAATATTACAATGTTTTATGGATTTAAATTACATTCCGCTTATTTAAACACTTTAGTAAAGAATTTTAAGGAAAATACAATAAAATAAAAATTTCCCAATAAGGGAAATATTTTTTAGAAGAAAAACTTTGAAATATTTTATGGATATAAATTTCTGCTCCTTTATTTAAACATTTTAGTAAAGAATTTTAAATAAAATACAATAAAATAAAAATTTCCCAATAAGGGAAATATTTTTTAGAAGAAAAACTTTGAAATATTTTATGGATATAAATTTCTGGTCCTTTATTTCAACATTTTAGTAAAGAATTTTAAGGAAAATACAGTGAAACAAAAATTTCCCATTGAGGGAAATATTTTTTAGAAGAGAAACTTTGCAATATTTTATGGATATAAATTTCTGATCCTTTATTTAAACATTTTAGTAAAGAATTTTAAATAAAATACAATAAAATAAAAATTTCCCTTTAAGGGAAATTTATTTTTAAAAGTAATTTTCATGTAATATTTATAACTTTTATGCATTTTTAATCATTTCTTATGATGTAAATTACAATGTTTTTATTAAACCCAAATGTTTGTCTGCGATTTAATGGCAATTTGTGCAATTGCTTATTAAATCTTGATTTTTATGGCATAAATTTGCATAATTTTGCTCCGTAATTTTTAAGGCATTAAAACATTTTTATATTGTGTCATATAAATTTGTAAGTGAAACTATTTTTTAATGCTTTTTAAATGAAGCCATAAATTTTATGTCTTTCAAGACAAAGACAGCAAAGCAAAACAAGGCTTGGCTTTCAAAGTTTCGTTTAAAAACAGAAAAGGAAGTATAAATCTAAGCTTTATTGTTTCGGAATTGAAAAGAATATACTCGTACAATTGAAAGTGATTATAAATAAATTTCAAATGAAATCATAATAATTTGTGTGTTTTATTTTGTATTTTTCTTTCATTGCAGACAAATACCACAGGCATATACCAAAGCCAATGGCACTGCCATACCACTGCCGGCAACGGTTATGGTACAACGACGATGTCCCCCGGATAAAGTCAGACCTCTACCGCCCACACCAAATCATACACCCTGTAAGTATTGTTCAAAAAAATAAAAAAAATCTTGTAAATTAAAGCAAAAGCTTTGCCTCCGACCCGTTAGCTAACTTTAAAGTCCTTAATGAAGTCATAAAACATCCCTAAAGACTCTACCATAAATGGTTTGTTGTGTCGTGTGACATCAAAAATGTTTTACGCTCAACAAATCCACAGAGATTTTCCTCTGTTCGAATCCCAAAAACTGACCGAGATTTCATCAAAAAAAAAAATATGTTAAGGGTTGTTCTAAAGAGCATCGTGGCTGTGGCTGTGGTGCTATTTATGAAAAGGGGTTAAATTTAGAAAATATGGACAAGCAACCATAACAACAACATGAGAAATTACTAAGGAGAGGGAGGGCAACTCAAGTAAATTTGTTGATGAGCCACAATGTTTTTTGTTTTTATCAGGGGAATATAAAAATACAACTGTGATGATTATGTAAGGGGGACTATTTATATAATGACTGATAAAAAGGGCATAAAAATGTTTTTGGCGGTAAGGGAAAAAATTAAATTTAAAAAAATAAATTGGTATCAGAAAGGTACTTTTTAAAAAAAGTACTTTTTAAAAAAGTACTTTTTGATACTAAAAGGTACCAAGTAATTCTAAAAAGTACCAAGTAATCAAAAATTTGTTTTTTAAATTATTTTTTGGTACTAAAAAGTACCAAGTTACAATTACAACGCTTCAGTCAGGATTACGACCTAGTTTCTCACACCAGTTATGTTGTGTGTGTTAATTTTATACATGAGTGATGGGACCTATAGTTTAAAATCGACTCCAAATGACAGATTTTTTTTCATGGCAATTTTATTTACTCTCAGAGTTATTGCCAGAAATCTGCTGAGAGGAAGTCGCCGAAGAAAAACTTTTTGTATTTTTATGTTGATATCTGGCCTGGGGCTCGAACCCTGGCTTCATGTCTAATAAGCCAACACACTACCAACTAGACTACGGCGACTTCAAGTACCAAGTAGTACTAAAAAATACCAAGTAGTACTAAAAAGTACCAAGTAAAACTAAAAAATACCAAGTTGTACCAAAAAGTACCAAGTGGTATTCCAAAGTACCAAGTAGTACTAGTAGTATTTTGTGGAGCTAAAAAGTACGAATTAGTACTAAAAGTACCAAGTAAAACTAAAAAATACCAAGTAGTACTAAAAAGTACCAAGTGGTATTCCAAAGTATCAAGTAGTATTAAAAAGTACCAAAAAGTACTTTTATAAAAGTACCAATTACATTTTATTGCTTGTTAGTTAAAAGCATATTCCCAACTATTATGAAAGTGTTGTAGAAGACCAACGTTGAAAGATATCGAAGGAAAGCAATGCCAAAATTATCCTGTAAGTCCTCTGTATATCATTATGGCAAGCTTGGCTGTCCAGAAATCCTCTCTATATAAGCCTTTCATTACTGTTTACTGTCTCCTATTACTCCCAGATATTTATTCCTTTTTCTGTGATAACAGCTTACCCGGAAATAAGTCTCAGACGAAGAAAGTACTTTTTTGGTACTTTTTTTTTAAAATAAATTTCTTACTTCCCCTTGAAATATTAAAATTCATTTCACATTTATGGATTTTTGTTCCTTTCCTTTCTTATTAAAAATGTTTTGTTTTCTTCTTTTCTTTTGTTTTCACGTTAGTCCTTATCGTAATCGCAAAGAAAAACTCTTCCGCAAACTGTTCATTTATAATGTCTGTTGTGTGGTTGTTGTTGTTGTTGCTGTTGCATGCCACCACATGTTGTCTTTTACAGACTTTTTGTTACTTTAAGTACAACTTTCAACATATCACAACCATAATTAATTGCATTTAATGCCAAATCAAACTGGGATTTTTATTTATTGCAACACACAAAACTACACAATCATTTTAACAGCTCATGCCTCACTCATGCTTCATGTCATGGTTTTTTTTCTTGCGTTTTTTTTTTGTAATTTTTGAGGCAGTTTAACCAGAAAAAAAACAATAAAATTGTGTAGGCGCACGTGTAAAGGCAAATTAATTAAGTGCATATTTTATTTCGCTGCTATTTTTCCGGGGGTATAAGTTTAAATCGTAAGGCGGTTATAAAGGCAAACCCGATTAAAGGCGTTTTGTGAGGAAAATTTATTTTTAAACGATTTTTGAAGGCATTTTTAGCAGGTCATTTCAAAAAAAGTTTTAAAAGAAATGAGAATTCATAGAAATAGTGTCAAAAGGAAAATTTCCCTTTTTGAAAAAATTTCCCTTTTTAGGGAAATTTTTCTGGGGGTATAAATTTAAATCCTAAGGCGGTTATAAAGGCAAAACCGATTAAAGGCGACTTTTAGAAAGCATTTCTAGCAGGTGATTTCAATAAAGTTTTAAAATTGAATAAGAATTCATAGAGATTTTGTCAAAAGGAAAATTTCCCTTTTTGAAAAAATTTCCCTTTTTAGGGAAATTTTTCTGGGGTTATAAGTTTAAATCCTAAGGCGGTTATAAAGGCAAAACCGATTAAAGGCGTTTTGTTAGTAAAATTTATTTTAATTTCAAAAAGTTTTAAAATTAAATGAGAATTCATAGGAAAATTTCCCTTTTTGAAAAAATTTCCCTCTTTAGGGAAACCGATTAAAGGCGTTTTGTGAGGAAAATTTATTTTTAAACGATTTTTGAGACGTTTTAGCAGATCATTTCAAAAAAAAAGTTTTAAAATTAAATGAGAATTCATAGAAATTGTGTTAAAAGAAAAATTTCCCTTTTTGAAAAAATTTCCCTTTTTAGGGAAATTTTTCTGGATTTATTAAAAATTAAAATAACATTTTTTTACTATTTTCTTCCAGCCATTCCCGGTTTAGGTAAAAGTGGCAGCGATTTCAATAGCAGCCGTCCGAATAGTCCACCCTCCAGCAATCATAGTGTACAAAGTCTTAAAAGTGGCAATAATAATGGCCTGCGACCGCCCTCCGCTAAAACGGGTATACCGGCACCCGGTACAACAATTGCGCCGCCCACCGTTACAACACAACAGAAACACTCCATGCTGGACAAGCTTAAACTGTTCAATAAAGAAAAATCCACCTCTCAACAGCAGCAGCAGCAACAACTGCAACAACACCAACAAACCCATCTGCTGCAACAGACGCATAAAAATCAAATGCAATCGAAACGGACCTCGTCATCATCCGGCTTCTCTTCGGCACGCTCTGAACGTTCCGATTCCAGTTTAAGTTTAAACGATGGCCACATCTCACAAATCAAACCGCCCACGTTAACGTTAAGCTCAGCGGCAAATAAAAATCGCGCGGAAAACAAAACCAAACAATCCAGTTTGCTGAAGCAACAAAACAAAAAGGAACAGGTAAAGAGTACCACGAAACTGGATAAAAAAGAGAAAAGTCCGGCACGATCATTGAACAAAGAAGACTCCAATTTGGATAGCAAAACTTCAACTTTAAATCGTAGTAAAAATTCTTTAACGCGCACGGGGTTAAGCAATGATAAAACGAAAACCTCCAGCCGTTCGTCGCTGACGCACAAATCCGAGTCCAAAACCTCTTTAATAATGCCACCCACCAAGACGTTGAATAGTCCCAATGGCACGGCTTTACCCAAACCCATTGCGGCCATTAAGGGGACCAGTAAACAACTGCAGCCTTCTATGGAACACAATAAAACCCGTCTAACACAGTCCAACTCAAATCAAGATTTGGTAGTGAAACGGGAAAAATCCGACATATCAAACGCCTCCTCCCAGACACAAACACTTGCAGCACACAACATATCATCCAGCGGTAGCTCAGCACCAATACAACCACCTACACATATCGTTAAACCTGTAAACATAAACACCACAGAACATAAAACTCCCTATTATGCCAATACCACAGCCTCCTCCAATCACCTACAACAGGAGGCCATGTATAGCCGTTTGCCGCCACCCAAAACCATGGGTTTGTTGAACACCCCCTGTTCAATGCGTAAATTGGAATACAATTCGGGACCAGGGGTGCTACAACCTCAACAACATTCTCCTTTAAAAACGCTTTCAGTGCCGTCTAACCATCACTCGCAACCGGCAACACCCACACAACAAACGCAACCGGGCTTAAATGAAAGCGCTCTCAATAAATACCATACCATACCCTCCACAATCGTTGGCACCATTTACGAGGAGGACAAGCCATTGAATGTACAACCCATGCGTCCTTTACTAAGAGGCTACAACTCTCACGTTACTCTACCCACCCGGGGTGCCCGAGGCACTCATCATTTTGTTGCGGATTTTTGTGACAACGAACTCAATCAGGGCTATTGCAGTGATGGTGACTCTCTGCGTTTTAGCAACTCACGCGCTCTGCCCAATGGTCCAGCTGGCCGTTATCATGATATCGATAACGGGTATTTATCAGAGGGCAGCAGCGGCATAGGCCTCCAGCATAATGGTCATGCATCGCATGGCAAACATTTCCTCAGTATGATGAGGGCCAGAACCCAATTGCCCACCACCATAGAAGAAAGGTAAGTAAAACCGAAAATTCTTTTTCTTTTTTTTTTCTTTGGTTCTTTTGAAATACCGTTATTGTAACTTAAGCATTGAGGATGAAATGATTCATCATTTATTAACCAGAATGGAAGAGACCAACAGACAGGCAATAAATGACTGGCCTTTGCAGGCGGTCTACAGCGTAGACAGTAACATGAAGAAGACATTTTTTTGTGATTCATCAACATGTTGCTCTTGTTATGGCCTTAAGAAAAATGCCAGCAAAAAGACATTGTAAAGACGTTGTTGATAAAAAAAAAAAAAAAAAAAATTCAGCGGTTCCCAAACTTTTTTTACAGAGACACAACGGAAAAAAATTTTTGCTTACAAATTATCAACAGGTTCCTCTTTGTTATCGTTTAAAAAAAGGTTAAGAATTTTGGAAAAAATAAAGGGTGTCTCAGTAAGGAAGCATTTTTGAATTTGAAAATTAAAACTCATTTCTTTCCTGATGGGTTTGTAAAGAAAATCGTCGCAGTTTAGTAGACAGTGTCTTGGAGCATTAGACACGAGTTCGTGGTTCAAGCCTTAGCTAAGACATCTCGAACAAACCATTAAATTTAAAAAAAAAATATATCTCCAGTGGCTTCCTCTCAGCAGATTTCTGCCCAAATCTCTGAAAATAAATAATATGTCCATGACAAGTTTTTAAAAATTTGGACCTACGGAGCCGCCTTTAAGCTGTACATCCAGCCCCTAATGGGTAAATCTAATCCACCGAGCATGGATTACAACCTATCCTGCCTAAAGATTTGCAATGACTTATTAAATAAGTAAAGAAGGCATTTTTCGACTAAACATGGAGTAAATTGGCCATCAAGCCTCTAATGGCAGGCCATTAAACCTTTCATGAAATTGCCCATGGCTTTTTCACAGAAATGTGGCTGGAATTCATAGATAACACGTTGAATCTCGGATTTAAAGAATTCAGGGGAATTAGTTGTGGTTTATTTGCATATGCTCGAGATATTACAAAAACCCCCAAAATGTTGCCTAGTTTTAGGCTTTTCATTTTCAGAACTTTTTAAAACAAGACCTTTAATCCTATTTTAAATTATTACTTTCAAATATTGTCTCACATTATTTATTTTCCGTTGATATTTTAAAACTTGTTTGCCAATTATGTAGTTTGAAAATAAAAAATGTTGCCTAAATTTAGGCTTTTCATTTCCTTTACTTCTTAAACAAGATCTTTAATGCTGTCTTAAATTTTTACTTTAAAATACCTTCTAAAGCTTTAATTATAATCTCCATTTCCTTCGCCATCTGAAAACTTTTTGTGCCAATTATGTTTTGTGAAAATAAAAATATTGCCTAATTTTAGGCTTTTTATTTTAATTCTCCTTTGAAATCAAGGACTTTAATCCAATTTAGAAATCCATTATGTTTGAACACTTCCTTACATTTACACGGCATATTAAATTCATTTATCGAAAGCCATTTAAAAAGAAAATTTAAAATGCAGAGATGGAAAAGCTTAATTAAAAACAAAACCTTTACATATTTTTAATACAATTTAAGCTCAATTTGCTTGTGATTTAAAAATTTTATGGGAATTTTTTTTCCTTTTTTTGATTTTCATTTCGTTAGACATTGAAATCATCACGTCTGATCTGAAGTAAAAATTAATGCACAAACACGAGTCCTTTTTTTCTTTTCTTTACAACAACACTTTACTGCTGGTGGTGTTTGTGTGAAGGAAAAAGAAAGGAAACTTTGTTTGTGGTACTTTAGATGGGAAGCCTGAAGAACCATTAGAATTTATTGCAACTATTCAACTATCAAAAGCAAAATGAGGAAATTTGTTACTTTAGTTTTTCATTTGCCTCTTATCTAAAGTAGTTAAAATGCAAATTGCAAACTGTTAAGGACTGAGAAAATATTACACTTTTCCATTGATAAGTTAGAAAAACGAAAGGCGCTAGTTTTTGAAAGATAAAATCTTTGGCTTCTAAAAACCTATTGGAAATAAAAAAGGAAGTTTTTGGTCCTTAAAGGCATAAAAGCAAAGGCAATAATAGTTGAAATAAAGGCTTTTAAGAACTCTATCGATCTACATAGAAATTATGGCTATAGGTTAAATGAATTGGGAAATATTGAAAATTTTATAATTTTCTATGGGATGGCGTATGATTAATATTAATTATGGGCTATTTTACAAAAACCTTTATAACTCTAAAACTATAACACATATTTACAATATTTTTAATGATTTTAAAAGCCACTTTAATAGGCTTTAAAAGCCAGACAAAACCCATTGAAGTTTTTATTTAAAAAGAAACGAAATTTCATGCTTAAATGAAAAACAAAAATTCTTAAAATTTTTTATAATTTTTTACGTTAAAAATTTGTACCAGATGACTAATAAGATATGTAAGCGTGCTTGATTTTCTTTTTCTTTATTTCTGTATGAACTGATTCCTTAAACTTTTTTTGTGTATATGTTCCAGTTAATTAAATTATATGCCTTAATGCCACAATTAGTATGCCTGCTACAAATTTTGTATTGTAGTGCTCTCAACACAAGCATGAAATCAAAAGAAACACTTGAAGTGACAAGAGAAACAAAAAATAAAAGAGATTTTTTTTTCACAGAAATTAAACAGGGGAAGACGAATACTTTTGGTTAAACGAACACAAGATTGAGTTGTTGACAATTAATGCAGAAGTTCGCAAACTTTTTTGTCATTAAAATTAAAGAAAAATTTAACTTTAAACTGTAGGTCCCACCACTCATGTATAAAATTAACACACACAACATAAGTGGTGTGAGAAACTAGGTCGTAATCCTGACTGAAGGGTTGTAATGACCAATTATGTATGTATGTAAGACTTCACCTTGGAAATGACTAGTCCACCGGCAGGCATTCCTATAGGCCAATGGCCTGTGAGAATCTTAATACCTTTCCACAATCACTTCAGTGAATTCCGGAAGCCCTATGCGATATTTTTTTGGTTACTTGAGGTCACTAACAAAATTTTATTTGAAGCATCAGCATTGAAAACCTGTTACTCTAGCACCTAAACAGCATATCTACGATGTTCTCACGATCACGATAACCAGTTCACATAGCCTTCCCTTGAGATATGTAACTATACAGAATACCTAATGTGTCTTGAGCTGTGTGTGACCTAGTGCCGTCCTGTTGAAACCCCATATCCTTGGTGTCCAAATCATCCAATTCAGTCCAAAACAAGTTGGTAATCATCGATGTATAGTGGACACCATTAGATGCTGAGGGCCTGCCCAATGTCGTTCTTAAACAAAGAATGACCGATGACGCCTCCATCTCTAAAATCCACACCTAACAGTGATTTGTTCAGGATGCGTTGGATATTCTAGGTTCTCACACCAAGTAAGCTGTGTCTGTTAATATTTATTTACGAGTGGAAGGCCTTACTTTGAAAGCCAGATTTGTCAAGTTTTTTCAGAGCAACTGGTTGCTCTAGGACCTTTTGTGTCAAGGCTGCGGAGAAAAGATCTCATGATTCTTTATTTTACAAGATTTGAACTCTTGTCTCAAGACTGCGGAGAAAAGATCTCATGTTTCTTTATTTTACAAGATTTGAGCCCGCAGCAGTAGCCTATTAGCCACTAGACTGCTGCGACAGCAGCATATGCAATAGTTTTTGAAAATTCCGTAGCATTATATTAATAATTGACCCTCAAAGTATACTTCAATTTTAAATGTTTGGTTTAACGATTAGGAACCCGAAAGATTAACAAATATAATACAACCATATATTAATATTCGGTACCTTAAAATAGGCAACAGATTACAAATTTGTTTATTAATAACACCTGGAAATATGCAATGAATTTCATTTTAATATAAATTTAAATAAATTATTAAATATTTAGGCTGGAATAATAATTAAAAAATTATTGTTTCTCCTTTTTTCATTTATTAATAATTAAAAATACAATATTTACCTTGAAGCCTAAAAATCTGCTTTAATTTTAATAATTAAATATTTAGGCAGGAATATTAATTAAAAAATTAATGTTTCTCCTTTTTTCATTTGTAAATAATTAAAAACACAATATTTACCTTAAAGCCTAAAAATCTACTTTAATTTTAATAATTAATGCCATGTTTTAAATTGAATTAGCATTTGTTGTTATGGTAACTCATTAATATTTAATAATATGGCAGACTGCTTCAATTTCGTTTAATCTGAAAGGAAAATAAATTAAAAATTTTGTTTAAATTGTATTTGCTTCAGGTAATCCCTAAAGTATGCTATAAATTTTCAACAACATTTTATTTACCAGCAAATAAATGTACATAATGCAAGTAATTTGAAATTCTAACACGTTCTATGCCATACACTTTTAATGCGTAATGTCGGTATGTGTGTCTGTCTGACTGTCTGTCTCTCGCAAACTATTGGATTATATTTATTGCCTTCAATAATTGAATTTTAAAGGTACGATGCAAGAGTTCAAAGAACATAAGATAGGATAGGGATAGGACAGGATATTATAAAATAAAATCAAATGCTAAAGAGTAAATGGCCAGACTATTATCAGGTTTACAAAAAAAATAAAAAATGTTTATTAAAGTGGGGGCAGTTAACTGTTGCATACATTTTTAATGCAGCCAATCTTTGCAAGTACATCATACCTGGTGTTAGTTAACATACACCATAAATAATATATTAACCTGGCCAGTGGCAGACATGCCACACAGCATGCTTATACAACTAAAGGCCAATAGTCAGCAGTCAGTCTATTTGTGTTGGCATGTAAATTGTGGAAACGTTTACTGAAACTACGTTACTTACTTGACTGTTAAAGGTCGTCATCGTCATCGTCATGTCTCTATTGAGCTGTCTGTCTGGTCAGTGCAAATCTCCCGTGAATTTTCAATGTTTTCAGATCCTTTTTTTTTTTTTCTTAAAAGAAATTATAATAATCCAGTCATGCCTTACGACGTATTAAATATTATTTGCTCGTTTGCTAAAAGAGCACAGAAAAAAAGATTATTTTTCGCTTAACGAAAGAAGAAAAAAGAATTTTTGCGTGATTTATGGCATCAAACGCATGCATTAGTTTATCGTTTTGTTCTTAAGCAACATCCGTTTCCGTTACATGATATTTACAGACATTCAGACGTTTGCATTTTCCATTTTCTTTCGTTTTTTTTCTTAAGTTGCTTTTACGCATTTTTAAAATCTTTTCCTTTCAATACGTCCTTTGCCTGCCATTATATCCTTGGCTGGGCTTTTTTCTTCCAAATTCTGTGTTTCAAAAACAGCTTTTGTCAGACACAAATGGCGGCCGCCTGCTGTGCTTAGATTTTTTCATATTTTCTACATTCTTTTCTTATTTATTTTTTATTAACAGCCACTGAACTGTAAAGAAATTATTAAAAAAATAGGTTTTAAAGCTTAATTATATGGAGGCATACTATTTTCCTTTTATTCCTTTGAGGTTCATAGGGTTTTACCAAATTAGTCACTTTTCATTCCATCTGTTGGCCTCTCTGCACTCCTGTAATAGCTTTCTACCCCCTGATGGACTGAACTTTGTTTGAAATGTTCTTAAGATCCTACAATTCGATCCACATTTACGATGGAACGAAGAAGAAGTCTAGGGCTAGGAGTCTCATCATTAATTGCAAAGCTAATCTTGTCAGCTTATCTGCAACTTCATTTCCAATAACGTCACAATGATCCGTTACGCAGCGCATTTTTAATCGATAATCCGTCATAAGGAGGCTTAGCAGCCTTTTACACTCCCCAACGTATCCTAAGAGTATCTGCCCTTTTCTACAGAGAATTTATTTTTGTCGATAATTTTTCTATAGGAAATTTATTAGATCGATAACTTTTCTACAGGAAATTTATTAGATCGATAACTTTTCTAGAGGAAATTGATTAGATCGATAACTTTTCTAGAGGAAATTTATTAGATCAATAACTTTTCTAGAGGAAATTTATTAGATCGATAACTTTTCTAGAGGAAATTTATTAGATCGATAACTTTTCTAGAGGAAATTTATTAGATCGATAACTTTTCTAGATGAAATTTATTAGATCGATAACTTTTCTAGAGGAAATTTATTAGATCGATAACTTTTCTAGAGGAAATTGATTAGATCGATAACTTTTGTAGAGAAAATTTATTATATCGATAACTTTTCTATAGAAATTTTGTTATACCGATAACTTTTCTATAGATAACTTTTTTATAGAAAATTACTTTTATTGATAACTTTTCTTTAGAAAATTACGTTTATCGATATCTTTTCTATTGAAAATTTAATTTATCGATAACTTTTCTATGGAAAATTTAATATATCGATAACTTTTCTATTGAAAATTTAATTTATCGATAACTTTTCTATGGAAAATTTAATTTATCGATAACTTTTCTATGGAAAATTTAATTTATCGATAACTTTTCTATAGAAAATTTAATCTATCGACAACTTTTCTATAGAAAATTAAATTTATCGATAACTTTTCTATTGAAAATTTAATTTATCGATAACTTTTCTATAGAAAATTCTTTATATCGATAACTTTCCTAAAGAATGTTTATTATATCAATAACTTTTCTCTTATCGATAACTTTTCTATAAAAACTTATTTTTATCGGTAACTTTTCTTTTAAGAATAACTTTTATCGATAATTTTTGTATTAAGGATTACTTTTATCGATAACTTTTCTATTAAAAATTGCTTTTATCGATAGCTTTTGTATAGAAAATTACTTTTATCGACTTCAGTGCTGCCTGATTGTCCACAAAAGTTGTTACTCTCTGAGCTCTTTGGCACATGGTTTTCGATTAGTTTTGTAGCCTTAACCTTATTTCCTTAGAATCATTGCCTGAAAAACACCGTATTCCACTTAGAATGTTCTATAATTAGTTCCATAGATTAAGACAACGGCTCCTGGGTCTCTACTTTCAGTTGCTTTAAAAGTACCCTACGAAAGCTGGCTTACGGACTCAATTCTTATTGTATTGGACACTTGCCTGTAGAGAACATGTCCGACCCATCTTTAATCTTCGAATATAGATCGCATTGGGTTCTTCTAAATACTATGTTCCCAGAGTTTCATAATGCAAACCGTGATGGTCCAAAAAATCCGAAAGATTTTCTTCAGGCATGGGTTGACAAAAATCGGAATTGCCCTGAGTTAAATTACAAAATTCAATACAAACCAACTGACCTTACATACATGCATTCAACATTGGCCATTATAATCCTTTAAAGCTTAAAAAATTATTAATTTTTCTGCAGACATCACTTCTTTTCAATTTATCTTCTATTTAATTCCCTACTCCTACTCAACAGTTTTCAACCGGCAAATAATCTTTAATGACAGAAACTCCTCCTTGCATTGCATAACTCCTTTAAAAGCAGAGTATTTTGTCAAGTTAAATAAGAAGTATTTATGGTTTTATAATTTTGGTCTATTCCCTCTTTACAAGTACACGTATTTATGACTCCACTCAACACAATTGAGTGGCAATGACATTTACAAGTACTCTGCTGTGGCAGGTGACAATTGTTAAAAGATTTTTGAAAAAGCTCCATTGAAAGCAGACACCAGCAGCAAGCAAGCAGCAGCAGCAGATGTAATAAAGATGTCTTGTCAGTCAAGTGACAGGTTTATGAAAGCCAAGGGGTTAAAACTTAAATGAATTTTGTTATGAATTTCAAATGTTGGCATACTTTTAGGAGGGGTAAATGATAGAAATGTTTCTGAAATTGTATTTAAAGAGTCTTAAAGCAGGGTTTGGTATTTTAATGAAACAAAATTTACAAAAAGTTGCACATACGCGTTGAATTGTTTTTTTTTTATAAAATCTTTGCATACTTTTAGACTGTGACCGCCCTGCTGTAGCAGGTAGTGGTGTGTGGCTTACTAAAAGAGATCTCTAATTGAAACCTGAACTCTTATATTTTGAATAAAAATTAGAAATTGTGGAAGATTTTTATAGAATATTTATTGATGTAATAAATTTTGTTTAAAAAAGTTATCGATAAAAGTAATTTTCTATACAAAAGTTATCGATAAAAGTAATTTTCAATAGAAAAGTTATCGATAAAAATAATTCTTAGAAAACTTACTGGTAAAAATAATTTTTTAAAGAAAAGTTATCGATAAGAGAAAATGTATTGATATAATAAACTTCCTTTAGAAAAGTTATCGATAAATTAATTTTTTTCTATCGAAAAGTTATCAATAAATTATATTTTCCACAGAAAAGTTATCGATAAAAGTAATTTTCTAGACAAAAGTTATCAATAAAAGTATGTTTCTATAGAAAAGTTATCGATAAATTAAATTTTCTATAGAAGTTATCGATAAAAGTAATTTTCTAGAGGAAAGTTATCAATAAAAGTAATTTCCTATAGAAAAGTGATCGATAAATTAAATTTTCTATAGAAAAGCTGTCGATAAAACTAATTTTCTATAAAAAAGTTATCAATAAAAGTAATTTTCTATAAAAAAGTTATATTGAATTTTCTATAGAAAGGTTATCGATATATTGAATTTCTAGAGAAATGTTATCGATATATTGAATTTTCTATAGAAAAGTTATCAATATAATAGATTTTCTATAGAAAAGTTATCGATATAATAGGTTTTCTATAGAAAAGTTATCGATATAATAGGTTTTCTATAGAAAAGTTATCGATATAATAGGTTTTCTATAGAAAAGTTATCGATATAATAGGTTTTCTATAGAAAAGTTATCGATATAATAGGTTTTCTATAGAAAAGTTATCGATATAATAGGTTTTCTATAGAAAAGCATCGATATAATAGGTTTTCTATAGAAAAGTTATCGATATAATAGGTTTTCTATAGAAAAGCATCGATATAACCAATTTTCTATAGAAAAGCTATCGATATATTGAATTTTTTATAGAAAAGTTATCAATATAATAAATTTTCCATAGAAAAGTTATCGATACAACAAATTTTCCATGGAAAAGTTATCGATATAATAACTTTCTTATAGAATCGTTATCGATCTAATAAATTTCCTCTAGAAAAGTTATCGATCTAATAAATTTCCTCCAGAAAAGTTATCGATATAATAAATTTCCTCTAGAAAAGTTGTCGAACTAATAAATTTTGTCTAAAAAGTTATCGATCTAATAAATTTCCTCTATAAAAGGTATCGAAAAAATAAATTCTCTGTAAAAAATTTTATTTTATTTATTAAATTGTTATAAATTTGCTATAGAAAGGTTTTCAATATAATTTTTTTATAGATAAGTTATCGATGTAATAATTTTTCATATCAATAGAAAATTCTTTTCCTTCCAATTTAATTAAATTAAAGCACCTTTCAAAAGCCTTTAAATTCACCTTCTCCATTATCCTATAAAAATCTATATTTTTCATGTTCATTTATTTTAATTTTATTTTTAAATATTTTTGTATTGTTTTAAAACACATTTCCTGTTCATTCATGCATGACCATGAAATTCTAACGTGACCACGAATACTATAACCATTCATTGTACACAATTTTTCTATTCTAGTCATTGTGTGTACGGCTTTAGAGGTAATAAAATAAAATAAAAACAAACAACAAAAAAAAAAAGAATACATTGTCCGCATTTACTTTTTACCAAGCTTATCCTGTCCCTTTATGCCAAAGTGTCAAAAAATTATTATGCGTACGTACATTCCGTTCCTTTTTACCTTGTTGCCCCTCTCCCACCCTCTATTGAACAACATTTGTAGCAATTCAATGAAGTGGAAATTCGTTTCAGATTTCCTTTCTGTTTTTTGGTTTTGGGTGCACACAATTGAATTAATGGAGAACCACTGAGATATGGTAGATTTTTAGGAAATTAGAAACAGATTTTTTGTATTAAAATTCCAAAACAAAAGGAAGAAAAATTCATGTTGAAGCAAAAGGATGGAGAGAAAATTGTTTGCGAGTTGAAATTTATGGAGGAAATAATTACACCCAGCGTTGACTAGTGGTACTATTAAATGCAGTGTCTCAAATAAATTTTATTTGTTTGTTTTACAAATTCCTTACCATGAGTTGAGTTTATGAAATAGCACGGACAACTACCAACGTGGTAAAGCTTTAACATAAAAATACAATAGCTGGAGAGTTTTCTAAAGTAATTCACCATCTTAACGGCGTAGTTTTTAAGAGTAAAAGAATTACTCTTCTGTTCAACATAGAATAAAGAGTAAAATGGTGAATTTCTGTGAAATATAAATTCTAAATAATATTTAAAAAAAAATAATTTGAATTAATTTTATGTACATAATAAAAGAGGGCCTGTTTAAAATTAAACTTATTCGAAAAATATTCCAGAAGTTATAAGACAATAAATCTGTGGACTTCAGTTCTTTTAACAGTTCGAACCAACAGGAGCAAATTGTTGCTCAGGTACTAATGTACATATTTACAATCTGCAGATAGAATATACAATAGTACAGAATAGTTAGAACAGCACTACAGTACATAAGGCTTGATTGAAATGAAATGACAGTACGTAGTGCGGAATATTAAACGCCTTTTGTTTTTTCCAAACAAAAAAGGTTGACAGGATCAAGAAAAGCTATCAATAAAGTAAAGTTTTGCATAACTTTTAACAAAAAAATCGGTGGAATAAAATTTCTGTAGAAAAGTTATCGATTTTATAAGTTCCCTCTCGAAAAGTTATTGATTATGTAAGTTCTCTCTGAAAAAGTTATCGATTAAATATGTTCTCTGTAGAAAAGTTATCGATTATGTAAGTTCTCTAAAGAAAAGTTATCGATTTATAAGATCCCTCTCGAAAAGTTATCGATTATGTACGTTCTCTCTAAAAAGTCATCGATTATATAAGTTCTCTGTCGAAAAGTTATCGATTATATAAGTTCTCTGTAGAAAAGTTATCGATTATGTAAGTTCTCTCTAAAAAAGTTATCGATTATGTATGTTCCCTCTAAAAAGTTATCGATTAAATATGTTCTCTGTAGAAAAGTTATCGATTATGTAAATTCTCTATAGAAAAGTTATCGATTTTATAAGATCCCTCTCGAAAAGTTATCCATTATGTAAGTTCTCTCTAAAAAGTTATCGATTAAATATGTTCTCTGTAGAAAAGTTATCGATTATGAAAGTTCTCTATAGAAAAGTTATCGATTAAATATGTTCTCTGTAGAAAAGCTATCGATTAAATATGTTCCCTGTAGAAAAGTTATCGATTAAATATGTTCTCTGTAGAAAAGTTATCGATTATGAAAGTTCTCTATAGAAAAGTTATCGATTATATAAGTTTTCTATAGAAAAGTTATCGATTACATAAGTTCTCTATAGAAAAGTTATCGATTATATAAGTTCTCTATAGAAAAGTTATCGATTATATAAGTTCTGTATAGAAAAGTTATCGATTATATAAGTTCTGTATAGAAAAGTTATCGATTATATAAGTTCTCTTTAGAAAAGTTATCGAGTATATAAGTTCTCTCTAGAAAAGTTATCGAGTATATAAGTTCTCTCTAGAAAAGTTATCGATTATATAAGTTCTCTCTAGAAAAGTTATCGATTATATAAATTCTCTCTAGAAAAGTTATCGATTATATAAGTTCTCTAATGAAAATTTATCGATTATATAAGTTCTATATACAAAAGTTATCGATTATATAAGTTCTCTATAGAAAAGATATCGGTGAAATAAGTTTTCTATAGAAAAGTTATCGATTATGTAAGTTCTCTCTAGAAAAGTAATCGATTAAAAACTCTCTATTGGAAAGTTATCGATTAAATTTTACAAATTAAATCAATTCTCTTCAGAAAAGTTATCGATAAATTAAATTTTTCTATCTCAGATTCTTGATATTGATATAAAACTTAGGTTAGGTTAGAGGACATGTACTTGTCAATTAAGACAAGTACAGTACCCGGAAGTTGAATTGACCCATAGTACCCTATAATAAACTTCTTTAGAAAAGTTATCGATATGAACAGTTTTTCAGAACGAAAATTAAATCTTACCAAGGTAAAATAAAACTGCATTTGAAATTATGAAATATTTGTTAATTCGAGACCTGCTCTGAAATGAATTGAATATATCGATATATAATCGATCGAAGATATATTTCCAAAATAGTTGCGTTTACGATTCAAGAATAAAAACAATATTTTCGTATTTTTCAATTCAGGAGCCATCGAAATTTCAACACACATTCAGTCAATGTGTCTTGTTGAATATTAATTTTTACTTTTTGCAAATATGTTTTGTTTTTCAATTTCATTTTAAACTTGTTTGTTTACCCACCCAGAAAACTTATGACAAAAAAGAATTCACCTTCCAAATCCATTAAAAATTTTATCAAAAAAAAAGAGAAGGAAAAAAATGTGTTTTTATGCAACATTTTTGTTGTGGCTTTTGGATGTTTTGTCAAATATTATTATAATTTTTCTTTAAATGATAATTCGATTTACAATTTGACGTTATGATTGTTTTGTAGATAAATTATTGACAAATCGAAAGAAAAAAATCGACAAAAATAATTCGCAAAACATGGCATAAATATTCATTCATTCAATGCGATTCAATACAACTCAGTACCTGATGTTGCCTTAAAAACGTTAAAACGCGGTAAACAAGTCAGTCATGCATTCAACAACAGAAGAAACAGAAGAAATAACAACAGCAACAACAACAACAATTCAACAACAGAATCGAAGACAAGCAACTGACGCAAAGACACACACACACACACCGAGATGGAGTTGAATTTAATTTCTGGTACATGCATGTGGCCCCAACCAAATGACTGACTCCCACTTGCAACAGCAGCGGTTGGGTTGAACAAGTGGCTTTTAAGGCAACAACAAAAAAACCGATGAGCTACACTTGGTAGAAATTGATTGAACAAGCCTTACATCCAGTATACTTAGACATGTAAAGAGGGTTAGACTTTGTTTTTAAACATTTCATCTTATTGGTTTTCAGCAATACCTCTTTCAGTACATACATACATACATATGTACATATTTGTAAACACAAGCCTGTTATTTTCGAATGTCCCACCCGTTAGAAATTTGTTTAAGAAATACATTTTTATACCACTTCCATATTACGTCGGTACGTAGTGCATATTTGTACATCACACCCGTTACGAATAAAGTTATTAATTTGTAATTGCGATTAAATATCAGGATTTTGGCTTCGGGATGTCACACCCGTTAAAAATTTATTTCTAAAAGTAATACTTCAATTATTTGTTTATTTCTAAAAAATATATTTCTAATAAATTTCATTTGTGTCACAACGGTTACGTTTATGTAACAGAACCATTCAATTGCGGATAAGTACGGTGTTGCACCCGTTACATGTTTTTTTTTTATAATAATTATTTATAATAATTATAAGAATAATTTCAATAAATTAAAAATAGATTTTTTTTATGAATTTTTTTGTGTCACGCCCGTTACATTACACTTTCTTTCTTAACTACAACTGCTATAAATACTTTTAAAGTTTTAAAACCGTCTTTATGGCTAAAAAATTATCTTCTATTTGCATTATTGCTGTATAAAAAGTCTTTCTATCCTAATTCACACCCGTTACATGTCTTTCCAAGCAGAAAATTTTGTTTGAGAGGGTTTTTAAGGAAAAATAGGACGGATATCTGTTTGTTTTTATATTTAAGAAGATTATTTAAAAAGAACATATTTTTGCCAATCGGTAATGTGTGTGAAAATATGTTATGGAAATTATTAATAAATATAATTTTTGAAAAAAAAAATTGTCACACCCGTTACTGATTATTTTTGTTTTCATTGCATTTCTGGTAATTATTACCAAACATATGTTTTTATATCACACCCGTTACATTGATTTACTTTATTTTATTAATGAATATGAATTTTTTTGTCATACCCGTTACTTCACATTTCTGGTAATTATTCATAAATATGAATTTTGTCACATAGGTTACATGAAATATGAACATATATTGTAAGAATTATTAATTAATATAATTTTGTATTAACTTTATTATCACGCCCGTTACGATTTTTGATTTTTATATTAATATTTGCGGTAATTCTTAATAATTATTTATTTTAATATTTTTATTACTAATTAAACAATTTTTTTTAATTATTAAATCACGTTGTATATCAATTTTATTACCAAAAAGTATTTATTTATTATGATATTAATTCATAAATTTGTACATAGTATAACTTTTTGTTATGCACGTAATCTACTCTTTTATTAAAGGGTATTGCAAAATATCTCTGCAATTTTGTGTTTTTTCGGTTTCTTTTCCCTCTATAATTTAATACAGTTCATAAACATGTCATTTAATACACTTGCCTACAGTGGAATCTGTTAAAAAAAACATCGTGTTCGTTATTTTCTTAATATGAAAAAGAACAGAGCATCGTTTACATGACCACTTTATATTACACGAATCTGCTCTCAGCTGCCTGTGCGGTAAGAGTGTACATTACATGTTGATTTGTAAGGGATGCCACTGTAGTTTTGCAAGTTTGGCAAAAAAAAAAGAAAAAAAGGAGAGCGTAGGCGCTTTCCTATGGTATTAGTAAATATTACCACATACTCTTCATAACATAACGCACATAAACAAACAAACACACACTCACTCACACACATACATGCTTGCATATGTTCAAACGAAGTTAAACAATTACTCAACACAATGTAATCATTTTATATTTGAGTTGATTTGTATACGAAAGTTAACGAGTGACAGAAACAAAGAGAGAGAGAGGGAGAGTAAATTATAAAATATTGCATTTCGGTACAATTAAATTTGAAATTGATTATTGTTTTACTGTTGTTGTTGTTGTTGTTGTGGTTATTATTGTTCGTTCTCTCACATAATTTTTGTTATTGTTTTGGGTGTTGAAGAAAACAAAATATATGCCATGAGCAAGAGTAAAATTTTCATAAGTATTGTTGTTTGTTTGTGTTTATTTTATAAGATTTTTTTATTGATTTATTAACGCTTTATTGTTGTTGTTTATTTTCAAAACAAAACACAGATTATTGGGCCAGTCGGGTAAATCGTTTTAAGGGAAATTTGTGTCTTCAAGAGATCAAATTAAAGAAATTCTTAATTTCCCTTTAAAAATAGAAACTCTAGCAAAACCAAGAAACAAAAAAGGAAAAGGAAAACAACAAGAGTATAAAAAAACCTGTTGTTTTGTATCGTGGTAAATTGGATTTGTGTTTGGGTGTCAACACTATCTGGGAAACTTCCTACAGAAGAGTTGAAAACATCAGAAAACAACACAATTTCGCTCTCAAACTATGAAAATATTTTTAGTTTTTTAATGAAAATAAAACCAAAACAAAAATAAAAAAATTATTATTAAACACTTGCATATGATAAAAACAAGCTAGTAACGCCTTTGCCATTCAACATTTATTTTTTTTTTTTAATTGAAAAACAATTTTTTTTTTTTGCAACAAAATTTTAATGAATGAATTTTTTTTGCTTAACCATTAAAAGCTTTTAAACTAACTACCACAACATTTTAATTTCGAAATTGTTTTTTCAAAAAAAAAAAAAAAAAAAAACAACGACTAATTGTTGCTCATTTTTTCGAAATTCATTAATTTTTTTCCTGCCTATCTTTTTCTTTCTCTAATTCACTGTCATTATTATTGTCTATCTCCAGTGGTAATGAGTTTAGTTTTCGTTATTATATTCTTTAGGCAAGAGTATGCATTTAATGCTTACAAAAACTTGAATATTAAAGAATATAGTAAAAGAGCATCCTTGAAAAGCTTTTTTTCTTACGTTTCTTTTACAAACGAGCCAAGTAATTTGACAGTTAAAGTGTCACTTGTCTGAAGTGACATGCAAAAAAGACTATTTTCTATAGTCAAACATTTGTGGAGTGTGCGCATTACATACATCTACAGAAAGGATTTTTAAAAATAGTTTCTCAAATCATTTTAAAAAATTTCTCTGCCTGAAACCAAATGTATAGCTTTTATATCTCTATTATTATATATTTAATACTACACTTTAACGTGTAACTCTTGTCACACCCGTTACGTTACTAAGGCATATTGCTTCTATTAAAATGTCCTTTCACGAATTTCTAAAATAGTAAACAATTTATTATAATGTCACACCCGTTACACTCTTGTGTCACTCCCGTTACTCTTCTATATCACTGTCATATCTAAAATTATAAAAGCTTTATGTAAAGTCACGCCCGTTACACTGCTGTATTACCTCGTTTCGTGCACTTAGTATGTCACACCCGTTATATTTCGGACTTGAATCAGTGGTCCTTAAAATTGCCACTCTCATTACAATGCCAATCAGCTGTTTAAAACTCTAAAATTTAACAAAATTTGTATATGAAATCTTCTAACATGCTTCATCTGCAAGTCACAGACGTTACAATTCGTTGTCACACCCGTTACATTTGTCAATATGAAATAGTTTACTGGTTTTAAATACTCTGAGGTAATAGCAGACTACAGGCAAAATTGCTTCATTATTGCTAAAGCACCCGTTACGTTCTCTTAAATTTTTACACTGGGAAAACTGCAGATAATAAATAATATGCATTTAATTAATTAATCATTCGTGTAAAGATGTGTCACACCCGTTACATTTAAAAATCTGAAAAGTAATAACGATTACGTTTTGGAGGAATCTATTCTATGTATTTAAATAATTAAAAAAAATTTTATAAGCGGATGTCACGCCCATTACATTGCATTTTTATAGATTGTAAATTTTTGATAATTAAAATTAATTTTTGATCCATAAAAATGAATTGAATGTACTTAAATCAATGAATTATACTTTGGTGTCACACCCGTTACATTTTTTTAAGATTTTAAAATTCCGTAGAGTAATGATTATCACTTTTAAAAAAAAATTTTAAAATTGGTAGAGCATTTTTATATAATGTCAAACCCGTTACATATACAAATTTTAATAATTATGATTAGGTTTTAAAGCAAAATCATTCTTTAGCTATTTTTACAAACATCTGTACGTCATTAGTATTGTTTCCAACATAACAATGTTGATATTCATTAGTAGGCTGCATTCTTTGACAAAAAAAAATGCATATGAATAAGTCGTTACAAGCCTAATGTATTACTATAAATGGCTTGTCTATTATATTTAAATAAATTCTATTATTTTATAAATAAAGTTTTATTTTTATTGCTTCAGGAAAACAATACAATATTTATAGAAAAAGCCGGCATGTGAAAAGAAAATAATTTTTCTGTTAAAAATAGAATGCTTTTCTCCTTAACTTCCTTTGCATCCTAAATATCCTTTTCAAAATTTTCGAAAAATAACGTTTTCAAACGAAAGCTTTCCTCTGAACGCATTTATGATTTATTTTTTATACACCTCCAGTCACAGGCTCTCTTATATTTCTTCTTTTTAGAGTGAGCAAAAGCTCTCTTTAGAGTATAAAATATGCTCTTAAATATTGTAAACAAACAGAAGAACAAAAACAACAACAGCTGCTTATATTTTTTCGAATATTAGACAATAACACTGAATGTCGAAGGAAACCACCCTGAAAACGTATTTTGACTTTCGGTTGGTGCGGTCGCAAATATAATTTGAAGACGGCAAAAAATTACATTAAAAAATATGAATTGAAAAAAAGAGAAAAATTATACGTAAAATTAAAAGTTTAATTTGAATTTATTGAAAAAGAAAAATTAAATCAATAACAAGAAAAAAATTAATGAAAAAAATTTGTTTTCAATTGTTCAGTGGTTTTTCAAGTTTTTAACTAAAAGTGTGTGTTTTTTGTTTCATATTTTTAAATAATAGCCTCGACTACATAAAAAAATAAACGAAATTATCCTTGTTTTATAAAAAATTCCGTTTGTTTTCAAGTGCTTTAACCTTTTGGGCAAATATTTGAATAAAGGCTTGTGTTGCTTTTCCTCCTTTTTTATTTTGTTTTCGCCTTATAGTGTTATAAAGTGTCTGTGCTTTTCAAATCATCAGCCCAAAACATTATAAGAATAAGAAAAAATAATAATAAAACGTTGCATATTTTAAGGCAAAATTAAATAAAAAGTGTTAAAATTTAAAGCCTTAATTAACAAAGCAAAATAATCCTTTGCTTTCTTTTTACACTCCATTTGCGGCAAAGTTGGCTTTGGGCCCTCAGGATATGGGTCTTGTTAATACCTTGTAAAGGTAAAGGTTAAGTGTTTTTGAACAACAACAACAAAAATGGGAATAAAAATTTCTATTTTGCTAAAACATTAAATAGTTTTTCTAGTTCTTTAACATTCTAAGGTTATTTTAAGCTATAGTAGGTGTATTCCCAACCACATAAATCAATAGTTAAAGGGTCTGTTGTATACAAGAATAACATTGAGTATGATGACGTTAAGCATCAGTATGCTGTTGCTGGCAGCTTTCTATATGCAGTGGTTTTCAATGTTAAAAATAAATAATGTTTTCCTAAGAAAAAAAAAACCATTAAAACCTAGAAATATTTTTTGGACCCCTGAAAGCGTGCTATAAAAAACAACAATAAAAGCATAATGTAATCCAAATGGTACACAACATGCATTTCAAAACAGTGCTTGCAATTAAATATAAAGAAATTTATAAGAAAAAACACTTAAACATCTTAAGAAAACATTTAAAAAGAACACCCAAAAGTATGTTACTATTTTTTCTTTGTTTTTAGACTACAAACAACCTCCATATGAAAATAAACTGTATTAGTTGGCAGTTGTTTATAACAAAAAAATAAATAAAAACTTTCAGAAATTTTATCACATTAAGAAAAAAAATATTAGTAAAAACACCAAAAAGTATGCTAGAATTTAATTACTTTTTTTATTTATTTTTTTATTTATTTATTAATTACAATACAATTACAAATTTTATTCCTATTATATACGATCTGAGTAACTTTGACCATGTGCTCGGTGTAGTGTCATAGGCCAGAGTCTCTGGTAGGAATCGAACCCATGATCCTCACGCTAATAGTTTAGCACACTACCCACTAGACTACCAGGGCACCCAAATATTTTTTTAATGTCACATATAAATAAATATTTCACAATTAATCTATTTAGTAAAGAATTTTTATTAAAAATGGTATCATATTAAGCAAACAATTAAGAAAAACACTTAAAAGTATGCTACAATTTAGTCTTTCGTTTTAAAATACAATGAAAATATATATTTAATAAATAAACTATTTAGTAGAAGAATTAATAAAAAATCTTGATTGGTGAATACTATATGTTCAAGGGCAGCTGCTTGTTGGAATCTGTACTTAAAATGATCATAAGACATTAGAAAAATCATAACTTGGTTTTAGGTTTAGGCTTTAGATCATTATCATTTCCCAGAACTTGGAAATCGACTTTAAAAGTAAGAAAGAGAAAAACTTGTAACGGGTGTTACATATATAGAAATACATGAAGTATGTATGTAATGATTTCCAAGTCACAGTAAGTGAAAACAAATTCAAAACCCGAAAAATTCGCTTTAAAAGCAAAAAAAGGAGGAAAAAACTTGTAACGGATGTGACAAATTTTACAAAAAAAAAATAAATAAATACATAAACTGTTTATTGAATGTCTTAGGAAGTAATTGCAGCAGGCAAAGCAAAACAAAAACAATGTAACGGGTGTGACAGCAGTTAAAAAAAAATACGTATTAAAGGCATTCTGTAATAATTTTTTGCTCTCATCATCATTTTCCAGAACCTTAGAAAACCAATTTAAAGGACAATAATAAGAAACACCTGCAACAGGTGTGACAATGAATAGCAAGAAAACAGTCTTTTAAAGGATCTCCGTAATGAAGAAGTTATCGCAAAATAAGTTTAACTGAATAAATTGATATAAAAAGTGTAACGGGTGTGACTGCGAATTTAAGGGACAGATTTTACTTTCTAGGCAATTAGTGGAAGAAAGACAAAAATGTAACGCAAAAAATAAAGTGTTTAGCAAATGAAATTATTTAAATTTTCCAGAATCTTCAGAACAAAATTAAAAATAAACGTAACGGGTGTGACATAGAATTGTTAAAAATGTTTTCTAAGGAAAAACTATTTAAATTTTTACTAATATTAAAAACTTATTTAAAAAAAGGAGAAAAATCAAACGTAACGGGTGTGACATTGAATTGCACAAAAAATTTACGTATTTGGCATGATGAATTTTATTTTTCTGGAATGGAAACAAAAGGAAATCATTTAAAGAGTGTGACAAAGTTTCTTTATTAATAAAATTCCTCAAAATATGCGAAGAAATAAATTTTTTAAGAAGACAGGATAAACTTGCAAAAGTATGCTACAATTCTTCTTTCTTTTACTTCTGCATTACAACTGCTAAAACAAAGTTGCTTACAAACAAATTGCGAAGTACAAATTTAAAACATAAAAATTTTACAAGAAATAACACAAAGCAGAGTAATATTCTTAAGCGAAGCAGAGAAACACCTAAAAGTATGTTACATTTTGCTTACCTAGCTTTATAATAACAAACAAAATTATGCTAAGAATAAAACAATTAAACTGGAATTTTTAATAAGCAAGAAATAAAGAAACTTAAATTGAAAATAAAGCAAACAAAAAATACAGCATGACTTTAGGCATTTAAACAAGTAAACCTAAAGCTATGTTTAGAATATTACAAACAAACAAAAGAAAGAATTGTTTTAGAAATAATTTGTTAAGAGAAAACTTTCTTCAAATAAAACTTAAAAACACATTTCTAAAAAAGGAGAGCATAATTTTAGGCGCTTAAAAAATTAAACCTGAAAGTAGAATGATATTTGGAAGAATAAAAATAAACGGAGTATGATTGTGGACATTGAAAAACAAACCCTAAAAGCATGTTAAAAAATTACAAAGAAACAAAGCAAGTAATTATTTGAATAACAAAATATTTCCAAGAAATATTTTTAAATGTAAAAAACAATGTTTTAATATATTAAAAGTATCATTTTAGGTTCTTAAAGACAGACTGTATAAGTAGAATAAATAAAAAGACAGACTGTATAAGTAGAATAAATAAAAATGTAGACAGACAAGTAACTGAAATATTTTATGAATAAATTATTTGAAAATAAAAACGCAAAAATTTACCAAAGATCCTTCATAAAGGGAGAATGATTTTAGGCTCTTAAAAATAAAACCTAAAAGTATGTTAACAAAATTAAAAAGAAACAAAGCAAGAAATTAAGTTAATAACAAATTATAAACAAATAATGTTTTTAATTGAAGAAAAGTCTTCAAGGACAGCGAAAAACAAGCATGGTTTCAGGCGCTTACAAATAAAAACCTTTAAGTATATTAAAGAAATTATAAAGCAACAAAGCCAAGAAATATTGTAATAACAAATTATTAAAAAAGAATGTTTTTAAATGAGAAGCAAAATATTTTCAAAAGCATTAAAAAAGTAAGTAGGATTTAAGGCGCTTAAATACAATATTTTTTGGAAACAGTGACTATTTGAAGCAGATTATTGTCTGGTGCCGTAAAGAAGTGCTATGCACATACATAACATACATAATTGGTCATTACAACCCTTCAGTCAGGATTACGACCTAGTCTCTCACACCACTTATGTTGTGTGTGTTAATTTTATACATGAGTGGCGGAACCTACAGTTTAAAGTCGAAGAGAAAGAAGAAAGAGAAACTTTTCATGGCAATTTTATTTTACTCTCAGAGTTTTTGCCGAAGAAATACTTTTTGTATTTTATTTTGATGTCTGGCCTGGGGCTCGAACCCTGGCTTTTCGTCTAATAAGCCAACACACTACCTACTAGGACACGGCGACTTCGAAGAAGTGCCATGGCCTTATACTAAACGGCCTTTTTTGGTTTGCAATTGAAACTAATGAACTGGCCGGTGCATGGTTTCAGTAAGGCATCGTTTTCAGCCCCATAATATGTCGGATTTCGAATGCATTGCATGAGACGTTTGGTAATGTCATTTAGCCATCAAGATCATGCAATCTGGCTCTGTTAGACATTTCTATGAGGCTACACAAAAGACCGTATCCATTCAGGCAATCCCCTTATATAGGAGCATAAAAAAATCAACATATGCCAAGTTATCGGTGAGACTTTTGTCGAAATTTTCAATGGTTTTGTTTGGACTTTTTATAAGTAAGGAGTAAATACTTCTTGGCAGACTTTTTTGTGGTGGTCGTTGTATAAAATGATTGAACTTCGTTGACGCAATGAGGATACATGCAATATTTCTAGGTATTGATTCTATTTTACTTTTATCACATGGCCATTGAGTGCACTATTGCCATCCTCTGGGCAATGAGGATACATGCAGTATTTCTAGGTATTGATTCTATTTTACTTTTATCACATGGCCATTGAGCGTACTATTGCCCTCCTCTGGGCACCATTGTGTTGAAAAATATTCCAATAGACACGGTATACTATAAAATGGCTACAGACTATTTGACTAGAAAACTACCTTAATATCAGTGCCATGAAAAGACAAAAGTTTAGACATATGTTTTCCTGTTATTAAGGTCGGAATTCTCCACAAGCAAAGATTACCGCAAAAGCGAGATTAAAGTTGAGTGATTTCCCTTAGAAACTAATTAATTACCTCGTTGAACATTGATTCATGATAGCACAAGGGCTTTAACCACTAGCTGACGCTCCTAATTTAACCTGGCATACTTTTAGGAGCCATCACAATAATATCAGGTAATTTTAAATGGACTTTAAAGCCTTTTTAGGTAAAAAGTAAGCTTTAAATAGCATTCGATGCATTGAAAATCTTTGGTTTACTTTGGTTTTATTTATATTTCTTATAATTGAGATTCCTTAGCAAACTTTAAGGAGCATAAACTGCCATAAAACTTCATTAGCAAATTGTAATAGAGTAAGGCAAAAGCAAAAAAAGAAGACGACAAAGGAAAACCAATTTCATGCTTATTAACTGACAGCTTTTAGTTCATTAGTTAAAGGAATTTCTATTAAACTGCTCCTGCCTTGCATTTTCTCAAACAACACCTTGTTTGTGGCTGATATTTGCAACCCCTCTACTCAAATATAAGACTCAGCAAGGAAACTATAATACTTAATATGCCTGGTTGGTTTAATGTTATAAAAAACAACAACAACTATAAGAACAACAACAATAAGAACAAGAAGTACAATTAAACTTAATTTTTGAGAGCAATGAACCCTTAACGTCACTCTGGATAAGAGAAAAAAACAGCCACAAGACGTTAAACGTAAGAAGCAAAGAAAGGACACAAACGGAGTATAAGGTTGAGAGAGAAAAATATTCTGTTTTTAAGCTGGATTTTATTAGAAGAGGGTATACAATGCAGAGAGAGAAAGAGAGAGAGAGAGGGACAGAGAGGGACAGAGAGAGAGAGTCCTTTTTAACTCGTTAATTTATAGGTTCCTTCGTTGTTTCATTAATAATGGTCATGGCAACTTGAAAGGCAAGACAATTTCTTTTCTGCTTAGCATGCAATTATTTAAGGGAACAAACATAACCAAACAAAAATTAAAGCATACAAATAGGCTAAGGAACCTAACAACTGTGTAAACAGTCCTAATAGCATAATAATTGATTTTTTTTTGTTCCCATTGGCCCATTCAATACATTGAAGTCCCAAAAAGCTTAACTAATTGTCTAGGCTTAAGGATTTATTTCTTTAAGCAAATATCCCTTTGCTAATCAGGTCAATTTTCCCTTAGACAAAGCGTTTAAGCTCAAGTATCATTTGATAATAAAAATTAAATTCTTGTTCAAATTCTTTGTTATTCTACCGCCTTTTCTTTTATAAACATTCAGTTTCCTTTTGTTTTTGCTTCTTATTAAAATCTTGTTGCTTTTTTGATTATTATCCTTGCTGTAGTGCCTTACATTATGCTTTCTTTTTTCTTCTAATATGGGTTACAGCGTTAGCAACAGTTTAAAAGCCTTAAGCGGTTTTAATGTGTTTTGTTAAGAAATTTTCATTTGAAACTCGTTTAACTCTTAGCATACAATACAATGTTCCATGCAATACGAATTTACAATGTGACGAAGGCATAACGCCTGAAAGTATGCACGAATTTTTAAACAAAAAAATTAAATTAAATTTGAAACTTCTGTTAATTTAAATTCAGTAAAATTTTTGAAGATGAAAAATTGTAATTTCATATTAGAATCCCTTAAAGTATGCCATATATATAATAATCAGATGTATAATTCTCTGAAAGCGAAAAAATTTAAAAATTAAAAAAAATTAAAAAATTTAAATTTAATTTAAGCGAAAATTTAACGAAATCTGTTTTTTAAAGGCTCTAGCGCAAGGGGATTAATCACATAGACACGTAGCAAAATCTTGGTGGCCAATTTACATCGTCAGAATATGAAATATCTCCTTCCGGAAACGCATGAATAATAATAAATAAATCCGAAATTGATCTTGTTGTGTGACTCATAACATCGTGCTATTCAAACCACATGCCATCTAGTTCATAATAATTAATTACAGGTTAAAAGAAAAGAGCTCAACTCTAAAGAGCTTACACTTATCATACTTCAACCCTTTGGTCAGGATTGTGTTACCTTTATCCATTACTGTCACGACATACAGTTTAATGTTGACTCTGAACGATAAATTTCTGAGGATGTTTTCAAGTGTTCAAGTATTGTTTATATTTTACTCTGTTCGAGTTGTCTACGCTGGGTTTTGAACCACGGACTCTAGTCTACATTACGATTATAAATATAATTATTTTTCAATCGCCTAAATGTGGGCAATAAAAATTATTCTTTATTTTTCTTTAAAAAACCTAGAAGTATACTTTAAATATTTCACATTTTTACAAATAAAATTTAAATACGTATCTAGCATCATTTTTTTTACTAACAACGCCTAAGGGTATGCTTTGAAAAAATTTATAAATTTCAGTAAAACCATTATCTAAACATAATATATAACGACTTTCAATCTACTTTTTAACTCAAAAATTATCTTGTTTACCTTTCTGCCTATTATCATGCTAAAAGTATGCTATAATTTTCTATTAAAGAGCAAAAAGTAAGAAAAAACTTTTAATGATTTCTAACGTTTCTTTAATGTACACGATATTCTATTTAAGGCCTATTGAATCAAACATAAATTTAATGTAATTTCTATTTACTGCGGTAAAATGTTTTTTGTTTCACTTTTTATAGCCTACTTTAAGGCTTAGCCAAATAAATTGTTTACAAACCAAAAAAAAAAACAACAACCTCAAAAAGAACTTGATTATTTAAACTCAATTTCTTCCAACAACAATAGACCATAACAAATGACACCAAATTGAGGTGGTTGTTGTAAAGCAACAAACAAGGAAACAAAAAATCTTGTATAGACAGCCTAAAAATAGACACTTTAATGCTTAAAACGTTACGTGCAAGTGAAACTTTTCTTACTTATGATCTTAAAGCCATAAACATCCTGTTGCTGTTATTTGTTCATGCATGTACGAATTGGTTTTTGTTTCCTTCTTTTTCTGCCGTTACGTAGCATCTGTCTGTAAATATTTTATTGCTTTAACGTCCTTTAGCAAAAACAAAAACAGAAATGGGAAAAAAGGAAGAGAAAAGATGCGAATTGAAAAACAAGTCGAAAAACTCAATTTTTATGTTGTCTCTTTGTGTTTTATTCGGGCATAACGTTCCATTAGGGAATTTTTATATATTTATTGCTTTTTCATTCCTTTACTTATGGTAGTAAGCTCATCTATATTTTGCACATTTTGAGTGTTATATTTTTAGGGGCGGTCACCATCTTAACAAAACAGAAAAAAAAACATCACTACCGAATGGTCAATAAATTACTCTCTGGTGTAGACAGAAAAGAAATTGTAAAAGGCAAAAAAATTTTTAAAAATTAAAAAATCATTAGAAAAAAAATACACTTTTTAAAAACTAATCCTAAAAATATGCTACAAAATTTGTGAAGTACTTAATGGGTACAGTATTGAAGATTATAAACAGCAACATTCATAATCAAAAGACAAATGCCTTATAAATATATTTGTTTTTATTTGAACTGCTGACTAGGTTTACGAAAGTAGTCCTAAAAATATGCTACAATTTTTTTTTTAATTCTTTGCATTACTCAAAATTTGTGCTGTTGTTATAGAATAAATTTTTCTGCCAACATATTGAAAATATTATTCCCAGCGTGTTAATTTTTTTAAGCCTACAAATAGGCAACAATATTAGGCCATAATATAATGTTCCTTAAAAGTATGCTATAATTGGCAAATATTGGTAATAAAATTCGATTTTATAGAGAGCTTTCTGTAGTTTTCATAGGACCCTCGTTTGGGAGGGTATTGTATTGTACAAAGTTTTGAAATCATCTATTATAGAGAATAGTAGCATGACTGGGACAAAGTCCATTAAAATTAATATCTTATGGCTACCTGTTGATCTCTGATGGCCAAAATAGTAGCTTAGCATTACGGTTTTTAAGCGTAGCGTTACAGGAATTTGATATAATAGGGCATTTACATACAACGAGACTACTGCCTTCCGACTATTTTTTATAATTTGTAGGCGCTGGTCTATAACGAAGCTCCTCCAGAGGGCTCTCTTCCCAGCAATAGGGATTGAGATCTTTATTGACGAATTTAAAACTATGTACGGAACTGGAGGTGAATTCTAATCGTCAGGATAAGCGTTTGCAATCCGCATGGCTGTAAACTGAGAATTTAAATTACCACGCAGTCCTAAAAATCTGGAATTGTAATCACTAGGCGTTAAGACGTTCATCGCCACGATAATATCAGAAAAATTTTCACATGGGCCACGGTGACTTTATTAGATAATTTAGTTAAAAATGTATCAAGGAAACTTAATGTATCTCAAAAAATTTTTTTTTGCCAAAATTCCCGTAAAACATTATTTTTTATGTCAGACATATATGACTGACATGGCCCTATATTTAAACTTTTTTTCGACAAGCCGTGTCAGTCTTATATGTCTGACTCATCCAAACAAGATACAACAAGTATTAACCTGTTGTTTTGAACACAGCGCCGTTTGCATCGGACATTTGTGATTTACCAAATCGCGTACGTCAGACACATATGACTGACGTGGCTCATGTAGAACTTCTTAGCGTCAGACACATATAACTGACATGGCAATGAACGTGTTAAAGAGGTGGCGAGACAATCTTAGTGTTGCTTGGACGCGTGTTTACGCGGATAATTTCTTTCATTGCCTAGTGGCTGATAGGTTAGCTAAGACATGTACTAATCTTATACACACAAATGCTGATCATATTATTGGTATCCTTTTCTTTTCACTTAAATCTGTAATAGATAGCTCTTGAATTTTATGAAGTATTGTACTTAATTGTTAATTCTACTATAAATTGAAAGAAAAATAATATAAAATAATATTAATAAAGCCTAAAAGTAGACACTATTTTGTACTGAATGTATACATCCGTATAGTTTAAACTCTTAATAGAAAAATCCATTTTATAAATTTATTTCAAAATAAAAATTACAATTTCTGAGATTTTTTATGAACATAAAAGTATGCTACAATTTTTTCCATAAGCTGATAAGTATGCTTCACATATTGCAATTATTTGAAAGCATAATCATGATTTTATTTTATGAAAGCTTTAAAGTAGATGTTGTTTTTTACAATGATTAATTTCCTGGAAATTTTATATGACCCCTAAAGTATGCTATAATTTTTATATTAATTTTTGCTGTAACTTCTACATCTTTATGGTTTAAGCATTGAATTTAAAAAATAAACATTTTGAAATTACTATTTTAAATATTAATTTCCAAGAGATTTCATGGAACCATAAAAGTATGCTATAATTTTATAATTTATTTTATTATGCTTTGTTTATTATTTTCATCATTATAAAGTTAGTTCCTATTAACTCAACCATCATTTGATAGAAATATTATGGTTTTCTTATTTTATGAAAGCCTTAAAGTTGGCTTTGATTTTTATAGTGAATAATTTCCTGGTAGTTTTGTAAAGGGTGATTTTTTTTAGCTATTATCTTTTTGGCAACACCGGTTAAAACAGGTCAAGCATGTTTCGTGTTTTGTTTCACTGTCAAATATCTTCAGTTTGGTCTATAATTAAACCATGAATCGTCTTACAAACGAACAACGCTTGCAAATCATTGAATTTTATTATAAAAATGCGTGGCTCTGTTAAGAAAGTTCATCGCGTGCTTCTTCCATTTTGTGGTCAGTTTAATCGGCCCACTGAAGCGGCTATTCGGGCTATTGTGACTAAATTTCGCATCAAATTTACATTGTTGGGGACATTAAACCACCAACACGCTTACGTAGAGTGCGAACTGAAGAAAATATCGCAGCTGTATCGGCCAGCGTTAAAGGTGACCATCAATCATCGATTGATCGCCGTTCGCAGCAATTGGACATCTGTTACTCAACAACGTGGAAAATTTTGCGGAAGGATTTAGGTGTAAAGCCTTTCAAAATACAGCTGGTGCAAGAATTGAAGCCGAACGACCTACCGCAACACAGAATTTATGGTGAATGGGTTCTTAGAAAGTTGGCCGAAGATCCACTTCCTTATCGAAAAATTGTGTTCAGCGACGAAGCTCATTTTTGGCTCAATGGATACGTAAATAAGCAGAATTGTCGATTTTGGAGTAAAGATCAGCCAGAAGCATTGCAAAAGCTACCAATGCATCCAGAAAAAGTCACAGTTTGGTGCGGTTTATGGGCTGGTGGCATCATTGGACCGTACTTCTTCAAAGATGCTGCGAATAACGTAACGTAATTGTGAATGGTGAGCGCTACTGTGAGATGATATACAACTTTTTTTCCCAAAATGCAAGAACTTGACTTGCATGACATGTGGTTTCAACAAGACGGTGCCACATGCCATACAACACGCATAACAATGGACTTATTGAGAGGCGAGTTCGGTGAAGATTTTATTTCACGTCCGGGACCGGTCAATTGGCTGCCTAGACCATGCGATTTAACGCCTTTAGACTAGTTTTTGTGTGGCTATGTTAAAGCTCATGTCTATACAGACAAGCCCGCTTCAATTGACGCATTGGAAGACAACATTGAAGCATTTATTCGTGAGATACCGACCAAAATGTTGGAAAGAGTATGCCAAAATTGGACTAAGCGGATGGATCATTTGAGGCGCAGTCGCGGTCAACATTTGCATGAAATAATCTTCAAACATTAAATTGTATGGACCGTACTATCGATTCAAAAAAAAATTTCATAAATTTTTCTGCATTTTATGCGTTTTTTTTTTGAAAAATTTTCCTATAGCTCTTAAAAAGTCACCCATTATAAACACTAAAGTATGTTTTGCATATTACTTTTCATAATACTTTTAATGTGAAAAATAGGAGAAAGGACAACTAAAGTTTGTCATTTCTGTTTAAGACTAAAAGTAGGCAATACTTTTCTTTGTTAGTAAAATGCTTTTATTTAAATGTTAATATAATTATATATTTTCCTTTCAAAGTCATATACAATACATTGCGTTAACAATAACATCATAATGTAGAAGTGATTTCTTGCAAATATGTAATTGCATTTATTTGTTTCGTTACCTCCCTAAAGTAGGCCATGCAATGTAGGCGTGTGTGAGTAAGTGCGTATGTGTGTGTAAGGGATATCATAGCAAAAGTTTTTATTGTTGCCATGTTCTACTAAACTATTAAAATGAAAGAAATCCCTGATATCATATGTACAATTTCACACATAATAATACCCCCCGTCTCCTTTGAACACCTACAGCCTGGCTTTTGTATAACTTTCCCGCTTTTGCTTTTTACCCCCTTCTTATTATAGGCAATGTTTGTAACAACCACCACCACCACTACCATCACTATCAACAATATCATCATCATCATTCGTACAGAATTTCTATGTATTTTCAAGGGTAATTGAGTAATATGCAGTTTTATGTAGTTTTTGCATATTTCATATGCCCTAAAGAGCACTGTTGACATGCAGTTTGTTGTTGTTGTTGTAAATGAAATAAAATTTACATATAATTTTATGCAAAGAAAAAAAAAACAGAAAAAAGCAAGAAAAAAGAAAATAATTTTTAAACACTATTAAACACGACATCAGTTTTTTTATGCAATTTTATTACGCAAAAAACCGAAAAAATTCTTTTCCTTTTGCTTTGTATTTCTTTCATTCATTGTCGTTGGTGTGTTAATGTTTTGGAACAAATTTATGAAAATTGCATAAAAGCCACCGAGAGCAGCTGTTCGTTTTAATTTCGATTTTTTTTGTTTGATATGCCATGCAAATATTTAATCAAAGGATAGGTTTTTCCACACAACCATTATATTTGGTAGTTATAGAAATATTTAGAGCGTGTTATTTTTGTTAAAATAATTGAAAATCATGTTTGAAAGGTGGCCACAGAATGCGAAAAAAAAATCATTCAAAAAAATTTTAATTTTTTAAAGCCTTAACATTTTTTGAAGTCTATTTTAAGGCTTTTTACTTAAAAAATATTACTAAAATCCATATGACAGCCATAGGCATTGTAATTTAAATTGTTGCTTTCAATTGCTGTTGGAAAGGGTGCTTATGATTACACAAGGTTTGGCTAGATTTTTATTTCAGTCACGATTTCGAATCGGCGCAACTCTTAACACACCAACAGCAGTCGCAGAAGTCTAGTAGGTACCGTGTTGGTTTATTGGACATGGGGCCTCGGTTCAAACCCCAGGTCAAAAACTCTAAAAGTAAATAAAATAGCCATGAAAATTTTTCTCAAAAAAATTTGTCGTTCGGAATCGATTTTTATACTACAGGTCACACTACTCATGTATACAAACATAATATAAGTGGTGTGAGCAGCTAGGTCGTAATCCTTACTAAGCTATAATGACCAAATATGTATGTGTTTACTCCAGAACACTCCAGCAAAGCTGTCACACGATGTGGTCGATAGTGAGCATATGCGGCATCCATCTTGCAGAAAGCTTTCTCATATCGAAGTGTTCATTTGAAATTGAAACCCATAAGCTATGTGAGATGGTCATGGCTTTCATCATCAATCGATCAATACCGCATAACAAATTTCTACGAATATTTTGTATGCAGAAAACCCCACAGGATGTTCCGAACGATTGGCATCTTTTGAGATTGAATGGCTTCAATAGAAATTCAGGAAACTTAAAACAAATATCTGAAGTTAGGAACAGATGTTACGGACTTCTTAGAGTATATATTTATCAAGCTTAGCCTTAATTACACGAAATTCACTTAGTAGTCAACTATCAATGCCTTTCAAATACATACCAACTGAGGCAGCTTGTTTATATTTAAAGAACAATCAATTGGTCGAAGTCCATTGTTGTTTCGTTTAGCAGATGAGAAATTCTCAAAGTAAAGGACTTGCTGACCCTCCCTCTAATATTTGTTATTACAAATTTGGTTTTGTTTGATAATCAGTTTCAGTTGCTTGTAGAACGACAATAAAAATTTACCATTGGTTTTTTTAAACAGTGTTGTTGCCTAAAAGTATGCTTTACTTTTTTAAATTATCAAACTATGTCTATACAATATTTTCCTTAAAATAGGTTATAGTTTTTCACAATTAAAGGTAATTTTCTTTGGAGTTTAAAATAATAAAATCTCTTAAATTAATTTCAATGAAAACCAATAAAGATTTAACTATTTAAGCTCACTTCAATTTAATTACCATATTTTTACCCCAAAAATATGCTTCACTTTCTTCTCGTGTTATAAAGTTTTTAATTCACAAACCTGGCAAATAAACTACATAGTGTTGTTCTTCCATAATTTCAACAACAATCTTTTAAAATATGCATAAATTTGAAATTTGTACTTAAAAGAAGAAACTATTTGGCAAGGCTTAAAGTATGCTGCAGTATTTTCATACTTCAAGAGTATAAATTAAATTTAAAATTCATATTGTATATTTAAATAAAGAAAGCATCAGGCAAATATCAATTAAAATAATAAACTAAATGGAATAGAGATTTGAAAGTTTAAATAAATAAAACCTAAACGTATGCTTTAATATTATTATTATTTATTTGTTGCAAAACGTAAACACAATTGTGTTATCAAAAACAATTAATTTAAAACAAAAGATTATATTTAAATGAACAGATTAAAAGAAGAAAGCCAATTAAAATAAGCTCTAAAGTAGTATTTGATTTAAAACGCCTTAAAGTATGCTAATAATTTTTAATAAATATTATTTATTTGAAAGAAAATAAATGTATTGTTATTAATTGAGCAATTTGTAGAGACTATAGTTACGTTAAAAGGCTTTACAATAAGCGTAGGTCAACACGGAAATTAAAAAAATCTTTACTGCTGGATTGTAGAGTCCAATTGCTTCGTGTCCTTGGACGCAGCGAAGTACTATGTAATGGAAATGCAGATTTTTTGTATAGTAACTGATCCGTGACACCCTATGAATGTGAATATAGCATCGTAACTATTATTTTTGTAAATTTTTTAATTTTTAAGAAAATTCTTAAAAATTTTAAGTAAATCTGCGTAATTAAAGTCCTATTCAGTCTATTGTAAGCTTTAGAAAAGATGACGTATTTTAACAAATCACAGGAGATAGATATACAAATTTCTATTTTTATGCCTAAAACTAGGCAACATTATTTATTTTGTTATACCACTTGGCTTTATTATAATTTCATTTCCTTTAGCATTGTCTGTAATTAATCTTCTTCCCCTTACGGCTTCCGTGATTTTACTTTTTCAATAGCTATACTGACAATAACTGAAATTTTATTTTATATCCTACTTCCTGTTCGTCATCAGCCTGCGCTCTCTCTCTCTCGCTCTGCCTTCTTATACCTTCATAAACTTTGGCTTGTGTTATCCTCCTTATGCTCACACTCTCAAGCAATTACTAACAGCAGAGCAAACCCTTGTTTGGGATTCTTTTTTTCTTGCTTTTTTAATTTTGTTTTCAGTTTCAGCAAGTTAGAGAGAGGAAAAGAGAACAACTGGGGGAAGAGGGGAAGTCAATACATGGACAAAGAAAAAAACATTTCGATTATCCTGTAACTGTAATACTTTTCGACGACTTCCCTCTTGACTCAATGGATTTTTCTTTTGTGTTTCTTTTTGCTTTTTAACACAAAATGACGTCATTAAACACAAAGTTATACAATGTGTGGGAGAGTCCAACAGTGGAACTTAGAGAGAATGCCTTTGAAAAGATTTTTCTAAGAGATTTTGTATATGAAGAGTAAGGGAGAATTTGGTAATGAAGTTTCACTGTTGAAAACATGCTGGTGATTTTGTTATGTAGTGTGGCAAATGATAAAGGCAACAACATTGTGTTTTAAAGGCAGTTGGGACAGTTTTCTTTTATCCTTTTTCCTGTCGTCTGTTAACGTATTATTAACTTTGTCCTGTGGCAAAAAAAAAACGAGAAAACATTAAATTATACGATGGGGGTGGGCATGGTTTTAATAAAAAGCAACATGTACTGGCTTGTAATCCTTTAAGTCTTTGCAGTCATAATCATAATAACAATTATGTTTAAAATTTTTTAAATAAAAATTAAAAATAAAACAGATTCCTTCCATTTGGCAACATTCTACCATTTTTACAAGTATTTCATGGCAACATCCGGTGGCCTACTAAAACGAAAATTAAAGCCTACATTCAGGCATAAACATTATCTCATTTCCTTTAATACAAACACAAAATACAAATGCTTGTGGCCTTAAAATCTTAACCAGGTTATTAAAGAATTCTACTCTGTATTCTTAGCACCTAAAAGTAGGTTTCATTTCTTCTATCGTTCCTCTCACTCTATCTCTTTCTCTCTCTATCTCTTTTCTTTCATATTTTAATAGAAATATGTTCTATGCCAACACATAAATATTGTAAAATACTGGCAAACATTGTCCTTGTGTGTGGGTTGTTTAGTAAGTTTATGCTTTGGAAAGCTCACTTATTGTAGAAATTGTTGAAATGTAGGCAAATAAGTCAAAGTTAGTCAAGTAATGTGTGTGGTAAGTGGCAAGAGAAAAATGTATTACAAATGCATTCCACATGACCTAAACCCTTAAAAATAGGCAAAGAAATAAGGCCCATAGCGGCATGCATTGCCTTTAGAATTGTAAATGAAAGAAAATTAAGAAAAACAAGCAAGAAAAGAAAAATGTTTAGCCTACTTTAACAAATGCATTGGAAATTAAAAACATAAAACATAATTTGAAATGCATTTGAAGAAAAAAACCTTATTTTGAAGTCAGCTTTAAAAAAAATGTAATTTATAAAATTTGCTGCCTACTTTGAGGCTTAATAGAAAATTTAAAATATAAAGCTTTCTTTAAACAGAGAATTTGAAATGTTTTAAACTATTTTTATAAAGCCTTTAAGGCCTATTGAGACCTAAGAAGTCGATAGGCTGACAACTCTCTCTGCTTAACTGTTTCCTATGTTTCCAATGGCACGAGTAGACCCTATGATTGGGGAAGTGCTTCGCAACCACCAGACTTAGTAAAATAAGTGAATGAAGTACTTTGGAAGCTCTATACTCTCTTAAAATATAATGAAATATTCTGAGCACTTCAGAAAACTCGCGGCTACCTTCCAAGCCGAAGTCTATGCCATCGAAGGCTGTTCTCAATTCAATTTGAATAGGAATTAGAAAAGACAGGACATATCAATGTTAATACCTTGCTCCGTCCGTACCTTCTTCTTCAACTCATTATAAAGCAATACGGTATTCTTAACGGTTACAATTCCCTTCAAGCGGCTCTTTACAAACTCTAATCAAAACCTAAACAAGAATTTTGTTTAAACTATTGCATACATTTAGGAGCACTTGTGCTAGATTATACGTGGTAATACACTACCAGTTCTTAATTTTAATATTCACACACACTTTATGAAATTGCTCTTGAAATAAATTAAAATTGTAGTATACTTTAAGGAATAAAAATTTTTCATAACTTCAACAGGTGATAAACTAACACTTTTAAAGCAAAGTTAAGTAGTACAGAAACAACAATTTATGGCATGTATTTAGGGGAAAGAAAATCTTTAATAAATTTAAAATAACCCCATGCTATGCTCGGGGGAAGTTAATACGATTTTGTTGCATATTTTTAGGTTATTTAAAGAACAATAAATATAAAAATGGCACACTTTTAGGCTAGAATTTACGTCTTCTATTAAGTACATGCAATTTGCTTGTAATATGCCATCTGTGCACTAAAGACATTGACAATATGATTCATAATGCTTCAAGAAATTTATGTTGCATATTTTTAGGATTATTTTCCAAAAACTCAATTGTAAATACCTATTAAAACAGTATTTTTTGAGCTCTTCATTAGCTATACAGATTCCCTATAAATTTATCATTTTTATTCAAAACTTTTCATCTATAAAACAAAATTTATCATACAAAAAGGCATACTTTTAGGACAAAATTTAAAGGAATAGTCTATCGACATTTATACCATCTTTAACCGTCTCTCTTATAACAAATTGTATTTGTCTTACCTGTCTATCAGCTATAAATATTTCCTATGAATATTTTTTAACATTAGACGTAAATAACAATATAAGGCATACTTTTAGGTACAAATTTACATCAAAAATTTAAAACGTTTTCTAGCCAACCTCAAATTTAACCATAATATGCTACAACACTCCTAAAGGCCGTTTCGTACCTTTTCGAAAACTCCTTCTATCATGAAAAAATTTATGCTGCATACTTTGAGGCTTCTCCTTCGGCAAACAAGCATAAACACCTATTCAAATAGCATTTTTCTCACCTGTTTAGCAGCTATAAATATTTATGCATATTAAAAGATCCCTTAGCATAAAGAAACATATATATTTTGAAAAACTCTATACAAAGCCTACTTTAAGGCTTGTTGATAGCAGGAGACTAATAAAAATTTATGTTTACCAAAAATCATACCAAAAAAAACAAGAAAACATTACTTAATTTTGTTTAATAAACCATGACATTATAACCCCTCGTTTTTTTGTGGTCGCTTTTAACATTAGGCCCTAAACAGCATTTAATAAAAAAAAAAAAAAAAAAAAAAAAAAACTTTCAAAAAGTTTGTTGTGTGTGACATCCAAGTGTAATAATTTACAAAATTGCCAATAAACTACTCAAAATGGCAATTTAAGGAGAGGAAAATATGCAATGTTTGGCTATACAACATTAAGGCAACAAAAAAGTATAAACAGCCTTGAAGCATGCTATAGAAATATTAAACAGCCATAAAGTAGACGAAGCAAATAACAAAATTACAAAACATTATTGCTTTAGCATACTTTTAGGGGCTGCTTAGAGTTGTTAATTAAGTTAATAAAGTTTTTTCTTATTGCTTTTGGTTTTTCCTGTAATGTTAGTTGTGTGGTTAAAGAGGCCAGACGTTAAGTGGTAAAATGGCTAAAGAGCGAGAAAAGGTTAATTAAGTAAAGGCCAATAACGAAAAGAGTAATTATCGCACAGAAGCTTTTAAGAAGCGAGTTAGTTTCGAGAAGGTTTTTAATAAGAAAATTCCAAAGAAACAAAGAATTTATAGTGGAAACCAAGGAACCAAAGTTCTTTGCACAATTTTAATTTTAAAACTGCCTTAAAGTATGCTAAATAATTTTCATGAGAGAGGGGAAAAAATATAATTTCTAAAAACTTATTTTAACAAAAACTCAGTTAAGGCATGAGTTGCAATTTGAAATTATAAATTTTAATTAATAAAAAATTTTAATTGCCTATTCTTAGGCTTTAAACAAATGTTTCTTTGTCGTTTTGCATTTTTAATTAGCAGCCTATTTGCAACATTAATTTCAATTTGGAGACAATATTGCTTTGAAGTCACGTTTGCCGTTTCCGAAAGCAATAACTTTATTTCAAAAACTTTTCCATTGCCTAACTTAAGGTTGTTTTTTGTTTTCTCTTCTTTGTAGCCATTTTGCTTAAGCAAACAAACAAACAATGACTATAGTTTTCTTTAATTAAAACTAAGTTTCTTTCTGTCGCTGTGCTGTTTTAAAATTTCAACATTATTTTTAATTATCAGCAAAAGATAACGAGGAAAAAACCTTAAACTATGCTTTAAATTTTTCTTTTGCTTTCTTTCCATTTTTTTGCATATAAAATAATTTAATCTTTTGTGAAACACTTAAGATTTAAATCTTGGCAGTTTATTTTTATTGTTTTAATACAATTTTCTTTGCTTTGTAATACTGTTGAGTGTCTAAAGGACAGATGGGGGTCCTTGGGGTGTTACATATAAAGTTAAGGGAAGTTTTTTGTTATTGTTGTGAAAGAAAAAATTTATTTATGTTTTATTTAACAATAACACGTTTATACATGCTGTTTTTTAATCGTTGCTTTTAAGCTTTATTAGATAAGCACTGATGTTCTTTAAAATTTATGGCATACTTTTAGGAGTTAAATTTTATTAGCCACAAGATAAATTGAAATACATAAGTGGTAAAAAATAGAAAAAATAAAGGATGGGAAATTGTGTTTTTTAATACTGTAAGGCATACTTCAAGGGGTTCAAAAAAATGTAAATCTGTTTAAACAGCTTGAACTTTTTCATTAATTAAGAAGAGAAGAGCTAGAACAAATATTTAATTTGTTATGATAAGCAAACCATAAATTTTTGTATATAAATTATTTCAACAAATTATTCTTTTGAAAAATAGTATTGCCTACTTCAAGGAGCTAATTTCCTGAGTTAAACCCTATTCTAACATATTTTAAAATTAATAAAACTGTTTAAAGAATACAGATTTTATAGCTGGCTCTTGCTGAGACCGCATTACATATCCTAATAAATATGGTAAGGAGGTCGTTGACACTGAACACATGTAGTGTAGCAGCCTTCCAGGGTATATAGGACATAAGAAAGTACTTTTAAAACAATTTTCGAAATTTTATTTCAAAAAATATATAAAAAATAATGCTTACTTTTAGGAAACAACTTTTATAACTTATTTATTGCCTACTTCTAGGCTTTATGAACAATTGTGTGGCTTTAAATCAATATTTAACGCTTGTCTGTGTTCAAAAATTTGTTTATTCATTAAATCCCAGAAAACATCACGCACTTTTAGGCGCTAACAATACATTTTTTTATAACCACACAATTGAATCTTTTGAATTAAAGAAAAATCTTAAAAAAAGAAAACAATTGACTTGAGATTTACGAGTTCAACTTGAAAAAAGGGTTGATATTTTATGGCTTAAGATAATAAACCAAAATGCCCTTTAAATTCCCATAATGTTACCCTCCATAAATAAGACGTGCTTCGTTTCTAAACAAACAAAAAACAGACAATAAAACAACACAACAAGAAAAATAATACGAATAAGAATAAAAATAAAATAAAAACAAACAAAAAATATTCTTAAGCTGTCTGTCTCGTTGTTTAGGTGTCAGCTTTAAGTGACACAGAAAAACAAAATCATAAAAAAGAAAAATTTCAATAATTTTTTATTTTCATTTTCATTTTTATTTCCATTTTTATTTTTATTTTCAATATTTCTTTGCAAATCTCTTTCAACTGTTGTTGAAAGAGTTGAGCTCAGAATAAAGTGGGGGTGGTGAAGGGGGTTTTAAAAAATCAATAGGTCTTATAATTCTTGCAATGCGACAAATGGCTAACTATTAAAAGTTGTTTTCTGTTAACAGTTTTCGTATTTATGAATTAGGCCAGTAAACAAAAAATCAATAAAATTTAATAGATGGGTGTCTAAAAGTAGACAACAATTATGGTTCGAAATTCGCCTTAAAATTGGCTGTAACTTTAATATTTAAACCAACTTTGATCTAAGACTACCAGACATATAAATTGGTATCTTTTTGACAAGAAGTTTCCTCTTTGGGAATACCAGACTTTAGTAATCTTTCTCTTGCTTCGTTTAAGTTCAATAGAATCACTTTAGGTGCCTGTAAGAAGCCTAAATGTAGGCCTAGAAGAACTTCTATACATACATACATACATACATAATTGGTCATTACAACCCTTCAGTCAGGATTACGACGTAGTTTCTCATACCATTTATGTTGTGTGTGTTAATTTTATACATGAGTGGTGGGACCTACAGTTTAAAGTCGACTCCGAACGACAGATTTTTGAGAAACCTTTCATGGCAATTTTATTTACTCTCAGAGTTTTTGCCAGAAATCTGCTGAGAGGAAGCCGCAGAAGAAATACTTTTGGTATTTTGTTTTGATGTCTGGCCTGGGGCTCGAACCCTGGCTTTATGTCTAATAAGCCAACACACTACCTACTAGACCACGGGGACTTCAGAACTTCTATAACTATGACCAAATAAACTATTATAAGATATTACAATAAAACTTTTTTGCACTCCTAAAATTATGCTGTACATTTTTTACAATACAATTGCTCCTAAAATGGCAGCAAATTATTCATCTAAACATTATAAATCAGAATCATTACGACTAAACTGAACAAAGTCCTGAAATTTTCTATCAAAGAAATTTTTTTTAAACCCCTAAAATATGCTACAATTTTCTTTTCTCACAATATTCAATTAAAAATAAAATAAATTAAAGAAAACGAAAACGAAAAAATCCTTGCCTGCAAACAAAATATCATGAGAAAATGAAAGAAAATATTTTTAAGACTCCTAAAAATATGCTGTAAAATATTGAAAGCTTTACATGTTTCTTATATAAATATTGCATAAGTATTCTCTTAAAAAGATGTATATTTTATTGGTAATAAATTCGTTTGCAACTTGTTTTCTAAAGCCTTTTATCCTTTACACTGCCTTTTAAACAGGGGAAAAAACACGGGAAAGGCTTACAAAAATGTAAATCTGATAGCTTTTGTCAGCTACAAATTTGCGTTTTACCTGTGGTACCTGTTTGCATATTTAAATGATTGATACTGATACACACGTACATTAAAATTCAAATGACTTACCCTCTACAACATGTTTTAAATATTCTTGCCAATGCTTCTGTAAACTGAAAAGAAAAAAAAATTTAAAAAAAAATTAAATGGATTCTGTCGTTCATTTAAATTCAGTTTAAGTTACAGTATCAGCACAAGCAAAAAGTAAACAATGATGTGAAATACGTTGTATGTTGCACGTTCGTATACATTTGGTTGATTTAAATACAAAAAAAAAGAATTGGAAACAAAAATTATTTACATTGACCAGCAGGTCAAAGAACCGCCAATAATCCAAACATTCCATGGAATGTGAATTTAACCCCAAACATATGAAAACCATTAAAATGTCTTCATGGCCCTAAAGAGACAGAGAGAGAGAGAGAAAATCTTTTTTAAAATATTAAAATTTATTGGAAAACTTCATCAGTTGATGGATATTTATCATTTTATGAGTATTTTTTTTTTTCTTTAATAACAAAGACCCTATAAATATGCTTTAATTTTTTCCTTTTTTCTTCCATTCTTTCTTATTTATTATTGTAAATATTTAATGAATAAATATGATTATTTTCCTCAAATTGGTTCAACAAACTTTTAATGGTAAATAAATTATATTGATTTTTATCGTTAAATAAATATGTATGTATGTCTGCATGTAAATCGTTGTATGTCGATACAATATAATGGACATTTTTTTCTTTTTTTTTGTAATAAATAATAAAGCATATTAATATGGGCAAGCAAGCCACTCTCAGCCTTGAAGTATGTAAAGAAACTTTAGTTGCTACTATTCATTGCAGAGAATAAAATTCTAAAAATAAATGAATAAAAATTCTTTTTTGAGTATCAAAAGAAAATCTCCAGGGAGATATCAAGTGATTGGAAAAATATATGAATATTTGAAAAAAAATCAAAGCATATCTTAAGGGATTTTTTTTTTAATATTTTAGAAAACATTCATATTCATATTAAAATAAATTCAATGGCGTTCATACGCAAATTTAAAACAAATTTAGACTTTAAATAGAGAAATATTTTCAAATAAGGGAATAAAATTGAGAAATTAATGTCAAAAGTTTTGAGAAAAATTGTGAAATTTTTGCAAATCTGAATGTCTAATAAAAACTACTAAAAACTTTCAACTCCTGGCTATATATTTTAAAAGTTTCTATCATTATAGATTATAATGTAATTAAATATTTTCATTTATAACTGAAATGTGATTATTTTTCTTCTAACCCACCCCTAAAGTATGCAAAATTTTGTTTGATCACGAACTAAGTATTAAATACTGTTTAAAAAATCAAATTATTTGTTTTAAATTCATGATTTAATTATCATTAATTATTATTTCTTTGACCAGCAACATAATTAAATCAAATTTTTTATATTACAATTATGTCTTTCACATTTTAGCCTAAAGGTATGCTCTGGTTTCTAAAAAAAAATTTTTTTCAATGTACAAATACATTCAATAAACATAAATAAAATGTTAAAATATTTTAAATTTGTCATAAATTTTTTCAAGCCTAAAGTTATGCAAAATATTTTGTGTTTTTTTTTTTTATAAAGTTTCTTTGTATTAAATTTTTCATTTAAATCTATTTTAATGTGTTCAAAATACAAGTTAACATCTGTTTTCTTCATTTTGAAAGCATAAATCAACTGGAAACTCTTTCTAGCATTATCTAAGTGCCTTAAAATATGCTACAATTTTTATATTTAATTTTAAAACTCTTCTCCAAAAAGAATTTCATTATTTATTTTGCTGCATCTATTGTTTTCTTTCAATTATTATCCAAAAATCATTTTAATTTTTTTCGAATTTCCTTGCATATCCTTTTTGTCCATTGTCCTCCATATACTATCCATAACAAGTGAAGCATTGTTTAAAATCATTGAGCAGAGAACAAGTTCTAAAATGAAACTATGCTTATCATTTATAGTTTCTCTTATATTTCATTTCATTATGAATAACAAAATTCAATTAATTTAAATATTTGACTTCAATGAATATTTGCTTAAGTTTACGGTTGTATGGTCAATATGAGATAAAATTGTGGTAGTAATGGTGTGCTATGCTATGCTATAATATGGTCTTAAATAATATGAAACCTCCCTCAATCTGTTTGGCTTAAATTGTCTGTGTGTGTCCGTCTGTCTGTCTTGCCTGTCTTGTCTAGGAAGAGTTGGCAAATTTTTCTAGTCAATATTTGTTTTGTGTACAGAAGCATAAAAGAATTTGAAACTTTATTTTCTTTGGTGGCAGACAGTTGAGATAATGTTTGAATTGACAATGACATCTTTCGTACGTATAAGAAGGTACTGCTGCTATTGAAACAACATCAATCAAAACGGCATAAGAAAGGAATCAAGCTTACTTAGTGAAGCCTTAAAGTAGGCAGTCAATTTTAAGTAAAATAAAGTCTAAAGCAAGACAAATAATTTCCAGAAATAACAATATGCCATTCAAACTGTAAATAAATACAAATTTGCAAAGTATTAGAATAAATTAACCTGAAAGTAGACTTTAAAAATTTATATTTAGAAAGATAATTAAGCAAAAATACATACAGTAAGCAAATCAAGCAGAGTATAAGTCAGTATCTCGTTTACTCTACAAAGTAGGCTTTAAAAATAAAAACATATTTAAAATATTAACAGAAAATTCATAAGCCTAAAAATAGGCCACATTTAATTTATTAAGAAATAATTTTTTTCTTTTAACAAACTAATATCCTACAATTTCTTTCAATTTCTCTTTTCAGAATACGCAATAGTCGCGGCAGTTTAGATAGTATTGGCACTGCTGCTGCCTCTTCGGCCGCCTCACAAGCCAGTTCTAGCGGCGGTTCGAATCCCAAAATGGATATGACTAATGGTCTTAACGGTTCCGGCAACAACAGCAGCCAAAATAGTCCCCAACACCATCACAGTAGTCCCAGCCATCGTTCCTCGTCGCGTAATGGCCGTGATAATTGGTCAAAAATGCCAGAGCCTTTAAATGGCCAAAAATCAGAGCATAAAGAGAAATCATCACCCTCACGGCGCAGCTTAAGCGGCTCAAATTCAAAACAAGGCTCACCTTCCTCCAGTCGCAGTAAGTCCGGTGTGCCACCGAGTTTCGGTTATGTTAAGCGCGCAAATGGTTGTAACACCGCCACGGCTGAACAGCAAAATATAACCATGATGATGAATACTAACAATAACGGTGGCAATAGTCCACAAAATGGCCGTACAGCACACGTTTCAGCCGTGCCGAGAACTTCGTCGGGTGGACGTAAAACTCAAGGAGGTGCGCAAACTTTGCCGCATGAAGTAACAAGTGAGTTGAATTGTTTTTTCTTTAAAAAAAAATAATTTTTTAATTTTTTTCTTCTTTTCTTTTATCAATTTTGGCGGTCTCATCCGTTTAGAAATGCCTCCCAATCCCCAACATCGCAGTTATTCTTTGACCGGACCCGGTGCTACACAGTTGAGCCAGTGTATACGAGAACGTTTGGCGGGCTCACATAGTCTACCCAAACCGGGTTCAGATATGCATGTATTTCAACACAGGTAAGTAAAGTTATGGAAAGGTCTTTAGACCTCTAAAGTAGTCAAGGGTCAGCCTTTGACTGCAATAGAGTCCACGATTAAAGTTATTAGAAACTACGACCTCCTAAAAGTAGGCTTTAAATTTATGAAATTAAATTGCCTATATATAGGCAACATGATTTTAATTTTCATATATTTAAACCTTTAGCAAATACCATTAATTTCTAATAAACGAAACACCTTAAATTATGCAATGTTTTCGATAAATAATTTTTATTTATGCGTTTCATGCATAGGATTATTGGAAATTTTCATTTTCATTTAATTAATATCGTACGCATTAATTTTTAGTCATTTAATTTGCCACTTGAAGCTAATTATACATTCATTAATGCCACTCATTATGCCAGGGACATGACGTCGCTATCAACGTCAGGGTATCATGTTGCAATGTGCATAGTAAGCAGCAAAAATATGAGTGCAGTGTCACTGCTCATTAGTTTTTCCAATATTGCGGTTCGATATCATTAAATTAATAGACAGCAAAAGGGCGTTAAGCAAAAGACCGCAATAATAATAATAATTTTAATTTATTTTTTCTCATTGGATTTATTTATTTATTTAAATAATGTTTAAAATGAAATGAATTAATTTGTTACCCGAACTGCAGTTAAATGATAAAGTTTAAATTAAAAATCATTTATTAAATGCCTATAAATATGCAATGATTTTTTATTTGTTCTTCTATTCCTTTAAAGGCTCTCCTCCAATCGGCCGGGCAAAATGCTGGATGGCTCTTTGTCGGATACCCAAACCTATGCTGAGGTCAAACCTGAGTACAGCAGTTATGCCATGTGGTTAAAGCATAGCAATACCGCTGGCAGTCGTCTATCCGAAGGTGACTCTTTGGAGAATATGCAATTGGGTTCACCCTCTATGTCTAGGCACAATCACAAAATGATGCAACATCGTGCTGCTGCTGCAGCAGCTGTTGCAGCTGCCAATGCGGCTGCCGCCAATACAAATAATATTGCCGGTTCAGAGTCTCCCTATGTCCAAAGTCCTCGTTTGAATCGCAGTAATAGCATAAGGTAAGTAGAGTATATTTTAAGGCATTTGAAAATTGTTTTTCAACAAACGCAATCTTGTAGTTGAAAGCATGTCTAAGAGATCTTGTATTTTTAATACCTTTCTTTGTAAAACCAAAGCTACTTGAAAGAAAGGACTTATCCAAGGTGATTACTGGAAAAAAGCCTGATCAAAAAACCTCATATTTTTAATAATATTTTGTAGTCCTTTCTGCTTTTCTGACTTTATGCTTTTCTGCTTTTTGTTATGGATCCCTAAAAACATATTTTTTTATATTTTTATTACTTTTTTAATAAATTTTAATAATTACCCTTAAAAAGTTAATCCTAGTTTAACAAACTTTTTCTAAGCTTGTTTTCAAAGCTTTTCTAGCTAGCAAAGCTTTAAAATCCTTATTTATTTTTGCTATTCGTTACCTTTTTTCGCTAAAAAAGAATTTTTTTTTTCGTATTTGCAAACATTTTCCTAAGCTTATATTGAAAGCTTTTTTAGTAGCAAAGCTTTAAAGCTTTATTTAGTTTTTGATATACTTTATATTTCAATTTTTTTTAACTAAATTTAAAAGCTTATTTTTAATGACTAAGCTCTCTAACATTTTTGCTTTTTGCTCGCCTTATTAAGCTTGTACTTCATTCTTTTAACACATCCTAGTTTCATGTTATCACGCTTATTTTTGGTGAAAGCTTTTTGACATGATACTCTTTTAGTTTATTTTTCTTTTTACTGCCGTTTATAAGCTTGTGTTACTTATTTGATTCGCACAAGTACTTGAGAGCTCTCGTATAAAAGCCCGATTCCTTGGCTTATCTTTACGGCTGACAAAGTACAAGATTAGCTCTTACATACACACATAATTGGTCATTACAACCCTTCAGTCAGAATTACGACCTAGTTTCTCACACCACTTATATTGTGTGTGTTAATTTTAGACATGAGTGGTGGGATCTACAGTTTAAAGTCGACTCTGAACGACAGATTTTTGAGAAACTTTTCATGGCAATTTTTATTTACTCTCAGAGTTTTTGCCAGAAATCTGCTGAGAGGAAGTCGCCGAAGAAATACTTTTTGTATTTTGTTTTGATGTCTGGCCTGGGGCTCGAACCTTGGCTTTCCGTCTAATAAGCCAACACACTATCTACTAGACTACGGCGATAAGATTAGCTCTTACGATAACAAAACAGCGCACAAATTATTAGAATAGGAAAAGCAAAACTTGCATTACAATAACAAAACTATATAGGAACGCTAAAGTTCTCGAAGTTACCAGACTGAAAATAATGAAGTCTAAATAGAATTAAGCAGAGAATCCATAGACCGTATTTGATGATCTGGTACCCACTTCTGCACTTGTTCTGGAGAGGAAGAAATAACCGTTACTGCGTGCAAGACTACTGGAAATTACATTTTTAATATGCCTGATGGAACTGTCTGTCACTCTTGCCAACAGGTGCTACTATGGTCTGAATAGGCAATTGAGTAGCAAAGACCTCTCTCGTACGACGAAGCTAACACTCTACAAGACGCTCATCCTACCCGTGCTTCTTTATGGCGCAGAGGCATGGATCCTATTAAGTACTGATGCAGCAGCCTTGAGAGTGTTCGAGAGAAAAGTTCTGCGTAAGATCTTCGGTCCAGTACGTGTTGGCGATGATTTCCGCATCCGATACAATAGTGAGCTGTATGAGCTCCTCAACGACATGGACGTTGTGTAGCGTATTAATATCCAGCGGCTGCGCTGGCTCGACCATGTCGTTCGAATGGAGGAGGATGCTCCAGCGAGACGGGTATTTGATGCGGGTATCTGTGGAAGTCGGCGAAGAGGACAACCTTGTATCCGCTGGAAGGACCAAATCGAGGAAGCCCTGTCATCGATTGGTGTGACCAACTGGCGTAGGCGCGCAAGAATTAGAGGCGCCGGGAAGGATGTGTTGAGGCAGGCCGAAATCCGTTAATCGGTTTGTTATGGCCAATTAAGTAAGTAAGTAAGATGGAACTGTCTGAATTTAGTTTAAGGTACTTTGTGCGAAACATAAGTGTATCGGAATGGCCAAGTGGAAACCCCATGTGTTTTAATGCAAAGTGACCCCATCACACCTAACATCTCATACAGCAATCGATTAAATTTTAAGTATGCTATCAAAGCCCTCATACTACGTATCTTAAACTAAGAAATTGTTTACGAAGAAATTTGTCTGCCTAACTTTGTAGGCTTTTGTATTTTTCTAAACAGCCTTATGTTATGCTTTATTTATTATATTATTCGGAAAACACATTAATAGGTTCATTGCCCTCTAACAGTTACTGTAACGTCACAAAATTCTCACAGTAAACGTTCTACAAAATTAACATATTTTCTTTGTTGTTTCTAAATTATGTTTTTGAAAATATTCCGCTGCCTTAACAGAGGCAATAGTTTTTCATTGTTTTTAAGTACTACTTAACATACTATGAAAACTGGCTGCAAAGTATTTACTTTTTGAGAAAAACAACTACAAATAGTACAGAAAAAAATTGCTTTATTGTTATTAAACAACAACAATAACAACAACTATAAAACATAACTTGAAAATAGAAAAATAATAACAAGGCAACGCCTAAAATTATGCTACAAAATAAAAAAATCAACATAACAAAAAACTTATATTGCATACTTTTCAACGCCTCAGAAACTCATAAATTTCGCTTAATAAAAACAAAAATAGAGAGAAAAAATTTCATGCGAAATATTTTCACAAAAACAAAGAAAAAAACAAAACTTCCTTCCACCTAAAAGAGTGCTTCAAAAAAAATAAAACAGCCTTAACATTAAACCTAAAGGCAAGGTAATAAGAGAAATTAAGAAAATATTGTAGCACAGAGTTAGGGTGTGAGAGAAAGCATATTAAGTCTCTGAAAACTCATATACACATACACGCACGCATCATCATATAACTCACATTCAGTGTGTATACGCGGAGTATAAGTATGTTTACATATTTTATGCCTTAAAGTATGCTATATTGCATACATTAACATACTATAGCCTAGCAGCAATAGAAATAAAACAAGTAATATAGTAAAAGGTAAATAAAAATACAATCTAGCGCTGTAACACATCAGACGATTTTCTATTTATTTTGAAGTCCATTTCCTAGAGCTTTGCCTGTTATGTGAGTAGTAGTAATATGAGTAGTACGTAAAGTTTGAAGGTTGTTGCTGCTGCTGGAAAAAAATTCACCTTTACGTCTGAGGGGATTCGAGTGCGATGCAAATAAGTAATCAAGTATTTCAAATATTTTTTCATACGAAAAATACCAACGCCTACTGTTAGGCGTAAAGCAGAGGTAAAAGAGCCTGGGTAAAGAAATTCGCGCGAATGTGCATAATTATTAAAAAAAGAGAAAATTCTTTTTAAAATTAAATTCCTAGAATTTAAGGAAATTTAATGCCAGTATTTTCAAAGACACAAAGGGAATGTTTAAAAGAATTCATGCCTAAAACCAGGCTCTAGATTATCATGAATAAATATTTAATTATGTATAATTTAAATTACAGAAAAACATTGCCTACTTTTGGGCTGAAATACAGAATTATCTCTCTTATTCCAATAGTTAACACTTCATTTTCCTGCTAAAATTTATGTTTCTCAAAAATTTACCAGACATTTATATGCCTGCCTAATTTTAGGCAGCCAATTAAATAAAAAGAAAACAGGAATCCTTAAAAAAATTTCAATCACAATTTCAATGTTTTCATTTCCGCTCAATTTAATAACCACAAATAAATCACATCCCATCATTCATAACAGATTTGTTTATGCAAAAAACCTCGAAAATATTATTGAATAACGATGACAAACGACAAAACAACTGGCAACACAGAACCGAATTTGGTAAATAACTTGTCTAGTCTAGCCTAAGGGGCAAATTAATACCCACTCACATTTAAAGGCAGACTATTGCAAATTTCCGTTTCTGAAACAGGAAACTTGGTGGGACTACTGAACACGTACACGTACATGTATATGAAAAGCTAAAAGGAATAAAAGATGAAAACACATAAAAATACGTAAAGTATACTTTAAGGGATTTGTGAAAAAATAAAAATAAAGGGTTATAAAGTTTACGGTTTCAAATGTAAATAAAATGATAGGATTTCAAAGGAATTTCTATTTCATTATAATGTCTGGACAGGCTGCAGCAGTCAATCCTTTTAGGATAGTTTTCGAAACACTTCGAGGGCTTAAAAATCTAAGATACTTTAACTAAAGGTTGTAACAGATAAGGTCTCATCCTTAATTTAGCCTTTTAATATGATTCTTCATATGGCTTCGCACACATAGGGACTATCATCGGAAAGTAAATTTCTAACGAATTAGTCAAGGCCAGCATGGAGCTCCCAACACTCAACATGTCAAAGGTAATTTCATTCTTCCGATTACCTCAGTTAGACTAGATATTCTCCGTTCCTATTAGAGAAAGTCTCGACTTCCTCGGCAGCAGAAAAGTGCCTGCAATATTGTTTGATTCTTCTGGACTTGTATGAAAAAGAAGGGGACTAATTCCCTTCTGTCACTTAAAAGCAAAGACATCCGTCTCACAATTGAAGTTTTCACGGGCCACTGTCTTCTAGCAAGCATGCAGATATGGCTTGGCATTGCATTGAATGGCTTTTTCTGTCGTATGTGGAACTGGCTGGTTCTTGCCAGAAAGAAACGGAAATTCTTGACTGAACTGTACGACATAAATAATGCCGCAACGTCAAGATTTATTATTTGGTTTGGTTTGGTTTGGTTATTTAGGTTGGATGTCTTTAAGCAGCGCTTTATCTTCGAATTGGGTTTTAATTATGGCAACATAATGGGCCTTAGCGTTGGTTTAAATGGAATCTAATGGGTTTAGTATCTAGCCTCACCAAACCTACTCGTTGTTCGATTGTTAAACGATCCATATTCTAGTAACTGGTAACTAAACTTCTAAATAAATGAGACTTTAAACGAAAACATCTGTTAAATAACAGCCTTGCCAGATCGACAGTTTTGAAATCACTAAATGGCTAACCCGTTATTTAAAAATATCAACAGAAATTTAAAAATAAAGCACTTGTTTAAAATAAAATTGAAATAAAGTTTATATTATCTTTATTTGACACTCGCCTAAAAGTATACTTTATTTTTATTATTATTAATTTGCTAAAAATAAATTCAATACATTTGAAAGCTGTTCCCATAACCTTTTTATTTAATAATACCTAGTTTTGTAATGAATGCCCCTATCATATATGTACATATGTACATACACATCGTATACATATGATATAATAATTTTGTTGTAGCATACTTTTTGGCGGAACATAGATAAATATCTCAAATAATTTTTTTGTATACGAGTAAGTCTTAGTTAAATGTAATGAAATATACTAAAAAAGGCTTTTTTGTTTCCGTTTTTTCCAATTTTTTTAACGAAAGTAATGAAAACAAATGAGTTCAACGTAGCTAACGTGTAGCATACTTTCAGGCATTGCTATTTATATGTTCATTTCTTTTTTCTGTTGATTACATGGCCTTGCATAATTAGAGCAATATTTTTTCGTGTTTTATTTAGCAATTCTCTGTAGCAAATTGACAATATGATTTTTGTTGAAGCATGTCAATTTTTAATATCTACTTTTAGGCTGCAGTAAAAAAAATAACTAGAAAACTTATTATGTTTAATATAACAAAAAATGTATTTAAATTTTTTGTTATTTATTCTTAAAATAGATCAACAAAATCTGAAAAAATGTATCCTTCTATGTTGTCCAGGGGTGCAGATGTAGAAATTGAACCCTATTATTGTTTACCCGTGGGTGCTCAACATAACGGTGTTATATCTGCTCAAATGGCAGCCGCAGCGGCTGCAGCCAATGCCCAGGTTGCCGGCCAACAGCCCACTAATAATAGTTCGATAGCCTGGAGTCAACCCACCTCACCGACACCCATTAATAGAGGCTTTGGTGGACCCATGTCACCTACACATGCCAATACAATGCCCGGCATGCAGGTTGGAGCCACAGGCTCAACTGCCTCGCATCGGTTAACGTATCCTAAGAAGAATGATGAGGGTAAGTAATCGTTATTTCAGACTTTTTAATTTTAAAAAAATTATTTTTTGTTTAAAATTTTCTTTCCAATTTAGTTCATGGCAGCACTGCTTCCTTATTATCTGGAGGCAGTTCTTTATACGGCACGTCGGAGGAGAGACAGGCGCAGGAAATCAGACGTTTAAAACGTGAATTAATGGAAGCTAGAGAACAGGTGCTGAGCTTAAGCGGTCAATTATCAACCAATGTAAGTAGAAAACTTTGGTGTTTTAAAAGATTTTTTATGATTTACGAATATTGAAACAAAAGATGGCAGAATTTCCGAAAAATTTAAAAAGAAAAAAATTTGGAGAAAAAATGTTGCCTGGCATTTGAACCCTAGTTACTTAAATGCAAGATTAAAATAATGAAAAAATTAAAAAAAAAAAAAAAAACTATTTTCACTTGGGCTCGTCCGGGATTTGAACCCGGGACCTCCCGCACCCTAAGCGGAAATCATACCCCTAGACCAACGAGCCAGTTGCAAAAACGTTAACAACTAACAAACATAACAGGCAAGCACACAAACAAACAAACCAAATAAATAACAACACGTGTAAACAGAGAAAATCAAAAATAATCTCCTTCTCTCTCTCACTCAACAAAGTGTCGCACACATGCAGTATTGCCAGCTGCAAAGAAATATTATTTAAGAGTGTTTATTTTTAGCTACATGAGCAGACAGGGGTGTATAAAACAGTACGAAAACAAAGTAAATTACTTTGCTAAGCTGGATGTAATGATTTACTATTCAAAAGAAAAACTTTTTTGATTGATTTTAGAAAAAAAAAATTTTTTTTTTGGTTTTGTTTGTTAAAAAATTATTTTCAAAACTTATAGTCAGGGGTTCATTATTATTGTTGTTTTTTTTAGTTTTTGTTGTGTTTTTTTTTTTTTTTCTAAGGACTGCCATGTTGATGTTGTTGGCTTAGAGCCAAGTTTTATTTCTGTTGTGTTGTACTGTTGTTGTATAGAAAGTTTGTTTGAGCCATTATTTTTGAGGTTTACAGCAGCAGCAACATAATGTTGCATAATTTTTGTTGTTTGCCGGTATGAGTGGTATTGTTGGGTTTGGTTGCATGGTTAGTTCGAAATGAAATAGTTTTACAAGACACCACAAAAAAAAGGAAAGCCTTAAAAAGCAGAGCTGGAAGTATGCAATTCCTTACAAAATGTGTATAAAAAATTAAGGAAATTAACGCTTTAAAAACGAATTTTTTAATTTAATTTGTTTAAAAAATATTTAAATAATGAAACTGAAATTAAACTTTACGTTGAATCAAAACTAATTTCAATTCTTTAATCGAAAATTACACCGTTTCCCATCTTTTTGGCAATTTATGGATTCCGTCTCAAAAAAAACTTTCATCTTTTGAGGCCAAGAGTGAATAGAGAACTAGAATTTGATGACGTGCTCTAAAGTGAAGCATATTCCAGTGAGAACTTTTTAAAAATGTTAGATACAATTTACGAGGTCTAGACTATAAAGCATGTGAAGTACAACATTCCATCCACTGTTTCCTAAATAGTTTTTGACCGCCTCTGCAATATGTTAGAGAATGTTAAAATGATAAAAAGTTGCACCCTCGTATCCGGTTGCATATTCACGGCGATTTTCAGCCAATTTTTGCTTCACATACAAATTAATTAATGTCTGTTTAGGTCTCCAGCGATAGTTTGGCCTCATATTAGCAACTCATAATATTCTGATCCCATTAAATATAGAGCATTAGTATGGTATTGATAATCTACTTGCTCGTAAGTAATTCGTTGCAAACAGCAAACAGCATTTCTGATACACAGAATCGTCTTTGAACGTCTCTCGGCTTCATACATACATACATATATACATATTTGGTCATTACATCCCTTCAGTCAGGATTACGACCTAGTTTCTCACACCACTTATGTTGTGTTTGTTAATTTTATACATGAGTGGCGGGACCTACAGTTTAAAGACGACTCCGAACGACAGATTTTTGAGAAACTTTTCATGGCAATTTTATTTACTCTCAGAGTTTTTGCCAGAAATCTGCTGAGAGGAAGCCGCAGAAGAAATACTTTTTGTATTTTGTTTTGATGTCTGGCCCGGAATTTGAATCCTGGCTTTTCGTCTTATAAGCCAACACACTACCTACTAGACTACGACGACTTCTCGGCTTCAGTTTACCGAAATTTCTTGCTTATGAATCAATTCTGTTGCTTTTAAAAGCCTTGAAATGGTTGATTGAGTCATGGGTAATGCTTGTGCAAGCTCTTCTTGCTTTTGATTCAAATCTAGATCGCGTAATGTTGCCAATTTAGGGTTTTTCAAACTTTGTTCGTTGTACAGACTGCTCTTTGCCTTGGATGTCAAATATTGACGTTTTTAAAAGCGCAACTCACTCGATACACAATGTTTCTGATAGGGCGTGCTCACCATATAACTCCTCAAGCAAACTGTTTTTTTTTTTTTTTTTTTTTTTTTTTGAGAATTTGGAAATCCGGTTTATACCAAATTTAAGGCAGGTTTAAACTGACTTTAACTCAAGTTTAAATTTTAGATATTTAAATCAATTATTTTTTTATCACATTTTTGTTGCATTATTTCCAAATAACTGCCTGATCATCATCCTGGCCCTTTTTTTGTTTACTTAATGCCACATTAATGAATTGTCGTTAAGAAAAAGGGGGGCTTTAAAGATGGCTTAAGATTAATATGGCCTCCGATGAATTGCAAATATTTGGAAAAAAAAAACCTTTTAAAGCATGAAACAAAAATAAACATATTTCATGCTAATGCTGATGCTGGTGCTGCTGCATACGAGACAAATTATATATTTTGTCATGCAATTTTCAACACTGTCATAGACAAAGCAATAGAAATTATTTATGAAAACAAAAAACAAAAAATCATTTAAACAAAGGTTTAAACTAAAAAAAACTTCAAGGAAATCATTTTGTGAGGAAATTTTATCTTTTTTTTTAATGTGAAGTCTTAAGTGTTTGCTAAAGTAGGTTTAAATCTGGTTTTATTTTGAATTGAAAAATTGGGTCATTTATGGTGGTTTTAAAACCTCAACTATGTTGTCTATTATTTGATTACAATCGAATTATTTGATGTGACTTACAACAACTGCCTAAACACATCGTTGCATTGATTGTGAAAAGAAACAACATTTCTTAACAAGAATCCCATTTTTTTCTCTTTTTTTTTGTTTATGTTGCCAAGATTTATTTATTTTCCCAATACCATAATAATATTATGGTTACACACTCTCTAAAAGATAAGAAAGAAAAAACCTCCAACTTCCTTTAGATGGTTTCCCCTTCCAAAACAAATCTCAAAAACAGAAAAAACTTCAACCCAAAGCAACACTTTAAATGAAAAAAACCACTGCATGCTTGGATGCCATAAAAGTGTAAAATGCAGTAGAAAAATAGCAACAACAACAAAATAATATGCGTTGGCATTATAAGCATTTCATTTGCGCAAATATGTATTACAACGGGCCACCACCAACAACGTCATCATCCTCCATTGTCATCTCTGGCTGTTTCTCATAATGAGCATGAAAATTTCTTAGTGACCGCCAAATGCCAAATTGATGTTTTTAAGGAAAAGTGTTGCCAACACAATGAAACAAAATAACAGCATCCGTGTTTACTCCACCACCATCCATCAAGCAAGCAACAATGCGTCATTTTGCTCCACCGTTACGTCTGTCCTTCTGTCCGTCCATGTAACCACTATGTATACCTTTTTCATTCTCGATGGTACTTCAAATGAGAATGTGAACTGAAATTGTAGCAGAAACATTTTGTTGTTGTTGTTGTTTTAGTTTGTTGCAATGCAATATAGAAAAACTGCCGCCAGCTAATGGTTACTAAAATAACAGTAAAAATACTAGAGATGGAGAAATGACGTCTCTTAACGGTTTTACTATTTAAAGGGAATACTTTTAAGGATTTAAAAAAAATTTCAAATTTATGTTGAAACAGTTTATCCGTCAAATTACTGAAAACATGAGTAAAAGTAGGCTTAAACCTTGTTTAAAATACGATTCTAAACTGGTTGTAATGGCCTTTTAAGTACATAACTGTGTGAGATATCATCGAAATTTTTTATTCGTTCGAAGGACCTATTTATGCCACTAGGTGTGGAATACAAAATCGTTCAAATGTCCGCCAGGGCTAGTCTAGATGAAGTGCATCCGAAATGTTCAATTTTCAATGGCTTTAGCTTATAAATCAGACCGAATTTGAACGATGGCGTGAGTTATGTTGACTGTAGAGGACCATTCTGGTCTGAAGGACCAATTTAAGCCATTAGGTGTGGGATATAACATCGTTCAAATGTCCGCCCGGGCAAGTCTGGGAGAAGCACAACCGAAATGTTTAATTTTCTATTACTCTGGCTCATCAATCAGGCTGAATTAGATCGATGTCATGAGTTATGTTGGCTTCGGAGGACCATTCTGGTCTGAAGGACCAATTTAAGCCATTAGGTGTGGGATATAACATCGTACAAAATGTTCGCCCTGGCTAGTCTAAGTGAAGGGCATCCGAAATGTTCAATTTTCCATGGCTTTGGCTTATAAATCAGACCGAATTTGAACGATGGCGTGAGTTATGTTGCCTGTAGAGGACAATTCTGGTCTGAAGGACCAATTTAAGCCATTAGGTGTGGGATATAACATCGTACAAAATGTTCGCCCTGGCTAGTCTAGGTGAAGGGCATCCGAAATGTTCAATTCTGCATGACCTTGACTCATAAATCAGCCTGAATTTGAAAGATGGCGTGAATTATGTTGATTTTAGAGGACCATTCTGGTCTGAAGGACCAATTTATGTCATTAGGTGTGGGATATAACATCGTACAAAATGTTCGCCAGGGCTAGTCTAGGTGAAGTACATCCGAAATGTTTAATTTTCTATGACTCTGGCTCATCTACCAGGCTGAATTAATTCGATGTCATGGGTTATGTTGGCTTCGAAGTACCATTGTGGTTTGTGGCGCATTCGCATACACTTGCAACTTAAGAAAACCCCATAAGAAAAAGTCGAACTGAGTCAAATCTCACGATTTCGGTGAGCAGTTTTGCATCACTACCACGTGAGATTACTATGCCGTCAAATCTCTCGTGCAGGATATCTAATAAGGCATGCTCTGTATGGAACGTAGCACTGTCCTGTTCCTATCACATATTGTTGATATCGAGATCATCCAATTCAGGCCACAAGATGTTGGTAATCATTTATCTGTAGAGCTCGCCATTGACAGTTTTACAAGCCTGGCCAATGTCAGCTAAAAGTCCATGCCAAATACTGACTATTTTAGGATTCATTATACGCTCTTGGATCTTTTGTAGATGGGTGTGGTCCCAAATTCAAAACTTTTTGGTTTGTTCACGTACCCGTTCACTCAGAAATGGACCTCCTCGCTCCTATCACGATCTCGTGAGGCACAATAACCATTTTGTTGAAACAATTTTATTATTTTTCACGTGTTAATATGCCATACCCATAGGAATGTAACGAATTTGACAGATGTTATCAATTGTCAAAGTTCGGAAGCTCCTTATGGAAGACTTACTTACATAATTGGTGATTAGAAGCCTTTAGTTAGGATTACAACCTAGCTACACACACCACACATGTCGTGTGTATTAATTTTATCCAGGGAATTTTATCAAGGGACCTACAGTTTAGAATCGACTTCGAACGACAGATTTTTGAGAAACTTTTTGTCGTCATTTTCTAACTCTCGGAATTTTTGCCAGAAGACCCCAGAGTAGACCCATGTTTAAACCAAACTTATCCCAAATTTAAGTCTAGATAGAGGCTTTAATTTCAAACAAATAATTTTCTTAATTCTTTTTAATAAATTTTTGTGATGAATGTGGTGGCATTCAACCAATAAGGCCAAACTAGTAAACTACTGATGCTGCTGCAACAGTTTTTTTTCTTTCATTTTATTTGTTGCCTTCATTTCATTGCACAAACATGTCTCGCGGTGTCAGTTATAGTCAGGCATTCACTGAGTGAGGAGTGAGTGAGTGAGTGAGAATTAAGGAAAATATTTAATGAGATTGTTGTGGGCAGTAGTAGTAGCTGAAGCTGTTCCTGTATTGTACGTACAATAATCAACATGGCTTGACAAGCCAACCCAAAATGGGTGTACAGCTCTCTAGCTGCAAAACCCGCTCAAGTATGTGGCAGCAGAAAAATATTTTATGAGCTCATGTTCAAAGAAATGAAATGAAATGCAATGCATTGCAATGAAATAAAATGTTGTTGCAACATGAAAAAAAAGAAATATTTTCACCAAATAAATTACAACAAAAATGACTCGGTTTTCATCAAGTTTAACTAAAATGGACAGTTTAAAAGATCTGTCAAACATGTACTTGAACAGCACAGAAAAATGTTGCTGGTAAATTTTTTCCATTTTTTTTCTGTTTTGTTTTCATTTTTAATTTTCTTGTCATTTTCAAAAAAAAAAAAAAATAGAAAAATAAATAAAGAAATTAACTGACATGTTTACATTATGGCAGCAAAAACAAAGCACAGGGCAATATTTGTTTAAATAACCTACATCAACATTGTATATCAACATAATTGTTATTCTATCTCTCTCTCTCTCTCTTTCTCTCAGTCTGTATCACTATTTATGGTTTTTATTTTCGCTTCATTTAAGACGCGTGTGGTTATTGGATTTGTTTTTCTCTTAGTCTATGAACAGCTAACATATGAAGTTTGTTCAGTATTTGGCATGTTATCTTGAAATGATCTCAGCTTAATTGGCCATTTAAAATGTTGCTGTATTGTAGTGACCCTTGAGAACAAATTGAAGCACACTAGTGAATGGTGGATTATATAAAATTTTTTTGATTTTATTAAACAAACATATTAAATGATTAAGAGGGAGTGATAAGATTTAAACTGGAAATAAAAAAATATGGAAATATGTACATAACGGAAGTAATTTAAAGTTTTGAAATAATGTTGCTTAAACATTAATTAAAAGAAATTAGAAATATTTATTTTTCTGAAGAAAAACACTTAAAAAATGGTATTAATCTTTAGCAACATTGTTGCTGAGGAAAAAAATGTTTCGCAACATAATAAAAATATTTATAAAATTTCAATTTCAATTGAATTTAATTTTTTAAAAAGGTTTTTAAAATTAAAAGAAAATTATAAGACTTAAAAATCAAATGTTTAGCTACAAACAGTCAACAACTTTTTATACCTAAGAAACATAATGCTAAGCATTATTCATTTCATAAAGTAATCATTGCGGCAACATTTGAAATCTTTTAAGAAACATTTAAACGTCTTGGCAGCTAATGTTTAGCAACATATTTCGTAATTTAGTACTCAAATGTTGCTCAACATTTTTTAAACATTTATAATAGAAATCATAAAAAGGATATAAATTTTAGCTGCCTTGTAGCAACATTATTGCTATTGGCAGCTAATGTTTGGAAATATTTTTCGTAATTTTTTACTCAAATGTTGCCCAACTCTTTTTAAACATTTAATAAAAATCATAAAAAGTATATAACTTTGAGCTGCTTTGTAGCAACATTATTGCTATTGGCAGCTAATGTTTGGCAACATTTTTCGTAATTTTTTACTCAAATGTTGCTCAACATTTTTTAAACATTTAATAAAAATCATAAAAAGGATATAACTTCCTAGCAACATTATTGCGTTAGGTTAGGTGACAGATCCGTCTTGAAGGCTAAGGTCCCAGTTAGACCCATTATCATTCCACAAATCAATATCAAACCGAGAAATCAAAAGCAGTCCTTATAGGAAACCTCAACTACCCAAATTTCTTAAAATTAAAAAGAAAAAATGTTTAGAAACATTGTAGCTAAGATTATAAAAATGTTGCAGCATTCCTGAACGATAAAAATGATTGTTATTATCAATTAAAAGACAGGTTTAAACAGAACTTAAAGGTCCATTATCATTCCACAAATCAATATCAAATCCATCAATCAAAAACGGTCCCCATAGGAAACCTCAACTACTCAAATTTTTTAAAATTAAAAAGAAAAAATGTTTAGAAACATTGTTGCTAAGATTATAAAAATGTTGCAGCATTCCTGAAACTAAAAATGATTGTTATTATCAATTAAAAGCCAGGTTTAAACAGTACTTGTTTGGAATAAAATAAATAGAGAGTGGTTAGCCGTAATCTAGTAGGTAGTGCGTTGGCGTATTACACGTCAGGCCTCGGTTCAAACCCCAGGTCAGACATAAAAACGAAAATATGAGAGAATATTTCTTTGGCCACTTCCTCCCAGCAGATATATGGCAAAAACTCTGAGAATAAATAAATTTGCCATGAAAAGTTTGTCAAAAATCTATCACTCGGATTTTAAACTGTAGGTTCCGCCTCTCATGTGCAAAAATTTATACACACAACATAAGTGGTGTGAGAAGATAGGTTGTAATCCTCACTAAAGGATTGTAATGACCAATTACATATGTATGTATGTGGTTAGCAACATTCTTGGATATGTCGCAAGTTGCTAGTTTATTCATTTAGCAACAATTTTGCTGATTATTTTGATTTTTTTACACAATATTTTCCGAATTCTCAAGGAACTCTTTAAATTTAAATTTCTTGGTATTGTTGAAATCTTTTAAGGTGACCCCTGGTGACCTTTTTTTTGCTTAGTCCACAAAATCAAATTCCTAAGAATTAAGAATGCTTAATTATATCACAATAACATAGAAAATGTTGATACAAACTTTCCCAAAACTTTTTTATTTTTAATATGAAAACAAAGTTTAAATTTGTGTCTTTTTTGAAGTTTGATTCCTTTGCTAGTTGTTGTTGTTGTTGTTGTTAAATTGTTATCAACTGAGACTATTAAAAATAAATGTACAAATTGTTATACTTTTTGGGGAAAAGTTTATCACACTGTTACCAGAAATTTTTTTAATTTTTTTTTACTCTTTACAGACCAGACCTTTTCATTATAAAAAAATCAAGACTCATAATAAAAGTTTTTAAAGTTACTTTTTCTTTTTTCTTTTTCTTCCACAAAAAAAGAAAGTAAATGCAATTTCTATTAGGAAATATTTAAAGAAAATTTTGTTGGCATGACAAATTAAAAAATGTAAAAATTTATAGTAGTTTTCGTAATCAAATTTGTGGGAAAATTAAAATTGGTTATAAAAGTTGGCTTTAAGAATTTAATTATTTTGTAATGAAAATTTCTTTAAATTTAAAGATTTAGCAATTTTTTTTCTTTTTGAGCAACAAATGTTTATAAACATTTTTATAACATTTCATTTGTTCAAAAATTTTATATATTTTATATTCAAAATGTTGCTCAACAAATGTTGCTAAGAAATGTTTCTAAACATTTGTTGCTAAATCTTCTTTTTTCTTATATTTTTAACGTATTTAATCTAAAATTAATTACAATTTATTTGCCACTCAATTACGTAAATGGTCATTTACACCAACATTATGTGGCAGTGGTTGCACATTGACAGTGACTTTTAAGTGACACTCAACTCATAATCGACAACATTTTGTGTTGATATTAAAACTAATGAAATAATCACAACTCAAACTCAAATACACACCACAAAATCAAATCGAAAATGGAAAAAAATTAAATTTACAACTAAAAATTACGATTTATTTTGTGAACACGTAAGCACTTGTGTGCGTTCAACATTAAAATGACAGTTAATAACCCCTCCTGTCAAGTACATACATAATCAAACAATAAATGAGAAAATCTACTTAAAAAACTATTTTAACATTGCTTTGGTTTGATTTTGAACGTCTAGTGCAATTAAGCAAGTACTTGGTAAACAAGTGTACGTAGTACGTAGCATTCTAACCTTGCAACACTTGCTTTTCTCTCTCTCTCTCTCTCTTCTTTTTGGTTTCTTTCTTTTATATTCCATTTGTATGGAAGAAAAAAAGACTAAATAAACACAGCTAAAGTAAATAAATCTGTAGTAATATGGTTTATTTTTTAAACAAATATCGGGCCACGACATAGTATACATATGTGCCTGCGTTTTGTAGATACAACCCATTTACATGTTTATAGAGACTTCCATACAAAATTTTTTTAAATCGAATTTTTTTTCTTGTAAGAAAACTGTGTGTCAATATTTGAATTTTTAATTATAGAACCTTATTTTTCTAGTTCAAATGTAATATTACATGTTGTTGCCATTACATCACATATAAAATTGATTTTATTTTTCGTTATCAATAGAAAGAAATCAAAAAAAAGATCCAAATATTCAAGGTAAAATTTGTTTTTTCTTACAAAAAAATATATAAACAAGTGTAATAAAAATTTTAAATTCGAAAATGTTGTTTTTAATAATTTTTTTTTTTTAATTTTGTAAAAAAATGTTGTGCAACAATGTTCTTAAACAAATGTTGCTCTACATTTGTGGCTAAAAATCAAAAATTATTCGCCAGGGCGAGTTGGTAGAAGCAGAGACTAAAGTAGAACTTTTCTCTCGAATGGTCTCAAGGCTACTACATCGGTAGGTAGCAGCGTCTATGCTTCTATGCCATAGATAAACACAGCGAAGTTGAGCAACTTGTAGAGCATTAGTTTCGTCGCGTGAGAGAAGCTTGAAGTCCTAAAAACGAAATAAACAAAGTTTAGAAATAAACGAAATTTAAAGACACCAAATGAGAAGTTTAGCAACATTTTATACATAGAGCGTGTTGCCAATCCTTCTTTGAAACTAAAAACAATAAAGCATATGTATGTGTGTACTTCCAACCATGAAGTGACCAAAGATAATGACCGTTAGAAGTCTAATCGCTTTGGTGCTTGAATATTTGAGATGAGATGTTTTAGAATTATGGTGTGAATTAAGGAAATAAACCGTTATATTAAGTGTAGGGTACACTGTATTTGAAGCAGTCAAATAAGGATCCGTAGAAAAGATTGGAGTCGCCGTGGTCTAGTAGGAGTTTGTTGGCTTATTAGACGTGAGGCCTCGGTTCAAACCCCAGCCCAGGCATCTCCAACTGAACGAAAATGAAAAATATTTCTCCGGCGATATCCTCTCAGCAGATTTCCGGCAAAAACTCTGAGAATAAATAAAATTGCCATGAAATGTTTCTCAAAAATTTGTCGTTCGGAGTCGACTTTAAACTGTATGTGGGACTTACTTACTTACTCATGTTTAAAAATTAACATACACAACACAAGTGGTGTGAGAAACTAGGTCGTAATCCTGACTAAAGAGTTATAATAACCAATTATGTATATGAGAAAGGCCTCTGCGACACCCTTGCTTGATCTCCGCACTGAAATCAGTTTTTCTGGTAACAGCAGAGTCAAGACAAACAATTTTACTCACCTGTAATCTGGGACCCGATACCCCACATTTCTCTACTTGTCAACAACATATACTTAGATTTGTTCTCCTATACTGTCAGACCCGTCTTGATAGACACCCGTTCAATAGCGTTAAAGGCAGCAGTGTTATCTCGCTTGTTATGCCAAAGCAGCTGTTCACTTGTGTGGAAAATAATGCCATTGCGATGCACTCCCGACATTCCGTTGTCGAACACTCTCCTTGAGGAAGTTGAAGACGAAGCATGATAGGGAAACGCCTCGTCTGAAACTTCGTACGGTAGCAAAAATGTCGTTGCTCAGCATCATTCTGCACAGCGTTATCAGGAATTCCGAGCTCAGGCATTGCAGCAAAAATACGATTCATATCGAATGCTATCGACGGTTGCCTTATAATCCACAAAAAGGTGGAGTATCTCGCTTACGGCAGGGATTTGATGTAATGTGATGGCCTGGTGGATGGTGAACTTACCAATTCTAAAAGCACACTATTAAGATCCAATCAGTGTTTTCACGACTAGCTTCAATCGTTCACACAATATACTCATAAGAACCCTATATGTGACACGAAGTATGCTTATTACCCCTCTTGTTCTCGCATATTATAAGGTCGCGCTTTTTCTAGAAATGACAAAGGACACTGACAATGAGTCCGATTGTTGGGTATACTTTCCCATAGCTCTCTATTATAAATATGCACCGGGTTGCCTCTGGTGTCCAAAAAACTTCAGCGGGCAGACCATCAGAGCCTGCAGTTTTATTATTCTTAAATTGCAAAATCGCCTCCCCTCTCCTTTGAGCTCTTCATGGCTTTATTCGGAATCTGTAATCCATCATTATCGATTGGGTTCGCTACATGATCTCTAATAGCGGAGTTGTTGTCATCATAGCCTCGTAGTAGGGTAAAGAAGTGTTGCCTCCATTTCAGCAACATGTTGCTCCCATTTTAAGCAGTCTCGTTTAACAGTTATATGTATATAACTTAACTTAAATTTGAAAATAAGATGTTATTTATATAAAATGCAAATGTATGGTTACATTAAAGCAACATATCAGAAATATGTTGCAGCAACATGTTGCTGACAACACAATTTTTTTTATTTCACAAAATTGCTCAAAAAATTTAACTTATGTTAACAAATATTTTTATATAACTTCTCATTGCACTGTCAACATGTTGCTGCAACATTTATTATGGATAGAAAATCGTTACAATAACTTTTTAAATTTTTAAAACTATTTTATTGATTTTTTTCGTATCTTTTTTTCTTTTCAGGTAAGTTTTCTATTCAATCTTTCAATCTTCTTTTGTGGTATGTAAACATTATTTATTATCTATTGAAAAATCTATACAATTACTCCCATAATGTAAAAAAATAGCAGAAAACAAGAAATAGAAAAAATTCGCATCTCTTCGTATCCAATGAAAATCTATACAATAAACGTAAATAAATCATAATAACAGGGCATTAACTCCATGAGAGATGGCGCCAAGGATATGGACAGAAAAATAAAAACAAAAACAACAAAAAACAGATAAAAACTGTATAAAAAGCTTTGTAACCTTATAAGCCAGTAATGATAGACTTTTTGATTATCAAGGATTTACTGGCAACAGCTTAAATTTTGTTACTTAGTTTGGAGTATTTTTAAGAAAATGGCGGAGTTTAGTGACTGTCAAGGTTCAGAATTGATTTTTTTTTTGTTTTTTGTTTTTGGATTATTGCTCAACTAATCCAATGACTTTTTGGCTTTTGAATAAGAAAAAAGATCATGTTTTTTCCTTTATTTCTTTCAATTATTGTTTGTTTGAAAGAATTTTTTTTAAGGCGCCTAAAAGTCTGCAACTGTAGACAGACACATATAAAACAAAGCAAGCTCCTTAACATATACACCATGTAGAAAGAATTTTCTTTCACTCTCCTATTTGTTTAAAGTTAAGGAAAATTATCATTTTGCAAATCATAAAATATCTGTCAAATGTTTTTTTTTAAATATTTTTTTCTATTAAAATCACAACAACAACAATCATAACAAATTAGATTGATAGTGATGCCACATGTGTATTTTCCAATGTGAGTAAGCATCATCACATTATTGTATATCACAGGAGTTTGGTTGAAAAAAAGTGTTTCAACAGACAGATTTTTTCCACTTCTTTTTGCTGCTGCTGCTGCTGTACAGAGTTTAAATGTCGTTACATAAATGGCGCCATACAGGCGCCAATAGTTTTGGCAAATAGACTAAATGTAGATATAAAGAAAGGCGAGCGTATGACAAAATACAAACAACAAGAAAAACAAATAAAAGTTACTGACTTTTCAGGATATATTCATTTGCTGCTGGGAAGCCGAAGGTTTCTGCGCTGGGCTTTCCTCAATGTTTCAGTTCCGTAGTGACTTTTGACGCGTTAAGGTTAAACGAAAACAATAATAATAGAAAAAAAGGAGTACAAAGAGACCGCATAAAATAGTGGCTATTATTTAAATAAATTAAAAATAATTACCAAACAAGGACTCTTGGCGAAGACAAATTGTGTTAAAAAAAATATTTTTTTTTTTTTTTTTTTGGAAAGAAGTGAGTCTTAGTAAAAACATGATTGTGTGTAAAGAAAATTTTTGCCAGTATATTCAAAAAATTTACCAAAATCTTAAAAAATAGTGGAACAATAGAAATTTAAAGGAAAAAATTAAAAAATAATTCTGCAACATATAAAAAGTTGTGAAACATTTCTATGTAAACATGTTGACAAAACGATAGCCAAATATTTTAAAAAGAAAACTTTAATATAAAGTAATTAACAAAACCAGAGTTCTAAAATTTAAAAAATTTATGGTAAAACTGGAAGAAGACTGTAAAATGTATGACATGCTATGTGCTGTAATATACATGCTTCCAAAAGTTCTTAAAAACTAAAATAAAATAAAATGCATTTTTAAAATTTATGACAAAAATAATAAAATAAAAACCTTTAGCAGTCTTCTATACATTTTAGAGAGGCTTGCCGCAGTTCTCAGAAATAACAAAAGAAAATAAGCGAAATTAAGAACAAGTTTGAAAGCATTTCTTTAAGAAAGATGAATTTAAAATATTGCCAGGAATCTCTTGCCAAACTTTAAAAATGAAGAAAAATTGTATAAAAAGGTTTGGCAACATTTAATATATTTTCCAGAAAATTTGAAAGCATTTACTTAAAAAAGATAAACCTGAGTAACGTGTGAAATATTGCCGCGAAAACTGTTTACAAAATTAAAAAAAAAAATAATAATGAAAAAAAAGTTAAAAAAAATTGTATATGTTGCTAGACATAATCATGTTGCTTGAAGTCCTAAAAACGAAAAAACAAACAAAGTTTACAAATAAACGAAGTTTTAAAGAAATCAAATGAAAAGTTTAGCAACATTTTATATGTTGCAGAAAAACATGTTGCCAGTTATTCATCGAAACTAAAAACAATAAAAAGTTTCGAAACAATTCCTAAGGAAATAAAAAATAAAAGTTTAGCAACATTTGAAAATTTATTTGTTAGGACATACATAACATAGAAACGACTTGGCAACATGTATGTTTGTTAATTTGTTTTACAGTTTTCACTGTGTACCTGGGATCAAAGGCTTTGTTTGGAGGACGTCTTACATACGTTTTTCCATCAGATTGGGGCAAATTAAACTTAGATTCGTCACTCCAGAGAACTCTGTTTCAGAAACATTGTTTCTAAAAATAAGGCCACCACTTGTGTACTTCCAACCATGGAGTGGCCTTCTTCTGCAAAATTTAATTAATTTCATGTTCTTTGCATTGGCAAAAAAAGAGAAGAAGGTCCATACGATCCATATTCTTAAATAGCAAACATTTTGCAAAATTAATATTGAAGAGCTGTGAGTATTGTTTGGACGCCAGGTTGGAATTCATTTATTTGATAATCTGATTACTTTCAAAACATTTTAATGCTCTAAAGTACAGCATAATTGTATTTGAAGCACTCATACTTACTGTTATTTTTCTGTGAGTGTTCCAACTTCCATGTTACAACATGTTGCTAAACATGTTTGCTCTTTTATATACGAATTCAATGCAACTCTCCCCATTTAATTTAAGTTTCTCTGTTTACATTTGTTAAAAAAAATTTTAGTACTTGTTTATACTCGTGCTCTATGTTCCAAAAACACACTTACTCTCTCTCTCGCTCTCTCTTGCTCTCTGTTTGTGTTTTAAAAGATCACCACTTTGTTTAGGAGAGGTTTGTTTGTGTTTATTATTGTTCCGCCGTGTTAGGTTAGTTAGTTCGTTCTAAACACTTGCGCGCGTTGGTTTCGGGTAACGGAAAAAGTGTTTGAAAAATTTTAAGATTTTTTCCAACGAACGTATTGTAATAAAATAAAATAGCTTAACAGATCGTGCATAATAAATAAAAAGAAAATACATACGTTTAAAAAGCAATAATTTATTGTATTTGTAAGTTTTTGGCGCTTCGCATTTAATTAAAAACAAGTGTTTATTTTACGAATTGCCAGAGCCTGACTAGGCGGTCTCTAAATCATAATGTATGAATTAAAATTTAATGTTTCAACCAAAAACCAGATTGAGTGTATAATAAATAAATAAAAAAATAGATATAAAATATCATTTATAAATGGTTTAGAAAAAAATAAAATAGAAAAATAATAATAAATAATTAATGGCAAATAAATGTTAGAAAAAATATATAAAAATTTGAAAACAAAAGAAACCTGCCTTAGAAATAAAAAAAATATAAACGAAATAAACCGGTTAAAAGAAAAAGATTAAAAAAAAAATAAATAAATAACGAAAGATTAAATATTTAAAGAATTTAAAAAAAATAAGCAATAAATAATTTTACTTTAAAAAAAAGAAAAAAAATAAATTTAAAAAAAATTAAAAATTAAATTTAATTTGGTTTTTATAAATAAAAAAAACGAATAATAATAATAATTTAAATATTAAGCAACAATGACGTACAATGAGTCTTATCATTCGTTGAGTGTACTGGCGTACAATCTTATCAAATAAATGAATGGCGGTATCAAAGTATTACGCAAAGATAGGGTTTCACAAAAAAAAAAAAAACAAAATTCTTATCAGATGGAATTACTGGAACCAGAAATAATCAAATAAAAAAATAATAAAAAAAAATTAAAAACAAAAAATATAAAAATAGAACCAAGGGAATCATTATTAAGCACTTTGATTGCGGAATAAATTACAAAAGAAAAATAAATTACAAGTGTTTACTAATTTTTTTAATATTAACATTAGAAATGATCAAAAAGTAATGTTTTTCAATTGATTAAATTAAAGTTAAAAAAGTGGTTACTCGGTAACCATTTTCAAAGTATCATAATTTTGGAAAATATGATCATTATTATGCGTTAGAGAGTAAACAAACAAAAACCCGAATAAAAACAATTTTTAAATTAAATATGTTCCGTTAGTAACCGTTTACTTACTTACTTAATTGGTCATTACAACCCTTCAAGTCAGGATTGCAACCTAACCTCTCACATAACTTGTGTGATGTGTTAGTTAATTCTATACATGAGTGGCGGAACCTTTAGGTTAAAGTCGACTCCAAACGATAGATTTTCACCACAATTCTAAGAGTTTTGGCAGAAATCTACTAACAGAACATTGCCGCAGAAATATTTCTTTACATTCCTTTTTGTTTGAGATGTCTGATCTGGGTTTGAAGCACGGCTTCACGTCTAATAAGCCAAACACACTAACTACTACACTACGGCAATGTCGTTACACGGTTATTTATTAAATGTTTCTCTTATAAATTCTTGAATATTTCCTTAAACTGTAACCGATTTTCCAGCATATGCTCCAAAAAAGCATTGCCCTTATAAACTAACCGGTTACTCGTTACAAACTACTGATTTCCTAACATAACTTTTTTTAAATAAGCATCCATTAATGAATTTTAAGCTTTTATTGCAACGATTACCTGATAACCATATGATATAAAATGGTTAAAATGTGAATATTTTGGGATATTGTCGAAATGTTTATCTTAACTGCCTTAAATTCACAAAAATCTTTCGATAACTAAGACATTTTGAAACGAGTACCCAGTAACCATATGATATAAAATAGCTAAACTATGGATATTTCGACATATTATTGAAATGTTTATTTTAACTGCTTGATTTTCAAGAAAATTTTTGAAAATTAACATTTTTTGAAACGAGTACCCGGTAACCATTTGGAACAAAATGCCTGAAATATGGAATATTTTGTGTTATTACTGAAATATTCATTTTAACGGCCTTAAATTCATTTAAATTCTCTAATTTATTGACATTTTTGAAACGAGTACCCGGTAACCATTTGAGAAAAATAAGACCTGAAGAAATAAATTTTAAAATTAAAAAATCTCTGTTTTTTCGTTATCTTTCAAAGTGTTACTTGCCTTTTTAATTTATGGTGAATATTTCGGAATATTGTTTAAGTGTTTATCTTAACTGCCTTAAATTCAGAGAAATCTTTCGGTAACTAAGACATTTTGAAATGAGTACCCAGTAATCATATGATATAAAACAGCTAAACTGTGTATATTTCGACATATTGTTGAAATGTTTATTTTAACTGCTTGATTTTCAGGAATTTTTTTTCGAAAATTAACATTTTTTGAAACGAGTACCCGGTAACCATTTTGAACAAAATGCATAAAATATGGAATATTTTGTGTTATTACTTAAATATTCATTTTAACGGTTTTAAATTCAATGACAATTTTTCATTTATTGACATTTCTGAAACGGGTACCCGGTAACCATTTGAGAAAAATAAAGCCCGAATAAATAAATTTAAAAATAAAAAAATTTCTGGTTTTTCGTTATCTTCCAAAGTGTTAGTTGCCTTTTTAATTTATGGTGAATATTTCGCAATATTGCTTATGTGTTTATCTTAAATGCTGGATTTTCAGAAAAATATTTCTATAACTAAGATATTTTAAAACAAGTACCCAGTAACCATATAATATAAAACAGCTAAACTATGAATATTTCGACATATTGTTGAAATGTTTATTTTAAATGCTTCATTTTCAGGAAATTTTTTTCGAAAATTAACATTTTTGAAACGAGTACCCGGTAACCATTTGGAACAAAATGCCTGAAATATTAAATATTTTGTGTTATTACTTAAATATTCATTTCAACGGCTTTAAATTCAATGAAAATTCTTTCATTTATTGACATATTTGAAATGGGTACCCGGTAACCATTTGAGAAAAATAAGGCCTGAAGAAATAAATTTTAAAATTAAAAAATTTCTGTTTTTTCGTTATCTTTCGAAGTGTTACTTGCCTTTCTCTGCTCTTATTTATTTTCATTTTTTTTCACAAATTTTATTTAATTTATGGCAACTTATATGTACGTTGCATTTCTTAACCCGCAGAATATTGTATCTCTGTCGGCTTCGAAAATTTGTAACAGGCTTGATTTTAATCAAAATAATCACAAAAATTAAACCTAAAAAAACTCTATTTTCACCCACTATGGAAACAAAAACAAAAAACATTTTTTTTATTAAAATCATGGTACATTGTCTGTTACCATTGAACCAATAAATTACACCCAAAGAAAATAATCAATCGACAGCCGAAAGTAGATAAATTACCCAAGGGGTCCATTGAAAAGCCTTGCATTGAAATAAAAGAAATTTACACCCTCGTTAAGTAGGATTTAATGCCTTTATTAGCACGAATTATAACGAATTTAATCGTTACCCTATCTTAATCGTATAAAAGTAAGCGTTACCAACTGTTTGCTTGAACTAAATATACCTCTTGCAGCCCCTATAAATTTCAAATGAAAGGAGGTTGTTTTCTGTTTTTTTTTGTCACAAAATGAAAATTTGTTATAAATTAGTTGCCACATTATCTTGCAACATATATACATACAATACGACAACAATGGTGCACACACACTAACACCCAATCTAGATAGATATACGAGACAGACAATACATGCAGCTCATGAAACATTTCTTGTATAGTAAAATGAAGTGAAGTGAAGCTCTCACATTTTATTTCTTCTTTTTTTATTGATACGGGGCATTTATTGTCGTAAATTATGTACTCTTTCTGTAGCTTCCTCCCTTTCTCCTGGCCTTAGGCAACAGATGCCACCACCACCGCCGCCACCTTTATATCTCTATATAGACTGTGTTAATTTTTCATTTTGCATGTGGCTGGCATACATTTCATGTGTGCATTTTGTAGGCTTTTAAAATGAATTTTTTTTTTGGAAATTTTGCAAATAAAAAGAGAATTTGCTTGCGCCTTAACAAATATGTGTCAAATGCATTATGGCTGCCTGCCTATGGGTAACCATTTAAAACAAGCCACTGCATGGTTGATTTCTTTCCACGATAAATGCCTTCAATTTTGTATTGTTTTTGAGGCTGTAAATTTGTTTCGTTTATTTAGATTTTCTTTAAAAAAGAGAAATAATGGAAATAAATTGATTTGAAATTTCATTTCAATGGCTTTTAAAATGCCAAATAAAGTTTCACTCTGCACACAGAAATTACAACAATTTGTATGAAAAATTGTTTAAAAAAAAAATTTTTTTTAATTTAAAAATTGTCCTGCATGCATCACTATCTACTACAACAATACAATTCAGATGGAATGTCCTGTGATTACGGTCATTACTTTAATCAAATCGCCTTTGTTCTATCTTAAAACAATCATGGTTTTCTCCTTATCGGCATCGTTCCAATGAATTTAAAATTTAAAAATAATTTCTCCTACTTTGTCATCATTATTCCATACTAGACGACGAAAAGTATTTTCAATTTGGTCATTAAATCACTGCGATCGCTTGCTAATTTTCGATTACTCCTGGATGACTAAGTACCCGTATAATGTGTAACATAACATGCCTGGCATAATTGCTGAAAAACTTCGTGTGATCGCTTCCTCATTTTCGATTACTCCTGGATGACTAAGTACCCATATAGGCTGCCTTCCAAAATGTTAGTTGCTTTGTGTTTGAACAAAGTGTAGTGTTTCATAAAGCCGCTGTACAAAGTGTTTACAATGTATACTATTTCAAAACGTCGTCAATGTGTACTATTAACGCAGTCAAAAAGCAATCAGGCATGGGACTTATAGTTGATGCATTGTTTGGTTACTTTGTATATCTACATAGTTTATATACAGTAGTAGAACTGCATACAAACTTTGTATTGATACATTTTGGAAGGCAGCCATAATGTGTAACATGACATGCCTGGCATAATTGCTGAAAGTCTTCTTGAATTTTTTGACAATTCTTGACCCCGTATCTTACTTACATAATTTGCTAATGCAACACTTTATTATGGATTACAAAACAGCTTCTCACACCACCCATGCAGCGTATGTGTTAGATTTACCCATGAGCCCATAAACCTACAGTTTAATATCGCCTGAGACCGATAGATTTTGAAAAAAAATTTTGGAGAAGTTTTTACCAAAAGAAAGCTGAGAAGAAGCCGCCGAAAGAAATATAATTTTTGTATATTTTGTTTTGTTCTGAGCTGGGATTCGAACCATGGACTCATGTCTAATAAGCTAACACACTATCTACTAGACTATGGCGGCTTGATTCCATAAATCTGCTTGTTATTGCCGAAATTGTCATTTCGACAACAGGGGCATAGAAAATCATCCTCTGTTTCCTCTGATTCCGCTCACAGCGTACAGAAATCTATGATATCCCTATTGCACTGGCTGGTCATGCGTTTAGTACTCCTATAATAACCCTCATCATCCCGATTTGTCAGGCTTATGAAAAGTTTCATTGGCCACAAGGCTCACAAAAGCCTACATTCCGTTCCCTGCGGGGTTAATCAGAGAATCAAACTTTTTCTGAATAATCCTAAAAACCCAATGATACTCTCATTGACTTTTCGTCTATTGTAGCCCTCAAAGCTGAATCTGATCTTGACAATTCATCAACAAATTCGTTGACAATAACGCCACAATGAACAGGGACCCAGCATAAATCATTCTGCTATTCTGTCATAAGATCGCTTAGCAGCTTTCTACACTCTTAGATCAGATCTAATAAAAATCAAATCCCCTCAAAGCTCACAGAGTGGCCTTTAGAGGGCCTATTTATTGTATAACCTTTTCTGCTGAACCATAATTATGAAAAATAGAATAACCTTATGATGCGGGCTTCTTGGGGACGATTGCTGTAGACTGTCTAATGGTGAAGGTATAGCACTGGCCATTTTATAGGCACCTAGCAGCAACTCGTTTCCTTGCCGTTCGCATCTTGAGACACTACTACCTGCTGGTTTTACCAAAAAAAAAAAAAAAAAAAAAAAGGCTTAAGTGCTGCAATTTAAAAATTTTAATTTCAATTTCATTTTTTCATATGCATTTCTACAAATTGAGGATAAATTTAACTCAGCATATGAACGAATTAAATATTTTATTTGCATTTCTACAAACTAAGGATAAATGTAAGGTCCATTATACAGTGGTGGCCACGAATTTAAGACACGACATTTTACTTATACATTTGTGATAATTTTTACATCTTATCAAAAATATTGTAGGTCCATGATATTTTTCTTAATATTTTAGTAATATTAGGAAGAAAAATTAATAATATTTTGCTACCTATATTTGGTTAAGAATTTTTATTTACATATTATATAGATCAAGACAAAATGCTAGTCGGGATGTGATATTTCTTGACACAAGTGGTTTACATTGTGCAATTTACCCACGCAAGTTTTTCTTATTTAGACATCTTCTTATTGCCCTAGACGAGATATCGATACCAAAATCCATTACAATTTTATTTTTTATTTTACTTGAGCTAGTGAAAGGATTATTAGCAGCTACTTTAGGGTGTAGTTTTTCGGGCTCTAGGTTGCTGTTTGACATTTTTGGTGGTACCATATTGCTTGATGTGTTCTAGCGCGTTGTAAATCTTGCATCTAGAACATTTAAGCAGCTTGGATATCTCCCTTATTATTTTTCCATCAAATTTTAGTTGTTGAATCAGTTTTCGCTCAGCATCGGTATTCCAAGTACCTCTGACCATTTATAATTAAATATTTCTATGTATTCCAACATAAAATAAAATAAAACATTCAACGTTTAGCTTCAAAAAACACCAAAAAATCACTTAAAAACCAGATATTTCTGAAATGTCTTAAATTCGTGACCAATTTCAAATAAACGTTTTTACAATAATATGATCAAAAGCAACAAAATGTAAAAAGAAACAAAATAAAATAATGGTACTTTTTCTTAGTATTACAGGGTACATAGAAGAATAAAGAATATCAATTTTGATATTACAGGATTGTAAATATTATCATAACTAAGTCAGTCATATGTCGTGTCTTAAATTCGTGGCCACCACTGTATATGTAATCCCTTAATATGGCATTATTTTGTCTATATAGAGTTAGGGAGAGGGGAGGCGCCCTATTAAGTACTTAAAAAACCAAAATTGAGAAAATACAATTAAACAAAACTTAAGTGTCTACTTTAAGAACTTTTTTCTTTTAATAATTATCAGGCAAACTCTTCAAATACTTTGAATTAATTTCCATAAAAATCTTCCCGTTTACATTTGTAGAAATTGTGGATAAATGTAATGCATTACATCAATTAAAACCAAACCCATTAATTTTTAATGCAATTAAGGCTCTCTCTCTCTCTTTCCTACAAAGCAATCAAAAGATGCCGTAATAATCATTCATAATCATAAGCAATTTGTTCTAAAAAAATCTACATTCCCTCCCTACCACTTGAGTATTCAATTAATTGACACTTTGGAGCGGCTTCTACATAAAAAAAGCTCCATTAAAAATCACCTTCTTTCTCAAGATCAATTCCACATCTTTATCAATTCTTGCCATTAGAAACCAATTTGTTATGAGCAAATGCCACAAATTATTAAGAATCCCATAAATCTTAAACAGACAATTATGAAAACAAAAAAAAGAAACGATAAATTTTATTACAAATATTTCCCATCAATTAATGAACGAACGAACAAGACAGAATATTGATGCCAGCAAGAGCCGTCAATTTCCTTTGTAGGTATGCGGAAAAGAGAAGAAAAAGAGGCGCCTCATATTAGACAAACACGCAAAAAAAAAACTATTTTTAGCTACACGAAACTCAAAATTAAACGGTATTAGGGTGTGCTTCCGGAATTTTATGCCACAGGGAAAAAACTAACAAAAAAAAAATTCTCTTCCTTTGATAATACACACCCCTAAAAATGCCAGCAAAAAAGATCAGGAAGGAAAATAAAATAGTGTGGGATTCGAAGGGATACGGTGTGTGAAAATTGTAACATAAGCTAAATTGCTATAAACAGTAGGTATTCTTGGGAAACTGAAAATATAAAATTTTTGTTAAAAAAAAATCATTCTTTTGCAACTGGTTACTCGGTAATCGTTTTCTAAATCGTAGCAAACATCTATGAAATGGTTACACAAGAGCAATTAAAACAATAGAAGACGATTGAAAAACATTTTTAAGCAAAATACTTTGAAATATAAAGTGGTTACTTGGTAACCATTTTCGTAAAACCGAAACTTTTAAGAACATAAACCCTAAAAATTATAATTTAGGGTTTCCATTTAAATTTTAGCTGATTTTCTCATGTTTGCTGTCAAAAAAATAAGTTTTGTTCAAGAAAAAACTAACGATTACTTTTTAATCGGTTATTCATTAAGCCAATTCTAAAAAAAAAATTCAAATATTTTTAAATTTTCTTAAGAAAACAATATGGTTACTCGGTACTCAGTTATTGGTTAACCAAATTTAAATAAATTTAAAAAAAATTCAAATTTAAACGGATTTTCTAAAATTGCCACAAAAAATCAATTTCCTTAAGAAAGTAAAGAAACGATTACTCCTTACTCGGTTATTCGTAAACGTTTTATTTAGATATTTCACACAATTCTTCAAATTAGAACGGATTTGCCTAATATTTTCTGTAAAAAAATTCTTTTTCTCACAAAAACAATGTGGCTACTCGTTATTCGATTATTCGCCAATCTACTCTTTTATATTTTTTAAACATATCTTAAAATTATAAATGAGTTCTTAATGAAACAAACAACATTTATTACGAAAATAATGTGGTTACTCGTTATTCGATTATCCGTCAAGCGACTTCTTTTATGTTTTATAAATATATCTTTAAATTATAACCGAGTTCTTAATATTTCCAGCAAAGCAAACAATTTTTGTAACGAAATCAATGTGGTTACTCGTTATTCGATTATTCGTCAACTGACTTCTTTTAGCTTTTTTAAACATATCTTTAAATTATAACCGAGTTCTTAATATTTGCAGCAATGCCAACAATTTTTGTTACGAAATCAATGTGGTTACTCGTTATTCGATTATCTGTCAAGCGACTTCTTTTAGGTTTTTTATACATATCTTTATATTATAACTGAGTTCTTAATATTTCCAGCAAAGCAAACAATTTTTGTAACGAAATTAATGTGGTTACTCGTTATTCGATTATCCGTCAAGCGACTTCTTTTAGATTTTTTATACATATCTTTAAATTATAACCGAGTTCTTAATATTTGCAGCAAAATAAACACTTTTTGTAACGAAATCAATGTGGTTACTCGTTATTCGATTATTCGTCAAGCGACTTCTTTTAGATTTTTTATACATATCTTTAAATTATAACCGAGTTCTTAATATTTCCAGCAAAGCAAACAATTTTTGTTACGAAATCACTGTGGCTACTCGTTACTCGATTATTCGTCAACCGACTTCTTTTAGATATTTTAAACATGTCTTTAAATTATTACCGAGTTCTTAATATTTGTAGCAAAACAAACAATTTTTGTTACGAAATCAATGTGGTTACTCGTTAATCGATTATTCGTCAACTGACTTCTTTTAGCTTTTTTAAAGATATCTTTAAATTACAACCGAGTTTTTAGTATGTGCGGGTAGAAAATAACTTTTCTTAAGAAAATAATATAGTTTATCGTTACTCGGTTATTCGCTAACTGACGTCTCCAAGATTTGATTAGTTTGGATGGTTAATAATAAAATTTTAGTTGTCTATAATAATCAATTTTTTGAAAAATAAAAAATGTTTTAAAATTTCCAATTACCAAACGATTACTCGTTACCCGGTTATTTATTAAATAATATTTTGTTTAATTTATCTCACATTTCCTCTCTACCCTGACAATTCCTCATATATTATTTTTTTTCGTAACCATTAACCGGTTACCCGTTAGATTCTTTGTCATTTATGGCTGTATTTCTGTTCTCTTTTTGTTGTTCTTATTGTAATATAATGCCTTATATCCGCTAGAGCAACCACTTAAACAAATTTATCATTTAATTTTATCCCTCCTTATCTGTTCTGCTCTATCCCTATTGAGCGAACTCATCTGTTTTTTTTTTGGTTTTTTTTTCGAGTAACATTCGCAGCATTAGCAGCCTGAGATTCAGCCGGTCGTCTCCACCAACATCTGCTTTTTTTGTCGTTAAGTAAACCAAAAACAAAAATTCAAGAAAACGAAGAAAAAAAATCAAGTCATTCTATTTCATAATAATGTGCTCTTGTTTATTAATTGTCTTATGTTGTTGTTGTTGTTGTTGTTGTTTGTTTTTTGTTATTGTTCTTGTAAAAGTGGTGGCTCGCAGAGTCAAGTGAGTCAGTCGTCAGTGGTAGTAGGGGTCTGATGCTGATGTTAATAGTTGTAGTGGTGGTGGTGGTGGTTGTGGTGGTTGTTTGCATGCAAACAGGCTGGCATTCATAGCTATTCTAGAATCTAGACTCTGAAGGCATTAACAATAACAACAGCAGCATTAACAGCAGAAACTATAAGGCGATGATATCTACTAATAATGACCACATGTGGTGTTTTTATTGTTGTTGTTGATTTTTGGAGTTTTTTTTCGAAAATACTGTTGGGTTTTAAGAGCTAGAGTTTACGTTTTACAGTTGGAAAAATATTGTTTTTTGTCCAAAAATTTTATGAGCATACCTTCCCTTCATTATAAAAATTTTTCTTTAAATTATTTTCTGTTTTTTAGTTTAAAAAAATATATTTATTTATTAAATTAAATAAATAATCGTCTACTTTGTGGCTAGCCCTAATGTATGTAAGCAGGTAGGCGTACCTTCCCTTTGTTTGTATGAATTTCTTTATCAATTACTTGCTTATAATGAATACATTAAATTCAAATTACTATTTGAAAGTCAAACGAAATTTTCTCTTACTTTTCTGCCATTAGTAAATTACTAATGTTTTTAGGCATACCTTCCCCTTAGTAGGCAAAAATTTCCATTTAATTGAAGAAATTTTTTCTAATTTAATTAAAAATGTGTTAAAATGTTTAAGTTTTTAACTTTAAAACATATGGCAGTTTTGTAGAAACCACGTATGTTTATAGGGGTACCTTCCCTTCATCATGTAAAATTTATACCATGTACTTTTCAATATTTTAAAATGATTTTGAAGCTTTTGTCTTCAATTCTTGAAAGGCAGATTTATTTAAACAACTTATGTTTATAAGTGCACCTTCCCTTCATGTAAAATTTATACCATGTACTTTTCAATATTTTAGAAAATTGAAAATTAAAAATTAAAATAAATTCGAAACTTTTTTCTTAAATTCTTGAAATGACTTACAACTATTGGCACACCTTCCCTTCATTACTTAGAGTTTTTCTAAGCGGGTTTTATAAATGCATTCCCTGTTTATTTGAATATTTTTTTATTTTTCGTTAAACATTCATTAATATTCTTATTTAACAACATACATATGTACATATGTATGTACATATGTGTGTGTATTAAATATGCATTTATATTTATTTTGCATACATATGTGTTGTTTTATTTTGCTTCAATTTCTTATACGAAACGAAAAATTATGCAAATGCCAGTGGAAGTAAAAGTAAATATTTATGCTGCCTCACTTCTTCTTTCCCTCTTTCTTTCAACGTATTCGAACAAAATTTGTTTTTATTTATTTGATAAGAAAGAAAAAAATGAGAAGAAGAAGACGTAATTTTGTTTATTTATTTGCTTTTCTTTGTTTTAAAAGCCCACCTGAAATAACCCAAGAAATATTACAGAACACTAGTAGCCACTGTAATATTAACGTCATCTTCGTGGTGCATGCACAACACATATGGAAATTTGTCAATGACCTCTATTTCCCATTGAATTTCGTTTGTTGTTTCTATTAATGAGAGGGGTTTCTAGTGGTTTATGCTGCTGCTGCTGTTGAAAAACTACCTGCATCATCATCGTATTGCATGTTGATTCCCTTAAGGGTTATGGAAATGTGAGAAAAAACAAAATATTCCCACTAAAGATTTGGGTGGAATTAATGAAAATTATATGGATTTTAATTAATGGTTTGGAATTGGATTTGGAAGGTAAAAAATGTCTTAAAGGAAAAAAATATTGAAGGGAACTCAATGATGGAAACTCCCATTTTTAGAACGAAGCAGAAATTCAAAGTTAGATTTTACACGGTAACCGCCTTTGAAAATGTTAAACGCTGCTCCCTATTTAAAAAACTTCCTAAGATTCGAATGCAAATAAAAAATAAAGCAAGTGGTTACTCGTTAACCGTTTTTAGAAAAGAAGAATTCTTGTAAAACGTAGTAGGCAGCAAGTAGGAAAAATAATTGAAAAGTATTTTTAAATATTTACAAGCGGTTACTAAGAAAGTGGTTACTCGGTAATCGTTATTCAAAATCTCTGAAATAAATCCCCTTTTTCCTCTAATCTTTGACCTATGTACTCGAAGTTTGAAAGTTCCCTTGTCTGCGTAGGAGACATCTAGGTATCTTCTCTGATAGGGATGCTTATAGAGCAAGTTAGAGAATTTATCGGAGAGTTCGATGGTTGTGCCGAATCTTACCAGTTTATCCTCCTTGAATTTGATCGGAATGTTGTCGTACCGCAATACCGAAATGATATGAACGTCATACTAGTCCACTAACTGAGATGTTCCCGACAGCTACACATCGGCTTGGAGTTCATTTCCTTAAAACCCATTGCCTTGATAGTCGCCTGGGTAGCAGAAATTGTGACAATATCATTTATAATTTTTGCCTCAGACTGGAAGACACTCCAGTGAGCCGATAGCCTTATGGATTTAGCAGTGCTCGATTAATCCGGAAAATTTGCTCAGGATGATCTTGAGACCAATATTCGATTCAATCAACTGTCTAATCGCATAGAGACGCGTATTACTCTTAGCTCCTACAGTAAAGGTCAAGCGAAAGAAAGCACAACATTATCTCCAGCGCTACCGTAGGTGTGGTACGCAGGGCACCAGGCAGATCTCTGTATCATATACATACATAACATAGTTGGTCATTACAACCCTTCAGTCAGTATAGATAGATAGATAGGTTAAGTTAGGTTAGGTTAGAGGACGTGTACTTGTCAATTAAGACAAGTACAGTCCCCGGAGGTCGAATTAACCCATTGTACAACGTCCTAGTTCCTCACACCACTTATGTTGTGTGTGTTAATTTTATACATGAGCAGTGGGACCTACAGTTTAAAGTCGACTCCGAACGACAGATTTTTGAGAAACTTTTCATGGCAATTTTTATTTTAACGCTCAGAGTTTTTGCCAGAAATCTGCTGAGAGGAAGTTGCCGAAGAAATACTTTTTGTATTTTGTTTTGATGTCTAGCCTGGGGCGCGAACCCTGGCTTTACGTGTAATAAGCCAACACACTACCTACTAGACTACGGCGACTTCATTCGATTTAAGCCACTGTCTAATCGCGTAGAGACGGGTACTAACTTTGGCTCCTACAGTAAAGGTCAAGCGGAACGAAGCAAAACATTGTCTCCAGCTTTACCGTAAACGTGGTACGTAGGGCATCAGACAGTCCTCTATATCTGCCATATTAAGTTCAAGTTAGTTGTCATTTCAAAGGATTCACACCATACAAGGCATCCGTGGGTTAAGATAGATCTGACTACTGCGTGACTACTTAAATACGATAATTAATCCTAGGTTTCAGACCCCATTTTTTGCCAACACTTTGCTGCAAGCTTAGAGATTAATAGAGACCTTTTTTATTCTATTAAAGATATTTGGTTTCCTAGACCAATGAACTTTAAAAATATCAACTTTTCATGTAAATTTTTTCAGTTGGCAACTCAATTTTTGTACGATAGCATTACCAACTAATGAATAAAATATTCAGTAAATTTAAAATATTCAGTTTCCAAGACAAGCAAACTTTAAAAATGTTTATTTTTCTTTGTTAATTTTTTTAGTTGGCAACTCGATTTTTTTTTATGAAAAATTGACATTATATCAATAAATCTAATAAATAAAATATACAGTAAAATTAAATGAAACCAATAATAACATGTAGAAACCTTTATAAAGTGTGTTTTTTATAGAGGTATAGAACTTTAAGTTGACATTACTTTTCAAGATGGCGACCGATTTAACAGCTGTCAAGTGATTTATTCTCAGTTTGGTTTGGCAATTCATCATGAATAGACTCACGCCTGAACAACGCTCGCAAATAGTGCAATTTTATTTCGAAAATAATGGCTCTGTGCGGAAAACGTATCGCGCACTACGTCCATTTTATCGTCGACAAAATCGTCCATCAGAGCAGTTAATTCGATTAACCAAGTAACGTTTTCGCACCACGTTTACTCTTATTGATAACTCGCATCCCCAGAGACGCTGTACGGTGCGTACAGAAGAAGCTATTGCTAAAACTGACTGTTTGGTGCGCTTTATGGGCTGGTGGAATCATTGGTCCGTACTTTTTCAAAAACGATTGTGGCCAGAACGTTACAGTCAATGGTGATCGGTATAGAGCCATGATTACTAACTTTTTCATTCCTGAATTGAATAACCATGATGTCCAGGAGATGTGGTTTCAACAAGACGGCGCAACATGTCCCACACCTCGTGCCACAATAGATTTATTGAAAGACACGTTTGGTGACCGCCTAATTTCACGTCTTGGACCTGTGAATTGGCCTCCAAGATCTTGTGATTTAACACCGCTAGACTACTTTCTGTGGGGCTATGTAAAAACGCTTGGCCGTATTATTGCCGATATACGGCCACAAATGTTGGAAAAAGTCATCGAAAATTGGACGTCCAGATTGGACTACATCCGCGCCAGCCGTGGCGGTCATATGCCAGAAATCATATTTAAAATGTAATGCCACAAGATTATCTTTCGGATAAATAAAATGCATGTCAATCGAATAATCCATCGTTGTTTTATTGCAACTTAAAGTTCTATACCCCTATAAAAAACACCCTTTACTTATATATGTTAACATTTTATTGGTTGGCAATGCGAATTTAAATTTTGAGTTCAAAATAAAAAATCATAAACATTGTAATAAATTTTATGGGAGCATTAAAAAATTATTAGCCTTTCTATATGGTTCCCCTCTAACACCAAATTAGCCTTTCGATTTAAATAAATTTTAAAAACTGATTTCTTTTCTTAAATATTCTCATATTACAGTCACACTCGTTTTGTATGGACATGCTGGCATAAATTTTTAATTTATTGTGGACAATATTTTCTAAACATTTCGTTCATCGATACAAAATCTGTCATAAGCTGCTTAAGCATGCGTTTGAGGGAATTTTTTAGTTTCTCTCCTTGTCTCTCTATAAGAAAATGTTGCGCGTTAAACTAATTGCCGTCAATTGAAATTCAATGCAATGAAATAATGATTTTACAAAATTCAAAAAAAATCATTAAATTAATAATAAAAATCAACAACAAAATTCAATGAATTTATTTTTAATGTTTTGTTGTTTTTATAACCATGAAATTATTTTCTATTTTTTTTTTCAAAACATTGTTTGAAACTATTTTGAAAGTTGGCATCATTTACGAAATCTCATTAGAATTCTTGATGATTTCATTACAAATAATTTTATTTCATTTTTTTTATAATTTTTTTTTAAATTTTGTTTCTAAACTTGTTTTATAAAAAAATGTGACAAGAATTTTAATTAAAAAAATAAAAAAAATATTCCGGTTTTAAGGGTTGGTTGTCGATTGAATTCTATAACTTAATAAATCATTCGATTGACAATTAGCTTGTTGAGGGGATTTTCCTCATATAATTCACCAGGTCTTATTGACTGAATAATTGATTTCTGTTGAACGCTGAAACCAATCACTTATAAAATAGTAAAATGATTGCATTTTAATTAAATTTCTAAAACAAACCCTTAATTTTAAAGAATGACTTTCTAAGCTTAGTTGGTAATGCGAAAATAAATAAAAAAAATACTAAATTAAGCAAAATATTAATTTCTAATATTTAAGCACATTTTGTGTGGTTTATGTTCTATTTCGCGTTGCCAACATTTTTGGTTTCTCTTCATATTAGTTATAAAACATAATCTCTTGTTTACAAAATTGGTTTTTAGTGTTTATAACATAGATGAATATTTTTTTTGCGTTGCCAATTTTAAAAAGTTGGTTAATACGGCTTAGAAATACAGAGCCATCATTGATTTATTTTCCTGGGCTTTGTTTTTATCAATTTCCCTTTAATTCTATCAGAAATCCTTCACCTAATTTCTTTGACATTTTCGCATTGACAATAAAACTTTAAATTTGTGTATACGAGTTATTTTTCGCGTTGCCAATTTTAAAAATGTTTGTTAATACGGCTTAGAAATACAGAGCCATCATTCATTTATTTTTCTGTGCTTCGTTTCTATCAATTTCCCTTTAATTCTACTAGAAATCCCTCTCCTAATTTCTTTCACATTTTCGCATTGCCAATAAAACTTTAAATGTGCGTCTAAGAGTTATTTTTTAAGTGGTTTGATAAGTTATGAATAGGAGAAGTATATAAATTTATTGGTTTGTAAGCTTTGAAAGTTTTCGAGTTACCAACCTTGCTTTTATTTCGTATATAAATCCTAAAAACTGGGGTTTATATAAATACAGAGTCATCATTAATTTATTTTCCTGGGCTTTGTTTTTATCAAATTCCCTTTAATTCTACCAGAAATCCCTCTCCTAATTTCTTTGACATTTTCGCATTGCCAATAAAACTTTAAATGTGCGTCTAAGAGTTATTTTTTAAGTGGTTTGATAAGTTGTGAATAGGTGCAGTATAGAAATTTATTCGTTTGTAAGCTTTTAAAGTTTTCGAGTTACCAACCTTATTTTTAGTTCTTATATAAATCCTAAAAATTGGGGTTTATGTAAATTTTGTTGTTATCAGCCATGTTCTAAATGGTTGAGGGTGCTTATTTGTAATTTTTATATTCTTTCGCGTTGCCATTCGTATCTTCTTCAGGGTAAATATGTTTTAAGAAACCCGATTTAATGTTATTTTTCAATTGCAATGACTAGTTAGAGTATATGAATTTGTTTATTTGTTAACTTTGAATTTTTTCGAGTTGCCAACTTGAATTTTTTTCTTCTTAAATATACTTTAGGAAGTAGATTTTATGTAGTTTTTCTAAGTTCTTATAGGCAATAAAAAATGTCTGTTTTGAAAACTTATCGCTTTGCCAACCCTAATATTTTGTTTCTTAAACATGCCTTAAAAATTTAATTTTGCAATATTTAAGTTTTATTTACAGAATTTTTATTCTTAATAGAGTAGTTTTCTTTCTGCCACCAACTGTTGCATTCTTTTGCAAGTGAGGCACCCCAGAGTTTCTTTCAATTACTGTTTTGCGAAGGAAACTACAAGGAGTCTTTAGTCCCTCTTCTTGTGTTTTTTTTAGTATCCTTTTAGTATTTATTTTACGCTGTTCTTGACTGTTTAATGTTTTTTGTCTCGTGTCAAATACAGTGAAACCATAATTACAGCTACAAAAATAATGCAACAGTTGCAAGGATAATAGAGCAGCAGCATAAGGAATTTGCTTGAAATTCTTTTCAATGGCAGGCAGGCAGGCAGGCAGGCAGACAGGCAGATGAAACTATTTTAGAAGCATAATTTCGTGTTGTTGTTACTTTTGTTGGGCCAGCAAACAAATAATGAACTTTGCGGATAAAAAGCAATTAAGGGTTGCATGCAACACAATATACAACTCAACTGAGCTGAACTTATTTATCACTTGCAGCATAAGAACTAAACAATGCTGGGGGTATTATGCGCCACAAAAACAAGCAGACTGGCAGGCAGGCAAGCAGGCTGGCAAAATTGAAGCATCAGTAATATTTCATAAGAGACAAATAGTTTGCAGCAGCGAATTAAAGAACAAAAAAAGAAAAGAAACAAATTATGACATGAAAATAATGTAAAGGGCAGCTGCATTGAGCTGCAGTTTTTCCTTTTCATAAAATGAAACGAAAAATAAAGGATCTTAGCCTGCTGCATTACAACAGTTACTAGTTTATGGCTGATAATTCAAGACAATAATTTTTGTCATCTATTTTAAATGACAAAAAAACTTTATGGCCAAGGCTACTAAATGACTGCGCGTATGTGTGTGTGGTGGTGTTAAATGGCCATTTTCTTAAAGGTGATTTTAAAAGTTTACATGTGCCCTGTAATTATAAGCCTAAGCGTATTGGGCAACGCCTGTCATCTTGACAGTTGCCGTAATAATTATACTTTTTCCTTAGCCTCTGCCATGACTCCTACCAAGTCATTTTCCATTTAAAAGTCAGGAGACCAGCTGCTGCTATTTCTGTTGCTTGCATTAAGGCCTGTTTATGGATGTTGCAACAAGCGCTAGCAGGTGATATGACAGTTAATTTACAAATAAGGAATTTGTGTCTTAAAAAAATGAGAAAAAACTCTGGCGGTGACAAAAAGAAAACAAAAAAAATAAGACTCAACCATAATTGCCAACTATGTGGAGTAGAGTTAGTTCGTCCGTCTGGTGGCTGGTGTGGTTAACAAGATAATGAGATAATTTATTATTTTTGTTGGTCCATTAAATCATTTGAGAAAATCTTTTATAAGCTGATGAAAATATTTTTCAATTAAATTTTTTCAACTTTAAAAGCGGCGGCAAATATTTTTTTCTGCCAAAGCAACGCATAACTTCAAAGAGATTAAAAGTGTTAATTTCATAAGGAAATGTTTCAAGAAAAAATTAATTTTAATGGTTGGCAAAGCGGTATTTTTTTAACATTTATTTTAATCTTTTGCTTGCCACACAGCTTTTGTTTTAATTGTTTATTTTAATTTGTTAAATTTAAGTCTAATTTATAAATATAAAATAGGTTGGCAATATGTTAACAAAAATTTTCTTAAATTATTTAAAAAAATTTAAGAATTAATTAAAATTAAATTAAATTAAAAAAAAATTTAAGAATTAATTAAAATAATTTAAGAAAAATTTTGTTAACATATTGCCAACCTATTTTATATTTATAAATTAGAGTTAAATATAGCAAATTAAAGTGAACAATTAAAATAAAATACATTTTCTAATTAATTTTTATTGAAATTTTTTTTAATTCTTTGCTCAGAAATATAATAAATATTTCTTAAATATAAATTTTGTAAAATAGTTGGCAATGCATTAGAAAAAAATTGATATATTGACTTACCTAAAAAATATTGAAAGAGATGATTAATCACATATTTTTATTTATTTTTTATTTCTTTATTTTATTTTTTATTTACTTTTTTCCACTTATTTTTTTTTTTATTTTTATTTTTTTATATTTTTTTATTGATTTTTTAATTTATTTTTTTTTTCTTTTATTTATTTCTTCTTTATTTATTTCTTTTTTATTTTTACTTATTTCGCTTTTTTTATTTCTTATTTATATTTTTATTTTCTTATTTTATTTTTTTCATTTATTTATTTATTTTTTATTTTTTTTCCTTTTTTCACTTTTTTATTTACTTTTTCCACCTATTTTATATTTTTATTTATTTTTTCCACTTATTTATTTATATTTATTTTTTCACATTTTTTCTTTTATTTATTTTTTTATTTTATTTTTTTATTTTATTTTTTTATTTTTTTTTTCTTTTATATATTTCTTTTTTATTTTTACTTATTTCACTTTTTCTTATTTATTTTTTATTTATTTTTTATATATTTTTATTTATTTTTTATATATTTTTATTTATTTTTTATTTATTTTTTATTTATTTTTTATATATTTTTTATTTATTTTTTATTTATTTTTTATTTATTTTTTTATTTATTTTTTATTTATTTTTTATTTATTCTATTTTTTAATTTCACCTGCAAGTAAAGAAAAAAAGAAAATTAAAATTAGTTGGTAAATCGAAATATTAAATAAGTAGTTGATATTAAGAATTTTTTATAATTATTGCTTTAAAAACTTTTTGCAATAAAATTAATTGCTGACAATTTTACACAATAACAAGTTGGCAATGCGAACATTAAAAAATTTATTTTATAAAAAATCAACCAATTTTTTAAAAATCAAATAATGCGAGACTTTAAAAATAAAGATCATTTTGGCTTTATTTTTTTTCGGAGTGGTAGCTCTGATATCACAAAGCTCACTTGAGCACGCATAGCGGTCCGTTGTGATGCCACGGGTGAACGCAGTCCTTGTACTAAACAAGTTCCACCAAAATCAGGGAAGAGGGCTGCACAGCATATTGCCTTTCGAATTTTGAAATAAACCTGCTTTTAAGTTCAATTTCAAGTTATTATAATTCACATTGAGTTCATGTTCCTTTTTTTCAGTTTTAAATTCTAACAATAAATTTATTTATGTTTACATATAATTAATGTTTACATTATTTACGTTTAACGTCAAATTTGTTGTCAATTTTAGTTGTTGTTGTTATTGTTGTTGCAATAAAAGAAAGTTTTTTTGTTTTTGTTTTTCTTGTTGTGTGAATTCTATGTGATGGTTTACACTGATAAAGAAACCCTGATCACGTTTCAAATCAATTTATCAATAATACGAAACGATTTCAAGACTCTACACACACACACATCGAGTAGGAAAACCTTTTTCTACCAACACAAGTTAATAGCAGCAGAAGACACAGGGGAAAAAGTGTATAAAGAAAGAAACCTTTTTTTGATGAAAAGTACCATAAAAAAAAATACTAAAAAACGTGCTTAAGTACTTGTAGTGCAGGTAGTTGTAGGTTATTTTACGAAATGAATTGAAAGAAGAAAAAACTACGCATTTGAAATAGAGGGGCAAAGAAAAAAAACAAACATTATTTTTAAATTTACAACAGACACGTTTTCGTAAAAATTTTAAAATAAAATCCAACATTTTTATTAGTTTTCTACGATTTTTAGGAAATTTTTCCTTGAGACTCTCTCTATATAGAGAGAAATTGAAAAGCAAAGTTAAAACTGTTCCACGAGTAATTTATAGTTTTATTGGGAACTATTAAGTTTTATTCACATTATTTCTTAAGGTTTGTTTTAACAGTTTATAGGCAATGAAGGCCGACCCCTGTGGTTAAAAAAAATCAATGATTTGATTTTAAATGTGTCACCTCAAATAAACGAGTTTGAATTCCTTTTCAAATTCAAATGAATTTGACGACGTCAATAGGCAAAAACATAAAAACAGAATGAAAAAAAAGAACATAAAACGTTAACCGAAATCAAATTCCATAAATTTCAATAAATTCAACAAATACGATTTGCATAATTACAAAAACAATAAAAAAAAACAAACAAAAAAATTGGGCAAAAAATTATATGTGACTCGAAAGAGAACCTTTTTAAACGGTCTGGTTGTTTTGTGGCATTAAAAGAGACAAGAAAAAACAGCCAGAAAAAAATACTTTATTGACGTTATAAACTTAAGGAATTTATAAAATTTATTGTAAATGAAAAAAAAATAAGAACAAAAATATATAAGAAAAATTTAATTGGCAACGCCATATTAAATAATTGCTAATTAGTACTTTTTTCAAATACATTTTTTTCTAAATTTTCCATAATCTTAAAGTTTTACATTTAGCCATTAAGTTTACTGCAATTGGCAACGCGAAAATATTTAATTTTCAATACTAAATATTTAAAATATTGCCTGCAATTGAAAAACCAAAACAAATTCCTTAAATATTTTTTATTAAAATTGGCAATGCGAGAAATTATTTTTGATTCAATAAATTTTTTGTAAAACTGTTCGCCTTGCCAATTTGTTTTCTAATATAATTTAAAAAATATCTCTTTCGAGAATTTATTGAATAAAATAAACCATTTTTAGAAATATTAAAATATTTTTTTATTTTTTGCATTGCCAACCTTAAATAACCAGTAATAAAATCCAAATTGTCTTTTAAAAATATTTCGTATATTGAGGTTTGGTGAGGCTATAGTAAGAAACTATTAATTTAATATTCCTATTGCCATTTAAAATTTTTTTTAGTTTTTCGCATTGCCAATTACTTTAAGTTCGGCCTAATAAAGCTATAGTTTTAAAATGAATCATTTTAGATCTAACTTTTTATGACTTTCATACAAGAATTTGAAGAAATTGATAATTTTTCGCATTGCCAACTAAAATTAGCATCCATGTAATAGATATTGATATTTTAAAATACTTTAATTTTTTGAATTGTTTCTGCTTTAAATTCTCTGGAAATATACAACGTGGGTTGGAAGTTTAGTGGGAGTCGTACAGACAGATTCTCTGGAAATATACAACGTTGTTTGGAAGTTTAGTTTGAGTCGTACAGACTTACTGCAATTACTTCCAAACTGAAGTCGTGGTGCTGCTTAGTAGCAGAATATTCACGGAGAATTTACTGATATATTCGGGCAAACAGAAATAAGAATTGGTAGCACAATGGGCCTAAGAAATTAGCTTAAGTTTGAAATTCAAGTGTTTTATGTGCGGTGACGTCACTTGCCCTAAGAACACTTCCTGTAAAATTGTGTAATAAATTTTATACCTGGTAGAACTTCAATTGAAGCCGCGGTTTATTAACGATAAGACAGTGTATGTATATACATAACTTTCAAATTAATCGTTAAAAAAAAAATATGAAAAATATTAAATTCCTATTGAAATTATTTTCAACAGGTTTGACACGTGGTTCAATGATTTTATAAATTTTTTTTCTATTTTTTTATTGCTTTTTAATTGGGAAAAAAAAGTAACTTTGTTAGTCATCAAATTATGCATTAAACGAAAATATTTCCAAAGAAATCAACCGCAGAATTATTGAGATTTTTTCTACTCTTTTTTCTCTGTTTATTTATTAAAGCTGCTGTTTGAAAATAATTCCTTGAATTTTAAAACAATTTTATGCACATCATGTTTTGCATGCTCTTTGCTTTTTTCGTTTATTTTTAAAAATCGCAAAAAAAAACGGCCATAGAACCCCCGCTTTAAGCAGCCGCATAGTAGAAACGTTTAAAATGCGCGCATTTTTATGTTCAATTTAAAATGCAGCACCATTGGCACAGCAAAAAAAAGAAGAAAAAATAAAAGGAAAAAGAAGCCAAGTAAACGGGGTACTGATTTAATATCTCCTCTCTTTCGCCCCTCACCGCTCTTTCCACGTCTTTTTAAATACTTTCAATTTAAAGTTTTTAGGTTTAATTGTAATTAAAGTCAGAAATTATAAGAGATTTTTATGAGAGAGACATGATTTAAAGTAATTGCAATTGAAAGACAAGCATTCTTTTCATAAGGAATAAAAATCCCCCTTGAAACATGAGAAAGAATTGAAGTTAAGCAATATTTTGCATAAATGACTCATTGTTTACATACATTACAATCTTACGGAAAGGACTACATGACAAAATAATTATTTGCCTTACAAATAAATTGATTACATGAAGTAAAGTATAAGGAATTAAAAAAATAATTTTTAATTGTTCATTTAAATTATTGTTTACCTAATAAATTTATTATTTACCTTATAACTACATTGTTTACATTGTAAATTCATTATTTACCCGCAATGTTTTAATACCAAACACAACAAATGAAATGTAAACATCACACATTTGTTAAAACAATTGTTTACACCACAAATACATTATTTACACGATGCAAAGAATTGAAAAATTAAGGAAATAAAATAAATTTGTACGTAAAAGTTCTGGTTTATCTCGTGTAAAATAAGAAAGTTTCAATATAAAGTACAAATAATTAAACGTCATCATCGTAGCTTTAAAATACATTGTTTACACGATGCAAAGAATTGAAAAATTAAGGAAATAAAGTAAATTTGTACCTAAAACTTCAGGTTTATCTCGTGTAAAATACGAAAGTTTCAATATAAAGTACAAAGAATTTAACATCATCATCGTAGCTTTAAAATACATTGTTTACATAATGTAAACAATTAAAATCTTGACAAAATGTAATCAATTTTTAATATAACTCAGGTTTAAAATATTGTTTACCTAACGGAAACTTAATTTAATCTAAAACCCATAGTTTACCTTAAAAACAATGCATTGTTTACATGATGTAAAATACAAGTACACACTTCATTTCCCTTTAAAACTAATACAACTTGAGGTATATAAATTAAGAAAACAATTCTTTACCTCAACTATACTTTGTATACATACAGTAAACAATGAAGAAAAAAGAGAAGAAAGCAAACTTCTTCTCACTCACCATAATTAATGGAATTTAAAAGCGAAAAGATTATTAAATTACTATTTTACATCAGTAATACATTGTTTACACAAGGTAAATAAAAGAGCAAGTATTAGTTTACATAATAATGTATGCAAATTACCTTAATAAATACATTGTTTACCTTAAAAGAGACATTGTTCACACAGTGTAATTAAGAAAATCTGAAGCAAAGAAAGTTTTCAGAACAATTGTTTACCACACCAATACATTATTTACATGATGTAATAAATGTAAATAAAAGAGAAAATTTTAGTTTACATAATAATATATGCAAATTACCTTGATAAATACATTGTTTACCTTAAAAGAGACATTGTTTACACAGTGTAAAAAAGCAATAATTTCAATGCCAGCCATAATTAAGAAAATCTAAAGCAATGAAAATTTTCAGAACAAATTGTTTACCATACCAATACATTATTTACATGATGTATGGAATACAATAACCAGCAATGAGAGTGATAACTAGGCTAGGCGTACTGCTTCGTAGCAAAAATCATTTCAATAAATACATATACGTACATAGGAAGTGAATACCCTTAATGTTTTTCAAGTTGCTTTCTCAATTCAATTTAAATTCTTAATTTCCGGTTACAATTAAACTTTCAATTACAAACATCTCTACTCATATGCGTTTAATCATTTCAAATTCTCTATCACATGCTATAAGCCCAACTGTATCTGAGCTTGGTTTGACTCTTAAAATCTCCAACTCCCCTTTATTTGGTTTGTTGTTAAACACTCTTGTAGTAATTACCAGTTCAACAATGTTTTTTTTTTTACAAAATTTTCACACACATTTACACTTTTTTTGGTTGCCTTTTAAACGAAATCCATATAAATTATCTACGCGCCAACTCATGTGTCAATTTGACAGCCATAATTTTTCTTTTTCGTTGTTGTTGTTGTTGTTATTGTTGTTTTAATGTGAAATATGTTTTCTGGGATTCTGTAGAGGAATCTCTCTCCATATGTTTGTAACATAATATATAAAAAAATATTGTTTTTGTTTTTGTTTTTCTACATTTTCCCAAAGAGAGAGAGCAGATCTTTCATTAACGATAAGCGTTGAGACCATATAGCATAGAGCAGCCAAAGCCTAAAATCACTCTATCCAGTGACTTTTAAAGTGGGTTTTGACGTTTTAAATTTTGTCTGTGAAGAGGATACTCATATACAAATCATATACAACAAAAACAACTGTAATGTGGTTGGCTATTCGTCGTTGTAAAGTGTTAAATGAAACCATTGATATGGAAGCTTAAAAGATTAGAATTTATTGCCATTAAAAAAGGTTTTAAAAAATGTTTATAGACTTGGAAATAAATAATCTGGTATAGCTTCATAAGCAGCATAGTAAAAATAAGTTAATGCGTAGAAAATTTTATAATGGCATTGCCAATTATGTTTACTGTCATCATGATCATTTTCATTCTCAGAAATTCGTAAGCAAAAGAGAAATTTCCAAAAAGTTAAGAAATTATTTTCAGCACGGATTACAAGGGCTTAAAATATTTTTCGCATTGCCAATTTTTTGTTTTATATTAAGTTTTCATATATTTCGTACAAAAATGTATTTGCAAACTTGTTTTCAACAATATTTTATGACACATGCAGTAAACAAAGTAATAAACCGCGTAGCCAACACTAGATTGAGATTGCTTTATATTTTATAATAACGACTGTCTTTAGTTGGCAATGCGATTGCTGTATTTGTGACTATATTCATTGTTTTTTAAGTTTTTATAAAATATATATTTTTTGATAAAAATAGAGTACAAAAAATTCTTCCAGTTGGCAATGCGATTTATTTAATTTTTGAAACTTAAAAGTTTTAATCCTTTTAATACATTTTTGTGAATTAATTGTTTGTAAAACAAACTTGCATACTTGTTTTCAACAATATTTTATCACACATCCAGTAAACAAAGTAATAAGCCGCATTGCCAACACTAGGTAAATTATGAAATCTGATGTTAGCTTTTTTAAATTTCTAATCAGTTCTAATACTTTTGAATGATTTCTAATTTATTATCTCCGAGATTTCTTTATATTTCCTAATAATGATGGTCTTTAGTTGGCAATGCGATTGCTGTATTTGTGAATATATTCATTGTTTTTTAAGTTATTATAAAATATATATTTTTTGATAAAAATAGAGTACAAAAAAATTCTTCCAGTTGGCAATGCGAATTGTTTATTTTTTGAAACTTATAAGTTTTAATCCTTTTAATACACTTTCTTGAATTAATTATTTGTGAAACAAAATTCTAATCAATTTTTTTAATCTTGTGCTAAAGAACTCTAATTAAAATATTTAGTTGGCAATGCGTATTTTTAATTTATGCAGGAAAAAGTAGTAATTTACTATTTTCGATAAAATTATTTTAATTTTGATTTGAAAAACAAATTTCTAAAGAATTTCAATTAGCATAAAACTAAATTAGGTGTGTTGTTTGGCAATGCGAAATATTCAATATATGAAAATTTGCATAATATTTGAATTTTTTTGCATGCAAATTAATAGATCCACCCACTTGTTGAATAAATTTTTGTAAGAAATTCTTTAAATCTAGTTTAACCGAAGTTTTTTTCCAAATCTTTATAAATAAATAACCTGCTGCGATCTTTTGCTTGGTTATTAAAAACAATGGGTTGAGGCCAGACTCCTTCTCCTCTCTTTGTCTAAATGAAACTCCCAACAAATGAAGTCTGAATAGAGATTTTGTGAACTTGACAAAAATATTTCTTTATTTGAGTATATTTTGTCAGGTTTTTGTGCTGATTTCTATTGTTTATTATGAAGAATAATTTTCTGGCTTGATTGCTTTAAATGCCCGCGTTTCTTAAAACTTGTTCCATTAGCATAAGATGTAAAGAACTCTGCTGACAATAACTTCAACAAGTTTCTATTTTCTACATTTTATTACATGTCTATTTAAAAGTAATTAATAATTTCCGTTTTTTATTTATCTAATCATGGAAATAAAGTTGGCAATACGTATGTCTATGCAAGTATAACAAAGGCCCCTGCTGTAATGGCAATTTAAAATGTTAACGATTTATTGTTTATGAGCTTTTGTAAATTAATTTGTTGTTCTTTTAATAAACTGTCTAGTCAAAAGTAATTGCAAGTAGTAATAGAACGAACTAATAATTGGTAGGGGTTGGCAAATCATAAAGTTTATTATTTATTGTTCAGGAAGAAAGATTTTTATGAAATTGTTAAAAGTTTTTAAAACTATGAGTTTTAGAATTTTAATGATATACTGGAAAAGAAATTCTTCTAGTTGGCAACTCATAGAGTTGAAATTTCATGAATTTTTCGAAGTATAAGAAATTTCTTAAAGACAAAAACTTTGTATTGAAAGTCAATAGGTTAAGAGATGCGTCAAATGAAAATATAAAGAATATTTTTGTTAGTTGGCAACTCCTAAAATTTAATTTTTTTAATTAGTGTACTACAAAATACCTTTTTTATATACAGAATAAACAACAAGACATAAAGCTATTATATTTAAAAAGTTACATATAAAATTTTTTGGTAGTTGGCAACTCATATAAATTAATTTTATTGGCTTCTATGAAATAAAAATATTTTGCAATTTATTACAAATTTATTTAAATTTTTAAAACCATAAACTAAAACTATTATATTTAAAAAGTTTCATATAAAATTTTTTGTAGTTGGCAACTCTTATATATTAATTTTATTGGCTTTTGTGAAATAAAAATATTTTAATTTGTTTAAATTTTTAAAACCATATACTAAAGAGGTTTGCTTAAGTATTCAATAAATTTCTTTTGCTAGTTGGCAACTCATAAATGAAATATTTTACAGTATTGTTGAGGGAAAAGAAGTATTTTTAGGAATAAAAATATGTTTGTTATTTATTTAATAGAATATAAAGTCATATTTTTTGGTTGGCAACACACACATTTCCACAATATATTTAAGAAGTTATAATTGGCAACTCAATTTTTTTTTTCAATTTTAAAATAAAATAAAAATATATAAATATGAAGTCATTGCATCAGTTGGCAACTCACAATTTATTACGAATTTTCGTAATAATAGTTGGCAAATCGAAAATTGTATTTTAAATAAAATTTAAAGCCATTTACAACGTTTGTTTTTTCATGTTTACATATAATTTAAAATTTTTTTTATTCAGTTGGCAACACCTTACAGCTTATGACATAAATATGAAAAATTATAAGAGTTTTTTACCCCAACTGCCTTAACTAAATAGAAAATAATGCGTATTTTATTTTATCTAATCAAAACAATTACTTTCAATTTTCATTACATTTACAGCAGCCAGCTACTGCTACAGCTTCTCTTCATAGCATTTGCATTAATAGACCTAAATTAATTTAACTAGGCTACAGTCATAAAATGCTCATTTTATTAAAAACAAAAACAAACAAAACAACAACTAAAATGATAAATAAAACAATAAAAACTTAAGATGCGAAAGAGAACAACAAAACGTTCAGGAAATATTATTTTTTTTTTTTCTAACATTTGAACAAAGATAGACAGACGGACGGACGGACCACAACTTACAACAAGAAAAAAACAACATAAAAATATGTGGACTTGGCCTGTCTGTCATTCAGACCGAACATACCACCAGCCATCCATCCATACACTTATAATTTGCTAATAAACCAGAAACAAAGACCCATAAACACTCTGTACTGTTCTGAAATGAATTTTCTAAGTGACATTTTCTTTGTAGAAGTTTTTTTTTTAATTTTTTATTTTGTGTTATTGTTGGCAATTCTATCTGCTATGTAGCTGGCGTTATTTGCAAAATAAAGTTGCTGTTTAAACGTTAAGGTTAAATGAAATGCATTTAAAAGTCTTTTTCCTATAACGTATGATGACGACAAGCCAGGCATTCTGAATACAAGCAATACAAGAAGTGATGTTTAAAGAAAAAAGAGTTGCCAATTACTCAACATTCTAATCATACAAAGAATTGAATTAAGTAAGATTAAATTAAGTAATTGAGTTGCCAATCACTGTATTCAAGTAAAAAAAAATTATTGTAAATTTGCGTTGCCAACTTTTATTATTTTTCAACGTGATTTTGTTGTATGATTCTTACAATTTTATAAAGAACATCTTTTAGTTTAAGAGTATTTTCCATTAAGATCAAAATTAAGTGGTATTTTTTTCGAATTGGCAACTCTAAAAATATTTATTTCTTTATTGCATACAATTTTTGCCAACTTTTATTATTTTTCAACATGATTTTGTTGGATTATTTCAACAACAATTGTGTTTAAAAATATTTCCCATTAAGATCAGAATTAAGTGGTATTTTTTTCGAATTGGTAACTCTAAAAATATAAGCACAAGTTTATTTCTTTATTGCACAAAATTTTTGGCAACTTTTATTATGGATCAACATGATTTTGTTGGATTATTTCACCAACCATTTGGTTTAAAAGTATTTCCCATTAAGATCAGAATTAAGTGGTATTTTTTTCGAATTGGCAACTCTAAAATTATAAGCACGAGTTTATTTCTTTATTGCGTACAATTTTTTCCGCGTTTTATTTAATATTTTATTTATTGTTGTTGGCTTTTATTTTCCAGTATTTGCAGTTTTTTTGTTGTCTTTGTTTTCATAGTCAATTTCGTTGCAGCAGTCATCAAGAAGCGTTTTATGCTGTTATTGTTGTTGTTGTTGTTGTTTTTCGATGCGTTGCCATAATTTTCATTTTAAACTGTCAGTTTTATGCTGTTGATTTTATGCTGTTAGTTTCATGCGACTGAACTCCCTCTTTAGTTTCTTTTTTATTGTTGTTGTTGTTGTTTTTTCTCCTGAATGATGATTATTATTATTGTTGTTGTTGTTGTTGGTTTTTATTTATTTATTTATTTTTTGTTTTTGTTTTTTTGCAAAGTGAGTCATCCGCATAAAAATGAGCATAGAGGAGCAGAGCAGCAGTTGGTTGTTTTCAAACAGAAGAAAAAAAAATACGGGGAAAAATTGAATGTTTTAACGGAAACGTTTTCAGTTTTCATTTCAAAAAGGGCTTTTTAAATATGGCCTTTAACATAAAATAAAAAATATCAAGAAACTATTACCCAAGCGATGATGGATAGATTTTAATAGACGATGAAAACTATATGGGGGATTGTAAACAATATGGCTTTCATTTATATTTGGAAAAGAGTTGCCAATTATAAATGAAAATAGACTCAAAATTCTGTTAATTCTCAATATTTATAAAATAATAGATAAAATAATAGGTACAGGTTTAGCCAATAAAACCTAAGAAAATCAAAGCAACTCAAAAAAAATTTGTCATCAATTCTCTAAATATTACATACTTTGCAAATGAAGAATTACATATTGAAACATTAAAATGCTTAACAGAGATTATGTAGTTGGCAACTCCTAATTTTTTTTAGTATAAACTCATTAGACTCTATATTCCGAAATTATATTCAAATAGGGAATTGGAAAAAATAATACAATTTAAACACATTTTCAAAAAAAAACATTTAGTTGGCAACTCCCACTAATATTTTTTAATTCTAAAACAAAAAGGCATACATACACATTTCAAAATTAAGTTTACGAGTTTTCTAACTTAGATAGCAAATCTCTTCCTTGTTAAAAATTATCATGTGGTTGGCTACTGTAAAAATTGTAGTTGGCAACTCGAAAAAATCATTTTCTGCAAATTTTGAGAAACAAAGGTGAGTTTTTCAACTTCGATGGCAAATCTCTTCCTTGGTCAAAATTATCATGTGGTTGGCTACTGTAGAAATTGTAGTTGGCAACTCGAAAAAATCATTTTCTAGAAATTTTGAGAAACAAAGGTGATGTTACATCAAGTTCCACAACGTGTTTGTTTTTTGCTCTTTTTTTTTTTTGAATAAGTTGGCAACTACAAAAACCTTAAATAAGCCGTTATTTTACAAACAAATAAGAAGAATATAAAATATTATAATATTGTTTGAAATAACTAAGAGCATTCGCAACTCTACCTTGAAAAACTTTTAGTTGGCAACTCAGAATTTTTTTTAATAAGTTGGCAACTACAAAAACCTTAAATAAGCCCTTATTTTACAAACAAATAACGAGAATATAAAATATTATAATATAGTTTATATAACTAAGAATTTAAAAAATTTTAATTGGCAACTCAGAAAAAAATTAAAGCTTTTACCGCATAAAATACGAATGATGTGGAAAGTCATAACATTTTTCTAGTTTTCGATTTTAAATAACAAAACATTTCGTTTCGCGTATTTAAAAAGTATTCAGTTGGCAACTCCTTTGGTTGCTTAAAATCAAAATAATAGTTTGGTTTTCTTTTATTTGGTTTGGCCAAAAGAAAAGTTCATTAATATTGTAAATGATCTGCCAAAAGAAAAGTGTTCAAAAGAAAACGGGCGAAAAAAAGTCATAAAGTGTTTAATAATGATTCCTGTCGACCATCAAACAAATGAACCGTGTCGCCTCATCAAGTGCAGTGTTAAATTGCTATCAAAAGCAGCTGCCTGTGGTTGGTAATCCTCTTGTAATCAATAAAATTTTACTCTTTTCTTTTAGTTCTTGTTGTAATCGTATAGCAATTAATCATAATTAAAACTAAAGAAAGAAAGAAAATAAAACTTAAACTACAAAAGAAAATAAAGAAAACGAAATAAAAATTTGAAAAGAAAAAATCCAAGTGAAGAAAAAAATGTGATGCTCGGCAAAGTTTTATGCAGCCGTTAGCTTTATGGAGCAAAAAGTTAAGATAACGGCAAAGGACACTTAATCTACAGTTTAAAAACAAAAATATGTCGGCGACTACTTCGACTAGGCCTTCACCGGCCACTACGCCTTTGTATGATGGCTATGCTACCATAAGGGGCAGAGGCTTAACACGTTCCCTGTCGATAAGAGCCAAAGAGTTAGAAGCTGCCCAAGAGCAAGAGAAATTGGCACAAGAGGCTGCGGAATCAACAGGAAAAAGAACACGCCAATATGTTATAACAACACCAGGAGAACGTAAAAGAACTGTGTCCTTACGCAGTGACTTCAGTCAGTCTTCAGCCTATCGCGATCATGACAACAAAATGAGTCAAAGCCTGTACCAACCTTCGCAGAACGAGGCTAATAACCATGAAGACATTTATGTCGGACGCTCTCCCGCCAAACCAGTAAAGACACCCACCATAACCGACATGGAACCTTTATATGCGCCATCCTCTAATAATTCTTCATTTCGTCCTTTATCCGATGCCAGTTCTTCTTCGGGAGGCGCCAATTCCGCATCGGGTTGCCGTGATAGTGTATTGGGTTCCTCGGGCTCGGGCAGTATTAATGCAGACTATCAAAGCTTAAAGAAAAACTCACGTTTTTCTTTGGATTCCTTGCATTCCAGCAATACAGCCAAAACCCCCGATTATTGTACAGCCGATGAGGATCAAATATTTTTATACACTGCCCCGGACTCACCCAAACGCAGGCTGGATAGTGGCATACGTAACTCGTACGATGAAAGCTCAGAGCGGGGTTACTCGCCGGTGAACAAGCAAAACTTTGAAATGCAAGAATATCCCGTAATACGAACGCCTTCGGAACATTCCCAATCGTCTTACAACAACTCTCCGGCCAAAACGAGAAGACCTACGGCCTCTAGTGCGGCAGCAAACTACAAAAGAACCCAATCTTTGGGGGAATACAACAGAAGGCCATTGACTTTAATGACCACATCCACGTTTCAACGTAGTGACAGTGAGAGTCCGACTTATATAAACAGACCACCGCCATCACCCAACCACAAGCCACCGCCTACACCGGTGCGAAGAGAAAGTCTATATGCCAAGCCAAAGCTGTATCATAACAAATCACCCTGTCGTAGTCCTTGTGCGTTAAACACCGAAATGAAAACCCATTTAACCTGCTATCAATTGCCTTCACCGCCCCAGCGTAGTACTAGTGCCGAGATCTTGGAAAGATCGTACACCAGCCATAGTTTAGCCACCATAGATCAGGATGAAATTTTAGCAGTGCCTTCCGCCATGCCAGTGTTACAAAACCCTGTTGACAGGCGTTATCATACCCTGGGTCACATGAGAGTACAAAGTCTGGGCAATAGTTTGCATCGTAGTCAAGACTCGCCCATGGGTTCTTTGGTCAATATGCTAACAGGTGGCGCCTATTATACAGTTCATCATACGTACAGCAATTTACATCCCAATAAATCAGCGGGTAATATTTACTCTTCTGCTGAGGCTGCCGTAGAGGATCTAAATAAATTGGCTCCCGAGTATATGGATCCTTTGGATTTCAAAATTGGCTGCCAGACTACCTTGCGAAGTAAGCCAATAATACCCTGGTATGAATTGGCCATCAAAAGAGATCTAAGCAAGCGGCAATCCTGTCCACCCATCAGTGCCAGCCTGCATGCGAATGGTACGCAGACACTGACAGCGACCCGGAGTATAGAAAATCAGGTTAATATGAAATGTTTTTTTTTTCCTTTTGTTTTTATTTCATTTCTGTTTGATTTTTAAGGTTAATAGGGGTATGTACGAGGGGCCAAGCAGTTGGCCTGTCATTATCTTGAGCCCTATATGGTGTGATTAATTCAATTTTATTTTTTTCTAAGGTATTTGTCGTCGTTCATTCAGAGCATCAGGTTTTCAATGGAAATTCTCTAGCATCTCAATTATTTTATGTGTATGTGTCTTGTTATTGGCACAGGGTGTAGCAAGCAAGGGATGTTAAATTAACTTTTTTATTCTTATACAACAAAATCCTAAAGCAAAAATACCACTTTCAAATTTTTTTAAATCTTAAGGTGTTGACTTTAGTGAGTGCAACATTTTAAAAATGTTGCCTTCATATCATGCACTTTTTCAATGTGCGAAAATCTTAAGATGCTGACTTTAGTGAGTGCAACATTTAAAAAATGTTGCCTTCATATCATGCACTTTTTCAATGTGCGAAAATCTTAAGGTGTTGATTTTAGTGAGTGCAACATTTAAAAAATGTTGCCCTAATATCATGCACTTTTTCAATGTGCGAAAATCTTAATTAAAATCACTCCATAGATAATACACAGTGCTACCTGGCTCTGTAACTTCCATTTCTTCATACTTCGAGTTACAAAGCTTCTGAATGTTAATCTCTTTGCTAACCTACCTCCAACCTCTTAACGAAACACCCTGTTTGGAAAACAGCGCTTTTTTATCACAATTCTCACGTTCCACAAAAAAAAAAAACGATTTCAGATTTTCAATGCGTTTATTTCTATTGTTGTTGCTGTTGTTGTCGCTTACATACCGAAATTGGTAAAAATAATACGAAAAACTTTTTCTCATTACAACGTGATTTTATTGTAAAAATTTTGCGAATGAATTGAAACAAAAAAAAAAGAGAAGAAAAATGCCTGAAAAGGTTATACAAACACACATGCAGACTTGCACTCGCATTGATTAGATAGCAAGTAAAAAAACATCATCTGTCAGTCATTGCCTACCTCCAACACCACATCTGGCAACAGTCTGACAATTTATGGTACCAACTTTGTGGTGATATTTTTTTTTTGCTACCAAATAATGCAACTTTGTTTGGGAATACGTATCAGAAAGCTGCGGCAAGCTTTGTTTGGGTTAGTAGGTGTGCTTATTAGTGGGTTTTAAATGAAGATTGATTGTAGCGGTTCGAACTGACTCTGGAATACCATATACAATACAATAGGGTCTTGTATTTGGTATTTAGCATGGTAAGCGAAATCAAATTCAAATAAATAAGGGTCCGCCAAATAACTTTTTTTTTGAAAATGCTTTAAAAACGAAACTAGTGAATATTTTCTCAAATTTCTTTTTGTATTTGAAAGTACAATCCTTCCGGTTAATAATGGAAAATAATTTCATTCAAATGGCTGCCTCGGCTGGTCCAATTTTTAAGCACATTATCGATTGTTTGCAGCTGTGTTTCACCAATGGCTTCACGAATATTGTCCTTTAAAGCGTCAATTGTCGGCGTAACACTTATCTTTGACGACACCTCACAAATAATAGTCCAACGGTGACAAATCGCAGCTCCGAGGTGGCCAAACGACATCAGCTCTGCGGCTGATAATGCGATCTTCAAAAATAGGGCGCAAAACATCGAGTGTAGCTTCGGCTGTGTGGCTCGTAGCGCCGTCCTGTTGAAGCAAAATGTTGCCAATATCCTCCCCTTCAATTTTTGTGAACAAAAATTCGTTCAACATGCCCGATAACGATCGCCATTGACTGTAACGGCCACTCCTTGCTTACTTTCGAAGAAAAATGGCCCAATTATGCCTCTGGACCAAAATCCGCACCAAACAGTGACTCGTTTTGGGTGTGTCGGCTTTTCAATGCATGCGCGCGGTTTTTCTGTGCCCCAAATGCGACAATTTTGCTTGTTTACATACCCGCCAAGATCAAAATGAGTTTCCTCTGAAAAGATGATTTTTTTTTTGCCAAAATCGGCATCTTCTGTAAGTCGATCGCAGGCTCACTTAGCGAAGCGAAAACGCATTGGATGGTCAATTGGCTTCAACTCCTGAACCAATTGGACTTTGTACGGCGTCATAGCATGGTCTTTATGCAAAATTCGTCTCAATGATGTCTCCGAAATGTTCAATTGTTGAGGACGACGGTGAATTGATGTTGATGGCGCTTCACGCACACTTTCTGCCACAGCTTTTCACGGTTTGGCTTATCGATGAGGATGCCAGTTTCTTTCACTTTTTCAGAAGATAGTGAACATACGGAGCTGACGGCTGGCGGCTCTTCTTCCAAAATCCGTACGCAATTTTCGCACACATTCTGCAACATTACCGTGATTTTCAAAGTAATGTCGCAATATTTCCCAGCGTTGTTCAAGCGTATACACAACCATATTCGTTCAGCGGAAGGATAAAACTAATTATCTGTCAAATTAGACATGAGCTAAGTGTTACCATTCACGAAATAAGCACTAGTTGAAAAAAAACACGTTAGATGGCGGACCCGATACAAGGAATGAATTGTGAAGCGAAGCATACAAAAATTAGTGTGTCTATCAGGACGATGACTTCAAATGGTATGCGGTCCTTTGTCATCAGCATTAGCGCAGATTACTTTAAAGGGACCAAGAGAAACCTTTATACGTACAGAGGACTTAGACTTTCTTTATAAGAGCCAGTGTTGTCCTCAGTTTATTATTAAAGTATTGCAAATGAAATGAATGAAAGAAACCTGAAAATTTCTCTCCGCCTGCTGGACTACTGCAGCGTGTTTCAGGTGGAGGTGATGGCAATTTATCGGGTCGCTCAATGGATCCTCGTCAACGGTGCTCCTTTCACTCGCGTCTCGGTCTTTTCTGATAGTCAGGCCGCGATCTCTATCGTGTTTCGTGAATACATCTAGGATCGTTAGGGAATGTCGCCGCTGTCTCGACCTTCTTTCTGGGCTCTTCACCAGTGTCTCCCTGGTGTAGGTCCCCGGGCACAGTAACATTCCGGGAAACTGTAAGGCTGACGAGCTCGCCAGAGCTGGTGCGCTCCTTCCGCAATCCTCTTCAATTGAACTGGGTATGCCACTTGCCTCGGTCAAGTTGGACATTGCGCGGAAATTCTCTCGGGACGCCAACCTATCCTGCGTCAATGAGGAGTCCTGCTCCACAGCTAGACTCACCTGACCCATCATAGAAGGCGAACCAACCAATTACTTGGTCTTGGTCGTGACGTCATCTCAACCACAATGGCCGTGCTTACAGGTCATTGCGTTATGAGTAGACACGCGGAGAGAATGAGGCTCCCATTTAAGGATTTCTGCCGTAGATGCAGATCCGCTGAGGAAGAGGAGACTGTTATCCACTTTCTTTGTCAGTACCCGTCTCTTGCTAGGTGTAGATATTGGCAATTTGGTTCTCCATTTCTTGTCAGCTTGACGGAGCTATCGTCCATTGATATCAAGGATATAGCTTCGTTCATCAAACTTTCTGTCTGGTTTTCCAGCGTGGGGTAGTCGTGCTTCTGATGAGCAGCCCTTGCGCTGACCAACTTCTTCCTCCTCCCTGGTCTTGGTGGAACTTGGTCAGCACAGGGACTGCGCTTCACCCGTGGCATCACAACGGGCCGCTATGCGCGCTTAAGTGAGCTTTGTGAAATCAGAGTTACCACTCAGACCTAACCTAACCTATTGCAAATGACCATCATAACCAACCTATAGCTAAAGTAGGGTATACAAACCACTTACAAGAAACTGACATTAATTGCCCGTGTTGACATTAAATGCGTTCGTTTTCATCTAAGCTGCCTTGCTACCGTCTCAATAATTCTTTTGTTATTTTAAAGCGTCTAATCTCTGCTTGGAAAAACTCTTCTACAGAGAAACACGCAAAAACCTGGTCATTGTTTGAAAACCAGCAGTAAACAGTTAAGGTTTTCGGCATCGTTTGACATTTTCGCAAATTTGACAGTAAATTGGCGTACCAACATAAGCTAAATTCAGAGAGTGGGGGTTAACAAAATTCTAGATTTCATATGTGGTAAGCGAAGAAGTCTTAATAAATTTAGTTTTAAATATGCGTTTAAAGCACGCAAATTATTTTAAAACTTTTTTTTTGTCAAAACACTGCAGAGAGAGCGAAAGGTGGGTAAAGTCTTTATCAACCAATGTTCTGAACAACAATCGCTTGACAGCAAATTGGTTGACGACAATCGCTGTGCCGTATTGTGTGTATTTAATATGCCTGACTGCACACTTGTGTAAGCGTTTTTAATGTTTTATTTACATTTTACAATAAAAATTTATTGTTATTGTTGTTGTGATTGTTGTAATTAATGTTAATGTAAACGCTTTTTGTATAAAAAAAAAACAAAACACAAAAAAAATAGGAATCAATCTTGTTGTTGCCTTGCTTTGTAGGGGAGTTAAAGTCAAAGGGGAAAGGGGGCGCGAAAAAAAACTGTAAAAAAAATTAACAGAAATCCACCATAACGTGATTGTCATTTACACTCGAGAAAATAACGGCAAGTGACAGTTTTTCAATATTTATTACCTGTAAAAGGTAACACAAACATTCTATTTATTGTTTCATTATTTCAAAATAAAAAAAAAAAATAAGAAAGGAGGAAAGAAACATTTTGAAATGATTTATTTGAACACCAAAGAAAAATTATTCAAGCAGGAAAATTAATAGACTGAGAAATTGCCACAAAATGCTTGAATAAAGGAATTTATTTTGAAATGCGATAAAAAAAAAGAAATATGTTTTACATTTCATTACACCTCTTGTTATATTCTTTTTTTTTATAAATTTTTGTTATGTAGAGATGCTAGAGTACTGCTCTCCAACTTTATAGGGTATCCCTATAATGTCTCCTCCAAGCCTATTGCCCTGACAAACTTCAAGATGTTGTCCAGTGTCACTCTTCCTGAACCGTAAAGGGTCTTAATTATGTGCTCTGCTAATTCATTCTTCCCATCACAGCATCAACATATTGCACTTGAGACAATCCCTATACGCAAAGAGTACTGTTTGATCTGCAGAGCCCTTTCAAAAGGCCGGTTACTATTCCTAGATGGTCTCTTTCACATCTCAAAGCTGTGTACAGTGCAATTACACAACAAAAGCTTAAATTATCTCAAAACCTGGGTGCCCTGGTAGTCTAGTGGGTAGTGCGCTAGACTATTAGCGTGAGGGTCGAGGGTTCGATTACGACCAGAGACTCTGGTCTGTGCCACTACACCGAGCATATGGTCAAGCTACTCCGCTCGTATTTAATTAGAATATAATTTGTAATTGTATTGTAATTATTAAATAAATAAATAATATCTCAAAACCACATAGCTTGAGAAATATCTCCACCTCTCTGTATTCACTTTTGCTCGGAGCGTCCTCCAAAAATCTCTTTCTACTTCACAAAAAGATTCTGCCTCTATTAGCGACCTAGAAGTTGCTCTAATCTAAAGGTTATGTGTCTGTTCAATGACTTTAATTCCCATATGACCTGGGATCTAGTTGAATTTGATTCTATTTCGCCAAGACAGTACCGTATTGCTCTGAAGTTAAACTTATTCGACCCAAACACTGGGATGGATGTCTGAATATCAGAAAATATAGCTATGTGCCGTCCATTGTTGTCCCGGTCGAAGTTGATTTAGCTTATCTATCGATGGCTTAGTTTTTGGCTTGAAATATACCCCCAAGTTTCGTCATATACTACAGAGAATATTTCATTCTGAAACCATTGCATTCGTATGACACAGACGCTTCAAATTACTGCATTCAAAGAATCATAAAGTTTATGTAAGGACTTGCCAGCCATTCAATTTGTCTCATCGTTACGGCCCTTGATGAATTTGTTTTCAGATTTATTTTCATACATACATAATTGGTCATTACAACCCTTCAGTCAGGATTACGACCTAGTTTCTCACACCACTTATGTTGTGTGTGTTAATTTTATACATGAGTGGCGGTACCTACAATTCAATGTTCACTCCGAAAGACAGATTTTTGAGAACCTTTTCAATGGTAATTTTATTTTACTCTCAGAATTTTTGCCGAAAGGAATATTTTTTTCTTATTTTAATTTTGGTGTGACCTGAGGTTTGAACCAAGGTCTCAAGTATAATAAGCCAACACACTACCTACTAGACCACGGCGACTTCCAGATTTATCTTCCCTTAACCTAATAATGGTTTCCACAGCCCTGATCGTCGCTATCTCAAACCTAAAAATGGTCTCTCCAGCCCTGATCTTCGCTATCACATGCAACAGGCTTGAATCCAATGCTAACAACTTTATACACTCAAATTAATGCTCTTCCTCTCTCTCTCTCCCTCTCTCTCTTCAAAAAAACTAGTAAATTTTTAAATTTTCGTCCTCATAATTAAGACCTTCTTGAACAAATTATAGCCAAAACTAATTAAAAATTCTTTAAACGTTTCTCAATTTAACAGAGCAATTAAAAATATTCCCACACTAACTGAATTAGGCCTCTTCTAAAAACAGAACAAAGAAAACCCAACACCACCACCACCTGTTCCAATTAAATCGAAAGAATAAAACAAAAACAACTAAAAACAATATGTCTTCACCATACAACGTTAAAAATTCGGAGTGTGTCTGTCTCTTCTTTGCTTTTCGTTTTTTTTTTTTTGCTGACCACCAAAACAAAATTTCCTTAAAGGAAATTTGAACTAAAAACCAGTTGCCTTTAAAAGCACACAAACAACAACAAAATCTCTACAGCAGCTTTGATTTATAAGAAGACAATGAACAACAAACAATCATACAAAAACAAAATTATCACAGCTATTGTAACGAAATAATCAAACAACATGAAAAAAAGGTAAAAACAACAACAGCAAGGCAATACACAAAAAAAAAACGAAAAACAAAATAATAAACAAACTTATAAACACTATGTGTACAATGCTAATGTATGTGTATTGCTTAAGTCTTCAAAGAAAAAATTGACTTTTTTCGTTTACTTGCCATTGCGTTCTATAAGTACTCTTTCCCCCTCTCTCTCTCTCTCGCACGCTGTTTTTCAACCATATTTATTTTTTGTTTAGAATTATACAGTTAAATCATGGCTAAAAGGGTTTTATCTCTTTTATTTGTTGTTTGTTTTTGTTTTTTCATTGTTGCACTCTCTGTTATTGTTTTTCGTATTTCGTAATCCCTCTCTCTCTCTAAGCAAAAGTAAAAACCTGTTTTACATGTTGATATAAATAATTCAAACACTTTTCTCTTTGCTCCCTCTAAACTAATGGACTCCTGTAAGAAATTGTTGCTGTTATTGCTGCGGTCCTGCATAAGGAAATGTAAAGGTACGCAACGAAAATCAAACACAATAAATTCAATCCACACAAAAATAAAAGAATGGATTGAAAAATGTGTTGTCAATTGCATTGAAATAAAAGAGCTGCCAAATGAAAAAAGCGTTTAAATTCTTGGGAAATAAATCTCAAAGCACAGTAAATGCTTTTCAGAGGACAAAACAAAATTAAAATCTGCAAGTGACGTATTTTAAATGAAATAAAATGAATAATTTAAACAATTTAAGCAAAAATTCAAAAAATACTGAATAAAACAATCAAAATAATAAGATTTAAAACCAGTGCATTAGATGACCGACTCTCGCTGCAGTTTTGTCTCTAAATGTGGGTTTCTGAACTTAAGGATATTCCGGGTAGTTGATGCAGCTGTTAGAGTGGGCACACTCCTACCGAATTGTAATCCACACAAGGTATAGGTTTACCTCTGACCTCCGCAGACAAATCCTGAACTGAAGAAAAATCTTGATTCATTAACAAACTCAACTGGTGTGAATTGGATAGTACGCGTGCCAATTAAATTCTTTGATTCGATCCTAGAAATATCCCTGTCACTTTATTTATTATCGCAGGTCATTGTGTAATGAGAGAGAATTCCCTTACCTTGCAAATGACTTTTGTACAGAATGTAGATCAATTGAAGTCGCCGTAGTCTAGTAGGTAGTGTGTTGGCTTATTAAACATAAAGCCAGGGTTCGAGCCCCAATCCAGACATCAAGACAAAATACAAAAAGTATTTCTTCGGCGACTTCCTCTCAGCAGATTTCTGGCATAAACTCTGAGTTAATGGAAAATTGCCATGAAAAAGTTCCTCAAAAATCTGTCGTTCGGAGTCGACTTTAAACTGTTGGTCCCACCATTCATGTATAAAATTAATACACACAACATAAGTGGTGTAAGAAACTAGGACGTTGTACAATGGGTCAATTCGACCTCCGGGTACTATACTTGGTACTATACTTAATTGACAAGTACACGTCCTCTAACCTAACCTAACCTAGATCGTTTGATAAAGATTAGCGTATTGCATTTACTTTAGTTGCCAAAGTCTGGCTTTGACTTGATGAAGATTTCTATCATATCGTTCAACCCTTTTTCGATAGTCCAACAGAGCTATTGCTAAGAGACATACTCTCGATCTAGAATTAATTGTGGTACCACAACGGGCCTAAATGCTGGTCTAAGTGATACCTCTTCCTTTGAGGGGATTCACCACCTAACCTAACCTCCTATCGATCACTAATTCATTTAACTTCCAGTATGATTTTTAGCTTGATTCTAAAGAAGTCACGCTTTAAATGCAAAGTTCTAATACTGATTGTTCAGATCGATTAATCCGTAGTTATCAGTTAGCTGTGGAACATCAATTCATGTGATTCATGTGTTCAAGCGAGCTTTGATTTAACAAACCTGTTACTCTCTGACATCCTATCTTAACGTATTACACGGGAGGCGTAAACAATTGCTGGGTTTTTTAAACCAACTAAGCCTACAATAAATGTTTCGTGATTGAAACGAAGTTTGTTATCAAGTAGAGTTATAGAGTAGACTATAAAATATGTGATATGAAACAAAGACATGTATTCGAAACCTAAAGGGTCCGCCAAATAACTTTTTTTTTTATGGAAATGCTTTAACAAAAACTACTGAATATTTTCTCAAATTTCCTTTTTTTATTTGAAAGTACAATCCTTCCGGTTAATAATGGAAAATAATTTCATTCAAATGGTTGCCTCGGCTGGCCATGCAGTAGCCTACACGATCGGTCCAATTTTTAAGCACATTATCGATTGTGTGCAGCTGTATTTCACCAATAGCTTCGCGGATATTGTCCTTTAAAGCGTCAATTGTCTCTGGCTTGTCGGCGTAACACTTTTCTTTTACGGCACCCCACAAATAATAGTCCAACGGTGTCAAATCGCAACTCCGATGTGGCCAAACGACATCAGCTCTGCGGCTGATAATGCGATCTTCAAAAATAGGGCGCAAAACATCGAGTGTAGCTTCGGCTGTGCGGCTCGTAGCGCCGTCCTGTTGGAGCCAAATGTTGCCAATATCCTCCTCTTCAATTTTTGTGAACAAAAATTCGTTCCGCATGGACCGATAACGATCGGCATTGACTGTAACGGCCACTCCTTGCTCATTTTCGAAGAAAAATGGCCCAATTATGCCTCTGGACCAAAATTCGCACCAAACAGTGACTCGTTTTGGGTACGTCGACTTGTCAATGTATGCGTGCGGGTTTTCTGTGCCCCAAATGCGACAATTTTGCTTGTTTACATACCCGCCAAGATCAAAATGAGCTTCCTCTGAAAAGCGACATCAGCTCTGCGGCTAATAATGCGATCTTCAAAAACAGACATGAGCTAAGTGTTACCATTCACGAAATAAGCACTAGTTGAAAAAAAACGTTGGATGGCGGACCCGATATTTATTCATCTGGCATTCCAGTAGGTAGGTACGTAGGTAGAGATGACTGTCCATATAAGAGAGTTGGATGGACACACTTAGACCACATGGGGCCCCCGTTTTGTTACCACAGTTTTCCACTTTCTCCTAGTCTCGAAAGCAGTCGGAATTCCTAATGAAATGACTTACACTGCCAATGTCAATCCGTGACAGTTCCTCCAGATCATTCATATGGCGTTCCAGTAAGAAGTATGTAAATAACAAGAAGTTTAGGCGAAACGATCAAGTAAGAAAAGCAACGCTTTGAAATTGCTCTCTTTGCCGGAGTAGATAGTTTTAAATAAAGCACGTCACGAGTTGTTGTCTAGAACTAAGTTAACCAAGAAACAAAACTGAACAACCTAACGAATTTATTTTATTTATAGTTTCTCACACCTCTTATGTTGTGTGTGTTAAATTTTGTACATGAGTGGCGGAACCTACAGTTTAAAGTCGACTCCAAACGACATATTTTTGAGAAACTTTTCATGGCAAATTTTTATTTACTCTCAGAATTTTTGCCAGAAATCTGCTGAGAGGAAATCGCCGAAGAAATACTTTTTATATTTTGTTTTGATGTCTGGCCCGGGGGTCTCGAACCCTGGCTTTACGTCTAATAAGCCAACACATATCATATTAGACTACTGCGACTTCACAACGGTATATATTCGTAACCAATTTATTCATCTGGCGTTCCAGTAGGTAAGTACGTAGGTAGAGTTGACTGTCCATATAAGAGAACTGGATAGACACACTTAGACCACATGGGGACCTTTGTGTTACTACAGTTTTCCGCTATCCCCTACGCAAGGAACCACTCTCAGCTCCTACCAAAGCGACTTACACTGCCAATGTCAATCCGTGACAATTCCTCCAGATCATTCATATGGCGTTTCAGTAAGAAGTAAGTAAATAAGAAGAAGTTTAGGCGAAACGATCAAGAAAGAGGCTGTCTTAGAATTGAGTTCCTTCATCTGGAGTTGTCCCCTGAAACTAACTTATCGAATAAGAAACAAAACTGAACAACCTATGTTATCAAAAATATTGTCTTTCGAAAGAATTTATTTCTTTAAAAAATGCTACATAAGCATTACAGTACTTGTCTGATGTTACATTTCCAATTTCATTGTCTGGCATAATCTAGACATAGCAAGTCCTTTAGGAAATCAAAAGGAAAACTCAATCAAAAACTGAAAATTAAAACTAAAACTGAAAATAGTGAAAAATATTAACGTAAACAAATTAAAGATTTCAGTTTTTTCTTCAATAAATTTAAAATTAGGAAAAAAAATTAAATCGAAATTAAATACAAAACATTTGAGGCTTTTGTATTCTTTTGATCGGATTTTAATTTCTTGATTGATTTAGAAATTTAATAAAATTTATTTACATGCCACAAATATAAGAAAAAAAAAATCCTGTATTTAAATTAAAATTTTTATTTTCATTTTTCTTTCTTTTCAGGTAAGTTTTTTAAACAATTTTAATGAAAGATCATTAAAACTTAATTTAGAAATCTAGTAAGGTAAGCGACACATACTAACTAATTAAACCAAGCAAGGTTGTATTTTCTTCAAAGCAAACGCATAAGACAACAAATGATTTTTCAAAACTTGGCTTAGGCCTTCGAAAAAACGAAAAACAGAAAATCTAAAAGAAAAACCATCATCATCATTAAAATTAAAGAAACCTTAAATGTGTAGAAAAAAAAGTAATTCATGCATTTGAATCCATTCAATCCAACCATATATCCATCCATCCATCCATCATTTCAAATACAAATTTACAACGTTTTTCTATCTTTCCGCACGTATTCGGCTCAATATTTTTGTTCCACTCAGTATTAATAATAATGGCAGCAACAAAACAACAAAAAACAACAAAAAAAATCCGGTTTAAGCGAAAGCAAATAAACACTCAGAGCTCTCAGAAATATAGACAGACAGACCTACAGACAGACTATCGGCAACACCATGTAAAATTGCAATAAAAATAGAGTCGGTCTTCCAAGGCCCCCTCTTCCTACCCTGCTGTAAATTATATTTAAATAACACTTGAATAGCTGCACTCGTAAAGGGTGTTTTTTTATAGAGGTATAGAACTTTAAGTTGCAATAAAACAACGATGGATTATTCGATTGACATGAATTTTATTTATCCGAAAGATAATCTTGTGGCATTACATTTTAAATATGATTTCTGGCATATGACCGCCACGGCTGGCGCGGATGTAGTCAAATCTGGACGTCCAATTTTCGATGACTTTTTCCAACATTTGTGGCCGTATATCGGCAATAATACGGCGAATGTTGTCTTCCAAATGGTCAAGCGTTTGTGGCTTTACCGCATAGACCAATGACTTTACATAGCCGCACAGAAAGTAGTCTAGCGGTGTTAAATCACAAGATCTTGGAGGCCAATTCACAGGTCCAAAACGTGAAATTAGGTGGTCACCAAACGTGTCTTTCAATAAATCTATTGTGGCACGAGCTGTGTGACATGTTGCCTGGTCTTGTTGAAACCACATCTCCTGGACATCATGGTTATTCAATTCAGGAATGAAAAAGTTTGTAAAACGTTCTGGCCACCATCGTTTTTGAAAAAGTACGGACCAATAATTCCACCAGCCCATAAAGCGCACCAAACAGTTAGTTTTTCTGTATGTAACGGTGTTAAACGTAACGTAAACGTGGTGCGAAAACGTTCCATGGTTAATCGAATTAACTGCTCTGATGGACGAATTTGTCGAAGATAAAATGGACGTAGTGCGCGATACGTTTTCCGCACAGAACCATTATTTTCGAAATAAAATTGCACTATTTGTAAGCGTTGTTCAGGCGTGAGTCTATTCATGATGAATTGTCAAACCAAACTGAGAATAAATCACTTGACAGCTGTTAAATCGGTCGCCATCTTGAAAAGTAATGCCAACTTAAAGTTCTATACCTCTGTAAAAAAAACACCCTATACATCAAAACAGAGCTGGGGCTTGACTTTTGCTAATACCAACACATATGTATATACATATTAGCTATGTATGTATGCGTATAATATGCATTCGGTTGAAGATCAAACAAATTTGTTATTAAATATTGAATGTTGGAATGATAATGTTGATAGAGGGGAGGGGGGGAAAAAACCAAATAAATTATGCTTTGATGGCTTAAAGCTTTCAACACACGGCTTAAAGAATATTGAAAAACCAGAAACAATTTTTAAGAAGATTTACAAGACTGCATGACGCTACGAAATCAAAGTGTTTGTTTGTGGTTTAAAAGGCGGATGCTTTTAAGACACTCTTATAATATTTGTTATCGAAGAAGTGGGGGATGGTAAGCCAACAAACAAATTAATATTGGCATACAGGTCTCAGTCGCGCCTGCTTTGTGTCAATCTAATATAGATTCCGGGTTACAGGGATGTCCCTGACAATTATGTAGCTTACGAGTTTACTACGGCAGGCATAACACCTACCGAATGCAAATGCATGTTAGGTTGTCCATTAGGCAAGAGGTTTTTTATTTGCCCGCTGACATTGGCTAAGGAAGAATCTTGCGTTATTGCCAGATTTCTAGGGACGACATTGACATTATTGGGCGTACCAAGCGAGATGTTACGGCTGCCTTTAGTGCTATTGAACGGTAAATGAGAGCAAAACAAAGTATATGTTATCGACAAGTAGAGACGTGCGGCGTATTGATTCTCAGATTACGGCCGATAACTATACTTTCGATGTAATCAAGGAATTTATTTATATTGGCTCCGCCGTTACCACCAAAAATGATGTCAGTCTGGAGATCAAGCGCAGGATCACTCTTGCCAACCGGTGCTATTATGGTCTCAATAGGCAATTGAGTAGCAGAGACCTCTCTCGTACGACAAAACTAACACTCTACAAGACGCTCATCCTCCCCGTACTTCTTTATGGCGCAGAGGCATGGACCCTATTAAGTACTGATGCAGCAGCCTTGAAAGTAGTCGAAAGATAAGTTCTACGTAAGATCTTCGGTCCAGTGCGAGTTGTCGATGATTTCCGCATCCGATCCAACATTGAGCTGTATGAGCTCCTCAACGACATAGACGTTGTGCAGCGTATTAATATCCAGCGGCTGCGCTGGCTCGGCCATGTCGTTCGATTGGAGGAGGATACTCCGGCGAGACGGGTATTTGATGCGGGGATCTGCGGAAGTCGGCGAAGAGGACGACCTTGTATCAGTTGGAAGGACCAAATCGAGGAAGGCTTGTCATCGATTGGTGTGACCAACAGGCGTGGGCGCGCAAGAAGCAGAGGCGCCTGGAAGGATTTGTTGCGGCAGGCCGAAATCCGTTAATCGGGTTATTATGGCCAATTAAGTAAGTAAGTGCCAGATTGCTTGGAAGTGAATTAGATAGAAAGCCTAGATCATATGGACATGATTGCCACTGCATTGCTTAGTGGGAAGACAAGCTGAGAGAACACGTTACTAAATTTACTCTCAAGCATCAATGCCTATTGCATACTGCGACAGAGACTCCTTTTACTTGCAAATAACGTCTCCAGAGGTTGTAGATCGGTTAAAGAGGAAAAAGAGTATTGTTCCCCTTATTTAATCTCTCTTCTCGATTGTCTAATGGAGCTATCACTATAAGATAAAATCAATCATAAACTTTCATTAAACTTTCAGCCTGGCTTTCAGTTTGTTTCTAAGGGAGCCATACTTTAAATGTGAAGCCATTATACTGACTATCAGCGGCTGTTAATTAGAACAGGACAGCTCCTTTATGGGATATCGCTGCATATTGTATTACAACAGACAGCTATGTCTGCTCAAGTAAGCCTTGACTTCTAACCTGTTCTATGCTTTGATTTGATTTTAGAATTCCAACTAAGATCTTCTAGTCTGACATTGCTGAGATTCAAGATAAAGCGCTTGATGTATATACCGTTGGCTTTAAAATACCGAGCGGAGTAGGCTGTTGAATATATTTTTAAAGTTCTGACATTCGAATATCATACAGGCTGCCTGATTTCAGCAGTGGCAATGTCCGTGAATGCCAAGGATATCTTTTATCACAATGAACCTAAATGCTGACCTAAGTGGGAAGTTTTATTTTAAGGACAGACCCCCCAACCTAAGGATTCCAGGCTATATAACATTACAGTGCTTCAGTTAAACAGAGTACTCTCTAGGACTTTGTTGTCACAGAAATGATATGTGAAATATTGTTAGACTCTACTGTACAGAGATCGAAAAGAATGGGAACTAATTGCGTTTTTTTTTCCTAAAAATCCATGGCCATGGTTCTCATAGGCAAGGGAAAACATACAAAAATAACACTCATATGGGTTCCAGGGCATAAAATACTGAAGAAAATTGTATTACTACTGGACAGACGAAATGGCCAGCTCATAGTCCACGGTATGCTAGCTATCCCGTTTCCCCGGTTTTTTGCACGGAGTTCAACTTCGTTAGCAGCATGAGGGTGCATTAAATATTGCAAGCTCCTACTGTTTGTATTCTTTCCGTAGGTCATATGACCATCATTCTCACAGAGTACAATGCTCCACTGAAAAGCGTTCCGATAGACTAGTCATTCCCTCGAATGGTTTCTGCTGGAGCTGTGACTGTGAAGAGGAGTAAGAAACTATCATTCATGTCGTGAGTCAGAAAAGGTTTTTGTCTTCTCATTTCATCTTTGATAGAACATTGCTGCAATACATGCATAATTGGTCATTACAACCCTTCAGTCAGGATTACGAACTAGTTTCTCACACCACTTATGTTGTGTGTGTTAATTTTATATATAAGTGAGGGGAACTACAGTTTAAAGTCGTCTCCGAACGACAGATTTTTGAGAAACTTTTTCATGGCAATTTTTATTTACTCTCAGAGTTTTTGCCAGCAATCTGCTGAGAGGAAGTCGCCTTTTTGTATTTTGTTTTGATGTCTGGAATGGGGCTTGAACCCTGGCTTTACATCTAATAAACCAACAGACTACTCACAAGACTATGTTGACTTCAGGCCATTGCCTGACTGAAAAGCATGCTACTAGATTTGGCATTCTCTCGAATGATTTCTGCAGTAGTTGTGAGCCAGTGCCCAAATCTTACTATAAAGAGGTGGAGGTTCTTGACTTTTCTTTGATTGAAAATGAGAACTAATGCAATAGCAAGCAAGATTTATTTTGAAGCCAGGATGGTTTTCTATAGGGAATGTTTGAATGTTTGAAATCGCCGTAGTCTAGTAAGTAGTGTGTTGGGTTATTAGACGCAAAGCCCGGGTTCGTATCCCAAGTCAGACATCAAAACGAAATATGACAAAAAAATATTTCTTCGGCGACTTCCTCCCAGCAGATTTCTAGCAAAAAACCCTGAGAATAAATAAACCTGCAATGGAAAAGTTTCTCAAAAATCTGTCGTTAGGACGTTAAACTGTAAGTCCCGCCACTCACGTAAAAAATTAACCCGCACAACATGGGTGGTGTGAGAAGCTAGGCCTTAATCCTGAATGAAGGGTTGTAATGGCCAATTATGTATGTATGTAATGTTTGATCATGAGGTTGGATATTGATTTGTGGTATCTGAAAAGAGCCTCACCTCTAGCCTAACAACATTGAAGAATGTTAAAACAGTGCATGGTAAACTGGTGAATGATAAAACAGTTCATAAAACGAAAAATTTTTAAATAATGTATCTTCTTATTGCATTTCTATTATGATTATTAATTTTTTTTCAATCTTCGTTTCAGTGATTATATCATTACAATGATTTCATTTATTTGTTAATTGAATAAGAAAATCTTGAATTGTATTTAAACAACAGCAATAAAAACAAACGAGTTTATAAATAAAAAAATTTACAATGACTGAACGAAAAAAAACAATTCTATTTGAGTTAAATCAACTTTAACCAAGGCATTCTTAAAAGCTGACATCAATCATCAGTTGCTGTTAAAAAAATAATATTTTTTTCAATTAACATCGAGAAATTTATATCGATTGTGTGAAAAGGTTTGGTGGAGTTTTTTCAATTAATTTTTGAACAATAATTTCATATTGGCTACCACACCACACAGCATTACGTAAATAATTGAGAAATCTTGCCAATTATTTGGTGAAAAGGTCACAATAATTGACTTTAGATTTGATTAAGAGCAGAGATATTGACAGAAAATAAAATAGTAGAGAAGATTTAATTGCTATGCAGATGACATTTGGTGTGCAATAGATATTGAGAGAATATTTGTTTAATTTTTTAAGAAATAATTTCGTAAAACGAATTATAATTTCAAGCATTAAACCCAGCTTGTAAACCTGTCTGTAATGACTTAATGACTTACCAAAAAAAAAAACCCAAAAAAAATTATTACTTTAACACCTAATTAAGTCATAATTATAGCGGTAAACCACAAAATATGTAAACCGTAAATAAAGAATTAAAAATTCTGTATAGACACGTCAAATTACCGAATGTATGCACAACGACATATCCGGCTAATTTACCAAACAGTAGACTTTAAAATAACCGCAACAGCAGTAGCAGCAGTAGCTGTAAACAATTTAAAAAAACATGTTAAAAACAAATTTGTTGTTAAGTTTATAAGTAAACAAAGAAAAAATATTTTTAACCAAAATTTTTTACGACAAAAAAAAAACGAAACATTCTCGGGCGGAAAAAAATTTCAAAAAAAACCTGCAGCTGTCAGCAGCAATGAAAAAATAAATAAAAAAACATGAAATCGATATTTTTGTTTGTTTTCCTAGATTTTTGTTACGTTTAATGGCATTACAATCAATTTAATTATCATCAAACAAGCGGTAAAACACTTCTAAGTACTAAAAACGTTCAAGTTTCCAAGCGGGTTACAATTATTGTCATGTAGAGGAGATCGCCATCACTCTATACTCGTACAAGGCATCCCTATAATGTCTTTACTAAACACCTAATGAACTTCAGATTGCTGGACGTTATCAACAAAAAAAAGGTCTTCGTAGTCTAGCAGGTAGTGTGTTGGCTTATTAGACGTAAAGCCAGTGTTCGAGCCCCAGGCCAGTCATCAAGACAAAATACAAAAAGTATTTCTTCGCCGACTTCCTCTCAGCAGATTTCTGGCAAAAACTCTGAGAGTAAATAAAAATAGCCATGAAAAGTTTCTCAAAAAAAAAAATCTGTCGTTCGGAGTCGACTTTAAACTATAGGTCCCACCACTCTTGTATAAAATTAACACACACAACATAAGTGGTGTGAGAAACTAGGTCGTAATCCTGACTGAAGGGTGGTAATGACCAGTTATGTATGTATGTATGTATCAACAAAAAACTACATTACCCAGTTCTGCTATACAACCAATAATTTCCTTCTAAGACACATTAATCCTTCACCAGCTTCAAGTATGCGTTCTGAGGATCAATGTTTACCTTACGACCACAGTATCTAGTCAAAAGACCGGGTTACTATGCAAATGCATGATCCAAATCTCCAGGCATTGTTATTACCCAACAAGCATTAAAATTGCCTCAAACCTAGCTTCTCATTGCCGTAAAATCCCAAATGACATGAGGTCCAATGGAGGACAAGACTATTTGCTCTACTTACGTGATTCAGTTTGCCTCCATAGTTTAATACCATTCTCGATTTAGGCCCATAAGAGCAGAGTGCTCACTCAGACACTATGTGATATCACAATGGGAATAAACAGCGGCTTAAGGGTACCCTAATCTAACGTAACCGAAAGTTGCCTATTCAGAAATGAAAAACAAGTTTAAAACTGTGCTTTCCATGGCTAAAATTGCACAAGAAATATTGAACTTGAGCAGTGAGAAGCGGTAGCAAAATGGCTGATAAAAGGGCCCTCTTAAGAGCTATATTTGCATTTCTTCACTGATCTTACTGTGCCCTTAATCTATATGGGCTCTTCTAACGGGTGATTTTTTAGCTATTATCTTTTTGGCAACACTGGTTTAAACAGCTCACGCACGTTTCGTGTTTTGTTTCACACTGTCAAACATCTTCAGTTTGGTCTTTAATTCAACCATGAATCGTCTTGCAAACGAACAACGATTGCAAATCATTGAATTTTATTATCAAAATGCGTGGCTCTGTTAAGAAAGTTCATCGCGCGCTTCTTCCATTTTACGGTCAGTTTAATCGAGCCACTGAAGCGGCTATTCGGGCCATTGTGACTAAATTTCGCACCAAATTTACATTGTTGGACATTAAACCACCAACTTACGCTTACGTAGAGTGCGAACTGAAGAAAATATCGCAGCTGTATCGGCCAGTGTTAATGATGACCATCAATTATCGATTCGTCGCCGTTCGCAGCAATTGGGCCTCTGTTACTCAACAACGTGGAAAATTTTGCTGAAGAATTTAGGTGTGAAGTCTTTCAAAATACAGCTGGTGCAAGAATTGAAGCCGAACGACCTACCGCAACGCAGAATTTTAGGTGAATTGGCTCTTGGAAGTTGGCCGAAGATCCACTTCTTTATCGAAAAATTGTGTTCAGCGACGAAGCTCATTTTCGGCTCAATGGATACGTAAATAAGCAGAATTGTCGATTTTGGAGTGAGGATCAGCCAGAAGCATTGCAAAAGCTACCAATGCATCCAGAAAAAGTCACAGTTTGGTGCGGTTTATGTGGCTGGTGGCATCATTGGACCGTACTTCTTCAAAGATGCTGCGAATCGTAACGTAAATGTGAATGGTGAGCGCTACCGTGAGATGATATTCAACTTTGTTTTTGCCAAAATGCAAGAACTTGACTTGCATGACATGTGGTTTTGATAAGACGGTGCCACATGCCACACAGCACGCGTAACAATGGACTTATTGAGGGGCGAGTTCGGTGAACATTTTATTTCACGTTCGGGACCGGTCAATTGGCCGCCTAGATCGTGCGATTTAACGCCTTTAGACTATTTTTTCTGGGGCTATGTTAAAGCTCATGTCTATACAGACAAGCCCGCTTCAATTGAAAGACAACATTGAAGCATTTATTCGTGAAATATTGGAAAGAGTATGCCAAAATTGGACTAAGCGGATGGACCATTTGAGGCGCAGTCGCGGTCATCATTTGCATGAAATAATCTTCAAACATTAAATTATGTGGACCGTACTATCGATTCAAATAAAGATTTCATGCATTTTTCTGAATTTTATGTGTTTTTTTTTGAAAAATTTTCCTATAGCTTTTAAAAAATCACCCATTACCTCCTATTGGAAAGGGATCGCAATATTTCAGGAAAATCGCAGTTCTTTTTAATTTATTATTATAGTCGTCGTATAGCAAAGCAATAATACTCCGACAATTACAATTTCTTATACTGTGCCCTCAATCTATATGAGCTCTTCTACATCCCTATAGTGTCTCCTTCGTTTCAACAGGGTCAATACTCTGTCCAGCACTTTGATATCAAGCCTGGTGTGCATTAATGCTCTTTAATTTCCATCCCTATGTTCAGACCTTTTGTACGTTGACTCAGATAACTTCAACATGAGCTTATCTACAACTAAGCTTCACATTGGTGGTGAACGAACCCCACCTCTAATTGTGCAAACAAGACTTGAAGACTATTTTTATGAGAAAGAAAAAACTGCAACTACCAGCAATAAAAAACTTTAAAAAAACTATAATTTTTTTTTGTAAAAATCAACAAAAATAGTAGAATTCAAGACCATAAAATTTATTTATCGTTTGAATTTATTTTCGGTATTTTTCTTTCATTTTCAATACTTTATTTGTAAGCGTATTATTTACAGAACTTTTGTACAAAACACTCGTACATACGTATCATAGCCACCACCACTACCATCACCACGATGATAACCTTGAACTTTTTGTTATAAAAAGATTATCTTCAAGCCGTTTTTCTTTTTTTTTTTTTGTTCGGAAATCCTATTGAAAATTGAAAGTTTAATTGAAATTCAGTAACTGTATTGTACTGAGAACTCTGTGGTAAATTAAAGCTGACTAAGCGTTTTAATTGATATTGATTTCACAGCAAAATTAAATTAAAAAAACGAAAAGAGAAGCGAATTAATTTACACACTGTTTGTGGCAACAGTGAAAACTCCTTATATAGCGTCATATACGCTACGTTAAACAAAAACTTCTAAAGACCTTCACTTATATGGACATTTCACTTGTTTTTGGCGTAAAATTCATTGTGGATTAAGAGTCTTTAATTAAAAGCTAACATTAAACAAATTAACCGCTCATTAGGAAAACAATTATTATCTATTAATTGGCAATGCGAGAATAAAAAGAACGTTGTTGGCAACTTTCACGTTGCCAACCAAAATCAAAATTACTAATTTTAAAGAAAAATTGTTTTTAAAAATGACAAAACTGAGTACAGCTTGAAGTCCACTAGTTCAGACCATCACCTTCTTCTTGTGAGGTTTTCTCAAGTACATACATACATACAGAATTGGTCATTACAACCCTTCAGTTGGGATTGCGACCTAGTTTCTCCCGCCACTTATGTTGTGTGTGTTAATTTTATACATGAGTTTGGTGGGACCTACAGTTTAAAGTCGACTCCGAACGACAGATTTTTGAGAAACTTATCATGGCAATTAAGGTTTCTCAAGTGACAAGTGTAAATATATGAGGCACAAACCACAGTGGTTCTCAAAGCCAATACAACTCCTCCCCTCGGTCAAATTCTGGCGGACATTTGAACGCATAATTGCCTCAATAGGTCTTTCAAACAAATAAAAAAATTTCTATGGTATCTCACACACTTTCTTTGCTTCATTGGTTATTGCAACCCTTTAGTCAGGATTACAAACTCAATAATGGGGTTGGAAGCGGTGTCTACTCTGGGAAACTGGAGCTGGACATTTCTCTCCGTCTGCTGGACTACTGCAGCGTGTTTCAGGCGGAGGTGACGGCAATTTACCGGGCCGCTCAATGGATCCTCGTCAACGGAGCTCCTTTCACTCGCGTCTCGGTCTTTTCTGATAGTCAGGCCGCGATAAGATCTCTATCGTGTTTTGTGAATAACTCTAGGATCGTTAGGGAATGTCGCCGCTGTCTCGACCTTCTTTCTGGGCGCTTCACCAGTGTCTCACTGGTGTGGGTCCCCGGGCACAGTAACATTCCGCGAAACTGTAAGGCCGACGAGCTCGCCAGAGCTGGTGCGCTTCTTCCGGAATCCTCTTCAATTGAACTGTGTATGCCACTTGCCTCGGTTAAGTCGGACATTGCGCGAAAATTTTCTCGGGACGCCAACCTATCCTGGGTCAATGAGGAGTCCTTCTACACCGCTAGACTCACCTGGCCCTTGATGGATAGAAGGCGTACCAACCAATAAATTGGTCTTGGTCGTGACGTCATCTCAACCACAGTGGCCGTGCTTACAGGTCATTGCGATATGGGTATACACGCGGAGAGAATGAGGCTCCCATTTAACGACTTCTGCCGTGGATACAGATCCGCTGAAGAAGAGGAGACTGTTATCCACTTTCTTTGTCAGTGCCCGTCTCTTGCTAGGTGTAGATATAGGTTATTTGGCTCTCCATTTCTTGTCAGCTTGACGGAGCTATCATCTATTTATATCAAGGATATAGCTTCGTTCATCAACCTTTCTGGCTGGTTTTCCAACGTGGGGTAGTCGTGCTTTTGATGTGCAACCCTTGCGCTGACCAACTTCTTCCTCTTCCCTGATCTTGGCGGAACTTGGTCAGTACAGGGACTGCGTTCAGCCGTAGCATCACAACGGGCTGCTATGCGTGCTCAAGTGAGCTTTGTGAAATCAGAGCTACCACTCCGACCTAACCTAACCTAGCTTCTCGCCCCTTTCATGTTGTGTGTGTTAATTTTATCCATGAATAAAGCGACCTACAATTTAATGTTCACTCCGAAATACAGATTTTTGAGATCCTTTTCAATGGTAATTTTATTTTACTTTCAGAATTTTTGCCAGAAGACTGCTGGGAGCAAAGCGCCGAAAGAATTATCATTTTGTAGTCTAACTTCAGGCTTTAGGATGAATATAATGTTCTCCAAGCAATGGTTTCTGTAACTTACAACTGGCTAAGATAACTCAGAGCTATTGGGAAGAAGAGCCCATCAGTCCTAAAAGACTTAAATGCTGTCTGCTTCACATCCATTCTGATTAGAAGATGTCAAAGATATCTGAAGTCGCCGTAGTCTAGTAGGTAGTGTGTTGGCTTATTAGACGTAAAGTCAGGGTTCGAGCCCCAGGCCAGACATCAAGACAAAATACAAAAAGTATTTCTTCGGCAGATTTATAGCAAAAACTCTGAGAGTAAATAAAATTGCCATGAAAAAGTTTCTCAAAAAAAAAATCTGTCGTTCGGAGTCGACTTTAAACTGTAGGTCCCAGCACTCATGTATAAAATAAACACACACAACATAAGTGGTGTGAGAAACTAAGACGTTGTACAATGGGTCAATTCGACCTCCGGGTAATGTACTTGACAAGTACACGTCCTTTACCTTTGCCGGAGTGAATGCCACTAAGAAAATAACTAGCTGTTGATAGACTAGCTAAGGTAACTACCAGACATCCAATTACTTGCATTGACTACATGATTAATATTTCTCCACTCTCATTTAAAACTGAGACAAAGATTAAAACTCCTTGTAGGATGGCTCAGGCCAGATGAGCCGATTATAAATTTCTATTCGAATTCCAGGAAAATTAAACAGCGAGAGGTGTCAAAATGCCATCTAGTTCTAGTTCAAGACTCTTTTAACTTAGTTTTCGACTTCAAATATGAAATTTTTCATCCAGAACACTGTAGAAAACACACTCCAGAGTTAGACCACATTTTTTTAAACAAGATATTTTAGTTTTTATCCTCAAGTGTCGGGTTGGTTGCAATTTTTTTAAATGCAACTCTTTCATATAAGAAAACAAACAATGTCTGTTATAAGACTTGGTCTTTAGAATTTTATTTTCCACTTGCTTAGAGTTTTGGCAAAGCATTTCAACAAAATAATTTATTTTGAATTGAAATGAATAAAAGGGTGTTGGTTTCATTAAGTAATTTAAATTGTTTTCTTAAATTAAATTATGTAATCTAATGCTCTGAATTCTTAAAACCATTATATTAATATTTTCTTTATTATTCTAATGAGAAATTACGAGGCTTCCAAATTAAATGATTGACGCTCTCTTTTCTTTTTTTTCTAATTTAGTATGTTAAGGTCAAACGTTTTTTTTTTTTACAAACAATAGTCAACAATCAACATTACTACACATACCAAGCAGTTCTTATCAGCAGCAGTTGTGGTGTAAGAGACTAGAGAAACAAATTTTTATTATCAGAGAACGTTGCGATATGAACGATATTTCATACGCACATCATAACTCATTCAACCAGAGAGTGAATGACCACAAAAAAAGTTTTTTTTTAATAGAATTTAAAACGAGACTTAAAACGCCACCACCCAGTGTTACAATTTGTATAACAATTTATCTTATCGTGACGATACCACAGCAAAAGAGTGGGGAGACTGATCGTTTTGTACCAGAATTTGATTTATTGCAGTGCCAAGCCAGACCAGACCATAGCTAAAGTGTGTCTATGTTTTTACTGAAAAATGAAATGATCATTTAATGCTTGGCAATGCTGCCTTATGACAGCCATTTGTTGATTTATAACTGTCAAAAAACAAAATCGTATTGAGAAATGATTTTTAAATTTCGTTATTTAAACTCATTATGGAATCCATTGTTTTGTTAAAGAAATGTTTCTTGAATTTTTTGAAGCATAAATTTTCATTGAATTCCATTAAGAGTTAAACGAAAAAAAATGATGTTAAACACCACTTGATATGAATTATGGGTTTTGTTGGCATTAAACCGCGTTAACAAAACGATGAAAACTCAAAAAAACGCAACAAAAACAAAAAAAGGTCAGTAGGCGTTATGGAAGTGAATTTAGAAACAAGTTACAGAAGAAACCGTACATATGAGAACAGAGTGGCCAGGATGCAGGAAATCATGGGAAATAAGTTTAAGGATTTGCAAAGATTTTTTTATAATTAAAGACAAGAAATTTTGAAACAGTTTTGTGTAGTAAACCACCAAGCCAGTAGTGGTAAATAATAATAGGAAGGAGTACAGGAAGGTGTGGTTCTCTACTTCTACTTCTCTGGGACTTCACAATCAACACGCTTCTTACTAGGTTTGAGTCCTCGGCCAATGCCATTACCATGTGTAGTATGTATTCACATACACAATCCGACAACCTAGGTTAGGTTTGGTTAGGTGAGAGGACGTGTGCTTGCCAATTAAGACAAGTACAGTACCTGGAGGTCGAATTGACCCATTGTACAACGTCCTAGTTCCTCACACCACTTATGTTGTGTGTGTTAATTTTATACATGAGTGGTGGGACCTGCGGTTTAAAGTCGACTCCGAATGACAGATTTTTGAGAAACTTCTTCATGACAATTTTTATTTACTCTCAGAGTTTTTGCCAGAAATCTGCTGAGAGGAAGTCGCCGAAGAAATATTTTTTGTATTTTGTCTTGATGTCTGGCCTGGGGCTCGAACCCTGGCTTTACGTTTAATAAGCCAACGCACTACCTACTAGACTATGGCGACTTCTTCCGACAACCTATCCCTGTTATGTTTAATAAAGTTGGCAACTCCTTTAGTCTAGAATAACTTAATAAATAAGATTCTATATGAGGAAGATTGCAAGTGTATACTCTGTTCCGTTTCTCCTTGTTATCTGCTTGGTTTTTAATTTTCAAGGAAGTTGGCAACACCTATATTTGCAAACAAAAACTTAATAAACTAAAGTGTTTGGGTAAAAGTAGCCGTAGTCTAATAGGCAGTGTGTTGGATTATTAGATGTAAATCCCGGGTTCGTATCCCAGGTCAGGTATCAAAACGAAATATGAAAGAAAATATTTCTTTGGCGATTTCCTCTCAGCAGATTTCTGGCAACAACTCTGAGAGTAAATAAACCTACCATGAAAAAGTTTCTCAAAAATCTGTCGTTCGAAGTCGACGTTAAACTGTAGGTTCGGTCACGCACGTATAAAATTAACGCACACAACATGAGTGGTGTGAGAAGTTAGGCCGTAATCCTGACTGAAGGGTTGTAAGGGCCAATTATGTATATACATATGTATGTTTGGGTGGAAAACTTCATATTTTACTCATTATTATTTTGTATTGCATAGCTAGCGATATATTTTGTTTCTTAATACTTAAGGGATGGTTAATTTTTTTTTGAGTTGGCAACTCTTTAGACTTGGTATAGTTTCTTTAAAGGAGTTCCAAGAAAATTACGAAAATATTAAATCCTGTAGTACTTAACTAATTGTCCTGAATCGGCACACTGAGAATTTTATTTTCTTTCTTTTTTTTGACAAGTTGGCAACTCTTTTAACCTAGACTAACTTTATTTAGAGAAAACTTGAAAACAAAAATTTATGAATATATTAAAGTAATACTTTAAGGCATGTTTCTCTTTTAATGTTTATAATTTCTTAAAAGTTGGCAACTCCTTTCTTTAATGCTCAATATTTCTCATCTTAAGATGCTGACAAGTGCATTCTCCTCCCAAAACGAAACGAACATGTGCTAGTTTCTATAAAAAATTAAAAATATTGCCAACACATGTAGCCCACAAGACCAGACACATATTTTGCGTTCACTGGAGGCAAAGAGTTTCATTTCAATTTTAACAAAATTTAAACATTTTTTTTTAGAAATATTTGGCATTTTCTAAAATTTTGATTGTGAGGGAAAAAACTATTAAATTTAAATTTCAAGATAATGGCTTAACATTTGCTAGTTTCTTAAGGCCTTATAACGGCATTAAAGCAGTTAAAGAGTTTAATTTAAAAAATAATTTTCTAAACAATTACTGAAATTGTTTAAAAGGCAACAATTTTATAAATGGAAGAAATAATGATTTCTTCATGCGAAAAAAAAGATTTAAAGTTTGCATAGTAAACTTTAATACAGATACAGTGCTTAACAAAAGAAAGTCTTAAGATTCGGTATTAAAACTAAACAGAATATCTCTATAGACGTGACTGTAAAAATCATCTTTTCTTAAATTTTTTTTAAAGAACCTTTAAAGCTCTTTAAGAAAAGCAAAACAAATCTAAGACTCCATATTTCTCACGTTTTAGTCATTATGACATTCACTGTCAATGTAGTAACGAGTTACCAATTTAAATGCCATTGAACTTGAACTAACCACTATGAATGCAACACTGTTTTGGTTTTTGAATTTTTCTCTCTTTTTTGTTGTTTTTTTTTGTTTATTTTTTGTTGTTGTAATAATGCCCCTGTTGTATTGTGGCGTGCCATGGCATGTTCGCTTTAACTATACAGTTTTATTACAATTTATAAATGATACACAATATAAAAAACAGCATACATATATTGCCAACTATCGTTTTATAAATATGTATCTCTTCTCTTTAATTTTTTTTTGTCTTCGCTTAAAGCTATTTAAAATAAACAATGCACCGAGTAATAGTGGCATCTATAGAGTGGTGGTGTTCATTTTGTGAGCATGGTTGGTTATTGCAAGACCAGCAAAACAACAAATAGAGGAGCATTGAAAAATGAAAATCTCTCCAGAACAATAAAAAAGTGCTGAATATAATATCTTAAACAAGAGAGAAAGAAGTGGCAACATGAAAAATGCCAAATTTATTATAAATAATTAGGGTGGGAGCACGACAAAAAAGCAAAGATTGGCAAATTATTAAGAACGAGAACCTTAATATAGTTGGCAACGTGAAAGAAGAAAATTGTTTACATTTATTTGTCTTTAATAAAACGTTATGTTTTGAAACGCAATTTATATTATGTAATACAATGTTGTTTTGAATATTTTCCAATGGTTGGCAACGCAAATTAATATCAAATATTTAAATTATGATTTTTCTTAATAAAATCGGTTTTTAAATATAATTTTCATAAATAATTAGGGTGAAAGCATGACAAAAAAGCAAAGATTGGCAAATTATAAGATGTAAATAATTAAAATATAAAGAACACGAACCTGAAGATAGTTGGTAACGCGAAATAAGAATTTTTTTGACATTTATATGTCTTTTATAAAACGTTCTTTTTTGAAACGCAATTTATATTATGTAATACAATGTTGTTTTGAATATTTTCCAATGGTTGGCAACGCAAATTAATCTCAAATATTTAAATTCTGATTTTTCTTAATAAAGTCGGTTTTTAAATATAATTTTCATAAATAATTAGGGTGGAAGCATGACAAAAAAGCAAAGGTTGGCAAATTATAAGATGTAAATCATTAAAATATTAAGAAGGAAAAGTTTGTGATAATAGTTGGCAACTCCTGATAAGAAAAATATCAATATTAATATATATCTATTTAGTAAAAGGTTAGTTTTTGAAAAAGAATTTGGAATTTTGAATGTAATGTAATACAATGTTGTTTTGAATATTTTGCAGTGGTTGGCAACGCTATAAAAAAAATTTCATTTAAATTCAAATTATTTTTTAATAAACCCGTTTTTTAAATACAATTTTCATAAAAAAAAAATATTTGATGCATGAAATAGTTGGCAACGCTATATAAAAAAAATTATTTTAATATTGAAAAATGAAATGAATTAAAAATGAGAAAATAAAGGTTTATGTTGTGGTACATGAATCGCTTTTGCTTTCGTTGTTGAACCCACCTAATATTTTCTAAAAGGCAATCTATTCTATCGCCATTTTTTTACTACTCTGCAGCAGGGGTGTCATGATGATTACATGTTTTACAATGCCATATGGATGTTTTTGCATTCATTACTTTTCTCTTCAGTTTTTTATTTTAATTTTCGTTTTCTTCTGTTCTTTTTTTTTTGGGGGGGCCCACTGAAGCTATTGAAAAGCATAGAAATGAAAAACTTCTTTTTAAAAATTTCAACAATTTAATGTTGCTGTATGATTGGCAAATAGGAAAAACTACAATAACAGAGAGAAGCCGAGTGGTGTAGAGTTGTAAAGTTGTGTGTAGAAGATTGTATCTTGTTTAACTACATGTACAATTTTCATGATAAATTTTTCTTTTTTTCTTTTCTTTTTTTATCTATTCTACATAAAATGACCCTTTTTTTCGGTACATCTTTCTCGAAATTTGTACAAAGTCTTGTTCAAGTGTGTGTTTTGTAGCAAACCAGCTGAAAATTTAAAGGGTGCTTGTTGAAGCTTAACAGCTTCGCTTCATTATTATCTTGTCGAGTGGAGCGCAGCAGCAGTTTGTCTATGATTCTCTGTCTGTCTGTCTGTTGGCTATGTTACCAAACAGCCGAACAAACGAAGAAAGACTTGATGATGATACACGCGAATATTACAATGGATTTAATGATGGAACGAACATTCATTCAAAGTGTACATTGGTACTCTCTTAAGACTGTTGCAAACATTTCATTTCGTTTTATTTTCTTTTTTTTTGTCCAAAAGTGATTGAAGCATACAACTGTAAACAGATAAATTTAAAAAAGAATATTTCTTTTCATTTCGTTTTCCACTAAGAAGAAAGAAAATTGGCAACGAAAGATAAGTCTTGTCTTGCCTCGTTTTGTTTGTATGTGTGTTACTCTACTTTTCCAATTTAAAAGAAATTTTAATAGAAAACTATTTAAGTTCTCTGTAATTAGTTTTGAGATAGGAAAAGTTATGAGTTTCCATTAGAAAAAAGTTTTATCGCGATGATAATAAAAGAATTTATTTGTTAAACAAGCAAACCAGTGGTTGGCAACTCTTTTGAAGGCAAATAACAAGAGTCGAATTAAATAAAAAAGAAAACAAATTTAAAAAAACCTCAGAAATTAAAGAGAAAATTAAAGTTCACAAATTAAGCACCCTGTAAACAAGATTAAGTACCCCGTAAAAACAAAACTTACAAGGTTGGCAATTCTTTAACAAAATAATTCTTTATAAATAAGAAATAAAATTTAAAAGAACTAGGAAAATAAACACTCCAGTTCTGTCTATTTGGAGTCACGATGGTCAAATATCGGAGACCATATAACCAATACCGAGGAATATAGGTTTATTACTCTGGCATATCCGGTACCTCTTAGGAAAGCGGTTTATCGAGTTGATTGCGCTCTAGGAGAAGCTCGACAAGCTTGGTTATCTGTGTGTGGTTTCCGCACAACTTAGAGAGAATTTCAAAAGCTATGTTGAGCCAACGTAGGTTGCCATGCACCATCGCTTGTAGTAGAGAGTATTCGCTATGAAAATTACCAGAGAGCTAAGAATCGTCTCTGGAATAATCATGTAAGCACATACATACATAATTGGTCATTACAACCCTTTAGTCAGGATTACGACCTAGCTTCTCACACCACTTATGTTGTGTGTTGTGATTTTGGCGGGAGCTACAGTTTAAAGTCGACTCCGAACGATAGATTTTGAAGAAAATTTTCATGGCAATTTCATTTACGCTCAGAGTTATTGGCAGAAATCTGCTGAGAGGAAGTCGACGAAGAAATATTTGTTATGACTTGGGTTTTGAACCGTGGCCGCACGTCTAATAAGCCAATACACTGCCCTACTAAGCTACGATGACTTCATGACTTCGAACTAGAACTTGATAGTCTGATCAAATCTCTTTCAACAATACATATATTTGCCTAGTAAAAGTTTAAATTGCCTTAAACCCAACTGGATTCAGAATAATTTCAGACTCCCTCTAACTTCACGTTGTATGAAATTACGCTGCCGAACACTTCTTCTAATGCTACAGATTTGTTCAGGTGCCTTCTTAGCAGCTTATCTCTCCTCTCTTGCTAACTTACGTACATAATTGGACTGGTAATTATAACCCTTCAATCAGGGATACGACCTAGCTTCTCACACCACTTATGTTGTGAGTGTTAATTTGATACATGAGTGGCGAGACCTACAGTTTACAAACGACTGCGAACGACAGATTTTTAAGAAACTTTTCATGCCAATTTTATTTATTCATAGAGTTTTTGCCAGAAATCTGCTGATAGGAAATCGGCGAAGAAATATTTTTTCATATTTTTGTTTGGAAGTCTGACCAATGGTTTTAACCGACTAGACTAGACTACGGCGACTACAACCTTCTGTACTACAGGAAATTAAGTCTAATAATGAAGTTTAGTTAGAAACCTTAAATGCAATCTCAAAGTCAATCTTTTGCACTTAAAGTTGGCAACTCCTCTACCATTAGTTTGCAGTAAATAATCAAGCATGCTAATGCCACTTTTTAATTTGAATATTAAAGATTAATCTTTTAAATGACTTTATAATTTGCAGACATTTTTATGTTCCTACAAGATCTTTTCTTCATGATTAAATGAAATTAATTTAAAATTATTTTTTTCTTTCGGTTATTTAAATTAAAATCATGTTGCTTAACGATGACAATTATTAGTGCTTTAGTTCAGTTTCTTTTATTTTTTTTTAACAAAATGTTACCACAATATTTATTGAGAACAAGAATAGATTGACAAATAATGATTGCAATGCCACGCCATGGCATGGCAAGGCATTACAATAAATGCCTCTCACGTTTTTGCTGTAAAGAAAAGGCACAGAAAAAAAGAATGAAAACAAAATTGAATAAAGGTTTGCGTAAAAAGGAAAGGAAACTTAAAATCAAAATAGTAGAAAACGAAACAGGAGTAGAAGACATAAACGAGGTAATGACAATTATTTTCATGTAAATGGCACACCAAAAAAATACAAAAATACAGAATATTTTGTAGTATTTCGGTTGACTTTATGGATTACGTGTTATGCTCATAAATACTTATGGTTGGTTATTAAAAACCCAGTAAACAATTTTGTAACATTTCACATAAAAGAGAATATACAGAGCATAAAAATATCATTTAAACGTGTAAAGGCAGTTTCAAATTTCTTATTTAAATGCTTATTTAACAGCAGCAGCCGTAAATTTTCTTTAAAAAATTACTTAGCAATGCCATGTAGTATGTTTTGTTTTTGTTTTAAATGATCATTAATCATCTTACAATACCTCTTAATATGCCAACCATAACAACAATTTACAATAAAAAAAATATTTTATTTTCTATTTTTTTTCTTAACTTATGAATAATGCATCATCTGTAAGTCTTATGATTATTTTTCTTTGCTTGTCTATAAAATGGAAACAAATATCTCAAATGAAAATCAATCTTAGATTTTCAATTATACAATCATTCCAACAACAACAACAACAACAACGTCACGCACACACACATGCACATAATGTTTGCCTGTGAAAAATTTCCAAGTTTTATGAGCTTCTTTTATAGTTGAACCTCTCCTCCATCGCTGTCTGCTCGCTTTTCAATGCTCTTCGATAATTAAAAATTAATGATAGAAGCTGGTATAACTTTCAAAGGTTAGTGCTTGTTATTGATAAGAAAACATAACGATTAAATAACGAATAATTGGTTACCCTTGATTGCAATACGCACTGTGAGGAACTTCTTTAGATTTAATGACCTTCAAGACTTTTATTAGGTTTGAAAAAGATTTAGGTTAACCAGTTAGTGGTTTCAAAACCAAATGTCTGTTATTTATATAAGGAACAATTAGCTATTTACAGAAGTATCTGGAGTTATGGAAGACCTCAAAGAGAGATAACATAATTGAAAGGGCCAAGCAAGCGTCCAAAATACTTTACACCTTTAAAATGACCCTGAACAATATTTAGAGGCTTAAAAACGTCACATCTTTGAGACCACAGTTGACCCAATCTTGCTTTACAGAGCTTACGTGTGGTGGACATGAGCAAATACCAATGTCATTGCAGACTAATACCAAGAGTACTCAGGCAGTCAGCTGTCCCGATCATACGTGCACTCTGTTTCAATTCAACGCACACATTATTTTCTATACTCAATTGATTGACCAAAAAATGTCATCTGCCAAAAAAAATGCAAGTCATCGACTTAAAAATGCATTTCAGCGACCAGAAAATGGGAATCGTCAAGCCATCGACCATAAAAAATTCAAGTTATCGAAAAAAAATCCAAATAATTAACCAAAAAAAAAAATGCAAGTCATCTATCAAAAAACAGATGCAAGTCAGCTGCCAAAAAAAAATGCAAGTCATCGACTTAAAAATGCATTTCAGCGACCAGAAAATAGGAATCGTCAAGCCATCGACCATAAAAAATTCAAGTTATCGGAAAAAAAATGCAATTCAGCGAAAAGAAAATTGGAATCATCAACCAAAAATTTCAGGTCATCGACCAAAAACTGCAAGTTATCGACAAAAAAATGCAAGTAATTAACCAAAAAAATGCAAGATGCAAGTCATCGACTTAAAATGCAATGCAGCGACCAGAAAATGGAACCATCAAACCATCGACTAAAAAAAATTGAAGTTATCGAACAAAAAAATGCAATTAAGCGACCAGAAAATGGGAAGCATCAACCAAAAATTGTAGGTCGTCGATCAAAAACTGCAAGTCATCGACCGAAAAAAATTCAAGTAATCAACCTAAAAAATGTAATTCAGCGACCAGAAAATGGGAATCATCAATCAAAAATTGCAGGTCATCGACCAAAAAATGCAAGCCATCGACCAAAAAAAAGGAACCATTAACTGAAAATTGCAGGTCATCGATCAAAAAACTGCAAGTCATCGACAAAAAAAAAATCAAGTAATCAACCTAAAAAATGCGATTCAGCGACCAGAAAATGGGAATCATCAATCAAAAATTGCAGGTCATCGATTAAAAACTGCAAGTCATCGACCAAAAAAAATTCAAGTTATCGAACAAAAAAATGTAATTCAGCGACCAGTAAATGGGAATCACCAACCAAAAATTGCAGATCATCGACCAAAAACTGCAAGGCATCGACAAATAAAAATGCAAGTAATTAACCAAAAAAAATGCAAGTCATCTATTAAAAAAAGATACAAGTCATCGACGCCAAAAACGCTAGCCATCAACAAAAATGCAAGTCGTCGCCAAAAAGTACGCAATGCGAGCATTTTGCCCCATTTATACAAATGATTTTTTGTTGCTCATTTGAAGAAAACAATTAGCTTCGTCGCTAATATTTCCGGTCCCAATTAAAGCTCGAACGTAAGGAAAACTGTTTTTCTTATGGGATTGATCCTAGACTACTCGAGTTCCAATAAACCTTTGTGTTTTTTAAAACTTTCATCACTAATTTCCTTTAGTATGCCTTGGTATACAAACATAACTGTCTATTGGCATTTTCATTGAAATATCTACAAAGTTAGAGAGAGAGAGAGAGAGAGGAAGATTCCTAAACAACAACAACACATAGAAAGACGATCAAATATGCCAGAGACTAGTGGTTTTGTACTGGAGACCAAAAACATTATGAAGAAATTCCATTGCGGCCAACATTTCTTACAACCATATATGATAAGTTGTCTTGCCAAGCAGAAAAAGAAATTCTTACAGTTTCTAATTGCTGTTGAAGAGTTGAGGTGGAATACAATGATTAATGTTGCCAACAACGCCGTGTTGATGAAAAACTCATTTTCTAATTTGTAAATTTTATGAAATACAAACAAAAAAAAACAAATCCTGATGGTTTTGCAATCATTTTCCCAGGCATGTGGAAACTAATTTGGCAAACAAATCGTTTTGGCACATTTAAAAATCCTGCAATCCTCGTCAACAAACAAACCCTTTTTTTTCCCCATAATTATAGCCGGTTTTAATATCATTTTGTAGCAGTTCTCTGCTGTGGGAAACCTACCACATTTATATACTGATTGTGGCATGTGTGGCACGATGATAATAGAAAGAAGAAAAAAAAAACAGAAAGGAAAAACAGATTCAGTGCCAGAGTAACAGTTTGTAATTGAGAAATGAAAACACAAACGTGCAGCTTATTTTGCGATTTGTTGTCTCATCACGTATAGAATTCAACATAAAATTTGATTACAGCGTCAGTATTATGGTGTCTCCTTCCTATATATATCTATCTACCTCAACCATCACTACCTCCCTCTCTTTCTCTTTCTCTTTCGCTACATGGTATGACTTTTGTTGATACCATATGACAAGCTTGTACGTTCACATGTCATAATCATGGAAAATTCTGCTTCTCTTCTCTTGGTGTTTGTGCTTTAAACAGGAAATGCGTTTGGTATGATAAAGGCAAACAAATAAAATTATATTATTAAGCTAAGCTATCCTTCGAGTGTCTTAAAAGGAAGGCATTAAATATTTATTGGCATAGAGATAGACAAGCTTTGCTTAGACAGACAGACAGACAGACAGATGTACACATATCCGGAATATTTCCTCTTTTTTTTTCTAAAACGTGTTTAAAATTCTAAATTAAATAGTGGGTGTCTGGTTTCTTTTTTAACATGGCTTGTAGACGAAAATCCTTGAGCTATTGCCTTGAGTTTAATAGATTTCTCAAATGACCTCTAACAAGCGAAATCATGAGTTGACAAGCCAGACATTTTTCTTTTAATTCTACCAGGAATATAGGAAAAGGCCTTGTTATTATGGAGCCCTAAACATTCCATAGAGTATGTTTACCTTAGCCACTATAAGGTTTTCTCTTCTCCTTAAAATACTTTATAGGGCTTTGCTAGCAGGCGTTGGAGGCTGAAGTCTTATAAAGTGAAATGCAACCAACACCGGCATTGCAGTGTTCCAAATGGTTCACTTTGGCCGCTGCCAGGTTTTATTTTATTTTTTTTTCGACAACTTTAAGCTTTAATTTGAAGACGTTGACGGTTAGTTGCGAGAAATTAAGAAATGCAACCAACCCTCTGGTGACCCTATATCGGATACAAAACGAAATCCTAAAAGACATCTTCCCAGCTACGTTCTAAAACGAATAATTGCCATAATGGGAATTGCGAATTGCCTGGGCTATAATTGCCTGGAGGTTCTGAAATCTCCTATATCCCGCGTTGAAAAGGTCACTCACCATCTGATCACTTACACGATCAACAGAAATGCAATCAACCCTCTGGTGACCCTAAATCGGATACAAAACGAAATCCTAAAACATATCTTCCCCAATTTCAGAACCAGCTACGTTCTAAAACGAATAATTGCCATAATGGGAATTGCGAATTGCCTGGGCCATAATTGCCTGGAGGTTCTGAAATCTCCTATATTCCGCTCTGAAGAGATCACTCTCGATCTGATCGCTTACACGATCAGCTGAATTACAAGCCTCTTTCGAAAGCTTGGGCGATTGATATACAACAAAAGACGTTATACAGAACAGTTTGTAGCTTGGGTCCCCAAACAGAGAGATGTACTGCATAAGCTCGCCGGAATGTAGCCCTTGCTTTTTAAGATATTCTCCGTAGTCTTGTAGGTAGTGTGTTGGCTTATTAGACGTAAATCCAGGGTTCGAGCCCCAGGCCAGACATCAAGACAAAATACAAAAAGTATTTCTTCGGCGACTTCCTCTCAGCAGATTTCTGGCAAAAACTCTGAGAGTAAATAAGATTGCCATGAAAAAATTTCTCAAAAATCTGTCGTTCGGAGTCGACTTTAAACTGTAGGTCCCACTACTCATGTATAAAATTAACACACACAACATAAGTGGTGTGAGAAACTAGGACGTTGTACAATGGGTCAATTCGACCTCCGGGTACTGTACTTGTCTTAATTGACAAGTACACGTCCTCTAACCTAACCTAACCTAAGATATTCTCCGCTCCTACGTACTATCTGTCTTCGACATATCCGTATACCACAAATTGGTTCCTCTCTTAACTGTTCCATTCATTCTTATTACTTAGTCGAACCATTTCCCAAAATTTCAGACAAAAAATATTGAAAGGTGACAGTTAAGGAGGAAACTGTAGTTCACATGATTTCTCAGGTCAAGATGCCTTCTAATTGAGCTTATGTTAGACTTGTCTTCCATTATCCCAACCATTGTCACCGTGACTCTGATCATCACTGCCATATGCAGACAACAAAGCCTCTAGGTTTGAAGCCAACAGAGCCTCTAGCACCTGCTGCAGTTGAAAGAGAGTTTGCAGGAACTCAGAAGATAAACAGTACTTTGCTGAAAGAGTGCAAGTTCTCCTGCTGCAGTTGAAAGAGATTGCAGGAACTCAGAAGATAAACAGTACTTTGCTGAAAGAGTGCAAGTTCTCGTGAATTACCAATAACGACAAACGAAAGTACGGAGACTCTAAAACGATTGATGAGTTTAAGACCTCTGAAAGCGATAAAGATTTCAAACGAATTGACACAAGTATTCTAGAAAGTATTTTAAATCTTACCACGTACATTGCACTTCCAACAAATTCCTAAGAAAACTTAAAAACTCTTTTGAAATATCCTGCATAAAAAGTTTCTGTTCTGTTCTGTTCTACAAAATCTCCATTTAAGACATTTACAGCATTAAACCAAGTTAAACTAAGTTTAACTAAAAGCCTTTCTATAACAATTTATTGTCGTCTTAGGTTGGCAAGTCATAAAGTTATTAAAAATTTCTCCAAAGAATTGTTAATTTTAATACACAAAACTTTTTGCTGGTAAAAGGCAAAAAAGCACACAAAAAAATTTGTGGCAAAAAGAGTCGTCTGGTAGGTGAATAGAATACTGAAGGTGAAGTGATGTAAAGTGAAGTGAGTGGCGACTAAAGTTGCTTGGCTTAATAAAGTTATATGGTGCCTGATGACTATGTTGTAACAGAGTTCGTTGTTTTTTTTCTTGCCAGCAAGCAAATGCGAAAATTAAACAAGAACATGACAGGGGTACCCAGGTATACGACAATGTAGAGAGTTATTCCATAGCAGGTGCTGCACTCGTAATTAGAGAAGGAAATGGAGACGCAGTAGAAAAACATTATTTTTGCAATTGTTGCAAAAACAACAAAGAAATGAAAAGACCTTGAGTATAAAATGGAAAAAAACATCGAAAAAATTATGAACAAAAAGAGACATTAGCAGGTAAAGTTGAAGTTAAGATAGAGAGCTTAAGACTTAAGAGCCAAGATAACAAAGAAAGACAAATTTTTTCTTGCATACTTATGGCTCAGCATAATTACAACAGCAGGCAGTTAGCATGGCTTAGATAATGCAGTAGACCAACTATAAAAAAAACACAATGAAGTTGGCAATGTCGTTACCGGTCACATCATCATAAAGCTTAATTACTTAGCATTGCTAAATTAAGTCAAGAACTGTCAATTTTAGCTGCGTTTACAAAAGCATCGTTTTTATGGTCTACAATGTAGTCAAATTACTGGTCGACTCATTGTGTGAGTGACTGTGTTGTATTGTATTTTTTTAAAAGTCTCACTTGCTTTCGGTGATTACTTTTTTGTGGCTGAGGTGTGGTAATTCAATAGACGCACTTAGTATGTCATACGTCCGTTGAAAATAATAACAAATGGAGATTTAATTATTCAACGTAATAGACATAATGAGCTTGGGTAGTTACATGTTTTGAAATCCATTTTATTTTGATATCAAATAACACGCTCACGCTGACTCACTTCAGAACCAGCACTTGCGCTCTAAAGTAAGCAAACATCTCGTATACCTATCAGATAAAATCACCTGCAACAATACAGTGAGAAATGGCACTCCATTTATGACGTAATATGCTCCCAAAGCTCACATACATATAAGAAAAATCATAACCTCACCTTGTAAAATTTTGTAGCATCTTACACTCACTAGCTCCCTAATGTAATAAGAAATATCGGATTCTTATTATCTGAAAACATTTCCGAAAAAGCAGTGATAAACGGTACTTTATTTATGACGTCATATGCCCCTATTGTAAAGCAAAAGAAATCCTATTCCTCATAGACGAAACAGGTATTGTTTATAAGGAAATAAAAAGGAATGGGGATGACCCCTCTCTGTATTATTAAACCCTTTATCTAAGCTATTCTTAATACTTTATTAAATAACGCATTAATTCCCTTTTCTTTCTTTCCAAATTTCTTTTCAGGCTCATGTGGTGGCTGCCTTCGAACAATCCCTTTCCAATATGACATCAAGGCTGCAGCATTTAACGGCAACAGCAGAACGCAAAGACGGCGAATTAACCGATATGCGCCAGACCATAGAACTGTTGCGTAAACAATCCATACAAGCGGGTCTAACAACGGCTCACATGCAAAGTATGGGTGTACAGACACAAAGTCAATCACAAAATGATTTGCTCAGTAATAAACCGCCACCACTGCCTCCCTCAATGGCGGGCCATCAGCATATGTCACGGGTTACGCAACATCAGCAGCAGCAACAACAACAAACAGGATCAAATGGTCAAACAGGTGGAGGAGGAGGAGGTGGCGGAGCAATGCAAAGACATCACAGTTCAGATTCGATGTGTTCGGTAAATTCAATAGGTTCCAGTTGTTCCACGCAAGACAAACAGAAACAGAAAAAGAAAGGTTGGCTGAGAAGTTCATTCACCAAAGCATTTTCACGTAATGCCAAAATTTCGAAAACTAGTCGCCATGTGGGCCACAATAATCATTTAGGTTCACAGGCCAGTGATATAGGCAGTCTTAATCGCTCTAATGGACATGGTGAGCCGCCAGGTTTATCTGCTTTGGCTACCCAACCACAGGCAACCATGCCGGCCTCGCCAACGAAAAGTAGCCCTGCAAAGACCGTGACTTTAATTGAGAATGCTAAACCCATAGATGCCATTGAGCACGATGAAAATTCCCATATGGTAGAGGAATTGAAGAAGCAATTAAGGGAAAAAGATTTGGTGTTAACCGATATTAGACTGGAGGCCTTAAGTTCGGCTTCCCAATTGGAAAGTCTCAAGGAGACAGTAAACAAAATGCGTGCCGAAATGATGTCTTTGAAACAGAACAATGAAAGGTTGCAGAAAATGGTAACCAGCCGTTCGTTGGCGGGATCTGAGGTTTCATTGGGCAATGCTATAAGCCCTAATGGCTCGATAGGAGAATCCAGAAGATATTCTTTAGCCGATGGCAATTCCCGGCCACCCATGGAATTGCCTAAACGTTTGGATGAGGAAGTAGAAGAGGAAAACATACCACCGGCGCCAGCACCCGAACCACCACCACCACCAATTTCCCCCACAACACACATTGATCTAACGCCACCGCCACCCGCTCTAGAAACCATGACCAGCCCGGCCCATATACCCACAACAGCAGAAGAGATGCAGGATGTTAGTGATGGCAAGAAAATAGCCATCGCATGCTATTTGGGACAACCGGAATCGTTTGTTAAATACTGTGAAGAAATGCTGGAAGTGGATGATTTCTATGCCAATAGTGCCATGATAGGCAGTAAATTATTGGATGAGAACGGCGAACGTAAAACATTCCCTACGGCTAGCCCTAATGAGTTCATAATAGCCTATACGTATATCTCGGGCAAGACTTCGTGGCAGAATTTGGATTATATAGTGCGTAAGACCTTCAAGGATTATGTTTCACGTATAGATCCCGGCACGAATTTGGGTTTGAATACGGATTCTATAACCTCCTATCATTTGGGTGAAGCTAAACGAGGTCCTGAAATGGGTTTTCCGGAATTATTGCCTTGTGGCTATATTGTAGGCAATGTGCGTACCTTGTATATATGCTTGCAGGGTGTGGGTAGCTTGGCTTTTGATAGTTTAATACCCAGGAGTATAGTGCATCGTTATATAAGCCTGTTGACAGAGCATCGTAGACTGATATTGTGTGGCCCTAGCGGTACGGGTAAATCGTATTTGGCTAGACGTTTAGCGGAATTCCTGGTAGCCAGATCGGGTAGAGGTAATCCCTCGGAGGCAATAGCAACATTTAAGTGAGTTTTCTCTTGGAAATTTTTTAGAGATAAGCAGTCTTTCAAAAAAAACATTTCTTCTCTTTATGGCTTCTAGTGTGGATCACAAATCTTCTAAGGAGTTGAGACAATACTTGGGCCATATAGCTGAACAGGCAGCCATAGCTAATGGTGCCTCAGAGCTGCCATCTGTGATTATATTGGATAATTTACATCATGCCTCGGCCTTGGGTGATGTATTCTCTTGCCTATTGAGTGCGGGCCCGGCAGCCAAACTGCCCTGCATTATAGGCACCATGTCCCAAGCCACCTGTAACACCACGAATTTACAATTGCATCACAATTTCCGATGGGTGAGTTAAAAAATTAGTTGGGAGGGATTTCAAGCAATTTTTTTCATATTTTGAACAGGTTCTCACGGCCAATCACATGGAACCAGTGAAAGGTTTTCTGGGACGTTTCTTACGCAGACGTTTATTTCAAATGGAATTGCAGACCCAACATCCACAACCCGAATTGGCTTCGGTATTGGCTTGGCTGCCTACAGTATGGCAGCATATTAATCGCTTTTTGGAGGCTCATAGCTCTAGTGATGTTACCATAGGCCCGAGATTGTTTTTATCATGTCCTTTGGATCTGAAAGAATCGCAGGTGTGGTTTACCGATATCTGGAACTATCATCTGTCACCCTATCTAATCGAAGCCGTAAGAGAAGGTGTACAGCTATATGGGCGTCGAGGCGGCGCTTGGAATGATCCCTCAGCATTTATAAGAAATTCCTATCCCTGGCCTTATGGACCCGATTCTGTGCCTCCCCTTAGGCAAATCAATGCCGAAGATGTGGGTCTGGAAGGGGTAACCGTTAGTAATGGTGACAATCAAGATCCTTTGGTATGTTCTGGAGGTTAGATTGTGCAGGCAAGAGATTTAAATTGATTTTCTTTTTATGTTTCAGCTCAACATGTTAATGCGATTGCAGGAAGCGGCCAACTATTCCGAAAATCAAGATCAAGAATCCGATTGTGCCAGTTTAGATTCGAATATAACGCCAGACTCCTCAGCCGGAGCTGAATGAAATTCTTTACAAAACCTTAAGAACCCAAGAAAACAAGACGAGTAAAAACAAAAAAATGAAAATCCAATGCAAGCAGAAAACTTTATACAGCTTTTGCCCCAAAGTTTATATAACGATATACTATATATATATATACAACCGATATTTAGATAATCTAATCTTAATAACAACAACAACAACAAACACTACTAATAACTATAAAACTTTATTTAGATAAACTTTACAAAGCAACTTAAAAAAGAAAAAAAAATTTAAAAAACAGAACCAAATCCTTGAAAAACTTTTGTACTATATTTGATATAAGAAAACTTAGGGCCCCCCTATCTATGCCTTAGGGCATAAATTTAACCCAGTCAAATGCCAAAATAACTGTGTTAGTAATAGAAAATAAAAGAGTTGAAAAAATACACTCAAAAAAATTATTTTGAAGATTTTTTTTAATATTTTCTTACCCAAAACACTTGCACTACTTTCTGAAATTCTGAAATTGTTTTTTGCACCAAAAAAAAAAGAAAAACGAAAGCAGTAGCTTAAGTACACTGTAGAAAAAAAATTGTGTTGAAATCCAATTGGTTTTAAAGACAAAATTGCACTTTTTAGCGGCACTTGTTAAAAATGCAAATTTTTTAAAAAAAAGCCTACACTGAGAAAAATTTATGAGAAGAATCCACTGTTTTTGATTTAGGCACCACACATTTATTAAATTTTATTTTTAAAAATATTAAAAGAAAACTCTTTGAAATTAAAAAAGAAAAGTAAAAAGTTTATTGAAACTTTTAGGTTTAAAATGATAAGTAAGTCCTGCTATGCCTTAAGGATTGTACTTCACTTTAAGTAGCGCTGCATTCCCTATCCTAAACAATGACTTTCTCCCATATATGCCTATATGCATATGTGTGTATAGCAACCAGAACCTGGGCTACACTCTTTGCAAGCTTGGCGTAGAAGAAAACGTTTTCCCAGAGCCGCTTGGTGTAATCTTCCCTGATCTGAGCAGCCTTGGCCAAGTGTCGAATATTTGGCACTCTCCTTTATCCATCATTCCATAACCATGGCAAGCAATCCTGGCAGTTTTATTTTTCTGCTAATTGTTGAGACCGTACATAGACAGACAAGATAGTCCAAATAAAGCATCAACAAGAAAACCTTTGAGGGCAACACTACAATAAAGACGGGTAATTCTAAATTTGGTATTTAAAATCATGCCACGAAGATGAGGCAAACCATGGGTTGTTTAAAATATTTTTGCAGCTCGTGAATCCTATTCAGCACAATGAAATTTAAGATGTTCCTTACTAACATAAAACTAATCCCATTCTAGGGCTGTGAAACATGAGATGCTGCTCCCCGAAGTATTGGGAAGTTTTCAACCACTACTACTACTACCACTACCAACTAATAAAGCGAATTAAAGTCCCAGTAGAAACATATCTTCGGAGATCTAAGTGACCATATCCTAAGCCAGTGGTGTTGTGCTATTTTTTTTTTATCGGAACGCGTATATATATTTATATAGACAGGGCCGATCCTGGGTAGGCGGCCGCTCTGTGCGGTCTCATGTCCCAAATTTAACGACGGGGGTCATTTTCCATGATAATCCTGACAACGGCTTTTGTTTTTAGGTCTCATGTCCCAAACTTGACGACGGGGGGAGGGAGATTTCCCCTCGGGTTCGGTTCAAACCCTTGTTTATAAAAATACATATAAAAATTCGTCAAAAATTAGAAGAAAAAAATCAGCAATTCTTTTTAATTCTTTTTTTTTCAAAACGTCAGCCAATTCTCATTATCAGAAATCATCTTTAGTTCTGGAACGCATTCGTGTCCAAGAAGAAAGTACCGGAACGACGTTCCGGAGCGTTCCGGCTCGACAACACCACTGCCCCAAGCAGTACTGATACCACCAGAAATGCCATCGACTAGAATCCGCGGGGCAAATCGACATTGAAATTGCTACAAATAAAATATATTGCCTTGCTTAAGGCTGCACCTAAGAAAGTCCTTTGAGAGAACCCAATAGAGACGCAACTCAGCCCCTACATAACTGTACCCAAACAAAGGTCGTCCTAAACGAGAGACATAAACTGTTCTGTTTTCCGTCACAGTCCTTTACCAGCCGGTGGGATGCCGTGCATGATCTAAAGGCAAAGAGGGTCGCTTGACTGTAGATAAGTCCTCGAATACCATAAAAATACAGTAACGAGCAGACAGTGCTAATAGTGCTAATAGGGAAAGAGGGTCCGCTGACTGTAAATAAGTCCTCGGTTACCATAAAAATACAGTAACGAGCAGACAGTGCTAATAGTGCAGTGTTAATTCTGTGTTGCTGAATGTTTCGGAGAAATGGCTTAACACTGAACGAGATTTGCCAAGGCCATGATACCGACATTTTATTGTTACTTTGAAAAAGTGGAAGTGAGGCCATTTAGTCATTGTATTAAATGCTACACATCTCTGGAGCTTATACTCCTTTCAAATAATTATTGACATTTTCATAACGACGAATTCGTTTCTTTATGGATGGTGTAATTCAGACTAAGCTAAAATTGATTTGATTTCAGCAACACAACTGTAGCAGATTATTGGATTGGAAACATGTGGAACATTAAGTGGCAAACCTTTTCATCTCTTCTAAACTTGAAATCGGCACAAGGGCTATCCTGGAATATCTCAACATTTAATCTAATAAAGAATTGGATATCATCTCCTGTCAGATTAAATGTATTTATATACCTCAATCAATGCTTTACGAATCCGTAGAGTTTTGTTTTTTTAGTCCATCACTCATACGCTTTAATAATTTCGAATAATTTCCATAAACCTCTAATAACTCTTCATCTTGTTCGACCATAACCGCTAGGAATTATAAGGAAACTGCATAACTTATCATATTTGTATATATATAGCCTATCATTCCCTAGCTTTCTACACAAGCTTAGCTTAATTATTTTTTTATGCCTAAATTTCTCTTAAACTTTTTGCTTCATTTGCTCAACTCTTTTATTTTTTTTTCATCTAATAACGCAAAGAAATACTTTCAATTATTCAAAATAAATTATAAAATAAACAATAAATTAATAAAAAATAATAAAAAATAATACGTTTTATTTTTAAATATTTTCTATTAAAAAAAAAAAAAAAAAACTTTTTGTAAATGAAAAATGTCACTAAAAATAATTTAAAAAACTTCATGTAAAATTGTAAATAAGAATTAAAATTAAAAAAACGAAGAAGAACATTTAAGCCAAATTATAATTATTAACCAAAACCCTAAACATAACAAAACAAAAAAAAAAAACTTAAATTTAAAACTAATAAAACTTAATATATGAGTATAAGTAATAACACGCTACTACTAACAAACTAACATACAGTGGCCGACTAAAGTCCATACACAACTCATATTTTTCCATTCAAAAAACCCCAACAACATAATGAAATTCATTTTGTATGAAGTTTTGTTTGAAAACAAGAAAATCAAAATAGAAAGACATAAAATCGAGCTAAAAACCACGTTCAATAACTTTTTTTCACGCTTCGAATAAAATAAATCCAGCATATCTCCAATAGGATGAGATCTGATTTTCATCGAATCTAACTACGGTTTTATTCCGTCTTACACCAAGTCTACATACCGGCACGTTGAAAATACCTATCCCACTGAGACAACATCCCAGATAGTAAGGTCTCGATAGAAAACCTACTGCCAACTGCCAACACTTCTCTGTAGAACAGAAGCTCTATTAATATTGTCGGTTGACGATATTCTTAGACGTTCTCCCAATGTCTGACAATGAGAAAATATTTCCAAACACAAAATTCGGGAAAACTAAAAATAGTTTTCGAGGCACTGACTCTACATAAGATTAGAATTCATTTTTGCCGAAGTAAAGCACTTGAAATCTCCTTTCGACTATTGAAAAATATGAAGATTTTTGTGCCTAGAACATCAACAACATCTGACTCCCTAACAGTTACACCACTTGCAGTTACAGACGGCAAATTATTATTGCCGCGCTTATAAATTAGACGACAATAGAGAATCTTTAAGGCTTTCAGAAATTGACTGAAGGTCGACTGCAAGTAGCTTTTCACTTTATACTATAAAGCGCTTGGTATTCGATAAAGGAATATGCCATAGTCTAGTAGAGTGTGTCTCAGCTTATTAGACAAGAGACCGTGGTTCAAACTAAATAGGAAAAAATATTTCTGCGGGGACTTCCTCTCAGCAGGAGTTCTGGTAAGAACTCTGACAGTAAATAAAATTGTGGAAGACGCCGTAGTCTAGTAGGTAGTGTGTTGGCTTATTAGACGCAAAAGCCAGGGTTCGAGCCCCAGGCCAGGCATCAAAGACAAAATACAAAAAGTATTTTTTCGGCGACTTCCTCTTAGTAGATTTTTGGCAAAAACTCTGAGAGTAAATAAAAATTTGCCATGAAAAGTTTCTCAATAAATAAAAATCTGTCGTTCGGAGTCGACTTTAAACTGTAGGTCCCACCACTCATGTATAAAATTAACACACACAACATAAGTGGTGTGAGAAACTAGGACGTTGTACAATGGGTCAATTCGACCTCCGCGTACTGTACTTGTCCTAATTGACAAGTACACGTCCTCTAACCTAACCTAACCTAAATAAAATTGTCATGAAAAGTGTCTCAAAAATCTATCGTTAGGAGTGGACATTAAAGTGAGGGTCCTGAGGGTGCCATGTATAAAATTAACACACATAACGTGATGAGATGTGAGAAGCTAGGTCGTAATCCTGACTGAGTTATTGTAATGACCAGTTATGTAAGTAAGTAAGTAATATTACTAACATCTGCAACAGAGTAGATAGGAATACAAATTAAATAACGAAGTTAATCAATAAAAATCGGAAATAAAGTTGGTACCTTAGCCCATTTATGTCCGAATTACTTTTTTTTCTAACGGTTACCGTTTTGTTTTTTACACTCAATTTCCTCTCAGAGCATAAAAACTAAGGCAACCTCTACTGGCAACTTAAGTTGCCTCTGGGCACTAATGGGTTAAGGTACCTCCGTGAACTCGACTTTATCTTTATCTACAAAAAAATGAATTTAAAACAAAACTTTAATAACAAATAATTTTCTTTATATTGTTGATTATTGTGAGTGAAGTTAACAAGCCTAAGAAGCATATGTAAACTTTTGTTCGCCACTGTAACTTTTTCTTTATATAATTCCATACAAACAAGAAACTAACTGTCAATAGTAATAAATTAAAACTAGAACTAAAAAAAATTAAACACTTTTTATACCTACTCTTTAAACGAAGTAAATAAAATAATTTAATTAAAAAAAAGGGAAAACAGTATAAGTAAATAAATAAATAAATACACAATAAAACATAACTATTCTTAAAAACAATACTTGAAATACATACGTACATACTCTTGTTTATTGAACTTAAAAGAGAAAAAAAAAACAATAACAAAAAAAACAAAGAGAACCATAGCTAATTAAACATTTATTATTTAAAACAAAAAAATATTAAAAAAAAATAAAATTAAAAATCAAAATAAAATATTACAATTACAATATATAAATATAAATATATTATTATTATTATTATTACATTAAATTAAATGCTTGTTATATCGTAAATATATTTAATTTTTAATTTTTAAATTTTATTTTATTTTTATTTGTTTTTTTCACTTATTTTTTTATTAAAAACAAATTATTTTTTTAAACTACTTTTCCATTGTTAAAACAATAAAATTTATAAAAAAAAAATAATTATAAATTAAGAATAATAAAAAAAACTTTATGAATTTGTTTAATTTTGCTTAAATTATTAATAAGAAAAGAAAAAAAAAAGAAAAAATAATAATAATAAATGCATATTTAATGAGAATTATTGTTTTATTTATTTCAGTAAAAAAAGAAAGGAAATTAAATAAATTAATTCCCACTGTATGTATAAGACCAGATAAAAAAAAATAAAAATTTAGTTTTTAGTTTAAAAGAAGAAAAAATTAATTTAAAAAAAATAAAAAAAAATAATTGAGAATCAATGAAATGTAAAATCAAAATAATTTGTAATTAAAAGGAGAAACTAAAACAAACAAAAAAATAAAGTAAACTAAATACTAAAACAACAAACAACAAATGAAAACGAAATGCTGCAAAATTAACAAGAAAAGCAAATAAACTTTTTTCAAAAATATACAAAAAAATTATGAAATCACTTGAAGTTTTATTTTATCCTCTAAAGGCTTTAAAATTCTTCATACAAAATTAAAAACAGGCATTAATGAAAAACTGTAGAACACATGTTAATAATTAACATCTAAACCTAAGGGCATTTCCAGAAGGGTCCGCCAAACAACTTTTTTTTTGAAAATGCTTTAAAAAAAAGTACTGAATATTTTCTCAAATTTCTTTTTTTTATTTGAAAGTACTATCCTTCCCGTTAATAATGGAAAACAATTTCATTCAAATGGCTGCCTCGGCTGGCCATGCAGTAGCCTACACTAGAAATTGCCGATTTTGGCAAAAAATCATCTTTTCAGATGAAGCTCATTTTGACCTTGGCGGGTATGTAAACAAGCAAAATTGTCGCTTTTGGGGCACAGAAAACCCGCACGCATACATTGAAAAGCCGACGCACCAAAACGAGTCACTCTTTAGTGCGGATTTTGGTCCAGGGGCATAATTGGTTCCTTTTTCTTCGAAAATGAGCAAGGACTGGCCGTTACAATCAATGGCGATCGTTATCGGGCCATGTTGAACAAATTTTTGTTCACAAAAATTGAAGAGGAGAATATTGGCAACATTTGGTTTCAACAGGACGGCGCTACGTGCCACACAGCCGCAGCTGCACTCGATGTTTTGCGCCCTGTTTTTGAAGATCGCATTATCAGCCGCAGAGCTGATGTCGTTTGACCACCGCGGAGCTGCGATTTGACACCGTTGGACTATTATTTGTGGGGTGCCGTCAAAGATAAGTGTTACCCCGACAAGCCAGAGACAATTGACGCTTTAAAGGACAATATTCGTGAAGCCATTGGTGAAATACAGCTGCACACAATCGATAATGTGCTTAAAAATTTTACCGATCGTGTAGGCTACTGCATGGCCAGCCGAGGCAGCCATTTGAATAAAATTATTTTCCATTATTAACCGGAACAATTGTATTTTCAAATAAAAAAAAGAAATTTGAGAAAATATTCAGTAGTTTTTTTTTAACCATTTTCAAAAAAAAAAGTTATTTGACGGACCCTTTATATTCTAAACAGTCTGTTAATAGCAAGTTTTAAGGCCCTTATTACAATTTGCCGTTTACTAAAGGTAGGATTTTAACGAGCAGATAAATTGTTTTTTTATTATTATAATCTGTTAACTATAAATGTGGCGCTGCTTAAAATAATCGGTTTGTGTCTGTAGTTCTCAATACCTAATTTATTTTCACACAAATGTTTGAGTCTTTGCTTTTCATTTTTTATATTCAAAGGTTTTGAACTTGAATTGCTTATATTGGTGGTCATTATACCTTGTTTTTATTGATTTTGGCCAACGGAAAGGGAATTATGGGAACTGTTAACTTATACAGTAGCGTTATTTGTATATTGTCGATAACAATTATACCACGCACAGCTAATTAAAAGACCATAAGGCCTTGCAAACAAATGGAATTGTCCTTGCTCTTATGGGATACAATTCTATCAATCAAGTTCACTGCTTTGATGGAATTTTTGACCCAGCATTGAAGTGGGGGTGGTATCTTGTGTACAAGCCACACTTTACACCGTGAATAGAGACAAGAAACTCCGTGTACCATAAAAAGGATTTTCTTGGTATGAAGTGGTTACCAGGGATGTTGAAATATGTTATGAAAAAAGTGAATCAGATAGAAATTAGGAGGTTGCGGTAGGACTTTTATGTCTTATATCCTGCAAAATAAATATTGAGTAGACAGACCTCTTGGTGAAGGTATTTTTCTTTGATTAACAATTCAATACTACGCCTTGCTACTTGCAGGAGTAAATTGTAACTCTTAACTCTATTTTTTCCTCCCAGTCCTTTTGCCGATTGATTTTTCTGGAGATTTAGGGAGCACAATAGATCATGTCGTGTGAATACTTTAGCAGTTCTACATAGAATGATGCTACACAAATTTATTGCCCAAATATCCTCAACATAATCTTATTTAAAAAGTAAGTAACTAGCAATATAATCAACAAGTAAGTACAAGACTTTTTCAGACCATAACTACCGACCGTATTAATGAACGCCGTGATATCGTCCAACATTTCTGGAAATCTAACCACCATTTTATATAATTGATATCAAGAAAGCTTGCTGTAAAGTATAGCCATAACAAATAAATAAATCCCTATTCAGATGCCAGCCTACAAAATTAATTCAAATTCTAAAAACATTATTTAACGAAATGATATTGAAATAAGGAAAAAACTGTAACCAATACATGTCAACGAAACAGTTTCCTTTTTCCCTAATTGCTTGGAGACATATATTTAAAGTCTTGTCTTAAAATGTTCATGATAACTCACCTTCGCTTACAAACACTGCATTTGCATTCAATGCCTAAAAAAGCTTTTCTATTCTTCTTCTTTTTTGCTTCTTTTTTCACCACTTAGGAACACTTTCAACAATGCACTACACCACATTATACCACTTACAAATTACACTAACACTTTCCCATGACTCTACACAAACCGTTGGCGACCGACATTTTTCTTTTTTTTTTCTTTTGCTTCTTTGCCTTTTGCTTTCAATTAAAAACGATAAAAACGTTGTTTATTTTAAACAAAAACCGTAACCAGATGTTGGATAACAAACTAAACGCATTAAATTTTATAAAACCGAACTTATTTAATTTTTAAAACTTTAAACAAATTATTAAAAAGATTAACAAACTAACTAACAAAGCCTAACGCACACTAGAACTTAACAAAAACTGATCTCTTCAACGGCGCACTTAATACTGTCGTGTTGCCAATATGGCTGTATTTTTTATCTAAAGAAACTTAGGTGTTGCCAGCAACTTTAAACACAAAAGTACTAAATGTACGTTAGTTTAACGCCATTTTAAATTAAAAGGTACTTAACTTATTAGAATTGCAAAAATTTTAAAAAAATTCTAATTTATTTATTAATAAAAGGAAATAGAGAATTCTAAATGAGTGGCTAACTTGTCTTATACGATTAATAGATTAAAACATTATTTGTTAGTGATAATATTAAAATTTAAATTCCAAAATATATTTTTGACACCAAAGGAAATTGTTGAAAAAGTGCAATTGGATCGACCGATTTCCCATAGTAACAAACGGAGTTTGTTCAAAAACACATGCTCAACTTCCTTGGTGAATTATCCTAACCTATTTGCATATTGTTCAAAGCCTTATTTTGTAGGTTTAACTTTAATTCCGAGTTTTAAAAATATTGATATAAAAAACAAATAAAATTTTTTAACATCAACGGGAACTCCACTTTGTCTATGGGTTCAATTTAGGGAACGTTTGCATTGTGGTACTTTTGGTACGAATGAGGATTCCCACTAATTAGTCTTATTAGAGAATTTACCTTTTCTATCTAACCACAAACAAGAAATATGACACAATTAAAACAAATACTTCAATTACAAAAACCTTTTGTCTACAAAAACTCCTTCAACTTTAATTTTAAAAGTCATTATACACTTACTCCCTTAAAATTTACTATTTTCTTTCATACATATGTACTACCTGCAAAATACAACCCTGCATCCTGAGAGTAACTTTCAAAATGCAGAACAAATGATTTACATACATAGATTATCTGACCAACTGTTGTAAGTAACATCATATCTACATGTTAATAACATAAACCTAAGGGTTGTTCCAGATTGATACTGTTAAACAGTTAATAGTATGCATTAACAGTCTGTTATTAACAGTCTGTTATTAACAATCTGTTATTAACAGTATGTATTAATGGTCTGTTATTAACAGTCTGTATTAATGGTCTGTTTTTAACAGTCTGTTAATAGCAAATACTGCTCTGTAAACGCCGAAGGTAGCGATAGATCATGCGTAACAATACTTTAACAGCTATACACACAATGCTGTACAAGTTTATTGTCGAAATATCCTCAACAGAATTTTATGTAAAGTGTATGTAACTAGCAATATGGACAGTACAAACCATATTCAAACTCTACTTACTGATCATATTAATGACCACCGGGTATTGTTGAACATTTCTGGAAAGCCATTTATTTAATTGATTTCGAAAAAACTTACTTTTAAATAATACAATAATAAAAATAAACGCCATTTTTAGAGCGCTACAAAATTAATTCGCATTCTGAGAACATTTAACAAAATGATATTGAAATAAGCAAAAACAACCAACTGATGTAAAAGTAAACAACAACACTGTTGCTAACAGTATTCTTTTCTCCCTATTTGCTTGGAGACATAAATTTAGTCTTGCCTTAACATGTTCATGATAACTTACCTTCACTAACACACACTGCATTTGCATTCAATGACTAAAAAGCTTCTTTTCTTCTTCTTCTTTTTTTACCACTTAGGAACATTTCCAACAATGCACAAGACCGCACCATACCACCTACAAATTACACTAACACTTTACCATGACTTAACACAAACCGTTGGCGACCGACATTTTTTCATTTTTTTTTCTTTTGCTTCTTTGCCTTTTTGCTTTCAATTAAAAACGATAAAAAAAACGTTGTTTATTTCAAACAAAAACCGTAACCAGACGTTGGATAACAAACTAAACGCATTAAATTTTATAAAACCGAACTTATTTAATTATTAAAACTTTAAATAAATTATTAAAAAGATTAACAAACTTTACTCGTATCGCACACTAGAACTTAACAAAAACGGATCTCTTCAACGGCGCACTTAATACTGTCGTGTTGCCAATATGGCTGCCTTTTATCTGTTAAGAATCTTAGGTGTTGCCAGCAACTTTAATCACCATTGTGCAAAATGTACGTTAGTTTAATGCCATTTTAAATTAAAAGGTACTAAACTTATTGGAACGGCAAATATGTTTAAAAATTCTAATTTCTTTATTTACAAAAGGAAATAGGACATTCTAAACGACTAGCTAACTTGTTTTATACGATTATTTGAATGAAATATTTTTTGTTAGTGACAATATTAGAATTTAAGTTCATAAATATTTTTTGAAAATATTTTAACATTTAATAAAATTGTTGTGAAGTATAATTGCATCGACCGATTTCCCATATTTCATCAGGAATTAAGAAATGAGATTTGTTCAAAAATACATGCTCACCTTCTTTGGTGAATTGACCTAACCTATATTTTCACATTATTAAAAGCCTATTTTGTAGGTTTAGGTTAGGTTAGGTTAGAGGACGTGTACTTGTCATTTACAAGTACAGTTCCCGGAGGTCGAAATGACCCATTGTACAACGTCCTAGTTTCGTACACCACTTATGTTAATTGTATACAGGAGTGGTGGGACCTACAGTTTAAAGTCGACTCCGAACGACAGATTTTTTTGAGAAACTTTTTCATGGCAATTTTATTTACTCTCAGAGTTTTTGCCAGAAATCTACTGAGAGGAAGTCGCCGAAGAAATACTTTTTGTATTTTGTCTTGATGTCTGGCCTGTGGCTCGAACCCTGGCTTTACGTCTAATAAGCCAACACACTACCTGCTAGACTACAGCGACTTCAAAAGTAGGTTTAACAAATATACCTTTTTGACATCGATGGGGAATCCAGTTAATTCTATGGGTTAGACTTGAGGAGCATTTCTATTATATAAAGTCATGTTAGCTTCTGTCCCAAGGAGAAGGTGGTGTACTTTTTGTACGGATGAGGAGTCCCACCAATAAGTCTTATTAAAAAATGACTTTTTCTATCTCACCACAAACAAGTAATATGGTACAATTTATGTGTATGGCACCACAAATACTTGGACTACAAAAACCCTCTGTTTAAAAAAACTTCTTTATTTTAATTGTAACAGTCATTATACATTTGGTGTAATTAATTTACTCCTTAAAATTTCCTATTTTCTTTCATACAAATATGTACTACCTGCAAAATGCAACCCTGCATCCATATGTTCTTATTACCTGACAGTAACTTTCAAAATGGAGAACAAATGATTTAGATACATAGATTATCTGACCATCTGTGATAAGTAACATCATATCAACATGTTAATAATGTAAACCTAAGGGTTTCTTAAGATTCCTATGTATTAACAGCCTGTTATTAACAGTCTGTATTAATGGTCTGTATTTAACAGTGTGTTAATGGCAAGTTATGCTCGTAAACGCCAAAAGTAGCGATAGATCATGCGTAACAATACTTTAACAGCTATACACACAATGTGGCACAAGTTTATTGTCCAAATATCCTCAACAGAATTTTATTTAAGGTGCATATATGTAAGTCTGAATATGGCTTGTACTGGCCATATTGCTACTCTACTTACCGACCATATTAATGACCACCGTATAATTGTTGAATATTTCTGAAATGCCACACAAATATTATTCACATTCTAAGAACATTTAACAAAGTGATATTAAAATAAGCAAAAATAACCAATTCATGTAAAATTAAACAACAACAATGTTGCTATCCACTAACAGTTTCCTTTTTTCCCTAATTGATTGGAGACATAAATTTGAAATCTTGTCTGAATATGTTCATGATAACTTACTCACATTCACTATTAAACACTGCATTTGCATTCAATGCCTAAAAAAAGTTTCTTTTATTCTTCTTCTTTCTTACCACTTAGGAACACTTTTCCAACAATGCACAACACCACACTATACCACTTACAATTTACACTAACACTTTACTATGGCGTAACATAAACCGTTGACGAACGACATTTTCTCTTTTTTTTCTTTTCCCCTGCCTTTTTGCTTTCAATTAAAAACGATAAAAAACTTTTTTATTTTAAACAATACCGTAACCAGACGTTCGATAACAAACTAAGCGCATTAAATATTATAAAACCGCACTTATTTAACTTTAAATTTTTAAATAAATTATTAAAAAGATCTTCAAACTTTATTAGTAACGCAATAATACTGTCGTGTTGCCAATGTGCCTGTATTTTATCTGTAAATAATATAAGGTGTTGCCAGCAACTTTAATCACCAATGTGCTAAATGTCCGTTAGTTTAACGCCGATCGAACGGCAGATACGTTTAAAAATTTTAATTTATTTATTAATAAAAGGAAATAGAGCATTCTAAATGACTAGCTAAATTGTTTTATACGAGTATTTGGATGAAATATTTTTTGTTAGTGATAATATTAGTATTTAGGTTTCTAAAGATATTTTGAAAATGTTTTGACACTTAAGAAAATTGCTGGTAAAGTAAAATTACATCAAACGATTTCCCATATCAGGAACGAGGTTTGTTCAAAAACATTTGGTCACCTTCCTTGGTGAATTGACCTAGCCTATATTTACATATTGTTAAAAGCCTATTTTGTAGGTTTAACTTTAATTCAGAGTTTTAAAAGTGATATAAAAAACAAATAAACCTTTTTGACATCAACGGGGAATCCAGTTAGTTCTGTGGGTCAGACTAGGGGAACATTTCCATTATATAAAGTCATTCAAGGAGAAGGTTTGGTATTTTTTGTATGGATGAGGATTCCCACCTTTTAGTCTTATTAGACAATTTACCTTTTCTATCTAACCACAAACAAGAAATATGACACAATTAAAACAAATATGTACTCGAAATAAAGAAACTGTGTGTTTCAGATAGCTTCTTCAATTTTAATTTTAACAGTCATTATCGTTTGGTTTAATTTACTCCCTTAAAATTTACTATTTCCTTTTATAATAAATATCTACTACTTTCGAAATGCAACCCTGCATTCATATGTTCTTTTTGCGTGAGAGCAACTCTGTTCATTGTAGTTTTTTTCTCAATCATTAGCAGCGAGTGAAAAGTGAGTGCAATTGTGGGGTTTTTCTTTTAAAATTAAAGGAAATTTATTAAAAAAGTAAAGAAAAACAAGAAAATTAAGTAAAAACATTAATAAACATTCGAATTTTATTTATAATAAATGAGTTTATATGAAGAAATTATAAATATTTGAATAAATGGCTGTGTTCCTTAAAAGCCAAATGAAAAGTGGTTGTGTAACCTTTTGGCTTGTTGAAGTGAAAAACGTGAAAAAAATCTAAAGGTTTTAAAAAATGTTAAAGAATATTGTTAATATGGAAAGAAAATAATAGATTTGTTATTACAATTGGTTTTTAAATTTAAATTAAGGATTTTAAAGTATGTAGGAATGTAAGAGACATATTTCTGCCAAAGGTTACATAACCTAGATTTTGTTTTTCTTTCTGTTTAAATGTCCAGCTGCTTGGGGGCTACGTCATTTTGTTTTTATTTTAATTTAAAATGTTTTATTAAGAGCATAAAATTAATGTATTAACTTTGTTTTTTCTATAGATTTCTATCATATAGTTCCACTATGGCTCTACGTCTTGTTAATATGGCTTTGCGCCGCCAATTGGCTAGCCAACTGCCCCGTTCTGCCCAGGTTGGCAGTGTTGCCTCTGTCCACACTTTGGACAAGATTGGCAAACGTGAAATTGTAGGCTATGGCTGGAATGGTACTGCCTGCTACGCTGATCGTGTTGATTATCCTATGCCAGCCATACGTTTCCGCGAACCCACTAACGAAATCAAAGCCTTGCGCGAAAAGGAGAAGCAAGACTGGAAGAAGTTGAGCATTGAGGAGAAGAAAGCCTTATACCGTGCCAGTTTCTGTCAAACTTTCTCTGAAATGAAAGCCGGCACTGGTGAATGGAAATTGCATTTGGGTATCGGTTTGATTTTCTGCAGTTTAGCCCTGTGGGTTGGCATCTTGATGAATGCCTTCGGTAGGTTTACCTCTTATTGCATTAATTATCTTTTAATAATGATTTTAATTCTTTAATTTCTTTCTTTCAAATTAGTCTACGATGAAATGCCCATTACCTTCGATGAAGAGCACCAAAAGGCTCAATTGAAACGTATGTTGGATTTGGAAATGAATCCCGTTACCGGTCTCTCATCCAAATGGGACTACGAAAACAAGAGATGGAAGTAAATTTTTACTTTTTAATTAGGCTGTGTGCTCTTCTTCTGCTTAATTAAGCTAAATAAAGTGTATTGTACTCTATAATAGACAAGTAATTTAAGTTACCAAACCAAACAACAACCAACTTAATAAGGTTTTTTTCTTTACATCAAAAACAAAACTATAATTATTAGATGAATTGGTTTAAAAGTTCAACAATATCATACAGCTAAAGGATAATAATCGAAAACAATATGAAATAAATTTTAGCTGTACCACTACAATTTGTTAAAGAATTTTTATGTCATATGGGGAATCAATACCGAAGCATGTAAGCAAGTTTAAATGTTTTTCTCGTGTTTACAAAATCTGTCACAAAAATATGTGTTTGCCGCACCCTTAGGCTTACTTATGCTATTCTATAACCTAATGAATCTCCTTATATGTTTGAAATTTCGTAGCTTGGTTTGGGTTGTTTGAAGCCTAAAGGCTTTCTTGTTAAAACTATGAATTCCGTTTATCTCTTCTACTTTCTATTTCAATTATAAAAAAATCCTTTTCGGAGTTTATTGGAATATTAGGACCTGGAATAAAATAAACTGAGCGTTTTTGTGACATTAAATTCATGGACAGAGCGCTTGGGTAATGGACTAACACTAACACCCCCTTCCCTGCATATTTTAAATTTATGTGATCTGCTAGGGGTCTTACTGTTAAGGTAGATGACCACGTTTGGGCATTTTATAATTGCCAAGAGCACTTATCCTGCTCACGCTTAAGGGACATGACAGAATCTCTATTTCTCTCTATGCCAATGGAGGCGTATTGACAAGTATTTACGTTTTTAAAACCGCTGATATTGAAGGAAATAAATGGAAATAAGCGCACGCACAGTACAGCGCTCCAAAAATTCTTTAACAAGCTTTTTGTTCTCAAAAATCTGTTGGAGTTTAGTTCGTAGATGATTTTAAATACCCAAAAACAGTCTGTCATTGTATAACGTCTTCATAGGTTAAAACCTTAGCAAATACTCAACCATGTAAACAAATGGTTGTAGTGTTTTATAGGCACTTTTACAGATGATCAAGCAGCATTGCATGGTCTTGCATGTGGTCAATGCAATATCCATTCAGATTGTTTTTAAATGTAATGCTGACTCATTTTATTCTGACCCTATCTGGCTGTATGGCCATATAAATACAATTAAGGGTAGTCTAGTGGCGTCGGATATACTGCCTGTATGACACGTAATTGCGATAATAACGTAGGTGGCTTGCCATCAGGAATTGCTTGGTTAATAAAATATTATGCTGCCCTCATGGAGGTGGTTACCTTGACAGCCATACGCCTGAGGGAATCGGGCTGCTGGAAACAGCGTTCGATAGGTCACTCCAGAGTTCTGAATGTCGTCCTTCCTGATGGAAGATATGCGCTTTCAGAAAAAGCCACTGATTATATTGTGCCTGAGGCTATGTTCCTGCCTGGTTTAAGAATACTTATACCGCATAGGGCACAATGGAATTGGGGGGTACTCCAGGGGCAGAGTGGTATACCCATCTTCACAGATGGGTCTAAGTTAGGTGGACGTACAGGTGCTGGGGTTTTCTGTAGGGAACTCGGTCTTGAACTCCACTTCAGGTTGAATGATGACTGCAGCGTTTTTCAGGCGGAGATTTTCGCAATCTTGAAGGCTATTGGGGCCATAGCTGGTGGCCCAGCTTCGGATTCCGAATCTTGCATGATCTTCGTTGACAGTCAGGCTGCCCTTAGGGCCATTGCGTCGGTCTGGTGCAAATCACGGCTTGTTCGCGAGTGCAAGGAGTCGTTGAGGACTTTTGGACCGGACCGTATCCGTCTGTGCTGGGTTCCGGAACATAGCGGAATATAGATCAATGAGACGGCGGATGTCCTCGCTGGGCTAGGTTCGCTTTCAGTAGGCGATTTGATGGTTGGTCCTGACCCCCCAATCTATGGCCTCATCAATGGATGGGTCATAGAGAAAGAGCAGAGGCGTTGGGAGAACGGATCGGGTTGTTTTGTTTCTAGGTGTCTATGGCCTGCTGTATACAGTAAGAGAACAGGTTGGCTGCTGGGCTTGAATAAGGCCAGCTTAAGGTTGTTTGTCGGTTTTATCACGGGGCACCGCGAGATTAGGTCACTGACGGGTATCTGGAACAGATCCCAGCCGGACTATTGCAGGGCGTGTTGCGATGAGGAGGAGCTGGAGACTATCGAACACCTCCTCTGTAACTGCCCAGCCCTTGGTAGATTGAGGTTGAGGACCCTTGGTAGGCCCTTCTTTGAGATTTTGAATTCTGTGTAGAGAGCCGACATCAAGGCTCTCCACAGATTCATTAGTGGCTTAGGCTGGTTGAGAGGCTAGGACTTCATCGGTGTAGTCGCGCTCTCCCATCCTTTTGTTGTGTCTGGTCTGTGTGATTCCTCCGCTTCCCACTCCCCCCTTTCCCATATACCCTCCTTTCATCCTACCCCCTATACTATCCTTCCCTCCTTTAGGACGTTGTACAATGGGTCAATCTGACCTCCGGGTACTGTACCTGTCTTGACTGACAGGTACATGTCCTCTAACCTAACCTAACCTACCTTGACAGTACCAGTAGTGATTCTGTTTGTGAGTTACTTTCGCTTAATGTCGTTTAGAAAAGAAGTCCATACAGGGACGAAATACTTCAGGATTGAGCGATCAATTGGTTTGCATGTGATTGTAATGATTAATTATAGCCCATGAGAAATCAGCGAGAAAGTAGTTGTTAGGAAGTATGGAGGTAAGGAAATCAGTGATAATGATGTAGGCTCAGCCAAATCTTATAGCCTAGATATACAAGCAAGCTTGTCCGTACACTTATGCCGCCTTCATTTGAATTTAAAATTTAATTTTGATGTTACCACAGCTCCATGAAAAGCTTGAATACAAAAAGTCTGCACTTTTGCTAAACTTTCTTGCTATTTGGCTCATGTATGAATCGTGTTTTGTTGCAATGATCGTAATACTTGTATTTTGTGGAATTTTGCGGCTCCTTTATTAATCTTGTTTGCATCTATTTCTTAAGAAAGTTAAAAATTTCGAACTTGAAGCAAATGTTTGTATAGAGAAGAGCATAAATCTAGATGAAGATCGTCAAGACTTGCTTATATTATACAATAAAACTGCAATAAACATGGAAATATACTAAACAGTGCATTTAATTGCATTTAAAGTATTCAAATGCAGGTATATCACTTGGTTTAGGCTTTAAAGTATTGGGTAATAGGCACGTAATCTTAAGTTAAGATAACCTTTTTAAATAATTTTTGCACTTTTAAATACTAAACAAAAACCCATTAAGTAAAAAATAACGTATAAATATAAGCAGAAATCAAATCACAAACAGTAGTTCTTCATAGAATTTCAACAGCTCAACAGCAAAGCAAGCATCATGGCTCAATATAAAGTTTTTACCATTTTAATGGTGCTGCTGTTTGCACAGGTAAGTCCATCCTGACTTTTATTATAAAAATTTTAAATTAAAAAATTTTTTTTCTCTCTTCAAAGGCTGCTTTTACCAAACCCATTGACGATTCGAATGAATCTTTCGATATCGAAGAGTTGCGTAAAAATCCTACACCCAAACAAAAATTATTCCTTTATACCATTGACAATTTTTTGGTTTTGGTTAAGGATTATGCTGCCCATGCCTATGAGGCCGCACGAAAAATACTGAAGGATGAGTCCTTAATAGCCAATCACAATGAGGAGGTTGAAGATTTCAAAAACAAATTACAGAAGTTTGTCAACAATTACGAAACCACCAAGGATAAGGATAACAAATGGAGCCTTGTTGAGATTTACAATGATGTCACCGAGCATTACTATGAATTGCCTGAGGCGAAACAGACTGTGAACAGCACTTTCATTGTGAACTTATTAAAGAAATATCACGCCAGAAATGTTGCTTTGGATTTCTATAAACAGTTCCTGGTGTTCAATACGAACTTTTTGAAAATGTACGACGAAACTAAGGCAAACTTGGATAAACCCACCGTGGAATGGTTTGAAAAGTACAAGACCCTCCTTGATGCTGAGAAACAAATCGATGCCTTCGATAGTTTCTGGGAGTTGGCTGAGTAAAAAAATATAAGAGACAAAGTCATGCAATGAAATCCACAGTGATTGCAAATAAAGAAAAAAGAATTGATTAAGAAAAGTTAATTTGTGGATTAAATACAGAAATCGAGAGGTGGTCTTATGGTTTGGATTGATTATCGATTATTTTCTTATAGGTCTGCATAATGGTAGGCATACAGGAGTATGAACTCATCACTCAGTTTTTGAGTTATTGTTCCACACTGTCGAAAAACAGTATAAGACTCGTGTGTAGAAACTTTCATGACGGTTTTTAGTCCATGAATGCCAATTGGCTCTATGGTTAGGTTAGGTTAGGTCGTAGTGGTAGCTTTGATCGTGTCACAAAGCTCACTTGAGCGCGCATAGCGGCCCGTTGTGAAGCCACGGGTGAAACGCAGTCCCTGTGCTGACCAAGTTCCACCAAGACCAGGGAGGAGGAGGAAGTAGGTCAGCACAAGGGCTGCTCATCAGAAGCACTACTACTCCACGCTGGAAAACCAGTCAGAAAGTTTGATGAACGAAGCTATATCCTTGATGTCAATAGATGATAGCTCCGTCAAGCTGACAAGAAACGGAGAGAAAAATAATCTATTGCTGCACCTAGCAAGTGACGGACACTGACAGAAGAAGTGGAACACAGTCTCTTCTTCCTCAGCGGATCTGCACCCGCGGCAGAAGTCGTTGAATGGGAGCTGCATCCTTTCCGCGTGTCTACCCATAACGCAATGGCCCGTAAGCATGGCCACTGTGGTCGAGATGATGTTACGACCAAGTCCAAGCAACTGTTTCGTACGCCTACTATCCATCAAGGGCCAGGTGAGTCTAGCGATGGGGCAGGATTCCTCATTGACCCAGGAAATTCGAAAGAATTTCCGCACAATAGCCAACTTGAACGAGGCAAGTAGCATGCCTAACTCAATCGAAGACGATTCCGAAAGGAGTGCACCTGCCCTGGCGAGCTCGTCGGCCCTACAGTTCCTTAGAACATTATTGTGCCCGAGGACCCAGAAGCGCTCAGCAAGAATGTCGAGACAGCGGCGACATTCCCTAACGATCCTGAAGTTATTCACAAAACCCGACAGAGATCTTATGGCGGCCTGACTGTGGCTCTATGCCTTACCACGCCTTACAAAAGGTTTGAAAGGTACGAATGAAAGCGATGGGGCGCTAGTTTAGTGTACTGAAGAAAATACTTTCGTTCTTGGTGGGCTTTTTTTTTAGAAAGGTACGTACACAAACAAACTAGTCGAATACCAATCCAACTGAGATCAAAGAGCGTCCAATACATCTCGAATTATGAATGTTTGTTATGGATTTTGGAGCTGGCGGCATCAACAGTCCATATTTCTTTGAGAACGCAGATGGCTGGGTAATTCCAGTCAACGGCGAGCACGATAGGTCGACGTTTACCAACTTCCTTTGGCCTGAATTGGATGAGCGGGATCGTGCTTCGTGTCACATAGTTCATGCCATATTAGATATTTTGCACGAGCGATTTGAGAGCATGATTACCTCATGGAGGTGATGTGAACTCGGCTACCGAGATTATACGATTTAGTTCCATTGGACTTTTTTTGGGCAGCAAGCGAGCATAAAACACAGTCGCCGTAGTCTAGTAAGTAGTGTATTGGCTTATTAGACGTAAAGCCAGGGTTCGAGCCCCAGGCCAGGCATCAAGACAAAATACAAAAAGCATTTCTTCGGCGACTTTCTCTCAGCAGATTTCTGGCAAAAACTTCCTGAAAGTAAATAAAAATTACCATGAAAAAGTTTCTCAAAAATCTGTCGTTCGGAGTCGACTTTAAACTGTAGGTCCCAGCACTCATGCATAAAATTAACACACACAACATAAGTGGTGTGAGAAACTAGGACGTTGTACAATGGGTCATTTCGACCTCCGGGTACTGTACTTGTCTTAATTGACAAGTACACGTCCTCTAACCTAACCTAACCTAACATGAGCATAAAACATGTCTGTCTTAATGGCCATGCTATCGGTCAAGTTCAACCTGATTTAGGGGACAAAGTCATGGAAAATTGGACATTTCGGATGCGCTTCACCTAGAGAAGCCGTAATAGCATCAAACGGACATTCAAATAAAAAAATCGCACAGATAATCTTGTTTATTCAAGTCTAAAGATAGGAAGCGCTAATAACCTAGCTCAAGCCATTACAGAAAACATTTATTCGAAATAATGAGTATAAAAAAAAGAAATTTTATTTCAATTCCACAAATTAACTTATAGATCGGAGAGTTTCAAAATGTGTAGGAAGTTATCTTTGGGTTCTGTTATTAGAACAGATTGTGAATACCAATTAGCAAGAACGACGTTATCTATGATTATACGGTATAATTTCATTCTTAATTCATTTTCGATTTTATCATACTCGGCCGTATATTTTTGGGCGATTCGCTTGTAATGATATTTCTTTAATACATCGGCAATAAAACATCTATCGCTGGATTGTTGATCGTCTTCATCGTCTCCCTCGTAGTTTTCTTGAAGGTAGCGCCCATATAAACCGTTATAGAAATCGATAATGGGGGTGTATATAAAAGTAAACTTTCGAACATTGCGATGATTCACCATTTCCGAAATACTACGTTTAAACTCTTTCACTTTTTCATTCTGGTTGGCCAGTAGGGCATCATCTTTTAAAATCGAATTGAAGGTGGCCACAATATCGTTGGTCTGGTTCTTGTAAAGAGCATACAAGCTGTCGTAGTAATACAAGACTATATTCTGCTTGGTTGTCGGATTCTTACGCATTTCATCGATTCCGAAACATTTCTCAATTGATTCATTTGATTCGACACATTGCTGCGGATCCTCAGATTTAGCAAAAGTACTCTGAAAATATTTTGGTCCCAGTTTACGAATCAGTTTAAACAATCTTTCTAGGCTTCACTTACCCCTATGAAAAGTATTGCCATTAAAATGGTAAAAAGTTTACAATACGCCATTGTGGTTTAGATGTTTAGTGTTTAAGCTGCCAAATTCATTTGATTTTATTTCAAACAGTTTGAGTACCATTTATATACAAAATATTCACAGAATTCTGTTTCTGATGGATTTATCTATTTGGCATCACTGTTCCAGTTCGAAAGGTTATCGCAAAGGGAAAACCAAAATAGTAAATTTTTTTTTGGCACGCACTTTAAAAAGGTTTCGCAATAGATTGTGAAAAATCGCCTACATTCGCAGTCTACGAAACTTAAAAATTAAAAAAGTCAGTATAGAAAGAGGTATAGGGAGTTACTAGGCCTTTAGCTACGTAATAGCAAAGTCTTGACGCGTTTGCTCGTCATATTTTGCATGGAAGAAGAACCAAAATGGATTGGTGAAAGGTTTCTCCTGCACGTCATGTATTCTCTGTGACCGTTGTTGCCCTTACTTACTTACTTTATTTAATTAGCCATAACAACCCGATTAACGGATTTCGGCCTGCCGCAACACATCCTTCCAGGCGCCTCTGCTTCTTGCGCGCCTACGCCAGTTGGTCAAACCAATCGATGATAGGGCTTCCTCGATTTGGTCCTTCCAACGGATACAAGGTCGTCCTCTTCGCCGTCTTCCGCAGATCCCCGCGTCAAATACCCGTTTCGCTGGAGCATCCTCTTCCATTCGAATGACATGGCCGAGCCAGCGCAGCCGCTGGATATTAATACGCTGTACTACGTCCAACGTTGAGGAGCTCATACAGCCCCTTATAGGGTCTATGCCTCTGCGCCATAAAGAAGCACGGGTAGGATGAGTGTCTTGTAGAGTGTTAGTTTTGTCGTACGAGAGAGGTCTCTGCTACTCAATTGCCTATTGAGACCATAGCAGCACCTGTTGGCAAGAGTGATCCTGCGCTTAATCTCCAGACTGACATCATTTCTGGTGGTAACGGCGGAGCCAAGATCGATGAATTCCTTGACCGCATTAAAAGTATAGTTATCGGCCGTAATCTGAGAATCAATACGCCGCGCGTCTCTACTCGTCGATAACATATACTTTGTTTTGCCCTCAGTTACTGTTAAACCCATCTTAGTAGACTCGCGTTCAATAGCACTAAAGGCAGCAGTAACATCTCGCTTCGTACGCCCTATGATGTCAATGTCGTCAGCGTACGCAAGCAACTGGACACTTTTTTGAAAAATAGTGCCACTGCGATGCACTCCTGCCTTTCGCAGAACACTCTCCATTACGAAGTTGAAGAGGTCGCATGATAAGGGTCGCCTTGTCTGAAACCTTGCACGGTATCAAAATGCTCGGAGAGGTTCATTCCTACCTTGACGGAGCTGCAGGAATTGCTCAACGTCATTCTGCATAGCCTTATGAGCTTCGCAGGTATACCGAGCACAGACATTGCGGCAAAAACACGATACCTTATGGGGCTATCAAAGACAGCCGTATAGTCGACAAAAAGATGGTGTGTGTCGACTTGTTTCTCGTGGGTCTTTTCCAGGATTTGGCGTAGTGTGAAGATCTGGTCGTTGGTGGACTTGCCAGGTCTGAAGCCGCACTGATAAGGTCCAATCAGTGCTTTGACGAGTGGCTTCAGTCGTTTACACAATACGCCTGTAAGAACCTTATATGCGTTAGGGAGAAGGCTTATACCCCTATAGTTGGCGCATAAAGTAGGGTCTCCCTTTTTTCAGGACAGGACAGTTGTTGCCCTTAGATCTTCGATATTGAGTTGCATTCAAAGACCGAAATCCGATAGATTTTGAAAAACCCTGACGTATATCATGCATGTGAGTTTCATTCAAAACCTAGTGCGCCAGGACGGGCTTTAAAATCTTATATTGCTTGACAGTTTTGCCCGATTCCTTAACTGCGCATCTCAAGGAACTTGCTTATCATTTGCAATTGTGTGATTCAGAGCCTCAGTAGGGAAATTGAATCTGAAATATCCAGTTTAAGATAGCCTTTGACAGCCGCTAATTAAATACAAACGATGAGTAATGTTTCGCCAGATTTTCTGTTATGCTTGGGCGACAATTTGTTTTAGTTGGGAAAATGTATCACGAAAGGGTAAGACAGACTTTAAGACCCGTTTATTATTGGCTGATAATTTAAATCAGGACTACGGCGGAATTGATATCGGGGTTTTACAAAACTTCAACGTCTTCTTTAAGAATTTTTTTGTAATGATTCTCGATTATAGGATTGAGACTGTGGTGAATATTTTGTGCAATTGGCTGCTATCTTACGACAGTTATTAATTTCAGGACTTCAAGGGTATTAGGGTCGGGACCGACTTAAAATCTCATGAAAAATGAACCACAAACAGTGAATGTAAAATATAAGGCAGATTTGCATGTAAGGACATGGATCCAGTACAACCATCCGTGACTTACCTCATCGCCTGCAATGAAGTTTGCTTAATTCCGTTATATGCCTGCCACAATTCATTTAATCTTTCAATATTTTTTTTTATTTTTTTTCACTAAATTTTAAAAAATCTAAGCCTGCATTATGTTATTGAGCGCCATCTGTAACTCTTCAAATAGTTTCATCAAACCGTAGCGTTGTAAAGTTGCTTTCATAAGTTCCGTATTGGCGGTAACCTTTTCCTTGGGTAGATTATCAAAAGATGCTGCCAAATTTCCTAAATACTCCATAACTTCGGATTTTGTCTCCACTTTAGTGGCTGCATCATATTTAATTAGAATCAAAGACAGACTTTGCATGAACGAAACAATTTCGGGATCCTTATTTTTAAGCAGCGCTTCATCCTTAAGTACATTACGTGCAACATCGGCTAGCTTAGGTGTGTATTCGTTAACCAAAGCATTGAATTTTGCGTGGGCAATAGCTTCAGCTTCTGATTCCTGTGGAACAGGTTGGCATAGGGAACCCTGTTTAACAATTATGATTTAAAATTATTTCCACAATTTCTGGTTTTTTTAATTCAAAGCATACCTGCAGCAATACAAATGCCAATAATATTACGCTTTGAATTTTATAAGCCGACATATTTTTAATTTTATTTTGCGAGCTTGTTTTCACTATATGTTTACCGTTATACTAGTTTAGAAGCTAGATTTGAATGCTTGTTTATATACCTGCAAGTAAACTTTGTTTCAAATATGAGATAAGCTTATCAGTGGAAACAAATTCGGGCGAATACATTAGAATTCATGTGGTATTTTTGAAATAAAAAGTAAACTGATTAGAAACGACCTTGAAATGAATGAACTCTGCTTAAGGCCTGTTCTATGAAAAGCTATAATAAGAGGCATTTCCTTTAGAAGAACATATTTTTTTAAATGGCAACACTTTTCGTTATTTCCAATATTTTGTGAAAATAACATTAAATGTCCGGATGTTAGGTTGCTGTTATCGGTTATGGGTTAAGCGAGGGCTTCCTTGGAAAAGAAGGAAAAATGTATTTCTTGATAAAGATTTCTTTTTTTTCGGTATTAATTTGAAGTCGCCGTGGTCTAGTAGGTAGCGTGTTGGCTTATTAGACGAAAAGCCCCAGGCCAATCATCAAAATAAAATACAAAAAGTATTTCTTAGGCGACTTCCTCTCAGCAGATTTCTGGCAAAAACTCTGAGAGTAAATAAAAATTGCCATGAAAAAGTTTCTCAAAAATCTGTTGTTCGGAGTCGACTTTAAACTGTAGGTCCCGCCACTCATATATAAAATTAACACACACAACATAAGTGGTGTGAGAAACTAGGTCGTAATCCTGACTTAAGGGTTGTAATGACCAATTATGTATGTATGTACGTATGTATTAATTTATCTTAATGAGGAGACATGCAATTAATACGTCATAGATTTTCAACTCAGGAAGATTTTTACAAAAGATGCATAGTCGTTAATGGACAGGAGAATTTCAAAAGAAATTTCATTGTATTTATAGGTGGAATTCCCTCTATTCAAAAATGCCGTTAAGGTTTTCAAATATGATAGAAAAAAATGGTCTTTATGGAGACTTGCAATTGCAGTGACGTCTGACTTATTTCAATAGTAAGTTGAAGGTGTTCTATTATAATAAGTATGCGTTGTTGGCTGATGGCCAGAAAAGTAATAATTAAAAGGGTCAACCAACACAATAGCCGTTTATTTTATTCTGTTTTATTTTTGGTTTGCTTTATTTAATAATAAAAACCCATGCTTAATAGTGGCTAATGCCTAAAAAATTTAAAATATGCAACCGACACAACACCCAATAGCTAAACTTACGGAAATTTAATATTTTCTTTAGACTAAAAATAGGAAAAAGAATTTAAGAATAAATTCAACGATTGGAAGAACTTTAGAAATTTGTAGAACGCTACAACTATCCCCCACAATATTCGGTTTGTTCTAAAAATAGAGGAGAACCAACATGCAAACTTTTCTAAGGACATACATCACCCTCTCAATTTAAAGCACTATTTTGTGAGTTGAAGGAACGCACTAAGTGGCATTTCTAAAGGGGACTTTATATGGGGACTAGGGTCAAATATAATCCGATTTTCACCAAACTTTACACCATGATTTGTTAGTACACAAAACTGATCCATGCTAAATTTTAACATGATTGTTGCATAATTACCATAGTTATGTGTAAATAAGTACAATTTCGAGGGGAATTTGTATGGGGGCTAGGCGAAATCACGGACCGATTTGAACCAAAATCAGTTGGGTTCATCCTTGTGCCCAATTGTCACTAACACTATCAAAAAATTCCAGCCATTAACTCATAAAACACTTCTATTAATTTTGGCCACTTTTTCAGGGTAAATGCCACTTAGTGTGTCGTGTCGGTTGCACACTTTTAAATAGTTTTCCTTATCAGTCGGTAATAAGCAACTGGTTTAATATTAAATTAAGAAGAATCGAATAACTTGTATTTGGCAAATAAACTTTGGAGTCTAAACAAAATATTTCATTTCCGAAAGTTTTGCTATTGCGTGTTGTGTCGGTTGCCAATGCATGGGTTTTTAATATTAAATAAAGCAAAAAAAAAAAAAAAAAAACAGAATATTTATTTATTTATTTGCATATTAGCTTCTAATTAAAATTATAACAACAACACTTAAGATTAAATTAATACGAATTAGATAAATATATAAAGATAATGAATAAAATATGTATAAGAGATAAAATTTAAAATAAAAAGTGTGAATAATAAATTAAAAATATTCTTAAAAATACCGGGTTATCCATTTCGTGGTTTCAAAAGTAAAGATTCACTATATAATGCAGAATTTTGTTGTCTATCGAACTGCTGTACTCTGTTTTTTAAATTTCTTTAAATTCATTATTGCCTTTTTGGCCAGCTTTTCAGGGTAAATGCCACATAGTGCGACACTTATTTATCTGTAAACTAATAAAAACATTTGGGCAATTCACACGACTTTTTATCGTGTATGTTGTATTGAATACATTTGTTTGTTTGTGAATTCTCAATGCTACACAGTATTGTGTATCTCGTGGCATTCAAACAATTTGATAGCACGAAACCAATACAACTTTTAAAAACATATCAAAACATATATACATTATTTTCATTCACACAACTTGATAGCTCGAAATCAATACAACTTTTAAAAACATATGATTTGGTCAATTCACACAAGCCGTTGTATAGTTGTATTCATTGTATTGTTGGAAGAACATACAACAGTGTATGATTGTTGTTGATATTTTTCAAATAAAAATCCGATACATTTATACACATGTTTTCATATGTTTAAAAATACAACATACACGATACAAAGTCGTGTGAATTGCCCAATGGAAAAAATGCGTATAAGTGTATCGGATTTTTATATGAAAGATATCAACAACAATCATACCCTGTTGTATGTTCTTCCAACAATACAATGAATACAACGATACAACGGCTTGTGTGAATTGACCAAATATTTTTTGAAAGTTCAAATGTTGTTTTCCTTCTAAAAGCTTTCCTCTTAAAATTGAAACAAATTGAAAATGCAATCGATTCGACACTCTTGTGGAAATTAATAGGAAATCAGAAAACTTTGTCTTCTGTTATTTTCTGGGAGTCAAGTCAATTATTCAAAACGAAAACACTGAAATCTTTTTTCCACTTTCATAACCAATAGCAAAAGATATTTCCTTTCAGCTGGGTGTTGAGTAGACACCTCTCATTGTGGGTTTTTTGTGATTGAAAAATGAAAGCATTATTTTTTTTTCGATAATTTGTTTCAAAACTGATAACCTTTGCTAGGTCTTTGCAAAAATTTTTTTGAAAATGAAAACAATTTGTTTATGTCCAGTCCAGTATAAATAGGTTTGAAAATATATTTGCAGCCATAGAAGCATTTTAAATTTTAAAAACATTGGAAGCATTAACGATGGCATCTTATAAAGGCTATGGCATAGCAATAGCTTTACTGTTGATACAGGTCAGTTCTAATTCAATTAAAAAAATCGAATTTCATATTCTTTTCCTTTCTTTCTCTCTCTCTCTCTCTCTGTCTTTCTAATATAGTTAGTTGCTTGCCATCCATTGGCTACTCCTGCAGAGGAATCTAAAACTGAAGACTATGCTTTGCTCAAAGCAAAATTCGAAACATTTGTACGCGAGAATAGCGATAAAGTCGTGCAAATTGTACGCGAAATGCTTAAAGATGAGAAATTCGTCGATAGCAACGATTCAGATCTTAAGATAGTTCGAAATCATTTTACGGAATTGGCCAAGCAATACGATAGCATCGATAAAATCGATCACTATGCGGAATTTTTGCATTATTTCATTACCATGCCCAAAAACTATATGGAGTTGCCCGAAAATAGAATAACAGCGGCTACGAAATTTATGGAAGATTTGCTATCGAAATATGGCTTGACACAGCTGTCAGTTGGAGTTGAGAAGGAATTCAATTCATTTATAGAAATTGAAAGGAATTCAAAAAAGAAACAATAAAAGAATTACGATTTACAATGTTTTGTGTGGCCCTTAAACTATATAGAATAGGTTATGTTTTCTCCAGGCCTATTGCTTTTTAATAAATTTCAGTATGATGAGTATGGAATATATTATACTGGGATCATGATATCAAGATTTTATAAAACTTTAAGGTCTTTTTTGCTCAGATTCTGTAGGTGATGAATGTTAGAGAACCTCGATTACTAGGTGAGTGGGGACAGTGATAAATATTTTGTACAATTGTTTGCTATCTTACGACTCTTGCCCCTTGAAAAGTGAACCACAAACAGTGAATGTAAAATATAAGGCAGATTTGCATGTAAGGACATGGATCCAATATTTTTTTCTTTATTTTTTCTGGGCTTAATTTTAAAAAATCTAAGGCTACATTATTAAGCGCCATCTGTAACTCATTTATCATTTCAATTGCGTGATTTAGAGCCTCAGTAGGGAAATTGAATCTGAAATATCCAGTTTAAGATAGCCTTTGGAAGCCGCTAATTAAATACAAATGATGAAAACTGTTTCGCCAGATTTTCTGTAATGTTTGGGCGACAATTTATTTTAGTTGGGAAAATGTATCACGAAAGGATAAGACAGACTTTAAGACCCGTTATTATTGGCTGATAATTTAAATCAGGACTACGGCGGAATTGATATCGAGGTTTTACAAAACTTCAATGTCTTCTTTGAGAATTTTTTTGTTGTGATTCTCGATTATAGGATGGAGACTGTGGTGAATATTTTGTGCAATTGGCTACTATCTTACGACAGTTATTAATTTCAGGAGGTATTAAAGTCGGGACCGACTTAAAATCTCATGAAAAATGAATCACGAACAGTGAATGTAAAATATATGTCGGATTTGCACGTATGGACATGGATCCAGTACAACCATCCGTGACTTACCTAATCGCCTGCAATGAAGTTTGCTTAATTCCGTTATAAGCCTGCCACAGTTCATTTAATCTTTCAATATTTTTTTTTATTTTTTGCACTAAATTTTAAAAATTCTAAGCCTGCATTATGTTATTGAGCGCCATCTGTAACTCTTCAAATAGTTTCATCAAACCGTAGCGTTGTAAAGTTGCTTTCATAAGTTCCGTATTGGCGGTAACCTTTTCCTTGGGTAGGTTATCAAAAGATACTGCCAAATCTCCGAAATACTCCATTACTTCGGCTTTCCTCTCCACTTTAGTGGCTGCATCATATTTAATTAGAATCAAAGACAGACTTTGCATGAACGAAACAATTTCGGGATCCTTATTTTTAAGCAGAGCCTCATCCTTAAGTACATTACGTGCAACATCGGCTAGCTTAGGTGTGTATTCGTTGACCAAAGCATTGAATTTTGCATGGGCAATAGCTTCAGCTTCAGATTCCTGTGGAACAGGTTGGCCTAGGCATCCCTGTTTAACAATTAGGATTTAAAATTATTTCCACAATTTCTGGTTTTTTCTTTTTAAATTCAAAGCATACCTGCAGCAATACAAATGCCAATAATATTACGCTTTGAATTTTATAAGCCGACATATTTTTAATTTTATTTAGCGAGCTTGTGTTCACTATATGTTTACCGTTATACTGGTTTAGCTGTTGGATTTGAATGCTTATTTATATGCTTGCAAGTAAACCTTGTTTTCAAACATAAGATAAGCTTATCAGTGGAGAGACGAAAACATAAGGGTTCATCTAGTTTTAGAAACGACCTTGAAGTGTAGAAGGCTTTTTCTATAAAAGACATTTGCTTCAGAGTAACACTTTTTTTGATTTAACAACTGAATAATAAGAAATGGTTAGGAATTGTAGTGAACTTAGGCTCAGTACAAGGCAGTGCCAATGAAAAGCTTTAATAAATAAAATATTCTTTTGGGGAATAAAATTGGTTTCTTAAATAAAAAGTGGGAAATAATCGAAGCTATTGTGCCTGGTGTCTTGGAAATCTAGTTTACAATAAAGAAGCCTGTGGTTTAACTTTTCAAAACTGAACAAAAGACAATGAGGAGACGAATTACAGTCGCTGTGTTTCAATTGGTCAATTCACACAAGCCGTTGTATAGTTGTATTCATTATATTGTTGGACGACTATACAACAGTGTATGATTGTTGTTGATAATTTTCATATAAAAATCCGATACACTTATACACATTTTTTTCAAATGTTTTTAATAAGTTGCGTTGGTTTCGTGCTATCAAATTGTTTGAATGCCAAAAATTATGAAGAAGAATACGACATACACAATACAGCATAGCATTGAGCGTTCACAAACAACCAAGTGTGTTCAATACAACATACACGATACAAGGTCGTGTGAATTGGCCACATATGTTTTTAAAAGTTGTATTGGTTTCGGGCTATCAAATTGTTTATATGCCACGATATACACAATACAGCGTAGCATTGAGCGTTCACAAACAAATAAATGTATTCAATACAACTTACACTACACAAAGTCGTGTGAATTGCCCAAATACGTTGTTTTGATTTTTTTGTAATGTTTTCTAGAAGCCAAGCCATAGCTTTTAACCTTTAAAGTTAAAGCTAAAAAATGTTTTTTACTTTGTAGCAAAACATATTTTCTTTCACTTGGGTGTTGAGTAGACGCCTCTCGTTGCTATTATTTTTTTTTTTGAGATTAAAAATGAAAAATATTTTTCGCTTTCTTTTTTTCAAAACTGATAACCTTTGTTGGACCTTTCCAAAAATCTTTGAAAATGAAAACAATTTGTTTATGCCCAGTCCAGTATAAATAGGTTTGAAAATATGTTTGCAGCCATAGAAGCATTTTAAATTTTAAAAAGATTGGAAGCATTAAAGATGGCATCTTATAAAGGCTATGGCATAGCAATAGCTTTACTCTTGATACAGGTCAGTTCTAATTCCTTATAAAAAAAAAGAATGCAATATAATATATCTCTTCCTCTCTCTCTCTCTCAAATATAGTTAGTTGTTTGTCAAGCATTACCCACCCCTGCAGAGGAACCTAGTACCGAAGCGTATGCTTTGGCCAAAGCAAAATTCCAAGCATTTGTTCGTGAGTATAGCGAAAAAGTCATAGAAATTGTACGCGAAATGCTTAAAGATGAGAAATTCGCCAATAGTAATGAAAGAGATGTTAAAGGTTTGCACAATTATTTGACGCAAATATCCAAGCAGTACGATGGCATTGAAAAATTCGATCATTATTTGGAATTTTTACACTATTGCGTAAGCATGCCCAAACATTATATGAACCTAGCCGAGCATAAAATAACAGCGAATACGAAATTTATTGAAGAATTGCTTGCGAAATATGGTTTGACAAAAGTGGCAGACGAAGTGGAGAAGGAATTCAAATTATTTGAAGAAACTGAAAAGAATTTAAAAAATAAACAATAAAAGAATTATGATTTGTTTCTAATTAATTTAAAAATTGAGAAAACATTTGCGCAGAGCAGTTGTAAAATAGCACACGTTGTATGCCTAGACATACGATCTGGTCTGGCCCCTACTCACACTGTTTCGCAAGACGATCCCAAAGTAAACTCGGATTAATTAACTGTGTCGTTGGAAAGCTTTAGTAAGCAGAGTTTCTAATATTTTGTGTGCATAGAAATCATTGTATAGTGAATTATTTACATATTTGCAAAAGTCAAAGGTCACCGTTTAAACTCACTACAGAGCTCATAGACAGTTTGAAAGAAACGTTGTAGACAGAAAATTTCACAGAGAAAAATATCACAAAAAATTAAGTCGCTTAAGTCGCTTAATGGTGATGAATATTTTTTGCTCCCATTAATCTGCTGTACCCTAATAATTTTTTTTTAAAAGTAGGACTGATTAGAAATGAATTTTAAAATTTAAAATAAAAAAACACATTTTAAATGAGTCTGAGAATTTAAATACTTGACCCATAAATGTTTAGAGTCAAGATTTAAATGACTTTTCAAGGCTGTTAACATTGAAATTTAAATGAGCTTTCACAACAGCTTTAGCAAATGCCGAGAGGTGCCTTGAAAACACCCAGCTGGTATTATATTCTTTAATAGAGGGATTAATCTTAACACCTTCAACTTCTACTGCGTAGTTATGAGTCCTGGATGAATTTAATTCATGATTCATATATTTAATCGGTTCAGCATCTTTCTGTAGAGTGGAAAGATATGTTTAGACGGGTATAATCGTCAGAACGAAAGATGCAGAGAGGCAGAGACTCTCCTTAATTCTAATGGGTTTCAAAAATGAACGCTTTTTCATTGGATAACTACAATGAGAAGAGATTTGGCTTGAGTCTCAATCTATGTTTGGACGGGTATACTCGTCAAAACGAAAGATGAAGAGAAGCAGAGCCTCTTCTTAATTCTAATGGGTTTTAAACAATCTACGCTTTTTCATTGGATAACTACAATGAGAGGAAATTTGGGTTGAGCCTCAATCTATGTTTGGACGGGTATACTCGTCAAAACGAAAGATGAAGAGAGCCAGAGACTCTTCTTAATTCTAATGGGGTTTAAACAATCTACGCTTTTTCATTGGATAATTACAATAAGGAGAGATTTAGGTTGAGCCTCAATCTATTTAGAAAGGGCTTTTTAACCGCATTGTAGGTAGACTCCAAGAACACTTGTGAAAAATTTGAATCACCCTTCGAACCCAATATGCGGATTTTGTGATGAGGAGAACGAGTCTTTTGACAAACGAATTTTTGGTTTGGTTTTGGTTTGCATAGACCAAGTAGCTGGTTTTGAAATCATTTAATCAAGATTTTTTATAGCTAAGTAGGTGATTGGTTTACAGGAGCAAGTTCTAGAACGTCAGGATTGTAATTTTCTAAAAACATAACTAATATATGGGGTTGTTGTACAGGCTATAATGGTGAGTAACCTTGCTTAGTGAACATATTTTTTCCAAGAGTTTTTCCAAAAGTTGATTTGAGAATGAGTCTTTTGTTAGACGAATTTTTGGTTTGGTTTTGGTTTGACACATGGCAAATAGCCGGTTTTGAAATCACTTAATGGATAACCCGTTACATGCAAATATGAAAGAGAAAAGAACCTTTTTTTTTTAATTTCTCCACCATGTGCCAAAACCCAATCAAATAGCTTTCGAATTCAAATGAATTAATTTTTTTTAATTATGGGGGAGGGGGATATTAGGGAGGCTGCTAGTTTGTTTTGCTGGATTTTGTTATTTTTCAATACCAAATTAATTTACCCCATGAGACTGCAAATAATTTAAATTCTTTATTATTTTAAGGCGGTAAACAAAATTCAAATTATGTGTCCAACATTATTGTGCTACAGATGTGTGGCTTTGAAAGCCACCCTAATGTTTTCATGTTTCTAATTATCTGCATTGTTTTAATTTTATTTGATTTCGATAACCTTTTTGCAAAATTTATAAAACAATAAGAGAATCGAAAATCGCCTATGGATATATTGTTACGCAAATCGAAACGACCTAATATCGTTTAACAACAAAAACCATAAACAAAAGCCACACGATACAAATAAACACTAACACCAAGAATACAATGAACGTGTTGATTATCTAAAGCTGCACACACATATATGTACAACGAACCTGGTTGCGCCTGGTACCAACAACAACATGTATGTGACAAAAAGGGATAGAAAACATAAGCGAAGTACACAACCAACAATGTACTAGCATTAGAGCTTTCGAGAAGACGAGATCACTAACCTTCCACTTCAAGAATGTTCGTTAGACTGGTTGTGTCGGACTATAAAAGGGCTGGACAAAGCAGGCAGCAGTCAGTAAGAATTCAGTCAGCCTTGTGTGAAGTTGCGTGTGAACAAAATAAGTCGTGGTTGTAAAGATCTAGCGAAAAGTTGTGTGAACTAGTAAAGTGAATAAACAGATTATTATTGTTGTATCGTTAAGTTGTATACGGTGGCACACAACAGAAGTGTAAATAATAAAGAGTTTAACTGAAATCAAACACATATTTGTTTTTACTTTGTTTGCAATTAACGAACTCATATTTAAACGTTTTTAAAAAGGGTAAAAACGTAACAATATAAACGCTCCACAATGTCTGCGATGTTAGCATTTTCCCAGACACTGTAAAGAAATCATTTTAAAAATGTTTAAAGACAAGCTCTGTAGCTTAATCATTGCTTTACTTATAATACAAGTAAGTTAAAACCCGCTACCCGCCCTGCTTAGCCAAACTAAATAAACATTTTTTTATTCAAAATTTTTTGGACGATACCGAAACAGCAACACCCCAGGAACTTACGGAACTAGAGAACTTTATTAAATAGAGCAGCGATGCAATTGCTGAGAAAAGATCATAGCCAATGGAACTTATCCTGAAATTAAAGCTTTTCAGATGACCCTATTCCTTGCTGTCCTAGTACACGACGAGACTAAAAGTATTGGCAAGCATATGGAACTCGTGCAATATTTCATAGAAATGATAAAGGAAACTATGAACATACCCACTAAAGACTTAACACCTGGATTAAAAGCGATTAAAGACCTATTTGCGAAATACGAATGCAGGCAATTGGCATTGGATATTGAAAAAAGAGTTGAAGAGTGGAAGTCAGAGGAAGAAAGAAAAAAAAAACTGAAGAATAAGGCTTGATGGAGAAAAGAAAAAATTAAAAAAATTATACGGTTTTGAAAACATTTCCAATTTCAGCATTCATTGGCTGGGATATTATAAAAAAAAGAGAGTTTCCTTACTTTAATGACTATCATAAAGTGTCTCCCTGTCCTTCCAAGTTTCTGTTATTTTCTTGCTTTGTTATCAGTTTCATTAATCAACACGAGCAAGTTCTAGAACGTTAGGGTTGCCATTTGTCATTGCCTAGAAACATAACTAATATATTGGGTTGTTGTACAGGCTATAGTGGTGAGTAACCTTGCTTAGTGAGCATATTTTTTTCCAAGAGTTGATGTCCGTTGTTAAAGTTACCATCCCTGTGAGGTCTGTATTAATTGGATACTTGGGATTCGAGTTTCTTAATTTGGAAACTACGAAAAACACGAGAAAAGCTATCATTTACTTATTTAAAGATCGTTTCATGTAAATGTTGCCCGCGATCATGCCAAAGGTGGCTGATCCGTGAGCTAATAGCAACTGATTATGACCTTGCTAGTAGAGTCTCAATAAATTTCGAATATTTCAAGTCCTACGCGAACATTTGCTGTTCTGTGACCGTCGTTAAGACGGAGACCGCATACTATTTCCAAGGCATCTGGCCTCTATGTGATAGAGTCAGGTCTCTAAAACTTTTAAAGATCCCATGTCGCTCTATTTTATCCAGAACCATTTACCCTTTAACAATCATTGCATCTGCAAATCTTTAGAGACACTTCAGCGGAGGAAATATTCATTCATTGGCTGCTCTATGTTAAGCGAATAATCTTATCTTCGTATCATATCCACAGATAAAGCTTGGGCATATTAGTTGCTATGAATCCTGGTTACTGTTGCGAAAAGACCACGTCTTCCTTACGACAACTTTTGCAATAGCTGCAATGACATGGAAAGAGATGATACTCTCAGTCCCTGTCCGTAGTTTAGTCCATTGTAAGTGTAGATGTCGCTAGTCTCCATGAGTTAACTGCGTTTTCCTTAGTAAATGTAATGTAAACTTTACTCCAACAGATTAAAAGTGCTACAGCTTTACCAACGCGCTCTGGTGATAAATTGTGAGTTGATGTTATTCTTGTGCAAACGGTAATGCCGTTATAAATATCTGGTGGAGTACTCCTGTAGTTGTTACATCGAATAGGGTTACCCATCTTTCTGTTTCGAAAGTTTCATAAACTTAAAGAAAACCCTCATAAAGCTACGATTTCCATGAAAGTTTAATTTTATTACAAAGCCGAGACGTTATTATCTATCTAGACATGGTGTTTAAGGCAGTCGCGGTGTAAAATCGGCATACAACATAGATAAACATAGAATTACGCTTTCTAGAAACTTCCCGTGGCATGTAGCACCATCTTTTTGAAATCACATACCGTCCATTTCATAATCTTGAATTGCACGTTAAAAGAGTCGGCTGTGATTCGGCCCAAGCGGTCTGAATTGACGGTAGCATTTTCCGTAAGGGTTATTTTCGAAAAAGTACGACCCAATGCTATTCTGGTGGGTGGAAAATTTTTGCCGACGCTGGGGGAACTGATGGAGTCTGCTCTTGGAATTTTATCCTCTTGGGCAACGAAATGTGGTCTGGGTATAAATCCAAATAAGATGGACCTCGTCTTGTTCTCGCGTCGGTACAAGATCGAAACCTTCAGATTGCCGAGGTTAGCTGGTAGGGAGCTTCCGTTGTCTTCTGAGGTCAAGTACTTGGGTGTTGTCCTGGACAGTAAGCTGAACTGGAAACAAAACATCGAGGAAAGAATGAAGAAGGGACTGAATGCTTTCTACCAGTGTAGGAACTCCATAGGTAAGAGCTGGGATCTTCCGCCTAGGGCCATTCGCTGGATATATACGGCGATTGTTAGACCGGTTATTACTTATGGCCGCGTTGTTTGTTGGAGTGCCTTAGGTAAGAGTTTTCAACGGAAAATCTTAGATAAGGTTCAGCGGATTGTCTCCTTGAGTATCACTGGAGTGAGGAAGAGTTGCCCTCAGGCTGCTCTTGACATTGTGCTCTGCCTGACTCTGCTTGACTTGTATGTCAAGCGGTGCGCAGCGCGTAGTGCCATACGCCTGAGGGAATCGTGCTGCTGGAAACAGCGTTCGATAGGTCACTCTAGAATTCTGAATGTCGTCTTTCCTGATGGAAGATATGCGCTTTCAGAAAAAGCCACTGATTATATTGTGCCTGAGGCTATGTTCCTGCCTGGTCTAAGAATACTTATACCGGATAGGGCACAATGGACTAGTGGGCTACTCCAGGGGCAGAGTGGTATACCCATCTTCACTGATGGGTCTAAGTTAGGTGGAAGTACAGGTGCTGAGGTTTTCTGTAGGGAACTCGGTCTTGAACTTCACTTCAGGTTGAATGATGATTGCAGCGTTTTTCAGGCAGAGATTTTCGCAATCTTGAAGGTTATTGGGGCCATAGCTGGTGGCCCAGCTTCGGATTCCAAATCTTACATGATCTTCGTTGACAGTCAGGCTGCCCTTAGGGCCATTGCGTCGGTCTGGTGCAAATCACAGCTTGTTCGCGAGTGCAAGGAGTCGTTGAGGACTTTTGGACCGGACCGTATCCGTCTATGCTGGGTTACGGGACATAGCGTAATACTGGGCAATGACACGGCGGATGCTCTCGCTAGGCTAGGTTCGCTTTCAGGGGGCGATTTGATAGTTGGTCCTGACTCCCCAGTCTGTCACCTCTATGGATGGGTCATGGAGAAAGCGCAGAGGCGTTGGGGGAACGGATCGGGCTGTTTAGTTTCTAGGTATCTATGGCCTGCTGTAGACAGTAAGAGAACAGGTTGGTTGCAGGGCTTGGATAAGGCCAGCTTAAGGTTATTTGCCGGTTTTGTCACGGGGCACTGCGATATTAGGTCACTGACGGGGATCTGGAACAGATTCCAGCCGGACTATTGCAGGGCGTGTTGCGATGAGGAGGAGTTGGAGACTATCGAACACCTCCTCTGTAACCGCCCAGCCCTTGGTAGATTGAGACTGAAGACCCTTGGCAGGGCCTTCTTTGGGAGCTTGAATTCGGTGTCGAGAGCCTACATCAAGGCTCTCCACAGATTCATTAGTGGCTTAGGCTGGTTGAGAGGTGCTAGGAGTTCATCAGTGTAGTCGAGCTCTCCCATTCTTTTGTTTGTGTCTGTACCTCCAGATCATAATGCGTCTCTTATTCTGGATGTAATGGTTTTCCACAATCACCATTAGGTATTCTGGTACTTAAATGCGACAAGTTTTGTTTTGAAGAAGAATATTTGCTTTAAAAAACTAGCATTGAAGGCCAGTTGTATTGATATCCAACTTTATATAGATGGATTTGTAAAACCATATACAAAAACCGTTATAATCAGCCTTAAGACGGTCCAAACGTACTTCCAGAAGTTGACAACAGAGCAATTAAAGATTGTTAATCACGTACTTGGAATTTTCTATTGAAAAAAAGCGATATCACACGCCCATTACAAACGCAATTAATGCTGTATAGCCTTGTAAATACCACTGCTGTGTTATTACCATTCATTATGGGTTCAAAGGTCAAAGTTCAGATAATTCTGGACTCTATTGCATCAACTTCCGCGTTTTGTTATTCCAAACAGTATGCCTGGCTCTACGGCTTATTAAAGCAACAAAAAGGAAAAACCCACATTATGAACCACCCTAATGATAGTGTAGGTAGTACAGTAACATTACAAGACTAGACAATTTGTTATCGATTAAATTACATCTCCAGAGTGGAATCTTACCCGCTCTAAAACGAAAACGAAAATGAGATGAAAATGTATTACGCGGCGATCACTTATCAGTTGCAATGGTTGTTGCTGTTGTCGTTTTTTGTTTTTGTAAGTCAAAACGAGTGCAAATAAGTTTGATAACCTTGTGTTGAACTATGTAAAATAGAAAAATCCAACTAAATTCAATGCAAATGCGAAGAAACAAAATTCTTATTACTCGTAGTTCATCAAGCATCATCACTGGCTCAGGATTAAAATCTCAGAGCGCGCAACTAAAAAAAATTGAATTAAAAACAACAAAAATTCTTTAAAAAAAATGACAACGAAAAGAATGTTAAGCCTGGTTTTACTAGCCCTGCTAATAGTGCAAGTGAGTGTTTGTTTTTCGAAATTCATGAAAAGAAAACTTTTATAAAAAATGTGCATTTTCTTTCGAAACCCTAGTTAGCCTGGTCCCAACCAGTGAACAGTGAAAATGGTGGCTTAAAAACCTTGCCAAAAGCACAGGATTTATGTTTGCAAAATGCAAAAAATTCAGATCTGGAACCAGCTGAAACGGACAAGGACCTTAGCGGCTCTAATCAATTACTAAAAATGACCTTGAAATCATTTCAACAACTATCCTTGAACTATGCCCTGCAGGCTCGCAATATTAGTGAGCAATTATTAAAAGATCCCTTGGTTGCGAATGGCCAAACAACCCAGATGCTAAAATTCAAACAAAATCTAACCGAGTTCCAGCAACAATACAACGAATGTTCGGATTTAGAAGAACTTTTCGATTTAGTTGAACTGTATTCGAATACCTCTTCGTTTTACTATGAGCTGGATGAGGCCACATTGGATGTGGATTCAAAACTGATTTTAAATCTCCTAAGGAAATATGGTTCCGAGGATTTGGACAATAGTTTCGAAAAACTATTCAATATTTTCGTTGATAAATTCGAACAAAAGCTGGAAAGTCTAAAGCCGGACTTGCAAAAGGAGCCGGGTAATGTTGGCAAAGAGATTGTTCAATGGTTTGATACATTTAAGACTCTAAAGGATTATGATCATAAAATAGAAGCATTTGAGAAATATTTTACATTTTATGAGGATAAAACCGGAAATTTGAATTTTTAAAAAATAAATCGTAAATATTTTCAAAAAAAAAAATTCTTTTTTATTCGCAACTGCGAAATGCAGGGCTGATTTCATCTTCTCCAGGAACATTCTAAGAATTGAGTTGAGCAATAACTCTGCGAAACTTTCGAATCTAAATTCTATGCAGAACACGAGTTATGGCAAATGCATTATTGGACTGAAATTGTTGCTCAATCACTTAACGCAGGAGTCCTTTAAAATTTAAGGTTGCACGCCATAGTGGAAAATAGCAATGTAGTATGAAAACACTTTAAATAGTAGGAGATTAGCAATTACTATGAGTAACTTTACCTAAACCTATAGTTTTTGTAGTCGTCGTAGTCTAGTAGCTAGTGCGATGGCTTATTGAACGTGAGACCACGGTTCAAACCCCAGGTCAGACGTCTCCAACTATACATGAAATATGAAAAAATATTTCTTCGGCGCCTTCCTCTCAGCAGAGTAAATATAATTGCCATGAAAAAGTTTCTCAGAAATCTGTCGTTTGCAGTCGGCACTCATGTAGAAAATTAATACACACACAACATAAGTGGTGTGAGAAACTAGGTCGTAATCCTGACTAAAGGATTGTATGGATCAATTATGTGTGTATGTGTTTAAACCTCTATTTGCTCTTCCTTAAAAAGCCTTGCAATTGTGAAAAAAGACTTTTCGAAGTTAAATGTGTCTCCGTTGCAAGGATTTGTCAATTTGAACATTCAAGCTCAAATTTCAGAAAATTTTTAACCAATCCATTTTCGTTGAAAATCTTTATAATTGTCTGACATCTTTCTTCGATTATAAGACGATCATTTGCATTGGTTTAGAAATTTGTGAAATTTGTTAATCGGATGTATAGTTTTGTGGGCCTGTGCAGGGTCACAATTCATTTCAATATCAGGAATTTTTTAACCAATGCAAAAGACCGTCTTAAAATCAAGGAAACTATAAAGATTTTCAACGAAAACGGATTGGTTAAAAAACTTCTGAAATTTATTAATCGTATGTATACTTTAGTAACTGTGTGTATTTCGAATGGGATTAAAATTTAGTCTTCATTATGAATACATTCTGAGATTTTTGCTAAATTCTTGATCGTTGTATTATTTAGTAGTCAGACAGTATAAATTTACTGGATTTACTGGAAGTATTTCATCGGAATATTCAAAAGTGTATCTGTATTGGAAGTGCTCTTGTCACAGGTACTGGATCCATTACAGACTTGTGTTACTTGTACATAAAAGTATGTTTGTTATTCCTACAAAAACAAAAGTTCCACGCCTGTCTGAATGATTTTGGTATTTCCTAAAACAAGGTCCAATTCTATGCACATTATGTCAACGGAAAATACCGAAAGCGTAATACATGTTAAGTGATGATAAGAAAGAAATCAAAAGACCACGCGTTATCTTATAAATATTTTGGGAAAGATTTTCATAAGAATTTCATAATGATTGTCTCTGTATGATTCATATTATTACGGGGAATTCAAATGAAATTAATTTGTGTTCATTATTAAAAACAAACAAAAGTCTTCTGACGTTCTGGATTCTTTGAATCAGAAAAAAGAAAATTAAGTTCTGTTTTTATATTCGTTTTTCAAACAATGTATGACAATCTAATTAAAAAAAATAAATAAATAAATATGAATTGGAAATGTCAAGTCAAGCTTAATTCGAAAACTTGTTTACGAGTACTTTTAGCAATAAATCATAAATTATGTCTGAACCTGACCTGCCCAAAGATTGGTAGTCATGGGAGAGAGAGAGAGGAAATTTACCACTGGGTTCCATAGATATTTTCCATTTAATTCAGTTTCCCTGTAGAACCTTTAATTCATCATCCCTAACCTGTCTGTCATGTCGGAATTCTAGACAATAAGTATGCAGAGCTTGAGATGTTGATAGGACCTATAACCCCTCTGTGTAGTGGGGCCGAATGCTTGGCAGGGTATGCTCAACGAAAGAGACGATAAAGAGAGGCAAAAAATTTTCTCAAGTGGCCTTGTGGCAATTATAACTTTTGTTGGAAAATTACAATAAGAGGAGAATTGAGTCATTCGTCAGACTATCTGGACATAACCTGAGACTGGTAACACAGCCCTGCAAATTTGGGAGTGCAAGAGAAAAAGAAACACATTACGGAGGTCCTTAAAATTTAATCAGATTTAATTGAAAATTGTTACTCAGGGGGTTTTTGGGTTCGCTGATTACAGATCTTCATTCAGATAAAAGAAACACATACGGAGGTCCTTAAAATTTAATCAGATTTACTTGAAAATTGTTACTCGGGGGTTTTTGGGCTCGCTGATTACAGATCTTCATTCAGATTTAAAAAATTCAAAATGGCGGATCCTTATCAATTATTTCGTTTTAATCAAAAGTCGAATCAAATTATCGACCTTTTGCAGATAAATAAGGAACTATAGTTTTGAATTTTTAAAATGTGAATGAAGATCTGTAATCGGCGACCCCAAAAACCCCCGAGTAACAATTTTCAAGCAAAACTGATTAATTTTTAATAAACCTCGACCGCCATATTGGATCCGCCATTTTGAATTTTTTAAATCTGAATAACGATCTGTAATCAGCGACCCCAAAAACCCCTGACTAACAATTTTCAAGTAAATCTGATTAATTTTTAAGGACCTCCGTAATGTGTTTCTTTTTCTCCTGCACCCCTTGACATAAACCCATCCCCTACTTTAAGGGTACATGCAAACAATTTGGTTTTGGGCTCATTTGAAAGAGCAAAGATCAATTGTCAATTGCTGACAATAGGGATGGTTCTAGCGCGTCAGGGTTTAGCTCTACAATGTTTCAAAAATGGCCAAAAACGCTATTTTTAGGGGTTTCAATCCCCTTTTTCTCGAAAACCTGACGTGATGGAAAGTGTTCAGCGCGCAAAATGCCTTCGGAAACACCTGGTGCTATATTAATCGTAATTGATCTTTTCAGAGACCATTGTAGTCTCAGAGTATTCTAATAAAGAATCGTGGCTGCATCGATTCCAACATGTAGCTTCTAGGGCAATGAGAATGATTCACCCTAAAACATGCTTGGAACCTATGAGACATTATTGTAAACCAGAAGAAAATAAAACCTGAGTGTTTCCCTTTCCAAATACTAAGCAGAGAACTGGTATTGTTGACTGCGAGCAGTATTCTAAAGTTGGTCCGGATAATAGATTTGGAGAATATATAATTGCGATACCCTATAAAGTATGAGAGGAATACAAAGAATTGCATAGTTACAATACTAATGTACTTCTTCACGAATTTTCGCAAACTCTGCAGAAAGAAATGTTGTTATGTTGCCCGCGATCATGCCAAAGGTGGCTGATCCGTGAGCTAATAGCAACTGATTATGACCTTGCTAGTAGAGTCTCAATAAATTTCGAATATTTCAAGTCCTACGCGAACATTTGCTGTTCTGTGACCGTCGTTAAGACGGAGACCGCATACTATTTCCAAGGCATCTGGCCTCTATGTGATAGAGTCAGGTCTCTAAAACTTTTAAAGATCCCATGTCGCTCTATTTTATCCAGAACCATTTACCCTTTAACAATCATTGCATCTGCAAATCTTTAGAGACACTTCAGCGGAGGAAATATTCATTCATTGGCTGCTCTATGTTAAGCGAATAATCTTATCTTCGTATCATATCCACAGATAAAGCTTGGGCATATTAGTTGCTATGAATCCTGGTTACTGTTGCGAAAAGACCACGTCTTCCTTACGACAACTTTTGCAATAGCTGCAATGACATGGAAAGAGATGATACTCTCAGTCCCTGTCCGTAGTTTAGTCCATTGTAAGTGTAGATGTCGCTAGTCTCCATGAGTTAACTGCGTTTTCCTTAGTAAATGTAATGTAAACTTTACTCCAACAGATTAAAAGTGCTACAGCTTTACCAACGCGCTCTGGTGATAAATTGTGAGTTGATGTTATTCTTGTGCAAACGGTAATGCCGTTATAAATATCTGGTGGAGTACTCCTGTAGTTGTTACATCGAATAGGGTTACCCATCTTTCTGTTTCGAAAGTTTCATAAACTTAAAGAAAACCCTCATAAAGCTACGATTTCCATGAAAGTTTAATTTTATTACAAAGCCGAGACGTTATTATCTATCTAGACATGGTGTTTAAGGCAGTCGCGGTGTAAAATCGGCATACAACATAGATAAACATAGAATTACGCTTTCTAGAAACTTCCCGTGGCATGTAGCACCATCTTTTTGAAATCACATACCGTCCATTTCATAATCTTGAATTGCACGTTAAAAGAGTCGGCTGTGATTCGGCCCAAGCGGTCTGAATTGACGGTAGCATTTTCCGTAAGGGTTATTTTCGAAAAAGTACGACCCAATGCTATTCTGGTGGGTGGAAAATTTTTGCCGACGCTGGGGGAACTGATGGAGTCTGCTCTTGGAATTTTATCCTCTTGGGCAACGAAATGTGGTCTGGGTATAAATCCAAATAAGATGGACCTCGTCTTGTTCTCGCGTCGGTACAAGATCGAAACCTTCAGATTGCCGAGGTTAGCTGGTAGGGAGCTTCCGTTGTCTTCTGAGGTCAAGTACTTGGGTGTTGTCCTGGACAGTAAGCTGAACTGGAAACAAAACATCGAGGAAAGAATGAAGAAGGGACTGAATGCTTTCTACCAGTGTAGGAACTCCATAGGTAAGAGCTGGGATCTTCCGCCTAGGGCCATTCGCTGGATATATACGGCGATTGTTAGACCGGTTATTACTTATGGCCGCGTTGTTTGTTGGAGTGCCTTAGGTAAGAGTTTTCAACGGAAAATCTTAGATAAGGTTCAGCGGATTGTCTCCTTGAGTATCACTGGAGTGAGGAAGAGTTGCCCTCAGGCTGCTCTTGACATTGTGCTCTGCCTGACTCTGCTTGACTTGTATGTCAAGCGGTGCGCAGCGCGTAGTGCCATACGCCTGAGGGAATCGTGCTGCTGGAAACAGCGTTCGATAGGTCACTCTAGAATTCTGAATGTCGTCTTTCCTGATGGAAGATATGCGCTTTCAGAAAAAGCCACTGATTATATTGTGCCTGAGGCTATGTTCCTGCCTGGTCTAAGAATACTTATACCGGATAGGGCACAATGGACTAGTGGGCTACTCCAGGGGCAGAGTGGTATACCCATCTTCACTGATGGGTCTAAGTTAGGTGGAAGTACAGGTGCTGAGGTTTTCTGTAGGGAACTCGGTCTTGAACTTCACTTCAGGTTGAATGATGATTGCAGCGTTTTTCAGGCAGAGATTTTCGCAATCTTGAAGGTTATTGGGGCCATAGCTGGTGGCCCAGCTTCGGATTCCAAATCTTACATGATCTTCGTTGACAGTCAGGCTGCCCTTAGGGCCATTGCGTCGGTCTGGTGCAAATCACAGCTTGTTCGCGAGTGCAAGGAGTCGTTGAGGACTTTTGGACCGGACCGTATCCGTCTATGCTGGGTTACGGGACATAGCGTAATACTGGGCAATGACACGGCGGATGCTCTCGCTAGGCTAGGTTCGCTTTCAGGGGGCGATTTGATAGTTGGTCCTGACTCCCCAGTCTGTCACCTCTATGGATGGGTCATGGAGAAAGCGCAGAGGCGTTGGGGGAACGGATCGGGCTGTTTAGTTTCTAGGTATCTATGGCCTGCTGTAGACAGTAAGAGAACAGGTTGGTTGCAGGGCTTGGATAAGGCCAGCTTAAGGTTATTTGCCGGTTTTGTCACGGGGCACTGCGATATTAGGTCACTGACGGGGATCTGGAACAGATTCCAGCCGGACTATTGCAGGGCGTGTTGCGATGAGGAGGAGTTGGAGACTATCGAACACCTCCTCTGTAACCGCCCAGCCCTTGGTAGATTGAGACTGAAGACCCTTGGCAGGGCCTTCTTTGGGAGCTTGAATTCGGTGTCGAGAGCCTACATCAAGGCTCTCCACAGATTCATTAGTGGCTTAGGCTGGTTGAGAGGTGCTAGGAGTTCATCAGTGTAGTCGAGCTCTCCCATTCTTTTGTTTGTGTCTGTACCTCCAGATCATAATGCGTCTCTTATTCTGGATGTAATGGTTTTCCACAATCACCATTAGGTATTCTGGTACTTAAATGCGACAAGTTTTGTTTTGAAGAAGAATATTTGCTTTAAAAAACTAGCATTGAAGGCCAGTTGTATTGATATCCAACTTTATATAGATGGATTTGTAAAACCATATACAAAAACCGTTATAATCAGCCTTAAGACGGTCCAAACGTACTTCCAGAAGTTGACAACAGAGCAATTAAAGATTGTTAATCACGTACTTGGAATTTTCTATTGAAAAAAAGCGATATCACACGCCCATTACAAACGCAATTAATGCTGTATAGCCTTGTAAATACCACTGCTGTGTTATTACCATTCATTATGGGTTCAAAGGTCAAAGTTCAGATAATTCTGGACTCTATTGCATCAACTTCCGCGTTTTGTTATTCCAAACAGTATGCCTGGCTCTACGGCTTATTAAAGCAACAAAAAGGAAAAACCCACATTATGAACCACCCTAATGATAGTGTAGGTAGTACAGTAACATTACAAGACTAGACAATTTGTTATCGATTAAATTACATCTCCAGAGTGGAATCTTACCCGCTCTAAAACGAAAACGAAAATGAGATGAAAATGTATTACGCGGCGATCACTTATCAGTTGCAATGGTTGTTGCTGTTGTCGTTTTTTGTTTTTGTAAGTCAAAACGAGTGCAAATAAGTTTGATAACCTTGTGTTGAACTATGTAAAATAGAAAAATCCAACTAAATTCAATGCAAATGCGAAGAAACAAAATTCTTATTACTCGTAGTTCATCAAGCATCATCACTGGCTCAGGATTAAAATCTCAGAGCGCGCAACTAAAAAAAATTGAATTAAAAACAACAAAAATTCTTTAAAAAAAATGACAACGAAAAGAATGTTAAGCCTGGTTTTACTAGCCCTGCTAATAGTGCAAGTGAGTGTTTGTTTTTCGAAATTCATGAAAAGAAAACTTTTATAAAAAATGTGCATTTTCTTTCGAAACCCTAGTTAGCCTGGTCCCAACCAGTGAACAGTGAAAATGGTGGCTTAAAAACCTTGCCAAAAGCACAGGATTTATGTTTGCAAAATGCAAAAAATTCAGATCTGGAACCAGCTGAAACGGACAAGGACCTTAGCGGCTCTAATCAATTACTAAAAATGACCTTGAAATCATTTCAACAACTATCCTTGAACTATGCCCTGCAGGCTCGCAATATTAGTGAGCAATTATTAAAAGATCCCTTGGTTGCGAATGGCCAAACAACCCAGATGCTAAAATTCAAACAAAATCTAACCGAGTTCCAGCAACAATACAACGAATGTTCGGATTTAGAAGAACTTTTCGATTTAGTTGAACTGTATTCGAATACCTCTTCGTTTTACTATGAGCTGGATGAGGCCACATTGGATGTGGATTCAAAACTGATTTTAAATCTCCTAAGGAAATATGGTTCCGAGGATTTGGACAATAGTTTCGAAAAACTATTCAATATTTTCGTTGATAAATTCGAACAAAAGCTGGAAAGTCTAAAGCCGGACTTGCAAAAGGAGCCGGGTAATGTTGGCAAAGAGATTGTTCAATGGTTTGATACATTTAAGACTCTAAAGGATTATGATCATAAAATAGAAGCATTTGAGAAATATTTTACATTTTATGAGGATAAAACCGGAAATTTGAATTTTTAAAAAATAAATCGTAAATATTTTCAAAAAAAAAAATTCTTTTTTATTCGCAACTGCGAAATGCAGGGCTGATTTCATCTTCTCCAGGAACATTCTAAGAATTGAGTTGAGCAATAACTCTGCGAAACTTTCGAATCTAAATTCTATGCAGAACACGAGTTATGGCAAATGCATTATTGGACTGAAATTGTTGCTCAATCACTTAACGCAGGAGTCCTTTAAAATTTAAGGTTGCACGCCATAGTGGAAAATAGCAATGTAGTATGAAAACACTTTAAATAGTAGGAGATTAGCAATTACTATGAGTAACTTTACCTAAACCTATAGTTTTTGTAGTCGTCGTAGTCTAGTAGCTAGTGCGATGGCTTATTGAACGTGAGACCACGGTTCAAACCCCAGGTCAGACGTCTCCAACTATACATGAAATATGAAAAAATATTTCTTCGGCGCCTTCCTCTCAGCAGAGTAAATATAATTGCCATGAAAAAGTTTCTCAGAAATCTGTCGTTTGCAGTCGGCACTCATGTAGAAAATTAATACACACACAACATAAGTGGTGTGAGAAACTAGGTCGTAATCCTGACTAAAGGATTGTATGGATCAATTATGTGTGTATGTGTTTAAACCTCTATTTGCTCTTCCTTAAAAAGCCTTGCAATTGTGAAAAAAGACTTTTCGAAGTTAAATGTGTCTCCGTTGCAAGGATTTGTCAATTTGAACATTCAAGCTCAAATTTCAGAAAATTTTTAACCAATCCATTTTCGTTGAAAATCTTTATAATTGTCTGACATCTTTCTTCGATTATAAGACGATCATTTGCATTGGTTTAGAAATTTGTGAAATTTGTTAATCGGATGTATAGTTTTGTGGGCCTGTGCAGGGTCACAATTCATTTCAATATCAGGAATTTTTTAACCAATGCAAAAGACCGTCTTAAAATCAAGGAAACTATAAAGATTTTCAACGAAAACGGATTGGTTAAAAAACTTCTGAAATTTATTAATCGTATGTATACTTTAGTAACTGTGTGTATTTCGAATGGGATTAAAATTTAGTCTTCATTATGAATACATTCTGAGATTTTTGCTAAATTCTTGATCGTTGTATTATTTAGTAGTCAGACAGTATAAATTTACTGGATTTACTGGAAGTATTTCATCGGAATATTCAAAAGTGTATCTGTATTGGAAGTGCTCTTGTCACAGGTACTGGATCCATTACAGACTTGTGTTACTTGTACATAAAAGTATGTTTGTTATTCCTACAAAAACAAAAGTTCCACGCCTGTCTGAATGATTTTGGTATTTCCTAAAACAAGGTCCAATTCTATGCACATTATGTCAACGGAAAATACCGAAAGCGTAATACATGTTAAGTGATGATAAGAAAGAAATCAAAAGACCACGCGTTATCTTATAAATATTTTGGGAAAGATTTTCATAAGAATTTCATAATGATTGTCTCTGTATGATTCATATTATTACGGGGAATTCAAATGAAATTAATTTGTGTTCATTATTAAAAACAAACAAAAGTCTTCTGACGTTCTGGATTCTTTGAATCAGAAAAAAGAAAATTAAGTTCTGTTTTTATATTCGTTTTTCAAACAATGTATGACAATCTAATTAAAAAAAATAAATAAATAAATATGAATTGGAAATGTCAAGTCAAGCTTAATTCGAAAACTTGTTTACGAGTACTTTTAGCAATAAATCATAAATTATGTCTGAACCTGACCTGCCCAAAGATTGGTAGTCATGGGAGAGAGAGAGAGGAAATTTACCACTGGGTTCCATAGATATTTTCCATTTAATTCAGTTTCCCTGTAGAACCTTTAATTCATCATCCCTAACCTGTCTGTCATGTCGGAATTCTAGACAATAAGTATGCAGAGCTTGAGATGTTGATAGGACCTATAACCCCTCTGTGTAGTGGGGCCGAATGCTTGGCAGGGTATGCTCAACGAAAGAGACGATAAAGAGAGGCAAAAAATTTTCTCAAGTGGCCTTGTGGCAATTATAACTTTTGTTGGAAAATTACAATAAGAGGAGAATTGAGTCATTCGTCAGACTATCTGGACATAACCTGAGACTGGTAACACAGCCCTGCAAATTTGGGAGTGCAAGAGAAAAAGAAACACATTACGGAGGTCCTTAAAATTTAATCAGATTTAATTGAAAATTGTTACTCAGGGGGTTTTTGGGTTCGCTGATTACAGATCTTCATTCAGATAAAAGAAACACATACGGAGGTCCTTAAAATTTAATCAGATTTACTTGAAAATTGTTACTCGGGGGTTTTTGGGCTCGCTGATTACAGATCTTCATTCAGATTTAAAAAATTCAAAATGGCGGATCCTTATCAATTATTTCGTTTTAATCAAAAGTCGAATCAAATTATCGACCTTTTGCAGATAAATAAGGAACTATAGTTTTGAATTTTTAAAATGTGAATGAAGATCTGTAATCGGCGACCCCAAAAACCCCCGAGTAACAATTTTCAAGCAAAACTGATTAATTTTTAATAAACCTCGACCGCCATATTGGATCCGCCATTTTGAATTTTTTAAATCTGAATAACGATCTGTAATCAGCGACCCCAAAAACCCCTGACTAACAATTTTCAAGTAAATCTGATTAATTTTTAAGGACCTCCGTAATGTGTTTCTTTTTCTCCTGCACCCCTTGACATAAACCCATCCCCTACTTTAAGGGTACATGCAAACAATTTGGTTTTGGGCTCATTTGAAAGAGCAAAGATCAATTGTCAATTGCTGACAATAGGGATGGTTCTAGCGCGTCAGGGTTTAGCTCTACAATGTTTCAAAAATGGCCAAAAACGCTATTTTTAGGGGTTTCAATCCCCTTTTTCTCGAAAACCTGACGTGATGGAAAGTGTTCAGCGCGCAAAATGCCTTCGGAAACACCTGGTGCTATATTAATCGTAATTGATCTTTTCAGAGACCATTGTAGTCTCAGAGTATTCTAATAAAGAATCGTGGCTGCATCGATTCCAACATGTAGCTTCTAGGGCAATGAGAATGATTCACCCTAAAACATGCTTGGAACCTATGAGACATTATTGTAAACCAGAAGAAAATAAAACCTGAGTGTTTCCCTTTCCAAATACTAAGCAGAGAACTGGTATTGTTGACTGCGAGCAGTATTCTAAAGTTGGTCCGGATAATAGATTTGGAGAATATATAATTGCGATACCCTATAAAGTATGAGAGGAATACAAAGAATTGCATAGTTACAATACTAATGTACTTCTTCACGAATTTTCGCAAACTCTGCAGAAAGAAGGGCTGGTACACATACTAGTCTTTGCTCTCTTTGGGATCCCATTTCTTTCTCTTCCCATATTAAGGGCCCCTTCTATTCTACTCAGAAAAATCCTAGGCAGATATCCTAGCAGTCCTTACCTTATTTTTCTAGTTCACCTGCAATTTTATTGCATTACATATCACAATGCCCCGGAATCTAGCAAATAGCACCCTGTACTTGTACAGGAACCTTTTGTACTCATTGAAATGGACAGCATCCAGAGAACATATTGTAAAACCTACTTAGGGAGTTTATTTGTCAAAACAGATAATTTCCGTATTCCTCGGCGGAATATGTTCCAAGGCTAGTTTCGCTATCTTTGTGGTGGCAAACATATCAGCCTGGAATAGTCTGTGCTCATCAGGGAGCCAGTTGCGTTCCGCTACTGTTTCCTGTCTGCAATTACCGTCGAGGATAGTTTATCGAAGTCATATACTCCGCTTGTATAGCTCGAGAATAATTCTGTAAATGCGGTTGAGAGAACTGGTCAGTTTTTGAGAGTCTAGATTAATATCGTACTTGCAAGTAACAACCTTCCGATCGTCAAACCTCCCTGAGAGATGACAGAAACATACGCTCTCCTGTTTAGCACTTTATAGCTCGCCTCACATTTTTCTTCTGCGGTGCTTTTCTTATGTGATACTATGTCGTGTGTACCCGGATCTAACACCAGGGTAGTCGTTTCGTAGAAGAAGTGGCGAGAGATATCCGTTAGACTATCGAGAAAGAGTGTGCTAAATGAGAGCAGTCTATATCGTGCTAGAAAGGGACATAAAGTAGAAAGAGAGTGTCTCTCTACTCAATTGATTTGCAGAACCCAGCGAAGTTTCTCCGCCTGCCTACCCTTTACGAGATGAACCGAGGGAAAAGTTACGATCAACAATTTAAGTCGTACGCTTCCTATACTATTCAGGTCAACTGAGTCTAGTAATGAAGGAAGTTCTATCAGCGGTCAATAAACAACTTTTGCCTAAAGGGCAGCCTAACGCAGGTAGGACGTGTACATACTTACTTACATACTTAGCCTTAATGACCTGTTTGTCGTTTTTCAGTCTGCATTAATATTTCCTCCAGATAGCTTCGATTCGCATGGGCCTTTGTCAATTAGTTACACACAATCGATGACAGGGGTTCCTAAATTTAATCCTTACAATGCAGACAAGGACGTCTTTTCGCATCAAATACCCGTTTGATGCGAACATCTCCTTTCATCCGAACGTTGGATGTTAATGTACTGGACAAAGTTCATAACGTTAAGAAGTTTATGAGGCTAATTGTTGGTTTAGATGCAGAAATCATCGCCGCAAATCTCTCAACGCAGCGTAACAGCATATGCGTCTTCCTTTAAGAGCCTTAGATTGGCATGTTAAGGCTTGGCATAATTGATTTGCCTTAGTAGCGAACCTCTCAGGGCTTTTAGTAAAAAACCGGGTATCCCTCGAGGTTGCCGTAATCTAGTGGGTAGTGTATTGGCTTATTAGGAAGCCTATGGTTCAAGACCTGGCTCAGAAATCCCAAAAGAAAAAATGGAAATATGAGAGCAGTCTTCTGGTAAATAAAATTGCAATGAAAAGTGCCCAAAAAAACAAAACTTATCGTTCGGAGTCGATTTTAAACTGCAGTTTCCGCCACTCGTGGATAAAATTAATACTTACGACGTAAGTGGTGTGAGAAGTTAGGTTGTAAAGTGTTGTAACGACCAATTAAGTAAGTAAGTATGTATGTCTCTGGTAATAATAATATTTTTTTTATTTAAATTGCACAATTTAATCGTATTTTTTAAATAAAAAAATTAATTTTATTGAAGTGAGAAATAATTGTTTCTAGCATTTACAAGGAAAAAGTTCTTTCTATAAATCAAATCCGCTATAGCATTTGCTTTATCATATAAATCATTTTCCGTATTGTAAACCTCCTCGAACCACTTGTTAAGTTCGTTACCAAAATCTTCATTTTCTCTTTTAATTGGTTCTTTAAGTTGCTGGAATTTTTCTTCAAATATCTTAATAACATCAACAATCTCTTGTTGAAATAATCTTTTATAGTTATGGACATCAAATTTTTTCATAACTTTTACTATCAACTTTACGTCATTGTCCTCATACTCCCGTAATTCAAGTGGGTAAAAACTCATTATTTCCGCGTAACTTTGCGTCTTGTATTGCTCTAGAAGAGTTTTGCATGGCTTGAAGACCTTTTCAAACTTCAACATTTTACTCTGAAGGTGTTGCACAGCAGACTCTGTATTGTTCATTGTTTGCAGTTCCTTGATTACTGTCTCAAAGATATTTTTGGTTTTTAACGCAATAAGAAAATTCCAATTGGCTTCGGCATCTACAACAGATTTCTCCAATTGCAATGCGGCTGACAGCTTCTTATCATCTTCACTTGGTTGCCTTAGCGTGTAATTGGTTGGGAAACGACACTCTCTGTAGCCAAAGGAGCCAAGTGGTAACTGAAAATTTTTTTTATTTTTTATTTCGAACTTAAATTTCTTAGAAAATGTTTTTCATCTTACCTGTGCCAGTGCCATGCACAATATCAGTATTTTGAAAATATTTTTTTGAAACATTTCTTTAATAGAAAAATAATTTTTTATTGCTTTACCGAGCTCTTCAGCAAGAGATTTAATTTTTTGTTCAGAATATACGGGCCTTTTATACGCAAAAAACTGTTTAAAAACCAAAAACTTAAAACCAGGGTTACTGAGGTTATCTGCGCTACGCACAAATCTAAAAATTCAAAATAAAAAACACATGGTTTTTTCTAAATCTTGACGATTTCCCTGATGATAAAGAGAATATGCTTTCTACGCAAATTCAAATTAAGACATCCATCTTATCTCTGTGTAAGTGTAGACATATAGAAATTACTCACGTATCGCAAATATAACATCCACATCGTGCCCTGACGGCTGGTGGCTACAAAATGAGAGTGCAACACGACATCGTCATGTAAACTCATAAAACAGCTGCACGCTGTAAAAAACGAAACGAACAATTAGTTCAGGCCAATTGCTATTCTTTCTTTTTTTCAAAAGGTAATGGAAAAGCATTATAGCTAAACAAATCAATAGTTATCTGGAATGTCGAAGTCTCCGTAGTCTAGTAGGTAGTGTGTTGGCTTATTAGACGCAAAAGCCTGGGTTCGAGCCCCAGGCCAGGCATCAAATACAAAATACAAAAAGTATTTTTTCGGCGACTTCCTCTCAGTAGATTTCTTGCAAAAACTCTGAGAGTAAATAAAAAAATTGCCATGAAAAGTTTCTCAATAAATAAAAATCTCTCGTTCGGAGTCGACTTTAAACTGTAGGTCCCACCACTCATGTATAAAATTAACACACACAACATAAGTGGTGTGAGAAACTAGGACGTTGTACAATGGGTCAATTCGACCTCCGGGTACTGTACTTGTCTTAATTTATAAGTACACGTCCTCTAACCTAACCTAACCTAACCTATCTGGAATGTCACAATTATTTACCTGTTAGTCAGTCGGGTTTCATGGAAAGTAGGAGTTGTACTACCGCCCTAATAAATGTAGTTGAGGATCTTAGGTCGGAACTAGATGAAAATAGTGTAACGTTTCTGTTTCTGCTTAAACACACCAAGGCTTTTGACACAGTCGATCGTAAGGTTCTATTGCAAAAGCTCCAGAACTCTTATTTTTCTAATTCTGCCTGTTATCTAATTTATTCTTCAAAAGTTCAGATCCACTTAATATTAGTAGAATAGAATAGAGGTGTTCCCCAGGGGTCAACACTTGGGCCTCTGTTGTTTTGTATGTTCATATATAAAGGAACTACAAAATGTTTTGGTTGACTGTTAGGTTCACATGTATGCTGATGATGTGCAGCTTTATACTAGTACTCCTAGGGAGAATATTAAATCTTGTTTAGATTATATTAAACGTGATGTAGTAAGGATTGATAGCTGGGCCTCAGCTAATGGACTATGCATTAATCCTTCTAAGTCTAAATGTATTATACTTTCGAGGATCAACAGATTATATGTCATATCTGAATTGAGCATTATGGGAAAATAAATTTGACTTTGTCAAATCGGCAACAAATCTGGGCATTAACTTTAATGTCAGTTCATTGTGGTCTAACCATATAAGTGTCGTTGTTAATAGAATTTAGAGTATGCTTAGGAATTTGTGGACTGTCATTGATTGAACTCCTTCAGTCATGCGTATGCAACTAGCTAGAACGTACTAAATTCCGGTACTTTTATATGATTGTGAAATCTTCGCAAACTGCAATTGTGATGACAATCGAAAATTTAACTAAGCATTCAATAACATAGCTAGATATGTCGCCGGGTCGCCGGGATCATACTTCTCATTTAGCTTACCAGATTCTTATAGGCCATTTACACTACAGCGAAATCTAGTAGATTAGATTTCAAATCTTGCTCAAAATCTAGATCGTTTACACTGGATTTATTTGACAGTAGCAAGATTTCATTTTAATAACAAAAACAGCTGACTGAAATTTAAAATAATAGGCCATTTACACTACAGCGAAATCTAGTACTTATGAGATTTCGAGCCAAATCTAGTTGATTTTAATTAGATTTCCCATACAAAACAAAATCTACTTATTTAGTAGATTTCGGCAAAATCTACTCAAAATCTAGTAAAAATAGAAATGCAACTATGTGTTTTACCAAATAGTACTTAAAAATACAACGCTGAGCAGGAAAAAAAATGACATTTCAATTTAACCCTAATCAAGTCAACATGTGCCTCTCCGACATATATTTCGCTTGGTCATGTAACTTCCTTAAATATAGGTTCTAGTTCTTACTGCTTCTTGAATTCCTACTTTCAGTTATTTTATTTAGAATTTACAAACTTCAAGTAATAAATTAATTTCTTTTTATTTTTTATTTTGCTTCAATCAAAAATGTTCTTAATCATGTCAAAATGTGTCTATGAGGCACATATGGGAACGCTAACTATTACTTCTATTGTTGGTGAACAACAAAATTAAATATAATAATGAGTTTTAATTAGGTATAATGAGTTACGAAGAGTTCTGGCACCCATTATTTGCCGTAGTCTTCTAAAATTAAATAAAAATAATTTGTCCAATGTTCGGTCCATACAACACGAGGATGAATTCTCAAACCAGCCAAGGCAGACAGATATGCGACGTAGATGTTATATGTGCCCACCGAAGATATGCAGAATGTGTAAGCAGTCTTGCAGTATTTACTACAAAAATACTTGCAACAAGCATTGTTCAACAGTTCTAGTTTGCTTAAAATGCGAAAATAAATAAATAATATTTCATTTATGTAACTGAGAAGAAAAAATTTAATAAAATAAAAATAAGTTAACAAAATTAATACGTAAATTCTTTGTATGTGCCTCTGAGACACATTTTGACTGGATTTGTGAAAATTTTTCCTGACTTGATTAGGGTTAAACTAAAATATTATTATTTTCTTTTAAATTTCAGTCAGCTGTTTTTGTTATTAAAATGAAATCTTGCTACTGTCAAATAAATCCAGTGTAAACGATGTAGATTTTGAGCTAGATTTGAAATCTAATCTACTAGATTTCGCTGTAGTGTAAATGGCCTATAAAATAATAATATTTACAAATTTAGTTTAATACCAAACAAAAATGAAAAATATAGTACATTAAGCATATATATATACATATAAGCATATATATAGGTAATAATATATAAATATTAAACCGCACTTTAATACAGGTTCGTCATGGGTCATTCTGGGAGCAAGATGTTCCTAATATTTCATATGATATGTTCATTGAAAAGCCGCCAAACTTTTCATTTGTTATGCTTAACCTCTTCAGGGACGATTTTTTTATGGTGACAAAAAAATGATTAAATTTTGTTTTCTTTTTAAAGTATTTAATTTTATTTAAATAGGAATTCAGAAAACAAAAAAGAATGAAAATTCACAAAAAGGAATAACGTCCACATTTGTGGTCACTGAGCGTTAATGGTAATTTATGTGTGATATAATTTCATACATTCCGGGCATATCAGGCATATATATTCTTAACATTTCTCACAAATGTAGATAGTTCGTCTTACACAATTTTTATCGTGACATCTGGGGGGATTTTTCAGTTCCTTGTATTTAGGATAATGACCCATACCGTCCAGTCTAATTCCAGGATTCACTTTAGTCCATCTTTTAGATTTTTTAGGTAGTCATGGTAAAACTTATTACATTAAATACATCTGATATTATTTTTTTTTTTTCAAATATTAACGGTTTCTTGATATAATCCACTAAAACAGATTGCCGAAGAATTATTTCACTTTTTTGTTTATTTATCTAACTATGGGTCGGAAGTAATATCATCAGTGCAGACAAACGGTAAAATGTTTACTTTGGATTTGGTAGTCAATAACTTACTATAAAATTTTTGTTTTTTTATTATTATTATAATTATGATTATAAAAAATTAAACGTACACATATGTGGCCAAGGGCGTGAAGAGGTTAAAGTTTTGTTTTTAAATTGAAATGTCATTTTTTCCTACTCAGCGTTGTATTTTTAAGTACTATTTGGCAAAACACGTAGTTGCATTTCTATTTTTAGTAGATTTTGAGTAGATTTTGCCGAAATCTACTAAATAAGTAGATTTTGTTTTGTATGGGAAATCTAGTTAAAATCAACTAGATTTGGCTCGAAATCTCATAAGTACTAGATTTCGCTGTAGTGTAAATGGCCTATTAGTATAAAATTTGATAATCTTTTGAAAATTAAATGCGTCATTCTGTTCCATAAAATTATTAACAAAAAACGGCCGAAATATTTATTGAGTCGAATTTAGTTTGCTAGATCCTACCGGGGTATCACGATTATTCATCAACGATTCCAGACTCTTCTGTCTCAGCGACAGTTTTTTATACGCAACACTAGTCTTTGGAATTGCCTACTAAATTACATTAAAAATCTAGGCAATGCAAATGCGTTCAAAAAAAATTATTTCAATTATTCTCTTAATAATAAGTTTTTATATTATAAGCTTGGTTATTATATCGGTTACATATTTATTATTAATTTTTTAGACCGATTTTTGTTAATATGTACATACATATGTATGTCATTATTATTTATTTTAAATTGCTCCTTATTATATCTTTATTTATATTTAAATTGTATATTCATATCTACAACCCAATTCTGAACAAAAATTCCTCAAGGAATTTCTCACCTTTCCCTTTCCTACTATTCTTAATAAAAATTCCGTCACTTTACGTTTCTATACCTTTTTTTATCAACCATGTAAAAGAGGAAAAAAGTTCTCTGAGAAAAAAAGTAGCACCTATTAAAACATTCGAGTTCGGGTTTTTCCCCAACAAAAAATTCATTTGCAAAATAGAAGGGAATTTGTATAAAAATTTATGCCCCTATTGCCGTTCTCAACTCAACTCAGTTTGGTCGTCTGCCAGTCAACCCACCTTTCACTCAAGCGATATGAAATTTAAATTTCATATTGGTAACACCATGAAATTTGTTTGGAAATAGAAGAAATGAAAACGCAAAAATAAGTTAAAATCAAGTTTTTGTATAAATAAAAGTAAATTAAAGATGGATTTAAGTGTGGATTTATTTTACGAAGATCAAAATCATGACGCTAATATAAATGTTCTTCGTATACGTAGAAAAATACGTGATGATTCAAATCCTCTTGAACTACCCAGTGCTAAGTAAGAAATGTCCCATGTGTAATTTTTAAAAGCTGTTGTTTATTTCATAGTTTTTATAAGTATTTTTCTCCAAATTATTATTGCTTTTTAAAAGTTTAACTTGTGTTATTTGTTTTCTCAAAAGTTCTAAGCGCTCTTGTTCTGTTGATTTTTTTTTCTTAGACGGGATATTTAATAACATCTCAGGTGCATTTGTAATGACTCGCTCCACATCGGGATTTGGAGGAGACGCAAAAACGCGATTGGTTGTCGGAGCAATATTATCAACGTCGAATGTGTGTCCAGATGGAGCTACTTGATCATTTAGTGATAACAGGAGGGATACGCAATCCTCAAGGGTATTAAGGGGAATTTCTTGTGAAGGACCACTTCCTGTTGCTTGATTGTTTTTTATTATTAGCAATTTTTTTACTTGCTTTGTAGTGAATCCAAACCTATACGGAGTTAAAATTCTAATAAAATGTCTATTTACAATATTTTAGATGCTGTATACTTATACGTTGCCAATCGGAGGGGGTTCTTGTAGGTGGACCCAAGCTATTCAATTCTGTAGAAAATCCTTCCCACGCTTCCTTGCACTGATTTTTGGTCATTCCAAAATTTTTGCTTTTGTTTAGATATTTCTGGATTATTTTCCAACAACTTCACAAGTCACTCAAATTGGGTTGTTATTTGGTTGTTATTTTCAATTTCCTGCGTATTAAATATTTAATTATTTATTTTAAGCAGAAAGAAACTTACGATTTTTCCATTTTTATGTATTAAATATATAAGTGAACTCTATAACTGAGAGAGACTCAACTGCTAATAAGCAGTTGTCTATATTTAATGTTTTTGTCAACCAAACTCATACAAAGTGCTGAACCGCAATACCATAAAACAAAACTAAAAAATTAACCGCACAACCAAAAAGTCAACCGCGTTTAAGTTGAGAATGGCAATACCAATTTTTGAAAGACGACCAAACTACTACAAAAGTTGTCAACCGCAATAGGGGCATTAAGTAATTTTTAATAAAGTATAAAATAAAAATAAATAAATAAAATAAACATTCTTTTTATTTTGGTAGGTAAAAACAACAAAATAAATTTATTAACATTAATGGAAGCCAATGCAGACATTGCTCGTGATGTCCATAAAGGTAACAAAGAGTCACATGCACGATTTTGGAGAAACGCTGAATCTGACCTTAACACCTTAGAGGCTCCAAGTAAGTCTATTGCTGAATGGAAAAAGGTTTGTTGGTAATATCTAAAAACTAACTGATACACTAAAGTCTTCCCAATTCTACTTATACATAGGTTTTGGTCAGATCAAAAAAATGTATGTCCCCCAAAAGGCTGCGCAGAACTTAAAAAATAAAAAGTGCACGGGAGGTGGTGCAAACAAAGATCAAAATTTTTCCGCAACAGAAGAGGCAATTTATAATCTTCCAGATTGCAATTTACTGAAATCATCCTTGAAACGCTTTATAAATAATTGGAAAGTAAAAACAACGTATTCTCAATAAATTTGTTGGCATCACTAAAGTGTTGTCGTATAAATGAAAGAAGAGAAATTAAATTATAAATATTATTTACCAAAAATTTTTAAAAAACCCGGATTATAAATCGAATAATTTTTCTTATTCAAATAAAATGGCCCAATTATTAACTGCTGATGAAATGTACAAAAGACTTTTTGAAATGGAAAATCATAGTGACGACGAAACACTACTATCAGAGGATGAAACCTCAACATACATATTTGAAGAACACCTTGAAAAGGCTATAACAAATTCAACATTAAATCTAAAGAAAAAAAAGAAGCCTAATAATGTGCTAAAGAAAGAATTTGGTATATTTGAAATAACAGGACGAAATATCGTACGACAAACTTGAAACATTTGTATGATGTACTGCTGCACTGTTTTTTATTTAAAAATTGAATAAAAATGTTTATTTTTGTTTAAATGTGGATTTATTTATTAAAAGGAGTGTTTAATTAATATATATAATTTTAGCTAATATTTATTTTTTACAAATTTAATTGAAATTCCCGGGAATTCCCGGGATTAAGAAGTTTTATTTTTCATTTCCCGTGAGGCGAAAAAGTTCGGGAAATTAGAAACTCTAGTTGTAATGGCCATTGTAAAGAGGGAAATATTAGAAAATTGCTAAGGAGTAAGAGAAGAAATTCTCTTTTACCTGCCTGAATAAAAATTTCGTATAAGAGCCTTAGATTGGCATATTAAGGCTTGGCACAATTGACTCAATTCTTTAGCAGCGAACCTTTCAGGGCTTTTTAGTAAAAAACGGGATATTCCTGGAAGTCGCCATAATCTAGTGGATAGTGTATTGGCTTATTATACGGGCGTCTTTGGGTTAACGCGTGGCTCAGAAATTACAAAAGAAAAAAAGGAAATATGAGAGCAGTCTTCGGGTAAATAAAATTGCAATGAGAAGTTCAACAAACAAAACTTATCGTTCGAAGTCGGTTATAAACTGCAGTTTCCGCCACTCGTGGATAAAAATATCACTTACAACATGGGTAGAGTGTGAAGCTAGGTTGTAATCCTGACTTAAGTGTTATAATAAGTGAGTAAGTAAGTATGTCTCTGCTAGTAATGATTGTGTTTTATTTAAATTGTACAATTTAATCGTATTTTTTAAATAAAAAAATTAATTTTACTGAAGTGAGAAATAATTGCTTTTAGCATTTACAAGCATACATTTCTTCAAATCGTCTATATGCTGGGCTTTATCAAATAAATCATTATCCGTATTGTACACGTTCCTAAACCACTTGTTAAGTTTATTAATAAACTCTTCATTTTCTCTTTTAATTGGTTCTTTAAGTTCCTGAAATTTTTCTTCAAACATCTTAATAAAGTCAGCAGCCTCTGGTTGAAATAATCTTTTATAGTTATGGACATCAAATTTTTTCATAACTTTTACTATCAACTTTACGTCATTGTCCTCATACTCCCATGATTCTAGTGGGTAAAAACCCATTATTTCGGAGTAAAAGTGGGCCTTGTATTTCTCTACAAGAGTTTTGCATGGCTCGAAACCCCTTTCAAACAACAATATTTTACTCTGAAGGTGTTGCACAGCAGACTCTGTATTGTTCATTGTTTGCAGTTCCTTGATTACTGTCTCAAAGATATTTTTGGTTTTTAACGTCATAAGAAAATCTAAATTGGCTGAGGCATCTACAATAGATTTCTCCAATTGGAATACGGCTGACAGCTTCTTATCATCTTCACTTGGTTGCCTTAGCGTGTAATTGGTTGGTAAACGACAGAATTTGTAGCCAAAGGAGCCAAGTGGTAACTGAAAACAATTTTTTTTTTATATTTTACTTCGAACTTAAATTTCTTAGAAAATGTTTTTCATCTTACCTGTGCCAGTGCCATGCAAAATATCAGTATTTTGAAAATATTTTTTTGAAACATTTCTTTAATAGAAAAAAATTTTTGATTGCTTTAACGAGCTCTTCAGCAAGAGATTTAATTTTTTGTTTAGAATATACCGGCCTTTTATACGCAAAAAATCTGTTTAAAAACCAAAAAATTTAAACCACGGTTATTGAGGTTATCTGCGCTACGCACAAAACTAAAAATTCAAAATAAAAAACCCATGTTTTTTTCTAAATCTTAACACTTTCCCTGATGAGAAAGAGAATATGCTTTCTACGCAAATTCAAATTTAGACATCCATCTTATCTCTGTGTAAGTGTAGACACATAAAAATTACTCACATTTCGCAAATATAACATCCACATCGGGCGCCGCCGGCTAGTGGCTACAAAATGAGAGTGCAACACAACACAGTCGTATAAAACAGCTGCACACTGTAAATAATATGTTTGGATTCGTTAAACTAAAACTGGTTATGATTTTAAGTGTTAGGTACAGATGACGTAAGGACTCTAGGTCTTTTGTGACGGCTACTTCATTTGCCAGAATGCCTACCAAATGTACAATGCGCCGTTGGAATCGCAATTGTACGATGGGCGGCCAAGCGATTGAGGGATAGAAGAAAGTCGATTTTGTTCTTACCCATAAGCGTCCAGCAGAGTTCAGTAATATTGCACGTAGTCTTCTAAAGCCATCAGGATGATGTCTTTCTATAAAACTTAAGATTTTATAGATTCTGTAGATTGCGAGCTAATTTTTTGAACGAAATTTTCTTGTCAAGTGTTATTGTCTTCATCACTTACTCGAAAGTTATAATTCTAAACATAAAGTCACGGGAAAAAGTCTACGTACACCATTACATGTAAACTTTTTTCCGCTATTTTTTGGTTTTTTCTAATAATTTCTTGATTATATTTTTTTATATTCGTTTTCGTCTTCAAGCATTCTTAATAGTAAATGCTTTAAACAACGCTGTAAAACCTTTTTCAATTTGATAAAAAATCACCGGTGTATGTAGACTTTTTTCTTTAACTGCATAAACAGACTATTGATGGATTAGAGTATGAACATGAACTATGGTAAGAGGAAACTGCAGAGAAATAAATAAAATAAGATCGTGTGATATCAATTTAAAAAGTACTTCCGTTTATTAGTCAAGGAAAGAAATTAAAAATTTCAACTCCGATTGTAATATTTCAATAAGGCAGCCCTTGTTGGACAAGTGGCTTCTAAAAAAAATTCCTCGAATGGCAATTCGCCTAAAGGTTGTGGTTTAACACGTTGATCACTTGAAATATCATACTTCTCCTTATACCACTTGTCAAGTTCTTCGCTCAGCACCTTATTTTCTTGTTCAATAGCCTACTTGGGTTCATTGAATTTCTGTTCGAAATTCGTAACGAATTCTTCAGCTTCTTTAAAAATATTGTCAACTGAATCTTCGTATTTCTCCAAAGCATCCACGATCAATTTTGCCCGTTTATGCTTTCTAAGATCATGTTCGTAACGTTCAATGATTTCTATGCAAATGAACATTAAGTTTGTTGGATAAGGGAGATTTTGGCAGAGAGGATATTTCTCCTTAAACTCCATTATTTTGTTTTTAAAATGTACCACTTCAAATTGGGTATTGTTTGTCGGTTGTAGATCCTTTAATACTGAATTTATTATGGTTTTGTGTTTTTCATTGACTTTAAAATAAAAATTGGAGCCATGGTCCACGATGAATTTCGTCAATTGAAGTGCTGGCGGTAAATTCTTATCCTTTTCGGATGTTTGCCTCTGAATGTAGTCATTGTCACTGTAGGCAAAGGCCAACTGAAATAATTTTTTTTTATTTTTTATTTTTGTAGTCTCGAAATGCTAGGAAATATTTTTTACTTACCTGCGCCAAAGCCACAGTCAATAATACAATCTTGAAAATATTTTCTTGAAACATATTCTTTTTTTTTTGTTTTAAGAAAACAGAAATTATTCGTTTACTTCCAAATCTTGTAAACAAAATTGGTCGAATAAGAACTTAATCTTTTGCGGTAATTGCCAGGCCTTTTATACACACAAATTCACATGATAAAGCCTGAAGTCATGTTTATACTGGGTTGAAAAATTCAATGAAATTGGAAATTTCTTATCATGGCTAGTTTTAGTTAATTTTGTGTCTGTCTTCTAATGATAACGAAAATCTGTTTTTAAAAACGGGTTCAAGTTCGATCACATTCTTACGAAGGTGTAGTAAAAAGTGATACATTATTTTTGCATTCAAACAGCGAGCATCTTATATTGCCTTCCATCGTAACCCAATATTAATTTAACAATACGTGACATAGTTTACTAAAGCATATATAAAAATAATGGATATCTTTTTACTACATCTTATAGTTAGTAAGGCCAAAAAATAAAGAGGTAGGTTTTAAGTGAAATAACGACTCTTCAAAGTCACCGTAGTCTAGTAGGTTGTGTGCTGGCTTATTAGACGTAAGGCCCCGGTTCAAAGCCCAGGTCAGACATCAAAACGAAATATGAAAAAATATTTCATCGGCGATTTCCTCTCAGCAGATTTCTGGTAAAAAAAATCTGCGAGAAAATAAAATTGCCATGAAAAGTTTCTCAAAAATCTGTCGTTTGGAGTCGACATTAAACTGTAGGTCCTGCCACTCGTGAATAAAATTAACGCACACAACGTAAGTGTTGTGAAAAGCTAGGTTTTAATCTTGACTGGAGGGTTGTAGCAATGAAGATCTTAGAGGAGAAGGGGAAAATATTTTAAAATAGCTAAACAGTAAGAAAAGATATACTCTTTTACCTGCTTGAATAAAAATCTGGGATATTGCTTGATTTCTTTAAAAGCCTTAGATTGGCATGTTGAGACTTTGCGCAATTGATTCAATTCTTTAGCAGTGAACCTCTCAGGGCTTTTAATAAAAAACGGGAGTGTATTGGCTTATTAAACAGGATCCTATGGCTCAAAAATCCCAAAAGAAAAAAAGGAAATATGAGAGCAGTCTTCTGGTAAAAAAAATTGCAATTAATAGTTCCACAAAAAAAAACTTGTCTCGTCACTCGTGGATAAAATTAACACGCACACAACATGGATAGTGTGAGAAGCTAGGTTGTTATCCTGACTAAATTGTTGTAATGACCAATTAAGTGAATAAGTAAAAGTAAGTATGTCTCTGGTAATAATGATATTTTCTTTTATTTAAATTTTACAATTTAAACGTATTTTTTAAATAATAAAAAATTAATTTTATTGAAGTGAGAAATAATTGTTTCTAGCATTTGCAAGGAAAAAGTTCTTATAAATCAAATCGTATATACGCTGGAATTTATCAAATAAATCATTTTCCTTATTGTAAATCTTCACAAACCACTTGTTAAGTTCGTCACCAAAATCTTCATTTTCTCCCTTGATTGGTTCTTTAAGTTCCTGGAATTTTTCTTCAAATATCTTAATAACATCAACAATCTCCTGGTGAAATAAGCTTTCATAGTTATGGACATCAAATTTTTTCATAACATTTACTATCAACTTTACGTCATTGTCCTCATACTCCCGTAATTCTAGTGGATAAGAACGCATTATTTCGTCGTAAATTGAAAGCATGAATTGTTGCTCTACAAGAGTTTTGCATGGCTTGATATGCCTTTCAAAATTCAACATTTTACTCTGAAGGTGTTGCACAGCTGACCCTGTATTGTTCATTGTTTGCAGTTCCTTGGTTACTGTCTCCACGATATTTTTGAATTTTAACGTCATAAGAAACAATGAATTGGCTGTGGCATCTACAATAGATTTCTCCAATTGCAATGCGGCTGACAGTTTCTTATCATCTTCACTTGGTTGCCTTAGCGTGTAATTGGTTGGGAAACGACATTCTCTGTTTCCAAAGGTGCCAAGTGGTAACTGAAATTTTTTTTTATTTTACTTCGAACATAAATTTCTTAGAAAATGTTTTTCATCTCACCTGTGCCAGTGCCATGCACAATATCAGTATTTTGAAAATGTTTTTTTGAAACATTTCTTTAATAGAAAAATAATTTTTGACTGCTTCACCGAGCTCTTCAGCAAGAGATTTAATTTTTTGTTTAGAATATACGGGCCTTTTATACGCAAAAAATCTGTTTTAAACCTAAAAAATTTAAACCAGGGTTATCAAGGTTATCTGCGTTACGCACAAAACTAAAAATTCAAAATACAAAAACCCATGTTTTTTTCTAAATCTTGAAGATTTCCCTGATGATAAAGGGAAATTTGCTTTCTAAGCAAATTCAAATTAAGACATCCATCTTATCTCTGTGTAAGTGTGCACACATAAAAATACTCACGCTTCCCAAATATAACATCCACATCGCGCGCTGTCGGCTGGTGGCTACAAAATGATTGTGCAACACAACACCGTCCTATAAACTCATAAAACAGCTGCACGCTGTAAATAATATGTTTGGATTCGCTAAGCTAAACTGGTTATGGTTTTAAGTGTTAGAGACTGATGGCGTGAGGACTCTAGGTCCATTGTAATGCCACAATCAATATTCAGCTCGATTATCAAACATTTCCCAGAGGAACAAACCAATATGAATTCAAAAAAATTCTTGCAATTGCAGCAATCTTGATATTTTTAAAGCTGAATCAAGGATAACAAAAAGTGAGTTTTCAAAAAAGTTCGGCTTTTTATGATAAGTTCAGGTCACTGACACATGAGGTGAAAAGTGGTTTACACATCCTCCTTAGGCCTATAAAGCTTCTGCAGAAGTCATACATAATTGGTCATTACAATCCTTCAGTGAGGATTACGACCTAGCTTCTCACTCCTCTTATGTTGCGTATGTTAATTTTATACATGAGTAGATTTTTTGATAAACTTTCATAGAAATTTTATTTACTCTCGGGGCTTTAGCCAGAAATCTGGCCTTAAGTCTAATAAGCCAACACACTACCTACTAGACTACGGCTACTTCATTTACCAGAATGCCAATTTTTTGAATGCGCTGCACTATGTGGCATTTACCCTGAAAAGCTGGGCAAAAAGGCAAAAATGAATTTAAAGAAATTTAAGAAACTGAGTATGCAGTTCGATAGATAACAATATTTTGCATTATTTAGTGAATTTTCACGACTTTAAGTTGAGATTTGTAGATTTGAGACGATGTCAAAGTCAGGAAAGTGAAGAGAATTAAATGCGTTTTTGGTGTTTTTTTTTGAAATTTTAATAGGTTTATATGATATTTTTTTGTGACTAAACTTTTAGAGGTTTTATATTTATTTCTTTTTTATTTGAAAGGTATGAGCAACTGCTACTTTCAGTTTTTTAATATATATACATATCTCATATATTAATGTTAAAATTAATCGTTCAAAATTTAAAAATAATAAAAATTTCACATTTTTTACCCTACCGAAAAGAAAGATAAGGATTTTTAAGGTGAAAGTAGTTTTTAGTAGTTTAATGTTATATACCACAAGAAAATATGAACTCTCTACATTCAGGAACAAAAAAAAAAGTTTGCGCAAATTTGCGCAATTATTTTTGGCGATTTTTTGAAAATTTTACTTTTTTTGAAAAATTAAAAAAAATTAAACGCAGTGTAATAAAGCCATAGGCAATAAAGCCATATGGCCTTATTTCTCAATAGAATGAGAAATAAAACTATATGGATTCAGTAGAAGCGATACCAATCGAGATGTCCTGACCCTTTTATAAGCTGTAGTACACAAAAATCGCCAAGAAATAGAAAAGCATTTTCATCAGATACTATGAAGTTACTCCTTCCTGACATCGATGATGAAAATGATAACGATTTTAACGATTGTAGTTAGTTTCACTTTTTAAGTATTTTTGTAAGTTAAGTATTAAATAATGTAAAATAAATATTATGAATAAATATTAATTATCATAGAAGTTTAAAAACTTAATTACATACATATGTATATCGACTATTATAACAATATTAGATGTATGTTTGATTTTCTTAATGGACCGTATGTGATACCTAGGGGCACTTATGATCCGATCATAACAAAATGTGATCATAAATGCTTCACATTCATATTAAACATGTTCATGTTGAATTTCATCGAGTTAATAAAATTTTTAAGCCAATTATAATTGCTAAACACATTTTCTTAAGGGGTCCTCTTTTGGACCCCGGGGCAATTATGGACCGACCATAACAAAATTTGGTAATATGATTTAGATTTACAAAATACACGTTCTTACCGAATTTCATCACGATACCGATGTTTTTAAGCCATTTATAAGCGCAAACGTGAATTTCTAAAGGGGACTTTATATGGGGACTAGGGTCAAATGTGATCCGATTTTCACTAAACTTTACACCATGATTTCTTAGTACACCGTACTGATCCATGTTAAATTTTGTCATGATTGTTGCATAACTACCACAGTTATGTGTAAATAAGTGCAATTTCGAGGCGAATTTGTATGAGGGCTAGGCGAAATCTCGGACCGATTTGAACCAAAATCAGTTGGTTTCATCATTGGGCCTAACGATCACTAATACTATCAAAAATTCAAGCCATTAACTCTTAAGACACTTCTATTAATTTTGGCCACGTTTTCAGGGTAAATGTCACATAGTGCGCCGTTGGAATCGCTATTGTGCGATGGATGGCCAAGCGATTGACGGATAGAAGAAGAAAGTCGGTTCTATTCTATAGTCCAGCAGAGTCCAGTAATATTGCACGTAATCTCCTACAGCAATCAGGACAAAGTCTTTCTATAAAACTTAAGAATAATATCCAAATTAACTGAGTCAATCCGAATAACTATGTTTTGTTTAGAATATACAGGCCTTTTATACGCAAAAAATCTGCTTAAAAACCAAAAAATTAAAACCAGGGTTATTGAGGTTATCTGCGCTACGCACAAAACTAAAAATTCAAAATAAAAAACCCATGTTTTTTTCTAAATCTTGACGATTTCACTGATGATAAAGGGAAATTTGCTTTCTACGCAAATTCAAATTAAGACATCCATCTTATCTCTGTGTAAGTGGGCACACATAAAAATTACTCACATCTCTCAAATATAACATCCACATCGTGCGCCGTCGGCTGGTGGCTACAAAATGAGAGTGCAACACAACACAGTCCTATAAACTCATAAAACAGCTGCACGCTGTAAATAATATGTTTGGATTCGTTAAACTGAAACTGGTTATGGTTTTAAGTGTTAGGTACAGATGACGTAAGGACTCTAGGTCTTTTGGGACACTACAATCAATCTTCAGCACGGATATTAAACATTCTCCAGAGGAACTAACCAATCCGAATTCAAAACAATTCTTGCTGTTGCATCAATATTGATATTTTTCGTATTACGTTTTACTGGAGATGTCTGACCTGGGTTTGAACCGTGGGCTCACGTCTAATATGCCAACACTCTACCTACTAGACTACGGCTATTTCATTTGCCAGAATGCCTACCAAATGTACAGTGCGCCTTTGGTATCGCAATTGTACGATGGACGCCCAAGCGATTGAGGGATAGAAGAAAGTCGGTTCTGTTCTTACCCATAAGCGTCCAGCAGAGTCCAGCAATATTGCACGAAGACTTCTACAGCCATCAGGATGATGTCTTTCTATAAAACTTAAGATTTTATAGATTCCGTAGATTGCGAGCTAATTTTTTGAACGAAATTTTCCTGTCAAGTGTTATTGCCTTCATCACTTACTCGAAAGTTAGAATTCTAAACATACAGTCACGGGAAAAAGTCTACGTACACCATTACATGTAAACTTTTTTCCGCTATTTTTTGGTTTTTTTCTAATAATTTCTAGGTTATATTTTTTATATTCGTTTTCGTCTTCAAGCATTCTTAATAGTAAATGCCTTAAACAACGCTATAACACTTGTTTCAATTTGATAAAACAAAACACCGGTGTATGTAGACTTTTTTCTTTGACTGTATAAACAGACTTTTGATGCTAAGTGTACATATGGTAAGAGGAAACTGCAGAGAAATAAATAAAATAAGATCGTGTGAAATCAATTTAAAAAGTACTTCCGTTTATTAGTCAAGGAAAGAAATTAAAAATTTCAATTTCGATTCTAATATTTCACTAAGGCAGCCCTTGTTGGACAAGTGGCTTCTAAGAAAAATTCCTTGAATGGCAATTCGCCTAAAGGTTGTGGTTTAAAACGTGGTTCACGTGAAATATTGCACTTCTCCTTATACCACTTGTCAAGTTCTACGCTTAGCACCTTATTTTCTTGTTCAATAGTCTTCTTGAGTTCATCGAATTTCTGTTCGAAATTCGTAACGAATTCTTCAGCTTCTTTAAAAATATTGTCAACTGAATCGTCGTATTTCTCTAAAGCATCCACGATCAATTTTGCCCGTTTATGCTTTCTAAGATCATGTTCGTAACGTTCAATGATTTCTATGCAAATGAACATTAAGTTTGTTGGATGCGGGAAGCTTTGGCAAAGGGGATATTTCTCCTTAAACTCCATTATTTTGTTTTTAAAATGTTCCACTTCAAATTGGGTATTGTTTGCCAATTATAGATCCTTTAATACTGAATTTATTATGGTTTTGTGTTTTTCATTGACTTTAAAATAAAAATTGGAGCCATGATCCACGATGAATTTCATCAATTAAAGTGCTGGCGGTAAATTCTTATCCTTTTCGGATGTTTGCCTCTGAATGTAGTAATAGTCACTGTCACTGTAGGCAAAGGCCAACTGAAATTATTTTTTTTTTTTTTATTTTTTATTTTTGTAGTCTCGAAATGCTAGGAAATATTTTTGACTAATCTGCGCCAGAGCCACAGTCAATAATAAAATCTTGAAAATATTTTCTTGAAACATATTCTTTTTTTTTTGTTTTAAGAAAACAGAAATTATTCGTTTACTTCCAAATCTTTTAAGCAAAACTGGTTGAATAAAAACTTAATCTTTTGCGGTAATTGCCAGGCCTTTCATACACACAAATTTACATGATAAAGCCTGAAGTCATGTTTACTGGGTTGAAAAATTCAATGAAATTGGAAATTTCTTATCAGGGCTAGTTTTAGTTAATTTTGTGTGTGTCTTCTAATGATAACGGAAATCTGTTTTCAAAAAAGGGTTCAAGTTTGATCACATTCTTACGAAGGTGTAGTAAAAAGTGATACATTATTTTTGCATTCAAATAGCGAGCATCTTATATTGCCTTCCATCGTAACCCAATATTAATTAAACAATACGTGACATAGTTTACTAAAGCATATATAAAAATAATGGATATCTTTTTACTACATCTTATAGTTAGTAAGGCCAAAAAATTCAAAAGTAGGTTTTAAGTGAAATAACGACTCTTCAAAGTCACCGTAGTCTAGTAGGTTGTGTGCTGGCTTATTAGACGTAAGGCCACGGTTCAAACCCCAGGTCAGACATCAAAACGAAATATGAAAAAATATTTCATCGGCGATTTCCTCTCAGCAGATTTCTGGTAAAAAATCTGGAAGGAAATAAAATTGCCAGGAAAAGTTTCTTAAAAATCTGTCGTTTGGAGTCGACATTAAACTGTAGGTCCTGCCACTCGTGAATAAAATTAACGCACACAACGTAAGTGTTGTGAAAAGCTAGGTTTTAATCTTGACTGGAGAGTTGGAGCAATGAAGATCTTAGAGGAGAAGGGGAAAATATTTCAAAATAGCTAAAGAGTAATAAAAGAAATACTCTTTTACCTACCTGAATAAAAATCTCATACATTGCTTGATTTCTTTAAAAGCCTTAGATTGGCATGTTGAGACTTTGCTCAATTGTTTCAATTCTTTAGCAGTCAACCTCTCAGGGCTTTCAATAAAAAACGGGATCTTCCTCGAAGTCGCCATAATCTAGTGGGTAGTGTATTGGCTTATTAAACAGGATCCTATGGCTCAAAAATCCCAAAAGAAAAAAAGGAAATATGAGAGCAGTCTTCTGGTAAAAAAAAAAATTGCAATGAAAAGTTCCACAAAAATAAAAAAAATTGTCTTGTTACGCGTGGATAAAATTAACATGCACACAACATGGATAGTGTGAGAAGCTAGGTTGTTATCCTGACTAAATTGTTGTAATGACCAATTAAGTGAATAAGTAAAAGTAAGTATGTCTCTGGTAATAATGATATTTTCTTTTATTTAAATTTTACAATGTAAACGTATTTTTTAAATAATAAAAAATTAATTTTATTGAAGTGAGAAATAATTGTTTCTAGCATTTGCAAGGAAAAAGTTCTTATAAATCAAATCGTATATACGCTGGAATTTATCAAATAAATCATTTTCCTTATTGTAAATCTTCACAAACCACTTGTTAAGTTCGTCACCAAAATCTTCATTTTCTCCCTTGATTGGTTCTTTAAGTTCCTGGAATTTTTCTTCAAATATCTTAATAACATCAACAATCTCCTGGTGAAATATGCTTTCATAGTTATGGACATCAAATTTTTTCATAGCTTTTACTATCAACTTTACGTCATTGTCCTCATACTCCCGTAATTCTAGTGGATAAGAACGCATTATTTCGTCGTAAATTAAATGCATGAATTGTCGCTCTACAAGAGTTTTGCATGGCTTGATATGCCTTTCAAAATTCAACATTTTACTCTGAAGGTGTTGCACAGCTGACCCTGTATTGTTCATTGTTTGCAGTTCCTTGGTTACTGTCTCCACGATATTTTTGAATTTTAACGTCATAAGAAACAATGAATTGGCTGTGGCATCTACAATAGATTTCTCCAATTGCAATGCGGCTGACAGTTTCTTATCATCTTCACTTGGTTGCCTTAGCGTGTAATTGGTTGGGAAACGACATTCTCTGTTTCCAAAGGTGCCAAGTGGTAACTGAAATTTTTTTTTTATTTTACTTCGAACATAAATTTCTTAGAAAATGTTTTTCATCTTACCTGTGCCAGTGCCATGCACAATATCAGTATTTTGAAAATGTTTTTTTGAAACATTTCTTTAATAGAAAAATAATTTTTGACTGCTTTACCGAGCTCTTCAGCAAGAGATTTAATTTTTTGTTTAGAATATACGGGCCTTTTATACGCAAAAAATCTGTTTAAAAACCAAAAAAATTAAAACCAGGGTTACTGAGGTTATCTGCGCTACGCACAAAACTAAAAATTCAAATTAAAAAAACCCATGGGTTGTTCTAAATCTTAACACTTTCCCTGATGATAAAGGGAATATGCTTTCTACGCAAATTCAAATTCCACATACGCCTTATCTCTGTTTAAGTGTGCACATATTAAAATATATTATCCACATCGTGCGCTGTCGGCTGGTGGCTACAAAATGATTGTGCGACACAACACCGTCGTATAAACTCATAAAATAGCTGCACTCTATAAATAATATGTTTGGATTCGTTAAACTGAAACTGGTTATGATTTTAAGTGTTAGGTACAGATGGCGTAAGGACTCTAGGTCTTTCGTGACACTACAATCAATCTTCAGCACGGATATTAAACATTCTCCAGATTAACAAACCAATCCGAATTCAAAACAATTCTTGCGATTGCAGCAATCTTGACATTTTTAAAGCTGAATCAAGGATAAGAGAAAGTGAGTTTTCAAAAACATCCGTCTTTTATTTATAAGGTCAGGTCACTGACACATGAGGTGAAAAGTAGTTTACACATCCTCCTCAGGCCTATAAAGCTTCTGCAGAAGCCATACATAATTGGTCATTACAATCCTTCAGTGAGGATTACGACCTAGCTTCTCACTCCTCTTATGTTGCGTATGTTAATTTTATACATGAGTAGATTTTTTGATAAACTTTCATAGAAATTTTATTTACTCTCGGGGCTTTAGCCAGAAATCTGGCCTTAAGACTAATAACACAACACACTACCTACTAGACTACGGCTACTTCATTTGCCAGAATGCCAATTTTTTTTGAATGCGCTGCACTATGTGGCATTTACCCTGAAAAGCTGGGCAAAAAGGCAAAAATTAATTTAAAGAAATTTAAGAAACTGAGTATGCAGTTCGATAGATAACAATATTTTGCATTATTTAGTGAATTTTCACGACTTTAAGTTGAGATTTGTAGATTTGAGACGATGTCAAAGTCAGAAAAGTGAAGAGAATTAAATGCGTTTTTGGTGTTTTTTTTTTTGAAATTTTAATAGGTTTATATGATATTTTTTTGTGGCTAAACTATTAGAGGTTTTATATTGATTTCTTTTTTATTTGAAAGGTATGAGCAACTGCTACTTTCAGTTTTTTTTATATATATACATATCTCATATATTGATGTTAAAATTATTCGTTCAAAATTTAAAAATAATAAAAATTTCACATTTTTTTAGCCTACCGAAAAAAAAAGATAAGGATTTTAAAGGTAGTGACATATATAATGACCTTTGTTTTGTTCCGCTTGAAAATCCCTTTAGTTTTCGTTGTGTTAATCAGTTCGAGGTTTTGGAATGCTTATCTTCGGTAAAATCGAATGCGGTTGATTCTGATGACTTAGATCCTCTGTTTTTGAAAGCTTTGTCACCTAGACGTTTGCCGCATTTGACTCATTTATTCAATACAGTTTTAACTATGTCGTCCTTTCCTGATGAATGGAAACAGTCGAAAACCATTCCCATTCCTAAATCCAACAACGAATTCAGGCCAATTGCCATTCTTCCATTCCTGTCTAAAGTAATGGAAAATCTCATGGCTAAACAAATAAACAGTTATCTCGTGAGTAATAACTTCCTATCTGATAAGCAGTCGGGATTTATGAAAGCTAGGAGCTGCACTTCTGCTTTAGTCAATGTAGTTGATACTAGATGAACTAGTTGGAACTAGATGAAAATTACATAGCGTTTTTAGTTCTTCTGGATCACACCAAGGCTTTTGATACGGTTGACCACAAAATATTATTGAAGAAGCTACAGACCCTCTTTCATTTTTCTAACTCAGCTTGTAATCTCATATGTTCTTATCTTGTGAACAGATCACAACGAGTTTATCTAAACGTTGGAAGAGGTATTCCTCAGGGATCAATATTAGGGCCTCTCTTGTTCTGTATATACATTAACGACCTGCCTGATGTTTTGGATAATTGTAGCGTACATATGTACGCTGATGACGTTCAGCTCTATAGAAGCACGCGTATAGAGGATATCCAACTATGTATAGACACCATCAACTGTGATTTACGAAAAATTGATAGCTAGGCTAGGGCCAATGGACTTTGTATAAATCCCTCTAAATCTAAATGTTTATTGCTCTCCAGGACTAAGACGGCATTAGTTGCGCCGGATATTATTATCAGGGGGAATAAAATTGACTTTGTTGAATCAGCAACCAATCTGGGTGTTATCTTTAATGGTCGGCTAACGTGGTCTAACCACATTAACGTCATCGTTGGTAAAGTTTATGGTATGCTTAGGAGCTTCGACTCCCTTTGCCATACGTATGCAACTGGCTAAAACGTATTTGATTCCTGTCCTTTTATACGGATCTGAAATTTTCGCGAACTGTGATACTGATGATAAGCGGAAACTCAACCTGGCTTATAATAATATAGCCAGATAGGTTTTTATTAGGGGACGTCGAGACCATATATCACAATTTTCATATCAGATATTCGGAGTTAATTTTGATAACCTATTGAATATAAAATGCCTTATTCTCCTCCATAAGATTATTACTCTAAAACAGCCAATATACTTATTTAGTAGGATTACATTTGCTAGATCCAACCGCGGTATGAAGATTATCCAACACAGACATAGGACTCTTTTGTCAGAACGCCAGTTTTTTATATACACCATCAGTCTTTGGAATACTTTACCTAATTATATTCGGAATATAGGCAATGCAGTTAAGTTCAAAAAGGAGTTATACCATCTTTACAAGTAGTTTTTAGCATATCTTAATTTTTTTTTTTTTTTTGTGAATTTTTTTTCTCTCTCTTTCTATTAATGATTGTTTTTAATTTTTCATTTTTTTACTTAATATATCTTTAAATTTCATTGTATCTTAGTATATGTATATATTTTTACTTTGTTTGTATATTTCTTTATATTTGTATATATTGTTCTTTGTAGTTTGCCTAATTTATTTTTTACACATATTCATTTTTTTTTATCCTTTTTTGTATCGATTGCTATTTCCCATAATTTTAACGTATTTTTATTTCTACATTATTTCAAACATTTCATTACATATATAATCAATGATTTGTTATTATTTTCTTTCTTTGATGTACTCCCATAGCACTTTCATTTATAAGATTATTATCTTGTTGTACTATGACTAATAACAAATAAATAAATAAATAAATAAAAAGTAGTTTTTAGTTGTTTAATGTTATATACCACAAGAAAATATGAACTCTCTACATTCAGGAACAAAAAAAAAAAAAAGTTTGCGCAAATTTGCCCAATTATTTTGGGCGATTTTTTGAAAATTTTACTTTTTTTTTTTGAAAAATTAAAAAAATTAGACGCAGTGTAATAAAGCCATAGGCAATAAAGCCATATGGCCTTATTTCTCAATAGAATGAGAAATAAAACTATATGGATTCAGTAGAAGCGTTACTTTTAAGCAGTGACCCTTTTATAAGCTGTAGTACACAAAAATCGCGAAGGAATAGAAATGCATCCATCAGAGCAGTTAATTCGATTAACCATGAAACGTTTTCGCACCACGTTTACTCTTATTGATAACTCGCATCCTCAGAGACGCTGTACGGTGCGTACAGAAGAAGCTATTGCTGCTGTAGAGCGTAGCATTGAGGAAGACCCGAATGAGTCCATCCGCCATCGAGCACAGGAATTGGATCGTGTTTCCATCCACTTTATGGAAGATTTTGCGGAAGGATCTTGGTTTGCGTGCTTACAAAATCCAACTCGTGCAAGATTTGAAGCCAAACGATCATCAAGTAAGGCGTAGATTCGTCAAATGGGCCCAAAACGAGATTACCGTTGTTCCCGATTTTCATAAGCGAATTTTGTTTAGCGATGAAGCGCACTTCTGGTTAAATGGCTACGTCAACAAACAAAACTGCCGCATTTGGAGTGAAGGTGATCTTCAAGTGTATGTGGAAACACCGTTACATCCAGAAAAACTGACTGTTTGGTGCGCTTTATGGGCTGGTGGAATCATTGGTCCGTACTTTTTCAAAAACGATGGGGGCCAGAATGTTACAGTCAATGGTGATCGGTATAGAGCCATGATTACAAACTTTTTCATTCCTGAATTGAATAACCATGATGTCCAGGAGATGTGGTTTCAACAAGACGGCGCAACATGTCACACAGCTCGTGCCACAATAGATTTATTGAAAGACACGTTTGGTGACCGCCTAATTTCACGTTTTGGACCTGTGAATTGGCCTCCAAGATCTTGTGATTTAACACCGCTAGACTACTTTCTTTGGGGCTATGTAAAATCATTGGTCTATGCGGAAAAGCCACAAACGCTTGACTATTTGGAAGACAACATTCGCCGTATTATTATCGTTCAGATTGGACTACATCCGCGCCAGCCGTGGCGGTCATATGCCAGAAATTATATTTAAAATGTAATGCCACAAGATTATCTTTCGGATAAATAAAATTCATGTCAATCGAATAATCCATCGTTGTTTTATTGCAACTTAAAGTTCTATACCTCTATAAAAAAACACCCTTTAGTTAGTTTCACTTTTTAAGTATTTTTAAGTTAAGTATTAAATAACGTAAAATAAATCTTATGAATAAATATTACTTATCATAGAACTTTAAAAACTTAATTACATACATATGTATATCGACTATTATAACAATATTAGATGTATGTTTGATTTTCTTAATGGACCGTATGTGATACCTAGGGGCACTTATGATCCGATCATAATAAAATCAGGTAAAATGATTCACATTCATATTCAACAAGTTCATGTCGAATTTCATTGAGGTAATACAATTTTTAAGCCAATTATAATTGCTAAACATATTTTCTTAAGGAGTCCTATTTTGGACCCCGGGGCAATTATGGACCGACCATAACAAAATTTGGTAATATGATTTAGATTTACAAAATACACGTTCTTACCGAATTTCATCACGATACCGATGTTTTTAAGCCATTTATAAGCGCAAACGTGAATTTCTAAAGGGGACTTTATATGGGGACTAGGGTCAAATGTGATCCGATTTACACCATGATTTCTTAGTACACCGTACTGATCCATGTTAAATTTTGTCATGATTGTTGCATAATTACCATAATTATGTGTAAATAAGTACAATTTCGAGGGGAGTTTGTATGGGGGCTAGGCGAAAACACGTACCGATTTGAACCAAAATCATCAGAATCACTATCAATAAATTCAAGCCATTAACTCTTAACATTTGAAGTCGCCGTAGTCTAGTAGGTAGTGTGTTGGCTTATTAGACGCAAAAGCCTGGGTTCGAGCCCCAGGCCAGGCATCAAAGACAAAATACAAAAAGTATTTTTTCGGCGACTTCCTCTCAGTAGATTTCTGGCAAAAAGTCTGAGAGTAAATATAAATTGCCATGAAAAGTTTCTCCATAAATAAAAATCTGTCGTTCGGAGTCGACTTTAAACTGTAGGTCCCACCACTCATGTATAAAATAAACACACACAACCTAAGTGGTGTGAGAAACTAGGACGTTGTACAATGGGTCGATTCGACCTCCGGGTACTGTACTTGTCTTAATTGACAAGTACACGTCCTGTAACCTAACCTAACCTAACCTAACTCTTAAAATACTTCTATTAATTTTGGCCACGTTTTCAGGGTGTGTCACATAGTGCGCCGTTGGAATCGCTATTGTGCTATTGATGGCCAAGCGATTGAGGGATAGAAGAAGAAAGTCGGTTCTATTCTATAGTCCAGCAGAGTCCAGTAATATTGCATGTGATCTCCTACAGCAATCAGGACAAAGTCTTTCTATAAAACTTAAGAATAATATCCAAATTAACTGAGTCAATCCGAATAACTATGTTCAGCTCATTATTTGAACGAAATTTTCCTGTCAAGTGTTGTTGTCTTCATCACTTACTCGAAAGTTAGAATTCTAAATATACATTCACAGAAAAAAGTCTACGTACACCGTTGCACGGAAACTTTTTTCCGCTACTTTTTGTTTTTTTCTAATAATTTCTAGGTTATATTTTTTATATTCGTTTTTGTCTTCAAACATTCTTAATAGTAAATGCCTTAAACAACGCTATAACACTTGTTTCAATTTGATATAAAAAAACAACGGTGTATGTAGACTTTTTTCCTTGACTGTATAAACAGACTTTTGACGCTAAGTGTGCATATGGTAAGAGGAAACTGCAGAGAAATAAATAAAATACGAACGTGTGATATCAATTTAAAAAGTACTTCCGTTTATTTGTCAAGGCAAGAAATTAAAAATTTCAACTTCGATTCTAATATTTCAATAAGGCACCCCTTGTTGGACAAGTGGCTTCTAAGAAAAATTCCTCGAATGGCAGTTCGACTAAAGATTGTGCTTTAACACGTGGATCGCTTGAAATATCATACTTCTCCTTATACCACTTGTCAAGTTCTTCGCTTAGCACCTTATTTTCTTGTTCAATAGCCTTCTTGAGTTCATCGAATTTCTGTTCGAAATTCGTAACGAATTCTTCAGCTTCTTTAAAAATATTGTCAACTGAATCTTCGTATTTATTCAAAAATTCCACGATTCTTTGGACGCGTTCTTCCTTTCTTAAATGGATGTCGTCTTTGCAGTGTTGAAGGATTTCGTTGTACATTAACTTTAAGTTTTGTAACTTTGGGAAACCCTGGCAGAAAGGGTATTTTGCCTCAAATGCATCTCTTACGTTTTTAAGATGTTGCACCTGATATTCGGTATCTTTTAACGATTCTAGATCCTGTAACACTGAAATTATTACGGTTTTGTGTTTTTCACTGACTTTAAAATAAAAATTGGAGCCATAATCTGCAATGAACTTGGTCAATTGAAGTGCTGGCGGTAAATCCTTATCCTTTTCGGTTGTTTGCTTTTGTGTGTAGTTGCTGGGGAAACGACATTCTTTATAGGCAAGGGATAACTGAAATTAAAAATATTTAAAAAACAATTTTTTGGTTTTTTTTTTTTTGATTAAAAAATATTTTTTACTCACCTGCGCCACAACTACAGTTAAGAATAAAATCTTGAAAATATTTTCTTGAAACATTTCCTTTAAGCTTTCAAACAGCTGGTCGAATAAGAACTTAATTGTCTGATGCTGTTTGTATACATTTTATACCTAAAAATGTGCCTAAGAAAGCCTGAAGACAGGGTTAGTGAGGTTATCTTTCGTATGCCAATTGAGCACATGCCTTATCAGCACTTGTTTGTTTTATTGTTATATGTCTTCTAAACGTAATGCAAATTTGTTTTCTAAAACAAGATTATGTACGTCTGCACACATACATACATATTTGTATGCAGATATATAAGGTGTTGTAATAAGAAATTCTTTATTTTTTATACCGTTTAATTCCATTTAACAAGTTTCTTTAACTATAATGGCCCTCAAACGCGTCGTGGAGAATATCCAATGTGCCATGAGCTGTGTTTCGCGTAACGTTGTCCTGTTGAAACCCCAATCTGGCCAACTTGGTCATTACAACCCTTCAGTGAGGATTACAACCTAGCTTCTTACACCACTTATGTTATGTGCGTTAATGTTATTTACGAGTGGCAGGACCTACAGTTTAATGTCGACTCCAAACGACAGATTTTTAAGAAACTTTTCATGGCAATTTTATTTCCTCCCAGATTTTGTACCAGATATCTGCTGAGAGGAAATCACCGATGAAATATTTTTTCATATTTCGTTTTGATGTCTGACCTGGGGTTTGAACCGTGGCCTTACGTCTAATAAGTCAACATACAACCTACTAGAGTACGGTGACTTTGAAGAGTCGTTATTTCACTAAAAACCTACCTCTTTATTTTTTGGCCTTACTAACTATAAGATGTAGTAAAAATATATCCATTATTTTTATATATGCTTTAGCAAACTATGTTACGTATTGTTAAATTAATATTGAGTTACGATGGAAGGCAATATAAGATGCTCGCTATTTGAATGCAAAAATAATGTATCACTTTTTACTACACCTTCGTAAGACTGTGATCGAACTAGAACCCGTTTTTAAAAACAGATTTTCGTTATCATTAGAAGACACACACAAAATTAACTAAAACGAGCCATGATAAGAAATTTTCAATTTCATTGAATTTTTCAACCCAGTAAACATGACTTCAGGCTTTATCATGTAAATTTTTGTGCATAAAAGGCCTGGTAATTACCGCAAAAGATTAAGTTCTTATTCGACCAATTTTGTTTAAAATATTTGGAGGTAAAAAACAATTTCTGTTTTCTTAAAACAAAAAAAAGAATATGTTTCAAGAAAATATTTTCAAGATTTTATTATAGGCTGTGGCTTTGGCGCAGGTAAGTAAAAAAAATTTCCTAGCATTTCGAGACTACAAAAATAAAAAATAAAAAAAAAAATTATTTCAGTTGCCCTTTGCCTACAGTGACAGTGACTATTAAAAATGTCGTTTTCCAAGCAACTACATTCAGAGGCAAATATCCGCCAGCACTTCAATTGATGAAATTCATCGTGGACCATGGCTTCAATTTTTATTTTAAAGTCAATGAAAAACACAAAACCATAATAATTTCAGTATTAAAGGATCTACAACCGACAAACAATACCCAATTTGAAGTGGCACATTTTAAAAACAAAATAATGGAGTTTAAGGAGAAATATCCCCCTCTGCCAAAGCTTCCCGTATCCAACAAACTTAATGTTCATTTATATGGGAATCATTGAACGTTACGAACATGATCTTAGAAAGCATAAACGGGCAAAATTAATCGTGGATGCTTTGGAGAAATACGACGATTCGGTTGACAAAATTCGTTACGAATTTCGAACAGAAATTCGATGAACTCAAGAAGGCTATTGAACAAGAAAATAAGGTGCTAAGCGAAGAACTTGACAAGTGGTATAAGGAGAAGTACAATATTTCAAGTGATCCACGTTTTAAACCTCAACCTTTAGGCGAATTGCCATTCGAGGAATTTTTCTTAGAAGCCACTTGCCCAACAAGGGCTGCTTTAGTGAAATATTAGAATCGAAATTGAAATTTTTAATTTCTTTCCTTGACTAATAAACGGAAGTACTTTTCAAATTGATATCACACGTTCTTATTTTATTTATTTCTCTGCAGTTTCCTCTTACCATAGTTCATGTTCATACTCTCATCCATCAATAGTCTGTTTATACAGTTAAAGAAAAAAGTCTACATACACCGGTGATTTTTTATCAAATTGAAAAAGGTTTTACAGCGTTGTTTAAAGCATTTACTATTAAGAATGCTCGAAGACGAAAACGAATATAAACAATATAACCTAGAAATTATTAGAAAAAACCAAAAAATTGCGGAAAAAAGTTTACATGTGAACGCAGACCTCTCTCTATGACTGACTGTATGTTTTTGATTCTATCTTTCGAGTAAGTGATGAACACCAATTGTTGTGAAACAATGAAAACAATCGTGATATTTTAGACGTAATGGAGATGCTTCGTGAAAGCCTTATGCTCACAATTCCTTACTATTTACTTCCTACACATCAGCCCAGAACGCTTGACAAGAAAATTTCCTTCAAATAGGCTCTCAAAAATTGTGTTGCTGAAGAGCTGACCATGGCCGATACGGAACTGGCAAACTACGACGTACTACAGGTCATAGTTATTCATTTTCTCTCCGTTAATTTGAATATTATTCACACATTTTACAAGGAGATTCAATCCCGCACAATGCAGGAGCCTATGTGCATAAAAAGGGAACCGACTCACTTCTATCTTTCAATCACATGACCATCCATCTCACAACAGCGATACCAACGGCGCAGTGTACATTTGGCATTCTGGCAAATGAAATAGCCGTAGTCTAGTAGGTAGTGTGTTGGCTTTTTAGAGGGTTGTAATGACCAATTATGTATGACTTCTGCAGAAGCTTTATAGGCCTGAGGAGGATGTGTAAACTACTTTTCACCTCATGTGTCAGTGACCTGACCTTATCATTAAAAGACGGATGTTTTTGAAAACACACTTTCTCTTATCCTTGATTCAGCTTTAAAAATAACAAGATTGCTGCAATTGCAAGAATTGTTTTGAATTCGGATTGGTTTGTTAATCTGGAGAATGTTTAATATCCGTGCTGAAGATTGATTGTAGTGTCACGAAAGACCTAGAGTCCTTACGCCATCTGTACCTAACACTTAAAATCATAACCAGTTTCAGTTTAACGAATCCAAACATATTATTTACAGTGTGCAGCTGTTTTATACGACTGTGTTGTGTTGCACTCTCATTTTGTAGCCACCAGCCGACGGCGCACGATGTGGATGTTATATTTGCGAAATGTGAGTAATTTTTATGTGTCTACACTTACACAGAGATAAGATGGATGTATGCGGAATTTGAATTTGCTTAGAAAGCATATTCCCTTTATCATCAGGGAAATGGTCAAGATTTAGAAAAAAAACATGGATTTTTTATTTTGAATTTTTAGTTTTGTGCGTAGTGCAAATAACCTCAGTAACCCTGGTTTTAATTTTTTGGTTTTTAAACAGTTTTTTTGCGTATAAAAGGCCTGTGTATTCTAAACAAGAAATTAAATCTCTTGCTGAAGAGCTCTGTGAAGCAGTCAAAAATGTTTCAAAAAAATATTTTCAAAATACTGATATTTTGCATGGCACTGGCACAGGTGAGATGAAAGCATTTTCTAAGAAATTTAAGTTCGAAGTAAAAAATAAAAAAAATTTTTCAGTTACCACTTGGCTCCTTTGGCTACAAATTCTGTCGTTTACCAACCAATTACACGCTAAGGCAACCAAGTGAAGATGATAAAAAGCTGTCAGCCGTATTCCAATTCGAGAAATCTATTGTAGATGCCTCAACCAATACAGATTTTCTTATGACGTTAAAAACCAAAAATATCTTTGAGACAGTAATCAAGGAACTGCAAACAATGAACAATACAGAGTCTGCTGTACAACACCTTCAGAGTAAAATATTGTTGTTTGAAAGGGGTTTCAAGCCATGCAAAACTCTTGTAGAGAAATACAAGGCGCACTTTTACTCCGAAATAATGGGTTTTTACCCACTAGAATCATGGGAGTATGAGGACAATGACGTAAAGTTGATAGTAAAAGTTATGAAAAAATTTGATGTCCATAACTATAAAAGATTATTTCACCAGGAGATTGTTGACTATGTTAAGATATTTGAAGAAAAATTCCAGCAACTTAAAGAATCAATCAAGGGAGAAAATGAAGATTTTGATAACGAACTTAGGTGGTTTGAGGAGTTTTACAATAAGGAAAATGATTTATATGATAAATCCCAGCGTATATACGATTTGATTTATGAGAACTTTTTCCTTGTAAATGCTAGAAATAATTATTATTCACTTCAATAAAATTAATTTTTTTATTTAAAAAATACGATTAGATTGTACAATTTAAATAAAAAAATCTTTATTACCAGAGACATACTTATTTACTCACTTAATTGATCATTACAGGATTACAACCTAGCTTCTCACACCACTCTTGTTGTGTGTGTGTTAATTTTATCCAAGAGTGGCGGTTTGAACCGTGGCCTTACGTCTAATAAGTTAACACACTACCTACTAGACTACAGCGACTTCAAAGCTCAACCTAATTTTCTTCATTCATACTCCTCTAACAGTCTTTTAACAATTTAAGCTCGCGTGTTACATGCTCTGGAGGTGACTTCATACATTTATTTATTATGCTTGGAAAATATGTATGGCGCTTCCAGTTGATCGACTTGGAAAAATCCAACCATTGTTAGATATGCTCCAGATGCGGTACCAAAAAGCTTATGTACCAGGAAAAAATATTGTTATTGATGAAACACTGATTCCTAGGAGAGGTAGACTTGTTTTTCGACAATATATTCCCAATAAGGCTCATCCGTATGGAATAAAATTGTTTAAACTTTGCCCTGCTGAAGGGTTTATCTGGTCAGTGAAAATATATTCTGGTACATCAGCTTTTGGGGTAAGAGAAGTTGGCTTAGCAGAAAATGTTTGTGAATATTTAATCACTGAATTGAAAGGAGAAGGTTGTACATTATACGTTGACAACTTTTTGTACCAGCTGTGAACTAGCTCGCTCAATGCTTAATAATAAAACCCACCTTGTCTGCACTCTCCGCTCAAATAAGAAATATTTGCCAAAAGAAGTGATGATGGATGGCATAGTGGCACTAAAATATAAGGATAAGCGAGATGTCAGAATGCTTTCAACAAAGCAGGCTCCAGTGATGATATCCGATTCAAATCAATAATATGATCCAAATATGCCAACAACTAGTAAAGCAAAAAGACGCAAAAGTAAAGTTAAGGCAAAACTGTTAGCTATCATTGAATATAATAAAGGGTGTTTTTTATAGAGGTATAGAACTTTAAGTTGGCATTACTTTTCAAGATGGCGACCGATTTAACAGCTGTTAAGTGATTTATTCTCAGTTTGGTTTGCCAATTCATTATGAATAGACTCACGATCATCAAGTAAGGCGTAGATTCGTATTGCCGATATACGGCCACAAATGTTGGAAAAAGTCATCGAAAATTGGACGTCCAGATTGGACTACATCAGCGCCAGCCGTGGCGGTCATATGCCAGAAATCATATTTAAAATGTAATGCCACAAGATTATCTTTCGGATAAATAAAATTCATGTCAATCGAATAATCCATCGTTGTTTTATTGCAACTTAAAGTTCTATACCTCTATAAAAAACACCCTTTAGTAGCAACCTACGCAAAGGTTTGAAGTGGTATAGAAAATTGGCAATTGAATTATTACTTGGCCTCTCAATGGTAAACGTACATATTGTTTATATTGTATGTATAGGAAGCTACAAAGAAGAACATCAGCATATGCAAATTCCGTCAAGCCTTTTGGATCTAACATCCCCGGCACCAGTAAAACCCGGCAAAGATATTATAACAAAAAAGAAGATGCCAACAATAAAGCAATTCGACGTGCTTGCGTTTTGTGTTAAGCAACTGCGAAAAAATAGGTGGACCGGAAAACTGGAAACAAGGAATCGCTTGGAAAAATGCCAGCAAAGGATTCCTTATTTAAAAATCACATTAAATTTCACTCTGTGTCGTACATATATAAATGAACTACAGGCTTTAAGTAAAAACAATCACTGTCGTACGGAAACGTACGACGTGGCACACAATGAGTTAATGGCGCAATGTGTTGCGCTTTCATTTTGTAGCCACCAGCCGGCAGTGCACGATGTGGATGTTATATTTGGGAAACGTGAGTAATTTTTATGTGTCTACACTTACCCAGAGATAAGATGGATGTATGCGGAATTTGAATTTGCTTAGAAAGCAAATTTCCCTTTATCATCAGGGAAATCGTTAAGATTTAGAACAAGCCATGTGTTTTTTATTTTGAATTTTTAGTTTTGTGCGTAGTGCAGATAACCTCAGTAACCCTGGTTTTAATTTTTTGGTTTTTAAACAGTTTTTTTGCGTATAAAAGGCCCGTATATTCTAAACAAAAACTGACATCTCTTGCTGAAGCGCTCGGTAAAGCAATCAAAAATGTTTCAAAAAAATATTTTCAAAATACTGATATTTTGCATGGCACTAGCACAGGTGAGATGAAAAACATTTTCTAAGAAATTTAAGTCCAAATAAAAAAAAAATTAAAAAATTGTTTTCAGTTACCACTTGGCTCCTTTAACTACATATACTGTCGTTTACCAACCAATTACACGCTAAGGCAACCAAGTGAAGATGATAAGAAGCTGTCAGCCGTATTCCAATTGGAGAAATCTATTGTAGATGCCTCAACCAATACAGATTTTCTTATGACGTTAAAAACCAAAAATATCTTTGAGACAGTAATCAAGGAACTGCAAACAATGAACAATGCAGAGTCTGCTGTGCAACACCTTCAGAGTAAAATATTGTTGTTTGAAAGGGGTTTCAAGCCATGCAAAACTCTTGTAGAGAAATACAAGGCGCACTTTTACTCCGAAATAATGGGTTTTTACCCACTAGAATCATGGGAGTATGAGGACAATGACGTAAAGTTGATAGTAAAAGTTATGAAAAAATTTGATGTCCATAACTATAAAAGCTTATTTCAACCAGAGGCTGTTGACGTTACTAAGATATTTGAAGAAAAATTTCAGGAACTTAAAGAACCAATTAAAAGAGAAAATGAAGATTTTGGTAACGAACTTAACAAGTGGTTCGAGGAGGTTTACAATAAGGCAAACGATTTATTTGATAAAGCCCAGCTTATATACGATTTGATTTATGAGAACTTTTTCCTTGTAAATGCTAGAAACAATTATTACTCACTTCAATAAAATTAATTTTTTTTTTATTTAAAAAATACAATTAAATGGTACAATTTAAATAAAAAAAATATTATTATTACCAGAGACATACTTACTTACTCACTTAATTGGTCATTATAACATTTTAGTCAGGATAACAACCTAGCCTCTCACACTACTCATGTTGTCTGTGTGTTAATTTTATCCAAGAGTGGCGGAAACTGCAGTTCAAAATTGATTCCGAACGCCAATATTTGTTTTGTTGAACTCTTCATTTGCAATTTTATTTAACAGAAGATTGCTTTCATATTTCCTTTTTTGTTGGGGGATTTCTGCGTCAAGTGTTGAATCAGAGGCTCCCGTTTAATAAGCCAATACACTACCCACTAGGTTGTGGCGACTTGGAGGAATACCCCCATTTTTTATTAAAAGCCCGGAGAGGTTCGCTGCTAAAGAATTAAATCAATTGTGCAAAGCCTTAACATGTCAAGCAATATCCGGAATTTTTATTCAGGCAGTTAAAAGAGAATTTCTTCTCTTACTCTTTAGCAATCTTTTAATATTTTCCCTTTTTTCTCTAAGATCTTCATAGCTGAACCGGGAATAAATTAGAAGATTCAACTTCTAAATGTATTAACCCATTAGTGCCCAGTGGCAACTTAAGTTGCCAGCAGAGGTTGCCTTAGTTTTTATGCTCTGAGAGGAAATTGAGTGTAATTGTTAGAAAATAAAAGGAATTCGGGCATTAATGGGTTAAGCAGAGGCGTCGAAAAATTGTTGTTTTGAATTCCTTAGATTCGTATTGTTTGGATTTGTGGACAAGTATTATGGGACTCTTATATGAGTTCCAAAACAATCGTACATTATTTGAAATTGCTCGACAAATGAAATGGGCATGGCCGATACCGGCATGTTACATGTCAAACGCTCAACTTTTTTGAAAGTGTGGGATGGTGCGTGTAATATTGCCTTCCATACAGGTCGAGTTGTTTTATATACATATCTTTCTACTACACCTTACATCCATTAGCCATCTTAAGAAATTGTACAACAATTTTTTTTTTTATTATTTTTTTTTTAATTATTTTTTTAAATTAAACTAACACCGTAGCTCTAAGCAATTATTTTTATGTCAATTAATGTTTAATTTTTAAAATTAAATTAATTAAGCAAAAACATAAAAAATAAATAAAAAAAGAAAAAGTTCTTATGAAATTTATTAACGGAACTCTTGTACACCTGTACCTCGATTTACGCGGTAGATACGTTCCTGGCCAATTCGCGTAAATCGAAATTTACATTTTGGTATGGAAAAACCGCGTAAATCGAATACCTACTGTAAAACTGTAGTTTTATACTGTTAATAATTTATTAAAGTATGATTTAAGTAAAAAACATAAACATTTATTCCATTACAAAATACACATACATAAATGTACCTCATTACACAAAACATAAAATTTTTTAACTAACTTAATCGCTATCATTTTCAACAACAGTCTTTTTTTACGAATTTCTATGATTTCCGACTCATCACTGGATAAAGTCATCTCATTAGGTTGTGCAATTGTTGAATTAGTTTCAGTTTGAATAGTTTCGTTTTTAGGAAAGTATTCAGAGATAAGCTTTTGTTGCTTACTTCTATTAGTCATATCTTTGTAGACTTCTTCATATTGTTTTAATAGCTCATTAATATTTCGTTGAAATGTAAGACCACGATCTAAATTGACATCTCCTCCTTGAAAATGGTTTCCTAGTTTTCTTCCTGGTACAAGTCCCTCATGAACAAATTTAGCTGTGAATACATTGGGTTCATTGCTTTCGATGTCAGACTCAACGTCAACCTTAGCACTATTTTCCCCACAATTTTTAACCATTTCAATTAAGTCTTCTGCATTTAAATCCTCATCTTGCATTAATTCATTAATATCTGCTTCTCCACCCACTTGTTGACCCAACTCAATTATCTGGGAAAACTCTTCATCCAAATCTGTGCTATATCTCATACCATTTAATACATCAGGCCATAAAGATTTCCAACAGGCATGCAACGTCGGTTTTTTAATACCCATATAGGACATGCTTATGTGTTTGATACAATCCAAAATTGTAAATTTTTTCCAGGCATCGATGATTGAAAGAGTTCCATCATTTTCCACATGATATAAAATGTATCTAAATGATTTTTTTATATATAAAGCCTTGAAGGTCGAAATTATCCCTTGGTCTAGGGGTTGCAGCAAAGAAGTCGTGTTCGGAGGTAAAAACACAACTTCCACATTTTCATGCTGCAAGTCTTGAGGGTGTCCTGGAGCATTATCAAGAACTAGAAGGGCTTTAAAAGGTAACCCTTTTTTGATTAAATATTTTTTCACGTCTGGCACGAAAATGTTATGGAACCAATCATCAAACACCGTTGAGGTAACCCAGGCTCTTTTATTGGCTTTCCAATAAACGGGTAGATTATTAATATTTAATCCTTTAAATGCACGTGGTCTGTTAGCTTTACCAATTACCAATGGCTTCATAATATGGTCACCTGAAGCATTACTGCAAAAAAGAATCGTTACACGATCTTTTGCAGCCTTGTGACCGCTTGCTGTTTTATTATGTTTTGCAAGAAAGGGTCTTTGTGGCATTTTCTTCCAAAATAAACCGGTCTCGTCCGCGTTAAAAATCTGGTCTGGGCTGTATTGTTTTGTGGAACTAATTTCAGCAAACTTTTGTGGATATTTTTGTGCTTCGTTGAAATCAGCAGATGCCTGTTCTCCTTTAAATTTGAGGGAATGTCTTTGCTTAAATCGCTGGAACCAGCCACGACTTGCGTAAAAAGACATTTTTTCTGCAGAAGAAGACTGTTCTTGATTTTCCAATGTGTTAAAAATACTTAAAGCTTTACTTTGTATGGCATTTGTATCAATTGGTATTCTTTTTTGATTTTGATCTTCCACCCACATTATTAACGCCTTTTCCATTGTCTCCATTGTATCATTTCTTATATAAGACGTTGTACTCATACTCGTACGCATTCCAACTGTTACACTTTTTCTAATTGAGTCTTCGTTTTGCTTTATTGTTCTTATTGTTGATTCATTCATTGAATAAAATTTTGCCACATCAATTATCCTTTCCTTATTTTTTAAGCGATCCAAAATTTCAATTTTGGTTTTTAAAGAAATAATTTTTCTCTTCATATTGGTTTTGTTAAGGCTTGCTTTTTTCATGTTTAAACTAAATTTTTTTATTTATTGAATTAATATTTAAACTAAATTGTTAATTAATTACTTACCAGACTTAAGTAAAGAATGTTAAAAATAGTGAATTAAAATAATTTAATATTTTTTTACTCTTTGTTGTTTCCGTTTTTTCAAAAATTTAAATGACAGTAGCACGAAGTGTTACCAGCTTAGAATAACATGTAATATGACAGTAGCTTGAAGTGTTACCAAATTTAAGTGTAACCAGATTTAAAGAAAAGTTATTAAAAATTATATATAAGTAAAAATAAAATTTTTCTTCATTTTAAAAACCGCGTAAATTCGAAACCGCGTAATCCGAGTTCCGCGTAAACCGAGGTACAGGTGTATTGTGGTTTTTCTTCTGTGTTCTATTAAAACATTAATATGACGTCATATCTATTACTGTACAATAGAATGAAAGTAAATTCGAAAGCTTATCGTTCTTACACTGTATGCCTATGGATGGATGCTTAATCTCAACTGTTATTAAATTGTTTATCAATCGCCGTAGTCTAGTAGGTAGTGTGGGTTCGAGCCCCAGGCCAGACATTAAAACAAAATACAAAAAGTATTTCTTCGACAACTTCCTCTCAGCAGATTGCTGGCAAAAACTCTGAGAAAGAAAGGGAGACAGACAAGTAGAAAAGAAAGCAACAACGAACAACATAAGCAAAGTACACAAACAACAATGAAGTCACGATAGAGTTCTCGAGAAAGCGAAACCCTGAACATTCCACTTCAAGAACGTTCATTCGACTGTTTGCGTGGGCATATAAAAAGGCAAGACAAGGCAGGCAATGAGTAGTAAGAATTCAGTCAGTCAGTCTTGTGTGAAGACGCGTTGCGTGTGAAGAAAACTGTCGTGGTTTGAAGATCTCCGCTATACAGATCTAACGAACAAATGTTGTTGCTTACGCAAAGGGTGCGAGCCAGTGTTGCAAAATTGAAATTTTGAAATGGTACTAATTATAACTGAAAAAGTACTTTTTTCCATCAAATAGTACTTTTCTAAAAGATACATTTATGTATGTCATTGTCAGATTTTTGAGCAATCGTGGCAATTTTATTTCCTTCCTCTCCGAGTTTTTGCCAGAAATCTGCTGAGGCAATCAGTCGACGGAGAAATATTTTTTCATATTTCATTTTAATGTCAGATAGATGTCTGGGCTTGAATCGTGGGCTCACTCACGTCTACTAGACTAGTTATTTATATTTAATAACACAGGACAGAAACAGCTGATTCGGAACGTAACAAAAACTAAAAGCCCCGTTTAGTCACGTAACGTACCAGAGCAATGAAATTGCTTATAGAAATTACATTACGGTTCGACAAGCTTTTCATTGATTTTCGTATTCTAAAAACGAACGTACGTTTCGTGGACTTTTGGCTAACCAGGGCTAAAACCTAATTCTTACTTTAGCATGGCGTTGAACGTGGTGCTAATACATTAATAGTTGAAAAGCGCAAGACTTAAAATATGTAATAATAAAAAAGTACTGAAAGCGAGGCGGCGTTACTGCGGTATTTTTGAAATGAAAAAGTACTGAAAAAAGTACAAAAGTACTGAATTTTCCAACACTGATGTGAGCAGGGAATAACAGCGAACTAAACAAATTATTGTTACATACGTCAAGTTGTAAGTAGTGGCACACAAAAGTAGTGCGAACAATAAACGAACTCAACGAGCGCATATTTTAAACGTTTTTTAAAAGCTAAAAACGTAACAATATCAACTCATTTCAATAGAATTCGTTGCATTGGTTAATTTCTAGCCAGCAGCCAACAATTCAGAGGAAATATTTTTTACTCTGAAGAAATTTATTTTTAAAGCAGCTATTATAGGAAGAAACCACACCGTATTGATGCGTACGTTCAGTTCAGTTGCTTGCATTAGTGATTCATGACTGTGGGGTATAAAAAGCCTGCACATATTAAGCAAAAGATTAAATTATTTTTCTTTATCCAATCAACCCAGTCATTGCAGAGCATTTGAAAGAGAAAAAATAAGAAATTTTTGGTGTTTAAAAAAATGTTGCAAAAAAATATTTTTAAAATTCTTTTATTGTGTATGGCCTTGGCACAGGTAAGTTGGAAACCAGCTTTCAAATCAAAAGCATAAGAATTTAAAAAGATGAGAAAAACCCTTTTCAGTTGTCCCTTGCCTCGATTGACTATAGAAGATGTCGATTTCCAAGCAATTACACTTTGAGACGAGCATCGGTAAAGGATAAAACCCTGCCAGCCACCATTCAATTGGAGAAATTTATTGTGGATGAAGGTGCCAATTTATATTTTAAATTCAATCAGGCCTTAGAGAGCCTATGTAATGCCGTGATTAAAGATCTTGAAAGCATGCACTATGACAACCGTGCAGTGCAACAGTTTAAGAACAAAATATTGAAGTATGAAGCGAAATACCTGCCTTGCAAGACTCTACACAGAGAAGAGGATATGCTTTCCGTTTACGAAAAAGTCATTGATAGTTACGATCATAGTCCCAAATATATAAAGGATAATAATGCAAAATTAATAGCAAAAGCTTTAGACAAACGTAATGCTTTCAATTTAACAAAAAATTTTGCTCAAGAACTTGACAAATTCACTACGAAATTTGAACAAAAATTCGAGCAACTGAGGGAACCCATTAAACAGGAAAATCAGGAGTTAAGCGAAGAACTTAACGAGTGGTATAAGGACGATTACAAAACTACTAATGGTACATTTCATAAATTTTCCATTGTACTTGATTTACCTTTCGATTATTGGTTCTTACAATATGATGAAGACACCGACTTAGATAGATCGGCAATCAATTATGTATTGTTTTAACAAGAATTTTTATATTTTCCCCTTAATTCTGCCTTCACAAATTGTATGAAAACTTCAAAAACTAAAACTTAATAAAATAAAGAACCTTTTCAAATTGGTTACCATATCCCCTTTAATTTGTTTATTTCAATGTTTAGATTTATAGAGATTTCGAGAAGGCAAAGTCATGAACATTCGCTTTCAAGAACATTCATCAGACTGTTTACCCTGTCATATAAAAGGCAAGACAAAGCAGGCATCTGTAAGATAGTGAAGTTCAATCAGTCTTGTGTGAAGACGCGGTGTGTTTGAAGAGAGTAATTGTGGTTTGAAGATCTGCGTTACAAAGATCTGTCGCATAATTGTCTAGTAATTGTTATTGTTTATGCAAGGGGACATACACAGAAGAATAACAAAAAAAGGCAATTGTTGTTGTTTACATCAAGTTGTAAACAGTGGCACACAAAATTAAATTTAAAACTAAACACAAATTTATTTTTATTTTAATTGCAATCTACGAGCAAAGGGAGGGAAAAACGTAACAATATATTATCAACAACAACAACAATAAAGGGGGCTAGTACCCTCTGTTTTATTAGCTCATGTTTGAACTGGAATATGCAGCATGTTATGTAAATTTCGGATCACGTGTTTCTGTTTTTATCGATAGACAGCTGAAAACGTCAAAAAGTCACAATGAATCGTTTAACATTTTTTAGAACAAAATTCTTCTTTTTTCTCTTTCAAATGATTTTAACAACTGACACTTTGAATGACGAGTGGAAACTAAATTTTTGATTAAAAAAATCCGTCTTTTTATGATCAAGAATTGCGTAGAAAGTAGTATTTACAACTAATTTTACCCTAGGGTTAGCCTAGGTTATGTTTTTTATTAAAAAAAAAAAAAAAACCCAAGTGGAATAATACTAAAGCTATGATGATAATGATGGACTGACTGGCCTGATAAGGGAAATCACTTTCACAAATTAAAAAAAAATTTCTGTACAAATTAATTTCGCCAAAAATATAATATTTAAGCCAAGGCGTTATTGAGGTTATCACTTCTAAGCATAAATTAAAAATTTAAAAATTCTTTAGTTAACCACAGCTGTATAAATGAGTCTCCAAGAAGGTGTGGTAACAAGGAAAGCATTATTTTTTATAAACAATAGAAGGCTTTACGTATTTAACATCACGTCTTGTTCTAAGGTCGCCCAGCGAAAAATAATGGATATCTTTTTACTATACCTTATTTCAAGCATTTATTGTTATCGTCATTATTTTAAACCAAATAAAACAAGAAAATTTCATCATTTTTGATACAAACGACTTTCCTAGGGATTCTTTGGTCTTTTGTACGTAATTTTTTTTTTTAGTTTTCAAAGATTTTGTGAAGATTTAACGCAAATAATACATTATTTATGGTAGTTGAGAAGGAATTGAAACTTAAGTGTTGGATGAAAGTGAAGACGTTGAATTTTCTATTCTGGACAAATTCTTGACATTGATTGCAGTAGTCGTAGTATAGAATGAAACGTGTTGGATTATTATACGTCAAACCAAGGTTCAAATCTCAGGTCAGACATTTCCAATTTACAACTAAGGTTGTAATGATCGATTTTGTATGTATGTATGTATGTATTTTATGTATGTATGTATTTTCCTGCTCCTGAAGACAGAAGCTCGTCCTATGAACTGATGAAAGTATTGGCAGCAACAAACATGACAATAGGATATTTATCGCGAAAGAAGATACTATTTGGAACAGAGAACCGTATGCCCTTAGTAGTTTGGGAAGAGAAAATATTACCAATTTTCACACAGACTCACAGGACGTTGATTACAAATTTTTCTAACGAAATATAAAAATGGTTTGTACAATCAGGCTTCAGCTATTTCTTACTCCATTGAGAGCGTTTCTTATGCTAGTGACAATAAACTGCCACATCTAAACAATTGGAAACTTATAAATCGCCACGAAGGAAGGGTGCTAGATATCAAAATGTTACCATTTAGAAAAAAAAAAAATAAAACCAAGCTGGCATGAAGTGTTTAATTTTTGAGTAAAAAGCCATTGCTGCATGGCACAACACGTCAAAAATGTTGGCGTAAATTTCATAAAAGTGATAATAAAACGTAATAATATAGTTTAATTTTATTAAAATGAATTAGAAATAAATCAAAACATTTAAATTTTTTGACAAAATCTATCAATAATTGCGAAAATTCTATGTTACTAAAGGGTGTTTTTTATAGAGTTATAGAACTTTAAGTTGGCATTACTTTTCAAGATGGCGACCGATTTAACAGCTGTCAAGTGATTTATTCTCAGTTTGGTTTGGCAATTCATCATGAATAGACTCACGCCTGAACAACGCTTGCAAATAGTGCAATTTTATTTCGAAAATAATGGTTCTGTGCGGAAAACGTATCGCGCACTAGGTCCATTTTATCGTCGACAAAATCGTCCATCAGAGCAGTTAATTCGATTAACCATGGAACGTTTTCGCACCACGTTTACTCTTATTGATAACTCGCATCCCCAGAGACGCTGTACGGTGCGTACAGAAGAAGCTATTGCTGCTGTAGAGCGTAGCATTGAGGAAGACCCGAATGAGTCCATCCGCCATCGAGCACAGGAATTTTATCTGTGTCCATCCACTTTATGGAAGATTTTGCGGAAGGATCTTGGTTTGCGTGCTTACAAAATCCAACTCGTGCAACTCGTTGAAGCCAAACGATCATCAAGTAAGGCGTAGATTCATCGAATGGGCCCAAAACGAGATTACCGTTGCTCCCGATTTTCATAAGCGAATTTTCGAAATTTCGTCAACAAACAAAACTGCCGCATTTGGTGTGAAGGTAATCCTCAAGTGTATGTGGAAACACCGTTACATCCAGAAAAACTAACTGTTTGGTGCGCTTTATGGGCTGGTGGAATCATTGGTCCGTACTTTTTTAAAAATGATGGTGGCCAGAACGTTACAGTCAATGGTGATCGGCATAGAGCCATGATTACAAACTTTTTCATTCCTGAATTGAATAACCATGATGTCCAGGAGATGTGGTTTCAACAAGACGGCGCAACATGTCACACAGCTCGTGCCACAATAGATTTATTGAAAGACACGTTTGGTGACCGCTTAATTTCACGTTTTGGACCTGTGAATTGGCCTCCAAGATCTTGTGATTTAACACCGCTACACTACTTTCTGTGGGGCTATGTAAAGTCATTGGTCTATGCGGTAAAGCCACAAAAGCTTGACCATTTGGAAGACAACATTCGCCGTATTATTGCCGATATACGGCCACAAATGTTGGAAAAAGTCATCGAAAATTGGACGTCCAGATTGGACTACATCCGCGCCAGCCCAGGCGGTCATATGCCAGAAATCATATTTAAAATGTAATGCCACAGGATTATCTTTCGGATAAATAAAATTCATGTCAATCGAATAATCCATCGTTGTTTTATTGCAACTTAATGTTCTATACCTCTATAAAAAACACCCTTTATAAGTAAGTATCAAAAGTGATACATAAGCTTGAATTATGAAGTTTTTTTTAAGGCTTGATCTACGGTTAAAGGTGCTAAACATTGTAACACTTTCTCTCCAATACCATTAAAATCTTCCTTAACTTCTTTATGTTTTGCATCAAATTTTCAAACAAATTTTCGAATTCCAAATCAGGAGTATGATTTGAGTATCAATTTGTTCAACCTTGTGGTGTTTCAATAAATTTAAAATAATTTTACCCTGGTGACTTAATTTCTGGCCTTCTTCTTGATTGTAAAATTCTGATTTACTGCCCGAAAACAATTCGACCAATTTGAATAACTCTTGACCGCTTTTGCAATCTTTATAGGCATTTTCAAATGTTTCCAGTTTTTGTTTAAAGGTCTTGGCTTCAGCATTATCTATATGGGCCAATAGCTTGTTATCTTTTAAAATTTTATTAGCTATGGGTTTAGCCTTTTCGCAAAAGTGAATGCGATGGACTTCAGTAGTTGAACTGAGGCTGGCAATTCTTTGTCATTTTCAGAATATTGTGTTGGCTTAAATTTGCTGTAGTATTGGCACAAGTCCCCATTAGCAGTTGCTTCTATGGCAGATGAGGCTTTATGATTAGTGGTGGTTGGCTTGGCTAAGGTCTGCTAAAGACAGATTTCAAAAAATTTAAAATTTTTTTAATTCTATTTTTTTTCTAACAATACTAACCTGCTCTAAAATTTCTTTATTAACATTTCTTTAAAAAACAATGTAGTTGTTATTGCATTTTGTAGTGCACTGTGTGTGAGGTTATCGATGCTGTTTTCAATTGTTTGGAACGTAATTGTGCTTGAAAGAGAAATTAGATTCTAAACAAATGTAGTGGAGTGCAAAATAGATTTCAAATTCAGTGTGATTAAACAACAAATTATTAAATTTAATTATTTTGTTCAAGAAAATTAAACAAACAATAATAAATAAACAAATCAAGCAATGATGAGTAAGATTAACAGAAAAAAAAATTTTCTATTTAGGTTCAAGCATAATTTATAATCATTAGATAACCCCACTGTAGACTTTAATATGTAGCAACAACTATAACAGATCCAAAAAAAAAAGAAATTTTTTTTTAAATTTTTGCAAAATATAAACGAACCAAATTAACATCAGTCAGTAGTACGCCAACCATAGAGCAACGCGAACGCGCTTAAACTTTAAAATGTTTAGAAAAAATTTTTGCATAATTTTGTTAATAATTGCAGCCTTAGAGCAGGTTAGTATTGTTAAAAAAAATTTAAGAATTTAAGAAAAAAATTTTAATTTTTTTAAACCCAACTCTAGGTGGTCTTCGCCAAGCCTACCTCAGATACACCAGCCACAGCAACCACTCCTCCGAAGGACTTGTGCAAATACTATACTATTTATAAAACCATACGAACTTCTTCACACGATAAAGACTTATCAGCCTCAGAACAATTGTTAAGGGTCACCGTAGCCGGTTTAATGAGTTCAGCCGTTAACTATTCCGAGAAGGCAAAACCCATTGCTGATGCAATTCTAAAGGACAGCGAACTATTGGCCCATATAGATAATGATGAAGTCAAGACCTTTAAACAAAAACTGGAAACATTTGAAAATGCCTATACAGATTGCAATAGCGGTAAAGAGTTATTCAAATTGGTCGAATTGTTTTCGGGCAGTACATCAGAATTTTACGATCAAGAAGAAGACCAGAAATTAAGTCCCCAGGGTAAAATAATTTTAAAATTATTGAAACACCACAAGGTTGAACAAATTGAGCAGGAGTTTGAAGCTGATATTAAGAAACTTATAACGAAATTTGAAGAAAAATATGCCGAAGTTAAGGATGACTTGAAGAAGGAGCAGAAGGATGGCATTGGCGAAAAAATAATCAAATGGCATGAACAGTTCAGCACACTTAAGGATTATGATGATCAAGTTGAAGCACTTTATGAGTTTTTCAATTTCTTTGATCTAAACTAGGCTAATAATAATCCAAAGGCAATTCGCCTTATCTAAGGTAATTGAATAAATATTGTTTGAAAGAAAAATTCATTGAAAGTTTTCATTTTCCTCGGATATTTAAAGGTAAGTCTTCAGCTTTCACACTCCCATTTAATACCAAATACAGACATTAATGTAGGTATTCCTCGTATCTCTCTGTTACACCAAACCGAGAATGGTGAAGGATCTTGCTTTATAATCAAACTAACCTGGTCTAAATTGCATTGGAAGCATATTAAGCAGCTACTTAGAGCAGATCCCCAGGTCATTCTTATAGCAGCAGCTATTATTACGCAAATGTTAGGTTCCTGCAGAGCTTGTAGTTCGTTTAATAAGTAAGAAAGTGTTGTCCATCTGTTACCAGCTCAACGCAGATTGGCGTAATGGTTACTAGACACACTAACTTTCAGTCTGCCTATCAGCTTGAGTCTAAGGCAGTCACACTTTAAATTCTAAGCTTTGATAACGATTGTCATGACCGACCAAACTAACAGAATTTGTTAGCTAAACATTACGCCACTGTGTGTGCCTAAGTGAGCTTTAATTCATCAACACTGGCAGCCCCTTCTCTCTAATACTACCCTAGCTTCACATATCTATTTGAAGCTATGCATGTGGACATGCTTTTCTCCTTATTAGAGGCTGAATAGGTTAGGTAAGGTTAGGTCTGAGTGGTAGCTCTGATTTCACAAAGCTCACTTGAGCAAGTCAAGTACTGACCAAGTTCCACCAAAATCAGGGAAGAGGAAGACGTTGGTCAGCGCAAGGGCTGCACTTCAAGAGGCTGAATAGTTTCTAAACTCTTATCGTTCTATGGTTACCTAAACTGGTTACAAATCTAACTCTACTACGAACTCACTTTTTCTCTACGATTTAAGTATAAAAGGCAGGCAGCCAAGTTTCCCAGCAAACACGGACTACCAGACTTATTTATTTGGTCATTACAACCCTTTAGCCAGGATTACAACCTAAGTTGCCACACTATCCATCCAATTTTATCGATGAGTGGCGCGACCAGCAGTTGAACGTTGATTCTGAACGACAGATTCTTGAGAGACTGGTGAAAGGAAAACGTCAAAGGAAATATATTTCCGTCTAGTTCGAGATGTCTGAGCTGGGCTAGGACCATTTTTTATCACATTTTGGTCATGCATTTGGAGATGTTTTGTTCCTTTCGTATGTGTTAGGCAACGAAGAGAACTTCTACTGTTCTAGGGCTGCTTGCTTCCAGTTAAAGCCTAAGATCTCAACGAAATCACACTTTCCGACAGTTTGAATATCAATCAACGGTACTACGTCATGCTCTAAGAGATAACCTGTCCCAGGGTCAAAGACTGTCTAAACTCTTATCGCTCTCAGTGTATTATTAAACAAGTTTACAACATTTTATTTCTTTTTTCGATTAGAGACCTATTTAACCTAATATTTACATTACGTTCTGTCCTAAGGCTCCTTGAACCACCCGTGGAAACAGGGGAAAGAAACGATTAAAACACAAAAAACTTTTACAATCTTTCAGCACCTTAAACCAGCTCATTATAAAATACTGACGTTTCTTCTCTTGCTTGGACAAGTGTTGCCAATAGTTTTCGAATTTCGGTAGAAATTCTTTCTTTGCCAAGTGAACGTATTTCCCCGTGAACTTCCCAAATATGCTTGGATGATCCAGTTCACTTAATAAATGTAATATGTATGCATTATCAGCTTTGTTTTTGGTCTCTATGCTAATATCGTTGAAAAACATGGCCAGCTCATGATAACGATGCGCACTAACATAGTAGGGATATATTGCCAGGAATTTAAAAACGTCCTCTTTAAATTTCTTTAAAGTGGGTGTAGAGGCGTGCTTAATGCCTTTGTCTTGTAGAATTTTTTCGGCAACATCTTTAGTTTTAAGACAGTACTCTACGGAAATCTTATTTAATTCCTCCGCATGGAATTTCACAAGATCATTTAGTGTTAGATTCGCATTCTCGGACCAGCAGCGCTGTTAGTAAAAATTAATGGAAAATTTATTTTTAATTTTTATTTATTTTTTATTTTCAAAGAGTTTGACTCACTTGCAGTAGGCCCCACAGTATTAATGTATAGAAGAGTTTCATTATTTCTCGTAGACTAAGAAAAAACCAAACGTTGTCGTTGGTATTTATACCCGAGATATTGAAATGGTTTAAAATAAGTCATCTTATTCGCTTAGTTGCGGTTTCTTACTAAGTATTCTTGTGCTATTTTCAATCACCCAAGGCCCGCCGTGCTTCGCTACGTCCATTATAATTGAAATTAAATTAGAACGTGATGTAAACATTGAGCCAAACCCAGTGTAGTATGTGACTAAGTAGCACACTGAAATGCTACACAATATGCTCTTTGCTGTCTATGGTTAGTCATATAAAAATTCTAGGTTAAGTTAGGTTAGCGTGATAGCTTTCATACCAAAAGCTCACTTGAGCACGTATAGCGGCCCGTTGTGGCGCCACAGGTCAACGCAGTCTCTGTGCTGACCAAGTTCCTTCGAGCCAAGGAGAGAGAAGTTGGTCAGGGCAAGGGCTGCACATTTCAAACCAGCCAGAAAGCTTGATAAACGTGGCTATATCTTTGACATCAATGGACGATAGCTCCGTCAAGCTGACAAGCGATCGAGAGCCAAATAACCTATATCTGCACCTCGCAAGAGATGGGTATTGACATAGAAAGTGGATAACAATCTCCTCTTCCTCAGCGAATCTGCACCCACGAGACAAGTTGTTAAATAAGAGCCTCATTCTTTCCGCGTGTCTACCCATAACACTGTGACCTGTACGACCAAGTCCAAGTAACTGGTTGGTGCGCCTTCTATTCATTGAGGGGACAAGTGAGTCTAGAGGTGGAGCAAGACTCCTCATTGATCCAGTATAGATTGGCATCTCGTAAGAATTTCCGCGCAATGCTTAGTTTGAACGAGGTAAGTGGCATTCCTAAGTTGATTGAAGGGGATTCCGGAAGTAGTGCGCCAGCTCTGGCTATCTTGTCGGAAATGTCACAGTGTCCGTGGACACAGATAAGTGTGACACTGAAGCGCCCAGAAATAAAGAAAGAAGGTTAAGGCAGCGGCGACATTCCCTGACGATCTTGGAATTATTCACAACGTTCGACAGAGACTTTATGGCAGCCTGGCTATCAGAAAAAATCGAGATGCGGGTGTAGGGAGCACAGTATGCGAGGATTCATTGTGCGGCTCGGTAGATGGCCACCACTTCCGCCTGGAACACGCTGCAATAGTCCGCCAGCAGTCGGAGTGATATAAAAAAATAAAATTCTAAAATCCTAGCAATTGTGCGTATTCAGCTTGATTCCTACAGTCCTAAGGGCCAGCCTTACTGCTAATAATTGCTAAATAATTTAAGAATTCTAAAACCTACGCTATTTTGCAATTTTAAATACATATTCACTTTAAAGTCCATTTGAAAGTCGCCTACCTACAATTCTCAAAACTTCCCGGTTGTTCAAATAAACTGTGAAGTTTATTATGTGTTCACTCACTTACTTACTTAAGTGATTATTACAACTCTGTAGTCAGGATTACAACCTATCCGATCACATCACTTAAGTTTAGCCGTGAGTGAAGGGTTTTACAATTTAAAATCAACTACGAACGACAGATTTTTGGGAAGATTTTCATGGTATGTTTTGTTTACCCTCAGGGAGTGCAGAAAGGAGCTGTAGGGAACACTATACTGTATTTTTTTTTAAGACAACGAATGATAAGAAATTCTTTTTTTATTTCAATTGCTTTTACTTTAATTAACATTGTTAAAGACGTCTAAAGCTTAAGACTATTTCTTTTGCGGAAATTCATTAAAGTATTTAGAGTAATAGTAGTAATTGGAACATGCTTTCAAATTCTTATACCATTCCATTAAGGTTTGCTGTTGTCTCAATTCCTTTGGCGTCAACTGTTTTTTGTACTCCTCAAATTTGGGTATAAATTTCTCCTTTACCACAGACTTATAATTCTTCATGTAATTCCTGTACATATCGCTGAAGCCATTTTTAAGCATTGCCATCACAATATATTCAACATCTTCAAGGTCCTTGGAGGAAGCTCTGATTTGGCTAATTTCGACAAGAAGTTTTTCAAGCTCTTTGTGAGCGGCACTTGGATATTTTCTCAAGAATTCGTTGGCATTTTTCTTAAAATTCTGAAAAGGTGGTGTAGAACCTCGCTTTATTGTATCGTCCTGAAGTAGTTTTTCAAAAAGTTGCTTAAAACCAGCACAGTGTTCCTTGGTTAATTTGTTCATTTCCAGTTTATAGAAATACAATACTTGCTGTCGCTGGCGAAACGGCGTTACGGGGACCGCAGTGAGTCCACACTAATATAAAGAAATTTCTTTTTTTTTAGTTAGGAATTTTTTATTCCAAAAAATATTTCACTTACTTGTATAAGGCAGAGTACTACAACACAGTATAACAGTTTCATGGTGAATCTTCAATTACGTTGCATTAACAACGTGAGTTTGGTTTTTATAGCATTTGAAAGGGCTTCTATTTTTATAGTTGCAATTACTAAACTTGTCGGATATTTAAACCACAAGAAAAAATTGTAATTTTAAACTAATGTTATATATATACACACATATGTACATATATAAATCGTAGAATATAGTGAGTAATATAAAAAATTTATTAAAACTTCCTAACACAGCATGTGTATGCTCTTCACCATAAAATCTTCATGAGTCCATTGAAAATATTTTTCTGACAATTATTGTCTGACGATTATTTTCCGACAATTATTTTCGAACAAGTTTTTCTGAAAATTTTTTTCTGACAACCTATTTCTGACAACAATTTTTTCTGACAATTTTTGACAATTTTTGACAAGATTTCTGATACATTTTTTTCTGAAAATTTTTGACAAGATTTCTGACAATTTTTTTCTGACAATTTTTTTCTGACAATTATTGACAATTTTTGACAAGATTTCTGACAATTTTTGACAAGATTTCTGATAATTTTTTTCTGACAATTTTTGACAAGATTTCTGTCACATTTTTTCTGAAAACATTTTTTTGACAATTTTTTTCTGACAATTTTTCTCACAATTTTTTTGACAATTATTTTCTAAAAATTGTTTCTGACAATTTTTGGCAATATTTTTCTGATAATTGTTTTCTGACAATTTTTCTGACTACTTAAAATTCTCTATAAATTTTCTCAATTTATATGACAATTTTTCTGACAATATTTCTGACAATTTTTTCTGACAATTTTTTTCCCACAATTATTTTCTAACAATTTTTTCTGACCAGATTTCTGACAATTTTTCCGGTAATATTTTTCTGACAATTTTTTTCGGATAATTTTTTTCTGACAATTTTTTCTGGCAATTTTTTTGACTCTTCTTCTTGCAATTCTCTATAAATTTTCTCAATTTATATGGCAATTTTTCTGACAATCTTTCTGATAATTAATCTGACAATTTTTCTGACAATATTACTGACAATGCTTGTGATAATTCTCGGACAATTTTCTAATAATTTTTTCTGACAAGATTTCTGGTAATCTTTCGGAACATTTTTCTTCGTCCATTCGGTGGGTGCCACATCTGGTAATTACAGCGGAGTGAGAATATAAGTAATCTTGCTATCTATGAATTATGAAGTAAAGGAAGGAATTATGAAGTAAGGGAAGTATAAAGGATATAAGAAAATTATTTTTTATTCCAATTGCTTTTATTTTTATTACACTTTTGGAAACGGAGAAGTTCCATTAATATTAGTAAAGATGGTTAAAGTTTAAAGTTTGGGGAAATTCTTTAAAGTATTTAGAGTAACAATCGTAATTGGAACAATTTTTCAAATTCTTAAACCATTCCATCAAGGTTTGATGTTGTTTCATTTCCTCCGGCGTCAACTGTTTTTGGTACTCTTCAAATTTGGGTATAAATTTCTCCTTCACCACAGACATAAAGCTCTTCGTATAATTGTCAAATATCTTCCCGATGCCGTTTTCGAAAAGAGACAACAAAATATAATAATAATCTTTATAGTTGTTGATATTAGCAACGATGAAGAAAGTATCAGAAATAATACTGGTTAGCTCAGCGTCAGAGGCACTGGGATATTCTTTCAAAAATAATTTGACATTTTCCTTAAAACGCCGGAAAATAGGTGTGGAGCCAAGCTTTATTGTATCATCCTGAAGCAGTTTTTTAAAAAGTTTTTCATAACCAGCGAACTGTTCTCTGTCTATTTTGTGCATTTCCTGTTTATATAATTGAATCAATTGCAGCTGTTGCCTTTGCTGCTGCTGTTGGGACGGCTTTACGAGGACCGCAGTGAGTCCATACTAATTAATGTAAAGAATTATTTTTTTTAATTAGGAAATTTGAAAAAAAAAAATTTGTATTCAAAATAATATTTCACTTACTTGTATAAGGCTGAGCACTATAATGCAGTATAACAGTTTCATTGTGGATCTCCAACTAATTCAGTAACAACTTGGCTCTAGTTCTTATAGCATTTGAAAGGCTTTGTATTTTTATATTTGGAAATACTAAACTAACTAGTCCGATATTTAAACCACAAGAAATTTTTTTTAGAAAAACTATTAAAAACTACCCTTATATATGTATGTATATACGTAAATCGTGAATCAGTGTGAGTAATATAAAGAATTAATAAAAGTTACTAACTCTATTTGCAGGTCTTCAATCTTCCGATGAAGATTTCATGCCGTGTTAGTAATTTTTATTAATTTTTTATATTACTCACAATATTATACGATTTATATATATAACGGTAGTTTATAATAGTTTTTCTAAGAATTTTTTCTTGTGATTTCAATACCTAACTTAATTAGTAATTGCAACTATAAAAATAGTAACGCTTTCAAATGCTATAAAAACCAGAACCACGTTGTTACTGCATTAGTTGGAGATCCGCCATGAAACTGTTATACTGTATTGTAGTGCTCAGCCTTATACAAGTAAGTGAAATATTATTTGGAATAAAAAATTTTTTATATTTTTTTTAATTTCTAACTAAAAAATGAAAATTCTTTACATTAGCATGGGCTCACTGGCAAACTGCCCACCGTAAAGCCATCCCAACTGCAGAAGGAATTACATCAATTCTATAAACAGCAAATGAAGGAAATAGACAGAGAACATTTTGCTGCTTTTAAGCAACTTTTTGAAAAACTACTTCAGGATGATACAATAAAGCGAGGTTCTACACTTACTTTCGACAATTTTAAGAGAAATGCCAACGAATTCTTGAAAAAATATCCAAATGCCTCTGACACTGAGCTTAATCGTAGTATTGTTAAAACTGTCAACATCATCGGTAGTATGGGGAACTATAAAGATGTTCATTATATGTTGAAGGCTATGTCCGAAAATGGCATCGCGAAGATATTTGACAATTATACGAAGAGTTATGTTTCTATGGTAAAGGATAAATATATACCCAAATATGAATGGTACCAAAACCAGTTGACGCCAAAGGAATTGAAACGACAGAAGATCTCAAATTATAGGTTTAAGAATTTGAAAAATTGTTCCAATTACGACTGTTACTTTAATAATATTAACCTAAATATGAAACTTTAAGTATCATGTAATAAAAATAATAGCAATTGGAATAAAATATGAATTCTTTTTATAAAATTATAATCAACACGGAATCCTTTACTTCAAGAATTCTTTATTTGAATTCTGAAAAAAAAAAAATAAAGTCTATTGAACCTTCAACATGTAAGAACTCACAATATTTCATGAAAATCTTTGTCTTATAGTAGTCCTCACACCGCTATGTTTAGCAGATGTGTTACCCACCGAATGGACGAAGAAAAATTATGAGAAAAATTATTAGAAAAATTGTCAGATAAATATCAGAAGAATTGTTGAAAAATTGCCAGGCAATTGTCGGAAAAGTTGTGTGAAATATTATTAGAAAAAAATAGTAAAAAAAATTGTCAGAAATATTGTCAGAAATATTGTCAGAAAAATTTCCAGAAAATAATTGTCAGAAAATAATTTTCAGAAAATAATTCTCAGAAAAAATTGTCACAAAAATGTATTGTCAGAAAATAATCATCAGAAATATTATTAGAAAAAATCGTTGGAAAAATTGTCAGAAAATAATTGTCAGAAAAAATGTCAGGAAAATATTGTCAAAAAAAAAAAATAGTCAGAAATAGCTTGTCAGAAAAATATTGTCAGAAAATAATCATAAGAAATATTATTAGAAAAAATCGTTGGAAAAATTGTCAGAACAAAATTGTCAGAAATATTGTCAGAAAAATTTTCAACAATAATAATTCTCAGAATTGTCAGAAAATAGTTGTCAGAAAATAATCATCTGAAAATAATCATAAGAAATATTATAAGAAAAAATTGTGTTAAAAATTTTCTGAAAATAATTGTCAGAAAATAATCGTCAGTAAATGTCAGAAGAAATGTCAGGAAAATATTGTCAAAAAAAAAATAGTCAGAAATAGCTTGTCAGAAAAATATTGTCAGAAAATAATCATCAGAAATATTATTAGAAAAAATCGTTGGAAAAATTGTCAGAAATATTGTCAGAAAAATTTTCAACAATAATAATTCTCAGAATTGTCAGAAAATAGTTGTTAGAAAATAATCTGAATCTGAAAATAATCATAAGAAATATTATTAGAAAAAATTGTGTTAAAAATTTTCTGAAAATAATTCTCAGAAAATAATCGTCAGAAAAAATTGTCAGAAGAAATGTCAGGAAAATATTGTCAGAAAAAAATTGTTAAAAATAAATTGTCAGAAATAGGTTGTCAGAAAAATATTTTCAGAAAATAATCATCAGAAAAATTATTAAAAAAATTGTTGGAAAAATTGTCAGTAAATAATTGTCAGAAAAAATTAGTCAGAAAATAATTGTCAGAAATAGGTTGCCAGAAAAAAAATTGTAAAAAAAATTGTCAGAAAAATTTTGTCAGAAAAATAATTCTCAGAAAAAAAATTGTCAGAAGAAATTGTCAGAAAACAATTGCCCAGAAATAATTGTCAGAAAATAATGCTAAGAAAATAATTTTCAAAACAAAATTTTCTCAATTTATATGACAATTTTTCTGACAATATTTCTGACAATTTTTTCTGACAATTTTTTTCCCACAATTATTTTCTAACAATTTTTTCTGACCAGATTTCTGACAATTTTTCCGGTAATATTTTTCTGACAATTTTTTTCGGATAATTTTTTTCTGACAATTTTTTCTGGCAATTTTTTTGACTCTTCTTCTTGCAATTCTCTATAAATTTTCTCAATTTATATGGCAATTTTTCTGACAATCTTTCTGATAATTAATCTGACAATTTTTCTGACAATATTACTGACAATGCTTGTGATAATTCTCGGACAATTTTCTAATAATTTTTTCTGACAAGATTTCTGGTAATCTTTCGGAACATTTTTCTTCGTCCATTCGGTGGGTGCCACATCTGGTAATTACAGCGGAGTGAGAATATAAGTAATCTTGCTATCTATGAATTATGAAGTAAAGGAAGGAATTATGAAGTAAGGGAAGTATAAAGGATATAAGAAAATTATTTTTTATTCCAATTGCTTTTATTTTTATTACACTTTTGGAAACGGAGAAGTTCCATTAATATTAGTAAAGATGGTTAAAGTTTAAAGTTTGGGGAAATTCTTTAAAGTATTTAGAGTAACAATCGTAATTGGAACAATTTTTCAAATTCTTAAACCATTCCATCAAGGTTTGATGTTGTTTCATTTCCTCCGGCGTCAACTGTTTTTGGTACTCTTCAAATTTGGGTATAAATTTCTCCTTCACCACAGACATAAAGCTCTTCGTATAATTGTCAAATATCTTCCCGATGCCGTTTTCGAAAAGAGACAACAAAATATAATAATAATCTTTATAGTTGTTGATATTAGCAACGATGAAGAAAGTATCAGAAATAATACTGGTTAGCTCAGCGTCAGAGGCACTGGGATATTCTTTCAAAAATAATTTGACATTTTCCTTAAAACGCCGGAAAATAGGTGTGGAGCCAAGCTTTATTGTATCATCCTGAAGCAGTTTTTTAAAAAGTTTTTCATAACCAGCGAACTGTTCTCTGTCTATTTTGTGCATTTCCTGTTTATATAATTGAATCAATTGCAGCTGTTGCCTTTGCTGCTGCTGTTGGGACGGCTTTACGAGGACCGCAGTGAGTCCATACTAATTAATGTAAAGAATTATTTTTTTTAATTAGGAAATTTGAAAAAAAAAAATTTGTATTCAAAATAATATTTCACTTACTTGTATAAGGCTGAGCACTATAATGCAGTATAACAGTTTCATTGTGGATCTCCAACTAATTCAGTAACAACTTGGCTCTAGTTCTTATAGCATTTGAAAGGCTTTGTATTTTTATATTTGGAAATACTAAACTAACTAGTCCGATATTTAAACCACAAGAAATTTTTTTTAGAAAAACTATTAAAAACTACCCTTATATATGTATGTATATACGTAAATCGTGAATCAGTGTGAGTAATATAAAGAATTAATAAAAGTTACTAACTCTATTTGCAGGTCTTCAATCTTCCGATGAAGATTTCATGCCGTGTTAGTAATTTTTATTAATTTTTTATATTACTCACAATATTATACGATTTATATATATAACGGTAGTTTATAATAGTTTTTCTAAGAATTTTTTCTTGTGATTTCAATACCTAACTTAATTAGTAATTGCAACTATAAAAATAGTAACGCTTTCAAATGCTATAAAAACCAGAACCACGTTGTTACTGCATTAGTTGGAGATCCGCCATGAAACTGTTATACTGTATTGTAGTGCTCAGCCTTATACAAGTAAGTGAAATATTATTTGGAATAAAAAATTTTTTATATTTTTTTTAATTTCTAACTAAAAAATGAAAATTCTTTACATTAGCATGGGCTCACTGGCAAACTGCCCACCGTAAAGCCATCCCAACTGCAGAAGGAATTACATCAATTCTATAAACAGCAAATGAAGGAAATAGACAGAGAACATTTTGCTGCTTTTAAGCAACTTTTTGAAAAACTACTTCAGGATGATACAATAAAGCGAGGTTCTACACTTACTTTCGACAATTTTAAGAGAAATGCCAACGAATTCTTGAAAAAATATCCAAATGCCTCTGACACTGAGCTTAATCGTAGTATTGTTAAAACTGTCAACATCATCGGTAGTATGGGGAACTATAAAGATGTTCATTATATGTTGAAGGCTATGTCCGAAAATGGCATCGCGAAGATATTTGACAATTATACGAAGAGTTATGTTTCTATGGTAAAGGATAAATATATACCCAAATATGAATGGTACCAAAACCAGTTGACGCCAAAGGAATTGAAACGACAGAAGATCTCAAATTATAGGTTTAAGAATTTGAAAAATTGTTCCAATTACGACTGTTACTTTAATAATATTAACCTAAATATGAAACTTTAAGTATCATGTAATAAAAATAATAGCAATTGGAATAAAATATGAATTCTTTTTATAAAATTATAATCAACACGGAATCCTTTACTTCAAGAATTCTTTATTTGAATTCTGAAAAAAAAAAAATAAAGTCTATTGAACCTTCAACATGTAAGAACTCACAATATTTCATGAAAATCTTTGTCTTATAGTAGTCCTCACACCGCTATGTTTAGCAGATGTGTTACCCACCGAATGGACGAAGAAAAATTATGAGAAAAATTATTAGAAACATTGTCAGATAAATATCAGAAGAATTGTTGAAAAATTGCCAGGCAATTGTCGGAAAAGTTGTGTGAAATATTATTAGAAAAAAATAGTAAAAAAAATTGTCAGAAATATTGTCAGAAATATTGTCAGAAAAATTTCCAGAAAATAATTGTCAGAAAATAATTTTCAGAAAATAATTCTCAGAAAAAATTGTCACAAAAATGTATTGTCAGAAAATAATCATCAGAAATATTATTAGAAAAAATCGTTGGAAAAATTGTCAGAAAATAATTGTCAGAAAAAATGTCAGGAAAATATTGTCAAAAAAAAAAAATAGTCAGAAATAGCTTGTCAGAAAAATATTGTCAGAAAATAATCATAAGAAATATTATTAGAAAAAATCGTTGGAAAAATTGTCAGAACAAAATTGTCAGAAATATTGTCAGAAAAATTTTCAACAATAATAATTCTCAGAATTGTCAGAAAATAGTTGTCAGAAAATAATCATCTGAAAATAATCATAAGAAATATTATAAGAAAAAATTGTGTTAAAAATTTTCTGAAAATAATTGTCAGAAAATAATCGTCAGTAAATGTCAGAAGAAATGTCAGGAAAATATTGTCAAAAAAAAAATAGTCAGAAATAGCTTGTCAGAAAAATATTGTCAGAAAATAATCATCAGAAATATTATTAGAAAAAATCGTTGGAAAAATTGTCAGAAATATTGTCAGAAAAATTTTCAACAATAATAATTCTCAGAATTGTCAGAAAATAGTTGTTAGAAAATAATCTGAATCTGAAAATAATCATAAGAAATATTATTAGAAAAAATTGTGTTAAAAATTTTCTGAAAATAATTCTCAGAAAATAATCGTCAGAAAAAATTGTCAGAAGAAATGTCAGGAAAATATTGTCAGAAAAAAATTGTTAAAAATAAATTGTCAGAAATAGGTTGTCAGAAAAATATTTTCAGAAAATAATCATCAGAAAAATTATTAAAAAAATTGTTGGAAAAATTGTCAGTAAATAATTGTCAGAAAAAATTAGTCAGAAAATAATTGTCAGAAATAGGTTGCCAGAAAAAAAATTGTAAAAAAAATTGTCAGAAAAATTTTGTCAGAAAAATAATTCTCAGAAAAAAAATTGTCAGAAGAAATTGTCAGAAAACAATTGCCCAGAAATAATTGTCAGAAAATAATGCTAAGAAAATAATTTTCAAAACAAAAAAAATGGGAACAGAAAATTTTTAAGAAAATATTTTCAATGGATTTCTGACGGTTTTACGATTAGAAGCACACACATGCTGTGTTAGAAACTCATAGCAATATACGAATTACATATTAACGGTAGTTTATAATAGTTTTTCTAAGAATTTTTTCTTGTGATTTCAATACCTAACTTAATTAGTAATTGCAACTATAAAAATAGTAACGCTTTCAAATGCTATAAAAACCAGAACCACGTTGTTACTGCATTAGTTGGAGATTCGCCATGAAACTGTTATACTGTATTGTAGTGCTCAGTCTTATACAAGTAAGTGAAATATTATTTGGAATACAAAATTATTATTATTTTTTTAATTTCTAACTAAAAAAAGAAAATTCTTTACATTAGTATGGGCTCACTGCCGTCCCCTTAAAGCCGTCCCACCATCAATTATTGCAATTCTACCAACAAGAATTAAACAAGGTTTACAAGGAGCAGTGTGCTGGTTTAAAACCAGTTTTTGAAAAACTACTCCAAGATGACACAATTAAACGGGGTGCTACACGTATTTTCCAAAACTTTAAAGAGTCTGCCAATCTATTCTTGAAAAACTATCCAAGATATGCACGTAGTGGCCTTTGCAATAATCTGTTAAATGATCTTGATGGTATGCCATATGACATAGCTTTTCCTGAGATCAATAAAGATGTGGAGCATATTTTCAAAGCTATGGAAAAATATGGCTACTGGGATGTATTCAAGAAGTATACCAGGAGTTATGTATCTTTGGTGAAGGAGAAATTTATACCCAAATTCAAAGAGTACCAAAAACAGTTGACGCCACAGGAATTGAAACAACAGCAGGCCTTAATGGCGTGGTTTATGAATCTGGAAAATTGTTCCCGATATGATTGTTACTATAAATACTTTAGCCAATTTCCCCAGGAGATAAAAGCTTAAGCTTTAGCCTTCTTTAACCATATTAATGAAGGCATAAGTATCGTTTCAATGTACCAATAAGTTCCTTACATCTTAAGTCCTCCTTTACTTTTTGCAAGAGACCCAGAAATCTATCAATCAAATCTGTGACTTACCTTTGCTTTAAATAGCATTTAAGATAAAAGAAAACCCGAGTTATGTTTAAATATAGTTTCTGAATTTTAATTCAAATTTGTAAAATATTTTTGTTTTTGTTATTTTGTTTATAAATTATAAGAAAAATTTGTAAATATACATACGATATCTTTAAGCAGTTCAATTTGTTTGCAATTAGAAAAAACTTTTAAATATATTGACTTTAAATTATTTGACATACTTTTAGGCTTAAAAATAGTTTTTATTTTCGTTTTTTTTCCTTTTTTACAATAAAATTTATAATTATTTCAAGAATAATAAAAAAATTTCCTTTGTTTTTAACATATTTTTTTTAAATTTTCAATATTTAATAACTTTTTTTTGTTAAACTTTCAATATTTTCTTAATAATTTTATATTAAATACAGCCTACTTTAAGGGAATTCATTTTAGTTAGTAAAATAGGCTGTAATTATAATTAATTTTTAAAGCCTGTTTTTAGGGTTTTCTCTTACAACCCTTAAAATAGGCTTTAATTTTTTATAATTTAATTAAATTTTGGATATTTAAACACAATTTTAATTTATTGTTATTAATAAATGTATTTTTTAAAATTTTTTCTCTTTTATTTTGTAATTTTTTTTAAATTAAATTAATTTTAATTATTTTACTTTTGTTTTCGGGTATGCCTCTCTAAACAATTTACTTTTAGAATTCTTTTAACGCTCTAGTTTATGTGGTTTCATTTTATATATACAAATTACATTTACATATAAATAAACATACCGATATATACATCCTTACATAAATACTCTTATAATATGTAAGTCTATAAATAAAATAAATTTTATTTGCAACCTACTTTCAGGCATTTGCTTAACAAACTTAATATTTTTATTTCTTAAAGCATATTTTTAGGCTTATATAGAAACTGTAGCAAAAATTTATGGCATACTTTAGGGAATATGCAGCAATACTTACCATATTATCACAACCATGCACATATTTCAAACAAATATAATAGAAATCTCATACGAAAGCAAATATTTGTCATGTGTAATTAATTTATAGTCAACTCTTAGGCATTTAGCTAAGCCGTAACAAATAAATTGCATTTCAGATATAATATAAATAAGAATAATATTAAAAGCAAATACAATTTAAATATCTTAATTGAAATGTTCTTTAGGGGTGCATAATTTTAATTTGTCGGCCTTAGGGAATTTGTAATTTACTTAGAAATGTAAAGTAGAATTTTAGGCATATTTTTAATTTAAAAACTTGAAATATAATTTTTAGAGAATTAAGTTACAAGTAATTTCAAATTTTATATAAGTTATTATATGGAAATGAATCATTTTGTTTAACGAATGCCTCCTAAAGTAGGCTACAAAATTCTTAAGAAATTATTTTTAAACTTTTGTAATATCTTTACAGTAATAAAGAGAACAAAAAGCATACTTAAAGGAGCCAATATGAGGAGATAAACTAACATGATTAAGGGCATTGGAATGTATTTTTGTTTGGAGTTACAAAAAATAAACAAGTTCTTACACTAGGAATACGAAGAATTTTAAGTGCATACTGTTAGGTTTTAGGAGTATAATAATAATTTTAAAATTGCAAAAAAATATTTAGCATACCCTAGGGCTGAATATTTAGTAATTTTTTGTTCAGTTTTCTTTGCCAAAGCCATTCTATTATAGTAGTGGTGATTATATTATTCAGGTTGTAAGAAAATAATCATATATTTTTCATAGCATAATACAGGGATGGTTTTTTTTAATATTTTTTAAATATAATTTTTGTTTTATTACAGAAATTTTTTCATCTTTAGATTGATTTTTGTAAGTACATTTATTCTGTTGCAAAAAATTGGTGCCGAAAGTAATTTGAAATAAATTTAAGAAAAAATATTGCATATCTTAGGGGGGTGTTAATTGCAATTTTAATTGTTGATTTTTTCATTTCTTTTTTTTATATGTTGGCAAATAGATTTTATAAAAAATTATTGTTTAATATTATATAGTGATTGTTAACAGATATTAGAGAAATTTTTTATTTGCATACTTTTAGGTTGAATTAAAAATTTTTTTCTTTATAAATTGATAGTCTTGTTTTCAGCAATAGATTTCATATTTACATTAAATACAATATATAATTTAAATTATTTATTTGTTTTTTAAGAAACCCAGCAAATGTTGTAGCTTTAAGGAGGAGGGGGAGCAAGTTATTTGGCATAGAAAGTATACTTTTAGGCATTATTTTTAGTTTCTGACAGATGTAAAGTATTAGAAAAATATATATAATTTATGTAATAAAGGGTATTATTTATTTTGTTATTTTATTTATTTATTTTTTTAAGTTTAAAAGCTTAATTCTAGTTAAAGTTCTTTATACTGTACTGTAGTTTAAGTTATTGAGATTTTGTACCATGAGTGTAGTTTTTTTCTTATGTAGTATGTGAACAGGCTTTAAGTAGCCTTAACTATATATGAAGCTCTCTTTGCTTGGTAATATGTAGTAAACCGAAATTCCTGTTTGAGAATTGTTTGTGATGAGGTACTTTAGTCCATAAAAAGAAGAAGGCTGGTAAAAGAAATTTCATACTTTAACCGTAAACCATATTTACAATTTTGCTTGCCTACTTTTAGGCTTTTTAAAGTGTAATAAAATTTCTTTTTCTGCATTTTCTTTTTTTTAATTGTTTGTTGAAATGTGTAGTTCTCTTTAAATTTAATTTTTTTTATTTTTTTTATATTTATTTAGTTAAACTTTAATTAAAATTACATTTACTTTAAGGTACTTTTGACATTTTCTTTACTTTCTTAAGCCTTAAGCTAAAACACCATCGTCTGATGCTCTGGTGTTTTATTTAATTGCCAAGAAATATTTGAAAAAAAAGAAAATTATTTAAATTAAAATATATTTGTTTTAATAACTAAACTAAATTGATTTTATACCCCGAATAATAATTCGAAGACATTTTTTTAACTTTGCTAATAGCGTTGTCCATGGATAGCTAAATAGCTAGCGGCGACTTCCTCCTAACAGATTCCTGGCAAAAACTCTGACAGTAAATCCAATTGCCATGAAAAGTTTCTCAAAAATTTGTCATCCGAAGTCGTGTTTAAACTGTAGGCGTCCCGCCGCTCAATGTAAAAAGTTATCACACACATGATCGGTGTTGTACGAAGCTAGGTTGTAAATCCGACTAAAGTATTGTAATTACCAATTAAGGAAGTAATCATAGAACTTGTTATATCTATCTAAGGGGTATAAAATCAAGCTTATAAGCCTTAATTAATTCTATTTTAAGATTAAACTTATCAATTGACTTAAAAGTATTACTTAAAGACAAAGCTTAATATAAATATCTACGAATATATACATACATATGCACGGTATTCTTTAATTAAATTTTGTAATTCATATCTAATTTATAAAAAAAGTTCTAATTATACTTATGATTATTAATAATTAAGCAGTCCATATTGTAGAAAAATTACAAAAAAAAACGAATCAAAAAAAACCAATAAAAATTTTTAGTATTGCCAACTAAAAGTTGTAGCTTAGTCTTGATTTAAAGCATTTTAAAGCTTTACTTACAAAATATTTTTTATTAGATTGTAAAGAAGTCAGCGGCCAGAATAAGATTAAATGGCTGGCATGGCTCTGGTGATAGGTCAGTATTTTAGTATTGCCAACTAAAAATTGTAATGAAGAGACAACCTACATTTAAAGCTTTAAAAAGGTTTACTTATTTTTTTTATTAGATTATAAAGAAAACAGGGGTCAGAATAAGATCAAACAGCTGGCATAGCTCTGGTGACAGGTCGGTATTTTAGTATTGCCAACTAAAAATTTTAATGAAGAGACCACCTACATTTAAAGCTTTAAAAAGGTTTACTTATTTTTTATTAGATTATAAAGAAAACAGGGGTCAGAACAGGGTCAAATGGCTACCATGACTCTGGTGACAGGTCAGTATTTAAGTATTGCCAACTAAGAGTTGTAATGAAGAGACCATCTCCATTTAAAGCTTTAAATTTTTAGAAAGCTTTGCTTATCTTTTTTTTTCGTTATCAGATTGTAAAGAAAACAAGGGGCCAGAACGCGATCAATTGGCTACCATGGCTCTGGTGACAGGTCAGTATTTAAGTATTGCCAACTAAGAGTTGTAATGTAGAGACCATCTCCATTTAAAGCTTTAAATTTTTAGAAAGGTTGGCTTATCGTTTTTTTCGTTATCAGATTATAAAGAAAACAAGCGCCAGAACGCGGTCAATTGGCTCCCATGACTCTGGTAACAGGACAGTAATCTTTTCATGAAATTTTTCATGACTATATATAGATATGGCTGTACCTCCCCGATGTCATGTTGCATTATCGATTCTTGCTCAAAAATTTTTTCTGGTTTATTCTCATATTAATTTACAAAAAATAATTTTTCTTAAAAAAGTTGGCAATATTCATTTAATTTCTTTACCTAGTTGGCAACACTTGCTAACATAAAAATAAAATGAAAACAAAATAAAATTTTTTTTTATTAAATTGAATCATCATGAATTTTTTTTTATTATTTTTATTTTTTAATATTAAAATTAAAAATAAAATAATTTTTTATTAAATAAAATTATAGAAACAAAATTCTTCTTCTTCTATTTACAAATAAAAATAAAATAAATTTTTTTTTTAATTTATCGTTTAAAAAAAAAATAGAAAAAAAGAATTTGAAAAGAAAAAAATCTTTTATTCTCTCACTTTTTTATCACAATTTCGTATGAAAAATTTCTTTAATTGCTAGAAACTGCTACGACTACCAGACCCTGAACCAGAGCCGGCCGAACCACTGCCACTATTGTGTAGGGCAGCCTGAGGCACTAAAATACGCGGCAAAGTAAGCGAACGTTTGGGGCCGCTATGTTTCGGTGCTTTCATAACGGCCAATGCCAATGAAACTTCGGAGTTTTGTTTGCGTTCTACAGTCAAACCATAGGTAAAGGTCTCGTTCGTCTTGACGGGGGTATTTTGTGTTGTGGCCGAGGGTGAGGCAGCAGCAGTTTTAAAATCATCATCCTCGCCGCCATTACAGGGGGCTAAAGGTCACGCATAAGACTGTGCCGTTTGATGTATAACATTCGGCGTATACATGTTGGGATTTAATACAGGATCAACTTTCTCCACCAGATTCTTTAATCTTCCCCTTAATTCCTCAAGGCTTTTGGATTTGGCTTTATTAATTCGCTTGTATTTCACATCCTTCGGTTTCGTTACGGAACGATGATTGGACATGACACGATTATAGTTTGTCATGGGATTTTTATTATTATGCATGGTGGTGGCCTTATTTTCATTACACTTTGAGTCTTCCTCTTCCTCTGCCTCAAGATCTGCTTCATCTCTGCTTGGCATTCGTTTGGGATCTTCCATGGATTTGGCATTTCTTTGCAATTGCGGCACTCTCATGCTTAAGGCTGTGAAGCCATCTTTCATAAGCTCTTCAGTATCTTTGGTTGAATCGTCGGGTGCTGTTATGGTTACGGTAGTGCAAGGCAGTGTACCATTACTCATGGGCGGCGGTGTCTCACCACTATCTAATTGACCTTCGGTGGAACTGGAACTTAAAGCCTTTTCCGACCGCTGTTTAAATTTGTCCCTCTTCTCGGCCACATCTGATGTGGGTTCAGGATCCTCTTCCACGGAGTATACAGTCTCTAGAATTTCGGGTCTTCGTAAAAAACAATTATTACGACGCACTGCTCCATACTTATTCAAACTGGTCTCTATGGCATCTGAGATAGAGCGTACAATGGTTATACCTTCGCCTGTATTAGCACCGGCATTGCCTCCCGCCGTAGTAGTGCCAGCGCCCGAACTCTTTCGCCGACTGCCAATCAATGTCATATTGGTGTCAGAGTCAATGTCTTCTAAAACCACGGCCGAATCGGAATCGTTAAGAGAATCCAATTCGGTGGTATAACTGGCATCGATAGCTTCCAGGCCATGATCTACCAGACGCGTTGACAACGTATCGATTATTTTCTGTTGGCGTTGTATGGTCATCTCACGATGTTGCAAAAGACTGGCAATTTGTTTTTGTTTGCGTTTGAGACGGGACTCCAGCAGCAGTAATTGAGAGGTCAAGGCATTCAATTGATCGCTTTTCTCCTTTTGATAGCGGTATTGTTGTTGGACCTAGAAGAAATAGAGCAATGAGCCAAGAGGCCTATTTATTCCAAGTACTTTTTAAAGATTTTCTATTTACCTGCATGGCATATGCCTTACGCCATTTCATTATATGCTCGGCTTGAAATCTAACCTTTGACCTCAGCTCCTCAATCATGGCACGTGCCGTATGTAAATCCTTGGGATCCTGATTCATCATATTCAAACGCACATTATTCGTATGCGATGATACAGGTACCGGTGGCGGCCATTGAAATTCTAAAGGCGGTTGTACCACCATATCTGTGGGCAATGAACCACGCGGTGCACCAGCACCTTTGGGTTTCGGTGTGGTGGGACCAGCCGATGATGATGTGGTGGGTTTGGGTAATGGTTGACTGGAGGGTTGTTTCTGTACACTGCAAGCCATTGTTATGGTTTTGGCAAATTGTGATGCTCTTGCTGCATACATTTAAAAGGCAGGCAGCCCAATAAGGGCAATTGGGACTCTGGGTTGATTATTATCGCTGATAGAGATTAACCAACAGATTTATTAACTGTTTGCCTAAAACGTTATTAAAGGGAGGCATTTAAAGGATGCAAAGCTAAAAGAGAGGGAAGAGAGAATGAAAAAATTGTGGTTAATATTGGAAAGAACTTAATTACACAAGGCTGCAGATTTTTTTTTTTCTTTGTTTAAGAAATTTACAGGGGTTCTAAGGCATAAAACCAAACTTTGGAATTTTTCCTTACACAGAAGATTGGCCACCTGAGAACGTTTTCCTTGTAAGTACTTATTTAAAAATTTCTTTGTAGCATTGTGTAATTCCATAAATATGATAATTATACGCCATTGCTGTAGCAATTTATCGTTGTCGTATGCTGTGCTGCTGCTGCTGCCGTTGTTTAATTCAATTCCGTTTGTGTTTAATTACAAAATTATTGAACAATTGCAAGCATTTAAGCGAAATGAATTTAATCTACTACGCTTGATTAATTTTATTAAGAAAATATGCAAATTAATAGAGGAATGCTTCAAAATATTTAACTAATGATGATTTGTTTATAATGATTTACACAATTGACGCACTGTGGTCCAAAACCCCAATCTAGTCGGACAAAAGTCATTTTTTAAAATATTTTAAAAGTAAATTTTTTGTATGGTAATAATATGTTGACAAGTGTCTAAAGTACATAACGGCATATTTTTTTTTCTTTAAACAGCTACACTACACATTGATATATTGCTTCAAATAAAGGGTGTTTTTTTATAGAGGTATAGAACTTTAAGTTGCAATAAAACAACGATGGATTATTCGATTGACATGCATTTTATTTATCCGAAAGATAATCTTGTGACATTACATTTTAAATATGATTTCTGGCATATGACCGCCACGGCTGGCGCGGATGTAGTCCAATCTGGACGTCCAATTTTCGATGACTTTTTCCAACATTTGTGGTCGTATATCGGCAATAATACGGCGAATGTTGTCTTCCAAATGGTCAAGCGTTTGTGGCTTTACCGCATAGACCAATGACTTTACATAGCCCCACAGAAAGTAGTCTAGCGGTGTTAAATCACAAGATCTTGGAGGCCAATTCACAGGTCCAAAACGTGAAATTAGGCGGTCACCAAATGTGTCTTTCAATAATTCTATTGTGGCACGAGCTGTGTGTCAAGTTGCGCCGTCTTGTTGAAACCACATCTCCTGGACATCATGGTTATTCAATTCAGGAATGAAAAAGTTAGTAATCATGGCTCCATACCGATCACCATTGACTGTAACGTTCTGGCCACCATCGTTTTTTAAAAAGTACCAATGATTCCACCAGCCCATAAAGCGCACCAAACAGTCAGTTTTTCTGCATGTAACGGTGTTTCCACATACACTTGAGGATTACCTTCATTCTAAATGCGGCAGTTTTGTTTGTTAACGTAGCCATTCAACCAGAAGTGCGCTTCATCGCTAAACAAAATTCGCTTATGAAAATCGGGAACAACGGTAATCTCGTTTTGGGCTCATTCGATGAATCTACGCCTTACTTGATGATCGTTTGGCTTCAAATCTTGCACGAGTTGGATTTTGTAAGCACGCAAACCAACATCCTTCCGTAAAATCTTCCATAAAGTGGATGGACACAGATCCAATTCATGTGCTCGATGGCGGATGGACTCATTCAGGTCTTCCTCAATGCTACACTCTACAGCAGCAATAGATTCTTCTGTACGCACCGTACAGCGTCTCTGGGGATGCGAGTTATCAATAAGAGTAAACGTGGTGCGAAAACGTTCCATGGTTAATCGAATTAACTGCTCTGATGGACGATTTTGTCGACGATAAAATGGACGTAGTGCGCGATACGTTTTCCGCACAGAACCATTATTTTCGAAATAAAATTGCACTATTTGCAAGCGTTGGTCATGTGTGAGTCTATTCATGATGAATTGCCAAACCAAACTGAGAATAAATCACTTGACAGCTGTTAAATCGGTCGCCATCTTGAAAAGTAATGCCAACTTAAAGTTCTATACCTCTATAAAAAACACCCTTTATAAAAAAGAAGTGTTTAATCATCTATCTGCTCAGAAATATGATAATTAAATACGCAATTACAAACACTTTTCAAAGACCTGCATGATCTTTTTTTGATTAAGCGTTTTTCAATCTTTATTATAAGTAGAATATAATAAAAAATAACGGAAATAATAGTCACATTTTAAACGTCTGGATGATTAATTTCCGATTGCTATACTATTTTTTATTGTATTTTATATCATTGGCACGAATCATTTTTGAGTCCTTTTTAATCGTGTAACTGACTAATAAGTTTTTGATCACCAAAAGTACTCTAAAGAGACTCAGCAAGGTGATTTTTCAAAAAACAATCTTCCAAATACTAGTTTTTAAATACAGTCAACCCTCCTATTACGCGGTACTCTCCGAACGTGGTTTCCATATAACGCGTAGCTGAAATTGCGACAGTCCTCCTATAACGCGGTACTCTCAGAAAGCGGTTTCCATACAACGCGCTACAAATTAGCCTGGTTTGTACGCTTAAATCCGGGTTTCTTATAGCATGGTTTCCATACAACACGGTACGCATTCACCGCGTTATAGAAGGGTTGATTGTATTTGAATGACACTTGAAATTGAAGTATCATCTTGAAAATATTATAAAAATTCTTTGAATACAAAATACCGTCTCTGTAGCAGCATACGAATTAATGCTGGGTTACTGATCACAAAATACAACCACCCACGTGTTGAAATAACATTCTTATCTAGTGTTAGTATGTGCACTAAGAGGGGCTGACTAAAGTCGCATCACTTATTTCCATCCAGCTGGAAACGTATGTATGTCTTGATGGCTCATTTATCTCAGAAAGAAAACAATATCGTGATCATAATAACCAGAACCTGGTATTAGGAATGCTTATAAAACCTACAATAAATAATCACTTGAGAAATAAAAGAAAATGGTAACCATATAAATACATAATGATAGTCGCCGTAGTCTAGTAGGTGTAGTGTGTTTGTTTATTAGACGTAAGGGCACGGTACAAACCCCAGCTCAGACATCTCCAAAAAAAAAAAAAACGTGATATAAGGAAACTTTTTCTTCGACAACTTCTTCTCAACATATTTCTGGCAAAAACTCTGAGAGTAAATTAGAATTGCCATGAACAGTTTCCCAAAAATCTTTCTACCGGAGTGGGTATTAAACTGTAGGCCCAACCATTCATGTATAAAAGTAACACACATAACATAAGTGCTGTGTGGGAACCTAGGTTGTAATCCTGACTGAAGGGTTGTAATGACCAAGCATGTATGTATGTAGAAATTATACAATCAATTTTCAATTGAAAAATAAAAGAGAATGATTACCATGTTCTCGACCTCCACTTTGCATAATAAAGCCAAAGTTCTTGAATGAGTTTTTTATTTATTTTTTTTTGTTTGTTTTGAAATAGTAGAGTAAAATTGTTCAGTTTTCAAGAAAAACAACTGAGGAATACACTACTTTCTTTAGTAACCAAGTGTTAAAAAATGCCAGACAACTACTCCCCAACATGCCTTATAAGTTTTAACATCTTAAACCCTATGTAAACGATCCTGTGTACACAGTAATATTTTTACAATAAAAATTCCTTAAAGAAAAAACATAAAAAAAATTAATTTCTTTATAAATTTGATTAAAATTCCACTTCTTTTCTCCGGTTTGTTTTTATGCGGCAAATATTTTTTCAATGCATAAAGATGCCTTTCAGTTTTTATTCACTTGGGCGTAAAAGGAATTTTTATTTATTTTCGACGAGTTACACATACAACACAGTGGTATATTGCTTTATAGTTGGCTTTGTATAGTCTGTACAAGTGATTGCCAGTTATATGTATGTATGAGAATAATAATAAAGAGAGAATTTGTTTGAGAGCTTTTTTAACCAGCTAAGAGAGATTCGTCGATATAAAGGCGAACATGATTTACATCGCCATGCTGTTATTGCTTACATTACACTCTGTGTTATTCATTTCTCTTCACTGATATCTAATTGATGCCTTAATGAGCGAACAGATATACAAAGTAACGATTATTGTCTACAAACATTAATCATCGTAGAATGAAGTCGTGAAATATATTCGTTTCTGCTTATGCCTTCAAGTGGTGTACTTAGACTGTCTCAACAATGTTAACGAACCTCTGTGAAACTGTTTTGCTTTTTGTAAACAAAATCAATCTTATCATGTGTACTTGTTGTTGTTGTTGTTGTTGTTCGAATAACAAATGTAAACAATAGAATATGAGTGTATGTTAATGCTGTTGAGTTAATTATGAATCATGGGATTTTTTTTTTCTACAGTCTTTTCTTTTGAAATTCTGTTAATATTTCGAAGTTCCTAAATAAACTTTTTTTTTTTTTGAAAATATTTTAATAAAACTGTGAAAAGTATTCTAAAAACATAGGAAAATTTAAATTCATTCCTTTGCTTAGTATTTTAATATTTATTGTAATCATGTGTTATTGTTTATGTTTTTTCCCATGCCTTTCATATGCTTTTCGTTGAGCAAAGGATATCCCTTTTACTCATAGAATATGTATGTATATGAGCATTTAAGTTTGTGTTTATTTTAGATTTTGTATTCCAACTTTGTTTCGTTTCCTTTAGTATTATTTTGCATTTTATTCAAGCACAATTTAGCCTGAAGATCTTTATGCACGACTGAATTTCCCGTATATATTTATTGTTGTTTTTACATATATTTTTTATCTGCCATTTGCTAAGACAAATTATTGTTATTGAATTATTGCTTTAAAATATTGAAATTGTGGTTTGTTTTAAGCTTTAAACGAAACTTAAGTGATGTTATGATTTAAAAATATTTCAGAAAAAGGTTTTAAGCAGCAAGTAAAAAGCAATAAAATATGAATTGGGTGATTTCTAGGTTATGTAACTGGAAGATAACTATCTTAGCTGACGTATTAACGGTGGAACTTTGCAAAGACTGAGGTATTGAGCTAATAAGGAACATATATTCTTCTACGACACTTCTTCTAGATGTTGTCAACCTACCAACAACATTTAACTAACAATTAAGGAAATATAGCATATTTTGAGGCTTAAACATTATACTCTCCCGAAGGGACTTAGCGCAGTACAATTTTTCTATATTTTCCTATCACATATACATATCATTGGGTTAATAATTAGACTTGAAATTATTACTAACAATTTTCCTCTAGGTTAACACATGCCTTTGGTTATGGATTTGTGAGTAAGAGAGAGAAAATAAGTTGAGAGAATTCTTGTCGCAGTCTGATCGACAACTAAATCAAAAAACACAAGAATACATACACATGTACATACGTACAATGAGAGCGACACATTGTTACGCTCTTTGTTTGTGTTTATTTTCCTTCTGTCTTCCTCCCTCTCATCTAGAAATGAATTTGATGAGAGCGGGTCGTAATGTTACGACCTGCCATACGAAATTTTACTTCTACATGATGCGTATTCTTTATATCCATATTCTTTGCTTAAACATTATACTCTCCCGAAGTCAATTCCATTTCAAATCAATAATTTTACTTTTATTTAAAGGAATTTCACTTCCCCTTTAAAAATTTAAGATCATTTAATAAAATAAAACCTTAAATATCTTTATTATTGTATTTTCTGTTTATTTTTAACCATTGAAATATGGCCCACACACCCCTACATGTGTTGAAATTCTATTTACAAGATTATTACCGTTATAAAACTATATTCTTGACCCTGCAGCACAAATTTTGCGCAGAACCAACAGGTTTCTTCATGAAATATTTGCGTTCAAATATTTATCGGCCAATAAAATTGTTGTTGTGCGTGTATGGCATAGACAATAACGGAATTTTATTATTACAGGCATAAATTTACATTTTGTATTGCATATACAACAGGCGTTTAAGAGCTCCGTAGAATAAGGGCTTAACAGGCAAATTTGTAGAAAAACTGTAAAAACAGTATAAATTCGTTTTGATAATTAAATAAAAGAAGGTAATGAAGGTAAATTGTAAGTATTTCCATATGTAGTTCTTTATATTAGAGGTTATGTATTCAGTGGTTTAAAACCGCTGGTCTTCTAATAGTGACATCTGTTAAATATTTTCCATTTAAAATGAAATTTATTTCGTGAAGAGTTTGCCGTTTATGAATACGAATCGTTTAGCAACTGAAGATTGGCATACCATTGACAACTTTCCACTTGAGCCCTTTTCCACTTAAACACAATTCGCATTGGTTTTAAATTATTGTTGTTCTCTCTCTCTCCCTCTCCCTCTCTCTTCTTACACATGCAAATCGTCTATAATGCGAACATGAAAATAACGACAGGCACGCAATATTCCCGTAATTTTATTGCGCCTCATTGTACGTGACAGCACCTATATTTGTAATTGCATGCATTGTATGCCTCTGGATTTGCCATTAAGAGTATATATTAAAGAGAGTGTGTTTTAATTTTTGAGTGTAAAAACTTTTATTATAATAAAGGGTTCTTTGAGTCAACCGTGTTCGGTCAAAAGGCCATTCACTCTATTTAGTATAGGCCCAAGTGATGTTATAATTATTAAAATAAAGTTTAGATTGTTACAAACTCATAGGGCATCTCTTCATCTTCCGTTTCGCTGAGTATACCCCACCACAGAAAGTTCATAACTTTTTGATTTATTTTCCAAAATTAAACGTCTTATTTTTACGCAAAAATATTCTTTTCAAACGTAAAACAACTCCTAAAAGTATGCAAATATTTGTTATTCCATAAATTTACTAGAAAAAATAACAAACGGTTTATATTACCGTTAACTTTACTAAACAGAAAGTATAACAAAAGCAAAAACTGAAAATCAATTCAAAAATTTCCATTGTTATGCTGTATTTACATAGAAATGTAATAGAAAAACAAAAAAATTTTAAAACTCCTGAAAGTATGTTTTAATTTTTTTTGAAAACCTAAAACTATGCTTCAAATATATAAAATATTGTTGACAAAAAATTTACCAAAATCAAATATTTATAAAACAAATAAAGTGATATGAAAAGAAAAGATTTGTTTAAATAAAATGTTAAACAATTAGAAACATAAATAAAAATGAATGCAACAATAACGCTTCTGCCACAAAGGGGTTTCCATTGTGCCGGTCTGGCAAGGCAGTTAGCTGTTAAATATATTTCATCTAAAATGTTACTTATACAGTGAAAGGCTTGCCATACGAATACAAATCTTCTGACAACCTAAAAACTACGTATTTAGTTAAAACTAGCAACCAAAGTGGTGATTTAAATACGACCACTATTTGAGTACTATGGAGTGATTGTGGTTATCATAATCGTTGTACTGTGCAAGGAATTGGTAAGAATTGATGCTATTATGGTCTAAAGTTGTCATTGGGCAGTATTTGTTCGATAGTTGCCATGAAAAAACCGTCGCTGTCAATTCACAACGCCCTAGGTCCTTGATAATCGACACTTCCTGCACTTCAAGATTATGAACTGAAACAAAATGGTGCCATAAGTCACATAACGCGACCAATAACGAAAGTATTGCACAGATTGCCAGACAGGCTAGTTGGGGTAGTCAATTTGCCACCAGTATTATGCCATTACAGGTCATTGCGTTGTGGGAAGACACGCGGAAAGACTGCAGCTCTCATCGAACGGGGAGTCGTCTTCTATAAGTTCAGTGGAATGTGCAATGTGTATCACAACGAGCCGCTATATATGCTCAAGTAAGCTTTGGTATCAAATCTACCACTCCAACCTAACCTAACTTATGCCATAAGGCTTCATTAGACCCTTTTTTGGGGGCCTACATAAAAAACAGTGTCTACGTTAATGCTTTAACGTTGGAGCATTTGAGAGCCAACATTCGTCAAGTTATCGCCGAGATAACGCCCAGAAATATGCGTAAAAGCCTGCTAAAATCAATCCAAAGGCGGTAAGTTCAATGACAGTATATTTCGAACAGAATAGTAAGATCCAAGCATTATAAGGAAATAAAAGTTTAACGAGTGTCTTATTTAACAGTACCATTTTAACCTCAAAATGTACAACCCTTTAGAACACATCAGCAATCCAAATGCATTCATATACACCAGCCTACACGCTGTAGTCAGTTACAATTATACTCTCTTTATTGTTGTTATAACACTTATTAAGGGAGTATATAGTAGAATACATTGTTGTTATATTAAACCATACGCATCATTTCATTCTTTCGTTGTTATTCGTTTGATGCCTGAAAAATCTCCGGCATTTTTTTAAATTATTTACCACACAAAAGCACTCTCACATGCACACTGCCTTATGCATACTCCCCATATTTGTTGAAATGTTTACTTTTGTTACAACAACACAATATTGAATTGTGCTTGGAGTTTACTACCATTGCATGTAAGTGTATGTATGTGTGAGTGTGTATTGTAGGCTTACATTGAGTACAGCTATAATTAAAGTTTAATAACAACAGAGACCAGAAAAAGGAAAAATTAATCAACAATGAAATATTGTCTCTCTCTCTCTCTCATTCTCTCATCTCCTACGCTCTAGCTTTCATTTCTCATTATCACTGCTGTATGCTATGCCTTGTTTGTGTATTTTTCTCTTCTTATTGTTGTAAAAGCCTGGGGGATATACATATAAACTAGGAGAGTAAGAAAAAATATACTCTTGGTCTTTAATTTTCAAATGTAAATATTGTCGTTATTAATATGTTTCTATGTGTTCCACATACATATACATATGCGTGTGTATTTATACTTGAGTATACATAAATACTTAGGCAAGAGTGTTACTATTTTAAGAGGCAATACATTGACTTCTATTTTAATTTTACTCTGCGTTTAATAGAACGCTTCTCTTGTTGATATTTTTAAACTGAAATCAAGAGATCGTCTTATTATATAATTTAAGGACGAGTATTAATGGGATAGTTAAGACCAATTCCAAATTGGTAGGATTGCCATCTGTCATTGTTAGAAACATCCGTATTCAAACTTCTCTTACAAAGACCCGAAAAATCCCAGAGGATATGTGTACTCCTCTCCACATATCCCACAAAAATCCGCATGAGGTCTGTCCCATATTATCGGCAGCGACATAGGTTCTCAATGTCCAGCAGGGACAATAGGTTTACTGAGCCTCAGCTGTGAACTAGTTCTACCACTCTTTCTACCACAGTTGTTTTTCGGTCTGTAGTGAAGGTTCTCTGAAATCGCCGTAGTCTAGTAGGTAGAGTGTTGACTTATTAGACTTGAGGCAACGGTTCAAACACCAGGTCAGATATCAAAACAAAATACGAAAAAATATTTCTTCGGCAACTTCCCCTCAGCAAATTTCTGGCAAAAACTCTGAGAGTAAATAAAATTGCCATGAAAAGTTTTTGAAAAAATTTGACGTTCGGAATCGACTTTAAACTGTACGTCCCGCCACTCTTATATAAAAAACTTAACACATAGAACATCAGTGGTGTGAAAAGCTAGGTCGTAATCCTGGCAAGCGTTGTAATGACCAATTACAAATTACGAGTTCAGATTCTGATGAGAGACCGCTCAAGGGCCCACATCCAGTAGCTACTCTTCTGTGAAAATTGGTGTAAGAGCCCGTAATGGCAGCTCGCAACCATTTCAAAGGTCCCACCTAATATGAGAATCCTCAACCCTGAGGTAAACTGAGTTTAGTGGTTCAATCCATAACTCCATTCATCACCAGAGAACAAAAGATTTTCCGACTATTGTAGTGAATGCTGGGATGCTGTTTTGCGATTTTCTCATGCCTCAGAACGCTTTGCCTATAAGTCAAGTGGAGTTAGGCAAACCAGAATATCAAGAGCAGTCTGAGGACAGTTTCTCTTTGTTCAGGTAGTACTAAAAGTGGCAATCTGCTGTCCCTTATTCAAAGTATTATTCAAGGAATTTGTACATTCATGATTTTGCCACTTTAATCCTCTACTCCAAATTAGCCATCGATAATAAGTGAAAGGGAATAAAAATTCAATTAACAGGCCACAGCAAAGAGTACCTGCTACTTAAGCCAACCCAATCAACCAACAAGTTCATCAAAATTTCAGGTCATAAATAATAAAACAGTTCAGCTCATAAACCAAGATGATGAAGAAGGCATCTTAAGAGACCAATAACCTGTGTTACTTGTGTTAAGTACGTTAACGTTTCCTCATAAGCTTTTAGTCGGAATAACTTGTCTTAACTCATTACGGTTAAGCTTTAATTGGAAGTTAATTTTTTCTTTAATTATTCATCACTCTCCACCTTAATGTTAATGTTACAACATGAGGCAAATTGAGTTTAACTTTTAGACGGGTTTCTTGCAAACAAAATAAAGGGTGTTTTTTATAGAGGTATAGAACTTTAAGTTGGCATTACTTTTCAAGATGGCGACCGATTTAACAGCTGTCAAGTGATTTATTCTCAGTTTGGTTTGGCAATTCATCATGAATAGACTCACGCCTGAACAACGCTTGCAAATAGTGCAATTTTATTTCGAAAATAATGGTTCTGTGCGGAAAACGTATCGCACACTACGTCCATTTTATCGTCGACAAAATCGTCCATCAGAGCAGTTAATTCGATTAACCATGGAACGTTTTCGCACCACGTTTACTCTTATTGATAACTCGCATCCCCAGAGACGCTGTACGGTGCGTACAGAAGAAGCTATTGCTGCTGTAGAGCGTAGCATTGAGGAAGACCCGAATGAGTCCATCCGCCATCGAGCACAGGAATTGGATCGTGTTTCCATCCACTTTATGGAAGATTTTGCGGAAGGAACTTGGTTTGCGTGCTTACAAAATCCAACTCGTGCAAGAATTGAAGCCAAACGATCATCAAGTAAGGCGTAGATTCGTCGAATGGGCCCAAAACGAGATTACCGTTGTTCCCGATTTTCATAAGCGAATTTTGTTTAGCGATGAAGCGCACTTCTGGTTGAATGGCTACGTCAACAAACAAAACTGCCGCATTTGGAGTGAAGGTAATCCTCAAGGTGTATGTGGAAACACCGTTACATCCAGAAAAACTGACTGTTTGGTGCGCTTTATGGGCTGGTGGAATCATTGGTCCGTACTTTTTCAAAAACGATGGTGGCCAGAACGTTACAGTCAATGGTGATCGCTATAGAGCCATGATTACAAACTTTTTCATTCCTGAATTGAATAACCATGATGTCCAGGAGATGTGGTTTCAACAAGACGGCGCAACATGTCACACAGCTCGTGCCACAATAGATTTATTGAAAGACACGTTTGGTCACCGCCTAATTTCACGTTTTGGACCTGTGAATTGGCCTCCAAGATCTTGTGATTTAACACCGCTAGACTACTTTCTGTGGGGCTATGTAAAGTCATTGGTCTATGCGGTAAAGCCACAAAAGCTTGACCATTTGGAAGACAACATTCGCCGTATTATTGCCGATATACGGCCACAAATGTTGGAAAAAGTCATCGAAAATTGGACGTCCAGATTGGACTACATCCGCGCCAGCCGTGGCGGTCCTATGCCAGAAATCATATTTAAAATGTAATGCCACAAGATTATCTTTCGGATAAATAAAATTCATGTCAATCGAATAATCCATCGTTGTTTTATTGCAACTTAAAGTTCTATACCTCTATAAAAAACACCCTTTAAAAACAAAAAATGAAAATACTGGAGAGGGAAAGGAAAGTAATGAGAACAAGAGAACTTATTTGTTTAGGTTTTCCTTACTTTTTCTCTTATTTAGACAAATTATAGGGATTTGTTAAGGTTTTAAGTGTTTGGTATTGCTTGGCGTATGATTAATATTATTTGGTTTGTTTATTAGGGCGTATGATTAACATTATTTACAATATAATGTTAAATTATTTTAGAAATTCTATGGACTGTGCTTTCTCTATTTCATGAGTTGGAAAACTTGCTTCAAATAATTGTTCTTCATATGAAAAGAAATGGGTTCGTAGTTAATTTTTTAGTTTACTTAGGTCAAAATCCTTTCTTTACCGAGAAAGATTAAATTGTAAAGTAATTTTGACAGGTGTTTGCTTTTGCGTTGTTTGTTTAATCAAATCATCAATTTTTTAAAACCTTTTTAGGTCCTTTTTTACAAAATTTATCTTTTCAACAGAATTTATTAAAAAAACAGTCAACTGCCATGCCAGGTAGGAGAGCAAATATTATTGCCATTAAAATTCTCTCATAAATCTCTCATATTGCCTTAAACAGTTTTATTAAGCTATGCTTTGTGGTGCCTTGGTTATCTAGTTGCTAGTGCGCCCGGAAGGGTTATGAGGATTATGCTTTATGGGAGCAAAATTTGGGCCGAAACACTGGATGTTAAGAAGCGGACGAACGCACTGGTATCGGTACAGAGAACGGATGCATTGCGTATCGCGTCGGCATATCGTACGGTATCCGCTCCAGCCGTAGTGGTGATAGCGTGTATTATCCCTGTGGATCTGCTGGCAGCGGAGCGGATGGAGATTTATAGGGCAAAAACGGCTGGAAGTCACATAACCGCTCATTTCAGGGAAAACACCATTTCAAAATGGCAACAACGATGGAACGAGGAAGATAGAGAAAGATTGGTCGGAAATTTGGAGAGGTAAATTACTACGTTACACAGATGCTATCGGGCCACGGCTATTTTAGGAAATATCTGCACAGAATGGGCAAGACCGCCTCTCCTTACTGTCTTTACGAGGAAGGGGAAGATAATTGATGACGCAGAGCACACCGTTTTCGAGTGTGCACGCTTGCAGAGCTATCGCTCTGCACTGACGTCGATAGTTGGGACGATCACGGCCGGTAACATTGTCGGGATTATGATCGCTAGCAGAGAAAATTGGACCTTAGTGGCGAATTACGTGGAGAGCATTCTAAGTCTGAAGAAGAGGGATCTTGAGGCTGCGGAACATGTGGGCACGCCGGAATAGATGAAACTGGCACACGTGCCAAGCGGAATTCGAGGCAGAGACCTGGACGAAAGGGATAGTGGAGACACTTAGATGTCTCTTCAACTTTCGACACGCAGTCCGAACGCGGATATGAACACGCAGTGGGCAATGGGCCAATGGGACTCCACTCCGAAGTAATACCACCGTAGTTCCGGAGTGGGCACAACAAGTCCACGAGACGAGGGGGGATTTAGTGGGTGAGGCCCCCACGACTTCCTCTATGGTGCGGTTAGGTACATTTACCCCTCCTCGGCGTGAAAAAAAAAATTTGGATGGGTTGTGGATTCGTTTCCCACAGTAGAGTCTATTCTGTTACACTAAGCCGTACCTATTGACTTTGATATTCGTCTCGTTATAACTGTAATTAATAAATAAATAATTAAGTAAGCTAGGCTTTAAAGTATTGCTTAAATACCAAGCACCCAAATAAATAAAAAATTAAATCTGCTTTCATAATCCCCCTTAGCTTTTCCATTTTGAAAAATTTTAAAACTTTTCTACTGCCTACTTTCTTTAGGCATTTCTACATATAAAAAGCAAAAAGTTTTGCGGTTTCAATTTCAAACAGCATGAGAAAAACTAATCATAGTTGAGGTTCATGTTGTTTAGTGTTGCATTTGTGACAAGAGCCAAAGGAAACGAGTGACAAAAAGTTTGCAAACAGAAGGCTTTTTGCGATTTAAAGCAACTAAAAAATTAAAAAATCTTGTTTATGTGAAGTAAATTCTATGGAGATTGTCTTTAAAAGCAATACTGAAGACCACAATTTCATTTAAAATATATTTCGACATACAAAATTGTCAAAGAAATGAAAACTTTAATAAAATTTTACAAACAATTTCAGGTAACCATGGTTTCTGTAAAGATTTAAAGCAATAAAACAGGTTTGTATGAATTTGTTGAACACATTTCATGATTTATGATACCATATTTCAAAAATCCTTTCACAAATGCTTTCAAATGACCCTGAAAAGAATCGTTTTTCCCCAAAAAGGAAAACTATTTCAAGTTCAATTTATTTCCGTTTTCTTTACATTCGCTCCGATTTTTTTTCCATCAGCTAAACAACACACGTTTTTATTTCTGCTCCCATTTTACCAAAATTTCAACATTCTTGTCATGTCGTCTATAAATTGTGTTTACGCTAGCAAAGCAATTTATTGGTAAAAAAAAAAATATTTTTTAAACACCGGATTTTTTCTATTAAATTGTTACAGACGTAAACGAAATTATTAATTTAAAACCTAATGAAGCGTATGATTAATATTTATTATAGGTTTACTTAGGCGTATGATTGTTTTTAAATCATCAATTGGAAAAATTTCATTTAATTTTGGTTTTATTTTTCCTTATTTGTACAGAAAATATACTGTTAGGTAACAATATGATTAATTATTGTAAAGAAAATACTTACCCAAGAGCGAAAAAATTTCAGTTGTATATTCCTTAGGGTTTTACTTGCAACAGCATTTGTTATATAACCTGCAATGGCAAGAATAAATAGTAATTAAGCATAAAGGAAATCGAATTATAAATACTTTTTTTTTTTTCTTTTAAATTTGAAATAGAAATCAAATTTCTCTGAAAAAATATTCCATTTTCTTGTAAATATTTCCGTAAATTCTTAAAATGCACTTTAAACATTTAAAAATACAGTTATTTTCAATTTACTCTTAATTTATATGCCTACTCTCTTATATAATAACTTTCTCTTTGATATTACATGCTCAAGGGCATTATAAAGGGTGTTTTTTATAGAGGTATAGAACTTTAAGTTGCAATAAAACAACGATGGATTATTCGATTGACATGAATTTTATTTATCCGAAAGATAATCTTGTGGCATTACATTTTAAATATGATTTCTGGCATATGACCGCCACGGCTGGCGCGGATGTAGTCCAATCTGGACGTCCAATTTTCGATGACTTTTTCCAACATTTGTGGCCGTATATCGGCAATAATACGGCGAATGTTGTCTTCCAAATGGTCAAGCGTTTGTGGCTTTACCGCATAGACCAATGACTTTACATAGCCCCACAGAAAGTAGTCTAGCGGTGTTAAATCACAAGATCTTGGAGGCCAATTCACAGGTCCAAAACGTGAAATTAGGCGGTCGCCAAACGTGTCTTTCAATAAATCTATTGTGGAACGAGCTGTGTGACATGTTGCGCCGTCTTGTTGAAACCACATCTCCTGGACATCATGGTTATTCAATTCAGGAATGAAAAAGTTAATAATCATGGCTCTATACCGATCACCATTGACTGTAACGTTCTGGCCACCGTCGTTTTTGAAAAAGTACGGACCAATGATTCCACCAGCCCATAAAGCGCACCAAACAGTCAGTTTTTCTGGATGTAACGGTGTTTCCACATACACCTTGAGGATTACCTTCACTCCAAATGCGGCAGTTTTGTTTGTTGACGTAGCCATTCAACCAGAAGTGCGCTTCATCGCTAAACAAAATTCGCTTATGAAAATCGGGAACAACGGTAATCTCGTTTTGGGCCCATTCGACGAATCTACGCCTTACTTGATGATCGTTTGGCTTCAATTCTTGCACGAGTTGGATTTTGTAAGCACGCAAACCAAGTTCCTTCCGCAAAATCTTCCATAAAGTGGATGGAAACACGATCCAATTCCTGTGCTCGATGGCGGATGGACTCATTCGGGTCTTCCTCAATGCTACGCTCTACAGCAGCAATAGCTTCTTCTGTACGCACCGTACAGCGTCTCTGGGGATGCGAGTTATCAATAAGAGTAAACGTGGTGCGAAAACGTTCCATGGTTAATCGGATTAACTGCTCTGATGGACGATTTTGTCGACGATAAAATGGACGTAGTGCGCGATACGTTTTCCGCACAGAACCATTATTTTCGAAATAAAATTGCACTATTTGCAAGCGTTGTTCAGGCGTGAGTCTATTCATGATGAATTGCCAAACCAAACTGAGAATAAATCACTTGACAGCTGTTAAATCGGTCGCCATCTTGAAAAGTAATGCCAATTTAAATTTCTATACCTCTATAAAAAACACCCTTTAGAACGTAAACAAATTCAAATTTCTCTTAGTTTCCCATAGTGCTCTTCTATACATATTGTTACGTTTTTACCTTTCAAAAACGTATAAGACATAAGCGCGTAAAATGCAAATAAAATAAAAATAAATTTGTGTTTAGTTTAAATTAAATTTTTTTATTGTTCGAACAATTCTGTGTGCCACTGTTCACAACTTGATGTAACAACAACAATTGATTTTCTTTGTTATTCCCCTGTGTATATCCCCTTGCATAAACAATAACAATTACTAGACAATTATTTGACAGATCTTTGTAACGGAGACCTTCAAACGCACCGCGTCTTCCCACAAGACTGACTAAACTTCTCTAACTCACTCGCCTACTTAGCCTTGCCTTTTATATGGCAAAGTAAGTAGTCCGATGAATATTCTTGAAGGTGAATGTGCATGGCTTTGCCTTCTCGAGATCTCTATAAATGTATATATCGTTGTTTCATTATTATTGTTTGTATATTTTATTTACATTTACTCTCGTAGTGTTTGTTGTTGTATTTTTGTTTACTCGTTTACCATTTTTTATGCTGGTAATTGTTGTTGTTATATAAAGCAGTACGATAATTTGTAAACAGGTTTTTTTACTGCATTGTTTTGTTTTTGTAACTTTTGTTTATATTTTTAATGTTACGCAATGTAAAAACATATGTTTGTTTTCTCTTATATTCTTTATTACTCTCTTAGGTATTATTAATCTCTTTGATATAAGTTCCTTAAGGGTAAACACATTTATTTGTAATCATTAAATAGCAAGGAATTGTTTTTCTTTTCTAAACTAAAGAAAGAGAGACATTAACGAACATGCTTGAAGAATTTTCTCTTCCTTGTAAGGCCTTAACTGTACATACTATGTACGTATTGCACTGTCTCTGCTCTGGACAGAACTTCCCTAAGGGCATTTATAAACAAGTAAACAAATCTCTTTTAATGCATTAGATTGCAATTGTGATTGGTGTTCTCTCAAAGAGAAAAAAAAAATAAAAAAAACTTATGTGAACAAACAAGCAACACAAGTTTAATTAACGACGATTTGGTTTTCACTATGAAAGCTGACACCCACAATTTCTTTTCTATACACACTTCCTGCTCTATTTGTTTCGGTTGTTGTAAATAACTTCGTGCCCTTTTGCCATTTTGTAACAAAAAAGATTTAATCTCACAAAAAAAAAAACCGGGAGAATTAAAAGCATAATTTCCCAATTAAAAAAAGCTTTCGTATAAACACACACAGTCAATCAAACATTTAATTAAAAAGTGTTATTATTTTAAAGGGATAAGTATCGTCTGTTATTCTCTCTTCAGTAAGATCTTACACAAGCAATACAAATCACTGTTAAACATTTTTTTATTCACATAATGTAAACACAGAATCTGTAATTAACATGCTGTAACGAAATACGTAAGCAAACAACACACCACAAATTTAATTACCGAGTTCTTAGTTTTTATGTAAAAACTTCGTACAGCGCCAGCCACCCATCCGCATTCTTTTCTCAATATTTCTTTTTGTTGTTGTTGTAAATCATATCATAACATTTTGCCATTTGAAATGTAAATACTCTTTCCTTCTTGTTGTACCAAAAGAAATATGTGTCGCATCATTGCAGTAAAATTTCCCGCAAAACAACAAAAACACACAAAAACAAAAAAACAAAAAGAGCGTCGGAGTCAAGCAATAAAAAATGTGCGTTTACTTAACAGGGGTGAGCCATAGTAACTGCAACAGTTATTGTTGTTTTTTTTTCTTACCGCTGTTGTGTGTGCTCTCTTTAGGGATTTTTTAAAGATTTGCAGAGATAACACCTGCACGCATAACAATAAATCAGTATGAATTGTAATCCCACACGGGTGGTGGTGGTTTTGGGTGTTTAAAGAAAATAAAAGAAGCATAAAAATGCAATTTTTTTGAAGAGAGTAAGAAAAGTGCTAGAAAGTTGATTTATTAATAATAAAATGTTATTAAAAGTGTTATAAAATGTATACGGATGAGCATTTTCTTAAAAAATTAAAAATAAAAGTGTTCAAAGAGCCGTAAATTAAAGAAATTAAAGCGTGTGAAAAAGTGTTCCATAGTGAAAACAAAATGGTGATTTTGATAATAGGGGCTTTTGTTAAGCAAAATAGGGGTTTTTGTTAGGCAAAATATGCAATTCTAAAGTGATTTAATTAGCAATTTGTTGAACATTTAAGAAATTTTGTAATAAAACCTTTGATTTACATTTGTTTAGGTACTTACTTTAATCGAAATTAAAATTCTGCAGCAATTCTAATGCGAATTTCACATGAAATATATTCTGTTGTAAAGTTTTTCTGTATGTAATTTTAATTTACCTCAGGGTATAGTGTTTTTTGTTATATTTTCCTTATTTTCTTATTTCTTATCTTACCAACAACCGCTATAACAAAGAACGTGTAAATGTGTTAAAAAAGAGACTGTTTTAACAACAACAAATCAAATAAAAGCATCAACATAGAAACGTAAACGAAAACACACAACACACACATAGTTTTCTTCCACAGTCAGTTTACAGTTTGCAACAAAACAAAAACAAATTCTTAAAAGCAGCATACGCTGCAAACAGCACGTTTAAAAATATTTAAACGAACTTGCATACATATCTACATATGCATGTGTGTGTGCATGCATTCGCATGGAAACATCAACAAACTTCCACATGCGGTAAACTTGGCCTCAAAATCACAATAAAAACAAACAAACAAACAAAAAAAAATGAAAAGAAAAATAAAAGCAATTAAAAGCAACAAAAAAAAACTCGTTAAAAATATTGCCTGTATTTTAAATTGATATTGTTACTGTTGTTGTTTTTTATAGCAAAGCTATAATTGTTAAATGTTGCGCAATCATCGTTTATGCACATCATGTTGGTGTTTATTTTTGTCATAAACCCAGTTTCATATATGAAGCACGCACATATACATAAACATTTAAATGTGTGCCTCTGTAGAAAAAAAAAATAAAATGAGAACGACTTTCCGTTTGTTTTATTAATAGGCCTGTTTCAACTCTTCCCATTTGTTTTGTCACTCTCTGCCGCTCTTCACTACAGGCTATACACGGTATATGTATGTTTGTTTATTAATGTTGTTTATTTATGTTCAGGCACACTGGTTGCTTGCAAGTTGCAACAATTTTTTTTCTTTTCTCTCTCTCTCTCTCTCTCTCATCATATGTAGATGGTTTGTTTGCTAATACTGTTCTTGCAATGTGCTAAAGTTGTTGTTGTTGTTATTGCTTATGTCCAGTGCTATTTTAACTGTCTATTTCTGGTTTTATGATCACAACAGCATATTCAAACATAATTTGACCTTAATAGAGAACAACAGAGACAGAGGCACACACACACAGTTGCATTCATATTTACTGTACATATTTATAAGCATACTTAGTAACCTGAAATTAAACAACAATCTACTGACCAACAATAAGAAGACGAAAAAGCCAAGCAATAACAATGCTAAAAGCCCGGCAAGCAAATGACAACATCTGTTGTCTGAGATTATGTTACAAAAAATATTCCGTTTCTGGTTTATTTTCAAAAAGATGGTGAATCTTGTTGTTGGACCAAAAGAAGGATTATTTTTTTATTGTTTTGTGTTTATTTTTATTAACAAAAAATCTTAAAAAAATAAATTAAATATAATACACAGTCTAGTGAACCACGCAACACCAATTCCACACATAGAATATAAAAAAAAAGCAAAAACAAAAACCCGTACCAAACCAAAACAATGGTTTTGTAATCTCAATCTCAAGAGCTAAAAAACCGGTTCCCATGTTACTCTCTTCCCATAGACACATTTGTTTACATTTAATAGCAGTGTTGTAAAGTGGGCAACAAAACCCACCGTTTTTATTATGAAAAAACGTTAAAAAATGTTAAAATTATTTGAATAGAAAAAAAAAAGAATAAAATTTAGTTTGTAAGATTTTCTTTGACAAAATATTTGTTGTTTAAATTAAGCCATATATGTATGTACTACGGGAATGCCTTACCCGCCTATATCCCCTTGCCTAACCATCTAAAGCTTTTAATGAAGTCACTTAAACTCTTCAAATCGTTGTAGTCCAGCAGGTAGTTTGTTGACTTATTGGATATGAAGCCTAGGTTCAAGCCCCGGGTCAGACATCTCTAAGAAAATGAAATACGAAAAAATTTTTCTTTAGCGACTTTCAGCAGATTTATGGCGAACACTCTGAATGTAAATAAAAATTCCCTGAAAAGTTTCTTAAACATTTGTCGTTCGAAGTAGACTTAAAACTGTAGGTCCCATCATTAATGTAAAAAAATAACACACACACACAGTGAGAAGCTAGTTCGTAATCCTAACTGAGGGGTTGTAATGCCCAATTATGTATGTACTTAAATTCTTGATCTTCATTTTAAAAAAATCAGTGGTATTGTTTGAATTGTAGAAGCCGAGGCACCTTCCTTTTTGATTTCAATTCTAGTTGTTTATTTCTGTCTCTTTCTTTTTGACCTATTGAATTCTATACTGTTCTCGCGTTAAATACAGATTATGCAGGAAACTTATGGCGAAAGCAACAGTGTAAATAAAAAAATTGGCTTTTAGAAAACCTCATAGTTTATTAGGAATTCTAGGTCGATTTAAAATAGTATATTTAGAAGCAGAAATATTAGTTTCTTTGCTATTATGCTTTCTTATTATTATGAAAGTGTTATAAGCGATTTATTATGAAATTAAAATTAAAAATATCAAAGTAAAAAAGTATTTAAAGTGAAATAAAGCTTGCGATAGAAAATATAACAAAAATGATAAATCAAAGTGGTGTTTAAGAATTTCATGCTGCTTCACAACAACATACTAGCAATTGAAGGTAAGTCTTTCTATATTTTATCATAGTAATTAAAAATATTAAATATTAACCAATAAGCAAGCAATATTTCGTTATAATTTCGAAGTTTTTAAATGTTGTTGGCAAAATTATCAATAAATCAATATTTTTTTTATTAAAATCATCAATGATGAAATCAATGATACGGTTGACCACAAAATATTATTGAAGAAGCTACAGACCCTCTTTCATTTTTCTAACTCAGCTTGTAATCTCATACGTTCTTATCTTGTGAACAGATCACAACGAGTTTATCTAAACGGCAAGATCTCGAATTCGCTAAGCGTTGGAAGAGGTATTCCTCAGGGATCAATCTTAGGGCCTCTCTTGTTCTGTATATACATTAACGACCTGCCTGATGTTTTGGATAATTGTAGCGTACATATGTACGCTGATGACGTTCAGCTCTATAGAAGCACGCGTATAGAGGATATCCAACTATGTATAGACACCATCAACTGTGATTTACGAAAAATTGATAGCTGGGCTAGGGCCAACGGACTTTGTATAAATCCCTCTAAATCTAAATGTTTATTGCTCTCCAGGACTAAGAGAGCATTAGTTGTGCCGGATATTATTATCAGGGGGAATAAAATTGACTTTGTTGAATCAGCATCCAATCTGGGTGTTATCTTTAATGGTCGGCTAACGTGGTCTAACCACATTAACGTCATCGTTGGTAAAGTTTATGGTATGTTTAGGAACTTGTGGGCTGTTATAGATTCGACTCCCTTTGCCATACGTATGCAACTGGCTAAAACGTATTTGATTCCTCTCCTTTTATACGGATCTGAAATTTTCGCGAACTGTGATACTGATGATAAGCGGAAACTCAACCTGGCTTATAATAATATAGCCAGATATGTTTTTATTAGGAGACGTCGAGACCATATATCACAATTTTCATACCGGATATTCGGAGTTAATTTTGATAACCTATTGAATATAAAATGCCTTATTCTCCTCCATAAGATTATTACTCTAAAACAGCCAATATACTTATTTAGTAGGATTACATTTGCTAGATCCAACCGCGGTATGAAGATTATCCAACACAGACATAGGACTCTTTTGTCACAACGCCAGTTTTTTATATATACCATCAGTCTTTGGAATACTTTACCTAATTATATTTAGAATATAGGCAATGCAGTTAAGTTCAAAAAGGAGTTATACAAGTAGTTTTTAGCATATCTTGATTTTTTTTTTTTTTTTTTGTGAATTTTTTCTCTCTATTTCTATTAATGATTGTTTTTAATTTTTCATTTTTTTACTTAATATATCTTTAAATTTCATTGTATCTTAGTATATGAATATATTTTTACTTTGTTTGTATATTTCTTTATATTTGTATATATTGTTCTTTGTAGTTTTCCTAATTTATTTTTTACACATATTCATTTTTTATCCTTTTTTGTATCGATTGCTATTTCCCGTGGTTTTAACACGTTCTTATTCATTTTTATTTCTACATTATTTCAAACATTTCATTACATATATAATCAATGATTTGTTATTATTTTCTTTCTTTGATGTACTCCCATAGCACTTTCATTTATAAGATTATTATCTTGTTGTGCTATGACTAATAACAAATAAATAAATAAATAAAAATAAATAAAATATCTTAAGGACTTATAAAAACACGTGTACACGACATGTCAAAAACATATACTTGACGTAATTTAAAAGCTACTAAATGCTTTCATTCCTAAAAAAATTAAAAAAAATTATCTTAAATTTATTTAATATTTTAACACAAAAAAGTCGGAACTTTTATTATTTGAGCCTTTAACATTGCGAAAAAAAAAACGTTGCTATTCATATTAAGAGCAGTAAGTTGACCACACTACTGTTTACATTTTATTTTTATTTCTTTTCTCTCTCTAAGCATAAATTGTCTCTCATTGAAGTTTACTATTTATGTCTCTTATTTACTACTTGATTGTTTTTGCAAAGCCATAAAAGAAAAACAAAAACAAAACCTTAAGCAGAGGTAACAGAAGGTCAGCTTTTAATACTTAAAGCAATAACAACAACATCTCAAAAGGGGGAATACATAGTAAGAAATTGTGGGAGAACAAATCATTAGGTGAAAACAAAAACAACAACAACAACAACAACAAAATATCAATTCATTGTTACCTATACAAGGCTTCAGTTTTAGGCACATTCAAACATGATCTTTAATGATTATAACAAAAAACAAAAACAATGCAATTCAAAAGGAGATAAAAATAATAACAAATATACAAACAATGTAAGCGAGATAGCCCAAGATGATATGAAAGCGGAGAATTGTTTTTTCTTGTGTTGTTGCTTTTTGAGTTGTATTTTTTATACATTTAATGTTGCTGTTAATGATGACAACATGTGTGTAAACATTTAACGGTATTAAGTAGTCTGCTTAGAAAACTGGTATTAAAAATAATAACAACTATGTATGTGTGTATGAGTACATACAATGCATGCATGTGGGTATACTAGCATTAATTGTAGTTTTTGTTGTTGCTGTGTTTTTTTTTTGTATGTTAATAGTGTTTATGTTCTCAATTAAAACATGTCCAAGCTTGTTTTTTTTTGTTGTAGTTTTTTTCTCTCTTTGATTTTTAATGGTTTTATAACGGTTGTTGTTGTTGTTTAATTTTTCTTAATGGCTGCAGCATATGTATATTGTTTTTGTAAATTGAAGTGTATGTCAGGGTGTCATGTACATATGAAACCATTTTTTTCGTCTTCTTTGCCATACATTTTCTAATAAAACCGGGTGACAATTGCAATATTTATTTACAATGTTTTTTGTAGTTGTATTTGTTATTCTACTTTGTGAAGAGCATAATTTTGTATTGTTTTTGGTTTGCTTGAAATTTTTTTTTTTAATTTTTAAAGTGATAACAATTAGGCGGGTATTATTTTGAACACTCAGTCTTTCTCTCTCTCTCTCTCTCGCTCCCTCTATTTGCAAATCCCAATGTAGTACATATGTGATGAGTTTTTTCTTCCCCATTAGGGAGGTGATAAAACAACTTTAATTGGTTTAATGAGTGGAGAAATTCCTTTAAAATTTAATTTACACAGGAGAACAGAATTTTTGTTTGCATAACAATAACATAACATTTCCTTACATAACAAGCATTGACATTTGACGCTTGGCAATGGAAAAAACTCTTCTTATTTGTAAAGAAATTTAAATTCTTTTAATAAACATTTTGTACACCCTAATTTTCTTGGTATTAAATTTTGTTTTGACATTTTTGATAACCTTTTGAAAAACCAAAATAAAAAAATCCAAAAGTTCTGAATTCTTTTGACAATGTAGGTATCACTTTGAATTTAATTTCCAAGTAGTATAGAGGACGGCAACAGGGCTTAAATGGCGTCTCTTATCTTTACGGCTTTACTCGTATTTGTAATCATAACACAGGTAAAGTGAACAAATTTCTAAAATAATTTCTTTAAAACTCATTAGCATTTGCAATTTGTTACCTCCCCCCCCCCCACCTTCAGTTATATCTTAAACACTTGGCTGCTGCTAATCAACACTCACCAATGACTGAGACTGCCAATGAAGAAGATTTTCTCCATCAAGGTCATATGGAATTTATAAAACATTATGCCCAACGCTCTATAAATGTCTCACGTGCCATACTTCATGACCGTTCAGTAGTTAACAACCGTGGTGAGGAAGTGGAGAAATTTAAAAAGAATCTAAGCAATCTAATCATAGCCTACGAAGCAGTTAAAAATCCTGATGATTATAGTCAAATAGTTGAAGATTTTGGCAAATTAACAGATTTTCATACTGAAATGCCGTTGGAGAAACAAACGACAGATACGCAGTTTATTGTGAACGTTTTAAAGAAATACGAGGGCGATAAAATAACGGCAGAGATTAAGGAGAAAATGTCTGAATTTATGGCCAGATTTATGGAGGCTTTAATGGGTTAAAGAACGAAACAAAAAAACAAAAAAAGATTTTTAATTATAAAAATAAAATAAAGTTTAAGCAGATTTAAAAACGTATTCCGCGTGACTTTGTTTTGAAAAAACTCTTCTAAGATATTGTCGGAATTTTTTATTACTCTGAAAGACCTATTGTTCTCATTACGCGGGGAATAGAACATCGTACAAATGGCCGTCTCAGCTTCTCTAGGCGGATCACATCCGAAATCTTCATTTTCCATAAATCAGGTAGGATTTGATTAGTTTTTTGGTTTATCTTGGCTTTGGAAACCGCTGCGGTTTATGTCAAATTCGCATAGGCTTGCGACTTAAGAAAACTCCACGGGATTAAGTCTAACGGGGTCATATTGATTGGTCTTGTCGATCAATTCATATATTTCATATTTTACTTATTTTTCTGCAATTCTCTCTCACCATAGCTCATGTTCATGCTTTAATGCATTGTACATATATGTAAACTTAGCATCAAAAGTCTGTTTATACAGTCAAAGAAAAAAATCTATATGCTGTGGTGTTTCTTATATCAAATTGAGGCTGTTTAAGGCATTTACAACTAAGAATGTTTGAAGACGAAACCGAATATAAAAAATTTAACCTAGAAATGTTAGAAAAAAAAACAAAAACAAAAATAGTGGTGTACTTAGACTTATTTGTGTGACTGTATGTTTAGAATTCTAACTTTCGAGTAAGTGATGAACGCCAATTGTTGTGAAACAATGAAAACTATCCTTAAACGTGATCCTTTACACGTGATGGATATACTTCATGAAAGCCTTATGCTCACAATTCCTTACTATTTACTTCCTACACATCAGCCCAGAACGCTTGACAAAAAAATTTCGTTCAAATAACCTCTCGAAAATTTTGTTGCTGATGAGCTGACCATGGCCGATACGGAACTGGCAAACTACGACATACTACAGGTCATAGTTATTCATTTTCTCTCCGTTAATTTGAATATTATTCACACATTTTACAAGGAGATTCAATCCCGCACAATGCAGGAGCCTATGTGCATAAAAAGGGGACCGACCCACTTCTATCTTTCAATCACATGGCCATCCATCTCACAACAGCGATTCCAACGGCTCACTGTACATTTGGTAGGCATTCTGGCAAATGAAACAGCCGTTGTCTAGTAGGTAGTGTGTTCGCTTATTAGAGGTGAAGCCACGCTTCAAACCCCAGTTCAGGCATCAAAACGAAAATATGAGAGAATATTTCTTCGGCGGCTTTCTTTCAGCAGATTTGTAGCTAAAACCCCGAGGGTAAATAAAATTGCCATGAGAAGTTTTTCAAAAAATCTGTCGTTCGGAGTCGACATTAGACTGTAGGTCCTCTCTACTCATGTATAAAATTAACATACGCAACATAAGAGGAGTGAGAAGCTAGGTCGTAATCCTTACTGAAGGATTGTAATGACCAATTATGTATGGCTTCTGCAGAAGCTTTATAGGCCTGAGGAGGATGTGTAAACCACTTTTTACCTCATGTGTCAGTGACCTGAACTTATCATAAAAAGCCGAACTTTTTTGATAACTCACTTTCTCTTATCCTTGATTCAGCTTTAAAAATATCAAGATTGCTGCAATTGCAAGAATTTTTTTGAATTCATATTGGTTTGTTCCTCTGGGAAATGTTTGATAATCGAGCTGAATATTGATTGTGGCATTACAATGGACCTAGAGTCCTCACGCCATCAGTCTCTAACGCTTAAAACCATAATCAGTTTCAGTTTAACGAATCCAAACATATTATTTACAGTGTGCAGCTGTTTTATGAGTTTATAGGACGGTGTTGTGTTGCACAATCATTTTGTAGCCACCAGCCGACAGTGCACGATGTGGATGTGATATTTGGGAAACGTGAGTAATTTTTATGTGTGCACACTTACACAGAGATAAGATGGATGTATGCGGAATTTGAATTTGCTTAGAAAGCAAATTTCCCTTTATCATCAGGGAAATCTTCAAGATTTAGAAAAAAACATGGGTTTTTTATTTTAAATTTTTAGTTTTGTGCGTAGCGCAGATAACCTCAGTAACCCTGGTTTTAATTCTTTGGTTTTTAAACAGTTTTTTGTGTATAAAAGGCCTGTATATTCTAAACAAAAAATTAAATCTCTTGCTGAAGCGCTCGGTAAAGCAATCAAAAATTATTTTTCTATTAAAGAAATGTTTCAAAAAAATATTTTCAAAATACTGATATTGTGCATGGCACTACCACAGGTGAGATGAAAAATATTTTCTAAGAAATTTAAGTTCAAAGTAAAAAAATTTTTTTTCAGTTACTACTTGGATCCTTTCACCACGAAAGATGTCGTTTACCAACCAATTACACGCTAAGGCAACCAAGTGAAGATGATAAGAAACTGTCAGCCGTATTCCAATTGGAGAAATCTATTGTAGATGCCAGAGCCAATTTAGATTTTCTTATGGAGTTAAAATTAAAAAATAACTTGGAGGCTGTACTCAAAGAACTGCAAACAATGAACAATACAGAGTCTGCTGTGCAACGCCTTCAGAGTAAAATGTTGAATTATGAAAAGGAGTACAAGCCATGCACAAATTTTATGCAACACAAGGCGCACTTGTACTCCGAAATAATGTGGTATTTTCCACTAGAATTATCGGAGTATGTGGGCAATGACCTAAAGTTGATAGTAAATGTTATGAACAAATTTGATGTCTATAACTTTATAAGCTTTTTCCAACAAGAGACTGTTGACTATGTTAAGATATTTGAAGAAAAATTCCAGGAACTTAAAGAATCAATTAAAAGAGAAAATGAAGAGTTTAGTAATAAACTTAACAAGTGGTTTAGGAACGTGTACAATACGGAAAATGATTTATTTGATAAAGCCCAGCATATAGACGATTTGATTCATAAGAAGAAATTTTTCCTTGTAAATGTTAGGAACAATTATTTCTCACTTTAATAAAATTAATTTTTTTTATTTAAAAAATACGATTAAATTGTAGAATTTAAATAAAAAAAATATCATTATTACCAGAGACATATTTACGAGTACTTATACACTTACTTGGTCATTACAACACTTTGGTCAGGATTACAATACCCATGTTATAAGTGTTATTTTTATACACGAGTGGTGGGACCTACAGTTTAAAGTCGACTCCGAACGACAGATTTTTGAGAAACTCTTCATGGCAATTTTCCATTTACTCTCAGGGAGTTTTTGGCAGAAATCTGCTGAGAGGAAGTCGCCGAAGAAATTTTTTTTCATATTTCGTTTTGATGTTTGACATGGGATTTAAACCGAGGCCTTCTGTCTAAGAAGCCAACGTACTGCAAACACCATTGTCAGAGTGCTTCAAGCAATCCATATCGTCGTTAGTGATCGGTTTTGCCATTTTCTGCACACGGTTGCAAGGCCTGTTTACAGACTACAAGACGCCAGCCTATACATGATGCATGGAAAAGGTTAGATAATGGGCGAGCAATTTTCTATAAGCATTGGTTAAGGTGTACCATCTGAACCCAACAGGCTTATTTATGTTGAGATTCGTAAGAAATTTTTTAGGCTGGGTTAGGTTAGAGGACGTGTACCCGGAGGTCGAATTGGCTCATTGTACAACGTCCTAGTTTCTCACACCACTTATGTTGTGTGTATGTGTTAATTTTAAACATGAGCGGCGGGACCTATAGTTTAAAGTCGACTCCGAACGACAGATTTTTGAGAAACTTTTCATGGCAATTTTCCATTTACTCTCAGGGAGTTTTTGGCAGAAATCTGGTGAGAGGAGGTCGCCGAAAACTTCTTTTTGTATTTTGTCCTTGGCGACTGGCCTGGGGCTCGAACCCTGGCTTTACGTCTAATAAACCAACACACTACCTACTAGACTACGGCGACTTCTAAAAAGCAAACTTCATGTAAATATTGAAGTTTTGCAGTGGGGCTACGTAAAATACCATGTGGAAATATTCCAAAAATTTGGGGTGGCTGTTGCTGCTAATCCAGGAGGTATTCTGAATGAATTTGAAACAACAAGCCCCTATCATTACATTGTGAATTAAAAGTCTCATCGAAATAATATCTTCTTGTGTGTCTTATTTAACTTTTGAAACCCAAAACCGGATAACCCTTTATTTTAATAAAGTTAACTATGCACAATGGGTCTTGCACTGTATACAAATTAAATAAATTCTGTTTCAATTGTTTTTATTAATTAATTGCCTTTAATTGTTATTAATGCAGCGGTTTAATGGAAGCATTTTAAATTGAGCCGAGCTGCAATTCAAAGAGCATTTAAGTGATTAAAAATAATTACAAACGATTTAATGACAATCGATATTAAAAGAAATCCAAGTTTATTATTTTATTTGTTTACTTATGATTAAAAACAAATTTAAATTAAAAATAAATGAAAGTGAATTGAAGTGACAATTCAATGGTTATGATTGTATTGACGTAATAAATTATTCAATTTGATTTTATAAACAAACAAAAAATATGAAAAATACCAAGTCATTGTTATAATGTTGAATTTAACAAATGGAAAAAAAAAATACAAATAATTTTTAAATTATTTAAAAAAAATAAAAGAAATAAAAAAAAAACTAATAATAATGACAAGAAATTATGGCATAATGATGAACACTTTGAGAAAAAAAGAAAGGAAAAAAAATACCAAAATGTAACTGAACTTAAAACGATTACAGAGGCATTACAGTGAAGTGCCGCTCAGCACTTCAGATTATAACGGGTGATGTTTTTTGCTATAATCTTTTTGGCAACACTGGTTCAAACAGCTCACGCACGTTTCGTGTTTTGTTTCACTGTCAAACATCTTCAGTTTGGTCTATAATTTAACCATGAATCGCCTTACAAACGAACAACGCTTGCAAATCATTGAATTTTATTATCAAAATGCGTGGCTCCATTAAGAAAGTTCATCGCGCCCTTCTTCCATTTTATGGTCAGTTTAATCGACCCACTGAAGCGGCTATTCTGGCTATTGTGATTAAATTTCGCACCAAATTTACATTGTTGGACATTAAACCACCAACACGCTTACGTAGAGTACGAACTGAGGAAAATATCGCTGCTGTATCGGCCGGCCAGTGTTAATGATGACCATCAATTATCGATTCGTCGCCGTTCGCAGCAATTGGGCCTCTGTTACTCAACAACGTAGAAAATTTTGCGGAAGGATTTAGGTGTGAAGCCTTTCGAAATACAGCTGGTGCAAGAATTGAAGCCGAACGACCTACCGCAACTTAGAATTTTTGGTGAATGGGCTCGTGGAAAGTTGGCCGAAGATCCACTTCTTTATCGAAAAATTGTGTTCAGCGACGAAGCTCATTTTTGGCTCAATGGATACGTAAATAAGTAGAATTGTCGATTTTGGAGTGAAGATCAGCCAGAAGCATTGCAAAAGCTACCAATGCATCCAGAAAAAGCCAAAGTTTGGTGCGGTTTATGGGCTGGTGGCTTCATTGGACCGTACTTCTTCAAAGATGCTGCGAATTGTAATGTAACTGTGAATGGTGAGCGCTACTGTGAGATGATATCCAACTTTTTTTTTGCACAAAATGCAAGAGCTTGATTTGCATTACATGTGGTTTCAACAAGATGGTGCCACATGCCACACAGCACGCGTAACAATGGACTTATTGAGGGTCGAGTTCGGTTAACATTTTATTTCACGTTCGGGACCGTTCAATTGGCTGCCTAGATCGCGCGATTTAACGCCTTTAGACTATTTTTTGTGGGGCTATGTCTATACAGACAAGCCCGCTTCAATTGACGCATTGGAAGACAACATTGAAGCATTTATTCGTGAGATACCGGCCGAAATGTTGGAAAGAGTATGCCAAAATTGAACTAAGCGGATGAACAATTTGAGGCGCAGTCGCGGTCAACATTTGCATGAAATAATCTTCAAACATTAAATTATATGGACCGTACCATCGATTCAAATAAAGATTTCATGAATTTTTCTGAATTTTATGTGTTTTTTTTTTGTAAATGATGATGTGCAAAACTGAATACATACATACGAATGACATAATTTGGTTTTCTTCTCTGTAATGTGATGAGAAAACCAAAATGTGCAAAACTGAATACATAGCACTTATTTTGGTTTTGTTATTCAGAACTGCTTTTTCAATCCTATGGTCTGATAACAAATGAGGGCACAACTGAGTAAATGGGTCTTTCAGGTGGTTTCGTATTAAACTGAATTTCTTCTTTGTAATGATATGAAAAACCAAAAAGTGTAGAACTGAGTACATATGACCTACTTAGGTTTTATTATCATGAAATAATTTTTTTTAATATTATATGCTGATAATAAATGAGTGCAAAACTGAGTACATCAATGTAACCCTGCTTGATTATACTCTAAGGTAGTCTGTTCCTTCGTTATGTATGTGTGCGTGGTCATCAAAATGTTGAAGCAAATCACAAAAACCAAAATGTGCAAAACTGAATACATATCTTTTATTTTGGTTTTGTTATCCAGAACTTCTTTTTCAATCCTATGGTCTGCTAACAAATGAGTGCACAACTGAGTAAATGGATCTTTCAGGTGGTCCCGTATTAAACTGAATTTCTTCTTTGTTATGATATGATAAATCAAAAAGTGCAAAACTGAGTACATATGACCTTCTTTAGTTTTATTGTTATGAAATAATTTTTTTTAATATTATATGCTGGTAATAAATAAGTGCAAAACTGAGTACATCAACGTAACCCTGCTTGATTCTACTCTAAGGTAGTCTAGTCCTTCGTTATGTACGTGTGTGGCCATCAAAATGTTGAAGCAAATCATACAAATTCTACTCTAATTAATTAAACTTATCATACCAAAGTTTTTCTCTTTAAATTTTAAATAAAAAATTCTCTCAAATATCTGCCATAAATTGCCGCCACCCTAATGTACTTAGTAAAGCAATTCTTATTGATAACCTTTACAGCTTCAGATTCAAATTCAACACGAGCAGTTGCATTAATGAAATAAAATTTTGATTGCATCTTTAGTCTCAGATCATTTGAAACTGTTAAACTGAATTCATAGCTTACGGGTGACCTTTAAACTTGCCTGTCTTTTAACAGCTGCATTAGTTTTGTAGGTAATTTAAATTGCAATAAAAAAAACAAAATAAAGGGTGTTTTTTATAGAGGTATAGAACTTTAAGTTGCAATAAAACAACGATGGATTATTCGATTGACATGAATTTTATTTATCCGAAAGATAACCTTGTGGCATTACAGTTTAAATATGATTTCTGTCATATGACCGCCACGGCTAGCGCGGATGTAGTCCAACCTGGAAGTCCAATTTTCGATGACTTTTTCCAACATTTGTGGCCGTATATCGGCAATGCCGATTGTTGTCTTCAAATGGTCAAGCGTTTGTGGCTTTACCGCATAGACCAATGACTTTACATAGCCCCACAGAAAGTAGTCTAGCGGTGTTAAATCACAAGATCTTGGAGGCCAATTCACAGGTCCAAAACGTGAAATAAGGCGGTCACCAAACGTGTCTTTCAATAAATCTATTGTGGCACGAGCTGTGTGACATGTTGCGCCGTCTCGTTGAAACCACATCTCCTGGACATCATGGTTATTCAATTCAGGAATGAAAAAGTTAGTAATCATGGCTCTATACCGATCACCATTGACTGTAACGTTCTGGTCACCATCGTTTTTGAAAAAGTACGGACCAATGATTCCACCAGCCCATAAGGCGCACCAAACAGTCAGTTTTTCTGGATGTAACGGTGTTTCCACATACACTTGAGGATTACCTTCACTCCAAATGCGGCAGTTTTGTTTGTGGACGCAGCCATTCAACCAGAAGTGCGCTTCATCGCTAAACAAAATTAGCTTATGAAAATCGGGAACAACGGTAATCTCGTTTTGGGCCCATTCGACGAATCTACGCCTTACTTGATGATCGTTTGGCTTCAAATCTTGCACGAGTTGGATTTTGTAAGCACGCAAACCAAGATCCTTCCGCAAAATCTTCCATAAAGTGGATAGACACAGATCCAATTCCTGTGCTCGATGGCGGATGGACTCATTCGGGTCTTCTTCAATGCTACGCTCTACAGCAGCAATAGCTTCTTCTGTACGCACCGTACAGCGTCTCTGGGGATGCGAGTTATCAATAAGAGTAAACGTGGTGCGAAAACGTTCCATGGTTAATCGAATTAACTGCTTTGATGGACGATTTTGTCGACGATAAAATGGACGTAATGCGCGATACGTTTTCCGCACAGAACCATTATTTTCGAAATAAAATTGCACTATTTGCAAGCGTTGTTCAGGCGTGAGTCTATTCATGATGAATTGCCAAACCAAACTGAGAATAAATCACTTGACAGCTGTTAAATCGGTCGCCATCTTGAAAAGTAATGCCAACTTAAAGTTCTATACCTCTATAAAAAACACCCTTTACTTTGAAGTATTTCTCATGTACTCTTGTGACACGTGACGTCATATTGTGACGTGTGACGTATTTAAAGACCATAATGTTGACGTTTCATTTGTGTCATCCTAATAATTGAAGTGATAGGCATTAAAAATTTCCCAAAATGCTTGGGTAAATTGAATTTGCATTCGCGGACTTAATTCAGTTCATTTGCAAACTTTGAAGAGAATGTTTAGTAAACGGGAAACTTATAAGTTCTGTGGTATTTTGCCTGCAATACTATTAGTTCAGGTAGAAGGAGGATCTAACTGCCCTCAAACATTTTCCAAAAGAAGAAAATTAAAGCTAAAAAAATTCATTTATTTATAGTGCTGTTTAGGCAGTTCTCGTCAAGACAGTATAATGCAATCGACACCATTACCTGAGTGCGGATACTATCTTAATGGCGATAATATTACCGAATACTATGTAAATCACACTCTAAAGGCAGTGCGTCAAATACTTAAGGATGCCACAGTAATGGCCAATCATAATAAGGAAGTGGAAGAATTTAAATTCAATTTGACGTCTATAGTAAGCAAATATGAGGAGATCCAAAATTCAAGCCTTATTGGAGGCCACAAAAAATCGGATCAAAGAAATTCTTTAGTTACATATGAAGAGGAGGCTCTGCTAGAATTAGTAAAACAATATCTTTACATAACCCATAATTATTTTGAACTAGCGGAAGAGAAAATGCCAACAAACAAATATTCTAATGAAATATGAAGGCTATTATGTTCTCATCATATACAAACACTTGGTGAAAGCCATTGCATGGTTGTTTATTATGTGATCAATGCAATGGAAAGATAGCCAGTTCCATAGTGTCGTAACAAAAAGCTGTAAAAATTCTGTTGAAAAATTCTATTAAAATTTCGAATAATTCACAATAAGGTGCAGAAGTGAGTACATGTGCTTAAATTATAAAATGAAAAATTTTTTTTACATGTGAAGCTTGAATCAAATATGAAGCATTTTGACAGACAAGATATGACCATTTTTTTTTTGGGATCTAGTCTAGTTACTGCATCCAAGTAGAACTTCTCAACTTTCTAAGCGAAAAACCAGAATTAAAATTTTCAGTATTAAATCAGTGCTGCAAAGAATAAAATAAAGGTCGCTGTGATCTAGTAATTTCTGTATTGGCTTATTAGACGTGAGGCCTCGGTTCAAACCTTAGGTCAGTTATCTCCAACTAATCGAAATATGAAAAAATATTTCTTCGGCGATTTGCTCTCAGCAGATTTCTAGCAAAAACTCTGAAAGTAAATAAAATTATCATGAAAAAGTTTCTCAAAAATCTGTTGCTCGGAGTCGACTTTAAACTGTAGGCCCAGCCACTCATGTATAAAAATTAATGCACACAACATAAGTGGTGTGAGCAGCGAGGGTGAGAAGAAGGGTTGTAATGACCAATTATTTATGTGTCTTGGGTCAGTTTAATTCGGATTGGTTTGTTCCTCTGGAGAATGTTTGATAATCGAGCTGAAGATTGATTGTAGTGTCACAAAAGACCTAGAGTCCTTACGCCATCTGTCTCTAACGCTTAAAACCATAACCAGTTTCAGTTTAACGAATCCAAACATATTATTTACAGTGTGCAGCTGTTTTATGAGTTTATACGACTGTGTTGTCATCATCAGCCGACAGTGCACGATGTGGATGTTATATTTGCGAAATGTGAGTAATTTTAATGTGTCTACACTTACGCAGAGATAAGATGGATGTCTTAATTTGAATTTGCTTAGAAAGCATATTCCCTTTATCATCAGGGAAATCGTCAAGATTTAGAACAAGCCATGGGTTTTTTTATTTTGAATTTTTAGTTTTGTGCGTAGCACAGATAACCTCAGTAACCCTGGTTTTAATTTTTTGGTTTTTAAGCAGATTTTTTGCGTATAAAAGGCCTGTATATTCTAAACAAAAAATTAAATCTCTTGCTGAAGAGCTCGCTAAAGCAATCAAAAATTATTTTTCTATTAAAGAAATGTTTCAAAAAAATATTTTCAAAATACTGATATGGTGCATGGCACTGGCACAGGTGAGATGAAAAATATTTTCTAAGAAATTTAATTTCGAAGTAAAAAAAAATTAAATTTTTTTTTTCAGTTACCACTTGGCTCCTTTGGCCACGGAAAATGTCGTTTCCCAACCAATTACACGCTAAGGCAACCAAGTGAAGATGATAAGAAACTGTCAGGCGCATTGCAATTGGAGAAAACTATTGTAGATGCCAGAGCCAATTCTATTTTTCTTATGGAGTCGAAATTCAGAAATACCTTGGAGACAATAATCAAAGAACTGCAAACAATGAACAATACAGAGTTTGTTGTGCGACGCCTTCAGATTAAAATGTTGGAATTTGAAATGTTCTTCAAGCCATGCAAAACTCTTCATCAAATCCAGGCGGAACTTCACTTCGAAATAATGTGGTTTTATCCACTAGAATCACTTCAGTATAAGGAAGACGAACTAAAGTTGATAGAAGTTATGAAGAAATATGATGTTCATAACATTACCAGCTTATTTCAACCAATTATTGTTGACTTTATTAAGCTATTTGAAGAAAAATTCCAGGAGCTTAAAGAACCAATCAAGAGAAAAAATGAACATTTTGGTAATAAACTTAACAAGTGGTTTGAGGAGGAGTACAATACAAAAAATGATTTAATTGATAAGGCAAATGCTATATCCGCGTTGATTCATAAGAAATTTTTCCTTGTAAATGCTAGAAACAATTATTTCTCACTCCAATAAAATTTATTTTTTTATTTAAAAAATACAATTAAATTGTACAATTTAAATAAAAAAAAAATCATTATTATCAGAGACATACTTATTTACTCATTTAATTGATCATTACAACACTTTAGTCGGGATAACAACCTAGCTTCTCACACCATTTTTGTTGGGTGTGTATGTTATTTTTAGCCACGAATGGCGGAAACTGCAGTTTAAAATTGACTCCGAACGACAAGTTTTTTTTTGTTGAACTTCTCATTGCAATTTTATTTACCAGAAGACTGCTTCTCAAAAATTTGTTGTTCGGAGTCGACTTTAAACTGTAGGCCCAGCCACTCATGTATAAAAATTAATGCACACAACATAAATGGTGTGAGAAGCTAGGGTGAGAAGAAGGGTTGTAATGACCAATTATTTATGTGTCTTGGGTCAGTTTAATTTTGTACCGGAGGCCCAAAATTCGCCATATTTTGGTCTACGAAAAGCCGAGTTCTTATGAGCGAAGCGAATTCGAGCGGCTCAAATACTCCCGCATAATCTAATGGACGGTTTTCGCTAGATCTTGTGTTTTTTTTTTCGACGTACTGATAGTCAATGGTTTACCAAACCAGTGGACTTGAACTCATCCACCAAATTGCGGACAGTTTTTTCGGTAGGACGATTTGGGCGATTGCTAAAAAGGAAGACGCATTGCGGACATTTTTCGAACAGTATATCTGCCCATTTGGATTTTTTTTTATTATTTTAACGTATTAACAACAGTATTTCCATAGACAAACATAGAAAAACATTCATAGAAACTGGGTGGTAATCCTGACTAATGTATGTATGTAATTTCTGGATCAAAACTTTCAACACAAACTTCCTCAGTCTCTGTGGGGGGACATGAAAGGTGTGAGCATACACAATTTGTCACGGCTGTTATCAAAGTAAACTTACTTGATCTCCCTGTATCTACTACCTAACCTAACTATTTATTTATGAACATAATAAATCGTTAAATATAAATTTACCGTTAAATAAAGTCTTTCCATTTAAATTTTGCCTGCAAAACAAGAAAAAACATTCATTTTCAGTTTCTGCGGTTGGCACTCGTACTGGACTATTTGTTAATATTCATAAAATTTTTTTTTTTGTTATTGCTTATTTTGTCTATAATTTAAAAAATACAAAAAAAAAAACAAACTCAGGGTTTTTCCTTTCTACAGTTATTATTCAAATTTGCCTTTCAAAAAGGAAAAATTATAGAAAAAAAAAAACTTGTGTACATTTTTTCTGTTAATTTTTCTTTAAAACTTGTTTGGTTTTCCACTAAGAAAACATGGCTTGATGATGGCCATAAAATAAAAAGCAGATAAAAAAACCAGAGAATAAACCAAGAAACAGCAAAAACAAACTGACATAATTATACAGCGGTGCTCTAAATGAGCGCAAGTAACAGTGGAGAGCGGGCAACAAATGGCTTATGAGACGCGAAAGACGGGGCAATGACTACAATTGGAGTTTAGCAAATAAAACCCAGGGCACTGGGTTAATAATCATTTCAACTCTGGCTAAAACACATACATTTTCTTACACAGACATCCATACATTTTTTTCTTCTGTTTATCTCTTTCGTTTATTTTTTTTTTTTCTAAGTGCCATAAATTATTATTTTTTAAAGATTGCTTGGCTAAAATAAAATGCAAAGTTTTTTTTCTTTTATTTGTTGCTTTTATTTCAAATAATTTATCATTTTAACTGTTTCTACAACCATAATGCTTATAATATTAATTATTAAAATACTTAAAATCTCAATAGAAAATAAATATGACGTCATTTGTCACCAAGGCAATTTGTGGCAAATTTGCCTTATTTCCTTAACGTGATAAAAGCAAAAGGAAAGAAGCATTTCATAACTTCATGCGACATAACAACCGCTGTATAAATCATTATGAAGAAGGCCCATTAAGCTCCTAATGGATTAGCATTAATCACCGCAAAAAAAGGGCAGAATTTCCCCTGTGATCATGTCAGTAAAAATAAAAAAGTTTTAATGAATGCTGAGCTATTTCCCGTAGTGAAATCGCCGTGGTCTAGTAGGTAGAGTGTTGGCTTATTAGATGTGAAATCACAGTTCAAAACCCAGGTCAGACACGTTCAACAAAATGAAATACGAAAAAAAAATTTCTTTGGCGACTTTCTCTCGGCAGATGTCTGGCAAAAACTCTGACAGTAAATAAAAATTGCCATGAAAAGTTTCCCAAAAATCTGTCAATCGACTGTAAACTGTAGGTCCCGCCGCCCATCTAGGTTGTAGTCCTGACTGAAGTGTTGTAATGACCAATTAATGACCTTTAAACTGTAGGTCCCGCTTCTGATGTGTAAAATTAATACACACAACACAATTGCTATGGGAACCGAGGTCGTAACCCTGACTGAGGGATTGTAAGGACCAATTATGTGAGTAAATTAGTGCCCTTCAAGGTCAATCACAACTATATCGTATAGCCCAATATGCCAAGGGCTTTATTGAGCACCTTCTTAGTTAATCCTTACTACGCCGCTTACGCATCATGAGATCAATATGGTCGCCGTAGTCTAGCAGGTAGTGTGTTGGCTTATTAGACGTAAAGCCATGGTTTGCGCCCCAGGTCAGACATCAAGACAAAATACAAAAAGTATTTCTTCGGCGACTTCCTCTCAGCAGATTTCTGGCAAAAACTCTGAGAGTTAAATAAAATTGCCACGAAAAGTTTCTTAAAAATCTATCGTTCGGAGACGACTTTAAATTGTAGGTCCCTTTAATCGCGTATAATATTAACACACACAACATAAGTGGTGTGATAAACTAGGTCGTAATCCTGACTGAAGGGTTATAATGACCAATTATGTTAAAGGTCAGATACGAACCACGATCACCGTTGGTCTTTGGAGTATTCTCTTACAAGTAACCGGCATTTGCTAAGCAAAATAGACGTTGACTCTAATAAAATATTGTTGCGAAGTCAAAACAACCAACAATTTTAGAATAAAAGATGGAATATACAAAAAAAAAGTAATAACAATAACAAGTCAACAGTTAGATTCTAGAAGTTGCCAGACTGAAAATAAATTAAGTATAAAACAGAGCAAAAGGTATCGTTAAGAGAAGTAGTGTTGGGATTAAGGCAAAATATGGTTTTTGCATTATGCTATCACTGTAGATCAATTTTTCTTATTTCACCATCGTTAACTAACGGGTGATTTTTTAGTTATTATCTTTTTGGCAACACTGGTTTAAACAGCTCACGCACATTTCGTGTTTTGTTTCACTGTCAAACATCTTCAGTTTGGTCTATAATTTAAGCATGAATCGTCTTACAAACGAACAACGCTTGCAAATCATTGAATTTTTTTTATCAAAATGCGTGCTCTATTAAGAAAGTTCATCGTGCGCTTCTTCCATTTTATGGTCAGTTTAATCGACCCACTGAAGCGGCTATTCCGGCTATTGTGACTTAAATTTCGCACCAAATTTACATTGTTGGACATTAAACCACCAACACGCTTACGTATAGTGCGAACTGAAGAAAATATGGCAGCTGTATCGGCCGGCCAGTGTTAATGATGACCATCAATTATCGATTCGTCGGCGTTCGCAGCAATTGGACATCTGTTACTCAACAACGTGGACAATTTTGTGGAAGGATTTAGGTGTTAAGCCTTTCAAAATACAGCTGGTGCAAGAATTGAAGCCGAACGTTCTACCGCAACGCAGAATTTTTGGTGAATGGCCTTTTGGAAAGTTAGACAAAGATCCACTTCTTTATCGAAAAATTGTGTTCAGCGACGACGCTCATTTTTGGCTCAATGGATAAATAAGCAGAATTGTCGATTTGGGAGTGAAGATTAGCCAGAAGCATTGCAAAAGCTACCAATGCATTCAGAAAAAGTCACACTTTGGTGCGGTTTATGGGCTGGTGGCATCATTGGACCATACTTCTTCAAGGATGCTGCGAATCGTAACGTAAATGTGAATGGTGAGCGCTACCGTGAGATGATGTTCAAATTTTTGTTTGCCCAAAATGCAAGAGCTTGACTTGCATGACATGTGGTTTCAACAAGACGGTGCCACATGCCACACAACAAGCGTAACAATGGACTTATTGAGAGGCGAGTTCGGTGAACATTTTATTTCACGTTCGGGGCCGGTCAATTGGGCGCCCAGATCGTGCGATTTAACGCCTTTAGACTATTTTTTGTGGGCCTATGTTAAAGCTCATGTCTATATAGACAAGCCCGCTTCAATTGACGCATTGGAAGACAACATTGAAGCATTTATTCGTGAGATACCGGCCGAAATGTTGGAATGAGTATGCCAAAATTGGACTAAGCGGATGGACCATTTGAGGCGCAGTCGCGGTCAACATTTGCATGAAATAATCTTTAAACATTTAATTATATGGACCGTACTATCGATTCAAATAAAGATTTTATACATTTTTCTGAATTGTATGTGTTTTTTTTTGAAAATTTTTCCTATATCTCTTGAAAAATCACCCATTATAAGATTTAAAAACTTATTTTCTAAGGCAAGCCCCAATATTGCTCTTCAGCATATTAGCCAACCATTCAAATAGTAGGCACTAGTTTGTCAAGTTCAATCAGTGCCTTCTAATGTGACCATTTGCTTGAAGAAGTTTATTTTCCATTATTTTATTAGGTCGCTTAACTTTAAGACCCCTCTACCTCGCATGCTATCTTTGCAATTCAACAACATTCTTATGACTCTTATCCTGATACTTTTTTTTATAATTTTTTCTTTTCTTCTCTGTTAGAAACAAAAAATTGTGATCGTACTTGTTAAGCAAATATTCCTGTCTCTACAATTATTTGTTTAAAATTTAACCTTTTGACCTTTTCTGGTTTTAGTGTGTATTTTTCTGTTTTTCTTTTGTTTTCATCTTTTTCTTTGCCGTCGTCTAATGAAAATAAACCGTTTGCCAATTATCTCCATAACAGTTTAGCTACTCTAAAGCCATTTGTTTAATGACTATGGCTCCCACCAACAAACATTTTTTGCTTGCTAAAGAGACAGGCTGTGGCAAAGACTTCCCTTTTGGCCAACAAGAATCGTCAAATGCTTAAAACATGTTTTTTTTCTTCGGTTTTAAATGTTGTTTGTGTTGTTGTTGTTGTAAGTAAAATTTACAACAACAAAAATGAAGTCAAAATCGTGATGTTAAAAAACAACATGAAAATTGTACACAAAAAGACAAAAAAAAGACAAGAAAAGAAAAACAATTTGAAATTAACCTCCTCTATCCATAATGGTTGTTTGTGTCCATAATAATAGGAACTGAGGCTGACAATCGAGCTGCTATTATGGGACAGGAATATGAAAGTTAAAAAACGTTAAAACAAAATAGAATTTTATTTGTTGTTTTTCTTTTTTCTTCATTACAAAAACAATCGCCATCTTGCTTCCCACAAATACTGGAGACAGAAATTTTTTTTTTTTTTTTACAATACGAGGCCTATTTAGAGAGTTGTATAGAATGCTTGTCTATGGAAATACTGTTAGGTTAGGTTAGGTTAGAGGACGTGTACTTGTCAATTAAGACAAGTACAGTACCCGGAGGTCGAATTGACCCATTGTACAACGTCCTAGTTTCTCACACCACTTATGTTGTGTGTGTTAATTTTATACATGAGTGGTGGGACCTACAGTTTAAAGTCGACTCCGAACGACAGATTTTTATTTATTGAGAGACTTTTTCATGGCAATTTTATTTACTTTCAGAATTTTTGCCAGAAATCTACTGAGAGGAAGTCGCCGAAGAAATACTTTTTGTATTTTGTCTTTGATGCCTGGCCTGGGGCTCGAACCCAGGCTTTTGCGTCTAATAAGCCAACACACTACCTACTAGACTACGGCGACTTCAATACTAATGTTAACACGTGAAAATAATAAAAATGAAATCCAAATGGTCGAATATACTGTTCGGGCAATGTCCGGCATGCTTCTGGCTTTTTAGCAATTGCCATAATCATCGAAATTTAGTGGATAAATGCAAGTCCATTGGCTCAGTAAACAATTGACTAACACCTGTACATCGAAAAAAATCACAAGATCTGAGGAAAATATGCCCGGTGTCCATACGATTATGTGGGGGTATATGGGAGGCGCTCGAATTCGCTTCGCTTATACGAACTCGGCCTTTAGCAAACGAAAACTAGGCTAATTTTGGGCCGGCGGTACAAAATTGAACTAACCCACGACACATACATAATTGGTCATTACAACCCTTCAGTCAGGATTACGACCTAGCTTCTCACACCACTTATGTTGCGTGTGTTAATTTTATACATTATAGTGGCAGGATATACAGTTTAAAGTCAACTCCGAACGACAGATTCTTTTGAGAAACTTTTTCAGGGCAATTTTATTTACTCTCAGAAAGTTTTTGCCAGAAATCTGCTGAGAGGAAGTCGCCGTAGAAATATTTTTTCATATTTTTGTTTTGATGTCTGACCTGGGGTTTGAACCGTGGCTTTAAGTCTAATAAGCCGACACTGTGCCTGCTAGACTACGGCGACTTTAAAAACTAAAGGCAAATGACCGTAGAGAGTGACGTTCAATTTTGTTCGTTCAATTGGCTCTAAAGCAGTTGGTAACTGACTTTCATCATCTTCAGCTATGAGATCCATTTGTGGATGAATTGCTACGTGAATAAACAAAATTGTGAAACTTGGAAAAATAACAACCCACTGGATTTTGTGCTGGCGGTGTTATCGGTGTGTTGGCTTCTCAGACGTAAAGCCAGAGTTCGAGTCCCAAAAACAGTATTTCTTCGGCGACTTCCTCTCAGCAGATTTCTGGCAAAACCTCTGAGAGTAAATAAAAATTTGCCATGAAAAGTTTCTCAAAAATCTGTCGTTCGTAGTCGACTTTAAACACACAACATAAGTGGTGTGAGAAACTAGGACGTTGTACAATGGGTCAATTCGACCTCCGGGTACTGTACTTGTCTTAATTGACAAGTAGACGTCCTCTAACCTAACCTAACCTATTATCGGTCCATATGTCTTTGAAAACAACGTTGACCAGCCCATCACTGTCAAGAGCCAGCACTATAGGTTGATGGGTACCAAAATTTTTTAGATCAAATTAGATAAACTAGACACCAGCGCCATGTAGTTAAACATGACGGCGCTATGTGATATACCAATCAAGACACATTGGATATTCTGCACAAGCAATTTGAGGGCATAGTCATCTCCCGCTGTAGTCTGTGTAGTAGGTTGTGTGTTGGCTTATTAGAAGTAAAGCCCGGATTCGTATCCTAGGTCAGACATCAAGACGAAAATATGAAAAAATATTCCTACGGCGACTTCCTCTTAGCAGATGTCTGGTAAAAACTCTGGGAGTAAATAAAATCGCCACGAAAAGTTTTTCCAAAAATCTGTCATTCGGAGTCTCGCCACTCATGTATAAAATTAACGCACACATGTGGTGTGAGAAGCTAGACCGTAATCCTGACTGAAGGGCTGTAATGGCCAATTATGTATGTATGTCATCTCCCGTGAAGGTGATTCAAACTCTCCACCAAGATCGTGTGATTTCAACCTGTTAGACTTTTTCTTGTAAAGTTTCCTTAAGTCGAACATGTAGGCGAATGAGCAACGAATCACAGCGGTCCTCAAAGCCAACAAACATAACCCATGACATCGGTTAAATTTAGCCTGATTTATAGGTCATGAAGTCATGGAAAATTGAACATTTCGGACGGGCTCTACCCATTTAAGAGGTGGCGGGGATATGAAAGATGTTATATGCCACACAAAATGCTATTAACAGGTCTTTTAAACGAACAAAAATTCCGATTTGTTTTATTTAAATTTAAAGATAGGAAGCCCTTAATATAAGACCCTATTTAAATAAGAAGGTAACTTATTCTTAATATTCTCTTCGAAGGTTTTTGAAACGTTTTTTTTTATTAATCGTGAGTTTTACGCCAGTTTGACGGTTTTTTGATACGCATTTTATGACAATAAAATTTTTTGGGGGCATATTTATTAAAATTATTATAAAAACAAATAAAATTTAAATATTTTATTTAAAAAAGACGAGGTCATATTATGGTTTTTACAATGTTTTCAATTTCTTTCGTTTTTAATTCAAAACAAAACTTGAACAAAAGTTTTGCCAAACAAAAAAAAAAAAAAAAAAGAATAAAAAAAATCGAAAACGAATGAATAAATTAAATAAAATCAATTGATTTGTTGTTATTGGTGTTGCTATTATTTAACATTCTAAATTAAAATAAAGTTTTTAAAACAATAATTATAAATTAGACACAAAAAAAACAACGTCACATAAAAGGCATTAAAAGCCTGAATTTAAATAGAAATGTTTTAGAGCTGGCCAACAAAACAAGCCAGCAGCTACCATAAACGGTGGCAACTTGTTTGTTGTTTTGTTGTTATTTATTTAATATGGTCAAAACTGGCTAATAGAATAGAGAAAAAACAAAACAAACAACATAATAAAATAAATAAATTGAATGCTTTTTTTTTAAAAAATTACCAAAAGTGTTGTTAAATAAACTTGAAAAATTGACGTCATTTCCAGCGAAATAAGTGCTAAAATTTTTAGAATCAATTCTTCTGTTCTTCATTTAATTTTTATTGATGTTTTTAACATATGCAAATATGAGGAGGAAATTTAATTTAATTTAAATAAACAACCTTCAATAGTGGTATATAAATATTAAAGGTTATGATTATATTACACTAGAGAACCAGTAATCAGAGACTTATAGCCATGTACTGCATCCATTTGGGTAGATTACATAGCCCTACATGGGTTTTGCAAATAAATCTGATTAATTTTTATAAACCTCGACCGCCATATTGGATCCGCCATTTTGAATTTTTTTAAATCTGAAGGAAGATCTGTAATCAGCGATCCCAAAAACCCCTGAGATTTCAAGTAAATCTGATTAATTTTTAAGGACCTCCGTAATGTGTTTCTTTTTCTCTTGCACCCCTTGACATAAACCCACCCCCTACTTGAAGGGTGCATGCAAACAATTTGGCTTTGGCTCATTTTAAAGAGCAAAGATCAATTGTCAATTGTTTCTGATAATAGCGATGGTTCTGGCACGTCAGTGTTTAGCTCTACAATTTTTCAAAAATGGCCAAAAACACTATTTTTAGGGATTTAAACCCCATTTTTCTCGAAAACCTGACGTGAAAACCAGATTCGTATTCAGCGCGCAAAATGCCTTCGGAAACACCTGGAGCCATCTTATTTGCACAAAAAAAACGCCAAATTTGCAGAGCTGTGTTATCTACCCTATTCGCCATAGAATAGCATCAGTAAATAGAATATGCTGTGGCTATAGGACTGTTTCTGGTATACCCACACTTGTTGATCGTCTTAATACGGTGTTCAGATATGCACCTTTATTGCATAAATGCCAATAAACGCCATTATTGAGCTCAATATTTCATATAAAGTTTCAATTAATAATTGCCCAATAAATACGCAAATTGTTATAATATTGAGTAAAACATAAAATGCAACACTGTCATAAGTGTGTTTAGTGAGCATATTACAATTAACCGAACAATTTTTATTTTTTTTTTGATATTTGACAACTCAAATGTCTACAATGAGAAACAAAAAATGGCAACCAAAATAAAAACAATGTTGTTGAGACAATTTTGTTTTTATTATTCTGTTTACGTGGCTTAGGGGTTTGTTTTGTATTTAATCTGATATCGATTCTGAGTTTTTGCTTTGTAACCTGAATTTCAGTATTCCAGCAAGATTTTTACGGCACTATCGTCCTCTTTCTTTAGATTTTTATAGAACAAATTATGGATGTAATTTTGCTTTTCATAGATTATGTAATGATTTTAACTTATAAAAAGTGTTTTTTATAGAGGTATAGAACTTTAAGTTGCAATAAAACAACGATGGATTATTCGATTGACATGAATTTTATTTATCCGAAAGATAATCTTGTGGCATTACATTTTAAATATGATTTCTGGCATATGACCGCCACGGCTGGCGCGGATGTAGTCCAATCTGGACGTCCACTTTTCGATGACTTTTTCCAACATTTGTGGCCGTATATCGGCAATAATACGGCGAATGTTGTCTTCCAAATGGTCAAGAGTTTGTGGCTTTACCGCATAGACCAATGACTTTACATAGCCCCACAGAAAGTAGTCCAGTGGTGTTAAATCACAAGATCTTGGAGGCCAATTCACAGGTCCAAAACGTGAAATTAGGCGGTCACCAAACGTGTCTTTCAATAAATGTATTGTGGCACGAGCTGTGTGACATGTTGAAAATCGGGAACAACGGTAATCTCGTTTTGGGCCCATTCGACGAATCTACGCCTTACTTGATAATCGTTTGGCTTCAATTCTTGCACGAGTTGGATTTTGTAAGCACGCAAACCAAGATCCTTCCGTAAAATCTTCCATAAAGTGGATGGACACAGATCCAATTCCTGTGCTCGATGGCGGATGGGCTCAATCGGGTCTTCCTCAATGCTACGCTCTACAGCAGCAATAGCTTCTTCTGTACGCACCATACAGCGTCTCTGGGGATGCGAGTTATCAATAAGAATAAACGTGGTGCGAAAACGTTCCATGGTTAATCGAATTAACTGCTCTGATGGACGATTTTGTCGACGATAAAATGGACGTAGTGCGCGATACGTTTTCCGCACAGAACCATTATTTTCGAAATAAAATTGCACTGTTTGCAAGCGTTGTTCAGGCGTGAGTCTATTCATGATGAATTGCCAAACCAAACTGAGAATAAATCACTTGACAGCTGTTAAATCGGTCGCCATCTTGAAAAGTAATGCCAACTTAAAGTTCTATACCTCTATAAAAAACACCCTTTATTATGATTTTATTGATTTTAATTGTAGTGTTTGTAATATAAAACGTAGCTTATACGCTGGCATTAATTAGTATTAAATGTATTATTATATAAAAATGTATTTTCGTTCTTGTCATAGGTTTGTTCCTGTTTATTGTTACTTTATTCAGCTTGTGATTAAGTTCTGTAGCTGATTTATGTTCTCGTTGCGATTACTTTTCCCTTACCCGCTACAGTCCGGACTGTAGTGTGTACGTGTCCCTACGTAATGGGGACAAGCCCTCCGCGGTCGGGTGAGGGTGGGCTAGTGTGAGGCCGGGGTCGTTCGTTCGTTAAAACAACAACCAGCTGTTTTGTTTACCAGCTGTCAAATGAATATTGAATAAGCTGAACTGCATATATTATGCCTGAACACTTAAAATATTGTACTCAATTAAACGAATATTGACTCAATAAAAGTGCATATCTGAACATAGTATAAGGAAAAGATAAAATTATTGAAGAATGCCGTAGTCAGTTGGCTTACTTACCACAGCTCAGACATCTCGAACAAAACGATTTCCACTCAGCAGTCTTCTTGCGAAAATTCTGAGAGTAAATTAAAATTGCCATGAAAAGTTTCTCAAAAAGCTGTCGATCGGAGTCGGTGTTAAACTGTAGGTTCCGCCAGTCATGTGTAAAATTGACACACTCAGTGTAGGTAGTGCTAGAAGCTAGGCTGTAATCCTGGCTAAAATGTTGTAATAACCAATTAAGTAAGTAAGTAAGCAAGAATGACCTCCGGGTACTGTACCTGTCTTGACTGATAGGTACACGTCCTCTAACCTAAGCAAGAAGAATACCAGACAAGATGGTCAATCATACCGAAAGGAAGATGGAGGTAAAACCCAATTTCTAATATATAGAACTGGCTTCAATGTGGTCTTGGGGACCTGGATATAATATGCAGTTTCTCTTTCAGTTGTTGTCTGGCAACAAAGACCACACTTATAGTAATTACATTGGAACAAAACTTTGTATACGACAAGCGATCCATAATATGGTTTTTCAATGATAATTGGCGCCATGATAGCCGGGTATATGGGATCAAGAACCCATCTGGAATGTAAAAAGACGATTAACAATTACACCAGCCATGGAATGCTGCTCATTATTGTCATCGAGTTGTGATCGGTACTAAGGAAGTGAATACTCTGGCAAATAGAGCCACACTCTTGCTAATAAAGCCATTCTCTGGCTAAGAGAGCCATACTCTGGCTAATAGAGCCATAGTCTTGGATAACCCATTGCATTGGAGATCAATCTGAGTAAGTGGGCACAAACGTCACATAGTCATTTAGGGAGCAGCGGCAAGAATCGCTCTGGAATGTAAAAAGACGATTAACAATTACACCAGCCATGGCACGTTGCTCAATATTGTCATCGAGATGTAATCGATACTAAGGAAGCGAATATTCTGGCGAATAGAACCATACTCTGGAGCCAAAGTACTACATACCTTGGATAACCCATTGCATTGCAGATTAATCTGCGGAAGTACGCACAAACGTCACATCGTCATTTAGGGAGCAGCGACAAAATAGGAGGAGATACAAAGAAACTCTTGGGCCTCCCCCATAGAATAAAGGCGACTTGATGCTAATGAGCGTAAACATTCGGCCTTATATGTACACCTCAACCGTATTGGTGTGGTGAAAAGTTATGCATGCAGGTTATATGGTGAATATGGTCATCGAAACAATGGTGCACGTGTCATTGTCATGTATATTAAGCTCGAGATTTGAATTTTTTTTGGTAATGAAACAATATCAGACCTAACGCGTCTCAAAGAGGGGAGCTGTAAGAAATTCAAGAAGTTTTAGATAAGATACAGACTTCCCATATAAAGCCCGATTGGTATTCTACAATAAAACTAGTCTTCAGTGCATGCCGACACACTTGAAACTCTTGGTTGGTCTTCTATCCTTCAACGGAACAACATACTACACATACAACGTTTTGCATTTTGTAGTTTATTGAAGATGTATAAAACCCTGGCACAATTTATATAAAAAATATTAGCATTTGACCCTTGACCCTTTCGGGGAGTGTCAGATTGTATTCCATTTGAATCCTGTTTGTCTTGTCCTGGAAACTATCTTTTATTGCTATCAGCAATAAGTTTTTTCTAGAAATAATTCATTCCATCTCTGGACTTTCTATACGTTTCGATAAACCTGTCAAAAGCATTCAAATTTATTGGAAACATTTCGCATTCAAAGCCAAGAAAAAACACACAAATTGATGATAGCATCGTTTTTACGCTTTACTTGCTAACAAATAAGCTTTACAGTAACCCAACCCTCGTATATGTTCATGCAAACGCAGAAAAACATTTGACAGGTGCATTTATTTAAGTTTCATTTCGGTTTTTTATTTCAAAAAATAAATTTTTGTTGGAGTTTTGTTTCCAGAGAATTTGAACAGCCACAAAAAAAAATACTTTTTAACCAACAAAGCGTGACCGCAGCAAGATTAAAGCCACACCATCAGGGTCTAAAAACAGAAACAACAACAAATAGAAGGGCTACGTAATACAATTCCAAGCCATTCACATCCACAACCCATACATCATTCACTTCCAAAACATTTGATATCAGCCAACAAAGTCTCTCTCAAAAAACTGCAGCTCTATAGACAGATAGAGCGATATTAGCAGCACAGCAATACACCACCACCAGTACAGTACTCATGCCATGTGTGAAGCTTGGTAACTTGGGTAGACTCGCACATAAGCTCATGTATAATTAAAAAAAATTTTTGGTTGAGAGTGTATGCAAGAATACCTTTCTTCTGTGCCATGCTTGACACCTGCTTCACTTTCAGTGGCATTCACATACAAAAAAAAAACATTTCAAATGTTTAATGAAACATGCAAACTTCACATCATCAACAGCCATACTATACATGCCCAGTTTATTCATGTGAGAGAAGCAAGGTGAAATATTCTTTCTTTTTCGGTTAATTTGTAGCCAAAAATTGTTTTTGAAAACGTATCTTTTTTTGGGTTTTAGTAGGCAGTTAAATAAATACACTGTTTCCTTTGTAATTACTAATACATGACAAAAAGGTGACATCAAATCAAGACAATACTGGAATATTTTTACAAAACTTGCAAGTTTAAAAGGAAGAAACATGTTTCAAAAAGATTTGCTATGAATATTAACAAAAAAAAATGTCATTTCTATACAAATTAACAAATGTGACAAAAATGTGACATCAAAATCATGACAATTTTAAGTTCTAGTTGAAAAACTATTTTTTTTGTACAAAAAGTGGTCTTCAAAGGAGGGTAACTTCGAGGGAAATTACGCCTCTAGATTATAGGTTTATGCCGACAAACCAGCAGCTACATAAATGTGATTTATATCTCATGTTATTCTATATAAACCAGGGGCTTATATCTCATGCTATTCTATATAAATCAAGGGCTTATATCTCATGCTATTTTATATAAACCAGGGGTTTATATCTCATGCTATTTTATATAAACCAGGGGCTTATATCTCATGCTATTTCATAAAAATCTGATTTATATCTCATGCTATTCTATATAAATCTGATTTATATCTCATGCTATTCTATATAAATCTGATTTATATCTCATGCTATTCTATATAAATCTGATTTATATCTCATGCTATTCTATATAAATCTGATTTATATCTCATGCTATTCTATATAAATCTGATTTATATCTCATGCTATTCTATATAAATCTGATTTATATCTCATGCTATTCTATATAAATCTGATTTATATCTCATGCTATTCTATATAAATCTGATTTATATCTCATGCTATTCTATATAAATCTGATTTATATCTCATGCTATTCTATATAAATCTGATTTATATCTCATGCTATTCTATATAAATCTGATTTATATCTCATGCTATTCTATATAAATCTGATTTATATCTCATGCTATTCTATATAAATCTGATTTATATCTCATGCTATTCTATATAAATCTGATTTATATCTCATGCTATTCTATATAAATCTGATTTATATCTCATGCTATTCTATATAAATCTGATTTATATCTCATGCTATTCTATATAAATCTGATTTATATCTCATGCTATTCTATATAAATCTGATTTATATCTCATGCTATTCTATATAAATCTGATTTATATCTCATGCTATTCTATATAAATCTGATTTATATCTCATGCTATTCCATATAAATCTGATTTATATCTCATGCTATTCCATATAAATCTGATTTATATCTCATGCTATTCCATATAAATCTGATTTATATCTCATGCTATTCTATATAAATCTGATTTATATCTCATGCTATTCCATATAAATCGGATTTATATCTCATGCTATTCTATATAAAAGTGATTTATATCTCATGCTGTTCTATATAAAAGTGATTTATATTTCATGCTATTCTATATAAAAGTGATTTATATTTCATGCTATTCCATATAAATCTGATTTATATTTCATGCTATTCCATATAAATCTGATTTATATTTCATGCTATTCCATATAAATCTGATTTATATTTCATGCTATTCCATATAAATCTGATTTATATTTCATGCTATTCCATATAAATCTGATTGATATTTCATGCTATTCTATATAAATCTGATTTATATCTCATGCTATTCTATATAAATCTGATTTATATCTCATGCTATTCTATATAAATCTGATTTATATCTCATGCTATTCTATATAAATCTGTCAAATGTCATCTATTTTATGACAAGTGTCATATCTGACATGTCACATGTCATATATGTATTTGTATCATACTACATTTTATAGATAAGATTCATAAGTGACATGACATGACAGATGACAACTTTCCTTTAGTATTTTGCATTAACTATTATTAATATCTGAGTTAATTACGTACTTATTGGTATAGAAGTGACAATTTTTCATGCTTAATGTATGAAAATTTAAAAAAAGAGTAAATTTTGTTTTTGTTTAATTACTATGAAAAGCTTTTAACGTTACCCTTGATTATTTAGTTTTCTGTCTTGATTTTATATTTTTCATTCATCAAATATATACTGAAGAGGTTTGTTTAGTTTTGTTTTGGTTTTATTTTTTTATTACAGTCTTTACTGGTGTTTTTTTTTTGCGTTTCTGCTTTTTTGAAGTGTAACTTTAACTGTCTCATGCTTCGTTGGATATGAATTGAAAAAACACTCTGATTTTCAGACGTTGATTTGAAAAAAACAGCAGAAAAAAACCAGTCAAGCCAACGTCTATTCATTCATTCACTCATTCAACCAACTTTTCATTCACAATATTTTTTAAGTCGCATTGACTGTTTTGTCGTTTCATTTGGGGGAAGTCGATTTGGTTTTTTACGGTTTATGGGTTTGTTTTTGTTGTCGTTGTTGTTTTTTATTATTACATATTAAAGCCTGGTTGTAAATTTGTATAGCAGCCATGATTTTGTTACAACTTTTTTACAATTTGAACTTGAAATTGTTTTGAAATGCGGGTTTTATTTTTAATTACAATAAAAACAAAAAACTGTGCATAATAATGATAATTTTTCATAAAATAATGGGAAAAGAATTGAAATTAGTTTAAACAAACATAGGTAATACACAACATTAAAGGAAATTGAAGTGTACTTTTAGGTTTAAAACATACGAAATGATGTTGTTCTAAGATTAAAAGCAAGAATAGATATGCCAAAGCACTGTCCTCTATTATCATAAATTAAAATTCCTACAAGTTTGTTTTATTGAAAAAATATTCTTTAAATCAAAGCCTATGTTTAGGCTTTAAAATTGAAGGGGACTGGAGAAACATTAAGTATTCGTCTCTCCAAATTCGCCTGAAACCACACATTCTATGTCGCAAGTATTATACCTTTGAAAACCTATTTTATGCACGCACATGATTCTCTATTCTTGCCTACTTTTAGGCATTCTGCCAAAAATGATACGACATACACAACAACCGCTATACGTATTACCACAAAATATTTACCTGTTGCGGTAAGGTCGCCACCTGTTGTATTATACCCATAATGTTGAACATGGTAGAACAGCATGTTTATTATAATGTTTTCCATTTTGTATAGCATGCTTTTAGGCATTGTTAGTAAATTATTTCATGTTAAAGCAGGCAATTAAACTAGAGTTTTGTTAGCATTCTATGGGTTTGTCAGGTAATTGAATTGCCTTTGTGTTGAGAGTACGTGCAACAGCAACAACAACAACAACAACAAAATTTTGTTACTAATTAATTAAAAACAAAGTACAATAAAACTTTAACATGGCATACTTTTAGGTACTTAAACGAAACCCTCAAAATGTTTTAAATTATGAAAAGAAATCACATTGAGCAAAAACATAACTTGATTAAATCTTAGCCTCTTGGGAAAAGGAAGAACTTTTAAGATTATTTTTAAACCTGTTAGTTTGCCTAAGGCTAAGGTTTCATTTGATTATAAAAATAAGACTTAATTAAAGCTATTTTTAATTGCAAAACAAAGAACCTGTTAGGCATACTTTGAAGGCTTTTTATGTCAATTAATAAATTAAAGCATACCTTTAGGGTTTAAAAGTAATTACACACAAAATGGTGGATTTACGTTTTGCAAAAATAAATTACAGCTGGCAAGCAAAATATATTTTTAGGCTTGTTAAAACCCAAAGCCCTTTAGCTGTTAGAAAACTAAGGTTTTGTTTATTAATAACGAAAAGGCTTTTAAAAATCTCATTTTAATTGTTTAATTAAAAAAGTATACTTTTAGGGTTTAAGCTTCAATTATGTAATAAAAGCATATTTTTAGGATTCAAAAACAATTCAACATAATACCGCTAAGATAATATAAGTGTATAGCAATTAAATGAAATGATTTTTTGAAAGAATTTTTAAAAGAAAGGGGGAGTGTTAGCAGAGGCTGGATAAAATAGGTTTTCTAAGTAAATTAGGTGTTTAAAGTAAAATTTATTTGTCTTTTCTAAGAAAAATGTTTTGCAAATTTTTAACATACAAAAGTCAAGGCATAGTTTCGGGAGTAAATGTTAAAAAAATTACAGCATACTTTAGGGTAAATTTTAAATGCCAAATTGATGTTTATTCAATAGTTTTTAATTTTTTATGATATGTGTTGTGTTCATATATAAAATAAATACATTTTCAAATGAAAGATGCTTAATGATGAATTGTAGGAAGGTTGAAACGTAAATTTTGTAAGTTTCCATTCAATTCATAATTATTTAAAAAGTCTAGTAGGTAGTGTGTAGGCTTATTAGACGTAAAGCCAGGGTTCGAGCCTCAGGCCAGACGTCAAGACAAAATACAAAAAGTATTTCTTCGGCGACTTCCTCTCACCAGATTTCTGGCAAAAACTCTGAGAGTAAATAAAATTGCCATGAAAAAGTTTCTCTAAAATCTGTCGTTCGGAGTCGACTTTAAATTGTAGGTCCCACCACCCATGTATAAAAATTAACACACACAACGTAAGAGGTGTGAGAAGCTAGGACGTTGTACAATGGGTCAATTCGACCTCCGGGTACTGTACTTGTCTTAATTGACAAGTACACGTTCTCTAACCTAACCTAACCTAACATACAAAAGTCAAGGCATAGTTTTGGGAGTAAACGATAAAAAAATTACAGCATACTTTAGGGTAATTTTAAGTGCCAAATTGATGTTTATTCACTAAGTTTTAATTTTTTTTGATATTGGCTCGCGTTCATATAGAAAATAAATACATTTTCAAATGAAAGTATAGTTTTAGGCTGTTTGATGTAGAAAATCTAAACTATCGTTATGAATTGCAGGCACATTGAAGCGTAAATTTTGTAAGTTTCTATAAAATTCATAAGTATTTAATTTAATTAATTGGTCATTACAACACTTTAGTTAGGGTTCCAACCTAGCTTCTCACACCAACCATGTTATGTGTATTAATTTTATCCATCGACATCGAACTACAGATTTGAGAAACTATTCTCCGTGGTTTTTTCTAGAAGGCTGATGTAAAGAAGTCTTTCGTTTTGCTCAAGATCTGCTTTTAGGGCATTCAACTTTATTTAAAACTTCCTTACTACACATGTTTTGTTTTTTCTCTTTTACTAGCTTTTCTATGATAACAGTTAATTGATTATAGCTGATGAAAATATTGATAAATTGGTTGATTGATTGATTGACTTGCATTTTATCTTAATTGAAACTCTAATTATAGGTGAAACATATTTCAATGTTGTGTCAACCAGTAATGATAGAAGAATGGTAATAAGATGCCTTAAGGTAAGGCCTTTACCTTAAGCAAATTGTTAATCACACGCTTGAATTAATTAACCCTTAAATGGCTTAATAATACTTAATGCCGTTTTCAACAAATACAGTCACACAGATAATTATACGTACCCCCCCAAAAATCATTTTTTTTAAATGATAATATATGGAAAAGTCGACTGATTTTTGCGCCAAATTTTTTGTTTTCCGTCATAGCCGAACAAATTATATTTGTTCTCATCACTAAATATTACATTCGACCAAAAATCAGTTGACTTGTCCATATATTACTGGGCAAATTCCAATCGTGGCTTTTTTCTCGGCACTCGGCTGCGGAAACCGTTCTTTCTCAAAACACTTCGAACTGTTTCTGAATGCACAATAATATTGTGATCACTTTTCGAGGTGTTTCGTATTTCTACGGCTGTAGTCCTAGGATTTTTATTCACAATACTTTTCATATACCGGGCTACCCTTGGAGAAATTTTATACGAAATATACGTCGTACGTATAATTTTCTGTGCTGCCATATTGGTTTTAAGCAAACTGCTGTCACAAATTCATAGATTTTGGGAATCTTTTTTCTTTATTTAAGTAAATGTGTCGTTACAGACGCTAATGTAAAGAAATTTTAGATTAGAAGTTCATTACTTCTTAAAAAAAATGATTTTTAGGGGGGTACGTATAATTATCTGTGTGACTGTATATTGTACAAGCAAATATTGGTCTCAAGGTCTTTTAACGGTTAAATATGTCCATATTGTTTTAATATGCAAAACTACAGTGCCGCTCTTTATCTATCTTAAGCCGTTTTATGCAAATGAAGTTATTTGTGTTGCGCTCTCTCTTTCGCTCTCTCTTTCTCTCTCAAAGGTCATTTGCATTAATTATTATCTTACCTTATGCTGAGCATAATAATAACAACAACTACAACAACAACAGCTACACATAATGTTATAACTATAACAATAACGGTATTATGTTAAGACAATGAACGAATGAATGAATAAATGAACGAATGAAGTGAAGTGAACATCATCGTTACAGTGTGAAATTAATCATCAATACAATTATAAAAACATTAATTATGCGAAGCACATTCACTTAATAGGCATGAGATCAGAGGCGGACAGAGGAGGTAAGGAGTAGAAGTAAAGAGCACAGCTCATAAACAATATGGTAGCATAACAATTAATTGTTTCTAAAGAGTATAATTGAGTAGGAGAGATGGAGACAAACGAAGACGAAGATAATGTTTGTAATGAGTTTTAATTATAACGGGTTATCCATTCAGAGGTTTCAAATGTAAAGTAAGGTTTTGATTTCAATGCGATTTTAATTTCATAGTTATGCTTGGACCTTTATATTCTATATAAAACTCGATGTCAATGTCATTTAAATGATCGCCTGTGGATTTGTTAAAGCGATCGAATACTTTTTTACATAATTTGGTTTGTGTCTTGGCAATAACTTGACAAATATTGGTTTTGGAAAGCTACAACGGAATTCGTGGTTGCTTGACATAAAAAATTTCTAAAGACGCCAAAGCGTAAGAGATTGGTGACTACTTACATAGAGTGAGCGCCATAAGTGAGTCAAAACTTTTGTTCTTAAGTATAAAAAAAGTTCCTTTATCATGAATTGTTGTTTTTGTTTTAACATTTTATAAGTAATAAATAAATGTTTTTATTTTTGGAAATTTATTCGACTATTCTCATTTACTTTTATCGCTATCTTAAGAAAATGAATTATTTCAGTGGTGTTTACTCACTTTTGGCGTTCAGTGTTTATACATAATTGGTCATTACAATCCTTCAGTCAGAATTACGACCTAGCTTTTTTTGTGTGTGTTAATTTTATACAGGAGTGGTGGGACCTACAGTTTAAAGTCGTCTCTGAACGACAGATTTTTGAGAAACTTTTCATGGCAATTTTTTTTATTAACTCTCAGAGTTTTTGCCAGAAATCTGCTGAGAGGAAGTTGCCGAAGAGATATTTTTTTATATTTCATTTGTTTGGAGATGTCTGACCTGGGATTTGAGCCATGGCCTCTCGTGTAATAAGCCAACACACTACCTACTAGACCATGGCGATTTGGTGCCTACTTGCTGTCAATTAAGCATGAAATTGCTTTTTATGGGAAACATTCCTGGAAAGCAGAATATATTCGGTTATCATATAGCCTTAGCGCTCTAAATTAACGTTAAAGCCTCATTGACATCTCCGGGGGTTCCCCATTACAGCAATCAGCAAGGTCCCACAAAGAATTGGAAAGTAGATTTCCCTGTGTGAAGCACATACGAAATGTTCAATTTCCCATGACTCCCTGGCAAATAAATCAAGCTGAATTTGCCCGATGTCATGGATTGTGTTGGTTTTGAGGAGCATTTCTTCGGATTATTCGCATAACTTATGGTCGTTTACCTTCAGTTTCTAGGTTAGGTTAGGTTAGAGGACGTGTACTAGTCAATTAAGACAAGTACAGTACCCGTAGGTCGAATTGACCCATTGTACAACGTCCTAATTTCTCACACCACTTATGTTGTGTGTGTTAATTTTATACATGAGTGGTGGGACTTACAGTTTAAAGTCGACTACGAATGACAGATTTTTCAGAAACTTTTCGTGGCAATTGTTATTTGCTTTCAGAGTTTTTGCCAGAAATCTGCTGAGAGTAAGTCGCCGAAGAAATACTTTTTGTATTTTGTCTTAATGTCTAGCCTGGGTCTTGAACCCTGGCTTCACGTCTAATAAGCCAACACACTACCTACTAGACTACGGCGACTTCAAGACTTTCTAAATCTGTTGAATTTTGTACAGCTATAAGCCCAAGTCACGATGTAAAATTCGCCAGTTTGTGATTTGCGAAGTGGCGAATTCTTGTGAGCGACTCAAAATCAACTGCCTCAGATACCTCTTCCTCTTCTTACTTTTCGTTAATGTCCTGTTGTTGACCAGGCGACTCGAATTTATCCACCATATAGCGGATATAGCCAGTTCTTCCGGAAGAATGACTACGGCGAGAGTAAAATTTTGTTGTAGGTTTTAACTGGCTTTACATGTTCATCGGTTGTTGACACTTTATATGAAAGATATTTAAATATATGGATTTGAAACCACTAAATAATTAACCCATTACGTACATACACTCACATACACGTACATACATATATTTAAAGACCTTAAGCTAATAAATTGTGGCAGGGTGGTGGGTTATAAGTTTTAACATTGAAAACGTGCCAAGTGCAAGTGTTGCTTGCTTTAATTAAAAAACAAAAAAAAAAAAAAAAAAAAACTGTAAAATGCAATAAAAAAATTAATAAAAAATTATTAAACATTTTAAGTATTTAAACGCTTTACTTTAATTAAAATTAATTGAAATTTTGTTAAAAAAATCACGCCATCTTTGTCTTCTATTGTGTATGTGTGTGGTGTGTGGTGTACATTAAATATCTTGTATCAGCAATTATTTGTTGATTTAAATATTCTTTAAATTGTTGTTGCTTGTTTGTTTGAAAACAAAAACAACGGAAACGGAAGTTCATTTATTGCTTTTAACGTTAGTCTTTTCAAATATGAAAAACAAGATTTCCATAAAGAATTTTATTAACGCTCGCTGACTTGACTGTTGTTTTTATTAATAAAAATTCTTTTCTGCCTTTAAGCTGTTATCGTGTCGTTGTTGTTGTTGTTGTTTCTGGTATTTTTGTTTGTTATTTTATTTATTAAACAATATTAAGTTTTTTATTGGCTTGTTGCTGGTATTTTTACAAGTCAGAATGCTGGAAATTATTTTTTTTTACGTTTATATTCAAATTAATTTACATGCACGCGATTTTAATTATTTTTTGGTTTTACATGCCCGGTAATTATTTGATCACGGGTAAAATTATTTACGAAAATGGCAACAATATGTATGTTTAAAGGGATTTACATTGAATGTGGCAGATTGAATAATGAGATGATTTTTAATTTTATAAAAAGGAGTGTGTACGAAAAAATTTGGGGGTTACATGTTCTTTCAATCCTTATTTTTTTTTCAACGTTCTCTACCGACACAATGCATTGTATTGGAGTTAAGAAAATTGGTTAAGTAAAGAAGGAAAACAGAGGGTAGTGTTTTTAGATGCAAGATTTTAATCTGTTTATAAAGGGTCCGTCAAATATCTTTTTTTTTTTGAAAATGCTTTAAAAAACTACTGAATATTTTTTCAAATTTCTTTTTTTATTTGAAAATACAATCCTTCCGGTTAATAATGGAAAATAATTCATTCAAATGGCTGCCTCGGCTGGCCATGCAGTAGCCTACACCAGAAGATGCCGATTTTGGCAAAAAAAATCATCTTTTCAGATGAAACTCATTTTTATCTTGGCGGGTATGTAAACAAGCAAAATTGTTGCATTTGAGGCACAGAAAACCCGCACGCATACATTGAAAAGCCGACGCACCCAATACGAGTCACACGCACATTTTGGTCCAGAGGCATAATTGGGCCAGTTTTCTTCGAAAATGAGCAAGGAATAGCCGTTACAGTCAATGACGATCGTTATCGGGCCATGTTGAACGAATTTTTGTTCACAAAAATTGAAGGGGAGGATATTGGCAACATTTGGTTTCAACAGGACGACGCTACGTGCCACACAGCCGAAGCTACATTCGATGTTTTGCGCCCTGTTTTTGAAGATCGCATTATCAGCCGCACAGCTGATGTCGTTTGGCCAAATCGGAGCTGCGATTTGACACCGTTGGACTATTATTTGTGGCGTGCCGTCAAAGATAAGAGCTACGCCGACAAGCCAGATACAATTGACGCTTTAAAGGACAATATTCGTGAAGCCATTGGTGAAATACAGCTGCTCACAATCGATAATGTGCTTAAAAATTGGACCGATCGTGTAGGCTACTGTATGGCTAGCCGAGGCAGCCGTTTGAATGAAATTATTTTCCATTATTAACCGGAAGGATTGTATTTTCAAATAAAAAAAGAAATTTGAGAAAATATTCAGTAGTTTTTTTTAAAGCATTTTCAAAAAAAAAAAGTTATTTGGCGGACCCTTTAGCACAAGTGTCGGAAAAGACCATATATTAGGACAGAGCATCGAAAATTTAATTCTCTTAGTCAGGCATTTAGCAATCCACTAGCCAATCAACCACAAGTGGATGTGGCCTACTAAAATTAAAGAAAATATTCTTAAGATGCTCAGAAGTCTTCTGGGAAAAAGCTCTAAGAGTGCACAAAATTGCCATAAAAAGTTTCGGTGTTGACTTTAAACTCTAAATCCCACCACTAATGAATAAAATTAACACGCTAAAGTTTGTTTGTTTGTTTTGTGAAAGTGAAACATGGAACGCTCTACTGAACGGTATCGCTGCAAGCCACACATTTGTCTTGGCAAGATATTGGGAATCCTTGGACTGTACGTATTAACAAAGCGGTTCTAGAGAACACACCCAAAGAAACTCTCCTTTAGGGATGTTGGAGGAACTACCCTAATAAGTCTTAATGAAAATAGATATCATGAACCGTCTTTAGATAAAACTGTCTTTGCCTTCTTTAACTCTGTCTATTGCTTTGACCGTTGCCTGGACAGAGATGTAATATGTGGAATCCATGCCTCATTGACAGTGACGACTCACTTAAAAATTTGGTTTTATAATGAAGAACCATTGTGGAATTAAATTACTGGTGTCATCTAGACGTCAGTACGGTTAATTTGAAGGCAGCCCTCGTATGAAACCATTTGAAAAAAATGTTAAAAGTTCATAGAAAACATGAATAGATTTGCTCGAATGAAACTTTAGTAAGAAATTTTATATTTTCGCCTAAAAAACCAATTTAATATGCCTTAAGGTATGCTTCAATTATTGATTGTAAGTGTTCACATACATTTTCTAATTTTTAAATGTAAAATCCATGCCTCTTTGACAGTAACGACACACTTAAAAATTTGGTTTTATAATAAATTGAATTGTTTCTTTACTTTCCCCTAAAAAACAATTTAATATGCCTTAAGGAATGCTTCAATTATTGATTGTAAGTGTTCACATACATTTTCTAATTTTTAAATGTAGAATCCATGCCTCATTGACAGTGGCTACTCACTTAAAAATTTGGTTTTATAATAAATTGAATTGTTTCTTTACTGCTGCCATCTGGACATCAGTTCGGTTAATTCGGAGACAGCCCTCGTATGCAGCCATTTTAAAAAGTGTTAAAACTTCATGGAAAAACATGAATAGATTTGCCCGAATGAAACTTTGGTAAGAAAATTTATATTTTCCCCTAAAAAGACAATTTAATATGCCTTAAGGTATGCTTCAATTATTGATTGTAAATGTTCACCTATATTTTTCTAATTTTTACTTTCAGTTTCTTTAAAAAATACGAAGAATTTTATAATTAAAAGATGCATACATTGAACAATTTCTACAAATGTTTGTATTGCATGTTCTTTGAAAAATTAAGCTTATATGCCTTAAGGTAGGCAATACTTTTTTATAATTTTCTAAGTAATTAATTTCGATTTTTAAAAAAAAATTTCACTTGCGAAATTTCTACCGTAAACCTTAAAATATGCTTCAAATAATAAATTTTCTTTACTCTTCGAGTTCAATGAGGCTGAACCATATGCAAATATTGCCTCTAAATATTACGTGCAGCTGCAAAACATAACTTTCCATTCCATTGATTTTGAAGGCAAGTGTTTAAAGGCAAATTTATGAACCATTTCATGCATACCCGCTCTTTCGTATTTGTTGTCTCTCTCTGTCTTTCTCACTATTAGCTTTAAAATTGGTTTACAAAACGACAAAGCAAAAATCATAGCAGCCAGTCAGGCGTTAAGTTGAAAGTCTTTTACTTCAAAAAAAAAAAAAAAAAAAAAAAAAAAAACACCCAAAAAAATTTACTCAAATCCATTAATTTTCTTTTTCGGAAAATTTATGAAATTTTTTTTTTAAGCCATGAACAGATTGACACCTCTTTTAGGCTTACAGCCAGTAAGGTAGGGGCGAGGGTTGCTTAAATCACGACATTTTTGGTTTGCAAACTGAATTTCGTTAATGAGTTTTACATACACCGTGTAACACCTAATGTAACCCCATTTTATTTAACTTAACGTTATTTGTAAATGTAGGTTTTCAAGTTATTGCATTTACCTTTGGCTAGTGTAAGTAAGTAAGTTAGTGCGATTGTTGTTGTTGTTGTTTGTATAACTTTTTCCTTGTTTTGCCATTTTTGGTATCTTGTGGTGTCTTGCTTCATTACTTTTAATGGCTTCAAACACTCAAACTGAACTCAAAACGAAATTTATTTATAAAGACCCACAGAGAATGCTTTGTTAAAAACTAATTTCCCAATTTGAAATCGTGCTGGCTAAGCATGCTCAATGGGTACGTACGTATGTAAGTACGTTTTTGTTTTGTTTTAATATGTATGTTACGATGGCCTATTTGAATACCAATTTGTTTTTAAAAATTTTGTTTCGTTTTTTTCTACTTTTTTTTATTGCCTTTGTTTAAACCATTTATTTTTGAACATAATTTTCGTGTCTGCAAATGGGGGTTTTCCGCCTTGTGTGTTTTTTTTTTTAATTTTTTGCAACTTCCAATACTTATAAGACAAAAAAAAATTGGTACCTTCCTTGTATAGCCAAAAATTGCATGTGAAACCTTTTTATTGCGCTATGAAAACATAAATAGACTTGACCCAATTTGCCTTTAAGATGTTTAATAATTTTTTTTCTCTCTTTTTTAAAGCATTTGACGGCACTTAATAAATACTCAAATATATTGAATGGTTAACCAATAAAAAAAAATAAAATTGGTTTGAACTTCAGTGCAACAGACCGCAAATAAAATTGGTTTGAAATTGTAGGTCAAAGAAAGGTTGGAAGTTCATAAAAAAAAAAACAAAAATAAGAATAAAAAAATTTTGGTACTAAATTGCCATATTAATGTACTCCTATATAAGTACAGTCGAACTTCTATTACTTGAAGTTTCTATAAGTTGAAACACATGTCATGGCAACAGCATCTAGATCATTTGTAAATTTACTTCCCAAAGTTGAAGTTTCTATAAGTTGAAGTTTTCCTCTGAATAATGGTGATTCAATTTATAGAAGTTCGACTGTACTTTAAAAGGGTTTAGAACACTGAACAATTTATGCTAAAAAAAATACAAATTGTTTGTTACAAAAAATACTAAAAAAATAAATAATATAATTAAAAATAATAAAAAAATATTGGTACTAAAAAAGGTACCAAAAAATTTTTGGTAACAAAAAGTACCAAAAAAAGTACCAAGAAAAAAGGAAAAATAGTACGAACAATCTAGATTTACCAAGAAAATTAATATAGAGAAGCTTAAAAGGTAATGATTTGGTACTGAAAATAGTACCGAAAAAAATTATATTTACGTTACTTGTACCAAAAAAAAGAAAAATAATGTGAACAATAAGCCCAACAAACCAAAAAAAAAAAAATATCGAAAAAGCTAAAAGAAAATGTTTTTGGTACTAAAAAATAGTACCAAAACAAAAAAAGTACCAAAAAGCTCGGTAAATAAACTCATTGTCTAGAATGAACTTTACATACTGAAAATAGTACCGATAAAAAATTATATTTACTAGTAGCAAAACAGAGAGACAAAATAATGCGAAAAATAGTCCCAACGGACCTAGAAAACGAATATCGAAAAAGCTAAACGAAAATGTTTTTGATACTAAAAAAATAGTAGCAAAACAAAAAAGTACCAAAAAGCTCGGTAAATAAACTCATTGTCTAGACAAATAATGTACTTTACATACTTAAAAGGGAATGATTTGGTACTGAAAATAGTACCGAAAAAAATTATATTTACTTTACTAGTACCAAAAAAGAAAGAAAAAATAAATGTGAAAATAGTACCATAAAAATTATATTTATATTACTAGTACCAAAAAAGAAAGAAAAATAATGTGAACGATTGCCCCAAAGGAAATGAATATCGAGAAAGCTAAAAGCAAATGTTTTTGGTACTAAAAATAGTACCAAAACAAAAAAAGTACCAAAAAGCTCGATAAATAAACTCATTGTCTAGACAAATACTGTACTTTCGTAGAGTATCAGCCTCGCCTGTACAAATCACATCAGAAATGTTCGCGGTAGAAGTTCAGATGCATTCAATTACCGGAGAGTTCAACCCACTTCACCACGAAAAACACATCTTGAAGAATTCAAGTGAATGGATAGGACTGAAGGGACTAGTAGCTTTGTTAAATGGATGCCTGCTTGAATGCCCTTAACGACTTGACATATGTATGTGACATCATAAGATGCGATGCCTTAGAGTCTAACTGACAAGAACCGATTAACAAATTTTGATGATCGACATTAAGCCGTCGCAATTAGGGCAAATCTCCTTCGGAATCACGCTTTCTACTCAATCTAGGCCAGACGACCCTGATAATAAGGTTTCTTTAACCATGGATTTGTTAGCGGCCATGAATAATTCTTCCTAATCGACAGCCTGATAGAGCTAAGAGGATTGGCATTCTGAAACACTGTTTCAACAGAAAATTCATCAGCTTAACAATTATCACCGTGTCTACGAAACCATATTAAACTGGCAAAAAACTGTCACGTTAGATGATCAAGGAAGTCACGGTATATTTTAGCAAGTACAGACTTAAAGGTTGCTCTAAAAAACCTATGATATTCGCATGGTTTTCAGCCGGAATGGAAATGTTAGTAGTTGGAGAACGCTTGCTTAGGATCGTTTCCCAAGCGTGAATTATAGCCCCGACCTGAAACTCAGCATAATATTCACGGAGATAACCTAAAATCCCAGGTCAGACATCAAAACGAAAATACAATACGGCGACTGCCTCTCAGCAGATTTCTGGCAAAAACTCTGAGAGTAAATAAATTTGCGATAAAAGTTTTCCAAAAAATCTGTCGTTCGGAATCGACTTTAAACTGTAGGTCCCGCCACTCGTCTATAGAATTAACCCTGAAGGGTTGCAATAATCAATTATGTATTATGCAGTTATAACGTTATAGTTTGGTCTATAATTTAACCATGAATCGTCTTACAAACGAACAACGCTTGCAAAATCATTGAATTTTATTATCAAAATGCGTGGCTCTGTTAAGAAAGTTCATCGCGCGCTTCTTCCATTTTATGGTCAGTTTAATCGCGGATATTCGGGCTATTGTGACTAAATTTCGCACCAAATTTACATTGTTGGACATTAAACCACCAACACGCTTACGTAGAGTGCGAACTGAAGAAAATATCGCAGCTGTATCGGCCGGCCAGTGTTAATGATGACCATCAATTATCGATTCGTCGCCGTTCGCAGCAATTGGACCTCTGTTACTCAACAATGTGGAAAACGTGGATTTAGGTGTGAAGCTTGGGCTCTTGGAAAGTTGGCCGAAGATCCACTTCTTTACCGAAAAATTGTGTTCAGCGATGAAGCTCATTTTTGGCTCAATGGATACGTAAATAAGCAGAATTGTCGATTTTGAAGTGAAGATCAGCCAGAAGCATTGCAAAAGCTACTAATGCATCCAGAAAAAGTCACAGTTTGGTGCGGTTTATGGGCTGGTGGCATCATTCTTCAAAGATGCTGCGAATCGTAACGTAACTGTGAATGGTGCGCGCTACCGTGAGATGATATCCAACTTTTTCTTTTGCCAAAAATGCAAGAGCTTGACTTGCATGACATGTGGTTTCAACAAGACGGTGCCACATGCCACACAACAAGCGTAACAATGGACTTATTGAGAGGCGAGTTCAGTGAACATTTTATTTCAATTGATGCATTGGAAGACAACAATGAAGCATTTATTCGTGTGATACCGGCCGAAATGTTGGAAAGAGTATGCCAAAATTGGACTAAGCGGATGGACCATTTGAGGCGCAGTCGCGGTCAACATTTGCATGAAGTAATTCAAACATTAAGTTATATGGACCGTACTATCGATTCCAATAAAGATTTCATGCATTTTTCTGAATTTTATGTGTTTTTTTTTTGAAAAATTTTCCTATAAGAAATCATTTCTTATTTTCGATTTGGCAACTTCTAGAACATACTGTTTGGTTTTTGATTTTCTATGTAGTTTTGTGCTTGTAACCTGGCATTTGTTCTGTTATTTTTTTATTGTTTTTTTTCCTTGTTCTTTCATCATGTTGACTGTTAGTGGTTGATACTGTCAGTATAATAATTTTGCTTTATAATTGATTGCACTTTTATTTCATTTTTATTTTTTTTTTTTGAAGAAATAAAAACTTCGCTGTAATTATTTAATTTTTTTTTTCTGTAACCAAAATAAATGTTTCTTTTTTTCCTCTTGCCATCATTAAATTCTCATGAAAAAAATGTTTTTTTTCGGAACTGGCTGCGTGAGAAGACCCAACGAAATTTTCAAAAAATTATTGTCATTATTTATGTTTATAATGGTGTATGCGAGTGAGAGTGTGTATGAGCGTGTGCATGTAATTGTCAAAACATTAACTGTCAAAATATAACAGTAATTATTTATTACAGTTATGGTTGCTGTTACTTTTTATGGGAATTACAGAATTACAGTGTGTTACAGTGTTTTTATGAATTTTTTCTCTGTTTAAGCGTGCTTTGTGATCCCCCTCTCTCGCGTTATGGAAGTTTTTTCTTTCACAGTTATTAATGACAGGGTTTTTGTAGGAAAGGAGGGCAGGATAAAGAACATAAAAAGGCCTTTTTTGTAATGTATACGAAAAGAAATAATTTTGTTTTTAATTGTTTGACAAAAGAGTACTTTTAATACTTAAAAATAGTACTAAATTTTAAGAAAAATTTCCCAAGATATGGGACACTTTATGTGGCAATCGTTTTTAATCTCCCTATATAGGGAGGTACTTTTTAAAGTACCTTTTCAAAGTACTTCTTTTTTCCCAAGATATGGTACACTTTTTATGGCAATTGTTTTGTCTTTAAATTGTTTTAAAGTACGTTTTAAAGTACTTTTTATCTTCCCAGATAAGGAGGTACTTTTTAAAGTACCTTCTAAAAGTACTTCCTTTTCTCCCAAGATATAGGTCACTTTATATGGCAATTGTTTTGTTTTTAGGATGTTTTAAAGTACCTTTTAAAGTACTTTTTTATCTCCCCAAATAGGGAGAAGATATTGGACACTTTATATGGCAATTGTTTTGTCTTTAAGTTGTTTTAAAGTACCTTTTAAAGTACTTTTTTATCTCCCCAAGTAGGGAGAGATATTGGACACTTTATATGGCAACTGTTTTGCCTTTAAGTTGCTTTCAAGTACATTTTTAAAGTACTTTTTTATCTCCCCAAATAGGGAGGTACTTTTTAAAGTACCTTTTAAAAGTACTTTTTTATCTCCCAAGATGTAAAACAGTTTTTATGGAAACCGTTTTGACTTTAAATCGCTTTAAAGTACATTTTTTAAGTACTTTATTTAAAATAACCTAGGTAGACTTCAAATTCATTCAAATTCCTTCATTACTATCCTCATTTCACTTCTTCTTCGAAAACCACTGTCTTTGACTATCTTTATCTGCGCCTTTTACAGTCTGCATGCCTTTATGCCATTAAAATTAAATTTTCATTTTGCGGCCTGTGTTGGTGTTGGTTATGATGCTGATGGCTGATGGCTGATGCCTGTAATGTAATGTCTGTGATGCGTGTGTTGTTGTTGTATGCTCTTAAAGATGACAATAATGAGTCCATCATTCACGCACAAAGATGTGTGGCATATAATAGACCCGTTGTTGAGATGTTTTTTGAATCTCGAACAGAAAATATGTGTGCGTAACTATGCATGCGTAAATAGTATTGAAGTGAGACTGACTGTCATATACTTTGACTATATACTTTATTTGCAACATTACGTGTTAATGTGTTGGAGGTTCTTCTTGGTTTAATTGCTTGTGGATGTGGTTGCTCAAGGAGAAAATTTCTTGCCACATTAACTAATGGTAGAGGAAGAGAATGGTGAGGTGAGGTTCTAAGGAAATTTTGTGATTAAAATTTAAAGAAAATTTCTAAATATAGGGACAGATATGGACAAAACACAAGCAAGTTCTGGAATATAGTATATTGACAATTTGCAAATGAACACAAACAAAGCTTTTAAACGTGCTTAAATACGAGACATTGATAAGACAGTACGACAGTACAAATTAAAATTCATTGACATGACAAGCACTTGATTTGGATAAAAAAACATTATAAGGACTAGCCATACATAGAAGAGTCGTACAACTAATCAAGAAAAAATAAAGGGTGTTTTTTATAGAGGTATAGAACTTTAAGTTGCAATAAAGCAACGATGGATTATTCGATTGACATGAATTTTATTTATCCGAAAGATAATCTTGTGGCATTACATTTTAAATATGATTTCTGGCATATGACCGCCACGGCTGGCGCGGATGTAGTCCAATCTCGACGTCCAATTTTCGATGACTTTTTCCAACATTTGTGGCCGTATATTGGGAATAATACGGCGAATGTTGTCTTCCACCATCGTTTTTGAAAAAGTACGGACCAATGATTCCACCAGCCCATAAAGCGCACCAAACAGTCAGTTTTTCTGGATGTAACGGTGTTTCCACATACACTTGAGGATTACCTTCACACCAAATGCGGCAGTTTTGTTTGTTGACGTAGCCATTCAACCAGAAGTGCGCTTCATCGCTAAACAAAATTCGCTTATGAAAATCGGGAACAACGGTAATCTCGTTTTGGGCCCATTCGACGAATCTACGCCTTACTGGATGATCGTTTGGCTTCAATTCTTGCACGAGTTGGATTTTATAAGCACGCAAACCAAGATCCTTCCGCAAAATCTTCCATAAAGTGAATGGAGACAGATCGAATTCCTGTGCTCGATGGCGGATGGACTCATTCGGGTCTTCCTCAATGCTACGCTCTACAGCAGCAATAGCTTCTTCTGTACGCACCGTACAGCGTCTCTGGGGATGCGAGTTATCAATAAGAGTAAACGTGGTGCGAAAACGTTCCATGGTTAATCGAATTAACTGCTCTGATGGACGATTTTGTCGACGATAAAATGGACGTAGTGCTCGATACGTTTTCCGCACAGAACCATTATTTTCGAAATAAAATTGCACTATTTGCAAGCGTTGGTCATGCGTGAGTCTATTCATGATGAATTGCCAAACCAAACTGAGAATAAATCACTTGACAGCTGTTAAATCGGTCGCCATCTTGAAAAGTAATGCCAACTTAAAGTTCTATACCTCTATAAAAAACACCCTTTACAAGACAGGAAGCGTTTAAGATACTAGCAGTGGATGTTGACAAAATCAATACAAGAAAAACAAATGATTAGAATACTACGCTCAGACCCCACTTGTACAGTGTGACAAATGACGTCATACGTCATAATCTTGCCTAATTAAGTATGTATGTAAGCTAATTTCGGAGACCATTTGTACAGCTTTTAAAGTCTTAAAAAAAATTAATAAAACTGAAATGCTTGTAGATTGATAAGATATTTAACAGTAAACATTTGATTGGCCTGTTACGCTCCACTAATCCCTGTTCAAGGCAATTGCTTTAAACTGTGTTTGTTTATCTCTCACTTGGTATCGGTAACTACTCTTCCAAATGCTAAGGCTTCGCCAAACTTATCAATGCTGTAACTGAGCTGGTATACATAGCACTCAGCCATTCGGTTATTCATTTAAAACAATTGTGCGTGTTTTTTTTTTCTTTTTGATTCATTCAATCGCTGTTTTAATTGTAGCAACCAACCAGTTGGTTGTTTGATGGCTTGATAGTGGCATAAAAATAAAATAAATAAAAAATCCTCTGTGTAAACATCAGAATGTGTATCATCAGCAACCAATACTTTGCCGTTGGGGTTTTGAGGTTAACACAGACACTGAGAGACACAAACACACCACACTCATTCACTTATAAGCTATTGTATGCTTTATATCGTATATTGATTTATTATCTGCCTGGCTTTTTTGTTCAACAACCAACGAATGAATTTTTATATTAAAAATAAAACACGTAAATTAATAAATTTAATGTCATTTGGCTGGTGTGAATTTAATTTAAAAAACAAAAGCCAAATAAAAAAAAAACATTAAATGTTGACACTGAATATATGGAAATTTATTTAAAGCGATACGGTAGCATTGTCAACATGAAAGAAAATTTTTTATTGCGTTTTAAAATCATCAAAAAATTAATTGAAAAATTGCCAGCAAGAATTGAATTAAAAATTAAATTTCCAAGCTTTTCGTACCTTAAACTATGCTTTAAAAATTTCTGCTCCTTACAGGGGTTAACAATAAAGTTTTCTAAACATTTACGTTCTTTCTCGCACATAAGTAGATGTTAATCAACACTTCTAACATGACAGCCAGGAAATAAACAGCAGCAGCTACTAAAGAAATTTCACACAAACTTACACAAGAAATGAAAGAAAAAAGTTTATTTTAACGCCATAAAATATGCTTTGAAAAACGGTTTTCAATTTAAAAGTTTGTATTACAACATCATGCTTAAATGTTTGCTAGAAAGAAAGCAACAGTGAGAGCAGAGAAAAAAGAAAGAGAAAGAGCTTAAACGAACGTATAGTGTTTGAGAAAAATATCTTTTATTATACTCTTCAGCTATTGTTGCCATGATTTTGAAAAACATTTTTCATTTCAAATGACGACGTTTAAGTATGCCAGTGAAATTTCAAAGGAAATTATTTTTCTTTTCATGCCATAAAATATGCTTCATTTTACGAGTACAGCAATAAGGGCGTGTTAAAATTGTAATGATGCTGCTATAAAATTTATAATTATTTTGGTTACCTAAAAGTATGCTTTAATCGTAATTTGAGACACAGCAAGAGCAAGGTGGAAAGTGTTGAATTATGTTAGCAAGGCAAATGTTTTGAAGTTTATTTGCAAAGTTAATAAAGAAAGTTTTTCTTTCTTATTTTCTCTGAATATTTTAAACTCTACAATATTTTAATACTTAATTTTGTTGATGCCTGAAAGGTATGCTTTAGAATATTAACACCAATTTAGAATTTTAATCAGCCATACTTACATTTTATTGATCTGAATTAAGGGCCTCGTGTCTACCTGCAAAGGAAAGAAAATTAAAAATTAGTGATTCATTGAAAAATTCAATTCAAGACAATTTAAGTCTTCACAAAGCCAGAAAATTTTTTAAGATCGATGGACATCATAACACAGTCATGCGCGGTGCAGAAATTTAGTAGTGGAGGTAATAGCTTCATCGCTCTACATGCTAATAGCCTTTCACCTTGTGCTGTCTTCCAGCACTTGCTTATCTATAAACCATAAGGACCACACCTTCCTTTTAAATGCATAGGAAATCTCTCATTTAAGTGGAATGTGGCAAATGAAACATAGACTATCTTAAGCCTATCTTTGCCAGGCGGAAACCTACTAGCTTACTTTCCATGCCACCATGCCATTTGGAAATGCCTGGAATTTTTTTTCTACTCTTAAGGCTCTTATGGCAATCTATTTATTTCTAAGGGTCTCAATCGTAGTCCCAAATACTTGAGTGTACCAGCCCCTGGATTAACAGCAGTCGTCATTTTGTAGTAGCTATCGACTACTTTTTTCGATTTATCAAGTTTTCCAATGTTATACGCATAAACACGAAGTCTAACGGCCAGAACGGTTGTCAGCAGTCGGTAGTCTAGAAGTCGGGAAACGCAAAATTACTCCTTCTGGGCATTAACCTTCACATTGAAAATGCCAATATTCAGTTACTTCTGTCTAAAATCGTAGCTCAATGTTCGATTAGGAAGACAAATGAAGGTTTAAACGCACTTCTAAAGTCCCCAACACCCTATTTCCCATAAATTCCTAGTATATAGCCTGGTAGAACTGCGGCAGAGAAAGTAATGTTACGAAAATAAGCGAGCAGTATTTCAAAGGCCAACAAAATTTTCCCATTTTTAGTGTCTAAAGTACAGTTGTGTTCAAAAGCATATGTAACCGCCGGTTTTTTTGTTCTTTTTCTTTTCTATCCAATAATTGTGTATTGTAATGCCGTTACATATTATAAACGAGTAATATTCTATTGGGTAATATGATATTTTATAAGTTATTGTTGTTGTTAAATCACATAAACATCAGTTGGCTTTAATGCCGTATTAACAACAGCAGAAAAAAATGAATGACAGAAAAAAAATTGTAAAAATTTGCATAAGTGAACACACATTAAACATGGCATTCATTCTATTGGAAAGAAGAAAAAAGAATAAATATTATGCAGTTAAATTATACGTAATTTTTTTTTTTTTTTTTTTGTTACCAAAACTACCAATTCAGTTATTTAACCACCCTCACCAAAGTAAACGTAGTAACTGGAGAAATAAACAATCATTTCAATACGAATATGCAGTACACAGTTACAAAAACAGTAGTGTGTGATAATACAATACAAATCTAAACTTATGCATTGAAATCTACTGCTATAGTATGTGGGTGTTAGTGTATGAATTCTCTCTTGCATAAAGTTACTGGGTACTGGTTACTGTGTTGTACAATCTTACTGCACATAACATTATTTCTAGAACAGAGATTCCGATACAGCACACAGCTGTATTGTACGGGCTCATATCACACAGAGAGAGAGACAAAGAGATTGCAATCCAACAATCCTGCTTTGTAATGATTTCAGTATTTAAGTATTGTTCTCTCAGTGTTATAGCAAGAAAGAGTACAATTACCATTTACATGATGGTTTATAAAGGATTGAATTGTGAACAGAAAAAAAACAGTATAGCACAGCGTATAGCCATGCATATTGATTACCCATACAGATATGCATACACATTCCCATATGTAATGCTTAAAATCAAAGAGAGTCTGTATACGACGTACTATGTGTATTGTATTACATCTCAGCCACCCACCAAAGCATAACAACTACTCACCACACCACACCACACACGATTTCGCACTGGTAATGTTATTTTTTTTTTCTCCTCTATTTTTATCTCTTTTTTGTTGCTGTTGTTGTTTGTTAAAATGAAACTTTCAAAACAATGACAATAACTAACATAAAATGCAAGCAACCATGCATAACAACATAATGTTGACAAAAACAAAAAACAAAAAAATGTATATGATCAAATAAACAACAAAAACAACATCAACAGCATTGGACAGTTTTAATAAACAATAGCAACAAACATAGTACAACCACATTACATGGAGAACATGTAACATAATGCAGCCATTATTATAATAACGGTTCAGTCGTATATATTTTTTTTGTCTCACATGTAATCTTACGTGTTTATCAAGTATTGCCAGCTGGTTGGTTGGTATTGGGGTATCGTTGATGGGTGAGAGTTCATTTACAGAGGTTAGCACATTGAAAATCGTTGGTGACGCTTTGTTAATAAGAAATTGTCGCATAGGGGAGCAATGATTCATTCGATCGTTATACTGTTGTTACATGGTAAGAGTTTAAAGGGGGAAAGTTTAGGTAAAAGGAAGCTCTCACTCTAAATATTTTTCTATCGATCGATTGGGTTGAGTTTTATACTGATTTTGTCAGTATATTGTATACCAGAAGGAAGTAAGAAATCCATTGTTTTTTCGAATAGATGGGTTCACTCTTGGGAATCGTTGAAAGATAAGATTTCATATTACAAGAATTTCTCAAACAGTTTTATACTGGTTTGACACAAATGCTTCTGGAACGATAGAGTTGCCATACATCATTGTCTCCAAAGGGCAACCAATGTAAATATGAAAAGTGTTGTTGTATTGGATGTAGCACTAAGGGACTTTGCTTACGGATTACCACTCTTTCTTAAGACATAGTGCTGATTTATAGCACTAGAATGCTTGCTCTTGTTATCCTCTCAGGGAGGCTTGTAGTTTTAAGAAGCATAAATGGTGCGAATGTCTACAATTCCTACCAAAAATTGTTTATTTTTACAAAGGTTAGGTTAGGTTAGGTTAGAGGACGTGTACTTGTCAATTACGACAAGTAGAGTACCCGGAGGTCGAATTGACACGTTGTACAACGTCCTAGTTTCTCACACCACTTATGGTGTATGTGTTAAGTTTATACATGAGTGGTGGGACCTACAGTTTAAAGTCGACTCCGAACGACAGATTTTTGAGAAACTTTTTCATGGAAATTTTATTTACTCTCAGAGTTTTTGCCAAAAATCTACTAAGAGGAAGTCGCCGAAAAAATACTTTTTGTATTTTGTCTTTGATGTCTGGCCTGGGCCTCGAAGCCTGGCTTTGCGTCTAATAAGCCAACACACTACCTACTAGACTACGGCGGCTTCAAACCTTTACAAAGGTTACCTCCGAGAAAATTCCCTGGCATTTAGAAATTGTTGCTTAAAACAAAATTTTTTTAAACACAAGTTTTTTTGCCTTTTTTTGATGGGAATAAATTCAATCGACAGCGTTTCTTCATAAGTTATAATCCATAGAAAAAATTGAATTTTAAATACTCATGATGAAAAATAGCCTGAACAGACCAGAATTGGGTAGTGGACGTGGGTAGACCAAGTGGCACCCAGACACTTAAATGAGTGAAACTGTGGCGGTTTAGCCATGGTTTAAATTCCATAAATCTTGGAATTAGAGTTCAAGCCAATAAATAAAGCAGGTTCCTTAAAAATCTGAAATTATTTCTTTATTTTTATATCCACTGAAGGTCAACATTTAGTTGCTTGAAATGTTTTTTCGTTGTCAAGAACAGATTGCAATTCGTTTTATTTTCTATCACAGAATATGATGAAATTTTATTAAAAAAAAAGAAACATTGTCTCTCCATCAATTATTTCTTATTTTTTTTCCTTGGCCGTCTATAAACTTTGGTGACACACCTGTCACTCAGTAAGTAAAAACAGTTTCATGACGCTGCTACTGTCACTCACTCAGTTACACACGCAGTGAGACAAACACTTTAATTATCACTTTATCAGTTAAATACACATTCATTTATTTGAATTTCAAAACTTTGTTCAGGGCAAGCAAGCAATTAATGGGGATAAAAGGGAAGAGGTTGGGATTATCATGATAAATGTTCTAATTTTGCGTCACTTTTCATATGCATGCAGGAGGCAGTAACGTGAGAAAATGTGTAGCTGTTGACACGTGTCGCAGATACGAAAATAAAAATGCGTGATAAATATAAATGTAAAGAATGTAGAAAACTCGAATGAAATAAAATCGATTTTAGCATCGAGCAATTATTGTGATTGAATTGATGGATTTATTGTTCTTAGTAGATTCCTGCTTTGAGGTTAATAACCTTTACTGCAACTCTATGAGCAAATCTCTCTATCTCTATCTCTATCTCTATCTCTATCTCTATCTCTATCTCTATCTCTATCTCTATCTCTATCTCTATCTCTATCTCTATCTCTATCTCTATCTCTATCTCTATCTCTATCTCTATCTCTATCTCTATCTCTATCTCTATCTCTATCTCTATCTCTATCTCTATCTCTATCTCTATCTCTATCTCTATCTCTATCTCTATCTCTATCTCTATCTCTATCTCTATCTCTATCTCTATCTCTATCTCTATCTCTATCTCTATCTCTATCTCTATCTCTATCTCTATCTCTATCTCTATCTCTATCTCTATCTCTATCTCTATCTCTATCTCTATCTCTATCTCTATCTCTATCTCTATCTCTATCTCTATCTCTATCTCTATCTCTATCTCTATCTCTATCTCTATCTCTATCTCTATCTCTATCTCTATCTCTATCTCTATCTCTATCTCTATCTCTATCTCTATCTCTATCTCTATCTCTATCTCTATCTCTATCTCTATCTCTATCTCTATCTCTATCTCTATCTCTATCTCTATCTCTATCTCTATCTCTATCTCTATCTCTATCTCTATCTCTATCTCTATCTCTATCTCTATCTCTATCTCTATCTCTATCTCTATCTCTATCTCTATCTCTATCTCTATCTCTATCTCTATCTCTATCTCTATCTCTATCTCTATCTCTATCTCTATCTCTATCTCTATCTCTATCTCTATCTCTATCTCTATCTCTATCTCTATCTCTATCTCTATCTCTATCTCTATCTCTATCTCTATCTCTATCTCTATCTCTATCTCTATCTCTATCTCTATCTCTATCTCTATCTCTATCTCTATCTCTATCTCTATCTCTATCTCTATCTCTATCTCTATCTCTATCTCTATCTCTATCTCTATCTCTATCTCTATCTCTATCTCTTTCTCTATCTCTATCTCTATCTCTATCTCTATCTCTATCTCTATCTCTATCTCTATCTCTATCTCTATCTCTATCTCTATCTCTATCTCTATCTCTATCTCTATCTCTATCTCTATCTCTATCTCTATCTCTATCTCTATCTCTATCTCTATCTCTATCTCTATCTCTATCTCTATCTCTATCTCTATCTCTATCTCTATCTCTATCTCTATCTCTATCTCTATCTCTATCTCTATCTCTATCTCTATCTCTATCTCTATCTCTATCTCTATCTCTATCTCTATCTCTATCTCTATCTCTATCTCTATCTCTATCTCTATCTCTATCTCTATCTCTATCTCTATCTCTATCTCTATCTCTATCTCTATCTCTATCTCTATCTCTATCTCTATCTCTATCTCTATCTCTATCTCTATCTCTATCTCTATCTCTATCTCTATCTCTATCTCTATCTCTATCTCTATCTCTATCTCTATCTCTATCTCTATCTCTATCTCTATCTCTATCTCTATCTCTATCTCTCTCTTTCTCTCTATCTCTCTCTCTCTCTATCTCAAAAAAATAATTACAACCCTGTGAAATGAAAGTATGCCCAAGCTACTGAGCTCTACCATACATCCCCTGAACTGATCATTATCACCGAAGAACGTACCTTGGCTGCTGGGTATAATTGGGGCCTTCTATAATGTAGATTTGGGCGACAAATCGATCGCATTGTTGAGACTGAAGATACAGAATACAGTTTATCTGGCTTATTTCTAGGTTTATAGGGCGAAGGACCCCTCTAAGCAGGGTGTTGCCTATCCTCCAATGGAATTTTGTGGTGAAAGACATGAAACTGTGGGACAATGCGATTGAGAATAATGCCTATGCGATTGAGAATAATTTTTATAATTTTGAACACAGTTGCACGTCTCATAAGAGACTAGAAGCAACCTGCTTTAAGGAAAATTATCGGGCCTAGTCGATGCTGAAGATTATTTTATGTTTATGAACGTCTATCGGCAACTGCAGTACACCACTGGTCGATAGTTGGCCTCTCGTTAATCCTGAGGGAAATGAGAATCTTGCGGAATATAGGCTCCATTATACGGCTTCTCATGGAAGTTCATGGAAGTTCTCGTTAATCCTAAGAGACATGGAAATCTTTCGGAATATAGGCTCCATTATACGGCTTCTCATGGAAGTTCATGGAAGTTCTCGTTAATCCTAAGAGAAATGGAAATTTTTCGGAATATAGGCTCCATTATACGGCTTCTCATGGAAGTTCATGGAAGTTCTCGTTAATCCTAAGAGAAATGGAAATCTTTCGGAATATAGGCTCCATTATACGGCTTCTCGTGGAAGTTCAGAATATTAATTTCGGATATATGTAGGGAGAGAGAAATAATTGTGTAATTAACAACGAAGACGTGACTCCACTCAAATCATATCGCGTATGGTTCGAAATTAGATGGAAATGTGGATGGGATAATCTCCTCAAATTTGCTAGGTACAGCTAGAATAAGGGTACCAGATAAGGCGGAAGTAACGCCCATACGGGCTGCGGTGATTATTATTTAGAACGACAACATTTCTGTGGCAGATAGTACCACACTTTTGGATAACTATGCAGCTTTCAGAGATCAGATTGACCTCTCGGGTGTCTTATGATTATCATGAACATCTCCACGGGTTGGCAGTGAACAAAGCTTTAGCGGAACTTTATTAAAAAATCTACACAACGCTGTGTTTCGTTTTAAAGTCAGTTCTTTTCACTATTTTTTACTACTGATATCGCAGATAAAACTTTTATTTATTAATTACAATACATACATACATAATTGGTCATTACAACCCTTCAGTCAGGATTAAGACCTAGTTTCTCACACCACTTATGTTGTGTGTGTTAATTTTATACATGAGTGGTGGGACCTACAGTTTAAAGTCGACTCCGAACGACAGATTTTTGAGAAACTTTTCATGGCTAGTTTACTTACTCTCAAAGTTTTTGCCAGAAATCCGCTGAGGGGAAGTCGCCGAAGAAATACTTTTTGTATTTTGTTTTGACGTCTGGCCTGGGGCTCGAACCCTGGCTTTACGTCTAATAAGCCAACACACTACCTACTAGACTACGGCAATTACAATACAATTACAAATTATATTCCAATTATATACGAGTCTCTGGTCTTTATAAGAGTCTCTGGTGTGAATCGAACCCATGACCCTCATGCTAATAGTTTAGGCACCCACAAAACTTTTAATTTATTTTTTTACAATACAAAGGTATATTAGAGTCTAAAATTTTAATTACAAAATGAAGAAAGCTGATTAACCTTTTAATCAATAGGGAAAACAGCAACAACAACAACAACAACAACAACAACAACAACAACAGAGAAAACTTTTGCTTTTAATTTGATTTAACAACATGATTATCATGCTCATTATGCGATCAACATCTTCATTATTAATAGTCCACCAGTATAGTTAGTTAGTTACACTGGCAGTTACATATCATTTCCAACCATCATCATCTCATCATTACAGGGTTTAACAATGTGTGACTTTCCCTGCGTTAATTACTTGAAAATGAGACTCAAGTGGATGACGAAAGGTAATGCAGCTGTCGGTAATAGAGATTTAAAAGCAAAGGCAAAGACGATACAGTGGATGGAGTTTGAAAGAAAGCCATAAGTTATGGTAATGCAAGCATCACATCACATCACATAGTACATTACATATGACAGCTCATCATCACGTGTACAGCATGTATGGTGTATGATGAGCCTTTCAATTTGTCAAGCCTGTTGTTTTATTAATACAGAGACATTATTTGCTAAAATCATTAAATCTCTTTTCCTCTCTCTTCTCTACAGGGATTTCATAATTTGAAAACCAATTTATATGGGCCATAAAGAGAGAAAAATCACAATTTCTGTGGCCGCTTGGATTATAAATTATTGTCATGCTACTGCCACCACAGAGACCATAAATACTCGTATCTTTGAATAGTTTTTAGCCACACAATTTCATTTTACAATTTGGCGGTAGGACGGTTTGGGTGGGCAAAAGCCTAAGCAATATATGAAATGTTAATGAAACTGGTTATAATACAACAATTTTCAAATTGCCTTTTATTTCAATTTGCTTTTGGACTTTCAATTACCAGCTTAATTACTTACCATCATATTGTAAAATTGTTAAATTATTTACGACTTAAATGCAATTCGTTTGCCATTTGAAATGACATTAAATAATGCAATAAAAAATTCTAATCAGTTTTGATGGAGATTTTTTGTTGTAAATTTCAATCAAATCTCTTCAAATCTCTTGGGCAAACAATCAGTGAAACATTTGAATCAAAATATAAAAAAAAGATTCTCCATGGGAGACCTATTTAGCAAGTTATTGGTTAATAAGCCTTATTCGGTTCTAAAAGAACTACAAGACCTCAAAAAATTGTGCTAAAAACTTTACTTCTCTCCAAACTGTTTAGGTGGGCTAGGCACCCTCTACCTCTGTTTCATTGCTGATCCTAGTCTATGGCGTTACTGCTTAAGGGGTTAATATGCTTCCTAAATTTCAAAAAATCGATTTTTTTTTCGAACGTTCCCAGCCTCACACTAACCCACCCTCACCCGACCGCGAAGGACTCGCCCCATTATGTAGGGACACGTACACACTACAGTCCGGACTGTAGCGGGTAAGGGAAAAGTAATGGCAACGAGAACATAAATCAGCTACAGAACTTAATCACAAGCTGAATAAAGTAACAATAAACAGGAACAAACCTATGACAAGAACGAAAATACATTTTTATATAATAATTTACAAATTAATGCCAGCATATAAGCTACGTTTTATATTACAAACACTACAATTAAAATCAATAAAATCATAATATAAGTTAAAATCGTTACATAATCTACGAAAAGGAAAATTACATCCATTCGTTCGTTCTATAAAAATCTAAAGAAAGAGGACGATAGTGAAAATCTTGCTGGAATACTGAAATTCAGGTTACAAAGCAAAAACTCAGAATCGATATCACCATTGACCAGATTAAAAACAAAACAAACGCCTAAAACCGTCCTTCTACGTTCTAAAGTTGGAAGTTTTATCAAACCTAATCTAGCCTCATATGAGGGAAACCCATTGTCATAATCCCATCCTAAGCCACGTAAACAGAATAATAAAAACTGATACTGCACAGACTCTATTGAATCACTATGACAACGATAGTTTGGATTCCAAATAATGGACGCATACTCCAAAATAGCTCTAACAAGTGAAATGTATAGCAGTCTTGTTATATAAGGAACAATGAATTCCCTAGCCCATCTTTTCACAAAACCAAGAACAGCCCGAGCCTTGCCAATCATCATACTAATATGATCAATAAAAGACAATTTCATATCCAATAATACTCCCAAATCAAGAAATGTAGTCATGCCGACTCTGAGTTTAGTACAACAAAAACAATGTCACACACAAAATCTTGTTCATTCCATGTTGTTACTATCCAGTCGTTAATGGGATTTCTTCCAGTGATTAAGTCCTAGATTGTATTTAATAGCAATTGTGACTGGTCACAGCCTTTTCGAATTATAATTTCCACTTTTGTCTACATCCTCTCCTTTTTATCCTATTCCCTCTATCATCCTTCTCTCTTTAAGGACGTTGTACAATGGGTCAATTCGGCCTCCGGGTACTGTACTTTTCTTAATTGACAAGTACACGTCCTTCAACCTAACCTAACAATTGTCTGATTGCTTAGAAGGTTATCACATCTAAAGCCCCGGTTAGTCAAACGTCCACGAAACGTAAGGGAATGTACTTTCGTTCTTAGAATATGAAGGTCAATGAGATCAGTTACTGAGCTGTAATGTAATTTCCATGAGCATTTACGTACGTTACGTTTGGCTAATCAGGGCTTAACTCTGCAAAATGCATTATCAATGTCAATGCACTGCATATCGCATCTTGCTTCAGCTGGAACAAGACTTTCCGAAAGTAAGCGAGTGGTTGAGATTGTTTCGTAATATCATCACGATTGTTAACATGTTTTACAGTGGAGTTAGGGGGCCTAAGTCTAGTCTACTCCCCTTCTCAAAAGTGGTGTAATTATATCACAGATTCTCCTAATCATTCTTACATACATACATACATAAATTGTCACTACAAGCCTCTGCTTAAACTCCAAAGAAGTAGGCTCAGCACTGTTACACATACAACCCTTCAGTCAGGATTACGACATAGTTTCTCACACCACTTATGTTGTGTGTGTTAATTTTATACATGAGTGGCGGGGCCTACAGTTTAAAGTCGACTCCGAACGACAGATGTTTGAGAAACATTTCATGGCAATTTTTATTTACTCTCAGAGTTTTTGCCAGAAAGAAAGAGGGGAAGTCGTTGAAGAAATACTTTTTGTATTTTGTTTTGATGTCTGGCCTGGGGCTCGAACCCTGGCTTTTCGTCTAATAAGCCAACACACTACCTACTAGACTACGGCGACTTCTGAACTGTAATGTAATTTCCGTAAGAATTTACGTACGTTCCGTTTGGCTAATCAGGGCTTAACTTTGTAAGATGTATTGTTCAGAAGAATGAGCTAAGTGGGACTTACTCGCATCATGCTTCTGCTTGGCAAGCGAGTGGATGAGATTGTTTCGTAATATCATCACGATTGTTAACATGTCTTATAACGGAGTTATGGGGTCTAAGTCTAGTTTACTCCCCTTCTCAAAAGTGGTTTAATTATATCACAGATTCTTCTAATAATTCTTACATACATGCATACATAAATTGTCACTACAACCCTTCAATTAGGATTACTACCTAGCTTCTCACACCACTTATGTCGTGTGTGTTAATTTTCTCCATGAGCGACGGGATCTACAGTCTAAAGTCTACTCCGAACGACAGATTTTTGAGAAACATTTCATGGCAATTTTTATTTACTCTCAGAGTTTTTGCGAGAAATCTGAGGAAGTCGCCGAAGAGATACTTTTTGTATTTTGTTTTGATGTCTGGCCTGGGGCTCGAACCCTGGCTTTTCGTCTAATAAGCCAACAAGCTCAGCACTGTTATCAGGGTTATTACGGGGTATTGTATTATAGGAATGCATGAGAGACGTCGTGGTCTTGAACACCTTGCAAATGTTTTCTGCAGAAGCAATGGAGATGAGGAAGAGGATGAAACTATTCTTCACCTACTGTGTAGATGCCCGGAGCTTGGTCAGAGGAGAAAGAGACACCTGGGTGCCTACTACATGGAGGATCTGGATGAACTGTCATGCATGGATATTAGCAGTCTGAATCGCTTCATCGGAAGCTCCGAGTGGTTCCCGGACTAGGGGAAAATGTGAGACTGTGGTATCACAATGGGCCCTGTGAGCGGCCTAAGTGTGTCCGCTCATGACTCCATCGAGGGGAAAGCCACTTCTACCTACTTACCTACATACATACGTATAATAAGCATAATAGAACACATTGGTCTTAAAGATATTTTCTTCAGATATTGTTCAACTGATATCTCCTCCCCTATCCCCCTCATTTACGTTTGTAATGTTGTTGCCATTGTTTTGTGGCATAAACAAATCTCGGTCTATTGAATGCAATGGAAACTCAATACAAATGTGCAACACATACATACAGATTTAGTTTTGCTTTTCTTCTTTGTGGTGCTTCTTCCTCTTTGCTGCATTCCACACAGAAACTATTGTAGTTTCTTTCGTATCTGTTGTGCTGGAGCTGTTTTATTGTGTTGCTTTTTTATTTTGTTTTTCTTTCAATGGAAATAGAAATACAGATACAAATACGAATGCATTTCCCCTTCCGTTCATTTCTTGTCGCAATTTTTTTTTCAGAGACTTTTTTTTCTGTTAGTCATGATATCGTATGTTAGCTAGGCTCTGGGTTATACGTACGTGTGAGTGAAATTTTACTTTTCATTACATTTCTGTTGCACAGTCGCCTGTCATCTAATGACACAAAAATAAAAATAAAAAAAACAGAAGAAAATACCAGGCTAAAACACAAAATCAAAAGAGAGAAAAAAAGAATTGGTGTTGATTGAAAAAAGTGAAAAAAGTGAAAATTATGGTAATGTCGGTGGCCCTGTAATACTGTGCCAGCAAGCGTTATACGTTCGTTTAGTGAGTATTGGTTTTGCGTAGTATTGACAACATTATCAAATGACATCCGTTAAGGCGTGGGTAGCAGCACTAACAGCCTTCAGATATTGTCCATGACACTGTCATGCAAATGACACTTACGCACACACATTGCAATAAGAATGACGAAAGCATTGTCTCTGTAATGGCATGAGATGGCCAGGAATAAGAGACTTTCATCTCTGCAATGCAATATCGAAATTGTGTTTCAAATTCCTAAAATAGTTTCTCATTTCTTTAAAGCCTTCAGATATTTAATTTATGTTGACATTTTGCTTTTTTCTTTTGTTTGATTTAAAGTTATGGCCTGTGATTTACTCTTCTCTTTATTATCTTTTGATGGCCACATCCATCATCATCATCAGCATCCATGATGAATATAAACATCACGTTGGTTGCTATGAAAGTGAAATAAAACCCAGCACAGTTAGACAAATTAGAAGCAAACACGGGCTGTGCGGATAGTTGTTGTCACAAAATCTTAGGTTTGTGGATTTTCCTACTAACTAAACGATACCTGAACCAATTTTCCGGCCGTATTGTAGAACAAAAGTATCACAATAACTAGCACGTCCTAGAGAACATTGTCTAAGGACCATAATTATAACTTCCCGTTAAAGTTGGGTTTAGTTAAAGGTAACTTTTTTCCTACTTTCCTAAATCCTCTTCTTTTTAATCCCTCCATTATCCTTCCCTCTGTAAGGACGTTGTTCAATGGGTCAATTCGACCTCCGGGTACTGTACTTGTCTTTACTGACAAGTACACATCCTCTAACCTAACCTAACCTAAAGCTAACTTTAGCTAAAGTGAACTTTAAAGTCACCTTTAACTTATTTTCGTTATTACAACCTAACGATAAAATAAAGTTAACTTTTTCAAAAATATGGCAGTGCCGAAGCAATGTCGATAACACTGCTCAATCAATTAAAAGTTTTTTAACACAGTGGCAGCGACAAGCTTCGTTTTTTGTTGTACATGCTCATATTGTTTATATCTAATGTTGCCATATTGAAATGGCAAGTTCAAACATAAACTTAACTTTAAAAGTTACCGGAAGGATGATACTCCATTTAGCTTAACGCTCACTTCTACCATACTGTCCACTTGTAATAAAGAAAAACAATTTATGTGTTCGTTAAAATCCTTCCTTTAGTTAACGGCAAGTTGTAATAATGGTCCTAAGTGTTCCCCAACGTAGCCTGATTACAAGACAAAGCCAGATGTCGAATCTTTCGTTAGAGTCGAATCTTAGATTGTCTCTTAAGAAATCTGGTTATTGAGGTACTATTTAGGCTGATACGGTCATCAGATCAGATATCAGATATCTTATCTGTCAGTACCTGGCACTCAGCAATCTAAGACGTATAATTCTTAGACATTTTTAGCATTCATGCAGACAAAACGTGTCTTGCCATAGGTGTTGCAATGTCATGAAATGAAATATCAAACAACGTAACAAATTATACCATCACGTAAAGAAACGTTCTAAATTCTTACATTTTAAGTTCTTCAATACAGTGTATAATCCAACAAAATGTGGCACAATTAAATATATCTAAGCAACATAAATAAATATAATATAACGTTACGTAAGCAGACTTAATTAAATGGAATTTTCATACTACGTAAGGATATATTACGTAAGGCATGGGTCATAAGTATGAAATGATTGAATATGAAGAAAACTTATCTGCTAGAAAGCAAACGAAATACGAAATGAAATGTTAAGTGAATGTAATAAAGCAATACGTAGAATATTATAGACATTACGTAACAAATTTTACGTCATGTGTTAAAGAATTATTTCATGTAAAATGTGAGCACAAAACGTTTACTTGTAATTGATATACTCAAGGTGTGAAGTTCAATTGCTAGAAATCTAAAAGAACACAAAGTATAGCGTTACGCAATTATAGTTAACGTAAATGAATGCAGACTACGTTACGTAATTAAACCAAATATGACGTAATGTGACTTTAGGTAATGATTAATGAAATATATCTCACATACTCAGCTCTGGAGTATTCTGTATAAAGTCCACAGGAGCGGATCCATCTTAGCCAACGAATTTTCTCCCAAGTTCGTAATCTTAAAATATCTCTCCACCTCCGTGATTTCTGTAGTGTGCAGTGACCATAAACACTGCGTAAGGGCTGTCCAATTATTAATAAATCTATCGTCTCTAAAATCATGTGGTTTTATGGGTTCTTGGTCATAAGAACATTGCCGATATTGCCGTGTTGCTGATGAACCTACGAAAGCAGGCATAGTTCCATATAATATCAACCCACATATCCTCCATTAGGCTGTCTTTTAGGCAGAGGTTAGAGATAGAGTCTCAACTGGCCGAAGTGGATAAGAAACGTATTAATCATTATCAAACATAAATTGAATCCTACAGACTTCTCTGACACTGTATCTATTCTCACAAATCATTGCGTCTTGTGGGTTTGCATGCAGAGACACTTCGTGGATTACTTAGGTGGCTTTCCAGTGTGGTTCTTTGTTTGGTTTGGACTCCAGCAGCACAATTTTCGGGGACCTCTATGACCAGGTATCTAAATAATGGAGAGCTTTGAAGAATTTCTAATTTTCCGGGGAAATAGGCGAAATGCCTGAACAAAAACAGAAGATGATATGATGGCCGTAAGAGCTTATGGCAACTATTTGGTTCGAGTATATCAATATAGACTCAGGTTGTATTCTACTATTGAGCAGCCATTTAATTACCATGGGTATACTTCTAAGACTGCAGTGATCCGGCGGTGGACGTTGATATATACACTACATCCCGTCTTCTATTTAACTTTGCAGTATATTTCCAATGAATTTGAATCGAAATCTGGCTGCGCATTCCAGTGATTTCTATTTTGAGATGAGGGCATCTAAGCACTTGTCCAGTTAGTTAAAGGGGACCATATAACCAATCGGCATTGAGAAGATCCTTGGTATGTCTCTCCAGCATGTCCAAAGACCCACGCAGTTCCCAGCTGCTTAAGGAGGGATCAGAATTTTTATTTTTAAGCTATGGATTCCCATATAAAATATATTCCTTGTTAACGTCAAGGTTAAAGTCGCCGTAGTCTAGTAGGTAGTGTGTTGGCTTATTAGACGTAAAGCCAGGGTTCGAGACCCAGGCCAGACATCAAAACAAAATACAAAAAGTATTTCTTCGGCGACTTCCTCTCAGCAGATTTCTGGCAGAAACTCCCTGAGAGTAAATAAAATTGCCATGAAAAAGTTTCTCAAAAATCTGTCGTTCGGAGTCATGTTTAAACTGTAGGTCCCACCACTCATGTATAAAATTAACACAAACACAACATAAGTGGTGTGAGAAACCAGGACGTTGTACAATGGGTCAATTCGACCTCCGGATACTGTACTTGTCTTAATTGACAAGTACACGTCCTCTAACCTAACTTTAGGTCAAGGTCTCTATTCATTAGCAAGAACTACTACTAACTCCTACGTGAGTTGTGTGATGGCTTGGTGGATCTATGAGATCTCCAAATTGTGATCGATTTTCGCTAAGCAGGGGCTTTTAACTAGTCGTTACGGATGTACTGCATGAGTAATCCCTTTACGTGTGTTATGTAGCTTATACAGTAATACCTCGATTTACGTCGCCTCGATTAACGTTGTTTCGATTTACGTCATCAAATTTTTTGTTCCCTCTAACTTAAATTTGCATCGTCATTCGATTTACGTCGCCTTTTTTTGGAACAAACTGCGACGTAAATCGAGGGATTACTGTAGTTATTGTTGAAATATATAAAATTTTTATTTTTAAAACATTCAAAGAATTTCAATTATTTTTAACAAACGCATTAGTTTTTTCTCTTCTATCGCTTTACCCCTCTTCTGGCATTACAGTTTTGCAAGAGGCCCTGATTTTCCATATAAAATAGCTTAACAGTCAAGGTCTTATGCTGACAAAAAAAATTTTATTTTTAATGGCGAATTAAATGGCAGGCAGGCAGGCAGGCATTTATAAATTCTATTAAAAATTGAAATAAATTTTCAGTAAATATTTTACTGGCATAGATTGTCTGTCTGTCCATGTATCTGTCTGTCTGTCGCCAGTTTTTGCTTAACAATTTTGCAATAATTTTTTTTGGGGGTAATTTTTATATTAAAATTCCATTAAAAATGCCAAACAACCCTTTTTTTGTGTGAGTGTGTCTGTATGTAAACTAACAGTGGGTATTAAAAGTGGCCGAAGGGGGAGGGGGATGTTAATAAAGAGATTTCGTTTATATTGAATCGTTGAATTAACATATTAAAGAAGAAGAGGAAGAAAAATCCTTGAAAATTTGTTTTTAATTCCAGGAATTCGTTTTTCGTCATGTCAAGGCATTCATACGTTCTAATCCCCGCTTTTAAATTGAAATCAAATTAAGCCATTTAAGCCATATTTTTTTGGTTGTTTTAATGGCAAACATTTGTTCTGTTTTCTGTACAGACAATTTGTATTAGCGAGAGTACTTGCAAGCAAAAAAAGTGTTGAAATTTTTTTGATGAAGCCCAGCAATAATGGCTTATTTATGTTCAACGTGAAAATCCTTTTAAAAAATGCTCTTCCCTCCGCTAGTCTATTGTCGCAAGTAAAAGTGATAAAAAAAGTGTAATAAATTAACGTTGCCAAATGAAATAGTGACACAATGTGGCTAAAACAAAACAAAAACAAAAGCCAACGTACAGCAGCAGCAACAGCAGCATCAGCAGTTAAAAACCAGTAAAGAAGGCCAAGAAAAATCAAGTCATAAAGACCAAAAAGGAAAATTATACAAAGACATGATGGTTATAAGCAAAAGCGTCTACTAAGGCAGGCAATAAAAAGGTAACAAAACTAGAATATAAATCTTATTCTATGGGTCTGGGGCAGCATGCAAAATGATGGTAAAATTGTGTTACGAGTGGTAGCAAAAGGCAAAAACTGTTCAGTTTATCTTGATGTCTAAGGAGACTTTGATTGTGGTGTGTTTGTTTTCTTAGCTTCTAGCTTTTCTCCTTAAAAATGGCTAAATCATGTTAAGTGTTTAGAAAAAAAACCAAGAAAAAAAGAAGGAAAATTTTCGTTGCTTCACAACAAACCAACACTCAGGAGATGACTTCTACTTTGCAGTGTAATAAACAGGAGCAGAGAAAAAAGTAGGTAAGAGAGTAGCTAGTAAAAACATTAGATTTAAATCTCTTTACTGTGTGTCTATGTGAGTCTACAATAGGTTCTGTAGGCAGAGTCTACTACAAACAATGAATATAAATCACCAGTAAATTCCAGTGAAGTCGCCGTGGTCTAGTAGGTAGTGTGTTGGCTTATTAGACGAAAAGCCAGGGTTCGAGCCCCAGGCCAGACATCAAAATAAAATTCAAAAAAGTATTCTTTCGGCGACTTCCTCTGAGCAGATTTCTGGCACAAACTCTGAGAATAAATGGAAAATTGCCATGAAAAGTTTCTCAAAAATCTGTCGTTCGGAGTCGACTTTAAACTGTAGGTCCCGCCACTCATGTATAAAAATTAACACACACAACATAAGTGGTGTGAGAAACTAGGTCGTAATCCTGACTGAAGGGTTGTAATGACCAATTATGTATGTAAAGTTTCTGGAGTTTGTGCAAACTTTCGTTACGCTCTTCATCTACCCTTAAACCTAGCTCGTATACTTAGTTTGCAGCATTGTCATTGGGCCGTATTTTTTCCAAAAAGTTCTGGCTTGAGCCGTTATAATTAATTCAAAGGATTATGACAGTGTTATCACCGATTAAAAGGGTCCGCCAAATAACTAATAATAATAATTTCATTCAAATGGCTGCCTCTGCTGGCCATGCAGTAGCCTACACGATGGCTCCAATTTTTAAGCACATTGTCGATTGTGTGGAGCTGTATTTCACCAATGGCTTCACGAATATTGTCCTTTAAAGCGCCAATTGTCTCTGGCTTGTCGGCGTAGCACTTATCTTTGACGGCACCCCACATATAATAGACCAACGGTGTCCAATCGCAGCTCCGAGGTGGCCAAACGACATCAGCTATGCGGCTAATAATGCGATCTTCAAAGACAGGGCTCAAAACATCGAGTGTAGCTTCGGCTGTGTGGCACGTAGCGCCATCCTGTTGAAACCAAATGTTGCCAATATCCTCCTCTTCAATTTTTGTGAACAAAAATTCGTTCAACAAGGCTCGATAACGATCGCCATTGACTGCAACGGCCATTCCTTGCTCATTTTCGAAGAAAAATGGTCCAATTATGCCTCTCGACGAAAATCCGCACCAAACAGTGACTCGTTTTGGGTGCGTCGGCTTTTCAATGTATGCGTGCAGGTTTTCTGTGCCTCAAATGCGACAATTTTGCTTGTTTACCTACCCGCCAAGATCAAAATGACCTTCATCTGAAAAGATGATTTTTTTTGCCAAAATCGGCATCTTCTGGTGTAGGATACTGCATGGCCAGCCGAGGCAGCCATTTGAATGAAATTATTTTCCATTATTAACCGGAAGGATTGTACTTTCAATTAAAAAAAGAAATTTGAGAAAATATTCAGGAGTTTTTTTTTAAAGCATTTTCAAAAAAAAAAGTTATTTGGCGGACCCTTTACGTAGGCCGGGGTGGTACGACAAGCACGCCATTTGGCTTCATTGCTTGAGAAATTTCTAGAAAGAATAACTTTTGATTTTGGCAACAACAATTCGAGTTTACTTCGGCAATTTGATGCCGTTAGACCTTTTAGTGACTGAAAAATCGTGTCTACGCTGTTGTTATCACCAAGTAAGTCGAAAACTGTTGTAAAAATATCGTCTGCTGCTAGCTATCAAGAGGCGGTCATTTACAAAACAAGGCAATTCTATAATTTCTACTTTACATGAGCATGACATCGATGTGTGGGCTTAACAAATCGATACCATTTAATTGGTTTTATTTCTAGCCACCAGCCAACAACGCGTGTTTAGTTTCATTTATTAATTCCAGTTTAGAAAAGTTCTGACTCTGAGACTCACAATATATTCTAAGCGCCCAATTATCTTGTCTGTCAGACAATAAATTGGGAAAAAACAGCAAAACAACTGTTCTTTTTTTGTTTTTTCTTGTTTCTATTTTAAGAAAATTGATGGGAATTTACTAAAAATAGAAAGTAATTTTTGGTCAAAAACTATTATTTTGGCTTTAAGAAAACAATGAATTTTTGTTGTTGCTGTTTCAACATTCTTAATTATTAAAGACTGTGGGTTTTTTCTTGTTTTTGTTTTTGTTTTGTTTTTTTAATATGCCATAAGAGCCTGGTTATTTAATTTTATGAATTTTGTTTGTACCAAAAACAAAAACAAAACAAAAAATATAAGAAATAATAAATTTCTTAATATTACTTAAGGCCTGTAATTATGGCTGGACACGTGTTTAGAATACTTAAGTAAGTTTTGTGTTAAAAAAAAAACTTTTTTTCGTGAAGTAAAACATCCAAAACAATACTAAAGTAAAGTAAAAGTGTTTGTTTGTGTAGGAAATAACACTTTGGATTGGTTTTCTTTTAACTTTTATTGGGAGGAAAAAAGTTGATTTTATATTTTGAACATTTTTCTCTATTAGTTATACTTCCCATGAGACTAAAATTATTTCTCATTTGTTTTTATAATATGGTGAATAGTCTTAAGATAATGGTGAATAGTTTTATTGTATTTTGCTATTGTATTTTTTTCATTAGGTATGCTTCCCCTTCCTATTGAAGACATTTTTCCATGGGTTTTATAGTACGTTCTTTTTTAAAAATTATTCATAATTAATAAGAAATATGTTTCCTAGGTTTCATGTTCTGTAATAATTTTTTTAAGGTTTTTAAAAATACATTCCATGTGGTATACACACAGTTCCTAAAGTATACATACGGTTAACAAATTTCAGAAATTTTTTAACCAATCCGTTTTCGTTGAAAATCTTTATAGTTTCCTTGATGTTAGGACGCTCTTTTGCATTGGTTAAAAAATTTCTGAAATTGAACTGAATTGTGACCCTGCACAGGCCCACAAAAGTATGCTTTCGATTAACAAATTTCACAAATTTCTGAACCAATGCAAAAGACCGTCTTAAAATCGAAGAAAGATGTCAGACAATTATAAATATTTTCAACGAAAACGGATTGGTTAAAAAATTTCTGAAATTTTTAACCGTATGTATACTTTTGTGGCTGAGTGTAATTCTCCCTTTTTTATAAACATTTTCCATAGTATTGCTGATGTTTTTGAAATAAATTGTTGCTTTTAAACAAACATTTTTATTAAATTTTTCTAGTCCTCATCATTAGGTATACTTCCCCTACATGAAAGGAGAAATTTCTTCAGCCTCCTTCATATTCCTTTAACTGCACGGACAGACAAAACTTCTCAATTTTCTAACTCAGAAATTAAACCAAAATTCTCTAAAGATCTTTGATTCGCTGAATACCAATCCGGTCTTAGAATTCCTCCTTCTTGTAAATCCTAAAATTGCAAAAGAAACACGGTTTTGGGTATATTTGTGGAAAGAATCATGGGTTCAAAATTCTTTTTCGGCTTAAAAAGCTTTTCTCACTTTTTTTTATTCAACGAACTTCTTCCATTTTTTGCTTCAATTCCACATACTAGTCCAAGGATCATGATCCTATTTTATTCCCTTTCCACTCTCAGTAACCATTTTTTTTACAATGCACCATCAAACAAACCTTTCAAGGTTCCATTTGATTGCCTCTCCACTCTCAGGAACCTTTTTCTTCTAGAGATTCCTCAATTTTTCCTGTTTCCCTATAAAAATTCCACGCACAGTCTCACATTTTGTTTTATTCAGCGTACTTGGTCCGGTTTCTGCTTCGGTCCAAAATACTAGTTCTTGCTCTCGAGGTACAATGCACCATCAAAAATCCACGGTCCTATTTGATTGCCTCTCCACTCTCAGGAATCATTTTCTTCTAGAGGTTCTGCATCTTGTTTCCGCTCAGCGTCTTAACATCTGATTGGTCAGTGATTTCAAATAAGAGTGACTGTCCACTTGAATAGTCACCGTGTTCAAGTAGGTGGTATGTTGGCTTATTAGACGTGAGGCCTCTGTTCAAACCCTAGGACATATCCAACAAAACGAAATATGAAAAAATATATCTGCGGCTAGTTCCTCTCAGCAGATTTCTCGCAAAATCTCTGAGAGTCAAATAAAATTGCCATGAAAAGCTTCTCAGAACATCTGTCTTTCGGAGTCGACTGTAGACTAGTAGGTCCCCCCACTCATGTATAAAACACAAGTGATGTGAGATTACAATCTAGTAATCCCGACTGAAGGGTAGTAATGACCAATTACGTATCCACATAAATAACCACAATATCCTCGGTACAATTCGTTGACGGCCTAGATGTGTTGCTTTCGAGAAGCCAGTACACAAGGCCCCCGTAACCTTAATACTTTCGTTTTTTTTGTATTTATTTTAAGTCCTGCTTTAATCGAGACTGAGATATACTAGCCCTCATGGCCTTAGAAAGAGGACCCCTGAATATTGATATCCTCCAGCTGAATTTATTCTTATAAAGGATGCGACAATTTGATGGAGAGTCTCGGTGAGTTTAACTCCTCAGAAACATCTTTACGTTCCAATGGGTTCAATACAAATTTGTGCAACAGAGTGTGGTATACAGTCTCGAAATCGGAAAAATATTAATTGCATGGGGGGTGCCCTGGTAGTCTAGTGGGTAGTGTGCTAGGCTATTAGCGTGAGGGTCGTGGGTTCGATTCCCACCAGAGACTCTGGTTTGTAGCACTACACCGAGCATATGGTCAAAGTTACTCAGCTCGTATATAATTAGAATATAATTTGTAATTGTATTGTAATTAATAAATAAATAAATAAATAATTACATTGGGAATCCCTGCTCCTTATTCTAGCACTCTAAGCCACGATGTCAGGGAACGAAAACCTTCTTTCTTTCGTGCTCAACTCTGCTAAAGAGCTTAATGTGGACAGTAATTTAGTTTCTATGGATATTTCTTCAATTATTCACAGCTTTTGTTTAAAAATTCTGTAAATTTCTTTGATATTTTCTCTGAGGATTACTTCCCCCTACATTCTCTAGTTTTTATGTTTGTTGGTTTCTCTAATAATTTATAACTTTTGCTTGATAACAATGATTTCTATAAATTTCGCTCTTTGCTTTTTATTTTATTTATTTTATCATGTTTTTTATTTTTATTTCTCGTATTGCAAGAGATTTTATTTTTATTTGTTTTTATTATTATTCATACGTTCTAAATGGTTTTTAGAACGTGCGAATGCAGTTTTTTTTCTACGTTTGGTTCTGTTGCATTTCATTTGATTTCATTGCCGCCTCCTCAAAGTCTTCTTGTTCTTGCTTTTGTTTTCTAGTTTTCATTTCTGTTTGGCCATTTTATTTGCAATTTTTATTTAAAAAAAAACGAAAGAAAAATATAAAAAAAAATTTTAGAAAAAAAATCTAAAAGTTTTGCTTTTATTTGCTTCTATACTTTGCTGTACCAACATTTCGTTGTTCTTTTTTGATTAAAAAAATGAAACGAAATGAAAATAATAATAAAAAAATTTAAATCAAAACAAAAATCTATTGTTTGAATATGCTATTGAAAGTATCTGCATTACAGTGGGTGGTAAAATTAAAACAAAAAATTAACATTAAGTTCATAATGTGACGTCAGTTATACTGGCTGCCTTACTTAGTTACTTAATTGGTCATAACAACCCCTTAGTCAGGATTACGACCTAGCTTCTCACACCACTTAAGTTGGGTGTGTTAATTTTCATCATGGCTTGCGAGACTTACTGTTTAACGTTCACTCCAAACGGCAGATTTTGGAAAAAGTTTTTATAGCAATTTTGTTCGAGGTGTCAGAACTCTAGGGTTTGAACCATAAGCTCTCATCTAATAATTTTAGTAGCGGCATCCAAAAAGCCGAAATTTCCGCAAAATATACAACTGCAAACTAGGATGGGACTCATTTGGCCTAATTGGTATAGAAAGTTTGCCAACTTACTATTTAAAGCAGATTCCAGGACTTTACAATACCTACCTTCTATGAAGTCTTGAAGTCTTTCCTTCTCTTATACAGTAAGACCCCGCTTAACGCGGGTTATACGTTTCAATAAGCTTCAGCGCTAAACGAAACAGCGTTAAACGAGGCAATTAATAAATTAATTGTGGCGCAGGAAAGATGCGTTCGTATTGCGATTGCGACTTTGTGCAATACAATTGGAATCTTTATTCTGAACAGACTAACAAAAGAGCGTTGAAAAGAAAATAAATAGTATACAACAAGTATCAATACAGTGTGCGATTTAGGGGAATCCCAATACTACTGGGTAATACTGAAACAGCGTTAAGCAGGACAGCGTTAAGCGGGGCAGCGTTAAGCGGGGGCTTACTTTTAAGTAAGCGGGGTCTTACTTTTGCAGAAGTTATAGTTCAGTTGAAGAGGAAAAGAGTACTCTTGTACACTTTATTTGCCAGTGGCTGTCTCAAATTAGAGGCAAACTTCCAAACTTCTTCCTTTTGTTTTACTATTTTTCGATAGTCTCATGTAGTTTTTGTGACTTGATATTAAATGGCTCATACATACATACATAACACACATAATTGGTCATTACAACCCTTCAGACAGAATTACGACGTAGCTTCTCACACTACTTATGTTGTGTGTGTTAATCTTATACACGAGTACAGGGACCTACAGTTTAAAGTCGATTCCGAACGACAGATTTTTTTGAGTTTCTCATGGCAATTCTTATTTAATCTTAGAATTTTTGCCAGAGATGTACTGAGAGGAAGTCATCGAAGAAATATTTTTCATACTTCGTTTTGCTGCAGATGTCTCACTTGGGTTTTGAGCCGTGGCCTCACATCTAATAAGCCAACATACTAAATCACGGCGACTACAATCGATCACTGGATGTATTTATTTAACTTTCATTTATTATTTATTTATTAATTACAATATAATTACAAATTACATTCTAATTATATACGAGCTGAGTAACTTTGACCATATGCTCGGTGTAGTTTGGGGAAATCGAGCCCACGACCCTTACGCTAATAGTCGTGTGCTACCCACTAGACTACCAGGGCACCCTTAACTTTCATTTATCTCTCTATCATACATACATAATTGATCATTACAACCCTTCAGTCAGGATTACGACCTAGTTTCTCACACCACTTATGTTGTGTGTGTTAATTTTATACATGAGTGGCGGGACCTACAGTTTAAAGTCGACTCAGAACGACAGATTTTTGAGAAACTTTTCATGGCAATTTTATTTACTCTCAGAGTTTTTGTCAGAAATTTGCTGAGAGAAAGTCGTTGAAGAAATACTTATTGTATTTTGATGTCTGGCCTGGAGCTCGAACCCTGGCTTTACGTCTAATAAGCCAACACACTACCTAATAGACTACTGGGACTTCTCTCTACAATTCTTCCTATTTTCCCCCAGATAAGTCAAAGTTTTAGCAGAGAAATCTTTCTCTTTTTTTACCATAACCTCTGGCCTCTGTAAAGGCTGGTCACTGTTTTGCTGATCTTTTTCGTGCTGATCGTAATGAGATCAAATCGGATGTGTTATATTACCGATTAGCTATCCAACTGAATGTGGGGTCTCGTTCTATCACTACCAAACTGAGCTATAATGTAACACTAATCGATCAGCTAATAGCTTAGCTACAATGCATGCATGTTCATGCAGTTAGACCAGGTTAAAAATAAAGCGTCTCTCCATTTCATTTAAACACAAATAAGGTTATATTAGATTGATTGTGAGTTTTCCACCCAAGCCAGTTACATACATATGTGCATACATACACAATTGTTCATTACAACCCTTCAATCCGGATTACGACCTAGCTTCTCACACCACTGATGCGTTACTATTATACATGAGTGGCGAGACCTACAGTTTAAAGACGACTCCGAACGACAGATTTTTGAGAAACTTTTCATGGTAATTTTTTGTTTACCCTCAGAGTTTTTGCCAGAAATCTGCTGAGAGGAAGTCGCCGAAGAATTACTTTTTTTTGTATTTCGTTTTAATGTCTAACCTCAAGCCAGTTCCATATGCCAATTGTGTTACTACATCCTGGGATAGAGAAATACGTTCATACTCGCCACAGATGCTTAGATTGCCTTATGCCTTCCAAAAATGTTTTCAACTCCGTCGAAAAGAATGAGCGTTAGGACGTAAAAATTCTGGGCCTGAATATGAATTTAAAAAGTCTAGTATGTTGCAAAGTGTGTTGTATGATAACATGAATGCTTTTGAAGAAGGTTAAGAAGAAATTCTTTTTTCTGTACCACATATTTGCTCTCACAACGTAATCTAATATTTTATATACTCAAGACAATACATACACTCAGCCACAAAAGTATACATACGGATAACAAATTTCAGAATTTTTTTAAACAATCCGTTTTCGTTGAAAATCGTTATAATTGTCTGACATCTTTCTTTGATTTTAAGACGGTCTTTTGCATTGGTTCAGAAATTTGTGAAATTTGTAAATCGGATGTATAACTTTGTGGGCCTGTCCAGGGTCACAATTCAGTTCAATTTCAGAAACTTTTTAACCAATGCAAAAGACCGTCTTAAAATCAAGGAAACTATAAAGATTTTCAACGAAAACGGATTAGTTAAAAAATTTCTGAAATTTGTTATCCGTATGTATACTTTAGGAACTGTGTGTACATGTGAGTGTTAAAAAAATAAATTATGAATGAATTATTTATGAAAAAATAAATGCAAGTAATAAATTCAGATTTTAATATTTAATTCAATCCAATTATAAACACACAAAAATAATAATCTTTTGGATTTTTTTTAAACATCTGCTTAATTTATTAAATTATTACACAATTCCAAAACAGATACAATTTCAATCCAGGGATACTTTACAGTAATACGGATACTTTTTCCTTTCTTTTTTTTGCAAATTTTCAAAAATAAAATTTATTTTAAGAACTTTTTACGTTTGCCATTGAAATGCAAAACTTTACGTCTTAAAAACTTTGTCTCTGCTCTTAAGTTTTCTAAGAAATTTGTTCAGACATCAAAAACAACAGTTTGGAGAACGTATTCATTTTAGAGGAAAATATTATTGAGAGTTGGAAACTCTTAAGAAATTTGGTAAAGAAAACTTTTCAAATACTTTTATTCGTCTCTCTGTCTGTCTGGCTGTCTGTCTTCCTTGCTGTTATAAGAAAATGTCATGTTGAAGAGGAATATTTAAAGGAGGATTTTCTTTTATGATATTCAAACTAATTACAGAAGAAATTATTTAATTATAGTTTTAGAGGAGAAGCAATTTGAAATTCTTTAATACAATACACCTACAGACTGCAAATAACAATAAACCATTAAAGCTTTTCCACCCATTCGAACATGTTAATCTTGGATTATAAATTAAGAACACAATTTTAAAAAGGTTTCAATAGCATTCTGTCAATACTTCAGAAAAGAGCTAGAGAATCTTCTCTCATCTGCCTTAAGGCTAAACATATCCTTTCAGAAATCTCTTCCCACTCATTCATTATGATAACTTCCCACATGTCCTATGTGACCTTATTTCCCCTTGTCCTTGTCCTTGCAATTGCGCCTTTTTAATGTGCACATTTAGGGAATTTTGTTAAGTTGCGAAATCCACGATACTTACAGTGGTGGACTTATAATTAGAAACGATATTTCTGGAACAGAGTTTTCTGGAGTGACGAATTTAAGTTTAATTTGTCCCAATCTGGTGGAAAAATAATGTAAGACGTCCTCCAAACAAAGTCTTTGATCCCAGGTACACAGTGAAAACTGTAAAACAAATTAATAAACATACCTGTTGCTATGTCGTTTCTAATTATAAGGCCACCACTGTATGTGTTCTATAAGCCTGATGTGAATTATTTTTTCGCCAGATCATAAGCAGAATACAAAGAAGCGCAACTTTGTTTGCCGCATGGTATTATTGTTAATAATCAAAGCACTTCTCCCAATGACCAAAGGCGTCCGCCTTTGACACTCCTCTGTAGGTTTAACGTAGCGCATACTGAGGCTTATGTTCAAAAGCACTTGAACGTTTTCCCATAAGATGCTTCTATTAGATGCAAGGACTTCTGCCTTTACATCTGTATAGATTTGAAATTTAGTAATCGGGGAACAGAATGTGGAATCTCTCGGCGAAAATCAACTTCGTTCATGTGTATGATTAAATACAGAACCTTAGAATAAGTCAAATAATCAAATAATCAAATAACCAAAGTCCTGGAGTCCCAGAATTAACGAAAATTGTATTCTGCTAGCACTGCTTAGAGCACATTTCATAGATATGCAGGAAGGCTAGTCATATTATGGCTTCAATGTTACAGATGTCCGTATCGAATAACCAAAGTCTGCGAGTCCTAGAATTAACGAAAATTATATTCTGCAAGCGCTCCTTAAATCACATTTTTTATGTAAGCAGGGGGCATGGCCATATTATAGCCTCAGTGGCCTCAATCGGACAGGTGTCCATGAACTCTATTACAGCCAGGCAAAGTTGTTTCTAAACACTATTTAATTTTTTTCTAGTGACCTCTTTTACCACTTTCAACCTGATATTACCGAATAAATCATCTAAGAAACTAGATTCTCTGACTAACCTAAACGAAGAGTGTGATAACTCAACACTGCCTTTCCCAGTACCACACGAAGATTGGAGTTCGAGTATGGTTTTTGTCGCTTACAACAACCAGATTATTCATTTCAATTTCAATTTTATTGTAAAGGAAACGAAGTCGCCGTTGTGTAGTAGGTAGTGTGTTGGCTTACTATTCGTAAAGCCCGGGTTCGTATCCCAGGTCAGACATCAAAAATGAAATATGAAAAAAAAAATATTTCTTCGGCGACTTCCTCTCAGCAGATTTCTGGCAAAAACTCTGAGAGTAAAATAAACTGTCATGAAAAAGTTTCTCAAAATTCTGTCGTTCGGAGTCGACGTTAAACTGTAGGTCCCGCCACTCACGTATAAAATTAACGCACACAACATGAGTGGTGTGAGAAGCTAGGCCGTAATCCTGACTGAAGGGTTGTAATGGCCAATTATGTATGTATGTATGTATGTATGTATAAAGGAAATTATATTCAAATCCTTAATTATTTTTTTTGGGATTCCTTCCCCAAAAATTTTTATTGTCATACAATTTATTGCAAAAAAAAATTATTTTTAAATTCTTAAATTTTTTCTTTGGGATTCCTTCCACAAAATATCGGAAATATTTTTTATTTTTATTATTTCAGGAAATTTCTTGAAGGTAATTAAAAAATAAATTTTTCTACAAAATATTTTTTTTTTCAAATTTTAATATTTTTTACGAGGGTTCTTCCCTATTTTCAGAAATTTTTTATATTTTATTAATATATTACTATGTAAATAATAAAACCTAAAACCATGCAAGTTTTCTAAAATTCTAATATTTTAAAATTCTTAACTTTTTCTTTGGGATTCCTTCCCCCCAAATTTTGAAAATATTTTTATTATTTCATGAAATTTCTTGAAAATAAATTAAAAAGAAATTTGTTTTCAAAATATTTTTTCTTTTAAATTTTAATATTTTTTATTAGGGCTCCTTCCCTATTTTCAGAAAATTTTTATATTTTATTAATATGTTACTATGTAAATAATAAAAGCAAAAACCATGCAAGCTTTCTAAAATTATTTCTAAAATTCTAATATTTTAAAATTCTTAAATTTTTGTTTGGGATTCCTTCCCCTAAAATTTCGGAAATATTTTTATTGTCATGAAATTCCTTGAAAATAAATAAAAAAAAAAGAAATTTTTCTACAAAATATTTTTTTCAAATTTTAATATTTTTTTATTAGGGTTCCTTCCCTATTTTCATAAATTTTTTTATATTTTTTAATATACTACCAAGTAAATAATAAAAGCAAAAAATCCATGCAAGATTCCTAAGATTTTTTTTTATAATTTTAAATTTTAGTTCCGTTGAGGGGTTCCTTCCCTATTGATAGAAAAATTTTATATCACTTCTTTTATTGCATATAAATTAAATATAAAAAATGATTTAAATTTTATAATAATAAATTTAATTTGTAACTAAGTTTACTTTAGCTTTTTAATTTCTGTTAAATGGGGATTCTTTCCCTTTTTTCTGATTTTTTTAATTTTTTTACTAAAAACATAAAATTTAAAATTTCGTTTCAATTTAAATTTAAAAAAAATGTTTGTGTAATATTTTCATTTATTTCCTTTGGGGTTCTTTCCCTTCTTTTTAAGAGAAATTCAATTTTTTTTGTTTATTATTATTTAATTTATGCATTTGTAACACTTCAAAACAAATAACAAACATTTCTTTTTATTATTTTGTGTATATTTTTTCCTTCTTTTTTTTAATTATTTTATTTCACTTGTGAATTTATTTCATTGCTGGCGCTGCTGCTGATGCTGTGTCGTTTGTTTGTTTTTCTTTAATTTTTCTCGTATTTCACATGTTGCTGTTGCTGTAAGCATGTGTAAGATTTTTTCTTTTAAAGAAAAAAATTGTTTTTTTGCTTATTCTTTAAGCAACAGGCAAATGAGTTTAAAAATATAACGAATATAATGAAAATTGAAGAGGGAAACATAAAAAATTTAAATCCAAAAGATAAATAATTCACTTACAAGTTGTGTTTGCTTAAGGAAAAAAACCTTCTTTGTTTTCTTGCAGGTAATCAAGAGTTTGGTGGTAACTGAAGCTGGCTGGGTGGGTGGTGGTGCTGGTTCTTAAGGTAAGTTTTCTGAAAAATTATTTTCTTGTTTTTTTTTTTTAATATTAAATTGAAAAATTAACTGTTATTTCTGGGATTTAATTTTTATTTTAATTTCTTTTTTATTTTATAACAATTATAAACACTTTTTTGCATAGAATTTGAATTGTAAATGATTTTTATTTCCTCTTATTTTTTATTTCCTTTAATTCTTTCATACAATCCACTTGAAATTGGTTTTTAGAATCAATTTTTTTCGATTTTTTTTTTGGATTTTTTTTTTACTTTTGTATCACTTTTTCGAATTTATTATTCTCAAGTAATTTTTTTTTTAATTTAAAATAATTTCTTTCTTTTTGAAAATATTTTTCCTTTCATTTAACATTTCTTTTTTCTTTTATTTAAATTCCAATTTTTTTATTAATTTTTTCTCTCCATGGTTTTACATTTGTTTAATTTTTATTTGGGTTTCTTTTCTATTCACATTCTAATTAAAATATTTGTAATAAATAATATGTAGTAAGTAGCGCAGCATATTTGTTTTCATTTGGATTTACTTTTGCCGTACCGAACACGTTGAGACTCGCTTTAAAACTGAAGTTTAGTTTAATATGGCCCAAACCCAATGTTTAGTTGGTCAAAACCACAGGTTGCCTGTATTTAAAAAAAACGTAGAGGTTGTAACAAACATGTTTGAATGTGTTTCATAGTAGCCATATAAACAAGCTTTAGTTTTGCCATAACCACAAAACTAACACAACATGTTCGCTGCAACATGTTTGATGTTGGGTGTTTAATGTCTTGTCTGGAAACAAGAAACAAACCCCCAAATTAATGGAAATTGTAAAGAACTTACAATATTTTGCAAAGCAAAATAAAAAAAATTTATTTGAAAAATAACGGCAGTTTGCCACAAGTCAACAACAAAAACAAAAATGTTTTCAAATGAAAAAACAAAAAGGAATGTTATGTCGATGTGTTTATCGATAAAAGATCTCTCTTTTGCTTTTTCACTTTTCCCTACCCTTTGTCTCTCTCTCTTTCTCTCGCACTATGTCTCTTTTTTTTCTAAAGTTTAGCAACATGTTAGGTTATGTACGATAATACAAAACTAAAGAGCACCCTCATCGCCACTGTATGAGTCTTAGTATAAGAGTAGGAGATTGTCATGGGCAACGAACGGATCATGTCCCATACAAATGCGAATAATAGTCCAACTATTGGACGTGAAAGAATCATGGGAATCAACTGGCATCAGATTTCGAACACATTTGGACAAATTCTAATGAATAAAATGAAAAACCTGGTGGCTGCTCAACAAGAGAGTCAAATGTCCAGAGATACTGGTACCGGTTAGATTCTTTCTAATTATATGTTCGGTTTCAAGATTGCAATCCAATACCCAAGCTACGCAAAATGTAGTACCTGTGCGCATGGTCGAGGTAAACCGAAGAGTATGATCCCACTCCACCATGACATTGAAGTCCCTAAAAATCTCAAGAAGCTAAATAAATAATTTTCTCGCATTAGCTTCAATATCACAGTGACCACTAATCAGTCTAAATCGGTTACAATAAGCGACCCTCTCGTTGAGTGCAAATTATCAAAACGAAATGTTAGGCAACCGGGAAATGCAGACTTCAGAATATCGTTGTTGCGTTCTTTTGGAACTAAAGGGTCCGCCAAACAACAATTTTTTTTTGAAAATGCTTTAAAAAAACTATTGAAGATTTTCTCAAATTTCTTATTTTATTTGAAAGTAACATCCTTCCGGTTAAAAATGGAAAAAACGTTCATTCAAATGGCTGCCTCGGCTGGCCATGCAGTAGCCTACTTCAGAAGATGCCGATTTTGGCAAAAGAAATCATCTTTTCAGATGAAGCTCATTTTGATCTTGGCGGGTATGTAAACAAGCAAAATTGTCGCATTTGGGGCACAGGAAACCTGCACGCATACTTTGAAAAGCCGACGCACCCAAAACGAGTCACTATTTGGTGCGGATTTTGGTCCAGAGGCATAATTGGGCCATTTTTCTTTGAAAATGAGCAAGGAATGGCCGTTACAGTCAATGGCGATCGTTATCGAGCCATGTTGAACGATTTTTTGTTCACAAAAATTGAAGAGGAGGATATTGGCAACATTTGGTTTCAACAGGACGACGCTACGTGCCACACAGCCGAAGCTACACTCGATGTTATGCGCCCTGTTTTTGAAGATCGCATTATCAGCCGCAGAGCTGATGTCGTTTGGCCACCTCGGAGCCGTTGGACTATTATTTGTGGGGTGCCGACAAAGATAATTGTTACGCCGACAAGCCAGAGACAATTCACGCTTTAAGGGACAATATTCGTGAAGCCATTGGTGAAATACAGCTGCACACAATCGATAATGTGCTTAAAAATTGGACCGATCGTGTAGGCTACTACATGGCCAGCCGAGGCAGCCATTTGAATGAAATTATTTTCCATTATTAACCGAAAGGATTGTATTTTCAAATAAAAAAAGAAATTTGAGAAAATATTCAGTAGTTATTGTTTTTAAAGCATTTTCAAAAAAAAAGTTATTTGGCGGACCCTTTACATGTCCTCTGTTTCCTATTCGCCTAACTGAAGTCTTAGGTCTTACCATTCAAAATAATCGTTTGATTTGTAATCTTTTCGAAAAGTTTAATCCCAATTACATCTTCAGCGCAAACACAACACAATACAGTATTTTACGTCGGACATAATGGCTCTTCGGTGCTCCAAAGCGGTAATTCAATATATTTCCGTATACATGGCATGTATGTATGTATGTATAACAGAAGTTATCTTCCTCTTTGCAACAATTTGTGATGGTTTAAGCTTAGTTTGCTGAAACTAGATGGCTAGCAGTGTATGTACTGCTTGGCATTGCAATCCTGGCATCATCACATGTTATTCCTTGCTCTTCTAGGAGAGCAGATACATGGTGTAGAACTTGTTCAAATGGTGGCTCACCGAAATTTTGTATCGAAGTTTGCTTTGAGCCAAATCCACCGATGAAAAGTCGAAACAATAGCACCGCGTTCTTCAAGAATTCATGAATTGATCGCTAACGTCAAAGCAGAATTTACGTTTACCGTCTTTTGCAAGAACTACAGTATCTTCCGACACAGTGACGAGCTTTGGGCCACCTTGTTGTGTTGGAAACCAAAATATAAAAATTTTTTATGAGAAGAAAAGCTTTAATCGCCGATTTCAAAGCCTTTCCATGTCTAAGTTAGGTTAGGTTAGTGTGGTAGCTTTAATTTGCCAAAAAGCTTACTTGAGCACGCATAGCGGCCCGTTGTGATTCGACAGGTGAACGCTAAGTCTAAGTTAAACTATCGATTTTTTCCAACTGATTTTTTGTTTATTTATAAAGCGACATTGCCTATTTAAAAGAAATCTGATAAAAAATTTACCTTTAAAAATCCCTTTAAAATATCTCTTATATAAGAAACAACCACGAGGTATTTCCTCTGAAAAATTTCCCTCCATATTTTTTCTCTTGCAATCGATAACATTACTTGTAACCGACAGCAATAACAACAACAACTGCAGAAGCTATCACATGTTCTCGTTTAAACTATAAATCATGCCACAGAAGACCACCAATTCGCAGTATTTAAAAGAGGGGTTTTTTCCTCTTTTTTGTTTTAATTTTAATTGCTCTTGTGATTTCCAAAACGAAACACTATCCATTGCCATACGCTTTCCTCGCCTGTTTCTCATCATTACACGCATTTACATTTACACACAAATAAGAGCAGCATTTAACATTATTTCTACCATTTCCTTCCAATCCGGCTATGTTTCCAATCCCCAGATTTTATTTGTTTTCATTACTGGAAAACTACCAGCCAGCCAGCCAACGAGTCATTATTAACCATCACCATCACCATCGCCATCACCATCACCATCACCATCGCCATCACCATCTCCGTCACCCTTATCTCACTCACAGCACGAGGCTAGAACATCTGTTTAATAAACCTTGAAAAAATGTTTTATTTTTTCATTTCACGTGATGTTGTTCTTATTCTGTATTGTTGTTGCTGCTGTTGTTGTTGTAAAATTTCTTGGCTAAAATATGCAACAGGCATATTAAAAACATCAATAAAACAGAGCACCACAACCAGGCTTAAATGTATGGCACACCATATGGTGTGAAATTTTTATGTTGCATTACAAGTTTGAAACAAACTTGCTGCATGCGTGTTGAAAATAACACTACAGTGGAGTACCAAACCAAAAAGTATAGCAAAGAAAAATTGTATCTCTACTTAATTGGTCATTGAAGTCGACGTAGTCTAGTAGGTAGTGTGTTGGCTTATTAGACGAAAAGCCAGGGTTCGAGCCCCAGGCCACACATCAAAATAAAATACAAAAAAAGTATTTCTTCGGCGACTTCCTCTCAGCAGATTACTGGCAAAAAAAACTCTGAGAGTAAATAAAATTGCCCTGAAAAAGTTTCTCAAATAATCTGTCGTTTCGAGTTGACTTTACACTGTAGGTCCCACCACTCATGTATAAAAATTAACACACACAACATAAGTGGTGTGAGAAATTAGAACGTTGTACAATGCATCAATTCGACCTCCGGGTACTGTTCTTGCCTTAATTGACAAGTACACGGCCTCTAACCTAACCTAATTGGTCATTAGCTAGTTTTACAACCTAGCATTTCATACCACCCATAGTGCATGTGTTAATTTTGTCCATAAGCACGGGTACCTAGAGTTTGATGTCGTCTCCGAATAACATATTAAGGAAATTCTTCATGGCAATTTTATTATACTTTCAGAATTTTTGCCAGAAGACTGCTGAGACAGGAAGTTACCGAAAAAAATATTTTTTTTTCGCATTTCGTTTATGATGTCGTTCGAGATGTCTGAACCACAGGCTCTTGTCTAATAAACCAGCAGAGTTTTTGCCAGAAGACTGCTGAGAGAGGAAGTCACCGAAAAAATAACTTTTATTTCCTATTTTGTTTAGTTAGAGATGTCTGAACCTGGACTTCGTACCATGGGCTCTTGCCTAATAAACCAACAGACTACTTACTAGAATATGGTGACAATAACACACGAATTCTATGTTTAGCATTATGCAGTACAGGGTTGATATTTTCTTTAACTATTGCCTTGAAGTCGCCGTGGTCTGGTATTCTACTCCAACTATTTCTGAATTAATAATAATCATACGCCCCACTATCGTGTACAGAACGAATAATTGGGAAGAAGTATACCATACCCTACTCTAGTACGATTTCTTTAAGATTCGTTGTAGCCTAGTAGGTAGCGTGTTGGCTTATTAGACGTGAGACCTTGCTTCAAACCCCAGTTCAGGCATCTTCAACTGAAAGAAATATGAAAAAATATTTCTTAGGCGACTTCCTCTCAACAGATTTCTGGCAAAAACTCTGGGAGTAAATGGAAAATTGCCATGAAAAGTTTCTCAAAAAATCTGTCGTTCGGAGTCGACTTTAAACTGTAGGTCTCGCCACTCATGTAAAAAATTAACACACACAACATAGGTCATAATCCTGACTAAAGGGTTGTAATGACCAATTATGTATGTATTGTCTTGTAGTACTTTAATGTACCTGGTCATGGAAGGTATTGGTTTTATACCGATCACATAGAAGTTTCTAGAACTGCTAGCACATAAAGTGTGGTGGTATGAAGGAAACAAAATCGGTGCGACTCCCTTCATGCGAGTGCTCTACACGACGGCGACAAACGGCGTTTGTTTTTATATGACAAGATGTTTGAAGATCTGTTTATGATTACGAACGTGCCACTAAGAACTGGCCGGTGTGGTTCAAAACCACTACTAACGAATCATGACCTTTCACTAGGTAACACAAAGGGCGATATCGCCACCGAGAGAACTTGCCTGTAAACGGCAAGCTACCCGCTAACCTAACCTAACCTAAGGGTAGTTGGGACGATCACGGCCGGTAACATTGTCTTCGTTATGATCGCGAGTAGAGAAAATTGGACCTCAGTGGCGAATTACGTGGAGAGCATTCTAAGATTGAAGAAGAGGGATCTCGAGGCCGCGGAACATGTGGGCACGCCGGCATAGATGAAACTGGCACACGTGTCAAGCGAATAGTGAGATGAGAGGAATAGTGGAGACACTTAGATGTCTCTTCAACTTTCGACACGCAATCCGGACGCGGATATGAACACACAGGGGCCAAAGGGCCAAAGGATCTCCACTACGAAGTAATACCACCGTAGTTCCGGAGTGGGCACAACAAGTCTACCTGACGAGGGGGGAATTTAGTGGGTGAGGGCCCCATACACGGAGGATGTGACGACTTCCTCTATGGTGCGGTTAGGTACATTTACCCCTCCTCGGCGTAAATAAAAGTGTAATGGTCATGCCATTTTGTCAATTGTAACTCCATAAATGAGACACTTTCATTTGCCTTATTTAAACATTAACAGAAGGATTAAAAGAGTATTGTGTCTGTCTAATTGACCAGGAACAACTGAAGATTGAAATCAAACATAGAAATCCAAAGTGATTTTAAAGCCGACTGACCATTGGCCACTAGACAGTGGTAAAACTTAATCATAAATATCATCAGTTAGGCTATTGTCTCTTCATATCGTTTGACTGCAATTCATTCATTTCCTTCACATTTCAAAAATCAATTTTCTCCTGTTAATTATTGCAATTTGCTACTCATTTGCTGCTGTTTCCTTTCCATCATTCTTTCAAATTATAATTCCCAACAATGATCAGAAGAGTCTTTATTTTTGCAATCAGTCTGTGACTAAATAAAACGTGTATTAAAAATGTTTTAAAACACATGCCTTTGCCACCCTCCCCCTTTGCTTACCATCCATTACTAATTGCGTTCAAATCTATTTCAACTGCATCAGGCTCGAAAAGCCTTTAGGCATGCGCAATACCAGTTGATGGTCACACATTAGTTAGCCGGGCGGGCACTCAATCACCTTTGTGGCCGCTTAATAAAGACTTAAAGACGTAAAGATGACTGATGGTTATGGCTTTTAAAAAACAGTGCAACGGAAGCTATTCAATTCCCTTTTATGGGTTTCATGCTTAGAATCAAATTTTATTAAAAACTTGATGCCATGACATGGCATGTCTGCTGGTCAAGCGACCGAATGTCTAAGCAGGCATTCTGTCATTCTCGCTCTCTCTCGCTGTTTTAATGTAAGAAATTGAAATGACAGTTGTTTTCTTATTTTTTCTTCTCTTTTTGTTTCTTATTAAAGATTTCATGTCATTGTCGTGTAATCCTAATGCAACTGGCTGGGCTGTAGTGTAAAAGTGAATCTTTTTTTTCTTTTTTCTGTCCATTTGTCTTAAAACTTTTTGATGGATTTGTTGGCGTTTTTTTTCGTTTTTGATCTTCAATAGGCTAGTGGCTTTACATTTAATTTTATGTTATGTTTTGAAGGATAGATGAGGTATTCAAACGCATTGAAAAATACTACAAGGGTTTTAGTTTGCGATCTTCCTCAGCTACAATGTCCTTAGGCCCAAGGGTTTCAATCCTAGAAGAGGTTTTGCTTACCATCTTGAGGTTTTTAGACTTGGTTCTAGAAGGTTTCAAGTGGATGTTCCAAGTTTGAAGCTTTGGAATCCTTGTTACCGACAAAGAGCTTAACATATCGGGGACCATTGAGGGCAACGTAAGGGTACGCCAGAAGTCGCCGTAGTCTAGTAGGTAGGTAGTGTGTTGGCTTATTATTGTTGGGGTTCGAGCCCCAGGCCAGACATTAAGACGAAATACAAAAAGTATTTATTCGGCGACTTCCTCTCAGTAGATTTCTGGCAAAAACTCTGAGAGCAAATAAGAATTGCCATGAAAAGTTTCTCAAAAACCTGTCGTTCGGAGTCGACTTTAAACTGTAGGTCCGACCACTCATGTATAAAATTAATACACACAACATAAGTGGTGTGAGAAACTAGGACGTTGTACAATGAGTCAATTCGACCTCCGGGTACTGTACTTGTCTTAATTGACAAGTACACGTCCTCTAACCTAACCTAACCTAACCTAAGGGTATGCTAACACTGACACTACTTAACTGGTGTTCTTTCACTGGATTTACAAAGTACGTGGGTATGTACATGTCTTCACCGAAAGCTCAAACTTAACTGTGTTGCATACATACATACATAATTGGTCTCTACAACCCTTTAGTAAGGATTACGACCTAGTTCTCACACTACTTTATTTGTGTGTTTTAATTTTATACATGAGTGGCGGGCCCTTCAATTTAAAGTCGACTCCGAATGAAAGATTTTTTTTTTGAGAAACTTTTCATGGCAATTTCACTTACTCTCACAGCTTTTGCAAGAAATCTGCTGAGAGGAAGTCACTGAAGAAATCTTTTTTCCATATTTAGTTTTGCTCGAGATGTCTGACTGTCTGGTTTTTGAACCGAGGCTTCACGTCTAATAAGCCATAAATGTATGCCATAAATGACTTCTAGTTCCGGTGGAGGAATTTTGAATTTCTATGCACCTCTGGCTTCTGTGCAAAACTGAGAACTTCTAAAGCGACCGCCAAATAACTTTTTTTTTTTTTGAAAATGCTTTAAAAAAAAAACTACTGAATATTTTCTCAAATTTCTTTTTTTTTTATTTGCAAATACAATCCTTCCGGTTAATAATGGAAAATAATTTCATTCAAATGGCTGCCTCGGCTGGCCATGCAGTAGCCTACACAATCGGTCCAATTTTTAAGCACATTATCGATTGTGTGCAGCTGTATTTCACCAATGGCTTCACGAATATTGTCATTTAAAGCGTCAATTGTCTCTGGCTTGTCGGCGTAACACTTATCTTTGACCGCACCCTACAAATAATAGTCCAACGGTGACAAATCTCAGCTCCGAGGTGGCCAAACGACATCAGCTCTGCGGCTGATAATGCGATCTTCAAAGACAGGACACAAAACATCGAGTGTAGCTTCGGCTGTGTGGCACGTAGCGCCGTCCTGTTGAAACCAAATGTTGCCAATATCCTCCTCTTCAATATTTGTGAACAAAAATTCGTTCAACATGGCCCGATAACGATTGCCATTGACTGTAACGGCCACTCCTTGCTCATTTTCGAAGAAAAATGGCCCAATTATGCCTCTGGACCAAAATCCGCACCAAACAGTGACTCGTTTTGGGTGCGTCGGCTTTTCAATATATGCGTGCGGGTTTTCTGTGCCCCAAATGCGACAATTTTGCTTGTTTACATAGCCGCCAAGATCAAAATGAGCTTCATCTGGAAAGATGATTTTTTTTTGCCAAACTCGGCATCTTCTGTAAGTCGATCGCAGGCCCACTTAGCGAAGCGAAAATGCATTGGATGGTCAATTGGCTTCAACTCCTGAACCAATTGGACTTTGTATGGCGTAATTTTTTTTTTTTTTTTAACCAGCACTCAGGGGATAGCTCCTACTCATGTAGTGCATTGTGCAGGTTTAGGAAAATAGGTTATAGGAAGGTGGAAAGAGGGAGTAGTGTTTGATTTAAACTCAAGATGTGAACGGCAAGGAAACGAGTTGCTGCTAGGTATGGCGTCATACCAAGGTCTTTATGCAAAATTCGTCTCAATGATGTCTCCGTAATGTTCAATTGTTGAGAACGACGGTGAATTGATGTTGATGGCGCTTCACGCACACTTTCTGCCACAGCAGCAATATTCTCGGGTGTACGCACTGTTTTTGGCTTTTCACGCTTTGGTTTATCGATGAGGATGCCAGTTTTTTTTCACTTTTTTTTCACAAGATAACGAACATACGGAGCTGACGGTGCTTCTCTTCTTCTAAAATCCGCAACGCAATTTTCTTACACATTCTGCAACATTACCATGACTTTCAGAGACATGTCGCAATATTTCCCAGCGTTGTTCAAGCGTATACACAACCATATTCGTTCAGCGGAAGGATAAAACTAATTATCTGTCAAATCAGACATGAGCTAAGTGTTACCATTCACGAAATAAGCACTTGTTAAAAAAAAAACGTTAGATGGCAGACCCGATAGTTTCCTCTCCAAAATACTATCTCATCTGTTGATTCCATAGTTTTCTGTCTTTATTTACATATTTTTCCACATCAGCGCCTTCAATGAGGAAACCACCCATCTGAAGGGTATGTCTGCCATACGCTAAAGGATGTATAGGATGGTTATAGTGGTGGTGGTGGTGGTGGTAATAATGACTTTGTTTCACCTACTTAAACATCGTATTCTACTGCTATTGCTGCTATTGCCATCGAACAGCAAGCAAGTGTTGATTTTACTTACTTCGTGTATGAGAACTTAAGCGTGTGGATTTTAACACCAAAAATTATACTCGTAGACACAATGAAATCATAACTCAAGAAGCACAAACAAAAAGCAAATTTTATGCCAAACAAGTGGCAAGTCATGCAACGTTTTATCTTTTTTTTTGTCAACTTTTGCTCGACTTATGCAGAATTTTATTTCATTTTATTTTCTGTATGTCTTCCAAGTTTATTTAGTCCTTAAACGGCAGCAAAATTTTATATCTCTTGCCTGAAGGAAGGGAGGGCAGGACTCTATTTCTTTTTGTTTTGTTTTATTTTAGTCTGCTTTAGTCTTTATGCCAGACCTGTTTTATTGTTCTTTTACAAGTTGAAGAAGAACTTTTGCTTCCCTCACTATAGTGTGGTATAGTGTGTGGTGTACCTAGTTTTAAAATACGACAGGATTTCTTAACTGCCAAGGAAATGTATGCGAGAAGTTCTTCGGAAAATTTATAAACTATGGAAATAGTGTCTGTTAAAGGAAACTTTTAAAAGAAAGTGAAGTTTTTCTTCTTGTATAAATACAGGAAAGTGAATAAAAAAAGAAACCTTAAGTCATAAATCCAGCCATGGCAAGAGCTCCATGCAAAGAAGTGAAAATCCGATAAATGTTGTTCATTGTCTTCCTTTCTTTTAGACTTCTTACTGATTCAATGCAAAATATGAGTTTAGATTTTAGAAACGAATTTAAATGGAAAGCTATGTACATTGGTTTATTTCCTTTACATTCATGCAACTCTATTGTAGGCACGTACTACTCCATTCAGGCACTTACTCCGCAAACTACGTCTGTGGTGAAATCTCCTAGTTTTTAACACCCATATTGCAGAAAAAAATACCTTGAAGAGTAAGGTCCCCTAAGGTTTAGGTTAGAGAACGAGTACTTGTCAAATGAGACAAGTACAGTATCCGGAGGTCAAGTTGACCCGTTCTACAAACGTCCTTAAGATGACAATATAATAGAGGGGATAAGAAAAAGCAGAGGATGTAGGAAAAGAAGAATAAGTAAGCGGACCAACACAGACACCAACAAACACGCAAGAGAGAGCGCGACTACACTAATGAAGGCCTAGCACTTCTCAATCAGCTCAAACTACTAATGAATCTATGGAGAGCCTTGATAACGGCTTACGACACTGAATTCAAACCCTCAAAGAAGCCCTTGCCAGCCTCAACCTACTAAGGGCTGGACAGCTACAGAGTAGGTTGTTTGATAGTCAAGGTCCCATTAAGGCGAGATTGATTGTGATACAACTAACCAGTATTCAACCCGGGGATCGCAACTTTTTTTTCTATTGCTCTACTTTTTACTTTGGAGCATTCCGTCAAAGCAATAGAGTATGAGAAGTCAAAAACCTTCACCTCATCATGGCAAGAGCCGGGTAATTGTCCTTCTTAGGCCTCTACATACATAAATAATTGTTCACTACAACCATTCAGTCAGAATTTCGACCAAGCTTCTCACGTCACATACACACAGTTACTAAATTATACATACGGTTAAAAAATTGCCGAAATTTTTTAACTAATCCGTTTTCGTTAAAAATCTTTATAGTTTCCTTGATGTTAAGACGGTCTTTTGCATTGGATAAAAAAATTCTGAAATTGAAATGAATTGTGGCCCTGCACAGGCCCACGGTATACATCCGATTTAAAAATTTCACAAATTTCTGAACCAAAGCAAAAGACCGTCATAAAATCAAAGAAAGATGTCAGACAATTATAAAGATTTTCAACGAAAACGGATTGTTTAAAAAATTTCTGAAATCTGTTATCCGTATGTATACTTTTGTGACTGAGTGTATGTTGTGTGTGTTAATTTTATACATGAGTGCCAGGACCCACAGTTTAAAATCGACTCCGAATGACAGATTTCTGAGAAACTATTTCATGGCAATTATTTTTACGTTCAGAAATTTTGCCACAAGTCTGCTGGGAGAAAGTCGCCGGAGAAATATTTTTTTAATTCGTTTTATTTTAGATGTATGAACTGGAATTTGAACCGTGGCCCCACGTCTAATCAGCTAACTTACTACTTACTATGCTTTCTTAGAACCCAAACTCCAGCAGAGGTCATTTGAGGAAATTCTTGGACTATAGTCATGCCTTCCCATAGGGCAGCGAACTGTGGAAACCGCAACATGGCAATGCATTGCAATTTATTGTCCTGCAATTAAAATAAGCAAGACAATCAGTACCTTTCTTTGATCCAGCAGAGCCCAGCAATGTTGCATGACTACCATCGAAATTGTGGATATCTAGTTCAACTAAAGTAATCGGAATGCCTAGGACCTACTGTAACATATTGGAAATTATAGTCCGTGTACTTGCTCTGGCCAATTCCATGCAATGCAGTCTTTAACCATAACCCCATGCCTTAGAGCCTGTCAAAAAATTACCCGTCAATGACCTGCAATTTCCCTGAGATATTAACCACATTTATGACTAAAGACGCACTTCGATACTAGAGACTTGAAAGCAGGCTGACGGCCCGAAGAAATTGGGAAAAATCTCTCAGCAAAACAACAATTCTTTTCGCTATGGCCCGTCTGGGAAAATACGATTAGACAGACTACACGAAAGTCTAATGTCAGAACCCTTCCGCATATAGCGTCACGGCTAAGAGATTAGACAGCAGTAATCTGAGTTCGAGCGATCTGTCTGGAATTCTGAATGCCTTTTCTCGTCAGACAACAAAACTTTTGGAAGGGGACCTTATATGGGCCCATGTTTATCCTTAGATTGAGGATTTACATCCCATATAGAACTAAAGGGTCCGCCAAATAACTTTTTTTTTGAAAATGCTTTAAAAAAAAAACTACCGAATATTTTCTCAAATTTCTTTTTTTATTTGAAAGTACAATCCTTCCGGTTAATAATGGAAAATAATTTCATTCAAATGGCTGCCTCGGCCGGCCATGCAGTGGCCTACAAGATCGGTCCAATTTTTAAGCAAATTAGCGATTGTGTGCAGCTGTATTTCACCAATGGCTTCACGAATATTGTCCTTTAAAGCGTCAATTGTCTCTGGCTTGTCGGCGTAACACTTATCTTTGAGGGCACCCCATAAATAATAGTCCAACGGTGTTAAATCGCAGCTCCGAGGTGGCCAAACGACATCAGCTCTGCGGCTGATAATGCGATCTTCAAAAACAGAGCGCAAAACATCGAGTGTAGCTTCGGCTGTGTGGCACGTAGCGTCGTCCTGTTGAAACCAAATGTTGCCAATATCCTCCTCTTCAATTTTTGTGAACAAAAATTCATTCAACATGGCCCGATAACGATCGCCATTGACTGTAACGGCCACTCCTTGCTCATTTTCGAAGAAAAATGGCCCAATTATGCCTCTGGACCAAAATCCACACCAAACAGAGACTAGTTTTGGGTGCGTCGGCTTTTCAAAGTATGCGTGCGGGTTTCCTGTGCCCCAAATGCGACAATTTTGCTTGTTTACATACCCGCCAATATCAAAATGAGCTTCATCTGAAAAGATGATTTTTTTTTCCAAAATCCGCATCTTCTGGTGTAGGCTACTGCATGGCCAGCCGAGGCAGCCATTTGAATGAAATTAGCTTCCATTATTAACCGGAAGGATTGTACTTTCAAATAAAAAAAGAAATTTGAGAAAATATTCAGTAGTTTTTTTTAAAGCATTTTCAAAAAAAAAGTTATTTGGCGGACCCTTTACTGGGGACAGAGGGAACTGCCAGTTATGGTTGAAGAAAACATTTTCGCGACGCGGTGAAAAAATTGCTCGAGGTAGCTGCTTAACAGTATAGAAGCCATAACAGGCTGTACCCAGCCTGTTTTTTTATACACCAAGTTCTTGCATGATGTTCTCTGACTCCCAAGCGGACCTGATAGCGATTGAATGCATGAACTCTACAAGAAACTTTTTTCTTTTGAAAATTTTATCTCACATGGGCGAAATTATTCACTTCCCATGAACCGATAGTGATGCTTTTAAATCGATACCACTTGGTGTTGTTGTTGCTTTAACTCATTTCAAGTAATGTGGGATGTTGACATTACTTATGGGCGAAAATATTGTCCAACGTCGTGCTTTTTAATGCAGAATATTTCAAAACGGCTCAAGATTCATTGGAAGTTCCTTGTGGACTATGCTCTATAAATCTTATTGGACTTCTATCTGTAGTACAGTGATCTTAGACTTCGTTTAAAGTCTGATAATTTAGTATTCAGTATCATTTATGTACTAGAAGTCGCCGTGGTCTAATAGGTAGTGTGTTAGCTTATTAGACCTTAGGTCTCGCTTCAAACTCCAGGCGGGATATCTCCAACTAAACGAAATATGAACAATTATTTCTTCGGTGACTTCCTCTCAACAGATTTCTGGCAAAAGCTTTGGGAGTAAATAAAAAGTTGCCATGAAAAAAATCTGTCGTTCGGAGACGATTTTAAACTGTAGGTCCCGCCACTCATGTATAAAATTAATGCACACAACATAAGTGCCGTGAGAAGCTAGGTCGTAATCCTGACTGAAGATTTGTAATGGCCAATTATATATGTATGCATGTATGACATGACGTAGCTTAATTAGTATACAGTAATCCATCGATTTACGTCGCCTCGATTAACGTTCTTTCGATTTACGTCGTCAAATTTTTTCTTGCCTCTAACTTCAATTTGGGTCGTCATTCGATTTACGTCGCCTATTTTTGGAACCAACTGCGACGTAAATCGAGGGATTACTGTAACTTTTTTAAGGTCCTTGTTAAAAACATACTACTTTGTAGTATGAGCAATATGAAATTCGATTTACGTCGCCTTTTTTGGAACCAATTGCGACGTAAATCGAGGGATTACTGTAGTGCATGATAAACTTTATGGTACTTCAAAGGATCTAAGTCCTGATTACTCACTTGTTTTTTCTTTAATGCCTTCTCAGACTCTATTAGTAGCTACGGTGATAAACAATCATTACAAAAAAATTTCTGAAAAGATTTTGCTGAAGTTGTACCTTTACTTTTGCGCAGCAATGTATTTTGTGTAGAAAAACTTTTTCTACTTTAACTTACAATAACTTTCACATTCACTTATAGAAACTTACTCATTCATGTGCAAAATTCAAGAGATTCCCCTTACAAAAGGAATAATATTTTGGGGTAAAGAAAAGTTTGTCTACATATCTCCTGCTGTGCTCCTGTGTTTTAAAATTTTTCGGTTAAATTATGCAAAATTATGTTACACATACACTCACTCATTTATGTATGTATGTACGTATATAAGCTAATTTTCAATCCTTTTTTGTGTTGTATAATGTTGTTAGTAATTGTGAGAGGCGTTGGGGGACCTACGGCAACCAAATAATTTCCATACACTTACCAATATCCGGTTAATATACGAGTATATGTATTTAAAGGGTGTTTTTTATAGAGGTATAGAACTTTAAGTTGCAATAAAACAACGATGGATTATTCGATTGACATGAATTTTATTTATCCGAAAGATAATCTTGTGGCATTACATTTTAAATATGATTTCTGGCATATGACCGCCACGGCTGGCGCGGATGTAGTCCAATCTGGACGTCCAATTTTCGATGACTTTTTCCAAACGTTTGTGGCCGTATATCGGCAATAATACGGCGAATGTTGTCTTCCAAATGGTCAAGCGTTTGTGGCTTTACCGCATAGACCAATGACTTTACATAGCCGCACAGAAAGTAGTCTAGCGGTGTTAAATCACAATATCTTGGAGGCCAATTCACAGGTCCAAAACGTGAAATTAGGCGGTCACCAAACGTGTCTTTCAATAAATCTATTGTGGCACGAGCTGTGTGACATGTTGCGCCGTCTTGTTGAAAACACATCTCCTGGACAGCATGGTTATTCAATTCAGGAATGAAAAAGTTAGTAATCATGGCTCTATACCGATCACCATTGACTGTAACGTTCTGGCCACCATCGTTTTTGAAAAAGTACGGACCAAACAGTCAGTTTTTCTGGATGTAACGGTGTTTCTACATACACTTGAGGATTACCTTCACTCCAAATGCGCCAGTTTTGTTTGTTGACGTAGCCATTCAACCAGAAGTGCGCTTCATTGCTAAACAAAATTCGCTTATGAAAATCGGGAACAACGGTAATCTCGTTTTGGGCCCATTCGACGAATCTACGCCTTACTTGATGATCGTTTGGCTTCAAATCTTGCACGAGTTGGATTTTGTAAGCACGCAAACCAAGATCCTTCCGCATAATCTTCCATAAAGTGGATGGACACAGATCCAATTCCTGTGCTCGATGGCGGATGGACTCATTCGGGTCTTCCTCAATGCTACGCTCTACAGCAGCAATAGCTTCTTCTGTACGCACCGTACAGCGTCTCTGGGGATGCGAGTTATCAATAAGAGTAAACGTGGTGCGAAAACGTTCCATGGTTAATCGAATTAAATGCTCTGATGGACGATTTTGTCGACGATAAAATGGACGTAGTGCGCGATACGTTTTCCGCACAGAACCATTATTTTCGAAATAAAATTGCACTATTTGCAAGCGTTGTTCTGGCGTGAGTCTATTCATGATGAATTGCCAAACCAAACTGAGAATAAATCACTTGACAGCTGTTAAATCGGTCGCCATCTTGAAAAGTAATGCCAACTTAAAGTTCTATACCTCTATAAAAAACACCCTTTACATATGTATGTATGTAAGTGCGTGCAAATGCTTTAGTTTAACATTGTAATTGTTTAAGTATGGTTTCGGAAAACAAAGAACCTGCTGTAACTGTAATTACAAGCCACCTGTCATCCTTAAGGCAACCACAACAAAACTGTAAAGACAAGTAAATGAAAATTAAGGCCTTGATGGCGTAGCATTTTTCATTTTTTAATTAAAATTAAAAACAAAAGAAAATAAAATCCTAGGCCAATTGTGAAATGGTAAACAGGATCATGAAATGAGATAGAAAATATCCTTTTACCAGGTTTTTAAAGATGCTTTTTAAGTTTTCTTTTTAAGTTTCTTTTAAAGAAATTGTGCCAAAAATATTGACATCCACACTCACCTGCCATACCTTGCCTTCCAGTAATTGTCCTTTTTTTGTTGTTGTTTCTCTTCTTTAACCAGTTTCGTTTAATTACACTTAAACAGCACTTTGCTGGTATAATCCTTAGAGTGGCTGATTAAATTTCATTTGCGTTTTTGTCCTAATGATACTTAAGTTTCTAACATGGCTTTGCCTAAACAAAGAAAAAGTAAGGCAAACTTTACCTTAAAAGCGAATCTCCTTTAAAAGGGTGTGCCTTTACGTTACTTTTTATTAATTGGTACACAATTACAAATTGTATTACAATTATTGCTTGGTAAAGTATAACAGACCAGAGTCTTTAGTAGGAATTGAACCCGTTACCCTTATACTAATACCCTAGCACACCAAAATACTAGGACCACCGAGCACAAATTACACAGGCAGTGCCATACTATTCGCCTGTTAACCTTGTACGTGACGAGTGCTCGGTTGAAGTCCCGAATTTGTGTTACATAATACTGTTGCAGTTAAATTGAGCATGATGAGATAGACATGAACTTGGAAAATATCTGGGACCGAATACACTCTTCTTTACCACTATCTGTATAGCAAACAATAGACACTCCTCTTAGAAGTGTATAAAGCTTCTGAATTGATCCTTACAAAGTGTTTTTGCGAAGCATTTAGCAAAAGCAAAGAGTTTACAAGCTTTGTTCGAATGTGCACGCTGGCAGAGCTATCGCTCTTTAGGTTAGGTTAGGTCTGAGTGGTAGCTCTGATTTCACAAAGCTCACGTGAGCACGCATAGCGGCCCGTTGTGATGTCACGGGTGAATGCAGTCCCTGTACTGACCAAGTTCCACCATAATCAGGGAAGAGGAAGAAGTTGGTCAGCGCAAGGGGTGCATGTTATCGCTCTTTCCCCACGTCAATAGTTGGAACGATCACAGCCGCTAACATTGTCGGGGTCATGATTGCGAGTAGTGGAAATTGGATCTCGGTGGTGAATTACGTAGAAAGCATTCTGGGGCGGAAAAAGAGGGATCTTGAGGTTGCAGAACAAGTAAGCATGTCGTCATAGGTGATACTGCCACAAGTGCCAAGCGAAACGGAAACGATGATTTAGATGAAAGGAATAGTGGAGACGCTTAGATGACTCCTCAACTTTCGATACGCAATCCGGATGCGGATATGGACATGGAGAGGCCAAAGAACCCAAAGGACTCCATTCCGAAGTAATACCACCGTAGTTCCGGAGTGGGCACAAACAAGTCCTCAAGGGACGAGTGGGGGATTTAGTGGGGGAGGGTCCCACACACGGAGGATCTGACGACTTCCTCTATGGTGCGGTTAGGTACATTTACCCCTACTCGGCGCAGAAAATAGAAAAAAAACAGGCTTTGTTTAGGGGACAGTTAAGAAGGAAACTGTCACTCGATCATCCTTTCACTGTGCCCGCTGATGACTCCCTTGTCAAAGTTTTCTTACTTTATCCTTAACATAACCTCCACAACTCTTTTTCTTACTTCAATTTCAACGGCCTTAAATTCAACATGGCCTTCAACACGATTTAGCAGGATGTCTTGTCATTGGCCTGGTTATAGCAACACATGGCAGACTCTGTATCTCTCATACAACCCGATATGAGTTGTTTTCAAATTTGATCTGCCTGTTGAGATAATGGCCCAGTAGGTCACTATTGCCCTGACCATCACGGTTTAGACTTTAAATCCAACAAGGCCTTCAACGCTTCAGCAGGATATCTTGTCATTACCCTGGTTATAGCAACACATGGCAGATTCTGTATCTCATACGACCCAATATGAATTGTTCTCAAATTTAATCCGCCTTCTGAAATAATGGCCCAATATGATCACTCTTGGCCTGACCTATCAAATGCACAATTCTAAGGTTGCACTCCCCAGATTTTTCTGCAAGTACGTTTGAGCGATATTACGGCACGTTTGGCTTTCCGTGAAGTACTTTCTATATGAGCTTTCCAATGTACACAGGACCCAGTAACCGATAACCAAAGACTCTCAGATCCTAGTAAATTTCAAAACTAAAACGCTGCATTAGTAGTCTACGCACTACCCACCCAATAAACATTGTTGAACAGAATGCGAGTTAAAAATTTTAAGGGTCATCCTAAATTTTTGCCTTTTTAAGCCTAATCCTTAATAGAGCCGCATTAAACAACAGCAACAACGAAACAACCAAATTGCTACTCATGTTTCAAATTTACTAATTTTCATTCTTTACTGCCTCTTCCTACTTGGCAACCGGGCTCTTCTTATGTCCTTTTCGTGTCCTTAATATCCTGCTGGCTACAGAATAGTGTCTGTCTGTGTGAGTATAAAAACTTATAATCGAATCAACAAATACTTGGAAAACATGACCAATAAAAGGAACTAAAATCTTAAGAAAATGAAAAACAACAACAACAATCAGTAATCAAACTATAACCACAAATAACAACATCAAGTACGAGGGCAAATAATAATACGAATCATGTTTAATATCCGATATTGTGGACTCAGAGCCAGTCACTTAAGTAAACAAATCAAAAGGAATTGTTTTTATTATACATACACACGCACACCGCCTCAAGCTTACACACGCATACACATATATAAACATTTTGTAATTATATATGTATGCATTGGCGGATACCAGATAATTTTAATATTTTTGTAGGGTTGTAGAGGAGCAGTAACAGAACTTACAAGAATAGGGGAACAGTGAGGAATAAGAAAATGGCTTCTGGCAAAGTAGCCGGTCCAGTTCTGGGAATGTAGCCATTTTCTTATTCCTCTACCCCTTCGCAAGAGACGGTATTGTGCAGCCCTTGCGCTGACCAACTTCTTCCTCTTTCCCGATTTTGGTGGAACTTGGTCAGTACAGGGACTGCGATCACCCGGGCCGCTATGCGTGCTCAATTGCGCTTTGTGATATCAGAGCTACCACTCCGACCTAAACTTAAACCTAAACCCCTTCGGAAAGATAGGAAGAGATTTTTAACTGCTATATGTAGCTCATGCTCTGGCTTAGCCTTGTGGCCACACCAGCCTATCGTACAGTATTAGTGTCAGCAACAGCATTTTTCTTTACAGCACGAGTTGCCCCGATAAATATAGAGATTTATCAGACCCTTATCCACAAAAAGAAGAAAATTTGCTTCCATTTTAATATAAAGGGTCCGCCAAATAACTTTATTGTTTTTGAAAATGCTTTAAAAAAAACTAACGAATATTTTCTGAAATTTCTTTTTTTTATTTGAAAGTACAATCCTTCCGGTTAATAATGGAAAATAATTTCATTCAAATGGCTGCCTCGGCTGGCCATGCAGTAGCCTACACCAGAAGATGCCGATTTTGGCAAAAAAAAAAATCATCTTTTCAGATGAAGCTCATTTTGATCTTGGCGGGTATGTAAACAAGCAAAATTGGCGCATTTGGGGCACAGGAAACCCGCACGCATACATTGAAAAGCCGACGCACCCAAAACGAGTCACTGTTTGGTGCGGATTTTAGTCCAGAGGCATAATTCGGTCATTTTTCTTCGAATATGAGCAAGGAGTGGCCGTTACAGTCAATGGCGATCGTTATCGAGCCATGTTGAACGAATTTTTGTTCACAAAAATTGAAGAGGAGGATATTGGCAACATTTGGTTTCAACAGGACGGCACTACGTGCCACACAGCCGAAGCTACACTCGACGTTTTACGCCCTGTTTTTGAAGATCGCATTATCAGCCGCAGAGCTGATGTCGTTTGGCCACCTCGGAGCTGCAATTTGACACCGTTGGACGATTATTTGTGGGGTGTAGTCAAAGACAAGTGTTACGCCGACAAGCCAGAGACAATTGACGCTTTAAAGGACAATATTCGTGAAGCCATTGGTGAAATACAGCTGCACACAATCGATAATGTGCTTAAAAATTGGACTGATTGTGTAGGCTACTGCATGGCCACCCGAGGCAGCCATTTGAATGAATTTATTTTCCATTATTAACCGGAAGGATTGTACTTTCAAATAAAAAAAGAAATTTGAGAAAATATTCGGTAGTTTTTTTTTAAAGCATTTTCAAAAAAAAAAAAGTTATTTGGCGGACCCTTTACATGCGATCACAGTTTTCCGATTCGTAGCTTAGAGAATAGTTTCGGCATAGAATGTGACCTCATATCTCAGGACGACAATGATAGCATATTACCTGATCTTACACTTACTCTCAATCTCCTCTTTGGCCGTATTTCGGACGGTCTCAGTTATATTAATCACCACCGACCCTAGTTTCGGGAAAACCAGACAGGTTGTAAGATATGCTTTCAGCCTCTTCAACAAGTGCCAGTAGTCTAGCTATGTATTGAACTCTCAATCCGTTTGGCTATTGCAGAGGCCTAAAGACCAGGGCTTTCTAATGTTCTGCTTGACTCAGTAGGAGCTTCCTGTTCAACATAATGAAAACGTTGACAAACACATCCATTGTCATCTTCAGTGCAGCGTCTAGAACCTTATTGAAGAATGCTTCCTACTCCTTATGCCTTGTTGTCTGCAAAGCGAAGTGAAACTAACTAATGACATGCTCTTCGATCACCTAAACATCATGATAAGGCGGTAGTATGTATATGTAATTGGTTATTACAACCCTTTAGTCAGGATTACAACCTACAGTGGTGCCCTTATAATTAGAAACGACTTATCAACATGTATGTTTGTTAATTTGTTTTACAGTTTTCACCGTGTACCTGGGATCAAAGGCTTTGTTTGGAGGACGTCTTACATACGTTTTTCCATCAGATTGGGACAAATTAAACTTAGATGCGTCACTCCAGAGAACTCTCTTCCAGAAACATCGTTTCTAATTATAAGGCCACCACGCTACGTTGGCTTTCAGGCCAACCGAGACATACGGGGCCATTGAAAACAGCTCAAATGGAGTTGAATTAGATACATGGACTGGCATGTGTTTGTAGAATTGGGCAACGAGAACCTGTCCTACAGCGGCGCAGAGTTCTCTATTTAAATAGAGACCGTTGTGTACGGCAGTGAAGACCAGCACTGTGGAGACAATGGTTAGGATAATGGCACAGAAGTCTGACGAGGCAATATACCTAACAGCTCCCTCCTTAACTTCTCTAAAGTCAAAATAAATAAAACTCTAAGGTTTTGCGTGATTGCATTGAGATTGAGTAATAAGAGTACATAGAGCAGTAAGGAGCCGAAACAATCTTTGAGAAGAGAGCGAATGCTGTGGTACACAGATAGGCCAAGGCCTCGGTATGAAATATTCAAAATCGATGATGAAATGAGAGAACGTTTTTCAAGCTGAAGTCGTACATCGAAGGGTGTACTCAAGAGTGTGCTCATGCCTAGACAGAAAACACTACGGACAAGACATAGCAATACCACCTGACAGTCAAGCAGCCATCGATGTTGTCGGCTCATGTAAGGTTGACTTGAAATAGTGTGAAACTGTCTAAACACGCAGGATTGGTGGTTTCACGTCTAATAAGCCAACACGCTGCCTATTAGACAACGACGTCTTCAAGGCGGCAGTATATTTTCCCTGGAAAAAGTATGCTCTCATTATCTCAATGCCCTCATTATACCAATGAGAATCAAGCTTGACTCTCAAGCAGTTGTCCCTTGATTACTAGCTTCTCCATGGATTCTTTCCAGTTTCATTACAAAATAGTCGGAAATAAACATTCTTGCTCCTCTTTGGATTATCTCAGAGAGACAGCTAGATTCAGAGAGACTCCATTCACTTTCCTTGGATTCAATCAAGCAAGTACGGGGAAAGAATTAAACAGAAGTCAGTATGACTGTTCACAGATTTGACCATTCTAGGCTAAATCAACTCTGTACAGAAGCCCAAGAAGCCATGTGTTGGTTTAACCTAAACTATCTTAAGTTTACAAACTTATTTTTAAATTTCTTTGCTCTTTTATTAACATTTCCTTACACGCTTCCCTTCCTACATATAAAAACTAAAACAGCCTTGTTTAACTAATTCTTTCTCTATTTAAACAAAAGTACTGCTGCTTCAGTAGTATTTAATAGCTTTCAGTGGCACTCAAGTGTTACCAATTTGATAAGGCCAACGAAATCCGCACGCTTACACACACTATGATTGTAATGAGGAAATAAACTCCCACAACGAAGGCAAGAATAATGAAATGTACATGAGTCCTGTGTTACAGGCAAATAAACAGAAAAATAAAGGAAGTCCATGTACATGTACAAGCCATTCCTGTTATTTGCTTAATAAATAACAGTAAAAAAGAAAACAAAGAAAGAAAAGAAAAACATCTAAGGTTTGTGCTTATTAAGGCAAATATTTAATTAGAGACGAATTAACAAAAATAGAACTTAGTTAGGCAAGTTAAGGGAAGGTATAGCTAGGTTAAAACAATTGTTAGGAAAAGGAAATTTTGTTTGAAAATAACTGGAAATCTTAGCTTTCATTAGCAATTTAAAGAAGCATTTTAAGTTTAAAACTTTAGAAGTTATAGAGAAATTTGTTTAATAACACCAGAATTAATATTAATCATACGTCTAGGTGGCTTGCTAACTAAAAAAGGTGTATAACTCCGAAGCTATGAAAGTTAAAAGAAATATTGTTTTGGACTCTTACAAGGCCTTAAAATGAAGTAGAAATTTAACCACAAACAAGAGTTTAGCAGGTTCTACGCTCATAAAACTAAAGTATGTAAGAATTCCTAAAAGGAAAAAATTCAATTTTAATGCACTTCCCTTGGAAATAGTAATTCACAATGTTTATTTCTAAACATCATTCCTTCTTTACTTTCCCTAAACCAAAATAGATTTTTCTTGGCTTCCCTTTTTCCCTTGGAGATTTGCTTAAGTGAAGTGTGAAATATAAAGTCAGTAATAAATTGGTTTACTTTCTATCTTTTCTCTCTTCCCTTATTGGTGATTTTTTATTTCCCTTTTGCAAATCCCTACAATTGCAAAATAATCGGATTTTTGTCTTCTGAGTTGTTTTGCTATTCTGCCAGATTTTAATTTATTTTTGACCAGCGGCAATAATCACGTCACGTCTTCCCTTTGTTAAGTCAAGTGTTGAGAAGGGAAAAAAGAGAAAATGGAAGAGGAAAATAGATAGGAATAGGAAAAAGGAAAAGGGAAAGTGAAACTATTTTTCCTTCCGCCAAAAAAAAACTTAAAAACTATCAGGGAATTTTGATTGTTTCTTATGAATTTTCACAGAATTCTGATACACCCTTAACATCATCCTAATGAAACACTGCATTCGGTTACTGTGAGGCAAAGTGAATTATAGTTAAGTATAGTTTGCATACTGCGTTATTCAAGTTATCGGCTTTCATTTGAAATGAACGGACAGGAGAATCAAAATAATCCGTTTACTCCTGATGAAATATGAGTAATACTTGGGGCCCAAACTGAATGGATCGCTACATAAAGCGCCCTTAAACAAGATTAATCTAAAATGAAGGCCACAATATCTAGATCACTATGTCTTGCATCTTTGCCACCCTCACCTGACCTAATTTCAATTGGAATCATATCAAGTAAATACTTAAACTGGATTATAGTGGCATTTCTCTTTCTCTGTATCGCTTCTCATGGTTCATTGCGTGATAAATAGGTACGTAAAGAGACTACGCTTACTAGGTAAGATGAATGGAATAAGGTAGGCTGTGGTATTCTCTCCGAAGTACTTAAGCTTAGAATATTTCTTTGCCTCCTTGGCTATTACAGTGAGTTTCAGAGTAAGGAAATGGCCATAATTCACACTGCTGCACTAATACTAAGTAAGGCATCCTCAACTACTTACATTTCTACCCTTTTTGACAGTCAGGCGGCAATTAGATTTGTTTTGATTGCAACTTTAATGTCTAAACTAAGTGACAAATGACGTCACTCTTTTGAACGATTCTCACGGCAATTTTATGTCCATCTAATATGGATTAGTAGTCGCCGTAATCTAGTAGGTAGTGGGTTGGCTTATTAGGCTTGAGGCCACACTTTCATGTCTAAACTAAGTGACAAATGACGTCACTCTTTTGAACGATTCTAAAGGCAGTTTTATGTCCATCTAATATGGGGTAGTAGTCGCCGTAATCTAGTAGGTAATGGGTTGGTTTATTAGGCATGAGGCCACACTTTCATGTAAACTTTCAGTCTAAACTACGTGACAAATGACGTCACTCTATTGAACGATTCTTACGTCAGTTTTATATCCATCTAATATGGATTAGTAGTCGCCGTAATCTAGTAGGTAGTGTATTGGCTTATTAGGTATGAGGCCACGGTTTAAACACCAGATCAGACATCTCCAACAAAAAGAAATATAAAAAAAAATATTTCTTCGGCTACTGCCTCTCAGCAGATTTCTGGCAAAAACTATGAGAGTCAATAAAATTGAAAAAGATTCTCAAAAACCTGTAGTCCGGAGAAGATTTTAAATTGTAGGTCCCGCCATACATATATAAAATTAACACACACAACATGAGTAGCGTGAGAAGCTAGATCGTAATCCTGACTAAAGGTTTGTAATGACCAATTATGTATGCATGTGTAATATGAAATCCTAGTCACAGCAATATCCTGGGTAATTTTGAATGCAATAAACTGGCTACAGCAGGTCCACTCCACTCGAATTATAATCCACTCTCGATTAGTCCTAATTGAACGTTGGCAAATCCTCAGCCGATGACGCATCTGTCTTTATTTCCAGACTTGTCTGTCTGCAAATTCTGTTTTCTCTAAATTCTTATCATGTGATTGGTCTACTATAACAGAATCCAGTATGACAGGGTTGCCATAATGAACATTTTTTGCCTTCTCCCAAATTTGAAGAGTATCTTTATTTCCTGACTTGTCTGTCTCCAAATTCTGTTTTCTCTAGATTCTTATCAAGTAATTGGTCTACTATTGCTGAGTTCAGAATGATAAGGTTGCCGTAGTAAATTGTTTTTGCCTTCTCCCGGATGTGAATGTGGATTACTTTGATTTATAATCATTCGCGTTCATCATATGCATTATCTTGCCCTAAATGCCAATGCCTACATAGTCTACGTCTTGGAACACGGAAGAGGCACAACGAAAACTGAGACGTGTCATGCTGAGAACGAAAACATGGCTGGATGCCCACGGCCTGGATCTGGCCATGCATAAAACGGAATTACTGCTGATCACTGGTCGTCATATCCCCTTGCAGGTGGACATGAGTGTAGGAGACGGGGTAATTAGGACGAAGAGCTCGGTGAAATACCTGGGAATAAGGCTGGATCCCAGACTAACATTTTCACATCAGATTCAGTACTCGGCTAACAAGGCCCAGAAGATCGTTGGACAGCTCAGTAGATTAATGGCGAACATTGGAGGCCCGCTACCGGCGAGACGGAGACTCCTGATGGAGTTTGGAAACAGCATTATGCTTTATGGGAGCGAAATTTGGGCCGAAACAATGGATGTTAAGAAGCGGACAAACGCACTGGTATCGGTACAGAGAACGGCTGTATTGTGTATCGCGTCGGCATATCGTACGGTATCCGCTCCAGCCGTAGTGGTGATAGCGTGTATTATCCCTGTGGATCTGCTGGCAGCGAAGCGGATGGAGATTTATAGGGCAAAAACGGCTGGAAGACACATAACCGCTCATTTCAGGGAAAACACCATTTCAAAATGGCAACAACGATGGAACGAGGAAAATAGAGGAAGATGGACGGCGAGACTTATTCCGGACATAAGGCCATGGATTGGTCGGAAATTTGGAGAGGTAAATTACTACGGTACACAGATGCTATCGGGTCACCGATATTTTAGGAAATATCTGCACAGAATGGGCAAGACCGCCTCCCCTTACTGTCTTTACGAGGAAGGGGAGATAATTGATGACGCAGAGCACACCGTTTTCGAGTGTGCACGCTGGCAGAGCAATCGCACTGCACTGACGTCGATAGTTGGGACGATCAGGGCCGGTAACATTGTCGGGATTATGATCGCGAGTAGGGAAAATTGGACCTCAGTGGCGAATTACGTGGAGAGCATCCTAAGACTGAAGAAGAGGGATCTTGAGGGTGCGGAACATGTGGGCACGCCGGAATAGATGAAACTGGCACACGTGCCAGCGGAATTCGAGGCAGGGACCTGGACGAAAGGAATAGTGGAGACACATAGATGTCTCTTTAACTTTCGACACGCAGTCCGGACGCGGATATGATCATATTTTATTATAATATCTGGGCTATGTTTTGGAGTTTAAATTCATTCCAATTTTTTAATCATTTGTCTATTCACGCTTTAACATGATCTCTCACTCTCTTCCTGACATGTTAACTTATTTACAACCATATTTTCGTCCTTATTTCCCACTCAATACCACAACTTTTATTAAATCATTCCTTCGTTATTTCCCTTGGACCCTTAACTTCTAAAAGAAGAAAATAATTTTTAATTCCAGCCACAGCAAATGAACTTTATAAAGCTCATTAGTACCACAAAATTACTTTTTTCGGGTTTCTTTTTATTTTCGTCTTCTTCTTCTCTTTCTTCTTCTTCTTCTTATTCTACTCTCATTACTTTGTACGCATTACGTTCTCTAAGAACTTTTTAGAATTTGGCAAAATTTGTGAAACACAAGTTTAAGCAGTTCCGTACCCCCTCTGCACTTAAAGGGATAAAAACAGACCACAAGTGAAAAATTATCATCAAGTTGAAGCAGCCGAAAATACTTTTCAAAAGCATTTCGCTTTCATTGCGGAATTTTTTTTTAAAAAAACTTAAAGCAGCTGCTTAAGCAAAAAAAGAAGAAAAAATACGAGAAGAAGATGAGTTTTGTAAACCATCATCAAAAACTACACAGTTTATGTACGTACGTGAAGTATAAAAATGAGTTTTTATTTTGCCACAGTTAAACACCCCAAAAACAAAAAACAGCAAAGGCCACAAGACGCCGTTAAAATCAACACAGTAAACGGGCTAAAGAAGCGTAAGAAGGCGAAGCAATTTAACAATGACTTGCGTGAGAATTTTGCAATGAAATCAGTACGTAACCGAATACCTCTGCAGTACTAGTACTCGTACTGTGAACCACATTAAGTGGAAGAATATATTGTGTTTGTGTGTGTGTGTGTGTGTGGTTAAATAAAATTCCCAGCTTTATTTGCAAAAGAAGTTTGTATATATACGAGGGTGGCAAGAAAAGTTGTTTAAAGATTGTAACATGAAAAAATAAAGACAAATTTAGAAAATTTGAAAACCCGCACGCATACATTGAAAAGCCGACTTTTGTCCAGAGGCATAATTGGGTCATTTCTCTTCGAAAATGAGCAAGGAGTGGCCGTTACAGTCAATGGCGATCGCTATCGGGCCTTGTTGAACGAATATTTGTTCACAAAAATTGAAGAGGAGGATATTGGCAACATTTGGCTTCAACAGGACGCCGCTACGTGATGTTTTTGAAGATCGCATTATCAGCCGCAGAGCTGATGTCGTTTGGCCAGCTCGGAGCTGCGATTTGACACCGTTGGACTATTATTTGTGGGGTGCCGTCAAAGATAAGTGTTACGCCAGACAACAGCCAGAGACAATTGATGCTTTAAAGGACAATATTCGTGAAGCCATTGGTGAAATACAGCTGCACACAATCGATAATGTGCTTAAAAATTTAACCGATCGTGTAGGCTACTGCATGGCCAGCCGAGGCAGCCATTTGAATGAAATTATTTTCCATTATTAACCGGAAGGATTTTACTTTCAAATAAAAAAAGAAATTTGAGAAAATATTCGGTAGTTTTTTTCAAAAAAAAAGTTGGCGGATCCTTTACTTGATATCCTAATTGTGCGCGGTCATCACTCATGGTATTTGTCTGTAGGGTGCTATAGACTTACCCCGTTTTTAAAGCCTGATCCATATTCCCTCTCTGCTCGCTTCTCCACTGTCAATTTAAGTTGGGCTAAATTAAGTAAGGAGGCAAACCTTTCCTGAAGCAAGTGGGCCCACATAGACCACAGCTTATGCCCATTGGGGTACCACAATTAATATTTAACCCTAAGATCAAGCATTTACCAGAGAAAAGTGAACCGACTCCAACAGAAATCCTGTAATAGCAGTAGTCTTTATATTACACAGCTGGGTCAAGGAAACCAGAAAGTGAGATGTCAAAAAGCTTCATGTTTTTATGACAAGAGCAGGACACTGACCGATGAGGTGAATGACAGTCTCCTTCTCCTCCTTAGACGCGCAGCTCCTGTTGAAGCCATTTGAAGTTAAGCATTGGCACTCTTAACTAACATATTATCGTTCTAACCTAACTGGTTACATCTCGTGTGCGAGGCCGATTTCCTCTTTTACCATTATTTTCAACCGCAACTTATCGGCTCCAAACCTAGGACATAAAATCCTAACGTACTCCGTATCCACGACTATATTATTGAGCTCAATATTTCATATAGAGTTTCAATTAATAATAGCGCAATAAATACGCTAATTGTTATAATATTGAGTAAAACTTAAAATGCAACACTGTCATAAGTATGTTTAGTGAGTATATTACAATTAACCGAACTTTTTTTTTTTTCTTTGATATTTGACATCTCAAATGTCTACGACGACAAACAAAAAATGGCGACCAAAATAAAAACAATGTTGTTGAAACAACCAGCTGTATTGTTTACCAGCTATCAAATGATGATTATGCCTGAATACTTAAAATATTGTGCTCAATAAACCGAATATTGACTCAATAAAAGTGCATATCTTAAAACAGTATTACCCTCAAACGAGTTTTAATTGTCTATTCCAGTGAGATGAAGGGGTATGTATTTATTGGTCTTAGCCCATACGATGCGCTCTTTTTTTAGTATAAAAGTAATAGCGTAGCTAGTTTATATTTGCACGTAGCTAGTAGCTATTTACTGGGCTAGAATTTTCGCCATTGCTTGTGATATGTTTAGAAATCGAATCTAGAAGCTTTCACTGTTGATATCTTCGTGGAAGGCATTGCGTTAATCAACGAAAGTAGATCGAAGTAACTTCTCAACCGCATTCAATCAATCAGTGGCAGAGCTTGGTGGACACCATGTAGAACTGGTATGGGGTTAATCGGAAACTACGCCAATAGGACGTCGGCTCCTAGTATGGTTCTTAAGTAGAGCACCCACATCGTTTAACTCTTTGGTCGAGGGTCATTAGTTAGGGCATACATAATTGATCATTACAACCCTTCAATCAAGATTATGGACCTACTTTGTCACACATAACTTATACATAAGTGTCGAGACCTACTGTTTAAAGTCAATTCCGAACGACAGATTTTTTGAGAAACTTTTCATGGCAATTTTATTTGACTCTCTGCTGAGAGGAACTCACCGAAGAAATTTTTTTTATATTTTCGTTTTGATGTCTGACCTGGGGTTTGATGCCTGGTCTTACGTCTAATATGCCAACACACTACCTATTAGACTACGGCGACAATTATACCAAATTTTATGTGTAATTTTATATTGAAAAAAATTGTGGGCGTGGCAAAATTATACATTAACTAAGTATGCCGCCTTGCCTATGGCATCTTTAGCTTTTAATTTGGAAACCCGTGGCAATAATTTTTCCATCAAAATCCTTTCTGTTGAACAATTTTAGTTTACTTTTTTATATGCTATAATTCATCGTACACTTCTCCTACCACCCTCGTATATTTTACACAATCTCTTTGATATTTAATGGCTTGTTTTAGTGTTTCATCTTTTTTTTGTTTTGTGTGGGGTTTTTAGTGTGGAGTTCTTAGTGCCATTGTCTGCGTTGGTTTAGCACACTTGTTTTTCTTTTTTTTTTGTTCTGAAAATGTTGATGAAATTTTTAATTCCGTTTCTCTTTTTAAAGATTCCATGGCTTTGTTTAAAAATTCTTCACAGTCTTTATTTATTTATTTATTTACATTTGTTTTCATGTTTTTATTCTTTAAATTTATTTCTCATTTTATTTGTTTTCTTTGTTTTGTTTTTTTATTTCTTATTTTGCAATTGAATTTCTGTTTATAATTAGAAATTCGGTCTCATCATTGTGTCTTTTGTGTGAAGGCCACTCACTGACTACACAGTGGAATTTTTGATTTTGAAAACAAGACACACACACACACGCAAGCAAGCATTTCTTAATGGGATTACTTGTAAATGAATTTAACGTGTATAAAGCCCTCTGGGGTGGGGTCTTATTAGAGGCAATTAAGTGAATGGTTTTCAAAAGTAATGGAATGTGAGATTTTAAATTTCATTTTAAATGAAGTGTAATGGCTCCACAAAGTATAGAGGCTAGGCCCCCCACAATAAATGCAGAACTTATGTATATTTGCTGCTAATATTTGAGAGTTTACCAGTCGAACTTAGAGAAAATATTGTGTGGATAAGCTGGAGAGAAACTTCTGGGTGCGAATTGCTTTATCGAGGATGCTAAAGAAAATTTGTGACCATAGCTCGATTAAGGAAACAAGGGAAATTCAATATAGGTCCATAATAATGCATAAGACACTGAGTTTGTCTCCACAATTCTATTTGAAACTCCTTTAAATGCAAATAATACTTACGTCAAATGATTCAATTGCACATGATGTCGTCCTTAGTCGCCAGAAATAAAGATGGATTAATAAGTAGAAGTGTGTACCCATTCAAGAGGACACACACATTTAGGATAGCTATCGCCCAATATGGAAGTTAGACTACGGCGATAAGTTAGGTTAGGTCAGAGGACGCGTACTTGTCAATTAAGACAAGTACAGTACCCGGAGGTCGAATTGACCCATTGTACAACGTCCTAGTTTCTCACGCCACTTATGTTGTGTGTGTTAATTTTTATACACGAGTGGTGGGACCTACAGTTTAAAGTCGACTCCGAACGACAGATTTATGAGAAACATTTTCATGGCAATTTTATTTACTCTCAGAGTTTTTGCCAGAAATCTGCTGAGAGGAAGTCGCCGAAGAAATACTTTTTGTATTTTGTCTAGATGTCTGGCCTGGTGCTCGAACCCTGGCTTTACGTCTAATAAGCCACCACATTACCTACTAGACTAAAGTCGTCGTAGACTGAAGTCGCCATAGGCTGAAGTCGCCGTAGACTGAAGTCGCCGTAGTCTAGTAGGTAATGTGTTGGCTTATTAGCCCGGGTTCGTATCCCAGGTCAGACATGAAAACGAAATATGAAAAAAAAAAATTTCTTCGGCAACTTCCTCTCAGCAGATTTCTGGTAAAAACTTTGAGAGCAAAAAAAAATATGCCAAGAAAAGTTTCTGAAAAAAAACTGTCGTTCGGAGTCGACATTAAACTGTAGGTCCCGCAACTCACGTTTAAAATTAACGCACACAACATGAGTGGTGTGAGAAGCTAGGTCGTAATCCTGACTGAAGGGTTGTAATGGCCAATTATGTAAAGGGGCCGCCAAATAACTTTTTTCTGAAAATGCTTTAAAAGCGAAACTACTGAATATTTTCTCAAATTTCTTTTTTTATTTGAAAGTACAATCCTTCCGGTTAATAATGGAAAATAATTTCATTCAAATGGCTACCTCGGCTGGCCAGGCAGTAGCCTACACGATCGGTCCAATTTTTAAGCACATTATCGATTGTGTGCAGCTGTATTTCACCAATTGTTTCACGAATATTGTTGTTTAAAGCGTCAATTGCCTCTGGCTTGTCGGCGTAACACTTACCTTTGACGGCACCCCACAAATAATAGTCCAACGGTGTCAAATCGCAGCTCCGAGGAGGCCAAACGACATCAGCTCTGCGTCTGATAATGCCATCTTCAAAAACAGGGCGCAAAACATCGAGTATAGCTTTGGCTGTGTGGCACGTAGTGCCGTCCTGTTGTAACCAAATGTTGCCAATATCCCTCACTTCAATTTTTGTGAACAAAAATTCGTTCAACATGGCCCGATAACGATCGCCATTGACTGTAACGGCCACTCCTTGCTCATTTTCGAAGAAAAATGGCCCAATTATGCCTCTGGACCAAAATCCGCACCAAACAGTGACTCGTTTTGGGTTCGTCGGCTTTTCAATGTATGCGTGCGGGTTTTCTGTGCCCCAAATGCGACAATTTTGCTTGTTTACATACCTGCCAAGATCAAAATGAGCTTCATCTGGAAAGATGATTTTTTTTTTGCCAAAATCGTCATCTTCTGGTGTAGGCTACTGCATGGCCAGCCGAGGCAGCCATTTGAATGAAATTATTTTTTTATTAACCGGAAGGATTGTACTTTCAAATAAAAAAAGAAATTTGAGAAAATATTCAGTAGTTTCGTTTTTAAAGCATTTTCAAAAAAAAGTTATTTGACGGACCCTTTATGTATGTATATATGTATAGCCGATTATGATTTCGCAGTTTTATATTCACAACATCTGAGAAACCGCTTGGTTTCCCAATATCTCTCCCCAATAGATCAGTGAAATCATCTCAGCAGCAGAAGATCTAGCGCTTCTTCTTACATGGGCTTGTATCCGTACATTCTGCCTCTTCCTCATCTCTTTAGCATCTTTAGGCCAAAGTATCCAGCATTGTTGTTCGAAAAGTCGACATTAAATTGTAGGTTTCACCACTCATGAATACAATTAACACATGCAACATAGGTTGTGAGAGTAGCTAGGTTGTAATCCCGACTAAAGGGTTGCAATTTAATGTAAAAGTAAACGTCCTCTAATTAATAACCAGATTGCAATGCCTAATAATGACTGCAACGACTATGCTAAGCGAGTTTCTGTGAATCTTGATCACATTTGCTACGCTATCTTGTCCGTATCCAAAGCTATCCCAGCCGAGAATATTTTATTGCATTTTCAATCCCAAATTTTCAGTTTCTCTTGTAGAGAACATAGCCTCATCTAGACAATTTATTCATTCTGCATGTGGTAATGGGGGATAACCATCATGTAATCGATAACCAAAACAAAAATTCGTGATTATTTCTCTATTTCCCCTCTTCTTTATCTATGTAAAGCCTTTAATTACTTCATTTTCTAAATTCTGAAGCTCATACAATAGACACCAAAGCCGAGCTAATTTAAGCAATTTGTGTGGCAAATAAACAGAAAATTTGTTTTTCTCTTAATTCGAGTAAATCAATCGGTCGGTCAATAAAAAGAAGGCAAAAACGAAAATAAAAATAAAAACAAACTACACTTGTATTGACTCTTAATTCCGTAACCCCAATATACGTGCTCAATTAAGACAACAGAAACCCATCCATACATGGCAACATATGTATGCAAACGAATGACCAAAAAAGCCCATCTACATACATACCCACATAAATGTGTTGGCCAGAACCCAAAATTTTTTGTTCATTCATTCAATTGCTGTCGTTTTTTGTTTGCTTTGCTGTCAGTTAAAAGGAAATAAAATTTATTTTTGCATTGGTCCTGAGAAGAATTTTTTTGTGTTTTTCTCTTTAAATTTAGATTTTGGTATTGGGAGCAGGGAATATCTGGGGAATACTAAGGGAGCAAGTGCGAGTGCGAGTTGAATTAAGTTGTAATGGCAGAGAAAATTACATTTTTTCTTGGAACTAAAGCAGGCATAGATTCGATTACAAAAACAGTCGATTTACAAGGCCATGTTCGAGGAATTTCGTTCCATTACAGCCACTCATTGCATAGGGACATGTAACTAAGCAAAGATGATCGAATTTAAGGAAGGGATCTGCAGCATGCAATTCATAAGCAATAAATGCATTCTCTGTGATCCAATTTCCGGTAAGAATTTTATGAAAGATAGGATAACGAAATTCTTGAGACCCCAGCTGCATAGCATGTGTTTGTACAGCTTCGACTTAGCCTAAAAATGCGAAGTTTTTGGCAAACTTTTTAGCATTTGCTGTGAAACATTGGAAGCCATCTGAAGCCTATTCTGAAGTATTCAGTATCCCAATGGGTAGGCTGGTATATTGGAGCTACCACTGGTATATTGACACCAAAAGCTCACTCGGGCGCGCATAGCGACCCGCTGTGATGCCACAGGTAAAAGCAGTCCCTGTAATGACCGAGTTCCACCAAATTAGGGAGGAAGTTGGTCTGCGCAAGGGCTGCACATTAAAAGCACGACTTTCAATGGGTGATCTGATGGGATCAAAGCTTCCCAATCAACGTTTTCGGTTTCTGCTGCTGTCACTTGTGCCCCAGCACTGCCCTATGGAATATTACGGTTTCATGTCCGCCTCTAATATTTCGGTAAACAGTACATCTCCTCTGCGGTAGTCGATTCAATAGCTCATAAAATATAGTTCTTTACCATTTAGCCATTACAACCCTTCATTCAGGAATATGACGTAGCTTCTCACACCACCCATGTTAGGTGTGTTAATTTTAAAACTACAGTTTAAAGTCGACTCTGAACAACAGATTTTTGAGTAACTTTTCACGGTACTTTTATTTATTCTCAGAGTTTTTACCAGAAATTTGCTGACAGGAAGTAGCCGAAGAAATATTTTTTCATATTTCATTTTGTTGGATATGTCTGGAATGGGTTTTGAAACTTGGACTCACATCTAATAAGCCAACACACTACCTATTAGGCTACAACGACGCTTAAAGAAATCGCACGTTCTATTAAATCATGTGGCCATAAATCAACTCTGCAGGACACATGAATGCCTGTCTAATACTAGGCATGTAGTTATCCTTACCAACGCCGAACAACATCCTTTAGTTTATCAGGGCAACAAATAGTTTAAGGACACTAAGGGGCAGTATTCTAGCATCCCGACATCACAATGTTTTAATATTTTTTATTGAGTAAGGTATGGTATACAGTAATCCCTCGATTTACGTCGTAGTTGGTTCCAAAAAAAGGCGACGTAAATCGAATTTCATATTGCTCACACTACAAAGCAGTATGTTTTTAACAAGGAACTTAAAAAGTTACAGCAATCCCTCGATTTACGTCGCAGTTGGTTCCAAAAAAAGGCGACGAAAATCGATTGACGACGCAAATTAAAGTTAGAGGGAACAAAAAATTTGACGACGTAAATCGAAACAATGTTAATCGAGGCGACGTAAATCGAAGGATTACTGTACTTCTTCCCAATTATTCGTTCTGTACACGATAGTGGGGAGTATGATTATTTTTAATTCAGAAATAATTTGATTATAAGGCCCGTAACTTTGTCTTTGTAAATGCTAAAATAAAATGCTTTAAGACATTAAGGCTCTAAAGAGCTTAAGCTATTAAAATCTGTAAAGTTATAAGTTATTGTGCCTCTAATACGTTAAACGTTTGCACTTCCTTAAAGGAAGTAAAAAAAAAACTTTTTATTATATTGCTTTTTAAACTATCTTCCTTAACGAGATAAAAGAAAATGAAAGAAATTGAATTGAAAGCTCTTTAAAGGGCCTTGCACTATATTCCTTTTTTTGTGTTTAAATCTTTTAGACAAGCAGACTATAACGAAGACAAATTTCCGAAAAAATCTCCCAGACAGGATGCTGTCACCTCTGCCGCAGTGTGATAGTCCTTGAGCTGACCAACTTCTTCCGTAGTTTATTGCAACTCGTCGTCACAACGGGCCGCTAAGCATGCTCAAGTGAGCTTTTGGTATCAAAGATACCACTCCAACCTACCTACCTTCCTGTCGCAGTTGACTTGGACTGTATGAATAACCATGGCCCTTTAGTAGGAAAGAAAATGGGCGACTCCTGTCGCAGTGTGATAGCCCTTGAGCTGACCAACTTCTTCCATAGTTTTGTGGAACTCATAGTCACAACGGGCCGCAATGCGTATTCAACCTACCTACCTTCCTGTCACAGTTGACTTGGGCTGCCTGAATAACCATGGCCCTTTAGTAGGAGAGCAAATGGGCGCTGGAACGCTTCGTCGAAATTCGTGTCACAAATGGGATTTTGATTTCCGCCTCAAAGCGAAATATGTTTCCTCAACATAGAGGCTTCCTTCATTACCGATATATGATATATTATTTCTTTACTTCTGAGATTTTTTTGTTTAACATTGAGCCAAGGATTCCCTTACATTATTTATTTAAAATTCATTTAATAAACCTGCATGTTTATAGGGTATTTTTCTTAATGGCAAACTATTAAAACAGCAGCTCCTTTTAACAATTAATGCCACTTGAGTTTTAAACGTTTAACAATCATTGCTTTGCACATTATTTTCTCTTTTACGGATCTTTATTTGGTCTACATTAAATACAAGGTACCCTACACTTAATATAACAATATATTTCCTTAATTCCAAAACATCTCATCTCAAATATTCAAGCCAACAAAGCGTCTTACCTTCACATACCTGCCATAAGTACAGTCTTTCACATTCGTTATCCTCCTTAAGATTTCCTTTTTTCTTTTGTTTTTGTAGTCATTAGCAGTTTTTATACACTTATAGCCTTTAGTATTCAATAGATAACCTCCTTCCTTTCTTTTTAAACTAACCCCCTCCCCTTTACTAAGATATCAAATAAAGAAAAATTGTCCTCCGCTTTAAATGCCGTTTAAAAATAACTGACGATTGCACCAAAAGAAAAAAAGTCAAGAAAAAACTGCCATGAAAAATGCACAAGGACTGCAACAGTGACACAGGGACAGGGACAGTTACAGGGACATGGACACTAAAGAAATAACGGTAAAATACTTGAAATATAATGCCTAAATAGACTAAAAGAAGAGAATCAGATTGTACACAGACACACACACACACAGAGAGAGAGATACACAGCAAAGAAAAGACAGAAAAGTGTACCAAATGAAGGTCATTATTGCATGATTATATGGAAAGAAATAGAAAAGCATGTTACAGCAAGTCAAGAGAGACAGTTTAATACCCTATAAAAAGAAATTATTCTTTGAATAGTTTTGCCACAAACCAGTCTCTTTTGTGGAGTAAAAAACTCATGAAGGAACCACACTTTATCGCCTTTCATCTAAGCTGTATGGAATTCCAATACAATATTGAGTGATTTTTAAGGCCTGGTTAATGCAGGTTTTGTGGTTTAGCAAGAAGACATATTAAAACATGAATTGTTAGGAAATTTCTAGGCTCTCTAGGATATAAAGCCAGTACGAACTCTTTGAAAGGGGAAAAGTTTACGCTGGAAAGTCAAACGCCTTCTTAAGGGTATTGTCTGGCATCGTTTATACACGAGATACCCCGTTATAAAGCCGTTATAGGGCTGAACTAACCCTGTGCGAGATTCACTGACAGAGACCTGTGATAGAGGCAGCTTCGATGATGTGAAGATCCTGTTTATTTGCTCTTAGGTTGCTGAATAAGGTCAACTGGATAAAGCGAAGGCTTAATCTGTTTTCCTTCTTATGGAGAAGAGTATTTTTGTAAGAGAAAAAGAAGAAATATTTGAATAACGTTAGCAGTGCGGATGTATTTAAGCATCATAGATTACATACATACACTCAGCCACAAAAGTATACATACGGTTAACAAATTTCAGAAATTTTTTAACGAATCCGTTTTCGTTAAAAATCTTTATAATTGTCTGACATCTTTCTTCGATTTTAGGACGGTCTTTTGCATTGGTTCAGAAATTTGTGAAATTTGTTAATCGGATGTATACTTTTGTGGGCCTGTGCAGGGCCGCAATTCAGTTCAATTTCAGAAACTTTTCAAGCAATGCAAAAGACCGTCTTAAAATCGAGGAAACTATAAAGATTTTCAACGAAACCGGATTGGTTAAAAAATTTGATTACCGTATGTATACTTTATAAACTGTGTGTACATACATAATTGGTCATTACAACCCTTCAGTCAGGTTTACAACCTAGCTTCTCACACAACCCATATTGTTTTTGTTAATTTTATCCATGAGTGCCAACACCTACAGTTTAAAGTCAATTCCGAACGACACAATTTTGAGAAACTTTTTCATGACAATTTTTTTTACTCTCAGATTTATTGCCTTACTTGCCAGAAATCTGCTGCGGAAAAAATAATTTTTTATATTTCTTTTTGATGGGGATGTCTGATCCGGGGGTTTGAACTATGGCCTCACGTCTAATAAGGCAACAAACTACCTACTAGACTACGGTGACTCATAGATTTCAAGTATGTAATCACAAAACCTACATATTGTGTTCGAGGGGATTCCCATTCTAAAAATTTTTTTGGAGTCTACAGTGCACTGCAAAATGCTAGTTCTTAACCTCTGATTGCTTCTGATACATACATAATTTTGGTCTTTACAAACCTTCAGTCAGGATTATGAAATAGCTTCTCACACCACCCGTATTGTGCGTGTTAATTTGATCCATAAGTGCTAGAACCAACAGTTTAAAGTCGACTCCGAACGACACAATTTTGAGACACTTTTTCATGGCGATTTTATTTACTCTCAGATTTATTGCCAGAAATCTTCTGAGAGGAAGTCGTCGAAGAAATATTTTCATTCATATTTCGTTTTGATGGTGATGTCTGATCTGGGGTTTGAACCGAGGCCTCACGTCTAATAAGCCAACAGACTACCAAGTATGTATCCTGATTTATTCTTATAATCACAGACTCTACATATTTGGGTTCGAGAGGATCCCCATTCCAAAAAATTGTTTTTTTTTTAATTCTGATTGCCTCTGATGCTTGTCTTAAACGTTCTCCTAATGCAATTGCTCAATAAAATTTAGATTGCCTGAAACTCAACTCGTTTGCGAAGAGTCTCCACCTCACTCAGTCTGTCTTTTCGTTAAGCATACTAAGCTCAGGCTCCATTAGCTGGCCAACGTCGTTCTCAAAGAAATATAGACTGATGACGTCGCCAACTCAAAACCCATACCAAACAGTGGACGCTCTCGGATCTCATATGGATTGGTACCGCCCTAACTTCAACAATTTTGTTTATTCACGTATCCATTCATACAGAAATGGGCCTTATCGTTAAAAATGATTCTCTGATGAAAATAAGAGGCATTCACCAACCACTATAGATCCCCTTAAATGTTGAAACACTTCTTCTCCACGCAAACTTATCAGTGATCCTATTCTCTCTGCCTAGCTGAATCATCTGCTCCAGACAGTCCTCTACTACTTCCATATCCTTATAGAGTCGAATTCTTGAATGGCGGGCTGACTGTTCTCTCCTGTTGCTATTTCCCGTCCTTTGTCTTCTCCGTCATAATTGTATTGAGCACGGCTTTTGATTCAAAAGACTTTCGCTTGGTATATACCTTTAAAATAAGCGCAGATTACCATTCACTTTTAGTAGTAAACATTACAAAGGCTTTTGCAAACTGCTAGATGGCACCACCACACAATGCAGCAATAAAGACTTTGGCAATCAAACGTTTAAACTTATGCAAGCATATGAAACATCCTTAAGAAAAGTGAATAGAAATGCTCACATAAAAACAAATACAGATACAAATGCACAACAACTTGTTGAGTATTTTAAGCACTTGCACTCACACTCTCCCTCAGTCCTCCCTCACTCTCGCGCTTTATTCCTTTATATCACGATATTATGGTTTTATTTGCTTCTGTACAATATAAAAAGCGTTAGTATTTGGTTTTTCACCCACACAACGAAAAATATTGTTTTTGTTTTGTTTAACAGTTTAAGACAAAAAGGCTTACATACATAAGTGTATAAGTATATAAGTATGAGTAGACTAAAGCGATTACATATGGGTAGTATATGCTCTCTTCTTAACATTGACGGCAATAATCATATACACATACATACATGCTCGTTTAACGATTATTATTAGTGAACGGTAATGTGGTGTGGTACACACAAAGAGAGCAAGATTTCAATGCTAAGGCAACAATATCACAAGTCAACTGTATTTCTTCTTTATTTAATATTTGTTTTTGTTGTCGTTGTTGCCGTTATTGTTTTTGTTATGTGTTCGTAAAGAAAGAAAATAAAAAACCGAAAGAGAAGAGAGATCAAGGTTAACATTTTACTGCATTAGAATTTGCCTAAAGCACTAAAACACACACTTATGCCTGCATGATGCATACTAAAGAGTTGCTTTGACTCAATGTACTCTCCGTACACTGTAGAGGTTACTCTTGTGTTTTATTGTTTTTATTTACATGGCGTACTCATAAAAGGGGCACTTTAACACACTTGTTGTATAGCTCTAACAACAGTGGTGGTGAAAAAAATACAACAACTATGGCAAATAAATGCAGGAAGGGAAGAAGTATTCATTTCAAAAATATTTTTCTTGAAACGCTTTAAATCTTAATCTTTAAATGGAAATAAAGAGCGTGTGATAAGAAGAATTTTTTTTTTGCTTAAAAGAGTCTTTGATGCCATTAGGTGTCGTATAATAACATCGTCCAAGTGTTCGCTATGGTTTCTCTGAGTGCAGCATATTCAAAATATGCAATTTTACATAAGACTGACGCATAAATCAGACTGAATTCAAGCGATGACATGTGGTGTGTGAGACTTAAGAGATGTGAGACTTAAGAAAAGCCCCCAAGAAGTAGTCCAACGGTGTGAAATTGCACGATCTCGGTGCATGCGATGACCATGCCTTCAAATCGCTCATGCAAAATATTTTCTGTGGATATAAGCTATGGAGAACGCAGCACCGTTTTGTTGAAACAACTAATGTCCAGAAAATCGAGTGAACTTCTGTTGAACTAAATACACAGCCCTGCATGGGTTTTGCAAATAAGATGGCTCCACGTGTTTCCGAAGGCATTTTGCGTGCTAAACACGAATTTGGGTTCAAAAACTTTCCCTCACGTCAGATTTTCGCCATTTTTGAAAATTTGTAGAGCTAAACACTGACGTGCTAGAACCATCGCTATTGTCAGAAATTGACAATTGATCTTTGCTCTTTAAAATGAGCCGAAAGCCAAATTGTTTGCATGCACCCTTAAAGTACGGGGTGGGTTTATGTCAAGGGGTGCAAGAGAAAAAGAAATACATTACGGATGTCCTTAAATTTTAATCAGATTTACTTGAAAATTGTTACTCAGGGGTTCTTGGGGAGTCACTGATTACAGATCTTCATTCAGATTTAAAAAATTCAAAATGGTGGATCCAATATGGTTAGGTTAGGTTAGAGGACGTGGACTTGTTAATTAAGACAAGTACAGCACCCGGAGGTCGAATTGACCCATTGTACAACGTCCTAGTTTCTCACACCACTTATGTTGTGTGTGTTAATTTTATACATGAGTGGTGGGACCTACAGTTTAAAGTCGACTCCGAACGACAGATTTTTGAGAAACTTTTCATGGTAATTTTTTTTTTCTCTCAGACTTTTTGCCAGAAATCTACTGAGAGGAAGTCGCCGAAGAAATACTTTTTGTATTTTGTCTTTGATGTCTGGCCTGGGGCTCGAACCCAGGCTTTTGCGTCTAATAAGCCAACACACTACCTACTAGACTACGGCGACTTCAATCCAATCCAATATGGTTTGATTAATTTTTATAAACCTTGACCGCCATATTGGATCCGCCATTTTGAATATTTCATCGCAGTCTCCAACTGAAAGTCGTGTTTCATTTACAATCATGATCCGTTTTATCAACAGAAGTTGCTTGAATTTTTCTGAAAAAGTTTTTGAAATTTTGTTACAGACTTACTGTCAGGTAGTTTGGTACCAGGTAATCTGATTGTTACGTGATATTTGCAGAGTCCCTATTGTATTGAACACAAGTGTAATGCAAAAGCTTTTTATATTTGACTCTGTTTATTTACACTTTCTTTTTCTTCAATTCTCATTCATTGACAGAGATTGTTGTTCACTCGCATTTTCTGTTTTATAAATATTTAATCTTCATGCTCTTGCTGTTATTGTTTTAATAACAATACTTTCATATATTTCTGCATGTTATTGTTATTGTATACCCTCGTATATGTTCTCTTAGACTTCTGTACTGTTGTTGTTGTTGTCATTGTTGTTGCAGCATTTTATTTCCGTCTATTATTTTTGTAGATACTGTCAATAGTACTCCATGACACAAGACCACCAATCACACTCCCAGTAGGGAAAATAATGGAATTTGAAGGAGGGAGAATTTTTGCCGCTTATAAAGGGTGATTTTTATAGAGGTATAGAACTTTAAGTTGCAATAAAACAGCGATGGGTTATTCGATTGACATGAATTTTATTTATCCGAAAGATAATCTTGTGGCATTACATTTTAAATATGATTTCTGGCATATGACCGCCACGGCTGGCGCGGATGTAGTCCAATCTGGACGTCCAATTTTCGATGACTTTTTCCAACATTTGTGGCCGTATATCGGCAATAATACGGCGAATGTTGTCTTCCAAATGGTCAAGCGTTTGTGGCTTTACCGCATAGACCAATGACTTTACATAGCCCCACAGAAAGTAGTCTAGCGGTGTTAAATCACAAGATCTTGGAGGCCAATTCACAGGTCCAAAACGTGAAATTAGGCGGTCACCAAACGTGTCTTTCAATAAATCTATTGTGGCACGAGCTGTGTGACATGTTGCGCCGTCTTGTTGAAACCACATCTCCTGGACATCATGGTTATTCAATTCAGGAATGAAAAAGTTAGTAATCATGGCTCTATACCGATCACCATTGACTGTAACGTTCTGGCCACCATCGTTTCGGACCATCATCGGACCAATGATTCCACCAGCCCATAAAGCACACCAAACAGTCAGTTTTTCTGGATGTAACGGTGTTTCCACATACACTTGAAGATTACCTTCACTCCAAATGCGGCAGTTTTGTTTGTTGACGTAGCCATTCAACCAGAAGTGCGCTTCATCGCTAAACAAAATTCGCTTATGAAAATCGGGAACAACGGTAATCTCGTTTTGGGCCCATTCGACGAATCTACGCATTACTTTATGATCGGTTGGCTTCAAATCTTGCACGAGTTGGATTTTGTAAGCACGCAAACCAAGATCCTTCCGCAAAATCTTCCAAAAAGTGGATGGACACAGATCCAATTCCTGTGCTCGATGGCGGATGGACTCATTCGGGTCTTCCTCAATGATACGCTCTACAGCAGCAACAGCTTCTTCTGTACGCACCGTACAGCGTCTCTGGGGATGCGAGTTATCAATAAGAGTAAACGTGGTGTGAAAACGTTCCATGGTTAATCGAATTAACTGCTCTGATGGACGATTTTGTCGACGATAAAATGGACGTAGTGCGCGATACGTTTTCCTCACAGAACCATTATTTTCGAAATAAAATTGCACTATTTGCAAGCGTTGTTCAGGCGTGAGTCTATTCATGATGAATTGCCAAACCAAACTGAGAATAAATCACTTGACAGCTGTTAAATCGGTCGCCATCTTGAAAAGTAATGCCAACTTAAAGTTCTATACCTCTTTAAAAAACACCCTTTACTACTGACTCTACCAGCCACAAGCTGTGTGGACATAATAATTGTGTTTCATCCTGTTGAATTATGGACTGATAACACTGCCATCTCAAAACCCATACCAAACAATGGACGCGTTAGGATCTCATGTGGATTGGTAGCGTCTCCAATTCGACAATTTTGTTTGTTCACGTAAGCATTTATCGAGAAATAAACCTCATCGCTAAAGATGGTTTTCTGATGAAAATAAAAGGCATTCGCCAAACCGCTTTAGATCCCCAAACACACTTCGATTTCTATAATCATCAAACGTGATTCAGGTTAAAAGAAGTTGGTAATCATCGGCCCATAGTGCTCGCAGTTAACAGTGATGGCCTAGCTAACATCGTTTTCAAAGAAATATGGACTAAAGGCGCCGTCTTAAGCGTATGGTCTGGCATCGTTTATAAAAGAGATACCCCGTTATAGAGCGGTTATAGGCGCGAGATTTACTGACAGAGACCTGTGATAGAGGCTGCTTCGATGATGTGAAGATCCTGTTTATTTGCTCTTAGGTTGCTGAATAAGCGAAGGCTTAATCTGTTCTTCTTCTTAAGGAGAAGAGTTTTTATGGGGAAGGCGCCGTTAACCAAAAATTCATACCAAACAATGACTTTTTCGACATATACTGGACGCTCCTGGATCTCAGATGGATTGGTATCGTTCTAGATTCGATAATTTTGTTTGTTCACGTACTCATTCATCCAGAAATGGACCTGGTCACTGAAGATGATTTTTTTGATGAAAATTAAAATCAGTTGCCAACTGCTTCACAGTCTATTCAGCGAACACACGATGATTTTTATTGTCGTCCACGGTAATTTGACAAAACGGATTGAATAAATGACAACTAATTTGACAGATGTAGCTTCAACGAAATGGATTACAAATTGTTCATAGTGTATAATGAACAAGGCCTTCATTTTGCCTCACGGCCATCTGCTCGGCCTTACACTGATTCAGAGGCAAGCCAATTAAGTATAGCGAGTAGTATAGCACAATACAGGTTAGGTTAGGAAAGGTGACGAACCCGATGGTTAAATTTAAAAGTTCCACTTTGTCTACCATTTAGGCTCATTGTGATATAAAAATCAATTCTACCAGGGGATCAAATCAAAGATTCTCTAGAGAAAACCAACCCCAATTAAAAATATATCTTGCTATTGCAACAATATTTACATAGCTGGACTAAGTATGTCAGAAAGCGAGAAGTCAAGAATCTCCGTGTCTGTAAGAGAAGGGCACTGATGTAGTTTAATATCAGGAACCTTCATAAAAACCATAAAGCCGCCGTAGTCTAGTAGGTAGTGTGTTGGCTTATTAGACATGAGGCCTCAGTTCGAACCCCAGGTCAGACATCTCCAACAAAACGAAAAATGAATGAAAATATTTCATCGGCGAATTCCTCTCAGCAGATTTCTAGCAAAAACTCTGAGACTAAATAAAAGTGCCATGAAAAGTTTCTCAAAAATCTGTGGTTCGGAGTCGTCTTTAAACTGTAGGTGCCGCCACTCCTGTATTAAATTAACAATGTGAGAAGCTAAGCCAACTAGAGGAAGCCAACCTGATTTGAAGTCTAAAAGTCTGAAGTGAGTGGTCAAAAGTCTCCTTCTCTTTACGAGAAGGGCACTGATGCAGTTTAATATCAGAGTTCTTAACAAATATACCACATGCCCACGTTGCCGCTCAGCCTTGAGTCATCAGTGCAAACATCAAATTTCCTATCGCAACCTTCCACGTTGGAATTCTTAAATCAAATGTAAAATTCCGAATGTTGTAAGGAATCATTTAATCGTCCCTAGTATGTCTATGTCTCCCCAGAATAGAAGCATTCAGTCTTACTGCCACCAACTAAGTTCTCTACCTTAATAGGAGGGCAGAACTGGAGGCAATTGATAGCAACAAGAAAGCAACTACACTGTGGACTGTAAATTCATAACACTGCGGAACCATTCTCACCAAACTAATGGGTGATTTTTTTAAGAACTATAGGAAAATTTTTCAAAAAAAAAACACATAAAAGTCCATATAATTTAATATTTGAAGATTATTTCATGCAAATGTTAACCGCGACTGCGCCTCAAATGGTCCATCCGCTTAGTCCAATTTTGGCATACTCTTTCCAACATTTCGGCCGGTATCTCACGAATAAATGCTTCAATGTTGTCTTCCAATGCGTCAATTGAAGCGGGCTTGTCTGTATAGACATGAGCTTTAACATAGCCCCACAAAAATTAGTCTAAAGGCGTTAAATCTCACGATCTAGGCGGCCAATTGACCGGTCCCGAACGTGAAATAAAATGTTCACCGAACTCGCCTCTCAATAAGTCCATTGTTACGCGTGCTGTGAGGCATGTGGCACCGTCTTGTTGAAACCACATGTCATGCAAGTCAAGCTCTTGCTTTTTGGGCAAAAAAAGTTGGATATCATCTCACGGTAGCGCTCACCATTCACAGTTACGTTACGATTCGCAGCATTTTTGAAGAAGTACGGTCCAATGATGCCACCAGCCCATTAACCGCACCAAACTGTGACCTTTTCTGGAAGCATGGATAGCTTTTGCAATGCTGATCTTCACTCCAAAATCGACAATTCTTCTGCTTATTTACGTATCCATTGAGCCAAAAATGAGCTTCGTCGCTGAACACAATTTTTCGATAAAGAAGTGGATCTTCGGCCAACTTTCCAAGCACGCATTTTGATAATAAATTTCAATGATTTGGAAGCGTTGTTCGTTTGTAAGACGATTCATGGTTAAATTATAGATCAAACTGAAGATGTTTGACAGCGAAATAAATCACGAAACGTGCATAAGCTGTTTAAACCAGTGTTGCCAAAAAGATAATAGCGAAAAACATCACCCGTTATAAGCAATTGACAGAGAGCATACAGGTGACTTGAATAATATTTTATTTTTCTTTATACTCCTCTCCGCTCTCCCTTTTATGGCATTTAATATTCTTCTATTGCCCACTAGGTTTTAGTAGGAATGCAAAATGTTATGCAAACATTTACCCCCGTATTTTTCATCTCTTTTTCATCTTTTTTTTTTTGTTACATTTATTGTTGTTGTGATTTTTTAAATGATTTTATTGTTGTTGTGTTGCAGAATTCTATAAATAAATGACTCGATTTATTAACAATACAGAGGGAATCTATTTTTAACTACAGTTTGTATGACATTTGAAGTTGATATCCTGTTCCACTCCCACATTTCCTTTGTAACCTGCAGTCTCTTCTTTTAATTGAATGGAAAATGCAGAATGAAGTTCATTGTATTAAATGAAACGAAATAAAACAACAAAACAAACTTAAAGACTTTCAAATTTAATTTTAAAATTTTAAATTCCAAGAAACTAAGAATTCGTAAGTCCTTGTGAAAAAACTTCACATAATTTTTCTTTAATAACAAAAGACTGCAATTAATTAAAACTTGTTGTCAAGTTTTTTAGCAGGATTAACAAGCAGGATTGTCTCTTAATTAAAATCTCTCTCCCTCTACCGTTTACCATACACAACCAACCATACAACCTTTGTGGTTTCCAAACCACACACACACACAGGATAAATCTCTGAGCTCTCCGTATTAAAAGATTAAAATCGAGAAAGAGAGAAAGAGAGAGAGAGAAAATTAATTTCATATTCACAATCAAAATTTTGTTTTGCTTTAAATTGTATTTAAATTTCCATTGTTTGTAAATCTCTTTAAACTAGATTTATAATAAAACAAATGCTTTTTTAATTATTTAATTAATATTTATAGAACAGGGCGTACATACATACTGCAATGCATGTTAAAATATGGACACCACTTGAATATTTGCATATAAGGACTGTGAATATCCTCATATCCTTTTTGTTGCTAAAGCCAATGAATGCAACATTATGCTGGCATGCCATTTAAATTCATAACACATAATACTGCATTAGAATACAGTAGGGTCTGCATTAATATGTCCACTAATGGTCATAGAGGACGTGTACTTGTCAATTAAGACAAGTACAGTACCCGGAGGTCGAATTGACTCATTGCACATGAGTGATGGGACCTACAGTTTAGAGTCGACTCCGAACGACAGATTTTTGAGAAACTTTTCATGGCAATTTTATTTACTCTCAGAGTTTTTGCCAGAAATCTGCTGAGAGGAAGTCGCCGAAGAAATACTTTTTGTATTTTGTCTTGATGTCTGGCCTGGGCTCGAACTCTAGTATTACGTCTAATAAGCCAACACACCACCTACTAGACTACGGCGACTTCTATGTGTAACATCAATTTAATATCACCGTTGGACTTACTTACTTAACCCCTAACTTACCCTTTAGTCAAGACAACAACCTAGATTCTAGCAATACCTATCCTATCAATACCGGGTTCTACAGTTAATCGTTTTGATAAGCTTCTCATGGCAATTTTATTTATTTTCAGAGTTATTTGCCAAAAGACTGCTGAAAGGTGGTATCTTTTTCATGTTTCGTTTTGTTCGACATGTTTTAGCTGGGATTTGAACCACTGACTTGCGTCTAAGAGTCCAACACACTGCCTAAAAAATATGTTCCTATTACATACATAACATACATACATTGGTCGTTACAACCCTTTAGTCAGGATTACGATCTAGTTTCTCACACCACTTATGTTGTGTGCATCAATTTTGTACAAGAGGGACGGAACCTGCAGCTTAAAGCCGGTTGCGGTTATTTCGTATCTGTATAGTTGAGCTGTGCCCATAATACAATCCTACGGTCCGATCTGTATGTCCTTAAATGATTAGAAAGCGAAACGTACCGTTCTTCAATAATTTCAAAGTAGAAACATTCTGATGGTTTCAGCATTCTCCTGATGTTACCTCCAAAACTGATCCTGATCTTGACAGTTTATTTGCAAGTTCGCAATCACTAAGAACCCAGCATAATTCAATTCAATGACCCGATACATACATACATAATTGGTCATTACAATCCTTCAGTCAGGATTACGACCACACCACTTATGTTGTTGTGTGCATTAATTTTATACATGAGTGGTGGGACCTACAGTTTAACGTCGACTCCGAACAACAGACTTTTGAGACATTTTTCATGGCAATTTTATTTATTCTCTGAGAATTTTTGCAAAAATACTGCTGAGAGGAAGTTACCGAAGAAATATTTTTTTCATATTTTCTTTTTGATGTCTGACCTGGGATTTGCACCCTGGCCTTAGGTTCTAATAAGCCGACACACTACATACTAGACTACGGCGACTACAATCAATAACCCGATATAAGATCTTTATACTCCTAGAAGAGATGCCTAAAAGCATATCCTCTTAAATCCTTTATAAACTACAATCCTTCATTACCTGCCGAAATTGTTATCCTACAGATTTGACTAATTCCGTGGTCCTAATAATCTCTAGAATCTTTTCCTGGAGAACACTACATTCTGCTGGAAAGTTATATGAATCCCTGTATCCTATTCCGGCTATCGAAGGGTTTACCCGAACTCTTCAATAGTTTTCAATTCGCTTTTGAAACGCTCGGTGTATAGAAGAAGAGAAGTAAAATTTTTTTAGCCATATAATCAGTCCTTCCGGCAGTCGAAATAATTTGACTTCTTAAGTTTGCTCACTTCAGCAGTAGAACTCCCTACTATACAGGAACTAACGAGACCTAAATCCCTCATTCTAAGAGGACTTTTAGCTGCCACCGTTCTAAATACGTTTTGGTCAATTGGAGAGTCATTGCTTTGATTGTTCTTTTGTTACAGGATGGACTCGAGTATCATACTTGTATGTAAAATACACGAAAAATTCGACTATGCAGTGATGAAACATAGCTTTTTAGTCATGTTCCGAACCATATATTTGCTTTAAAGTTAAAGCAGCAGTTGGCCAATATTTTGGAATTCATTTTCGTTTTCGTGTCTGTAATCCTTTCATTGTTAGATAGACCAACTATCGGTGTTGCCGATCGGAGTCTCTAGGCAGTTTATTGAGTGCCACCGATAACTTGGTATGTTGTTTCAAAGTTTAGGTAGAAGTTGCTGTCCCCTCGATGGAGTCATGAGCGGACACACTTAGGCCGCACGCAGGGCCCATTGTGATACCATAGTTTCACATTCTCCCCTATTCCAGGAACCACTCGGAGCTCGGAGAGTCTGCCAGTATCCATGCATGACAGTTCATCTAGGTCCTCCATGTAGTAGGCACCTAGGTGTCTCTTTCTCCTCTGACCAAGTGCCGGGCATGTGCACAATAGGTGAGGAATAGTCTCATCTTCCTCTTCATCTCCACAGCTTCTGCAGAAATCATTCGCAAGATGTCCAAGACCAATACGCCTCGCATGCGTTCCTATAATACAATGCCCCATAATAACCCCGATAACAGCGCTGAGTCTGCTTCTTTGGAGTTTAAGCAGAGTCGCCGTGCGCCTCCTATCAAGCCTTGGCCAGATTTCTTGCGCCATTCTGCCCTTATCCGAAGTTGCCCACCTACTGTTGACAAGGTCCACGATTGCATTGTCAATTATAAGCCTGCAGGTATCCAAAGGGATCCCCAATGTAGAGAATTCATCGAAGAGTTCGATGGTCGCGCCCCTTCTGGCCAAATCATCCGCTCTGCAGTTGCCGGGAATATCTCTATGTCCCGGTACCCATGTGATACAAACATCATATCGGTTCGCCATCTCATTGAAGAATCTGCGACAGTTGTACATCGTCCTGGAGTTTATTACACTAGAATCCAATGATTTAATGGCCGCTTGGCTATCGGAAAGTATGGTGATTTTTCGCCTGTGAACATTTTTTGTCCACAATAATTTTCACCGCAGCCTGAATTGCCGACACTTCCACCTGAAAGACGCTGCAGTGATCTGGTAGCCTTATAGACTTGGATATTCCAATTGATTCCGAATAGAACCCAATTCCAACGGCTCCTTCCAATTTGGAGCCATCGGTGTAGATTTGTGCGGTATCCCCCACGAAGAGCACGGCACCTTTCCTCCAGTTCTCCCTGTTTCAAAGTTTATAAACTGCTAAGGTATTTTCTGAAGCTAGGTGTCTTCGAGATAATCCGTATGTAAGCGTCACTCGTCTGCAACGAATGGTTTAATTTTTCCGAGGTCGTATATTATATGTTTGTGATACGAACACATCTTGTAAATCCCCTCTTTAATTTATCTCCCAACAAACCAATACCTTATCTCACTGCCCTCGTAAAAAATTTGCAATAAACCACAATATATTTCGCTTTCAAGCTGATGATTTTTATTTTTCACTTGTTTTTTTTGTCTCCTTCTCTATCGTTAAGCCTTTCGCCTCCGGTATGTCTTTGTCGCAGTTTATTTAAAATACCTGCCTTCAGAGCTGAGTTAAATTTCATTCATTCATGTGCTGAGCTGGCAAATCAGGAAGAGTATGAGAATAATAGTATCCTGTAATCAGTATGTCTCTACATGTGTTCTGTACCCCCCGAAGTTTTATTTGTGCATTACAAGTGCTGCTACATTGCTAGGCAAAAGACTGCTTTCAGAGGGGGGTTAAATAAAGGTCAATGTGTGTGATAATTTAACTTTACAAAGCCAATTTATTTCAAATGATTGTCATACAAAAGAAAAGGTAGGAGAGGAAACACTTGTGCGTAAGTAAGGTGGTAAATTTAAGGAAATTTAATTTTTCCAAGGACCTGCTATCATCCCAGATAGTAAGAACAAAGACTGGTGGCAGCTCTATCTTTAAAGGGATACAAAAAAACTCTGTGAATAACTTTCAAATTTTTAAAACATTTTCTTTAAAGAATTTTAAATTTTCTTTCTAATTTAAACAGAAATCCTACAAATTTCCTCCAAAAAATTCAAAAGAAATATTCCAGACATATGGACGCCATTTGCTTTTCGATTTTCTTTCATCTTATTTTCAAATTAAAATTTTTGTTGTTGTTGTAAATAACGTGTAAATATTTCCTTTATAATTTCTTTTGTAATTGAAAATCATGGAAAATTTGTTTTTCTAGTGGAATTTTCCTTAATGCTACCGCACCACACTTAAATTTTGTTGAATTGTCTGTGGGTTAAATGGGGGGGGGGTTGTTACCAGAGTGTTATTCTCCACACAATTTCGTGTGCAATGCCACATAAAGGAAACTGTGCTATGGCTTTGCTTTTTGGGGTTTTTTGTGAACGTTTTTGGTTTTGTTTATAAACAATTAAGTTTTTTTTTTTTTTGGTTAAAAATTTATTTTAACAGCTCTGCGACAATTGCCGTAAATACAACATTAGGGCAAGTCATGAAGACTTTGGGAAAGTAATATCAAAAATTTTCATGGCACGTAGTACCAGAGATGCTATTGTCATAAGCTAATTCTATAAAAAATTTTAAGTATTTTTTAATAATTTCTTTATAATCCCAGTTTAAAATAAATAACAACCAAGTGAAAGTAAAGCTTACGTTAACGCCAATAATACGTACGTAATAGTCAATAATTTGTAATTCTCGGTTCCTTATATTTAAGCCTAGACCATTAATCACCCTAATGTCTACCTAAATAAATAACTTGTCAAGGCATAGAAATAATTTATCGATTTTTGGCTGTTCAGTATTATTTTTTTTGTTTTTATTTTTTCTCATGCTTTTTCGATAATTTGTTTTTGGCTGTTGTTTTCAATCTGACCTGAAAGAAAAATTGTATAGGGTAACTCACATAGAGTGTTTACTTTAAATTTTGTACTATTTCATCTCCACTTAATACACTTAACTGGCAACATTACTTCGTTATACATTTCTAAAGGGTCCGCCAAATAACTTTTTTTTCCAAAATGCTTTAAAAACGAAACTACTGAATATTTTCTCAAATTTCTTTTTTTATTTGAAAGTACAATCCTTCCGGTTAATAATGGAAAATAATTTCATTCAAATGGCTGCCTCGGCTGGCCATGCAGTAGCCTACACGATCGGTCCAATTTTTAAGCACATTATCGATTGTGTGCAGCTGTATTTCACCAATGGCTTCACGAATATTGTCCTTTAAAGCGTCAATTGTCTCTGGCTTGTCGGCGTAACACTTATCTTTGACGGCACTCCACAAATAATAGTCCAACGGTGTCAAATCACAGCACCGAGGTGGCCAAACGACATCAGCTCTGCGGCTGATAATGCGATCTTCAAAAACAGGGCGCACAACATCGAGTGTAGCTTCGGCTGTGTGGCACGTAGCGCCGTCCTGTTGAAACCAAATGTTGCCAATATCCTCCTCCTTCAATTTTTTTTTGAACAAAAATTCGCTCAACATGGCCCGATGACGATCGGCCACTCCTTGCTCATTTTCGAAGAAAAATGGCCCAATTATGCCTCTGGACCAAAATCCACACCAAACAGTGACTCGTTTTGGGTGCGTCGGCTTTTCAATGTATGCGTGCGGGTTTTCTGTGCCCCAAATGCGACAATTTTGCTTGTTTACATACCCGCCAAGATCAAAATGAACTTCATCTGAAAAGATGATTTTTTTTTGCCAAAATCGGCATCTTCTGGTCTAGGCTACTGCATGGCCAGCCAAGGCAGCCATTTGAATGAAATTATTTTCCATTATTAACCGGAAGGATTGTACTTTCAAATAAAAAAAGAAATTTGAGAAAATATTCAGTAGTTTCATTTTAAAGCACTTTGAAAAAAAAAGTTATTTGGCGGACCCTTTACTTCTTGCATTTTCGGTTTGGCAACTTCGAGAATCTCACTGTTGATTTGTTATTGTAATTTTTTTATATCTTTTGTGCTTTTTCAATTAAGTAATTTGATGTTTGTTTATCTCTCTCCTAGTAATGTCTTTGCGTATTGATTATCTTTTCTATTGTCTATTCTGTGTTCTCAATAATATGTACTTCTGGCTGCAATAAGATACACGCAGCCTCTACACATATTTGCCAGAGGACAATCTCTTCAACCCGTTGAACGACATGCCTACTATAGAAACGTTATTGTCACCATTTTTATCGATAATCTTTTGGGTTTCAGTTTCTTGTAATGCTCTCTTAGGGTCTTAGGACTTAGGGTATTATTTGACCATTTCAACATCCCTATGTCATCTAAATACCTGGCCGTAGTCTAATAGGTAGTGTTTTGGGTTATTAGGCCTCATCAATTATTGGGTTGTGAGGCCTCATCAAAACGAAAATATGAAGAAAATATTTCTTCGGCGACTTCCTATCAGCAAATTTTTGACAAAAACTCTGAGACCAAATAAAATTGATATGAAAAATTGTTCAAAAAAATCTATCATTCGGAATCGATTTGAAACTGTGGGTCCCACCACTCATGTATAAATTTAACACACACAACATAGGTGTTGTGAGAAAGTAGGTCGGAATCCTAACGAAAGGACTGTAATGATCAATTGTGTTGTGTGTTTCTAGAATAAACATTTAGCGTCTACTCAGTGTTCTCCACAACATGTACTTTTGGTTGCTGTAACGAACATAGAACCTCTACTCAGAGTTGTCCGATAACAGTCTCTTCAATCCGTTGCACGATGTACTCACTTTAGTAATGTTATTGTCATCACTTGTCTCAATTGTCTTTTGAATTGCATGTTTCCTGTAATACTCTCTTAGGGCCCTGGGATACCTGGCCAGATTTTTTTAATCTTCTTTAAATGCCCTCGCCAGATTTTCTTTCATTTGTGGTAATGCTTTGAAGGTATTAGAAGAAGTAGAATATATCCTCAGCGGACATTTAAATCCCTTGTTATAGTATTGATGATAAGATTGAATAGAAGAGGTGAGAGTGACACCACTTTGCCAATTTAACATGGATCGGAATCTTCCGTTGAAGTCGCCGTAGCTTAGTAGGGGCATGTTGGCTCCGTAGTCTAGTAGGTAGTGTGTCAGCTTATTAGATGTAAAGCCAGGGTTCGAGCACCAGGCCAGACATCAAAACAAAATACAAAGAGTATTTCTTCGGCGACTTCCTCTCAACAGATTTCTGGCAAAAACTCTGAGAGTAAATAAAAATTGCCATGAAAAGTTTCTCAAAAATCTGTCGTTCGAAGTCGACTTTAAACTCCAGGTCCCACCACTCATGTATAAATTTAACACACAAAACATAATTGGTGTGAGAAACTAGGTCGTAATCCTAACCGGAGGGTTGTAATGACCAACTATGTATGTATGTATGTTGGATCAATAGAGGCTAGCCCGTGGTTCATATCTAAGCTCTAACATCTCGTTGAAAACAAAATATGGAAAAAAATTGTCGGTAACTTGCTCTCAGTAGTTTTCTGGCAAAAATCTGAAAGTAAATAAGAATGGCCATGAAAAGTTATTCAAAAATCAGTCGTTTGGGGTCAACGTTGAACTACAGATCACGGCACTCATGGATAGAACTTAGGTGGTGTGTGAATTTGGGTTGTAATCTTAACTAAGGGTTGTTGTGGTATATTAAGTAAGTGTTAAATGATATCGAGCTCTCTTATTGATACACCCTTTATTTGGTTTGTAATAAAATTATAACATTTTTACTACCTGTACTTGAAAGTTCTATTGTTTTCCATTAGATTTCTTATAAAACATTTATTCCAGCGAACTGTGCTCTTTTCTGTACTAACGTTTATTATTAACTTGGTTAAGACATCAACTGACTAACGTTCTTATGACATTTTCTTCCCTATTGTGTGTCGATAGTATTGTAAGACAGAAACAATTTTCCATTTTCTTTTCCATTTTTCATTTATTTATTTGTATTTATTTAATAGGAAAATAAATGTGAAAAGGAATGGGAAGGGGAAGGAGGGGGACTGAGGGAATATTGCCAATGATAATTTATCATTTTGATTGGCATTCAAATAAAATACAAAAACATTGTTTGTGTAAATTGTTTTATGCAATAGAAAGTAACAAAAGAAGAGGAGGAGGGGGGCATTACTTATGGTAAATTAAGTTCATGAAAAATTTCAAATTTCAAATGACATTTAATTTATCAGCACAGTTTAAAGAGACAATTTCGTAAATTTGCATACAAAATAAGGGAAATGGTGAGTTTTTTTTTATTGAAAAACTTTTCTTAAGGATGCTGTCTTCAATAAGAACTTGATAAAATACTTCTACAAGCTACATACAGTGGTGGCCTTATAATTAGAAACGACTTAGCAGCAACATGTATGTTTGTTAATTTGTTTTACAGTTTTCACTGTGTATCTGGGATCAAAGCCTTTGTTTGGAGGACGTCTTACATGCGTTTTTCCATCAGATTGGGACAGATTAAACTTAGATTCGTCACTCCAGAAAACTCTGTTCCAGAAACATCGTTTCTAATTATAAGGCCACCACTGTATATCCGAAAAGAGGGATTTAAATAGTAAACCACAGGTCGCATGGTCATAGGCATTAATTGACAATAGGAGCTGACAAAACGGGCCAACCTATCTGCTGTTATATACTGGCACTATCTGGCCCTGTTGATACCAACCTTGCTTTACCTAGTTCATGTTTGGTAGATGGTGCAGAAACCCCAACGTCAGTGCCAAATGATAGACTTACTTACTTACTTAATTGGCCATAACAACCCGATTAACGGATTTCGGCCTGCCGCAACACATCCTTCCAGGCGTCTTTGCTTCTTGCGCCCCTACGCCAGTTGGTCACACCAATCGATGACAGGGCTTCCTCGATTTGGTCCTTCCAACGGATACATGGTCGTCCTCTTCGCAGATCCCCGCATCAAATACCCGCCTCGCTGGAGCATCCTTCTCCATTCGAACGACATGGCCGAGCCAGCGCAGCCGCTGGATATTAATACGCTGTACAGCGTCCATGTCGTTGAGGAGCTCATACAGCTCACTGTTGTATCGGATGCGGAAATCATCGCCAGCTCGTACTGGACTAAAGATCTTACGCAGTACTTTTCTCTCGAACACTCTCAAGGCTGCTGCATCAGTACTTAATAGGGTCCATGCCTCTGCGCCATAAAGAAGCACGGGTAGGATGAGCGTCTTGTAGAGTGTTAGTTTTATCGTACGAGAGAGGTCTCTGCTACTCAATTGCCTATTGAGACCATAGTAGCACCTGTTGGCAAGAGTGATCCTGCGCTTGATCTCCAGACTGACATCATTTCTGGTGGTAACGGCGGAGCCAAGATAGATGAATTCCTTGACCGTATCAAAAGTATAGTTATCGGCCGTAATCTAAGATCCGATATGCCGCACGTCTCTACTTGTCGACAACATAGATTTTGTTTTGCCCCCATTTACTGCCACACCCATCTTCGTAGACTCGCGTTCAATAGCACTAAAGGCAGCCGTAACATCTCGCTTGGTACGCCCTATGATGTCAATGTCGTCAGCGTACGCAAGCAACTGGACACTTTTTTGAAAAATAGTGCCACTGCGATGCACTCCTGCCTTTCGCAGAACACTCTCCATGACGAAGTTGAAGAGGTCGCATGATAAGGGGTCGCCTTGTCTGAAACCTCGCCCGGTATCAAAAGGCTCGTAGAGGTCCATTCCTACCTTGACGGGGCTGCAGGAATTGCTGAACGTCATTCGGCATAGCCTTATCAGCTTCGCAGCTATACCGAGCTCAGACATTGCGGCAAAAATACGATTCCTTATGGGACTATCGAAGGCTGCCTTATAGTCGACAAAAAGATGGTGTGTGTCAACTTGTTTTGTTGATAGGCAGGCTGCCTAAATACTGCATTGTTTCTCAGGTAAGGACCATTCGGTGTAGAGCTCGTTAGGTGATGAGATTTTCACATGAAAACTAGGCTAACGAAAGTTTCTTCGACATTCATCCTCGTCCAAGAATGCTGAGTATTTCTCAAGTAAATTTCGGGCCACATAAAGCAATTCTTAAATGGGTTCTAGGGCGTAGGAGTATCGTCGCAAATTGCATTACAGATAAACTGACCAGGACCTATTTCAGATTACCCCAGTTAAATAGGTATTCTCTGCTTGTTCTACAAAAAGGCTCTACGCCCTTGGCAACGAAAGGCTACGTGTATTATTGCTTAAGTCTGCTGGACTCATATGGATATGAAAAGGACCACCTCACTTCGGTTTTTAAATTCCATGACCATCCTCACAGGATACTACCTCGTTTTAAGACATTCGACTAGACTTGGTATTCCAGCGAATGACTTCTGCATGTGCTGTGAATCTGAGTAGGTGGAAGGCATCATCTTTCTTTCTAATGTATCGGGTCCGCCATCTAACGTTTTTTTTTTCAACTAGTGCTTATTTCGTGAATGCTAACGCTTAGCTCATGTCTGATTTGACAGATAATTAGTTTTATCCTTCCGCTGAACAAATATGGACCATCCAATGCATTTTCGCTTCGCTAAGTGAGCCTGTGACCGACTTACAGAAGATGCCGATTTTGGCAAAAAAAATCATCTTTTCAGATTGCTCAAAATTGTCGCCTTTAGGGCACAAAAAACCCGCACGCATACATTGAAAAGCCGACGAATCACTGTTTGGTGTGGATTTTGGTCCAGAGGTATAATTGGGCCATTTTTCTTCGAAAATGAGCAAGGAGTGGCCGTTACAGTCAATGGCGATCGTTATCGGGCCATGTTGAACGAAGTTTTGTTCACAAAAATTGAAGAGGAGGATATTGGTAACGTTTGGTTTCAACAGGACGGCGCTACGTGCCACACAGCCGAAGCTACACTCAATGTTTTGCGTCCTGTTTTTGAAGATCGCATTATCAGCCGCAGAGCTAATGTCGTTTGGCCACCTCGGAGCTGCGATTTGACACCGTTGGACTATTGTTTGTGGGGTGCCGTCAAAGATAAGTGTTACGCCGACAAGCCAGAGACAATTGACGCTTTAAAGGACAATATTCGTGAAGCCATTGGTGAAATACAACTGCACACAATCGATAATGTGCTTAAAAATTGGACCGATCGTGTAGGCTACTGTATGGCCAGCCGAGGCAGCCATTTGAATGAAATTATTTTCCATTATTAACCGGAAGGATTGTGCTTTCAAATAAAAAAAGAAATTTGAGAAAATATTCAGTAGTTTCTTCTTAAAGCATTATCAAAAAAAAAAAGTTATTTGGCGGACCTTTTATAATGTTTTAGAAATGCTTCTCATATGAAACTCATTTGTTGCCTGTAAGATAGGAATATAACACACGGCAGCAATGACAAACAATAAATTGAAGAATTTTCCAAAAATAACTCTCTTATTTCCCCCTTATATGTCCAATGTTACATCTGTCAGGATTCACATTGATTTGTAGGAAAAAAAGCTCCCCATCTGGAGGTGTGATATCTTAATTTCAACTATTTTTAGAACAAAAATTTCTCTTGACATACGAAAAATTTCTCTAGAAAAAGAATTTCTTTTAAATTCCTACACATTTCTACACTTTCTGACATTGATTTGTGCAATAAAAATAGAAAAAACAAACGAATTCTCTCACTTTCCTTACGTGAAACAAACAAATCTACAAATGAATGTACGTGAGTGTACGTGCATGCATGCATGAACTGCATGACTGATTGAATGGTGTAATCAAGGACAGCAATCATGCTACTCCTGAATGCATTTTAATTTTTAATGGAAATTTTTGGTTGGTTTTTCACTTTTACTACTGGCAGCACTTAATGAATTGTTGTTTTAAATATTTTCATTAAATGGAGGAAATTTTCATTCACTGTACTTGTGTAAAAAGAGAGAAAGTTTCGTTGTAAATTATACATTTAGGATGAGGTGGGGTTTAACTAAGGATCGATGATTTAAGTTAAACAAAGTTACTCAAATTTATTTAAAAATTTTTATAATCTCCTCAATACTTTGCACATTTAATCATTTCTGGGTGCCCTTACAGTCTAGTGGGTTGTGTGCTAGACTATTAGCTTGAGGGTCTTGGGTTCGATTCCCACTAGAGACTCTGGTATATTACACTACACCGAGCATATGGTCAAAGTTATTAAACTTGTATATCATTAAACATTATTTGTATTCTAATATATAAATAACGACCATAATCTCTCTTAAGTTCTCTAAAAGTGACCAGGTTTGTGTCACCGCTAAATGACTTTTCATATGAAAGATATTTAACAGCTACTTGCCTAACCAAACCGGCGGTTTTAAAACCACTAAATGGGTAATACATGCATAATTGGTCATTACAATCCTTTAGCCGAAGCCGCCGAGATCTAGTAGTTAGTGTGTTGGCTTATTAGACGAAAAGCCAGGGTTCGAGCCCCAGGCCACACATCAAAATAAAATACAAAAAAGTATTTCTTCGGCGACTTCCTCTCAGCAGATTTCTGGCATAAACTCTGAGAGTAAATAAAATTGCCATGAAAAGTTTCTCAAAAATTTGTCGTTCGGAGTCGACTTTAAACTGTAGGTCCCTCTACTCACGTATAAAATTAACGCACACAACATGAATGGTGTGAGAAGCTAGGCCGTAATCCTGACTGAAGGGTTGTAATTGCCAATTATGTATGTATGTAATCCTTTAGTAAGTATTACGACCTAATTTCTCACGCCACTTACGTCGTGTGCGTTAATTTTTATAGATGAGTGGTGGGACCTACAGTTTAAAGTCGACTCCGACCAACAAATTTTTGAGAAACTTTTCATGGCAATTTTATTTATTCTCAAAGTTTTTGCCAGAAATCTGCTGAGAGGAAGTCGCCGAAGAAATATTTTTTCATATTTCGTTCAGTTGGAGATGCCTGACCTGGGGTTTGAACCGAGGCATCACGTCTAATAAGCCAACACACTACCTACTAGATAACGGCGACTGGATAAGCCCATCCAAATTACTACCTGGGCATTCAATGATTTGCAATTCCTGCTTGCGGAATAATGATTTCAATTTATTATGTTCGAACCTTGTTTGGCTGACCTTAGCACACTTTATTTTCTGTGTTGATATGGCCATTTCGGAACCTCAGAATAAAAAATATTTTTTAAAATTTCACTGGGTTGCTATTAAAACAACTGAAAGAACAACACCCACTAGTTATGAAGTCAACATCATAAACAGATGCAACAACAAATAATAAAAACTTTAAAAACTTTTTCAGTTTTTTTGGCTTTTAAATGTTCCAATACTAGTCAAGTCTATTAAGAACACAAGTACGCCTTTTGCGCCCTACACTAGCCGGAGTACAATATGACACAACACTATATGATGTACTTGTGGCAATATCTGAGCACATTCGATATAAAACGAAGTACAAACCAAAATCGTTAGCAAGAAGGCCTACGAATTTGAGGATCTACAGCTTAAACACGCTTTAAACAGTGTCGGAGTACAGCGACCAAACGTTATATTCTGGATAGCCTGTTGCAAGACTCAAATATTTAGCTTAAATTGCCGCAAATCAATCTATCGGGTTTGTGAAGACTCTTCACCTCTTTCCACTTTCCCTTTTAGCGGAAATGGTTCAAGCAGAGTGCAATTCCGTCATCGCTGCGTAGCTGATATAGATTGCCCAGGTAGTATCGTACTATACCCGAGTCACTCTGATATAATTCGAGTAGTGGGTTAATGGCCTTTTAGATATTATGCTATGCCCTGTCCCAGTAACATTGCGTACATCTTCCAATTGTATAGACTTTCCTCTGAAAGATGACAGGGATTGGAATATTTCACGGTGGAATTGAACTCACTCGTTCGTCAATCATTGTCTTTCCGCGAGCCATTCATGTCCTAATTCTGCAACTCTTCAAAGCGTTTACAGTCTCCAAAGAGCTCCACTATTACTACTCAGACTTGTTAAGAAGCACATACAATATCACATAACTTACTAACTCTGTTTGTACAATGGGTCAATTCGACCTCCGGGTACTGTACTTGTTTTAATTGACAAGTACACGTCCTCTACTAATTCTGTTCAGATCGCAGTTAAATACGAAGCTGCATGACACTTTGGTCGCGACATGTTCATCCATGTACTACAGAATGGTGCACCACTTCAAAGCGTATATAGATTCCAAAGAGCTTCACTCTTACTACTCAGTATTGTTGAAAAGCACTTCCAAATATCGTATAATTTACTGATTCTATCCGGAACGTAGTTAAGTACGAAGCCGCATGACGCTCTGGTCACGACATGTCCATCCATGTACTACAGAATGGTCCACCACTTCAAAGCGTATATAGATTCCAAAAAGCTTCACTCTTACTACTCAGTACTGTTGAGAAGCACTTCCAGTATCGCATAATTTACTGATCCTCTCCAGAATGCAGCTAAGTACGAAGCTGCGAAGACGCTCTGGTCACGACATGTCGTATTAAATATCACTTCAAACTTGTTTATCGTTGTCCTAACCCGAAGATGTACTCGTATATGTGGCGTATTGACAACGAGCTTAAATCTAACAGAGCTTAAGTCTAACAGGTTTCCATTGTCCTTGGTGATAGTAACGCATGTCTGCCTCTAAATCTGACCCCTCACTGCAACTAGCTTGTTTACATTGCATACATAATTGGTCATTACAACCCTTCAGCCAGGACTACAACCTAGCTTTCTTCACGACCTATGTTGTGTGTGTTAACTTTTTACATGAGCGGCGGGACCTACAGTTTAAAGTCGACTCAGAACCACAGATTTTTGAGAAACTTTTCAGAGCAATTGTTATTTACTCTCAGAGTTTTCGCCAGAAATCTGTTGAGAAGAAGTCGCCAAAGAAATACTTTTTGTATTTTGTTTTGATGTCTGGCCTGGGGCTCGAACCCTGGCTTTACGTCTAATAAGCCAACACACTACCTACTAGACTACAGCGACTTCACTTTTCATGACAATTTTATTTTATGCTGAGAGTTTTTGCCAGAAGACTGGCGCGAGAAATATTTTTTTTCGTATTTCGTTTTTTTTTCTTTTTTTTTAGATGTCTGCGACGAGGGTTGATCAGCGGGCTCTCATCTACTAGACTACGGCTAAATTATTGCTGCATTAAATTTAAAAAAAAACTCATTTAGGGGAAAAGAAAAGCTTGTAAAATGAAGACGATACCTCACACCACAAATCCATTATTTTCTGGTGTGCTGTGTATGGTTTTTCCATTAAAACAATCCCCCATCACTTCTAAGAAGACTTCTTCCAAGACGACTTTCTACATTATTTGGCTGAGGTTCTGAACAACATACTGAAGAGAATTATTTACTCATCCACTTGAACCGTGGCCTCATGTCTAATATACCTATCCACCAGGCTAGGCGACTACAATGAATATAAATTCGAAAAAAAGGAGAAAAGAGAAAAAATTAAATCTATATATGGTGTTCCTTTTTAAATGATAACACAGTGTCGGAACACTACTACCCTTGTGTGCTACTGTCGCAGTAACATATCGGGTCTTTCCTATTTATCATTAAATTAACACAAAACAAAGTGTTTATAAAATGTCACAACGTATGACTCTGGCTTATAAATTGGGCTGAATGTGGTATAAAAGTCGCCGTGGTCTAGTAGGTAATGTGTTGGCTTATCAGACGAAAAGCCAGGGTTCGAGCCCCAGGCCAGACTTCAAAATAGAATACAAAAAGTATTTCTTCGACGACTTCCTCTCAGCAGATTTCTGGCAAAAACTCTCAGAATAAATAAAATTGCCATGAAAAGTTTCTCAAAAATCTGTGGTTCGGAGTCGACTTTAAACTGTAGGTCCCGCCACTCGTGTATAAAATTAACACACAAAACATAAGTGGTGTGAGAAACTAGGTCGTAATCCTAACTGAAGGATTGTAATGACCAATTATGTATGTATGTATGTATGGTATAAAATACTCTAAGGGAGCAGCTTCTTCCGAAGGTGAATATTGAGCTCGAAATTTTATTTCATCGCGTATGCAAGAAGCAGTGCGACTTAACCGACTTTGTTTTCCATATTCGTGGACATTTTGTTTTTCATTAAAAAAATATTTTCCTTAATAAACAGAAAAACAAACAACTTCCAAGTCATTAAATAAAGAAATAAAACTCAAGAATAAAAATAAAAAAAATTTCAATAATTTTTCATATGAAAAACAAACAAACAACAAAATAATGTCAGCACAGAACAACTAAAAAATTGTCATTAAGCACAGTGGAAGTAAAAAAAACTTAAAAGGAAACGATTTTTAACAGCCACTGTTTGACAACTGTGGACTGTGGACGTCATAATGTTAATGAAATTGTTAATTATTGTTGAGGCCATGCCATTCCATTCCATTTATTCACTCATTTACTCATTCATTCATTCATTTATTGTTATTGTATTTTAAACAATTCCCCCCTAAAATTGTTTTCTTCATAACCAGGCTCACTCAGTTCATTATAATACTTTGGGACAATTTGTTAAATTTTTTTTTCATTTTCTTTCTTTTCTACAATGCTTTGCTGAAAGACATCGTTGTTGAGAAGAAAGCGGAAACTTTTTTGTAACTTAATTGAAAATAATTTTTTTTTTCTTTATTTTTTGTTTTAATTTTCGTTTTCATTTTCATTTTTTAAGGAAAACATTAAAAAGAAATGGAAACGAATTTTTCTTGCTGGCTTTTCATAAGAGAAAATGGAATCAATTAGTAGAGAAATGAAATGGAAATGGGATCCGTTAGTTTTAATTAAGCGTGTGATATTATGGAGTCATATCACCAGAAGTGGCCGTAGTCTAGTAGGTAGACGTAAGACCACGGTTCAAACCCCAGGTCAGATATCAAAACGAAAATTATGAAAAAAAATATTTCTTCGGCGACTTCCTCTCAGCAGATTTCTGGCAAAAACTCTGAGAGTATTCGGAATCAACTTAAAACTGTAGGTCCCTCATAGGTGGTGTAAGAAGCTATGTCGTAATCCTGACTGAAGGGTTGTAAAGACCTATTATATATCTGTATGTATGTACCAGAGGTCAGCAATGAGTATTCAAAATGAGTTGATTCGAATCATACTTATAATTTCTGATATTTATACGCATTCATACTTATTTTTTAATGTCATACTCATACTACTCATATTCAAAGTTTGAAATACTCATGGTAATCATACTTAACAATACGCATGATGTTATTGATTTCGACTCTCCTTTGTACTCATCGTATACGCGAATCACAAAATAAGTATGATTCGTGTACGAACACTACAATACTTACAAGAAGGTTGTGTGTTTCTTCTCAGTTTGTAAATACAACAACAACTAAGACTGTAAATTTTGACGAATGATTCGAATCACTCGAATCCTTTAGAAGTATTATAAGAAGTATTTTTCTAAATTTATAAATCTGAATGAGTAGGCGTATGAATCAAACATATTTCGAATGTTATGAGTCTGATGTCAGCGTTGTACTCACACTCATTGGAACCTGAGTGTTTCATAAGTAATCAATGTTGTAGTGAGTCAGACTGAAACAGAGTAGTTGAATTTCAATACTGTTGACTCATACTCAAAATTTCATGAGTACTTATGAGTAGCGAAAAAGCGATTCATTGCTGATCTCTGGTATGTACCACCATTACGACTGCTATAAATTAGTAGTAGACCCCTAGGGTCTTCTAGGGGCTTATTGGACAACTTTATTATGGCGATAACATACATTTTATCGTCCATAGTTTCTAAGATATGACGACTAAACTGCGTGAGGAATACATTTTTACACATAATTTTCATGGACTAATATTAGAAAGACCACTAGATTCTACATCGAAGGAGTATTCCGTGTTGATCATGACTGTAAATCTTGCAACACCTTGTTTTAAGGCCTTCAATCGCCACAGGTTTTACCCAACTATTAATTACCGAAACTTTCGAAAATATTCTGGCCGAATGCCATCTTCTATTCGTATTTTTCTTGGCTCCTAGCACAAGGCCTTGTTCAAATTAAAAACTCATTCCTATTTGTATAGCAGACAGTATTCAAAAGCGATCGTGGGACCGACAGATATCATTCGTAGCTCAATATTGGACAGCCAACAAACAGATTTTGATGCTTTGAGCTTTAGAAGTCGCTGTAGTCTAGTAGTTGTGTTGGCTTATTAGACGTAAGGCCACGGTGCAAATCCCAGGTCAGACATCTCCAACTAAACGTAATATGAAAATATATTTCTACGGCGACTTCCTCTCAGCAGATTTCTGCAAAATCTCTGAGAGTCAAATAAAATTGCCTTGAAAAAAAATTAACACATGGAACATCAGTGGTGTGAGAAGCCTGGTCGTAATACGGACTAAAGAGTTGTAATGACCAATTATGTATGTATGTATACTTCAAGGTGTTACGTTGAAGGAGCGATCCTCGCTGCTACAAGGCCTTAAATCTTGCAACACCTTGTCTAAAAATCTTCAGGTTTTTGTTTGTCGTTGACCACCACACCGTTGGGGAACTCAAGATGTTTGGAGCAGCCAAACTTATGCAAAACATTGCCATTCTGATCAAAGATTATGACACGCATAACCTTGCATTCGACCACAATAATGCGTCCCTTGCTGTCGACCGTAACACCTCTGCGGTGTTGTAAAATATTGGCGCCAAATTTACGTTCAAATTGCCCGTATTGATGGTAGATCTGTATTTGGTGTGTGGGCGAGCTTTCGGTTACGATAATGTCGCCCGAATTTCGATGATTATTGGTGTCTGCCACAATGATATCGTTTTGAGCATTGACAGCTACACCGCTAGGTTCGGTAAACTGGCCCTGACCAAATCCACCAAACTTGCAATGATAAATTATTTTTTGTCTTTTTATCTGTGATTTGGGTGGATAAATAGAGGCTGATAGTAATTTGGATGTTAAATCCATTAAAGATTCAGAACTGGAACAACCACTACTGTTTGTCAAATTTAGGGTAGCCAAAGTAGAAGCTGCTAATCCTGCATTGGTAGTTGCTACGGTGGTACAAGTTGAGTTGGCTGTCAAACCATTTGTTAACATTTGATTGGTTGAGAAGGTATCTTGAGCGGCCGAGAATAGTTTGTCTGAGCCGCCATTGCTCCATTTTTCATAGGGATTTGTTACGGGCACACCCATCATTAACTGCTTCTTATAAAAACGTTTGAAAATTATTTCATACTGTCCAGGAGTTGGCTGCGGACAGGAATCGACTCAACCGCAATGAGGTTCCATGAGTGAAATGGATCATTGAAACACATATTGGGAACCTATGATCCATTAGTGCATTGCACATGGAAGTACAGAAGATCTTATGGTGGCAATGCTCTAGCATTTAGCGAAAGAAGTATTTCACAGTCTTGATTTCCATTAACGGTTGAAGTAACCACCTGCTGACCGAGCCCGAGTCCTATTTTTGTACAGCATTTCTTACATAATCTACAGATTTTTGATCGCTTAAAAGAGTTTGACCAGTAGATCACACCGAATATTGCAGAAACAATTCCTTTTGTAGACGCTCTATTCGCATATGGAGTTCATTCCTATTTCGAAAATTTCTACAGATTCTTATAAAAAGTTTTTCTTATAAAAAGTTTTAACACAATGAACTGCTTGACTTGGGAGTATATCCCTTGCTCAAGTACTCTTTATTTGTTAAATATTTTTACCACTCTCAGGTTGACAAATACGGTCACGTTTTTCTAAACTTGCTCAGCAATATTACCTTTAATATCGCCTTGAGCCAGTCATAAATATTAAAAACTTCCAGCAAAAACAACATTTATCAGGTTGCATAAGTCACGTCCTTTTCTAAAACCCTCTTTACTACACAACCTTACCTTTCTTTACTACAGCCAAGTAGTTTTGAGCATTTAAATCCTGCCTGAAGTTATTTATGGCTTGACACCTTTCTGAAGAGGAGTCAAAGTCAGTCATTGTCATATGAAATCTGTTGCTTAAGCCTGGTTAACAAAAAAAAAGAGCAACAATTTGTATAAACTTAAGGATTTTCCTTTTTTATTCATTTTCTTTTTGTATTTGAAGGACTTAGCTTGTCCTTGATTTGTTACCTTTTCGATTTGTTGTTTCACTGTCTGTCTGTCTGTCATATTTGTGGTGTGTGTACGGATGGTCAGCGCATTTACAATGAAGTTCAAGCACCTTTACATCAAGTCAAGCAGTGTTATGTGGTGAAATAATTCTGGAATTAGATGCTGGCTTTTGATTTCACAATTTTGTAGCATTTTTGAGCTGAATACAGAGGTCATATGTCACATAAATAACAAGGAGTTGTAGAGAAAGGGACAGGAAAGGGAAAGGCATAAAATACACTGAAAGAAATGTATTTTTAAAGTTCGTAGGCATTTTCTAAACACAGATTTATTCCATACAAAAAAATTACTCACTACACCCAATAAATTGTTTATCTGATGATGAAGTTGTATTGCCTAGCTAAGCCTAGCTGAATATTTCAGTTCTTCTACATAGCTCTGGACTTTGGTTTATGAACGTACTAAAAAAAGGTCAAGTTGCAATACAAAATCAGGCCTAACTGGCTATTTCAGTTCTGCTACATGGTCTGGACTTTTGGTTTGTGGACGTACTGAAATAAGTTCAAGTCGCAATACAAAACCAGGCCTAGTTCTCAATTCAGTTCTGTGACATATTCCAGAACTCTGGTTTGGTCATGCACTTAATCTGGACTTTTGGTTCGCGAACGTACTAAATTAAATTCATCATAAAGGGTCCGCCAAATAACTTTTTTTTTTTGAAAATGCTTTAAAAAAAAACTACCGAATATTTTCTGAAATTTCTTTTTTTATTTTAAAGTACAATCCTTTCGGTTAATAATGGAAAATAATTTCATTCAAATGGCTGCCTCGGCTGGCCATGCAGTAGCCTACACGATCAGTCCAATTTTTAAGCCCATTATCGATTGTGTGCAGCTGTATTTCACCAATGGCTTCACGAATATTGTCCTTTAAAGCGTCCATTGTCTCTCGCTTGTCGGCTTAACACTTATCTTTGACGGCTACCCACAAATAATAGTCCAACGGTGTCAAATCGCAGCTCTGAGGTGGCCAAACGACATCAGCTCTGCGGCTGATAATGCGATCTTCAAAAACAGAGCGCAAAACATTGAGTGTAGCTTTGGCTGTGTGGCACGTAGCGCCGTCCTGTTGAAACCAAATGTTGCCAATATTCTTCTCTTCAATTTTTGTGAACAAAAATTCGTTCAACATGACCCGATAACGATCGCCATTGACTGTAACGGCCACTCCATGCTCATTTTCGAAGAAAAATTGCCCAATTATGCCTCTGGATCAAAATCTGCACCAAATAGTGACTCCTTTTGGTTGCGTCGGCTTTTCAAAGTATGCGTGCGGGTTTTCTGTGCCCCAAATGCGACAATTTTGCTTGTTTACATACCCGCCAACATCAAAATGAGCTTCATCTGAAAATTTCATCTGATTTTTTGCCAAAATCGGCATCTTCCGGTGTAGGCTACTGCATGGCCAGCCGAGGCAGCCATTTGAATGAAATTATTGCCACTTTTGATGCGAGATAGTGTTGCCAATTGGCTAACAATTTCATTTTCGCTCAGTGTACACACAGAATTTGAAGCTCACCTCACTGTTGCGTTGTTTTTTTTTTCATGTGTTTTTTAGAAATTTTGTTTTGCATGGGTGTGTTATGACAGACACATTTTAAATAAGAAAACCAAATACAAATAAACCATACAGCAGATTCAGCAGGATTTATTTAAAGAAAGAAGAAATCCATATAAAATAAACACACACACACAAAAGGACATCAAAAGGATACACACAGACACCTCCATCTACGTTCCTAAACATCATAACAGAAAAAACATGAGTTTTAAAGGCTCATACCAGCTAAACAAGGATTTTTTATGAGATGAACATGGAGAATACTAGGAATCAAACGAGGAAATGTGAATTTAAGACGAAATAAATATGAAAACAACAACAAGAACAGTACAGTAGCAGAAGCAGCAAAGGCAGAAAGGAGACAAAATGTCTACGTTTTCATTTGATTTCATTTGATTTCATTTGATTCCGCTTCCATAAATAAATTGTAAATGATTGATGAGTTGGCAATTTGGCAGGTTTTGAATTTAAAGGCCTTCTACGTTGTATTTTTCATGTTTTTTCCTTTTTTTGGGGGGGTTTTGCTGAATGTAAATTGGAAAAAGGATTTTATTACAGATCCTTAGCATCACAATGTTTATAGGCTTCAATAAAAACAGTCTGTTTGTCGCTGGATGTGTTTGTAAGCAAATTGTAAATATTTGTGTCGTTTTTTTGTTTGTTTTTTTTTATACGACAAACAAATTTTCCAATGTTTTGAATGCTTTGAAGGATTTTCTATTTTCGGCCTTGAATATCAACACTCTACCATGAATTGTTCAATTTCGTTTTTAATTCAAACAGGACAAGGGACGCTTTAATAAAAGAAATTGGCGCACATGGCCTTAAAAACATAAACCAGGTTTATTTTTTTAAATAATCTTTTTCAGGCAATCATTTTTATTTAAAAGTGCCGCCCTAAGGTAGGCAATATTTTCCATATGTTTAAAAAAATATTGGAAAACAGTCCGTGTTTAACTACGATGTTTTTAAAGGACTTTTTAAGTAATTCAAGCAAATTTTCAGACAAAGAATTGAGAAACCTTTCAGGGCAATTTCATTTACTCACAGAGCTTTTGCCAGAAGTCCGCTGAGAGAAGGTCGCCGAAAGAAATTTGTTTTCATATTTTGTTTTTTTCGAGTTGTTTGAGATGGGAATTGCACCTAGGACTCTCGTCTAATATGCCCAGTATTTCTAAAACTTGTTGGTTTTGTAAGTCTTTCTACAACTAGAACGTTTCAAATATTTTAAAGCTGTTAAAAAAATCAGGTAATTGATTGGATTGCTTCGCTTTATACTTCCAGTAACAATATGTATGTACATAATTGGTCATTACAACCCTTCAGTCAGGATTACGACCTAGTTTCTCATACCACTTATGTTGTGTGTGTTAATTTTATATATGAGTGGCGGGAACTACAGCTTAAAGTCGACTCCGAACGACAGATTTTTGAGAAACTTTTTCATGGCAATTTTTATTTACCCTCAGAGTTTTTGCCAGAAATCTGCTGAGAGGAGGTCGCCGAAGAAATACTTTTTGTATTTTATTTTGATGTCTGGCCTGGGGCTCGAACCCTGGCTTTTCGTCTAATAAGCCAACACACTACCTACTAGACCACGGCGACTTCAACAATATGTATCCTCGTATTAAAATCAAAATTTTCTATAATTTTTATAAATTTTCATAATTTTATGCCATGTTCCAACAACTAAGTGACTATAAGTGTGGCATACTTTTAGGCATACATTACATATGCTTTCTTTTCATTTTTACTGACAGCCTATTTAAAGGCATTAAATATTTACATTTTTATAGCCTACTTTAAGGAGAAGTAATTTTAAATTTTTTCCTTTTTTTGTTTTTTTTTATCGGATAGACGAAATTTTACAGCAAATTGAACTTGAATTGTAAAACAAATTGTTTTTGTAGGCAAAAAAACAAAATAAATTTCCAAGAATTTATCCATTGAATGTAATCACATTTGGTGGACACAATAGAATATTTGATAGACTTGTAAATACAATTGGCAGATTTCCAAAATAATGATCTTTTTTATAGGAACAACAGAAATAGATTATGTGACATACAGAAGCAATAAAGAAAAGTACTTCTAAAGGATTAAGGCATGAATTTTAAACAAATTTTTTAAGTTTTTGATTTCTTTAAAATTTTTATTAAATATCTCTTCTGGTACAAGTATGTCAATGCTTCATGAACATGGTGTAAAACTGGATAATGGAATACAAAAGAGCTTGAAATCGTCTTAGTCTAGTAAGTATTGTATCGGCTTATTGGACGAGTACCCGTGCATTTAATCCCAGTTCAGATATCTCGAACGAAAACGAAATATAAAGAAATATTTCTTTGGCGAGTTCCTCTCAGCTTTCTAATAATCTGTGCTCAGTAAACTTATGACAGAGACGACATAGGATGGGAAATAGCAACCAGATCGGACAGCCAGCCCACCATCCAAGAATTCGACTCTTATAAGGATACGGTAATGTAGTAGAGGACTTTCTGGAGAAGACGACTCAACTAAACATGGAGAATATGGTCACAGATAAGCCGTAGACTTGTAGGTAGTGTGTTGGCTTATTAGGCGCGAGGCCGCGGTTTAAACCCTGATCTCCACCAAAACGAAAAATGTAAAAACATTTCTCTGAAAGTAAATAAAATGGCCATGAAAAAGTTCCCCAAAAATCTGTCTTTCGGAGTGGACTTTATGCCGTAGGTCACGTCACTCAGGGATAAAATTAGCACACATCATATGGGTGGCGTTTCACTTTCTTTGGCGTTTCTTTGCCTATAAAATTCTACATCGTAGTCGGTGTTGTGAAGATAAACTTTTGAATGAAAGTATACTTTAGAGATGACACCATCATCGTGCAAACGCCTGAAAACGTGTGACATTTAATGTAATATTTTTGTTTAATTAACCTCAAATTAAGCCATTAAATTATTTCCTTTTCTCAGCTCCTAAAAGCATGCCACAATTTACCAAATATTTCTCTCAAAAACCACTTCAAAAATAAAAAATAAAATCATAAAATTTTAAATGTTATTTTTACCTCCTAAAAGCATGTCCTAGTATTATAAATATTGTTCAGAAGCATTAATTTTTTATTAAAAAAAATAGGCCCCTCAAAATATGTTTCATATATTGTTGTACTTTCAAATTAAACTTAAATTATTGCCTAAAAATATGCTACACAATTTATGTTCCCCTTACTGTAGGCCACGTAATAAATACAGCCTTAATACAAACCTAATTTACTTCAAACCTACATTCCTGCTTCTACATTATGCTGCACCACCACAAAAAATATTATAAACTTTTCAATTTCAAGTCTATTTCTGGGCCATAAAATGCTTTCCCCTATTTGTTAAGGCTTAACAGGTAGAAATTATCTGTTGAGTAGGAGCTGTTGTTCAATTCACATGTCAACATGTTTTTCTAAGTCTTTATTGCTGTTGTTCGTGTTCTGTTAACAATTTTTTTTCTTGCTGCTGCCAATTTTTCTTCTTGATTTTATTTTTTGGTAGACAGGAAATGAGTGTTTTCCTTCTTTTAATATTGTATTGCCAAACGTTCATATTTTTTCTTGTTTTTTCTTTTCATTTTAGATCCATAAATAGTCGTTTTCCACCATTTTTTTCTCTTCTTCTTCTTTTTTCTTTCATTACAATATTTTTTTCTTTCTTTCTCTCTGGCAATAACACTCGTATTCACGGCGTATTCACGTATTTCCGTTTAGCCGTCAATTTGATAAGCAGCTTAAAAAGGAAGCAAAGAAAAACGTTTTTGTTTGTTAAAAAGCATACTTTTAGGTGTTATCTACCGGTAAAGTGAAAAAATCTCATACAAAATAATAGCATAACGTTAGGTGCGTAAGAGCAGAACAAAAAAAAAATAAAAATAAAAATCTGTGGCAAAATGTTTCATTTGTAGCTTTTGGTAAAGCAACCTGATGTTTTTACACGCAATTACCCTTGATGAAGGTTTAAAGAGGGATTTTCAATAGCGACTCCAAAGGAAACAAACCCACAGAAACGCTATTTATAGAGAAGCTGATATTAAAGAATCTTTTTTAAATTAAAACTGACTACAGCAGCAGTATTTTAAAAGATTTTATTTGTCAAAATTTATATAGAAATGAAACCAGTTGAAATAGCGAATAAAAATGGTTACTTATAGTATAAATAAGCATACTTTTAGGCTGGAAATAATTGAATAATGACAGCATTCTTTATGGAAAAAATTAAAGAACTTTAGAGACGCGAAAAAGTAAATATTTCTTAGGCGTTAAGAATTTCCTTTTGTAGATTTTATTGCCGAAATCACTGGTGAATTTTATTTTTTTGTTAACTGTTCATTACAACCCTTTAGTCAATATTACAACCTAGCTTGTCATACCACCCACGTTTCATGTTGTTATTATTATTATTTCGGGGGAAGAGGCCTACAGTTTAACGTCTTCAGAAACTGTTCATCACAATTTTATTTACACTCAGAAGTTTTGCCAAAAGACGTCGCAGGAAATATTTTTTAGATTCGTTTTATTTCATATGTCTGAGCTAGGGTTTGCGCAAAGGACTCTCATTTAATAAGCCAACACACATTCAACTGGGCTACGGTGCATTTTCGACGACCACAGGGAGGGACGACAAAAAATTAGAGTCACTCTGATTTGTTTATAAAAAGGTAGGAGCAGGGGAATACAGTCTTGTACTTTATAAAGGGTCCGCCAAATAACTTTTTTTTTTGAAAATGATTTAAAAAAACAACTGAATATTTTCTAAAATTTCTTTTTCACGAATATTGTCCTTTAAAGCGTCAATTGTCTCTGGCTCGTCGCCGTAACACTTATCTTTGACGGCACCCCACAAATAATAGTCCAAATAGTGTCAATTCGCAGCTCCGAGGTGGCCAAACGACATCAGCTCTGCGGCTGATAATGCGATCTTGAAAAACAGGGCGCAAAACATCGAGTGTAGCTTCGGCTGTGTGGCACGTAGCGCCGTTCTGTTGAAACCAAATGTTGCCAATATCCTCCTCTTCAATTTTTGTGAACAATAATTCGTTCAACATGGCCCGATAACGATCGCCATTGACTGTAATGGCCACTCCTTGCTCATTTTCGAAGTAAAATGGCCCAATTATGCCTCTGGACCAAAATCCGCACCAAACAGTGACTCGTTTTGAGTGCGTCGGCTTTTCAATGTTTGCGTGCGGGTTTTCTGTGCCCCAAATGCGACAATTTTGCTTGTTTACATACCCGCCAAGACAAAATGAGTTTCATCTGAAAAGATGATTTTTTTTGCCAAAATCGGCAACTTCTGGTGTAGGCTACTGCATGGCCAGCCGAGGCAGGGTCCGCCATTATATGGAAAGGTATTCCAAAAAACCTTAAACGCCAGGCTGTTGGACCTGGATATTCAGAGAGAAAATGATTGATTGTGTCCCTCTCAGGAATACATCTGTGGTAAATATTTGCAGTGAAGGATAATGTCAAATCCAGTATTTCCTCGTTAATACCAATTTTCAACAGAAACTTGTATATTACTGGGAGTTTGAAAAACGAAAGGAGGTAGATACTCAGATGTTTTAGTGTCTACTTCTGTCTTATAGACGCCAGAAGTCTCTTCTGATAGTACAGAAGAAAATGTCCAGTGCTCTCCCATGATAAAATCTACTGATTTCCCTTTAGAGGACTGTCACAGTAAGAAATCCAAGTTAAAAGTCACAAACTCTATATTTTTCAATGTCCTTTTATCATTGACATTAGCTCTTTCGCTATCTCTAATATATTAGGATCGACATTAGATTTATCTTCTTCTTGCATTTGAGAACCAATATCCAGTTGATAGGCGACACCAAGGCCCCTGACTTTTACAAACAATGATCAATGCCCTGATCAATGGCCGTCTCTGCTAAGTCCACTGGAGCTGTTTTTACCTTATATCAGATCCATCATTGGTTTCTGATTCTCAGCTTGTTTCTAATGGAGTCAGGCTTTAATCTGAGGCTTTTAACCGCTTGATAATTGCATAGCTGCCACTGACTTTGCTAAGCCACCACTAACACTAGCGATGTCCAGACAAAATTATGTAGCGGAGGGTGCCAGCAATAGCCAAAATCTTATAATTTTGGATGAATGCCTGTGATAATATAATGACCCTGTTTAGAATTTCTCTCTTCTTTAAATTAATCTGTTAATGTTTAAATGTTTTATTTCGTATTAAAAATCTTTTCATTGAATTAAACGCAGCAATTCATTTGATTGCCAAATCAAATTCAAAGCAAAATTTGTAACACATTTTAAACGTTTAAATTAAATTTAAAAAAAACAGTTTAATTTAAAAGCACGATATCGATTGCAATCAAATTTAAAACGCAATGGAATTCAAATAAAAAAAATTGTAAATTGTTAAGTACTCTTTAGAAAAATAAAAAAAAATGTTTGACCGCACAAAACATTTCATACTTTAAGCCACCACTTGATGAAATGTTCATGATGATGATGATGATGAAGATGATTTTTATTTTCTTTTTTTGACAAACACCATCATCATGAAGTGTTTGATGATGACCCACATTTGAAAAGATTTTTTTGCTCTTCTTTCTTTTGGGTCCATAAGTCTCTGGCTATTGTCAGCACAGTATTGTAAGGCTTTTACAGTCAGACAGTCAGTATGTCTGAACAATAGATGAATGGATGGACGGCTGGGGATGGCTTTATTAAACTCAACTCTTTATGGCAGCAGGCTTTTGAAATTGAAATTGATAAGTGATTAAAATTTGCAAGAAAACAAGATAAAAAGAAAGAATAAAAGAGAAGCAGAAGAAAAGCATTGCAAATTATTAACAAATAAACGAACAATAAAACAATTTTGTTTAAAAAAATCATTTAAAAAAATTAATCGAAACAGAAATAGTTTCACATTTTGACACAAATTTAATTGAATTGAATTCAATTTAATTGTATGGAATTCAATGGAATTGATTTGTTAATGAAATTGCTTACATCAAAACGACCTTAACCAAGCTTAGCTTAAAGTGATAAAAATTGATTAAAATGCATAGGAGAAATGAAATACTGGCAGCTGAGGCATGAATTGGCCTCTTGAGGTTTTGGTTTTTGATAAAAAAAAATTAATCCCCAGAGGCAACTAGTTCCTTAAGTAAGCAAGTCTTATCTAGTGTTAGCTCATAGTAGTCTGCGTGTAGTAGTATATTAATCCTAAACCCAAATGCTACAATATTGCTGATCAAATTCTTTATCGACTGCTCTTGCTCACAACAGGATCTGTAGGTAAATTCCGGTTAAAGTCTACCTTGTAGAGGTGCTTATTGCAGCCAGAGTAATCTATAAACGCCACAGAAAATGTTCTCGACCTTTTTCTGTTGATTTTCAGATCTCCTGGCATCGCAGTTGACAAGCTTGTTGTAATGGTCAAAGCCCATAATATTATTCTTATATTTCTTGAACATCAATGTCGATCAGTTCCTTATATATGCTCTCAAGAGCCACAGGTTGAAGCTAAAAACTAAACTGGGTACAGTGAAACTACCATACAACGTCCTTCTGGCTATGCTAGTCAAAGAATAGAAATCCAAAAGGACATTGTTACGAAAATTAAAAATCTAGATACTGGAGTTTTTCTTTTACATCGTTTAACATTAAAATTATAAACAAAAGCTATAAAAACAAAGCAATGCAGTAAACAAATCTGTTTACAAATTATCGCAGTGCTTAGTATAACAACAAACAGCAGCATAAAAAAATGGTAAACAAGTAAACAAAAATACACAAACAACACTACAATAATTTATGTAAACAACGATGTTTACATTTATAGAGACTTTGAGAAGGCGAAGTCATAAACATTCGCCTTCAAGAACATTCATTAGACTGTTTACTCTGCCATATAAAAGGCAAGGCAAAGCAGGCGAGAGAGTTAGTGAAACAGTCTTGTGTGAAGACGCGGTGTGTTTGAAGAGAGTAATCGTGGTTTGAAGATCTCCGTTACAAAGATCTATCGAATAAGTGTCTAGTAATTGTTACTGTTTATGCAAAGGGTATAAAGAGAGGAATAACGAAAAAAGGCAATTGTTGTTTACATAAAGTTGTGAACAGTGGCACACAGAATTGTGCGTATAATAAAGAATTTTAATTAAAACTAAGCACAAATATATTTTTTACTTTATTTGCAAACTACGAGCTCATATATTAAACGTCTCATAAGTCAACTCACTACCTACTTGGCTTCAGCGACTTCCAACGTTATGGAAAGTGTAATTAATCATCGGCATGTGAAATATTTTGAATGAAGGGATCTGATCAGCGACAGACAATACGTTTTCCGTAAAGCCATCCGTCATGTTTTCTTTTTTAACAAAAAATAATTCTTAATAAGTCCATGAAATTCTCTTTTTTCATTTTTCTAATTACGCGGTAGACTCCTACTGATAATGGCTCTGGAACATAATCAAAACAAGGCAGATTCTTCACATTGTGGCAAGAGTTATGTAACTGACATTTGTCTGTTGACAGCAGCAGTGTTGCTTTTTCTATTAAAAATGTGCAAAATAAGTTCGTGACGTGAACATTTTGAATGAAAGCCTTTAGGATATTTTGTTTAATTTTTGTTACGGATTGCAAAATTAATTAAATTTTAAAAATATTTTTGTTGGTTAGTTTTGTTATTAAGAATGTTTCAAAAATGCTTAAACAATATAACCCTCGATTGTTTAACAAAGCCTTGAACTTCTTTCATTCGAATTGGTTTTTCCCCCTTTTAAAAAATTATGCAGTGACTGTCAGTATTTGATGGTAGGGCTCCTTAAGCATAATTTTTTTTATTTTTTCTAAAAAGTTTCCGCTTGACTACGCTCATATTTTTTCGTGAAGGTTTTCTTTTTTATTTTTTTTTTTTTTTTTTTTTTTTGTGTGTTTTGTTACTGTAAGCTTTTAGCCTTTAACCATTTTGTGAAGAGGGTTATAAGATGCACAGTGTATTTGTATGGAAAATAAAATAAAAATTTACAGAAAGTATAAAAGCATATACGTACATATGTACACAAGTACAGCAGCTTATATGCATGTACTCGTATGCTTATGTGCATATATTTTTAAAGGCTTTTCTTAATGCAACAGCTGCTTACCATATTGGTAAATCGTGTTATTACGTATACAAGAAAGTACTTTCGCATTTCATACTCTTTTTTCTTCAGTTTTTTATTCTTTTTTGTGGCATTTTATGCTCTTGAGCTTGATCTTGGCTTAAAGCAAAATGTGGAAAAGAAAATAAAAATTAAAGAACATATCGTAAGCAGTCGTTAATATTAAAGGTTTTATTAAAACATCACGTTTAATTCTTTGTAAAACTCCTTTAAAAAAAAACTTTGAATTTATTTACCATAAAAAATATTGCCTACTTTATGGCATTACTTTTTTCTAAAAACATTATTTTTTATTGCCTGCTTTTAAGTGCTTTTTAACAAGTTTCTTGCCTTTCGCTTTAGCTTTCACTCGTACTTTTCTCTGGTACTTGAATCTTACATTCAAAAATCCACTTAAGGTAAATTTTCAATAGCCTACCTTAGGGATGTGGCTTTCTTTTTTCCGCTTTTCGCTTTTTTATTAAACATTATGAGCCAATTTAGCTGCTTAAATTGTATTTTTGAACACATTTTCCGTTTTACCAAACATTTTTATATTAAATTTGTTTTTATTTGATTAAATTATTATCTCAATTTAAAGCATACTTTTGGGAGTTATTAAAAAGAGAAGATATTTAAAAATTTAATAATATTTTAAGCGTATTATTATGTTAATAAAATTGAATGCTATGTTCAAAATGTCTCAAGGAATTTTATATGAAAAGACTGAATGATTTTATGTTTTAAAAAGTGTGGCATACTTTTAGGTAAGTTTATAATCTTAAAAATATGATTTGCTTAATATATTGTAAATATTATATGTTTAAAGTTCTATAACTGCAAGATATGCAAGACATTTAACACGTTAATCGCCATGTCAGGCATATGTGTCTGACGCTAAGAAGTTCTACATGAGCCATGTCAGACATATATGTCTGAGACTTTATTTATAAAGAAATAGTTACAGTAACAAGGTGTTATTCGATAAATGCTACACGTACCACTGATTCCTACACAATACGTTCAACGCTGTGTTCAAAACAACAGGATGCGTCAGACATCTAAGACTGACACGGCTTGTCGAGAAAAAAAGTTTTAATATAAGGCCATGTCAGCCATATACATATGTATGTGTGACATAATAAATAGTGTTTCTTAAAAATCTGTCGTTCGGAGTCGACTTTAAACAGTAGGTCCCCCACTCATGTATAAAATTAACACACACAACATAAGTGGTGTGAGAAACTAGGACGTTGTACAAGGGGTCAATTCGACATCCGGGTACTGTACTTGCTTTAATTGACAAGTACACGTCCTCTAACCTAACCTAACCTATCATGGCGATTATCGTGTTAATATTCCTTTTCATGTTACGACCTACAATCACGGAATGGCCTCTACCATTTTGTTGGAACTAGGACTGGATCACAGCTTGTGTCCGGGAATAGAGAAGAAAATTTTAATTTGAATCAGATTTCTGTGACAGGGAAGACTGCTGGTATAAAAACGTTCCACAAGTTGATTAGGCGGTTAAGCAATAAAGAAAAACAAAACAACAGTAAGGTTCTAGAAGTTACCAGACCGTATACAAATGGAATATAAATAAGAGCGACGATTAAGAATAACAAATAAAATTGAACGAGTTCTTTTATTTCAACATTCCAATCCTTAAAACCACAGGAAATAATGAATTTTTAAAGGTAAAAACGTAATAATATTAAGTAAAGGGTCCGCCAAATAACTTTTTTTTTGAAAATGCTTTAAAACAAAAACTACTGAATATTTTCTCAAATTTCTTTTTTTATTTGAAAGTACAATCCTTCCGGTTAATAATGGAAAATAATTTCATTCAAATGGCTACCTCGGCTGGTCATGCAGTAGCCTACACGATCGGTCCAATTTTTAAGCACATTATCGATTGTGTGCAGCTGTATTTCACCAATGGCTTCACGAATATTGTCCTTTAAAGCTGTCAATTGTCTCTGGCTTGTCGGCGTAACACTTATCTCTGACGGCACCCCACAAATAATAGTCCAACGGTGTCAAATCGCAGCTCCGAGGTGGCCAAACGACATCAGCTCTGCGGCTGATAATGCGATCTTCAAAAGCAGGGCGCAAAACATCGAGTGTAGCTTCGGCTGTGTGGCACGTAGCGCCGTTCTGTTGAAACCAAATGTTGCCAATATCCTCCTCTTCAATTTTTGTGAACAAAAATTCGTTCAACATGGCCCGATAACGATCGCCATTGACTGTAACGGCCGCTCCTTGATCATTTTCGACGAAAAATGGCCCAATTATGCCTCTGGACCAAAATCCGCACCAAACAGTGACTCGTTTTGGGTGCGTCGGCTTTTCAATGTATGCTTGTGGGTTTTCTGTGTCCCAAATACGACAATTTGGCTTGTTTACATACCCGCCAAGATCAAAATGGGCTTCATCTGAAAAGATGATTTTTTTTTTTTGCCAAAATCGACATCTACTGGTATAGGCTACTGCATGGCCAGCCGAGGCAGCCATTTGAATGAAATTATTTTCCATTATTAACTGGAAGGATTGTACTTTCAAATAAAAAAAGAAATTTGAGAAAATATTCGGTAGTTTTTTTTAAAGCCTTTTCAAACAAAACGTTATTTGGCGGACCCTTTATTATCGCCTCATTCTTCCATGGATCTTATTTTCATGCGAGGGTAAATCTAATTTTTTTAACATTTTTCTGCTTCGAAATATTATTTTCGAATTTAAAACTCTTTTACTGCGAGCATTTACAACAGTTTGTTTATTTTTATTGTGGTTTTTGTCACCAGCAAATATTTTTAAATGATTTAAATAGACTACCGAGTGTTAATAGGTCAGTGGTAAAAAATATTTGACTGTTTTTTCGTCCAACGAAATAAATTTAATTTGAATTTTTTTACTGTTTGGTGGTCTGTTTTATATGAAAAACTTCCTTTCAGTATTATGGCAATTTATAACAACAAAAGTCAACCACAATTGTTTTATTAAGTGGGTTGTTTTTTTTTCGCTTGCAAAACCATAAACTAAATAATAAATAAAGTTTTTATTTTCAACAACAAAAAAATAATTTTTTGTAAATAAAAATTCAATGCAATTTGAATTCTTTTCGTTGGAGTGAAATGAATAACATTTTATTTGTTTTAGAAATTTCCAAAGCATTTGAAAAAATTTGTTATTCCACCGCCAATAAAATACTTGGGATTATTGAGACCAAATGCCAACGAAACCTCATTTTAGCAGTTGGGTATTTCCTGTGGATTTAAGGATTGGAATTTAAAAAAAAGGATTTTTTCATTTCTATTCGTTACTCGTCGCCCTATTTCTGTTTCATTTATGATCTGTTTGGCAACTTCTAGAACCTAAGTGTTGTTATGTTACTACATTAACTGTAAGGATGGGATTTTTGAAGAAGTTCTTGAAAAAGTACAATTCAATTATCAAACTCGATGGCGGGGTAGGTAGCGGAGTCTACTTAGGGAAATTAGACTTGGACATTTCACTCCGGCTGCCGGACTATTGCAGCGTGTTCTAGCCGGAAGTAAGGGCCATCTACCGAGCCGCGCAGGTGTTCATTTCATCCACATCTCGACCTTTTCTGATAGCCAGGCTGCCATAAAATCTCTGTCGAACGTTGCGAATAATTCCAGGATCGTCAGGGAATGTCGCATCTGCCTCAACCTTCTTTCTGGGAGCTTCAGTGTCACACTTGTCAGGGTCTCCGGACACTGTTTTGTTTTTCGCCGAGGAGGGGTAAATGTACCTAACCGCACCATAGAGGAAGTCGTCACATCCTCCGTGTATGGGGCCCTCAGCTACTAAATCCCCCCTCGTCTCCTGTGGACTTGTTTGTGTCTACTCCGGAACTACGGTGGTATTACTTCGGAGTGGAGTCCTTTGGGTTCTTTGGCCTCTCCATGTCCATATCAGCGTCAGAATTATTGAGGAGACATCTAAGCGTCTCCACTATTCCTTTCCTCTGAATCATCGTTTCGGTTTCGCTTGGAACGTGTTACAGTATCACCTATGCCGACATGCTTACCCGTTCTGCAGCCTCAGGATCCCTCTCCTTCCGTCTCAGAATGCGTTCTACGTAATTCACTACCGAGGTCCAATTTTCACTACTCGCTGTCATAACCCCGACAATATTAGCGGCTGTGATCATTCAAACTATTGACGTCAGTACAGAGCGATAGCTCTGCCAGCGTGCACACTCGAAAACAGTGTGCTCTGCGTCATCAATTACCTCCCCTTCCTCGTAAAGACAGTAAGGGGAGGCGGCCTTGCCCATTCTGTGGAGATATTTTCTAAAATATCCGTGATCCGATAGCATCTGTGTAACGTAGTAGTTTACCTCTCCAAATTTCCGACCAATGCCTGGCCTTATGTCCGGAATAACTCTCGCCGTCCATCTTCCTCTATCTTCCTCGTACGGCGGGAGCGGACCCCTTACAATGGACATTCCGGGAAACTGCAGAGCCGACGAGCTAGTGCACTACTTCCGGAATCCTCTTCAATCAACTTAGGAATGCCGCTTACCTCATTCAAGTTGGCCATCGCGGGGAAATTCTTCCGAGACGCCAACCTGTCCTGGATCAATGAGAAGTCCTGCTCCACCGTTAGGCGCACTTGGCCCTCAATGGATAGAAGGCGCACCAACCAATTACTTGGACTTGATCATAACATTATCTCGATCACAGTGGCCATGCTTACAGGTCACTGTGTTATGGGTAGACACGCAGGAAGAATGCTGCTCCCATTTAACGACTTCTACCGTGGGTGCAGATCCGCTCAGCAAGAGGAGGCTGTTATCCACTTTCTTTCTCAATGCCCATCTCTTGCTAGGTGCAGATATAGATTATTTGGCTTTCCAACCCTTGTCAGCTTGACGGAGCTATCGTCCATTGATGTCAAGGCACAGGCCAGACATCAAAACAATATACAAAAAGTATCTCTTCGGCAACTTCCTCTCAGCAGGTGTCTGGCAAAACCTTTGCGAGTAAATAAAAAATTGTCATGAAAAGTTTCTCAAAAAATCTGTCGTTCGGAGTTGACTTTAAACTGACTGAAGAATTGTAATGACTAATTATGTATGTATGTATGTAGGGACAGAAGCCTTTAAATCTGAATTCAGCTGCTGTCAGCTGTTCAAGTTCTCTGTATTTGCTGCATAATTTAAGGTCACCTACAGTAGACTTGTTGTTTTCACTTTCTGTTGAATTCTCGATAAAGTTTAATTTCTTAATAAAAGTTTTTCTTGTTTCTTTCTTTCGAATTTGTATTTTTCTTTGAATTTATTTGCTTATTTACGTATATTCTTATACAATAAAATGCAAAAGAAAAATGAAAACTTTGTTTAAAAAGTTAGTCTATGTTGTGCACAAACATCCGCAACAATTAAATATTTTCACAAAGTCTGATAAAGTTTTACTTTTCGGCGAATGAAAGGAAAACTTTGGCAAAACAAATGGGTAGAGCGACCAGCAGATCAGCCATAAATTGAAAAACACTTTCGAATGCCAAAATTAAATACAAACATCAAGTCAAAGTAAATAAACGAATTTTGCCGGAGAATAATACATAAACAGAATAGAATTTCATGGGGTATCATAATACCCTGTGCCAAATGGATTTTCTTTGCCTTCAAAAACAAATTTTTTCATTCATGTTTCCATGCATGCTTGCAATATATTGTGGCAAGAATCACGAATTGTCTTTTCCTTATTCTCTTAAATATTCATTTCATGGCAATTCATTTCATTTTCAAGCATCTCCATTATGAGGGGGACATCCCCTTTTCCTTTTCTTTTCATTTCGACCGCAGCCATCATAATAATGAAGATGTTGCTGTTGTTGCTGAGAATTGCGCTTTATTTACTATTCATATGCACATTTCGGAATAAATGCATAAATGCATATGCAAATAAGCGCATTTATGAGAGCCAAGATTTTTACATTTTTTCACATGCCATGCCACAAGCTACCAGCATGTGGCATGAAAAGAAGAAAAGATTGGAAGAAAAGAAAGGATTTCGACAGGAAAATGTTAAACTTTTTAAGCATTTTCTGTAACATCTTTAAGGTACTCCAAGGAGAATATGTTACCCCAACTAAAACTGGTAGAAAATAATCAAAAACGGACCAAGAAAAATGTCAATAAAATGCACCAGCACATCAACAAACACAGCCAAAGAAGGTTAATTATGATTACCACGAGCGGGATGCTGCTGCAGTAGTAGAAACGCAAAGCTGTGGGAACAGTGGACCGCCCAACAACACTCGCTATTTGCTACAGCCCATTGTACATTCTCGTATAAAGCGGTCGCCCTGTGTAGAGAATCGAAAACCATTGATCTGCTGCCACATTAATGAAGAAGTGTCTCGAAAGCAAGTAGAGGATGCTGCATAGCCAAGTTCCCAAATCATACAACGACGGCAAATCAGATGGAGGGCAGAAATAAGAGAACGACTAGGTAGGTAGGTAGGTAGAAGTGGCTGTCCCCTTGATGGAGTCATGAGCGGACACACTTAGGCCGCACACAGGGCCCATTGTGATACCACAGTTTCTCATTTCCCCTTTTCCAGGAACCATTCGGATCTTCCGATGAAGCAACTCAGGCAGCCAATATCCATACATGACAGTTCATCCATATCCTCCATGTCGTAGGCACCCAGGTACCTCTTTCTCCTCCGACTAAGTGCCGGACATGTGCACAATAGGTGAGGAATAGTCTCATCTTTCTCTTCATCTCCACAGCTTCTGCAGAAATCATTTGCAAGGTGTCTAAGACCAATACGCCTCGCATGCGCCCCAATAATACAATGCCCCCTAATAACCCCAATAACAGTGCTGAGCCTACTTCTTTGGAGTTTAAGCAGAGTCCTGGTGCGCCTTCTATCCAGCCTCGGCCAGATCTTTTGCGCCGCTCTGCCCTTATCCGAAGTTGCCCACATCTACGGTTGCATTGTCAATTATAAGTTTGCAGGTCCCCAAAGGGATCCCCAACGTAGAGAATTCATCAGAGAGTTCGATGGTCGTGCCACTTCTGGCCAGTTCATCCACTCTGCAGTTGCCAGGAATGTCATTATGTCCCGGTACCCATGTGATACAAACATCATATCGGTTCGTCACCTCATTGAGATATCTGCAAGAGTTGTACACGTCCTGGAGTTTATTACATTGGAATCCAATGCCTTAATAGCCGCTTGGCTATCGGAAAGTATGATGATTTTCCGTACGTGAACCTTTTGTTCACAATAATTTTCAACGCAGCCTGAATTGCTGACACCTCAGCCTAAAAGACGCTGCAATGATCTGGTAAGAGAACGACAAAATCCCCTCAGAATTGAATTTGAATTCAGAAGGTCATTTGGGGAAGTTAGCAACTTTTTCACGGAGTTCCCCTGTCATGAGCAATAGCATGAGCAATATTTCTACCTATGAAGCACCGAACAAGGACGCTAAACATACTTTGTTCAATTGCATCAAATGAACACGCTAAGAGAGCAGATTGATGATGAAAACAGCAATGTCCACGGGAATGTGAGAAAAAGTACGTTGTGCAAGTACAGCGATAGGAAAAGACGGACCAGGCGGCAATACATCGAAACGATATATTCGAATTCTCTTCAGTAATTAAATTTGCTTATTGTCTATATGCAGATAGATTGCAAATAAAAACACACAAAAAAAAAGTATGTTGTTCAGAACCTCAACCAAATAATGTAGAAAGTCGTCCCGGGAAGGAGTCTGCTTAGGAGTAATGAGGGATTGTGGAAGCACCAGAGAATGCACACCAGGAACTAATGGATGTGTGACATCGTCTTAATGGAACAAGCTTTTCTTTTAAGCTAAATGAAGATTTTTTCCTTAATTTCATCATTTAAATGCAGCAATAAGTCAGCCGTTGTCTAGTAGACGAGAGCCCGGCACTGACATCTCCAAAAAAGAAAAACTAAATAAAAAATATTTATTGCGGAGACTTCCTCTCAGCCAGTCTTCTGGCAAAAACTCTCAGCGTAAAATAAAATTGCCATGAAAAGTTTCTTAAAAATATGTCGTTCGGATAATAATGAGTGATTTTTTAAGAACTATAGGAAAATGCATGAAATCTTTATTTGAATTGATAGTACGGTCCATATAATTTAATGTTTGAAGATTATTTCATGCAAATGTTGACCGCAACTACGCCTCAAATGGTCCATCCGCTTAGTCCAATTTTGGCATACTCTTTCCAACATTTCGAGCGGTATCTCACGAATAAATGCTTAAATGTTGTCTTCCAATGCGTCCGTTGAAGCGGGCTTGTCTCTATAGACATGAGCTTTAACATAGCCCCACAAAAAATAGTCTAAAGGCGTTAAATCGCGCGATCTAGGCGACCAATTGACCGGTCCCGAACATGAAATAAAATGTTCACCGAACTCGCCTCTCAATAAAACCATTGTTACGCGTGCTTTGTGGCATGTGGCACCGTCTTGTTGAAACCACATGTCATGCAAGTCAAGCTCTTGCATTTTGGGCAAAAAAAGTTCGATATCATCTTACGGTAGCGCTCACCATTCACGGTTACGTTACGATTCGCAGCATCCTTGAAGAAGTACGGACCAATGATGCCACAAGCCCATAAACCGCACCAAACTGTGACTTTTTCTGGATGCATTGGCAGCTTTTGCAATGCTTCTGGCTGATCTTCACAGACAATTCTGCTTATTTACGTATCCATTGAGCTAAAAATGAGCTTCGTCGCTGAACACAATTTTTCGATAAAGAAGTGGTCCTTCGGCCAACTTTCCAAGAGCCCATTCACCAAAAATTCTGCATTGCGGTAGGTCGCTCGGCATCAATTCTTGCACCAGCTGTATTTTGAAAAGCTTCACACCTAAATCCTTCCGCAAAATTTTCCACGTTATTGAGTAACAGAGGCCCAATTGCTGCGAACGGCGACGAATCGATAATTGATGATCGCCATTAACACTGGCCGGCCGATACAGCTGCAATATTTTCTTCAGTTCGCACTCTACGTAAGCGTGTTGGTGGTTTAATGTCCAACAATGTAAATTTGGTGCGAAATTTAAGTCACAATAGCCCAAATAGCCGCTTCAGTGGGTCGATTAAACTGACCATAAAATGGAAGAAGCGCGCGATGAACTTTCTTAACAGAGCACGCATTTTGATAATAAAATTCAATGATTTGCAAGCGTTGTTCGTTTGTAAGGCGATTCATGGTTAAATTATAGGCCAAACTGAATCTGTTTGACAGTGAAACAAAACACGAAACGTGCGTGAGCTGCTTAAACCAGTGTTGCCAGGAAGATAATAGCTAAAAATATCACCCTTTATTAACAAACACAACATAGACAGTGTGAGGAGTTAGGTTGGAATCGCCTTGCCTTTTCCTTTTTGTCAACAAAAATTATATCACGAGCATTCTATAGACTAGTCCTAGGGCATGTTGACAGCATATATACATACTTCATCTTCTTTTGGACATATTTCTGCAACCCACTCTCTACAGCAATTGTGAAGCAAGGTATTGCTTTCTTCCATTCAATTAAACTTCTGGTCGTTAATTTATGCCACCTTAATTTGACTACCTTTCTCTCAATTACCGTCAATTTATTTTATGCCAACGATTTATTGACAATTTACAATCAAACAAACCCCACACAGTAGTAGTAAATCATCCTAAAATCAGCCATGAAATCAAAAATCAAAACAAAAATTCAAGCGAACGATGATTACAAATGAAGAAAAAAAGTCGCAGACAGACAGGCAGACAGACAGTCAACAGATGGAAGGGAAACGATTACACAGCGATTATAAACTACATTTAAAAAGTGTAATCGATTGGTTACAACAACAACAACGCCAACAACAACATCGATTGGAAATAAAAATTATATTTTACAGTCGCACTTTTTAAATGTTTATTAAGGCCGGAATACGAGCAGCGGAGCTTAGCTATCGATTGCTTACAGACAAAACGCTGTTATGGTGCCAAGAGGTTTTACAGCGTCTTACGGTAGCGTGTCAAAAGTTAAGCACGTCTCAAGCAAATGAATTTTTTGTATCGCAATCATTTCAACGTTTTCTTTTCGCATTTTCTTCTTCTTTCTTACTTTCTTGTATTGAAGGTGTCTTCTTCAATTTTTCTTCTTTCCATTAATGTAGTCCGCGGTTTTTCTTTCTTGTTGTTGGGAAAATTCGTAAAGCTTTCCATAAATAATTGATAAATTACAACGAAGATAAGAAAATAATAAATTTTTTAATATTTCTTTTTGTGGCCATCATCATCATCATCTTCATCGAAATACTAATGATTACGACGCTGTAATAAATATTTATCAGAAGATATTGAATGGAAAAAGTGCCTTAAAGGAGTGAAATCTTTATGACGATGAAAGAATTCTCTTAAGGTACTGGAATTATTTCTCAAGGACAACTACTCCATAGGAAATGTTAATTGGAGGAGTTTCCATTAAGCACCGATGTCTTCGTAGTCTAGTAGGTAGTGTGTTGAACCGTGGTTCAAACCCCAGCTCAGACATCAAAACGAAAACATGAAAATATATTTCTTCGGCGGAAAACTAATTCAACTGAGCTGTTATCACCACACAAATAAAGAAACATTCTGAAATGTGTTATAAGGCAGGCAAGCCTAACCAAAAGTATAAACACGCTTAGGCTACTTGTACCCCATTTGAGTAACATAGTTTTCCCTCAAAGCAGCTGACTACTCCGTTAAGACTTTCAATGTCTATCGTAGGCAAATCAGTGATATTCCTCTCAGCAGATTTCTCGTAAAACCTCTGAGAATAAATGAAAAATTGCCATGAAAAAGTTTCTCAAAAATCTGGCGTTCGGAGTGGACTTTAAACTGTAGGTACCGCCACTCATACACAAAAATTAACACACACAACATGAGTGGTGTGAGAAGCTAGGTCGTAATCCTGACTGATGGATTGGAATGACCAATTATGTAGGTATGTATGTTCCATCAAACACAATATTTGATAGCGCGGGAGTCGAACTCTCTCACGATCAAACCATTTTGAAGTTCTGAAAAACCTAGAGTCTGTGTGTTAACATATCTTTTCGATCAAACAATTTATCGAGAATTGCCCACGAAGAAATTTTTGCGGCCATACGGGCTAAAAACAACTTTGGGAAGAATGTAAGCATAGTTACTGATATCTCGCGACAGTCAGAGCTCTGTGTTCTAACGAGAGGCTAATTCTAAGACTGTATGTTTATTTACGTCTGTCCTGAATCTCTTAATGAGGTTGCAGAGCAATACGACATATGCTTCATATGCTTAACGGGGCATAGTTATGTTCCAGAAGACTGCAGAGTAGATGAAATGACCAGACGAACTATCTGATGAGCTACAGTAATCCTTCGATTTACGTCGCCTCGATTAACGTTGTTTCGATTTACGTCGTCAAATTTTTTGTTCCCTCTAACTTCAATTTGCGTCGTCATTCGATTTACGTCGCCTTTTTTTAGAACCAACTGCGATGTAAATCGAGGGATTACTGTAACTTTTTAAGTTCCTTGTTAAAAACATACTTCTTTGTAGTATGAGCAATATGAAATTCGATTTACGTCGTTTCGATTTACGTCGCCTTTTGCCGTAATGGATTCCATTAAAGCCGCGCTGGCAGCTTTGGATGCGAGCAAGATAATGCAAAAAATCTTAACAAGGCTGGATGAAGGACTTCGCAGACAATCAGATTAGACTCCAAAGGAATATGCTCAATACTGTGCAGTCTTTACTGGACATTACAGTATGAGGCCTCACGCCTTGTATTAATTGGGCACATGACAATTGACTTCTGCAGAAATTGAAGTCGCCATGGTCTAGTCGGTAGTGTGTTGCCTTAACAGACGTGAGGCCACGATGCAAACCCCACATCAGACATACTTGAACGAAACAAAATATGAAAGAAAACATTTTTTAGGTGACTTCCTCTCTCAGCGGATTTCGGGCAAAAACTCTGACAGTAAATAAAAATTGCCATGAAAAGTTTTTCAAAAATCTGTCGTTCAAAGTGGACTTTAACCTTTACGTTCCGCCGCTCATGGATAAAATTAATACAAAGAACATGGGCGGTTAGAGAAACTAGGTCATAATCCGGACTAAAACGTTGTAAGGACTAAATAAGTAACTAAGAAAGTATAGAATTGCAGAGGCATGGAAGAGTAGGACACTGTTTTTAACCTATTGGGTACATGACCAGCATTATATCTTAGTCGAGGAAAGCACCTGGGTTTCTATGATGCAGACGATTTCTTTTATTTGTCGAGAGTTAACATTAGAAGTCTACGTGGCTTCATCATAAGCTCTAAATTGTTCTAGAAGTAGGGGAAATGGATGAATTTGTTATCTCAATAGGCCATGTCTAAGGCCACACGCGACCTATCCCATCCTGTACCAAACCAGTTCGGATTTCTAAAAATTCTGCTGCTTAAGGAATACCTCAGTTACTCTTCAGTATGAAGCTAACAATGCCTTAAAAGAGTATAAGAAAAATTAGGCTTAAAGCTCAATAAATAGGCCTTCAACATGAAAACTACAAAAAAAAATTTTTGGCTTAAAATTTATTTCGAAAAAATTTTATTTCTTTAATATTTTAAAGCATTTTTGTTAATTTTATTTAAAATTTATTGATATTTCAGAACTGTTGGTGGCTCAATAAATAGGCCTTCAACATGAAAAATACAAAATTTTTCGTTGGCTTTAAAATTTTATTTCTTTAACATTATAAAGCATTTTTGTTAATTTTATTTAAAATTTATTGATATTTCAGAACTGTTGGTGGCTCAATAAATAGGCCTTCAACATGAAAAATACAAAATTTTTCGTTGGCTTTAAAATTTTATTTCTTTAACATTATAAAGCATTTTTGTTAATTTTATTTAAAATTTATTGATATTTCAGAACTGTTGGTGGCTCAGTGAATAGGCCTTCAACATGAAAAACACAAAATTTTTCGTTGGCTTTAAAATTTTATTTCTTTAACATTATAAAGCATTTTTGTTAATTTTATTTAAAATTCATGGTTATTTTACAACTGTTGGTGGCTCAATAAATAGGCCTTCAACATGAAAAATACAAAATTTTTCGTTGGCTTTAAAATTTTATTTCTTTGACATTTTAAAGCATTTTTGTTAATTTTATTTAAAATTCATGGTTATTTTACAACTGTTGGTGGCTCAATAAATAGGCCTTCAACATGAAAAATACAAAATTTTTTCGTTGGCTTTAAAATTTTATTTCTTTAACATTTTAAAGCATTTTTGTTAATTTTATTTAAAATGTATTGATATTTCAGAACTGTTGGTGGCTCAGTAAATAGGCCTGTATTAAAAAAAATAATTTAAAATTTTCTTTAAAATTTTTTTTTTTTATTTTTTTCTGTGTTGCCTTTCTTCTTGTACGTGCTGGAGTATGGCATGTTGAAACGCAAATAGTTTTTCATTTCTTTTATTAAATTTTGTAATTTTACACGGTCGTATTTGATTTGATTTGATTTGATTTTTCTTTTCCTTCTACTTCTCCTGTATCAAAAACCAATCTAATAGATTTTTTTGCCTTTTTTTGCCTTTCCTTTCCTTTCATCACATTTCATATTTCATTAAGATCATCATCGTTTCCATTTTCAACGTTGTCATCATCATCATCATCATCATCGTCACCACTAGCAGTAGTAGAAGCATCGCATCATCGCCTTTTATCGAACGAAAGTTGGTTGGTGGATGTAACATTATCATGGTTTTTTTATGATATTTTTTCCCCATTTTTTTCAAAAAAAAAAAAAAAAATTTTTTCTTTCATTTCATTTTTTCTTTTTTTGTCACTTTTCAATTACTGTTGTCTACTGAATGAAGTGGAGTGAAGTCGAGTGGTGTGGCAGTGGTGTGTAGTATATTTGAAATCTTGTCTCTGAATTATAAAAATATTTCTGTATTAAATTTGATATTTTTTATGCAATATTTCTTAACAATAATAATCTCGGGCTGTTATTGTTTTCAATTGAAAAACTATTGCATAAAACAAGTAGCGGTTGTCGCTAAAATGTAACAAAAAAAAAAGACGGAAAAAATTGTAAAAAAAAATTGAATAAAAATTGGAAATTTTTTTCCTCTTTTTTATATTGAAAGTGAATAAAAAAATCCATGTCATGATGGCATGAACGAATACAAAAGAAAGAAAAAAATAATAATAAATTATATTAAATTACTCTACAGATAATAAACATATTTTGTTTATCATGACATATTTTTTTTAATTTAAAAAAATATTTTGTCACTTATTTTTTACCCAAAAAAAAAAAACCAACAACAAGGGAAGTAAAGACAAAATATTTTAAACAGAAATCATAAGGGGGCCCCCCATTATTTTTTCTCTTAATGCATCTAAGAAATTACAGAGCCATACCGAGTATGTCTTTCAAATATTCTGCTACCATTTTGCATATGTGGCCTCTATGAATACCGATCAAAGCAAATTATAGTTCATAGTTAGAAAGAAGCCAAATCTTGCCTTGAATAGGACCAGTAGTTTCTCTAGCCTTCAATCTTGTCAGATAATTTGCTCCCTTGTATATGTATCTCCGTAATATTGGTACGTTTTTACCTTTTAAACACGTTTAAAATATGAGCTCGTAGATTGCAAAGATTTAGGCAGGGGTAATACAAATTTGAAAGGCGTTTATGGACCTTAAAAGCCTTTCAAATTTGTATTACTAGTTCTATTCCTAGTTATGTAGTAAAGAATTTTTTTTTCTATTCAATCGACTAATAAAACTTTATGCTGAAGTGGAAATATTGTTACGTTTTTACCTTTTAAAAAAGTTTAAAATATGAGAACGTAGATTGCAAATAAAATAAAAATAAATTTCTGTTTAATTTTAATTAAAATTCTTTATTCTACGTACAGTTCTGGGTGCCACTGTTCACAACTTTCTGTAAACAACAACAATTGCTTTGTTTGTTATTCCTCTCCTTACACCCCTTGCATAAACAACAACAATTACTGGATCTTCAAATCATGATTATTCTCTTCAAACGCTCCGCGTCTTCACACAAAACTGACTAAACTTCACTCACTCAATCGCCTACTTTGCCTTGCCTTTTAAAGGATCCGCCAAATAACTTTTTTTTGGAAAATGCTTTAAAAAAAACTACCGAATACTTTCTCAGACTTCTTTTTTATTTTAAAGTACAATCCTTCCGGTTAATAATAGAAAATAATTTCATTCAAATGACTGCCTCGGCTGGCCATGCAGTAGCCTACACGATCGGTCCAATTTTTAAGCACATTATCGATTGTGTGCAGCTGTATTTCACCAATGGCTTCACGAATATTGTCATTTAAAGCGCTAATTGTCTCTGGCTTGTCGGCGTAACACTTATCTTTGACGGCACCCCACAAATAATAGTCCAACGGTGTCAAATCGCAGCTCCGAGCGGGCCAAACGACATCAGCTCTGCGGCTGATAATGAGCAGGGCTTAAAACATCGAGTGTAGTTTCGGCTGGCTGTGTGACACGTAGTGCCGTCCTGTTGAAACCAAATGTTGCCAATATCCTCCTCTTCAATTTTTGTGAACAAAAGTTCGTTCAACATGGCCCGATAACGATCGCCATTGACTGTAACGGCCACTCCTTGCTCATTTTCGAGGAAAAATGGCCCAATTTTGCTTCTGGACCAAAATCCGCACCAAACAGTGGCTCGTTTTGGGTTCATCTGAAAAGATGATTTTTTTGCCAAAATCGGCATCTTCTGTAAGTCGATCGCAGGCCCACTTAGCGAAGCGAAAACGCATTGCATGGTCAATTGGCTTCAACTCCTGAACCAATTGGACTTTGAATGGCGTCATACCAAGGTCTTTATGCAAAATTCGTCTCAATGATGTCTATAGCAGGGTAAACAGTTGATTAATGTTCATGAAGGCGAATGTTCTTGGCTTTGTTTCATTATTGTTGTTTGTGTATTTTGTTTATATTTATTCTTATAGTGTTTGTTGTTGTATTTTTGTTTACTTGTTTTCCATTTTTATGCTGGTGTTTGTTGTCGTATTTTTTTTTGTGTTGTTGACAATTATTCTTGTGGTGTTTATTGTTGAATTTTTGTTTACTTGTTTACCATTTTTATGCTGGTGTTCGTTGTCGTATTTTTTATAATTTTAATGTTAAGCGATGTAAAAACAAAACACCAATATCTAGATTTTTCATTTTCGTAACAATATAAAACACATGCGTCTCTTAAATTTTTCAGCAACTAAATAATATCGGAATAGCTTTAACCTTACTTAACATCTTTTCCCAGATCTTTTGATTAAAAATCCCTTCAGGAGAATCAAAAAAGAAGACCTTCCTTTAAACAAGTATAGACTGAACCATCATATTAAACAGCCGAAGAAGTCATGCTCAATTGCAATCACTGTTTACTTACTTAATTGGTCATTACGACCTAGCTTCTCACGCCACCCATGTTGTGTGTATGTTCATTTTATCTTAAATATTAAGCTCTATCGTCCAACAACAAAAGCAAAGTAGGTAAGGCTTTAGGGAAAGGGTTAGCTAGCCGCCCTAAAAACATAGCTTACTTGGGTCCTATAAGATCTTCGAAGTTCGATATCTCCTGACTTACAGTTCTTTACTATACTGATAGTTTTATAAAGCTTTGGATTTTATTCAAGTCACCTTTATCTAGGCCTGAGAATACTTCGTCTCAAGGTTCCCAAGAACTAAATAACGACAGAAAAGATGTGGTCTGCGGTCTCCTCTTCTTTATATTCGATCGTAGACTTCTCATTTCCAAAACCAGAACCATCGGAATACATTTGATAAACTCCCACCCAGCCTTTGTTAAAAAAACTTTGATGAACTTAACTACCTCGTCAGTTTAGTGGTTTCATGGTACCCATGAAGATGTCGTCTGAGTCGAATAAAGAATGCCAAACAATCAATCGGTAGACGTTGTATTCTAGTAAGTAGTCTGTTGGCTTATTAAACGAGAGCCCTGTGTAACATAACTCGGAATATTGTCGCTTGAAAGAAAGCCACACATAGCGTACACAGATGGCTGCCGCTTTATACTCCTTGTAATCAAAAGATTAAACATTGACGGCGCCCAATAACAGTTTTATTTACTCCACTGAACTTGTATTCTAAGAATCTTACATAACAAGTGTTGCTCACTAGATGGTCAATAAAAACCTCCGAAGGTTAGGTCAGGTTAGAGCACGTGTACTTGTCAATTAAGACAAATACAGTGCCCGGAGGTCGAATTGACCCATTGTACAACGTCCTAGTTTCTCACACCACTTATGTTGTGTGTGTTAATTTTATACATGAGCGACGGGACCTACAGTTTAAAGTCGACTCCGAACGACAGATTTTTGAGATATTTTTTCATGGCAATTTTACTTACTCTCAGAGTTTTTGCCAGAAAACTGCTGAGAGGAAGTCGCCGAAGAAATATTTTTTGTATTTTGTCTTTGATGTCTGACCTGGGGCTCGAACACTTGTTTTGTGTCTAATAAGCCAACACACTACCTACTAGACTACGGCGACTTCTGGTGTTGAATCAATAGAAACCTCCGAATCAAATTCATAAAACTTCGGGCAAGTCCCTGTCGCCAAAAGTGTGTACTCAGACTTAAAGGCCTGAAAATTCATTGCAGATGATGGTTAACCACCTACTACTTCAATGCCTTCTGGGCTTATCTATCAGTCTGTTCAAGAATTCTTCCATTGGAGTTGCAATTGATTTTCCAAAAATCTGTTATAAACTCAACCGATTCGTCTTAAGTTCTTTCGCAGTCTCTTTCATTAAAATGCAATGATAGTTTGTGACATATCTGTCGCCAGATACAATAGTTACTCCAGTTGGTGAATGTAGTTGCGTACGAACATTACTGTGAGAGTGAAAAAGCAGAAGATTTCAATTGAAGATGGTATTGATGTTATATTGCGTCCTTTCCCAGAGGACAGATGAGGTTTGTCACACTTTTAAGGTGTAGATGTCCTTCAGAAAGGCAGACCAATAATCGGTTCTTCAACCAACATTCGTAGTGCTTTAGAGAAGATACCCAGATTGCTTTGCTTTATACTGAGACAGCATGATTCATAAAATGTGTACCCAGTTTACTGCAGACGGATGCTATCATCAATCAAGACTGAAAGGAATTCCTTCTTCTCATTCCATTTGCTTAAAAGCAAAAAATAAGAGAAACAAAGATTCTATTGAAGAGCGTCCAGGATATGCAGAATGAATATTTTAATTGAACGTTTCCATGCAAAAACTTCCATTGAAGGTTTTTAAGCATCCAACTCGTGACCACAGAATGCTCACTGCAGTCGCCTTTAGAGGAAAAATATACAACGAACCGTTTACTAAAGCAAGTTATTGTCACAAGTAATATGTTGGCCAACATTGACTCTGGCATTGTAGTTGCGAACTCGTATCCATTTATCTTAGACGTGTTTAAAGTAAACTTTAAACCCCTATTGTAAAATCTCCTTCACAACCAGCTTCCACTGTTTTATTAAAAACATTTCGGTTTCTTTTTTTTGGCAAGGACAGTTAGTCAGCCAGTCCTGTGTGAGAAACCGACAGACAGTTTACCAGGGGAGACTTTAATTTAAACTAAACGTGCTAAATCAACAACGGCAAATGGCAATGAAAACAATATTTTCCACACACAAACAACAACAACAAAAAAATAAAAATTCTTTTATGCCACATTTCGTGGCAACATGATGAAAAAAAAACAAAAAAAAATGAAATGAAAAAAATATTTTTCAAATGAAAGCAAAAAAACAGAGAAAAGAAAGAAAGAAATGCCATCATAAGTAAAATACAGCGGCATTTGTATTCAGATTACAAATCACGAGAATGTAAAATAATGCTGGCGATGGTGGGGGTGGTGGCGTACCCCAAATTGCTAAAAAAAAAAAAAAAAAAAAAAAAAAAAAAAAAAAAAGGGAAGAACGTTGCCATGGAAAATTATTCCTTTAAGGTATTACAACGTCTTTGTGTCAGAATTTGTGCCACGCTTATTATCAAGGATTCCAGTCAAATATTTTAGCGCTTTATGGGCATCTGAAATTAAAATTTTTTTCAAGTTGAATCATGTTCTGGTATCCTTAGATAGGCAATAACATTTTGCTAACACCACGATTTAAGTGACAATTCCCTACAACATTGAGATACTTTTGAAACATTATCCTGTAAACTATGAATTATCATCCAAATGATTCGGTTATACGCCTTAAACAGCAATCTTTCGTTCATAAAACATCCTCTTCCTTACAATATTACGACTTTTCTTCTTCGTTTACCGCCTTCGTTAAGAGCTTCTATCAACAACAACATCCTCTACGACCATATCCTTAAACAGCTCATCTCTAACTGTTTTGCAATCGTTCAAAATGTTTAAGGTTTTCTCTAAAAATCTCTTTAAACTGTTGCATGCCACACACAGCATGAATTCACCACCTTATAGCAGCCCCAGTAACCTGTTGGAAACATGCTGTAAAGCAACATGTTTGATTTCCACAGCAAACTTGCAACAACGACCATTGGAAAAATGGTTGTGTTTTGTTTGATTTGGGAAAAAGTTGCATGTAATTTGAAGAGACACTGAAAGAAATTTTGTTATTATCCACTCATAGATTCATTTTCAACACGATTCTAGTGCCATACATGCAGTGGGGTTGTAGAAAGACGACTTAGGTTTCAAACACATTCTCTCGAATGATAGCAAATTAGGAGGATAGAAGCTGATAATACCAACGGAAACCAATTCTATGATATTTTTGATATTTTTTGCCCGCACTGCTCGCTTGTGGAATGATCTTCCTGCGGAAGTTTTTCCCGTCAGTTATGATATTGGTAAGTTTAAATCAAATGTCCACAAACACTACTCCCTCTTTCCACCTTCCTATAACCTATTTTACTAAACCTGCACAATGCACTGCATGAGTAGGGGCCATCCCCCGAGTGCTGGTTTTACCTAAAAAAAATGATATGCTGTATGCTTCTTTAGTTTGGGAAAGATGTTGCAGCCAAGAGGCGCAAGTTTTCAATCTTTAAAAGCTATTGCTTAACTATGGGTGGTAGATGTCTCACCATATTTTATGGCATATCATATGAAAGTGATTAATGTTACAGGACTTATCCCTATAAGTTCGTAAACAAGGGATATGTCATCCGTGGTCTTAGTAAACCCTTGCAGCTGATTATGCACTTGAGTTGATGTAATTATTTGAGCAAATTGGTCTCGGCAAAGAAGTGCATTGAAGCACTATGGAGATAAGCACTACACAAGAGGAAAGTGGTGCCATTTGCCCGTATGCCTGAATATTATGTTGGCAATCGAAGTGATGTTAGCGGGTAAGAATCTGGGACTTCCCACAACAACTGACATATACAGACGATCTCTTTAATTTGTTTGATGATGCAAATAAAAATTATCTCCCGCTTACTAATCGGTTGTGAAACAGTAACCTTTCGGAGATATTTGTGGATCCTATTAGGACCAGAGTACAACACAGGCACATAGCGAATATTCGTCACTCGAGAATGCGGAAGGAATTATGTCTCTGACTTCTCTGGAAAGTTGAGGACTAACATTCTGGATTGTGAGGAATAGAAGCATAGTGGGACTTACCACCTCAATGACTAGCGGCTTAACGGAGCTGTGGATGAGAGCAGCTTTTTAGAGTCAACGAGTATAGTTCACTCACTCACAGGTTTGTCTTATTGACAGAAATGTCGGTCGTATGAGATGTTGTGATGATTATTGAAGAGAACAAACATGCCGTTACTGGCAAGGATTTGTCGATGGTGTCAGGATTTGATTCCTTCAATCCAGTTCACTGCTTTGAATGTATCTCATACGTTGTGTGGCGGCCTTATATACTGTGAGCGCCATAAGTGAGTCAACACTTTTGTTCTTAAGTATAAAACAGTTTTGTTCTTAAGTATAAAAAAAGTTCCTTAATCATGAATTGTTGTTTTTGTTTTAACATTTTATAATTAATAAATAAGCGTTTTTATTTTTGGAAATTTATTCGATTATTCCCATTTACTTTTCTCGCTATCCTAAAAAAATGAATTATTTCAGTGGTGTTTACTCACTTTTGGCGCTTAGTGTATAACTCATTAGGAAGTCAAAAGTTTTTAATATTCTTTAAATGAACATTTAATGCTATGTTCACTGGAACCAGAATATTTTTTAAGTGTCGAAAGAAGCATCAGTTTTCAAGCCAGCGCAAGAAACTCTTCGCTCCATGTGATCTCCTTAATGTTTACATCACTTATATTGTAACTATTATGTATTGGCCGATGCCTTGAGTGTATTTTAAAGTTTCTCGGCTTCGTACAGGAATGGGCGAAGATGTTCTTAACTAATGGAAGCATATATAACGCTATTGATTCATTCGAACGTTATCGTATCATAATTTAAGTTTCACTGTTCTCTTGCTATGTACTGCAACGAACAGTACTCTAGTGAAATAAACGAACTTGCTTCCAAAAATCACATATTTTCACGTAATATGCGTCTGAAGACGCCGTAGTCTAGTAGGTAATGAGTTAGTTTTTTAGACGTAAGACCACGGTCCAAATATGGAAAAATATTTCTTCGACAACTTCCTCTCAGCAGATTTCCTGCAAAAACTGTGAGAGTAAATAAAATTGCTATGAAAAGTTTCTAAAAAAATCCATCGTTCGGAGTCGACATTAAACTGTAGGGCCCAACACTCATCCAAAAAATTAACGCATATCCATAAAAACTATTCCCTTCTTCCTTCTTGCTTTTTTCAATATTTCAAGTTCCTACATAAGGCTCTGCATTAATAGGGACCATCCCCTTATCTTCTATATATATAAAAATGATTGTTTGTTTGTATGTAATTAATAGAATCGTAAACTATGCATTTGATCATGTGTTGATCTGGCAAATACCGGACATTTTAGCATTTATGATTTTAATAGCAGTTAGCATAACTCATTCCCGTAAAAATGTAAACATTTTAATTTTGGCAAATTTTTAAAAATGCTGTTGGGTTCAATTGGATTGGGTACATTGTGAGATTCTTATAACTTTAACACATTTTTCATCTCGTTCCCGTGTCATCATAACTCCAAAACGGCAAGTAAGTTGGTCGACCTACACCCCGAACACGGAACAAAAGACCATTACGAGCCTCAGAATCGGACGTGCAAGTAGTATTGAGACTGGAATGTCTTCGATTACATGCCGCTGAGACCCGTTGGCATGTATCACTTGAACAACGAGAAATGAGATTAGAAACTGATCGAATGCGTACTACCAAAGAAAATAAAGTATAAAGAATGTGCATTTTAACATATTTTGGAATATTTTTCAAAAATATTTCATGACGCGGGGAGAAAGATATAAGGGAAGGTTACAGAAACCAAGAGCGTAATAATGCGTTGTTCTCATCGTGCGTTTTTGTTGTTTGACCACTTTTTATTTATTTTTCTAGTGTTAAAAACCAATGTCCCTCAGGGGAAGAACATCTTCGGCTTTTTACACACATAGTACACGAACAGAAAGAATGTTCGTTCTTGTCAGTTTTTAAAAAAGAAGGTTCATGTCACTTTTTTCGGACTTCAATGACACACCCAAAGAAATATCACAGTAGTATTCACTAATATCAATGGGAAATGATTTCGATTTTTGGAAGAATACTTGCCAAGTTAAATACGGTGTGTTAGTGGCTTAGTGCAGTACAATTTTTTTATATTTTCCGATCACATATACATATTATTGGGTTAATAAGTAGACTTGAAATTATTACTAACAATTTTCCTCTAGGTTAACACATGCCTATGGTTATGAATTAGCGAGTGAGAGAGAGAAAATAAGTTGAGAGAATTTATTTATTTACAGCCATAGAAAAGTGTTAGTAATATACTCTATTTTTATTTTCATTTCATCAACATACATATGTAAAGCTGTCTATCTTTGGCTTGATAATTTTAGATAAATAAAAATAAAATAAAACATCGATTTTATTATTAAAAGAACATAAAGCTATCCATCTTTGGCTTAAAAATTAGGCCATGTTTTTTAGATAAATAAAAAGAATAAAAAACCATTTTTATTAAAAGAAAAAATACTAGCATTCCAAAGCATTTAAAAAAATATACTATGGCACAAAATAAAATACGCCCACCTAATGACATAAAACATTTTTAACACAAAATATTCTTCGAGTGTTATTCTGAAATAGATTGATAAAACATCCGCAGCACATGTATTCTTGTCGCAGTCTGAGCGACAACTAAATCAAAAAACACAGGAATACATACACATGCACATACGTACGATGAGAGCAACACATAGTTACGCTCTTTGTTTGTGTTCATTTTCCTTCTGTCTTCCTCCCTCTCATGAAGAAATGATTTTTAAAAATATTTTGGTGAGAGCGGGTCGTAATGTTACTTTTACATGATGCGTATTCTTTATATCCATATTCTTTGGTACTACTCACGCCCGTTCATCTGAATCATCTGGACAACGGGAAAAAAAATCAATAAAATGATCCAAAATTAAGTTGATATTTGTGTAATGTCTTTCCTTTAAATTTATTTTACAGCTAATTTTGTTATAAAAAGTTGCAATACATCATGTAATTTTGATTCCTATAACATCTATGAAGGCTTTATGAAATTTTATTCTGATTACTTCCATTACTTTGATCTTAGCTCAGTTAGTTTAACTATTTTACCATTTCCGCTTACAATTATTCTCATTACCAAGAAGAATCATCTTTTAAACATTTGTTTGTTATTTTTTCCTTAGAAATTTAACAACGTTTTTGAACTTTAAGCAGCGCTTAATAATAATGTCCCAGTAATAAATAATAATCTGTGTGGCAAGCAATTGCCGCAAGTTACAACATTTTTATCCCAGACACATTCTTACAAAAGAAAATAACGAGAAAAAATTTTTTTCAAACTTTAAAAATATTTCATGGACTTCCTTTTGTCTGCTTATCTCTCTTAAAAGAAGAATAACGAACGAGCGACACGACACTTTTTCAAACAATTATCAAACGCTGTACAGTCAACTGTAAGGTTTTCTTTTATTTTCTTTCATTGTATTGGTGCCTATATATGTGTAAGTATGTGTGTATGACAAAAAAAAAATCATTATCACTTCCAATCCCCGGAAATTTAATAAAAAGCTTAACAAAGCAGTTTACAAAACGGCCTGGCCTGGCCTCCCAGGCTTCACATGGCTAACGATAATGTCTCTGTGCTTACGAAAGTTACAAACAACGTTTGCAGCAGCAACAGGCATTGTTGCATGGACAACATTGACTATCACTTGACACTTAATTCCAGTGTACCCCCGCAATGTGGTTGGATGGATCAATAAAACCAATACCTTGTCAGAGAAAAGCAACATCAAACATGTTGTGTTGTTGTCACAATGCTGAGCATTGACTGACCTGACTGACTTTGTTTTAAAATTGCTTTGCTTTTATTATCTTGAATGTCTGGGAGTCTGGGAATTGTTTGTTGGTTTTATCTGAGAATGTATTGTGTTGTTGCAACATAAAGCATGTTGCAAGCACTTTCAAAATTGATAATAAACTTAAGTGCTGCTACAATATTTTCTTTTCATTTCGTCTTCCATGGGACTTGGTGTCCGTTTTTTTTTCTTTTGCTCGCTCTTCTGCTGTTTATTGTGTAGCTTTACTTAACAACAACAACAACAACTCATACATACATACGTTAAGGCCTTAAACAACTTATGGCCAGAATACAAGACAATACAATAGCCAATCGGCTTAAACCAGCCAGACAGCCAGTTAACCAAACAATAACACAAGGAAGAGGCGGCAGGAGGGTTATAAAAGAATGAAGCTGAAGAAAATGTTGAAGTTGTTTAAGAGATAACCAAGTAGTAGTTGTTGTTGTTGTTGTGCTAGTGGCAGTGGCAGTGTTTAGGAAAATATGTGTCAAACTCCTGCTGGTAGGGAGACATTTATATGGGTGTCTAAGAGATAAATGGTTTTGAAGAATGATATGAAATGATTGACAGATATTATGCGTAAAGAAGACCATGATTAAGTAACTGCATAGCTTAACACTATAAAGACAGCTGGGAAATCCGTAGATGATCTTGGACCATTACAACCCTTTAGTCAGGCTTACGACCTAGCTTCACACACCACTTCAGTTGTGTGCTTTAATTTTATACATGAGTGTTGGGACCTACAGTTTTAAGTCGACTCCAAACAACAGATTTTTGAGAAAGTTTTTCATGGCAATTTTCCACTTTCTCTCAGAGTTTTTGCTAGCATTGGCAATTCTAGTGTAATAAACTCCAAGACGGTGTACAACTGTCGCAGATATCTCAATGAGATGGCGAACCTTTATGATGTTTGTATCACATGGGTACCGGGACATAGAGATATCCCCGGCAACTGCAGAGCGGATGAACTGGCCAGAAGTGGCACGACCATCGAACTCTCTGATGAATTCTCTACATTGGAGATCCCTTTGGATACCTGCAGGCTTATAATTGACAATGCAATCGTGGACCTTGTCGTGGACAGTAGGTGGACAGCTTCGGATAAGGGCAGAACAGCGCAAAAGATCTGGCCGAGGCTGGATAGGAGGCGCACGGCGACTCTGCTTAAACTCCAAAGAAGCAGGCTGAGCGCTGTTATTGGGGTTATTACGGGGCATTGCATTATAGGAGCGCATGCGAGACGTATTGGTCTTGGACATCTCGCGAATGATTTCTGCAGAAGCTGTGGAGATGAGGAGGAGGATGAAACTATTCTTCATTTACTGTGCACATGCCCGGCACTTGGTCAGAGGAGAAAGAGACACTAAGGTGACTACTACATGGAGGACCTAGATGAACTGCCATGCATGGACATTGGCAGTCTGAGTCGCTTCATCGGAAGCTCAGAGTGGTTCCTGGAATAGGGGAGAATGTGAAACTGTGGTATCACAATGGGCTCATGACTCCATCGAGGGGACAGCCACTTCTACCTACCTACCAGAATTTTTGCTTGAAATCTGCTGAGAGAGGAAAGTCACTGAAAAATATTTTCTTTCATATTTTCGTTTTGATGACTGACCTGGGGTTTGAACCGAGGCCTTATGTCTAATAAACCAACACACTACCTACTAGACTACGGCGACATCCTCTAGAGTCGTTTGGAATACCGAGTTTTTACTCAGGCATAATGCTGTCTCAGTCTTTACATGTGGATTTGAAAACTAATGCTGTTAACTTCTCTGAATAGCAACGAATTTAAGAGTCTAGAATTAATTTAAGAACTAGAATTCTACCGCCAAATAGAAATACTGGTCGCAAAATGGTACGATGTATTGAAGATTGTATCGCAGTATTTAAAGCTTAAAACTCTTTCAACGAAAGGTCAAAGTTCATAGGCACTTACATACATACATTCATACATACGTACATACAATCATACATACGTACATACATTCATACATTCATACATTCGTACATACATTCATACATACGTACATACATTCATACATACGTACATACATACGTACATACATTCATACATACGTACATACATTCATACAATCATACATACGTACATACATACGTACATACTTACATACATTCATACATACGTACATACATTCGTACATACATTCATACATACATTCATACATACGTACATACATTCATACATACATACATACGTACATACATTCATACATACGTACATACATTCATACATACAGATATACTTTCGCCATCTCGAGTTTCCAGGACGAACTGCAGCTATAAAGGCGAAGGAACGAAGGACTTCCATGCACAAATGGCAGTCACGATGGGAGAACGGTTTAAAGGGAAGATGGACATTTCACCTTGTCCCTGATGTAACCCTTTGGATGGAGAACGAACATTGCGAGCTAAACTACTACGTGACCCAGTCCTAACTGGTCATGGGTGCTTCAGGAAATACCTGCACAGATTTGGACATGATACCTCCCCTTTATGCCCAAACTGTGTAGATGAGGAAGAAAACGCGGAGCATATTCTAACATGCTGCCCCAGATTTTGATGGCCCGGGAAAACGAGTTTCGAACCAACTCGGCTTATGGAAGAGCTGTTGAATTGTAGGATTCTATGGAGTCAATATAGTCAGAGAATGGCTGAAGTTATGATAGTACTCCGAAGACTGGAGGAAAGGAGGCGAAATTTAAATTGATGTGATAAAGCTTTCAAGCTAACCAACCTTCCGCAAAGTAATACCTTACGGCAGTCCCGCGGGGGGAGAGTGGTTGAAGTGTGTAGGGGGTGGGTTTAGTACGTAGGCACCAGTGATGGTGAATCGTGCACTCTTTTGTTGGAACAAAAGTGTCTTTCGAAGATTCCCACCACCGGCTCAAGACAAAAAAAAACAGTCAAACATACATAACATAAGTGGTCATTACAATCCTTCAGTCAGGATTACAACCCAACTTCTCACACCACTTACATATGTTGTGTGTGCTTTAATTTTATACATGAGTGGCGGGACCTACAGTTTAAAGTCGTTTCCGTTTTTCCATGGCAATTCTTATTTACACTCAGAGTTTTTGCCAGCAATCTACTGAGAGGCAATCACCAAAGAAATATTTCTTCATTCGTCCGAATTTTCCTTTCCCTAATGGGTTAATTTCTAATATTTTATGGCCTTAATAATTATGTAACCATTTTTGTTGCATCTTTCTTTTACTTCTCATCTTTTCTTTTTTTGCCTTCCTTGTTTTTTTCTCTTTTTCTCGGTGTAACCAATTGATAAGCGCGTTTGCAATATGGGTACGTACGCATTTGTTAAATACATACATATTCCATTCAGATTGTGGCATCTTCTGTTCACATGTGGCACAATTCAAATTCATTGCGTGTAGTTTTCTTTCGTAAGTTGGGAATTTTCTCAAGATTTCTTAAGCAGTCACGGGCAAAGCAAAGAGCGCAGAGCTTCAAGAGTTTGTCTACAACACAATTAATAACGTCATGTAATGCTTCGCCAGTGACAGTAGATGAAGAACCGGTAAGAGAAAGACCGAAGAAGAAGATGAGGAGGAAATAAACCCAGGTATTCTATACCAATACCATTGAAAACGCTTACAGCATGACAATATCAAAATGAATACGTACTCATACGTTGCATGTACTCGTATACACTGTGAAGACTGTGTGTGTGATGCCTCAAGTACTCTTAGGAATTACAAGAGATTCGTTTAGATTTTCGTCTTCTTGTAAATGTGAGTTGCATAGGAAAAATTGTAAAATGGTTTGTAATTGACATAAAAGTGGTCATCAGTGTTTGTTCTTAAAGAGCCCATAATAATGGAATGATAAAATAAATGTCAGCCATTCAGTCCGTCAGTCAGTCAGTCAGTGAGTCACTGACTACTCTGTCACTCAGCTTAAGAATAATAATGACAGCATTTGGCTTGCAACAATTTTCTTGTAGCATTTAAAATATTTTGTTGTTGCATGTCACTCATACCATTCCTCAAGCTTTCCTCTCCTCAACGGACAGTCAGCCAGCTAGCCAGCCAGTCGGTGCTCTAAAGCGTTGCAATTTGATTTGTACGAGCCATTCAAGTTATAACTGCCCTTGACGTTGACGTGTGATGTGTTGATTAATGTGATGATGAGTTAATTTTAAACTTAAACTGTGTGGCTGTGGTTCTCATTAAAAAAAAAAAAGAAAGAACAACCGAAGGAAGGAAATCAAAATAAATCTGCATTGGATTGGTTGAAGCGAATCTAATTTAACAAATGTGGCAAGTGTGGCATGATGTTGGTATTTTCCTTTCAATTTTTTTTTCAATTTTTTTACTCATGGGATTATAAAGGTCATGGCGGTTTGCAAATAAATGTAAACGTTTAGATAATTGAACACTTTTAATATGAGTGTAGGTGCAGAGTGTTTTATTTAATGGGAAATATTAAAATTTTTTGAGGTTAGGTCACATATGAGGTTCGTCAACGAACAGTTTGTCTTCTTTACAGTGGTCTGCCTCAATTCAGTTTCAATTTGGCCAACATTTATTACCACTTTTTTAATCACGGGTGCATTTAGTTTTAAAAACTGAAACAAGTCCGGTGGCAAAGTTCTAGTCAAAAAGTACTAAATGCTCTGCTTCTTACATAACTCAGAACTTTTCTGGACGATACCCTATGTCAACTGAACAAATCTGGAAACACAGCTTTGTAACTTTGTATACGAATCTAGAAGTTGACAATCAGCCAAACTTCAATATTCACATGAACTTAAAGTCACCGATAATGATATTGCAGACGGTCTATTGTACATGGTTTTATTCGAAATGTGAAGCATCTTTCGCCCATTAAAATCAATCCGCTATCCTCCTTCCAGAACCTCCTATTAAGTATTACAGCAGGACCTTCTTTACCATAATCGTTTTCAATACCATTGTATCTGCCAGCCATTTTTCGGTGAATCTGCATCAATTGAAGGTTACGTGTTTTGAGGTTTCAAGCTCTCGCTGATAGTTTTACGCACGGCCTTCTTCTGTCTTAAATCGGAAATGTTGTCGGCGCAGATATTGTCGGTGCAGATATTGTCGGAAGACGCCATTACCGAACAGGATACTTCTTCTGGCAACTCTTAAGAAAGAGTTAGAAAATTGACATGACATGACATTAATACATAAACTCTATATATCTACACAGAAAACAATGTCAACGAAAGACGGCAACCCTATCATTCTAGAAGTTGCTACAACAAAACAACCTGCTTTCCTGGATGAAACTTATTAATGCAAGTGAATCAAGGAAAAAACTGAAACTGAAAAAGTCGAAGATACTCCTTGAATGCCTTGGTTTCCTCAAAATACCTAAAAGAATCGGTTATACAAGATATTCAGCCGATAATTGCTGAACTTGGGCAACCGAGTAAAACGAGTTGTGTTATGAAACCACATTCACCAGTAACAGCGTGCTTCCGTGAATTATGTTTAATGGTGCACCCCGTACTACACCTACGGCGAAGTTTGAAACAATGTTATGTCTCTTGTGACTTTCTGATAGCCAGGCGGCTATCACGGCTCTGAGTTTTAATGTGATGAACTCCAAGACGGTGTACGGCTGTCGCAGATATCTCGTCGAGATAGCGGAACGTTATGATGTCCATATCGTATGGGTACCGGGGCACATTGGTATTCCGGGTAACTGCAAAGCTGATGAACTTGTGCCTATCTTGATGCTTTCATCAGTTATTGGCTTACAGGTATCGTTCAGAGGGAAGTGTTCTAATCGGAACGTAGTCCTACGTAGGCCACAGTCAGTGCTAGGCTAGACAACATTTGGGGGCAAAACCTTTCACTTTTCAGCCGCTCTAAAATTCAAAATGCTGCGTGTTTAAACAATTCAAAAGTGCTGTCAAGCAACTATGCTTTAAGCATTCATTTGAAATCTTTTTGAAAATCTTTTTAAACTTCTTTTGGAAATGTGTTTAAAAATCATCCTACACACTACTTATGGTTGAAAATCATAATTTTTATTGCAAATTATTTCTTCCCTTAAATTCCAGAAAAAAAATTTATTTTTATTTCACAAACACATCCTTAACTACGATAAGATATGTGAATAGAGATGTAGATGATGATGATGACAATTTTTCCTTTTAAAAATATATTTTCAAATACAGTCGTCGTAAATATTTTCAAGACAACAATTTTCCTAAGATTTTAAAGTCATTTCAAGCTTGCAAGTAAGTAAACTTTTTACACCCACTGTTTAGCTATATTTGTGTGCTTAAGAGTTACTAAAACACACATGTTGATAGGAAGAGAGTGAATATATTTTATGGATCCACATTACCACATGACGACGACGACATTTCACTTTTCATTTCATTTTTATTTTCGTTTTTTTTTTTTGTTTTTGTTGTAAATACGAGTAAATGCGAGAGCTTGTAAGACTTTTTAAATGAATTTTTTATTCATTTTACGTGCCACACATACCTTCCACGCCAGCTGACATATGGCATGTGGCAAAGGTAAAGTCAAATAATGGCTGAAATGCATGAATAATGAAATGAATTTGAAAAGTATTTCAATTGAAACAAAATATGATACCAAGTTGTGTTGTAATATATTGTGTTAGAAAGCCTTTTAAACAAGTAAAGTTTGATTAAAATTATGCAAGCGCTGCCTAATACTCGGAGTTTTTATGGCACTCAAGGCTCAACGTGACAACTGTCTGCCTGGATTGCTTGCTTAAATAAACTAAGATTCCCTGGCGATTTAAAATTGTCATCCAACCTGCCGAAGGAAATGATAAGAGGCATAACTACTCCGAAATTTCACATAAGGTCGAGCATGAAATTTGTCTCTCGAAAACTGCCAAGGCCGCAGTTCGTAACGCGACTCAACATGACAATTATTTGCCTGGATTGCTTGCGGAAATAAACTAAGATTCCCTGACGATTTAAAATTATCATCAAGCATGCAGTAGCAAATGATGAGAGGCAGAACTGCTCCGAAAAGCATGAAGAACATCGGCATCGGCATAATCGTGCATGAAGCACGAAAAGACCCAAGGACGCTGTTCATAAGTTTGAATAAAATTATATGAGCGCTGCGTTATACTCGGCGTTTTGATGGCTGTGGGCGACTCAAATTGATAATTGTTTGCCAAGACTGTTTGCGGAAATGAACTAAGGTTCCCTAGAAATTTAAAATTATCATCAAGCATGCAGTAGCCAAAGATTAGAGGCAGAAATACTCCGAAGAACGTCGCCATCTAATACAAGATCGTGCATGAAGCTCAAAAATACCCAAGACCACAGTTCGTAACTCTCTATAGGTAGGTAGGTTTGAGGAGATTTAAAGCTGTAATACAAGTGTAAAAAATATGGCCATAGGACTCACTGAGTTCGTCTCAAACAGGAAGCGAAGGAAGGAAGGTAGGGAGTCGACATTCAGATTGCTGACGTTAATTTTGAATTTACGGTAACAGAAAGGCGTGCTCCTCCTCCTACTTTCACTCTCTCTACCTTCCTTCATTCATTTCTTGTTTGAGACGAACTCAGTTAGCCCTAACGATCCTATTGCTGACATTAATTTTGAGTTTACATTAAGAGAAGGGCGGCCCTCAATCATTGTGAGCTGATAATAGCTTCCCCTCTTACTTTCACTCTCTCTACGTTCTTAAATTCGTTTCTTGTTTGAGACGAACTCAGTGAGTTCTAACGTCAGCATCAGGATCTGAATATCGACTTCCATCAGATCCTATTGCTGACATTAATTTTGAGGTTACGTCAACAGAAGGGCGGGCCTCAATCATTGACTCCTTCATTCGTTTCTTGTTTGAAACGAAACTTTCAAAGAAAGCCTAGTGATTCAATTATATTCCATCAAAAGCCAGCTAGACTCAGCGGATATATGCAACCCTTGAGGACAGGATAGTTTTTTAAAATATTTTTAGGTTATGTGAACATGGAAGTTTTACAATAAAATTAATGCCTACACCCAATATTACATACATAATTGGTCTTTACTACCCTTTAGTCAGGATTACGACCTAGTTTCTCACGCCACTTATGTTATGTTCGTTAATTTTTATACATGAGTGGCGGAGACCTACAGTTTAAAGTCGTTTTCTGGCGACAAATTCTTGAGAAACTTTTTCATGGCAGGTTTATTTACTCTTAGAGTTTTTGCCGGAAATCTGCTGAGAAGTTGCCGAAGAAATATTTTTTTTTTCATATTTCGTTCAGTTGTAGATGCCTGACCTGAAGCCTCACGTCTAATAGGAGACCACGGCGATTTCCAACCAATATTTTGTATCAAAAAAAAAATAAAAAATCCAAAGAATACTATTTAACAAGACAATACATGTACTTTAGTGAAGTAATGGTTCCAATAAAACTGCTCTTCTATTTAAGCCACTGGGCTAAGAAAACCATTCTATTGACAGTAAGTAAGGGTGGCCAGTTGTTTTAAATTCCAAATTAACTATTCAAGTAAAAGAAAAGATTTTGTGGCCTTTTTTTGTTTTTTGTTTACAATTCTCTGATAATTTTCATAAGCCTGTCTGTCTGCCTATCTCCTGTATTGCAAGTCACCACAATAACGCCTCTATGTCGCACACCTTCTGGTTATTTTACGATTTATGATGTTGACTTGATTGAAAATTCATGGTTTTGCCTTACCTCAGCTCACCACCTCACAAGCACTCATAAAGTTGTGTGGCAGGCAGCTAAGCAAGCAATAGTGGTGGCTGGTAACCAGTCTGTCTGCCATGGCCTTAAACTCAAGGAAATGCCATCAGTAAACTAAACGCTAAACAAATAGAAATAAAATGTTTAGAATAGAAATTGTCTTGCAATTCCAATTGCAGCATGATTAAGCAATAAATTATGACAAGATTTTGTTTTTATTATGACTCCATGGAGTGGAGAGTTTCTTTTTCCTCTTCTGTTGGCTTACAATGTGTTGGCAACTTTATGTTGGTAATGCTGGAATTAAAAGCAATTTTTTTTCTCTTCGTTTGCTTTTTTTTCTGTATTTGCCTAAGAGTTAGAAATTTATGCAGGAAAGAAGACAAGAGCATTAAATCATTATCCAAATAGTAGGAAAAGGCTTCTTTAAACTAACGGTAAAAAGAAGAAAAAAATCTAAATGAGACAATAAATTAAAAGGCTCCTCTCTCAATGAGGAATTAAATTTAAAGTGACTGTCAAAATCAAATATGCTAAGAAGGTGTATGTTATCCATGAGCCATAGGCACCCACAGTTTAAAGTTGATTTCGAGCGTTAGATTTTTGAGAAACTTTCATGGCAATTTCATTTATTCTCAGAAGACAGCCGAGAGGAAGTTCCAGGAAGAACTTTTTTCTGTTTGGTTTTGTTCAAGTCGTGCTTTGAACCACGGCCTTACGTCAAATGAGCCAACACACTTCTTACTAGATTACGGTGACTTACCGTCGACCACTTCTCAATATCTCATCTTATATAAATTCCACACATACATGCATAATTGGTCATTCAACTCTTCGGTCAGGATTACCACACAGCTTCTCACACCACTTGTGTATTAATTTTATCCATAAGTGGTGGGACCTAAAATGTGATGTCGACCCCGATCAACAGATATTTTTGAGAAATTTTTTATGGCAATTTGATTTATTCTCAGAAGGCTGCTGAGAGGAAGTCAGCGAAGATAAATTTTTTTTCTGTTTCGTTTCGTTTAAGCTGTGCTTTGAACCACAGCCTCTCGTCAAATGAGCCAACACACTGCCTACTAGTTTACGGCCACTTACCGTGTACGTTTTTTAATATCCCCCATCGTATGCCCTTAAGCATAGCTTTCTCAAAGATTTTCAACATGAATGACGCTCACGTGAGGCACTTTGATTTGCAGGATTTTGGACGAGCACGACCCTGTCGTTAAGCATTTTATTTGTGGAGTCTTTTTGAAGTCAAAATTTTTCTAATTACTTACTTGCTTACTTACTGAGGATGTTGTACAATGGGTCAATTCGATCTCCGGGTACTGTACTTGTCTTAATTGACAAGTACACGTCCGTTAACCTAACCTAACCTACTTACTTACTTACTTAACTGGCCATTAAAAACCCAATGAACGCATTTCGGCCTGTCTAAACACGTCCTTCCAGGCGCCTCTGTGCTTACGCCAGTTGGTCACAGCAATCGATGACAGGGCTTCCTCGATCTGGTTCTTCCAACGCAAACAAAGTCGTCTCCTTCACCGACATCCGCATCAAATACCCATCTCGCGGAGCATCTTCCTCCATTCGAATGACATGGCAGAGCCAGCGCAGCCGCTTGATGTTAATACCCTGGAGAGCTCATACATAACACACATAATTGGTCATTACAATCCTTTAGTCAGGACGTAGTTTCTCACACCATTTCTGTTGGGTGTTTAATTTTATACATGAGTAGCGGGACCTGCAATATACTCCGAGTGACAGATTTTTGAGAAACTTTTCATGGCGAATATGAAGTAGCCGTGGTCTAGTAGGTACTGTGTTGGCTTATTAGACGAAAAGCCAGGGTTCGAGCACCAGGCCAGACATCAAAATAAAATACAAAAAGTATTTCTTCGGCGACTTCCCCTCAGCAGATTTCTGGCAAAAGCTCTGAGAGTCAAATAAAATTGCCATGAAAAGTTTCTCAAAAATCTGTCGTTCGGAGTCGACTTTAAACTGTTGGTCCCGCCGCTCATGTATAAAATTAACACACAACATAAGTGGTGTGAGAAACTAGGACGTTGTACAATGGGTCAATTCGACCTCCGGGTACTGTACTTGTCTTAATTTACATGTACACGTCCTCTAACCTAACCTTCATGGCAATTCTTATTTACTCTCAGAGTTTTTGCCCGAAATTTGCTGAGAGCAAGTCGCCGAAGAAATATTTTTTCATATTTCGTTCAGTTGGAGATGCCTGACCTGCGGTTTAAACCGACACCTCACGTCTAATAAGCCAACACACTACCTACTAGGTCACGGCGACTTCATACAGCTGTTTGATTGTTATCGCCAACTCGCTCTCAGACCAAAGATCTTCCGTTTTTTTACGATTTTTCTCTCGAATACTCTCAAGGCTGCTACATCAGTGCATGGACAATATATGCCTCTGCGCCATAGAGACCAGAGTAACAACTGTTGGCAAGAGTGATCTTGCGCTTGATCTCCCGACTGACATCATTTTTGGTGGTAACGGCGGAGCCAAGATAAATAAATTCCTTGACTACATGGAAAGTATAGTTATCGGTCGTAATCTGAGATCCAATAAGCTGCATGTTCCTATTTGTAGATAACATACACAGTGGTGGCCTTATAATTAGAAACGACTTAGCAACATGTATCTTTATTAATTTGTTTTACAGTTTTCACTGTGTACCTGGGATCAAAGGCTTTGCTTGGAGGACGTCTTACATACATTTTTCCATCAGATTGGAACAAATTAAACTTAGATTCGTCACTTCAGAGAACTCTGTTGCAGAAACTTAGTTTCTAATTATAAGGCCACCACTGCACATACTTTGTTTTGCCCTCATTTTTCTAATTGGAAGCTAAAAATGTCAACAGGCTTGTTATTACTCGCTTTATAAGCCACAGTTTCTTAATCGTTATTCCGTTTAGCTCATAATTACTCAATCACGGTTAAAATTATTGTTAATTAAGCTCGGCAAACAAGCACTTGTAAAAAGATTTTCACAGAGAAACCGAAAAAAACAAAACGAAACGATTAAAATGGTTCTAAGCTGAGCAAATAAACTGCCACTCACTTAAGGCCGCCTACAAAACAATGGAAAACAATCACGTGCAGTAGAGTTGCTGCCAACGTATACTACACACGTGTGTGAGTATGAGGGAAAGATTTATGGCCAACAAACGTACAAATAAATATACGGTAAAAGCAATAATAGCAACAACACAAAGGACATAAACATATTAAACTCTAAGCCATAAAGTCATTTACGTTAAAAGGCCAAATCCATATAGGACGAGTATAAATGCGAGTGAAAGAACACGAGTAACAAAACAAAATGAAATTGTAGGAATAAAAATAAAAACAAATAAAGAGAGGGGTCAAGTTCGACTGGAAGGAATCCTACAGTCTATAATGGAAATTTTGTAACAATTATACTCTTGAATAACTACCAAGCAATACAAGCATAAAAAATGGTAAACAAGTAAACAAAAATACAACAACAAACACTATAAGAATAAATGTAAACAAAATACACAAACATTAATAATGAAACAACGATATTTACATTTATAAAGATTTCGAGAAGGCGAAGCCACAAACATTCGCCTTCAAGTACATTCATCAGACTGTTTACTCTGCCATATAAAAGGCAAGACAAAGCAGGCGAGTGAGTTAGTGAAGTTCAGTCAGTCTTGTGTGAAGACGCGGTGTGTTTGAAGAGAATAATTATGGTTTGAAGCTCTAAAGGGTCCGCCAAATATCTTTTTTTTCTTGAAAATGCTTTAAAAAAAACTACGGAATATTTTCTCAAATTTCTTTTCTATTTGAAAGTACAATCCTTCCGGTTAATAATGGAAAATAATTTCATTCAAATGGCTGCCTCGGCTGGCCATGCAGTAGCCTACACCAGCAAAAAAATCATCTTTTCAGATGAAGCTCATTTTGATCTTGGCCAGTATGTAAACAAGCAAAATTGTCGCATTTTGGGCACAGAAAACCCGCACGCATACATTGAAAAGCCGACGCAACCAAAACGAGTCACTGTTTGGTGCGGATTTTGGTCCCGAGGCATAATTGGGCCATTTTTCTTCGAAAATGAGCAAGGAATGGCCGTTACAGTCAATAACGATCGTTATCGGGCCATGTTGAACGAATTTTTGTTAACAAAAATTGAAGAGGAGGATATTGACAACATTTGGTTTCAACAGGACGGCGCTATGTGCCACACAGCCGAAGCTACACTCGATGTTTTGCGCCCTGTTTTTAAAGATCGCATTATCAGCCGCAGAGGTGATGTCGTTTGGCCACCTCTGAGCTGCGATTTGACACCGTTGGACTATTATTGGTGGGGTGCCGTCAAAGATAAGTGTTACGCCGACAAGTCAGAGACAATTGACGCTTTAAAGGACAATATTCGTGAAGCCATTGGTGAAATACAGCTGCACACAATCGATAATGTGTTTAAAAATTTAACCGATCGTGTAGGCTACTGCATTGCCAGCCGAGGCAGCCATTTGAATGAAATTATTTTCCATTATTAACCGGAAGGATTGTACTTTCAAATAAAAAAAGAAATTTGAGAAAATATTCGGAATTTTTTTTAAAGCATTTTAAAAAAAAAAGTTATTTGGCGGACCCTTTAGTAATTGTTATTGTTTATGCAAAGAGTGTAAACAGAGGAATAACAAACAAAGCAGTAATTGTTGTTGTTTACATCAAGTTGTGTACAGTGGCACACAGAATTGTACGTATAATAATGAATTCTAATTCAAACTAAACACAAATTTATTTTTATTTTATTTGCAATCTACGAGCTCATATTTTAAACGTTTTTAAAAGGTAAAAACATAACAATATGTCCACTACAGCATAAAGTTTTATTAGTCGATTGAATAGAAAAAAAATTCTTTACTACATAACTAGGAATAGAACTAATGGACCTTAAACGCCTTTCAAATTTGTATTACTTCTGCATAAATATTACAATACGGGGCTATTCATTAAGTCAAGTTAACAAATCTTCCAATTCTTCTTCTTTTTCCAGATGACTTGTGCAGTCATATGCTTGTAATCGTATTCGCCAATCCTTCCTACAAAATTTAATATCCCTACCAGCACATCAACTCAATAACAATAAGCGAAATAAACAACACAGGGTTCAACCCATAAAAGGCGTTTTATAATGTGCGAATATTGCCATCAGCTTAGCAACTCTTAAACGTAACGCAACCACAATCGCAATCCTTTATAAAAGAGAGGCTCACCAAATGGCAACTAATTAAGATGCGTATCAAGTTAAATACGCTTCGCGTTAGAGAACTACTTGCTTACAGTCAAGTTGGCAAAAAGAAACTGGGCTTGTAAAAAATGCACAGAAAAAAGAAGAAGGAGTCAGAATAATTTAAGACAAGTTTCGTATGTATTTGGGCAGCACTCGTGTAAATAATAAATTAGAAATGATGCTGATCAAAATGATGCTCAGGTAAGAGAAAATCTGTAAAATTTTTAAATTAATTTTTTGAAAATGAAAAATAATCAACGAATTAAAGAACTAAGAAAATTGCAGATGATTAAAGTCGAATTTATATGGTACCCTACACTTACGCTACAGTGCACATTCTGTAAAAATTTTGTGATATTTCTTTAATAAACCTCTGAAGGCAATTCACTTTCCGGTCGGTATTTTTATTTTTACGAATTAAACTCTCTATCAAACGTAGGTTTGATTATCTAAGTACCATTCTGTAATTTTTGCAACCGTTCAGTCCGGATTACAAATTATTTTCTAATTTTTCATTTCGAATAACCTGGGTGCCAATTCTGGCAGTCGTATACGAACGAATTTTTACTCGAACGTGTGAGTTTTTTTAGTTTTGGGATTCTCTTATTCGTTATCGAGTAAAGTGTATCGAAATTTCTAATGATGATATTCGATAACGTGTGTTCATTCGAATGCCACCTTGCGAGTTTTTACTCGTAAGCACTAAAGCTTTCGAATTAACGTTTTTCTGTTGTAAAGAACAATATAAAAAATGTAAGTAACAAATTTTATAATAATTTATGAATAAAATAATAATAATTGCAGTATTTGTAGGTCAAAACTTTTAAAAATTAATTAGACCCAGAAGGAAATTCATGGAAATTTCATGGTTAAGCATTCAGAATTGACAAAAAGAGTATTATACCAAATACTTCTCGGGGAAAGGCAAGAGCTAATCAGCTAGGGGAACAGTTCACAGCTAAGCTCAATGCTTCCGGCCCACCAATCAAAGATGCAAAAATGTGGCGCAAGGTAGTTTAACAAACTCTTGTTTACTTTAAAATTCTGTTGAGGGTCTAAAAAATGTCCAAACTTCTGGGTCTTCAAAAATATCAGAAGGCAGCCCAAAAGAGAATTGCGACAAAGAAAATGTTCTCCCTACAACTTCACCAAAAAATAGTATTCCAGACGTATCTTCCTGCTGTTTATCGGATTATGAAGAAGACAAAATGGAACCTACCATGTCTTCTTTTATAGAATTTGAAGATGATAATGCGGAAGAAACTTCAGCTCCAGCTAATAATAAAGTACAACCAAAATATATTATCCATGATACGAAATATTACAATTTTAATAAAACTTTTCTTCCTTGGATTAATTAAATTTCTTTTATTTTTGTAAGAAAACATATGTTTTTTGTTTACAATTTTTGCATTTTAGTCAGTGCTGTAAAACGAAATAATTAACTCGTTTCACAACACCTAAGCAACAAATCGATTCGTTTCGTATCGAGTAACATCATCAGAAAATTTCTCGCTATCGAAATTATTTTCTATTCGAACACAATTTCGATCACGACTGCGAGAATTAGACCCCTGAAATCAAGTAAAACGCACACTATTGGTTCTTCTGAACCTTTTAAATCCTCATGATAAGGTGGCATCATTCCAGCTGGCATTGAAAATGGCTAGGAATTTATACGCCTTTGGCTGACACCTATTTTCAATGCATTCCTTGGACTCACTTATATTTCTCCAAGGAGGAATGCTAAGATGTCTAGAAAAACATCACTTATTAATCCAATTGAACGTCAGACCAATTATTCTCTCTTCTTTTCTAATAAAGACACTGAAAACTGTTGAGCTTTGAAACTCGATTAGCTCATCTTGCCTGCAAGCTTCTCAACAAGTCTTCTTAAATACTCACTTAATTGATCACTACCACCTTCACTCGGGATTACAACCTAGCTATTCACGCCACCCATATGTGTTGTATGTGTTAATTGCATCTATAAGGTGTGGACCCTATCGTTTAAAGTCTACTCCGAAGGACAGATTATTGAGAAACTTTCTCATGGCAATAAGAGAAATATTTTTTTTGCGATTTGAACCACGGCGTCAGATCTATTAATCCAACGCACTATCTACTAGACACGCCTACTACTACGCTTTCGGTTGACACAATATTTTATGCACTTAAGGATTATATCCCGGCTTTCTATCTTCTCATTGAGGGCGCCTTTGACCATGTGTCATGTTCTGGTGTACAGCTCTCAATTAAGATTGCAAATTTGAAGCTCTTTGATAAAGTTAGAAGACCCATTTCTATACAGACTATGAGTTAGTTTAGAGTGATAGCCTTGATGGCAAAAGCTCACTTGAGTACCGTTGTGACGCCACAGATGAACGAAGTCTCTGTACTGACCAAATTCTCCACATCAGGGGAGAAGAAATTGGTCAGCGCAAGGCCTGCACATTCTAAAGCACTATGGGTACTTTGCGCAGTACACGCCCAAATCAAAAATGGTAGCACTTACTGCGATGCAACTTAATTCTTTGTCTTATTATACGTTATCGCCAATCCTCATATCATATCTGAGAATCCCCAAATCCTGAGAAGAATTAAATTAAATTAATTAAACTGCCGGTGTTCTTGGGGAATTAAGAAGACTGTGGAATTTTCTCCAAAGGCCTTATAATCTTAGAATATCACTACGCTTCTCCTGGTATCTGTAGTGTATTTCTAGTCGAGCTTTTCTGCAATCCCTGTTCCAGATTTGAAAATTGACGACGCCGGGAATGACGTCAATCCTGTATATTCGGTGTGATTAGAACGTTCCTGTTGAATATAAACCGCTGAAGTAAGCAGGAGATTTATACTGAATACAATTCATTGTTTTAGGGCCATTATTACAACTTGCCGTTAACTAAAGGGAGGATTTTAACGGGCATATAAATTGTTTTTCATTATTATGTGTACCCAATAAGATAGAAGTGAGCGTTAAGCTAAATGGAGGATCATCCTGCGGGAAACTTTTAAAGTTAAGTTTATGTTTGAACTTGCCATATCATATATTATTTTCAATATGGCAACTCCAAATTTAAACAAAATGAGCATGTACAACAAAAAAAACAAAGCCCATCGTTGCCACTCTGTTAAAAAAAAGAGCTTGTTTAATTGAGCAGTTTTATCGACATTGTTCCGGCACTGTCATATTTTTGAAAAAGTTAACTTTATTTTATCATTAGGTTGTAATAACGAAAAGAAGTTAAAGGTAACTTTAAAGTCGTCTTTAGCTAAAGGTATCTTTAACTAAACCCAAGTTTAACGGCAAGTTGCAAAAATGGCCATTAAAGCGGACATGAGAGCTTAATATTCCATCATGACAGCGATCGATCACATATTTAAAGAGGATTTTTGCTTCAACTAACTTACAATCGAAACCATGGATCTGTCGCTTACGATTTATGTCTGTTGAGACATGACATTCTCTCTAGAAAACGTTTCATTTCAAAACAGGAACAGGAACAGGCTTGATATGGTGTTGTGTTCCAAAAACTAGCAGTTCTTTTGACTCAGAATCCTTATGTTGCTTGTAAAATGCATTCCCAGAATGACGGTGGCAATAAATTTCAAAAAATTTTAAACGTTTTTTTTTATAGCTTTTGACCTCTTTTATGATGGTGTATCCATAATTAGCCACTAAACATTTCAATTCTTTTGTTGCCGTTTTCTTTTCTTTTTTTCCGCTCTTTCCAAGTCCATTAATATTTGTACACATATTTTGTCTAATTTTGTACACTTTTTGCCACAAAGGAATCATTATGTTTTCCTTCCATTATTTGTTGTTGTTGTTTTTTCAAATCATAAGAATATATTCTTGGCTGAACCATAAGCCCTTAATTTAATCTTTCACCAGGTAATGATTGTAATAAAATGGGGAAAAGGAAAACTAAATTGTAACTCTTTAAACATGATTCAATTTAAGACAACAACAACAACTACAGCAACAATTGCAAGAACAAAAGGAGGAAAATAAAATTGGACAACAAACGATAAAAAAATCCTATTAAAGAACCACAAGCAGAACCACAACCAAAAGAACAAAACTATCTAAGCCAGTCAGCAGTCTATGTGTGTTGACCATCTATGAGACTGCCTATCTAACCAAGTGGCTGGCTGGTCTGTCTGTCTGTCTGTCTCTCAGGTTTATCGTTTGGTCAATATGTTTTTAAAACAAATTGTATGGGAACTACATATTTACGTTAAACTATAACAACAACAATAGCAACATCATAACAATGCATCATCTTTTATTAACAATAATTATTCATTGTTAAAGCCATTGTTGCAACGGCAACGGCAACAGCAACAATAACTTCTTATACAAGTTATTTTATAATAAACAATGAAAACTTCAGATTCATTCTATCCATTGTTGTTGTTGTTGTCGTTGTCGTTGTCGTTGTTGTAATGTTTTAAGGATTATGTATTGGGCACAATACAATTTACGAGCAACCATCATTGCCATCATTTGCATTGAATTCTCCCTTTCATCACTTACATAGGCAATAGGCAATCAGTCCAGTCAGCTTGTAAGGCATCCAGTCCTTCAATCAGTCAGTCAGTCATTCAGTCAGTCAGTCCATAAATTGTTAAAAGTAATGAATTATTGAAGACTCTTCTGCTTTTTTTTTTTTGATGATTCTTGTCAAATTATGGAACATTAAGTGTTAGACAGAAATAGATAAAGAAAATTATTTTATTGTTGTTGTTGTAATTTGACGTAATAGTTGACTTAAATGCTTGTAATAAATGTTTGAACAAAAAAGGCAAAGGTTGAAGGGTGTGATCGCGGAGCTTATTACTATAAGTGCCTATCACACTTTTATTTAAGACGATAAATGAACGTCTAACATATAGAAGAGGCGCTATCCTAGCAATGGAGGCAGTTCTATACTATCAGACGTTTATTTAAGGCAATAAATGAACGTTTGACATCCAGAAGAGGCTAGGATAGCACAGAGAGGCAGGTCCATACTATCAGACGTTTATTTAAGACAATAAATGAACGTCTGGCATATAAAAGAGGTTAGAATAGCGGAGAGAGGCAGTTCTATAGATCAAACCTTACTTAAAGAAACATTGCGACCTACTATGATATCACTTGAAACAGTGCCAAAAGCCTTAACTGACAAGTCCGGTTTTGAAAATGATCAACAGCGCTTCACATTAAAACCTAACTCCCTCAGACTTTCTGATACCGAGCAGAAGTGACTGGACCCCTGACACGACCGTTCCACCCGAACTCCTGGATGTCTACACCGACGGCTCCAGACTCGATAGCGGGGTGGGCAGTGGAGTATACTCTGGGAAATTTGACCTGAACATCTCACTCCGGCTGCCAGACTACTGCAGCATGTTCCAGGCCGAGGTAATGACCATCTGCCAAGCCGCATAGTGGATCCCCGCCTATGGTGGCGCCTATGGCCTTTCCCTTTCGTCCGTATCTCGATCTTCTCCGATATCCAGGCTGCCATAAAGTCTCTATCGAACGTTTGCGGATAATTACAGGATCATCAGAGAATGTCGCTGTTGCCTCAACCTTCTCTTCTCTTTCTGGGCGCTGGGTCCCCGAACACTGTGACATTTCGGCAAACTGCAGAGCCGACGAGCTAGCCAGAGCTAGTGCACTACTTCCGGAATCCTCTTCAATTAACTTAGGAATGCCACTTACCTCATTCAAGTTCCTTTCACCCGCATCTCGATCTTTTCTGATAGCCAGGCTGCGATAAAGTCTCTGTCGAACGTTGCGGATAATTCCAGGATCGTCAGAGAATGTCGACGCTGCCTCAATCTCCTTTCTGGGCGCTTCGGCGGCACACTTGTCTGGGTTCCCGGACACTGCGACATTCCGGGAAACTGCAGGGCCGATGAGCTGGCCAGAGCTGGCGCACTACTTCCGGAATCTTCCTCAATCAACTTGGGAATGCCACTTCCTCGTTCAAACTGGCCATTGCGCGGAAATTCTCCCGGGATGCCGACCGGTCCTGGATCAATGAAGAGTCCTGGCCCATCGCTAGGCTCACGTGGCTCACAATGGATAGAAGGCGCACCAACCAGTTATTTGGACTTGGTCGTAACATTATCTCGATCACAGTGGCCACTATGTTATGGGTAAACACGCGGAAAGAATGCGGCTCCCATTTAACGACTTCTGCCGTGGATGCAGATCCGCCGAGGAGAAGGAGACTGTTATCCACTTCCTCTGTCAACGCCCATCCCTTGCGGGATGCAGATATAGATTATTTGGCTCTCAAGCCCTTGTCAGCTTGACGGAGCTATCGTCTATTGATATCAAGGATATAACCTCGTTTATCAAACATTCTGGCTGGTTTTCCAGCGTGGGGTAGTCGTGCTTTTTGAAAATGTGCAGCCCTTGCGCTGGCTCCTTGGATCGGAGGAACTTTTTCAGTACAGAGGCTGCGTTCACCTGTGACATCACAACGGGCCTCTTTGCGTTCTCAAGTGAGCTTTTTGGTAAATTAAAGCTACCACGCTAACCTAACCTAACCTAACCCTCAGAAACAGGCCTTTGTAGAATATACAGAACTATCTGACTCCGTTTGGCTATCGATAAACGATGAGCTGATGTCGAGCCAGACATTGGCAAATCCACATCCGTTCTCCACTTTTTCGCAGAAGTCATTTGCAAAGTTTCCCTTCAGCCTTATTCATTATGCAATGCCCCTTAAGAAGGGATATAAAGACAGAAATTTATCTGCGATCTAATTTAGTTGATTTCCTTCTAATATACGCCCTTTTAGTCCAGCAATAAAACAATTTTCTACCTATAATTTCTAATTAATTTCATAAATTGATTGGTATCCAGTAAAAATGTGACTGCTCTATCAAATCGATCAACTAGAAAATTACCAGGAATATCCCAGTGACCACCAGCCCATATTTGATGCATATGCCTGAACGTTGTCCTCTAAAGAGATCTGATAGCCTAGCCAGAATATGTTAGTAATTGGGGATCTTTTATTCATGATCGCCTACCTATTTACGGCCATTACCCAAGCCTAATCACTCTAGAATAGTCGACAAGGCGATAGGATACCTTACCACCATTGCAAGGGTACCATCATTATCAGTTTCCATTACAAAATTCCATGCATTAAGTTAAGAAGTTACGAATTTAGCCCCCCTGTAAAGGAAAGAAATTTGATTCTAACGATTAAATCATTTCGCAAACAAATCTACTTTCATGACCAAATCTTATACTCGTATTGTCGAAAGAATAAAAAAAAAACGTGGAATAAAGAAACGTATAGCGAAGTGTTTCGAGTCCATAGTACCCTTCGTTGCAAAATGACTTTTTTATCCAAAAGCCTGTTTTTCACATTCTTATTAATCCACCCTCGTTGCAAAAAAATTATAATTGCTTATCAATTGATAAGTGGTGACATCTATTATCTTTATTTTAACAATTGTTGTAATAAACATTTGGTTCATTGTGGTTGTTGTCTGTACTATATCAACATTTCCATTTCGAAGACATTCTGTGAAACCAATTCTACTACACAGTAGGTGGAGCTGCCATCTTTAAGTGAAGAGTCCAATTCACACATGAACATTTCCGTCAGACTGTCCATTAGATCGCTGATAAATTCTAGTCTGTGGTAGAATCTTGTTCCGTTGCCAAACTCTCCTAGTCTAAATTGAATAGGAAGCCTAATACTAAGCTATTTCAACTAATGGTTCGTAAATACGTAAATAATACATTCAGATTATGATCTATGCGCTGCAATTTATTACTTTTTCTAGATGTCCTCCAATAAGTTTTTGGGTGGACGGGCACCACAAGTCACAGATTTACGAAGTAACGTAGCCATCAAGTGGGACATAAGATTCTTTGCTAAGGAACATTTTGTTAGAAAAAAATGGCATTAAAAGTCGATTGCTTTAGCATCCAATTAGCATATCTGCAGCCTTGCGAATAGCCAAATAGTTTTATGGGAATGGTAGTGCAAATCTAATTGCAAATATGCCATAATGATCCTTGAGACAGGCTCAATTCTCTAGAAGTGCAGTGGAATCGTAAGCCACACTTTCTCTAATAGAAGTGAAATTTTCAACAGTACAGAGTAGTAATACATCCAATGTTTCAAATTTCTTTATAATCATCTGAATTCCCTGATCAGTAGTTCGATTGTGTTGACCGTAATTTCCGTTATGCTTAAAAAGTGGTTACGTTTGAGTGTTAAATGATTCATATTCGCAAATGGCAAATCTTTCACTAAATAATTTACACTTCATATGAAAGAAGACGGCCTTGCCAGAGCGATGTTTTTGATATCATACACACACATAACTGGTTATTACAAACCTTTAGTCAGGAGTACGATCTAGTTTTTCACACCACTTATGCTGTGTATATTGATTTTAAACATGAGTGGCGGTACCTACAGTTTAAAGTCGATTCCGAACGACAGATTTTTTAAGAAACCTTCCATGGCAATTTTCCACTAACTCTCAGCGTTTTTGCCACAAATCTGTTGAGAGGAAGTCGCCTAAGAAATATTTTTTCATATTTCGTTCAGTTGGTGATGCATGACCTGTTGGTGATACTAGACCACGGCGACTTGTTGACCATAATTTCCCCTAATGCTTGAAAACTGGTGACGTTTGAGTGTTAAACGATTCACATTCGAAAATGTCATGTCTTTTACTTAATAACTGACACTTCATATGAAAGATGATGGCCTTGCTAGATCGGTGATTTTGAAATTAATAAAGGGCAATTTATACGATAGGTGTTAACCAGAGATCAGCAATGAATCTCTTTTACGCTACTCAGAAGTACTCATGAAATTTTGAGAATGATTGAGTCAACAGTATTGAAATCCAACTACTCTGATTCATTCGTACTCAGTACAACATTGATTTATAAGTACAAGTTGCAATGAGTATGAGTACCAAATTGACATCAAACTCATACCATTCGAAATATGTTTGATTCATACGCCTACTCATTCAGATTCATAACTTTAGAAAAATACTTATAAGTGATTCGAGTGATTCGAATCATTCGTCAAAATTTACACTCTTAGTTGTTGTTGCATTTACAAAGAAAGAAGAAAGGCACATACAAGACAGCCAACAGAGCAAACACACAACCTTCTTGTGAGTACTGTAGTGTTCGTACGCGAATCATACTTATTTTGTGATTCGTGTATACGATGAGTCGTGGAGAGTCGAAATCAATAACATCATGCGTATTGTTAAGTATGAGTACCACGAGTATTTCAACTTTGAATATGAGTAGTATGAGTATGACATTAAAATAAGTATGAATGCGTATAAGTATCAGAAATTATAAGTATGATTCGAATCTACTCATCGTTTTGAATACTCATTGCATTCATAAGTATCAGAAATTATAAGTATGATTCGAATCTACTCATCGTTTTGAATACTCATTGCTGACCTCTGGTATTACATACATAATTGGTCATTACAACCCTTCTGTCAGGATTACGACCTAGTTTCTCACACCACTTATGTTGTGTGCGTCAATTTTTATACATGAGTGGTGGGACCTACAGTTTAAAGTCGACTCCGAACGACAAATTTTTGAGAAACTTTTCATGGCAATTTTATTTTCTCTCAGAGTTTTTGCAGGAATCTGCTGAGAGGAAGTCGCCGAAGAAATATTTTTGTATTTTATTTTGATGTCTGGCCTGGGGCTCGAACCCTGGCTTTTCGTCTAATAAGCCAACACACTACCTACTAGACCACGACGACTTCTGACCTCTGGTATTAACGTACGTAAAGTTAGAGAGAAAATTTTATGGAATTCCATTCGTATTTTAAAATCTTACAAGAGTTTTTTTCTTTTTTAATGAATGGCACTCCTAATCTAATGAAATGTAACTCTACTGGCAAATGTCCACCCATATTTTGGTTCAATTTAATGTGATTTCTTTACGTATTCAGTTTGCATGATTCAACCTGCTCTCTTCTACACAAAAACTTGATACATACGGCCACGCATTGTGCGACCGTCTAAATTCCCCTTAAATGGATAAATCGACATCACCACGGAGGTTTTTTAATTTAAATTAAAGCTTTTTAATACTTTTTAATAATAGTGCATTTTTATTTTTAATATTTGTTTTTATTGTTTTTGTTTTTTTTAATATTTAATTTAATTTAATTTAATTTTTTTTTTTGTTTGTTTTCGTTTAATGATCTTTTTTTCGAAATTTAAATAATTTTTTTTTTAATTATTTATATGAATACTATCGTTTATTTGTTTATATTTTAACTAGATAATTTATTTCCATATATATATACTTTTTTATATAATTCTATTAATAGTTTTTGTTATTAATAATATTTTAATAATAATAATGAATTAATTAATTAAATACCTTTAGTTTTTATACTTTAAAGTTTAAACTGAAAACATTAAAAATGCTAAACGGGTGCCTACTTAAAAGAAAATGTGCCTGCCTACTATTTACTTATGCAATAAAAATTTATGAAATTTATTCAAAATAAAAATAAAATAATTAAAGTTTTATATGCTCTACAAGTGTTAATTAATTAATTAATAATATACAGTAATTTTACAAAAATATGTATATTTAAAATAAAAATGTGCATTTAAATCAAAATTATTAATTAAATAAAATATTAAATAAAAAACAAAATAATTAAATTATTTTGTGCTTAATTTTTTTTTTTTTTTAAATTTGTTTTTGAACTTGTGGAAAGAAAAATAATTTATTTAATTATAAACTATAAATAAAGTGAAATAATTATTAAATAATTAACAAATTTAATGGATAGACAATAACAATTAATTAGGGGTACAACAGACTAATGATGTATCAAGGAGTTCATATGCAAATGTACGTGTAATATTCGCCAATGAACACAGCCCCCTCTACCATTCACGGTAAATTTTTCCTGCTCTGAATTTATCGATAACAGACCAGGCTAGAAGGACTAATGATGGGCAAAATAACCCAACATTTTTGCAGAAGAAATCCTCACAATATAGTGGCACTTCTACTTTACTGGAGGGTTGTTTACTAGTGTGCAAAACACAACCGTTTAACGAAACTGCACACAGTGAAGCAGAAAGCGGATTGGATTTAACGGCGCAACGTATTGCACTTTGAACATACGTGCAGGGAAATTGTAAATGACTTTGGAGATATGTCAGGACTCAGCAATGTTAGATGACAGAGCCAATTCGTACGAATTTCGTACAGCAAAGTCAGTTCGTACGGAGCGTGAATTCACCTACAGCGGGAATGACAACAGCTACATAGTATGTGACGTTGCAATATAGTAGGACACATAGAGAAACTATCATACTTTGTCAGTAAAGATGGCGCGGAAGCAAGTTGAATAAAGTTTGCCATTTTTACACTCACTTGCCAGAGTATGGGAGCCTAACCAAATCTCAATTATAATCTCCACTCTTTTGAAGATCCTACTGGCACGAAATTGGTAGTATGCTAGTTAAGCATTGCAGTAGAAAATGTTCATAAATAAGAGTCGGAGTTGTATTTCGCAAATCTTTCGGACCCCATCAAATAAGCCTCGGCCTAAATTGCATATTTTAATGCAGAGAAGTATATACTGTCGAGAAGTTGGGACGGGATAATTATATCTTCGACATTGTCAATGATTTTATTTATCTTGGGTAACAGTAGAGTTAAATTGTTGTGAGTTTGAAGATTAAATGAAATATTGTTCTTGCCGGCGGGTGCTAACATGTTCTTATATACTTAAGCCCCGGTTAGTCAAACGTCCAAAAACGAACGTACGTTTAATCTCCATACTGACAACAATTTCGCTGATAATTACGTCTAGAGAAATAAACGTTCGTTTTTGGACTTTCGGTTACGTTTGGCTAACCGGGGCTTTACTTACTCAAGTTTACAACCTAACTTTACCACTTCTGTTGTGTGTGTTAATTTCATCTGGGAGTGGCTGTACCTATAGTTTAAAAACCACTTCAAACGATTGGTTTTGAAGAAATTTTTCACTACAATTTTATTTACTCTTCGAGTTTTTGCCAGAACACTGCTGAGAGAAAGTCGCCGTAAGAAATATTTTTTTTTATACAGTAATCCTTCGATTTACGTCGCCTCGATTAACGTTGTTTCGGTTTACGTCGCCAAATTTTTTGTTCCCTCTAACTTCAATTTGCGTTGTTATTCGATTTACGTCGCCTTGTTTTGGAACCAACTGCGACGTAAATCGAGGGATTACTGTAACTTTTTTATGTTCTTTGTTAAAAACATACTATTTTGTCGTATGAACAATATGAATTTCGATTTACGTCGTTTCGATTTACGTCGTCTTTTTTTGGAACCAACTGCGACGTAAATCGGGGTATTACTGTATTTTGGAGATTGAACCACAGGCTCTTGTCTAGTAAGCCAACACACTATCTACAAGGCTACGGCGACTTCTATTATGTTTCTATTGTGTTCTCAATGGGCAATTGAGTGGCAGACACTAACGCTTTACAATTTTCCCACTCTATCCGTGCTTTTCGAGGACGCGAAAGCATGGACAGTGTTATGCATCAACACAACTGCCTATTTAAGAGAAAAGTTCTACGCAAACCTTTGATCCAATAGGGATTGGCGAAGTTTTCCTTAACCGAACCAACAATGAGCTGTATGAGCTCTTCAACAATTTGGATGTTGTTAAATGCATTCACATCCAGTGGTTACAATAACCTGGCTATGTCATGCCGTTCAGAAAGAAGAAAATGTTCAGTTGAGATGGGTATTTAATGAGGCAATCAGCAGATCTCGCCTAACTTTACAACCTGGCTTGCATGGAATTCAGAGAGTTCTGTCATCGTTTGGTGTAAGCAACTGGCGATGGAGAGCGCGAAACAAAGATGTCTTGAGAAATTGCTAGGTTAGGTTAGGTTAGCTTAGAGGACGTGTACTTGTCAATTAAGACAAGTACAGTACCCGGAGGTCGAATTAACCCATTGTACTACGTCCTAGTTTCTCACACCACTTATGTTGTACATGAGTGGTGGGACCTACAGTTTAAAGTCGACTCCGAACGACAGATTTTTGAGCAACTTTTCATGGCAGTTTTATTTACTCTCAGAGTTTTTACCAGAAATCTGCTGAGAGGAAGTCGCCGAAAAAATGCTTTTTGTATTTTGTCTTTGATGCCTGGCCTGGGGCTCGAACCCAGGCTTTTGCGTCTAATAAGCCAACACACTACCTACTAGACTACGGCGACTTCTAAGAATTGCTATGGCATACCAGAAATCAGACAAATGTGTTGTTAAAACCACTTAAGTGCTGACTCAAGCGCATCCGAAGCAGAATGTGGAAATCGTGTGCCCTTGGTTTGCAAAAAGATAACGAGAAGATTGTAGTACCTTCAGTAGAACCCCTAAGTTATGAAAAGTATAGAGTAAGTTGAGAGCTGATATAGAGAAAATCAATCGAAGTCAAAGTGAGCATGAAGAATTGAATGACGAGAGCTCAAGGTACCAACTGCTGGAGCTCGAATTAAATGACGACTAAAAAAAAATTTTTAATATTTAATTAATAATTAATTAATTAATTAATAATTATACTTATTTAATCATTAGTTATTAATCAATATTTATGGTTTATAATTAAATAAATAATTTTTTCTTTTTAATTAATTTAATTAAAATTTAATGTAAAATTGTTTGTTTTTTGTTTGACTTTGTTTTTGTACATAATTTTTGTTTTAAATTTAATTTTAAATTTAATTTTTGTTTTGTTTTTGTTAATTATTAATTATATAGTCTTAATTTTTGAAATTAGTGCGTTCCATTATAATTAATTTTTTCTTCTTCTTCTTCTTCTTAATATATTTAATTTTTTTGTTTAATTTTCTTGAAATAAAATAAAAAATTTACATAAAAACCTTAAGCAACCGTAAAGATTTTCATAAGAAACCCATATCTAAGGCGGTATACAGAGCCCTTATATCACTATGGGATGATATACGCCAAAATGGAAAATTCATAGCCTTGGCAGCCGATTCCTCTTCGGCGCCATCGCCCACCACCACATAAGTACTCTTGCGTCCGAAACGGGTAACAATGCGTTCGTAACAGGTTTCCTGACCTAAAAGAAGAATTTTTAATAGAAATTTTGATGGAAAATATAAATCGAAACCCACCTATTTTATGAGCCGAATATATATTTTCAATATTGAATATGCCGCCCAAGCCAAACAGTAGAACCTTGGCTAAGGCGGGCGCTAATTGGGTGGAGGTTACCAGAACATTAACACAATTTTCCCGTTGAGCAATCATGTTTAGACATTTGGTGGCCAAAGAAGCCCAATTATCGGTGGCCATTTCTATATCCTGACGTATCTGTAGCCAAGCATCACGCTTCGCTGGACCCAATAAGCCGCCCACACTATAATGTTGTGATAGAAGCATAACATAAAAATAAAATTTTATTATTCCCTCTCAAGAAATACTTACTTGCCCCTGTAGGTATTATAGATCTCCTTGATCTTTCTATATCGAAAAGCCAATTTGCGCATCCAATCCACTCCACCCCTGACGCCCGTAGGCAAACACAGATTAGGCGGTGCTCCTGGAGGCGCTCCAGTATGAAATCCATCGGTACTAAAGTTATATGTGCTTAAATCCTGGCCATTATCATCGGAGGAGACATCATCTATGTGGACCTGATCACATTCTTCGATTTCGTTAAAGAAAAAATGCGTATCGGCCAGATTGAAGACCATTTCCTCCATACGAAATGCTATGGTCATGAGAGCACTATGATCTTTGGTATAACGGCTGGCAAACGAGCCCGACAACAGCGTATGGAAGATGATAATCGTCTCATCCAGATCCCATATGAAAACACGTTCGGGTGGCTTGACAGCCTCACTGTTGGGCGTGTCTGATGTGGTACTGCGGGTGGGACTAGGTTGCTGATGGCGTCTACCTCTTGAACGCCCTGTTTTGCCCGTCGGTGTCGTCTTGGGCATTGAAGCCGTCGAATTGCTTGAACCCACATTCGTCTGGGCATTCATATTGTTGTTGGGTGAGATCGCTAAAGGTGAATGAGGCGAATGGGTATTGTGCAATATGGGCGTGGTTGAATGAGTATCTGTGGGACTTTCCGATAGATTCGAGGCAGCTACATGAAAACCATGACTGGCACTGGAACTAGGCGAGCTTACAGCATAGGGTGAATAATTAGCGGGATTATAATAATTGCCATACTGATCATTGTAATACGATGTGTAATCCTGTTGGGCAGCCGTGGCCGAACCAAATTGGGCGAAATTATTATAGCCATAGGTCGACGAGTACAGTTGGGAGGCTGCATTATTATTCGTGGAGGCATACGAAGAAGTTAAATAAGCGGAAGAAGGCTCTATTTTTGTGGGCACTCTGCCCGTAGCCGTTGTAAAGGGTGTGCCATAGGTTGAATAAAATGGTGGCGTATACTGTTGCATGCTGTTGTAGTAGTTGTAATAATCATGTTTCGTATCATAGGCCACGGCCGCAGCAGCGGCTGCTGCGGAAGAATTCACGGCAGCCATGGAAGAGGAACTTAAAGAGTTGGTGGGTGAATCCAAAACACCCAAACCCGTGGCCGAACAGCTGTACAGATTATTTACTGAATTTGGATTACCGTTATCCAAATGAGCACTTAAACTCGAGCCCTGTAATGAAGGATGCTCCGACGACGTTGAGCTAGATTGCAAATGTTGTTGTGTTTGCGCTAGAGCCGCAGATGACGACGACGACTGTGTTAAGCCGGGCGAACGACTCTCTGACTTTACCGAAGGCAGTTGTGTAGCAGACTGATCCGTCGTTAACCAGTGGGACATAACACTCGTTGCTAAAGCATTCGTGGTTGCAGCCGCAGAAGTTGATGACGCCGTCAGAGTGGTGGAATTGTCATTAGCTGCGGCAGCGATCGCTGAATTTGACGGGTTAGAAGAGTGCTGCTGCTGTTGCTGCTGCTGCTGCTGCTGCTGCTGTTGATATGTGGAGAAACTACTTGTGCCAGCAGTATGAGCAAATGGTGATGAGGTTTGTGTGTTAGACAAAGAGGGCAGAGTATTATTGGCTGCTGAGCCGTTGGCTGAGTTAGAAGAGGAGGAAGTTAAACTACAGCCACTAGAGTTTATTTGTTGATTAGAGGGTTGCTGCTGCTGCTGCTGCTGCTGCTGCTGCTGCTGCTGCTGCTGTTGATGGTGGTGTGTATGCTGCAGCTGTGTATGATGCTGCGTATGATGCTGATGCTGGTGTTGATGATGGTGAGGTGAGGTTTGTTGTTGTTGTTGCTGTTGTTGTTGTTGCAGCGTATGATGATACGATGATAGAGAAGCTAACGAGGTAATGGTGGGTTGTAAAGGTTGTGTCTGTGGCGGCAGAGCTAAAGGACTACATTGGCTGGCTGCCACAGCCGCTGAGCTGGCTAATGATGCTTGAGAGCCCACTAAAGGACCCTGTAAATGGGGTAAATGCGCTGTAGATTGATGTGAAATTATAGCTGATGTTTGAGCGGCCGTTTGTGAACAGAGACTGGAAATGAAAATAATTTGTAATCAGTTTTGTTTTTATAGCCCTTAAAGGAAAATAATTTTTTTTGTGTCATAAATTTTTTAAATGCCTTCAAAATTACAAAAAAAATTTCTTTAACGAGCCTATTTGGAGTCGAAGAAGAAGAGGAATAAAGAAAAGGAAATTAAAAATAAATAAAAAAATTTCTTTCACGAGTCTAAGCAACATTAAAAGTCAAGTGGCTTAACACAGACTCACTTGCTTAAATTCTTTCCAAAGGCTCTTCAATTCCACAACAAATATTTACGCAGGCCTAGGAAACCGTTAAGCAAACAGATTTTTTCCATTTTTTTCTATTTTTTTTAGATTCTGTCAAGTGTTTGGATTCCTTTTTTTGTTATAAAATTTGTTGTTTTTGTTGTTGTAGTACAAGAAACAATAATTATTTCTTCTTTTAAATTGTTTTGTGCGACAAATTTGATTTGGAATATGAAAAGGATTTCCATGTTTTTTTTAATTTTTTTTGGAAAACTCATGAACATGTGTAGAACAAATGTTTGTAAGGAGGTCCATAAAAAGGAAAAGAAAATTTTAGTTTACAAGATTCAAAGTTAAGCGTTAGTTCATGGAGAGGATACAGAATTGTAATGCCAATTTGGGGATTGACAACCAAAAATAATTGATTAAAGATTTTGAAAGAAAATGTATCGACATGTTGGCAGAGTCTACTTAAATTCGTATATCTGGTACAATAAATTGACATTAGGAGCACTGTGATATCCTTTATTCTTAATCCAAAATCAGCCTGTACTTCTAAAATACGTGATAAGGCTAACCAAAGTCATGACTACACAGCATTTTTGATCTGTAAGGTAGTAATCACTAGTCGCCGTAGTCTAGTAGGAGTGTGTTGGCTTATTAGACGTTAGGCCATGGTTCAAAACCCAGCTCAGCCACTACAACAAAACGAAATATGAAAAAAAAATTTCTTTGGCTGTCCCGCCACTCATGTACAGTGAGCGTCAAAAGTGAGTAAACACCACTGAAATAATTCATTTTCTTAGGATAGCGAGAAAAGTAAATATAGTAAATAAAAGTAAATAGTCGAATAAATTTCCAAAAATAAAAACGTTTAAAATGTTAAAACAAAAAAAAAAATTCATGATAAGGGAACTTTTTTTATACTTAAGAACATAATATAAAATTTAAAATTATGGTGGATGTTGACTCACTTATGGCGCTCACTGTATAACTTGAACACACACAACATATGTAAGTTGCTTGACTTGATTGGTCGTAATCCTGACTAAAGGGTTCTAAAGACCAACTATGTATGTGTGTAAGGTATCTTGCAAATATATACAGTAATCCCTCGATATATGTCGCAGTTGGTTCCAAAAAAAAAAAGGCGACTTAAATCGAAACGACGTAAATCGAATTTCATATTGCTAATACGACAATGTAGTATGTTTTTAACAAGGAACTTAAAAAAGTTACAGCAATCCCTCGATTTACGTCGCAGTTGGTTCCAAAAATAGGCGACGTACATAAATCGAATGACGACGCAAATTGAAGTTAGAGGGAACAAAAAATTTGACGACGTAAATCGAAACAACGTTAATCGAGGCGAAGTAAATCGAAGGATTACTGTACTTTTCCAATTCGTCAAATCTGTACTGTCTCGCAAAATCCATGGTATAGTTTCACTCTCTCTCTCTCTCTCTCTCTTTTCACATCAAGATACCGCTGGCCTATAACCTTCCCAGAACTTCCAATCGCTTAATGTGTCCTACTGATGATAGGAGTTCACAGTTTTCATCAGATTTCTTGTTCTGCCCACCTATATAGTTCGTTTAGATAGGGTAGCAGACCATTTCTGGAGGATAAGGTCGCCTTTAAGCAGAAATTAGACTCTTTGTGATACCACAAGCCAAAATACAATCCAGGAGTCAAAGTATCCCTATGGAAAACCATCTTGACTCCAAACTAAATAATAATTTTTACTTGGGGAATTTTAGTTAACTATGACAGGAAATGAAACATGAACGTAAGTGGCGTGAGAAGCTAGGTCGTAAGCCTGACTAAAGGGTTGTAATGACCAACTATGTATGTATGTAAGGTAGTGATCTTTCAAATATTTACGTTTCCGATTCGTCAAATCTAGACTACCTCCCAAAACCCGTAGTATAGTTTCTCTTTCTCTCCTATCAAGATATCGCTCGCCTATACCCTTTCCCAGAACTTCCAATTGCTCAACGTATCTTACGACCATAATAACATCCTACTAATGATGGGACTTTACATTTTTCATCTGATTTCCTGTTTGGCCCTCTTATATGCTTCGGTTAAATAGACTGGTAGACCCTCTTTGAAGGATAAGGTCGCCCACAAGCCAAAATACAACCCAGGAGTCAAAGAATCCCATCCCAAACCATCTTGACTCCAAACTAAATAATAATTTTCACTTTGGGACGTTCAGTCAACTATGTTAAGAAATGAAAGCCCAAGAATCTCTGTCCTCATGGCAAGCATTGGCAACTGACATGAATTCAATTGGGGGAATGCAGAGTCTATCGGAAATCCTTCCAACATGAGCACGGTTTGGAAGAACTGCCCTAATGATGTAAAGGAAATGTTGCTTGAGCCTCCTTATACACTGATCGGAGGATATCTGGTTTATCTTACTCAATTTCAACACCAATGCCCGGTCGCAGTTCGTACCCGCTTTAACTAGTTCATCAGCAATAGAATTGGAATTACCATCTTACTTACTTACTTAATTGGCCATAACAACCCGTTTATCGGATTTCAGCCTGCCGCAACACATCCTTCCAGGCGCCTCTGCTTCGTGCGCGCCTACGCCAGTTGGTCACACCAATCGATGACAGGGCTTCCTCGATTTGGTCCTTCCAACGGATGCAAGGTCGTCCTCTTCGCCGACTTCCGCAGATTCCCGCATCAAATACCCGTCTCGCCGGCGCATCCTCCTCCATTCGAACGACATGGCCGAGCCAGCGCAGCCGCTGGATACTAATACGCTGTACAACGTCTATGTCGTTGAGGAGCTCATACAGCTCACTGTTGTATCGGATACGGAAATCATCGCCAACTCGCACTGGACCGAAGATCTTGCGCAGTACTTTTCTCTCGAACACTCTCAAGGCCGCTGCATCTGTACTTAATAGAGTCCATGCCTCTGCGCCATAAAGAAGCACGGGTAGGATGAGTGTCTTGTAGAGTGTTAGTTTTGTCGTACGAGAGAGGTCTCTGCTACTCAATTGCCTATTGAGACCATAGTAGCACCTGTTGACAAGAGTGATCCTGCGCTTGATCTCCAGACTGACATCATTTCTGGTGGTAACGGCGGAGCCAAGATAGATGAATTCCTTGACCGTATCAAAAGTATAGTTATCGGCCGTAATCTGTCCAATCCTCTGGACGTTAAATTTGGGTTGTGCGTAGGGCTTGGAACCCACCACGTAAAAACAAATATCCAATGAAAACCAAAGAATTACCATCGAGTGGTAAGAAATTCGCCTGAGAATCCTCAGCATTCACGAAAAAGGAAAGATAAGGAGATTTCAGTAGATTTCAGCACTCAATCCTCGTCTTTTATGCTGCTAAAATTTATTCAGAGGATATGTAGCCATAGCCTAGTAGGTAATGTGTTGGCTTATTAGACGTGAGGCTACGGTTTAAACCCCAGATCAGACATCTCCAGCAAAACGAAATATGAAAGAAAATATTTCATTGGCGACATCCCCTCAGAAGATTTCCGACAAAAGGTTAGGTTAGGTTAGAGGACGTGTACTTGTCAATTAAGACAAGTACAGTACCCGGAGGTCGAATTGACCCGTTGTACAACGTCCTAGTTTCTCACACCACATATGTTGTGTGTGTTAATTCTATACATGAGTGGTGGGGCCTACAGTTTAAAGTCGATTCCGAACTTTAGATTCTTGAGAAACTTTTTCATGGCAATTTTTCACTTACTCTCAGAGGTTTTGCCAGAAATCTGCTGAGAGGAAGTCTCCGCTGAAATACTTTTTCTATTTTGTTTGATGTCTGGCCTGGGGCTCGAACCCTGGCTTTACGTTTAATAAGCCAATACACTACCTACTAGACAACGGCGACTTCTGTGATCAGCACACCCTAACAATACAACTCGTGCCCTCATGCTGTAAAGGAAATGTTGCTTGAGCCTCCTTATACACTGATCGGAGGATATCTGGTTTACCTCACTCAATTTCAACACCAATGCCCGGTCACAGTTCATACCCGCTTTAACTAGTTCATCAATAGAATTAGAATTGCCATCGAGTGACACGAAATTAGCCTGAGAATCCTCAGCATTCACGAATAACGAAAGACTTTAATACAACCTAACTGCTCAGAGAGATTTCAGTAGATTTCAGCCCTCAATCCTCGTCTTTTATGCTGCTAAAATATATTCAGGGGATATGTCGCCGTAGTCTAGTTGGTAGTGTGTTGGCTTATTAGACGTGAGACTACGGTTCAAACCCCATATCAGACATCTCCAACAAAACGAAATCTGAAAAAATAATTCGTCGGCGACTTCCTCTTAGCAGATTTCTGGCAAAAAAAAATAAAAATAAAATAAAATTGTCATCAAAAAGTTGCTTAAAAATTTGTCATTCGGAGTCAGGTCGCGTCACTCATGTATAAAATTAACACACACAACATAAGTGGTGTGAGAAGCTAGGTCACAATCCTAACTGAAGGGTTGTAATCACCAACTATGTATGTATCAGAGATCAGCAATGAATCGCTTTTTCGCTACTCATAAGTACTCATGAAATTTTGAGCATGAGTGAGTCAACAGTATTGAAATCCAACTACTCTGATTCATTCGTACTCAGTACAACATTGATTTATAAGTACAAGTTGCAATGAGTATGAGTACAACATTGACATCAAACTCATAACATTCGAAATATGTTTGATTCATACGCCTACTCATTCCGATTCACAAATTTAGAAAAATACTTATAAATGATTCGGGTGATTCGAATCATTCATCAAAATTTACAGTCTTAGTGGTTGTTGCATTTACAAAGAAAGAAGAAAGACACATAAACAAAAAGGACAAAGGCAAGGACAAGCAGAGCAAACACACAACCTTCTCGTGAGTATGAAGTGTTCGTACGCGAATCATACTTATTTTGTGATTCGTGTTATCGATGAGTGATAGAGAGTCGAGTTATGCGTATTGTTAAGTATGAGTACCATGAGTATTTCAAACTTTGAATATGAGTAGTATGAGTATGACATTAAAATAAGTATGAATGCGTATATGTAAGTATCAGAAATTATAAGTATGATTCGAATCTACTGACCTCTGGTATGTCTGTAATCTAAGACAGGCCAGAGTGACTAGGGAATTTGAATTCCCCATTAGGCCACTAATTAATCATCTTCGTTACATTACTGTGTGTTATATTTAGAGCAACACGTGTCAGTCTATACTGGAGTTTTAAGAAAACTGGTCTCTAGTTGCTGTTAATTTCAAATCTTACCTTAAAGTAGGTGTCAAATTCGAGCTGAGATTAAAATTTATCAAAACGACAAAAAAAGGTGGGCGTTTATACAACGAGGGATACAACTCATTAGGAGGACATTTAAGGAAGTATTTACCATCGCAATGATGGTATCGAATGTATTGTTATTCAAAACTGAGTTACATTTGGCCATCATAATCTCATCACTAACACCTAAAGGCCTTTATTTTTCGTTCTTTAATATTTTTATCCTTTTTTTTCATTCTAAACGTTTATAATCTTTTAAATACTTTTGCTGGTATTTTTTTTTTTTTTTGTTTAATGAGTGGGCACACACACTCATTATTTCGGGCTTCACATCTTGTGTTGTGTGCGAGTGTGTACGTGCTTCTCATGATCTGCTTATAACTGCAGTGACATTTTTTTGTTCTCTTTTTTCTTTTAATCGTTTTCTTTTAAAAATATTTTCAAGTGTTAAAGACTCTTTAAGAATGACACTTTTATTGGAGTTTTTCAAGAAAAAAACAAAAAACAGAAAAAATGAAAGAAAGAAATTTATTCCAAAAAAAAAAGTGAATAAACCTGCCACCTCTTGGTCTACCATATGCCCTTTTGGGTCTTAAATAATTTCCATGAATTTAAAGAGCATATGTTTGTTTCTTGATGTGTTTTCTTGGTGTCTTGTACTTCAGAAAAATTATTAAAAAAAAATTTGTCATTAGAAATTATGAACGGATTTGGAAAAAATTTGTAGTTCTTGTAATAAAATATGATTTTTCGTTTCATTTTATTATTGTTGTTGTTGTCAATACTTGTACTCTGTACATACAAAGAGCGAGAGCGAAGCCTTTAAGTAAAGTTGTGATATTTGACACCTAAATTGAACAGATTTGTTGTCGTTTTATAAGAGGTTTTTTTTTGGGGGGGAATATGAGAGATTAAAAGTGTTTACTTTTAAAAGCAGAGGAATTGTAACGAATTGGACTAAGAAAATTACAGCATATGAGACACAACTGGTCACAACTTACTATACAATCGAGGTATAAGTGTATACCTGAACAGAGAAAGAATGGCCCTCAACCAAATAAAAGTGTCAGAAAGCTAAGTAATGTTTCTGATACCAGAAGTTCTTAAAAGGCAATTATCAGATGTTTAACCTATTTATTCAATTAGCATGTCCTGTCCTTCCTTAGTAAAGACACCTAGACACCAGACTTCCAGACACCTAGCCATGTATGCCATGTATTTATTGTCGTGTAGAATTGCAATCTATTATGCCGTTATCAATCGATATAATGGTATCTCTTCAAAGCCTCTCCCAACGCTGTTGCTTTAACAAACTTCAGAATATTGTGGAGTAAAAATAGTACCCTGCCTAAGTCTTGATAGGCTCTGTCGTGTTTTCTTCTCAAATGTGCATTAGTACAGGGCTTAACGTGAGTTTCGCCATGGCGGCATACCCCACGGTGCTCAAAGCACTGGTGGAAACAATGCGTCTACCAGCTCTCCCACTCACAGTGATGCAACCACATGATATGCTTATGCATATGCATGATATGCTTATGCATATGCATATCATGTGGTTGGATCACTATACGTGAGTACCAATTCGAAGCCATGCATTTGGACATGTCTGCCCTCTTGGTTACGGGTCTGAAATGTGCAGTTATAATTCATTCTCCTCATCGCTTGAAGCGATTCCTAACGCTGCACAAGTGTTCTTTGACTCTTTATTTCCAGATAAAAAGGCCGCTGCATCAAAAGACGAATCTTCGTCTTTCTCCATCTTCGGTTTCCTCTTTGCTTGATAATTTGTCTATCTTGTAGCTGCCTTCGCCCAGACCTGGTCTTTCTAACAAAACAAAGACGTTATCATTGACGACGTTTGCTGTGTGTATCCTCAGTATGTATCCTCTTCCATTGGAACAATATGGCCACGCCAGCTTAATCTCTGGATGTTATTACATCGTTCAACGTTCATTTGTTGGCCACCCAAAGACCGAAGAGCTTGTCTCTCGAATACTCCCATAGCACATGCATTGGTACGTAACAACGTCCACCCTCCCGCGTAATAGAGAGGCAAAGGGAGGATGAGTGACTTGTAGATTATAAACTTTGCCACACAGGAAAGGTGCCCACTGCTAAAGCAGCATGAGAGCAGCTGATGGGAAAAGAAATTCTACGTTGGTGACTGCGGAGCCATAATAAATATATCCGTTTACAACATCAGAGGTATAGTAGAGTAACCTGGGAATTGATAAGCCGTGAGTCCTAACTGATAGGAAAATATACTTCGTTTTGTCCTAATTTACTGTCCAAAACATCTTAACAGACTCCCATTTTATCGTCTTGCTTGGTAAACCTAGTAATATCGATATCATCGGCAAACGCAACAGGATACTTTTGAAAGAAGTTATCATGCCATCAGAATGAACGAAATTGACCACGTCGCACGATATGGTATCACTTTACTTGAAACCACGCATTGTATCAAAGGGATTAGAGCTACAAAAGCTAAGTAAACATGATCCGTTATAGGGCAATCGAATGCCGCCTAATCATCAAAAAGATGATGACTCTCGACATAGTTTTCACTTCTTTAGAATTTTGCTAATGGTTGCTGGTGGACTAGTCAGGTCTAAAGCCGCAAACAGGGCATTAAAGAGTGATTTCGCTCACTCTTCACACTATGGGAAGCTCAGATACTATATGTTGTAAGCGTATTATGCACCCAACTGCTGACAATTGTGAAGAGTTCAAAAATATCTCGTGGGAACGCAAAAAACCCTAAAGACGCAAATTGTTGCAACTGATATAACCCTCTGGAATCCATTAAAAATATATGAGACTAATATTTGATATGACAAAGTACAAATAGTACTTTTTGTAAAAAGTACAAATAGTACTTTTTGTAAAAAGTACAAATAGTACATTTTGTGAAAAGTACAAATAGTACATTTTGTGAAAAGTACCTTTTGTAAAAAGTTCCTTTTGTAAATAGTACCTTTTACAAATAGTACTTTTAGTACCTTTTACAAAAGGTACTTTTTACAAAAGGTATTTTTTATAAAAGCTACTTTTTACAAGTCGCCGTGGTCTAGCAGGTAGTCTGTTGGCTTATTAGGCGTGAGGCCACTGTTCAAATCACAGGTCAGGCATCACCAACTGAAGGAAATATGAAAGGAAATATTTCTTCGGCGACTTCCCCTCAGCAGATTTCTGGCAAAAAATCTGAGAGTAAATTAAAATCGCCATGAAAAGTTTCTCAAAAATCTGTCATTCGGAGTCGACTTTAAACTGTAGGTCCCGCCACTCATATATAAAATTAACGCACACAACATAAATGGCGTGAGAAACGAAGTCGTAATCCTGACTAAAGGGTTGTAATGATAAATTATGTACGTATGTATGTAAGTACTTTTTACAAAAGGTATTTTCTACAAAAGATACTTTTTACAAAACGTACTTTTTACAAAATGTACTTTTTACAAAAGAGACTTTTTACAAAAGATACCTTTTACAAAAGGTACTTTTTACAAAAGATACCTTTTACAAAAGGTACTTTTTACAAAAGGTACTTTTTACAAAACGTACTTTTTACAAAAGGTACTTTTTACAAAAAGTACCTTTTAGCATTTCTCCTTTAATTTTCTAAATATTTAAAGAGAATTTTATAATAATTTTTGATTTTATTTTCTTATTAACTTTCACTACACTTACCGACTTCTATCATTTGTATCCGTATGCTCTGTTTTGGGACGTTTAACCTGTAATTAGACAACAAAACAAAAACAAAACAAACAATTTAACAAAATGTGCAACAGAATTTAAAGTTTTTTTCTTCTTTATTTTAATCATAATTTATTTGGTTATTTATAAAGGGAACACTTTAAGACAGATTAAATACCAGAAGTATTTTAAAAGAGGCACGTAAATGAGTAAAAACGCAAAAGAAATATGCCAGGCATATGACATTTGGTGCGTGCAAACGTGGTTTGCGTGCGTGAGGACTCCCCACAAATTCGCATACTTAACGATACTGTTGCACAGAAAAAAAAAACCAAACAAACACTATGGGTAGGTGAGTTCTTAAAGGTATTTAAAGAAATTTTAACATATTTCAGTGACACATTTCAATACTCTATAAATTATTCAAAAAACAAACAAAAAAAAGAGAAAAGCGCGTAGCATAAACAGCAAAAGCTTAGATTGCATGTCTGCCATACAACCGACAGCCAACAGCAGACAAGGCAGTTAAAATGTTTGTGGGGTTTAAAGGCAAGGCAAGGCAGTGAATTAAATGCTAAGCCAACTAGCCAGTTAGCCAGCCAGCCAGCCAGCTGTTTCAATACAAAATAAGGCCTAAATGTAACACTTTGGCGAAGTGCTTTTGTTTTACAAGCTCATAAAATTAAAACTGCTTTAAATGCTCATAAATTTTTGTAGAACATTTCATACGAGAGCAGGCTGCTGGCAGGCAGGCCTGGCAGCATTTACGCCAAGTGTATGAATGACAAGCTTGGCTTAAAATTAATTAAAACAAGATTAATGGGGCTTAAAACTCTTAACAAACAAAGCCAATGAAATGGTTTAATTAGTTTAAAGAAAATTTTCACAATTCCCCCGTTGTATTCATTTTCATTTCCATTCTCTTTCTCATTTAATTTAATAACTACGAGGCGCTACGCCGAATATATTTTTTTGTTTCAATATTTTCCCAAAGAAATTCACACAAACTCAGCACACACAAACTATAAAACAGTTGACTCAGCTTTCCGGGAACAGACTAAAATTGAAAACAAAAAACAAAAAAACGTTTTTCATGTTTTGTACCCTTAACGTTAAGGTATCGGCTTTAAATAAAATTTTTTTTTTTGAAGTAAAAACCGGCTCAATTTGTTAACAAAATTAACATTTTACAGAACAAAAACAGCCCAATTGCAACTTTTTTAAAACACAAAAAAAAACAAAACATTTTTAAAAAAATAATAAAAATTTGTGGGAAAATTATTCAATTTTATTTATGGCATTAATTTTACGTTTATAAATTTTTATTTTGTTATTAAAAAAAAAAAAACAAAAAAATAAAAAAATTAAATTTTTCATTAAAAAAAAAATTATTTTCTGAATTTCTGAAAAAAAATTTCTTGCTTATCTCAACAGCAATTAAAATTAATAAAAAAAAAAATAACACACAGTGAAATCATGATGAAGATCATGATTTGTTAAGTGGCGTGTGTTGTACCAATGGCTTAAGAATTATGGTTAAATAAGGGAAGGTATGCCTCAACCAGAAATGACGAAAAGAAAATATAAAATATCCAAACAAACCAAATAAACTATTAAATTAAAATTAAAAAATTGAAACAAATTCATTTCAAAAATTAAGTACCAATTTTGAAGTCTTAAAAGTACCAAAAAATACCAAAAAGTACCAGAATTACAACAATTTATCTTGCTACCTTTAAAAATAACAGCCTAAAGAGCTTTGTATATGTGTAAAGCAAATTTTTGAATAAACAGTATCAAAGGTACTTTTTTGAAAAAGTACTAAATTACCTGCAGCAATAAAAAAGTACCAAAAAATGTCAAAAACAACCAGAATTGTGTTCATTCAATTTCATATTACGATTGCAGCAAAATGATATACTTTTTAGAAAAATTAAAAATAAAATTTTAAATAAAAATTAAAAAATTGAAACAAATTTATTTAAAAAATTATAGTACAAATTTTAAAGTCTAAAAAGTACCAAACAATACCAAAAAGTAACAGAATTATAAGAATATATCTTTCTACCTATAAAAATAACAAACTAAAAACCCTTTTATATGTTCAAACAAATTTTAAATATGCTGTATCAAAGGTACTTTTTTGAAAAAGTACCAAATTACCTACAGCAATAAAAAAGTACCAAAAAAATTTCAAAAACTACCAGAATTGCGTTCATTCAATTTCATTTTACAATACGCAGTATCAAAGGTACTTTTTTTAAAAAGTACCAAACTACCTGCAGTAATAAAAAAAGTACCAAAAAATTTTAAAATCTACCAGAATTGTTTTCATTCAATTTCATATTACCATTGTAGCAAAATGATACATTTCTTCTGCATTTGCATAATGAAATTTAGAACCTTCTGTACAAAAGGTGCCCTTGTGGAAAAGTACCAAATCAATTAAACAAAACAAATTTTTAACTATGCTGGTAGTAGGTAGTTCTTTGAAAAAGTACCAAATTTCCTTGCAGCAATAAAAAAAGTACCAAAAAATTTCAAAAACTACAAGAATTGTTTTCATTCAATTTCATATTACAATTGCCGCAAAATGATACACTTTTATGCACTTGCATAATGAAATTTAGAACCTTCTGTACAAAAAGTACCCTTGTGGAAAAGTACCTAAACAATTAAACTTGATTTTAACACGCTATTTACGTACTATTTTTTAGTTTTTCTTACGGAATTTTTATTAAAGATGTGCAACTTTCTCTGTTTGTACTTTTTTAGTACTTTGTTGGTACTTTTCTTAACTTTTAATTATTTTCAATTATCAATTTTACAAGGAAATGCTATTACTTTGGAAGTTTTTTGTATTTTTTAGGTAACTTTTTGGGTTCCACTTTTGGTACCTCTTTTGGTACCTCTTTTGGTACTATTTTTGGTACCTTTTTGGTTACAATTTTTGGTACATTTTTATGGTACTTTTTTTAGTATATTTTTATTTATCAGATTTAAAGAAAATTTATATTGAAGTTAGGTTAGGTTGAATTGATAGTCTCTGCAAAAAACATGTTTTGATTGTAGCCGTTGCAGTACCTATAGTATAGTATCTATCCCGTCCTACAACTCCTGGCTAGATTTTATTCAAATCACCTTCAGTTAGTTACGTGCTGTCCATAAATTCTAGGTGCATTAGAATCCTTCGGACAGATAATTTTCTGTGAGGGCGATGGGGTTGCCCCTTTCATATTCTATTATGAGTTTTCATATTCTTATCAACAAGACATCACAGACTGGGATTGAGGTGCCCTAGAATCCTTAGGACAGATGATTTTCTGTGCGGGAGATGGGTTTACCCCTTTGATACTCTTTTATGGGATTTCATTCCTTTCCAACAGGACATCACAGACTGGGATTGATGTGCCCCAGAATCAATCGGGCAGATGATTTTCTGTGCGGGATATGGGGTTACATTTTTCATACTCTTTTATGGGTTTTCATATCCTTATCAACAAGACATCACAGACTGGGATTGAGGTGCCCTAGAATCCTTCGGGCAGATGATTTTCTGTGCTTGGGATGGGGTTACCCCTTTCATAGTCTTATATGGGCTTTTATACCCTTTCTAACACAACATCACAGATTGGAATGTTTACTTAAGCTTGACTGATGAGAAACTGTAAAAAAGAACTACTTTTGGAACCATAGAGTTCTATTAAAAACAAAGCTTACTACTGTAGGCATACTTTCCCTGATTTTTTTTTTCAGAAATATTGCTCTACCAGCGTTCATATAGAGGACAGACAGAGAGAATCTCTTGGCTTAAAAACAAAACTCAAAGGCAAATGAACAAAAAAAAAAACTGTCAACTAATTTATGGCACAAGTCGCCAAACAAAACATTAAAAAAATAACAATAACAACAAAATGCAACAACAACAAATACAACAGGAATAATAACAACAATAAGAATAAGAATAAGAACAAATAAAAAAAAGAAAAAGAAGAGAAGAGAAGAATGAAAAAAAACCTGCAACAACCAGCAGAATAACGAACAACACAACGTATGGAATACCTGTGTTTAACCCTTAAAAAGTATGCATAGAGCCAAGACCGAATTTTTTTTTTTTAAATTAAGAAAAAAAAGATCTTAATCTAGACTTTCAAATCATTTCTTACTTTCAAGTTAATCTTGGAGAAAAATACAAAAACAAAACAAGCAATATTGACTGTGTTTGTTGATTTTGAAAAATTATTTGAAAAAGAGAAAATCATTACAAAAAAAAATAATTTTTTTTTATTTATTTATTTAGAAAAGATTAAATATTAATATTTACATTTAAAAAAAAACTATTTTTTAATAATTTAAAAATATTAATCACAAATCATAATCATTTCTTTTATATTTTTTGGCCTTAGACTTGCTGACTGTCATTAATAATCATTAAAAGGCCATATTGAAGGCTTAGTTTTCTTTAAAAGATTTACCAGCAACGGTACAAACACCTTTAAAATTGAATTTAAAAAAAAAATACCCAAAAAAAATGACTTATGAAGTGTCAAAATGCGGCAAAATTCGGGTGTTGGTCTGTTGAGAGCTTAAAACCAACAAAACAAACAAACAAAAAAACGAAGAAAATGTTTCGAAACTGCAATACCCCATACACACTGGCTTATCATCACTGTTAAATCAGTGACACTCATTATGAGTGATGAATTTTATGGAGAATATTGTCACACGTTTGGTTACAGATAGTTTGGGGAAATAAGGTGTTTGGCAGCACGAGAGACTTTAAAGCAATTCAATTATTAGCAAGGCTCCATAGAAAGTTTTCACACTTTTATGAAAGAAAACATAAGGTTCGAAGGAGAACCTTAGAGAGGCCTCTGCCACCCTTATAATATAAGAGTAACTCGCCCAAACCAACAAGATTCTTATCCTATTTATACGGGCTTTCTTTTTCATTTGGACAGAGGTTTTATACGTATGTAACCTCAATGGTTAGTTGAAGTAGAATAGAGATCATCGAAACAGTACTAGATAGGTATGTAGATAGGTATACAGTCACACAGACAATTATACGTACCCCCCTAAAAATCATTTTTTTAAAGATGATAGCATATGGATAAGTCATCCGATTTTTGCCGCAAATTTTTTGTTTTCCGTCACAGCCGAACAAATTATATTTGTTCTCATCACTAAATATTACATTCGCCCAAAAATCAGTTGACTTGTCCATATATTATTGGGCGAATTCCAATCGTGGCTTTTTTCTCGGCACTCGGCTGCGGAAACCGTTTTTTCTCAAAGCACTTCGAACTGTTTCGGAATGCACAATAACATTGTGATCACTTTCCGAGGTATTTCGTATTTCTACGGCTGTAGTCCTAGGATTTTCATTCACAATACCTTTTATATACCGGGCTAACCCTTGGAGAAATTTTATACGAAATATACGTCGTACGTATAATTTTCTGTGGTGCCATATTGGTTTTAAGCAAACTGCAGTCACAAATTCATAGATTTTGGGAATCTTTTTTCTTTATTTAAGTAAATGTGTCGTTACAGACGCTAATGTAAAGAAATTTTAGATTAGAAGTGCGTTGCTTTTTAAAAAAATTATTTTTAGGGGGGGGTACGTATAATTATCTGTGTGACTGTATGTGGCTGTTCACTCGATGGAGTCATGAGCGGACACACTTAGACCGCACACAGGGCCCATTGTGATACCACAGTTTCTCATTCTCCCCTAGTCCAGGAACAACTCGGAGCTTCCGATAAAGCGATTCAGACTGCCAATATCCATGCGCGACAGTTCATCCAGATCCTCCATGTAGTAGGCACCCAATGCCCCGCAATAACCCCGATAACAGTGCTGGGTCTACTTCTTTGAAGTTTAAGCAGAGCCGCCGCGCGCCTCTTATACAGCCTGTCCGTGTTCGAAGCTGCCCACATCTAGTGTTGACAAGGTCCACGATTGCATTGTCAATTGTATGCTTGCAGATACCCAAAGGTATCCCTAATGTAGCGAATTCATCTGACAGCTCGATGGTCGTGGCCTTTCTGGCCAGTTCATTCGCTCTGCAGTTACCGGGAATGTCTTTATGTCCCGGTACTGAAACAGTACTAAAGCGGAAGTTATTTCAAGTCCTAAAAGCATTGTGTTAATTAAGAATCACAACCATTTTTCCCTGAATCATAAGGTTAGGTTAGGTTAGGTCAGTGCGGTAGCTTCCATACGAAAAGCTCACTTGAGCTCGCATTGCGGCCCGTTGTGACACCACAGGTGAACGCAGTCTTTGTGCTGACCAAGTTCCTCCGAACCAAGGAGGGAGAAGTTAGTCAGCGCAAGGGCTGCACCCCTGAATCAATAAGTTCCCTTACAAAAGTCGTATTGGTGTCCAAGCTTGTTCATGAATATCTCACGTTTTATATGGGAAATGTTGAATTTTTCCAAAGCATTCATTACTTGGACATACCCTGGACATACCAAAAAGTCTCATCGATTGTCTGTCGGCCAGTGTGAAAACCTGTGATTAAGTCGTTGCTCTAATTCGACAAAAGACAAGAAATGAAGTTTTAATTAGGAGGTAGCCTAAAGTATTCCCGACATAACTCGTTATGCTAGCTACAATCTGTTAAGACTCGTATTTAAAGGTCCCTATGAATCATTAAATTTTTATGAAGACCAGTATAAAAATATATGTCATGGATAGAGCATTACTCTTCACTTTTGCCGGACAAAGTAAACCTACAACGATTGTGGTGACTGCAAAACAATACCTTTCCGGAAAATTTCCGTCGGAATCCAACAAACACAAAATAGTTCAACTCACCCACATACTCGGTGGATCTACCTAAGCTGGCACACCAACAAGTTATGCTACAAGCTATACGAAGTGGACTTAACTTGTAAAATGACTTGCAAATCAAGTTAATTCTCAAATCATAAAGAACCTTTTCGCCGAAGCCTTTAATTCCTTTAATCCCTGATAAAAAGTATGCATTCGCCTACCGAGATCCCGCACAGATCGCATAAAAAGTGAAACACCATCGCACAGTTCGTGGAATGGAGCTCACCACTCTATTTAGCCGTATTAAATTTCCAAAAGATAGTTTCTGCAATTTCGACTAGACTAGCTTGCAAAGGAGCACATAGGAACTTCCCCGATATTGTAGGGGCTCTTTACGCAAAAGATGGAAATGTCAAGCTAGGAAGTATTGACTCTCTAATGTTACTCAATGTTTTACTTGAGTGCGTACTACAACGAAACTCATATCAAGATAAATAACTTGGGATCTAAACATAAGAATAGAAGACATTATCAATGTCCATGACAACTATATCCTGAAACACAAGTATGTTGGCATTCAAGAAAAGCTAGATTCAGTGAATTTAGGGGCATCTGTCACATACAGTATGAGTAGTATAAGGAGTTAGCCTGTAATTCTGGCGATAAGATGATTCGAACATAACATGCTGGCAATCAATCACTTGGCCATCTATTGTAACACTCGAAGGCGATCCGCACCTATCCTAATATAACCTATTTAAGCAGCAATCATGAAACATCTTTAACCACAGTATCTGGCAAAGACACTTCTTAGAACGAAATGGAATGGATTGATGGTAGTTTGAGAAAAGCCGATAGTGACTTAACCCGCAAAGAATTAGAAGCCAAGTTCAACCAGCTTAACTTGGAGGCGTCAAATAGAGAGAGGAAACGAATTGAATGCACACAAAAAAGCTGAAGTCTACTCAATACTTTATTGTATCCTTGGATAGAAGCTAATGGAATGAATTTGCAATGGCCCTAAGGGAACAATTATATACTATAAAGCCAGGCTGCAAGCATCACTTCATTCACTTCTTCTGTTTTATTTAAAACGTCTACTGTTTAGGTTCAAATTTTTTTCTATCAAAATACTTTTTACACCAGGACACAGAGTTTGGAACACTACCCTCTTGTGCATACTTTTTATTTTTAAAAAAAATTTTTTTCCAAACCGTCCAAATTTTGTGTGGGCCACACTTTAGGCATTTTATAAGTATTTCTAGGAATGTACATACATAATTGGTCATTACAACCCTTCAGTCAGGATTACTACCTAGTTTCTCACACCACTTATGTTGTGTGTGTTAATTTTATACATGAGTGGCGGGACCTACAGTTTAAAGTCGACTCCGAACGAAAAATCATTTGAGAAACTTTTCATGGCAATTTTTTATTTACTCTCAGAGTTTTTGCCAGAAATCTGCTGAGAGGAAGTCGCCGAAGAAATATTTTTTGCATTTTGTTTTGATGTCTGACCGGGGGTTTGAACCGTGGCCTTACGTCTAATAAGCCAACACACTACACTACCTACTAGACCTCGGCGACTTCGCAAACTACTCTGTTGTGCACATTTTTTCATTTGTTTTCTTTTATTAAAGCTGTCCTGGCTTTTACGGAGTCACCCTTTAGATGTGTAGATGTCCAAGTTTTGTGTCGGCCACACTTTAGGTATTTTATATACATTTCTAGGAAAGTACTACTAAAACTAGGCATTGAGTATGCAAACTACTCTGTTGTGCATATTTTTTCTATTGTTTTCTTTTATTAAAGCTGTCCTGGTTTTTATGGAGTCACCCTTTAGATGTGTAAATGTTCTATTTCTATTAAAATTCATTTGAAATGAGGCAAAGGCTTTAGGGGCTTACCCCTGCATTCCGGATTCTTTTTAAATTCAACAAATTTTTGTTCAGTTTTTCTTTGTTTATTTAAACTGTCCAGCTATTGTAGGGGTCACCCTTTGAATGTGTTCAATTTTATTTTTCAAAAAATACGTTTAAAACCATGCTTAAAGTTTAATATGCTGCTTTATTGTGTATACTTTAGAATGTTAACAAATTTGTTCACAGTTTTTCGTTTATTTAATGTGTCCAGAATTTGTACGGGTCATACTTTCAATGTTTTAAATTCATTTCTATGAAAATACTTGCAAAACCAGACATTGTGTCAACTGTCAACTGTTCTATGGTGCTTACTTTTGAACTTTTATTTCTTATGTTGATATTTTCCTTTTATATGTACTGTCCAGATTTTAAGAGGGCCACCCTTTAAATGATTTAAACTCTGTTTTTGAATATTTATGCATTATTTCTTTATGGAATTGTAAACTTAAAGTCATTTTAAAATGAAATTTATGGTCGTTTAGATTATAACCCCAAAAATTAAAGGTATAGAGGGCGCTTTTGTTAAAATTTTCACATTTTCATTAAATCTAATTAAAATTTAAATTAATTAAAGTACCTTTGGTTCAATCATTTTATCAATTAATCCACAACGAGGTGCTGAATAATTATAAGGCATTATAGTCACCATATTTTTGTTATTTTTCTCTTTGTATCTTTAAAAACCTGCTTAATTTTTTCAACGTATTTTTTTTTATTTTTTGAAATTCACAAATTTGAATAAATTATGGAAACTTACAATGTAAGGAAAGTATTTTTTCTTTTTTTTAATTAAAAAAAATATTTTTAACCGACGGTAAAAATTATGCCAGGTTTTTTGTTTTTCTTTTTTATTTACAAACAAAACAACACATTTTTTTGTGCAAAAATATTTTTTTATTTAAAAATAAAATTGTTTTAAATTTTTTATAAAAATCATACGTTTTTTTGTAAAATTTTTTCAATTAAAAAAAAATTTTTTTTTTGTTAAAATTTTTTACCCGTTTCGTGTAGGGTTTGTTGCGATTAGAGTTTCACGAGAAAACTGAATTCCTTCAAGCGACTCAAACAGCCCAAAACTGTCGAATACCTTGGTTATGGTCTACAATTGGTGTGTATTTTGAGTGGAATTTTTTATTCATTTTTTTTTTTTGTTTCAATTTTAAGAGTACATATGTGCCCCTGTATTGTACAAATGGTATCCATGAGCTACAAGCAAGATACACATTTTGTATCTTTGAGTTACAAATTGAAAAATTGAGTGAGTTTTTCCTCTGATATTTTTCTCTCTCTTTCTTGTTTTAGTTTATTTCCATGGCCTACAGAAAGAGAAGGTTTTTATTGAATAGCTTTTGTTTGTTTGTTAAATTTTTATTAATAAACTCCGCCTCTTTAGTCATTTTTGTATCCATAAGATACATACTGTGTATAATATGCCAGATACTGTTTAAAAAATACATTTTTTTTGATTATTTTTGTTCATTTTATTCCCTCTCATCATAGTTAGTTCAGGTTGTTAACAGAGTTTAAAAATTTTTAATTAAAAAAAATTTAATTTTTTGTTTGTTTTTCTATTAACGTATCTTTACCTGTAAGCCATAAGAAAACTAATGAAGTTTTTTTCAAATACACAAAATCAATTTAAGATATGATTTATTATTCGCATTGGATTTAATTAAACATCATTAAATTTGATTGGAAATACGACAATAATCTTGGTAAGAGAACATCTTTTGCTACTTGCCAGAGTTTAAGGAATTTAAAAAATTATTGTAACGCATCGATAAGATTAGGATTTTCAATTCATATTTATTTGACTGTAGATCAAGGCCTTTATAGATCGACGCGATCGATCTCCAACCTACGGTCAAGTGGATTTTAATGTCCGAAGATTTTAATAAAACTACGTCCGTCATCTGTAGCTATGATTGATGTAATGATCTTATTCTCGTGAAAAGCTGCATTAGTACCGCGATTATACGATCTTTTGTACTCTCCTCCAACTTTATAGGATGTCTCGGGTACGTCTCATTCAAGTCTATTGCCATGACAAACTTAAATCTGGCACACCAACAAGTTATGCTACCATCTATAGTGCTAAATCATAAAGAACCTTTTCGGTATCAAACGAAATACGGCAATAGACATGTAAAGGAGATTGTTATCTCCTCCAACTTTATAGAGTATCTATAGAATGTCTTCTTTAAGTCTATTGCCATGCCAAACTTCTGGATGCCTCCCGATGTTAATATTTCGTCCCTCATCTGTAGCTAAGAGTGAGGTAATAATATTACTCTCGGCAATAGCCGTATTAGTACTGCGATCGTACGATCTCTTGTACTCTCCTCCGACTTTATAGGGTATCTCGGCAAAGTCTCCTTCAAGCCTATTGGCATTGCCAAACTCCAACATGCTTCTCGGTGTCAACAACATGTCAATTCCCTGTTTAGCACCTAAATTTTTCCTTCTGTGAACAGTAATGCCCCCGGGGTGCCAAAAATGTATTCCGACGACTCATTCTTATTGCCGCAATATCTTCATGTTCGGCTTGAAACTACTCCCAATCTAAAGACCGTTTAACAAACTCACGTTATTTCTAATGCATGAAGCAGATCTCCTCTTCTTTTAATGTTCCTATAAAAGTTTTAATTGCCTCGAACCCACTTGGTTTGCGATGATAAGTCGCCTCTTCTTAACCTTCTCTTAGGTTGAGTACTGCCATCATACGATCTCTTGTACTCTCGGCAAAGTCTCCTTCAAGCCTATTGCCATGCCAAACTCCAACATGTTACTCGGTGTCAACAACAATGTCAGTTCCCTGTTTAGCACAAAAATGTTTCCTTCTGGGATGCATTAATGCACTCGAGGTGCCAAAAATGTATCCCGACGACACATTCTTATCGTCACAATATCTACATGTTACTCGAAACCTCCCGCAATCTGAAGACCGTTCAACAACCTCAATGCATGACTCATATCTTGTCTTATTTCAATGTTCCAATAAAAGTTTTACTTGCCTCAAAGCCACTAGGTTTGCGAAGATTAGTTGCCTCTTCTTAACCTTCTTTTAGATTGAGTACTGGGATCATACGATCCTTTGTACTCTCTACTCTAACTTTATAGGGTATCTCTGGAACGTCTCCTTCCAGTCTATTGTCATGACAAACTCCAACATGCTTCTCGGTGTCAACAACAATGTGAATTCTCTGTTTATTACCCAAAAGTTTCCTTCTGTGATACAGTAATGCCCTCGGGTTGCCAAAAATGTATTCCGACGACTCATTCTTATTGCCGCAGTATCTTTGTGTTTGGCTTGAAACTATCCCCAGTCTAAAGACCGTTTAACAGCCTCACGTTAATTCTGATGCATGACTCAGATCGACTGTTATTTTAATGTTCCTATAAAAGTTTTAATTGTCTCAAACCCACTTGATTTGCAAAGATTAGTTGCCTCTTCTTAACCTTCTTTTAGGTTGAGTACTGGCATCATACGATCTTTTATACTCTTCTCTAACTTTATAGGGTATCTCTGGAATGTCGCCTTCAAGTCTATTGCCATGACAAACTTCCAGGTACTGCACGGTGTTAACAATACCAATTTCCTGCTTAGAAAGCTAAATGTTTCCTTCTGGTATGCATTAATGCACCCGGGGTGCGAAAAATGTGTTCTCACGACTCATTCTTATCGTTACAGTATCTAGATGTTAAGCTCGAAACCAACCCCAATCTTACCAAAGTCACGTCATTCCTGATCAGATCTCCCCTTATGTTAATTTCTCAATAAAAGTTTTTATTGCCTCAAACCCAGTAGTCGCCGTTGTCTAGTAGGTAGTAGTAGGTTGGCTTATTAGACGTGGGGATACGGTTCATATCTCAGATCAGACATACTCGAAAAATATTTCTTCGTCGACTGCCGATTTCTGGTAAAAACTCTGAGAGAAAATAAAAATTGCCATGAAAAGTTTGTCAAAAATCTGTCGTTCGCCGACTTTAAACTGTAGGTCCCGCCAATCATGTATGAAATTAACACACACAACATAAATGGTGTGAGAAGCTAGGTTGTAATCCTGAATAAAGGGTGGTAATGCCCAATTATGTATGTATGTATGTATGCATGACTCAGGTCTCTACTTGTTTTAATTTTCCTATAAAAATTTTAATTGCCTAAAGCCCGCTTGGTTTGTGACGGTTATTTGCCGTTTCTTAATCTTCCCTTGCGTTGAGTACTCCTTTCCATGTGGTTGAGGTAAATATTGGGGAGTCAGAAACAAATTTTATTCTGCTAATAAAAATTCAGTGCAATGTTTACTGGTAGCATTCTCAACAGAAGAATTCAAGAGCCGCAGTTTTTTAAAACGATGCAATGCAATAAATACTTCATTCTACCTGATCTCCCTACTTTTTCCTTATTCCGCTTGAAAGTAGAATGCCGCTCTTATGTATGGACTGCTGCCGCGAAGTCTATTTTGAGAGTTTTTGGACGCATACAGAAGCGTGCGATGGTGCTTTTAAATGCCAGTAAGGTATCCAACTCTATTAAGTAACTAGAATTGCACTACTTTATCACTACTTTAATGAAATATGATCGAGAGAGCATAACAGATATCCCTACTATCACAGGAAGCACATCCGTTCCTGATTGATTGGACAGTGATTATCTTCAAGTCTAAACATAATGATTTATGTTGTAACATAGACCAGAACACCAGCCTTTGTTTGAGTATAGAATTGAGGATAGGATAGGACCTCGTGGAATAATCGGGAACCTTCAATTTCTTTTGAAACAAAGCGAAATATGAGAGAATATTGCTTGCAATGACTGCTTAAGAGCGGTCTCATTGCAAAAACATACATTAATCCTTCAGTCAGGATTACGACCTAGCTTCCCACACCACTAACGTTGTGTGCGTTAATTTTATTCATGAGTGGCGGGACCTACAGTTTAAAGTCTACTCCGACCGACATATTTTTGAAAAACTTTTCATGGCAATTTTTATTTACTTTCAGAGTTTTTGCAGGAAAACTGTCATCGTTTTAATGTCTAACTTGGGATATGAACCGTGGCCTTACGTCTAAAAAGCCGACACAGTACCTACAACACTACGGCGACTACATGAAAAGTTTCTAAAAAAAATCTGTCTTTCGAAGACGACATTAAATTGTAGAATCCGCAACTCATGGATAAAATTAACACACACAACATGAGTGATGTGAGAAGTTAGGTTAGAATCCTGACTAAAGGGTTGTATTAGCCAGTTATGTTAAGTAAGTTACATCATACGTTCACTCTTCTAATGGCATTTCTCTTCATCACAAACCTTTTTCTTCAGAAACATATCCAAGAGATATGCCAACATGTAGAGGCAGGATCAATGCTTGATGGCAAGTTTACGAAGCTAGACTGACAGTTCGGCTGACTTCCAAAATGTATCACTACAAAGTTTGTATGCGCTTCTACTACGGTATATAGATTTTTTGATATGCAAAGTTACCAAACAATGCATCAACTATAAATCCGATGCCTGATTGCTTTTTGACGGCGTTAAAAATACACATTGACGACGTTTAGAAATAGTATACATTGTAAACATTTTGTACAGCGGCTTTATGAAACACTATACTTTGTTCAAACACAAAGCAACTAACATTTTGCAAGTCAGCCTTCTTAACATAAAAAGGACTTTAAATTTTTTGAATATTGCTAGGAAAATTATGTTCTTTAGTAAGATCGTTTAATTTGGAAACGCTATAGTATTCGACTCTTTTAAAAACTTTGTTTCCAAACTAAATTTCTTTCAATTGTCGGCGTTTTTTTGAAGCAAATTTTCCAGGCATTTCAAGCATTATTATGCATAATAGTTTATAAATGCTTATAATGCTTTAATATTCTAAACTTTTTTCTCCCCCAATATGTACGCGAGTACATATCTGATGATATCTGATTACAAAAACATAGAAATTTTTACATGTTGTTTCTCTTTCAACATGTGCCGTTTTGTAATTTTTTTTCTATTTTCGGTTTGCTTTGCTTATCGAGTTTTGAAATATTTTTGAAAAAAAGACGAACAAAATATTGAACGAAACGAAAACAAATTTTATGCAGAATTTATTTCAGCAGCGGCAAATTTCAATTCATTTTTTCATACATACTTACATACATACGTACATACATTGACTTGGTTGGTAATTATGTTTTGATTCTACAGAGTGATTCGACATATAAATAAACATCACCATCCTTGAAGGCAACAGCAATTAATGAGAAGTAAAGAGAGCGGCGGTGGTAGCATAAAACAACACTTGCTATGACCACCAAATAATGGTGCTCGTACATGGCTATAAATGGGATTTCATTGCAAATTCCAAAGAACTGACTTGGTGGTCAAGCCAGTCCGATAGTTTTCTAAAATAAACAAAAACAACAGCAAAAAAATTTAATTTTTTATGATGTTTTGGTTCCGTTGCGCTTCATACTTGCTATACATGATGGTCGTTGAACATCACAAAAGCATGATATTGCTCTGCGCCCTGTGCTGAAGTTAAAGTTGAAGTTGCCGAGTTGGCAAAACATAATTTAAATCGTTTATCGCTTATCGTTTATCGGTTATTGTTTATTTTTTGAAAGTGTTGTTTTTATTTAATCAGGGAATATTTATGAGTTGGCTACTGTATTGGCAGAAACAAGTGTTAAACCAGTAAAGAATACGTTGGAAATGTTTTGTGTTGATACACAGCCATAGGAATTTACTTTATTGCAGTCCCCAAGAAGTTCTTGGTGAATAATCTGTATGTGTTCAGAGATATTCTCATTTCATTGGCCATTAAACATGGGATAGCACAGATCGAGGTGACCCATTATTTGAAATACAAAATCCTGGAACGGATTCAGAGGTGCTAGAGTACTCTGACCAAAGGGTATAGGGTATATACTCTCCGACGCTGCAGCATCTTGGCCGAGGATAACTCCCTGCCTATTGCTTTATAAGTACCCAAATGTTTCTTTTTGAAATTCATTAATGATGCTCAGTTTCCATATACATACATACGTGCGCTGGTCTTTCGTTTTCCATAGCACTGAATCCACGTATAGGAATTGAAGCCATTCTTACTCTGGACAAATATTCAGAAGGCCGGCCAGAAGGCCGGCCAGAAGGCCTCAACTCGGATCCCTTTCTCTTGTAATTACCCAACACAAGTTTAGATTGTCTTTAATCCACTAGGGCATGAAAAGAGTTCACCTCTCTTAATTTTTCCTCTTGCAAAGTGTACCAATATCATTACAAATGTCTCTTTCCACTACACAGAATCTTTCTGATTCTATTATCGGCGTGAAAGCCCCTCTCCTCGCAAGCTCTTTTGTCGCGAATTATCTTAAATTCTATAACCTTGAATCTAGCAGAGAGTAAGCTTATTCCCCGATCCTGTGTGCTTAGACAGTTTCACACTATTTTCCCTCAATCAATGTAAATCATTTCCCAAAACCTTAGACTTTTTTAATTTTTAATTTAGGAAAGTTAAAGAGGGAGCTGTTAGTTATATTGCTTAGATTTGTCAGATATATTACCTCGTAAGACTTCTCTGCCATTATCCTAACCATTGCCTCCATAGTTCTGGTCTTCACTGGCATACGCAACGGTCTATAATTAAATAGAAAACTCTGAGCCGCTGTAGGACAGGTTTCTTGTTGCCCAATTATACAAACATATGTCAGTCCATGTCGCCGTGCTCTAGTAGGCAGTGTGTTAGACGAAAAGCCAGGGTTCGAGCCCGAGGCCAGACATCAAAATAAAATAAAATTTCTTCGGCGACTTCCTCTCAGCAGATTTCTGGCAAAAACTTCCTGAGAGTAAATAAAATTGCCATGAAAAGTTTCTCAAAAGTCTGTCATTCGGAGTCGACTTTAAACTGTAGGTCCCGCCACTCATGTATAAAATTAAAACACACAACATAAGTGGTGTGAGAAACTAGGTCGTAATCCTGACTGAAGGGTTGTAATGACCAATTACGTACGTACGTACATGCCAGTCCATGTATCTAATTCAACTCCATTTGAGTTGTTTTCAATGACCCCATATGTCACGATTGACCTGAAAGCCAAGGTATATATCCAATGCAGAATTCTTAGGTTACAAGCCCAAGATGTTTTGTGCAAAATTTCTGCATATTAATGCGACGTACTTAGACTTTCTTGAACAACTCTGTATTCGTCGATCTTCAGTAAGTAAGTTATTAAGGCACTAGTCAGTAAAGCTCTTATCTCGCCTCATTCAATTCGAGCACAAGAAGACTTCTAACATCAATCATCAAGACAACATCTAGGCTGAGAATGTTCCCTAGTCCTGGATGTTGCAGAGAAAATGAGAAACAGTCTCATCCTCAGTTACAGCTTCTATAGAAAGGTTGCCACTTATCAACATAGAAATTTATTTAAAACTTCTACCGTTATTTACATGTCAATTCTGCTCATTCTGAAACCGCTGTCATGAGAAATGAACCCAGGTTCAATGAGTACAGTAATCCTTCGATATATGTCGCCCCGATTAACGTTGTTTCAATTTACGTCGTCAAATTTTTTGTTCCCTCTAACTTCAATTTGCGTCGTCATTCGATTTACGTCGCCTTTTTTTGAAACCAACTGCGACGTAAATCGAGGGATTACTGTAATAAAAAAGAGTTATCATGAACTAACGCTTTCTGTATTTAAATCTCTCGCTAGACGTTTTGCCTACGTTTTTAAAACATTTGTCTTAGAAATTAATCAAATTCTGTAACCTTTCAACCCAAGCTGATGCAAAAGATCATTATGGCTCATTGAGTTTTGGGTGAAAACCCCTTAAAAATAGTGGCATAATTTTACGTTTTTTAAGGCAAATATTGAAGGGTAAGTCCTGTTGTGTTAGTTTGCGAAAATATTTTCTTAAAAATGAAAATCAAAAATTTATTATTTTTCTTGAGAAGTTAAAGTAGCGGCAAGATTAGCTGGGTTTCTAGTTTACAAAGCGCCGAAATCATGATATTCAGTCAACCAAAACGATCTTGTGAACTCGTTAGCAGGCCGAAAATGGAAAATTTTAAAGAAAATTTATCGTTCAATTAATTAAAGGAAAAAGAAAGGCTGATCCTTTCGCAAATTAAACTCCTTAATTAAGTTGAGAAGCGATAACAAATAGTCCTCAAAGTAAAACATTTGCCTTAACCTTTTGACTTTATTTTTCAAGTTCAAAAAGGGTTGAAAGGTCATATGAGGACAAATTAATTTTGCAGAAAAATTTTCTTTAATTAACTGAAAAATAAAAAATCTTGCAAGATTTGTAACCGTTTTTCTTTTTTTTCTGTTCTTTTTTCTTATTTGTCAAAGGTCAATAGGGGTTAAATTATATTTCCAGACATCTTCTCTGTAATGAACTTGAATTTCTTGATTAAATGTCTACGAAGTAAAAGACATACAATTTTCTCAAGAAAAGTCTATGAATTTTGGTGTAATTTTGTCTGTGTCATAAGATTTTCTGAAAGGTCATATGGGTTGAAAGGTCATAAATTGCAATTTCATTAATTAACTTCAACTGCAACGGTTATGGAATCTGTAAAATATTGCAAAAATCCTTCAATTACTGCCGAAATCCTTGAAATGTTGCTTTTATTTAGCCTGAATCTTAAGATTTTCTGTAAGGTCATTGGGGTTGAAAGGTCATAAAAACAATATTATGATTTTGGAAAAAATTCTTGAAGCAATTTGAATTTTAGGGCCAAAAATATCCATAAAATATTCCACAATTTTTAGCTTAAGTTTTATAAAAGGTCGTACAATGGGTCAATTCGACCTCCGGGTACTGTACTTGTCTTAATTGACAAGTACACGTCCCCTTTACAAAATGTCATTACGGATTGAAAGGTCATAAATTGGATCCTTAAGAAAAATTGTCATAATGAACTCGAATTTTAATTTTCAATGAAGCTTTAAACGAAGTTCCAAAACTTCAACAATAACTTTTACATTGCAATTCGACTTGAGATATAACGTTGTAGCGTTCCAGAGACCTACTTTGTCTCTAAAGTTCGATCAGCATTTCATTCAACTTTTCCACTCGAGATATAACATCGTACCGTTCCAGAGACCTAGTATGTCTCGATCAGCATTTCTTTACCTAGTACCTCCACCATTCACAATTTACACAGTATCGTTCCAACGAAACTTGCTGCATTTTCCTAGTTCTTCGCGATTTTAAGCAAAATCTCCTCTTGGTTGTGGGATCAGATTTAATATTTGCCTCCAGCCTTAGCATATTTGCTTCAAATCAGAGGCATGAAAATGCAACACCCTCTGTATTCTCAATTACAATTCCCTGCCTAGTTTTTTCTGAGATGTATGGTTAGGTTAGGTCGAGTGATGGCTTTGATATTACCAAAGCCCACTTGAGAACGCATAACGGCCCGTTGTGACACCACAGCTAAGCGCAGTCCTTGTACTGACCGAATTCCACAAAGCTAGAAAAGAAGTGATACAAACTAGGTCGTAATCCTGACTGAAGGGTTGTAATGACCAGTTATTGTATGCATTTAGGAAAGAAGTTGGTTAGCGCAAGGGCTGCTCATGGTTACAAATAAGTATTCTGACGATTCATATTCTAAGCAAGAGTTCCATGAGTATACATTACCGAGTCAAAAGTTGCTATGCCCCGATTATTTCTGCGTGACTTAAATCTCTTCTCATAGCAATTGCTCAACAAATGGATTTGGACAAATATCCATATCTCTCCATATCCCCTTTCACCATGTATGTTCTTTTTAACATCTGTTTTTATTCCACAGAAAAGTTCTGGGGACCTTTATTCTAAATAAGTATTCTTTGGGCTTGTGGAGCTCCGTCAAGGATCTTTCGCAAGGTCTGATGCATGAAGGATCAAGATTGCCTTAAATTTGATTCGTCCATCTTCCGTTCTGAGTATACCCTGGCATTTCTCAGAAAGATTCTCGCCCTATTAGCGGCATTGAAGCTCCTCTCTTCCCATGGTTAACTACAAGTTCATTGCCGTAAATTTCCACATTACCTGCGACATAGCAGGAAGTGACCATATTACTCCTGTCTAACCCTAAGTACTTACTTAATTGGCCATTAACAACCCGATTAACGGATTTTTGCATGTCTTAACACATCGTGCAAGGAGTTCTGCCAGTTGGTCACACCAATCGATGACAGGGCTGCCTCCATTTGGTCCTTCCAACACAAACAAAGTCGTCTTCTTCGCAGACTTCCGCAAATTTCCTCATCAAATACCCGTCTCGCTAGAGCATCCTCCTGCATTCGAACGACATGGTCGAGCCACGCTGCCCAGCGTCCATGACGTTGAGGAGCTCATACAATTCATCAACTTAGATCGGATGCGGAAATCATCGCCAACTAGCATTGCACCGAAAATCGTATACATAATTTACCATTACAACCCTTCAGTCAAGATTGCGCCCTAGCTTCTCACACCACTCATGTTGTGTGTGTTAATTTTATACATGAGTGGCGGACCTACAGTTTAAAGTCGACTCCGACCGACAGATTTTTGAGAAACTTTTCGTGGCAATTTTATTTACTCTCAGAGTTTTTGCCAGAAATCTGCTGAGAGGAAGTCGCCGAAGAAATATTTTTTCATATTTCGTTGCGATCTCTGACCTGGGGTTTGAACCGTGGCCTTACGTCTAATAAGCCAACACACTACTTACTAGACTACGGTGACTTCAACCGAAAATCTTACGTAAGACTTTTCATTCGAATACTCTCACGGTTGCTACATCAGTGATTAATAGGGTCCTCTGCGCCATAAAGAAGCACGGGGTGGATGAGCGTCTTCTTGAGTGTTAATTTTGTCGTACTAGAGAAGTCTCTGCTACCCAATTGCCTATTGAGACCATAGTAGCACCTCTGAGGCAAGAGAGATACTGCGCTTGATCTCCAGACTGACATCATATACGGCGGTAAGGGCGGAGACAAGATAAATAAATTCCTTGAATACATCGAAGGCATAGTTATCGGTTGTAATTTGGAATCCAATTTGCCGCATGTCCCTACTTGTCGACAACATATAACAACAACATTTTTTCGCTATTATCTTTTTGGCAACACTGGTTTAAACAGCTCACGCACGTTTCGTGTTTTGTTTCACACTGTCAAACATCTTCAGTTTGGTCTATAATTTAACCATGAATCGTCTTACAAACGAACAACGCTTGCAAATCATTGAATTTTATTATCAAAATGCGTGCTCTGTTAAGAAAGTTCATTGCGCGCTTCTTCCATTTTATGGTCAGTTTAATCGACCCACTGAAGCGGCTATTCGGGCTATTGTGATTAAATTTCGCATCAAATTTACATTGTTGGACATTAAACCACCAACACGCTTACGTAGAGTGCGAACTGAAGAAAATATCGCAGCTGTATCGGCCGGCCAGTGTTAATGGTGATCATCAATTATCGATTCGTCGCCGTTCGCAGCAATTGGGCCTCTGTTACTCAACAACGTGGAAAATTTTGCGGAATGATTTAGGTGTGAAGCCTTTCAAAATACAGCTGGTGCAAGAATTGAAGCCGAACGACTTACCGCAACGCAGAATTTTTGGTGAATGGGCTCTTGGAAAGTTGGCCGAAGATCCACTTCTTTATCGAAAAATTGTGTTCAGCGACGAAGCTCATTTTTGGCTCAATGGATACGTAAATAAGCAGAATTGTCGATTTTGGAGTGAAGATCAGCCAGAAGCATGGCAAAAGCTACCAATGCATCCAGAAAAAGTCACAGTTTGGTGGGTTTATGGGCTGGTGGCATCATTGGACCGTACTTCTTCAAAGATGCTGCGAATCGTAACGTAACTGTGAATGGTGAGCGCTACCGTGAGATGTTATCCAACTTTTTTTTTGCCCAAAATGCAAGAACTTGACTTGCATGACATGTGGTTTCAACAAGACGGTGCCACATGCCACACAGCACGCGTAACAATGGACTTATTGAGAGGCGAGTTCGGTGAAGATTTTATTTCACGTTCGGGACCGGTCAATTGGCCGCCTAAATCGTGCGATTTAACGCCTTTAGACTATTTTTTGTGGGGCTATGTTAAAGCTCATGTCTATACAGACAAGCCCGCTTCAATTGACGCATTGGAAGACAACATTGAAGCGCTTATTCGTGAGATACAGGCCGAAATGTTGGAAAGAGTATGCCAAAATTTGAGTAAGCGGATGGACCATTTGAGGCGCAGTCGCGGTCAACATTTGCATGAAATAATCTTCAAAAATTAAATTATATTGACCGTACTGTCGATTCAAATAAAGATTTCATGAATTTCTCTGAATTTTATGTGTTTTTTTTTTGAAAAATTTTCCTATAGCTCTCAAAAAATTACCCATTACTTCGTTTCCGCCAGACCCATCTTAATAGACTAGCATTCAATAGCACTAAAGGCAGCGGTAACATCTCGCTTAGTACGCCATCTAATGTGTATGAAATGTCATCACAGCCAATATTAACTAGAGCCAGTATAGGGTGCCAACGTCCTATGCGGACAAAAAATTTGCGAAGTTTTGCTTACAAATGTAAAATCATTTACGATTTTATTCTAAACAAAATTTTCAAAATATATTCATGCTGCACACTTTAAGTTTTAGGCGACATCTGTAGCAGGCACCATCACTTTTTTGCTCTCTGCATGTCAATGGCAGACATTTCAATTAAATTTGACCCCAATTAATGAAATTGTTTGACACTCTTCCCAATTAATAGGCTCTCTGGCCATAACAAGTTCACTAATTAAGCCCTCTTGAATGGTTTTTTTTTTTTTTTTTTGTTGTTCTGCAGCAAAATATTAAATGACCTAAAAATTCGAAAATAATATTTAAAAAAATGTATTTAAATTTATTAATAAAATGACTAATTTAAAATAAATTACAAAAACAACAACAACAACAACAACAACAAATAGTGGTTTCCGTATGTGTCAATTACGAAAAGGAAACTGCTTAAGCAATACAAAAACAACAAAAAAAATTTGTTTGAACGAAACTAAATTGTGGGGCCAATTTGTGAAATGCTGACAGCTACACAAAGTCCCAATGTAATGAAAATTTTACAACAAAAAAAAACTTTTTTAATTTATTAAACCACACAGCTAAACAAATTAATTTAAAATTAAAAAAAAAATAAACAAATATGGGTTACTGGTCTTCATTAATTATATGCACAACGCTAGTTAAACTTTAGAAGCCAATAATAAAAAACTTCTTTTTTATTTCAAAATTAATTGTTTTAAGCAATTGAAATGAAGCCCCCCTCTCCCCAGAAATCAAAAGGCCATTTAATTACTTTAAACTGTCAAAGACTTATTAAAGCTCACATTACGATGGCCCAGCCTGTCGGCCTGTGTATCTACATAGTAAATCTCTGACACACTAAACATCTTACGAGTCAAACAGTCAAAGATAATTTTCCGCTTGAAACTGATCACTTTAGAAAAATTCATTCTTTTTGTTCTCCTCCTCCTCCTTCTTCTTCTTCTTTTCTTCTTCTGCTTATTTTCTAAGTATTAAATTTTGCCTCGGCCAACACCATAAAGTTGGCTGGCTGGCATAGCTTTAAATCGTTTTAGCACGATCGTGAGACAACATGTCGTCAATTATATCTACCACAGCGATCTTTAAGCGTCAAACAAATCGTATATTAAACAATAAAAAAAATAACCCCAGCTTAGCAGCAGTACTGGCGGACAGACGCGCAGAAATACAGATCTTGGAAAAGCCAACCAGCATTCATTCATTCAATCCACCATAAGAAAATCAAACATACAATCATACCACCCTGTATACATCTACATAAGCCACCACAACAATGTTTCTTCTATGAGTAGCGTAATTAGTGATGTAAAATGAAAGCGATTAATCGGTTACTAGTGAATAATTAGTTGTCCTGCTAGCTGGTTAAGTTAAGGTACATACGCCCTAGGGAATCAATTTGTAATTCACTGTCAAACTCAGAAGACAAGCTGGACAGTTTAATGGCTTCAAGTGAAGAGCAAATACCCGAGTTCCTACAGATCTCTGCAACAACATTGCAAGTAATTATCTCCACTTAGCATCCTGAAAATCATATTTGAGTACTCAGTTCACATACATACATACATAATTGGGCCTTCAGTCAGGATTACGACCTAGTTTCTCACACCACTTATGTTGTGTGTGTTAATTTTATAGATGAGTGTTGGGACCTACAGTTTAAAGTCGACTCCAAACGACAGATTTTTGAGAAACTTTTCATGGCCATTTTATTTACTCTCCGAGTTTTTGCCAGAAATCTGCTGAGAGGAAGTCGCGGAAGAAATACTTTTTGTATTTGATTTTGATGTCTGGCCTGGGGCTCGAACCCGGGCTTTACGTCTAATAAGCCAACACACTACCTACTAGACTACGGCGACTTCAGCATTGTGAAAATCATGTTTGAGTACTACAGAAGCAATCCACAGCCTGAGGTTAATTGTCAAATCCAGTAGATAAGTTGGACAGTTCCTACAGATTCCTAAAACAACATGGCGAGTACTTATCTCCACTCAGCATCGTGAAAATTGTGCTTAAGTACTACCAAATCAATCCACAGCTTGTGGTTACTTGTCAAATCCAGTAGATAACCTGGTCAACTCAACAACTTCAAGTGAAACGAAATATCGAGTTCCTATTGATCTCTAAAACAACGTTGCGAGAAATTGAATCTACCCGGTATCTAGGGTACCATGGCTAAGTCCACAGAATTTGAATAATTATCAAACCCTGTAGATAAGCTCGGTTAATCCAAAGATTTTAAGTAAAAACCTAGTAACGTGTAACTACGTATCCCTAAAATAACGTGACGAATGAACAACTTTACTCGTCATCTTGAAAATCAGGCTTGGGTACTACCACAGAACTAATACTCTACTCATACTCTATAAGACGCTCATCCTCCCCGTGCTTCTAAAGGGTGTTTTTTATAGAGGTATAGAACTTTAAGTTGCAATAAAACAACGATGGATTATTCGATTGACATGAATTTTATTTATCCGAAAGATAATCTCGTGGCATTACATTTTAAATATGATTTCTGGCATATGACCGCCACGGCTGGCGCGGATATAGTCCAATCCAATCGACGAATATACGCCTTAATTGATGATCGTTTGGCTTCAAATCTTGCACGAGTTGGATTTTGTAAGCACGCCAACCAAGATCCTTCCGCAAAATCTTCCATAAAGTGGATGGACACAGATCCAATTCCTGTGCTCGATGGCGGATGGACTCATTCGGGTCTTCCTCAATGCTACGCTCTACAGCAGCAATAGCTTCTTCTGTGCACACCGTACAGCGTCTCTGGGGATGCGAGTTATCAATAAGAGTAAACGTGGTGCGAAAACGTTCCATGGTTAATCGAATTAACTGCTGTGATGGACGATTTTGTCGACGATAAAATGGACGTAGTACGCGATACATTTTCCGCACAGAACCATTATTTTCGAAATAAAATTGCACTATTTGCAAGCGTTGTTCAGGCGTGAGTCTATTCATGATGAATTGCCAAACCAAACTGAGAATAAATCACTTGACAGCTGTTAAATCGGTCGCCATCTTGAAAAGTAATGCCAACTTAAAGTTCTATACCTCTATAAAAAACACCCTTTACATGGCGCAAAGGCATGGACACTATTAAGCACTGATGCAGCAGCCAGTATTCGAGCGAAAAATCTTACGTAAGATCATCGGTCCAGTGCGAGTTGAGGATGATTTCCGCATCCGATCCAACAGTAAGCTGTATGAGCAGCTCAACAACATAGACGTTGTGCAGCGTATTGTGGTTCGAAAGTAGAAGGATGCTCTGGTGAGACGAGTATTTGATGCGGGGATCTGCAGAAGTATAGTCGCTTTAGTCTAGTAGGTAGTGTGCTGGTTTATTAGACGTAAAGCCAGGGTTCGATCCCCAGGCCAGACATCAAAACAAAATACAAAAACTATTTCTTCGGCGACTTCCTCTCAGCAGATTTCTGGCAAAAACTCTGAGAGTAAATAAAATTGCCATGAAAAGTTTCTCAAAAATCTGTCGTTCGGAGTCGACTTTAAACTGTAGGTCCCACCACTCATGTATAAAATTAACACACACAACATAAGTGGTGTGAGAAACTAGGTCGTAATCCTGACTGAAGGGTTGTAATGACCAGTTATGTATGTATCTGCGGAAGTCGGCATAGTGGACGACCTTATTTGCGTTGGAAGGTTCAGATCGAAGAAGCCCCGTCATCGATTGGTGTGGTCAACTGCCATAGACGCGCAAGAAGCAGAGGCTTCAAGGGGGAAAAAAGTCGAGTTATTATACAAAATTAACGATTAATGGGCTGCATTTAATAGCCAGTATTTGAAAACATTCAGTCGATTATTCGATTAACCGATTACTCCATTGCAACACTGCTTATGGTAGCCCCTATATTAAGTGGCATACTATTATGGTCTTACAAAAAATTGCTTTTCGAAATCTTTAAGCAGCCACAATATTGTTGCATTTGCATAATTTGCATCAGATTACACCCCACCATACAAACGATCAACTAACCAGCCACTGAAGCAACATTGGCACTCTCATCAAAACACCCTCATCATGATAACCAACGTTTTAAAACTTCCCCCTGCCTATGGCCAAATATTGGTGCTGTATTGTTGTAACGTTGATGATCAACGAAGTGTTGAAGTAACCGAATGAATTCGTTTAAACAATTTGTTGTTATTTTTTTTTTCTCTTTAACAATAACAACAACAATAACTACAAAATTTCCTGAAGTTCGTGGCGATCTTGCGCCATGTTGCATTTATGTTTGTTGTTGTTTTTTCACTATTGCTGTACGTGCTGATCGTGCGCAATACAATTCGACAACAACACCAACAACAAAGTTTTTATAGACGGCTTTTTAGTCTCAAGTATGATGATGGTTCTCCTCTCTTTCGTTTTTGATTTTTTATTTGTTATTTGCCCGTAACAAGATTTACGATCAAATTGATCGTCATGGACCTCCCGAGTGTTAATTAAATTTTACGCTCTTCAAATTCATGTTTTTTTCTCCTCTTTTCTTTTTTTTCTTTTTGTTCCTCATCGTGCTGTAATGTTCCTGCTGGAGGAGTGGTGAAGAGAGCAAGAGCGAGCAAGAGTAATTGTAATTGTTATTACGGGGGGTTTAACACAGAATTAAAGTCTTTTGTTGTTTGTTTGTTTTAGCCGTCGTCCGCATCACAGTTAATGATCATTGAAGTAAATGCTAATCATTGAATGCATCATTGACAGAAAACAAAATGAAATTTTCAATCATTTCTACTCATTGCTTAAGCCGTTGGGCCACCCAAAAAATATGATTCTTTGAAGGGTAGTAATTAAATCGGAATTGAAGGCCTATTTATTAGGTTATAAGCAGACAAAACAAAGCTCTCCTTCACTAGCATGCACTTGAATAGGAACCTTATTCTATTACAGCTCGTGGACCAGAGAAAATTTAATTCAAATTGTAAAAACGATCTTTTAACGATCTTCGTCTCATAACGTTCTTGTGTGTTTGCAGCCTAGTTCCAATGGATGAATCTTCCAATATGACGATCTTCCAACGATCTTCATGTCATAACGTTTCTTGTGTGTTTGCAGCTTAGGCCCAATGGATGGATCTTCCAATATGACGACTTTAAAAAGCAAACGGGGGAAACCGTTTTCAGATCGTACACAATGAAGTCCTTTAGGATCCACCAGTTAAATTTTGCATATCCAAGACCATCTCCCTACGGTAGATGACATAAAGTACTACATTGACTTGCTTGATTGATTGATTTTTTTGCATTATTTTTAACTCCTTTTGACAACACCGGACTGTTAGGAAGTATATTCACCATCTTCCTATTACTTCTTTACTTACTTACTTACTTACCTACTTAATTGATCATTAACAATCCGTTTATTGGATTTCGTCCCGCTTCATCCTTCCAGGCGCCTCTGCTTCTTGAGTGCCTTCACCAGTTGGTCACATCAATCGAAGACAGGGCTTCCTCGACTTGGTCCTTTTAACGCAAACAAGGTCGTCCTCTTCGACAACTTCCACAAATCCCGGCATTAAATACAAATACCTGTCTCGCCGGAGTATTCTCATCCATTCGAACGACATGGCGGAGTCATAGCAGCCGCTTGATGTTAACATCATACAGCTCATTGTGGGATCGCTTGCGGAAATCATCGCCAACTCGCACTATACCGAAGATCTTATGTAAGACTTTACTCTCGAATACTCTCAGGACAGCTGCATCAGTACTTATTACTTATTTGCTCAGGTTTTTTCAGCTAAGCAAGCGATTGGTGTGAGAAACTAGGTCGTTATCCTGACTAAAGGGTTGTAATGACCAATTATGTATGTATGTAAGCGATTGGTCTACCATAAGAGACCCTAGGTAAATAGCAGGTCCATTTTTCGTTGCCTAGAAACAATAGACCTTTCCTATAAAGCCAATAGAGGCTCTCTTGGTGTAAAACACATGATAATGAGAACCAAAGCTAGGGAGTCTATGGATAGGATAATGGGAGACAAGTCTTGCATAAGACCCATCAAAAGCCATGTGATGTGATAAAACTGTTGCCTAAGCAGTAGTCCCTATGCTTAAAACCCATTGCACATGATAATGAGAACCAAAGCTAGGGAGACTATGAGTAGGATAATAGAGGGCAAGTCTTGCTTGAGACTCATCAAGGGCCTTTGTGATCTGATAAATCTTCGTTTGCAGCTCTTCCCTAGGCAGTACTCTCTCTATGACTTTACGAAATGATGCATAAAGAGACTGAGTGAATGGAGCAATTTGGAGGTTATGTACTCTTTTGAGAGGGAAGTCGCCGTTATCTAGTAGGTAGTGTGACGGCTTATTAGAAGTAAGGCCACGGTTGAAACCTCAGGTCAGATATCAAAACGAAATATGAAAAAATTATTTCTTTGGCGACTTCCTCTCAGCATGCTCTTGGCGGGTATGTAAGCAAGCAAAATTGTCACATTTGGGGCACAGAAAACCCGCAAGCATTCAATGAAAAGCCGACACACCCAAAACGAGTCACTGGTTGGTGGGGATTTTGGTCCAGAGGCATAATTGGGCCATTTTTCTTCGAAAATGAGCAAGGAGTGGCCGTTACAGTCAATGGCGATCGTTATCGGGCCATGTTGAATGAATTTTTGTTCACAAAAATTGAAGAGGATGATATTGGCAACATTTGGTTTCAACAGGACGGCGCTACGTGCCACACAGCCGAAGCTACACTCGATGTTTTGCGCCATGTTCTTGAAGATCGCATTATCAGCCGCAGAGCTAATGTCGTTTGGCCACCTCGGAGCTGCGATTTGACGCGGTTGGACTATTATTTGTGGGGTGCCGTCAAAGATAAGCGTTACGCCGACAAGCCAGAGACAATTGACGCTTTAAAGGACAATATAGCTGCACACAATCGATAATGTGCTTAAAAATTGAACCGATCGTGTAGGCTACTGCATGTCCAGCCGAGGCAGCCATTTGAATGAAATTATTTTCCATTATTAACCGGAAGGATTGTACTTTCAAATAAAAACAAGAAATTTGAGAAAATATTCAGTAGTTTTTTTAAAGATTTTCCAAAAAAAAAAAGTTATTTGGCGGACCCTTTAATTTGAAGGCCCCAGACTCCTACAGGTTTCTTCCCGTTGAAAAAACAAAAATAAATTTTTATTTTTTTGTTTCAATTATTTTATAAAACAAGTTTTGAATTAGTCTTCCTAACATATCCTTATGCCTAGGCATCCTTAATGTATACCCAAACCAATAAAACTGTCTTCAGCAATTTATTAAAATCAAGTGACTTTTTCCTTCTAATTTAATGACCATCAACCATAATTGAATTGAACATAATCGTATGACTAAATAACGTTCACACATCTCTACCACATCCTCTCCCCAATACAGAATTCCCATAAGGCTGGGGGTAATTTATGCAGGATAATAAGGATGAAATAAAAATTATTATACACTCAGGATATAAGCAGCAGTAAAAAAGCATGTAATCTTATACCCAGTCATCTAAAATACTTTTTAACACATCACTCCCCCTCTCTTCTGATGACATCTCCACCCTCCACTTTATATCTTATGCCTCGTTTTCGTCCTTTTCATTACAATGTCACACTTTATTGTGTGGGATGGAATGGAAAATAAGCAACGTAAAGTGTACTTGACTTGCAGCATAAGTTAGGCGATAAACATCTTCAATCGTGAAGGCATAGAGAGAGGCCTATTGTACCATTATGGTATTATTGTAATGAAATTTGTTGTTGTTGTTGTTATTTTCCCAAAGCTTATTAATAAAAGAGAGAAATTACAACAACAAAAACAACAACAAACAGCAAAAAAAAAAATATGTGTTTATTTTATAATTTTTATTCATTTCTCTCTCTCACTCCCCCTTTTCGGTTGGTTTTTGTCGAACTTGTTTTCAAGCTTTCTGTTCTACGAGGGCGAGTGTAAACCATCAGATTTATTTTAACAACTGCATGGAACGGAAGCGGGTTTCCTCCCCTAAAAGTTGGCAATTATTTATTAACACTCCATTATAGAATTGTGGCTTTCAGGATTTGTTTCATTACAGTGTGGCAGAGATTTTTTTTCATTTTTTGCTTTCACTTTCTCTTCTTTTTTTTTGATTTGTTTTTTTTTCGAAATTTATGAGTCTCTAGGGTATAAATTAACACTTATTTTCTATATTTTTTTAAATTGGGGTTTATTTTACAGTTTTTTATTATTTTATTTGTTTTGAAGGACAATAACAGATGTTTTGGGAAGAAATAAAAAAATATACACAAGAAGGCTTCCTTAAAAGTTATTAAATAGGCCACCAATTGGAAAAAAAATAAAACATCCAATGGCTCAATTAAAATACCCATATAAAGCACAAATTAAATAGGGGAGTTAAGATCCAATATATAAACCTTTTTGTTGACTATGAAAGTGCTCGAGATTCCATAGGCAACACACAGCAGCTCTCAGAGATTTCTGTGTACAGCACTACATAAACACAAAATTGAAGAACATTTTGATACCATTTCAGTGGAAATACTAGGCCTATTGCCATCACGATTGGTGTTCCTTACTGTAATTGAAACAGTTTCTCGCCACAACAGAGTTTTAGGGATTCCTCTAAGGCAAGTGTAAGTCGGTGGTGCTTGAGGATAAACCAGAATAATATCACAGTCGAGCCATTTACTAAAAGGAGAAAATTTCTTAAATGGAAGGAAATTCTGCTCCTATATAGTGCAGTGATGTCACTGAAACTGTAGGCAAAATATGTGAGAATATTACAGCAATGGAAGGCTCATATAACGGGTGATTTTTTTAGCTATTATCTTTGTGGCAACACTGGTTTAAACAGCTCACGCACGTTTCGTGTTTTGTTTCACTGTCAAACATATTCAGTTTCATGAATCGTCTTACAAACGAACAACGCTCGCAAATCATTGAATTTTATTATCAAAATGGGTGCTCTGTTAAGAAAGTTCATCGCGCGCTTCTTCCATTTTATGGTCAGTTTAATCGACCCACTGAAGCGGCTATTCGGGCTATTGTGACTAAATTTCGCACCAAATTTACATTGTTGGACATTAAACCACCAACACGCTTACGTACAGTACGAACTGAAGAAAATATCGCAGCTGTATCGGCCGGCCAGTGTTAATGATGACCATCAATTATCGATTCGTCGCCGTTCGCAGCAATTGGGCCTCTGTTACTCAACAACGTGGAAAATTTTGCTGAAGGATGTAGGTGTGAAGCCTTTCAAAATTCAGCTGGTGCAAGAATTGAAGCCGAACGACCTACCGCAACGTAGAATTTTTGGTGAATGGGCTCTTGGAAAGTTGGACGAAGGTCCACATCTTTATCCAAAAATTGTGTTCAGCGACGAAGCTCATTTTTGGCTCAATGGATACGTAAATAAGCAGAATTGTCGATTTTGGAGTGAAGATCAGCCAGAAGCATTGCAAAAGCTACCAATGCATCCAGAAAAAGTCACAGTTTGGTACGGTTTATGGACTGGTGGCATCATTGGACCGTACTTCTTCAAGGATGCTGCGAATCGTAACGTAACCGTGAATGGTGAGCGCTACCGTAAGATGAGATCGAACTTTTTTTTTGCCCAAAATGCAAGAGCTTGACTTGCATGACATGTGGTTTCAACAAGACGGTGCCATATGCCACACAGCACGCGTAACAATGGACTTATTGAGAGGCGAGTTCGGTGAAGATTTTATTTCACGTTCGGGACCTAGATCGTGCGATTTAACGCCTTTAGACTATTTTTTGTGGGGCTATGTTAAAGCTCATGTCTATACAGACAAACCCGCTTCAATTGACGCATTGAAAGACAACATTGAAGCATTTATTCGTGAGATACCGGCCGAAATGTTGGAAAGAGTATGCCAAAATTGGACTTAGCGGATGGACCATTTGAGGCGCAGTCGCGGTCAACATTTGCCTGAAATAATCTTCAAATCTTAAATTATATGGACCGTACTATCGATTCAAATAAAGATTTCATGCATTTTTCTGAATTTTATGTGTTTTTTTTTTGAAAATTTTTCTATTGCTCTTAAAAAATCACCATATAGAAAGCAATTCAAAAAAAGCTAGGCATGCCATAAGGATATGCATAAGACTGAAAGTTAATCTTAATCAAGGATTAAGTACTGGATGTATACCATAGTGGTCAGGCCAATTGGATATAGCCCAGGCCAGCCGGGCTCAATGTATACTTACCGTTCAATTTTATTTATTCTTAGCAGAAGATGTCAACGAATAAGGGTTTCCAGAATTTTCGCTGTGCTGGATAGTGACACATTAAGTGAGAGTTGTTACTCACAACTTATGCAGAGGTTAGGCGAAAGTGCACCTAGTCAAAAGTCTTGTCTTGCTGTTAGGTAATGTTACATGAGGACACACATAACATAATAAATCTTAAGTCGAGTGAGAAAGCTAAACTGAATTGAACAAGTCAACTCTGGTACCCAGGAAGCGTTAGACATGGAGTGGAAATTTTCTCTAATTAAGGGGATCCCAACAGGCAATTCAAATAGGACCAGATTGGATAGGCCAGAATGCCTGTAACTCAGTTTCTGGTTATATTCCTATGTTGTGGAGAGACAAAGATAATTATTCGCCATTTGCCAGATTAATAGGCGATCTTTAAGAACAAAAGTTAAAGGTGATTTGGCATTTGTTAGAGACCTTATGGCAGCCTATAAGTCCGCGTATATCAATGTATTCTCAGAGAATACTGTGCTAAACGTGGCTACAGCCTGAAGAGATAAGTTGCTGATGCCCAAGTGTTCCATATACACACCACTGCCAATATTTCGCTGTATATTTCCAGAGAATTTGCAACAATATCTGGCTTCGAGTTATAGAAGTCCATTTGGAATGCCGGTGTTTAAGCGCCTGCTCAGATAATTGTATGAAATCGATCGATAACGAAGAATAAGATAACGAATAGCTATTGCTCTAGCATATCTACGTAGCCTTTTAGGTCAGCAATTTTGCTGTGTTCGGCTTGATTACGGCAAAAGTTAACCGCTGCTCTTGGAAAAACTCGGTAGTAAAGCAATGGAACATGATGTAAATTGTCCTGTTTGAAGTCATTCTAAGGACACTGGTAATAAGGATGACAAATTACCTTCTCACATTGTTTGGAATCCTGCAACTGATACCCATCAGATGGGCGCTCCATCTAATATTACCAGTTCAGCTATCATTTACCACGTACCTAACCGTCATGTAATAATTTTCTTTTAATTTTCCATGAATAGACCTACAAAAGGTATTGAAAAAGTACTTTTTTTTACATGAGTACATTTTTGGTACCAAGTAAACTTGAGTAAAGCTGGAGAAATAACTTTAACATTTCAATACTATTTTTCACCATTTAAAAAATGTTTTATCAGAAAACGCTTCTACATGCTAAATCTTTAATCACTTGAAGAATAACAAAAAAAAGTACCTTTTTGGTACTAATCTAATTTTCGAGCAATAAATTTTAAATAATTATAGAATTCTGTTCTAGTTCTTACTATTACTAAAGGAATTTCTGAGTACATGTGCTAAAAAAAGTACTTTTTTGGTACTAAAATTTTTCAGTACTAAAAAAAGTACCTTGGAAAAACAAATATTTGAAAAGTACTGGATTCAGAAAAGAAAATTAAACCATTTTTCAACATTATTTCTATAGTTTAGCTTCATTTTAATAAAACAACTTATAGTACTTTTTTGGTACGAAAATGAGTTTTCATTTTTCAACATTAAAAAAGTACCTCGAAAAAAAATATTTTAAAACTACTGAATATAAAAAATTAAAGTTAAACCATTTTTCTATATTATTTTTAAATTTTATTTTCCTTTTAAAAGAAAACAACTTATGGTACTTTTTTGTTTCCAGATGAAATATTTTTTCATAATTCCTCCCCTCTTTCTTTTGTTTGGAGTTCGAGACTCGCTTTACTTTTCAATAGCAATCACTGTAATGGGTGTTGATTTAAACAAAACTTTTCATAAGAAAACAGAAAGAAAACAACATCCATACATATGGGATTAGTTACACTTTAATGAGGTACAGAATTTCTCCCCCGCCCCTAAACAACACCAATTATTAAACAACCATCAGATCTAATAAAAGGGCTGGCTGGCTGGCTGCACTCAAGTGCAATTATTTAATTTTTCTTTTTCAACTTTTTTTAGAATGTTAAGCCAAAAATAACAACGTTATTAAAAGTGTTTCTTTCTATCGGAAACATTAATTTAATTAAAGACTACTTGCTACCCAGGTTATAATAACATAACCACACTATTATTTCAAACAGCAACAACAACAACAACAACAACACGATAACTAAACACAGGAGAGGGAAAAAGGACGAATACAACCCAACATATAACCCTCCACACAACCCACCCCTTTTATATGTATTTTCCAACAGCAAATGTTTCATTTTAACTTTACTAAGCCCAGCTGGTGGGGTGAGAAGTAGCACGTGTTTAATTCTTAGGTTATGGAAGCTTTTTAACTCTATGTTGCTGTTGTTGTTTGTCTTATGCTTTCTGACGTTTCCACTTGAAATATTCTTTTGTGTATCATCGCTTGCTTGTTAATACGCTGAGATCACAAATAATTTCTGAAAATTCTTTTTTTTCTCTTGACATTCACTCGAACTGACAGTTTGCGTTTGTTATGATGAACGACACACTTACCAAGTGAATGGCTGGATGGCTGCTTCAAGGTGGGTGGTAAATGGGTTTAAAAGAGAAGAAATCTAAACATAACACGTGTAATGCCTAAAGGATAAGTTACCTAGGTTATCTAGACTAAGACATGTGAGAGTAAATATTTACGGTAATCAAAGGATATGAAGTTTTGCTGAAAGTTTTAAAATTAAAAAATTTCAGTTTCAGTCCTCCTAAAAGAATTTGGCTTCCTTTCTTTTCTTATAAGTACTTTTTTTTAAGTTTTAAAAGTACTTTTTTATAAGTACATTTTTAAAAGGACTTTTTTGTACGTACTCTTTGAAAAATACTTTTTTGTAAAAACCTTTTTAAAAGTACTTTTTATAATTACTTTTTTGTGCGTACTTTTTTGTATGTAATTTTTTAAAAGCACTTTTTTATACGTACTTTTTGAAAAATTCTTTTTTGTAAGTACATACCTTTTTAAAAGTACTTTTTTATAATTACTTTTTTGTATGTACTTTTTGAAAAGTACTTTTTTATAATTACTTTTTTGTACGTACTTTTTTGTATGTACTTTTTTAAAAGCGCTTTTTATACGTACTTTTTGAAAAATACTTCTTTGTAAGTACCTTTTTAATAGTACTTTTTATAATTACATTTTTGGACGTATTTTTTTAAAAGTACTTTTTTTACATACTTTTTTGTACGTACTTTTTTGTATGTACTTTTTTAAAAGCACTTTTTATACGTACTTTTTGAAAAATACTTCTTTGTAAGTACCTTTTTAAAAGTACCTTTTTAAAAGTACTTTTTTATATTTACTTTTTTGTACGTACTTTTTTTATGTACTTTTTAAATGCACTTTTTTATACGTACTTTTTGAAAAATACTTTTTTGCAAAAACCATTGTAAAAGTACTTTTTTATATTTACTTTTTTGTACGTGCTTTTTTGTATGTACTTTTTTAAATGCACTTTTTTATACGTACTTTTTGAAAAATACTTCTTTGTAAGTACCTTTTTAAACGTACTTTTTTATAATTACTTTTTTGGACGTACTTTTTAAACGTACTTTTTTATAATTACGTTTTTGTACGTACTTTTTTAAAAGCACTTTTATACATACTTTTTTAAAAGCACTTTTATACGTACTTTTTGAAAAATACTTCTTTGTAAGTACCTTTTTAAACGTACTTTTTTATAATTACTTTTTTGGACGTACTTTTTTAAACGTACTTTTTTATAATTACGTTTTTGTACGTACTTTTTTAAAAGCACTTTTATACATACTTTTTTAAAAGCACTTTTATACGTACTTTTTGAAAAATACTTCTTTGCAAGTACCTTTTTAAAAGTACTTTTTTATAATTACTTTTTTTGACGTACATTTTTATAATTACTTTTTTAGACGTACTTTTTAAAAAATACTTTTTTGTAAAAACCATTTTAAAAGTACTTTTTTATAATTACATTTTTGGACGTACTTTTTTAAAAGTATTTTTTTTTAATACTTTTTAAAAGTACTTTTTTGTAAGTACTTTTTTGTAAGTACTTTTTTAAAACTATTTATTTTGAGTTCACACTCTTAAGGCAACAACGTTTATTTGCTGAATGGGCTCATAATTTTAATCGAAAAATCATATTCAGCAATGAGTTCGCGTGATTTCACCCCGTTACACTTTTTTGTGGGATTTTCCTAAGTCGCAGGTGTAAGAGAATATGCAACAAATCAGAGCGGCCCTCAAAGCCAAACTAACCCATGCCATCGGTACAATTCAGCATGATTTATGTGCCGTAGTCGTAGATATTTCGGATGCGCTCTACCCTGATATAATATTCCACACATAATGGCATTGATAGGTTCTTTCACACTTACTTTGTTTTACATAACTTTCAAGATAGGAAGTGCTTAATGAAAGACCCAATAAAAATTGAGCTTTAGCAGAGCGAAGTGTTGTATGACAACGTTTGATATGCGTTCAGTTGAGTCCTGGATCAGACTTTACATACATACATACATAATTGGTCATTACAACCCTTCAGTCAGGGTTACGACCTAGTTTCTCACACCACTTATGTTGTGTGTGTTAATTTTATACATGAGTGGCGGGACCTACAGTTTAAAGTCGACTCCGAACGACAGATTTTTGAGAAACTTTTCATGGCAATTGTTATTTACTCTCAGAGTTTTTGCCAGAAATCTGCTGACAGGAAGTCGTCGAAGAAATACTTTTTGTATTTTGTTTTTATGTCTGGCCTAGGGCTCGAACCCTAGTTTTACGTCTAATAAGCCAACACACTACTTACTAGACTACGGCGACATTCAATCAGACTTCAGACTTTACATCGTATTTACTTGCTTACTTCATTGGTAATTAAAAATACTTAGTCAGGATTACAACCTAGCTTCTCACACCCGTGGTGGAACCTACAGTTTAAAGTTGACTTCGAACTTCAAATTTTTGAGTACTAGAGTCGCCGTAGTCTAGTAGATAGTGTGTTGGCTTATTAGACAGAAGGCCTTGGTTCAAATCAATCTCTAACAAAATAAAATATTTATGTGCCACAGTCATAGATATTTCAGATGCGCTCTACCCAGATATTAGCTTCCCCACATAATGGCATCCATAGGTCTTCCACACACAGTTTGTTTTCCATAAAAGATTTAAAGATAGGAAGAGGTTAAGGAAAGACCCGATAAAAAAAAATAAAAGTGTTGTACTACAACGTGCTTACTTACAGACTTTACATCCCACTTAATTGACCATTCAGTCAGGATTACAACCTAGCTTCTGAAACCACAAATGTCCTGAGTGTTAATTTTATCCGAGGGGACGAGACCTACTGTTTAAACTTTAAAGTCGACTTCGAACAATGAATTTGAGAAACTTTTCATGGGAATTTTGTTTTACTCTCAGAGTTTTTGTCAGAAGATTACTGAGGGAAAGAAGTCTCAGCTTTATTCGAGAATCAAGGGCTGTGATCTAACCACATAGTACCAAAACGAAAACAATTCCTTAAGTATAAGTGTTGCTGAAACTTTTGGTACTTTTTGATTCATTTTTAACGCATTCCCACAGAGGACGCATATTTTTACAAGACAATGGCTTTAATTTTTGTAATAAACTTCCGAAGACCTTTTTTAACACCGGCTTCGATACGTTCTTGATAAAATACTTAAAGATTTTTTATTTATTAAAGTTTTATTAAATATTTCTGTATTTATGCAAGTATTTATTAGTTTTATTTCTTTCAAATAAACAAATAGCCAGCCCCGCTGACATTTTTCATGCCTATGGGCGATATTTTTTTTCCCCATCAAAAAAGTACGAAGAAAAGAACACATGTAAACATTTGGTAATTCGAAACCGATTGTGTGTGTATGTTGACCAATTCATTTCTTTAAAAGATTTAAAAAAAATTAACTTTTTTTTTAAATAAATAAATAAATAAAAAAGTCTTCTTTACAAAATTGTTTATAAATATTTTTATAAACATTTATGTTGTGTTTTTTGTTTTATAAATAAAAAAAAATAATAACAACAACAGCAGTAAAACAAAGAAGATTTTCTTAAATGTTTACCTACAAACGAAGACAAGAGAGCGTTCCCTCTTGCCTTGCAAAATGAAACAATTTTTTTCAATGAAATTTGAAACTCAATTTTAAACTTAAACACGCATACTGCAAAGGAAAAACGATTATTTTTCATAAACAATACCAACAAAAAAATAAGAAGAAGAATTAAATAAAATAATAAATAAATAAAAACAAAATCAAATTAAATCAAATAAAAATTTTTTTAAAACAATAAAACAAACAAAAATGTTTGAAAAGAATAAAAATAATCAGAAATTTTCACACGAATTTTATATGAAAGGAAACAATTTTTTATTTGTTAAATAATTAACCAGATTTTTAAATATTTAAAACTATATCCTAAGAATAATTGCAAGCAAAATAAAAAGAATAGGAAAATGCATAAGAGAAGCAAAATCTTCAAATCAATTCCTAAACGGCATCTCAAGCTTGTCTCCCATGTAAAGGGTGTTTTTTATAGAGGTATAGAACTTTAAGTTGCAACAAAACAACGATGGATTATTCGATTGACATGAATTTTATTTATCCGAAAGATAATCTTGTGGCATTACATTTTAAATATGATTTCTGGCATATGACCGCCACGGCTGGCGCGGATGTAGTCCAATCTGGACGTCCAATTTTCGATGACTTTTTCCAACATTTGTGGCCGTATATTGGCAATAATACGGCGAATGTTGTCTTCCAAATGGTCAAGCGTTTGTGGCTTTACCGCATAGACCAATGACGTTACATAGCCCCACAGAAAGTAGTCTAGCGGTGTTAAATCACAAGATCTTGGAGGCCAATACACAGGTCAAAAACGTGAAATTAGGCGGTCACCAAACGTGTCTTTCAATAAATCTATTGTGGCACGAGCTGTGTGACATGTTGCGCCGTCTTGTTGAAACCACATTTCCTGGACATCATGGTTATTCAATTCAGGAATGAAAAAGTTAGTAATCATGGCTCTATACCGATCACCATTGATTGTAACGTTCTGGCCACCATCGTTTTTGAAAAAGTACGGACCAATGATTCCACCAGCCCATAAAGCGCACTAAACAGTCAGTTTTTCTGGATGTAACGGTGTTTCCACATACACTTGAGGATTACCTTCGCACCAAATGCGGCAGTTTTGTTTGTTGACGTAGCCATTCAACCAGAAGTGCGCTTCATCGCTAAACAAAATTCGCTTATGAAAATCGGGAACAACGGTAATCTCGTTTTGGGCCCATTCGACGAATCTACGCCTTACTTGATGATCGTTTGGCTTCAAATCTTGCACGAGTTGGATTTTGTAAGCACGCAAACCAAGATCCTTCCGCAAAATCTTCCATAAAGTGGATGGACACAGATCCAATTCCTGTGCTCGATGGCGGATGGACTCATTCGGGTCTTCCTCAATGCTACGCTCTACAGCAGCAATAGCTTCTTCTGTACGCACCGTACAGCGTCTCTGGGGATGCGAGTTATCAATAAGAGTAAACGTGTTGCGAAAACGTTCCATGGTTAATCGAATTAACTGCTCTGATGGACGATTTTGTCGACGATAAAATGGACGTAGTGCGCGATACGTTTTCCGCACAGAACCATTATTTTCGAAATAAAATTGCACTATTTGCAAGCGTTGTTCAGGCGAAGAGTCTATTCATGATGAATTGCCAAACCAAACTGAGAATAAATCACTTGACAGCTGTTAAATCGGTCGCCATCTTGAAAAGTAATGCCAACTTAAAGTTCTATACCTCTATAAAAAACACCCTTTATTATAAGGTTAGGATAGGCGCGAGTGTTAACTTTGTAAAGTCAAACTTCACTTAAGCAAACTTAGCAGCCACACAAGGCTATGCCACAGATCTAACTGACAATACATTGATTGATTAATTGGCTTTGACAACTAGCAAAGCATGACTCCCTTAGAATCAAGCTGAAAATCACTCTGAAAGTTTAATGAATTTAGAGATTGATCCGATATCCCATAACGTTAACTTCGTTATGCTATCGATAAAGCTAGGATATCTTACTTACGCCATCTTACTAAGAAACGTCTGACATCTTCTAACCTGGAGATTGACTTGTCTGTCCATAACCACTCGAATAGCACCACCGTGTCAGTCTGAGTATCTCCTGGTGAAATGGTTATCGCAGCCCCTTAATTACGATATCAAATTTGATGGCAGTATACGTCATAAAGTATAACTCGTTAGAACCTTATACACCCCACAGTCCTTTAGATTGAAGAAACAATGTTCTTCTCTATTCTCCTATTATAGAAATCCCTTTCAGCTATCAGCATCAATATTGATTCACTCGTAAACTATCCCCTATAATTATCAGGCACAACTTATGAAAAAACTATCAAAAATATGATCAAAATGTGTCACCTAATGACCTTGTCATTTAAATATTGCTTCCCCCTCCATAAAAAAGAGAAAACAAAATAGAATGAAAATCTTTCGTATTTTTTTAAGGTAAACATTGTTTGCAATTAAAAATCTTTTAATTTTAAAATCAAATTTACTCTTTCCTATGACAACTGTCACATCAAAGTGTCAAATGACAACTGACAGCCAGCCAACCACATGGAGCAACAGCCAGAGCGTAAAGAATGCAATGTTTTCTAATGAAAACATAAAAAACAATTTGTCTTCGAAAACTGTTTTTTTTTTATTTTCCTAAGTTTCAATGGAAAATCAATTTTAAAAAAATCTATTTTTATAAATAGAATTGATTTTTATATTTTGAAAAAAGTATCATTATGGAATTGTCATAATTTATAATGACAACTTTACAGAGTAAATTTGATTTTTTTTTTCTTTTCTTTCAATTCAATTTTATAAAATTCCGTGAATTTGAAAAGGCTTTTTGTTTTCCAATAAAACAATTTGTTTTAACGGCAGGCAATCGAAAGAGAACATTTGGTTTGTAAGTGTCATTAATACTTTGACAGTTTCCCCAAGCAAGGAGCAGTTACCCAAAACAACAACGCTGCAACTCTTTCGGCAACTATACGTAGGTCATGTTGACATTAACAACTCTTGCTAACATTTGGCGCTCTTTTTTGTTTCTGTTCTTGTTGTTGTTGTTGTTATTCTCATGAGCTGTCACTCTTCTTAAGATGTTTCAATTTAATCTCTTGACTGTTCTCTACACTTGTCATGGTAAGACATTTGACACATGCTCATCTGGTTAAAGGCACGGAAAGAAAATGAAAATAAAAACAAGCAAAAACACAACACACAGTTGCTAAAAATAGTTTTGAATACGTTTCTTTTTTTGGCATGAATGAATGAATGAATGAATCGATGAAGGATGAATGAATGGACTGCCTGTATAGAGTTATTCTCTTTGGTTAGTTGCACTTCATTGAAGGTAACGCGCTACATTTCCGGCTTAATGTGTAACAGAATGCAAATGACAAGTATGTACCTCAGCAGCGGCATCAACAATAGCCACAATAACAACATCAACAGCACCAACAGCTACCATAAGTAGTCAGTAAATGTGACAGTCTTGATTATTGTCACACGAACACCGAACCAACCGCTCATACATACTTACACTTACACTTGGGGGAGCTGTCAATCAGTTTTAAAACTCATATGCTGGCATTCAAAACTATTTCGTGTTGAGAGAAAAAGCTAAAGAAAAACAAATTATTACAACTGAAATAATTTTAAACTATAAATAACTTATCAAAAAAGTAGCATGACATAAAAACTTTTTAAATAAAAAAATGTTAATTCTAATTGAAAAAATATAGCATGACTTAGAAAACTACTATTGCTACTAAATTCAAATTCAAAATAATCAAATCTTTTCAAGCCTAAATTAAATTAAATTGAAAATGTTAAAACAAAAATGTAAAAATTATCTCATGATATAAAAAATAATATAAGTAATCGCATGATATAAAAAAATTTGGAAAAATATACCTATAAAAGCTGAATGAATGACATAAAAACTCTTTGAGAATAGTTTACAATTCTGAAAAAGAAATTAAAAACAAAAAACATCGCATGGCAAAGAAAATGTCTATAAAAAATCATGCGATACAAAGTTTCCTGAAAATTAAATTATGATACTAATTATTTTAAAACATGAGAAAAAATCATCGCATGATACAAAAATAATGCAAAAAAAATCACATGGTATAAAAATTTTCTATTAAAAACAACAAGATAGTGTTAAAAAATAAAAAATTGCATGACACAAAAACCTTCCAAGTGTAGTTTTAACAACAGGAAGATTTAGAATTAAATAACTTATTAAAGAAAATTGTAAAAAGTAATATACGTTACGTACGACATTAAAGAAAATGAAATCACCCTTATTCTGGTTGTCGTCGTCGACGCAAGACGACGTCGACTTGCGTATACAATTTGAAATTGGTATTTTGTTTGTCGTTATTTACAGTTATCGATGACTGTCGACACACATTTGGTATTCTGTAAGTCAATACTCAGTCGATATTGTGTTGCGTCGACTCTGATTTTGTCGACGTTATTTTTGGTAACGACAAGCATTAAAAAATTAACTCTTGTGGTGAATTTTTATTGTCTTAGGTTTTTCTTCCTTAGCACAATAGCGATATGGATCGCCTTGATATCCATAAATACAGTTACACGTCGCCAAATGATTTCTAGCAAAACATTCGGCATTCTGCACACAGGTACCAGGACATGGGTTTTTACATTTCTCATTAACACATGTTCTGTTCGACGGGCAGTCGGAATCAAACATTCCGGTCGAAAACCTTCATAAGGATTGCCAAATTAATCAGGTAGACATTGACAAGATGGAAAGCCATTTTGTTGGCGGCATTGAGCGTAGGGTCCACAAGGCGATGGATTGCAAGGTGGATTTTTTTGTATGGGAGCATAGCACAAATGGATTACCAGTATAGCCAGACTCACAATAACACATTGGAGTGTGGCTATTAACACGACAAACTGCACTTTGGCCACAAAGTTCTGAGCAGGGATTCTTACATTTCTGATTAATACAAGTTTGTCGCGAGGGACATTCGGAGTTTGTAACGCATTCAGGGCTGTAATTAGGTGGTTGTCCTGTATACTCTGGTAAGCAAGTACATGAAGGTGTTGTCCCTATATCCTTACAGATGCTATTTGGACCACACGGTGAAGGTTGACAAGGATTCGAAACAACAACATCCTTTTGAGGTTCAACTACAGACATTAAAAATCGTATTAATAGCTAGGTTTTCTAATCCTATCAAACTTACTCATTCTTTGGCATCCAACAAACGGATTTCCTGTATAGTCTTGAATACAAGTACAGAACGGACTGTGGTTTACAACATTGCAAAGCGCAAAAGGGCCACATATTCCTGGACATGGATCAATACATCAATACATCATGGATCAATACATTTTGACAGGCCTGATGATAAAAAACTTTTTTTTTTTCTAAATAAACCATAAAATTAATCGGCTGACTTAAATATTAGAGATGTGTGTTTTGTATTATTACAATTTTCGACGTCGACGTCGACACAGTACTGTTACAGAATACCAAAACTGTGTCGACGTGATGTCGGCGACGATAAAAAACGATGTCGACTCAAAAACGACGACGATGACGACGATGACAACCAGAATAAGGGTGAATAATAAATCGCAAGAAAGTTCAAAAATTCAACTAAAATTGTCTTAAAATATATTTTAAAATAAAAAATTCAAAATTATCGCATGTTATAAATAAGTGTAAAACACATTACATGACGAAAAAAAATTATGAACCAAAAAAATCTTACGCAACTAGGTTCCAAATACAAAAAAAATAAAAATAAAAGTCGCATGATATTAAAACTTTTTGTAAAAAAGTCACATGATATTAAAGAAACATTTTAAAAATTAATACACGAAGCATACAACGTTAAAGAAAATTCAATAAAAAAATCTGAAAAAAAGTTCAAAAATTCAATTAAAATTGTCTTAAAATATATTTTAAAATAAAAAATTCAAAAATTATCGCATGTCATAAATAAGTTTAAAACACGTTACATGATTAAAAAAATTTTATGAACCAAAAAAATCTTACATGATACTACTACAAAAAATAAAAGTCGCATGATATTAAAACTTTTTGTAAAAAAGTCACATGATATTAATGTAACATTTTAAAAATTAATATACGAAGCATACAACATTAAAGAAAATTCAATAAAAAAAATCGCAAGAAAGCTTTAAAAATCATTGACAATTGTGTTAAAATATTTTTAAAAATAAAAAATCATAAAAAAATCGCGTGATATAAAAAGTTTAAAAATTTCACATGATTAAAAAATATTTATGGTCCAAAAAAATTCTTACATGTTATACAAAATTTGCAAACATAGTTTCTAAATATCAAAACAAAATTTAAAAAAAGTCGCATGATATTAAAACTTTTTGTAAAAAAAAGTCACATGATATTAAAGAAACATTTTAAAAGTTTATATAGGAAGCATACAACGTTAAGGAAAATTCAATAAAAAAAATCGCAAGAAAGCTTTAAAAATCATTGACAATTGTCTTAAAATATTTTTAAAAGCAAAAAATCATAAAAAATCGCGTGACAAAAAAAGCTTAAAAATATCACATGATTAAAAAATATTTATGGACCAAAAAAAATTCTTACATGTTATACAGAATTTGCAAACATAGTTTTTAAATAACAAAACAAAATTTAAAAAAAGTCGCATGATATTAAAAAAATTTGTAAAAAAGTCACATGACATTAAAAGTTGGTTTATATATATATTTAAATATTTTAGAAATAAATTCAAAATATTTAATAGAAAATTCCCAAAAATAAATCTTTAAAAAAACAGCATCACATAAGAAACTCGCATGTTATAAAAAACTTCAAAATTACTGGCCTTTTAGTGAAGCAGTGTTTTCCAATCTTTCTAGCACCATATGGATTAATTGCACTGAAACAATTGCTTATTTTAAGGCTACCAATGGATCCGAAACCCTGTGCAGGACTAATAAATATTGCAGTGGGAGAAGTAGCAATCGGGTGGTAGAAAGCGTGAATCATAAGGTGAGTGAAGAACTTCTAAATTCCTTGTTTATTGCTGGCGAAGCATTGTCATGTTGCAAATATTACATAACATACATACATAATTGGTCATTACAACCCTTCAGTCAGGATTACGACCTAGTTTCTCACACCACTGATGTTGTGTGTGTTAATTTTATACATCATTGGCGGGACGTACAGTTTAAAGTCGACTCCGAACGACAGATTTTTGAGAAACTTTTCATGGCATTTTAATTCTTCTCAGAGTTTTTGCCAGAAATCTGCTGAGAAGAAGTCGCCGAAGAAATATTTTTTGTATTTTGTTTTCATGTCTGGCCTGGGGCTCGGACCCTGGCTTTTCGTCTAATAAGCCAACACACTACCTACTAGACCACGGCGATTTCTTGTTGCAACATTGCTGCTGTATATCTGGTCGTACTTTGGAAACATTTTTGTTTCAAGATACAAGACAAACTTCTTTTGACGGCATACCAGCAACAGTCCTGTTGCTTACAAACGTTTTGCGCTTTCAACTTAAATGTCACGACTATTTTACGTATCTATTATGAGGCATTTTCTAAGACAATCCTTTTAAAAAACTCAACTAGTAATTGTAGGTTACTTTAGTTCTCAAATTCTCTCCTATCCAAAAAACCAGTAGCTTATCAAAAATTAATTGCCCCGAACAACCCTTTAGTCATCTTGAAAAATTAAAAACTTCTTCTCTTAAAATTTTAATGACATTTGACAAATTTATTTTAAAAATTCTTTCCATTTTTCCTTTCCTTCTTGTAATTCTTGTAAAAGAAACCTTAAATTTTTAAATTTCACTCCTGAGAAAATTTCTTCATTTTTTTCGTGGAGTAAAAATTGCACTTTTTTGTGCATTTTTTTCATTTTTTATTTTTTTTTTTTTTCATTAAATATCCTGTGTAAGGACATAAGGTAACAAAAAAAGTAGGAAGAGGGGTTATTTCAGTGTATAACGATTTCAAAAGGTTTCCTTACAAAAATAGAAAAAATTAAATGAAAAAAAATATCGTATTACAATGCATACCTTTTTATGGTTGCACATGATTTCTTTTTTCCTTTTTTTGGCCTTTTTCAGTGAAATAAAAAATGTTTTGCAGTGAAAATTTCATATTCAGTAGGGGAAAATTGATGTGCAGTTTGTGTTCATTTAAAAGGCAAGCCATTAAAGGAGACTTCAACCTTTACAAATGTGTTCAGACCTGTGCCTTATAACGATATGTGCACTGCAGGGTATGTAGCTGCTGTTACGGAAAGTATGGCAAATAATCCGAATATTGAATCGATTGTCGTTTCAATAGCGTTCTTGGCAATTGGACCTATTTACGTCTCATGGCTTATTTTGCATTTTGATTTGCCCATCCATCCATATAAAGTCCAACTCATGCAACAATTAAAGCCAACTGACCATTCACATCGTCGATATACTGAATCGATGATAGACTACCAGGCTATCAATACTGAACGAAATTTACTTCAGCAATCAGGCATTTTTCTCAATCGGTGGTTACGTCAACAATCCATATGGTTGCGTAGGGGTCTTGAAGAATGCAGAAGTATTTGTGGAAAAGCAAATGCACCTAGAAAAAGTAACTGTTTGGTAACTATTATGGGCCGTATTTTCTCCTAACTGGCCCTAGAGAACAGTTACTGGCAAAAGCACGCTACAAACTCTGTAATAACTGAGTTTTTCTAGCCAGCAATTAAGAAATTTATGAACATTATGGATTTTGTATTGAAGATTAGATTTCTGACGAAAAACATCGCTTTGGTACACTATATAAAAGACGATGTAGTCATGGAATAAATCCAGAATGTACGGCTCATACGTAACATACATAATTGATCACTACAACCCTTCAGTCAGGATTACGACCTAGTTTCTCACACCACTTATGTTGTGTGGGTTAATTTTATAATGGGTGATTTTTTAAGAGCTCTAGGAAAATTTTTCAAAAAAAAAACAAAATCCAGAAAAATGCATGAAATCTTTATTTGAATCGATAGTACGGTCCATATAATATAATGTTTGAAGATTATTTCATGCAAATGTTGACCGCGACTTCGCCTCAAATGGTCCATCCGCTTAGTCCAATTTTGGCATACTCTTTCCAACATTTCGGCCGGAATCTCACGAATAAATGCTTCAATGTTGTCTTCCAATGCGTCAATTGAAGCAGGCTTGTCTGTATAGACATAAGCTTTAACATAGCCCCACAAAAAACAGTCTAAAGGCGTTAAATCGCACGATCTAGGCGGCCTATTGACCGGTCCCGAACGTGAAATAAAATGTTCACCGAACTCGCCTCTCAATAAGTCCATTGTTACTCGTGCTGTGTGGCATATGGCACCGTCTTTCCAAGAGCCCTTTCACCAAAAATTCTGCGTTGCAATAGGTCGTTCGGCTTCAATTCTTGCACCAGCTGTATTTTGAAAGGCTTCACACCTAAATCCTTCCGCAAAATTTTCCACGTTGTTGAGTAACAGTGGCCCAATTGCTGCGAACGGCGACGAATCGATATTTGATGGTCATCATTAACACTGGCCGATCGCAGCTGCGATATTTTCTTCAGTTCGCACTCTATGTAAGCGTGTTGGTGGTTTAATGTCCAACAATGTAAATTTGGTACGAAATTTAGTCACAATAGCCCGAATAGCCGCTTCAGTGGGTCGATTAAACTGACCATAAAATGGAAGAAGCGCGCGATGAATTTTCTTAACAGAGCACGCATTTTGATAATAAAATTCAATGATTTTGCAAACGTTGTTCGTTTCTAAGACGATTCATGTTTAAATTATAGACCAAACTGAAGATGTTTGACAGTGAAACAAAACACGAAAGGTGCGTGAGCTGTTTAAACCAGTGTTGCCAAAAAGTTAATAGCGAAAAACATCACCCGTTACATGAGTGGCGGGACCTACAGTTTAAAGTCGACACCGAACGACAAATTTTTGAGAAACATTTCATGGCAGTTTTATTTAATCTCAGCGTTTTTGCCAGAAATCTGCTGAGAGAAAGTCGCCGAAGTAATCCTTTTTTATATTTTGTCTTAATGTCTGGCCTGGGGCTCGAACCCTGGCTTTACGTCTAACAAGCCAATACACTACCTACTAGACTACGGCGACTTAGAATGTACGGCACGTTGCTGGAAAATAGGCGTTCATCACCAAACAATTATCGACCATTTGAAGAAAGATAGTTACTCACATAAACTCGATGTTAGGAGACCTCGTGAATTCACTATAAACCGAAAGATATCGAACCATCGAATCACTTACGATAATAATAAGAGAACACGATAACGAACGAAACGGTGTTAAGCTTTCCAGACAATGGCAAATTTTGAATTGTTACCAAGAAACGTACAATATTACCGTTGGAAGAGAATCATTCATTATGAGCTTCTGCAGCCTAGTCGGATTCGGAGGATTCGTTTGATTCGAATATTGAATATCAACAATTAATGAGATTGAAGCGAGTTATTCAATTAAAATGCTTAGAATTGATCAACAGAAAAGGTTTTCGAAAGCATCCTTATAAAACCAGATGAGATGGCCCAGCAGAAATTGAAAGAGTTTGATTGCATAGTTTGAAGACATCCACCATATAGCACACGTATTGGACATTCAGAATATTATTTATTTCGATCTCTGCAGAACTTGCATAAGAGTTTAAATTTAAATTCCTTAAAGGACGGCAAAAAGGAATCTTTTCAAAAAAAATTTTTGACAAAAAGTTTCCTGTGAAATGTACACATAGCCACAGAAGTATACATACGAATAACAAATTTCAGAAATTTTTTAACCAATCCGTTTTTTTTTTTTGAAAATATTTATAATTGTCTGACATCTTTCTTCGATTTTAAGACGGTCTTTTGCTTTGGTTCAGAAATTTGTGAAATTTATAAAACGTATGCATACCTTTGTGGGCCTGTGCAGGGCCGCAATTAAGTTCAATTTCAGAAATTTTTTAACCAATGCAAAAGACCGTCTTAACGTCAAGGAAACTATAAAGATTTACAACGAAAACGGATTAGTTAAAAAAATTTCAGAAATTTTTTAACCGTACGTATAATTTAGTAACTGTGTGTACATAGGTTCAGCAAAAATGTTCAACGACAAAGTTTGATGAACCAGTGGCTAAGGTTTGATAATTCTGAATTTGTGTTTTCATAATTATAAGCATCAGTGTCATCACATTGTATGTCTGTGTTAATTCTTTTAATCTATTTAATCTGCATCCTGTGCCACTTATCCTTAAGGCATTGTTTACTGTAAACATTATGTTATAAGCCACGTAAATATAATCCTTTGGACTATTTTTAATCCTCCAAAGCCTTTAGAATTAGAGCAGAAAAAGAAAGAGCAGTGATTCAGAGGTTGGCGACATTTTTTGCGATAAAAATTTTAAAGATTTCTACGAATTTTTCTTGCTTTGGTAAGGCATTTACGTTTTAATCCAGGTTAATTGCAAAAATAAACGAAATGACAAATTTTTGTAAGGCAAGGATATTTAAAGGATAATTTTAAGGCCGAAGAGAGATGGTAATTTGGTTGAACGATTTCTTGTAAATGTTTTACTTCGTTTGAATGAATGAAAAGAAATTTAATATTTCATTGGGCGAAAATATATCAATTTCTTATAGCCAAAAAAAAACACTTTCAGTCTCTTTGTCTATGGGCCTATTGAATAGACATTGATTTGCTGTTGTTTTTTTTTTGTGGTTAAAATCTGAAATTATTTTACTTCAGTTAATTGCAATTTTGTCCTTAATTTTTCTAAAAATTTAAGCATATTTTCCATCATTTTCTTTTTATTATTTATTTTTCTATAGGGTCAGGGTTATCATTTTAAGCTTTGTTATGTTCGATATCGATTACATTTCGATTGTTCAGGCTCTGTCTGTCTAGTCTATATTCGATTGTGTGATATATTTTTCTCTCTCTCTGCTTGATTTGTAATTAATCTTTGTGAACATTTTTGTTTGATTTACGTTTTTATTTCTAACCAGCAGCCATAAATTCTTCTTTTTACAAAAAAAAAAACCAAATGTTTCTTTAACGAAATAGAAAAAAGAATTAAAATTCTTCCATTTGTTTTTCATTATAATTAGAATTCATTCATTCATTCATATTGTGTTTTTATAAATTTTTATTTTTATTTTTTTCCATTGGTTTTCTAAGGGTTTCCATCATAATTTTATTGTCAATGTAAGGCAAGGCCACCTGGTGGCCATGTTGCTGTATTGAATTACATTTCGTCTAATGAAAAATAATCCTTTTCTCTTGTTTAGTTTACTTTCTGCTCTCTCGCTTCCTCCCTCTCTCTGTCTATACTTTACACTCTCACTTCTTTAGAGAAATTTCAAAATCAAAATTTTTTAATTTTCAATAAAAAATTTTTTTAAAAAAACTACAAATATTGGGGAATTTTCTTTTGAAAACTTTAAATTTCAAGAAAAAATTTTATTCTTTTTTTTATAAACATTTTTAAAAAATGAACAAAAATTTTCCTATAAAAGCAGCAGCATTTAAATAATCTTTAAAATCTCTTTGCCTTTTCAAACTACTTGTCTTTTTATTTTTGCTTGTTTGCAATTATCCTGGATTAGAACTTAAATGCCAACCTAATACATGAAAAAATTTCTAGAAATCTTTAAAATCTTTGTCGCAAAAAATGTCGCCAACCTCTGAGTCACTGCTCTTTCTTTCTGCTCTAATTCTAAAGGCTTTGGAGGATTAAAAAATAGTCCAAAGGATTATATTTACGTGGCTTATAACATAATGTTTACAGTAAACAATGCCTTAAGGACAAGTGGCACAGGGTACAGATTAAATAGAATAGATTAAAAGAATTGACACAGACATACAATGTGATGACACTGATGCTTATAATTATGAAAACAAATTCAGAATTATCAAACCTTAGCCACTGGTTCATCAAACTTTGTCGTTGAACATTTTTGCTGAACCTATGTACACACAGTTACTAAATTATACATACGGTTCAAAAATTGCCGAAATTTTTTAATTAATCCGTTTTCGTTGAAAATCTTTATAGTTTCCTTGACGTTAAGACGGTCTTTTGCATTGGTTAAAAAATTTCTGAAATTGAACTAAATTATGGCCCTGCACAGGCCCACAAAGGTATGCATACGATTTACAAATTTCACAAATTTCTGAACCAAAGCAAAAGACCCGTCTTAAAATCGAAGAAAGATGTCAGACAATTATAAATATTTTCAAAAAAAAAAACGTATTTTTTAAAAAATTTCTGAAATTTGTTATCCGTATGTATACTTCTGTGGCTATGTGTATATTTCACAGGAAATTTTTTGTCAACATTTTTTACTGATAAAATTTCTTTTTGCAATTCTCTAACGAACCTAAATTTAAGCTCTTATGGGAGTCCTGTAGAGATCGAAATAAATATTCTGAAGGTCCAATACGTGTGCTATATGGTGGATGTCTTCAAACATTTGATTGCAAACACTTTCAATTTCTACTGGGATATCTCATCTGGTTTTATAATGATGCTTTCCCAAAACCTTTTCTGTTGATCATTGCCGACCGTTTTAATTGAATATCTCGCTTCAATCTCATTAATTGTTGATAGTCAATATTCGAATCAAACGAATCCTCCGAATCCGACTAGGCTGCAGAGGCTCATAATGAAGAATTCTCTTCGAACGTACAATATTACCTTTCTTGGTAACAATTCGAAATTTGCCATCGTCTGGAAAGCTTTACACCGTTTCGTTCGTTATCGTGTTCTCTTATTATTATCGTAAATGAGATTCGATGGTTCGATATCTTTCGGTTTAGCAATCCACTTAATTTTTTTACAGTGAATTCATGAGGTCTTCAATCATCGAGTTTATGTGAGTAACTATCTTTCTTCAAATGGTCGATAATTGTTAGGAGAACAATGCCTATTTTCCAGCAACGTGCCGTACATTCTAAGTCGCCGTAGTCTAGTAGATAGTGTATTGGCTTATTAGACGTAAAGCCAGGGTTCGAGTCCCAGGCCAGACATCAAGACAAAATACAAAAATTATTTTTCGGCGACTTCCTCTCAGCAAATTTCTGGCAAAAATTCTGAGAGTAAATAAAATTCCCATGAAAAGTTTCTCAAAAATCTGTCCGACCACTCATGTATAAAATTAACACACACAACATAAGTGGTGTGAGAAACTAGGACGTTGTACAATGGGTCAATTCGACGTCCGGGTACTGTACTTGACAAGTACACCTCCTCTAACCTAACCTAATCTATGTTTAATATGTTCAATAAATCCGCATTTGTTACTTCAACACCCAATCAGCATATCTGGTCAGAAAGGCTTTAACGTATTGAACTTTATATGCATAGAGATGCAAATCCAAATGCAAAATAAGCCATAATGAGCCGTAAGAAGACACAATTGCTGAGAACCCTATTATAACAACAAATTCGCGTTATCTGTCAAACTTTCTCTAACAGAAGCAAGATTTGCGACAGTAAGTACATAGAGTTGATGCACAGACGTGACCATAAACGCTACGTTTCCATTCTCTTAAAATTTTTGTATAATTTAGCAACTTCCTTGCTTATAAGGTTGATTATGACAACCATAATCACTCTGTAGGACTTGAAAAGTGGCCATCTCAAATCACCACTTTTGTCGTATGTTTCAACTATTTTTACACGTTCTTCGATTGTTAAACGAATCATATTTGTAAACTTAGTGATCATATCCACTAAATAAAGGGTGTTTTTTATAGAGGTATAGAACTTTATGTTGGCATTACTTTTCAAGATGGCGACCGATTTAACAGCTGTCAAGTGATTTATTCTCAGTTTGGTTTGGCAATTCATCATGAATAGACTCACGCCTGAACAACGCTTGCAAATAGTGCAATTTTATTTCGAAAATAATGGTTCTGTGCGGAAAACGTATCGCGCACTACGTCCATTTTATCGTCGACAAAATCGTCCAACAGAGCAGTTAATTCGATTAACCATGGAACGTTTTCGCACCACGTTTACTCTTATTGATAACTCGCATCCCCAGAGACGGTGTACGGTGCATACAGAAGAAGCTATTGCTGCTGTAGAGCGTAGCATTGAGGAAGACCCGAATGAGTCCATCCGCCATCGAGCACAGGAATTTGATCTGTGTCCATCCACTTTATGGACTACATCCGCGCCAGCCGTGGCGGTCATATGCCAGAAATCATATTTAAAATGTAATGCCACAAGATTATCTTTCGGATAAATAAAATTCATGTCAATCGAATAATCCATCGTTGTTTTATTGCAACTTAAAGTTCTATACCTCTATAAAAAAACACCCTTTATGTGATACTTCAGATGAAAGATCTAACTGCTGACAGTATTGCCAGATCAACGGTGGATAAGTCGATCCCATTCGATTTTGCAACCAAACTTTTCCGAACATCGTATACCGGTTTATATACACTTAAGAAAGTTTTAAAGAATTTTTTTTTTTAAATTTAAAATGTCAGAAAGAAAACTTTCATTATCTAAATTCACATCTAAAGATTATGCAATTCTATGTAAATATGAAATTTCTAGCAAAAAAATTTCTGAGTAGAATGTCTAAAAAATTATTCTGGTTTTGTTTTCTTCTCTTCCATTTTTCTTAAAGAAAATTGAAAGAAATTCTCCAAATTTTCCCATCACTATCATACGGGCTAAATCAGTTTTCATTTCTTAACAATTATTTCTATTCCGTTTTTTTCCGATTATTTTCTTTAATCTTTCACTTCCTCATTATCTTTTGACATCATCATCATCGTCAGCATCATCATCACTGTCTATTTTCTGCCAGCAATTGTTGTTCAATAGTTTGCTGGCTTCTGTTTTTAAAACAAAAACAAAAATGCAATCAAATCATGAATTAAATTGTAAAACAACAACAACAGCAATAAGAAAAAACTTTAAAAAACAATAGAATTTTCGTATATTTAAAAATAGATCAAATGGGCGTATCCAATATCATCAAAATTTCTTCCTTTTTCTTGCATCTTTTGTTCAGAAAACAGGCATAAAAACCCACCCCAAAATAAAAACAAACCAACAATCTACAATCGTGTAAAGTGCGTGAGCGAGTGTGTGTGTGTTTTGTGTGTGTAAGTAAACAATAGAAATCTGCTGCTTCTTTCCACTCGCTCATATCCAACAACATTGTTGTAAATGCCAGAGTAGTTGTTTCTCTTGGGTAGAAAACAATACATTTTACCTGCCAAAAAAAACAAGAACAACAACAACTACTCTGGTGATTGTTGTTGTTAAATACGCCATCATCAGATAAATACCAGTTTTCAGCTTTTTGTTTACATTTATCAGTTGAGTGCTTGACTGAATGAGTATTTGTGAATTGAGTATATTCCACTTACGTTCTCTCTCTCTCACCGTTATTAGTGAAAAGCACAGAATGAGAACGTGGTGTTTGAGTGTTTTTTCAGATGTTTTGATTTCAGTAGGGAATCTTTAGGTATTTTGATGTTTTAAATTCAAAAAATTAATGAAATTTATTAATTTCTTAATATTATTGCAATTTAGGAGTGTTGTTTCTTTATTTATTTATATTTTAAGTAAGTTTTTTGAAAGAAAACTTGAGTTCTTTAGCGAAGTCAATACAAAAAGCTATATTTTTTCATGAATTTTAATTTTCAATGAAGTGGATCCTGCTAAGATAGGGGCAAGTTTGGGCATCCTAGGATTCTAACTTCTGTTGCCTTAAGCATACAGAAGGTAAATCGGGTTTTCACGGGATCTATGCCCGTTGAAGTCACCGTAGTCTAGTAGGTAGTGTGTTGGCTTATTAGACGTAAAGCCAGGGTTCGTGTCCCAGACCAGACATCAAAACAAAATACAAAAAGTATTTCTCCGGCGACTTTCTCTCAGCAGATTGCTGGCAAAAACTCTGAGAGTAAATAAAATTGCCATGAAAAGTTTCTCAAAAATCTGTCGTTTGGAGTCGACTTTAAACTGTAGGTCCCACTACTCATGTATAAAATTAACACACGCAACATAAGTGGTGTGAGAAACTAGGTCGTAATCAAGGCTGAAGGGTTGTAATGACCAATTATGTATGTATGCCCGTGAGAACTTTACGAACGACATTGGTTGTCACTGGTGCCAAGGTCAACTCCGATTGGGATAGCTTAAAACACTTTTATAGACTCCCTGATTGGTGCAATCACCAAAACAGATACGGTGGTTATTCATGATGATACTCCAGCTGCCTGTTGAAGTCACAGTAGTTTGATAGGTAGCGTATGTTCTTTTCTTACTCGTTGACCTTATAACAGGTTCGGGAAACCTAAAAAATGAGTTTTTGGTGCAATTAGGAATGAACGACGGATTTTTCGAGAAATTTTTAAGGGAAATTTATTTACTTTCAAAGTTTTTCGCAGAAGACTGCTGAAAGGAAGTCGCCAATCGAAATATGTTGTCATATTTCGTTTTGTTCGAGATAGTAAGCTGTGTTTTGAAACTAACATTCTCGTCTAATAAGCCAACACACTACCAACCAGACTACGCCGACTTCTTCAGTGATAACTTTGTTCAAATGTCTGCCACAAATTTTCTGGATGAATCATATCCGAAATTTGCAATTATTCCATTAGTTTGGGTCATAAATCACGCTGAATTTGATCGATCACATGGCTTATGTTGGCTTTTAGAATCGCTGTGGTTTGTGGCTTAAGCCCCGGTTAGTCAAACGTTCACGGAACGTAAGTATGTTCGTTTTTAGAATACGAAAAGCAATTAGAGTGATAACCGTACAGTAACGTAATTTCGGTTAGCATTTACATTGCCCTCTATATATGCTAAAAACGAACGTACGTTCCGCCACGTTCAGTGGACGTTTGGCTAACCGGGGCTTTATTGGTAGCTATCTGTGAACTCCGAATACCCCAATAAAAAAGGCAATTTCACACGCCATGAAGTTGCTCGTGCAGAATATCCAATGTGTCATAAGTTCCATTCAACGTACTGTCGTCCAGTTGAAACGATATGTAAAGGGTCCGCCAAATAACTTTTTTTTTTGAAAATGCTTTAAAAAAAAAAACTACTGAATATTTTCTCAAATTTCTTATTTTATTTGAAAGTACAATCCTTCCGGTTAATAATGGAAAATAATTTCATTCAAATGGCTGCCTCGGCTGGCCCTGCAGTAGCCTACATCAGAAGATGCCGATTTTGGCAAAAAAAATCATCTTTTCAGATGAAGCTCATTTTGATCTTTGCGGGAATGTAAACAAGCAAAATTGTCGCATTTGGGGCACAGAAAACCCGCACGCATACATTGAAAAGCCGACGCGCCCAAAACGAGTCATTGTTTGGTGCGGATTTTGGTCCAGAGGCATACTTGGGCAATTTTTCTTCGAAAATGAGCAAGGAGTGGCCGTTACAGTCAATGGCGATCGTTATCGGGCCATGTTGAACGAATTTTTGTTCACAAAAATTGAAGAGGAGGATATTGGCAACATTTGGTTGCGCTACGTGCCACACAGCCGAAGCTACACTCGTTGTTTTGCGCCCTGCTCTTGAAGATCTCATTATCAGACGCAGAGCTAATGTCGTTTGGCCGCATCGGAGCTGCGATTTGACACCTTTGGACTATTATTTGTGGGGTGCCGTCAAAGATAAGTGTTACGCCGACAAGCCAGAGACAATTGACGCTTTAAAGGACAATATTCGTGAAGCCATTGATGAAATACAGCTGCACACAATCGATAATGTGCTTAAAAATTGGACCGATCGTGTGTAGGCTACTGCATGGTCAGCCGAGGCAGCCATTTGAATGAAATTATTTTCCATTATTAACCGGAAGGATTGTACTTTCAAATAAAAAAAAGAAATTTGAGAAAATATTCAGTAGTTTTTTTTTTTAAAGCATTTTCAAAAAAAAAAGTCATTTGGCGGACCCTTTAGTTGGTGTCAAAATCATCTAATTCAGGTCTAAAGACGTTGGTCATCATCTATTTATTGTGCTCGCCGTAGACAGTGTGAGATGAGTAAAGTCGTTCTCAAAGAAATTTGCTCGTCAGCCGAATATCCACACCAAACAGTGACTTCTTTGGGATGCATTGAGCACTTGAATCTCATATGGATAGGTTGTGTGCTAATTTCAAAAATTCATACCAAGGTTCATATTAAAGATGATCTTTTAACGAGAATAAATGTCAGTTGCCTATTCTAAATTTCCAATTGGGTATTCACTTTGAAAAGGTCCTTTTTCAATAGTAACAAGAGTAACAACAACTGGATTCTGCCTCTACTGTGCTGTACCCAAGAGTGGGCACATTTAAAGGGATTTTAATGAACTCTGAATTAAATCCCTTCTTGTATTACCGACCACTTCTGTTTAAGAATAAAACGAAGGATTTTTTCATCCTTTTTCTTGTGTTTTTTTTAATAAAATGCAAAGAATGAGCTGAAAAACAGAGCAATTAATTCGTTTTTATTTTTCATTTTTGTTTTGAAGGATATTTTTTTATTTTTTATTTATATTCAGGATAAATTTCATTTCAACGAAACAAGCCAACAACTCACCATTGTCGTTTAAAATGGCGTATGTTTTGCTGGGTAACAGTGTGTATAAAATGTACGGTTTAGCGCTGTTTTTGCCAGGAGTATGCCTGCCTTTTGTGTGATTGCCATGGCAAGCGCATAAAAACTGCGGGTATCCTGGATTGTGCTTTTTACTGCTGATTTAATAAAGAGAAAAAAAGGGAAACAAAAACCTTATTTTTGTCACTTAATTATGGCTAGCTTGAGACACTCTATTGTTTGCCATTCAGTTTTCTGGTGATTTGGAACCCAAAAAAGGAACATAAACGGTATGAATTTCATTTCATTTCGTCTGTGGTTTGTTTGGTTTGGTTCAGTCATTTTTTTTCTTTAGAGCCTCTATCTAGAAAATGTGTGGGCTGTTCTGCTTCTCTCTACAAATTCCCCGGGCCATTGTTTACATAATTATGGCATTATTATGTGGGTTTTTTATTTATTCTTTCTACCCCAACCAGCCAGCCAACCAACCAACTCTACTCCGCTCTACTCTATGCTACTCGCCATGTATTGTTTACACGGTATGTGGTCTTGGCTAGATTTTTTTTTATCTCTAAACGTTTAAAATTAAATTCATTCGTTTTTTTTTCTTGACTTCTTTTTATTACTGGGTTCAGTTTTAGTTGTGCATGGGTTTAGTTTTTTAATGAATTTTTGGGGAGCGGTTTAAGCTAAAACGCTAATTAATTTGGCAATAGTTTAGAAGAAGAAGGAGGAGTATTTTCACACAATAATGAGCTCATTAGAGTGGGAAAATTTTCTTCTTTTATGATGGTTAAAGTATACAGAAATTAACACAGAAAAACATGAGAATTTGTAGGGGAGACAGAAGGTAATAATCTGTGGAGTTTTGCATTAGGTTAGGTTAGGTTAGCGTGGTAGCTTTAATTTACCAGTTTTGCAGAGTTTTGCATTGGTATTCAAGAAATGAGGACCAAAATATGTGGAATATCGCTGGTATGTTTTGCATCTCTTCGGTAATAGTTTTAGATAAGTCGTTGGATTTTTATCTGGCATCGGTCTTCAATTAATTACCACATAAAACATAAGTGGTGTGAGAAACTTGGTCGTAATGCTGACTGAAGGGTTGTAATGACCAATTATGTAAGTATGCATGTATCGGTCTTCAGGATCATGGTGCTCTCTGACTCTTGAAACGACGGATTCAAAACCATTGTTTTGTGTTTCAAGCGAAAATAAAAGGTTTTCTGTTTCAAACTTCAAACTAAGCTCAGTAAAACAAACATAAATGACTTCGAACGAACTTGATGGCGTGTGAAATGGCCAGGGATATTGCCTTTTTTTATTGGGGTTTTCGAAGATCACAGATATCTACCAATAAAGCCCCGGTTAGCCAAACGTCCACTGAACGTGGCGGAACGTACGTTCGTTTTTAGCATATATAGAGGGCAATGCAAATGTTTAACGAAATTACATCCATTACTGTACGGTTATCGCTCTCATTGCATTTCGTATTCTAAAAACGAACATACACATTCGAACATTTCGTGCACGTTTGGCTAATCGGGGCTTAAGCCACAAACCACAGCGATTCTAAAAGCCAACATAAGCCATGTGATCGATCAAATTCAGCCTGATTTATGCCTCAAACTAATGGAGTAATTGGAAATTTCGAATGTAAACCACTCAGAGAAGTGGTGGCAGACATTTAAACGCAGTTATCATTCACGAGAATGATAATGCCTGGACCTTGCCACAATGTTCGCAATACAGTGTCGTTTAAACAAACGCCTCAGGATCGTGGATTGGTTGTAGCAGTGAATCATTTTGCAACTCATCGATAACTTCCCGAATGTTCTAACATCAGATGATTAGCCTAGCACAGATGGTCGGCGTCAAGGTTCCATAAAAATCGTGATGGCCGTTACAACTCTTTAGTTAGGATTTCAACCTATCTTATCACACCAAGCATGTTGTGTGTGTTAATTTTATCCATGAGTGGCAGGACCTATAGTTTATATTGCCTTCGAACGAAAATTTGTTTTGAGAATCTTTTCATGGCAATTTTATTAACTCTCAAGGGCTTTACCAGAGATTGCTGAGGCGTGGACGCCGAAGAAATAGTTCTTCATATTTCGTTTGCTTCGACATGTCTGAGTTAAGGTTTTTACTCTCGACAACTCGTTTAATACGCCAACACACTTCTAATTCACGTAAACGATACTTTCAAGTTTATTTTCGAAAGGAAATAGCACCCAATAACACCTCCAGACTAATATCGTTAAGAAACAATCACTCTTCCGTATGCATTGATCTTCCACAATCACTTCTGGATTTTCCTAGCCCCATATGCGACAGTTTTATTGTTGACGTAACCACCGAGTGGGAAATATGCTTCACAGCTGAGGAAAATGTTGTTCGGAAAATGAATATTGAAACCCTTTTGCTTCAGCTCCCAATTAGCATATTTACGGCGTTGTAAATGAGCAACCGGCTTTAGTTTTGTGTACGTTGGTCTCTACATGGATGGAGGAGCAAATCCTAATGCAAAACACCTTATAATGAGACGTAAGATAGGCCCAATCACTGATGGAATCGATAAATTCGGATCGCCCGCTACACTTTGTTTAACAAAATCGTTATTTTCGGTAATGCGTACGTTGCAATGATGCACAGGCTTGACCACAGCTGTAATGCGTCCAGTTTCTTCATAGTTTCTTATAATCATAACAATTCCTTAAACAGTAGGTCGACTATGGTGACCATTATCACTCCGTAATGCTGTAAAAGTAGCCATTTTTGAATCACAACTTTTAGAGTCAGTTTTAACTGTTCTTATAAATTATGCGGTTGTTAAACATTCCATATTCGTAAATGACAAAGCTTTCACTAAAGAAATGCCACTTCAGATGGAGGATGACAGCGTTGCCAGATGTACAATAGCCAGATACTTCAATTAAATTGTTTTTTATAGAGGTATAGAACTTTAAGTTGGCATTACTTTTAAAGATGGCGACCGATTTAACAGCTGTGAAGTGATTTATTCTCAGTTTGGTTTGGCAATTCATCATGAATAGACGCAAGTAAGGCGTAGATTCGTCGAATGGGTCCAAAACGAGATTACCGTTGTTCCCGATTTTCATAAGCGAATTTTGTTTAGCGATGAAGCGCACTTCTGGTTGAATGACTACGTCAACAAACAAAACTGCCGCATTTGGAGTGAAGGTAATCCTCAAGTGTATGTGGAAACACCGTTACATCCAGAAAAACTGACTGTTTGGTGCGCTTTATGGGCTGGTGGAATCATTGGTCCGTACTTTTTCAAACACGATGGTGGCCAGAACGTTACAGTCAATGGTGATCGGTATAGAGCCATGATTACAAACTTTTTCATTCCTGAATTGAATAACCATGATGTCCAGGAGATGTGGTTTCAACAAGACGGCGCAACATGTCACACAGCTCGTGCCACAATAGATTTATTGAAAGACACGTTTGGTGACCGCCTAATTTCACGTTTTGGACCTGTGAATTGGCCTCCAAGATCTTGTGATTTAACACCGCTAGACTACTTTCTGTGGGGTTATGTAAAGTCATTGGTCTATGCGGTAAAGCCACAAACGCTTGACCATTTGGAAGACAACATTCGCCGTATTATTGCCGATATACGGCCACAAATGTTGGAAAAAGTCATCGAAAATTGGACGTCCAGATTGGACTACATCAGCGCCAGCCGTGGCGGTCATATGCCAGAAATCATATTTAAAATGTAATGCCACAAGATTATCTTTCGGATAAATCAAATTCATGTCAATCGAATAATCCATCGTTCTTTTATTGCAACTTAAAGTTCTATACCTCTATAAAAAACACCCTTTATAAAAATCGTTATGATGGAGACCTGTAGTTCTCGCATGAGCCTCTAGAAGCCTCAAATAATGATCTCTAAAGCGGTCATTAACGATGTAATACTTACAATTTAATTCGGAAGCAATATCGAACACTTTTGATACGCCGTTGATCCTAAAACAACAGCTTGTCATATATAAAATTAAAAAATATAGTTTGCAAATTGCCATCGGTAATAGGAAAAGAGATATTAATTGGCAACTCAACTGAAGTTCGTTTGGCATCAATAACGGCCAACTAGCTACTCATAAATCAATAAAGACTGCACTCGAGCAAAGTCATTTTAAAATTTTTAAACTCCCCACCAGGGCAAACGATTACATTTTAATTGTTTCAATTAAATTTATGTTTAATTTTAATAACAAGTTCTCTAACACCCATTGAGTTTCAGCACTCGCTGAGCCACATTTGAAGTCGTCAAAGTCAAGCGGTGAATATTTAATTTTTAAATTTGTTTTTAATTTTAATTTTTTTTTTTCAAATAATGCCTATTGGCATTTAATGGCTTCTTATTTCTTCCTGCAGACATTATTTGCATTTTATGAATTAAAATAATAATAATAATGGCGCCATGGTAAAATAATAATTTTTCTTTACTTTATGTTTTTCGCTTTTTTTTTTTGCTTTTGTCACGGTACAAGTGTTACGAAATGGAAGAAAAAAACGTGAGTCACACAAATTTAAAATGGAAAAAAACTGTAGGGCCCTTTGCCATTAATAACTTTCAACGCAAATAATTGTTAGAAAAGTTAATAAAATTTAAATAAAGCAGGGAAATATGAATACACGCTTGTTGTAACGTCATCATCATCTTCATCTTCATCATCATCATGGTTATCGGGGCATTGTTGTCAACAAAACTTAAGCAGAAAATGATTTATGGCAGGCAAACAATATTTATTATTTAAACAGAAAAGGAAAATGAAAATTTTCTTTAACGAAAAAAGCAAAAAAAAAACGATATTAATAAACAGGAAAAGCAAAAAAATTAAACCAACAACCATTTTTAAATTTTCGTTCCTTTTCATTTTCATTAAAAGATACCCAAAATAATAGAAAATAGCAGCAACAGCAGTTGTTATTAGCAAAGAGTACCATTTTTAAGCCCCTCAACTGTAGCAACCAGTGTAGCAACAGCATCGAAGCACATACATACACACACACACAACAAATCCATGGCAAACAATAGCAAAAAACGAAAATTCATTGAAATCTGAAACCCCGAAATGTGTGTTCTAAACCGGGTACAACTACCACTACTACTACTACTACTGCCATAACAATAAGCAAACTAAACATCATTATCGTGATCGTTAACAACATTGCCATCGCCATCGTCATCGTCATCATCATCACGGTGTACGATTCGAAAAAATCAAACGAAACAAGCATCCCAGCATCGTTAGCAAATCATAATCATAACAATGAAATTAAAAACAAAAAACAACAACAGCATCACTTGGAAGAGCATAATAGTAGAGCAAAAAAGAGAGCAGCAACCACAATAGTCTCAATGGCAACGGTAGCCCAGGACATATACACAAAAACTTCTATATGCCAGAAAACACGCAAAAAGAGGCAAAATTAATAAAAGGACAACAACAAAACCTATACACACACAATCAAAGCAACTGTTTACTTACAATGATAATACCATCCACTCGACTTAAATACTCAGAGCATGTGTTACATATAAAAGAAACCTACGTTTGCACACATACAACTAAAGAAAGTGTGTAATAAACACAGCGCATTTAGCAAACGTACTCGTGGTGCACTCATATTGAAAACATAAGCAAAGCATTTACAGGCCCTGTAGGAAATTTAGAAAAAAGTGATAATTTTTTATGAAATTTATTTAAAAATCATTTAAAAATTTCGAACCGTAGTCAAAATTACACAAATTTAACTGAATTTCTAAGTTAATAGAATTTCTTTTTCATTCCTTACCCCTCTTGGAAGCATATAGCCTTCACAGAGCATCTCCAACGTCGCATTGACCTGGTCTTTAACGTCTCTCTGGCCTCTTAATTAAGTTCGTATAGGTATTTTTGAGCTTATACTTTTCCTGGACACGACCGTTCCACCTGAACCCCTGGATGTCTACACCGACGGCTCGGTGGACAGTGGAGTATATTGTGGAAAATTGGACCTGAACATCTCACTCCGGCTGCCGGACTACTGCAGCGTGTTCCAGGCGGAGGTAATGGCCGCACAGTGGATCCTCGCCTATGGTGTTCCTATCCCTTTCACCCGTATCTCGATCTACTCCGATATCAAGGCTGCGATAAAGTCTCTGTCGAACGTTGCGGATAATTCCAGGATCGTCAGAGAATGTCGCCGCTGTCTCAATCTCCTTTCTGGGCGCCTCGGCGTCACACTTGTCTGGCTTCCCGGACACTGCGATATTCCGGGAAACTGCAGGGCCGACGAACTGGCCAGGGCTGGCGCAATACTTCCGGAATCTTCCTCAATCAACTTGGGAATGCCACTTATCTCGCTCAAACTGGGTATTGCGCGGAAATTCTACCGGGATGCCAACCGGTCCTGGATCAATGAGGAGTCCTGCTCCATCGCTAGGCTCACTTGGCCCACAATGTTTAGGAGGCGTACCAACCAGCTACTTGGACTTGGCCGTAATATCATCTCGATCACAGTGGCCATGCTTACAGGCCACTGTGTTATGGGTAGACACGCGGAAAGAATGCGACTCCCATTTAACGACTTCTGCCGTGGATGCAGATCCGCCGAGGAGGAGGAGACTGCCAGCCACTTCTTCTGCCAATGTCCATCCCTTGCGGGGTGCAGATATAGGTTATTTGGCTCTCCGACCCTTGTCACCTTGACGGAGCTATCGTCCATTGATATCAAGGACATTGGCTCGTTTATCAAACATTCTGGCTGGTTTTCCAGCGTGGTGTAGTCGTGCTCTTTGAAAATGTGCAGCCCTTGCGCTGACCAACTTCCCCCTCCTTGGATCGGAGGAACTACAGATACTGCGTTCACCTGTGGCATCACAACGGGCCGCTATGCGTGCTCAAGTGAGCTTTTTGGTAAATTAGAGCTACCACGCTAACCTAACCTAACCTAACTGTTCCTGGTTGTTGTCGTCCAAATGGCAGTCTTCGATCTTTTTTATAAATTTCAAAGAATTTGAAGAATTTCAAATCTTAAACTGCAGGCCACCAGCTAGACCCAACTAAACTTTCTGTTTTCTAGTTTAGATTGCATCAAGCAATCTGGATAGAGGATCTATCGGCAATGCCATGTCTGTAATGACCTTATAAGACTTAGTGTTGCCAACTTTCTGTACAAAAATAAACTCCCATTGCCATCTCAGATTAGCTTAGCAGCCATTAACCTCTTAGAATAACTTTTTTCATCTTTTGAAGCTCTTTGATCTTTGAAACAAACACTACCGCTGTTAGCTAAAGCAGTTACAATTTAGCCGCATTGCCAACCAAAGCGTTTCCGCTTTCCGTCTTCGCACTTTGTTTTTCAAATACTTTTCACCATAATAATCAGCTCATTTATAACTTTCATGTCTTTAATCCCACAAAGGGCAATTGTTGTGAAAAATTTCAAACAACAAAAGAAGAGAGAGAGAGAGAGACTCAAGACGTTAAGACTCATCAAACATGAAAGTGTTAAAATATGAACAGGAAGAAGAGTGCAAAAAAATCGAATTTTTCTACTTTGAAATCCATTAAAGTGTAAATTAATGTGACAGGAAATCATGTGGTGGAGACATGAATGTTGCCAAGAGATGAAACGAAACAGTAAAACAAACATTAACAACAACAACAGCAACAACAAAAATAGCAATAAATTTTATAAAAAAAAAAAACTAAAATACTCGTACGAGATGAAACCTTAAAAATGCAAAATAATACACGCAAAATGGAAGCGAAAAAAATACTCAGATTCACACAATTTTTTTTTTAAATTTTATTTTCTTCAAATAGTAAAAAACCATAACGAACTATTGTTAAAACTGGTTGGCAATAGTGGTCAAACGTAAATGATAAAAAAACAAGATGGCTTTATTTGCTACAGAATTTTTGGGAAATTAAAAATATTAAAAAAAAAAAATACAAGAGGAACATTAGAATAGTCAACCTCTGAACATAGTCTCCATTTAGGTTTAGGTTAGAATAAATTGGCTGCCACCTCTGTGAGAACCTGCTATTGTAATATGAGAACCCGATAGTATTTACATACATAATTGCTCATTACAATACTTTAGTTAGGATTACGACCTAGCTTCACACCCCGCGGATGTTGTGTGTGTTAATTTTCTACATGAGTGGTGGGACTAGGATTGCCAGATTCCGATTCGCAAAAAGCTGGGCATTGGGTTTTAAAAAGCTGGACAAAACAAAAAAAAGCTGGACATACAAAATACTGAGAAAATGTTAATTTTGGTTTTGTGTAAACAATTTTTATTAAAATATCAATTTCAACTAGTGTTTATTTCGTGAATGGTAACACTTAGCTCATGTCTGATTTGACAGATAATTAGTTTTATCCTTCCGTTGAACGAATATGGACCATCTAATGCGTTTTCGCTTCGCTAAGTGGGTCTGCGATCGACTTACAGAAGATGTCGATTTTGGCAAAAAAAAAATCATCTTTTCAGATGAAGCTCATTTCGATCTTGGCGGGCATGTAAACAAGCAAAATTGTCGCATTTGGGTCACAGAAAACCCGCACGCATACATTGAAAAGCCAACGCACCCAAAATGAGTCACTGTTTGGTGCGGATTTTGGTCCAGACGTATAATTGGGCCATTTTTCTTCGAAAATGAGCAAGGAGTGGCCGTTACAGTCAATGGCGATCGTTATCGGGCCATGTTGAACGAATTTTTGTTCACAAAATTTGAAGAGGCGGATATTGGCAACATTTGGTTTCAACAGGACGGCGCTACGTGCCACACAGCCGAAGCTACACTCGATGTTTTGCGCCCTGTTTTTGAAGATCGCATTATCAGCCGCAGAGCTGATGTCGTTTGGCCACCTCGGAGCTGCGATTTGACACCGTTGGACTATTATTTGTGGGGTGCCATCAAAGATAAGTGTTACGCCGACAAGCCAGAGACAATTGACGCTTTAAAGGACAATATTCGTGAAGCCATTGGTGAAATACAGCTGCACACAATTGATAATGTGCTTAAAAATTGGACCGATCGTGTAGGCTATGACCCTTTACTAGTTTGTACTTTGGTAAAAAATAAAAAGTTTGTAATAAGTTAATGATTTGACAAAGATAACATGAAAATTATTGCCCAAGTTATTGCAGTGTACTAAAAAATTTTTATTTAGCTGGACAAATTAAATTTTAGCTTGAAACTGGACAAGCATCAAAAAAGCTGGACAATCCAGCCAAGTCCAGCCAGGCTGGCAACCCTAGGTGGGACCTACAGTTTAAAGTCGATTCCGAACGACAGATTTTTAGGAAACTTTTCATGACAATATTTTATTTATTCTCAGAGTTTTTGCTAGAAATCTGCCTAGAGAAAGTCGCCGCAGAAATATTTTTTTAAGTTCGTTCAGTTGGAAATGTCTAACCTGGGGTTTGAACTAGGGATGCCAAACGGTATTGATTTTTAAAAATCCCAGGATTTGGGATTTTGAAATCCCGATCCCGAAATCCCGGGATTTTTCGGGACAATTCGGGATCGAAAAATCCCGAATTTTGTGATTCGGGATTTCCCGATTGGCATCCCTAGTTTGAACCGAAGCCTCACATCCAATAAGCCAACACACTACCTACTAGACCACGGCGACTTCACCCGATAGCATATATTCCATCATACATAATTACTTATATAGGCGACGGATTCTTCCAGGCTCATATTCCAAAAAGTACTCTCTAATGATACCGCCAAAAAAAATGCGCACTAAACAGTCACTTTTTCAGGATGCAATGGCATTGCTCACTTCTGTATTCTCTAAGCCCCATGTGGGACCTTTTTATTTGTGGACTTAACCACCGGTTTATTGGTCTATTACTCTAACACCAAATCAACATACATATCGTTGAAAATAGTGGGTTGGATTTTATATGAATGATGGGGCAGAATACCGACCAACCAACATTTTAAGCCTTAAAATCGTCTTTAAATGTTTCTCGGCTTTAGTTCAAATGACATCCAATTTAAATGCTTTTGAATGCATCCTGATGCCTTTAAACGATTTAAAATAGCAACACGCATTACGCCTAATGATTGTCCATGTTCTTCTTGCGCCTGACATGATTATTGATCGAGTAATGTTTCCAATTTACGATGTTCAAATTTTTTTTGGTTGTCCACGAAAGGCTCATTGTCTTTGCTGTCGAAATCACCATTTCTGAAACGCGAAAACCTGTCCATACACTGAGTTCCTGATAGAGCGTGTTCACCATATAATTCCACAAGTAAAACGATGACCTTAACACTTGAAATTTTCTTCGCAAAAAACTGATTCAATAAAATTTCTTCAAAATGCTTTTTCTTTTCGAAGTTTTAAAGGATCGTGACAAAACTATACAACTACCATACAATGTTGTGCAGTCCTTGCGCTGACCAACTTCTTCTTCCTTTTCCCTGGTTATGGTAGAACTTAGTCAGTACCGAGACTACGCTCACCTATGCCATCACAACGGCCCGCTATGCGTGCTCAAGTGAGCTACCATTCCGACCTAACCTAACCTAACCGTACAATGGTGATTGATTTTGACAGTTTTGATGCATAAGTGAGTGGTGGCATCTAGTGTACATTTAAAAATATTTCGCAATGTACGATTAAAACCCGCAAAAATGGAGACCTTATTGTTCTAAAGGGTGTTTTTTATAGAGGTATAGAACTTTAAGTTGGCATTACTTTTCAAGATGGCGACCGATTTAACAGCTGTCCAGTGATTTATTCTCAGTTTGGTTTGGCAATTCATCATGAATAGACTCACGCCTGAACAACGCTTGCAAATAGTGCAATTTTATTTCGAAAATAATGGTTGTGTGCGGAAAACATATCGCGCACTACGTCAATTTTATCGTCGAGAAAATCGTCCATCAGAGCAGTTAATTCGATTAACCATGGAACGTTTTCGCACCACGTTTACTCTTATTGATAACTCGCATCCCCAGAGACGCTGTACGGTGCGTACAGAAGAAGCTATTGCTGCTGTAGAGCGTAGCATTGAGGAAGACCCGAATGAGTCCATCCGCCATCGAGCACAGGAATTGGATCTGTGTCCATTCACTTTATGGAAGATTTTGCGGAAGGATCTTGGTTTGCGTGCTTACAAAATCCAACTCGTGCAAGATTTGAAGCCAAACGATCATCAAGTAAGGCGTAGATTCGTCGAATGGGCCCAAAACGAGATTACCGTTGTTCCCGATTTTCATAAGCGAATTTGGATTAGCGATGAAGCGCACTTCTGGTTGAATGGCTACGTCAACAAACAAAACTGCCGCATTTGGAGTGAAGGTAATCCTCAAGTGTATGTGGAAACACCGTTACATCCAGAAAAACTGACTGTTTGGTGCGCTTTATGGGCTGGTGGAATCATTGATCCGTACTTTTTCAAAAACGATGGTGGCCAGAACGTTACAGTCAATGGTGATCGGTATAGAGCCATGATTACTAACTTTTTCATTCCTGAATTGAATAACCATGATGTCCAGGAGTTCTATACCTTTATAAAAAACACCCTTTATAAGTAAGTCTCTTTGATTATTTTTTTTTAATTCAGGTTTTCTTTTTAAATTTCCAATCGAAAATCCTTCCTGACTTCTGAAGCATTTTTAATCCCTTTCCCCTATACTTTTTCATTATCATATGGAATATTATATAATATTTTGATAATACGACCGCCCACATACTCGATTATAAATTATCAGCTTGCAATCAAATCTAACCTCACTTTTCTTTGTTTTGTTTTTTATCATAAACAGAACATCTAACCTCAATTATGAAGCATTAAAATGGAAAACAATTTTCAAAACTACTGTTTACCAACACAGTAGAACAGCAGAAAAGAGTAGAGTTCAGTAATTAAAATTAAAACCAAAAAGAAGGCTTAAAAGATTGATTTTTGATTTTAAGAAATGCGCAGTAAAGAAAAAAAAGAAGAAAATGAACAGCAGTAATCCTTAAATCTTTTGCTTTCCTTGCCTCTTTTTTTTTTGCCTGTTTGAAGGATTTCAAACTGCAGATAAATTTGAATCCACCAACCACCATTATTGGCAAAATACCCAAAATACAGTAGCCGGTATAGCAAAACCTAACCTTAAAAACCTGCTTTATATTGAGACTTTGAGAGTTTTTGTTCCATATTTGACAGCCACACACAATTATTATGATCCTTTTTTCTTTTTTATTCTTGAAATTTTTTGCTTTTGTGGTTTAAATTCGTTGAAATCTTTCTTTCTTTTTTTTTTGTTTTTGTTGTGCTTCTAATGAATCTTTTTGTTAAAAAAAAATAAAATTTTTTTAATGGGTCAGGTTTTTTCTCTTTTTTGTTCTCCGCAGTGTAAGTACGTCTCTGTTGAAATGTATTGTCAACGCAAAGATAATGAGAGACGTTCCTGTTGATTTCCTAATGACAACTTAACGTCCCTCCTTTTTGAAAAATACAAAATAAAGGAGCCTGTTTTTAAATTCATTTGAAAATCTTTATCGAAAAAAACGACGACAACAACGAAATCTTCTTTGAAATTATTTTTTCCATGACAATTTACTGTCAATTTGTCAAGTATTAAGCGGGCTATCGCTCAAAGAAATATTTTAAAAATTATTAAAAGGAAGAATTTGATGATTGAAGGGGGATATTAAGAACTCCTTATAATTAACGATCGCATTACCGATCCTAATTGCTTTAATATAATGGACAGAGAGGAAGAGTTAATAGCTCTCAATTTCACACTTGGCTCGTGGAAATAACAACACTGCAACGATAAAGAAAGTTTCAGGTGATTGAAAGAAAGCATCTGTCTCGAAGGTATTTCACTTTTAAATTGTCCGATAATTTCGTTTGCAAGACAACAACAAGGATGCAAATGGCCTTTCAAGTAACTTATGTATCTCAGTCGAGTCTTAAGATGCCTCTACCCTCTAGAAATCTATGATAAATGCGATTAAATGTGGATTTCTTTCAACAACATCGTGTAAAAAATGATTGACACAAATGATTGACTATCATTAAAATTTGTCTGCATACTTGGTAGGATTACCTACTATGACACTCGTCCACTATGAACTCCTAGCCTAGGGGAAAACCCCAAAATTCGAACCTATATTGCCAACAATTTTACCATCTAAAGGAAGCAAACACTCACAATCACAAATGATTGACGATCATTAAAATTTGTCTGCATGCTTGGCAGGATTACCTACTCTGACACTCGTCCACTATGAACTCCTAGCCTAGGGCAAAAAACCCTAAATTCGAACCTATACTGCCAACAATTTTACCATCTAAAGGAAGCAATCACTTACAGGCAGAAATGATTGACGGTCATTAAAATTTGTCTGCATGCTTGGTAGGATTACCTACTATGAGACTCGTCTACTATGAACTCCTAGCCTAGGGGAAAAAACTAAATTCGAACCTACACTGCCAACAATTTTACCATTTAAGGGAAGCAATTACTCACAAGCACAAATGATTGACGATCATTAAAATTTGTCTGCATGCTTGAAAGGATTACCTACCATAAGAATCGCTTACTAGCCTAAGAGCAAACTTTAAATTCGAACTTATATTGCCAACAATTTTACCATCTAAAGGAAGCAAACACTCACAAGCACAAATGATTGACGGTCATTAAAATGTATCTGCATGCTTGACAGGATTACCTACTATAAGAATCGTTTACTAAGAACTCCTAGCCTAGGAACAAACTTTAAATTCCAACCCATACTGCCAACAATTTTACCATTTAAAGCAAGCTATCACCCACAATCACAAATGATTGACGGTCATTAAAATTTGTCTGCATGCTGGGTAGGATTACTTACTATGAGACTCGTCTACTAAGAACTCCTAGCCTAGGGGTAAACTTTAAATTCGAACATATATTGCCAACAATTTTACCATCTAAAGGAAGCAATCACTTACAAGTGATCTGTACCCAATGAGATTACAGTTGTGTTGCAGTTTAATTGCAGTACGGCTTGGAACGTTGTTTCAAAAAAGATTGAAGATTTTCTGAGAACTTTTAAAACCTTTTGGTTATTATTTCTTCACATTATTGGTAGAGCATCTCAAAGAATAAGCTACTCACTATATAACGAGCTGCCTATCCGGTTATTAAGGAAATGCTTCCCGGTTTGCTGTCTAAAGGCTTGAAGCAATGCTTGACAAGTGGTTGCTCTAGTAACTATAAAACAGGCTGAAAAACTTGAAGCATTTAATCAACTTTAGGACAGTTACTGGCAAAACAAAAACCGCCATTTCAATGTTAAAAAACTCAACTTAGATGGACAGTTTCGATTAGCAAAATACAGCGGTACAGGTCTTAAAAGGAATTTCAGCAAAAGTTTCATACTTTTACGGCTCCTATAAGATTTAGTGCACTTTGCAGAAGCTTGTATAACCTCTCTAACAAACCAAATTTAAGATATTCCCTTTGAACCACCATTAGTGCATTGCAACTGTTCAAATACAGGTGCCCCATGCTACTTGCCTCTTGTGTGCCTTGAGAAATTCCATTATTTCCTTCAAGAGTCCAAGATTGCACTCGTCAATGTATTTGTTTTTGTATTAAATTTTGTTTGGTCCGCTTTTTGGTTTGTTTGTTTGGTTTTCTATTCCGCTGAAAACCATTTAAAAAGTCTTGACGCTTACTAAACATCAATCCAGTGAGAGCGAGCTCGTTAAACTCCAAATGAAATTCCATTCCAATTCCTTGTTTGTTTTTTGCCTTCACTTTTTGCGTAGCAAACAAACAACTGTCATCTCTCAGGGCAACCCCCAAGTGTTGAAAAGTGTTTGCCGATGATGTTCCCTCATTCAATCCGTCATTCATTCCGTCATTCAATCATTCTTCTCATTCAAACAGATGTAACGTTGGTTGGTTGCTTGCTTGATTTGTGCAGTTGTTTGATTGTCAATATATTTACTGTGATAACTGTCTGTCCATTTGTCTGTTTGCCTGTTTGTCAATGTTATATGCCGCCTTATGATGGTTGTCTGCTATGCTCTGTTTGTCAATGTTGCTGTTGCTGTTGCTGTTGCTATTGCCGTTATTGTTCTTGTAATTTTCTGCTTGTAATCTGAGCTCCTCTCAAGAATTCGAAATCATTTTCAATTTTTTTATTTTCTTTCGCTTCTTTTATTTTTTTTCTTTGTTTTATTTGTGAAACAATTTTAATGTGTTTTCTTGTTTTTTTTTCTGTTGCTATTAAAACAAAAGTTTTGATTTGTTGTTGTCATTGGCAATGGAGGATGTTGAAGGATGGTTTTGGTAGGAATATAGGAAGTGAAATAAATTCAGAGAAAACGAGCCAAGAACTTCTCGTCTTAAATTTGATTCAATAATGCTGTAAGGAAATGCAGTAAAAAGGCATCCCACAGTTTAGTATTCCAGTAATTGATAGTAAAGATTTTAATTAATAGTTCCATCAAGTATGTCAAGTGTGAGGTGCTCCCGTACACGTCCGCACGCTGAACAACCAGATTATAAGTACCAGACAGTTTTTTTCCTCCTTCGAGTCGCAACTGCTGTAGAAACCACTTGCAAGAGCTTCTAGCTTCCATTCCTACGTGTCATAAGGACAAAGCCGAAGGAGTAAATAATCTGCCGAAAGAGAAAAATGAGCTGTTTAGTCCTGCCTACGATAATAGTTTGTCAGCTCAACCTCTTTTCTACTCAGGAAGCGTTTGCCTCGTAGTGGAATATTTCCTAATTTTCTCGATTGTGACCAGAGGAACCTCTATTGGTGGATCATATAGCGCATGTTCCAGATTGGCGCCTATTCTGGCTAGTAAAGGGTGTTTTTTATAGAGGTATAGAACTTTAAGTTGCAATAAAACAACGATGGATTATTCGATTGACATGAATTTTATTTATCCGAAAGATAATCTTGTGGCATTACATTTTAAATATGATTTCTGGCATATGACCGCAACGGCTGGCGCGGATGTAGTCCAATCTGGACGTCCAATTTTCGATGACTTTTTCCAACATTTGTGGCCGTATATCGGCAATAATACGGCGAATGTTGTCTTCCAAATGGTCAAGCGTTTGTGGCTTTACCGCATAGACCAATGACTTTACATAGCCCCACAGAAAGTAGTCTAACGGTGTTAAATCACATGATCTTGGAGGCCAATTCATAGGTCCAAAACGTGAAATTAGGCGGTCACCAAACGTGTCTTTCAATAAATCTATTGTGGCACGATCTGTGTGACATGTTGCGCCGTCTTGTTGAAACCACATCTCCTGGACATCATGGTTATTCAATTCAGGAATGAAAAAGTTAGTAATCATGGCTCTATACCGATCACCATTGACTGTAACGTTCTGGCCACCATCGTTTTTGAAAAAGTACGGACCAATGATTCCACCAGCCCATAAAGCGCACCAAACAGTCAGTTTTTCTGGATGTAACGGTGTTTCCACATACACTTAAGGATTACCTTCACTCCAAATGCGGCAGTTTTGTTTGTTGACGTAGCCATTCAGCCAGAAGTGCGCTTCATCGCTAAACAAAATTCGCTTATGAAAATCGGGAACAACGGTAATCTCGTTTTGGGCCCATTCGACGAATCTACGCCTTACTTGATGATCGTTTGGCTTCAAATCTTGCACGAGTTGGATTTTGTAAGCACGCAAACCAAGATCCTTCCGCAAAATCTTTCATAAAGTGGATGGACACTGATCCAATTCCTGTAATCGATGGCGGATGGATTCATTCGGGTCTTCCTCAATGCTACGCTCTACAGCAGCAATAGCTTCTTCTGTACGCACCGTACAGCGTCTCTGGGGATGCGAGTTATCAATAAGAGTAAACGTGGTGTGAAAACGTTCCATGGTTAATCGAATTAACTGCTCTGATGGACGATTTTGTCGACGATAAAATGGACGTAGTGCGCGATACGTTTTCCGCACAGAACCATTATTTTCGAAATAAAATTGCACTATTTGCAAGCGTTGTTCAGGCGTGAGTCTATTCATGATGAATTGCCAAACCAAACTGAGAATAAATCACTTGACAGCTGTTAAATCGGTCGCCATCTTGAAAAGTAATGCCAACTTAAAGTTATATACCTCTGTAAAAAACACCCTTTACATACGCAAAGCAGTTTCTAGGTATGTATCCCTATGACATTCAAAGGGGACTTTATGGCTTCCTGGAAGGTCAAGTATATCAGTATGTTGTCAGAGAATATTTTGCTAATGAACAGCCATTTAATCACCATATACCTAGAAAACACTGAGGTGATCCATGTGTCCGTGTGAGTGTCTGATTTCCAAGTCCTCGATACAGGCACCACGCTCAAATCGAAATTATTTCTGTAGCCAGCCTTATGCAGGTGAATCTTAACGGTTTTTAACCGTTTGACTGCTAAGCGATTCAGGTGAGAACGTTCGAAAACTGCTCAATTAATTATTATAATAAAAAATCTACAAAATTCTAATAACCTATGTATAAAGAGAAGACCCTATATCTCGTCTTTTAATTTTATTTTTGCTTTTTGACTAAATTTTTACACTGAAATTCACAGCGCAAATGCGATTTTCGTAACAAATGAACGCAGCGCTTTTACGCCGCGTAGCAGTCGAACGGTTAAACCAATGTTTAGCCCCCAGAAAAATCGAATCTGTGGTTAAAAGTTTGTCAGAATCGAAGATATTGATTTTTTCACCAACGGTCTTCAGCTCGAACAGCTTTCGACAACCTCCTCTCCACAAAAAGACCTCCTCTGCTATTCTTTGATTCTAAGAAATCCTCCTGTTCAGTCTTTGATATGCTGTGGTGCATCCACATTTCACTCGATGCTACGAAAACCTAGCTTGACCTTCTTTCGCCCCGAAAGAACTGTGGTTTAGCAGCCGGTATTTTAACGGAATCTCGTTGAAAATGTCGCATGATTTCATATGTGATTGGCGTAAGCAAATATGGCACCTTTCTTACGGCATCTGTTATATCCAAGTGATTATAGCTATGACTTGCAAAACAATCTCGTACTTCTTTCAATTATTTTGTGCGTCTCAGCTGGGCATCAGAATACTCTGCACTCTTTTCTCAAATCACGTGGCTACCAAACAAAACTAAATGACAAGGTTGGTTCTAAATTTGACTAATTAAGTCAACTAACACTGTTGCCCTTTCAGTTTAGAGGTAAGAAATCTTTAAAATCACAGACTTATTGACCACCCTGACTCAAAATTATGAATCACATTAACACAGGCTTAAAATGTTTTATCTTTTAAGGATTTTAAAGGTCCAAAATAGTTTTTAGAAGAAGAAGGTAGGGGAATTATTAAATAATTTATAGAATTGAAATGAGAACTCACCTTGTAGTAATCCAGTGTTGAATAATTTTGATAACACGGTACATTATACAACATAGTATATTATGAAGTATAATATTTAACCGTGTTTGTTAAATTGGTATCGGAATATAAAAATTAAAAAATATCTTCTTTTTTTGGGAATATTTTTAAAAATTATTTTCAATTTATTATTTCTTTAAACAATAACGGGTTAATAATTTTCTTAGAAACATTTTTTTAAATTTTTATTTCTTATAAAACTTTTTATAACACATTTTTAAAACACTGATTAAACTTTTTTTTATTAATTTTTATTAAAAGAAAAACACTTTTTTATATGCTGTTATAAAAAGAGACATGTTGTAAATATTTGTTGTAGCAATTAAAAGATAAAATGTTGTATTTGACACTTGTGCTGACAGCTGGCTGCTATTTTTTCATTTTTTATTATCTTTTTTTATGTTTTATTTTTTTAATAAATTATTTTAGAACATTTGTAGCAAATTAATTGTACACAGTAATTGATACTTAATTTATGGCCATAATAATTTGCATGTGGCAAATTTTAATTGCTATTTTTCGCTTATAAAACCGACGCTCCCGTCTGCTACTTAAGACACTACTCGTATAAGTTTTAATTAATTTTTATGTCGAATAATAAATTTAAACAGCAATTTAATTAAAAAGGCTACTAAAAGTGCCATGTTTAGCTGTAATTAATGTTAATTTAAATGTTAATTTTTAATTGAACACGCAGTTTCATTTAAAACAATTAAATTGCAACGCCGTCGCTTGAAATGTAAACAATAACTTGCTTATTAAAGTTGGCAGCACTTTTCAAACACTTTCTTTCTCACACTCTTTTTTTTCGTTAAATGCCGTTATTTTTCATTTTTCTTTTAAGAATAAAATATTTTGTTGTTTTTTTTTCAGTAATTATTGCACTTTCTTGATTTGTTTTTATTTGAATAATTAAACTTAAATTAATTAAAATAACTTTCTTCTTATCTGATCGTTTTCTTTAATTTAACGATTACGTTTTAACCGTAACTTTTCAACTGATTCGCATAAATTCGCATATAATTTGCTTAAGCTTTAGTGCGAGTAATATTCATACACTTATGTCTTTACATACACATGCACTCGCAAGTAAAACATAAGTAAACAGGAGACTTACAAAAACACAAACAACTACTAACGCATATAACTTAAATGTAAATAGAAAACAACAACATTTAAACAAACGAGTTACTCTTCCATACGAAGTCATTTTGTCATACAATGCATGCACGAAGTTTACTCATGCAAACACTACAAGAGTACATATATTAAAATATTACTCTTTAACAGCTGGCTGTCTGGCTGGCTGCCTGTGTTGTGTTTATGTTGCTCTTTTTATGGCATATTTTTTAATATCAAACAAATCCTGTACTTTGTTTATAATATTTACTCTCTAGTTTTTATTCTCACCACTATTACAACATATTCTTCAGCAAGTTTAACTCTTCCTGGTTTTCCTTTTCGTGGTTGTCATTTATAAAATGTGAGTGCTTTTTCTTGTTTTGGTTTTTTTTCAAAATGAGTGCTTTTTCTCTTTTTATTCTCTTTTTTCTTTAATAACAACAATTGTTTATGAAAATTGCACTCTTTTTTCATTGTAATTTTGCTTTTGGGGCGGGATTTAAATGCTCATTTTTTTTGTTTGCAATTGCTTGCTTGCCTTTGTTGTTTTAATACATTTTAACACATGCTGAGTGTAATAAATAACTGTTTTTATTTTCTCTTGTCTTTAATTTTTTAATAATATTTGCTTAGGATTTAATTATAGGTATGTAGGTATGTGTGCATATGTAGTGTCCTTTATGGTTTGTTAAGTTCTGTTAGAATTTGTTCTTCTTCGATTATTTTCTAAAAGAATAAATTCTTCTGAATATTGTTTTTAAACTTAAGAAAAGAAAAAAACCTTCTAAGAATTCGTATAAAATTTTTTTAGAGTAATTAACCCTTTAAATGTTATCAAAACCGTTGTAATATTAAAAGTGAGAGATTCGACCGCTAACTGTATCTCTCTCTCCCACTCTGTCTCACGCACTTAAAAAAAAGGGGAATCATAAATAAAAAACTGATAAGAAAGGGAATTTTTGTGTGTAAAAAACGGACTTCTGTTTAAAAGAGTGAAATATGTATACCACACAAGCCCTTTGGATTTCATAAAAATATCGACTAAAATTTGTTACTTGAATTACAAGACATAGCCAACCTTTTTAGTTTAAACTCCTCTATAGGAAGTGTACAATATGTATTGGCTTTTTATTGCCTAGGAAGTAGATTTTTTGTGACTCCCTAGTGTTATTCATAGAGTCGGTTACTTACACACCTACATACATACTTAATTGGTCATTAGAAGCCTTCAGTCAGGCTTATGACGTAACTTCTCACACCACTTATGTGCGTTAATTTTACACATGATTGGTGGTAACTACAGATTTTTTTGAGAAGCTTTTCGCGGCAATTATATTTACTCTAAAAGTTTTAGCCAGAAATCTGCTGAGAGGATGTCAGCGAAGAAATATTTTTTTTAATATTTCGTTTTTTTTGGAGACATCTGTTCTGGAGTTTGAACCGTTGCCTCACGTCTAATGAACCAACACACTACCTACTAGACTTCGTTTATTTATCGACTAAAACTAAGTCATACTCCGCGTTCCTCGCATACAGTTGCTACTACAAGCGTTAGTGAATTACTAACTTCTGCTGCTGCTGCAATGAAATGTAGCGAAACACCCTGGGAGAGGTAAACAACAAATACTAAGCACCAGTGTTGTCAGATTTTTTTCACCTCCATCGCCAAAAGCTATACGAAAAATCGCCAAAAATCGCCAAAATAAAATATTATTCATTTTTTCCAAAATGAAAATCGCCAAAAGTTTAAAAAATCATTGACATTTATTTATTTCATGTATTATAAAGTCAATATAAATTTAATAAAAGTCTACATATAATAAAAAAATATTATAATTTTACATTACATTTGTACTTTTAGTGCAATAGTTATTAGTTGTCAAAATATTTTTTACAAAAATTAATTGCATAAATCTATATCTATCTCTGCAGATTCATTTTCACTGCCTGGTATAGTATTAGAATTAAACTTTTTTAACATTTTATCTGTAGGCTGAAATGAATTGCAATAATATTTATTAACATTCATATAACTTATTATTCTTATCAATGAATCTAAAAGTTCATATTGAATTTTATTACGTAAGCGAGTTTTAGTGTAATTCATAATAGAAAATACCCTTTCTACGCAAGCGTTGCTGGTTGGTAAAATTAACATATTTAGAACGGCCATTGCTAAGACTTTAAAGTGAAATGTTCCAACCGCATCGCAATAATTGTAAACTTATTGCCAAAAGTCTAATAAATTTGTTGGGAATTCACCTTTAAAGATCTCAGACCAATTGATATATGCTAATTTTTACCATTGCAATTCATATTCCCCTGCAGATAAATGAATAAAGTTAATGAATTTTGAACTACCGAAAATTTTACTTGTGTTTCCACATTTTAATATTGAAAATTCATTATGTTTTAAAAATATTTATATTTTCAGGTAATCGTTTTAGCATTTCTTTTAAAAGTTTTTTTAAGTACAAAAAACAATTTTCTTTTAACATTTCTGCATCATATTCATTCATTTTTATATTTTTTAATTCCATTTCAAATTCTGTGCCAAAATATATAGATTCCAATGGCAGAAAAGAATCCGGCGAATCAATACATACATACGTACATAATTGGTCATTACAACCCTTCAGTCAGGATTACGACCTAGTTTCTCACACCACTTATGTTGTGTGTGTTAATTTTATACATGAGTGGTGGAACCTACAGTTTTTGTCGGCGAATCAATAGATAAATTTAATGAACATATTATTATCCAAATTTCCATTATTTTAAAAAAATTTAACAACAACAATCAGTTTGTTGTTTTTGTATTGTTTTACAAGTACGAAATGACAAAGACATTGGTATAACCCATTAATATGAACTGTTTTACTTGTTGGCATTAATTGTGCCATGCACTATGTAATAATAACATAATATATGAGGGACACCAGAGATGTATAATGTAAGAACATTATGTTATTGAATTAAAGTGTTAAAAAAGTATTTCAAAAAAAAAAAAAAAAAAAATTTAAAAATAGCCAAATAAATCGCCAACTAGTTCGTAAATCGCCAAAAAATCGCCACGTCGCCAATTGAAAATTTTGGTCGCCAAAGGCAATGAGAAATCGCCACGTTTGGCGAGAAATCGCCACATCTGACAGCACTGCTAAGCACTAGAAAAATTCGAGGAAAGTTATAAAACATAGAAAATGGTAGTAAAAAAACGAGTACAGAGAAATAAGAGTTTTTACAAGTCAGCTAATGCCAGAGGATGTTATTTTCAACATCATAAATCCTGCACGTTAGGACAGAAACACAAGAGGTACAAATCCTACAGATAGATACGTACATACATAATTGGCTATTACAAACCTTCAATTAGGATTACGACCTAGCTTCTCACACCACTTATATTGTGTGTGTTAATTTTTGAGACACTTGTCAAGGCAATTTTATTCATTCTCAGAGTTTTTGTCAGAAATCTGCTGAAAGGAAGTCGCCGAAGACATATTTTTTCGTATATTGTTTTGTTGGAGATGTCTAACCTGGGGTTTGTACGGAAACCTCATGTCTAATAAGCCAACACACTACTTAGCGACTTCAAATAGGCCGATTCAACACGGTTAAACTTACAGTGAGCACCATAAGTGAGTCAACTCTTTTGTTCTTAAGTATAAAACAGTTTTATTCTTAAATATAAAAAAGTTCCTTTGTCATGAGTTGTTGTTTTTGTGTTAACATTTTATAAGTAATAAATAAAGGTTTTTATTTTTGAAAATGTATTCGACTATTCTCATTTCCTTTTATCGCTATCCTAAGAAAATTAATTATTTCAGTGGTGTTTACTCACTTTTGGAGCTCAGTGTATTTGTAGGGCTAAGTCCGTATCCATGCGGACAATCTTGAAAAATAATTCCTTATCATTAGGCTCAGACATATTCAAATTGCAAAGGGAATCTACGTTTTTGTTTCTCTGGTTTACCTTTAAGGGGTTAATTTCAAACCTTTCTACGAATCTTTTGTTTTTATTTGAAACCCTTTTGTCTTTGTTTTAAATTCACGAAAGAAATGCTATTTTCTGGTTAAATTTGGCAACAGAAAAGTAACCAAAAAGAAAAGAAAAAAACGAAATCTTCTCCAGGCTGGCTTTCTATGATGATACTCTCCCTGCATGGCTCATTAAATTTTTAAACACTTGATTGGGCGCCACAACAAGCAAATGTCACCAGCGATTAAGTTCAGCCAGTTAATCACAGACAGACTGTGTAGACAGTTTCAAAACTGCTGGTCTTTAAACGAACTTTTGCTGAAGCATTTTGAAAAACTTAAAATTTTGAGGAGGGTGGGTGCAATCAATTGAAAATTAATTTTTTTAAAGAAATTCTGTGTTAATATTTAAGGAACATAAGGTTTCTTTTTGGGCATAATTATAAGCAATAACAACAAAAACAACAAAAACGATAACAAGAGAAATTAAGGATTAAATCAAGTATACAAGATAACCGTAGCAGAAGAACAAGGCAAAAGCCAAAGCGAAACTCACAACTCAGACCAAAGGAATCAAAAAAAAGAAAAAACAAAAGGGACGAGACAGTTAACAATGCAGAGACAAGGTAAAGGCCAGTAAGAGAGCAAAGGAAAAGTGCTATTCAACAGCCGGTTGGAGAGGGTTTAACAGACGCGACAAGTTTTTTTCTCGATTTTTTTTTACTTGACCAAGTGGCGTCAATATGTTAAGGATTCTTAAACAGAAATTGATTTCTTTGGCTCCAATCATTACCCAAAAAAAAAAAAAAATCTTAAATTTTAAACTTCTTTCCGAAATATTCAGCAAAAAAAATGAACACAACAGGCAAACAGCCACGTTAGCAGCAGCTGAACTAACCTAATTTAATTAAATTCTATGAAAAAACTTCTCAACTACCATGGCAAACTAACTCCCTTTAAAGAATTCAAACCCCGTATACATGCCAACAAACCATCATTATATTGTACTCAACGTACTCAGGGGAATCGTTATGGCAAACGATGTTTAAACAGCCATTTTGGAAAATATTTCCTTGGCAATCGCTATAGAGATCCCACGAAAAAACAAGCTGTTAAGGCTGTTGCCCTATAAACCACCCACACTTAGTGGCACCGCATACCATTGGTTTACTTAGGATATGACAGCGTTCTGACGTTGTGTGTTCTGGCATGCGAACGCGGGATTCTGCGCACTACCAAAGCACTCAATAAAGGAATTTTATGTGTAGTTTATGCAGCTGCTCTTAATAGAGTCCTGAGCCTTTAAATGAGTACGTAAATGAGTCCGTTATAAGGCTATAAAGGCAGGCAGTTAAAGCAGGCTATATAGTGTCACTACAAACATACGAGGTACGGGTGATAAATTTCTATTTTTTATTTCCCTCATATCAAATAAAAGAGAAACTTGTCTTACACTTTTTCTAGTTCCCAAAGCAGTATTTTTTGTGTTGTTGGCAGTTATTTTTTTGGGTATGTAAGAGTTCCATTGCTAGCAGCACAATTCGCGGAACTGCCATTCGGTATATATTTCTTCACGGTGTGGATTTGCGAAGTTCTCTTGCTATTCGCAAACAGAGTTCTTGCCTAACAATAGCACCATGATATTCCGGGAAACTGCATAGCGGACGAGGTTGCCAGAGCTGGTGCACTACATCCAGAATCCTCTTCAATCAACTTAGGAATGCCACTTACTTCTCTCAAGCTGGCCATCGCGCGGAAATTCTTCCGAGACGCCAACCTATCCTGGATCCATGAGGAGTCTTGCACCACCGCTAGGCTCACTTGGCCCTCAATGGATAGAAGGCGCACCAACTAATTACTTGGACTTGGTCGTAACATCATCTCGATGACAGTGGTCATGCTTACAGGTCACTGTGTTATGGGTAGACACGCAGAAAGAATGCGGCTCTCATTTAACGACTTCTGCCGTGGGTGCAGATCCGCTAAGGAAGAGGAGACTGTTATCCACTTCCTCTGTCAACGCCCATCCCTTGCGGGGTGCAGATATAGGCTATTTAGCTCTCCAACCCTTGACAGCTTGACGGAGCTATTGTCCATTGATGTCAAGAATATAGCCTCGTTTATCAAGCGTTCGGGCTGATGTTCCAGCGTGGGGTAGTCGTGCTTTAAATGTGCAGTCCTTGCGCTGACCAACTTCTCCCTCTCTGGTTCGGAGGAACTTATTCAGTACAGAGACTGCGTTCACCTGTGGCGACACAACGGGCCGCTATGCGTGCTCAAGTGAGCTTTTGGTATCAAAGCTACCACACTCACCTAACCTAACAGCACCAACTACTTGTGTAAGACTCCATACTCCGTCATTGATATTTCGAAACTGATTGGATCTCTGGATGGAGACATCTTTACAGCGTTAATAGGAATAGTTCATTCGATAAGGATACATAACCATTGCAGCGTATTTCAGATGAGAGAGTCGGTCATAAGGGCTACGGTAATTTTTAAGAACTATTGACATACCTTCCCATAATCAGGCTTCTATTATGGCACTTGATTATAATCTAATAAGCTCAAGAACGGCATACGAAACTCTCAACGATGTTGCGAAGCAGTACAATTCTCATACCACATTCTTTGTAATTCTGCCATCCACTTGATTATACATAATCTAATAAGCTCTAGTCTAGTCTAGTCTGTCGCGAAACTCTTAACGATCTTGCGAAGCAGTACAATTCCCATACCACATTCTTTGTAATTCTGCCATCCACGGACCACTGGTGTAGACATAGCTGCCATATATATGAGTCATCAAATCGTCAAATATTTGAGAAAAAATTGTCAAAATCGTCAAAGACGTTTATTAAAATCGTCAAAAAATCGTCAGAAAAAGTATTAATTAATTTTTTTCCAAAAAAGGAAATATTTTATATCATTTTTAGGAAAAAATTGTTAAAGGATTAAACAATCTATCCCAGTGTTGTTTATTGACACATAAGCGCAGCAATAATATTGCATCATCTTAATCTATGGGTGGTGTAAATATTAAGGAGCCAGAAGCTCTTGACATTCTGAGCATTCAGTGTAATGTTGGCTTCAACCGACACATTTTTCAGTTCCTTCAGTTGCTTCTTATTTATTTATTTATTTACTTATTTATTAATTACAATACAATTACAAATTATATTCTAATTATATACGAGCGGAGTATCTTGACCATACGCTCGGTGTAGTGTCACAGATAATAGTCTAGAACACTATCCTCCAGACTACCATGGCACCCTCCTTCTTAAGAACTTATGATCTTACTATTTGCACCATTTGTAGCCGACCGAGACCGGAATACAACTCTCATATATGGGTCGGTGGCTCAACGTCTATTTTGAGGTTTCTCGATCGTGTACCGTAGTAGCTCGTTAAAGACGGTAGCGTATCCAACCCCATTGAATCATTGGAGCATCGTTGCAATGTGATTTGTGTTTCACTGTTCTATCGCGTCGACAAAAGGATTTTGCTCGAACGAAGAAAGAGGACTTTTCCTGAAAATCATATATTTCTACGTAACTTCCGTATGTGGTCGATTGGCCAGTGGATCGCACACTGCATTACAGTAAAAATACGTTGTTTAGTCGGACTATTCGTAAGTGGAACTCATTCCCTGCATAGGCCTTTCCTGTTACTTATGGTATAAATATACACTAGCCTAGTGTCCATAAACACTGTTCTCTCTTTCTTCCTTCACATAACATGTTTTCATAGTTCCAAACACAATGCCATCGATCCCCTGAGTGTTGGTCGTACGAAATAAAATAACGGCACTTGCCTTTGTCCTTCCGATGGTAATATTAGAAGCCTACTCGAATTTTAAAATTGTCTGCAATGACAAGTGATAAATTATTCTCAACTACGTGGCTTTTAACCCCTTAAAAGTAATAAAATACAGAAAAATATTCGAAAATACAGAATGTATTCGAAAGTAACTTACAATGGGTCAATTCGACCTCCGGGTACTGTATTTGTCTTAATTGACAAGTACACGTCCTCTAACCTAACTTAGAAATATAATACTTTACTCCTTGTTTTTACTAACATAAATTGCCAATAGTAACAATTGCAAAGTAAATACAAAGCTTAAAGTGGCTTTTAATATACTAAAGTAAGGAATATAATGTAAATTTTTAATTTACAAAAATCGTCAAAATAAGGGTATAAATCGTCACATCGTCAAAATGATATTTTTGGAGCTCAAAATCGTCAAAATGACGATAAATCGTCAAATCTGGTAACCGCATATTTTCGTCCCCTGACAATTTTTAGTCCAGGTTAAAATAGCTTAAAATAGATTAACGCTGGTTTGAATGCCAGCACTCTAGGCACTTAAGAACCTAAGTTCAAATCCTGCTGTAATCATATTTTACGCAACGATATAGAGCAAACTTACATACAATACTTAATAAAATTTAATTACCACTACGTTGTAATATAAATAAACTTTTCAAATCAATTTAATGCCACTCTTTTTATGCCCTTTTTTTCATTACTGAACTTTCAAAATCCATTTCCCCACACAGTAATTGTTGTTTTTGTTTTAATGACCATCACTTTGAATGCAAAAGAAAAAAATTCAATTCCAATAAATACTCTGCCGCTGTTTGTTGTTATTATGGGTGACGAATTTCCGAATCATTAGACAAAGTTATAATACTCGACGTCTGTACAATACGTACGACCATGACTACGACCACCATAGTTGTTTAAGCTACTTATGCCACCCGAGTTATACAATCAGCCACTCAGTGAGCCAACCAACCAACCAACCAACCAACCAACCAGCCAGCCAGCCATACATCCCATCAAACTCCTTAAGTACTTAGACTTTAAAAATTTATTTCGTTTTTGTTTTTTTCATTTTTTTATTTAAAATTAATTTTTTTTCTCTCTTTTGTTTTATTGTCTTTATGATGCCAAAGTAATCAAACAGCCAGTCAAGTCAGCCCTATTGCCGTACACTATAGTTTGTGTGTGTGTGGTTGGTTTCTTGTATGAAAATTATTGAAAATGAAATGACATGTTCATGTTGGCCCAACATTGAAATCATTTGACAGCGCAACACAAATTTGTTTTCATACCCTATACAACCCTAGGTGATGAAGGAAGTGCATTAAGTTGAAGCTCAAGGTTGTAGCATTTTCGAAATATTCGTTGTGATTTCAAACTTAAGTAATAATCGGCTCTTAGAATGGCTGCCATAGCCCTTTATTCCCCATGCAAAACTAGTTCCCACTATGTTTTTTGCATGAAACAACCAACAGTTCAATCAGACTGAATCCAAACCAATTTTTTTGACTCGATTCTAAAGCTATATTTATCGATCTTGTTCAGTTCCGATGATTCATGATGTGTCACAACAAATTTAATGGATTCACCTGTTTGTATAGGTCATAAAGGGGATTTTTCTGTTTGTAGGTCACCTCTGGACTCACCTAATAGGTTCTATTTGAAATTTCCAGAACCGATCGATTTCCAGCTTCGTCAATTATTTACGAAATCTTTCGTTTAAGTATTCTCTTCCACACATCTGATGGTCAAGTAGCCATCCGATCGGTCAATCCTTATGAAAGTACTCGAAAATAATATGGAACTGTCGGGGACAGCTGAATCAGTTAGGCCAACATAAACTGATTCCCTATCCGAATTTATCACATGATCTGTATCTGTCAGTGAATACTTGGATATCTTTACTGTTCTCATAATGGGATTTATCCGGTATTTTCATTGTAAAACCAAGATCGAAATCGGGCTCAAGTATGCTTTGGTCAATAAGGGGATACAGATGAACCATATACCTAACAATTTACCACTTCCCACTTACCGCTTTCCCTCTTGCCAAACCTAATAGTATCAGAGTAGTCGTAGAACGGAATAGTTGTAGGAGAGAATAGTTGTAGGTTAGACTAGTTCGCCAGAGCAGTCATAGGGTGCAAGCCGTCATACACCAAAGTAGTTGTAGATCCAAGTAGTCATAGGCCAGAGAAGTCGAAGGCTAAAGTAGTCATAGTCCAGAATAGTCGGAGGCTAGACTAGTCAAAGGGCAGAGTAGTCGTCAACCAGAATTGTCGTAGGCAGAACTGTCGCAAACCAGATTATGCGAAGACCAAAATAGTCGTAGCTAGAGAAGTCAAAGGCCAGAGTAGTCGATGGCCAAAATAGTCGTAAGCCAAATGCCAGAGTAGTCGAAGACCGCAGCAGTTGTAAACCAACGTAACCGTAGGCCAGAGCAGCCGTAGCTGAGGGTGGTCGCAAACCAGACTAGTCATAAGCCAGAGTACTTGAAGACCAGAGTAGTCGTATGTCAGAGTGGTCGTAGACGGCATTAGTCATAGGCCAGAGTCGGCGCTAGTCAGACTAGTCATAGGCGAGAGTAATCGAGGACCAGAGCAGTTGTAAGCCAGAGTAAACGTAGAGCAGAATAGTCGTAGCCAAGAGTAGTCATAAGCCAGAGTAGTTGAAGACCTGAGTAGTCGCAAGCCAGACTAGTCATAAGCCAGAGTACTTGAAGACCAGAGTAGTCGTATGTCAGAGTGGTCGTAGACGGCATTAGTAATAGGCCAGAGTCGTCGCTAATCAGACTAGTCATAAGCCAGTGTAATTGAAGACCAGAGTAGTCGTAGGCCAGAGCAGCCATAGCTGAGAGTAGTAGCAAACTAGACTAGTCTTAAGCCAGAGTAGTTGAAGACCAGAGTAGTCGTATGTCAGAGTGGTCGTAGACGGCATTAGTCATAGGCCAGAGTCGTCGCTAGTCAGACTAGTCATAAGCCAGAGTAGTTGAAGACCAGAGTAGTCGTAGGCCAGAGCAGCCGTAGCTGAGAGTAGTAGCAAACTAGACTAGTCATAAGCCAGAGTACTTGAAGACCAGGGTAGTCGTATGTCAGAGTGGTCGTAGACGAGAGTAGTCATAGGCCAGAGTCGTCGCCAGTCAGACTAGTCATAGGCGAGAGTAGTCGAAGACCAGAGCAGTCGTAAGGCAGAGTAACCGTAGAGCTGAACAGTCGTAGCCAGACTAGCCATAAGCCAGAGTACGTGAAGACCAGAGTAGTCGTATGTCAGAGTGGTCGTAGACGGGAGTTGTCATAGGCCAGAGTCGTCGCTAGTCAGACTAGTCATAAGCCAGAGTACTTGAAGACCAGAGCAGTCGTAAGCCAGAGTAAACATGGAACAGAACAGTCGTAGGCAAGAGTAGTTACAAGCCAGAGTAGTTGAAGACCAGGGTAGTCGCAAACCAGACTAGTCATAAGCCAGAGTAGTTGAAGACCTGAGTAGTCGCAGGCCAGAGTAGTCATAGAAGTAAGCCCGAACAGTCATAGGCCAGAGCAGTCGCTACTCAGACTAGTCTTAGGCGAGAGTAGTCAAAGACCAAAGTAGTCATAGGCCAGAGTAGCTAGTGGACAAACTAGTCTTACGGCAAAGTAGTCATAGGCCAGAATAGTAGTAAACCAGACTAGTTATAGAGCAGAGTAGTCTAAGAGCAAAGTAGTTATAGGCCAGAATAGTCGCAGGCCGGACTAGAGGTAGACCAGGGTAGCCTTAGGCCAGAGTAGCCGTAAAAATGTCCGGCAATTGTACACCGCGTTCCCTGTTTTTGTGATAGACACATAAAGACGCCATATTGTCCTCTAAAAAGACTCCATAAACATACATACATACATAATTGGTCATTACAACACTTCAGTCAGGATTACGACCTAGTTTCTCACACCACTTATGTTGCGTGTGTTAATTTTATACATGAGTGGTGGGACCTACAGTTTAAAGTCGACTCCAAACGACAGATTTTTCAGAAACTTTTCATGGCATTTTTTTATTTACTCTCAGAGTTTTTGCCAGAAATCTGCTGAGAGGAAGTCGCCGAAGAAATACTTTTTGTATTTTGTTTTGATGTCTGGCCTGGGGCTCGAACCCTGGCTTTACGCCTAATAAGCCACCACACTACCTACGAGACTACGGCGACATCTAAGACTCCATAAAATCTGATATTATTTCTGATAAGCTCACGACAGTTTAAATCTGATATTTTCATAAGGTGGAGGTCAATTTTACTATTTTTTTTGTTGTGTCTGTCAACTGTTTTTATGAATGAAAATTATAACGTGGGGCGTTTTTTATGAATATTATGAATGAATGAATGAATGAACGAACAACTTAAACAAGCTTAAATTTATTGAATGAATTCTAATAAAAGAGGCATTTATCTACTAAATAATCTCAGGTGTTATGGATACAAAATATTAAAAACAATATTTATTAACAATAAACTTAATAGAGAGATACAGTCGAACACAGAGAAAGAGAGCGAGGCCTATAAAAAAGCAAACGAACAAAATAAAGACATTTTTCCATCATATTGAATTGAATATGTTGGTATGGCGCCATGAGTTGGACAATAACTGACCAGAAAAAAAGCTTAAATAAGTCTATAAAAATGTAAAGAAAAAAAGGAGAAAAAAAAGAATTCTTTATTAAATAAAATCAATTTATGCCAGACATTATGAAAATTAAAACAACAATAGACAACAACAGGTAGTTTTGAATGTCTAAACTTGGTTAAATGGAGATAAACATCCAGCAACAAAAAAAAATTTCCCAACAAAAAATAGAAAAAACAATGTATAGGAGTCTAGTCGTTTGTGTCATTTGGTTAGACATGTTACACGACAGACTAGAATAGAATTTTACCAAATTATAACAATGACAACAATACCATATACAACAACAACAACAACACATTTACAACAACAACCTGATATGCAACATATTCCTAGAACAACACAACACCTTCGGCCCAAGTCCGTTTCTCTGTATGTGTCTGTCTTAAATGACATCAAAAAATTTATACGTAATAAAATATCCGATGATATTGTTTGGTGTGACCAGACTACTATTCTAATGTCTAATTTGTTACGAAAATCAATTCATTATTATTCCTTATTATGTATACGACGACAATAGGTTACCATATGCATGAATTTAATACTTCGGGGCTGGTGTTGTCATTTAGAAAAAAATCAGTTCAAGAAAAAAATGTTGAAATTTTTTCTTTGAATGTGTAACCGGGTTGATGTATAATAAAATAATTTCAGTCTTAATTTGGTTTTTAATTTCAAGAATTCAATGCCTAAACACCAACAAATAATTTTGATTTTTAAGATAAACAGACTGATAAAGAAATTATTTGGATTTTATAAAGCAATTAACGGCCATTGTGTAAGGATTTTGCAAAGTTACCAGATTCAATTATTTTTGTTGGAAAGCTATTGGCTAGGACCCGCCATTTGGTCATTACAACCCCTCAGTTAGGATCACAACCTACATTCTCACAGCACTTATGTTGTGTGTATTAAAGTCGACACCCAACAGCAGAGTTTTGTGACACTTTTCATGGCAATTTTATTTCCTCTCATTTTATATATGACTGTCGGGACCTACAGTTTAAAGTTGATTCTGAACGATAGATTTTTGAGAAACTTTTCACGGCCATTTTTGATTTACTCTCAGGAGTTTTTGCCAGAAATCTGGTAAGAGCAAGTCGCCGGAGAAATATTTTTTCATATTTTCGATTTGTTGGAGATGCTTGACTTGGAGTTTGAACCGAACCTCATCGATTTCAGCGACTTCAGATATCACAAATTAATATCCCAGCCGATTATTAAGCAATCTCTGTAGGAAACCATTTTGTGTCTGAAAAAAATCTCGCTATTTCGGTAAACTTTGCTTAGATGATTTCAGTCAAAGAGGAAATAAACTGTAAAATCAAGAGCCACTACCTCAAGAGTCTCCGCAACAGGTTGCAACCTGAATAGTTATCACATTGGAAAAGCCTGCACATATGTAGTGAGCCCCTACTACAATAGAAAGTAAAATTCCTATCCTTAGTTAAGATTTCCTGGCTAGAAGAGAGCATCTATTCGATCACTAAGTTGATCTGACTGAAATCTTAACCCAGGGAAGATGAAACAACACAGTTTTCTCTAACGACTTGCAATGTATCATGAGATCTCTGTCCTTCCGGAACACTGTCTTACAGGGAGACATATCCATCGACTAGGCAACCATTGCCTGTAGTTAGAAGTAGAATTTGCGAATAGTTCTCAGTATTAGTAGTTAGAAGTAGAATTTGCGAATGCTGCGAACTCTATTCACAATATTCCTGACGGAACTGTCTGAATTTAGAATAAAGAACTTAGCACGGTTGACTTAAGCTACAGGGCTTTTCGAAATGGTCTGCATTATTGCCTTTAAAGTTTTTAAAAGAATGTGGTAGCACAATAGGCCTAAAATATTGGCTTAATTAAGAATCTCAGATGTTTTAACGCCATAATTGAAGATGCCGTAGTCTAGTAGGTGGTGAAGTCGCCGTAGTCTAGTAAGTAGTGTGTTGGCTTATTAGACGTAAAGCCAGGGTTCGAGCCCCAGGCCAGACATCAAGACAAAATACAAAAAGTATTTCTTCGGCGACTTCCTCTCAGCAGATTTCTGGCAAAAGCTCGGAGAGTAAATAAAAATTGCCATGAAAAGTTTCTCAAAAATCTGCCGTTCGGAGTCGACTTTAAACTGTAGGTCCCGCCACTCATGTATAAAATTAACACACACAAAGTAAGTGGTGTGAGAAACTAGATCGTAATCCTGACTGAAGGGTTGTAATGACCAATTATGTATGTAAGAATCTCAAATGTTTTTATGCCATAAGTCCAACGCACATCCAAGACGGCGTACTACAGTAGGTAGTAGGGATGCCAATCGGGAAATCCCGAATCACAAAATCCCGGGATTTTCGGGATTCACAAATCCCGAATCCCGGGATTTTTTAAAACCTATCCCGGGAATTTTCGGGATTGTAAATTCATACATATACACTTTATAAAGTAAGAAAAATATTGAGTCTACGGCATTGTTTTTCTTATTTACTATTACATTAAATAGTTTTTCAAGTGTATCATTCAACAATGAAGTGCATATTCTATATCACTCGAGAATCGAACTGAATAAGAACCCAACTTCCATTGTTAAAAAGTTAAACGTTGCCCCCGAAGTCCAATAAAATCTGTTAATACAGCTGATGGTTTAGACAATCAACTTTCTAAAGAAATAGATTTGATTGAATCACGAGGTGTTAGAGGTGAATAGTTTACTCTGCATATAGCTATCTTGAAACCATTTTGCTCACAAGTGTAGATTGCGAAAAATGTTTTTCAGCGAAAGGATGTTTTTGTTTGTATCAAAATTAAGGCTCTTCGATGAAATATCAGTTTCTTCACTAATGTGTTTATGTATGTATGGAAACCCAGATGAATTATTTTTATTTTTGTTACTTTTTATTTTCTTTTATTTTATAACATGTGTATTGTGATAAAGATCAAAAATTAATGAAATATTTAGTAAAACAATTGTTTTTAGCTTTTTTATTAAGAGAAAATCCGGAAATCGCGGAATATTTCGAGAAATCCCGGGATATTTCGGGATTTTTCGATCCCGAATTGTCCCGAAAAATCCCGGGATTTCGGGATCGGGATTTCAAAATCCCGAATCCCGGGATTTTTAAAAATCAATCCCGTTTGGCATCCCTAGTAGGTAGTGTGTTGGCTTATTAGACACGATTTAAAACCCAGGTCAGACATCTCCAACAAAACAAAGTATGAACATATAGTTCTTCGGCGACTTCCTCTCGGCAGATTTCTGGCAAAAACTCTGAGAGTAAATCAAAAGTTGCCATGAAAAGTTTCTCAAAAATCTGTCGTTCGGAATCTAGTTTAAATTTCGGGTCCCGAAACCCATGTATAAAATTAACACAACATAAGTGTCGAGGTATGACCAATTCTGTGTGTCTATAGGAAACCTTCCCGTCTCCGAAATAAATCTCGCTATTTCGGTAAACTTTCTTTAGAAGAGTTCAATTATAGATGACAGAAACTGACACATAAGGTTAACGATGGCCTCATCGTTGCTCATGGATATCACATTGGAAAAGCGTGAGCATAGTGTGCCCCCTACTAGAATGAAAATTAAGGCAAAATTTCAATCTTAAGCTAAGATTTCGTGACTAGGACAGACAATGTATTCGATTCCTAAGTTAAACTGATGTAATCTTATACCAGAAAAGATGAAACAACTCAGTTTTCTCTCTCGAGGGACATAACGCAACAGTGCTCAACAGGGAGACATATCCATAGATTAGGCAGCCACAACGTGAAGTTAGAAGTAGAATTTGCGAATACCGACATCTCTATTCTTAATATCCCTCACAGAACTAGAGGACTCTTCCTAATGCTTTGCATTATCGCCTTTTTAATTTTTAATAGAATGTGGTAGCACAATAGGCCTTGGATGCTAGCTTAAGTAAGAATCTTACATGTTTTTATGGCATAAGTACACATCTTGTAACGGGTCCGCCATCTAACGTTTTTTTTTTCAACTAGTGCTTATTTTGTGAATGGTAACACTTAGCTCATGTCTGATTTGACAGATAATTAGTTTTATCTTTCCGCTGAATGAATATGGACCATCCAATGCGTTTTCGCTTCGCTAAGTGGGTCTGCGATCGACTTACAAAAGATGCCGATTTTGGCAAAAAAAATCATCTTTTCAGATAAAGCTCATTTTGATCTTGGCGGTTGTGTAAACAAGCAAAATTGTCGCATTTGGGGCACAGAAAACCCGCACGCATACATTGAAAAACCGACGCACCCAAAACGAGTCACTGTTTGGTGCGGATTTTGGTCCAGAGACATAATTGGGCCATTTTCCTTCGAAAATGAGCAAGGAGTGGCCATTACAGTCAATGGCGATCGTTATCGGGCCATGTTGAACGAATTTTTGTTCACAAAAATTGAAGAGGAGGATATTGGCAACATTTGGTTTCAACAGAACGGCGGTACGTGCCACACAGCCGAAGCTATACTCGATGTTTTGCGCCCTGTTTTTGAGGATCGCATTATCAGTCGCAGAGTTGATGCCGTTTGGCCACCTCGGAGCTGCGATTTGACACCGTTGGACTATTATTTGTGGGCTGCCGGCAAAGATAAGTGTTACGCCGACAAGCCATAGACAATTGACGCTTTAAAGGACAATATTCGTGAAGCCATTGGTGAAATACAGCTGCACACAATCGATAATGTGCTTAAAAATTGGACCGAAAGTATAGGCTACTGCATGGCCAGCCGAGGCAGCCATTTGAATGAAATTATTTTCTATTATTAACCGGAAGGATTGTACTTTCAAATAAAAAAAGAAATTTGAGAAAATATTCAGTAGTTTCGTTTTTAAAGTATTTTCAAAAAAAAAAAAGTTATTTGGCGGACCCTATATATTTGATTGAAAAGTTTTTATTCACCCAGAGGATCATTTAACAGAGGCAGCATTTAACTCTCATTTGTTTCGATGTCTACAACACCCTCTGCAGAACTTTAACAACCGACAAAATCATTGAAAATCACTGAAAAGAAGTGAGTGTAAAATTTTTTCCTTTACTGTACGATCTGCAGCAATGTACCAAGAATTTAAAGAACATGTTGCTTATGAAGGTTAAAAATTTTTGCTTAAATTTTAAAAATAATAGAAAAACTACAAGATTTTCTTAAAAATTTTAATTCTATTTTAAACTACCTTGCAAAATTCTAAAAAAAAAATATTTTTATTCTTCAGGTTTTTTCTGTGTTTCAAACACGTCTACGAATCAGTTTTTTTTATCTCTAAATTCAGATTCTGATTCCGATTTAAATGTAAAATGAAGCTATAAAAATGTCATTCATGAAAAACTAAAAGAAAAAATATTACAGATATTGTTGTTGTTGTTGTTATTGTGTTTTATTCACTATTATTTTATGACTATTTTTTTATAATTTTCATCTCTCTCTCTACACTAGAGGTGTCATTTACGTCAGGTTTTGTTGAGGCTTTTTTTCTTTTATTTTATTTTTTTAATTAATTTTTTATTCTTTTATTTTTTTCTTCTTCTTTATAATGTAGTTACGTTTTAAGATAATTTTTTTCTATTTTTTATATTTTTTTTTAATTTTTTTATTTTCAATTTTGTGTAACGTTTGATACGCTTGCTGATCTTGCGGTTTTTTATCTGGTTTAGACAATGACAATTACAAACAACGTTGTTAAGTTTATTTTGTTGTTGTTTGTTTTTCTAAAAAAATTTACAATTTTTTATTTAAAAAAAACTGTCTCAGTTTTTTTGTTTTGTTTGTTTTTTCCTCTATAAAATTTTTAATTTTGAAATCCAAGATTTGTGTGATGTATGCTGGTGTACTTAGTATTCAAATCTCTTTAAAAATATTTATTCAGTCCTTACTTTTTTTTGTTGATTAAAAAATACCTTAAAAATGGAAATATTTTTTTTAATAAATTTTTGTTTTCGCAATTGTTTTTTCATTAGCATTTTATTCTTATTTTTTCAAATTTCTGTTAAAAAAAAAAAAAAAAAAATTAAAAAAAACTTGAACGACGACACAATTTAATGATCTCCAATCGTGTTCTTAAGTGAAAAGAATTAATTTCAATTTTTATCTTAAACTCATGATGGCACACTTGCGTTTTAAACAAACATTCCTTGGAAATGTTTAAAACTTGGCACCATAAGTTCTTATGTGAAGGACAGTACCTTAAAGGAATTAATTCATAACACCTAATTCATCATTACATTGCTTTAGACAGGATTACGACCTAGCTTCTCACACCACTTATGTTTTGTGTGTTAATTTTATCCATGATTAGCGGGACCGAACGACCCATTTTTTTTTTTTGAAAAACTTTACATGGAAATTTTTATTTACTCTCTCAGTTATTGCAGAAATCTGTTGAAAGGAAGTCGCCGAGGAAATATTTTTTTGTATATCGTTTCGTGGGAGATGTCCGACCTGGGGTTTGAACCGTAGTCTCACGTTTAATAAGTCAACAAAATGCCTACTACACTACGGCGACTTCCCCCTATTGAACACCTATTAGGGGGAAATAATAATAATGTCTGGAAAAACGCAAGAACAAATGAATTTCTCCACCCAATATTATCATCCATCCTGTCGTTCACAGAGGATCGCAATTACACGCTATGATCGTCTGCATAACATTTAGCAGGAAGAGTATCAAAAAGTAATACGAAACATACATACATATATAATTGGTCATTGGTAATTGTGTTAAATTTATACATGAGTGGCGGGATCTACAGTTTAAAGTCGATTCCGAACGACAGATTTTTGAGAAACTTTTCATGGCAATTTTATTTACTCTCAGAGTTTTTCCCAGAAATCTGCTGAGAGGAAGTCGCCGCAGAAATATTTTTTGTATTTTATTTTGATGTCAGGCCTGGGGCTCGAACCCTGGCTTTTTGTCTAATAAGCCAACACACTACCTACTAGACCACGGCGTACCCAATACGAAAACATCAGGACTAATTGAAGGCATTTTCGATTTAAAAATGAAAGTTAAATAAGACACACATAAAGCCTTGAGTTCGATGACACGATTGCGTCCTATCATCCGATATACAATGTCATTTCAATATTTGCGAACGAGGCTTTGTTCCACGGTGTGGCCTGGCACTCTGCTATAAAATAATCACTCAGATATCTCCATAAAGTGTCGATTGTTTGGATACACAATGCCAACAATGTTAACATTTTTCTGTAAAGAATTCTTTGCTACAGTAAAATTAATTCCTCCACCATGCCCTAGTAGCTATTGGCAGTTCCTCTGGCAAGCTCTGTTTGCCCCACCAGGATTACTGCAGAAGCTGCTATGATGTGGAGGAAACGGATTTTATGGGAGTGCTCTGCCCTTCAGATGAGACGTCATCTGTTATTGGGTAACAGAACGTTTGAAGACCTGGACATGGTCGCGAACGTGCCACTAACAGAACTGGACGCTTTCATCCGGGGTTCGCGGTTATTCAAATCCACCGCTAGTGGATCATGACAAGGGGGCTTACCTCGAACTGGTGGGCACAATGGCCTTTATGGGCCACTCTGAAAGACAAGCTGCCCGCTAACCTAACCTAACATAACTCACTCTAGTAGATTTTTAGTTCACAGGCAAACCTGCAATCGTCTTCTTACAAAGTGCTGTATAAAGGCCTTATGAAACTTGCTTGTGGTGAAATGAAGAAATGAATTGATATGCTTGCACGCCATATACTATGTGGATAACATACCATGGGACTCATGCTACTTAAACTGGCAGAACCTACTGAAAGTTTTCTCGGCAATATAAAGGGTGTTTTTTATAGAGGTATAGAACTTTAAGTTGCAATAAAACAACGATGGATTATTCGATTGACATGAATTTTATTTATCCGAAAGATAATCTTGTGGCATTACATTTTAAATATGATTTCTGGCATATGACCGCCACGGCTGGCGCGGATATAGTCCAATCTGGACGTCCAATTTTCGATGACTTTTTCCAACATTTGTGGCCGTATATCGGCAATAATACGGCGAATGTTGTCTTCCAAATGGTCAAGCGTTTGTGGCTTTACCGCATAGACCAATGACTTTACATAGCCCCACAGAAAGTACTCTAGCGGTGTTAAATCACAAGATTTTGGAGACCAATTCACAGGTCCAAAACGTGAAATTAGGCGGTCACCAAACGTGTCTTTCAATAAATCTATTGTGGCACGAGCTGTGTGACATGTTGCGCCGTCTTGTTGAAACCACATCTCCTGGACATAATGGTTATTCAATTCAGGAATGAAAAAGTTAGTAATCATGGCTCTATACCGATCACCATTGACTGTAACGTTCTGGCCACCATCGTTTTTGAAAAAGTACGGACCAATGATTCCACCAGCCCATAAAGCGCACCAAACAGTCAGTTTTTCTGGATGTAACGGTGTTTCCACATACACTTGAGGATTACCTTCACTCCAAATGCGGCAGTTTTGTTTGTTGACGTAGCCATTCAACCAGAAGTGCGCTTCATCGCTAAACAAAATTCGCTTATGAAAATCGGGAACAACGGTAATCTCGTTTTGGGCCCATTCGACGAATCTACGCCTTACTTGATGATCGTTTGGCTTCAAATCTTGCACGAGTTGGATTTTGTAAGCACGCAAACCAAGATCCTTCCGCAAAATCTTCCATAAAGTGGATGGACACAGATCCAATTCCTGTGCTCGATGGCGGATGAACTCATTCGGGTCTTCCTCAATGCTACGCTCTACAGCAGCAATAGCTTCTTCTGTACGCACCGTACAGCGTCTCTGGGGATGCGAGTTATCAATAAGAGTAAACGTGGTGCGAAAACGTTCCATGGTTAATCGAATTAACTGCTCTGATGGACGATTTTGTCGACGATAAAATGGACGTAGTGCGCGATACGTTTTCCGCACAGAACCATTATTTTCGAAATAAAATTGCACTATTTGCAAGCGTTGTTTAGGCGTGAGTCTATTCATGATGAATTGCCAAACCAAACTGAGAATAAATCACTTGACAGCTGTTAAATCGGTCGCCATCTTGAAAAGTAATGCCAACTTAAAGTTCTATACCTCTATAAAAAAAAACACCCTTTATTTTCAATCCTAATTAAGTGCTATTCCCCGGGTAAATCGGGTTTCGTTGCAGATAAATAAATATGAGCTTTTTGATCTACGGCCACTATTCCAAAGCACCATATAATCCTATTGTAGTTGGCAGTCATAAAGTGTCTTTCTAATCTCTGCCTACTCCCAGAGGCATTTCTGTCAGGGATATTTACAAGATAAACTACTTTAGCTTCTTTAAACAAAATGTCTAGAAAAGAATGCATTCCTTTAAGCAACTGCTAAAAATACCAACACTTTTCTAAAAGCAAAAAATAAAAAAGGATTCCCTTCATAAGCCTTTGATACACTGTGTGTTTTTCTGTGCATTTTTGTTTGTTTTTTTATCTTATTCCCAACTGCACTCCATACTCCAACTCTTCTTATGGGCAATTCTTATCTTTATCCTCCGTAGTATTCAAGTTTGAAGTTGAAGTTGAAGTTGAAGTTGCTTATTGTCAACCAGGTGACAAATCTTCTTTAGCTGCTGTTATTGCATTTGTTTTTAAGTTGCTCTTTTGTGGCAGTTTGTTTTAAAATGTTTCTGTTGCTGTTGTTGTTGTTATTGCCTGTTATTTGCATTATATTGAGAATCCCCATCATCATGTCCATTGTGGCAAGGAAGGACCCACAACGTTGTTGGCTTATTTTATGGTTTTGTTTTGTTTTGTTTTGTTCATCTCTGTTCTGTTCTGTTCTGTTCTGTTTTTTTTTGTTTCTTTTTTTTCCTGAATTTTTTGGGTTGTTGGCTGGTGTTTGTTTCGACACTTTGTAGACCCTTTAAACTATGTTTGTTAATTTTCTTGTTGTTGTTGTTGTTGTTGTTGTTGTCATTTTTGGCATGCAGTTAAACATGCATTACAAACATATTTGTTACAACATTCTACACAACAGATTTGAATGTTGCACGCGAAAAGAGAAAAACGATTTTTTTCTTCTCTTGTTTTTCCTTTTTTGCAACAGGAAAGTACACTCGAGGAAAAGTGTAAATAATCTTTTTTAAAGACCAATGTTAATCGGAAATATTCAGCACTTCTGGGCACAGATTAGGCTTTCCGAAGTAAAGTTCCCAACTCCTGTGACTCTAAAACTTTGAATTGTCCAAATCCGTCAGCCATTCTGCAGAGACAAATTTACTATAGAAAATGCAAGTCATTGACAAATTTAATTCAGAAAATGCAAGTCATTGACAAATTTTATATAGAAAATGCCCATCTAGAGCCATATTACATAAGACTGGCAGTATAATTTCATCCCCTTTGTCATTTAGACAATTCGTAGCTTTTACTTGGGTATCCTAGTATTTAGTCAATCAGTCCATCACGTAGACCTGAGTTATACAAATAACCAGGACTTACTTATCAACTTTCATTAAAGTTCACTAAGGGATACATATGTTGTACGACAACTAAGATTGATCAATTTTTCTCTCTTCTTTTTTTGCAACAGTAAAGTACACTCGGGGAAAGATGTAAGTAATCTTTTTTAGAGACGAACGTTAATCGGAAATAATCAGCACTTCTGGGAGATATGTTGTACGACAACTAAGGTTGATCAACTTCTGAAAAAGTTTTCAAACATCCTACCTGTGCTGGACTATACGAGGTATTCACATTCTCTGCAGCGTGTCAAAGAAATGACGGATGTCTCGGAACTTAACAATGAGTCATTCTGAAATAAATAACATGAAATAAATATTCGTGCATGGTTTCATATCCGGACAAGAAGAGGAATTAAATTGCAACCGGCTATGTTCAACATGGTAATGATTAGGTCATGGTAATACTGATAGGACCTTGTAGGTGTGGTCTGTTTGGAATAACTCATCACAGATAAACAATGATCAGCGGTCATTCATTATAAGATTTGCTAGCAGTGGAATGAAGAAGTGAATTGATATGCTTGCAAACCATGTACTGTGTGGATACCAAGCAATGAGACTCATAGTTCATTGCAAGAACTTCTGCGCAAACTGACGCCACCTGTGGTATTAATTTTCTTACTGAAAAAACAGGGTTGTACTGGCCACAGCCAGCTGGAAAGCATAGAAGTATACCCACCGTTTTCAGAATCATAAATAGCACTATAGTACGCAACTTCTGCTACCTGTGGAGCATTATAAATTCCTCTGGTGACTCCTCAATGATATATAAGACGTTAATTGATGACATCTTGGCCAATCAAAGAGGACGGCAGGCTCGTGTCTGGATCGTCGATAAAGAAGTTATCAAGACAGAGGAATAAAATATGTGGATAAAGTAAACTGCAGATCATTTTTCGGGGAACCATATTCCTTATAGAAGCGATATACGTACATACATAATTGGTCATTACAATCCTTCAGTCAGGATTACGACCTAGCTTCTCACACCACTTATGTTGTGTGTGTTAATTTCATACATGAGTGGACCTGCAGTTTAAAGTCGACTCCGAACGACAGATTTTTTTGAGAAACTTTTCATGGCAATTTTATTTACTCTCAGAGTTTTTGCCAGAAATCTGCTGAGAAGAAGCCGCCGAAGAAATACTTTTTGTATTTAGTCTTGATGTCTGGCCTGGGGCTCGAACCCTGGCTTTACGTCTAATAACGGCGACTTCCCTAACCAATAAGACCTGTGGTCTTATTTTCCTACTGAAAGTTTTCTCGACAATTTATTTTAAAGAAGATTTCCGAACTTATTTTACATAAGCACTAGTTTAGGTCGCTTTAGTTCTAAGTTTAAAGGCAAATACACGTTCTGTGTCCTCATTTTCAGTTTTCCCTATAGGATCACTGAGAATTCAAATATAAGATTTGGAAGATGGCATTAAAAAAAATTTTGATACTGTTATATACACCGGGTTACAAATGGTTCGGTATTGAAGACATTTCTGAGAAGTTCTGCAATGAGAAACAAATTGTCGCGTCCTACATGACGGAGTATTTAGTTGGCAAGCCTGCTTTATATCTTCACTGCTTTTCAACATTGTTCTGAGCATGGGGAAAACTCTTGCAGATAATGGTTTTGGAGACTAGACCATGTGCACAACAACAGGTCAAATAAACTAAACAAACCACAGCCGTAGTCTAGTAGGTAGTGTGTTGGCTTATTAGACGTAAAGCCTGAGTTCGAACACCCACCACTCATGTATAAAATTAACACACAAAACACACATAAGTGGTGTGGGAAACTAGGTCGTAATCCTGATTGAAGGGTTGTAATGAGCAATTATGTATGTATGTATACAAAATCCTTGAAAAATCATCAACAAAACAATGGATGTACACAACTTCTGCTACCTGTGTAGCATTATAAAGAAGTCAAGTCCCTTCTCAGTGGTTATAGCTGGTCTTCAAACCAATCATTTGAATGATTGTCAACATAATTTTCAATATTGAACATCAGGTTAATACTCGACATGTCTATGAGATCTGAAACCCGCCACCACGCGACTTTTAGTGACGACATCCTGGTCAGAAAAATAATCTCACTTCTCTGATTAAGGAGTGATCTAAGCGGGTTTCTTATAAGAAATCCTTCTTTACATACGACTTTAAAAGAAAGTACTCATTGGGATGTTTTCCGGAGTCTTTGAATATATTTAATCTGATGAAGAAAAGAAAAAAATCTACGAATGATGTACCTTTGTACCACCAAGGTGGGCGTCAAAGAGTACTCCTAGAGAAGAAGGTCAAAAAGAAGTGAAATTGAGTGTATGGATGTGGATAAAGTAAACTGCAAATAATTAGTCGTGGCCTTATATTCTGAGATAGGGGGACTTATTATGAAATACTAAAATAGGCCCTATTAAGTACAGATGCATCGGCCTTGAGAGTGTTCGAGAGAAAAGTACTACTCCAGTGCGAGTTGGCGATGATTTCTGTATCCAATCCAACAGTGAGCTGTATGAGCTCCTCAACTACATAGACGTTGTACAGCGTATTATTATCCAGCGGCTGCGCTAGCTCGGCCATATCGTTCGAATTGAGGAGGATGCTCCGGCGAGACGGGTATTTGATGCGGGAATCTCCGGAAGTCGGCGAAGAGGACGACCTTGCATTTGTTGGAAGGACCAAATCGAGAAAGCCCTGTCATCGACTGGTGTGACCAACTGGCGCAGGCGCGCACGAAGCAGAGGCGCCTGGAAGGATGTGTTGCGGCAGGCCGAAATCCGATAAACGGGTTGTTATGGCCAATTAAGTAAGTAAGTAGTAAATCAGGCCTGCAATTTAAAAAAAACGTAATCTCTGTTTTAGAAGATTATAGAAAAAATGCTGTTTATAGATGACCCTGCTATTCCTTTTGATCCCAAGTATTTAAAGCTTTCTAGATAAGCAACTAATCGCTTATGAAGATTAAAATTTTCTAAGCAATTGTTCCCAATCGTTTTTGTGCTCCCATTGATTTATTTTTACCAATATTTTTCTGTGAGTGTAGTAGTGCCATGTAAGATCGCATGCAAACAACCATGATTTACTTTAAATTGCTACAAATGTTTATAGATTTTTGGCAGAGATTATCGATGTCTAATAAAATAGTTAAAGATAAAATTTATGAAAATCACCAATTAAAAATGAAAGGCATTCAGGAATTCTTACGAAATATTTCTTCTCCTTTTTTCAATACAGCTTTTTTATATCCTTTTTTTGTATGTGTTTTTTTTTTGGGTGGAGGAATATTTAAAATCAATTTACGTCTTATTTGACAATGGTTTGTCATTAAAGATTAACAGCTTAAACGTTTACAGCTTCTTTTTTATGGTATGATATGGCTCCAGGCTCGAATATGCCTGTGAAGACAAGAGAGGGGGGTACTTATTGTTCTCAACAATACAACAAATGATTACTATTGTTATAGTTGTTGGTGTTGGTTTTTTGTTTTTGTTGTTTTTTTTTTTCTTCATCAAGTATATAAATTCCAACATAAAGGAACACCCATTTAACAAGTCAACAATTTAACGCAATGCCATAAATATGAAAATTTAAACAGTCTGTTCTTCTAAACAGCAACAACAGCAACAATACCAATATATAACATACATACATACATACATACATACATACATAGGCCCTAGTGTTCAGACTGTGACTAAGTGAGTAGTGGCTTGACTCTCTGTCTAACTAACTGGTTAAATACTTTTACAAACCAAGTAAACAAACAGAACAGAACAAAACAAAAGAAAGGAAGAAAAAAGACAACAACAACAACAACAAAACGTAATACCCCCTGTATACCATACATTTACCACCAACCAAACAAACGAAGAGGAGACATTTCAAGTCATTCAGCCTTTATAACCATTGTGGTAATGATGGCCCAGTCAAAGCCAGCCATACCAACTAAAACCAGCCAAAGACTTATGGCGTAGACTCAACAGTTAAAATGATGATGATGACGACGATGACGATGGTGATGCTAAAGTTGGCTGACTGTCTTTAGTTGCAGCCAACAAAAAAAAAAACCGTCAGTTAAATGAACATGCACACACAGCCCATAATACAACTTGTCGTACAAGATCCTTATCTCTCCTTCGCTACACCACCACCACCACTCACTCACTGCACTGCACTGCACTGCTCGTCTACACTCTGGTTTGTAGTATAGAATGAATGCAAAAATGCTCCAAAAGACAAGAAATATTAAAAAGATAATAAAAACCAGAGAAAAAAGAAGAGAAGAGAAAAAGTATCCGAAAAAAATCAACAACCAAAGGCTTAATCTGTAAGCAGAGGCGTAGTGCTAGAATGTTTCAATACTAAGTCCCACCACTGTTTGGTAGGCATAATGAATTTGAAAACAGTTTAGATGGAGTTAGTTAAGATACAGTGACTGGCATGCATTAGAATAACAAGACACCTACTCGACAGTGGTGCAGAAGGCTCTGTTTTTTTTTTTTTTTTTCCCGCCGAGGAGGGGTGAATGTACCTAACCGCACCATAGAGGAAGTCGTCACATCCTCCGTGTGTGGGGCCCTCACCCACTAAATCCCCCCTCGTCTCGTGGACTTGTTGTGCCCACGCCGGAACTACGGTGGTATTACCTCGGAGTAGAGTCCCTTTGGCTCTTTGGCCCCTGCGTGTTCATATCCGCGTCCAGATTGCGTGTCGAAAGTTGAAGAGACATCTAAGTGTCTCCACTATTCCTTTCCTCCAGGTCCCTGTTTCGAATTTCGCTTGACACGTGTGCCAGTTTCATCTATTCCGGCGTGCCCACATGTTCCGCAGCCTCAAGATCCCTCTTCTTCAGTTTTAAAATCCTCTCCACGTAATTCGCCACTGAGGTCCAATTTTCCCTACTCGCGATCATAACCCCGACAATGTTACCGGGCGTGATCGTCCCAACTATCGACGTCAGTGCACACTCGAAAACGGTGTGCTCTGCGTCATCAATTATCTCCCCTTCCTCGTAAAGACAGTAAGGGGAGGCGGTCTTGCCCATTCTGTGCAGATATTTCCTAAAATATCCGTGACCCGATAGCATCTGTGTAACGTAGTAATTTACCTCTCCAAATTTCCGACCAATCCATGGCCTTATGTCTGGAATAAGTCTCGCCGTCCATCTTCCTCTATCTTCCTCGTTCCATCGTTGTTGCCATTTTGAAATAGTGTTTTCGCTGAAATGAGCGGTTATGTGACTTCACATTTCGTCTTATAAATCTCCATCCGCTCCGCTGCCAGCAGATCCACAGGGATAATACACGCTATCACCACTACGGCTGGAGCGGATACCGTACGATATGCCGACGCGATACGCAATGCAGCTGTTCTCTGTACCGATACCAGTGCGTTTTTCCGCTTCTTAACATCCAGTGTTTCGGCCCAAATTTCGCTCCCATAAAGCATAATGCTGTTTCCAACCTCCATCAGGAGTCTCCGTCTCGCCGGTAGCCGGCCTCCAATGTTCGCCATTAATCTGCTGAGCTGTCCAATGATCTTCTGGCCCTTGTTGGCCGAGTACTGAATTTGGCAGAAGGCTCTGTTGGATGTATAGTGAGGGTCAGAGCTGTGTTGGCTATGGTTAGGATAGAAAGAGTAAATTCTACTCTGATATTCATTTGGCCGCATTGTGACTCCATGACTTAAGAAAATGCTTAATAGAGAGACTAAGTAATAGGATTGACAGTATTCTGTGGGCGCCATAGGTAGCTAGTATGTTGGCTTATTAGACGTGAGGCCAGGGTTCAAACCCAAGTATGAGGATAATGAATCAAGAAGAAGTCTCCGTAGTCTAGTAGGTAGTGTGTTTGCTTATTAGACGTAAATCCAGGGTTCGAGCCCCAGCCCAGACATCAAAACAAAATGCAAAAAGTGTTTCTTCGGCCATGAAAGTATCTTCCAAGAAGTCTAAGCCATTGAAAGATATGATCAATTCAACTTGGCTAGGAAGTAAAAAGACTAAGCATAGCAATATTATCTGGCAGTCAAATCGCCATTTAAAAACTTTGTTCGTATGAGTTTAACTCGACTTTAAAAAAGATGACCGTGGGAGAAGAAGTTTAACTCGAGTACAATAGATGATCATGCTAGCAGGAGACCTGGAACGAAGCTAATTGGTCTGTAACCTTGTCGTGACTTGAGAAGAAATGTTTGGAAAGGTATACTCTATGAAAGAGAAGAAGGAAAGAGCAAAATAGGTTGCAAACCAAACTTTTGTTGGGTAATTTCAAAGAGAAGAGAGTGAACTAGCCAGGAGTAGAAGGACTCAGAGGACAATTGTTCAGCAAAGGGATCGTCTAAAGCCTAATATGTATTGGGTCCCCCAAATATCTTTTTTTTTGAAAATGCTTTAAAAACGAAACTACTGAATATTTTCTCAAATTTCTTTTTTTATTTGAAAGTCCAATCCTTCCGGTTAATAATGGAAAATAATTTCATTCAAATGGCTGTCTCGGCTGGCCATGCAGTAGCCTACACCAGAAGATGCCGATTTTGGCAAAAAAAAATTATCTTTTCAGATGAAGCTTATTTTGATCTTGGCGGGTATGTAAACAAGCAAAATTGTCGCATTTGGGGCACAGAAAACCCGCACGCCTACATTGAAAAGCCGACGCACCCAAAACCAGTCACTGTTTGGTGCGGATTTTGGTCCAGAGGCATAATTGGGCCATTTTTCTTCGAAAATGAGCAAGGAGTGGCCGTTACAGTCAATGGCGTTTGTTATCGGGCCATGTTGAACGAACTTTTGTGAACAAAAATTGAAGAGGAGGATATTGGCAACATTTGGTTTCAACAGGACGGCGCTACGTGCCACACTCGATGTTTTGCGCCCTGTTTTTGAAGATGGCATTATCAGCCGCAGAGCTGATGTCGTTTGGCCACTTCGGAGCTGCGATTTGACACCGTTGGACTATCTTTGTGGGGTGCCGTCAAAGATAAGTGTTACGCCGACAAGCCAGAGACAATTGACGCTTTAAGGGACAATATTCGTGAAGCCATTGGTGAAATACAGCTGCACACAATCGATAATGTGCTTAAAAATTGAACCGATCGTGTAGGCTACTGCATGGTTAGCCTAGGCAGCCATTTGAATGAAATTATTTTCCATTATTAACCGGAAGGATTGTACTTTCAAATAAAAAAAGAAATTTGAGAAAAGATTCAGTAGTTTCGTTTTTAAAGCATCTTCAAAAAAAAAGATATTTGGCGGACCCTTTAGTTTCTTTAATGAAGAGAATGAATCAACACAACAAATACATGGACCCTAAGCGGCCTTAATGAATCTAAAAAGAAACAAACCAAGAATGTATCAAGAACTAGTCAGAGAGCTATATCTACTGAGACCGAACGACATAGTGAAGTTCAGGGTAACATTATAGAGTGACACTTAAATGTTTAAAGAAGAAAAAAATTATACTCTAGCATTTGAGGACCTCTTTAGCAAATCAAAGGCAAGAAGAGCAGCCCTCTTTTTAACTACGCCAGTGCACTTGTCATTGATGTCTTACAGTGTTGTCTTCGCACTTTAATTCGCATTTCGTCGTGATAATCGCTGTTAAAACCATTCAAATCCTTGCGTTGTTTTGTTTTGCGTTTTTTTTTTCTGTCGTTTGATTTTTTCTTTTAATTTTTTAACACCAGCAGTTCAAAAACTGTAGGTTTATCTCCTTGTTGTTAAGCTTTTATGCAATTTGGCTTCTCTTTTTTTTTTGGTGCCTTTAATACTCTGGCTTTTCATTGCTGCATTCAACACAAGACGTCTCCGTACGCCTGGAGGGCCTGGGGTGTTGGTGGTGAAGCGGCAGCAACAGTAACAGCAGCAGCAGCAGAAGATTTTGTTTTAAATGGTGTTGTAGTCGTGTTAGGACTGGCGTTAAACATGTTTTTCATTTGGTGACAAATTTCTTTCTCTTTTTTGTTTTAATCTTGTTGCTGTTGTTGCAGTTCGTTTTTTTTCTCCCTTTTTTTTGTTGCTTTTTAACAAATTACGAATCTTTTGTTTTTAAATCACAAGCAGCAACAAAAACAAAAACCCAACTCCAGTATTAAAAAAGAATTTAAATTGTGAGTATTTAACAACAACAAAAATGAGAAAAAGAAGAAAAAGTTTTTTTAGGCCTTCCTTCAGTTTATAATCTTATCTTGATATTGAGTTATTTTTGTTTTTTTTTTTCATCTTCTTCTTCATGTTCTTATTCTGCTGTGCTTTATTTAAAGCCTTAATATTTTTCAATAATAAATTAGAGAAAGAAATACAGAGGAAATCATTGGAAAATTATTTATTATTAATTTATGATCATTTATCACGTTTCATTCTCTACTAAAAACAATACTTAAACAGAATAAAAACCATAAAAACCACAAATTATAATGATCAGAAAGAAATTAATAAAAATGGAAAATAATTGGCAACCAATAATTCTCTTTTTAATGTGAATATTTAAAAAAAAAATGTTAAAATTGTATTCCTTTCTTATATACAGTGCCTCTTATTTCAAATATTTTGAAGCTGGTAAATAGGCCTTTCTAAGAAAACGTATATAAATTTTTCTAACATTGAAACACTTCCAACATTCTTTTTGCACCGCAGTCATCGTTGATGTATTGTGCATCAATTTGTCAATCATACACTTAGTACTTCAAGCAAGATACCGCAAAAAAATTTTAAAATTGTATTTCTTGCTTACACCAAAATTTTATATGTGATCCAATGCCTTTTATTTCAAATATTTTGAACAGGCCTTCCAAAGACAAAATATGTAAGCATTTTTCTGACATTAAAACATTTCCAATATTCTGACTCAAGGCTTTATTTTTGCACTGTAACCACCGTTGATATGCTTTACATCAACCTACCAGTTATAGACTTTTTTTCACGCCGAAGAGGGGTAAATGTACCTAACCGCACCATAGAGGAAGTCGTCACGTCCTCCGTTTGTGGGGCCCTCACCCACTAAATCCCCCCCTCGTCTCGTGGACTTGTTGTGCCCACTCCGGAACTACGGTGGTATTACTTCGGAGTGGAGTCCCATTGGCCCATTGGCCCCTGCGTGTTCATATCCGCGTTCGGTCTGCGTGTCGAAAGTTGAAGAAACATCTAAGTGTCTCCACTATTCCTTTCGTCCAGGTCTCTGCCTCGAATTCCGCTATTCCGTATGCCAGTTTCATCTATTCCGGCGTGCCCACATGTTCCGCAACCTCAAGATCCCTCTTCTTCAGTCTTAGAATGCTCTCCACGTAATTCGCCACTAAGGTCAAATTTTCTCTTCTCGCGATCATAATCCCGACAATGTTACCGGCCGTGATCGTCCCAACTATCGACGTCAGTGCAGAGCGATAGCTCTGCCAGCGTGCGCACTCGAAAACGGTGTGCTCTGCGTCACCAATTATCTCCCCTTCCTCGTAAAGACAGTAAGGGGAGGCTATCCGTGGCCCGATAGCATCTGTGTAACATAGTAATTTACCTCTCCAAATTTCCGACCAATCCATGGCCTTATATCCGGAATAAGTCTCGCCGTCCATCTTCCTCTATCTTCCTCGTTCCATCGTTGTTGCCATTTTAAAATGGTGTTTTCTCTGAAGTAACCGGTTATATGATTTCCAGCCGATTTCGCCTTATAAATCTCCATCCGACCAGTTATAGACATAGTACTTCATGATATCGCACCAGCTCCTTTAATGGGATTGTGAGCAAGTGCTGTTCCTCATCGAGTATGCGTTTAGTAGTCTGTATCTCCTATTCGTCAGTATTTAACAGCTAGTAGTCAAGTGCTCTATCGACTCTTCTTCCTTGCAGCCGAATTCATGCAGGATATGATATGATATAGTCGCCGTAGTATAGTAGGCAGTGCATTGGCTTATAAGACGAAAGTGCGAGGTTCAAACCCAAATATAACGAAAATATGAAAAAATACTTCTTCGGCGACTTCCTTTCAGGAGATTTCTGGCAAAAACTCGGACAACATAAGTGGTGCGAGAAGCTATGTCGTAATCCTGACTGAAGGGTTGTGATGACCATGTATGTACATATATGAGCGTCCTATACCGGTTTTTATAGGAGACATAGTAACCTGAAAATACAGCCGAAAGTGTTTTCAAACTTTTTCAAAGCAAAATCGAAACTGAGAAAAAATTTTTGGATGAATCAAGACGAATGACGTCATCACAATATTTACGCACGACAGATATTGACTACTTCTTCATTCTAGACGCCTATTCCAACCAAAAGATATAGTAGAGGTCACATTATTTCAACTCGGCATCATAATGTCATTTCCCACGCGTTCCTTCTATTCTGAGGTCGCCGTAGTCTAGTAGGTAGTGTGTTAGCTTATTAGACGTAAAGCCAGGGTTCGAGCTCCAGGCCAGTCATCAAAACAAAATACAAAAAGTATTTCTTCGGCGACTTCCTCTCAGCAGATTTCTGTCAAAAACTCTGAGAGTAAATAAAATTGCCATAAAGGGCTTCTCAAAAATCTGTCGTTCAGAGTCGACTTTAAACTGTAGGTCCCACCACTCATGCATAAAAATTAACGCACAAATCATAAGTGGTGTGAGAAACTAGGTCGTAATCCTGACTAAAGGGTTGCAATGACCAATTATGTATGTACATATGTATGTAATCAAGTGCTCCATCGACTACTCTTGCTTGCAGCATAATCTGCGTATTCCTATAGGATATGGTCGTCTTTTAAAGGTTTTTTTTTAGCAGACTTAGTAACTTGGAAATACCATAGAAATTGTTTTCAAACTTTTTCTGTCCGGTCTCAAAGAAGAGCTGAGTACTTTTTGGTAAACTCAAGGCCAATGGCGTCATTTCTTCATCTCCCATTTTAGAAGAATCCTTTGGAAGGGAGATAGAGTAGACGTCACATTAACCCAACGTTCGGTATCATCGTGCCATTTCCCACAAACCCTTCTGCTCTCGCCACCATTATCAAAATAATTTGACTGTGATTAGAAAGTGCGTTGTGCTACTCCAGGCACATCTGTCTGAGAGGAAGAAAAACTAGCTACAGTTGGAAAAAAGACATGATTGTGAATACCCAAAATACTGACACTTGAGCAAGAGCAATTACTCTGTTTAAAGTAGAGAACAATCTGTGAAATAAACAGGCAGGTTTGCGGCAAAACAGAAACTGCGGAAATCAATTAAGGATTCTACGCACTATCTCCGCAGATTTCTGGCAAAAACTATGCGAGTAAATAAAATTGCCATTCGATGTTTCTCAAGAATCTGTCGTTCGGAGTCGAATTTAAACTGCAGGTCCCGCCACTCATGTACAAAACTAATGCACGCAACATAAGTGGTGTGAAAAACTTGGCCCTAATCCTGATCGAAGGGTTGTAATGATCAGTTATGCATGGACGTATGTATGTAGCTTCAAATTTCGTTTGAATGTTCGAGACGTAGGTATCTTTCCAATATTTTCGTACTTACTTTTACTGAATTGAAAAGATTGAATCGGTAAAGTTCTTGTCAGCCCTTTTAGGCTTAAATAACCTCTATCTTATAACTTTCGTGATCCTTATATTCTGGCTCCCATACCCTTACTCATTTAAAAACTAAATTGGAATTCATTATCAAAAGATAGAAAGAGAGAGAGAGAGAGTGAGAGAGTGAGTTAGAAGGCAGAAAAAAACCCGCAGTCTTCCAATGAAGTATTGTGATTTAATTTTTCATCCTAATGAGACTGCTCCTTTATTGTACAAGGGAATGCATATGTAGGGATCTAGCGGTCATCGGGGTTATAGCAACAAATTTTGTAGCGTGCAAATTGGGTGAGAACAAAATGTTATTCTTGACAACACGACTCCATGTCTATAACATGCAAGCGAAGGTACTTTTAAATGACATTTAAGGACGTATCGGGAGCACTGCAACCTTTGATTTAAAAAAAATTATATATTTATAAAGCTTGAAGCCTAGCCCAATTGGACCAAGTTGTTGTAATACCTAATGTCTACTCCGTCATATATTTTACATGTATTTACTATCGAATTCTTAATTTATTAAATGAATCTTCAATACCATTCCAATATCATTCATGTTTCCTATTTCAAAATTTTTATTCCTCCTAAGAGACACAATTAAATTTTATTCCTGAATTGTTTTTTACAACTTTAATAGACTTTTTCCGGTAAAAAGAATAAATTCTCTGTGATATTTTTTAATAAGCTAATTCACACAAAATCTAATTACCACTAAATAAAGCCATTAAATTAAACACTCTACAATTAAAACTAAAGATGACTCCCTAATTTCCTTTAGAATTTAGAAACACCAGGAACAAAACTCTCTCTCTCTCAATTAAACATACAATTGGAGTTCCTTCTGTTTACCACGGAATACGTGTTTAACAACATAATTTATGAGCATCAATTTGTCAACACATTATTAGCCATGATGCATGATGTTTTATGCATCTTATTTAGGGGGACTTCCCCTAAACCACTTTTAATAGAAAACAAAACAAACAAAAACAACCCCTAATACTTTAGGAGGGGACTGTTTAGGAAATATGTAGGCGCTTAATTTGTTTTTAAACAAAATAGTGGTTTTACTTGAAAATAAATTAAATTTATTGCCTTCAATATCTCTGGAGTATTTTCTTCTGTTTCCATTACACACAACAGAGATCGAATTTCTTTGGAAATTTCTAAGGTAACGTCATTTAGTTAGTCAGTCAATTGGCCCGCTTGTTTCAAAAGAAGAAAAATGTGTGAAACTCTTTGAAACACGATGAAATTTTATGTTTTTCAAATGTTTTAATGTTTCAATATTTTAAAGATTTATTTGAAAATTTTTAATTTTAATTTTTAAAAATAATTTCTCACAAGTTTTAAATTTCCTTTGGTTTTATGATTTACCGAATTTTGTTTTCTTATATTAAAAAAAAAAAAATTTCTTTCATTGCAACACTGTGTATGATCGACTAGAGACAGGAATAAAGGCCACGAGTTGTTCTAAAATAACGGATCATAAGCTACCGACTTCTCAAACTCCTTAAAACTGAACTACCACTGGTTGTATATGCCAAGTGTTGAATACGATGTTAGGTTTGAAAAGAGCACTATGGTGTTCAAGACTGCTAATGCTGTTAATGCTGGTAGAAAAAGCTGCACAGGGTACATGAACCTTACCTCGAAGTCCGTCTTCTTCTACAAATACCAAGTATTTCGTAGAGAAATTTTGGATCATTGAAGTGTAACACTTATTTAGGTTTGCAAAACATAGGTATACATACATACATAATTGCTCATTCCGACCCTTCATTCTGGAGTAAAACCTTGCTTCTTACACCACCCATGTTGTGTATGATGATTTTATCCATGGGTGGTTTAAACTTGACTCCGGACGATAGATTTTTGAGAAACTTTTCGTGTCAATTATATTTACTTTCAGAGTTTTAGCCAGAAATCTACTGAGAGGAAGTCATTGAAGAAATATTCATTCATTGTTGGAGAACTCTGACCTGGGTTTGGACCGTGGAATCACTTATAATAAGCCAACACATTACCTGGCTATGTCTAGTACAGAGCTCACAATCTCCGATATGATAAAGGACATACATACATAGGTGTTCCCATTTCCTCAGTTAAGCCAAGTATACTTCGGTCGTTGAGCAGGAAGACTCAAAATCGTTGGCAGTGTGAGGACATGTGCAGTATTTCTAGACTCTTTTTCACTATGTAGATAAGAAGAGAACTGATTATCTTCTTTCCATAAATTGCATGGCCATCCCTACCACTATAGCGGTTGTCACAGGCCACCACCCTATTGGAAAGCACAGCTTATGCTACAGTGCACGGGTTTTCATCTCCTTCTTGACCAATTTGTTTCTGTGTCTTTCTTTCTATGGCTGAACTCTTAAAAATAAAAGAAGGCGAAGAAATTTTCATTATGTTTTATGAAATAATGAATGGAAGAAGCTTTAATGCCTTTTAAATACTCCTTCTTGGATAAAAATCGCCCTTACCCTTTCTCCCCATAGGCGATAAAATTAGGAATACACAGCTTATCCGGCGAAGGTACGTACATGCATACATACATAATTGGTCATTACAACCCTTCAGTCAGGATTACGACCTAGTTTCTCACATCACTTATGTTGTGTGTGTTAAATTTTATCAATGAGTGGCGGGACCTACAGTTTAAAGTCGACTCCGAACGACAGATTTTTGAGAAACTTTTCATGGCAATTTTTTATTTACTCTCAGAGTTTTTGTCAGAAATCTGCTGAGAGGAAGGCGCCGAAGAAATGCTTAATGTATTTTATTTTGATGTCTGGCCTGAGGCTCGAACCCTGGTTTTTCGTCTAATAAGCTAACACACCACCTACTAGAACCACGGCGACTTTTATCCGACGAAGATGCCTGCTTATAACCGGAGGGTGACAGAATTCTTTATCAGTTGTCAAAACTCGGAAAAGCTGGAGTAAAATAAAGAATATTGAAATGGATAGATGAAGCCGCCGTAGTCTAGTAATTAGCTTATTACATAAGAGCCCAGAATTTAACTCTCGGCTCAGCCATATCGGACAAAACGAAATACATATGAAAAATATTTTTTCGGAAACTTCTTCGCAGCAGCCTTCGATCAAAAACTATGAGAGTAAATACACTGATAAATTGAGTACTAAATTGACATGAAAAGTTTCTCTAAAATCTGTAGTTCGTGGTCGACATTAAACTGTAGGTCCCGTCACTCATTGATAAAATCAACACACACCACATAAGTGGTTAGAGAAGCTGGATTATAATCCTAATTATGGTGGTAATGACAAATTAAGTAACTTAAGCCAGTAACTAAAAGGCACCAAGAGTTCTTTTCGTAATGCCTTATCAGCTTTCAGGACTGCAATATTTTCACATTTTGTATCCACAATCCTGTACAACAACTCTATCACATCCTATTATTAAGAAGTTTTGCAATAAATTCTTGTATTTTATTTGCATTTTAATTTAAACAAAATTGAAACGTAATTGTGGCGCTTTCTATTCGACACATAAATCACTCACTGGCAACATTAAAATCAAAATTTATTTTCTCGTTTTTATTACATTATTAACTCCACAACAATAATAATGTAAACACAGGGAAAACGTTACATTTTTACTCTCCCATACCAATAAAACTGAACAAATAGATCAGAATAGTTTTTTTGTTGGTACTGTTTTCCTCTGGCACTCTGGCTGGCTCTCTTGGCTCTCTGTGTCAAGAGTTCATTGTTATTCTTATTTTTTTATAGGACTCAGCAGGTGTTCATTGTGTGACACTTAAAAAGCAGTTACAAAAGCAACAATAAAATCAAAACGCCATGAGAAAAAAGACAAACTGTGTGACACCGTGTGTGCAGAGTGAGCCTTTTATGGTGGTCGAATTTATAGCTGTCAAATAGCCATAAAGGCGTTTAATTTTTTTGTTTTTTTTCTTTTTATATTTTTCTTTGTTTTGTTTTACGTGCGTGTCTTGTTTTTTTATGGCATGTTTGTTTGTTTGTTTGTTTTTTTTATAAAGTTTAACTACGATTTTACTGCCTGCCACAGCAACAAGAATAAAAAAAATGTTTTTATTAAAATATTTTAGTTTTTTGTCTGCTGTGGTGAGGAGGGGAGGAAATAGTAAATTGATTTAAAATTAATTAGTTGACAGTTAATAAAATAACGTACAACTATAATAATCATAAACAAACAAAAAAAAAACGTGTTTTAAATTAAAAATTAAAAAAGCGTAAGAAAAACATGTTTCTTGTTTTTCTTAATTTAAATTTAAAAAAAAAAATTTTTTTGTTTCTTTTTTTGTTTTTATTGTTTCCTAACAATAAGAAAAATGATTTATTAATTTTATAAATATTTTCGAAATGATGTTTTATTAATTGTCCTATAAATATAACCGTTTCATAATAAATTAAATGTTTTTGTTTATGTTTTTTAATAAATGAGAAGAAATTTGTCAGTACATACTAAATGACAAATTATTGTTGCTATTTTGAAATCTCTACTGTATTGTTCACATTATTTAATTTCATAAAACTTCCGTCTCTTGTTTTTCTTTTTTTTTAATACAGCCAACACTCAGGGAATGGATTCTACTCAGGCAGTGCATTGTGTTGAAACTAAAGAAGTAGGTTTTCGTAGGGAGAAAATACAGAGCTCTGTTTATGGATATTATATGTGTTTGCATCCTGAAAGAATTTGGTGCTAATCTATAGCCCCACTATCTAGTGATCTTTACATAACAGCGTTATGCAACTTCTCGAGGAAGTTGAGGACTTCTATTCCGAATAAAGAGGTCGACAAAAATAGTGATGTTTACTTCGTAAAAGACTCCGCACAAACCTCCACTGAAGACTTCAAGTTTAATAAAACTGTGGATGAAGGAATTTTTCTCGAAATCGATTGGAAAAATCCAAGTCCAAAAGGCTGCCGAAACACTGTAAAGTCTTTTCAGACGGACGTATTGGTAATACAAGCTGAGAATTATTGAAGATGTGAATACCCCTAGACGGGATATTACCATACTTTCTAATAGCAAGCAGCTAACAAAACACTAAATTTCAACCTGATGATCTCCAAGACGATGTGAAGCTATCACAGACAATGTAGCTGAACTATATGATGTCTTATATGGATACCAGGGCACAGTAACATTCCAGGTAACTATAGACCGTATTAACTGGCCAGGTACAGTACAACTATCCAATGAGTTCTCTATTTTAGGGACCCCTTTGAAGACATGCTAGCTTATAATTGTTAACGCCAGATAGGCAGCTTAGATGCTCCAAAAGAGCACGATTGTGGGAATCATTACTATGCATTGTCTTAGAGGCACTCATGCAAGGCGCTTTCATCCTGGACGCTTGGCAAACGATTTCAGCAGAAGCTGTCGATAGGAGGAAAAGAAGAAAAGTGGTCTTCATCCATTAAATCAAAGCACAATGCCGGAGAAGGAAATTGTATCTTGGTGTTTATCAAATAATCCATCTGTCAGGCATGGTCATGAACACTGGCAGTCTGAGTCGATTCATTGGAAGCTTTGAATTATTCCGAGAATAACAGAAAATGTAAAACGATCTGTCAGACATGAACATGGATACTGGCAATCTGAGTCGTTTCATCAGAAGCTTCATATGATTCCAAGAATAGCAGAGAAGGGCAAACGATCTGTCAGACATGGACACGGATCATCAGAAGCTTCAATTGATTCCGGAAACAGCAGAAAATGCCAAACTGTGGTATCACAATGGGGCTTCATGCGGCCTAAGTGTGTCTAACCCACTTTATTTTGGTAAGTAGCAGCCTCTATTTACTCACCTTTTGCAGTAGAAGAGTTTAGTATAAGGATAGTGGTGCTACAAACGCAATTAGCTCTGCAAATACATTACGCGTTTCACTGGCGAATTGTTTATGAATGCATATGATGGATGAGAACAAGTTCCTTTAAGTCCCTCGAGCACATTCCCTTGAAGTAAACTAAAGCATGTTCCTTTGGTTAGTCTTCTTATCATGAGAACAAAATATTTGTCCTTACACTCAGCTGAAAAGCTATTCTGTGCTCAAAGCTGCAACTTCCGATACCAGATTTTTTTCTTATTTCTCTAAGGTGTACTTAGTCGCCCATCAACCACTGTAATTTCGGAAGTCATTTTTGCAAAAGGGTGAGCATTTCTTGGTGGCATTGCAAACAGAAAATACCTGTGCTTTTAGATTTTCGTTTTTAATAAAACGTTTAAATATAAGTAGTTGGTCTTTACCTTTCTATTTTGTTATGCCTTCTACTATTATTCGTGCATTTATATACACAAGTTATTGAAAATATTTGCTAAAGTGAAAGAAAGATTTTTTACGTTTTGTTTGTAATTCAATACGTAAAGGAAGTTACCTTGAATGCATTTCTCTTGTACTCCACTAACGCGCTCACTCTGTACTGGCTACTGCATTTCAAAACCCTTAATAATAACAACAAAGTACGAGTATGTAAACATTAGTGTGCTCTTTGACAGTTGTAGGTTTTCTTTTGATTTTCATTGAGCCAATTCACATTAGCACATTTTTTAGTCCGCACAATTTTTGTTCTTTTCAATTTACACGGGATGAATGTTCGTTTGGCAACAAATGTATACGTATACAGCGCTTTGTATGTATTAGTGTTTTTGCATTCATTTGATGTTTGGCTTTTAAAGTGTACACAACAAATAAACGAATAATTTTAAAATTATTCTATGCGGAATTCCACAAATTTTCGACTAATAATTGTTTTCAATTCATTTATTTTTGTGCAGATTATTTAAACTAATTATTTACAAAAATCTTTTTGTTAATTGTAATTCACTAACTTACTTTATTCTTATTTTAACATTTTCTTTAATTTTCATTTTTATCAAATATTTTCTTAAATATCATTCATTATGGAATACTCTTTATTTTTAATATCAACTATTTTCCTAATTACTAATTATCTCTTTTTAATCTTTACTTATAAATTATCAAATATTCTCTTATTGTTAATCCCGTTAAATCATCAGATTTTTGTCAAGTATAAATAAGCTTTCGTTTTTAAGGATTGGTTAATTAAGAAAATATTCGTTGAAGTGACAACATTAAATAAATATTGATTTTAAAAAGATCATTCTTTTACTAAAGGCAATAAGAAAGAGGAATCTGTAAATGGAAAAGCAACAAAGACGTGTAATGATTTCAAAATAAAGAAAAAAATCCAAAAGGGAAATGATTTTATGCGACCATCCCCCTTTCTTTGTGATCATGTTCATTGTTTCAAATGCATCTAACGACTAAATCAACTCTGTTGAAAAAAAAAATTGCCAACCCTGATTTTTAAAAATGTGTATGTATTAGTTTTGTGCTGGTGATGCGGGGTTGTAGCTGGTGGAAAATTTACGCCACCGAAAAACCATTCTCTTCACCCCTCTTGCCAACAAACTATCATTTGCTGCCAGCACAATTGTGCTCGTGTAAATATAGCCATTCATAAACAACATGACAACAAAACTACATACATACTTATATATGAAACAAAAAGAAAACGAAACACATCGAATGAAATTTTAATAAAATTTTTGCAGTCTGTGTGTACTCCTTCCGTGCTCCCCTTTTCCCGGTTTTGTTTGTTTACATTTTGAAATTAAATTTGTTTTTAAAGAGAAGAGACTCTCTTTTTGGAAGGCTGTGTTTTTTTATTTGTATAAGAGTGCAGTTAAATATTAATGAGTTAAATGACCATTTATTAATAAAGGACCACATTTAATACAGCTGCTCTACAACGGTAAATAAATTGTTGACTTTTCAGCTGGAATGTCGTTGAATATGAAATATTTTGTTAAAAGGAAACAATTTTTTTTTGTTATTGATTGCACAGCTTTTCTGTGAGGACACTGTTTGTAGAAATGAAGAAGCAGCAAAATAAAATGGATGTACAATATGAATCAATTTATTTACATATTTAGGAGGAAAGAAAGAAGACAGAGAAAAATGTATGTCTCCGATGAAATTACTATCCTTACTATGAAAGGATAGGATAATTGGCCATTACAACCCTTCAGTCAGGATTACGGTCTAGCTTCTCACACCACTCATGTTATGTGCGTTAATTTTATACGTGAGTGGCTGGACCTACAGTTTAACGTCGACTCCGAACGACAGATTTTTGAGCAACTTTTTCATGGCAGGTTTATTTACTCTCAGAGTTTTTGCCAGAAATCTGCTGAGAGGAAGTAGCTGAAGCAATATTTTTTTCATATTTCGTTTTGATGCCTGGCCTGGGATACGAACCCGGGCTTTACGTCTAATAAGCCAACACACTACCTACTAGACTACGGCGACATACATGTATGAAATGCCACAGTTATCACATATTACGATCGACTGTGGATGCTTAGTCATAGAAATTGATAAAGGAGCGATTCGGCATAGATCCGACTATATATACTATAAAGAGAGCTATATTATCCGTAAAACTCACAATTATCACTGTGTTGGCTAGCTAAACTCTTTATATACCATCGTATATGACATTTTACAGCATAGGTCCCAAAAAAAAACTGAGGTATTCTTCCAATAACTCTACCAGTGGCTACTGTAATCATAAGTTGACTTTAAAGAGATCAGTTGTATCCATAACCTAAAAATTAATCAACTTCAGAATTAAAAAGTTGGAATACCGTTAAGCAATTCCATAATCAATCACTTTAGTAGAAATACACAGAAGTCTGAGACAAGGATATGCGCTTTCGCCTTAACTCTTCAGCAACTAATCGCAGCATAATGCAAGAACTGCTGAAAATATCGCCCACAAGCCTTTCGCCGACCGAAAGTTGGTGAATTTTGCATTGTGACTTGCGCCTGCACTCGTATAAAACTTAACTGAATCAAGAACATGCCTATGCCTATGATTGTTTATAGGCAACTACGTGTGTTCGCTTAATAAGATAAAGAACTTAGGGTCACTTGCCCTAATTTTCGTTGAAAAATTATTTTCAACGTTGAGTCCTATTTCTGGATTAATTACGTACCTATTCAACCAACCAAAAGTGATGAACTTGGAACGATACCAATTCACATAAGATCCAAGAGCGTTCAATACATCCGGAAAAATTCACTAATTGGTGTTTAAGTTTACATATTTAGAGCACCATTTACGTATGAACTTCCATTATCGTTATGAAACAAGAGTATTACATTATTGTTATGTATGTACATACGTACGCTTGTACGTCAATATGAAATTTTAATAAATTTATTAAAACCCTCCATAAATTTCCAAACTTGAAAAGGAAAAACAAATTCAAATCAAAACTTTTAACATGTTAAACATAAATTTGACACTGAAACCCCCTACCAAGTTTAATAAACACGAAAGAGAGCAATGTTATGTTTAACAAGAAAGAAAAAATCACCAAGCCACACTTCATTTCAAAAAAAAAAATGAGAAAATAAATAAAATTAATGAATGAACATAAAACAAATCACCTGTTCTTCAATGAAATTCCGGGAAAGTCCATGATTAAACAAGAAAATGTCAACATAATTTCTTTAAATTACATGCATACAACGTCCACACTCCACAAAGCAAAAAAAAAGAAGAGGAAAAGGTTTAATTTAGTCTCATTTCATATTTTTGGTTCTCATGGCCTAAGAAAAAGTAGGGTTAGATTTATACATACAGAATCAAAAGTCCAACAGAAAGTGTCACCTATTATAAGCACAAGAATTGTACATACAAACACGCTTTCAAACGAGAAAATGAAGGTGACAAAAACAAAGTGTCAAACACAGTGTGCATGTTAAAACGAAACATTTTGGGCGATTTTTTCTCTTCTCCCATTAAATGTTCTTTGAAACGGAAACATTACCAATTAATCTTAAACAGTGTTGCCGTTGCACTCTAATTCTCATAGTTTGCCCATGTTTCTTCAAATTACATAAGGCATCAATGATACGTTTTAACATATCTCTGTTTAGTGTTAATGTCTTCACTTCATATTAGCTCTTGCCAATACTATTTACGTCGGTCTCAATTACCCTATCTCCATGTATGAGATGAGCTCTCCCTTCGGAATATGCAACGACTGCGCATGACGTTACTATTGCCGTTATCTAATAACTGCTAGTTTCATATCCATCTCTGCAATTATAAGATGGTGATGGCTTATCATGTCGGTACCCCTATCAGTTTTTTTCTTTTTTTCCTTGGAAAAAACCAAGTAGCCGTATGGATTCTTCTGTGAGGGAAAAGCGACATACACATGTCCTAAAATAGTTCACCATTCTCGGTTATGCATACCAGTTAGCATTGTCAGCAATCAATTTGTGCATTGAAATCTCTCATTACAGTCTGCCTTGATTTCAACGTTGAAAACGTTCATTGAGGCACAGCATGGGATGCAAGTAATATTACTTGTGCCAGAGCGAAATCTAACGAGTATAAACATGTCTGTTATAAGGGCTCTTCTTCCCTGCTGAATATTGTCTTGACAAATGTTTCCACTCTCTGATTCCAAGTAGGGATGACTGGAATCCTAATACGGTAGTCCCCCCCGGAACTCCTGGATATATATACCGACGGCTCTAAACTCGATAATGGGGTTGGAAGCGGTGTCTACTCTGGGAACTGGACCTAAATATTTCTCTCCCTCTGCCGGACTACTGAAGTGTGTTTCAGGCGGAAGTGATGGCAATTTACCGGACCGCTCAATGGATCCTCGTCAACGATGCTCCTTTCACTCGCGTCTCGATCTTTTTTGATAGTCAGGCCGCGAAAAGATCTCTATCGGGTTTCGTAATTAACTCTAAGATCGTTAGGCAATGTCGCCGCTGTCTCGACCTTCTCTCGGGGCGCTTCACCAGTGTCTCTCTGGTGTGGGTCCCCGGGCACAGTGAAGTTCCGGGAAACTGTAGGGCCGATGAGCTCGCCAGAGCTGGTGCGCTCCTTCCGGAATCCTCTTCTGTTGAATTAGGTATACCACTTGCCTCGGTCAAGTTGACCATTACGCGGAGGTTCTTTCGGGACGCCAACCTATCCAACTCCAATAAGGAGTCCTGCTCCACTGCTAGACTCACCTGGCCCAAGATGGATAGAAGTCATTGCGTCATGGGTAGACACGCGGAAAGAATGAGGCTCCCTTTCAACGACTTCTGCCGTGGATTCAGGTCCACTGAGGAAGAGGAGACTGTTCACTTTCTTTGCCAGTGCCCATCTCTTGCTAGGTGTAGATATAGGTTATTTTGCTTACCATTCCTTGTTAGCTTAACGGAGCTATCATCTATTGACATCAAGGATATAGCTTCGTTCATCAAACTTTCTGGCTGGTTTTCCAGTGCGGGGTAGTCGTGCTTTTGTTGTGCAGCCCTTGCGCTGATCAACTTCTTCATTTTCCCTGATTTTAGTGGAACTTGGTCAGTACAGGGACTGCGTTCACCCGTGGCATCACAACGGGCCGCTATGCGTGCTCAAGTGAGCTTTGTGATATCAAAGCTACCACTCCGACCTAACCTAAAGGCTCTTCTTGTATTCCAATTCATAAGAAATCAGTGGCAATGGCAACACTAATCTTAATACCGTGAACTCTAGCCACAAATAAAAAAGAATTGAATTTTTTTCTTGTCGTTATTGTTGCTTATTTTTAAAAAAAGATCACCTGAATAAAAAGAACAAAAAAAAAAGATTAAAAAAAGAAATGAAGTGAGAAACCCCTACACAAAAAGAGAAGAATGTAACAATCAATTAACGAGCTTAAGATTTATATTTCGATTGAATCTGAAAGAAAGAAAAAAAAATAATAACAATAAAAAGAAACAACAGCAACAACAATCAAAATAATAATAAAATGACAAGACAACAAGATTTTAAAGATAAACATCAGGCACACGAGCACACACACTGCCCTCCTTCATTTCCCCCATACAAAATGCTTGATCATAAGCCTGGTATTTAAATGCAGATAAAAAGTCTTTAAATATTGGGTGGGGGGAAAAGCAAAGAATTTAAAAGGGTATATCTTCTCTTAATGCAATGAAAATTTGCCGTAAAATATAATTGAGCAGTGCAAGAGACTATCTAAAAATTCAAAGCTTTGACACTCACTACACTTGTATTGTACACCGGTTTTGTTAGTGAATACTTGGATAACGAAAGTGGATTCAGTTATCGTATTGTCAAAAGAGATATCCTGCTATTACTTACACTCTTACCCAACAAATTCCAAACCGTTAAAACTAAAGTAACATTTTGATTTGTTTCCTTCCAATTTTTATTATTTAAAAAAATACCCTGTGGTGGTATTTAAAAGAAAAGCCCAATAACAACAACACACTGTGTGTTTTGACATGTCATTTGGTGTTGATTTGATGTTGTACGCTGGTTGCCCTGTTACTCACACAACTGCTGAGAATAACAAAAAAAACAAAAAACAGAATGACAGGGTGAGCCTACGTAAGTAATAATGGGTTCCATAATAAACTTCTCTATCAAGCAAATCATCTCTAAACAAAAGTCATGATCGTTTAAGATCGTTACGTTGATGACAATGATGGGTTCAATGGTTGTTTGTCTATCCAGACACCATCAAAACCAGCCTCACCATCACCAACACCACCACCTGATGGAAAAACTTTTATGCCTTTTTTAAATCTTGATTGTTCTGGCTGTTGTTGCTTTTTTTATGGCCCCCAAAAACAATATTAAAAGAAAACCAACAAATTTCCCGTCTGCGTGGCGTTCTTGTCGTGAGTTTCTTCCTCAGATTAGTTGTTGTATGGAGCTGGGATGATGTCGTTGATGGTGTTTTTTTTTTTTTGTTTGACATTTACAGCCTTTTAAATTGTTTTAAATAAAATTAAAATTAAAAAGTTACAACAACAAAAAATAAGTGTAATAATAAAGAATAAAATGAAATTAAAAACAAAACTGATACAAAATACAAACCGATAATGATAGAGAATAAAAAGAACCCATAATGACCATATAAATGGATGGATGATTGGCTGTTGCAGGGACTGACTGACTATAAACGTTGTTTAATAAAATTGTTGGTTGTTTTAATAAAAAAAAGAAAAGAAATTTCAAATAAAATACAAATCGTCTGCATGTACAAGAGCAATAAAAATGTTGAAATGGTAATTAGAAAAATTAAATATTTAAATTAAGATTAAATCTTTTAATCAAATCATAACAAATTTTCCACTTCATTGTAGGAAAGATAATGTTAAGCTAGAGGGGCAGCAGGCCATTTGCATGTCGCTATATCAACTATAGTTTATAGGAGAGCGGCAGCCGAATTCAACGCCTATAATGCTAGACAGTATTCGCACGAAAAACGGCCAGCACTTCTGTGAAAACCAACTAAGAGCAACCAGGCAAAGTCCTCTCCGCATGGAATTCCTAGCTCATGCAGGTTATAATCGCTACAATAAGAGTGCCATACCCATTTCATAGCTGTAAAGTTCAACAAACTCTTCAAACTTGAAGTCGTTCTTCATAGCTTTCATTTTAAGATTCCCAACCAATTGATTTACCACTAGGTGACTCATTCATTTTGCGATATTCGCCTTTTTTGTTGAACTGATCAAATTTGAATCCAAATCATGTTAACACGAAACCATATTGATTTACAAACAAAAATTAAAAGCCATACTGCTGATGAATTATTTTCTTTTTTTTATAACAGAACTTCTCCACACTCCCTTATGCATGCGGCCGTTAAAACTGAACCAGGCACCAAACTGACGACGACAAAGGAAAGAATGTGCCAACGATAGCAAATTAGAAAATTTAGGTTCGCACACAGCGTTTGCTCATATAAACAGTGTGAGTTTATTTTAACAGAAATTTAAAACTTTATTTAATTTTTTTTTATTATTTTCTTTTATTTTATTTAAAACAAAAAATAATAAAAATAAAATGCAGACACCTTTTTGTCTAGTCATAGGGACGATAGCTAATGATTTGTTGGGCAACAACATTTAAAATTTCCCGCGCCGGCATATCGTGTTGCTCATTTATAATGGCCGTTATGCGGGCACATTCCTTGATATAATTCTCCAATTCTTTAATATGAGGCGGTTTATAAGGACCTTTGGCCTGTAACAATTGCAAACACTGGCCCGTCATGTTGGCCAACTGGGAGCGTGGTGGACTAAACACCTCATCCAAGTCGTACAACTCCAAAGGCGGTGCAGCTGGCTCACTAAATATTGGCGGAAAGGTCTGTAATTAGAAAAATTGTTAGAATTTTCATTACGATTCCCTAACTGGACTTACCGCCAATTGTAAAGGTGGCAAAGGAATTTCAAACTGTGGCTTTATAATCTTCAAAGGCTCATATTTCACATGCAATTGCTGATAGGCTGTTATAACATCTTTAAGCAAACGATTGCTTAAGCCACATAAGGTCATATCAAACATTTGCTTAAAATCGGCTGGTATCTCAGAACCTATGGAATCTATTAAGCAGGCCTTAGGTAAATCGGATATGAAACCTATATCGTTAAAGGTTTTATTATCATTAAGCTGTAACAATTAGAAAATTATTATAAAATCTCTTTTCACTTCATCAAAGTCCTACTTACCTCCACATCATTGAAATCCAAATGGCTGTACTTGATTTCACTGCCACCTAATAACTTAACCACATAATCCAATATGGCTTCATTGGTCTTATCACTATTCAGATATTTATCATGAAACATATAACCCGAGCCTATAGCCAATATTTTACCCTGTTTCTCATTGCTGTAGTAACCCATTAAGGGACGATTAAACGGATATACCACTGGCCCCGTAGTCATTAAAACATTTGCCGGATCGGAAACATTTAAAGTGGCTCCATACGGATATTGAAAGTGTAACTTATACTTTTCATCACTGAAATCATAGTCCACTATATTCACCGTTTGCTTAAGTAAATAACGCCACATGGATTCACAAACCACACCGCCTCCAATGCAGCATTCTTTAGGATGTAGATTTTTGTAATAGTGGGGTCTAACGACAATGTCTGGAAAAGAACAAAGAGCAAATAAAACAAAAGCATGGTTCTCTTAGTTCTTAGATTAAAGATTCCAGAACTTACCATTATTGATATAAATGCCATACTGTTCCAAAAAGAAGTTAACATTCGTTTGGAACTGCTTCACCGCCCTCACCCAGCATTACCCATAAAGAGCCACCATTCTCTACATAATTTTTCAAAATCTGAAACTCATCTTCCGTGAATTGATCTTGGGGTCCAGCTAAAACAAAAATTTTCGATTTTGCTATGCGCTCCAGATTTAATTCCATTTCATTTCTATAAAAATCAGGAATAAGAGAAGGAATTAAGAAAATTAAAAAGGCTGGATTGCAGAAGTAACTTGCTTAGGCATTTGTTTAGTCAGTTTTTTATGGCCTAGGCTTGCTTAGATAATAAACTTACATTTCCACTGCCCACTGGGACTTTAATTTTCGATGTAACATTTTAAAATTGTCCGAAATTTGAAAGCGTTCATTTTTCGAAGTATCAAAACAAATAATACTTTTAGAACTCATCGTTAGTTTGCTTTAAATTAACTTTTTCCAAAAGAAATAATAACAAAACAACGAAAATATTATTTTTATTACCGTTAATAAAACAATAATGGTTTGTTATGCCGGTTATTTGCCGTTACTAAGCAACCTTAAATATTTTCAATGCTAAATTTTTGTTATTAGAAGTTGGCAATGCTATTTAAAAATGTAAGCAACTACATGGCAGTACTTTTGGTATATCGAGTACTTTTTTATATTTTTTACATACAAAATACAACACTACCATTAGCATATGTCAAATGCATGCACATTTCAACAACTGTGTCCCGTTACGTCTCTGCCTCTCAAACGAACGAGTGATTTTTTCATCGCCGCCGTGTGTGGAAATTACGAAATTTTAGTTTTGTTAAAGAAATTTTGAGAAAACCCACTACAAAAATTTACACAAAAAATGGCTTCAATTTGTGGACGCATGGCTTTGCGTGCCGCCGCACGTCAAAATGTCACATACACTCCAGTTCGCTTCTGTAAAAGTAAGTTCCAAAGAAAATACTTCCTTAAAAATGTAACCACAAAATCAAAAATAAAAAAGGTTAAAGAAAAATGTGTGAAAACGAGGCTCTCCCTCTCTTAACGGTGGTTCTCTTGCCATTGGTTATAGAGTTTTGTTAAAAGAAAATAAATGTTACGTAATGAATGAAGAAAAAAGTGCAACATTTTCCAAAACAAAACCATGAAATTCCGATTTTCCTTAAGAAATCATAAATGAAAAGTTCTTTAAAACGTCATGGTACATAAGACATAAGTTGATGGTTTTATGTAACACTTTTCGAAAAGAGACACAAAAAAATCTATAGAAGAGAGAGAGTACAATTGGGAAGATTGCAAGAAGTGTTGAAGAAAAAAAAATAATTTTTGTTACCAAAGTATGTTCAAAGAACATCAAATGGTTGTCTGTCGATTTGTCTTGTTAAATTTTATTTAAATTTCTTAAGAATTGTTGTAATTGTTTGCTTTTTGCATAACTGCCAAATGTTTAAATATATGACCGACTACCAGTGCAGTTTACATTAGTCTGTGGGGTGGGGGTAGGTGTAGTGCACAGCAGTATCTTGTTTATGTAACCTTTTGTGTCATTTCGTTTTTCTATTATTTTTTCTTTTTATTTTTTTTTTCGCTTATCACCTACCATTAGCAGTAGCGTCATTGACACTTTACTCAAGTCTTACCCTCCCAAATCATCATATGATGCATTGAATCGTTTAGGGCTTAATGGCAGTCACATTTCTCAAAATTATTTTTAAATTATCTGACAATTTAGAACTTTGGATGGCAATGAATATCGATGATTTGTAATATATTTACAGCACAGGTACCAACAGCATGCATAGATGCAATATTACAAATTTTTAGTTGTTAACAGACAGACATTATTTCCCATTGATTTTAAAAAGGTTTCACTAATTAAATGTCTCAGATGAGCAAATAATTGCTCTACTACATCCTAGTCTAAACAAGGGGTTCTATTTAAGACATAAGGCTGACAATCTATGAAATTTACACATTTATAAAGCGTTAGACTTAATTTGAGTTCATACAACTGCTCACAGTTGATTCCACTAGGATAACAGACGCTAAATCCGCCTCTTTCTACTTGCCGTAACTTGACAGGTTAGGTCAGGAAATTCACTGTGACCATAACGTAATGTTTAAGTTGCCGTAGTCTAGTCTAGGTAGTGTGTTGGTCTATTAGACGTAAAGCCAGGGTTCGAGCCCCAGGCCAGACATCAAAACAAAATACAAAAAGTATTTCTTCGGCGACTTCCTCACAGCAGATTTCTGGCAAAAACTCTGAGAGTAAATAAAAATTACCATGAAAAGTTTCTCAAAAATATGTCGTTCGGAGTCGACTTTAAACTGTAGATCCTGCCACTCATGTATAAAATTAACACACACAACATAAGTTGTGTGAGAAACTAGGTCGTAATCCTTACTGAAGGGTTGTAATGACCAATTACGTATGTATGCATAACGTAATGTTTTGGGGTCAGCTTGGGGTGGAATAGATTAGGATAACACTGGTTAATGAGTTCCCTGACCACTAAAATTTTACAAATACGTAAGTAACATAGAAAGACAAGGCCAAAACCCATTTTTGTGCATGCTGTAGTCATTTTTGCATACTTGGGTAAATCGATGAATAGAGAGAAAGTCATTAGTCCCTTGCAAGAACCGCAAATGTGGTACAAGGTACCTTGTTATTCCCATAAATAAACCTTTAAATTTAGTCTTTTTAAAGGTAAAGTAAAGAAATCTAAAGTCACTGCGCAGAAAACTGTGTAACACAATTCGTTTCTCTGCCACAGAAAGCTGCTGATAAGAAAATAAACTGAATACTCTAGTATTAACTGATTGCTGTGTCTAATATGAAAAAGGTTATTGTCATAATGGCATAAAGAAAAATACGAAAAGAAAGTTTACTTTTCTTGTCTTTGTACGGCACTTGAGAATCTAATTCGTGACGTTCTTGGGTATTTGTGATGATTTCTATAAAATCCATTTCGTCATAAGACTATCAGGATGGTTGAGTAATGCCAGCAAAGCATGATAACAGGTACTATCGGTATTAAAATGGGAACTTGGGAGCGACCCAAGTAAACTAATCGAACTGTCCTGTACTTTAAATCAAAGAATTATATGTACTTTGAAAATAAGAAAATCCAGTTAGAATAGATTTCCGTTGGACGAATGCTGTTGAAATCAAATTGGAAATATTTTCACTCAACTTAAACCTTTTGATTTCTTGGAAATTGTCGTTTGAACATAAACGATGCCTTATTTTCCTTACATTTCAGACATTTATATGTATTCATTCCGTAAATGTTCTGAATTAATTCCTATACATCTTTCAATTTGTAAAATGTTTACTTTTAATTTGTGGAACATTCTTCTACAGTACATTTATTATATCAACACTAACTATACATTAGTTTTTCTGTCACACTTCTAACTTGGGTTTTTAACTCTTTCTTGATTTGTTATTGGTTGCTTAGTAAACAAATTGAAAAATCATTCAAATATTGTAGAAAACTGGTTTGATTATTATTTACCTTGGCTACCTTATATTTTCTTCAAAGTAGTTACTGTGTTTATTTAGAGCTATTTGTCAACGAATATATGTAAATATTAGAGGCACAAATATCAGTCGTAGATTTTTCTTTTTAGTGGTGTTTAAATTTTAAATGTTCGGTGCGTTAAGAAATGGTTAGCTGTCGTTTCTTTAAATGTTTCTTCTATGCAGAATTGAGTTTAAATATGTAACATTCGATTTGCTTTCAATTATACTTTACAACTATTGAAATTCTTATGTTGTTTGGATAATTCTTATTCACACCTAATCGTAAATAAATTTTCCCTTGATATTTGTTGTCTTCTTACATAATTACTTCTAATTATTTTTTAATTACCAAGACCTGTGTTAAAAATCTTTTTCAAATATTAAGCCCCCAGAATATTAGAAATATTAATAAAATTTTATTTCTTTTTTCTTTCTAAATTCTTCTTCTAGTGATGAACGATCCCTTGGAACACGCCACCGGTATTGAGAAGCGTGAATTGTTGGCCAAGGCTGCCGGCAATGATAACCCCTTCGATATGAAAGTATTCAAGCGTGGTGCTGGTACCAAAGAAAACCCCAATCTGATACCCTCTGCTTTTGAAGCCCGTATTGTGGGTTGCATCTGTAAGTTATTTGTTATTGTGTTGTTTCAAAATATTCTAAATTTCAATATTTGATTTTATTTTATCTAGGCGAAGAAGATCAAACCTACGTACAATGGATGTGGCTACAAAAGGGTACTGCCAAACGTTGTGAGTGTGGTCACTGGTTCAAATTGGTCGAAAAGGCACCCGTCTAAATAGTCCCTTAAAAAAACACAACATTTACATAAACAAAAACAAATGTCGTACTGTTTTCAAAACTTAACATAAATAAAAACCAATTTAAGTTAAAAGTAACCTTAAACAATAAACATAAACCAAAAGGAAAACTTCAAAAAAAACAAAACCATTTTGTGAATTAAATTATTTGTGAAACAAAACGAAATTCAACATCTCTTAATAAGCGACTTCATTTAAGAACTTTAAAGTTGTTTGTATTCGTTTTTCTTAGCATAAGTACAGGTTACTTTTTTCTCTACTTCATTAGTTAAAATATCAATTAAATGCCTGGTGGCCATAATTTTAATGATAAAAAAAAACACACTACACTACACTACTACTATACTTATATATGAAAAGAATAAAAATAAATAACACGCTTGTTATGTTTAAGCCAAAAAAAGAAAATAAAAGAATATGTTAACGAAAACACTACCAAAAGAAATAATAGAAAATATCTCTCAAAGTCTTCATTAGTCGAATTATAGTAGGAAAAAACAGTTAAAATAATGAGACGAGTGTGTGTGGGTGTGTGTGTAATAAAATAAGCTAAGAATAGCCTTTTTAAATATGTAGTCAAATAAATAAGAAATATTACAAGAAAATCAAAGAAATACTTTTTATGATAAAAAGAAAACTGAAAGAGTGGTTAAAATTCGGAATTATTTTTGTAGAACTTGTAATTAGTTGTGAATATAAGTGGATCATTTCTGAAGTGATCATGTAAACATTTTATGAGGAATAGTGAAGCAAACGATGGCATTTGCAAGCGCCATTATACTTAATCTTCATGATTCAGATAAGCATTCGAGACGAAGGATGATCATGCAGACTTCAATGAATGGAATTTATCGAATACACATTAAGTCTTCATGGCCAAATATTAAAGGGAACTTTGGCAAAAAGCTGACAAAAATAAATAAAATGAACAGAATCATAAGACCCCTGGATAATACATCCAAGACCTTTAGCAAAGAGCAGACAAAAACCCAACTTCAATTAAATTAAAAAGAGAAAATTGTTCAGAAACGCCTCCCATGATTTAAGAACACCATTGGTGGTATATCCAAAATGATAAGAATAAGATATCTACTGTTGTGAAAACTTTAAGTTTGGGCGTAGATGCCAAGTTCTTGTATTTCCACATATCCCCAGACCATAGAATATTGATTAAAATTGTTTGCTGGTTATAGATTTTCGAAATTAAAAAAAACGTTTTGAAATATCTATCAAATTAATCAATGAGTTTCCCACTTCAAAATACAATTTTTTATTAAAATTTCTTACGGAAAACTTCTTGAAAATGTCTTTAATTTTAAGGCGCTTATTAAATGGCATTACGAAAAGAACTTTCTCTAAAACTCCCGTGAAAATGGACAGTGGTAAGCACTAGCCCAATTGTAAATACATCATCGAATGCAAATAATTTGACTGAATGCCTCAAAATAATACTGAAATTTATTTTCGTACTTTAAGAAATGCCTGATCCTGTGGAATTAACAACGGGCTTACAGCGAAGGGAAATCGAAGCCTATTTAGAAGGTAAATGCGATCCCTATCACAATGATGTATTAAAGCGTGGGCCTGGCACAAAAGAGAAACCCACCTTAATACCATCAGCTTTCACTGGGCGTATAGTAGGTTGTATATGTAAGTAAAATTAAAATCCTTATCAAAACGTTATCTTCCATGTTAAGTTTTTCTAGGCAAGGATCATCGATTTGTATGCTTTATGTGGTTAGAGAAAGATTGTCCCAAACGTTGCGAATGTGGCCACTGGTATAAATTAAAACAGGTTAAACCTTTGTAGAATCACCCGTTCTTATTACAAATTAAATAAAAATTATTGTATTTAGAAAATCCTTTTTCTTGTTTATTGCTATTGTTTAGCCTAAGGTATAACCGCAGAGCAAATAGCCACTATTTGCTTGCATATTTACTTCGGGATGTGTGCGATTGGGTAGTATTTGATACATACGCAGCCAATTTGAAGTTAAATGCAAATTAGTTACTTTAGAGCCAGTTTTTAAATCGACATACAATTCCATTAACACTTCTTTGCATAAACTAAATATAACAATGGGTCTGGAAGGTTTAACAAATTGTAAAAGTTCTTTAACCAAATTGGCTGGATGTTCTTTGGCAGCAATAACCAAAGAATCGAATTTTTCGTGCATTAAACCAACAGCACGTTTATTTTCCAATTGCCACTTTTGTAAAACAGCCGCCTTAGGGGTTTCTTCTTTTGTTGTGGCTTCATTAGACGCTTCTTTATCTGTAAGCACCGTTATTTTAATAAATTATTTCTAACTCTAAAAGAAAATTTATTCATTACCTTTAGCATCCTCATCTAGTTTTTGTTTCTTAGAATTGGGTTCACTATCTTCACTTTCCTGACCTGCTGCTTCATTACTGCCTTGATAATATTCTCTTAAAACCGAGTATATATTCACCGATACACATCTTTGCAATTGTTCTTCGGGTAAATTTAATGCTAAAATGGCTTGTTTTTGTGGCACATTACCAGGATGCATGTGCACCAATTTGGCCTCTGTATTGCTGCCCATGGAGTTAAGAAAAGCCGCAGGTAATAGGCCATTAGAACCGCTTTCATACAACAAGTAATTACCAAAGGCGGAAATACCCGAATAGGATATTAATTGTGACAACGTATCTACTCTCAAGCCCATAACTTTTTCAGCATCCTGGCGATAGTAGATTTCTGTTATTAGACGTAAGGTGGGCTGACGTATCTGTATGTATTCAAAATATTTCTTTTCCTTTTTCTTTAAATACTTTTCCTGTGAATATTCCGTCTTATTGTGAAACGTTTTGGAGTTTTCTACAATTTTCTCTATAATCTTAGTGCTTTCATTAAAGGTATCCCTTAATTTGTCTATATCTTCCGGCTTAAGCGATTGAGAATCACCATCATCCAGAATATTGCGATTATCTTCACCACTGGACGAAATACCCAATACTTCTCTAATGTTACGCATTTCCATTTCATTGCACAATTCCAAAGTGCTTAGCTTTTGTCTACCTCGATGCGATTTACCCAGGTCCTCTTTGGGGCACATTTTAAAAGTCGCTCCATATGGCTGATCGAGTAAAGCTTTGAGCTCCAATTGGTCTTTGCCCAGCATGGCGGTGGCATCTAGATTGCCGAATTTCTGTAGTTTTGTATACTTTTGACGCTGAATAACAATGTAATCGCCAAGTTTTATTTTCGGTTGTTCATCCAATGTTGACATTTTGATACAATTTTAAAAAATATTGCAAGAAAATAAAATATATACAAATTCCTTAACACAAATTCACGTTTGTAAACAATAAGAAAGTAAATGTCAAAAACACGTGTAAATACTAGTAAAACAACTCTGTTTTTGAAATACCGGCAAATAAAAGTTTGCCATATTGTTAATAAGTCAAAATTCAAACAAAAGAGATTAAATTAATATTGCTGCACAAAACATACATCTACTGAATGTTTTTATATTTTTGTAGTTAAATTTATTTATTTTAATTTATTACTATAAAACTAAATATCATATATTTATGATTGTAATATAAGTTTATTTTATTATAAATTGATTGGTTATTTCCATTTCTCTTTAATGTTATTAATTTCAAATGCATTCTGATTCAGAAAGAAGAAGCACATCTTCAGCTAAACGTAAACAAACTATTATCTGTGTTCAAATTTGATAAATTTGCAATTATTTTAATAAATTTTTAAATAAAATGGCTAAGCATCATCCAGATTTAATCTTTTGTAGAAAACAACCTGGTGTTGGTAAGCATTTTTGTAACTTTCCACTTAAAACCTGTGTAATTTTATTTTTTGTTACAGCCATTGGTCGTTTATGTGAAAAATGTGACGGTAAATGTGTTATTTGCGATTCATATGTCCGACCCTGTACTCTAGTGCGTATATGTGACGAATGCAATTATGGTTCTTATCAGGGCAGATGCGTAATCTGTGGTGGTCCTGGAGTCTCTGATGCGTATTATTGTAAAGAGTGCACCACGCAGGAAAAAGACGTGAGTGGAACGGATAGGCCTAGTTTAAACATAATTTTTCACTTTTTTCTTCTATTTCAGAGAGATGGTTGTCCTAAAATTGTTAATCTGGGCAGTTCTAAAACGGATCTGTTTTATGAACGTAAAAAATATGGTTTTAAGCAAAAGTAAGTTTAAATTTAAGTCCACTTTCTTACAAATTCATACTAATAATTATTATTTTCTGTTTCCTTTGCAGCTATTAGCATTTAATTAATCGCCTGTACTTTATTTTGTAATAAAACTTAAGATTTCTAGTTTTCAAAATGAAAATATTTATTGAGTTCTTTATATAATAATATTACGGAATTATTGGTTTTTATGGATATTTAAAACTAATCTAGGCGCTTCCCTCTATGGTATATTGCATGCATAGCTTATCAAACTCTGCAGATTTCTTATCATAGTCTGTAACAAATTCACTTTTTGGGTAGAATTGTTTCAATTGCTCCCAATAACGTTGTATGGTCTCTTGAGATTTACCGGTTAAATGAGCAAGTACCATCATATTGATTAATGTATCATAATCATTATGTTTCTTTGTAAGAGCTTCTCTTAAAACAGCCTCCGCCTCTTCGTACCTTTCTAAACCCAAATGTACAACAGCTTGTCCATTTAGTAAAGCGGGTGTAGGCTTGAATTTTTCACAAAATTCTTGATAGATATGGAAGGCATCTTGCATTTGTTCTGTACCCAACGATAAAGCCACCCAGGCTTGCGCCAATTGTGTCAAGGTATGATCATCGGAAATTTCTTGCATTTTAGCCACCAATTGTTTGGCCAAATCTATGCGATGTAATCTTAACAAACACTGCACCGATAAAGCCATAGACTCCAAATTGCTAGAGCCATGCAAGATTTTTAAAGCATTTTCAAATTGTTGGTCATAACAATATACTATAGCAGTGGCTATATGCCAGATATTAGTTTCATCCTCTTCGCCAGCAACTTTATCTGTAAGTTTTTCCAAAATTTCTTCAATCTTTTCGGGCTGTTCAAAGGCTTCGTTAATGTAACGCAAAGCTAATAAAGGAGTATCATTGTTTTCCTTAATATCAGTGGATATTAAGCGTCCCGACTGCATAGCCAAATAGGACAAATACATGTATGACAATAATTCAGCTCCGGCTGTGCCCTGTTCGGGTAGAACAAAATTAACAGAGCCCATGAAATTGCCAATATAATACTCATTACGGGCGTAGAACAATGTGGAGTTGGTATCTTCTTCTTGGGCCATTTTACTCATGTTGTTGGAACTAGTTATTATTAAACTGTATACGAAAATTAATATATTTGAAAAATTTCAATAAATTATTATTAAACACCTTTTTTAAATTAAATTTTAAGAGAATTTCTTAATAAAAATTCTAACTTTTTCACAATTTTTATATGACGTGTAAAATGTCAACAATAATATCGTGGGATATGTTCAGTGCCGGGATTTAACTTTAGTTGAAATTAAAGAAAGACAGGGTTGGTTTATAACTAAACATAAAAAAATTGCAGCCGTTAATTCAGACACATATATAATTGAACGCTAAATTAATAAAAAAAATAAAGAGCGCCAAAATAACTAAAGATTTTTAGAGAAACAAAAATATAGTCATGCTATTACTTAAACTGTAAGGAAGTTTCGTGGTTAATTTAAACAGTGTCACAAAGTGTTCAATTTTAATACTAAGTGAGTTCAAGAGAAACTGTTAAGAAATCCTGATTACTCAAGGTGATTTAAGCAACGTTGACTAGTAAGATTTGATTGGAATCCTTTGGATTATGTGAAAGAATGGGTTTAAAAATTATAACTTGCACATCATCATGTTAAAGTTTTAAAAACAATAGTACTTATTGCAGTAAATATTGGACAGTTCTAGCGACTGGGATAAATTTACCATCCGTACATTTATGAAGGTACTAAAGTCATTATCTTATCAATTTTATTATTTTTTATATTATTATTCAATTAGTTTTAAGCTTCTTACAATATATTTACTTATAGCCGAATTACGATTACTGCACTCCTCGATTATATCGAAATGATCATACTTTTCAAACTCCTTGTAAGCAACGTTTAAACCTAAAGCCTTAAGAAGTTTAAGGAAATCTTCAGACTGCTTTTTAAATGTATGACTATCATTTTCAGCTACTAGCACGTGGAAGATAACACCTTGTTGGCAATATTTCGTTAATAAGTCTTCATTATATTGCCAACAAATAGGTGATAAGTCTATGGCTTTTTCGGCATCCAAATTTAAAATATTTTGAGTATTACAAGCTTGTAAAGCCCACAATTCTCTTAAATCGTATAGACCACTTATTAAAAATAATTGATCAATTAAATCTAATTGCCTTAAAGGCCTTAAGAATTCGTCTTTAAACATTTGTAAAGTCAAATGTGCTCCTGCAGAATGACCGCAAATTGATATTTTCGAGGCTTTAGTTGATGCAGCATAATTCTTAAGCCATTTATAAAAATTGCATATTTGTTCGCATATCTGCTCTAAAGTAACTTGTGGGCATAGATTGTAATCAACCAAAATAATGCGATAATTGTAATCGATTAGAGGGTGTACTAAAGGTCCAGAAGTGTTCTTATCCAACATTTGCCAAAAGCCGCCATGTATATAAACAAATATGGGAGTACCTGTAATAAATAAAAATTATAATTTATTTCAAAGTAATCCATTGTTTTAATATTAATAACAATTACCTTCTTCTTGGTCCTTGTAATAAATATCTAACAACTGATTATCATGTTCCACACCGTAACGCACATTTAAACGGGTTTTATACTTCTGTTGAGCAAATGTTGTTGCTGTTTGAAACAGAAAAATATGATTATTTGCTAATAAAATTTCATTCCCAATAGTTCAAGATAAGATTTTTTAAATAAAATTTAAAATTCTTCTCAATTAACCAGAATTCTATGCTAAAATTTACATATAAATATTTTATTATTACCTTCTGTGGATACATTTATAAAATTGTTTATCACCTCTTTATTAGGTTTGGTGGCATTTTGAAATCTTTTTGTAAATAAACTTGGTGAATATTGTTTTTCTAAATCTAATTCCATTATCTTTGTGTGAATAAATACAAAAAAAATCCGTCTAGTTGTGGTACTGATCACATATGTACACTTGACACAGTCAACTAAATTTTAGAACAGCATTAATCTACAATTTATGTTAAAAATGAAGCCGCATAAGTTAGTCACTTATGGATGGCTATGAAGATTATTTTATACCCTATCTATAGCAAAGATAAGAATACTGTATGATTTGAAACTATTGTAAATCGTTTAAATGCGACCAATGTACTACACTTGCTTTGCAAATTGCTGTCGCCTAAAATGTTAATAATTTATGCTAAAAGTTTTTAAAGAATGTGTTATTTTGGTTGTCTTTATAGACTAGTAAATGTTGTAGGGTGTTAGATATGATAAGCTACGTAGTTGTCATTGATGATATTTTAATGAACAATTCAATAAAAAACAAAAACAAAACTGGTCTTCATTTTTAATGAAATACAAAAATTCTTTAAATAAGTTAACAAAATTAATAACATAACATTGTAATAGTATGGAGTAGTAAAAAGATTTCCATTATTCTATTTGTGCTTGAATTGAAAGCTTTATTTAACAAATTAATTAGAAAGTTCTTATTCGGTTTCTGGGGGAAAACTTGATCAAATTCTGTTTTGAATGCCTCTATATGATTGATAACTGTTTGGTGATGAAAGGCTAGTTCCCTTGCAATGTCCATGCTGCTTGTGGGCCGGTCTTTCCACATGTTTTAGTATTGTTTCACCATAGCGAGGTTCATATTTAATAACAAAATTATCATTTAATTTTAAACAGAAATTCTGCTTCTTTGTTTAAAAATGAAATAAAAAGATTTTCATTTTAAAGTTTCGACATTAATGAAATGTTTTAAAAAATATAAATTTTATTTATATTAATTCTTTTTACTTAAGTAATTTGTTTTTAGACAAAATTATATATAAAATATTAATTAATTAATACACAATGACTTAAAATTTAAACGACTTTCATTCGTATATAGAGTGAGTGTAATTAATTTTTTTAGTTTATTTTCTTCTTTGTTTTATAGAGAATATATTTACAAAAATACCATATAAATTAAATACATGTAATGTTCAATTTAAAAACGAAAACACAAATTGTTCTTTTTTTAATTTTAATTAGTTTTGAGTTGCTTTTTTGCATTATTTTTGTTTAAAAGATCACTTATAATTAATTATTGATTAATTAGGAATTAATTTATATACAGCTTACAAAGCTTGCTCTTAATTATAAATTTTTTTATATTACTAGGTTATAATTAAAGTCACAAGAAAAATATGAAAACAATAAAAATAATTTGAAATAATTTTTATAAATATCTTATAGAAATATAAAACAAAAATATATAATTGCATAATAAATTACGTTTAGCATTCAACGAGTTCAATTTAATTTAAAATTTCGCATGATATACAAACTGTTTTAAATAATTTGGTTTAAGGAATAAGGCTTTCGCAATTAATTAAATATAAATTAAAGCATAAATTAATTACTATTTTTTTTTACAATTTTAGATTTAAAATAAAAGATTTTATATTTAAGGCTTAAAAAGCTGCAATCAAATACACTGATGCATTGTAGTAAGGACCCTTACAATCCTTTTTAAATTGTTAGTATCTCGGTTTTTTATACAAAAATAAATCTTCATTACTGACGGACGACAGTCATAAAAAGACTTTTTAATAGATCATGAATTGGTTCCTGTAAAAATATTATTAAAAAAACCTTAAATTGTGGAATAGAATCATGTCGTGTTGACTTTCTCTGTAAAATTAAAATCATCGTTGAAAGTATTCACCAGATAGAATTTAGTATATTTAGATAGTGTCTAATCTGAACATATATTAATATTTGATTAATAAAAATTTTCCAACTTTGAAACAGTTAACATAACATCAAGGGCAATAACAATGCTAAGTAATAGCATGTATAACGTTTTTTGTGATCATATAATATCCGTAACGAATTTCATTGCATATTAACAAGATTTTAGATCGTACAGGAACGGAAATTTAAAGGCAAGGATAGCTTTTAGGAGGATAGCAGAAAATCTTTGAACAATTTTATACAAATATGTGCCATTAAGCGATCAGTTGGCGAATGTTAATTGCTTTGAATGAAAAACAAAGAAAAATAATAACAAAAAAATAAATTTGGAAAGTCTAGGTTCTCTTCGTTCTGTCAACAAGATTCAAGATCGAATAGGGAGGGAAATCTTAGGGCAAGAATAGCTTCTTTTGTTGTAGTAAGAAAAAAAAACAGATAATTTTGTTACAACAAAAACGTATACCGATAATCTAGGCTTTATGCTAAAAGATAATTGTTACAAAACTCAAGAACTGTACAGAAATATGTCCAGCTAGTTAGCTAACATTCTGGACAAAGGTTTAGTTTTACTTCTGGTAAATTGTTTAAAAAAATTGTTCAGCGTTTACCGAGTAATGTACACCAGTGTCTTTAACTGCCACATTCATTACATATACGATTTCCTTTTACTCTCATTTCAAAAACGGCTTTAAAAAAGGCATTCATTTTAAAGTTGCCAATATTTTTGGTTTTCTTCCAAACGTTTTTTTAATAATATCAAGCCAGATAAAAACAAAAATAATTGCTTCTCATACGAAACTCATAAATCAAAAACAAAAATTTTAAACAAACTAAACCAAAACCAAAAAAGAAACTAAAAATTCCAATTAAGAACATTGTCGTAGAAAATAGTAAGACAGAAAGAAAGAAAAGATAAAGAAAGTAACACTAAAAAAAAAAAACATTACCATTATTTTGTTAAAATAAATCAACGCCTTTAGCGTCATTTGTGTATGGTTAAATCTAATAAACACTATGATTCCTCATCGGATATCACAATTTCCTCTAAGGACTTGCTGGCAGACGATGCGGTTGTCAGTTCCGCACATAAATTTGTAACATCTTTATTTCGTTTGTTATCACTGAGTAAGACATCATCATCATCATCACTGTCATCGTCTGGTACGAGACTAGAAACATGTACAATTTTTAAATCGGCTGTTGTTTTGGTGGTGGTTGTTGTCGTAATAGTAGCATTTACATTCGGGTAAGCTATTGATCCTGGTGTTGTTGTTATTATTGTACTATTATTACTATTAAGCAGTTGGTGTAAAAGCATATCTTTTAATTTACCATTTGGAGTTGTTGCGAAAGGATTACGCAACAAAGTGGGTGGCGGTGAGGAAGAGGCAATTAATGATTTATCCTTATCAATAGTTATAGGTGTATTAATGACAGTCTTTGTTGTTGTTGTTGATATATCTAAATTATTATTATTGTTATTATTAACATATACGCTATCATTACTTTCCGAATTAATTTGTATAATTGCAGAATTATTTTCCTTATCCATACAATTTTTTATGGTTATGCTACCATCACTACTGCTATTTAGGGAAATCACAGTACTTTCCAGTGTATTATTCTTCTCATTAAGAACGTTTTCTATAGTTTTATTATGGCCATTTGCCTCTTTCGCAGAGTTGATGCTTTCTTTGGGTGACATTATTTCCGTATCGGATTCATTGTCTGATACATCACCGTTGGCTAATGTCTCAACTTGTTCATCTAAATTCACTTCGTCTTCATCATCTTCATCGTCTTCTTCATCCTCCTCCTCCTCTTCGTCGTACTCATCCACTGCAATCTCTTCGATTACTATTTCGTTCTTTGTTTTATCAGTTTCTGGTTTATTTTCCTCAGACTTTACTACAACTTCCATTTCGTTTACAACTACACTATTTAGATTAGTTGTTTGTGTGATGATTTCTTTAGTATCTGTGGTAATATTTGAGGTTGAAGGTGATGCTTCTTCCTCCCTGGAGTTTGTTGTAGTCTTATCGGCCTTTTCTTCCTCCTCCTCCTCTTCGGGCATATCTTGTTTGCGGGCAAACTTTTCCAAAATATCACTAATTTTCTTATGATTTTTAAGATTCTCATTCAATTTGGCTGCCAAAGATGGATCTGTTTTTGCTGGATCCAAACCATCGCCCGCATAATGGGTAACTGTTTCATACAAGTCGGCTTTGCGTCGTGATTGCAATAGTTTACCCACTTTTATAAAAGCATCTTCGGCTGTAACCGGAAATAGAAAAAAAAGAAGAATATTTGCTTATTAGCAGGAATAACTTTAAAGTGAAATAAGAAAGTTGTTTGTTTAATATCACCTCACCTATATTTTTTATTTCAAAGTTAACCAAGCCCAAGCTGTAGGTACGATTACAATGTTCCAACATACGTAACACATCAAAATAGTCTGGAAATTCCTTAGTACGATTGATAAACGCTTGCAATGTCTTGTTAAACTGCGGTATACGGGTTTCGTTGAATTTAATGGGTTTCTTTACCAAACGATGGGCATTTTTACTTTCGCCCGTTAAATCACAAATCTTTTCGTAGATCTATTATTATAAAAAAAAAACCACAAATAATCAGTTTAGATCATAAAGTTTATGATGTGCCCACTTACCTGACAGGCTCTTTTCTTATAACGTTCTACTTGCAGAAAACTGGAATCATCATCATCCCAGTCAACTTCTGCCTGTTCGAGCACTTCTATGCGTTTAGTTAAAACATAGAGGGCCTTATTTAATTTCTTTATTTGCTCATCTAATTTCTTATTGCCTGTAGATGTTGCGGCTGTAGCTGAAATATCATTTGCATTGGTACTCTGAGCTGAGGACGTTGATGTTGTGGCGGCGGCAGGATTATTTGTTGAAGAATTCGTTGTTTGTGTTGCTTTCATATCCTCTGTTTTCTGTTTTTCTTTAGCTGGTGTTTCTTCATTTGCTGCTTGTAATCCAGTTGAACTATTGTTAGCAGCGGCAGCAGCAGATGCCTCCTCAACTATTCTAGCCTTACGACGAACTTTAAGTTCTTCCACTATAGTTTTTAAATTAAAATACACTAAATCAGGTTTAGCTTTGATTGAGTCCACAACATTGCGTATACTTTTGCGAAAACTTTTCGATTTAACAAAATCACCATGCACCTCGTAATAGTATTTCAAAAGTTTCGATTTAATCAACTTCTCCATGTCATTAGAGGGATCGGCCTGTCTACAAACGTTTATTAGTTCTTCATATTCTGGCTCTAGTGGTGGCTTAGGTGGCGGCTTTTCGCTTTTACTTTCGGAGCTTTTAAGCAGAGACACACTTTTTGTTTGCTTCGTTGTAGCTACTGCATCAATACCGTTGATGTGTTTCTTCGGCTCGGGTGTATTAACCAAATCCACTATTTCTGTTGTTCCTGTTGGGGTCCTACATCTAGCCTTTTTTAGTTTTTCTGGCGACTGGGTAAGATCCAATATAGTATCATTATCAGTATGTCTTACAGTGCTATGGTCGGTGGGCGTTAGCATAATGACATCTGGTGACTTTTGAGATTTTGGTGTGGTAGGTGAAGTCATTGGCGTGTGATGTCTGGACGATGAAGCTGATGTTGATTTCGGTGATTCTGTGGCAGGTGGCAACATTTCTATGATCACATCATTACTAAGCGATATGGGTGTTCGTTGAGATTGTTGTTTGTGTTTTTGCCAACTTTCATCAGAAGACTTCAGTAGTGTAGTTGGCTTAATACGCTTAGCACTTTTATCCGTTCGAATAGGCTGTGGCGAAGGCGCCAACTGGGGTGAAGGTGTTTTCGGTGCAGAAGATGCTGGCGAAGCGGCAGGTGAGGGTGTTGTAGTAGGCTTATTGAATGGTAAGTGTATTTTAAAATTATTATTTATATTATTTTGATTAGGATTTGGAGGCTGATGAGCTGTAATCGTGGTATTTGGTGGCAGGCTTGTCGGTAACAAATGAGGATTTATCATTAATTGTTCGTTTAAACCCATATAGCCAGCCATATTGTGAGGCGGTGTAGCCATAAGTTGTAAAGGCGGTGTAGCTCCAGCCGCTGCCATAGAATGAACTCCTGTTATCATGGGCATAATGGGTGGCAAAGGTGCTAAAGTAGTTGCTGCTTTAGCTGGCGATGAATTTGTCATGTTGGCAAAATTCTTGGTTGTTAAACGTGGCAAAGTTGGTTGCGGTGTTGGCTGTGGCGGCGTTGGTGTTTTCCTTTTTCTGGGATTAACGTTACCGGCTTGAGCTTTGGGCGGTGTTGGTGTAAGTCTTTCATTGTTAATTATATTATTAATAGCTTGATATGACCCTGCTAACGATGTTGCTGTACCCAAGAGTGGCATATTTCCAACACCACTACTACTAACACCCTTTGTTGTTGTAGGACTCAGACGTGGGGTTATTGTTAAACCACTGGGGATTTGCCTTTGTTTTGCTAGTTGATTTTTTAGTAAAGAAGCATTTGTGACTGTCGAGGAGGAGTTTCCATTATCAGATGTTGTTTTATTATTATTGGCCTTTTTTGGTGGACTCTGAAAGAATAAGTACATTTATTTATAAAGCAAATTCGTTCTTCTTAAAAAGACAAAAATTTAATATGAATAAACAGATTTTAAAATGTTTACTCTAAAGAGCAAAGAGCATGGTAGCATAATAATGATGTTCTCCTAGCCAGTCTGTTCCGTTTATGAACCCTATGGCACATAGCCATAAATCATGATTACGATCTCCTGCCATCATAGATTACAGAAGTCAGAGGTTTTCCTATTCTGTCCTATATCTAAAGGGACCATGCCCCATTGGGATTCATATAATAGCTTTCATCTCCCGCCTACTTACACTAGTAAGTTTAGTAGTTTTTAAATTAAGCTTACACCATAAGACTGTAGCAATCCTTAAGCTCGATCAACATGTCCATGCACCATTGATCAATAGAAAAAAGAAGCCTTATGGTTTTTTCACAAACCTCTCCTAACATTAGTTTCAAAGATAATTTTGATCTTGCCAGAAGTGCTCTACAAAACCTATAAAAGGTTGTAATTTGACCCTAAAAATCTTTGTATCATTGATGTAAAACACAGTATTTCACATCGTCAAATTACAAAATATAATAACAAATAATTATTAGTTTTAAATGTAAATTTCTAATAAGAATTACAAAATTGCAAAACATTTGTTATTTCCATAATTCATCCATCCATTCATTCACATTTCATTCATTAAACTACTACTCCTCCTCCTCTCCATCTTTTACATGCAAATTTCTCTCTCTCATAGTTTTATTTTTGTTTTATCAGTTGCTTGTTTTTATTTTAATTCTATTTTTTTATCACACAAACAAAATAAACTCTAAAATACAACCTGTTAACAAAATACAATATTTTATTTAACATTTCCGCTAAAAATGTTATGTTAAATATCAATGAAAATAAAAATAAAATAAAACGCGGGAATTCGCTAAATAACAGAGCACTGTTAACGCAAGTGGAGAGTTTTCCTAGTCTACCTACTACTACTTGGTCTAGATATGTCGTCGTCGCCTGTCTATTAAAACTAATTGCGTGTTATTCAATCACAATTTTTTGGTGTAAACTGTACAACAAACTCAAAAGAGTAATTAACAATAAAAAAGGCATATACTGCAAAAATACAAAAAAAAAAGACGACCACACTTTTACGTGAAAAAACCCCACTTGGCATGTATGTGTACGATATATGTATAGAAATGCATAGCACACATTTGCAGACAGAGACTCTCACGTATAAACTCATACAAACCCAAAACAAGATTTTTACATGTTTTGTTTTTATTCGACTTTTGTTTTTTTGGAGACTTCTGTACAACAACAAATAAACGGAGAATAACAAAGCGAGAGAGCAAAGAGAGTCATAAATAGTGATGTGGAATTTTTTTTTGCAGACTAGATAAAGTAATCGCCAACAAAACATAAACAAAGTTTATATTCTTTTTGTTACTGCACAGCAATAATTTTGTATTATTTACGCCTTTAAAACACAAAAAACGTTTTTTAATTTTATTTTAATAAATCATTGCTTTTGTTTTTCTCCCATCTTTTGTTTTGCTTAATATTTCACAACATATCAACACTTGTTTACTTGTGTCAAAGCTATTTTTTTTCTCCTTTATCATTTCTTTTTCACATCACTAGTGCTGTGCAACAAACACTCTCTGCTGTTTGCTTTGAACAGAGCCCAAGAAGAAAAAGTAATCGTTTTATTATTTTTTTTTTTAGTTTAAAGCACCTATACAATCATAAACTTGATATAAATTAACACACACACACTCTTGAAACTTTTTCTCCTCTTTTTTATTCATTCATTTCTTGAATTTTTTTTCTTTCGCTTTTTTTATTTGATATTTTTTTACCTCATCCTCATCGGACGAATCCAGCACAATAATTGAACTCATTTTATTTAACGTTTTAAATGTTTAATTCTTAATATTTACTATTAATCTTTTCAAATATATTTAATTGAACGAAATTGAAAGACTTTTTTGATTTTCATAAATTTTCTTTGAAAATTTTTCTTTTGACGGGCGGCACTTATTATTGCACACATTCAACCTCTTCTTTTTCACAAAAACTACTACGACGACGACGATTATCTGCATACGAAGTCGAATAATTACCGACGAATTGCTATATTTATGATATTTTTTTTCCTTCTTTTAATTTTTCCAACAAATATTCTATTTGTATTTGAGAAGTTGAGAGTAAAAAGCATGTGAGTTGACAATAAAAAATTACTCATTTTGACATACATAATGGGATTTTTTGTTTACAACAGCGATGTGAGAAATGTTAAATTAATCGGTTACTCGATTTTTGCAGACTTACAGACATTTGTAGAGTTGTCAGGCTGCAAAGAAAGTAGTCAATCAGAGTGGTTAAATGGTTGCAAGTGATACAACAGTCCCGTAATTATTTTAAAATGACCATTTAAAATAACGGATTTTATGTTAAAATTATTATTGTACACCACTAATGGGGCTACCAGATTATAAAAAAATTTTGTCAAACCAACTTCTGAAAAAGAATCACCAAAAAGGGAAAATTTTATTTACAGTGCACTAGAATATAGTCAATAATAAACAATTCTCACTCACTCACCGCACATTCATTCTCAAGAAATTTCACTATTTAAAAAAATAAAAAAATTTTATTATCATTTAAAAAGTAAAAAATAATCAATCTTTTTGTACTTATGAAATAAATTTATGCATGACTAACAAATAACTAAGTTAGTTTTTAATGTTTGTAGAATGAATAGAAAGAAATAAAAGTAAATTTTCTTAATTTTTTCTTTTTCCAAGAATTATTTATTTTAAAAATTAGTCGCTGGTGTTTCTGAGTGAGTGAATCATCAATCAATCCTAAAAAAAAAACTTCGTTATCGATTGTAAAAATAACGATAATATATCCAACCAAAATAGTTCGAATTACATACATATTTCGACAAAGAATTACGATTCGTAAGTTTTTTTGCAAACAATTTCAGCAGATGTAAAATATGTAAAAAAGAAATCAAATCTTTAAGTTTAATAATTAGTTAGACCCTCCTCCTCTCTCTTTGTAAAAGAAAAATTTCTGTTTTCTTCCACTGTTAAAATTATCGACAAATTAATTTACTGTAAAAAAATTGAATATATTAAAAAAGTTATTCAATAACTTTTTATTTACAAAATAATTTTTATTTTATTTATTTTTATTTTAGTTATTTTGTCTTATTTTTTATTTTTTTAAATTTTTTTAATTAAATTTTTTTATGTATGCATTATTACACAAATTTAATTTTAAATAAAAATTGGTAATGACGGCAACCCTAAAACTCTTATTTTATTTACAGTGTTTTCACTAATCAGTGGAATCACAAACCACATAGTTGGTAATACAGTGCAAACTGTTAGCTCCGCTAAAGTAGTTGAAAATTACTTATTCTAGACACACACCTGTAATTCACTATAATACAGTACCATACATAATATTGATTTATAGTAATACAGTACTCATTTCGAATAACGGCAGTTTGGCGAATTTCGATTTTATTCACCACACCTGTGAAACTCACCACACCCGAAATTCACCACACTTGAGAAATTCACCACACCCGAAAAACTCAAAAAATACAATAAATTTTTTTTTCTAAATCCGGGACTGGTCGTTCTTCCCCTTTTGACCTCCATCCATCGATCGATCTCGACCATCGCATAATTTTTAATTAATTTTTTTTAATTTTTATTTTTTATACACACACCACACACACAAACAAATAAGACAGGAGGGGCAAGGAGGCAGCAAACAACAAAACAGTACACACACACACGCACACGCACGTTTTTCTTCTTAAAAAACGATGCGGCTTAAGTTTCTTATATATAAACGAAACTAGGAAAAAGCATGTGCGAATTACGAAAACGTGTTTTTTGAACGAACGAACAAATTTTACAATCCGATCGATATTGTTGTTGCCCTGGATGATGATGGATGGACGGATGGCATTCTTCTTCTTCTAAACAAACAAAACTGCGTGGCAACTTTGTTTTTGAAGCAATTGGTTTTACAGTGTAGTAACGGCCTTTATTTATGTTTTTGCATTTTCCTTTAACATCTTTTCAACAAATTCATTTTTGTTAGTTTGACATTTACACGCAAAGTGGTCGGTTGTGTTTTATTAGTGGATTATCACGCTAAAATCGTAGCGTAGTGAATGGGGTTTTTAATGAATGAATGAAAAATAATCTCTTCTGCCCAATTGCATTGCATATTAATTAAATAAGAAAGAAGTGTTTTAAAAATAAATTCTTGATAAGAGATAACTGCAGAAGCTAAAGTAATGTTTTAATAATAGTGTGCTACAATAAGTTCTACGATAATATTAAAGAAAAATAGTAAAACCTTAAGTGATTTCAGTTTTTCATTGTAATTTTTTACGCATAAAAAAAAAATTTTAAAGAATAGAAAGCAAAACAAACGAAACGAAACACGCAAAGTCTACTAAAAAAAACTATTTAAAATAGAATAACAACAATAACAAAGCACAGCAATAGTTTATTAGATTAACTAAAATTAAAATAAAAAAAGAAAATCCGAAAATATTTTATGAGTGCCTATGAGGAAACAGATTCGGCGACTGTTTCGCTTTTGACAGGAGTCCAGGTGGCGGTGGAAACCAAAGGTGGCAGCGGCAGTGGCTCTGGCAGTACTTCAACTTTAGTTGGCAGCAGTAAGTCTGGGGCAGCAGCAGCAGGCGCTAGGGCAAGATCCCAGCAGCGCAGTGGACTGATAACAAAGCGCCGTAAGATGTCGCGCAGAGCAAATCTGATAGGAATTTGTGGCGTTAGTGGCTTGTGCATTCTGTTGCTTATAGCCACCACTCAACATAGACCACTACCCGCCTCGTTAGCCTCTTCGTCGGGCGGTTCGTTGGGTGCCTTAGGTGGTGGTGGCGGCGGCGGCGGCTCAAGTGGCAACTTGGCAGGTGGTGGTGCTAATAGCTCTCCCGGTGGCTATTCCTCTGCAGGCAATGGTCTTGGTTCAGCTTCCGCATTTACGGGAGAACGTTTTGGTCATGCCGTGCCTCAGCAGACAGCAGTAATGTACAACATGACAGCCACTATCAGCGAAATTATAGCCCATCAGCGCAATAAATTGGCTACTGAAATGGAAAACTTTGAATATCCAGCCGGTCGTTTCGGTGTGGAGGCGGAAAAACTTTCCGATCTTACACCCGAAACGGAGGGCACGCCAGTACGCAGCCTTGTGGTGACAACTTGGCGTTCTGGTTCCACTTTCTTGGGTGACATTTTAAATGCTATGCCCGGTAATTTCTATCATTACGAGCCACTGCTTAACTTTGGCATTCGACAAATACGCGATCCCGACGATGAAGAGCAAGCCATTAAGAATATAAAGAATTTACTCTTCTGTGATTATCAAAACGAAATGGATGAGTATTTGAATTTTGGCAAAACGCACACTTACTTATTCGAACATAATGAACGTTTGTGGTCTGTATGCAAAGAGTATCCACACTACTGTTGGCGTCCCAAGTTTCTAACGCCGTTTTGTAAACTGTTTCCACTGCAAAGTATGAAAACGGTGCGATTGCGTTTAAGTACGGCCGAAACATTACTGGAAGATAAAAGGTGAGTTCAAAAATTTTATTTTATTTAAAATACTTTTACAAAGTAGTGGTCAAAAATAATAAATTACTGCAAAGATCGGTCCTTCGATTTCACAGATTATAAGCTATCCACAGCAACAGCTCTAGAGAACCTTCATTAGTTAGTAGTCGAAACTAGTTCTAGCATTTCAATAAAGAGGTTTTTAGCATTGGGCACAAGTTTGAAGGTTCGAAGGCCTTGTTGTCTATTTAAACCTACTCTCTGAAGCTTTTGTTTTATAAGTGGCCAAAACCTATTCATTCCACACAAAATAAAACTGAATAAATCTCTTTATGCTTGCACTTTAAAATACACCAGAATAAGGAATCTTCTTTATTTGGGAATGATGTGTATACAGGATTCTTAAATTCTTATGTGCCATACTCAAAGCCAAACTTGATTGCATCTGTACTGGGTTGTACTGATTGATTCTTGGTACACGTCTGTAGGAAAAGAAATTGCTGATGATAGTATTGGTTTTCGCATGATGTGATTTCTCTGCGCTTAGAAAACTTCTTGCGTAATATAATGGCAACCCCCTATGCATGGTAGTCGCGTCAGTTCTGCTTAGGTTGTAATGTCTCCTATACAAGTCCGAATAATGTAGATGCTTGTTAAAACTCTTAGTTAGCAATTATAAAACCTAGTTATGTCTGGTAACCAGAGATATTCATGAGGAAACCTTTATGAAATGATTTTTGAAAATGTAAAGACCGAAAAGTCATGTAGGGAAACCTAAGCCTACATGGTGGAATGTTGTATATGCAGACGAACAGAAAGTAAATTGTTAATGCATTAATGGGAATATACCCTGATTGCCTTACATGATATAGACGATGACTTTAATAAATTTGAACTCAAATAACCTTAAGATGCGGGCTTCTTGGGGACGATTGCTGTAGACTGTCTAATGGTGAAGGTATAGCATCCTATTTTCCTAAACCTGCACAATGCACTGCATGAGTAGGGATGGCCCCTGAGTGCTGGTTTTACCAAAAAAAAAAAAATTTAATCCACAACTGGATTCAAATCCTTTGACCATTGCATCTATTACGAGGAATATTGTTGTTGACTAAGGTATATATCTAGCTGCTCAGTAACCACAGTTAATAATGGGTATACGATGGCATCGTGCTTCTTAGAGTGAGTACATGTTGCTACGTATTGTTCCTAACCTCGCCTTATATATACTTAGGTCCACCTAATGCTAACTGCTGTAATGAAAGCATATGAAGCTTAAATTTAATTCATCTTATATCCTCATCATGATTTTATTCTGTTGAAAATATTTTATTTACAAAATATATTCAAAACTTTCTTTATTTTGTTTATGGAATGGAAAATTTCGAGTATTTTCTGAATTGCTCTGCTGAATTTAATTTCTGGATATATTTTCTGTTTTATGTTTGCTTAGGAGAAGATTAATAATAAAAAAAACAAACCAATAGAATTGTAATTTCTTTTCAATTCAAATTCGAATTCCACTCATGAATATGTATGTTTTCCATGATTATTGAATTTTTATACATGTTTTTGTAAAATGTTCACAGATTTAATTTTACAAACAATTCAAAGCAATTTAGCATATAATTGTTAATTTTTAAGTGGCATTAAAATACAATTTAAGTTTGTTAAACAAAAAAATAAAATGCTAAATAACTTGCAATAATTGTTAGCAAAAAATAAATGTTTTTAATGAAAATGTTTAAACACCAAAGAAAATCGCATTTGAAATGAAAAATAGATAAAAAAACATTTGAATGATACTGTCGTTGTAATTCATTTTTATTTCAAATCATTGTCTTTATTATTTAAAAATAATGTTTTTTTTTTTTTATCAAGATGAGTGTCAGTCAGAGACGTGAAAGCAGCAGCTAGCTACATAGCTATTGTTTATTTGTTTTTCTTATCTTTTAATTTTTTTCCATTTCTAATTAAATTTTATACAAAAACTAACAGCTATTGTTTATTAACTTGTTCATATCTTAGTATACAAAGTGTTTAAGTAGTCGTATTTAATTGTCACTAATAAGGCCTTACGTTGTTTAACCGCATAATTTATGTTCTCTCGATTAAGTTGATATCATCTAGTAGGTTGGCGAAAGGATGAAGTATTCTTAAGTAGAAGTTTCTAATATTCATGTGGCTACGAGTTTCTTAAATTATTGTCGACTATTTAATATGACATATTAAGTTATAGGAGAGAGTCTAAAGCACATTCTTTGTGGTCAAGGAATGATATCGGATATCGCGATCTATATTAATAATTTGAAAACAAACTAAATACAGCAAAGACTACAAGGACTAGTAAACAAATACCGCTTATACAAATTCAGCTTGGAGTTCTAGGAAATACCAAACAGGGCTTACTTATAGACAGGCTTGTATAAAGGCCTTAGAGGCCGATCAAATGCTATCGTTTCTGTTCAAATAATGACGAACATCTCTAAGTCAGATAGCTAATCATTGTTTCCGACGTAAAGACTAAGTAGGAGAGTTAGTATAAGCAACTTGTTTACTATACCCTTTGCCTCGTTAGGAATTAATATTAAAAGTTTGTATTAAAATGAATCCGCATGTGCTATAATATGGCAAATTTGATTTCAATTGATTTGCAATTAACTTTACCTACTTTACTTACGGCTTGTATATTAGTAAATAACTTTCCAGATAAAACCTGCCTCCAGGCTATGTCTTCAGCCTTTGCAACACTTTGCAACACATATCTTACTTTCTTGTCTTACATTTATTTTTACTTCGTACGTTCATTACAGTGCACTATAGGAAATTTAACCCCTTTTATTGGCCAAAATTAATTACAGCCAAACGGCTGGACTGATTTCATTAATTTTTTGGTATTTGATTTTGGATTGATTTTTTAGTCTCTTAAGAGGGAGGACGGGACCATTAACTTTTTTCATATACTCAGAAAAAAAAATTAGTAAATAAAAAATAAAATAAAATAATAATCAGTTGTAATAGATTCCCGGACCCAATCCGAATCTAGATTAGTATATCTTATATGGTTTCATTAACCGTTCTTAATTTTTTTTTGAGTGTACACTAACTTTTAAAAAGGCTAGTGCTGCATCAGCGGATAGCTTGGTTGGTGGTGGTCTTGAAATAAGTTTTCGTACTTTAGCTGCTCTTGTCGGAGTACTGACAAATCTAATTTGTTACATTTACAAGCAGCCGTAGTAGCAGCATGTACTAGGGGTTCAACTTCATTATTTTGATATTTAGAGATTTCCGCTGCAACTCGTCTTTTTGCTCTCTCAGATTTTTGGCTAAATATTAATTGCGGTCGTCCAGGTTTTGAATTAATGGGGGCAGGGTTTTTTCATCTATTTTTAATAAGTAATTGCCTTTAAGCCAACCAGCTTTAAAAACTTTAAAACTCCTACCGCTTATACGCCATTTCCTAATCATATTTGAGCAAAATATTCGAGACTGCTCCTTTAAATATTGCTCTATATTTCCGGAACAACCATTTTCGTTAATATATGACAAGAAGTGGGCATATACAGCGGCTCTTTCATTAACTTTCGATCTTCAGTGACCAGTTCCTGGCATTTGTTATCGCTACGTTGGAAATTCCAAGCTGTTCCCTTATGAAAGCACACATTTCCCTTCGCTGAGCAATTTTTTTTATTATCTTACGTTGTTCGATAGAGCAATGCTTGCTTCTTCCCATTTTAGAAGAATTTTTCACCAAAATAAGTCAATATTCTGCACAAAAAATGCTCAAAGGCACCTCAACAATTATATTTGTAACAAAACTTTAGACTTTTTTTTCACATGTGAGGAATGTAATTGGGACCAATATGATTTGTTCTTATTTTTTCGAACACCTGATTTTCGACTTAGTTCAACATTATTGGCAGTATAAAAAAAATTAGATGAGTTAAAACATAACTTTAAGTATTTTTTAAAAGCTAAAGATGTGAACAATAAAAATAATAAAAAGCCATATTTTCAAATCTTTCTCAAAAATTTTTTAAAGCGAAATTTTGTTTCGCTTTGGATGTTCTTATTATTTCGAACACGTCTGTAAATGCAAAATTCAGAAATATTTGCCTACTTTGTTATATTTTTATTTATAATAAAGCAAAAGAAACTTCTTTTTCAAAAATTTAAATTTTGAATTTTGGCCAAAAAAGGGTTAAAATTTCCTATAGTGCAGCGGCCTTAATCTTATTACAACCGAACTGGTAATGAACCAGAGTTGTTGCCTCCTCCCTTCATTCCTTCCAATCATATCAGTCCAAGTTCAATTGAAAACCTGTCAATATTTATTCTTTAATTGATTATAATTTAATTACACCAGATTAATTTTTATATCTGCCTCATGCCATCTGTGTGAAGTTTGTTTATAATTTAATTTAAAGTCATAATTTATTTAATTAAAGTACTTCATACACCTTTCCACGTACATACATACATACATACATATTTATTGTACATTGAGGTAGGTCAGTCAATGTGATAGCTTGCGTTTTCCGAGCAATACCCTTATCAATTATTATATTCGCTATCATTTCGTTTATGTATTGCTACAGCTAAATAAACGGGTGCGAGTTTTAATTTGTCAGTTAATTATTGTTGTCTTTGGCTGCCATTATATTTGAGTGAATATTGTTTCATGATTTACTGCAAAGCAATAAAAAAAGCAGTTTTTTTCTAATCTTACACCTGTTCTTGGGTTCGTTGTTCTCTTTTTCTTTTTTTTTTTTTTTTTTTTTTGCTACAAAACATGTGTTTTAGATAAAAACAAAAGCAATTACGGTTAAACAAATTACTGTGGGAGAGTTTAAAAAAAAATGGGCTACTTTTGAAGTTTTTTTTTCTGTTTTAGTTGATAATATTAAGTAAACCAAATAAAATCTGGTTTTTTCCATCCACAGGGAGTCTCTTCACTCTTGAGTTGAGGAAATATGAATTCTCTTTAAAGTTCGTATGACTCAAAACTATTCATTTATGATGGTTAGTTGATAAGCCAATAAGCCATAAAGTTGAATTGTACTCAACCTATTCTTTATCTTAAGGTGCTCACAGTGTTGCGCTTCTCTTCCACTTTAGGCTGGGAAGTGAAAGAACCGTGAAATTCTATTACATCACACTCAATTTTTAGCCTTTATGTGCTAATAGAGGTACGTTTTATATCCACTTTCGCCTGGGTAAGATTCCACTGTGACATGTTACAAAATTGTTAGAAGCCGGTATGCCTGACTAGGTAGGTAGGTAGGTAGGTAGAGGTGGCTGCCCATCCAAGAAAATTTTTTTGGACGGACACACTTAGGCCGCATTGGGCCCATTGTGCTACCACAGTCATCCGTTAGTATGCCTGACTAAAAGATCAGTAACTTTTTTCCATGCCTAAACAGTAAGATTTATTGCTACGATTCATTTACAATATTTCCCAATGCCTTTAACTAACGAATCCGCAATAGTAATGTGCTGTAGTAGGAGTGGCTAATAAGTTATTCGTAAAAGAAATTGACTGTTAGGTTAGGTTAGGTTAGGTTAGGTTAGAGAACGTGTACTTGTCAATTAAGGCAAGTACCGTACCCGGAGGTCGAATTGACCCATTGTACAACGTCCTAGTTTCTCACACCACTTATGTTGTGTGTGTTAATTTTATACATGAGTCGTGGGACCTACAGTTTAAAGTCGACTCCGAACGACAGATTTTTATTTATTGAGAAACTTTTCATGGCAATTTTTATTTACTCCCAGAGTTTTTGCCAGAAATCTACTGAGAGGAAGTCGCCGAAAAAATACTTTTTGTATTTTGTCTTTGATGCCTGGCCTGGGTCTCGAACCCAGGCTTTTGCGTCTAATAAGCCAACACACTACGGCGACTTCATAGGTTAGGTTAGAGGACGTGCACTTGTCAATTTAGACAAGTACAGTACCAGGAGGTCGATTTGACCCATTGTACATAACGTCCTTTAGAAGGGGATAAAAGAGGCGATAGGAAAAAGTAGCGGAAGTAGGAAGGGAGAATGGGAAGCGAAGGAACCACACAGACCAGAACAAAACAAAATGGTAGAACGCGACTACATCGATGAAGCCCTAGCACTTCTCAACCAGCTCAAGTTACTAATGAATCTGTGGAGAGCCTTGATGTCGGCTCTCGACACAGAATTCAAATCATCAAAGAAGCCCCTGCCAAGGGTCCTCAACCCCAACCTATCAAGGACTGTTCAGTTACAGAGGAGGTGCTCGACAGTCTCCAACTCCTTCTCATCGCAACATACCCTGATAAATTGAATTGACTGTTAATAAGAAGTATATTAGGCCCCTAACCTAACAGCCATCAGAGGATGTTAAAATAGGCTCTTGAGTATATACATAATGGGTGATTTTTAAGAGCTATAGGAAATTTTAAACTGACCATAAAATGGAAGATGCGCGCGATGATCTTTCTTAATGGAGCACTCATTTTGATAATAAAATTCAATGATTTCCAAGCGTTGTTCCTTTGTAAGACGATTCATGGTTAAATTATAGACAAAACTGAAGATGTTTGACAGTGAAACAAAACACGAAACGTGCGTGAGTTGTTTAAACCAGTGTTGCCAAAAAGATAACAGCTAAAAAATCACCCGTTATAATATATAAATGCCTGTATAAACACTTAAACCAATTTGTGTTTCTTGGTCTATATTTTATTTAATATTTGTTTAAATGCGTGTTACTTAGAATAAATTACAAATTGTAAACAATTTCTATTATTTAAACAATTGCCAACAAAATAGAATTTTTAAAAACTATTTATTGTTTATTTTTCTACATGATGGTTTTCTTTTTTTCTTTAACAATAAAAAAATATTTGTATTTGAATAGAATTAATGAGGTTAATAAACTAATTACATAACATTTGTTCAAATATGAACATTGTATTGTATTTGAATAATTTAAAAGAATATTTATTTATATTATTTATGAATGAAATTGTATTGTATCTGTTTTAAGGCTCTTTTATGTAAAACAGTTGTGTTGAAACTATATTTTAGAACACTTGTGTAATGACATATATTGGCTGTTTGAAAAAATTCGTTTAAAAATTGTTGTTGTAGTTTGTTGGTTGTAAAATAGATTATCTCTGGTAACACAGTCACACAGATAATTATACGTACCCCCCCTAAAAATCATTTTTTTAAAAAGTAATGAACTTCTAATCTAAAATTTCTTTACATTAGCGTCTGTAACGATACATTTACTTAAATAAAGAAAAAAGATTCCCAAAATCTATGAATTTGTGACTACAGTTTGCTTAAAACCAATATGGCACCACAGAAAATTATACGTACGACGTATATTTCGTATAAAATTTCACCAAGGGTAGACCGGTATATAAAAGGTATTGTGGATGAAAATCCTAGGACTACAGCCGTAGAAATACGAAATACCTCGGAAGGTGATCACAATGTTATTGTGCATTCCGAAACAGTTCGAAGTGCTTTGAGAAAAAACGGTTTCCGCAGCCGAGTGCCGAGAAAAAAAGCCATGATTGGAATTTGCCCAGTAATATATGGACAAGTCAACTGATTTTTGGGCGAATGTAATATTTAGTGATGAGAACAAATACAATTTGTTCGGCTGTGACGGAAAACAAAAAATTTGAGGCAAAAATCAGATGACTTATCCATATACTATCATCTTTAAAAAAATGATTTTTAGGGGGGTACGTATAATTATCTGTGTGACTGTATGTTAAGATCCCGGTATGATAGGAAATTTATCAAATTTGTTACAATTTTATTCAAGCTTTGTTTCGTATATTGCCATCAAAATTGTTTAAATTTGATATGATAATGGTCTACACCTCTCAGGGAACGACATTCAAGTATTCGCTGGCAAATCGAAATCATGCTACAAATTTCTTCTGAACCGCACTACTCGATTACTGGCTTATATAATGGCCATTGTACGAATCGGGTATCCGAATATACCGAGTGCAGACTTGCTCACTCCTGTTTACATACATACATACATAATTGGTCATTACAACCCTTCAGGCAGGATTACGACCTAGTTTCTCACACCACTTATGTTGTGTGTGTTAATTTTATACATACAGTTCAAAGTCGACTCCGAACGACAGATTTTTGAGAAACTTTTCACGGCAGTTTTATTTACTCTCCGAGTTTTTTTGCCAGAAATCTGCTGAGAGGAAGTCGCCGAAGAAATACTTTGTGTATTTTGTTTTGATGTCTGGCCTGGGGTTTGAACCATGGCTTTGCGTCTAATAAGCCATCACACTACCTACTAGACTACGGCGACTTCAATTTATGACTCTAAGATGCCAGTAAAATCCCAAAGGAGTGTGTATACCCAGTCAAAGATTATCCATATCCATTATCCATATGCCGGATATATCGAGGAGATTCCGAGACATTCAAAGTTTACCCCTGTATGGGTTCCTAGACACAGACACTTTGAAAGTAACAACAAAGCTGACGTACGCAAAAACTGGACTCTTACGAATGGCGTAAATTGTTGACTTCTTAAATTTTAAATAGATTATGGTTTTGGAGCAGTTCATTAGTCGACAAGATCAAACGATTCATCCCCGAGAAACAATTTTTTTTGGTGAATAAGATTCAGAAACAATTCAGCTACCATTGGTGAGTCCCGGAAAAATACCAATGAGATACCGTGCGAAATGCTGGCAAAAGTATGCCAAAATTGCAACTCAAGGATGGATCCCAGACGGTGTAGCTGGGGAAAGCAGTTACATGAAGGTTAGGTTAGGTTAGGTTAGGTTAGAGGACGTGTACTTGTCAATTAAGACAAGTACAGTACCCGGAGGTCGTATTGACCCATTATACAACGTCCTTAAAGAGGGAAGGATAATAGAGGGAATAGGATAAAAAAGGAGAGGATGTAGAAAAGGGGAGAATGGGAAGCGAAGGAATGACACAGACCAGACACAATAAAAAGGGACAACGCGACTACACTGATGAAGCCCTAGCACCTCTCAACTAGCCCAAGCCACTAATGAATCTGTGGAGAGCCTTTATGTCGGCTCTCGACACAGAATTCAAACTCTCAAAGAATGCCCTGCCAAGGGTCCTCAACCTCAACCTACCAAGGGCTGGGCAGTTATAGAGGAGGTGTTCGATAGTCTTCAACTCCTCCTCATCGCAACATGCCCGGCATAGTCCGGCTGCGATCTGTTCCAGATCCCCGTCAGCCACCTAAACTCGCAGTGCCCCGTGATGAAACCGACAACCAAACTTAAGCTGGCCTTATCCAAGCCCAGCAGCCAACCTGTTCTTCTACAGTCACATGAAGCAATCTTTAAAAATAAGTGAAAAACATTGTTTTATGGCTTCAAATAAACATTTCATTAAAGTCTGCCGTATTATTTTAAGCCCAAATGATTAAAAAAATCACCCGTTACTATAGCAAACATTATTCTACACATTGGTTCTTTCTCAACAACAAAAAATTCTGGATTTCTTGGGTTTTACTTTATAATTTTAAAGAGGAAATGCTCCTCTAAGTGATAAGAAAAGTAAAGAGTGATTGATAACCACTATTTTCTTTCAATAGGTATGGCACCGTAATCTCAATTAAAAAGGAAAATAATTAAAAAGTACTTGTCTAATGAATGAAAAGATAAGAATCGATACTGATTGATATTGATATTGGGTACATGGTTATAATGACGAAGCCAAATTCAATTCATTCCAATAAAAGACGTCAGAGATAGGGTATTTTCTTATTATCAATTGAAAATAAATGATTGTGGATTTAGTTGCAGGAGATAGACGAGAACGTTTTACAATTGTCCCATGCTGAACTGAAGAATGCCTCAGGAACAAAAGACGTTATTCCATCTGAGTAGGAATTTTGGGTTTTCTGAACAAAAACCAATCCAATTACGTTTTGCAGAGCTCTATGGAATTTAAGTTTACACCATTGGTAGAGTACTGCAAACAAATGATCATGTGAAGTTATAGGATCTAGGCTGTTATATGGAGGATTTATCAAAAACTTCCTAGCCAAGCTAACAAAGTTTCTGTTGTGTCCTCAAAAATGTTTGTAGTAAGTACTTCGTTGTCCTGATGGATTAATTCTGGACATTTTAATTGCTTTGCATGCTTCATTCTCATTAATTGTTGTCAATAGAGATCAGAATATATCGTTTGACATGATTGTAGAAGCTTATAATACACAATCCCTTCATAAAATAATTTGTTTTATATAATTCCTGAAGCTTAAAACATCAACTTTCAAACAAGTTGTCTGATGCAATGTACATATGCAGTCACACAGATAATTATACGTACCCCCCTAAAAATCGTTTTTTTTAAATGATAATATATGGACAAGTCAACTGATTTTTGCGCCAAATTTTTTGCTTTCCGTCATAGCCGAACAAATTATATTTGTTCTCATCACTAAATATTACATTCGCCCAAAAATCAGTTGACTTGTCCATATATTACTGGGCAAATTCCAATCGTGGAATCTCGGCACTCGGCTGCGGAAACCGTTTTTTCTCAAAGCACTTCGAACTGTTTCGGAATGCACAATAACACTGTGTGATCACTTTCCGAGGTATTTCGTATTTCTACGGCCGTAGTCCTAGGATTTTCATTCACAATACCTTTTATATACCGGGCTAACCCTTGGAGAAATTTTATACGAAATATACGTCGTACGTATAATTTTCTGTGGTGCCATATTGGTTTTACGCAAACTGCAGTCACAAATTCATAGATTTTGGGAATCTTTTTTCTTTATTTAAGTAAATGTGTCGTTACAGACGTTAATGTAAAGAAATTCAAGATTAGAAGTTCATTACTTTAAAAAAAATGATTTTTAGGGGGGGGGGGGGGGTACATATAATTATGTGTGTGACTATACATACGTGTACCGTCACTCTCCGTATGTTTTTTGTTATTGAATTCGATTATAGGCTTTGATTATAGCCTAGTTTTAATGCTCAATAACATTTCAGTTGTTATTTTAGAAAATTATGACATGTACTTTAGCGCCAGTCATTGTTTATTACGACTACTTTTCTTTGAGTGTAATTTCTTGTTGGCATCTAAAAATAATTCGTACTCACAATAGATGAAAAATGCTTAGAAAACTAAGTACTGCAATAAAATAGAAGAAGAAAAAAAAAGAAGACGACAATTACTGTCTCGTGCTGTTTGCTTGTTTGTATTTATATATGTACGTATGTATGTATGTATTATTGTTGTATTGTTGCTGTATTGTATTGAGGTTTTTAACTTTCTTTGCAATTTTTTTTTTATTTTTTTTCTCTGTCTGTCTGTATTTCTTTGCCACCAACAATTGCTGTTGATTTAGAAAATAAATTGTATGTGTTAATAACGTTTTTTCTTTTTATTTTCATATTTTTCTTATTCGCTTATTCACTTAGTTGAACTGCATGCATACATAGTACGTATGCTTGCTAGTATGTAATGAGAGGATTTTAATTTTCAAACTTTTTTTTGACTTTTTTTGACTTTTTTTTTCTTGAAATCATAGTTAATTCGTTGTGACATAAAGTTTCACCCATTAACAGTTGTTGTAAGTAATTTCACTTTTAATATGATGTTTATTTTTTGCTTATTTCATCTGTGACTGACTCCATATCGAAATTGTATAAAAATCTTGAGATTTAACTATTTTTGAAAGCTTTTCAAAATGTTCAATCTTTTAACATTAAAATTTGAAGTGTTTTTCTTTGTTTTTTTTTTCTTTTCTCCAAATATTGAAATTGATTTTTGAAAGTATACATACATAAGTGTATATTTTCCTATGTTAATAAACACTTTATAAAATTGTTTTTAATGTGCATCTAATAATTTAATGACCTTAAATATTGAAGAGGGTTTTATTTATTTCATTTATTTGAATTTGAACATATTGATTTGTAAATAAATAAGCTTCACATACATACATAATTAAGTGTATCTCGTATCTAATAAGCGTAAAAAATATAAAAAAAGTATTCCTTATTATTTGTTTTATTATTGTTGGTTGGCCTATTTAAAACAAATATTTACATTCTATTCAATTTTTTTTATTGCTTTTCGCAAAGTTGTGCTATTTAATGCTATTGTAAGCAAAAATAACAATTTTATTTACTGTACACATACATATTCTCCCAATGTGACTCTGTAAATAAAAAGTTTATTTAATTTACCACCATTTGCTTGATAAACAAAAAAACAAAATGTTTCGTTTAATCTTTTCAAATTCTATTGTAGTTTATCTTAAAAAAAAAATACTGGGGAAATGCTGTTTTTTATCACCATAAATTCTATTCTCATACTGCGGATACATGACAGTGATAAGAAATCTTTATAATATTTTAAAATCTTTTCTTTTTATGGTTTTATTCTTTTTTATGGTTTTATATACTAAAACAGATGCTATAAATAATAAATGATTCATAAAACTTTGTATTATTTTATAAGTTAATAAATTAATATGCAACACCATTTCCATGGTAAAATAAGAAATTATTTTTAAATCCAAAGCTGGCATAAATTCAATTATTAAAGGGCTAGAATTATTTTTTTTTCTATTTAGGGCCATTATCACAACTTACCGTTAACTAAAGGAAGGATTTTAATGGCCAGATAAATTGTTTTTCATTATTATAGGAGGATATTATTATTATTATTTTTATTATTAGGAGGATCATCCTTCCTTTAACTTTTAAAGTTAAGTTTATGTTAGAACTTGCCATATTATATATTATTTGCAATATGGCAACTTCAAATATAAATAAAATGAGAAAACAAAACAACAAAAAAAAAGCCCTTCGTTGCCACTGCGTTTAAAAAAAAAAACTTGTTTAATTTAAGCAGTGATATCGACATTGCTCCGGCACTGCCATCTTTTTGAAAAAGTTAACTTTATTTTATCTGTTACTAGCTGTACCCTGCGCGTGTTGCTGCGCCACCAACAAAAATAAATTTGGAGGAAAGACATTACAAAAATATCCAATTAATTTTGAATCATTTTATGGATTTTGTTTCCCGTTGTCCAGATGATTCAGACGAACGGGCCTGAATAGTACGCATTCGATCAGTTTCTAATCTCACTTCTCGTTGTTCAAGTGTTTCATGCGAACGGGTCTCAGCGGCTTTTACTCGAAGATTTTCTAGTCTCAATGCTTCTTGAGGTGTAGGTCGACCAATTGCTTGTCGCTTTGGAGTCATGATTGTACGGGCACGACGTGAAAAACGCGTTTAAATTTATTACAATCTCACAATGCACGCAATCCAATTGAATCCAACAGCATTTTTCAAAAATTTTCCAAAATTAAAATGTTGCAATCTTGTGATTGACATTTTATGGGAATGAGTTATACTAAATGTTATTAAAATCATAAATGATGAATCCTAAAATGTCTGGTATTTGTATTGTTTACGATTCAATTTATTTTGAATAATTCTCAGTAGCGCTATCTATCGGAAATTAATCGCACTAACTTAGCAACCTCCGTCGATTCATGCGCAACAACTTCATATCATGATCAAATGCACAGTTTACGTTTTAATTCATTTTTAGTCATTTTCAGTGGCGCCACCTGTCCGAAATTGGTCCTACCAACTTAGAAATCTTCGCTGGCTAATGCGAAACAACTTTGCTGAAGATCATAACATGATCAAATGCATAGCTTACGATTCTATTAATTACATACAAACAAACATTCATTTATATATATATATAAGAAGAAGATAGAAGATTATATTATAGTTGTAATAATGAAAATAAGTTAAAGGTAACTTTACAGCTCCCTTTAGCTAAAGGTACCTCTAAGTACCTCTACCAAGCTTAACGGCAAGTTGTAATATTGGCCCTTAGTTTAACATATTTTTTTTTGCAAATAGAGGCCTATTGAATATAAATTCCTAGTTAGCTTCAGGAACAAAGGGTTTCAACAATTGAACTTTATTCTCTTCTATCAGCTGCAAGTGGTTCAAGCTGAGTCTACGATTATTTATCTTCACCTGCAAAATGCGTTCCAGGTTCGATTACAATTCAGCTGTATGCGTAGAACATAACCGACCTATCTTCACTTTCATCTTCCTTCTTCGATTTCAATGGAAGTCTGCCTGGTGTGTCCAGAGTTCAGTACAACTGAGAGGTGGCTTGAAAACAATATATCTTGAATTCGTTTTAGATATCTGTTGAAAATAATCTGCATTATCCTGAGATTACAGTGATGGATACTTCAAGATTCGTATCAGTACAAGTCAACTGACTTACCACAGCAATTACAAAGTGTTCAGTTTAGTTTGCTTAAATATGTGCCAAAAGTTCTATGTGTCATGTAGTTGTAAGTAGAGGGTTATCTACTCCTTTTAACACAGTTCCCAACATTCCTTCTTTAGCCACCGTTTGCTGTAACAATAGTCCTCTGATGGGAAAACCATTGATTTCCATTTCAATTTGTTGCAGTTGCAATGTGGAGTTGTGATGGTATTTGTGGCGTTAATTCTTAATGCGTTAGTTTTCGACAGAAGTCGCCGTAGACTAGTAGGTAGTGTGTTGGGTTATTAGACGTAAAGCCAGGGTTCAAACCCCAGGCCAGACATCAAAACAAAATACAAAAAGTATTTCTTTGGCGACTTCCTGTCAGCAAATTTCTGGCAAAAACTCTGAGAGTAAATAAAATTGCCATGATAAAGTTTCTCAAAAATCTGTCGTTCGGAGTCGACTTTAAACTACAGGTCCCACCACTCATGTATAAAATTAACACACACAACATAAGCGGTGTGAGAAACTAGGACGTTGTACAATGGGTCAATTCGACCTCCGGGTACTGTACTTGTCTTAATTGACAAGAACACGTCCTCTAACCTAACCTAACCCAGTTTGCATCATATTTATCTTGAGACCACTTTGTGCCGTTTCATTATCGAAATTTTGCCACAGTAGACATTCTATGTCATCCAGATCTTGATGTAACCTTCGCCATTATACTATCAATGACCACTGGCGATAATAGTTAACCTTGACAAACTTCGACATTCACACCTAGAGAAGTGCTTGTCGCATCCTCAAGTATAATCTAACATCTTGCGTAGATAAACAGTGATACAATTAAAGGTAGAAGTCTCTAAGTATTCCCCTGCATTTGACCTTATAAGACCATATCGGAGTTTCTGAGCACATAAATACATGATACAATTAAAGGTAGAAGTCTCTGAGTATTCCCTTGTATTCGGTCTTGGAAGTCTTCGGAGTTTCTGCGCATGCCAAATTTCTCTGCTTAAATTCTGTGGACTCCTTTACCTTGACTTAAGGGTGCTGTTCACTGTTTATTAAACAGAATTGGTTTTTAATTTTTGATCCACTCTTCTTTCTTATTCGAATCTGCTATCAATCTAAATATCAAAATGTCATTTTCATTTTGACAGTTTCATTTATTTTATATTTCTAAAGAGAAAAAGTGGAGATATGCCCCAATTATTATTATTTTTCTTTATTCAACCAGCCTACGTTTTATCATGAATTTGAATTCATACGAGTTGTTTGCATGTCATATTTTATCTGGAGAACACATGACATAAATTGACCTTTCAGTTTGAACTGAAAAAATTGTTTTCATTTAGCAAATGTATGTACGTGTAGGATTCAAACAAAACGAAAGAAGTCACTAGAATATGTCTTCATTACATGACAGTAATGAAAATGAAAGAAAAAATACAATAAAGTTTGTAGATTTGAACGAATATTCTTAAAAAGAAATATGATTCAACAGCCAGTATTTGTAATAAGATTTCTAATTAACGTATCGAATTGAAAGAATACAAAATTCAATATCATGTTCCTTAACAAAGCACTCGTAGTTCGTTGTTTTCTTTCATTTTTTTTGTTGGGAATTTAATTTTTCTATCGGTTTTTATTATTGTTCATTTCAAGTAAAATACATAATAATTTTGCTTAGTATTGTATAAATTGTATTTTTTTATTTTTATAAATGAAACGAGTAATAAGACGACCGACCATTGACTCTTAGTTTATTATTTTTATTTTTAAAATTAAGTCACCCTTAAACGGTTTACATTCATTTTTATTTCATTGATTTATTCAAGGTCAGAAATTCATACGCAGACTCTTGATAAATGGCTTGTATTTTTTTTTATAGAAATATAGAACAGAATTGACTTCCTTAAATGACATGAAATTAAAATATATTGTGGTATGATATGCGATATAATATCATCATAACCACAGTATAAAATAGGGGCAATTTAATTAAATACATAAATTGGATTGATATTATAATTTTTTAATAGTTCTTAAATTAATTTAATACTTTCCCTTTAACATTATTTATACACATTCTTCAGAAGTTTAGTTATTGAATTTTCAAAATTTCCGAACATAAAGTATGGAATTCTTTTAAAAAATAATAACTAATGAATTCAAAATGTCACTTTAAGGGCCATTATTACAACTTGCCGTTAAACTTGGGTCTAGTTAAAGGTACCTTTAGCTAAAGGGAACTGTAAAATTACCTTTAGCTTATTTTCCATTTATTATTGCCATGTTGAAAATAATATATAATATGGCAAGTTCTAACATAGACTTAATTTTAAAAGTTAAAGGTAGGATGATCCTCCTTTTAGCTTAACGCTCACTTCTACCTTATTGTCTACTTACAATAATGAAAAACTATTTATCTGCATGCTAAAATCCTCCCTTTAGTTAACGATAAGTTGTAATAATGGCCCTAAATGTGTTGTATGTACAGTGCGTGTTCATAATATTGAGCCACCTTAATTCAAACTATTCGAAGTAATAATAAAGACCAAAAACTTTATAACAGAGAACGTTTTATCTTTCTATTCAGATTTATTATTAATTTAATGAGTATTCCAGTAAGAGCGTTCGGCATCCATTGAAACAAATGGTAATCAGAAGGGATAAGGTCGGTGCTGTACGGCGGGTGAGGTAATACTTCCCATCCACTCTTTTCCAAATGTGTGACCGATCGTTATCGTGATGAAAAACTTACAGCCTTATGACTGGTTGCATATTTAGGGCGTTTTTCTGTCAATCCTCAGTTCAAAACGAATTAGTTGTTGTCTGTCTGGCCCGGTATTAGAAGCTCATATTGAATTACACCCTTCCGATTCCATTAAATACAGGGCATTACTTTGGTGCAATCGATATTCTGCTTGACCGTAGATTTTTCGCGTTGTCCGCTCTTCACATATGTTTTTTTGCAGTTGAGGTGCCAAAAGGAATTAAATTATACCCTTTAAAAGCCGCACTGCAATCATTGACCAAAATCAGTGCTGTCAGATGTGGCGATTTCTCGCCAAACGTGGCGATTTTTCATTGCCTTTGGCGACCAAAATTTTCAATTGGCGACGTGGCGATTTTTTGGCGATTTACAGACTAGTTGGCGATTTATTTGGCTATTTTTAACAAATTATTTGAACTTGAAATACTTTTTAACACTTTAATAACATAATGTTCTTACATTATACATCTCTGGTATCCCTCATATATTATGTTATTATTACATAGTGAATGGCAAAATTAATGTCAACAAGTAAAACAAAAAAACATCTTTATGGGTTATACCAATGTCTTTTGTACTGTCATTTGTACTTGTAAAACAATACAAAAACAACAAGCTGATTGTTGTTGTTAAATTTTTAAAAAATAATGGAAATTTGGATAACTTAATATGTTCATTAAATTTGGCTATTGATTCACCGCCAAAAACTCTGAGAGTAAATAAAATTGCCATGAAAAGTTTTTCAAAAATCTGTCGTTTGGAGTCGACTTTAAACTGCAGGTGCCACCACTCATGTATAAAATTAACACACACAACATAAGTGGTGTGAGAAACTAGGACGTAATCCTGACTGAAGAGTTGTAATGACCAATTATATATGTATGTATGTATTGATTCGCCGGATTCTTTTCTGCCATTGGAATCTATAGATTTTGGCACAGAATTTGAAATGGAATTAAAAAATATAAAAATGAATGAATATGATGCAGAAATGTTAAAAGAAAAGTGTTTTTTTGTACTTAAAAAACTATTAAAAGAAATGCTGAAATGCTTACCTGAAAATATAAATATTTTTAAAACATATAATGGATTTTCAATATTAAAATGTGGAAACACAAGTAAAATTTTCGGTAGTTCAAAATTCATTAACTTTATTTTTAAATCTAAAAATATCTGCAGGGGAATATGAATTGCAATGGTCAAAATTAGCATATATCAATTGGACTGAGATCTTTAAAGGTGAAATCCCAACAAATTTATTAGACTTTTGGCCATAAGTTTACAATTATTGCGATGCGGCTGGAACATTTCACTTTAAAGACTTAGCATTGGCCGTTCTAAATATGTTAATTTTACCAACCAGCAACGCTTGCGTAGAAAGGGTATTTTCTATTATGAATTACACTAAAACTCGCTTACGTAATAAAATTAAATATGAACTTTTAGATTCATTGATAAGAATAAAAAGTTATATGAATGTTAATAAATATTGTTGCAATTCATTTCAGCCTACAGATAAAATGTTAAAAAAGTTTAATTCTAATACAGTGTATGATATATCAAGCAGTGAAAATGAATCTGCAGATAATGATGTATATGATATTATAGATTTATGCAATTAATTTTTGTAAAAAATATTTTGACAACTAATAACTAATGCACTAAAAGTACAAAGTCGCCGTAGTCTAGTAGGTAGTGTGTTGACTTATTAGACGCAAAAGCCTGGTTTCGAGCCCCAGGCCAGGCATCAAAGACAAAATACAAAAAGTTTTTTTTTCGGCGACTTCCTCTCAGTAGATTTCTGGCAAAAACTCTGAGAGTAAATAAAAATTGCCATGAAAAGTTTCTCAATAAATAAAAATCTGTCGTTCGGAGTCGACTTTAAACTGTAGGTCCCACCACTCATGTATAAAATTAACACACACAACATAAGTGGTGTGAGAAACTAGGACAAGTACACGTCCTCTAACCTAACCTAACCTAAAGTACAAATGTAATGCAAAATTATAATATTTTTTATTATAGACTTTTATTAGATTTATATTGACTTTATAATACATGAAATAAATAAATGTCAATGATTTTTTAAACTTTTGGCGATTTTTATTTTGGAAAAAATGAATAATATTTTATTTTGGCGATTTTGCGTATAGCTTTTGGCGATGGAGGTGAAAAAAAATCTGACAACACTGACCAAAATATGCAAGTCATCGACCAAATAAATGCATGTCATCTACAAAAAAATTGCAAATAATCGACTAAAATATGCGAGTCATCGATCAAAAAATGCAAGTCTTCGAACAAAAGAAATGCAAGTCATCGACCAAAAACATACAAGTTATGGACCAAATTAATTTATAGACCAAAAAAATGCAACTCATCAACCAAAAACATGCAAGTGATCTACCAAAAAAATCAACTACCCAAAGAATGCGAAATTTTGTTGGATCTTTTATATATAAATGCATATTAACTCAATGAGAATTATTAAAATTTTTAAGTTCATTCCCTAACAATTAAATTTTTTTTATCCTATTTTGACCGATTTATATACATATATCTCCGGTCCCAAGTAAAGTTAGACTGTAAGGTAAACTGCTTTGGAATCCTTAAAACCATGGCCATCCTGCCCACTAGTTCTATTTTCTCCAAAAGTCCATTTTTGACCCGATTATGACCCATGAATATAGAGTACTTTTTTTTGGAAATTAAATAAAAAGTAAATTTCGTCGCCTATACCTACGGTCCTGAGTAAAGCCCGACTGTAACGAAACCTGTTTTGAAATCCTTAAGACCATGGCTATCTGGCCTATTAGGTCCATTTAGCCCATAAATCCATTTTTTATTCGATTTATATAGAACACTTTTTTTTTTTTGCTAATTTGAAGAAAGCAATTAGCTTCGTCGGCTTGATCTCCTGTCCCAAGATTTATTCGACCGTAACGAAATCTGTTTTGGAAACCGTGATCCAATAGCTATCCAGCTCACTAGTTCCAAAAGCCGTACCTTTTTAAATTTTATCTAATTTTGTTCTTATGAAAAAATTAGCTTCGTAGGCTATATCTCCGGTCCCAAAGGTTACCCGACCGTAACGAAAACGGTTTTGGAATCCAGCCCACTAGGTCCGAAAGGTATACCTTTTTAAATTTGATCGAAATTCTAAAATTTTCAACTATGTTCACGTAACATTCACTGTAAAAAGTAAGAACATACCTTTCGCAGCTAACTTCACATACATAATTGGTCATTACAACCCTTCAGTCAGGATTACGACCTAGTTTCTCACACCACTTTTGTTGTGTGTGTTAATTTTATACATGAGTGGTGGGACCTACAGTTTAAAGTCGACTCCGAACGACAAATTTTTGAGAAACTTTTTCATGGCAATTTTTATTTACTCTCAGAGTTTTTGCCAGAAATCTGCTGAGAGGAAGTCGCCGAAGAAATACTTTTTAGATTTTATTTTGATGTCTGGCCTGGGGCTCGAACCCTGGCTTTACGTCTAATAAACCGACACACTACCTACTAGACTACGGCGACTTCAAAGTCATACCTTTTTAAATTTGATCAAAATTCTAAATTTTCCAACTATGTTAACGTAACACTCACTGTAAAAAGTAAGAATATATGTACCTTTCGCAGCTAACTTCACACACATTTGAAACTTGTGTGCTGTTCAAATAACAAATCAAATGCTTTGGTTCAAGACAATTTAGTTTCTTTAGCATTTAATTGTTTTTCTATAAAATTATTTAATTATAACTAATTAAGAAGTGTTGCTAACATTTATTTTTACTCACTTCTTAGATATTACAACCATTTTGAGTGGAGGAATCCGCTGCATTAGAGCATTAAAACGGATTTACCAACAAAGACTTGGTTTACCATATAATGCCTTTTGGCATTGTGGTACAAATAAAAAATGGAATTCAATTTCATTTTTCATTACTTTTAAAGAAAAGAAATTGAAAGATGCAGTAAGAAAAAAAACGTGTTTGTTTTTGAATGTTTAGTTGAGCATATAAGAAATTATAAACAAAGAATTTCTTTCTATTTCTTACAATTTCCAAGAAAATCATGCTGTTTTAAAAGCCAAAAGCTAAAAAAAAAACTGAAAAGAAATTCAACAAAGAACACAATTTATATTTAAAAAAAACCCATAAAATATTCATAAACTTTTAAGGAAACTGAATCTTTAAATTCTAATAAGCATTTAAAAACAAGCTCTGCTCTGTTGTTGTTCTATTTGAAAGCGTTTTGAATACGTTCTAAAAAAACCGTGTTACTTAGAACAAACAAAACTTAACAATTTCCATAATTATTGTTCGTTTTCTTTTTTTTTTGTTGTTACTTCTTAGTAGAAAGGTTTTAACAATACATAGTTGAGTTCTTTTTCCCCCCTACTTTTTTGTTTTTGTTCTTTCTTGTTTCTATGTATTTTGGTGAGTGGCAATTAATTTAAGGTCATTTAATGTTGTGCCAAATTCAAGTGTTAGGCGAAAATTATGCGAAAAAAAGCCATAAACTTTCTAGATTCCGGTAACACACTGCCCTAAATTTGCCAACAAAGTACGTGAAAGAACAGATAAATATAATACAAGTGGTAAAATGAAAACAGAAGAAAAAAAAAGTAGAAAGAAGACTGTGGAAACTCCCCTAATCACTATGAAACTAAAGTATTCTCAAGTCATAAAAAAAACTGAACTGAAGTACTGAATGGAAGGTGATTTTTAAAAAAACTCTTTGGAAACTATTTCACAACACAGTAGGAGGTCATTACCAGAAGTAACAAATCTAATTAACACGTTGACTGCCGACTACGAGATAACACGTAGTTTGGCACCCTAGAAGGGAACGCAATCTACGAGTTATCTCGTACTCACTAATGTGAAAAAATCAAATTGTCGTTTTTTTTGGCAAGTTTTCTAAAAATTGCTGCGGCAGTCAACGTGTTAAGCAAGCGAATCGCTTTATCAAATTGAAATTAGTTATCCTGCCAAGGGATTCTCAACATACCGGGCGTATGCAGTTCAAGATATCTTGACTACTGCTGTATACCTATAGTTCCAATCAGTCAGTCTAGATGCGATCTCAATCTTTTTTCCACAAGACTTTATTACAAGCCCAGGGAGCAATACATATGTACATACATAATTGGTCATTACAACCCTTCAGTCAGGCTTACGTCCTAGTTTCTCACACCACTTATGTTGTGTGTGTTAATTTTATGCATGAGTGGTGGGACCTACAGTTTAAAGTCGATTCCGAACGACAGATTTTTTGAGAAACTTTTCATGGCAATTTTATTTGACTCTCAGAGTTTTAGCCAGAAATCTGTTGAGAGGAAGTCGCCGAAGAAACACTTTGTAAAGGGTCCACCAAATAACTTTTTTTTTGAAAATGCTTTAAAAAAAACTACTGAATATTTTCTCAAATTTCTTTTTTTATTTGAAAGTACAATCCTTCCGGTTAATAATGGAAAATAATTTCATTCAAATGGCTGCCTTGGCTGGCCATGCAGTAGCCTACACGATCGGTCCAATTTTTAAGCACATTATCGATTGTGTGCAGCGGTATTTCACCAATGGCTTCACGAATATTGTCCTTTAAAGCGTCAATTGTCTCTGGCTTGTCGGCGTAACACTTACCTTTGACGGCAGCCCACAAATAATAGTCCAACGGTGTCAAATCGCAGCTCCGAGGCGGCCAAACGACATGAGCTTTGCGGCTGATAATGCGATCTTCAAAAACAGGGCGCAAAACATCGAGTGTAGCTTCGGCTGTGTGGCACGTAGCGCCGTCCTGTTGAAACCAAATGTTGCCAATATCCTCCTCTTCAATTTTTGTGAACAAAAATTCGTTTAACATGGCCTGATAACGATCGCCATTGACTGTAACGGCCACTCCTTGCTCATTTTCGAAGAAAAATGTCCCAATGACTCGTTTTTGGTGCGTCGACTTTTCAATGTATGCGAGCGGGTTTTCTGTGCCCCAAATGCGACAATTTTGCTTGTTTACATACCCGCCAAGATCAAAATGTGCTTCATCTGAAACGATGATTTTTTTTGCCAAAATCGGCATCTTCCGGTGTAGGCTACTGCATGGCCAGCCGAGACAGCCATTTGAATGAAATTATTTTCCATTATTAACCGGAAGGATTGTACTTTCAAATAAAAAAAGAAATTTGAGAAAATATTCAGTAGTTTTTTTTAAAGAATTAAAAAAAAAAAGTTATTTGGCGGACCGTTTATTTTGTTTTGTTGTCTGGCCTGGGGCTCGAACCCTGGCTTTACGTCTAATAAGCCAACACACTACCTACTAGACTACGGCGACTTCATCCTGTTCAATATACTCGGCTTTCAGGATAGTTTACTATACAAATTTAACTCCAGTAATTACGCCTCATTACTCAATCAGCGATCCAAAATAATGCAAGTCATCGATCAAAAAATGCAAGTCATCGACCCAAAGAATGCAAGTCATCGACCCAAAGAATGCAAGTCACCGATCACGAAATGCAGTCCAAGTTTTGCCTCTACAATCTCAATGTAAAAACATTTGGTCAATTCACACAAGCCGTTGTATCGTTGTATTCATTGTATTGTTGGAAGAACGTGCAACAGTGTATGATTGTTGTTGATATTTTTCATATAAAAATCCGATACACTTATACACATTTTTTCCATATGTTTTTAAAAGTTGTATTGGTTTCGTGCTATCAAATTGTGTGAATGAAAAAAATGTGTATATGTTTTCATATGTTTTTAAAAAGTTGTGTTGATTTCGGCCTATCAAATTGTTTGAATGCCACGAGATACACAATACAGCATAGCATTGAGCGTTCACAAACAAACAAATGTATTCAATACAACATACACGATACAAAGTCGTGTGAATTGTCCAATTGTAGTTCGTATCTTCTAATGAAAGTAACCACCTACTACTGGCTTCCCTAGGTTTTCACTCAAGCCGCGACTAAATTTCTTCAAGGTGCATGCTCTTATCTACCTAAAATTATAAGAAATACAGGCGTAAAGTTTCTGTCTCTATAAGTCAGATAATAATCGGCTTATCATAAAAACGGCCTGAAAATAATTTTGCATTTCATTTAAAATACAAAATTTAAATACCACAACCATGTGGACAGTCAAGATAAATAAATGCATTCAAGTGATGCTGCAAAACCAAAAAAAAAAATTGGCATATCAACAGAAAGCCCACATCTTTATGCAGGAAAATTATTTTTTTTTTCTTTTCGTCTAATTTGTCAAATCTAAAAAAACTCACTCACTCACTTTAAGACATGCAGCAGCAGCAGTCAAAATGAAATACAAAATTTTAATTTAGTTCAGTAATGTTAAAGGGTGCTGCACTTAGTAAATGTTATTTGAAATTATGACCTCATTTCATAACGAATTTTTTTAATTTTAATGAAGTTGGAGTTTTTCTAGTTTTTGTCAACCTTTTGCTGCAAGAGAATTAGAAAGTGACCCCTGAATTTATTGAGCCTAGTGGCATCAATACGCAGATAATGTTTTATGGATTAACAGTCTCATTTGTTAAAACTTTCGTTTGCCATCCTTATTGCAGTTTAAGAGAGTTTGACGTGAACCAAGAAACCTTAAATTTCAGATAATGAGCTCTTATTGAGAAGTACCAAACAATCTGCAGTACTGGCCCTCATCTAGATTTACCAATAAAGTCGCGTCCTAACTCTTTTGTTCTCCTGATAAACCTCAAGATGCTGACGGATGTCAGTAGGAATACTTTTTGCTCCCTAATACACTAAAACCTCAGATAAAGGAACGGTATTCCTGGCAGAAAAAATATGTTTTGGGGGTCTTTTGGAGTATTCTCGAGCAAGCTTGAAATCAGCATTTTTCATTGCAACGTTTGCTAGGTGGAAATATTGACGGAAAAATGTGAAGACAGATGTGCTAGCTAGCATGGATCTTACCTTGCGACTTCTATTGCATATTGAAAGGTTGGTGTACCCATTCAAATTTCAACATGCTATGGCCCCATCCTTGTATGGTTATAGGGGCGATGTTTACCGAGTGAAAAGCAGGCTTTACGAACGCGGTTGTATGCTGAAACCGATACCAGAGGTGTTAAGGACCGATATCCGCGGCAGAAAGAAAACTATTTTTGAGCATTCTCGAGGAAAAATGTAAAGACAGATGCACTTGTCAGCATAGGCCCTAACTGTAGGTATGCCCTTTCTCTCCTGTAAACTCATACTTCAACGTGCTAAGGCCCCATCATGACAGGTTAGGTTTGGTTAGAGGACGTGTACCTGTCAGTCAAGACAAGTACAGTACCCGGAGGTAGGATTGACCCATTGTACAACGTCCTAAAGGAGGGACGGATAGTATAGGGGATAGGATGAAAGGAGGGTATATGGGAAAGGGGGGAGTGGGAAGCGGAGGAATCACACAGACCAGACACAACAAAAGGATGGGAGAGCGCGACGACACCGATGAAGTCCTAGCACCTCTCAACCAGCCTAAGCCACTAAAGAATCTGTGGAGAGCCTTGAAACCGGCTCTCGAAACCGAATTCAAGCTCCCAAAGAAGGCCCTGCCAAGGGTCCTCAATCGCAATCTACCAAGGGCTGGGCAGTTACAGAGGAGGTGTTCCAGATCCCCGTCAGTGACCTAATCTCGCAGTGCCCCGTGATAAAACCGACAAACATCCATAAGCTGGCCTTATCCAAGTCCAGCAACCAACCTGTTCTCTTACTGTCTACAGCAGGCCATAGACACCTAGAAACAAAACAACCCGATCCGTTCCCCCAGCGCCTCTGCCCCTTCTCCATGACCCATCCATTGATGAGGCCACGGAGGTGGCGGACTGGGGGGTCAGGACCAACCATCGAATCGCCCCCTGAAAGTGAACCTAGCCTAGCGAGGGCATCCGCCGTCTCATTGCCCAGTATTCCGCTATGTCCCGGAACCCAGCATAGACGGATACGGTCCGGTCCAAAAGTCCTCAACGACTCCTTGCACTCGCGAACAAGAGGCCCCATCATGATAGTGTGTACAAGAGTTTTCCGATGATTGTCTGATACTTGCGACTATCGGACATTGTCTCACAGGGATTGTGGTCATTGCCTTAGCTGTGGGGATGAGGATCAATGCGTCCTATACTACTTTTTTTTGTTAGATGACTGGTAAATATAAGATTTACTTCTAACGATGCCGCAAATTTGCAACTGGAAAGCATTTCAGACTTCGAAAGTAGCACAGATTGGATCTACAACGGGGACTCGGCTTTATTGTGATCTCATGTTAGAACATTGTATGGGAAGTCTAAATATGTTGCGTTGAATCGGCTGCTACTCTACCTTATTTAATCTAATCTTGATTCGTTGAATGTCCTTGATTGACAGGGCATGGGAATTGCTTGATTTCTCTCCGCTCTCGCTCGCCCTCTCTTTTTCAGTAAAAGGCGTTAAACTGTCAATTTTGAAATTCGATGTATTTGGGGATTTAAGACTTAAATTTCTCTTGTTTACAGTTGCTTCTAAATGGTTGTTTATTTAATAACAGAATACCACAACTTTTCCTTTTACTCTTTAAAATATTTTTTGTTCATTCATTTTGTTCATTGGCATACAACAATATTACAGCCCAACCAACAGCTGTTTGCTGGCGATGGTGGGATTAATTTTTGTCGGCTTTTGGCTGAAAAAATAAAAAATCTAGTAAGAGGCGTTTGTATGTTGCCTGCCATCTTTAAGGAGAATTTCTACAGCTGTTGTTATCATTCATGGCAGAAAAAATTCAAAATAAAAAACGTGCCTTGCCTCCTCGTTCCATTACAAAATTATTCCAGTTTTGCTGCGACTGTTTTTGTTTTGCAATCATTAATATGCCATTCCATAGACTGCAACGTATTTAAAGTTAGTCCAGGACATACTAACTTTATTGGTTGTTGAATGCTTGAACTGTGATGAATGACGTATTTTTCAAATGCTGTGTGCTGTGTGGTTTGGTAGTGGCCTTTGCACAGCAAGACATTTATTTTCGTTCAGCGGTTAAATGCCATGATGTACGTACAAAAGATTTCTTTTTTTTTGGGTTTTTGGCTTTTAGTTAAACTTTATTGTTTATGAATATCATGAATATGAAATTAATGTTAAAGTTTTATTGCCAATTTATTGCTTTGTTAGACTGTCTAATGTGCTGTCTAAGCTAAGTAAATTGGTATTGAGCATTAATTATGTTTGAAGTAAAATGTCATTTAAAATGCTAATGTTCCATACTAAAGGGTGTTTTTTATAGAGGTATAGAACTTTAAGTTGCAATAAAACAACGATGGATTATTCGATTGACATGAATTTTATTTATCCGAAAGATAATCTTGTGGCATTACATTTTAAATATGATTTCTGGCATATGACCGCCACGGCTGGCGCGAATGTAGTCCAATCTGGACGTCCAATTTTCGATGACTTTTTCCAACATTTGTGGCCGTATATCGGTAATAATACGGCGAATGTTGTCTTCCAAATGGTCAAGCGTTTGTGGCTTTACCCCATAGACCAATGACTTTACATAGCCCCACAGAAAGTAGTCTAGCGGTGTTAAATCACAAGATCTTGGAGGCCAATTCACAGGTCCAAAACGTGAAATTAGGCGGTCACCAAACGTGTCTTTCAATAAATCTATTGTGGCACGAGCTGTGTGACATGTTGCGCCGTCTTGTTGAAATCACCATTGACTGTAACGTTCTGGCCACCATCGTTTATGAAAAAGTACGGACGAATGATTCCACCAGCCAATAAAGCGCACCAAACAGTCAGTTTTTCTGGATGTAACGGTGTTTCCACATACACTTGAGGATTATCTTCACTCCAAATGCGGCAGTTTTGTTTGTTGACGTAGCCATTCAACCAGAAGTGCGCTTCATCGCTAAACAAAATTCGTTTATGAAAATCGGGAACAACGGTAATCTCGTTTTGGGCCCATTCGACGAATCTTGATGATCGTTTGGCTTCAAAACTTGCACGAGTTGGATTTTGTAAGCACGCAAACCAAGATCCTTCCGCAAAATCTTCCATAAAGTGGATGGACACAGATCCAATTCCTGTGCTCGATGGCGGATGGACTCATTCGGGTCTTCCTCAATGCTACGCTCTACAGCAGCAATATCTTCTTCTGTACGCACCGTACAGCGTCTCTTGGGATGCGAGTTATCAATAAGAGTAAACGTGGTGCGAAAACGTTCCATGGTTAATCGAATTAACTGCTCTGATGGACGATTTTGTCGACGATAAAATGGACGTAGTGCGCGATACGTTTTCCGCACAGAACCATTATTTTCGAAATAAAATTGCACTATTTGCAAGCGTTGTTCAGGCGTGAGTCTATTCATGATGAATTGCCAAACCAAACTGAGAATAAATCACTTGACAGCTGTTAAATCGGTCGCCATCTTGAAAAGTAATGCCAACTTAAAGTTCTATACCTCTATAAAAAACACCCTTTATAAATTAATTAATACTGGTACGCTAGGTCTACAAGACCTTATGAGGTAAAAAAAGTTTACTGGTTTGAGTCTACGCTTTTTGCGACTGTACTAAGAAAGAGTAGTTCACAATGGGGTGCGAATATCTGCAACCATTGTGGGGCTTTAGAGGCGATGCTTTCCGAGTGAAATGTGTTGTTTTACAATATCTCTTTTAGTGTTCAGAAGCTCAGTCCGGTGGCATAAAGGAGAAACAAAGATGCTTTTGGTAGAAACAAAGATACTTTAGAGGTTTTGAAGTATTCTTCAAGAAGGTGCAAGCGTCTACCAAGTGAAAATCCTGGCGAAATAATGTAAAGACAGATGAGTTTTGCTGTATAGGCCTTAGTATGCAGGTTCCAGCGCATTTTGGTAGCATAATTTTGTTGTGTTAACGCCAAAAGTGGCGCTGCTAAAAATGTGGGGGTTTGCATCTTTGGTTTTTAAAATAGATTTTATCCTAGACGATAGCTTTTATTAGACGTGAGGCCTGGGTCAGATATCAAATTAAAAGTATAAAATATTTCTCCGGCGACTTTCTCTCAGCAGATTTCTGGCAAAAACTCTGAGAGTCAAATAAAATTGCCATGAAAAGTTTTTAAAAAATCTGTCATTCGGAAGAGACTTTAAGCTGTAGGTCCCGTCACTTATATATAAAATTAACACACACAACATATGTGGTGTGAGAAGCTAGGTCGTAAACCGGCCTAAAGGGTTGTAATGACCAATTATATTATATACACTGAGCGCCATAAGTGAGTCAACACTTTTGTTCTTAAGTATAAAACAGTTTTGTTCTTAAGTATAAAAAAGTTCCTTTATCATGAATTGTTGTTTTTGTTTTAACATTTTATAAGTAATAAATAAACGTTTTTATTTTTGGAAATTTATTCGGCTATCCTCATTTACTTTTCTCGCTATCCTAAGAAAATGAATTATTTCAGTGGTGTTTACTCACTTTTGGCGCTCAGTGTATGTATACATAAGAGATTATGTTCCAGGTATTATGATGTTAACTCGATCAACTCTTTCCATGCTCGGTAAATTGTAACAAACTAGAGTTTCTACTCGAATCGAACCCAGAACTCTCATATTGTTCAAAGTCATGAATATATAGAAATATTATGGCATTTTCGTTGTATTTACGTGTAAGTGACTAGTTCATGCATTGAGAAGTATACGAACACGATTTCATTTATGACCAATAGAGAACATCCCATGTAAAGGGTCTGCCAAATAACTTTTGTTTTTGAAAATGCTTTAAAAACGAAACTACTGAATATTTTCTCAAATTTCTTTTTTTATTTGAAAGTACAATCCTTCCGGTTAATAATGGTAAATAATTTCATTCAAATGGCTGCCTCGGCTGGCCATGCAGTAGCCTACACGATCGATTCAATTTTTAAGCACATTATCGATTGTGTGCAGCTGTATTTCATCAATGGCTTCACGAATATTGTCCTTTAAAGCGTCAATTGTCTCTGGCTTGTCGGCGTAACACTTGTCTTTGACGGCACCCCACAACGGTGTCAAATCGCAGCTCCGAGGTGGCCAAACGACATCAGCTCTGCGGCTGATAATGCGATCTTCAAAAACAGGGCGCAAAACATCGCTGTGTGGCACGTAGCGTCGTCCTGTTGAAACCAAATGTTGCCAATATCCTCCTCTTCAATTTTTGTGAACAAAAATTCATTCAACATGGCCCGATAACGATCGCCATTGACTGTAACGGCCCTTTACATACATCCGCCAAACTGTCCATTGTTCTTATGTCGATCAAAAAGGACTACAATTGCAAAGCTAATGGAATTTACATGTTAATGATACGTATATACATACTGTGTAGTTTTCTTTGATAATGCTTACATCCTAGTGGAATATGTCCGCTTTTACAAAAATCGATAAAGTAATGCAAAAAAGTAGGCAACGAACTGCAATTACAAGCATGTTCCATGTAAGTAAAGAAACATTTTAAGTACAAGTCAGTGAACTTAATTTAACAAAAGAGAGAAACAAAAAACACATAATATTTGTAATAAATGGTATAAAATGCCACAAAAAGCAAACGGCAAAAATAAAATGAAAAAATAAAAAAAAAATTAAAAAACATTATTATAGTCAACTACCTAGACAAGAAAGTAAATAAATAAGAAGAAGAAGGGGGAGAAAAAAAAACTTAATAATACAGCATAAATGTGTACTCGTACTCGAGCCAATGTTTAAAAACTAGACCCAAAGAGGTCTTTAATTTTTTTTCTATTTTTTTTATTTTTTTTTTTATTTTTTGGTTTGTTTCTTTATTACTGCACATAACCTGGGGGCTGGACGCTAAAGCAACAAGCAACAGCAGCCAGAGTTGGTTGTTTTAGCTGGTTAACCGGCTTTTAAGCATTATTTCTTTTTAACAGATTTTTTTTTTATTCACCATTTTGATATGAACATGTCGTTTTGGCTTAAGCTTTAAGAAAAAAACAAAAAAAAAAAAAACAAAAAAATATTTATGAAATAAACCGAAATGGAAACTGGTAAATAATGTTGATTAAAATATTCACGTTTTCGCTATAAAAATAGCGAATATACAAACACTTTTGCTCACTTTAAAAACAGACTCACTTACTCACTCTCACTTGTTTTTTTGCTTAGAGTTTGAAAGTGCTAAAAAGCAAAAAAAAAGAAAAATAGTGAAAGTGATTGATTTTTCTCTATTTCTTCTGTCTTTCAATTTGTTATCACAGCTTTTTGGCAGAGACAAGCATAAACATTTTAATGTTAAATTGAATTGATTCAACCTTTTTATGCTAAATAAACCAGCAGAAAAATTTTATGCAAATTTTGTCTTTTTCTTTTTTATTTATTTTATTTCATTTTTTTATTTTTCCCCACAAATAAAATGTAAATAAATTGAGAAAATATAAAATAAATAAAAAAATAAAATACCAAAACCAATAAAGAAATATTTTGTCCACACAAATGAAGCCACGCAAGAACTCAACGCAGAATATTAATGTGAAATTATATTGAAGAAAAGGTCAACAATGAATGACAAAAACACCGCATTTTTTTAATTTAAATTTAAAGAAAAATTTAAAAAGAATTTTTTGACATAGTATAAGCATCCATCCAACCTTCCTTTTCTAGATTTATTATTTAAGCAGTATTCCATTGGAAACATAGGCTATTTACATAAATAGGACCTTGAGTTTTGTGTGAGTTTTTTAAAGATTTTTTGCCAGTTTCATTCTCCACCCACAAAATTATAAAATTCCATGGAAAAGTAGGTCTTTCTTTATGACTACGAAATTTAGAATATGGCTTGGAAAGATGTGAACACCTGGCAAGTTTTCACCAAAGCTATAAAGCTTAAAACTGGAACCCGCAAGGTAGTAGAATAACCCATATTTAGCGAATGCATATACACATATATAAAGGGTGCTTTTTATAGAGGTATAGAACTTTAAGTTGCAATAAAACAACGATGGATTATTCGATTGACATGAATTTTATTTATCCGAAAGATAATCTTGTGGCATTACATTTTAAATATGATTTCTGGCATATGACCGCCACGGCTGGCGCGGATGTAGTCCAATCTGGACGCCCAATTTTCGATGACTTTTTCCAACATTTGTGGCCGTATATCGGCAATAATACGGCGAATGTTGTCTTCCAAATGGTCAAGCGTTTGTGGCTTTACCGCATAGACCAATGACTTTACATAGCCCCACAGAAAGTAGTCTAGCGGTGTTAAATCACAAGATCTTGGAGGCCAATTCACAGGTCCAAAACGTGAAATTAGGCGGTCACCAAACGTGTCTTTCAATAAATCTATTGTGGCACGAGCTGTGTGACATGTTGCGACGTCTTGTTGAAACCACCTCTTCTGGACATCATGGTTATTCAATTCAGGAATGAAAAAGTTAGTAATCATGACTCTATACCGATCACCATTGACTGTAACGTTCTGGCCACCATCGTTTTTGAAAAAGTACGGACCAATGATTCCACCAGCCCATAAAGCGCACCAAACAGTCAGTTTTTCGGGATGTAACGGTGTTTCCACATACACTTGAGGATTACCTTCACTCCAAATGCGGCAGTTTTGTTTGTTGACGTAGCCATTCAACCAGAAGTGCGCTTCATCGCTACGTTTTCCGCACAGAACCATTATTTTCGAAATAAAATTGCACTATTTGCAAGCGTTGTTCAGGCGTGAGTCTATTCATGATGAATTGCCAAACCAAACTGAGAATAAATCACTTGACAGCTGTTAAATCGGTCGCCATCTTGAAAAGTAATGTCAACTTAAAGTTCTATACCTCTATAAAAAACACCCTTTACATACTTAATTGGTCATTACAAACCTTTAGTCAGATTACGACTTAGCTTCACTGATGTTGTCTGTGTTAATTTTATACATGAGTGGCGTGACCTATAAGAAATTCAAAGTGTACTCCGAACAATAGATTTTTGAAAAACTTTTCATGACAATTTTATTTACTCGCAGAGTTTTTTCCAGAAATCTTCTGAGAGGAAGTCGAAGAAGAAATATTTTTTCATATTTTCGTTTGATATCTGACCTGGGTTTTGTATCGTGGCCGCATGTCTCATAAGCCAACACACTACCTACTATACTAGGGCGACTTCATAAGCCCGTCCATAATCCTTAAAACTATAACCCGCAAGGCAAGTAGAATAACTCACACTTAGCGACGACTGACCATAAAAGCGAAACAGTAGAATTGAAATGAAAATGATGAATGAAATTTAGATCATGCCAGTGAGAGGAAACCTTTGCAGAGCTTGATTTCTTAGAATAAAGCAGTACCTTGCAGCATCCAAAGATTTTGAATGAACTGAGTCGATGAAATCCGTTCTATAACAAGTCGTATAGTACAGTAGGATCCCTGAGGATGCTCGATATAAATTGAGAGAAAAGCAAAAAGTTTCGATAAAAGTGTACTCTGCCGCAACCTTACTGTTAAAAGTTTTAGAAATACTTGTATCCACAAATCGCTCTCACCAACTCACCCGAAATACTTCCATTTTTCTGAGGGTAATCCCGATATACAGTCACACAGATAATTATACGTACCCCCCTAAAACTCATTTTTTTTAAATGATAATATATGGACAAGTCAACTGATTTTTGCGCCAAATTTTTTGCTTTCCGTCATAGCCGAACAAATTATATTTGTTCTCATCACTAAATATTACATTCGCCCAAAAATCAGTTGACTTGTCCATATATTATTGGGCGAATTCCAATCGTGGCTTTTTTTCTCGGCACTCGGCTGCGGAAACCGTTCTTTCTCAAAACACTTCGAACTGTTTCGGAATGCACAATAACACTGTGTGATCACTTTCCGAGGTATTTCGTATTTCTACGGCTGTAGTACTAGGATTTTTATCCACAATACCTTTTATATACCGGACTACCCTTGGAGAAATTTTATACGAAATATACGTCGTACGTATAATTTTCTGTGGTGCCATATTGGTTTTAAGCAAACTGTAGTCACAAATTCATAGATTTTGGGAATCTGTTTTCTTTATTTAAGTAAACGTGTCGTTACAGACTCTAATGTAAAGAAATTTTCGATTTGAAGTTCATTACTTAAAAAAAAAAATGATTTTTAGGGGGGGTACGTATAATTATCTGTGTGACTGTACATCAATAGAATCCTTGAGAAAGCTCGACATAAATTGAGATAAGTGGGTACCGGCACCGCTCTATGCTCTGCCAAAAGTTTTGGAAAAATCTGGCGTCATAACTTTGCCCTTTCACCAACTCATCGGATAAACTGGTTCCATCTTTCTGAGGTAACGCCGACATGTCGCCAGTAGAAGCTACTGTCTGTAGCTGATCTAAATGCTTTCCATAATTTTGGAATGTAAAGTTTAATCGGCAGTTTTCAGGGTTATTTGCCTCATTCCTTTTAGGGATTTGCATTGCATGAGCAACATTCCAGTAAGACAGAAAAATACCTGGACGGTATGAGACATTAAAAGGGCAGCTAAAAGGCGACGAAAGAAAGCTTTGGAAATAGAATAATACGGTGTTCAGATATGCAGCTTTATCGCAATAAACGCCATTATTAAGCTCAATATTTCATATAAAGTTTCAATTAATTATTGCGCAATAAATATGAAAATTGTTATAATATTGAGTAAAGCTTAAAATGCAGCATTGCCATAAGTGTGTTTAGTAGGCATATTACAATTAACCGAACACTTTCTGTTAATATTTGACAACTCAAATGTCAACAACGACAAACAAAACAAAATAAAGACAATGTTGTTGAAACAACCAGCTGTCAAATGAATATTGAATAAGCAGCTGATTTGCGTATATTATTATGCCTGAACACTTACAATATTGTACTCAATAAACCGAATATTGAATAAAAGTGCATATCTGAACATAGTATAAGAAGCGCAAGTGCAATGTTGTCCTCTTGTTTATTCCCTACCTAACTTTAATCAAGGCTGTCCTAGTCCCTTGAGCTTTCCAAGAGAAAATGAAAAATTCAAAACCATCTGCCTAAAGGAACTTAATAAGGTCGCACTCTACCACAAATCCATTCCACTTTATTCAATTTTAAATGAGTTTAAATCCAAACGCATATTTTTCAGAGTGTTTGCAGCTGTTGCTAAAAGTGAAATTTAGATTTTCAAAATCTCACTCTCTCTCTCTCTCTCTCTTTCTCTCTGTTAAACATGCTCCAATTTAAAGTTTTGTTGACTTTTTCCCTCGTTACCAGCGTGCAAAAATTAGGTTTTTTCTCTCTGCTCAGCAAATATTGTGAAAAACAAACAGCAGCAGCAGCAGCAAAATCTATTGAGATTTTAAAAGCATTTTTAAGCACAAAAACCATTAAATTTGTGGCAACAAAAAAAGAGAATAAAATACACAAACAAACGCACATTTTTCAATTGATTTCAAAGTGGTTGCGGATGTATTTGGTCAAAATCAAATGGCCGGCAGTGATTTAGAAAATAGAAAAAAAAAATAAAAAAATTTAAAAGAATGAAACACTTTTCGTTTTCATTTTGGTTTTTCGATAGCTGCGCGTACCAACTAGCCAAAATTAAAACTTTTTTTTGTGAAATTAAAAATGTGACTGGAATTAAAAACAGGTTAAAAACAAAAATACAACAAATTAATGTTTTTTTGTTTGTTTGGTTGACTAAAAGCAAATTAAAAAAAACTTTAAATAGTGTTGAGCTTATGGTGGAGAGCTTGGGAGCTAAGTAAGCTCCCTAAAGTAAGTTTTTCGTTGGAAATTTGAAATTCCATACACACAGTTAGTCTTCTGTTCGTATTATATTCGTACTTTAAAAAGGCGTTTTGTGTGTTTATTGTTCCTGGTGCTATTGTCGTTGTTGTAATGGGTCCGCCAAATAACTTTTTTTTTTTTGAAAATGCTTTAAAAAACTACTGAATATTTTCTCAAATTTCTTTTTTTATTTGAAAGTACAATCTTTCCGGTTAATAATGGAAAATAATTTCATTCAAATGTCTGCCTCGGCTAGCCATGCAGTAGCCTACACGATCGGTCCAATTTTTAAGCACATTATCGATTGTGTGCAGCTGTATTTCACCAATGGCTTCACGAATATTGTCCTTTAAAGCGTCAATTGTCTCTGGCTTGTCGGCGTAACACTTATCTTTGACGGCTCCCCACAAATAATAGTCCAACGGTGTCAAATCGCAGCTCCGAGGTGGCCAAACGACATCAGCTCTGCAGCTGATAATGCGATCTTCAAAAACAGGGCGCAAAACATCGAGTGTAGCTTCGGCTGTGTGGCACGTAGCGCCGTCCTGTTGAAACCAAATGTTGCCAAAACCCTTTTCTTAAATTTTTGTGAACAAAAATTCGTTCAACATGGCCCGATAACGATCGCCATTGACTGTAACGGCCACTTCTTGCTCATTTTCGAAGAAAAATGGCGCAATTATGCCTCTGGACTAAAATCCGCACCAAACAGTGACTCGTTTTGGGTGCGTCGACTTTTCAATGTATGCGTGCGGGTTTTCTGTGCCCCAAATGCGACAATTTTGCTTGTTTACATATCCGCCAATATCAAAATGAACTTCATCTGAAAAGATGATTTTTTTGCCAAAATCGGCATCTTCTGGTTTAGGCTACTGCACGGCCAGCCGAGTCAGCCATTTGAATGAAATTATTTTCCATTATTAACCGGAAGGATTGTACTTTCAAATAAAAAAAGAAATTTTGAGAAAATATTCAGTAGTTTTTTTAAAGCATCTTAAAAAAGAAAAGTTATTTGGCGGACCCTTTATTATTACTGGCAGCAATTTTAATTACAAATTTCTATTTGCGATATGCGAAAACGTGAAAAGAAACAGGAATAAAAAGAATTATTTTTCTAACCCCCCCGGCTTTATCATGTACTAGAGAATGGTTTTCAAACAAAAAAAAAAGAAAAGAAATTAAAAATCGTTTGTAAAACGAATTGCATAATTTCAATGCATACAACCGTTTGGCAATTTAATTAAAAGATAACAAGGATTTCAAATAAAAAAGAAACTGAAAAATCAGTAATAATAACCAAAAGTTTCTTGTATGATTAAAGGCACTTTTGCCAACGCTTTTTAAATTTTCGAGGTTCTTCTGCAGAGTGGCTCTATACTCAAGAGTGGTGAACATTAGCAATGGGTCTATACTGTCCACATAACGTTGAGCCATACTGCAATGAGTTTGTTTGTTGTCACATACGAACGCAATTTACGGTAATTTTTTACCCGTCTTGTCAGAACTTTCGATGCAAAGTTCCACCGCATTGCCGGCGAATATCTGAGGATAGGTTAGGTTAGGTTAGAGGACGTGTACTTGTCAATTAAGACAAGTACAGTACCCGGAGGTCGAATTGACCCATTGTACAACGTCCTAGTTTCTCACACTACTTATGTTGTGTGTGATAATTTTATAGATGAGTGTTGGGCCCTACAGTTTAAAGTTGTCTCCGAACGACAGATTTTTTTTTGAGAAACTTTTCATGGCAATTTTTTGTTTACTCTCAGAGTTTTTGCCAGAAATCTGCTGAGAGCAAGTCGCCGAAGAAATACTTTTTGTATTTTGCCTTGATGTCTGACCTGGGGCTCGAACCCTGGCTTTTGCGTCTAATAAGCCAACACACTACCTACTAGACAACGGCGACTTCTGAGGATTACTTCCTTTCAAACTATCGTGGAAGTGTATTATAATGGAGAGGATAAAGCGATTCGGATTCTTACACTTGCCATAACATACCGAGCCGTAGGGCGGGCTTTACGGTGGCCAGTGCAATTACTGACTGATAACACAGGCAGTAAGTTATCCTGATCACCAAAGCACTATGTTCCACTGCAACTAAGGCATTATTTGCTATACTCAATTGGCTACCATCTGCTCTTTCAAGTTCAGAGGGCCGATCTGGTGAGGCAATGTATTTAACGCCTGGTACAGTCTGAAATAAGGACATTTTGTAATACTGGGAAACCTTAAATACATTTTGGTTGACTATATAGTTTCTTAAGTTTTTGGATATGATATATGATATTGCATTCTAACTAGAGATTTCGATTTTCTCGATAAGGGCCCTTCAGCTATATACCGATAGCTCCAAAAGGCTGGACAGAGTAGGGTGTGGGATATATGTGACTTTCTCCGAAAACTTCTTAATTTACTCGTATAGCTGGCCTGCAACTTGACGTTCGTCCTCATCCATTAATGTCCGGATTTCTCAGAGAAATTTTGAATTATTCAGAAGTAACTCTTGTATAGATTCCAGAACGTATGGACATTATCGGAAATTGCTTTACTAAATTGAGTATTTTCTGTGGATGTTTTATAGGGAGGCATAATTTCGTGTGCAGCAGAAAAACGGTAGTCTTCTTTTCTTAAATTGCATATCCATCACTCACGCTATTACAGCTCTTACAAGGGTTTCCAATAAACTTGTATGAATTTTGCATTCTCTCCAACCGATTCTGCAGAATCTTGGAATCTGAAGAGAAAGAAAGGACTATTAAAGGGTGTTTTTTTTATAGAGGTATAGAACTTTAAGTTGCAATAAAACAACGATGGATTATTCGATTGACATGAATTTTATTTATCCGCAAGATAATCTTGTGGCATTACATTTTAAATATGATTTCTGGCATGTGACCGCGACGGCTGGCGCGGATGTAGTCCAATCTGGACGTCCAATTTTCGATGACTTTTTCCAACATTTGTGGTCGTATATCGGCAATAATACGGCGAACATTTTTACATAGCCCCACAGAAAGTAGTCTAGCGGTGTCAAATCACAAGATCTTGGAGGCCAATTCACAGGTCCAAAACGTGAAATTAGGCGGTCACCAAACATGTCTTTCAATAAATCTATTGTGGCACGAGCTGTGTGACATGTTGCGCCGTCTTGTTGAAACCACATCTCCTGGACATCATGGTTATTCAATTCAGGAATGAAAAAGTTAGTAATCATGGCTCTATACCGATCACCATTGACTGTAATGTTCTGGCCACCATCGTTTTTGAAAAAGTACGGACCAATGATTCCACCAGCCCATAAAGCGCACCAAACAGTCAGTTTTTCTGGATGTAACGGTGTTTCCACATACACTTGAGGATTACCTTCACCCCAAATGCGGCAGTTTTGTTTGTTGACGTAGCCATTGAACCAGAAGTGCGCTTCATCGCTAAACAAAATTCGCTTATGAAAATCGGGAACACCGGTAATCTCGTTTTGGGCCCATTCGACGAATCTACGCCTTACTTGATGATCGTTTGGCTTCAATTCTTGCACGAGTTGGATTTTGTAAGCACGCAAACTAAGATCCTTCCGCAAAATCTTCCATAAAGTGGATGGACACAGATCCAATTCCTGTGCTCGATGGCGGATGGACTCATTCGGGTCTTCCTCAATGCTACGCTCTACAGCAGCAATAGCTTCTTCTGTACGCACCGTACAGCGTCTCTGGGGATGCGAGTTATCAATAAGAGTAAACGTGGTGCGAAAACGTTCCATGGTTAATCGAATTAACTGCTCTGATGGACGATTTTGTCGACGATAACATGGACGTAGTGCGCGATACGTTTTCCGCACAGAACCATTATTTTCGAAATAAAATTTCACTATTTGCAAGCGTTGTTCAGGCGTGAGTCTATTCATGATGAATTGCCAAACCAAACTGAGAATAAATCACTTGACAGCTGTTAAATCGGTCGCCATCTTGAAAAGTAATGCCAACTTAAAGTTCTATACCTCTATAAAAAACACCCGTTTTTCTTAGAAAATTAATCACTATTTTAAAATCACAAAAATTATATATTTAGTCGTGTTTAATAAGCATGACAGTCACAAGTAATAGAAAATTTTATTTAACGGATCTTTGTGGCAATCTAAAAAATTGGAAAACCCTAATGATGTATTTGAATGGCCTTTTTTTTGTGAAGAAATTTAAAATTTAATTTTTTTTTGTCACTTTTTTTCTGTAATTTTAAAAATAAATTGTATTTTATCTATAATTTAAACACATTCTATCCATAATTATGAAAGATTATTTGTAATTATAATTAAAATTAAATGTTGCTAAAAATAATCTTTTAATTCTTAAAAAAAACTTGTTAGTTTTTAAGCACGTTTTTTATATGCTATTGACTGTGGTGGTTATTTCTTGCAATTACCGATGATATGCCTCTCAACCCCCCTGGTTATTTTATTAACGACTTCTATAAGTACTTTAGTGATATTTTTTCTAGCAATTGTTAGAGCTTCTTTAAAGATTATTTTCTTATTATTAAACATACAAGCAAGTTTGTACATACACACGTCCATCACTTGTTGTTTTAAGCCATGACCTTAAATAGATGAACAGATAATGCGCTTACGTGCGCATACATGCTGCCTTCCCAACTGCTAATGGTGGTTGGATGGATTGTAAAAGTTGGTCACATTGAATTTGAAAAGATTTTTATTTTATTCGACATTAATTGCTTACAGAATTTGGAGATTTGTACGATGACATTTGACATGTATAAGCATCGTTGATAGTTGGCTATTGCTGTCATTTATTATGACACAAAATGCCTAAATCAATACAATAAATGTTGTGTTTAAACAAGACTGTGTGTGTCTCAAATTAGGGATTAAAATTTTGTTTAAGGTTCAAGTAGGTTTGTGCACGTTTGATTAATTAAAATGTTTTTGAAAGTAGCTGCACTTTGATTTTAATGACACCTCGCAGTCAACTATGCTACTCTATGCTTAATGTTACTAGAGTGGTTTGTAGACTCATTCATGGTGCATCTTCTCAAATCTGGTGGTAGTCTGTCCTCAAGCTAACTAACGCAGCTTGTTCAAATTTTGTCAGGAGTCAACGGGAGACTGGTGCCTGTTTACAGAAGAAGTGCTGCTCTTGTAGGTCAGAGGCTTTTTCAGTTTAGAGTAAGTCTTTTTAAACCTACAGTGGCGAGCAAAAATGATGCATGTTTTTAATTTTCGCGTTTATTATCTAGTAAAATTTTAATAGTGTGGAGTATGATTATTCTTGCTGCGGTTTTTTCTTCTAATTTTCATTACTTTAGTGTATTCAAAATAAAAATTCAAAAAATTTTTCAAAAATAATTTAATTTAAATAAACGTGTTTAATGTCAATTCTTCCACTTTTGCACGTTTTGCTAAATTTTGCGTAAAAGCAAAAAACAATACAAATTCTTTCATTTTCCATTCTATGCATCATTTTAATAATTAGAAGCTGTCAGTAGTGATTTGAACATAATTATCGTCGCTATTAAGAATTGGTCTTATAATATTAATAAAATGAAAAAAATAAGTTTTGAAGTTGAAAATAAATTGTGTTTCTAACAAAAAAAAAAAAGGATGTGTCTGCAATAAAAATAGCAAAAGCGCTACAAATATTACACTATGTGGTCTTAAGTGTTCGAAAACGACGAAATGTTGTTCAGTCAGTTTCTACAACTAGAGGTCGACCAAGATTGCTCGCCGATGGCGATGTTCGACTTACGGAACGTCTTTTGAAAAATAGGACACAAAAACACCAAAGCTAACTGCAAAGACCATAAATAAAAATGTCAACGAGTGGACAGCCCGAACAGCACTTCGCAGAATCGGGTTGGTAGCCGCCATTAAGCAAAAGAACCGGCTCTATCGCATAAAAACGTCAAGGCTCGTTTAGAATGCTGCAAAACTTATGGTAAATGGATAGTTGACGAATAGAAACACGTGATCTGGTTGCATGAAACAAAAATTAAGCGATTTCAATCAGATGGAAAAGAGTATTATTGGCACCGGCCGCATGAAAAACATCAAAGGCATCAGGCATCAAACAGAAAATCAATCATGGAGGTGGAAATTTGATGGTTTGGGAACGTTTTACTTGGTGGACTGTTGGTCCGTTGGTGAAAATAGAGGGTATAATGAGAAAGGATAATTATCTCAGTATCCTTGCCAGAATTCATTAAAGAAAGTGCGTGCCCTGAAGCAGAACTGTTTTTCCAGCAGTATGGCGATCCGAAACACCGCCAAAATTGTTCAAAATTGGATGTCCTATCAACATTTTCAATTGATTAAATGGCCACCACAAAGCCCAGATTTAAATCCAATAGAAAATTATTGGGCAATTATTAAGAGAATACTGACAGCGTATGAAAGAGCTTCAACCAATTTAGACGAACTTTTGACTAGGATACAGGATGTATGGAGAAAAACACCAAAAAAAAAACCATAGAAAATTTAGTGGAAAGTATACCCAAGCGCATTAAATGCGCAAAAAAATGAAGGACTATGGACAAAATATTAAAAATTAATAAATATTTAAAAGTTTCGAATACGTGCAAAAGTGGAATAATCGAATTGTTTAAGTTTTTAGCAAATAAATGAAGTGCATTTAATTTTTTTTATATTTATTTTTATATCTTCAAAAACTATATCAAAAAATGTAATATACACCTGAAGCTTTATTTAATTTGCTTATTTCTTTATGTGGCAGGATGCATCCATTTTTGCTCGCCACTGTACCTTCTAATTACCGTTCACCATCCAGTCACATTTGATTGAAATTTGAAAGTTCCTTTACTGAAGTTGCCAATTCCTAAAGGCTTATTTTTCTAATTGTTTTTTTTACACAATTTTTCTTTGAGTTTAAAAAACTTTATGAACCCGGATTGTAGTATTTTTTTTTCTGTTTTCAATAATTAAAATAAAAATATTTTATTGCATGTAGTTTTCATTTCATTTCATTTCATTTGTTTTTTCTTCATTCAATTTCTTCATTCATTTTACTTTAACTTGCGTAAAGAAAAACTTCTCCTTCTTTTGTTTTTTTGCTTCCACTTATTTTTTTTTTTGGGTCAATATGTGAAATGTAATGCGATATCTCGTACGAAACGAAGCGAACAACGTATTGTTTTTTAACGCCATCTCATATTGTCTTTATTGGCGCATAAGTTTGTCTTCATCTTTTTGCTGCTAAACTTGGCTACGACAACGTTGGTGATAAAATGTTGAAAATGAAAAAAGAGTGTGTCTCTCAGATGACTTGTTTTGTATTTATTTTAGTTGTAGTTTTTCTATTTTGTAAGCAGTAAGTGAAGTGAAATATGATGGCGTACGTACCTTTCTATTTTTAAATGCATCATAAAGGAAAAAAAAGAAAACTACAACAATTTTCCAACAACAACAACGTAAACTATATTAAAAAAAAAAAAAATTACTCATACTTTCTTTTTAAATACTCTCTCGTGCTCAAAGTCCAAAAACAAAATCGAAAAAAAAAACATATAAAAATGGTAAGACAATAGCAAAAACAAAAGAAAAAAAAAAAAGAAATGAGAAAGGAAAAATCTACAGATTATTATAAGACTGTATTACACTGCAATACAAAAGTCGACAATAAAATAAAATTGCAACTCTGTGTGGGATATTATGGCTACATTTGTAATGCTAGTCTATTATGGAACTGAGCAATTTCAAAGCTGAATATCTCTTTGATATCAAGTTAATGCTGTATATGGTAGAATAAATTGGATATTATCAGGAGAGACCGACCTTTCACTGTGGATACTTGAGAATATTACGAAATCACTTTAAATTTGGAAAATACTATATGGAAAGTTTACTGCAATCGGCGTATACTGCAGACATCCCTTCTGCTATGGCTTCGTTCTATCCAGACCGCTCTGCTTGGAATTCCCTGTACTACAGACTATGATATTAAAAAATTGCTGGATCCATTGCTCGTTTCTTGACCATTTAGATATAAAATTTCATTTATATTTAATATATAGTATAGTAACAGACCAAAGTTCATATACAAACAATGTAGCATACAGCCTTCCTTCTCGTTTAGATCTTTAACACTTGCTCTTTGACGGGTTCTTTTCTTAACGGAAGGGATATGATGGAAATCTATCTATACGAGAGACTGTGAAACAAAGACTGAATGCAGTTTTTACATCTAGGTAATGTATGTAAAGGATGTTTTTTATAGAGGTATAGAACTTTAAGTTGCAATAAAACAACGATGGATTATTCGATTGACATGAATTTTATTTATCCGAAAGATAATCTTGTGGCATTACATTTTAAATATGATTTCTGGCATATGACCGCCACGGCTGGCGCGGATGTAGTCCAATCTGGACGTCCAATTTTCGATGACTTTTTCCAACATTTGTGGCCGTATATCGGCAATAATACGGCGAATGTTGTCTTCCAAATGGTCAAGCGTTTGTAGCTTTACCGCATAGACCAATGACTTTACATAGCTCCACAGAAAGTAGTCTAGCGGTGTTAAATCACAAGATCTTGGAGGCCAATTCACAGGTCCAAAACGTGAAATTAGGCAGTCACCAAACGTGTCTTTCAATAAATCTATTGTGGCACGAGCTGTGTGACATGTTGCACCGTCTTGTTGAAACCACTTCTCCTGGACATCATGGTTATTCAATTCAGGAATGAAAAAGTTAGTAATCATGGCTCTATACCGATCCAATTCCTGTGCTCGATGGTGGATGGACTCATTCGGGTCTTCCTCAATGCTACGCTCTACAGCAGCAATAGCTTCTTCTGTACGCACCGTACAGCGTCTCTGGGGATGCGAGTTATCAATAAGAGTAAACGTGGTGCGAAAACGTTCCATGGTTAATCGAATTAACTGCTCTGATGGACGATTTTGTCGACGATAAAATGGACGTAGTGCGCGATACGTTTTCCGCACAGAACCAATATTTTCGAAATAAAATTGCACTATTTGCAAGCGTTGTTCAGGCGTGAGTCTATTCATGATGAATTGCCAAACCAAACTGAGAATAAATCACTTGACAGCTGTTAAATCGGTCGCCATCTTGAAAAGTAATGCCAACTTAAAGTTCTATACCTCTATAAAAAACACCCTTTAGATTTCCTCAGGTCTGAGGTCTAAGCAGTATGTTTATAATTTCCAGTGTTGAATGGTTGAAAATTATAGACCGGTATTCGCTATACATTTATACGGGTCTTGACCTATGAGAGGAGTTAATGTAGGGTAGGATATGTCTTTGCGACTACACCCGTTCCTAGTATAATATCTATCTAGTCAGGGAGTGTCTGTCTTGTCTTCAAGCAGAATGTGAAATATTTCAGAAGCGCGCTTCTTAAATTGTGATCAACACTAAGCGGACATTTTCCTGTGTTTTGGAAGAACTCGTATATTATACCACTTTTTGAATCTGGCAATCTGATGTTACAAATTATAGGGGCATTGCAAAACTGAGTGCTATTCCAAAAATGTTCGAGAAACTGATTGCCGATTTTTTGGTTCATCACACTTCATCGTTATTATCACCTTATCAACATGGTTTCCGAAAGGGCTGTTCAACAACAACTAACGTGCTTCAGTTAATATCCATGATAAATGCGGCCTTTTCTCAACGCAAATCCGTAATTTTTACGGATTTTAAAGTGAGTTTACGGCGATAAAGTGAATCACAAGTTCCTGTTAACTAAATTGGTTTTAATGAGCGTAAATTATAGGAGTTTAAGATGGCTTGAGTCGTATTTGACTGGTAGAAAGCAGACTGTATATGTGAACAATAGCTTATCTAAGTATATTTATGTGCCATCTGGTGTTCCTCTGGGCAGCCATCTTGGTCCACTTCTTTTTTCGCTGTTTATAAACGATCTTCCCAACATGATTAATTTTGCCAATGTCTTGATGTATGCTGACGATGTAAAAGTTTTTCTCTCCTTTGATAATTTCATCGAGCATATTTATCTTCAAAGTGATCTCAATAATTTCTTTTTATGGTGCGAGTACAACATGATGGAGCTGAATATTAAAAAATGCAAATGTATGCGGTTCTCAAGAAATAATTTTATGGCAGTTAATTACTTGCTTGCAGGTCATCAACTGGAAATAGTGGACTCTTTTATTGATCTTGGGATCCTATTGGACACAAAATTAAACTTTAATGATCATATCACTTTGACTGTAAATAAGGCAAGAAGCACTCTTGGCTTCATAAAACGCTGGGCAAAGGAATTTACTGATCCATTTATTACTAAACAGTTATACGTATCGCTTGTCAGACCAATTTTGGAGTATGGATCCATCGTATGGGATCCTCACTATAATGTTTACAGCGAACACATCGAATCTGTTCAGAAACAATTTCTACTCTTCTGCTTGCGTGGCCTAGGATGGAATTACTCGGATATGCCTTCATATACTAGCAGACTACATACATACATACATAATTGGCCATTACAACCCTTCAGTCAGGATTACGGCCTAGCTTCTCACACCACTCATGTTGTGTGCGTTAATTTTATACGTGAGTGGCGGGACCTACAATTTAACGTCGACTCCGAACGACAGAATTTTGAGAAACTTTTCATGGCAGGTTTATTTTACTCTCAGAGTTTTTGCCAGAAATCTGCTGAGAGGAAATCGCCGAAGAAATATTTTTTTTCATATTTCATTTTTGATGTCTGACCTGGGATACGAACCCGGGCTTTACGAATAGTAAGGCAACACACTACCTACTACACCACGGCGACTTCAATTATACTAGCAGACTGGCTTTAATAAAACTGCCTACCCTTAAGAGTCGTCGAACAATGTTAAATGTATCCTCTTCATGATTAACCTGATCAATGGTAATATTTGCTGTGAATTTCTGTTAAGATCTGTTAAATTCAATGTTCCTCGTCGTAACTTCCGCTGTTATAATCCTATTTATATTCAATTCTGCAGAACTAATTATGCTGTTGATGATGCGTTAACTAGAATTTGCCGTCAATTTAATTATTTGTCAGACTTTGTTGATTTTTCTTTAAATTCTTGCATTATAAAACGGAACATTATTATTTTTCTCAATTCGTAACTTTTCATATTTTTATTGTAACTATTACTTATATTTTTGAAGAAATTGCTTGTAATCCTATTTAATTTTTGTTTTCGTTTTGTGTTATTAGTGAGTAAGGAATTTGTCCATTGACTTAAGTAAATATCCCTCACTAATACTGTCTATTGTGCTGAAATGTCGGAATACTCACCGTAGTCTAGTAGGTAATGTGTTGGCTTATTAGATGAGAGTCCGTGGCTCAATTTTCTTTTGGCGACTTCCGCTCAACAGTAAACTAAAAATTGCCTTGAAAGGTTTCTCAAATCTATCGTTCGGAGTCGACATTAAACTGTAGGTCTCGCCACTTATGGATAAAATTAAAACACACAACACGAGGGAAGTGATAGGTTAGGTTGTAGCCTCGACTAAAGGATTGTAATGGCCAATTACATCATAAAGCAATTTATCTATATGTGCAGATTCCATTATCTATGCATTCCGTTGGTCTACAGTATCTTCTTTTTTAGTCGGTTTGATGTCTAAAGTATCCATCACCAATCATTGATGTCTAAAGCATGAAATGTGATGTGATAATCTAGGTTGTAGTCCAGACTAAAAGCCTGTAATGGCCAATAACATCACAAAAAGATCTATCTATCTGTGCAGATTCCATTAGTCATGCATTCCGTTGGCCTACACCATTTTCTTTTGGCGGTTTAATGTTTAAAGCATCCATCACCATCCATTGATGTCTAAAGCATAAAATGTGATGTGATAATATTGGTTGTAGTCCAGACTAAAAGCCTATAATGGCCAATAACATCACAAAACGATCTATCTATCTGTGCAGATTCCATTGTCTATACATTCCGTTAGCCTACAGCATTTTCTTTTTTGGTCGGTTTGATGTCTAAAGTATCCATCACAATCAATTGATGTCTAAAGCATGAAATGCCATGAATTAAATGTAGGTATGGACAGTGTCCTATTTCGAGATTCAGTTTTCATAAAATTCTAATATTAAGGATATCGATCTAAACAATGTAATCGGGTAAAACTATGGGTATTTCCATTTCCCAAATGGCCTTGTAAATATTTTGTGTAGCTTCAAAAATAATTACTCCTCTCTTTTCTCTTTCTAAAGCAACTTCCAATGAATATCTTAACCTCACTTTTTTTTTACTATTTTTCTACATCATTTCGAAATTGTTTTCTGGTTCGTAATTTCTTCTTCTTTCAATAGGGTATCAGTTGAAGGCCTTTTGTGTAGTTTAGTATTGATAGAAGTAATAGTTGGAGTTTAGGTGTTTGAAAACTTTTGTATTGAACTGTATAAATTACTTAAATACTATTATTGTTTGTTTTTAATAAGTGTTGGGTACACATTTTTTTTCTACCTCTTCTTGTATCAACCATATCGTCTTCATTTCTTACGCTTGTTACAGTAATTGGAGAGTGAAGGAATGGAATGGAATCAGTTGGTGGCGGTACGTGTATGTTTGCACAGTAAGAGCAGCTGCAGTAGTTGTTGCTGTTGCTGTTGCAGTTGTAACACACAATGTGTGTTGTTTACACTCTATTAACACTCTTGATGATGATTATGTTTCCAAGTAATATTTGTAATGGGTTTCAAATTCCGGAAATATTTTTTTTAATTCCAATTTTTTCTTTTTTCTTCACTCGGTTCAATACATGGGGGTATCCAAAGGAAAAACTAAAGTTTTTTTTTCTATATTTTTTGAAATAATTTTTAATTTCATTTACTTACACGTAACTGTCATAAAATGTAACATTTTTCCTGTTAAAAAGTCTAAAAAAAAGAAAAAAAATTGGACCTGTTAAGCCTGTAAAATAAAGAAAAAACAAAAATCTAAAATGGGCTCTTAGACTAGAAACATTATGTTGATTGTAAATGTTGCTTGTGGTTTTATTTTATTTTTTTTTTCTAAAGGGTGTTTTTTATAGAGGTATAGAACTTTAAGTTGCAATAAAACAACGATGGATTATTCGATTGACATGAATTTTATTTATCCGAAAGATAATCTTGTGGCATTAGATTTTAAATATGATTTCTGGCATATGACCGCCACGGCTGGCACGGATGTAGTCCAATCTGGACGTCCAATTTTCGATGACTTTTTCCAACATTTGTGGCCGTATATCGGCAATAATACGGCGAATGTTGTCTTCCAAATGGTCAAGCGTTTGCGGCTTTACCGCATAGACCAATGACTTTACATAGCCCCACAGAAAGTAGTCTAGCGGTGTTAAATCACAAGATCTTGGAGGCCAATTCACAGGTCCAAAACGTGAAATTAGGCGGTCACCAAACGTGTCTTTCAATAAATCTATTGTGGCACGAGCTGTATGACATGTTGCGCCGTCTTGTTGAAACCACATCTCCTGGACATCATGGTTATTCAATTCAGGAATGAAAAAGTTAGTAATCATGGCTCTATACCGATCACCATTGACTGTAACTTTCTGGCCACCATCGTTTTTGAAAAAGTACGGACCAGTGATTCCACAAACCCATAAAGCGCACCAAACAGTCAGTTTTTCTGGATGTAACGGTATTTCCACATACACTTGAGGATTACCTTCACTCCAAATGCGGCAGTTTTGTTTGTTGACGTTGCCATTCAACCAGAAGTGCGCTTCATCGCTAAACAAAATTCGCTTATGAAAATCGGGAACAACGGTAATCTCGTTTTGGGCCCATTCGAAGAATCTACGCCTTACTTGATGATCGCTTGGCTTCAATTTTTGCACGAGTTGGATTTTGTAAGCACGCAAACCAAGATCCTTCCGCAAAATCTTCCATAAAGTGGATGGACACAGATCCAATTCCTGTGCTCGATGGCGGATGGACTCATTCGGGTCTTCCTCAATGCTACGCTCTACAGCAGCAATAGCTTCTTCTGTACGCACCGTACAGCGTCTCTGGGGATGCGAGTTTTCAATAAGAGTAAACATGGTGCGAAAACGTTCCATGGTTAATCGAATTAACTGCTCTAATGGACAATTTTGTCGACGATAAAATGGACGTAGTGCGCGATACGTTTTCCGCACAGAACCATTATTTTCGAAATAAAATTGCACTATTTGCAAGCGTTGTTCAGGCGTGAGTCTATTTATGATGAAATAAATCACTTGATAGCTGTTAAATCGGTCGCCATCTTGAAAAGTAATGCCAACTTAAAGTTCTATACCTCTATAAAAAACACCCTTTACAAAATATTCCATTAAGTTTTTGTGGTTCTTGTTAAAGCTCTTGTTTTTATTCTGGCATTATTTTTTTTATTATTTTTTTTTGTTTGTAGCCAAAGAGTTCATTGTTCATATTATTTCTACTTTTATTTCTATTTCTATTCCTATAGTTATTATTAACCATTATCCATTACCCAACTGTCTCTGAATCGGGTCAATGAGCATTTCGTAAACGTTAATTTTTAAATGGCGTTGTTAAGTTGCGTTACTGCTAACGTTCTATTTTAATACTTTTCTTCTCTTCTCTTCTCTTTTCTTCTCTTCTCTTCTCTTCTATTTTTTTTTTACCTCAACATTTTAATAATAGTTATTGCGGTAACTGGTGTTTTAAACAAAAAAAACCGTCAAACAATGTTTTCAAAAAAATATTACAACAGCGTTGCAAATTTTATAATCACTTTATATTAGACGCCTACTGTTAGTTATAGCTTAACGTGGATATTAAATTTGATTTTATGGTTAATGACAGTACGGTACACTACTCTATGCTAACACACCAAAGTTCATATTTCAATAATGTGGCATACAGCCTTTCGGCTTGTTTAGATCTTTGACACTTCCTCTTTGACGGGTTCTTTCCTTAACAGAAGGGATAAAATGGAAATCAATTTGTACGAGTAATTGTAAATGAAAGACTAAAGTCAGTTTTTACATCTAGGGAATGTATGTAGGATTAGCCAAAGGATTTGATATTTATAGGGTTAGTAACTGGCTAAGATATTGGCAAGCATATGGGAAAGAGTCTACATAATAATAGATTAGACGCCGTGCCTATCTAAATGATGTGGTAATCATGCAGGCAATAAGTCACTAATAGGCTGGCCAAGTCAGATATTACCAGGGTAAAAAATCATTTTATTTTCCAACATTATCTCCTTTAAGTTCTATACACTCCTATCTCCTAGACGTCAAAATTTAAATGAGTTAATCGTAGCAGTTATCCTTGAGGTTTGAAAGCAAAAAACAGTCACTTGAGGCTATATTCGGGGAATAAGAGGGATGCGGAAGCTTTTCAAATATTCTTGCTATTTTTGTCCTCTCTTTTGATTTTGAAAGTAGGCAACAGAAGGAACGAGAGAAGTAAAGCATAAAAGATGTTATATTCCCTCTTCAAAACCTACACGGCTATCATGTGTTTAGCCCTTTGCCCGAACTAATAGTACCCGTAGTCTAGTAGTTAGTGTGTTGGCTTATTAGACGTAAAGCCAGGGTTCGAGCCAAAGGCCAGACATCAAAACAAACTACAAAAAGTATTTCTTTGGCGACTTCCTCTCAGCAGATTTCTGGCAAAAACTCTGAGAGTAAATAAAAATTGCCATGGAAAGTTTCTTAAAAATCTGTCGTTCGGAGTCGACTTTAAATTGTAGGTCCCCTGCCTCTCATGTATAAAATTAACGCACACAACATAAGTAGTGTGAGAAACTAGGACGTTGTACAATGGGTCAATTCGACCTCCGGGTACTGTACTTGTCTTAATTGGCAAGTACACGTCCTCTAACCTAACCTAACCTAACCTAACCTAACCTATGATATTTATAATACCATTAATTGGCTAAAGTATTGCCGAGTATACGGATTCTCACATATTTAAATTCAGGCAGCTATTTAAACCATAGATGAGTCTACAAGACATCCATTCTGATTAAGTTATGTGCGTTTTTAAATGACATGACGAGTTATTCATTGGTTATCTTTCTTCGGGACATGGTTATAAAGGCAAGCTAACGATAGCATATCTGAGGTAAATCAGTCAACCGTAAACTCTAATTATATACGAGATATCCCATTCCACTTACATATAATTAAGCTTATTTGGCCGTTACGCACGTACTTTATTAGAGAAAATCAGATATTCGTGAGAATCGTACATCTGGGCTGACTTCCAAAATGTATCAATACAAAGTTTGTCTACAGTTCTACTACGGTATATAAATTTTGTACATATACAAAGTTACCAAACAATGCATCAACTATAAATCCGACGCCTGATTGATTTTTGACTACGTTAAAAATACACATTGACGACGTTTTGAAATAGAATACACTGTAAACATTTTGTACAGCGGCTTTATGAAACACTATACTTTGTTCAAACACAAAGCACCTAACATTTTGGAAGTCAGCCCTGCTGTAATCCATTGATGCGCCCTTTATAACTCTTAATGAGTTTCCTCTCTAGAAGAGAACGCATACGGATCGTTGATTTGCTTACGGTGGTTAACAAATACTCTGCTCCTGGAGAAATGCCAACATATTTCGTATGTCAACTGTTCGAAAATTGTTAAGGTGAAATCAGCGAGGAAGAGGCAGATGTATTGGTGCACTTCCGAAAACGTGTGAAAGGTCGATTGTTATGGGGATGCAAGCAGCAAATTACTGACGCAAACGCGTTAGCAAAACATCACATTATGGAGTTCTTTATAGGGAGATTGCTGAGACTCCATGCTTCACTGGAAGTCAAGTATAACAGAGGAATGTTAAAGTGAATGAAATTCTTTGCTTCCAAGTGGCGATGTCAGAACTTTTTATCCTCATCCTATTTACCGTACATAAAAGAGCCCTTAAACAGACGGCATGAGTATGCCAAAGCTCTCCACAACCACGTCTTCACTACTCCCAAGGCTTTCGCATTCTAACACGATTCTCTAAACTGTATTGGGGTTAATTTTAACGAACAAAGGAAGGAGATGATGCTTTAGACAATGTGCAGTAGCATAAAAGATGACACATTTACTCGTTAAAGTCCTGGCTTTTTCTGGAAGTAACAGAGGTCTACCCTTGTATAGAGGAGTACTTCGTAGAATCTAACTGCCAATTTCGGAAGAAAATCCAAGGAATTTTAGAATTTTGTCCAAAAAAACTTATAAAACCCCGTATTGTCTTGGATAACAAAATAATACCACACACAGTGCAAACTATGTAAGTGTGTTTAAGGTATGGACAGTAGGTTCTCAGGGTATCTCAAAGAGCTTTAGGGCTTAACTGTGGATTTCAGGAGAAAATCCAAGGAATTCCAGAATTTCGTCCAAAAAAACTTATAAAACCCCGTACTGTCTTGGATAACAAAATAATACCATACACAGGGTACCTTGCAAACTAAGTGTGTTTAAGGTATGGAGAGTAGGTTCTCAGGGTATCACAATAAGCTTTAGGGCCCCTACTAATGAAATTGCTAAAGATTGCGAGTGATCTATACAACCTAACCTAATCTAAAGCACGAACAAATTTGTCACTTTTGGTACCTCGTTCCTATCCTACCATTCGGCCGTCTTTTAACATTGTTTTTACTCCCCGAAATCTTTTTTGTACCTCCATACTAATGAACGGTTACAATCTCTAATTTCAATCATATCTAATTTCCGTTTCCTGTCGTCTATTGCTAACATTGTTGTCTTGAGTGTCTTGAGTGTATTTGCTTGCAATAATACGAATACGAATACGTTGCTATTTTGTTTTCTTTGTTTATAGTTTTCCTAGAATATGTTTGTCTAATAATTTTAATGGATTTCTGATTGAAATTATTGTCATTTATTCAATATACTACTACACTTCATATTATTACTGTAAAGGATGATGATGATGATGGGTGGGATTTATTTGTGTTGTCAGCACCAAGCAACCAACCAACCAGGCAGCCAGTATTATTAAAATGAATGAATGACACTTCTTTAGAATAATATTTATTTAGTAACGTTGTTCCTTCCATTCGTTTTATCGAAGTAAATTGAAATCAATAATCATTTCTTTGGAAAAATAACTTGTGATACCAAGAAAGAGTGTTAAAATAAAACTTAAGACGAATGATTTATAAAACGAAGGGTAAAACAAATATTTTTATAGGTTTTAATGACACTATCTAAACTAATCAATCATAATGTGGGGGCATACTCGTGTATAAGAATGTTTAGAAACAAGAATATACAAATAAATACGTGATGAATATATAGATTTTATAATAAATTGTTTAAAAAGCAAATTGTGATGAGTTTGCTGAAAACACTTGTTAATTCAAGTAATTGGGAAAAAGTTACTCTATACCCCCTCTCTATCTCCTACTTTATGAACTTATGGGAACTGTAACAGAAGAGTGGTAGAGCTTAAACTTAATAGGACGGAGTAATGTCACCATTTTAAGGGCAACTTCTTATTGTTATTCGTGGCCAGCAAGCACTGCGACCTAAGAAGATATATCGTGCAATATCAAGGTCTTTAAACAATTTAAGCACTGTCCATGTTTTGTGCTCCACACCTTAAATAGAATTACAACAATGTTACTATGCTGGTCAAGCCTCTGTCTGCCGAGTACAGAACAATCAAAAAGACTTTGCTCTGAGTTCTCAGCAACACTTTCACAAAAACGATGCTATGATGTTAAAAACTGTGGTAAGGCTCTTAGACAGGAAAATTTGGACGAATCGTTTTGATTGATCTAAAGTTTCTATGAATTTCTTATGAACATTAGAACACTTCAAGCATGATTGACATCTTTTCATGGGAGGCTTGAAACAACTTCTACTGACAAATTCTTTGCTGTTGCCCTCTCCATAGAAACTGGATTGTGCAAAACTTTTTACATTAATCCTGTAATTAAAGGTCTTTAAAGAATTCAGGCACTGTTCACTCTGTCTGCCGAGTGCAGAACAATCTAAAAGACTCTGCTCTGAGTTTTCAGCAACATTTTCGCAAAAACGATGCCAATATACTATAATGTTGAAAACTATGGAAAAGTTCTTGGAAATTTAATTAGGAAAAGTTGGACGGACCGTTTTGATTGATCTGATTAGGTATCCCATGAACATTAAAACAGTTCAAGCATGATTGACATCTCTTTATTAGAGGCTTGAAACAACTTCTACTGAAAAATTCTTTGTTGTCGTCCTCTCCAAGACGATAAGTTGTGCAAAACTTTTTACATTAATCGTGTAATTCAAGGTCTTTAAAGAATTTAGGCACTGTTCATAGTTTATGCTCCACAACTTAAGTGAAGTCACTGCTATGTTATCATGCTGGTCAAGGCTCCATCTGCCGAGTGCAGGACAATCACAAAGACTGTGCTCTGAGTTTTCAGCAACATTTTCGCAAAAACGATGCTAAGATGTTTGAAACTATGGAAAAGTTCTTGGAAATTTAATTAGGAAAAGTTGAACGGACCGTTTTGATTGATCTGATTAGGTATCCCATGAACATTAAAACAGTTCAAGCATGATTGATATCTCTTTATTAGAGGCTTGAAACAACTTCTGCTGATAAATTCTTTGTTGTCGCCATCTTTCTACCCACACTGTTATGTTTTAAAATACTTCTAATATTAAGACATAAAAATTTTATAGTTTAAGGCAGTCGATGTTCAAAAAAGGCTCTTCGATAGTAAAAGTTGGACAGATCATTTTGATTGATCTGATTAGGTATCCCATGAACATTAAAACAGTTCAAGCATGATTGACATATTTTTATTAGAGGCTTGAAACAACTTCTGCTGATAAATTCTTTATTGTCGCCATCTTTCTGCCCACATTGTTATGTTTTAAACTACTTTTAATATTGAGTCATACAAATTTTATAGTTTAAGACAGTCGATGTGCAAAACTATAGAAAGACTCTTCGATAGGAAAAGTTGGACAAATCGTTTTGATTGATCTGATTGATTTAAAGTTTCGTATGAACATCAAGACAGTTCAAGCATGATTGACATTTTTCTATTAGAGGCTTGATGCAACTTCTACTGATACATTCTTTGTTGTCGCTCTCTTTCAGTTCACACTGTTATTCCTGTGGATAGGTATTGTTTTCAAACTATTTCTAATATTGAGTCATAAAAGTCTTATGTTTTAAGACAGTCAAATGAAGACAATCGCTGGAACTTTTCCAAATATATGGTCGATGTTTTTATTGTCGATTTTTTTTGGGGTGCTATTATTTAAACTTAAATAATAAAAGAAACATTTCTTTTAACTATGGATGGCCATCATTATTTAAAGGAACAGAAGTATAAATAATAGCCGAATAAAATGGTTTATGAACAGCTTCTATTTTTTCGACAAATTGCAATTGCAACAGCGATTTTTTACGGCTGAAGTGCTCGTTCTTTTTTGGGATATTCCTTTAACACACCCATTCATTAAACTATTCAAGTGTTTTTTAGAGAAAGAAGAAAATTTTCAAGATCATTTCCGTGTTGTGTGGAAGTCGTCAAGTCGTCAAAAAAAAAAAAAAAAAAAAAAAAAAAAAAAAAAATGAAAGTTAAATCTCCAAGACAGTCAGTTGAAATTTATTTAGTAATTGGTCTCTAAAGTTCTCCAAGACTCTAGGTGTTCCTAAAACATTGTCATATTTTTAAACGCTCAGTGCAGCTTTAGCTCTATGCAATTGTATTTATAGTCTAGGCATGGTGAATAGTAGAGGAAGAGAAGGTCAACCAATAGAAGAACATGTAGAAGTAGAATCTACTTTATAAATAATTTGTATATACTTTTCGAAAGTTTTCGATGCCAATCACAGGAAATGTTTATAAAGACGACAGTTTCTGTAATAAATAGCAATTATGAGGGATTTAAGAGCACTGCGCTACATGCAAACAAAATATTAAAATCTTTCGATACCATGGATGCAGTTTCTCTAAACAGAACACATGGAATTATATGGAATCTCCCCTAAGATAGGAGTGTATTCAGCTTGGGTGCATCATCTTTACTAAGTCCAATACCTGACTAGAATTATTGCAGAGAGCAAGGGAAATGTAAAGGCTGTTTTAAATTAAAATCAAGATTGGCGATGGTACATTTACACAACTGCACATGGTATAGATGTCAAACCCTTGCAGTGCCAGAACAAAGCTACTTATTCAATGCCTGCATACCCTCCGTTCTGATCTAAGGTTTTTAAAGTTTGGTTGCTACAAGCCCTATATGGAATAAGCTGAGAGTATTTCGACGCCTCCGTTCTATAACATTCTAATTTGAAAAAGTTTTCACGCGACATACGACTATATGTGTATTCTAAAGAGATTTTACCCTATAACTTAGGAACTGATCGGCGGATCTTAACCAAATTTTGACAGTATTTAAGTTAGAGAACGTAGAATTTAAAAGTACATTTAGAACGTTATAGAATGGAGGCGGCGATTTGTAAACCGATGTGTGTTAGAAGAATTCATATATACAACATCGGAATAAGGCAGATATGGTGGATAGCAACACAGAGATTTATAGAAGAAATTTTAAGTTGATCGGGCACACACTTTCGTAGTCATACAAGGAAATTTGTCAACACATTCTTCTTGACAAGCGTCAAGGAAGTAGGAAAAGGGGGACACCAAAAACTACATTATAGAAGAACCTTTTATTGCTCAGCATCCTCAAAGATTCAAAGAACTTATGGATGCCATATGTCCAATATACAGTCACACAGTTAATTATACGTACCCGCCTAACAATCATTTTTTTTTTAAAGTAATGAACTTCTAATCTAAAATTTCTTTACATTAGCGTCTGTAACGACACATTTACTTAAATAAAGAAAAAAGATTCCCAAAATCTATGAATTTGTGACTGCAGTTTGCTTAAAACTAATATGGCACCACAGAAAATTATACGTACGACGTATATTTCGCATAAAATTTCTCCAAGGGTAGCCCGGTATATAAAAGGTAATGTGGATAACAATCATAGGACTACAGCCGTAGAAATACGAAATACCTCGGAAACAGTGTTTTTGTGCATTCCGAAACAGTTCGAAGTGTTTTGAGAAAGAACGGTTACCGCAGCCGAGTGCCGAGAAAAAAGCCACGATTGGAATTCGCCCAATAATATATGGACAAGTCAGCTGATTTTTGGGCGAATGTTATATTTGGTGATGAGAACAAATATAATGTGTTCAGCTGTGACGGAAAACAAAAAATTTGGCACAAAAATCAGTTGACTTATCCATATATGTTTATATAACATATGTTTTATTGCATGATACATACATGTCAGTCAGGATTACAACCCTAGCTTCTCAAACCACTTATTTAAAGTCGATTCCGAACGACAGATTTTTTAAAAATTTCTCATTGCAATTCGCCGTGGTCTAGTAGGTAGTGTGTTGGCTTATTAGATGAAAAGCCAGGGTTCGAGCCCCAGGCCAGACATCAAAATAAAATACAAAAAGTATTTCTTCGGCGACTTCCTCTCAGCAGATTTCTGGCAAAAACTCTGAGAGTATATAAATATTGCCATGAAAAGTTTCTCAAAAATAAGTCGTTTGGAGTCGACTTTAAACTGTATGTCCCGCCACTCATGTATAAAATTAACACACACAACATCAGTGGTGTGAGAAACTAGGTCGTAATCCTGACTGAAGGGTTTTAATGACCAATCACGGATTACGGAATTCTTATATCACCTCTCAGAGTTTTTGCTAGAAATATGCTGAGAGAAAGTCGCCGAAGAAGTATTTTTTCATATATTTTCGTTTTTATGTCTGACCTGGAGTTTGAACCGTGGCCTTATCCTATAATAATAAGCCAATGCACTACCTACTAGACTTCTGGACTTTAAGGACGGTGGATGACATGTGTTCTATTGCATGATAACCAGCCGTAAAACTTCACAGTGTCTTCTTCTGTTCTTGGGGACTGTTTTCATGAGTCTGTTTTGTATACCATGTCCTAAGCTGTCTGATTTTAAATAATCTCTTGATGTGAAAAAAAAATTCCTTGATAGCCTAGAGAACAAATTCTGTTAAAAGCTGCTACTTATTGTATAAAACACATCCCGAAATATTAAGGGGCCATTAGCAATGATTGATTGGAGTCTTTCTTAATGCTTCTGCCATCAAAATCAGTAGAGACGTCCTGAATTGCTCTATTTTACTTTGTTGTTTTCTATACTCCAAAGTGCTCCACCGGAGAGTAGCTCTCAATTACTGTATCAGTCTGAAAATAAAGGCAAAGAGCTGAATGTTAAACCCATAATTTGCCATTGCAAGTTATGTATTAAATATAAAAAAGTTTTTAAAAAATATATATGTACTTAAGTACTTCAAATCGCAGCAATAGGTCGATTTTATTACTCACTGTAAGTTTGACATGTACTACATATAAGACTTAAATATGTTACTACGCATACAGTTTTGTTTTTTTTTTTGAATAAAATTACATTTTTAAGGCTGGACAATGAGAAAATTTATAATAAAAAAAACATGTTATAAATGGTGAAGAATTTATTTTTAATAAAATTCTCTAGGTTTCTATGGCTATGTTGTAATTTTCTTTTTTTTTTTTTGTGTTGCGAAAATATTGGTTATTAATCATGTTGTGCGTTTTTTTTTTGCTTTGTTGTTGCCTCAAACGTGACACATCAATCACACTGATATTGCCTTCCAGCTCTTGACGTATTATACTAAAACATACAAACTCTGGCAAAGTAGTAACGAGTGGCAAAGTAATATTGATTATGCGACAAACACCAACGCCACCGCATGTATAACGGGTAATGCATTTTAAGGTTTTATTTTTTTATATTTTTTTTATTGAAGCCTTTTGCTGACGTATCGAGTGGCATCTCGGCGATAACATGATGAGTGGTGGCTAAATGGCATAATCTGGGTGACCAATTGAAGCCTTCAAAACGTCAAATTATTCCTTCGGTTCACTTCTCAAGCAATAAAATCGAAATAAGTCATGTTATGGAGCTCTTGTGGCTTGCTCTTCAAAGAAGGTCAATTATCGTATGGCCATAGCTCTCCGAAGTGATTGTAATCGTGTTTTCAGGAGAATTTTCAAAAAATAGAATTTTCAAAAAAAAGTCGCCGTAGTCTAGTAGGTAGTGTGTTGGCTTATTAGACGTAAAGCCAGGTTTCAAGCCCCAGACCAGACATCAAAACAAAATACAAAAAAAGTATTTTTTTTTGGCGACTTCCTCTCAGTAGATTTCTGGCAAAAACTCTGTGAGCAAATAAAATTGCCATGAAAAGTTTCTCAAAAATCTGTCGTTCGGAGTCGACTTTAAATTGTAGGTCCCACCACTCATGTATAAAATTAACACACACAACATAAGTGGTGTGAGAAACTAGGTCGTAGTCCTGACTGAAAGGTTGTAATGACCAATTATGTATGTATGTTTCAAAAAATACAGCCAATAACACTTCCAGATCATAATGAGTACTTTTTCTGGAAGCAATAAATTTTTCACAATCATTTCTCGGTTCTCTGGGTCTCATATTATATACTCAGTTCAGCATTTCAAGCCTTTAGTCAGGATTGCAACCTAGCTTCTCACACCGCCCATGTTTTGTGTGTTAATTTCATCGTAAAGTGGCGGAAGCTACAGTTTAACGTCGAGTTGGATCGGCATATTTGGAAACTTCATTTAAATTTTGTTTGCTCTCAGAGTTTTTGTTAGAAGAGTTTTTCAGAATTCATTTTGTTCGAGATGTCTGAGCCTTTTCTAAAAAGGTAACACACTAAGCCTCATACTTTAAGCCTCATATATGGTTTCAAGCCTTTAGTCAGGATTGCAACCTAGCTTCTCACACCACCCATGTTTTGTGTGTTAATTTTCTCATTAAGTAGCCGAACCTGCAGTTTAACGTCGAGTCGGATCGGCATATTTGGAAACTTCATTTCAATTTTGTTTGTTCTCAGAGTTTTTGTCAGAAGAGCTTTTCATAATTCATTTTGTTCGACATCCCTGAGCTAGGATTTCAACCAAGCGCTCTCGTCCTCATACTGTAAGCGTCATATATGGTGAGTAAAGAACTTCCCCGTAAGAAGAAGACAGAAATTTTGTTCCACAGTTTAGCATTGAGGTCTCTCGGCATTAATTGTTACAGTTTTGACAGTTTTGTCACGCCGGAGGTTTTGAAACCACGAAATGGTTAACCTGTTATGAAATGATTATCAGGCTATCATAGAGAAAAGTGAAGTTGATAGAAATAAAAATGGCTCTAATGATTATTAGTTAAGCACTCTTAAAACGCATGCAATAGACGAATATAAAACAATGTACATAATAAATACTCGTCGCCTTTCCCTTATCAGCATATTATAACTGTAAGAGAGTACCAGGGTGTACTATGGTATGGTAAGATATACGAGTATTATTTACTATTCGTATAATCCACTCACTACTTTGGTTGTTATAGTGGCATGTTTCATAAAATTTTTGATAAAATAGAAAAAAAAAACTATTACAGTGGAATGTCTATATAAAGAACAGCCAAAAATAAAATTAAAAAAATTTTTGTTTTAAAAGGTGAATTAAAATTGCATGGAATTGTAATCCCTTTAAGGTAGAAATCTTTTCAAGTTAAAATTAAAATCTCTTCTAATTAGGTTTTACTGTATAATTTTTGTCTTCCTATTTTTTTAATAACCATTTTATGGTTATTGTAACGTATAGCTGCGTTTATGACATTTTTTGTGGCTTTGGCTTTAGCTTCTCTACAGGCAAAATTTTTAATATGGCTTATATGATCGTATCCATCGTATCCAACCACTGGTGCCACCACACGTAATTACATATGTATGACATTTTGATTTATTTAAATATGTACAACGAATTTAAATCATGGCTAAAAAAGCATGTCCATAGGGGATATTAAAACATTGTCTCTTCTGTACACTGTCACTCACATACAATATTTTCGACTAATTATTTGTAAATACAAAAAGAATGTTAAATATTTGATTAATTCTTATTTATTGTACCAAAAAAAGTACTTCAATGGTACCTTTTCATTATATAGTCATATTTTTAATGATTTTTTTATTTTATTCTTTTTCTTTGCAGGTAAATATGATTTTCCCCTCTTCTATTTAAGAAGGTATGACAGATTTATATCGTACACGGTAAGTTTTCTAAGAACTCATTTAACTTCATTTCGATCGTCATAAAAAAGTACGAAATTTATTAATTTTTAAACTAAAATGCGGAAATTGCATCAGCTAGTGTATATCAAATACATGGTTTGTGTCTTTGATAACTTCGCGGGCGTTTTGTTAAATGCTAACTCTAGGCAATAAGGAAAATTGGCAGCATACTCTGAACTCACCTAAAGGGTCCGCCAAATAACTTTTTTTTTTTGAAAATGCTTTAAAAACTACTGAATATATTCTCAAATTTCTTTTTTTATTTGAAAGTGCAATCCTTCCGGTTAATAATGGAAAATAATTTCATTCAAATGGCTGCCTCGGCTGGCCATGCAGTAGCCTACACGATCGGTGCAATTTTTAAGCACATTATCGATTGTGTGCAGCTGTATTTCACCAATGGCTTCACGAATATTGTCCTTTAAAGCGTCAATTCTCTCTGGCTTGTCGGCGTAACACTTATCTTTGACGGCACCCCACAAATAAGAGTCCAACGGTGTCAAATTGCAGCTCCGAGGTGGCCAAACGACATCAGCTCTGCGGCTGATAATGCGATCTTCAAAAACAGGGCGCAAAACATCGAGTGTAGCTTCGGCTGTGTGGCACGTAGCGCCGTCCTGTTGAAACCAAATGTTGCCAATATCCTCCTCTTCAATTTTTGTGGACAGAAATTCGTTCAACGTGGCCCGATCGCCATTGACTGTAACGGCTATTCCTTGCTCATTTTCGAAGAAAATGGCCCAAATATGTCTCTGGACCAAAATCCACGCCAAACAGTGACTCATTTTGGGTGCGTCGGCTTTTCAATGTATGCGTGCGGGTTTTCTGTGCCCAAATGCGACAATTTTGCTTGTTTACATACCCGCCAACATCAAAATGAGCTTCATCTGAAAAGATGATTTTTTTTTGCCAAAATCGGCATCTTCTGGTGTAGGCTACTGCATGGCCAGCCGAGGCAGCCATTTGAATGAAATTATTTTCCATTATTAACCGTACTTTTGTACTTTCAAAAATTTGAGAAAATATTCAGTAGTTTTTGTTTTAAAGCATTTTAAAAAAAAAAGTTATTTGGCGGACCCTTTAGATGTGAGGAGGTGATCATACTTCTGTTTGCTGCAGCCGTCACTAAAATGGCAGTCAGTCCTTTACTTATTGTCATTAAAACGAGCATTATTTGGGAGAAGTTTTTCTTTAGAAGAGTACCCGACACACGTTATTACTCAGAGAAGCTTATCAATTGGTTTGTTTGGTTCAGGAATGGCAATTTTTTATGATAATGGTCAAATATCTACCTACCATTAGTAAGATGATGTAGTTGGCCATAGAATTAACACAACGAGGTTCTTTTTGGATAGGAGGATAGGAAGGGCATATCACATAATATCCTGTTAGTAGCGTCATAGACAGAAAAGGGAGTCTACATCTAGATCATGCGGTTTCCTATGTATGGCTGCACTGTTTGTTGGGAGGCTTTGGAGGCAGTAAATCGTTAAAATTTTCTGAACAAGGTCCCCCAGATGTGTCTCTTTAGGCATATCAGATGCTGTAGAAAGCACAGATCTCACGCCAAGCTGGATGCGATACTAGAAATATTTCCGGTTAGCATTTTCATGTTATTTGAAAGGAGTCTTGCTGGGGTAGGTCGGTTTAAACATGTAATGATTTTGAGGGTTGTCGACTTGGGTATACGAACTAAAACTCCAGGTTTTACGCAGTCCAGGTTTGTAAGGGTAACGGCCCTCTGGTTTTTCCAAACGAGACTAACATATTTGCGATCACCAACGTAAGGCAGCTGGTTTAGCAATGGATTGCACCGGGTGGTAAGGTGGTTATCTATGTACATGGATTATCAAGCTATCTAGAAGGCCTTGAGCATTATGCTAGTTCGAGATTGGTTGATGACTGCAGAAAAGAACTCACTATGGTGCTGGTGATTTGTCTTGAGCGAGCTAAGGTGTTGACAAGATTAGTTTCGCCTGGAGGAGCGGTCAATTAGAGCCACTCGATTGATCAGGTCATGAGACGTTGAGTGGAATTTTCATGGGGAATAGGAGAGGAATTGAATTGAATTGAAGTCTCCGTAGTCTAGTAGGCAGTGTGTTGGCTTATTAGACGTAAAGCCTGGGTTCGAGCCCCAGGCCAGACATCAAGACAAAATACAAAAAGTATTTCTTCGGCGACTTCCTCTCAGCAGATTCCTGGCAAAAAACTCTCCGAGTAAATAAAATTGCCATGAAAAAGTTTCTCAAAAATCTGTCGTTCGGAGCCGACTTTAAACTGTAGGTCCCCACCACTCATGTATAAAATTAACACACACCACATAAGTGGTGTGAGAAAGTAGGACATTGTACAGTGGGTCATTTCGACCTCCGGGTACTGTACTTGTCTTAATTGACAAGTACACGTCCTATAACCTAACCTAGGAGAGGAATCTCTAGGCTCCTATGGTCCAAACTAGACTGTTCTAGAACCGAATAGGCACTGAGAAGGCAAGATATTAGTATCTTGACAGATTTTCAGGCAGGATATTGTGTTTTGGGAACAAGTTCTATATGGTCCAGCAGCACTCCTTCATACTGCAGAGATTGTGGCAGTGTTGGAGAGCTGGTTTGTCTTGAGCACATACTGTAGCTTTGCATGTATGTATGTATATGCCAAGTCATAAGATTTTTAAACGGAGTTTCTTTAATGAAGAAGTCGCTGTGGTCTAGTAGGCAGTGTGTTGGCTTATTAGACGAAAAGTCAGGGTTCGAGCCCCAGGCCAGACATCAAAATAAAATACAAAAAAGTATTTCTTCGGCCACTTCCTCTCAGCAGATTTCTGGCAAAAACTCTGAGGGTAAATAAAATTGCCATGAAAAGTTTCTCAAAAATCTGTCGTTCGGAGTCGACTTTAAACTGTAGGTCCCACCACTCATGTATAAAATTAACACACACAACATAAGTGGTGTGAGAAACTAGGTCGTAATCCTGACAAGGGTTGTAATGACCAATTATGTATGTATGTTCTTTAATGACCTTGGAGAATTGGCTTTTGCTAGGGTTTGTAATATTGAGAGTTTTTCATCTCTGGTATCTCTTAATTGGCTTGTGAGATGATTCTGTTCTTCTCTCTTCTCCTTAATTTTTTTTTTTGTAGAAATCTTTTCGTAGATTTGTTCCAGATTTGTGAACTTTATTGTTTCTTTTTGATCTTAAATGCTGTAGAAGTTGTTCATTTAATGGTTGTTATAATCTGGTTCATGTGAAATGGGTTTTCCTACGAACTCCAATGTGTAAACAGAATTCTCTTTAAAAATACTTTATTTGCGGTTTTACTATTTGCCCGCGCCTCCCAAATTCTCTTATAGAAAACTCTTACTTTTGTTGTTTCTACATGTGATTTTATTTAGTTTTTTTTTTATTGGAACGCTTACCAGAAAAAAATTAAATTCCATTTAACATGTGTCCTCTTTATACGCTGTGTTATGTTTCCCTTCTCTGCCGCTACACTATAAAAATGACGACATTCTATTCGCTTTAAAAAGATAACTAAGAAGTATTCATTCATTCTTATGCTTATTTTGTTTGTTTCTGTGTTTCAATTCTACTTTTTTGTTTTTGTCTGTTTTTGGCTAAAATCCAAATGTGTTAAGTTTCGTTTACAACATCTTTGAACCGACATGCAATGCTTACAGAATTTTCTATTTTTTTTTCTTTCCTGATTTTTCTTTTTTCACCCGCCCCCCTCTCTGCCATCAAATATAATACTTTTGGGCAAAAGGCAGCGAGCGGCTAAAAAGTCACTCCCTGAATATACTCGTATGTATGTATGTACGATGAGTATAGGAAAATCCAAAATATTTGCTCTACTTTATAAAAAAAAAAGAAGAAGCATAAGCACATATAAAAAAGTGGAATATAAAAATAAAACAAACTGCTGTGCTGTCAGTATTTGGTGTGTTTCTGTGTTTGAGGGGAAAATATTTAACGGCCCACCACCATCACCACCACCACCACCATATCATCATCTCCTTCTTTTTTGTCACTGTCAAGTGTACTGCAGCAGTTGGGTGTTTGAAATATGGCACAGCCTCCAGGTTATTTTATTATTTTCCTTTTTTCTTTTTGTTTTGTTTTGTTTTTGTTATTATTACTGTTGATTTTTTCGCTTAGCCTCACATTAAGATATAAATCCATCCCGTGTTTCTTCTTCTGTATTTTAAGTATTTGTTTTTATTTTCCTTGTGTAAAAGATTTATTTCAAGGCCCTGGTTTGATTTCTTTTTATTATTTGCGGAAAAAGATTTATAGTCCTCTTTAGGCTGCTCTTTTTTTATGCCCCACTGTTTATTTGTTTGTTTAGTATTGTGAGTGAGTGTTACATAAAAATAATTTCAGTAATAAAATGAAAATTTGTTGTAAATAACGTGATACCTTTATTGTGACCCCATAAATACAATATTGGCAAGGGGTAATAGTCATTTCTTTATAAAGGGAAATTATTGTCAAAGGTAATTTTCTTAAAAGATATATTTGAAGCTAAAATGTTATAAATTTTAAAATTTTAAAAAGTAAAGGGTATGATTTGGGTGAATTATTATAATTTTTAAACTTTAGGGTATGTTAGCCCCATTGTGTCGCCGTAGTCTAGTGGGTAGTGTGTTGGCTTATTAGACGTAAAGTCAGAGTTCGAGCCCCAGGCCAGACATCAAAATAAAATACAAAAAGTATTTCTTCGGCGACTTCCTCTCAGCAGATTTCTGGCAAAAATTCTGAGAATAAATAAAACTGCCATGAAAAGCTTCTCAAAACTCTGTCGTTCGGCTAACAATATTTAGGTGGTCTCTTGCAGCCAGCGAAGTTAAGCTTCCTTATCAAACGACTAGATAACGCCTAGCTTAACTGAGGCAAGCGCAACATCTATGCTCTTTAACATGTCAAAAATTGTGAGTTCTGTACAAGCCCTAGCCAGTTCATTAGTCATACAATTTCCAACGATATCCTTATATCCCGGAACCCTTAAAATTATTGCTTTTGGTTGATCTGACATTTCCCGAAGAAATTCCCATTCACTGATAAGGACGAGAATATATTCGTGAGGGATTTGATCACAAGCATTGTCCCGCCTGTAATATGGTCGAGATCTGTGCCTGGAAAACATGGTTTCATGTATGAAATAACACATACTTCACTGCCTTGGATAAGGAGAATGGAATCCTGTTGAGAGTTTATCTTGTCCTGTCTGATGCAAAGAATTAATTCCGTTTAGAAAGCAATGGCACAAGACTACCGCCATTTTGTTATTAGTTTTAAGGCTTAACTGAACCTCAAAGAGAGAGTGTGCGTATTGCAAAGAGCGTGCGAGATCATCCGGATAGTTAAAGGTTTTAAAATTGTTGTAGCTCCTGCAACAGTTCCTCCACAACGATATTCCACACTAAGGACAAGACTACTGTATCGTATTCACTTCTTTTGACGGGACAATAGATCAAATAATACCGTGTGTATTTATTTCCCTGAGGACTACCTCCGAATAGACATTTTTTGAACCAACCTGCATTAAATGAAGACTGCCAGTGAAAAATGCTAACTCGCGAGATTCGTATTAATGTTCCCCATTCAGTAACTTAATACCGTTTCACTGAACCGGCGGATTTAACACTACTAAGTTCCGATATGTACTAGGAAGGTATTTGTACTATAGTACAACAAGGAAGAAAGAGTACTAGGTAGAAGATAATGGAAATGGAACACTTGACTGAAAATTTAAATACTCTGTGTGCCATGTTTTGCCTTCTTGTAGGGGTTAAGTTGCGCGAAAGTTTTTTATTAAATCAAAGAATATGGATATAAAGAATGCGCATCATGTAGAAGTAAAATTTCTTATGGCGGGTTGTAACATTACGACCCGCTCTCACCAAAATCTTTTTAAAAATCATTTCTTGATGAGGGGAGAGGAAGACAGAAGAAAAATGAACACAAACAAAGAGCGTAACAATGTGTTGCTCTCATCGTACGTATGTACATGTCAGGGATGGGAAATAGATCTTAGCAAATTGTACTAACTTTCACAAAAAATTGTACTTTTTTCAGCCCGATTGTACTAAATTAATTTTTTTTCTTTTTTAATCTTTTTTATTAAAAATTAAATAAAAATATAAATGACAATTCATTTTACATATATTTTGTACATACAGTGAGGTGCACAAATGAGTACATGTTTGTATTTTGGACGCTTTTTATTGAATAAAACTAAAATTAATAAAGAAAACTTCAAAAGTTAGAAATCATCAAGCCCTAAGAAAAAAAAACAAACAAAGCAAAATCAACTCGCATGTATTCAATTACGCAAGTGTCCATTTTATAATATGTTTGCAAAAACGAAATCAAAAACTATCGTTCTTTTTTCATGTTTTTGCACTACTTTGACTTTTTTAAGAAAATATTAGCTTAATATTAATTACTTAATCTCTTAATCTTAATATTAATTACTTAATCTCGTTCTATGAAATAAAAAGTCTCGAAATCAACTGAAGATAGTACTGTAGCTATGACTGGAAGTGACCGTTCTACCAGAGAAATTTGTAAACAACTTGGAGTTAGTCAATCAGTAGTCATCAGAGTCCAAAAACAGTCTGTTGTTCCCTAGCTTCAAAACAGATGTCGTAAAAACTACTAACTAATGCAGATGCTCGTTTCATGCTAACAAAAATGAAAAGGAACACATTTTTAACACCCAAAGGAGCTTTTTGGGAATCGGGAAAACCGTTAGTCGATGGACGGCGAGTAGAGCTCTTAAAGATATTGTCTATGCCTCGGCACTCAAAAAGAAAAAACCTACACTTTCGGCTAAAAATGTAAAGGCACTGTTAAAGTTTGCCAGAGAATACAGAAATTGGACAAAGTCCCGACCTCAATCCAATTGAGAATTTCTGGTCATTCGCGAAGAGGCGGTTGGGACAGTACTGATCAGACCCAACCAATTTAGGTGAGCCTTGGCAACGGAGTCATCAGGAATGGATAAATATTCCGAAAGAAATTGTAGAGAATTTGGTAGAGAGCATGCTAAGTCGCGTAAATGAGGTTTTACATAACAAGGGTCTTTGGACTAAATATTAAAAATACTCGTATTCCGTGAAATTTTGGAATGGTGCAAAATTGAGTACATTCGAGTTATTTTCCTCTTGATTGTTTTTTCTTAGAATTTGATCATCTTAGTTCGGAAATTTATATAATTTTGTTAATTACTAAATACTAAATAAAAAACGAAAAAAATTTTTGAATTGCTTTAACACTTTTATTTTTATGCAATTAAAATTACTCAGAGTACAAACATATACTCATTTGTGCACCCCACTGTATATGCGTAAAAAAACATAAAAATTAACAACAAAAAAAGTACATTGCAGTTTCTTTGTACTAAGTACTTGTATATATGTATAATAGGTAAACTTAACAACTTACTTTAATTCTTAACTATAAAGGAATACAAAAGTTTATCAGATCCAAACTTTAAATCACTATTTATGATACATTTTTTGCTAGCAAACTATTTTTTATTTCAAAATTTTAGCAGCACGAATTTAATAACTTCAATAAATCCCTTGTTTGGATTAATTTGGAGACAGCCGAAGCAAACAGTCTATTTCTCCCTTTGTAGGGAGGAATTAGGGAAAAATTTTAAATAGTGCTAAATAAGTCATTGAGGTGCTATGGTGTTTTTGACTTCCAAATAGTGCTAAAAAAAGTACAATTGTACCAACTTTTCCATCCCTGGTACATGTGTATGCATTCTTGTGTTTTTTGATTTAGTTGTCGATCAGACTGCGGCAAGAATACATGTGCTGCGGATGCTTTATCATTTTATTTCAGAATAACACTCGAAGAATATTTTGTGTTAAAAATGTTCTATGTCATTAGCTGGGCGTATTTTATTTTTTATTTTGTCCCACAGTATCATTTTTTTAAATGCTTTGGAATGCTCGTTTTTTTTTTTCTTTTAATAAAAAATGGTTTTTTATTCTTTTTATTTATCTAAAAAACATGGCCTAATTTTTAAGCCAAAGATGACTAGCTTTATGTTCTTTTAATAATAAAATCGATGTTTTATTTTATTTTTATTTATCCAAAATTATTAAGCCAAAGATAGACAGCTTTACATATGAATGTTGATGAAATGAAAATAAAAATAGATTATATTACTAACACTTTTACATGGCTGTAAATAAAAAAATTCTCTCAACTTATTTTCTCTCTCTCTCACTAATCCATAACCATAGGCATGTGTTAACCTAGTGGAAAATTGTTAGTAATAATGTCAAGTCTACTTATTAACCCAATGATATGTATATGTGATCGGAAAATATAGAAAAATTTTACTGCATTAAATCCCTAAAGACACGGTATTTAACTTGGCAAGTATTCTTCCAAAAATCGAAATCATTTCTCATTGATATTAGTGAATACTACTGTGATATTTCTTTGGGTGTATAATTGAAATCAGAATAAAGCGACATGAACCTTATTCTTTAAAAGCTGAGAAGATTTTTGCGCTCTTTTTAACGAACATTCTTGATGTTCGTGTTCTATGTGTGTAAAAAGCCGAAGATGTTCTTCCCCTGAGGGACATTGGTGCCGATGTCTGTTTTTAACACCAGAAAAATAAATAAAAAAGTGGTCAAACAACAAAAACGCACGATGAGAACAACGCATTGTTACGCTCTTGGTTTCTGTATCATTCCCTTCTATCTTCCCCCCGCGTCATGAAATATTTTTGAAAAATATTCCAAAATATGTTAAAATGCACATTCTATATACTTTATTTTCTTTGATTAAATCTAAGGCAAGTTATTGACATTTTAGTGCTGAAGATATCTGACTTTATTCAAAACTTCATTTGGGCGCTATAAATATATTCGTATGATGAGAATTTTTAAATAAAGTTGAATGAAGTAATTCCCATATTTAAATCCCATGTTTTTATGCTTCATTTAATTTAAACGTTTTTGTAGGTACTTATTGTTATCTTTGCTTTAAAATTAAAAACAAACGAAATAAAAAATTATTAAATAAATCATGCTTATTATTTGAAAACTTGCACAGGCTTGCAACGTTGCATATTTTTACAAACAATTGGACACTTTGGCCGTGTCAGCGAAAACTAATTTTTGTGTGTGTGTGTGTGTTTTTTCTCACTCGGTATTTTAATATTATAAACGTTTACAGTTACTATGTTTGCAATGACAAGCACATAGAAAAAGTTACAAATAAATTAAACGTTGCCAGCAATTGTCAATATTTTTTTTTGTTATCATTCAGTTGCCCACAACTCTTTTTTTGCGTTAAGCAAGTGATAACAAAACACAGTGTTGTGAGTTGCATAAATAAACGAAAAAAAAAGAAGGAAATTCTATTTGACACACTCCAGCTTTGCAGTGTTAAAAGCTGTATATACAAACACACGCACCTATTATTAAAAAAAAAAGAAAAACAATAACACAACAACATTAACCATTCGCAAGAGTAGCAATGCTAGCAGTTGTAGTAGTCGAAGTACTAGTAGTAATTGTTGTTGTTTGAGTAGAAGAGTGAATATTTAAAATGACTTGGCAGCATTTTCTTTGTTTCTTTTAGTAAAACAAAAAAAAACTACAGCTACAGCTACTGCAAATGAATGACAAAGCAAAATGAATTGTACACACACACAAACTCACACTGTCTCTCTTGTTTTTATTTTTATAACACAAGCAAACACTCACTCCCATAAACTAACGTTCGTTGTTCGTTGTTCCTTAACGAAGCTGGCATTGTTATTGCATGAGTGAGCGAGCCTGTCGCAGAAATGCTGTGTGAATAAATGATGAATAGCAACAGCATGACATAAATTTTTAATTGTTGACAAAATGTTGCAGGTAAATTTGTCTATTTAAAAATTTATTTCAATCATGTTGGTGTTGTTGTTGTTTGTTATTTAAGTTTTATTGTTGTTGTAGACGGGTCTTTTGTTTGTTTTGCAAATTTTCTTTTTCTTCTTTATCTTCTTAACTGTTTTTAAGCTGCTACTACATATGTACGTTGCTAATGTTGTTGTTGTTGCTGTCGTTAAAAGATGAGTAGCAAATATATTTTGTAAAGAGAAGATTTAACGAAGGATTAGTCGTGTACGAAATGCAAATTCATTATTGTAAACAATTATTTGACATACACACACACAAGCATACAAAATATACGAAAAACTCATATAAACGCTTAACGAAAAAATAAACGTTAATGACAAGGCATTAAGGAATAGATGAACTTGCATACATGGAACATACATATGAATATACATACGTCAAGAAAACTGAAATCATTATTATGATGACAAAACATTAACGGAGAATAATTAATAAGAAATTAAGAATACATTTTCAAAATGAAGGTTAATAAAATGGAATTTTATTAACGATAATAATGGCAAAGAATTAAGAAATTTAAAATATTAAGAAATAAAGGGTGTTTTTTATAGAGGTATAGAACTTTAAGTTGCAATAAAACAACGATGGATTATTCGATTGACATGAATTTTATTTATCCGAAAGATAATCTTGTGGCATTACATTTTAAATATGATTTCTGGCATATGACCGCCACGACTGGCGCGGATGTAGTCCAATCTGGACGTCCAATTTTCGATGATTTTTTCCAACATTTGTGGCCGTATATCGGTAATAATACGGCGAATGTTGTCTTCCAAATTGTCAAGCGTTTGTGGCTTTACCGCATAGACCAATGACTTTACATAGCCCCACAGAAAGTTGTCTAGCGGTGTTAAATCACAAGATCTTGGAGGCCAATTCACAGGTCCAAAACGTGAAATTAGGCGGTCACCAAACGTGTCTTTCAATAAATCTATTGTGGCACGAGCTGTGTGACATGTTGCGTCGTCTTGTTGAAACCACATCTCCTGGACATTATGGTTATTCACTTCAGGAATGAAAAAGTTAGTAATCATGGCTCTATACCGATCACCATTGACTGTAACGTTCTGGCCACCATCGTTTTTGAAAAAGTACGGACCAATGATTCCACCAGCCCATAAAGCGCACCAAACAGTCAGTTTTTCTGGATGTAACGGTGTTTCCACATACACTTGAGGATTACCTTCACTCCAAATGACGTAGCCATTCAACCAGAAGTGCGCTTCATCGCTAAACAAAATTCGCTTATGAAAATCGGGAACAACGGTAATCTCGTTTTGGGCCCATTCGACGAATCTACGCCTTACTTGATGATCGTTTGGCTTCAAATCTTGCACGAGTTGGATTTTGTAATCACGCAAACCAAGATCCTTCCGCAAAATCTTCTATATAGTGGATGGACACAGATCCAATTCCTGTGCTCGATGGCGGATGCACTCATTCGGGTCTTTCTCAATTCTACGCTCTACAGCAGCAATAGCTTCTTCTGTACGCACCGTACAGCGTCTCTTGGGGATGCGAGTTATCGATAAGAGTAAACGTGGTGCGAAAACGTTCCATGGTTAATCGAATTAACTGCTCTGATGGACGATTTTGTCGATGATAAAATGGACGTAGTGCGCGATACGTTTTCCGCACAGAACCATTATTTTCGAAATAAAATTGCACTATTTGCAAGCGTTGTTCAGGCGTGAGTCTATTCATGATGAATTGCCAAACCAAACTGAGAATAAATCACTTGACAGCTGTTAAATCGGTCGCCATCTTGAAAAGTAATGCCAACTTAAAGTTCTATACCTCTATAAAAAACACCCTTTATAAGGAAAAATATAATAAATAAAAAATAAAATAAGATAAATAAAAATGCTTACTTTTACATTATTTTTTATTTTTATTTTCAATTTGTAAAATAAATTTATTGTTCAAAGTTTAGCTCAAAAATTGAAAAGTTTCTTTGAAACCATAGTTAACAACACTTTTATTAGATTTAGACGTTGAACAAAAACACTAATTTGCTATTTCTCTCTTTCTCTCTTTTTACGCATTCACAAACACATATACATACATAAACACATTCAAGCTCATTGAATTAAATCAAAGCTAAAAAGCGTATGTTTGTTTGTAGTGTGTGTGCGAGAGTTAAAGAGAGCATAAAAGTGTTAGGGAAAGTACGAAAGTGTGCATGTGTATTTGTGTGTGTGTTTCAATTCAGTTCAAAGCAGCAAATAAAAGGATCAAAATTGTACAAATGGGAACAATAACAAGGCAATTCATTTCATGTAAGAGAAGAACAAAAACAAAAACACATCTCAGCATTAAAAGTAGACTTTTTGTCTATCCTCTCCACAGAGTTGAAGTGCGTTGGTAAATGCCGTTCTAAAATTTGGGTCAATTTGGGTTAGAGATTTTCGTTTTTTTTTCTTTTAATTTACGAGAATTTGTTCTTTTTTTTTGTTTTTTCCTATCTGAAGATGAAAGGAAAACTGTGTGTTTAAAGGAAGGCATTAAAAACAAGGACATTTTATTTGTCTTGTAAATGTTAAAGAGATTATTATTTGAACCAGAAATAGCACAAATGTTTTATCACTTTTTATCATTTTTTTTTCTACTTCAAAAATTTGGTAGTTGGTTTTAAAATGTAATATTCCTGATAACATAAATTGCATCAAGCAGTATTGCAGCCTGTTTGAAAGGTGATATTTTAAGCTTCACTTTGTTGGAAGACATAATTAAAATCACATTATTCGGTGAAAAGCGCTTAAAAATCTGCAAAAGTTCGAAATATTACCGTTAGGTTATGTTTTTCAAATAAAGGAAAGCTAAGAATGCACCACAGAATGCTGAAAAAAATATGTGGAGTTTACAAAGAGAATATTGTTAGGTTAGAGGACGTGTACTTGTCAATTAAGACAAGTGCAGTACCCGGAGGTCGAATTGACCCATTGTACAAGAGAGAATGTTGTACTATATTGACTATTTACTAAAAAAAAGTACGAAACCATGGAAAATATTGAAAGAGGTCGTGGACGTTGTTGTAAAACTAGACATTCGTTATAAAACAGTTTTTAAACATTTGTAGAACGCTGCATACACGATAAAACCCTTGGATAGGGTGCCTCATAAATTAATAATTACGATTCACTGATAAAACAAAAAAAAAATCGAATAATTTCTGAAGCAAATGATTACAAGCTATGAAAAAGAGGATCACGTACGACAATAATGTGCGAAATAGACCATTAACAAAGTAAGATTAAGCTTCCTTGGAGTGGAAAAGCCAGGATTATTACCAACAAAGAGAATAAAGTATGTTTGGTGATATTGTGCTATTAGAACCTGATCAAACTAAAGATTCTGATCTCCACTGTCACCAATTAAAGAGATTGAAGGAAGCATTTTTATTTAAATGTTCACATTTGATTAGCAGTAGAAGTGTTGCGTTCCATCATTACAAAGCGCCTAAACCCAACCATCTTTGATGACAGAGAACTTTTAATACAATCACCATATAAAGGGTGTTTTTTATAGAGGTATAGAACTTTAAGTTGGCATTACTTTTCAAGATGGCGACCGATTTAACAGCTGTCAAGTGATTTATTCTCAGTTTGGTTTGGCAATTCATCATGAATAGACTCACGCCTGAACAACGCTTGCAAATAGTGCAATTTTATTTCGAAAATAATGGTTCTGTGCGGAGAACGTATCGCGTTTTTTTTATCGTCGACAAAATCGTCCATCAGAGCAGCTAATTCGATTAACCATGGAACGTTTTCGCACTCTTTACTCTTATTGATAACTCGCATCCCCAGAGATGCTGTTACGCACCATACAGAAGAAGCTATTGCTGCTGTAGAGCGTTGAGCATTGAGGAAGACTCGAATGAGTCCATCCGCCATCGTGCACAGGAATTGGATCTGTGTCCAACCACTTTATGGAAGATTTTGCGGAAGGATCTTGGTTTGCGTGTTTACATAATCCAACTCGTGCAAGATTTGAAGCCAAACGATCATCAAGTAAAGCGTAGAATTCGTCGAATGGGCCCAAAACGAGATTACCGTTGTTCCCGATTTTCATAAGCGAATTTTGTTTAGCGATGAAGCGCACTTCTGGTTGAATGGCTACGTCATTTGGAGTGAAGGTAATCCTCAAGTGTATGTGGAAACACCGTTACATCCAGAAAAACTGACTGTTTGGTGCGCTTTATGGGCTGGTGGAATCATTGGTCCGTACTTTTTCAAAAACAATGGTGGCCAGAACGTTACAGTCAATGGTGATCGGTATAGAGCCATGATTACTAACTTTTTCATTCCTGAATTGAATAACCATGATGTCCAGGAGATGTGGTTTCAACAAGACGGCGCAACATGTCACACAGCTCGTGCCACAATAGATTTATTGAAAGACTCGTTTTGGACCTGTGAATTGGCCTCCAAGATCTTGAGATTTAACACCGCTAGACTACTTTCTGTGGGGCTATGTAAAGTCATTGGTCTATGCGGTAAAGCCACAAACGCTTGACCATTTGGAAGACAACATTCGCCGTATTATTGCCGATATACGGCCACAAATGTTGGAAAAAGTCATCGAAAATTGGACGTCCAGATTGGACTACATTCGCGCCAGCCGTGGCGGTCATATGCCAGAAATCATATTTAAAATGTAATGCCACAAGATTATCTTGCGGATAAATAAAATTCATGTCAATCGAATAATCCATCGTTGTTTTATTGCAACTTAAAGTTCTATACCTCTATAAAAAACACCCTTTACAACCACCATATATCTCGGTGCTTACATCGATAGATATTATTTGTTTCGATTTCTGCAGAATGCACTTAACGGTTGAATTGGACCTGTTTTTGAGTAGGACACCTAGAAGTTGGAATGGATGGATAACAAAACAGAGCTTGACCTCAAAAATTGCAAAAAATTTATCACTCAGAACGGCATGTATTTTGTGTAATAAAGGCCGATTAAATTATCTGGAAAACGACTTAAGAGATTAATTTTTAATACGCTTCCGCTAGCTCGACCATTAACAATATAAATCGATTATTTATAATGATAATGGCAACACTTGTAACAGCACAGTAAACACTACTGCACACTCATACATGCTTGCAAAACAATTGGAGACAAGTAAACAAAAGTACTCTCTTACTCGTTTTAGTAACAGTACTGAAGTATTTCAAAGAGCACTCATTACATGAATGAAAAACAAACTTGTTATCATCAACTGTATTTAAATAACCATAATAATCAGCAAACTGAACTGATTTTGTTTTTTTTTATTTTTCTTTTATCATTTACTAGTAGTTATTACTATCGTTATTGTTGTCGTTGTATTACCGTTGTATTTGTAAAGTTATTTGATATAATTAAGCAAAATAACTCTTAAAGAATTCATTAAGCACACTGTATTGTTGTAATATTTCTTTGTATGTATGTGTGTCTTTTCTCTCATTTGTTATGTTCTTAATAGCGTGAAATAAATATGATAATTAACGGGTTTTATTTTTCTTTTTTTGTATGGAGAATGATTAAAATTTAAATGATTTTTGTTTTTGTATTGTATTGTTGTTATTTATTATTCCGATTATTAATTTAAATATAAATGTTGTTGTTATTGTTTGCTACTAATGACCTAAATCCCATAACACAACAAAAGACTAGAAATAAAAGAGAAAAAATAGTCTAAAATCTACGTTTTTTAAACTTTCCTTATCATTTCATTATTTTTTGATTTCTTTTTTTAGGTATGAGAGAATAAATACGTATGTGTGTATGTATGAGTGTGTCTGTGTGTGCATGATGGCGTATTTTTGTTTGTTTATTTTCACTGGGTGTCATGTCTTCTCGTGTTTTAATTGTTATGGTTCGTTTATTTTTGCTCTTGTTTTGATATCTCTTTCCTTTTTTGCATTGTTTTTTCATTTTTTTTTCACTTTTAACCTTCGCTTGACAGTTGACATTCCCTGTGTGTTGTTGTTTAATTGTAGCCTTTATTTAGTGTGTTGTTATTTTTGTTTTTCTGCTTTCATTTTTACACTGTGTCAAGTCCACTTTTTGTTACTGTCTTTGTTGCTATTGCTTGTGTTGTTGTTGTCGTCTGTGCGAATTATATGCAAGAATTTGTTTATATTTTTTGTTTTAATTATTGTTGTTGTTTTTTGGTATTATTTTCTGTTTGTTTCCCTTGTAAGTGCGTGAGATTTTTTCATTTCCCTGCCAGTTTATTGCAATAAACAGTGTTGTCTGCCCTTTTAATTAAAAAGCGACAAAATAAATAAAGAAACATGGTTGAATTGATATTTAAAGGTTTATTTGGGTTTACAAAGTTTGTTCCCAAATTAAATACCAAATAAAACAGTCTTTGAAATGACCTTTAATAAACCAAAAATGTGCCGTTTCGATCGAGAACATTTCGCCATTTTTAAGGTAAAGATATTATTGCATTAGTTTAGCTTTAGGGCCTGTTTCTGTAAGACAAATGATTCAGACCAGACGTTCGTCTTTATCTTTATATGGGAAACGGAAGAAAAATTGGTTGTTTTTAGTTTCAGGTTTTCTGAGCGATAAATTCTTCAATTGCGTTTTTGCACAGCTCTATGGAATATAAATTTACACCACTAGAGGAGTTTTGTAGGGATCGATACAAATGTTTGGATGAAGCTGAAGCTGTATGGTAGGTCCCTGAAAACTTCCCAAACAAGCTATCTCAGCTTCTCAGCTTTTAGAGGGTCATCAAAGTCGTTAGAAGTCTGGCGGTATCTCGTAATGAAAAATTCCCTTACAATGTCACCAAAACAGCCAGTATTATTTTTCTTGGTCACAATCCTAGCTTTATCATAGCCTGCACAGCATTATCTTGCTTCGTCCGTAATTTTTTTTACAATCGTTATTTATTCAGTTCATTATTCGCTTGAAAACTAGTTTGATTTTGTTTCGTTTTATCAATGAATCTCAAGTGGAAATAATGTTCCTTCAATTTTTCGCTGTTAATTCATGTGATACTTATCCAGCATTCGTAAAATATTTAATGACTGTTCTAAGAAGAATGCCCAGTTAGCTAACAACATTCACACTGCTTATGTGCTGATGTTTCTCAATATTTCCATGATGTCATATCTATATCCTAAATGCATTATCGTTTCCGTAAAACTTCGCAATTATTTTTGTAACGAACTGTGACACATTCTTCCCTTTTATACAAGTTAAACTATGACGATATTGTTCTAAAGGGTCCGCCAAATAACTTTTTTTTTGAAAATGTTTTAAAAAAAACTACTGAATATTTTCTCAAATTTCTTTTTTTATTTGAAAGTACAATCCTTCCATGCACAACCATGTACAATCCTGGCCATGCAGTACAGATTTTGACAAAAAAAATCATCTTTTCAGATGAAGCTCATTTTGATCTTGGCGGGTATGTAAACAAGCAAAATTGTCGCATTTGGGACACAGAAAACCCGCAAGCATACATTGAAAAGCCGACGTACCCAATACGAGTCACTGTTTGGTGCGGATTTTGGTCCAGAGGTATAATTGGGCCATTTTTCTTTGAAAATGAGCAAGGAGTGGCCGTTACAGTCAATGGCGATCGTTATCGGGCCATGTTGAACGAATTTTTGTTCACAAAAATTGAAGAGGAGGACATTGGCAACATTTGGTTTCAACAGGACGGCGCTACTTGCCACACAGCCGAAGCTACACTCGATGTTTTGCGCCGTGTTTTTGAAGATCGCATTATCAGCCGCAGAGCTGATGTCGTTTGGCCACCTCGGAGCTGCGATTTGACACCGTTGGACTATTATTTGTGGGGTGCCGTCAAAGAGAAGTGTTACGTCGACAAGCCAGAGACAATTGACGCTTTAAAGGACAATATTCGTGAAGCCATTGGTGAAATACAGCTGCACACAATCGATAATGTGCTTAAAAATTGGACCGATCGTGTAGGCTACTGCATGGCCAGCCAAGGCAGCCATTTGAATGAAATTATTTTCCATTATTAACCGGAATGATTGTACTTTCAAATAAAAAAAGAAATTTGAGAAAATATTCGGTAGTTTTTTTGTAAGCATTTTCAAAAAAAAAAGTTATTTGACGCACCTTTTAAATAACTTTTCACAGATTAATGTGATTTTAATACAGTGTTGCAATATCGAGAAGCTTAAAATTTCACCTTTCAAATGAACTAAAGTTGTTGTCAGTTGCAGTTAACAGTACTAGAGATCTTACAACAATATGTAATCATACATTTCCAAATGCCAATATAATATGGAATTATACAGTATAACTTACCATATAATCGAATTTCATACACTAAAGTTCCTTAATTTGTTTAATTGTTTTAAAATTTATGCTCTGCAGCTTTGTATGCTTCTCAAAATTAATCGATTACTTGCCATTACATGCTTTAAGTTTATTCATCACAGTAGAAATTGTTATAAAAACAACAACATCCGCTCTTGTGTAGTGGTAAACACAGCACTTGAACTTAACAACCATTTACATACATATATGTATAGAGAGCGCAAGAGACCGCAAAAGAGAATGAGAACACGAGAATTAAATACAGTAACAGTATTAGTAAATAATAGAGCATTAGTTGTAGAGTAATTTTGCCAATAATCAATGTGACAATTGACTTTTTCTTTTACCGTTAAGCTCATGTTGACGATGTTGACGATGATGACGATCATAAACATTCAATTGCCAACATTAATGACTTTATTTATGTTTTTCTGTCTCTGAAAGAGACATTAAAGACACATTCTATTATTATATTCCATCGTTTGAAATAAATATTCATTGTAATTAAATAAAATCAATATTTTCATAAATTACCAGCAACAAAAGAAAGAGGACAATGACTTTCGAAATGGTAATCAAAATGGATTGAGAAAAATAATAGAGGGCCATTCATGAATGGAATGAAAGTAAAATTAATTAAAGTTTGGATCTTATCATTTTGTACGCCATATTTTACAACATAAACGAACGCCTTCTTCGCATATTTAAGGCGATATCTCGGCTATAACTTGACGAATAATGGTGTTAAATCGTTCTAATGGTGGAGGATTATTTGCTTAAACACGGTCTTCAATGTCACTCTGCAGAAATAAGAGAACTTAAGGCTTGAAGCTGCATGAGACGAAGGCAAAAGCCATAAATTACGCTGCGAAATTGAATCTGAATAAGGTGCCTCCTTTGCTGAATGCTGACTGCAGCGTTTTTCAGGCGGAGATTTTCGCAATCTTGAAGGCTATTGGGGCCATAGCTGGTGGCCCAGCTTCGGATTCCGAATCTTACATGATCTTCGTTGACAGTCAGGCTGCCCTTAGGGCCATTGCGTCGGTCTGGTGTAAATCACGGCTTGTTTGCGAGTGCAAGGAGTCGTTGAGGACTTTTGGACCGGACCGTATCCGTCTATGCTGGGTTCCGGGACATAGCGGAATACTGGGCAATGAGACGGCGGATGCCCTCGCTAGGCTAGGTTCGCTTTCAGGAGGCGATTCGATGGTTGGTCCTGACCCCCCAGTCTGCCACCTCCATAGCCTCATCAATGGATGGGTCATGGAGAAGGGGCAGAGGCGCTGGGGGAACGGTGTCTATGGCCTGCTGTAGACAGTAAGAGAACAGGTTGGTTGCTGGGCTTGGATAAGGCCAGCTTAAGGATGTTTGTCGGTTTTATCACGGGGCACTGCGAGATTAGGTCACTGACGGGGATCTGGAACAGATCCCAGCCGGACTATTGCAGGGTGTGTTGCGATTAAGAGGAATTGGAGACTATCGAACACCTCCTCTGTAACTGCCCAGCCCTTCTTGGTAGGTTGAGGTTGAAGACCCTTGGTCGGCCCTTCTTTGAGAGTTTGAATTCTGTGTCGAGAGCCGACATCAAGGCTCTCCACAGATTCATTAGTGGCTTAGTCTGGTTGAGAGGTGCTAGGACTTAATCGGTGTAGTCGCGCTCTCCCATCCTTTTGTTGTGTCTGGTCTGTGTGATTCCTCCGCTTCCCACTCCCCCCTTTCCCATATTCCGTCCCTTCATCCATTCCCCTATACTATCCTTCCCTCATTTAGGACGTTGTACAATGGGCCAATCCGACCTCCGGGTACTGCACTTGTCTTGACTGATAGGTACACGTCTTCTAACCTAACCTAACCTAACCTAAGGTGCCTCCTACTATGTACCACCATTAATTTCTTTCCCGGCATGCAGTCGGTAGTTAAATCTTTTTTGGACTGAACTTTTAGGTCTAAACTGCTTGGCATATGTCGCTACTCTCTTAATCGACTGTAGCAACATATGCATTTCCTGTTAGAGCGATATCCCGACTAACTGTGTAGCTGATGAATTTGCTAAAACATGTACACTCCTGCCTGCTTATTTAATTGCCAGACTCACTTGGCTTACATTGGTTGGGAAGTGTACCAAACACATCTGCCTGATTATTTAATTCCCAGACTCACTTGACTTACATTGATTGATTGGGAAGCGTACCAAACTACAATTTAAATTGTAAAGGGTGTTTTTTATAGAGGTATAGAACTTTAAGTTGCAATAAAACAACGATGGATTATTCGATTGACATGAATTTTATTTATCCGAAGGATAATCTTGTGGCATTACATTTTAAATATGATTTCTGGCATATGACCGCCACGGCTGGCGCGGATGTAGTCCAATCTGGACGTCCAATTTTCGATGACTTTTTCCAACATTTGTGGCCGTATATCGGCAATAATACGGCGAATGTTGTCTTCCAAATGGTCAAGCGTTTGTGGCTTTACCGCATAGACCAATGACTTTACATAGCCCCACAGAAAGTAGTCTAGCGGTGTTAAATCATAAGATCTTGGAGGCCAATTCACAGGTCCAAAACGTGAAATTAGGCGGTCACCAAACGTGTCTTTTAATAAATCTATTGTGGCACGAGCTGTGTGACATGTTGCAGCGTCTTGTTGAAACCACATCTCCTGGACATCATGGTTATTCAATTCAGGAATGAAAAAGTTAGTAATCATGGCTCTATACCGATCACCATTGACTGTAACGTTCTGGCCACCATCGTTTTTGAAAAAGTACGGACCAATGATTCCACCAGCCCATAAAGCGCACCAAACAGTCAGTTTTTCTGGATGTAACGGTGTTTCCACATACACTTGAGGATTACCTTCACTCCAAATGCGGCAGTTTTGTTTGTTGACGTAGCCATTCAACCAGAAGTGCGCTTCATCGCCAAACAAAATTCGCTTATGAAAATCGGGAACAACGGTAATCTCGTTTTGGGCCCATTCGACGAATCTACGTCTTACTTGATGATCGTTTGGCTTAAAATCTTGCACGAGTTGGATTTTATAAGCACGCAAACCAAGATCCTTCCGCAAAATCTTCCATAAAGTGGATGGACACAGATCCAATTCCTGTGCTCGATGGCGGATGGACTCATTCGGGTCTTCCTCAATGCTACGCTCTACAGCAGCAATAGCTTCTTCTGTACGCACCGTACAGCGTCTCTGGGGATGCGAGTTATCAATAAGAGTAAACGTGGTGCGTAAACGTTCCATGGTTAATCGAATTAACTGCTCTGATGGACGATTTTGTCGACGATAAAATGGACGTAGTGCGCGATACGTTTTCCGCACAGAACCATTATTTTCGAAATAAAATTGCACTATTTGCAAGCGTTGTTCAGGCGTGAGTCTATTCATGATGAATTGCCAAACCAAACTGAGAATAAATCACTTGACAGCTGTTAAATCGGTCGGAATCTTGAAAAGTAATGCCAACTTAAAGTTCTATACCTCTATAAAAAACACCCTTTACAATTTCAATTGGATCTATTACTGTATCTATTCTAACGTATAATTGGCACGTGGGAAAGACTTGCAAAATATTTTTGGAACCGTTGTAGATAGATCGAAATGGAGGGACGTGCCCTCCGCTTCATTAGTTAATACTTTCTCCATTGGCTCACCCTCTCTCGAAAGTCTAATGCAGCTAACATTTCTTGATGTCAATTTGGTTAAACTTTCAGGCTGGATTTTAATTCGATTCTAAGTCAGTCATGTTTTAAATGAAAAACACTGATGCTAATTGTCAAGCCTGGTTAATCACGACGTGTAAGTTATCACCGTGGGTGGCTACAAGCAAAGAATATGGATATAAAGAATACGCATCATGTAGAAGTAAAATTTCTTATGGCGGGTCGTAACATTACGACCCGCTCTCATCAAAATATTTTTAAAAATCATTTCTTGATGAGAGAGAGGAAGACAGAAGGAAACTGAACACAAACAAAGAGCGTAACAATGTGTTACTCTCATCGTACGTATGTACATGTGTATGTATTCTTGTGTTTTTGATTTAGTTGTCGATCAGACTGCGACAGGAATAGATGTGCTGCGGATGCTTTATCATTTTATTTCAGAATAACACTCGAAGAATATTTTGTGTTAAAAATGTTCTATGTCATTAGCTTGGCGTATTTTAGTTTTTATTTTGTCCCATAGTATATTTTTTTAAATGCTTTGGAATGCTCGTTTTTTTTTCTTTTAATAAAAAATGGTTTTTTTATTCTTTTTATTTTTATTTATCTAAAAAACATGGCCTAATTTTTAAGCCAAAGATGGATAGCTTTATGTTCTTTTAATAATAAAATCGATGTTTTATTTTATTTTTATTTATCCAAAATTATTAAGCCAAAGATAGACAGCTTTACATATGAATGTTGATGAAATGAAAATAAATATAGAGTATATTACTAACACTTTTATATGGCTGTAAATAAATAAATTCTCTCAAGTTATTTTCTCTCTATCACTAATCCATAACCATAGGCATGTGTTAACCTAGAGGAAAATTGTTAGTAATAATTTCAAGTCTACTTATTAACCCAATGATATGTATATGTGATCGGAAAATATAGAAAAATTGTACTGCACTAAGACACTAAGGCACCGTATTTAACTTGGCAAGTATTCTTCCAAAAATCGAAATCATTTCTCATTGATATTAGTGAATACTACTGTGATATTTCTTTGGGTGTATCATTGAAGTCTGAAAAAAGCGACATGAACCTTCTTCTTTAAAAACTGACAAGATTTTTGCGCTCTTTTTAACGAACATTCTTGATGTTCGTGTCCTATGTGTGTAAAAAGCCGAAAATGTTCTTCCCCTGAGGGACATTGGTGCCGACGTCTGTTTTTAACACCAGAAAAATAAATAAAAAAGGTGGTCAAACAACAAAAATGCACGATGAGAACAACGCATTGTTATGCTCTTGGTTTCTGTATCATTTCCTTCTATCTTACCCCCGCGTCATGAACTATTTTTGAAAAATATTCCAAAATATGTTAAAATGCACATTCTTAATACTTTATTTTCTTTGCTACAAATCATCTTTGATTTAACAAATCTGTCACTCTCTTCTATTCCATTGGCCACAAAGAGCATAAACAATGCAGATGCAGTTATCATCTTTGTTTACTGTCTACCAGAAAAGTGGCCACTTCGATAGTTAAAAGTATTCATCCAAGTAGCTGATTAAGATATAAAATTCTAACTTTTTTCCCCATACCCATAGGAACAATTCCCTCTTTTTCAATCCCTTTAGAAAGCTGTCCCCATCTCTTAGTAGGCGATGGCGCCTAGTAAAGTATGCAGTCCCCAAAGTGTCAAACACCCTTAAAAAGGGTACAATTGACCCTTTAGCTCATCTCTCCGGAAATTTGTTATACTTAAAAATCAATAACAAATAATAATACACACACACACACATACTCTATTTTACATTTAAGGCTTCTTCTAGAACAATAAATTAAAGGCTATGGCGGTAGGAACTTGTGTTTTTGAAGGCAAACAAAATCCTTTATCAAATACGGGAGCCCACAAAACAAAAAAACCAGCCACGGATGAGAGTGAAAGTGAAAGAAAGAAATGTTGTGACATTATTTCATGTCACAAACATTTGTTTTCGAAAAAAAAGGAAACAAAAAAATCCATAAAAAAATACTGTGTGTGCGTGTTTGTGTGTGTGTGTATAAATTTCATTTCAAAGCAACTGCCAACAACTGTCAATTGCTTATAAATGACAGGTTTTCTACCACAGTTTTTTTCCTTTTCTCTCTCGATTTCCTTCTCTTTTCTCTTTTTTTTTTGTTGTTGTTGCTGTTGTTGTTGTTATTGTTATCGTTGTGTTAAGCTCTTTAAAACTTGTAACGGAAATCAAATGAAGACAATGACAACGTCATGCTCTACAAAACCTTCATTATTTGCACACTTTCTATACAAAATTACATGCAAACATACATTCATAGATTTTGTAAAGGTAATTTGGTTTTTTTTTCCATTTTTTTTCTCTTTCTTTTCTATAAACGGATCATCTGTTTGGCTCAATAGGTTTGGCTGGCTGATTGACAGCCTGAATGGCTGAACGGTTGAGTGGTATTAAATTAAAAACATTGCTCTTGATTTGTTGGCCAAAAATAAATGGCGAAAAAACTGTGTGTTATTTTTAGAGAGATTTTGAAAAGATTTGAATACTGCTGATACTGACATATAAATTTCGCTACAGGGACATAATAAAAAAAGTACTTGAAAATGCTTTTAATGAAATTTTAAGAATAATTAGTTATTGACGGTTTAGTTTACTGGTTAAACAATGCAAACTTACAAAGAGATTATTTAAACCGAGTTAAAAACGTTATTTAAGAAGATATTCTATTTTAAAAGGTACTAAATTTGAACAGCACCAAATTTAAAAGGTACCTAATTGAGAAGAGACTATATTTATACTGAAAAAAAGTACCAAATATTAAAAATATTGTGCTAAATACATACATAACACACGTAACCTTTCAGTACGAATTACAACTTAGCTCCTCACACCACTAATGTTGTGTGTGTGTTAATTTTATATGTATATGAGTGACGGAACCTACTGTTTAAAGTCGCCTCTGAACGACAGATTTTTGAGAAACTTTTAATGGCAATTTTATTTACTCTTAAGCTGGATTCACCCATCGTTTCGGAACAAAATTTTTGTTATAATTTTACAATTTTTTTTTTATACGTAGTTTGAAGTTTCTATTTTTGAGAGAGAGAGAGCGAAAGAGAGTAAGCTTGCTTCGGATTGGTTTAATTGGTTTAATTTTAATTTTTATTCCGAAACAATCGAACTGTGCTGCCAGCTACTTTAATTTTTTAAGTAAAGTTGAACTGAGCTCCCACATCATATTATATGTAAATTTGTATGTACACCTATTGACACCTAATTAGAAACGCTTTAAAATTTCATAAAATATTGAAATATTTTTCATATTATTTATTCTTTTCAAACTATTTGTTATTTAAGAGACAAAAAAAACTTAACAAATCTCTTATTACTTGACTGCGACACCTAATTAGAAACGATAAAATCCATTAGCAAAAAATTGTAATATTATGTTTATATTCTTACTTATTGTCAATATATTGTTGCAAACCCTTTTTGTTTTAACACAGCTTCACATCGCCTCCGCATTGATGTTATAAAGTTACGACATCGCTCCACTGGTATTGCCTCCCATGCCTTCTTAACTTCCTCGAAAAGAGTCGCCATGTTTGTAACATTTTTGAGGCTCGCAGCTTTGTTCACATCGCCCTATAGGTGTTCGATGGAGTTTAGGCCCGGAGTTGATGATGGCCACTCCAAAACATTGATGGAATTATCTTCAAGAAACTCCTTTGTTACCCTGGCCGTGTGCCTTGTATCGTTGTCCAGTTGAAATTACCAGATAACAGGCAAATTCAGCCCACGGCAACATCACATTACTAAATATATCAACGTACTTTTCCTTATCTAAAATTCCATAAATTTTATGGATTGGGCCAACACCATTCTAGGAAAAACATGACCACACCATAGTCGATCATCCACCATGCTTCACTGCATGTGAAACATAGCGAAGATTAAATTCTTGGTTGAAGGGCCTTTTAATAAATCTTCGACCATCTGAACCAAGGCGATTTATCCTAGTTTTGTCGCTTCAAAGCACATATTTCCATTGATTGGCTGTTCAATTCAAATGGGACGTTTTCTTTGAATTTTACTCAGAAGTGGTCTCTTGCGTGCTGCTCTGCCATTTAGCGTGACTTCAACCAAACGTGAAATGGTCCTCTTGGATATGGAGATATTAAAGTATATTCGTCTTTGACAGTGAACCCAGCACTGCCAAGACGAGTAAATATATTATAGCATGCAGGCTTTTGAATTAGCAAATTTTTTTTTGCCACAAACATAATATAAATATGTAAAAAACTTGAAAAATACTACAAATAAATTTTTATTACAAAAATAATACTTTATTTCTTATCGAGAATGATCTGATCACGCAAAAATCAACTTCATCGTGTATTTATAACAAAATTTTATAGCAACTCGTCTTTGGTTTTCTGCTTCTAAATGATTATGTATGATAATATAAAGGGTGTTTTTTATAGAGGTATAGAACTTTACGTTGCAATAAAACAACGATGGATTATTCGATTGACATGAATTTTATTTATCCGAAAGATAATCTTGTGGCATTACATTTTAAGTGTGATTTCTGGCATATGACCGCCACGGCTGGCGTGGATGTAGTCCAATCTGGACGTCCAATTTTCGATGACTTTTTCCAACATTTGTGGCCGTATATCGGCAATAATACGGCAAATGTTGTCTTCCAAATGGTCAAGCGTTTGTGGCTTTACCGCATAGACCAATGACTTTACATAGCCATAGTCTAGCGGTGTTAAATCACAAGATCTTGGAGGCCAATTCACAGGTCCAAAACGTGAAATTAGGCGGTCACCAAACGTGTCTTTCAATAAATATATTGTGGCACGAGCTGTGTGACATGTTGCGCCGTCTTGTTGAAACCACATCTCCTGGACATCATGGTTATTCAATTCAGGAATGAAAAAGTTGATCACCGATCACCATTGACTGTAACGTTCTGGCCACCATCGTTTTTGAAAAAGTACGGACCAATGATTCCACCAGCCCGTAAAGCGCACCAAACAGTCAGTTTTTCTGGATGTAACGGTGTTTCCACATACACTTGAGGATTACCTTCACTCCAAATGCGACAGTTTTGTTTGTTGACGTAGCCATTCAACCAGAAGTGCGCTTCATAGCTAAACAAAATTCGCTTATGAAAATCGGGAACAACGGTAATCTCGTTTTGGGCCCATTCGACGAATCTACGCCTTACTTGATGATCGTTTGGCTTCAATTCTTTCACAAGTTGGATTTTGTAAGCACGCAAAACAAGATCCTTCCGCAAAATCTTCCATAAAGTGGATGGACACAGATCCAATTCCTGTGCTCGATGACGGATGGACTCATTCGGGTCTTCCTCAATGCTACGCTCTACAGCAGCAATAGCTTCTTCTGTACGCACCGTACAGCATCTCTGGGGATGCGAGTTATCAATAAGATTAAACGTGGTGCGAAAACGTTCCATGGTTAATCGAATTAACTGCTCTCATGGATGATTTTGTCGACGATAAAATGGACGTAGTGCGCGATACGTTTTCCGCACAGAACCATTATTTTCGAAATAAAATTGCACTATTTGCAAGCGTTGTTCAGGCGTGAGTCTATTCATGATGAATTGCCAAACCAAACTGAGAATAAATCACTTGACAGCTGTTAAATCGGTCTTGAAAAGTAATGCCAACTTAAAGTTCTATACCTCTATAAAAAACACCCTTTATGTACTCTTACCAAGCAATAACAGGGTTATGGTAAACAATAACACTCAAAATATAAATGGAATTACTTCATATAATTTGGGCTTTGCAGCAAATGGGTTAAGGTTATGTAATATCCTGTAGTAGACAAATACTATGCTATAGATATCTCCTTAGCCCGTCAACGGGGACATAAAATATGATGCACGTTCCCTTAACGTACATATAGACACTGAAGATCAATTTGTGTCATCTATTAATCCTGTGTCATGTACCATTGAGGGTCATGTACCATTGAGACTCCTAATGTAACTATCAGTTCAATCCTATTCATGCTTCAGATTGCATTTGTAAAATTATGCTTTGGTCATAAGACCCCCTAGCAACCCGACAACCCCATTTATCTCTCCATGCAAGATTTCTTAAGTGAATTGAAGAATTCCTTAATAATTTCAAAGAAGAAGTCTAATATGGTGATTTCACTAATTATATTACCCGAATTAATTTAATTTTTTATTAGTCGATTTCTTGTGCGAATATCCAAAAGGACTATGTACGTTTAATAGTTTAGTATTTACCAAATAGATCTTTTGTAGCAAACTTTTGTAATTTTTTTCATACTTTATTGTGTCACCCTTTAATTTCAAGTGACATTTACCCACTTTTGGCGAAATATATTTATTTTTTCTTTCTTTCTTTAATTTAATTTTGAAAATCATATTCAAATTTTATTTGCATACATATACACACAGTTACTAAAGTATACATACGGTTAACAAATTTCAGAAATTTTTTAACCAATCCATTTCCGTTAAATTTTTTAACCAAGACCGTCTTAAAATCAAGGAAAGTTGTTAGACAATTATAAAGATTTTCAACGAAAACGGATAGGTTAAAAAATTTCTGAAATTTTTTAACCGTATGTATACTTTTGTGGCTGAGTGTAAGTTTTTCAGCTACATTTTATTTACAAAATTTATGAAAAAAAAGCAACAATATTTTCAAATTTTTATGTTGTTTTTTATACAATACATACATATTTATAAATAGTTTTGTTAAACAGTTAAAGCAAAAAATTTACTTAAGAAATTAGAAAATTTTTTGTGAATTCAGAAAGACAAAAAAGTATCAAAAAAGATTATTTATTATGTATATACCTAGGAGTTCGGTATCTGAAATCAAAAATTCAATCCTTGGTGTATGTTATTTTTTATCTGTGACTGTACTTTGTGTTTCGTTAAACACTTAAAGCAAAAAAATTTACTTAATAAATTAGAAAATTTTTTGAGAATTCAGAAAGATAAAAAGGTACCAAAAAAAAATTATTTATTATGTATATACCTAGGAGTTCGCTATCTTAAATCAAAAATTCAATTCTTGGTGTATGTTATTTTTTATCTGTGACTGTACTTTGTTTAAAATGCAAATGCTTAGAGAAAATCTTTGAAAAACAGAAACATTTTTAATTTAATTAAAAAGAAATCTTAAAATAGAAAGTTCCAATTAAATATGAAACAAAATTTATGCTCCCGTTTTCTTATCGAAATTAATAAATACCCAACAATTTAATTATTCATGAAAAGCGTTGAAATAGCCATAGAAATTGGTTACTCAGGGTTTAAATATAACTTTTAGCCGCCCAATAAAATTTTCTTCTTGTTTTTGTTTTATTGAATTTTAATTTAAAATTCAACACTTTACTTTACATTTCTCAACACTTATCTCCCTCCTCCCCTCCCCCCTATTGCTTTTAATTCTCCTGTTGTTTTCTCTTAATTTATTTATTCTATGTTTTTCTTCTATATTTGTTTGTGCCATTAGCGTTAAATCCCTTTCTTTTCCTTTCTTTTTAATTTTCTTTTCTTTTTTTCCATGTTTAATTTTAGTGTTTAGTGTTTAACGAATCGTTAAATGTTGTTGCTTCAATTAACTGTACAAATCCTCCCTACTCTCTCTTTTCTCGTGTGTCTGCACTTCTATAAACCGGTGTTGTTCTCTTGTTTCTCTTCTATGTATCTATCTATCTCTCTCTCTCTCTTCACGTAAAACTGTAGGTTGATGTTCATTAATTATAATGCAAATTATGGTTTACTTCCAGCACTCTACATCTACTTTGATGAGAGGGTTTCTTTAACCTTCAACACGTATAAACTATTTAAAGTCAAACTACAGTGTTGTTTATATAAATAGTTACAGCAATAATAAATAAATAAATTTGATTTCAATAAATTAAAATATTTTTTTTGCTTTTTCTATTTCCAGGTAAATAATTTTATGTTTTCACGTTACAAGTAAGTTTTTTCATACATTGTTCGTACATGTACAGAGTTATCCCTTTAATGGTTTTAAAACCGGCAGTCTGGTAAGGCTGTCAGCTAATAAATGTCCTTCGTCTGACGCGTAATTTATTTAATGACGAAGAACGTACAAAAATTAAAACTTTTACTATAAAAGTCCATAATCATGGACTAATCTAATTGAATTTACTACACATGTTTTCAGGGGTTTTCTTGTCAGAGCTCGGACTGATGTAATTTATACTGATTTCAGTAAGGCTTTTGTTAGGGTTGATCATAGAATTTTGCTTCTTAAACTTTCATTAATCGGTATTCCTGATATTATTCATCGTTGGCTAGACTCCTACTTCTCCCTTAGGACGCAGAGGGTATTGTTTAGGAATGTATTGTCTAAGACTGTTTATGTTATCTCTGGTGTTCCGCAGGGTAGCCATTTGGGTCCTTTACTGTTTTTATTGTTTCTTAATGATCTTCCTTGTGCTATTTCTGATTGTAATATTCTGATGTATGCTGACGACGTTAAAATATTTTAGACTTTTGATGATGATCATGGTCAGGCTGTTCTTCAGCGAAATATTGATTTGTTTGTAACTTGGTGCAGAATTAATTTAATGGATCTTAACTTGAAGAAATGTAAATGCATGGTTTTCTCTCGCTGGGGCGTAATTTCATCCACTTATGTGATTAATTCTTGCCCCTTGGAAACTGTGACTACATTTCTTGATTTGGGAGTATTATTGGACATGAAATCTGTCTTTTATTGATCATATTAGTATGATGATTGGCAAGGCTCGGGCTGTTCTTGGTTTTGTGAAAAGATGGGCTAGGGAATTCATTGTTCCTTATATAACGAGACTGCTATACATTTCACTTGTTAGACCTATTTTGGAGTATGCGTCTATTATTTGGAATCCATACTATCGTTGTCATAGTGATTCAATAGAGTCTGTGCAGAAGCAGTTTTTATTATTCTGTTTACGTGGCTTACGATGGGATTATGCCAATGGGTTTCCGTCATATGAGGCTAGATTAGGTTTGATAAAACTTCCAACTTTGGAACGTAGAAGGACTGTTTTAGGTGTTTGTTTTGTTTTTAATCTGGTTAAAGGTGATATCGATTCTGAGTTTTTGCTTTGTAACCTGAATTTCAGTATTCCAGCAAGATTTTCACGGCAATATCGTCCTCTTTCTTTAGATTTTTATAGAACGAACTATGGATGTAATTTTCTTTTTCGTAGATTATGTAATGATTTTAACTTATATTATGATTTTATTGATTTTAATTGTAGTGTTTGTAATATAAAACGTAGCTTATATGCTGGCATTAATTTGTAAATTATTATATAAAAATGTATTTTCGTTCTTGCCATAGGTAGTTCATGTTTATTGTAACTTTATTCAGCTTGTGATTAAGTTCTGTAGCTGTATTATGTTCTGGTTGCCATTACTTTTCCCTTACCCGCTACAATCCGGACTGTAGTGTGTACGTGTTCCTACATAATGGGTACGAGCTCTCCGCGGTCGGGTGAGGGTGGGTTAGTGTGAGGCCGGGGACGTTCGAAAAAAAAGGCTAGCAGATCATTGCAGCGCCTTCTAGGCGGAAGTATTAAAGTAGCATGTGCTGAAGTAGAGGTTACTAAGGACAAAAATATCTCCGAAAAGGCTATTGCCTTACATTTCGATAACCAGGGGGGTTACTCTCTATTGCGATGCGTAAGTTAAATGTGTTAAGATCACAATTTGGTACTCTGTATCGCTTACGCAAAAGCTTTCACAATATTAGTTGAAAATGATGCCAGATTTGCGTAAGAGAAAAACTCAGATGCGTAAGGAAAATACAAAAACGCAGTAAAGAGTACCAATTGTTCGATTATGTACCATTTTCTTTTCGCATCGCAATAGAGAGTAAGCCCCCAGGTGGGTTCTAATGTAACAAACTCTAGGACGACTGTTGAAAAATATCACTTGCCCACCAAGATAATGCAGTTTAAAGCCACTAATCTGCGCAAATTGTGTTGAACCATTTGAAAATCTAAATCGTCAAGCTATCGTCAAAATACCGCCCGAAATGTACAAAACTGTGATCAAAAACTACCAGGATCTCAGAAGCGGTTATTAAAATGTCATTGTATTGCGTAATGGCAGTACAAGGATATAAAAATTTCAACGTAATCCTAGCCTTATGCCTGCTTTATTCAATTTTACAGGAACTCCTTAAAAAGTTCAATGTTTTTGTATTTTTTCTCTTTGAAATATTTTTATTCTTGAAACCCATTTTAAAATTTATTGGTTTTTCCTTTTTCTGTTCTTCTTGACATAAGACAGCCTAATTTAAAATTAATATTTAAATTAAGGTTTTCATAAGCATTTTAAATTCATAAATTTCAAAGAGATCTGACTCTCTGTGTTTGTTTTTTTTTTTGTTCTTCACTTTATACTGTTTATAATCACTAGAGAATTTATTTTTAGGCTGTTTTTCATTACAACCAAGACTGTTTAGTTTGTCATTTGCTTGCTATTTTCATTCTCTTTATAATTTATAAACACAGGGATGGATCTGTGAAAGTTTTGAAATTTGATTGTAGCTGATGACTGCCTATAAATACGTTTTTTTCTCAAGTTGTTCGTGGCTTATTATGTGTGCTTCAAAATATTCTAAGAATTCTTCTGAGACATCAGTTTACTGATGGAGATCCCCGTTTTTTGAATATACATATATTGTAGCTTTGTACGTGCAATACCCAGTGCCTTTTTTGTGAACACCCGTATCGGAGTTGTAATCGTACTGTCGTCAGATTTTACAGTTTCCCTATTACTCTGCAATCTATCTGGGTAGTGGAATACTTTCGCACAATGGTTCTGAATATAAGTGACATTCAGCAGCTCATTTGATTTGGAATTAATACTTATCTCTTTAGTTTTCGATTCTGAAGGAATCCAGTTTCTCTTGGATATTACAGAGCCTGTATCATTTTACAATTTAACGAGTCTAATCGAGTCTAGTGATCTGTTTCCGCTCACACGGCGGGAAACTGCATCTATTATGATAAGAAACATCAACGGCAATAGAAAACAATCTTGTCTTACGTCTGTCGAAAGGTTTACACATTTTGTCTTCCTGTAATACCGGGCCCTAGGGTCTCTCATAACTGCTGCGTAAAATCGAAATTATTTTCAGTCGGCACAATCCAAAAATTGGCTATATGTAAAGGGTGTTTTTTATAGAGGTATAGAACTTTAAGTTGGCATTACTTTTCAAGATGGCGACCGATTTAACAGCTGTCAAGTGATTTATTCTCAGTTTGGTTTGGCAATTCATCATGAATAGACTCACGCCTGAACAACGCTTGTAAATAGTGCAATTTTATTTCGAAAATAATGGTTCTGTGCGGAAAACGTATCGCGCACTGCGTCCATTTTATCGTCGACAAAATCGTCCATCAGAGCAGTTAATTCGATTAACCATGGAACGTTTTCGCACCACGTTTACTCTTATTGATAATTCGCATCCCCAGAGACGCTGTACGGTGCGTACAGAAGAAGCTATTGCTGCTGTAGAGCGTAGCATTGAGGAAGACCCGAATGAGTCCATCCGCCATCGAGCACAGGAATTTGATCTGTGTCCATCCACTTTATGGAAGATTTTGCGGAAGGATCTTGGTTTGCGTGCTTACAAAATCCAACTCGTGCAAGATTTGAAGCCAAACGATCATCAAGTAAGGCGTAGATTCGTCGAATGGGCCCAAAACGAGATTACCGTTGTTCCCGATTTTCATAAGCGAATTTTGTTTGGCGATGAAGCGCACTTCTGGTTGAATGGCTACGTCAACAAACAAAACTGCCGCATTTGGAGTGAAGGTAATCCTCAAGTGTATGTGGAAACACTGTTACATCCAGAAAAACTGACTGTTTGGTGCGCTTTATGGGCTGGTGGAATCATTGGTCCGTACTTTTTCAAAAACGATGGTGGACAGAACGTTACAGTCAATGGTGATCGGTATAGAGCCATGATTACTAACTTTTTCATTCCTGAATTGAATAACCATGATGTCCAGGAGATGTGGTTTCAACAAGACGGCGCAACATGTCACACAGCTCGTGCCACAATAGATTTATTGAAAGACACGTTTGGTGACCGCCTAATTTCACGTTTTGGACCTGTGAATTGGCCTCCAAGATCTTGTGATTTAACACCGCTAGACTACTTTCTGTGGGGCTATGTAAAGTCATTGGTCTATGCGGTAAAGCCACAAACGCTTGACCATTTGGAAGACAACATTCGCCGTATTATTGCCGATATACGGCCACAAATGTTGGAAAAAGTCATCGAAAATTGGACGTCCAGATTGGACTACATCCGCGCCAGCCGTGGCGGTCATATGCCAGAAATCATATTTAAAATGTAATGCCACAAGATTATCTTTCGGATAAATAAAATTCATGTCAATCGAATAATCCATCGTTGTTTTATTGCAACTTAAAGTTCTATACCTTTATAAAAAACACCCTTTTTAAAGAGGATTACATGTCAATCACCAGTTTTATTGTTATCCAGGATTTTCCGCACTTAAAACCAGCCTATTTAAACTATTTCAGACATTTTTACGTCACATCTCCTATGCGTAAGTGGTAAAAACTTGAAATCTTGTATATTCATATTTAAATTAATGTTTTAATTTTTATTAAAAAAAAGTCTTCAAAATCAATTTCAACGAAATTTTCGAATATTTTATGTCGAACTTATGCTGAAACTAACACTGGGAGTTTACTTTGCCAGTTTTTCCTTTAAAAAGTAGTTCGAAATATTAAAAAGTATTGAAACTCCCATCTCTGTTAAACTTACACACTGTTTTCTGTTATGCTTGTGATTAAAGGTTTGCAAATCAAAAGAGAGCGAGAGAGAAAACGAGAAAGTATGTGTGTTTTCATATAATGGAGGAGTATATTGTTGGTGCGTTGGTGTTTGTGTGTATGTTGTATACTGTATCCTTTAAGAGAAGACATGGTTTTCTTTACTGTATGAAATGTTCTTGTTCTTGTTCTTCTTTTGCTTTTTATTATATAATGGCTGCAGGTCTTAAATATTTAACTGGGTTAATTTCAATTGTATACGAGATCTTTTGTTGTTATTATTGTTTTATTATTGTTGTTGTATTTGTTATTATTGTTGTAGTCTAAATTCATTTATATACGGTTTGTTTGGCAGACGAATTTATTGTTTTTCTTTATTTGAAACAGCTCTTCTGCTATTTTCATACTTCATGTGCTTAAAAACAAAAAATAACACTCAGAGAGAGAGGGAGAGATGGAGATAGAGAGGCTAAATTTTGAAGAGAAACAATGCTTGTTTGTGTTTGTTTTTTATAGTCCTCCTTTAGCAGTTTTTTACACACTAACACGTACATATAACTGTGTTATACAGAGACATGACCCAAAACAAAAGAACTTTCCATAATCATTGCTGTTGTTGTTGTTGTTGTTGTTTTAGCTTATTTTATAGATTTTCCTTTGCAAGATGATTATAAGTTCAAGGTAAATAATGTGTAATAAAATTGTTCTAAAAAAAATTACAGCACACATGCACATACATTTAGATTTACACATACATATTGCCAAAAACGATTGATTTGGACATTAAGAGAGTAAAAACATCACAATAGTATACATAGAGAGCAATAGAACGAACACCAGTGAGGATTATGTATAGTAAACTAACAACAGAGAGAGAGAGAGGGAGGGAGAGAGTTATTTATTGATTTATTGTTGATGCCAGCGCGAGTAAGGATTTATTTTTTTATTTGGAAAGGAAGTGTGTGAAGGATAAATTAGAATTTGCAAATCCAAGACGCAAACCAGTTGCTTTTTAGCACAGGCAATTTTGGTGTTAACAAAGCAAATCCTCTTATTAACAGAGCCAATGTTAAATTTTTAACAGAGGCAGCAGTAGGTCGCGCTGCAAAAGAAAGCGAAGACTTTTGATCAGTTTGGAAGAAATTGGACTTGGTACACATGTACAGTCAACCCTCCTATAACGCGGTACTCTCAGAACGCGGTTTCCATATAACGCTAGGCTGAAATTGCGACAACCCTCCTATAACGCGCTACTCTGAGAACGCGGTTTCCATATAACGCGGTTTCACACATAACGCGGGACTGAAACTTCGACCGCCCTCCTATAACGCAGTACTCTTACTGCGCGGTTTTCATTCAACAACATCCCATAAGTTCCTTCCGCACAGCCTGTAAGAGTGTTTAATATCAGTTTTATTTTCGACGCAAAAGCACAGTCGAGATATATAAACAACATGTTTATATAAACATGCCAACTTATCTCATAGCCGAATACAACATCGATTTCAGTCATCACAGAGCTCTTTCAAAGTACATAATTCAATAGAAATAATTTATCTTGTCTTGGTCTCCATATAACGCGGTACGAATGATGTGATTTGTACTAATTCCGAGTTTCTTATAGTGCGGTTTCCATATAACGGGGTAGACGGTTTCCATAGAACGTGCAACGAATTAGCCTGGTTTGTATGGTCAAATCCGAGTTTCTTATAGCGCGTGTTCCATACAGCGCGGTACTCACTCACCGCGTTATAGGAGGGTTGACTGTATCACAATATACAAATAGTGGATCGAAAGATCCTCTTTCTAACCCGCTCCCCAAAAAAAAATACATTTTTTGAATGAAGTTCAGAAGTACGACGCATGCCGTCAACGACTCCATATAAATGTTCAAAAAAGGCGCAGAACTGAATGGATGCATCTTTCAGAGTCTGTGGGTATCACCAATCCGCTAAGGTTGCCGAATCATTGCAGCGTATTTCACTTAAAAAAGCCGGTCGTACGGGCTGTGTTGACGTTTAATGATAATAATCCATGTCCTCTTTTAACTATATCTCTGGAAAAGATTTCATCACACTTTTTGATAGCCGAGCGACTGCCAGGACATTAGGTTCTAACATAGCGACCTCTCGGGCGTGTTATAGCTGCCGCGTAGCTCTTAACCAGACGGCTGAGCTGCACAACTTTCACATCACATGATGACCGGGACTACAGAGCGTGTGCATTGTCCAGGTAGGGTACAACTAGCAAACTTTCTGGTGATTCCTCTACATTGAGAACCTAGAAGCTTAATATTGATAAGGCAGTTATGGAATGTGGACAAAGTAACACAGACAATTTATCTAAAGTCTGTAGAAAGTCTAGCGCAGTTAGACGTACTTTTAGAAGTTATTACTAGGCATTGCATTTGGGGTACTCATGGGTGTTGCATTGGTCTTGGTCTGATGGCCAACGATTTCTGCCAAAGCTGCAGGACAAGGAAGAGCAGTTAACTGTTTGCCCTCTCTTGGTTATATAGCCAGTGCAATATGAGAAGTAAGCACGCCATGGGTGGATATTGGGAAACTAAGTAGTTCCACTAGGGTTGCCAGCCTGGCTGGACTTGGCTGGATTGTCCAGCTTTTTTGATGCTTGTCCAGTTTCAAGCTAAAATTTAATTTGTCCAGCTAAATAGAAATTTTTTTAGTACACTGCAATAACTTGGGCAATAATTTTCATGTTATCTTTGTCAAATCATTAACTTATTACAAACTTTTTATTTTTTACCAAAGTACAAACTGGTAAAGGGCCCTAGCCTACACGATCGGTCCAATTTTTAAGCACATTATAGATTGTGTGCAGCTGTATTTCACCAATGGCTTCACGAATATTGTCATTCAAAGCGTCAATTGTCTCTGGTTTGTCGGCGTAACACTTATCTTTGACGGCACCGCGCAAATAATAGTCCAACGGTGTCAAATCGCAGCTCCGAGGTGACCAAACGACATCAGCTCTGCGGCTGATAATGCGATCTTCAAAAACAGGGCGCAAAACATCGAGTGTAGCTTCGGCTGTGTGGCACGTAGCGCCGTCCTGTTGAAACCAAATGTTGCCAATATCCTCCTCTTCAAATTTTGTGAACAAAAATTCGTTCAACATGGCCCGATAACGATCGGCATTGACTGTAACGGCCACTCCTTGCTCATTTTCGAAGAAAAATGGCCCAATTATGCCTCTAGACCGAAATCCGCACCAAACAGTGACTCGTTTTGGGTGCGTTGGCTTTTCAATGTATGCGTGCGAGTTTTCTGTGCCCCAAATGCGACAATTTTGCTTGTTTACATACCCGCCAAGATCAAAATGAGCTTCATCTGAAGAATGATTTTTTTTTTGCCAAAATTGGCATCTTCTGTAAGTCGATCGCAGGCCCACTTAGCAAAGCGAAAACGCATTAGATGGTCCATATTCGTTCAGCGGAAGGATAAAACTAATTATCTGTCAAATCAGACATGAGCTAAGTGTTACCATTCACGAAATAATTACTAGTTGAAATTGATATTTTAATAAAAATTATTTACACAAAACCAAAATTAACATTTTCTCAGTATTTTGTATGTCCAGCTTTTTTTGTTTTATCCAGCTTTTTAAAACCCAATGCCCAGCTTTTTGCGAATCGGAATCTGGCAATCCTAAGTTCCACCCTTTAATACACGACGTGCATACATCCTTATGAACAGTTTTTAAAATATTTTTTTCAATAAAATATTACCATTTGTACCGTTGATTAGAATCTACGATCTTACGTATGTACGTACATACGTAATTAAGCCTTAGGAGGTCTATAACCTTCAAGATTTTTTCCATTAACTTTTGAGTTTTATTGCAAAGTCATTGAATCATATCGGTTAATAGTTTTCCACTCTTTGCTACTCTTTTTTTTCTTCTTTTTTTCTAATATTTTATATCGTTTTCGTTTTTTCTATTTTGCTCACTCTCTCTCTCCCTCTCTCTCTCTCCCTCTCTCTCTTTATATGCCCCTCTTTCACTGTTTGATTACAATAAAACTTCCGTTTGAATTGATTGCAATCGAAAATTTGGTACGCCAATTGTTTTTTTTTTCTTTCTTCTTTCCTCTTCTTCTTTTTTCTCCCCACTGCATTGTATATCAGCCTATTATTTTTGTTGTTGTTATTACTTCTCTTTTTTTCCTCTTCTTGGTTTTTTTTATTTTTTAGTTTTACAAGGTAAATTGTAAATGGATTGCATTTAGATTTGCAAACATTTATATTTTTTCTCTCTTGTTGTTGTTGTTTTTTATTGAAGTTATGGTTGTTGTTGTTGTTTTTCTTTTCCATTTTTTTATTGTTTTCTTCCTCTGCTCTAACGTGTCTATTTAAAATTCGTTTTTTCTGTTTTTGCTTTTGTTGTAATTTTTTACACAGTATTGAGTATTGCGCAAAACTGTAAAAAGCTGTAGTAAAGGGTGTTTTTTCTAGAAGATATTCTTACTCTAGTGAATGTAGAATTTCGTTAAGTTTGTACATACATACATACCTACATAATTGGCCCTTCAGTCAGGATTATGGTCCTAGTTTCTCACGCCACTTATGTTGTGTGTGTTAATTTTATACATGAGTGGCGGGACCTATAGTTTAAAATCGATTCCGAACGACAACATTTTTAAGAAACTTTTCATGGCAATTTTATTTGCTCTCCGAGTTTTGCGAGAAATCTGCTGAGAGAAAGTCGCCGAATAAATATTTTTTTTCATAGTTTCGTTTCGATGTCTGACCTGGGGTTATAACCGTGGCCTTACGTTTAATAAGCCAACACACTACACTCTAACCAGGCCTAATTACGTTTTTCATATAGTATAGGAGAGGATAGAATAGGAGGAAGTGGCTGCAGTTTCGAAATCTAAGCCCACTGGAACACACGTAGACTAAGGAAGCCTTTTTGCAGATTACCACACAGGTTTAGCTTCAATGGTGGAACAGTACTAGTTTAAAGTCTTCTAGAGACTTCTTAAAATGGTCTTCAAACTTCATTACGTCCAGATATTTAGTGCTGTGATGTCTGTACTCAAAATTATTGATCAGCATGCTTTGGGCCTCACTATTCCTCACCCTCACTTTGTGGAAAGATTTAAATTCACATTTCATTGAACCATCACATACCGATTTTGGGTGCGCACCTCACGTTTCCGTGGTCGGAAAATCACCCATTTTCTACTACTGAAATTGGGTACAGGGGTCTTGTACTTGTTTGCCTGAGATATGTAGAGCATGTCTCCTATTCCACCCAAAGTTGTGAGAAGACCATTTTTTTCAAGTTTTTCCTTATGGTTGGAGACAGCCGTAGTCTAGTAGGTAGTGTGTTGGCTTATTATACATGAGGTCACGGTTCAAGCCCGACGCCAGACATCTTATGATTAAATGAACAACTTCTACAGCATTTAAGATCAAAAAGAAACAAAAAAGTTAACAAAACTGGAATAAATCCACAAAAAAAAAAAATTAAGGAGAAGAGAGAAGAACGGAAACATCTCACACGCAAACTAGTACCAGAGGGTTCGAACCCCAGGCCAGACATCAAAATAACATACAAAAAGTATTTCTTCGGCGACTTCCTCTCAGCAGATTTCTGGCAACAACTTTGTGAGTAAATAAAACTGCCATGAAAAAGTTTCTCAAAAATCAGACGTTCGGAGTCGAATTCAACCTGTAAGTCCCGCCAGTCTTGTATAAAATTAATACATGTAATAAGAAGTGGGAAGCTAGGTCACAATCCTGACTAAAGGGTTGTAGTGACTAATTATGTATGTAGATGGAGATAGCTGTGTATCAGCCTCCACCTCGCTAAGATAAGCGGTAATAGATTCAGAAGAGTGTTCATACTCGCCATTGGGATCGAAAATATGCAAGACTCTACTCTATTCAGCCTTGAAATAACTATTGTCTGTATAGTCTTTCCTTGCCATACTACAGCGCCATATAGTATGGTAGGCTGGACCATTTGGTTGTATAGCCAAAGGTCATTTCAGTAATCAGCCCCCAGAACGTATTAGACAGTGGCTTTGTAGTCAAAAGGCGTTTTTATTACCGACATGGGATGCGGCTGCCAAATGAGTTTTCTGTTCGGAATAGTAGTCAAGTATTTGACCTCTTACCTGGGAGGGTAGCTCAATATATTGTCGAGATCGAGAGATAGAATTCCTTAGACCAGAACTAATTTAGACTCTTCCATATCTTTTAGAAAAAACACCCTTTTACTTCTGTAACTTGCAGACGAATATCACATTTATAGTGAGTAAATGTAAAGGGTGTTTTTTATAGAGGTATAGAACTTTAAGTTGGCATTACTTGAAGATCCATCTTGAAGATGGCGACCGATTTAACAGCTGTCAAGTGATTTATTCTCAGTTTGGTTTGGCAATTCATCATGAATAGACTCACGCCTGAACAACGCTTGCAAAGAGTGCAATTTTATTTCGAAAATAATGGTTCTGTGCGGAAAACGTATCGCGCACTACGTCCATTTTATCGCCGACAAAATCGTCCATCAGAGCAGTTAATTCGAATAACCATGGAACGTTTTCGCACCACGTTTACTCTTATTGATAACTCGCATCCCCAGAGACGCTGTACGGTGCGTACAGAAGAAGCTATTGCTGCTGTAGAGCGTAGCATTGAGGAAGACCCGAATGAGTCCATCCGCCATCGAGCACAGGAATTGGATCTGTGTCCATCCACTTTATGGAAGATTTTGCGGAAGGATCTTGGTTTGCGTGCTTACAAAATCCAACTCGTGCAAGATTTGAAGCCAAACGATCATCAAGTAAGGCGTAGATTCGTCGAATGGGCCCAAAACGAGATTACCGTTGTTCCCGATTTTCATAAGCGAATTTTGTTTAGCAATGAAGCGCACTTCTGGTTGAATGGCTACGTCAACAAACAAAACTGCCGCATTTGGAGTGAAGGTAATCCTCAAGTGTATGTGGAAACACCGTTACATCCAGAAAAACTGACTGTTTGGTGCGCTTTATGGGCTGGTGGAATCATTGGTCCGTACTTTTTCAAAAACGATGGTGGCCAGAACGTTACAGTCAATGGTGATCGGTATAGAGCCATGATTACTAACTTTTTCATTCCTGAATTGAATAACCATGATGTCCAGGAGATGTGGTTTCAACAAGACGGCGCAACATGTCACACAGCTCGTGCCACAATAGATTTATTGAAAGACACGTTTGGTGACCGCCTAATTTCACGTTTAGGACCTGTGAATTGGCCTCCAAGATCTTGTGATTTAACACCGCTAGACTACTTTCTGTGGGGCTATGTAAAGTCATTGGTCTATGCGGTAAAGCCACCAACGCTTGACCATTTGGAAGACAACATTCGCCGTATTATTGCCGATATACGGCCACAAATGTTGGAAAAAGTCATCGAAAATTGGACCACATCCGCGCCAGCCGTGGCGGTCATATGCCAGAAATCATATTTAAAATGTAATGCCACAAGATTATCTTTCGGATAAATAAAATTCATGTCAATCGAATAATCCATCGTTGTTTTAATGCAACTTAAAGTTCTATACCTCTATAAAAAAAACACCCTTTACCTATGACTTTTGTTATTTTCCCCTCTTTGCCTGGCCACTCTCCGATGCTCCTCTTAATTCTAATGGAGCAAAAATAGCTTTATTAAGTTATGGTTTTCAATTATATGCCACATGATGATGAACTCTTGTATTGCCACACTTGAAACATTTTGTCTTGCAAACAATTGCTCACTCTCTCTCTCTCTCTATTCCTAATGCCTGCTTCTGCTTAGCTTCGGCAGCCCGCCTAACTTACATGCCAAACAAACCGCACCGCTATTTTAGTTAAACTACAGCCAGACCAGGCATAATCATTAGGCAACCAACCAACCATCACAAATAGGTAAAGATACTACGAAGATACGCTGCTCGTAACGACAGACGACAGACTGACTGCTGTTGCTGTTGCTGTTGCTGCATGGGTTTGGATGAATGGATACAATGGCTGTTTGCTATAGAGAGATCCATTAATTCGTTCATTCCTCTTTGGCTGCTAAGTTTTTTTGTTTTTTGCTAAGTTTTTCTCAGTTTGTTCCGTATCAGTAATTGTGTTTATGGTTTTATAAGGAAAGAAAATCATATTCTTTGGAAAATACAATAAAAGAAACTCGTGCCTTTAAAATTGATACAGATATTATACATTATACAGACACACACACATACATACATACATCCGTACATACATATACTATACGGAAGATATGTTTTGTAGTTGTTGCTGTTGTTACTTTAGATTTTTATTATAAAACCTCTGGTAGAAACCTTTGACTTTTTCTTGTATCCATCTACACTCTGTCTTGTCAGCCAGCCTTGCTGCCATACCATTTGTAGTGGTTTTTTTTTCTTCTTTGTAACAGAGGGTCTGTTTTTGCTGCTATGGATGGATCTAAACTGTCAGTCTTTATACTATCTATGGTTTTATCTTTCACCTTTTCTTTCTATTTTTTTTTGCTGAGTTATTGGCTGACATTTGTTGTTGTATTATTTAAATTTCCATTCGTTTTTTTTTTCTTGACCAGAAACAGTGTCAATTTCTAGGAAGTGTTTTGAGGGAAATAAGAAATAAAATTTCACTTTTCGGGGAATTTTAATAGGAAATTTGTTTCTAATTTTTAGTCTATCTTTTAAATTACTTTAAAATTTATAGAATTTTACTAAAATAAACGAAAAAATCGATGTTCGAAAAATTCGAACTTAAGTTCGAACTTGTCGAATTTTAAGAAAAACTATTTCTTGGAAATTCACTTCATTTTTAAAACATATAAAACCAATAGAAAACATTTTGTACCAGTTTTATTAATTTTTTTAAATCAGCCGAATTTATAGCTGTGTGAAAAATAATAGTAGCGCTGTATTAAAAATATTTTAGTTAAGTAAAAAAATTAATTTTTATTCAAGTTAAAAAAGTTTGTTATTACATTTTATTACCACCAGTCTAAACTATTGAAAAATAAAAAAAACTTCAAGACAAATATTAATTTTCCAAAGAAAACGATGCTAAATTGTTAAAAACACAAAATATTTGGCGTGCAAAAAAATAGTAGTAGCATTAGAAAACGTATCTGCAAAAAAAAAATGTTGTCACAAGTGATTACTTTTTTATGTTATTTTGTTAGATAGACCTTAATATTTAGTTGAAAAGCCCTTATTGGCTATTACAGCTGCGCAACGCCGGGGCATTGAGTCAACTAAAGATCTGCACCTCTCGATAGGAATACTTTCCCAAGCTGACCTCACTGACGCCCACAACTGCTTTACATTTCCCGGGTTATCTTTAAAAACATCTTTTTTTACATCGCCCCAAAGATGTTCAATGGGATTTAGGTCTGGGGACTGAGCCGGCCATTCTAATACCTCAATTTTCTTAGAAGAAAGAATAAAACGAATGGTATCATCAGACCCAAAAACTCTGAGAGTAAATAAACCAGCCATGGAAAAGTTTCTCAAACAATCTATCGTTCGTAGTCGACTTTAAACTGTAGGTATCACCACTCATGTATAAAATTCACACACAACATGAGCTAGACCGTAATCCTGACTGATGGATTGTCATGGCCAATTATGTATGTATGTATGTGTCAATAAGACGATCTAAATTTGGATGGAAGGGACAAGTTAAGGATAGAAAATGCCAATGGAAAGACAAATAGTTTTCATCCATTAATAATACTATAGTTTACGATTCTTATGTTTGTTTTTCCTAATAATGGGTGTTTTTTATAGAGGTATAGAACTTTAAGTTGCAATAAAACAACGTTGGATTATTCGATTGACATGAATTTTATTTATCCGAAAGACAATCTTGTGGCATTACATTTTAAATATGATTTCTGGCATATGACCACCACGGCTGGCGCGGATGTAGTCCAATCTGGACGTCCAATTTTCGATGACTTTTTCCAACATTTGTGGCCGTATATGGGCAATAATACGGCGAATGTTGTCTTCCAAATGGTCAAGCGTTTGTGGCTTTACCGCATAGACCAATGACTTTACATAGCCCCACAGAAAGTAGTCTAGCGGTGTTAAATCACAAGATCTTGGAGGCCAATTCATAGGTCGAAAACGTGAAATTAGGCGGTCACCAAACGTGTCTTTCAATAAATCTATTGTGGCACGAGCTGTGTGACATGTTGCGCCGTCTTGTTGAAACCACATCTCCTGGACATCATGGTTATTCAATTCAGGAATGAAAAAGTTAGTAATCATGGCTCTATACCGATCACCATTGACTGTAACGTTCTGGCCACCATCGTTTTTGAAAAAGTACGGACCAATGACTCCACCAGCCCATAAAGCGCACCAAACAGTCAGTTTTTCTGGATGTAACGGTGTTTCCACATACACTTGAGGATTACCTTCACTCCAAATGCGGCAGTTTTGTTTGTTGACGTAGCCATTCAACCAGAAGTGCGCTTCATCGCTAAACAAAATTCGCTTATGAAAAGCGCGATACGTTTTCCGCACAGAAACATTATTTTCGAAATAAAATTTCACTATTTGCAAGCGTTGTTCAGGCGTGTGTCTATTCATAATGAATTGCCAAACCAAACTGAGAATAAATCACTTGACAGCTGTTAAATCGGTCGCCATCTTGAAAAGTAATGCCAACTTAAAATTCTATACCTCTATAAAAAACACCCTATATTAGCACGTTCAAGAACCTACATTCCAGAACTCTTAGATTTTAGCCATGTACACCTCTTTTCCAAACACCCTTTAAAACTGTTATCACTTCATTTACTGACAAGAGGAGTTTTCTTTTCTAATTTCATTTCTAATTTCCAACAATAGGCTTTAATAGAAAAAAAGCGGCTTATTTTCAGATTTTCTAGCAGCATTTTCTGCTTTACACCGTTAGGTATACAAATGAACCAGCATACAGCCACAGAGAGAGAGAAAAACACTCGTAATTTGAATTCCTATACCGATGATTATAACAAACAACACCAAGGCTAACAACTTTACCAACCATATTTCTTTGGCTGCATTTTTTACAGCATTTTGTGGCATTATAATGCCTCAACACGTACGTAGTGCAGTATGTACGTTCTCCAGTGATTGCGGCGCGGCATAATGTAAAACATTTGAAAATTAGTTCAGATCTCTTACTCATTGACTTTGACTCTGCGGATAGATAGATGGATGGATGGATGGATGAATGGAAGATGGGCAGGCAAATCTAACAGAATTCACTTACACACTCTGAAACCCAATCATCGTCATCGCTCCCTGCTTCATCATAAATAGTTTTTTTTCAACGTTTTTTTTTTTTAATAGAAACTACAGGCATCTAGCTAAAGTTTATCTCTGTTCCTCCATAATGTACCATGAAAACAAAAAGCAACAAAATTCTAACATAACAACATGCAACATGGAATACGTTGCATAGTTAAAGCAAATAGAAAGACAACACCTTTCGTGGGCCGGCCACATTACTTTACATTTGTATTCAAAGTCCATGGTTAATGGCCAGCAATGCAATCAAAACGCAATAGAATTACAAGAGAAAGAAAAAAAAAGAAAAAAAGAAATAATTTTTATGGTAATTTTCTTTATTTTGTTAATACAGGGCCTATTTACTGCTTCATAAGCAGTTTTATGAAGTGTTACTTACATTAAGTCATGGAAAAATTTGTACAAAAATGTTCCAGGGTGCGCTTAAGATTTTCCGGAAAATCTAATTAAAAAAAGCTCGCTTAAAACATCGCTTATACTAATTAAAAATGTTTGGAAGAAGAGGATTTGGAAATACAGTGAACTCGCGATAACGTGAACTAATTTTTACCAAAGCAGTTCACATTTTCGAGTTTGTTCACGTTAACGAGTAACTAAATTTAAAACAAAATATGAACCTATTTAATATGAAAAATGATATTTTAAAAAGTAAAAATGTTAAACACTATTTTAAATAATTTGTTTTTTTATTAATTAGTCAAGAACTCAGTAACCTAAAGCCAAAAATTAAGTTTTCAGTTTCAAATTTGTCAATTGAAATCCACCTCTTTCACAAAACATTGATGAAACCAGTCATAAACAATGTTACATTGCATCCATACTGACTTGGAGAATTTGTAATTCACTGGACAAGTAAAGTTTTTGAAACTTTGTGGATTTTTGGATTTTCCAAATACCAGTTTGTGAGTCCCCGAAGCATTTGAACAGCCCATGAAAGTTAATCGTTTTTCTCCATCCTTGCACCTGGAGCACTTTTCTCCAATGATGACACATATGTTTTATCTGGCAACTACTTCAAATATAGTCCGCATTCATCAGCATTATAAAGCTGATCTTCACAAAGAGAGAGTTCTTCCATTTTTGCTTTTAACTTTTCCTTAAATGGGTCAACAAGTTGCGGTTGCGCAGAAAGCTTTTCTCTGGAAATTTTAAGAAGGCGAACAGCAAGCCTTTGCTTAAATTTATGAAACCATCCGTCACTAGCGTTAAAACTACAATCATTTTCTTTAATTTGATCGTGAATTTCTAAAGCTTTGGCTTTTAACATCAGTGCACTTACCGGCATTTTTTTGTTTAGCATGTGAAGGAACCACTTATTAAAACTTTTTCCATTCCTGGAAATACAGATGCACGTAATGTTTTACGCTTTCCAGTGCCATAAAGTGTATTATTTACACGATTATTAATTTCCCGTTTTTTCTTTTTAATTGAAGAAACAGTTGCTTTGTTTTTGCTCCATTTTTTCTTGCCAAGCCACTAACCCTATAACCCTTTTGCAATAACTCAAGAATATCCACTTTATCTTTTAAAGTTAACACTTTAGGCAACTAACGAGTCAAAGCATACATAAACAAGTACAATGAAAAAGAAGTTCAAACATAAGTAAACAAACAAATAAACTGTAGTTCGGGAATTTCCCAATTTAAAAACAGATTAAAAAAAAAAAAGTGTTCACGTTATAGAGCTTTCAGATTTTGTTCACGTTTTAGAATACTCTGTGGAAAAATAAATTTGTTCACGTTTCTGAGACGTTCACACTTTTGACAGTTCACGTTTTCGCGAGTTCACTGTAGTACTCTATGAAGATGGCTGCTAAACTAGTGCAAAACGAGCAAAATCTTTGCGAGCCACTGAGACATTAATTTCATAATATTTGCAAGCAGCAGGTATTTTCCAAAAACAAGGCTGATTCTAGCTCCAATAGCGCATCATCTACAATTTGCCTTTCCCAAGCAAAAATCGAAAATGCCTCTTTAAATTGACAACACAGCGTGGCACCACCCAGGCCACATGACGGTTAGTACAAGTCCATCCTTTCATTTTTGAACAAAAAAAATTTTCCAAAAACAAGGCTAATTCTAGTTCCAATAGCGCATCACCTACAATTTGCCTTTCCCAAGCAAAAATCGAAAATGCCTCTTTAAATTGACAACACAGGGTGACACCACCCAGGCCACATGACGTTAGTACAAGTCCATCCTTTCATTTCCATACAAATCTCGGTGGTCTGAGATAAAGATAAGCGTCTCGGAGGGAGAAGGCAAAGGATATTTAATTCGTTCGCGCACTCTCTGACCGAAAGATGGTAAATGTGTGACCGAAAGGCAAGAATAGCTGATTAGCTTAAACGTAGGCACTAAAGCACTTACATACTTTGTTCGTGAGATAATATTGAGTAGGCTTCCATAATACTATGTTCAGACATGTACTTTTATTGAATTAATATTCGGTTTATTGATAACAATATTTTTAGTGTTCAGACACATAATATACGCATAATTTATTTGACAGCTGGTAAACAAAACAGCTGATTGCTTCAACAACATTGTTTTTAATTTAATCGCGAAAATTAATGCCAAATAAAATTTTTGGAAAAAATGGAAAACAATTTAACATTGGAAAAGGTCTTACTAATGATTAACGGAAACGCCGAGCTGTAGGGAATATTACTAACTCCAAAGTGGCTTCTCTCAGAAGGATGAGAAAGAAAAATTTGACAATACAGCATAGCTTGCAGAAAAGAAAGCTTTTGCTTATGGCACTGTTAGAGGAAAATGAAACTCAAACTGCTGAATACGTCGTATTTTCAAAATATACCGGTCAGTTAACATATTCTGCATAAACCCGAGGATGAAATTGCGAAAACTGTTATAGATTATCAGCCAAGACCTAGAAGGTCAACCATACTTGGAGAAGACAGGTAGAAACAGATGCTGCTTTCTTCAGAGCAGGAACTGGATTCCCAGTAATAGCTCAGTTCAGGGTATTATAAATAAATTTTCGAAATAAATTGGAAATTATCATCAAACAACATTGGGATCGAAAGGGTTAAAAATTATATACGACATCAAGTCTGTTATCCCTTTCTGCTGACCTTACATTTTTTGTTTGTCGTTGTTTTGTTTTTGTTTGTTGTTGACATTTGAGTTGTCAAATATCAATAGAAAGTGTTCGGAAAAGAGTAATATGCTCACTGAACGTACTTATGACTTTATGAATTTATTGTGCAATAATTAATTGACATTTTATATGAAATATTGATATCAAGAATGCCCATTATTACGATTTTCTCAATATACGCGCATGTCTGAACATAGTATAAGGGACAAGACCTTTGCTGAAAACACATTTAAGTAATTAAGAAGTCTAGACGACGATTTGAAGATTCTTTAGTCTAGTAGGTAGTCTGTTAGCTTTTTACATGAAAGCCCGCAGTCCAAAACCCCAGCTTAAACGTCTCGAACAGAACAAAATATCGCAGAATATTCCTTTCAGCGACTTCATCTCAGCAGTGTTCTGGTAAAAATACTGACAGCACACAAAATTCCCAATTTCCGTTCGAAGTCGATGTTAAACTGAAGATTTTGCCAATCATGAATAAAAATTACCACATACAGCATGGGCATGGCATTGTAGTCGCCGTGGTCTAGTAGGTAGTGTGTTGGCTTATTAGACGTAAAGCCAGGGTTCGAGCCACAGGCCAGACATCAAAATAAAATACAAAATATATTTCTTCGGCGACTTCCTCTCAGCAGATTTCTGGCAAAAACTCTGAGAGTAAATAAAATTGCCATGAAAAAGTTTCTCAAAAAATCTGGCGTTCGGAGTCGACTTTAAACTGTAGGTCCCTCCATTTATGTATAAAATTAACATACACAACATAAGTGGTGTGAGAAACTAGGTCGTAATCCTGACTGAAGGGTTGTAATGACCAATTATGTATGTATGTACGTACACCATGGGTGGTGTGCTAAACTAAATTGTAATCCTAATCTGAGCGTTGTAATGACCAATTTATGAAATAAGATTAGTGTCGACTGAGAAAATATCATCTCTGTGGCCTTTGAATATTGTTAAGCTGTTGACATTCATTTCTTTTTACTACACCTTATATTTGATGTGTTTGATTAAAATTTTTGATTTTTCTGCTGCATATAATGGGAGGTCATACAGGTTACATTTTCAATTATTTTAAAGATTTTTTTTATCTAGAAATTTGAATCTAAAATATAAATACCACACACCCAACTCTGTGAAATTAATAGAGTTTTTAAATTGCACAACAAGCAATACAACAGCAACAATAACAACAACAACAACATCAGCGTTTTAAACTAAAAACATTATGACATGCACCGCTCAACTCATTATCCCTTTATTCTTGATGTTCGTATCATTTCCTAGTCACTTTACTAGTCACAAACTGTCTACTAAGACTTTGGTTGGAAGAGACGTTTTTTGCAGCAATCAATTGTTATGAAAAAAGAGAGGAAGGGGACCCCTTTAAAAAGATATTGCTTAGGCATCATTGACTTTGCTGTCTAGTTTGATCTAAGAAAGTAACCAACCATCTGGTAAACAAAGCAGTGGGGCCAGTTACTATTTTCAATCACAGTAAAATATTTAAGTTTTTATTTTAGATACCAAAATAGTAACAATTTCTACCCTTAAGGAGTCATTCCCAATAACTTAAGGTTTATCAAATGAGAATAGACTCCAAGAGAAGCTTCAAAACAAAGGAGTGGAGAATAGAAATTAGTAGAGAAGTTGGCTGGAGTCCTTCGCTAAATTTTAATGCATAGAAATATTCATTGCTGCACACACATTGTATATACCTCTGTCTCTATTGCTCTCTTTCTCTTTCTCTGCCTCTGCCTTCCACCTCCACACAGTGCTCTCATTTAACATATTTTGATAGACAGCAGTGTATGGAAATGAATGTTGTTATTGAGTGCTGTATGTGGAAGAATATATGCATGGCATAACTCTACATATTTATATGTAAGTGCCTTTATAAAATACAGCAACAACAACAACTAATAACAATGTTTTATTAAATATACTCTATTTATACACACACACGCACAAAAATATACAATAACAATCAACATGTTAATACATGCATGCATGCATTATTGCACATGACAGCTGTTAAAATAAGTTGAAAATACTGTAAAATTGACAGTAACAACCGAAATAGCACCATTCACCAAAAAACAGCAGAAGAAGAGGAAGAAACAAAACAGAGTAGGAGTAAGGGTAACAACAACAAAATAGAAAACACAACATAAAACATTAAGCATGTAACAGCATTGAAGTAAGTTGCGTGTCTCTTGAAAAAGTTGTACGAATAGATCAGGGATGGAAAGTTGAATTGTTTTGTAATTGTACGTGAATGGTATTTTTCATGGAAGGTACTTTTTTTAAATTATTTTTATTTAAAATCATAAGTAATTTAAATAAATTTGATTCACTTTGAGAATTAGTTTTACTAGGTTATTTTTTTAATTGTTCTTTAACCCTTAACGGTTACACTTCATTTTTGTACATTAAGGTTACTCCTCGTTGAAACGGCGAACACTTTAACCCTAATTGGTTACTGTTCGTTGAATCGACGAAGATCATTTACTCTTTATCATATAATTCTTTTATGTTTGACCAAATTTTGCTCTTTTTTTCAACAATGTTGGTTGATAACGAAAGCTTGCAGTGAGTAAATGTACCTTGGCCACCCATTTTTTTAATCCTGGATGGTCATTATTGTACAGTAAGGTTACTCTTTGTTAAATTGACGAACAAAAAAATTTTGGTTTTCGTCTACTGACTGGAAGCTGTCATTATCAGCTAACTTTTTTGAAAAAAGAGCAAAATTTGGTCAAACATAAAAGAATTATATGATAAAAAGTAAATGAGCTTCGTCGATGCGACGAACAGTAACCGTCCAGGGTTAAACTGACTTGGTCTTAACTAACCTCTTGAGGAAAAGATAAAGGACTGATGTGTTATAACATATTGATTGTTTAGTTGCTAAACATGAACTCTAGGTTAGGTTAGGTTAGGTTAGAGGACGTGTACTTGTCAATAAAGACAAGTACAGTACCCGGAGGTCGAATTGACCCATTGTACGACGTCCTTACAGAGGGAAGAATAATAGAGGGATTAAAAAGGAGAGGATGTAGGAAAGGGGAGAATGGGAAGTGAAGGAATTACACATATAAGACACAACACTACACTAATGAAGCCCTAGCGCCTCTCAACCAGCCTAAGCCACTAATGAATCTGTGGAGAGCCTTGATGTCGGCTCTCGACACAGAATTCAAACTCTCAAAGAAGGCCCTGCCAAGAGTCCTCAACCTCATTCTACCAAGATCTGGGCAGTTACAGAGGAGGAGCAGTTTCCAGATCCCCGTCAGCGACCTAATCTCGCAATGCCCTGTGATAGAACCGACAACCAACCTTAAGCTGGCCTTATCCAAGCCCAGCGGCCAACCTGTTCTCCTATTGTCCACAGCAGGCCATAGACATCTAGAGACAAACATGAACTGTAAATCTGTGCGAATATTAAACGTGTATAATTTAATTTTTTTTGATTTGCTAATAGGAGTTATGATTCACTGACAGGAGTTATGACACACAAACCAGGCTTTGCTTTACATTCAAAATGTACTATTAATTGGGATCCATTTATTTACCTGACTAACCGTGATGTGACAATTAAATTTATTCCAAATACAATTGGAAATTTAAAATTTTATTCGAATATCAAGGCAAATTCAATAATAAAATTTGGTCAAGGTCTATAGTTTTAGTTTGAATCGGTTTGTTACGAATAAAAGCCTTCAAATTGACTAATTTTTACATTAATTTGTCCAAAAAAACCACACAATCTCTCTTGCATATGATATAAAGACATTCAATTTACCATCCCTGCATTTTAGGTAACAATACAGAGAATAACAATTTTTTCCTTTTTGTTTTTTTTTTTGGTATGTTAATCTCTTTAAGAAAACTTTCTCTTTTACATGTCAAACATTCAAAACAGTAACAATCTACCTACACTTACAAGCACACACACACACACATATGTATATGTACCTATGGAACAACTGCTTTCATTTTATTAACTTTAATTGATTACATATTGATGTTGTTGTTGTTGTTGTTATTTTCTTGTTTTGTTTTCTTTTGTATTGTTTTTTTTACTTATGTATGTGGGCTAAAGTCCTTTTATTGCAGCACGTCAAATTGTCATAAATCTCTTTTCCTTTCTCTTTCTTTCTCTGTTTTTAGTTTTTTTTTTTTTTTGAATGTCTGGCTGGCTTGCGGTGTTATTGATTGTTGGGGTTTCTTGGTTGATTATTTTGGGAATTTGTTTCTTTCGTGTTTTTTCTTCTTTTTTTTTTTGTTGAATAATTTGAAATTTATTTAATGTTCGTTCAATTTAAAAGGTTTAATGTATTGAAGAAAACAAGATTAATAATCTTGAAATTCATTTGTAATCTTGTCAAATTGAAAAAAGGGATTAATTTGTATAAATGATGCTTGTTTCGTAAAAAAGATTATATTTGTTGATAAAAATTTGTAAGAAAAAATAGATGACTATGAATGTAAATATTGATTGAAATAAAATTTAAAATCACTGATCCCTGCAATACCTATTGCAGCCTAGTTTAAAAGGAATTTTTTTTATCAATTGTTAAGCAAATAAAGCATAAATCCCCCGTTGAATTGGTTGCAGCAGTTGCTACGGCACTCGATACGCCCTAATGAGCCATAATGTAGGTTTCAACTGTTAAAAGATTCGGTAAAGCCACAAATTTGGATTATCCAACACACTTTCTCTAACAGAAGCTATATTTTCGGCAGTGCTTTCGTTACGATAATACGCAGGCATCGCATCTCTAATGTTCTAGCCTCTTCTAGTTAAGAAACTTACCAAAATAGCTAGCGGCTAAACAAAATGTGTGGCCTGTTATTGTTCTAACGCGACGTAATTTCTCTTCTATTCAACAAAATTGGAACAAATTAAAAAAATGCCGTAATTTCTTGTAGATTAACTTTCATCATTGAAGTCGCCGTAGTCTAGTAGGTAGTGTGTTGGCTTATTAGACATAAAGCCTGGGTTCAAACCCCAGGCCAGGCATCGAAACAAAATACAAAATTTTTTTCTTCTGGGAAAAACTCTGAGAATAAATAAAAAATTGCCATGAAAAGTTTCTCAAAAATAAATATGTCGTTCGGAGTCGACTTTAAAGTGTAGGTCCCGCCACTCATGTATAAAATTAACACACTCAACATAAGTGGTGTGAGAAACTAGGTTTTAATCCTGACTGAAGGGTTGTAATGACCAATTATGTATGTAGATGAACTCTCAGAGTCCCACAAAAAACGCGGTAAAACTATTTTTAATTGATTTTCTTTGCATAAGAATCGTGTGCCACAAATAAAGGGTGTTTTTTATAGAGGTATAGAACTTTAAGTTGGCATTACTTTTCAAGATGGCGACCGATTTAACAGCTGTCAAGTGATTTATTCTCAGTTTGGTTTGGTAATTCATCATGAATAGACTCACGCCTGAACAACGCTTGCAAATAGTGCAATTTTATTTCGAAAATAATGGTTCTGTGCGGAAAACGTATCGCGCACTACGTCCATTTTATCGTCGACAAAATAGTCCATCAGAGCAGTTAATTCGATTAACCATGGAACGTTTTCGCACCACGTTTACTCTTATTGATAACTCGCATCCCCAGAGACTCTGTACGGTGTGTACAGAAGAAGCTATTGCTGCTGTAGAGCGTAGCATTGAGGAAGACCCGAATGAGTCCATCCGCCATCGAGCACAGGAATTGGATCTGTGTCCATCCACTTTATGGAAGATTTTGCGGAAGGATCTTGGTTTGCGTGCTTACAAAAAATTATGTCCAGGAGATGTGGTTTCATTGTGGTGGAATCATTGGTCCGTACTTTTTCAAAAACGATGGTGGCCAGAACGTTACAGTCAATGGTGATCGGTATAGAATAACCATGATGTCCAGGAGATGTGGTTTCAACAAGACGCCGTAACATGTCACACAGCTCGTGCCACAATAGATTTATTGAAAGACACGTTTGGTGACCGCCTAATTTCACGTTTTGGACCTGTGAATTGGCCTCCAAGATCTTGTGATTTAACACCGCTAGACTACTTTCTGTGGGGCTATGTAAAGTCATTGGTCTATGCGGTAAAGCCACAAACGCTTGACCATTTGGAAGACAACATTCGCCGTATTATTGTCGATATACGGCCACAAATGTTGGAAAAAGTCATCGAAAATTGGACGTCCAGATTGGACTACATCCGCGCCAGCCGTGGCGATCATATGCCAGAAATCATATTTAAAATGTAATGCCACAAGATTATCTTTCGGATAAATAAAATTCATTTCAATCGAATAATCCATCGTTGTTTTATTGCAACTTAAAGTTCTATACCTCCATAAAAAACACCCTATATATCCCTCCCGTCTTGTTATTTCTTTGCCTTGTATCAGTTTCTTTGGCCAACTGCAGCAAATTCTGGGATGATAGTGTTGCCATTTGTCGTTGCGTTTAAACAATGCTCTCTGTGAAATGGTATTAAGCTGTTGTATTGGGTGTAGTCATGAGGTGGCCTGTCTGCCCTTATTCTCTGGTGGGTCAAAGCACTTCCTGGTTACATTTTGGAGATACCGAAAGCACCTATTCGAACCTGAATTTCTCGTATTTGTAGTCAAGAATTTTAAACAATACAGCAAGCCAGCTTTAGCCAACTCTTTCCCCCACATTTTGTTACCAGGCACCGTTATCTTTAGAAATGAATCAATTTGCTTGATCGTAACATCACTTGACGGGGTTTTTGGAGTTAATTTGTGTAGAATCTTTACATTAAATTGCTTTCGATATTCACCTTACTCAGGAGGTTTTTTGTGAAATTTTTAGCTTTTTGGCAAATCAAAACACTGCTTACATGATGGTTAAGTTCGTTAATTTTCATTAATTTCTTGACATTTTTCACAATTGGCCTGCTAGGCACAGTGCTGTCACCTTTCTCGTGATTGACTCTGGTGCAATTTGAAAACCATGAGCCCTATTTACATTTCCAGACGCCTGGATTCCTTTTCGACTTTTTTTTCCTTTGTTTTCAATGTTGAAAAACACATTTCTTACATGAGCACATTGCTTATATGAAAGTTTTTAAAGTTAAAAATGGTTTATGTTTAGCTACTTGAAAATCTGGGTACGGGTAAGTGCATATGTATGTAAAGGGTGTTTTTTATAGAGGTATAGAACTTTAAGTTGGCATTACTTTTCAAGATGGCGACCGATTTAACAGCTGTCAAGTGATTTATTCTCAGTTTGGTTTGGCAATTAATCATGAATAGACTCACGCCTGAACAACGCTTGCAAATAGTGCAATTTTATTTCGAAAATAATGGTTCTGTGCGGAAAACGTATCGCGCACTACGTCCATTTTATCGTCGACAAAATCGTCCATCAGAGCAGTTAATTCGATTAACCATGGAACGTTTTCGCACCACGTTTACTCTCATTGATAACTCGCATCCCCAGAGACGCTGTACGGTGCGTACAGAAGAAGCTATTGCTGCTGTAGAGCGTAGCATTGAGGAAGACCCGAATGAGTCCATCCGCCATCGAGTACAGGAATTGGATCTGTGTCCATCCACTTTATGGAAGATTTTGCGGAAGGATCTTGGTTGGCGTCCTTACAAAATCCAACTCGTGCAAGATTTGAAGCCAAACGATCATCAAGTAAGGCGTACATTCGTCGAATGGGCCCAAAACGAGATTACCGTTGTTCCCGATTTTCATAAGCGAATTTTGTTTAGCGATGAAGCGCACTTCTGGTTGAATGGCTACGTCAACAAACAAAACTGCCGCATTTGGAGTGAAGGTAATCCTCAAGTGTATGTGGAAACACCGTTACATCCAGAAAAACTGACTGTTTGGTGCGCTTTATGGGCTGGTGGAATCATTGGTCCGTACTTTTTCAAAAACGATGGTGCCCAGAACGTTACAGTCAATGGTGATCGGTATAGAGCCATGATTACTAACTTTTTCATTCCTGAATTGAATAACCATAATGTCCAGGAGATGTGGTTTCAACAAGACGGCGCAACATGTCACACAGCTCGTGCCACAATAGATTTATTGAAAGACACGTTTGGTGACCGCCTAATTTCACGTTTTGGACCTGTGAATTGGCCTCCAAGATCTTGTGATTTAACACCGCTAGACTACTGTCTGTGGGGCTATGTAAAGTCATTGGTCTATGCGGTAAAGCCACAAACGCTTGACCATTTGGAAGACAACATTCGCCGTATTATTGCCGATATACGTCCACAAATGTTGGAAAAAGTCATCGAAAATTGGACGTCCAGATTGGACTACATCCGCGCCAGCCGTGGCGGTCATATGCCAGAAATCATATTTAAAATGTAATGCCACAAGATTATCTTTCGGATAAATAAAATTCATGTCAATCGAATAATCCATCGTTGTTTTATTGCAACTTAAAGTTCTATACCTCTATAAAAAACACCCTTTATCTTGTTATTGTTTTTCAAACTTAAAAAAATAGATTTGTTTTATATTTATTACATTGTTTTTTCCTTTACCATCAGTAAACTCTTAAAGTTTTATATAAAGTTGAAGTTTTCAAGCTCTAAATTTTGTTCGAATGAATTCAAATATCTTAACCTTGTTATACAAAAAAGTCTGAATATTTTGAAATGTCTTTAATTCGCTGCAATAACGTTAATACTTCATACGCACGTTACCATTATTTTAATCATGCCATCAAAATTCAAGTCAATTACACACTTAAAATGTTTTTTCTTCTTCTTTTTCTGTTTATTTTTGGTTTTACTTTCCATTTTAATGAGAAAAAGACAATTTTAAGAGGCACTAATCTTAAAAACTCATATGCATGCGTTGGTTTACCATGCCGTAACCGCCATAAAACATAAAAACAGCACAACAAAAGAGTGAAAACTTTTTTTTAAAGCCTTATTTACATAAATTTGCTTTTATAATTACTACACTTTATTTCAACGATGCTTTTGAAGGGAGAGCGAGAGAGAGAGAGAGATTGTAATAGCTGTGTCAACAACCATCCTCAACGCACTTGTTATTTAGCCTGAACCGAGGTTTTGTGCCAATTTTAAAGCATCTCTAGTCTTTCCCTCTCTCTCTTTAATCTCTTTATTGTTTGCTTCTTAAGTGACGTTTGTTTACATACGGGTATTTTTGTTCTACTTTAAACACAGTGTACACTACAAGCGTAGCCTAAGTGGCCTAAGAATTAAGCAAAAACAAGCACTTTTCTTTAAACAAAAAAGATTTTTCGTCAGTGTTTTCATTTTCTCAGAAATGTGTGCGATAAAATAGTCAAAAATGTGTTGGCATCTGGGCTTAAGCAAGGTAAAGCCGTAAAATTCTTTTCTAATGTTTTTTCGTCCTTCAAGCTTGTTCATGAATGTTGCCTATTTATCTGGAAAATGACTTATTGTTCGAAGGTCTTCCATTACTTGAATGCCTGGATATAGGGATATAAAGGGCGTTTTTTTATCGAGGTATAGAACTTTAAGTTGGCATTACTTTTCAAGATGGCGACCGATTTAACAGCTGTCAAGTGATTTATTCTCAGTTTGTTTTGGCAATTCATCATGAATAGACTCACGCCTGAACAACGCTTGCAAATAGTGCAATTTTATTTCGAAAATAATAGTTCTGTGCGGAAAACGTAACGCGCACTACGTCCATTTTATCGTCGACAAAATCGTACATCAGAGCAGTTAATTCGATTAACCATGGAACGTTTTCGCACCACGTTTACTCTTATTGATAACTCGCATCCCCAGAGACGCTGTACGGTGCGTACAGAAGAAGCTATTGCTGCTGTAGAGCGTAGCATTGAGGAAGACCCGAATGAGTCCATCCGCCATCGAGCACAGGAATTGGATCTGTGTCCATCCACTTTATGGAAGATTTTACGGAAGGATCTTGGTTTGCGTGCTTACAAAATCCAACTCGTGCAAGAATTGAAGCCAAACGATCATCAAGTAAGGCGTAGATTCGTCGAATGGGCCCAAAACGAGATTACCGTTGTTCCCGATTTGCATAAGCGAATTTTGTTTAGCGATGAAGCGCACTTCTGGTTGAATGGCTACGTCAACAAACAAAACTGCCGCATTTGGAGTGAAGGTAATCCTCAAGTGTATGTGGAAACACCGTTACATCCAGAAAAACTGACTGTTTGGTGCGCTTTATGGGCTGGTGGAATCATTGGTCCGTACTTTTTCAAAAACGATGGTGGCCAGAACGTTACAGTCAATGGTGATCGGTATAGAGCCATGATTACAAACTTTTTCATTCCTGAATTGAATAACCATGATGTACAGGAGATGTGGTTTCCACAACCTCGTGCCACAATAGATTTATTGAAAGACACGTTTCGTGACCGCCTCATTTCACGTTTTGGACCTGTGAATTGGCCTCCAAGATCTTGTGATTTAACACCGTTAGACTACTTCTTGTGGGGCTATGTAAAGTCATTGGTCTATGCGGTAAAGCCACAAACGCTTGACCATTTGGAAGACAACATTCGCCGTATTATTGCCGATATACGGCCACAAATGTTGGAAAAAGTCATCGAAAATTGGACGTTCAGATTGGACTACATCCGCGTCAGCCGTGGCGGTCATATGCCAGAAATCATATTTAAAATGTAATGCCACAAGATTATCTTTCGGATAAATAAAATTCATGTCAATCGAATAATCCATCGTTGTTTTATTGCAACATAAAGTTCTATACCTCTATAAAAAACACCCTTTACTTGGTTTTGCGTGCGAAGTGGATCTACAGGATTAGGCTGCAAATACATTTTATTACTGAAGCTGGCTGAGTCTTAACCCAGGGGAGACTAAAGAGCTCATTTGTCTCTCTATTGAACATTTAAATATGCTTTCTCTGTCTTCACTTGGATATTTTGTAATGCGAAGGCCTGTTTTTCAGCTAAACGCTCCTGGCTTGTTTTATTCAAAAGCTGCGACTGAGAGAAGATCGCCTGGCATTTATTCTGCCACCTGGGGAGAAGTGAGGAGGTCGGTTAAACTAGCTAAATTTTTACCAAGGGTAGACTAAACAGTTTATTTCTCTCTCTCTCTCTCGCTCTCTCTCTCTCTCCCTCGCTCTCTCTCTCTCTCTCGCTCTCTCTCTCTCTTTCTCTCTCTCTCTTTCTATTAAACATCCAAATACCCGTTCTCTGTCTACAATGAACATTTTCTAATGCGCGGACATATTCTTCGGTTAAGCGATCCTAGCGTTTTTTCTTCAGAAGTTGTGACTCAGAGTAGACCGAACGAGCGAACGCGTGCAAGAATGTTGCAAATCCCATTGTAGGCAATCCTGCCAGATGAGGATGAAGAACATCGCCTGATATATGTACAAAACAATCGTGAGTGGCTCTTCTAATGGTGTGCATCACACCTTTTTAATTAAATGGAATATGATAGCATAATGCTTCCAATAAATGAGCCTACCTACGTAGGTAGGTAGAGGTGGCTGCCCATCCAAGAAAAATTTTTCTTGGTGATGGACACACTTAGGCCGCATTGGGCCCATTGTGCTACCACAGTCATCCGTTGTCCCCTTGTCTCGAAACCATTCGGAGCTCCTGATGAAGCGATTTAGGCTGCCAATGTCAATCCCTGACAGTTCCTCCAGATCATCCATGTAGTAAGTACCCAAGTACTTCCTCCTCCTTTGGCATAGAGCCGGGCATGTACCCAGCAGATGAGGGACAGTCTCCTCTTCTTCCTCATCTCTGCAGCTTCTGCAGAAGTCGTTAGCAAGGTGTCCCAGACCAATGCGCCTCGCATGCGTACCCATAATGCAATGCCCCGTAATGACACCGACAACTACACTGAGCGCGCCTCTTTGGAGTTTAAGTAGACTCAATGTGCGCCCCTCATCCAGCCTTGGTCAGATTTTACGAGCCGTTCTACCCGTGTCCGAGGCCGCCCACCTGTCGTTGACGGAATCGACGATCGCATTGTCAATTATGAGCTTGCAGGTCCTCATTGGTATGCCCAGATTCGAGAACTCAGCCGTGAGCTCGTTGGTCGTGCCCCGCCTGGCAAGTTCATAAGCTCTACAGTTGCCCGGAATACCACTGTGTCCCGGTACCCATACGATATGGATGTCATATCGTTCCGCTATCTCGTCGAGATATCTGCGACAGCCGTACACCGTCTTGGAGTTCATCACGTTAGAACTCAAAGCCCTGAACGTTCCGCTTGGAGACCCTTCCATCCCCAATAATACTCGCCGCAGCCTGTATGGCCACCACCTCCGCCTGAAAGACACTATAGTGGTCTGGTAGTCTTATAGACTGAGCTATTCCAACCGATTCCGAAAAAATTCCACTGCCAACTGCTCCGTTCAGCTTAGAGCCATCGGTGTACATTTGTACGGAGTCCCTAAACAGGTGGGTCACACCACCCTTCCAGGCCCCGTTGTCCGGAACCGATGTCCTGAATCTCTTCGTGAAGTCGTACCTCGGTGTCATGTAGTCACTGCTCCCGACAGCTCCAACTTGCCTCAGGATCCTTGCGTGGCCTATGTCCGAGTCATGCCACTGTCCAGTCGCCCAGAGACGTTTACTTATTTTAGCAGCCACTCCCCTACAGAAAAGGTCAAGCGGAAAGAGGCCCAAAATTATTTCCAGTGCCGAGCCTAAGTAGGAGCCCACTTTTTTTGGTGAATTGCTATCGTTGTGTGGCTTGATTGATTCACCAATAAAGTAGATTTCTGGAAGCTCATTACTAAGCTTCCAGAGATTTTAGGTCCCACTATTAGTACTTCTAGATCGACGTTGTTCCTAAAGAACTCAATTTCACTTTTATTGCTGATAGAAGGTTGCTTGTGACGAATTTTTTCTTTCATCAGCCTATGAAATAGAGATCTATGGATTAGTAGCTAAGCCATGAGAACTTTTTTGTGTTATTCAATTCAAAAATTCCAATTTTTATGTCCATAGCTTAGCAATTTACATATTTTCTGTATTTTAATTATTTATATTTTCTGTTATTTAATATTTTTGTACTTAATTTTACGCGCGTTTTTTATTTTATTAGCCTATTCTCAATACAACTCTGCATGATAAATTAAGATGATCACACCCACTCTCTTCATGCTATTGTTTGTAAACAGAGGGCCTTTTGATTTATTATTCCCCTGTAGTAAGAGAATCGAAAAACAAAGAAAACCACAGAGGCTGAGAGAGAGAGAGAGAGAGATAGAATCATTACAGAGGACAATATCGTGTGGTCAACTAAACCACAAAGTGTTTGAAAATCTCTGCATACACGAAAGAATTTTTTCTCTGTAAACGATTATACTCATATGTATGTGTCGTAACAATTGTTTTCGCATACCACAGCTGTGTTTTGTTTTGTATGATGTAATTAAACATGCGAGTATTTTGTTTTTGTCATTATTGTTTGTTTATATTCTTCTAACTTTAGACATGTGGTCGTAGCTGTTCTCGTTGGTATTATAAGATTTATAAAATAGCAGCAATAAACATCATAATCATCATTATTATTATTATCGTCGTCTTGGTTGTTTTTGTTTTTTCTTTTTGTTTTTGGTATTTGATTAACATATATTTCATGTTCGTTATTAAAAAAGGAGTGTGAGAGGCAAGAGAAAACATGATGCCTGGCAGCGAGAGTGGCAGAGAGGTTTAATGAATGAAATTTAAAACTGTGATTAAATATGCACAGTTTTGCTACTTGATTTTTTTTGTATTTTAATAGAACACACATACATGTGCATGTGTTTGCTTAAATATTTTTGACAGTGGTGAGAATGTATATTTTTTTGTGTTTATTTATTTACTTAACTAATCATGCGTTTAATGTTTCTTTTTTTTACGCAGTCATGTTTGTTTAATTTGCGCGTGTATGTGTGTGTGTGTGTGAATGTGTATGTTTAATTAAAATCCTAAAATGTCATTTAAAAATGAGGTGAATTTTTCTTTTTTTTTTTGCTAAAATCTGAAGGTGGAACACAGACTAGAGTATGTCAAAAACACCCACTCATGTTTTAACAACACACTACGACAGTTTTGCATTTTTTTGTTTTGGGGCTATAAATCAAGATGCTTTACAACACGGTGGAGCAAAAATAGGGAATTTTTATTTTCTAATTTACTTGACATTTTTTAATTTAGTAATTGTTTATAATTTTTTATTGCGATTAGATTTTTTCTTTTTCTTGTTTTTAAGCGATAAATATTTTCTCATTTTCTGGCTTTTAAGCGATAAATATTTTTTTCTTTTCTTGCTTTTGTGCCACTGTATCGTTTTTTTTTTATCAGCTTTGAGAAAATACTCTTCATAATGGGTTTGTGGTGGTTAATATTTATGAAAAAAATAAAATAAATAAATTAATGTGCGTCATTATAATAATCCATGTACTAAAACTTAACATGCAAATTATTTTTATTTCTAAATAATAATTATTGTTATAAATTAAGTGTATGTGCTGACGATTTCTTCGTTTCTGAGTAATAGTATAGAATTTTATTTTTATCACTTCCTATCTTAAATTTAAATAAAATAAAGCGCGTGTGAGATATCACCGAAATTTATTATTAATATGTGCCGGTCTTTCTTAATTTTTTTAAGATTTCTTAACACGTTTAACATAAATATTTTTTAGATCGAAAACGAGCGAAGTTGCCTCCGTAAAATCACAAATTTTTTCAGTAGCCTGTTCGTAATCTTACCTAAAAGCTTTACTTGTCTTCTGGCCGGGAAGTATGCCACCTCAAAACCATGTTTACATTACTCCTTTTTGGCACTAGCTAAGCTAATCTGCGTTCAGTCTCTGTTTGTCATTTATCATAAATCTTCTTACTGCGTTCCAATTATCTTCGCCGTACGTTATATTCAGCATGATTGTTGTGTCACAAACGCTTATTACCCAGTTCAGCAACAGCAGCCGACATATAGCACACCTTTCTCCTCACAAATGCAGCAATATCTGCCCATGTCATATGGTACTTTCGGTATTATACATGGCCGTTTACATAACCCAGGTTACTTTGGGGTTTCTTATGTTTTTCATACTTGTATATTGGAAATTAGTCTATAAGTCCATCCGATATGGTACACGTTACCCAACAAAATTAAAATTCTTCCTGCTTATAGTAGCATTATTATTTGTCTGAGCCTTGCTTTGCTCGACGTTGAAAATCATTCTGGGTTTCACTCCCCCGGGCAGTAATGTAAAGCAATCCACCTATTACCCGGATAAGTTATAACGATACCATGCAGTGAGATTATATCACTACAGTTCTCTGAAATAGTAGTCATTTTTTAGCTCTAGTTAGGGGTTTCAAAATGGCAGCCCAGATATTATTCTTAGCGTCCATGAGTACTTTTCTACTGCATGGGAGAGGTTTTTCGATTTTTGTCTTTAGTACGCTTAGTAACATTTTTTTATTAAAAGAATAGTAAAGCAAAATAAGAAGGTAATGTTTCGTAAGAATGGGAAGCTTAACACGTTCACGCCGGTGCCTACCACCGGTGGCCCGCACTAGACTGCATTGGATCTTGCTATTAGACGAGACGTAATTCCAAATATTTAGATCTTTAACACTTCGACTGTCAAAAAAAAATAAGTACCTGAGAGTGACGTTCTCTTAAAACCATTTATTTTTAATAACAATTATAATTAATAATGTCTACAAATATAACAGCCGCCAGTAGGCGACAAGCATGAATTAAAGCGCCGGCATGAAAGTGTTACAGTGCCATCTTTCAGACAAACTACAGTGCGGCCTGATGCCATTAATAAGGGGCCATTAACAAAGAGCCAAATAACTTTTTAGCCTATACGATCGGTCCAATTTTTAAGCACATTATCGATTGTGTGCGGCTGTATTGTGTTCACCAATGGCTTCACGAATATTGTCCTTTAAAGCGTCATTTGTCTCTGGCTTGTCGGCGTAACACTTATCTTTGACGGCACCCCGAGGTGGCCAAACGATATCAGTTCTGCGGCTGATAATGCGATTTTCAAAAACAGGGCGCAAAACATCGAGTGTAGCTGCGGCTGTGTGGCACGTAGCGCCGTCCTGTTGAAACCAAATGTTGCCAATATCCTCCTCTTCAATTTTTGTGAACAAAAATTCGTTCAACATGGCCCGATAACGATCGCCATTGACTGTAACGGCCACTCTCTGCTCATTTTCGAAGAAAAATGGCCCAATTATGGCTCTGGACCAAAATCCGCACCAAACAGTGACTCGTTTTGGGTGCGTTGGCTTTTCAATGTATGCGTGCGGGTTTTCTGTGCCCCAAATGCGACAATTTTGCTTGTTTACATACCCGCCAAGATCAAAATGAGCTTCATCTGAAAAGATGATTTTTTTTTTTTGCAAAATCGGCATCTTCTGGTGTAGGCAGCCGTTTGAGGCAGCCATTTGAATGAAATTATTTTCCATTATTAACCGGAAGGATTGTACTTTCAAATAAAAAAGAAATTTGAGAAATTTTGAGTTTTTTTTAAGCATTTTCAAAAAAAAAAAGTTATTTGGCGGACCCTTTACTAGCGATATTACATTTTAGCGCCATTTATCGACAATTTGTAAACGAAGATTTTCGAAAACCGATATATTTTATTAATTTTTAATTTTTTTAATTTATTTTATTGTTTAATTTTTTAATTACTTATTATTTTCTTAATTATTTAATATTTTTTAATGGTTTATTAGTTTTTGTAATTATTTCTTATTTTGTAATTATTTTTTATGATTTTTTTTATTTTTTTTATTTTCTTTATTTTCTTTTTATTATTTTTTTTATTTTTTTTTTATTTTTTTTCCGCGTTTTTCTATTTCGAAATTTTTTTTTTCAAATTACGGCTGATAAGCTGTATTTATTGGCTTTATTTTTTATATTTTTAAATTTGCATGCAAGCCATTTCGATTAACGATAATTTGCGGTATGAAATTACATTTATGAGTACATAGTTGAAAATATTATGGGTATTCAATAGATTCAAACAATAATGCAGTTTAATGCCAGGGAATGTTTAGAGGACGTTTATTAATCTAAAATAAAAACTTATTTTTAAAATAATTTTTTTTTGTTAATTTTTTATGTTTTAAAGCACATCATACTCTTAATTTAATACTTTAGACTTTAACCCGTATTTTTATATAAATTTTTGGTTTTATTTTTTAATTGATTTTATAACATCATCAACTGCACCTTTGTTTAAAATGATCACATTAAAGTTTTGAAATATCACTTATTATATGCTTGTACTTCGTTGAATCACTTCCTGATTTGCTAACAATAATTTCTTAAACTCTTTAATTATTAAAAAAAAATTTGCATTATTAATTAATAGTTTACATTTTTTTCTATTCTTTTAACTTTGAAATTAAAGGTTGAATGAATTTTTTAATAATCAATCGCGTCTGGATTAAGAAAATTGAGTCAAGAAGATTTAAAAATAAAATTTTGTTAAAATTAATTAAAAATTTTTTTTTAATTGTTTAGTAGTTAAAGTTGTATTTAAAGTTATCACATTATTCAATTTAAATTAACAAATTATGAAAAGAAACAATAAAGAACTCTAGTATGAAAAAAAAAACAATTATTTAATAAGGTATAATGATTACAGTGAGTTAAAAAAGTTAAAAGACTTAAAGCCATTATTAAAACTTGCCGTTAAAGTTGGATTTAGTAAAAGGTAACTTTAGCTAAAGGGAACTTTAAAGTCAACTTTAACTGCTTTTCGTTATTACAATCTGCTGATAAAATAAAGTTAATTTTTTCAAAAATATGGCAGTGCCGGAGCAATGTTGATTACATTACCCCAATGAAACATGTTTTTTTAAACGCAGTGGTAATGGCGAGCTTCTTTTCTTGTTGTATTTGCTCAATTTGTTTATATTTGAAGTTGCCATATTGAAAATAATAATGGGTGATTTTTTAAGAGCTATAGGAAAATTTTTCAAAACAAAAAAACACATAAAATTCAGAAAAATGCATGAAATCTTTATTTGAATCGATAATACGGTCCACATAATTTAATGTTTGAAGATTATTTCATGCAAATGTTGACCGCGACTGCGCCTGAAATGGTCCATCCGCTTAGTGCAATTTTGGCATACTCTTTCCAACATTTCGGCCGGTATCTCACGAATAAATGCTTCAATGTTGTCTTCCAATGTGTCAATTGAAGCGGGCTTGTCTGTATAGACATGAGCTTTAACATAGCCCCACAAAAAATAGTCTAAAGCGGCCAATTGACCGCTCCCGAGCGTGAAATAAAATGTTCACCGAACTCGCTTCTCAATAAGTCCATTGTTACGCGTGCTGTGTAGCATGTGCCACAGTCTTATTGAAACCACATGTCATGCAAGTCAAACTCTTGCATTTTTGGGCAAAAAAAAAGTTGGATATCATCTCACGGTAGCGCTCACCATTCACAGTTACGTTACGATTCGCAGCATCTTTGAAGAAGTACGGTCCAATGATGCCACCAGCCCATAAACCGCACCAAACTGTAACTTTTTCTGGATGCATTTGTAGCTTTTGCAATGCTTCTGGCTGATCTTCACTCCAACATCGACAATTCTGCTTATTTATGTATCCATAGAGCCAAAAATGAGCTTCGTCGTTGAACACAATTTTTCGATAAAGAAGTGGATCTTCGGCCAACTTTCCAAGAGCCCATTCACCAAAAATGTTGCGTTGCGGTAGGTCGTTCGGCTTCAATTCTTGCACCAGCTGGCTTCACACCTAAATCCTTCCGCAATATTTTCCACGTTGTTGAGCAACAGAGGCCCAATTGCTGCGAACGGCGACGAATCGATAATTGATGGTCATCATTAACACTGGCCAGCCGATACAGCTGCGATATTTTCTTCAGGTCGCACTCTACGTAAGCGTGTTGGTGGTTTAATGTCCAACAATGTAAATTTGGTGGGAAATTTAGTCACAATAGCCTGAATAACCGCTTCAGTGGGTCGATTAAACTGACCATAAAATGGAAGAAGGGCGCGATGAACTTTCTTAACAGAGTACGCATTTTGATAATAAAATTCAATCATTTGCAAGCGTTGTTCGTTTGTAAGACGATTCATAGTTAAATTATAGACCAAACTGAAGATGTTTGACAGTGAAACAAAACACGAAACGTGCGTGAGCTGTTTAAACCAGTGTTGCCAAAAAGATAATAGCTAACAAAAATCACCCGTTATATGATATGGTTGAGTTGAGACATAAACTTAGTTTTAAAAGTTAAAGGTAGGATGATACTCCCTTTAGCTTAACGCTCGCTTCTACCTTATTGGGTACTCATAATAATGAAAAACAATTTATCTGCCTGTTAAAAACCTCCCTTTAGTTAACTGCAAGTTGTAATATTGGCTCTTATTTGCTTTTTTTATAGTTTTTAATAAATAAATTGAACTGAACATTATTGAGGTTGAAATATTAATTTTTTCGCAACCTTTATAACTCGATGAATTGATTTATTTTTTTCAAAATAACTAAATACTGTGATCTTTTCATTGTAAAAAAACTTTTGTTGCTTACTGTCATATTTTATTAAAAATTTTTTTTCCTCTCATCAATCCAATGCGTAACACTTGTTCACAGACCATGAAATTCAAATTGATTTTGCCACAATAATTGTTTCGTATTTTTTTTTTATTATTTTTTATTTTTTGAATAGAGAATCTCAAATAATTGAATTGTTAATTATTTTCAGTTTAATATAAACATTTATTGTGTATTTAGTAAATAATTGTTGTTTAGAATTTAAATTTTTAATTTAATATTTCTTACTTAATATTTAACAAAAATTTTGAATATTTTTTTTAAATTAAAACAGAAATTCTGTATTGTACTCCCCTGATTACCCTGCAGAATGATGTTGGAAGCTTTTCTGAGTTGTTTCTAACTTTGATAAATTTGAGGTAAAGACCAGGTTAGGTAAGATGGAGGATTTAGGCCCACTCCGATACACTATCAATATTCAAATCGACGATCAAAAATTCCAGAGGGGAAGTCAGCTCGAATTCAAAATAAATTTTGGTCAAGGAAGTCAGAAATTGAGAGGTCAAAATCCTCCGTATTACTATGCCTACCATAAACTCTTGTAGAAGTCATTCGCCAGAATCCACCCCTACAATGCCAAACATAAACTCTTGCAGAAGTCATTCGCCGGAATGCATGCTTACTATGCCTATCATAAAAGGGCTACCGATTTGGTATACAGTAAGACCCCGCTTAACGCTGCTCCGCTTAACGCTGTTTCAGTATTACGCGGTAGTATTGGGATTCCCCTAAATCGCATACGGTGTATACTATGTATCTTTTTCAACGCTTTTTTAATAGTCTGTCCAGAATGAAGATTCCAACTGTATTTTCCAAAGTCGCAATCACAGTACGAATGCATCTTTCCTGCATCACAGTTGATTAGTTGCCTCGTTTAACGCTGTTTCGCGCTGGAACTTATTGCAATGCATCCCCTGCATTAAGCGGGGTCTTACTGTATTTACTGGGTTTAACATGTTCAGTTTGACATTACATATGGCTTCCCAGATACTTTCGAATTCATTGAAATGAGTAGGTAGCTCGATATAGTATATGTAAGTACCGGCTGGCATCCCTATATTCTATTATGTATTCTAGTCGAATGTAAAAAATGGGAGAGCTTGGAGAGCATATAAGTGAAACGAACATAACCTCTTTAAGGCTTTTTCAATAACTAGGGCCTACACATGAATACAGTGGTTAGGGAACTTGTTGAAGTTATTGCCGTTCTCGCATGGGATTTTACAAAATAACTGTTTTAATGAGGCACGACAGCCGACTGTACAACAGTTTTTGAAAAGACCACTTGCAGTTAACTAAAGGGAGGATTTTAAAGGCCAGATAAATTATTTTTCATTATTATAAGTCGACAATAGAAGTCGCCGTTGTCTAGTAGGTAGTGTGTTGGCTTCGAGCCCCAGGCCAGGCATCAAAGACAAAATACAAAAAGTATTTTTTCGGCGACTTCCTCTCAGTAGATTTCTGGCAAAAACTCTGAGAGTAAATAAAAATTGCCATGAAAGGTTTCTCAATAAATAAAAATCTGTCGTTCGGAGTCGACTTTAAACTGTAGATTCTACCACTCATGAGAAACTAGGACGTTGTAAAATGGGTCAATTCGACCTCCGGGTACTGTACTTGTCTTAATTGACAAGTACACGTCCTCTAACCTAACCTAACCTAACCTAAGTCGACAATAAGCTAAAAGTGAGCGTTAAGCTATATGATGATCCTCCCATCCTACCTTTTTTGAACTTGCCATATTATATATTATTTTAAATATGGCAACTTCAAATATAAACAAAATGAGCAAATACAACAAAAAAAGCCCGTCGTTGCCACTGCGTTTAAAAAAAACTTGTTTAATTTGAGCAGTGTTATCGACATTGCTCCGGCACTGCCATATTTTTTGAAAAAGTTAACTTTATTTTATCAACAGGTTGTAATAACGAAAAGAAGTTAAAGGAGACTTTAAAGTTCCCTTTAGCAAAAGTCACCTTTAACTAAACCCGAGTTTAACGGCAAGTTGTAATAATGGCCCTTAGAGTGAAAATGATCGGATATCTTTTCTTTTTCGGGATCGCAATTATATCGAGAACTTGGTTTATTTAATGGTCGCAATGCCTTCTTCAGAAGTCGCCATAGTCTAGTAGGTAGTGTGTTGGCTTATTAGACGTAAAGCTGGGTTCGAGCCCCAGGCCAGACATCAAAACAAAATACAAAAATTATTTCTTCGGCGACTTCCTCTCCGCAGATTTCTGGCAAAAACTCTGCGAGTAAATAAAATTGCCGTGAAAAGTTTTTCAAAAATCTGTCGTTCGGAGTCGACTTTAAACTGTAGGTGCTACCATTCACGTATAAAATTAATACACACAACATAAGTTATGTGAGAAACTAGGTCGTAATTCTGCCTGAAGGGTTGTAATGACCAATTATATATGTATGTATGTATGAATGCCTTTTTCAGCAGTTCTGTTTAGTGGCTTGTTATGTGCGATATATGGGTATGGGAAGCGGGATTACTTATGATTAGAATAGTCTCACCGTTTTTCACAGCAATTTTACCGGGTGCAAAGCCTGGTATATAAGCATAGGAAGGGAAATTTTGAGCATTTTTTCAAAACAACCTCAAATGAGTTTTATGACCCCTACATTTGGGAAATTTTACAAGTTTCTTTCCCAGTTCGCATGACTCGTTGCTGTCCCCAAAGGAGTAATAGCGTTTCGAAAATTCCTAATTTTTACTTTAAATAAGTGAAGAACTTTGTCTTCATGATTGTTTATTAAAGAATAGGCCCCATTAGATAAATGTTTATATTTTTTCTTCTTCTTTATTTTAATATTTTTTTGAATTATTCTTTAAACATTACAAAAAAAAAATGTATGCCACACAAGTTGATGAATGGCCGTCAGTCGCATATTTATTAAAAGTGTTCATAATGAAAATTCAAACGCATTAAAACGATGCATACGATGCAATACTTTTCTTAGAAAAAAAAAATACAGTAAAACCTCGTAAACACAGCTGAAAAAATAACTGAAATTGAAAATTTCTTTTTTTTTCTTTTTGTAAAAATTCTTAAAGTTTTTAAAACAAAATGTGAATTGAATGAATTATCCTTTCTAACAAGTGTCCACTGTCCCCATAGTTTTGTAACCATTGTTTTGTTATTGTGTCACTGTCATACATCTATCCAAGTGATGTTGTGAGTGACAGTGTGACTGACTTAATGTACGTGCATGAGTAATGTATTCTAAATTGCATGTTGAATATCGTTTTTTATTCTTTCGTTCTTCATTCATTTGTTAGTAAAACTTTTCTATTGTTAAAGTTTTTTTATTATTTATTAAATATAATATTGCATGGTATGTATACATGTATTGTTGTTGGTTGGTATGTACTGTTTTGTTGTTGTCGTTGTCACATTAGAAAATGTTCTGTTGAACGTTGTTGTTGTAATAGTTATTGTTTAACGTTTAAACTCAAATTACTTTGATTTCCAACTGGAATGACTCACTCATTACATTTTATTTTTTTTTTTTTTGTATAATTTTATTAAAGCTTAATTGCCATAAAATGTTATAGGTCAAAGGTCACGGAAAGGTTTTATGAAAAAGGCTGGCAAGAATTGCAGGAAACATTTCCCGTTGTTGAAATGATGAGTTTATACTGATTGGTAGGGTAACGTGAAGTATATTATATTGGTTGTTTCTAGGTTTCCCTATGCCTATACGATTTAGTAGTGATTTGATGTAGGGTTAGCTGGAGTCATTATATGTGTGTAATTAGCAATAAATAGAGCCATATCGCCGTACAGACTTCATGTAATCTTTGGCTATTCTGTAAGGATATTCTGTACTAAGCTATGAGTTCTCAACTGTTGAAGCTAGGTTTCCCAATTCAGTTGTGGCTTGATGTAGACTTATCTGGAATCACTGTATGTGTGTAATATGCAATAAATAAAGCCATAGAGCCATGCAGACTTAATGTAATCTGTGGCTATCCTTTAAGGATATTCTGTACTAAGCTATGAGTACTTACCAGCAGCAGCTAGGTTTACCAATTCAGTAGTGGCTGCATGGAGGTTTGTCTGGAGCCATTACATGTGCGTAATATGCAATAAATAAAGACATAGAGCCATGCAGACTTCATGCAATCTGTGGCTATTCTGTAAGGATATTCTGTACTAAGCTATGACTTCTTAACTGTTGAAGCTAGGTTTCCCAATTCAGTTGTGGCTTGATGTAGGTTTATCTGGAATGGATATATTTACGAGTGTAATATGCAATACAACCATATAGCCAGCCATACAGACTTTATGTAATCTGTGGCTATTCTGAAAGGATATTTTGTACTAAGCTATGAGTACTTACCAGCCACAGCTAGGTTTCCCAATTGAGTACTAGCTTGATGTAGGTTTTTCTGGAATCAATATACACACAGTTACTAAATTATACATACGGTTAAAAATTTTCAGAAATTTTTTAACGAATCCATTTTCGTTGAAAATCTTTATAGTTTCCTTGATGTTAAGACGGTCTTTTGCATTGGTTAAAAAATTTCTGAAATTGAACTGAATTGTGGCCCTGCACAGGCCCACAAAGGTATGCATCCGATTTACAAATTTCACAAATTTCTGAACCGATGCGAAAGACCGTCTTAAAATCGAAGAAAGATGTCAGACGATTATAAATATTTTCAACGAAAACATACATAATTGGCCATTACAACCCTTTAGTCAGGATTACGGCCGAGCTTCTCACACCACTCATGTTGTGTGCGTTAATTTTATACGTGAGTGGCGGGACCTACAGTTTAACGTCGACTCCGAACGACAATTTTTTTGAGAAACTTTTTCATGGCAGGTTTATTTTACTCTCAGAGTTTTTGCCAGAAATCTGCTGAGAGGAAGTCGCCGAAGAAATATTTTTTTTTCATATTTCATTTTTGATGTCTGACCTGGGATACGAACCCGGGCTTTACGAATAGTAAGCCAACACACTACCTACTACACCACGGCGACTTCAACGAAAACGGATTGGTTAAACAATTTCTGATTTTTGTTACATCAGGTACACAAAAGTTAACAAATTTCAGAAATTTTTTAACCAAAACCGTCTTAAAATCGAGGAAAGTAGTCAGACAATTACAAAGATTTTCAACGAAAACGGATTAGTTTAAAAATTTCTGAAATTTGTTATCCGTATGTATACTTTTGTGGCTGAGTGTACATATGTACGAGCGTAATATGCTATGCAGCCATATAGCCAGCCATACATACATACTTCTTGTAATGTGTGGCTTAGGGTGGTTTTAAAAAAACGATGTCCGTTTTTTTGAGGGGCACCCCCCTAAAATGTTTTTCAGGAGTATCTAGTCACGTTTTTAGGGACATTGGCACTATTTTTTCGGTTTCAGTACTAGTTGCGAATTTATTGTGTAGAATATAAAATATTATAAACAGTATGGCCTTTAATTTGATGTATAACACGGGCAAATAGCTTTAGCCGTTCCAGAGATATGGATCGCCGAAGTCGCAAAACTGCCAAAAAAAATCGAGATTTTCAAAACTTTGAGACCCCAGTGGCACGTGTTAACATCTTCCAATTGCGCTCAAACTTAGGCAATCATAAAATCTGACAGAAAGAAACATTTTAGAGGGGTGCCCCAAAAAATTTTTTTTACCATATGAGATAAAACCACCCTAGTGTGGCTATTGTGTGAGGATATTCTGTAATACGAATGTGAATACTTACCTGCTGCAGCTATGAAGAGGAGTACAAGAGAGTGGAACATCATATAAAGAACATTTCATTTGAGTTCTGAGGATCAAAGCCCAGCACTCAATACTACTTATAGAATCAAAAACAAACAATCGTGATATTTGGTGCATTTGATCGGTTTTATTACAGTTTTTCAGCTTTGACTCTTCTGGACTCTTCACTTGAATCAAATATGGATTTGGTTGTCATACTACTACAGCCATTATTCACCAGTTATGACCGTTTTTGGCAAAACATTGTCGTTGTTGCTTATTTTTTTCCGCTGAAGAGGAGTAAATGTACCCAACCGCATCATACGGGAAGTCTTTCCTGTCCCCCTTGTGTGGGGCCCTCACCCACTAAATCTCCCCCTCCTCTTTTGGACTCTTTGCGTTCACTCCAGAACTACTGTGGTATTACCTCGAAGTAGAGTACCTCTGGCCATTTGGCCCCTTTATATCCATATCCGCGTCTGGATTGCGCAACGACATCTGAAAATGTGTTTAAATATCAATTCTAATTCTTTCATCCAAATCAAGTTGGATCGTCGTTGCTTATTAGCAAGCTACAGTTAATAAGATTAGAACATCATGCAGAGAGCCCCATGCAGTAGATGAAAAAAATGCTGTTTTGTTTGGAGACCTGAAGTCAAAGTCTAACAATCATGGACATAATACCTAAAATTTTGTTGCATTAGGCATCCGCTCAATGCTGGCCTTGCTAGACTTGGCATGTAACATAAGTTGCCCGGCCACGCATCAAACTCGCCTTTTTTTTAATGTGTTGTTAAAACTATACTCACACGTATAGACTGAGAAGAGTATGAAGAATATCAAAGTACTTTTGATTTTCGCTATTTGTGTTGTATAAATCATATGTTCTTTCCTTCTTCACAACAACAATGCAATGCAGTTTGATGCGTCGCCATGCGCCATTAAAGCCATGATTTATAGATCATGACATTTGGAAAATGTTTACAGCACAATTAATACCTTTACGATCACTGCCAGATACCACTCACCACTCTGTTTGTGGTGTCCATTTACAATCAAATTATTTGAATGTTTCTTTTTTTTGTGTGCTCTAATGATACTGATAAATAACCCCATACAATGCACTGTAATTAACAAAACATTTTCTCAGGTTGTATTACAGAGCACAGGATATTTTTAAGTCATTATCGTTAATGACATCATCGTCATCATCATCATCATTACAACCGTATTGTAATAAACCCAAGAGATTACTATGAAACTAAACCCCCCCCCCGTAATATGAAACATTTTCTCTATGTCTGGGCATAACAAAAATTTGATAAAAATCTTGATTAATTATACTCCCTATTTACTACAGCACCCTGTATATATACATACATACATATATATGATGTATGTAAGTTGTCAGGTAGAATAAAATAGTAGTTCAGTTCCATTAGTTGGTTTCATATTTCACTTACAAAACTATTTTCTTTTTGTATTACAACAACAACAAAATTTCACTTCATTAATGTTACAACAAAATGCGGTCACGTTTACATGATTGTGGCATATTTATTTAAAATATTTCATTTTCATTTCAATTCATTTTCTTCTCTTTTTTTGTTTTTGTTTTTATTTTGTTTTTTATTTTCGTTTTGGAAAATGAATTTCAGTGTGAAGCTATGCAACCGATACACTGGGTGCGAGTGAATTGAATTCGTAATTGATATCGTTGAACTGCATTCGAATATTTAACGATTGAATTCAATCTTTAAAATTGTAAAATTAGTTGTTTACGTTTCTTTGTTTAGGAATTCATATTTTATTAAACAATTTTCTTTGAATAATTTCTCTATAAACAAAAGAAAAAAATTGGTAGGCTAGGTTAGGTTAGAGGACGTGTACTTGTCAGTCAAGACAAGCACAGTACCCGGAGGTCGAATTGACCCATTGTACGACGTCCGTACAGAGGGAAGGATAATAGAGGGATTAAAAAGGAGAGGATGTAGGAAAGGGGAGAATGGGAAGTGGAGGAATTACACAGATAAGACACAACAAAAAGGGGGAGGGCGCGACTACACTGATGAAGCCCTAGCGCCTCTCAACCAATCTGTGGAGAGCCTTGATGTCGGCTCTCGACACAGAATTCAAACTCTTAAAGAAGGCCCTGCCTAACTACCAAGGGCTGGGCAATTACAGAGGAGGTGTTCGATAGTCTCCAACTCCTCCTCATCGCAACATGCTCTGCAATAGTCCGGCTGGGATCTGTTCTTGATCCCCGTGAGCGACCTAATCTCGCAGTGCCTCGTGATAAAACCGACAACCAACCATAAGTTGGCCTTATCCAAGCCCAGCAGCCAACCAGTTCTCCTATTGTCCACAGCAGGCCATATACATCTAGAACCAAGACAACCCGATCCGTTCCCCCAACGCCTCTTCTCTTCCTTCCTGACCCATCCATTGATGAGGCCGTAGAGGTGACAGACTGCGGGGTCAGTACCAATTATCAAATCGCCCCCAGAAAGCGAACCTAACCTAGCGAGGGCATCCGCCGTCTTATTGCCCAGTATTCCGCTATGACCCGGAACCCAGCACAGACGGATACGATCTAGTCAAAAAGCCCTCAACGACACCTTGCACTATCGAACGAGCCGTGATTTGCACCAGACCGACGCAATGGCCCTAAGAGCAGCCTGACTGTCAACGAAGATCATGTAAGATTCCGAATCCGAAGCTGGGCCACCAGCTATGGTCTCAATAGCCTTCTAGATTGCTAAAATCTCCGCCTGAAAAACGCTGCAGTCATCATTCAACCTGAAGTGGAGTTCAAGACCGAGTTCCCTACAGAAAGCCCCAGCACCTGTACGTCGACCAATAATTTATTATTTATATTATATTTATTTGAAAGCTATCCCATGGTCCTGTTAAGCAAAGCACTTATCCATAACAGTTGATATGTTTCAAATGATTTTCAAATTCTCAAAATAGGTCTCCTCTGTTTATTTGTTAACACAGTTGTTATTGTACAAGTCCAAGATATTTCTGAGTAAGCCAATAAAGCCAATGTCTGTTTAATAACTGTTTCTATGCATCCTTCCTATAGCGGTAGGATAAGTATCACTATCTGTTTCCCCTCTTACAGATACAGTCCGGAATTAATCTCTGTTATGCCAAAACGTTGACGTCATTGACGTTGCCCTGTTTTGACAGCATTTTCTAGTTTTATCTGTTTCCTTGTCAGAGATCAGCAATGAGTATTCAAAAAGATGAGTAGAATCGAATCATACTCATAACTTGAGATACTTATACGCATTCATACTTATTTTAAAATCATGGAACCTCTACTCATATTCAGAGTTTGAAGTACTCATCGTATTCATACATAACAACGCGTATAATGTTATTGATTTCGACTTCATAACACAACATGTATGTACACGAATCACAAAATAAGTATGATTCGCGTACGAACACTAAAATACTCACCAAATGGTTGTATGTTTACTTTGCTTGCTGCTCTGTCTTATTTGCTTATGGGTCTAACAACTAAGACTTTAAATTTTGTTGAATGCTTCGTGTCACTCGAATCGTTTATAAGTATTATAAGTATTTTTGTAAAGTTAAGAATCGAAATGTGTAGGCTTATGAATCAAACATATTTCGAATGGTATGCGTTTGACGTCAAAGTTAGACGCATACTCATTGCAACCTGTACTTATAAATCAACGTTATAGTGAGTGCGAATGAATCAGAGTAGTTAAATTTTAATTCAAATTGTTGACTCACTTATGTATATTCAAAATTTCATGAGTGCTTATGAGTAGCGAAAAAACGATTCATTGCTGATCTCTGTTTCAAAGCTATCTCATGGTCCGTCCTATTAAGCAAAGCAGTTATCTGTAACAGTTGAAATGGTACAAATTGTTTTCAGATTCTTAAATGAAGTCTCCGGTGACGTCCCCGTAGTCTAGTAGGTAGTGTGTTTGGTTATTAGACGTGAGACCAAACCCCTGGTCAGACATCTCCAACAAAACGAAATATGGAAAAATATTTCTTTGCAGTTTTCTGGCAAAAACTCTTAGAGTAAATAAAATTGCCATGAAAAGTTTCTCAAAAATCATCGTTCGGAGTCGACTTTAAACTGTAGGTCCCACCACTGTATGTATAAAATTAGCACACACAACATAAGTGGGGTGAGAAGCTACGTCATAATCTTGACTGAAGGGTAGTAATGACCAATTACGTACGTACGTAAAAGAGGTCTGCTCTCCTTCTTTGTTAACACAGTTGATATTGTACAAGTAAACCAATAGGGCCTTCCTGTAGTGGCAGGATAAGGATCTTACAGATACAGATACAGTCCTGTATTAGCATCTGTTATGCCAAAATATTAATGTCATGCAGCAGCTGCTCTGTAAGGACAACAGTTTTGACAGCATTTTCCAGTTTTCAAATGGTTACAGAATTGGTTAGTTGGTTGGTTAGTTTATTAGCGAGTTTAATAGTTTCGGAATAAAAGAACTCCACATCATATGACCAAATCATTCGAAAGAAGTGTATGAAATATTCTAAATTTCAATAACTCTACCTTGGTTGAAACCCCATGTCGGACATCGAAACGAAAATATGAAAAAAACTGTCATTCGGAATCGACTTTAAGCTGTAGGTACCGTCAATCATGTATAAAATTAACACACACAACTTCAGTGGTGTCAGAAGCTAGGTCGTAATCCTGACTAAAGGGTATGTAACTTTGATAAATATAACCCCACACATATTAAATGGCCTGAATCAACAACGGATAGTTGTGGTTTATCTGGATGATAGGGATTTAATACAGTCTACTGAGCATTCTAAACTGAATGATGACTTCTTGACCTTGAACTATATATCGTGCTTTTGTCTTCCGGATCCTGTCGATAATGTCTCAAGGGAGTAGTCGTATGCTGATGACTGTTCCATTTACTTATGAGGCGTGGATGCAGACGACATAAGTGTCAGAATAACGAACTATTTCGCCGCCATTGCAAATTTCTTGAATAATCGAACGCAGCGGCTCTAAGTTCTAAATCCATAGTGAGGCACTTTTTTTAGTGCATGACGGAAAGAAGTAAATGGGGAATATGAATGATATTTTTGTTGAAGGTTAGGAAGCTATAGAGTGGTAAACAAATACCCTCCAGCGATATAGAGAAGCAGTTAGGCTGCCTTCCAAAATGTATCAATACAAAGTTTGTATGCAGTTCTACTACTGTATATAAACTATGTAGATATGCAAAGTAACCAAACAATGCATCAACTATAAATCCGATGCCTGATTGCTTTTTGACTGCGTTAAAAATACACACTGACGACGTTTTGAAATTGAATACATTGTATATATTTTGTACAGCGGCATTATGAAACACGATACTTTGTTTAAACACAAAGCAACTAACATTTTGGAAGGCAGCCTTACTCTGGTGTTTATGCTCCACCCTGGTCTGGCAAGTCTAACATCTGGAAAAGATTCATTCCGGGCACTATAAACCGTAGCCTTACTGTCATCAAAGCCCTTACGATACAGAAAACTTATTTAACTTTCGTCTGGACACAACTCCTGAACCTATAGTTCAGCTAACCATTATCTGATGTCAACTGGCATAGGTTTAGGTTAGAGGACCTATTCTTATAAGTCCTAAAGGAGAGAGGATAATAAAGGAGAGAGGGTAGGAAAGGGCGGATGAGGAGGTGGAGGAATAACACAGACCACAAACACACAAGAGAGCTCGACTGTCAGCTGGCAGACTAAATATTGTTTTTTATGCTACAGGGGGAGTACTTTCTACTACAGCAGAGGCGTTACTACAACAACAACAATATTTCTATTAACGTTTTATCTGTTATTCAGCACTAATGTCCTTATTTCCTTAAACTTTTTTGGGTTTATTACGGCCCCACTGAGCTGTTGCCACTGTCAACATTTCAAGTGTTTGGGCAGGCACTTTTGAACACACCTCGTATGTAATTTTTATTAATTTTGTAATAAAATATTTACTTTTGTTTCAGTTGAGGATTACCATGGAAATTTTAAACATTTTATTACCGAAAAAAACAAAAAACCATAAAAAGTCGATCGGTTGAAAGCATCTGCCCACAATCGCATACAAATTTTCTATTTTATTACCAGCAAAACATTACATTTTTTATTTTTTTTTGTAATTTTAAAAACAAAATCATTAAATATTACCACAACTATTACAAAATCAATTAATCATTAAGAAATAAAATTTAAAAATAAAAATAAAATATGCTGCTGTGGGAGGGAGGGAAAAGGTCTACACATAAAAAAAGAAAACTGACTGAAAGGCTTACAAAGAAAAATTAGAACAAAACAACGTATAATTGTACGTCCCGCCCTCCTCTCCTCTTCGTATTCATTTTTTAAAATCGAAATTTTTAAAAATTTTAATTCTTTTTTATTTTTATTTCCAGCCTAAATGTACACATCATTCTATTGGTGCGTGATCCTCGTGGCACTATGCAATCACGACGCCATCGTACCTGGTGTGGTGGTAATCCGGATTGTGAAGATCCCCAGATATTATGTGAAGACCTGGTTGCTGACTATAAAACAGCGGAGAGCCTTTTAAAAAAATATCCCTCAAGATTTAGGTGAATATCATGCCAAACACAAGACTCTAGTGATTTCAAATTTAAATTCAAATTTTTCTCTTTTCTTTTCTAGAACATTAAGATACGAAGATCTCTCCTTGGAACCATATGATATGGCCCAAGAAGTATTACAATTCTATGGTCTACCATTCGATCCATTGGTCGAAGAATTTCTAGATACCCATACCAAAGTGAATATTGGCGGGGTTAGTTCAACATATCGTGATTCAAAATCAGCACCATTTCATTGGAAACAAGATTTAAGAACCGAAGATGTAAGTTGAATTTATTAAATAGATTTACTCCCCAGTCGCCTTTTTGGAAGATTCTGGGCAACATCCGATGGAGTTGGTGGTCTCTAGGTACTTTTTGTTGTTTATCTGTTAGGATAGAGGAGTTTGAACATGATAGGCTGGTGAGTGTCATGTAGACCTTGAGTTAAGATTTCACAGAATTTTTGATCAGATTAAGTGACTTTAAGAAGCTGTCAGCGCTGGCTACTCCATACAGAGAGCAGTGCCACGGCCTAGGCAGTTTACTTACATACACACATACATAATTGGTCATTACAACCCTTTAGTCAGGATTATGGACCTAGTTTCTCACACCACTCACTAACCCACACATGCTGTGTGTGTTAATTTTCTACATGAGTTGTGGGACCTACAGGTTTTTAAAGTCAACTCCGAACGACAAATTTTTGAGAATCTTTTCATGGCAATTTTATTTACTCTCAGAGTTTTTGCCAGAAATCTGCTGAGAGGAAGTCGTCGTAGAAATATTTTTTTTTATATTTTCATTTTTGATGTCTGAACTGGGGTTTGAACGCTGGCCTTTCGCTCTAATAAGCCAACACACTACTAACTAGACCACGGCGACAGTCTACTTGTACATACAATATTTGCGAGTGACTGGAATTTAAAGGCGAGACAATGAAGCTGACCCATAGGCTACTTGATGAGTGCATTGAATTCAATGCTGAGGTATTTCCGATAGTCAAGGCAGTGGAGCTAGTCTGGGAACGGACTTGGTCGGATAATACCTCCGTTAGCGATGTAGATAGTAGTTTAACTACGTTGAAGCCAAAGACTGGTCATTGTGTTACCTCAAGATCGATTTCAGCCTGCAGAATAGTCCTCACACTACAGGTATAAGGTGATATTGTAGGTGGAACCCGGATCTTATGGTTTGTGGCGCAATGAGATTGCAGATGAGCTGCCAAAGCAAGATTCGAAGCTGGTGGAGCTATCGCTTAAAACTTCCCTGGAACATTTCTCTAGGCTGGGTGATAAGTTCGAGATTGAACTTATCACGACGGAATAAAAAACGTTGCAGAATCTCTACGCCATTATGGTGCAAGTTCGTCTAATCTAGAACGAAATCTATAGTTTACGTGGAATTTACTAGGATCTGGATAGGTTTTTGACAAGACATTGCATCCTGAGAGCAAAGTCTAGGATGTGGGGTATGGGACTCCTTCTTTCTTCTTTGTGGCACTGGGGGGTCTGTTGAGCACATTCAGTCTCTGGCTTGTCGGCGAAACACTTATCTTTGACGGCATCCTACAAATAATAGTCCAACGGTGTCAAATCGCAGCTTCGAGGTGGCCAAACGACATCAGCTCTGCGGCTGATAATGCGATCTTCAAAAACAGGGCGCAAAACATCGAATGTAGCTTCACGTAGCGCCGTCCTGTTGACACCAAATGTTGTCAATATCCTCCTCTTAAATTTTTGTGAACAAAAATTCGTTCAACATGGCCCGATAACGATCGCCATTGACTGTAACGGCCACTTCTTGCTCATTTTCGATGAAAAATGGCCCAATTATGCCTCTGGACCAAAATCCGCACCAAACGGTGACTTATTTTGGGTGCGTCGGCTTTTCAATGTATGCGTGCGGGTTTTCTGTGCCCCAAATGCGACAATTTTGCTTGTTTACATATCTGCCATCATCAAAATGAGCTTCATCTGAAAAGATGATTTTTTTTTTTGCCAAAAATCGGCATCTTCTGGTGTAGGCTACTACATGGCCAGCCGAGGCAGCCATTTGAATGAAATTATTTTCCATTATTAACCGGAAGGATTGTACTTTCAAATAAAAAGAGAAATTTGAGAAAATATTCAGTAGTTTTCTTTTTAAAGCATTTAAAAAAAAAGTTATTTGGCGGACCCTATAGAATTCTGTCACTACTGGGACTCAATAAATGAGATTGCTTTCTGGGTTTCTTACGGGACGTTGAGATATCAGGTCGCTGAAGGGTATCTTAGTATAAATCTCAGTTGGATTTCTGCTAGGCATTTGGTGATTAGAAAGCATACAATACGTTAGAGCAGTACAACACTTGGTAGAAGAAAATTTAATAATCTGGGTAGACGTTATTTTTTTAATTATTTAAATAAATATTTAAATATTTAATTTTCAAAATTTCAAGGTGTTTATTTAGGGTATACCCTGGCTGAGGGTTCTTCATCTATCCACGTCTGGTTCTTTTAGGATATAAAAACAGACTAGAAATTTATAATTAATTTGATTTCCTTTTCAATTTCAGATTAAATATATACAAGATCATTGCACAAAAGCTATGGAATTATGGGGTTATCGTAAAATTGAGAATTTCACCGATTATGCCCGTAATTTTGATCCTATTATAATGCCGCCTCCATTTACGTGAGACTCTTATGATATTATAAGGCCGCAACAAGTTATTATGCAGCACCACTAGCAGTAGATGTCGTAGTTGTTAAAGCAAAAAACACAAAAAGTGAATAAAAAAAAAAACAAAAGCAAATGCCAATCCAAACACAGCCGCTAAAGCATTATCAATTTAACAACAATAACAAATACATTATCAAACACCCTTAAATAAGAAATTCCTAATCATTTTAAATTTGAAAAAAAAACTCCGTTTTAATATATAGTTTTTTAGATAAATAAGTTTTTAAATTAAAAAAAAATAATGAGAAGAGAAGAGAAAGAGAAGCAAAGAAAAAATCATTTTTAATCCTATTATTGCTCTAGTTAAACATTTTTAACAAAACTTTTTGCTAAAAACAAGAATAAAAATTTAAAGGAAAATAAAAAAGAAAACACTTTTTAAGTTGTGATATAGTAAGTTTTAAAAAATAATTAAAAAAAAACAAAGAAAATTAAAAAATGGAATAAAGAAATCTCCCTTTAAGACATCTCATTTTATTATACTCTTTTACACACACACACAAATTATAAATATATGAAACCACACACACCCACACTCTTTAAGAATTTAGTTAAAAATAATTTGTTTTTAAAAAACGTTATTAAATTAAAAAAGTGAAACTTATAAAAAAAAATGCTTCAAATGAATTCTGTTTTTATTTTAAGAAATTTTTCTTAAAAAATCCTGATTTAAATTATAAATTATAATTTTTTTATGTAATAAAAAAAAAGAATATTTAAATTTAGAAAATTATTAAAAAGCAAATTTGTTAAAACAAAACAAAAAAACATTAATAAACATATTAAAAATAAATCAATAAAACTGTGCAATGCTATAAATGATATTTAAAAAAATGAAAACAAAAAATAAATTAATAAAAAGATTAATAATTATTATAAATAATAATAAAAAATAAAATGTAATAATAATAACAATAAATTTTAGTTTAGTTATTAAAAAAAATACCTTATTTTTAATTATAAGCTTAGATTTAATTAGGTATTATATACGATATAATAATTAAAATTAAACAAAAAAAAAGAAAATTAACAGACTTTTTCATTTAATTAGACTCTTTCCTATTTTTATTGTTAAGCTTTAATTTTTATACTTACATACATACTATTGTAATTATTATTATTTACTTTAATTGTAATATTAATAATACTAGAATTGGCTTGACAACAACTTTTTGTATTTGATTTAAAAAAAAAAGATTGTATAAAAAGAGTCTATTCTGTGTACTTCTAGATTAATAGAGTTTCTAATAATAACGAATTTGTTTTTGTGTATTTAGTTTTATGTTAAATTAATAATAAATTTATTGTACTAAAAAGAATATTTTTAATTTTTTTTATTTTCTATTAATTTTTTCTTAATTTTTTATTTTCACTTTTCTTTTACCAAAAATTCAAACAATTTTGATTTAATTGTTGCTTTCTGTAATAAAAGTTTTTAATGCCAATTATCTTTTTAGAAAACAAAGCATTATAACCAAATATTTATACGTACATATACAAAGGGTTATCCATTTAGTTGTTTCAAAACAGCCGGTCTAAGGAGTACAGTGTAATGAAAAGTTTGCCATTTACAAATCCGAATCGTTTAACAATCGAAAACACACAAAAAGAGTCTAAACCTTCCTAAGAATGTAGTGCTTCAAGTATGATCACTTTTTTTGGCATCACAGAGTGATTACATACATACATACATAATTGGCCATTACAACCTTTCAGTCAGGATTACGGCCTATAGCTTCTCACAGAGTGATTAGAGTCGTCATAATCGACTTATTGTAGAAGATATTGTCAAGATTGCAAAGAAACTCGAATAGATTACAAGCGTTACACATCATTGCAATATTCAATGCCGTAAATATTGCTTCTGTATGCCGCGTCAGAATTTAACAACCCTCCTCTTTCACTAATCGATTCAAGAAAATTTAATAATCTAGGTAGACGGTTTTCTTTTTTAATTCTAAACTCGTTGTTCAAAGGCTCAATATGTTTATTATGGATCTACGCTAGCTGATGGTTGCTCATCTGTCCACGTCGGGTTCCAGGCAATTGCCCCTACCTTACGACTCATAGTAATCAACTATCGCCCTCAGAAAGTGAACCTAACCTAGCGAGAGCATCCGCCGTCTCATTGCCCAGTATTCCGCTATGACCCGGAACCCAACATAGACAGATACGGTCTGATCCAAAAGTCCTTAACGACACCTTGCATTCGATAACAAGCCGTGATTTGCACCAGATCGACGCAATGGCCCTTAGGGCAGCCTGACTGTCAACGAAGATTCCGAAACGGGGGCACCAGCAGCCCAACAGCCTTCAAGATTGCGAAAATCTTCGCCTGAAACACGCTGCAGTCATCATTTAACCTGAAGTGAAGTTCAAGATCGCGTTCCCCAGCACCTGTACTTCCACCTGACTTAGAACCATCTGTGAAGATGGGTATACCTTTCTGCCCCTGGAGTACCACACCATTCCATTGTGCCCTTTCCTGTATAAGTATTCTTAAACCAGACAGGAACATAGCCTTAGGCACAATATAATCGGTGGCTTTTTCCGAAAGTCCATACCTCCCATCAGGAAAGACGGCATTCAGAACTCTGGAGTGACCTATCGAGCGCAGTTTCCAGCAGCCCGATTCCCTCAGACGTATGGCACTTCGCGCCGCACACGCTTTTTCCAGACTCATTTTTGAAAACAATACAATCCTTTTTTTCTTGTTGCCCTCAGGCTGCTCTTGACACTATGCTCTGCCTGACTCCTTTTGATTTGTATTTTAATGAGTCTGGAAAAAGCGTCACCGTCAATTCAATTTTGCATTTATTGCACTTGTTTGTGTTTGTTTTGCCATTTTTGTCAACTGGCTACGGAACTGAAGTTGTGTTGCCATCCACAATCGAACCAACGATAACTGCCTTAACTAGGTTAACTATCACAGACTATGTTACCCATCGAGGATAGATGGACTTGGTTAGAAGAAACGCAACGTTAATAACCGCCTAAACTAGGTTAACTATCAGTGACTAGGTTACCCACTGAGGATAAGTGAATTCGGTTAAAAGAGACGATTTTCTGAAGGGAAGGTGGGTGTCAGTCTACAGAATTCCTATAGCATTTAACCTTGTGCTCTTTAATACAAAATAATTATGATTTTGGTGTCGCTAGTCATATTTCTCGATTTATGTGAAGCTTTTTAAGAAATTGTAGCAAACAGTAGTTTTAATTCAGAGGTTCCAAATGCTTCTGAGCAACCGTCTTTGATTTCTAATATTGAATAGTATTTCGCAAGCAAAATGAATGTGAAAAAGACTCAAATGAGGTTGTATAAGACACAGAGACTGGCAAGTGTCGTTATAACTGATAAAATGGCAACCTATGCCACAGCCATGCTAGAGACTCAGATGAAGTTGAATAAGACACAGAGGCTAGGATGTAAAGGGTTCGCCAAATAACTTTTTTTTGAAAATGCTTTAAAAAAAAAACTACTGAATATTTTCTCAAATTTCTTTTTTTATTTGAAAGTACAATCCTTCTGGTCAATAATGGAAAATAATTTTATTCAAATGGCTGCCTCGGATGGCCATGCAGTAGCCTACACAATCGGTCCAATTTCTAAGCACATTATCGATTGTGTGCAGCTGTATTTCACCAATGGCTTTACGAATATTGTCCTTTAAAGCGTCAATTGTCCCGGGCTTGTCGGCGTAACACTTATCTATGACGGCACCCCACAAATAATAGTCCAACGGTGTCAAATCGCAGCTCCGAGGTGGCCAAACGACATCATCTCTGCGGCTGATAATGCGATCTTCAAAAACAGGGCACAAAACATCGAGTGTAGCTTTGGCTGTGTGGCACGTAGCGCCGTCCTGTTGAAAGCAAATGTTGCCAATATCCTTTTCTTTAATTTTTGTGAACAAAAATTCATTCAACATGGCCCGATAACGATCGCCATTGACTGTAACGGCCACTTCTTGCTCATTTTCGAAGAAAAATGGCCCAATTATGCCTCTGGACCAAAATCCGCACCAAACAGTGACTCGTTTTGGGTGCGTTGGCTTTTCAATGTATGCGTGCGGGTTTTCTGTGCCCCAAATGCGACAATTTTGCTTGTTTACATACCCGCCAAGATCAAAATGAATTTCATCTGAAAAGATGATTTTTTTTGCCTAAATCGGCATCTTCTGGTGTAGGCTATTGCATGGCCAGTCGAGGCAGCCATTTGAATGAAATTATTTTCCATTATTAACCGGAAGGATTGTACTTTCAAATAAAAAAAGAAATTTGAGAAAATATTCAGTAGTTTTTTTTTAAAGCATTTGCAAAAAAAAAGTTATTTGGCGGACAATGGAAACCTATGCTACAGCCGTGCTAGAAACACTGTTGGATTAAGGCACGTTGCATATGGTAGCGAGGACCAGAGATATGAGGACTATGATTAGGATAACGAAAGACAAGTTTTTGCAATTTTTTTTGTTTTTAAATTCTAACAATTATTTCAAAATTTTTTCAGTTTAATTTTTTTGTTTCGCTATTTCTTTTTAATTGTAATTGTAAGTTAGGAGAAATAAATTACACAATAATCCTTGCTAAGTAAGATTTAAATAGATTAGATTATTGCAAAATTACAAAAAAAACACAAAGGCTTCTAATAACGTTCCCATTTTGACTAAACAAATTGAAAACAAAAGGAAAAAATATAAATTATGGAAAATAAATTATAAAAAAAGAATTAAAAACAAATACAATGTTAGATAAAAAAATTAAAACTGCTTAACGAGACAATTTTTATAGTTAAATTTATAAACAAAAAAAAAGAAAATTTAATTTTAATTCGAAATTCAAAAAAGCAATGACATCAAATGAAATTTACAAAAAAACAAAATAAAAAAATAAAAATTAAATAAATAAAGCGTATGAATAAAAATAAATCACAAATAAAAAAACAGAGTTTTTAATTTTGGGTTCTACATTTTAGCAAAATAGGCAAGTAATTCTAAAGGTTTGTTTATATTTCAGAAATTCTTTTTTTATTTCTGTTGTATTCTTTTTAACCTATAAACTTATCTTGTTGATAAGCTATAATTTAAATTCATATTTACAGAAAAGAAAACATTATTTTTAAACTACATTATAAAACTAATAAAAAAAAACAAAATTTTACATAAAGTTTCCCGGTGGCAAAGTTGGTCGTAGTGGTCCATAAAACGAGGTGCCCTGCAAAGACGAACCATTCGAATGATCATCATGTGTTAAAGGCGTCATTGTACTATGATGGCTTTCAGGACTATTTAACTGATCCACTTTAAGGGCCTGATCTAAAATATTATTCTGTCCACTCTGGGCATAAAAAGGATTGTGTTGCGGTGTGCTCGATGTAGTAGTTGGTGATATTTGTATTAGATTTCGTTTAGCATGTATTTCGGTATGATTTTGTTTCATTAAATGTTGATAAATATTATCAAAATTGGGTATGGCGGTTGTAGTATTGTTTAGACATGTTGTGGCTGCTAAATCACTTTCCGTACACTTTGTATTTGTTAAGCAGGAGGAGGAGGAGGCAGAGACAGAGGTTGGTGTTGTTCCCAAATTACCGGCCAGCGGTGTATATTGTAAATCTAAAGGTGTCGATGAAGGTGAAGCAGCTACAGTTGATTTCTCTGTGCAAAGTTGATGGTGATTATTAGCATAAGGTTTCTTTGATTTTGATGGTGATTTTTGTGGTCTAGTGTCACTACATTCTAACATTTTAGGCTTTTTGCCAAAAGCAAAGCAGCCACTGAATTTAGTAACCACAGGCGTTAAATTATCGGCTGCCTTAGTGCTGTAAACACAAACCATACAATAAGTATTCGAAAAATTTAACATATTCCATTCAATAATAAACTACTTACACTGCCTTTAAGGTTTCCAATTTGGGTATATTTTTGGTGTGTGTCTTATTACCCGAAGCCTCTAATACTGCCAATTCATCGGGATGCATTTTCTTCATATGACTGCGACAATTGGAGCCATTGGCAAATGTACGATCACAAAAATCACATGAATAAGGCTTCAAACCAGTATGCAATAGCAAGTGATTCTTTAAAGCCTTAGCACGTTTGAATGCTTTGCCACAATAATCACACTTGTGCTGCATTTCATCTGAGTGCACCAAGAAATGGCGATTTAAAGTGGCTCTAGAATTCAATTGCAAGCCACAAATATTGCATATATGCTTATTTGGACTGTGTATATCCATATGGGTCTGTAAATGTATGCAATTAGAATAAATAAAATCCATTTTTTTTAAATTTCCAAATCTTACCTTCAATCTGGTCTTGTTTTTAAATTTCTTTTTGCACACTTCACACTCATAAGGCGCTATATCCGTATGTATTAGCATGTGTTGTCTTAAATTCGAATTGGTCCTCAAACATAAACCACATTCCTCGCATATAAAAGGCTTTTCGTTCTTATGTTTATAGCGCACATGTGTCTCCAATTGAGCATTCGATGTATAACGATTGTCACATTCAGGACACTTAATCGTTTGCCTTACTTCTAGGGGTATATGTATGCGTACATGTCGTTCCAAATTGTACAGACTTAGCAATACTTTATCACACGATGGACAGGGCCAATGCTTATCATGCATTTTATACTCATGTTTGTGTTGTAAGTGATCCCGATATGTTATATATTTGGTGAAATTTTCCTCACATTCTTTGCAAGTGATTTCCATTTTGAAATCTTTAATGTTGATTTTCTTTTTCTTGTTTTCTTTGCTGAAGCAGTGTTTCAATTTTTTTCGTTTCTTTTTCTTTTTGTTTCTATCAGGTTTTGATATTAAGGAATCCTCATCCGATTGTAAAGCTTTTGTAGGTTTGAAATCCTCTGAGTTGGAGGATGTGTTGTCTAGCATATCTTCTTGCTGTTCCTTATGGGGACTAAATGGGTCTTCTTCGTCTTCTTTATATGAATCATCTAGATTATCCTCACATAAAAATTCCTCTTTATCCAAGTCTGTATCCTCATCTATAAAGTCTTCTTGATCTGTAGAGGGTGAGTTCTCACCATTTTCCAGTTTAATTTGTACCTGAAGTTGTTTATCACTATCCTGTGTGCCCAAAACATGGCATTTAGAGTCTTCGAAATGGTCTTTTTTAATAAAATGTTTAGAAAACCAATGATCCCTTTCCTGTTCAATAACATCATATTTCTGGCGTATCGAACTCAAATCGCAACTGCCATTGATAACGGTTTGGCAGCCATTTAAATGAAGAAACATTAGTTGCACACGTTCCACACGTTCGTTGAAGGTGATTAGAGAAGAAACCAAAGTCAAACAATCCGGACATAGCATTTTAGGCAAAGAATCCTCCACCGAAGTCTAAAAATATTCAGAATTTTAGCTAAGAAATGCTTCTTATAAGACGTCTACTAACCTGCACCCAAAAATACTTGGCCAGTGCCTCTTGTATACTCAATTTCTTATTTTCATATTCTAAATGCTCCTCATTTTGATACAAAAAGTTGATATTATGTTTGCTATCCTCTTTGGCACACAAACGACACCAGTTGATCCACTGGCTAATGGCTAAAGAATCCTCTCCTGTTGTTGTGTTATTTGCTAAACTGGGAAACATTTTGTTGCGTTGTTATGAACTACAGAATTACGTTTTCCCGTTAATTTTTAATTACTGATAATTACTACATAATTATCTATTAAACTTGGAAATTATAAATAAATAATTAAAACATTATTTAATAGTTTGTGCTGTATATTTACGAAATAACAATTTTTTGTTTTTTCAAGAAAACTCATTTGAATTTATTGACATTTCAAATAAGAGAAACGAGAGAGAGAGCCAATGTTTTGATTTGCTGCAAAGGGTGATGCCAGATCAAGAAAATTGAGAGAAGTAAGCAGTTGTTTCTGAAGGAATGTTAATGTAATATTCATACGCATATTACACTAGGCCAGAGATTTTGGCCAATATATTTCATCACCGTTTTTTCAAAAATAAGTATTTTATATATTCAAGGTGCGTTCGGTGTACTGGAGTCTTCGTTGTTGTTGTTGTGGGGCCAGAATAATTGAGGGATAGGATGGTTATTTGTGTAGATATTCAAGATGCCTTGGAAACACTGACGTAGGGTATTATATTTGATTAAGGTTTATTTTAGACGGTACTGTGTAGGGTAAGCAGTTCGTTAGGTCCATTATTCATAGCAGAAAAGGTCTAATTGTATGAGCCTTGAAGGCGGGATTTAGTATTTGGGATAGAGACGTCTCTCCAGATTTTATGTTAACATTGAAGAGTTGGAGTCTGTTGACCATGTTTTTGTGTCTCTGCCTAGGCATGCATAGGAGAAGACATAGATCTAGCGCTTCAGCGTTCACTCTTGGCAGTGACAGTTTCTTTAGGAATTGAAATTGTGTCTAGATTAGGTAGCAGAAACTGTAGTCTAGTTGCATTTATAGTTATAAGTAAATATTACTATTTATTCCCCTTAGATCCTTTAAGAAATATTCGACCTTCTTTTAAACGAACATACATCTGCATAAAAAAATTTGTTTTCATATGAATTTAATTTTATTGAATCCCTAATGCACAATACTTTTAAAGTCACGTTTAAAATACTGTGATTTAGCATCACTGACGGTGTAGTAACGACCTTCGTTTCATTTCTACAAATGTCATATTAATCTGTTTTAAGTACGGCAACTCTCAGCAATACTTTTAGACAGGCGTTCGCAGAAAAAAATAGAATTAAATACATTTTATAATTGAAATATAAAATAAACAATCAAATATTTATGTTGTTGTCCCTTAAAATAACAGCGAAATGCGTGGAAAGCAATGTTCGAAGTTAAGTAACCGTACGGAAGAGAATGAGAGTGGCCAAGCAGGGTGGCTAAATTGGTGTCGCTTGTGTGCCAAACCACAAGATGATAGTGGACAGGAAAAGAGCATCGTTTTAATAAAAGATGACACAGGCAAGCTGGATGCTGAGCTAGTTACCTCGATAGGGAAATATTTTTGGGTGAATGTAAGTAGAAAGGCAATTTATGTGTGGTGAAAGTTATTCATGGTTGGCATTTAATGTTTTGTTGTACTTTTAGATTAAGGCAAACGATGAGATATCACACAGCCTGTGCTGGGGGTGCAAACAACTCGTCGATGAGCTGTCTGCCTTTACGGAACGTGTTAATAAAGTACAACTTTTGTTTTGTTTATTACAAAATTTAAAACCTACGACAAGTGATCAAGCCCGAAAGTTACGTTCCCAGTGTGGCCTTATTGATGAGGGCTGGCAACACATTATAAAAACTGAGAAACCTGCGCCTAAAGAATCCCATAAACCTTTACTAATTGACCAGCAAGTTCAAACCGACATTATTCTGTTGGGCAAGGATGATGAAGAGCCGCAGAAAGCAATTGCAGAAACTGAAGTACATACTATAGAGATAGTACAGAAACAGGAGGAAAATGAGGAGGAGACGTATGAAAGTCAGAGTGATATGGAAGCAGAACAAACCTATGAATATATTTTGCAAGGTGAAAATGATATGGAATTTATAGAAAGTTCCGTTTATGTAGGGGAAAATGAAAATAATGAAGCAAAAGCCGATAATGAGGAAAAAGATCAGCAAGCTAATGGGCACGAACAGGAAGAAGAATGCGATGAGCAGGTGTGTGAGGAGGAAGAAATTGATGAGGAGGAAGTACAAGATAGTGATCTTTTTAAAGAACTCAAATATAAACCCGACGACGAACAGGAGGAAGAAGATGACGAGCCTAAAACAAAAAAATTCAAAATAAAATCAAAACAAGAAGACTTGGAAGTTGAATTCCAAGACTGCTCTCAAGAGCAGGAGCAAAAACAGCAGCAGGAACAGCACGAAATGGAAATGGAAACCATGGAGATACTAGAAGAAGCAGAAGAGGAAGATGAGGATGAAGATGATTATATCAACACAAATGAAGAAGAAGACACTAAGGCCAAAACATTGCTGCTGTTAAAAGGGAAACGGGGGCGACCGTGCTCCAAAAATAAAAACGACAAAGATCCTACCAATTTCCGCTATGAATGTAAAGAGTGTAAACGTAAATATAAAAATCCCAACATTTATCGCAAGCACATGAAAAGTATTCATGATGTGGTTATCGAAAATTTACCCGATTTTATGTGCAGCGTATGCAATAAGGATTGCTTTACCGAAAGTCGTCTTAAGCTGCATATGCGCCATCATTTACCAGATGAGGAGAAGCTCAGTGTACCCTGTCCGTACTGCGATCGCAAGTTTTCCCAAGTTGGAGCCATGCGCCAACATGTCAATGGCATTCACCATCAAATGAAACCCTTCATATGCGATCAATGTGGTCGTGCTTGCAAAACTATGGCTGCACTCACAGAACATAAACTGGTGCATACCAATGAGTGTCCGTTTGAATGTGAAGTGTGTCACAAGAGATTTAAAAATAAGCCACGCTTAAAATCTCACATGGATATACATACACAGCTGCTGTACAAATGTCCAGATTGTGGCTTGGAATTGAATACAAAAAGAACCCTGCTACAGCACCGTCTCGTGCACAGCGAAGAGAAACGTTTCAAGTGTGAATTTTGTGATGCTGCTTTCAAAAGATCGAAAGCCTTGAAAAATCATTTGATTTTGCATACGGGTTTAAGACCCTACAAATGTAATTTCTGTGATAGAACATTCTCCAATGGTTCCAATTGTAGAGCCCACAAGAAACGGGCCCACCCTAAAGAATTGGCCGAAGAGGAAGCAACTGGTAAAGTGGCCGAAAGAGTGCCTATACCCAAATTGGAAGAGCTTAAATTGGCGTAAGTTTAAAACATTTTAAAACCACATTGAATAGAAGCTTCATTATCATTTTTTTTTTGTTGTTTTAGCAATGGTGTTGTGGTGCAACCACGTAAAATTAAACGCCATTCGGGTGGTCTACCAGATCATTTACGCAAATTACTGCAGGCTGCTGAGAAGCGTAAAAAACCTAATGATGCCAGCGATGCAGATGAGAGTAACGTTGAAAACTTTGAATCTTTTGAAGACTTTCATTATGATATTGGCGAATCGGAAGTGGAGGAAACCGAACAACTGGCCGACAATCCCAATGAGGAATGTGAAGAAACTGTTATTTATGAAATTATCGATGAGATATGAAGGTGTCGCAGGCAAATCATTTTTTTTAATTATTTCTTTACATTTGCAGTTATCTAGAATATATTGTATTAATTTTGTAAGTAATAATTTTATTATTGCTTTAGTTTAAATAAATATATAATTTTAATATGTAAAATAAGCTAAAAAAAACTACATAAGAAAACAATGGCTATAACGGTGGCGCAGTGGAACACACTTCAGGGCAACTGTGGTTATAGCTTGAGAGCCCACAATCGTCCCAGAACTTTTTATGATGTCACTTACTCTTCTAATGGCCCTTCGCTTGAGATTATTGATGTTGTCTGCATAGTAGAACCCCAGGCGTTTTCATCTCTTCTAACATAGAGCTGATGAAGATCTTGAATGTTTTTTCTATATTGTCTGTACAGTCCAGTTGTCTTAACAAATCAGAATGTTGTTTGGATTCATCAAAACAGTGTGTAGTTCCTAATATGTACCCAGGAGTTTCCTTCTGATTACGTTTTAACACCTCTCAAGTTGCAGGCCCTCAACAGGTTCCAGATATTGTGCTGAAGACAAATTTTCTAAGAGTCTATAGAATTTTGTTATTGGGCTTGAGAAAAATCTCCTCTCCAATCTTTCCTTTCGTCGAATATGCTCTAGATGTCTCTTTTTTTGAAAATCATTGCCCAGAATTCCCACAGGAACAGATATGTAGCAGAGTGTGATGCTATTTTCCCTGTCTAACTCATTCAGCTCGCCTATACTACTCTCGCCTCAATATTATATGAGTCGAGTGCTTGGACTTCAGCGTGAGTCTATTGTTGATAGTATTGATGTGTCCTATCTGTGTGCTTCCTCTACATGTTTAATTCGGCACTTGTTCGATATTATAGACATCCGTTTGGAAGTCATAGGGGTTACAAATATTTCATTCTGGGTCTGAACACCTCTACTTGAGCTTGACCCAAGGATATATCACAGAATGGACGATTTCTTAAAAAAGTATGAAGCCTTCAAATTGTTCCAGACAAACGAGTTGGCGAGGAGGGGAGTTCCACACCAAAATCTTTCTATGGAGTGAGAAGAAAAGTTTGGAAGAGAAAACTCGGCAGATGGAATGAAACGAAGTCTCTTCTCACGCCAAACCGGCTTGAAACAATCTAAACTTTTGCTAAGTAATTACAATGAGAGGAGATTTGGGCCTTGCCTGGGACTATTCAGAAGAAGTAACGTGAGGATAGCCACTAGTCTTCTGTCTGATCATTGCAACCTCAAAGAGCACTTGTTCACAGTAGAGATTGCTCTTGTAATCAGAAAAACGAATCACCAGAACAAATACTATCTCGAACTTAGGTGACATTACTGCATCTTCAAAAGATGAGCTGATGAGCTGGAGTTCGCGCCTCTCATTCGTTGGGTTTCTGGAGACAGCGGTGCAATGGGGCGACTGTTGAGCACCGCCTCTTTTTCTGCAAGCATCGTCTCCATCCCTCTTGCGTCAGCGATGCGTTGCCCACTGCGCGCAGAAACAGAAACTTCGCCTGCTTGACAGCTGCTTCCCACAGCCCTCCAAAGTGCGGTGCTTGCTGCAGCTGCTTGAGTACGTTGCTGGCTTATATGAAGTTCGTTGCGGTGCCGCTTAGCACCTCTTTCGGAAGACCTCTTCTGGCAGCGAACCTTTTAAAAGATATAAGAAAAGAATCAGAGGCACACTAGCCAGCGAACAACACTCTAAAGTTCTACAGGCCAACAGAATTGAGGGAGACTTTACAGGGTACCTTGTATAGGTTACAAGACAATAGATCGTACGGCCTTAATACTCTAATCCATACAGCCTTATTCGAAGTGGAGAAAGCAATTAAAATTAAAAAAAAATCTTTTTTATTTGAAATCTATTGTCCATACAAAATTATTCCGAATATTTTCTCTTAAATTTGTCGATTTTATCTAAAACTGAAACTGCCAATTGATTTAAGGCCTCCTTTGGAGTTTTGCCGCTTTCATACTGCATGAGACTTCTGCGAACAACATAATGATTGGGTAAATTAACCTGTTAAAAGGGGAAACATATCTACAATGACCTTGTGTAACATTTTCATTAAAATTATCATTACCTTGTGCCTTGAAATGGATTTCAAAATCAGCCATAAAACATAGAAGGTAAACCAAACGGTAAAATACAGGGGAATATACCACAGTTTACGGCCGATATAGAAATAACTGTACTTTTTAACACGTGGCTCGGGGGGTGGCGGAGGAGGCTCTGTGGTGGTGGTGGGATGATGATGATAATGATGATCATGATGATAATGCTCATCATCATATATAATATGAGGATAACTATGATAAGAAGGATGGGAGGATAGGGAGTGATGGTAAGGTATGTGATCGTGTTCATGATCATGATCGTGACTTAAAATAATATCGTGCTGTTGCTTGGGCTGATGATCGTTTGTTACATGGGGTTTCTTTGCCTTTTCATCAGTGGTTGAGGCTGTTTGTTGTTCTAACCAACCAGGTGGTGGTGTGGGATACTCTTTATCGGTTTCATAAGCATGTGGTTGCATGAGATTATCTGAAAAATTGTTTGGTTTTCAAGTGGCAGTTGTTAAAGCCTAGGGTTTTATTAAACTTACCATCATCCATAGTGTCCATGGCATTTAGCATATCATTATCGGGCAGTTGATCCATCATATTAGGAATGTGGTCATTGTTATGATGATTAGCGGCTAGATCCATAGCACTGGCTGGCAAGACCCCCAAGGAATCATCCTCGGTTTTATTGTTTTCATCTTCATCTGGATCTTGATGGTTAATATAGGAGTCTTTGATGTCTTCACTATCTTCATTTGAAGGTGGCAAGTAATCCATTGTGACAGGAGGATTATAAAAATAAGGACTAATGTTGTTGCCGTTACCATTGGTTTGCTCTGCAATAGGTTTGCTATTCTTTAAAGGGCCCGAAGGCGGTGCAGAATATGAGTTCATGGTTGCCATAGGCATTGAAATTTGTGTATCCTCGTTTTGGTATGGATAGTTTATATTATTGGGTGGAAATGAAAACAAACTATTCGAAGGCATATGGGTGTTTCCATTGTTATTGGCTGAAGAGGCATCTTTATCATGGTTTAGGGCATATGATGATGCTGATGACAAATGATTGTGATGATTATGATGAGTGTATGAATGATCATGATTGGTTTTAAATGCTTGAGAGGCTACGCCTTCACTGGGTGCAAAGCGATCTTTAAATGCAGCTGAAGTATTAAGAAAAAATAGTTTTTTTTTTAAAGAAAATTTTAAACAAAAAATTGAAATTTTTTTTAATTAAAAAAAATAAATAAAACTCGTGCTGGTTGACCTATAGAAAAATTTCTTATTTATTAACTTAGCTTTGTACACATTAAAATATCGTTAAAACAATTTCAATTTCCTTTTAAATATTTCTGTTGAAACTGATCGATTTTATCCAACACCGAGACCGTCAAATCATTAAGTGTTGCCTGCTTGATTTTCGAGAAATCATAGGAATCCAAACTTCTACGATTAACATAACGATTGGGCAAGTCACCGGTATAATGATTAGGCAGTTGAACCTGTAAACATTAATAAAAACAATTAATTTCTGATCCAAAGGCTATGTAGCCTAAAACCTAAACCCACCTTATGTCTGGCAATGGATTTCAAAATCAGCCATAAAACATAGAAACTAAACCAAACGGTGAAATACAAGGGAATATACCAGAGCTTGCGGCCAATATAGAAGTAACTGTACTTTTTAACTCTTGGCTCTGGTTTGGGTTCTGGCAGTGGTGGTGGTGGCGGCTCTTCTGTGGTTGTTGCCATAGGGGCTGGTGGCTCCACCTCCGGCAAATGATGATGATCATGATCATGATAAATTAAATGCGGATAACTGGGATAAATCGGGAAGGAAGGAAATGAGGGATAAACATCATGATGATAATGATCATGATCATGATCATGATCGTATATAATATCAGGATGATGATCAAGATGATGATCGTGATCGTGATCGTGGTCATGATCATGATCATGATCATGAGGGCCATGAGCCGATTCTGGATGCTCTTCTAACCAGCCGGGAGGAGGTGTGGGATACTCTTTGCCGGTATCATAACTGTGATCGTCATTCGCTTTACCTTAAAAAGAATTAACATTGAAAACCTTTTATTTATTAATTTAAATTTCAATACTTACCCTCTTCACCAATCACATCCCCGCCGCCCATATCATCGCTAGACATATCATCACCCATATCCTTACCGCCGCCGTCTTTACCATCATTCAACTGATCCATTGCACTGGCAGGCAAAACACCTACCGTATCATCACCATTATCACTGGCTATATCGCCATCACCGCCACCATCACTGCCTCCTTTAGCGGAATCATTTGCTCCTCCATCACTTGCACTTCCAAGTGCAGGTAAATAACTTGTACTTACCGGTCCATTATATTGATAGGGACTATTATTACTGCCCGCAGTAATTAAATTGTAATTGGCATTCTTTAAAGGCCCTGACGCAGGCAGTGTATAGGAATTCACTTTTCCCTTATTATAAAAGTTATCTTTTAATGGGGATCCTGAGGCTGGTGCTGAATAGGAATTCACTTGGCCCGATGGCAAAGCAATTTTATTATCCTGATTCGGTCTGGGATAGTTTATATTGTTGGGTGGAAAGGAATACAGATTAGAGGTGGGTGCAGCAAATGAATTTATGGTATTAGAAGCAAATGGGGTTTTACCACCACCACCACTACTAGGGGCTGGAGCATGATTGTGATTGTGTGCATGATCATGATCATGCGAATGATCATGCGAATGATCATGGGAGTGATCATGATTATTTTTAAAATTAAATGAAGCCACACCTTCACTGGGGGAGAAACGATCTCTAAAGGAGGAACCTAAAGTTATAAGGGGGAAAGAAGAAGAAAATAAAATATTAGAGGGTTTATATAATATGTACATAGCTGCTAAGGATAAAAGCATTTAAAGAATTCAAAATAAATGTTAGTATGAAAGAAAACAAAATTAAATAAGGATCACGAAGTCACTGAGTTGTATTCACTTATTAATTTCAATTCATTTTAACACTTCAATTCAAAATAAAGGTTAGATTAGGTGGCGGACCCTGTTTGAAAGGTCCAGAGGTTAGGCCCGATTGTGATACCATAATTAAAATACAATTCGAAAATCAAAAATTCACTGAAACAAACCCATCAGTTCAATCAAAGATGACAGAAAATAAAAAGCATGGCAGGAGGTGAAAATCTCCTACTCCTTCGCAGATCCGCAGCTCCTACAGAAGCTGTTTGAGGTAATAGAGACGAAGTCATTTGACTATAATATTATGGATGGCCAAGTGGTCAACTTTATCTTGTCCGTATCAATCCAGCAGAACCCATTAACAAGTCATGTATCCCCTTGATGCCAACGAAGTTGAGTCTGAGGACATTCAGTTAAATTGAGACGATCGAAACACATTCCCTTTAACATGTCGGAGATTGTGGGCTCTGCCTAGACCATTTCATCGATAATCCCCTTTCCGAAGATGTCCTGGAATATATACAAGAGTTACGTAGGAATGATCTGAAATTTCCTTGAGACTTCCTTGGTGTTAATGGAGGACTTAGTCTAGTAGGTCGCCATAGCCTAGTAGGGAGTATGTTGGCCTATAAGCTGTGAGGCCTTGGTTCAAACCTTAGGTCTGACATCTCCAACGAAATGAAATACGAAAAAATATTTCTTTGACGACTTTCAGCAGATTTCTGGCAACAATTCTGGGAGTCTAGAAAGCATCTCCAATTGAACGAAATATGAAAAGTATTTCTTCGGCGACTTCCTCTGAGCAGATTTCTGGCAAAAACTCTGAGAGTAAATAAAATTGCCATGAAGAGTTTCTCAAAAGTCTGTCGTTCGGAATCGACTTTAAACTGTAGGTCCCACCACACATGTATAAAATTAACACACCCAGCATCAGAGGTGTGAAAAACTAGGTCGTAATCCTGTCTCTGGGGTTGTAATGACCAATTATGTATGTATGTATGTATGTATGTATGTACCCTCTGACACCAACGAAGTTGAGTCCGCGGATATTCAGTTAAACTGAGACAATCGGAACACATATCCCTTAAACAGATCGAGGATTGTGGGCTCTGCCTAGGCCATTTCATCAATAATCCACTTTCCGAAGATATCCATACGTCCTGGAACCTGTACAAGAGTTAGTTTTGCATTATTAGAAATTTCCCTGAGAAATACTCGGCGTTAATATACGACAACGGACGTCTTGATAACATTTGTTAGGGAATTAACCGCTGACTGACCGTTCGAGTAATGTAAGAGGTTTTCAAAGAAAATGCCACTACCCAACATGTATTGGACTGTAGATAACAGAACCCTGCTACTATGTCCAGCATTTTCAAGCATTCGGTATATGCAGTCACAGAAAAAAGTCTACATACACTGCTGTGTGCAGATTTTTTACATGTTAATTTTTTTGTCCAACATTTTTGAGCCTTCGGTATATGCAGTCACAGAAAAAAGTCTACGTACACCGCTGTATGTAGATTTTTTTCCTGCTAATTTTTTTGTTGCTTTCTAAAAATTTCGAGGTTTTTTTTTTGCTAAAAATCACCGGGAAAAAGTCTACATGTATGTCAACTTTTTTCTTTGACTGTACCTTAAGGGAATTATTTGAATAATTCAATATGGAATTCAACAAAAAGTCCTTTAAGTGTTGTTTTAATTCCTTTTATTACACTTCTAATCTTATTACCCCCACCGTTTGGCCGTTCTCCTCCTACCTTTTTTAACTTACAATGGTTAATCAGCCAAAAATACCTGATTTCACCCAATTTATCCGCCGTAAACTCTTACCTTTGCCGCGTAATTTATCAATTTCTGCTTGGCTTGGTGACTTGCGCTGATACATGGCCTGAGGATAGATAATTTTGCCAACATTTGAACCTGATGCCAATGATGCTGATGCTGATGATGATGATGCTGCTGTTTTCCGTGTTAATGGATACGATGTGTATGAAGCCACTGGTTTACGATATACGGGTTGTGGTGTATTTTTGATTAATGGCGTGATAAGTTGACCAAAGGGATAACCACTTTGATAATCGACAGCACGACCAGTAGCTAAATTCTGTTCTTGTTGTTGTTGTTGTTGCTGCTGTTGCTCCTGTTCTACTTGTTGTTCTTGTAGTATCGTTTTGGCTTTGTTATTAACATTTAGGTGCTGTTGTTGTTGTTGTTCTTCATATTGTTCCCATTGTTGTTGCTGTTGTTGTTGTTGAATATTTATAGGATTTGGCATCACCACTTGTGGTGGTGGTCCATTATTGTAGTTGTAATTGTTGCCATTTGTATTTTGGTGTCTTTCATAAATGACTGCTGCCTCATTAGTTGCTGCTGCTGCTGTTGCCTGTGTATCGCTATCTGCTTCATATGCTGATGACGGTGGTGGTGACGGTGTTATATACAGCATCGGCTGTTGCTTGTCGTTGTCTATTGTTGCTGCTGGTATTACTTCTCCTGTCCCTCCTGGCTGGTGATTGTATGGTGGCCGTTCGTTTGTTTGTGACAAAGGATAAAATGCTTGACCAACAACAGCCGTCTTTGGTGGTGAAGCAATAATTGTTTCAGGTGTTGTCGAGATTACATTTTCTGTTGAATTGAAACTAGAAAAGTAGGAAAAAAAAATAACAAGGAATTGAATGGCTTTGAATGTAAATGGAAATGTATTGGAAAATGGAAATTAAAAACTTAATAATTCTATTAATTTTAGCCGTAAAAATTGATGTTTTTAATAAAGAAAAAAATATTAAAAATTATATTAAAAACAGAAAATTTGACAGAAACTGAGTAACAACTGGCTGGATCGGCCATGTCGTTCGAATGGAGGAGGATGCTCCGGCGAGAAGGGTATCTATGAAAGTCGGAGAAGAGGGCGACCTTGTTTGTGTTGGAAGGACCAAATCGGGGAAGCCCTGCGACCGATTGGTGTGACCAATTGGCGTAGACGCCTAAGAAGCTGAGGCGCCTGGATGGATGTGATAAGGCAGGCCGATATCCGTTAATGGGGTTGTTAATGACCAATTAAGGAAATGAAGGGTAACGGCTTTTGCTTCCCGTTTGGGTAAAAACATTACCAAACCTTCAGAAAAGGAATTTATTGAGTCACAGGTTGATATAATTCAATCATGCTCAAATAAATTCAAAGTAAAGGGTGTTTTTTACAGAGGTATAGAACTTTAAGTTGGCATTACTTTTTAAGATGGCGACCGATTTAACAGCTGTCAAGTGATTTATTCTCAGTTTGGTTTGGCAATTCATCATGAATAGACTCACGCCTGAACAACGCTTGCAAATAGTGTAATTTTATTTCGAAAATATTTCGAAATGGTGCGGAAAACGTATCCCGCACTACGTCCATTTTATCGTCGACAAAATCGTCCATCAGAGCAGTTAATTCGATTAACCATGGAACGTTTTCGCACTACGTTTACTCTTATTGATAACTCGCATCCCCAGAGACGCTGTACGGTGCGTACAGAAGAAGCTATTGCTGCTGTAGAGCGTATCATTGAGGAAGACCCGAATGAGTCCATCCGCCATCGAGCACAGGAATTGGATCTGTGTCCATCCACTTTATGGAAGATTTTGCGGAAGGATCTTGGTTTGCGTGCTTATAAAATCCAACTCGTGCAATAATTGAAGCCAAACGATCATCAAGTAAGGCGTAGATTCGTCGAATGGGCCCAAAACGAGATTACCGTTGTTCCCGATTTTCATAAGCGAATTTCGTTTAGCGATGAAGCGCACTTCTGGCTGAATGGCTACGTCAACAAACAAAACTGCCGCATTTGGAGTGAAGGTAATCCTCAAGTGTATGTGGAAACACCGTTACATCCAGAAAAACTGACTGTTTGGTGCGCTTTATGGGCTGGTGGAATCATTGGTCCGTACTTTTTCAAAAACGATGGTGGCCAGAACGTTACAGTCAATGGTGATCGGTATAGAGCCATGATTACTAACTTTTTCTTTCCTGAATTGAATAACCATGATGTCCAGGAGATGTGGTTTCAACAAGACGGCGCAACATGTCACACAGCTCGTGCCACAATAGATTTATTGAAAGACACATTTGGTGACCGCCTAATTTCACGTTTTGGACCTGTGAATTGGCCTCCAAGATCTTGTGATTTAACACCGCTAGACTACTTTCTGTGGGGCTATGTAAAGTCATTGGTCTATGCGGTAAAGCCACAAACGCTTGACCATTTGGAAGACAACATTCGCCGTATTATTGCCGATATACGGCCACAAATGTTGGAAAAAGACATCGAAAATTGGACGTCCTACATCCGCGCCAGCCGTGGCGGTCATATGCCAGAAATCATATTTAAAATGTAATGCCAGAAGATTATCTTTCGGATAAATAAAATTCATGTCAATCGAATAATCCATCGTTGTTTTATTGCAACTTAAAGTTCTATACCTCTATAAAAAACACCCTTTATATGGAAACCTCTAGTGACCGTTTATAAAAAAGTCCCCTAAACGAAGAAACCAATTTAAAACTTTTACGCATCATGAAACTCTTCTGTTTCTAGGAAACGATATACGATATATCATCTTCCTCTGCGTCATAATTTCTGAAGAATTAATTACATGGACATCTTCCCGCATATAATCTCTCCGAATACCGAAGACAGTATGGGAACAGAGCTTGTTGGCTAACATTACTTGTAAAATTTTTAATACCTTGTTGTCTAGATAGGGTCATAGAATAAGTATTGTATTGTTGAATAAAGAATTGGGGTCTCGAAGTGGTTTTATGACTACTGAACTAGTCTGTCATCATTGGGATTGTGAATTCGATTTCCAAAGTGGACTATGATTTGATACATTATGTCGAGCATTTCACAATTGGAATATAACTAGTATTTCTGATCTCTAAAAAAAAGTTATAATCTTGCTTTTATTTTTGTTCAGTTCACGTCTGTACCCCCGAAAATCCCCGAATATTGGTGCCGAAGAATCGGAGATTGATAGTGTGACATCGTGTTTAGCAGGATATTAACCTGGTAAAAAAATTCTGCAAAAGCTATTGGTTTGAAAGGGGTAGAGTTTGTGTGCGATCATTTATTTGTATTCATTCGAATTTTCTATTGTACTAGCCTTCGCAAGTGCATTAGCTTTCTTATATTGCCTCGTATTTTCTTTAAAAATTACCCTGGAAGAACAACTAACCTCAATTAAGAGCATTATGGCCGTATGACAATCAACTTTTTTGATTTGTAATTGAAGATTATGATCGGGATGGTATGAGATTTTAATAAGACAATAACTGGAGACTCATAACACGACCGATTTCGGTTTTACTTGTTATTGACTAATAGAAATTTTTAGAAAGAGTAAATTCACTTTTCAAGGCTCTGCAATTTGATATCTTTACACTTTTATCCGTGTAGATTAGTCTGAAACCGTATCTACGCAAATAACGCCCAAACATAGAAACATTTGATAACCAACTCTCGGCAAGTTATGGGCGAGTTAATGCTGAAAATGTGCAAAAAGTGGTAGAAGAATTCTTTAAAATGATCGTTTGCTGCAACTAATCCGGAATCGTGCATTTTAATGACGCTTACATAGTTGCCAAGTCCAAGCGTTATTATGAAATCAAAGTTTCATTGTAATCATAGCTTTCTATTTATCTCTACGTTTGAAACGGAAAAATGGATAATCCTTGATTATTTGTATACAATTTTAAATGTGTATACATGTACTCACTTCTGCTCCCATTGTTATTTTTCATTTAAGAGATATATTAAACGAAATTATATTCTATCAGACTTACTAATAATTTATTTTTATTGGAAATTGTTTTCGATTTAAAAAAATTTTTTTTTTAAATTCAATTTTTTTCAAGTGATTTTAGAAAAAAAAATTTCATCATTTAGGGTGCAGAAAAAAATTTTGAATTTAAATTTTTAAATTTGAATTGAATTTATTTTTTTAATTTAAAAAAAATTCTTCACACTTTTTATAATTTATTTTATTTATTTTTTAAAAAAATTTACCTTTTGGGAAAAATTAAATCAAAATTGACGGCTTTAAAAATTTTTGGACCATCACTGCTACCGCTGCTACTGCTAGAGCCGTCCACAGCCACTTGGGTATAGGCGTGAGAGGGCAAGCAGCATTGCAATAAAATATTATTTATTAGCAGCACGACAATAAATACTGCATTTGCATGAAACATAATTTTGTTAAAAAAAATGTTTTTGTTTTTTTATTTTATTGTTTAAATTCACTTAAAAAAAATCTATTGTATGGCGGGGTTATCGTTGTAATATACAATTTAAAATAATTCTTTTTTTTTATTCTCTTTTTTTTAAACAATTATTTTATCTCCGTGTAGCTGATATTTATTTTTCATGGAGGTTTTATTTTTTTATTTGTTTTATTTTTTTCTATTACGTTATAAAACTATTTCTCAAATGCACTTCCGTTTCCTTTTTTTTTGTTATGCTATGGATGATTTCCCGTTAAAATAACATTTTGTATGTTTTTTTCTGTTTTTTTTTGTAAAATTCTTTTCTTTTCTTTTATTTTTTTTTTTTGTTTCGTTTGATTTGTATTTGCCGGAACACAAGAGTAAAACACGTTCACACAACGCTCGAGGTTATTTACAACTGAAATATGAACTTCAAACTGAAATCATTGTGTTGAAAAGTTTTTATTTTTATTCCCGCCTGTATAACCGTATAACTGGCTGCTCAGATGATCACTCTTCTCTGTCTGTGGTGCGTTTGCAGCTAAAAGATGTGCCAGTTAAGTGTTGTTAACTAACGGGGGCCCTACTAGTGTTGATAGTGTTGGTGTGTGTGTGTGTATTGAAAACTGCACTAAATTGTTCTGTGATTTTATTTTACAAACTTTTTCTTTCTCTGCCTTATATTTTCTTCTTCTTGTTTTTTTATCTGCTTTTAACTTTCTTATGCATTAGTGTTAGTGTTAGCATGCATTAGTGTTAGTATTTGTAAATGTATTTCAATGTTGCTTAAATAATATACTAAATTACACTAATAAAGTACCTCATCATCATCAGTTCATCAGCTATTTATCGCTGTTTCTCTTTTAACACGTATTTCCTTTGGTTTTCTAAAAGAAAACTTAAGTTTTCTGTGTGTGTGTTCAAATACTTTCTTTGAAGTTTTTTTCTTTAATCTCTCTACGTTCTTAAAAACACGTGCTAATAGCCTGTTGGCGTTTTTCTATTTCAATACCCTACTGCCTCTATTGTTATTAGCAAATTAATGCGTGTTAATTAATCAAGAGGAAATTATAAATAGCATCCAACAATTTAGAATCGATTTATGTGTCGTGTTCTATAATAGAAAGTGAGTTTGATTTTAAAGGAGATTTTAAATGGGACACAAAAATTTAATATAAACTATGTTGAGCTAGTCAGTTACACAGAAGAGCAATGAGTATTCAAAAAGATAAGTAGAATCGAATCATACTCATAATTTCTGATAACTATACGCATTCATACTTATTTTAGTATCATGGAACCTCTACTCATATTCAAAGTTTGAAGTACTCATCATATTCATACTTAACAACACGTATGATGTTGTTGCTTGCGACTCTCCATAACTCAACATATACACGATTCACAAAATAAGTACGAATCGCGTACGAACACTAAAATACTCACCAAAAGGTTGTGTGTTTGCTGTGCTTGCTGCTCTGTCTTATTTGCTTATGGGTCTAAAAACTAAGACTGTAAATTTTGTTGAATGATTCGAATCACTCGTATCATTTATAAGTATTTTTCTAAAGTTATGAATCTAAATGAGTAGGCTTATAAATCAAACATATTTCGAATGGTATGAGTTTGATGTCAACGTTGTATACATACACATTGCAACCTGTACTTATAAATCAAGTGAGTGTAGTGGGTATGAATGAATCAGAGTACATAGTTAAATTTCAATATTGTTGACTCACTTATATTCAAAATTTCATGAGTGCTAATGAGTAGCGGAAAAACTTGCCATGCTTAAAGTGTAGTTTGACGTGGAAGGACCATTTAAAGAGACTCTTTGACACATAATTCAAATAAGTCTTGAAATGTAAGGTTATGTTGCACCATCAGTGAGGTTAAAGATAAACCCATTCTAGATCGCAATGGCGCTACTTACGAGAAGAAGAACATTTTCTAAACCTTCACATAGAAACTGGTGGTAAAATATGTATTTGGGAATATAATACTAGATATTGTGATTAAATATATTTGGAAGGTTGCTTGGATAATTCCAATTCCTGCTTGCTCTACAGCAACATGATGGATTCTATAGTGGTTGTATTAGGCCTATCGAAGGCATTATAGTAACTCTATACTTCGTGCTGATAAATGACATCTTGTACTGCACACTGCTGCAGATTTTTTAAGCAGCACATTAAACTGGCATGGAGGTCACACACAGAGAGTATATGTGGAATGTCAAGACATGCCATTTTATGAAATGCAGAAGACATGCTAAGTAATCCTGAAGGAGGAACCCAAGTATAATTATCCACTCGTTTTGAATAGAAGCTCAATCTGACAGCAAGAGTGTTTGTGCAATATTGCTAGACTCTGCTGGACTCACTTCTATTCTTAAATCGCATGGCCATTCATCGCACAATAGTGACTCTTGCGAGGGATTTCTAAGGGAGTAAACCAAGAATAATTAGCCACTCGTTTTACGCAGAAGTTCAATCTTTCTGGCAGCTAGAGTGAGTATACGTGCAATGTTGTTAGACTGTGCTGGACACATATGAACTCACTTCTATCCTCAAATCGCATGGTCAATCATGGCACAATAGTGGCTCTTACGGGCCGCTGTCCATTTGGAAAGCATGCCGAAAGACTTGGCATTCCGGTAAATGTCTTGTACACAGTGGTGTTGTGCTAATTTTGTTTTTACCGGAACGCGTAAATATAATTATATAGACAGGGCCGATCCTGGGCCGCTCTGTGCGGTCTCATGTCCTAAATTTAACGACGAGGGTGATTTTCCATGATAATCCTGGCGGCGGGGTTTTTTTAAATTCTTTTTTTTTTAAACGTCAGCCAATTCTCGTTATCAGAAATCATCTTTAGTTCCGGAACGCGTTCCTGCCCAAAAAGGAAGTACCGGAACGACGTTCCGGAGCGTTCCGGCTCGACAACACCACTGCTTGTACAGAAGCTGTGGATCTGAGGAGGAGCAAAATACTGTGTCAGTGCTCTTGCTCTTGTCAGGAGAAGAAAGAGGTTTTTGATCTTTCATTTTCTTATATCCTGGACCGAGTTCTGTAATATAAAGATTGCTGCCAAAGCAAGATTTATTAAGTGTTCGGTTTAGGTTTCTGTAGCAAATGTTTGATTCCTGGGTTGAATATTGAATGTGGTATTACATACATACATACATTACACATAATTAGTCATTACAACTCTTTAGTCAGGATTATGACCTAGTTTCTCACACCACATACATGAGTGGCGGTATCCAAAGTCGACTCCGAACGACCGAGCTTAGAGGAACTTTTCATGGCAATTTGATTTCATTTACTCACAGAGTTTTTGTAAGAAATCCGCTGAGAGGAAGTCGCCGGAGAAATATTTTTCATATTTCGATTTGTTGGAGATGTCTGACCTGGAGATTGAACGTCTAATAAGCTAACGCACTACCTACTAGCATACGGCGACTATTAAGTTGGGCCTAAATGCCGACCTCTTCTTTTTTGTGTAATGCTTAGCCATTGGACAATGAAAACAGTGCAGATCCTTACTATCTCAGTAACAACAATATTAAGAACGATTATTATAGCAATGTTTAGGATGAGATTAGTTCCCAAAGATCAAGATTCTTGGACATTTTAGCAAATACAACAACCGAATACATGTTTAGAGATGCTGTTGTATCCAATCTGTCTTTGTTTGGCTGATAATTGGACCACAGGCCAGCAATGAATCTTTTTCGCTACTCATAAGCACTCATGAAATTTTGAATATAAGTGAAATTTAACTATGTACTCTGATTCATTCGTACTCACTACAACGTCTATTTATAAGTACAGGTTGCAATGAGTATGAGTACAACGTTGACATCAAACTCATACCATTGGAAATATGTTTGATTAATAAGCCTACACATTTAGATTCATAACTTTAGAAAAATACTTATAATACTTATAAATGATTCAAAATTTACAATTGTAGTTGTTAGACACATAAGCAAAAAAAAAAAAAAGCAGAACAGCAAGCAGAGCAAACACACAACCTACTAGTGAGTATTTTAGTGTTCGTACACGATTCATACTTATTTTGTGATTCGTGTATATGTTGTTACGTATGAATACGATGAGTACTTCAAACTTTGAATATGAGTGGAGGTTCCATGATATTAAAATAAGTATGAATGCATATATAAAGTGTGTTTTTTATAGACGTATAGAACTTTAAGTTGCAATAAAACAACGATGGATTATTCGATTGACATGAATTTTATTTATCCGAAAGATAATCTTGTGGCATTACATTTTAAATATGATTTCTGCCATATGACCGCCACGGCTGGCGCGGATGTAGTCCAATCTGGACGTCCAATTTTCGATGACTTTTTCCAACATTTGTGGCCGTATATCGGCAATAATACGGCGAATGTTGTCTTCCAAATGGTCAAGCGTTTGTGGCTTTACCGCATAGACAAATGACTTGACATAGCCCCACAGAAAGTAGTCTAGCGGTGTTAAATCACCAGATCTTGGAGGCCAATTCACAGGTCCCAAACCTGAAATTAGGCGCTCACCAAACATGTGTTTCAATAAATCTATTGTGGCACGAGCTGTGTGACATGTTGCGCCGTCTTGTTGAAACCACATCTCCTGGACATCATGGTTATTCAATTCAGGAATGAAAAAGTTAGTAATCATGGCTCTATACCGATCACCATTGACTGTAACGTTCTGGCCACCATCGTTTTTGAAAAAGTACGGACCAATGATTCCACCAGCCCATAAAGCGCACCAAACAGTCAGTTTTCATGGATGTAACGGTTTTTCCATATACACTTGAGGATTACCTTCACTCCAAATGCGGCAGTTTTGTTTGTTGACGTAGCCATACAACCAGAAGTGCGCTTCATCGCTAAACAAAATTCGCTTATGAAAATCGGGAACAACGGTAATCTCGTTTTGGGCCCATTCGACGAATCTACGCCTTACTTGATGATCGTTTGGCTTCAAATCTTGCACGAGTTGAATTTTGTAAGCACGCAAACCAAGATCCTTCCGCAAAATCTTCCACATCCAATTCCTGTGCTCGATGGCGGATGGACTCATTCGGGTCTTCCTCAATGCTACGCTCTACAGCAGCAATAGCTTCTTCTGTACGCACCGTACAGCGTCTCTGGGGATGCGAGTTATCAATAAGAGTAAACGTGGTGCGAAAACGTTCCATGGTTAATCGAATTAACTGCTCTGTTGGACGATTTTGTCGACGATAAAATGGACGTAGTGCGCGATACGTTTTCCGCACAGAACCATTATTTTCGAAATAAAATTGCACTATTTGCAAGCGTTGTTCAGGCGTGAGTCTATTCATGATGAATTGCCAAACCAAACTGAGAATAAATCACTTGACAGCTGTTAAATCGGTCGCCATCTTGAAAAGTAATGCCAACTTAAAGTTCTATACCTCTATAAAAAAACACCATTTAAAAGTATCAGAAATTATTATGAGTTTGATTCGATTCTACTCATCTTTTTGAATACTCATTGCTGATCTCTCAACGATCTGTATTTATTGACAATTTCTGGAACTGACTTTCTACAAATTCATGTTTGAAATCTTAATTATTAGAACGATGTGGAAGTATGGCGGGCCATAAATACTATACACATGATCGGTCAGACTCTGTAGAAACTTGTTTTAAATATCGTTTTACAATATTGAGGCAACCTATGGTTTTATTTCGATCCATCTTTTGAAAAAATAATTGATTGCGTATCTTTTTTCCCTTGAATATATTGTAAAACAAAAAGAAGTGAGTAGTCCTGCTATTTTTTCTGAAACACTCCTGTAAATTTACCCCATCCTTGTCCATTGTAAAGAATTAAGAGCTTCAATGTGTTCGTCTTATATTTCAATTCTCTTGGGAGTCCTTGTTCAAAATGTTTCCATTCATTTTCTTTACAAAACATTTATCATTTTATTAATACCATACATACAAACATACATACATACATATTGCCAACGTATGTTTGTTATTTAATTTACCTGTTTATTAACCATTTTTGTTTGTTTGGTTTTTAGTTTTCGCTTTTGTTTTGTGCCTTTGTTGCCCTCTTTCAAAAAGTGAAATGCTCGCAAGAAACTGCGAAAAAGTTTTTTGTTTTTTTTTTGTTTTCATTTCATTGAAATTCATGTAGTTTTGCGAGAGAAAAAAATTGTAGAATTTTTCCTGCTGAGGTTACAAGAAAAACTATATACCCGAGTATAACATTTTTGACAAGTGAGTAGAGAAACAAAAAGGAAAAACAAAAAAAAGCAAAAACAAACTTTACAGTTTAACCGAGAGAAAAATTATGAAAAAACAACGACAAGTACAACTGGAAAAAGGTATTCAAACATTTTTAATGCACAACAGAGGAAAAATTGTTCCAAAACCACAACATGTCTGTGCCACATACCACAAGCCACTTAATTAACAAGTATTGCTATGTGGGCTAGTTTGTGAGAGAGCTGTGTTGTGCTCTTCAACCATTTTGCATACAGTTTGGTTGGTTGGCTGGTTATACCGTAGATGTCCCTTTAGTGGTGGCATGGTTTTTTTTTTTTTTTTTTTTTACTTTTCTTATTTACATTGAAAGCAAAGCGTTGCTAAGTTGAGCAATGTTGGTCAGCAATGAGTTGTTGCTGCAGCCTTAAGGCTCCATAGTACCTGCATACTCATTTAGATCAAGAGTTTATTAATGATTAGGGCCACCAGAAACTATAAGAAAGTGGATGTTTTTTCTTCTCTATAATATGAATTAAAAATATGTTTTAAAAACATACTTTGTTTTTAAAAACAGATTTAAATTTTAAAAGCATATTTTGTTGTATATACATTAGAAACAAAATATGCTTTTAAAAACAAAATATGCTTTTTAAAACAAAAATTTATTTTAAAAACAAAATATGCTTTAAAAACATAGTTTTTTTGTATTTTGTTTTTAGAAGCATATTTTGTTTTCAAAATAATTTTTTGTTATTGCAATAGGCCAAGGAGCCTAAATGTATGTCAGTAAAATGGGTAAAGCACGATCTGGAAGAAACGGAGCCAGCCTATTGTTACAGCGTGTGAACAGGAAATTTTACCTATACCTCTTGAACTGTTCGAAAAAGAAGAACGACGCGTGAAAGGCACTGGAATAATTCGTTACAATCGGTTAGGCAACTGTCCTTTGCTAAAGAAAAAAGATCTACGGAAAAGAGAGATAGGGGGTACGACTATCGTAAGATTTGTACCAACAATATAATTGTATGTTGTTGGAACGACAGCAGTGCAGTAAACCTTGCCTCCAACGTCCATCCAGTTGAACCAGGCAAAAATATTTCACGTTGGTCTCGAAAAGAGAAAAACGTATATATATTCAACAACCACGCCTTATTCATGTATATAATCTCTACATGGGTGGTGTTGATCGACCAGATCAAAATATCAGCTTGTAACGTGTATCTATTCGGGGTAAAAAATGGTCTTTCCTACTATTCAATCACCTCATTGATCTTGCAGAGCACAATACGTGGCAACTGCATAGACATAAGGGAGGTAAAATGGACCATTTATCTTTTCGTCGGTGCATGGCCACATTGTTTATATCTACCTATCGAAATCATCAGATTTGATCGAAAAGACCATTTACTTACTGAGAACACACGTGAAGCCGATGGAAAATGTAAACAGATGCGTTGTAATCATTGCCACAATAAGACCACTACGTGCTGCATGAAATGTGATGTGCGGCTCCATGTAAAGTGTAGTGTGGAGTACCATACCACCAAATAATTTTTTTATTAATTTGTTTTTTCTTTACTTATATACTATATAAAAATTTCTGAATGATAAAAAATTGAATTAAATTACAAAAAATTACTGTATTTTGCTTCCATATGTGCCGAGCGTACTACATGTAGTACGGGCTCAAAAACCAATTTAAAAAATATTTTTTTTTATTTTTTCTTTAGTTTTGTAATGTAATCTGCCAGAATAGCGCTATTTTGGAAAACTACGAAGATTGTTGCACTAGTATGCCCGTCGGCATATCTGGGTTAAAATTTTTTTATTTGCAATCTACGAGCTCATATTTTCAACGTTTTTAAAAGGTAAAAACGTAACCATATTTTCTTCTGTTAAATTACATTTTTTTGGTTGCCCTGCTAATGACCAGTACATGAAGCCATTAAGGAGTAAGAAAAAAAGTTGTTGTTGTAGCAAAGTCAAGAAGTTTTATTCTGCAACTCAAATTTGCTTTGAGTTGGTTTTGCAAAAAAAGGAAAAAAAAAGGATTCCTTTAACCAGACTTGCATACAAATTGTGGATTGTGGATTGTAAATTTTGCAAAATTATGAATTATTAATGAATTGAATGAAAGAATGTTTACAGTTAAAATAATAAAACATTATATACATACATACGTAATATTATGATATATTATAATATATATGTATGTATGTATACATAATAAATTATTATGTTTTTATTATTTTAAATGGTATGTAGTTTGTAATTAAGAACGAAAAAACCCAATAGTATGTAGGAACAGAGATTAATTAACCTAAAAGTAAGTCTCCCCCTGAGGAATACATATAGAAAATTAAGATTTATTTTTGAATGTTATTGCCGGGGTAATTGTAAATTCTAGAAGGAGGACAACAATGTGGTGTATTTAACAATAATTAATAAGAAATATACAAACAATATACAATTGAATGTTTGTACTGCCATAACTCCCCAAATCCTATTGTGGAAACCTATTATGAAAGCACAAACAATGTTCAGAAGTTAACTTTAATAATTGCGTTGTGAATAACTCCAGGATTGTTGGGGAATGTCGCCGCTGTCTCGACGTTCTTTCTGGGCGCTTCAATGTCTTACTGGTCTGGGTCCCTAGGCACAGCAGCATTTCGGGAAACAGCAGGGCCGATGAGCTCACGTCTAATAAGCCAACACACTACCTACTAGACTACGGCGGTCACCTAACCTAACCTAACCTAACCTAACTTTAATAATTTCTTAGAATTTTCTTAATAAAAACTATTTAATTCTCCTTTAATTTAATGTTCTTTCTCCTTTATAGCCCCCTTTAAGCTGCTTATGTCTGTTATATTGTGGAACTAATTTATCTTTTCTTTTTTCATTTTCCTTAACTCTGATCTATTTTCTTATTTTCCTTCATTGCTAAAGTGTTAGAAAAAAAGAAAAAAAAATAAAACAAATAAAAATATTTGTAATTCAGTACGCCCATTGAATTTATTATTTAATGTTTATAAACGACCAACTGGCCACAATCGTTCCACGCCAACCCACCACTGCCCATTACAGACACACAGCACACACACATAGTCTATGTGGACGTACATACATTCATCTGCACCCACTTGATAGAGTTTAACCATGTATAAGTGGTTTAATTATCTGACTAAAACCCTATTAAAAACACTTTTTTTTCACTCAATAACTGTTTTACAGATAATGTCAAGGACTGAGATAATCTATATACACTCGATAGTATTTCGAATAGGGTAACAGTGAATATTTTCAGAGAAAAAGTATGAAGGGTTCAACTTTTTTCTGTTATAAATAGTATGGCAGGAGACTTAAAGAGTAATTGGACTGCGTTTATCGATAAATTGTGATCTAAATGGAGCAAAAGAGTAAGATAAGCAAGGCTAGCTGGAACTAATGGGTGATTTTTTAAGAGCTATAGGAAAATTTTTCAAAAAAAAAACACATAAAATTCAGAAAAATGCATGAAATCTTTATTTGAATCTATAGTACGGTCCATATAATTCAATGTTTGAAGATTATTTCATGCAAATGTTGACCGCGATTGCGCCTCAAATGGTCCATCCGCTTAGTCCAATTTTGGCATACTCTTTCCAACATTTCGGCCCGTATCTCTCGAATAAATGCTTCAATGTTGTCGTCCAATGCGTCAATTGAAGTGGGCTTGGCTGTTTGGACACGAGCTTTAACATAGCCCCACAAAAAATAGTCTAAAGGCGTTAAATCACACGATCTAGGCGGCCAATTGACCGGTCCCGAACGTGAAATAAAATGTTCACCGAACTCGCCTCTCAACAAGTCCATTGTTACGCGTGCTGTGTGGCATGTGGCACCGTCTTGTTGAAACCACATGTCATGCAAGTCAATCTCGTGCATTTTGGGCAAAAAAAGATGGATATCATCTCACGATAGCGCTCACCATTCACAGTTAAGTTACGATTCGCAGCATCTTTGAAGAAGTACGATCTAATGATCCCACCAGCCCATAAACCGTACCAAACTGTGACTTTTTCTGGATGCATTGGTAGCTTTTGCAATGCTTCTGGCTGATCTTCACACCAAAATCGACAATTCTGCTTATTTCCGTATCCATTGAGCCAAAAATGAGCTTCGTCGCTGAACAGAATTTTAATGGAAGAAGTGCGCGGTGAACTTTCTTAACAGAGAACGCATTTTGATAATAAAATTTTATGATTTGCAAGCGTTGTTCGTTTGTAAGACGATTCATGGTTAAATTATAGACCAAACTGAAGATGTTTGACAGTGAAACAAAACACGATACGTGCGTGAGCTGTTTAAACCAGTGTTGCCAAAAAGATAATAGCTAACAAAAATCACTCGTTAGATAGGCTGACATACAAATTCGGAATCAGTAGCATGTAAGGCAGCCTAAGAAAATTCATATATAACTTCACTTCTCTGCAAAGGCTTCTGAGTGAATCAAAAGAGAACTCAAGGTGAAAGATTTAGTTGCTGTTGAGTCTGTTCAGAATTTAAGTTGCCATGCCTTGATAGCGCCAACATCTTTTGCGTATTGGAAATAAATGTTTCCAAGGATATACATACATGGCGAAACAGAAGATGGAGGAGAGGCGGAAATGAAATTTGCTTAAGGTAACTTAAACTTTTGTTGGGTAATTACAGAGAAGAGATTTGAATCATGCATGGGATTATCCAGAAGTAGTCCCCAGGTCAGGCATGTCCAACGAAATGAAATATGACAAAATATTTCTTCGGTGACTGCCTCTCAGCAGATTTCTGGCAAAAACTCTGAGAGTAAATAAAATTGCCATGAAAAGTTTCTCAAAAATCTGTCGTTCGGAGTCGACGTTAAACTGTAGGTCCCGCCACTCATGTATAAAATTAACGCATACAACATAAGTGGTGTGAGAAACTAGGTTGTAATCCTGACTGAAGGGTTGCAATGACCAAATTATGTATGTATGTAGTCCTTTTGACTAGGCACTACAGATTTAAAGAACACTTATTCAGACGCCTTAGTCTAGTAGGTAGTGTGTCGGCTTATTAGAACCTAAGGCCAGGGTTCAAATCCCAGGTCAGACATCAAAAAGAAAATATGAAAATAATATTTCTTCGGTGACTGCCTCTCAGCAGATTTCTGGCAAAAACTCTGAGAGTCAAATAAAATTGCCATGAAAAGTTTCTCAAAAATCTGTCGTTCGGAGTTGACGTTAAACTGTAGGTCCCGCCACTCATGTATAAAATTAACGCACACAACGGTGTAGGAAGCTGGGTCGTAATCCTGACTGAAGGGTTGTAATGACTAAATTATGTATGAATGTATGTATTCAGAATAGGGATCATTTAAGTTCGTCTGGGCAGCAGGATTAATGGATATTCTATATAAATTTTCTATATAGAGTTGTCAAGCGTACTCCGTATGCCAATTACAATTTATTTTCGGATCGTTCCATACTCTTTCTTTTTGTTTTTCCTTTCCTTCTTTCTTTCATATTAATTAATCAAGTTTTCGCAGTCTATAAAGTGTTAGATTTACTGCATCAGATTCTAGATTAATAGGGTTGCCATCTATTATTGATGAGCATGATGGCATTGGTTCCTACTGTTTCTTAGGCGTTATTAGATAATACCCCATAACTCTGAAATTTAATGCCATTTATTCCATTGCTTTTATGAGTTTCCTTAAATATAAAGGGTCCGCCAAATAACTTTTTTTTTTTTGAAAATGCTTAAAAAAAACTACTGAATATTTTCTCAAATTTCTTTTTTTTATTTGAAAGTACAATCCTTCCGGTTAATAATGGAAAATAATTTCATTCAAATGGCTGCCTCGGCTGGCCATGCAGTAGCCTACACCAGAAAATGCCGATTTTGGCAAAAAAAAATCATCTTTTCAGATGAAGCTCATTTTGATCTTGGGGTACAGGAAACCCGCACGCATACATTGAAAAGCCGACGCGCCCAAAACGAGTCTCTGTTTGGTGCGGATTTTGGTCCAGAGGCATAATTGGGCCATTTTTCTTCGAAAATGAGCAAGGATTGGCCGTTACAATCAATGGCGATCGCTATCGGGCCTTGTTGAACAAATTTTTGTTCACAAAAATTGAAGAGGAGGATATTGGCAACATTTGGTTTCAACAGAAAGGCGCTACGTCCCACACAGCCGAAGCTACACTCGATGTTTTGCGCCCTGTTTTTGAAGACCGCATTATCAGCCGCAGAGCTGATTGCGTTTGGCCACCTCGGAGCTGCGATTTGACACCGTTGGACTATTATTTGTGGGGTGCCGTCAAAGATAAGTGTTACGCCGGCAAGCCAGAGACAATTGACGCTTTAAAGGACAATTTTCGTGAAGCCATTGGTGAAATACAGCTGCACACAATCGATAATGTGCTTAATAATTGGATCGATCGTGTAGGCTACTGCATGGCCAGCCGAGGCAGCCATTTGAATGAAATTATTTGCCATTATTAACCGGAAGGATTGTACTTTCAAATTAAAAAGAGAAATTTGAGAAAATATTCAGTAGTTTTTGTTTAAAGCATTTTCACAAAAAAGTTATTTGGCGGACCCTTTATATTGGTTTGTGTCTTTGCTAATTGCGCATTGCTGTACTAAGTCTTACTCTTTTGACATCGAGTGTTATTGGAATAAAGTCAATCATGTCCTTTCATGTTTGTCTAAAATAAATAATATGTAACGTGTTCTTTGTTTTGTTCTATTTTTGCACTCGCCTTTCAAAGCAGAAAACAAACAAAAAACAAAAAACAAAAAATAAAATAGAATCGACAGAAATAAATAAAAAAAAAACGGTCGTAGCATTTTAGTAGGAGTTGACAGACAAACTGGTGGGCCAGTCGTACATAAAGAAAATTACCAAATCCTTTAGGTTTATGGAACTCCAAATTAGTTCTACATAAAACACATTAAATGATGGCCTTAATCTTTAGGCCTTGTTGCGATACAAAAAACAAAAAAAGCACAAAAAATAGAAATAGAAAATAGAAAAAGATGAGAATAAAACATGGCATATAACGAGCACGTTTGCCATATTAAATAAAAAATAAAGAGAGTAAATTAAATATGTATGTGGGTGAGTGAGATTTTGCTTTATGCATTAAAAACGAAGGAGAAAGCTTATTAAATAAAGCTTATAAAATATAATGGCATATTTATTGAAATATAAGCCTAAAAGTATATTCCAAAAAAAAAAATGGGTTATAAATACTAAAAAAGGTTGCATATTATAGGGGATGGAAAAAAATATTTGCCTAAAAATATACTTTAATTTTACCTTTTTTATATTAATTTTGTAATGTCTTTTGAATGCATAAAGGCAACAAAATCCTATGACCATGCTTTAGTAAAATGGTTGGGGACAAATATTTGCCACAAAGTAGGCTTTGTTTATAAAATGATATCCTAAATACAGCTTAGCTCCAAAATATTAATTATTTTTCTTTTAGAAAACAATTAAAAAATGGAAGTAGAATTCAATTAAAATTCGTACAATTAATTTGTTTTTGGATAGTATAGAACAAATTTATTTCCTCAACCTAGAAGTATGCTTTCATATATATTGTTTTTAGAATTTAAGGGACTGGCAAGAATTTTTAAAACTATTTACCTTTTCAAATTCGTAGCATAAATCTAGCATAAATCCAGCATAAATCTAACTAACAGGAAGGCGTCTTTATATCAGCGCAACTAAAATCTGAATAGTGGCAATTGTTTTAAGACAAAAAAGAGAAAGAGACAGGGCCTAATATGATGCAATTACGCTTCTTCACATAGCTATACATTAAGTGGCGTTTTATGTCTTTAAATATTAAAAAGATTAAATCTTAAAATGTAACTATTACGTGCCTGGACACCCATAGGATATGCACAAAAATGTATGTCCAGGTAAAGTCTGAAAGTATGCTACAATTTTTAAAGTAAACTTTGATATGCACAAGTAAAACGAATAACAGTGAATGCATAGCTTCGGGGGAGAACATCGAAACGATGTAACGCTTGTAAATACATTGACCAGCTCTTGGACGTATAGGGTCCCAATACTTAAGGTAATTATACTTTGCTAGACATTAGTAGGTCCTGAGAAATTCCCTCCCATATTTTACGTGATTGATATCCCTTACTGGTGAGAGCACAGAGCAGTAGGCAATAGTCTTGGACAATCTAGGACATCATAATGACATTTATAAAGGACTTTATGGCATCCTAGATGTCCGGGAATCTGTTCTAGTTCAAGAGCTCAACATACATATTTCATCTCACATCTAACTTTAATGCCTTTTAAAGAATTTTGAGGAGGATGTGGATTCGATGTCTAAGTACTTATTCAGATAGTTATAGCGACCATATAACCAAGCACTACATAATGCTAAGACTCTATAACTGCTACATATCAATGAATCTTCTTAGGTCAGCATTTTATCGCATTCAAATTCAGTCAAAGATGATGGATTTATTAACCACAATGAAGGATTCTGAGAAAACTATTGAGTCAAATGTTGAGAAAAGATTGGCATATTTTTAGGTTGTTGTTTTTTTTTTAAATTATTACACTTGCAGGACGCTAAAACTATACCTTGCTAACTTGACAAGGAACGTGCTAATTCGGGCAAATCGTGGAACGGGTTGCAGAGACAGGCATCCAATAAATCTGAGTGGAATAGTGGAATCGCAATAGATAATCGAATACCGTCTTGTCATTGAACGTAAATTAAAACCATTTCTATGTAATGTAAGAAAAGTTAACGAACTTGGCCGACTAGCATCGAACAATGGTTGCCATATTATAAATGTGATTCACCTACATATGTACATTCTCTACAGGATATACAGCCAGAGGGAGATGGAGAAAGAGAGAGAGAGAGCGATAGAGAGACAGCTTCCTTAATTAAAAATAATTTTAATATTTCTGTGGCAGCATTTTAAATTCAATGTATAATAATTTTTAATAAATTTTTGTGTGTTCTCTGTGATTTATATTTTATTATGCCTAAAATTATGCTTTATAATTATTCAAATAATTTTCCCTAAAGTTCGACTAATTGCATATTAAATAATTTGTTTAATTATTTAAATAAACTATACTAGTTATTGAAAATTATTGCAATAGACATTTTAAATGTACAATATTTATACATACATACTGCATGTACGTATGTATGTATATAACATTCATATTAATATTAAAACTCTATTTGCTTGCAAAATGCCCCTATAAGTATGCTATACTCTGGGTATGTGAGTATTTATAGGAAAGAAAGAGAGAGAGAGAGAGAGAAAGAGTTGAGTTGAGTTTGCATGATATAATATTTATTAAATATTTATTTATTGTGGTTTTTCTATTATTATTTCTATGTGGTTTCACTTACAATTTAATTGTTTTTTCGTTGTTGTTGTTGTTTTTGTTTTTGTAGGTTAAAAATGTTATTGAGCAGTGTAGTTAGTTGCGGTAGAATAGTGAAGTGTTTAAAACTGTTGTAATATAATTTTAGGCGCTTCAAATTGCAATCACACACAATGCACAGCAATAAAGGCAATAAAAAAAATGCAAACAATTACCTGCATATATGTATGCACAAACACTAGACAAATATGTATTTTGTCAGATTATCAAAAAAAAAAAAAAAAAAAAATTGGAAAATAATTTTAATTGCGTGGCCAATGCAAAAAACCAGGCAAGAGAATATTATTAAAAATTAAATTGAAATATTTTTTTCCTTGCATGACATAAGTTAGGGCGTGCAAAAAAAGAGAGAAAAAGAGGGAAAAAGTGAAAGCTATTTATTTTGGTTTTTATTATACAACACTTTTTACAGCATACTTACGGGGAAGAGTTCTTATATTAAATTTTTTATTTATTAAAGCATACTTTCAGGTGCATATAATTCATATATTATATTGTTTATTAATATCTAACATTTCCGCTCATAATTTGACAGCGAAGCCTGCAAATCGGGTACGCTACGTTAGCGACCCAACAAGTGAAAAAAAAATCAGCAATAGTGCGAGTGGTCAAAATGTAAATAAGTGTGTTGGGCCAAATACAAATCTACCCCATACCCCTCTTTTGGGTAGTCATAAGAACATCGAAGACATTTTGCAATCACCGGACGTAAATAAGGAAAGTACAACAATTAAAAAAAGTGCAGCGAAGACTGAGAGCAGTGAAAAAGTTCTCACAGGTATGGACCGTTATATCACAATAACGAAACGTAAGTCCAGCCCTAGAGCAGCCTCCACGTTGGAACCACATCCAAAACAGGCAAAAAATAACACTGACAACGCAAACCGTTTTGCAATTCTTGCAGAAAAAGAGAAGGAAGACAATACAGCTGCAAAAAAGAATTTCAAACCCCCACCACTGTACCTACGAGAGCCCACTACCAATGCCTTGGTAACTAAGTTGACACAGATTGTTGGCAAAGACAATTTCTACGTTGTTTCTCTACGAAAGGGTAATATTCAGGAAACCAAAATCCAAGCCAAAGATGAAAAGATTTTTAGAGCAATTGTGAACAAGTTCGATACTGAAAAGAAAAACTACTATACTTATCAACTCAAAAGTGCAAAAGGTTTAAACGTAATCATTAAAGGCATTGACAGTACTGTACCTATTAGCGATATTAAGAATGCCCTTCAATCTGAAGGGTATGAAGTCAAATCAATCCATAATATTTTAAATAAAAATAAAATTCCACAACCGCTTTTTAGAGTCGAAATAGAATTTAACTCGAACAATATAAGGAAAAAAGGTGACAATCATCCTATATATGGATTACGGTATCTTCTAAACCGTCGAATATATGTAGAGGAACCCATTAAACGTAAAGGCCCCCCTCAGTGTCAAAATTGCCAAGAATTTGGGCACACAAAATCTTTCTGCAAATTACCGGCAGTATGCGTCAGGTGCGGAGACGTACACAGAAGCAGTGAATGTCCCCACCCGAAAACTGAAGTTAGCTGTAAAAAATGCAGTAATTGCGGTGAGAACCACACGGCAAATTATCGAGGATGCAAAGTATACTTGGAACTCAAAAATAAAGCGGTGGTCAAAAGACCTATATATAATCAGTACCGTGAATCAAACTTCCCAAGTTTACCTCAGCCCACCATTCCACAACAGGCAAACTCCAAAAATGTTGCCCAAACCAAAAGTAAATTTCCAGATGCTTTTTCATATGCTGACGCTCTAAAAGAAGGCATTCCAACTGCACATTCGAATTCCCAAAATTCAATTGAAACTCTAATCCAAACAATGAGTAATTTTATGGCTAACATGCAGAACATGTTGCAACAGCTGCTGCAAAACCAAAATATGCTTATGCAGATTTTAGTAAATAAGACATGAACACCCTCAAAATGTGCTTTTGGAACGCGAACGGCTTAAGCCATCATAAAAACGAAGTACAAAACTTCTTATATACTTACCAAATTGATGTCATGCTAATATCGGAAACACACTTCTCGGACAAAAACTGCTTTAGAATTAATGACTACTACACATATGACGCAAAACACCCTAGTGGTAGGGCATGCGGAGGGGCAGCTATTCTTGTTCACAAGGACATTAGGCACTTTCCATTGCCAGAATTCACCCAAGATTACATTCAAGCAACATCAATCAATTTACCCTACATTGGTGTTACAATATCAGCACTTTATTGTCCTCCAAGACACAACATTTGCAAAGATCAATTCCTCGATTACTTCAACACGCTGGGTCCGAAATTTATTGCAGCAGGTGATTATAATGCAAAACACACATTCTGGGGATCACGTCTCATTACTCCGAGAGGAAGACAGCTATTGGACGCAGTATCTTCGAACAGAATGGATGCCTTGTCTGCTGGTCATCCTACTTATTGGCCAACTGATCTAAACAAAATTCCGGATGTAATAGATTTTGCCGTAGTAAGAAATATTAGACGTGAAAATCTTCGTATGCATCCGTCATTGGATCTGTCTTCTGATCACTCACCAACCATCCTAACATTTGTGCCTGATACAAACCTACTGGAGCAAAATTATCTTCAGACGAGGACAAATTGGCGGAAATACAAAATGTTCGTAAGCTCGCACCTGCCATCAAATATCTCTTTGAAGTGTGAACAGGAAATTGAATCCGGCGTCCGCCAGTTTGCTAACATCTTAACTGAAGCTGCTAGGGTATCTACATCCTCTACCCCTTTGGTAAGAAAACGAAAATTTCCCTGCTCTAATAACATAGAAGCACTGTTACGCCAAAAAAGGAATTTAAGACGCCAATGGCAAGAATATCGTTCCCCAGGTCTAAAGTCTCAACTTAATCAGTGCCAAAGACTTCTGCGTGACGCTTTGCAGAAGCACAAAGAGTCGAACCTGCAAAAATACTTGCAAAATTTGGACGCAACGAAAGACTCAGAGTACAGTTTATGGAAGGCAGTAAGGAAAATGAGGAGACCTACTTTGCATGAATCCCCTTTACGACTACAGCACGGTGATTGGGCAAAAAGCGCAGAACAGAAAGTGGACGCTTTTGCCAACTACTTAGAGAATGTTTTTACACCAAACAATTCTGTTTCTAGTATTGCCCCAGTTACAATCGACGATGTGGTTAGTAGGCCGATCAAGTTCCGGCTGTCTGCAGTGATTGCCGTCATCCAGAGCCTAAAGCCGAACAAATCACCTGGTTGTGACAAAATAACTGCGACAATGATTAAAAATTTGCCTACATCGGCCGTGCGTTTTATATTGTTCATCTTTAACTCTATGTTGCGAATAGGCTACTTTCCTGCATCTTGGAAATTATCTGATTTAGTGATGATACCTAAACCAGGCAAGGACATAACGCAAGTATCATCATATCGTCCAATAAGTTTACTCCCAATACTTTCTAAGATGTTCGAAAAAATGCTGCTTAATAGTTTAATACCGCATATTGATGCCAATGCCATAGTTCCCGACCATCAGTTTGGTTTTAGGCGAAAACATAGCACGATTCAGCAAGTGCACAGAATTACCAATTTAATTAGACGTGCTTTTGAGAACAAGCAGTATTGCTCTGCGCTATTTATTGATATATCTCAAGCCTTCGATAAGGTCTGGCACGAAGGACTTCTTTTTAAGATCACACAGTTTTTACCAAAGAATGTGCATAAATTGCTAAAAAGTTACTTATGTGATAGATATTTCCAAATAAAATCAAAAGATGTCACCTCTTCCCGCAGAAAGATATCTGCTGGCGTACCACAAGGAAGTATTCTAGGGCCGTTCCTTTACTTATTGTTCACTGCAGATATGCCTACAAGTTTAGTGACTCACACGTCTACTTTTGCGGATGATACGGCGTTTTTAAGTATTCATAGAGATTCTACAGTTGCGTCACAAAGACTTCAATCTCATGTTAGTGATTTGGAAAGTTGGATGCTGAAATGGAAGATTAAAGTCAATGTCTCTAAATGCATGCACATCACGTTTACACTGAGAAAGGGAAATTGTTCGCCCATCAAGATTAATGGTGTGACAGTACCAGAACATAGTAGTGTAAAATATCTGGGCATCCATCTCGACCGTCGCCTTACCTGGGCTCACCATATAGCTGCCAAAATTACCCAGATCAAACTCAGAACAGCACAGCTTTACTGGCTTATTGGACCTAAGTCAACCCTTGATTTAGAGCTAAAACTGCTTTTGTATAAGTCAGTATTGAAACCTATTTGGCTTTATGGTATCCAACTGTGGGGAACAGCCTCACCATCCAATGTAGAGAAACTTCAAAGGCGGCAATCTAGGCTTCTTAGAATAATAACAGGTGCTCCTTGGTATATGAGAAACAGTAACATCCACAAAGACCTGAAGGTGCCCTTAGTTCGAGAGGAAATAAAAATAGCAAGTGTCAATTACATCTCTAGGATTACAGAACATCCCAACCGTCTTGTAAGAGACTTACTTGTATTCGAGGGTCACAGACGTCTCAAAAGGGTTCAAACAAATGATCTGATCAGATAAATTTACTTTTGATGTGCACTTTTAGTTGTACGTTGCAGTGGCAATAACAACTTTTATTATTGTATTTTAGGTTAAGATTTGAATACTTATTGTAAATTCTGAAAGGAAAGATTCAATAAATAATATACGAAGAAAAAAAAAAAAAAAAAAAATTTCCGCTCATAGTAAAATTAATTAAACAATTTGAAGAACTTACTTTTATGATTTTTAAAGCCATTTAAAAAAACGCTTAATAATCATAGTTTGTCTATTTTTAATTAATTATTAATTATTTTTATTAATGATTTCATATTTTCAATGGAGTTCTTTAAGCTGTATTATTGCCACTTATAAGAAGAAATAAAACTGCATACTTTAAGGATTTTTAAAGCTTTTTTTGCTTCATTTTAATATAAAAATTCTTTTTTTTAGTTTTTAATGCACACTTCCCAGAGAATTTTATAAAAGCATTCACTGTTGAATTCAGATCTCATTACAGAATTGGATATGAAAACTTTTCTGTGCAGTTAAATCCGTACTCTACTGTAATACCATTCTGGCTGAAATAATTTCTATGAAAACAATCGCTATGCAAATCCGACATCGAAGTCTATCGAGTGGAGAGAGGTTACTAGTCCCCTAGACAGAGATTTCTCAATGATGCCGAGTGTATCTGATAACATAATTCTTTAATGCTTTAAACGCATAAAATGCATAAAATGTCTAATTACTACACGCGAATACAGAGAGAGCGAGAGAGCGACAGAGTGTGCGAAAGAGCATTCGATAGTTTTTCATACGGGAATTTGGGCACGGAACATTGATGCTAGCATTCCTCTGTATAGTAGCAGACAAATAATGAACCCACTTCAATATATAGGGTTACTAGTGCCCTAGACAGGGATTTCTCAATGATGCCGAGTGTATCTGATAACATAGTACTTTAATGCTTTAAACGCTTCAAATGCATAAAATTGTCGGCATTATCAGTTGAAATCAAAAATGTCTAATTACTACACGCGAGTAGAGAGAGAAGGAGAGAGAGCAAGAGAGCGACAGAGCGTGCGAAAAGGCATTCGATAGTTTTTCATACGGAAACTTGGGCACGGAACATTGATGCTAGCATTCCTCTGTATAGTAGCAGACAAATAGTGAACCCACTTGAATATAGTTCACACAAATCTGGAGCGCTAGTTGCATTAAATCTACCAAGGGCTTTATAAGATCAAATAATTAATGCGCTGTATCATTGCACTTGGCAGTGGGGAGCAGTGCTCTGAACACTATCATACCTGATAATGGCAAGCATTACGAGTTTCATCAGGGACCTGATAAATCGAGTGGCTGACAACACCCTTTTTAACAGTCCTCTGGACAGAACCCTCTAAGATTTTGAGATACTTTTTAAAAAGTAAGTGAATCCCGCAATGTGGAGGCAACATACTTTTTTCAGAGAAAGACCGTTCTGTGGTATACGAATGCGTTGAGGACAGATACTCTGGGATACTGTGGGAAAGTTAATTCAGCTAGTCAGGGAAATAGCGTCATTACCTGCTGGATCCCAGGGTATGTAAGAATTCATGGTAATAAACGCCTCGCTTATAAGATAATTAAAACAGTGGAGTACTTGACGAAAGAAAGAATATAGGGAGCCAAAGTTTTTTCTCAAGTCAAAAGGGTTTGAGCAAAGAATATGGATATAAAGAATACGCATCATGTAGAAGTAAAATTTCTTATGGCGGGTCGTAACATTACGACCCGCTCTCACCAAAATATTTTTAAAAATCATTTCTTGATGAGAGGGAGGAAGACAGAAGGAAAATGAACACAAACAAAGAGCGTAACAATGTGTTGCTCTCATCGTACGTATGTACATGTGTATGTATTATTGTGTTTTTTGATTTAGTTGTCGATCAGACTGCAACAAGAATACATGTGCTGCGGATGCTTTATCATTTTATTTCAGAATAACACTCGAAGAATATTTTGTGTTAAAAATGTTCTATGTCATTAGCTGGGCGTATTCTATTTTGTCCCATAGTATAATTGTTTTTAAATGCTTTGGAATGCTCGTTTTTTTCTTTTAATAAAGAATTGTTTTTTTTTATTCTTTTTATTTATCTAAAAAACATGGCCTAATTTTTAAGCCAAAGATGGATAGCTTTATGTTCTTTTAATAATAAAACCGATGTTTTATTTTATTTTTATTTATCCAAAATTATTAAGCCAAAGATAGACAGCTTTACATATGTATGTTGATGAAATGAAAATAATTTATTTTATTTTCTCTCTCTTACTCACCAATCCATAACCATAGGCATGTGTTAACCTAGAGGAAAATTGTTAGTAATAATGTCAAGTCTACTTATTAACCCAATGATATGTATATGTGATCGGAAAATATAGCAAAATTGTACTGCACTAAGACACTAAGACACCGTATTTAACTTGGCAAGTATTCTTCCAAAAATCGAAATCATTTCTCATTGATATTAGTGAATACTACTGTGATATTTCTTTGGGTGTATCATTGAAATCTGAAAAAAGCGACATGAACCTTCTTCTTTAAAAACTGACAAGATTTTTACGCTCTTTTTAACGAACATTCTTGATGTTCGTGTGCTATGTGTGTAAAAAGCCGAAGATGTTTTCCCCTGAGGGACATTGGTGCCGACGTCTGTTTTTAACGCCAAAAAAATAAATAAAAAAGTGGTCAAACAACAAAAACGCACGATGAGAACAACGCATTATTACGCTCTTGGTTTCTGTATCCTTCCCTTCTATCATTCCCCCCGCGTCATGAAATATTTTTGAAAAATATTCCAAAATATGTTAAAATGCACATTCTTCATACTTTATTTTCTTTGGTTTGAGGCAATTTAAATGTTTGTTGGATAATTACAATAGGACTCACAACTTTTTAGTCATGAATCAGACTAGGCAGAAGCAAGCTGAGGTTAGTAAGAGGCCTTGAGACAGTTTCCTGTAGATTTAAAGAGCAGTTGTACAGTATAGGAATTGCTTCGAGAATAATATGGAAATTCTCTGATGAGGGGAATGTATTAGTTGGACAGGGCTTTATTCTTACTGACATCGACCAATATACCGAAGTTTGTCAAAGCAATAGGATGGAGAGAGACATTGTAGGACTCTCTATATAGATTAAAGGCAGTGCAGTAGATTATTTTTTGTAGGCCCTACAAATATTAAGCGAAACGTGTATTTAATTAAGCAGAGCTTAGAATTTTTACTATGGGACAAAAAGTTTTGAAACTTATTTGAAAATTTGAAAGAAAAAATTTGAAATTAATTTCTTGAGCACGCTTTCGTGTTTAAAAACGAGCGTGTCATTCATATTTTTTTTAATGAATATTCAATATTTATGGATTTCATTAGAAAAAACAAGACTAAATTTAAGAAAATATTTAACGTGGTCTTTAGCCGTTAATTCTAACACTTTGCTTAGCCCACTTTCTACGGAAGTCACAACAATTCGTTTTAAACCAATTAGAAGCGCAGAGTCTTGTATTTTAAGCCACTATACCATGACTATGGTCAACCAATATAAACAAAAAAAAAAAGAGCTACAAAGCAAAATAGCTTTTGTCGAATTGTAGAGCAGACTAGAGACCATCGAACAGAGGAAAAGTGTTAATAAAGAAATAATGAAAAATCAATACACGATAGACTTTTTATCAGAAAGAATTCTTTTTTTTTTGGAACTAAAAATTATAAAAAATTATAGAAAGTGAATGGAAAAACAGAACAGAACCTTCTGAACATTTTCTTTTAACTAAAACCGTTGTGTACTTATAAACAAAATTAATAGAATTTTTCTTTTGTAATCTTTAATAATATTTGCTCGCATTTCCAGCCTTAAGTAGACAATATATTGTAGTAGTAGGCTCGTGTCTTTATAATTTCTTAAATAAATTTTTCTTTTCTTTTTTTTTTCCTTCTCTCACAAAACTTGTGTTTCTTGTTATCAATTCTCTATCGATTGTAAATAATAGCTGAAGAGGCGCAGGGGCTATTTTGTTTATTGATTTAAACAATTAACGCCCTTTGAAAATAATATTCGTTACTGGAGCAATACTTGCGTTATTTGGACTACACATATGGGTCATGGAAAAGAACTTTCTTTTTTAGCATTGACGCCGTATTTTTATTATTCATGATCAGTTTAATTTGATTAAGAACTCTGCACAACAAAAATTGAAAAAAAAAAACAATTTATGGGAACACTTTTACTTATGAAATGAAAATAAAATTGTGTTTAAAAAATAAATGGTTTACGTGATTTACGTCGTTAGCCAGCCAAGCGTTTCTAAGGGCGATTGGTTCATAACTGCAAAAAACCGGATTAGTTTCAGTTGGATTCCACAGCATACTAATATTTTTTAAATTTGAAAACTATTACCCTTGTTAGAGGTGGTCATCTTTCTAGGGTTGACGTGTTTCCTAATCCAATCTGTTCTGTTCCTAACCTGCCACTTCAATGAACTCAACAGGTAACGGGATCGAGCATATGAGCACAGATCTTAGGACGATAGTTTGTCCTTGCCAATGCTTTCGATTGACAGTGGTCGAACTAGCTCACTGTTAGTAAAGGGTGTTTTTTATAGACGTGTAGAACTTTAAGTTGCAATAAAACAACGATGGATTATTCGATTGACATGAATTTTATTTATCCGAAAGATAATCTTGTGGCATTACATTTTAAATATGATTTCTGGCATATGACCGCCACGGCTGGCGCGGATGTAGTCCAATCTGGACGTCCAATTTTCGATGATTTTTTCCAACATTTGTGGTCGTATATCGGCAATAATACGGCGAATGTTGTCTTCCAAGTGGTCAAGCGTTTGTGGCTTTACCGCATATACCAATGACTTTACATAGCCCCACAGAAAGTAGTCTAGCGGTGTTAAATCACAAGATCTTGGAGGCCAATTCACAGGTCCAAAACGGGAAATTTGGCGGTCACCAAACGTGTCTTTCAATAAATCTATTGTGGCACGAGCTGTGTGCCAGGTTGCGCCGTCTTGTTGAAACCACATCTCCTGGACATCATGGTTATTCAATTCAGGAATGAAAAAGTTAGTAATCATGGCTCTATACCGATCACCATTGACTGTAACGTTCTGGCCACCATCGTTTTTGAAAAAGTACGGACCAATGATTCCACCAGCCCATAAAGCGCACCAAACAGATAGTTTTTCTGGATGTAACGGTGTTTCCACATACACTTGACGATTACCTTCACTCCAAATGCGGCAGTTTTGTTTGTTGACGTAGCCATTCAACCAGAAGTGCGCTTCATCGCTAAACAAAATTCGCTTATGAAAATCGGGAACAAGGGTAACCTCGTTTTGGGCCCATTCGACGAATCTTCGCCTTACTTGATGATCGTTTGGCTCCAAATCTTGCACGAGTTGGATTTTGTAAGCACGCAAACCAAGATCCTTCCGCAAAATCTTCCATAAAGTGGATGGACACAGATCCAATTCCTGTGCTCGATGGCGGATGGACTCATTCGGGTCTTCCTCAATGCTACGCTCTACAGCAGCAATAGCTTCTTCTGTACGCACCGTACAGCGTCTCTGGGGATGCGAGTTATCAATAAGAGTAAACGTGGAGCGAAAACGTTCCATGGTTAATCGAATTAACTGCTCTGATGGACGATTTTGTCGACGATAAAATGGACGTAGTGCGCGATACGTTTTCCGCACAGAACCATTATTTTCGAAATAAAAGTGCACTATTTGCAAACGTTGTTCAGGCGTGAGTCTATTCATGATGAATTGCCAAACCAAACTGAGAATAAATCACTTGACAGCTGTTAAATCGGTCGCCATCTTGAAAAGTAATGCCAACTTAAAGTTCTATACCTCTATAAAAAACACCCTTTAGTTAATAAGTCCCATAAAAGACTGCTAACTGGTTGCCTCAGGATATCTGGAACTTTCTTTCAAATAAAATTTTTCGAGGGTATATAAAGACGAGATAGTCGCCGCAGTTTAGTAGGCAGTGTGATGGCTTATTAGACAAAAGCCCGTGGTTCAAGCGCGGCTCAGGCATCTCAAACAAAACGCAATAAAAAATATATCTTTGGCAACTTCGGCTGCCTTCCAAAATGTATCAATACAAAGTTTGTATGCAGTTCTAATACTGTATATAAACTATGTAGATATGCAAAGTAACCAAACAATGCATCAACTATAAATCCGATGCCTGATTGCTTTTTGACTGCGTTAAAAATACACATTGACGACGTTTTGAAATACTTTGTTTAAACACAAAGCAACTAACATTTTAGAAAGCAGCCTAACACACTCGACATGAGTGGTGTAGGAAGATAGGTTGTAATCCTGACTAATGGGTTGTAATGACCAGTACGTAATATAGAGACGTAGGCGAATTGCAGGCAACAGCGCAAAATTCAGTGTGCTTTGAAGGATCTTAGTAGAAGAAGAATGGATACCGTAGGTCAGAAGTAAGAAGATAAAAATATATATAACGAGGGAGCAAAAACAATCCATTGTGTTCAAACCAAGAATGTGCAGGCTAAAGCGAAGATACATTTACCTTTTCTCCGACATTGCTACAAACTTTGTGATGGTGACATATTTTATGTTGGAAGCCCGTATTCAACCTCTCTTAATATTCATTGCGGTTTTACGCTGCCTGAGCTAAGCTTCGCGCTCTTTATTTACTTCGTGCTGCAAGGAAACATTTAATCATGTAAAAAAAGAACTTTAATCTCCCCGACGGGGAATTGAACCCCGGTCTCCCGCGTGACAGGCGGGGATACTGACCACTATACTATCGAGGATAGGTGCAAAGGTACAGTAAAATTTTAAAGAACTGCTAAAAGGATTTAAGCAAAATTTATTAAACAACCATCATTTTACAATATTCTTGCTTAAACTGAGATGGATTTACTCACCCTTATTTTTACTTTGAACTACAACAACGATCGTTTAGACTAGGATTCAGCAAAATATTATTTTAAAACTCCCCGACGGGGAATTGAACCCCGGTCTCCCGCGTGACAGGCGGGGATACTGACCACTATACTATCGAGGATTGGTGCGGACATGTAGTCAAATTTCAAATATTTTCTAAGAGGATTCAAACAAAATTTATAAAACAACCACCACTTTGCAATGCGCTCTCTTAAAAGCCGATTGGTTTTCCACCCTTATTTGAACTTTAAACTAGGACAACGATCGTTTAGGCTAAAGTTAAGTAAAATATTGGCTTATTACTCCCCGACGGGGAATTGAACCCCGGTCTCCCGCGTGACAGGCGGGGATACTGACCACTATACTATCGAGGATTGGTGAAAATTTGTTGCAATTTTAGAAATATGAAATAATATAGTAATACTTTGAAATACAGCAGGGTAGCGACTGGTAACACTTCTTCTGGTATTACAATTTGAATTATTGTTTAATTTTTGAACTGATAGCCTATTCACATACAAATTTTAATTGAGTTATTTAGTTTGGTGTTCACACTTTAAGCAATTAAGCTTACTTGACTAAAATTTGATAGCAAATAAATATTTAAAGAACATACATGCTGTTACTCACTAAAGATAATTCATACAAGGTTACATTTTTAATTTTACTCCATTTTTAGCGCAATTAACTACTAACTGAACACAATTAAGGTTTATATGTGGACATGGTACTATAAAATAATTTACCTCATCTCCCCGACGGGGAATTGAACCCCGGTCTCCCGCGTGACAGGCGGGGATACTGACCACTATACTATCGAGGATTGATACCATATTGTGGAATAAATGCTAATATTTATTTAAAGAATTAAAGCAAAATTTTAAAAACACTGTAAATATTCTTCTTTTAAAGCGGGATGGCTTTCGAAAAACGAAATCTTTATTTGGAACTGAGGCTTAGCAAAATATCAGTTTATAACTCCCCGACGGGGAATTGAACCCCGGTCTCCCGCGTGACAGGCGGGGATACTGACCACTATACTATCGAGGATCGGTAAGTCGAACTGTAAATAAATTCAATTTAAATTTTTAGAAGAGAAAAAACAATATTTTTGTAATAATTTTTTGTATTCATTAATTAATTTTATAGTTTTTTAATATTAAATTATGCATATTAAAAATGTATTATTTTATAATATAATAAATATTTACTATTAATGTTTAATATTCATAATAATTTATTGTTACTTAATGTTTCATGAGCACATGTTAAATCAAAATATTTATTTCATGGGAAACCATGAACAATTTTTTAATTGCCGTTGATGCTAATTAAACAATTTATTTATTAAACAATACTAACGTAAATAAAAAAACAAAATTTTATTGAAATTATATTAAACCGATTAAAATTGTTCGTATGCTAAGAAAAAAAAAAAAAAAAAAAAAATAAAAATGAAATAAAATATTTCATTAAACGTATACAGAGATTTGTTTTTATTTTTAAGCAAATTAAACAGATTTAATTTTTCTATATAAAATATGTCATTATAATGCCATATACCACCATGTTTCTCTATGTGGATATGGATGTGTATAAATAGTCCTTTTAAGGCCTGATATACATACATACATCTGTACATACAGATGTATGGGTTTGTAATGGCCTTAGTGTTGGTATGGAGAGTGTTGGCAACGGAAACAGCTGTTGCCATTCACAATACATATTTGTATTGTTAATTTTTCTCTGGTATTTATTTTTTATTTGTGTTTTTTCTGTTTTAATAAATTTTCAGTTTCTATAGAAATTTTTTATTTATTTTATTTTTTGTTTTAATTTGAAAAAATAACATTTACGTTTCATTTTATTTTTACAAAAAAAATAATACAATTTCTGCTTTTTTTTTGTTTACCCCTGACAATGGTTATCAAATAACGATTATTTATAAAAATTATACAAAAAAAATACAACTAATTCTGTAAAAAAAACTTAATTTTTTTATTTTTTCTATTTTAATAAATGCTTTTAAAGTCAATAAGTCCGCTTAATAATTTAATATATTATAATATAATTACAGATTTAAATTATATATGTACTTACCATATCCATTTAAATTATGGTATATCCCAGCCACTTACTTATGCATGTAAATTATGAAGCCAATGACGTGATGACACCAGTGATTTAAATTTTTTTCTGTCATAACAATCGCTATAATAATGTGTTGGTAATTGGTATTAGAAACGAAAAAAACAGACAAATAAACAATGTTGTATGTACACACACACATTTTATAACTGTATTTAATATTAAACAAAAAAATTATAAGATTTCTCTATAAACTAAAGCTAATCTTCATCCCTTTATGGTTACCTTCCAAAATGTTAGTTGCTTTATGTTTGAACAAAGTATCGTGTTTCATAAAGCCGCTGTACAAAATGTTTACAATGTATTCTATTTCAAAACGTCGTTAATGTATATTTTTAACGCAGTCAAAAAGCAATCAGGCATCGGATTTATAGTTGATGCATTGTTTGGTTACTTTACATATCTACATAGTTTATATACAGTAGTAGAACTGCATACAAACTTTGTATTGATACATTTTGGAAGGCAGTCTACTTCTCTTTATTTACTTCATGGTGCAAAGAAAAATTGAATCATGTAAAAAAGAACTTTTATCTCCCCGACGGGGAATTGAACCCCGGTCTCCCGCGTGACAGGCGGGGATACTGACCACTATACTATCGAGGATTGTTAAAGGTGAAACAAAATCCAAGCGATATAAGCAGATAAGCAAAACTTGATAAGTAATATCAAGTTGCTAAAAAATGTCTATGCTAGTTAGATAGGTTAAGTGGTCCTTAACCCAGAGAGTAGACGTACTTGGCACCCTGTAATAAACCAATATTTCAAATCATTTAATACGGAAAACATTTAGATCTTCTGCCGAAGCCATTCTTGACGGATCAGTAAGATTATGTGAACAGCAGAAGCCCAGATGCTATCTTCTCCTACTGCTAAACACTGGGTATGTACCTACGAGCAGTTTCCTATTTTTCCTTGTCTTTAAAGGTTATGCTGATGAAATCATTGGTTATTAACCATATGGCCAAGAATAATGGCTTTCGCATGTGTTTAAAAAACCCAATGTCCTATAATGACGTCGATAACTACGTTAAGAGTAGTATTTCGGAGTTTGAGTCACCTTTCATCCGCTTTGCTGTTTCCCAGAGTGCTGCAAACCGTCTAATACTATGTCCAGACATGTACTTTTATTGAATTAATATTCGGTTTATTGATAACAATATTTTTAGTGTTCAGACACATAATATACGCAAAATTTATTTGACAGCTGGTAAACAAAACAGCTGATTACTTCAACAACATTGTTTTTAATTTAATCGCGAAAATTAATGCCAAAAAAAATTGAGAAAAAATGGAAAACAATTTAACATTGGAAAAGGTCTTACAAATGATTAACCGAAACGCCGAGCTGTTGCGATTAGTAGGGAATATTTCTGACTCCAAAGTAGTTTCTCTCAGAAGGATGAGAAAGAAAAATATGATAATACTGCATAGCTTGCAGAAAATATAGCTTTAGCTTATGGAACTGTTAGAGGGAAATGAAAGTCAAAGGTCTTTATTTGTTAACTGCTGAATATGTCGCATTTTCAAAATGTACCGGTCAGTTAACATATTTTGCATAAGCCCGAAGATGAAATTGCGAAAACTGTTATAGATTATCAGCCAAGACCTAGAAGGTCAGCCATACTTGGAGAAGACAGGTAGAAACAGAAGCTGCTTTCTTCAGAGCAGGAACTGGATTCCCAGTAATATCTGAGTTCAGGGTATTATAAACAACTTTTCGAAATAAATTGGAAATTATCATCAAACAACATTGGGATCGAAAGGGTTAAAAACTAAATACGACATCAAGCCTGTGATATTATTAAAATTCCTTTTTATATGACATCAGTTGGAAATATTTTCTCATCCCTTTCTGCTGACCTTACATTTTTTTGTTTGTCGTTGTTTTGTTTTTGTTTGTTGTTGACATTTGTGTTGTCAAATATCAATAGAAAGTGTTCGGAAAAGAGTAATATGCTCACTGAACGTACTTATGACAGTGCTGTATTTGAAGTTTTAATCAATATTATAACAATTTATGAATTTATTGAACAATAATTAATTGACATTTTATATGAAATATTGATATCAAGAATGCCGTTTATTGTGATTTTCTCAATATGCGTGCATGTCTGAACATAGTATAAGAGTGCGTTATATTAGACCCTAGTGCCTTGATAGTTAAATACCTAACAATTGATTTTGTTAAATCGGCAGCTATCTCAAAAAGCCTGCCTTACTTAAGCTCTATAAAATTCCATTAGAACACCGATAGTACTTACTCCTAAAAACTCTAAATATACTTTTATGAAGACGTGGATTCTACTCAAATCACTTGCCTAAAAACTTTTCTTAAATAAATTCTGGTAGCCCAAGATCTGCTCAGGTTGCCGAGTGCAATTTGGTCGAAGTTTTTAATTGAAGTTTACTACAATGAATTTCTAACCTTATATAATTAGTTATACCTCCTGATTCGAAAAAGATGCCACCACTCACAATTATATCCAGTTTGGAACCTTTTGTGAAGATCTGTATGGAGTCGTTAGCATGGAAGGAGCTTCGAACCATTTTGTCATATTTCTCTATCCTGATGCGACATTCTCAATTTCGTCAATAAGTCATTATCTATATTGCCGAAGGTTTCCAATTCCTTCAGGACTATTGAGAGACTGATATTTGGTGCATGTCACACATAAACACTGATTAGTATTTACTGAGCCCTTACAGTGAAAGTCCAATGTAGAAAGTAATAAGCAATAATGCACTACTTACTTTGTATCCGATTAATCAAGTTGGATAAGAAAGAAGGGACTATGTATTGACTATACGGGTGATTTACACTTCAAATATATTGAATGAATCTTTTGAAGTAATTCTTATATTACAAGACATCATATTTATTTTCTCAGACTAAAATATTTTTCTTGAACTCCCCGACGGGGAATTGAACCCCGGTCTCCCGCGTGACAGGCGGGGATACTGACCACTATACTATCGAGGATGATTAGTAATTACGAAAATTAATGATAATATAAGTGACAGTCTTCAAAAGAGAGGTTTAGGTAGCACACCTATTATTAATTTTCCGATATCATATATAATAAAATGAATAAAAAAAACTTCTTTATTTTAACTCGATCAATTAAAACAATAGCTATATATGGATACAGAATACTTCTTCACCAAAACGGGTAATTAAGGTATTATATTAAAAAGTGTTACTTCAAAGGGAAATGGTGTAAATAAACATTTTATCGTGTAAAAAATTTATTTTCGCATCTCCCCGACGGGGAATTGAACCCCGGTCTCCCGCGTGACAGGCGGGGATACTGACCACTATACTATCGAGGATAGATGCGTAAGTACAGTAAAATTTTAAATAATTGCTAAAAGGCTTCAAGCAAAATTTAAAAAACAACCACAATTTTACAAAATTCTCGCTTAAACTGAGACGTGCTTACCTATCCTTATTTGCACTTTGAACTACAACGGCGATCGTTTACACTAGAGTTCAGCAAAATAACATTTTAATACTCCCCGACGGGGAATTGAACCCCGGTCTCCCGCGTGACAGGCGGGGATACTGACCACTATACTATCGAGGATGGTTAAGAATGAGGGAAAATAATGATAACAAAAGTTAAGCTATTAGAGTTGAAGATACTGGTTTGATTTTAGCAATGACGTCACGCAAAAGTGAAAGAAAGTACGTCATCTAATAATGCACATGTTGTAACCTTTAGTTCTTTCCTAATAAGGAAATACCTACCTTTGTTTTAAAGGAAGGACGCATGTAAATGACAGGTCCATTGCTGCTCTGTATGCTATTTAGTAGTACGAAATATAATACAATTGAGTTGATATCGATAAGAGTTTCACTTATCCTAAAGGATAAGCTCGTTCTATTTTTGAGTTTTTGACCAGTCTACACCATTTCCATACGTATGTATTATAAAATTGGTAAATCTTCTAAAAAAATTGCTGTTATGAAACATAATCGAAGTTTTCTCATAAGTTCCTTGAATCACACAATCATGCACAGTTCCAACTAGATCGAGAAGGACCCTCCCCCTCCAATCTGCATGTATTGGAGGGAAGTACTCCTTAGTAAACATGTTTTGTAAATTATGAACTACAAATGGAAATTGTTGTTTCATAAATTTAAAAAACAAATTTTGTATAACTCCCCGACGGGGAATTGAACCCCGGTCTCCCGCGTGACAGGCGGGGATACTGACCACTATACTATCGAGGATTGATACGAACATGCAGGTTAATTTCCAATATTTTCTAAAAGTATTGCAACAAAATTTATAAAACAACCACCATTTTCCAATACACTTTCTTAAAAGAGGATAGGTTTTCCCACCCTTATTTGAACTTTTAGAACAACGATCGTTTAGTTAAGGTGAAGTAAAATAACAGTTTAGAACTCCCCGACGGGGAATTGAACCCCGGTCTCCCGCGTGACAGGCGGGGATACTGACCACTATACTATCGAGGATTGATATGCAGAGTTGTGAAATTAAAGGATTTAAAATTCAAAGAGATTATCGAAGTAATACGGCGTTTTATTTCCACGAGTAACAAAAATGTTTGCCTTGGGCCCGTTTATTTTGTAAAAATCTCAATTCAATTATTTAAATTCTTTCTTACTTCTTAGAGTTCAGGTTAGATAAGACAGAAAGTGCAACCAAATAGATCTATTACGCAAAGTTTATTACATTGATCTTCCGAGGGAGGGACATAGTCTCCAAAGCGGTTAAGAGTTTGAAGGATGTGTCTTAAACTCTCAGCTTTAATTTCACTAAATCGTCAGACGAGATCAATTTTGTTGAAGTGGTACTTGAAAGTACGAGGCATATTGCTATTGAGCGTTAGTGTTCAAGCCTTGCTGGATAATAAAGGGTCCGCCAAATAACTTTTTTTTTTGAAAGTGCGTTAAAAAAAAAAACTACTGAATATTTTCTCAAATTTCTTTTTTTTATTTGAAAGTACAATCCTTCCGGTTAATAATGGAAAATAGTTTAATTCAAATGGCTGCCTCGGCTGGCCATGCAGTAGCCTACACGATCGGTCCAATTTTTAAACACATTATCGATTGTGTGCAGCTGTATTTCACCAATGGCTTCACGAATATTGTCCTTTAAAGCGTCAATTGTCTCTGGCTTGTCGGCGTAACACTTCTCTTTGACGGCACCCCACAAATAATAGTCCAACTGTGTCAAATCGCAGCTCCGAGGTGGCCAAACGACATCAGCTCTGCGGCTGATAATGCGATCTTCAAAAACAGGGCGCAAAACATCGAGTGTAGCTTCGGCTGTGTGGCACGCAGCGTCGTCCTGTTGAAACCAAATGTTGCCAATATCCTCCTCTTGAATTTTTGTGAACAAAAATTCGTTCAACCTGGCCCAATAACGATCGCCATTGACTGTAATGGCCACTCCTTGCTCATTTTCGAAGAAAATTGGCCCAATTATGCCTCTGGACCATAATCCGCACCAAACAGTAACTCGTTTTGGGTGCGTCGGCTTTTCAATTAATGCGTGAGGTTTTTCTGTGCCCCAAATGCGACAATTTTGCTTGTTTACATACCCGCGAAGATCAAAATGAGCTTCATCTGGAAAAATGATTTTTTACCAAAATCGGCATCTTCTGTAAGTCAATCGCAGGCCCACTTAGCGAAGCGAAAACGCATTGAATGGTTCATATTCGTTCAGCGGAAGGGTAAAACTAAGGATAAATATAAAACGATTATCTGTCAAATCAGACATGAGCTAAGTGTTACCATTCACGAAATAAGCACTAGTTGGTGGACCCGATAGCTTATGTGGAAACTTTGAGCAGGCAGTTTAGCTTGCGCGGAGATTTGCTTCCACGCCTGTGATAGTGCCAAAACCTTTCTCTGAAGTTGGAAAAAACATTTGGAAGATTGTATTAAAAAAAAACAGATTCCTCTCAAGCCAAATAGATTAAAGGCAACTTAAGCTATTGTGGGACAAATACATTTTACGGCGTGATTTTGGCTAACCAGAAGAAACCAGATGTTAGTAACCGGCTTTTTGTTCGTTAGGTTAGGTTAGGTTAGGTTGGAGTGGTAGCTTTGATACCAAACCTCACTTGTACACGCATAGTGGCCCATTGCAAGGCCACGGGTAAACGCATACTTTTCTGTTTTGGCATTACATTACCAGCTCTCCAGCAAGTTTGCAAAATGAACGGCCAGCATTAAAGAGCACAGCTTTAGAATTAGGGCTGGAATACTATTTGGTCTTAACATCCCGTTACAGTTTTTAATTAAAAACAAATTAACTTTTCCTAAGCTATTCCTCTTATTTTATAAAGCCCCTCCCCCCATAATTAAAATATTTCCCAACATTTTCCTTTTAATTACACGACCATATTATAATGATGTTTTTATTGTTGTTGTTGTTGTTGCTGTTTTCTTTATTACAAATCTAATCTATAAAGAAAGCTCTGTCATTATAAATTCCATGTCCAATTTTCCAATTCCCCGTTTCAATTTGAATTTTAATCGAATTTATGTACGAATGCGGCGTATATTTTTTTTCATTCAGCGTAGAATTCTTAGTTGGTGGTTGTTGGTTGTTGTTGTCATTGTTGTTGTTGTTTTTAATTTATAATAAACTTTTTGACCAAAGATAACAAACAAATACAACAAATACAACAATTTCTTGCAATGAAAGAGAAAAAAACCACGGAAAACATGGAAAAACTTTAAGAAAATTAATTAAAATCTTAACTTGCAGTTGAAATCTGCTTTTAAATTGAATAGAAAAGGAAGAAACCAAACTAAACTACACTGTTTTATAGGAATGCCACAGTAAGAAAGAAAAAAGAATGGCCCAAGAAAAGAAAAAAACCACAAAACAATGGATTTAAGATTGCAAAAATTTAAATGAAATGGTGGTTCGTTCTTATTTTACAACACAATAAATGAGAAAGAAAAATACAACAACAGCTACAACAATAGCTACACCAATAACGGCAACAGCTACAACAACAGCAACAACAACAACAATATTTAATTTAAACAAATACTTAAGCCATCAAGAGTAAGAAAGATAAGGGGAAAAAGTCAGGCGGGGAGGGTGTTTTTGTAGAGAGAAATAAACTAATAGAGGAAGTAATTGAAATGAAAGTCTATCGACTAAATGATTTTTAAATATAGACTCGGAAACTCTACAAATAAAAATAAAAATAAAAATAAAAGCAACGAGAATGAGAATGAAACTACAACCAAACGATGGTAACAATTTTAAATTGTAGGGTGTTACCCCTAAGCAAATGGAAAACAAAAACTACAAATGGGGCGTTTTGTTTAACAATTTATTTTAAAATACACTCAAGGAAAATAATCAATTAATTTCGTTTACTTGGAGGAGTGTTTATGTGGCCACAGGATTAATTTACGCAGAGTATTGCTGTAATATCTATTCCCATTCCATTGTCCTGGATAACTTCAAGATGCTACTCGGCATTACTAAGAATAACTCTGTGTATAGTATTTGATATGGGCCCAGGTGTTCCCATCTGGGGGGCAGTAACGGCTTGCATATTTCAAGTATATGTTACAAATCCACGCCTCCATTCTATAACGTTCTAAGTGTACTTAGAACGTTTTTAATGTTCTTCCATTTTTAAATTCCACGTTCACTAACTTAAATACTATCAAAATTTGATTAAGATGCGCCGATCCGTTCCGTAGCTATAGGGAAAAATCTACTTAGAATACACATATAGTCGTATGTCGCGTGAAAACTTTGAGAGCTTATAACTCAAAACACAATTTTTCGACTTAGAATGTTATAAAGGGTGTTTTTTATAGAGGTATAGAACTTTAAGTTGGCATTACTTTTCAAGATGGTGACCGATTTAACAGCTGTCAAGTGATTTATTCTCAGTTTGGTTGGGCAATTCATCATGAATAGACTCACGCCTGAACAACGCTTGCAAATAGTGCAATTTTATTTCGAAAATAATGGTTCTGTGCGGAAAACGTATCGCGCACTACGTCCATTTTATCGTCGACAAAATCGTCCATCAGAGCAGTTAATTCGATTAACCATGAAACGTTTTCGCACCACGTTTACTCTTATTGATAACTTGCATCCCCAGAGACGCTGTACGGTGCGTACCGAAGAAGCTATTGCTGCTGTAGAGCGTAGCATTGAGGAAGACCCGAATGAGTCCATCCGCCATCGAGCACAGGAATTGGATCTGTGTCCATCCACTTTATGGACGATTTTGCGGAATGATCTTGGTTTGCGTGCTTACAAAATCCAACTCGTGCAAGAATTGAAGCCAAACGATCATCAAGTAAGGCGTAGATTCGTCGAATGGGCCCAAAACGAGATTACCGTTGTTCCCGATTTTCATAAGCGAATTTTGTTTAGCGATGAAGCGCACTTCTGGTTGAATGGCTACGTCAACAAAAAAAACTGCCGCATTTGGAGTGAAGGTAATCCTCAAGTGCATGTGGAAACACCGTTACATCCAGAAAAACTGACTGTTTGGTGCGCTTTATGGGCTGGTGGAATCATTTGTCCGTACTTTTTCAAACACGATGGTGGCCAGAACGTTACAGTCAATGGTGATCGGTATAGAGCCATGATTACAAACTTTTTCATTCCTGATTTGAATAACCATGATGTCCAGGAGATGTGGTTTCAACAAGACGGCGCAACATGTCACACAGCTCGTGCCACAATAGATTTATTGAAAGACACGTTTGGTGACCGCCTAATTTCACGTTTTGGACCTGTGAATTGGCCTCCAAGATCTTGTGATTTAACACCGCTAGACTACTTTCTGTGGGGCTATGTAAAGTCATTGGTCTATGCGGTATAGCCACAAACGCTTGACCATTTGGAAGACAACATTCGCCGTATTATTGCCGATATACGGCCACAAATGTTGGAAAAAGTCATCGAAAATTGGACGTCCAGATTGGACTACATCCGCGCCAGCCGTGGCGGTCATATCAGTCAGAAATCATATTTAAAATGTAATGCCACAAGATTATCTTTCGGATAAATAAAATTCATGTCAATCGAATAATCCATCGTTGTTTTATTGCAACTTGAAGTTCTCTACCTCTATAAAAAACACCCTTTAGTAGGTTTTGTTTTCGTCAATGTCAGACTTTCAACCGAAAAGAAAAAAAAATTGGTTTCACAACTTGGTTCGACAGATGTCGAATTCCAGTCCCATATTTTTGAAACCACGAAATGGATAGCCCTTTATGATGAACATTTTTTTTAAATTCTCCAATGAGGCCTAGGTAAGCGTAATTAATTATTACAAACATTTTTCTTTGAGTGCATTACTGTTTTTATGATCATTTTACGTTCTTTATTTTGTTCTACTGTAAGTTTTCTATGCCAAGCAATTCGTTGTGTAGTTGCTTTACATTTGCCTACTAAATATAGAATTATTGTTGAACAACAAAAGTAATTTAGATTTTTATCTCTTTTCTCTCTCTCTCTCTCTCTCTCTCTAATACATACATACATGTATGTATGTGTATATACAAAATAAATGTGAAAATGTAAAGTTTATAACCACACTTTGTAAAAACATTTTCAAGTACCAGGCCGTTAGCCAGTTAGTCAGTTACTTTAGAAAACTTTTAATAGGCAAAAGCTAAATGAGTAAGTAAAACAATGTGAGTGAGTGTATATAAAGTGTGTGTGTATATCATGTATACAATGTGTATTAGTAGGATATTATTTACATTTTTTATTGTTATTGTTGTTGCAGTTGTAAACGGATATTTTAAAACGGATATGCACAAAAGCTTTAATGGCGGTGCTATTGCTTTATTGTTTTGGAAAAAAGGAAGGAGTTTAAAAAAGTGACTTTTAAACTTTGTTTTTGAATTTTATAAAACAAAAAATTTTCTTTATTTCTTTATTTCTTATGATTTTTCATTTAAAAATAATCGATTAATAAATAAAACATTTCATTTCTTATTTTTCTGCTTATAAAAGCATATTTTTTATGCTCTAATACTCTTCATATTTTTTTTCCTTTTTCGCTTTTGTATTTCAATTTATTTCCTTCAGTTGATTTGTTACTTCAAAGCGTTTTTATTTAGCCACGTTTCCTAATAAAGTATAGGAGTCTGTTATTATTGTTGTTGTTCTCTATCAATACAATTTATTTCTCTTCTTACCATTGACCATTGGTTGGCTTGGTAATCGGTTTGAATATTTCATAGAACTTCATCACAATATCCTAAACCATGCAAGTGTGAGTAGCAAATGCAACTACAAATATGCTGAAAGAAAATGTGGAACAGGAAAAGCTCTCACACCTATACGAAGATTCTAAGCAGTGTTGCCAAATTAAAATGCTGTACTTAAGTGCGTTTGTGGAACATGCTATTGAAAATGGCATGTTTTCCGTAAAAACTTTTGCTGTAATAATAATATCGTTTAATGTTGCCCCCGTAAGGCTTAATCCTGCACAACGTATGACTGTCACTAAAGCAGGAAGTAATAGTAGAGTCCATACTTACTTACTTAGTAGAGCCCATTTTTTTTCACGCCGAGGAGTGGTAAATGTACCTAACCACACCATAGACGAAGTCGTCAAATCCTCCGTGTGTGGGGCCCTCACCCACCAAATCCCCCCCTCGTCTCGTGGACTTGTTGTGCCCACTCCGGAACTACGGTGGTATTACTTCGGAGTGGAGTTCCTTTGGCTCTTTGGCCCCTGCGTGTTCATATCCGCGTCCGAATTGCGTGTTGACAGTTTAAGAGACATCTAAGTGTCTCCACTATTCCTTTCCTCCAGGTCCCTGCTTCGAATTTCGCTTGACACGTGTGCCAGTTTCATCTATTCCGGCGTGCCCACATGTTCCGCAGCCTCAAGATCCCTCTTCTTCAGTTTCAGAATGTCTCCACGTAATTCGCCACTGAGGTCCAATTTTCTCTAGTCGCGATCATAACCCCGACAATGTTACCGGCCGTGATCATTCCAACTATTGACGTTAGTAAAGAGCGATAGCTCTGCCAGCGTGCACATTCGAAAACGGTGTGCTCTGCGTCATCAATTATCTCCCCTTCCTCGTACAGGCAGTAAGGGGAGGCGGACTTGCCCATTCTGTGCAAATATTTCCTAAAATATCCGTGACCCGATAGCATCTTTGTAACGTAATAATTCACCTCTCCAAATTTCCGACCAATCCATGGCCTTATGTCTGGAATAAGTCTTGCCGTCCATCTTCCTCTATCTTCCTCGTTCCATCGTTGTTGCCATTTTGAAATGGTGCTTTCCCTGAAATGAGCGGTTATGTGACTGTAGTAGAGCCCATAGTAGGCCTATAAAGAGTCAACTGCTCACATCATATACTCGATGGTACCTTTTCCTAGACAACTAATCTTGTCTGCCTGTCATTCTATCCGGAAAGGGGCTAATACAGGAAACTCGACAACTTATTTTTGACTTTTCCTGGTTAGGTTTGTTAGTGTTATACAGACATCTTGTAGAACCATTTAAGATGTGCGCAACCCAATAGAAGCAGACACTGCTACCAGTTCCCTACCTAAGGCATATTTCTTTGGCCACTTTTCTCATGCAAAAGCAATCAAACCCTTTAATCTTTGATTCAAGATCAACCCAGTCTTCTCATTGTAAGAGAATCTCTACAGATCTGGATGATGAATTCACTGGCAAAAGCGGACATAGTGGAAGAATTTCTGAAAATAAAATCTCGATATGATACAAAACCTTTATGGCTATTAAACTGGGCCCGTATCTCAGTTTAACTCCTATATTCCAGTTATCAGGCTGAGTTAGTTATTCTTTGAAGTCGCCGTAGTCTAGTAGGTAGTGTGTTGGCTTATTAGACGTAAAGCCAGGGTTCCAGCCCCAGGCCAGACATCAAAGCAAAATACAAAAGGTATTTTTCGGCGACTTCCTCTCAGCAGATTTCTTGCAAAAATTCTGAGAGTTAATAAAAATTGCCATGAGGAGATTTCTCAAAAATCTGTCGTTCGGAGTCGACTTTAAAGTGTAGGTCCCACCACTCATGTATAAAATTAAAACACACAACATACATAAGTGGTGTGAGAAACTACGTCGTAATCCGGACTGAAGGACCAATTATGTATGTATGTATGTAATCAACTCTGTCTTCTTGTTGTAAAAGAATCTCTAGGTATCTAGATGGTGAATTCAGTGGCAAAAGAGGGAATAGTGTCTCGATATGATAGTAAACCTTTATGACTATTAAACTGCTGGGTTTGGGTCCATATCCCAATAGTACTCCCATATTTTTGTTATTCTTTTCGACTGAGATAGTCAGTGAACTGAAAAAGCTTCGTGGAAGTAGATTCCAGCCTATACATGACAAACAGAGCATATCATATCATCAAATCAAAAATATCAAAATTTTTTAAATTTTTTCTAAAATTTACGAACTTTTCCAGAGGTGGTCGAACCCACCTTAATGATGGGGCAATTTCGAGATAGAAGGAGATCCCAGCTTATTCTAAAGCAGGCGTTACTTTCATTAGGGAGGCTTTAATAAGTAAAGAGTGGAGAGTCTTAGCAACCGCTTGAAGCCGTACTAGATTAAGCAAGTGAAGTGCGAAGTTAGAAGAATACAAGCTCAGTCGTTTTTAATTCCAACAAGCCCCCAGGGGATGATTCCTATTTTGTCCGTGCAATTTGATGAAACTGGGAAAATAGATTATGGAGGCAGGAAAGAGAAAGTAATGCTTATGGATAATAGAATTTTGCCTGTTTATCTAATAAATGACACGAAAAACTTTTGCTAGATGGGGGTTCTACAGTATAGTAGTGGGCATAAAGATAGAATTCACTCTGCAAAGCATTGTAAGATTAACCATGTAAAATAAGCAACTTCCGATAACTTACTCACTTACTTACTTAATTGGCCATTAACAACCCGATTAACTGATTTCGGACTGCCGCAACACATCCTTCCAGGCGCCTCTGCTTCTTGTGCGTCTACGCCAGTTGGTCACATCTATCGATGACAGGACTTCCTCGATTTGGTCCTTCCATCGGATAAAAGGTCGTCCTCTTCGCCGACTTCCGCAGATCTCCGCATCAAATACCCGTCTCGCCGAAGCATCCTCCTCCATTCGAACAATATGGCCGAGCCAGCGCAGTTGCTGGATATTAATACGCTGCACAACGTCTATGTCATTGAGGAGCTCATACAGCTCACTGTTGGATCGGTTGCGGAAATCATCGCCAAGTCACACTGAACCGAGAAGTCGCCGTAGTCTAGTAGGTAGTGTGTTGACTTATTAGACGCAAAAGCCTGGGTTCGAGCCCCAGGCCAGGCATCAAAGACAAAATACAAAAAGTATTTTTTCGGCGACTTCCTCTCAGTAGATTTCTGGCAAAAACTCTGAGATTAAATAAAAATTGCCATGAAAAGTTTCTCAATAAATAAAAATCTGTCGTTCGGAGTCGACTTTAAACTGTAGGTCCCACCACTCATGTATAAAATTAACACACACAACATAAGTGGTGTGAGAAACTAGGACGTTGTACAATGGGTCAATTCGATCTCCGGGTACTGTACTTGTCTTAATTGGCAAGTACACGTCATCTAACCTAACCTAACCTAACACACTGGACCGAAGATCTTACGTAGGACTTTCTCTCGAACACTCTCAAGGCTGCTGTATCAGTGCTTAATAGCGTCCATGTCTCTGCGCCATAAAGAAGCACGGGTAGGATGAGCATCTTGTAGGGTATTAGTTTTATCGTACGAGAGAAGTCTCTGCTACTCAACTTCCAATAACAATTTACTTAATTTGACATTCATTTGATTTGGATCGATCTACTGTCAATAACGGTAATTTTTAGTTTCCATACCACGATGGCAACACTATTTCTGTGGGCAATTTAAACCACTTTTTATCCATCGATTTATAACTCTATTTACGATTGGAATTGCAATTGTGTTTATGTGTGAACCAGTTTAAGGTATTTTATTTACATTTGTAATGCAAGTGTAAATGTGTATGTGTATGAAAAAGGGTGAAAGAGAGAGAAAGTATGCATACCGTTAAGGTGTCTCTCTGTATTAAGTTTTGTTGAATTGTATTATTTATCTCTGATAGAGGATTTCCTTCCTATAAATATATCTTTGCCTTCAGTTAGATTCTCTACTTTTTTTTGTTTGTTGTTTTTGTTTTGAAAACCATTACACAGTTTTTCTATTTCTCTCTCTACCTACTCTTTGTTTTCTATTTAGATTTTTATATGGCAACTACATTTCTATGTACATATTTCCAATGGTTGGTGGGTCTATTGCGGCATTTTCACACTTGTGTTTGCATTTTAATTGAAAAACTTTTTCCTGTTTTTTGATTTTTTCAATTAGAATTTTTTGTTGTTTTTTTTCGTAATTTTTTTTAAGGTTTTATAATATATTTGTTTGAATTTCATTTATATTTTATTGTGATTTTTAACGGTTGGTTTTATTTCTCACTCTCTCTCTCTCTATCCCTCTTTCCATTTCTTTTTTTATTTCTCGTTTGAAAACAACAATTGAAAGACTTAAAAGGAAAGCCTTTTAAGTTAAGAGAATTTAGAAAGTTGAAAGAAATTAATTTCAATACAGAAAATAATTGAATTTAAAAATGATTTGATTGAAATTGAAAATCAATATGACAAGAGAGACAAGGATTAGAAAGGAGAAAGGAAAAGAGAAAGAAAACAAAGCCTTTAAAAAGCCTTTTTAGAATTTTATTTAAAATATCTAATTTAAATTCTGTAAATAATGTGTAAAATATTGTTTGTCCCTTGTATTTTAAATAAAATGCTAAATTTCATTATTTACTCTTTGTTTACTCCAGGTAAAATTGAAAAAAAATTTATATATATTCAAAAATAAGTTATTTTGTATATCATAATGTATTATTTACATCATGTAAAACATAAGTAAATAATGTCCAATTGTAAAAATCAATATTTAAAATTTTTACTTCTGATTTTACATACAACATAATGTATTATTTACATCATGTAAAACTAAAGTAAATAATGTCTAATTGTTAAAATCCATCAAATTTTTCATTAAATAATGTACAGTAATCCCTCAATTTACGTCGCAGTTGGTTCTAAAAAAAGGCGACGTAAATCGAAACGACGTAAATCGAATTTCATATTGCTCATCCGACAAAATAGTATGTTTTTAACAAGGAACTTAAAAATGTTCCAGTAATCCCTGGATTTACGTCGCAGTTGGTTCCAAAAAAGTTCGAATGACGACGCAAATTGAAGTTAGAAGGAACAAAAAATTTGACGACGTAAATCGAAACAACGTTAATCGAGGCGACGTAAATCGAAGGATTACTGCAAAATTAGAGATAAATATTGATTTTTAAAATTTTAACATTTTCCCACTTTCTAATAAAGAGTTACATTTTTTACGTTAAGTAATGATGATGTTCAGCTCTATAGAAGCACGCGTATAGGGGATATCCAACTATGTATAGACACCATCAACTGTGATTTACGAAAAATTGATAACTGGGCTAGGGCCAATGGACTTTGTATAAATCCCTCTAAATCTAAATGTTTATTGCTCTCCAGAACTAAGAGAGCATTTGTTGTGCCGGATATTATTATCAGGGGGAATAAAATTGACTTTGTTGAATCAGCATCCAATCTGGGTGTTATCTTTAATGGTCGGCTAACGTGGTCTAACCACATTAACGTCATCGTTGGTAAAGTTTATGGTATGCTTAGGAACTTGTGGGCTGTTATAGATTCGACTCCCTTTACCATACGTATGCAACTGGCTAAAACGTATTTGATTCCTGTCCTTTTATACGGATCTGAAATTTTCGCGAACTGTGATACTGACGATAAGCGGAATCTCAACCTGGCTTATAATAATATAGCCAGATATGTTTTTATTAGGGGACGTCGAGACCATGTATCACAATTTTCATACCGGATATTCGGAGTTAATTTTGATAACATATTGAATATAAAATGCCTTATTCTCCTCCATAAGATTATTACTCTAAAACAGCCAATATACTTATTTAGTAGGATTACATTTTCCTAATTTATTTTAAACATATATTCATTTTTTTATCCTTTTTTGTATCGATTGCTATTTCCCGTGATTTTAACGCGTTCTTATTCATTTTTATTTCTACATTATTTCAAACATTTCATTACATATATAATCAATGATTTGTTATTATTTTCTTTCTTTGATGTAGTCCCATAGCACTTTCATTTATAAGATTATTATCTTGTTGTGCTATGACTAATAACAAATAAATAAATAAATAAATAAATAAATAAATAAAAAAATGAAAAGTAAATTTCATTATTTTATTTAAAAAATGTTGTCAATTTGTGTAAAACGTTCATTATTTTCTCTTAGCGAAGTACAATTTGTTTTACAATAGCAATAATTGATTATTCTTTACTCGGTGTAAACAATGCGTTTACTTCTGCTCTAGTAATACAAGATATTTTTGACATACGATCAATAATATAAAGGGTCCACAAAAAACTTTTTTTTTGAAAATACTATAAAAAAACTACTGAATATTTTCTCAAATTTCTTTTTTTATTTGAAAGTACAATCCTTCCGGTTAATAAAGGAAAATAATTTCATTCAAATGGCTGCCTCGGTAGCCTACACGATCGGTCCAATTTTTAAGCACATTATTGCTTGTGTGCAGCTGTATTTCACCAATGGCTTCACGAATATTGTCCTTTAAAGCGTCAATTGTCTCTGGCTTGTCGGCGTAACACTTATCTTTGACGGCACCCCACAAATAATAGTCGAACGGTGTCATATCGCAGCTCCGAGGTGGCCAAACGACATCAGCTCTGCGACTGATAATGCGATCTTCAAAAACAGGGCGCAAAACATCGAGTGTAGCTTCGGCTGTGTGGCACGTAGCGCCGTCCTGTTGAAACCAAATGTTGCCAATATCCTCCTCTTCAATTTTTGTGAACAAAAATTCGTTCAACATGGCACGATAACGATCGCCATTGACTGTAACGGCTACTTCTTGCTCATTTTCGAAGAAAAATGGCCCAATTATGCCTCTGGACCAAAATCCGCACCAAACAGTGACTCGTTTTGGGTGCGTCGGCTTTTCAATGTATGCGTGCAGGTTTTCTGTGCCCCAAATATGCTTGTTTACATACCCGCCAAGATCAAAATGAGCTTCATCTGAAAAGATGATTTTTTTTTTGCCAAAATCGGCATCTTCTGTATGTCGATCGCAGGCCCACTTAGCGAAGCGAAAACGCATTCGATGGTCAATTGGCTTTAACTCTTGCCAACCACATTCGTTCAGCGGAATGATAAAACTAATTATCTGTCAAATCAGACATGAGCTAAGTTTTACCATTCACGAAATAAGCACTAGTTAAAAAAAGTTAGATGGCGGACCCGATATATTGTTATTTACGCGATGTAAATAAAGTAAACAATGTCTATGCATTGAGTTTCTATAATATATATCATATTTTACTTGGGCGTTAAGGCAATAACTTTTTTCTTTATTATTTACCTAATGTAAATAACTCATTTTAACTTATTTTACAATAATTTACATAAGGTAAACAATATGTCGACAATGTGCTATGTAGTGTATATGTAAAAAAAATATATTATTTGTTACGAGATCCCTTGTAGAAGAACTTGCTTGAGTAATTTTTTTAATTTTCTTGGCGTAAACAATATGTAAACAATATGCAATTTGGTTGTGTCTGTACAGCGAATATTACTTTATACTTGTGGTCTAAGCAATACCCATTTGGCTTGTATTAATCATGTTTTTATATTATTTACTCGGCGTAAACAATATGTAAATAATGTATAAACACTGATTTAATCTAATTTTTTACTTGCCTTTTAGAAGAGTAATCGTTTAATACTCATTAATGGGACTGTCTTGCTATTCCAGTGATGCAAACAATGTGTAAATAATGTCTTTTAGTGTCATTTGGGTGTTAAATAATTCTTTACTTTGCTCTTAAGTAAAATGTAACAATTTCCCGGATGACAAATACGTATTTGAGGTGTAAACAATATTTGCACGAGTAAACAATCTGTAAAGAATGTCTTAACATTATTTATACGTTATTTTTTTTATATTATTGCCACAATTGTTTACACGACGTAAACAAAAGGTAAACAATGCCAAAACAATGAATGTGTAAAGAAAATCCTTGTTTGCTTAATCGCTGACAGAAGAACAATTTATTTCATTTCAGTATTTTTTTTCTATTATTTACTTGGTGTAAACAATATGTAAATAATGTCTTACGATTATGTCTGTATGACAAATACTCCTCTGTACTTGTAAGCTAATTAAACAGGACCGATTGTGCTTATATCAATCATACTTTGTTATTTATATTTATTTATTTATTTCCAGTGATGTAAACAATGTGTACATAATGCTTTTTAGCTTCATCTGGGCGGCAAATAGTTCTTTACTTTTCTTTTAAGTAAAGTGTAACAATTTCCCGGATGACAAATACGTATTTGAGTATTTGCCACGTGTAAACAATATGTAAGGAATGTCTTAACATTATTTGTATCTATTAAAACACGTTAAATCTTTTTTATATTATTGCCACAATTGTTTACATGATGTAAACAAAAGGTAAACAATGCCAAAACAACAAATGTGTAAAGAAAATCCTTGTTTGCTTAATCGCTAACAGAAGAACAATTTATTTCATATCAGTAATTTATTTCTATTATTTACTTGGTGTAAACAATATTTAGATATTTACATAGTCTTACGACTATGTCTGTATGACAAATAGTCCTCTGTACTTGTAAGCTAATTAAACAGGACCGATTGTGCTTATATAAATCATAATTTGTTATTTATATTTATTTATTTATTTCCAGTGATGTAAACAATGTGTAAATAATGTCTTTTAGTGCCATTTTGGGTGTTAACTAATTCTTTACTTGTCTTTTAACTAAAATGCATCAATTTCCCGCATGACAAATACGTATTTGAGTATTTGTCACGTGTAAACAATATGTAAAGAATGTCTTAACATTATTTATATCTATTAAAACACGTTAAATTTTTCTTATATTATTGCCACAATTGTTTACACGATGTAAACAAAAGGTAAACAATGTCAAAACAATAAATGTGTAAAGAAAATCCGTGTTTGCTTAAACGCCCACAGAAGAACAATTTATCTCGTATTAGTAATTTGTTTCTATTATTTACTTGGTGTAAACAATATGTAAATAATGTCTTACGATTATGTATGTATGACAAATACTTCTTTTCATATGTAATCTAATTGAACAATCACACTTTTCTTATTTACCTTTTTTTACCATGTGTAAACAATATGTAAACAATGTCTAAACGCTAAATTTGGCTAGCGATTATTACATTTATATTCAATTATTGATTCCTATTTTATTTAAAAGATGTAAACAATATGTAAATAAAGTTTTTACCGGTATCTGGATGGTAAATATTATTTTTGCTTGTAGGCAATGACCTTCCATAGCCGAATGTATTTGTGAGGCTTGCGAAAATGCTTTTAATTTACCAATTATTGTCGTATCTCATTAAAAATGTTAATTTTGCCAGACTACTGTCTGCTGCTTTTATCCTTTTTACCTGAGCCGCAGTGTCAAAGGTAAAGGGTTGCTTTCAGATGGCATTTTAAGAGACTGTAATGTATTTTATTTTGTAAAATTTTAAATGATTTATTGAAAATGTTTTTAAAAGTAATGTGGTAGAATCTCAGTTAACGAACAGTGTATATAATATAATATATGTATATATTTTTTACCTGTGAGTAAAGTATGTAACATACACTGAAATAAAAATTTTTTTATTTATTATTTGTTTGTTTTATAAAAACCTCTGCAATTTATGACTCTAATTTGTAAAAGTATTTGTTATTACTGTTGTTACGTTTTTATATCTTTAGAAAAACATGTACATGTAATAGTTTTTATACATATTATATGTAATCAATACATATTTACATTGGAAATTTATTATTTGAATATTTTTTTGGGTCTTCTGCGAAAAAAAACCCGTATTTTTCATAATCTTTATCGCAATAGCAATAAAATGTTAAAAATTTTATACACAATATTTTAAGTTAATTAATATTAGCAATAACAACAACAACAACAACTTTTGTTTACAATAAAAAAGATTAAAACAAAAAGAATTACTTTATTTACGTCGAATTTTTTTTAATATTTCAAAGAATTTTTAAATAGAAACTTTCGTATGGTATTACCATGTGATATGTTTATATTGGGTTTTTATATCCCAACGAAATAACAATCCTCGATAGTATAGTGGTCAGTATCCCCGCCTGTCACGCGGGAGACCGGGGTTCAATTCCCCGTCGGGGAGATACGAAAACATTTTTTTTTATTTATTTGCAAAGCATAATATTTGTTTTAAATATTGACTTGGTAAAGAATACAATTATTTACACTATGTAAACAATAGGAAAAAAATTGTTTGTAAGGTATACGTGCCTTGAAAAGACTGACGTTATTATTTAAAAAGTTTTGTTGAATTGAAAACAATATTAATTGTTGACACAGTGTAAACAATTAGTAAATAATTGAAATTTTAATATTTTCTATTATTTCGCTGAAGCGAAAGCTGTTGTAGATATACTGATTGAGTTCTAGAGCAACAGCCTTTCAATGCTTCTGTTCTCTTTGCAATCACTTCTCACTTGATGAATATATTGACAAGTTAAATTGGCGCATATGGCACACGGTTAAACGGTAATGATTGTGGAAAGTCGTTGCATCCAAAAAAATGTTCTCTTGGTGCGCATTATGGCTTGGAACATTAGAAGCACCACTAACGTCATTCCAGAACATCATGCCTGCCATTGATTATTATGAACTGGACGACTAGTTGTTTCAGAAACGTATTGCTACTAGCCAAACAACAGGACCAACTTGGCGCTTCGCAATGCAAACAATATCATGGGAATTGACGCCTATGGGCCTATATCGAAGACCATGTCTATGCACATAATTCCATAACTTTGCTACAATTGAAAAACAGCATTCAATAAGTTATTGGCGAGATATAACGGGGAAAATAGGGCCACCTTCGGCTGGATACCACGATGTGAGGAAATTCATAGTATTGAGTAGACACAGCAGGCAAGGAGGGCCAGAAGCTATCTAGGGAGTGGGAAAAGGTGTTTGAAATGGCATAATAAGTGAAAGAGAAGATAGAGAGAGACGTGAGCTCTTTTCAAACTAAATAAGTTTGAGATAATTTAGACATCTGTTGGGTAAATGTAATGAATAGACACGTAAGTCATGCATCAGACTATCCAAGAACAACCTGAGGATATTAAACAGTCCTTGGACGGGGCATTTTGGGCTCAAAGTACACTTATTCATAATGGGGATCGCATCGAAAATGAATCTTCAGAATATATAGTTAAAGACTAGGATATAAAGGGTCCGCCAAATAACTTTTTTTTGAAAATGCTTTACAAAAAACTACTGAATATTTTCTCAAATTTCTTTTTTTATTTGAAAGTACAGTCCTTCCGGTTAATAATGGAAAATAATTTCATTAAAATGGCTGCCTCGGCTGGCCATGCAGTAGCCTACACCAGAAGATGCCGATTTTGGCAAAAAAATCATCTTTTCAGATGAAGCTCATTTTGATCTTGGCGGGTATGTAAACAAGCAAAATTGTCGCATTTGGGGCACAGAAACCCGCACGCATACATTGAAAAGCCGACGCACCCAAAACGAGTCACTGTTTGGTGCGGATTTTGGTCCAGATGCATAATTGGGCCATTTTTCTTCGAAAATGAGCCGTTACCGTGAGTGGCCGTTACAGTCAATGGCGATCGTTATCGGGCCATGTTGAACGAATTTTTGTACACAAATATTGAAGAGGAGGATATTGGCAATATTTGGTTTCAACATGACGGCGCTACGTGCCACACAGCCGAAGCTGCACTCGATGTTTTGCGCCCTGCTTTTGAAGATCGTATTATCAGCCGCAGAGCTGACGTCGTTTGGCCACCTCGGAGCTGCGATATGAGACCGTTGGACTATTATTTGTGGGGTGCTGTCAAAGATAAGCGTTACGCCGACAAGCCAGAGACAATTGACGCTTTAAAGGACAATATTCGTGAAGCCATTGGTGAAATACAGCTGCACACAATCGATAATGTGCTTAAAAATTTTACCGATCGTGTAGGCTACTGCATGGCCAGCCGAGGCAGCCATTTGAATGAAATTATTTTCCATTATTAACCGAAAGGATTGTACTTTCAAATAAAAAAAGAAATTTTAGAAAATATTCAGTAGTTTTTTTTAAAGCATTTTCAAAAAAAAAAGTTATTTGGCGGACCCTTTATTAATGGATTCTAGAAGGAAACATATGGCTGCATATGATTATGGATATCATAATGGACCTGCTGAGTAAAAAATTGTCACAATTATAAATATATTTGAAGTGACTGAAAGCGTTGGAGATGTGATCAAGCCTGTGTATAATAATTTATCCCCGCGACCGGTTGTTGTCTTATATATTAACGAATATATCAACGAAACGTATAGAATTGTGTTTAAAAAACATCACAAGAAAATCGGAGGCTCCATTGTTGTTATTTAAATGTCAAAACTAGACATAATGCAGAATTCACTGGCCTACAAATAACATTTTCGGCCCCAATTAACCCCAGGTTAATGGAAAAAATAGTGAAAATGTGCCCCTAACCACAGTCTAGAGCATTTGCCTTTGTTTTCAAATTATACTTGATTTCACGTTTCTCTCGTTTATAATGAAAAAGAGCACATTTTTGCAACAAAAACAAGCATATCTCTGACCTTATCGTGTTTACAAGTACACATGAAAACAAAAAACACAACAAAGTAACAGACAGAAGAAAAACTGTTAATTATTATTTACAGTCACTTCCTTTAAACAATGCAATACAAAAACAATACCAAAAAGAAAATACTCGCAAAAAACACTCCTTTTTTGCTACACATACACATACACACACACAACTGATTTTTATCTTCGATTTTGGTTTGTTAGTGGCAAACATTGAAGGATTAAAATTGTTTAATTTTTGTTGTACAAGTGCTGCATAGAGAGAGAAGGGAGAGAGTGGTGTAATTTTCCCAATTGTTTTTGCTCTTTTGGTTTGTTGTGAAACGGGTTTTTTGTTAAGCATTTGATCCTACTCTCTCTCTCTTTGTTTTCTGGTGTTATTGTAGGTGTGTTTGTAGCTGTAGTTGTATTGGAGAGTAAAGTAAAGGGTTTCTATTGCTATTTTAAAAAAACTGGGTATTTTTCATTTTCATTTTCGTTTTTAGTTTTGTTTTGTTTCGCTACGTTTGTGTGCTTTTCTGCTTTATATTGTTACAGGCACAGAGAAATATAGAGAGAGAGAGAGAGAGCTTAGGTGTCAAAACGATTTGCATAATAATAGGACTCTCAAATGGGTTTTTATTATAATTTTTCAAACTGTTTCTTTTGTTTCAGCTTCTGTTTCTTTATTGCCAACCATTTCGTATATGAGATGGCAATGTGTTTAGGTTTGTTGAAGCCCTTTTTGCTGTTGTATTATTACTGTTATTAAATGTTACTTTTTTAACACCATTTTTCTATTGTTGTTGTTGTTTTTTGGTGCTTTTTTTGTTTGTTATTTAAGGTGCTTATTTTCCCATTTGGTTTTTTGTCTTTATGCTTGAATTACTCATTTTCTCATCAAGATTTTCTTAATAGGCTATCGTTTAGCTTTTGTCCTTTTGTTCGTCTCATATTGAATTGTTAATTTTTTGTTGTTGTTGTTGTGTGTTTTACAATTTTGATTCTTTTTTAATTGATATTTAAAGCCGTTTTATGGGCTTAAAAAGAAAATTGTTTTTCGTTTTTGTTTTTATTAAAATAAAGTACTTGGTAAAGGTTCTCGAATGTCATTTCCACTTCACTTGCCATTGTAAAGGATTATTTAGCAAAAATTTAAATTAAAACCTAGAAAATTTGATTAATTATCTGCGCATTCGATGATCCATTCATGTAGGTCTTCAAATAAAATAGAAACCAAATCTATCGATCGAATTCGTTAATAGGAAGTTAAAACGCAAAGGAAAAGCTGGCTATAAAGGCTTGTAATCCATGTACCAGAGGAGCTAGATGCGTACAAAAGACCACCAGCCAATTGCTGAGAAGATAATCGAGACGACAATTAATCATTACCAAAGAAAATAAAGTATAAAGAATGTGTATTTTAACATATTTTGGAATATTTTTCAAAAATATTTCATGACGCGGGGGGAAAGATAGAAGGAAATGGTACAGAAACCATGAGCGTAACAATGCGTTGTTCTCATCGAGCGTTTTTATTGTTTGACCACTTTTTATTTATTTTTCTGGTGTTAAAAACAGACGTCGGCACCAATGTCCCTCAGGGGAAGAACATCTTCGGCTTTTTACACACATAGGACACGAACATCAAGAATGTTCGTTAAAAAGAGCGTAAAAATCTTGTCAGTTTTTAAAGAAGAAGGTTCATGTCGCTTTTTTCAGACTTCAATGATGCACCCAAAGAAATATCACAGTAGTATTCACTAATATCAATGAGAAATGATTTCGATTTTTGGAAGAATACTTGCCAAGTTAAATACGGTGTCTTAGTGTCTTAGGGTTAATAAGTAGACTTGAAATTATTACTAACAATTTTCCTCTAGGTTAACACATACCTATGGTCATGAATTAGTGAGTGAGAGAGAGAAAATAAGTTGAGAGAATTTATTTAATTACAGCCATATAGAAGTGTTAGTAATATACTCTATTTTTATTTTCATTTCATCAACATAATAATTTTTTGTTAAATAAAAATAAAATAAAAAATCGATTTTATTATTAAAAGAACATAAAGCTATCCATCTTTGGCTTAAAACTTAGGCCATGTTTTTAGATAAATAAAAATAAAAAGAATAAAAAAACCATTTTTTATTAAAAGAAAAAGAAACGAGCATTCCAAAGCATTTAAAAAAAATATACTATGGGACAAAATAAAATACGCCCAGCTAATGACATAGAACATTTTTAACACTGAAATTTTTAACTCTGAAATAAAATGATAAAGCATCCGCAGCACATGTATTCTTGTCGCAGTCTGATCGACAACTAAATCAAAAAACACAAGAATACATACACATGTACATACGTACGATGAGAGCAACACATTGTTACGCTCTTTGTTTGTGTTCATTTTCCTGCGGTCTTCCTCCCTCCCATAAAGAAATGATTTTTAGAAATATTTTGGTGAGAGCGGGTCGTAATGTTACGACCCGCCATAAGAAATTTTACTTCTACATGCTGCGTATTCTTTATATCCATATTCTTTGGCACAAGCCACTCTATTGAAAGGCATGCCGATAAAACTGGCATTCTCTCGAATGATTTCTACAGAAGTTGTGAGTTCAAGTAAGAGCAAGAGATTATCGTTCGTCTCTAATGTCAAAACCCGTCTCTTGGTATCAAATTACGTAACAAAAGCCAGCTGATGGTAGATGTTTGATGCTAGAGAAACAGACTTGCAACGCTGATATTACAAACAAAACTTGTTCACTAATTTTCCGTGAACAGTTGACCTGCAGCTGCATTTGGACAAAAAATATTTAAATAATACGAATCAAATGGCATAACTGTGCTGCGTTTAAAAGCTTACTTTAGCATTTATTATTCGAAAAAGGAACATTTTAATAAATTTGATTTAATTTTACTTTCCTTTCAACCATAAGGCTAAGAAGGTAAAAACAAAACCTTTTTCTTAAAAGGGTCACCTTCCATTCCTTGCCCCATTCTTCCATTTTAAGGCTGATAAGGAATGTAATTTAAGTCAATATAAATATGCTTTAAACCTTATAACTGAGGCCTGGAATTTCATAAATTTAAGCTGATTATGTTCTTAAAAAAGGGACACTTTTAACTGAAGATCATTTAAAAACAATTAGTAGCTTTAAAACTTTAATTTTTTATTAACAAAATAATTGCCACTGCTTTAGGACTTTTTTGGTTTATCGCAATAAATTGTTCAGGGGATTTTGGAAGGCTCTTCGATTGACCAAGTACATGGATTTCGTACACACTGAAGCCAACGGTAGACAGAAGGCATTTGGTAAAGATTAGTTGATTCAGTGTTACTGGTTTATCAAAGGCGAAGAAATTCTGAAACATACAGTCCAAAGCGGCTGTTTAAAGCTATGTAGTGGATATCACATAACATCTTCAAAAGCGGAACTATTCCCATGGATATACCAGCAAAAGAGCTGCTGAAGTTATGATATCTTGTGAAGGAAAACTCTGAAGTTCTAAGACCAAATATATGCACACTTAAAAGAAGAGGAGCCCAAGAAGAAAATCAACGAGGAAACCTGTGGATCTACAAAATGATACACAGCTATTGGAAGTTAGAATCATAACCTCATTCACTTCGAATGCGACATCTAATCTAACTAAGATTTCTTACGAATGCCTAAATAAAGACGAAACTCTGAAATACTATATGTTTCAATAGCCAAGATGTGGTGAATACGGAATTCGCGAACAGTCAAATTCTGTTCGTTGACAATGTAATTGAGTTGATGACACTGTCTACTGACAGAGAAGTTGTTCACTGGTTTCCTCTACTTCGTCTTTCTTATAGCTTCTGGTTTATGCTAGCATTCATGGTCCTTTTATTACTCCCCTAACCGGGACATAATGATATTCCTGGCAACTGCAGAGCGGATGAACTGGCCAGAAGGGGCACATCGAACTCTCTGATGAATTCTCTACGTTGGGGATCCCTTTGGGGACCTGCAAACTTATAATTGACAATGCAACCGTAGATCTCGTCAACAGATTGTGGGCAACTTCGGATAAGGGCAGAGCGGCGCAAAAGATCTGGCCGAGGCTGGATAGGAGGCGCACGGCGACTCTACTTAAGCTCCAAAGTAGTAGGCTCAGCACTGTTATTGAGGTTATTACGGGGCACTGCATTATAGGAGCGCATGCGAGGCGTATTGGTTTTAGACATCTCGTGAATGACTTCTGCAGAAGCTATGGAGATGAAGAGGAAGATGAAACTATTCTTCACCTATTGTGCACATGTCCGGCACTTAGTCGGAGGAGAAAGAGGCACCTGGGTGCCTACTACATGGAGGACCTAGATGAACTGTCATGCATGGATATTGGCAGGCTGAGTCGCTTCATCCGAAGCTCCGAATGGTTCATGGAATAGAGGAAATGAGGAACTGTGGTATCACAATGGGCCCTGTGTGACTCCATCGAGGGGACAGCCACTTCTATCTACCTACCCATTACTCCTCTAAGGTTTCTAAGCAAAGAGTGGTTCCGTATTTCCATTAGGAATCAGTTTGGATGAGCCTTTCTACAGTGAATTCATTTTCTTACCTTTCCTTTATAAAGCAGGTTAATTTTTCCCATCTTTAATTTGCCTATTAGTGAGTGCTGTTGCTCCTCAAAGAATAATGAGGACGTGGTATGGGTATCACAATCGAATTAGTATGGATGTCAGCTTTCGCCTGTACGTCAGGAGGGTAATTGTTGAATGCCTTGCTGTCTTCTTTGAAGATACCCCGCTTGCATAATGTTTGCAGGGAATTGTAGGCTTTTGTCTTATTGGAACTTTAAGCTATTTTTGTTACAGCACTAGGATCGAAAGTATTTTCAGCAGTTGTGTATTCAATATGTATACACAAAAGCTTTCGTTGGGTTTACTTCCCTCGTTGCATATATTTTATACACTTTTTCATTGACTAGGCAATGAATTCCAGAACTAAATCGGGCTACTGGATGCGAATGACTAAATAAAGACGAGACTGTGAAATACTATGTGTTTTAGATACTCATCATTGGCAATGTAGTCGAGTTCATGATACTGAAGAAGTTCAGAGAAGAAGTTCACTGGTTTTCTCTACAGAGTCTTCATTATAGTTCCTGGCTTATGTCAACAATCTTAGTCCTCAAATATTCCAAGCAAAGAGCCGTATTTCCATTAGGAATCAGACTGGATTAGCCTTTCTACAGTGAATTCATTTTCTTACCTTTCCTTTATAAAGCGGTTTAATTTTTCCATCTTTACTTTGCTTATTAGAGAGTTCTGTAGTCCACAGATCAGACATCTCCAACAAAACGAAATTTGAATACTTCTTCGGTGGCTTCTTTTCAGCAGATTTCTGGAAAAAACTCTGAGAATAAATAAATTTGATACGAAAAGTTTCTCAAAAATCTGTCATACGGAATCGACTTTAAACTGTAGGTCCGCCACTCATGTATAAAATTAACACACAGAACATAAGTGGTGTGAGAAGCTAGGTTGTAATCCTGACTGAAGGGTTATAATGGCCAACTATGTTGCCCCTCAAAAGAAGAATGAGAATGTGTACTTGTGTATTTGTTTGAAGTAGTATTGGTATTCCTGGAGGGTAACAGTTGAATGTCTTGTTGTCTCCTTTGAAGACACCCGGCTTGCATGAAGTTAGCTGAGAGTTATAGGCTATTGTCTACCAGTATCGAAGCGTTTTCAGGAGTCTTGTGTGCCAGAGGGATAGACAAAAGCTTTCATTGAGTTTACTCCACTTGTTGCATACATTTTATGCACTTTTTCAGCGACTGGGCAACTAATAAAAACGAAATAAAATTTCCAGAACCTAATCACACTACAGCATCTGGCACAGGTCTGACCCATAGATTTAACAGCTGGCCTTAACGTAGCATTTTTTGTTTTCTTTGGAGTAGAAAAAATTATTAAGCGGCTAATTCCTTTAAATATTTCACGCATTTTCAAATTAATAGAACTTTTAACACCAGCAACGAATTAAAGATTTTTTAATTCTAAAATGTAATCCGAAAAGTGCCCTTTCCGACGCCTGTTCCATTCGCCTTCATCGAATAGGATTTGCCAGTTATACGGGCATTAATACCATGAGAAGAAGTTAAAAATTGTGGATGCAATGTTTTTTATTAAAGATTTTTTAAGAATTAAAAAAAAACTACAAAAAAATCACTGCCCCGAGTGAGGCTCGAACTCACGACCTTAAGATTATGAGACTTACGCGCTGCCTACTGCGCCATCGAGGCTGTATATTCGCCCTTGGTCTTCTTATAATGTTATAATTCTCATATGCTTTTTCTACGATTAAACTTAAAAGAAATTCTTTTAAAATTCTTTTTGAAGAGAAACGTATGTATTTAAAAAGCAGAAGTAAATATTTAATTAAAATCTGTGTGAAAATCAAATTTAAGCAAAGATTTCTTTTTTAATTAAAATGTAATTTTTTTCTTCTTCATTTTTCGGAATGTTTTTTTGCTCGTATTTTATGGTATCCAGGCAATATCTGTAGCAATTTTAACATGCCCTCTTACTCATGTTACAACTACATACTCTTGTGCTGACATACATACGTACAACTGAAAACATGCACAGTTCACGAGTTGAAATGTAATGACTTTTCAATATAAATAAGCCACACACACAGACAAACACAAACACAAACACTCTGACACGCAGACACTACAAACTTAAAAGGGGATATCCGTATATTAAACACTACATAACCACTATAACAACAACAACAACAACAACAACAACAACAACAACAACAACAACAACAAGTAACTAGTATTACTACAATTACTACAACAACAAACCCAATATGTAAATACACTCTTCAATAAAATCGTTCGTTTTATTTGCTACTTTCCCAAAAAACCCCACTTAAAATGCCAAAGTCAGTTAAAATACCAATGTGTGTGTACGTACACAGTGGTCCAAAGGTATCTATGCGTTTAAATGTTTTTTTTGGGTCAAAAAAGAACCCCAAAAAATGTTTTTTTTATTCATTCCCCCCTGAGTTTTGACTGTAATTGGAGTCTCTTTAAAAATTCTGCATATTTTTTCTTCCTTTCATTCAGGCAAATGGGTTTGTCTGCTGCATTATAAACATGAGCCCGCTTGTGTTCTTTTTTTGCGAGTGTATTTGTAATCAGACATCTCTATAAAACCTACCAAACCTACATATGTGTCTCTGTATGTGTGTGTTTGCCTTAATATCTTTTAAATGAATTTCCAAAAATAAAATAATAATAAAACCCATCTGTCTGTCTGTCTCTTTGTCTGTTTGTTTGTCTATATGACTTGACTCCAGTTTTTGTATCAGACTCTAGAGAATTTAATTTACACAGCAAAGAGAAGTTCACTTTAAACAATCAATTGTAAACGAGCGTCAATCAATGTCAGAGCTGCAAAGGAGTTATTTCTTTAAAACTCATTTAAAACTCTATGTAAAGGAGTTGTTTAAACTCCAACGATTTTAAAGTGGATCTTTAATGGATGATCCGCATAACCTTTGCTTGAGATGCAAACAGGCCTTGAAAAATATATAAGAATTGTTGTCGATACCCAACAAGATTCAGCTATTCACATCACTCGTGGGATAACCGGAACCCCAACGGGACTCAGCTATCCTTATCCACGAGGGAAGATATCTGGGACTTATAAAGGGTGTTTTTATAGAGGTATAGAACTTTAAGTTGGCATTAGTTTTCAAGATGGCGACCGATTTAACAGCTGTCAAGTGATTTATTCTCAGTTTGGTTTGGCAATTCATCATGAATAGACTCACGCCTGAACAACGCTTGCAAATAGTGCAATTTTATTTCGAAAATAATGGTTCTGTGCGGAAAACGTATCGCGCACTACGTCCATTTTATCGTCGACAAAATCGTCCATCAGAGCAGTTAATTCGATTAACGTTTACTCTTATTGATAACTCGCATCACCAGAGACGCTGTACGGTGCGTACAGAAGAAACTATTGCTGCTGTAGAGCGTAGCATTGAGGAAGACCCGAATGAGTCCATCCGCCCATCGAGCACAGGAATTGGATCTGTGTCCATCCACTTTATGGAAGATTTTGCGGAAGGATCTTGGTTTGCGTGCTTACAAAATCCAACCAGTGCAAGATTTGAAGCCAAACGATCATCAAGTAAGGCGTAGATTCGTCGAATGGGCCCAAAACGAGATTACCGTTGTCCCCGATTTTCATAAGCGAATTTTGTTTAGCGCTGAAGCGCACTTCTGGTTGAATGGCTACGTCAACAAACAAAACTGCCGCATTTGGAGTGAAGGTAATCCTCAAGTGTATGTGGAAACACCGTTACATCCAGAAAACTGACTGTTTGGTGCGCTTTATGGGCTGGTGGAATCATTGGTCCGTACTTTTTCAAAAACAATGGTGGCCAGAATGTTACAGTCAATGGTGATCGGTATAGAGCCATGATTACAAACTTTTTCATTCCTGAATTGAATAACCATGATGTCCAGGAGATGTGGTTTCAACAAGACGGCGCAACATGTCACACAGCTCGTGCCACAATAGATTTATTGAAAGACACGTTTGGTGACCGCCTAATTTCACGTTTTGGACCTGTGAATTGGCCTCCAAGATCTTGTGATTTCACACCGCCAGACTACTTTCTGTGGGGCTATGTAAAGTCATTGGTCTATGCGGTAAAGCCACAAACGCTTGACCATTTGGAAGACAACATTCGCCGTATTATTGCCGATATACGGCCACAAATGTTGAAAAAAGTCATCGAAAATTGGACGTCCAGATTGGACTACATCCGCGCCAGCCGTGGCGGTCATATGCCAGAAATCCTATTTAAAATGTAATGCCACAAGATTATCTTTCGGATAAATAAAATTCATGTCAATCGAATAATCCATCGTTGTTTTATTGCAACTTAAAGTTCTATACCTCTATAAAAAAAACACCCTTTATAACGATTGCATTCTTTTACAATAAGTTTTAACCTTTTCATTGGTTACAGCGTATAATGATTGACCCCTGCGATATAAAACAGAAACATTCTCTGGCACTCACACTCGCTCTTTCTCTCTCTCTGGCTGTCTCTTAAAAAACTCGCAGCACGTAACACACTCTTCAACATTGCATGTGTTCTTCATAATAGTGACACACACTATTTATATTCGTTGTCCTCCATGTACGAATACATCGACGACAGTATTTATATGCAAATGTATGGGTACGCTTGTATGTGCATGTGCATGTGTATGTGTATGTGTGAGTGTTTATAAGCTTACACAGATTGAATTTTAATTGAACTTTCCGGATAATCTCAGCTCATGCTTGATGCACATACAGTTACGATTATTTTTTTTTGTTTTCTTTTTTCTTTTGCTCCTCTCTTAATACACCTCACCTCTCCTCTCCTATTCTCGTTTTTTATATTAATTTTTATATGACATCAAGGGCAGCAAAGCAAATGCAAAAAAAACTGCATAAACTATTCAGACTCTTGCCATGGCAGAATACAAAACACAGCCATTTGCTCGTTTATTCATTTGTATATTAAAAGGATTTGCTGTTCACGTACATATGTGTATGTATATGTATGTGTATGTGTATATGTATGTCTGTATGTATTAAGGTAGAGTCTAAAGTGATATAGACATCATCAGCTTTTAAACTCAGAAATAATGATGAAGTGGCATGAGTAGTCGTACTGCCTGTATGATGTGCCTGGACATCAGATTTCTTTTATTCTTGTTTTCCAATCTTTTTTTTTTTGTTTTTTGCTCTTTCCTTTCCTCCGTATGTTTTTGTTGTTGGTGTTTTCTGATCTCATATGACTTTTTCTGTTTTCATCTACTTATTGCAAATACCCTGGCAACCGTTTTGCCTGTTACTTGTTTGTCGTTTTAGCCGCTAAGAGACAGAGGGCAAGAGAGAGAGAGAGAGAGGGAGAGGGAGAGGGTAACAGAGTAGAATTTGTGTGATTTTATCAAGAGTTTTATATCAAGATTTTATTTTTTTTGCTTGTGCTGAATGGAGACAAGATTTTTGTTGCAGATATAACGGGACCAACTAAGCTCCTGAGCACCATTAAGGAATTCTTAAATGATTTCTTATTTAATTAACCTCGATTGTGGCTTTCGAATATCATAAAAGTATACAGTAATCCTTCGATTGACGTTGCCTCGATTAACGTTGTTTCGATTTACGTCGTCAAATTTTTTGTTCCCTCTAACTTCTATTTGCGTCGTCATTCGATTTACGTCGCCCTTTTTTTGGAACCAACTGCAACGTAAATCGAGGGATTACTGTATGTTAATAGCAGAGACCTGAACCCACCTATCCATTTTGGTTTTATAACGAAAATACCGCAGAGATTCCATTACGGCAATGGTTTACACCTTCTAGACAACGTCTAAGTATTAACTGATGGATCCACATGCATACATACATACATAATTGGTTATTACAACACTTCAGTCAGGATTACGCCCTAGCTTCTTACACCACTTACATTGGGTGTGTTAATTTTATACATGAGTGGCGGGACCTACAGTTTAAAGTCGATTCCGAACGACAGATTTTTGAAAAACTTTTCATGACAATTTTATTTTATTCACAGAGTTTTTGCCAGAAATCTGCTGAGAGAAAGTCGCCGAGGAAATATTTTTTCATATTTCGTTCAGTTAGAGATGATTGACCTGGCATTTGAACCGTGGCCTTAGTATGGATCCACACCATGCAATAATGGTCAAGTCTTTTGGAATTACCTCGGCCCTAAATTGTCAGCTGAACCGCTCGATTACTGTAGTATTATAAAGCAACAGAGTATATCGCACATCAGAGTAGTTCTGACGTTAAAATGATTATCCAGATCCCTAAGGATGTTGCCTAAAATTTTTCTAAGAACATCAGCTGCTTCTGGAGGAATTAACAAAGACATTCGACAATCACTCTCATGCAGCTTCCTATACATGGAGACATTAACAACAAATTAGGGCAATGCCCCTGTGTAGAGGGAATCTTACAGAAGCATGGAAAGATGGAATGGGATGGAATGCAATCCCCTTTGTATAGAGGCAGAACAACAATTGCATTCTAGCTGACGCGAGTCTATTTTGGGACCCTCATTAGTACACGTTCGGAGGGAGAGTATATCTCTCAATGATGTCTGGAATTAAAACTTATGTGAATCGCATTCCCCGCTATTAGAGACTCCTTTCGTAAACCAATTTAGGAAATAAGTTGTCTGTTCTCGAAATTAATTCCATTGAAAAGGGTATAGTTCCTGAAATATTCAGCTGCAAAGACATTGTAATACGTTTTGGGCTTGAAGAAATTCAAAGATGATGTTATGCTTGTGAAATAAGGAATGAGCAGGAAGGAGGAGGAAGGTTTTGCTTTAAGTTTAGGCTGAGGACATATTGTGTTTGTTGTTAAAGGAATTTAAAGTTAAGAGGCTACATTGTACTGAACTTATCACAATTGTCGTCCACATTATTAATTCCAAGAATAAAAAATTCCCCAATTTTAGAAGACTGTGGACTTGTCTCTCTTTGGAATAGGATAACAGGGACGGACAGCTTTGTTATATCGAAACTAAGTGCAGCACATTTAATGGCTCGTTTTGATAAGACATGAAGTGACAAGTTCCCATTTATTCATCCTGCCAATCAGCATCATGGATTCGAGTTTAACTAAAAATTGCTTAAAAACATGCTGAAAACCAGCATGAAAGTTTGATGCATTTAGTGGTCGATCCGATACGTAGTAATGGCAGCTCTGTTTTTTTTCACGCCGAGGAGGGGTAAATGTACATAACCCCACCATAGAGGAAGTCGTCACATCCTCCGTGTGTGGGGCCCTCACCCACTAAATTCCCCCTCGTCTCATGGACTTGTTGTGCCCACTCCGGAACTACGGTGGTATTACTTCGGAGTGGAGTCCCTTTGGCTCTTTGGCCCCTGCATGTTCATATCCGCGTCCGGATTGCGTGTCGAAAGTTGAAGAGACATCTAAGTGTCTCCACTATTCCTTTCCTCCAGTTCCCTGCTTCGAATTTCGCTTGACACGTGTGCCAGTTTCATCTATTCCGGCGTGCCCACATGTTCCGCAGCCTCAAGATCCCTCTTCTTCAGTTTTAGAATCCTCTCCACGTAATTCGCCACTGAGGTCCAGTTTTCCCTACTCGCGGTCATAACCCCGACAATGTTACCGGGCGTGATCGTCCCAACTATTATGTCAGTGCAGAGCGATAGCTCTGCCAGCGTGCACACTCGAGAACGGTGTGCTCTGCGTCATCAATTATCTCCCCTTCCTCGTAAAGACAGTAAGGTGAGGCGGTCTTTCCCATTCTGTGCAGATATTTCCTAAAATATCCGTGACCCGATAACATCTGCGTAACGTAGTAATTCACCTCTCCAAATTTCCGACCAATCCATGGCCTTATGTCTGGAATAAGTCTCGCCGTCCATCTTCCTCTATCTTCCTCGTTCCATCGTTGTTGCCATTTTGAAGTGGTGCTTTCCCTGAAATGAGCGGTTATGTGACTTCCAGCCGATTTCGCCTCTGTTAGGCTGACGCGAAAGAGTAAGACAAATGCCAGTAGTCTGCATAGTGCCAGAGAAGGGCATTGACAAATAAGATGGATTTCCTTAACCGATCTACAAACTCTGTAGAACTCATTTGCATTAAAGGAAGTCCGTCTTCATGCTAACGCATAAACGCATTTGGAGTCCTCAAAGTCGCCGTAGTCTAATAGGTAGTGTGTTGGCTTATTAGATGCAATCCTATGGTTCAAAACCCAGCTAAGACATCACGAGCGAAACAAAATATTTGCAGGAAAGGAAAGGCTGTCTTCATGCTTATCCAGTACGCTATGGCACGTGCAAATCTTTTGTCTTTAAGTGTCTATATTTGGAGTCCTCAAAGTCGTCGTAGTCTAATAGGTAATGTGTTGGCTTATTAGATGCCAGCCTATGATTCACAACCCAGCTAAGATATCACGAGCGAAACAAAATATTTGCAGGAAAGGAAAGGCTGTCTTCATGCTTTTCCATTACGCTGTGGCACGTATAAATCGTTTCTCTTTAAGTGTCCATATTTGGAGTTCTCAAATTCGCCAAAGTCTTATATGTAGAGTGTTGGCTTATTAGATGCCAGCCTATGGTTCAAAACCCAGCTAAGACATCACGAACGAAATGAAATATGAAAAAATATTTCTTCGGCAATTTCTTCCCAGCAGTATTCTGGCGTAAGCGCTGAAAACTTTCACAAAAATCTGTCGTTCAAAGTCGACCTTAAACTATATGTTTCGCGCCACTCAGGGGTAAAATTAACACATACAACATAAGTGATGTGAGAAGTTACGTCATAATCCCGACTAATTACGTAAGTAAGTGAGTAATTAAACAATGAAAGCTTATTGACAACTGAACCTGTCGTTCGAAGTCGACTTTAAAGTGTAGGTCCAGGCACTCGTTGATACAAATTGAAACACACAATATGGGTGGTGTGCGAAGCTAGGTTGTTATCCTGGCTAAATTGATGTAAAGGCCAATTAAGTAAATCTTTGTGATCCTCGCCTTGAAAAGGAAGTAATTAATTCGATGTAAATATTCTACAATTAAAATGGAGGCTGTTACTCATACATAACATATTTGGTCATTACAATCCTTCAGTCAGGATTACAATCTAGCTTCTCACACCACTTATGTTGTGTGCGTTAATTTCATACTAACAGTTTAAAGTCGACTTCGAACAAAAGATTTTTTGTGAAACTTTTTCATGGCAATTTTTTTATTTTATTCTCAGAGTCGCCGAAGAAATGTTTTTCATATTTTCGTTTGAACCACGGCCTTACGTCTAATAAGTCAACACACTACCTGCTAGACTACGGCGACGTCAAAGAGCCTGTTATTCGCTTAAAAAATATTAAAATTCCTTTCAGTTGGTCATTTCAAGGATTTTATTTAAATATTTGCTGAAAAATAAAACAACCACACATGCAATATATATTATGGTACAATGTAATAGTAGATGTATGTATGTATGTATGTGTGTGTGTATAATTGTAAAGTTTTTTAACAATTTTCAGAACGTTTAAATTTTTGCCACAAGTAACATTTCAACATGCACACACACCAAACACACACACACATAGACACGATTGTATTTACTCATATGTACATATACAATTTATCCTCTTTAGTATTTCCACTTAAATCCTCAATCTCATTTTATACTCTCCCTTACTCTCTCTCTCTCTCTCTCTCTGTTGGCTATCGCCTAGACTTTTGTCCACATTTATTTGTGGAACCTTGCTTGTTCTTCTTCGTTTTCTTTTTTCATTCTTCTTTCATTTTCAATACGATTTGATTTAATTTTATGCTGCTACCACTGTGTGTGTGTGTGTGTGTATGTGTAGAGAGCAAAGAGAGTAAAGAGAGAGAGAGAGTGCTGTAGCAAAGGCATGTTTAAGTCAGTGTATGTGCTTTGCAGCAACTGTCGGATTTACTTTTTAAAATGTAATTTGCATATGTCGCATATGCAAGTTAAGCTTTCCAATGATGGTCATACAAATATAACCTGATTCTTTTCGTCTCTTCTTCTCCGTCTTCTTCTTCATTTTGCTCTTCTTCTCTCTCTCTCTTGCTGTCACTTAGTTTTTTTCCTGTGTAAGGGCTATTATTGCTGTTGTGTTCGTGGCAATTTATACTCTTGTCCTCCCTGGTTTTTGCTATAGTTCTGTGCTGTTCTGTTCTGTTCTGTTATAACGGAAGCGGATACGTAAAACAGCTTTGTTCTGCATACACACACAAACACACATACATACACATATGAATTTATATTTTATTTTATAAAATAAAATATAAAATATTGAGAAGAACCAGGAAATAAAGAAAAAAAATGGACTTTATGAGACCCAATACATGCACGTAAAAACCATATGGACAGGTGTTTATTGAGTTGCATATTTATTTCCCTGTGTACGACGAATGTATGTGTATGTATATATGTATGTAACGGGTGATGTTTTTAGCAATTATCTTTTTGGCAACACTGGTTTAAACAGCTCATGCACGTTTCGTATTTTGTTTCACTGTCAAACAGCTACAGTTTGGTCCATAATTTAACCATGAATCGTCTTACAAACGAACAACGCTTGCAATCATTGCGTGCTCTGTTAAGAAAGTTCATTGCGCGTTTTTTCCATTTTATGGTCAGTTTAATCGACCCACTGAAGCGGCTATGCGGGCTATTGTGACTAAATTTCACACCAAATTTACATTGTTGGACATTAAACCACCAACACGCTTACGTAGAGTAGGAACTGAAGAAAATATCGCAGCTGTATCAGCCGGCCAGTGTTAATGATGACCATCAATTATCGATTCGTCGCCGTGCGCAGCAATTGGGCCTCTGTTACTCAACAACGTGGAAAATTTTGCGGAAGGATTTAGGTGTGAAGCCTTTCAAAATACAGCTGGTGCAAGAATTGAAGCCGAACGGCCTACCGCAACGCAGAATTTTTGGTGAATGGCCTCTTGGAAAGTTGGCCGAAGATCCACTTCTTTATGGAAAAATTGTGTTCAGCGACGAAGCTCATTTTTGGCTCAATGAATACGTAAATAAGCAGAATTGTCGATTTTGGAGTGAAGATCAGCCAGAAGCATTGCAAAAGCTACCAATGCATCCAGAAAAGTCACAGTTTGGTGCGGTTTATGGGCTGGTGGCATCATTGGACCGGACTTCTTTAAAGATGCTGCGAATCGTAATGTAACTGTGAATGGTGTGCGCTACCGTGAGATGATATCCAACTTTTTTTATGCCAAAAATGCAAGAGCTTGACTTGCATGACATGTGATTTCAACAAGACGGTGCCACATGCCACTCAGCACGCGTAACAATGGACTTATTGAGAGGCGAGTTCGGTGAACATTTTATTTCACGTTCGGGACCGGTCAATTGGCCTCCTAGATCGTGTGATTTAACGCCTTAAGACTATTTCTTGTGGGGCTATGTTAAAGCTCATCTCTATACAGAGAAGCCCGCTTCAATTGAGGCATTGGAAGACAACATTGAAGCATTTATTTGTGAGATACCGGCCGAAATGTTGGAAAGAGTATGGCAAAATTGGACTAAGTGGATGGACCATTTGAGGCGCAGTCACGGTCATCATTTGCATGGAAATAATATTCAAACATTAAATTACATGGACCGTACTAACGATTCAAATAAAGATTTCATGCATTTTTCTGAATTTTATGTGTTTTTCTTTTTGAAAAATGTTCCTATGGCTCTTAAAAAATCACCCATTATGTATACGTATGCAGTTGTATGTGTGTTGATTTTTAATAGAAACCAATAAAAGAGAGAGAAAAAAGAACGTAGTTCAACCAGCATCAATATATTCTACTACATTTGTATGTGTATGCGTGTTTATAAAAGTGATTTGGAAAATCACTCACGTTTTTCTATGTTCTTTTTTTTGCTTTTTATTGTTGTTGCAAAAAAAAAAAAGAAAAACAGAAAAAAAGGATTCTAAAACCTGGTGTGATTTTCAATCGAGTTTATAAACAGTGGTTAGGGTGATGGTATGATGGTGATGGTAGTGGTGGTGGTGGCATCAATGTTTAATTAATTGAAATATTTATTGGTTTTAAATTAGATATAACGAATGCATTTAATGTTTAACTTGATTGTTTCATACATGGTTTTAAAGGTCAAAGTGTGAAATTCTATATGCCGTAGATAAAGGAGAAAAAAGAAAAAAAATTTGGTATAAAAAATTTTCTAAGCAAATTTCCACAATTAAGGTCGCATATAAGCACATGATGGCTGCCTTCCAAAATGTATCAATACAATGTTTGTATGCAGTTCTACTACTGTATATAAACAATGTAGATATGTAAAGTAACCAAACAATGCATCAACTATAAATCAGATGCCTGATTGTTTTTTGACTGCGTTAAAATACACATTGACGACATTTTGAAATAGAATACATTGTATATATTTTGTACAGCGGCATTATGAAACACGATACTTAGTTCAAATACAAAGCAACTAACATTTTGGAAGGCAGCCGATTTAGTGAAAGTTAAACAGTGTACCTTTAAAAATAATTTCTTTTTCTTTTGAGGCTCCCAAGCTGGTTTAATATAAGTCCAATAAGGTATTGTATAGGCCCACATCACCCAAAATACAACACTACTTCAAACTCATCGTGGCTCAAAAGAGGTTTCCGTTCCTCTATACCTTCCTTTTCATTTTCGTGTAGACACTTCCAAACTCCTTTTCCCAAGTCAACTAAAGGTTTTGTATCCTTCAGTGCTGGGAAAACTCCGTTCCTGACAATATATGCCTGTTTTTTGGCCTGATTTCATGATGTGAATACCTGTAAAGAGTACAGTCAGAGTACTGTCCATTCCTGACAATCTAATTTGTCTGCTTGTTGACCTGAATTTATAACATGAAGTCCTATAAAGAGAAGTGTTGCTTAAACTACTAAGGCAGAGCGGAACCACGGGTGTCGTAAGTACCACATACTTTGTCTCTGACTAGCTATGACCAGAAGTCGCCATAGTCCAGTAGGTAGTGTGTTGGCTTATTAGACGCAAAAGCCTGGGTTCGAGCCCCAGGCCAGGCATCAAAGACAAAATACAAAAAGTATTTTTTCGGCGACTTCCTCTCAGTAGATTTCTGGTAAAAACCCTGGGTGTTAAAACAAAATTGCCATGAAAAGTTTCTCAAAAATTTGTCGTTCGGAGTCGACTTTAAACTGTAGGTCCCACCACTCATGCATAAAAATTAACATACACAACATACATAAGTGGTGTGAGAAACTAGGTCGTTGTACAATGGGTCAATTCGACCTCCGGGTACTGTACTTGTCTTAATTGACAAGTACACGTCCTCTAACCTAACCTAACCTAGCTATGACAAGGTCTCTTTGGTAGCTATGTGGTGGATTAGAGAATTAGAAATTTTAAACAAAATACTTATACACCCGGAAGTCGCCGTAGTCCAGTAGGCAGTGTGTCGTCTTATTAGACGTAAGGAGGCCACGGTTCAAGCCCCAGGTCAGACATCAAAACGAAAACGCAAAAAGTATTTCTTCGGCGACTTCTTCTCAGCAGATTTCTGGCAAAAACTCTGAGAGTAAATAAAAATTGCCATGAAAAGTTTCCCAAAAATCTGTCGTTCGGAGTCGACTTTAAACTGTAGGTCCCGCCACTCATGTATAAAATTAACGCACACAACACAAGTGGTATGAGAAACTAGGTCGTAAGCCTGACTGAAGGGTTATAATGATCAATTATGTATGTATGTATGTATGTATGTATGTATGTATGTATGTATGTATGTATGTATGCATAGGCCCACAAAACCATAGGAATTGTTGGAAATCCTTATGTTCGAGAAACAATTTTGCCCCAAAATGAATAGCAAGCTTCTCTTTATAGATCCATAAGTAGTGAAGATTTTGAGCAGAAGAACTTTATATTCTTATATGATTAAAGGAATCTGAGCTTGAAAATGGGTTCTCAAAATTCTAAACGCACTCTGACTGGTTTTTTAGAGAAGCGTTGAAATCACGTTGATCTCCACATTATAAATGTTTATGAAGGCTGTTCTTATTTGGGTTCCTTTAGAAATTCGAAGGAATGTTTGATCAGGTTTGCAACTTGAACATATTGTTACGCAAATCGAAATGACCTAATATCGTTTAACAACAAAAACGATAAACAAAAGCTAACACTAAGAATACAATGAACGTGTTGATTATCTAAAGCTGCACACACACATATGTACGACGAACCTGGTTGCGCCTGGTACCAACAACAACATGTATGTGACAAAAAAGGGTTGGACAACATAAGCAAAGTACACAAACAACAATGTATTAGCAATAGAGCTCTCGAGAAGGCGAGATCACGAAACTTTCACTTCAAGAATGTTCGTTAGACTGGTTGTGTCGGACTATAAAAGGGCTGGACAAAACAGGCAGCAGTCAGTGATCATTCAGTCAGTCTTGTGTGAAGAAGCGTTGCGGTTTATAAGTGGTACAAGTGGTATTGCTTGCATAAAGGTTGTAAGCAGAGAAAATCTAACGAACAGTTGTTAGTATTAACGCGGTTAACAGAAGTGTGAAATAGCATAGTGTACAAGCAAATTGTTGTTGTATCGTTAAGTTGTATACGGTGGCACACAAAAGTAGTGTAAAGAATAAAGAGAGTTTAACTGAAATTAAACACATATTTGTTTTTACTTGGTTTGCAATTAACGAACTCATATTTAAACGTTTTAAAAAGATAAAAACGTAGCAATATTAACAATTGAATTGTCTTACATTTAGAAATGCTCAAAGCCGCCAAATCATAGTTATAGTACAGGTGAGTTACCTCTTGCCTTGGTTAACGTATATCTACCTTAAGTTTGGAGAACGACACACAAGTCATGCGATCAATGTCCATCTTACCTAGCTCATGAACAATCTGGTGTCCTCCTTTGGCTATTCAGTCAGCCAGCCTTATGTTTCCACTAAGTACTGATCCTAATCAAGGTGTTTATAGCGTAAATATTATCCTAGGTTCTACGGTTGCTTTGCTTCACTATTTGCCCGGTAATATCCTCGCCTGATATTCATTTATACATCACCGCCTAGGGTGATTTGACAAAAGTACCGAGAAATTTTGTCTTTTTTCAACAGACCTTGAAAGACCCCATGAATTGTACACAAGCCTGGCTTTTTTCTTATTTACATTGATGCACAATTGCTCATCAATTCTGAACATATTTGCAAGCTGTTCAGTTTGTAATGCAGGTGGCTTGGATTCGTTGGCAGCAACGCAATATCAGAGAGTGTTCTGTAGAAGATAGTTGCCACTCTCTAATGAGCAAGGAACCACAAATATAAATGGAGACACAATACACCCTTGTCCGACTTCCTTTAGGGTATCTGTAGGGTCAGAAATAGCTTTCTTGCAATAATCTAAACTTGGAATCCTACATATTGGCCCTGTAAGTGGCTGATGCAGTATTATAAGAATGGCGCTAGAGTGGAATCGCCAGAGCTCAACAAACCGTGGTAGACCAAAAAATACCTGGAGACGCACGGTCCTGCAAGAACTAAGGCTTAATGACCTGACATGGGAAGGCACAAAAACAATGGCGGAAAATCGTGTCAGATGGAGATGCTTTGTGGAAGCCACCTAGCAGCAACTCGTTTCCGTTTGCCGTTCGCATCTTGAGTTTAAATCAAATGTCCGCAAACACTACTCCCTCTTTCCACCTTCTTATAATCTATTTTCCTAAACCTGTACAATGCACTGCATGAGTAGGGGCCATCCCCTGAGTGCTGGTATTAAAAAAAAAAAAAAAATAAAAAATAAAAAAAAAAATAAAAAAAATTCTCCCTAGAGAGGTAATGGAAAAAAAGTGGCTGATGATAAAAAATAGAAATCGCAATCCCTTTCATTAATATAATATTTTCTTATGTTATTTATTAATTATGCTTCTTTTTTAGTAAAGTGCTGCATACTTTGAGGTTAGTCTTGTTAAAACAATTTCTAATGAAAATTTTCAATATTTGCTGCATACTTTTAGGCAGTTTTTAAAGCAATAAAGGGAAATACTTTAAAAAAATTTCTATGAAGTTTATTAAATTCATTTTGTTAACTTTAAAAATATTCAGATTAATATCCTGCGGCAATGTTTCAACTTTAAGTCTGTTACGAAATATATTTGAAGATATAAAGTGTTATAATCTGTTAAATAAAAGAGTGTGAGAGAGTGAGGCGGCTGGAAGGGAAGAAAAAAGAAATATATTTACTCTAAAACATTAGATTAAAATGTTATTTCCTTTTCCTTTTATACACATACACATACACATTGAAACATTGTGAACGTAGCCATGGTTTTACTCCATCACTCCACTCTACTTGCTTGGCTTACGATGACGATGACGCCATTTCCATTATACTAATGTTGCTTAAAGGTAAATTCTATAAATCTGCTTCTCTTATGGCATTTCTTTCTCCTTCTCTTCTTTCTCCTTCTTATTTATAATGTTTTTGCTCTTGTTATTGTTTGTGTTTTTGCTTTTTCTGTTTCTTAATGATTGTGGGATTTTCTTACAATTCTTGGCTGCAGTAGTCATGATTTCTTAGGATTTTTTTCTTTCTTTTTATTTTATAGAGAGAGAGTTTTAGAGAGACATTTTAATAACTTTTATTTGTGGCTGGCAAAGAGAGAGAAAGAGAAAGAAGATTAAAAATCTATTATTATTATTATTGTTTTTGTTGTTGTTGTTGTTGTTTGTGAAACTACAAAATGATTATTGTTGCTGATGTTGTATTGTGGCTGATTGTTGATGTTGTTCTTGATTTCCTTGTGGTTGCCTTTTAAAACCAAACGACCACCAAACATCATTCCTTGAAAATGATACGTTCTTACCACATTTAATGTTTTCAATTCCACTTCAACTTAACTGTACACGAAGTTGTTGCCTAAAAAATAGAAAAAAAAAATACTCCTGATTGCTAAGAAACAGAAATAGAGTAAGTAGTGATGGCTGGCAGGTAACGTAGTAATATTTTGTTTTTATTTTTTCCTTTTTTGCCTCCAGTACATAGTTTGTAAACAATTTGTATTTCCGTCTCAGGTTTCCTGTTTTTCCCATCACTACCACCCCCCCCCCCCCCCCCCAAAACCCTTTGTTTATACTCTAATATTTTTTTTCGTGTGCAATTTCTTGACAAGTATGCTTTGCAAAAAAAAAAACCAAGAAAGTTTTGTAAGAAAAACGAAAATAACTACAAGATTTTTGTTTGAGTTTTTGAAGGATTATGAAACTTAAGTAATTACATCACAATTCTGGCTATGCAGAAAAGTATGCTTTAACATTTGTAGTTTTTTTCTTTCTTTCTTTACTTCATTTTTTATTTCATTTTCCGTAAATAATATGGAAAACAAGATTTTTTTTCTTTATTTATTAATCATAAAATATGCCAACGAGTTTTGGTTATTATGCAATGCAATACAAAATATTATAATTCAAGAAAAGTTATGATTAGACTTAAAAAAAATTGTATTTTAAATAACATTTGTAGTATACTTAAGGGAGCCAAACATATAACTTCTTCTGGGCAAATTAAGTTATATTTTTAGGCGGTTTTGTAAGAAAATAAAATGAAATTTCTAGATAAAAATACTCCAGGAACAAAACAAATAATATTTAAATTAGAAACTTAAGTTACATATTTAGGTGGTCTTATAATGAAAGTCAAGATGAAAATACTTAAAAACGAAATAAATTGTTTAAAAAAATATTGAAATAAAATAAAGGGTGTTTTTTTTATAGAGGTATAGAACTTTAAGTTGCAATAAAACAACAATGGATTATTCGATTGATATGAATTTTATTTATCCGAAAGATAATCTTGTGGCATTACATTTTAAATATGATTTCTGGCATATGACCGCCACGGCTGGCGCGGATGTAGTCCAATCTGGACGTCCAATATTCGATGACTTTGTTCCAACATTTGTGGCCGTATATCGGCAATAATACGGCGAATGTTGTCTTCCAAATGGTCAAGCGTTTGTGGCTTTACCGCATAGACCAATGACTTTACATAGCCCCACAGAAAGTAGTCTAGCGGTGTTAAATCACAAGATCTTGGAGGCCAATTCACAGGTCCAAAACGTGAAATTAGGCGGTCACTAAACGTGTCTTTCAATAAATCTATTGTGGCACGAGCTGTGTGACATGTTGCGCCGTCTTGTTGAAACCTCATCTCCTGGACATCATGGTTATTCAATTCAGGAATGAAAAAGTTAGTAATCATGGCTCTATACCGATAACCATTGACTGTAACGTTCTGGCCACCATCGTTTTTGAAAAAGTACGGACCAATGATTCCACCAGCCCATAAAGCGCACCAAACAGTCAGTTTTTCTGGATGTAACGGTGTTTCCACATACACTTGAGGATTACCTTCACACCAAATGCGGCAGTTTTGTTTGTTGACGTAGCCATTCAACCAGAAGTGCGCTTCATCGCTAAACAAAATTCGCTTATGAAAATCGGGAACAACGGTAATCTCGTTTTGGGCCCATTCGACGAATCTACGCCTTACTTGATGATCGTTTGGCTTCAAATCTTGCACGAGTTGGATTTTGTAACCACGCAAACCAAGATCCTTACGCAAAATCTTCCATAAAGTGGATGGACACAGATCCAATTCCTGTGATCATTCGGGTCTTCCTCAATGCTACGCTCTACAGCAGCAATAGCTTCTTCTGTACGCACCTTACAGCGTCTCTGGGGATGCGAGTTATCAATAAGAGTAAACGTGGTGCGAAAACGTTCCACGGTTAATCGAATTAACTGCTCTGATGGACGATTTTGTCGACGATAAAATGGACGTAGTGCGCGATACGTTTTCCGCACAGAACCATTATTTTCGAAATAAAATTGCACTATTTGCAAGCGTTGTTCAGGCGTGAGTCTATTCATGATGAATTGCCAAACCAAACTGAGAATAAATCACTTGACAGCTGTTAAATCGGTCGCCATGTTGAAAAGTAATGCCAACTTAAAGTTCTATACCTCTATAAAAAACACAATTTACCTTAAAGAAAGTATGTATTTAGGCTGAAATTAAAGTATACATTTAGGCTGATTAAATAATAAAAATGAAAGCAGGTTTTTACCTGCAAGGGTACTACAAGCATCCAATCGATTGCCTTGACAAACTTTAGAATGCTGTTCAGTGTAAACTCTTTGCGTAGTTCTTGATAAGCATTCACATGTAATCTTCTACAACGCATAATACCACGCATGTTCCAAATAATTGTTCTGCTGCAATTGATTGTTTTGACAAACTTTAGAATGCTGTTCTGTATAAGCAGGGATAACTCTCTGCCTAGTTCTTGATAAGCATTCAGATGCAATCTTCTAAAACGCATAGTACCACGCATGTTTCAAATAATTGTTCTGGTGCATCGTTTTCCTCATCATAGAATATCCACATTGAAGTTCAAGCGATCCCTAAGCGAAACAATTGTAACTTGAGACTGCTACACTCGGCTGATTACCAAGTTCAGGCAATTTCGAGGTAGTCTAATGCATAACTGAAGCCTCTTTCTATTGTAGTTACCCAATAAAACCTATGGTTGCCTGAAGCCCACTTGGCTTGCAAAATGTGGACTCTTGGCATCTTATCTTTAGTACAGTATATCCTTTCAGGCTTTCCATTCCACTCCATAGAAAGGTCGTGATTCTATCAGCGATGTGGAATCAGGCCTCATCGAAATCATCCCTTAACCTGGGATTCAGAAAAGGGCGAACTGTAAACCAAGTGTATAAATGGTCATGCATAAGCCATATATTGAGAAGACCATCGCACGATTGAAACCCCCAGAGCAATCGAAGTTCTGACAGGCATCTTATGCATAAATTCTTAAGTTTTCTCCTTCCTATAAATTTCACCAAAAAAATGTTTCATAGCCCCTACTAATTATCAATCAAATGTCGTATTACAGTCTTCTTTAATTTATTTTAACTATAATGGAAATAAAATTTAAAACTTTAATTTCACTTCTTTGCAGTTTAAGCCAATTAAATTAAGCCTCAATTCTCATGCCATTAAACGTCACAGCTTAACATTAAAAAAAAACAACACAAAGAACCACAAAAAGTTTTCCCTTTTACCTAGAAAAACAACAAAAAAAGAAAGAAAATTTTTAACAATAGCCAAAAACAACAACAAAAACAATAAGAAAATACAGCAACACCTTAATAATAAACGTGGAATGTTAAACAAAATGTTGATGTACATATTTACAAAAACATACATACAACAATGGAGTTTATACCACCTAAAAGTATGCTACACAATATGTACTAGTGAAACCAGCAACAAGAGCGTAAGTAAAGTCATGTAACGTGTAATGCTTAAAGCAACAAATGTAATAAGAACAACAACTACAACAAAGGAAAAAAAAACTAAAAACCAATTAGTTTTACCAGTAGAACAAAAACAAAAACAATAACGCCCTCAAAATAACTGCAACCGCTAACACAGTAACCACAAAATAACAAAAACAACTACAATACACACACACATACACTTACAAATACATGACAAGTACTGAGCCAAACCGTTAACAAAGTTTTATTTACATGGTTATCCCTGCTTTATCCCTGTCTCTCTCTATAGCACAATAATTTAACAAAATTAAAGCATACTTTTAGTATTACCAACCATAATTTTAAATTGTTTTATTAAAGCATATGGTTAGGCGTTGCAAAAATGAAATTTTCTTCAACCTTAAGGCACAAAATCCTTTCTTCCTTTCTTTCTGTATAAGATTATTGCCACTTTTGGTTAAAAAAAAACATGAACGGAAATTTTTTTAAACAAAAACTCCTTTATCTATAATACTTTAGCCTTAAGGTATGCCTTTGTTTAATGGCATAAATGTTAAAATGTGTTGTATTCGTTTACAAAAATTTTCTGTCTTACATTTATTCAAACTTAAATGAAATTTCCGGGTTGAAAAGTGGTGCCTACTTTAAGGCTGTTTTCCAATGAAAATATGTTCAATAAGACTTTCTAAAAATATTTTAAATTTTAAGTTTAATCTAAAGCCTAACAATAGGCAACATTTTCTTATAAACTATAGACTTAAACACCAAGTAATACAATACTCTGCCAAAAGCCTAAAAACTAGCTACACTTTCTTCAAAACTTAAGACTTTAAATAACAAGTATTATACACGCACACCAAATGAAATTTATTTTTGGTAACTCCTATTAATTTTTATTTACTCTTTTAAGGCTGTGGTGTAAAGCATTGTTTCTAGCTCTTCAAACTTATTTACGCCTAAAAACATGCCATGGAAAAAATTTGTTTGTTTGTTTGCTTTGTTAGGTAGTAATATGCATGAGTATTTTAGGGTTGTCATAGTCATTTAAGTTATTTAATAGCAACGCTGTTTAATAGTGTTTTGTGTTTAACGCAGGAAAGTATGCTTTATTTTTGTTGTAGGCAAATATTAAGACTGTTGTAGTTAAAGTTTTGTTTTTAACAACAAATATTTACTTGTTTAGGCTGGTAGTGTAACACAAGTAAAATAAATAAATTTAATACGCCTTAAGGTAGGCTTTAGGCGTGATTTTTGGAAATTGAATGGAAAGAAATATTTAAAAATAAATCCAAAATTTTAATTTCTTTTTAAATAAAAAGAAAGGAAGTTAGATGAGATAAGACTAAAAAATCCAATATTTTTAAAATGAAGTTAAATAGCCTTTAAGTAAACTCTAGAAATACAGCTCCTTAGGCTATGCTATAAAATATTGTGTTTAGAATTTCAACGAAGTTTTTTGTTGTGCAATGTCTTGAACTTCTGAGGCATCTTATCGTGTTTGAATCGAACATATATACACAACGTAAGGTATAGATTGCTAATGCTTTCTCTATGCCTTCTCTGATTTAATTTAAATTTCTAAATATATTCTAAACTTTCACTTCCTATTGTATTATTTTGTTTTGTTATCTTATTTCCAATTTATTTAAAGCGATAATATTTATAGAAATAAATCTCTAAACTATGATTATTTCATAATATTTCTTTTAGTATCTTTGCTTAAACTTTTCGTATACAAAATAATCAGTTTTCTATGTCGTACATACAGACATTCTTACAAATGTGTTTTCTCTTTTTCTGTCTTTAAAATATATTTTAAACAGTTTTCATAACATTTATGGTCCTCCAAAGATTTGCATAATTTTTCCAAATAATATTTTGATATGCTGCTCCAGAAAATTAACACTCAAGCAGACATACTCGATACAAGAAACTGTACGTAGTCTTATCTTAAGACAATTCCCAAAATAACACAAGCATATTAAGGTAGATAAATTGAAAATTCTTTGAAAATGTTGTTACGTTTTTAACTTTTTAAAAACGTTGAAAATATGAGCTCGTAGACTGCAAATAAAATAAAAATAAATTTGTGTTTAGTTTTAATTAAAATTCTTTATTATTCGCACAATTCTGAACAGTGGCACTGTTCACAACTTGATGTAAACAACAACAATTGCTTTGTTTGTTATTCCTCTTTGCACTCTTTTGCATAAACAGTAAGAATTACTACTCAATTGTTCGACAGATCTTTGTAACGGAGATCTTCTAGCCACGATTACTCTCTTCGAACATATCGCCACTTCACACAAGACTGACTGAACTTTACTAACTCAGTCGCCTGCTTTGCCTTGCCTTTTATATGGCAGGGTAAACAGTCTAATGAATATTCTTGAGGTCAAATGTTCATGATGTCGCCTTCTCGAAATCTCTATCGTTGTTTACATTTATCATTGTAGTCCTGTTGGTATATTTTTGTTTACTTGTTTATCATTTTTTATGCTGGTGTTTGTTGTTATAAAGGGTCCGCCAAATAACTTTTTTTTGGAAAAGCTTTAAAAAAAAACTACTGAATAATTTCTCAAATTTCTTTTTTTATTTGAAAGTACAATCCTTCCGGTTAATAATGGAAAATAATTTCATTCAAATGGCTGCCTCGGCTGGGCATGCAGTAGCCTACACTATCGATCCAATTTTTAAGCACATTATCGATTGTTTGCAGCTGTATTTCAACAATGGCTTCACGAATATTGTCCTTTAAAGTGTCAATTGTCTCTGGCTTGTCGGCGTAACACTTATCTTTGACGGCACCCTACAAATAATAGTCCAACGGTGTCAAATCGCAGCTCCGAGATGGCCGAACGACATCAGCTCTGCGGCTGATAATGTGATCTTCAAAAACAGGGCGCAAAATATCGAGTGTAGCTTCGGCTGTATGGCACGTAGCGCCGTCCTGTTGAAACCAAATGTTGATTTTACGCAGTCAGATAATTTGTAAACAAATTCATTGTTTTTGTTTTTGTAGCTTTTGTTCTAATTTTAATGTTAAACGATGTAAAAGCAATGCACCAGTATCTAGATTTTTCCATTTTCGTAACAATATTTTTCTTAAATGTAAAACAGAGTTTAAACAACCCTCGTATATATAAACTGCTAAAACATTACACATGTTTCAATGGCAATCGATTAAAAATGCTTAGCTAATCGATAACTTTTAAGACTATCCTCGTATATATACTACACTCTCGTATAGGAAATGGCAGGAGATCTTCTTGCTAAGATAACACTCATGATTAGACTTTAACAAGTTTTTATAACAACTAAAAAAACATATTTAAAGTCAGAAATATAGTTCTTATCCCCCCCTGATATATTTTCTTCAATCTCGTATTTTGCTTAAAACATGACACACTGGCAATTTAAATCTATTGCGTCTGTTATAACAAAACGAAGATGTAGAAAAAGACTTCTCAAGCAATAGAAACAGTAGGAGCGAACAGTATAGGTACATTAAGAAAATAATTAACAGTATTATTTGAGACTGTAATGCTCGGCAAGTATAGTCCTAAAGTCTTCAAAGTAAAGCTTTATGTTGTAACAAACCCATTTGGCTCGAAAAGAGTTTTCGTCTCATTTAATTTTTACTTTCAACGTGTATATCCTTCCAAATTTCTCTTCTCAGTCCACACGGAAGCTCATCTGTCTGCTCTTTCCTATGGATTCCCATAACAAACACGTATAACGGGTGTTCAGCAGAAAATGACCCTATTTCCCCTGTCCATTTTATATCCACAAGGTCTTGGGTTTATTAGGGAAAGACCCTATATTCCAAATGGCCTGGGGTCATATACAGGCTGATCCTTAAGAAGATCCTAAAAGAAAGCATTTCCCATAGTCGTAGAGAATACAGGTCCTTATTAGGGAACAGATAAGGAGTGCGCCGTGGTCTAGTAGGTACTGTGTTGGCTTATTAGACGAAAAGCCAGGGTCCGAGCCCCAGGCCAGACATCAAAATAAAATACAAAAAGTATTTCTTCGGCGACTTCCTCTCAGCAGATTCCTGGCAAAAACTCTCCGAGTAAATAAAATTGCCATGAAAAAGTTTCTCAAAAATCTGTAGGTTCGGAGTCGACTTTAAACTGCAGGTCCCGCCGCTCATGTGTAAAATTAACACACACAACATAAGTGGTGTGAGAAACTAGGTCGTAATCCTGACTGAAGGGTTGTAATGACCAATTACGTACGTATAAGGAGTGCGCTGGCTAGGAGGCAATAAAGTAACTTGGCGTAATGACTGATGCGTGGCTGACAAAATAAATCAGGTACCTGTAAGTTTATTGGCAACTATTGGTGGCCCTCTAAGTGAAAAAAGGCAGTTTCTCTCAACAGATGTGGGCTCCGTTGCACTCTACACAGCACCTATATAGGCCTATGCGATAATCCACTTTATGTGGACGGTTCAACAGATTGCCTGAAGAGTTTTCCGTAGAGTTTCCATAATTGAGAGAGAATAAAGAGAGTGACTATGACATCAGGTCAGTTGGACATTTCAGAAAATCAATAAATGTGCAGCGGCAGATATACAAACATCATGCTTGAGCATAGCTGGACACTGGGCGGTTTTCTGATGTAATATTTAATCAGAGATTCTGGGAGAATTTCACCGTCGATCATCGAGGTGATTTTAGCGGGTGGAAGTCCCACACTAACTGAAGCTTTTAACTTTTCACTCGATCTGTCATGCCGCGATACCCTTAGACGTGTTTGACTAGTCATACATTATTATAAGCATAAAGTTATTGCCTACCAGATGCAACTTAATTAATTCTAGCAAAGGTCCAAGTGCCAATAGTAGGGCTGGTCTCAATGCCTGCTGTTACGTTTTTACCTTTTAAAAACGTTTAAAATATAAGCTCGCAGATTGCAAATAAATTAAAAATAAATTTGTGTGTAGTTTTAATCAAAATTCTTTATTATACGCACAATTCAGTGTGCCACTGTTCACAACTTTATGTAAACAGCAACAATTGCTTTTCTTTGTTATTCCTCTGTTTACACCATAATGCATAAAGAATAACAATTACTAGACAATCATTCGACAGATGTTTGTAACTGAGGTCTTCAAACCACTATTACTTTCTTCAAACACACCGCGTCTTCATACAAGACTGACTGAACTTTTACTGACCCAGTTGCCTGCTTTGACTTGCCTTTTATATGGCAACGTAAACAGTCTGATGCATGTTCTTGAAGGCAAATGTTTGTGACTTCGCCTTTTCGAAATCTCTATACATGTAAACATCGTTGTTTACATTTATTCTTGCATTGTTGTTTGTGGATTTTTGTTTACTTGTTTACTATTTTTCATGCTGGTGTTTGTTGTTATATCAAGCAGTACGATAATTTGTAAACAGGTTTGTTTACTGCATTGTTTTGTTTTTGTAGCCTTTGTTTATAATTTTAATGTTAAGCGATGTAAAAGCAAAACGCCAGTATCTAGATTTTTCATTTTCGTATGCCAATGCACTTAATTCTCTGTATCGGATTGAATTCCATTGAATTTGCCTTTAAGTTCACCTTATCGTTCTATATTATGGAAAGTAACCATCATTGGTCTCCATTGGGTAGGGCGACAAAGATTTACCAGCAAGTCTACTTCCTTTGGCTTTCTTTGAAATATTCTCTTCATGAGTTCCCCACAGTTTTTTACACTACCGTACTATTTACAGATGTTTTGCATTCACCTTTCCTGAATACATCTTAGAGAGTATTTTCCATTTAGAGAGTTGGTTGCTCTTGCGATTTTCCTTGAGTCAATTCCCAAACACGCTAACATACATCACTAACTTACAAACTCAAATGTATTGCAAAGGGTATTATTGCCTCTTGCTATTAGAACTACGTCGTCCGCAATAGCTACTTCGTAGTTGCTTTAGGGTACCTATAACTTTCCTACTGACTAACCCTTTACCTCATAAACCTTTCAAAATTCCTATACTCTTTCGCTTTACTGTTCCTTAGCGTAAGAAATCCATGTGAAATACAAGAAACTTTATTTAGTTCGTGGAAATATGCATGTATTCTTCCACTAACTAAAATTCATATTGAAGTTTGCCTTCCTGTGTGTAAAACGAGAAAGAGAGTAGTTTTGCTTAAGGTTTTGATGTCTTTCATGTGTCTTTATTTTATGAGCTGCTCAACAATGCATACAATTTGAGGCAGTTTTTTTTCTTTTCTCATTTTGTTTTTCCTACAGATTATTACTGTGACTATGATTATGATTGCAATGAGAATATAACACAAGTAGCATTAGAAGATAACCCAGCGAACATGGTTACTGAAATTAAAATTTTAAAACTTTTTAAAACTTTTTTAAAATTTTCCATAGGCAATGGCTTAAAAGCCTATGTTTGGTTGGCAATTTTTCTTTTTAAAATTTTAATTTCTTGCTAAATGGCTTGCTGGGTTGTTTAGGGATCTTTAAATACTCATATTTGCTACAAAGATAAACATTGTTAGGGATATGGCAATAAATGCAGGCATTTTATGAACAATTCATACACATACTCAAAGCAATATACATATACGAGTATATACACACACCCATAAGCCTACTTTACTAATATTAACACAAATACACTCTCTTCTGTATTATGTACGTGTACCATACATAAACTACTTTGTATATTAGCAACATATCCCCATTATAAGCTACATACACTATTATGGCTGCTCTTCTATTTCCGTATTTTGTATTTGTATTGGTATTTGCTTTAGTATTAGTGTGTGTTTATTTTCCTTTTTTATACGCATACGAAAAAAAATGTTCATTTTCATATGAAGTTTTCAAACGCATGTGATTATCCCTGTGGGATCGTAAACATTACTTTCGTTTGCTTGTTTCAAATTTCAAAACGTTTCCTCCGTTCGTTCGTCTAACGCTTAAGAGTTGTTTTATGCTGAAAATTTTATGAAATTTGCATTTCGAAAAATTATGTTTATTTTTTGCTGTTTTTAAAGGCAAATTAAAGAAACATTTTTAATGGCACACTAAAGCAGTATTGAGGATAAATCAGAGTAAATATCTAATTAAACACAAATTGATTAATAAAACGCCTGCTTAAGTAAGGCTCGGCTTAAGGTTTTTCAATTACTTAATACAGCGGTGGCCTTATAATTAGAAACGACTTAGCAACATGATTGTTTGTTAATTTGTTTTACAGTTTTCACTGTGTATCTGGGATCAAAGGCTTTGTTTGGAGGACGTCTTACATACGTTTTTCCATCAGATTGGGAAAAATTAAACTTAGATTCGTCACTCCAGAGAACTCTGTTCCAGAAACATCGTTTCTAATTATAAGGCCACCACTGTAGATTAACTTGTTGAATTTTCTTAAAAGCAACGTTCGTTTTTAAAAGATTTTATTCCGGTTTCCTCGGGATCCTATCTCCTCTTGCAACAGTCTAAAGAAACTCGACAGTGTGGTTAAAAACCTTATGTCTTCAGCAGTAGGCGGCTACCATTTAATCCAGGAAAGGAATTCAATAAGAATATCGCGGTGGTTGTGCAAACAACAGGCTTAAAAGACATGCAATTGCACACAAATCAGGCCTATAGATTGATGAAAATCTGGATGTAGCCAACATAACCATACAGTCAAAGAAAAAAGTATACATACACCACAATTTTGGAAGTGGTCACGAAAATCGTAAAGTGTAACAACAACAGCAGCAGCAACAAAGGTAGCCACCGAATCGGTAGGTTAGGTTAGGTCGGAGTGGTAGCTCTGATATCACAAAGCTCACTTGAGCACTCATAGCTGCCCGAATCGGTAAGTCTGAATAAAAATTTAAAAAATTTTCAAACAAAAAAAAAATAAAATTTCGAAAACAAAGTTTTAAAGCTTTGAAGCAGCATCAAATTAAGGTGTTTGTACAAATCTAACCTTCACAAATTTGTGCATTCTGTCTTAATGCTTAATAACACGAGACAATAAACATACTTAAACCATGTGTGACTCATTGTGATACTACCGGTTTTTTCCTCCTAACAGAGGAACCATGCGGAGATTATCTACATAGTAGAAGTGAAGATGCTTCCTTCTTCTCTGACATTAAGGTGTACATGTACGCCAGAACAAGAAGAACAGTTTTCTCCTCTAATTAGACTCTTCAGCTCTTGTAGAAGTCATTTTTGTATGATGAAAAGCTATAAGTGTTGCATGAGTAATGCAATGTTCAGCTGACTGTGATAACTCTGACTATTCGTGAGCCCTTTACCTTTATCCGAAGCCAGCCACATGGTTTGTACGGAATATATTACTGCAGTATCAATCCTGAGCTTGTAGGTTCTCAACGGGTTAAGCTGGGAGAAATCATTTTGACATGACGAAAGATGCCTTGAAGTCGCCGTATTATAAAAGGTGTTTTTTACAGAGGTATAGAACTTTAAGTTGGCATTACTTTTCAAGATGGCGATCGATTTAACAGCTGTCAAGTGATTTATTCTCAGTTTGGTTTGGCAATTCATCATGAATAGACTCACGCCTGAACAACGCTTGCAAATAGTGCAATTTTATTTCGAAAATAATGGTTCTGTGCGGAAAACGTATCGCGCACTACGTCAATTTAATCGTCGACAAAATCGTCCATCAGAGCAGTTAATTCGATTAACCATGGAACGTTTTCGCACCACGTTTACTCTTATTGATAACTCGTATCCCCAGAGATGCTGTACGGTGCGTACAGAAGAAGCGATTGCTGCTGTAGAGCGTAGCATTGAGGAAGACCCGAATGAGTCCATCCGCCATCGAGCATAGGAATTGGATCTGTGTCCATCCACTTTATGGAAGATTTTGCGGAAGGATCTTGATTTGCGTGCTTACAAAATCCAACTCGTGCAAGAATTGAATGAATGAATGAATGAATGTAAGGCGTAGATTCGTTGAATCTGCCCAAAACGAGATTACCGTTGTTCCCGATTTTCATAAGCGAATTTTGTTTAGCGATGAAGCGCACTTCTGGTTGAATGGATACGTCAACAAACAAAACTGCTGCATTTGGAGTGAAGGCAATCCTCAAGTGTATGTGGAAACACCGTTACATCCAGAAAAACTGACTGTTTGGTGCGCTTTATGGGCTAGTGGAATCATTGGTCCGTACTTTTTCAAAAACGATGGTGGCCAGAACGTTACAGTCAATGGTGATCGGTATAGAGCCATGATTTCTAACTTTTTCATTCCTGAATTGAATAACCATGATGTCCAGGAGATGTGGTTTCAACAAGACGGCGCAACATGTCACACAGCTCGTGCCACAATAGATTTATTGAAAGACACGTTTGCTGACCGCCTAATTTCACGTTTTGGACCTGTGAATCGGCCTCCAAGATCTTGTGTTTGAACACCGCTAGACTACTTTCTGTGGGGCTATGTAAAGTCATTGGTCTATGCGGTAAAGCCACAAACGCTTGACCAGTTGGAAGACAACATTCGCCGTATTATTGCCGATATACGGCCACAAATGTTGGAAAAAGTCATCGAAAATTTGACGTCCAGATTGGACTACATCCGCGCCAGCCGTGGCGGTCATATGCCAGAAATCATATTTAAAATGTAATGCCACAAGATTATCTTTCGGATAAATAAAATTCATGTCAATCGAATAATCCATCGTTGTTTTATTGCAACTTAAAGTTATATACCTCTATAAAAAACACCCTTTAATAGGTAGTGAGTTAGCTTATTAGTCGAAAGCCTGGCTCAAACATCTCGAACAACACGAAATATAAAAAAAATATTTCTTTTGGCGACTTCCTATACACCACTGTATGTAGACTTTTTTCCCGCTGGGTTTTACCAAATGTTTGAAGAAAAAAGCAAATTTGAAAAAAATTTCATGTAGAAATTATTTTGAAAACATATAAAAACTACATACAACTGTATGTAGACTTTTTTCTTGGACTGTAAATCAAGCATCATTAAAAACATGACAGACGGTGTTCCATTAGAATAATTTTAATTTTTTTTAAAACTGTGAATAGAGTTTAAAATTGTTTGAATGTTTTATTCATAAAATTCTAATTTATTCAGTGATAAAATTATTTACGTTTTCATTGTTTTCTTTATTGTTTTTGTTTTTTTTATTTTCTTTCATTATCTCTTGTACTATTGAGAACATTTTGTACCTGATACGTAAGCATGTATACGCACGCACATGCAAGCAAAAGCAAGCATTAACATTGTTGTTGTTGCTGTTGTTGTAATGTTCTAATAAAACTGTGAATCTATTTTTAGCTGCCTGTTATCGTGATTCTTATTCGGTTATAAAAACCACTTCGTTTGCTGCCTACGTGGCTGTAAATTGTTTGCCACAATGCAACGTATAGCCTCGGTGGCGCAGTAGGCAGCGCGTAAGTCTCATAATCTTAAGGTCGTGAGTTCGAGCCTCACCCGGGGCATTAACTTTTTTGTTTTTTTTTCTTATTATATTTTCTTATTTATCTTTCGATTAAATTGTTTTTATTATTTATTGGGAAAAGCAAAAAACCTTAAAATTATTGCATATAAATGCTTTAGTGTTCTCCTTGAATTGAAAAATTTAATTAAAGTATTTGTTAACTATTTCCAAACCTAGTTTTTTTAATAGAAGCCTGAAAATCTTTATCTTAAGACCTTTTAAAGCCCATTATAATTTCTTTTTAAATCCATATTCCATACAAGAACCATAAGGTTTCGACAAAATATTTCAGTTATTAGGGTTGCGTGTCAGTAATCATAGTTGGCTTAACGTTTTGCCGATTATTCCAAGAATACATCGGTAACAAGTAGTTTGCGGTCTTCCACTATACCAATGATCCTTCTATGTTTGATAGAGCAAATCAGTATGGAAACCTTCATCGTACAATTTTCACTAAGTGCGCTCAATCTAGCTACCCTCCTCATCTCAACATTGATGTATTGCTGGCTGATTGGAGAATATTTCGAAACCACAAATTTATAAAGCTTTGTAATTTTGCCTTCGTTTCCTCAGTCAGACAGACTTCGCGGTCAACACAGGCTTCACGCCTACCTAAAAAATTAGCATTTAGTGACATATACTTCGAACCTTGGAAAATATCGCACACGCCCATTCATTGCAACTTAGAAGGATCTGTTTAGGTCTATCGCTATCTAAATATTTGAGGAAGACACCGATTACGATCTGGCCTGTAACGTCAGTTCCCACATAATAACCTCGAGAACTACCCGTACTGTGGAAACATGTCTTTATCCATTGGGTATATGCCCAGATTTATGTCGTAGGAATAAAAAGCTTTTGGGCTTAAAATTTGAAACGAGTACGCTCATCGTTGAAGTCCCTACTAGACATTGCGTTGTCGGCGTTTATGCGGAACGAATGGCTAATGACGTCCGCAGGAGATGTGCAGAAAAGGAAGGACAGGAACCAGATCTATATCCAACATTTGGGCTTCTGGAACGCATTTGAAATTAGCGGTTTGCCGGAAGCGGACATTGGGAGACAGTTCCATTAAGGATGTTAAGAAAGCGGTATGTGTAAAGGCTGGACAGTGACCCATTAACTAATAAACGGTTTTTTCCTCCTCTTCTGAGTTTCCAATTTCAGAAATCATGTGAGCGTGCTCTTAGCTGACGGGGATGCCTGCCTATTAGGCAGTACACCGTGAAGACAGAGACCATTTCGTTAATGTTTCGACGAGAGAGAAATATGAGCTATTTTGTCCTCTCTAGAATAACGTTTGTTTAGAGTAAAGTAGAGGTCGAACAGAACCTCCCTACTATCCAGGAAATGTCAGACAAGGAATGGAATTTATCGCAATATTCAGCCCAATAGTAGCCAACTTGATTGCTATGGGATCAAATAAGGAGTTTTCCATACCGGTACCGGTACTGGTTTGTACATCCGCAACACAGTTTCCGGTTACATCCCAAATAATGGAGAAATTCGATATGAAGTTTATAACGGTAAGAACGGTATGTTTACATATGTATATGTAAACCCAAGTTGCATGGCAACTTAGATAAAAAAAACGAAGTTTATCTGATAACTTAATTACTTTAACTCCACAAATTTAATTACGATGTGTCATACGACATGTTTGTAATTCCTTAGAGGAAAGTAAAAATTTTTTTTCTGAACGGGAAATAAAACTTTCACCCGTAGAAAAAAACCCGACAACAAATACAAAATCGCCAAATAATAATTCTCACCTTTAAGTTTTTGTTATTGTTTGTTTAATCATAAGTAATAACGGTACACACAACAATTTTTAGAATTTAAAAATATTCTACAACATGCTGCTAAAAGTGTTAATTGATCAGAGGCTATGATACTGCGTAGCAGCCACCATTACTGGCTAACAGAAGATACAGCTTTGAAGCCTTGTGAGAAGAAAAACTCTGATTTGTTAAAATTTCAAAAAGGAGGAGGAGAAGGGGGGGGAAATTAAAATCAAAACTAGAGCAGTAGAGCACAGTAAAAACAAGTCGATTTTAAGTTTATTAACACTTTTCTTTAAACCAAAAAAATTGTTCTGCTGGGGCCACACTAATTGTTCAAACATGCCAACTCTGAGATGCGACTCTTACTGCTCAGTTTGTAAGGGTATTGGTGGTAGAGGCTTATTTATCCATGATTTCATTGTATTGCATTGATATTCTAATTTTCACACCTTCACAGAAGGCAATGGCAGGTAAAGATGGTTTAAAGAAAATCCGTGGCAAAAGAGAAAAAGCAATTGAAAGAATTCTACCCACTAACAGAACAAAATTTTCAAATAGTACGCGATACGAAACGAAACAATACGGCACGCGAGGCTGCGGTGGTGATATTTTTTTTTTAAAGAAATCAAAAATTATTTTAAATTTATACGCAATAGAACGTGAAAATCAAATATTTTTAAGATAAAAAACAAAGAAAAATATAGCAAAACAATGAAAAGACACGATCATTATTATGCCAGCAACAGCAGCAATAACTGTGGCAAATATGTGATGCTGGCCATGTTGGCCATATTTTTCATAAGTATTTCGGCCTTTGCCATTGTGGAGATACGCAACTTCTATACGGACGAAAGTATTGTACAAAAAATACTCATGAATAGTTTTAAAACATCCAAGGCCACCGCCGATACTAGCCAACCCGAATTTGTTTTCATGGAAACCAATCAAAACAGTGAACGCCTGCCCCGAGCTTTAGCTTTAGAACAGAACTCTACCACCTCATCCGCTAACAATACCTCGCAAAAATCCAATTATTACTATGAAGAACAAAAACCTGTTGTAGTGTATTCAAAAACCGATATGGCATCGCCCATTGCCTATAAACAATTAAAAGAAGTGCCTCCCAAACAAGATACCGATGATGATAATGAAGATCCCTATCGTAAACCATTAGCTGAGGCTGAGGACGAGGATTATGATTATTTTGGCCAACCTTCTTCTTCTTCTAATCAACAACCACCTCCATCTTACTACCGGCAACCATCATATCAATCTGCTTCCGATTCTTACTACAGATCACAACCAAATGCCAATAACTATTACAGATCACCACCACCTTATCCTCAATATTTTGATGATTCAAGAGAAGATTTTCCCGGACCACAACAGAAAGACCAGATGGGATCCGAAGAAGCAAGAAACTCCCAGTATAGTGATTACAACAATAATAATAATTATTATAAGCAATGGCATTATGCCACACCTCCACCATCTGCTCCAGCAATGTCTACTGCAGGCTCAACATCTCCCAATGGACGCTTAGCACCCACTCGAAGTGGCCAAGAAAATCGTAAAGTGCAACAACAACAACAGCAGCAGCAACAAAGGCCGCCACCGAATCGGTAAGTCTGAATGAAAAGTTTAAAAGATTTCAAATGAAAAAAAGAAAATTTTCGAAAGCAAAGTTTTAAAGCTTTGAAACTGCACCAAATTACATGTACATTCTGTCTTAATGCTTAATAACCCGAGACAATAAACATACTCAGACCATGAGTGATCCATTGTGATACTACCGGTGTTTTCCTCCTAACACTGGAACCATACGGATATTATCTACGCAGTAGAAGACCATCTGCTTCCTTCTTCCACGACATTAATGTGAACATGTAACCAAGAGGTGAAGAACAGTTTTCTCCTCCAATTAGACTCTTCAGCTCTTGTAGAAGTCATTTTTGTGTGATGAAAAGCTATGCGTGCCGCATGAATAATACAATGTTCAGCTGACTCTGACAACTCTGACTATTCGTGAGCCTTTTACCTCTATCGGAAGTCACCCACATGGTTTACTCGGAATATATTACTGCAGTATCAATCCTGCGTTTGTAATGGGGGATTTTTTAAGAGCTATAGGAAAATTTTTCAAAAAAAAAAAAACACATAAAATTCAGAAAAATTCATGAAATCTTTATTTGAATCGATAGTACGGTCCATATAATTTAATGTTTTAAGATTATTTCATGCAAATGTTGACCGCGACTGCGCCTCAAATGGTCCATCCGCTTAGTCCAATTTTGGCATACTCTTTCCAACATTTCGGCCGGTATCTCACGAATAAATGCTTCAATGTTGTCTTCCAATGCGTCAATTGAAGAGGGCTTGTCAGTATAGACATGAGCTTTAGCCCCACAAAAAATAGTCTAAAGGCGTTAAATCGCACGATCTAGGCGGCCAATTGACCGCTCCCGAATGTGAAATAAAATGTTCACCGAACTCGCCTCTCAACAAGTCCGTTGTTGTGCGTGCTGAGTGGCATGTGGCACCGTCTTGTTGAAATCACATGTCATGCAAGTCAAGCTCTTGCATTTTGGACAAAAAGAAGTTGGATATCATCTCACGGTAGCGCTCACCATTCACAGTTACGTTACGATTCGCAGCATATTTGAAGAAGTACGGTCCAATGATGCCACCAGCCCATAAACCGCACCAAACTGTGACTTTTTCTGGATGCATTGGTAGCTTTTGCAATGCTTCTGGCTGATCTTCACTCCAAAATCGACAGTTCTGCTTATTTACGTATCCTGAATAGCCGCTTCAGTGGGTCGATTAAACTGATGAACTATCTTAACAGAGCACGCATTTTGATAATAAAATTCAATGATTTGCAAGCGTTGTTCGTTTGTAAGACGATTCATGGTTAAATTATAAACGAAACTGAAGATGTTTGACAGTGAAACAAAACACGAAACATGCGTGAGCTGTTTAAACCAGTTTTGCCAAAAAGATAATAACTAAAAATATCACCCGTTAGGTTTTCAACGGGTTAAGCTGCGAGAAATCAATTTAACATGATGAAATATGCCTTGAAGTTGCCGTATTATAGTAGGTAGTGAGTTGGCTTATTAGACAAAAGCCTGACTCAGACATCTCAAACAACATGAAATATGAAAACATATTTCATTCGGCGACTTCCCCCAACAGCAGTCCTCCGGCAAAAACTCTGAGAGTACAAACAAATTATTATGAAAAGTTTCGGAACCATCATTAAACTGTAAGTCCCGCCACCCATGAATAAAATTACATCCAACATGAGTGATGTGAAAAGCTAGGTTGTAAATCCTGACCAAAGAGTTGTACTGGCCAATTATGTAAGTAAGTGACTAAAGTGCCCTGTGAGTGTTATTTCCACAATACTGGTAAATAATCTTGCAGTTCCGTTCTTTTGCAAAGCATTCTCAGTATAATTAGTATCGTGTAGAGCCATGCTGTGACGTGGGTTTTTGAGATTCGATCTTACACACATAATTGGTCATTACAACCCTTCAGTCATGTCAGCAAACGACCTAGTTTTTCACACCACTTATGTTGTGTGTGTCAAATTTTATACATGAGTGGTGGGCCCTACAGTTTAAAGTCGACTCCGAACGACAGATTTTTGAGAAACTTTTCATGGCAATTTTTTATTTACTCTCAGAGTTTTTGCCAGAAATCTGCTGAGAGGAAGTCGCCGAAGAAATACTTTTTTGTATTTTGTTTTGATGTCTGGCTTGGGGATCGAACCCTGGCTTTACATCTAATAAGCCAACACACTACCTACTAGACTACGGCGACACCATTCGATTCGATCTTATTTGCATAAAAAAGAACCTCGTAAGCTTTTCCAGCTCTTTCAAGAATATTCTGCCTCCATAAGAGTTTTGAATCGAGGAGAACCTGCAGACATTAGATCGGGGAGAAGAAATTGTGTTGAATTCTTCTTAGTTTGGAAGGCAGTGAACAGCATAAGCAGGGTCTTCTGTGGATCTAATGTCAGAGCGTTTTCGTTGCTCAAATTAGAGGGCAATGACCAAATCATCAGCATAGCCTAGCACTTCAAGGCCTCTTTCCACGAGCTTAATTAGTGAGTAGCTTGTCAAAATATATGTTCCTCTTACTCCTCCAGGGAGCATAAGGCCGCTGCTTGTCAAAATGAATGTCAAAAATTTGCCAAGCAAGTATACATATCTTTAATTTCCTTAAATTTCGTGCAAATGCAAACTGACTGGCTATAGTGCAAGAATGCCAAGAAAAATGTTCGAAAACACATATAAAATGAGGTTAGATTTTCATATTTTTTTCTTAGCAGTAAAATTGATTTTAAACGCAATTTTTTAAACCAAAACCCAATTCACAAAACCTTCCGTCTCTTAGTTTTCTTTATTTTTTTGTTTTTTCTAAGATTCCATTGTTAACCAGAATGCACTTAAAAGTCTAAATTTATTATATCACTGTAGCTATCTTATTCTTGCTCTCTTTCTCTCTATTTATATAACAGAGAATTAAAAATATAACGGCATTAATCATATTTTTCCATTTTTTTTGCTCCGCATTTTAAAAAGGAAAAACTTTTCTACTCAGGAAATTAAATACATTGCCACATTACCTGCCATAATGCAACAACTTATTGTTGCTAACTATTGCAGTTATTGTATGGTATTGTATTGTTGTTGTTATTGTTGTTGTTATTGTTTTTATTATATGCTGCTATTGCAACTGTTTAACTACCGGGTTTATGTCAAACGAAACTTTATGATCAACAAAAGTGTTGTGTGCATCAGCATACATACATGGATGAGAGTGTAGGTGTTTCAAATATGTACACTCACATTTCGTTTAGTTTTTCTTCTTACGTAGAGTTGAAAGTTGTTAGCAATATGCGAGGGTGATCGGTTAAGTTAAAGATATGATAATAAATTGTTTTAAAAAGCTTAACACACGACCTATGTAGTTGCCTTGTAGGCAACAACCGTAATAATAAAGCACATAAAATGGAAATAAAACAGGAGTCAGAGGGTATAGGAGAGAGTGAGAAAGAGAGAGAGAGATGGTAAGAGAGTAATAAAAGAGCCGGCAAACTAACAATGTCAACAACAAATGTGCCATTATAAGAGCTTATTAAATGCATTATTACACTCATACACCTACATAGCCTAGCACACAGCGCACAGCACACATAAAGGCTAAAGAGACATTTACACCTACACACACATACACACACTTAGCTATGGGTATGATGGGTACCCTTATAAAAACTAAGAGAAAATAAATAGAAAATTACAAGCAATTTTTAAACACAACAGAACGCAATACAACACAACACAACGCAACACAATACAATGATACATGTTCGTACGTTCGTTTGGTACGTTACATTATGTTATGTTCCTTCAGTTTTATTTTTGTAACTGCAAAAGGCAGCATCCAGCTGTAGTTGTTGCTGTTGTTGTTGCAAAGACATATTGTTGCATGCGTTTTTCATACACAACAAATAAATAAATTGTAGAGGTTTATAGCTAAAATGTACCACAATAAACATCCTGGTTTACGAAATAAAAACGTACGAACGTATGCACATGCGAACAACTACTAAAGGGTGTTTTTTACAGAGGTATAGAACTTTAAGTTGCAATAAAACAACGATGGATTATTCGATTCACATGAATTTTATTTATCCGAAAGATAATCTTGTGGCATTACATTTTAAATATGATTTCTGGCATATGACCGCCACGGCTGGCGCGGATGTAGTCCAATCTGGACGTCCAATTTTCGATGACTTTTTCCAACATTTGTGGCCGTATATCGGCAATAATACGGCGAATGTTGTCTTCCAAATGGTCAAGCGTTTGTGGCTTTACCGCATAGACCAATGACTTTACATAGCCCCACAGAAAGTAGTCTAGCGGTGTTAAATCACAAGATCTTGGAGGCCAATTCACAGGTCCAAAACGTGAAATTAGGCGGTCACCAAACGTGTCTTTCAATAAATCTATTGTGGCACGAGCTGTGTGACATGTTGCGCCGTCTTGTTGAAACCACATCTCCTGGACATCATGGTTATTCAATTCAGGAATGAAAAAGTTAGTATTCATGGCTCTATACCGATCACCATTGACTGTAACGTTCTGGCCACCATCGTTTTTGAAAAAGTGCGGACCAATGATTCCACCAGCCCATAAAGCGCACCAAACAGTCAGTTTTTCTGGATGTAACGGTGTTTCCACATACACTTGAGGATTACCTTCACTCCAAATGCGGCAGTTTTGTTTGTTGACGTAGCCATTCAACCAGAAGTGCGCTTCATCGCTAAACAAAATTCGCTTATGAAAATCGGGAACAACGGGCCCATTCGACGATTATCGTTTGGCTTCAATTCTTGCACGAGTTGGATTTTGTAAGCACGCAAACCAAGATCCTTCCGCAAAATCTTCCATAAAGTGGATGGACACAGATCCAATTCCTGTGCTCGATGGCGGATGGACTCATTCGGGTCTTCCTCAATGCTACGCTTTACAGCAGCAATAGCTTCTCCTGTACGCACCGTACATCGTCTCTGGGGATGCGAGTTATCAATAAGAGTAAACGTGGTGCGAAAACGTTCCATGGTTAATCGAATTAACTGCTCTGATGGACGATTTTGTCGACGATACGTTTTCCGCACAGAACAATTATTTTCGAAATAAAATTGCACTATTTGCAAGCGTTGTTCAGGCGTGAGTCTATTCATGATGAATTGCCAAACCAAACTGAGAATAAATCACTCGACAGCTGTTAAATTGATCGCCATCTTGAAAAGTAATGCCAACTTAAAGTTCTATACCTCTATAAAAAACACCCTTTATAAACGCATACAAAATATTCAAATAGAAATATAAAGACGGGAAAATAGAACAAAAAAATATGGGGGAAAAAATAGAAAATTTTTTTTATCTGTTACTCGTAAAAGTAAAAACAAATCTTCATTATTATTTATATGGACAGATTTCCATTTTTGTTTTTCGTTGTTGTAGAATTTATATTTGAATATAAAAATTCTTTGAAATATTTGAGTTTTTTGTCGTTTGTTTTGTGAAAAAGATTTATGACTGGAAATAGAAAAGTTGTTAAAGTGCAAAATAGTTTTTAGTATAGAACGATATAAAGCTGGTAGTAAAAAGCTGGATCATATAGAACAATTCTTTATTAACAGAAATAGTTGAGAAAAAATGGAAATATTTATGGGGAATTTAATAAAAAATTGTGCACCAAATTGAATCATTTAATCAAGTGTTAACTTTTGTAAAGGATTCCATTTTAAAAGTCAATTAAAATATATCCCATATCAAACTATAATTTCATTGAGACTTGTACTCAATTATATACAGAATGTAATGTCATTTTCATGACCGTTTCTGAATCAGTTGCCGCAGTCAATGTTTTTAAAGCTAATTTATAAGCACTTTTTCGCATATGTATTTCTGGTGGTGTCTCGACGATAACTGAAAGTCTGTTGATTTTCCTATGATCCAACCATAGGGTATGATTCAAAACGATCCATACGTACGTACATAATAGGTCATTACAATCCTTCAGTCAGGATTACGACCTAGCTTCTCACACCACTAATATACTTACTAAGCTCATGGCCTTAATCCATTCGCTGCCAAGTCTAAATTATATGAAGTCATTCCCATTGCCATTTATATTTTGAGTGTTATTGTTTACCAAAACCCTGTTATTTCTTGGTAAGAGCACATATATTATCATACATAATCATTTGCAAGCAGAAAACCAAAGACGAGTTGCTATAAAATTTTGTTATAAATACACGATGAAGTTAATTTTTGCGTGAAGAATAAAGTATTATTTTTATAAAAAAATTATTTGTAGTAATTTTCAAGTTTTTTACATATTTATATTATGTTTGTGGCGAAAAAATTTTTGCTAATTCAAAAGCCTGCATGTTATAATATATTTAAAGTAGGACGAGTATACTCGTCTTTGACAGGGTATCCCGCACTGCCAAAACAGGGTATCCCGCACTGCAAAGACGAGTATACTCGTCCTTGGCAGCGAGTGTGTTAAAGTGGTAAGCTATGCTAATGATCTGGTCACCGCTTTCTAATTTGAGTAGTGAACACGCCGTGAGAATAGATCCACAGAAAAAACGAGCTTATTTATGCTGTTCCCTGCCTTCTAACCTAAGAAGAATTCAACACAATTTCTTCTTCACGATGTAATACCTGCAGATTATTCCCGATTCTAAACTCTTATGAAGGCAGAATATTTTTGAAAAAGCTGGAAAAGGTTACGTGGTTCTTTATTTGTACAAATAAGATAGAGTCTCAAAGGCATTGCCACATCATGGCTCTACCAGATACCAAATATAGGCATAATGCTTTGAGCAGCAACGGAACTACAAGACAGCATAAAGAGGCAGTCTGTCATCCTGGTTACAAGTGTTGTGAGAATAACACTCTCATGGCACTTTATGTCTTAATGAACATTACTTTGTCGTCCACAAATCCCGGGAATTTATCAGGGACAGCAAGACAAGACAGCGTCAAGAGCTAGTCTGCCATCCTTTTTGCCAGTGCTGTGAAAATAACATCCTCAGGGCACTTTACTTCTTAACGAAAGTTACTTTGTCATTCACAAATGCCGGGAATTTATCAGGGAAATTTCTTTCTCATTCAAAGGTAATTATAACATGGATTTCGACACATAGGGATATCGCAGGTAATGGCATTGCTACAGGGTGGCTGATATATAATGCAACAAAGTAAAGCGCTACAGTTTTTAATTTCTTTTTTAATTTTATTGTTCAAAAGCAAAAAAATGTTGGAAATAACATCAAATTTTAGAATCAGTTTAGATTTGTTCGAATTGGCCACCTTTGGTACGAATTATGGCCTTCAAACGGCCGACAAAGCCATCACAGGCTGCACGAAAATGGCTCTGCGGTATCTTGCCCCATTCCCGGCGAAGCGCCGTCTTGAGATGATCGACACTTTGGTATTTTTTAGTGAGAACCTTACTCTCCAAAAAGCTCCAGGCCCAAAAGTCCAACGGATTGAGATCTGGAGTTTTTGGTGGCCATTGTGCGGTAGAAATGAAGCGAGTAACCTCCTTTTTAAGCCATTCTTGGTTGACGCGTGCTGAGTGCGGTGGTGCTGAGTCCTGTTGGAATGTCCATGGTCTGCAGCCGAAATGTTTGTCTGCCCAGGGCTTCAATACTGTCTTTAAGACATTTTCCCGATAATATTCGGCATTTATTTTGACCCCACGGTCGATAAATACGAGCGGGGAGTGACTATCGGCGGCGCTTGAGTTCTGGTGGCCAATCGCAGGTGTAAATCTTCAGCTGACCTCTTTGGCAAGTAAACCCGATCATTTTGTTTGTTCATAAACTTCTCAATTTGGAATGGCTTCTCATCGGAGAAAACCAAATTCGGTAACTGGCCACTTTCGTGCAAGCGAAGTAACTCCTTGGCTCTTTCCAGTCTAACTTTTTTTTTGTACATCGGTGAGCTCTTGCACTTTTTGGAACTTCAATGGCTTTCGTCCAAGCTCATCCGTTCTCGCGATATGTTCAGCTTACGAGCAATTTTTCTACCACTGCGGCGTGGATTTCGATCAAATCTGGCCTTCACTTTTCGGATCATTTCTGGTGTTGTTACCGTTTTTTTTTCGTCCACTTTGTGGACGCGATGCAACACTGCCAGTATCACGGTAACGAGCATTGGTACGAGAAACCAAAGATTTATTCACATTTAAATGCTGGAGGGCTCTAACGATAGCCAACTTTGGTTTTCCAGTCAAATATAAAGCAATCACACTATCACGCTTGAATTCTATCACGAATAACTTTTTTTTCTGAACGTAATACATCAAAATGCTTTTGTAAGCTTGTAAATAATAAAATGAACTGTCACTGGAATAAATCGGTCAGCTGTCAGACGAGCGGTTTACAAATGATAACAACCTGAAGTTGGTTGCAATACATATCAGCCACCCTGTAGAGGACCGGCCAGAGCTGGTACAGGGCTTATTTTACAAGACATAAGTGTTCCGATTGCCACAAGACACTTTTCTCCTTAATGAACGTTACTTTGTCGACTTTCCTCGTCCATTAATGTTGGGAATTTATGAGGGGAAGTTTTGACATGTGTTCCGGACATAGGGATGTGGCAGGTAAAGGATTTTACTGCCCATAAGTGTTCCGAATTGCCTCAATTATAGTAAGTAGTCTCCAATCGTTTTGCAGAGTTTAGATGCTACAGAAATTATGTTTCGAAGGCCACAATTCTATCAATTAAATGGATCAAGTGAAATGCAGTTTGAAATTCTTCCATAATTATGATGAAAACATTCAAGTCCTTGCTTGCTACCAAGTTTTAAATGAAGTTCTGAATTTTCCCTACATAAGAGCCATTCCTTACCTACCCCATAGTGCATACATTCAAATCTGTCTAGCATGTCAATAATTATTTCCTCTCAATGTAATACAAACTTCATATTGATTTCCACCGAATTTCCATTCATCAACTTCACAAAAAAACAGAAACAAAAACACTTTCAAACTATAATTTGCTAATAATTTCAAATAACATTTTAATGGGCTTTTCCACGAACAGTGGGGCGGGGGGTAGGTGTCTTTTACTAAATAATAAATCTGAAATACACGCTCTTTTATAATTTACATGGAAATTATTTGGTTACACTTCATTTTACAAGTGATGCCAATTACAAGCACCACTCAGTTAGAAAAACCAGCAACATTTCTGTTGCATACAAAAAACACATGCATCATGCCGCATGCGACACTCATACAACACACAACACACAAAACACAACACCATATAACAGTATAATTTATTAAATATTTACAACGTATTTTAATCTATTTTTAAGTATGCGCCTGTGCATGTGCATGTGCATGTGTAAGTGCGTGGATAGATTGGTGGCACATACGTATGTATGTGTGTTGCAAATAAAAAATTCATGAGTCATTAGCTGTCTATAGGACAGACTATATAAGAGAGGACAGACTCTATCGTTGTTCGACATAAATTAAGTGACATGTTTTTATTGCTGTTGTTGTTGTTGTTGTTGTTTGAGGTGAACAGAAAAACACACACACACACATACACATAGAAAATTAGTTGTCATTTTACAGGCAGAATACCTACGAGCAGCAATAGTTTTTTTTTTCTGGTGGTATTGCAAATGCTGATGGTGTTGGTAATCGATTATAGTATGTGCAAAAGTTTTAAATTATAATTTATTTAATTATTTATGTTTTAGTATAAATAAACCATACCTAATGATATGAGCTATTTTACATTGAAAGTGATTTAAAATTTTTCTTCCTGGTAGCGTATGATTAATATTAATTTGTGAGTCATTCAGTTTGAAACGAAATATTTTTATTTGTAGCCACATTTTGTTAAGGAATATATAGCATTTCGGAAAGCTAAGTTTTCAGGCTTTCATATAATGTACTTGTCAAAATAATAGCTTGTTAACAAAGCTTTATTTTAAACCTAAATGTCACATACAAACTTTTTTTAAGAAATTGTAAATTTCTAGTTTCACACAAAATTAAAATGATTAGCAAATTCTTTGATTTATTTGCATTGACTCGACTACCTCCTATCTGTTCTTGATATATCTGTATACTGCAGAATCCTATTTCCCTTTTTTAAAAGCATATGTATAGTCCATAGTGTTCCATTGACTTTTATTACATGGTCATTCTGTGAAGAATTTCCTAAAATTATAGACATAGCTTGTTCTCTTTTGGGGGCAGTTAATAAGAGAGCTGTCATTTACTTGATTTATCAAGTCTCGAAGCCTCTAATAAATCTCATGTCAGGCTTGTCTTAAATTATGTTAACCTCGATAGCTCTGGTTGTCATTACTATAAGGAAAAAGCTTAAACCTCTCAGAGCCTATTCAGCACCATCCATCAGTTTTTCCTTGCCCAAGCAATTAGTCCTTAGGTCACAATTGTTCCGACCATCAAGGTATAGATCCAGTGCATAATTTTTGGTTTGCATCCCAAGTTAGGGGAGTCCTCCTTTAGGAAGTTAATCGGCTACATAACATAACAAGCCACAATATTTGTGTGTCGCCGTGGTCTAGTAGGTAGTGTGTTGGCTTATTAGACGAAAAGCCAGGGCTCGAGCCCCAGGCCAGACATCAAGACAAAATACAAAAAGTATTTCTTCGGCGACTTCCTCTCAGCAGATTTCTGGCAAAAACTCTGAGAGTAAATAAAATTGCCATGAAAAGTTTCTCAAAAATCTGTTGTTCGGAGTCGACTTTAAACTGTAGGTCCCGCCACTCATGTATAAAATTAACACACAAAACATAAGTGGTGTGAGAAACTAGGTCGTAATCCTGACTGAAGGGTTCTAATGACCAATTATATACACATGTATGTATGTATTTGTGTGTCCAGGAACCACTTTTAAATTGACAATATTTCTTAGAGATGTGATCAAGATAGTTGCTACAGGGGATCGACTACCCGTTTAGTCTAAACGGTTGCACACTAAAGGGCTCTGATTGTCGCTTGGCTTTAAGAGCCGATCGATTTTCATGATTAGTTCCGTAATTTACGGCTATCACCTCGGCCTGCTTGAAACATACTGAAGTGGTTAGATTATCCTTATGCCTTGCATCAGAGATCAATCTAAAATCATCGGTATTGACTTCCACAGGATCTCTAGAGTAGGCTATGTCATGATGATATCTCCAGTCTAGACTAGTTCAGGGGAGACATTAAGAATTTATTTCAGAATCAGAAGATCTTCAGATAGAATAGATGTTTCTATGGAGGGAATAACATTAACCTGTGAAAATCGTTCAAATATTAACAGAACTTGTCTGAAGTTTTAAAATCTAAAAAATATGCGAACTGAAGAGCTGCTGAAAATTAGTTGGACAAATTTTTCAGCCTTAAGCTACAAAAATTTAACATTATAATGGGTGATTTTTTAAGAGCTATAGGAAAATTTTTCAAAAAAAAAACACATAAAATTCGGAAAAATTCATGAAATCTTTATTTGAATCGATAGTACGGTCCATATAATTTAATGTTTGAAGATTATTTCATGCAAATGTTGACCGCGACTGTGCCTCAAATGGTTCATCCGCTTAATCCAATTTTGACACACTCTTTCCAACATTTCGGCCGGTATCTCGCGAATAAATGCTTCAATGTTGTCTTCCAATGCGTCAATTGAAGCGGGCTTGTGTTTATAGCCCCACAAAAAATAGTCTAAAGGCGTTAAATCGCACGATCTAGGCGGCCAATTGACCCGTCACGAACGTGAAATAAAATGTTCACGGAACTCGCCTCTCAATAAGTCCATTGTTACGCATGTGGCACCGTCTTGTTGAAACCACATGTCATGCAAGTCAAGCTCTTGCATTTTGGGCAAAAAAAGTTGGAAATCATCTCACGGTAGCGCTCACCATTCACAGTTACGTTACGATTCGCAGCATCTTTGAAGAAGTACGGTCCAATGATGCCACCAACCCATAAACCGCACCAAACTGTGACTTTTTCTGGATGCATTGGTAGCTTTTGCAATGCTTCTGGCTGATCTTCACTCCAAGATCGACAATTCTGCTTATTTACGTATCGATTGAGCCAAAAATGAGCTTCGTCGCTGAACACAATTTTTTGATAAAGAAGTGCATCTTCAGCCAACTTTCCAAGAGCCCGTTCACCAAAAATTCTGCATTGCGGTAGGTCGTTCGGCTTCAATTCTTGCACCAGCTGTATTTTGAAAGGCTTCACACCTAAATCCTTCCGCAAAATGTTCCACGTTGTTGAGTAAATGATGCCCAATTGCTGCGAACGGCGACGAATCGTTAATTGATGGTCATCATTAACGCTGGCCGGCCGATACAGCTGCGAAATTTTCTTCAGTTCGCACTCTACGTAAGCGTGTTGGTGGTTTAATGTCCAACAATGTAAATTTGGTGCGAAATTTAGTCACAATAGCCCGAATAGCCGCTTCAGTGGGTCGATTAAACTGACCATAAAATGGAAGAAGCGCGCGATGAACTTTGTTAACAGAGCACGCATTTTGATAATAAAATTCAATGATTTGCAAGCGTTGTTTGTTTGGTTAAATTATAGAACAAACTGAAGATGTTTGACAGTGAAACAAAACACGAAACGTGCGTGAGGTGTTTAAACCAGTGTTGCTAAAAAGATAATAGCTAAAAAATCACCCATTATATAATGTTACGTTTTTACCTTAAAAAAAAACGTTGAACATATGAGCTCGTACAATGCAAATAAAATAAAAATAATTTTGTTCGCACAATTCTGTGTGCCACTGCTCACAACTTGATGTAAACAACAACAATTGCTTGGTTTGTTATTCCTCTTTGCACTCTTTTGCACAAACAATAACAATTGCTAGGTACTTGTTGGCCAGATCTTTCTAACGGAGATCTTCAAACCACGATTATTCTCTTCAAACACACTGCGTCTTTACACAAGACTGACTGAATATTTAATAACTCTGTCGTCTGCTTTGCCTTACCTTTTATATGGCAAAGTAAACAGCCTGATAAATGTTCTTGAAGTCGAATGTTAGTGGCTTCGCCTTCTCGAGATCTCTATTAAACATCATTGTTTCATTATTGTTGTTTGTGTATTTTGTTTACATTTGTTCTTGTAGTGTTTGTTGCTGCATTTTTGTTAGCTTGTTTATCAGTTTTTATGCTGGTGTTTGTTGTTATATTAAGAAGTACGATAATTTGTAAACAGGTTTGTTTACTGCATTGTTTTGTTTTTGTAGCTTTTGTTTATAATTTCAATGTTAAGCGATGTAAAATTAAAATGCCAGTATCTTGATTTTTATTTTTCTTAACAATATAGTGTGTACGTGTCCCTACGTATTGGGGACGAGCCCTCCACGGTCGGGTGAGGGTGGGTTAGTGTGAGGCCGTGGACGTTCGAATACCACCAGGTAGAACCTAACCTCATTTACTTGTTTAAATTTTAAATCATTTGCTAAAGAATTTTTTTATGGAATGACCCATATTAACGCCTGAAAGTATGTGTGTTCGTGTGTTCATGTATTTAAAATCATGTCCTTTTATAATGTTTTCTACACATGTTTTCTATTAATGTTGTTGCTCTTGTTGCTCTTGTTGCTCTTATTAGTGTTGTTGTTGTTGTTATTATTATTGTATTAGTAGTTGTAATCATAGTTTGTTTTTAGTATGTTTTTGTGGTTTTCCGAAAACTCATTGTATTTGATTATAAACAACTGCAACAACAACAACAATAACAACAACAACCAACAACATACACTTATAATTGCATAAAATGATTGTTTAAATATAATGCCCATGTATTAGCCGATGTACATATGTATGTATGTATGTATGTATACGTATGTAAATATATATCCTTGTTTGTGTGTGAATGTGTGTGTCCATGTATTGTGTGTTTGCATGTATTTAGTTTTTAAGCATTAAAAGCTTTTAATTAGATTTCATTGTTAATTGAAACCGCAATTTTCTAATTATTTTGAATTGTCCAAAGAGAGAAAGCGAGAGAAAGAGAAAAAATAAAAAAAGTTTTCCTAGGACAGGACAAAAACGGTTTCCATTTTAAATATCTCAGAATACTTTTGTTGGTGTTTTTTTTTGTTTGTTGTTTAGAGTGCAAACATGAGTGGCTGTAATTAATAATGCAGATAAACTTGTTGTTTTTTTACAATAAAAAACACAACAATTGGCGATAATTTAAGTGAAGTAATATTGAAACAATGTTGTGGCATATAAAAAGGAATTGAGGTATGATTTCGATGTAATTTGCGCATCCAGTAGAAGAAATTATGCCGCTGGCAGAAGTATTTTCATATACAGTCCTTTTCCAATGGTCCTCAGGCTTTCATCCTTTGTAAAGAAGTGTACCGGAGTGGGTATTTCTATCAATTCAGCCTCGATCTGATTTCAGCTTAGGTAACACATCAGCAATTTCTTTACCAGCGATGCTGGAGTGGCTTGAGATTCATAAAATCACATCTTTTTGCGTCTATTTTAAGGTAGGTTAGGTTAAGTCAGGTTACGCTAGGCTAGAATAAGTTATGTTATATTAAGTTAGGTGCTCCTTTCACTCGCGTCTCGGTCTTTTCTGATAGTCAGGCCGCGATAAGCGCTCTATAGTGTTTCGTGAATAACTCTAGGATCGTTAAAGAATGTCGCCGCTGTCTAGACCTTCTTTCTGGGCGCTTCACCAGTGTCTCACTGGTGTGGGTCCCCAGGCACAGTAACATTCCGGGAAACTGTAGGGCCGACGAGCTCGCCAGAGCTGGTGCGTTTCCTCTGGAATCTTCTTCAATTGAACTGGGTATGCCACTTGCCTCGGCCAAGTTGGACAATGCGTGGATATTCTCTCGGGACGCCAACCTATCCTGGGTCAATGAGGAATCCTGCTCCACCGCTAGACTCACCTGGCCTTTGATGGATAGAAGGCGTACCAACCAATTGCTTGGTCTTGGTCGTGACGTCATCTCAACCACAGTGGCCGTGCTTACAGGTCATTGCGCTATGGGTAGACACGCGGAGAGAATGAGGCTCCCATTTAACGACTTTTGCCGTGGATGCATATCCGCTGAGAAAGAGGAGACTGTTATCCACTTTCTTTGTCAATGCCCATCTCTTGCGAGGTGTAGATATAGGCATTCCATTTCTTGTCAGTTTGACGGAGCTATCATCTATTGACATCAAGGATATAGCTTCGTTCATTAAACTTTCTGGCTGGTTTTCCAGTATGAGGTAGTCGTGCTTTTGATGTGCAGCCCTTGCGCTGACCAACTTCTTCCTCTTCCCTGATTTTGGTGGAACTTGGTCAGTACAGGGACTGCGTTCACCCGTGGCATCACAACGGGCCGCTATGCGTGCTCAAGTGAGCTTTGTGAAATCAGAGCTACCACTCAGACCTAACCTAACCTAAGTTAGGTTAGGTGACGGACTCCCTCCAAGTAAGAAGTCCCACTTAGGCCAGCACTTAGGCCCATTGTGATACCACAATACAATCCACTCTGAGGGCAACCATTCGTGAGTTTCTGTTACTATTCAATAGGCAGGTACATCCCTTTAGCCAAGCCTACAACCTACATAGCTTCGCACACCGCCATTGCTGTGTGCAATAGACAGATTTTTCGCAAACTTTTCATTGCAGTTTTTAATTTCTTTTGTTTGCCAGAAGACTGCTAAGACGATGTATTCGAAGAAATATTTTTCATATTTCGTTTCGGTCCAAAGACGTCTGTGCAGGGGCTTGAATCATGTCCCCGTGTCTTATAAACCAATATATTACCTACTAGACTAGGGCTACTTCGTCTATCTGTAGGTTAATCCCAGTGCATACTGGAATAGATTGTGTCCTCGCTTGAGAGAAGCTTGACCATGGGGTGCATAAGGTCTAAAGGCTACTGCTTCTGCATCTGTATTAGTCTTTTAGCACTTCATAAATCACACAAGACCAATTTGAAAGCCATTCTTTACGATTTGGGAATCATTGATGGAAAGCTAACTTAGGATTTATGTAAGTGATCTGTGATCGAACTCATGATCAGACGATCTGCAAGCGGGCGTTTTCTAATAATTCTGTGGAAGTAACGGGCATAAGCTATCTCTTAGCAGGAATTAGAATTCTAATCATTATTCCATCTTTGATGTTGGGATTTTAGAAATGAAATCAAGTTCAAATTTTACTCAAAGCAGTCCTACTTATTCCTTTTGCAAGAATCTCTTGTATTTTCTTATTATTTTGCGGCTTTTTTTTTGGCGTGTGAGGTAGGGTTCAAAGTGCCTTCGTCAGCTGCGTCGAGTGCGGCTTCCACTACAACAATCCCTCCTCCTCTTCTGGGGATACTCCCTTCCCGGGACGGCTATCTGCATTACTTTGGGAAGGGCCCAGAATGACATCCTGTTAAGGACCGTTCTCTACTCTCCCACGTCTGGTTACGCCATATTCGAAGCCAGCTTCATGCTATTGGCTCGTCTTCTCACGTATCATTCTGTCGTACTGTATCAAGGTCGACCTTCTTCCTGCGAAGTACACATTCTACGTATCTTCTCACAGCGCTCCACTTCGTCTCGCTTTCGAGCATTGCGTCAACAGTGTTGTCGGGTGTAAATTCGCCAATCTGTTCCATCAACACATTCCTCTCGTCTTGCCATTTGATGCAATGGAAGAATGTGTGTTCAGCGTCGCCACTCATTTCCTCGCAATAAATGCAGCCAGGATCATTCACCTTGCCCATGCGGTGTAGATATTGTCGGAAATAGCCATGACCCGAAAGAAACTGGGTCAGGAAGTTATTAATTTCCCCAAAATTTCTCTGTGTCCATGTTTCTATAGATGGAATAAGTCTAACAGTTCATCTGCCACTTGTATAGTTATAGTTTGAGATCTGACATCTGCGGTACTAATGGCGAGGTTTTCCCTCTTCGCTTTCCATAATCTTCTACGCTCGATAGGTGTCTCACCGGTGATCACGAGGACTGCGGCGATTATTTTGCGTCTTAAGCTTTATTAATCAGGGTTTACTAACTAAGCCTGTGATTAGTTTCCTGTAGCAGGCCCTAATACGATTAGTCCATGAATTCATTGTTGTCTAGAGACAATGTCTCCTGTGAGACATCCCGGGTGTAGTAATGAGGAACTTTTCTGATTGATACCTACTTATTATGAAAAGGTGGCGATGGTGACTGTTGTAGATTTTGCTACAATCTTATTACAGCCGGTGAAATAGTAAAGATATTGTTACATAACTCGAAACGACCTAATATCGTTTAACAATAAAAACGATAAACAAAAGCTACCAGCTACACCAACACAATACACAAATACACACTAATGAATACATCGAACACGTTCCAAGTAAATCAACAACAACATGTATGTGACAAAAAGGGATAGACAACATAAGCAAATTACACAAACAACAATGTATTAGCAATAGAGCTCTCGAGAAGGCGAGATCACGAACCTTCCACTTCGAGAACGTTCATCATACTGGTTGTGTCGGACTATAAAAGGGCAAGACAAAGCAGGCAGCAGTCAGTAAGAATTCAGTCAGCCTTGTATGAAGTTGCGTGTAAATAAAATAAGTCGTGGTTGTAAGGATCCAGTGAATACTTGTGTGAACTAGTAACGTGAATAAACAGATTATTGTTGTTGTATCGTTAAGTTGTATACGGTGGCACACAAAAGTAGTGTAAAGAATAATGAGTTTAACTGAATTTAATTAAACACATTTGTTTTTACTTTGTTTGCAATTAACGAACTAATATTTAAACGTTTTTAAAATGGTAAAAACGTAACAATATGAAAGACTTAATCTAATCTTAAAACCTAAAGCTTATAAAGATTAAAAAAAATTCTACAAAAAGGCAATTCCCTTCACTTTAACTAATTAACGTTTAAAACATTTTAAAGCATAACCAACCAACTGGCCATTGCATTTCATAACTTTGCCAACATAATTGTCACAATTTATTAAATTCCAACTGGACACCACTGATGACCAACCACTTAAAATATCCTGAAGCCAAAACGATTCCTTCTCCATTCAATTACTGCAAGCAAACAGATACAGCAATACAGAGGCAGACAGACCCTTAACAGAGAGAGATAGAGAGACAGAGCGAGACAGAGCAAGAGAAAGAGTGAGAGTGAGAGTCACATATGCTTAGGAAAGTTATTGTCATAAAACAGCAGCCATTTATTTAAAATGATACTCACTCACTGAGACAATAACAACAATAATAATGGAAATAATAAAATTAAAATAATCAACATTAAATTCATAAATACATACGTACATACATACACTATATATCATAATTATTATTTTATAATCATTGTATTCATACATTCATACATTCATTCATATATGCATTCTCATGCATTCATATGCTCATTCATGCATTCATTCATTTCCTAAATTGTTGGCTATTTTTGTTAGCTCATGAGGAACAGTTGTGTGTACCACACTGCCATTGAAACAATGGCTGGCTATTGCTTGATAGGGCTGTATAAAGTTGGTCTTTGAGTGAAATGTGGCCATTGTGGGGGTTATTTCATATGAAATTCAAACGCTGTTTGACTGTCTCGAAAGTCGAAAATCAGTAGAAAGTTTAGTAATTCTAAACATATTTTTATTATTCCCACATACCATATTCCTTATGGTCCAAGGTTCTAAAAAAGGTACTAAGTTTTAGGCACTTTGATAACGACCATGTAGGTCACCATTTATGGTAACCGGGCTGCCACCATAAGCCCTCATGTGCTCCTATATGAGTACTTATGAAAGCAAACCAAGCTGTAATACTCCTACGTCTACATGAACGGGAGTCTAAAGATTATGAGCGACCCGTTAGCTGTATTCCTCTATAACACCGACATGAATGTAACACCCCCATACAATATTCGAGCGACAATGAGCATACCATCGCCATCAGCAAACGTCAGTGTTCAAAGTCTCATGTTAAGTCGCCGTAGTCTAGTATGTAGTGTGGTGGCTTAAAACACAGGTCAGGCATCTCCAACTAAACGAAATATGACAGAATATTTCCTCTCAGCTAATTTCTGGCAAAAACTCTGAGGGTAAATAAAAATTACCATGAAAAGTTTCCCGGAAATCTGTCGTTCGGAGTCGACTTTAAACTGTAGGACCCGCCACTCATGTATTAAAATTAATACCTACATACATACATAAGTGGTGTGAGAAACTAGTTCGTAATCCTGACTAAAGGGTTGTAATGACCAATTGTATGTGAACTATGTGAACGAGAGTGTATAGACTACGAACGAACCGTTAGCTACCTCGTCGTAAAGCATTCCTATACAATATCTGAGCGGCAGTGAGCGTATCATTGCCATTATCAAGTTACAGTGTTTAAAGTCTCATGTATGATCTCGTAGATGTCATAAACCAAAGGAACGATTTCGGCACATAGATGAAAAGAACAGAAGATAGAGATGGTGACACTGTACATACAGCATAGCTGTTAATAGCATCATGAAAGTTCTGTAAGGCGCTGAAACTTGGTAACTTGCAAAAGTGGACGAAGTAGCAACCTATTTGAGGCATAAATTCTATGAAACAAACATCTGCATGAATATTAGAGACGATGAAATAATCATCAGTTGTGTGGCATCACAACGAGCCGATATTGCGTGCTCAAGTGAGCTTTGTTGTCAAAGCTATCACTCAAACCTAACGTATGGGCCCAATATAATAATTAATTGTATTGCCTCTGTCACCTCCATGCGTTGTAAATCCAGTTCAAATATAATTTCACTTGAAGTCGGAACGTCTGCATCTGACATATTTACTGCCAATACATCAGTCCCTTCTTAACAGAACTTTTGGCATTTTGTTGCATATTTTATGCGCACTCATGGAGTCTTTCCGATTTGCTATAACATTTTGATCCTAGTTTCTGTTTTATTTTATTTATTATTTTAATCAATTGATTATGAATCGAAGTCGCCGTAGTCTAGTAGATAGTGTGTTGGCTTCAAACCCCTCGGTTCAAACCCCAGGTCAGACATCAAAATGAAAATATGAGAGAATATTTCTTCGGCGATTTCCTCTTAGCAGACTTCGAGTAAAAACACTCTCAGAAGAAACTCTGAGAGAAGAAACTGTTGTTCGGAATCGACTTTAAACTTTAGGTCCCACGGCTCATGTATAAAATTAACACACACACAACATCAGTGGTGTGAGAAGCTAGGTTGTAATCCTGACTAAAGGGTTGTAACGAAAGGGTTGTGTGTATGTTTATTAATCATAGAAATCTATTGCTGGAGGGCTTTTCCAAATTAGATCGACTAATTCCTTTGTTTGTTCAATCAATCTATCTGTTTGAGGTGGAATGACCCATATTTTCTTTGCCTCTGTATGTAAATAATATCACACCAGCATTTGTAGTAATTGTGAGTGTATGCCACATAGTTCAAGAGTAATAATACGATGTATTTTTTATTTTTTATTTTTGTATTGTTGCTGTATTACACTTTTTGTCTTTCTCGCATTCATAATTTTATGGGGTCTCCTCCGTTTATATTTTTTTTATTTAAATTTTACTTTAAAGCTGTTGTAACGGGTGTATAAGTTACTGGCGCATAAGCTTAGTCCATAAGCCATTGCATTATTATTTTCTCAATAGGGTTTTCATTTCAATACTATACTTAGAAGAGGTTCCCGTGGTTCCACGACAAGGGCATAATGGAAAACTGTAAAACAATGGGTTCTATGGGCTCTTAGATGGACAGTCATACTTATCCTTAGAATTTTACTACGTGTATCATTGTAGAGATATTTCTACCATGAAATGTGACTCTCTTCAGTGACAAAGTCATACTAATTTAGTAAAAAAGGAATACTTTCTACTACACCTTTTAGAAAGCATCAAAATGTGTTTGCCTTTTAAAATGTTTGATGGGTATTTACATGTAAAGGGTCCGCCAAATAACTTTTTTTGAAAATGCTTAAAAAAAACTACTGAATATTTTCTCAAATTCCTTTTTTATTTGAAAGTACAATCCTTCCAGTTAATAATGGAAAATAATTTCATTCAAATGGCTGGCCATGCAGTAGCCTACACCAGAAGATGCCGATTTTAGCAAAAAAAATCATCTTTTCAGATGAAGCTCATTTTCATCTTGGCGGGTATGTAAACAAGCAAAATTGTCGCATTTGGGGGCACAGAAAACCCGCACGCATACATTGAAGAGCCGACACACCCAAAACAAGTCACTGGTTGGGCGGATTTTGGTCCAGAGGCATAGTTCAGCCATTTTTCTTCGAAAATGAGCAAGCAGTGGCCGTTACAGTCAATGGCGATCGTTATCGGGCCATGTTGAAGGAATTTTTGATCACAAAAATTGAAGAGGAAGATATTGGCAACATTTGGTTTCAACAGGACGGCGCTACGTGCCACACAGCCGAAGCTACACTCGATGTTTTGCTCCCTGTTTTTGAAGATCGCATTATCAGCCGCAGAGCTGATGTCGTTTGGCCATCTCGGAGCTGTGATTTGACACCGTTGGACTATTATTTGTGGGGTGCCATCAAAGATAAGTGTTACGCCGACAAGCCACAGACAATTGACGCTTTAAAGGACAATATTCGAGAAGCCATTGGTGAAATTCAGCTGCACACAATCGATAATGTGCTTAAAAATTGAAACGATCGTGTAGGCTACTGCATGGCCAGCCGAGGCAGCCATTTGAATGAAATTATTTTCCATTTATAACCGGAAGGATGGTACTTTCAAATTAAAAAAAGAAATTTGAGAAAATATTCAGTAGTTTTTTTTGTAAAGCATTTTCAAAAAAAGAAGTTATTTGGCGGACCCTTTAGCTGCCTTTGGATTCTCTAAAAACCCTTTTTGAATCCATTTTCTCTTTGTTTATGAAGAGTGTTTATGTGTGTGAGTGTGTGTATGTGTATGTATGTATGTATGGTATGGTGGACACACTCTTTCATTTTGTAAATTATAATATAACATGCATAAGTATGTGTAAATTTTACCCAAAGCTATCGTTTGTTCATATTGTCAGCATATTTGCAGGTTTTTTCAAAATTTTTTTTTATTCTCTTTCCTTCTCCTTGTTATGGAAATAACTTGTGTAGCACATTTTTTTTGTTATTAAAATAGTAAATAATTGTATGTGAATAGGGTTTTCCTATGGCATTTACGGACTAAGGATGGGGAAAGTACTAGGCTAACTAAGAACATTGGCATGATGTTTAATATCTGCGTTGTGACTGAAAAAAACGGTGTATGAATTATCGACAAGTTGCGAATCGGAAACCCTATATTTAAGCAATTCATAGGGGTCTTGTTAGAGAAGAAGAAATTTTTATTTCATATCATTCCAGTTGTTTAAATTGTTTAAAATTTATCAATTGAAACGTTTATTTAGTACTTGGCCTAGTAGTTATTTGGGTTTCTATCGAACAGAGTGTTTTGGTTTCTCTCTATCACATGAAGGAGAAATATGTGTCGTATGTTCGAAGAGGACAAGAATCCGTTAAAGGGCGGGCGTTCTTCCTTAACACATTAAATCCGAGTTAGACCAGAAGTTGTGCTGTATGTGATACCACAAACCAATATACAAGCCGAAGATCAAACATTCCGTATAGGAAGCCAACCCGAATTTAAAATAAAACTTGCTTTTGTATTAATCCATCACTATGTGAAGTACAGTCCGGCATGACAGGATCTGAGAAATCAAGTACCTCATACTTTTTATGCCTACATCCTTGAATCGAAACATGATGTAAAATACAGTCTTGTTTTCCTCCTGAAGTCGCCGTGGTCTAGTAGGTAGTGAGTTGGCTTATTAGAACAAAGTACCAAAAGTATTTCTTCGGCGATTTCCTCTCAGCAGATTTCTGGCAAAAACTCTGAGTAGAAATAAAATTGCCACGAAAAGTTTCTCAAAAATCTGTCGTTCGGAGTCGACTTTAAACTGTAGGTCCCACCACTCATGTATAAAATTAACACACACAACATAAGTGGTGTGAGAAACTAGGTCGTAATCCTGACTGAAGGGTTGTAATGACCAATTACGAACGTACATACGTCTTCCTCCTGCTACCAGTGAAGTTCAGCCTTCCTGTAAATTGAACGCATAATATTTAATTTAACTCAAAAGCCCGTTCATCTGGAATGGAATTTCTCATGATATTCACATGTCCTGGAGTATATGAATATAAAAATTCTCTGTGAATGATCCAAAGTTTCTCATTCATGGTCGGATCACGAATTTGATCACACATCCTAGCTGTCCGACTTAACTAAAAAAATTTCAGGAAAAAGCCATCACCCCAGAAATATTGCGCCGATAATAATGTTCCTAACAAAGTTCTGAATGTTAAATTAAAGTCAGGTTGCGTTCTTATTAATTGGCAATTAACAACACGTTTCTCGGAGTTCGTCCTGCTTTTATATGCTCTTATTCGGAGGATAATAAGGATATCCGTTCTTCTTTGGCAATTATACTCTGAACTGGTCACAGGCAATACAGACAAATAGCATACAAGCAAAAAACCTTAAGGTCGAGACCGCGTGTGTTAAGAAGTTTTGTTCTTATCAGGTGCCGATAAGTGAGATTCTCTTGGAGAAATAATAAGTCAAGAGCAATTATCATTGAAAGGTCAGACAATAATAAAATCTTCTCACCACTGCAACCCATACAATAACTTCATACACTGGCACAGATAATGTTGTCTCTTCGTAATGCTATCTGGCAACTCTGGCATCCTAAAACGTTTGTCATGGAAAGGTCTGGCAATAATCGAATCTTCTCACCATTACAAACCACACAAAAACTCCATACACTGGCACAGATGACGTTGTTTCTTTGTAACATTAGTTGCCAACTCTGGCATCAAAAATTGTCTGTCATAGAAAGGTCTGGCAATAATAAAATCTTACCACTGCAACCCATACAATAACTTCATTCACTGTCACAGATAATGTTGTTTCTTGTTAATGCTATCTGGCAACTCTGGCAACCTAGAACGTCTGTCACAGAAAATGTCTGGCAATAATCACCCCTTCTCACCATTGCAACCCATACAATAACTCCATACACTGGCACAGATGATGTTGTTTCTTTGTAACATTAGCTGGCAACTCTGTCATTCTAAAACCTGCATACTGCCAATGAGAAATAGAAAAAGTAGAAACTGGTATCAATGCCAAAACCGTTTAAGAATAATAGAACCCCGATTGTCTAAGTATAATGGGCAACGTGATGTTAAAGAAAATCGTTTTTAAAGGCTACACAATACACTGCAAACGGCTATTGGAGCGGCAATGAATATTTTTTGTATGGCTTGCAAAAATTACGCTGGCAACTCTGTCATCCTAAAACCTGCATACGGCTTATGAGAAATAGAAGAAGTAGAAACTGGTATTGATGCCAAAACCGTGTAAAAATAGTAGAACGGCTGTCTTTTACAAGCCTAAATGGCTCCTTGGTATTATAAGAAAGTATCTTAAGAGACTACAGATGGCTAGAAAACAGACTACAGACTGCAGATGGCTAGAAAACTGACTATAGACTGCAGATCGCTAATGGAGCAGCAAAGGGAATTCCTTTAATGGCTTCCCACAATACGAGAAATAGGAGTAGAATAGAAGAAGAAAAAACTGGTGTTGATGCGAAAACCGTTTAAAAATAGTAGAACCGCGGTCGTACAAGGCTTATTGGCTCCTAGAGAGTAAAGAAAGTATATTAAGAGACTATGGCTGATGTAATGGAAATCTGAATTTGTTGTCTGCCACACCTATGTCCAAAGAGGCGTTCTACGATGAAATTATATTCATAAAATATTTTCAGAATGTTAAACAGGCGATTAATGGCTAATGGCCTCCTGGGTGTAGTCTATGATTGTCTGTAGCATAATGAAAAGACAAGGTTGTGGAGCTTCATTCAAACTGAATGAAAATTAACTGATTTGTTACATAAATATTTTCCACTTGTGTTTGTTTTGAGTGTGATATGCTTAATAAAAATTCTTTTTTGTTATTTTTGATTTATTTGGTCTATCAAAGATCAAAACAATTAAAAGTATTTGTCAAATTTTTCTGTTGTTGTTTTTTTTTGTAACATTTGAAATTCAAAAAAATATATTTCTGACTGGCATGTTATCAATGTCATGATATCTGTAAATGAACATTTGATTTCATTTTTATTTCACATACAAAAGCAACAAAAAAAAAAAACAAAGAAAATGCCACAATCGACAAAAAAATTTGTCACAAAAGAAATGAATTTTTTGGCAACCGAAAAAGGAAGAAAAAAATGAAAAAAAAAACAAGTGAAGAGAAAAATAAAATAATTTATTTCAATCATAAAAATAAAATAGAAACAGAAACAAAAAATAAATGAAAAAAGAAAAAATCAATGAAATGCTTGAGTGTTTTAGAAATGTTGATGGCAACAAAATAAAAAAAAATATTTTTTGAAATCATTTACTACACAATACACACAGGTTTTTACATACATATGCTTGTACCATACAATACATATTTAAATTTTGATTCTATTTCTCGAAGGATTTCAAAGTAAAGGGTTATCAGTTAAGAGGTTTCAAAAGTAAATTTAAATAAAATTCATATGAAGCTTTGATTTTGACTAAACTTCTCATTATAATGCCTAGAGCTTGCCATTATAAAGGGTGTTTTTTATAGAGGTATAGAACTTTAAGTTGCAATAAAACAACGATGGATTATTCGATTGACATGAATTTTATTTATCCGAAAGATAATCTTGTGGCATTACATTTTAAATATGATTTCTGGCATATGACCGCCACGGCTGGCGCGGATGTAGTCCAATCTGGACGTCCAATTTTCGGTGACTTTTTCCAACAGTTGTGGCCGTATATCGGCAATAATACGGCGAATGTTGTCTTCCAAATGGTTTAGCGTTTGTGGCTTTACCGCATAGACCAATGACTTTACATAGCCCCACAGAAAGTAGTCTAGCGGTGTTCACATCGCTTCACAAGATCTTGGAGGCCAATTCACAGGTCCAAAACGTGAAATGAGGCGGTCACGAAACGTGTCTTTCACTAAAGCTATTGTGGCACGAGCTGTGTGACATGTTGCGCCGTCTTGTTGAAACCACATCTCCTGGATATCATGGTTATTAAATTCAGGAATGAAAAAGTTAGTAATCATGGCTCTATACCGATCACCATTGACTGTAACGTTCTGGCCACCATCGTTTTTGAAAAAGTACGGACCAATGATTCCACCAGCCCATAAAGCGCACCAAACAGTCAGTTTTTCTGGATGTAACGGTGTTGCCACATACACTTGAGGATTACCTTCACTCCAAATGCGGCAGTTTTGTTTGTTGACGTAGCCATTCAACCAGAAGTGCACTTCATCGCTAAACAAAATTCGCTTATGAAAATCGGGAACAACGGTAATCTCGTTTTGGGCCCATTCGACGAATCTACGCCTTACTTGATGATCGTTTGGCTTCAATTCTTGCACGAGTTGGATTTTGTAAGCACGCAAACCAAGATCCTTCCGCAAAATCTTCCATAAAGTGGATGGACACAGATCCAATTCCTGTATTCGATGGCGGATGGACTCATTCGGGTCTTCCTCAATGCTACGCTCTACAGCAGCAATAGCTTCTCCTGTACGCACCGTACAGCGTCTCTGGGGATGCGAGTTATCAATAAGAGTAAACGTGGTGCGAAAGCGTTCCATGGTTAATCGAATTAACTGCTCTGATGGACGATATTGTCGGCGATAAAATGGACGTAGTGCGCGATACGTTTTCCGCACAGAACCATTATTTTCGAAACAAAATTGCACTATTTGCAAGCGTTGTTCAGGCGTGAGTCTATTCATGATGAATTGCCAAACCAAACTGAGAATAAATCACTTAACAGCTGTTAAATCCTTCGCCATCTTGAAAAGTAATGCCAACTTAAAGTTCTATACTTCTATAAAAAACACCCTTTATATGACACACAAATCTACTCCGTATTGGTTGCGGCAGTCAATCTTTTTGAGGCAGTTTTCGTACACATTTTACCACTCTCGTCTACATCAGAACACTCTCCACGACGAAGTTGAACAGGTCGCATGATAGAAAATGCCTGAAAACTGCCACAGTATCAAAAGGTCCGATGAGAAGCATTCTTACCTTGATGGAAGTGCAGTAGTTGATCAATGTCGTTCTGCTTAGCTTTATCAGCTTCGTAGGAATGTCGAGCTCTGACAATGTGGCAAAACCAGGATTCTCTTGGGTCTATCTGATGATGTGTGTTGACTTGTTTCTCAAGGGCCTTCTCCGGGATTTAAAGTAATGTGAAGATCTGCCTGAAGCCGCACTGATTAGCGAAAAGGTTTATACCTCTGCAGCAGAGATCAGCAATGAATCGTTTTTTCGCTACTCGTAAGCACTCATGAAATTTTTAATATAAGTAAGTCAACAATATTGAAATTTAACTACTCTGATGCATTCATACTTATTACAACGTGAATTTATAAGTACAGGTTGCAATGAGTATGCGTACAACGTTGACATCAAACTCATACCATTCGAAATATATTTGATTCATACGCCTACACATTTAGATTCATAACTTTTGAAAAATACTCTTATAATTCTTAGAAATGATTTGAGTGACTCGAATAATTCATCAAAATTTATAGTCTTAGATGTTAGGAACTTATCTAAAAATTGAGCGGCAAGCCATGGTCGTATATGGCAAGCTTTTCTCTAAATAAATCACACTTCAAAGAAAACGATAAGGAAAAAATGAAACAGCTGACAGTTTTGCCAGGTGAACAGTTTTGAAACCACTAAATGGATAACTCTATACAATCGAGGGTTCACAGCAAAAGTACGAGAGAGAGAGAGAGAGAGAGGTAGTGCAATTGTATTTATTATTCGTCTTAACAAATAAAAATTTCAAAGAAATTTTTTGCCTCAATAATTTCGATATTTTTTCTCTTTAAATATGATTGAGGTGACCATTAGTTTAACTTTTTTCTAATACTTCCAAGAAAATGAATCATTTGCCATTGAAATGGAAAATTGCAAGAAAATTTTATTTTTAAAATCAAAATTGTTTTCTTTGTATTGTTTTTAAAGACACTTTTTTTTTATTAGATTTGTCTTATAAGAAATTATTTATTAAATTTGCATATTTAATAAACAATTTCTTTAATATATTGTTACGTTTTTACGTTTTTTAAAAACGTTTAAAATATAAGCTCGTAGATTGCAAATAAAATAAAAATAAATTTGTGTTTAGTTTGAATTAAAATTCTTTATTATTCGCACAATTCTGTGTGCCACTGTTCACAACTTTATGTAAACAACAACAATTGCTTTCTTATGTTATTCCTCTGTTTACACCCTTTACATGAACAATAACAATTACTAGACAATTATTCGACGGATCTTGGTAACGGAGATCTTCAAACCACGATTACTCTCTTCAAACGCACCGCGTCTTCACACAAGACTGACTGAACTTCACTAACCGACTCGCCAGCCTTGCCTTGCCTTTTATATGATAAATGTTTTTGAAGGCGAATGTTCATGACTTCGCCTTCTCGAAATCTCTATAAATGTAAACATCGTTGTTTACATTTATTATTGTTGTTTGCTTATTTTGCTTACATTTATTCTTGAAGTGTTGTTTGTGAATTGCCACCGTATGCGAAGCTTCATCTTGGTACTTTCATGATATTTGGTGCATATTCGTGTCGTACATGATCCATTTTTCATCGCCGGTAAATATTAGCTTCGCTATTAATACAAGTGGCACCCAAAAATCATATTTCTTCGTAAATCTATGTTTCCACAAATGTTTGAAGACTGTTTGGTTGTGAATGCCTAGCTTCCTAGTAATGTCTATACAGTCTATACATGATTTTATCTCCTTTTTAGTGATTGCACGAAGAGAAGGAGGTAAAACTAGCTTCTCACACCATTTATGTTGTGTGTGTTAATCTTATACATGAGTGTTAGGACCTACCATTTAAAGTCGTCTCTGTACGACAGATTTTTCACACAGTTTTCATGGAAATTTAATTTATTTTCACTGTTCTTTTCCATAAGACTACAGAGAGAGAGTCTGAACTAAGATTTGAACCAATGGCTCGCATTTAATAAGTCAATTCTCTACCAACAGACCTCGGAGACTTTTCAGTTGCATTCGCTTTAGGTTCTTAGGCTCATAATAGATTCTGAAGACCCAAAACGAGGAGAGATTGTCATCTCAGTGTTAGGTGTACCACATCAACAATTTCCCCCCCAAGAAGCCAACACATTACCTACTACACTACAATGCGTTGAAACTTACATACATACTACAGTCTATCAGTCAGGATTACAATCTAGCTTCTCACACCACTTATGTTGTACAGTGGTGGCCACGAATTTAAGACACGACATTTTACTTATAAATACATTTGTGATAATTTTTACATCTTATCAAAAATATTTTAGGTCTATGATATTTTTCTTAAGATTGTAGTAATATTAGGAAGAAAAACTAATAATATTTTGTTACCTATATTTAGTTAAGAATTTTTATTTACATATTATATAGTTCAAGACAAAATGCTAGTCGGGATTTGATATTTTTTTGACACAATTGGTTTACGTTGTGCAATACACCCACGCAAGTTTTTCTCATTTAGACATCTTCTTATTGCCCTAGACGACATATCGATACCAAAATCCAATACAATTTTATTCTTTATTTTACTTGAGCTCGTTAAAGGATTATTAGCAGCTACTTTAGGGTGTGGTTTTTCTGGCTCTAGGTTGCTGTTTGACATTTTTGGTGGTACCATGTTGCTTGATGTGTTCCAGCGCGTTGTAAATTTTGCATTTAGAACATTTAAGCAGCTTGGATATCTCCAATATTATTTTTCCATCAAATTTTAGTTGTTGGATCAGTTTTCGCTCGGCATCGGTATTCCAAGTACCTCTGACCATTTATAATTAAATATTTCTATGTATTCCAACATAAAATAAAATATAACATTCGTTGCTCAACGTTTAGCTTCAAAAAACACCAAAAAATCACTTAAAAACCAGATATTTCTGAAATGTCTTAAATTCGTGGCCAATTTCAAATAAACGTTTTTACAATAATATGATCAAAAAGCAACAAAATGTAAAAAGAAACAAAATAAAATAATGGTACTTTTTCTTAGTATTACAGGGTACATAGAAGAATAAAGAATATCAAATTTGATATTACAGGATTGTAAATATTATCACAACTAAATCAGTCATATGACGTGTCTTAAATTCGTGGCCACCACTGTATGTGTTAATTTTATACAGGAGTGATGGGTCTTACAATTTAAAGTGAACTCCGAACGACAGATTTTTAAGAAACTTTTCATGACAGTTTTATGTAACCCTCAGAATTTTTGTCAGAAATATGCTGAGAGGCAGTCACCGAAGAAATATTATTTCATATTTCGTTTTCTTGGAGATGTCTGACCTGGGGTTTTAACCATGGCCTCAGGTCTAATAAGCCAACTCATTATCTACTAGACTAAGACGACTGGCAAATCGAAATTGAACAAATTATTATGCGGCTGTACAGTATTATTTCCTTAAAGTTCCTAACTACAACGCATTCTTATCTTTTCATGAAGGCTATGTTCCATATTTTCAATTATTTTTCAATGTTGATTGCTTTGCACAGTTAAGCGTGAGATATAAGTTTTCAAACAAGGTCTGGCATTGCCTGATGCAAGTAATATTACCAGAGGTATTACATTTTGGAGCCATCTAACGACAGTTTGTAAGCGATAGTTTTTGAGCCTCTAATATAATTCTCAAAATTTAAGTTTGTCAGATAAAAAACACACCGTATTTCTAAAGTTATAGGCTTTAAAACATTTTTATTAAATTTTTTCAAACACTTTTACTGCCGCGAACTTTTGATTTTTATCATATTTTATATTTTATTTCCCTTTTTTTATTATTGAAAAGCAATAAAATAAAATGAAAGAGAAGAAAAAAGCCAAAAAACTTTTTCTATTTGAAAATATTTCTTCTTTTCATAATTAACTGGATGTGTGTAATAAATTAAACACACGATATTAGAACAGACACACATACAAAACACAAAACACTGCTCATATACCGCATAGTGTACAATTAAAAAGAAAAACGAGGATATAAAGGCTTAATTTATACATACGCTTACACACACACACACATACATACTTTTGAACATACATACATAAGCAAATAGAAGTGAAATGTATTTAAAATGCTCACACTTAATTTAACTTCCATTTAACCTTTAAGCAAGAGAAACAACAACAAGAAACAAGACATTTATAATGATTATATTTAAACACAAGCACATACACATACACTCAGACTAACATGAACAAAAGGAAGGCAAAAAGAGAGAAATTCATATACGAGGTTAAGCTAAGAAATTACGGAATATATAAACTCCTAAAGAGAGACACAGTAAACGTTTAACTATGGGTTCCTACATGCCTGTGTGTTTAAAACACACAGCATAAGAGAATGTGTAAGTAAAAGGGTAGGAGTAGCCACACAAGTGTCTGTGATGTGTGATTGTATATGTTTCATGCTTATTATATGGCTTATTATTACTATTATTACAATAACAATTCATTATTAAGCATAATCATAATAATAGCAAGCGAATATGTAACATAACACAACAACTGCAATAAAATAACAACAATAACAAGAACAATAACAAAACAAGTAATAAATAAGCCTCATCAGCATCATAAAGCAATAACACTCTCTCTCACACATGCACACAAGCACACAGTATCAACAACAACAACAAATAAAGACTATAATAACACAGTAACATTATTATAAGCACACATATGCACATGACATAAAAAGAAAGTAAGAGCACCCTCCTGCCACACACACAGGCAAAGACATTACATTTAAATGTTAAACAGTGTTGCAAGTCACTGTAGAATTATACAATGAAGTGAGGGGGAGTTTAAATTCAATGAAAAGATTTACATGAATGAGAGTAAGTATTCGGCGGTTCTTTTGTGTTAAGGCCCATACAACGAGCAACAATAATGCGTTTATAACGAATGAATACTCGTTTGAAAGGTGACATTATAGGCTACATTTTGGGATAAAAAAGTTCTTTAATTTGTAGCTCGTTTAAAATGTTATATTGGTTTGAAAATTAATGAAATATATTAATTCAAAAAAATGCTAAAAATACTGCAAAAATATCTAGAAAATTTTAAAAATAATGGGTGATTTTTTAAGATTTAAAAAAAAAACACATAAAATTCAGAGAAATACATGGAATCTTTATTTGAATCGATAGTACGGTCCATATAATTTAATGTTTGAAGATTATTTCATGCAAATGTTGACCGCGACTGCGCCTCAAATGGTCCATCCGCTTAGTCCAATTTTGGCATATACTTTCCAAAATTTCGGCAGGTATCTCACGAATAAATGCTTCAATATTGTCTTCCAATGCGTCAATTGAAGTGGGCTTGGCTGTATGGACACGAGCTTTAACATAGCCCCACAAAAAAATAGTCTAAAAGCGTTAAATCGCACGATCTAGGCGGCCAATTGACCCGTCACGAACGTGAAATAAAATGTTCACCGAACTCGCCTCTCAATAAGTCTATTGTTACGCGTTCTGTGTGGCATGTGGCACCGTCTTGTTGAAATCACATGTCATGCAAGTCAAGCTCTTGCATTTTGGGCAAAAAAAGTTGGATATCATCTCACGGTAACGCTCACCATTCACAGTTATGCTACGATTTGCAGCATCTTTGAAGAAGTACGGTCCAATGATGCCACCAGCCCATAAACCGCACCAAACTGTGACTTTTTCTGGATGCATTGGTAGCTTTTGCAATGCTTCTGGCTGATCTTCAATCCAAAATCGACAATTCTGCTTATATACGTATCCATTGAGCCAAAAATGAGCTTCGTCGCTGAGCACAATTTTTCGATAAAAAAGTGGATCTTCGGCCAACTTTCCAAGTGCCCATTTACCAAAAATTCTGCGTTGCGGTAGGTCGTTCGGCTTCAATTCTTGCACCAGCTGTATTTTGAAAGGCTTCACACCTAGATCCTTCCGCAAAATTTTCCACGTTGTTAAGTAACAGAGGCCCAATTACTGCGAACGGCGACGAGTCGATAATTGATGGTCACCATTTACACTGGCCGGCCGATACAGCTGCGATATTTTCTTCAGTTCACACTCTACGTAAGCGTGTTGTTGGTTTAATGTCCAACAATGTAAATTTGGTGTGAAATTTAGTCACAATAGCCCGAATAGCGATTAAACTGACCATAAAATAGAAGAAGCGTGCAATGAACTTTCTTAACAGAGCACGCATTTTGATAATAAAATTCAATGATTCGCAAGCGTTGTTCGTTTGTAAGACGATTCATGGTTAAATTATAGACCAAACTGAAGATGTTTGACAGTGAAACAAAACACGAAACGTGCGTGAGCTGTTTAAACCAGTGTTGCCAAAAAGATAATAGCTAAAAAATCACCCGTTATATGATGAGTATGCTGTGAATGACAATTCACCATTGTCTCTAGCACGCAATCTGAATATATAGGCTTGTGAATGGCCACACGGTTTTATATGTCACGTGAGTTAGACTTAATAAGAGTGGAGGAGTAAATTCAAATACAAAATACGTCGTAATTAGTCGAAAGAGAGGGCCATTTGCTAAGAAGACCATGAAATCTGCAATTTGGAATTTTTCAACACATTTTCTCTAACAAAAGTGTTTGTTTTCAGTGCATACTTTGTGATGGTGCTCCTCATCCATTTCAGGTATGTACCTAGTAAGGAAAACGCACACAATTTGCAGCATTTTACATCGTTCTTATCAGAATTGGCGCTTCTCATACCTCTGACAGATATTCTCTCAGACTGAGAGCCTAACGCTTGCTGGTATAGACTCGTAGCTGCAAGGAAACCTACAGAAGAAAATCAAAGAGGATTAAATCGAAAGATTTTGGTAAACAGTGCAAATCACCAAAGAGATCCACTAGACAATCTAAAAATGTCGGTCTCAGAATTTTGCTGACACTTCCTCTTGGATTCAAATGTTCTTCTCGTCTTCATTCATCATGCAACTCGGCTTTGCTGTGCTTTCTGTTCGAAGTAAGGTTTTTTCTTTCGGTTTTTCAAAAAACGCTTTAGCGTTACACCATTTAGTAATTTTAAGCAGATGTATTAGCTCTGCCTGTTTTATACGCGGATTTCTAGTATCAAGTGAAGTAATAACCCACGAATAAATAAATGGCAATGGCCCTCGTTGTTCATTATAATTTTCAATGCAAAATTGTCTTCATTGTGCTTGAGATTCTGGCATGATTCTTGGATTCATGCGCTTGCAGGTCAATGGCTACCTGCTGGAACACTCTCTGCACATGCTAGGCGAACATTTTTCTTTAAAATTCTTTGAAAATTCTAACGTTTGATGGCCAGTTCAACTGGGAGTATTCTGTGCACTTGGTAAGGGAATATTACGTACATACATACATACATAATTGGCCATTACAACTTACTTCCCACACCACTTATGTGTCGACTCCGAATGACAGATTTTTGAGAAACTTTTCATGGAAATTTCTTATTTACTCTCAGAGTTTTTGCTAGAAATCTGTTGAGAGGAAGTCGCGAAGAAATATTTTTCGAATTTCGTTATGATGGAGATGTCTGACCTGGGGTTTGAACCGATGTCTCATGTCTAATAATCTAATGGGCTACCTACTAGACTACGGCGACTTTAAAAATTTTTTATTAAAAATTCCTTTGCAAATTCAGCCAATTGATGTTCACTTGCCTGCCACGAAGATTTTTCTATAGTCATTGTTTAATCACTGCTGCTAATTGCGTCAGTCCAGGACTAATGACGTCTCGTTATATTTTAGGTGTAAAATTTTAGTTCAAAATGGTCTTAAACAGGCGTGAATTCTGTCTACTTGAATTATTTGAGAGCCCCTGCTTATTTTTTAGGCAATGGAGAGGCATTTACTAACTCAGTTTAATTTCTTTTTAAATTTTTTTCAACATTACAAAGGTTTTACATTAAAACTGATGGCGGTAACTTATTTAACTCCAGTCTATTATACTCGTAGTCATGACTTGTCTCTCCTCCCCTCTCTCTCTCTTTCTCTCTGGTTCTCACTCTTTCACTCATTGTTTAAGTGTTAACACGGCTATTGTAATATAAGAAAAGTTGAGTTTTTGTTATGTGCCACCAGACAATGTGGCTTGTAGTCACCAACACACTCCCGCACACATCTACATACGTGTACTGAGTAACTGTCACACTGTAAGAGAGATAATGGCTTACACATGTTTCCTTTAATTTCCTTTAACGGTATAACTGTGAATACTTTGTAAAGAACAAGTTAAATTGGAGGAAGTAAAAATGGAGAGGTTTTTTCAAACATTTAAAGCTTTGGAATGGGGATTACAGTCAAGTGCAAAAATTAAATTAAAAATGGAATCTCTTTAAATAAGAATAACCATCTAACTAGTACCTGATTTACAATATACAGGTTTAAAGTATATATTATGGTGATTGAAGTTCTTCTAAATTGGATGAGGCGAGGTAAAGTCAATTCTAGGATAAGAATCTCAGATAAAATAGTAGAGAATCTAAAGGAACTGTCTGGCAGATTACAGCGTTGCAGGATATTAAGTCGTATTGCACGTATTGTGTACGTGGACCTACGTAATGGAGACGAGCCCTCCGCGGTCGGGTGAGGGTGGGTTAGTGTGAGGCCGGGGACGTTCGAGCAAAAAAATAAGTCCGGCTTATTTTGTAGGCTACGGCTCAAACCCCAGCTCAGAAATCTCCAACTAAAACGAAGTATAAAACAAATATTTTTCCGGCGACTTCCTCTCAGCAGATTTCTAGCAAAAACTCTGAGTGAAAATAAAATTACCAGGAAAGGTTTTTAAAAAATCTGTCGTTCGGAGTCCCCTTTAAACTGTAGCTGCCACCACTCATGTATAAAATCAACACAAAAAACATAAGTTATAGTGGTTATATAAGCTAGGTTGTAATCCAGACTGAAGGATTATAATGAGCAATTATGTACATACAGTGGTGGCCTTATAATTAGAAACGACTTAGCAACATGTATGTTTGTTAATTTGTTTTACAGTTTTCACTGTGTACCTTGGATCAAGGGCTTTGGAGGACGTCTTATATACGTTTTTCCACTAGATTGGGACAAATTAAACTTAGATTCGTCACTCCAGAGAACTCTGTTCCAGAAACATCGTTTCTAATTATAAGGCCACCACTGTATGTGTGTTAGTTTGAAGTCGCCATTGTCTAGTGGGTAATGTGTTGGTTTCTAAGGAGGAAAAATGTTGGTGTGGTACAACTAACGCTGATTTGACAAACTTTGGTCGACTGGATGAGTTCACAATTTATTATGAGCCAAAAGACCTAAGGCGAATGCATTTGAGAAGTCTCCTAGGTCCAGTAGATGCGAGCCCTTGCTTCAAATCCCATCTCAGAGTCTCTCTATGTAGTCTTCTGGCAAAAACTCTGCGAGTAAATTAAAATTGCAATGAAAAGTTTTTAAAAAATCTGTCGTTCGGAGTCCACTTTAAACTGTAGGTTGCGCCACTCATGCATAAAAATTCACCTACACAACATAAGTGGTGTGAGAAACAAGGTTGTAATCCAGACTGAAGGGGATTGTAATGATCAAACTATGTATCAGAGATCAGCAATTAGTGTTCAAAGAGATGAGTAGAATCGAATCATACCCATAACTTCTGATACTTATACGCATTCATACTTATATTTAATATTGTTACATAAATCGAAAGGACCTAATATCGTTAAACAACAAAAACGATAAACAAAAGCCACACAATACAAATACACACTAACACAAGGAATACAATGAACGTGTTGATTATCTAAAGCTGCACACACACATATGTATGACGAACCTGGTTGCGGCTAGTACCAACAACAACATAAAGTAAACCAGCTACGACAAATATGTAATGGACAACATAAGCAAAGTACACAAACAACAATATACTAGCAATATAGTTCACGAGAAGGCGCGAGCGAGAACCTTCCACATCGAGAACGTTCATCATACTGATTACGTGCATGCGGACTATAAAAGGGCTGGACAAAGCAAGCAGCAGTCAGTGTTAATTCAGTCAGCCTTGTGTGAAGTTGCGTTTGAACAAAATAAGTCGTGGTTGTAAAGATCCAGTGAATACTAGTGTGAACTAGTACAGTGAATAAACAGATAATTATTGTTGTATCGTTAAGTTGTATACGGTGGCACACAAAAGTAATGTAAAGAATAAAGAGAGTTTAAGAAAAACTGAAGACATATTTGTTTTTACTTTGTTTGCAATTAACGAACTCATATTTAAACGTTTTTAAAAATGTAAAAACGTAACAATATCATGGAATCTCTACTCATAAACAAAGTTTGAAGTACTCATCATATTCATACTTAACAACATGTATGATGTTGTTGATTTCGACTCTCCATAACACAACATATACACGAAGCACAAAATAAGTATGATTCGCGTACGAACACTAAAATACTCATTAGAAATACTCACTAGAAGGTTGTGTATTTGTTCTGCTTGCTGCTCTGTTCTATTTGCTTAGGTGTGTAACAACTAAGACCGTAAATTTTGATGAATGATTCGTGGCACTCGAATCATTTATAAGTATTATAAGTATTTTTCTAAATTTATGAATCTAAATGTGTAGGCTTATGAATCAAACATATTTCGATTGGTATGAGGTTGATGTCAACGTTGTGCGTATACACATTGCAACGTGTACTTATAAATCAACGTTGTAGTGGGTATGAATGAATCGGAGTACATAATTAAATTTCAATATTGTTGACGCACTTATATTCAAAATTTCATTAGTGCCTATGAGTAGCAAAAGAACGAGGCATTGCTATGTATGTATTGTCTAGCCAATAATCCAGATATCGTAACATGTTTTACTATTCAAGTTAACAGTGAATTCCTGTGCAATTTTTCTATCTTCCTCTCTGTTTTTATTACTGCATGTTTGCTTTTGTTTTTCTCCCATTTTCAAACAAATTTTCCATTGTTTGCTAGGCTGTTCAAAAAAATGAAAAAAAAATGTGTCACGAAGCATAACTTACGCTTAATTTACGACTTGATTGTGCATAATTTATTTATAAACAATAAAAAATTTTATACAAAATGTTTACAAAAATAAAACATTTTCTTCTTTTGCCATGTAATGTACAAAGAGTCTTTTGCAATAGGGGGAAGAATCAAAAAACAATTTTCCAAAAATTGTTTGAAAATTTATTTAAATTTTTTTGTAAACTCCCCTTACCCTCCCTCTCCCATTTATCGTAACATGTCCCTAAAGACTTTAGTGAAAAAGTTTTTCGGTTTTTCGGTTTTCCTATCAAGATTTTGAAAACAACAAATTGTTTATTGTTCTTCGGGGAGAATGAAAGTATTATCGTAAGTGATTTTGTTTTCTTCCGTCTTATTTTTTTTATCTTGAAAAGAAAATCTAAGTATTTGACAATGAAATGAAACAAAAAATAAAGAATGAAAATACAACAACAACAACAACAACATGAAATAAAAAAATAATTGCTTTGTAAAGTCTAAAAATAGAAAAATTACACAAGGATTTCTGAAATATTTTGAAATAAAAACAACAACAAGAAATAATTGATTTCAAATAAATTTGTTGTCTTTAAAGTTAATTTAATGCAATGTGCTGCTTAAAGTCTCAACAAATAACTTCCATTGGACTCTATTGGAAACTATTTCTATTGCCTTGTCTTATATAAACTCTGCAATATCCTGTCTCTAGCGTCCCACAACCACTAGGGCCTTGAGGATTTTGTTGCCCCTGCAATCGCGTTGTTGGATCTCAATGTGTGTCTTGTCCATGCCAACAAACTTATCAGTAAATAACTTCCAATGGACTCTGCTGAGAGCGACTTTTATTGCCTTGTCCTATGTCAACGCTACAACAGCCAATTTCTAGCCTCCCACGACAGCTAGGGCACTGAGGATTTTATTGCCTGTTGCCCTTGCAATCCCGTTGTTGGATCTCAATATGTGTCTTGTCCTTGCCAACAAACATACCAGTAAATAATTTCTATCGGACTCTGGTGAGAGCGGTTTTTATTGCCTTTTCTTATATAAACCCTGCAACAGTAAATTTTTAGCCTGCCACGGCATCCAGGCCCTTGAGGATATTACTGTAGTGATGCCCTTACAATCCCATTATTGGATCTCAACATCATCTTAGTAAATAACGTCCATCAGATTCTGATGAGTGCGGTTTTTATTGCCTTCTCCTATGTAAACCCCACAACAGCCAATTTATAGCCTCCCATGACAGCTATGGCCTTGAAGATTTTATTGTAGAAACGCCCTTGCAATCACGTTGGCTGATCTCAAGGTGTGTCTTGTCCATGACAACAAACTTATCAGTAACTGGACTCTGTTGCGAGCGGTTTTTATTGCCTTGTCCTATGTCAGCGCTACAACAGCCAATTTCTAGCATCCCACGACAGCGAGTGCCTTGGGGGCAACTTATCAAGATGTTGTGTTAGACTTGTCTTCAGAATTCAGTACGAAGCAGTCGTACACTATTTATTGTATTCGACCAGAAGCAACGCATTTGAAGTTGCTACAGCATTCACAACAACGTAAGGATATGGGCATATTGCATGTATTTTCAAGAGGTCTAGCTGAGCCACTAGTCTATAGCCTACTGAGCTTAGTGGACGTGTGCAACAACCTCTTCATTTACGCAGATGCTTTGTGCAACCTCTGCTGTAATTGAATCTTTCCTATGGTGTTGTCATTGAAAGTGACAAAGGAAACAATTGCAGTTTTTCTTTTGTTAGCTTTGTTCCTGTTGAAGATGATGCGCAGACCGACTCTTAGTTTACTAAAGAGGATTTTGTAAGTAATATTTAGTGTTGTATTGTTTGTTGCTGATATATCATCACCTTTTTTACCCCCTTCTGTATTAAAAATGAGCCATTCAGGCTTCTCAGACAGGAACAGATATCGTAACCCCATGTAAATGGCTCAGTTGTTTAGTGCTTATATAACATTCTGTTCTATCGATGTTCAGATTAGTTTTGAAGGCACTTGGGTGGAATGTCTCCATTTTATTCTACATGAGTTGAAACAAGTCGTTACGTTTTTACCTTTCAAAAACGTTTAAAATATGAGCTCGTAGATTGCAAATAAAATAAAAATTAATTTGTGTTTAATTTTAATTAAAAATCTTTATTATTCGTACAATTCTGTGTGCTACAACTTGATGTAAACAACAACAATTACTTTTCTTTGTTATTCCTCTGTTTATACCCTTTGCATAAACAATAACAATTACTAGACAATTATTCGACTGATCTTTGTAATGGAGATCTTAAAACGACGATTACTCTCTTCAAACACCCCGCGTCTTCACACAAGGCTGCCTTGTCTTTTATATGACGGAGTAAACAGTGTGATGAAGGTTCTTAAAGGCGAATGTTCGTGACTTCGCCTTTTCGAAATCTCTATAAATGTAAACATCGTTGTTTACATTCGTTATTGGTGTTCGTGTATTTTGTTTACATTTATTCTTGTAGTTTTTGTTGTTGTATTTTTGTTTACTTGTTAACCATTTTTTTATGCTGTTGTTTGCTGGTATATTTCTGTTTACTTGTTTAACATTTTTTATGCTGGTGTTTGTTGTTATATTACTCAATGCAATAATTTGAAGTCAAGTTCATTGTTTTTGTTTTTGTTTTTGTATCTTTTGTTTATAATTTTAATATTAAACGGTCTTGGCGGTATCTAGACCTGGGCTATTCGTCTTTCCATTATTGGTGTCTAGTCCAGCAAACCTTCATGGAAAACATGCTTTGGTGCTACAGAATTCGTTATTTTCGTAGAAATAAAGAAATTATTGAATATTTTCTCAAATTTCTTTTTTTATTTGAAGTACAATCATTCCGATTAATAATGGAAAATAATTTCATTCAAATGGCTGCCTCGGTTGGCCATGCAGTAGCCTACACGATCGGTCCAATTTTTAAGCACATTATCGATTGTGTGCAGCTGTATTTCACCAATGGCTTCACGAATATTGTCCATTAAAGCGTCAATTGTCTCTGGCTTGTCGGCGTAACACTTATCTTTGAGGGCACACCACAAATAATAGTCCAACGGTGTCAAATCGCAGCTCCGAGGTGGCCAAACGACATCAGCTCTGCGGCTGATAATGCGATCTTAAAAAACAGGGCGCAAAACATCGAATGTAGCTTCGGCTGTGTGGCACGTAGCGCCGTCCTGTTGAAACCAAATGTTGCCAATATCCTCCTCTTCAATTTTTATGAACAAAAATTCGTTCAACATGGCCCGATAACGATCGCCATTGACTGTAACGGCCACTCCTTGCTCATTTTCGAAGAAAAATGTCCCAATTATGCCTCTGGACCAAAATCCGCACCAAACAGTGACTCGTTTTGGGTGTGTCGGCTTTTCAATGTATGCGTGCGGGTTTTCTGTGCCCCAAATGCGACAATTTTGCTTGTTTACATACCCGCCAAGATCAAAATGAGCCTCATCTGAAAAGATGATTTTTTTTTTTGCCAAAATCGGCATCTTCTGGTGTAGGCTACTGCATGGCCAGCCGAGGTAGCCATTTGAATGAAATTATTTTCCATTATTAACCGGAAGGATTGTACTTTCAAATAAAAAAAGAAATTTGAGAAAATATTCAGTAGTTTTTTTTAAAGCATTTTCAAAAAAAAAAAGTTATTTGGCGGACCCTTTATTATTCAGTGGCTTACAGGTTATAAAAGGCACTAATCATGTCTAAAAGAAAGGCCATTTTGTTGTACATGCTTTAATTACTTACCCCTGCCACAAGAAGTTAAAATCGCTCAAGACTATTACAAAAAATTTGCTTAAAGCTTCCTGGAACTCTGTATCTATAATACATGCCTTCTGGTGTTATATTTTAAAATCCTTAGCTTCCCTCCTTTGGTATGCACATACGTTACTAAGGTAATTGAAATTGTTGTCATTGCAAGTCTTAATCTTAATTATTGAAAATCCTTTTCTTTTCTTTCGCTTTAAATTCTAATTTTAAATAACATTTACCTGGTGATGGTTTATTAGCAGCTTAAATCGGCTGTGGCATCTTAATTAGAGCCGACAGCGGGAAGAAAAATAGGCTTTCAGGCGTATGAGTAATATCAATTAAAATGTAATTAAACTTGTATATCATATGTGTACGTATGTATTAAGGGGGTAGTAAGAGAAAAAAGTATGGGATTACAATTAAAAACGTAATTAAAATTGAAAACCTTGACTACAGAAATAAAAGAGGCTTTAGATGTGAAAGAAAAAAAAGGATATTAAATCACTAGATAAAGTATTAAAGATAAGAAAATGGTGAATTAAGAGAAGGTCTTATTGTCCATGTTTCGGAGTTGCATTCTCAACCGGGTGCCGTGACCCAATGATCGGGAGGAGTTTTAGATAGGCTCTGCTCCTAACCAAAGGGGAAGTCATTTCCAAATACATGGCTTCGAATTGGTATTCAGGTGTAGAAGTCTGTTACATCTGGGGGCGTTGGTAGACGCATTGTATTTCATCCTGTGCGAAAGGCACCGTGGGATTTGGTCCATGCGGACAGGTACCCACGTTAAATCAATCGTCGTTGTCCATTTTCCGGATACTATTGCTTCTCCACAGTCATCTCGAGGTTCTCCCAACCCCACAAGTAACAATGTTGTCCGTTGACAGAGCCGCTGAGTGAAAAATGAATTTCATTGGTGAGAAAAATTTTGTTCCGTAGTCCAGCATGGAAAGCCTCTACTCTAGCATCTAACTAGCAGATCAATGGGATTGCGTTTGGTCACACGGCTTGATTATGGCAACCGTAATTACCCCCTAATGCTTGAAGTGCTGTAAGTCTCCACTACTTTTACGCGTATCAAATATCCGTCACGCAGGAACATCCTCTTCCATTTGAATGACATTGCTGAGTCAATGCAGCCGTTGGAGGTTAATGCATTGCATAACGTCCATGTCGTTAAGGAGCTCATATACCTCTTTGTTGTATTGGATCAACTCTTACTGGATCGAAGATCTTACGTAGAAGTTTTCTTTTGAATACTCACAAGACTGCTACATCAGTGCTTAATAACGTCCATGTTTCTGCGACATAAAGAAGCATGGAGAGATTGAAAGACTTGAGAGATATTTCTGCTACTCAATTGCCTATTGAGACCATAGTAGAACCTACTGCAAGAGTGATCAAGCGTAGATCGCCAGACTGACAACATTTCTGCTGGTAACAGAGAAGTTTTTTCGTGAGTATAGTACAGTTATTTAGTCACCATAGTCTAGTACGTAGAGTGTTGGCTTATTAGACGTGAGGCCTCGGCTCGAACCCCATGTCTGACATTCTCCAACTAACGGAAATATGAAAAAATATTTCACTCGGCGACTTGCTTTCAGCAGATTTTCGGTGAAAACTCTGGGAGTAAATAAAATTCTGTCGATTGGATTCGACTTTAAACTGTAGGTCCCTTTACTCATGTATAAAAAAAATTGGCTTACTAAAGGGTTGTAATGGCCAATTAAGTGTACGTATGTATATCAGTACTGCTAGCTACATAGGTACTTAATAGAGTCCATTTTTCTGTGACATAAAGAAACATGGAGCCAATATAAATAAACTCAATGACTATTTCGAAAGTATAGTTGGCAGCTGTAATCTGGGATCCAACTTGTCGACAACATATACTTCGTTTTACCTTCATTTTCTGCTACATACATCAAAAATTGGTCATTACAACCCTTCAGTTAGGATTACGATCTAGCTTCTTACACCACTTATGTTGTGTGTAGTAATTTTACACGTGAGTTGAAGGACCTACAGTTTAAAATAGATTACGAACGACAGATTTTTGAGAAACTTTTCATGGCAATTTTTTATTTACTCTCAGAGCTTTTGCCTGTAATCTGTTGAGAGGCAGTCGCCGAAGAAATATTTTTAACCCTTTGCACTCGGCACAGTTTCGGATGTTACCTACCAGCAACTCGACGCCACTTTTTAACGAAAACGTACATCCTGGAAACGTGATATTATACAGTATGATTGTAGAACCAAGTAAGGAATTGTAATGAAATTTGTTTTATATGAATTTGTGTACATTCAAGAACACATATTTACAAAAAAAAAAATCAAAAATTTTTTCTATTCGACGCCTTAATACGAATTGAGATCTTGTATATTTCCTCTCTTGGTTCTTGGATTTATCGTATCAATTTTCCCACTTCATTGAGCCACACCCTTTTAGCTTTGGACGCCTAATCCACTATATCAACAAATTGCTCAACGGATCAGAGAAGTGTACAGTCCGTCGTGAACGCATTTCGCACGTTCCTTTTCGACGTGAAAAACGGTTGATGTATTTATCATGCATCTTGTTAATTTCATCACATCTCGAGCAATTTTTTTGTGCCATTTTAACACCAAACTACAGGAGAGCAAGTGTTTCTTAAAAAATTGCGGTGGAATAATTTCATTGTCCGTAATCGCTAACAAATTATCATGTCCTCAGAGGGGACAACCGAGTGATATGCTTGACTTACGTTGTCCCCTCAGAGAGGACAGCCGAGTGCAAAGGGTTAATATTTCGCTTTGTTTCTCACGTCTCTAATAAGCCAACATACTACCTACTTGACTACGGCGAGTCATTTCCTGCTAGACCCTTCTTAATAGATTTCCTTTCAATAACGCTAAAGGCAATAGTAGCATCTCGCCTTGTTGCCCATGTAAAACAAGTTGACACATACTGCCTTTTTATTCACTCCAAGACAGCCTTCATTAGCCTTATAAGGAATCCAGAAATTTGTTTTTGAATTCCTCTGATTTCTCCCCAAAAAAAGCCTTTATTCACTTTCTATTCCTTTAACAAATCCCTGAGATTTTCCTTCTATACTTTCACCTCTCCCTTGCTTGTTTTCTTTTATTTTTCTTCTTTCTTTACTGGCATCAATTTCCCCATTTAAGATATTTATTTGGTATTATGCTCGTACAATACCATGAGTATTATTTTACAATTTAATGGTAAAGAATGTAAAGTAATCCCCCCCCACCAGTATTAGTTTAAAATGCTTTTATTTGCTTCAGTTTTTCTTTAGTTTTTTCTGACGATTATTTTCTTTTCTTTATTTTCTGCAGATTTGCATTCGTAATGCTTAAGTCATGCTGCCAATAAAAAAACGAAGAAATAAAAATAAAAATAAGAATAAAAAGAAAGAGAAAGAAATCATTGATTTATTTTATTAACAATTGTTACCATTTGTTATATTATATAGAGGAGGAGAAGGAGAGAGAAAGAGAGAGAGAGAGAGACAGGGACTTTGTTAAAATAAAATAAATAAACTCGGGTAACTGACTCTAAACACAGCATCTTTCATACACAATACAATAGCTTTGCGAGTAAAGAGTAAGAGAGTATGGGTAATACAAATAAACAGGAGATTAACTGTAAATAAAACATGGAAAGACACAATATAGCTCATGTACACACACACATACACATATACAAAGAGTAGTAGTGTAGTTGGAAATCAGGTAACAAATGCAAATACGAATACAAATACAAAATGCAACTGAAACTCCAACTAAACGTTCCACTATGTGGCATTTACCCAGAAAAGCTTGCCAAAAAGGCAAAAATGAATTTAAAGAAATTTAAGAAATTAAGTATGCAGTTCGATAGACAACAAAATTCTGCATTATATAGTGAATTTTCACGACCTTAAGTTGAGATTTGTAGATTTGAGATGATGTCAAAGTCAGGAAAGTGAAGAAAATTAAATGCGTTTTTGGTGTTTTTTTGAAATTTTAATAGGTTTATAAAATATTTTTTTGTGGCTAAACGAATAGAGCTTTTATATTGATTTCTTTTTTATTTGAAAGGTATGGGCAGCTGCTACTTTCAGTTTTTTTATATATATATATATCTCATATATTAATGTTAAAATTATTCCTTCAAAATTTAAAAATAATAAAAATTTAAAATTTTTTTACCCTTCCTTAAAAATAGATAAGGATTTTAAAGGTGAAAGTAGTTCTCAGCAGTTTAATGTTATATACCACAAGAAAATATGAACTCTCTACATTCAGGAACAAAAAGAAAAGTTTGCGCAAATTTGCGCAATTATTTTTGGCGATTTTTTGAAAATTTTACTTTTTTTTTGAAAAATTAAAAAAATTAGGCACAGTGTTATAAAGCCATATGGCGTACGAATTATGCGAGGAAATTCAGTAGAAGCGATGCTAATTGAGATGTCCTGAATAGATTACTTTTATGCAGTGACCCTTTTATAAGCTGCAGTACACAAAAATCGCGAAGGAATAGAAAAGCATTTTCATCAGATACCATGAAGTTACTCCTTCCTGACATTGATGATGAAAATGCCAACGATTTTAACGATTGTAGTTAGTTTCACTTTTTAAGTATTTTTAAGTTAAGTATTAAATAAATATTATGAATAAATATTAATTATCATAGAAGTTTAAAAACTTAATCACATATGTATGTATATCGACTATTATAACAATATGAGATGTATGTTTGATTTTCTTAATGGACTGTATGTGGTACCTAGGGACACTTATGATCCGATCATAATAAAATGTGATCATAAATGATTCACATTCATATTAAACATGTTCATGTCGAATTTCATCGAGGTAATAAAATATTTAAGCCAATTATAATTGCTAAACATATTTTCTTAAGGGGCCCTATTTTGGACCAAGGGGCAATTATGGACCGACCATAACAAAATTTGGTAACAAGATTTAGATTTACAAAATACACGTTCATACCGAATTTCACCACGATACCGATGTTTTTAAGCCATTTATAAGCGCAAACGTGAATTTCTAAAGAGGACTTTATATGGGGACCAGGGTCAAATGTGATCCCATTTTCACCAAACTTTACACCATGATTTCTTAGTACACAGAACTGATCCATGCTAAATTTTATCATGATTCTTGCATAATTACCATAATTATGTGTAAATAAGTGCAATTTCGAGGGGAATTTGTATGGGGGCTAGGCGAAATCACAGACCGATTTGAAACAAAATCAGTTGGGTTCATCCTTGGGCCTAATTATCACTAACGCTATCAACAAATTCCAGCCTTTAACTCATAAAACACTTCTATTCATTTTGGCCAAGTTTTCAGACAAAATGCCACATAGTGCGTTCGTTCGTTTGTATTGTGTTGCAAAGATGTTGCTGCTAAAACGCAGCAGGTTACTGTTGCTATTTTTAAATGAACACATAAAGAGTGAATGAGAAGTGGTGTAAGTGTGTATGCAGGAAGAAAACGTACTAAAAGTCGTAATAAAGAAATAAAAACTATACAAATAATAATAATAATAAAAATAGAAAGAGACCGACTGAGAAAGAGAGGAGACGGGAGCGAGGAATTGCATTGAAATGTTGCAAATTTATTGCAGAAAACATTTCTTCTTCTTCTCAGTTGCATGTTCGCTTCATGCAACTATAAACGTAATGTCGAATACAAAATAGAATGGCAAGTCATTTAAATAAAGCAGCAGGTTGTCAAATAAAATGCCAATAAAAAAAAAGGGAATTCTTAGGGAAAAAACTCAGGAAATTATACAAGTTAATTTGTAAGCGGCAGGGGGGAGGGGGGTAAACAACACATACACAACGACTTGAATACACAGAGAAAGAGATCGTAATATTTATTAGATTGCACAATAAAAGATGTTTTGTTGCAACAAAAGAGAAATTTGTTTCCATTTTTTATTGTATATTCGCTTACAATTTCTTTTCCTGCATACGATGCGTATGATTAATAATTATTGTAACAAATATAACTCATACACCTGGTGTAATGCAATATAATGTAATGTAATGAGGATGGAGCTTATTCGATAAGGTTACCGGTCTATTGTAGCGACTTTTAGTTGAAAGTGCCGACAATTTGGATTGTGGTGATGAGTATTAAGGATGTCAATACATAATAAAAGAGACTACAACATTTTCTAATAGTCAGGCACTGTGTTCCAATTGAAGTCACCGTAGTCTAGTAGGTAGTGTGTTGGCTTATTAGACGTAAAGTCAGGGTTCGAGCCCCAGGCTAGACATCAGAACAAAATACAAAAAGTATTTTTTCGGTGACTTCCTCTCAGCAGAGTTCTGGCAAAAACTCTGAGAGTAAATAAAAATTGCAATGAAAAGTTTCTCAAAAAAATCTGTCGTCCGGAGTCGACTTTAAACTGTAGGTCCCGCCACTCATGTATAAAATTAACACACACAACATAAGTGGTGTGAGAAACTATGTCGTAATCCTGACAGAAGGTTTGTAATGACCAATTATGTACTGGGTTCCAATGTTATGACCTTTATAGATGGTATACGGCTGCCACGGGTCTTAGTTGCATTCTGGAAAATAACAAGTCTGATGTGGTACAACCGTCAAACTTTTGAGTGAGTACTCTGCACTGCGAGTTCCATGGAGAATCTGCTAAGAATTCATAATTGGATGATAGACTCCGTATGAAAGACTTTATTTAGTGCAGCAAATCTAACCAAAGTTGTATGAAAGACACTCGGAAAATTTGCTCAATTTCTGGGTACGAGATCGTATGGTCAATAAGTTCTACAGGAGCTATAGAGATGAAAATAAGGAGGAAACTGTTTTTCACCCAGCGTTCTGTCATAAAAGAGAAAAACAGCTGAGCAGTTATTCTAAGTTATCTATCGAGATAGGACATTGGCGGTCTAAATGGCTTCATTAGGAGCTTCATATATTTTCAGTGTTGTATGTGACTGCAACTGTTGCTTACTTACCATTACAGTTAATGGATGCGCGTTCATTGTTGATATACTGTGCATCCCCTAGTCCCTCACAGGTTTTTTTTACGCCGAAGAGGGGTAAATGTACCTAACCACACCATAGAGGAAATTGTCATATCCTCCGTGTGTGGGGCCCTCACCCACTAAATCCCCCCTCGTCTCCTGTGGACTTGTTTGTGCCCACTCCGGAACTACGGTGATATTACTTCAGAGTGGAGTCCTTTTGGCCCTTTGGCCTCTCCATGTTCATATCCGCGTCCGGATTGCGTATCGAAAGTTGAGGAGACATGTAAGCGTCTCCACTATTCCTTTTGTCCAGGTCCCTGCTTTGAATTTCGCTTGACACGTATGCCAGTTTCATCTATTCCGGCGTGCCCACATGTTCCGCAGCCTCAAGGTCCCTCTTCTTCAGTTTCAGAATGCTCTCCACGTAATTCGCCACTGAGGTCCAATTTTCTCTACTCGCGATCATAACCCCGACAATGTTACCGGCCGTGATCGTCCCAACTATCGACGCCAGTGCAGAGCGATGGCTCTGCCAGCGTGCACACTCGAAAGCGGTGTGCTCTGCGCCATCAATTATCTCCCCCTCCTCGTAAAGACAGTAAGGAGAGGCGGTCTTGCCCATTCTGTGCAGAAATTTTCTAAAATATCCGTGACCCGATAGCATCTGTGTAACGTAGTAATTTACACACGCATTAGTATATTAAGGAATCGAAGCAGCTTCTTAAATGGAGCGTTAGAAGTGCTTGAATGCCGCAGTTATACTTAGATTATAATCAAGGACAGGAGCATTTGAGCGTACTAATACTAGAAATGTCAATCCTAAACAGACATTTATTATACACACATATTGATCTGCATGCTTATTGGCTTCTATGTCAAACTGTTTCTGATCTCCTAGTAGTAAAGTCTGAGCAATTTTGAAATGTTCAAGGCCAACAGCGTTATCTCAATTTTCTCTCACCATGTATGTAAGCTATTACCTCCTCTCCTCTTTCAGCAGACTCCTGAAAAAGGTAAAAAGGTGGAGAGGAATCGTTTAATCCACCTTTTTGCATTGACAGACATTCGCAGTCTGATTACCTTTGTGCCTCCAATGTTCGGCCAGTCTTATCAAAATAATTTTAGCAAGTTTATCGAGTTATGATACTTCAGTTATACATGAGATGTCTATCAACAAATGCTATGAGCCGTAGGGACAGATGGAATGTTTGACAGTATTTTTATTCTTATTCCCCTTTCTGAAGGCATTCTACTTTTATGTTCTTTTTTTCCTGAAGATTATTAACCCAATCGCTGCCAATGACGAGTATACTCGTCTTTGACAATGTGTCCCGCACTGCCAAGACGAGCATACTCGTCCTACTTTAAATGTATTATAACATGTAGGCTTTTGAATTAGCAAATTTTTTTGCCACAAACATTTCTAAGTATTGCCAATTTTGCAATTTTATCCATCTGCGTGACTTATTATTTGTTATTCTACTAAAACGTACGCAAATAAAATAAGGATATCGAATCCTTCTGCCTTCCTATTGCCAACGACGAGTATACTCGTCTTTGGTTTTCTGCTTGTAAATGATTATGTATGATAATATATGGCTCTTACCAAGAAATAACAGGGTTTTGGTAAACAATAACACTCAAAATATAAATGGCAATGGGAATGACTTCATATAATTTAGGCTTGGCAGCGAATGGGTTAATGTTCAAGCTCTGTACTCTACTCTTCCTACTTCCACTCCGTACAGAATTTTGATTTCATTCTTTTATGAGTCATCTCGCATTATTTTGTGAACACCTCTTACAACTCCTTGCTCTTTTACCGAAACTGAGCTTAGAGTCTATGCGGTCTCTCGTATGAGACATGGAGAAGATGTTCAGCTTAGAGTCTTTATGTCCTCTATTCTAAGAAGTAGAAGACATTCTACTTTTCCATATAAAATCTTGAGATTTCCAATAAGATTTGCTGCCTTAAGTTTCCTCTTATTTTAACGGAGATTAGTTGCTTTCCGGCCACCTCGAAAGCGAAGGCTCATGATGATTTCTTCAGTTATTTTCATACTTTTTGTTTGTATATTTTTAGTCTTTTTTATACTGGGTTCTTGAATGTGGAAACAGCCCCTTCTTTTTTGTTTTTTTTTATTTACAAATTTAATTGATTTCAATGTTTATTATTAACGTAACGAATAAGAAAATGAATAAGAAAATTTGAATGAAAGTATATTACATTTTGTGAATTGCAAACAAAATTGTTTGCTTTTCTAAAATATTTGAAAATATTTGCTTATTGGAAGCAAACAAAATTTTTTTTCTTTCTTTCTGTTCAAATTTAATTTGACTTTCAAAGAAATTACCTTTAAAATATGATTAAATTTTTGATATTTTCCTTAAACATGCTTCTTTTTATGTACACACACACAAACACAATTTCATTAAAATATACGCTCTTTACCTCTTTCTTTTTTTTTATAATAAAATTTCAAATTCATTTTTATAATGAAATAAAGTCCCAAATAAACAAATAAAGCTTAACCAGCCAGTATTTATTGGCCAACATTTCGTATAAAAAAAACAGGAACCAAAAAAACACACAAAATGAACTCCAGCTTGGCCAGTGGTACCACGATGGAAAAAAAAAATGCGAAGTAAAAGACAAAGCCAAACACAGTACTTGTCAACAATAAAACAACAACAACAACAATAAACATTATATGATTATTTTATCATTGTATACACTGGCATTATAAACAATAAAACGAACGAACGAACGAAAAAAAAAACGAAACGAAGTTTAATAACTTTTTCATGTCAAATAAATAAAACACGAGGCGAGGCGAGGCGAGGTTGTAACACAACCACTCAGCCAGCCAGTGAAGCCAGCCAACTTTATTTCCCCAATTTTTGTTACGTTTTTCGTGTTTTTTTTTCGAGTTTTTTTTGTTGTTGTTGGTTTTTTCTGTTGATAATTTATGTTCAAATAAATGACATCACGTGCCTCAAATTTAAATTGTTTGGAAAGAAAAAAAAAAAAACAAAAAGTTCATTGGTTGGTTGATATTTAAGCCATAAAAAGTGGAAATTGTTTTAAAACGAATTTTTATTTTCCCATGACAAGCAAACGGCAAATCGTAACGAAGAAAAGGGAAAGGGAAACATAGGCACGTTAGGATAATTTGTTGACAAAGTATTGCCAAAAGTATTATGAAACAAACATAGAAGAGTAAAGCACAAGTTTTTCTATTTTTCAATTTGAGGCCTATTTATAAAGTTATTAATAAGCCATCAAATATGAAACATTTCAATTTGCCTAGCTTTTCAAGAATTTAGAATTTAAGTATTTACTATAGCCTTACCTATTAGGTTAGATTAGGTTAGAGGACGTGTACTTGTCAATTAAGACAAGTACAGTACCCGGAGGTCGAATTGACCCATTGTACAATGTCCTAGTTTCTCACACCACTTATGTTGTGTGTGTTAAATTTATACATGAGTGGGTGGGACCTACAGTTTAAAGTCGACTCCGAACGACAGATTTTTGAGAAACTTTTTCATGGCAATTTTTATTTTATTCTCAGAGTTTTTGTCAGAAATCTGCTGAGAGGAAGTCGCCGAAAAAATCCTTTTTGTATTTTGTCTTAATGTTAGGCCTGGGGCTCGAACCCTGGCTTTACGTCTAATAAGCCAACACACTACCTACTAGACTACGGCGACTTCTAATACATGTTTGATTTATTTTCTGACCCTTTTACGAACCTTACTCAGAGATCAGCAATTAGTATTCAAAATTATGAGTAGAATTGAATCATACTCATAATTTCTGATACTTATACGCACTCATACTTATTTTAGTATCATGGAACCTCTACTCATAAACAAAGTTTGATGTACTCCTCATATTCATACTTAACAACACGTATGATGTTATTGATTTCAACTCTCCATAATACAACATGTATGTACACGAATCACAAAATAAGTATGATTCGCATACGAACACTAAAGTACTCCACCAAATGGTTATGTGTTTGTGTTCAGTTTCAATTAAACTCTTTATTGTTCACAATACTGTTACGCAAATCGAAACGACCTAATATCGTTTACCAATAAAAACGATAAATAAAAGCCACACGATACAAATACATACTAACACCAAGAATACAATAAACGTGTGGGTTATCTAAAGCTGCACACACACATATGTACAACGAACCTGGTTGCGCCTGGTACCAACAACAACATGCATGTGACAAAAAGGGATGGACAACGTAAGCAAGGTACACAAAGAACAATGTATTAGCAATAGAGCTCTCGAGAAGGCTAGATCACGAGCAATCCACTTCAAGAATGTTCGTTAGACTAGTTGTGTCGGACTATAAAAGGGCTGGACAAAGCAGGCAGCAGTCAGTGTTCATTCAGTCAGTCTTGTGTGAAGACGCGTTGCGGTTTGAACGTACAAGTGGTATTGCTTACAGAAAGGTTGCAAGCAGAGAAGATCTAACGAACAGTTATTAGTGTTAACGCGGACAGAAGTGTGAAATAGAATAGTGTACAAGCAAATTATTGTTGTATCGTCAAGTTGTATACGGTGGCACACAAAAGTAGTGTAAAGAATAAAGAGAGTTTAACTGAAATTAAACACACATTTGTTTTTACTTTGTTTGCAATTTAAACGTATGTATTTAAACGTTTTTAAAAAGCTAAAAACCGTCTTATAAGCAACAACACTTATTCGGTAGATCTTCACAATAGCGATCTTCAAACTGCTTACTTCGCACGCAACGCGTCTACACACAAGACTGACTGAATTGTTACTCACTGGTTGCCTGCTTTGTCTTGCCTTTTTATATGCTCGCATATTCAGTCTGATGAAGGTTCTCGATGTAGAACGTTCAGGGTTTCGCTTTCTCGAGAACTCTATCGCTATTTCATTGTTGTTTGTGTATTTTGCTTACGTTGCTTGTTGTAGCTTTCTTTCATACTTGTCGATCGCCTGACCTTTCATGTTGTTGTTGTTGGTATATGCAACCAAGTTCGTTGTATTTGTGTGTGTATAGCTTTTGTTTATTGTTAATGTTAAACGATGTTTTCATTTTCGTAACAGTATTATAAGTATTTTTCTAAAGTTATGAATCTAAATGGGTAGGCTTATGAATCAAACATATTTCGAATGGTATGAGTTTGATGTCAACGTTGTACGCATACTCAGTGCAACCTGTACTTATAAATTAACGTTGTAGTGAGTATGAATGCATTATAGTATATAGTTAAATTAAAATATTGTTTGACTCACTTATATTAAAAATTTCATGAGTTCTTATGAGTAGCGAAAAAATGATTCATTGCTGATCTCTGATCTTAGTATTATACAACTGTCCCAGCTATTAAAGCAAACTATTTTCCAAATTGAAGTCGCCTTAGTCTAGTAGGTAGTGTGTTAGCTTATTGGACATTAGGCCTCGGGTCAAACCCCAGGTCAGACAGACATCTCCAACAAAACGAAATATGAAACAAATATTTCTTTGGCGACTGCCTCTCAGCAGATTTCTGGCAAAAACTCTGAGAAGAAATCAAATTGCCATAAAAATTTTCTTACAAATCTATTGTTCGAAATCTGACGCCACTAATGGATAAAGTTAATATGCACAACATAGGTGGGTTTTTTGCAATATTAAAAGCTTTAAAACCATATATTTCACAAATATGAAGTCACCGTAGTCTAGTAGGCTTTATTTTTATTATCAAAACGAAAATACGAAAAAATATTTCATGGGTGACTTCCTCTCAGCAGATTTCTGGCAAAAACTTTGAGTGGAAATAAATATTGCCATGAAAAGTTTCTCAAAAAACTCTGTCATTCCGAATCGACTTTAAACTGTACATCCCGCCACTCATGTATAAAATTAACATGCACAACATAAGTGGTGTGAGAAGTTACGTCATAATCCCGACTAAAGGGTTTTAATGACCAATTAGGTATGTATGTATATGTAAGTAAGTAATTAAACCACCATTGTGGACTGAAAGATCTGTCTTAAATTTAAAAAACAACCCTCGTTAACAAAAATCGAATCAATTAAACTGTAAATATCTTCCATATTAAATTCCTTTTTAATTATATGAGGCATATGTATGCCTGACAGTTATGCCCATGCATTTTAAACCCTTTTTTATATTATTTTTTCATAAATTAAAATAAATAAAAACAGAAAAAACTGAAGAACTCTTAATAAAGGGTGTTTTTTATAGAGGTATAGAACTTTAAGTTGGCATTACTTTTCAAGATGGCGACCGATTTAACAGCTGTCAAATGATTTATTCTCAGTTTGGTTTGGCAATTCATCATGAATAGACGCACGCCTGAACAACGCTTGCAAATAGTCCAATTTTATTTCGAAAATAATGGTTCTGTGCGGAAAACGTATCGCGCACTACGTCCATTTTATCGTCGACAAAATCGTCCATCAGAGCAGTTAATTCGATTAACCATGGAACGTTTTCGCACCACGTTTACTCTTATTGATAACTCGCATCCCCAGAGACGCTGTACGGTGCGTACAGAAGAAGCTATTGCTGCTGTAGAGCGTAGCATTGAGGAAGACCCGAATGAGTCCATCCGCCATCGAGCACAGGAATTGGATCTGTGTCCATCCACTTTATGGAAGATTTTGCGGAAGGATCTCGGTTTACGTGCTTACAAAATCCAACTCGAAGCCAAACGATTGAAGCAAACAAAACTGCCGCATTTGGAGTGAAGGTAATCCTCAAGTGTATGTGGAAACACCGTTACGTCCAGAAAAACTGACTGTTTGGTGCGCTTTATGGGCTGGTGGAATCATTGGTCCGTACTTTTTCAAAAACGATGGTGGCCAGAACGTTACAGTCAATGGTGATCGGTATAGAGCCATGATTACAAACTTTTTCATTCCTGAATTGAATAACCATGATGTCCAGGAGATGTGGTTTCAACAAGACGGCGCAACATGTCACACAGCTCGTGCCACAATAGATTTATTGAAAGACACGTTTGGTGACCGCCTAATTTCACGTTTTGGACCTGTGAATTGGCCTCCAAGATCTTGTGATTTAACACCGCTAGACTACTTTCTGTGGGGCTATGTAAAGTCATTGGTCTATGCGGTAAAGCCACAAACGCTTGACCATTTGGAAGACAACGTTCGCCGTATTATTGCCGATATACGGCCACAAATGTTGGAAAAAGTCATCGGAAATTGGACGTCCAGATTGGACTACATCCGCGCCAGCCGTGGCGGTCATATGCCAGAAATCATATTTAAAATGTAATGCCACAAGATTATCTTTCGGATAAATAAAATTCATGTCAATCGAATAATCCATCGTTGTTTTATTGCAACTTAAAGTTCTATACCTCTATAAAAAACACCCTTTATTTGTAGTTTAAATATGAAATGAAAATATAAATCCCTGCTAATAAACACTTAATAAAGTTTCGACTTAAAATGAAACTGATACCCATGCCATGCCATACCAAACTATACTTTTGAAAGATTTTTTTTGCTTTGTTTTGTTTCTAAAGCCTTTAGGCAAAATTATTATTGTTGTTGGTAAATATAATACACACACACACACAAACAGTTTAAAAAAGATAAAGGATTAGATCAACTTTTACTTACACTTGTATAGAAAAAATAACAGCAAAAAAAACAGGAAAAAAGAGGAGAGAGAGGAAAAGAGAGAAAACACAAACACTTCTAATGCTTTTTTTTTGTATTTATTTTACACAATTTATAATCCTGGCATAAGTAATAACGTCTCTCTCTCTCTCTCTCTCTCTCTCTCTCGGTGTGTATGTGATTCGCATACGAACAGTACGTCTGTGTGCAATAGTGTTGAAAGTTGTTTATCTTTGTGTAATAAAAACGAAAGAGAGTATGAGTGCAAGGGGAAAAAAGGGTTTTTTAATGTGTTTCGTATGTAGGCCGTTAGCCTAGGTTTTCTGTATTCGTATTCGTATTCGTATTCGTGTGTGCGTGTGTTTGTAAAAGTGTTTGTTTGTCTTCGCATGGCTCATATGTTTTTATTTATTTTCTATGACGATTGTATGTGTTTATTTAGTTAAATTGCCTATAAATACTTTTGATTATAAAAGATAAACATAAACACACACACACTAACACACTGATTGTATTAGTTTTGTTTCTCTAAATCTGTTTAGTTTGAATATGTATAATGAAGGCATAGGCATGTGTATGATTCTATAAATCTAGCCAACCTATAAAATTATTTAAAAGTTATGTTGTAACGAAAACAACACTTATTTACTTTTAAGGAAAAAGTTCAAAGAGTGTTTTTTTGTTTTCCGGTTATAAACTGAAATTTTTTTGAGATTTTTTCGAAACTTTTTTTCGTATAAAAAAAGGAATATTTTTTCAAGAGAAGGAAAGATTTGTCTAAATTAAAAATGTTATGCTTTTTGTATGAAATAGTTTTTTTTTATAGTCGAATTAAAACATTAAAAGCCAAGGGGAAATGTTATCAGATAATCAAGCTGGCTTGGCTGTAGTACTAGATTCATACATAACATACGATGTATTTTTTACACATGGTTTGTGTTTTCAATAATTTTTTTAAGCATTACATACGTACATAATTGGTCATTAAAAACCTTCAGTCAGTATTACAACCTAGCTTCTCACACCACTTATGTTGTGTCTGATAATTTGATATATGTATGATTGGCGGAAGCTACAGTTTAAAGTCAACTCCGAACGACAGAGTTTTTGAGAAACTTTTTCATATTTTCGTTTTTATAATAAAATAAGCCAACACATTACCTACTAGACTACGGCGACTTTATATTTTTCCAATATATGGTTTTAAAGCTTTTAATATCGCAAAAAACTATCGCATAACTTTCAATCAAATTTAATGCTTTAATCAGGATTACAATCTAGCTTTTCACAGCATTCATGCTTTGTGTGTTGATGGTCTCTAGGCTACAGTAATTCGTAGTTTCACTCATTGAAAGTTTCAGTTCTTACCTTAGTTGGAGTAACAACAGCAACATCTTTCCGCCAGATGACTCTATCAATAGAAACTGATTTCCACACTTAGTCGAAGTTTCCAGTTGCACAACTTTGGATGATCTTTTCTCCTGAACTCCTTTGACTTACATGCATACATATATAATGGGTGATTTTTTAAGAGCTATAGGAAAATTAAAAAAAAAATAACATAAAATTCATGAAATCTTTATTTGAATCGATAGTACGGTCCATATTTCATGCAAATGTTGACCGCGACTGCGCCTTAAATGGTCCATTAGCTTAGTCTTTCTGCTTATTTACGTATCCGTTGAGCCAAAAATGAGCTTCGTCGCTGAATACAATTTTTCGATAAAGAAGTGGATCTTCGGCCAACTTTCCAAGAGCCCATTCACCAAAAATTCTGCGTTGCGGTAGGTCGTTCGGCTTCAATTCTTGCACCAGATGAATTTTGAAAGGCTTCACACCTAAATCCTTCCTCAAAATTTTACACGTTGTTGAGTAACAGAGGCCCAATTGCTGCGAACGGCGACGAGTAGATAATTGATGGTCATCAATTACATACGTAAGCGTGTTTGGTGGTTTAATGTCCAACAATGTACATTTGGTGCGAAATTTAGTCACAATAGCCTGAATAGCCGCCGCTTTAGTGGGTCGATTAAACTGACCATAAAATGGAAGAAGCGCGCGATGAACTTTCTTAACGGAGTACGCATTTTGATAATGAAATTCAATGATTTACAAGCGTTGTTCGTTTATAAGACGATTCATGGTTAAATTATTTACCAAACTGAAGATGTTTGACAGTGAAACAAAACACGAAACGTGCATGAGCTGTTTAAACCAGTGTTGCCAAAAAGATTATAGCTAAAAAAATTACCTTACATAATTGGCCATTACAAACCTTCAGTTAGGATTACGGCCTAGCTTCTCACACCACTCATATTGTGTGCGTTAATTTTATACATGAGTGGCGGGACCTACAGTTTAAAGTCGACTCCGAACGACAGAGTTTTTTGAGAAATTTTTCATGGCAATTTTTGATTTACTCTCAGAGTTTTTTTCCAGAAATCTGCTGAGAGGAAGTCGCCGAAGAAATATTTTTTTTTTTCATATTTCGTTTTGATGTCTGACCTGGGATACGAACCCTGACTTTACGTCTAATAAGCCAAGACACTACCTACTAGACTACGCGACTTCACTCCTCTGACTTACTTTCGAATATTCTCTTGCAATCCCTCGATCTCATGTATATTATTATACAATACACCAATATATTATTATATATACACCACGTTCGAGCGTATTCCCTATTCATCTTCAAGATAAAATGGCTTAAAAATCATTCTCACGGCCTTTCTCGTAAACGTATTCAGCAAACTGACCATCTTTGATTTTGGAGGGAAAAATTTCTGACCGAAATGACAATAACTGGCTATGTTTAGGCATTGCTTGATTTCATTTGTCTCATTATCATTATGATGGGTATTGCCCAACAATAAGCTACACTATGGGGCAATTAGCTATTAAATAATCTTGTTGGAAAATTTTTCAATAAAATTTTGATATTCAAAAATTGTCATACATTTCATACGATTAATTGAAACAAAAGGAATATTTTACAGTCATACATAGGACATGTTCGATGCCAATAAACATTTTGAAGGTTGTCAATTGACAACAACAACAACACCAACAAAAATGAAGAAGCATAACATTTATGGAATATACTGGTTACATTAAAAGCATAAAATTATCACAACAACAACGGCGAACGCATTTGTACGCATTTACTATTACTAGAGACAAAATACAAATACGATGAAAATACGCAAGGGAATGGCAGAGATAGAGAGCAAGAGAAAGAGGGAGAGGGAGAGAGCATGAGAGTGTGTGTTTTTACAGCATTTATGTGAAGCAGTCATTCAGTCTACGCGGATGTGTTGGTAGCAAATGAGACAAAATGTTGTATGAGACACTTAAACACAAACACTTGCATATGAATTCCTATATAACGGGGTTTGGTTGTTTTTGGTTGTTGTTTTTTGGGTTGTAAAATTTCTTCCTTTAGTTGGGTTTTTTGGCTGCATACATGTACGAGTATGTAGGCATGTGAGTGCGAGTATTTGTGTGTGTGTGAGAGTCGTTTTTTTTGATGGTAAATTAGTCAAAACTAAGGAAATGGTTGGCGTATTTCGTTTATAGATAGTCATGTGAGTATATAACTGCATGCATAAGTTTATGTGTGTGTGATTGTGTGTGTCTCATGTATAAGTAAATGCATGTTCATGTGCAAGCATGCTCTCATGTAGAAGTTTTGCAAAACGTTATCATTTCCTTTTCAATGCTATTTTATGAGGGTCTTTTCTGGTGTTAAGCAACGAGGCGTAAAAACTGTGGCTTTAGACGAAAACGAGCAAAACGAAGAAAAAACAAAAACAAAAACAACAAATATACACGAAAAAAGCATTCCAAAAAGAGAAATCTTTGTCATGTGGCAATACAAGAACAGCAAAAAAGCAAAAAGATGATAGAGAATCTAATGCAAACACAGTGAAACAAGCAAACAAACATAGCATTTATAAAGATATACAAGTACACACACACACATTTATAATCGTAAAGTACAGGAAACGTTTGACAACCATGACAGACAATAAAATATGTTAGCAGCACATTTACACACACATATTTATTCAAGTTACAAACTCATTTTATATGCCATGGCATTACATAAACTTTCAAAAACTTTAAATACAATTTAACTGCACTGCCTGTAAAGTTTTCTTCAATAATTTTTAAGGAAATCGTTAACGAAAATAGTAAGAAAACCTCTGTGTAATGATGATGAATATTAAATATTTATTGAGTTTGAATAATTATTTGAAGACTCTTTTTTCTTTTTGTAAAAGTCTACATTAAAATGTTAAAAGTTTTAATTTTAAAAATATTTTAATTGCCAAATGATATGATAAGTATTAAAACAGTTGTAAATCGGTTAAAGATGAAATATTTTTGGTAGAACATAGAACAGCTTTTTAAAGCAAGATATACATATTTGGAAGGGCTTTATCGGACCAAGGTGGAATTAATCTTGCTTTTCGATGTTCCCTTTTGATAGACAGTGTGCAAACAGCAAAGTGAAGTCACCGTAGCCTAGTAGGTAGAGTGTTGGCTTAGTAGACGTAAGGCCACGTACAAAATTAACACACACAATATAAGCTAGATCGAAATCAGAGGTCAGCAATGAGTATTCAAAACGATGAGTAGATTCGAATCATACTTATAATTTCTGATACTTATACGCATTCATACTTATTTTAATGTCATACTCATACTACTCATATTCAGAGTTTGAAATACTCATGGTACTTATACTTAACAATACGCATGATGTTATTGATTTCGACTCTCCATGACCCATCGTATACACGAGTCATAAAATAAGTATGATTCGCGTACGAACACTTCATACTCACAAGAAGGTTGTGTGTTTGCTCTGCTTGCTGTCTATTTCTTTTTGTTTATGTGTCTTTCTTCTTTCTTTGTAAATGCAACAACAACTAATACTATGTTCAGACATGCACGTATATTGAGAAAATCGCAATAAACGGCATTCTTGATATCAATATTTCATATAAAATGTCAATTAATTATTGCTCAATAAATTCATAAATTGTCATAATATTGATTAAAACTTCAAATACAGCACTGTCATAAGTACGTTCCGTGAGCATATTACTCTTTTCCGAACACTTTCTATTGATATTTGACAACTCAAATGTCAACAACAAACAAAAACAAAACAACGACAAACAAAAAAATGTAAGGTCAGCAGAAAGGGATGAGAAAATATTTCCAACTGATGTCATATAAAAAGGAATTTTAATAACATCACAGACTTGATGTCGTATTTAGTTTTTAACCCTTTCGATCCCAATGTTGTTTGATGATAATTTCCAATTTATTTCGAAAAGTTATTTATAATACCCTGAACTGAGATATTACTGGGAATCCAGTTCCTGCTCTGAAGAAAGCAGCATCTGTTTCTACCTGTCTTCTCCAAGTATGGCTGATCTTCTAGGTCTTGAGTGATAATCTATAACAGTTCTCGCAATTTCATCTTCGGGCTTATGCAAAATATGTTAACTGACCGGTATATTTTGAAAATACGACGTATTCAGCAGTTAACAAATAAAGACCTTTGAGTTTCATTTTCCTCTAACAGTGCCATAAGCAAAAGCTTTCTTTTCTGCAAGTTATGCAGTATTATCAAATTTTTCTTTCTCATCCTTCTGAGAGAAGCCACTTTGGAGTCAGAAATATTCCCTACTAACCGCAACAGCTCGGCGTTTCCGTTAATCATTAGTAAGACCTTTTCCAATGTTAAATTTTTTCCATTTTTTCTCAAATTTTTTTTGGCATTAATTTTCGCGATTAAATTAAAAACAATGTTGTTGAAGCAATCAGCTGTTTTGTTTACCAGCTGTCAAATAAATTTTGCGTATATTATATGTCTGAACACTAAAAATATTGTTATCAATAAACCGAATATTAATTCAATAAAAGTACATGTCTGAATATGGTATAAGACAGTACATTTTGACCAATGATTCGAATCACTCGAATCATTTATAAGTATTATAAGTATTTTTCTAAATTTATGAATCTAAATGAGTCGGCGTATGAATCAAACATGGTTCGAATGTTATGAGTTTAATGTCAACGTTGTAATCATACTCATTGCAACTTGTACTTAAAAATCAATGTTGTACTGAGTATGAATGGATCAGAGTAGTTAAATTTCAATACTGTTGACTCACCCATACTCAAAATTTCATGAGTACTCGTGAGTAGCGAAAAAGCGATTCATTGCTGATCTCTGATCGAAATCCTGTCTGAAGGTTCGTAATGACCAGTTATGTATGTTATGTGTGTATGTGCAAACAGCAATATCACTGCCTGATAGACAGAACATGCAGGCAATTAGCTGTCATAATGATCAGTGTGCTGTATCTACGATATTATTTGGCATACTCAATTGGCATCCCTCTGAACTTCTATTGAATGAGGGAACTGATCTGGTGACAGTAGAGCTCAATGCAGTTAAATTCTGAGCGAACTTGGATTGTAACCTCCAATTCTAAGAAGACATAGACACCTCCAGATCAATTATATGGTTGCTAATAACTTCCTGAATTCTGAACTTCTGGTTTGAAAATCTAGAGATACCCTATGGAACCTTTACATACATACATAATTGGTCATTACAACCCTTAAGTCAGGACTACGATCTGGTTATTCACACCACTTATGCTGTGTATGTTAATTTTATACATGAGTGGCGGGACCTACAGTTTGCAAATCGATTCGGAAAGACAAATTATTGAGAAATTTTTCATGGCAGTTTTTTAACGCTCAGAGTTTTTGGCAGAAACCTGTTGAGAACTTTTAGGATTTAAAATGCTGGACAAAAGAGGTTGTGGTATGTGCATTAAGCATACTCCCTATAGGCTGTCTGACCACTTTAGTGTTTTTCTGGCGGAGATTATAGTTTTCTTGAAAGAAGCGTAACAGCTACTGGGTAGTGAAACTTTGCTGTAACTCTCTAAATTTACTCGTACAGTAAAAAGACTGCAACATTTGTTTGATGTCCGTCCTCGCCTATGAATGCCAATGATTTCTAAGGGAAATTTCGAATCTCTTAAGGGCAACACTTTTATGGATTTCAGTACTTAGAGATGTTATTGGCAATTGCATTCTGGCCAGGTTAATAACGGAGCTCACAACTCAAGACATGCTAAAGGGCACAAGTTATCCCATTTCTTCCCTTAAACTAGATGTTCTTCGAATATGTTACAGGGCTTTACTGCTTACTTGGGAGTAGGAAGACACAGGACTTGTATGAACTGATTGTTTTCTATCCCTAAAACGCATGACAAAACTTCTACAATTTCAATTACCACAGGCCACTGTCTTAGTCGAAGACATGCAGTAGCTGTGGTTATGAGGACGAAAAAGAGACGTTCTTTCAGCTGATGTTTCAGTGTCCAGCTTCATTTCGACTCTTTAGCATCTCAATCTCCTCTTTCCCCTTCTTTCGCCTTCTGTTAGAAAAGCCATTACGCTTCGCTCTCTTCTCTCTCTTCTCTTCTTTCCTTTTCTTTACTTTTATCCTCTGTTCACTATTGTTCTCTTCCCTTTTTTCTCTTCCCTTCTTTTCTTTTCTCTTTTTTTCCTCTGCTTTTCTCTTTTTTTTCTCTGCTTTTGTCTTCTTTTGTCTTCTTTCTCTTCTTTCCTCTTCTACTCTATTTTTTTCTCTTCTTTTCTCTTCTGTTCTCTTCTTTTCACTTCTTTTTTCTTCTTGTCCCTTCTCTTCTCTCCTTTTCTCTTCTTTTCCCTTCTCTTCTTTCCTTTTCTTCACTTTTCTGATCTATTCGCTGTTGTTCTCTTCACTTTTTTTCTTTTCCCTTCTCTTTTTTTCTTCTTTTGACTTCTTTTGTCTTCTTTTGTCTTCTTTTGTCTTATTTTGTCTTCTTTTGTCTTCTTTTGTCTTCTTTTGTCTTCTTTTCTCTTCTTTTCTCTTCTTTTCTCTGCTTTTCTCTTCTTTTCTCTTCTTTTCTCTTCTTTTCTCTTCGTTTCTCTTCTTTTCTGTTCTTTTCTCTTCTTTTCTCTTCGTTTCTCTTCTTTTCTGTTCTTTTCTCTTCTTTTCTCTTTTTTTCAGTTCTTTTTTCTTCTTTTCCCTTCTCATCTCCTCTTCCTTCTTCATTGTTCTTCTTTTCTCTCTTCTTCAGTGCTCTTCTCTTCTCCTCTCTTCTACTCTCTTTCCTTTCTAATTTTTCATTTCTAATCTTTTCTCTTCTCTTCTGCTCCCGTGTCTTCTGTTGGTATTTTTCCTACGCGCCTTGTGTTACTACGGACTAAAGAGTCGCATTTATTGCTGCAGTATCTTCACGGTATTCGAAGAGTATACCATGGGTCTCCTATGGGAGCTTTTCAAAGCGAAGGATCGCCGTTACTGTACCTTATTTATGCAATAATTGTAACAATTTGACAACTTTTCTAAAGCGTAGAAACTTTAGACAACTCAATTTCAATCGCCTAAAACACTTCTATTCTTTTATACGATTTAATTTTTTCTTCTCTTTCCATTTTAGTGACCCATATGCCGCCTATATGGATGATTACGATGATATGCCGCCACAGTCGCATAAACCACAGCCCTATCCTTTCGCTCAATACCGGAAAACTCCACAACAGCAGCACCGCTACCAACAACAGCAACAGATTGCACAATATCGCACACCCTCCTCCTCCTCAGACATACAAGCAGAAGAAAAACAAGTAGAAACACGACCACAAATGGATGTCTTGGCCATTATTAAGTCGATGAAATCCATGTGGGATTTGTATCAATCATTTAGCTCCTCATGGAATACCATAGCCGAGCGGCGTAATCGTGAAGAGGAATTGGAACAACAGAAATTGAAACAACTCCAACAGATACGTGTCAATTCAAAGAAATCGCCGGCAAAATTAAATAACAAACGAAATCAAACCAGCAACGGCAACAATAAAAATTCGAAAAAACCAAGCACCTCCTCAACAACAAGCACCACAACCTTGGCTCCGCTATTAGAGAGTTTGGAAATGCCTGCCTCCTCTGAAGAGGAGGAGATTGTGGCCAAAGTTAAAAAACAACCACCGGCTAAGGTAGAGCCCAGAAAAGCTGTTAAAGGGGACAATGCGAGTACAAAAAATGCTGAGGGCTTGAGGGACAAAAGACAAGCAGCTATGGAAACAATGCCGACGGATGTGGGCGAGGGCCGTTATATAAAAGGTGATCCTTTAAAGGGCTACTATGATTTCGTTATCACCGAGGGTTCCTATAAGTTTTGGGCAGCATTTCAGGTAATTATTACATTGACAATCATTTTCTATCTTTTTTTGTTTTAATTTCGATCAGAAGTCATGACCCTTTTCATAGAGCTCGTCTGTTTTTTTTTTAACGAAACTATACAATATTTCTGTGCTTGCAAAAAAGGTGAATGTGACAACATTTACTTTATTTATGGTTCATTTGTTCTTTCATTTCATTTCATTTATTCAACTGTCCATCCATCCATTCATTCATTTACTCATTCACAGAAAATTAATTTGTCATACATTTCAACTACAATATGCTTTTGACCAGAAAACTTTACAAAAAAAGGAAAAGAAAACAGAAAAATTGTAAACTCTACAGTCGAACAAAAGAAAAGGTAGACGGTCTTCATTAAAAGACATAAAGGGTGTTTTTTACAGAGGTATAGAACTTTAAGTTGGCATTACTTTTCAAAATGGCAACCGATTTAACAGCTGTCAAGTGATTTATTCCCAGTTTGGTTTGGCAATTCATCATGAATAGACTCACGTCTGAACAACGCTTGCAAATAGTGCAATTTTATTTCGAAAATAATGGTTCTGTGCGGAAAACGTATCGCGCACATTACGTCCATTTTATCGTCGACAAAATCGTCCATCAGAGCAGTTAATTCGATTAACCATGGAACGTTTTCGCACCACGTTTACTCGTATTGATAACTCGCATCCCCAGAGACGCTGTACGGTGCGTACAGAAGAAGCTATTGCTGCTGTAGAGCGTAGCATTGAGGAAGACCCGAATGAGTCCATCCGCCATCGAGCACAGGAATTGGATCTGTGTCCATCCACTTTATGGAAGATTTTGCGGAAGGATCTTGGTTTGCGTGCTTACAAAATCCAACTCGTGCAAGATTTGAAGTCAAACGATCATCAAGTAAGGCGTAGATTCGTCGAATGGGCCCAAAACGAGATTACCGTTGTTCCCGATTTTCATAAGCGAATTTTGTTTAGCGATGAAGCGCACTTCTGGTTGAATGGCTACGTCAACAAACAAAACTGCCGCATTTGGAGGTGAAGGTAATCCTCAAGTGTATGTGGAAACACCGTTACATCCAGAAAAACTGACTGTTTGGTGCGCTTTATGGGCTGGTGGAATCATTGGTCCGTACTTTTTCAAAAACGATGGTGGCCAGAACGTTACAGTCAATGGTGATCGGTATAGAGCCATGATTACTAACTTTTTCATTCCTGAATTGAATAACCATGATGTCCAGGAGATGTGGTTTCAACAAGACGGCGCAACATGTCACACAGCTCGTGCCACAATAGATTTATTGAAAGACACGTTTGGTGACCGCTTAATTTCACGTTTTGGACCTGTGAATTGGCCTTCAAGATCTTGTGATTTAACACCGCTAGACTACTTTCTGTGGGGCTATGCGGTAAAGCCACAAACGCTTGACCATTTGGAAGACAACATTCGCCATATTATTGCCGATATACGGCCACAAATGTTGGAAAAAGTCATCGAAAATTGGACGTTCAGATTGGACTATATCCGCGCCAGCCGTGGCGGTCATGTGCCTGAAATCATATTCAAAATGTAATGCCACAAGATTATCTTTCGGATAAATAAAATTCATGTCAATCGAATAATCCATCGTTGTTTTATTGCAACTTAAAGTTCTATACCTCTATAAAAAAAAACACCCTTTATTTTCAACATAATTTAAGAGATTCATAGTCATTTAGGAGGGTAAACATCTGTTGTTTAGTCTCGCTTGATTATTCAGCGCAATAATGTGAAGGAAGTTTGTTTCCATCGAAAATGGTGAATTTGGTGAAATTCCCTCAATCACCGTCCTTAACACTAAAGTCCTTGGCATGGATCGTTTTCTGTGCATGAAGTTAACGAGGAGCCAAATTGTCCTCAACGGATACCTCAATGCCAACCTCAACAAACTTCTTGTTAGCGACGACGCGGTCCCTCTCAGCTACCGAGGTAGTGCGAATAATTGCTCCTGCGTCGAGAGTTGGCCGCAGCTCATGGACACATAAGCCAAGAGCTGGGCCAACCTCTTTACCGCTGTCTTTGCGCTTAACATCCACAGCCCACGTTTCCACTGGCTTAGGAAAAGCCACTAGAGCAAAGATTGGGGCAACCAAGGGCATAACAAGAGGGACCACAGGAGCCGTCAAAGGCTCTGTGCATGAAGTTAACTTGCTTTTGTAATTAAAGCGGCTTGAATTCAGCAGAATATCACGAAGTTCAAGTTTTTTGGAAAGAATAGAATTCAATGAGCAAAGTTTTTCACATCCAAATCCTAAATAATAACCCTAAACTATACCCAATACATTTCCACAACGTGCTTTAATGCTAAACATCAACAGTTGGTAACCCTGTCATTCTAGAACCTATTCAAGCACACCAATCCTTTGCTTAACGAGAGAAACTTAGCTAAGGGTACTGAAGTCGCTTGGAATCGACTTTAAATTGTTGGGTTCCGCCAGTCTTGTATAAAATTGACACACACAACATACAGTTAGGTGCACAAATGAGTACATGTTTGTATTTTGGATGCTTTTTATTAAATAAAACTAAAAGTAACAGCAATTTTCAAAAGTTTTTTGTCATTTATTTAGCATTCAAGCCCTAAGAAAAAAAAAACACAATCAACTCGCATGTACTCAATTTGCACGTCTCCATTTCATGATATGTTTGCAAAAGCGAAATCAAAAATTATCGTTATTTTTTCATGTTTTTGCACTACTTTGAGTTTTTAAGAACATATTAGTTGAATATTAATTACTTAATCTCGTTGAGCGAATAGTTTTTGCAACTTATCGAACAAAAATCAATTTCTATTAAAAAATGAAGAAACTCTCGAAATCAACTGGAGATAGTATTGTAGCTTTGCCTGGAAGTGGCTATTCTACCAGGGAAATTTTGTAAACAACTTGGAGTTAGTCAGTCAGTAGTCATCAGAGTCCAAAAACGGTCTGTTCTTCCTTAGCTTCAAGACAGAGGTCGTAAAAAACTACTAACTAATACAGATGCTCGTCTAATGTTAACAACAATGAAAGGGGACACATTTTTAAAACCCAAAGGAGCTTTTTGGTAGTCGGGAAAAGCGTTAGTCGATGGACGCCAAGTAGAGCTCTATACCTCAGCATTCCAAAAGAAAAAATCTGCACTTTCGGCGAAAAATGTAAAGGCACTGTTAAAGTTTGCCAGAGAACACAGAAATTGGACAGTGGATGAGTGGATGGAAACATGTGATCTGGGCAGACGAATCAAAATTCAACCGATTTCAGTCCAATGTTAGGTTATGTTAGGTTAGAGGACGTGTACTTGTCAATTAGGACAAGTACAGTACCCGGAGGTCGAATTGACCCATTATACAACGTCCTAGTTTCTCACACCACTTATGTTGTGTGTGTTAATTTTATACATGAGTGGTGGAACCTACAGTTTAAAGTCGACTCCGAACGACAGATTTTTATTTATTGAGAAACTTTTCATGGCAAATTTTTATTTACTCTCAGAGTTTTTGCCAGAAATCTACTGAGAGGAAGTCGCCGAAAAAAATAGTTTTTGTATTTTGTCTTTAATGCCTGGCCTGAGGCTCGAACCCAGGCTTTTGCGTCTAATAAGCCAACACACTACCTACTAGACTACGGCGACTTCTCAGTCCAATGTTAGCAATGTTGAAATGTCATGGTATGGGGTTGCTTTTCATGGTGGCACCTCGGACCACTGCAAAGAATCAATAACACTATGAAAAAAGGAGATTATTTGAGAATTTTACAGAACCAACTTTCCAAATTTTGTCGACAAGAGCGCCTATCCTGCGCATAGAGTACTTGTCTACTAGGACGGTGACCCCAAACACACCTCCAAAATCATTAAAGAATGGCTTAGTGAGCAAAATTTTTAATTAGTGCAGTGGCCAGCACAAAGACCCGACCTCAATCCGATTGAGAATTTGTGGTCAGTCGCGAAGAGACGGTTGGGACAGTACTGATCAGCCCCAACCAATTTAGATGAGCTTTGGCAACGGATTCATCTGGAATGGACAAATATTCCGAAAGAAATTATAGAGAATTTGGTAGAGAGCATGCTAAGTCGCGTAAATGAGGGTCTTTGGACTATATATTAAAAATACTCGTATTCCCTAAAATTTTGGAATGGTGCAAAATTGAGTACATTCGAGTTACTTTCCTCTTGACTGTTTTTTTCTTAGAATTTGATCATTTTAGTTCTGAATTTTTATATTATTTTGTTAAGTACTAAATACTAAATTAAAAACGGAAAAAAATTTTAAATTGCTTTAACACTTTTATTTTTATGCAAATAAAATTGCAAACATATACTCATTTGTGCACCCCACTGTAAGTGGTGTGAGAAGCTAGCTTATAATCCTGACTGAAGGGTTGTAATGGCCAATTTTCTATGTATATGATTGAAACACGCGTTTTGTGTCATTCCATTTCAATTGAAAAAAAAAATAAATTCAGAAATTGTTTGAAAAATTTTCTTTCCCCGTGTCATTTTGTCTATGTTGACAGTTGTTTGTCAAAATAAGTTTCCTTTTGCCATAAATAAAACAGGAAACATTACGGTTAACATAAATAACAACAACAACAACAACAACAATGACAACACCACCAACAATAATAACAACGTTACGTTACGGTAAAAAGGAATATCCATAGAATATAACCGAGTAAAAAAAAGCAAGCAAAACGTTTATAAGTGGCAACATAACTGACAACAACCACGAAAATAATTATGACTATAAAATAGCAGCAACAGCAACAGCAACAATGACAACACATTTGCGGATGATGTGGTGGTGGTGATGTAAATATTTTCCTTCATTCTTTCTCTATGTCGCTCTCGGTCTCACTTTCTCTCTGTCTTTTGTATGCTGTTGTATGAAAAATAAAAAAACTTGTATTAAAACAAGAGCCATTACTGCGAACATTTTACATTGCATTGCTTAACACACTTACATGCTCTTTTTGTTCCATTTTTTTCTCTGTGAATATGTGTAATTGTGTTTTTAAGTTTGTATGAGTGAGAGTGTATGTCTTTAGCACCAGGTGGTTGAGTAGAGATTCCTGCTCGTTTTTTTTCGTTTATTTTTCGTTTCTCTATATCATCTCATGCTTTAACATGTAGTGTCTGTGTGCTTGTGTGAGAATATTTGTTGCTTTTTATAACTGTGCCATATATTTGCTAAAAGAAACGCACACATACTTGGCACCTGACACTTTTGTTTTTATATTTTCATTCGGTGTTCGTGTGGGTTTTTTTTGCGCTCTGTGATCTCTTGTCGTTTTATTTAAACAAAAAAAAAAAAAAAACATCACAAATCACTGCTGTTGACCATATACTTCACACTCATTCACTCACTCACTCGCTTACTTCCATAGCCACCACACATACTCACACAGTTACGTACTCGTATGCTTTCTTGTGCTTGCATATGTTGTTCATGCAATGACATCTTTTCATACAATTTTTTTTGTTCTGTAAACAAACGACATTTTTTAATATGTGGGTCGTTATTGTTGTCTCTCTCTTTTTTTCTGGTTGCTTGTTATAAAGACTAGGAGATTTATGAATTTGTGTGTGTAGGTTTTAAGGCATATACAGAGGGTTTGTAAGTAAAAATAAAAACCTTAGACAGCGTGTTGTATGAGTAATTTAAAGAAAAATAAATTCGTATACGCCTTAGAGCACTTCTTTTAGAAAAATTTAAAGAGAATTGAAGTAATTTTTTTTAAATTTTATTTGCGAAACCAATTAATAGAATAAATTAATAATAAATCTCTTCTTTTTTTCTTTACTTTCCAGGTTGGCACAGCCCTGCTAATTATTTACTCTACATTTGCGGCCATTTACTATTCCAAAGTGAATCCCTTGGTCAGTGACTACGATTATACCGATTATTTGGGTGGTGCTCGCTCTTTATCTGGAGGTGATTTAGATTTTGTAGATGATGATGATACTACTGCTGCTATGGGAGGACAAAAAGGCCAACCTAAATCATGGCTAGATTGGATGCCACGTTCTGGCCATTCGCTAAAATTCATTTTAGATGCCATTGACAAACTGCCCGTAGATCATGCAGAGGAAAGCATTAAATACCATGAACAGGAAGCTAGTGAAAGCAAGACAGATTATGTGAATACTAATGGAATGGCAGCTGAGAGACCGGAAGATCCTAGTGACATGGATAATATAGATTATACTGCAGAGGAGGGCTCTGGTGGTGGTGATGTGGATCAAATTGCGGAAAACAGGGATAATGTTAAGGTTTTAAGGGATAGTAATGAAAGTACAGAAGAGGATGTTAATGTTGATCATACCAAGGCCATGTAATTCGTTTTAAGGATACATTTTAGAATTATTTTTAGACTCGTATAAAATATCTATTAAACAAAAATTTATGAAAAGAAAAAAAGATTGCAAGTGTATCTTGAATTTAATAACAGGATCTGTGCCAAAACGTAAGTACTTAAAAAGTTTTAAACTTTATATCCTTAGGAAAGGTTACTCGACTATTTGATGAGTAAGAAAAAAGTTCCGGACAAAAATTCTAAAATGCGGAATAATGGCTTAATTGTACTGATGAAAGGATAGGTTTAGGTTTAGGTCGCAGTGGTAGCTCTGATATCACAAAGCTCACTTGAGCACGCATAGCGGCTCGTTGTAATGCCACGGGTAAACGCAGTCCCTGTACTGACCAAGTTCCACCAAAATCAGGGAAGAGGAAGAAGTAGGTCAGCGCAAGGACTGCAAAAGGATAGTTGCCCTACAAAAGAAGAAAGAAGGCAAATGATAGGAAAAGACAGAGGTTGACAGAGGCATCCCATAAGGAAGTTATGAAAGAAAAAGACAAAGGTTGACAGAGTCAACCTTCTGGCAACTTAATGTCAGAGATGAAACGCTCACTATCAGAAATCCTGGTTGAAACTAATTCTTCAAAGCTGTCAGAGAAACCCACGGCCAATAATTTTGACTCTTTGCCTCTTCATGCCTTGCTGAGGCTCAGAATATGCCCAACACAGTTAGGCTCTCACATTCCCCACAAATGTTTAAAGAAGTGTTGTGCTCTGGTCTTACATGTAAGGTGCAGAGCAACGTCAAGAACCTAAGGAAACCACTCTATTTTAAATGTTCGGTCCTGGGCCTTAGCAGCCTCTCTCCAGTATCAAAACCCACTTTGATGGTCGAAGTTGAGCAATAGTAGCCTGGAAACTTAGCGTTATGTTCTGCATTGAAGAGTACCTGAATACCGAATGACTGCCACCATAGGAGTTGGCGCCCTTCATGATTTTGTTCTTGGTTTATGCATTCCCATCTCTTTGTTCCATATAACAAGTAAGGTGCAGTGCATCATTAAGAAACTTATCAAGATTCTAAGGGACTCACACTGTTTTAAATGCCCGATCCTGGGCCATAGTAGCCTCACTCCAAAATCAAAACCCACTCTAATACTCGTAGTCGAAGTTGGGCAATAGTCGCCTGGAAACTCAGCGTTCTGCTCCAGAGTACCCTTAGCCTGAATACCGAATGACTGCCACCATAGGAGTTGGTGTCCTTCATGATTTTGTTCTTGGTTTACAATCTTGGGACAATCTCTTTGTCCCATATATTGCAATACCCCGGAACTTAAAGCAGAAAATCGTGTACCTGTTCAGCAGTCTACCGAGGGACTTCGTGCAGACTTAACCTAATGATTTATAACCATAACGTAGCCCTAAAATGCAATTGAGAAGGCATAGAGATATCCTAGCCCACATTATTCTACAGTTTACAATGGCTATAGAACCCACGAAGCTCATACTATTCCCTCCTATTTGGAATTCTATTGTGAAATTCCCTACCAAGTTTGGCTTTAGACAAGGTGCAGTCAATTTCACTTGGAGCCTAGGCGTCCTTATATGGGATAGAGGGGTGCCTAGAACGATTAACATGCCAACATGATAGAGTTTTAAGTCACATTGAGATTTACTATCTGAAAAGTAATCGAGATGGGGGAGACAATTAAGCACAAAAAGAAAAGTGTTTAAGGAGTATTGCATAAGGCTCTCAAAGTGATAAGAAAACTTTGTTGAATGCGGCCTGACTAAAAGCACACAGGATTAAACAACACATAACCTAGGCTTTAGTCTCAACTGGCATCTGCTTAGCATCTGCTTTTAACTAAGAAATCAAAAGTTTTTTGCTTAGTTTTAGTCACAAATTGGTGATGATGAGGTTGAAATTTTTTCCCAAAAGACCATTGGAAAGTCTACATATAAAGCCTTGAAATCCATTTGCCATGCTTCTTCTTATTTACCCAAAAATTATTTTTTATTTTTTTCATGAGACACACACACACACCAAAAAGCTGAAAATGAACTGAAAATTACGCGAATATTTATGGTAAATTAAACAGCTTGCATAACTACAGACATACATACCTACATAGATACATACATACATACAAATATTGTATGTTTAATTAAAACAAAAATTAAAAAGAAAGGAGAAAAACAAGCAACAAAAAAATATGTTCATAAATAAAGTGTTTTTCTTTACAGCATGTTCAACAAAAAAATTAAATACACGGCGCTGTGATTGTACGCCACTTGTAGTACAAATTTTCGCCCTCGTTTTCTCCAGCAGCTGCTTTGGCATTCAAACAGAGCTGCGATGACAGCAAGGAAAATCGAAAAAAATACAAAAAAAATAAAACAAAAAAAGGAGGATATTTAAATAAAATGAAATAAATATCTGCAGTTTAACAGAATAAAAGATTTTTTTATTTTTGTTTTGCACAAAACGAACGATAAACAACAAAGTTGTTGAATGAACTTAAAGTTGGCGGCATCAGTAAAATCCAGTATTGGCAACATATTCTTAAATGCAGTACACATGTAGCACGAATACACATACGTATATATGTACGTATCCTACGTAGTATGCCTACGAAAATTGAAAATAACGGAATCAATTTTAATTGTAACGTATTTTTTTTTGGTTACACAATGGAAATTGGTTTATTTCTTCAGACAATAAAAGGCCGATACAGATATTGAAAAAATATAAAAAACTAGCTGTACCCAGCGCGTGTTGCTGCGCCACCAACTAAAATAAATTTGAATTTGAAATTTATGTACACAAATGTCCAATTAATTTTGAATCATTTTATTGATTTTGTTTCCCATTGTCCTGATGATTCCGATGAACGGGCCTGAGTAGTACGCATTCGATCAGTTTTTAATCTCACTTCGCGTTGTTCAAGTGGTTCAAGCGAACGGGTCTCAGCGGCATATACTCGAAGATTTTCCAGTTTCAATGCTCGTCTGATTCTGAGGCTCGTAATGCGCTTTTCTTGTAGTTCGACCAATTGCTTGTCACTCATTTTGAATAATTTTCGGTGACGCCATCCATCGGAAATTAATCGCACCAACCTCCGTTGACTCATGCGCAAGAACTTTGTTAAAGAATGCACAGTTTACGATTTAATTTATTTTAAGTAATTTTCAGTGGCGCCACCTAACGGATATTGGTCATACCAACTTAGAAACCTTCGTCGGCTCATGTGCAACAACTTTGCTAAACGATTCTATAAGGTACATACAAACAAACATTCATTTTTATATGGGCGTGGGGCCTCGCCTACTTGAAATTTTAAAATAAAAAGTAGCCTATAGTTCCTTCCAGACATACAGGAAGGTACACATTCCTTTTTATATATAAGATTTTAAAAATAAATGTTTAGTTTATTTAGGGCTTGAGGGCCTATTTATAAAATAAAGCGATTGAATTATCATTTATTTATAATATTTTATATTATTTTTTATAATATTTACCAGGACAATGGACAATGGTTAGGTCGAAGTGGTAGCTTCGATTACCAAATCTCACTTGAGCAGGCATAACGGCCTGTTGTGACTCCACAGTCCCTATACTGACCGAATTCCATCAAACTAGAGCAGAAGTTGGTCATCACAAGGGCTGCACAGGACAATGGGTAACACAATGGGCCATACGATCACCGAGTGAACTTGCATCTGAACGGCAAGCTATCCGATAACCTAACCTACAGGGACAATAGTTCACAACATGCATCCCAAGCATGATGTTCTTCGACTTTTTTTTATAAAATGCAGGCGCTTTCTTTTGCGATGTTATGACGATTTCATACGGCCAATGTCAGTACGTCTTATAGTTCAGCTTGGGTGAGAAAATCTGTAGTTTATTAAGTGAAACATAGACTTTCGGGGAAAAAGTAATTTTTTTTTAAACAAGTGGTCTCCTTTGAGCTCTTAGAACAACGTTCTTCTACATTCATAGCGACATACAGTAATCCCTCGGTTTACGTCGCAGTTGGTTCCAAAAAAAGGCGACTTAAATCGAGTGAGAACGCAAATTGAAGTTATAGGGAACAAAAAATTTGACGCCGTAAATCGAAACAACGTTAATCGTGGCGACGTAAATCGAAGGATTACTGTAATTGATCATTACAACTCTTCAGTCGGGATATGCCACTTATGTTGCGTGTGTTAACATGGTACATACACGTTTGAGAAACTTTTCATGGCCATTTTTGATTTACTCTCAGAGTTTTTGCCAGAAATCTGCTGAAAGGAAGTCACCGAAGAAATATTTTTTTAATTTCGCTTTGATGTCTGATCTGTGGCTTGAACCAAAGCCTCACATCTAATAAGCCAACACACTATCTATTAGACTACCGAGACTTCTCTTCAAAGGTTTTTAAACATAAGCTTAATTGGGGTCATCAAGGACATTGCAGGGATTGGGTTTTTGACTCAATTTGATTTCAGACTCTTCCCACCGACACATTTCTTTAGTTTATAAACTAGAGACTTCACGTAACCGAACGTAAAATAGGGGGGGGAATCAAATCGCCAGATCTAAGGGTCCAATATAATGCTTCAATGGGTTGAAATGTTATGCCAAACAAGTGAAATTTTTCCATTTTGGTTAAAAAAAAGACGTTGCTTGGTACCTTGTTATGTTTATTCCAACTTTGAGGTTTTCATCATCTTCGAAGGTGAAGGATTTCCACTGCTCACGGTTTATAAAGTGGGGAGCAAAATCATTGAAGAAAATTATCCCAAGAAAGCTTAATCGCTTAAGGGTTCAGCTTCAGTTATGGTTGGTTAAAGTATAAACTGGGGATTTTTAGAAGTTTTAGTGTTTTGCCTCTTAGCATAGCATACATACATACATACACAAGCTACAGTTTCAAGTCGACTCCGAACGACAGATTTTTGAGAAACTTTTCATGAGTTTTTGCCAGAAATCTGTTGCTCTTAGCATAGCAAACGATAGAATTTCATGTGCTTTGTGTCCTCCCAAAAAAAAAAAAAATGCAGAGCTGCTCGTAGACTGTAGTACTAGAATAGCTAATATCAGCGTAGGAGGTAACAGAGTCCACATTTATTGATTCCTTACTAGTGGATTTATCAGCTCTTTCATGGCAATTTTCTATTTACTCTCAGAGTTATTGCCAGAAATCTGCTGCGACGACTTCAGAAACCAGCCAGAAAGTTTGGTGAACAAAGCTATATCCTTGATATCAATAGATGATAGCTCCGTCAAGCTGACAAGAAATGGAGAGCCAACTAACCTATATCTACACCTAGCAAGAGACGGGCACTGACAAAGAAAGTGGATAACAGTCTCCTCTTCCACAGCGAATCTGCACTCACTGCACAAGTCGTTAAATGGGAGCTTCATCCTTTCCGCGGGTCTACCCATAACTCGATGGCCTGTAAGCATGGCCACAGTGATTGAGATGATGCCACGACCAAGTCCGAGTAACTGGTTGGTACGCCATCTATCCAACAAGTGAGGCCAAGTGAGTCTAGCGGTAGAGCAGAACTTCTCATTGACCCAGGATAGGTTAGAGTCCTGAAAGAATTTCCGTGCTGAGACGAAGTCGCCGAAGAAATATTTCTTCCATATTTTCGTTTTATTGGAGATGTTCAGTTGCTTGCGTACGCTGACGACATTGACATCATAGGGCGTACCAAGCGAGATGTTACTTCTGCCTTTAGTGCTATTGAACGGGAGTCTAGTAAGATGGGTCTGGCAGTAAATGAGGGCAAAACAAAGTATATGTTATCGACAAGTAGAGATGCGCAGCGTATTGATTCTCAGATTACGGCCGATAACTATACTTTTGATACGGTCAAGGAATTCATCTATCTTGGCTCCGCCGTTACCACCAGATATGATGTCAGTCTGGAGATAAAGCGCAGGATCACTCTTGCCAACAGGTGCTACTATGGTCTCAATAGGCAATTGAGTAGCAGAGACCTCTCTCGTACGGCAAAACTAACACTCTACAAGACACTCATCCTACCCGTGCTTCTTTATGGCGCAGAGGCGTGGACCCTATTAAGTACAGATGCAGCGGCCTTGAGAGTGTTCGAGAGAAAAGTCCTATGTGAGATCTTCGATCCAGTGCGAGTTGGCGATGATTTCCGTATCCAATACAACAGTGAGCTCCTCAACAACATAGACGTTGTACAGCGTATTAATATCCAGCGGCTGCGCTGGCTCGGCCATGTCGTTCGAATGGAGGAGGTTGCTCCGGCGAGACGGGTATTTGATGCGGGAATCTGCGGAAGTTGGCGAAGAGGACGAGGACCAAATCGAGAAAGCCCTGTCATCGATTGGTGTGACCAACTGGCGTAGGCGGGCACGAAGCATAGGCGCCTGGAAAGATGTGTTGCGGCAGGCCGAAAGCCGTTAAACGGGTTGTTGTGGCCAATTAAGTAAGTAAGTAAGTACTAGGCTACGACGACTTCAATTCCTAATCTAACTAAAGGTTTTCTTCTCTTCAGCGCCGGAAAAGTCCTGTTGGCGACCTGAATTCATAACATAATGTCCTTTATAAAGAGGACAGGCAGAGTACTGACCATTCCTGACAATTTAATTTGCCTGCTTGTTGACCTGAATTTACGACATGAATTCCTGTAAAGAGTACAGTCAGGATACTGTCCATTCCTGAGGTTCTTATATGCCTGCTTGTTGATCTGAATTCATTACGTGCAGTCCTCTGAAGAGTGCAGACAGAGTACTGACCATTCCTGCTTGTTGCCCCGAACTTAGTAAGGGTTAGTGTTGCTTATACTACAAAGACAAACCTGAGACTAAGTTCTAGTAACACAGATATCGGGAGCCAACCTAAGACTTTGTCTTTCACCGGCTATGCCAAGATCTCTTCGGTAGCTTATGTGGTGGATTAGAAGGATTAGACATTTTAAATAAAATCCTTATGTATTCAACTTAAATATAAGAAAATAGGCCTTTAAACCATAGCATTACAAAAGTCTTCCTTTTATAGTTTTTGCCTCTGTATTAACGCTGCTATTTTTGTACTGCGGTTGCTTTAAAAGCAAATATTTTTTCGGCGCTTTATTTACTTAAAATGGTGAAGAATTTTTTTGCCTTTTTACGGTTTTATAAGGGATTTTTTCCAGTTGTATTGGCCATTTTTTTCTTTATAGTATTGGTGTGGTGTGGTGTAATGAATGATTTCTTTTCGTTGTAAAAATAACAGCAAAATACACAGGGAGAGAGAGAGAGAGAAGAGAAAAATGTTCACAATATTTTTATTTTAATTCTCTTGCTGTTGCTCACTTCTTGTTTTTTAAATGTTCCAGGAAAAATTTACTCTACACACACACATACTTCTTCATCATTTTGGTGTATTTTATTTAAATAAAATATTTGGTTTTTTTTCTTTGCAAAAAAAAAACAACAAAACAAAAAAACAAAAAATCCGTATTTAAGTTTCATTTAAAAAGGTAACGTTGTCCGTTTTGCAGTTGAGCATATTTTTTTTATTTGTTTTCACAAGCATTTATACTACGTTTCGTTGAGGTATTTAACAAAAAAGAATTTTAATTAAAATGTTGTTGCTTTTGTTGTTGTTGTTTTATGTTGAATATGTATTTCATTTATTTATAAAAATTTATAAAAAAAAGAAGAAAAAAAATTTTGAAAAATAATGAAAAGATGGTAGAGCTAGCTGCTGCTCTTTACCTTTGTACAGAGAGATTTATTTAACAGGTGCTATGGACACCACAATTCAAACCATTTCCGGTGAAGCATGCACACAGTACAACAGTATTAAAAATGGCAGCAATGAACAGTAATTTCTATAGGAAATCAAAGGCATGAACAAAGGCATGCAGAAAAAAAAACAAAAAAAAAAATTAAAAGACATTCCAAAAACTTCCTCATGAAATCACCCATATAGGCTCGCTAATAGGCCCTTATATATCATCATCTCTTTATCATGACAATGGCGCGTATACATACGTATTGTTTCTCATCTTCTTCATCTTTGTATAGGAAATAACGTTAAACGTTAAACGGATAACACACAAAAGATGATGATTGAAAATATTATCTTTATCTCTTATCTTCATATCTGTGTCTTTAACGTTTTCATCTTCTTGTAATAACAACAACAACAACAACAACAACAACATCAACAATATCGAATATCACAGCAAGTGTAGTAACTGCACCACCATTACCACACATCGACCATCAACACCAATACCCCGATAATAAATTTTCAGGATGTTAAATGCTCACAGTCCGGCTTTCTTACAAGGCATCAATACAGCCAGGGATAGCTAATTAGATAACTTAAAAGAAATTTTTTCGTTTTAATAGAATTCCGTCCTTAGCAAAAAGTATTTCTGAAATTCCTGAAGGAAGTGTTTTCTTCTCATTTTTTTCATATGCGGGCCTTTTTAATAAATTAAAACCACATACAAATTTGCCAATAAATTACAAATATTGGATTAGATTAGGCAACGAACTCTATGAAGGAAAAGATCGTACAAGATCGTACAGGGGAAACTATCCAAACTTCAGAATTAATCTGGCTGTTAATGCAGTTCTTGTTTTGGAGGCCCACTCAATGATAACAGAACCTGAGAATTCAAGAGCAAGCCGGTCACTGACACATGAGGTAAAATATAGCCACAGATCCTATAGAACTTATTCCAGGGAATGCCTAGTCCCTGAGTATACCTTTCACCAAGAGAATGGCTTTCATGCTGCCAATGAAGTTAAGTCTCCACGTTAATTGGTCATTACAACTCTTTGGTCAGTATTACAAACCTGCTGCTTACACCATCCATGTTGCGTGTGTAAATTTTATTCACGAATTCCGTGGCCTGCAGTTCATCGTTGACAATCGAACAACAGATATGACAGGTTTGAACAGTGGGCTCTTGTCTAATAATCCAACTGATGCAATCGAAACACCAAAGTTCTATTACATATCAGAACAGCTCTCGTCAGTTCATCAGATCAGCAATGCAAATCCAAGGATATATCTTAGTCCTGGAAGCTATATAAGAGCTAGGTTAGAGGACGTGTACTTGCCAATTGAGACAAGTACAGTACCCGGATGTCCAGCTGAACCGTTGTACAAAAAATGTAGAACGCTTCGCGATTTCGCGTGTCATCCTTGCGCAGTGTCCCTGTAATCTTCTCTGTATTGTAAAAATTTACCGAGTAGTTATAGAGTTATATTTGAATGATTCTTGAGAATTCCACGGTATTATCAACGATGACAGCCATCGTCTTGCAGACTGGCTGACTGGTCATAGCATTCACCTGAAAAATTCTGGAGTGGTCAGGCAGACTTCAAAAAAGTCTAGTGATAGAACCCATTTTATATTTCTCACAGTGTTTTCTACTCAATAGACCCATGGGAAATCTACATACAGTCAGCCTAGAAGCCCCTACAATCCGGAATTCTAAAATCAAATCTCCATCACTTTCGAGTATCAATGGGACCCTAAAGTCTAAAGACTTTCTTCTATGTTCACATTGAGAACGAACCTCCCGATGTATGAACGAAATTCCAAGTTCAGTATCTCCAGAGTCGGCTTATAGCACGATTTAAAAGATTTCTGGATTTCTTTTAATGGAGTTTCTTAAAGACAAAATTCCAACCTCAGATTCTTGTAGTCCTTTAAAATAATATTACCCTGAAGTCGCCGTGGTCTAGTAGGTAGTTTGTTGGCATATTAGACGTGAGGCCTCGGTTCAAACCCCAGGTCAGAGATATCAAAACGAAAATATGAAACAAATTTTTCGTCGGCTACTTCCTATCAGCAGATTTCTGTTAAAAACTCTAAAGGTAATTTAATTTAAAATTAAATTGCTATGAAGAGTTTCTCAAAAACTGTCGTTCGGAATCGATTCCCTTCTGAGTCCCTTCACTCAGGTATAAAATTAACACACTTAACATCAGTAGCGGGAGAAGCTAGGTCCATAATCCTGACTAAAGGGTTATAATCACCAATTATGTGTGTATGTATGTATGTATGTATGTATGTATGTATGTATGTATGTATGTATGTATGTATGTATGTATGTATGTATGTATGTATGTATGAGAGTTACCCGAATGCGTTAAGAAGGGATAGTGGGAACAGAAACGGAGTGATCATTCCCCCAGTAAAATAATCTCAATTCTTAGGGAAATTCCTGGGTAGCTTCCAAGCGGGAGTTTGCTAACAACTAATCTGCATGGGATTGTCAGGGAAAGCTAAAGTCTCTGGGCGGGGGAAAATGAGTTACTCTCTGATAGATCCCACACCATGTGTAAATTGACGGCTTCAAAGCCGCTGATGGAGTCAAAATTTTTCTGCGGAGTGTAAAGAAAGCAGTGCATACTTGGAAAAATGTGCAGTCCTTGCGCTGACCAACTTCTTCCCTAGTTTGGTGGAACTTGGTCAGTACAGGGAATGCGTTTACCTGCGGCGTTACAACGGGCCGCTATGCGTACTCAAGTAAGCTTTTAGTATCGAGTGGTCTCCAACCTACCATACGTGGAAAAATGGAAGATGAAGAGAGGGGAAGACTGTTCTTAAGCCAAATGGTTATGTAAAGGGCTATCCATTTCGTGGTTTCAAAAGTATGGGACTGGAATTCGACATCTGTCAAACTAAGTTGTGAAACCAATTTTTTTCTTTTCAGTTGAAAGTCAGACATTGACGAAAATGGATCGCTAACTATCACACAACGCATAAAAATTATCGAAACCTACTACAAAAATGGTGATTCTGCCACAGCCATGTATCGAACATAATTTTCTTCAGCGATGAAGCACATTTCACACTCGGTGGGTATGTTAATAAACAAAATTGTCGTATTTGGGGGTTCTGAGAATCCTCAAGTAATTGAAGAGAGGCCATTACATCAAGAAAAAGTCACTGTTTGGTACGCTCTTTGGTCCGAAGGTGTGATTGGACCTTACTCCTTCGAAAACGACAATGGAAGGACTGTCACCGTCAATTCGGAGCGTTATGGTCATATGATATTCGACTTTTTTGCCTGCTATTAAAGAATACGACTTGGAGAATATGTGGTTTCAACAAGACGGTGCCACATGCCACACAACTCAAGTGAATATTGCTTTATTGCAAGAGACATTTGCTGGCCGCGTAATTTCTCGTCGTGGCGATATCAACCAAGATCATGCGATTTGACACCATTAGACTTTTTTTGTGGGGCTACGCGAAAGACCGTGTTTATGCAGATAAACCTTCAACTCGTGAGCACTTAAAAACCAACATTCGTCAAGTTATGGCTGAGATACCGCCCAATATGTGTCAAAAAGTGGTGGAAAATTGCCTCAAAAGAATCAATGCTTGCAACACTTCGCGTGGAAGTCATTTAAGTGATGTAGTATTTCACACATAATGTCAACGTTCAAACTTTACAATAAAAAAAGAAATATCATGAATAAAAATATTTTATGTTTGTTTTATTTACGTTTACTTTTGAAACCACGAAATGGATAACCCTATATTACACGGTGCTACAGTGAAAATATCTCAGAGTAACTATATAGTCTATGTAGTACATTTAGTTGATTAGAACTCCAAAATACTTTTTTTTATATTTCACGAACTCATGAAACTTGCTTTATTCACTTAATATTCTCATATAAAAAGTTTTGTTTGCTTTGCTACTATTTAGCTGTGCCTGGCTGTGGTCATATTGTAATGTTTTATAGATTCGTGTGTGCATTGCCATTGAATTGGGGAGTGTTAAGGTGTTTATATGGGTGTTTTAAAAATCCTGCCGCATGTGTGTGTATGTGTGTCTCTGTATGTGAAAATTTAAAAGCCGTATGCTTTTAACATTAAATTGAAAATTAAAATAAAATGCCAAGTATTTTTGGAAAAAAAAAAACGGAAAAATAAAACAACAAACCAACCAACCAACCCAAACGAGCAAACGAACTAAAGAAACAAATGCAAAGAGGAGCAGCAGATAAAAATGACAATGACGACGAAGGCAATGATGATGGCGGTGATGACGATGATGACGATGTTTTTGATGTTGTTGTTGATAAAAATAACAACGACGATAACTATTTTCCGTATTAAAATATATGTACGTACACAGGGTGGCTGATATGTATTGCAACCAACTTCAGGTTGTTATCATTTGTAAACCGCTCGTCTGACAGCTGACAGTTCATTTTATTATTTACAATCTTACGAAAGCATTTTGATCTATTGCATTCAGAAAAAAAGTTATTCGTGATGGAATTCAAGCGTGATAGTGTGGCTGGAAAACCACAAGTGGCTATCGTTAGAGCCCTCCAGCATTTAAATGTGAATAAATCTTTTGTTTCTCGTACCATTGCTGGTTACCGTGATACTGGCAGTGTTGTATCGCGTCCAAAAAGTGTACGAAAAAAAAAACGGTAACAACACCAGAAATGATCCGAAAAGTGAAGGCCAGATTTGATCGAAATCCACGCCGCAGTGGTAGAAAAATTTCTCGTGAGCTGAACATATCGCGTGAGAACGGATGCAACACATATTGAAAAATGAGCTTGGACTAAAGCCATTGAAGTTCCAAAAAGTATAAGAGCTCACCGATGGACAAAAAAAGTTAGACTGGAAAGAGCCAAGGAGTTACTTCGCTTGCACGAAAGTGGCCAGTTACCGAATTTGGTTTTCTCCGATGAGAAGCCACTCCAAATTGAGAAGTTTGTGAACAAACAAAATGATCGGGTTTACTTGCCAAAGAGGTCAGCTGAAAATTTACACCTGCGATTGGCCACCAGAACTCAAGCGCCGCCGATGGTAATGGTGTGGCCTGCCGTAATGGCCGATGGTCGCCGCCCGCTCATATTCATCGACCGTGGGTTCAAAATAAATGCCGAATATTATCGGGAAAATGTCTTAAAGACAGTATTGAAGCTCTGGGCAGACACACATTTCGGCCGCAGACCATGCACATTCCAACAGGACTCGGCACCACCGCACTCAGCATGAGTCAACAAAGAATGGCTTAAAAATGAGCTTCCTCGCTTCATTTCTACCGCACAATGTCCACCAAAATCTCCGGTTCTCAATCCGTTGGACTTTTGCGCCTGGGGCATTTTGGAGAGTAAGGTTCTCACTAAAAAATACCAAAGTGTCGATCATATCAAGACGGCGCTTTGCCGGGAATGGGCCAAAATACCGCAGAGCCACTTTCGTGCAGCCTGTGATGGTTTTGTCGGCCGTTTGAAGGCGATAATTCGTACCAAAGGTGGCCAATTCGAACAAATCTAAACTGATTCTAAAATTTGATGTTATTTCCAAAATTTTTTGCTTTTGAACAAAAAAATTAAAAAAAAAAATTAAAAAAATATAGCGCTTTACTCTGTTGCATTATATATTAGCCACCCTGTATGTATAGTATGCTCTTATAAATGAACACATAAGGCACATACTCAAATACCTCTTAGTCTATATATGTACGTATGTATGTATGTATGACGACGACGTAAAATGCATATATTTTTCCCTGCATATTTTGGTTTTTGGCGCAGTTATGAAAGCAACACTTTTAACGACATGTTCTTAAAACGTGTAGTCCTACTCTTAAAATGCCATGAACATTGAAAATATATTCTCTCCTTTATTCTTTTTTATTCTTTTATTTTATTTTTTATGCATAAAAAGCAACAAGCCGTTGGGTTGGTTGCTTGTGTTGCTGCTTTTATTATCATGTTTTTTTTTGTATTTTTTCCATCTTCTTTTATAGACAACGTAGTAAAGCGTATAAATATGCCAGAAAAGCAGGTATAAACACTTTGCCAATATGTTACGTATGTGAGGGTGTGTGCATTTCCTTACAAAAAAAAAAAGAATACAATTTAAAGCATTGCCTCTATATGTACCAGTGCATCCTTACTGGCACACATATTTTCCCATATAAGGTTTCCTTTTGCATTTTGAGGATTTTTTCTATAGAAAGAACAAAAATTTAAGCAGGAATCCTTAACTGAACCGTCTGAATAAATGGGTCGTTACTGTTTTTAAAGATGGATGGCAAAAACATTAGAGCCAGAAGCGATATCCATCCGCTAGAACAGGAGACTCTTATCCTAGTGAATAGAAAAACAACTAAAGAGCATATGACATCTGCCATATGCTGTTCAGTAATGTAAAAGAAAGTCGCCGTAGTTGAGTAGATAGTGTGCTGGCCAGACCTAAAGCCACGGTTCAAACCCCAGGACAGACATCAAAACGAAAATATGAAAAAATATTTCTTAGGCGACTTCCTCTCATCAGATTTCTAGCAAAGACTCTGAGGGGAAACAAAAAATTCTCATGAAAAGTTTCTTAAAAATCTGTCGTTCGTAGGTCCCGCCACTCAGGTGTAAAATTAACACACACCACATAAATGTGAGAAGCTAGGTCGTAATCCTAACGGAGGGATTGTAATGACCACTTACGTATGTATGAAGTAAAAGGTTAGGAAGCGTAGTCCTAATGTAAGGCATTGTATAACAAATTTTAATCTCTTACCGGAAATATAAAATGAAATCTGAAGGAGTCTCCGCAGCAAGAGGCAAAAATATTTTGTAAGATTCCTTCCTTAAGTATGATTGCAAGTCAATAAACTCAGAGGGTTAATAAAACGAAACTTACTGGTGCAATTGATTTAATGGTCCTCAGAGCCGCCTGTCCCTCAAGCAAAATAACGTAGGTGTTCGTATTAGAAGAAGCTAAATCAGCCTCGGTGTCAAGAGCCTTCAAAAATGCAAATATTTTTGCCTGAAAAGCACTACAGTTGTCATTCAGTTTATTATACAAGTGCAGATCGAGTTCTAGTCCAATATTTCAATCCAATTTCAAACCATTTTGTAGAAATCGCTGTAGATGTTCGGAGTTCGCGTTCACTTTCGGAGTACGTGCATTCGGAGTTCACGCATTCGAAGTTCGCACATTCAGAATTCACGCATTCGGAGTTCACGCATTCGGAGTTCATTCATTCGAAGTTCACGCATTCGGAGTTCATGCATTCGTAACTCATGCATTCGGAGTTGAAGCGTTTGGAATTCATGCATTCGGTGTTCACACATTCGGAGTTCACGCATTCGGAGTTCATGCATTCGTAACTCATGCATTCGGAGTTCACCCATTCGGAGTTGAAGCGTTTGGAATTCATGCATTCGGTGTTCACGAATTCGGAGTTCGTGCATTCGTAACTCACGCATTCCGAGTTCACCCATTCGGAGTAAAAGCGTTTGGAATTAATGCATTTGGAGTTCACGCACTCGAAGTTCGCACATTCGGAGTTCATGCATTCGGAGTTCACGCACTCAAAGTTCGCACATTCGGAGTTCATGCATTCGGAGTTCTCCCATTCGGAGTTGAAGCGTTTGGAATTCATGCATTCGGAGTTCACTCATTCTGAGTTCACGCATTCGGAGTTCTCCCATTCGGAGTTGAAGCGTTTGGAATTCATGCATTCGGAGTTCACTCATTCGAAGTTCAAGAATTTGAAGTTCATGCATTCGAAGTTGACGTATTCGAAGCTCACGCATCAAAGTTCAAGCATTCGAAGTTCACGCATTCGAGGTTCACGCATTCGGAGTTCACGCATTCAAAAATCAAGCATTCGGATTTCACGTATTCGGAGTTCACGCATTCGGGATTCATGCATTCGGAGTTCAAGCATTCGGAGTTCACTCATTCGAAGTTCACGTATTCGGAGTTCATACATTCGGAATTCATGCATTCGGAGTTCACGCATTCGGAGTTCAAGCATTCGGAATTCATGCATTCGGAGTTCACGCGTTCGGAGTTCATACATTCGGAGTTCGTGTTCACAGCGCCATATCTAGGATAAGAACATTCAATCCACACAAGCTTTGGTCTCATACGTAAAAGGAGAAAAGGCGAAATGGGCGGTGTTTTCAATAGCCCTGTTACCACAGCCATACATCACTATGCTCCACACAATCCATCACGTATTTGTCAGGCAGAGAATGGTATCAAGAGTAGTCTAAGGCCTGCTTCTAATTCTGGTAATGACTAAAGAGGCAATTGGCTGTACATTATTTAAGATCCTACGTTAAAAGCTTTTATCAGATAACGTTGCTGTCGTGGAGGCCTTACAAATACCCATGGTTTTTGGTGCCAGTTGAGGCTCTTGTAGAAGTTGTCACTGACAAAAATTAACCACAATTCTGTATCGAGTTTTATCAGCATGAAAAGCCCGACATCATTGCAAGGACACATAAGGAGTGACAACATCTTGTATGTTACTCCCTTACATAGAGGACCCAATCGTCTCCCCTATCAAGGTGTCAAAAGCCTTCACTATTATGCTCACAGTTCAATCCTATTGGAACGGAACTATTTCTCAGCATGAGGAGGTGGGAGTTGAGACGGGGAGGGGAGAGAGAGAGGGCAGGGCCCCTTTAGACATAGGATTAGCATATGAATATTTCTAGTTTCTGTAGGCTTTAGGAAAGAGCAAAAGAAACAGTGGATAATTTTTTAAGCCACCGTCCTTGTCTCCAGGCAAGTAGGCAGAGACAATTTCTTGCAGGCCTTGTGAAGGAGCAGAAGAAACAGTTAATCATTTTGTATGCCACTGTCGTTGTCTCCAGGCATGTAGGCAGAGATGGATAGGTAGTAGAATTGTTAAGGAACTGGTAGATTTAAAAGGCTGCAAACTTGAGGGTGGAATAATGTTCACAAACGGGATCCACTGGCTAGGAGAATACCTTTAGAGGGATAATGGTGCAATAATGACCGACTATTGATTTCTGTAAATAATCTTCCCGTTGTTTACAGTTGGTCACCTTAATTTCCATAATGCCGCATTTTTGCATAAGTACTTCGTTTCGTGTAAGCGTATGCCGCCTGTAAATTTGTTATTTTAACATGATCACTTTACGTTTTTTAAAGCGGCTTAACGAGTGTAGCAGAAGCAACAAAAAAAAAGGACAAAAATAGCAAAAGGAGCTGAAAATGAAACAACAACAACAAAAAACAATAACAATAACAATAAAACGTATATACGCTCGTATAAATTGAAAGGAAGCAGACAAACGTGTTTAAAGCAACAGACGTTTACCAAAACATCAACATTTTCTTACATATACACACACAGACACCCACACACGCACACATACGTAAACTTATGCATGTAAAAGGACACTTTCATACAACAACACAAATATAAACTATTATTGCCACAGCTATTGTTGCAACATATTACATATGATGTGGCAGTATAGATTGTGGCAGTATAGTGTATAACAATAGCTGGCTGCCTTTTGTATTCTATATAAAGACAAGGAGCAAGTGTATGATGCAAGCCATTGAGAGGAAGAAAGGTTTAAGTCAGTAAACGATATATTTTGTTTTTACCTTTTAAAAACGTTTAAAAGAGGAGCTCGTAGATTACAAATAAAATAAAAATAAATTTGGGTTTAGTTTTAATTAAAATTCTTTATTATAAGCACAATTCTGTGTGCCACTGTTCACAACTTGATGTAAACAACAACAATTGCTTTTCCTTGTTATTCCTATGTTTATACCTGCCGGACTACTGCACCGTGTTTCAGGCGGAGGTGACCGCAATTTACCGGGCCACTCAATTGATCCTCGTCAACTGTGCTCCTTTCATTCGCGTCTCGGTCTTTTCTGATAGTCAGGCCGCGATAAGATCTCTATCGTGTTTCGTGAATAATTCTAGGATCGTTAGGGAATGTCGTCGCTGTCTCGACTTTCTTTCTGGGCGGTTCACCAGTGTCTCACTGGTGTGGTTCCCCGGGCACAGTAACATTCCGAGAAACTGTAGGGCCGACGAGCTTGCCAGAGCTGGTGCGCTCCTTCCGGAATCCTCTTCAATTGAACTGAGTATGCCACTTGCCTCGGTTAAGTTGGACATTGCGAGGAACTTCTCTCGGGACGCCAACCTATCCTGGGTCAATGAGGAGTCCTGCTCCACGGCTAGACTCACCTGGCCCTTGATGGATAGAAGGAGTACCAACCAATTACTTGGTCTTGGTCGTGACGTCATCTCAACCACAGTGGCCGTGATTACAGGTCATTGCGTTGTGGGTAGACACGCGGAGAGAATGAAGCTCCCATTTAACGAATTCTGCCGTGGATGCAGCTCCGCTGAAGAAGAGGTGACTGTTATCCACTTTCTTTGTCAGTGTCCGTCTCTTGCTAGGTGTAGATACAGGTTAGTTGGCTCTCCATTTCTTGTCAGCTTAAGGGAGCTATCATCAAACTTTCTGGCTGGTTTTCCAGCGTGGGGTATTCGTGCTTCTGATGTGCAGCCCTTGCGCTGACCAACTTCTTCGTCTTCCCTGATTTTGGTGGAACTTGGTCAGTACAGGGAGTGCGTTCACTCGTGGCATCACAACGGGCCGCTATGCGTGCCCAAGTGAGCTTTGTGATATCAAAGCTACCACTCCGACCTAAACCTAAACTAGACCATTATTCGACAGATCTTTGTAACGGAGATCTTCGAACCACGATTACTTTCTTCAAATACACCGCATCTTCACACAAGACTAACTGATCTTTACTAACTCACGCGTCTTTTACATGGCAACGTTAACCGTCTGATGAATGTTCTTGAAGGCTAACGTTTATAATTTCGCCTTCTCGAAATCTCTGTAATTGTAAACATCGTTGTTTACGTTTATTATTGTAGTGTTGTTGGTATATTTTTGTTTACTTGTTTACCATTTTTTATGCCAGTGTTTGTTGTTGTATTTTTGTTTACTTGTTTACCGTTTTCTTTATGCTGGTGTTTGTTGTTATATTTTAAGCAGTACGATAATTTGTACACAGGTTTGTTTACTGCATTGTTCTATTTTTGTATCTTCTGTTTATAATTTTAATGTTAAGCGATGTAAAAGCAAAACACCAGTATCTTGATTTTTTATTTTCGTAACAATATTTAACGACTTAGACTAGTTTGGCTCTCATCTGTTCATGTGCCATAATAGATGTGTGCATGTATGTCTATATAAAGAAATATTATAATTTTATTAATGTTTTTTTGTTGTTCTTTCTTTTGCTGTTGCTGTATTTATATATTGTATTGTTGTTGTTATTTTTGTAATGTCATCCAAAGATGCAAATGCAGGTATAACTGGCTGGCTGTCTGGCTGGCAGACTATCTGACTGGCAAGCGGAGTGAGAAGTGAAGCTTAAAAAGAAAATAATTTTTTCACAATTGCATTGTGGTCTCGTTGCAACACAAAATGCCAATAAAATTATAACAACATATTCACACACATACACATGCATACATACATACATATATACAATACACATCAACTTAAATATGCAAAAAAAAAATATGCAAATTATATTGTTAAGCATATTTACGGGCATACAAATATGCTCGTATATGTTTACGTATGTGGAAATATGCTGTCATAAGGTATGGCAAAGGCATAAGTATTTGTAAAAACCCAACAATAATTTGCAATGAAATTGAAATTTCTGTTGCTATTTTGAAAAATTGGTTAGGTTTTGAACTTAGGTTCTAAAAAACATTTATTTTTCTGATGATCGTGCTCAAGGGGAGAAGTCGTCGTAGTCTAGTAGGTAGTGTGTTGGCTTATTAGACGCAACGCCAGCGTTCAAACCTCAGACATTTCGAACATAACGAAATATGAAAAAATATTTCTTCGGCGACTTTCCCTCAGCAGATTTCTGACGAAAACTCTGAAAGTAAATTAAAATTGTCATGAAAAGTTTCACAACAATTTGGTGTTCGAAATTGGCTTTAAACTGTAGGTCCCACCACTCATGTAAAAAATTAACACACACAACATACGTGTTGTGAGAAACTAGGTCGTAACCCTGACTGAAGGGTTGTAATGACCAATTATGTATGTATGTACATATGTGCTCGAGGGGTTACTCTTATGACAACTTCTTTAATGTTTAGGTTTCTCTATAGATTGACAGCGTTAATGATCGTGTTGAGATAAAATCGAGACTTTGAAGCTGAGTAGTATGGGAATATGATGCATCAGATTGTAAAGCCATATTTAGTATTCTGCTAATCAGTAATGACCTGACAGAATCTCAGTATCGAGATGTAGTCTAACCATTTGTGTCCTGATTCTATCTCGGGTAATAGAGACCCACTTTTGTAAATCTCTTGTTCATAGAAGGAAAGCTCTACTGATCGTTTAGCCTGGCGCACTTGGAGCGGACAAATGGAACTGAAAGCAGAATTGTTAGAAATGATTGGAAACAAGATAAAACTGGAGCACGAAGGACATTAAATAAAGAGGTCAGTTTGGCTCTTCCACTTGTTCCACTTTGGGACAATATGAATCAACATATACCACAGAAGTCCACTCGACTCCACTCCTATGCATTGTTCTGCACTTTAAAAAACACAGGAAGATTCCTATTCCTGGCCAGTATTACAACCTTACTTCTCACACCATCCATGTTTTGTGTGTTAAATTGCATGCACAAGTGACGCAACGTACAGTTTCCGAACGTTAGAATTGTGAAATTGAGATGTCTGAGCTAAGGTTTGAACCACTCGGAGTAGTCTAAGAATCCAACACACTATCTACTGGACTACAAAGACTTTGCAGGGCCTGCACATAGAAAATGCGACTCTCCCTGATATCCTCTATCCAATAAAGAATCAATCAAGATCTTCTCTCCATAAATTTAATAGGCATTTCGGCCTAGAACAGTCGAACCTGGCGCATATTAGACTGGTTAGGTTAGGTTGGAGTAGTAACTTTGATACCAAAAGCTCACTTGAGCATGCATAGGGGTCCGTTGTGATGCCACAGGTGAACGCAGTCTCTGTACTGACCAAGTTCCTCCAAACTAGGGAAGAAGAAGCTGGTCAGCTCAAGGACTGCTTATATTAGACTGGAGATTCCACAATCTTCCTTATTGTGCCATGAACAGTTCACTCGTCATTTGATCAACTTGAAGAAGTGTGTCTGTATCTGTTAGATTAGTTGTGATTTATTCAGTCTGTTTTGCCAAATCACCATGTACTACCATAAATAACGACAAGTGTTCGCTGCTGACTGGGCCCTTGATCAATTGGAAAATCACCTTCAACGATGAGGCCTATTTCTCGAAATAAACAAAACCGTAGAATTTAGTACGATGCAGTATCATTGCCACGATGGAGCAGTAACACCCTGCATGCACTCAGGACAATTTAAATTTCATGAATACAGCTTATGTAGGAGCCTAGCCCAGACAAGGCAGCTTCTTTTAAGCAAAAGTTTAACTCTGATAGAATTTGCGCTGAAATATCACTTCCGTTATGATATTTAATGTTTAGAAACAAGATGTAAGACAGTTAGACTAGAAAATAGGAAGGAGGTACATTCGAGAAGTAGGATAGTGAACCTCTAGTTCTATACACCCGATAGAATCTAAAAAAAACTCCTGAATATTTTCTCAAGTTTCTTTTTTTATTTGAAAGTACAATCCTTCCGGTTAATAATGGAAAATAATTTCATTCAAATGGCTGCCTCGACTGGCCATGCATTGGCCTACACCAGAAGAAGCCGATTTTGGCAAAAAAAAAAATCATCTTTTCAGATGAAGCTCATTTTGATCTTGGCGGGTATGTAAACAAGCAAAATTGTCGCATTTGGGGTACAGAAAACCCGCACGCATACATTGAAAAGCCGACGCACCCAAAACGAGTCACTGTTTGGTGCGGATTTTGGTCCAGAGGCATAATTGGGCCATTTTTCTTCGAAAATGACCAAGGAGTGGCTGGTACAGTCAATGGCGATCGTTATCGGGCCATGTTGAACGAATTTTTATTCACAAAAATTGAAGAGGAGGATATTGGCAACATTTGGTTTCAACAGGACGGCGCTACGTGCCACACTGCCGAAGCTGCACTCGATGTATTGCGCCCTGTTTTTGAAGATCGCATTATCAGCCGCAGAACTGATGTCGTTTGGCCACCTCGGAGCTACGATTTGACACCGTTGGACAATTATTTGTGGGGTGCCATCAACGATAACTGTTACGCCGACAAGCCAGAGACAATTGACGCTTTAAAGGACAATATTCGTGAAGCCATTGGTGAAATACAGCTGCACACAATCGATAATGTGCTTAAAAATTGCACCGATCGTGTAGGCTACTGCATGGCCAGCCGAGGCAGCCATTTAAATGAAATTATTTTCCATTATTAACCGGAAGGATTGTGCTTTCTAATTAAAAAAAGAAATTTGACAAAATATTCAGTATTTTTTTTTGTAAAGCATTTTCAAAAAAAAAAGTTATTTGGCGGACCCTTTACAATGCTTTGAAATTCAAAAGAAATTTCGAAGTTCTAGGAGTTCTAAATATTTAACAATTATTTCCTTCATTTCATACGCAGTGACTTAACTATTCTACTGCATTTCGTTTCCAAAAGGCAACAAAACGTTGCATAATCCTATACAAACACACAGACTCTCTCATACCACGATTATGGTTTATGGCACGATTATGCTAGGAAAAGAAATTTTCTTTTCTTTCTCTTTAGTATTATTTATATTTTTTTGTTGTTGTTGTTCTTATTGTTTATTTTAAATATTTATACGTATTGTTATTGCTGTTGTTGCATTTTGCAGCATTATCGTGTTTATTAATAGATTATATCTTTAGCGATGTGTGTGCGAGCATGTCTGCATTGAGAAACAGGAAGAAGACTTCTATTCCGCTTATCTTGTTGTTGTTAGTGGTGGATGGTGGTTTTATTGTCTATACCAAAAAACTGTTGCCTAATTTTAGGATGAATTATAAAGAAAATTTTCAATTGCTTTCAAACTTTTATACAAGAATTGTTATAATTTGTATAACAATTAAATAAATTTAATTTTTAAGATTAAACTACGTCATCTAGGTGGCCTATTTAAAGAATTATTAACACTTTAAAATAATTACAGTATAATCTCGATAATCCGGACGACTAAAAACCATGTGGTGTCCGAAATATTGAAATGACCGAATTTCCGAAACAAAAGAAAAAATTTAGAAAATACATGCTAACTTATATTTCTTTACAAGATATTCACTTTAAATTGAAATGTTTACATTCAAATTAATATACCAGTAGATTAAAATCTTTTTTTTTATAAAATATTTTCATTATTTGCTGCACAAATAGTCAGACATTTTCATCTGACGAAGCTTAGTTTCATTTTGCTTTTTGTGCGCAATATCTCTGAGGCTTAAAAGTTTTAAAATATCCCCAGCATGCAGTTCCTGTCCTTCGCAATATTTTATACATAAATATTAAGGGCAGATATGGCTTGAGAACGTTGTATTTTTGGAACATTTTGCAAGATTCTTCATTAAATGATTCAACCTCATCATTTTCATCAGTCTCATCGTCAGTGGTTTCGATTTCTTCATTCAACCATTCGGTAACCTCATTAGAATTATAAATATCAGGTGCTAAGTTGACAAGCAAATCAACTAGTTCGGTGGAATCGCTGCGTCCTATCCTTGACAGAGGTGACATCTGAGTCCCATTCTTCATCATACAAAATTTTATTAAAACATTTTTTAAGGATATTTGCATCAATTCTATTCCAATCATTGGCAATTAAAAACGCGACGTTTTTCAATGAAAAAGTTTTAAGAGCATCCATTAGATTTCCTGAACTTGATAAAATAGCGACCAGAAAACTTTTACGATAGTTTAGTTTTAAAATTCGAATGGCATTTTGATCCATTGGCTGCACGAGTGCTGTACAGTTAGGTGGAAAAAACATAACGCATATTTCGTTATGTAAATCTACTAATGCCTTGGGATGACATGTTGCGTTATCTACTAGTAAAAGCGCTCTATTTGATAAATTATTTTCTTTGAGATATCTTTTTACTTGCTTAACAAAAAAGTTTTCAAACCAACTTTTGAAAATTATTTCGGTCATCCAACCATTATTGCTGCTTGCATATTCAACAAGTAAGTTTGCGTTTTTAAAAGCTCTAGGATTTTTGGCTTCTCCAATCATCAATAACTTGATTTTATGTTCAATAGTTGCATTGCAGCATACTAGAAGTGTTACTCTTTCTTTCCCTATTTTACACCCCGGTGCAGATTTTTCTCTATGTAGTGCAAGTGTTTTATCCGGTAGCTTCTCCAAAAAAGTGTAGTCTCATCAGCATTGTAAACTTGGGAAAATGTTATTTTCATCTCCACCATCTTTGGACTGCTAAACGATCGTTGGAAATCGTTTCCCCGGAAATTTTTTGAAAATTTGATTCCATATCGAGATCGAGCCATTACTTGCTTTAAATTCAACATTTGCTCCATAAATTTCTGTAGATAAAAGTTTAGCTTTTGCTTGAATGATTTCTGACGTAATTGGTGCATTATGATGCCTTTCGTTAATAAACCAATTAAACAAGCGCTCCTCCATCCCCTGTACCAAGTACTGTCCGAATTATTGAGGTAGAAAAAATTGATGGTGTCCGGATTACCGAGTCTACTGTTGTAAAAAATGAGTGTCCGCATTACCGCGTTGTCCGGATTTGCAGGTGTCCGGAATACCGAAATTATACTTTATTAACACTTTAAAATAATTATTAATAAACTAAGAAAGCTAAGAACAGATAAACGAGATAACATACTTGGCAATGATGCTTAATTCCACTGGCACTGTACTGTACCTATGGGCTCAAATAATATGGGCTCTCAATAAACACGTTCGACTGTGATACAGTGAGCTACAAAAGCAAATGTACACTAAAAATAAACTACATTAATAAATTTCTATTATTTTTATTTTAAATTTATTTCATTGCCCGTTTTTAAAATTAAAACAAAAAAAAAATACGCAAAAAATTTCGAAATTGTTGTGAAACATAGCTTGCTGCACCCCGATATATGCCTAAATTGCAGGTGTCTGATCATGGTCAAGTAATTCAAATTTATTTGCAATTAGCAGTTGTGTGTGCGAAGTCGCCGTAGTCTAGTAGGTAGTGTGTTGGCTTATTAGACGTAAAGCCAGGGTTCAAGTCCCAGGCCAGACTTCAAGGCAAAATACAAAAAGTATTTCTTCGGCGACTTATTTTCAGCAGATTTCTGGTAAAAGGCTCTGAAAGTAAATAAAATTGCCATGAAAAAGTTTCTCAAATTTCTTTCTGATTTGTGGCAAATACTCTAAGAGTGACATAAAATTGCCATGAAAAGTTTCTCAAAAAAAATCTATCGTTCGGAGTCGACTTTAAACTGTAGGTCAGCGCCACTCATGTACGAAGTTAACAAACACAACATAAGTGGTGTGAGAAGCTATTAGGCATATTAGACGTGAAGCCTAGGTTCAAACCCTAGATCAGACATCTCGATAAAAACGAAATATTGACGACGACTTCCTCTAAGCAGATTTCTGGCAAAAACTCTGAACGTAAAATAAAATTTCCATGAAAACTTTCTCAAAAAAAAAATCTGTCGTTCGGAGTCGATTTTAAACTGTACATCGCGCCACTCATGTATATAAATTAACTCTCACAACATACATAAGTGGTGTGAGAAGGTAGGTTGTAATCCCAACTAAAGGGATTATTACGTATGTATTCTCTGCTATAAAAGTTTATTGTTTACACAGCTTGAAATCATTTCCCCCCCCCCCCAAAATACATGTCATGCATGCATTGTGTATGGAAAAAATCAAAATTCGATTTAAATTTCCATTGAACTGTTTTGCTCTCAACGCAACTCAATTTAGAACAACTGAACGCATCCAACAATAGTTGGCATTGTCAGTCATTCAACCATTTAGCCCCACATCAGATGCATTCAAATGATTTTTTTTTTTTTTTTTTTTGTTTCATTCATGTTACGCATGCTCAGTGAGTGAGCACCTATTTTGTTGAGCTTTTAAATCATAATCAACGTATGTTTTATGGGAATATACTACGTGTGGTAATAGCGTGTGCTATTAATCTATTTTAAAATCTTTTTATTTTTTTCTTTATTGTTGTTGTTGTTGTTGTTGCCATAAATTTGTTCTTTATTTTTCAACAAAATTTTTATAAAAAAAAATTTTTTTTCTCTCAAATCTTTTAACAAAAAACTACCATAGAAGGAAAGAAAAAGAGAGGGAGAGGGAGAGGGAGAGAGAGAGAGGGAGAGGGAGGAAGAAAGAGTTATAAATTATGTTTGTTATATCACCGTATAATTTTTTATTATTTTTATTGTTTATTGTTTTTTTTTATTAAAGTTTTAATGAAAACAGAACACAATAACTAAAGAAAATAAAAGAAAAATATTCCATGTAAACTAAGAGATTCTTAATATATTTTTATTCGTGTTTTTTATCTTTTCTTATGTCATTTTTTCACAAATAAAAAAATTTATTAAATCCATATCATCCCAGCCAAGCATTCATTATTCTTTTTATTTTGTCATTCTTTTCATATGATTTTCGTGCGTTTTTTTCCATTTTTTTCATATGGAATCATGCAGTCAACCATTTATTAGACTCTGTCTGATCTAGTCTAGAAACTTGTGCCTGAAAAGAAAGAAAAGAAATTTAAGAAAACATATGTAAAAACTAAATTATGTTAATTATTCATCATTTTGTTAAGAAAAAAAGAAAAAAGTTGAAAAAAATATGTCACATAAAAGAATCGAAAATGGATTTGAGGCTATTTAAAGAGTTCATTCTACTAATGAATGCGGCTTACTCAAGTATTTATTGCTTAGAATCGAGAATTTTATTGAAGAGTGAAGTCAATTAATGATTTAATTTTGAAACAAAATGTTAAATACCATGTTAGGCTTAGGTTTGGTTAAGTTAGATTGACGCAATCCCAAGATAACATAGGTTACTTGGCTCTAATAAGATCACGTTGTTATACCGATGTGTCTATAGCTTATAACTGGTAGTCCTCAACAATTCTGATACCTTTGTTAAGCGAAGAACGAAGTCGCCGTAGTCTAGTAAGTAGTGTGTCGGCTTATTATACGTAAAGTCAGGGTTTGAGCCTCAGGCTAGACATCAAGACAAAATACAAAAAGGATTTCTTCGACGACTTCCTCTCAGCAGATTTCTGGCAAAAACTCTGAGAGTAAATAAAATTGCCGCGAAAAGTTTCTCAAAAATCTGTCGTTCGGAGTCGACTTTAAACTGTAGGTCTCACCACTCATGTATAAAATTAACACACACAACATGAGTGGTGTGAGAAGCTAGGTCGTAATCTTGAGTGAAGGGTTGTAATGGCCAATTATGTACGTGTGTATGCTCAGTTTTATATGGCTCTTGTTCCCCATGTATTTCCTTAAGCCTCTGTGTCATTATCTTTCGTATGGCATTAGAATTTATTATTGAATTGAAGCTTTAAGAACAACTTATTGACTGGTGGAGCATATCTTGTCTTATCTTTGGCTGTGAATTGATTTCCTTTCACATTTTCACTTATGATTTTCACTTAACAACTTAATAACTGCATAACATCCTAAAAAATCCCTAATAACACTGACTTGACTTGACTAGTGTTTATATTTGACATCTTAATAAAAATAAATATGAATGAATGAATGAAAAAAAAATGAACAATAACAACAACAAGAAGAAAAAAAATATATTCAAGATAGTCCTGCAGAGCAACATCACACATTAGATATCAAAAGAAAAACAAGAAAAATTCCGACAAGATGCCAATAAATAAATAAAAATACAACAACAAACAACAAAAATATACCTTGTCATTCATATCTTTCGCACTATAATGTTATAATAAACAAAACAAAACAGAGAAGACAACAAATATCCTCTTATGTATGAGTCATTCCACTATAAGCGTGTATTTAAGTCTTACAAAAGATTTCTTTTGAGAAATTCAAGCAAGCTAGGAAGCTGAAGAGAAATGTCCTGCCAGTCGTTTTTAAAACGTCGCCATCACTGTCAATCGCAAGAGCGAAAATAAAAGAAAATAACGAACAAAAATAGGAGTGTGATAAGCTAAAAGTTATATGATGTCACACGTTTCTATAACAACAACAATAACAACAACAACTGAAAATTGAAAAAGAAGAGAGAGAGAGAGAGAGAGAGAGGAAGAGAAAGAAACAATTCTTAACATGCTGAGTTCCCATAACAAATACTTCAAATACAGTTATAATACTCGCTTACACACACACCCGCATATATACACACGTCATCAGAATATAATAGAAGCAAATATCGCATAAAGGAAGCGCAAACAGGATATTGAAAAATAGGCCCTGCATAGCGACAAAAAGTGGAAGTTTTTGTCAAAGAAAAATTGCCTTATGAGTTCCACAGAATTGGTTGGGGTAAGGTATTCAATTGGCCTTTTTTGTTGTTGACGAATAGGCCCAAGATACTATTTTTTGCCTTTTGTATGCGTTAATGTTGTTAGTGCGTCAGGGTATGAGGCCACTGTTTGGACATGTCGAAGAAATTTTGAAACAACTCACATGGAGTTAAGTAAGATACATAGACACTGGCATGTTATAATATAACCGAGACAATAAAAACCGGTTCAAAAACGGTGCTGGCGACTCTGTTGAGTTTAAGCTCCTGGGATAGTTTAAGCTGGGATAATAGAAACCAAATCTCAAGCTACATTCATCGGAAGCCCTAGTGACTTATAAATTTAAGCGGTTGTCAGCTCCCCTCTTCACTTTTCCCTGGACAGAATCAGTCAACAGCATGAATTTGAAAATACGTCGTAACGTGACTAAGTAATATGAGGGAACGGAGCAATTGAAAGTCTACATACTTATTTCAAGCAGGAGCTATCCCGTAATATACGGAAGGGCAAAGAGCAGATAGTGTTAAAGGAATGTGGGAGTTCAGGCTCAAGGGAAAACTTGCTGGTATCTTCTTAGGAGAAGCCCATACCATCCAAAGATGTGCACAAATTAATTGGCATAGAAAGTTCGTCGCCTTAGCACGTAGCAATAGTGCGTAGCAATAGTACATAACAATAGTACGTCGCAATAGTACATAGCAATACTACATATAAATAGTACCTAGCAATAGTACGTAGTAATAGTACATAGCAATAGTATGTAGCAATACTACGTAGCAATAGTAAGTAGCAATGGTACGTAACAATAGTATATAGCGATAGTATGTAGCAAAAGTACGTAGCATTAGTACATCGCATAAGTGAGTATCAATAGTACGTAGAAATAGTAAATAGCAGTAGTACATAGCAATATTATGTAGCAATAGTAAGTAGCAATAGTACATAGGAATTATACGAAGCAGTAGTACGTATCAATAGTACATAGCAATAGTACGTAGCATTAGTACATAGCAATAGCACTTAGCACTAGTACATAGCAATAGTACATATCAGTAGTACATAGCAATAGTAAGTAGCAATAGTAACTAGCAATAGTACATAGGAATTGTACGTAGCAGTAGTACGTAGCAATAGTACATAGCAATAGTAAGTAGCAATAGTACATAGGAATTATACGTAGCAGTAGTACGTATCAATAGTACATAGAAATAGTACGTAGCATTAGTACATAGCAATAGTACTTAGCACTAGTACATAGCAGTAGTACATAGCAATTGTAAGTAGCAATAGTAACTAGCAATAGTACATAGGAATTGTACGTAGTAGTACGTAGCAATAGTATATAGCAATAGTACGTAGCATTAGTAAATAGCAATAGTCCTTGGCAATAGTACGTAGCAATAGTACGTAGCAATAGTACGTAGCATTAGTACGTAGCAATAGTACGTAGCATTAGTACATAGCAATAGTAAGTAGCAATAGTACATAGAAATAGTACGTAGCATTAGTTCGTAGCAATAGTAAGAGAGGAACCATACCGTAATATACCGATGGGCTCAGAACAGATAGAGTAGCAGGAGCGGGAGAAGCCAATACCATCGAAAGATGTACACAAATTAATCTGCACAGAAAGTACACATCAATAGAACGGGACATAGCAATAGTATCGGGTAGTCAGACCGCCAGCCAAACACTTGGCTCGGGTGAGGTTAATGTGAGCAGAGACAAAACTCCTCAAGCATGTAAATGCATGTTTAAAATGAAATACGTAGAGCGCATATATTGTGGATAAAATTAAAAGTATTGACAGTGAGACAATGGGCCATATGGCCACCGAGTAAACTTGCCTGTGAATGGCAAGCTACCCGTTAACCCATTGGCAGTAATAAGAAATTATTTTAGTGAAGCTATGTTCCAATAATAATCATTTCCCAGCTAAACTTGTCATATTTTAGAAGGTAAGGATTGAAAGAAAATTACAAATACTTTTTTGCTGCTCAAACTAGACACTGGGTCCTGGTTATACATACACGCGTAAGAATATCGATGCCTTTATACGGTGCTTGGGAACCTGAGACAAATGATTATTTGGCATCAACAATGTAATTATGGTACGTGTCTAGCCAAAAAGGATTTGCTTCTATTGATACCACAATACGAAATTCTAGGATGCATTGTTCTAGAACAACCTAATCTATCCTTAATTTTTTTGGGAGTGGAAAACCTACTATATTGTGTTACCTATCATAGTCAGTGTAGCGTACACACATATTGGCCACATACAAATATTTTTTTTTATTAATTTGATATGCTCAAAAAGAAAAAGAAAATGAAGAAAAAGAAATGGAAAAGTGCGAGACAAGTAAAGTCTGCTGCCACCAATAATGTTACAAACGTGTGTAATATTTGCTGGTAAAAGATTCACGATGTCAAAAATAAATTGAATTCAATATGTTCTAAAGCAGAAGGAAAATATCACAGAATAAGGAGTCAGAAAGTTTAGTTTTTCCTCTTTTTTTTTGCGAAATCAATAAAATATGAATGACTTGATGAAATAAACAGGAAACACGTTTGATAAATAAAAAATCATTGTGTTTGCAAAACATCAGACAGGCAATATTGTTAATCAATTGGCAACACGAATGCAGTGATACATATGTAAATGGCTGTGATGTAGGGACAAAAACTATTGAATAGGATTGTTTAGTAAGGTTACAAACCAAAAAGTCCAGAACCTTCGAATTAAAAGCAGTTTTACAGTAGTCTTGTGGGATTTCACACTAATAGCCTAGTAATTGAAGTCGTTGTAGCCTAGTAAGAAAGGTGTTGGCTTGTTAGATGAGGGCTAATGGTTCAAACCCCAGCTCAGACTTTTCGAACAAAACGAAATATGAAAATATATTTCTTCGGGGACTTTCTCTCATTAGCCTTCCGGCAAAAACTCTGAGAGTAAAATAAAATAGCCATGAAAAGGTTTTTAAATCCGTTGTTCGGAATCGTTGTGTCCAAGAAGGAGCATACGATACAAAGTGCTTTGACGTTAGAGTTGCTAGCCATCGAAGTCGCCGTAGTCAAGTAAGTAATGTGTTGGTTTATTAGACGCGAGTCCGTTGTTCAAACCTTAGCTTAGGTTAGATTAGTGTGATAGCTTTATATCAAAAGCTCACTTGAGCACGCATAGCAGCCCGTTGTGATGCCACAGGTGAACCAAGTTCCCCCGAACCTAGGAGGGTGAGGTCGTTCAGCGCAAGATCTTCATATCCAAAGCACGACTAACCCGCGCTGGAAAACCAGCCAGAAAGTTTGATAAACGAGGCTATATCCTTGACATTAATGGACGATAGCTCCGTCAAGCTGACGGATCTCTTGTACCTCGCAAGAAATGGGCATTGACAAAGAATGTGGACAACAGTCTCGTCCTCCTCAGCGGATCTGCACCCACGGCAGAAGTCTTTAAATGAGAGCCGCATTCTCTACGCGTGTCTACCCATAACACAGCGACCTGTTAGCATGGCCACTGTGATTGAGATGATGCCGCGACCAAGTCCAAGTAACTGGTTGGTACGCCTTCTATCCATCCGGGGCCAGGCGAGTCTAGCGGTAGAGCTGGACTCCTCGTTGATCCAGGATATGTTGTCGTCTCGGAAAAATTTCCGCGCGATGGCCAGTTTGATCGCGGCAAGTGGCATTCTTAAGTCGTTTGAACAGGATTCCGGGAGTAGTGCGCCAGTTTTGGCTAGCTCGTTGGCTCTGCAGTTTCCCGGAATGTCACAGTGTCCGGGGACCCAGACAAGTGTGACACTGCAGTGCCCAGAAAGATGGTTGAGGCAACGTCGACACTCCCTGACGATCCTGGAATTATTCGCAATGTTCGACAGAGCCGAAATCATCGAAATCCGGGTAAAAGGAACACCGTATGCGAGGATCCATTGTGCGGCCCGGTAAATGGCCATTACTTCCGCCTGAAACACGCTGCAATAGTCCGGCGGCCGGAGTGAAATGTTCAAATCCAATTTCCCGGAGTAGACTCTGCTACCCACCCCGCCATCAAGTTTGAAGCCGTCGGTATATACATCCAGGAGTTCCGGGGGGACGGTCGTGTCTGGGGTCCAATCACTTCTGCTCGGGATCAAGAACTTGAAACCCCTGAAAAACCTTAACTTAGTCATCTTAGTCATCTATTCGATATGAAAATATGAAAGTCTTCGACGACTGCTGAGCGAGTCTTCAGACAAAAACTCTGCGAGTAAATAAAATTGCTGTGAAAAAGCTTCTTAAGTTTGTCGTTCGGACTGGACATTCAGCTATAGGCTCCGGCGTTCATACATAAAATTAAGACCCGTAATATGGGCGGTTGTGAAGTTAGGTTGTGATCCTGACTAAAGGGTCGTAATAACCAATTAAGTGAGCAAGTAATACCGCAGTTTTAACAACAACTGGCTGAGAAGTGACTGAATGCTATTGTGTCGTCTGAAAAGCAAGCTTAATGAGTCTCTTTATACTTCAAGACCTATTTTCTCACCTCATGCAGATATTTTTTAGATTCTACAAACATTTTCAAGCAAAATTGACTACTGCAAGCCTTCTCTTATAAAATAATGAACGGTGATGAGCGATGCACCATCAATAATGATTTGAAGGCAAGGCAGCTCTGCAAAAAATTGCCTGTTAACGTTATGCAGTGCCAAATGAAATTAAAAATTCAAATTCCTTAAATTTTCTACAATTTCTCTAAATCGCCTTCACTTTCCGCATCAATACTAAACAACAGCACTCTCTCTGTGTAAACCCTTGCAATGCAAATGCTAAACAACGTAATGATTACCTGCCTCAACTACAAATTTATGGGTTTTTCTGTCAGGAAATGTTTTCTTGTTGGTTTTAAAATGCAAATAAAATTCAAAAACAAACAAGAAATAAAGAAATAAAATTAGAAAATCTGTTAAAATTTTCTAAACACAATTATTTTTCACATAAAATTTCTTTAAATTATTACAAGTACAGGTTTTTCTTCCTCCTCCTTCTCTTCTTTTTTCATGTATGAACATATAATTATGAACACACACACAGACACACGCTGCAGTACAAACAATTTTTTTTCTGAATTTTTAAAAGAATTTTAATTAATTTGCATGGTAATGAAAGCAAACACACTCTCTGGCTCTCTGCTAAATGGTAGGAAGTAACTGAATTGTAATGTAATGATGGTCAGTCATATGAATTAAGAGAATGCCCACCCAGAGAATGCTCTTTGAACAATGAGTTTTTGTTTGTTATTAAAGAAGGAAAGGAAGAGAGATTAACTAAAGGAAACATGAAGAGACAGCAAAAGAGAAAGACAGAAGAAAAAAGTGGGAGAAGGCAAAGGCAAGTACTCTGCATTTGATTTTCCAATAAGTTTTAATATGAACTCGAGAATACCAAACATAAGTACATCTTTACGTGGATGGTTTTATAAGTTTCTAGCAGTGTATCTCGCTACTTCTATTGTATTGTTATGAAAATGGAAATGGTGTTTTGCTTTTACATCGTTTAACATTAAAATTAAAAACAAAAGCTACAAAAACAAAAAACAATGAAATTGTTTACATAGTAAACAAGTAAACAAAAATATATCAACAAAGTAATCCTTCGATTTACGTCGCCTCGATGAATGTTGTTTCGATTTACGTCGTAAAATTTTTTGTTCCTCCTAACTTCAATTTGCGTCGTCATTCGATTTACGTCGCTTACTTTTGGAATCAACTGCGACATAAATGGAGGGATTACTGTATAAAAAGGAATAAACAAGTAAACAAAAATGCAACAACAAACCTTACAAGAACAAATGTAAGCAAAATACACAAACAATAATAAATAAAACAACGATGTTTTCATTTATAGAGATCTCGAGAAGGTGAAGCCACACACATTCTCCTTCAAGAACATTCATCAGACTGTTTTCGTTGCCATATAAAAGGCAAAGCACAGCAGGCAACGAGGAGTAAAAGTTCAGTCAGTCTTGTGTGAAGACATGGTATGATTGAAAAAAGTAATTGTGGTTTGAAGATCTCCGCTGCAAAGATCTGTCGAACAATTGTTATCACATACATACATAATTGGTCATTACAACCCTTCAGTCAAGATTACGACCCAGTTTCTCACACCACTTATGTTGTGTGTGCTAATTTTTATACATGAGTGGCGGGACTTACAGTTTAAAGTCGACTCCGAACGACAGGTTTTTGAGAAACATTTCATGGCAATTTTATTCGCCGAAGGAATACTTTTTGTATTTTATTTTGATGTCTGGCCTGGGGCTCGAACCCTGGCTTTTCGTCTAATAAGCCAACACACTACCTACTAGACCACGACGACTTATTATTAATTAACAATAGTTATCGTTTATTGGCAAAAGTGCAAAGAGGAATAACAAACAAAGCAATTGTTGTTGTTTACATCAAGTTGTGAGCAGTGGCACACAGAATTGTGTGAATAATAAAAAATTTTAATTAAAACTGAATAGAAATTTCTTTTTATTTTATTTGCAATCTACGAGCTCATATTTTGAACGTTTTTAAAAGGTAAAAACGTAACAGTATGAATGTATTCATTATAATCATATTCATATCATTAATTGTCAACATATCCTGCCACTAACTTCAGGTGATATATGAGAGCTTATAATAGAAAAGAAGAAATGCAAAACGATTCAAAATAAATTGCAAATAACGAAAAAAATTTAACATAAACAGAGTTTACGCCACGCAGCAAGCATAGCAAACAACGCTGGCTTGAGAGCCCTGCCATGCATAGAAGCAAAATTACAAAGGAAATGAGCAGAAAAAGATTCGGATCCCTCAAACCTCCAGACAACAGCAACAGTTATGATAACATATCTCAAAGTAAACTGCTGGAAATGCTCAATAAAAACTTCATTATAACTGAAGCTGAAAGTACAAAGAAGAAGAATTAAAGGCACCTGGATTCGTATACAAATCGCCTGAAGTGCTTAAAGCAAATCCTCCCATACACATAAATAATTGGTCATTACAGCCTTTCAGTCAGGATTACGATCTAGCTATTCACACCACTTATGCCGTGTGCACACATATTTTTTGACAACCCTATCATGGCAATTTTTCATTATTTTACGCTCAGAGTTTTTTTCAGAAATTTGCTGAGAGGAAGTCGCCTAAGAAATATTTTTCATATATTGATTTGATCGCAATGTCTGACCTGGTGCTTGAACCGTGGCCTCACATCTAATAAGCTAAAACACTACCTGCTAACTACGGCGAAGTTTTCTTCCTTCCATAAGTGGCCGAATTTACATGCGATTGTAGGCCTATTTCGGACCATAATTGATTTTAACAATGTATTGAAAGATGGACTCATAAAACGGATTCCAAAGGTAGGAGACTTAACTAAGTGCAGGAACTAGAGAGGCTTCGCTAATTTCACTTCAGTATGCTGAACAAGGTGGTTGTGATTGCACTCAATAAGCGATTGCCCTGAATCAAAGGGTCAGTTCAATGCTTTTTGTGTCGAAATTCTGAAACCCAATATTTTTTAATCGTAAACGAAAGTTGCGGTAGTCTAAGAGGTAGTGTGTTGGCTTATTAGTAGTGAGGCCACGGTTAAAATTAAAATAAAATAAAATAAAACGAAATTTGAAAAAAAAATATTTCCTCTCAGCAGGTTTCTGGCAAAAACTCTTAGAATAAATCAAAAATTGCTGTGAAAAGTTTCTCAAAAAATCTGTCGTTTGGAGTTGATTTTAAACTGTAGGTAAAAATTAAATCGCACAACATAAGTGGTGTGAGAAGCTAGGTTGTAATCCTGACTGAGGGGTTGTAAAGACAAGTTGTGTAAACGAAAGAACAAGCTTCCCCAAGTAAATTTAATGTTGGCATTGCTTGTACTTTAGTCCGGCTTATTTTATGACCGCCTTTGCCTCTCTGCCAATATTTTTGATTTTTAAGGGAAAGGCCTATTTGCTTTAGGTATTGAAATTTGAAATAAAATTCCATTTGAACACTTAAGTTCGGTACTTTCTAATCTGAATAAGTAATTAAAATGGTACCTATGTTGTTGAACTTCTTCAGTGTTTCTTTCTCTTTAATTGTCAAGCTCTTAAATTGTTTTCTTCTCTCTTTCTTTAGTGGCTAAAAATTAAATGCTCTTGTCTTTTTATTTATATTTATCTCAGCATTTGTCCAAAATGCTTATAAGAATGATAGAAATTTAATACCTTAAACTGGTTTCCATAACAGAGAGTCTTTCTAGCCATGCTCTTATGCGGTCTTAATATAAACCTGGCTCTTGGCTATAGTATAACAATGGCTTGTGGTAGTTTTACCTTCAACTTGAACTTGTTTTCATTTTAAGCCTGGCTTCACTCTCAATTGCTCTCTCTCTTTCTCTCTCTATTTCTCTGCATGGCCAAGTAAATAAAAAAAGAAAAGAAGAAGAATTTTTTTTTTGTGTAAAGAATCTGGTTTCTAGCCATGCACGCATGCGTTTAGTACTCTTCGGCATACGAACGCGTTAACAACGTTAAAGCGCTTAACTAAACGTAGTATTTAAACGCGTATTTCATATAAAAAAATATAAGAAAACTAGTGTTAAAGAAATTAAAACAAATTAAGTTTTAAGAAAATAACGAAAACGAAAGAAAAAAGAGAAGAAAATATTTTTACTTCCTATAAGAAATAATTTTTTAAAAAGAATTTCAAACAAATTATTATTTCAAGTGTTGTAAAGTGTTCCGTTTTGATTGCTTTTAAAAGGATTTACAAGATTTCTTCTTATAGTCTCCATGGAATTTTACTTTTTTCTTGCAGTTATTGCTTGTAAAGGTAAGCTTAAGCCATTTTATTTCACTTGTTTTTGTTATACAGACTTAAGAAACTGAAAAAATAAAATCTGATTTCATTTTCTTATTAATTATATGGAGATTTTACTCTTTCCGATTTAAAGAAATTAAAAAAATATTTCTTTATCTAGTTTGGGAAAATCTTTAACGCCCCGGCTTTTTCTGAATACCAGACATGAGAATTTTTTTTATTTCTTAACAAAAAAAAAAAACCTAAATTATGCGCATAAATTAATTGAAGACGATTTTTTCTTTAACCCTATGAGGTGCATCAAAACAAATGCAAAAAGTGTTAAGGGAAATATTATTAAAGTACCATTGAATTCCAATAAGTCTTCCAATACTATTTTTAAAATTTGAAAAAGGTACTTTTTGTATTTTAGTACCCTATAAGTTTTGCTAAATTAATTGTAAAATATTTTCCTTTCCAGTATTATTGTGGGAAAAATTATAAAAAAGGGAGAAAACCCATTTTTTAAAGTACTTTTTTTAAAGTACTTTTTAAGTACTTTTTCTATTTTAGTACCATAGGTACCAGAGATAAATAATATAATAAAAAAAATATGATAAAAAAGCAAAAAGAAAAAGTACCTTTTAAAGTACCTTTTATCCCAGACGTTTTTTTTTTCTTCAATTTTCTTATTTTTTGAGTGAAAGTACTTTTTACCTTTACAATATACTAACAACACATTGAATTCCTTGTCTTACTTCCTTTAACAATATGGAATCCTTAAAACAGAATTATTGTGGGCAAAATTATAAAAAAGGGGAGAAACACCAATTTTTTTTAATTTTTCTTATACGTTTATTCAAATTTTTAGAAATAGTACTTTTTATATTTTAGTACCATATTAGTTTTGCTAAATTAACTGTCAGAGATAAATAATATAATAAAAAAATATAAAAAAGCAAAAAAGAAGAAAGTACTTTTTAAAGTACCTTTTATCACAGAAGTTTTTTTGAAATTTTCTTATTTTTTGAGGGAAAGTACTTTTTACCCTTACAATGTATTAACAGCACATTGAATTATTTGTCTTGCTTAATTATTTGTAAAACATTTGTCCCCAATAATATAAAACCATTAAAAAAAACAAAAGGACAGAATTATTGTGGGAAAAAATTATAAAAAGGGAAGAAAAAAGTACTTTTAAAAGTTTCATATACATTTTTAATAAAAAGTTTTTTAATGCAACAAATATTTATAATTTTAAGGAAAAGTAGTTTTTACATTTATAAGGTACTAATAATAAATATTGTACAAAAAAGTACTTTTTTAAATAAGGTATTAATTATAAACTCAACTATTTCTTCTGTTAAATTATTCGTAAAATATTTATTCTATTTCTAAAAAGTACTCAGGCAGAATTATGGTACATAAATAATTAAAGGGGGAAAAACAAATAAAGTGTTCTTTAAAAGTACTTAGTTCCGCATTAATTATTTTTATGAGATTTTTCTTCCACAATTGTTAAAAAACTAAGAAGAAAACTAGGTCTACAATCCTGACTGAAGGGTTGTAATGACCAATTATGTACATATGTATGAAGAAAACAAATTTGGCTATCAATAAAAAAGTACTTTGTATGACTTAGTACCACACAAGGCGTGGTACAATACAAATAACAATTTTAGAAAGAACACAGGTACAAAAGGCAGAAATATTGTAAGAAAATAATTAAAATGTCCAAGAAGAAAAAAAGTACTTTTTAAGAGTCCCACTGTTCCGTAGTTTTTGAGGTTTGAACCATGGGCTCTTGTCTAATAAGTCAACGCACTACCTTCAACGGCACCAATTTCCCTTTTGCTGTCATTAAATACGAGTTTATTTCCATTTACTGAATTCTGATGATAGCAACGTTAATCGGCTAGTGCTGGGACAATCTAAGACTCAGTTTCTTTTTAGAAAAGATTCCACATCCGCCTTTACAGCTTGATTTGTTGTCGTCAGTCTATGCCATTAATCTTGCAAAACGTTTTTTTTTAATTAATTTAAATATCTGGGATTTTAAAGGCACATAATTTTGGTACTGTTAGGAAAGTACTTTTTTTATTTGAGTACCTTATAACGAAAATAAATATTTTATTTTTAATGAATAAGAGTTTTTAACACTTTAAACATTAAAAAAAAATTCACAATAAATTTGGGGGAAAAAGTACTTTCAAAAAGTACCAATGTTAATCAAATATATATATTTTGTAAAACTTTCTTTACAATTTGTTTAGAATCTTGGTTGTTCGTATAAGACCAATTCTGTACTTTAAAAAAAGTACTTTTTCGATTTTAGAAGGGAAAAAGAAAATTTCAAATTCATTTCATACTTCTTCAAAATATTAAACATAAAATAAGTACAATTACCTCAAAAGATATAAAAGAAAAAGTACTTTTTTAAAAGGGGGAAAAAATACAATTACCTCAGGACATTTAATTCCATTTTAAAAAAGAAAAAATAATTTTTAAAGATAATTGTCCTTTAAAGAAGAAAAGGTACCTTTTAAAAGAGATATATATGTCCTGAAGTAATTGTACTTAATTTTTGTTTAATATTTTGAAGAAGCATGAAATTAATTTGAAAAAAGTAGGTAAAATAATAGAAAGCTTACAAAAGTACTTTTTTTAGGAGTACCAATTTTGTAATAATTTTTATTAGAAAAATTATATGGTAATACATGTTTCAAAATGGTACCAAAAGTACCTCCACAAAAGTCAAAAGTTGTCATTTAGTTTCTTTGCTTCTTAAGGTTCTTAAGATCCTTATCTCATTTAAGTTTTGTTTTCAAAAGGTACCAAATATGCTCAAAAGTACTATTTTTATAAACTTGTTCCTTAAATCTTTAAATATTCTACAAATTCCTTTAAATTGCTACTCTTTTGCTGCAAAGTACTTGAAAATTAAGCTCGAAAAAAATCTGATGGAAAAAACTTTAACATTTGAAATCATTGTACGTACATACGTATGTACATGATGAAAAGAAACTTGTCAGACTTTTCTAACAGAAAATCTTGTTATCATTTAAAAGTACTATAAGGTACTAAAAAAAAGAGGGAAAAAGCTTTAAGAATTACACAAAAAATTGTACAAAGTAGACGAGAAGCTGGAAATAGGACTTAAAAACTAAAAACGGAATTACAAAATCATACGGGTGGTGCTCGTTATAAGCGAATAATATAGGAAACCAAAGATACATACATCGTAGAGCAGGGAGAATCACAGTTCACAACTGAAACTCATAGAAACAGTTACAAACAAAATCTCTTGTTTAACTCTAAGTGAATACCCCTATTGTTAGTTTGCCTGTGTTGTAAAATGGAGAAACTTTTTTTCCTCCATTTGTTCTTAGAAAAATATCTTAAAAAGCGAAGCGTATGAAAACATTTTGCCGTTGTAGTTGAAGCGTAAAATGCGTAAAATGTTGTTGGCGGTATATATTCATTTCTTCTTCTTTTTGCCGCAATTTGTTGCAAAAACATTTTTACTTTACTTCCAGTTTATAAGTACTCTCTCTCTCTCTATAAGAAGAGGAAACTACTCCAGGAAAAGTTGCTGTTTTTCTCTTTCAGCAATTTTCACACATTTACGCTATTCACGAAAAGGTACCATCATCGTCATCATCCTCATCTCTACCTTTGCAACCACACATATAAAATCGGAGGAAGGAGGAGACGGGAAGTACCCCGGGTTTTTGGTAAACAATAACACAGCAACATGAGTGAAATGTAATGGAAAAATAAAAGAACAAATTTTCTCTGGTTTTTTTCATTCGATTTCTTCTTTCATCTGCTCGAAAAAGTTTTCGTAAGTGTTTCAAGCATTGCAGTCTAAAGTGTAAGTGATACTGTGGCAATGATACAAAAAAAAACGGAAATCTGAAGAAAAGAGATACTGAAACCAAAACCACCGTGTGTATAAGTGGTAAGGAAGTAGTATGATATCGTTTATAATATGGTTTACCCAAGGAAAAGTTTTCAAAGAAATACAATAACGATACAGGCCTTAGCAACATTTTTGTTTCAGCAACATGTTGCCTATGAAAATAATATAAACAACAAAAATTTATTGCTGTTTGTAGGTTTTAAAGCGATTTGAAATTTAAATAATCTCACAGACTGTGGCAACATTTTTGTTTCGGCAACATGTTGCCAATGAAAATTCTATAAAAAACAAAAATTTATAGCTGTCTGTAGGTTTTAAAGCGATTTAAAATTTAAATAATCTCACAGGCTTTGGCATCATGTTTGTTTCAGCAACATGTTGCCTATGAAAATACTATAAAAAATCTGTAGGTTTTAAAGCGATTTAAAATTGAAATAATTTTACAGCCTTTGGCAACATTTTTGTTTCAGCAACATGTTGCCTTTGAAAATACTACAAAAAACAAAAATTTATTGCTCTTTGTAGGTTTTAAAGCGATTTAAAATTTAAATAATCTCACAGTCTTTGCCAACATTTTTGTTTCAGCAACATGTTGCATATGAAAATATTATAAACATAAAAATTTATTGCATTCTGTAGGTTTTAAAACGATTTAAAATTTAAATAATCTCAAAGGCTTTGGCAACATTTTTGTTTCAGCAACATGTTGCCTATGAAAATAATATAAACGCCAAAAATTTATAGCTGTCTGTAGGCTTTAAAGCGATTTAAAATTTAAATAATCTTACATTTTAAAAGGCCAGATAAGAACATTTTGTTTAGGCAACATGTTCCACAGCACAATTTAATAACAACAATGGCTTTCTGAACCTGATATTTAATTGAAATTATATTGAAGTTTTGTAAAATATGGTTTTAGGAACATACATACATGTTTCTGCAACATGTTGCTTACAAAAGAAGTTAAACTATATGGCTCGAAAAGGCTTCAATTATTTTATGTTTCAATTTTTTTAAGCATTTTTGTTAGCAACATTTACAAATAAAAAATGAGTTTTTTTGACAATTTTATTTAGCAACATCTCGTTTGTATTAGCATTAGTTGCAAATAAAAAGCATAACGATTATTAACACCTAGTTTATATTATATCTTATTTATGAGTTAGTTTTATCGATGGCTTCAAATGCAACATGTTGCTTGCAACATTTTAAATTCCCAAAATGTTTAGAAGAAAAATCTTTCACAGTCTTTTATGAAATTTTCCCTTTTTCTATGCAGTTATCTTTGTTTAGCTTTCATCTTCATCTCTTTTCTTAGTATTTTTTTGCCGTTGTTTTGTTTGTTGCATGCATCTTAGATTTACCTTCTGTTTTATTGTTTTTCTTTTCCTTTTTTATGTTTTCCCTTTATGTTGTTTGCCATGGTATTTTCTGTACTTAAAACTTTTATGCACTTTTCATTGCCTCTCGTACACTGGCAGTACATGTTTGTTGCATGCAACAATGCCAAGATCTTCTTTAGATTTGTTTCTACTTCCTCTCGACTTCCTTGGTTTTTGCCTAAAACATAACAAAGAAACAAAAAAAGAAAATCTTTTTGAACTTTTTCTTTAGATATTGTGGCATGACGCAGTGCACTTGAAATAAAAGCGTAGTAGTATTTGTGGTATTTTTGCGAAAAAGTGGCAAACGACTGGAAGCTGTTTTTCTTAGCTGTTCTTTTTGTTTTTGTTTTTCTTTTCTATTACATTGTAGAACAACTTTAAAACATGAATCTAGAAAATGATGGCATTAACAAGACTTTAAGAATTTTCAATTTGAAATCTTAGCAAAATTGAAATATAATTACAAGGGAAAAATTTGTATAAGCAACATGTTGCTAGAAGAGTTGGCAACATTTCAAAATTTTTGAGTTTTAAAAAATCTATAAACACTGTTTTGGTGTGTAAGGGTTTTTAAGCAACATGTTGCAGCTACATGTTGCAGCTGCATGTTTTGATACATTATACTCATAACTCTGCATACAGCTAATATTTGTGTTACATTTTTAAGTCATGCTTTGTCGCAACATATTTTTAATGCTTACCGGATACTGTTTAAAAATTTTATAGCGCCTGGTCCGTGTAACACGTTTAGAATTATTTCTTAATAAAATTTTACATCTTTCTTTTGTTTCCGAAACATGTTGCTGCAACATATTTAGTAACATTTCTTAACAAGGCTCTATAATCTCTTTTGAGTAATAATTTGTTAGCCTTAAAGGTCTGCAACAAGTTTTCCTGCATTGTTTTACAGAATCTATACTGTTCTTTTTGCTTTAGACAGTTTTAAGTCACACGTTGCTGCAACATATTTGACAACATTTCATAATAAGACCTTAGACACTTTTTTGTTTCATAATTTATTAGCCTTATAAGACTTCAAAATGTTTCCTGCATTGTTTTACAGAATCTATACTGTACTTTTTGCTTTACAAACTTTATAGTCACATGTTGCTGCAACATATTTAGCAACATTTCATAATAAGACCCTATAAACTTTTTTGTTTCATAATTTATTAGCCTTATAATACTTCAAAATGTTTCCTGCATTGTTTTACAGAATCTGTACTGTAGTTTTGGCTTTACAAATTTTTTAGTCACATGTTGCTGCAACATATTTAGCAATATATCATAACAAGGCCGTATAAACTTTTTTGTTTCATAATTTATTAGCCTTATAAGACTTCAAAATGTTTCCTGCATTGTTTTACAGAATTTATACTGTTCTTTTTGCTATAGACAGTTTTAAATCACATGTTGCTGCAACATATTTAGCAACATATCATAACAAGGCCGTATAAACTTTTTGTTTCATAATTTATTAGACTTATAAGACTTCAAAATGTTTCCTGCATTGTTTCACAGAATCTATACTGTTCTTTTTGCTTTAGACACTTTCAAGGCACATGTTGCTGCAACATAAATAGCAAAATTTCTTAACAAGGCTCTAGAAACTTTTTATTGTTGCATAATTTGTTGACCTTACAGGTCAGCAGCATGTTTACCTGCATGTATTTGCATAATCTATACTGTCCTGTACTATTCTATTTTAGACACTTTCAAGACACATGTTGCTGCAACATATTTGGTATTATTACTTATAAAAACTCTAAAAAAATTTTATTTTAAGATTTTTATGCCCAGCAATAGCGCATTAAGTTCTGCAACATTGTTTTAATGCATAATATCTATAATATTTGTTTGCTTATTTTAAACATTTCTAAGCACATGTAGCTGCAACAAGTTTAGCAACATTGTTGCAGAAAATATCTATTAAGTATTTTTTTTAAGAAGTAAACACTTTCTACCACTTCTCTTTCCCTATTAATATAGCATACTAGCCGTTGCTTGGATTTTTAGCCTCTTAACGGTATTTTTCTTTAATATTTTCTTTTTACTTGGTATTCTTTAATGGTCGTCGCTCATAATGTTCATATTCTAATGTGTGTTAAGTCTTTTAGGACCCAGTTTTTTTGCAACTTTTTTTATATTTTTTTGATAAAGAAAATTATTTTTTTAATCTTTTTTAAACTAGTGACAGAGAAAGATAGAGAATTCAAATTAAAAATAATTTTTTTTTGTTTTTGCCATAATATTTGTAATTTATATATTTTTAATCACTTCTTTTGCAAACATAGAAAAAAAATGACAGAAAATTAAAGAAAAAACCAACAACACGAGCATAATCACTTACAAATCATGGGTAAATATAGAGATACTCGTACTGGCTCTTCATTTGTTGGGTCGGTTTGAATTGAAAAACTGACTGACTGACTGTATGACTGAATGAATGACTGAATGATAGAAATGTGTCAGTTTGTCTGCCGCTACTTGACTTGTTCTTGTTTTTTTTTCATTTCTGTATTCTTGCTGCTTAAGTTTACGTACGTGCAACATATACTTTTCTGAGTCTATAAATGTTGCTGCTGCTGGTGATTGCAATTATTGAATTCTTTAGTGTCGTTTTCATCATCAATTTCAAATTGGTTTTGCTCGATATTGTATTGTGTTGTATTGTGCTGTGTTGTGTTCTATTTGAGTTATTGACTGTTTGTTTCGTTAGTAGAAAATTTATTGCATTTCTTCTATTTGGACTTTTGGTTGGTTGTTCTCGTATTTAATAGGTGCTGTTTTAGTTTTTTTTCCTTTTTCATTTATTGAGGGTATTAGGCAAACACTGTTTCCCTGTATAATTGAAAATTATTCAAAGTTCACTGAGAACTGATCAAGAATGTCAAAGACATTAAACGAGGTACAGTACTTGTCCCTGTCCTATTTTTGGTTACGGATACAGTACTTTAGAAAACAAACGCTGCGGAATTCAATGACATCTGAATCATCGATTGCAAGATCTGGACTCTACTATACTATATACTATACTATATACTTATACTATACTATACTATACTATACTATAATATACTATACTATACTATACTATACTATACTATACTATACTATAATATACTATGCTATACTATAATATACTATACTATACTATACAATACTATACTATACTATAATATACTATACTATACTATACTATACTATACTATACTATACTATAATATACTATGCTATACTATAATATACTATACTATACTATACAATACTATACTATACTATAATATACTATACTATACTATACTATACTATACTATACTATACTATACTATACTATACTATACTATACTATACTATCCTACACTATACTATACTATACTATACTATACTATACTATACTATACAATACTATACTATACAATACTTATTGTTCGATACCCCAGCAAGAATATGGCACACATTTGAAATCCTGCAAGACTAGGACCAGAAGCACGGACTCGAAATAAACACCAGAAAAGCATAGTCGCTTAGAATACAAACAATATTTCTTATTACGACCTTTTAGTCAGGATTACGGCCAAGCTTCTCACACCACCTATGTTGTGTGAGTTAATTTTATCCAAGAGTGTATTCATTTATTCATTGATGCATGCATGATACTAACTTCATACATGTGACCGACTTAAAGCGGTAGAATAAAAGAGGTTTTTATAAAGTTTAATGGAGGCTTTTAAGCATGACATTATGGAAAGCAACAAAATTTACTAACCATTCCCTTAATCTTCTCTTGAGAGCCGGATTCTTACTATCACTATTACTGAATTGAGCACTACAGCCCTTTAGTCAGGATTACAACCTAGTTTCTCACACCATCCATGTTGAGTGTATTAATTTTATACATGAATGGTGGGACCTACAGTTTAAAGTCGATACTGAACGACAGAATTTTTAAAAATCTTTTCATGGAAATTTTTATTTACTCTCAGAGTTTTTGCCAAAAATCTGCTGAGAGGAAGTCACCGAAGAAATATATTTCAACATCCACGCATGTGTTGTGGGGTAGTTTTACCCATTCGAACAACAGTTTTGAGAAAGTTTGTGATGGAAATTTTATTTAAAAAGTTTTTGCCAGAAGACTGCTGAAAATAAGATGCCGAAAAGTATACTTTTTTTATATTTTTTTTGTTCGAGATGTGTGAGCTGGGGTTTGACATCACATCTAATAAGCCAATACAATGACTAAACTACGTCGACTTCTTTTGCTTCCGTATAGTAACTGGCAGATAGCATTACTTTGCTGGTCTTTAGAATCGGATCCTCCTTCTATCTTTATGCGGTCTTTATACGTTACGGCTAGTTGTACAACAAAGTTCAATAAACAAGTTGGTCGTTTATTTCAATCAACTTCACTTATAAATTGTTTTTATAGCATCACGTTGGTTGTCGGTTGGTAGAAGATGAAAATAAATTTCGGATTTCCATTCAACTGACAATCAACCGTTGACCTATCAGCCCTCTGAAGTTAAAATTAGTTGTACAACTTGATTAAGAGCGGTGGCAGCTACAGCTTAAAAACCGACCTCAAACGACATATTTTTGAAAAACTTTTCATGGCAATTTTTGATTTACTCTCAGAGTTTTTGCCAGAAATCTGCTGAGAGGAAGTTGCAGAAGAAATATTTGTTCATATTTTCTGTTGAAGAGGTCTAACCTGGGGTTTTGAACTGTGACCTCACGTCTAATAAGCCAACACATTAACTACTAGAACACGTCAACCTAGGCCCTACACTTTCGCCGAAGAAATATTTTCTTTTCATATTTCATTTTGATGGACTTGTCTGACCTGGGGTTTGAACTGTGGACTTTGGTCTAATAAGCCAACACGCTAGCTACTAGACTATGGCTAAAATTTAATGCAGCCCCTATAACAATTTTGTTTTATTTGGATTGAATGGTACGAAGTGCTTAGAATTTTAGAAATCCGATTATCAAGTTCTCTGTCTCTCTTTTTTTATAAAACATGAAATTTTTATTGGAAATTACAAGAGAATTTTTAAAAAATTTATTCCAAAAAAAAGTTCAATTAATTTTTTCCCATCAATTCTTTTGTAATTTTTATTACAATTTCTTTCTGTATTTTTTTTTTACATTAATTATCCAAAAAAAAGAGAAGAGAAGAGAGAAGAAAACATTTCAAATACTAATGAACAATTAGTAAAATTTCCTAAGGCGTTAAATTGTTAAAAATCACTCACACTCCCAATCAACAATAAGATATTAACAACAAACACATTGCTTTTGTAAATAGCCATGGGTATACACCTCAAAAACATTTGAAACAAAACAAAAAAAAGAAAAAAAAGGTGGCCACCAATGCATGCTTGCTTCTATGTACCAAACATTGTCTTTTTTTTTGTTTAAAAATGGTCATGATAAACGAAAATCGTTTTTGGTTTCTTGTTTTTATTTATTTTTTTTTTTTTGTGTAAAACAAGTCAGATTTTTTTGTTTTCTTTTTTTCTCGAACAACATTTTTACGTGAAAGTGGTATTACCACTCTGATGATGGTGATGAGAGATGGTCATAAAAAATTAAAGAAAACATAGGAAAAGAAACAAAACAAAGTAAAAAAGTCTTTGGTATGGCATTCTATAGAAATTAAATAAAAAAAGTATAAAATTTAAATAAAAATAAAATAAAAAGAAAGAAAAAAATTAAAAAACGATACTCGTATAAAATCAATATGAAACAAGCAACTGCAGCCGGTCAGAATAAGTGGAAGATCCATACACACTTAATCGTCTAACATATGGAAATGCACACAGTTATAGCAGAAGTTATTGCCAGTTTTAATCAACTGTTTATAGATTTTCTTTCTTTTCTTTTCTTTTCTTTTATTTTTTATTATTAAAATACAACAACAAAACAGAAAAAAAAATACCGAATGCTTTAATTCAATGACGTCGTATAGATATGTTGCTCATGATGACTTATAATATTTTCAAAGAAATTTTTCAAATTTTTTTCAATTTTTGTTATTATTTTTACCATATAACCGTCTCTATACATACATAAATACATACATACATATGCTTATAAGCTTATAGTTTTATGAAATTTGCTTTTCTTACAAAATTCATTTCAATTCAATTGAATTGAATTTCGTTTTACATTTTGAAAGAAAGTTTTTTTTCTTTTTTTTTTGGGTGTGAGTCATACAAACATACATACTGTGTAGCAACGGATGTGTCATGTACCTGTCTCCATAAGTGTTTTAAAAAAATTGCAGAAAATAATTTATTTCCCGGGGTCACCATAAGCCATAAGGTGTGTTCATTTAGAAATTTTCATTTCAAAAGAAAAATTTCCTTAACGCAACACAACCACTTAATAACGGACATCAAAGCAACGTTTTGGTATGAGGAAACTAGGTTGTGGGAAGAGGCTAAAGCGAAGTAATCAATTGGCAAATGGGTATTCAACAACCATTTTATTTTTATATTAACACATGAATTTCAAGAACGGCCAATGCATATCGAAAAAGTCCGTTTTTGGTTAGGATTTTGGTGTGGTGGGGTGTCATCGGTTCATATTTCTTTGAGAACTTTGTCAAGGGCTTGCACTATGGTTTGTTGATTACTAACTTCTTTTAGCCTGAATTGAATGATCTGGCGACCGACGGTTATGGTTTTAACAGGGCGGCGCTATGGGTCATACTGCTTATGGCAAATTTGGTATTCAGTACGAACGATTTTAAAGGATGGTCATCAAATGCCATGAGGATGTAAATAAGCCGATTTGACCCTGATAGACCGTTTCTGGTGGGATTTTCTTAAGTCACAGGTTTATGCAAATAAGCCACAAGATACAGCGTTTTTCAAAGCCAATATAACCCGAAACGATCGATCAAGTTCAGCCTGATTCCTGACTGAAGTCATGTGAAATTAGACATTTGGGATGGACTCCACCCATAAAAACCATGGCGATGATATATTCCGCACACAATAACATCAAGAGGTCTTTCAAACATATTAAAAATTTCTATGATAATTTCACAAACACACACATTACTTCTTTAAAATTTAATGCGGCCCCTATACGTTACGATTAGTTGTACAACTTGATTAAGTTGCACGATTATTTGATTAAGTTCTACAACTAATTGTAACGTCATAGGGCTCGTAGGTCAACGGTTGGTCCTCAGTTGAATTGAAATTCGAAATTAATTTTCATCTTCTGGCAACCGAAAATTCATAAGTGAAGTGGGTTGAAATAAACGATCAACTTGTTTATTCAACTTTGTTGTACAACTAGCCGTAACGTATAGAGACCTCATAAAGGTAGAAGGAGGACCCGATATATTTCTAAAGTCCAGCAAAGTAAGGCTATCCGCCAGTTACTATACAGGAATAAAAGAAGTCATCGTAGTCTAGTTGGTAATGTGTTGTGCTTATTAGATGCGAGCCCTTGGTTCAAACCCCAGCTCACATATCTCCAACAGAAAAAAATATTAAAAAAATATAACTTTCGGCATCTCACTTTTAGCAGTCTTCTGGCAAAAACCTTTTTTTAAATAAAATTACCATCACAAACTTTCTCAAAACTGTTGTTCGAATGGGTAAAACTACCGCACACCACCTGCGTGATCGAGAGAAATATTACTGCGGCAGCTTTCTTTCAGAAGGCATGGCATCAATTGCCATGAAAAGTTTCTCAAAAATCTGCCATTCGGAATCGCCTTTAAACCGTAGGTTCCGCCACTCTTGGATAAAATTAACGCACACAACATAAGTGGTGTTGTAAGGAGATTTCTGGCAAAAACTCTGAGGGTAAATCAAAAATTGTCATGAAAAGAGTTTTAAAAATTCCCACCATTCATGTATAAAATTAACATGGATGGTGTGAGAAGCTAGGTTGTAATCCTTACCAAAGGGCTGTAGGTTCAGTAATAGTGATAGCAAGAATACGACTCTCAAGAGAAGATTAAGGGAATGGTTAGTAAAATTTGTTGCTTTCCTTAATGTCATGCTTAAAAGTCTCCATTAAAATTTATAAAAACCTCTTTTATTCTAACACTTTGAGTCGGTCATAAGTATGAAGTCAGTGTCATGCATGCATGAATGAATGAATGAATGAGTGTTTGTCTTACTTATACGACTAAAACTGTTTGTTATTTAATGATAAGTGTTAACATAATAATTATTATGCTATACCACGCACCTAAACCACTTACAAATACCGAAAAAAAAAATTCTATTTTTTTCTCTCTCTTTTCATTTGAAGGAATGAATGCCAAACTGTCAATTAGCCGCATTTCATTGAAAAAAAAAGAATAGAAGCAAAATAATAGAACAAAAATAGACATATCGATGGGGTATTATGGCCGATGGTCATACACACGAGTATAGAACAATACCATGACCATTACCATGACCATTACCATTAACAATAACCACCTTTGTTAAATACGAAAATTTTATGTTTAATGTCACATTCACTCTGAATGGAGTACATTAAACGCGTATTGCTCTTCTTTTTTCTGTTTTTCTGTTTTTTTTTTGCTTAAAAGGGAACTTGATTGACACATTAGGGTCTCTTCCAAAACGAAAAAAACATGGTTTTTCTTCTACATGGTGTTAGGCAATAGCATTAGAAAAACTGGTATTAGTTGTTAACGTTATATTATAATTATTAGGAAATTAGAAAAAAAATAAATTTTCTTTTGGCCATTAGCTTGAATTATTTGCTTGAGTTTCTAGCTAAGCAAACCTTCTTTTTTTTTGCCTTTAAAAACTTTCCCATGCCTTATGTATACATTACCTTACCTTTGAATTGCCATTACCAGTGCTTATGTATATTCATTACAAATGTCAACTTTATTGCTTTTTTCTTCTAGATTTTCTAGTTCTTTTTCTGTCAAGTTTTTTTTAACACAATTTTCACCTTTCTTTTCGAGTATCTGGTGGTCATAAGACATGTATTTTGGCCATCACCATATAAGTTTAGGTATATAATCTACAACAGCGGCTTTAAAGTTTATTGTCGTTGATTAACCTCTTAATTAAAGTTTTTAACTTTGTTTTACATACATTTTGAAATTAAAAACAGCCGAATGTAAAGCTTGACCATACCATACTAGAGAATCAACAAATTTTCAATAAGGAGTTTAAATTTAGAACTTCCATGTACCTTATCTCAGAGCGTTAACAGAATTAGCCGTCTAGACAGTTGGCATGAGAAGTTTAAAGGTGATTCCATTGTGATCGCCGTAGTATAGGGATTCGCTCGTTGACATCAAAGGCGATACCTCAATAGTTCAAACATCAGCTGTAAAATCTTAATAACAAGAAGAGTTTTAAACCAAAATCTCTGAGATGAAACCAAATCCCATGAAAACGTTTCTCCAAGCTGTTAGCATTATCCGATTGAATAAAATTAACGCTGAACTTGGTTAGTGTCAAAAGCCAGACCCTAATACTGATTCAAAAGCTATAAGAGTTAATAAATGTAATGTCTGGATATACAGTCACACAGATAATTATACGTACCCGCCAAATTTTTTGTTTTCCGTCACAGCCGAACAAATTATGATTGTTCTCATCACTAAATATTACATTCGCCCAAAAATCAGTTGACTTGTCCACATATTATTGGGCGAATTCCAATCGTGGCTTTTTTCTCGGCACTCGGCTACGGAAACCGTTCTTTCTCAAAACACTTCGAACTGTTTCGAAATGCACAATAACACTGTGATCACTTTCCGCGGTATTTCGTATTGCTACGGCTGTAGTCCTAGGATTTTTATCCGCAATACCTTTGATATACCGGGCTACCCTTGGAGAAATTTTATACGCAATATACGTCGTACGTATAATTTTCTGTGGTGCCATATTGGTTTGGGAATCTTTTTTCTTTATTTAAGTAAATGTGTCGTTACAGACGCTAATGTAAAGAAATTTTAGATTAGAAGTTCATTACTTTTTAAAAAAATGTGCTTTGTAAATCACCATCGTGTATTGGCCCGTGGTTCAATACCCCGCTATGGTAACTCTTATGGCAATTTCTTCTCAGCAGGATTCTGATTAAAACTCTGATATAATTGTCATGAAAAGTTTTTCGAAGATCTATGGTTCGGAGTTGTCGTAAAACTATAGGTCATGCCACTCATCGATAGAAGTAACACATACAACAACTTGGGTGGTGTAAGCATCTCTGTTCTTATCCTCACTACAGGATTGCAATGACCAATTAAGTAAGAAGGTGTGTACTTTGGTGGTAAATGTTTTTGGATATAGATAAACAATCACAGCGTATTTTGAAACAATTATTGGCTGCATTTATGTAATGCAACACTTTCATATGAAAGTTCTTACATACACATCAGAGGTCAGCAATGAGTATTCAAAACGATGAGTAGATTCGAATCATACTCATAATTTCTGAAACTTATACGCATTTATACTTGTTTTAATGTCATACTTATACTACGCATATTCAAAGTTTGAAATAATCATGGTACTCGGACTTAACAATACGCATGATGTTATTGATTTCGACTCTCCATGACTCATCGTATACAGGCGCGAGCCTGTGGTTCAAACCTCAACTAAGATTTATCGAATTGAATGGCTATTTCCTTGCAGAAGTTGTTTCACAAAAACTCTGAGAGTAAATAAAAAATTGCCATGAAAAGTTTCTCAAAAATCTGTCGTTCGGAGTCGACTTTAAACTGTAGGGGTCATCGGGCTTATCTCGACGACCATGGTGACGGTGTTCTTGTCGCTGAACCTGTGCAGGAGAAGAGAATTAACACTAGTCTTAACCATAACAAAAGCCCTAGGCTATGCGATATTTATTTTAGATATACGCTATGACCCAGGGTTCCAGGACCAGAATGAGCTTTGCATCCTCGGCTGCTAGACGGAGGAGCAGAGCGGCGGAGGAGGTTTTGGAGTGTTGTAGGTTAATTTGGATGACTCAGCATCGGCCGACAACGGAGAGGACTTCTTGCTGGCTGAGTAGCGTCGAGAAGAGTGACTGTACACGCTTCTGCATTCGACGTCCTTGGCGGTAGGGTTCGAGTTGAGATATTCCGGGGTAGGATCAGACGGGGGGGGGGGTCCTGTAGGATGGGTTTCGATGGGACGGAATCCACTGGGGCGGGTTCTGTTGAGGGACTTATAGACCCTTAGCTCAATTGAGCTAAAGCCATAGTTTATCACGCCCCCGCAGGCGCTGATAAACGGAAGTGGCTCCATATTCAGAATGATCACCGCCTCGCGACCTCACTGGTCAGCAACTTTGCCATCCTCCAGTTGTGAGTGGGCAGGTGAGTGTTGCTGGCCTTGAGGATCCTAAGTATGGCTTCCGGGTCCAGTCGGGATTGTCACGCATGTATAAAATTAACACACACAACATAAGTGGTGTGAGAAACTAGGTGGTAATCCTGACTGAAGGGTTGTAACGACCAATTTTGTATGTAACAGTAGGCTGGAACCCAGGGTTTTAGATGTAAGTGGTGTAGAAAGAGCACTAGCTTCCTCCTATTTATTGCATTTTGTGGATATTTGGTTTCAAGACTAAAGTATCTGTTGCCCATAGGGGTACTAGAAAGTGTTGGAAAACGTTTTCTGCATATTTTACATTTCAACAGGATGTTGTCAAGTGTTATGAGTTCTTTAACATTTTTTATATATTTTTAAAACCAAAAGCAGCACTTAGATCTGTAGCCGTAGTAGCTCATAAACTTTTGCAATTAAAATTAATGGCTTTAAGACACTGGCTTTTATGTCTTGGAACTGTTACCAATCGATTAACGATCATTAAGAAACTTAAAACGTTTTAAACTGAATCATTTTAAAACTTCTTTTATTTTTTTTGTAATGGCAATAACTTTAATTTGATTCTTTAAAAGCTTTTGGAAGAAACGAAAAAATAAGAAAACAAACCCAATTTCCAGCTCTGGCCATGGATAATCTCATGTCATCCCATGTATTAAAATTAGTTTCAATAGATAGTACGGGTCAAATAATATAAGACGATCATTAAAATCCACCATAATTTTCTTTCTATTTTTTTAATTCCATTTGTATGCCTTAACCATACCGAAAGTCATAAAGAAGAGAAGATCGGTTTGGAGTGGCTGGCATGTGCTTAAATCCCATAAAAAAATGTTAAATTCTTCACAAAACTTATTTTATTTTTTATTTGATTTTTTTTTATTTTAATTTTGTTTTCTTACTTTGTATTCGTGTTTTCTCAAGTGAAAGTGTTAAATTGTGAGCCACTTTTTAAGCTCTCAACCGAATGAAAGTTTTTATTTCATTCGGTTTGATTTGGTTCTAAACAATGCACAGGTAAATTATACCTGTTACCACTTGATTAGCTGCAACGGCAGCTAAATGTCTTGGAAATGAAATTTCAAAGAAAAAAGTGTATCGGAATATAATAATTCTTGGCTAATAATTATGCAGGAATAAAAATACAAATTTGAACATAAAAACTGGTGGAAAATTATTTGTTAAGTGAAGTTTAATGAAAATATTTCCATTTTAATTTCATTTTAATTCCATTTTAATCCATAAAATTTGTATTTGTATTAAAGAGTGAAAAGAAAAAGTAAAAATTAAGTACTTAAAGCAAAACGAAATGCAAATAAAATATCTCTTCTTAACCAAGATGTTTGGCCAGCCTTGAAAGCATCTTATATTGCGTATAAGCATTAGTAGCCATTGGTTTGCAATGAAAGGATTTCTTCTTAATCAGCAACTGTTTTAAGTTTCAATGACATTTTGTCTCTTGATTGACTGCTAGCCTGGTATCAAACCATTTTTGAAACTCTACTCCAACAAAATTAAATGTCAACGGAAGATGCATTGAAGGAGGGGCAGAAAATCTACTCCTCGAAATTTTCTTAATAACTTTTCAAGGCGTTAATTACGATAAGGAGGCCTACAATCTATTTACTTAATTGGCAATTAATAACCTGATTAACGGAATTTAGTCTGTCTTAAAACCGCCTTCGCCAGTTGGTCAAACCAATCGATAACAAGGTCTTTCTCGATTTGGTCCTTTCAACGCAAACAAGGCCGTTCTCTTTGCCGGCTTCCGCAAATTTCTACGGGACGTACAGTTTAAATGAAGTCGCCGTAGTCTAGTAGGTAGTGTGTTGGCTTATTAGACGTAAAGCCAGGGTTCGAGCCCCAGGCCAGACATCAAGACAAAATACAAAAAGTATTTCTTCGGCGACTTGCTCTCAGCAGATTTCAGGCAAAAACTCTGAGAGTAAATAAAATTGCCATGAAAAGTTTCTCAAAAATCTGTCGTTCGGAGTCGACTTTAAACTGTAGGTCCCCACCACTCATGTATAAAAATTAACATACACAACATAAGTGGTGTGAGAAACTAGGACGTTGTACAATGGGTCAATTCGACTTCCGGGTACTGTACTTGTCCTATAACCTAACCTAACCTAACCTACAGTTTAAATTCGACTCCGAACGATAGATTTTTGAGAATCTTTTCATGGCAATATAATTTACTCACAGGGTTTGTGTCAGAAATATGCTGAGAGGAAGTCGCCAAAGAAATATTTTTTCTAATTTCGTTTTGATATCTGACCTTGGGTTTGAGCCGTGGTCTCACATCTAATAAGCCAACACACTACCTACTAGACTACGCCGATGGCTGTGAACAATTAATTGGCCATTAACAACCCAATGGATTTCGGGCAGCAGGTCACACCAAACGATGACTGTGCTTCCTCGATTTGTTCCTTCTACGCAAACATTGTTGTCCATTTCAGAGATCAGCAACGAGTATTCAAAAGGAAGTGTAGAATCGAATCATACTCATAATTTCTGATATTTATACGCATTCATATTTATTTTAATATCATGGAACCTGTACTCATATTCAAAGTATGAAATACTCATCATACTCATACTTAACAACATGTATGATGTTGTTGATTTCGACTTTCCATAACTCAAAATATGCCCGAAGCACAAAATAAGTATGATTCGCTTACGAACACTAAAATACTCACTAGAAGATTGTGTATTAGCTCCGGTTGCTGCTCTGTCTTATTTGCTGAGGTGTCTAAGAACTTAGTCTGTAAATTTTGATGAATGATTCGAGTAACTCGAAGTTATGAATCTGAATGTGTAGACGTATGAATCTAACATATTTCGAATGGTATGATTTTGATGTCAACATTGTACGCATACTCATTGCAACCTGTACTTAAATAAATCAACGTTGTTGTGAGTACGAATGAATCAGAGTACATAGTTAAATTTTAATATTGTTGACTCACTTATATGCAAAATTTCATGAGTGCTTATGAGTAGCGGAAAAAGATTCATTGCTGACCTGTGGTCCACTTCTCCGACTTCCGCACATTGAATACCCATCTTGCCGAAGCCAGCTCATCCATTCGGAACAATTAGGATATTTTGAAAGACCCTCAGAATTTTATGACTCAGGTTAGGTAAGATTAAATTGGAAGTCGATTCGAAGAGCACAGCTTACATGAATCCAATAAAGTCCCTCCTAACTACTGGCTGGCATGTCTCAGTTACATACTTACCTAATTGGTCATTACAACCCTTTAGTATGGATTATGATCTAGCTTCTCATACCACCTATGTTTTATACATGAGTGGCACGACCTAAAGTTTAAAGTCGGCTCCGAACGACAAATCTTTTGAGAAACTTTTTCTTGACAATTTTTTATTTTATTCTCAGAGTTTTTGCCAGAAATCTGCTGTGAGGATGTCGCCGAAGAGTTATTTTATCATATTTTCGTTTTGGTGTTTGACCTGGGATTTGAAACGTGGCCTCTCGTCTAACAAGCCAATACACTGTGTGAGAGGTTAGGTTGTAGTCCTAGCTAACGGGTTGACAAATTATGTAAACAAGTTCTCTATTTAATGGTTTGAAGAATTTTATCCTTCATAAACAGCAGTCTTTTTGCAAAAACCCTGATAGTAAAATAAAATTGCCATGAAAACTTTCTTAAATCGGTCGCTCGCAGTCGGATAAAAATTAACACACACAACGTGGATGGTGTCTGAGGTTAGGTTGTAATCCTGACTAAAAAGCAAGTTAAGTAAACAAATTCTCTATCTAATAGTATGAAGAATTCTATCCTTTATAAGGATAGTAAACAAACTCTGTGTATCCCAGAAATATATGCCTAATGCCGGTCAAAGGCTGAGGAAGATGTTCTAAGGTGTGTTCTCTTCTTCCCAGTCATTACTGCTTCTGCAGAAGTTGTTGTGAGTTATTCCCAGCCTCACAGAGCGTGCAGGACCAGTGTCACGTCATAACTACTAAGAGTTACCTAAAATGGACTTTCGCCAGGTTTAGTGTAAACCTGTTTGTGTATTTAACCATATTGGCCCAGATCTGTTTGATCTCTCCACGAGTTCATTACTTCATCTGTCTTTAGTGAAAGTGCAAAGTATACGTGAGGCCATTTGTTTTTTCCTCTGCAGAGGAAGTGAGTCGGCTTTGTTCTTGTCTGCAATGAACCCGTGTAAAAAAGCTCACTTGAGGGTAATAATTGATGTCTTGCTATTAGGGCCTCTAGACACACCCGGCATTATCGGGATTCTAGGGATTAAATGCCAACATTAATGCCAGAATGTATAGACTTATGTACATCTGAATACTTAAATGAAAAGCGCGGCTTTGAGCCATTTAAATCCACCCGAAGTGTCTCCTGATATAAACTCCCCGTATTGTAAACTGTACAGATCTGTGGTGACCATATCCCCACATTTTCTATTTCAAAAGTCTTCTTCGCACCGAGGATTACCATGCAAAATTTCGATGTTATCCATGCCATCATGTGTAATAAGACTTGGATATACGATATTCTCTACTCAATTTGTTTAGGGCGCGATGGAAAGAAATTCATATACAAGATTGCTACGAAAGTATTGTATAAACGACTGAAGCGGAGTCCGAAGCCTTAGCACTGAGTTGGCGTGATGTTAAGACAACGTGTTGTTAAGACAACGCACTTAATGTTATCTGTTGTAAAACGTTGAAAATTAATTTTACTACCCAATAATGAAATAAGAAAAAATCTGTACAAATAAAGATATTTAATGACGGCAATTATAAAACCAGTAACACTGTCATTAAAATATTTAAGAAAACTAAATATAGTCGTAGTGATAATTATTATTTTTATTTAAAAATACATTTTAACGGGTTTTCACTAAAGCCGTTAAGGAAAAAAAATAAAGATTTTGACAAGAAATTTTACAGAAAAAAACGAAAAAAGATATGAAATGTACATGGCCAGGCAGACAGACAGACAGACATTCAAATGGACAACAAATACGCAGACCATTAGACCAATGAGAGATAGTGGACAGTAGAAATTAAAGCTTCTTATTTTTGTTTTAGTTTTTTGTTGTGGTTTTTGTTGTTGTGTTTTTTCTTAATCTAAATCACTTAATCTTAACGAGCGAAAGTGTTTAATTACTTCTCTCTACACACTAAGCAAAGCATAAAACAAAAAAAAAACAGTTTTTGTAGTGTTGGCTGTAAGCGATGAGGGGGTAAAGTGTTGATTTACATGCCATTAAATCAGTATCTCTACCTCATCTAAATAGCAGAAGTTAAGCATTTAAATATCAAAAATATTTACAACAACAACTAAAATGCAGTTGGTAAAAAAAGAAATATTTTTTTTTCTTTTTTCTCTCTTTTTTTTTCTTGCTAAAAAAGTAAGGCAATGTGTCAGGTTTATTTGTTTTGCTTGTCATTTATTACTTATTTCTGTGCATATTTTCTGTTTTTTTAAGTTTTAAATCAGAAAACAATAAAAAAATGGAAAATATTTAAAATTTTTAAAGCCTTGCAATGCATTCAATATGAAAAAAATTGTTTTTTGACTTTGTAAACTATTTATGAATTTTAAGTACTTTTTTGTACAGTAAAACGTACTTTTTTGTTGATCATAAATTTTATTTAACAAAACTGTCATGCCTAAATGTCTTACATGATGTTTTTAGAATAATTTTTGAATAATTTCTGGCACAAAACGAGAGAGTTTTTTAATAAAGAAATATTTTAAAGGTACTTTTGGTTTACATGCTTTAAGTACCATTCTAGAATATATAAATTTATTTTAGAAAATTTACAAACCTAAAGAAAAATAGTGAGTCTGAATTTTTTCAAATTGTTTTGGAATTTAGGTACTTTTTATTTGGTACTTTTTATTTTGTAACTTTTTATTTGGTACCTTTTTATTTTGTAACTTTTTATTTGGTACCTTTTTAATTTTTACCTTTTAATTTGGTATAAGCTTATTTGAGTCATAAAGGTTTGCACCAATCAACAAGAAATACAACTCTTGCGTCCTATCTCTACGCCTCTACTAGCCACATAACATCATCTGATAGCATCAGACAAATAAGGCGTGGGTCCCTGATTCAATTTTTAATTTAATTTTTTTAATTTGTTTTAAAATTTGGCTCACTTTTTTTTATCTACTTTTCATTTGGTACTTTTTAATTTGGTACTTTTTAATTTGGTACATTTTATTTTGTACTTTTTTATTTAGTACTTTTAATATGGTATCAGTCCCTGATTCAATTTTTAATTTAATTTTTTTAAATTTCTTTTGATATTTAGGGTACATTTTAAGTACTTTTTATTTGGTATTTTTTAATTTGGTACTTTTTAATTTTGTACTTTTTAATTTTGTATTTTTTATTTGGTACCTTTTAACTTGGTATCAGTTTGTTTGAATTATAAATACTTGAACCAATATACAAGAATTGCTACTCTTTCTTCCTATCTCTACGCCTCTAGTAGCCGCGAAACATTACCTATCAGCATCAGACAAATAAAGCGAGGGTCCCTGATTCAGTTTTTAATTTAATTTAATTTAATTTAATTTTATTTTTTTTTCAATTTGTTTTGAAATTTGGCGCACTTTTTATGCACTTTTCATTTGGTACTTTTTAATTTGGTACATTTTATTTTATACTTTTTTATTTAGTACTTTTAATATGGTATCAGTCCCTGATTAAATTTTTAATTTAATTTTTTAATTTAATTTTTTAAAATTTGTTTTGGAATTTAGGGTACTTTTTTACATACTTTTTATTTGGTATTTTTTAATTTGGTACTTTTTAATGTGGCACATGTATTTGGTATCTTTAAACTTGGTATACAATTTATTTGAATCATAAATGCTTGACCCAATATTCAAGAAATACAACTTCTTCCTGCCTCTACAAAGCATGTTCACCTCTTTTCTTTCTTTCTTTTCTTTGTTTGAGTTTGAATAGTTTTTCCAGGATAGCAAATGATATGTTTGATATGGCAGGTACTAGCATGATACCAGGTTTATTTGTCTACAAAGCACTCTGGGGACATGTATTGGTTACTTAGTTTGAGGAGTTCATATTGATTGGATCGTCCTAGTCCTTCTAAAGAGTAAATGTTGTCTGACTTTTTTAGATTTTCGTAGTTGATGTTATTCTTTCTTTGGGGAAGCAGTGGTCAGCTGTCTTCCTCAATGAATTATTTGGGGATTGAAGTCCCTTAAATTTTAAAAATGAACGCTCCTTGCCACCAAATGGCAACATAACATCATTCCTTTCTGCGACAACGATACAACGGCTTGTGTGAATTGACCAACTGTCTGACAGTCAATATTTCTAAGGAGTGAAAAGAGATATTTGAAAGGGTGTGCTTGGCGAAAAGATAGCTGAAGAGAGGTGGAGATTCTTCTCAACGAAAATGGATTGGCGACTGTTAATACTTTTGCTGGATAATTAAAATGAGGAGAGAGAGATTTGACTCATGCATCAGACTATCCAGCAGCATCCAGAGCTAGTAACAAAGTTTTTAACCAGGCGCCTTAGGCTCAAACCAATGGTCAGTCCACTGGATAAGGATTATCCATTTCGTGGTTACAAAAGTAAACGTAAATAAAACGCATATAAAATATTTTTATTCATGATATTTCTTTTTTTATTGTAAAGTTCGAACGTTGACTGATTATGTGTGAAATACTACATCACTTAAATGACTTCCACGCGAAGTGTTGCAAGCATTGATTCTTTTGAGGTAATTTTCCACCACTTTTTGACACATATTGGGGGGTATCTCAGCCATAACTTGACGAATGGTGGTTTTTAAGTGCTCAAGAGTTGAAGGTTTATCTGCATAAACACGGTCTTTAGCGTAGACCCAAAAAAAAAGTCTAATGGTGTCAAATCGCATGATCTTGGTGGAAAGTTGATATCGCCACGACGAGAAATTACGCGGCCAGGAAATGTCTCTTGCAATAAAGCCATATTCGCTCGAGTTGTGTGGCATGTGGCACCGTCTTGTTGAAACCACATATTCTCCAAGTCGTATTCTTCAATAGCAGGCAAAAAAAGTCTGACCATATGACCAAAACATTTCGAATTGATGGTGACAGTCGTTCCATTGTCGTTTTCGAAGGAGTAAGGTCCAATCACACCTTCGGACCAAAGAGCGCACCAAACAGTGACTTTTTCTGGATGTAATGGCCTCTCTTCTCTCTCAGAACCCCTCAGTACGACAATTTTGTTTATTAACATACCCACCGAGTGTGAAATGTGCTTCGTCGCTGAAGAAAATTATGTTCGAAAAATTGTCGTCCACCGCCTGTTGTTCAAGCACCCATTCCACGTATCTACGACGTTGTGATTGGTCAGCTGGCTTCAGTTGTTGCGTGAGCTGGACTTTATATGGATGTAGGTGTAGATCTAAATGCAAAATACGTACATAATGTGCCGTAAGACAGTCCTAATTCCTGAGAACGACTAGGAATCGACACATTCGGGTCTTCGGCAACACTTTCACTTACAATAGCGATATTTTCAGCGGAACGAGCGAAACGTTTCCAAATTTCTTCACAATTTTGCCAATTGCTTGCGTAGTTGGACGATTATGTAAATCATAATCTCCTCTTAAAGCACAATACGTGGCTGTGGCAGAATCACCATTTTTGTAGTAGGTTTTGATAATTTTTATGCGTTGTGTGATAGTTAAGCGATCCATTTTCGTCAATGTTAGACTTTCAATTGAAAAGAAAAGAATTTGTTTCACAACTTAGTTTGACAGATGTTGAATTCCACTTCCATACTTTTGAAACCACGAAATGGATAACCCTTTACTTGATCATACACCGTTTAGAGTTTTTCCCACATCATTTGACACGCAGAATTTCTGTGCAACTTAAATCCATTTCGTTAGATTAAGATAACCGAAGAGATTGCCTGAATTGATATATGAACCAAGGACATGTTGTAAAAGAACCATTCCCCGATGATCATATGATATTGGGTCGGACAATCTGGACACCTCGTTTCATTGTATTGTTTAAATTGATTATGAAATCTGTGTTAGTCAGTATAATAGCTGGGCCTTGCTGAGACAACGTAGTGTTATTAATTTGTGGTTAATTTTCGCCATTAAGAACATTTAAATATACTGACAGCCTTAATTCCTAATACTGTTACTTCGTATTTCTTCCATACATACGTCTGCTAAATTACAGTTTAGGTTCGTTCGTCTCTTCTAATTCATTAAAATCTGTTTTGTCTGTTCATTCTAAGCTTTCAACGTTATTTGTTGTTTATTATGCTTTAAGTCAAGAACACTCTAAATGAATAAAATCATTAACGTTGTTGTTGTTGTGGCTATTGTTCATACATTTTTTTTGTTTGATGACAACATTTTAGGTCTGCTTCATGCATGACAATTTGAAATGTTGATGGCTGTGATGGTGGTGGTGGTGGTGTTGGTGTTGGTCTCTTGTGTTTTGCTTTTTTAATGTGTTCATTCTGCTCATTCTGTTTCTCTGTAGTGTTTTGGTGATTAATCTTCTTAGGACTCAAGGGGTAAGGTGGTAGTAGAAGAAAGGTAGAGAATGTCTTTAAAACATGACAATATTTTGATGACTATTTTGGTGAGGAGTGTTGGTATACTTCTTGGGTGCCTCTGCTAAAGCTTATGAATAAAACAAATACAAGAAGAAAAAAAATAATGAAAATAAACCGCTATATTGAGGTAACAAATACCGCTATGAATACCAAAACAAAAATATAGAAATAACAATAACAACTTGCAACAATCTGTTTAACAGTAATTTAACAAAACAAATATTTTTTTATGACTTCACAGCATATTTTTCACGTATTTTTTTATGACAAAAAAAAATTTTTTTTTCTTACTTTTGTTTGTTAAAAAATCTACCACAACAAAACAATAATTAGCCGTATAATAAATTATATTTTTTTAACCCTTTTTTGTTCTTTTTCTTCTTTTTCTTCTAAACATTCTTCATTTAATTTCTTTGTATTTTTTTAATATCTTTTGCATTCCTGTTGCAACGTGCCATAAACATGACAAATTGTCAAGAATTTTAATGATTTTATGAGCATGGCTTTGGGCTTTCAGAACATTCAAAAGGGATTGTAAAAAATGTTTAAAAAATCAATTAATTTTTGTTAAACTATTAAGCCATAACCGTATATTTTAATGGCTTAAAGTGAAGTCATTAAGAAAGAAGAAAAAAAAAATTAGTATTCAATAGGCGGGTGAAGTGTGAATTTTAAATTAAAGGCAAACAAAAATTAAAAAAGAAGTGAATTAAAATTAATATTCTGCTTAATAGGCCCTTCAAATAACGATATTCAATTAATAATTTCCTTTAAGCTTTTGTTGACGTAGCAGAAGCCGTAGGTTTGTGGATGTTTAATGAAAAATTAGTTCTTGGAAGTCAGTATTGTTTTTAGTTTGCCAACAAACTTATCAAGCATTCCGTTAGTAAAAATTGAAAACATTACTGACTTATTTTACAGAATTTCCTAATTCATTGGCCATTACAATCCTTTAGACAAGTTCACAACCTAGTAGGGATTACAACCTAACTTCTCACACCACCCATGTTGTGTGTATTAATTTTATTCGTAAGAAACAGCATCTACAGTTTGCAAGCGACTCCAGACAACAAACGTGCTTAACTGCTGTAAAAAGTGATGTTCTACCATTGACTTTACTTAAGCGGTCGTTACAACCCTTTTGTCAGGATTACAACCTTGCTTCTCACACCACTTTTGTTGTGTCTGTTAATTTTATACATGAGTAGCGGGTCCTACAGTTTAATGTCAACTCCGCAACGACAGTTTTGAGAAAATTGTCGCGAAAATGTTATTTATTTTCAGTGTTTTAGACACACAACTACTGAGAGGAAGTAGCCGAAGAATTTTTTTTTCATATTTCGTTTTGTTTGATATGACTAACCCAGGCTTTGTACCACGGGCTCTCGTCCTAGAAGCCAACTCACTACCTAGTAGACTACAGGGTTTTCAGTGTTTTGCCATTTTTTTATAGAAAAATAAGAATGCATTGACGGCTTCGGAAGTTTACAGAGACGATGCTGTACTTTTAGTTGTTTCTGATCTGATGATTTTCATGTTAAAAATGCACTTCGTTCTGGTTGACTAGAATACTGAAGGCGTCGATGAAATCATAGAAAAAATTAAGAAATATCGCCATAACAGCTTGGATGTTGCCAGCAATCTAGGCATTAATTTCCAAATTGTAATCAAAGTCAACTCGATGTTTTTGACTGTAAAGACGTACATCAAATCATTGCTAAAGTGCTTGTGGCATTTCAAGGGAAGTAAAGGAACTTGTTTCCGAAAATCTCATAAAATACGTCTGTCATCTTAAGCACATCCATTTGTTATTGTTTGGCCAATGCATCGCACAATGCTTTACAGACAGAATTCGTTTTTTTAGCTGCACTGTCTGTATGACCTCTACATCTTTCTTGGCATGTATAAGACATTCAAACCTTTATCTGTTCTCCCCTACACAACCTATTTTCTTAGTTCCAACACAATGTATTGCATGCGTAAGGCTATTACCAGAGTGTTGGTCGCCGATTTTGGATAGAATTCTGACAATGCATCAAAATGAGTTGATGTTTTTATATTTGGCTGTTGCCTATTATAAATAAGTCGATGGTGGATGCATGTATATGTAGTATTTTTGTTTTTCAGACCAGTTTTGTCTATTACATGTGGAATGTTAAGAAGGTTTTATGCTAGTTCGGAAAAGATATGATATATGGATGTCGTATGTATAAAACGGATAATTTACACGCCCCTGATGTCTCATTACCATCTTCAGTTTTCGTTTTAATGCGGATTCGAACGCTATTGCATCGTGTATGTTGTATTGAATACGCTTGGTTGTTTGTGACCGCTAAATGGTATGCTGTATTGTGTACGTCGTATTCTTCGTCATAATTTTTGGCATTCAAACAATTTGATAGCACGAAACCAACACAATTTATTAAAAACATATGAAAAAATGTGTATAAGTGCATCGGATTTTTACATGCAAATTATCAACAACAAGCATACAATGTTGTATAGTCGTCCAATAATACACTGAATACAACGATACAACGGCTTGTGTGAATTGACCATATATTAAATTAGAGAGGGGATATGACGTATTTTTGTCGACCACCAGCTTCAATTCTAATTGCCTAAAATTCCTCCGTATTTCACCGGCTAAATGACATTTTAACAAAGGCACTTCCGGAGAGTTGGAGTCGCTGTGGTCTAGTAGGTAGTGTGTTGGCTTATTAGACGTAAGGCCTCGTTTCAAACCCCAGATCAGGCATTTCCAACTAAACGAAATATGACAAATATTTCTTCGGCAACTTCCTCTCAGTAGATTTCTGGTAAAAACCCTCAGAGTAAATAAGATGAAAAGTTTCTCAAAAATCTGTCGTTTGGAATTGACTTTAAACTGTAGATCCTGCCACACATGTATAAAATTAATACACACAACATAAGTGGTGTGGGAAGCTAGGTCGTAACACTAATTTATTTTAATGTGGACTCCGACACATCTTTGTCGCACACCAGCTTCAATTCTAATTCTAATGTTCTTACGAATTTCAGTGCATAAGTGGCATTTTTACAAAGATTCTTGAGGAGAGATATTATATTTTTGGGAGAGCCATAGGATATTGTTATGTACAGAGCACAGATCAGCAATGAGTATTCAAAAAGATAAGTAAAATCGAATGATACTCATAACTTCTAATACTTATACGCATTCATACTTATTTTAATATCATGAAACCTCTACTCATTTTCAAAGTTTGAAGTACTCATCATATTCATACTTAACAACACGTATGATGTTCTTGATTTCGACTCACCATAACTCAACATATACTCGAAGCACAAAATAAGTATGAAAGGCGTACGCATATTAAAATACTTACTAGAAGGTTGTGTGTTTGCTCTGTTTGCTGCTCTGTTTTTTTTTTGTTTTTGTGTGTAAAAACTTAGACTGTAAATTGTGATGCATGATTCGAGGCATTGGAATCATTTATAAATATAATAAGCCTTTTTCTAAAGTTATGAATCTCAATAAGTAGGCTTATGAATCAAACATATTTCGAATGGTATGAGTTTGATGTCAACGTTGTACGCATATTCATGGCAACCTGTAGTTATAAATCAATGTTGTAGTGAGTATGAATGCATCAGAGTACATAGTTAAATTTCAATATTGTTGACTAACTTATATTCAAAATTTCATGAACGCTTATGAGTAGCGAAAAAACGATTCATTGCTGATTTCTAGTACAGAGGTAATCTTAACTATCACACAGGGAGTATTTATGTGATCTTAAGTGCATTTGAGAGGCCTTAATCCAGCCTGTTTCAGACTAAGAGCCAGTGACACTGCCTCACGTAATTTTACCAATTATTTATAAGTTTTTCTTATTGACTTGCTATGCATGGTATTGGCCTTTAAACGTAAAAAAAGAAAAAATATTTCAATTTTTAATTTTACTTTAAACAGTAATTTGCTGTTCATATAACCACTTTTCTTTCATGATTTGTAAAGAGTTTTTTTTTAAATTTAATTTTCATTTCTAAATGCTCTTTAAATGTTTAATTATGAAAACTTTAATTAATTTTCATTGTAAACATAATACACATTCATATTCATGTGAAACATACTTGTTTTTATTTTCATAAATATATATTTAATAACAAAACAACAAATATTAGATAAATAATGAATATAAAAACGTTTTTTTTTTTTAATAAAAAACTGTTGAGGAAAAACAGAAAACGAAAGTGATGAGTTGATGCACGAAATATTGGTTTTCTAATGAAAAAAAAAATAAAAAAACCTACAGAGTTTAACAAATAATAACAGAAAATTGTATGAAACTTATTTAAAGTTTTATTATTATTTCATTTACTCATCGTTTTTTTATTATTTAATTTACAGCTGTGAATAGAAATTTATTAAAAAAAATGTTTTCGTTTTTTTCTGAGTAAAAAAATAGAGAAATAATTTACAAATAATTGTTATTGTTTGCCACCATGTTTTTTTTCAATAGATTTTTATTAAAAAAAAGAAAATATTAATTATTAAATAAAAATAAAAAGAAAGAAAGAAAAAAAAAACTCATAATGTTTTAATAACAATTCTAAAGTAAATATTTAAAACTATTATGCAAAAAAACAAACAGAAAAAGGAGGAAAAAAAAGAGAAAAGAAAATGAAAGAATAAAAAAAATTTGTTATTTAAAGGAAATTAATTTGAAATTTAAACAAACAATAAATGATGTAATGAAGTTATTTTATTATAAAATAATATCGGCTATTAAATGGTTTTTAAAAATTAAAATAAACGTAGAAAACTATAGGCGGCAAGCCACTATTATATAACAACCCTACATCACAGACTACTTCTGTTTCTGATTTGTGGATAAATAATTACAGTGACAATGGCTGCCATGATGTAAATTTTTTCTAAATCCTTTCTGTAGTTAGAGATATAGGGCCTCAGAAGTCGTCGTAGTCTAGTAGCTAGTATGTTGGCTTATTACACGCGAGGCAATGGTTCAAACCCCAGGTCAGATATCTCCTACAAAACGAATCATGAAACAAAGATTTCTGCAGCAACTTCCTCTCAGCAGATTTCTGGCAAAAACTCGGAAAGTAAATAAAAAATTGCCATGAAAAATTTTTCAAAAATCTATCGTTCGAAGTCGACTTTAAACTGTAGGACCCGCCACTCATGTATAAAATTAACACACACAACAAAAGTGGTGGGAGAGACTAGATCGTAATCCTGACGGAAGGGTTGTAATGATCAATTATGTATGTATGTATGAATGGTAGGACGTCATTTTGGAAAGCAGTTTAGCATGTTTGTTGTTCGCAATCGATTTAAACTGTAGATCCTGTTTCTCATGAATAAAATTAGTACACACAACATAGGTGGTGTGAGAAGCTAGGTTGTAATCAGAGATCAGCAATGAATCTTTTTTTCGCTACTTATAAGTACTCTTGAAATTTTGAGTATGAGTGAGTCAACAGTATTGAAATCCAACTACTCTGATTCATTCATACGCAGTACAACATTGATTTATAAGTACAGGTTGCAATGAGTATGCGTACAACGTTGACATCAAACTCATACCATTCGAAATATGTTTGATTCATAAAAGCCTACTCATTGAGATTCATAAATTTAGAAAAATACTTAGAATACTTATCTATAAATGATACGAGTGACTCGAATCATTCATCAAAATTTACCGTCTTAGTGGTTAGACACGTAAGCATAAAAGACAGAGCAGCAAGCAGAGCAAACACACAAACATTTAGTGAGTATTGTAGTGTTCGTACGCGAATCATACTTCTTTTAAGATTCGTGTATACGATGAGTCATGGAAAGTCGAAATCAATAACATCATGCGTATTGTTAAGTCCGAGTCCCATGAGTATTTCAAGCTTTGAGTATGAGTAGTGTGGGTATGATATTAAAATAAGTATGAATGCGTATAAGTATCAGAAATTATAAGTATAATTCGAATCTACTCATCGTTTTGAATACTCATTGCTGACCTCTGGTTGTAATGCTGACTAAAGGGTTGTAATGACCAATTTTTTTTTAGATTTTGAACGTTCTATGAAGCCTAACATTGATATGTGCTTGAACGCCAAGTGCTATGTGGCCAATTAAAAGTCGATGTCGTTTTACTGATTATCACGTAGGTCATCACGTATCATCTATACCGTAATTTAGTAGCGAGTGTTTAGGCATGATTCCAAGGTTCAAACGCTAGGTCAGACATCTCGAATTAAACGAAATATAAACACAAATTTCTTTGGCGACTTCCTCTCAACAGATTTCTGGCAAAGACTCTGAAAGTAATATAAAAATTGCTGTGAAAAGTTTCTCAAAAATCTGTTGTTCGGAGTCGACTTTAAACTGTAGGTCCCGCTACGTATGGAAAATTGACTCACGCAACGTAAGTGGTTTGAGAAGCTATGTTGTAATCTTGACTAAAGGGTTGCAATGACCATATATAGTTTAAATAAACCTGTTGATTTTGAAATTTCCACGAAGTTTGAACCCCAAGTGCTATGTGGCCAACCAAAAGTCAATATCGCTTTACTGATTACCACGTAGATCATCATCCACACCATCACCGTAGTCTAGTACGTAGTGTGTAGGCTAATTAGGCATGAGCAGCTCAGACATATCGAACTAAACGAAATATGAAAATTTATATCTTCGGCGACTTCCTCTCGCCAGATTTCTGACAGAACTGCTATAGAAATCTGTCGTTCGGCGTTAGGACTGTAGGTTACGCCATATATGGATAACATTAATGCCTACAAAGCAAGTGTTGTGAGAAGCTAGGTTGTAATCCTAACTAAAAGGTTTTAATGATCAATTTTTGTATGTGTACGCAAAGTACACAGAGCTACTAAAGTATACATGCTGTTAACAAATTTTAGAAATTTTTTAACCAATCCGTTTTCGTTGAAAATCTTTATAGTTTCCTCGATTTTAAGACGAGCTTTTGCATTGGTTAAAAAATTTCTGAAATTGAACTGAATTGTGGCCCTGCACACGTCCACAAAAGTATACATCCGATTAACAAATTTCACAAGTTTCTGAACCAATGCAAAAGACCGTCTTAAAATCGAAGAAAGATGTCAGACAATTAGAAAGATTTTCAACGAAAACGGATTGGTTAAAAAATTTCTAAAATTTGTTAACCATATGTATACTTTTGTGGCTGAGTGCATGTGTACGCAAAGTGCGTTGATTTTCAATTCTAATTTAACCAGGATTTATGATTTTTAAACGTATACCTTGCGTCTTCTCGATGTTGACTTCTAGTCCGATATTCTACGCCAACTCGACAAGGGTATTGCTTTTAGCCTCGATGTTGTGTAGCTTATGCAAGTTGAGGCAAATATAGTGGCTGATACTATATTGAATTCCTCTCTTGATGACTTCATCAAGGACCAGACTTTGTTTAAAGCCCTTTAAAATAATTTTTATTTTTTTTATACGAAAATCTTTTAAACATAACTTTGTACATATTTTTAATTTAAAAACCATTATTCAAATGGAGACATTTTACATTATTAAAGAAGTAGAAGAAGAAGAAGAAGAATATGAAAAAAACTTTGCAAAACGCTTTTAATGTCATTAACTTTAAATGTAATATTTTACGTTAGTTTTGCTGTTTTTAATTTTTCTTTTTTTTCACTTGTTTTTTGTGAATTAAAAAAACTTTTTTTTGTATGCTTCTCTACAAAGTATTTTCCTTCATTTTTTGTTTGTTTTTTTTTTTTAACTGTGACAACTTTGAATAAATGAATCAGCGTATGAACGAACAGTTTTGCCTGCATGCATGCAGTCAACCAACCAAAATATACAACCATACATCCATACATCCATGCATACATCCATACATCCATCCATCATGCATGATTATTGCAGAAAATACAATTTTCCACATTAGTTATAATTTTTCTTTCTCTGTTCGTTCTTTTTTTTTTCTTTTCTTGTTCTCTACGTTGTTGTTTTTTCCCCTGATTTTTCTTTTAGATTTTCATCATGTGGATGTGAATGCGTTTTTTTTTTATTTCATTTTGGTTTTCGTTTAAAACCAAGTTTGTTCTGTTCTATTAAACAGACTGACAATGTTTCAAGCAATTGCAAACAGAAAACGTTGTCGACTAACTAATGATAATGGTGACTATGGCGGTTGAAGATGATGAACATAATGAACATCATGATGATGATTATGATGATGATGATGTTTTGCTGATAACATTAGTGATGATATGGTTTTAAAATTTTTTTTCTCTTTCTCTTTCATATATTTCTAAGCAAATGATATTGATTGAGCATTTACAACCATCAACTGCAACTGCACCAGCAGCAACAGCAATATTTATAAGAGATACTCTCATCATCAGCAACATATTCTTCATATTATTCCATGCAATGATTTTGAAACAAGTTGATGAATAAATTTTGCACACTCACACACACACATACGGGGAATTTATTACAACAAATAAAAAAAATCTTCTTTTCAAGCAAAGCAAAATTAAAAAAGGAAAAATTTTCCCATACACCTACCTGCTCCTCTGAACATTTTCAGTTTCTATACGTAGAAATTCTTTGTATTGCAAGTATGTTTAGCATACGTTTTCAATTCTCAAGTCAAGTTTACATAGCTCTTCTCATGTTGCAACATTGTTTAGTTCTACGATGCATGCATCGATATTAAATGTTTGTTATTAACGTTACGTTTATTTTCTTCTTTTAATTGTTTGACTAATTATTGCAAATTATGGCAAAAGAAATTCTTAATTTTGTGCTGTTAACATACAATTTAAATATTTAAGGCAAAGAAAATTGGTAATGAACTCTTCTGCTTTGTAGATTGTCAATAATCGGTTTGGAAATTAGATAAGTTAACTGTAGTTTTGAAATATTTAAATTTAATTTAACTTACTGAGACGTCATCGAAGTATTGAGACCATAGGGAATGATCTGAATCGATATCTGCTCGTTGTACCATCTGCTCATCCAAAATTCTTTCATTCCACACAATACAACTAATTTGAAGTCTTTATTTCTCATTTAGGAAAAGCTCAATAGCTTTGTATATATTTTGTGCTGACAAAATTGAAGATTCGATCGCACAATATAAGGATATTGACCGCTCTGCTGGTAAAGGCAGAAAACAGAAGTTGAACGACACATATTTCGAGAAACAAGAACAGAAAGAACGTAAGAACGTAATTGGACGTTATTTTCGGTGGCTGCCATAGGTACTCCAGTCTACGGCAGTCTTGTTTGTGGCATCTACGTATACTAAAATAAAATTTGAAATAAAAAAATATGAAAAAAATTGCATTTTAAAAGTATCACGCTTTGGCTTATGACAATATTTTTGTCATTTCCCTAGTGCCACATATGGACGCATCATCTAAAAAGTCGTATAAAAAAAGGAAGAAACGAAATTCATATGTGGTGCATTTATTAATAAATGGCTTTAATAAAAGAAAAAAGCATTTTTATAATTGAATATGAAGCAACAATAAAGGCTAACAGCCAGCCAGATACGAAAAACATATCAGAGATCAGCAATGAATCGTTTTTTCGCTACTCATAAGCACACATGAAATTTTGAATATAAGTGAGTCAACAATATTGAAATTGAAACAATGTACTCTGATTCATTCATACTCACTACAACGTTGATTTATAAGCACAGGTTGCAATGAGTATAAGTACAACGGTGACATCAAACTCATACCATTCGAAATATGTTTGATTCATAAGCCTACTCATTTAGATTCATAACATTAGGAAAATACTCTTATAATACTTAGAAATGATTCGAGTGACACGAATCATTCATCAAAATTTACGGTCTTATTTGTTAGAAACTTAAGCAAATAGGATAGAGCAGCAAGCGGAGCTAATACACAAGCTTCTAATGAGTATTTTAGTGTTCGTACGCGATTTATACTTATTTTGTGACTCGTGTATATGTTGAGTTACGGAGAGTCGAAATCAACAACATCCTACGTGTTATTAAGTATGAACATGATGAGTACTTCGAACTTTGAATATGAGTTGTTATGAGTATGTTGGCTTATTAGACTTAAAACCAGGGTTCGAGCCGCAGGCCAGACATCAAGACAAAATACAAAAAGTATTTCTTCGGCGACTTTCTCTCAGCAGATTTCTGGCAAAAACTTTGAGAATGAAATAAAATTGCCATGAAAAAGGTTCTCTAAAATCTGTCGGTCGGAGTCGACTTTAAACTGTAGGTCCCACCACTCATGTATAAATTTAACACTTGCAACATAAGTGGTGTGAGAAACTAGGACGTTGTACAATGGGTCAATTCGACCTCCGGGTACTGTACTTTTCTTAATTGACAAGTACACGTCCTCTAACCTAACGTAACATTGAATATGAGTAGAGGTTCCATGATTTTAAAGAAGTATAAATGCGTATAAGTATCAGAATACCTTTTTGAACACTGATTGCTGATCTCTAATATATATGTATGTTTGCCATACAGGCAGGCATATATATATGCCTTGATTATGGGTGCTCAGAAAATGCAAAAAAAACGAATTTTTTCTTTTTTTTTTTTAACTGAAATGGACACTTGAATACTCGTACATATATCATGGAATATTTTTTTCTGTTTCATTTTAATATTAAATAATATATTATTTACTCAATAATATCAATATAAATACAATTACAATGCGATATAATAAGTAAATAAATATGCCAGGATTAAAATTAAATTTCCATTAACATTGCCATGTATTATTATACGGACTTATTTTTCATAATTTTGTTGTTGTTGTTGCTGTTGAAATTATATTAAAATGGGTCTCTGTAATACAGCCACATATGTAGTGTAGCTGATGATATAAAATATAAAAAAGAGCCAGCACTGGCAGCAGAAATATGTATGTATGTTAATGGTAAAATATTAATATTTTCCAATGCAACATAATGACACATATTTAATGCTCCAGTTTCTTTCTGTATTTTTTTCTGTTTTTTCTTCACTTAATGCAATCAATTGTTTAATGAAGTTTTTTTTTTGCAGATTTTTCGCATTTTTTTTTCGTTCATTTTATTCAGTACTCGGGCTCCCCATATTTTTGCAAACCACATTACATTTAAATTTGAAATGAAAAGCAAATGGTTTTTACAATGTGTGGAGTTTTGCCAACAAAATTACTCACTTAGAGTCATATATTCATTCATTCATTCATTTAGGCAGTCAGTCTGTCAGTCAGTCATTGTCTCAGTACTGTATAGGAGGAGATACAACTGAAAATGGTTACAATTTAAATTGTCATCAAGTATTGTATTCTACATTTGCTTTACACAAAATAAAAATTTTTCCCTTTTTTTATTTAATTTTTTTTTGTTCATGCGGTTTTTGTCAGACATTTATACACACATTTTCATATTTTACATGGCTTTTCCCAAATACAAAATGTTGTTGTGAATAACCATGAGAATTGCAATTTGCCATAGAAAATTATAAAACATTAAAATCATATAAATTTTATTCATAGACAGACAGACAGACAGCCATACACAACGACAAATGATACAAATCGAGGGAAAAAAGAAACGTGACCACAAAAAAAAAAATTTTTTTTTTAATCATAATTCTAGACCAGTAGGGCTGTAGTTAATGGTTAAAAGCAAAGCAAAGCAAAATAAAAAGAGGAAATGATCTCCATTAGAACTTAGCTGAGAAACTAAATTATCAAAAGTTTCCCAAATTAGCAATGGGGGTCAAAAACGTTATTAAAAATTCTTTTAAAGAAAAATTGAAAGCAAAAAAAAAATCGTTAATCATATCAGTAAAGTTGCTGAAAGCAAAACGTTAATAAAGCCTCTATGAAATGTTTACATAGTTTAGGTTGTATTTCATTTAGCGGCATAACGGTTTGACGTTTGAATGCGTCAAACTGTGTCAGATCACTAAGCTTTAGGAAACGATATGTGACAAGGTGGGCTATGGTATACTTATTATACTTTCTTATTAGGCAGCCTCACCACTACCAACTTTTCAAGGCGAAGTTCATGGCTAATTTGAAAGCCGTGCAACATGTGTTGGTTGACAGGATTTCTCTTGACAATTTCTTCATTTTTTCAAACAGCGAGGCTGTTATTAAGTGCGTTACGAACGTAGTTTCAACGTTTGTGCATAAATGTTGAGGTTTTCTTAGAGAAATTTTGGTTCGTTTAAAAGTAACTCTTATACGGGCTGATAGACATAGAGATAGATACGGAGCTCGTAATATACGATGTGTTACAGGATATACATAGGTATACCGATTGGCTTAGTTCAATGCCTATGTGTGTCACGCAACATATCGAAGATTTCCTGCTCCGTATCGACCTCTGGCCAGCTCAGAAGAAATGCAATTTCTTTATGTCCACTCAGGGAGGCCTATTCACGTTGGCACGTGCAATATTGCTAGACTTTACTGGAAGTCGCCGTGGTCTAGTAGGTAGTGTGTTTATTATTAGACGAAAAGCCAGGGTTCGAGCTCCAGGCCAGACATCAAAATAAATACAAAAAAAGTATTTCTTCGGCGACTTCCTCTCAGCAGATTTCTGGCAAAAACTCTGAGAATAAATAAAAATTGCCATGGAAAGTTTCTTAAAAATCTGTCGTTCGGAATCGACTGTAGGTCCCACCATTCATGTATAAAATTAACGCACACAACATAAGTGGTGTGAGAAACTAGGCCGTAATCCTGACTAAATGGTTGTAATGACCAATTATGTATGTTACTGGACACGTAGTCGCATATTCACCCATCGCACGACTGCGGTTCTCTCGGGCCACTATAGTTTTGGAAGACAAACAGAAAGACTTAGCATTCAGGCAAATGACTTCTGCAGGAGCTACTGGTCTAAGGAAGAAACTGTCTTTCACCTCATGTGTCAATGTTGCTTCTATTCCTCTAGATTCAATACTGTCAACATGACAAAGAAATGTGCATTCGGAAGACAATAGTGCTGCTATACCACGAAGGTTTGCAGAAGACGTCGTGATGTCTATTCGCTGTCTCTCTCAATATGTTGTCATTTGTTCTTCGACTATGAAAGAGATAAAACTATGACTATGAAATTTCATCTGAGGATTTTGGCTTAGATGAGATTAGATAAAGTGGCAGGGCTACCACTTAACCCAACATATACAGCAATCCCTCGATTTACGTCGCAATTGGTTCCAAAAAAAGGCGACGTAAATCGAATTTCATATTGCTCATACTACAAAGTAGCATGTTTTTAACAAGGAACTTAAAAAATTTACAGTAATCCCTCGATTTACGTCGCAGTTGGTTCCAAAAAAAAGGCGACGTAAATCGAATGACGACGCAAATTGAAATTAGAGGGATCAAAAAATTGGACAACGTAAATCGAAACAACGTTAATCGAGTCGACGTAAATCGAAGGATTACTGTATAGAGGATCAAGGGAAAGCCAATTGAGTAAAGCAAACAATGCCTTGGCTGGATGGAACAGAATGTACTGACAATCAGGACAGCTGACTGGCTACATACTCTACCACTAGGCACTGTTTGTACACCATCCATCAAGTATACATACATAATAGGTCATTACAACCCTTCAGTCAGGATTACGACCTAGCTTTTCCCACCCCTTATGGGCCTACAGTTTAAAATCGATTCCGCACTTTTCATAGCAATTTTACTTATTCTCAGAAATCTGCCGAAAGGAATATGACGAAAAATTTTTTTTCTCATATTTTTTTTTGTTGGAGATGTCTGACCTTTGTTTGAACCGAGGTCTCATGTCTAATAAGCGTAGTCTACCCACTAAACCATGTTGACTAGTCACCCTTTCTTTGACTTACCAATTCCTAATGGGTTTTAACTTTCCTTATCCAAGTAGTTAAAATAGTAGAACATCCAGGGATCATCCAGCATTATTGAGAGCACTAAAAGAACGACAATAGAGCCTTACACCTGCAAAATGACTATAGGCACGATCTGAGGTCTTACACAAACCATCACATACAGGCTCTACCGGCCTTTAGTGTGAAGCTGCTGCACGAATTGAAGCCGAACAACCTACCGCAACGCAGAATTTTTGGTGAGTGCGCTCTTGGAAAGTTAGCCGAAGATCCACTTCTTTATCGAAAAATTGTGTTCAACGACTGAGCTGGAGTGAAGATCAGCCAAAAGCATTGCAAAAGCTACCAATGCATCCAGAAAAAGTCACAGTTTGGTGCGGTTTATGGGCTGATGGCATCATTTTAACGTACTTCTTCAAAGATGCTGCGAATCGTAACGTTACTGTGAATGGTGAGCGCTACCGTGAGATGATATCCAACTTTCTTTTTGCCCAAAATGCAAGAGCTTGACTTGAATGATATGTGGTTTCAACAAGACGGTGCCACATGCCACACAGCATGCGTAACAATGGACTTATTGAGAGGCGAGTTCGGTGAACATTTTAATTCACGTTCGTGACCGGTCAATTGGCCGCCTACACCGTGCGATTTAACGCCTTTAGACTATTTTTTGTGGGACTATGTTAAGGCTCATGTCTATACAGACAAGCCCGCTTCAATTGACGCATTGGAAGACAACATTGAAGCATTCATTCGTGAGATACCGGCCGAAATGTTGGAAAGAGTATGCCAAAATTGAACTAAGCGGATGGACCATTTGAGGCGCAGTCGCGGTCCACAGTTGCATGAAATAATCTTCAAACATTAAATTATATGAACCGTACTATCATTTCAAATAAAGATTTCATGCATTTTTCTGAATTTATTGTGTTTTTTTTTTTTTGAAAAATTTTCCCAAAACTCTTAAAAAATCACCCATTTATTTAACAATCATTAAATTTAAACAACATTTTTCTTCTCTTTTTAGGAATAGTATTGGAAAAGTGGTCTTAAAATTTCGGTAAGAATTTATTAACTTTAGCCTTCTAAATAGTTTAAACTTATCGTAGCTAAACAACAACAATTTCTTTTAGTAAAAAACTGTATCAAAATTTTGTTTAAGCCGAGCCTGTTAGTTGTTATATTGCCTCTAGGCAAGCAAGTATTGGCCGGACTAACAAATCTTATTTTTAACTTGGCCTACATCAACTACATACATTTCATATGTTTTTTTTTCATTATGTTAATGCGCACCTTAAATATTAATCATTTCCTATTAATCTTCATTAAATCTCAACCGCGATTATTGTCAAGATTAGAATCTAAAAAAATCTAAAATTAACATGACGAGAAGATATGCAAAAAAGTTTCACTTTTTATTTCTTCTCTTTAACGATTTCTTCTTTTTCTCGCATTTTTAACATCTTTTTCTTTTTCGTAAGCCATAAACTTTGTTTGGTTTTAATCAGTCACTCATTAAGTCAATATTGTTTTGGAAACTCATAAAAAATCATGTCATGAGTCAAATACCACTTGCCAACGTGTTGTACTGTCATCATTCATTATTTATGGTCAGCTGGAGAGCTCTGAAACTCTATGAAAACGCCTGGATGTGTGTTCTTTATTCTCATGCAAGAGACTTGATGCTTTCAACATTAGAAAAAGGCAAAAGAAATAAAAAGGAAAGAATTTTTTGGACCAAAAAGTTGTTGGGCAGTAGTTTTAGTATCAAAAGCATATGTGTTGTAGTGGAACAGTCAGTCAGTTGAATGGCAATTTCCCTTGCATAGCTTGTTTCATCGATTTCACCACATCATGAGACACTATCCATCATTAGGTAACATGGGTCGCCTTACAATGTAATGGGATTCCAATTGAATTCATTAATCACCATAGGATCTAATATCAAAACTCAACAATCCGACAGTGGCTGGGCTATTATCGATTATGTCGACCATGATTATGATTAAAATTATAAACAAAAATACAACAACAAATACCAGCAGAAAAAAATTTTCAACAAGTTAACAAAAATACAACAACAAACACTAAAAAGTCCGCCAAATACATTTTTTTTGTAAATGCTTTAAAAAAAACTACTGAATATTTTCTCAAATTCCTTTTTTTAATTTGAAAGTACAATCCTTCCGGTTAATAATGGAAAATAATTTCATTCAAATGGCTGCCTCGGCTGGCCATGCAGTAGCCTACACGATCGATACAATTTTTAAGCACATTATCAGCTGTTCAGCTGTATTTCACCAATGGCTTCACGAATATTGTCCTTTAAAGCGTCAGTTGTCTCTGGCTTGTCTGCGTAACACTTTTCTTTGACGGCACCCCACAAATAATAGTCCAACGGTGTCAAATCGCAGCTCCGAGATGGCCAAACGACATCAGCTCTGCGGCTGATAATGCGATCTTCAAAAACAGGGCGCGAAACATCGAGTGTAGCTTCGGCTGTATGGCACGTAGCGCCGTCCTGTTGAAACCAAATGTTGCCAATATCCTCCTCTTCAATTATTGTGAACAAAAATTCGTTCAACATTGCCCGATAACGATCGCCATTGATTGTAACGGCCACTCCTTGCTCATTTTAAGAAAAAAATGTAAACAAAATACACAAACAACAATAAATGAAAGAAGAATGTTTACATTTATAAAGATTTCGAGAAGGCGAAGCCACGAACATTCGCCTTCAAGAACATTCACCAGACTGTTTACTCTGCCATATAAAGGGCAAGGCAAAGCAAGCGAGTGAGTCAGTGAAGTTCAGTTAGTCTTGTGTGAAGACACGATGCGTTTGAAGATCGTTACAAAGGTCTGTCGAACAATTGTCTAGTAATTGTTATTGCTTATGCAAAGTTTGTAAACGGAGGAATAACAAATAAAAGCAATTGTTGTTGTCTACATCAAGTTGTGAACAGTGGCACACAGAATTGTGCGAACAATAAAAAGAATTTTAATTAAAATTAAATACAAATTAATTTTTAATTTATTTGCAATCTATGAGCTTACATTTTAAACGTTTTTTAAAGTTAAAAACGTAACAATATTTTGTGTTGTAGGGTACCTTAAAGTCAGTTAAAACGGATTAAAACTCTTCCATTATTTCTGATTTTTTTGTTGTTAATTCTTCTGCGGTTTATTTCTTTCCTCTTTCACTACTTTTTTTTGATTTTCTTCTGGTTTCGTGAAGTTCTATTGATTTTTGGCTGAACATGATTTTTAATGGTTTAAACAAGAAAAAACCCAAATAATTTATAGACGCCAAAAAAAAAAACAAACAGAAACGAAAACTAAAAACCCGAGAAGTTATTTATAATCAGCTTTGGCAAATTATATGGTTTTTGGCGAAAGAAAAAAAAAAGTTTTCTTCTTTTAAAAACATCAACAAAATTGTTGTTTGCGCATGCGTAAACTGGGTCAGAATGAAAACGGACGGAAGAATTTATTAAAAAGATTTTTTTTCTATTTTTTTCCTCTTTTCTAAGCAAGTAAAAGTTATGTTTCTAACCTCAAAGAGTTTCTAAATTCTTTAAACATCAAAAATAAACAAAAAAAGAGGTGTGAGTAGTTTTATTTGATTTGCCAATAAATTTCAGAAAAAAATCTTTGTTTTTGGGCCATAAATTTATGGTCTCTTGACTAGGCAAATGTTGTTTGTTTTTAGAAACTTTAATGATATCTTTAAATAAGTATTTAAAACTAAAATTAGCTGCTAATTTATTTGTCTTTAATTAAAATTAATTGTTCGTCTCTACTCAATGATCAATTCTGTTCGATAAGTTGTTAACGAAAAATTTTAAAATGGCTCATTAAGGTCAAATAGTCAATAAAAGAAAATAAAAAAAAGAATTTCTAAATAAATATGTCAAGTGATAAAGAGATTTGTTTTCTTAATTATAGCTAATCTTCAACAGATAAGTTTGGCTTTTAAAAAATGGCAAGGACAGGGCACTACTCTATAAACAGAAAGACAGTTTCTTCTATTTCCTTAGCGCCACAGTCCTTATAGAATTCATTCGATGAAATAACAAGACTATCGACATCAGAGATAAGCAATGAGTATTCAAAGAGATGGGTAGAGTTGAATTATACTCATAATTCCTTATACGTATACTCATTCATACTTATTTTAATATCATTGAACCTCTACTCTACTCTGATATACTCATTATATTCATACTTAACAACACGTATGTATGTATGATTTCGACTCTCCATAACACAACATATATGTACACGAATCATAAAATAAATATGATTCGATTACATACATACATACATAATTGGTCATTACAACCCTTATGAGTAGCGAAAAAACGATTTATTGCTGATCTCTGATCGGCATGCTTTCCAATAGGACAGTGGCCTGTGAGAATCGAAATTGTTCGATGAATGCAGTGGTGGGACCTACAGTTTAAAGTCGACTCTGAACGACAGATTTTTGAGAAACTTTTTCATGGCAATTTTCTTTACTCTCAGAGTTGAGAGGAAGTTGCCGAAGAAATACTTTTTGTATTTTATTTTGATGTCTGGCCTGGGGCTCGAACCCTGGCTTTATGTCTAATAAGCCAACACACTATCTACTAGACTACGGCGATGATGTGAGTCACTCTAACAAATTTGCTCGTACCTTCCACATGTGTTTAACATGAAAAATTGATGAAATTGATGTCGTGTCATGTCTAATGTCAAATGAGCTGCTGCCGGTTACAGTAAATGCAACTACAAATGCAAGCGTAATACAGGCACTCAAACAGAGAAGTATGCTTAGACTAAGGCAATCAGAATACCCATGCCCTTTAAAATAACGGAGAGTATGAGCTCCGCAGCTAAGATAGTCGCCATAGTCTAGTAGGTAGCGTATTGAATCGGTTTAAACCCCAGATCAGACATCTACAACAGAACGAAATATGAAGACAATTTTTCTTCGACGACTCTCTATCAGCAGATTTCTGGCAAAAACCCTGAGTAGAAATAAAATTGCCATGAAATGTGTTCTCAAAAATACGTCGTTCGGAGTCGACTTTAAACTGTAGGTCCCGCCACTCATGTATAAAAATTATCTCACACAACGTAAGTAATGTGAGAAGCTAGATTTTAATCCTAACTGAAGGGTTGTCATGACCAATTGCGTATGTATGAATCACTCTAGCAAAATTGCACGTACCTTCTTAATGCCAATGAAGTTGAGTGTCATTGTAAAAAGAGCAAAGAATTGTTAGCCTGTGCCCTATAAAATAACGGAGAGTGTGAGTTTCATACTAACCCTGGTCTATTTATCAACAATAGAATTTTCGATTACCTCCACAGGTATAGGTCTTGGAACCCATATAAGGGTTACCTTTTAAATAATCAGAATCTTTCTTAGGGGACGGACTTAGAAGAGTCATTCATGTGTGATTTATTCACACCAAAGTATCCAATCGCAGTCAGAGTAAATCATGAGACTTTTTGCGAAAGTCTTGCCACTCAACAAGCATTACTGTGCCTACAATTCTGATTTTCACCTGAAAAACATTGCAGAGATTCAGTAGCTTTTGCGTTTAATATCAAATCCTTGGTATATACCACAGCCCAATGTGTTCAGCATTTAGAGGACAACCACAAGGGTCTTACTAGAAATCTACAGACCAGAAGTTCTTGGTTTAAATTCTAAAATCAAGTGATTGATCCTGAATATTAGGGAGAACAATGTAATCGTGCTTGTTGAGTTGATATATTCCCAGAGTTGCAATTGCAATAGGGGTGCCTATACTCTTTCGTTATGTTCCCTGCGGCCAAAATATTCTCGAAATGCAGACCAGAGGCAATGATATATACACAGCTTAAGGTGGTTAATGCCTTAACGTCTCTAACATACAGAAGACTTCAGTGAATGCAGTCTCCCTTAGCGGTTTAAATAAGCCAAATGCTTACTTTATTGCCACTACAACCTTTAAGTTAGAGTAACGATTTAGCATATAAATATACCCAACAAGCCTTTGGAATTTAAACAGTGAAAATCTGATTTGTATTGTTATGTTTTTACCTTTTAAAAACGTTTAGAATATGAGCTCGTAGATGGCAAATGAAATAAAAATGAATTTGTATTCAGTTTTAATTAAAATTCTTTATTATTCGCACAATTCAGTGTGCCACTGTTCACAACATGATGTAAACAGCAAAAATTGCTTTTCTTTGTTATTCCGCTGTTTACAGCCTTAGCATAAACAACAACAATTACTAGGCAATTGCTCGACTGATATTTGTATTCTAACCATGATTATTCTCTTTAAACGCACCGCGTCGTCACGCAAGACTGACTGAACTTTTACTAACTCACGCGCCTGCTTTGCTTTGCCTTTTATATGACAGAGTAAACAGTCCGGTGAATGTTCTTGAAGGCGAATATTCGTGGCTTAGATTTCTCAAGATCTCTATAAATGTAAACATCGTTGTTTCATTATGGCTGTTTGTTTGCTCATAATTGATAATACGATCGTCGATTCCGTCAACGACAGGTGGGCGGCCTCGGACACGGGTAGAACGGCTCGTAAAATCTGGCTAAGGCTGGATGAGGGGCGCACAATGAGTCTACTTAAACTCCTAAGAGGCGCGCTCAGTGTAGTTGTCGGTGTCATTATGAGGCATTGCATTATGGGTACGCATGCGAGACGCATTGGTTTTGGACACCTTGCTAACGACTTCTGCAGAAGCCGCAAAGATGAGGAGGAATAGGAGACTGTCCCTCATCTGCTGTGTACATGCCCGGCTCTTTGCCAAAGGAGAAGGAAGTACTTAGATACTTACTACATGGACAATCTGGAACTGTAAAGGATTGAAATTGGCAGTCTGAATCGCTTCATTAGGAGCTCCGGGTTGTTTCGAGACTAGGGGATAACGGATAACTGTAGCACAATGGGCCCTAAGTGAGTCCATCAAAAAATTTTTCTTGAATGGGCAGCCATCTATACCTACCTACCATGGCTGTTTGTGTATTTTGTTTACATTTATTCATGTAGTGTTTGCTGTTGTATTTTTGTTTACTTGTTTACCAGTTTTTTTATTTATATATTAAGCTGTACTATAATTTGTAAACAGGTTTGTTTACTGCATTGTTTTATTTCTGTAGCTTTTGTTTATAATTTTAATGTTAAACGATGTACAAGCAAAACACCAGCGTCTAGATTTTTCCTTTTCGTAATGGTATTATATTCACAGGATCTGGGTTGTCATAACTTGTCTAACCCTACGTGAAGGAGAGGGGGCAAGTACTTGAACCCATGAACTCCTGTGTTGAATTTTTCAAACTGAGTTAGGAAGCCTTAACTTGATATTTAGTTTGTTAGCATTTCCAAATGAACTTTTTCAGTCCCTGATATTAATGGAGACATGGACTGCTTTAACGGCATAACTGTAACAGCAAAGAGCTTCAACTTGAGAGCCTTCAACTAACCTTTTACTCTACCTTCTATGAATTGCACTGGAAAATTCTTTAATTTTTGTTTTCATTTCTAAGAAATTTGTTTTTCTCGTTCTTTTCCCTTTTCAAACATAAATTTTCTTATTAATCTTAAGCTCACATGTATTCGACACACACACACACACACTTTCGTTTTGTAGAATTTGCTTTGAAGCAGAATAAAACCTTTTCATTCATAGCTCTCTGATGACTAAGTCATAAATTTTCAATATCGAAATGATTTAAAGTTTACCAAACTCAATTCAAGTACAAGAAGTATCAACATTGCCACATAACAACAAGGATTCATTAGAAAACAGAGGAGTTTTCTGTCTAAACATACCTGAGAGTATAAATTTGCACATTTTGAAACAATTTTTACACAGTTTGACACTGAAGGCAATCGATCACAACGAATCAATAAATTTTTGACACATAAAATGATGATGATTTTGCTTTTGCTTTTAAACGCATGAGAACTCTGCTGTTCTGTATACGTACAGCCATAGTATGTATGCATGTGTGCATTGTCAAGGGAATTATTGTAGCATAAGCGTAGGAGCAATGTGGTGATGGTGGTGGTGGTGCTTAGTAAAAGAAATCTAAAGGAAACGGAAACCACAGCAACGTTTCCATTACGTTGTGTATAATGAAATAAAAGTTCACATATAAACGCATATTACTACACATACATACATACACATACATTCGCATATGAGTACGTATGTACATTCGTACCTAAAATAAGCTGTCATATGGGAAGAGAACATAAGGAAGAGTATAATTGTGTGCATGTGGGTGTGTATGGATGAGTATTTAAAACACATTTCTTATGATTAGTTTGTTTGTCAAGTGTATGTGTGGTATTCTGGTAAAGGAGTGTATGTGTTCATATCCTTCATTCCCACACAGTATTAAGTTCGAGTGCCTGTATTACGTTTGCATTTGTAGTTGCATTTACTGTAACCGGCAGCAGCTCATTTGACATTAGACATGACACGACATCAATTTCATCAATTTTCCTGTTAAACACACCAGCAACAAAAATACAAAAAGAGAGAGAGAGAGAGAGAGTGTGAGTGAAAGAGAAGAAGTAAAACTAATGATGGAAAATTTTTAAAAGCAACAACCATTCAGCAAAAAAAGAAAATTTTTCTTTAACAAGATGAGCAATGATGAGTATGAAAAGTATGTTCAACTGACTTTAATGCATGTTACTCTTGTCTTTCCTTCACACTTATACTGTTATTCTGTTATTTCTCACACACAAACACACACACATTCGCATACATGCTTGCATTGATAAAATGAGAAAATTGACAATGATATACCGTTTGGTTAAGGGATAATTTTCTTCTTCTTTTTTTATTAAACAACGTTATAAAGATAAGAAACGAATCGACAAGAAAATGGAAAAAATAAAGAAAAAATACTTGAATGCTTTATTGAAAGTTCGTCTTGGAGTTTTTCCTGGGTTAAGCCAAGTTAAGCAACAAGAAAATGAAACAAAATGATGCTGCTATAAGTGAAATGCGTATAAAAATATTTTAAAGTTCAAACAGTATTATAAAATAATAAGGGAAGGTACCCTACATGGGAGGTAATACATTCTATGGAATTCCCTTTTAATTCCTTTACTATTTTTATTTGAATTGAAGATCCGGGGAGCGTTAAAATAATGACTTTTTTCTATAATGCATACGTACACTGCATAAATAATTGGTCATTACTGCCCTTCCCTCAGGATTACGACCAAGCTTCTCATACCACTTACGTTGTGTGCGTTAAATTATACATGAGTAGTGGGGCTAGAAGTCGCCGTACTCTAGAAGGTAGTGTGCTGGCTTATTAGATGTAAAAGCCAGGGTTCGAGCCCCAGGCCAGACATCAAAACAAAATACAAAAAGAATTTCTTCGGCGATTTCCTCTCAGCAGATTTCTGGCAAAAACTCTGAGAGTAAATAAAATTGCCATGAAAAGTTTCTCAAAAATCTGTCGTTCGGAGTCGACTTTAAACTGTAGGTCGCGCCACTCATGTATAAAATTAACACACACAACATAAGTCTTGTGAGAAACTAGGACGTTGTACAATGGCTCAATTCGACCTCCGGGTACTGCACTTGTCTTAATTGACAAGTACACGTCCTCTAACCTAACCTAACCTAGTGGGTCCTACCGTCTAAAATCGACTCCGAACAACAGATGTTTTCAGAAACTTTTCATGGCAATTTGTATTTCCTCACAGAGTTTTTGTCAGAAATCTGTTGAGAGGCAGTCAGCGAAGAAATATTTTGTTTTGTATGCATGAGCTGGGGCCTCACGTCTAATATGCCAACACACTACCTATTAGACTAAGGCGGGTACTCTATGTTACCCCATCTTTTTAGTCACCATTATTAGCTTCAATTAGAGATTGTTAGCCCCATTGCGATAGAAGTACTCTTCCTTGGTTCGCGACCCAAGACTTTGCACTCAGAATACACACAATACTGCGTACAAGAATGTTGGAGGAAGCTGCAGTAAAGAATCGTTGGCATATCTACTATGTGAGCACCCAGTGTTGAATAGAAAAAGCCCCATATTTCTAGGGCTCACCATGCTTTCATGCATTTAGAAGCATCGCTACTATCAAACTGGAGCAATAATTGGCTTTGTAAGCACATCGTGTTAGCTATAAAGGTTTCAACCAAAGCTCTGGTAACAGGCAATAGTTGATATCAAGAAGATGTGTAACGTACACTCCCGACTAAGTGTCATAACACCAACAGTTAGTCAGTAGGGTGAATTATCTTATATTTCACCTGGTGAATATTGTTTGGTTCATATGATGAAACCCGACTAAACCCTTTAGTGCTGACTAATCATTTCCCACAGTCTGTGAGTCTACCATCAGCGGTTTCTGTACTCTTTATAGAACTATCAGTCGCAATCACTATGTAATCCAGTCGTCTCTGGAAGGTGAATAAACAAGGCACGTCTATTCGAGAATTATAATACGTAGTATTGAAGAATTGGACACCATGGCATTTCATCTTCCGTGTTTTCTCTAAGTTGCTCGTATCTAAATTGATTGGACGTGAGTAAAGCTTTGCTTAAATTTCTGTTGTGTTTCGATACAGTGCTCTTCAATTAACATTTTTCCAATACAATTTTAGCGCATCCTGTAGCGAATTTGGATGCGAATAGAAAACGCAATACATTTATATAGAGACCGTTGTTTCTAGGCAAAAATAGTTGGCAACCCTAACATTCTAGAATATGCATATCACCAGCTTTCTACTATACTTAATTGCCCATTAACAACCCGATGAATGGATTTCGGATGGGATGCAATGCATGCAAACAAGATAAAGTTTATGGCTGTGGTTAATGTGACGATTTACAGAACGATCTTTGTCTCCACGTAGCCCCGCCGTGGTCCCTCGTGGATGGCATAGTAACACCCGCTAGGTGTTAACTAAAGCGTGCAGTGAAGTTCAATTCCATGGACTTTAACCCTTTGACGGACACCAAAATTTTAGGAGGCCTTTCCGTGGGACACTTGCTGTATCTCCGTTATTTGGCAAGGTACGAAAATTCACAATTTATGACGTGTATACACGTCATGTCCCCCAAGAAACCCTTGTTATAACGTCTATAGACGTCAGTGTCCGTCATAGGGTTAAATTTGTCCATTAACTTGTAAAAAAATATCCAATGAAAACCAAAACACAAGCCCCTAAAAAGATTTCTACAATTATGCACAGGGTGGCGTATTGTAGCCATTAGGAAACCCAGGACTTTATCAGTATAAAGGTCAATGCATAAGGAACGTAGAGCATAAGGAACGCAAGGCAGAGTTGGTTGCCCTGTTTGTAAGTTAAGATAGATCCGATCACTGCTGTATAAATCCTATGAGTCGTTTTAATCATGAAATTCAATTTTTCTTCCACTCTTTGTTATATGAGCGCAATGGATGTCTAAATTCCTATCGAGAATAAGTCCGAAGGAGTGCACTTCATCCTTGGTGTAAACGTCTGCCTTATAGAATCTCAATGGGCGAAACTCCACTAGCTTGCTACTTCTAGTAAAAACTACCACCTCCATTCACACACAGGATTCACATTTAAGCTGCGACAGATGCGTATTCCCTAACTTTTCGGAAATTCGGAAGAAAGCCACCTCATTACCTCGTTTTGCACAACTGCGTATGACAATGATACTCACAGCATCACTTTAAATAAATACCGTCTGTCATTCCAATGAACATTGTACTGGAATAGTGCCCCCAAATATGAGGATTTGCAAGTTCTAAATAAGTTTAAACCTAAGTACAGTACTAAGTAGTATGCGATAGACGAGTATGTATATTAAACACTCAACACTTAATGATTACTAAACTGGCTTTCGGCCTTAGGTGCCCTAACCACTGTATTTTAGACAGTTTTACAAATTAAAATATTTTCAACTCTTGTTGGCAATACAATTTTAAATTTCAATATAAAGTTTTTCTCACATGCCACGAAGTACTAGTTATGCTGAATAAAATTTTCTTAACCCCTGTTTTTCAGACAGTTTTACAAACTAAAACATTTTCAACTCTCGTTGGAAATTCAATTTTAAATTTCAATATTAAGTTTTTCTCACATGCCACGAAGTACTAGATATGCTGAAAAGAATTTTCTTAACCCCTGTTTTTCAGACAGTTTTACAAACTAAAATATTTTCAACTCTTGTTGGTAATTTAATTTTAAATTAAAATTTTAAGTTTTTCTCACATGCCACGAAGTACTAGTTATGCTGAAAAGAATTTTCTTAACCCCTGCTTTTCGGAGAGTTTTACAGACTAAAATATCTTCAATTCTTGTTGGCAATTCAAATTTTAATTTTCAATATTAAGTTTTTCTCACATGCCACGAATTACTATTTATATTCAATAGAATTTTCCTCTGTTACATGTATTCCGATAGACCAATAGTACCGCTCAAATTGAGTGTAGCATTAGCAAACTTTATTATTGATCATCATCATTTCATTTAAGGTTAAACATACAAAAATTTTCTCACACAACTTTTCAATGAAGAAGAGGTAAAATGAGCAGTCAACAGCAATAACCTCAACGGCAACTACCGCTACAACGACTACTTATGGCTGAAATATACAAACAAACAAACATATCATATAAGAAAAGAACGATGAGCTGGAGCAACAACAGTGGCAGCAGATGAAGCAAAAATTATGCAGCAAAGACGTTATAAAGTTGTATTAGAAAGATGACACGGTACATTCTGTTTTGATGTCTTAATACATGGTTATGCTGCTAGTGCTGCTGTTGGTGATGCTACCACTACTTGTGCTTTTTCTTAAAAATGATGACATTTTTCAAAATTTTTCTTTTTGTTTTGTTTTGGAGCCTTGGCTGCTGCTGTTGCTATTGCACCTTTAACACTGCTTGTGGGAGGAAAATTAATGGACTTTTCAAAATTTAAAATTTTTCCAATTTGTCAATGAGAGAGAGAGACTTTAAACAAAAGTTTTGTTGTTTTTTTTCTTTACTTTTTACTTTGCTTTTGTTGTTGTTGTTGCTTAACAAGTTTTCACAAGCATACATAGAGTTTTCTTTAGATTTTCTTAAGCATACAACAACCAACTAATGCTTTAGGGGAGGAGGCAATTTTCATGTATTGACATGTTAATATTGAAGCGCTTTTTCCCGTTTCTTTTATAATTTTTCTTAGTTTAGTTTTTCTTTCTAAAATTCAATTAATTTTTTATAAAAAAGAAAGAAAATAAAGAAGAAAACAAGATGAAGAAAATTTTAAATTGTTTGACGTCAACATGAATGATAAAGAATGACAAGCAAGCATATTATATGATAAGTGATGTAATAAAGGGTCCGCCAAATAACTTTTTTTTAAATTTCTTTTTTTATTTGAAAGTACAATCCTTCCGGTTAATAATGGAAAAAAATAATGGCCATGCAGTAGCCTATCGGTCCAATTCTTAAGCACATTATCGATTGTGTGCAGCTGTATTTCACCAATGGCTTCACGAATATTTTCCTTTAAAGCGTTAATTATCTCTGACTCGCAGGCGTAACACTTATCTTTGACGGCATCCCACAAATAATAGTCCAACGGTGTCAAATCGCAGCTCCGATGTGGCCAAACGACATCAGATCTGCGGCTGATAATGCGATCTTCAAAAACAGGGCGCAAAACATCGAGTGTAGCTTCGGCTGTGTGGCACGTAGCGCCGTCCTGTTGAAACCAAATGTTGCCAATATCCTCCTCTTCAATTTTTGTGAACAAAAATTCGTTCAACATGGCTCGATAACGATCGCCATTGACTGTTACGGCCACTCCATGCTGATTTTCGAAGAAAAATGGCCCAATTATGCCTCTGGACCAAAATCCGCACCAAACAGTGACTCGTTTTGGGTGCGTCGGCTTTTCAATGCATGCGTGCGGGTTTTCTGTGCCCCAAATGCGACAATTTTGCTTGTTTACATACCCGCCAAGATCAAAATGAGCTTCATCTGATAAGACGATTTTTTTTGCCAAAATCGGCATCTTCTGTAGGCTACTGCATGGCCAGCCGAGGCAGCCATTTTAATGAAATTATTTTCCATTATTAACCGGAAGGATTGTACTTTCAAATAAAAAAAGAAATTTGAAAAAATATTCAGTAGTTTTTTTTAAAGCATTTTCAAAAAAAAGTTATTTGGCGGACCCTTTATTATATCACATACATACATGTGTACACACATAACACTTTAAATTATTTTTCTTTTTTCTTTTTCCCTTTACCCCTTTCACTTCACTTGATCATGTTCTTTTGAATAAGATTTTCAATTTCCGTTTTCTGTTTTTCCATATGTTTTACAAACATTTCAAGCTGAAAATGAAAATGAAAATGTGAGAGAAAGATTCCACTCATTTCACACTTTCAATTGCACTTCCTGTTTTAAGTGGTCTTTATGCTTAAACACACACATACACACACACACATTCTCATATGCATGCATTTCTTTTACCGTTCTCTTACAGTAAAACATATGCCGTTAGAGTATTGCCTTGCCTTGCCTTGTCTTGCCTTGCCATGTCTGTGTATGAGTGTATGGATGAGTAATTGAATTTAAATGTTCCAGAGTATTGCAGAGTGAGTATAAATAATTGAGTGTACATATGTGCTCGTGATGTTTTTCAACTTCCTATTCAATATTTCTCTTCTACTTCATTGCCAGAGACTTCCCTCTCTTCCTCTCTCCTTCTCTCTTTCCCTTTATCTGGACTCTCTTTTATTTACAAAAACATTTAAAATGTCGACAAGTATTTCAATTTAATGATTTTTCTTTTCCATTTTTTTCTTTTGGCTTGAAATTAAAGAGTGTGATAAGGAGCAAGTGATTGTGTTGGCATTCCAAATGCAAATATTCGAAATTATTTAAATATTTCTAAATGGTTGAATTCGTTTTGAAGAGACCCTCACAGAATATGCTTGTAATTAAATAAGTGCCGAAAATAATTTCATGTATTTTTTTGCTATTCACACAAACACAAACAGAGTTTTTGATTAGAAAAGCAGCATACATATGTACATACATAATTGGTCATTACAACCCTTCAGTCAGGATTACGACCTAGTTTCTCACACCACTTAAGGTGTGTATGTTAATTTTATACATGAGTGGCGGGACCTACAGTTTAATGTCGACTCTGAACGACAGATTTTTTGAGAAACTTTTCATTGCAATTTGTACAATGGGCCAATTCGACCTCCAGGTACTGTACTTGTCTTAATTTAATTAATAATTAATTTATTTCTTCTTAGAGCTTTTGCCAGAAATCTGCTGAGAGGAAGTCGCCTAAGAAGTATTTTTTAATATTTCGCCTTGTTGGAGATGTCTGACACGGGGTTTGAACCGTGACGGCACGTCTAATAAGCCATCACACTATTTTATAGACTACGGAGACTCCTCAGATGTTCATTGCCTTGGTTATACCAATTCATGCTATTGTCTGTGTCTTATCCAATTCCAACTGAGGTGATTTCAAATTCCTACTGCCAAACAAAACTGTGGATCTATATTTTATACTGGGCCTGACAAAATGACATAAATCCAAAGCATAATACAGTCAACCCTCCTATAACGCGGTACTCTCAGAACGAGGTTTCCATATAACGCGGAGCTGAAATTGCGACAGCCCTCCTATAACGCGCTACCTTCAGAACGAGGTTTCCATATAACGCGGCGCCCTCCTATAACGCTGTACTCTTACAGCACGGTTTCCGTTCAACAACATCCCATAAGTTCGTTCCCCACAGCCTATGAATGACACTAGTAACTACATATTGTAAGAGGGTTTGATATCAGTTTTATTTTCGACGCAAGAGCACAGTCGAGATATATAAACAACATGTTTATATAAATATGCCAGCTTATCTCATAGCCGTCTACGACACCGGTTGCAATCATCTCAGAGCTCTTTCACAGTTCAAACGTTTTGTTGGTGACCAGGTTAGGTTAGGTTAGAGGACGTGTACCTGTCACCAGAGACAAGTACAGTACCCAGAGGTCGAATTGACCCATTGTACTTGTTGGTGAAAAAGTTTTTCCAACAATTTTTCTGCAACTGTTATCTGACAGTGAGAATGAAATTTGAAAAATTACGTAATTTTACAAAAGTCTTTCTCATTTTTGTTGGAAAACAATCTTTAAGTTCAGTTTTTGTTTAATTTTTTTTTTATCAATCCTTATATGAACTCTTTAATTCAATAAAAATAATTTATAATTTGTCTTGTCTTGGTCTCCATATAACGCGGTACGAATGATGTGATTTGTACTAATTCCGAGTTTCTTATAGCGCGGTTTCCATACAACACGGTAGACGGTTTCCATAGAACGCGCTACGAATTAGCCTGGTTTGTATGGTTAAATCCGTATTTCTTATAGCACGGTTTCCATACAACGCGGTACGCACTCACCGCGTTAAAGGAGGGTTGACTGTACTTGGGTTGCATGCTTGGCATCCTTAAAAAAAAATAATGAACCTTTAAAGTTGGTTTACTGTCCAATATTGGTTTCATGTTCAAGGCCTAGTTACTAAAAATAGGCCTGATGGCTACCTATCAATGAGCAACGAAATGAAACTAGTGCCTCAAAAATAGTCCAAAAGTTCATGGTAATAATTTTTTTTTTAGAAAACTTTATGTTTCAAAAATTTAGTTTCAATAATTGTTTTTTTGGTTTCTCTTTGTAAATGAAAGAAATTAAATTTAATAATTAATCTTCACTGGTTGGCCACATTTTCTACTTCTTTCTTGCTTTGCCACTCAATATCGTCAGTTGCATAAACTTATTTCATTACAACTTTTATACACACTCATTTAAATTCTTCAAACAAATTAAAAATGTACACAATAAAAGAGAAGAAAAAAAAATGAGAAAAACACAAGAAGAAGAAAAGAATTCCCCAATTGAAAACCGAAAATCACACTTTATGCCTACACAATCCACATGCCGCCTTGCTCGCCTACATACAAAACACACACAGCAAAATTGAAAGCAGCCACAACAAGAGCGGCAGCAGCAGCAGCAGCAGCAATTTTAAATGCATAAACCATAGAATGAATGGATACTTTATGGTCGAAATGAAAAAGTAAAAGTTTTTCGTTGGTTTTCATTTCAATTTACAAAAAAAAAAAAATTATTTTTTTTGTTCATAAAGAACTTTAACTTAAGCAAAGAAACGAAATAAAAAATTAATTTTTATTTTTTAAAATTTTTTTTATTTTTTTCTCCGAAAAAAAGAAAGAAAGAATTTCACTGTCATTATAATGTGGTTGGACGGTCAGTTAAAGTTGGAGGCGTTTTGTGTTAATGCTGGCAGCGTTGTGTGTAGTCATTGCTGCTTTATTTTTATAAACAAATACACGATATTTGTTGGAGTGTTCGTTTGTTTGTTTGTTTTTAACATTCTCAAGAGTGGTAGTTGTTGTTTTTATTTTTATTTCTTTCTTCTTTCTTTCATTCTTTCTTTAAATTACTTTTTAACTGAATTCGAAACAAAACAAAGTCAAACGGCTACACATTGAAACGAAAGCAAAGAAAACAAAACAAAAAAAAAGAAACTGAGATGGTGTTGACCTGATTTGCATACCCTGGTTTCAACCTAAATTATGTACAACTGCACATATACAACTGCACATACACTTAGGCAAACAAATAAACAAACCATAGGTCTCCCCCCCTACTCAGTCTTAATGACAGTTCAACATACCAACAATGTTAACTGTATTGTAGTCTTGTGTTTTCATATTTAAATTAAATGCAAGAAAAAAGAAAGAAAAAAAGCTTGGAAGCAGCGGTAGAAATAGAAAAGTCAGGTATTTAATGGTCTTTTGGAGGCTAAACTTAGTCGAAAGCAGTAACAGACACTGGCAACAGACAACAGCGACTTTAAACAGAAATTAAGTGTAACACAGACCGAGGATTTATTTTATTTTTTTTATTTTATTTTCATTGTTTAAAGTAAACAACTTTGCTTTAAGTCAACTTGATTTGAAAGAAAGAAAGAAAATCTCTTCAGAAAACCAAATCACAGACAGAAGGATGGTGGATTTCCTACAGCCAAGTTAAGAATCCTTAGACAACATGATTAAAAGACCAGACAACACATTAGTGGAGTCATTAAGAAGTAATCTTAAGACAAAAAGATTTTCAGAATTTAAAATAAGCCGAGGGAAAGAGCTTTAAAATTTGGCAATATTACTGCCAAAAGCCTCAAACTTTACCAAGTCATTTAAGCTCGTTAAGGGTAAGGATTATTGATTTGACTATCAGGTTTAGGTTTTTTTTTTACGCCGAGGAGGGGTAAATGTACCTAACCGCACCATAGAGGAAGTCGTCACATGCTCCGTGTGTGGGGCCCTCGCCCACTAAATCCCTCATCGTCTCCTGTGGACTTGTTTGTGCCCACTCCGGAACTACGGTGGTATTACTTCGGAGTGGATTCCTTTTGGCCCTTTGGCCTCTTCATGTTTATATCCGCGAACCGAATCGAAAGTTGAGGAGACATCTAAGCGTGTCCACTATTCCTTTCGTTTAAATCATCGTTTCGGTTTCGCCCGGCACGTGTGACAGTATAACCTATGCCGACATGCTTACTTGTTCTGCAGCCTCAAGATCTCTCTTTTTCCGTCTCAGAATGCGCTCTGCGTAATTCACCACCGAGGTCCAATTTCCACTACAGTTTTAGGTTTAAGAAATTGTCAAGCAACAACAGCTTGTTGCAGTTACCAGACCTAAGGTTGGTACATACAAACATACATACATAATTGGTCATGACACCCCTATTAGTCAGGATTACAACCTGGCTTCTTGCAACACTTATGTTGTGTGCGTTAATTTTTAAACATGAGTGGCGGCATTTACAGTTGAAAGTCGACTATGAACGACAATTTTTTGAGTAACTTTACATGGCAATTTTATCTTTCATTCTCACACTTTTTGCCAGAAATCGACTGCTGAGAGGCTTGTAACGACACGTTTCCGCTTGGTGCTGGGGTAGTTCAGCGGCGTCCAGTGTTTACATAAAAAAGCACTCCTTTGGAAATGCTATGCTATTTATTATCAATCAGTAAAATAACTTACGTACTAAACTATATAAAGAGAAAAATTAAGTTAAATATTATTTAATAAGCCCTAGGCTGGCCAAACAACGGTTCGTCAAGTCACAGTGCCGAAGGTGTCAAGGGGGGTTGAGTCAGAACAACGGTCAAACGGCATGCGCCCTGGATGACTGTGGTTTCTAATGGCCCTTGCTATTACCCCGGCACGGTCAGTCAAGTCAACCAAAGGAGGATGTCAGAGCAACAATCAAACGGCCTTCGCACAGAACGATTGTGGTTCTGAGGTCCCCGGGGTCCGTCCAGTCACAGTCAAGTCAACCAAAGGAGGATGTCAGAGCAACAATCAAACGGCCTACGCTCAGGATGATTGGGGCTCCAAGATCTCCCTTTGTTCGTCCAGTCAGTCAAATTACCCGGAGGAGAAGGTTTGAACGACAATCAAACGGCCTACGCACAGGATGATTGCAGTTCTGAGGTCTCCGGTGTCCGTCCAGTCACAGTTGCCGATGTTTTGCTGGCTGTAATATACATCAGCAAAAATATGAAAGAAAATGAAAAATACATGAAATTATAAATATCATCCAGTGATATAGTGTGGGCAAAAACAAGATCCCCGCCTTTTGTCATCACAGGTTGCCGACGAAAAAATATTTTTTCATATTTCGTTTGTTTGGAGATATCTGACCTCTTTGAGATGTCTGACTAAGGTTGGTAACCGATCTTTAAACCGGGCCACTGTAGGCTCAATGTACACTTGTTGAGAATGGGCATCATATCGTAACGAACATGTAGATTCTGTAATGAAGAGTATGAAACATACTTGGAACCTGTAAGGCATTATTTTATTCCAAAAGAAAACAAAACTGTAGCCTCATATCGTAAGGAACATGTAGTTTCTGTTATGGTGCCTACGAAACATACTTGAAACCTGTAAGGCATTAATGTATTCGAAAAGAAAACAACTGATTGCATATAAGCTACTGAGCAGAGATTTGTACTTCTTAACTCCAAGCAGCATTCTTAAGTTTGTCAAGGCAATAGGATTAAAACAGACATTATAGTGATACCCTGTATAGATCGAAGGCAGTGCTATGGCACTTCTTCTTGAGAATAATATAACAAAAGAATACCGCAAGATGCTTAAGTTCACTAACAATGCCTAAACGAAATTCAAGTCTTCATTAAGCGTGAGTAAGGATCATCACAGAAACTCTCTAAAATAATTGAGAAATCACTTGTATGGCTATACTCGGCAAACCTTACACCTGTAGGTCATACCATTCTTCTATTCGTCTTAGAACAATCATGGAAGCAGGGAATATCATCGAAGACGATGCCCACCACCGCATTTCTATGTACAATTTTCCATTACTCAGATGCAGAAAGCTAAGCTAAATTCGGGCGATTACAGGGGTTATCTTGGCCACTATAATTGATGACTTATTCTCATACATTTGCGACTGAATAAATGTCAAATACTTTGACATCACCTCATACCCTCAATAGTGGACCCAGAGCCTGTAAGGGAGGTACAAAATGCCCTACATCAAACTAATGTCACGACGGCCAGAGACGAGCTCAGCCACAACAGGGTCATTAATAGACATGTACCACCTATATCCGATACTGAAAGGCAGCTACCAAGGGTTACGAGAACCATTCTGGCCCAGCTTAGATCAGAATGGTCGAACTTCCTCAATAGCTACAGGGCAAGGATTATTCCGGTAACACAGGATAGCTGCCCCTTATGCAACCGGGCACCACACGACACGGCGCACATCTTTAGCTGCCCAGCTAAACTGACAGCCCTGCGACCGATAGATCTATGGCTGAACCCAACGACAACAGCGGACTTCCTCGGACTACCGACCACATGACGATGACAACATATACAGACAACCAGCAACAAACAATCCCATCGCCAACCCATCCCATCCCCACCGAATAACATGGCACACAACCAACCAAGTGCATGAAACAAAAACTGACCATCTTATATTTTATATACAGGGAAAAGCTTCCGGAGACAAAAGTCGAACTGTTACAACAACAACAACAACTTTGACATCTGTAGGTTCATCAAGAATATACGGAAAAGCCAACAAGATGATATGTTGCTCAAGTGCAGATGCACGTCTCTCAGCCCTTGTAGTTGAACAATAAACTTCAGAAAACTCGGTTTAACGGCTCACAACTTACTTACTTACATAATTAGCCATTAATAACCAGATGAACGTATTGTGGCCTGCCTTAACAAATACTTCCAGGCGCCTCTGCTTCTCGCGTGACTACACCAGTTGGTCACACCAATCGATGACAGGGCTTCCTCGATTTGGTCCTTCCAACGCAAACAAAGTCGTGCTCTTTACCGGCTGCTGCAGATCTCCGTATCAAATACCCATCTCGCCGGAACATCTTCCTACATTCGAACGACATGGCCGAGCCAAAGCAGCCGCTGGATGTTAATACGCTTCACAACATGTCCATGTCGTTGATGATCATGATCATGATCATGAAATCATTACCAACTCTCACTGGACTCAAAATCTTACGTGGGATTTTTCTCTCGAATACTCTCAAGGCTGCTGGCTTACAACAGAGAGCTCAATCCTTTAAAGAATCCCCTGTCTAGAATAAACAACTTTTTTGTATCCCGAGCAAGACAACCTCAAAGTAGATACTCTGCCATCTCAAACTCCTTTTTTATACTCACATATATTGCAAAAATTCGTCTGAGATATAATCGAGATCTCTGTTAGTGTCTCAGTAGTGAAGCAGTTACACCAGAGTTGTCGAACGTTCCTAGCTACATAAGAATTCCACATACACTCCCCATGTTTCTGGTGAGTCTGGTGGTGGAAAGGGAAACAAATTCTTCAGATTTATTTTTGTTTCAAAAATCTTCCTAGAAAAAAGTAGAACTGCTTGATTAAAGTTTCTATCTGCTACAGCTAACTGTTTGTAGGCAATGAAAGATATGGCAACCCTATCATTCTAAAACCTAACACAGAAGCTGTAATCCTCTTTGAAGAACTTAATTGATGGAATCGAAAGAAAGCTCGGAATTAATTAGATGATGGGACATATGATTTGTTCCTTAGGACATGAAAAGAAAAGGAAAAAAGGGAATGTTTGACTTGATCTACCGTCCTAGATAAGCCATCTCGAAATATATACGTGACAAATTAAGTTGTTGTCATAATATCACTGCGTATGAAAGAATTCTTTTTCGTTGTGTTATGTTATTTTATGAGCCACCAAATCCTTACCAGCAGCCAAGGCTCCTGAGCTGCAATTACTGTTGTCTTAACAATAATTGCTTAAGTCCCCTTAAACCATTTTACCTTGTAGCCGCTATAGTGTTCAACACATTTTTTTAGAAACTAAAAACTTTTGTAATCCAGATTATCAATTTAGAAAAACACTTTCATTTCATTTCATTTCATTTCATTTCAGTTGCCACTTATCTTGTTGGTTTATGAGCTTAAATTGTCAACTAAAATATTCATTTGAAAACGTTTGCAGTGCAACCAACTTCTAATCTTGTTTTCTTTTAAAACAAAAAAAAAATACCAGTTTTTGTTCATTTCTTATTGCTTTTTTAAATACCAAAATAAATAATTTCCATTTCTTAAGATTCTCTGTCTCTGGCTTTGTTTTCTTTCGTTTTTTTGTTTTTGTTTTTGTTTCAAAACGATTTTTCTCATACAATTTCCACAAAGAAAGACTTGTTTTGTCTGCCAAAGTCCAGCAATAAATTCCAGAAGTTTTTTTTCAATTTAAAGACACAAAAAACTGGCTTTTCTTTTGCAAACGAATGAAAAACTTGAAACAATTTCATGGAAATACTTCTAAAGACGTGGACGAAGAAAAACAAAAACATGTTTTTATTTTTTTATTTTTATTTTAAAAAGTGAGAATTTTTCTAAAAAAGACGTGAAACAAGGAAAATAGAAATAAGAAATCAAAGTGAAGTTTTTGACAACTTACTTCCTTAATTGGTCATCATAACCCATCAGTCAGAATGAATGTACACCCCACAGTCATTGTAAATCTTAGCAGAACCTGAATGTCGGCTTCTGACAGAGAAATTCAAATCCCAATGAATCCCCTATCCATGGTACTCATCGTTGTCTTACCAATGGCTGGACAGTTGTAGAGGTAATGTTCTCTAGTGTGTAAGTTCTTTTCATCTCTACATGCACGGCAATTGTCTGTATGGAATCCATTCTAGGTCTTTGTCTACAACTTTACATTACAATGCCTGGACATGGGCAACTTTTATTAGTCTTCACACTGAACCTATTAACCCCAGCAGCAAGTCAGTTCTACTTTCTTCAAAGAACGCCAAAGGGTACGGGCCATATACGATTTTGATCTGTCCTACCTACCTATCTACCTTTTTTCCTCTTCTTTTCAATTCATTTGCAGACGAATCCATATCGCCCTCTTTCAGTTTCGTTCAGTCTGTTAATGTTTCCATTCCTTCTATATTCCTATACTCTTAATTCTATGTTTCTTGTTTTGAGAAGTTTCCCACTTGAAGATTTATTCTGCAACAAGTTGAGGTTACAATCAACCACCAAATCACTTACAGAATGATATTCCAGTTTAGCGAGAGTGTCAGCCATCGCGTTTCAAGGTATATCATCTGTATGTTCTTAGGTATGTTCCGGAACACAATAGAGACTAAGCATAGTCAAAGTTCGAAGTACTCATCATATTCATACTTAACAACACGTATGATGTTGTTGATTTCGATTCTCCATAACTCAACATATATCCGAAGCACAAAATAAGTATGATTCGCATACGAACACTTAAATGCTCACTAGAAGGTTGTGTATTAGCTCCGCTTGCTGCTCTATTCTATTTGCTTAAGTGTCTAATAACTAAGAGTGTAAATTTTGATGAATGACTCGAGTCACTCGTATTATTTACAAGTATTTTTCTAAAGTTATGATTCCAAATGAGTAGACTTATGAATCAAACATATTTCGAATGGTATGAGTTTGATGTCAACGTTGTACGCCTACTCATTGCAACTCGCACTTATAAATCAACTTTACAGTGAGTATGAATGAATCAGAGTACATAGTTAAATTTCAATATTGTTGACTCACTTATATTCACAATTTCATGAGTGCTTATGAGTAGCGAAAAAACAATTCATTGCTAATCTCTGGTATGTATGTATGTATTTAACATTTGATGGGAAGATATGGAAATTAGGAAGAGTTTGTGAAGAATATGGGCTTAAAAGAACTCAACTGAGGCTGTCTAACATAACAATGCCTTATTTGCTATCAGTTAAGGTTTTGCTAGTATTTTTACAATTCTAAGTCTTATTTAAACGTTAACAATGCATTGTTATAATACGAATCAAATGAAAACCTTATAATTTCAACTTTTTTTATAAACAAATTGATTATATTTTCAAATATTTTAAAAACAATTTTTCTCTTCTCTGTTTTTTCCAGCATAATTCTTTTTCTCTCCTCTTTTTTGTAATATAATGTTCGGGTAAATGACAGTGTATGTGGCAATTTATTAAATGGTGATCAATGTTGATAAAACTTTTGTTTAAAACAGCAACAACAACAACCGGAAAAAAATACTCATCGTTCTTCATCATTTCATTAAAAATAAACTCGGGTGGCTGAGAAAAAAAAAAAACAAAATAAACGAAGTAAAAACAAGAGAGAAAACCTAAAGGAACCTACCACAGGCACTAACAACACTACGCAGACAACTGCTACTGTGGAAAAAGCAGCTTCATTAGTTAATTGAACATTGCTTTTGTTGTTTGCGACTTTTTTCTTTTTTGTTTTCGTTTGGTTGTGCCAACACAACTAATACCTAATATTTTGGTTCGACACACAAATACATATATAGTACCTACACCCACAACCAGCAATATCAACCATAAATATGCAACAAATTTTGCAAACATCATATTAAAAACAACACACACATACAGTACAGCACAGCACGATAGGAGCAACAGGAGCAAAAAAGAAAAAAAAGCAGAGAAAAATAAAGTTTTTCATTTATTAAGAGAAACGTTGCTGCTCATGGAACAACAAGAATAATAAAAATATCAGGAACATATTTTAAATATGGGAATAACTGTGGAAAATTGATCGCTTTTTGTGAGAGAAGAAAAACCAAAAAAACTTTTATTTTTTTTTAATTCACAACGAATGACACAGAACAAAAAGCGGATGAAACAGAAAAACAAAAACCGTTGATGTCATTGTAAATGTTACTCTTCATTAATATTCTTTTTGTTTTTTAAAAATTTACAATATCCTTCTCCATAAAAAAAAAATTGAAGAAGAATTACAAGCAAAAAGAAAAACAAAATTTTTTTTACTCAACCCTCTTACTACCTCCACAAACCTTTAAAGTCTAAGGAAAAAAAAACAAAAAAAGAAACCGCTTAAACTGTTTTAAAACTGTGTTATCATTTAAAAATTGTTACAAAAAAATACATAGAAAAGCTCGGTATAACCAACTCAAAATGGATACAGTTTATGGAACAAAAAAATATTTTCAAAGTTTATCAGGTGCCAGCGATATTTATCGCAGTCCTGCATGTCGAGCTGTGGTAAGTTTTTTTCTCATAATTTTTTTTTTTATTGACAAAAATAAAATTGTTTTTTTTTAAATTAATGATAAAAATGTATTAAAAAAACAACATTTAAAGCCTTTTGGCTATTGTGTGACACATTATGTGATTAAATTTTTATATTTATTTTTAACAATAAAAATTTTAAATTTATTTTAAATTTTTTTTAAATACAGTGAGCGCCAAAAGGAACTGTACATTGAAAAATTTACATTAATAAATTACCATTATTTTTATTTTAAAACTGAAACCAAAAAAAAAATTACAAAAAAAATTCGGAATATTGTCAAATTTTTTCTGGGGCACTCTGGGCACCAAAAGAAACTGTACATTAAAAAATTTACATTAGTAAATTACCGTTATTTTTATTTTAAAATTGAAACAAAAAAAAAAAATTACAAAAAAATTCGGAATATTGTCAAATTTTTTCTGGGGCACATGATCGTTAGAATTTTATCTATAGTGTACAATTTCTTTTGACGCTCACTGTATTATAACGTATATGCACATAAATATTTAATAGTTTTATAATATTTATTGTTTTTATGGAATTTGTTTAAAAGTGTTTTGAAACCAAAAAATTTTTTTTATTTACTTTCAACTTTAAAAATGGAATAAAATCCATAATTTTTATTTACATACATACATGTATGTAAACTTCTTTCTAAAGAAAAGTTGTACAAATTTCACGTAAATTTTTCTATTAAATTTTCCATAAAAGTTACCAGCTTCTCTACATTTTTTAGTCTTCTTTTAGTTCAACAGTGATGATTCAATTCCAGTGAATCCAGTACTGCATTCAGTAACCAAAATATATTTCAAATTTAAATCTTTAATGGCTTAGAAATTTATGTTATATTTATATTTGTATTATTTTTTATTATTAAATTCAATCTCTAATTCAAACTAAACTCCTGAAAGTAGGCAACATAAATTATTAAATTAAATGCCTTAAAATAGGCAGTAAAAAATTTTGGTTTCTTTTAATTTTCGGTATTTGATATTCAACGCCTCCGTTCTATAACATTCTAAGTCGAAAAAGTGTGTTTTGAGTCATGAGCTCTCAAAGTTTTCACGCGACATACGACCATATGTCTATTCTAAGGAGATTTTTCCCTACAACTTCGGAACGGATCGGCGCATCTTAACCAAATTTTGACAATATTTAAGTTATAGAACGTAGAATTTAAAAATGCAACAATATTAAAAACGTTCTAAGTGTACTTATAGAATGGAGGCGTCAATATGTTCTTTGAACATAAAATTTTAACTCCGGACAATGGGATCCATTGAGATATACGTTGTAACCATTACTACGTTCCTAGATGACAATTAAAGTTAAACTTTCGAATTTTTTTGTAAAAACGAAGCTGACGTTTGTCTTTCGAAACTTCAGATCTGGGAAGAATTTCATTTGATTCGCTCTTTTTATGTTCCACATGTTTTGAAGCAAAAGGCTTTGAAAGCTAATTTCCGAAACAAAACTTTCTTCAGCAATGAATCTCATCGTGGCATATGAGGCTTAAAGGAATCAGAAGTGATAGTGGAAAGGCCATACATACATTCATGCATACATAATTGATCATTACAATCCTTCAGTCAGCATTACGACCTAGTGTCTCACACCACTTATGTTGTGTGTGTTAAATTTTACGTATGAGTGGCGGCACTCGCATTTTAAAGTCAACTTCAGACGACATACTTTTTGCGAATCTTTTTCATGGCAATTTTTTTTTTATTCTCAGGGTTTTCACCAGAAATCTAGTGAGAGGAAGTCGCCGAAGAAATATTTGTTTCTTATTTAGTTTCTCTTGGAGATGTCTGACCTGGCCTCACGTCTAATAAGCCAACACTCAACCTACAAGACTATGGCGACTTAAATTTTTGCTTACAATTGGTAAATAAACGATGCCCTTGAAAAACCAACCTTCAACAGTTTTAATTTTAACCATCGGATATTTCGAATCTGGCAATACTTATGTCATTCTATTCTGTCATAAAATTCAGTATGTTATCTCCACTGAACGTAATGCATCGATTGTATAGGATTTGCTAGATGGGCCAACGAGAAACTACACGATGATGTCGATTTTGATGACGTTAATAAACAAAATTGCCATATTTGGAGCTCAGAAAACCTACATGGGGTCTTATAGGAGCCAGTGCATCCATTACGAGTGACTTTTTGGTACGACTTATGACGTGGAGCATCATTCGTCCATATTCCTTTGAAAATGGGGACGGAGCAACCATTGTGATCAAGGGAGACAGCTATCGCACCATGATAACTGATTTTTTTATATCCACTGTTCATGATGTTGATGTCAACAATGTTTGGTTTCAACATAATGGTGCAACTTATCACACTTCTCACGCTAGAAACGATTTATTGCGACAAAAGTTTGATTGCCTTTTAATTAGACGAAATGGTGAAGTCAATTGACCCCCAAAAAGCAGCGATTTGACACCATTGGACTATTTCCTGTGGGTCTGCAGTTATGCCGACAGACCAGGGATAATTAAGTATTTGAAGGCCAACATTCGTGGTGCTATTGTCCAGATACCACCTCATACACTGGAAAAAGGGCACGAAAATTGATCCGATCGCATGAGGTACTGAGAGGCCAGCCACGGAGGCCATATGAATGAAAAAATATTCCATCTTTAACCGGAAAAATTCGCAAAATTACAAACCGTTTTTGTTTTATTGCAGTTTTAAATTGAGACTTTTAAATCACCCACCCTATAATTGATGTGGAACTTAAAAAACAAAGTGTTTATTATAAAGACTTCCGGCCCCTATTATAATTTAAACATGTGGAACATTTTTGTTACCATTTAATAGACAAAAAGTACTTTTTTTGCGATGTATTTTATTTTTAAGCACATGGATTTGAAATTTAAAGTATTTAATGGAGCACTAGTCTATTATTATTCTCCTGCCAAGAACATCTGCTTTTCTTCGATCTCTTCTTTCGAGTAAAAGTACCACTTTGCTTTAAAATAGTACTTTTTTCGAATTTTCCTATAAAACATCTGCCTTTTATTGTTTCAAAATATTTAATAACATGGCCACAGCTGACCAAGTGAGATAATAACAGTTTTTTAGGATTTTAATTAGAAAAAGTACCACTTCTCCACCTTGAAAAAAGTACTTTTTCGAAATATTTTCTATATATCAGCACATGGCTTTAAAATTTATAATATTTGATGGCATATTAATTCATAATGGCTTGTTTTTCTGCTAAATGCAGCTGTTTTTCTTCGATTTCTTCTTTCGAGTCAAAGTACCACTTTGCTTAAAAATAGTACTTTTTTGGAATTCTTCTAAAACGCCTGCCTTTGATTGATTCAAAATAATTAATAACATGCAGAATCATAACACTCCAGCTAGTTATTTAAAATAAATACCAGTTTTTTTAGATTTAATTAGAAAAAGTGCCATTTCTCTTCTATGAAAAAAAGTACTTTTCTTACCTTACTTTTCCACCCTGAAAAGAGTACTTTTTTCAACGTTTTTCAGCATATGGCTTTAAAATTTATGGTATTTGACGTAATTCATAATTTCTTATTCCCCTGCTAAAGACAGGTGTTCTTCTTCAAGTCAAAGTACCACTTTGCTTAAAAATAGTACTTTTTTGGAATTATCCTATAAAACACCTGCCTTTGATTGATTCAAAATAATTAATACCATGCCACAGCTAAACAAGTGAGATAATGATCAGTTTTCTTAGGTTTTAATTAGAAAAAGTGCCACTTCTCCACCTTGAAAAACGTACTTTTTTGCAATATTTTCTGTATATCAGCACATGGCTTTAAAATTTATAATATTTGATGGCACATTAATCCATAATTGCTTATTCTCCTGCTAAGAACATCTGTTTTTCTTCGATTTCTTATTTCGAGTAAAAGTACCACTTTGCTTAAAAATAGTACTTTTTTGGAATTCTCCTATAAAACACCTGCCTTTGATTGATTCAAAATAATTAATACCATGCCACAGCTAAACAAGTGAGATAATGATCAGTTTTCTTAGGTTTTAATTAGAAAAAGTGCCATTTCTTCTCGCTGAAAAAAAAAGTACTTTTCTTAAATTAACACTTTTGCATAAGCATAGCTACCATACCCATTAATTATCACACTGCCAAGAAATCAATAATTATAGAGGGAATATGAAACATAAGAACCCACCTTTTCCTTTCAGTCTATCGTACTCATCAATTGGTATCCTTGCTTGCTTGCTAAATTGCTTGGCATCTTGTTAGAGCATAAAATTAAATCAATTATCGAAGGAGTACTTTTTTGCAGTTTGTCTCTGCTTAGTTTTCTTTTTTTTGTAGAGGAAAAGCTGATAAACTATAGCAATTTGAACCTGTAGACTTTGATCTTTGCCTGCCTTTAATTTTATGTTTTTTCCTTGTTTTTCCTTATTTGTGTTCTTGGAAAAGTAAATCAATAAACATTTATTAGAAGTGCACTCTGCCTCTCTCTGTCTGTTTCTCTATAAGTACCCATAACATCTTTATCTTCATTATTATCCTCGTTGTTATTATCATGATTATCGTTATTATTTTGACTAAAAAGCGGATGTTGCACATAACAAGACTTACTTACTTGTAGTTGCAGTTGTAGCTGGTAGTTGGTTACAACATAGTCAGTCAATCAGTGTATGCATGTTGTTTGAGTCCATAAGAAATAATAACAGTCTTGCCAATGCCTACCCTATACCATAACATTTTCCATGTCCATCACATTTCCTTTGACTGTAGCTTAAGTAAGAATTTATTGTTCGTTTCATTATGTTCGTGTTCGTTTCATTATGTTCGTTTCGTTTTTTTATTTATTTTAATAGCAGAGAGTGTTAATAAAAGCAGGCAATCATAGCGATTATGTTGAGAGACTTAAAACTTATGAACAGATGTTCTAGAGGATGATGATGATGATGATGGTGAGACGTTGGCGATAATTTTTTTCTTTTCTTCCTTTTTTCTCTTCATTTCTCTTTTTTTACATGCCAGCTATTCATTTGTATAAAAGTTTTTTTGTTGTTGTTATTGTTGTTGTTGTTGCTTTAAGGAACATTGTTCGTATGGCTGGCTGTTTGGTTAAATGCAGGAGACTGAATGAATGAATGGTTGGCTCGCAAGCAAGCTGGCTGGCAGGCAGGCATTTTTAAGGCTTATCGTTACATTTCTTGCCTTTTTTGTGTTGATGTTGCTGCTGTTGTTCGTCTTATATCTGTTAATACTTAAGTATGTAAAGACTAATACAACAACAACAACAACAACATTTACTATAATTTTTTGCCATGAATATTAAAAAAATGAAAAAGAAAAACCTGATAAAAGATTCTTTAAGATTCATTGAAAGTTAAGTTTTTTTTTTGTGGATGCTTTTGTAAAATGAAAAAAACTATTGGGTAGAGGCATTAATTCCAAACGTATTTGATTCATTAGCTGATTATTTGGATTTGCATTTGATACCAGGATTAGAAGAAGCATTAACAGTGTGATGTTAGCCAATTAGACAAATCAAATGAAATATGAAACAAATATTTCTTAGGCAACTTCCCAGCAACTATTTTTTGATCAAAACTCTGAGAGTAAACAAAAATTGCCATGAAAAGTTTCTCAAAAATCTGTTGTTCTCTTAGACTTTAAGTTGTAGGTCCCCCCAGACATGGACAAAAGTTAGGTTAGGTTAGTTTAGAGGACGTGTACTTGTCAATTAAGACAAGTACAGCACCCGGAGTTCGAATTGACCCATGGAACAACGTCATAGTTTCTCACACCACTTATGTTGTGTGTTTTAAGTTTTATACATGAGTGGTGGTACCTACAGTTTAAAGTCGACACCGAAAGACAGATTTTTGAGAAACTTTTCATGGCAATTTTTATTTACTCTCAGAGTTTTTGCCAGAAATCTGCCGAGAGGAAGTCGCCGAAGAAATACTTTTTGTACTTTGTCTTAATGCCTTGCCTGGAACTCGAACCCTGGCTTTACGTCTAATAAGCTAACACACTACCTACTAGACTACGTCGACTTCTACGGACATAAGTTAACGCAGGTAGGTTTCCGCTCATCAAGAATCCGGGTTATACAGATAATGAGCCTGCCTAGAGGGAAGGTTTTATGACATTGATGAGGCCACTTTCCCTTTCTGTGAAATATGAAGATAAATTTAGAGTGGTATACTCGGCAAAAGGGAACCCAGAGTCGGAGACTTTTTTCAAGACAATGGATAAGGATTTGAGAATATTTTTAGTATATATTTACGTTGGGATGATCTTTGAATTTTGCATCAGATATTCCAGAAATAATTCATATTAAATACAAATAAAAGGAAAATATAAAAAGACATAAAATTATATTGGAAATCATTAACTTTTGGGATTCTTGGTACCTTTTTAAAATTTGGTACTTTTTCTACTTTGGTACAATTTACGAAATTTAGTACGTTTTCCATGGTTGATATGTTTTTGGAACTTTTGAACTTATTCAATGCTTTTTTGAATTTTGGTACTTTTTTTGTAACTTGGTACTATAATAATTTTAGGCATAAGGCATATTAAATGGCGTAAAGTTCTGTATAACAAGTTATAACCTGCATAATATCTTTCCAAGACAAAATATTTTTGATTGGCCTGAAGTACTTTTTATTACATACAAACTTTTAAGGGATTCAAATGGTTAATGGTACCAAAATTGCGTAACTTACCAAATATTTTGGTAATGCTTTAAATAGTGATCAGATAAGTTATGGAACGTCTGGAACTGTTTATAATAAGAAAAAGTACTTTTTCTTGTCAAATAGTACTTTTTTTAGGATATCTACATAAAACATTTTTACTGCTTTAAATAGTGATCAGAACGTGATGGAACGTCTGGAACGTCTGGAACTGTTGATAATAAGAAAAAGTACTTTTTCTTTTCAAATAGTACTTTTTTTAGTATATCTACATACATTTGGTACTTTTTTTGTTATCAAGAAAAGTACATTTTAATTTTATTGATGAATACAATTATTATTCAACACATGGTTGTAATCTAAAAATTATTTTAGCAAAAACACTTTTGCCTCTACCCAATACCAATGATGCCAATGGCTCTGGCTATGAGTATGAAAAGATGAAGCCAAAGATGCTGTTGATAAGTACGACTACTTTTCTTAGTCCTTGCGGTGTGAAGAGCAGCTTGTCTAGCTGATTGGCTGCTTATTTGTTAAAGCAATACACAGAGAAAGAAAAAAAAAGCAGAAGAAGAAAACATTTACTGCGTGTGTTGTATGCCACTTAAATAAGTGGCAGCGTCATGTTGCCTGCCTTTGCTCTCTAGTCAGTAAAAGTCATTTGTTGTTCCTGTTTTTTCCTTTATTATCTGATTTTTGTCGTTTTACTTACTTACTCAATACTTGGGTTTATTATTTGCAAATAAAGGAGCAGGTTCTTTCACTTCTTTTTTCTTTTCTTTCACTTTTTTTCTATTTTTGCTGTTACAGGCTTACAGGCTGTTGTCACGCAGGTTTTTGGTCGATTAAAATTCAAGTCGCATAATACAATTTAAAAATTATTATGTTTACATCAATTACCCCCCCACCAACTAAATTTTGTGTTGAGGTTTTTTTCCTCTTCTCCTTTTTTTCCATTGTATTGAAGTAATTGTCAAATTAAAGAAAGCAAGACAAAGAAAAGGACAAATAGAAATGGATATGGAAATGGTGTATGGAAAGGAGAAGTAAGTTGTTAATAGAAGGCATTGACATTACACTGCTGGGCGGCAGGTATTGCATGAAATTTGTTTGGATTCCATTTAAAATGTCACGTCTGAGTGAAAAATAATTTCAAACAGAAGTCAAGGTTAACATAATTTATTTACAAACATTGGGATTAGCATTGTAGTCCTGAATATAAGGCGAGGAATTTGTTGTCATACACACATGCATACCTAATTAGTAATTACAGTTCTACAGTCAGCTTTACGACCTAGCTTCTCACACCACTTATTCGGTGTGTGTCAGTTTTATACATGAGTGGCGGTGGGATCTACAATTTAAAGTCGACTCCGAACAACAGATTTTTGAGAAACTTTTTCATGAAAAATTTTTTTTCTCAGAGTTCGTGCCAGAAATCAGTTAAGTGGCCGTAGTTAAAACCCTAGGTCAAACCAAACGAAATATGAAACAAATATTTCTTAGGCAACTTCCCACTAACTATCTTTTGATCATGACTCAAAAATCTGTTGTTCTCTTAGACTTTAAGTTGTAGGTCCCCCCACACATGGACAAAAGTTAACACAGGCAGGTTTCCGTTCATCTAGAATCCGGGTTATACAGGCACTCAGGATAATAATCAGATGATGATCGTTTTGTAGGAGATGTCTGACCTGGAGTTTGAACCGTGGCCTCACATTTAATAGGCCAACAAACTACCTACTAAGTAGATTACGGCGAAAATTCTGGGTTGGGGAAAATGATTGATACAAGACAACTACTTGTGCCCTGCTCTACAGGCTTTTAATGGACGTGTTGTGAAGGAAATTGCATCAACTCACAAGGGTTTGGAAGAAATCTAACTGTTTACTAGCTCTCTAGGTTGTAAGTCAAGTGGATACTCCGCGGACCATAAATGAAATTCCTGATGTCCTGGACTATTGAAGACATTGGAATCGTTCTCTATAGGGTCCTCAGTTTGTCTTGGATGAACAATCCTTATAATCTACCAGACCTTCTATCTGCTTATGTGGTTGACTACAAGCAAAGTTGTTATTAGCAGCGGCACTTTTAGTAAAGAGGTTGGGTTAAGATTGGTTTTTACAATTCCGGTTTAGGGTTACATCCCACAGGGCGACTATAAAGCATAAAAGGATTGAAAAATTCCTTTAGACATCCTCTGTATTTATATCAATCGGACAAGAGACTAAGAAAGCTTTCAGTGGGCTATTTAGAGGATGTAGTTGAAGATCTGGCTCTGTTTTACACACCCTAGGTAATGTAATGTATTACCAAGAGCCTTGAAAGTTCCCTGAGGAGATCATTGACAGCATTCGAAAAATAATAGAAGTTAGGAAACAAGTTGATTCCGAAAGGTTAGGGGGTGTTCTTTACAACCCCTAATAATTTGCATTGATAAAGGTAAAGATATACGTCCCTGAATTACTTCTTGAAGAATTTATTAAGAGGTGTACGCAATAGTGATCGTCGTCTAGTAGCTAGTGCGTTGGCTTATTAGATGTGAGACCACAGTTCAAGCCCCAGGTCAGGCCATTACAACAAAAAACCAAATATGAAAACATATTTCTTTGGTGACTTCCTCTCAGCAGATTTCTGGCAAAAACTGTGAAAATTGGCATGAGAAAGTTTCTCAAAAACAAATGTCGTTCGAAATCGACTTTAAACAGTAGGTCCCCAGCCACTCATATATAAAATTAACGCACTCACCGTAAGTGGTGTGAGAAACTAGGTGGTAATCCAGACTGAAGTGTTGTAATGACCAATTATGTATGTACGTATGTACAGAATAGTTCAGACATGATCCTTCATGATCATTTAATGATTATTCTTCAGTAATTTTTTTTGTTTGGAACTACAGGGGATTGTAAAGGGTGTTTTTTTATAGAAGTATAGAACTTTAAGTTGGTATTACTTTTCAAGATGGCGACCGATTTAACAGCTGTCAAGTGATTTATTCTCAGTTTGGTTTGGCAATTCATCATGAATAGACTCACGCCTGAACAACGCTTGCAAATAGTGCAATTTTTTTTCGATAATAATGGTTCTGTGCGGAAAACGTATCGCGCACTACGTCCATTTTACCGTCGACAAAATCGTCCATCAGAGCAGTTAATTCGATTAACCATGGAACGTTTTCGCACCACGTTTACTCTTATTGATAACTCGCATCCCCAGAGACGCTGTACGGTGCGTACAGGAGAAGCTATTGCATTGAGGAAGACCCGAAAGAGTCCATCCGCCATCGAGCACAGGAATTGGATCTGTTTCCATCCACTTTATGGAAGATTTTGCGGAAGGATCTTGGTTTGCGTACTTACAAAATCCAACTCGTGCAAGATTTGAAGCCAAACGATCATCTAGTAAGGCGTAGATTCGTCGAATGGGCCCAAAACGAGATGTGGTTTCAACAAGACGGCGCAACATGTCACACAGCTCGTGCCACAATAGATTTTTTTGAAAGACACGTTTGGTGACCGCCTAATTTAATGTTTTGGACCTGTGAATTGGCCTACAAGATCTTGTGATTTAACACCGCTAGACTACTTTCTGTGGGGCTATGTAAAGTCATTGGTCTATGCGGTAAAGCCACAAACGCTTGACCATTTGGAAGACAACATTCGCCGTATTATTGCCGATATACGGCCACAAATGTTGGAAAAAGTCATCGAAAATTCGACGTCCAGATTGGACTACATCCGCGCCAGCCGTGGCGGTCATATGCCAGAAATCATATTTAAAATGTAATGCCACAATATTATCCTTCGGATAAATAAAATTCATGTCAATCGAATAATCCATCGTTGTTTTATTGCAACTTAAATTTATATACCTCTATAAAAAACACCCTTTATAATGAGTCAACTTAACCTCCACATTCTGTACTTGCCATTGAGTCTAGTAATAAAGGATCATGCCTGAACTATTCTGTACATTACAACTCTTCAGTCTGGATTACCACCTAGTTTCTCATATCACTTACGGTGCGCACTGTACTTGCCTCAATGGTAAGTACACGTCCTCTAACAGGGGATAATATTTGGCCCCTAAAGGTATACAAAATGACTGATGTTTGAAGGTATACCCCAGCAATACAACGCTGCGATAATCAAGAATCTAATCAAGAATCTTATCATATGATAGAAAATCATGATAACACAGGAGGGTCCCACGATTGCTAAGATATGGAAACAAGAGAGGGAAATTAGCTTATTTAGCGACTTGCTAATCTTCTCTTTGATATTCTTTCTCTGTGCGTTTCGATGCCGATGAGAATGCAGCATACTTGAGCTTTTGAGTTTGATGGCCACAAGTACATATCGGTACTGATCTCAATGTCCGTCTTAAATTAATTTGACTGAAGAAGAATCGCTAACAGTTTCTTTCTTTTGCAGAATATACTTTCCAAACATCTCTTTCCACGTCCACAGTAAGACTTTGTCCTCAAAAGTGACCTGGAAACCTTACTCCTAAGCTTATCTGCTTGCTCTTTGTCGTAAATTTTCACATGACCTGCGATCCAACAGAGGATATCATGTGAAGAAATGACCAAAAAAAGTTTCTCTCTTTATTTGTACTCGTTTACAAGAAAATTTTCTCTTTTTTTTTTTTTGCTGAATTACTTGAAAATTATTAAACAATTTCCTGGTACTGTTTTTTTTTTGTTCTCCTCCTTCTTTTCAAAATCAAATACTTTTCTTTTGTTATGCAAAATTGTTTTCCATTTTCTACTTGTTTTTCATTTTTCTATTCTTTATTGCAACTCTCATTACCATGCCACAGTTTCCGGGTTATATTCTTAGAAACTTAAATTTCTTTACCATCCTCCTTTATATTTCATTTCTTTTCTTCTCTTTGCTGTGTACGTTGATATTTTTCCCATTATTCCGTTTCAATAGTTCTATTCAGTGATGTGACACCCTAGGTTTTTATGTTTTTTTGGAAAAAAAGCAGAATAAATGACCAAAAATATATGAAAGAAAAGGAATTTAAATTTGGATGATTACGAGAGAGAGAGAGAGAGAGAGAGTGTAATAAGGAATATTAAAATATCATGGAAATATTTTCTATAATAATAGGATATAAAGTCGTTGTGTGCCATAACACTTAAATCATAAAACATGATAAAAAAGAGAAGACTTTAAAGGTTAGAATTGTACAGCACCATGGAAAGGTTATTGGTTGATGGAAAACAGAGATCAGCAATGAGTATTCAAAAAGATAAAAGTAGAATCGAATCATATACTCATAATTTCTTATACTTATACGCATTCATACTTATTTTAATATCATAGAACCTCTACTCATATACAAAGTTTGAAATACTCATCATATTCATACATAACAACATGTATGATGTTGTTGCTTTCGACTCTCCATAACTCAATATATATACGAAGCACAAAATAAGCATGATTCGCGTACGAACACTAAAATACTCACCAAATGGTTGTGTGTTTGCTGCGCTTGCTGCTCTGTCTTTGTTGCTTCTGTGTAATTCTGAATGTGTAGACGTATGAATCAAACATGTTTCGAATGGTATGAGTTTGATGTCAATGTTGTACGCATACTCATTACAACCTGTACTTATAAATCAACGTTGTAGTGAGTATGAATGAATCAGAGTGCATAGTTCAATTTCAATATTGTTGACTCACTTATATTCAAAATTTCATGAGTACTTATGAGTAGCGAAAAAACGATTCATTGCTGATCTCTGATGGAAAAGCTAAGGGTACGAAAGAGAAAGATTTCTGACAGGAACAATACAGGGGTTACAGGGAAAAAGTATATTTTTTTGTATTGTAAGGACTGAAACTAATCACCTTCTCTAGACAATAGCAGGAATCAGAAATTGGATCAGAGAATTTGGAATGTTAAAATTTATTGACTGCATGATACCTATACTCTGACTTATCGAGGACTATCAGAACAGTGAGGTTTGTCCAAATTTCATAAAGCAGCTCCTGAAATAAAGCAGCCCTTGTGCTAATCTACTTCATCGATGAGTTTGGTGGAATTCGTCCAAAACAGGGACTGCGCTTATCTGTAGCATCACAACGGATCGCTATACGTGCTCAAGAGGTGCTTTGGTAATCAAAGTTACCACTTCAACTTAACCTACACTCAGTTCATGAACGTCTGCATTTAGATTTAAAGCTGCGTGTGGTGGAACATTTTCTAAGCCACCAGGCATTGCTCACTCTCTAAGTCTACAAGACATCTTTTATTCCGAAGTGACAGCCATACCGTCTGGGCAAAGGGTTATTTAGGATGGAAATATCTCTGGGAAGGCTTTTAGTATACTTTCTGTGACCCTAGCGGCTTTAAGAGCATTAGGTTCCAATGTAAAGTATGATGGGATCGTTTATGGTTGATGCGAAACTTTAAATGAGATGTGACAGCGTTTCGATCATATTACCAAGATTAGTGATCTTCTAGGGAACTGCAGAACGGATAAACTGGCCAAATGTGGTTATACTTTGCGAGCTTATAATTTTCTGACGCCTAATGATAAGATAATCAAATTTGACCCTGGCTTGACAGAGGGCAGATGAAAAGTCTTCTCAAATTCTAAAGGTTCGAGCTAAACATGGCGGCTAAAGGGTAGATGAAAAGTCTTCTCAAATTCCAAAGGTTCGAGCTAATCTACCCACGGCTAGACAGAGGGCAGATGAACAGTTTTCTCAAATCCCAAAGGTTCGAGATAAACATGGCGATTGTACGGCAGATGAAAAGTTTTCTCAAATTCCAAAGGTTCGAGCTAAACTTGGCGGTTATAGAGCAGATGAAAAGTATTCTCATATTCGCGGTTGCAGTCTGGACTGAGTATTGACTGCATTAGCTGCAGAGTCAAGGAAGAAAATATAATTCACTGTGTCCAGCGCTATTTCTGCCATACGGACTATCCTAATGATGTGTCAGGACATTAGTAGTTTCGTTAGTGGCTTCTAGGACTGGGGAAAAGGTGTCTGTGGTATTATAATGCATCAGAAATGGCCTAAGCGTAGCCTAAATGTCATCTTCTTCGATTGACAGCCAATTTAGGCATTAGTAATCGGGTGGTTCAAAATCTAGATTATAAGGCATTTGAGTTAAAACTTAACAAACATAATTTTCTGAACAATATTTCACTGAACTTCACCGTCTATGTCTCTAATGTGCAAAATTGCTTCTATCACTTCTGAACCTGCACCTTGAAATCAATATATTTAGGACTTGAAGTGCTCTCTACTAGGGACAAGACTACATACATAATTGGCAATTACAACCCTTCAGTCAGGATTACGGCGTAGATTCTCATACCACTAATGTTGTGTGCGTTACTTTTATACATGAAAGGCGGGACCTACAGTTTAACGTCGACTCCGAACGACAGATTTTTGAGAAACTTTTCATGGCAATTTTATTTACTCTCAGAGTTTTTGCCAGAAATCTGCTGAGAGGAAGACGCCGAAGAAATACTTTTTGTGTTTTATTTTGATGTCTGGCCTGGGGCTCGAACCCTGGCTTTTCGTCTAATAAGCCAACACACTGCCTACTAGACCACGGCGACTAGACTAAGTGTGAATAAATTGCAAACGTTTGCCTTCATAAGTGCTACTCTAGTAGCATATACTATATTGTCCTTACTAGCCATGTATACGAGATATATCAGATGTTATGAAATCCACATTATTTAGTTATACATCCAAGAGCAGTAGAAGTTTTATTTGATGTGGCCATCAAATACAAAATTCAAATCATTTCACTTGAAAGAAATAGAGATCAAAAGCTGTTTGTTTTACTATTCTTATTGCCTACTTTAGGGCTTTTAATATTTATTTTTAATAAAGTCTACTTATCTGCATTTTGTTTACTTAAAATTGATTTTATCTCCGCTTTTAAAGGTTAATTTTAGTTAAAGAAAATAACTTTTTCTTCTCTTTCTCTCTCCTTAACTTACCTTTGCTTATTTATTGGTTTCGTTTCTTTCATTTGATGCTGCTGCTTTTCATAAGAAGGATAATCTCTAGAACGTCAGAAATATACACATAATATTACTTTAGTTTTCTTTACAAAAAACGAGAGAAACGAGAGAAAAGAAACGAAAAAAAGTGAGCCAGTCTAAGTTTAAGTCTTTTCATTCACATCAAGGATACGTTTTTGTATTTCTGATCAAAAAATCTGTGAATTTTTTTCATACACTTTTCGTTACTTTGGAGTTCACATTACACGTCTATCTTTTCAATGAAATTCAAATACAAGAAGATGGGTTTTTTCCTCTTATTTTGCTTAACAAACTGCATAAAAAAGTGTATAAAAATTGGTTGAAAAAAAGTACTTGAACTGCTTTATAAAAGTAGCAGCAGCAACAGCAGCAGCAGGCATATTTATTTTGTACTCCGGCAGCAGAGGAAATTTTTTATTTTTCATGCCAACCAGAATGAAATGAAAGAATATTTTGTAGACACTAATATGTTTTTTCCTGAGTTTTATTTACTTTTCTTTTGTGGACTCTTTTCTAAAGAAAAGCCGTAAAAATTCACGTAAATTTTTCTATTAAGCTTCTCTATATTTCTGGCTCTTCTGCTGGCTAACGAGTGATGATTCAATTCCAGTGAATGCCGTACTGGCAGTAACCAGTAAATGTATTTAAAATTTAAAGTTTTATTTTAATTTATACTATTTTTGTTATTAAATTAAATCTACAATTCAAACTAGACTCCTTAAAGTAGGCAACATAAAATATTAAATTAAATGCCTTAAAATAGGCAGTAAATTCTTTGTGTATTTGATTTATTCATTGAAATTGATGCTGGCAATCTGACTAATATGGCTGACTACCATGAGTATGTCCCTATCAATATTAACTCGCGACAATGGGAGTCATTGAGGTATACGCCGCAATTCCTATATTCCTGGACGATGATTTAAGGCAAACCACTCAGATTTTTTTGAAATAAACGAAGCTGATGTTTGCCTTTCAAATCTTCAGATCTTGGAAGAATTTCATTTGCTTCGCTCTTTCAATGTTCAGCATGTTTTAAAGTAATAGACTTTCATTGCCAATTTCCGGAACAAAACATTCTTCAGCAATGAATTTCATCGTCGCATGTGTTACTCAGAGAAATCAGAAGTGATAGCGGAAATCTCATACGTACATGCATACATAATTGATCATTACAACCCTTCAGTCAGGATTAAAACCCTAGCTTCTTACACCACTTATGTTGTGTGTGTTAATTTATATTAAAGTCGCCTCCAAATGACAGATTTTTGAGACATTTTTTCATGGCAATTTTATTTTATTCACAGAGTTTTTGGCCGAAGAAATATTTTTTCAAATTTCGTTTTTCTTGCTTTTGAACCGTGGCCCCATGTCTAATAAGCCAACTCACTACCTAGTAGATTTTTGAAGTTGCCGTAGTGTGGTAGGCAGTGTGGTGGCTTATTACACGTAAAGCCAGGGTTCGAGCCCCAGGCCAGACATCAACACAAAATACAAAAAAAGTATTTCTTCGGCGACTTCCTCTCAGCAGATTTCAGGCAAAAACTCTGAGAGTAAATAAAATTGCCAGGAAAAAAGTTTTTCAAAATTCTGTCGTTCGGAGTCGACTTTAAACTGTAGGCTCCACCACTCATGTATAAAATTAACACACACAACATAAGTGTTGTGAGAAACTAGGACGTTGTACAATGGGTCAATTCGACCTCCGGGTACTGTGCTTATCTTAATTGACAAGTACACGTCCTCTAGCCTAACCTAACCTAGTAGATAATGCCGACTATAGTAGAAGAGTCATTATAAACGAAAAACTTGACTGTTTGGTGTGTGTTATTGTCTGAAGGTATCATTGAATCGTATTTTTTCGAAAGTGGGCCTGGAATTATTAGCATTTAGAGCACTATTGACATTTGATTAGCAAGTTTTTACCTGGAGTAAGTGAAAATTAATATTTGACTTCAAATTTCTGCCAAAGAAATCAGAATTGACAGTGGAAAGGTCATTACAACTGAGAAAAGTAATTGTTTGGTGTGTGCTATGGTTGGAAGCAGAGGAATGGTGTGGGATGCTGACATGGCACTTTCAAACCAGAGATCAGCAATGAGTATTTAAAAAGATGAGTAGAATCGAATCATACTCGTAATTTCTGATACTTATACGCATTCATACTTATTTTAATGTCATACTCATACTACTCATATCAAAGTTTGAAATACTCATAGTACTCATACTTAACAATACGCATGATGTTGTTGCTTTCGACTCTCCATAACTCAACATATACACGAAGCACAAAATAAGTATGATTCGCTTACGAACACTAAAATACTTACTAGAAGGTTGTGTCTTAGCTCTGCCTTCTGCTCTGTCTCTTTTTGCTTAAGTGTCTAACAACTGAGACTGTAAATATTGATGAATGATTCGAGTCATTGAAATCATTCATAAGTATTATAAGTATTTTTCTAAAGTTATGAACCTAAATCAGTAGGCTTATGAATCAAACATATTTCGAATGGTATGAGTTTGATGTCAACGTCGTACTCATACTCATTGCAACCTGTACTTAAACAAATCAACGTTGTAGTGAGTATGAATGAATCAGAGTACATAGTTAAATTTCAATATAGTTGACTCACTTTTATTAAAAATTTCATGAGTGCTTATGAGTAGCGAAAAAACGATTCATTGCTGATCTCTGGTCGGGAGGCATCCTCATTCAGAGCACTAAGGATGTTTAATAACCAACTTTTATGCCTGGCTTAGTGGAAAACTAATATTTGTGATCGAAATTGGAACAAAAATGTCCAAATAAAGATCGATTGTGTATATGTTAGAGAGTAGTACGCTAGCCTGTTATGTATTGTATCGCTTAGCTGGGTGCTTTTAAAACACCTCTCACGTCTTGCTTACATTTTTATCCTTTTTGGATTTTGTTTTTTGTGCTAAGCGAAATACAATTTCTTTTCATTTTTACTAAAAAGCAACACAAAATCATTAAAAAAATGTTGTTTTTCCATCAACCTTTTGGTTACTGTTGCATGTCCACGTACACAAAAAACATTTCATTTCCTTTAAAAGGATCCTCATTTCTTTTTATTTCTGTTGTCTGACTATACAAAGAGAACTTTGTCCTGCTGTTTGTTGCTCTAACAAAAACATGCTTATGGTTGTCTTGATTTTGTTGTTGTTTTTTTTTTGTTGTATTTTAATATTTAAAACTAAAAGGTGTTGCATTCAGTCATACCTGGTTGAATAAAATTACGGACGCTTTCTTGCCCCTGCATACCAGTTACTCTTCTCTCTTTTTTTCTGGTGGGGAAATGCATTTAGAAAATGTGTCTGTACTGACTGCCATACAGAACGGGCTCTGTTTATTGGCACGTACTTACTTTACAAGTCCTTTTCTATTCAAGTTTTTTTTTGTTGGCTCTTATCTAATCATTATAATGCCGAAAATAAAATAAAAAAAAAACATCGAAAAAGAAAAAGAAAGAATCTTTTGAGATAATATTGTACCACCAATCGTGATGCTACAGCCATAATACAGTCATGATTGTGTTAATGAGTTGCTGTTTTAAGGAGGTTTTTTTTCCCATGAATACTTTACTTTACTTAAAGCAGTTGTTAATACTGCTGCCTGAATGCCTCTGTATTTTTTTCTTTTCTTCGTTTTTTTTTCTTTTCCTCTTTTATAAGTGTTGAAGTAAAAAAAAGGTACTTATTAACAGTAGGGATATTAAGATTGAAAAGAGTACTTTTTAAGAGTTGTTGTTGTTGTTGTTTTTTACATACAACAACAAGTCATATAACACTTAAGGCTAATAACAAGACCCTTAAGACTTAGAACACAAACAATCACGGAACAAGTAATTCAACACCAGTAATGTTGCATTGAAAATAATAAAGAAGAAGAAATTTTTCTAAACGGAAAAGTAAGAGAAAAAGGGGGAAGAAGGGAAAATTAAAAAAAAATATGTAAAGTCCCTCTCTGTAGTAGCTTGTGGCAGAGACATGTAGCAGCTGATAAAATATTGAGGTTCTGTATTGTCTGGGTCATACAAATACGATAATGTATTTGGATTTTAAAATCGAATGAATTTTGTTACATTTTTACCTTTTAAAAACATTTAAACTATGAGCTCGTAGATTGCAAATAAAATTAAATCTATGTTTACTTTTAATTTAATTCTGCGTGCCACTGTTCACAACTTTATGTAAACAACAACAATTGCTTTGTTTGTTATTCCTCAACTTACAACCTTTGCATAAACAACAAACAATTACTAGACAATTGTTCGACTGATCTTTATAAACCACGATTACTCTCTCCAAACACACCGCGTCTTCACACAAGACCGACTGACTCACTCGCCTACTTTGCCTTGCCTTTTATATGGCAAAGTAAACAGTCTGATGGATGTTCTTGAAGGAGTATGTTCATGGCTTCGCCTTCTCGAGATCTCAACAAATGTAAACATCGTTGTTTGATTATTGTTGTGTTGATATTTGGTTTACATTTATTCTTGTAATGTTTGTTGTTGTATTTTTGTTTACTTGTTTATCACTTTCTTTTTTCCTGGTGTTTGTTGTTATATTAGGCAGTGCCATAATTTGTAAACAAGTTCATTGTTTTGTTTGTATCTTGTTTATAATTATAGCAAAATACCAGTATCTAGATTTTTTCATTTTCGTAACAATATTTTCCGATTCAATACTCAGCTAATAAAGCTTTTTTTCTCTAAAAAAAAGCATGAAAAACGCTGCATGAGTATGCCACTACATTTGAAATTTATTTAGCGAAGACACATACACAAATACGTTATTGGTCATTACAACCCTTCAGTTAGGATTACAACCTAGCTTCTCACACCACTTATATTGTGTGTTTTAATTTTATGCGTGAGTGGCGGAGTCTACAGTTTAAAGTCGATACCGAATGACAGATTTTTGAGAAATTTTTCATTGCAGTTTTTATTTATTCTCAGAGTTTTTGCCGGAAATTTGCTGAGAGGAAGTCACGGAAGAAATATTAAAATTTCGTTTTATTGGTTTGAACCTAGGCCCCATGTCTAATAAGTCAACGCACTACCTACTAGATTGTGACTTCGCTATGAAACCCATATATATATATATATATATATATATATACATATATATATGTTCCTCTTACTCCTCTAGGGAGCATAGGGCCGCATAAACCTATACTATAATAATACCAGGCTTCTGAAGCTTACTAAACATTTAAAAACTCTTACTTCCGACACAGTTTCTCACACCACTTATGTTTTATGCATGAGTTTAGGGGCCTTCAGTTTAAAGTCGACTCCGAATGACAGATTTTTGAGAAATTTTTTCATGCCAATTTTATTTCACTCTCAGAGGAATTTGCCAGAAATTGCCGAAGAAATACTTTTTATATTTTGTTTTGATGTCTGGCCTGGGAGTCGAACCCTGGCTTTACGTCTAATAAGCCAACACACTACCTATTAAACTACAACATACTTCAGTGTCTCGAAATCTATTTCAGGCTTCTGGAGCGCGTGCAGGAGAGGGCAAAGGTGCTCATTAATGATGGTAGGGTATTCTACTTTATTGGTTCATTAGAGCATCGTTGTAATGTGCCTTGTGTTCCACTGTTCTATTGCTACTACAACGGATTTTGCTCGAGCTAAATAAGAGGACTTGTTTCCGAGAATGGATGCCTTCCAAAATGTTAGTTGCTTTGTGTTTGAACAAACTGTCGTGTGTCATAATGCCGCTGTACAAAATATATACGATGTATTCTATTTCAAAACATCGTCAATGTGTATTTTTAACGCAGTCAAAAAGCAAGCAGGCATCGGATTTATAGTTGATGCATTGTTTGGTTTGTTTGCATATCTACATAGTTTATATACAGTAGTAGAACTGCATACAAACTTTGTATTGATACATTTAGGAAGGCAGCCAATCATGTATTCCTTGGTAAGACTCATCTTTCTCGGCGATCATATCCGTTTGCGAGCCATTGGCCAGTGAATCGCAATACATTAATTTCTTAAGCAGGACTACTCCTCCTATGTGGAACTCCTTTCCTCCAGAGATCTTTCCTGTCACTTATGATATAAAGAGACTCCAATCTAGTGATCACAAACACTTCCCCCTCTTTTCTCCTTCCCATAACCTATTTTCCTGATTCCAACACAATGCATTGCATGAGTTCGTCAACGGACAATAGATTTTTGAGAAATTTTTCTTGGCAATTTTATTCTACTCTCAGCACAATGGGACCAATGCGGCCTAAGTGAGTCTATCCAAACATTTTTCTTAGATGGGCAGCCACCTCTACCTACCTATTCTACTCTCAGAGTTTTTGCCTGTTTAAAGAGATCTTTTCAAATATTCTGTTTTTGTACTTCTTTTCTGTTGCCGTTGCTGTATTTAAATTTTAATTTGTTTTGGCATTTTAATTTCGAACATTTTATTAAACATTCTGCAAATGCACGCACTCTCTAAATGCAACAATTTAAGCATAAAATCAAGCAACAACAACAAAGAAAAAAGCAAAAAAAAAAAATTTAAAATTCTAAATAGAAACATCTTAGTATCACAGGAAATCCTTAATAATTGTGAAAAAACGTGTAACTTTTAACTCTCCAAGGAGGCAATTTAAGTTTCTGTTGCCACTAACACTATCATCATTATTCTCTCTCTCTCGCTCTCTCTCTCTATCTTTCGTTCTGTGTGTTTGTCCCATACTCCCCTAAGCTTTAAATACTCTTGTGATAAATTGTGTATTTGTGTGTACGTATGGCTCTCGTTAACCAGTTTGTTTTTTGTTTGTTTTTTTTCGTCCTTCTTTAGCAATACATTGCTCATGTGTATGTAAATTACTGTTACTGTCTCTCCCTTGTTCACTCGTTCTCTTAGACTCAGTACACAGAGACTAGTCGCTATTGTTGTGGTTTATTTTGGGATGTATATTTCTTTTTTTAACTCACTGTAAATTCAAATTTGTGTTGTTATTGTTGTTGTTTTCGTGTTGATTGTTAAGTTGCATGTTATTGTTTGCCAAGTACTTAAACAACTGTTAACAAAAATTCACTTTCCAATGCATATGTATACCCACACATACATGCTTACTCTGTTGTTGAGTATTTTTTTTCCAACCTTTTGAGAACCTTTTTCCTGTTTTTCCTGAATTTTTTCTGCATTTTTTCATTGTTTCTCCATTTTTTTTGTTGCTCCAACAGGATGAACGTATGTATGTATGGACGACATACAAAAATCGTATGAAAACTGATTTGTTTCTCCTTGAGTTGGTTTTCCATTTTTTTTGTGAACTTTTTTTTTGTTGTGTTTACAATTGATTTCTTGGCGGAATTTGTGGTGGAAAAAATTAAAGAAATCATGCATTTTGCACATGGCAAAAAAATCTATGGGGGAATAGAAAATAATGGTACCAACTACATGGGTTTGATTCATGCCATGTTACTGATACAATACAAGGAGTGTTTCAATTTTGTTAAATAATGCTTGGAGAACCTAAAGGGTCCGCCAAATAACTTTTTTTTTGAAAATGCCTTAAAAAAACTACTGAAAATTTTCTCAAATTTCTTTTTTTATTTGAAAGTACAATCCTTCCGGTTAATAATGGAAAATAATTTCATTCAAATGGCTGCCTCGGCTGGCCATGTAGTAGCCTACACGATCGGTCCAATTTTTAAGCACATTATCGATTGTGTGCAGCTGTATTTCACCAATGGCTTCACGAATATTGTCCTTTAAAGCGTCAATTGTCTCTGGCTTGTCGGCGTAACACATATCTTTGACGGCACCCCACAAATAATAGTCCAACGGTGTCAAATCGCAGCTCAGAGGTGGCCAAACGACATCAGCTCTGCGATCTTCAAAAACAGGGCGCAAAATATCGAGTGTAGCTTCGGCTGTGTAGCACGTAGCGCCGTCCTGCTGAAAGCAAATGTTGCCAATATCCTCCTCTTCAATTTTTGTGAACAAAAATTCGTTCAACATGGCCCGATAACGATCGCCATTGACTGTAACGGCCACTGCTTGCTCATTTTCGAAGAAAAATGGCTCTAATGGCTAATTATGTCTCTGGACCAAAATCCGCACCAAACAGTGACTCATTTTGGGTGCGTCGGCTTTTCAGTGTATGCGTGCGGGTTTTCTGTGCCCCAAATGCTACAATTTTGCTTGTTTACAAGATCCGCCAAGATCAAAATGAGCTTCATGCGAAAACATGATTTTTTTTCCAAAATCGGCATCTTCTGTAAGTCGATCGCAGGCCCAATTAGCGAAGCGAAAACGCATTGGATGGTCAATTGGCTTCAACTCCTGAACCAACTGGATTTTGTATGGCGTCTTTATGTAAAATTCGTCTCAATGATGTCTCCAAAATGTTCAGTTGTTGAGAACGACGGTAAATTGATGTTGATGTCGCTTCACGCACACTTTCTGCCACAGCAGCAATATTCTCGGGTGTACGCACTGTTTCTGGCTTTTCACGCTTTTTGTTTATCGATGAGGATGCCAGTTTCTTTCACTTTTTTCACAAGATAACGAACATACGGAGCTGACGGTGCTTCTCTTCTTCCAAAATCCGTACGCAACATTTTCGCACACATTCTGCAACATTACCATGGTTTTCAAAGTAATGTCGCAATATTACCCAGCGTTGTTCAAGCGTATACACAACCATATTCGTTCAGCGGAAGGATAAAACCAATTATCTGCCAAATCAGACATGAGCTAAGTGTTACCATTCACGAAATAAGCACTAGTTGAAAAAAAAAACGTTAGATAGCGGACCCGACAGAAGGAATTGTAGAAAAAAAGCCGAAAAACCGAAAAACTAACAATTCGTTGTGCTGTATGGTTTGAAGGTGCAATTGGCCCCTATTTCTCCACCATTTTTATTCAGTTGGTTACGTTGAATTTCTTTGGTTGTTTTTTTTTCGATTTTCTAAATAACATGTTGCATAGACTAAATGACTTGTGGTAGCAAGCAACAATAATCACAGCAACAGAAATTCCAAAAAAGCAACAAAAAATTTCTGTAGAAATACTGTAGAGAGAGACAAAAAAGTCTTGTACTTTTTTTTCTTCTCTATTTTTTACAATAAAAAATGAATGAACACAGCATATACTACTAACGAGGCATTGAAAATTTGCGTGCATTGTTGTTTTGAATATTTTAAAATGCAAAAATAAACGAAAACAAAAACAACAACAACAACAACAACAAAACAAAATGGGAAGAAGAAAAATCTAAAAAAAAAAAATTGCAAAAAAAAGTTCTTTAAAGAGCGTTTACACCAAGCAATTGTTGCAGGCAAAATTTCAATGTCTCTCAGACTGTGCACATTGACAAGGGGTTCTGCTGGTATGGTGAAGCATTAAATCGTCAAATATTTGAGTAAAAATCGTCAAAGAATTTTATTGAAATCGTAAAAAAATCGTCAGAAAAAATAAATAAATATATTAAAAGTTTTTAAAAACCAAAATTATTTCTATTGTAGTAAAACATAGAAAGTCAATTTACATACGAACATACATATCCGAGTTCAAAAATAAAACATTCAAAAAAAATTTTTTAGAAATTAAAAGCTGGCGTCCCTCGTCTTAATTTATTAAATTTTTTCCAAAAACGGAGAAATTTTATATCATTTTCATTTTTTCATTGTTTAAGGATCCCAGCAATAATATTGCATCATCTTAATCTATGGGTGGTGTAAATATTAAGGAGTCAGAAACTCTTGACATTCTATGTATGAAAATTCAGTGTAATGTTGGCTTCAACCGACACATTTTTCAGTTCCTTCTTAAGATCTTATGATCTTACTATTTACACCATTTGTAACCGACCGAGACTGGAATACAACTCTCTAGTACGAGTCGGTGCCTCAACGTCTATTTTAAAGTTTCTCGATCGTGTACAGGAGAGGCCGTAGTAGCTCGTTAATGACGGTAGTGTATCCAACTCCATTCAATCATTGGAGCATCGTGGCAAAGTGGTTTGTGTTTAACTGTTCTATCACTTCAACAAAAGAATTTTGATAGAATGAAGTAAGAGGAATTTTCCCGAAAATCATATATTTCTACGTAACTGCCGTATGTGGTCTATTGGCCAGTGGATCGCACACTGCATTACAGTAGAAAAAATATTTTTTAGTCGGACTATTCGAATGTAGAACTTATGTCCTGCAGACGCCTTTCCTGTTACTTATAACATATAACATATTTTCATAGTTCCAAACACAATGTCATCGATCTCCTGATTGTGGGTCGTACGAAACAACATAACGGCGCTTGCCTTTGTTCTTCCGATGGTAATATTAGACGCTGAACTCGAATCTTTAAAATTGTCTGCATCGACAAGTGATAAATTATTCTCAACTACGAGGATATTTAGGGAGTTGTAATTTTTTTGCTTTTAATGGATTAAAAAGGAATAAAATACAGAAAAATTATTACATGTATTCAAAAGTAACTTAAAAATACAATACTTTACTCCTTGTTTTTACTAACTAACATAAATTTCCAATAGTAACAATTGCAAAGTAAATACAAATTTTTTAATGTACTAAAGTAAAGAATATGATGTACATTTTTAATTTTAAAAAATTGTCAAATTAAGGGCATAAATCGTCAAATCGTCAATATGATATTTTTGGAGCTCAATATCGTCAAAATCATGATAAATCGTCAAATCTGACAGCTATAGGCGGGACCTATAGTTTAAAAACGACTCCGAACGACAGATTTTTGAGAAACTTTTCATGGCAATTTTTGATTTTCTCTCAGATATTTTGCCAGAAATCTGCTGAGAGGAAGTCGCCGAAAAAATATTTTTTGATATTTCGTTTTGATGTCTAACGTGGGGTTTGAACCGTGGCCTTATGTCTAATAAGCCAGCACACTACCTACTAGACTACGGTGACCTTCTGAATATACCGGAAAGGGCACAATGGAATGATGGGGTACCCATCGTCACAGATGGGTCTAAGTTAGGTGGATGTACAGGTGCTGGGGTCTTCTATAGGGAACTCGGTCTTGAACTCCACTTCAGATTGAATGATGACTGCAGCGTTTTTCAGGCGGAGATTTTCGCAATCTTGAATGCTATTGAGGCCATAGCTGGTGGCCCAGCTTCGGATTCGGAATCTCACATGATCTTCGTTGACAGTCAGGCTGCCCTTAGCGCCATTGCGTCTGCAAGGAGTCGTTGAGAACTTTTGGACTAGACCGTAGCCGTCTGTGCTGGGTTCCAGGTCATAGCGGAATACTGGGCAATGAGACGGCGGATGCCCTCGCTAGGTTAGATTCGCTTTCTGAGGGTGAATTGATAGTTGGTCCTGACCCCCCGGTCTGTCACCTCTACGGCCTCATCAATAGATGGGTCGGGGAGGAAGAGCAGAGGCGTTGGAGGAACGGATCATAGGTTAGGTTAGGTTAGAGGACGTATACTTGTCAATTAAGACAAGTACAATACCCGGAGGTCGAATTGACTCATTGTACAACGTCCTAGTTTCTCACACCACTTAAGTTGTGCGTGTTAATTTTATACATGACTGGCAGGAACTGCAGCTTAAAGTTGATTCCGAACGACAGATTTTTGAGAAACTTTTTCATGTCAATTTTTTTTCACTCTCAGAGTTTTTGTCAGAAATCTGCTGAGAGGAAGTCGCCGAAGAAATATTTTTTTCTTATTTCGTTTTGATATCTGATCTGGGGTTTGAACCGTGGCCTTAGGATGGATCCACACCATGTAATAATGTTCAAGTCTTTTGGAATTACCTCAGCCCTAGATTGTCACTAGATTAGATTACTGTTGTATTATTTAGTAACATAGTATATGGGATCTACATATACATTAGAGTATTTCTGACATTAAAATGATTATGCAGATCCCTAAGGATGTTGCCTAAAATTTTTCTAAGAATATCAGCTGCTTCTGGAGGAATTAACGAGACATTCGACGATCACTCTCATGCAGCTTCCTGTACATGGAGACATTAGCAACAAAGCAGGGCAAAGCCCCTTATCTTCTTACAGAAGCATGGAAAGATGGGATAATGCAAGCCCCTTTGTATAGAGGCAGAACAACAATTGCATTCTAGCTGACCCTCATTAGTAGACGTTCGGAGGTAGAGTATATCTCTCAATGATGTCTGGAATTAAAACTTATGTGAATCGCATTCCCCGCTTTTAGAGACTCCCTTTGTAAACTGATTTAGGAAATAAGTTGTCTGTTCTCGAACCTAATTTCATTGAAAAGGGAATAATTCCTGAAACATTCAGCTGCAAAGTCATTGTAATACGTTTCGGGCTTTCAGAAATTCAAAGATGTTATGCTTGGAAGTCCGTTATGTAAGAAAGTCCGTCTTCATTCTAACGCATAACGCAGTGGGACATATAAATCGTTTGTCTTTAAGTGTCCATATTTGGAGTCCTCAAAGTCGCCGCAGTCTAATAGGTAGTGTGTTGGCTTATTGATGCCGGCCTATGATTGAAAACCCAGCTCAGACATCACGAACGAAACGAAATCTTTGCAGGAGAGGACGTCGCGGAAGAAATATTTTTTCATATTTCGTTTTGATGTCTGACCTGGGGTTTGAACCATGGCCTTAGGTCTAATAAGCCAACACACTATCTACTAGACTACGACGACCTCCTGAATACCATTTTGTAATTAATGTGACCACATCGTCTCTGCCTCTACTAGTTGTAAAATTTTAACAGTGGCTAGCCGATTACATGGTTTGCTCCTTTGAAATCAACAAACGGCATTAACGCAAACCACTTCTCCAGAAGGCTTTTAGCTACAGTATCTTCTCACCAGGTCAGACATCTTCAACAAACTGAAATATGAAAAAATATTTTTGCGGTGACTTCCTCTCAGCCGATTTCTGGCAAACACTCTTGAGAGTAAATAAAAAATTACCATGAAAAGTTTCTCAAAAATCTGTCGTTCGGAGTCGATTTTACACTGTAGGTCCCTCCACTCATGTATAAAATTTACACATATAACATAGGTGGTGTGAGAAATTAGGTTGTAGTCCTGACTAAAAGGTGTTGTAATGACCAATTATGTATGTAAACATGTATACGTTTCATAGCCTATAGTCCTCTATAATATAATTTTGTTTTTTGTCTCAACATATTAATGCTCGTTTAGAGCATTTTATTTTCAAGATATTTTAAATTTTATTTATTAAATCCTTTAACCCTGTTGGACTATTTATATTTTTAATTTTTGTTTAATTTTTCTATGTATTCTTCTATTGTTGCTGTCGTTGTTGTTGTAGTTGTAACATTTAAAAATGCAAATTTTTTAACAAACAATTTAAGCTCAACAGTCAGCCATTTATTATTTCAACATTCTCTACCCTGTTTATGCACAATATTTTCATGCAAAAAGAAAAAAAAAAACGAAGGAAAAAAAAAATTAAAAAAAGAACACACAGAACATTTGTTTAGAGTGTAAAAGTTAAAATGAGAGGAGTTTTAAATGCAACATATACACCCACGGACACACACACACAACACACAGTTACATACGCTGTACTGTACTGTATCAGTAAGGACAACACAAGCAAATAAATACAACACAGCGTAGGTACAGCATGAAATGTGAAATGAGAGGAGAGAAAAGAGAAAAACAAAACCCATCTTCCGTTGTACACAATTGACATGTTAGGATTTCCGTTGCAATATGCAATGGTGGTAATACAAGAACAAAGCAAAACAATGGCATGCTAATATAAACACATGCACACATACCTATGTACGAGTATGTAACCATAGATGGTTACCAGTACAAGTATACATATATACGAGAGATAAATATGCATGTCTTTATTAATGTTTGCTTTGGAGAGACAAAAAATATTGCCCGTAAAGTTTTTCTTAAAAAAAAAACGAGAGTGTGTGAGTAAGTGAGAGTAAAAGGTGGAATGCTAAAGCAATGGACAGATAAGGCAAATGCAATATAAAAGAAACAATAATCAAAAAAGAAAAACAAACACACGTAAGTAAGCAAGCACACATGAAATGATAAAATTATGCATGCATTTCTGTAACAACAACAACAAAGGCAAATACAAAACATACACATACATACTCTTTTGCTTAACCACACGCATTTTTGAAAACTGAAAATAAAAAAAAAATCCTAAAATAAACGACATTTTTTGCCTGTGTTTGCATTTCTCTACAGCTCCTGCTGCTTTTCAAACAATCACCCTTAAAATATGCAACAAAAATTCAAGAGTGACGGAGAGAGAGAGAGGAAGAGAAAAAAACATGCTTAAAATAATAAAACGTTACAAACACACGGAAGCATAGGAGTATTTTATTAAGCAAAATATGTTTCTTCTTTTTTTCTGACATTTTGTGTTGAAGTTTGCCTTCTGTTTCTGTTTCTTTCTTTTTTTTTGCAGTGTTTTGTTAAGGAATTCCCTTAGTAAACTTGAACTTTTTCATTAACGTTAAATATTTTACTTCGTTTTCATTTCTTTTTTTGTGTTTTTTTGCAAGAGTTTTCTTAACAGAAAAATAACAAAGAAAATACACAACGAAAAAGAGAGAAAAAACTAGTAATTGTAGTGAAAAACTTGTCAACAAAAATGTCATCATATAAAATTATAAGCATGTAAGGAATTTGTATGCATTTTTTTTAAAACTTTTTTGCTTTTTTTGTATGAAAATAAGCAAAAAAAAATTAATTTAAATACAAACATACATACATACATATATAAACACATGCAGGCTGAATTATAAAAGGAAACAAAAATTTTATTTCCAGACATTTTTTGAGACAATGTTTTAAACAAAACAGAAGAGCTGAAGGAATAATTTAAAAACAGAATTTTTATTTTTATTTTCTTTTAATACAAAGCCTTTCAAGCGATTACATGTTAATGGGTTTTTGACTTCTTGAATGAAATACTGGCGTTTAGAAGAAAAATTGAGCCTTAGGCTCTATTCATTTTGTCCAATGTTTCATTTCCAAACAATAAGATTCGCTGTGATTATCAAAATAGATTTAAAGGGTCAGCCAAATAAGTTTTTTTTTTGGAAATGCTTTAAAAAAAACTACCGAATATTTTCTCAAATTTTTTTGTTTGAAAGTACAATTCTTCTAATGGAAAATAATTTCATTCAAATGGCTGCCTCAGCTGGCCATGCAGAGCATACACCGATTTTGGCAAAAAATCATCTTTTCAGATTAAGCTCATTTTGATCTTGGCGGATATGTAAGCAGGCAAAATTGTCGCATTTGGGGCACAGAAGTCCCGCACGCATACATTGAAAAGCCGATGCACCCAAAACGGGTCAGTTAGGCAAAATTGGACCATTTTTCTTCGAAAATAAGCAAGGAGTGGCCGTTACAGTCAATGGCGATTGTTATCGGGCCATGTTCAACAAATTATTGTTTACAAAAATTTAAGAGGAGGATATTGGCAACATTTGGTTTCAACAGGACGGCGCTACGTGCCACACAGCCGAAGCTACACTCGATGTTTTGCGCCCTGTTTTTGAAGATCGCATTATCAGCCGCAGAGCTGATGTCGTTTGGCCACCTCGGAGCTGCGATTTGACACCGTTGGACTATTATTTGTGGGGTGCCGTCAAAGATAAGTGTTACGCCGACAAGCCAGAGACAATTGACGCTTTAAAGGACAATATTCGTGAAGCCATTGGTGAAATACAGCTGCACACAATCGATAATGTGCTTAAAAATTGGATCGATCGTGTAGGCTACTGAATGGCCAGCCGAGGCAGCCATTTGAATGAAATTATTTTCCATTATTAACCGGAAGGATTGTACTTTCAAATTAAAAAAGAAATTTGAGAAAATATTCAGTAGTTTTTTTAAAGCATTTTCAAAAAAAAAAAGTTATTTGGCGGACCCTTTATTTTGTGAGTTGATGCCATCATTAATGTCATATTTCTTTACGTTGAGTTGTTCTCTAAGGTTGGAAAAGTAAAAATAGTTTCTTTGGACTAAATCCGAAGGAAAGCAAGGCTGAGAAAGCAATTCCTGGATTTTTTCATGAGAACATTACAGGCATGGCCTTTTTTCTTAGCCAAATGCTGATGTTTCTTATCAAAATCTATTTTAAATTGGCTCCATTTGCGCATACCTTATTGGCTATTACAACCGTGGAGTCTAGTTTCTTCTTACACCCAAGTTACATACATAATTAGGTTTTTACAGTCCTCAGATTAGTCAGGATTACAACCTAGCTTCCTGCACCACCTATGTTGTGTTTCTTAAATTTATTCAGTAGTAGCGGGACCTACAGTTTAACGTCGACTGCGAACAACAGATTTTTGAGACACTTTTCATGGCAATTTTATTTTATTCTGAGAGTTTTTGCCAAAAGTCTTAGAGATTACTGGGAGGAAGTCACCAAAAGGAATATTTTCCCCCAATTTCATTTTGTTAACGTTATTTGAGCTAAGATTTGAACCACAGATTTGCACCTAATAAGCCAACGTAGCACCTACTAGACTCTGACAACCCTTACTTTATTGCTGGCACTTATTCGCCTCAAGAAACCCAATGTTTTGACTGATATTTCGTCTGTGGTGTATTGTGCTGAACCCATGTTTCTTTCACGGTTACGAAAATGAGTAAGTAAGCGTTGGTGCAACACTTTTGCTGCACGATTGTGTTTGTGGTTTTTCTTGTGAGTAAGCACTGCACTCAGTTTGTGAAAAGCTTGTACATGGTAGAGATCATGTAAAATTTAAATTCCTGAGCCATAGAATTCCAGATTAACGTAAGTCTCGCCGTGATGGCATACCCCACGGTGCCCGTAACACAGCCCCCCCACACACAATGATGCAACCACGTGGCTTGTCACGACGTATCACATCACCATCCCTCTTGTTTTGGGGTCGGAGACCATCTAAACTCCTTTTATGCGTTAAGAGTGTAACGCCACACTGAGCTCGCCCATTCCCCGCGATTTGGGTTTAAACCACAGCCACCACGTTGTTCCTACAAGGGGGCCTCACCAATTGCCGGGCAGAGTCTGGGGCTCCAGACACCCGTGGTACCAGCTTTAAGCCGCTGGTCAGGCTGCGCGACTAGTTGAATTCATGATCCATATAGGATTCCTTTGACTTTAACAATCTTGGCTACTTTCAACCAATTTTTTCGTAATTCATTCATATTGTTTCACACTCTAACAGAGCTATCGTGACTTCATAAAAAATCAATCTATCCCCGGATAAAGTAAATTTTCCAGAGGGTTTTCAGCTTGATTATAGGGGACTAACAAGCTCTGAAGCTGATTGTAGAGATCGATTAATAAACGCTTGCTAGTTAGCTTTATGGTATGGCTTCTTATGGCATTACAATGTGTTAAGTTGGCTGCTTATTTCTCTTGTATTATCCTAGTTTCTCCAAGTAATTTTTGGATGTTCGTCTGCCTATTGTTTTAAAAAAATTATTCACTTTAAAGACTTGGAGGTAATCAATCTGTCAGGTGAGTCATTACACCTCTAGTCCACCACTATTCCTTTCATTTATTGTAAGTATTGTGGACTGTAAATCAGATTTAAGAACATCGTTCGTGAGCAGACATTGTCAAAGAGGACCAAAGCAAAGAATCTGATGCCACTAAACAAAATGCAATGCCATCCAGACAAAAAATTTCTGTATTACCACGAAGCAACCACCAGGCATTAGGCATTATAAAGAAGATTTTATTCCAAACATTCCTTTACAACTCTTGACCTTTGAAAATTTGTAACTCTCTTCGGTACATAGTTCTTGCATCTCAATACACATTTTGTCACATTCAGTTTGATGTTGCAGCACATTTCCTAGGCACATTTCATTTAATAATTTACGAATAATTTTTTTAGCACATTTAAAGACAGTCCCCATTGGTTATATGGCTGGTTGGATGGCTGGCTGGCTGGTAGGTTCATGCGCCCGTTGAAAACCTCATTTCTCCGCCACACATTATCACGTGATAATGTGATTGCTTTGAACCTGACCTCTGGGTTATACGAAAATTTTTCGTCGTTGGCATGGCTCTTTTCTAAGTGATAATAACGTTCAACAAGAAGAAAATATAATTTTTTTTTGTTAAAAAGCAGTAAAGTAAAGGAGTGAAATCTTTAATTTTTTTAAAATAATTTTTAACTTTTTTTAACCTTTTAAAAACGTTTAAAATATGAGCTCGTAGATTGCAAATAAAATAAAAATAAATTCGTGTTTAGTTTTAATTAACATTCTTTATTATTCGCACAATTCTGTGTGGCATTGTTCACAACTTTATGTAAACAACAACAATTGCTTTTCTTTGTTATTCCTCTGTTTACACCCTTTGCATAAACAATAATATATACAGTGATGGCCTTATAATTAGAAACGACTTGGCAACATGTATGTTTCTTAATTTGTTTTACAGTTTTCACTGTGTACTTGGGATCAAAGACTTTGTTTGGAGGACGTCTTACATACGTTTTTCCATCAGATTGGGACAAATTAAACTTAGATTCGTTACTCCAGAGAACTCTGTTCCAGAAACATCGTTTCTAATTATAAGGCCACCACTGTACTAGTCAATTGTTCGACAGATCTTTTTAACGGATATCTTCAAACCACGATCCTCAAACGCATCGCGTCTTCATAGAAAACTGTCTGAACTTCACTGATTCACTCGCCTGCTTTGCCTTTTATATGGCAGAGTAAACAGTCTGATGAATGTTCTTGAAGGCCAATGTTCGTGACTTCGCATTCTTGAAATCTTTATAAATGTAAACATCGCTGTTTCATTATTGTTGTGTATATATTTTGTTTACATTTATTCTTGTAGTGTTTGTTGTTGTATTTTTGTTTACTTGTTTACCATTTTTTATGCTGGCGTTTGTTGTCGCATTTTTGTTTATAATTTTAAATGTTAAGCGATGTAAAAGCAAAACACCAGTATCTAGATTCTTTATTTTCGTAGCAATATGAAGCCATACAAATTAAAGTAACAAGATTTTGTCGTTTTTCTTTAATAAATAAGTTTTTGTTCTTGAACACCAATTAATTCTTTTACTAACTGGCTTCAGGGCCATAATACCAAGTGGTGTTCTACTTTATTTACTAGTTTGTATTTTTGTTTGGCACTCAGTCCTACTTTTTCTTTTCTTTCTTGTTTTTGTACGTTTCTGGTACGTTTTTTTTTATGCTGTTTGTTGTTGGTTGAATGAAACACGTTTAAATAGTTTATCCAGCACGTTTTCAGTTTTAATATTTTTAGAGTGACATTTGGGGTCATGCTGAGGTGTCAAGTTTGATTGAATTTGCTCGTGTTGCATGCAGTTTTTTTTTTGTTTGTGTGCCGAAATATAGTCTCCCTTGTTTGTAAAATTATAAATATTTGAGTGCCAAAAACAAAAGGAAAAAAATCACAGTAAATTTGGTGTTTTGGCTTAAGACCAAACCAACCAATATTATAATGGCTTAATGCATATGAAAAATGTTCACACATTCGTTGCTTTTTTTTAAATTTATACTCTTCAAAAGGAATATTCTTGAAATATTTATCATCAGTTGTTGATTTCATTGCTATTCCTTTGCTGTTTTCTTTTCTCAGTTTTATTTTAGCATTTCGTAATTTAGTGTCGACTTTTCTTTTGCTTTTCGTCCTGTTGTCACATCTTATCTTGAGTTGAAGATTCAAAAACTTGTGCATGTTTACTCTTAACAACATAAAATGGAGTATAAAAGAAAACCATCGTTTTCCTCATATCTTTTAGCACAGAAATGTTTGTTATACTACTGCTCTACAGCATGTATACAGCATTGCAACATCCTTGCAATTATACTTCCAGTCCACATCCACATCCATACAAGATATAAAGTCTGTTGCACTCATTTCTTCTTATTTTTTATGCTTTTTTTGTATGCTTTTTTCATACAAAACAAATATAATCTGGCATTTCCGCAGTACAGAACTTAAAAATTTTAGAAGAAAATGATGAAAAAAAGAAATAAAATGTATACACAACATACGAGTACATACATGCCACATTGTGGCACAACATAAACTGTATAAAGAAATTGAATAATATTTTATGATCTACGTCAAGTAAGTGAAAAAATTTTTTTTTATATGGTGGTGACTTTAAAATGTGCTGAAATGCGCTTTAAGTTGAATGCATAAAATTGAAGTCAAGTCTTGCTGCTGCTTGGTTTCCGCAGAAGAAAACTGTTGTTTCTAGGCTCGAATGGCTAATATTGAGCCTCTCTCCCAACTTCATAATCAATTTCTTCAAGTTAAGCAAGAGATTGGTCTATTCTAGCAGGTTCTAGGATGCTAGGGTTGCCAACTGTCGCTATTTGTAGCTCCAGTAACTGTGGATTGATGAAAGGCTTGCTAAGTATTCAATATTCAAAATTTGTCAATATAATACAGAATAACTCCCAGGATGGCCACATTAAAGTCACGAAAGCCCTACCGAATGTGTCGAGAGGAAGGGAATATTTAAATCCAATCTTCTTGGGTGAGTAGTACAATTGGTAGTACTCCTTAGCCAATCGGACTATCAAAAACACTGAACGAGTAGTCGTTGAATTCACAAAATTGAATATGAAAAGTTTAGTCCAGTCTTGCTGCTGCTTGGTTTCCGCAGAAGAAAAAATTATTCTTTATTGCTTTAGACTCAAATGGCTCATATAGAGCCTCTCCCTCAACTTCCTAATAAAGTTCTCGAAATTTAGCGCCAGATTGGTCTATTCTAGAAAGTTCTAGGATGACAAGGTTGCCAACTATCAAGGACTAGAAAAACTGTTTGCATCTTCAGTAACTTTGGGTTGATACAAGGCCTGCTAAGTATTTAACATTCAGAATTTGTCGACGTCAAGCAGTTTAATGCCCAGGATGGCCACATTAAAGTTACGTAAGTCCTATCAAATGTATCTAGGGGAAAGGGTATTGCAATATAATCTTTTTTGTGTGAGTAGGCATCTTCTTTGGGCGCGTAGTACAATTGATAGTACTCCTGAGGCAATCGGACTATTAAAAACAGTGACCGAGTAGTGGTTGAATTCACAAAATTGAATATGAAAAGTTCAGTCAAGTCTTGCTGCTGCTTGGTTTCCGCAGAAGAAAACAGTTGCTTCTAGGCTCAAATAGGTAATACAGAGCCTCTCCCTCAACTTCCGAATAATGTTCTTAAAGTTTAGCGGGAAATTGGTCTATTCTAGCAGGTTCTAAGATGTACCACGGACTAGAAAATCTGTTTGTAGCATCACAGACTGTTTTGAGTGATGCAAGGCTTGCTAAGTATTTAACATTCATTCTGTCGACGTCAAGCAGAATAACGCCACATAGATGGCCACATTAAAGTTACGAAAACCCTACCGAATGTGTCAAGGGGGAAAGGGTATTCTAATCAAATATTTTTTAGATGAGTATGTATCTTCTTTGGGTGAGTATTACAATTGGTAGTACTTCTGAGCAATTGGTCTATTAAAAACAGTAACCGAGCAGTCTCTCCAACAATACAAAGCGAAATTTTCGATCCAACCACCTGTCTTTGAGTTGAACATTCAGATTTTGGATAGAACCCTGTGTTAAGGTGTTTCCCAACGCGGACTGACACTTGTCTCTACAGATAGAACGCAAATGCCTAGGGACACCGATGCTGCGTTCTTTATGAAGGGTCTCGAAATCAAGTTAAAATATAGGGTGGGTGACAACGGCAGCGTGTTTCAGAAAATTCTTTCTATTTTAAAGGCTCCTGAAAACGAATACTTTCGTGATTATTCACACGGCTATTTTGGGCCATCGTAAAAGTCCTCGAACTGAATTGGGTCTGTTTGAATCCAAAACATGGTGGTTTACCTAAGGACATGATGACTGTAATTCTTTCGAGATTAACATCCCATGCTGTGGTTGACAGTTGTTGCCTCTATGAACTCATGTCGAAATGGATTAAGGAAGCTAGATTACGATGTTGTTTTCCTTCGGTCGAACTGGAGCTTGATAAGTCCTGCGTGAAAAAGTAACAGGATTCCTTGTAGAGCGTTGTGATGTTAGATTGCTGAGAGTGATTTGGCACAGACCCTAGCCGAAGTATTACAGGGCACGTAAAAAAATTACGGACTATATAGCATCTCTCCTGCAACTGTCCAGTCAATGGTAGTGGAACCGTGGTAGATCAACTGAATAGGCTACCTAAGGCTGGCCGTAAACCAACAACAGCAATAAGATTGGTATTCCGCTCTTTTTACTCACAATTGATTTAATTTAAGTTTGGTACAATCAGTATGTAGTCGCCTAGTCTAGTAGGTAGTGTGTTGGCTTATTAGACGTAAAGCCAGGGTTCGAGGAAGTCGCCGAAGAAATATTTGTTTCCTACTTCGTTATGTGCGAGATGTCTGACCAGAGGTTTGAACCGTGGCCTCACGTCTCTTAGAGCTTTGCCTAAAATCTGCTGCGAGGGAGGCGCCGAAGAAATATTTGTTTCATATTTCGTTATGTTCGAGATGTCTGATCTGGAGCTTGAACCGTGGCCTTGCGTCTAATAAGCCAACACACCTACCTACTGGACTACGGAGACTTCAAGATTACTGTCCCACACCAAGATTAATTCTGGATTCAGATTGGTTTCCTAAAAGGAAAGTTTGACTCACTGAATGAATATTGAATGTGATATCCCAATGGGCCTAAACACTAGCCTAAGTGTGAGCTTGTCGCCTATTCTAACCATTACTTTGCTTTGGGACAACTTGTTATCCTCCCTTAGTTTTCTTTTATTGTATACGGCAGAATAGCAAAGAGGAATTAGTTTTGCAGTACAAGAGTACATGGAACCACAACCTTTGCTTAGCGTACCTAAACTGACTTTAAATGCCCTTAATTTGGTATTGTATTACATACATTATAATATAATGTATCTCAAAAACTGATATCCTTATAACAAAAATAACAACAACAAAACTAAATTATATTTCAAGTACATTTTTCTCTCTAGAAAATGTACGTTGTTGAGTATTAAAACAGAGAAACTATAAAGGACTAGAAGTACTCGGAAAAAAAGATATAAAAACACACATGCACACACACGAGCACACTCTATAAAGTACTTTTCCATTTTAAGTACCGTAAAAATATACTCTTCTGAGTACGTTTTCGTAAAAAGTGATATGTGAGTAGAACACATATACATACAGTCATGGCAAGTACAATAATGTCTAGCTGCAGTGGGTTATTTGAAGAATTTGAATGGAAAACTATTTACTATCCTTGTGCTGTTTGTTGCCTCATCAAGAGAGTACTTGGTTATGGGTATGGGTACTAGTACTGCTGCTAGTACTGAATTGCATATCAAGTTTACATGCAGTCTTCTTTCTATTTTTTTGTCTTTATTTTGTCTTTAAGAAGAGCATCAGAATGATTTTTTCTTTTTTTGTTTTGTTTTCCATTCCTTGCAAGTTAAAATGTGTATTGAGTTGTTGTTGTTGATTTAAAAAAGAAAAACTTAACTTTTTCAAGATCCTACTTTAGATATAAAAATATACTTACAAAAACAACGTCTACAACAACAACAAATAAAAACAAATCCTTAAAGATATCCAAAAGATTACAAGCAGCAGCAAACACTAGCAAGTGATTGAGTGAGTGACTGAACAGCAGCAAGCAGCAGCAAGCAGGCAGGACACAGTCAGTCAGTCCTGCTTTCCTTACAAGAACACATTAAAAGATTTACAAGTGTTTTGTAAATTGTTTTTCAAAATTTGTTTGTTGTTGTTGTTAAAAACTTTTTAATAATATTTTTATGGAAAATATTGTCTTCTTGTCTTTTATTTTTCCATAAGAAGAATTTTCCAAGTGATTCCTTCAAATGTGTCCAATGAGTTGCATATCCTTCCTCGCCCTTCATTTCTTTTGTCAATTTCCTTCTTGCAACTTGCAAAAGTCAAAGAGTTGAACTCAAGTTAAACTTCATCGTTAGGTTTTTTTGGTATTATTTTCTCTCAAGAAAGTTTATTTAAAAGTTAATAACTTTGACATTGAACCATGGATAGCTACTATAGGGGCATGGATATTCCCAATAGTATGGGGGGAGGGGGTTAATAAAATTCAATTTATTATGCCAAAATGGCTTCTGTAACTTGAGTGGAGAGCATTTTAATGACTTTAAGAAAATGCTTTAAAAAGTGCTCTGCAGTCTTTAAATGTCCTTTTAATTGGTTATAAACACAGCTAAAACAACCATAAGAAGAATTTTGAAGGAAAGCACTCCTTATGTATCAAAGCAATTGGTATTCGAATAGGGCAAGATATAGACTATAAGACGGATTAAAGGAAAATGTTTCAGCCACAATTTTCGAATGAAATAATCACTAGTCTTGCAATGCAGTAGTCTATGCCTTATGAAGCCGGTTGATACCGGGTTATCCATTTCGTGGTTTCAAAAGTAAACGTAAACGTAAAACACATATAAAATATTTTTATTCATGATATTTCTTTTTTTATTGTAAAGTTTGAACGTTGACACATTATGTGTGAAAGACTACATCGTTTAAATGACCTCCACGCAAAGTGTTGCAAGCATTGATTCTTTTGAGGTAATTTTCGACCACTTTTTGACACATATTGGACGGTATCTCAGCCATAACTTGACGAATGTTGGTTTTTAAGTGCTCAAGAGTCGAAGGTTTATCTGCATAAACACGATCTTTCGCGTAGCCCCACAAAAAAGTCTAATGGTGTCAAATCGCATGATCTTGGTGGCCAGTTGATATCTCCACGACGAGAAATTACGCTGTCAGGAAATGCCTCTTGCAATAAAGCCATATTCGCTCGAGTTGTATGGCACGTGGCACCGTCTTGTTGAAACCACATATTCTTCAAGTCATATTCTTCAATAGCAGGCAAAAAAAAGTCGGTTATCATATGACCATAACGCACCGAATTGACGGTGACAGTCGTTCCATCGTCGTTTTCGAAGCAGTAAGGTCCAATCACACCTTCGGACTAAACAGCGCACCAAACAGTGACTTTTTCTGGATGTAATGGCCTCTCTTCAATTACTTGAGGATTCTCAGAACCCCCAAATACGACAATTTTGTTTATTAACATACCCACCGAGTGTGAAATGTACATCATCGCTGAAGAAAATTTTGTTCGAAAAATTGCCGTCCACCGTCTGTTGTTCAAGCACCCATTCTACGTAACTACGACGTTGTGAATGGTCAGCTGGCTTCAGTTGTTGCGTGAGCTGAACTTTATATGGATGTAGGTGTGGATCTAAATGCAAAATACGCCATAATGTGCCGTAAGACAGTCCTAATTCCTGAGAACGACGAGGAATCGACACATTCGGGTCTTCGGCAACACTTTCACTTACAATATCGATTTTTTTTTAGCGGAACGATCCATTTTCGTCAATGTCTGAAAAGAAAAAAATTGGTTTCACAACTTAGTTTGACAGATGTCGAAGTTTGCACTGATCTTGTAATTCAATTTCACAAGCTCTTAGTTGAGAATGAAGAGTATATTCTTCCTTACTACTTACGTATTTAATTTATCATAACAACCCTTAAGTCAAGATTACAACCTAGCTTCAGACACCAACCACGTTGAGCGGCAAGACCCACAATTAAATGTCGTCTCCGAATGATGGATTTGAGAAACTTTACATGTCAATTTTATTTTCTCTCAGAGTTATTGGTAGAAGACTGCTAAGGGTAAGTCGCCTAAAGACATATGTACTTTTTCACATTTCCCTGTAAATAAGATTGCCATCAAAAGTTTCTCAAAAATCTGTAGTTTGGAGTCGACCTTAAGCAGTATGTGTCAGATTAAACAGTTTCATGAATGTTCTTCAAGGCAAATGTTCGTGGCTTCAGCTTAGCGTGAGGGTCGTGGTTTGGATTCTCATCAGCGACTCTGGTCTGTGACACTACACCGAGCATATGGTCATAGTTACTCCGCTTGTATGTAATTAGAATATAATTTGTAATTGTATTGTAATTAATAAATAAATAAATAATATTATGAGGAGAGTACAATGGACCATATGGTCACAATACTAATACTACGTTCAGATATACACTTTTATTGAGTCAATATTCGTTTTATTGAGTACAATATTTTAAATGTTCAGACATAATAAACACGTAACACATAAACGTAAAAAAACAGCTGGTTGTTTCAATGACATTGTTTTTATTTTGTTTTTTGTTTTGTGTTTTTGTTTCGGATAATTGTAATATGCTCACTGAACATACTTATGACAGTGCTGCATTTTAAGTTTTACTCAATATTATAACAATTTGCGTATTTATTGCGCAATAATTAATTGAAACTTTATATGAAATATTGAGCTCAATAATGGCGTTTATTGCGATTTACGCAATAAAGGTGTATATCTGAACAACGTATAAGATTCCTCTTCACCACCCTACAATTATAATAAGTAGTCATCTTATCATACATACATAATTAGTCATTACAACCCCTTAGTTAGGATTACGACCTAGCTTATCCACCCCTAACCCAATAGTTTATAGTCGTTTCAGACTGACAGATTTTTTGAGAGACCTTTTCATGGCAATTTTATTTTATTTACTGCCAGAGTTTTTGCCGTAAATCTGCTGAGAGAAAGTTGCCAAAGACTGTCAAAGCTCTTGTTATTGGAATACTGTAAAGATATTATTTCTTTAGTCTGTTTCAGTGCCCTTACATACCTACATTCATAATTGTTCATTACAACCCTTTAGTCAGGATTATGACCTAGTTTCTCACACCACACAACATAAGTGTGTGTTAATTTTATACATGATTGGCTTAGTCAACTCCGAATTACAGATTTTGGAGAAGCTTTTCATAGCAATTTTTATTTACCCTCAGAGTTTTGCCACAGATCTGCTGAGTAGAAGCCGCCAAAGAAATACTTTTTGTATTATGTTTGGATATGTGGCCTGGTGCTCGAACCCTGGCTTTACGTCTAATAAGCCAACATACTACTTACTAGATTACGGCGACTTCATAAATGTAAACATCATTGTTCCATTATTGTTGTTTTTGTATTTTGTTTACATTTATTCCTGTAGTGTTTGTTGTTGTATTTTTGTTTACTTGTTTACAATTTTTTATGCTGGTATTTGTTGTTTTATTTTTGTTGACTTATTTACCATTTTAATATTAAGCGATGTAAAAGCAGAACAACAGTATCTAGATTCTTCATTTTCGTAACAATATATATCCCAACTTACTGCAGCAGATCTACGTAAGCCATTCATCATCATCTTCTTTGCTTTCTTTTTTTAACTCGCCTCGTTTTCACATTAAAACTATTGGAATCGGAGAGCTATAGGCTTCAGGTGTACTGCCATCATGTTCTTTCACCCTGTAAATTGGTCTCCGTTTACAAAAATTTTAATTTAAAAAGAAAAAATTTTTTTTTGGTATTTCAAGCAAAACAACTGATTTACTTTTTTATTACCACCGTAAATGTTTAAATAAACAAATTTCCTTTATTTAACATAAATACCCCCCTTGCCCTCTTTCTCTCTTTCTCTCTCTCTCGTTGAACGTTTATATTGCCTTCAAAAAACCGACATTATTTTGCATTTGAGTGTATTTTTTAGTTTTCTTTTTCATTTTATTGGCTTCTAAATGCAAAATTGACGTTTTTAAACACAATTTCCACAAACAATTTATAAAAATCAACATTAAATAACTGCTGCTGCCAATGCTGCTGCCAATGCTGTTGATGATGGTTACTGCTTGATGGTTGCATGCAATACGTATGGTATGCTACGTACTTTCAGCTTAAACTGTAAATATAAAGGGGAACATAGAGAAGGCAAAGACTCGACTCTACTGTAATATTATAATATTGAATAATGATCAAATGAAAGACGATGACGACGACGACCAAGAACTTTGAAGAAGAAGGAAAAAATCATCATAGAAAATGGAAAAATAATAATAACTTGGAAAAAAAGATTGTCATACAACTGCAATGCCAACAACAACAACAACAGCAATAATTTCCTGTAAAACTTGTAAAGCTTAAGTAACGCATTTACTGCCTCTACTACTTACTGTTGCTTATACAACACATTATGAGTGCAACAAAAAAGAAGGACCAGGCAGGCAGGCAGACACAGGCAACTTCTTGGCTCTGTTAAGGAGACCCTTTTCTTTCATCTGCTAACACTGAGCTCTGTTGTGTTGATTGTATTGTACAGTTCGAAGATTGAATCATAATAAAATAAGAAGCCAGAGAGAGAGAGAGATGGAGGGAGACAAAGAAATAACTAGTAAAACTAGTAAAGTCGATAAACTAAGAAGACAGCAAATCACAGTAGACTTTAGCAGACAGTAGCACCACTTAAGCTTAAGGAAGAAACAAAAAAAAAAACAAAAAAAAATTAAATTCTGTTGCAAAATAGTACGTTGGCAACTATAAAATTGCATAAAATGCGCTGGGAATTGTAGGGAATAGACAACGGCAACAACAGCAACAACAGCAGCTGCAGAGGGAGAAAAATGTTGCAAAAGAAAAAAAAAATCGACAAGAAACAGGAAAAAGATAATAAAACTGCAAAGAAACAAAATGATTTTAAATACGATATAATGTGCAGCTAGAATGTTAACAATTGAAAAAGACAAACACCATTTCCAATAGAAACTGAAAAAAAAATAATTCCTAAGAAATTGACAATAGCAATGAAAATACTAAAAAAATACATTCAACGGAGGCTGACTTTAGGTTATCTGCGCAAATTGTAACAGGAAATTGAAGAAGATGGGGTATTTGCAGCCAGATTTGCTACAGCGCTTCATAATGAAAATACCTAGTAAACCGGCTCTTAACATCTCCAGTTAATTGGAGAGAAATTATGATTCTAGGTACGATTCTTTCGTAGGATCATGCTTCATAGTTTAAGGGATGTGAAAATGGTAGGTAGATACGTAGATATGTAGGTGGGAGGAGAGTGGATGCATTGGATTTTTGTTTTGCGTTATGGTAATTCATGGCTACTAGGTCCCCACCAGAGGTCAGCAATGAGTATTCAAAACGATGAGTAGATTCGAATTATACTTATAATTTCTGCGACTTATACGCATTCATACTTATTTTAATGTCATACTCATACTACTCATATTCAAAGTTGAAATACTCATGGTACTCATACTTAACAACACGCATGATGTTATTGATTTTGACTCTCCATGATTCATCGTATACACGAATCACAAAATAAGTATGATTCGCGTACGAACACTACAATACTCACATGCAGGTTGTGTGTTTGCTGTGCTTGCTGTCTTTGTCTTTTTTGTTTATGTTTCTTTCTTCTTTATTCGTAAATGCAACAACAGCTAAGCCTGTAAATTTTGATGAATGATTTGAGTCACTCGCCTCCTTTATAAGTATTTTTCTAAAGTTATGAATCTGAATGAGTAGGTGTATGAATCAAACATAGTTCGAATGTTATGAGTTTGATGTCAACGTTGTACTCATACTCATTGCAACTTGTACTTATAAATCAACGTTGTAGTGAGTATGAATGAATGAGAGTAGTTGGATTTCAATACTGTTGACTCACTCATACTCAAAATTTCATGAGTACTTATGAGTAGCGAAAAAGCGATTCATTGCTGATCTCTGGTCCCCACGCAAAGCCGCTATCCTTGCCCGCGATTTGTAGGTACCCATAATCGGTCCCTTAGTTATCTATACAAGCAGGGAGGATACGCGACGGTTGGCACCAGCCCTTTTGGGGACAGGTGTTCAGAGCCAGACCGGGTGCTAAACGGAAGTTTTCTCAATCGAATCTACACCTGCAACTTAACGGCGACGGACAAGGAATGTACTTTGAGGCCTGCCAGGATTTTAACAGGACGGGGGCGGTTGTAGCCCTAGCCTGGAGCTAGGTTTCACCCTGGTGATATCGTTCATACGCAACTAGGTCCAGAAAACGACAGCCGCCAGCGCAAGTCAGTCAATCCAGAAACATGAAAGTACGTAGAAAACAGAAGAAGATATACGTGATCCGACGTTTCGAAAATATCAAGCATAACATCGATCCGAAACAGAGCCTTCCCACGATATTAGGGCAACCTTTAGTCACGCACTCCAAATCACTTTGGGTCACAGAACGTATCGAAGTACACTTAAGCTGCCACATCGCAACAAGATTGTTACCCAGGTGGGGGCATTGATAGCTAAAAGGCGGTAGCCTGGAGCTAGGTTTCACACTGGTGCTACCGTGCATACTCAACGAACAGAAAGCTACAGCCACCAGCTCAGGACAGTCAATTCAGAAGCATGAAGGTATAATGGTCCGTAGAAAACATAAAAGGGGGTTTATGCCAAGGGGTATGTGATCCGACGTTTCGAAAAGACCAAGCATGACATCGATCCGAAACAGAGCCTTCCCCCGATATTAGGATTACCTTTAGCTATGCACTCCAACTCACTCTGGGTCACAGAACGCATCGAAGTATATTTAAGCCAGCCACATCGCAACAAGATTTTCACCCAGGTGAGGGCATTGACAGCTGAAAGGCGTTTGATTTGATTTCAATAAACAACAGCATAGACATTTTTATGGCTCACTGATGGAGGCAAAGCCCGTGCTTAAATATCACCCACAATTAAGAAAGCAAAGCCTTTGTGCTGTAACTACCAAGACTGCAATACGTTCCTTCAAGAGTAGTGTTCTCTGCGTTATTAAATGAAAACGAAACTTGGCTTATGTGTATTGAAATCAACAATGAGTTGCTAACCTACGCATACATACATATGTACATACATAATTGGCCATTACAACCCTTTAGACAGGATTACGTCCTAGTTTCTTATACCGCTTATGTTGTGTGTGTTAATTTTTTCTACATGAGTGGCGGAACCTATAGCTTAAAATGCATTTCGAACGACAGATTTATGAGAAACTTTTTCATGGCAATTTTGTTTACTCTGAGAGTTTTTTTTCAGAAAACTGCTGAAAGGAAGTCGTTGAATTCGTATTCGTTTTGATCGAGATGTCTGACCTGTGATTTGAACAGTGGGATACTAGCCTACTGTGACTAAAGCAGGCAATGACAATATGTAGGAGAGCATTAGTGTCGAATATTTAAGGGAAACCACAAACTGGGTATAGAGCAGACGAGAGTTCCCACTTCAAAGCTCAGCTCTGACAGCATGACAAAAAAGCTTGCGATGTTCCTCCACTCAGTAGTTTCCTGGCAACATTTCTGAAAGTAATTGCCGTGGGAAACCTTTCAAATCTATCGTTCGTAGTCGACATAGATGAAATTAACACACAAAACTAGACATGTATAGTGGTTGCCTTAGAATTAGAAACGACTTAGGAACATGTATGTTTGTTAATTTGTTTTACAGTTTCCGCTGTGTACCTGGTATCAGAGACTTTGTTTGGAGGACGTCTTACATACGTTTTTCCATCAGATTGGGACAAATTAAACTTAGATTCGTCACTCCATAGAACTCTGTTCCAGAAACATCGTAAGGCCACCACTGAAGACACTACAAGTGGCTGCACTCTGAGACATGACTTCATGGTGTAGTTGATTAGGATCTTAGGAACCAGGATTCTGGTTGTAGAGCGTAAATACCAGACAGATTCTATTATGATAACGGTTTACACATACCAAAGAACACCGTTCAAGGGTGTTACTAAAGAACAGTGTAAACCTAAATTTTTTCGTGTGCACTCCTTAAGTACTGATTAATATAAATGCTCATATGCATTAGAAGAACTGAAAAAAATCACTTTAAGGCGGCTTTTCAAAAATCATGTCTGCTTTAAGGCTGTCATTAGTGTGATAAAAATGGTATTTCGTTCGAAACTATTAAAAGTGGTCTCCTTCCCAGGAGTTTTAACTTCGTGGATATGTTCCTTAACTTCGGTTGAATAGTTCTTGACATGATGATTTTAGTTTGTTTGAAGTCGCCGTAATCTAGCAGGCAGTGTGTTGGCTTATAAGACATGATGCCACGGTTCAAGCCCCAAGTTAGACACCTCCAACAAAATGAAATATGAAGGCGACTTCCTCTCAGCAGATTTCTCCCAAAAATGCTGAGAGTAAATAAAAATGCCTTAAAAAATTTCTCAAAAAATCTGTCGTTCGGAATCGGCTTTAAAACTGTAGGTCCCGCCACCCTTGTATAAAAATTAACACACACAACATATGGGTGTGAGAAGCTAGGTCAGCCGAATGATTGTCATAACCGATGATGTATGTAAGTATGTGTGATTTCAGTTTGTAAGTTTTAATGGGAAACGGTGTACATTTAAATAAATTTTTTTATTGCTTTTCTTAAGCCATTAGTTTTTCTCTTCTCCACTATATATCCACGACTTAAATGTAGTTTTAAGTGTTAAAGCCTTGTTGTTTACATGTCGATTTACGTTTCTGCTTTGTATACGTCTTAAAAGACAAAATGAAAAAAAAAGAGAAGAAGAAGAATAAATAAAACAAGAAACATGATGTTCAAGAAAACTTAACAATCTTTTGTAAATTTAAATTTTCTTATGCTCCTCTATTTATTGTTCATACAGGCTTTGAACTTGGCTGCGTGGGTAATAAAAATTGAAATCGTAAAGCCGGGATTATAATTAAAAACGAAATTCCTTTTCTTTTCCCCATTTAATTATAATGTACGATTTTATTAAAACATAACATGCTTCCTGCTTTGTTTTTTTCTAACATCCATCTTTTGGTTTACCTTCCCCAATTTTATTGAAGTTTTTTTTTTGTTCTTTTCTGTCAGTCAGCTTGCTTTGCTGGCTGTAAATACTTTTAATAAATTTCTGGTTTTTTCATTCCATTTTCCTGTTTTTCTTTTAATATAATTTGATTTTTATGTTTCTATTTATTTTTTTGCTTTGCCAACAGACACTTCCTTTTCATTTTATTATTAGATTTTGAAGGAACAAGTTCAACTCAGCTCAACTCAGCTTGGCTCAACACCGTACAGTTTAGTTGAGTTCAGTTGAGAAGTGATAAAATTTATGACTGAATAAATAGTGAAAATGTGAATTTAATTTTATCAACCGGAATTTGTAAAAGTAAAGAAAAAAAAAATCAAATAAATTTTGTTAGTAATTCTGGATGAACATTTAAATTTAATTTATAGCTCCTCACATAACTGAGTTATGGCGTGGAATTGTTGAAAATACGAAACAGATTGTAAGCGTTAGGCGTTAGAGAAAAAATTTTGGAAGTAAAAGCAAGTTAAGTAAAGCAATTTAAAGGAAACTGGAAATCACCGTAGTCTAGTAGGTACTGTGTTGGCTTATTAGACATAAAGCCAGGGTTCGAGCCCCAGGCCAGACATCAAAACAAAATACAAAAAGTATTTCTTCGATGACTTCCTCTCAGCAGATTTCTGGCAAAAACTCTGAAAGCAAATTAAATCGTCATGAAAATTTTCCCCAATAACTGTCGTTTAAAAATCTGTCAACTTTAGATTTTAGTTTCAGCCACTCATGCATAAAATTAACACACACAACATAAGCGGTGTGAGAAGCTAGGTCGTAATCCTGACTAAACGCCAAAGAAAGCCTTACAATAACGATAAACAAAGTTCAAATTACAATAACAAAACTACACAAAAAGTCCACGTTAGATACAGAAGAAATAATAACAAGAACAAATCAACAGTAAGATTCTAGAAGTTGACAAACCATACCGATAGAGCATAATATCACCGATATTAGTAGAATAGAGACAAACAAATATCGTACTACGCTAAAAAATCCATATAAACAGAACATAATATACACACAGTTACTGAAGTATACATACAGTTAACAAATTACAGAAATTTTTTAACCAATCCGTTTTCGTTGAATATCTTTATAGTTTCTTCGATTTTAAGACGGTCTTTTGCTAAAAAAAATTTCTAAAATTGAACTGAATTGTGGCCCTGCACAGGCCCACAAAAGTATACATCCGATTAACAAATTTCACAAATTTCTGAACGAATGCAAAAGACCGTCTTAAAATCGAAGAAAGATGTCAGACAATTATAAAGATTTTCAACGAAAACGGATTGGTTTAAAAATTTCTGAAATTTGTTAACCGTGTGTATAATTTTGTTGCTGAGTGTATATAGAAGAACAAATAACACGAACAAATCAACAGTAAGATTCTAGAAGGTGACAGACCAGACAGTTATCATCGAAATTACCAGAATAGAGACAAACAAATATCGAATTACGCTAAAAAAATCCAAATAAAAAGAGCATGATGGATATAGCAGACCAAATACCAAAAAAAAAAAAATCAACAATGGGATTCCAGAAGTTGCCAGAGGGGTATAGCGAAACAAGAAAAAATTGCAAGAAAGAAGATAACTTCCTTCCCTATTTAAGTGGTTATTACAACCCTGTAGTCTGGTTTACGACCTAGCTTGCACATCACCCGTGTTGAGTGTGCTAATTTTATACATGATTGGCTGGACCTACAATATAAAATTGACTACGAGCTATAGGAAAATTTTTCAAAAAGAAAAACACATAAAATTCAGAAAAATGCATGAAATCTTTATTTGAATCGATAGTACTCTCCATATAATTTAATGTTTGAATATTATTTCATGCAAATGTTGACCGCGACTGCGCCTCAAATGGTCCATCCGCTTACTACAATTTTGGCATACTCTTTCCAACATTTCGGCCGGTATCTCACAAATAAATGCTTCAATGTTGTCTTCCAATGCGTCAATTGAAGCGGGCTTGTCTGTATAGACATGAGCTTTAACATAGCCCCACAAAAAAGAGTCTAATGGCGTTAAATCGCACGATCTAGGCGGCCAATTGACCGGTCCAGAACGTGAAACTAAATGTTCACAGAACTCGCCTCTCAATGAGTCCATTGTTACGCGTGCTCTGGCACTTTGGGCAAAAAAAGTTGGACATCACCTCACGGTAGCGCTCACCATTCACAGTTACGTTACGATTCGCAGCTTCTTTGAAGAAGTACGGTCCAATGATGCCACCAGCCCATAAACCGCACCAAACTGTAACTTTTTCTGAATGCATTGGTAGCTTTTGCAATGCTTCTGGCTGATCTTCACTCCAAAATCGACAATTCTGCTTATTTACGTATCCATTGAGCCAAACAATTAGCTTCGTCGCTGAACACAACTTCGGCTTCAATTCTTGCAGCAGCTGTATTTTGAAAGGCTTTACACCTAAATTGTTCCGCAAAATTTTCCACGTTGTTGAGTAACAGAGGCCCAATTGCTGCGAAAGGCGACGAATCGATAATTGATGGTCATCATTAACACTGGCCGGCCGATACAGCTGCGACATTTTCTTCAATGTAAATTTGGTGCGAAATTTAGTCACAATAGCCCGAATAGGCACTTCAGTGGGTTGATTAAACTGGCCATAAAATGGAAGAAGCGCGCGATGAACTTTCATAACAGAGCACGAATTTGGATAATAAAATTCAATGATTTGCAAGCGTTGTTCGTTTGTAAGACGATTCATGGTTAAATTGTAGACCAAACTGAAGATGTTTGACAGTGTGAAACAAAACACGAAACGTGAGTGAGCTGTTTAAACCAGTGTTGCCGAAAAGATAATAGCTAAAAAATCACCCTTTATTTCGTTATGTTGGAGATGTCTGACCTCTGGTTTAATCCGTGGCCTTACGCCTAATAAGCCAACTCTCTACCTACTACACTACGGCGTCTGCTATTAATGTACGTTATTACGTAAACAGTTTCAAACTGGAATTCTCAAATCCATAGGAAATATTCGGTTTTAAAGGGTAAAAACCTAGCAGTATTGTGCTGTAAGGTTATCACACATCCAGATTTCCCTATCTTTCATTCATTGTAATTGCCAGTCTAACGCCTTCATTATGTTTCTCCTTATTTTATTAACATAAGTTCTATGAGGGAATTTTTACCACTTTGGTTTTTTTGTTGCCCTCTCTGAAGGCATAAAAAATGTTTGACACGCAACATTCATATGACAATGGTTGTGTCACAATGACACTTCGAGATAAAAACAACAGCAGCAGCAGCAGAATTTCATATCCTTTATGTATGTATGTAGAAATGAATAAAAAAGAGAGGTGAAGCTATTAAACTCAAACGAAATAAATTGAAGTTATTGATACGTAAAGTAATACATGCGATATACGAAATGGAAATTCGTAAATTTGAATTCTTTTTTTACTACTCCATGCTTTAGGCTTAAACTTTAATTGCTGGAGAGAGAGAGAGAGGAATGGTAATAAAATCTAAGCAAAAATAAAACAAAAATACAATAAATAGCCTGAGATTCATATGCTCTTTTCATTACAAAATTTTAGGGTTCTTAGCAATAAAACATTCGATAAGTTAATGCAACATTTAAATAAAAAGAAGAAGTACGTACAAGTTTTAAAACATAAAAACTTTTTTAATAGGCAATCATTAAAAGTATCATATAAAATAATTTGAGGAGAGCCTAAGAAAAAATTTGGTGAAGCAATTTTCTTTATAAAAATTTAATTATGCCTGTAAAGTAAGTCTTTGGAGGATTAACAAATGCTTGAAAATCGACATTGTTATCAACAAATTTCAAAATCGGAGTATTTAACGCAAACCTCAGGTCAAATGTTCATTGAATTCTGATGCCTAAAACCCGGAATCACTGATCCAACAAAAATACAATAAATCAAGTACAAAATGAGCCCGAAAATAAAAAGTCACAAATGGATATCGAATGGATATAAGCAACGGAAAACCCTGTTAGACAAAGTCGACCTGCAAGAGATTAGAGATACCACAAGCTACCTGAAGGATATTAAAAAGCTGCAGTTTGGCTTAAGCATAGTTTGCTTGGGTCTTATAAGATTCAGTTGTAACACCGACATTGCCTATTACGTCAAATAATTACAGTTCCTCGTTTGCATCTCTTAATCCTCTCGAGAGTCTTGTGAAGGAATGCAATTTTTTCAAATCACCTCTAACCAGAAATATTTTGACACTAAATTCTAGGTATCCAAGAATTCTACTTCTTAAGTTCCTTTAAGCGCCCGACAATGACAGAGAAGATGTCCTAGGCAGGTACATTATGAAACTTGATGCAATTTATTGACGCCTTAAGCCACTACATTTTTTTGAACTGAGACCCACACTTAAAGGATATCATCTACTCATCAAGTGCCAGTAGAGGAGAGTAGTGTAGCTCAAATTGGCAGTTGACAGCTTCGAAGGGTAAAGGCGTTCGGTTGTAGAAGTGATCAGACTTTTTGGAATAATTCCACATTTTCTTGTGATAGGTGTTTAGGGCCTTAACCAGACATTGGACAGCGCAATGGGACAGCTTTCCGAATCTCCATACTGCTACGGCCCATGTTGTACTATTCTTGAACGAATTGGGTAATGAAACTACAGAGGAAATCTATGATGATCTTGATAGCTTTTTTAAAATCATTGCTTTTAAGGGCAATGACCAGTGTGCTATACAGAGGCCCATTGCTTCTTTCCTCAGGGTTTTCGAAAATGTAGTTAAGCTAGACGCCGTTGAACCTTTTGTGTTTCTGTTAGGGAACACAGATTTGCAGAGTCAAGATTCTTGACTTAGATTACTTCAAGGAGCTTGTAAGGTTCGCAACTGCTTGGATTTCTATTCGGGAGTACAGAGGTGCAGAGTCAAGGCTCTTGACTTAGATTACTTCAAGGAGCTTGTAAGGTTCGCCACTACATGGATTTCTATTCGGGGGCACAGAGTGCAGAGTCAAGGTTCTTGTCCAGAATATTTTCAAGAGCCTTGTAGAGTTTGCCTCTGTATGGATTTCTGACATTAAGGGTTACAGTTCTTGCATAAACTGGCTTACGAGATGAATTTGTTTCACTTTTTTAATTTGCAAGCGATTTTCATTTCCTTTTCACTCTTAGATCATCCATTAACACCTATCCGACCGCTCCTAATCTTCAGATGGAAGTGTTATTTGATCACTTATCTTTCTAACCTAGCTCCAGAATATGTTTATAAAATGTACATACATTCATTTATTGGTCACTACAACCCTTCAGTCAGGATTACGACCTAGTTTCTCACACCACTTATGTTGTGTGTGTTAATTTTATACATGAGTGGCGGGACCTACAGTTTAAAGTCGACTCCGAACGACAAATTTTTGAGAAATTTTTCATGGCAATTTTATTTAATCTCAGAGTTTTTGCCAGAAATCTGCTGAGGAAGTCGCCGAAGAAATACTTTTTGTATTTTATTTTGATGTCTGGCCTGGGGCTCGAACCCTGGTTTTTCGTCTAATAAGCCAACACACTACCTACTAGACCACGGCGACTTCAACAGTAACAATAAACAAAGTTCAAATTACAATAACAAAACTACACAGTAACACGAAAAAATCAACAGTAGGATTCTAGAAGTTGACAAAACATGCCTTTAAAGCATAATATCACCGAAATTACGAGAATAGAGACAAACAAATATGGAATTACGCTAAAAAAAATCCCCATAAAAAGAGCATGATGTATATAGAAGAAGAAATAACAGCAACAAATCAACAGTAAGATTCTAGAAGTTGACAGACCAGACCGGTAGAACAAAATATTACAGAAATTACCGGAATAGAGACAAACAAATATGGAATTACGCTATAAAATCTACATAAGAAGAGCGTGATGGATATAGCAAACCAAATGCCAATAAAAAGTCAACAATGGGATTCCAGAAGTTGCCAGAAGTGTATATCGAAACAGGAAAAACATTGCAAGAATGAAGATAACTTCCTTCCTACTTACATAAGCGGTCATTACAACCTTTTAGCCTGGATTACGACCTAGCTTGTCACAGCACCCGTATTGTGTGGGTGCTAATTTTATACATGATTGGCGGGACCCACAGTATACAATTGAATTCTAGCGACAGATTTTGAAAAAGTTTTCATGGCAATTTTATTTTCTGTCACAATTTTTGCCGGAAATCTTCTGAGAGGAAGTCGCTGAAGAAATGTTTGTTTTATATTTCGTTATGTTGGAGATGACTGACCTGGAGTGTAACCCATGGCCTCATGTCTAATAAACCAACTCTCTACCTACTATACTAAGGCGTATGCTACTAATTTACGTTATTTTACTCTCAGAGTTTTTGCCAGATATCTGGTGAGAGGAAGTCGCCGAAGAAATATTTTCGTTTCGATGTTTGACCTGGGGTTTGTACCGTGGCCTTACGTCCAAGAAGCCGACACACTACCTACTATACTATGGCGATTTATCATATGCTTCTCTTCAAATTCAGCACTTATTTCAATTCTGGTAAACTGAAGCACTTTCTTGTTAGTCACTACGGCGGAAATGTAACCTTACAAATCTTGAGTACTACCTTTTTTTTACTATTGTTATGAGGAAGCCATAATAGCCAGCTAAATCTGCTGTGCCGACAATATGGTGTCAACCTCTGCTTCATCTCAACTTTTGAATATTTCACGGTAATTATCAGGCAGATAAGTTTACCAATAATAAGGAGAAAACTTCTGTCCGTTACGCGGCAAGAAGTCGCCGTAGTCTAGAAGGTAGTGCGTTGGCTTATTAGACGTAAAGCCAGGGTTCAAACCCCAGGTCGGACATCAAAATGAAATTTGAAAAAATATTTCTCCGGCGACTTTCTATCAGCAGATTTCTGGCAAAAACTCTGAGAATAAATAAAATTGCCAAGAAAAGTTTATCAAAAATCTGTCGTTCGGAGTCGACTTTAAACACTAGTTCCCTCCGCTCATGTATAAAATTAACACACACAATATAGCTGGTGTGAGAAGCTAGGTTTTAATCCTTACTGAAGGCTTATAATGTTTTATGTATGTGAGGAAGTTTTTCCCTTTCCGTATCAGTATAGCAAACCTAAAACCTGAGAAGTACTTCCGTATATTAACTACCAAATAAGGAAAATAGAAGAGCTTGAAGCATTCTGTAAGATTCTACAATCAACTTCTCCTTAAGAGAGTATCACACCTTCACGTTTGTAAATAGATATTCATATTTTTTTGAAATTTTTTTCTCCATCTGAAAGTAGACAAAGAACCCCTATGTTCTTTTGTGCCTACATTGCATAGCAGCTTTTAAAATGTTCTCAAGAAAGAACAGAAATTCCTTTTTTTTTCATTTTTTAATTGTGATAATAAATCTTTATTTAGCGTCTGTTTTATTGTTGTGTTGAATAATACAAATAAATTCTCATTTAATGCCTTTATTGTTCATTAATTCACGCGTCTTTCATTGAGCATTTCAAAAAATAAAATTCTTTACTTCCTCTAACTCCGGCTAACACAACAGCCATGGCGGTAATAGTTATAATTTATTTATGTTATTATAACTGTTTATACACGTTGCTTTTACTAGCGAGCTGTCATATGTTAAATAGAAAAACTAGAAAGATAGAATTCGAAAAAAATTAAATAAAATGTTACATTTTAACAAAAGAAACCCCATCTTAAACCCATTCCCTCAAAAGATTAAAAAAAAATTCAAATATACACAGCAAAACTATTTGTTTTTGGGTGTTTGTTTGAACTTTTTTTTTCGTTTTTCTTTCATTTTTCGTAACCCGTGATTAAATTCTTTTGAAATCATAAAAGAAAAGAACTACAAAACGCTTTAATGTTAAGCGTTTCAACTAATAATAGACTCTGTGTGTATATGGGTGTTTATTTTCTTTTGGTTTTTGGTAGGCTGTCGAGCCCAAACAAAAGCAACCACAGCTAAACAGCCTTAGTCGCGTTAGTACGTACTATACTAGGCTACTGTGAACCTAAAGGTGAATGACTTGTTAGCGACGGAAAGTCAGTAAAGAATCTCTGGAAATTGTTATTAAAACCTGAACGGAACAGAATAAAAGAAAGAAAGAAAAAAATAAAACTAAAACCATGTTAATGATCATTAAGAAAATTAAGCAGAATAACTAAACTGAAACAGCTGTTATCTCTAATATAAATACTCTTAAAGCCTTCAAAACTCTCTTAACACCAGTAAAACCTAAGTAAAGTCTCTCTCTCTCTCTCTCTTGCTCTTTATCTTCATTCATTGCTTGTTTAGAAGATAAATCTTATTTGAATAGTTTACATATCAGTGTTGCAAAACTGGAAATGGTACTGAAATAGTACTTTTTTGCATCAAATGGTACTTTTGTAAAACAATACATAATTAGTCATTACAACCCTTCAATCAGGATTAAAGCCTAGCTTCTGTTACCACAGTAGTTAATGTGTTGGCCTATTAGACATGGGGCTTCGGTTCAATTTCCAGGTCAGGCATCTCCAACTAAACTAAATATGACAAAATATTTCTTCGGCGACTTCCTCTCAGCGGATTTCTGCCAAAAACTTTAAGAGGAAATCAAAAATTGCCATGAAAAGTTTCTCAAAAATATGTCTTTCGGAATCGAGTATAAACTATAGGTGCCGCAATTCATGTGTATAATTAACACATACAGCATAGAAGCTAGGTCGTAGTCCGAACTGAAGTGTGGTAATGAGCAATAATGTACGTATACATATGTATATGTATGTATATATGTATACTGACAGTAATGCTGTCGTTAGCTCCCTAGAGAGTGTGTGCATCATATTTGGAATTGTCCGAGAATCCCTGGAGTACCTAGAGAGCCTAAGGGACATAGCAAGGCTTCCAATAGATACCCAGATACGAGTTTCTAAACACAGGCACATTGCAGATAAGGACAAAGCCAACTCACGTGCAAATGCTGCTGCAATGCGAAATTCAATTGAATTCAGTGAGATTGCCATTGCTCTGCAGAAGAACAAACCAATAACCTCACGTGTACTTCACTCATTTGCAAAAAACAGACGGGATAATAAACGCACTTGTGCAGAGATCCATCAGATCTGGCCCTATATAGTTAAATGTATAAGAAAGTATACAATAAACTTGGCGAAACTCCATGTTAGGAACTGCATAGCATTTATAATATGACACAGAGTGTGCACTCTCTGTGAGGCTTGGAATAACTCACAACAACTTCTGCAGAAGCTGTAATGACGAAGAAAAATTTAGGAAGTTGCCGAAAAGTTTATTTTTTAATACGTTGTTTTGTTCGACAGGTCTTAGCCGGGGCTTGAACCATGGGTTCTTAGCTAATACGCCAACACTCTAGCCACTAGACTACGGCGACTCGTTTAGCTAAAGACAATTAAGATATAATTCTTCATGTCAATAGACAGAGAAACCTTCATAAAATTATCGAGATAACTGAGACATGTTAGCCTGTAGATATAAGTGTACTTTCGGTGTTTAAGCAGGACTTTATTGGATTCAAGTAAGCTGTGCTCTTCGAATCGTCTTTCAATATAATTTAACCTAACGTAAGTCAGGTAGTCTAGTAGGCGACTTTCTCTCAGCAGATTTCTGGCAAAAACTCTGAGGATAAAATAAAAAATTGCCATGAAAAGATTCTCAAAAATCTGTAGCTCGGAGTCGACTTTAAATTGTAGGTCCCGCCACTCATGTATAAAAATTAACGTACACAACATATGTGGTATGAGAAACTATGTCGTAAACCTAGCTAAAGGGTTGTAATGACCAATTATGTATGTTATGTAAGTGTTGGGACAATTTAAAGTCGGCTCCAAACGACAGATTTTGAGAAACTTTTCAAGGTAATTTTATTTACTCCCAGAGTTTTTTGCCAGTAGGAGGCAGCCAAAGGAATATGTCTTTTTATTTTTCGTTTTGTTGGATTTGTCTGACATGAACTTTGAACCATGGGCGCACGTGGAGTTAGCTCACACACCACCTACTAGACTATTTATTTATTTATATTTAATGCACATACGGTACGGAACAGAAAAACTAACGAATTATACGTGTCCTGAACATAAAAAATAAAAACATCTGATTCGGAACGTAACAAACCATAAAAGCCCCGTTTAGCCAAACATCGATGGAACATAGTAGAAAATACGTTCGTTTTTTTTAGCATATGAAAAGCAATGGAAATATTTACCGAAATTACATTACTGTTCGGCAAGCGATTTCATTGCTTTTGGTATTTTAAAAACGAACATATGTTCCGTGTACGTTTGGCTAACCAGGGCTAAAGCCTGATTCTACCTTTAGCTATACGTTTGAACATGTTGCTAATGCCTTAATAGTTGAAAAGCCCAAGACATAAAATATGTAATAATAAAAAAGTACTGAAAGCGTCGCAAGTGTACTAGGGTATTTTTGTAATGAAAAAGTACCAAAAAAAGTACTAAAGTACCGAATTTTTCAACACTGGTATAGCAGGTGTTTTTTTTTGTAGAAAATTTCTCTTTTACTCTCTCCTTTTAAAAAATTTTTTCATATACTGTGTACAAGTGCTTTATAAACCCGTTTAAATTTGCGCGCATGCCCTCTGTACAGACATACTCGCGTGTGTTATTAAAAATTATGTTTTTCCTGATTCCTGATCCTTTATTTTAATCGTTTGTAATAATTAATATGTGTTATTTTTATTGTTATTGTTTTATTATATGATTTTATTATGCATAATTCGTTTGGATTTTTTTCTCTCAATAAAGAAATTTTATATTTTATGGGCCTATGTAGTAGGCCTGCTTGCATTTACGAAAAAAACAAAAATTTTTTTGGGGGGAAATTTAAAAATGTGGGTGTTTTTTAAAATCTTTTTTGAAGAATTCAGATTAAAAGAATTAAATGGATCTGTACTATACAGACGTCTTGTTTAAGCAGCCTACGTGAGAAGGAAACACCTTATCACTGAATCAGCTATGAATAGTTTATCTCAGTGATGTAATTGGTCATTACAACATTTCAGTCATGGTTACAAGCTAGCTTCTCACACCACTTGTTGTTGTTTGTATTAATTTTATATATGAGTGGCAGCACCTACAGTTTAAAGTCGGTTCCGAACAACAGGCTTTTGAGAAACTTTTCATGGTAAATTTTATTTACTCTCAGACTCTTTGCCTGCAACCTGAAAGATTTGTGTCAAGTAAGGTTAGCGGAACTTGCTGTGTGAACGGTGTTCACACGGTGTTCCACATGGCGTATTGCGTTAGCCAGTGTGGCGTAAGCCCTGTTGTTATGATCTGTTAGTGGTAGGTTTGAACCACCCTAAGCTTCATATTATTACGTTTTTACCTTTTTAAAAACGTTTAAATATGAGTTCGTTAATTGCAAACAAAGTAAAAACAAATGTGTGTTTAATTTCAGTTAAACTCTCTTTATTCTTTACACTACTTTTGTGTGCCATTTATTCTATTTATTCACTTTACTAGTTCACACAAGTATTCACGGGATCTTTACAACCACGACTTATTTTGTTCACACGCAACTTTACACAAGGCTGACTGAATTCTTACTGACTGCTGCCTGCTTTGTCCAGCCCTTTTATAGTCCGACACAACCAGTCTAACGAACATTCTTGAAGTGGAAGGTTAGTGATCTCGCCTTCTCGAGAGCTCTATTGCTAATACATTGTTTTTTGTGTACTTTGCTTATGTTGTCTTTCCTTTTTTGTCACATATGTACATGTTGTTGTTGGTACCTGACGCAACCAGGTTCGTTGTACATATGTGTGTGTGCAGCTTTAGATAACCAACACGTACATTGTATTCTTAGTGTTAGTGTGTATTTGTATCGTGTGGCTTTTGTTTGTCATTTTTGTGTTAAACGATATTAGGTCGTTTCGATTTGCGTAATAATATTGTTGCAAGGTATGCTCATGCATAGGGGATTTGATTGTCTTACGACCGCAGAATGCAATATTTTTCATCGGCCCTGTTACTGACGTTTACGCCTCTAAGAATTACTTCTGTCCTTTTAATAAATGAGACGAGCCTCAGAACAACAAGTAATCATAAGCTAAGCATGGAATACAAAGGACATCAAATATTTCCGAATCGAAAATCGTATCATATCATAAAATTCATTCATAAAAAATTAAGAAAATAAAATAGCTTTTTAGCTCTATTTAAAGCGTAAAAGAATTGTGATTTTTTATAAACCATGTCCTTTTTTAAATTCAAACGACCCTAAATAAAGATTTCATATGGTTACTCCCCCAATTTAGTTTCTCTTAAATAAGAACCCCTTTGTGGGATTATTATTTGACTTTTGCATCACCCGGTTTATATATGACTTTAAATTTATCTTTCTTTTTAATATTATTTCTCGCTTTTAATTTTTATTCGTCATGCATTAGTTTTACATCCCTTGTACTATTTTCCCTTTTTTTTCAGTTTTGAAAATATTTTTTTTAATTAAAAATTTAAATTCACTCGTATAATTATTTCGTTTGTTTTGGGTAATAGTTGTAGTTGTTGTTGTTGCATTCCTTTATTTCGTTGTTGTTTTATTGTAGAAAATCTCTATATACAGTGAGCGTCAAAAGAAACTATACACTAAGGATAAAATTCTAACCAAACTCAACTTTTAACACTTAAGGAGAGTGCCCGAACAAATTTTGTTTGTGTTAATTTTAAAAACTTGCCTTGAAACAATTTTAAAATAAAAATAACGGTAATTTATTAATATACATTCATTTTTTTAATGTACAGTTGCTTTTGATGCTCACTGTATATTTGCTTTACTTGATTTGAAACCCATACCACCTATGCCATGTGAGATAAGATTCATTTTCATTTTTTTTGGCAACCATATCACATACAATAGCTGCTCATCACATGATGACTTCCCCTGCAGTGTAATTTAAACGAAACTAGGAAAAAAGAAGAGAGAATGGGTAATAAAAGTAAGTAAAAATATGAAAAAAGAAAGAAATTGAGTAGCGAAAGGAAGGATCAGAATTAAGAAAGTGAAGTATAAGAGCAAAGAATAACCATTAGTTTTACCAACACCACATTCGAGCATGTGTGGGATAATGGAACGTATCCAACAATTTTACACTTTGTTCCATAATTTATAAGTTTTTGATGTTCGCTTTTCCTTTCCTCGTTCCTTACTTTTCTCTTCTTTTCTCTTTTTTGGTTTAATTGTAAGTGATAATATAATAAATTTCTGTTGGGATATGTAACATATTAAGAGCACAGTAGTAGTGATAGATTGGTAGAGTTTTAGTTTCATGGATACAAAAGATAGGATATGAATGATATCCCTACAGAATCTTTCATTCAAACCTTCCCCCTTTTCTGTCTGCATGGGGTGGTTTTCGTACCACCTGTAGCTGTCTAAGTTAGTAATTGAAATTGAGTCCAGTAAACTTCAATTCATCACAGTTTGGCTGCCTTCCAAAATGTTAGTTGCTTTGTATTTGAACAAAGTATCGTGTTTCATAATGCCGATGTACAAAATATATACAATGTATACTATTTCAAAACGCCGTCAATGTGTATTTTTAACGCAGTCAAAAAGCAATCAGGCATCGGATTTATATTTGATGCATTGTTTGGTTACTTTGCATATCTACATAGTTTATATACAATATAGTAGTAGAACTGCATACAAACTTTGTATTGATACATTTTGGAAGGCAGCCTTTTTATTTTTGTATGGAAGCTACCATAATGGCGGATAGAATTACATCTCGTGGATAAAATGCAGAAGTCTGCTTCCATATTCCTCTTCAAGCCATTCACTAGGACGAACAATGTATTGTTCCTGACAATCACAATATTGTCGTTGCTGGGCGACAGATAGAGAGCGACGGTGAGGTGCAAGACGCATGAAAAAGCCAGAACATAACAATTCTACCAAACAGTCAGCACTCGGCTATTATAAGATTAAATCGAAGTTAGTATGGCAATGTCTTGGTAAGGACTAGATAGGGCAATAAAAGTTCCGCTCTGCTGAAAATCAAGTCATGTAGCAGTTCTCGGCAATGAGCAAGCAATCGAGTTTATGAGAAGGGGGAATTTCCACGCCATTGATAGGACCAGAATCCTTCTGTGAAATGGTAGCGAATATTTGGAAAGCTGTGCTCAATGAAAGGGAGGATAAAGAGAGGAAAATACTCTTTTGAAATCAAAACTAATTGACACAATCGAAACTCTTGTTGGGAAATTACGATAAGAGCAATATCTGTGCCATGCAATAACCTGAGGTTGAAAACTGGTCTTTCTACAGGCCGCAGTAGATTCAGAATACAGTAGACTCAGAATACAGTAGACTCAGTACAGCGATTGTCTCAAGCGCAACATATAGATTCTGTGAGGATAAGAATGAGTTATCGGAACACATTCTTGGAACCTGAGGGGCATTAATGCATGTCAGGAAGAAATACGTAGGTTAATATCAAGTGCTACGCAGGGAATTATCATTGTTGACAACTAGCAGTATCCTGAAATTTGTCAGAGCAATAGGCTTGGAGGAGACATTATAAGGATACCCTACAAAGTGTGAAGGGAGTACAATAACTCGTAGTGAAACCTTTTCAAGACAGCAATAATAATAAACCGTGTGAACAATGGGTGATGTCCTGTTCTAATCCTTTTATATGGTCTCCTTTCTAAGTCTATTCCCTTTCGGCTTGTCAACCTCTTTGACACCCTGCCTCGCTTTGGATATTCTTTACGAGCTCAGAGCACCGTCAAAAAATAAAAATCTTTATTTCCAGTTTAGCTTGTGAGTGTATTTTCACGATGAGCAGATACGATTTCTTAGATCTTTGGAGGATGCTCTTCCACGTTTCTAACTAAAATTGAACAGCTTGGTAAAAGACTTCGTTGACACAATTCTTGAATCAAACAATTCTAAGAGAAACACCGAAATAAATGAAAACAAGCATAGCTCCCTGCTAGGCTATTAGGTAGATTTCAATGTTGTTAAAATGTCCGTGCAGGCTAAACTTTAAAGTTTAAAAAAATGTAAACAACAAGTCATTAACGTTTGCCTTCTAGAACACTTATCAGACTGTTTACTTTGCTATATAAAGGGCAATGCAAAGCAGGCGACTGAGTTAGTAAAGTCCAGTCAATCTTGTGTTAAGAGGTTGTGTGTTTGAAGAGAGTAATGTGTTTTGAAGATCTCCGTTAAAAAGACCTTTCGAATAATTCTCTAGTAATTGTTGCTGTTTATACATACATAACACGCATACATAATTGGTCATTACAACCCTTCAGACAGGATGACGAATTAGCTTTTCACACCACTTATGGTGTGTGTGTTAATTTTATACATAAGTGGCGGGAGACCTACAGTTTAAAGTCGACTCCGAACGACAGATTTTTGAGAAACTTTTCATTGTAATTTTATTTACTCTCAGAGTTCTTGCCAGAAATCTGCTGAGAAGAAGTTGCTGAAGAAATACTTTTTTTTTCATATTTTCGTTTTGATGTCAGACCTGGGGCTCGAACCCTGGCTTTTCGTCTAATAAGCCAACACACTACCTACTAGACCACGGCGACTACATAGGGAAATAAAGTTAACCTCTGCTGAAAACCAAGTCATGTAGCAATTCAGTTTACAAGAAGGGCGAACTTCCACGCCATTGATGGAACCAGAATTCTTCAGTGAAATGGGAGCGAATATTTGGAAATCTGTGCTCAATGAAATTGAATGTAAAGAGAGGAAAATAATCTTTTGAAACAAGAGTAAATGACATCATCGAAACTCTTGCTGGCAAATTACGAAAGGAGGAGATGTGTGTAAGACATCATACCATCGAGAAATAATTTGTGATTTGTAACCGGTCTTTTGCACAAGCCACGGTGGACTTAAAGTATACTTGTGCAGTAGAGAGGTTGCCTCGAGCCTAAGAAGTAGATTCTGTAAGAATGAATAATTGGAACAAATTCTTAAAACCTGTGGGGTGTTAATGCATCCCACGAAGAAACGCGTTGTTTCTTATCAAACGCTAGGCAGGGAACTATCATTGTTTACACCAAGCAGTAACCAGAAATTTATCTTTACTTGGAGGAAACATATTCTGTATACATGACATTGTACATATAAAGTTCGAAAGGAATACAATATATCGTAGTCAGCATGGGAGACATCCCGTTCTGTCCTATTTATATGGTCTTGTTTTTCACTGGGCTTCTCTACCTCCTTGAAACTCTGTCTCGCTTTAGTAGAGATATTCCTTATAAAAATACCCAGAGCAGCGTCATAAAATAAAAATCTTTATCACCAGCCTAGCTTGTCGCTGCTTAGAACAGGACAACTCAATCTTAAATTTAATTCCGGTGGAGACATACGATTTCTTAGATATTTCGAGGATGCTCTTGCTGCAACCTTTCGAACTTGGTAAGAGAATTTCCTGTTACAATTCTTGATTCAAACTATTCTAAGAGATATACCGAAAGATATTAAAAGAAGCATTGCCTTCAAGCTAGACTATCAGGTAGATTTCATGTATTAAATTAGAAGCGTCTTAGAGACACTGAGAAATTTCGCTCATTCTAGTGCAGCCTCAAAAATCTAAAAAAAGTTTGCGATGACATCTGGAAATATTTTAAAGATAATAAAGTGGATCCCTGCAAGCCCTGCACTTCCATTTTGTCGATCATTCTGTGAAAGTTATAATCTCACTTATAATCGAGTTATTTTGGTGGATTATTTGAGGTAGCAGGGATCACTTTCCTTTTCCAACACATCAACAGCCTACTTTTCCCAGAATAGGAGTAGAGGCTAGGTTTACTTACCTTCTTCTACACTTCGTGCATAAAGAAATCCTTTACACTTTATGTTGATAAATAATAAACAAAATATTCGAGAAGAGTTGTAGCTGCCTTAATTCAAAAATATATCCTCTTTTCTGAACCTCATTTCTAGGGCTTTCCTAATTCGTTTTAAACTCATGTTTTTCTGCACCCTAACTTTTCAAAATACTTTACAAACTGATTCATTAGTTTTACTCATACGAGTATTGCCAGTTTCATATCACTTACAATCGCACTCTCTCTCTCTGTCTCTCTTTCTCGCTCTCCCTATCCTTTGCTTCGTTTTGTCTCTCGATGATTTCGATTGTTGGTTTCTAATATAAGGAGATGAATAGCTCGAGCATTACTTAATTGTATTGCTGCTAACACTCATATACGATGTAATAAAAGCATAAAACAACAACAACAACAAAAACTCTTATACTGTATAGGTAGGTCTGTGTATAAGTATTAATAGAAGTGGGTGAAGAAAACACTCATATTCGTAACACACAAAAAATTATATTCAAGAATTCATTCATAATGATGTACTTTACACAACAGCCAACGTACGTACTCAACTTCAAAATGCATGAAATGAACGAATGAAGGGATGACTCAATGAATGAATGAATGACTGAAAGAATGACGGGTTGTTTGTTTGTTTGTTTGCAATGGTTAGTCTTTTACTTTTCCAAGATTTTATACAGAATTTCCCAGAATTTCATTTCATTTCGTTTCTTTTTTCCTTCAGTTTATTGCGATTCCTTTTGTAAATAATTTACCAACAGTATGTAGTACAACATACCACAGATTAATGTTCCTAAAAGTTAGATGAACGGCTTGGCATAGTGTTGATTATGATGTTGCCGCTGTTGCTGGGGTAATGCTGGAGTAATGGTTGGTGATATTGTTGAGATGAGGTGTGATAGTCTAAGCAGGAGAAATGAGTTGAAGTTTGTACAGGGTTTGGAATAGTTTAACAGGGAGAAAAAGGACTCTAATCAAAGGGAAGCGGATCTTAGAAACCCTTTGTAATTAATTTTTAAAAGCGCAACAATACTTTCCACTTCCAAAGTACACGATTTATTGTACCCCAGATTTAGGGAGCATATACTGTGTTACTACTGGCTCGACTCATCTTACAAATCAAATGGAGAATATTATTTAGTAGTTAAGGGAAAGAACCAGTTCTCCCAATTAAGTTTTTCCTCTCCTTTTTACCAACTTTTGGTATCAAAGTTTAAATTTTTTGATTTCAAGCTTTAAGACGCCTGATATTCTAAATTCCATCATTGGTTTCCATTCAAAAGCTGTTGCTTTTTTGTTTTATTCCTTGGCCTTTTTTGTTATTGCTGCTCTAAGTGCTGGAAAGTGTTTCCAGTAACGTCAATTCATGTACCGTATAAAAGCGTACGTTTTTTCTATATTTGTATTCATGTATGAACTCTCATGTACGAGTACACTTCAAAAATTATTTTTACTCTCGATCTTATTACTTAAAATAAAAATAATGGAATTACAGTGGAGAGGAAATAAATAGTAAACAACATTCTTTCGAAGTCAAACAAAGTCAACGAACTGGTAGAAAATCCCCATAAAACCATGGCGTTCATTAGAAAATGTAAAGACCGTAGAATCAATTCCCCAAAACTGGGTTAGTTGAACTTAGTTTCTCCTCGACTGTTAAATACATGGCAATTATCCACAATTCTAACCTTTAATGAAGCTAAAATTTCTCGAAATAAACAAGAAATTTTATGTCTGACTTTCTTTACCTGTAAGCAAGTCTTTGCATGGTTTGTGTCTGTACTAACTGTGAAGACAAATAATACAATGACTCCCAATCTCGTCTGAGCAATGAATTTGTGATAAATCGAAGCATAATATAAAGCTAGTTTCTGTCCAAGCTGTTATTCCTGTCTGTTTAGACGTTATAGTACTAGTGGCCATAGTCTAGTAGGTAGTGTGAGACGTGAGGCTACGGTTCAAAGCCCTGCTTAAATATCTCGATTTGAACAGAATACGAAAAAATATTTCTTCGGCCACTTTCTCTCAGCAGATTTCTGGCAAAAACTCTGAAAAGAATTAAAATTGGCATGAATAGTTTCTCAAGAAATCTGTCGTTCGGAGGCGACTTTAAACTGTAGGTCCCGCCACTCATGTATGAAATTAAAACACACAACATAAGTGGTGTGAGAAGTTAGGTAATCCTGACTGAAGGGTTGTAATGACAAACTATTATTAAGTCTTTGGTAAAGTTTGCGGGTCATAAACTTCATCACATCCTGGCTATACAAGCCGATGCTGTATGTCTATTGCGATTGAAAAATGCTAGACATTGTTGGTAGGTAATCTCATCTCACTCACTCGTTACTTACAATTATCTAAGCATGTGTTTAGATGCCTTGATCTCTAATAGAGAGATTATTGGAATGTGTAAACAGATACTCCTCTGCATTCTACAGAAATACACACCAAAGTTGAATAGAAAAACAGAATTTCATCAAAAACTCATACAGACTCTGAGAACACAGCAGTGTCTTGCAGGCGGCAAGCATAGTTATTATCTTGGCAAATATTCCTTTGGAATACACTGGCTTTGTACAGTCAGATGCACTAAAGTGCCATTCACACATTATATAGACTTCTAGCTTCGGGTGAAAGAAAACGTCAGTTCGATTGAATCTTAACCCATAGATGACGAAACAGCTCAGTTTTCTCTGCTGATATACATATTTGTCATTACAACCCTTGAGTCAGGATTGCGACTTAGCTTTCCACACCAATTATATTGTTTATGTTAATTTTATACACGAGTGGCGGAACCTACCGTTTAAACTCAACTCCGATAGACAGATTTTTTTCTGAGAAACATTTCATGGCAATTTTATTTCACTCTCAGAGTTTCTGCCCGAAATCTGCTGAGAGGAAGTTGCCGAAGAAATATTTTCTCGTGTTTCGTTTTGTTGGAGATGTCTGACCTGGAGTTTGAACTGTGGCCTCACGCCTAATAAAGCAACATACTAAATACTAGACTACAGCGACTTCTCTACTGAATTCCAATTTATAACATAGTCTTGACTTGCAGTGCAGTTGCGATGTAAAGGCGGAGAAATACAAAATCTGTCACTTAATGTGTCGTGTTCGAAAATGCTGGGAACCATATGCTTCATATCCATGACGGGCTCTTAGTTTAAAGGGCTCTTAGTAATGGCGTATATCGTCGCCTTTGAAATGTTATAGAATATGATATCACTCTGAGACTAGTAACTGGAGCTTTGGGATGCCACCTACTATCACCACCACCACCACCATCACAATTTTGCTAAAGTCCCTCATGGACTGAAATTACCTCCTTTTGAAGTCACGAGGACCATTTACGGCAATAAAAGATTTTTAAAAAGAGAGAAGCCTAGCCATACATACACAACATCCCCTTCATTTCTTACATTTAAGAGGTAAACTGGCGGCTTGTAGTCCACTTACTGCTTAAGTTAACAATGTCTTGTATACCGTAAAACTTACCAGACAATTGCTATTCTGTCTGTGTTAGATTTACATCAGCTAGTACTTGAAGCAAAACAGTGAAAATTGTTTATTTTTTCTCACATCCAGATAAACTTTCAGAAGATGATGAACAGACTTCACGTTCCCCCTCCGATTAACTTGCTGCACATTAAACGGCAAACGGAAAACATACGTTCGAGTTTAATGATGTGAAACAACTCCAACGAAAACTGGCGTATCTCTTCCGATTCTGCCGAATTCCATAAAGACCTGAGGAGGCTATATGTAGCGATGAAAAATCAGCTCTTTTCAGTACCATTTGGATAAATTTATTATTTACGTTCCTGGTTTTTATCAGTTATATCCGAAGCCTATTTTACAATTTATTTTGTTGCACAAAAACCTCAATGACAGCGATTCAAACCAGCTATACTTTGTATAAGACCAATTGTTGCAGTATCTGGGCTTTATTGTTACATTGATAGAGAGATCTCAACCTTAAAAGCTGTTGTCCTATTTACAAAAATTGTTCATTTTCATTATGTTCCTGGCCAGAACATACACCACAATGCGGTAATATCCGCTTGAAACTTTGTTTTTTAGCAGCTGTTTCGAAGAGTACAGCCTTCAGTTCTATATCAGAGATCAGCAATGAATCGTTTTTTCGCTACTCATAAGCACTCATGAAATTTTAAATACAAGTGAGTCAACAATATTGAAATTTATCTACTTACTCTGATTCATTCATACTCACTACAACTTTAAATTATAAGTACAGGTTGCAATGAGTATGCATGCAACGTTGACATCAAACTCATACCATTCGAAATATGTTTGATTCATAAGCCTACGCATTTAGATTCATAACTTTAGAAAAATACTTGGAATACTTATAAATGATTCCAATGACTCGAATCATTCTTCAAAATTTACTGTCTTAGTTGTTGTTGCATTTACAAAAAAAAAAAAAAGACACATAAGCAACAAAGAGAGAGCTGCAGGCAGAGTAAACACACAACCTTGTAGGAGTATTTTAGTGTTCGTACGCGAATCATACTTATTTTGTGATTCGTATATATGTTGAGTTATGGAGAGTCGAAATCAATAATATCATACGTGTTGTTGAGTATGAATATGATGAGTACTTTAAACTTTGAATATGAGTAGAGGTTCCATGATATTAAAATAAGTATGAATGCCTATAAGTATCAGAAATTATGAGTATGATTCGATTCTACTCATCTCATGAGTGTTCATTGCTGATCTCCGTTCTGTATATGTTTAGTGCTATAATTTTCCTCTCTTCTGTATGTTTTTTTGTGCACTGTTCTTATTTATAAAAATAATTTTCGCACTTGTTGTCATTATTCTCTTGCTTTAAAGCTGAGCAAATGCTTTTTTTCTATTCATCTCATACTACGTACATATATCATCAACAGTTTCATCATCAGAGCTGGATGGCTGGCTGGCTTGGCTGGCTGGCTGGCTGGCTGGCTGGCTGGCTTGGCAATATTGTGTATCATTTACTTACTTATTGCTGTTCTTCATCATATCGTTTGTTTAGCTGGTTCAATGAACCTGTCATTACTAATGCCATGCCATGGAACTCATAAAAGAGCAGGAATGGAACCGGGTGTTAAAATCAAGTGTTCATATAGTTGTAGTTGTTGTTTTTATTATCATTATTATTGTTTTTGTTGTTGTTGTTGTTGTTTTTGTTTTACAGTCTATAGAATACGCATCCAATCCTAAGCAACTGTTTCAATAATAATTCGTCGTCAGTTACGTTGTACTTTTGTGTTCTTCTTACTTTTCTTGGATTTTTTTTGTCATATTTTTGCTTAAAGTAAAGTTGTCGGTCTGTCTGTCCTTTACTGTTTTTGTGTACATCTGTCTACGTTTATTTGTCTGTGTCTCTGTGCCCTGTTTGTCTATTTAATTGTCTTTTCAGTTCAGAGTTTCTATGTGTCTCTGCTTAAGTTTTGCTAAAACCGAATAGAAGTGAAGAAAAAAACCTTCAAATATTGTTTCGCTTTAAGTTGTGGAAGTAACTCTCTAAAGGTCTTTAGTGGTAGACTGCCGCACTGACTGGCTGACTGACAGATGTCAGCTGTATACAATTCCTTTTAATCATCATCACTATCAAGCCCTCATGGTTAGTTTTGTCGTGTAGTCAACATCAGCATCATCATCGTCATCATCGTGATTATTACCATCTCCGTGTATCTTATTTGGCATATGAATAAAAAAGGTCTGACAGAGAGGGAGAGAGAGAGAGGGTGAGAGAGAGGGAGAGAGAGAGAGAGAGAGAAAGAGTGAGAGAGAGTGTGAGAGTGAGTAGAATAGAACAATTGTCTGCTGCTCATATAGAGTTTTGTGGTTTCCACAGCATCAAGTGCCAGCTTCAAGCACCAGCACCATCACCAGTACCAGCTTCAGCCAGTCAGTTAGCCAGCCAGCCATGTAACCAACATTTGCAAGCATTTGTGATATTATTCTGCCACCAACCTTTTCCCCTTTTCCCCTTTTTTTCTCTTTGCTTTTCAATCTTTTCTTTTATTTCTTATAAAAAAAATAACAAAAAAACCATCCGGATTTTTTCATTAAATGATTTACGCAATTGCGTTGTCTTCTCTATCTCCTGGTGGCCTTTGCGTAAAGGGCTGTTGTCTGACTATGTTTTTGTACGTTTGTTTGGAGGGAATAAATGTTTGGTTTTTATTTTTATTTCTCAAGTCTATTATCCACAAAAAACCATAGAATCCAAACAAAATATAAAAAAGAGGAAGAAAAAGTGTGTGTAGAAGTTGACAACTTGGAAATTTATTTAAAAAGTTCACATAAATTGAAGTAAAACAACATGTAACCATGACAGGTGTCACAGGATAACAACTGACATTGACAACTTCTAGACAAAGAAAAACCAAAGCAGGGTTTCAAACTGAATGATTGTACCTGAAATGAATATGTAGGGAAAACAAGTAATTACTGGCGCATAATAATAATCGATTGGGTTACACACGGACGCTCTCGAGCACAGATGCAGCAGCCTTCAGAGTATTCGAGAGGAAAGTCCTACGTAAGATCTTCGGTCCAGTGTGATTTGGCGATGATTTCCGCATCCGATCCAACCGTGAGCTGTATGAGCTCCTCAACGCAATGGACGTTGTGCAGCTTATTATCATCCAGCGGGTGCGCTGGCTCGGTCATGTCGTTCAAATACAGGAGAATGCTACGGCGAGATGGGTATTTGATGCGGAGATCTGTGGAAGTCAACGAAGAAGACGACTTTGTTTGCGTTGGAAGGACCAAATCGAGGAAGCCCTGTCATTGATTGGTGTAACCAACTGGCGCAAGAAGCAGGATGTTTGTGTCAAGGCCGAAATCCGTTAACTGGATTGTTAATGTCCAATTAAGTAAGAAAGTTGGGTTACACAGATACTGCGCTTGACAGGACCATTTGATATTCTGAATGTTGCCTTCCCAGAAGGGAAACAGAACAGTCTCGAACTATATAGTGCCTGAAGTGATGTTCCTGTCTGGATTGGGATCTGGATAGTGCACTGTCGAATGTTGTGGTATTTAAGGGGCAGAGAGGTATACCGATCTCTACGGATTGAAGTACAGGAGCTGAGGTTTTTTTGTAAAGAACTTCGACATGAGCTCTACTTTAGGTAAAATGAGGACTGTAACCTCTTTTAGGCAGAGATTTTTATTAATTTGAAGGCTCTTGAGGTGGTAGCCGGTAAGGCCCCTTCAGCTTCACAAACATATGCGATCTTTTTTGACAGCCAGACTACCCTAAGGGTCATTGGATCCGTGTGGTGTAAATCACGACTGTATCATGTTTGTAAGAAGTCTATAAGAACTTTTGGATCAGATCGCATCTATCTCTTCTGTGTTCCGTGTCATAGAGGCATACTTGGGAGCGATGCGGCGGATGGTCTCGCTAGGTAAGGTACACTTTCTGAGGGTGACTTAATAGTTGGTCATAAACCCTCAATCTGGCACTTTTACGGTCTTGTCAGCAGATGTTTCAAAGAGAAGAACTAGAAGTTCTGGTATGTATATATATGTAGGAGTATATGTATGTAGGAGTCTATGGCCTTCAGCAGATAATGCTAGAATAGGTTTGCTACATAGATTTGCTCACAACGATCTGGAACAAGTCCGAATCGGACTATAGGGTATCTAATTCCTCCTCTGTAACTAGCCACCGTTAGTAGGATGAGGTTGAAGACTTTGGTGAGCCTTCATTGAGGGTTTAATTTCACTGGCGAGAGCCGATATTAGAGCTCTTTCCAGTGAAACTAAACTCTTCCCAGAGTTATGAAGCGATTGAAGGAAGTCAGCGTTAGTAGCATAAGGTTAAGGTCTTTGGTAGAGTTTTATTTGAGGTTTTAGATTCACTGCCGAGAGCCGACATTAGAGCTCTCCTGGGATTTATAAAGGGATTGGAGGAAATTATCGAAAGTAATGTTTTTTTTTCATTGGAGTCTAAACCACGACTTTGAGTCAAATACTAGACGCCAACGACTTTTTCAAGTGACAAAAATTGTTTGTCTTACAGAAACTGAGAGTAATAAAGAATATGACATCAAATCAATAACCAATCAGAAATCGCATTTAATAAGCCAACAGAGTACCTACTAAACTACAAAGACTTCTTCAATTGACTGAAATTGTTTGTCTTATAGAAACTGAGAGTAATAGAGAGCATGGCTTTAAATCGATAACCAATCAGTCCGTTTAATAAGCCATGGAATCGCACCTAATAAGCCAACATAGTACCTACTAGACTACAAAGACTTCTTCAATTGACAGAAATCGTTTGTCTTACAGAAACTGAGAGTAATGGAGAGCGTGGCTTTAAATCGATAACCAATCAGTCCGTTTAATAAGCCACGTTGTCGCACCACACTCTACTTACTAGACTACAAAGACTTTTTCAATTGACAGAAATCGTTTGGCTTACAGAAACTGAGAGTTCAAAAGACTGGCTATAAATCGATAACCAATCAGTCCGTTTAATAAGCCACGTTATCGCATCTAATAAGCCAACACAGTACCTACCAAACTACAAGGATTTTTCGGAAATCGTCTGTATTACAGAAACTGAAAGTAATAGAGAGCATGGCTTTAAATCGATAACCCATCAGTCCGTTTAATAAGCCACGGAAACGCATCTAATAAGCCAACACAACCTACTAGACTACAAAGAGTTTGTCAATTCATGAAAATCGTGTGTCTTACAGAAACTTAAAGTAATAAAGGGCATGGCTTTAAATCGATAACCAATCAATACATTTGAATGGAAGAGTGATAATGGTTTATAAGCATATTGTAAGCTTTTTTAGCCTGTATTGGCATACATATTCCTTTCGTGTTTAGGCTGCCCTAAAGTGCATATAAATTTTAAAAGATTTTATGTTCCGTACCTTAGGAAAATCAAATCAGAAGCACTTGAAAGACAATTGCTTTTAAAAATTTCATTATTTTTAGCATTTTTAACTAAAACTTACATGTACCCTAAGACTAGCATTTCCTATCCTGGCCATCTGCCTTTAGAGACACCAACATCCAAACATCCAACATCCATATGTTTATCCATCCATTTATTACCCACTTAACCATATTGTAGACAATTTATTTGTTTATTTTAAGCTGGTCTGGTAGTGTTCCTCGTTAGCAAAACACAATACAAGCTACAATCATCCTGTTGTCTACGAAGGTATAGGCATTCCATGCCTTATGAATGCATACCACACTGTAGACACACCTTTGTTTGCTTTGAAGTTTTTTTTCAATTTTTTTTTGTTTTATTTTATTGTTGTAGTTGTGGTTGTTGTAACTGACTAGACATCATATCTTTGGTTTTATGAAACATTATTGTTATTAAAACAGACTGCATGGATGGAATGGATGGATGGACAGAATGACTGGATGGTTAGATGGCTGGCTGGCTGACTGCCCTACGTAGTTAAATGAATATGAATTTATGACACCCCAGAAATTTATGACAATGGCATAGGCTTGGGTTTGAGTTTGGGTTTTAAGGGCATATTAAGCAATTCTTTGCTTAGGAGTTTCTTTATCTTTTTTTCTTGTTGTTGTAAAAACTGTTTAGGTTTTGATAACAAAGTCTTGTTTGCATTTCATGTCTCTATGTCTGTCAATATCAATCAATATTTCATTGTATTGTGGTAAATAATAGGTGGCAAGGTTCAAAATTTTTTTTTTTTTCATTAAATTCAAAAGGAAAATAAAATCAAGAAAACCAAAATCTGGTTGTAAATAAATGATGATTATTAGGCAGGCTTTTTAGAAAAGAGGACGGCACACAGGGATGGGTAAACAATTTCATATGAATTCTAAAATTGTTTTAGTTTTGGAAGAAAAGGCCTATTCTGTCAGTAAGCATTGGAAGGAAAATAATTATTTTCACACTAGCAGTAGAAAATTCAAAAAGAAGTCCGGAAGAAGCCGCCATATTCTAGTAGGTAGTGGTGCAAACCCCAGGTCAGACATCTCCAACCAAACGAAATACGAAAAAATATTTCTTAGGCGTCTTCCTCTCTGCAGATTTCTAACAAAAACTCTGCGAGGGAAATAAAATTGCCATGAAAAAATTCCTCAAAAAACTGTCGTTCGGAGTCGACTTTAAACTGCAGGTCCCGCCACTCATGTATAAAAATTAACACACACAACATAAGTGGTGTGAGAAGCTAGGTTGTAGTCCTGACTAAAAGGTTGTAATGACCAACTATGTACGTATGCATGTTGTGGGATTATAAGTTAGGTTAGGTTAGATTAGGTTAGGTTAGTTTGAAGTGGTAGCTTTGATTACCAAAGCCCACTTTAGCACGCATAGTGGCTCGTTGCGACGCCACAGTTAAATGCAGTCCCTGTATTGACCGATTGAATGACCAAACTAAGGAAGAAGTTGTTCAGCGCTAGGACTGCTTATTAAAAACACGACTACCCTACCTCGGAAAGCCAGCCTGTAAGTTTAATAAACGAAGATATATCCTTGACATGATTTGACGATAACTCCGTTAGGCTGACAAGGATTGGGGACCCAAATAACCTACAGTGGTGGCCTTATAGTCAGAAACGATGTTTCTGGAACAGAGTTCTGTGGAGTGACGAATCTAAGTTTAATTTGTCCCAATCTGATGGAAAAACGTATGTAAGACGTCCTCCAAATAAAGCCTTTGATCCCAGGTACACAGTGAAAACTGTAAAACAAATTAACAAACATACATGTTGCTAAGTCGTTTCTAATTATAAGGCCACCACTGTATATTAACAAGGAAAGTTTCCCCTTCCTCAGCGGATCTCAACACACTTCAGAAGTTGATATATGGGAGCCGCAGACTTTCTACGTGTCTATCCATTACACAATGACCTTTAAGCATGGCCACTGTGATCGAGATGATACTGCGTTCAAGACTGAGTAATCGGTTGGTGCGCCTTCTATCCATCGACATGTGCCAAATGAGTCTGGCAATGGAGCAGGATTCTTCATTAATCCAGGATATTTTGGCGTCCCGAAATAATTTCCGCTAAACGGCTAATTTAACCAAAGTAAGTGGCATACCCAAATTAATTAATGAGGGTTTCGTAAGGAGTACACCACCTCAAGGATTATAAATACTGAAAGCAAAAAATTTAAATAAAAATTAAATTTTAATTTTGCTTTCTCCTGCCTCTGTCCTTGCTCCCTGTTGTATAACAACAATTCCTATCGATTTTTTTTGAGAAAAAAAAATAAGCGCAGACAGAAGGCAAATAGAATTAATTAAAGTAGGCAAAGCAAATAATTATACAGCCACCGTGATTGCAATTCTTCACGGTAAATATTGAGAAATTCATCGCTGGATTTAAAGCAGAATTAAATCATTTCCACTGCTTTCCCATTACCCTGGCCAGTTTGCCAAATAAATGTATTAATTGTGTAGGCATTGTTGGCCAACAATAATTTGATATCCAATGAATTAAAATTTTTTTGTAGAATATTTTCTTTGAATTAATTTTAAATAATGAAATTAAACTAAAGAAATTATATATGAATAGAAAACTGATTTAAAGAAAATAAAGTTGAAATAATTTTTCATACGAAATTGTTTATATTCTATTGTTAAAAGGGGAATGTTTCCTTATCATTTAATATAAAAAATTAAAAAAAATATGTAAGAAACTCATTAAATTAAATCAAACTGTGGAATCAATATTCTTTCGGCAACTTACTCTCAAATGTCTTCTTATAAAAATTCTGAGAATAAATAAAATTGCCATGACAAGGTTCTTAAATCTATCATTCGAAGTCTGCCCTAAACTGTAGGTTCCGCCACTAATGAACAAAATTTAACACACAAAATTTATCACACTCACACATGTGGCCAAACGACATCAGCTCTTCAAAAACATGGCGCAAAACATCAATTGTAGCTTTGGCTGTGTGGTACGTAGCGCCGTCCTGTTGAAACCAAATGTTGCCAATATCCTCCTTTACAATTTTTGTGAACAAAAATTCGTTCAACATGGCTCGATAACGATCGCCATTGACTGTAACGGCCACTCCTTGCTCATTTTCGAAGAAAAATTGCCCAATTATGCCTCTGGACCAAAATCCGCACCAAACAGTGATTCGTTTTGGGTGCGTCGGCTTTTCAATGTATGCGTGCGGGTTTTCTGTGCTCCAAATGCGACAATTTTGCTTGTTTACATACCCGCCAAGATCAAAATGAGCCTCTTTTGAAAAGATGATTTTTTTTTGCCAAAATCGGCATCTTTTGTAAGTCGATCGCAGGCCCACTTAGCGAAGCGAAAACGCATTGGATGGTCAATTGGCTTCAACTCCTGAACCATGGCGTCATACCAAGGTCTTTATGCAAAATTCGTCTCAATGATGTCTCCGAAATGTTCAATTGTTGTGAACGACGGTGACGGATGCCAGTTTCTTTCACTTTTTTCACAAGATAACGAACATACGGAGCTGACGGTGCTTGTATTCTTCCAAAATCTGTACGCAATTTTCGCACACATTCTGCAACATTCTCGATTTTCAAAGTAATGTCGCAATATTTCCCAGTGTTGTTCAAGCGTATTCACAACCATATTCGTTCAGCGGAAGGGTAAAACTAATTATCTGTCAAATCAGATATGAGCTAAGTGTTACCATTCACGAAATAAGCACTAGTTGAGAAAAAAAACGTTAGATGGCGGACCCATTATAAACAAAATACACAAACAACAATAATGAAACAACGATGTTTACACTTAGAAGGCGAAGCCACGAGCATTCGCCTTTAAGAACATTCATCAGACTGTGTCTCCTGCCATATAAAAGGCAAAGCAAAGCAGGCGAATGAGTTAGTAAAAGTTTAGTCAGTCTTGCGTGAAGACGAGGTATGTTTGAAGAGAGTAATCGCGGTTTGAAAATCTCCGTTACAAAGAGATCTGTCGAACAATTGTCTAGTAATTGTTATTGTTTATACAAAGGGTGTTAACAAGACCTAATAGAGTACGAGGACTTCATAGAAAATACGATTGGTACCCTTAAATGGTGAGTGGTATAGGTGTGTGTCGAATGGCTTGTATCCTTCAATCTACCCACCTACCTGCGTGTTATATAGGGTCTTCCCTGAAACCCTTTCAACTTTTGATAGTAGACAATGGCCCTATTGTTGAAACTACATCGAAGTAGTTATTATTTATACGATCTATTTTGGAAAATCACCATGAAGGGATATAGTAGTTAAGGACACGTGTCCCTAAAAAAATTGCATTGTGTTGGCAAATGATCCTAATTTTCAACGAAAAATCATTTTCAACGATGAGCCTCTTTTCTGAAGGAAATGACATCAAATATGAAACGATGCCAATATACAAAAGGATCCAAGGGTGGCCAATGTATTTGGCAAGTATTCTGGGCTGACAGAGCGGCATCCGCCAGGCCATCATTGTCCATGGCAAGCACTAAAGGACGATTATGAAAAACTTCTTTTGGCCTGATTTGAACAAGAAGTCGCATAGGTAGTCTAGTAGGTAGTGTATTGGCTTATTAGACTTGAGGTCAGGGTTCAAACTCCAGGCCAGACAGCTCCAGCAAAACAAAACACGGAAAAATGTTTCATCGGCGACTTACTCACAACAGATTTCTGACAAAAACTCTGAGAATGAAATAAAATTGCCATGAAAAGTTTCTCAAAAAATTTGTCGTTCGGAGTCGTCTTTAAAGTGTAGCTCCCGCCATTCATGTATAAAATTAACACACACACAACATAAGTGGTTATACTGACTGTAGGATTGTAATGACCAATTATGTGTGTATGTATCACCAGACGGTGGCGTAAACTGGCCACCAAAATTGTACAATTTGACCACGTTAGACGTCTTTTGTGTGGTTTTCTTAAATACCATGTCAAATTCCCTAAAGTCATGGAAAATTGAACGGTACGGGTAGGCTCCAACAAGGGAAGTAGTGTGATGTTCCCCACATTTTGGCATCAATAGGCCTTTCAAACGAATAAAAAATATTGACTTTGTTTTATTTACATTTGAAAATAGAACGCGGTTGTATAATTACTCATTGTAAGGTCTGAACTCAATAGTTTTTTTTTTTTTTTTGTAATTCCTAAAGTAGTATTCTTTTTATGGCTTGGGGTATACTTCCCCATTTTTACTATTGTTATGTTCATTGCATTATTATTCTCGAATATTAATAAAAATAATATCGGATTGCAGATTAAAGCACAGAGAAAGTAAACAGTTTCCATCACAATTACTTGATGGAAATGTAATTGGAATTTAATTCAAAGAGAACTGACCTGGTAATTTTTGAAAAAAAAAGAAGAAAAGAAAAGAATTTTAATTCCATAAAATATTTCATAAAATTCTTAATAAAAATTTCTTTGAAATGGAAAACCCATTTTAATTTCTTTGTCACTGTAAAGGGAAATATTTTCAATGATAATGCCGTGCATAGAAGCATGACTCTGTATTAATAAGACTGAAATTAATTTCTCTTGAATTTTTCTTTTTTTTTTTTTCTTTCTTTGCAGTCCAATGATTACTCCTATCAAAACACATTGGGACGGCGTTCCACATTGGGTGCCTACTATCACATGAACAATCAGCCCACGTATAGCAATGAGCATAGTCTAAACAATCAATATGGCTACAATACCTGGGGCATATGGCGGGATGGACGCAATCTGGCACCCTCAACATTCTCAGCGAAGCCACATCATGCGCACTATCAGAAAACCCGATCATTTTCTATTATATTAACCACGGCAGCATTCATAGTATTATTGGCAGTGATATCGATAGCAGGCTTGGCTTTCTATTTCAGTTCCATTAAAGGCAACTTGGAAGATCGTGAGTTGTAGAGAAAAACATTTTTTTTTTTGGAATGAAATTTTAAATTTTATTTTGCTTGTTTATTTAGCGGTCCTGGGCTTTGAGGGCTCTTTTCGCATTGCCAAGGGTGATCTATTTTCCACGGGCTTAAAATACAATCACACATCATCGTACAAGCAAAAGATTGAGTTCTACAAGCGTTTTGTGGAGAGGGCCTTAACAGATCAGGGTCTGCAGCCTTTACGCACTGATATCTGGGGCTTTGGTGACGGCCCTTTACTTAAGGTCAACTTCCGGACATTCTTTGATGTGCGCAAACTGCCGCAGTAAGTTGTTGTTAAAGGAAATCTCTGTATTTTTTTAAATTAAATTTTCCTTTCTATTTCCAAAGAAACATACACAATGTCGAGGAGTATATTAAAGAAGCCATGTTTCTGGAAACCACCGCTCTGAAGTCTTTGTATCGCTCTTTAAGAATCGATGCCGATTCGGTGGAAATCAAACGTATTCTAGATGAACAAGTTGTTAAATCGGCCTCCTTGTTTAAGGATGCGGTAAGAAAACAAATCAAAAAATTATCCAGAAAATCTTTTCTGATCATTCTTTTCCTTTTAGCACACCGTACCCACTAGCCAAACCCAATTGGAAAAACGTTTAATGAAGAAAACCGGCAGTGCACCGGCTTTAATAAACAAACCCTCAGCGCCAGCTGCCAGTAAAGCACGTACTCCAGCTGCCAGTAAACCTCATTCACCCGATGATGAACCCGATGTGGATGTAGAAAATGCCCCCGTTATACAGGGTTCCTTTGAGGGTTCCTTTGAAATCACCAAAACCGATGCAGATATTGCACGTAAGAAGACCACGCCCACTAGAGCTTATAGCAGCAGCTTGGCACCTAAGGCCGTAACACCCTATGCCTTAAGGGTGAAGCCGAAAAAGCCCAGCATAGAGAAATTAACCACTGTGGTGCCGCAACATCAAACCGTAACCACAACAGTGGCTGCATTAACAACAACAGCGAAAAGTACCACCACGACCACTACACCCGCGCCAACTACAACACCTAAGCCAACTACTACTACAACTACAAAGAGAACGACTACTATAACGACTACTACTACCACCACCACAACACCTAAGCCTACTACCACTTCCTCCAGCACCACCACCACCACCACCCCACCTACTACTACTACCACGCAAATGTCTACCACCACTACTTCACGGGTCACTACCACTAAACCTCCTTTAACCACCACTTTGGCCGCAAGCTATCCTACCTTAACCCCCCTTAACCATCAAAATTATCCTGCCTTAACAACACCTTCTCAGGCTTCCCATTCATTGCCTAAATTGGATCAAAATCTGTTTACTTCGGTGCCTGTCTTGGATACCCAACCCTGGCGTCCTATACATCGTGAAGTGCCAGAATTTTTAGCTGGTCCACCACCTTCCTTCCCTACCAAAACCTTACCGACCATGCAAATGCCCGGCATGTCTACATCCATGCCTTTATTGCCTCTTAACCCAAAAGTAAATGAAGAACCTCCACGCCGCCGCATAGATGAAATTGAATTGCCTTTTTTGCCTGAAGAACCTCGGCCACCTATGCCGGCTTTGGACAGCTTTGGCGTTTCGAAACCTATAACGGATACCTATAAAACGAATTTCTATGGACCCGGTTTTCGTAAACCAGAAATAGCCGTGGATATGAAAAACTCCCAGGATCTAATGTTTTATCATAGTTTTGGCAATCCGGTATTTATGCCCGGTTCCGAGGGTATAGAACGTTTGGGAGCAGGTGCCTCTGTACAACCACATCCTCTGCCTGTACCCTTAATAGATGATGTAGTTATACCACCATTCAAGCCTTTAAAGCCTGGTGTAAAGCCAAAAGATCAGCTGCCCTTTGATTTGGATGAGAACAATGAGAAATTCGAGCATTTGGGTGATGGTGTCATTGCCAAGAAAAAGGAAACCAGCCTCAGTAGTCAGGAATCTGTAAAAGAGCCTTCCATGACTTCACCCAAACCCAAGGACGACTTGATAGCTACTTCATCAGCCACGGCAGAATTGGCCGATAAAATTGGTGAATTCTTTATGGATCTTTTGGATTTGCCCAAGGATAATAACAGCAAAGTTAAGCAACAAGTTAAGGAACAAGCAATAGAGTCCAGAATTGAACCCGAAGAGGAACAGGAGGAGGAGAATGTTACCTCGGCTGCTGTTAGTAAAGAAAGTGATGAAACTACTTTGAGATTTGTGGCTGATGAATCTACAGAATCTAGCACTTCGTCACAGGAATTCTCCAGCTCTACTTTAAGCTCCACAGAGTTTACAAGCTCTACAGGCTCTACCACCAATGAGCCAACAACAACGACATTTCCGACAAAAACCACTGCCTCCAAACCGAATTTCTTAAACTTAAAGGAACTGATCTTGCAGCGGAACCAAATGAACAATCTTAACCAACAGAAGTCGCATAATAAATTTAGGACAACTTCTACCAGAAACCCAACTACAACCACTAGCACTACAAGCATCTCTACCCCTACAACGACCAGTACCACCACCACCACTACCACTACAACAACCACTAAGAAACCTATTACCACCAGCACCACTAAACGTTACAAAGTTAAGCCCACTATTTTGGATGATTCAAGTCTCTTTCCCTCCCACTCGAAATGGGAATTTATGAACAGCTCTTCGGCCTTGCAATCGGGACACACCGGCAATATGCGCAAAGTTTTCAATACCACTTTACAGGCCTGGGTCTCTGAGGATGTAGAGAGAACCGAGAATTTTACGTTGAACGATATTAAAAGCAAAATCAATAATGCCACCAACATACAGGACATCTCGTTAATATTTGACACCTTGGCCTCTAAGCTAGGCATAACGCCTAGTGTGCCTATTAAAGTGCCTCCCTTCTCTTACAATAAATTGAAAAACAGCCAGAAAGCTGAAACAAAACCAAGAAATCCAACCACAACTTCCACAGCTGCAACCACTACAATGAAAATTGAAATTCCCACTACCACGACTGCTAGTTCTACAACCACCAGCATGACAACCACGCCTACCACAACGACAATAGTTGCCCCAGCTTACGAGGATTTAATATACGAGAAGAGAGAACCTTTTATAAAACCCATGTCCAGTTTCATTGAAGACTCCTCCTCTTCAGCTGAGGGCATAGGTGCCGCCATACCCGTCGTAGGTGAGGCTGAAGTGGAAGTTATTGATCCCACGAAATATGAAGAAATGTTACGATCCTCACAATTTGCTGATGCTACCACCACCGAGACCACACCCAAACTCGTTACCCTCTTGCCGGTTAGATCCAATTCAGGCATAAGAACCTATAAACCAGTTACAAATGAATCGGCGCGTAGTAATACAGGAGTGCCACCAACAAGTACCACTTCGGCGGTTATCGCTTCAAGTCCAACCACTAAAACTGAGCCGTCACAATCAGCAGAGAATCCTGCTGTTGCTGTATCAGTTCACTCCTCCTCATCGTCCTCATCTTCCTCCTCCGCTTCGAAAGTAACGCGGAAGAGAGGTGGCGTTATAACCGGTAAAACGAATTCCTCTTCAAGAGGTGGCATTCAACGAAGAAAAACTGTTAATCAAAGTCGTAGATTTCCACCACCCGAAGCGGTAATTAGAGGAGGACTAAAGGTGACTGTTAAATAGTCAGCTGGAGGGAAATAAATTTTGGTTTAAATTTTGTATAAAAAAAAAGTTATCGAATTTTTTTTATTTGTAAACGAAATATCATTTACATAATTGAACGATTAATTATCGATTAAAGTTATAAAAATTTTCAAAAGTCAGTTATCGATAAAGGAATGTATGGATAAACTTAAATCGATAAAGTTTTGATTGATTTAAATAATAAATTATATAAACTAGAATAACAATAAGAAATCGATAACTATAAATATATCGATAACTAAAATTATTTTAATAATAATTATTATAAGAAGAAAGAAACTAATTTTTGTTACTTTTCAAAACTGAAAAACGAGCAGATAAATCGATAACAATAAATTTTTATCGATAAAAATGTGATACGACTTTTATCGATAAATATATTGAAAACTAATTTGAGTTTAAACCGATAACTAAAAAAAATGTCGATATGTTTTTAGCTGTAAATATATCGATAACTAAAATTATTATAGTAAAAAATTTAATGTTTGTTGTTTTTCAAAACAGGAAAAAGAACAGATAAATCGATAACAATACATTTTTATCGATAAAAATGTGATACGACTTTTATCGATAAATATATTGAAAACTAATTTGAGATTAAACCGTTGTTTTCCAAAACTGGAAAAAGAACAGATAAATCGATAACAATAAAACGGCAATATATTTTTATCGATAAATATGTGATACAACTTTTATCGATAAATATATATAAAATTTAATTAAAATTAAGGCACAAAAAGACATTTTGTTGTCTTTAGTACACAAGAAAATATCGATAAATTTATATATATAGATATACAGATATCGATAGTTTTTAATTTTCAAATACTACTGTTCGATAGCTTATTTATTTTAATCATATTAACTGTGAAGTCGATTAAGCTAAAAAATAATAAATATAGAAAAAATCGATAACAACGAAAACATCATATTATTTATCGATATTTCATTTATTTTAATAACAATAAACATAGAAATGAAAAAAATTAGTTTAAGATTTAAAAATAAAAGCCGATAACAAAAATCGAGAACAATTGCAATACGTTAAATATTAAAATTTTCAAGTTATCGAAATTTTTGAATTTGAATTTTTGCACACGATTATGTTGATGCCGTTACAATTATTTTCTTGCTTGTTATGCCAACTGTCTGCAAATCAATAATTACAGCCTCATCTAGATGTTGAAATGATTAATTGTTTCTTCAATACAACGAACTTCTTTATATTCAATCATTAATTAAACTAAACTATTTTTTATACATTTAATTATATTATTTACTATTTTATTTATTTTATTTTATATTTAATAAATTTAATTTACGTATTTTGTTTTTTGTAGTCTGAGTATTTAATAATTTAATTAAATATTTCTTTAATACAACAAACTTGTTCTGGTGTTAACGTATAATTTACATTGGTTTAGGCCTCTAATACCAGAATGACATTGTTGTTAAAGCTTTAGTAAGTTTAAAATCATGGTTTTTTTTTATAAATATTTCTTAATAATTTAATTAATAAATAATTTTATATTAAAATACTACATAAAAGAATAACGAAACGAAATCTTATAAATATTCTAGAAATTTTATATTTAATTTCCCGTATGGTTTTTATTTATTTATAAATCATTTTAATTAATTCAATTAATATTTAGACATAAAACTTATATTGAATTTAAGCATATTTTTTGATATAAAAAATAAATATTTTAATTTTAAATAATAAAACTTGCTTAAGTATATTTTTATTATAATTATAACAGGTTTAAAGTTTAATTAATTTTTATAAAATATTTGTAAATTTGTAAAAAATATTTTTATGGTCGGAAAAGTTTTTTATTTTATTATTAAATAAATCAAAATAAACATTTAAAATTAAACAAAATTTTGTTTTTCTTTTGATAACTACGTTAAGAATGCGCTATATTAAGTAATTTTGGGCCAACGTTACATATCACGATATATCACCACAGACAGTTCTGTGGAACTGAAGTTCTGAATGCAGCATACATAAACATAATACATAACATAATTGGTCACTAAAACCATTCACATACATAATTGGTCATTACAACCCTTCAGTCAGAATTACGACCTAGTTTCTCACACCACTTATGTTAATTTTATACATGAGTGGCGGGACCTACAGGTTAAAGTCGACTCCGAACGACAGATTTTTGAGAAACTCTTCATGGAAACTTTTTATTTACTCTCAGGGTTTTTGCCAGAAATCTGCTGAGAGGAAGTCGCCGAGGAAATACTTATTGTATTTTGTTTTGATGTCTGGCCAGGAGCTCGAACCTTGGCTTTACGTCTAATAAGACAACACACTACCTACTAGACTACGGCGACTTAAACCCTTCAGTCAGACATAAATTCTACATACTCGTATACATTTGGTATACTAATGTCTTTGAACTGGTGGCGTAATCCAATGCGTTAAGACACCAGCTAATGCTTGCAACACTAAAATTCGATACAAGCAAGCAACACCCGACAATACAATAGTAAAAAGAGCAATCCTCCTATGTCGTTACAATGAGAGTTCCAGTTATGCATATTTGTCCTTCAGTACTCCCCGGGCAGCTATCTGGTAGATGTTAAATAAAAAGTCTGAAGCTATATCGTCCTTATTCTTCTTGGGATATGGAAATTATTTGGCTTCATACTGATGGTGCCAAAACGCTTGCTCACAAGGTTTCCATGGCTTCTTTCAACTAAGAACCTGCAGCTCACACGCAATTCCCGGAGGCATTTGTAGACTATGCCACACATCACTCTTCTTGAACATGTCCACTCTATTCAGTCCATTTTTTATGTGGTGGTGATATCAGTTTCGTATTCCTCGAAGTGGTTTTCTCTGAATTACCTATACTCTGGATTCATACTGTAACCATAGCTACCAGATTTGACGATTTATCGTCATTTTGACGATTTTGAGCTCCAAAAATAGGGTATTGACGATTTATGCCTACATTTTGACGATTTTTAAAAATTTGCATCATATTCTTTACTTTAGTACATTAAAATCCACTTTCAGATTTGTATTTACTTGGCAATTGAAATTTCGGTTAGTAAAAACAAGGAGTAAAGTATTATATTTTTAAGATACTTTCGAATTCCTTTTTATCTCCTTAAAAGCCAAATAATTACAACTCCCTAAATAACCTCGTAGTTGGGAATAATTTATCACTTGTCGTTGCAGAGAATTTTATAAATTCGAGTATAGCTTCTAATATTACTATCGCAAGCGCCGTTATTTTTTTAGTACGACCAACACTCAGGAGAAGGATGGCATTGTGTTTGGAACAATGAAAATATGTTATGGGAAGAAGGAAAGAGCGAACAGTGTTTATGGAAACTAGGCTTGTATATATTTATACCATAAGTAACAGGAAAGATCTCTGAAGGAATTGAATTCCACATACAAATAATCCGACTAAAAAACGTATTTTTTTCTGTAATGCAGTGTGCGATCCACTGGCCAATCGACCACATACCGATGTGCAGGCCGAGAAGGATGAGTGGTACGTCGGAATATATGATTTTCGGGAAAAAGTCTCCTTATTTCTTAACGAGCTACTACGGCCTCTTCTGTACACGTTCGAGAAACCTCAAAATAGACGTTGAGGCAAGGTCTCGGTCGGTTACAAATGGTGTAAATAGTAAGATCATAAGATCTTAAGAAGGAACTGAAAAATGTGTCGGTTGAAGCCAACATTATACTGAATTTTCGTACACAGAATGTCAAAAGTTTCTGACTCGTTAATATTTACCCACCCATAGATTAAGATGATGCAATATTACTGCTGACCTTATGTGTCAATAAACAACACTGGGATAGATTGTTTAATCCTTAAACAATTTTTACTTGAAAATTATATAAAATTTCTCCATTTTTTCTCCAATTAATAAATGAAGATGAGGGATGCTGGCTTTTAATTCCCAACAAATTTTTTTTAAATGTTTTATTTTTGAACTTAGATACGTACATAATTGACTTTATATATTTTACTACAATAGAAATAATTTTGGTTTTTAAAAACTTTTAATTTATTTTTTTTTTCTGACAATTTTTTGCAAATATTTGACGATTTGGTGCCTCATTTATCTGGCAGCTATGATCATGATATCTCACCAAAGACAGTAATGTGGAACTGAAGTTCTGAAGGCAGCATACATAAACATAATACATAACATAATTGGTCGTTACAACCCTTCAGTGAGGATTACCACCTAGCTTCTCCCATCACTTATGTTGTGTGTGTTAATTTAATACATGAGTATCGGGACCTACAGTTTAAAGTCGACTCCGTGAGGATTGCTCTTTTTACTGTTGTATTGTCTGGCGTTATGTTGCTGGTATCGAATTTTAGTGTTGCAAGCATTTGCTGGTGTCTTAACGAATTAGATTTGGCCACCAGTTCGAAGACATTTGGATATCAAATGTATACGAGTATGTAGTATTTATGTCTGATCAAAGGTTATTACAACGAGGTTTCCAGTTGTGCATATTTGTCCTTCATTACTCCCCGGGCAGCTATCTGGCAGATGTTAAATAAAAAGTCTGAAGTTATACGTTCTTATTCTTTGTAGGAATATGGAAATGTTTTGTCTTCATACTGATGGCGCCAAAACGGCTGCTTGCAAGGTTTTCCTGGCTTCTTTAACTAAGAAACCGCAGCTAATATCGACGCCTCCACTCTATAACGTTCAAAGTGTACTTAGAACGTTTTTAATGTTCTTACATTTTTAAATTCTATGTTCTCTAACTTAAATACTGTCAAAATTTGGTTAAGATGCGCCAATCCGTTCCGAAGTTATAGCGAAAAATCTACTTAGAATACACGTATAGTCGTATATCGCGTGAAAACTTTGAGAGCTCATTACTCAAAACACACTTTTTCTACTTAGAATGTTATAGAACGGAGGCGGCGATATGTAATTCCGGGAGGCCTTCCGTAGATTATGCCACAAATCACTCTTCTTAACATATCTACCCTATTCAGTCCATCTTTTATGTGGTGGTGATGTCAGTTTCATATTCCTCGAAGTGGTTTTCTCTGGACTCCTACTGTAACTCCGGCCAAGTTGATTAGTATAATTCATGATACAGAACTGTTTCTAATTAACGAAACTAAAAATATTAGTTCGCGACTCTCTGACATCCAGGCGGCAATCAGATCTCTTTCAGGTAAACGTTTTACTTCTAAGCTGGTTGGCAAGTGCTGTGCTTCGAAAATAATTTCATTCAAATGGCTGCCTTGGCTGGCCATGCAGTAGCCTACACGATCGGTCCAATTTTTAAACACATTATCGATTGTGTGCAGCTGTATTTTACCAATGGCTTCACGAATATTGTCCTCTAAAGCGTCAATTGTCTCTGGCTTGTCGGCGTAACATCTTATCTTTGATGGCACCCCACAAATAATAGTCCAACGGTGTCAAATCGTAGCTCCGAGGTGGCCAAACGACATCAGCTCTGCGGCTGATAATGCGATCTTCAAAAACGGGGCGCAAAACATCGATTGTAGCTTCGGCTGTGTGGCACGTAGCGCCGTCCTGTTGTAACCAAATGTTGCCAATATCCTCCTCTTCAATTTTTGTGAATAAAAATTCGTTCAACATTGCCCGATAACGATCGCCATTGACTGTAACGGCCCCTCCTTGCTCATTTTCGAAGAAAAATGGCCCAATTATGCCTCTGGACCAAAATCCGCACCAAACAGTGACTCGTTTTGGGTGCGTCGGCTTTTCAATGTATGCGTGCGGGTTTTCTGTGCTCCAAGTGCGACAATTTTGCTTATTTACATACCCACCAAGATCAAAATGAGCCTCTTTTGAAAAGATGATTTTTTTTTGCCAAAATCGGCATCTTCTGTAAGTCGATCGCAGGCCCACTTAGCGAAGCGAAAACGCATTGGATGGTCCATATTTGTTCAGCGGAAGGATAAAACTAATTATATGTCAAATCAGACATGAGCCATTCACGAAATAAGCACTAGTTGAAAAAAAAAAACGTTAGATGGCGGACCCGATATAATTCAGACGGCTCTCGTTTGATTCACTTTTTCTCGACAGTCTAATCAAGTTATCATTACTAGATATCGAGCCGATCACAAGTCAATACAAGATTGCTTAGAGCGTAATTCAAGAACGTTTAGTAAGGGCAGCCATGTGTGCAGCCTTTCTGTTCTTTTCAATACTTCTTGAGGACATCCGCTGATTGAATGGAGGCTCCTTTTATGTGTAACATTCGAACATTTCAGCCGTATATCATAAATCTCTATTATACCACTTACTTCGCCTGATATGCAGTATTTTCATTTTATTCTTTTAGTAGAGGCCTATTTCTCATTTAACTTTGTTTTGAAGTTTCCCTCCAACCTTGCAAAATAGCCGCGAGGTAAGGCTATTTTTTGAAAAAGTTACGAATACTTTTTGTGAAATTATCAAAAGAAATACAAACTTTTCTTTGGTTAATTTTCGCTGTACCTTTACATGTCTTTTAACTGTCACTATTACTACCACTCAGTCTCTGTTTCTCTCTCTCTCTCTCTCTCTTTCGTTTTCTTCGTTTTAAAATCTTCTTTGCAATCAAAACATGTGTATGTGTGTGTGCACTTGTATGTATTACAAGTTAAGAGTTGATAACGTTGTTCGGTAGTCATTTGTACATGCCATTTGGTAACACCTGACACTCTTGATAGTGCAACGGCATACTGATGCAGCCAGCTACTCTAGTGATGCTGATGTAGATGGTACTAGTACTCGTATTGGTACGGTTGCTATTACTGGTGCTAACTGGCTGTCAATGATCAAATGATGAGATGGCATGGCCAAAGAAAAAGGAAAAAAACCGAAATGGATTCCAAGTTTTAACAGCAATTTTCTGTAGTACCACTACATTGCCACTTAACTGTCATGCTTTAATGTCCTAATAGTGTTAGTGGTAGTTTTGGTTGTTGCAAGTAATGCACACACTCAAAAGACACACATTCACATACACTCAAATAGAAGAGATAATGTCTAACAGTTATATACTGCTGGGCAGCAATAATAGCAGCAGCAGCAGCAGCATTGGGGGCACCAGCAGCAGGTTAAAACAAAAAACTCATTTCGTTGCAATGGATGAGTCTCTATTACCAGAGTAAAAAAGCACAACGTTATAGAAAAACACTTTTTAAAAAGCAAAGAAAATTGAAAGTCCTTGAGTAACAGCTGGTCTTAACACCATCGAAATGTATGTAGTCTATGAATTGATGGAGTTTGTTTTAGTCCTTGTAGCTGTCGTTGCTGTTAAATGTTGGAAATGAGAGCGAGTTGACTGAATGATGTGGCAAACTAATAAAATAAAATATCTTAACCCGAAGATCATTGTGGTCTTGGTTCAAGTGTATAGAACTTCATTTCCATCACTTTTTTCTCCCTCTTTCTCCCTCTTTCTCTCTCTCTTTTTAATACACTTTAAAGTAGTAAATATTTGAAGTGAAAATAAAAACGTAAGCAAATTCAGGAAATAAATAAATAAATAGGCCTTTGGGGAGCCTATAACCGTCTGCCAACTGTGGTAGAACTGCCTCGCTGCTAAGACAAACCCACCAAAGACTAGGAATTCGATTTCTTATGCCACTTTGTAGTGTGAGGTCGCTGACAGGGATCTGAAATAGATTTCAGTCGGTTTTCCTGCAGGTTGTGTGAAGAGTAGTAAAAATTGAGGACGATTACGTATCTCCAAACATTTTTAGGAGCAGATTTAATGCAATGACTGTCCGCCAACTATGATAGAATTGTCTCGCCGCTGAGACAGACCACCTGGAGACTGGGGACACGGTTTCTTATGCCACCTTGTAGTGTGGGATAGCAGTTAAGGATATGAGATAGACCTCAGCCGGTTTTCTGCCGATCATGTGAAAATTAGTAGAAATTAAGGACGATTACGTACCTATAAACATTTCTAAGAGTCTTGAATACAATGAACGTGTGCCACCGGTGATAGAATTGTCTTGCTGCTGAGACAGACCAACCAGAGACTGAGGGCTCTGTTTCTTATGACAGTATGTAACTTATGTAGCATGCGATCACTAGCAGGGATCTGAGAAAGATCTCAGCCGGTTTTCCTGCAGGTCATGTAAAGATTAGTAGAAATCGGGAACGAGAACGTACTTCCAAACATTGCTAATATCAGATTGAATACTTTGGGAGCAATCTTGGATTCTTAGAACGTTTTAAACTCTCTATTGGAAGGCAATATTTAAGGATTGCTGATGAGGTTTGTAATGGGATTGCACGCTCAACTAAATATGAACTTTTATTTCATTTCAACTCAACAAATACCACTGACTCACCATGCAGAACACTAACATGAAAATTTTCTCAAACCTTTCGATCGAAGTCGACTTTAAATTGCAGGTCTCGTTTCCCACATGTATAAAATTGACACACACAACATGGGTGATGGGAAAAGTTAGGTTGTAATTCTGATTAAAGGGATACACACATACATACATATTATGTAACCAATAACCAATTATGTATACATATATGTTATGTATTATGTTATGTATTACATAATTGGTTATTACAAGCCTTTGGTCAGGCTTATGACTTCGTTTGTCACACCACTCTTGTTGTGTGCGCTAATTTTATCCAAGAGTGGCGGGACCTACAGTTTAAAGCCGATTCCGAATGACAGAATTTTTTTTTGAGAAACTTTTCATTACAATTTTATTTACTCTCAGAGTTTTTGCAAGAAATCTGCTGAGAGGATGTTAACTCTTATTTCTCGTCATCAAGAGGAACAAGGCAGCACACTGACAAGTCAAGACAAACCATATGTGTGACAAAAACGACAGGATAAGAAAGCCACTAGTGATGAAAATGGAGGGGTATCTGCACAAATGTCAATCGTCCGATTGTTTTCTGAGATTTTACTGAGCACCAATAGAGTACTACAAGAATTGCAAGAATTGAAGCCGAACGACCTACCGCAACGCAGAATTTTTGGTGAATGGGCTCTTGCAAAGTTGGCCGAAGATCCACTTCTTTATCGAAAAATTATGTTCAGCGGCGAAGTTCATTTTTGGCTCAATGGATACGTAAATAAGCAGAATTGTCGATTTTGGAGTGAAGATCAGCCAGAAGCATTGCAAAAGCTACCAATGCATCCAGAAAAAGTCACAGTTTGGTGCGGTTTATGGGCTGGTGGCATCATTGGACCGTACTCCTTCAAAGATGCTGCGAATCGTAACGTAACTGTGAATGGTGAGCGCTACCGTGAGATGATATCTAACTTGTTTTGCCCAAAATGCAAGAGCTTGACTTACATGACATGTGATTTCAACAAGACGGTGCCACATGCCACACAGCACGCGAAACAATGGACTTATTGAGAGGCTAGTTCGGTGAACATTTTATTTCACGTTCGGGACCGATCAATTGGCCACCTAGATCCTGCGATTTAACGTCTTTAGACTATTTTTTGTGGGGCTATGTTGAAGCTCATGTCTATACAGACAAGCCCGCTTCAATTGACGCATTGGAAGACAACATTGAAGCATTTATTCGTGAGAAACCGGCTGAAATGTTGGGAAGAGTATGCTAAAATTGGACTAAGCGGATGGACCATTTGAGGCGCAGTCGCGGTCAACATTTGCATGAAATAATCTTCAGACATTAAATCATATGGACCGTACTATCGATTCAAATAAAGATTTCATGCATTTGTCAGAATTTAATGTTTTTTTTTTGAAAATTTTTCCTATAGCTCTTAAAAAATCACCCATTATAATCTCGGCATGGAATCAGTACAAGCTTCTATGCATCAGAAGGAATAATAATATATGTAGCAACTGGTGTCGTATTTTTACTACTTTTCGTCATTTAAAATTTGCAAAGAGTTAGAATAGTAGTCGCATTCGTGCACATGCTTTCTAAGTAACATACGAGCCCTGACGTCGGCTTTTAAGACAAGATTACACCAATCGCCCAAAAAAAAAATTGGCTTTATTGTAGAGATACATCACTAAAGCCACTCTGGAATAATTTCACTATGTTACTTGAGAGTTAAACACTGTCTTGTACAGTAATCCCTCGATTTACGTCGCAGTTGGTTCCAAAAAAAGGCGACGTAAATCGAGTAACGACGCAAATTGAAGTTAGAGGGAACAAACAATTTGACGACGTAAATCGAAACAACGTTAATCGAGGCAACGTAAATTGAAGGATTACTGTAGATCAAACTCACCAAATAATTCCGTCAACTTGGAAGTATTTAGGAAAATATTGCCTTTCCTTCAAGTTATTTACATAGTTTTGCCTACCCAAAGGACTGTTAATCAAATCCCTACTGGCCCATCTATTTATTTATTTGTAATTCCCACAAATACTTTCAAAGAATCCAATAATAATTGAATTGAAATCAACCGCACCGCAATAATTAATAAACAAATGACACTCGTACGCATTAAATGCTTGAAAGTGGAAAATTACTTTGGAGGGGGCACATACATACACATACGTCATGTGTTGTAAAGCCTTTAATGGTTTATGGCACATGCAAAACAAACCGCATGCCACAAACAACAGCTTATGCACACACACATACATACACACATACACCATGAAAACTTTTTCGTTGTTATTGTAATTTATTTCAAATCAATAAAATTCTATTTAAAGTTCCAAGGCACCAACAAAAAATTAAAAACAAAACTTTGTAAACATGTCTTGTAGTTGTCGTTGTCGTTGTAGTTTTTGGTTGCTTTTGTATATGTTTTGGCTGTTTACCATTGTCTGTAGAATTTCCTTTCTTGTGTTTTACTTCCGTTTTTCTTTTTATTTCTTTTCCTTCACTCTTCTTTTGGGTTGTTCAAGCAAAAGTTAAAGTTTTTTATTTCTTTTTTTGTTTCTATTTTTGTTAAATACGCTGCATAATTAATGTGTCTACAGCAGTTTTATTTACAATTTTGTGGTTTCTTTTGACACTCTAATATTTAGCACAAAGAATACATTCATACGTATGTACATACATACATATGTATGTATATACTTGCATGGTTTTCGTATACAAAATCATTTGACAGCCATAGTCTCAGTCACAAAATACATAAGCAAAGCAAAACATTGGGTTTTTATTATAAAACTTTAAAGGAAAATAAGAATTTCTTTAAAGCCCTAAAGAACGAGAAGAAAAGGAGGGAATATGAAACAGGCTATACGGTAATAGAATTAATAAAATTCTTGGTATAGACATCAGTAGCGGTGGTAAACTAAAGGGTCCGCCAAATAACTTTTTTTTTGAAAATGCTTTAATAAAAACTACTGGAATATTTTCTCAAATTTCTTATTTTATTTGAAAGTACAATCCTTCCGGTTAATAATGGAAAATAATTTCATTCAAATGGCTGCGTCGGCTGGCCATGCAGTAGCCTGCACGATCGGTCCAAATTTTAAGCACATTATCGATTGTGTGCAGCTGTTTTTCACCAATGTCTCCACGAATATTGTCCTTTAAAGCGTCAATTGTCTCTGGCTTGTCGACGTAACACTTATCTTTGACGGCACCCCATAAATAATAGTCGAACGGTGTCAAATCGCAGCTCCGAGGTGGCCAAACAACATCAGCTCTGCGGCTGATAATGCGATCTTCAAAAACAAAGCGCAAAACATCGAGTGTAGCTTCGGCTGTGTGGCACGTAGCGCCGTACTGTTGAAACCAAATGTTGCCAATATCCTCCTCTTCAATTCGTTCAACATGGCCCGATAACATGGCCATTGACTGTAACGGCCACTCCTTGCTCATTTTCGAAGAAAAATGGCCCAATTATGCCTCTGGACCAAAATCCGCACCAAACAGTGACTCGTTTTGGTTTTCTGAGCCCCAAATGCGACAATCTTGCTTGTATACATACTCGCCAAGATCAAAATGAGCTTCATCTGAAAATATGATGGATGAAGAAATTTGAGAAAATATTCAGTAGTTTTTTTTAAGCATTTTCAAAAAAACAAAGTTATTTGGCGGACCCTTCAGTTAACGTTCATATTTAGTAAGCAATTGTTTTAAACCATAAGTACTGTATTGTCATGATTCGAGAGCTTAAAAGTTTTGATATTTGGAGCTAAGCTGATGGTGGTGATTCTGTCACTACATGAGTAGTCATGAGGGGTCTATGTTGAGCAGAATACTTCCTATCTATTACAGCCTGTTATCCTCCTTTGTGGCAACTAATAGCCACCAACCTTCACTTTAATTCAAAAGGTCCGTTGTTGCAGTGGCCTTGTCTCTTCGCACCCTAAAAGCCATTAGCATCTGACCTAATCTCTCTATTAGAGTCTGTTTCTCTAGTTAGGGCAATTAATAGCCATCAAGCTCCACATTAAATCGGATTATCCGTTGACCCCGTCGACTTTTCTCTTAGCAACCTAAAATCCATTGGCATCTATAATCATAATATTATCGACTGTGGTTGGCCGGTGATTGCCACTAATAGAGTATAAAACACTGGATTGTACACACGAAATGCTAACAATTTATCCTTCATAATGCGCGGCATTAAGTAATCATGCTCTGAGCATTCGGAAAAAGGCTTTATAATATCCGCAGACCCAACTAAAACAGTGACGCTATCAGGCGAAGCTGAGGTTAGTAAAAGGGTGTCCCCAGTCTCCTTTAACCAGAAGGCTATTGCTGCACAAAAACCAACAACGGCCAAGTGCAAGGCCAATCTTCGTTCCTGGTTCAGTATACAGATACCCAAAATCAAATCTTTGTACCTACATACATACATACATAATTGTTTATTACAACTCTTCAGTCAGAAATACGACCTAGCTTCTCACACCACTTGTATTATGTGTGTTAATTTTATACATGAGTGGCGGAACCTACAGTTTCATTGCAATTTTATTTTCTCTCCTAGTTTTTGTCAGAAATCTGCTGAGAGGAAGTTGCCGAAGAAATATTTGTTCATAATTCGTTTTGATGTCTGACCTGCGGTTTGAATCGTGGCCTTACGTCTAATAAGCCAACACACTACGGCGCTAGACTACGGCGAGGTTAAATTGGCCAATGAGCGGAAATTTTTTCAGGACACCAATGAGGAGTCCTGCTCCACTGTTAGATTCACTTGGCCCTCGCAACTACCAGATACACGGACTTGATCGTAATTTATTCTCGATCTCAGTGGCCATGCTTAAAGGTCATATTGTGATGGGAAGACCATTTAACGACTTCTGCCGTGGGTGCAGATCTGCAGGGGAAGAGGAAACTGTTATCCATTTTCTTTGTCAATGCTCATCTCTTGCGTGGTGCAAATATTGGTTATTTGGCTGTCCAATCCTTGTCAGCTTGACGGAGCTATCATCCATTGATGTCAAGCATATAGCTGCGTTTATTAAACTATCGGGCTGGTTTCCCAGCCTTTAATGTGCAGCCCTTGCACTGACCAACTTCTTCCCTAGTTTGGTGGAACTCGGTTAGTACAGGGACTGCGTTTACCTGTTGCATCACAACGGGCCGCTATATGTACTCCAGTAAGTTTTTGGCATCAAAGCTATAACTCCAACCTACCTACCTAGCTGAGCATTCGGGCATTGGGCTTTATAATCTCTAAAGACCCAACTAAGCCAATGCCGGTATCAGGCTTTGGTCACAAGCAAGTTTCTGAGAACTAAGTTAAGGGAATGATGGTGATAGTTTTCTTGATTTATGGTGCTATAAGTGCACCAAAATCAACCGCGTTTAAATGTGTAGGCGATTAAAATCAAAGCTTTGTAACTGGCTCTTCGAAACTTGGTATCTTAAAGGTTTAGAATATTCAAGAGTAATCCAATGCTTTACTACAAGGGTTGTAGTCGCCGTAGTCTAGTAGATAGTATGTTGGCTTATTTGACGCGAGACCACGGTTAAAATCCCAGGTCAGACATCTCCAGCAAAATGAACTAAGAAAATATAATTGTTCGGCAGATTTTTGGCAAAAATTCTGAGAGTAAAAAAAAATTGTCATGAAAAAGTTTTTCAAAAATCGGTCAGTTGGAGTCGACCGCCACTCATGTATACAACTGTCACACACAACATAAATGGTGTGAGTAGCTAGGTCATAATCCTGACTGAAGGCTTGTAATGACCAAATTATGTATGTTATGTATGTATGTATGTATGTTGGAATTGGACGCCATTGATGTAGGCATTCTTTCCCTATGACCTCAAGATTTGACGTAGTACTATAGGAGTTGCAATAGGTGGATGGGGGTTAAGACCTCTTAAGCTACTATCAGGCAATTATGTTTACATTGTAACATATTCTTTAAGAACGGTATGGCCTTATTAGAATAAGGGATTACCGTGTATTATCTTAAAGGAAGACAGGCTCAAAGGCTCAGTATATTTATGCTGCTTAAGCATATGCCGCCAAAATAAGGCCCGTTCTTTCGATCAATTGATCAGCTATTGACCAGCCCTGCCAATAATAACATTTCCAGAATGTTCTCCTATCCCTGTAATAAGCTTCTATTGAAATTCCCCTTCTACGCCTACCTTGCAAGTGGCTTCAAAACTAACCACAAAAGTTTTCAGCAGTTGCTGTTGGTTTTGTCTCGCCAATTTGTTGTTGTTGTTGTTGTTGTTGCTGTTTTGAAAAGATGCTGACTTGTGCACAATTTTTTTACATTTTTTCGGTCCTATTATGTTTTTTTGTTGTCGCATGGAGTACAAAAAGTTTTTATTTATTGTTGTTGTTGTTGTCTTAGCGCTTAATCCCACTTAGTTTTGCTTACAAAATATACGGCAAACAATAGGCAAAAAACTATACATGAAATGCTTACTAACAGACGGCTGAAGACGTTTGTTTACACCTAATTAGACTGACTGTTTTACACACACATACCCCTATACTTACAAACCTTTCACACACTTACACACATGCTCACACCATTAGGGAGAGAATGACATAAATTTTGCACTGAAAAGAGAGAGAGAAAACAAACGAGAGACGCTGAGCCTTTTGCATTACTTTTAGTAAGGAAATGTTCGAAGGGGGTAAAAGTGTGTGCGTATGTGTATGGGTGTAGAAGCATATGTTGCACGTGTATTAAACATGTAGACAAGACAAATGCAAATTATTGTTGCTGGTGTTTGTGCTCATGCTGCTACTACTACTACTACTACTACTAAAGGCTGCTTGTGATAATAATGATGATGTTATCCTTGCAACAAATATGCCATGTTAACTAGATGTTTGCATAGATTAAGTTGGTGTTGCTGCCATTGCTTATGCAGTTAATGCCACTGCCTTACCATCATGCCACTACTTAGCTGTGCCTGCTTGTGTGTGTGTAGAGCATTCAATATCATATTTCCGTTGCGGTTTTAGGTTTTTTTTCTTTCTTTCCTTGTCTTCAACTTCTTCCATAGTTTTGTTAAGTTTGCTTGTTTTCTGGCTGGCTGCCTGGCTGGGCTGGGCTGGATGTTTGAATGTTTGGTTGGTTGGTTGGCTGTTTGGTTGGGTTGGATTGGGTTGGGTTGTCTGATTGTTTGACTGGCTTGGTTATGCATCATAGTATGCTTGCGGTGGCTTTTGTCTTTAAATTCCTGCTTAATTTACACTTGAAATCCTTATTCGGCTGCTGCATATGCTTACTTAATCTGAATGTGCCTTTTTGTCTGTTGCAAATACTTGGGGGGTTTAAATTTGTTTGTTTGCTGTTGCTAGAGTGCTGTGGTGCTGCTGTCATTATTATTAGCTGTGTGCTAATTATAAAGCTTTCCTTAGATTTGTTAGATTTCCATAGCATTTTTGCTTCATAATACTGCCATAAGAAATCATAAGTGTGTGTCAGTTGTTTGATTATTGAAATCTTTGTTATTATTTGAGTTCATTGTAAACTTTGTTTGAAAACTTTGCTATATGAAAGCGATAATTATTGCAATAATAATGGCATCGTAGATTTAGGGCATATGATTTGATTAACTCAACTAAATATGAAGTGCCATCATAGTTATGAAACAATTAAAAAGGAAATCATTGCAAATAAAAGCACTTCATGAACTTGTTGATTTATTCCTAGCAATTATTCTCAATAAAGTGAAGATAAGAAATGAATTAGAAAGGTTTTCTGCCAAACTATACGCCTAATAAGGAGCATAAAAGCATAAGACCAAGAATACTTAGCTTTTATTTCCTCATTTATTTTATTTTAAAAAAATTTTCGTACCTGTTTAGCTGTCGAAATATTGGGGGGGCCAATAAATGTAGTCTCCAGTTTATGCTTTTCACCAGGAAATATGGCATGTAGAGACAGCATTTCAAGCCAAAAGGCTTAAAGAATTGTGGTGTAAATCAATGAGTATGCACTGGATTTTCTACAATGTTTCAACAGTTTTGATGTAGTGTTACTAAACACAGAGACTGCCATATGTAAGTACAAACGAGGGGCTTAAAATCTGTCCTACAACGAAGCCATGAAAGCTATGGTTAGGCAATTGGGTGGCAAGCCTAATCTGCTATTCACCAGCGGCCATTGCAATCTTATAAACCAAGTTCTTGGCAGCTGCTGTCTCCTTGATTTTATGAATTTAAGAAATGCTACAAAACGCAACTTAGGTGGAGGCAACATTCGTGCGAGAAAGATTATTTTGTAGTATTCAGACGGGTTGATGATAGATATTCCGAGACCTGCAGGGTCTAGTAGGTAGTGTGTTGGCATATTAGACGTAAGGCCACAGTTCAAACTTCACGTCAGACATCTAAAACAAAATGAAATACCTCTCAGTAGACTTCTGGCAAGCTTCGACTTCAACAGCTTCTGACACTGAGAGTAACTAAAAAATATTGCCTTGAAAATGTTTCTCAACAATTTGTCGTTCGAAGCCTGCAATAAACTGTAGGTACCGCCCTTCATGTATAAAAGATTAAGGCACACAAGATGTATGTATTGTGTCATATGTTAGTACAAGCGAGACATTGAGAACCTGTCCTACAACGGAGCTATGGAGCCTATTTTTAGCTTAATGGGTGGCAAAACTAACCTACGCTTCATCAGCGGACATTGTAATCTTATGAAACAAGTGGTTGACAGCTGTTGTCTCCTTGATTTTATGAATTTAGACAATGCTTTGCAATGAGCTTTAGTTGGAGGCAATAGAAAAATCATTTTGTGGTATACAGATGGATCGTTGATAGACATTCCTAGAGTTGCAGGATTGCATTGTAATCAGTGTAAAATATTACGAGGTTGGTGGGAAACTGCCGGGTGTCTACATCATCGAACTTCAACTTGGACCGAAAACACTAAAAGATGGAGCACGTAACAATTCTATCCAATAGTTAGGCCATCATCCGAGCACTCTGCTTGTATGGGGTTGACTTTGTGAAAGTATGAAACTGCCTGCTGAAGTCACCGTAGTCTAGTAGGTAGTGTGTTGGCTTATTAGACGTGAGGCCACGGTCCAAACCGCAGGTCAGGCATCTCCCAGAAAAACGAAATTTTTAAAAATATTTCTTCGGTGACTTCCTGTCAGCAGATTTCTGGCAAAAACTCTGGATGTAAATAAAATTGCAATGAAAATGCTTCTCAAAAATTTATCGTTCGGATTCGAGTCGGAGTCCCGGAACTCATGTATAAAATTATCACACCCAACATAATTGGTGTCAGAGGCTAGGTCGTAATCCTGACCGAAGTGTTGTAATGACCAATTACACAGCCCTGCAAATTTAGACTTTTTTGTGCAAATAAGATGGCTCCTGGTGTTTCCGAAGGCATTTTGATGGAAAGTTTTTGAACGCAGATTCGTGTTCAGCGCGGAAAATGCCTGCGGAAACACCTGGCGCCATCTTATTTGCAAAACCCATGCAGGGCTGTGTTATGTATGTATGAGACTGCCTGCTAGATCCCAATCCCATGTAGGTATTCATTGCAATGACAAGGCAAATGAGATGGAAATCAGAGTAGCTTCCACGTTACTTCTGTAGAGGAGAAACAGATATTTGGAAGGAGAGGAGTATGTGCTCAAAATGTTTGATTAGAGATAAAGCCGTAATATTTCATAATTGAATACATGGAAAACATCAAAAACAAGCTATTTAGGGAATAGCGGTGGTAAAAACACTGATGTCATCTTCCTGTTATGGAAGATCTCGCCCAGGAGACTATGATTGTTCCGCAATAAATGTCCAAAACTTTGGAGTTTATTCCTGACCTGTTACCAAGACTACTGGCACTACTTGGTTGGGTACCACCTGTTTCCAGAATAGACGATGTATTGATAATATTAGATGGCACCGGCTGCTGAATCTACTACTGTGAGATAATTAGTGAGACGAAACCTATTAGGAGCGAAGTTCGTTATACGATTTTCACAAGAACTGACGCAAGTATTGACAGCTGCAAACATGACAATAGGACGTTAATTGAAAAAGATGGTACTACTTGGAATAGAGAACCGTATTAGCAGTTTGGGATGAAAAAATATTATCAATTTTCACGCAGCTGTCACATGAAATGTTTTAGAGTCTTTCTTACTGTTCTTCTCATATTTATCTTCCGTGACAGACAAACATTAGAAAAAAGTGTTTGGTCCTATGTTTTATTTCATAGATATTACAAAAGGATACTATTTTGTTCAACTCTGTACGTATGAGATAACAGAATTATTGGCCTTGATAACGTGCTACTCGGAAGTGATGACAAATTTACACCTATTACGCCTCTTCACAACTGAGCTGAAAGTCTTTCAGCTTTTAATAATCCCAATAATTTTGTCTCTATAGATTAGTAACTAATTGAATTCGTCGTTATCAATTTCGTGGTCCATAGGAATGAAATTGATTTTTTAGATTCAAGTACTTGCTACGTGAGTAGCAACTACTTATAGCCGTATTTGGAGAAACTTGTATCCGGGACACCAGAGAGAAATGAAAGAGAGAACATTGTTATTGACATAATCGATGTTCTGTTGCAACAGGAAACCTTTTTACCTCACATAACGTCGACAACAAATGTTTCTAGCGAAATATAACAATGCTTTGTACCATCAGGTTTCAGCTAGCCCTCGATTGGGAGCGTTACTGATGAGAGTGACAATAAGCTACCCCATCCAAATATTTGAAAACTAATAAATCGCCACAAAGCAAGGGTGCTAGATGTCAAATTGTTACCATTTATAAAAAAATAAAAGCAAACTGATATGATGTGTTTAATTTTTACTTAAGAAACCATGCTGCAATGATGATGTACAAAATCAAATACATCAAAAATTTTGGCGTAAATTTCATAAAAGTGATAATAAAATGTAATAATGTAAAATAGTTTTATTAAAATCAATTAAAATAAATAAAAACATTTCAATTTTCTAACAAAATCTATCAATAATTGCGAAAATTCTATGAAATACAAGAATGTATCAAAAGTGATGCATAGCTTGAATTATGAAGTTTTTTTAAGGATCGATCTACGGTTAAAACCCAGTATTTATTGCAGTATTTCCTTTTCTAGCCCTTGAACACATTTTCCAAACGTTATATTTTTATTGTCACTTTCCGATTTAATTAACGTGAAATAAAGTCCGCCTCCTTTCATGCTGCCAAAACAGCTGCAAAAGAAAACAAGCGAAACAATGTTTTGTCTGTTACTTAAAACATAAGAAAACTAATGAAAAACAACTACTGACAGTGAATAAGCAACAACACAACAACAAAGACATCATCATATGACTACAACAACACTAACTTTACAGCAACAACTCAAGAAATAACAACAGCAACAACAAAAAAGAAACGAAAACTGTTAGAGACAGCACTACAACAGAGAAATTAAAAAGAAAATGAAGTAGAAGAAGAAGAAAGAAAAAAAGGAACGAAAGAGTAAAACAAAGTCTTGACTTCGCAACATGACAACAGGGAAATACTCAAGAGACAGGTGTCAGCAGGGGTCGCAGCAACTAATTAACTTTGTAGACACCTTTGCCAAAGGGATGCCAAAACAGAAATTAAGAGGGTGTTACTTAAAGACAAAAGAAACTAAAACAATGCAAAACAAACATGTTTACTACCTAAAAGTATACTTTAATTTTATTAAATAATTGTAAAGCATATTTTGGCGGCATAAACATTGACAACAATACATTGCAGCATATTCAAAACCCAAATGACTGAATTTCTTTAAATGCTAACGCTTGCTTGGTTAATTTTAATATTTAAAGCATACTTTAAGGCAGCTAAAATTTAAATAATTATATGACCTACTTTTAGGCTGCAGTACATACATACACTATTATTGTTATACTTCTTTATATGCATCATGTATTATTGTTTCCATTCAGTTTTGAGTCTCTACTCGACTCTGCTCTCTGGAAAATGTAGAATTTCTTTCAGCAAATATCCTCAGCTCATTAAATATTTTATGATTTATTTCATACAAATCCAACAGAGCGTAGAAGTGCATTTGAACCCCCCCCCAAAAAAAAAAATAAATAAATGAAACAAAACAAAAAACGGGGAAAAGAGAAGAAGCGAAGAGAAGAGAAGACCCAGTGAGGAACTGCATGAGTAGTATTCCAGAATTATTAAATATTTATTCGTTGAACCCCAGCTAAAAATCTTTTGGGGATTCAGATTTATTAAGGGTAACGAATAAAATGACAGTTATGCTAAGACAAGTGGAGGGAGGGTAAGGGCATAAGTAATGTCCGGTAATATTTTAAATTTCAATTGTGGGAAACAAAAGAGATTTGAAGTGACTTAAAAAAAGTAGACGAAGTTGAATGGGAGTAAGTGGAAGGACTACAGTAGTATCGAAATATCGAAATACAGAAAAGCGGAGTAAAAATTGCGTAGAGTATTCTATAGTAGCCATAGGTTTGTTCTGCCAACAATAGACACTGAGAGCCTAAACTGTCTTGTCAGACTTTCCAATTGGTTTCAGAATCCTGAGTCTTTGCTCCTCCATACTGCGGCAGAGATACAGAATATTCCAGCTGGTTACTGCAAGTATTGCAGAAAAAAGTGTTGTCCCTGTCCCTGAAGATGAAATGCTCAGAGGACGTAGTGTAAAGAACCGGTCAAGATTCTAACAGATTCATCCCTCAGTTTCAGGACTCATTTCATTCAAAAATGGTCAACGAGGAACATAAATATCTCAAGATTGTGGAACCTCCAGTGTTCTGCTTAGAGAAGTCTACTCTTTGTCTCATCACTTGATCGATCAATATGTCTCGATATGTACCAGAAGTCGCTGTAGTCTAGTAGGCTAATTAGACTTACGGCCAAGGTCCAAAGCCCAGGTCAGACATCAAAATGAAAAATATTCCTCGGGCGACTTCCTCTGAGCAGACTTCTGGCAAAAACCCTTAAAGAAAATAAAATTGCCGAGAACAAGTTTCTCAAAAATCTGTCAGTCGGAGTCGACTTTAAACTGTAGGTCACGCCCGCACTTATGTATAAAATTAACACACACAACATAAGTGATGTGAGAAGCTAGGTCGTAATCTTGACTAAAGGGGTGTAATGACCAATTATGTACGTATGTACGTAAAATATCTCCATTGTTCTGCTTAGAAAAGTCCACTCTTTGTCTCATCGCTTGATCGATCAATATGCGCCGATATGTCCCTAGGAAGGTATTCATCAGATCCGAGCCCTTTACTACTCCTTCTCTTGGCAGTTCATCTGCAGCCTTCCTACAACAAACATCACAATGTCTCGCAACACTACAATGTATCACCCTGATTCTGCTCAATAGCATCGTGAGGGTGTTCGTGCAGACTCCAATCAATCTTAAGGTATGAAAGCTATGCAGCCCTTGCGCTGACCAACTTCTCCCTCCTTGGTTTCGGAGGAACTTGGTCAATACAAAGATTGCGTTCACCTGTGGCGTCACAACGGGCCGCTGTGCGTGCTCAAGTGAGCTTTCGGTATGAAAGCTATCACACTAACCTAACCTATGAAAGTGTCTAGGTAATGGCCTTATGCCAGCTTGACTGTTCACATAGAAAATCACTGTATCCCTCGGCATAATTCCATTCTCAGACTACCTGGGAAGGCCACTGAAGATAGTCTGTCAAGTTCCTATAGCCTGGGATAGAAACACAGCTTGTGATAGAAACACAGCCTATGATAGAAATACAGTCCGTGATAGAAGTATAGCCTTTGATAGAAATACAGCTTGTGATAGAAACACAGTCTGTGATAGAAACTCAGCTTGTGATAGAAACACAGCCTGTGATAGAAACATAGCCTGTGATAGAAACATATGCCTGTTATAGAATACAGCCTGTGATAGAAACACAGCTTGTGATAGAAATACAGCCTTTGATAGAAACTCAGCTTGTGATAGAAATATAGCCTGTGATAGAAACACAGCCTATGGTAGAAACATAGCCTGTGATAGAAACACTGCTTGTGATAAAAAATATCCTTTAATAGAAATCCAGCCTGTGATAGAAATACAGGCTGTGATAGAAATACAGCCTGTGATAGAAGCACAGCCTGTGATAGAAACGCAGCCTGTGATATAAAAACAGCTTGTGATAGAAACACAGTCTGTGATAGAAACACAGCTTGTGATAGAAACCTGGCCTGTGATAGAAATACAGCCTGTGATAGAAACATAGCCTGTGATAGAAACATAGCCTGTGATAGAAACACAGCCTGTAATAGAAACATAGCCTGCAATGGAAATACAGCCTGTGACAGAAACACAGCCTGTGATAGAAACATAGCCTGTGATAGAAACATAGCCTGTGATAGAAACACAGCCTGTGATAGAAACATAGCCTGTTATAAACACATGCCTGTGATAGAAACATAGCCTGTGATAGAAACACAGCCTGTGATAGAAACATAGCCTGTGATAGAAAACTTGGCAATGGAAACGATGGAAGTTCACATTGCTACAGTGTCCCTGAGGGTAGTGTTGATAGTGGATGTCTCTTCAATTATAAGTTTATTAGAACCTGATTTATTATTTATAAACTTCTCCCCCAATGGTATAGACTTTTGCCCTTACCCAATATAATTTTAATAAACTGCAGTAATACCAAGATTTATAAACAATTACATGACGTTTGCTATATGCACACACAGGCAGGCTATGGTTCAAATGTATAAGCATTTGTAGCTGCTACAAGAGTGTACACACATACATACATATACCATTTGTTGCAAGCAGGTTTAGTTGTGGCTTTGCACTTTGATTGCAACTGTTGCAATTGTATACAGAGAGAGACTCCTTCGACTTGCAACACATTTTTTTCTTTTTCGTTAACATTATTTTATTATCATCAGAGTCGTTGTTGTTTTTGTTGTTGCTGTTGCTGTTGCCGTTGTCGTTGTCGTTATCTTTTGTCGTTGAGAAGCACAGCATAATTCTCAAGAAACATGCAGCAGCAACAGCAACAGTAGATGGTGAGACAGAGGGAGAGGGGTGTTGTAGCATAGAGCAGAGAGAGTTGGTTAAATGGTAAGTGTGGTGAAGGTGGTGGTGATGGTGATGGTATGGCACGTTAGTTAGTTAGTAGCAGTGTTTCCTTGTGCATACATATGCACCACAGATGTCTCGTAACGCAGGCATGTGGCGTATAACAGTCTCAATGTGTAATTGTGGTTTTAACACCGTTTAACACAATTTCCAAAGTCTTTTCATTCCTCCTCTCTCTCCTAGTAGTGTTGGAGAGACAATTGATGCATAAACTTTTGTTTATTTTGTTGTATTTTTGTTGTTGTTTTTTTTTTTTTGTTTGTAGGAGAACAATTTAATTTGAAACCCGGAAATGAAAATGTAATAATTAGCAGCAGCACTGTTATGTTTTAAATTTTTAATTAAGATCCTTAAAAAACTTAATTTTATTTCTCTCTCTTTCACTTTCGAAAATTAATGGCAGCGACATTAATTTTATGCTAAAAATTTTCCATTTCATTTAACTTTATATTACACCCCTCGTTCGCTTTCGCTTTATGTAATACAAGTAGAAGGAGAGAAGAAATTAAAAGAAAAAAAAAAGAAATTATGACTGTCATCTGTAATAAAAAATTATCTTCCTTTAAGACTGTGAAAACTACTTAAAAGTATTTGGGTAAACATTTTTGCATCCTCCACTCATTTCTTCTATGCTGGTAACTGTTACCATGGCTTTAAGCGAAAGAAAAAAGTGCAACCAAACTGAGAAAATAATAAAAAAACGAATGGCGAAAATCATAATTAAAACGAAATACTTTAAATCTTGTTTTTTTCTATTTTTTTTATTGTAATTTTTCTTCATGAATTTCTTTTTACTAAAGAGGGGGAGGTTCAAATTTAATAAATTTAAGAAAATTAAAAAGAAAAAGGGAAAAAATGGAAATTTGGTTGGCTGGAAAAGACTGTCAAGCAATATACTCAATCAGTACCAGTAATTTAAGGATATAATATCACGTACATAAGTGGTTATTACAAACCTTTAGTCAGGATTACAACCTAGCTTCTCACGCCACTTATGTTGTGTGTGTTAATTTTTATACATGAGTAGAGGGACCTACAGTTTAAATATCGACTCCGAACGACAGATTTTTGAGAAACTTTTCATGGCGAATTTATTTACACTCAGAGCTTTTGTCAGAAATCTGTTGACAGTAAGTCGCCGAAGTCGTTTCATTGGAAATGTCTGACCTGGGGTTTGAAACGCGATCTCATGTCTTTGCAACAAAACTGGGAGATTCACATAAGAGTCGTCTATCTAAGAAGCTGTGTAAGGTTCTGTTGGCTGTATACTTACAAATGTGGCTCTAATCTGTTTTGAGAGACTGCAATCAAGCAATCCGAGTTGATTGATGTCGTGTATTCTTACAAAGGTGGCTCTAATCTGTTTTGAGAGCCTGCCATTGCACTCGGATTGCTTGATGTCGTGAATACGTCATATGTTTTTTTTTTACCAGATTAGAACACTTTAAAAGATCAATTCATAATATCATGGAGATATTGTGCAGAAATCTATCATTTACATACATACAGTGGTGGCCTTATAATTAAAAACGACATAACAAAATGTATGTTTTGTAATTTGTTTTACAGTTTTCACTGTGTACCTGGAATCAAAGGTTTTGTTTGGAGAACGTCTTACATACGTTTTTCCATCAGATTAGGACAAATTAAACTTAGGTTCATCACTCCAGAGAACTCTGTTCTAGAAACATCGTTTCTAATTATAAGGCCACCACTGTACATAAATATGTATTTGGTCTTGCTTCTCATACTGCTTATGTTGCCTGTGTTAATTTTATATATGCATGGCGCGATCAACTGCTGAGAGAAAGTAAGCGAAGAAATATTTTTGATCTGAGGTTTGAACTGTGGCCTCACATCTAATAAGCCAACACACTACCTACTAGACTAAGGGAAGAATATCACGAGTTTATAGAAGGAATTGAATGCATTTGTTCTGACCCAAAATCAGGACCAATTTGGATTGGAACAACGGTTAATAAATTATAGTGAGAGGACCATTAGCAATGTGGTGAATAAATTCGATTCCACAGGCTTAGTAAACGATCGACCAATACCCGTACGTCGCTTAAACGCAACTTCCACAGAAAACATTACTGCTGTCAGTGAGTGTGTGTGCAGTAATATCTGAGGCATTTGCCTTTGAGTAGCTCACAAGAACTACGGCTTTCATAGATCACCACCTGACGAATTTTATATAGTAACTGTGGCCAGCATCCATACAAAATTCAGCTGACCTAGTAATTGCCGGCAAACGGCCAAAGATAACGATGTGTGTTCGTTGAATAAGCTCGAGAGTAGTTGGCAACTGATCCTAATTTACATTGGTAAGCGAAAAGGCATATTTCTGAATGAATGGGTACGTGAATAAATGCAATTTTCGAAGAGGGTATGATAACAATCCAAATGACATGCACGAGCGTCTATCTCTATCGTCAACGAATTGCACTTCCGGACTATCATTTGGCATTACTGCCCAAAGTGGTCACCTTTTTCTTCTGATCTTATTTTCCTGATTGGTTTCGTGATGGCTCTGCATTCATCTCCTTTCGCAGCTGTTCTTTTTTTCGAAGTGCAGCGTTTACATTAATTAGCTTAAGGGTCGTAGGTTACTCTGCACCAAGCATAAGGTCTACGCTACACAGTCAAGCTGCTCGTCAGCCTTTATATGGAAAGATATTAATGACAACGAACAGCCACTTAAAGTTCGTTAGGAAAACCAGGTAAACATTAGAGGATAACTTTATTTAGCAACGTGGTCGCTGGGGTCCAGTAGGTAGTGTATTGGCTTATTGGACGTGAGGCGAAGGTTCAAACCCCAGGTTCAGACGTTTCAAACAGAAATCTCGGCAGATTTCTGGAAAAAACTCGGTGAGTAGAACAAAATTGCCATGGAAAGTTTCTAAAAAAGTCTGTCGTTCGGAATCGACTTTAAACTATTGGTCACCCGCCACTCATGTGTAAAATTAACACACACACAACATCAGTGGTGTGAGAAGCTGGGTTGTAATCCTGACTAAAGGGTTGTAATGACCAATTATATATGTATGTAATGGGTGATTTTTTAAGAGCTATAGGAAAATTAAAAAAAACACATAAAATTCAGAAAAATGCATAAAATCTTTATTTGAATCGATAGTACGGTCCATATAATTTAATGTTTGAAGATTATTTCATGCAAATGTTGACCGCGACTGCGCCTCAAATGGTCCATCCGCTTAGTCCGATTTTGGCATACTCTTTTCAACATTTCGGCCGGTATCTTACGAATAAATGCTTCAATGTTGTCTTACAATGCGTCAATTGAAGCGGGCTTGTCTGTATAGACATGAGCTTTAACATGGCCCCACAAAAAATAGTCTAAAGGCATTAAATCGCACAACCTAGGCGGCTAATTGACCGGTCACGAACGTGAAATAAAATGTTCACCGAACTCGCCTCTCAATAAGTCCATTGTTACGCGTGCTGTGTGGCATGTGGCACCGTCTTGTTGAAACCACATATCATGCAAGTCAAACTCTTGCATTTTGGACAAAAGAAAAGTTGGAAATCATCTCACGGTAGCGGTCACCATTCACAGTTATGTTACGATTCGCAGCATCTTTGAAGAAGTACGGTCCAATGATGCCACCAGCCCATAAACCGCATCAAACTGTGGTTTTTCTGGATGCAATGCTTCTGGCTGATCTTCACTCCAAAATCGACAATTCTGTTTATTTACGTAGCCATTGAGCCAAAACTGAGCTTCGTCATTGAACACAATTTTTCGATGAAGAAGTGGATCTTCGGCCAACTTTCCAAGAGCCCATTCACAAAAAATTCTGCGTTGTGGTAGGTCGTTCGGCTTCAATTCTTGCACCAGCTGTATTTTGAAAGGTTTCACACCTAAATCCTTCCGGAAAGTTTTCCACGTTGTTGAGTAACAGAGTCCCAATTGCTGCTAACGACGACGAATCGATAATTGATGGTCATCATTAACAGTCTCCGATACAGCTGCGATATTTTCTTCAGTTCGCACTCTACGTAAGCATGTTGGTGATTTAATGTCCAACAATGTAAATTTGGTGTGAAATTTAGTCACAATAGCCCGAATAGCCGGTTCACTGGGTCGATTAAACTGACCATATGAACCATATGAACGCTATGAACTTTCTTAACAGAGAACGCATTTTGATAATAAAATTCAATGATTTGCAAGCGTTGTTCGTTTGTAAGACGATTCATGGTTAAATTATAGACCAAACGGAAGATGTTTGACAGTGAAACAAAACACGAAACATTCGTGAGCAGTTTAAACCAATGTTGCCAAAAACATAATAGCTAAAAAATCACCCGTTATGTATGTACCTTTGATAGTTTTTGTGCAATTCTCCAGTTTTCCTCCTCTGAAGTAATACGACACTCCCTGGCACAACAGCGTATTCAGATTACTTTGGAGGAACATTTGGATAGTTTTCTTAAACTATGATAAATATTAAATGTGAACATTCTAGCCAAGAATCGCAAAAAATTTTCGAAGTTTCTGCATCTTCTTTGATACAATCTTACATGTTCATCAAACCAATATAACCCAGTTTACCGGGCCAGCTACCTCCTTTAAAAACTTTTTTTTTATTTCCATCCAATAGTTCATTCGGAAACTTATGATCTGATAAGCTAAATAGCTTCCTCACTAGCACATAGCTCAACAATCTATTTAAATACTGTCATATCTCCTCTCACATTTCTTTTGAAGATAATTTCCATCTTGAAATAATCAAGTTTTTATGTTTCTTCCTGTTTTTTTCTTCTTCCCCGTTTCTGTTTCTGTTCTAACAAGAAAACATAAGTTCGTACGTTTTTTGGGTTTTTTTGTTGTTGTTGTTTCGCTGCTTAAAGCAGTTGATAAATATCGCCAACACTTGGATGGCTCTGTGTTGTTCTGTGTTGTCTGTGTTACACGCCCATCGTTTTCTATTTACATCTGAGAGCTGTTCCTTTTCGTCTTTCTTTATTTAAATATCTCTTGGAGAGCATGGCACGCGTTTTAAATGACAAGATTTGGCGTTTTTTTAAATTTTTTCTCAAAATATTTTTAATTTTTTTTCTTCCAAACAATTCTTTTAGTTTTGTTTGTGCTTTATTTTCTGAGTTTTTTTCTTCTTCTGCTGTGCACTTTAATTATTCAAAAGATAATTACAAGAAAGGAGTCCGAGAAAAAACGCACACATACACACAGACACAAATGAAGAATTTTTAAGCGGTCATAGGCGACTTAAAGCTTACCGTACAATCTACTACCACAAACATCACAATGTCTCGAAACACAATAGCAACGTGATGGTGTTCTTGAAGACTCACTGTATCCCTCTGTTAGAAACACAGTCTGTGATAGAAACACATTGAAGGGTAGAGTTCTAATAGTCGATAGAATACATTCATACAGTTCAATGCTTAGCGATACATGCTCTTTATACAGGATACTAGAGTTCTATTTGTGATATTCAGTCCTTGATTTGTTACAATAAGAATTGCTAAAGGCTCTGATTAGCAGTCGCCGTTGCCTAGTAGGTAGTGTGTTGACTCATTAGACGTGAGGCTATTGTACAAACCCGAGGTCAAACATCTCCAAACAAAACAAAAAATGAAACAAATATTTCTCCGGCAACATTCTCTCAACAGTTTTCCCATAAAAACTCCGAGAGCAAATAAAAAATTACCATGAAAAGTTTCTCAAAAATTTGTCGACTTTGAACTGCAGATGCCGCCACTCTTGGTGTGAGAAGCTAAATGGTAAACCTGTCTGAAGGGTTGTAATGACCAACTATGTACATATGTACGTATGATTCTTTTTAGGTGTACAATCGGAGTATATTAACATGCCACATGGATAAGTAAAAAAGTTGAGTCCTTCCCATTAAAGTGGGAGATAAAATTCCGTTCTGCGGTATAATTACAAAACTGGCTGTAATTTTCTACCACAAGCATCCTAAGACATCGCTTTAGGAGCGTACAATTGCAATCGTATTCCTTGATATCGTGAATACTACAAATCCCGTCTATCAGACTAAGATATCTTAGGATATTGCTTCATAATATCCTGGAGACATTGTGTAGAAGTCTAGCACATAAGGCACAACAAATTTTATTTAAAATGTTTGGGCATAGCCATATATTACATGATCTACTTGGAAGAGATCTAACAAGTAGTCACAGACGTTATAACGTAGTCCGATCCATCGTCCTTGTGCAGCCCCTGAGCTGACCAACTTCTTTAGTGGAATTTGGGCAGTACGGTGACTGGGCCTCTATGCATGCTCAAGTGAGCTTTGGCATGAAAGCTACCACTCCAACCTAACCTAACCGCTATATCGTACAAACTTTTCGATTGGTCCAGCAAATACTACATTCAATTAGGATACATTCTCAGTGGTATATATTCTGAGCGGTATTCGATACTTTATTTCGGCTAAGTGAACCTAGCGAACATACAGATTCAAACTCTTTCACACAGAGATTTGAGCAAATGTTGAAAACATTGTTAATTTCTTACTTAACTGGTCATTAACAACCCGATTAACGGATTTCGGCCTGCCTTAACACACCTCTGCTTCTTGTGCGCCTACGCCAGTTGGTCATTCGAACGACATGGCTGAGCAAGCGCAGCCGCTGGATGTTAATACGCTGCACAACGTCCATGTCGCTTAGAAGCTCATACAAGTCATTGTTGGATCGGATAAGGAAATCATCGCCAACTCGCACTGTACCTCTCTTTATCTTTTCTCTCGAATACTCTCGAGGCTGCTGCATCAGTGCTTAATAGTGTCCATGCCACTGCGCCATAAAGAAGCTCGGGTAGGATGAGCGTCTTGTACAGTACTAGCTGTACCCTGCGCGTGTTGCTCAAATAACTTTAAAGGAAAGCCATTACACAAATGTCCAATTAATTTTGAATCATTTTATTGATTTTGTTTCCCGTTGTCCTAATGATTCAGATGAACGGGCCTGAATAGTACGCATTCGATCAGTTTATAATCTCACTTCTCGTTGTTCAAGTGGTTCAAGAGAACGGGCCTTAGCGGCAAATACTCGAAGATTTTCCAGTCTCAATACTCTTCAGATTCTGAAGCTCGTAGCGCTCCTTTCTTCCGTGCTTGAGGTGTAGGTTGACCAATTGCTTGTCATTCATTTAGAATAATTTTCAGTGGCGCCGTCTATCGGAAATTATTCGCACCAACTTAGAAATCTCCGTCGACTCATGCGCAACAACATTGTGAAAGAATGCACAGTTTATGATTTAATTCATTTGAGAAATTTCAGTGGCACCACCTGTCGGATATTGGTCATACCAACCTAGAAACCTTCGTCGGCTCATGCCCAACAATTTTGCTAAAGATCATATCATGATCCGCTTGACCTTTTCTATAGGGGAGTGGCTGCTAAAATAAGTAAAGGAGATTCAGGACATCGGTTCCGGACAACGGGGCCAGGAAGGGTGGTGTGACCCACCCGTTAAGATACTCCGCACAAATCTACACCGACGGTTCTAAGCTGAACGGAGCTGTTGGGAGTGGAATTTTTTCGGAATCGGTTGGAATAGCTCAGTCTAAGAGACTGCCAGACCACTGAAGTGTCTTTCAGGCGAAGGTTGTGGCCATAAAGGCTGCGGCGAGTATTACTGGGGACGGAAGGGTCTCCAAGAGGAGCGTTACCATACTTTCTGATAGCCAGGAGGCTATCAAGGCTCTGGGTTCTAATGTGATGAACTCCAAGACAGTGTACGGCTGTCGCAGATATCTCGACGAGATAGCGGAACGATATGATATCCATATCGTATGGGTACCGGGGCACAGTGGTATTCCGGGTAACCGCAGAGCTGATGAACTTGCCAGGCGGGGCACGACCATCGAACTCACCGCTGAGTTCTCGAATTAGGGCATACCTGCAAGTTTATAATTAATAATGCGATCGTCTATTCCGTCGACGACAGGTGGGCGGCCTCGGACACGGGTAGAACGGCTCCTAAAATCTGGCCAAGGCTGGATGAGGGGCGCACAATGAGTCTACTTAAACTCCAAAGAGGCGCGCTCAGTGTAGTTGTCGGTGTCATTACGGGGCATTGCATTATGGGTACACATGCGAGGCGCATTGGTCTGGAACACATTGCTAACGACTTCTGCAGAAGCTGCAGAGATGAGGAAGAAGAGGGAACTGTCCTTCATCTCCTGGGTACCTGCCTGCCTCTTTGCCAAAGGAGAAGGAAGTACTTGGGTACTTACTACATGGATGATCTGGAGGAACTACCAAGGATTGACATTGGCAGCCTAAATCGCTTCATCAGGAGCTCCGAATGGTTTCGAGACTAGGGGGTAACGGATAACTATGGTAGCACAATGGGCCCAATGCAGCCTAAGTGAGTCCATGCAAAATTTTTTCCTTGAATGGGCAGCCACCTCTACCTACCTACCTACCTACTCCTACCATCAAAATATCAAAGGCATGAGGATATGATTGATTTAAAGCAGAAATTATTTTAAACTCCTTGGGATAATTTGAGTTTTTAAGGCTTTACTTTATGAAAACTGTTACCAATGCCAGCTCAATATCTAAGCATGTTTAAATGCCATTAGGTGAAGGCGTAGGGTATTATCAAATACTCTCTGAATATTTTATATTTTTAGCCAGTGGGATGGTAAAGTTTTCAAAATATTTCTTGTTAAAAATGCATATAAAAACTGAATTAAAAAAAGGAAATAAAATATCGCTGAAAATAAACTTTCTTTTATGCTTCTATTTTTTTTGTTCATCTTTTTTCTTCTGCTTCGTTTTTAGTCACTGGTTTGTTTGCTTGTGCCTGGCCTTTAAATATATAATTACAATCACTGGCTAAAAGTAGTCGAAAATAATCAGAAATTAGGCCAAACTGATAACAAGCAAATACATTTTTTTTTCTCCTTACTTCTTCTTCTTCTTCTCTAAGCTTTATTTATCATTGAAAATATTCTCGTTTACTGGCGGGGACAGTTTTAAAGTTTTTCCAAATATTCTTTTTTTTTCGAAGTTAAATTGGGAAAAAGTTTTCGTTGCTCATTTCTTTTTTCAAAAAACTTTGCTTTGGGACTAGAATAACGTGTAACAAACTTATTTGTTTCCGTGTGATTATTTTTTTATTGCGTTAAAATTAATTTATGCCTTTGGAGGCAGGAGGATTTTCAAAATAGATTTTGTTTGCCATCTAAAACACGTGATTAAATCATAAATAATGAGAATATTTAAAGCATTTAAGGTAAGACAGGGGTGGGCAATCAAATCTAGGATACATGTTTAATAAAAAGGCAAAATCTTTCTTATGGAATCATAGAAATGATTTATTAATTGCCTCTTTAGTTACCATTTTAAATTGCAGAAGAACGCTAATATTCAACACCGTGGCGTATACTTAATATAAACCCACAAATATCACTCATACGCTAGGGGGGGGGGTAGGTATACAAATTAAGCTGTGTAGTGTGTATTCTGTTAGCAGCATAATTAATTTGAAATTTCATTTCATTTCGTTTTTAATTTTTCAATTTAATTTTGATTTAATTTACAACACAAAAATTACTCACTCACTTGAATTGTGCATTCAGGTGTACAATAATTTCCCTGTAATATTTAATGATGTGGTTGCCAAGGTGCATAAACAACATACATACGTGTATACCATATGTATGTATGTATGTGTCTGGTTTAAATTTTAATAATCCTTTAGCAACTTGTAATTAAGCTTTTCTTACACCATACAACCAAAAAAAATTTTCATTTATCTTAGCACACACACACACAAAACACATACACACAGAAAAAGAGAGAAAAAATATTCAAAAATTATTTTTAATACGGTTTTCCATGTGATGAATAATAAACTATTTCACAGGAACTATTGTAGAGAGGGGAGGAATACATGCGAGGGTGGTGTCTAAAGACAGCCGAACTTATGCATAAAACGCTCTCAAGGCTAAAAGTTCTTTGGAGCCATCAACAATCAGCATAGCGCACCAATAAAAATTAAAGCCTTGAGAATTCTACTCTGGAGGTGCGTGATCTTTCACTGCAACAGTTTAAATTGCATCGATGGATACCCTAGTTCTTGACTAACGGCCATTAAGCAAAAGGTCCTTTCAAATACAGCAAGTTTTCACTGCCAACAAACATATGCCGACAAGCATCTCAGTCAAACTGGAGCAAGTGTACTCGCAATAAAACTGCTGCCAGTTTCCACTTAATGAAGAAGCTGAAAGAAAGAACAGTGGGCTCTACTTCGCAACCTCTGAGCAGTACACATACATACATAATTGGTCATTACAACCCTTCAATCAGGATTACAACCTAGCTTCTCACATCACATATGTTGTGTCTGATAATTTGATGCACATGAGTGGCGAAAACTACAGTTTAAATACGACTGTGAAGGACAGCTTTTTGAGACACTTTTCATGGCAAATTTTATTTACTCCCAGAGTTTTTGATAGAAATTTGCAGATAGGAAGTCGCTGAAGAAATATTTGCTTCATATTTCGTTGTCGGATCTGGGGTTGGAACTGTGGCCTGACATATAATAAGCCAACACTCTACCTACTAGACTACTGAGACCCTACTGTTCCGCAGGGCTCTGTACTTTGCAGAAGACATTGCCATAGTCTCGGTAGCTAAGACGGTAAGGGAAATAGAGGAGAAGACGAACACAGCGATTCAAAAAGTTGGAGCATGGCTTGATGAGGCAGGTTTAACACTTGCTGCACATAAAACGGAGGCCGTCTTGATAAGTGGCCGGAAGATAGTGGAGAAGATGGAATTGACCGTTGGAAGTACTAAGATCGAATCTAAGAGGACCATAAAATACCTGGGAATGATTATCGACGTCAGGTTGAACTTCAAGGAGCACGTGAAATACATCGGTGAAAAAGCATCTGTAACCGAGGGAGCACTGGCGAGGATGATGCCAAATATTGGAGGACCAGGTCCATTTAAAAGGAGAATAATTTCGGTGGTAGTAACGTCGATAATGCTGTATGCTTGCCCAATATGGTCGGAGGCACTCTTCGTGGGGACGACAAGGAGAACACTGTCCTCGGTGTATCGTCTAAGCGCGATTAGACGGATAAGTGGCTTCAGGACAGTGTATGATGAAGCGGTATTGGTATTGGCAAAGACAATACCGATAGACATATTGGCGGATGAGATGAAGCCGATATACTTTCGCCGTATCGAGTTTCCAGGACGAACTGCAGCTATAAAGGCGGAGGAACGAAAGATTTCCATGCACAAATGGCAGTCACTATTTGAGAACGGTTTAAAGGGGAGATGGACAATTCACTTTGTCCCTGATGTAACCCTATGGATGGAGAACGAACTTTGCGTGACCACTACGAACACTACGTGACCTAGTTCCTAACTGGTCATGGGTGCTTCAGGAAGTACCTGCACAGATTTGGATATGCCCAAACTGTGTAGATGAGGAGGAATACACGAAGCATATTCTAACATGTCGCCCCAGATTTAGATGGCCCGGGGAAACGAGTTTCGGATCAACTCGGCTTTTGGAAGAGGTGTTGAATTCTAGGATTCTATGGAGCCAATACAGTCAGAGAATGGCTGAAGTTATGATAGAACTCCGAAGGCTGGAGGAACGGAGGCGAAATTTAACTTAGTGTGACCAAGGTTTAGGGCTAATCAGCCCTCCGCGAAGTAATACCTTACGGCAGTCCCGCGGAGGGAGAGTAGTTGAAGTGTGTAGGGGATGGGTTTAGTACGTAGGCACCAGTGATGGTGAATAGTGCACTCTTTTGTTGGAACAAAAGTGTCTTTCGAAGATTCCCACATCCGGCCTAAGACAAAAAAAACTACTGAGACCCCTGCGGAGTGGTTTTGGCAAAATTGTCACATTCAGACGTGATCAAATTTGTGTCCAAAACAAACGTTACTCAAAGATGACCTCAACTACAGTACAATCTATTGGATTAAAAATAATCAACTGTTAGTAGCACCTTAAGTCACGCTATACTCAAATAGAGCTCCACTTTAGATATAGTAGTCGACTCTATACAAGCACTAAAGAATAGTTAAGCTTTTAGATTGGACACTAGAACTCTCAAGTCAGTGTATAACGAGGATATTTAAGCTCCTCGTTCATTATGGTTGACATTGCGATGGAGAAATATTTTTTCGAGTCTGGAAACTGGAGAAGAATTTTTCTTCTAAACAAGATAATTCAACGTATACTCAAAAACTGTCTCGCTATCGGGCTAATGCCTGAATATGGGATCGATTTTGTCTACGACAATCAGGTTAAAAAACATTTTAGTAGGCCATACGTATAAAACTTGTCCATCTGATCAATCACGTCTGCAGATGTTAAAGATACAAAGAAGATAAGTAACATTTCTACATCAACTGGCATACTTTCTAATAAAACTATGGCATATGAAAACCGCAATGGAGCGTTAAATTATTGGCGATTTAAAAACAGACGCAAATCAGAGTAAAAGTCGCTTTAGTCTAGTAGGTAGTGTGTTGGCTTATTAGACAAGAAAATTGCAGAAATCAGTCGTTTGGAGTTGACATTAAACTGTAGGCCTTCCCACTCATTAATAAAACAAACCCACCCAATGTGGTTGATGTTGTAAGTTAAGTTGTAATCCTGACTAAATGTTTGCAATGACCAATTATGTTAGACTTCTTACCCACATCAGTCCAGCAGTTTTGTATCTTCATACTGCTAAGGAAGTTGAATCTCCGTCTAAGATGACCGGCTGATACCCAGCTTAACTGAGACAATTCGACAACCTATGCCATGTAGCCTGTCGGAGATTGCAAGCTCTGTATGAGTCCTGATCAGTTCATGCATATTTTGACGGCATGCCCTTTTCATGGAACCCATACAAGAATTTTCATTTGAGTGATACGAAAATTCCGTAAGAAATTAACGACAGTCCTACACGAGAACGAAATTTGTGATGAAGTTCAGGTGAAATCTGATCACAGTCTGGTTGCTTGAGTAAATAAAAAGATTTGCATGAAGAAATTCATACATTCAAATTCTTTTGCCTTGAAAACACTGCAGTGATCAGACAGTCTATCCTAGTCATACAATCTTAAGAAATGATTTGTAATATTTATCGCACAGCCTATTCTATCCAATATTTTGGAACTATCTTTGAACCTCTGGCTTGTCAGACTGTAAATCTCTAGTATGCATTCTATCTTCTTAAGAAAATTATAAGAAATATTTTTAAAGCTTCCCAGTATTGCAGCATATTCTTTCCGTAGGTTTGGGCAGAATTCAGCTACATTTAGTACTGTCACCAACTTAACTTTCTGATTCAAAAAAGGCTCTGAAGGAAGTCAATGGAGTAAAGCAAATATCGTCTTCATTGGAGTGATGTCCTTGTAATCAGGACAGCTTATTGTTTGTTTACTCTGTCATCATTAGCTGTACCACGGCTCGATAGAGCCAAATATGTATGGTGGTATAACTAAGCACACAAACAAGGTCCTCGCAGTCGAATTAAACGTGCTAACGGCTATCTTTACATACATAATACATAATTGATCATTACAACCATTCAATCAGGATTACGATCTAGCTTCTCACACCACCTATGTTGTGTGCGTTAATTTTTATACATGAGTGGTGGAGCCTACAGTTTATTGTTAACTCCGAACGACAGATTTTTGAGAAACTTTTCATGGGAAATATTTTTTTGTATTTTCTTTTGTTGGAGATATCTGACCTGGGGGTTTGAACCGAGGCCTCACGTCTAATAAGCCAACACACCACATACTAAACTACGGCGACTAACGGCTGTCTTTACCCCATTATACTAGGCCTAAAAGAAAGTTTGGATTCTAAAATAATCCCCAGATACGTGGCTAAGCATTGCCTAACCCAGTTAAGGTTTCAAAAGTTGCTGAAAAATATTGCGTGGAGGTAAACGATTTACAAATAATGAAATGGTAGAGGCTTCTTCTTCACCTAGAAGACAATCCTTACTATTTTCTTGTATTTTCTTTATTAGCTCTGTTTCCTTTCGACCTACCCTCGTATAGCTATGTAGTAAATTACTTTAACATTTGCATTCTTATGTTGAACAACGTAAAAATGAAATTGTGGTTTAATTTCTATTTTAAAGAATTTGCCACACTCTTCCCCTACCCCAGCACTCCTAAAAGAAAGAAAATAAAATACTGAGGACTTTAAATTAGAAAATGATGAACATGCAGCTGCTGAGAGAGAGTAAAAAAAAGGAAATTCCCATCACCACTAACAAGCTGTCAACAGTTCAGTTCATGTCAAATAATGAATTTTCCAGGCATTATGAAATGAAATATGATATGACGAACATTGCATCACAAAAAAAAACTGCATGCAGCATACATATGTGTGAAGGTATTTACAGATGAATGCTTGTGTATATGTGTGTATAAGTATATGTTTTAGCCACATTAATAAGGTGCTAACCATGTAATTTTATAAAAAAAAAATAAGAAAATTAAAGAAAGAAAATTACAAACATTTTCAAAACACCAGCCAGCACCAGTAGCAACAGCAACAGCATAATGCTTCGTACTCAGTGGCAATGTCGTTGTCATCAGCGTTCATCATCGTCATTGCTAAGGGAACAACAATAGAGTGTTAGTAATACCAGCAGCAGAGAATAGATATATTGCACGTGTATGTTAGTTTATACATGTGTTTGTATACGAGTATTTTTTGTGGTTGTGGCAGAATGTTGATAAAATTTCCAAAAAAAAACAGCAAAAAAAGCTTTTCCCTGCTAAACAGTTAATGAGACTATGATGGTGTTTTCAGAGTGCTTGTTCATCTCCTGCAAAACTAAATCATGTGTCACGTGATATATTACAACAACAAAGAAAAAAAATGTAAAGTAAAGCCTTTAGCACGTAATGTAATATCATACTCGCAGAGGAGCATAAGTTAAGTCAGATAGATGGTCTCAACTCAAATGTTCACACGAAGACTATAATAAGCATTGCAGAATGGTTTAAAGACAAGCATTATACTGTCCGTGTGCCTAATCCATGTCTAGTACTTCTGTGGCGATACTCAACTTACTTACTTACTTAATTGGCCATTAACAACCAGATTAACGGGTTTCGGCCTGCCTTAATACATTGTTCCAGGCGCCTCTGCATCTTGCAGGCCAATGCCAGTTGTTCACACCAATCGATGACTGTGATTCCTCGATTTGGTACTTCCAACACAAACAAGGCCATTCTCTTTACCGACTTCCTCAGATTCCTCTCATCAAATACCCGTCTCGCCGGAGCATTTTCCTCCATTCAAAAGACATGACCGAGTCAGCGTCAAAAATACAGCGTATCGAGTGGTTTGTGCGTTTCAAATATAGTGAGTTTGATGAACACTCAAACAAGTTTGAAGAGCATAAACTGGAATTATTACGTGATCAAGATTCGTGTCAGATACAAGAAAATCTTGCACAATCATTAGGCATGACGCAGGCAGTCATTTCAAATCATTTCAAGCAGCAGAATTCGTTCAAAAGCAGGGAAATTAGGCCTGATGCACAAGCAGCTATTTCCAGTCGCTTAAAACAGCAGAATTCATTCAAAAGCAAGTTCCCTTGCTTCACTTGAGTGCCACATAAACAGAAGCAGAAAGTAGTTGCAAAACCATTTTGTGTACCTGAAATGCTGTTTGACTGCTTTAGAAAGAAATTATTTTTGCAATCAAACACTGACAAGCGAAAGAAGGGGTATGGACGGCGAGTAAAATCAGCGGCCAAGTAGAATAATCATTAAGTTACAGTAAGACTGTTTATTTGGTGTGATCAGCAGGGTGTGATCCATTTTGAGCTGCTGAAACCATGTCAGACTATCACGGGAGACCTGTGCAGATAATAAATAATTCGTTTGAAACCAGCATTGGCTGAAAAACGTCCAGAATATGAAATCAGCAACTGATTTCATAATAATCATCACGACAAAGCATGACAACATAGTTGTGCTGTCGATGAAAAACTATTTGGAAAACAGTGGATAAGAAAATTTATCATACTCGCCTTATAGCTTAGAACTTGCCCCTGCAAAGTGACATTTAATTGAAGCGATGCAGAATGTTTTCACTGGAATATACATCGCTACAGGACAGGATATCTAGAATTGTTTTGGTTCGTTGCAGGCTTCTTTTGGAAAGAAATCCATAAATTGTCAAAAAGATGGAAAAAATCGTGGCATCCGATGTGCAATACATGACATGTTCTTACAAAAATTTATTATAATGAATGAAGCCTTTATCTTCTATATATATATAAATGAATGTTTGTTTGCATGTACCTTAAAGAATCGTAAACTAAATATTTGATCATGTTATGATCTTTAGCAAAGTTGTTGCGCATGAGCCTACGAAGATTTCTCTGTTGGTATGACCAATTTCCAACAGATGGCGCCACTGAAAATGACTCAAAATCAATTAAATCGTAAACTGTGCATTCTTTAATAAAAATGTTACGCATGCGTCAACGGAGCTTTCTAAGTTGGTGTGAATAATTTCCGGTAGATGGCGCCACTCAAAATTATTCAAAATGAATGACAAGCAATTGGTCGACCTACACCTCAAGCACGGAAGGAAAGAGCATTACGAGCCTCAGAATCAGACGAGCATTGAGACTGAAAAATCGCTTGAACCACTTGAACAACGAGAAGTGAGATAAGAAACTGATCGAATGCGTACTACTCAGGCCCATTCATCTGAATCATCTGGGCAACGGGAAGCAAAATCAATAAAATGATTCAAAATTAATTGGACATTTGTGTACATAAATTTCAAATTCAAATTTTTTTTTAGTTGATGGCGCAGCAGCACGCGTAGACTAAGTTTCTAATAAATATGACACGTTGTTTATTTTATAAAGGGTCCGCCAAATAACTTTTTTTTTGAAAATGCTTAAAAAACACTACTGAATATTTTCTCAAATTTCTTTTTTTATTTGAAAGTACAATCCTTCCGGTTAATAATGGAAAATAATTTCATTCAAATGGCTGCCTCGGCTGGCCATGTAGTAGCCTAAACGATCGGTCCAATTTTTAAGCACATTATCGATTGTGTGCAGCTATATTTCACCAATGGCTTCACGAATATTGTCCTTTGACGGCACCCCACAAATAATAGTCCAACGGTGTCAAATCCCAGCTCCGATGTTGCTGTTAATACGATCTTCAACCAAATGTTGCCAGTATCCTCCTCTTAAATTTTTGTGAACAAAAATTCGTTCAACATGGCCCGATAACGATCGCCACTCCTTGCTCATTTTCGAAGAAAAATGGCCCAATTATGGCTCTGGACCAAAATCCGCAACAAACAGTGACTCGTTTTGGGTGTGTCGGCTTTTCGATGTATGTGTGCGGGTTTTCTGTCCCCAAATGCGACAATTTTGCTTGTTTACATACCCGCCAAGATCAAAATGAGCTTCACCTGAAAAGATGATTTTTTTTTTGCCAAAATCGGCATCTTCTGGTGTAGGCTTCTACTGCATGGTCAGCCGAGGCAGCCATTTGAATGAAATGATCTTCCATTATTAACCGGATGGATTGTACTTTCAAATAAGAAAGAAATTTGAGAAAATATTCAGTAGTTTTTTTAAAGCATTTTCAAAAAAAAAAGTTATTTGGCGGACCTTTTTACTACCCACACAAACATAAATTTTCGTTTAAAAATTTTCTTTAAAAAATGTTTGCATCTACTCTCCACTTTTTTGTTTGTCCTTGTTTAATCCTGTTTATAATTTTTCCCAATAAACTCTTTACGTGCTTCCAATATGTTTAAGTCTCGTATTTAATGCGATTTTTCTTTCAGTTTTTTTTTGTGTGTTTAATTCCAGCAATACTTTCAATTGCCAGCAATTGAGTTCAATTCGTACAACAGCAAGTCAAAGTTTAATTAAATACTCCCCTCCTGTCAGCAAAGAAAATTTTAATTTGTACAATGAAATGCCCAGTAAAATACAAAAAAAAAAGAATACGAGAAAAAAATTAAAATGAAAATGCCTGCTTGGCTTGGATTGCCTTGGCTACTTGATGATCTCAATGTTTATTTACTTAAATGAAAATGCATAAGAAAAACGAAAATAACAAAAACAAAAAATAGTCAAATATTGGCCTTTTATTTATGGCTTAAATAACGAAATTCAATCCATGATTTATTAAAATCGAAAAAAATCGGATTCGATATACGGCGAGTGTAATTGCAATTGTTGGCCAGGACTGTTCAAAAGACTTCTGTTGTTATGGCTGCTGCTGCTGCTGTTGCTTTAAAGGTTGTTAACCTGTAAAACCAATTATTACTGCGTGTGTATGTGAATGTGTGTGTGTGTAAGAAGTGAAATATTTCCACTATTTTGAATTTTAATTTAATTCGTTGTGGCTGATGAGTTTTTTCAACTTTTTTGACCTTTTCCTTGATTCTGCTTTTCTTTTATTTCTTTAATACTCCACAGTATTTTCAAATATTTCTTTCGTTTACTTTACTAAAACACTCTACACTACTAAAAGGGCTGTAATGTTAAACGTATTTTTAGAAACAACGTTTGGCTCCAACAGTCAAACTGCTACTGACTTACTTACTTACTTACTAGCTTCTCACATCACCCAAATTGTGTGTGTTAATAAGCGACTGAACCTACAGGTTGAAGATTTTTGAGAAATTTTTCAAGGCAATTCATTTTACTGTAACAATTTTTGCCAAAAATTTCAAAATTCGTTTTATTGGAAACATCTGACCTGGTTTTTGAATCGTGGCCTCATGTCTAATAAGCCAACAAACTACCTACTATACTACGGAATGAATATCAGGAGTGTATACCAGGCAATTGAATCAATTAACTCTCAGGAATTTTCAATGAGCGGAAGTTGTCCAAGAGAAATATATTTTCTTATTTCGTTTAGTTCGAGTAGGGGTTTGAATCATGGCTTAATGTCTAATAAGTCTACCAACCAGACTATGGCGACTGACCACAATTTCTAATGTAATATGCTTCCTCTCAGTAATCTCTTAGCGCCTTCTTTAATCTCATGTTCCGACCAGACTTTCAACTGTAGGTCCCACAACTCATGAGCAGTGCATAAAAATGTTGTTCTTACATTAAGGGTTAAACGTAGTCTGCTCTAAGCCTTACGTACATACATAATTGGTCATTACAACCTAGTTTCTCACACCACTTATGTTGTGTGTGTTAATTATATACATGAGTGGCGGGACCTACAGTTTAAAGTCGACTCCGAACGACAGATTTTGGAGAAACTTTTCATGACAAATTTTATTTATTCTCAGAGTTTTTACTAGAAATCTGCTGAGAGGAAGTCGCCGAAAAACCTTTTTGTATTTTGTTTTGATGCCAGGGTTCAAGGCTTTTCGTCTAATATGTCAACACACTACCTACTAGACTACGGCGACTTCTAAGCCTTGGCATCAGAACTTTTCAAGCCTGCCAACTGGTTAAGATACTACCGGATATACGCAAAGGATATTTAGATGTTACAGGCATTTTTTTGGTGAGACATAGGTCATAAGTCTTGCCTTGGCAACTGGCCATCTAAGCCATCTAAGGCAGGCGTTAGTCTACTGATTTCAGGCAATCATCTCATACATGGAGCACTTTTCTCCTTATTTATAGACAGTAGTTTACGAAATTTAGAACTATATTTGTGGGATAGGGTATTAAAATACGAACTCATGACTTAAGGTTATTACTGCTCACTGTCTTAGCTATGTTCACAAGCAAAGGAAAGCTCTTTCTTTGTATTCTTTTAAAACAAAATCGTAGTAAGACATGGCGTGGCAAAAAGAAAGGAGTACGAACACTTGTAATAATACATATCTCATCGTTATTGGGATCCATGGAAGTCCGTTTGTTTATTCCGTTTGTTTTTCAAACAGCTTGCTTTCATTGAGCGCTTATTATGCTCTTGAACTCGTACATATTCGAAGTGAAAACTGTTTATATTCGTAAAGCAATTCGAGACAATTCTACCCCTATACGAAAGCTTCGTGGAAGACTTGTGAAGTGGAATCCGATATTGTCTTAGGCCAACTGGAATCATCACTATAGTATTCTTTATAGAATGAATATCAGACGAAGTTCTTTGTTAATAAGGCAACAGGCTCACTACAGTCTCAGGTCGAAATGTGTAGTCGCGTTGATTACAATCGCGATGTTGCCAACACAGTACAGGAATGAATTAAATGCACTGAGCCACTTTACTCAGTTGATGATGATTATTTGATCTCCGATATCGGGATGCCTATGAAAATAAAATATTAAACATGTTGACCCGTGCAGGAGCCGTAAATTTTCGGACTCAGTAGCTCTGTAACCATAACATCCATTCAAATATTTTTAATTTTTGTATTATAACTTGGAATGGTAAAATTGCAGGTGGAGGGCAAATGCATTCTATGAGATCTCGAAACTTAATTATCAGGAACATGACCCCATTATGGATCATAGTAGAGTGATAGAATACACTCCCGGTATTTAATTCTGTACTTACTGGACACTGGTCGATTGAAGATTATGCTCATCGGATTGAACCATAGTTTGACACCCATTCTGTAGAAGCAATGATGATATAGATGAAGAGGAGAAAGTTGATTACTTTCTTTGACAATATCCAGGCCTTAAAATCCACCATTGTAGTATATTTGGCTCGTACTTCTTACATGGCATTTTCAGGATATTATGTCACCGTAGTCTAGAAGGTAGTGCGTTGGCTTATTAGACGTAAAGCCACGGTTCACACCCCAGGTCAGACATCAAAGCGAAATATGAAAAAATATTCCTTCGGCGACTTCCTTTCAACAGATTTCTCGCAAAAACTCTGAGAGTAAATAAAATTGTCACGAAAAGTTTCGGAGTCAACTTTAAACTGTAGGTCCCACCACTCATGTATACAAATTAATTCGCACAACATAAGTGGTGTGAGAAGCTAGGTCGTAGTCCTGACTGAAGGGCTGTAATGACCAATTATGTATGTTATGCATGTGCAGATCCAAGGAACATGCTTAGAAATTACAATTTTACGTGGAAGTGGATTTAAGTTACCATGACTTCTTACAGGACGTGTTAGGAGCTAAGAGCACTCCAAACGGTGTCTGATGATGTTGCTCGGCCATGATGGGAATTACGTGTGGGCTTTAAAACGAACCAAACAGATCTTCCATGTTATGATATTAGTGAAGGCTGCAATAAATTTATCATAATTCACTTCCCGTTTCATTGTTCAGTAGCATAATAGGAGTGATTGTTGCATCAAATCCTGTAGCAGCAATTTACATAAAGGTCTCGTACATTCACATTCGTACATTGTTTACATTTGGAATTTCTTTTTATAATTTGTTAGAGTATAATTGACAATGAAGTTGTGAATTCAGTCCGAGTCGGTTGTCCTACCATGAATGCATGCAGAATAGCATGACAAAGGCTGCATAGACATCAATGGGGTACGCACAATATAGCTCATTGGTATTGGAAACGTGGCAAATGAATTCTGCTGAGTTGTTCTTAATTTATTGGGTAGATTCCCATCGGGAGAAAAAAGGCACTGTGAACAAACTGGCGATTTGTCAATAAAGGACATTAGAGCTCAAAGAGGTTTCATCAAAAGGGTTATGAATCGGGTACTAGGGAAAAGTGGATAACTGTGACATCACAATGGGCTTTACAGGGATATTGATTGATTGTTTCCACGTCTAAATTTTATTTAGCTGAAGAATAACAATAATTGTGATCTGTAATAAAGAAATTTAAAGAAATCCCTGTAGACTGTAGGGCATATAATCCGTTCATGCTTTTGTTGAAATTATATTTGCTTAAATTGCCAACGATTTGTTTATCTTATCAGGGCTTTTGTTACTTTCAAGTTGTCGATTTAATTTAAAGGCTTTTTTGTCTTTATTTATTTTATTTTGTCTTGTCTTGTCTTTATTTAAATAGAAAACAAAAAAGAAATCAAAAAAACAAAGTTTGTTTGAGATAAAATGATTTTTTGTTGTTTGGTTTTTAGTTAATAAAATAGCCAAGAGCCTTATTCTATTGAAATTCAATCAGGTGTTGAAATAATTTCGTTGGAAAAATTAAAATTTCAGATTATTAAAGATTTAATGTTTTTTATGTAATGGGTTAACCATATCGTGGTTTCAAAAGTAAACGTAAACGTAAAACACATATAAAATATTTTTATTCATAAAATTTCTTTTTTATTGTAAAGTTTGAACGTTGACATTATGTGTGAAAGACTACATCATTTAAATGACCTCCACGCTAAGTGTTGCAAGCATTGATTCTTTTGAGGTAATTTTCGACCACTTTTTGACACATATTGGTCGGTATCTCAGCCATAACTTGACGAATGGTGGTCTTTAAGTGCTCAAGATTTGAAGGTTTATCTGCATAAACACGATCTTTCGCATAGCCCCACAAAAAAAAGTCTAATGGTGTCAAATCGCATGATCTTGGTGGCCAGTTAGTATCGCCACGACGAGAAATTACGCGGCCAGGAAATGTCTCTTGCAATGAAGCCATATTCGCTCGAGTTGTGTGGCATGTGGCACCGTCTTGTTGGAACCACATATTCTCCAAGTCGTATTCTTCAATAGCAGGCAAAAAAAAAAGTCGGTTATCATATGACCATAACGCTCCGAATTGACGGTGACAGTTGTTCCATCGTCGTTTTCGAAGAAGTAAGGTCCAATCACACCTTCGGACCAAAGAGCACACCAAACAGTGACTTTTTCCGGATGTAATGGCCTCTCTTCAATTACTTGAGGATTCTCTGAACCCCCAAATACGACAATTTTGTTTATTAACATACTCACCGAGTGTGAAATGTGCTTCATCGCTGAAGAAAATTTTGTTCGAAAAATTGCCGTCCACCGCCTGTTGGTCAAACACCCATTCCACGTATCTACGCCTTTGTGAATGGTCAGCTGGCTTCAGTTGTTGCGTGAGCTGGACTTCATATGGATGTAGATCTGTGTAGATTTAAATGCAAAATACGCCATAATGTGCCGTAAGACAGTCCTAATTCCTGCGAACGACGAGGAATCAAAACATTCGGGTCTTCGACAACACTTTCACTTACAATAGCGATATTTTCAACGGAACGAGCGAAACGATTTCAAATTTCTTCACAATTTTGCCAATTGCTTGCGTAGTTGGACGATTCTGTAAACCATAATCTCCTCTTAAAGCACGATACGTGGCTGTGGCAGAATCACCATTTTTGTAGTAGGTTTTGATAATTTTTATGCGTTGTATGATAGTTAAGCGATCCATTTTCGTCAATGTCAGACTTTCAACTGAAAAGAAAAACAATTGGTTTCACAACTTAGTTTGCCAGATGTCGAATTCCAGTCCCATACTTTTGAAACCACGAAATGTATGGCCCTTTATTATTTTTAAACTAATTAAAGTCTTAAGAGAGGATAATAACATCGATTAAGTAAAAAATCATATAGAAAATCATTTAAAAGTCATTAACATTTGACACGAAAAAAAAAATAGAAACTAAAAACACAAGATGCTGCTGCATAATGACCTTCTTCGAAGCAAAGTTTCAGACATTAAAACACTAGCCTTGGAATCATTTTAGTTAAAGAACTTAAAAGTACAAAAACAAGAAGTTGTCTCACCAATTTCTTTCTCACACATGCCAGAAATTTCAGCATTTAACACTTGCAGCCAAAAGTAAATGCCCAAGTACTTTAACTTCTACTTCCTTACACACATACAACCCTGATATGGTATTTTGTTTATTTAATATACGTTATATGTACATAAGCTTGTTATTTATTTTCTATGTATTCTTCTTCACTATAAACTATAAAATATACTCAGAGTGAAAGAGACAGAGACCGAGAGAGCTCACTTACACTTATGCTTCATTACCAGCACTTGACATTTTAACCATAAAGGCTACACTGCAGCTTAAAGGCTTTAAAAGTTAAAAAAATAAAGAAGAAAAACATTTTTTTTAAATAAACATTAAATTTTCCATAAAAAGAAAACATAAATAAATAAATAAACAAACAAAAACAAATCTTTTATAGAAAAAACAAATAAACAAACAAATCAAAATAAAAAAAAAATCTTGAAAAAGTTTTTAAAATTAATTTTTTTTTAATTTTAATTTCTTTTGTAAACAGACCATGCATAACAAAAGGGGAAGTTAAAAATTTGAAAGAAAAATAAATAAAAAAAAAAATTAAATTATTTTTAAAATTATTTCCTTTATACGAGATTTCTTACAGAAAAGTTTTTGAAGAACGTAATATTTTCTGTATAATCTCCTCTTCCTTTCTTCCTCATCTCTTATCCCCTTATAATTCGTTATAATTCACTTGTTGACATAGAAAAAAACCTCGGATTTTAGTACCAAAACAAAAAGTTTATCATTACAACCCTTCAGTCAGGATTTCGACCTAGTCTCTTATGTTGTGTGTGTTAATTTTTATGCATGAGTAGTGGGCCCTACATTCTAACGTTTAAAGTCGACTCCGAACGACAGATTTTTGAGAAACTTTTCATGGAAATTTTATTGCCGAAGAAATACTTTTTGTGTTTTGTTTTGATGTCTGGCCTGGGGCTCGAACCCTGGCTTTACGTCTAATAAGCCAACACACTACAGTAATCCTTCGATTTACGTCGCCTCGATTAACGTTGTTTCGATTTACGTCGTCAAATTTTTTGTTCCCTCTAACTTCAATTTGCGTCGTCATTCGATATACGTCGCCTATTTTGGAACCAACTGCGACGTAAATCGAGGGATTACTGTAACTTTTTTAATTTCCTTGTTAAAAACATACTATTTTGTCGTATGAGCAATATGAAATTCGATTTACGTCGTTTCGAGTTACGTCGCCTTTTTTGGAACCAACTGCGGCGTAAATCGAGGGATTACTGTACCTACTAGACTACAGCGACTTCTATCATATGTGGTACAAGCGTTTGAAAAGAATACACTCGTAGAATATTCCGTAATGTACTCACTTAATTATAATCCTCTAGCCAGGAATACAACCTAGTTTCTCACACCACCCATATTGTGTGCATTAATTTCTATCCAAGAGCTGCAGGACCAACAGTTAGGCTTTTCGTTGGCAATTATATTTACTTTCAGAATTTTGGCGAGAAGATTGCTGAGTGGGTGTACTTGAAAGAAATATTTTTTTCGACTTCGTTTTTCTCGAGATGTGTGAACTACGGTTTGAACTACGTCCTCGCATCTAATAGGCCAACACACTATCCACTAGAACTAGAAGACTTCTTTCGTAATGTTTTACACGTATTCAGAAGGCTCTTATCTAACTCCTGACCAAACCAAATTCCATTCCAAATCCTTATATGAAATCAGTGTGGTAGCGGGCGGTATCTAGTGCTTAGTTTATTGGCCTGCTAAACGTATAAGTATCCTCTTGGCGACTCCTTCCATGGCAACTGCTTTGGGGGCAACTAATTGCTATGAAAAATAATCTCAAATCTGTAATCATCAATACAAGCAACGCCTACAACATGTATGGTGTGAGAACGCAGGCCGTAATGTTGACCAAAGAGTTATTATATCCAATATTGTAGAATAACTTACATATCATGTGGATAATAATATGTATACTTTACTCTTTTTTACCCGGCTGCATCTTTGAAAACCATTGCTATGGAGTCCGTCATTGAGCACTTCCCTCTGTGTGTGAGACATCATCGACATTTTTTATTCAATTGAAAGGCCTATTGATGCCATTAGGTGTTAAATACAACATTGTTTATATGTCCGCCATGGGTTTTTTTTTGGGTAAAGCGCATTGGAAATATTCAATTTTCCTTGAATATGGCACATAAGTTAGGCAAAATTTGATCGATGACTTGGGTTGTGTTTGCTTGAAAAACATACCTGCAGCTGTGACTTAAGAAAACCCCACACGAAAAATTTCAACGGGGTCAAATAGCACGATTTCAGTGGCCAGTTGTCATCAGCTCCATGAGAGATGAGCATGTCTTCAAAACTCTCATGCAGAATATCGAATGTAAGATGAGCTGTCTGGCACATATTACCGTGCTGGTGAACCACATGACACTGGTGTCCAGATCATCCAAGTTAAAGCCAAAAAAGATTAGTAATTATCGACCAAAGACGTTTCCAAAGAAGTATAGACTGCCAAACAAATTCGCACCAAACAGTGACTTTTGACGAAGAATTAGACGCTTTTGGATTTCATGTGGATTGCAAATTTGGTAATTTTGTTTGCTCATGTACCCATTTCCCATTTGCTTCATGAACCCAATATGGGTCTCTTCGCAGAGAATGATTTTTTTTGTCAAAAATTAGAGTCGACTGAATACAGGCCGTTTTCTATAGTTGTTTACCTTCAGTTCTAGGGTTATTTAAACTTTGTACGGTTGTAGACCAAAAGGACGACACAAAATTCGTCAAGTTATAGTGTTCGAAAGGCCGAGTTCTTAAAGGCAACACAAAATGGACTATGTCGAGTATTCGTGCACACTCTCATCAATCAGCGGCAGTGTTTCCAGTAAATCTTGCATTTTGTTGAATAAGGTTTTTGGTCAATCATTTATTAACTAGTATATCTGCAAGATTATCACGTATCGGTCTGTACTATGCTGCATTTGCTGTTTTTGTCCATGTGAGCTTATCAGTGCAGCTTTTGCTTTCTGAGCAGTTAAAACGAGACTAGCAAACTCCAGTCATCTCCTTTTATTTTTGCTGCAGCATTGTTACACTGTATAAGAGTGTAAAACCCAATATGTCAACGTACATCGTATTCCGCAATGTAGATCCAAATACAGAGTGCCGTCGCCTGTGATCTCCTATTCGCTGTCATTGCCAAATATTCGTCACAGGAGATTTGCATAGCTTGGCATAATTAAGGGGGAATATGGAGAGTTTACGATAATCGCACAAAGACGACTGAGCTGTAACCAACTTGAAGTTTGAAAGTAGCGCTTTAAACGGCCTACAAGATAAAAAATTGGTCAGTACAACCCTTTAGTCAGGATTACGACCTAGCTTCTCACACCACTTATGTTGTGTGTGCTAATTTTATACACGAGTGCAGGCACCTACAGTTTAAAGTCAACTGCGAACGACAATTTTTTTTTGAGAAACTTTTCATGGCAATTTTATTTAACACTCAGAATTTTTGCTAGAAATTTGCTGAGAGAAAGTCGCCGAAGAAATATTTTCTCGTATTTCGTTTTGATGAAAATGTCTAACCTGTCTAACCTGTCTCACGTCTAATAAACCAACACACAACCTACTAGACTGCGAAGACTTCATTGGATTAAATTCATAATATCAAGGGGACAACAGCTGGTGAATCGCAAGTTAGGCTTGCTGCCCATTACCCTAACCATAGCCTCCATATCTATCTCCGTAGGACAGATTCTCATCGCTCCCGTTGTATTAACATATGGCAGTCTCCGTATAGTAGCTAAACTCTATTAGAACTACTAACTAAACTCTATCAGACTACGACGACTGAACATCGCTGACATCGGTAAATATTGCGTAGGCTTGGCACAATCAAGGGAGAATACAGTTACTGGAGCCAAGTTTACGATAATCATACAAAGACAACTAAACTGCAATGAACATGAAGTTCGCAAGTACAGCTTTAGACGGCCTTTTAACGTATTATTTAGTTGGAACTCCAGTTAGAATAGAGATTGCTGCCAATATCGGCATGAATACCACTTTGTGCCTAAAAATTATTTATCCGTTCAAGGTAAAGTCTTGTAAAGAGTGTCCTCAAAACCTCCTTTTACTCCTTAGCATGTAAACATAATTTATTACATAAAATATGTACCAGCCCCCTGAGCATTAGTCGTTTACTAAAAACGAAACAAAAGAATTCCTCTTCAACAAATCACTTCAAATTTAATTTCAACTAGAAGTCATGCATCAACTCATTTCAGTTTTATGTCCTTAACTGAACATAAAAAAAAGGATACGAAACGTAAAAAGCAAAAAAACGAAAATGAAAAAGAAAGATAAAAAATAAGAAACAACACAAAATTTTATTATCAAAACACATTTGTCTTGCTCTTGACCAACACATACACACACACACAGATACACAGGCACTTATACACAAACCAACACAAGACATGATGACAACAAGAGAAATAAAAAGAAAAATGACTCTCTGCACATAGGACACAATACACATACACACACATGCTATGAGTAATGATGTAATAAACACAAATAGACAAACAAGCAGAAATTCTGATAATAAAAGTCCTCTTTGGAAACATGCTGAGGAATCACTCAAAACAACGTTTAACACAAGATGGTTTTTGTTTCTTTTTTTTTTGTTTTTTTGTTACTCAAAATAAAAGGATAATAGGAAGGAATGTTCACATACACATACATATGTGTGCATGAGATAGAGATAGAGAGAGAGGGAGAAAGACCGGGAGAGTGAGGAGAAAGTAAGTAAATAAAAATCAACAGGAAAAGTAATGTATACGAGCGTAGTTGCGTGTGTGTCCTGATACAAATAATTTTTGTTTGTCAAAATCTATTTTCAAGACAATTTAAAGGCACACACAGCCATGACCATGAAAATGTCCTCTGAGAGTAAAATAAAGGAGTATTTTTTTTAGGTTTTATAAGGAAATCCTTAAAATACAAGTACAACAGTAAACTAAACATATTTAATTTAATTTTGCTACAACAAAAACAAACTACATTTACAACAAAACTTTTAAAAGCAAAAACATAATGAAATGAAATACTGGAATGGAGTCAACTCGGACGGTTTTTCTTGTTAAAGTTAAAGACTTTTACAGAAGAAGTAATAATTTAAGAGCAAGGAAAGAATTGCTTAGGAAGGCGAATTCTTTTTTGTTATTTTAATATTTAATGTGGGAAAATATTTCCAGGAAGTTGGAAATATTTATAAAAGGGATATGTTATAAAGGAAGCCATGTAGTCTAGTAGGTCATGTGTTGGCTTATTGGACGTAAAGCCACGGGTTGCTTCAAACGAAATTTGAAAATTAATTTCTTTGGCGGCTTCTTCTCGGCAGATCATTGGCAAAAATTCTGAGAGTGAATAAAATTGTCATGAACGGTTTCTCAAAAATCTATCGTACGGAGTCGACATTAAAAACTGTAGGTCTTAGCATTCGTATATAAAATTAACACACACTACATAAGTGGTGTGGGAAGCTACGACGTAATCCTGATTGAAGGGTTGTAATGGCTAATTATGTATGTATGTATGTATGTAGGTATATGTAGATGGCTTTAGTAGGAAATCACCGAACAAATATTTTATCGTCTTTCGTTTTGCTTAAGATGTCTGACCTGGGGGTTTCAACCCTGGCCTCACGTCTAATAAGCTAACAAACTACCTACTAGACTATCTTTGCAATATTAAACAATATTAAAGTTCCTATTACACAAGGGGGTTCTATTGTTTGAGCTCTGATATATAGCAGTTAACAGTAATCCTTCAAACTAAAGTTGTCAAGCCGCATATCTGTATACTGGTCAAAATAGATGACAGCAGTCATGCCATCTAGAATGTCTAAGTTTTTAAATCACTCGAGAAAAAGTATGCAGGTTGTCAAACATTTCAAGGGACTCCTAAATAAGTTTAACACGACATCAAGTCTGTTATTTTGTACGGCTGTGAAACGTAGAATGTATTATCGAAAGAGCAACAAGAATTACAAGCTTTAATGCGTCGTTGTCGCCTTAATCTACTAGAGTGCGTTGGCTTATCAGAAGTGAGGCCTAAGTCGCCGTAGCCTAGAAGGTAGTGTGTTGGATTATTCTCCAAGAACTCCAACTTTTAAAAACGAAACGTTCTTCATAAATTTTGCAGAAAATTTGCAATCTAAATCAACTACTGAAGTCATCTATGCTCGACAAAATTAAGGCTCCAATTAAACAAGGGGATTCTTTTATTTGACCTCTGGTATTTAACAGTTAACATTAGTCCTTCAAACTACAGTCTGAAAGCCGTATCCGTGAATACTGGTCAAAGCAGATGAAAGCAGCTATTCCCGTCTACAATGGTTAAGTTTTCAATTCAAGGAATTTCAAAATACGATAAGTCGGGTATTTTATAAGGCTGTAAAACGTAGAACGTATTGTTGAAAGAGCAACAACAATTACAAGCGTTAATAAGTCATTGTCGCCGTAATCTACTAGAGTCCGCTGGCTTTTCAGAAGTGTGGCCTCGGTTCAAACCAATGTCAGGCAAAAACTTTGTCAAGAGTAAATAAAATTGCTATGAAAAGTTCCCTAAAAACTGTCGTTCGGAGTCGACTTTAAACTTTAGGTCCCACCACTCATGTATAAAATCAACACACACAAAATAAGTGGTAAGAGAAACTAAATCGTTATCCTGACTAAAGGATTGTAATGACCAATTATATATATATGTATGAGTCGTTGTTCGAGGCAAATAAACTGTGTGTTTGCGCTGTAATAAGTCTCCAATTTAAGCCTAAAAACAACTTCAAAACAGAAGCTTATAATCCGGAACCAACCCAACACTGAGAATGCCATAGAACGTCGACTGTAGAATGCCACAGAAGCTCTAGAAAAGCCAGACCGTTGAGACGCCTGGTGTTCGTAGAGAAGGGCTGGCTTTTCATGAAGCAAAATAAAAAACTAGGACTTGGATAAAATTAAATTGCAAGAATCCTGACCAAAGTTTAATGTTGTGACACAACAAAATTCAAAGTGTGAAGTGATGCTAAAATATAGTTTTTTTATGTATTTATCTTAAGATTTGAAGCGAATTGTCTATTATGAGCGGCTGCGAACTGCTTCGATGATTAATTCTGATTTGTGCTGCTTACTGCTCATTTGCTAAGAAGGCAAGAATTATAAGATGATTAATGGTATCAAGAGTAAAACAGTGTTTTGGAGGCCAACAAAAACTTGAATAAATTTGACAGTCAGGTGGTAGAGTGCCTACAATATTGTTACGTTTTTACCTTTTAAAAAAGTTTATAATAAGAGTCCGTAGATTGCAAATAATATAAAAATAAATTTGTGTTTAATTTTAATGAAAATTCTTTATTATTCGCACAATTCTGTGTGCCACTGTTCACAACTTTATGTAAACAACAACAATTGCTTTGTTTGTTATTCCTCTGTTTATACCCTTTGCATAAACAAAAACAATTACTAGACAATTATTCGACAGATCTTTGTAACGGAGATCTTCAAACGACGATAACTCTCTTCAAACACTTCGCGTCTTCACACAAGACTGACTAAATTTTACTAACTCAGTCGCCTGCTTTGCCTTGCTTTTTATATGGCTGAGTAAACAGTCTGATGAATGATCTTGAAGGCGTATGTTCATGACATCGCCTTCTCGAAATCTCAATAAATGTAAACAACGATATTTACATTTATTATTGTAGTGTTGTTTATGTATTTTTGTTTACTTGTTTACAATTTTTTTAAGTACGATAATTTGTGAACAAGTTCATTGCTTTTTTTTGTAGTTTTTGTTTATAATTTTAATGTTAAGCGATGTTAAAGCAAAACACCAGGATCTTGATTTTTCATTTTCGTAACACAATATATAGCGTATAAGAGCTACTGCAATTTTCTTGCACAAGTTTTTCGTCAATAATCCACAGAAACCCTTCAGCGTAGGAATTGTTTTCTTAAATAAAATTGGCAACGTATCCCCCCTTATAATTTATTTCTGTAAAGCTAATTAGAAAATAATTAAAGCCAATTAACAATATTTCAAAATGAAATTGTTTTTCAGTACAATTTAAGGTCCTATAATGTTCAAAACCTTTATTAAATTAAAACTCCTTACAAAGCATGTCAGAATTTTTAAATATCGCTTTACAAGTCTTGATTTTCCTTTTCATATGCTCGTTAAATACTCATGAAAAGAAATTTCCATAGAAAAGCCCATTAACATCAATCACTTTTCATTTCCTTCTCTGCCTCCCTTTCTCTCGCTTTCTACACTGAGTAAGTAGAAACTATAAATCCTAGAGAGGGAGAGAGAGATGTGACAATATAAGACTCTTTTTGAGAAACCAGTTTGAAATCATGGAGGCTATACAACAGCATAGTAATTTGAATATAAATAAGACAAGAGAAAAGAGAGATATAAGAGAGAGAGAGAGAGAATGAGAAATAAATGAACATTCTCTTATTAAAGTCCACAATCAAATAAATGTTTCAAGGAGTTCAACTGCAACAATAAAACAAATTCAATACAAACACAAAATGCAAGCAACACTTTAGAAATGAGAAATTAATCAATACATCAACACATATACACATGTACACATACACATACTTTCACTAACATTGTAAAGTGTAACACATATCCAGTATTTTACTTCTGTATGTGTATGTGTGTGTCTTGATATTGCATAATTGCTGTTCAATTTTTGTAACATGTAAAGCCGACGTTATTTGAAAGTCGTAAAGCTGATTATGAACTCGTGCTCATGATACTGCTTGCAATAGCTTCTATTGCCTGACTTATTTAGGCCATCAAAATGCAATCATTAAGGAGTCAATATACATATGAAGCAAGCCAATCACCATAGTAATGAAAGCCTTTGAAATTTATTTGCCATGCATTCGAATACTGTAAAGGCCTAAACAGAATCGAACTCACATAACGCAATGTCTACCTTAACAAAAGATATTTGATGTGGGTTTTCCAAATACTCCAATAATTCAATATTTCTTATGATGGGTGATTTTTTGAGAGCTATAGGAACATTTAAAAAAAAAACACATAAAATTCAGAAAAATGCATGAAATCGTTATTTGAATCGATAGTACGCTCCATATAATTTAATGTTTGAAGATTATTTCATGCAAATGTTGACCGCGACTGCGCCTCAAATGGTCCATCCTCTTAGTCCAATTTTGGCATGCTCTTTCCAACATTTCGGCCGGTATCTCACGAATAAATGCTTCAATGTTGTCTTCCAATGCATCAATTGAAACGGGCTTGTCTCTATAGACATGAGCTTTAACATAGTCCCACAAAAAATAGTCTAAAGGCGTTAAATCGCACGATCTAGGCGTCCAATTGACTGGTCCCGAACGTGAAATAAAATGTTCACCGAACTCGCATCTCAATAAGTCCATTGTTACGCGTGCTGTGTGACATGTGGTACCGTCTTGTTGAAACCACATGTCATGCAAGTCAATCTTTTGCATTTTGGGCAAAAAAAAAGTTGGATATCATCTCACGGTAGCGCTCACCATTCACAGTTACGTTACGATTCGCAGGATCTTTGAAGAAATACCGTCCAATGATGCCACCAGCCCATAAACCGCACCAAACTGTGACTTTTGCAATGCTTCTGGCTGATCTTCACTCCAAAATCGACAATTCTGCTTATTTACGTATCCATTGAGCCAAAAATGAGCTTCGTCGCTGAACACAATTTTTCGATAAAGAAGTGGATCTTCGGCCAACTTTCCAAAAGTCCATTCACCAAAAATTCTGCTTTGCGGTAGGTCGTTCGGCTTCAATTCTTGCACCAGCTGTATTTTGAAAGGCTTCACCCCTAAACCCGCACGTTGTTGAGTAACAGAGGCCTAATTGCTGCGAACGACGACGAATCGATAATTGATGGTCATCATTAACACTGGCCGGCCGATACAGCTGCGATATTTTCTACAGTTCGCACTCTACGTAAGCGTGTTGGTGGTTTAATGTCCGTGAATGTAAGTTTGGTGCGAAATTTAGTCACAATAGCCCGAATAGCCGCTTCAGTGAGTCGATTAAACTGACCATAATATGGAAGAAGCGCGCGATGAACTTTCTTAACAGAGCACGCATTTTGATAATAAAATTCAATGATTTGCAAGCGTTGTTCGTTTGTAAGACGATTCATGGTTAAATTATAGACCAAACTGAAGATGTTTGACAGTGAAACAAAACACGAAACGTGCGTGAGCTGTTTAAACCAGTGTTGCCAAAAAGATAGTGGCTAAAAAAATCACCCGTTAGTTGTTGTTGATGCTGTAGTTGTTTTAGTGACTTTTGTTTCATTTTGGAAATTATTCAGAACGGCAATACATATTGTGCTGTAGCAACAGCCTAAGTTTCCATTTATTAAAGATTTCATAGAAATTAACATTTTGAGAAATTTTTTGAATTGATGTTTTGGTTTTCATAGCCAACTGTTTCAGAAAAAGTTGAAATATTGAAGAAAACCATGTTTATTCTTATACGAACAAGATTCTAAGAAAGCTCATGTCTAGGCTTAAACATATTGCTACGTTTTTACCTTTTTAAAAATGTTTAAAATATAGGCTTGTAGATGGCAAATAAAATAAAAATAAATATGTGTTTGATTTTAATTCAATTTTTTTATTCTTCTTACAATTCTGTGTGCCACTGTTCACAATTTGATGTAAACAACAACAATTGCTTTATTTGTTATTCCTGTGTTTATAGCCTTTGCAATTATTTGACAGATCTTTGTAACGAAGATCTTCAAACCCTCTTCAACACACTGCGTCTTCACACAAATCCTACTGAACCACTAACACAGTCGCCTGCTTTGCCTTTGCCTTTTATATTAAAATTATAAACATTAAAATATAAAACAAAACAATACTGTAAACTTACTTACTTACTTAATTGGCCATAACAACCCGATTAACGGATTTCGGCCTGCCGCAACACATCCTTAAAGGCGCCTCTACTTCTTGCGCGCCTACGCCAGTTGGTCACACCAATCGATGACAGGGCTTCTTCGATTTGGTCCATCCAACGGATACAAGGTCGTCCTCTTCGCCGACTTCCGCAGATCCCCGCATCATATACCCGTCCCGCTGGACCGAAGATCTTGCGCAGTACTTTTCTCTCGAACACTCTCAAGGCTGCTGCATCAGTACTTAATAGGGTCCATGCCTCTGCGCCATAAAGAAGCACGGGTAGGATGAGCGTCTTGTAGAGTGTTAGCTTCGTCGTACGAGAGAGGTCTCTGCTACTCAATTGCATATTGAGACCATAGTAGCACCTGTTGGCAAGAGTGATCCTGCGCTTGATCTCCAGACTGACATCATTTGTGGTGGTAACGGCGGACCCAAGATAAATAAATTCCTTGACTGTTTCAAAAGTATCAAAAGTTATCGGCCGTAATCTGAGAATCAATACGCCGCACGTCTCTACTTGTCGATAACATATACTTTGTTTTGCCCTCATTTACTGCCAAACCCATCTTAGTAGACTCGCGTTCAATAGCACTAAAGGCAGCAGTAACATCTCGCTTCGTAGGCCCTATGATGTCAATGTCGTCAGCGTACGCAAGGAACTGGACACTTTTCTGAAAAATAGTACCACTGCGATGCACTCCTGCCTTTCGCAGAACACTCTCCATGACGAAGTTGAAGAGATCGCATGATAAGGTTTCGCCTTGTCTGAAACATGCTATAAACAAACCTGTTTACAAATTATCGTACTGCTTAATACAACAACAAACACCAGCATAAAGCGAAATGATAAACAAGTAAACAAAAATATACCAACAACACTGCAATACTAAACGTAAACAATAACAAATAGAGATTTCGAGAAGGCGAAGTCATGAACATTCGCCTTTAAGAACATTCATCAGACTGTTTACTTTGCCATATAAAAGGCAAGGCGACTGATTTAGTGAAGTTCAGTTAGCCTTGTGTTGGAAGAGAGTAATCGTGGTTTGAAGATCTTCGTTACAAAGAAGAAGAAATAAATTTTAATTTTTTCATTTCAAAATCCGTACGCAATTTTCGCACACATTCTGCAACATTACCATGATTTTCAAAGTAATGTCGCAATATATCCCAGCGTTGTTCAAGCGTATACACAACCATATTCGTTCAGCGGAAGGATAAAACAAATTATCTGTCAAATCAGACATGAGCCAAGTGTTGCCATTCACGAAATAAGCACTAGCTGAGACAAGAAAACGTTAGATGGCGAACCTGATATAAAACCACGATTAGTTCAAGAAAATAACTGAATATGCAATAATCCAGTAATTAAAATGTAAGTGAGACTGTAAATTTTGTTTTATGACAGTAATGCTGATGAGAATTGGGGGAATTGTTTGCCAATACACTGAGAAAAATAAAGTCATTAAACATTTTTCAGCATGATTTATGCTTCAGACTCAAAGAGAATTAGAAATTTCCTATGAGTTCCAACCAGAGAATCCGTTGAGGGCATTTGAACGTTGTAATGGCATCAATTGGCAATCGATCTTTATGTCAACTACGAACAGAGTTGCATTCTTTTAGTAGAGTTGCCATAATTTGACACACATTTTGTTTTGATTTAAACATAGGAAGAGCTTGACTAAAGACCTTATAGCAGTATCAGTATGTCATCATATAAATATTTTCCATTGAGTTTCCTTCTTGTCTTTGTGATTATTATATAAGATACTTATGTTTTCCGTTTCTGTTTCCTTTTTTATTTTTAATTTCATGGAAATAAAATTTTCATATCCTACACCAACAACTTTGGTCTTTCGGATGGGTACAGTGGTTTGTAAATTCTAAAATCTGATTTGAAAACTGAACATTTCGTCTTGACACATAAACATTCAACAGAGGCTATGCTATGGATAGAAGAAGAATGCTTATGCTCTCATGCTCTCATGCTATTTCTGTGGTATAAAGAATGTGGAAAACCTGCGTAGGTTAGTGATGTTATGTGGTATGAATCATTCCCCATCGCTATTTTACTCATGGTTGTCTTTATGCTACTCACTTTCCTCATGCATTCCTAATTGCCATTATAGTTTGACGTCATTTCTCCTATATAAACAATTCATAAGCATGTGTAGGGCATTATAAATTCAGCCACTGCCATTGTCGTTTATAAGCCTCTTATTTGTTGTATACATACGTATGTCATTAGGAAGATTTTATTATTTTATGGATTCTACTCTCCAAGAAGCTTAAAATATATTCACTTCAGTTTTAGTTTCTAAAAATGAAATCCTCAAGTAAAGTAATGTTTTATGAAGAGGGAGAGAGAGAGAGCGATAAAGAGTGTATAAGAGAAAGAGAGAGAGATAGAGAGAGAGAGAGAGAGCGGGAATAAAGTGACAGTAAAGTTTAGTTGTTATTGTTTTTACAAAAAACCATTTGTTAATATGTTGACAGGTACATGTTTCAGTAATCATGTGCAGTTAAAGTCCCTTAAAATATGCAATTTAAGGTTTGCTACGTGGGTAGAGCTAAAAGGACTATAAAAAAGACTTCAAAAACGTTCATTACAAGATATGCTTTATAGTGCTACAAAGCTCGGTATTTTCAAAGCGGCTGATAAAAGTTATTTTTTTCTCTGGACGACTGCGCTCTGATCGAATTGTAAAGGGTCCGCCAAAAAACTTTTTTTTTCTTGAAAATGCTTTAAAAAAAACTACTGGAATATTTTCTCAAATTTCTTTTTTTATTTGAAAGCACATTCCTTCCGGTTAATAATGGAAAATAATTTCATTCAAATGGCTGCCTCGGCTGGCCATGCAGTAGCCTACATGATCGGTCCAATTTTTAAGCACATTATCGATTGTGTGCAGTTGTATTTCACCAATGGCTTCTCGAATATTGTCCTTTAACGCGTCAATTGTCTCTGGCTTGTCGGCGTAACACTTATCTTTGACGGCACCCCACAAATAATAGTCCAACGGTGTCAAATCGCAGCTCCGAGGTGGCCAAGCGACATAAGGCTCTGCGGCTGATAATGCGATCTTGAAAAACAGGGCGCAAAACATCGAGTGTAGCTTCGGCTGTGTGGCACGTAGCGCCGTCCTGTTGGAAGCAAATGTTGCCAACATCCTCCTCTTCAATTTTTGTGAACAAAAATTCGTTCAACATGGCCCGATAACGATCGCCATTGACTGTAACGGCCACTCCTTGCTTATTTTCGAAGAAAAATGGCCCAAATATGCCTCTGGACCAAAATCCGCACCAAACAGTGACTCGTATGCGTGCGGATTTTCTGTGCCCCAAATGCGACAATTTTGCTTGTTTACATACCCGCCAAGATCAAAATGAGCTTCATCTGAAAAGATGATTTTTTTTGCCAAAATCGGCATCTTCTGTAAGTCGATCGCAGGCCCACTTAGCGAAGCGAAAACGCTGTGGATTGTGAATTGTTCAAGCGTATACACAACCATATTCGTTCAGCGGAAGCGAACGGAATTATCTGTCAAATCACACATGAGCTAAGTGTTACCATTCACGAAATAAGCTCTAGTTGAAAAAAAACGTTAGATGGCGGATATTAAACCTCAATTTATCAAAAATTCATTATTCTCATAAAATTTATAATGGATTTTGCACACCATTACATTGAATAATGTCTTCATAGTTATTACATACACAAACCATGCATAAAAGATAGGTTATGTCCTATAAACATTGTATTTATTTTTAAGCCTCACATAACCAACATTAAACTACCCTCGTATGGTAGTAAATTACTTGTGGGCACTTCTAAAGATGAGTACTTTCATATTTTATTCATGATGTGTTAAGCTAGCAAAAAAATGAAGCAGAAAAAAAACAAAATCCAGTCATAAAAAAAACCCAAAAAATAAACCAACAATTAAGGTTTCCAGTACCTTAAAGTAAACGGGTAACTACAATAGGTAGCCCTCAGTATATTACATGTACTGTATACAGTTAAAGAATTTGTTTTTTTTTCTGTTTGTTTCTTTTCTTGGCCAAATTTACTGTCTTATAGACCATAAAGTGGCTTAAAAAGCATGTGTCATTACTCTCCATAAAAAATACATATTTTTTGTCTCTGCCCCCCCCCCCCTTTTTAAAGATATAAAAGCCGACAACAACAACAATAACAAAAAGAAAAAAAGAATATGTTTTTACCAAAAGCTTTAAAAAAAAAACTGTTTTATATGCCATATGAAGCTGACCTACTTTCGTTAAGTTTTTATGGCATATTTTTACACCTGGTTATTCTCTTCATCAGCTTAAGGTCCTGTTTTAAGCATTTCGCTTTTGTTTATAATTTATATGTCTCTGTATCTGTGTGTGTGTGCTGTACATATGTGTGTGTGTGTGCTGCATGCTGTATATGTATTGTGGCATACATTATTTGTTTTTAAACATGTTTGTAAATGTCATTAACAATTCATTAATTAACTTTGTTGCACACAAGCTCACATCTAAAGATAGAGTGAGAAAGAGAGAGAGAGAGAGAGAGGGAGAGAGAAAGAGTGAGTGGCAATAAGCATTTGCAAATGTTAATACTTTGACAGCAATGGCAACAGCAAAATGATCCTTAAATTTTTTTTTTATTTTTATGACAAAAGTATGTGAATGTGAATCTCTAAATGTTCAGTGAATGAGTCCGTGAGTCTGTGTTAAGCATGTCCATCAAATGTTTGCCACAATTATGAGCTTTTTGTAGCAACAATGACATACGTATGGCATGAGAATACATTCAGGCTTTTACGTTTACACACATACAGGCTTTTATGTATTAATGAATATGGGTTTTGTCTTTAAATAGGACAGTATACATACAGGTATGTATATGGAATATGTAGACAGGTTGCAGTTGATCTGGATACACAATATGATACCCTATACCAGCTGGAGATAGGGTATCTACAGTAGCATAAATAGCATCAAAACATTGTAAATTAGGTTCGTGTAAAAAGATGCTTTGTGATGATTAATTCTCCTCGTCGCCAGAGCTCAGCAATGAGTATTCAAAAAGATGAGTAGAATCGAATCATACTCATAATTTCTGATACTTATATGCATTCATACATACATAATTGGTCATTACAATCCTATAGCCAGGATTACGATATAGTTGCTCATACCGCTTATGTTGTATACGTTAATTTTCATACATACATGAGTGGTGGGACCTACAGTTTAAAGTCGCCTCCGAACCACAGATTTTTGAGGAATTTTCATGGCAATTTTTGATTCATTCTCAGAGTTTTTGCCAGAAACCTGCTGAGAGGAAGTCACCGAAAAAATACTTTTTGTACTTTATTTTGATGTCTTTCCTGTGCCTCGAACCTTGCTTTACGTCTAATTAGCCAACACACTACCTACTAGACTACAGCATTCATACTTATTTTAATATCATGGAACCCCTACTCATATTCTAAGTTTAAAGTACTCATCATATTCATATTAAACAACACATATGATGCTGTTGATATCGACTCTCCGTAACTCAACATTTACACGAAGCATAAAATAAGTATGACTCGCGTATGAACACTAAAATACTCACTAAATGGTTGCGTATATGCTCTGCTTGCTGCTCTGTCGTTTTTCTTTTTTTGTAAATGCAACAACAACTAAGACTGTCAAATTCGAGTGGCTCGAATCATTTATAATTATTCCAAGTATTTGTTTAAAATTATGAATCCAAATGAGTAGACTTATGAATCAAACATATTTCGAATGGTATGAGTTTGATGTCAACGTTGTATTCATACTCATTGCAACCTGTACTTTTAAATCAACGTTGTATTGAGTATGAATGAATCAGAGTACATAGTTAAATTTCAATATTGTTGACTCACTTTTATTCAAAATTTCATGAGTGCTTATGAGTAGCGAAAAAACGATTCATTGCTGATTTCTTCTCGTCACAATATCTACATATTGAGATTGACTCAATCCCTGGTCTGTAAAAGCGTTTTTTGATCCTAAAGTGCGCAATCAAAAGACTGATTATTATCCACAGAATACTCCTTTATTTTCCGACACATGAGATAAACTCTTCTCATTTCAATTATGCCTGTAAATACTTAGATTGTCTCAAATCCATTTCGTTTGAGAAGAATCTACTCCTCTCTGGATTTTCTCTTTCATCAATTATAACTTCTCAAGCATTTCTTCGAACTCTATAGAAGGGGTAGAAAGCTGTCAGTGGACTGGGGGCTCATATTCTCGTAAGCTTATCTACCTGCTTATTGTTTGGAATTTACACATGACATGGAATCCAGAAGAGATGGGCTTTATTTCCCATAGCAATCATAACCTCGATTATCAGAGTACTTAAGTTGCCTTTATTAAGCCAGACTGTGTTCGAAATTTTGGACCTCTCGCAATCTTTTGATACCATGCTAGGTTTCAGAAAAGGCGATCTCTTCAACTTCATCATGGAGAGTGTAGTGCGGAAGGCGGTAGCATATTGCAATGGCCAGTTGCTTGCGTACGGTGACGACATTGACATCAGTGGGCGTATCAAGCGAGATGTTACTGCTTCCTTTAGTGCTATTGAACGGGAGTCTACGACATAAGATGGGTCTGGCAGTAAATGAGGGCAAAACGAAGTAGAGACATGCGGTGTATTGGATCCCAGAGTACGGCTGATAACTATAATTTCGATATAGCCAAGGAATTTGTTTATCTTGGCTTCCTTTGTAGAAGTTGGCGAAGAGAGCGATCTTGTTTACGTTGGAATACCCAAATCGAGCAAGCTCTGTCGTCGATTACTGTGACCAACTGGCGAAGCCGTTCAAGAAGCAGAAGGCCCCTTGAAGGATGCCTTTAAGCAGGCCGAAATCCGTTTAATAGGGTTGTTAATGACCAATTAAGTATGTAAGTTCGCAATTTTATAGATTAGTATGATGTCAATTTGATTCCAATTGAATGCAGTGTTTATAAATTCTTCGGGAGTTATCAATACTGATCTACAAGAGCTGTCTCTAATCATCTGGCCACTTTATATTGTTGTTACCCAGAATGTAGTGGAACATTAAATACCCAGGCTTTAGTCTATATTGTTACGAAAATGAAAAATCTAGATACTGATGTTTTCCTTTTTCTTCGCTTAACTTTAAAATTACAAACAAAATCTACAAAAACAAAACATTGCAGTAAACAAACCTGTTTACGAATTATCGTACTGCTTAATATACCAACAAACACCAGCATAAACAAATTTTAAACAGTAAATACACCAACAACACTACAAGAATAATTATAAAGAACGATGTTTACATTCATAGAGATTTAGGGAAAGCGAAGTCATGAAAATTCGCCTTCAAGAACATTTATGAGACTGTTCACTCTGCCATATAAAAGGCAAGGCAAAGAAGGCGACTGGAGTAGTGAAGTTCAGTAAGTCTTGTGTGAGGACGCGGTGTGTTTGAAGAGAGTAATCGTGGCTAGAAGATCTCCGTTACAAAGATCTGCCGAACAATTGCCTAGTAATTGTTATTGTTTATGCAAAGGGTATAAACAGAGGAATAAGAAAGAGAGCAATTGTTGTTGTTTACATCAAGTTGTGAACAGTGGCATACAGAATTGCAAGAAGAATAAAGAATTTGAATTAAAACTAAAAAGAGATTTATTTTTATTTTATTTGCAATCTACGAGCTCATATTTTAAATGTTTTTAAAAGGTAAAAACGTAACAATATGTTCTCGTATATGGTTGCACAATTGCTTCTCTTTGAATAGTTTTTTTCTGTGTAGCATGTTGAGTTTTTGAATTAAAATTTTCCTTGTATTTTTTGTTAACGTAGGGTATTTATAATTGAGTTTCCTTTCATAGTATTTTTTTTGTCTATAAAGCATCATACATGCATAATTAATTGTTTGAGCCACATTAAACAAACTTATAGGGAAACTGGCAACAAAAAACTTTAAAAATAAAAACAAAAAAAAAAAGAGAATGAAACTGAAATTGTGTTGACTATTGGGAAAAACTGATGCTTAATTGGTTGGTGGATTTAAAACAAAAAAAAAAAAAATATGCGTCTATGGCGGCAATATACACGATACGGACGATTAAAAATCTGCTGCATATTGTTCTGCAGACGATATTAAACAGTTTAAAACAATTTCCAGTATATTGTATTAAAGTATTCGGTTCATTAACTATTGTTATTAATAATTATAAAATATCACAAATGATTTTTTAATAATTTTTTAATCGATTTTTCATATGTACATAGCATTTAGGCACCTCCTTTGAAGGCCTATTTACTGGCATTCAAAAAATTGATTTTAAAAATTAAATTTTTTCTCAAAGCTTTTCTTTTCGTTTTTTTTCTTTTCTTTCCAAAAAACAATTTCAACAATTTTTCATTTGCAACAATTAAAAAACAAACACCATGTCATAGAAATTGTGTAGTGAACGGAAATTAATGTCTGCATTTGAATGATTTGACAGGGTACACCTTTTTTCCAATCAAAACAAAAATTTTTTTTTGTTTTTAATGGCTGTCACAGTTATTGACAGGCAAATAAATATCAAAGGATCTCTTGATTTGTGATTTTATAATAAATTATTGCAGAACAACACATTTTCGATTGGAATTCATAATTTTTTTTCAAAAATTTTTTGTTGTTCGGATAAATACGACTTTGCGATGACCTGCAGCTAAGGCAGACTGGTGAGCAGGTAAGTTAAAGCTTTTGTTAAGCCATTAAGAAAACTCACTTCAGCACCACTTATTATAAAACTACAGTCTTTTTATTTCCTTAGTTTTGGAATCATCCAGAGCTTCTTCTGTACGCGGATAATTTCAGCGCGCGATATGGAGGATGCCAGGTGAAAACTGAGTCAAGTCGTGATAAGGACGCAGATATGGCTCGAGCACCACTGATGACATTGGATCACATTCCACTCGAGATAATTATCACTGATCACAAAGAAGACAGTTAGATACTTGGGTCTCAGACTAGACTGTAGACTTAACTACTGGGCCCAAATACAGCATGTGGCTCCCAAGGCAGCAAAACTAACGGGCATGTTGAGCAAATTGATGGCAAATATCGGCGGACCGACGCAGTCCAAACGCAAATTGATTATGGCAACGACTAACTCGATACTACTTTATGGCAGCGAGATATGGGGAGATGCGTTGGAGTTTAAATCCAAGCGGAAACAGGTAGCAGCAGTGCAACGAACAGCGGCACTAAGGGTCGCTTCGGCCTATCGCACGGTCTCGGGCGCCGCATTCCTCGTGATCACCGGTGAGACACCTATCGACTTGCTGACATTCGAGAGAAGAAGATTATGGAAAGCGAAGAGGGAAAACCTCGCCATTAGTGCCGCAGATGTCAGATCTTAAACTATACGACGATGGCAAAGTAGATGGAACGATGAAACAAGTGGAAGATGAACTGCTAGACTTATTCCATCTATAGAAACATGAACACAGAGAAATTTTGGGGAAATTAACTACTCTCTGACCCAGTTTCTTTCGGGTCATGGTTATTTCCTACAATATCTACACCGCATGGGCAAGGTGAATGATCCCGGATGCATTTATTGCGAGGAAATGAGTGCCGACGCTGAACACACATTCTTCCATTGCATTAAATGGCAAGACGAGAAGAATGTGTTGATGGAACAGATTGACGAATTCACACCCGACATTATTGACGCAATGCTCGAAAGCGAGACGAAGTGGAGCGCTGTGAGACGATACGTAGAATGTATACTCCGCAGGAAAAAGGTCAACCTTGATACAGTATGACAGAATGATACATGAGAAGACGAGTCAATTGCATGAAACTGGCTTCAAATATAGCGTACCCAGACGTGGGAGAGTAGACAACGGTCCTAAACAGAACGTTAAGGATTTTTGTTATCATTTTCTTCAAACTCATGATCCTCTGTTATTACTTTCTACTTTAAGATCAATGTTTAGGATTGGAGAAGGCACTTGAAGAGGGAAATATATGCAAAACCAGACAATGCTTTGAAATACATATCATGGATTACAATTGACTTGAGCCTTTCCTATATACCGGCAGATTCACACACCAAATTTAACCTTGTAATGGTATGGTATTATTAAATATGCCTTCAGATCTATTACTTTAATCGTTGCCAACATGAGCATGAAATCAAACATATCTGTGTAGTGTACAAATATTTTCGTATTTAATTTAATTCCCAATAATTCTGTTCAAAGTAAGTCAATAGGAGTCACTTAAAAAGTTTGTAATTTTTTTTCTCCCAATTCCGATTTTTTATTTCTTTTTTATTCGCCTTTTTATGTGTAAGTCATCGTAAAATTGTTAATTTTTTAATTTTACGAGATTTTAATGGATTCGATAGAATCATTCCTTTTTAATATCGCGTTCAATGAGGAGAAACAAATTTCTTCTTTTTTTCCTGAGACAAGAGTTTCCGTTTTTCTCTGTTTTTAATAACTTTTTCAGTAACTCCTCTTAATAAAAACAAGGATTTTGTATTCCATGTTTCGTTCTTTCAATGGTGTGGGTGGCTGTTTGTCGGTTTATTTGTTTTTTTTGTCTCTGTTATCCTGGCATCAGTTGTTTTTGTTGTTGTTGTTGTTTTTGTATTTGTATTTTTCATTATAAACTTCCTGTTTGTAATAAGAACGATTTCCGTTGGCTCCATCACCCTCATTGATTTTGTGTAGCGGATGTTCAAACGACAACTCCACCGCATTGGCGACACATCAACGACGCCGGTTTTGATTTTTTCCTTTCGCCGTGTTTTCTTTTTTCAATGACTTTTTCTATTACTTTGTCGTTAATGCAAATTGAAAATTTGTTAACGAAATTTTTTTGTTAAGATTGTAAGTGTTTTATATTTTGGATTTTAAGGAAAATAGGGTAATGCAGCAAGTGGTGGAAAAATTAATTTTCGATTAAAAATTTGTCGTCAGACACAGAATCATGCTGATGTAAATGAAAGGCGTGCCTGTTAGGTTAGGTCAGGTTAGCGTGGTAGCTTTAATTTCTCAAAAAGCTCACTTGAGCACGCATAGCGGCCCGTTGTGATGCCCCACGGGTGAACGCAGCCTCTGTACTGACCAACTTCCTGCGATCCAAGGAGGGGGAAGTTGGTCAGCGCAAAGGGCACGACTATCCCACGCTGGAAAACCAGCCAGAAAGTTTGATAAACGAGGCTATATCCTTGACATCAAAGGACGATAGCTCCGTCAAGCTTACAAGGGTTGGAGAGCCAAATAACCTATATCTGCACCCCGTAAGGGATGGGCATTGGCAGTGGAAGTGAATGACAGTCTCCTCCTCCTCGGCGGATCTGCATCCACGGCAGAAGTCTTTAAATGGGAGTGGCATTCTTTCCGCGTGTCTACCCATAACACAGTGGCCTGTCAGCATGGCCACTGTGATCGAGATGATATTACGGCCATGTCCAAGTAGCTGGTTGGTACGCCTCCCATCCATTGAGGGCCAAGTGTGATGGAGCAGGTCTCCTCATTGATCCAGGACCGATTGGCATGCCGGGAGAATTTCCGCGCAATAGCCAGTTTGAACGAGGTAAGTGGCATTCCCAAGTTGATTGAGGAAGATTCCGGAAGTAGTGCGCCAGCCCTGGTAAGCTCGTCGGCCCTGCAGTTTCCCGAAATATCGCAGTGTCCGGGAACCCAGACAAGTGTGACGCCGAGGCACTCAGAAAGGAGATTGATGCAGCGGCGTTATTCTCTGACGATTCTGGAATTATGCGCAACGTTTGACAGAGACTTTAGCGCAGCCTGGCTATTGGAGTAGATCGAGATACGGGTGAAAGGGACAGGAACACAATAGGCGAGGATCCCCTGTACGGCTTGGCAGATGGCCATTACCTCCGCCTGGAACACGCGGAGTCCGGCAGCCGGAGTTAGATGTTCAGGTCCAATTTGCCAGAGTATACTCCACTGCCCATCCCGTTATCGAGTCTGAAGGAGTGCCTGTAGTGCATAAAGTCTTTTGCAGTGAAATTTAACACAAAGTAATAAGGATGTGCTCCAAATTTCGCCAAGTTAAAATAAGTTTTCAATACCTAGGTATGCAGCTGATAGTGTTCTGATGACTAAAGCAATTCATTTGAAGAGCATCTTTGTGACTTCGTTCAAATGGATTTTGGTATTATAAGACGATGTTGTATGTCTGTTGTGTTTAAAATAAGCTGGAGCAGGACCTCAATCTCAGTATTTACTAGAAAATGAAAACTTGTAGAAATATTCGACTTCCTGATGAGTTAACTCTAACGAGTAAACATCGTTGTTTACATTTATTATTGTAGTGTTGTTGTTGTATTTTTGTTTACTTGTTTACCATTTTTTTATGCTGGTGTTTGTTGTTATATTAAGCAGTACGATAATTTGCAAACGGGTTTCTTTACTGCATTGTTTGGCTTTTGTGGCTTTTGTTTATAATTTTTCGTTTTCGTAACAATATGCAGAAGGCTTGCAGGAAAATCCTGGATACGTAATAGAATTAAGCACTATACCTTGATGCTCAGATAAACAAAGGATTCACATTACTGAACATTAAAATTTGATCGCTACGTTGGGAACTCCCATGCCATCCATGGTGCGTTCTGTGAAGAGATGAGACATGTTTGGAAGGATAAATCAGTATATATATAGGGTTATCCATTTCGTGGTTTCAAAAGTAAACGTAAATAAAAGACAAATAACATATTTTTTCATAAAATTTCTTTTTTATTGTAAAGTTTGAACGTTGACATTATGTGTGAAAGACTACATCATTTAAATGACCTCCACGCGAAGTGTTGCAAGCATCGATTCTTTTGAGGTAATTTTCGACCACTTTTTGACACATATTGGTGGGTATCTCAGCCATAACTTGACGAATGTTGGTTTTTAAGTGCTCAAGAGTTGAAGGTTTATCTGCATAAACACGGTCTTTTGCATAGCCCCACAAAAAAGTCTAATGGTGTCAAATCGTATGGTCTTGGTGGCCAGTTGATATCGCCACGACGACCACGAAATGTCTCTCGCAATAAAGCCATATTCGCTCGAGTTGTGTGGCATGTGGCACCGTCTTGTTGAAACCGCATATTCTCCAAGTCGTATTCTTCAATAGCAGGCAAAAAAAAAGTCAGTTGTCATAGGACCATAACGCTCCGAATTGATGGTGACAGTCGTTCCATCGTCATTTTCGAAGGAAGAAGTAAGGTCCAATCATACCTTCGGATCAAAGAGCGCACCAAACAGTGACTTTTTCTGGATATAATGGCCGTTCTTTAATTACTTGAGGATTCTCAGAACCCCAAATACGACAATTTTGTTTATTAACAACATACCCACCGAGTGTGAAATGTGCTTCATCGCTGAAGAAAATTTTGTTCGAAAAATTGCCGTCAACCGCCTGTTGTTCAAGCACCCATTCTACGTAACTACGACGTTGTGAATGGTCAGCTGGCTTCAGTTGTTGCTTGAGCTGAACTTTATATGGATGTAGGTGTAGATCTAAATTCATAATACAACATAATGTGCCGTAAGACAGTCCTAATTCCTGAGAACGACGAGGAATCGACACATTCGGGTCTTCGGCAACACTTTCACTTACAATAGCGATATTTTCAGCGGAACGAGCGAAACGATTACAAATTTCTTCACAATTTTGCCAATTGCTTGCGTAGTTGGACGATTATGTAAACCATAATCTCCTCTTAAAGCACGATACGTGGCTGTGGCAGAATCACCATTTTTGTAGTAGGTTTTGATAATTTTTATGCGTTGTGTGATAGTTAAGCGATCCATTTCTGTCAATGTCAGACTTTCACCTGAAAAGAGAAAAATTGGTTTCACAACTTAGTTTGACAGATGTCGAATTCCAGTCCCATACTTTTGAAACCACGAAATGGATAGCCCCATAGAAGAAAAGACTTTTCTCAAACCATATAGGCTTGAGACAATCTAAAGTTTAGTAGGGTAATTGCAATAGGCATAGGAACACATCAGATTTTCCAGAAACAACCTGAGGTTAGTAAACGCCATTTTAAGAGGGCTCTGTAGTTTTTATAACATTTGTGTGCAATAACGATCACCTCAAACTCAGTATAAAAATCGTATGACGATTAAAATGAATCATCATGACAAATAGTAGTCATCTGTAAGTCAATAATGCTTCCCAGAAAATGTTAGCATTGCGATCTAGCTGCTCACACCACTTATGTGGTGTGCGTTAATTTTTATACCCGAGTGACGAGACCTACAGTTTAAAGTCGATTCAGAACGACAGATTTTTGAGAAACTTTTCATGGCAATTTTATTTACTCTCAGAGTATTACCTGGAATCTGCTGGGAGGAAGTCGCCGAAGCAATGTTGGAGATGTTTGACTTGGTGTTTTGAACCAAGGCTTCAATGTCTAGTAGGTAGTGTATTGGCTACACTTCTTAAAAATTTTCCGTTCCTTCCAAAAGTAAGACTTCATTTGCAACACTTTGGACATCAAACTGCAACAGAAATTATAGCTCTTTTCCTATAACCCCATTGCTTAATAGATTCTTAATTTTTTGCTTCACACTTCATTCGCTTTATTACTTGGCTTTACTTTACTTCATTTTGTCTTCTTATTTTGCTGCCATCTTTTTCCCATGGTCCGTACGTCTTGCTTTACATTATACGGACTGTCTTTCATTATAATCACCGAAACTATAACTGATTTATTTTTCTTTCTTTTCTTATATTTTTTTTTAACTTTTTGTATTGGTATACAAGAGTATATGTACGAGTATGTGTATAGGTATGGCTGTATAAGTAAGATTCTCTCACTTTTTCTTCTCTTTTTTTCTTCTTTTTTGGTCTCCTTTTAATATGGCTTTTAATAGACATTCTTATTCGTCTTACTTTGTAGCTTAAAACTAATGGCTGCAGCTGTAATCAATTTTCTGCTGAAGACATTTTTAAAGGAAATTGATTGTCTTTAATTACTTTAATGTGCTGCAAAAACATGCAACACTATCTACAACAACAATAACAACAACAACAACTATCTTCACAACTGGCTAACAGGCAGTACCAGTAAGAAAAAAGTTAAAAAATAAGGTAAGAAAGATAGAAAGATAACGGATAACGCTGTGTTACTGAAAATATGATGACTGTTAATGGCTTAAAGCCTGTGAGAAAGAGAGAGAAAAGAAGCCGAAAAGGAGCATTAAAAGCTTTCACAGAATGTTACTGCCACCAGAAGACTTTTGAGAAATTATAACATTAAGCGGTAATAGGTGTGTTCACAGCATGCCGATGAAATTTTTAATTTAAAATTTTTTTCTTTCTTGGAATTTAAAAAGATTAACACATGCTCTGAAGGCTGGTAATCATCACAAAAAGTTATTTGAAAACAAATAAGAATGAATGAATGAACGAATGAATGAATGAACAAATAGTTCATCATCAGTAGGTAGCATGTTGGCTACGAGAGGCTGCAGTTCAAATCCCTTGTAAGACATTTCCACACAAAACGAAACACGAAAAGGTATTTCTGCGAGAGTATTTCCTTACTCTGTGAGGAAAATAAAATTGCCGTGAAAAATTTCTCAAAAATTTGTCGTTTGGACTTTAAACTGTAGGTCACGCTGCTCATGGATAAAATTAACATACACAACATAAGTCGTGGGAGAAACTAGATCGTAATCACAAAATCACTGTTTGGTACGGATTTTGCTCTGGCACTCTCTGAACTGGAACATTTATGCGATTATCCTTCGCTACCAGACTTGAAACTCTGCAGTGTCCTTCAGACAGTAGTCATGCTTACCACCATGGCCAGCAAATGGCATGGTAAGTAGTAAAGTATTCTTAAAAAAATGCTGATTGCTTAGGTAACTGGGCTGCAAATTGTGAGTCGTTGCCCCAGCTTATGCCTATGAACATCGCTTTATTCAGTGGAAAATATAGTATTGCCATAGGACTAGTGCTCAAGGTGTCTAAGCCAGATTCTCAACCAGAAAAATTCGACTTAACTAACGTCTCCTGGACTAAAAGGGGAATCTGTTTGACAACATGGTTGATTTGGACGAATTTTAAACCAGGCTGAACGAATCAGCTTATTTGGGTTTCTTTTGTGGCTTAGTGGTAGAAGAGAAGGAGAGGCGGAGGAGAAGAGGATAGTATCACTCAGTTCATGTGTCACTGTCCACCTATCGGGTGAACTCAAGCTGGTACATCATTTCCTTTCTAATTGTGTACATCAGTGTAGACACAGGTCCTAGTTAAACTAAGTAAAAGCTCCACGTTATTATGTGTAATGAATCCATCCAATCATTCTGGCTAAAATTGTGCTTTAAAACTATGAGAGCTTAGCTTTCGTAAGAGTAAAATGTTACAGATTAAGACAGAATGGTTAAAATAGAGTTCCCTAGCTTCTTATTCTTTCAAACTTTGCTTTCAAAGCCATTGCTATTAATTCTGAAGAACTCTTCTGCTTAATTCCTTTCACTTAATGCGAATAAAATCACATTCTTAAAGCCATTGAAATTTACTGACTCCTTAGCCATGACATTCAATTCATTGTTCAAATATCAATAATAAATACCTACCGCTCTCCTCCCCCAAGACTACTTAAATCTTGCTTCAATCATCACTAGGGATTCGTTAATTCAAACAACAAACAACAAAAGGGAGCAATTGAAGAATTTTCTTAGAAATTGGGCAGATTCGTTTGTAACACAATAACATTAAAGCATTACAAGCCTCTTACTAGCGCTCTCTAACAACAGTGATACCACCACCACCACCACCAGCACCACCACCACTACCATTACCAATCAATGCCTTTTCACAAATAGACCGTTACAGGATATCTATTGTTAGAATTCTGTTTTCCTTTCTTGTACGCTTTTGTTGTTCTCCTCTCTGCCAGCTGCCAGAAATGCTTTGATTTTCGAGAGACCATTTACCCAGGGTAACGCTTAACATGTTGTTGGCTCTTTATTGCCATGGCTGCTGTATTTTGTCTTGTTTTGTTGTTGTCTCTTTGGCTGCTACTACCACCAATAACAACAACAACAACAACACAATAAAAAAGGACATTCTCAACAATATTATATCCGTTTACTTGTGTTCTGGCTATTTGGGCGTAATTTTGTGGCGTTTTCACATCGCTTGTTTTTCTTTTGTTTTTTTTCTGTCAGGAAAAGCTATCGAATTGTTGTTTTCTATTGTGGTTTTCGATAATTTTTCCTGTTGTTGTTTCTATTGTTGTTATTGTTTTCGGTTAATACAATTGGGATTTAATTTGTATGTATTTGTATCAGAGTATTAGTAACGTGTTTTACAATACAAATACAGCAACAACAAAAACTTATAAATAAACATTCAAATATCAATTGAAATAAATACAGGGTGTTCTTAGAATTAAGCAAAGGAGATTGTGTGTAGAAAACTTGCCTGGAATTACCATCAAACCAAAATGCCTTCTATTTAATCCCATGGCCCCATTCGACATCCCAAGAATGGCTTTTTGCGTTATACTGTCGTGCCCAATGAGTGCCTTACAAGCCACTAATCCTGCCCGAGCTCTTTATGGGGCAGAGGCATGAACAGCATTAAGCACTGATTCAGCAGCCTTAAGAGTATTCGAGAGAAAAGTGCTACGTAAGATCTTCGTAAGAGTTGGCGATGATTTCCTCAGGACTCAGGGATTTGCAGAAGTCGGCGAACCCATTAGTCAGCACAATAGAAGCAATAACTGAAAACAGTTGAAGATTCTCAATGAACTGTATGAGCTCCTCAACGACATGGACGTTGTGCAGCGTATTAACATCCAGCGGTTGCGCTGGCACCGCCACGTAGTTCGAATTGAGGAGGATGCTCCGGAGGGACGGGTATTTCATGAAGAAGTCGGCGAAGAGACCTTGTTTGCATTGGAAATATTAAATCGAGAAAGCCCTGTCATCGATAGGTGTGACCAATTAGCGGAGGCTCGCAAGAAGCCGAGGCGCCAGGAAGGATGTGTTAAGGCAGGCCGAAATCCTTTAATCGGGTTGTTAATAGCTAATAAAGAAAGTAAGTAACAGAGATAAAGAAAGTAAGTAACAGAGAGTTTATATACGATGTATATGATTTATACGCATTCACATAACATACATACATACATAATTGGTCATTACAACCCTTTAATCAGGACTACGACCTAGTTAGGTTAGGTTATGTTAAAGGACGTGTACTTGTCAATTAAGACAAGTACAGTACCCGGAGGTCGAATTGACCCATTGTACAACGTCGTAGTTTCTCACACCACTTATGTTGTGTGTGTTAATTTTTTTTGTATATGAGTGGCGTGACTTACAGTTTAAAGTCGAATCCGAACGACAGACTTTTGAGAAACTTTTCATAACAATTTTATTTACTCTCAGAGTTTTTGCCAGAAATCTGCTGAGAGGAAGTCGCCAAAGAAATATTTTTTTATATTTCGTTTAGTTGGAGACGCCTGACCTGGGATTTTAATCGAGGCCTCACTTCTAGTAAGCCAACACACTACGTACTAGACCACGGCGTAGTAAATTTTTTTTATATGATAGAAATTCTACTCATATTCAAAGTTTGAAGTACTCATCATATTCATACTTTAAAATACGTATGATGTTGTTGATTTCGACTCTCCATAACTCAACATATAGACGAAGGACAAAATAAATAAGAATCGCGTACGAACACTAAAATACTCACTAGAAGGTTGTGTGTTTGCTCTGCTTGCTGCTCTGTCTTTTTTGCTTATGTGTTTCTTTTTTCTTTTTTTGTAAATGCTTACTAAGGCCTGACTAATTAAATTTTGATTTGAGTCACACGAATCATTTATACATAAGTATTATAAGTATTTTTATAATGTTATGAACCTAAATGAGTAGGCTTATGAATCAAACATATTTCGAATGGTATGAGTTTGATGTCAAGGTTGTACGCATACTCATTGCAACCTTTACTTAAACAAATCAACGTTGTAGTGAGTATGAATGAATCAGAGTACATAGTCAAACTTCAATATTGTTGACTCACTTATATTCAAAATTTCATGAGTGCTTATGAGTACCAAAAAAACAATTCATTGCTGATCTCTGGTAAGCAAATGTTGTACCCAATGCAAATGTCTTTCAGATTCCGTTTGATTGCCATAAAAGGGGTGGATCACTTGGATCCAGGAATAATAGCACAGGGCTGTACCTGCACATTGCTCGCAATGGTAGGGTGTGTCTTGATGAAAAGTAGCTTAGGCGAGGTCTTAACCATAACTTTTTAAGGCTCTTGTGTTTCATTATAGAGAACTTAAAGTAAAAATTTCTTACCATAAACGGCTCTAAAGTATATGCAGCAAGCATACGTAAGCAATTTGTTATTAATTCTTGTAACAATGTTTGTACAACCCTTTAGAAATAACAAAAATATCTAAACAATACCATGAAATAAATGTTTAAATGAAAAAGGATTGTAAATTATATAACAAAATAAAACATGCGAGGGCTAATAAAGAAATTTCTACACTATACACCAGGGACTTTCGAACTTTGATGGTTAATAACGGCCGTCTTGTTGAAGCTATATCTGACAAAGCAGTTGTCATTTATTCAGTGTGTTTTGCCAAATCGCCAAGGACTGATAAGCATAGACAATACAGCATGAAGTGGGTCCTTTGAAGTGGCTCTAGGACAGTTGCCAACTGAATGGGTACATCAACACACAAAATTGTATTTGGGGCGATTCCAATCCGCATAAGATCCAAAAGAGTTCAATGCATCTCGCAAAAGTCACCGCTTGGTGTGGATTTTATACTGGCAGCGTTAAGGGACCGTATTCCTTAAAAATGACTTTGGTTCGGGAACTACACTCAACGGTAAGCACAATAGATTGATTGGCCACACAATTGAATAATCTGGACATCAATCCGGCCATCACGATTAACGGTGAGCACAATAGATCGATGATTACAAATTTCTTTTCACCGGACTTGGATAACCTGGTTTCAATATAACGGCACTATGTCGGACACATCTCATGCCACTTTGAATATTTTTCACGATTTTAGGGCATGGTTATCTCACATAGAGATGATGTGAACTGAACGACTTTAGACAATCCATCATTATCTATGGCAAGCAAATTTCTTTTGATTTGACTTGAATAATCTAAGCACCAAGGGTATGTGCTTTCAACAAGACGGCGGCAGTACGTGTGGCACAGCTTATGGCATGATGGATATTCTACACGAGTGATTTTCGGGCATGGTTATCTCACATAGAGGTAAACTGAACGACGTTAGGCAGCCCATCGCTATCAATGGCGAGCACTGTAAATCGATGATTTTTGTTTTGGTTTGACTTGGAAAATGTGGGCACCAATTATATGAGGTTTCAATATGACAGGGCTACGTGTCATACAGCTCATGCCACATGGAAAATTCTACATGTGCTATTTTAGGACATGGCTGTTTCATGTGAAGGTGATGTGAACTGGACGACGTTTTTCAGCTTTCAACAAGACGGCGCTACGTGTGATCAGCTCATGCTACATTGGAGCGATTTTAGGGCACGGTCAACTCACGTGCTGGACACGATTGTGTGATTTGATTTCGTTCACATTTTTTTCTTGTAAGGTTTTCTTAAGTCACACATGTATGTCAATAAAATACAAGCCGCAGCGGTCCTCATAGCCAACAGAAGCCATGCCATCAGAGAAATTAAAACAGATTTATGTGTCAGATTTATGTGAATTGAACATTGCGGATGCACTCCATCCAGAGAAGTCTTGACAAGTATTTGAACGATATTGTATGCCACACATAATGGCATCAATAGGTTTTTCAAACGAATAACAAATTTCGATGATATCTCACACATAGAACACTTCGTTTTATTTAAATTTACAGATGGGAAGCATTTAATAAAAGAGCCCATAGAGGAAGGTTGAGTACCCTACAAGAGAGTTTTTTGGAAGTTTAAAGTTCACATATTGAACTGGAACATGGGATTGCGCTGCCTGAGGTATGTGAGTTCTTGCACGTTTACCTAAAACATGCTTTTTGCTCTTACTTTTCGTTCACTCTCTCTATTCCACTTCCTCTATACTTTTCTTCTTCTAAAATATTGTTACGTTTTTACCTTTTCAAAAACGTTCAAATATGAGTTCGTTAATTGCAAACAAAGTAAAAACAAATATGTGTTTTATTTCAGTTAAACTCTCTTTATTCTTTACACTACTTTTGTGTGCCACCGTATACAACTCAACGATACAACAATAATAATCTGCTTTATTTACTAGTTCACACAACTATTCACTGGATCTTTACAACCACGATTTATTTTGTTCACAGGCAACTTCACACAAGGCTGACTGCATTATTACTCACTCCTGCCTGTTTTATCCTGCCCTTTTATAGTCCGACACAACCAGTCTAATGAACATTCTTGAAGTGGAATGTTCGTGATCTCGCCTTCTCGCGAGCTCTATTGCTAATACATTGTTGTTTGTGTACTTTGCTTATGTTGTCTATCCCTTTTTGTCACATACATGTTGTTGTTGGTACCAGGCGCAACCAGGTTAGATAATCAACACGTTCATTGTATTCTTAGTGTTAGTGTGTATTTGTATCGTGTGGCTTTTGTTTATCGTTTTTGTTGTTAAACGATATTAGGTCGTTTCGATTTGCGTAACAATATATACAACAGGTTACATGACCTCACACATTTGTTTGTTTCGAACTAGTCTTAACGAATTTTAGCTCTTCTACTATTACCTATCCATCTAACAAGGAACAGCTTCAATTACACAACTTGCTTATAAACTTTTGTGGTAAACCTCGTAGATATTTCGTTCTTACAATTTGTTTTTGTATATGTAAGTATATTTATGTGTGTGTGTGTTAATTTGTATATGACTTGACCAAGTTTTGTTTAAATGTTAAAAATGTTTTACATTCAATTTGTAAAAGCCCTTTTTTTTTGTTTATTTATTTAAAACAAATACACATATACACACACAGATAAACAAATAAATAAATATACAGACACAGAAAACAACTCCGTTTTATTTTTGTTTCATACATATACATATACATGTACGAGTATATATGTATGTATAGAGAATATGAATGAACTACCGTTATATAGCCATTTTGAATCTGTTAATGGGATTTAATGGTATTATAGCAGCAGCAATTGTACAATCCCCAGCTATAGTGCTGAGCCTCTTTCGTTTTTATTTTCGTTTTTTCGTTTTGTCTCGCTGCCTACAAAAATGCTGTTGAATACACACGCGAACACTGGCAAAATCAATTTAATTTACAGCAAAATATTTTATTTCTCTCTCTCCCTCTCGCTTCCGCTCTTTGGAATAAAAAAAAACCCCACAATTGTTTAGTTTTTTGTTTTTGTTTTTTCCATTTAAAGAAAGAGCAGCAAAAAAACATTTTAAATTTTTTGAGTTTTGTGTTCGTTTGAAATTTTTCTCACAAATACTCTCGCATTCATATGCTTTTGTTGAGAGTGTTGCGTAAACTTTGATTTGAAATTCATTAGGATGGGATGGGGATAGAAGCATAACAGTTGTGGCTGTATTGGCTGCATTGTTTGTGGTCAAAATAAGAAAAAAACGGAAATATTATCAACTGTTGTTGGAAAATGATATAATGGCCGTAGTAAAGGGTCCGCCAAATAACTTTTTTTTTTTGAAAATGCTTTAAAAAAAACTACTGAATATTTTCTCAAATTTCTCTTTTTTATTTGAAAGTACAATCCTTCCGGTTAATAATCGAAAATAATTTCATTCAAATGGCTGCCTGGGCTGGCCATGCAGTAGCCTACACGATCGGTCCAATTTTTAAGCACATTATCGATTGTGTGCAGCTGTATTTCACCAATGGCTTCACGAATATTGTCCTTTAAAGCGTCAATGGTCTCTGACTTGTCGGCGCAACACTTATTTTTGACGGCACCCCACAAATAATAGTCCAACGGTGTCAAATCGCAGCTCCGAGGTGGCCAAACGACATCAGCTCTGCGGCTGATAATGCAATCTTCAAAAACAGGGCGCAAATCATCGAGTGTAGCTTCGGCTGTGTGGCACGTAGCGCCGTCCTGTTGAAACCAAATTGTTGCCAATATCCTCCTCTTCAATTTTTGTAAACAAAAATTCGTTCAACATGGCCCGATAACGATCGCCATTGACTGTAACGGCCACTCCTTGCTCATTTTCGAAGAAAAATGGCTCAATTATGCCTCTGGACCAAAATCTGCACCAAACAGTGACTCGTTTTGGGTGCGTCGGCTTTTCAATGTATGCGTGCGGGTTTTTTGTGCCCCAAATGCGACGATTTTGCTTGTTTACATACCCGCCAAGATCAAAATCAGCTTCATCTGAAAAGATGATTTTTTGCCAAAGTCGATCGAAGGCCCACTTAGCGAAGCGAAAACATATTGGATGGTTCATATTCGTTCAGCGGAAGGATAGAGCTAATTAGCTGTCAAATCATACATGAGCTAAGTGTTACCATTCACGAAATAAGCACTAGTTGAAAAAAAAAACGTTAGATGGCGGACCCGAAGCATTTCAAACATTATTTATAGAGTTTGGAATACGGTGTCTATAACTTAAAGCAGTGGGTGGTGGTTTCTTGTTGTTTTTCTGCAAAATTTCTTTTCTTTTAAAGACAATCATTTTATCATTATCAAGCTAATTTAATTAAGGGTATTAGCACAGCATTATTAAATTAAAATACAATTACTATTACCGTGTCATAAGTACCTTTAAAAAACCCTGTCAAAAGAAATCTTAATGTTGAGTAATTAATCATAATAAAATAAGAACACAAATTCAATTAAATTTTTATTAAAGAACTTGTCTTCAAAAGCATTTTTATTCTTTAATTATGTGATCCTTATTTGATTATAAAATTATTTTTATTTTTAAGACTGTTGAAACTGTTGCATTCCACACATTTCTTTGGAAATCTCCATGCCTTAACTATCTGTATCTATTATAAACCGAGATTGAAAAGGATTTGCAAAGGTTTTTTTTTGGTTTCGGGGTTCACAGCAAAGTTAATTATATAAAGGCTTACATTGGAAGCTTTTAAACTCTAATCATAAGACTTTGTTAATCGAGAACTTACTTTCCTTAATTGATCATTACAACCCTTTAGTCACAACTCTTCTAGGTAGGTAGATAGGTTGGAGTGGTAGCTTTGGTACCAAATATTCACTTGAGCACGTATATCGGCCCATTATGATGCCACGGGGAAGCGCAATCTCCGTACTGATCAAACCGTACTGACCGAACTCATAGAACACCCATGTTGTGTGTGTTATTTTTTCCATGAGTAGAGTTTAAATTCGACCCGTAGGATTGAATTTTGAGAAACTTTTAATGATTTTGTTTACCTTTAGAGTTTTTATCTGAAGACTGCTGGGGAAAGTCGTCAAAGAAACATTTTTTGACACATACATACGTAATTGGTCATTACAACCTTTCATTTAGGATTACGACCTGGCTTCTGGCGCCACTTATGTTGTGTGTGTTAATTTTTTGTACATGAGTGGCGGGACCTACAGCTTAAAGTCGTCTCTGACCGACAGATTTTTGAGAAACTTTATCATGGCATGTTTTTAGCTTAAATTTTTTTCGGGAGATCTGCTGGGAGGCAGTCGCAGAAGGAATATTTTTTTATATTTCGTTTTGTTAGAGATGCTTGACCTGTGGTTTGAACCTTACGTCGAATAGGCCTTAAGTCTAATATGCCGACACACTACTTACTAGACTGCGGCGACTTCGATGGAGATCAAGATTTATTGTGTTCACCTTCTTGGGCATAACTACGATTCTAGATTTCAACAGGAACCCAACCGTAAACAAATATAGGTCAACGGAAGCAACAATTAAAGGTGCTTGAACATTCACAACACCGTAGTTATGTCAGCGAAAAAAAAAACTTTTCAGGTAATTGAACTGGGAAAAGCCAGAAGTAATTGTTGAAAAGCTTTTGCAAATAATAATAAAAAAAATTGTTTTTGACTCCAGAGGAGTCCCTTTAATGTTAATTAAGACTGCAATACATACATACATACGTAATTGTTCATTACAACCCTTCAGTCAGGATTACAACTAACGTTTCACACCACTTATGTTGTGTGTGTTAATTTCATGCATGAGTGGCGGGACCTACAGTTTAAGGTCGCCTCCAAGGTTACTGAGAAACTTTTCATGGTAATTTCATTTATTCTACGAATTTTTGCCAGAAATCGGCTGAGAAAAAACCTCCGAAAAAATATTTTTTTATTTCGTTTTGTTGGAAATGCCTGACCTGCGGTTTGAAACGTGGCCTCACATCTCATAAGCCAACAACTACTTACTCGACTACGGCAACTGCAAGCCTCATGGCAAGAGGATTTGTTGGTCTGTAATTACTGATTATGAATTGAATGGTACGTGATGTCAACAAGGTAATGCAACTAGTCACAGAACACGATCTATATTGATTTAATTACCTTAGAATTTCCCAAAAATATGACGGGCTTACGTTAAAATTATAATCCCCTAATGTTAGAGCATGTAAAACTTAAAATTTGTCAAATTATCCCCAAGATACTGCTCGAAGTGTATGAAGACATGTTGAAAACTTACTCCAAGCTGGAGATGGTTTTCAAATGATTTTCATGAATGAAAATAAAGGCTCATCGAAATTACAGCTTTATGTGTGTTTTATTTAATTTTAATTTTGAAAACGAAACTTAGAGAAATCTTTAGTTCTTAATTTGTTTTACATTACATTACAACTGAAATTACAGAAATTTTCTAATCCGTATGATATTCACAAGTAATTTTCCAAAAACAAAAAATAGTTTTATTGTATTGCGTGTCTAAATATGACCTTCAATGTCTCTGACATTTATATTTACACCTCGTACCATTTAAACATCAACCATCATAAATCATTTCCTTGAATTCGAATTTCCTTTTCAGCTATAAATTTCAAATTAATCGACATTTTGTGTTCCTTTTTCTTTTCTGTTTCTCTCATTTAAACTTTTCTCTCTCTTTCTCAAGTCCTCGTCTTAATTCTGCATTTACCCGCCAGCTACAGTTATTGCATCATAGGAGGAGTGATGCGTAAACGTTTAACATTTTTTTCTTGCTTCTTACTCGATTGCCATTAAAATGAAACATAATTAAACCATCAACCTGAACTAATTACGACGATAAATAAATGCCTGGTAAAATAAATTAAAACCTATAAACCGCACACTCTTTCGCTTACATTTCGCTCACCTTTCGCTTTTTATTTTATGTGGCGAGCAACACTTTCCACTCGTGGCTTAGGAAAGGAGTAGGAAGAGGAATAGAAGACACAGCAAACTAATTACAATTTATTACGCCTTCAAAACAAATACAGAAACAATATAATAAATCTGTGATGTAAACATTATTACCTGGGAAAGGTAACCGCATTACCTGCCTACATGCTGCAGGAAATGTAGAGTGGAGGAATAAAAGAACTTTTACTGCCGGAGAGAGAGAAAAAATATTAGCGAATAACCTTTAACTGCCAGCGAAACAAGTGAAACAAATTCACCCTGTGTTGTATGGTGATCTAATAACCCAATAAGCCGCTCAATGCCTATAAATAAAGAAGAAATCTTTGAAGACTTCTGCTGTTGTAATCAGCGGATGGTGGCAAACATCATTGTGTGCCAAATCAACCAACCTTGTTAAACAACCAACATAAAAAGCAAGTGTGGCAATGGCTACAAATACAGTTCTATTACGATAATATCAACAACAACAACAACAATAAAAAATGAAGTGAAAATATTTTATTTGCTCCCGAAACCAATTTGTTGCAATTCATTGACTTTTAGCATAACAAAACATTTTTCAAAAGCATAAATTTCTTTATGTTTTTCGCCAAAGACAGTTGAGAAAATATATGATCCAGAGAGTATACATTTAGACGTGCAAAAATATATAAAAAAAATCGAACAAACATACACTCACACGGGGAAAATAGCAGCGGGAAGTTACTGCTTTAATAGGAAATCAAACACAGTGGTTTGAACAGCTTATAACGCATGAAGGCGTATGAGTTATATTTGTTAAGAATTTAAATAAAAATTAATCATACGTGCTGTATAGGAATTTTTAAATAGAGCACTCATCTTATAAACATGACTGTGTGTGTGATTATTTGTTTGTGGGTTTGTTTGAAGTCTATAGACGGCTAAACGGCCGGACCGATTTTCTTGAAATTTTCACAGTACCTTCCTGTATGTCTGGAAGGAGTTATAGGCTAGGCAAGTAGGCGAGGTGCCACGCCCACATACCCAATAAGTATTTAATGTCGCATATCTCATAAACTGCAACAGCTAGAGTCTTCAAATTTTGTATGGACGACTTTGACTTATAAAGGGTGTTTATTATAGAGGTATAGAACTTTAAGTTGGCATTACTTTTCAAGATGGCGACCGATTTAACATCTGTCAAGTGATTTATTCTCAGTTTGGTTTGGCAATTCATCATGAATTGTCTCACGTCTGAACAACGCTTGCAAATAGTGCAATTTTATTTCGAAAATAATGGTATGTACGGAAAACGTATCGCGCACTACGTCCATTTTATCGTCGACAAAATCGTCCATCAGAGGAGTTAATTCGATTAACCATGGAACGTTTTCGCAATGAAGGTAATCCTCAAGTGTATGTGGAAACACCGTTACATTCAGAAAAACTGACTGTTGGGTGCGCTTTATGGGCTGGTGGAATCATTGGTCCGTACTCTTTCAAAAACGATGGTGGCCAGAACGTTACAGTCAATGGTGATCGGTATAGAGCCATGATTGCTAACTTTTTCATTCCTGAATTGAATAACCATGATATCTAGGAGGTGTGGTTTCAACAAGACCGCGCAACATGTCACACAGCTCGTGCCACAATAGAATTATTGAAAGACACGTTTGGTGACCGCCTAATTTCACGTTTTGGGCCTGTGAATTTGCCTCCAAGATCTTGTGATTTAACACCGCTAGACTACTTTCTGTGGGGCTATGTAAAGTCATTGGTCTATGCGGTAAAGCCACAAACGCTTGACCATTTGGAAGACAACATTCGCCGTATTATTGCCGATATACGGCCACAAATGTTGGAAAAAGTCATCGAAAATTGGACGTCAAGATTGGACTACATCCGCGCCAGCCGTGGCGGTCATATGCCAGAAATCATATTTAAAATGTAATGCCACAAGATTATCTTTCGGATAAATAAAATTCATGTCAATCGAATAATCCATCGTTGTTTTATTGCAACTTAAAGTTCTATACCTCTATAAAAAACACCCTTTAGAATCGTAAACTATGCATTTTATCATGTTATGATCTTCAGCAAAGTTGTTGCGCATGAGCCGACGAAGATTTTTAAGTTGGTATGACCAATATCCGATAGGTGGCGCCACTGAAAATTATCTAAAATGAAATAAATCGTAAACTGTGCATTTGATCATATTATGATCTTTAGCATAGCTGTTGCGCATGAGCCGACGAAGGTTTCTAAGTTGGTGTGACTAATTTCCGGCAGGTGGCGCCACTGAAATTTACTTAAAATGAATTAAATCGTAAACAGTGCATTCTTTAACAAAGTTATTGCGCATGAGTCGACGGAGGTTGGTGCGATTAATTTCCGATGTATGGCGTCACTGAAAATTATTCAAAATGAATGTCAAGCAATTGGTCGACCTACACCTAAAGCACGTAAGAAAAGAGCATTATGAGCCTCAGAATGAGACGAGCATTGAGACTGGAAAATCTTCGAGTATATGCCGCTGAGACCCGTTCGCTTGAGCCACTTGAACAACGAGAAGGGAGATTAGACACTGATCGAATGCGTACTTCGCAGGCCTGTTCATCTGAATCATCAGGACAATGGGAAACAAAATCAATAAAATGATTCAAAATGAATTGGACATTTGTGTAATGTCTTTCCTTCAAAGTTATTTTAGTTGATGGCGCAGCAACCCGCGCAGGGTGCAGGTAGTATGTATACACGAGAGATCAGCAATGGATAGTATTTTCGCTACTCATGAAATTTTGAATACAAGTGAGTCAACAATATTGAAACTACAACAATGTTGACATCAAACTCATATCATTCGAAATATGTTTGATTCATAAGCCTACTAATTCAGATTCATAACTTTAGAAAAATATAACCAGAACTACAGACACATAAGCAAAAAAAGACAGAGCAGCAAGCAGGGTAAACACACCGCCTTCTAGTGAGTATTTTAGTGTTCGTATGCGAATGATACATATTTTGTGCTGCGTGTATATGTTGAGTTATGGAGAGTCGCAATCAATAACATCACACGTGTTGTTAAGTATGAATATGATGAGTACTTCAAATACTTTGAATATGAATAGCGGTTCCATGATTTTAAAATAAGTATGATAAACTATGAGTATGATTCGATTCTACTCATCTTTTTGAATACTCATTTCTTATCTCTGATACAGATATACAGAGAGAATACCAATTTGAACTTACAGTTTTAATAGAATATCAGTTACATTGGTTTTTAAGGTACGAAGGCGTATGCGTTATAATTTAATAAGAATTCAAATAAAAATTAATCATACGTCCTGTATAGGAGGTTTTATATTGCCAGATTCAAGAGTATCGTGTTAAGGGGATAGAGCATACGTTAAGTGTTGGCTTATTAGATGAGAACCCATGTTTCAGATGAGACATATCGAACAAAACGCTAAACCATTTTCTGGTACAGCCTGTGGGAGAAAATAAAGTTTTCCGAGAAAAGTTTTCTAAATCTATCGTTAGAAAGCGACATTAAACTCTATGTCTGGCTACTCATGTATAAATTTAACACACACAATATGGATGGTAGTAGATTACTGGTTCTGTCCAGAGTGCAACTATCAGGACGTTAAATATGCCACGATGACTATCGAAACTAAGCATCTCACGATGCAAATGTCGCAATATGGGTGGTGTGAGAAGCTAGATTACTGGTATCGTCCAGTGTGCTGCTATCGGGACATTAAACAGGCCATGAAACTATCGAAACTAAGGCAGCAGGTCACGATGCCTCCTGATGAATGTTGATTCGCCAGTGCTCTGTAGTTGTGCTCTTGTAGTCATTTCCGCAAGCTCCATATTTGATACGTTACGTGTATAGTATCAGTTCTAGTTTAGTCTAGAATCACGGCAAACAGTTAAGGGTTGAAGTTTTTAATTCAAAATTTTGGTATAAACCAGTCCACCATGAATTGATACCTGAGAACTTGCAGTGGCGCTGGAAACATGACGTGCCTTCTGTTTGAAAAAGTTTTATTAGCGCAAAGCACAGTCTTCCAATCGGCTAAGCGCTACTGAAATTCCACAGACATTCACTTTATCTACATCGCTAATGATAAGATTGGAAGATCAAATCGAGTTTTCAATTCAAAATTTTGGTATAAACCACATCCACCTTGAGTTGACGCCCAAAAACTCGCAGTAACACTGGAAGCAAGTCCTGTCCTTTTGTTCCAAAATGCTTCATTGGCGAAAAGCACTTCCTTTCAATCGCTTGACCTTCTAGTAAAGTTCTACTGAAATTTTACAAACATATTAGACGGAAAGCCAGGTTACGAGCCCTAGGCCACACATCAATACAAAAAACTAAAAGTATTTCTTCGGCGACTTTCTCTCAGTAGATTGCTGGCAAAAGCTCTGAGTGTAAATAAAATTGCCATGAAAAGTTTCTCAAAAATCTGTCGTTCCGAGTCGACTTTAAACTGTAGGACCCGCCACTCATATATAAAATTAACACACACAACATAAGTGGTGTGAGAAACTAGGACGTAATCCTGACTGAAGGATTGTAATGACCAATTATGTATGTATGTGTATGCTATTGATTGTTCCAATCATCGGTCTTCATTCCACGGCTACAGTCAATCGTATTGTTCCGATCACTAGCATGCAAAAATGTGTTAAAGTGTGACAGAGACAGTGCAATGTGTCGTCTCTAGCTTAAGGTCATCTGTCGTAACAGTTCGTTATACTGGAGAGAAAGAGTTACGTCGTCTAACACTAATCATAATCCTTTTATTCCAAACAGCTTCATCATAAGCAACAAATTCGATCGCAGATCTGATCAGACCACTGTCTTCCATTACCAGAAAACGAATTCATATTGTGTGGCCATATTTTGTGCTTTTCTTTCAAACACTCTTGACTGTTTTACTTTCATTTTCTTCTTTTGTTTTTTGACTATTGCCTGCTAAACAGAAAAGAAAAGAAAAAACAAAAACTTGGTTAAAAACATAAATATTTTACAACTTTTGCCTATGGCCACCACCACACATACACATTCTATGGTGGCGGTGATGGTAAATAAAAACATGGTATTGAAAGGAAAAAAAAAACACATAAAAGTTGGATTCTTATTTGTGGGCTCTAGTCGATAGCTTGTGTTGTATTGTGTTTGGTATGGTTTGGTTTGGTTGGGTTTGGTTTGGTTGGGTTTGGTTTGGGTTTGGTTGTGTCCTCATTATCAAGTGCTCACAAAACTATACGTTGTTCGCTGTTCACTGTTCACTGTTATTAAATGAAAAACGAAATTGTTTGGCATTACCAATCCCCCCCCCCTCGTGCAAATGGGTAACAAAATGCCGGCAAAAAATTAAATGAAATTAACATGACTGTTGTCGATGTGGCGCTAGAGAGCCCAATGGTTGGCTGGCTGGCTGGCTGTTTGCTTGCTTGCTTGCTGGTAGAGCATCATCAGACTGGCTTAACAATTCTTGCTTGTTTCGTTTTATTGTGTTAAAAATAATAAAATGATGGAAAAATGAAAAACGAAAAAAATATTTCCCAAAAAATACTGCAGTCAGTTGCTTGTTTTTGGCAACTGGAGAACAACAGCCAAAAAAAAAAGCAAAAAAAAAAATTAAAGGAAAGAATGGAAAAACGAAGTGAACTGAAATGAAAATAAAAAACTGTATATGCGTATGTGTGTGTGCTTTTCCCATTGTTCTTAGTATACATGTATTGTGGGTATTGTCTTGGGATTCATGGTGATGCTGCAGAATTTATTACTACACTGTGAAATGTCAATGGACAAGTTAAAATACTTTATTGTTGTTATAGATTGAATGATTTAAATACGTACCACCAGCAAACATTTGGTTGGTTTGGTTAAATTGGAGATATACTCGTACAAACAGAAATACAAACTTTTGTTTAAAAAAGTAATTTAAGTGGGTTACCTACCTTTTATACAAGGCCTATGAGTAGCATAAGAAAATTCTCAACAGCTCTGGGTATTGACTTTGAAACGATTAAGTTTACTTCATACCAGTTTGGATATTAGCAGGCTCGTTTAAGCCTTTAAATTTCAATATAATTATAAGTTGTTACTGTCGACTTTAAGAAAAAAAAAAACTAGGCACACCAGTAGTAATCGACCAAAATGCCTCAAGTAAGCGGGGGGCAAAACAGAAATCTTTTTATATTTATTTGTACTGTAGTTCTGGTAATAATCATCATTTGCTGTCATACATTTTTGTGCATTTCAACAAGATTTAAAGCAATAATTAGGTGAGCGAATCACTTGATGGAATATGAATGGTTCAAGGACTATTGGTGACACAGGATGCAAGGGCGTACAGATATTAAAGCGATATTCGAAATTTATATGAAAACTTATGGCAGTTTATGCTATAGCGAGCTGCGTTCGATTTTATGAGGACAGAAGGCACAGAGAAAGGTTGAAGTCGCTGTAGTCTAGTAGGTAGTATGATTTATTAGACGTGAAGCCTCGGTTAAAACACCAGGTCAGACATCTTCAGCAATACGAAATATGACGGGGACTTCCTCCCAGCAGATTGCTGATTGAAACACTGAGAGTAAATTAAAGTGCAGCTAAAGTTTCTCAAAAATCTGTAGGTTCCGGCTTTAAACTGTAGGTCCCGTCAGACACTACATAAGTGGTGTAAAAAACTGGGTTGTAATCCTAACTGAAGGGTTGTAATGACCAATTATGTATGTATGTATTTGAAAACTTATGTTAATTTATGCTATCGAGAGATGTGCTCGATTTTACTTGAGGTAAAGACCTTGCCTGCACTTACCTCCTATGAGGTTGGCTCAAAAATTGTATGAAATTATCGGAATTGACTAGTCAGCGGCAGCTCTTTAGCAGGAGGTTCACATATTACTGAGTTCATGTGGGTATTGAACCCAATGAGTGGTAAGAGGAGCTTGACAGATGAGGAGCTTATATATCATTGATGAAGCCAGCAGTTTCCTATTATGTTCTATAAAATGTGTTAAGAAACATTAGCAGAATGACGAGCTACACTTTTGCGTGGCAATTATAGTAGAAAAAAATGTAAGTCTCTCATCAGACTATTTATCTTCTTTCTTCTTCCTTTTTCCTTTTTCTTTTTTCTTATATGAAGTACCAACCATAATGAGCCAATGGGTCTCTGGGACAGGGCGTGAAACTGCGAAAACTATAATGAAGCACCCAACCTAACCTCATCAGACTGTCCAGTATTTTCAAATATTGCGTTCGGCTGTATTTTGGGTAGAATGCTTTGAAAGGTTCACCTATAGCTGAGTCCTTGGCGATGTGAGAATTCAAAACAATGAGCGGCAAGATCAGTTTGCCAGATGAGGAGCTTCTGTTATTTCTGCAAGAGAGGTTAGAAGTGTTGGCAGAAATACGAGCAAAAGTTTTGCGAGTCTATCGGACTATCCGTCCTCTTTCTGCTCCTTTCTGTTAATTTTTTTATTCCTTTTCCCATAGCTTTTTGTTATATGAAGGCCCACAGTGGGCTAATAGGTTTCTGAGTCAGCGCAAGAAACTGTGAATACAGTGTTGCGCCATCCAACCTAATCTATCAAATCTAATCAAATTCTAAATAATGCGTACGGCTGTGTTCCTGGGTAGAATGCTTTGAATTCAAGATGTCAGCATATGATCTTCAATTAGATGTACAGAATTGGCTCTTTGAATATTAGTGGTGTAGTTGAAGCTATTCTCTGGCTACTCTTGATCCTATTTTCCATCGGAATTCTCTAGACTTGACTCCGAACATCTTTTCCTGACAAGGAGGGAATTTTTGAGTCAAACCAATTGGATTTTTTTTTGTTCGTTTCGTCAGCATCGGTGCTGTTTTATCGAGAGAGAGAGGTCCTCTCTCTCTCGCTCTCTCTCGTACAAAAATCTTATATTTTAGAAGACGCTCATCCTGCCCATGCTTCTTTAAACATGAGCACTATTAAGCACTGATGCAGAAGTCTTGAGAGTATTCAAGAGAAAATTCCTACGTAAGATCTTCAGTCCAGTACGAGTTGGCGTAGACTTCAACATCCGATCCAACAGTGAGCTATATGAGCTGTTCAACGATGTGAAATTTGTGCAGCGTATGAACATCCAGCGACTGCGCTGATTCGAACAAGGAGGATGATCCGGCGAGACGGGTATTTGATGCGGAGATTTACGGGAACCGGCGGGTAGGACGACCTTGTTTGCGTTGGAATAACCAAGACCGAGAAAGACTTGTTAACGACTGGAGTGACCAACTGGCGAAGACTCGCAAGAAGCAGAGACGCCTGGAGGGATGTGCTTAAGCAAGTCGAAATCCGATAATCGGGTTGCTTGTAGCCAGTTAAGTAAATAAGTAAAGTGTTGCTTGTTAGATTTTGTCCTGAAACAATAGGGCATTGAAATTCTTGTCGTATTTTGAACAGGCAGGCTTCATAGAGATTTGAGGCAGGAGGCTTCATGGAGGTTTCACTCGCAATGAAATCCGAAAATATAGCAGATAGGCCTAGTCACATAGATGTGGAGTTTTTATGAGCGGTAAAGAGTAGGCATAAAATTAAGAAATCGACATTATGAAGAATCAATTGGAAATTTTTCGTCGAGGCTGTAAGCTCCTTGCTTTGATGCCGGAGACAAATAACAAACATATTGAATCAATCTTCATTTGTCATAACTTTGTTTATTTACTTAAATTTATAACATGGAACACTGATTCCTTCTTATTAAAAAAGAAAGCTCTCTGAACTCCTTTCTTCTTTCCCTTCTTTCCCAATCGTTTGTTTCAAACCCATTTAGAAAATAATTTAAAAGTACTGCGGTTTGTTAATTAACATTTTAAGTGCACTGTTTGGCCAGTTTCTCATACCATTTTATAATTTCTTTCTGTTTTTTTCTTATTTTTTTTTAATTTTATTTACATTTTTCCTTAAATATCAAAATTTGTTCTCTAAAATAAATACAATCACTTCCTTTTTTTAAGCTTTTGCAAATTGTTTAACGTTATTAAAATCAGCACCGAAATGCAGAAAAAATTAAAACAAAATGAGCGAAAAAAAAATTCGAATGAAAACCCCATATTACCGGTAAGGAAAACAAACTCATTATTGCTGTATCAAATTCACTCATGTGTAATATTTTTCACTTTATTTTTCAGTTTATATTTATATTCTCTCTTCTTCTTTTTTTTTGTTAAGTACTTCTCTCTCACTGTCGCTCTCTGTCATTCTCTGTTTTTATGCCACGTTGACAAATGCCACGGACAGTGACAACCATACCGCTTAAATAATCCGTGTTCATACCGATACATTTGAAAAAAAAAAAACATTAAAAAACTCCTTACCAAGAAAATTGTTGCCAGTTTTTGGTTTTTGTTGTATATTTTTTGGTTTAATTTTATAATTTAAATGTACCCTAAAGCCGGTGTGTTTGGGGACCATGAAAGTTTAATTCAAATTAAAGGTACACTAAAATTCTTAGAGCTAATATGGTACCCTAGAATCATTGTTAATTCTTGTTGGATCTACTTTGAGGGTCTCCTGCGTTTGTGTTTATACTACAGAGATCAGCAATGAATCGAATCATACTCATAATTTCTGATACGTATACGCATTCATACTTATTATAATATCATACTACTACTACTCATATTCAAAGTATTTGAAGTACTCATCATATTCATACTTAACAACACGTATGATGTTGTTGGAGATCGACTCTCCATAACTCAACATATAAAGGAATCACAAAATAAGTATGAATCGCGTCCGAACACTAAAATACCTACCAGAAGGTTGTATAAGTTTTATCTGCTTGCTGCTCTGTCTTTTTTTCTTATGTGTCTTTTTCCTTTTTTTGTAAATGCAACAACAACTCGAATGATAGATTTTTGAGAAACTTTTCATTGCAATTTTTATTTACTTTCAGAGTTTTTTTTGCCCGAAACCTGCTGAGAGGAAGTCGCCGAGTAAATATTTTTTTTTTCATATTTTCGTTTTAATGTCTGACGTGGGGCTTGAACCGTGGCCTTAAGTCTAATAAGCCAACACACTACCTACTAGACTACGGCGACTCCCAAAATTCAACAATTCCTTTGCCTAATTTCTCTTGGCTAATTCCAGTTTCGAGACCTCATTTCACCAAAAAACTTTGATTTAATCATTGAATACAGTGCAGGCCTTTATCATCCTGTTCAGTGTATTCGATTTCCAGGTTCCGTTTTAAGTCCGAAATCACTAGAGCCTTAGTAGGAAGCATTTGTTTGTAGGATAGATTTATAACTTTAGACATGGTTGCCATAAACTTTTAGTCGCCGTGGTCTAGAAGGCAGTTTATTGTTGTATTAGATGCAAACCCGTGTTAAAACCTCTGCTCAGACATCTCGAACAATACGAAAATATGAAAAAATTATTACTGTGGCGACATCCTCACAATAATCGTCTGATAAAAACTCGTAGATTAGCTTCGTACAAAAACTTGGCAAGAATGTCTCGCTCAGAGTCGACACTCAAGTCCAAAATTAACACATCCAACGTGGCTGATGTCCGAAATTTGGTTGTAAACCTGACTAAAAGGTTGCAATGCTAAGTTAAGTAAGTATGATTGCTAGTTTAGGGCATTTGGTTGCCTGATTTCACCCGAATCGAAAATCACTTCCATTATCTCTACAATTTGATTTTCGTTGTTTTTGTTGTTGTTGTTGTATTTTAATGTTGGAAGAGCGTGGTAAATATTATATACGCTTGTGTGACCACTTTGATAACCCAAATGTATGTATGCGGTTATGTTTTTGCGGTACAGACGCATACAAAACTACATGTGTATGAACATTTGAAATAAATAAAAAAAACGGTATATCAACACATTCATACATACATATGTACATACACATGGGAACACATATTTAAAATATTCATGCAACAAATACAAGTGGAAGTATAAGCTTTGCTCTGCTTAATGTCAAATTATGTTTTGTGGCAAGCAGGCCAAAAAAAGGAAAGAAATTTTGGGGGCAGAATTAAATTTCTAAAAAAAGATTTAATTCGAGATGTTTAGATAACTGTATTGTATGTACAACGGATATACAACTTTCTTAGAAAGTCATTTATAACTGCTTAAAGAGAAACTTTCTCTCGAATGAGTTTATCTCGAATCAAATAAAGTTCGTTTGCTTCTTATAAAACCATTCAAAAGCAATTTATATGTCATTAATAACGCATTTAAATAATAAGTTATTGTTTGTTATCGTTTTCTGTATTATCACACACACACACACACCTATCTGTATCTCTATCACAATCTCTATAAACATTTGAAATACACTTGACCTGCTCTACGCTTGATAAGCATTTTCATTTGATTGAGTAGAGAATAAAGTTTGCATGTTCAGATTTCATTTTTAATTAAAATAACATTTCTAACCTACAAATTGCAATAAGTTAATCAACAATTTTTGATCAAAAGAAGCAACAAAAATGCTGCTAAATATGCTCGAATCTTCATACATGGATACAATAATATAAAGGTGGCATATCGTACAACAATAGAATAGAATAGAAGAAGAAACAAATACGAGGGTTGGATGATAAATGGTTTCAAACCAGAGAACAGCAATGAATCGTTTTTTCGCTATTCATAACTACTCATGATATTTTGAATAATTTTGAATTTATTGAAATTTAACTATGTACTCTGATTCATTCATACTCACTACAACGTTGATTTATAAGTACAGGTTGCAATAAGTATGCGTACAACACTGACATCAAACTCACACCATACGAAATATGTTTGATTGGTAAGCCTACTCATTCAGGTTCATAACTTTAGAAAAATACTTATAATTTTACTTAGAAATGAGACGAGGGACTCTAATCATTCATCAAAATTGACAGCCTTAGCTCTCAGATACATAAGCAAAAAAGACAAAGACACACAACCTCCTAATGGGTGATTTTTTAAGAGCTATAGGAAAATTAAAAAAAAACACATAAAATTCAGAAAAATGCATGAAATCTTTATTTGAATCGATAGTACGGTCCATATAATTTAATGTTTGAAGCTTATTTCATGCAAATGTTGACCGCTACTGCGCCTCAAGTGGTCCATCTGCTTAGTTCAATTTTGGCATACTCTTTCCAACATTTCGGCCGGTATCTCAGGAATAAATGCTTCAATGTTGTCTTCCAATGCGTCAATTGTCTGTATAGACATGAGCTTTAATATAGCCCCACAAAAAATAGCATAAAGGCGTTAAATCGCACGATCCAGGCGGGCAATTGATCGGTCCCGAACGTGAAATAAAATGTTCACCGAACTCGCCTCTCAATAAGTCCATTGTTACGCGTGCTGTGTGGCGTGTGTTTCTTGTTGAAACCACATGTCATGCAAGTCAAGCTCTTGCATTTTGGACAAAAAAAAGTTGGATATCATCTCACGGTAGCGCTCACCATTCACAGTTACGTTACGATTCGCAGCATCTTTGAAGAAGTACGGTCCAATGATGCCACCAGCCTATAAACCGCACCAAACTGTGACTTTTTCTGGATGCAATGCTTCTGGCTGATCTTCACTCAAAAAATCGACAATTCTGCTTATTTACGTATCCATTGAGCCAAAAATGAGCTTCGTCGCTGAACACAATTTTTCGATAAAGAAGTGGATCTTCGACCAACTTTCCAAGAGCCCATTCATTAAAAATTCTGCGTTGCGGTAGGTTGTTCGGCTCCAATTCTTGCACCAGCTGTATTTTGAAAGGCTTCACACCTAAATCCTTCCACAAAATTTTCCACGTTGTTGAGTAACAGAGGCCCAATCTCTGGTTCAAACTAGTAATGTTGGTCTGATGTTGTCATGACGTAATTCTACGGCTTTCTGTTGAACAATACTTGTTGATTTTTTTGTTTTTTCCTACTCTGTAGTGCTCATGTGAAGCTAGGGTAACCATCAGGAAAGAATGCTATTTGTCCGATAAACAGGCTCACGAAGGCTCACTTAGCCGTGGACAACTTAGACGCTGGTATAGAAGGTCTCACGTTCATGCAGAGCATTCAAGAGATGCTATTTTGAACAGCTGCAACTTGCTATAACAAGTAATTATCGCAATACTTACTTAACTTACTTAAATGTTCCTTTCAACCCTTTAATCAGGATTACAACCTGAGCTTCTCACACCACTCATGTTGTGTGTGTTAATTTTATACATGAGTGACGATACCTACTCCTGTTTAATGTCGACTTTGAATGACTGATTTGGAAAAGCATTTTTACATCTCATTCTGTTGAACCTAAGGTTTAAATGCTCGGCAGGTTAGGGTAGTCAGCTCGTCTTGGTGACTGAATGATAACATCCATGGAATATAAGGCAATCAATAATCCTAAAGCAATTGTATTCTGTTGGCAGCATTCATTACTCAATACTATGACTTCTGTTGAAAGCTCAAAATGTTAATTCGGGTAAGAGGAAAATGGAAAAATGTTTGATGCACGTTATAGTTGACTCCCTACAGATCTTCTCGGATGGTTCGACACTGAATGAGATTGTGGCTGGTGCCATATTTTCGAAGAGGCTAGGTTGACATCACTCGCTAGGTAGGTTCGAGTGGTAGCTTTGATACCAAAAGCTCACTTGAGCATGCATAGTGGTCCGTTGTGACGCCACAAGTAAGGCTACAGTTCCATAAAAAGTGAATTTCAGGTGGAAGTATAGGCCGTACGGGATGCAAGGATTACTCTTAAGAATGACAATATAGCCGAGAGGTATTTATGAGACATTGTCAAGGAATTGTATTCTCACATAGGACTGTGTGCTGTCACCGGGATTCTCTTAATGATATACCAAAGCTGTAAAACTAACACTTAATTTTGTTCCCCGATCTCAGTGATATTGCAGAACACTGCAGAGGGGCAGAATTTCACAGAATATTCGTGTCTCTTCTCCATATAGAGAACGCCAATAAGGACCTAAAAGATTAGGATTGATCATGTAGTCATAGAATGCCTTAATGCTGCATACGGAGCAGCAAATCAGTACAAGGTTAAATAGAAGGCTAAGGGACCACGCTTATCGTTGTTGTTACTACTGAAGATTGCATTGTTCAGCAACAAGAAAATTATTCTTCACCTATTGAAGAAGTATTTTAAGACTAAGGAACATATGATCTCCTTAATTGGGTCGACGTAGGCTAAGGGGTTTCATTATGAGCTCCGTATGGGTACTGGAGTAAATGTGATATCACTGTGGACCATATTAAGCCTAACTATACTTCTACGCTATTTCCAACCGCAAGAGCTAATATCGAATGGAATTTGTTATACGTTTCTGGGAATGTAAACTTCATCTGCTAGTATAACAGCTTTTCACTTAAGTCTTGAAAATATATCTATATGGAAGCAGAATAGTTAAGGAAGCAGATGTGCAGACTTCTGTGTTCTGTCAAGCAGAGAGATGAATTCCATTGTGAACATATTCGCAGAGGTCATAGATTTGGAAGCCTTTTACCATAAAGGGCTCTGAAAACTCAATTTGGACACTGGAGATCTCATAAGACGAAGCTCATACGAGTTTAGATAGAGGGCTACTTGGTTTCACATGGTTATGACATTCACACTCGATGTACAAGAGATGGATCGATACGGATTCATTTTAATCTCGTGAAAATTTCGAATATATGGGCAAGTGGGTCTAGAGGGCATGAAATTATGAAAAGTTGAATATCAATCATGCAAGGTCTTCAAATCTTTAATATCTCAACTGAATGGGAGAGAAATATTGAGTTGTCACTGTATGATGACAGGCAGCGTGATTTAATATTTCAACTGCCTTTACAGCAAAAAGAGAAAGGTATACCACGTCTTGTGCAGGGTCGACAGAAAAATTTGAAAAGGATGGTAATGACTGTTCTCGTCCTCCAGGTACTCCCTTTAGGAGTACGATTTGGCAATACTTGGATGAAATTGCAAAAATAATCTTTAAGTAGGTCTTCAGTGTACAATATCTTGTATGAAAAAAATTGCTTCTTAACACATCAACTTCTCACCCAACCCTCTTTTATGACCTGCCAATATTTTAGGGAATTTTATGAGAAATCAAATTTACCAAGCCGAGCACACATATACACATACACACTTCCACATACTTATACAATAGGAAAATCAAAAACGAACACTAACACTAACACATACAGACACAGACACAAACGCCCATCAATTTTGAATTTCATTAATATTCACAACCGACAGATAAAATCAAATGCTATACCCACCCCCCTCCCTGCTTAGCCACCATACAGTTTCCAAGACCAATTCATAGGAATATTTGAATACTTCACAGCAAAATTGTTGTTTTTGTGATGTGACCAGCCAGTCAAACAGCCAAACCAAGTGAGGGCAGATAGCCAACGCCAAACAGACAGCCAACCAGCCTGCCATCCGTAGTAGTAACAGCAGCTGAGTGTTGAACAATGCATAAGTAACGGATGTGTAAACGCATGACAGCCATAAAGGAAAGGAAACTGACCGACAGAGGGAGAGAGAATTTGTCTCTTTTGAACATTTCTAAGGCAACAATTTGTTTGTTGCATGAGTTATTGTTTTTGTGGTAGTTACTGGTTGTTGTTATTGTTGTTCTTGTTGTTGAATGTAATAATTTATTGTGTGAAGTCCAGTCGATGGGCTCGAAATTTTATTTAATCGTAACGAATTGCGCTTTAAAATGTATTTTAATTGGAATAATTTTGGAAAAGGTAGTTAGGTACAGTTTGTAGAACTTTTTTTTTTGTTTAATAGCGTTGAGAGGAATTTTCATTCGTTTCAGATTGGACATCAGTGTTTCTCCATAATGGAGAAAGGAAACAGTACTTAAAGCAGGCCCTTTACTTTACGTGGGATCAATTACTTACGTGTTGTTTTATATCAACACTGTACCCGTCAGTCAACATTGTTCAGTTTGGTTGTGCCCATCACACTTTTTTCTTCTGTGTTATTCTTTCAAATTTCCGTATAACACAGCATTTTTGGGAAGTTTTTTGGCCACTTTAAGGGGAAGAAAATTGCACGTGAGAGTCACCGTTTGCGATGAGCGCTTCCTATCAAAAACATTGCGTATCAGGTGGTCTGAGCCTGTGTCAAAGTAACACACACAACGTAATTGCTGTGAGAAGCTAGGTCGTAAACCTGTCTGCGGGGTTGTAATGACCAATTATGTTATGTATGGTGCCACATAAACTGAAGCCGAGGGACTTTGAAAGACGATGGCGGATGCCCTCGCTATGTTAGGTTCGCTTTCTGGTGAGCGATTTAGTAGTTGGTCCTGACTCCCAGTCTGTCACCCCTGCGGTCTCAGCAATGGATGGGTCAGGTAGGAAGAGCAGCAGCGTTGGGGGAACGGATCGGGTTGTTTTGCTTCTCGGTGTCTATGGCCTGCTGTGGACAATAGGAGAACAGGTTGGCTGCTGGGCTTGGATAAGGCCAGCTTAAGGTTGGTTGTCGGTTTTATCACGGGGTACTGCGAGACTAGGACGCTGACGGGTATCTGGAACAGACGCCAGCCGGACTGTTGTAGGGCATGTTGCGATGAGGAGTAGTTGGAGACTATCGAACACCTCCTCAGTAACTGCCCTGCCCTTGGTAGGTTGAGGTTGAGGACCCTTGGCGGGGTCTTCTTTGAGAGTTTGAATTCTGTGTCGAGAGCCGACATCAAGGCTCTCCACAGATTCATTAGTGGCTTAGGCTGGTTGAGTGGCGCTAGGGCTTAATCAGTGTAGTCGGGCTCTCCCCCTTTTTGTAGTGTCTTATCTGTGTAAGTCCTCCACTTCCCATTCCCCCCTTTCCTATATCCTCTCCTTTTTATCCCTCTATTATCCTTCCCTCTTCAAGGACGTTGAACAATGGTTCAATTCGACCTCCAGGTACTGTACTTGTCTTGATTGGCAAGTGCACGTCCTCTAACCTAACCTAACCTAACCTCGAAAGACGATTTTGCATGACAGTAAATGTTGCTTGATCGCTTTAAAGAGGAATCAGTTTTACGCCGTATTATCACTGGCGATGAAAAATGGATTCATTATGACAACCCCAAGCGCAAGACAGTACACCTGAAGCGTAGGCAACAAGAAATATACAAATAAAATAAAAATAAATTTGTGCTTAGTTTTAATTAAAATTCTTTATTATTCGTACAATCCTGTGTGCCACTGTTCACAACTTGATGTAAACAACAACAATTGCTTTTCTTTGTTATTACTCTGTTTACACCCTTTGCATAAACAATAACAATTACTGGGCAATTTTGCGACAGATCTTTGTAACGGAGATCTTCAAACCACTTCACCCAAGACTGACTGAACTTTACTAACTCGGTCGCCTGCTTTGCCTTGCCTTTTATATGGCAACGTAAACGGTCTGATGAATGTTCTTGAAGGGAAATGTTCATGGGTTCGCCTTCTCGAGATCTCTATAAATGTAGACATCGTTGTTTACATTTATTTTTGTAGTGTTTGTTGTTGTATTTTTGTTTACTTGCTTACCATTTTATTATGCTGGTGTTTGTTGTTATATTAGCAGTACGATAATTTGTAAACAGGATTGTTTTGTTGTTGTAGCTTTTGTTTATAGTTTTAATGTTAAACGAAGTAAAAGCAAAACACCAGTATCTAGATATTTTCATTTCGGTAACAATATTTATCTCCCCTTACTTTTACCACACTCCCTCCTCCTTTACGCTAGTCTTCACTGAACACATTAAAATTCAATTAGAAATTCATTTTCGAGAAATCTATTACGCTGATCTTGGCAATACGATTTAATAAACAGGTTCTCATAATTATGCTGTCATGCCACAATACCACGAACTTTAAGCCAAGGGCTAGAGAAGGCAACGAGCAGAAGCCAACAACTCTGACATACGTATGACAGAAACTTTAAGAGAAAACCTTGAAATAAGGAGCCTAAAGTGTGCCTATAAACAAATATTTGCTTGTGTATGCATGTACATATGTATGGTTAGGTATGAAAGGAGAGGAATATAACAGGTGCATTGAATTGTACAACAAATTACAAACTGGTCATTTATGTTTGCATTGGTATGGGTTGCATAGGTTTCAAACATCCTTTTTCTTACCGCATACAGTTGTAGCTAAGCATTGAAGTGTGAGTGTAAGTATGTATGTGTAGAATACGTGTATATAAGTTTACGTGAGTAAAACGTTATTATCACGAGTGTATGTTGAATTTCTGTTAATAACCTGAGAAATGAGGTTACATTTTGCAAACACTTCAAGGTACAAGCCCCATACATTTATGTGCCAGCAATAAGCGTGAACATAACCCGGTTATTTCTTGTGTGATTTACACAAGAACAGAAAGCATCAGAGACTTGGTGGCTGGAGGTAAGAATTGAAAGAAAACTGGAACTACAAACTTTTTTTTAAAGAAAGTGTTTAAATTTGAACTAAAATTCTCTGTGGAATACAATGTTTGTTTAAGTACTAGAGGCATTCGAGGCAGATAACTTCTTGTTATTGGGTTCAAATATAGATGCCAACACGTTATTATCAAAAGACAATGAAAACTTCACGCCTGGAACTAAGTGCTAAGAACCATTAAAAACCCAACAGCAGATGATAGCTGATAATTTAACTGAAGTCATGTTAATTCCTTTACTGGACTATGGTGGTGAATGAACTCTAAAAGGAGCTACCAGAGATTTTAATTGACACTGAATAGACACTGCATATCACAAAATGGACTCCAAATTGAAAATCCATGCTGGGTAGAGTTGAGATTGAGTATTGGCAGGAGGAAACTCACATTAGTGTTCTTTACGAGGAGGCAGAAACTCCGTAAGTAACAAAATATTGCACTCCTGGGTGAGGTGATCCCAAAAAAGCGGAAACAAAATATTAGGGATTGGTGGTCCCGATAATGCTGACTAATCACGCTATTTTTTTTATTCAGACAGAACAGATCTGAATACATTCCAAAGCATTAAAATGACGTTCGCAAATTGGTATGTGTTGGCATAAACGTGGTAAGTGAAAACCCGTCCTGTGGCGGCTTTAGAGCTCTATAGGGTACAGTTTGAGCGCCATACACATGATTGGGAAAATTGGACACAGGTTTAACAAGACATTTTGTAAGAAAGAATTCAGCAAAATTGGCTAAGGTTTCGGTTTTGCCTTTGAAGGAAAGTTAATCAGCAACGACTGCCTTTCTCTATAGCCTCGCTTTCAAGCAAAACTTGCGGTCTCCTTCTCGATACCTATGAATTTTGATCTCCTTACACTCACGGTTTTCCATTGCTTAGTCCTTGCAATTGAGATTTCTTTCTTCTTTTGCCATTCCATCAATCAATAGTTGGTCATTACAATCCTTCAGTCAGGATGACGACCACTATTCTCACAGCACTTATGTTGTATGTGTCAATTTCTTGTGCACGAGTGGCGGGGACTAGAGTTTAAAGTCGATGCCGAACGACAACTTTTTTGAGAAACTTTTCATGGTAATTTTGTTTACTTACTTACTTACTTACTTAACTGGCTATAACAACCCGATTAACGGATTTCGGCCTGCCGCAACACATCCTTTCAGGCGCTTCTGCTTCTTGCGCGCCTACGCCAGTTGCTCACACCAATCGATGACAGAGCGTCCTCGATTTGGTCCTTCCAACGGATACAAGGTCGTCCTCTTCGCCGACTTCCGCAGATCCCAGCATAAAATACCCGTCTCGCCGGAGCATCCTCCTCCATTCGAACGACATGGCCGAGCCAGCGCAGCCGCTGGATATTTATACGCTGCACAACGTCTATGTCGTTGAGGAGCTCATACAGCTCATTGTTGGATCGGAGGCGGAAATCATTGCCAACTCGCACTGGACGGAAGATCTTAGATTTGTTTCATATTTCGTTTTGTTGGAGATGTTTGACTTGGGGTTTGAACCGTGGCGTCATGTCTAATAAGTCAACACACTATCTACTGAACTAAGGCGCCCTTGATTCACGTATTGTAAACGACTACAACGTTGGTAAATATGCAGCGTTCAACTCCATGAAGGTATCATTGCATTCTAAGGGAAGGATTTTGAAAATTACATACAGATTTGACAGTGTTTTCTATGAAACTGACACTATACACAGACATTGAGTTCTTTGAGTGGAGTAGGCGGTAGCGGCTTGTAACAATGTCCAGCTTTCCACTGCATGAAGTTATCATTGCTGTGTTTGGAATGGCTTTTGACAATTAAGTATTCAATCAGACAATTCGTTGACATTACACACTAACGTTGTAGTTTGAAGTCGCCGTAGTCTAGTACGTAGTGTGTTGGCTTATTAGACGTAAAGCCAGGGTTCGAGTCCCAGGCCAGACATCAAAGACAAAATACAAAAAAAAAGTATTTCTTCGGTGACTTCCTCTCAGCAGATTTCCGGCAAAAACTCTGAGAGTAAATAAAATTGCCATGAAAAAGTTTCGCAAAAATCTCTCGTTCGGAGTCGACTTTAAACTGTCCCACCACTCATGTATAAAATTAACACACACAACATAAGTGTTGCGAGACAACTAGGACGTTGTACATTGGGTCAATTCGACCTCTGGGTACTGTACTTGCCTTAATGGACAAGTCCACGTCCTCTAACCTAACCTAACCTAACGTTGTAGGCACAAGATATGTTTTATTGAAGCATTTGATTTCTTTAAGTGAAGTAGGCGGTAGCAAGTTGTAACAACGTCCAGCATTGAGCTCAATGATGGTATCAGTGCTGTGTATGGAAAGGCTTTTGAAAACTAAGAACAGATTTGACAGAGTTTTCTGTGCTCTGACACTATCGGCACAAGATAAGCTTTAGTAGAGCATTTGAATTCGCTATGTGGGACAGGCGGTAGCATCTTTTCCATCAAGCTTTTGCGGACTCATTTCGCCATAGTCAATCGGGTTTATAACTGAACTGCATAGCTGCGACAAGATGATAAGTTGACACCTTCTGCTATATGCCGAAGTAGTCTGTATTAACATTTCTCTTTTGAATTATCATTAAAAATTATTTCTGTCATTGATTTCATATGCACTTCCATGAACTTTTACTTTCTCATGAAGCTTGAAATAATTATACTGTGTTCGTTGCATTGTCATACAATTCTTTATCAATAAATCACATCCAAAATTTATTTGTTTTAAATTTATTAATCTCTTAAATATCAATTTTAGAAGAAATAATATCAATGTCCTCTTGTTTAAATTGCAACATTTTATTTATGACAGAGTATATCATACAATAATAATAACACTTTCATTTAAGATAAGTTATCTGCCACACACTAACTACTATAGATTCTTTACTTAACGAATTCTGCTTGATTAAGATTGATTTTTAATAAAATAAAATCTTCTTTCATAAATAGAGAAGAATTTTACTTTGTTTTCGTAAAACTTTATCTCTTTTTCTATTTGCTTGTACCTACACATACAAGTATGTGTATATAAATTTGTATTGCGGTTGTTGTTAGTTTATAAAATACATTAGCATTGTGTTAATTGACACATTGATGCCCAATTTAATACTCAGTGCATGAAAAACACCTACGAAATTATGTATTCACATCAAGCCGTCATCATCGTCATGCACGCACACATACATATTAAATATGTTTCGTTATAAATAATGCTCGACCTCATGCTATTACTCTGTATTATTCTCATTCGCAATCTCATCACTTTTCATGCTGTAGTACACTGTGCTTTCCTCTACACAGTGTTTTGTGGTTTTGTTTTTAACTTGTTTGTTTGAAATGAAAAATGTAAATACCGGTGTCTTGCTTTTACATCGCTTAATATTAAAATTATAAATAAAAGCTACAAAAACAAAACAATGCAGTAAACAAACCTATTTACAAATTATCGTACTACTTAATATACCAAAAAACACTGGCATAAGCAAAAATTTTAAACAAGAAAACTAAAATACACAAACAACACTACAAGAATAAATGTAAACAACGATGTTTACATTTATAGAGATTTCTATAAGGCGAAGTCATGAACATTCGCCTTCAAGAACATTTCAGACTGTTTACTCTGCCATATAAAAGACAAGGCAAAGCAGGCGAGTGAGTTAGTGAAGCTCAGTCAGTCTTGTGTGAAGACGCAATGTGTTTGAAGAGAGTAATCGTGGTTTGAAGACCTCCGTTACAAAGATCTGTTTAACGATTGTCTAGTAATTGTTATTGTTGCAAAGGGTATAAACAGAGGAATAAAAAAAAAAGCAGTCGTTGTTGTTTACATCAAGTTGTGAACTGTGGCACACAGAAAGAATTTTAATCATAATTAAACACAAATTAATTTTTATTTTATTTGCATTCTACGAGCTCATATTTCAAAGGGTTTTAAAAGGTAAAAACGTAATAATATTTTAAAGATTCTCCATGTTAGCGGCGGGACTTTTGGCAAAGAATTCAACGTCATTTTTAGATAAGCAAGGAATCAATCGATCACATCAGGGGTTTGTATCAGAATTAACATTGGTGCATTGGAAAAACCTAAGAAGAAACACAATGTTTTTATTAGACACAAGGACGAGGAGTCATCAAGGAAGTTGAAGTTACTTGTCATGTTATTATCATATGAGATGAACGAACGAAGTGCCGGTAAGTCTGTCAGATATTTACATACACAATCGGTCATTACAACACCCTAGTGTTTTGGCTTATTAGACGTGAGCCCATCGTTCAAACCCCAGGTCAGACATCTCTAACAAAACGGAATTTGAAAAAATATTTCTTCTGCGATCTCCTCTCAGCAGATATCTGGTAAAAATCCTTAGAGTAAATTAAAATTGCCACGAAAAAGTTACTCAAAAGAACTGTCGTTCGAAATCAAGTTTAAACTGCAGTCTGCAGATCCTGTCACTCATGTATAAAATTAACACACAACATAAGTCGTGTGAGAAACTAGCTCGTAATTCTGACTTAAGGATTGTAATGACCAATATATATTGATATATGTATCGACATATTTCATTTGAAAAATACTGGCAAGTTTTCACTTGGAAAAATTTTCATTGAAAAGTAGCATTTCTGTCGCTCTACCTGTCTTTGACATATACGCATCGCCCTGAATGGTCCCGCTCTTAAGAGTATGTAACTTCCAAACCAGAGATCAGCAAGGAATTTTAAATATAAGTGAGTCAACAATATTGAAATTTAACTCTGTACTCTGATTCGTTGATTTATAAGCACAGGTTGCAATGAGTATGAGAACAACGTTGACATCAAACTCATACCATTCGAAATATGTTTGATTCATAAGACTACACATTCATATTCATAACTTTAGAAAAATACTTGGAATACTTATAATTGATTCGAGTGACTCGAGCAATCAGAGCAAACATACATCCTTCTAGTGAGTATTTTAGTGTTCGTACGCGAATCAAACTTATTTTGTGATTCGTGTATATGTTGAGTTATGGAGAGTTGAAATCAATAACGTCATACGTGTTGTTAGGTATGAATGTGATGAGTATTTCAAACTTTGAATACGAGTAGAGGTTCCATGATTGTGAAATAAGTAAGAATGCGTATAAATATCAGAAATTATGAATATGATTCGATTCTACTCATCTCTTTGAGTACTCATTCCTAATCTCTGGTTTTAACCGATTCCCCACGACTAATAAGCCAACACACTACTACTAGACTACGCTGACTTCAACGCCATCAATTTATATACAGGTAATATCTTGTCATCTACAAGGTCTCCTGTATTTAAGACTCGAGTGTCTCTAGAATTCTCAGTACGATTTTCGGCAGCAGCTGAAGTCTCCGTTAAACATGCAAAATAATCGTCTGTACGTCTTCTTATTTGTAAACATCAAGTTGGTTGTTGTTTAACTTGTTCTTATGATTTTTTAGATTACTGCCCAGTCAGCGCTTTCAGATATGCCATCTTTGGATATTTTTATAAATATATTTCTTCCTGCTTCAACATGTCATTCAGTTAACTGATATACGCCAGCTACAGGGGTATAAATAAGCCTTCTCCCTATCGCATATAATGTTTTACGGGCGTATTGTGTGAAGCCACTTGTCAAAACACTGATTGGACCTTATCAGTGCGGCTTCATACCAGGCATATCCATCATCGACCAGATCATCACACTACGTCACACCCTAGAGAAGACTCACGAAAAACAAGTCGGTACACACCATTTTTTTGTCGACTATAAGGCCCGAGTCCTTCGAGCAAGCAGAGCAAACATACAATCCTCTAGTGAGGATTTTAGTGTTCGTACGCTAATCATACTTATTTTGTGATTCGTGTATACGATGAGTCATGGAGAGTCGAAATCAATAACATCATGCGTATTGTTAAGTACGAGTACCATGAGTATTTCAAACATTGAATATGAGTAGTATGAGTGTGTCATTAAAATAAGTATGAATGCGTATAAGTAACAGAAATTATGCGTATGATTCGATTCTACTCATCTCTTTGAATACTCATTGCTGATCTCTGTCCCTAACTGCAGCACTCACTTTTATTACTTAAACTTGTTGTCGCAGATAAGGAGGGAACTATCACTTCATCTCTCACAGCAATATGCTGTCTCCTGCTATTCGTATGACACCTGTCTCCTATTTTTTAAATATCCTCTGCATGGGAGAATATTTACCATTTGGACACTCAAAAACGATTTTGTTCCATATAATTTGGTTATAGGGACTCTTATCATTGTGGATGAACTACCATAAATAGTAAGAGAAATAAAGTATAGTTTTGTAGTCTGTAGCGCTTCCTAAAATTCGTTTTCGATCAGCTTAGAAAAATAAATAAATTCACTTGACCTTATCTCTTGTTCCTATACATGTGTGTGGGTGTAACTATTGAAACTGTGGTATTTATTACTACAAATAGAATTTATTAATACCCACAGACTCACACATATACTGACACACTTGTACACATGCTTAATAAATATTTCCTTTATATTACACGTACACATAAGTACACACAAACACTTGTATAAAATATCATAAGTAATGTACAATATAAACAGTGCTCTGTATATGTATGTATGTTAGAGTAGAGCATTTTATTATAATACAAATTTAATTAAAGAATAATTAAATAAAAAATAATAAATAATTGAAGACTTAAAGATTGACATGGCAAAGCAAAATCAATATTTGTTGAGAATATTAAAAGAGTTTCCAAAAATATATCAAAGAAAACGTAAGAAAATCATGCAAATGATGAAAGAGAGAAGAAAAGAAAGAGAAATTTACAGAAATTAAACAAATAAAGCCTTACAATAAAATTTAATAATAATTTAATTAAATATTTCTGGAAATACAAAGAAAAAGAAAAAGAAAAAATACAAATTAAATTTAATTTTGAAAAGTAAATTCTAAATTGGCAAGAATTTATTAAGTAAAGCAGGTCGTTAGAAGCAATTGCAATCTGATTGCAATTATAAAAATAATCACAGGAAATAAAATCCTTAAATAAAACAATGACCAGCTTTTCCAATGAATATTTAACACATGAAACCTGATAAGCAACATCTGATAATAGCAACTACTGCTGACATTCTGTTACATTGTGTTGGATAAGAAAGTTTATAAAGCCTTATGCTATAACCATAGAGGCGTGTTTTACAAAATTTTCCTAAAACTGCCATAGAAAAAATTTAAGCACACAACACGCTGGATGCCAGTCCACTGGAACATCATCGTAACGTGGTTGAAAACTATCGAAGTCCATAAAGTTATTTCAGTCACGGTACACTATAGTATTGTTACTAAAATTGAAAAATCTAGAAGCTCATGTTTTGCTTTTACATCGTTTAACATTAAAATTATAAACAAAAGCTACAAAAATAAAACAATGCAGTAAACAAACCTGTTTACAAATTATCGTACTGCTTAATATAACAACAAACACCAGCATAAAGAAAATGGTAAACAAGTAAACAAAAATACAGCAACAAGCACCAGCATAAAAAATGGTGAACAAGTAAACAAAGATATACCAACAACACTACAATAATAAACGTAAACAACGGTTACAGAGATATCGAGAAGAGGAAGTCATGAACGTTCGCCTTCAATAATATTCATCAGACTGTTTACGTTGCCATATAAAAGGTAGGCCAAAGCAGGCGAGTGAGTTAGTAAAAGTTCCGTCAGTTTTGTGTGAAGACGCGGTGTGTTTGAAGAGAATAATTGTGGTTTGAAGATCTCCGTTACAAAGATCTGACGAACAATTGCTTAGTAATTGTTATTGTTTATACCAGAGTTATAAACACAGGAATAACAAAGGAAGGCAATTGTTGTTGTATACATCAAGTTGTGAACAGTGGCACACAGAATTGTGTGAATAATAAAGAATTTTAATTAAAATTAAACACAAATTTATTTTTATTTTATTTTTAATTTACGAGCTCATTTTTTAAACGTTTTTAAAAGGTAAAACGTAACAATACCTTCGTCACTATTTTTTTTTCGACAGTTGCTTTTCAGTAATAATTCTCACATATGTACATACATACATAACATAATTGGCCATTACAACCCTTCAGTCAGGATTACGACCTAGTTTCTCACACCACTTATGTAGTGTGTGTTAATTTTAGACATGAGTGGTGGGACCTAGAGTTTAAAATCGAATCCGAACGACAGATTTTTAAGAAACTTTTTCATGGCAGTTTTAGTTACTCTCAGAGTTTTTGCCAGAAATCTGCTGAGAGGAGATCGCCGAATAAATGTGTTTTTAATAATAAATAGTTGGCATATCGTCGGCAGAATAATGCTAGGGATAGTGAACAAATCACTACAAACAGGAGTGTTTCCAGAAAATTGGAAAACAGCGATGGTAACACCAATTGAGAAGGTTGCAAAAACAAAAAGATGTGATGAATATCGGCCAATAAATACTCTTAAGACGTGTGAAAAGATAATGGAAAAAGTGGTTAAGGAACAATTGGAGCAGTACTTAGAATCTAAGAAAATACTATCGAAATATCAGTCCGGTTTCAGGAAAAAATTCTCATGTGAAACAGCAATTAATTATTTAATTAACAGATGGAAAAGGACAGACAAGAATAATAAAATATTGGGTATTTTCCTGGATTTTAAAAGAGCTTTCGAAACCATCGATAGAAAAATACTTCTGCGAAAATTACAAGCATATGGCATCAAAGACATAGAATTAAAATGGTTTGAATCATATTTAACAAACAGGAAGCAAATAACGAAAGTAAATAACATTAAGTCGCACATACATTACAACGAATACGGTGTGCCACAAGGATCGATATTGGGAGCACTACTATTTGTCCTATATATAAATGATATGCCAAACGTATTGAACAAGTGCGAAATAGTTCTATACGCTGACGATACGCTTATTTTTACCGAAGGAGAATATGAACAAATATGTTATAATAATCTCAACGAGGATATGAATAATGTTAATATATGACTAAAAATGAATAAACTTAAATTGAATGAAAGTAAAACGAAAATAATGGAGGTAAATTTGGACAGCAATATAATTTTTAGAATAAATAATCAAATAATAGAAAAAGTGAACCAAATAAAATATTTAGGCTTTATTATTGATAAAAACTTAAAGTTTAAAAATCATATTGATTACATATGTAAGAAAATCGGTAAAAAGATTAGTTTTTTTAAACGAATAAGAAACCAAGTCTCAATTCTAACGGCGGTTAATATATACACCACAATGATAAAGCCTCATTTCGAATACGGTTCGACAATATTATTCACATGTTGCACAGCTCATCAAATCGAAAGATTGCAAAAACTACAAAATAGAGCAATGAGAATCATACTCAAAGTTAACAGATATACGTCGATCCTCTTCATGCTTGAATCCCTTAAATGGTTAAATGTAGAACAACGGCTTAAATTGAACACACTAAATTTCATACACAGAATTAAAAACGGTGAAGCACCAGAATATCTAACCGAGCAAGTATCGTACGTGAGAAATTCTCAACCATACCAACTTAGAAACGCGGAACATTTTAGAATTGAAAGAGCATCATCATCTGCAATGCAGCGGTCACTATTTTATAAGGGTTTTCAACTTTACAACTCCCTACCGAATAATGTAAAAATGGAACCTAATTTTAATATATATAAGAAACATATTGTTTTTTTTGTTAAAAATAACATGTAAAAATATGTAATATTAGTAAATTTTATATGTGATGAAATTGTAATACAATTGCTTTTTAAAAGTATTTTTTAATACTAATAAAGAAATAATAATAATAATAATAATAATAATTCGTTTTGATGCCTGACCTGGAATACGAATTCGGGCTATACGTCTAATATGCCAACACACTATCTATTAGACTATGGCGACTTCTAATAATTCTCACATTCTGTTTTCTGTTGCGAGTAATCACATATAATGTCAGAGGAGTAATCAGACAATCTTAAATACCCAAAGTGGTGGGAATCGAAACCACGACTTCGATATTTGAAGTTTAGCACACTGCCAACTAGGACATCAGGGCACTCAGTTAAGCACCTTGATGTCTTCTTGTGCCATAAATATAACGAAGAATACCTTATATGTGATTGCCTGCAGCTAGGGAAACCTTGTGATGTTAAATAGCCTTATCGATTTTGCCTAAAGTCGTTGCTGACTCCAAAAATGGGAGACGACTATGGAAAAGTGTGCTTTGCAAGTTTATTTTCTATTACTGTCACCACTGGTTTAACGTCTTCATATAGCCACGAAATACTTGTGTAGCAGCCAATTTAAACCACAAATTAATGAAGAATTAATGAAACATTGTATTTCATTAGGCATATTACAAGAAGAGATTAATTAATGTCTGATAATTGATTGATTAGAGTAAATTTGTTTAAAATCTTTAATTACAATATTTAAGTATGAATCAACTGAAATGGAAAATTTAATTTCTTTTTTCCCCATAACTGTGCCCCCCCCCATTTAATTATGCAACAAATCATACGATATTCATTAAAATTAAACTCTGATTGAAATGTAAATTATGTTGATTGAAGATTAACTCTTTTTAGAATATATGTGCCATTAAGATTGAATGATTAGGAAAATGTTTCCTTTATTTTCTCTCTCTCTCTCTCTCTCTCACTCTCTCTTTGGCCTTCAAAACAACAACAAATAATGCTTGTATATGGAAACACTCTTTAAAGAAAGGAAAAGGAATTCAAAGAAATACAAAAAAAAAAGAAAGGAAAGGAATGAAAAGAAAATGTTAAGCATTCTAGACTCATTTCGTAATTTTATGCAAATTTTATTGGAATAAAAACACCTTTCATTACGAATTGATTGCATACTTTAAGGCGTTATTATGACCAACACAGAAAGAGAGCAAAAGAAAATAACTGAGCATTCAAACAACACCCATATACATATGCAAAGAAGACAAAAGAAAGAGAGAGAGAGAGAGAGAGATAGAGAGGAAGGGAGAGAGCAAACACTTGTAACAGTTTTATTAAATGCTCATCAAAAATAGCAGTTTCTCTAAGCATTTCATTCATGCATTCATTCATTTATTTATTCATTTATTTATATGTTGTTGTTGTTGTAGTTGATGTTGTTCTTTTTTTGTTTTTATTTATAAGCCTTCAAATAAATAGAAAATTATAACGTATACAAGAGAGGATACCAAATAAGCCAACTAACGTTTGTTGGCTTGCACTTTGTAAGGCTAAACTCTTAAACAGCACTCGTACACATACACACAAATACGTAACCTCATGTAAATGTGTTTGACCAGCCTATTTATCATATTGTATACAATACATACAAGCACGTACTGCTATATACACACACATAAATATAAGTATGTATGTGTATATGTGTTTCAGTGTGTGTAGATTTTGTATGTATGACCACACAAAATAATCAAGTTTAGTTTTGCTCGATTGGTTTAAACCGCAATATCCTTTAACAACAATTTGTATGTGTACGACTCAGAATGCGGTCACAACGGTATCGATAGATTGATATTTACAATACTAACAACAACAACAGCTACAGCAACTACAGCAACTACTCCACCAAACACCAACAAACAGTTACAAAATGAAATGAATGCAAGAGGGAGAGAGTGAAAGAGAAAAAAAACACAGAAAATTTCTACAGAACCTAAACTATAAACCCATAAACTAGATTCGATGAGTATGAGTTTAATCAATTGATTACAGCTGTGGTTAGCTAATTAGAAATTCGGCAACAAGATAAACAAGATAAACGCTTAAATAATTTGATGAAGAATGGACCGAGGATGTGACATCCGCACAGAAACCAAAAAAGGTAGGACATGGGCCTCTCTTGAAGTCATCGTAGTCTGGTAGGTGGTGTGTTGGCTTATTAGACATGATGCCACGGTTCAAACTCCAGCTGCCGTAGTCTGGTACAAAACCAAAAAAAGATTCCTCGGCGGGTTCCTCTCAAGAGATTTCCGGCAAATGCTCTGAGAGTAAAATAAAATGTTCATGAAAAGTTTCTCAAAAAAATTTGTCGTTCGGAGTCGACTTTATCTTTAGGTCCCGCCACTCATGTATACAATAAACATACACAACATAAATGGTATGAGAAACCAGGTCCGTAATCCTGAGTACGGCGTTGTAATGAACAATTATGCATGTAAACTTCCCTGCACAGTTTCAATCCATAATGATAGTACGAAAACGAATATAACTTCTCACTGAGATTACTAGGCGAGGATTTACGCCATCGATAGGGCCATAAAAGGTAGTAAATTTGTCAATGGCTTACAATCTATATTGAAAAGTTATGAATGCCTCAGATTTTTTTTAGGTAAGTTGACTATTGAAGTCTATGTATTCACGTAGAGAGCATCGATCAGCATCGGCAGCTTCAATGTTCAGCAATCGAAGTATCTTCTCAGCAACATCATGTCAAACTAAAATTACTACGAAAGCATTCGATCATCGGAGTAACTAGCGAACATCTTGTTCTTGGAACTCTGTCGAAGAGGGTATATAGCCCCCCTTTAGTTGTGCTATTCAGAATTCCTTTGGCTTGAGGAATAATGAACTGAAGTGGGCAGATGTCGCTATTGTCTCCGCAAGTCGGCGTGGTCTAGTAGATAGTGTGTTGTCTTATTAGACGTGAGACCATGGTTCAAACTCCGTGGCAGACATCTCTCACAAACCGAAATACGAAAAATATTTCCCCGGCGTGTTCCTCTCAGCAATTTTCATGAAAAGTTTCTCAAAAAAATCTGTCGTTCGGAGTAGGTCCCGCAACTCATGTGTAAAATTAACGCACGTAACGTAAGTGACATGAGAAGCTAGGTTGTAATCCTGGCTGAAGGGTTGTAATCACCAATGATATATGTATGTACGCATGTTCCGCGTCATTGTCAAGCAATCTGTGGAATGGCGTTTATCCCGGTATTTGAGTTTTAATAACTTTCAAAAACCTCTTTAACTTACTTTGAAGGCCATTACAACCATTGCCGCGACTCAAAGATATTCTATTCATAATCATAGGATCTGTGGATCAACCTTGTAAACGCCAAATTAGTGCTTTTATAGATCCCAAGAGTTCGGGCAACCAAAATTGAAGGGCACTGCTTTAGAGCTTCATCTCTACGTCGTCGGTGCTTCGGCTCATGGTGTCAGGGGGACTAAGGCACAATTTTTGAGTATTAAAAAGATCTGGTAGAACGTATTTGGACGTTTGATAAACCTATAGGATGACAATACCTTCTGCACAATCTTCCCTACAAAGTGACACAGTTTCATTCCTTACTGACGACACGAACGAACAACTTTTCGCTCAGATATCCTTTCTGTACGATCGGTACAGAAAAACTAGTAAATTTGCCAATGACTTACATTTTGTATGGAAAAGTTGCGGATGTCTTGGAGTTTCTTTAGAAAAGAAGGCTATTGATGTCTATGTGTTCACGTAGAGAACATCGATCAGCGTCGGCAACGTCAATGTGATACGATCGAAATATTTTCTCAGCTGCACTGGATTGGCCAACATCATGTTAAACTAAAATTACTACGAAATCTTACGATCATTGGGATAACTAGCGGACATTCTGTTCGTGGAACTCTGTCGAAGAGGGCATATAGGGAGGTTATAGTTGTGCTACTGAGAATTCCTTTGGCTTGAGGAATAAGGAATTGAAGTGGGCAGATGTCGCTATTGTCTCCGCAAGTCGGCGTGGTCTAGTACATAGTGTGTTGTCTTATTAGAAGTGAGACCATGGTTCAAACCCCAGGTCAGACATCTACAACAAAACGAAATATGAAAAAATATTTCTTCGTCCACTTCCTCTAAGCAGATTTCTTGTGAAAACTCTTCAAGTAAAAAAAAATTTCATTAAAAGTTTTCAAAAACTGCTGTTCGGAGTTGACTTTAAACTGTAGATCCCGCCACTCATGCATAAAAATTAACACACACAACATACGTGGTGTGAGAAGTTAGGTCAAAATCCTGACCGAAGGGTTGTAATATCCAATTATGTACATATGTATGTCGCCTTTTGCCAAACTTCCAGAAATCGCTGGTCTCTAGACTATGACACTTCAAGGTATATATTTTCGGCAGAAGATCAGCAAAAAATTTGCTGTGAATAAAGCGTATCTACATACACTTCACAAGGGGCAAAGTAATTAAGGAACGCTTTGGAAATAGAAAATACTTGACCTTCTACAACTTTATATTTGAACTTTAGCGTTATTAACAACAAAATACACAAACAACAGTAATGAAACATAGTTGATATTAATAGAGATCTCGAGAAGGCGAATCCATAAACATTCGCCTTCAAGAACATTCATCAGACTGTTTACTCTGCCATATAAAAGGCAATGCAAAGCAGGCGAATGAATCAGTAATTTTCAGTCAGTCTTGTGTGAAGATGCAGTGTGTTTGAAAAGAGTAACCGTGGTTTGAAGATCTCCTTTACAAAGATCTGTTGAACAATTGTCTAGTAATTGTTATTGTTTATGCAAAGGGTAGAAATAGAGGAATAACAAAGAAAAACAATTGTTGTTGTTTACATCAAGTTGTGGCACACAGAATTGTGCGAATAATAAAGAATTTTAACGCAGATTTATTTTTATTTTACTTGCAATCTACGGACTAATATTAAAAACGTTTTTAAAAGATAAAAATGTAACACTATTTAATCGCCACCAACTGTACTTGCTGTTGTGATATACAAAAACGTAAAATTACACTCCAAACTACAGTTCCTCTAGCAGCTCTTAGGTATTACTGATTAGATGTTTGTATGTGTATATGGTCTGATTACAAATGTGTAAGAATGTTTGTTTGTTTGCTTGCGTTCAGTATGTTTCAGTATATTTTGTAAGGATATCCTGTAATGGATCTTGTGGTTTTATATGAAAATAAACTGCACGTTAATTCAACACTTATTTAAAGTAGAAGAAAACCTGAATGAATTTTAAGCCTAACAAAAGCAAAAAACATTTTAAAAAGGCCCAATAGGAATATGAATGACATGGTTAAACTGGTTTTAATAGGCAATGGATGAAGGGAAACATTGCTTATTTACTTAAATTTGAAAATGAATTTTTATATGAAATAATTTGTCCAATAGCCCTCGTATTTAAATAATATTTTTTTTTGTTTTTGTTTTAACAAGCTAACTAGTAACGTAAGTCATATGTTTTGTTGGCTTGGTTTTTCCAACAACCTCAACCTTAAGTTGGTAGCTTGCTCACTTGGTCTCTAAACTACTACTCGTTCTCTCTCTAGGACTCTCTAGTGGCTTGGCAAAACGAAACGTATGTTAAATACATTTCACCTCAAACAATTTGCCTACATTAACACACTGGTTTACTGTAATATAATCAAGCAAAAGCTTTACCCAGCCCTCTGTCTCTCTGTCTCTCTGTATGTAGTAATAAAGTATGCTTTTGGGTCTTTAACTAGGCACGCATATTTATTTTTGGAAACAAATTGGTATAGGAATCTGTGGATATGTTAGAAAAAAGAAAAATAAAAATAATACATGCAGCCTACCTTCTCTATTTGCCTTCATAAATAATAAAAAAAAACCTTTATATTCCCCATAGAGATAGAGAGAGAGAAAGAGAGAGAGAGCGAGCAAGCAAATATAATTTGTTTAGAAAAAGAAAAAAAAATGTTGCATATTTAAAGGGGTTACATTATACACAATTACTCATACTTGTGCATACATAACCTAGCATTTCTTTTATTTTCCGTTTAATGAAATGCCTTTGTATGTATGTACGTATGTGTGTGTGAACTATTATACTTCATATGCTAAGCAGTGCAGTACTATGCTGTACTGTGCTGTGCTATGGCAACGGAAATGTTTTCGAATTTTTTTTCTGTTTCGTTTGCATATCTCCATGTAACGCATTCCGGTGCGTAGACAAATTGTTTAAGCTTGTAAATGTTTGTAGAAATTATTGTCATTTGTTTTTGTGTTTACCCCTACATATTGTAGGTAGATGTGTGCATATGTTTTAAAATCTCTTGTTCTCTCTCTCTCTGTCTCTGTGTGCTTAGGAATCTTGCCCCTCTTTTTCTTTTTCATTTTTTTTCTATAAATGAAATGCAATCCATGTGACATTAGTTTGTGGTTTAAATCATCTTTTTCTAGACCATGGCATTAATATTTTTGTTTTCAAAAGAGCTTTAGGGATTTTTCTCCATAAAGAATTAGAGTGGTTCGTATACATCAGGGTTAATTATTTCTCTCAAATATTGATTTTGATCCAGGTCAAGCATCTCCAAACACAACGAAATACCAAACAAATATTTGTTCGAAGACTTCCTCTCAGCAGATTTGTGGCAAAAATCTGTGAGAATAAATAAAATTGCCATGAAAAGTTTCTCAAAAATTCTGTCGTTCGGAGTCGAATTTAAACTGAAGGCCCCAAAACTGATGTATAAAAGTAATAAGTGCTACAACTCCAACCTATCTACCTATAGTGTTAGCAATTAATGTCTACTTAATATAGGGTTATCCATTTCGTGGTTTCAAAAGTAAACGTAAATAAAACACATATAAAATATTTTTATTCATGATATTTCCTTTTTTCATATAAAATTTGAACGTTGACATTATGTGTGAAACACAACATCATTTAAATCAACTCCACGCGAAGTGTTGCAAGCATTGATTATTTTGAGGTAATTTTCGACCACTTTTTACCACATATTGGACGGTATCTCAGCCATAACTTGACGAAAGTTGGCTTTTAAGTGCTCAAGAGTTAAAGGTTTATCTGCATAAACACGGCCTTTCGCGTAGCCCCACAAAAAAAAGTCTAATGGTGTCAAATCGCATGATCTTGGTGGCCAGTTGATATCGCCACGACGAGAAATTACGCGGCCATGAAATGTCTCTTGCAATCAAGACGTATTCTTCAATAGCAGACAAAAAAAAGTCGGTTATCATATGACCATAATGCACCGAATTGACGGTGACAGTCGTTCCATTGTCGTTTTCCAAGAAGTAAGGTCCAATCACACCTTCGGACCAAAGAGCGCACCAAACAGTGACTTTTTCCGGATGTAATGGCCTCTCTTCAATTACTTGAGGACTCTCAGAACCCCCAAATACGACAATTTTGTTTATTAACATACCCACCGAGTGTGAAATGTGCATCATCGCTGAAGAAAATTTTGTTCGAAAAATTACCGTTCACCGCCTGTTGTTCAAGCACCCATTCCACGTATCTACGACGTTGTGAATGGTCAGCTGGTTTCAGTTGTTGCGTGAGCTGGCCTTTATAGGGATGTAGGTGTAGATCTTAATGCAAGATACGCCATAATGTGCCGTAAGACAGTCCTAATTCCTAAGAACCGCGAGGAATCGACACATTCGGGTCTTCTTCAACACTTTCACTTACAATAGCGATATTTTCATCGGAACGAGCGAAGCGATGATGCACAGGCCTTTCAATATTTGTAACCACTCCAGTCTCTTCAAATTTCTTCACAATTTTACCAATTGCTTGTGTAGTTGGACGATTATGTAAACCATGATCTCCTCTTTAAGCACGATACATGGCTGTGGCAGAGTCACCATTTTTGTAGTAGGTTTTGATAATTTTTATGCGTTGTATGATAGTTAAGCGATCCTTTTTAGTCAATGTCAGACTTTCAAGTGAAAAGAAAAAAATTGGTTTCACAACTTAGTTTGACAGATGTCGAATTCCAGTCCCATACTTTTGAAAACCACGAAATGGATAGCCCTTTACAATTTGATTAAAATTCCATTCACAACCAGTATTTACATTAAAGATAAACCAAACCCATCTGGCGGACAATCCTTATCGCTTTGTTCCGTGTATTTGTTTCTGCAGGTCGCATGTGCAGGTCCTAAGAGGTGCATTCCGTAGATCTCCCCCCTCGCTGTATATTTTTTGCTTATCATGCCACGGTACCCTTTTCAATGCTTAAAATTTGGAGTTGTTGATCGCCTCGTAAATTAATTTAAAAATAATACAAGTATGGCCCAAGGGTCTAAAATATTCTGGGTATGTTGTGTCCCTCTTCCCCATTTCTGGACCGCACAATTACGGAAGTCTTTATGAATTTTTAAGGCCAGTTTTTTTGGTTATTAGGAGGCAAACATAACTTTTACATACTAGCTAGAGAAGCTAGGCTTGTAATGAGCAATTATGTATGTACATATGTAATGAATTGATAACCAAAGTATAGTAATTGAAAGTAAAGGCAGTGCTTCGTGACAAACAAACAAGTTTCAGTCGATCAATCACGGGCTCTATAACCTTTGCAACATGTCTGTACTTCTCACAGATCGACTCGATGCCTTAGCAGTAGGCCAATACAACATGAAATGTTCCTTTTCTGTGTGTCAGTTTTTTTCTGTCAATCTTGAGCCACCCTAATATTTCACCTGTTTTATGTACCCATTTTACTATTTGTTTTTCGTATATTAGTTTACGTACTTAGTTTTCTGTGGCTTTAAGTAATTGCAATCTGTGCTGTTGCATATAAAAAAACGGATAATTTGCTGTTGCAACTCTTTGTCCTTAAGCTTTGAAGAGGTTGTATTCATTTTAAAATTTTTATAGTTTTTCTTCATTTTAAATTTAAAACTTTTAGAGAAGACTTAATGGCAGGTTCTGTAATAATTTATAGTTTTTTTATAGGAAGTCCTAATGGATCTGGAAAGCAACTCTTAATTGTTAGGGGCACAAGAGTTAATGTTTCCATACTTCAGTGTTAAGAAACATATTTGTTATCCGACTGATATGTAATGTCCAATTAAAAATTTAACACATAACAGTTACAACAGTCCTGTACTGTTTCCATTCTCTTCGATCTCTCTCCTTTTTTCAGCAACAAAACTTCCAATATCCCCTGAAAAAAATACGTTTATTCTGGCATCTGGAAATTCATACATGTGGCATGACGGGTAGTCTGTTTCCATACTTCATTAAACCAGAAATACATACACCCTACGGAGTTCTTAAGGGTACGTTCTGCATTAGCGTTGCAGCGATAAGGCTTGAAATTATTGTAATAAGAGGTCTGAAGACCCACCCAACAATCCAACTTGGACACATACATACATACATATATAATTGGTCATTACAACCCTTCAGTCAGGATTACAACCCAGTTTCTCACACCACTTATGTTGTGTGTGTTAATTTTATACATGAGTGGCGGGACCTACAGTTTACAGTCGATTCCGAATGACAGATTTTTTGAGAAACTTTTCCTAGCAATTTTTATTTAACTTCAGAGTTTTTTTCCAGAAATCTGCTGAGAGGAAATCGCCGTAGATTTGTATTTCGTTTTGTTGGAAATGTCTGACCTGGGGTTTAAACCGAGGCTTCACGTCTAATAAGGCAACGCACTGGCCACTAGACTACGGCGACTACCAACTTGAATACTGCAAAACCAATAACGTCTGTAATGCTCTGTATATGGGCATCTAGTATGGATATCTAGAAGTTATGTTTGCCTACTAATCACCAGAAAAACTGGTCTTAAAAATTCATAAAGACTTCCGTACATGCTCCAACAAGAAATATTGAAAAGTGACACAATATACACAGAATCCTTTAAACCACTCGGCCATATTTGTTTCATTTTGAAACCACTTGAGGAAGTGATCGACAACTGCAGATTTGAAGCACTGAAAAGGGTTCTGTGGCATGCTAAGTAACAAATATATAGGGAGGGGGAGATATACTGATGAACCTTCTAGGAGCGACATATACACACGTCCTGCGGAAACAAATACACGCGATAAAATAAATGTAATTTTATGGGTTTGGTTTACATTTAATGTGAAGCCTGGTTGTGAATGGAATTTTAATAAAATTGCTTTAAGTGTACATCGCCTGCCAAGACTATAGGTAGGTAGGTTGCAGTGGTTGCTTTGACATTAAAAACTCACTTGAGTACTCATAGCGGCCCGTTTTGGCCACACAAGTGAACGCAGTCCTTGTTCCACCTAACTAGGAAGGAAGTTGGTCAGCGCAAGGGCTGAGCATTAAAAGCACGACTACCCTACGCTGGAAAACCAGCCAGAAAATTTGATAAACGAAGCTATATCCTTGATATCAATAGATGATAGCTCTGTCAAGCTAGCAAGGATCTCTGCACCTCTCAAGAGATGGGCATAGACAAAGAAAGTGGGTAACAGTCTCCTCTTCCGCAGCTCATCTGCACCCACGGCAGAAGTCATTAGATGGGAGCTGCATTCTTTCAGCGTGTCTTCCCATAACACAATAACCTGTAAGCATGGCCACTGTGATCGCGACGACGTTACGACGAAGTCCGAGTAACTGGTTGGTGCGTCATCTACGTAGAAATCACTGCGAACAACTTTCGAACCAATAGGCAAAGTCTCTTTGTACATGTCGCTTAGGTGACGATATATTTTTTCAATGTCTGCAGTGATTACATACTTGTGGAATTGAAAACGGATTAACGTAGAACACAATTCTTCTTGAACTGTAGGCCCAACCATTAACAGTTCGTTAAGCGAAACATGTGAAGAAGTTCTACATGAAGCATCAAATACTACCCGAAGTTTGGTAGTTGTACTCTGAGGTGAGTCAATTCAAGTGAGTCTAGAGATTGGCGTCCTGAAAGAATTTCCGCGCAATGGCCAACTTGACCGAAGTAAGTGGCATACCCAAGTCCATTGAAGATGATTCCGGAAGGAGAGCACCAGCCCTGGCGAGCTCATCGGCTCTGCAGTTTTCCGTAATATTACTGTGCCCACGGACACAGATAAGTAAAACACTGAAGCGCTCAGAAAGAAAGGCCGAGGCTATGCAAACGACATTGTTTTGATGGCAAGATGTAAATTTGAAGACACTCTTTCTCATTTAAAAGTCTTGAGATTGTAAGCCGGTGGTGTATGTCGAAGGGATTGTGGTAAAATGCAAGAGAAGCCACAATATTGTTACGAAAATGAAGAATCCAGATAGTGGTGTTTTGCTTTTACGCCACTTAACATTAAAATTGTAAACAAGTAAACAAAAATACAACAACAAACACGAGCATAAAATATGGTAAACAAGTAAATAAAAATACAACAACAAACACTACAAGAATAAATATAAACGAAATACACAAACGACAATAATGAAACAGCGATGTTTACAATGATGATTTTTAGAGGGTTCGGGAAGGCGAAGTCATGAACATTCGCCTTCAAGAACTGTCATTAGACTGTTTACTCTGCCATATAAAAGACAAATCAAACCAGGCGAGTGAGTTGGTAAAAGTTCAGTCAGTCTTGTGTGAAGACGCGGTGTGTTTGAAGAGAGTAATCCTGGTTTGAAGATCTCCGTTACAAAAATCAGCCGAATAATTGTCTAGTAATTGTTATTGTTTATGCAAAGGGTGTAAACAGATAACAAAGAACTGCAATTGTTGTTGTTTACATAAAGTTGTGAACAGTGGTACGCACAATTAAATTAAAACTAAACACAGATTTATTTTAATTTTATTTGCAATCTACGAGCTCATATTTTAAACGTTTTTAAAACGTAAAAACGTTACAATTTACATACTTACGAGAAGAAGGAAACTTCATAAACGGAGGCATATTCGAGTTATGGATGTGGTGATGATACTTAAAATAAAAGAAAATTTTCTGGCAACAGTATTGAACCGTAAACAGGCATGGACGACTAATGTAGAGAGTACTGCGAGTTGGCCAAGCATGCCCAAAAGATATGGAGAAGGCTTGCAGGAGCCTACTTTGGACTTATTCATTGGATTAGAAATAGACCATCAATAGCGTTTCAAAAATCATAACACATTTCTTTCTATCACCAAAATTTTAACAATTTTTTCTCTGTTTTTCTTATCTCCTTAAATTCATTTCTTTACCTCATAAAGTTTATTTCATTTTTAAAACCATTTTTACTAAACTACAATAAATAAAACACAAGAATAGTTTTTATCTTTGTCCAGTAAACTTCCTGTTCATTCTTTGCTATTTATTCCGTTATTCCTTAACCCTATTTATGACACTCCATATATAATTTGTATTTTCCATGCTAAGGAAACTTATTTGAGTGGAAATTTTCTCTCCTGCTTTGTTGTTTTGCTGTCTGTAATGTAAAGTTTTTTTCTATTTTTTCTCGTAATTTTCTTAACACTTCAGGTACTTCATGTATTAAAAGTCAAGTTTAAGTGTGAGTTTTTCTTTCTCTCCCTCTTCCTCTCTCTCTTCCTGTTTTTGCTGTCATTTTTAATATAAATTTTATACACATCACTGGCTCTCTTAGCCTGAAATTAAATAAAAAGTGTTTATTTCTACAACAGTATGGTCATTTACCTTTTTTGTCGTTCTCGTTCTCCTTCTCGTCTCGTCTCATCTCTTTCTCTCTTCTTTATCTTTTCAAGCATTTTTATCAGGCATCTCTGGAGTATCTGGATTTGTTCAGTGAACACTGTAAAAAGCATTTTGAAATTTCCAATGTAGTTGGTAGTGTTCCAGGTTTTTGTGTTATTACTACACACTATAGCCTGCCTGCAAAGGGCATAGGTGTAGTTGGTCAACATATTAGGTTTGTATAGAGGTTTGCAACACTTTAAAGTAAATATTGTAACACAAGCATTTGCTGAAGCTCAGCTAAAAAGAAAACAAACTGCCGTAGTTTAATCTTGTTTAGGTTGGCTGTATGATTTCCCCAGAAATTCTATTCGCACCAGAATGAAAGAACATTGTACTGAAAATGGTTACATACGACCATAAAATATATTCCACATAATCATCGTGAAAACCAACCCATATCCTGGAAATAATTGGCCAGATTTGCCAGTAAAACATTCCTTACGTAATTCAAAACGTGGAAGAGCAATGCAGCAATGCGAAGCCTTACAGAAGGTGTTGTCCTGACTTCTACATTCTCACATCCAGCAGGAAGTCATGATTTCAGACTTCCGTTTTCCTGAGTACCCTGTCTATTAAAGAGGTCATAAATAAAATCACTCCCTTGAATGCCTCAATGATTTGCGCCAGCAATAATTTCTACATGATGCCAGTAAAGCCAGTTATACTATGTACAGATATGCACTTTTATTGGGTTAATATTCGGTTTATTGAGTACAATATATATGGTGTTCAGACACGCAGTTCAGCTGCTTATTCAATATTCAGTTGACAGCTGGTAAACAAAACAGCTGGTTGTTTCAACAACGTTGTTTTTATTTTGTTTTGTTGTTTTTTGTATGTCGTTGTTGACATTTGATGCTCACTGAACATACTTATGACAGTGCTGTATTTTAAGTTAGTTTTACTCAATATTATAACAATTTGCGTATTCAATGCGCAATAATTAATTGAAACTTTATATGAAATATTGAGTTCAATAATGCCGTTAATTGCGATTTACGCAATAATGGTGCATATCTGAACACCGTATAAAGAACAAGTGATCATAAACACTTCCATCTCACAGTGATGGAATTGGGAATGCTGATCACTGCAATGCTATCCAAATAGAAAGCTTCAGCGAAATTTTCAAGATTTAATATCCGTCAATAACGTTGACCTCTGTTCGAAAAACTGTCGACTCGTCGGCAGTCTGTGCGATTTCGACTTCTTAAGGATATTAGAATAAATGGCCGAGCCAGTGGCCGTTATTTAGAACAATCTTCTCTGGAAGACATTCCTCTTTCATAGGTCTTACCAACGGCGAGATAACCTTCGCTTAATTCAAAATCTACCAGCGAACTTTCTGTTGGGTGCTGTCGTAATCAATTGGAGGGTATCGCAATCCAAGACTCAACGTCGTTTAACCACAGGCGAATATGGTAGAAGCGATAGAGGGTGTTAGCATAGCATCATCTACAAACTGGTCTGAAAATTGGAACTCAAGAACCTGGCGAAAGGAAGAGAAAATAATATCTGCATTCTAATTACGGGTGACCTGGTTTCCAATATCTTATGACCTCGATGTACACTTACTTACTTACTTAATTGGCCATAACAACCCGTTTAACGGATTTCGGCCTGCCGCAACACATCCTTCCAGGCGCCTCTGCTTCGTGCGCGCCCACGCCAGTTGGTCACACCAATCGATGACAGGGCTTCCTCGAGTTGGTCCTTCCAACGGATGCAAGGTCGTCCTCTTCGCCGACTTCCGCAGATGGATGGATGGATGGAATGGAGCATCTTCCTCCATTCGAACGATATGGCCGAGCCAGCGCAGCCGGACCGGAAGCCGGACTGGACCGAAGATCTTGGGTAGTACTTTTCTCTCGAATACTCTCACGGCCGCTGCATCTGTTCTTAATAGGGTTCATGATTCTGCGCCATAAAGAAGCACGGGTAGGATGAGTGTCTTGTAAAGTGTTAGTTTTGTCGCACGAGAGAGGTCTCTGCTACTCAATTGACCATTGAGACCATAGTTGCACCTGTTGGCAAGAGTGATCCTACGCTTGATCTCCAGACTGACAACATTTCTGGTGATAACGGCGGAGCGAAGATAGATGAATTCCTTGACCGTATCAAAAGTATTGTTATCGGCCGTAATCTGAGAATCAGTACGCCGCGCGTCTCTACTTGACGATAACATATACTTTGTTTTGCCCTCATTTATTGCCAGACCCATCTTACTAGACTCCTATTCAATAGCACTAAAGGCAGTAGTAACATCTCGCTTGGTACGCCCTATGATGTCAATGTCGTCAGCGTACTTAAGCAACTGGACATTTTTTTGAAAAATAGTGCCATTGCGATGAACTCCCGCCTTTCGCAGAACACTCTCCACAACGAAGTTGAAGAGGTCGCATGATAAGGGGTCGCTTTGTCTGAAACCTCGCACTGTACCAAAAGGTTCGGAGACGTCCTTTCCTACCTTGACGGAGCTTGCTCAACGTCATTCTGCATAGCCTTATCAGCTTCGCAGGTATACCGAGCTCAGACATTGCAGCAAAAACACGATCCCTTATGGGGCTATCGAAGGCTGCCTTATAGTCGACAAAAAGATGGTGTGTGTCGACTTGTTTTTCGTGGGTCTTTTCCAGGATGTGGCGTAGTGTGAAGATCTGGTCGATGGTGAACTTGCCATGTCTGAAGCCGCACTGATAAGGTCCAATCAGTGTTTTGACGAGTGGCTTCAGTCGTTCACACAATACGCCTGTCCTATTTGCGATAGGACCGCGATGTACATTCAATGTATAATAAGAGGTCTGATACCCATTTCCTTCAATAACTTCCTTTTGACATGTTCGAGGCCTATGGAGCCTTCTGATTCTGGATCTTGGAGTTATACAATACGTTACTAGGCTTGCGATGTAGAAAGTCTCCATTCCTCTAATAGGTCCAGAACTTTTCTGTGGAGCAAGTCGACACGTTTGGAAGCATATAGTCCTCGTATGAGAAGATCTAGAGAGACGGAGGCTCCTCACAAGCCAAATGAATTTGAAACAATTTAAACTTTTGATGGTCATTTACAAGATAGGATAAGAGATTTGAGTCATGCATTAACTGTCTAGGAGTAGCGTGTGGATAATATTCGGTCGAGTATTAGAGATACAAACAATTTTCAGAATAGGCATCACCTCAAGCCTAATAAACAAGTTCTGTAACAAAAAGCAATTATCAGAATATCTTTATTCTCACCAGAGACTGCGGTCAGTTACACTACACCTTAATATAGTGTTACGTTTTTACCTTTTTGAAAACGTTTAAATATGAGTTCGTTAATTGCAAACAAAGTAAAAACAAATGTGTTTAATTTAATTTCAGTTAAACTCTTTATTCTTTACACTACTTTTGTGTGCCACCGTATACAACTTAACGATACAACAATAATAATCTGTTTATTCACTTTACTAGTTCACACAATTATTCACTGGATCTTTACAACCACGACTTATTTTGTTCACATGCAACTTCACACAAGGCTGACTGAATCCTTACTGACTGCTGCCTGCTTTGTCCAGCCCTTTTATAGTCCGACACAACCAGTCTAACGAACATTCTTGAAGTGGAATATTCGTGACCTCGCCTTCTCGAGAGCTCTATTGCTCATACATTGTTGTTTGTGTACTTTGCCTATGTTGTCTATCCCTTTTTGTCACATACATGTTGTTGTTGGTACCAGGCGCAACCAGGTTCGTTGTACATATGTGTGTGTGCAGCTTTAGATAATCAACACGTTCATTGTATTCTTAGTGTTAGTGTGTATTTGTATCGTGTGGATTTTGTTTATCGTTTTTGTTGTTAAACGATATTAGGTCGTTTCGATTTGCGTAACAATAACTACATCCTGACGTTTTGCAGGGCAACAGGCCTGGGAGAGACTTTAGGGAAAGACCCCATGTAGAATAGAGCGAGTTATCTCAATATCCTAGCACCTCTCTACTGTAATAATTGTGAGGAAGTAAATAAAAATTAAATTTTTTTCAGAAATCCTTGTCTCATCTACAATAAGTAAACGGAATTTCATCAATGCCTTATGCTATACCGCATTACATAGTCGGCCTATGTAATCCCTTAAAAAGTTCGTCATTTGTTTGTTGTTAGAATTGGCCTGTAATATTTTAAATAATATCCTCCTGCACGAACTTATACTCCATACCAGTAGACATAATGTTGTGTTGGTATTGTTTGTATTCGTATGTGTGTGTCTCTCTCTCTCTCTGTCTCTCTCCCTTTCTCTATCTGTGTGTGCAGCTCTTTTCCTTTGGCATTCAATGCTTTTGTTAGATTGTTAAGCTACAATTGTTAAGACGTTTAAATCCTTTAGATTTAGTTTTTCGCTTCGATAATTCCTTACTATGCCTTAACAAACTTGGAAAATTTTCTACTAAAAAATAGCAACAACAACAACAAAAACAATATAAAAACAAATAAACAAACAAAAAATATACAAGACAAGCATCTAGAACAAGCACTTGAACAATTTTTACTTCAAATCTTGTTTCAAAACGACTCTCATTTTGGCTGGCACCGTAGTGTGAAGCACGAAAAACAGTAGTAGTGGCAGTGGCAGTGGCAGTGACAGTGGCAGCACTGCCAACATTAACGCTACAAGTGTTCTCAATGGCCATTTTTTGTTTTGCCGTTTATAATGGCAGCCAAATAAAAAGGACAATTCACCGCCTTGCTACGCTTTTGTGCATGAAGGTGCTAGCTTAAGGGGGTGTCAAGTAAAAAAAAATTGTCTTGAAAAAAACTTTGTTGTTCATGTTGCTGACTGTTGTTGTCGTTGTTGTTTTAATGTTTCTTTGAAGATTATCGCATCGTTGAATTCATTGTTTTATTATTTGTGTAGCATTCTTCGTAAGCAGAGACCTTTTGTTCGATTTCCAAAAAGAAGAGTTTAAAAGTTTAGAGGTTTTGTGTTCGAATTTTCGAAAAACGAAAGGGTTTTCCAAAAAGTCTATGATTAAAACGAAGGCTAACGATGATAAATTTTATAAATGTAGACATCACGGCTATGAGACAAGTACACCATTTTATACAGTGTGAAGTCATTGGAAACCAGGTCACACCTAAGCAAAATGCATAGGCTATTCTGACTTTCTATTACCAAGTCCATGCAGTTCCTTTTATCATATCTAATGCTCCCACAAAAAATATTGGCTATTTGGCATGCACTTAGTGTTCCTAAGTTCCTCTCATAATTTCTGCAGCTCCTTCATAAATTATTGGCCCTGAATAATGCTTATCGCAGGGGTGTACATAATGCAACGATCAATATCGACTTCAATAACTATGCTCTTTGGGAGTTTGAGTGGACATTTCATGCACCTTCTAGGTAACCTAAGCAATATTCATTGCTCAACGTAGCCCATGTCCAAACTTATACATGCGGCTTTGAAGAAATATTTTGTCAAATAGTCAACACTAAGCTTCCAGGTAGAGGCGGTGATGTTAAAATCCAATCTGGGTGCCCTGGTAGTCTAGTGGGTAGTGTGCAGACTATTATCGTGAGGGTCGTGGGTTCGATTCGCACCAGAGACTCTGGTCTGTGACACTACACTGAGGATATGGTTAAGTTACTCCTCTCGTATATAATGAGAATATAATTTGTAATTGTATTGTAATTAATAAATAAATAAAATCCAATACTATGACAGCCGTCAAGCTATTAGAAAGTATGGCAATATCTTTCCAAGATTTCTTAGTCATAATCATCGTAGCCCATTTGTCCCATACTTCCGCCTTTATATACATACATAAATACATAGTTGGTCATTACAACCCTTTTAGTCAGGGTTACAACCTAGTTTCCCACAGCACTTATGTTCTGTCTGATAATTTTATGTATGAGTGGCGGGACCTACAGTTTAAAGTCAATTCCGAATGACAGATTTTTTTAAAAAAACTTTTCATTGCAATTTTATTTCATTGTCAGAGTTTTTGCCAGAAATCTGAGGAAGTTGCCGAAGAAATATTGTTTTCCATGTTTCGTTCTGTTCGACATGTCTGACATGGGGTTTGAACTGTGGCCTCTCGTCTAATAAGCCAACACACTACCTACTAGACTACGGCGACTTCAATCATATTTATTCATATCAAGTAAGCTAAACAGGTCGATCTCTAAAAAGTTCTTTCACCTACAGTTACATACAGTTTAGAACCCCTTGGAAGAATCCATATGACGTCATTTACAATACGCCGCATACTATTTCTCCATTCGTCTTTATGTGTAATGCACGTGTTGAGTTACCTCGAGGAGCCCTAGAACTATCCAATCGCTCAGATGGCCCATATACTAAAATTGTCTTCAGCGCCGACGTAGATGTAGTATGCAATACTTAGTCAGGATCACAACTTAGCTTCCCACACCACCAATTACTGTCGAGATCTAGAGTTTATAGTCGCTCCTGAATTTGGGAAAGGTTTCATGACAATTTTATTCCATTCTCAGAGTTTTTGTCAGAGGATTGTTGAGAGGAAGTCGCCGAAAGAAATATTTTTTTTGATTGATTTGATATCTTAGCTGGGGTTAGAACCACGGATTCTCCTCTATAAAGCGAACACGTTACCTGTGACTACAGTGACTACACAATACACTAGCAATAATGATTCAGTCGGGTCTGACAGCTCTTTTATACATCCATATAGTCTGCAATCTGTATACAGTCATGGTAAGTCCAAGCCTTCATTTTCTCCCCTATAATTTGTTACATTTTACTAGCAGAGGTTTTGGTAGCAGACTGCTGAGAGGAAGTCGCCGAAATAAATTTTTTTTTAATTTTTCGCGTTTATTTAAGATGTCTTAGCTGAGATTTGATCCACGGGCTCTTCTCTAATAAGCAAACACATTACCAACTAAACTACTATCATGGCTATACAATACACCAGTAATAATGATTCAGTCTGTTCTTTTTATCCGCCGTCTGATCACTTGTGTATACACCCATGCAGTCTGCAGTCTTTATACAGTCATGCTAGGTCCAAGAACTTATTTTCTCCCCAACACTTTGTTACATGCATAGTCAGAAACGGATACCTTTCTCACTTTATTGAGATTATTCGGTTTCCAGGAGAGCATTTTAATTAAAATAAATCTTCTGGAATCCTAGATTTCAAGATTCTCCCTCTATAACCTCAATGGATGTAAAAATGATTGCTTGTTCTGACGGGATTTCGTTTTTCTGGGATTTAAGCTTTTTCTGTAAAAAATATTATGTGGACTTTTATTTGATGTACAATATATGCCTGTCTGCCTCCAATAAAAGCAGTATTTTTCAATATTTTCTCAAGTTTTTCAACCTATATTTACTGTTAAACATCTGCCTTTAATACCGTAAAACATAATGATCCTGCCACCATCATTAAAATCTCATGTAAATGTACACGGAAATAAAAGGAAACAAATTAAATCGTAAATTTATTCAAATCGTATGAACGCAACTTTTGTTTGAAACGCACAAAGAAAAAAAACACAAAAAGGAGCACAGGCAAGTATTAAACAGGAAACATGTGTGTGAACATTTTTACAAATACGCACACGCACACACATGCACACGCTAAATGAAAAATAAATATGAAATGTTAAGCATTAAGCGGTTCTAGTTGTGGTAGCGACAGCACTAGCGGTGTGGTGTGGTGTTGTTGCCAATAGTTGTGATGGTGTTGATTGTAGTGTCTGATGTTGCTGCTCCTGATGTTTCGGTTTCTGTTGCTGTTCTGTCTTTAACATGCAACTTGTAAAGAAACAACATATGCCATGCCTACACATGCATTCACATTAGAGTGATGCCTCTTACATTTCTTACATTAGAAAAGGCAAAAGTTTTGCAAGAAAACAGTTTAGCAAACCAGAGAACGAGAATCAAAAATAAAGGAAAAGAAGTTCGTTAAAAAACGACTACAAACAACAACAATAAGAAGAGAAAAATAAATTCATTAACAATACTGTTGTAATATGAAACGATTTAATGTTGTTGTCGTTGTCGTTACATATTACCGCTATTGTATTTGCTAATGTTTAACTGCGTGAATTTTAAATACTTAAACGAGGGTTACCTTATAATGGGTTATTTTTTAAGAGCTATAGGAAAATTTTTCAAAAACAAATACAAATAAAATCCAGAAAAATGCATGAAATCTTTATTTGAATCGATAGTACGGTCCATATAATTAAATGTTTGAAGATTATTTCATGCAAATGTTGACCGCGACTGCGCCTCAAATGGTCCATCCGCTTAGTCCAATTTTGGCATAATCTTTCCAACATTTCGGCCGGTATCTCACGAATAAATGCTTCAATGTTGTCTTCCAATGCGTCCATTCAAGCGGGCTTGTCTGTATAGACATGAGCTTTAACATAGCCCCACAAAAATAGTCTAAAGGCGTTAAATCGCACGATCTAGGCGGCCAATTGACCGGTCCCGAACGTGAAATAAAATGTTCACCGAACTCGCCTCTCAATAAGTCCATTGTTACGAGTGCTGTGTGGCATGTGGCACCGTCTTGTTGAAACCACATGTCATGCAAGTCAAGCTCTTGCATTTTGGACAAAAAAAGTTGGATATCATCTCACGGTAGCGCTCACCATTCACAGTTACGTTACGATTTACAGTATCTTTGAAGAAGTACGGTCCAATGATGCCACCAGCCCATAAACCGCACCAAACTGTGACTTTTTCTGGATGCAATGCTTCTGACTGATCTTCACTCCAAAAACGACAATTCTGCTTATTTACGTATCCATTGAGCCAAAAATGAGCTTCGTCTCTGAACACAATTTTTCGATAAAGAAGTGGATCTTCGACCAACTTTCCAAGAGCCCATTCACCAAAAATTCTGCATTGCGGTAGGTCGTTCGGTTTCAATTCTTGCACCAGCTGTATTTTAAAAGGCTTCACACCTAAATCCTTCCGCAAAACTTTCCACGTTGTTGAGTAACAGAGGCCCAATTGCTGAGAACGACGACGAATCGATAATTGATGGTCATCATTAACACTGGCCGGCCGATACAGCTGCGATATTTTCTTAAGTTTGCACTCTACGTCAGCGTGTTGGTGGTTTAATGTCTAACAATGTAAATTTGGTGCGAAATTTAGTCACAATAGTGACCCGCTTCAGTGGGTCGATTAAACTGACAATAAAATGGAAGAAGCGCGCGATCAACTTTCTTAACAGAGCACGAGAGTTACTTAAGCACACATTAACTAACCCATTATATTGTCATAAAATTTAAAGCAAAATAAATGCAGCTTGCAGCAAGCGTTCAGCTCTTGTACACAGTTATACTAATGGCCTATTCAATAGACTCAAGAACAATAATCATAATAATTGTATGACCTTTTAAACAACCCTCGCATATACCACCGCATATCACTGCCTTTAAATACTTGTCTTACGCTTTATGTTCTTCCTGTTGTTTGCCAACTATTTGCCGTTATAAGTCGTTTCTGGGTTTGTGTCAGCAAATGTTGCCTTAACACGCATTTTTTTGTTCCTATTTTAACCGAAAATGCCGCGTGTTGTTTAGTTTTTTAACAATTTATGCTGATTTCTCTTGCTTCTTCTTACTTACATTTAATTTGCCACAAAACACCATGCCACCAGCAACATACATACATCCAACAACATACATGCAATAAATACAATTTATATGATGAAGAATTTTTAGGCCATTTAATGCGAATATTTAGTACGCTTCGCCATGATTTTAGGTGGAGCTTTATAGCTTGGATTGACTAAAGTTTCTAGATTTCTTGCTTAGAATGCGATCGTTTTAGCAAAGGATTCTGATATGAGGAGGAGGAGTGGAATAAACTACTGGTTTCCAAACTGTGTCACACAGTATAGGAGACGTGAACATTTATGCGCATTTTTGCTAGATAAACTGTACGGTTAATAGTTCAGTTCCTTGATGTACTCATCCTGAGATTGCCTAAGAGATGGGAATTAAAAGAATGCATGGGACTGCCTGAAAGCAACATATTCCCTTAGCTAAAGAGTCATTGTGTGACATACGAGTGGCTCTAAGATTGAAAATGATTCAGAAGAGTAAGGGTTTCTAAGCACAAAATTATGCCATCGACAGATGCACTTAATTTAACTTAAACAGCAGACACTCATCCTCTCCGTGCTTCTTTATGGCGCAAAGGCATGGACTCTATTAAGCACTGACGCAGCAGCCTTGAAAGTATTCGAGAGTGGTACAGTGCGAGTTGGAGATGATTTCCGCATCCCATCCAACAGTGAGCTGTATGAGCTCCTTAATCATATAGACGGCTGCGCTACCTCGGCCATGTCGTTCGAATGGAGGAGGATGCTCCGGCGAAACGGGTATTTGATGTGTGTACCTGCGGGAAGTCGGCGGAGAGGACGACCTTGTTTGCGTTGGAAGGACCAAATCGAGGAAGCCCTGCCATCGATTGGTATGACCAACTGGCGTAGGCGCGCAAGAAGCAGAGGCGCCTTAACACATAGGCAGGTCGAAATCCCTTAATCGGGTTGTTAATGGCCACTTAAGTAGGTAAGTAAGTATCGGAATACTACCAGCATTTAGGTTGTCTCACGAGTATTTAACTCTTATGAGCTTGATTTGAAATTAATATGGGACTCTCCATACAAATTTAAAGAGCTTAACAGTGAAAATAAGTTCATACTTTCTGTGTCCCAGGTCTTTTCAATGCGTAGGCAGAGAGAAGCTTACACAAGGCTGAGAAGTTTTCTGCCAAATAAGAAGACGAATTTAGAGAAGTATGGTCGGCAAATTAGCCGTAGTCTAGTAGTTAGTGTGTTGGCTTATTAGACGTAAAGCCAGGGTTCGAGCCCCAGGCCAGACGTCAAAACGAAATACAAAAAGTATTTCTTCGGCGAATTCCTCTCAGCAGAATTCTTGCAAAAATTGCGAGAGTAAATAAAATTGCCATGAAAAGTTTCTCAAAAATCTATCGTTCGGAGTCGACTTTAAACTGTAGGTCCCGCCACTCATGCATAAAATTAACACGCACAACATAAGTGGTGTAAAAAAATAGTTCGCAACCCCTACTGAAGGGTTGTAATGACAAATTATGTATGTATGTATGGTCGGCAAAGGAGACTACTCTTAATCAGCATGAAGTTGGACTTTCGCTAGTGGGGCTTGGATCAGACAATTCAACATCATTTTTGGCATACATACATACATAATTGGCCATTACAACCCTTCAGTCAGGATTACGGCCTAGCTTCTCACACCACTCATGTTGTGTGCGTTAATTTTATACGTGAGTGGCGGGACCTACAGTTTAACGTCGACTCCGAACGACAGAATTTTGAGAAACTTTTTCATGGCAGTTTATTTTACTCTCAGAGTTTTTGCCAGAAATCTGCTGAGAGGAAGTCGCCGAAGAAATATTTTTTTTTTCATATTTCATTTTTGATGTCTGACCTGGGATACGAACCCGGGCTTTACGAATAGTAAGCCAACACACTACCTACTATACCACGGCGACTTTCATTTTTGGCAACTTGGCTTTATTAGATAACGTCATAGCTACTCCGCTAAACTCTTGAATTAGCGAGAGATACTATACCCGTTCGACATATGCATGACCCCTAACACGAAAGGATTCATCTGCGTTTACAAAACCAAATAATATCCTAGTGCTAGTTGTTTATCAGTATGATGGCCCCAGTCGTTAGAAACAAATCAGATCAATTTAATCTTGAAATCTGATGTTGAAGTTGGTTAGTCTATTAAGATAGTAATGCTCTCTTCTAAATGTTGATCGAGACTGCGCATAGGTGGCCCATTTGAATGCACTAATATTGGCTCAGTTTTTCATGTATTTCAGAGGGAAATTACTGGGACAGGGTTGACCATAAGGACTGACATTGTGGCTTGTTTATCACTGCATACGAGAAACTTCCCCTTTTGTATACATTTTTTATTGACTGTAATGTTGAGATTTTTATCGTTCTTACAGGAATCATGGTCTACAAAGTACACCAAATACTGGGTATTTCTGGGTGCATTGACAGCCCTTGAACTGGCTCTAGTTACTCTTCATTCAAACTGGGAACGTTTGTGAAAGTATGCTATTTGTTTGTTTCGGCTATTCATGGTGAAATAGGTAAACCTATCTTAGCTCATGTTACGAATCTTCTTTTGTACTACAAACCAAGCAACTAATAATTATTAGGCAAATAATATTGTTACGTTTCTACCTTTTTAAAAACGTTTAAATATGAGTCCGTTAATTGCAAACAAAGTATTCTTTACACTACTTTTATGTGCCACCATATACAACTTAACTATACAACAATAATAATCTGTTTTATTCACTAATTCACACAATTATTCGCTAGATCTTTACAACCACGACTTATTTTATTCACCCGCAACTTCACACAAGGCTGACTGAATTCATGCTGACTGCTGCCTGCTTTGTCCAGCCCTTTTATAGTCTGACACAACCAGTCTAACGAACATTCTTGAAGTGGAAGGTGTGTGTGTGCAGCTTTAGATAATCAACACGTTCATTGTATTCTTAGTGTTAGTGTATATTTGTATCGTGTGGCTTTTGTTTATCGTTTTTGTTGTTAAACGATATTAGGTCGTTTCGATTTGCGTAACAATATTGTTACGTTTAATTAAAATTCTTTTTATTTTTCGCACAATTCTGTGTGCCACTGTTAACAACTTGATGGAAACAACAACAATTGCTATATTTGTTATTCCTTTGCTTACACCCTTTGTATAAACAATAACAATCACTAAGCAATTATACGACAGATCTTTGTAGCGGAGATCTTCAAACCACGATTTGTCTCTTCAAACACACCGCGTCTTCAAACAAGATTGACTGAACTTGTATATTTTGTTTACATTTATTCTTGTAGTGTTTGTTGTTGTATTTTTGTTTACTTGTTTACCATTTTTCATGCTGGTGTTTGTTGTTATATTTTTTGTTTGTTTATAATTTTAATGTTAAGCGATGTAAAAACAAAACACCAGTATCTAGATTTTCTTCGTGTTTTAATTAGAAGTCGCCTATCTGCTGCACTAAAAGCTGTCATCATGCTTGGTTAAGTTCTGCAACATAGTAAAAGATTTTTAAAAGAATTAACTTCTTCAATGAAATTTTCTTCTTCTAAATTAAGATCTTATTCAAAAGGCCTTTCTTCTTTGATCATCCAACCTTTAATGCTGCTTATAGGGTGTTTTAACCATACAAACTATTCCCTTGTAAGGAACCGAAACAGATGGAAACATATTTTGTATTCAAATGTAATATCGTAAAATGATTTTCTGTTTTTCTTCATCTCATTTTGCATAGAAAATTAAAACACACGCAATATACAAATTAGCCTACAAACAACAACAACAACAACTTAAAGTATTTCCATTCTTTCCATTCTAACATTCTTTAGTACGTACCTTACGTTCCCCTAACATTTATTGTTTGATTTTCGAATTGCGTTTTGTTTTCCCCCAAAGAATTTTAATATTTAAACTCGAAAAGGAAATTTCAAGTTTGTTGTTGAGAATTTTCGGAATGTTTTTTCTATTTTTTTCTTTTTCTTTGTTGCCTGCTCCTCCACAGGTATTTCAGTCAGTTTTTTTTTTTTTTTTTTTTGTAAGAAAATATATTGATCTTAGACATGGCATCCATGGCAAGTAAATATGCGAAGGCGGTGGAAATGCTTCAAATTATGGCATTCAAAATCAATTTGTTGCAAGTGTAAGTAATTGCGCATTAAAGAAAGTGAATTTTTTTTTTGTTTACTGAGGTCATAATTACAGTGATAATGGGTTACGTTAATGACTTTTTCTGAAAATGGAGATCAATGGACGAATGGAGAACGAAGGCAGGAAGTTGACATTAAAGAGTTGACTGCTCAGCAAATGCTATAAAAAAATTTAAATTTCGTTATGGCATAATATGAGGAGAGTTCAAGATTTTTAACACGAAAACGAGCATTTCTATTGCGACAATAGAATCATGTTTTGTAATTATAACAAACTCAACCGAATATAGATAGGTAGGTTGGAGTGGTAGCTTTGATATCAAGCCCGAATTAAAGCCCGCTGTGGCGCCACAAGTGAAGGCAGTCTCTGTACTCGAAACTTCAATCGAAACTAGGGAAGAAGAAGAAGTTGGTCAGTGCAAGGGCTGCACGAATATAGAGTTATAATATCAAGCATGTTCGTCGCTCTTCTTGGCCAGTAATTTAAAATCATTAACGCTCTCAAGACTCAATGATGTTCGTAGTCTCAGAAACTCAATATTAATACCATGTCATCTGTAATAACGGGTGACATATTAATATGAAATGTAACTGCCGTAGTCTAGTAGGTAGTGTGTTGTCTTATTAGACGTCAGGTCAGGGTTCAAGCCCCAGAACAGACATCTCCAACAAAACGAGTTTCTGACAGAAACTCTGAGTGAAAAAAAATGTCATGAAAAGTTTCTCACAAATATATCGTTCGGAGTCGACTTTAAAACTGTAGGTCCCGCCACTCAAGTATAAAAAATTAACACACACAACATAAGTGGTGTGAGAAACTAGATCGTAATCCTGATGGAAGGGTTGTAATAAGCAACTATGTATTGTTACGTTTTACCTTTAAAAAACGTTTAAAATATGATTGCAAATAATTTGAAAAAAAATATTTGCGTTTATATTTAATTAAAATTCTTTATTATTCGCACAATTCTGTGTGCTACTGTTCACAACTGTATGTAAACAACAACAGTTGCTTTCTTTTGTCATTCCTTTATTTACAGCCTTTGCGTGAACCATAACAATTACTAGACAATTGTTCGACAGACCTTTGTAACGGAGATCTCTTCAAATACACCGCGTCTTCACACAAGACTGACTGACCTTCAATAACTCACTCGCCTGCTTTGCCTTGCCCTTTATAAGGCGGGGTAAACAGTCTAATGAATGTTCTTGAAGGCGAATGCTTGTGAATTAGCCTTCTTGAAATCTCTTTAAATGCAAAAATCGTTGTTTCATTATTGTTGTTTGTGTATTTTGTTTACATATCGACGCCTCCATTCTATAACGTTCTAAGTGTACTTAAAACGTTTTTAATGTTCTTGCATTTTTAAATTCTATGTTCTCTAACTTAAATACTGTCAAAATTAAAATGCGCCGATCCGTTCCGAAGTTATAAATCTTCTTAGAATACACATATAGTCGTATAGCGCGTGAAAACTTTGAGAGCTCATAACTCAAAACACACTTTTTCTACTTAGAATGTTATAGAACGGAGGCGTCGATATATTCTTGTAGTGTTTGTTGTTGTATTTTTGTTTACTTGTTTACCATTTTTCTATGCTGGTGCTTGTTTTTATTTTCGTATTTTTTCATTTTCGTAACAATATGTATCGTTAGAAATAGTCGACAGAAGAAACACAGTTTGAATGATCCGCCGAAAACTTACTGAACTTGATTGTAATGTCCTGATGGAGCCACCTTATAGTCCAGATACTGTACCGGTTGTGCCTGCAACATTTTCTTAATGGTTAAGGATATAAGGCCCATAGAAGAGTTGCATAAAAATTACTTGGCCGAGTTTTTCTTCATTTAAACAAAGTGTGTGTTACAATAATGAAATTATGAAGGTAATCGAAGACCTAAAAATGGTTGCAGATGAATCAAATCAATCAATAATAAATGAAAACCCTTAGATTTTTTATTTTTTAATATGTTAATGTCATTAATGCCTTTTTACAGAGACATAAAATCGCTGTTACTAATAACATTTCATATTCATTTTCCGCTTAACAAAATTCATCTTCTTTTTGATTAGTTTTTGGTCTTATTTTTCTTGTGACTTAATTATGCTGTGGCAGCAATCAACCCGTAATCACAGTAGTTTTACTATGGAAAACTTTATTTCTCTTTCAAAAAAATGGTTTTTGTTTCTCTTTAAACCTTAAGAATGTCTTCCCTTCTGCTTGTTAAATTGCAGCTGCATGAGACTGAATAAAGCATGAGAAAGATGGCTGTGTTGCTTTAACTATTTTATAAATTATAAGTTTTTAATTGTTTCCTCTGCAGTTGTTAAATGTCAAAATAAACAATAAATTTTTTTCTGAACAACAACAACAAATAGTTTTCATAGTTTTTGTTGTTCGTTTCTTTTTTATTGTTTCGTAATAAACCATAACAGTTTACAGTCAGTGGTTGTCATTTATTTGCATTGCATTTCGAGTATAAAAATGTTTTCTGTGGGAATTTTAATAAATTAAGAGAGAAGTAGTGGTTAAAATTCCAACAAAAACAACAAAAACAGCAACAACAACAATACAATTGAGTAAGTGTATTGGAATCCATATTGCAATGAAATAAAAATAATTTTGTGAAAATAAAAACAAAAACAAGCAAAATAAAGTGAAAATAATTCTTTTTCAAAAAGTGTAATTAAATATTAAATTAAGCAAACACACACAAAATAATGAACAGCAATTGAAAATGTCAAAATATGCAATAAATGTGGTGTGTAAGCATTTGAGGTCATAAATATTTATCAAAAAAATGGCAAAAAAAAACACAGAAGAGGATATTTTTAATAGACATAAAGGATATAATGAAGGATATTTAAGGGCATTTAAAATTATTAACAGGCAGCAGTGTATAATAAAAAATTTGGCGAATTGCCAAAAAATTTACTGCCTACACTACGAGGCTGAACCTCAACTGTTCATTTTTTAATACGGTGAGAGAGTTTTAATCCTTCACTTCACTTGTTTCAAACAATTATCGCAGCTGTAACAAAAAGGATTGGACAACACAGTATATCACTCTTTAAAATAGTAGATACTCTTTTAAAGATCGGATTATTCTCTTCACATGCAAGGTGTCTTTACACAAGACTGACTGAATTTTTACTGCCTGCCTTGTCTTGCCTTTTATATCACAGGGTAAACTGTCTGATGAATGCTCTTGAAGGAGAGTGCCATCGCCTTCTGTTGGTGTATTTTGTTTACATTTGTTCTGGTAATGTTTGTTGTTACTTTTTGTTTACTTGTTTATCTTTTTTTTATACTGATGTTATTGTTATAATGGGTGATTTTTTAAGAGCTTTGGGAAAATTTAAAAAAAAACACATAAAATTCAGAGAAATGCATGAAATCTTTATTTGTTAATGTTGCTGTTAATGTTTGAAGATTATTTCATGCAAATGTTGACCGCGAATGCGCCTCAAATGGTCCATCCGCTTAGTCCAATTTTGGCATACTCTTTCCAACATCTCGGCCGGTATCTCACGAAAAAATGCTTCAATGTTGCCTTCCAATGCGTCAATGTTGTCTTCCAATGCGTCAATTGAAGCGGGCTTGTCTGTATAGGCATGGCCTTTAACATAGCCCCACAAAAAATAGCCTAAATGTGTTAAATAGCACGATTTAGGCGGCCAACTGACTGGTCGCCTCTCAATAAGTCCATTGTTACGCGTGCTGTGTTGCATGTGGCACCGTCTTGTTGAAACCACATGTCATGCCAGTCAAGCTCTTGCATTTTGGGCAAAAAAAGTTGGATATCATCTCACGATAGCGCTCACAGTTCACAGTTACGTTACGATTCGCAGCATCTTTGAAGAAGTATATGGCCGTAGTCTAGTAGGTAGTGTGTTGGCTTACTAGACGCAAAAGCCTGGGTTTGAGCCCCAGGCCAGGCATCAAAGACAAAATACAAAAAGTATTTTTTCGGCGACTTCCTCTCAGTAGATTTCTGGCAAAAACTCTGAGAGTAAATAAAAATTGCCATGAAAAGTTTCTCAATAAATAAAAATCTTTCGTTCGGAGTCGACTTTAAACTGTAGGTCCCACCACTCATGTATAAAATTAACACACACAACATAAGTGGTGTGAGAAACTAGGACGTTGTGCAATGGGTCAATTCGACCTCCGGGTACTGTACTTGTCTTAATTGACAAGTACACGTCCTCTAACCTAACCTAACCTAACATTTTCCAATGATGCCACCAGCCCATAAACCGCAACAAAATTGTGACTTTTTCTGGATGCATTGGTAGCCTTTGCAATGTTTCTGGCTGATCTGGTGCGAAATTTAGTCACAAAAGACCGAATAGCCGCTTCAGTGGGTCGATTAAACTGACCATAAAATGAAAGAAGCGCGCGATGAACTTTCTTAACAGAGAACGCATTTTGATAATAAAATTCAATCATTGGCAAGCGTTGTTCGTTTGTAAGACGATTCATGGTTAAATTAGAGACCAAACTGAAGATGTCTGACAGTGAAACAAAACACGAAACGTGCATGAGCTGTTTAACCCAGTGTTGGCAAAAAGATAATAGCTAAAAAAAATCACTTATCGTTATTTTTTTTACTTATTGATCATGTAAACAAGTCCATTGTTTTTGTAGCTTCTGTTGATCATTTTAATGTTATGCGATGTAACATCATTTCCATTGTCGCAACAATATGATTTATAGTGAACTTGGTGTTCTTTACTACAGTGAGAGTGGTGAGAGACAAAACGACCACTAAGTTATACGAGACCTCTTGATTTACTTAAATTAAAAAATCTCTGGTTCCAACGAGGGAAGAACAGAATACTACATATGCAATGATAACAAATCCAAATTCAGAAGGAAATGTCTGTAAGAGAATACATTAGCGCAGAAGGTGAAGTATCGACCTTATAAGAAATGCAGTAACATACTACTCGAAAAGTTTGTATACAAAAAGGTGCCTAAAGCAAGCGTAAAGCAATAGGGACAGCGGACAAGAACTACCAAGAGCTTACTAAGATTTATTCCCAGTTTGTATTTAAAAATTTATAAAAGCATTCCTTCTCCATGAGAAACACAATACGGAAATAACCACATGTATCGATACGTGACATACTACAAACATGACATAACTACTGAAGGGATCATTCGTGCCTGAGCCTTCTCAAGAGGTCAGATGTATAGTGTTAAATAGTAGGGTTGTGGAATTTGTGATTTGTGTGAGATGGATGGGGAAAATATTGGCCTATATATATAGCTTGTAGCGATTCTACCAGCATACTTGTACTTACTTAAACTGGCACCATACATATGGATACTCAGCGTATACGCAATATTTAATTCATACAATGATTAAATATCACTCATACGTAAAATATGTTCGAAACATTTTAATTTCACCAACAAAATTTTCTTTTTATCAATCATTTTCTAAAACCACTGCATATTTTTAGGGGCATTATAAATTATATTTTTTTCGATTTTGGTTTACTTTAATAGACAATTATTAACGGCAATTTTTAATTATTAAATATTTATACCATTACCTGTATGTATGTATGTATGTATGTATATGATATGGTGGTTCAATTACAAATTAAAATTCTTTTTTAAAAACACATATAAACGCTACATAACCGTTACTATATGACAGAAAGAAAGAAGCGTAAATAGGCGAAATGAAATAAAAAAACTGCACAGTTTTACACAATTTATAGTCGCATGTCAAATGAAATAAACCAAAACAATTTAATTGAAATTAATTAATTTTAACCAATTGCTGATAATTGTGAAAAACTACAATCATTTACAATATTATATGCATTTAAAGCAATTTATTATTATTGTGGACTATAAATGCTTACATACATATGCATTTATGCATATTAAAAAAATTATAATTTTTATAAATAACAGCCCTGGATAAAGGATAAAAAAAACAAATAAATTAAGTTTCTGTTTCAAAAAAGGGAAGAAAAGAAGAACAATTTTGAGAAGAACAAGGAGAGACGTGGTAAGGCTATCCAGTCAAAGAGAGTGTAGTGTGTTGGCTTATTCGACGTAAGGCCAAGATTCAAACCCCAGGTCAGATCATCTCCAAGAAAACAAAATATTTTTACATTTTTACCTTTTAAAAACGTTTCAAATATGAGCTCGTAGATTGCAAATAAAATAAAAATAAATTTTGTGTTTAGTTTTAATTAAAATTCTTTATTATTCGCACAATCCTGTGTGCCACTGTTCACAACTTGATTTTAAAAAAAGCAATTGCTTTGCATAAACAATAACAATTACTAGACAATTATTCGACAGATCTTTGTAACGGAGATCTTTAAACCACGATTACTCTCTTCAAACGCACCGCGTCTTCACACAAGACTGACGTAACTTCACGAATTCACCCGCCTGTATTGCCTTGCCTTTTATATAGCAGGGTAAACAGTCTGATGAATGTTCCTGAAGGCGAATGTTCGTGACTTCGCCTTCTCGAAATCTCTATAAATGTAAACATCGTTGTTTACATTCATTATTTTTGTTTGTGTATTTTTTGTTTACTTTTTTACCATTTTTTTACCTACCGTTCCCCCGGAAGTCTTGGATGTATATAACGATGGCTCCAAACTCGATGGAGGGGTGGGTAGCGGAGTCTACTCCGGGAAATTGGATTTGAACATTTCACTCCGGCTGCCGCACTATTGCAGCGTGTTCCAGGCGGAAGTAATGGCCATCTACCGGGCCGCACAATGGATCCTCCCATACGGTGTTCCATTCACCCGCATCTCGATTTTTTCGTATAGCCAGGCTGCCATAAAGTCGCTGTCGAACAGTGCGTATAATTCCAGGATCGTCAGGGAATGTCGCCGTTGCCTCAACCTTCTTTCTGGGCGTTTCAGTGTCATACTTGTGTGCGTCCCCGGACACTGGGACATTCCGTGAAACTACAGAGCCGACGAGCTAGCGAGAGCTGGCGCACTACTCCCGGAATCCTGTTCAATCGACTTAGGAATGCCTATTGCCTTGATCAAACTAGCCATCGCGCGGAAATTTTTCCGAGACGCCAACCTATCCTGGATCAACGAGGAGTCCTGCTCTACCGCTACACTCACCTGGCCCCGGATGGATAGAAAGAGTACCAACCAGTTACTTGGACTTGTTCGCGGCATCATCTCAATCACAGTGGCCATGCTTACAGGTCACTGTGTTATGGGTAGACACGCGCAGAGAATGCGGCTCCCATTTAATGACTTCTGCCGTGGGTGCAGATCCACTGAGGAGGACGAGACTGTTATCCACTTTCTTTGTCAATGCCCATCTCTTGCGAGGTGCAGATATAGGTTATTTGGCTCTCCGACCCTTGTCAGCTTGACGGAGTTATCGACCATTGATAGGATATAGCCTCGTTTATCCAACTTTCTGGATGGTTTTCCAGCGCGGGGTAGTCGTGCTTTGGATGTGCACCCCTCCTGGGTTCGGGGGAACTTGGTCAGTACAGGAACTGCGTTCATCTGTGGCTTCACAACGGGCCGCTATGCGTGCTGAGTGAGCTTTTGGTATGAAACTACCACACTAACCTAACCTACGTTACCATTTTTTTATGCTGGCGTTTGTTGTTGTATTTTTGTTTACTTGTTTACCATTTTTTTATGATTGTTTACTGCATTGTTAAGTTTTTGTAGCTTTTGTTTACAATTTTAATGTTAAGCGATGTAAAAGCAAAACCTCAGTATTTAGTTTTTTTTTCGTAACAATATGAAAAATCGTTTTTTCTCTTAGAGTAAATAATGACAAGAAAGGTTTCTCCACTGTATTGCAGGTCCTGGAACTTATGCATAGAATTAACACACACAACCTAAGTGATGTGAGAAGCTAGGTCGTAAATGTATGCATGTAATCTTCTTTACAATAATGTCGGTTACCCTTGTATAACTGCTGGCCACCAGTCAACAACGCTTGATAAGAATAATTTTGATTTGTTTATTCAATAAGTGAATAAATTACAAACAATATTAATAATGACGATAATCATAATGATAATGACAATAATAATAATAATGTTTATAATAATATTAATCATGATGATGATGATGACGTTCATAATTTGTGGTTCAACATAATCGTCACAGTGTGTGTGGCTTATTTGTTGCATAAATAATATTTTCATAACGTATTTGGTGGCACGTAGCAATGAATAAATAAAAAAAAATTGCTTCAATATTGCTGTTAAGGCTCGAGCCAATACCATTAGTGGCAGCAACATTAAAATTGTTAAAACATTTTCATGCATTTATGCAACATGAGCATGTTGCATGTTACAATAATCTTTCTTTTTTTTTCTTTTTTCATTTCATATTTTATTTTTATTTCATTATTAAAAAAGCAAAAACAATAACTTTTTTTTTGTAAAGAAAAAAAAACAAAAAAATTTAAATTGAAAGAGCTTGTCACAGCTGCATATAAATTGTGAGAATATAAGTTCATATAGAATCGAGAATATTTTTTTCATGTTTTTTAATGAATTTATTTTGTGTTAATTTTTTGAAAAAATTTTTTTGTTGCTTTTTTTTATTGCCTTTTATGATGCCATGCTTTGGCCAACAACAGTTGTTTGGTTGGCTATACGTGAACTGAAATTGATTTATTAACTTTACAATTGAACGTATATAAATTTATTAAAAAACAAAAAAATAAATAAAATTTTCACAGGCAACATGAAAGAAAGCGAACAAAAAAAAAGAGAAATTCGACTGCCTTTGATTATTTTTATTTTACGTTGGCATATACTCGTATACTGTGAAAGCTTTTAATTTTCAATTTTAATGTTACACTGGATGCGGTATGATGTTATGGTAACTGATTTAAGGAAAAAAAAAACTCAATGTGTAGCTATCAACAAACAAAAGTAATACAAAAAAAAATTGGATAAAAACCTCTTTAAAAATATTCTTAAAATATTAAATTGTATTCCATTTAAATTTTTTATGTAAATCGAGTAGGCACAGCTCCCTCTCTATAAGGTCAAAGTATTACTGCAACGTATTCCATGTCGCCGTAGTCAAATAGGTAGTGTGTTGGCTTATTAGACGTAAAGCCCGAGTTCGTATCCCAGGTCAGGCATCAAAACGAAATATGAAAATAAATATTTGTTCGACGACTTCCTCTCAGCAGATTTCTGGCAAAAACTCTGAGAGTAAATAAAACTGCCATGAAAAATTTTCTCAAAAATCTGTCGTTCGGAGTCAACGTTAATCTGTAGGTCCCGTCACTCACGTATAAAATTAACACACACTACATGAGTGGTGTGATAAGCTAGGTTGTAATCCTGACTGAAGGGTTGTAATGACCAATTATGTGTGTATGTGTGTATTCCATGTCGATAAAACAGGATACAAATAAATCTTGAAGGGCTATTATCACACTTTCTAAATGTCTGGTGGCTGGTAGACCACTAAGGTTGAACAGAACGAACTCCAAGACGATGTTTACATTTATAGAGATTTCGAGAAGGCGAAGTCATCAACATTCGCCTTCAAGGACATTCATCAGACTGTTTTCGTTGCCATATAAAAGGCAAGGCAAAGCAGGCGACTGAGTCAGTGAAGTTCAGTCAGTCTTGTGTGAAGACGCGGTGTGTTTGATGAGAGTAATCGTGGTTTGCAGAACTCTGTTACAAAGATCTGTCGAATAATTGTCTAGTAATTGTTATTGTTTATGCAAAGGGTATTATAAACAGAGGAATAACAAAAAAGAGCAATTGTTGTTGTTTACATCAAGTTGTGAACAGTGGCACACAGAATTGTACGACCAATAAAGAATTTAATTAAAACTAAACACAAATTTATTTTTATTTTATTTGCAATCTAAGAGCTGATATTTTTAAATGTTTTTAAAAGTTAAAAAATGTAAAAATATGCACCAGATACGAGGACTGTGTGATATTCCAGTTAACTGTAGAGTGAAAGAATTGGAGAGGCATTCATTAAAATTTCCGGTACTTCAAGTTATTTGAGGACCTTCAAGCTTGTACTTCACAATGCAGTTCTAACCGTTTAGACATATTCCGATATTGAAAGATAATCTGGATGCACTGATGAAAATTTTGCCCAAACACCAAAAGTGTATGCTAAGCTAGTTTGTTATTACCATTACTGGATATTGTATTGTATTACGGAAAGTTGCCGTCGTCTACTAGGTAATGTGTTGGAAAGAAAAATATGTCGTTCGGAGTCGTCTTTAAACTTTAGGTCCGCCACTCATGTATAAAAGCAATGAGGATAACTACCTGCCTAGTAATTGATCAGCAATCGGGTGTTTTTTTTTTTTTTTGAGGTGCATTAATGTCGCGCAGTCGTTTGATATGTGTTCTGGTACACATAAACCATGAAACGACCTATATTTTGCATAAGTGTTCCATGCGTCTGAAATTCTCGGTCATCAGACTATTTTGGTAAAGTCTGATGCATAACTAAAAACACTTTCTCTTGTAATCACAAAGTAAAGGTTTAAACTGTCTCAAACCCATTTGATTTCAGAAGAGACGTCACCTTTATCAAGCTTATCTTTCGTCATGTATCCCCTACAGGAGGAGTGGAAGCTCTTCTCTTCATTGCCATGAATTCCCACATGACTTGAGATCCAGCAGATTAAAACTCTATTTCCTCTGTCTGTTTGATCCAGGTTTTTCCCAAAGAAACATATTATTTTAGAGTCAACCTCATACGAACCGATTGCTAGAATGGCATCTTGACTATCAGATTGTATTGCTATGTCCTATCTTTTACTTCCTATCCACGTTGCATTAAGTACAGCTTTCACTGACGCAAATTTCTACTTATTGAGCTGCATAGTTTACATATATTGTACTCTAGAAATGAAATAGCTTCGCCCTTATCCCACTATCTCCCACTGAATTGTGTGTATACCTCCAAATTACTCAATTCACTCTCCTTACGTAGCAATTTCCAAAAAAGCATACAATTTATTTATTCTATGGCATAAAAAGTTGCTTTTCAAACCATTGTTTCCATATGATAATGTCACATATGATAGTGTTTACATGTAATTTAGATCAGTTTCATTGAAAAGCAAAAAAGTGTATTGTAATTGCAATAAAATTTCAATAGTGTTTCATTTCTCTAATAAAAAAAAGCTCAACTAAAGGCTCATGTGTTACAATATAACACAAATTTGTTTAAATTGTCTTTTAATTTTCGTTTTTAAATTGAACATTTCCATTAAAAAGTTCGGAATTATTAAACACTTCATTGCATATTCATAATCAATCATTATTATCACCACCTCTACCGAAAATTGGAATTAGCAGTACTCAGAATCATAACCAGAAAGGCAAAAACCCCATATTCTAATGGGTGATTTTTTAAGAGCTTTGGGAAAAATTAAAAAAAAACACATACAAATCAGAAAAATGCATGAAATCTTTATTTGAATCGATAGTACGGTCCATATAATTTAATGTTTGAAGATTATTTCATGCAAATGTTGACCGAGACTGCGCCTCAAATGGTCCATCCGCTTAGTCCAATTTTGGCACACTCTTTCCAACATTTCGGCCGGTATCTCACGAATAAATGCTTCAATGTTGTCTTTCAATGCGTCAATAGAAGCGGGCTTGTCTCTATAGACATGAGCTTTAACATAGCCCCACAAAAAATAGTCTAAAGTCGTTAAATCGCACGATCTAGGCGGCCAATTGACCGGTCCCGAACTTGATATAAAATGTTCACCGGACTCGCCTCTCAATAAGTCCATTGTTAAGCGTGCTGTGTGGCATGTGACACGGTCTTGTTGAAACCACATGTCATGCAATTCTAGCTCTTGCATTTTGCGCAATAAAAAAGTTGGATATCATCTCACGGTAGCGCTCACCATTCACAGTTACGTTACGATTCGCAGCATCTTTGAAGAAGTACGGTCCAATGATGCCACCAGCCCATAAACCGCACCAAACTGTGACTTTTTCCGGATGCATTGGTAGCTTTTGCAATGCTTCTGGCTGATCTTCTCTCCAAGATCGACTATTCTGCTCATTTACGTATCCATTGAGCCAAAAATGAGCTTCGTTGCTGAACACAATTTTTCGATAAAGAAGTGGATCTTCGGCCAACCTTCCAAGAGCACATTCACCAAAAATTCGGCGTTGCGGTAGGTCGTTCGGCTTCAATTCTTGCATTAGCTGTATTTTGAAAGGCTTCACACCTAAATTCTTCCACAAAATATTCCACATTGTTGAGCAACAGAGGCTCAATTGCTGCGAACGGCGACGAATCGATAATTGATGGTGGTCATCATTAACACTGGCCGGCCGATACAGCTGCGATATTTTCTTCAGTTCGCACTCTACGTAAGCGTGTTGGTGGTTTAATGTCCAACAATGTAAATTTTGTGCGAAATTTAGTCACAATAGCCCGAATAGCCGCCTCAGTGGGTCGATGAAACTGACCATAAAATGGAAGAAGCGGCGCGCGATGAACCTTCTTAACAGAGAACGCATTTTGATAATAAAATTCAATGATTTGCAAGCGTTGTTCGTTTGTAAGACGATTCATGGTTAGTTTATAGAACAAACTGAAGATGTTTGACATTTGGCATATGACAGTCCTGATTGCATTGTATACATTTATCCTCTTCATTCAAATTGATTTCCTTCTACGATGGTTTCTTACCCAAAAGACACCAATTTCTCTGCATTAAGCTTCATGGAGAAAAAGAAAAACCAAATCAATTCAATTACCCTTAAAAAGGTGGTTTTAGAAAATGATTGATAAAAAGAAAATTTTGTTGGTAAAAGTAAAATGTTTCGAACATATTTTATTACGTATGCGTGATATTTAATTATAGTATGAATTAAATATTGCGCATACGCAGTGTATACTATTCGTGCGTATAGTGCCAGTTTTACTAAGTACGTGATACTGCCATACGATAAAAGATGTTTCAAAAGAAACTATGTTTAGTGCGTTAAGTAAAAATAGTTAGCGAAACATAATTTGTTACTTATTTACGATTTCATTGGCGAATTGCACAACGCATCCAACCAAACACTGGAGTCGCCGCAGTCTGGTAGGTAGTGTGTTGGCTTATTAAATGTAAAGGCACTGTTCAAACCTTAGGTCGGACCTCTCAAACTATACGAAATATGAGACAAATATTTCTTTCGGCGACTTCCTTTCAGCAGATTTCTGGCAAAAACTCTCAGAGTACATAAAATTGCCATGAAAAGTTTCTAAAAAAGTTTGTCATTCGGAGATTACTTTAACAGTAGGTCCCGCCACTTTTATATACAATTGAGAAGGTTCGTTGTAATCCTGACTAAAGGATTGTAATGACCAATTATGTATGTTATGTATGAATTTTAATGGCAACAGTTGTTCAACAAAGAAGGTGTAGGTTACATTATGACAATGACGGATCATACACATTTTTGACGGCTCGGCAGTCATTGAGACAATTTGGTTGGAAAGTTTTTAATAAGTCCGATATTGTGCCTTGAGGTCATCCTATCAGTTAAATGATATGCATTAAAAGTAATTTTTTTTAAACCTCTGTAGAGTCGGTAAAAATACGTCAAAAAACTGAAAAAAAAAACTACTGAATATTTTCTCAAATTTCTTTTTTTATTTGAAAGTACAATCCTTCCGGTTAATAATGGAAAATCATTTTATTCAAATGACTGCCTCGGCTGGCCATGCAGTAGCCTACACCATCGGTCCAATTTTTAAGCACATTATCGATTGTGTGCAGCTGGATTTCACCACGAATATTATCCTTTAAAGCGTCAATTGTCTCTGGCTTGTCGACGTAACATTTATCTTTGACGGCATCCCACAAATAATAGTCCAACGGTGTCAAATCGCAGCTCCGAGGTGGCCAAACGACATCAGCTCTGCGGCTGATAATGCGATCTTCAAAAACAGGGCGCAAAACATCGAGTGTAGCTTCGGCTGTGTGGCATGTAGCGCCGTCCTGTTGAAACCAAATGTTGCCAATATCCTCCTCTTCAATTTTTGGGAACAAAAATTCGTTCAACATGGCTCGATAAAGATCGCCATTGACTGTAACGGCCACTCCTTGCTCATTTTCGAAGAAAAATTACCCAATTATGCCTCTGGACCAAAATCCACACCAAACAGTGACTCGTTTTGGGTGCGTCGGCTTTTCAATGTATGCGTGCGGGTTTTCTGTGCCCCAAATGCGACAATTTTGCTTATTTATATACCCGCCAAGATCAAAATGAGCTTCATCTGAAAAGATAATTTTTTTCTTTGCCAAAATCGGCATCTTCTGTAAGTAAGATTTTCAAAGTAATGTCTCAATATTTCCCAGTGTTGTTCAAGCGTATACACAACCATATTCGTTCAGCGGAAGGATAAAACTAATTATCTGTCAAATCAGATATGAGCTAAGTGTTACCATTCAAAATAAGCACTAGTTGAAAAAAAAACGTTAGATGGCGGACCCGATATAAAATGAACACACATATCATAAGTGGTGTGAGAAGTTAGATCGTATTCCTTTCTAAAGAATTGTAATAAATCGTTGAAGTTGCCGTTGACTTATTGGATGAGAAACATAACGAAATATGAGAAAAATATTTCTTTCGGTGGCTTTCTTTCATCAGTTTTCTGGCAAAAACTCTGGGCGTTAAATAAAATTGTCATGAAAATATTCTCAAGTCAGTCATTCTAAGCCGGCATTAGACTTTAGGTCCTGCTACTCATGGATAAAAGTGAGCACGTTCAACATAGGTGGTGTAAGATGCATGGTTTTAATCCTGATAAATGATTGTACAGGCCAATTAAGTAGGTCATTCACATAGCTGCCACATTAAAAGTGGCTCATTGTAGCTGAATGTTTCTAGCATTTGGATTCTAGCTATTTATTACTCCTTAAATTTACTTGCTAATGTTTTCAAAATTGTATAACGACTTCTAATGGCATTTTATTTATTTATTTGTCTGAGAATTACTTCAAATATTTTGTCTTTTAAATTTCTTAAATTTTGTTGCATATTTATGGGCATAATTTTTACAAGAATATTAAAAAGTCATAAATTTATTTAAATGAGTCAAGAGTATTATAAAGAAAGAATATGAATATGATTTTATTTTATAATACTTAAGCTATTTACTCTTATTAGTTTCTTTTTATGGCATTTTATTATTGAAAAACGTATGCCTTTTTGGAAAAAAGTAAATATTTTCTCTAGAAAAAGAAAAATCCTTACAAAATCAAAACACATACAGAGAAAAAGAATTTCAAATATGGCCTGTACTGGATGAAAACAATGTTACAAAGAGCAGAGATGAGAAAGAAATATGATTCTTTAACGAAAAAGATAATGAATTTAGAGACAGAGACAGAGAGAGTAAGATAACATAAATTCATAAAACAATAAACAATTGTCTACATTTAGGCACAATGTGTTGCTGTTGTTAGCATATAAATACAAAGCATATGTTAAGGAGTCAATTAAAACTATACACAATAATAATTTTAAATCTCTTATACTGTTCTCTCTCTCTCTCTCTCTCTCTCTCTCTATCTCTCTGTCTCTTTCTCTCTCTGTCTTCATATCTTTTTGTCTGTATTTGTTAAATATTTTAACATTCATTTAGTTTTTCTAGGGGTTTTTATTAAAATTTATTACTTTATGTTGTAGTTTTTTCTTGTTGTTGTCATGTTATTTGATTTTGTTTTTAGTTTTATTTTTTATTACTTTAAGTCAGTTATTTGTTAAACAAATTCTTTTTATTATTTGACTACAAAATCCTTTAAAAAGAGTACAAGAGTGTGTTGTTTTATTTTCTTTTTTTTGCAACAATTTTTCTATTTTTATTATATTTTTTCTTCTTTTTTTTCTACAAAAAGAAAACTTTATTATAGAATTTGTAAACAAGATTAACAAAAAAGTTGTTGCTATTGTTGTTATTTGTGACAGGAAAAAAGGATTTTTTTTTTAGTTTTTTTATTGGTCGCATGAGTGGTTACTAGTATGACCTTTGGATTTCAAATGTGATGGTATTTTATGATTATTACAGCATACGAGGCATCATAACTACACTGTGATGCATATAAACGTACTTTTTCCCTAAGGTTGGTTGTATTTTTGGAAATTTTTAATCACTCTCTAGCCCTACATATAACTCAAAATTAAAATGAACTGATTAGCTAGCTTATCTAAGGCTTTAAACACAGTAAAAGAAATCTAACACGTGTTAGTTCAGCATAAGCTCATTATTAAGAGGGTCCTCGGCTCCTTATTTACCTCTCATTCTAGAGTAAATGAAATGGCGATGAAAAATTTCTCGAAAATCTGTCGTTCAAAGACGACTTTAAACTGTAAGTTCCGCCATTCATGAATGAAAATTAACACATGCAACGTGGATGTTGCGAGAAGCTAGGTCGCAATCCTGACTGGAGGATTGTAATTACCAATTAAGTCAGTAAAACAAATGTGATTATCTTTTTGCAAAGGGGCTTCTTCTGATACATAACAAAGATCGGCAAAACCAGAGGTTGTCTACAAGTTTGAGTGCTTTCACGAGACAGGAATTGAATGCCAAGGTCCTGATGGCAGGAAGAAAATTTAACGGAATTCCATGTGCCATCAATCAATGGCGATTTCGTCCCAACAGTCTTCTTTACACAAATTCTGAGAGTAAAAATAGTTTGCCATGAAAAGATCTTCAAAAATCGTTCGTTCATGGATAAAAATTAACACACACAACATAAGTGGTGTGAGAAGCTAGAATGTAATCCTGAATGACCAATTAAGTCAGTAAAAGAAATTTTAGAGTCTTTTTGCAGGGTGCTTCTTCTTATTTACAACAAGAGGCGACACAACCAGAGGCTGCCCACAAGTTGCAGTTCTTTCACCACTAATGTGTTACTTGATTGCACATGAACTTTTGAAAAAATTATACGAGGCAAGGATTGAGTGCCAAGCTATGCAGATAACATAGTCCTGATGGCAAGACGGAAATTCAACGGGACTCCATGTGCTATCAATCAATAGCGAATGTAAACAGTCTTCTTTAAAAAATTTTGAGAGTAAAAAAATTTGCCATGACAAGTTTCCGAAATCTGTCGTTAAACTGCCCGCCACACATGGATAAAAATTTACACTCACTATACATACATAATTGGTCATTACAACTCTTCAGCCAGGATTACGAACTAACTTCTCACATCACTTATATTGTGTGCGTTAATTTTTATACATGAGTGGCGGGACTTATAGTTATAGTCGACTCGAATGACAGATTTTTGAGAAAGTTTTCATGGCAATTTTATTTACTCTCAGAGTTTTTGCCAGAAATCTGCTGAAGGGAAGTCGCCGAAGAAATATTTGTTACACATTTCGTGTAGTTTTAGTTATCCGACGTGGGGTTTGAACCGTGCCCTAACGTCTAATAAACCCACACACTACCTACGGCGACTCCCTTGTTTGGTTGAATGCATTGTGTAATAAGCCAATGAAATCATAAATAAGTAACAAATTATGTTTCGTTAACTATTTTTACTTGATCCACTAAACATAGTTTCTTTTGAAGCATCTTCTATCGTATGGCAGTATCACGTACTTAGTAAAACTGACACTCTACGCACGAATAGTATACACTGCGTATGCGCAATATTTAATTCATACAATAATTAAATATCACTCATACGTAAAATATGTTCGAAACATTTTAATTTCACCAACAAAATTTTCTTTTTATCAATCATTCATAAAATCACTGCATACTTTTAGGTGGCGGGACCTATTGTTTAAAGTCGACTCCCACCGACAGATTTTTAAGAAACTTTCCATGGCAATTTTATTTATTCTGAAAAAATTTGAACCAGCAATCTGCTTAGAGAAAGTCGCCGAAGAAATATTTTTTCATATTTCGTTTTGATGTCTAACCTTGGGTTTGAATCGTGGCCTCACATCTAATAAGCCAACACATTACCTACTAGACGTGGGCGACTTTAACTATACTGACACTTATTATGCTGACTTAAATATCACCCATGGGGTGATCCTTTAGGCTGGCAGAACAAATTTGAAAACAATACAAACAGAGTTTGGACAATAAACTGTGACTGGTATATGTGAAACTGTCTTATAGCAGCAATGAAAGTTCAGTTGGACTTAAGTTCATTACTTATGGCAACGAGAGTATATGGCTAGACGCATTGATCCCCTTATGTGTGGAATCTAACATCATTTAAAAGTTAGTCACCACTAGTCCGTTTGAAACGTATAAGAAATGTCAAAATTTCCAGGATCCTGGAGCAAAAATCAAACTAAATTTGATGTCTGGCATGAGTTATGTTTTTTCTAAAAACCGCTGTGGTTTGTGTCTTATTCTCATACTGCTGTGAGCTAAGAAAACCCACAAGAAAAAGTCTTATGGAAAGAAATCGTATGATTTTGGTAGCCAGTAAGCGCTACTTCCATTTGAGAAGACCATGCCATCATGGTCGTACAAAACATATAAATTAGAGTGACTCAAGTTGTATGGAAGCGAAATTCGCGCAAGGTGTAACCCCCTCCCCCACAAAATGAACCTTGGACTTTTTTAAGATGGCATTTAAAATATTTCGGCTCCAGCTTTGACCTCTCGTGAGCTGGAGCATTTTGAAAAAGGGTCTATTTTTGTATGTTTTTCAATTGGAGAATCTATTTCCCTACCAACGTATACAATATGGGTATGATAAGAATGGTTTTTTTAAGACGGGTCCAACTGTATAAAAATTTTGTTTAAGGGTGATCATTCATGACCCTTTTTTAAGGATTTTCTGTAAAAAATAAAGGTTTTTGAAATATTTTAAATGTCATCGTAAAAAAGTCTTAAGTTCAGTTTTAGGAGGGTACATGGAGCACTTTTTTTGGTGAGTCGTCCTAATATACATGAGCTTTCTACTGAAATTCTATGTCGTTGGCATCCAGATCTGTAATTCAGGCCAAAAGAAGTTGATAGCCCTTATCCTACAGTGCTTGCTGTTGACTGTGATGACCTGACCAACACCTGTTCAAAGGAATAAGGACAGATGGCGTTGTCTGCTCTGAATGCTCACCAAACAATGACTGATCACTCAGAGTTGCAAATCAGAATTTGTCAGCAATATAGATAGGCTGGTGGAAGTGGCAATTAGGCCACACACAGGACCCATTTTGATACCACAGTTTCACATTTTCCCCTAGTCCTTTTTCCCCTAGTCCACTCGCGGAGCTTCCGATGAAGCAACTAAGACTGCTAATATCAATGCATGACAATTAATCCGGATCCATCATTTAGTAGGCAACCAGGTTTCTCTTTCTCCTTCGACCAAGTGGCTAGAATGTACACAGTAGGTGAAAAACAGTCTCATGTACCTCGTCGTCTCCACAGCTTCTGCACAAAGCATTTGTATGGTATGCTGGATCAATGTGCCTCTCTTGCGTTCCTTTAATGCAATGCCACGTAATAACCCCAACAACATTGCTAAGCATGCTTCTCTTGAGTTTAAGCAGACCTACCAAGAGCCTTCTATCCAGCCTTAGCCAGATTTACTGAGTCGTTCTGCCCGCATTCGAAGCTGCCCATCTACTGTTCGCAAGGTCCTCCTGACTTGCGAGATTATGGAAAGGTTACATTTTTAGCAAATTGTCAAAAACATTCCTAACTTCCTGGAAGCATAAAAAATCCATTCATCGTAATAAAAATACAGGGAATTTGAAGTCGTATAAGCCCTCACTTCCCCAAATATCTTGTGTAACCTTAAGTTTTATTCACATTTTTTGGATTAAAAAAAAGAGAAATAAACTACAATAACAACAAGAGCAACAACAACATTATACTATTGACTATTGTTATTTAATGTAAGACAAACAACAATTGTTGTTGCAGCAGTGTTGCTGGTTGTTGCCATTGTCATTGTGTGGCAGCAACATAACATATTCCACATTCCTCCTTAACAATATATGGGGATAACAAGAAGAGAGAGACAAAAACTTTTCTAACAACAAGCAACTCCCACACATACACACATATAAAGAAACACTACAAAGAAGACAATAACAACAACAACCATAAAAACAAAAACAAAAACATGAAAGAAAAACAACTGAAAAACGAAAAAAAAACCACAACTCAAGTGGCCATTTGAAAAATACAAACATAAACTTACACATAAGCATACATGCATACACATACATGCTTATATGCATAAAAGTGAAGTGTATGGGTAAATAGATGACTTTATAACACGCAACTTTCTTGTGTTTTCTCTCTCTCTCTCTTTATTTCCTCCTCTAAAAGTAGCATTGTTTATGCATTTTAAAGTGAAAGTGTGCTGGTGTATGAGTAATAAAATAAAAATTTATCATACGCCTTATGTGTAGCAAAGCGTATGTGTAAGTGCTTTAAACAAACTTAAATACTTACAGCAGTGCAGTAGCACTAGCAACAGCAGCAACTTCAGTCATCAGTTTAGAGTTTTGCAAGGGAAAGTTAACGAAAAACTTGTTAAAGAAACTTTCGTTTCTTTTTGATTTATTTTTAACATGAAAGCAACAACAAAACACTTCTCTCTCTCACTCTCTATCTCTCTCTATCTCTCTCTCTCTCTATCTCTCTCTCTCTCTCTCTATCTCTTTCAACTACTAGTAACTTTGTCTAGTTTAGTTACTGATTGTTTAAAAATCCATAGAAAGTACACCCGAATTACTTGTATATTCTTCAACTCATAACAATAGCCTGGGCTTTGTTATTGTTTCAAGTCAAAGTGTTATTGTTGTTGTTATTGTTGTTGTAGATATTGTTATTGTTTTACTGCCACTAAAATTTCTAAAAAAAAATTTGTTGTTGAAAAGTTGTTTGTAGTTTCTTGTACTGTACTGTAGTGGTAATTAAATTTTGAAAATAAATTTTTTTAAATGAAATATGAAAAGTTTGGCAATGGCTTACTGACTGACAGAAGCAGGATACATTGTTTCGAAGGTGAAAGCAAGTTTCATCATTCATCAAAAAGTATTCAAAAGTATGGTTTTGTCAACTGATTTTACTAAATCTTTCTCTCTCGCTGGCTGTAAATACTGTACGTGGTGTAAAAGCTACTCAACTATAAACTGTATTTTTATCTGATGCCTGCATCACAAGTTTATCATTTAAATGCCACATCATTTTAGTATATTATGTGGCAATGAATATTGTTAACAATCAATACTGCTTTTAAATATTTTTGCAGTCCAAGAGAGAAGATTTAAATTGAAGTCCATACTTGTTCGGTGTGGCGTATGGATTAGATAAAGTCCCATTGGAATTTGCTTCACACTGGTGTGGATTTGAAGATATTTAGTAGCATTCTATTCATTCTTAACATCTACAGTTTATACTCTTGCGGCACTTAATCTTATAAAATTCTCAGCTACTGGTTGGTCAACACATAGGCTTACATCTAGGTATTCTAAGTGATGACTGGACATGCAGCCAAAGTATACGGACAATACTCAAAGCATTCCCCAAAGCATTCTGGGCACAAAATGCAGAGCTATCTTCGTTAAGCAATTACTAAGGCCCTTTCTTTAGCATGAACAGGGAATGACTGACATGCCAAAAGTCATTTGTTTTTATTTTTTAATCTTGAGAACAGACATTAAATTTGCATACATACACAAGAAGTCGCCGTGGTCTAGTATGTAGTGTGTTGGCTTATTAGACGAAGAGCCAGGGTTCGAGCCCCATACCAGACATCAAAATAAAATACAAAAAGTATTTCTTCGGCGACTTCCTCTCAGCAGATTTCTGGCAAAAACTCTGAGAGTAAATAAAATTGCCATGAAAAGTTTCTCAAAAATCTGTCGTTCGGAGTCGACTTTACACTGTAGGTCCCGCCACTTATGTATAAAATTAACACACACAACATAAGTGGTTTGAGAAACTACGTCGTAATCCTGACTGAAGGATTTTAATGACCAATTACGTATGCACATACATAATTAGTCGTTACAACCCTTTAATAAGGATTACGCCCTAGCCACTTATGTTGTGTGTATTAATTTTACACATGAGTGGGCGACCTACGGGACTTACAGTCTAAAATCGACTCCGAACAACTGATTTTTGAGAAACTTTTCATGGCAAGTTTATTTACTATCAGAGTTTTTGCCAGAAATCTGCTGAGAGGAAGTCCCCAAAGAAATATTTTTTCGTATTTCGTTTAGTTGGAGATGCTTGATCTGGGGTTTGGACCGAGGCTTCACGTCTAATTAGCCAACACACTACAGACTAGACCACAGCGACTTCAATCCTTACATTAATTTAACCTCCTCCAGCTCACTAGTAGGAAATGTAGAAAGACGCATGCTTTTCGCATCAATCAACCAGGGAGTGATAATTTTGTCACCACCATCTGTCACAAAGGTTTTAATGGCAAAATTCATTATAGCCACCACCTGTGCCTCTCAACAGCAGCAGTTGTTTAACAATTGTGTTTACGATATCATCTGTACAGGAGAATATTACAAGATTCGTTGGAGTGTTCGTACGAAGCCATATTATCACGCCTAATATTCGTAGGATTAGTGTGCCCTTTGTTACAAAATCAGTTGATAGGATCAACCTTAAGCCTTACGGTGACTTAAATTCACTTTTTTCTACGTAGAAAATACGTAGTTTAAAGTGCTCGAAATTCCAAAATACCCAAGGTCATTGGGAGATCCCTTGTGTATGGGCAGATGTTCCTTACTACCACATTGGAAGTTGCTATCGATAACAGTAATTGTCGTTTCAAGTTTGATAAACGGTTCAGACAACATAGTCTCCAGAACTGCAGTTCTTTCCATTGGGTAGTAAAAACGATAGCAAAGAGATGAAGTATTATAGTCCAATTGTGAACAGGAAATTATTGTTACGAAAATGGAAATGGTGTTACATCGTTTAACATTAAAATGATAAACAAAAGTTACAAAAACAAAAACAATGTACTTGTTTACATGATCAACAAGTAAACAAAACATAGCAAAAACATCAGTATAAAAAAAGGGATAAACACGTAAACCAAAAGCAACAACAAACATTACCAGAATAAATGTACACAAAATACACAAACAACAATGAAACAACGATGTTTATACACATTTATGGAGATCCCGAGAAGGCGAAGATCATTCACCAGACTGTTTATGTCACCATATAAAACGCCAGACAAAGCAGGCAACGGAGTCAGTCAAAATTCAGTCAGTCTTGTGTAAAGACACGTTGCGTGTGAAGAGATTAATCGTGGTTTGAAGATCTATGTTATAAAGATCTGACGAATAATTGTTAGTGTTTACCGAGAAGAGTGTAAAGAAGAAGAGCAAATAAAGCAAATTGTTGTTTACATCAAGTTGTGAACAGTGGCACACATAATTGTACGAATAACAAAGAATTTTAATTAAAACTGAACATAAAATTTCAAGCATTCTTAAGAGGTAAAAAGGTAACACAATTCATACATACATACATAATTGGTCTTTACAACCCTTCAGTCAGGATTACGACCTAGTTTCTCACACCACTTATGTTGTGTGTGTTAATTTTATACATGAGTGGCGGGACCTACAGTTTAAAGTCGACTCCGAACTACAGATTTTTGAGAAACTTTTCATCACAATTTTATTTACTCTCAGAGTTTTTGCCAGAAATCTGCTGAGAGGAAGTCGCCGAAGAAATACTTTTTGTATTTTATTTTGATGTCTCGCCTGGGGCTCGAACCCTGGCTTTTCGTTTAATAAGCCAACACACTACCTACTAGACCACGACGACTTCAAGGGAATATAAGGCTCTAAGAATTTAAAACACAGATTATCCTTGCTCTAAATCGTATGTCTGGAATTATCATCACAATCCATACGGACAGTGTTTTTCTTGGCCTAATGGGGCAAAGATGAAATATTTAGGAAATTTGCTTACCTTTTGCCTTTATTCCTCCCCCTTAACTACTCTATTCTGTGGGCTTCTGCATGATACCTAGGTCTGCACTCTCTTTATCTAAAACGAATAACATGATGGCTGATGGCCGTAACTAATGGCTTCATAACCATTACAAAGGGATTGTAGAAGTAAATACTGCCTCAAGCTATATGTTACATCAGCGTCAGGATCTTTACAAAGGGTGTGGAATAATAACGAATTCCAGTTCAACTGGTATTGCCTAGTTTCTTACAATTCCCAGAATTAAATTGTTTTCACAAAATTTTTCAATTTCATTTTGATTTCGTTCGACTGCATATGCCCTAAAAATTTAATTTTCTTTGTTTCCAAAGAATTTTTCAATATTTTTTCAAATTATTCTAGTATCTCATGTCCATCAAGAGTGTTTCTTTTTTTTTTTTTGTTTCCCTTAACTATTTACTTTATAATGTCAGGAATATTCTCATTCGATATAACAATTAACAAAAAAATCAACATGAGAAGTGCCAATATCAGCAAAAGTTTTCTATTATTTCTTTATACCTCTCTCCTCCCTCTCATGGCCAGTTAAATGAAATATTTTTTCCATTTTCCAGTAGCCAGTGGATAATAAAAAAAGGAGAATTCCAATTCTTTATGGACATTTGAAAATCTTTATTAAATTGTATGCCAAAAACTAGAAAAGAAACGAATCAATAAAACTAGAAGAGAGAGGGGGTGAGAGAAAGGGGGATGTTTATAGAAAATATAAAAGAAAAGACAGAAAATCTAAACAAAAGATGGAAAGAAAATTTAAATTTTTAATTGCCAAGTCAATTGCATGTTTATTAAGAGCTAAACTCTCTGCATGGCTTCCTCTCCCTCTCTCTATCCTTCTCACTCTCTCTCTGTAGACACATCTTTGGGTTTGTGCTAAGCAGTAGTTTGTTTTCCCTTTCTCCTTCTCTCTCTTTACAGACATGCTGTTAAATCCTGTTGTTTCCTGTTGTTTTTGCTGGCCAACCGGGGTTTTACTGGGATGTGCTTGTTTTTTTTTTCTTTAAAAGTATTCAAATGTCAGCATTTTTATTTCAATTTGTTTTGCTGCTGTTTCTTCTTATTTAACTGTCCTTCCTTATGTCCATCTGTCTGTTGAATTCTTATGTTCCCATTTTATTTCACTTCTCTTCCTTTTTCTCCATTTTTTTTTTGTGGAGACCAATAAAGTGGCCAAAATTCATACAATTTTCAGTACATGAATCCAGTGCCGGTCATTGTTATACATTGTCTACTGACTGATTTCGTTTCTTTCCTTTTGTTACCAAAATTTTCTTTAGTTGTTGTTGTTATTATTGTTTGTTAAATATCTTTTCTTATTTTTCTTCCTTTTTTTGTATTTTATTTGGTCCAATACAAACGTGTCAAGCAATTGTATCGACCAGAAGGGAGACAACAAATAAATATATGGAGAAATCCATGAGAATATCCTACAGTTGGTATCTAAAGATTGGCAAACAATATAGGCAGGTATTGTATTGTTACGAACATGAAAAAACTAAAAAAATCAAGATTTTTTGCCTTCAAGCACATTCATCAGACAGTTTACTCTGCCATATAAAGACAAGCCAAAGCAGGCGAGTGAGTTTGTAAAAGTTCAGTCAGTCTTGTGTGAAGACGCGGTGGGTTTGAAGAGAGTAATTGTGGTTTGAAGATCTCCGTTACAAAGATCAGTCAAACGATTGTCTAGTAATTGTTATTGTTTATGCAAAGGGTGTAAACAGAGGATTAACAAACAAGCAATTGTTGTTGTATACATCAAGTTGTGAACAGACAGAATTGTTCGAATAATAAATAATTTTAATTAAAACTGAACACAAATTTATTTTCATTTTATTTGCAATATACGAGCTCATATTTTAAACGCTTTTAAAAGGTATAAATCTAACGAAAGGACTTTATAAAGGTTTCGAAGCACAGTAAAATTTTTGGAAACATTGCTCTTGCTCTTGAGATTAGGTTATAATTACAATGATAAAGTGACAGCTTAGTCTTCCTGCTGTATGCTTATCGGAGAATAGATTAATGTGAAGATGCAGAGACATTAGCAGTGGAGATCAAATTGCTGTGTGGTTTGAAACCTATGGTAGTCTATTGCTTAGCTCTCTATAAACTTAACGTGAGATTGATAGCAGCTTTTCTCTACGGTGAGTTAAATTGAGTGATTATCTTAGCCAGACTCTTGCAGGGATGGGTAGAGATGAGTAGCAATTGAGGACAGTTGGCAGAGAAATCGTCGTAGTCTAGTAAGTAGTGTGTTGGCTTATTAGACGTGACCTGCTAAGTGAGCCCCGAAGGAAACTGATCCACTACTACACTACGCACTTTTAACAACAAAAAAAAAAAAAATAAGAACCGGAAGTTGTTGTCTACAAATCATCCCAGCTAAAAAGACAACGAATAATTTCATGGTTCATGCCGTAGTAGTCTAGTAGACAGTATGTTGGCTTATTAGACGTGAGGTCACGGTTCAAACCCCAGGTCAGACATCCTAAAATACGAAATATGAAAAAAATATTTTTGCGGCTACTTCCTCTCACTAGATTTCTGACAATATCTCTGAGAGAATACCAAAAAGTTTCTCAAAAATCTATCGTTCGGAGTCGAATTTAAATTGTACGACCCTCCACTTATGCGTAAAATTAACACACAAAACATAATTGGTGTGAGAAGGTACTTTGTAATCCTGACTGAGAAAGAAGGAATTCTCCAGCGCAAGCAAAAGTTCGTGAGTGTAAGGAGGCCAATATTTATAGTTATAGAGGAGCAACTCGCAAGTTTTGCTTGAAAGTGAGGAGATAAACAAAGGCTGTCGGTGTTGATTGACTTTCTTGCGAAGACGAAAACGGAAATCTAGTAAAATTACTAGTTCTTCTGAATTCGCCCTTGCAAATATCTTCTTTCGAATATTCCACGAACACGATTCTTTTCGCCGTTCAAGACTTTATTGGAAGCCAATAACCATTTTCATCTGAAGTTTTTTTATGATGCTGTGGTTTGGCATATGCATCCATATCTTCTCTCTCGGTATGCTTACGTTTTCTGGGATGAACACACTACAACCCCATGATTGCCAAAAAAGCGTTCTTAAACATATCGACCTACGTTTTTCGATATCTAGTTTTAAAAGAACTAAGGAACTGAACTTGTATACAAATCCATTCGATCACTAAGAAAATTGACTGGTAGTGTAGTAAAGAAACATGGAAGGGTATGAGACCCCAGTAATTATAGTACGAGTGGATCATCTGGATATTATGTACCTATGCATACAAGACTAAATTTTTTGGAATATGAATGCAATTTGGGAAACAAAAGTGACTGACACATTTCACATCTGCTGAACTTGATATTTAGGGCTTAAGTAAGTTTATACGAGAACCATAAAAACTTTCAAGTTTTGTAAAACGTCATGTTGTGCTTCAATTTCATTTCATTCTACACACAGTTACTAAAGTATACATACGGTTAAACAATTTCTGAAATTTCTGAGCCCTGCACAGGCCCACAAAAGTATACATCCGATTTACAAATTGCACAAATTTCTGAACCAATACAAAAGCCCGTCTTAAAATCGAAGAAAGATGTCAGACATTTATAAATATTTTCAACGAAAACGGATTGGTTAAAAAATTTCTGAAATTTGTTAACCGTATGTATACTTTTGTGGCTGAGTGTAGCTATAATTCAGGTTCGGTGCTTTCTTCAACGATTAGCTTAGCATTGACTGGACCAAATAATAGATCACAACGAATAATAAACGTGTGTACATGCAAGAAATAATTGTACAGCCTCAATCTGTCGATATATTAAGTTCGTTCAGTTCTTTCAGAAACTAGCCTTGCTAGCAAAGGAATTCATTTCCTAACGTAAACCTTTTCTTTCTTTTATGTTCTCACTCTCTCCATTTTTTCGAGACAGTTTTTAACTCTTTTTCCTTCCCTTTTGGACAATATAAAAGGCAACATAACATAACAAATAAAACAGTCTGTTACTGTGTGCTATAAAAGTAATGGCATACCAAAATAATAGAGAAAAAGAAACATGAAAGTAAAGTAAGAACCCGCTGTAGTTGTTATAATAAAAAATATGTTTTGTCATCTTATTTTTGCTCTCCTTGCAGAAGTTTGAAATACTCTTCGCTTGTATGGGGAATATTTGAAGGAATTTCTTTTGATTGACATCTCGAACCATAGGAAAAATGGCTGATAAATTACAAGAAGGAAAATAAATAAGGAGGAAGTAAAATAGTAACCCAAATCTTGTTTATTTTCTACAGCTTCTTTGACTTAACAAATCTTTAATACAGCCTATGGAGCTAAGGCCACTAAGGCTTTAAATGGTGGCCATATATTCTGCCAAATCGATGTGAAAACAAGCCTTAGCAGAAATAGGTTTCTAAACAACAATTAAGGATATGCCGTCAACAAGCAATCGTTTAACGAAATGGCTGTGATTCAAGTGAATTCAATGGAAACTTATGATGCCACACAAGAAAAGAACAAAACAGAGGCGATTCAGACAAACATGAAAACCACGTGCTACACCCACTGACAAGTAAGAAAACATGGCAACAAAATAACTGTGAGTGTAAAACAAACAGGGGGAAAAAACAACAGGATAATAAAGAACCAGTCAATATAGTTCCTGCAACAAAAAAAAGAGGCCAGAAACCGCCTACTAAAACTAGCCTGAATAAACAAATTTTACACACACACTCAGCTAAGGATGCCATGTCGAAAGAAAAAAATTCTAAAAAAAATTCAACAAAATATTCTGCATTCAGTAACGAACGTTTCACTCTTGCTGACCTCAGACTTAAAGACCACCACCACCAGCAGTGGTTATGCGTTTTTTCCTGGTATAGGCCGCCCACACACAGACTGTCTATCCATTTCTAGGGATTTATTGGAGTGTAAGGCCATGTGTATGTATACCAAAAAAAAGGACCCCCTTATGTTGAGTTTTTAAAATCAACATAAAAAATGGCTTTAAAAACGAAATTGTTCAGTGGAAATAAACAAACGCCTGTACGCCACCATTAAAACGTTAATAAATAGAAACAAGAGGAGAAATTGTGTCTAAAAATTGGAAAACATTTAGGAAGCCTATATATGTACATAGGAAAAATAGTTTGTAAGTTATAGGCCTACCTATCACACACATGTTGAAATAGCCATGTTAACACACATGTCCACAAAGCATATCCAGTTTAAATTAAAATCAAAGCCTCCTTAAAATTGAGACCAAATAAATCAAGAGAAATACAAAAATAAACTTTCAATCCATCTTTGTGATCAAATAGTGCTGCATGCAATCGGACTGCAGGCTGGTAGGTAGGCTTAAAGGCACCTCTTAAAAGGCCATATTGTTACGAAAATGGAAATGGTATTTTGTTTTTACATCATTTAACATTAAAATTATAAACAAAAGCTATAAAAACAAAAACAATGAACTTGTTTACATGATAAACAAGTAAACAAAAATGCAACAACAAAAATTACAAGAATAAATGTAAACAAAACACATAAACAACAATGAAACAACGATGTTAACATTTATAGAGACCTCGAGAAGGCGAAGCCACGAACATTCGACTTTAAGAATATTCAGCAGACTGTTTACGTTGCCATAGACAAGGCAAGGAGGAAGTAAAAGTTCAGTCAGTCTTGTGTGAAGACGCGATGAGTTTGAGGAAAATAATTGTGGTTTGAAGATCTCCGTTATAAAGAACTGTCGAACAATTGTCTAGTAATTGTTTTTCTTCATACAAATGGTGTAAACAAAAGGAATAACAAACAAAGAAATTGTTGTTGTTACATCAAGTTGTGAACAGTGGCAGACATAATTGTGCGAACAATAATTAATTAATTAAAACTCAACATAAAAAGTGTTGATGAAGCCAATCGACTGCTCACTGAAGCTTATAGAGACACATTCCTTAGATATCAAGAGGTGGGAATTGCTTTATGCATTTCAGAAGTGATGAATTTGGCCAGGTTAACCGATATAATTTTATGCAAGTGAATTGGCAGCACATCTCTATGAAGATTCTTTCAAACTCAAAAACAAAAATCAAGGAGTGATCTTCTCTGCAGTTTTCTGGCAAAAAAAAACTCTGAGAGAAAATAAAATTGCCATTAAAAGTTTCTCAAAATATCTGTCGCTCGGAGTCCCACCACTGTAGGTCCCACCACTCATATATAAAATTAGCGCACACAACATAAGTTGTGCGAGAAACTAGGTCGTAATCCTGACTGATGGGTTGGCGAAATATTTATTTACTGGGCCCAAATACTGCAGGTTGCTGCAGAAGATTAAGAAACTTACAGAAAAGCTAAGCAGATTGAGAGCAAATGTTGGAGGATCATCATAGAATACCAGAAGGTTGATAATGGCCACTACGAAGTCGATATATGGGATGATATATCGGATGGGATGATATATCGGAGGCAAGGGTAAGGTACTGAAAGTCATATAGCGGGAAACTGCACTCATACCACACAATTGCAGGCACCGCTTTCGCCTCGATTAGCGAAGAGATAGTCACCGATGTATTGGCGCATGTTAATGCATGCATCGAATGTATGGAGAGAGAATTTCCATATCAAAGTAGCAAACCTAAGTTCCTAAACAATAAACGAAGTCGCTCAGAGATGAGCGGACGATGATCGGCGAAATTTATTCCCAACATAGGCAGATTACCTTCAGACTCTGATGATTTCCAGACTAATCTGCACTTTGATTACGGTCCTTTATGTTAGTATTTATAATGCCTATTTAAGTAAGGCACCTTCATTTGTCATTAAGAAATAAACGCTGAACATACGTACATTAATTGGTCTTTACAACCCTTTTAGTTCGGATTACAAACCAGCTTCCCGCACCACTTATGCTGTCGGCATTGAACAACAGATTTTTGAGAAAATTTTCATGGCAATTTATATTTATTCTCAGAGTTTTTAACAGAAATTTAATGAGAAGAAGTCGCGACAGAAATATTTTTTCATATTTCGATTTGATCGAGATGTCTTACCAGGGGTATGAACCGTGGCCTCACGTCTAATAAGCCAACACAATGCCTGCTAGACTACGGCGACTTCATACATTCTTCAATTGTACCAGATGGCATTCGTATAGGAATACGCTAATGAAAAAAATTGGAGGCTTTACTCTCGGTAACATCTTATAAGAATTCTGGAATGCGAAATCAGATGGGGTTCTCAGAGTTGATATTTCGGGTGTGTACTGAGCAAAAGGAAAATAAATCTTGATGCAACAGAGTAAAGCATAAGAAGATGAGCGAATTGCATGCATCTGACTTCAAAAGTAACGTACGTAGAGAATGGTGAGTAAGTAGAGAATAGTTTTTCGTAGGATGTTGTATTGATCTTTCTCGTTGCAACTCTCGACTCCCCGTATAAGGAAGAGGGATTACTTCAGTGGACACACAGTACTATAGTTTTGATGCTTACTGTTTGTGCGAAGATATTTTACACTCTATCTCCCAGGTCAGCAAAACCGTCATAGTTATGAGAGAACTGTAGAGAGCATAGTGGTTAGAATGAATATCTCCACTCACTTCTCGCAAGATTTCTTCCAAGAAGGTGTCTTTTAGTATATGTAGACTGTAGCTATAATGCCACAACCTGACACATTCTTTTATTCATTAGGTTGGGTTCTGATCTTTCCCTCTTCAATGCCTTTCCTTTGGTACATTTGCGAAGTGCACTTTAGAACTTCTTTTGACATTTAACAGAGAGGCTGAAGTAAGCTTCACTATAGTCTTCCAATATTTGCTTGCCTCGTTCATAGTTTTTTAAGGAAGTAGAGGAGAATGTAGTCGCCGTAGTCTAGTGGGTAGTGTGTTGGCTTATTAGACGTAAAGCCTGGGTTCGAGCACCAGGCCAGACATCAAAACAAAATACAAAAAGTATTTCTTCGGCGACTTTCTCTCATCAGAGTTCTGGCAAAAACTCTGAGGTTAAATAAAATTGCCATGAAAAGTTTCTCAAAAAGCTGTCTTTCGGAGTTGACTTTAAACTGTAGGTCCCACCACTCATGTAAAGGGTCCGCCAAATAACTTTTTTTTTTGAAAATGCTTTAAAAAAAAACTACTGAATATTTTCTCAAATTTCTTTTTTTATTTGAAAGTACAATCCTTCCGGTTAATAATGGAAAATAATTTCATTCAAATGGCTGCCTCGGCTGGCTGGCCATGCAGTAGCCTACACGATCGGTCCAATTTTTTAGCACATTATCGATTGTGTGCAGCTGTATTTCACCAATGGCTTCACGAATATTGTCCTTTAAAGCGTCAATTGTCTCTGGCTTGTCGGCGTAGCACTTATCTTTGACGGCACCCCATAAATAGTCCAACGGTGTCAAATCTCAAAGCTCTGAGGTGGCCAAACGACATCAGCTCTGCGGCTGATAATGCGATCTTCAAAAACAGGGTGCAAAACAACGAGTATAGCTTCGGCTGTGTGGCACGTAGCATCGTCCTGTTGGAAGCAAATGTTGCCAACATCCTCCTCTTCAATTTTTGTGAAAAAAAATTCGTTCACCATACTCCGATAACGATCGCCATTGACTGTAACGGCCACTCCTTGCTCATTTTCGAAGAAAAATTGCCCAATTATGCCTCTGGACCAAAATCCGCACCAAACAGTGACTCGTTTTGGGTGCGTTGGCTTTTCAATGTATGCGTGCGGATTTTCTGTGCCCAAATGCTACAATTTTGCTTCGGCATCTTCTGGTGTAAACTACTGCTTGGCCAGCCGAGACAGCCATTTGAATGAAATGATTTTCCATTTTTAACCGGAAGGATTGTACTTTCAAATAAAAAAAGAAATTTGAGAAAATATTCAGTAGTTTTTTTTTTAAGCATTTTCAAAAAAAAAAGTTATTTGGCGGACCATTTATAATGCGGCAACCTGCTACATCCTTTTGATCATTAGTCTGCGTTCTGATCTTTCTCCCTTCAATGCCTTTCCTTTGGTACATTTGCGATGTGCTCTTTAGAACTTCTTTTGACATTTAATAGAGAGGCTGAAATAAGCTTCTCTACAGGCATTCGAAATTTAATTGCCATGTTGATAGTTTTTGTAAAAAGGAATTGGAGGAGAATAGTATATGCAAGCTAACTATCTCATAATGTCCAATGTCTCGAAGATTGTAAATGAACTGACAGGTTGAAAAAAGCTTTAATAAAGCAAGCAAGCAGCAGCAGGCTGGCAGGCAGGCATATTTAAAAAAGTTTTTTATTTATTTTTTTTTTTTAATTTATAATGACAACTTGAATTATTATTCAAACAAAAAAAAATGAAATTCCTTTATTTATTTTAATACCGCAAGGGCCTTCAATTACACTTCAATGCAATTATGCAAACCATTATTTTGCCTAAAAAGCTGGCCTAAATGACCTTCCTTGTGAAACTTTCTTCTGAAAATAAATTTCTCAGAATTTATTTCCATTTTGCGAATGGCTTTTTAGGTATAAAAACTTTAAAATTTTTTCTTAGAAAAACATAAGAATTTCAAAGTGCTTTCTAACCTTGACCTCATAGTGTATTGCTGACATTTTAGAAAACGCACAAGAATTTTTATTACAATGTCGTTTAAATCTCAATTGGATTGATGAATTATTGCCGATTTTTTTCTTTATTTTTAATCAAATTAAATTGAACACAATAAATTACTTTAAATTTGAAATTAAATTAAGTGGGTAAGAAAATAATTGAAAAATTTTTCATTTTTTTTTCATAAATTCTCTGTGTTGCTATGGTCCCATGTTCTATTTCTTATTTCTGCTCCTCTTTTTTTTTTTTGTTTTGTTTTGTCCACCCTCAACACTATCATATACTAAACTCCGGAAATGTGTTGAAGAGGAGATTAAAAACGTATTTCATATGGAACTTTATTACACCCTACACCTACAAATATAGGTAGTGGGGGTTGCAAATGTCCCAGGTTCCCATATATAATTGGTCATTATGGTCAGTCAGTTTTACGACTTGGTTTCTCACACCACTTATGCTGTTCGTGTTAATTTCATAAATGAGTGGCAGGCCCTACAGTTTAAAGTCGACTCCAAAGGACAGATTTTTTAAAAACGTTTTCATGGCAATTTTATTTAACACTCAGAGTTTTTGCCAGAAATCTGCTGAGAGGAAGTCGCTGATAAAATATTCGTCGGTATTTCATTTTGTTGGAGATGTCTGACCCGAGGTTTGATCCGTGGCCTCACGTCTAATAAGCCAATACACGATCTGCCATACCAGGGCGACTACTGCTTCCATACCGATCTTTCACTATCCGCTGCTTCTTATTAAAGTTGAATCTGTTGCAAGGATACTAATTGCATTGCTCAGATAAACTGAGTGGTGCTGTTGCATCGCCTTAGTGCTGCCTACTGCGTCCTTACTTCATAACATTCCGTGTGATATTTTAATGCAAATGTCCAGAATCTATTTAATTGTGAATGTTGTAGGAAGAGCCATGCCCTTCTTTCGTATTCTTGTTTCTGCAAGAGTCCATCAGGCACTTTGTGTTCGATCCTGTAGTTCGAGGATTCTGTTGACAGCACTGAGAGTGGAGGTTACACTTTCTCTAAAGATAGGAACTGTTCTGTGATAATAAATGCTTAAAGACAGGTTGAGAGACATCAACGAGAGATTCGGTTTCCAAACTTTGGGTAAACTCAAGGATATCTTTCAATCTAAAGTCCATGACATCAAATTTAATTTAAGTTTGGATAATAAGTACATCGGGCGGGTCATTGCAATAATATCTGACAGTTAGGATGTTATGGAACTGTGTTTACAAGTTGAATTTGCTTAGCAGGAGAACCCACGTCATGTGGAAATTTAAGACAATAAACAGGCTTAATAGCTAACGAGGAGAAGATCTTTAAATGGACCAGAAGCTTTCTATAGATTTAAATAAGTAGGTAGGTAGAAGAGGCTGTCCCCGCGATGGAGTCATGAGCGGAGACACTTAGGTTGCACACAGGGTCCACTATGATACCACAGTTTCAAATTCTTCCCCAGTCTAGGAACCACTCGGAGCTTCCGATGAAGCGACTTAGACTGCCAATATCCATGCATGACTGTTCATCCAGATCCTCCATGTGGTAGACACCCAGGAGCCTCTTTCATCTCCGATCAACTGCCGGGCATGTACACAGTAGGTGAAGAACAGTCTCATTATCCTCCTCATCTCCACTGCTTCTGCAGAAATCATTTGTAAGTTGCCCAAGACCAATACGCCTTGTTTGCGTTCCTATAATACAATGCCCCGTAATAACCCCAATAACAGTGCTGAGCCTACTTCTTTGGAGTTTCAGCAGAGCAGCCGCGCGCCTTATATCCAGCCTTGGCCAATTTTTTTGCGTCGTTCTGCCCATGTCCGAAGCTACCCATCTACTGTTGGCACGGTCCAGGACAGTAACATACTTTCTCCTGACTTGCTAGATTATGGAAATCATACGTTCTGTCCATGTTCGAAGCTGCCCATCTACTGTTGACAAGATCCACGATTTCATTGTCAAGACTTCATCAGAGAGTTCGATGGTCATGCCTCTTCTAGATAGTTCTTCCGGGAATATCCTTATGTCCCGGTACCAATGTAATACCAACATCATATCGATTCGCCACTTCGTTAAGGCATTGCGACAGTCGTATACCGTCCTGGAGTTCATTATATTAGAATCCATTGCCTTGATAATCGCTTGATTTGATTTTCCGCTTGGGCACATTTTTGTCCACAATAATTTTACCGCATCCCGAATTGCCGTTGAATAACGCTGCAGTGATTTGGTAGCCTTATAGACCGGGATATTCAGATTGATTTCGAATAAATTCCACACCCAACGGTGCCCTCCAGCTTAGAGTCATCGGTGTAAATTTGTACGGAGTCTCTTGAGAGGTTCGCTGCACCATTCCTCCAGACCTCCCTTTCCGGAATGGATGTCCAAAAATTCATTGAGAAGTCACATCGCGGTGTCATGTAGTCACTGCTTCCGACAATCCCAAATTCTCCAAGTATCTTCCCATGGTCAATGCCCGATTTATGCCACTGTCGCCTAAGGAAAATAATTCTACGGACACCGGAAAACTTTTTGAAGTGTGTCAGGGCAACAGAATTAAGGGAATACGTTACCGTTATACCCTATATGAATTGGAATGGTATGATCACAGTAACTCCACCTCCTCTATAAGACAATAGTAAAAAATAGTAACAGCTGTGAAGTTATTATTTGAAACATATCATGGACCGGTTGTATCTCAAATTTAAATCCTACAAATCCTACAAAGTTTATCATCCGGAAAGCCTGTGTTAAATGGTGTCTGAGCTTAGCAGCCCTCTCAGGCAATGTGCTGATTCTTGCAAAGTGGCTAGCATGTCACTTTGTTGATAATAATTTTCAACAGCTTTTTACTTCTTCACTTCATTTTTAATAAACGTGAAACTCAGCTGTCGCGCTAAATGTCGTGCCCGTAATTCAACCCCTGGCTCAGACTTCTCGAACAAAATCAAATAAGCAAAACAAAGCAGTCGTCTGGCAAAAACTCTGAAAGTAATGGCTGAGCTATATGAGCTATATGAGCTATATGAAAATTTTTCAAAAAAAAAACATAAAATTCAGAAAAATGCACGAAATCTTTATTTGAATCGATAGTACGGTCCATATAATTTAATGTTTGAGGATTATTTCATGCAAATATTGACCGCGACTGCGCCTCAAATGGTCCATCCGCTTAGTTCAATTTTGGCATACTCTTTCCAACATTTCGGCCGGTATCTCACGAATAAACGCTTCAATGTTGTCTTCCAATGCGTCAATTGAAGCGGGCTTGTCTATATAGACATGAGCTTTAACAAAGCCCCACAAAAAAGAGTCCAAAGGCGTTAAATCGCACGATCTAGGCGGCCAATTGACCGGACTCGAACGGGAAACAAAATGTTCACCGAACTCGTCTCTCAATAAGTCCATCATGTCATGCAAGTCAAGCTCTTGCATTTTGGGCAAAAAAAAAAGTTGAATATCATCTCACGGTAGCGCTCACCATTCACAGTTACGTTACGATTCGTAGCATCTTTGAAGAAGTACGGTCCAATGATGCCACCAGCCCATAAACCGCACCAAACTGTGACTTTTTCTGGATGCATTGGTAGCTTTTGCAATGCTTCTGGCTGAACTTCACTCCAAAATCGAATAGAACTTGCCTTCAAATATTTCTCAAATCTGTCGTTTGGAATTTACGTTAAACTGTAGATCCCTCTACGCATATATAAAATTAACATCATGGATGTTGTGTGAAGCTAGGTTCCAATCCTGACTAAACGGTTGAAAAGACCAATAAAGTAAGAAAACTTAACTGTAGGGAATCACAAAACCGCTCTTTACCATTAATATTGAGTTTTTAATATAAATTTCGTTTCCTTTTTCTTCTGCTCGTGCCTTTATTTTATAATTAAACCATAACCTTAGGGATTATTTGACTACCCTAACCCTGCAACTACTGCCACCACTGATACTACTAGAGCCGGGAGCTTTTACTAAAAATAACAACAACAACAGTATTACGAATATATATGCGAATAGTAATACTTTTTCCAAGAGGAAATCAACACAAAAAAAAATCAATTTCTTTTGACACTCCAAGCCCAGCAACAATAATATGGCACTTCTTCTTCATATTACAACGGCTGGTAATAAAAGTAAAAAATAGAAAAAAATCCAATAATAAAAAACGAAAGTGAATACAAATACAGCAAAGGAAAGGAAAGACAAGCCATTGATAATAAAATCGAATGAAAATAACAAGAAAAAAAAGTGGAGTGTCTCTGTATCTAAAACCACCATCACTGAAGCCACATTTCATCAGACATTTTCAAATACAAGCGATACCATTACAAATATACACTACAGATGTATGCATACATATGTACATACATACACTTCTACACTGTCTAAGAGCCATTGCCAGCAATAAAGTGTTGTTAAAGTGGACAGGTTTCCAGTAGCAATTTCGAGCGAAATTCAAATATTGTTTACAATACCCACACACGCAAACACGCCCACACCCCTATACAAATACCTACACTTACGTGCACCTATACATAGAATACATAGATCTAAAACATATTGATGTATTGCCTAAAAAATTATATTTTTTTCTAACACATCTCAACTAACCAGATCGTATGTGCCTGGTGGATCTAACGCCGGTTTTTTTCCGCTGCTTTGCATATTGTAACTGTCAGAGTTTTTCTCGTTTTTTTTTAATTTTTTCCTTTTTTAACTCCTAAAGGACATTTGTAGGTGGTATTTGTAGTGGTATTTGTTATTTGTTTGCATATGTTGTACATACACGCATATGTACGGTACGAGCTGTATGAGCTGGTCTGCATCGTGTTTATTTTTATTTTTATGCGTTCAGGTAGATACACAATATATTGTGGCAATTTCAATAAAAATTGAAATTTTTCTTTTTATTTGCCATGAAAAAATACGAGGATTTAATATTTTTAAGCATATTACAGTTCCAATTGGAGAAGTTTATGTTATTGGATTACATAAACACGGTAAGCGATTTTCTAATCTGGGTCCCAATAATATACTGTTACGTTTTTATCTTTTAAAAACGTTTAAAATATGAGCTCGTAGATTGCAAATAAAATAAAAATAAATTTGTGTTCAGTTTTACTTAAAATTCCTTATTTTTTTTATAACTCTACGAGCTAAAGGTTGGGAATCTTCGAAACACATTGGTAGCCCGGCCTTCAGCGAGTGGTGCCTTCAAATTCTGCTGACCTTGCTCTCTCAGCCAATCTTTGCTGCGTCAATACCTTCCTTCCGAAAACACATACTGCGTTCAATTGTCACATGAGGTTAACATCAGGTTAACTATATTATCGGGCGTTACCTGGAATCCTATTGTCCTCTCCAGGCAATTTCGTTGAACAACATATCGCGGGCAAGTAAAGAAAACATGATCCGCTGTCTCCCTTTCATTGTGGCATTCTGGGCATGCCTCGTCCACGTCATGACCATACTTATAGAGATCTGATCTCCTGTAGGCCGCTTCTATTCTATTGAAATTCTTTATTGTTGGCACAATTCTGTGTACGACTGTTCACAACTTGATGTAAACAACAACAATTGCTTGTTTGTTATTTCTCTTTACACTCTTTTGCATAAACAATAACAATTGTTCGACAGATCTTTGTAACGGAGATCTTCAAACCAAGATTATTCTCTTTAAACACACCGCGTCTTTACACAAGACTGACTTAGTTTTTTTTTTTACTAACTCCGTTGCCTGCTTTGTCTTGCCTTTTATATGCCAACTTAAGCAGTCTGATGAATATTCTTGAAGGCAAATGTTCGTGACTTCGCCTTCTCGATATCTCCATAAATGTAAACATTGTTGTTTCATTATTGTTGTTTGTGTAGTTTTGTTTACATTCATTCTTGCAGTATTTGTTGTTGCATTTTCGTTTACTTGTTAACCATTTTTTTATACTGGTGTTTGTTGGTATATTTTTGTTTACTTGTTTTTCATGTTAACAAGTTCATTGTTTTTGTTTTTATAGCTTTTGCTTATAATTTTAATGTTAAACGATGTAAAAGCAAAACACCATTTCAATTTTCATAACAATGCGGTAGTAATACCTGATTGCCAAACAAGTCAGTGAAAATTATAACCTAGTGGGCTTCCTTATCAGAACTGCAGTTATCAGGACTTAAAGTTGAAACATCATAAAGTGCAGGCGGTCAACGACGATTAGACCTGTGAACATCATTTCATACAGCTCAACTTAGTCACTTAATTAGCCTTTGCAACCTTTTAGTCAGGATTACAACCTAGCTTCTCAAACCACCAATGTTGTGGGTGTTAATATTATCCATGGGACCTGCTCTTTAAGATCGACTCTAAAGGATAGATTTCCGAAACTCTTCACGGCAATTTTATTCTATTTCAGGCAGAAGTCTGCTGAGAGGAAGTCCCAAACGAAATATTTTTTTAATATTTCGTTTTGTTCGAGTTTTTCAGCTGGGTTCTGAACCACTTTAAGCCAACACACAACCTTCTAGACTACGACGACTTCATTTCAACTTCTATTACGAAGCTATTGCACATAGTTCTCTTATACGAAAACACAGTTTAGGAGATTTTCTGGTCGATAAATGTACGTCAAGAAAAATGTAATTCATTGCGTGCGCAGATTTCTGCATACTGGGTAGCTTGCCCCAAAACGCCTATGTATAGGTGTTGCAGAAATGTTGATTAAAGAGACTTAAGAACTGATTCACTAGATAAAGGGTCCGCCAAATAACTTCTTTTTTTTTTGAAAATGCTTAAAAAAAAACTACTGAATATTTTCTCAAATTTCTTTTTTTATTTGAAAGTACAATACTTCCAGTTAATAATGGAAAATAATTTCATTCAAATGGCTGCCTCGGCTGGCCATGCAGTAGCCTACACAATCGGTTCAATTTTTAAGCACATTATCGATTGTGCGCAGCTGTATTTCACCAATGGTTTCACGAATATTGTCCTTTAAAGCGTCAATTGTCTCTGGCTTGTCGGCGTAACACTTATCTTTGACGGCACCCCACAAATAATAGTCCAACGGTGTCAAATCGCAGCTCCGATGTGGCCAAACGACATCAGCTCTGCGGCTGATAATGCGATCTTCAAAAACAGGGCGCAAAACATCGAGTGTAGCTTCGGCTGTGTGGCACATAGCGCCGTCCTGTTGAAACCAAATGTTGCCAATATCCTCCTCTTTAATTTTTGTGAACAAAAATTCGTTCAACATGGCCCGATAACGATCGTCATTGACTGTAACGGCCACTCCTTGCCCATTTTCGAAGAAAAATTGCCCAATTATGCCTCTGGACCAAAATCCGCACTAAACAGTGACTCATTTTGGGTGCGTCGGCTTTTCAATGTATGCGTGCAGGTTTTCTGTGCCCCAAATGCGACAATTTTGCTTGTTTACATACCCACCAAGATCAAAATTAGCATCATCTGAACAGAGGATGTTTTTTTTGCCAAAATCGGCATCTTCTGTAAGTCGATCGCAGGTCAATTGGCTTCAACTCCTGAACCAATTGGACTTTGTATGGCGTCTTTATGCAAAATTCGTCTCAATGATGTCTCCGAAATGTTCAATTGTTGAGGACGACAGTGAATTGATGTTGATGGCGCTTCACGCACACTTTCTGCCACAGCAGCAATATTCTCAGGTATACGCACTGTTTTTGGCTTTTCCCGCTTTTGTTTATCGATGAGGATGCCAGTTTCTTTCACTTTTTTCACAAGATAACGAACATACGGAGCTGACGTTGCTTCTCTTCTTCCTAAATTCGTACGCAATTTTCGCACACATTCTGCAAACATTACCATGATTTTCAAAGTAATGTCGCAATATTTCCCAGCGATGTTCAAGCGTGTACACAACCATATTAGTTCAGCGGAAGGATAAAACCAATTATCTCTCGAATAAGACATGAGCTAAGTGTTACCATTCACGAAATAAGCACTAGTTGAAAAAAAAACGTTAGATGGCGGACCCAATATTTTGTTGGTTGCGCGAAAATATTAAGGAAAATTATGTCCAGATGTTGGTGGCTTACACTATTCCGATTACGATTAATATTTGCTTTTTAGATTACAGCCTCTATCGCTTGCCATTATGGTATGTAATGGCTATGGATAATGGTAAATAAACTGTACAAGTCGCCGTAGTCTAGTAGGTACAGTGTTGGCTTATTAGTCGTAAGGCCACGATTTAAACCCCAGGTCAGACATAAAAACGAAAATATGAAAAAATATTTCTTCGGCGACATCCTCTCAGCAGATGTCTGAGAGCAGGTAAAATTGCCATGAAAAGTTTCTCAAAAATCTGTTCGGAGTCGACTTTAAACTGTAGATCCCGCCACTCATGTATAAAATTAACACACACGACATAAGTGGTCTGATAAGATACGTTGACATCCTGACTAAAATGTTTTAATGACCAATTATGTTTGTATGTATGTATAACTAAATAATGCAACGAATTTTACTAGTGTAACTTCAACAAGATGGTCGCTATTAATTGTCAAAATTCGAAAGTTTCTGTTGGAAGACATAATAAATTTAATTTCCTTGCAGGGATTATATCGACTGCCAGTGAAATACATTTTAAAGAGAGAGACGTTCACGAAACTAATAAACTTTTGCAATACACTACCACTTATGCAAAAATAGTTTGTTACCAAATCTTTCTATTGCCGTATGCTGCATGTACGCACAGTTTCTAAAGTATACATACGGTTAACAAATTTCAGAAATTTTTTAACCAATCCGTTTTCGTTGAAAATCTTTATAGTTTCCTCGATTTTAAGACGGTCTTTTGCATTGGTTAAAAAATGTATAAAATTGAACTGAATTGTGGCCCTGCACAGGCCTACAAAAGTATATATCCGGTTAACAAATTTCAAAAAATTTCTGAACCAATGCAAAAGACCGTCTTAAAATCGAAGAAAGATGTCAGACAATTATAAAGATTTTTAACGAAAACGGATTGGTTAAAAAATTTCTGAAATTTATTAACCGTATGTATACTTTTGTGGCTGAGTGTACATTGAGCTACATACATGCTAGAATTCCTTTCATTTTCCTACATTGAAAGTACTGAAACAAGACATCATATGCTTGTTTAGAAGTTCATTAAGAAATGTAGGGCTCCCTGTCCTTCCTCTCTATCCCTAACAGAAATCATTTCCTTTTCTGGTCTCATTTGTTGTCATCAAATGCTTGTCTTTATTTGTCAATTGAATGTTTCTTTTCCAATTAAATTTCGTTCATACGATACTAATTGCATGGAAATCTTTCTCTGTGTCTTTCGAAGAACTCAAAACAACGTTTTTCCTTTTTTTCTGGGCATCAATTACAATCCTTTTAAGCAGTTTGTGTGAAGAGTAAAGAGGGAAAAAGGGGATAAAAAGGGGAAAAATTGGTTACAAATGGTGTTAATTTTGTCACTCAGATGACAAAGGCTTATTTAGATGAGCAAAAAAGAAAGGGAAAGGCTGGGATGAAGAAACACTTACAATTTTATTAAAATTCGTTTAAAAAAAAACCCCACAATTTAAAATCCTTCAGTCTTTTTTTCTTAATTTTTTAAATGGATTTTAATTTTCTGGTAATAGGAAATATTTGGCTATACCTACATAGGCACAGTGGTTAAAGGAACTCATTTTTAATAAAAAAAAAATTGTAATAATTGTTATGAATTTTAAACATTTTTTTACAGGGATTTGTACTATCATAGGAGTCCTTATAATAAAAAATGTAAAAAATCCTTTTGTCTTTTTGTTTACTTTTGTTTACCCACTGTCCCTTCCCGTTATTATTACGTTACCAAATTTTTACCCCGTTTTTCATTAAATGCTGCTGTCATAAGCAAACATTTTTACTCACACCGATACATACACACAGAAATTTCTATTCAATACATTGTGACAAAATCCCTGAAAAGGATAAAAAAAAGGAAAACTGTCACTGATAATTTTTTAACCCTCCCCTCCTCTTCTCCTACCCTTCATTTTAATTTTAATATTCATTTGAACGAAAAGCAAAAACTGCCAAAATGAAAGGGGACAGGGAACCATTTTATTAATTTAAAAAATGAATTTATTTTTAAAATATTTTGCTTGGGGTTAACATTAAAATTTTCCAAATCCATTAAAAGAGTAAGGGAATCCAAGTTGTTCCAGGACGAATAATTCACGGTTTATAGAAAAAAGAATTTCTAATTAAAATTGTCCTTGATTTTACATTAAAAGCTTCAAGGGGGAGGATATAAGTGAGTGCCAAAAATTGGGTTGAGAAATAAAAAGCTTTTGATGGATTTGATACTTGTAGCTGCCATCAAGGAAATTATCGTAACTAACATGTAACAAGGAATGGAATACTATGAAGTAAGGTGATGCAATGGAAGGACTTAGTTATGCCATAGATTATAAGCTTATCTGAGCAATACAATGAGTATCCATGCAGCACCATTCAGCTTAATTTGTATTTACAAGCATTGGATATTAAAAATGCAGTTTTTGACGTATGGGCTCCCAAGATTATGCGGACTCTACCAATATACCGAATACAGAGGTTTTGAAAAAATAGATTTTAATTTCAAATCATTTAGAAATGCTGATCTGAAGCCACAACATCAGAATTATAAGAAATTTTCCAACCAAATTGTCTCAATTACTGCCGAGCCATCAAAAATGTGTCCGATCCGGCACTGTCATGATGTAACCTTCATCTTCTTAGTTGAACAACTGTTGCCGTTAAAATTCATACATAACATACATAATTGGTCATTACAATCCTTTAGTCAGGATTGAAACCTAGCTTCTCATATCACTTATGTTGTGTGTTAATTTTTTACATGAGTGCGGGCGGGACCTAAAATTTTTTTTTTTTTTTTTGAGAAACTTCTCATGGCAATTTTATTTTCCTCTCAAAGTTTTTGCCAGAAATCTGCTGATAGGAAGTCGCTGAAAAAATATTTTTTGGTATTTCCTTGGAGATGTCTGACTTGGAGTTTAAACCGTGGCCTTATGACTAATAAGCCAACACACTATCTACTAGTCTACGGCAACTTCAGTATTCAGTCAGTTTTGTTAAACCAGCATGGATAACCATAGAAAACGAAATGTGTTCGCAGAATAGACTCTGGAACATTTGGCACATGACCCTAATATGAATCGACAAATCATTTTCAGTGAAGAAGTCCATTTCTGGTTGAAAAGAAAAGATTTTCAAATTCCGGACAATACCAATCCACATGAGATCCAAGAATGTCGAATGCATAATGAACAAATCACTGTTTGGTGTGGATTTAAGATTGGCGTTGTTTTCAGCTCATATTCTTTTGAGGAAGTCGTTTAACAGGTCATCATTGTCAACAGCGAGTAGAATCAGTTGATGTTTGCAAACTTGTTTTGACCTGTATTGAATTATCTGCACATCAACAACATACGATTTCAATACGATGGTGGTGGGTGCCATACAGCTGATGGTCTTCTCAGGTGGAGTTTAAGCACTTGCAAATGAATCTGTGTGAGTTAAATGAAATCTCAAAAGTTTATGAAAAGATTTCTTTTATTATAATAGAACCTGATACCATCAGTTCCTGGATTCTGTCGATGCTAATAACTAGAAAAATTAGCCTTGAATATAATGGGATGGTCAGGTCTATTACAGCCATTAGCAATAGTTCACAGGAAAGGCATTCTAAACCTTCATACTACGATTAGTTACGAATAGAAGGATAAAGTTCTGGATATTTACTTTGTTTGTATCTGATAAAAGTTCCTTGTATGGTGGCTGAAGCCTGCAGAAATAAAAGTTAAGGGAGTCTCGGTTGGAAGGTCTTTATGACACCCTGAAATTAATGGAGTGAGATTTTCTATGCAATCTGATTCTCCTGAGCGATGACATGACGTCACGAAGAATAGTTCTCTTTAATAACTTCTGAGCAACTATTAACGGTCATGTAGACAGGAAAGAAAACTGATTTCAGTAGGTTTCTTCCCGAAGCTACAATTTAGCTACAACAGCACTTTTTCAAATAGTCAAAGAGTTCTTAAAGCCTTTAAATTGACCACGTTCCTATCAAAAATGGTATATTACTACATAGTCCTCATCGCATAGATAACTTTAACAAGCAGTAAGCATTAGATTTATTTCTTTGGCATTGGGGTCTGTAAGGATAAAAAGATATTGAATTATATGGCACAATGAAAGGCAGATGTTTCCTGAATAATCAATGAAACATTCTGTCAAGTTGTAGCAAGCCACAGGTTTAGGAATATCGGAAGAGAAAACTCTCTGCTCCATTCGATCTCTAATCCACAATCATCACAAGATCGGATAACGTTATAACGTTCTGGGCATGACTTTGTAAATGATACTTTCCAGTACCATGCAATTCAATATTGAAATGTTCTTTTGAATTCCAGAATATGTTTTTACAGCCGGTATTTAGAATTGAATTTATTTCCTTATAAGTTTCATTGCAGCCATCAGGCGCCAAATCCCTTAAATGAGCTTCCGACTACATTCACGTCTTTATTGTTGACGCAATTTTAAGATGTTTGTTCCTTCTGGCAACCAGACAAAATAAATAAATACACACACACACATACATACATACTATTCCTCTATCGTTGTACTCCCACCCGCTCTTATAAGCTTACACATGTGCCTGTACATAGCCTACGTTTTATTTCGTTTTTCATGACAAAAAACTTTTTATTACCGAATACGAATACGAATACAGGCAACATTTCTAATTATCTGACGGATTAGCTTAATTGGTAACAAGCATACTTCCTGCCATGTTAAATATTATATTACACAACAAAAACAACAATAACAACACAAATACAAAATATTTTCTTATGTAGAATACAAATGAATATGTGTGTGTGCGTTCTTGTTCTTTTTTGGTGAAAATGCATTTCGTCATCTAAATAAACTTCAGATCATCATCAGCATCGTCATCAGCATCATCATCAGCATCATCATCAGTATCATCATCAGCATCATGATTATCATCACCATACTATTCATTATTAAGGCTTGATGCTTGATGCTTGAACAGCATCATGATGAAGTTCCTTCCCTGTACGTCTAGGAAAAGGAAATAAAAACTCATGCCCACATGGTTGAATGGCATTCGTTTAAGGAAGAAAATATTTTTGTTGGCATAATAACACAGCGTTGACGATGATGTATTGCCGTTTGGAAATTAGCACTCATAGACGAATTTCTTATTTTTGAAAATTTAAGGGAAAATATTTTAAACTTTTAACTTTTAAAGTGTAGGTCGTTCCTTTGCGAAACGTATCGTAGTCAGAAAGCATCTCTTTCCTCACTTCTCTTAATTGCTTTGTTTTAGTTTCAATAATCAGGCTTTTCCCAGTTAAACAGATGGATTGGTTTACTATGGCAGAGAAATAACATCCTCTGTGAACGACTTTTTGGAGCCGCATTTGGTAAATCTCCTCACAATAATGTATGGAGTATAGACCACATTGACAGGACAGTATAGTCTCCTCACAATTCTCTACAAGGTTAGTTTTTTCCATTAAAATGGCCTCATCAAAGAAATTCTACCAAAATGAGGTGCTGGCAGGTCCTACTTAATATCCTCTGGGCTGACGGACGGCCAGAGGACAGGATAGTAAGACTGGAGTGCTGGTGTTCGACCACAAAGCAAACTTTTCTGAAACGTGTAAAAATTATCGGGTTCTCAATTTAACTTTGGCCGAAATACGAGCTGTTGGTTCATATGGCGTTAACACGATAATAGTGTGGGACTATCCGTGTATGATGCCTCATACATACATACATAATTGGTGATACTGAAACAACACAATCAAAGAAATTCTAGGTTGACCGACCACACCATTACGACGATGCTCGATACAGAATTGGTTATTACAACCCTTCAGTCAGGATTACGACCTAGTTTCTCACACCACTTATGTTGTGTGTGTTAATTTTATACATGATTGGCGGCACCTACAGTTTAAAGTCGACTCCGAACAACAGATTTTCTTGGAGAAACTTTTCATGGCAATTTTAATTTGCACTCAAAGTTTTTGCCAGAAATCTGCCGAGAGGAAGTCGCCGAAGAAATACTTTTTTTTTGTATTTTGTTTTGATGCCTGGCCTAGGGCACGAAGCCTATGACGTTCTTGGATTTCATGTAGACCGGTATTGTGCCGAATTCGACGATCTTTTTTTCACCCATAAATGGACCTCTTTACTGAAAATGATTTGTCGATTAATATTAGGGTCAGTTACCAAATTTCGAGAGTCCATTCTGCGAACACATTTCGTTGTCTATGATAATTCATTGTCATTTGACCAAACTGACTGAATAACGAAGTCGCCGTGGTCTTATAGGTAGTGTAGTGGCTTATTAGACGCAAGGCCACGGTTCAAACATCAAAACGAAATATGAAAAAATATTTCTTCTGCGCCTTCCTCTCAGCAGATTTCTGGCAAAAACTCTGAGTGGAAAATAAAATTGCCATGAGAAATTTCACAAAAAATCTGTTGTTCGGAGTCGATTTTAAACTGTAGGTCCCGCCATTCATGTATAAAATTAACACACACAACACAAGTGGTGTGAGAAGCTAGGTTGTAATCCTGACTGAGGGGTTGGAATGACCAATTATGTATGTATGTATGTATGTAAATATGTATGAGTTTAAAACAATCTCAACTTTTTCGCATAAGGATCTCCTCCAGCACAATTTGTAGATTCTGGGGAGAGAAAAGCGAATCATCAGAACCTATATTTGGAATCTGTTTCCATCTCAGAAGGGAACATTTGACTGCGATTAGCTTTAGTACAAGTATTAGACGACCAAATAATATTTTCAATTTTGCTAAGGCAACAGCATTAGTTGAGTCATTATATATATATATTATACTCTTGCAACTATTCAGGGCAATCATTGAATTCTAGGTTTTCTAAAGAGTTGACATTCATGATTTTCTTATGATGTAGTCCTCACTGTATCAGTTGGTATGAGTTAACGACTTTCCTACAACAATCTTATGAAAAAAGTGTGCTCTATGGTCTCTAGAATATTTTCATTTTCATAAAGGTGATTATATGGAGACCGTTATAGTGATAATGAGTAGGTAAATGGGTAATGCCAAACCACCTTCATAAAGCGTCCGCCAAATAATTTTGAAAATGCTTTAAAAAAAACTACTGAATATTTTCTCAATTTTCTTTTTTTATTTGAAAGTACAATCCTTCCGGTTAAAAATGAAAAAAATGGCTGCCTCGGCTGGCCATGCAGTAGCCTACACGATCGGTCAAATTTTTAAGCACATTATCAATTCTGTGCAGCTGTATTTCACCAATGGCTACACGAATATTATCCTTTAAAGCGTCAATTGTCTCTGGCTTGTCGGCACACCACAAATAATAGTCCAACGGCGTCAAATCGCAGCTTCGAGCTGGCCAAACGACATCAGCTCTGCGGCTGATAATGCGATCTTCAAAAACAGCGCGCAAAACATCGAGTGTAGCTGTGGCTGTGTGGCACGAGGCTCCGTCCTGTTTTGAAACCAAATGTTGCTAATATCCTCCTCTTAAATTTTTGTGAAAAAAAATCAATGATCAAAATGAGCTTCATCTGAAAAGATGATTTTTTTTGCCAAAATCGGAATCTTCTGGTGTGGGCTGCTGCATCGCCAGCCGAGGCAGCCATTTAAATGAAATTATTTTCCATTATTAACCGGAAGGATTGTACTTTCAAATAAAAAAAAGAAATTCGAGAAAATATTCAGTAGTTTTTTTTTAAAGCATTTTCAAAAAAAAAGTTATTTGGCGGACCCTTTATAAAACAAAAGTAGATCTAGGTTTTCATGCTTACTCTCACAGTGAAGCTACCTCCTGGTTACTATTTCTACTCATTTTAGTTTTCGGCATCCATTATCTTATTATCTGAATATACATCGGTAAACCGAATCTCTTTCGAGATGATTTTGTTTAATAATTCGATTTTAAATTTGAAACCCTTGTTTATTCTGAGTCTCATGCCAAAGAAACTGTTTGTCCTCCTGACCAGCAATTTGTCAAACGTTCAACGATATCTTTAAAACGATTCTTTTAGTCCAGTTGTGCTAATACGTTGAGTAAATACTGCAAATAATCCAAAATGTTACTCTAACCGTGCCAACTCATATGGCTTAATCAGCTCAGAGACCTTTAAATGCCCAGAGATAGCCTTGAATTGCTGCTACTAATGGTGATGATGATAATCATGGTACCAGTGATGATGTGTATTGCAATGATGATGTTCTGTACTGCTCGTGATGCTTTTGCTTTTTAATGTTGGCTTATTATGTTGCATTTCTTTTGCATGCATCAGCTGCTTTATATAATTGCATTGAAATATAAATTTTTACACTTTTCGCAAACAGTAATAGGCAGGCAAACAACGTTGTGGTTTTAATTTCCAGTCGACGAAACGACAAACTGAAGGCAAAAGAAGGAAATTTCAAAAGTAACCAGAAATTCATACAAAGGCAGTCTCGCTACCAACATCACAAACATCACCAACATCATTGTAAATGCTAAAGAAAACGAGAGAGAGAGAGAGAGAGATAGAGTGCTGCCAGGGTATTTGCTGGTGTATCAGACTTATTAATACCAAATGTAGACTCCGAAAATAAAGCAGGCCTTACCACCATCTCCTTTTGGGTTGGCTCTATAGCCTGTGATCTTTCCAAACGCACACACAAACATATCTGTAGGCTTTTGTGCAAGGCATGTGCAAAGTTTAGTTGTTAATGTATTAACAAAAATGTTACTATATGCGTATATGCCTGAGTGTATGTGTAACTTTATAAAAAGATTTGTTTGCCTTAATGTATGCTTTGATTTTTGTTTTTCGTCTTCTTTTTTTTCTGTTGAATTTTTGCCACTTCAGTGGTTGTAGCTGCTGCATGATGCATGTGTTTCAGTTTATTTTTGCCTGATTTTTTCTAGTCTTCCGTTAAGGCCTGCTGGTGCTGTTGTAGAAATATTCGTTTTTTTTCTCTTTGGATTTTCTATTTTCCTTGTTTTTTTTCTTTTTTTGCTTACAAAAAGCATTTGTTGGTTTAACGATGAATGCTAAAGTGGTAGTTGTGTAGAGGTTATTAGAGTCTATATTAGTAATTGCCTGTTTTTAGGCGCTAGTTGCAATCATTCCCTATACAAACACACACACACACACATATATAGTTCTTGTGCACATGACACGCTAGTCATTTTGTGGCCTGTCTTTCCTCTTTGCCGTGCTTAACCCAAATTTTGGCCAGCACCCTGTAACATTTTAACAAATTTTTGGCGTGACTTTTAATAAGAAAACCCTGGTTTTTCAATTTCTTTCTTTTTTTTCGGTCGTAAACACTGTGTTTGGTTTTCTTGAAATTAATTTATTAGAGAACGAGTTAGAAAACAAAATAAAAAAAATGTAACGTACTGTGGTTATAAATTTTTAAAATTCATAATTGCTTTGACTTCATGTTTCTTTCGTTTTTTTTTGTCTTTGCTTTATAAGCCATGTTTTTGGTAATTGAAATTTTTAACATAATCAGACGAGTTTAGTTTATAGGCAGAAGGAAATTAATTTTAACATTTTGGGCTCGTTAATGAGATTTTTATTAGAAAAAAATTATACACAATGCCTTGGGTTGGATAATTTTTGAACTCAATTTAATATGATTAGAAGGTCGAAGATCTCTTAGATGAGATAAACAGAAGGTGTAATATTAGAAGCTTTATTATCCTTCTGTACACAGAGTCCTACCTTGAACTTCCAGATCTTGTTTTACTAATAGTTTAAGAGCCTTCTATAGGTTGTGTTTATTCCAAACTCTAGGAAAACAATCGTAAAAGGACAGAAAACTTCTGATTTATTAGCCTCTCCTTGCGCTAGTAGAAAACCAGGAAGCGCCTATTGAAAATCCGCAGTTCAGATATCCCCAACATGACGAAATATAAAAAATACTTCTTTGGCGACTTCCTCTCAGCAGATTTCTGGCAAAAACTCTGAGAGTAAATAAAAAATCATGGAAAGCGTACGTTTTTTTTTTCATGTTTGTCTATATTCATGTAAAGGGTCAGCCAAATAATTTTTTTTTTTGGAAAATGTTTTAAAAAAAACTACTGAATATTTCTCAAATTTCTTTTTTTATTTGAAAGTACAATCCTTCCGGTTAATAATGGAAAATAATTTCATTCAAATGGCTGCCTCGGCTGGCCATGCAGTAGCCTACACGATCGGTCCAATTTTTAAGCACATTATCGATTGTGTGCAGTTGTTTTTCACCAACGGCTTCACGAATATTGTCCTTTAAAGCGTGGCTTGTTGGCGTAACACTTATCTTTGACGGCACCCCACAAATAATAGTCTAACGGTGTCAAATCGCAGCTCCGAGGTGGCCAAATGACATCAGCTCTGCGGCTGATAATGCGATCTTCAAAAACAGGGCGCAAAACATCGAGTGTAGCTTCGGCTGTGTGGCACATAGCGCCGTCCTTTTGAAACCAAACGTTGCCAATATCCTCCTCTTAAATTTTTGTGAATAAAATAATAACGATAACGATCGCCATTGATTGTAACGGCCACTCCTTGCTCAATTTCGAAGAAAAATGGCCCAATTATGCCTCTGAACCAAAATCCGCATCAAACAGTGACTCGTTTTGGGTGCGTCGGCTTTTCAATGTATGCGTGCAGGTTTTCTGTGCCCCAAATGCGACAATTTTGCTTGTTTACATACCCGCCAAGATCAAAATGAGCTTCATTTGAAAAGATGATTTTTTTCTTTGCCAAAATCGGCATCTTCTGTAAGTCGACCGCAGGCCCACTTAGCGAAGTGAAAACGCATTGGATGGTCAATTGGCTTCAACTCCTGAACCAATTGGACTTTGTATGGCGTCATACCAAGGTCTTTATGCAAAATTCGTCTCAATGATGTCTCCGAAATGTTCAATTGTTGAAAACGACGGTGAATTCATGTTGATGGCGCTTCACGCACACTTTCTGTCACAGCAGCAATATTCTCGGGTGTACGCACTGTTTTTGGCTTTTCACGCTTTGGTGTATCGATGAGGATTCCAGATTCTTTCACTTTTTTCACAAGATAATGAACATACGGTGCTGACGAAGCTTCTCTTCTTCCAAAATCCGTACGCTATTTTCGCACACATTCTGCAAACATTACCATGATTTTCAAAGTAATGTCGCAATATTTCCCAGCGATGTTCAAGCGTATACACAATCATATTCGTTCAGCGGAAGGATAAAACTAATTATCTGTCAAATCAGACATGAGCTAAGTGTTACCATTCACGAAATAAGCATTAGTGGAAAAAACAAAACGTTAGATGGCGGACCCAATATTTTGTTGGTTGCGGGAAAATATTAAGGAAAATTATGTCCAGATATTGGTGGCCTAAACTATTCCGATTACGAGTAATGTTTGCTTCTTAGATTGCACTCCATTGCAGCCTCTATCGCTAGTCATAATCGTATGTAATGGCTATGGATAGTGGTAAATAAACTGTACAAGTCGCTGTAGTATAGTAGGTAGTGTGTTAGCTTATTACACGTAAGTCCACGTTTCAGACCCCAGGCCAGACATCTCCAAACAAAACAAAATCTGAAACAATATTTCTTCGGCAACTTCCTCTTAGCAGTTTTCTGGCAAAAACTCTGGATGTAAATAAAATTGCCATGAAAAAAGTTTCTCAAAACTCTGTCGTTCGGAGTAGACTTTAAACTGTAGGTCCCGCCACTCATGTCTAAAATTAACGCACACAACAGAAGTGGTGTGAGAAGCTGGGTGGTAAACCTGACTAGAAGGTTGTAATGACCAATTATGTATGTCTCTTGAAAGTATGTATAATTTTGCTGTCGACGCTGTAGTTGCCGATTTTGCTGCTATAAATGCCGTTGCCATTGCCACTGCCATTGCCACTGCTATTACAGCTGTAATTGCCTCTTCAATTGCCGCTGAAAACGCGAGTGTAATTGACGCTGTTGCCACTGTAATAAAGGCTGTAACTGCCGCTGTAATGGCCCTGTATTTACCGCTGTTGCCGTTGTAATTGCAGCAGTAACCGCAGCTATAATTGCCGCTCCTTCCGCTTACATCAGTCTAGGATGTAAAATCTTGTCTCTACTGTCTCTGTAATTGAAAGTTCGTAAAATTTTGCTGTAAGTTACCGCTGTCATTGCCGCTGTAAATGCTTTTGTAATTGTTACTGAAATCTCTGATGTAAATGACACTGTTGCCACTATATTTACGACTGTTGCCGTTGTAACTGCCGCTGTAACTGCCGTTGAGTTCAGTCTAGGACATAAAATTTTGTCTCTACAGCCACTTTAAATCCACAGCCCTTGCTGAAGTCACTAGAAAGACTAGACCAAGACTATTGACGTGCCCTGCGATTTAAGGGAAATAAACAATCGGTACTCTACTTATCAATGTCAGGCCAGAAGAGCGCAGCAATATTACAAGTACTCCCATGCTGCCAACGAATTTAAGATTACCTGGTTTAACTGAGACAATCAAAATAAAAAAATATCAAAGGTATTCAGTTCTCTACCAGCCCCGTATTTGTACATCAGTGGTGCAATATTCGATGATGAGCCTATACAAAAGATAGACTCTGTAAAGATCAAAATTTTCTTACAAAAATTCAGGGTAATGATGGCGAATTGACCGTAGATATCCAGAAAAAAATTTCTATTCCAACGAGTATTCTGCCGCGTTCAATATGTTTTGGAGGACACAGCACTGCACTGCACCTCCAGAGGTAATCCCTAAGGTTTATTTGCTGCCTCTAATGATGTGTGAATGCCGTGGTCTTGGCTTCAAGAATAGATGCATGCGTACATACATAATTGGACATTACAACCCTTCAGTCAGGATTAAAACATAGTTTCTCACACCACTTATTTTGTGTGTGTTAATTTTTATGCATGAGTGGCGGGACCTACAGTTTAAACTCGACTCCGAATGACTGATTTTTTGAGAAACTTTTCATGGCAATTTTATTTTACTCTGAGAGTTTTTGCCGAAGTCTGCTTGCCTCACGTCTAAAAAGCCAACTCAGTACCTACTAGACTATGGCGATTTCTACCTTCCAAGGAAGAAATTCATATCTTGGTTAAGTTTTACAATTTAATGTCGTGGGGTAGAGTAACCTGTGAACGCCACAGGATTTCATTTCCAAAAGCCTCCGTAAAACTCAATCCCTTAATCTTGGGGAATGAATCCTTTTAACGTGTGGAATTGGAAAAACACAGCGAAGTGTTAACCTTTTACGGCCTCCCACGGTGATAAATTAATTAAAATGGTGTCAATTTAATTAATTGAATCAAAATAACATTCAAAAACTATTCAAACTAAAAGCCTGTTAATAATTTCATATCGTTTTTCATTCGATGCATTGGAAAACAAAAAATCTGCTAAAATCCTTTAAAAAGAATTTAAAGAAAATCGATAAAAAAATACGTCCGCTTTTCATATGACAAAACTCGGTAAAAAAAAACAAATAAAAAAAAGAAAGTGAAACTATCCACACGAATTGTTTGTTGTTCACAAAGCAAAGTATTTGTGGTGCCTGGTTAACAAAGAAATTTATAAAAAAAAAATTGGAAAAAATTCGTTAAAAATAAATACGAAACGAAAGGAAACTAAACCAGGAATTCAGGGGGGAAAATCCCAAAATATATTCCATGATTGTTGAACAACAAAATATTACACTGTGTTATAGCAACAACAACAAGGACACCACCATTGGAAGCCATAGATGATATTGAAAAAAATCGGGAAAACAAAAATTGATTGTGAAACCAAATATATTCCCAAGCACTGGCATTCTAAATTTATTTTTGGTATTCGAAACAGGGGTGGTGGTGGTGGTGCTTGAATATGATTTTATTTTTCATGTTTCCTGTATACTTTTTTTTATATTTTTTGTTTTTGGTAAACAATATTGTCAGTTATTTTATTCATTTATTTTTGGTTTCAATTTTTTGTTTTGTTTCGCTTTGTTTCTCTTTGTTATTGAAATTCTCATGTAGATTTGTTTGATTTTAAACGTGACAGCATGTTTGCTTTAAGTGTTGAACTTGTTACATTGCATAAGGGCGCTATAGAGGGCATACATACTGTTACATTTTTAGCTTTTAAAAACGTTTAAAATATGAGCTCGTAGATTGCAAATAAAATAAAAATAAATTTATGTTTAGTTTTAATTACAATTCTTTATTATTCGACCAATTCTGTGTGTCACTGTTCACAACTTGATGTAAGCAACAACAATTGCTTTTCGTTGTTATTGCTCTGTTTACACCCTTTGCATAAACAATAACACTTACTAGACAATTGTTCGACTGATCCTTGTAACGGAGATCTTCAAACAACGATTACTCTCTTCAAACACTCCGCGTTTTTACACAAGACTAACTGAACTTTTACTAACTCACTCGCCTGCTTTGCCTTGCCTTCTATATGGCGGGGTAAACAATCTGATGGATGTTTTTGAAGGCGAATGTTCGCAGCTTCGCCTCCTCGAGATTTCTATAAATGTAAACATCGTTTTTCATTATGTTTGTTTGTGTATTTTGTTTACATTTATTCTTGTATAGTTTGTTGTTGCATTTTTCTTTGTTTGTTCACCATTTTTTTATGCTGGTGTTTGTTGTTATATTACGTAGTGCGATAATTTGTAAACAAGTTCATGGTTTTGTTTTTGTAGATTTTGTTTATAATTTTAATGTTAAACGATGTAAAGGTAAAACACCAGTATCTAGATTTTTACATTTTCGTAACAATATTAAGTGCTACATGGTTTATAACAGTTTATCAAGCCTTTATAATAAAAAATCGAAATTAAGGAGAATTGCTGTTTAAAAGAAATCTTTTCTTAGCCTCGAAAAATGCAAAATGAATTCAATTCTTAACAATTCGTTGATTCTGCAACAACAGTATAAAATGTTAGCATGTAACGCATCTTCGATTCGATGTAGCGCATCTTATGCATCCCTGTATTGTTTATTTTTTTTTTTTTCTAGTTTGTGTCACTCCAATTGTGAAAAGTGAAACCCGTAACATTCATTCACTCACTAAATTTCGACACTCAAAAACAATCACAGAAAACACTAACAGGGTAATTGAAGGTTTTATTGAAAACTACGAAATCAAAATTCAAAAAAAAAATATAAAAAAATAAAATAGAAAAATAACACACAGGACAATAACGAATTTATATTTGAAATTTAAAACACTTGAATTCAGAATAAATATTAAAAACAAAATATTTGGTGCAGCAATTAACTCGGTTCATGTCTTCAGTATCCTTAATAGTGGACATAAGTAAACGGAAAAATGGTTTCCTTGTGAACAGCCTTCAGTGAGTTGCTTTAATTCTATTATGTTCGAAATTTTTCCATCAGTATGCGTTCTTAGAAAGCACAGTTCCTGTAATATGGGCAGGCGTCATGTCTTTCGTGGCTTTTCAGGTTTTATTCTAGCCTGGGGACTACTTTAAAGACAATTGGGTTTTTATCCTGACAAAGCCCATATCAAATCCAATCATATTTTCTTTTTATTACGTACACTTCTTCCATTCAATACTGGTCTCATTTCTATTCAAATATTGTTCCATTGGGTAACCTCATTAATTCTTCTTTCTTTGCATTTTTCCATTCGAAATTTTATCTTCAATGTGATTATGAATTGTAAAAGCTTCTCACAGCTAACGGTATATACAGGAGCAAATGCATACCTCAATTTTTGCAGACCCAGTCGCCATATTTGGGGCCTCAGACTCAATCTTAGGAGCCTTATAGGATTTTAGCAGCATATTTTGGAGTCTGCTTCGTGTACATATTGCAGCGAAGAGATGAAAATTTTTGTTACCATGCGAATGAAGTTATTTGGCTTTAGGTTGATATCATTGTCAGTTTTTTTACCGTTATCTTTTCTAATGTGTTACAAAATTAACAACAATCACCGTTCCTCGGTTTTACGTTCTCAAAAGCCTAGTAATTTTATCGCAATAAGTGAGGTTAAGTACACAAAAGAATAAGGTCACAACAGTGATGGGGTTACTACCACCAAGTTCATATATCACATACATACATTCATACATTACGATACAAGTCTTTAGTCAGGATTACAACCTAGTTTCTCACACCACTTATGTTATTTTATCCATAAGTGGCTGGACCTACAGTTTAAAGTCGACTCTGGGCGACAGATTTTGAAAAACTTTTTCATGGCAATTTTTCATTTAATCTCAGAGTTTTTGCCAGAAATCTGCTGAGAGGACAAACCCGATTAAATATTTATTCCACGTTTCGTTTTGTTGAAGATGTCAGACCGGGGGACTACTGGACTACTAAGGAAAGAGCTGCGAAAATTTTTGCCTTTAATTAGGGTTGATTTTTAAGCACCAACTTCCGTTTCCAATACCTTTGTTATTAAAAGGTGTGAACATTTCTTTCTTTTGGGCGTAGTTATCAGGTCTTTCGGAAAGCTTAAAACTCATCATTGCCTATCTTCGCAAAGAACCTCTAGTGTGTTGCAATACCTAAAAGGGATATTGTATGTTGTGTGTAAAAATAACTCTCGGCCTAGTACTTATTAAGAATCAAGACGTTTCGTTTCTTTCTAAGAAGCATTTATGCTGAAACGGCTTCAATTATTTATTGTGCAGATTCATTTTCCCCATCATAAAACCTATATATTGAGATTAAAACAATCCCTACTCTGACAAAGACTTTTTAGAATCTACATTATCATGTCAGAAAACTGGTTACTATCCCCAGGTTACTTTTGGATTTTCTGGTACATACATACATACATAATTGGCCATTACAACCCGGGCTTTTCGTCTAATAAGCCAACACACTACCTACTAGACCACGCCCACTTCAATTGCTGGATTTTCTGGTGCACAACACAAATTCCTTTTTAATTGCAATCACGCCCATTAAGCACTGAAACAGCAGCCTTGTGAGTATTCAAGAGAAAAGTCTTATGTAAGATCTTCGATCCAGTGCGAGTTGGCAATCATTTCCTAATCCGATTCAACAGTGAGCTCTATGAGCTCCTCAACGACATGGACGTTGTGCAGCGTATTAACATCCAGCGGCTGTGCTTTCTCGGCCATGACGTTCGAATTGAGGAAGATGCTAAGGCGAGACGGATATTTGATGCGGGCATTTTCGGAAGTCGGCAAAGAGGACGACCTTGTTTGCTTTACATACATACATAATTGGTATTTACAACCCTTCAGTCAGGATTACAACCTAGCTTCTTACACCACTTATGTTGTGTGTGTTAATTTTTATACATGAGTGGCGGGACCTACAGTTTAAAGTCGACTCCGAACGATAGATTTTTGAGAAACTTCACATGGCAATTTTATTTACTCTCAGGCTGAGAGGAAATCGCCGAAGAAATACTTTTTGTATTTTTGTTTTGAAGTCTGGCCTGGGGCTCGAACCCTGGCTTTTCGTCTAATAAGCCAACTACCTACTAGACCACGGTGACCTTGTTTGCTTTGGAAGGATCAAATCGAGGTAGCTTTGTCATCGATTGTTGTGGCGAACATAGGTGCGCAAGAAGCAGAGGCGCCTGGAAGGATATGTTAGAGCAGGTCGAAATCCGTTAATGGTCGGTTTGTTAATGGCCAATGAGGTAAGTAAGAAATCACGAATCTTTCCATGTTCTCCATCAACAAGTGTGCCCTGCCAAATTCCTATTTTCACTCCTATCAACAGTGTGAAAGCTTTTCTAGGCCCTAGCTCTTCTGTATGCTCATTGCTGTGAATTGCCTTCCAGCAGGGGATGAGTCTACTTTCTCTATAACACTGATTTAGTTTGTTCCCACTTCTTCCATGCTATTCTTGGCGCTCTAACTGTCAGATTGTGTTACTATGTCCCATTCTCAGTAATTTCTGTGAATATATTATTTCTTTTTTTATTTCCTGGAAGTCCAAATTTTCCTTAAACTCCCTTAAATCATTTGTTCCAATTAAGTTGGGGGATAAATATTTTGCAACATGATTTAATCTGATGCTTATTTAAGTAAATTTGCTTGCAAATCAACTTTTAACAATTCAAATAAAATCCTATTTTTACTGCCCTATTTCTCGCTCTCTCTGTGTTTTTCTAAGAAGTTTGAAAACATTATTCAATTAAAATGGGATACTGAATGGAAAATATATGAAAGCATGCATACACACTCATAGAAGTGTACTTGTAAACCCTGATAATCAAAATTTACTACCAGTTATGCTAAAACAAAAACACTAGAAAAATAGATTCGAACATGAAAAGTTCAATTTTCAATTCGTTTCAGTCTAGTTTAAGGGGTTTATTCACTTTTTTTTCTTTTTTTGTTATTGGATTTAAATGTTTACATGTATATGTAGGAGTAAAAGTAAGTTTGGATAGGTATAGGTGTAGGTAAGTTTGTATTTTTCGATTTTTTATTAATCGTAACAAAAAAAAAAAAAGAAAAAAGAAAATCTAGTTACGCCCATATGTATGCAATACAATTTTAAAAATTTCTTTTTTTTTCTCTCATATTTTTCTTTTGGTATTTATTTGCAGGAAACATATAAAATCCAATGAGAAAAACGTTTTAATCCTTAGGAACGTAACATATTTCGTACGAAAAACAAAAAAAGATCAAATAAAACACTCGAAATATTACCAGAAAATATAAAAAAAACTACGTTAAGCAAGTAAATGAAGGTGTATGAAATGAAAAATAGAACAACTAACTGAAGAAAGAAACATAGAAACTCTGGAAAATCTATAGTTTTTACTGGGAATATGTATGTCAATAGTAGTAGTTTTTCTCGAAGTCATACAACAACCGTAGTAGTAAAGTTTGTAAAACAATTGAGGAAACCAGAAAAAAACCAGAACAGAACAGAACAGAAGCACAGACCTAAACACATGTTGTTATCTTGTGTGTTTAGCAAGCCAAAATCAAGCAAAGGTTTGTTGTTAGCCAATGATTTTACACTCAAAAAAAATGTTTTCTACTTGAGAGTTAGTTTCTGTTAAATTTTTGTGAAAAGAAAAACAACAAAAAAAAATTCCATCAGGTTTTCCCATCTCCTAGTCAAACAAAATCTAAAAAAAAAATATTTTTGTAACCACTGTTGTCCCTTCAAAATAAATACTCAGTAAACCATTCACTCACTTACACTCACTCACTCATTCATTCTCCCATTTTATACGCCACGCATTTGTGCTAAAGAACTGCAATAAAAGTGTCTACCGTTTTAACGAAGTTACAGTTACGTTATGTAAACATAATACACTTCCTACTGTAGACATCACAGCAGACAAACAAACACGTTCATATACGAGTATAGACGCACATATGTATACAAATAGGCCAGTCATTTTAAGAGACATGAAAACAAGCAATTGGGAAAAACAAATCGATGAACAATTTTCGTTTTAAAAATAAAAAAGAAATCGAATTGGGAGAGGGGGAAGGAGGTAACAGATGAAGTAGAAAATTTAAATATAAAATCAGTATGGGCCTTCAAGGACTTTTCAATGCCCTTCTAATTGGTATTTTTTATTAGCAGGTCTTTATTTGGACTTACAAGATAGAAATTCATAGGGTTTTGTATGCCTTTGAAGATGAGATTTTTGAAGAATCCTTAAATGCAGTGACTAGTTCTCCAATGATTTTAAAAGACGTTGGCATACATTGTCAAAGAATCCTTAAATGCAGTGACTAGTTCTCCAATGATTTTAAAAGACGTTGGCATACATTGTCAAAGAATCCTTAAATGCAATGCCTAGTCCTCCAACGATATTAAAAGACGTTGGTAAACATTGTCAAAGAATCCTTAAAAGGAATGCCTAGTTCTACTGCGATTTTAAAAGACGTTGGTAAGCATACAAGTGCTGCTGTTTTAATGAGCCATAGAACTTAAGCAGTAACGAGTGATTTTTACGATTTAGGATGAATTCTTTTGGAATCCGTTGATGTTTGCTTAGAGACAACATCAAAAACGAACGATCTTATCAGGAATCTCGATCACCTATTTTGGATTACTCGAGATTGTAAAACAAGGTTGGTAATGGTGCCAAGCTTCTTGACGTCACTGAAACTAATAGGGAGAGAATCAAATCTTTGAACATAAACTTCCCTCTTTTGACACCTGACGGCAGCCATTTTGATGCAGCTACATCTGTCAAATACAGTTGGTTTACTGGGTAGTGTGTTGGCTTATTAGACGTAAGCACACGGTTCAAGCCCCAGGTGAAACACATACATACATACATAATTGGTCATTACAACCCTTCAGTCAGAATTACGACCTAGTTTCTCACACCACTTATGTTGTGTGTGTTAATTTTATACGTGAGTGGCGGGACCTACAGTTTAACGGCGACTCCGAACGACAGATTTTTAAGAAACTTTTTAATGGCAATTTTGTTTTACTCTCAGAGTTTCTGCCAGAAATCCGCTGAGAGGAAGTCGCCGAAGGTCAAACATCCCCAACAAAATATGAAAAATTTTTCTTTGGCGACTTCCTCTCAGCGGATTACAGGCAGAAACTCTGAAAGTAAATAAACTTAATATGTAAAGCTTTTCAAAAATCTGTCGTTCGAAGTCGACTTTAAACTGCAGATTCCGGTACTCATGTATAAAATTAACACACACAAAATAAGTGATGTGAGAAGCTAGGCCGTAGTCCTAACTGAAGGGTTGTAATGACCAATTATGTATGAATGTATGTATGTATGTATAATTGCCATTTTGATCTGTTAAAGTGGTTAATATTTATTCAGTCTCTTCTGCCAAATTAAGCTGCAATACCTATCCGGGTATGTCCTTATGCTCGGAGAGGGGAATAATGAAAATCCATCATTTGCTAAACAATTAGCCGAAACTCATGGACAAATTTCTAGGTAGACGTGACGTTCGGAAATGACTTTATAATAACGTGGTTAACAACCATAGACAACGCCGTTTCTTCGTTCAGTGGGATCTGAAGCAGTGGCAACTGACGCTCATTTTCATCGAGAGATAATCTCTAGGGGGATGAGATCCATTTCTAGACTAATTGTGATAATTGGAGCGATACCAATGCACATAAGATTCAAGAGCATTCCGTGCATCCGGAAAAAGTCACTGTGTGATAAGGATTTTGGGATCGTGACATTATCGGTCCATGGTCAATGGCCAGCACTATAGGTCGATGATTAGCAACTTCTTTTGGCCTGAGTACCAACGGCATGTGGTTCCAACCAGACGGCGCTAAGTGCTGCGCACCTCATGCCATATTCGGTAGTCTGTATGAGCGATTTGGCGACATGGTCATCTCATTAGAAAATGATCTGAACTGGCCATCGAGATTGTTCGACTTGACTCCGTTAGAATTTTTGTTGTGGGATTTTCTAAAATCGTACGTGTATGAGTAGCGGATGAGCCACTGACCAAAATTTAGACAGATTTTTGTTCAAGAATCTTGGAAAATTTAAAATTTCCTATACGCTCCACACAGAGAAGCCGTGGCGCATAATTAAACGATATCAGACTTCATACGTAATGGCATCAATTGCTCTTTCAGACGATTGAATCTCTGTTAAACTAGGAAACAGTACAGATAGGCGGTGAATATAGACCTGGCCCTTGAAACTAATCTAATTGAGGTATTAATTGCAATTTAATCTAGGTCTTAATGGAACATGTTGGCAAAGTTGGTGAGAGCAAGATAAAAACTATGCCTAAACGATGAAAGTTGTGCCTTTTAGTCAGTAATTTAGGTCTTGCTGGCTATGCTATTGCGTTAACACAGGCCTTTTAAACTTGGACAACCAATGGAACAGATCCCAAGAGCCTGATAACGCCGCGAGGTAATATTAAACGACAGTTACGCGGAATATTATGCTGGTAAGCTGAAGGAATCCAAATGTACTTCATGTAGTATTTAGAGATGCTTACTGTCTTATTTGAGGAAAAATCTTGAAAATATTACCATGGGTGCCTTCAAAACTCCAACGAGAAGTGCTTAAGCGATTCGTGCGAGGCATCTCGTTAAGATTACTTTAGAGAATTGTGGTTGGAGCATAGATTGGGGTACTGCAACTGAGTGACGTGATATGTATTAACAAGGAACCGTTCATGGATTTTGTACTGCGGCTACTTTCCTTGTGAAATAATTTGGCAGTGAGAAATAGTGCTAGATACTGTGATCCAAACAGTAAAATTTACATCACGAGGTAGTGGTTTAGTTAAAAACAGGAAATTATTGTTGTTTTTGGCTTTGCCAATAACAACTCATCTCCTGCAACATTTTATGCACTTGAGAGTTGATGTCGAGGTTTACGTGATTAAAAAGTTTTTTTTCCTGTACATTTGTAGGCCTATGTACTTAGATAGCATGTTGTGGGTAAAGTAAACAATACGATGGTAAAGTAAACTAAGCAAATGGGGTTTTCAGTTGTCAGACAGTAACAGATATTAGAGGAAATATTTGCTTTTATACAAGTGGCAGGTAAATGCTCTCCATGGATGATTTGGTATCAAAAGGCTTAGGGGGTGGGAAGATTTCTTTAACTTTAAAATTTATTGCCAGAATTTTTAAATGTCCGTCCCAATAATATTTTATAGAAACGCCGCTAAAAACCAATCATTTTTTAGGGCTTCTTTGTAATGGAAAGTGAATGTAAATTTTTCAAATCGCTGGCTACTGTTCCCATTGAACACATAAATTGTCGCTTTAAATTTTTCCCCAATGGCCAGGCTAAATAATGTTGCCTGTTGTTATGCTTTGTTGTTTGTTTTTTGCCGTTTGTTGCTATGGATATATTGCTCTTGCTGTTGTTGTAGTATGTGTATTAACACATAAATTAAATGTAATTACATGCTTCATAACAACATAAAGCAGTTTAAGCCTAAAATCATGATCCATGTGAATTTAACGCTTATGATGATGATGATGATGATGCAGGCCTCTGAACCAAAAGACACGTATAAAGTATTGGAGGCCAACCAACCAACCAACCAAAACACCAGTTAACAGCAAAAGGCCGTATTATTGGTAACAACATTGTATTGCCTAAAAACAATATCGTCTGTGACATTGTTTTTTTTTGTTTTTTGGGCAATTTAGTATGATTTAAAGGCTTTTGGGCTGGCAGCAGCAGCGTTTAAATAAATTGATTCACAGGCCTTTTGCCAGTGGGTCTCAGTGGCTTGTTAAATCCGGTTTGGGCCTTGTATGCTTGGCTTAATGTTTAGACGTTTGTAATGTACAGATAAAATATTTTGATTTCCCTTGTTTTGCTGTTGTCGTTCTGCATATTTAACAATTTAATTGCATTTACTTAAAAATATAATTGAAGCGCCCATTGTTGTTGAAATACAACACAATACAATACAATACAACGCAATACAATTGATAATCGTGATGATAATTTTAAATTGTATTTGCCTAAGTATTTGCAAAAATAATAATAATGGCAACAACAACAACAGCATTTGCAATATTAGCAATTGTCATAACATTGCACACAACAAAAACTATAATTTATGGTCGCATTGTCTATTTTTCTATTTTTCCCCGAAAAATTTTTTTCATTATTTGTTTATTCACCCAAAAAAATATCCTTATTTAAGGCAATACAAAAAAAAATCAAACGCCACCTAAAATTATGCTTTAAATTTTCAACGCGTTTATACTCTAAAATACGTGCTTCTGTGTAGCCGTCTGTGTATGTATTGGTGTGTCTGCATGCCTTTAACATTTTTTTTGTTTTCATTTCATTTTCATTTTCTCTCTTTTAAAGTAATTAAAATTAATGCTTAAATAATCGTTTGTGAAATATTTTAATCCTTAATTAGTTGCTATTGTTTCCAATGGGGGCAAAACATTTTTGTTTTTTTGATTCATTTCAAATGTTTTCTATTGATTAGCAATTAGACAAATAAATGCTATTGTTTTCGATTTTAAATTTAAATGGAAAAATTTATGAAAAAAAAATTTTGTTGCATAGTTGTAGGAGTAATAAAGTGAAAGAATTTAAAGCATACATTAAGGAGGCTTTAATGTAAAGCTTGGCATTGAATTTAAGAATCGAATTTAATAAAAATTGTCGTTGGAAGGACAATAAACAAATACTGAATGTGATAACGGGCATCAAAGAAAGGTTAAAGTTAAGCTGTGATGTTAAACTCCTAAGGTATTGCTTTTAAAGTTTGCATATTTGGTTGCTGCATAAACAGCAGTTCCATAGGAGGCTAACTTCAGCCTTGTAGTACAAGGCTACCTTCTGGGTATCACGTCTAATTGGCGAGAAACCATACTAAGCAAATTGAGTAAATGATATGTATTTAAGAGAAATTCGTACAGGTCTGACTAAACATATCACACCAGCTCTCAATATTGATTGCAAATTTTCTTTTTCACTGTCTCTATGACAGCTGTTCGATAAAGCCAACTAACGGATTCTATACTTTTATAGGACTTAAAAATATCAGAGTTTCAATAGAACTTGATTTAACTGGTATTTGAATCCCAGATACACTCAGGGGCGCTATTTGAGTGATAGTTTCTACGCCACATTTGCATGTTAGTCATCAGCTTCGAAGGTTTTTGTTGAAAGGCAATCAAATTTAATGATTTCAAAGCTGAATAGTGGCTGTAGATCACTTACCACAGCATCGTATTGATATGCCACAGTAGATAGCTAAGATTGGATTGATGGTTACGAACGCTAAAGTCAAACTCTTAGTCTATCTATACAGTCATGTTAGACTAGATGAGGTGGCATCATTACAAATAAAAGCAGAAAGATTTCTGATATATTAGTTCCATTGAGCTACAACATTCCATTCAATTAAGAGGCTACAATTTACACCATTAGGGTGAGTCTCCTAGGATAAGCTTCCCAGAAATTTAGGCAATTCCTTCTGAGATGTCGAGAGATGTGTTTCCAGTATTTTCATAAGTATTTGCGCGTGTGATGAGCAGTGAAATATTAATTGAAAGACAATTTCTTGCTCCTCATCCGAGTTACAAGTTATGCAGATATCTTGCGAGGGGAACCTGCTCCACGGGTATGCCTTTCTATTAATAAAGGTCAAATAGATGGAGAAGAATAAAGTATTCTGTTTCTGTTCAGCTGTCGCACAGGATCCATTTTTTCAACACGCGATTCTTTCCTGCTTTATCATAATCATGAAAATCTTTTGGGCGGAGTACTCAGGGGATAGGTTAGGTTAGGTTAGGTTAGAGGACATGTACTTGTCAATTAAGACAAGTACAGTAACCGGAGGTCGAATTCACCCATTGTACAATGCCCTAGTTTCTCACACCACTTATGTTGTGTGTGTTAATTTTATACATGAGTGGTGGGACCTACAGTTTAAAGTCGACTCCGAACGACAGATTTTTGAGAAACTTTTTTCATGGCAATTTTATTTTCCTCTCAAGAGTTTTTTCCAGAAATCTGTTGAGAGGAAGTCGCCGAAGAAATACTTTTTTTGTATTTTGTCTTGATGTCTGGCCACGGACTCGAACCATGGCTTTACGTCTAATAAGCCAACACACTACCTACTAGACTACGGCGACTTCAAGACACCCAGGGGATTGTCCAGTGTATTTCCCATTCAGGTCAGTATGTCAACAAAGCAGATTCCTGGAAAGTCTCTATGCTTAGAGACTGAAATAATCTTTACAAGAATCAAAGGAAATTCTTACACAAGCTTAGATTTAGATGTGACGTTCGAAAGGGATTTTACAAACCGATCATGTCCATAAGTTCTCAGACAATATTCAGCTTCTGAACAGTCATTTAAAGGCCATCACTTTGGCCTGAATGAAACCAAATTGATACCCTGACTTCAGTGTACACATTGCACATCAGTTTTCCATAGAAAAATTATTGGAAGGACTCACTTAGGCCGCATTGGGCTTATTGTGCTACCACAGTCATCCGCTATACCCTAGTCTCGAAACCACTCAGAGCTCCTGATGAAGCGATTTAGGCTGCCAATGTCAATCCTTGGCAATTCCTCCAGATCATCCATGTAGTAAGTACCCAAGTACTTCCTGCTCCTTAGGCAAAGAGCCGGGCATGTACCCAGCAGGTGAAGGACAGTCTCCTCTTCTTCCTCGTCTCTGCAGCTTCTGTAGAAGTCGTTAGCAAGGTGTTCACGACCAATGCGCCTCGCATGCGTACCCATAATATAATGCTCCGTAATGACACCAACAACTACAAATTCAATTGGTGTCATAGACACTGAAATTCATTAAGGACTCTAGCGTGTGTAAGCTGCATAGGCCAGCAGTTTACCAAGTTCAAATGCTGATTGCTCCAAGAGTTGCCTTGTGTTCTGAGAGAAAATCGGTGGGCAGCCAAATTACGGTGGCATGGTCAGACAGTGTTATAGACACTGAAATTGCTTTAAAACTCTAGCGTTTCCACGGAACTGCTTAGGCCAGCAGTTTACCGAGTTTAATTTGGTTGCCGTACGAGTAGAAAATTGGTGGGCAGCCAATTTAGGGTGGCATAAATTGTTTCAGGCCATTAGAAATAAAGACGACAGACGACGTCTAAAACCTTGCAGATGCATTGTTTTGCAACTGCAATTACGTCCAACGAGCGGTCTGTAAAACACTACAAATACTCTGCAAAGCTAGGATCGACCCGGTGGCCCCAATGGAAATCGATTATCTTCCTGTAAAATACTGTTTTGACAGGGGTTTCAACTTCTTGATACCGAGCAGAAGTGATTGGACCCCAGACACGACCGTTCCCCCGGAACTCCTGGATGTATATACCGACGGCTTCAAACTCGATGACGGGGTAAGTAGCTGAGTCTACTCCGGAAAATTAGATTTGAAGATTTCACTACGGCTGCCGGATTATTGCAGCTTGTTCCAGGCGGAAGTAATGGCCATCTACCGGGCCGCACAATGGATCCTTGCATACGGTGTTCCTTTCACCCGCATCTCGATCTTTTCGGATAGCCAGGCTGCCATAAAGTCTCTGTCGAACATTGCGAATAATTCCAGAATCGTCAGGGAATGTCGCCGTTGCATTAACATTCTTTCTGGGCGCTTCAGTGTCACACTTGTCTGTTTCCCCGGATACTGTGACATTACGGGAAACTGCAGAGCCGACGAGCTAGCCAAAGCTGGCGCACTACTCCCGGAATCCTGTTCAATCGACTTATTAATGCCACTTGCCTCAAACTGGCCATCGCGCGGAAATTTTTCCGAGACGCCAACCTATCCTGGATCAACGAGGAGTCTTGCTCTACCGCTAAACTCACCGGGCCCCGGATGGATAGAAGGCGTACCAACCAGTTACTTGGACTTGGTCGCGGCATCATCTCAATCACAGTGGCCGTGCTTACAGGTCACTGTGTTATGGGTAGACACGCGGAGAGAATGCGGCTCCCATTTAATGACTTCTGCGGTGGGTGCAGATCCTTTGAAGAGGACGAGACTGTTATCCGCTTTCTTTGTCAATGCCCATCTCTTGCTAGGTGCAGATATAGGTTATTTGGCTCTCCGACCCTTGTCAGCTTGACGGAGCTATCGTCCATTGATGTCAAGGATATAGCCTCGTTTATCAAACTTTCTGGCTGGGTTTCCAGCGCGGGGTAGTCGTGCTTTGAATATGCAGATCTTGCGCTGACCGACCTCCCCCTCCTGGGTTCGGGGGAACTGCGTTCACCTGTGGCATCACAACGGGCCGCTATGCGTGCTCAAGTGAGCTTTTGGTATGAAGCTACCATAGTAGGATTTTTATTTATGAATGTCCTTCATTCACCCACGTCAAAATTTACCAATGTCCTGAGCTTCCAGGCTCTGTTTATGAGTGTGTATGAGTACTTTACTTGATTGGATTGATAAAATTGTCTGCTAAATGGACTTAAAAAATTCTGTGTATATTTTTCTTGTCTTGTTTTAAGCTTGTTGTTACCAACAATATCCCTTTTTAAACATTCCAAAAACAAAAAGCAGGAGACCATTTAAGACCATTTGTCATGTAATATTCTTTTTTTTTTTGCATAAAACCTCTCTGATCTTTGATATTTAAATAACCGGCTTAAATTTCAACAAGCAAAACCGCAAATTACTAAATAAGCCTTATTTTTCGTAAAACGAAAAAGGTCAAACCAACCAAGAGATGATGATGCCAGCCCAGCGCTATACAGTGTAACGCAATCGTATACAATTTGGACAACAAAAAAAGCAACAAAAAAATTTGTATTAAATTGCTGATACTACAGCTTGTATACATATTTGTTTGCCTAATAAAACTTTTAATGCTTATACAGATGGCTGGGCTAAATGAGCATGTTTTTTATATGTTTTTTTATGTTTTATGCTGGTATGGTGTTTAAGTACACATACATACCGTTCACATAAGTGTACATTTTTGAAAATTCATTCATTTAAAACATAAAGAAGCCACAAAAATGTTTTTAAAATTAAAACCCCTTTTATAACCGTACGTTTATGAGCATAACCCTAAAAGTATGCTAAGCTTTACAACAAGAGCCGGTATAAAAAGGATTTAAAAAGAGAGAAATTCTTTCTCCGTTTTTGTTGAAAAGGACTCTGGTAATATTTCAGTCATTTAAACAGTTCATTTTGTTTTTCATTTTCTTTCATTTGCTTAAACAAAAACCATCTGCTTAAATTTTGGTTTTTTTAAGCCTAAAGGTAGACAAGCAAATTTGATTTTTATATGACAAGTTCAAGGTATGCTTTAGAAAAGACAAGAAATTTAATAAAAAAATTGTTCCTGCTTAATTAAAACTATCTTTTCCTGCTTAGTTTTCTACAACATTACTGCACGAAATAGTTTTTCTTTTACTCTTAAACAGCCCCCCAAGCAATAGTTAAACAAATTTCCCCATACAAGTGGTAAGTAATTGCTTAGGGAACATAATAATTAAATGACAACAGGGATTCCGTTTAAAGTAATAGAATAGCTAAGACCACAACCATACTGCGCTCCCCTCTACTCATGTAGCAGAAAACCTCAAAATATACCACACCATGAACAACATAATGTTGGCATGTTTAAAATCCCTCTACAATAACCATATACTTGTAAAACAACACTTGTTAAGTGACCCTCATATGTGACCTTAACAACTTCAATAGCGAAGTCTTTAGTTGTTGTTAAAACTTAGACAAACATTGAAATGTTGTTGTAAAGTATTACGAAGGAAGGCAAAAAACGAAGAAGAAAAGAAATTGAAGTACATACCATCCCTATGCTGTAGTAGTTTATTGCTAAAGTAACTTACAAAACTTATGAGCAGAAGTTAAAGTTGAAGTATAGGCAATAATGGAAAAAAAGAAAGACAATTTTTTGCAATTGAGTGCTTAATAAGAAAAACAGCAGGTGATATAAATAGAATTATAAGGGAAAAAGTTTCAACATGTAAAAGTATGCAACAGAATTCAAACACTTGCAATTGCACCTTAAAGGTATGCAACGAAATTTTTTAGAAAAAATTGAATTTTAAGATTTTTTAATTTATGATTCCCCTTTGAGTAGTATAAAAAATGGTTTCTCTCTTTTAGTAAAATAATATTTCAGCAACCTTTTAGTAGAATAACGCAGAAATCCATGCGTGACATCATTATGATTCCATATAATAGAGGAATTAATTAATAATGTTAACCAAAGGCTTCACATCTTAATTCCAAGTAATGCAAGTGAAAAGTATAGAAAAGCAACCATTCGTTGCATTCTACTTCACTGTCTTGTATTTTCTGTGCAATTCATTATACGCCACAAACCTCTTGTTCGAGTCCCTATTAAGCAGTGTCCAGTATTCCCAGTGTTCTCTACCAAGCGAAGGCAATTTCTTTAAAGTTTCGTTCTTGCAGGGGATCTTGTACGACCATAAAGTAAAGAAATCCATTAAATCTATGTAAATCCATACTCCATAGATTATCTGGCATGAGTTGACTTCGCATGCATTCACTATGATTATCAAGAGTCCTTTATGAGGCACATCCAACGTTTTAATTTAAATCAAAAGGAGTGTGTAGGATGGCATCGAAATTTTTTATTCGTTTGAAAGGCCTATTGATTGTATTAAGTGGGGAATATAACTTCGTTCAAGTATTTGTCGTGGTTTTTCTGGGTGGTACGCTTCCGAAATGCATAATTTTTCATGATTATGATGCATAAATGAGGCTGAATTTGACCGTTGTCACCGGTTTATGTAACTTTTTGGATCGCTGTGGTTTTTTAACTTATTCATATCCACCTGCGACTTAGAAAAAACCCGCAAAAAGTAGTCTACGGAGTTTAAATCGTACGATCTCGGTGGTTGGTTTACATCATTTCCATTTGAGGTGACCGTGCCCTATGTCGTATAGGATATAAGCTGTGTGGCACCTACCATCGTCCTGTTGGAAACATATTTCGTTCGTGTCTATATAATCCAATGCAGGCCAAAATAATTTATTTATCTTGCACCTACAGAGCTTGTAGGTGCCAAAGATGGCTTGACAAACATCGTTCTAGAAGAAATATGGAGCGATGGCGACATCAGCCTAAAATCCTAACCAAACAGTGACTTTTTCGCGATGCAATGTGCCAAATTCAACAATTTTGCTTGTTCACGTAGCCATTCAGAGAATTGGAACGCAGTATGTGTTCTCACAAGGAACGTGTTGATGTAGCAAAGACTGACAGAGAGAGCAAGGTCAGCAGAATTAGAGGGCAGCACTCGCTGAATCTCCATCCTCCCTGAAGTAATACTTCAGTGTGTTTCCGGAGGAGGAACGCACAGTAGGGTTTTTGATACCAAAAGTGGGAATTAATTCGAGGTAACTTTCCCTGTTTCTTGTTTTAACTTTTTTCAGTCAAATTCACTGGATGGAAGTATGACGAACGAGGTTGGGTTTAGTACGTAAGCGCTCAGCAAGCCGAAAGTACATATGTCTTGTGGCTAATCATGCACATTGGGTAGGCCGGGCTACCAATGCCTTTTGCAGATTTCCAGTCTTTAGCTCATAAAACTATAAAAAAGCGTTGATCTAGAAATTTTTCTCATCGCTGAAAATGATCTTTCGTTAAATATTAGCACCAATAGCCAACTGCTCTAGATCACACTCAACGAACACATCTTGCAGAATGTTTGGCTTTAGTTGCAGGGTCAATTGTAATTTATGTGGCAGCAGGCCCAAGCCACCATGCAAAATTTCCCAGTTTGTGGTCTGTGAACGACTGAACTCTTTGTAAATCATGTGAAATCGAGTGCCTTGGATTCCCGTGCATAATCTCAAAGTCAGCGTCAATGTTTTCCGCAGATCTCGGGCTTCGTTGATGAACGGGTGTTGATCGATCTTTTACTGAAGCAGTGGACTCGACTTTATGCACCACATTGCGAATTGTCCTCTCGATAGGAAGTACTGTTGAATTCGGTATCCAGCCATGGTGATTTGGCAAAACAGTCTGAATACAGGACAACTCTTCTGACAGATGAAGCTTCAACAAAATGGCCGTTATCAACTGTCACAACCTTCTGTGGGAAGGCTCTACAGTATACAATGCAGTAGAACAAATACCTACATACATACATGCACAATTGGTCGTTGCAACCCTTTTGTCAGGATTACGACATAGCTTCTCACACCGCTGATGTATGTTGTGAGCATAAATTTTGTACATGAGTGGCGGGGACCTACAGTGTTAAAGTCAACTACGAAAGACAGATTTTTTTTTTGAGAAACTTTTCATAGCGGTTTTTATTTACTCTCAGAGTTTTTGCCAGAAATCTTCTGAGCGGAAGTCGCCGAAGAAATATTTTTTTTTTTTTGTTTCGATTTGATAGAGGTGTCTGACCTGGGGTTTGATGAGGGGCACTTACCGGAGAAATATTTTCTTCATATTTGGATTTTATGAAGGTGTCTGACCTGAGCTTTAACCGTGGCCTCAAGTCTAATAAATCAACACACTACTTACTAGACTACGGCGATTTCATATGTTTAACTATAAAAACTTGAATAATGAAACCAAAAAAAGGCATCAAAGAAAGGAAAGCGAATGAGAATACTGAGGTTCTATTTGACGGCACAGAGCTTCTTATATGACCACTTTCCCTGAGTGTTTTTATTTTTTTAACCCTAATTGGGCTTATAATAACGGAACAATCAGTCGAATGACGTTGTATCCAACATTCATTGACTTTAAGAAGGCATTTGACTCGATTCACCACGCTGCAATATGGAACGCACTTCGTTGTAAGGGAATACCAGAAAAGCTTATTACATTAATTAAAGCACTGTACGAAAATGCTAAGTGCCGCATCCTACACAAGGACACAATTAACTGCGTATTGATACGTCAAAGTGGGTGCACGGCTGGGATACCCACTATCCCCTATTTAGATTACGCAGACGACATTTGTTTGCTCTCACACAGATTCGACGATATGCAGTCAAAGCTTAATAACATCGAAGCCGAATCAGCAACTTGTGGTCTCAAAATTAACATCCCAAAAACGAAAACCATGAGAATCAACACAACAAATACCCGACAATTCATGCTACAGCAACAACTGATCGAAGACGTGCAATCATTCTGTTACCTAGGCAGCATTATAACAACAACCGGAGGCTCTATAGAGGACGTTGGAAATCGCATTAACAAGGCCAGGCAAGCTTACGGCCAATTAAAACACATATGGAAGTCCCCTCATATCTCAAAGCGCACCAAAATCAACACTTCAACAGTGTTGCGTAAAATCAGTTGCGCTGTACAGATGCGAGTCCTGGAACTCAAACCAATGCGATATTAATGCCGTAAAAGTATTTATAAACCGTTGTTTACGTCGTACTAAAAATTTTCTGGCTAAACACCATCACAAATGAACGCTTATGGGCCGAGTGCGGACAAACACGAGTTGAAGTTGAAATCCGGAAACGGAAATGGAGGTGGGTTGGGCATGCTTTGAGAAGACCTCAAACCGACACCACCAGAAACGCAATAGGCTGGAATCCACAAGGCAGCCGCATTAAAGGTCGGCCGAGTCACACCTAGCGTCGACAATTAGATATCGAAGCAGCCAAAGTCAACAAAACGTGGAACGAGCTGAAGATCGTAGCAGGAGATAAACATGAATGGAACGAAATCGAAATCGAACTAAGGCCATATGCTCCTTATAGGAACAACAGGAAATTATATATATATATAACGGGTGATTTTTTGGTATTATCTTTTTGGCAACACTGGTTTAAACAGCTCAAGCACGTTTCGTGTTTTGTTTCACTGCCAAACATCTTCAGTTTGGTCTACAATTATCCCATGAATCGTTTTACAAACGAACAACGGTTGCAAATCATTGAATTTTATTATCAAAATCAGTGCTCTGTTAAGAAAGTTTATCGCGCGCTTCTTCCATTTTATGGTCAGTTTAATCGACCCACGGAAGCGGCTATTGTGACTAAATTTCGCACCAAATTTACATTGTTGGACATTAAACCACCAATACGCTTACGTAGAGTGCGAACTGAAGAAAATATCGCAGCTGTATCGGCCGGCCAGTGTTAATGGTGACCATCAATTATCGATTCGTCGCCGTTCGCTGCAATTGGGCCTCTGTTACTCAACAACGTGGAAAACTTTGCGGAAGGATTTAGGTGTGAAGCCTTTCAAAATACAGCTGGTGCAAGAATTGAAGCCGAACGACCTACCGCAACGTAGAATTTTTGGTGAATGGGCTCTTGGAAAGATGGCAGAAGATCCACTTCTCTATCGAAAAATTGTGTTCAGCGACGAAGCTCATTTTTGGCTCAATGGATACGTAAATAAGCAGAATTGTCGATTTTGGAGTGAAGATCAGCCAGAAGCATTGCGAAAGCTACCAATGCATCCCGAATAAGTCACAATTTGGTGCGGTTTATGGGCTGGTGGCATCATTGGACCGTACTTCTTCAAAGATGCTGCGAATCGTAACGTAACTGTGAATGGTGAGCGCTACCATGAGATGATATCCAACTTTTTTTGCCCAAAATGCAAGAGCTTGACTTGCATGAAATGTGGTTTCAACAAGACGGCGCCACACAGCACACGTAACAATGGACTTATTGAGAGGCGAGTTCGGTGAACATTTTATTTCACCTTCGGGACCGGTCAATTGGCCGCCTAGATCGTGCGATTTAACGCCTTTAGACTATTTTTTGTGGGGCTATATTAAAGCTCACGGCTATACAGACAAGCCCGCTTCAATTGACGCATTGGAAGACAACATTAAAGCATTTATTCGTGAGATACCGGCCGAAATGTTGGAAAGAGTATGCCAAAATTGGACTAAGCGGATCGACCATTTGAGGCGCAGTCGCGGTCAACATTTGCATGAAATAATCTTCAAACATTTAATTGTATGGACCGTACTATCGATTCAAATAAAGATTTCATGCATTTTTCTGAATTTTATGTGTTTTTTTTTTTGAAAAATTTTCCTATAGCTCTTAAAAAATCACCCATTATATATATATATAATTGGGCTTATGAGATCTTTATATACACCCGTTTTCTACATACTTATCCAGTTTGGAAAACGAATTAGTAACCCCCTGTGAACTGAAGATGTTATACTAAATTTTCATATGGGAAATATAGGATTTTTGGAAGGGCATGAGCAATTGTAGAGGGTAAGGCATGGCAGTATTTGTAGTTTAAATCGAATCTAGGAAATAAGATCTACTTTACCTGTGTTTGTTTACTTGCATGCTTTCTCAATTTTCAATAAAAATGCTTTTCAAATTAATATTTTATAGTTTTTTTTCTGTTTTATTTTGTTTTTTTCCAAGTTTTCTTTTCATCATCATCATCATCATCATCGTTATTATTTTGTAATTTTATAATTATTATTCACATGCTTTTATTTTCTCATTTAATTTTTTATTTTTAAATTATTTACTGGTTTTTATTTTTTTCTCTTTTTTTCCTTTTTTTGGTTAAAAATTCGTGTGTAATTTATTTATAATTTATACTGTGTGTGTCATCATTATTTTATATTTACAAAGTGTTTACGTTTAATTACTAAAATTTAAAATAAATATTAAAGGAAAAATTCATTAAAAAATAATTCTGAAAAATAATGGAATTTTACAAAAGCAAGGATAATAGAAAAATAAATTTTAAATAAAAATTTTAAATGACATTTTTGTTGTGAAATTAAAGCATACTTTTAGGTTTGTATTAATTTTAATTTTATGCCATAAACTAACGATTTTTGGTATTTTAGAAAAAGGAATTTTAATGGTTTTATTTAAAATTAAAATTAGAATTTGTTGGTTAAATAGAAAAATTATAAAATAAAGCTTTTGGAAAATATCTGTGTAAGCAACTAAAAGTATGCTTTATTTTGTTTTTAATAAATAAATTAACTATTGTGTTTGAATTATTATGATTTCTATGTTCATTTCTTTTATGGTAGTAAATGCATCAGTTCTTTGTTTCAAAATTGTTGCTGTTGTTTTTTAATTCATTTTATTTATTTTTTTTATTTAATTGGTTTTTATTTAAGTTTCACTTCAAAATTGGACTTGAGTTTTATTTGAATTATTATTTTTTCTTTTTCTTCTTCTATATATATTATATTTACAAAACAGATCTATTTTATTTTAATTTGAATTTATATTTAATATACCATAATAAAAGTGCCATATAAATTAACTAAAAATATATACTTTTTGTTTTTTTTAATTTTTCTAATTCGTGTTTCTAATAAAATTCCCAAAAGGATTTTAAGTAGAATAATTTTTTTCTTTTTTTCATTTTCATTAAATAGATCTGCTTAGATTTACAACAAAATATCCTGTTTCCTTTAAGTCTTAAACAAAACTTTTCTTTTTCATATAATTAATCTTTAAAAAATTAAGAACAATTTTCAACAGCATTTTAAAAGTGAATTTGTGGAAACAGGATACAAAAATTTGTTTGGTATTTATTTATTTACTTACTACCATTATTTTTAAGTGTTCTTTAGTGTTTAATTATAATAAAATCTTAATTATTTTTATATATTTTTTTATTAACTATTATTTTATTTTATAGTTTAATTATTTTATTTTGTTTTTTATTCTACAATTAGTATCACGATTGTCTTTTTAAAATTAAAAAGGTTTCTCAAAAAAAAAAAAATAATAATAATAAAAAAGAATTTTAATCCAATATTTTCGGTTGTAATATCCAATTTTCATTGGCTTTTTACAAAAAAAAACTAAGAGCTTCTTTAAATAAAAACTATAGTCTTAGGCCTCTGTTCCAACCTTAACAGTCCACGTCCTACCTTATGACTCTAAAGTTCTTTCTAAATGCAATGACACTTAGTTTAGTTAGAAGATGAAGTAACGAATAACCCATAACCCCAGGGTTATGTAGGAAAATAAAAGGTTTCAAAATCAATAACCTATTTCCCCTAAAGATTTTAGGCTTACCTAAATGCCACCTGTAGGTAGAAAACTTTTCGCCATCTGAGTTCTGATGATACTTTTTCCCCATCAATGGTTCTGCAATATTTGCACTTTAAAATACTCGTTACTATTTTCACATCATTTCACCCAACATAAATTTAGATTGGCTCAAACCATTTGAGCTTGAACAGTGTCTCCGCCTCTTTCGGTTTTACTATTTGCCAGGCATTCTTTTCCTTCTTCCTACATACATACATACATAATTGGTCATTACAACCCTTTAGCCATGATTACAACCTAGTTTCTCACACCACTTATGTTGTGCGTATTAATTTCATACACGAGTGGCCAGACGTACAATTTAATCTCGACTCCAAGCGACAGATTTTGTTGAGAAACTTTACATGGCAATTTTATTTTACTCTCAGAGTTTTTGCTAGAAATCTGATGAGCGTAAGTCACCGAAGAAATATTTTTTTATATTATATTTTGTTGAAGATGTCTGATCTATGGTTTGAACCGTGGCCTTAAGTCTAATAAACCAACACACTACCTACTAGACTAGGGCGACTTCCAAACGCCTTCTTCTTACATGACAAAAATTTTCTGGGGATGTGAAAACTCCTGTCCTTGCAAGTTAAGCTGCCTGCTCATTGCTTTGACTTTCCACATGACCACCAGTTCTATCTATCTACAATACCCAGTATGAGTCTGGACTCAAACCTTCTCCCATTGTATGTAGCCTTCATAGGTTTACATTTTCTTAAACTCAACCGGTTTGAGCAATCTCTGAACCTTTCTCTAGGCTCCCTTTCGACTAGGCTACCAATTCAAACTATTTTCTGCACTACGCAACGCTGGTGTGGAAGTTCCCATTTAGGCAAACCGTCCCCTCATTTTTCGTAAATTCCACGTGAACTGAGAATTTTTGTCGATCTTATTCAGCTTGCCCAAATACTACCATACTAATCACGCCTCAAGCTCATAGGGGCTTAGTCTGTGGCCGCCAGCCTAACTGCCAAATACTACAAGTTTTCTTTCGTCCCTTTGTATTTTTTTTTCAAGTTGAACAGAGCACATCTTTCAGTGCCGTACGCTTCCATTTGGAACATACCGTTATGTTTTATTGATCAATTTACTCTGCATTAGAACAATTTCGTCCCCAACAAGTATTTTTCTTACAAAGTATTTCAGTCAATTTTATTACTCATTTTCCTTGGAAAGAATTTTCTAGGGGCAAGGTGCAACCCCTAGACCTGGCTTTTATTATCCCAACCAGAGTCTTTTCACTTCCATATTCACGTTGTGTGAGCCACCCTATTGCTGCGTAGATTACAACGATCCTGCGTATCATTACTGCTCCCTGAAATGGTCTCTATATGGACAACCATGTGAACATATTATCCGAATATTTGCCTCCATTTTCCGTTATCTAGAGGTGGCATATTTTTTCATTTAGGGAATTTTCTATTTCTTGCATACGGTTCTATTCTATGTTCAGAGCAGTATCAGAAAGTTTTGAAGGTCTTGGGTAAAATGAATGACAGCGGTTGTACAATGAGTCAAACATGGCCTCAGTATCTCTATTGGCTTTACATATGTACATATGTCGGTATGAGGATAGTAAATAAAATAAATAAAACTAAAATAATTATAATCGAAAAAATTATAATAAGTTAGGGCTAAAAAATTTTACTATTTTTAAATGGCAGTCATAAATATCCCTAAAATAGTTCTTTAACGTGCTTAGTTTTTAAACTAGTCTTTAATAAATTATAAGAAATTCTAAGTCTTAAATATTTTTAAATAAATTTGAAATTTAAAAAACTGATGTGAATAAAATATTTGTATGTTCTTGCTTCGGCAGAACATATACTAAATATTTGTATAATTAACTGATTATTATTAAAATTCTAACAAATATTGAAACAAAAACTTCATATTTTACATTTCCAACTCGAATTTGCTACCAAATAATTATTAATTTTACAATAATTTTTTCTCTTCCATTTCATAATTTTTTTTTTAATTTTTCATATTTAATCTAATTCTGTACATTGTGTTATTGTTTGTTATTTATTTATATGCAAAAAACTTAATATTTTTTTTCTTAAATTTATTTTTTGTTTTTTTTTTAACACCCTACACCATAGATATCAATCACAATCCTTGTGCTGTATTGTGTCCATTTCATGAATATTAATTGCCATTCACAAATATTGATCGTCTAATACCCAAAGAACGTTTAAAAATTGTTAAAGAAGATTGGAAAAGTGACTACATTTGGTGAAATACAGGGTGATTATGATCGACATAATTATTAAAAGAATATAAAAAAAAAAAATTAAAAATTTAAGTCACCGTAGTCTAGCCATGGTTCAAACTCCGCTTGGTTAGAAAAGACTTTAAATTATCGGTTTCATGCAATTAAATCATGTTTATACTTGAACAGCTTTCACAGTACACTGCTACATAAGTTTGATAGTCCAAACGCGCTCTGGCTAGCTAAGTAAAGCGGATTCTAAGTTGTCAGTTTTATCTATGGCTATATAATCGATGACAGCTTATGTTCAAAATTTTCGTAGCTAAAAATGCTAAAAGAATACTCTGACGTATGTTGGCCGTGGTGATCACTGATCAGTGGCTAAAAGTTACTCGATTCAGAGGTTTTAGCCGAATAGAGAGAAATGAGCCTGTTTTGTTTTGACGAACTCACTTAGGATACTCCTGATGATCAGTTCTCTGTTCCGTTGTTCCCTTAAAAAAACTGAATTTGATTCTGTTGCTAATTTTTTGTTCGCGAGTTTAGAAAGTTCCTGGCACGTAGTAGTCTTCGTTGCGCGCACTGAAAAGAATTTTTAATAAGTCGGATTAGAAGGCATTCGAACACATTGCCAGATTGTGTTCCTTTGAAATTGATTTTCCTGATAGAATCCTGCCGATTTATTCTTGTTTGATATTAGGAAACTTTGCAGGTTTGTAAAAACTTTTAACGCTGCTCTATGAATTTATTGTTGATCAGTTCGTTGTTACATTGAATTTCTTTTTTAAATGCGAATTGAGCTTTTTCATGCTAAGCTACTTAGAGTCTTACATAACATACATAATTGGTCATTACAACCCTTTAGTCAGGATTACAACCAAGCTTCTCACACCACATAAGTTTTGTATGTTAATTTTATACATAAGGGGCGGAACCTATAATTTAAAGTCCACTCGGAGTGACAGATTTTTTTGAGATACTTTTCATGCCAATTTTATATTTGCTCTCAGAGTTTTTGCCAGAAATCTGTTGAAGGGAAGTTGCCGAAGAAATATTTTTTTCATATTTCGCTTTGTTAGAGATGTCGGACCCGGGGATGGTTTACTTACGGTAGTCGACGCTTCTAGGAACTTTCTAATTGTAATCTACTATGCTGAACCTGTCATGACAGCTAATTTTATTTTGTATGGACTCCTAACACTCCAGCATATTGGAGAATATTTGTATGCTGCGCAAAGGCAGGCACTGGCCATACGGTCAACTGGTTGTCGGAGATATCCAAATACTCTGAAGACCTCACATGGCAAGGCCTTCAGTTTATTGTTTTGTATCTTTAAAATGCGTAGTATGCGCAAATTGGAAAACTGCTCCACTTGTAATTGGTCCAAACGATTGTTGCTTAAATCCAATTCCTGCAAAGAATTCAAACCCTGAAAACTTCTGCGCCTTAGGGAGGAGATCTTGTTGTTTGATAGATCAAGGATTCCCAAAAACTCCAATCCCCTCCTAAGGCATAATTGGCTAGTGTTTGTATATCATTACAGGCCAAGTTCAAGAACCTTAAAATATTGGCCAAATTGCTACAACTATCATCACAGCTGTATTACCCCTTGACTCGTAGTGAGAAGTAATTTCTGGCGATTATAATGGGTCCGCCATCCAACGTTTTTTTTCAACTAGTGCTTATTTCGTGAATGGTAACCCTTAGCTCATGTCTGATTTGACAGATAATTAGTTTTATCCTTCCGCTGAACGAATATGGACCATCCAATGCGTCTTCGCTTCGCTAAGTGGGCCTGCGATCGACTTACAGAAGATGCCGAAAAAAAAATCATCTTTTCAGATGAAGTTCATTTTGATCTTGGCGGGTATGTAAACAAGCAAAATTGTGGCATTTGGGGCACAGAAAACCCGCACTCATACATTGAAAAGCCGACGCACCCAAAACGAGTCACTGTTTGGTGCGGATTTTGGTCCAGAGGCATAAATGTGCCATTTTTCTTCGAAAATGAGCAAGGAGTGGCCATTACAGTCAATGGCGATCGTTATCGGGCCATGTTGAACGAATTTTGGTTCACAGAAATTGAAGAGGAGGATATTGGCAACAGTTGGTTTCAACAGGACGGCGCTACATGCCACACAGCCTAAGCTACACTCGAAGTTTTGCGCCCTGTTTTTGAAGATCGCATTATCAGCCAACGAGCTGATGTCGTTTGACCACCTCGGAGCTGCGATTTGACACCGTTGGACTATTATTTGTGGGGTGCCGTCAAAGATAAGTGTTACGCCGACAAGCCAGAGACAATTGACGCTTTAAAGGACAATATTCGTGAAGCCATTGGTGAAATACAGCTGCACACAATCAATAATGTGCTTAAAAATTGGACCGATCGTGTAGGCTACTGCATGGCCAGCCGAGGCAGCCATTTGAATGAAATTATTTTTTATTATTAACCGGAAGGATTGTACTTTCAAATAACAAAATAAATTTGAGAAAATATTTAGGAGTTTTTTTAATGCATTTTCAAAAAAAAAAGTTATTTGGCGGACCTTTAATACAAACAAGGATTTTTTGTTTTACCAAAAAATTTTCTATGGTGTAGGATACTATCTAGTACGGCTTTGCCGACTAAGAATTTTTTTATTTTTTTTATTTTTAATTTTCTTCTAAATTGTTGCTGTTATTGTTTTGCTTGGCTAAATTGTTGCTGTAACTAAATTATGTTAAATTGTTTTTTTTTGTTTTTCTTTTCATATGATTAATAATAATTAAATATAATTTATATTTATTTTAAAGTATTGTATTTATTTACTTTAAGTTATATATTTATATACTATTTTATATACCATATACTATATATAGTTGACTATTTATTTATAATATCGTTTTACAATACTCGTACAATAAGTATTTTAGGAATCAATGGCCCTTTTTCAAATATTATTTTATTTACTATAAAATTATTAATAATTCTTATGGTTTTTTTTATTTATTTTTTTGTTTGTTTTATGCTTATGAAATAAATTCCTTAAATGGCAATAACATTTTATTTTTATTTATTTATTTATTTATATTTATTTCCGTATTTTTTTATTTTTTTTTAAGTGTAACTAGACTTAGTTTTCTAATTTTTCTCTGTCTTTGTTTCTTTCTTTCTGTTGGGGGGTATAAAACTTTAACAATTTCATTTAAATTTTATTTTCTGTTGTTTTTTTAATTCTTTTTTAAACTAATTTCCTTAATTATTAATTAATTATACCAACTGTACACTGTAGCATATTTAAACTTAAAAAATATTTCTGGATTTTTTTCTTTTCTTTTTTGTTGGCTTTTAAACTAATTTTTACAATAAATACACTTGGGGAGAGGGTAAGGACATGAACATTTTCAAATTCAATTCAAATTCTTTCTCTTACTGTCTGTCCTTTAATTTTTTTTTGCTACCAAATTTACAATTTTCTTTAAAAAAAAATTAAAAAAAAATAATTCCGTTCTCTTTAAAGCTTTATTTTGAATATCTTTTCCACAGTTTTTAAGATTATCAAAGTGTCATACCGAATAGCGGCACTATAATCACGACAAACGATATGAGAAAGAGTTTTTCACTGGAACTACTTAAAGCACTGGCTTGACATAGTAAATCTTCGGGAAAGATTTCTAAAATCGGCAACTGTTTGCCAGAGGTGGGATCATGGCAGGTATTGGCACGGGCACGCTGCAATTAATAAAAAATAAATACGAGAAATTATTTAAAAATTGTTGTTGTTTTTATTTAATTTTAAATGAAATGAAATTCAAAGTAAATTAAAAAAACGCTTACGCGTAAATCTCTTGAACTTAAGGGAAGCTTTTTGAAATCATATTCAAGAAAAAGAAAGAAAAAAGAAAAAGAAAACAAAGAATTAAAATTAAAAAAGAAAAGAAAACGAATTAAAAGAATTTTAAAATAAGAAAAATTTGTTTTAAAAGCGGAAAAAATTTTATAAAATTTTTTTAATAAAGGCCTATTTAGTCAATAGGGGTCGTATATCCAATCTTATACGAAATCGGTTGTATATTAAAATTTTAGAACTGAACTACAGATTTGAGAAGCTCTTTCATGGCAGTTAGACTACATTCACAACTTCTCCAAAAGTTTGCTGAGGTGCCAAAGTTGTGGTTTTAATTCTTGAGCTCACGTCCAGTAAACTAACATTCTATTCACTAGATGGACAAGGTACGTAATATGGCCAAACAATTTCAATTACTTAGAAGTCGCCGTAGTCTAGTAGGTAGTGTGTTCGCTTATTAGACGTAAAAGCCAGGGTTAGAGCCCCAGGCCAGACATCAAGACAAAATACAAAAAGTATTTCTTTGGCGACTTCCTCTCAGCAGATTTCTGGCAAAAACTCTGAGAGAAAATAAAATTGCCATGTCCCACCACTCATGTATAAAATTAACGCATACAAAATATGTTGTGCGAGAAACTAGGACGTTGTACAATGGGTCAATTTGACCTCCGGGTACTGTACTTGTCTTAATTGACAAGTACATGTCCTCTAACCTAACCTAACCTACCAGAGATCAGCAATGAATCGGTTTTTCTATACTCATAAGCAGTCATGATATTTTGAATAGAATATAAGTGAGTCAACAATATTGAAATTTAACTATGTACTCTGATTCATTCATACTCACTACAACGTTGATTTATAAGTAAAGGTTGCAATGAGTATGCATACAACGTTGACATCAAACTCATACCATTCGAACTATGTTTGATTCATACGCCTACTCATTTAGATTCATAACTTCGAGTGACTCGAATCATTCATCAAAATTTATAGTCTTAGTTGTTGTTGCATTTACATAAGCAAAAAACAGAACAGGAAGCAGAGAAAACACACAACCATTTAGTGAGTATTTTAGTGTTCGTACGCGAGTCATACTTATTTTGTGATACGTGTAAATGTTGAGTCATGGAGAGTCAAAATCAACAACATCATATGTACGTGTTTTTAAGTACGAATATGATGAGTACTTTAAAATTTGAATATGAGTAGGTTAGGTTAAGTTAGAGGACGTGTACTTGTTAATTTAGACAAGTACAGTACCCGGAGGTCGATTTGACCCATTGCACATAATGTCCTTGAGAAGGAAGGATAAAAGAGGGGATAGGAAAAACGAGCGGAAGTAGGAAGGGAAAATGGGAAGCGAAGGAATTGAATATGAGTAGAGAGTCCATCATATTAAAATAAATATGAATGCGTATAAGTATCACAAATTATGAGTATGATTCGATTCTACTCATCTTTTTAATATTCATTGCTGATCTCTGATACACACATACATAAGTAGTCATTACAACCCTTTAGTCAGGATTACAACCTGACACCACTTACATATGTTGTGTGTGTTAGTTTTATACATGATTCGGGGGACCTATAGTTTAAAGTCGACTCCAATCGACAGATTTTTTGAAAAACTTTTCATGGAAATTTTATTTACTCTCAGAGTTTTTGCTAGAAAACTGCTGAGAGGAAATGGCCGAAGAAATGTTTTTTATATTTCGTTTGATGTCTGGCCTGGGGCTCGAACCCTGAATTTTGCGTCTAATAAGCCTACACACTACCTACTAGACTACGGTGACTGAACTGCGTAAACACCAGATTGAAAATTTTCGATCATTTTGCTATCTCGAGACCGTTACTACTATAAATGAAGATGCCGCAAGAATCATTTAAACAGCACTCAGGCCTCACCCGATAAGCTTACTTATTTACTTAATTGGCCCTCAACAACCCGATTAATGCATTTCGGCCTGGCTTAACACATCCTTCCAGGAGCCTTTGCTTCTTGCGCCCCTACGCCAGTTGATTATACCAATCGATGGCACGATTTGGTCCTTCCAACGCAAACAAGGTCGTCCTCTTTAAATATACGCCTCGCCGGACCATCCTCCTCCATTCGAATGACATGGCCGAGCCAGCGCAGCTGCTGGATGTTAATACGCTTGCACAACATGTCGTTGAGGAGCTCATACACCTCGCTGTTAGATCGGATACGGAAATCATCGCCAACTTGCAGTGGATCGAAGATCTTACGTAGGAATTTTCTCTCTAATACTCCCAAGGCTACTGCATTAGTGCTTAAGAGTTTGCATGCCTCTGCCATATAAATAAGCATGAGGAGGATGAGTATCACGTAGAGTATTAATTTTTTCGTACGGAAAGGTCCCTACTACTTAATTGCCTATTGAGACCATATTAGAATCCGTTGGCAAGAGTGATCCTGCGCTACATCTCCTGACTGACATAATTTTTGGTGGTAACGGCATAGTCAAGATAAATAAATTCCTTGACTAAAACGAACGTATAGTGTTCGGCCGTAATCTGAGATCCAAAACACCCTACTTGTCGATAAGATATACATCGTTTTGCCCTCATTTACTGCCAGACCCATCTTAGTAGATACGCTTACGGAGGGTTATAGAATTCCTGGTTATACTCACGCACATTTTTAAAACCGCTGAGCTTTATCAGTAGTCTTCTGATATCAAAACAATCCAGACTTTTGTCAACAACTTGCCTAAAACGAATTCAAAAGATCTTCTTACATACATGATTCGGTTATGTTGGTTAGGTCTAAGACAACCAAGCCACAGCCGAGGCTAACAACTGAAACTAGAGATATTGAAAGTAAATCAATGGTGGAGATGAAGCCACTTGCAGTGGATAGACGGGGTCTTTCGTTGAAGCCTTGGGTTTCTTTTTCAAGCAGAATAATACGATACGATCTTCAGATAAGGGAACATGGAAACTCTTGCAACTGATCATACTCTACGTCTACCATCAGCATGTTTGGTTTTCCAATTTCATATTTCTTTGATTAGCTTGAGTTTTACTAATCAAGATTTCTCCATCATGTAGGCTACAAGTGTACTGTAGAAGATTCTGGTATAATAGGGTTGCCAAGTTTCGCTAGTCTATGAAAATCATCACAACATATCTCGAGGCCTTCGATATGGATTGTTTAGAAGATCAATTGGTTTGTAAAAATTAGAAGCACTTTTATAATTGGCCATTACAATCCTTTAGTCAAGTTTACAATCTGGTTTCTAACACCACTAACTAACAAATTAACAAAAAATTCCTTAAAATGTCCTTAAATTTTTTTAATTAAAAAATTTACAGGGAAAATCTTTAAAATTTTTATTCAATACTACTTACCTGCACCATTTTCTTCATGTCATCCTTTTGTATGACCTTGATTTGAGCCGATTCTCGAAGCCATCTTCTAAGCCAATGACCGAACCATACCAAACCGCATTCACACTCCAATGGATTATGGGAAGTATCCAGACCGCCCATAATGCTGCGTGTGCCCACCGTATCCCAATACGTTTTATTCGGATAAAAACTATCCGCTGCCAAGGCATTGATCTTATTATGCGAGATATCGATGGACAAATGAGGCACTGAGCGTAAAGTATAAAATATGCCCGGCGGCAAATCGGAAATTTTTGTATCGGAAATTTTCACCTGCAGTTGTTGATTGCGTGATAGGCCCTCTAAAGCATCAGGGGAAATGGTTTGTACATTGGCTCCATAAATTTCTAACAATTGTAGTTTCGTGTTGTTGGTCAGTTTCGGTAATAGTTGAGGTCCTATATTGTTGTCGAGACAATGGATTCTTAGCTCTTGCAGGCCGGGCAGGCGTGAAACTATGTCGCCCAAGTTGTTGTGGGCGGTTAGTTGGAGTTTTCTTAAGGAACGCAATTTGCTGAAGGCCAAGGGATTTATTATTTTCACATCCAACAGGTTTAAATCCGATAAATGCCTTAAGGTGGCCATGTCGTGTATGGATATGCGCCTTAAGGGATTATGGGCCAGGTCTAAAACCCTTACCGAATTAGGCAAGTGATCGACGGCACAGGAAGCATTTACAATTTTATTGTGCGAGATGTTGACAAAACGCAATTGGCGCATTTCGTGCAAAGAGGAAAGCTCCTGCAAATAGTTGCCACTGACATCGAGGTACGAGAGCTGAGGCAGATTCAGTTGTGGCAGTATATAGAGGCCCATGTTGTAGATTTTCAAACGCCTTAGCCTAGGCGTATGCAGGAATATTTCCTTTAGATTGGTGGTAACCAAAGGATTGGCAGACAAATCCAAATTCGTGAGATTATTTAGGAAACTAAAGGTATTATCGGGCAAGACGGTGATTTTATTATTGCTGAGATTGATGTCGTATAGAAACTGGGAATTGACAAACATGCTGGAATCCAAATACTCCAGCATATTGCTGGACATTTGTATGCTGCGCAAAGTAAAGCCAACATCGGAAAATGCGGGCACTGGCCATACGGTCAGCTGGTTATCGGAGATATCCAAGTATTCTAAGCGGGTGTTCATGAACACCTCACGTGGCAAAGCCTTTAGTTTATTGTTTTGTATCTTTAAAATGCGTAGTTTGCGCAAATTGGAAAACTGCTCCACTTGCAATTGGTCCAAACGATTGTTGCTTACATCCAATTCCTGCAACGAGTTCAAACCCTGGAAACTTCGCCGCCTTAGGGAGGAGATATTGTTGTTCGATAGATTTAGGATTTCCAAAAACTCCAAGTCTCCCAAGGCATGATTGGCCAATGTTTGTATATCATTATAGGCCAAGTTCAAGAACCTTAAAGTATTGGCCAAATTGCTAAAACTATCGGTGCGTGTCAGCAAATTATGGCTAACATCCAAGTGGTAAATGTACATATACGAGGTTAACTGATCCTCAAAGTAGGCAATACGATTATATGTGAGATTCAGCTTCAAAGGAGTGGTTGTGTTGGATACAAAATGAAAGGATTTCAATGAAAATGAGCACAAGTTATTAAACATTAAATCCAAGCTTGCCAAACTTGGCAGTATCGTAAAGGCCTGATGCGATATATTGCTTAAACGATTAAAGGACAGATCTATGTATCTCAAGAACTCCAAATTGTAGAAGGCATTCTTCTCAATAATCTTGATTTTATTGGATTGCAAATTCAATGTTTGCAAGTCACCCAAGTTCAGGAAAGTCCGGGCTGGTATATGATCCAAGGAATTATAACCCAAATCAATTTCCACCAAATGCGAGTGGACATCCGGTATAAATAGGCCTCGCGGCAAGGATTTCAATTGATTGAAACCCAAATTAACATAAGACAACTCACGCATATTGGAAAAGGATTCATTATTCAAAGCTTTCAAATTATTGTTATCCAAACCCAGCCACATCAGTTGAGCCAAGGGAAATAAAGCATCCAAGGGATCTATGGATTCCATGCTCCTGGCCGGAAATACTGCAAAGGATAGTTCCAAAATTTTCAAAGACTTTGAGACATTTTCAAATACCATGGGATGGTGTATGTTGATATCATTAAAACTCAAAGAGATCTCCTGTATTTGATCTAAGCCCGCAAAGGAATTCAAATGCAAGTGTGTGATCTTGTTATTCCTTAGCAAAATCGTTTGCAAATTTGAGCCCCAATTATCCACGGCAAATATGCCTTCGGGTATATCCGTTATGGAGTTATAGCCCATATTCAAATACGACAAATTTGTGTAATTCTTTAAGCCCACCACGGGGATCATGGTGAAATTATTGCCCGATAACGATAACACTCTCAAATGCTCTGTATTCTCTGGCAGATTTTGCAATTGGCATATATTGTTGGATGTCAAATACAAATACTTCAGCCTATTCAGGCTTCTTAAGGCCCCCGGCACGGTATTCAAATAATTCCTTTCCAAATCCAAGTACTCCAATGTATCCTCCAAACCCTCAAACGCTTGCAAATGTATGCGTTCCAATTGATTGAAGGCCAATACCAAATGCACAATGCCAATATCCTTAAACACAGCACGTGGCATTTCCTTGATATAATTCTTTTCCATATTCAATGCTCTTATATGCACATCCGAGTAATTGGTTTGAAAACAATCCGTTTCCAGAGTCTCTATTAAATTCTGCCCCATATCCAGCTTCTCTAAATGCATGCGCACTTGCCTTACCTCCTTATTCTGTACACTGCGCAATAGATTATCCCTCAGCGATATAATTCTCAGCTCATATAAATGCTCGAACAGCTGATGGGGAAAGGTGCCCAATAGATTACCCGATAAGTCAATCGTTATTAGACTGCGTGGCAGGAAATTCGGTGTGATGTGATAGATTCGATTATTCGATAAATCCAGCCATAAGAGCTTTTGCAAACGATTAAATGGTTTGCCCATGGGATGTCCATTACCCACATGGCCCATGCCCGGTATGACATTGGAAGATATATGAGATCCCTTAAGATTTTCATCACGCGTAATGGTTTGTATGGCTGCCGATGAGGGATGATTAAGGCCAGCATTTGCTTCATGCAGCGATGCTGGCGAGACTTCTGTAATATCATTGCCTGCTAAATGCAAAGAGCGTAGGGTATCATATTGAGCCTCCCAATTGACATCCAAGGAAGTTATGTGATTTCTGTAAATAATGGCAAAAAAATAAAGAAAAAAATTTTTTTTCAGTGTATTCTAGAACTTGACAAAATATTGTATTGAAAGGGTTTTCCAATAAGAACAGGGAACATGCAATAAAAAAATCATGATCTCGAAAGATGTTAACGATTAACGGTAGATTTCGAGTAGGTTTCTGTAAATAATTACAAAAACAAGTGGTGTTTCTTTATAAAGTATTCTCGAACTTGACAACATATTGTATTGAAAGGGTTTTCCAATAAGAACAGGGAACATGCAATAAAAAAAAACTTAAATCATGTTCTTGAAATGTTTTAACGATTAACGATAACCGAGTAGGTTTCTGGATCGGATAGGGTACAGAACACCACTTTGTAAGACGCAGCACGGACACAGCCGAATATGTTTGTGTAAATCTTCAACAGCTGTCAGAAAGAAGGGGTTTTTCCAAAGAGCTGTAGCGTCCTGACATCTCAGGAAGGTTGTGCCATGCTTGAGTAGTTTAGTTACATACGTACATACATACATAATTGGTCATTACAACCCTTCAGTCAGGATTACGACCTAGTTTCTCATACTTGAGTAGTTACTATCTTTAATAAACGGTTATTTCAGTCACCGTGCATTTTAGTACGCAATAAGCATGGATATCAGAGTATACAGGGGCATGAGGGTTCTATGGACTGTGATCTACGATGGCATATCAAACCTTGACGTTGGGCGCCAACGGCATAGCGATGGGTGATGTTTACAACAATAAGGGCATGATTGGATAATACTGCCTACGGATTAAATACTACGCAGAACATATGAAAGATGTGTTAGATGCGCAAAGACAAAGGCAGTAACGGAACCTGTGTGCCCCGTGGTAATATTACAGGAAACAATACAGAACCTTGGCGTAATAATTGAAGCGACACTGACATAACACATAATTGGTCATTACAACCCTTCAGTCAGGATTACGTCCTAGTTCCTCGCACCACTTAAGTTGTGTGCGATAATTTTATACATGAGTGGCGGGACCTATAGTTTTAAGTCGACTCCGAACGGCAGATTTTTTCATGACATTTTTATTTTACTCTCAGAGTTCTTGCCAGAAATCTGCTGAGAGAAAGTCGCCGCACAACTATTTTTTCATAATTCGTTATATTGGAGATGTCTGACCTGGTGTTTGAACCTTGGCCTCATGTCTAATAAGATAACACACTACGTACTAGACATCTGGCTGGTTTTCCAGCGCGGGGTATTCGCGCTTTTGTTGTGCAGTCCTTGCGCTGACCAACTTCTTCCTTTTCCCTGATTTTGGTGGAACTTGGTTAGTACAGGGACTGCGTTCACTCGTGGCATCACAACGGGCCGCTATGCGTGCTCAAGTGAGCTTTGTGATATCAGAGCTATCACTCCGACCTAACCTAACCTAGCGTACTAGACAACGACAACACTGAGCTTTACAGAATATCTGTCAATAGTTGGTGTGAAGCCTATCTATTAAGGCTTGCTGAAGCGTTAAATGTTGATGATGTTCCTAAGCATCCAATGTCTTAAATGTTGGGAACTCCGCTGTACTTTACGCAGCATCAATATGCATATGTGCAGCTAATACAGGTTCGTGGATGCTCTGCTTTAAGAGTCTCCCATTTTATAATTGCAAAAGTTCAGCACTGTCACATAAACGGAAACAAGAGGGCCGTTCACCATCTACTAGAGAATGGCTTCAAATGTCAACGACGGACCACAACGGTGGTGTCAAAATATGAATTACAAGAAAGCACGGAGAGGTGGAACTTCACCTAAAATAGATCCCCAGCGATTATGAGTGCTGCTGACAACATATGCAACGATTTGAGCCAGCAGATACTCCATTGTACCCATACTATATTGGTGAACAAAAAACAGCGGAACATGTAACGTGGGAGAGCAATTGTGTCACCGAAGAACGTCGAGCATTAGAGGAAGTTTTTGGTTTTAGGCCAACCAGTGAATGTTTTAATTAATAGAAGTGAAATGCTCGCTAAATGTATGACAGACGAGTTTTCCATGAATTCGTCATTATAGAGAGAATACAGAGCGTTGCACTGCATTCACAGAATTGCAACGACATTGGCAGCTGATCGGGCTTATCTTTCAGGAAGACGATAGTCATACAGAAAGAACTGAACTGAAGTGGATGTAACATTTGAGTGTAACCCGCTGGATGGACTCTTCAGACTTAATACTTAGGTTTATCGGTGGTTTTTTGATACAATGGGGTATTACGTTCTTAGTTAGGATTACAACCTAGCTTCTCCCATCACTCAGGTTGAGTGTGCTAATTTTATCCGTGAATGGTGGGACCTACAGCTTAATCTTGCCTTTGAATAGCAGATTTGAGAAACTTTTTTGGTAAAGACTGCTGATAGGAAGTCGCCGGAAGAAATATTTGTTTATATTTTGTGTTGATTGAGATCTCTAAGCAGGGGATCGCGTCTTATAAACTAACACACTCCGTATTAGATTAAAACAACGTCAATATTTTTAATAAAAACAAGTTTCTATAGAGCATAGCACAATATTGTTTACAAATAATGCTTGTCTATCTATAGCATCGACATTTGAATGAAGAATGGTTCAAAATAGTTCTCTCCGTTTCGGGTAATTGTAGTCGGTATTTAACTCCTCGTATAGAGAAATAATGTTTTAAGCAACTCAACTCAAATGGTTGTTGATTTCTATACAATCCAGGCTTACGCTGTCCAAATCAATCAATTTAATTCAACGATTTGATTGTTCTATCGGGTCCGCCATCTAACGTTTTTTTCAACTAGTGCTTATTTCGTGAATGGTAACACTCATGTCTGATTTGACAGATAATTAGTTTTATCCTTCCGCTGAACGAATATGATTGTGTATACGCTTGAACAACGCTGGGAAATATTGCGACATTACTTTGAAAATCATGGTAATGTTGCAGAATGTGTGCGGAAATTGCGTACGGATTTTGGAAGAAGAGAAGCATCGTCAGATCCGTATGTTCGTTATCTTGTGAAAAAAGTGAAAGAAACTGGCATCCTCATCGATAAACCAAAGCGTGAAAAGCCAAAAACAGTGCGTACATACGATAATATTGCTGCTGTGGCAGAAAGTGTGCGTGAAGCGCCATCAGCATCAATTCACCGTCGTTCTCAACAATTGAACATTTCGGAGACATCATTGAGAAGAATTTTGCATAAAGACCTTGGTATGACGCCATACAAAGTCCAATTGGTTCAGAAGTTGAAGCCAATTGACCATCCAATGCGTTTTCGCTTCGCTAAATGGGCCTGCGATCGACTTACAGAAGATGCCGATTTTGCCAAAAAAATCATCTTTTCAGATGAAACTCATTTTGATCTTGGCGGATATGTAAACAAGCAAAATTGTCGCATTTGGGGCACAGAAAACCCGCACGCATACATTGAAAAGCCGACGCATCCAAAACGAGTCACCGTTTGGTGCGGATTTTCGTCCAGAGGCATAATTGGGCCATTTTTCTTCGAAAATGAGCAAGAAGTGGCCGTTTGCAGTCAATGGCGATTGTTATCGGGCCATGTTGAACGAATTTTTGTTCACGAAAATTGAAGAGGAAGATATTGGCAAACATTTGGTTTCAACAGGACGGCGCTACGTGCCACACAGCCGAAGCTACACTCGATGTTTTGCGCCTGTTTTTGAAGATCGCATTATCAGCCGCCGAACTGATATCGTTTGGCCACCTCGGAGCTGCGATTTGACACCGTTGGACTATTATATGTGGGGTGCCGTCAAAGATAAGTGTTACGCCTACAAGCCAGAGACAATTGACGCTTTAAAGGACAATATTCGTGAAGCCATTGGTGAAAAACAGCTGCACACAATCGATAATGTGCTTAAAAATTGGACCGATGGTGTAGGCTACTGCATGGCCAGCCGAGGCAGCCATTTGAATGAAATTATTTTCCATTATTAACCGGAAGGATTGTACTTTCAAATAAAATAAGAAATTTGAGAAAATATTCAGTACTTTTTGTTAAAGAATTTTCAAAAAAAAAAAATATTTCGCGGACCCTTTAAATCTCTAGTTTCCATTACAGTGATATCACTCAAGCTTCTGTGTCTTATTCTTCAATATAAAAGTGGTTATACATCAGACATATAATGTGAAGCTAGGGATGTTATCTTTTAAAAAGACGCTATGTTTACTCTTTTCCATAATTTTTTTTTTTAAATTTTAAAATATTTTTAATGGACTTTCTTTTCGGTTTCTATTGGAAGGCCTTGTATTTTTTTTGGGTTTTTCCCCCTTTGTTATCTTACCTTTGAGCCACTAGCCGCGTTAGTGAGTGTAGTTTCTGTAAAGCTTCATACGGTATTTGTTGCATTTTGTTTCCCGATATATCCAATGTCATCAAACTATGGGTCATCGTGCTGTAATGAGAACAGAAGGGGAGTAAACTTTTAATGAAACATTTGTTTAACAAAAAATTCTTTTAATTTCTTAAAAAAAAGTAAGAAATAAAATCAAGGCGGATATATTTTTGGAAAATTTTTTAAAGTATTTTGTCTAAAAATAATTAAAAATTCTTGTTAATATTGTTACACAAATCGAAACGACCTAATATCGTTTAACAATAAAAACGATAAACAAAAGCCACACGATACAAATACACACTAACACTAAGAATACAATGAACGTGTTGATTATCTAAAGCTGCACACACACATATGTACAACGAACCTGGTTGCGCCTGGTACCAACAACAACATGTATGTGACAAAAAGGGAAAGACAACATAAGCAAAGTACACAAAAAACAATGTATTAGCAATAGAGCTCTCGAGAAGGCGAGATCACGAACCTTCCACTTCAAGAATGTTCGTTAGACTGGTTGTGTCGGACTATGAAAGTGCTGGACAAGGCGGGCGGCAGTCAATGATAATTCAGTCAGTCTTGTGTGAAGGCGCGTTGCGGTTGGAACGTACAAGCGGCATTGCTTGCAAAAAGGTTGTAAGCAGAGAAGATCTAACGAACAGTTGTTAGTGTTAACGCGGACAGAAGTGTGAAATAGAACAGTGTACAAGCAAATTATTGTTGTATCGTTAAGTTGTATACGGTGGCAAACAAAAGTAGTGTAAAGAATAAAGAGATTTTAAGAGAAAATAAACCCGTATTTGTTTTTACTTCGTTTGCAATTAACGAACTCATATTTAAACGTTTTTAAAAAGGTAAAAACGTAAGAATATTTAAAAAATTTTTATATTTATTTAAGTTGAAGTAATTTTCGTGAAATATTTTGTTTTTCTTCTCCAAAAATTTTGATTTTTTTTAACCTTTATTTTACTTCCATTCGTCTCTTAATGACTCAATACCAAATGACTTGTGATTCGATTCAAATTCAATTCAAATAAATTCCCACAAATTTCTGATTAACGCCAACCAATTGTTTAAAATTAAAAGACAATTCAACATAATGAAGTGTGTGGTTGATGATGGCATTGAAACTGTATCGCAAAAACAAACAACATCTGGAAGCTTAAATTGTAATTACTTGGAAACATAACCACACATATACTCAGCTGTAGGAACTTAATTAACATCCTACACTCACATACTATACATGCATATAAAGAAACAGACTTATTTAATAATAATACGAGTGAAAAAACCATTTCATTTGCCGGCATTAAAAATTAAAACATTTTCCATTTCATCCTTGTCGTTGTCATTGTACAATATTTGCCTTAAAATGTTAACAAATGCCAGAGCAGCTGGTATGGTAATGTATGCCATTTAGTTTATGTGGAAATTAAATTTTAAAAACAGGCCTTAGGCAAGCAGTTCCAACTCCAATTTCCATTTTCGTACTGTTCTAACAAGGCTTACAAGGAAAAACCTCACAATTATTTTAACCGCGATTTTTAACAACAAAAAGAATACCATACAGGCCTTACAGGCTGTAATTGAATAGAAAAACTAATATTTGTGGTTGTACAATACATGGGTGTTAGAAACATGGCCAAAACAATAACAACACATCACTTGCATATGGGTGTTATAACGAGGGAACCATTTACAAACCCTTTTTAAATTTTTTTGAGGGAACAACAGTCGACTCTATTTGGCCAAACGAAGGTTAATAACACTCTAGAGACATACAATGCAGACAATAATAGGACGTGTGGTTAAGCAATAAGATACTTTTGATCTTCTCACTTACATTTGTGCAAATTTAGAAATTCTAACATTTACATTTACAAATACATACACAGCTATGTGTATGTATGTGTCCTTTGTCTGTATTACATTTGTAGTCCTATTTTTTCCTAAAATGGCTTTTAATATAATAACCAGAAACACACATAAATATTGTGATAAATGTATGTATGTCTGGGAAAATGAAGAGAAAAAATATTTCATAAATATTTACACTGTAAGACAAAAGTAATCCGCCTGGGCCAAATATATATAAAGGAATATTGGTTAAACATTTTCTGTAAAAGAAATAGGTCTTCTTTTGTGGAACTAACATTCTTTTTGTACTTTGAAATCATTTTCAAACTGCTTTTTAGTTTTTAAAAATCTAGTTAGGATCTAAATTAAATGAAGAAAGTCGCCATAGTCTAGTATGCAGAATGTTGGGTGATTAGATGAGAGCTTGTGGTTCGAATCCCAGCTCAGACATCCCAATAATAATGAAATATTAGGAAGTGTTTGTTTCTTCTGTCGAATAATAAAAAATCAGTAGGAGAGCAGTAATCGCTGTAATCTAGTAGGTACTGTTTTGCCCTATCAGACTAGACGTAAGGCTACGGTTCCAACCCCAGGTCCTTCGAAACGAAGTTTGAAAAAATATTTATTCGGCGACTTCCTCTCACTAAATTTCAGGCAAATACTCTGAAAGTAAATAAAATTTCCATGAAAAGTTTCTCAAAAAATCTGTCGTTCGCAATCGACTTTAAACTGTAGGTACCACAACTCACGTATAAAATTAACACACACAACATAAGTGGTGTGAGAAACTAGGTTGTAATCCCGGATAAAGGGTTGTAATGACCATGTAAGTAAGTCCAGGGATTTTGGCGTAAACAAAAGATAGCGCATATCCATTAACTACTTCAATAACGCTCGGCATATGTAGGCGCGCAAAGAGATTTCTGGAGAGGTTACAGACTGATTGATGTTGAAGAGAGTATTTCTTACCTTTTTTTTTTTGCCAATATTAGTCTCTGATTCAAAGCAGGCGGCCTAGCTAAACTTTTTTTACTTGATTTTGGACGTATTACTAAATTCATTAAACTTTCAAGCTGGTTTTCAGCTTGTTTGTAAGGCTGTAACGATTAATATGAGCGACCTTAAAGCCAGGAATAGGTGTGCAGTAATCAATAATGTACGAGAGACTTCATGTACTCATGGTGAAACGGCAAACCTTATTGAGCATTTTTGACTCAACACACATTATTCAATACATTGCTTAAATTCATAACAAATTCTCTAGTTTATTAAAATATTGTTACACAACTTCTCGATTTCATTGTTATTTACTTACACAAAAGAGAGAAAGAGAGACAGAGAGTGAAACAAAAATCCCTATGTGTGTGTTAGTGTCTATTTCAATGATTTTTTTCTATGTGTTTATGCAGTCGGAAATATACAAATGAAGTACAAATACTGTATTAATGTTACAAAAAACAAATTTTTATAAATTTTTTTTTATTTTCAATCCTTTTTTGTTTATTGTAAACTATTCTGTGTGCATTGACATTATAATTGAAAAATGTTGTAACATGTAATCCATTTTTTAATTTTTTTTATTGTTATTACATACCTTATATACGAACATACATTCGGATATAGTTTTGTGAGTTTAAAAAAAATGGACAAAAATTATGTTGTTTTTTTTCATTCGTTTCAATAATAAAAATAAATTTGTTTTTATAAATGCTTATGAATTTTTTAAGGGCAAATGCAATACATAAACCAGTGAAGTTTGAAAAGTGATTTTTATATAAAAAAAATTGAAATAATTTTTATATAGGGAATTAGATGAATATAGCCAATCATTCGGTGGGTACAATAGAACACTGAACACTGAGCCTATTCTTATACGACTGAATATTGAGGCTGCTTTACTTATACTTCAGCTACTGGTAGATTGCTTTGGCAAATACTCGAGGACACTTCCAAGTAGAAGGAAGTTACTCATGGAGGCTGGAAATAGTATACTCCTTTATGGCTCTAAAATCTGGGCTTCTACTTTGAAAACTCAAACCAGAGCTAAAAAAGACTACTATCTGCCCAGAGAATAGCAGCTTTACGGGTCACATCCTCGTATCACAAGCTGCCTTAATAATAGCTGGACTGGATCCCATAGACCTTCAAGCAATTGAGCGCCAAATGATTTTCAACGCTAGACAGAGAGCGACTCAGTCGCAGAGCTTAGAAACGATACAGCACGAAGTCTTCTTAAAATGGCAATATCGCTGGGAAAATGAACGGCATGGTAGGTGGACATATAAACTGATTCCAGAATTGCAAGTGTGGAAAAAGAGAAAAATAGGAGTAGACTACTATATAACCCAGATGCTAACCAGCCATGGATATTTTAGAGAGTACCTGCATCGCATGGAGAAATGTCTCTCGCCATTCTGCATCTACGAGGAGGAGGAAAAGTTAGACGATGCCGAACACACTTTCTTCGGCTGCAATCTCTGGGCCGAAAGACGTCAGGGTCTAGAGGCTGAAATCGGCATTATTAGCGCTACAAACGTCGTGTTGAAAATGACAAGCAACAAAAAAAACTGGAACGCAGTAAAACAATTTGTGCCCGATTCCTGCGAAGGAAAAAAATAGGACCTAAAACGCAGTAGAATAAGAAAAGAGCTGAGCCCGGACGCAGGCTGACAATGATGGAAATGGCACATGTGCCAAAAAGGGGTCCACATAGAAGTAATACAACCGTGGTTCCGAGGTGGAATGATACCCCGGTGAGAAAACAAGGCGGGTTTTTAGTCGGTATACCCAGTGGGAGAGTACGACATACACATGTATGGTGACGACCTTCATGAATGCATAAAGCATTTGCCCTCCTTCCCGCTAAAACAAAAAAACTGGTAGATTGCTTAAAAACTTAACAAGAGATGTTAGCATAATTATGAGTTCGATTTATTGATACCTCGACACTCATATGCAAACCAAAGCTTCTGTTAAAAGACGCAGCTTGATGTTACATCAGTGTGAAGATCCTCAATACAATCCACAAGAAGCAAGCCTAGCTTGATACCAAAAGTTCATTTGAGCAAGCATAGCGGCCCGTGGTGACGCCACAGTTGATCGCAGTCTCTTTACTGACCAAGTTCCTTCAAACCAGGGAAGAAGAAGAAGTTGGTCAGCGCAAAGGCTGCATATTTAAAGCACGACTAAACCACGCTGGAAAACTAGCTCAAAAGTTTGATGAACGTAAACCTAGTTTGTTAAACGTAGTTTGATAAACGTAGTTTGATAAACGTAGTTTGATAAACGTAGTTTGATAAACGTTGTTTGATAAACGTAGTTTGATAAACGTAGTTTGATAAACGTAGTTTGATAAACGTTGTTTGATAAACGTAGTTTGATAAACGTAGTTTGATAAACGTAGTTTGATAAACGATAATATAAAGAATTGAAGAGCCAAATGACATACATCTGCACCTCGCAAGAGATGGGCATTGACAAAGAAAGTGGTTAACAGTCTCGTCTTCCTCAGCGGATCTGCACCCACGGCAGAAGTCGTTAGATGGAAGCAATCCTAGAGTATCCAACAGATGTAATTGCCATAGCCTAATATGTTAGCGTATTAGACCAAAGATTTAAGCGCAATTCTCAGCTCCTATATCTTGATTAATAAAAATAAGAAAATGTTTCCTCCTTCCCAGTTTCTTCACATCCTTAAGCCTATTTCTGGCAAAAGCTTTGAGAGTCACACAAATTGAAAATGCTTCTTAAATCACTCATTGGGTATCGATGTGAAAACATGCTAGTTTGGATAATAAATAAAATATTCTAACGCAACATTACCATCATCAATATGGAACTCAACCAACGAGAAATCCACACTAAAACAAGACAAACAATGAAATTGTAGGGTGATCGACTACACCATTACGATGATGCCCGATATTACATACAGAATTGTTTATTGCAAGCTTTCAGCCAAGACTACGGCCTAGCTTCTCACACCACTCATGTTGTGCGCGTTAATTTTATACGCGAGTGGCGGGACCTACAGTTTAACGTCGACTCTGAACGACAAATTTTTTGAGAAACTTTTTCATGGAAATTCTATTTACTCTCAGAATTTTTGCCAGAAATCTGCTGAGAGCATGTCGCCGAAGAAATATTTTTTTTCATATTTCGTTTTGTTGTCTGACCTGGAATACCAACACGGGCTTTACGTCTAATAAGCAAACACACTACCTACTAGACTACGGCAACTTCATTTCCCATTACAATACCACAATTAATATCAAACTCGGGGTTATACTGGCTCCAGAATAAATCCTGCTTTTGTAGCAATATTTTTATTAGGGAGGTCTGACAAGGTTAAACGAAAATGTGATGTTAAAAATCATCGTCTCTTCCTGGCAAAAACCAAAGCACTAACAAGTAATGGGAAACATAGTAAGTTTTTCTCCTCAGACCCATGGTTTTATGTAGAAGTTATTTGAGGGAATGCCTGCCTAATCCAGCAGTAAGCCTTCAAATAGGGCAGTGGCCAGCGAGAATGCCTACTTGGGAGAACACTTACTCTAACAGCAAGCCTTCCATTAGGTCAATGACCTGTGAGAATGCCTACTTGATGCAATGCTTACTCTAACATCAAAAATTCCAATAGGATTGTGGTCTGCGAGAATTACAATTGTGTGTTAAAATTCTTCATCCGCAATGCAAGTTCGAACGGTATCCCTATTTGCTGGCATTAATACAGCAATAAAGCTCACCGATGAATAAACCGAAATTTGGAGCATCAAGAGGGGGACGTTGCAATGACGTTCACTATGGACTTAGTCACAGCCAGGGTGCCCAAGTAAATTAATTATTATTTACTAATGAAGAACACACACTTACCTGCATGATTGGTTATTACAACCGTGCAGTCAGGATTACGACCTAGTTTCTCACACCACTTATGTTGTGTGTGTTAATTTTATACATGAGCGGCGGGACCTACAGTTTAAAGTCAATTCCGAGAGAAACTTTTCATGGCAATTTTATTTCAATCTCTGAGTTTTTGCCCGAAGTCTAGTGAGAGGTAGTCGCCTAAGAAGTATTTTCTCCATATTTCGCTTTGTTGGAGATGTCTGACCTGGGGTTTGAATCGAACACTGTACTTAGTAGACTACAATGACTTTAGTGAAGTGAAGAACAATTTTCTTTAATTTATTGAGCATTGATTTTGTTTAAACAAAATGTTCACTGGGTTATAGATTTAAAAGCTTATGAGCAAAAAAAAAACAATGTCTGGGATTTTTATGAACATGAAAACGAATGATATTTTAATTCATAAATTATTCTCTGAATGAATATGAGAGACTCTATTTTCATATTCAAATAAATTTTGGATAAAGCAGAGAATCATTTTTGTTTTTGTACAATAAAAATCTAACATTTAAGATGCTATGTTTAGCTAGGCATAGTAGATGATAGTTTTTTATTTTTTAAATATTTTTTAAGGCATGAAATCCTTTAAATCCCTAAATTTATTACAACAAATGGCATTTATTTTTTGAATTTTGAAATTTATTTTCGATTTTATTTTATTTTGAAATGAGCATTTAAAATAAATAAAAATAGACAGCAGCTATGGAGTTCATATAATGCATAATAAATCAAAATAAAATCTATTAACTAAAGGGACTTTAGGCCAACAAAAGGTTCTGCAATGGAAATTGAGAAAAAATTCTAACAAATCTTAAATAAAATTTAAAAAAGTTTTTAAAAAAATCCTTCTAAATAAGAAAGAGAGAGAGAGAGAGAGCAAGGGAGAGAAATTGAATCCTACTTTACATGTCATTTCATAATACCCGGTAACCAATGGTTATTGCCATAAATTGTTACAATCAAGCATTTCTGAGGTACTTTACCCATTTCAACTGGCAAAAAAAGAAAAAAAAGCGCTTCATAAATACCTACACACTTACTAATACTTATGTACATCGAATAACGAAATACCCATGGTAGTAGTAATAGTAGTAATAAAGCAGTCATAAGAGCAAAAGTTTATTTATTGTATTCCGAAATTCAATTGCCATTCCATACTCCTATGCTTGGCTGCCTGGCTGCCTGGTTGCTGTTGTTAATATTAACGTTGTTGCCATTGGTATTGATTCAAATGCGTATGTGTAAGTATCTTTAGCGATCGGCAACAAATGAAATGAACCATTTGCCTGAATGCACTTTAGCAACAACGTTTTGTTAAATTGCCAATGTTTTCGTATTGCATGCCTCAATGCGTCCCATACATGTGGCATGTGTTTAGAGCGTAGCTTTTTTGTATGCGGGCATTACATATTTCTCGGGAAAAGTGAACATAATCAAATGCAAGGTATGTTGTTGTACATGAATATTGTTGACAGCATGGTAAAGGTAGTGGCTAAAATAGGGTTATGTATGTACATACAGTTACTAAAGTATACATACGGTTAACAAATTTCAGAAATTTTTTAACCAATCCGTCTTCGTTGAAAATCTTTATAGTTTCCTTGATGTTAAGAGTGTCTTTTGCATTGGTTAAACAATTTCTGAAATTGAACTGAATTGTGGCCCTGCACAGGCCCACAAAGGTATGCATCCGATTTACAAATTTCACAAATTTCTGAACCAATGCAAAAGCCCGTCTTAAAATCGAAGAAAGATGTCAGATTTTCAACGAAAACGGATTAGTTTAAAAAATTTCTGAAATTTGTTAACCGTATGTATATTTTTGTGGCTGAGTGTAGGCCCATAACCATTGTTTTATTGAATCAGAAATCATGTATGCATTGATATTTGCTAGCATTGTAGCTGCTTTGACAAGTTCATTAGGGTCACTATTATACGCGATATCTGGGATGACCAGGAACCCATATTATGCAGACAAAAAACTGCTGTGGAAAAACAGATCAAGAAAGTTGTGGCATATGATAACCAGTCACCGTGGTCTAGTAAGTAGTGTATTGGACATGGAAAAAATATTTCTTCGTCGACTTCCTCTTAGTAGATTTCTGGCAAAAGCTTTGAGAGGAAATGAAATTGCCATGAAAAGTTCTCAAAAATCTGTCGTTCGGAGTTGACTTTAAACTGTAGGTCCCTTTACTCGTGGATAAAATTAACACACACAACATAAGTGGTGTGAGAAGCTAGGTTGTAATCCTAGCTGAAGGGTTGCAATGACCAATTACGTACGTTACGTAAGATGAGAAATGTTGGGAGAGCGACCAGAGAGAATAATTTGTATAATAACGCCGTAAGACGTTTTGCGGAAGGTGCCACATTTGTATTCATTGCTCTACTACAGCAGTAGTGGGCGCTAACCGCTCTTTATCAAATTGTCGTCTGATTATCTCTCAAAAAAAATTTTATATCATATCCACATTTGTTCACAAAAATTGAAAAGGAGTAGATTGGCAACGTTTGATTTCAACAGGACGCCGCTACGTGCAACACAGCCGAAGCTACACTCGATGTTTTACGCCCTGTTTTTGAAGATCGCATTATCAGCCGCAGAGCTGATGTCGCTTGGCCACTTCGGAGCTGCGATTTGACACGGTTTGACTATTATTTGTGGGGTGCCGTCAAAGATAAGTGTTACGCCGACAAGCCAGAGACAATTGACGCTTTAAAGGACAATATTCGTGAAGCCATTGGTGAAATACAGCTGCACACAATCGATAATGTGCTTAAAAATTGGACCGATTGTGTAGGCTACTGCATGGCCAGCCAAGGCAGCCATTTGAATGAATTTATTTTGCATTATTAACCGGAAGGATTGTACTTTCAAATAAAAAAAGAAATTTTAGAAAATATTCAGTATTTTTTTTGTAAACCATTTACAAAAAAAGTTATTTGGCGGACCCTTTAATAATGATAAGTGGCGGACCGTACATCGACTGCGAACATAGGATTTTTGAGAAACATTTCAACGCAATTTTATATCAGGTTCAGGGTTTTTGTTGGAAATCTGCTGAGAGAAAGACGCCGAGGAAATATTTTTCTCACATTTTATTTTGCTGGAGATGTCTGACTTGCATTTTGAACAGTGGCCTCGTGTCTAATAAGCCAACATGCTACCTACTAGACTACGACGACTTCAATTTATTGGCGCTTATTTTCATATGTGAACATATGAAACTGTCTTACTGTAAAATCCTCTTAAAAGTCTTATTTAAACATTAAAGCATCGCTATTATACTCCTATTCGTACACATTCCAACAACAGTTAAAAACGCTACAAAGCACTTTTCTGTATAATTTAAGTTAAATGAGAGGAACATCATGAGCATTGATGCTCATTTTCTAATGTTGCCTCTTCATATGTATTTAGGAAAACAATAACAATATTGCCTCAAATTGCCACAACCCCATCCACAAATGCACGCAGACATGCAAATATTAAGTTTTGAAGCAGCATCTGTTTATTTCACTTCATCTGTAAAATACATGCATCATTCTCATGTTGTTTTCATTTTTTTTCCTCATATGTTGCTGCCTCATATCAACAGCACTATTGCGCTCAATGGCTGTGTTTGTGCCTTTGAGTATTTGTTGAGGAAAAGCGTTTTCACCATCATGGAAACGAGAAAGCTACATACACAGAGGGAGAGAGAGCGAAAGAGAGCGAATAATTGGTGTAGTCAAGTGGAAAACAAACATTTCGTTTATTATTGAATTGTTATCGGATCAGTTAGTTGCAAATTGTAGAAAATATTCTCAATTTTAAATAAGTAAAGCAAGTAAACAGTGGGCACGGAACGACTATGGAATGCACTCTATACCCAGTAGTTGATTGTTTTATAAGAGACATATTGAGCGAAAAATTTACTGCTTGAGATAACAGATCTACAACTCTAAAATTAACTCAACAAATTAAGGTTTCCTAAATGCCAACTTTTTTTCATCTTCCAGTTTAAAAACGAGAGTTGGAAACTGCTTTGGAAGGCCATGTTAATGTTACATTCAGCATAGGCTGGTTACTTTTTTACAGACCTCGCTACCGTAATCTAAATAATAAAACGCTTATACTGGTTAATTTTAAAAACTCTTTTAAAGTTCCATTTAAAAGTGTTGTAACTGACACCCACTAGTCTACAAAGTATTTTTCTTCCATTATAGTTTAATTTTATTATTTATATTCGTTTAATATACACAAATACATACATAACTATTCATTACAACCCTTTAGTCAGGATTACGACCTAGTTCCTCACACCACCTATGTTGTGTGCGTTAATTTTATCCATAAGTGGCGGGACCTACAGTTTAAAGTCGACTCCGAACGACAGATTTTTGAGAAACTTTTCGCAGTAATTTTATTTAACTCTCAGAGTTTTGGCCAGAAATTCTTCTGAGAGGAAATTGCAGAAGGATCATTTATTCTATTCCGTTTTGTTGGAGACGTCTGATATGGGTTTTGAACCGTGATATCAAGTCTAATAAGCCAACACCCAAACTATTAGGCTACGGCGACTAAAGCTCAATGTGTTTAGACTTAATTGAAGAGCATATTTTATGAAACTTTCATTAAACAAACATCGTAACATATCAGTAAAGACGGCAAACGTTCTCTCCCTCTTTGCAAAGTGCATCTAACCTTGACAGAAGTCATGACATTAAGCACTAATAAGTTCCTTTTTGGACTTTAACCTCTCATTACACCAAAAAAGGTTTTGCGTAACATGGCAAGTCCAACAGATCTGTAAACTTATATAATATCAGGTCACACCGTTAGTAGAGACTAGTTCCGTTAATACGTTTAAAGCAATATTTCCAATTGCTTTAACTGAACACCTCTAGTGATAATATTGTTAGGAAAATGGAAAACCTAGATATTAGGGTTTTGCCTTTACATCGCTTAACATTAAAATTATAAAAAAAAATACCACAATAAACACCAGCATAAAAAATGGTAAACAAGTAAACAAAAATAAAACAACAAACACTAAAGAATAAATATAAACAAAATACATACATGCATACATAATTGGTCATTACAACTCTTTAGTCAGGATTACGACCTAGTTTCTTACACCACTAATGTTGTGTGCGTTAATTTTATACATGAGTGGCGGGACCTACAGTTTAAAGTCGACTCCGAACGACAGATTTTTGAGAAACTTTTCATGGAAATTTTATTTAACACTCAAAGTTTTTGCCAGATATCTGCTGAGAGGAAGTCGCCGAAGAAATACTTTTTGTATTTTTGTTTTGATGTCTGTCCTGGGGATCGAACCCTGGCATTACGCTTAATAAGCCAACACACTACCTACTAGACTGCGGCGACAAAAACAATATACACAGACAACAATAATGAAACAACAATGTTTACATTTATAGATATTTGAGAAAGCGAAGCCACGAACGTTCGCCTTCAAGAACATTCATTAGACTGTTTACTCTGCCATTTAAAAGGCAAGGCAAGTAAAAGTTCAGTCAGTCTTGTGTGAAGACGCGGTGTGATTGAAGAGAGTAATCGTGGTTTGAAGATCTGCGTTACGAAGATCTGTCGAATAATTGTCTAGTAATTGTTATTGTTTATGCAACGGGTATAAACAGAGGAATAACAAAGAAAAGCAATTATTGTTGGTTACACAAAGTTGTGAACAGTGGCACACAGAATTGTGTGAATAATAAATAATTTTAATTAAGACTGAACACAAATTTATTTTTATTTTATTTCCAATCCAAGAGCTCATATTTTAAACGCGCTTAAAAGGTAGAAACGTAGCAATACGTTTAAATCAATATTTCCCGAAAAGTTTTTGCTTAAACCAGACAGCTCTCGTGATCATATCATCTCCTAAAAAACAACTTTAAAGGAAAAGAGGAAAGAGTCATTGTTCAGATTTAAGATCCTATCAGAGTTTCAACGATCACCTTTCAAAGACAGCTTCATCTGCCGTTAGTCAGTAGAAGATAGCTTCCACGAATATAAATAGGACCGAATGTCATGTTGTTGGGTATAAGGCCCTCTCATACAATTTGATATCTTTCATCAATCTTTAGAATTTAGTTGGTTAACGTATTTTATGTGACTCTTATTACCCTCGTAACCTCTTTGCTTTTCATTAACTCATTAGATTACAGCAGCGAAGTGGATTGTATTCCAGTATTCTAACGCTACTCCAACAAAATGTGCTAAAGAGAGAGAGAGGCATTTGCTACCGAAATTTCCATATTTTATGGTAAGGGCATCCGTCCGTGGTCTTTTGAAAAGCGTTAAGCACAATACATTACGCAAATAATATATTTTTTAGCCGTGCTATGCACGATATGCACGATATTCTAATGCCCACAAATATTAATTCAAACGAATTCAAATTATTTCTAGGCAATGAGACCTTAAAACCAAATATATTTGTGTAGAGTAAATAATATGCCCACAGAATAATATGCCGTACAATTAACCCAGTGCTTGCAATCAAACAATTTCGTTATGACATCAACTGTGCTCTGCTTAAAGTTCGAAAAGTAAATTAACGGAGTTTTTATAAAAAAAACATGCAGTTTTGTTTCGTAATTAAAGTTGCAATCGTGAAGCAGCAAATAGTGAGAGAGGGGAGAGCAAGAGAAACAATAATCATTAGGAGGAGAAATTTTGTATTGTATATGAGATGGTAGAGCACATTTTAAAGCAAAACTGTGTGGCATAATAAAATTGGTAATTAAGTGCCACACATTTTATTTGTGTAGCTAATTAAGACAGACAGTGTGCTTGGGCTTAAGATAAAAACTAAATTTTTATTGTGGGCTTTGTATTCGAATTTAACGCAACAGAATACAAAACACAATGGCACAGAATTAATGACTATTTAATGAAGGTTTTAGTTTTACATACGACTTATTGCTATGATTTCTACATGAATTGGTTTGAGCATTAATACAGCAGCGGTACTTATTGTTCGAAAGCAGATAAAGTTAAAATACATGTGGATTAGGTGGCCTGGTATCTATTGGCAAAACAAAAGCCACACGTTACAAATACACACTAACAATAAGAATACAATGAACGTGTTGATTATCTAAAGCTGCACACACATATGTACGACGAACCTGGTTGCGCCTGGTACCACCAACAATATGTATGTGACAAAAAGGGAAAGACAACATAAGCAAAGTACACAAACAACAATGTATTAGCAATAGGGCTCTCGAGAAGGCGAGATTACGAGCCTTCCACTTCAAGAATGATCTTTAGACTGGTTGTGCCGGACTATAAAAGGGCTCGACAAAGCAGGCAGCAGCCGGTAAGAATTCAATCAGCCTTGTGTGAAGTTGCGTATGAACAAAACAAGTCGTGGTTGTAAAGCGAATAATTGTGTGAACTAGTAAAGTGAATAAACAGATTAATATTGTTGTATCGTTAAGTTGTATACGGTGGCACACACAAGTAGTGTAAAGAATAAAGAGAGTTTAACTGAAATTAAGCACATATTTGTTTTTACTTTGTTTGCAACTAAAGAGCTCATATTTAAACGTTTTTAAAAAGGGTTAGAATGTAACAATACGTTCAATCGTCGTCAGAGTGTTCCAGCAAAGCTCTGCATATAACTATTCTGCAGAATTAGCTGTGAAAGGGCTGTCAACTTTGTATAATAACCTTGTGCTGCATTTCTATTACATTTTATCAATATTTACCTCTCCGGAGTACATCTCTGCTTTTTTATGAGCTCCCGCACATGATCATAATTTCAGTTTCAACAGGTCCTCTGATAGATCGAATACAAAAGTATTCCAAAAAAGCTTCGGAATATGGTCCACGAACATTGATAGGAAACGGGATATTTGCATTCAATCCTTTTGAACGGTCCTTATCCCACAGCAATTAAATTCACAAGCCGCCTCCACGTAGTCTCTTATGGATGGCAGAGAAGCACTCGAGTTTTTATTAACTCTTCGCGGTCAATCCAACCTTTTGCGCTTTAAATGTATGGTATGTTATGAAGTCGCCGCAGTCTAGTAGGTAGTGTATTGGCTTATTAGACGTAAGACCACGGTTCAAACCCCAGGTCAGACATCAAAACAAAATACAAAAAAGTATTTCTTCGACGACTTTCTCTCAGCAGGTTTCTGGCAAAAACTCTGAGAGTAAAATAAAATTGCCACGAAAACTTTCTCAAAAATCTGTCGTTCGGAATCGACTTTAAACTGTAGGTCCCACCACTCGTGTATAAAATTAACCCACACAACATAAGTGGTGTGAGAAACTAGGTCGTAACAGGTCTTGACTGAAGGGTTGTAATGGCCAATTATGTAAGTTATGTATGTATACGTGTTGTGCGTAGCAAATGAAGCCCATTACGTAACAATTATTTTGAAAGAAAAATAGAATACTAGCCTCTAATAAGATTCCCTTAGAAGTTATCTTTATTCGGCGTACTAAGGGACATGGTACCGCCGTTTTGTTGCCACAGAATGGGAATGTGCCAAGATAATAATTGCGTCGTATGTACATTATTTTGCGCATTATTATACACCGATAAGTATGACTCTTCTTTGCCCTTCGGATTGAAGGACCGGTGACGCACGTATTTGAGGTAGGGATCAGCAGACATTTCGGCCTTGTCTGCGTTGAAAATACCAAGTGCCTGGGATTATCTACGCATAGATTAATGTGGCCAAGGAGGCAGATATGTTTGAATTATACTTCCAAAAGTGTTATGAAGGCCCTTGGCCAGACATGATTACAGATTACGTAACACCATCATACCTTTTAAAAGTAGCCAGATTCTAAAACACCTTGTAATGGTCAACAAGGAAGGTTCTTCCAGCAACCAACTTCAGTTCACTTTCGTTTGGTTTCATGTTTCTCTTTCTAATTAATTTAATTATATTCATAGAGCTTGTTGTTTAACCTGTATTTTTACCTTAAAATATGCTACAATATTTTTATTTTCATTTAATATTCTTCGTATAAATATTTAATTATTGAAATGAATACTTTCGAATGGATTTTCTATGGAAACAAATTTTCTATAATTCAAATAACAATTAAATGGATTTCGTATATTCAAATAGACAGGAATGTTACACAGCCACACACACACACACACACACACACTGGCAATACAATTGAAATGGTTATTAAAACTCCATCTCTCTCTCGCTCTCTCGCTTTCATAAGTTTCCTTTGAAAGGAAGTTAAGCTAAGTATACAACAAAATTGAACATTTACTGTTAAAATTCTCTAATTTCTATTGAATTGAATAGAATAGAATAAAAGGCAGTTATGTAGTCTCTCTCTCTCTCTTGTATACATATACAATTAAACAAAAAATAAGGATTTTGAATATATATATTGGGTGTCATAAAAGGTAGCCACGACTGTGTTCAATGAGCATGTGTTTTAAAGGTTTCATGAACGGATCCAGGCATATTTTGCGAAGATTACTTGACATAAATTTCGGTTTCTAAATTGTATCTTTCTGTGATTTTTTTATTGCATAGATTTTGCAAAAAAGGAAAGATGGCAGTATTGTTTTTGGCTGTTACATTGGTATCCGTTTATAGGTTATATGAAACTCCTGCAGGAGACCAGGAGTTCCATCAATAAAAACCTGCTGAAATGCAGCAAAATGGAACAATATCTCGAAGAAATCAAAACGACTGAAAGTGAAAGGCTTTGTTGCACTCACCAATTGTTTACATTTACAAACTGAAGAAGAACGATTTCTCACCAAAACTTACGTCGAATATGTCTCAACGACGTATTAGTAAGAAAAGCGGTTTGTATGGTTTAGGAGTGGTGCGTTGGACATAACAATAAAAACCAACCAGTTCATTATCATTATCAATAGCGTCGTGAAGAATTGCTACAGTACTGGAATCAAACGGTCTATTGTACTGTCGTCAATCTATTTAGAATATCCCTATAACATCTCCCTGAATTCTGCTGACTAATTTAAGTTTGACACTTACTAACCTTCTATTCGTTGAGTATACTTCAACATCTGTTCCCACTCCATAGAAATATTGAAATTTACTACACACAGTTACTAAATTATACATACGGTTTTCGTTGAAAATCTTTATAGTTTCCTTGATGTTAAGACGGTCATTTGCATTGCTTAAAATTTTTTTGAAATTGAACTGAATTGTGGCCCTGCACAGACCCACAAAGTTATGCATCCGATTTACAAATTTCACAAATTTCTGAACCAATGCAAAAGACCGTCTTAAAATCGAGGAAAGTTGTCAGAGAATTACAAAGATTTTCAACGAAAACGGATTGGTTAAAAAATTTCTGAAATTTGTTATCCGTATGTATACTTTTGTGGCTGAGTGTATCTCTATCAGCGGCGTGAAAGCTCATCTGTTTGCACATTGCCGCGAATTCCCACAGGTGCTTTGGTTTAGCAGAAGGTAACCTTAGTTTCTATTCCAAGTTGATTCAGCTTTCCAAACATTCCTATTCTACAGATACGAGTTAACGTCATAATAGCCCGGCTATTAGATATCTGCTGAGTCGGTCCAGGGAAGTAATAGATCTCTTAATGCCACCTACTCATTGTCAACTATGGCCTCAATAGGTAAAATTGAGTAGCAGAGACCTCTCTCGTATGATAAATCTAATACTCTTTAAGAATCTCAGACTCCCTGTACATCTTTATGGCTCTGAGGCATGAACACTATTAATCACTGATGTAGCACCATTGAGAGTATTCAAGACAAAAGTCCTACGTAAGATCTTCGGTCCAGTGTGAGTTGGTGATGATTATTGCATCCGATGTAACAATAAGCTGTATGAGTTCCTCAACGATACGGATGTTGTGCAGTGTGTTAACAGGAGCAGCCTTAGCCATGTCCTTCGAATTGAGGAGGAAGCTTTGACGAGACGTGAATTTGCAGAAGTCGGCAAAGAGGACGACCTGGTTTGTGTTGGAAGAATCAAATCTAGGAAGCCCAACTAGTGACGGCGAAGTAAGGAGCAGAGGTGCCTGGAAGGATGTGTTAAGGCAAGACGAAATCCATTAATCTGGTTGTTAATGGCCAATTAAGTAAGTAGGTCGCCTATTCAGTCTAGATCTGGCCCGATCGATTTTTATGTGTTTCGTTAGATTTGTTTTCGTTTGTACGGGAAAATTATCGAACAGTGCCCAATAATTAAGGTTAAGTACGACCCGCAAAAGATGAGTAAATAGAGAACCTCGAATTCTACTCGGGTCATAAGGACGTCGGTAGGCCAGATTATAGCTTTGAAGTGAATTGTACCCAAAGCAAATAGCTATGAACTCTTAGGGACCATTGTGGTACTTAACGACAGATTAAGAATAATAATTTACTACCTGAAGTCACCGTAGTTTAGTAGGTAGTGTGTTGGGTTATTAGGCGTGAGGCCTCGGTTCAAACTCCAGGTCAGACATTTCCAATAAAATGAATTAAAAAATATTTCTTCGGCGACTTACTCTCAGCAGAATTCTGGCAATAACTCTGAGAGTAAAATAAGAATTGCCATAAAAAATCCTCAAAAAAATCTGTTGTTCGAAATCGACTTTAAACTGTAGGTCCCGCCACTCAAGTATAAAATTAACACACTCAACATCAGTGGTGTGAGAAGCTAGGTCGTAATCCGGACTAAAGGGTTGTAATGACCAATTATGTATGTATGTATGTATGTATTTATGGATGTACATATGTATTTACTACCTGAGGATAATCCCCAGATATGCTCAAACCATACTTCATTCCGCTGTCTACTGAAGTCGTGTGAGACAAGCTACACGAAGACCGATTATATAGAAATTTTTATTCTTTGTTGATTACGTACGACAGTGATAGAAGAAGTAGGTAGAAGGCTCTTCCAACTCAATGATGGCCTTAAACAGCCAAGGTTCGTCAAAAGTGCTACATTACTACTAAAGAACATTGCTTTTAATTTACCACCTTTACTTTTTATACAACCTTAATATAAAAAATTCCAAACAGTTATTCTCTTGCATACTCATGTATGAAATGTAAAGATAATAATGCCAGGCTAAGAGCGAGTCATACATGAGTGCGGGACCCAAAAATGCACATTGTTTTGCAAAAGATTTCAATTGGATTTTAAAATGGAAATCAAAATTAATTTGTCTTTTAACAACAATGGCAACAACAATAGCTAGCTTGATAGTAGTTGTAGTAGTAGAAAGGCTAAATGGTTATGCCTGTGCCATGTTATTATTATTTTAATAACAGTCATCATCATTATCGACATCAACATCATCATCAGCATGGTAATCATAATATTTGTGAAACCCATAATTATGGTTCAATGATTGTCTTTTTGATTTCAATCACATTAAACAACAACAACAATTGACCATTTTGTCTATTGTTTTTTGAAACAACTACTGCCCTAACGCCCTACGCCATTGTTGTACAGGCAACATACAATGGTTTTTAGTTGTTCAACGTAATTATTATCATTATGTTCATACATGGGCATTCATGATATTGAAATTTTAAATACAAATAGAAACCGTTATGGCTAAAGCCTTTGCCATTACATTGTGCGCTTATTATGACAGTTATTTATTGGGGGGCTTATTTAGTGTTATTGTTTTAGCCTTTAGCTAGCCTGCTCAACAATTGGTCAATCACATAGGCATTTAAATGATGTTGTTGTTATTGTTGTTGTTGTTTTAGATTAATAAAATTTATTGAAGTGTAAATTCGTTTTCAATAACTTTGATTGACTGTGTGTCTTTGAGGCTTTCCATTGCCATGAATATGATGGCATTATGGAGGCCATTTTTTGATGATATTTTTACTGATGCAGGCTTATGGTAATCAAAAGAAAAATTTTCATATTGCAAGGAAACTTTATTCATTGTGGGGTATTTGAAAACTGTTTCCATGGGTCGAATTAATAGGAGAATGTTGCTAAAAATCTACCCATAAATATTCAGTTGCTGCCCATTATTTATGCAGTGCATTGCGTGGCGGTAGTCAATGTAGTCTAGTACGTAGTGTGTTGGTTTATTTGACGTGAGGCCTCGATACAAAATTCAAGTCAGTGATCTACAATAAAATGAAATATGAAAAAATATTTCTTCGGCGACTGCCTCTTAGCAGATTTCTGGCAAAAACTCGGAGAGTAAATAAAATTGCTACGAAAAGTTTCTCAAAAACTATCGTTCGGAGTTCGAGTTTAAACTGTAGTTCCCGCCACTCATGTATGGAATTAACACGCATAACATAAGTAGTTTGTGAGATTATAAAGAAAAGTTCGATTTAAAAAATTCTCTCTGTAATGCACTCTGCAATCCACTTCCCAATACGCCATGTACAGTCTCCTCCATACTTTAATTCATAAGCCCTTTTAGCCAGAATTACGACTACACTTCTCTTGCTACCCATGTTGTGTGAAATTTATTCATGAGTAAGAACATCTACAGTATCACGTCGACAGATTTTGGCAATTTTTCATGGCAATTGGTCTACTCTCAGGGCTCTTGCCAGAAGGCTGCATAGAGAAGATTGCCGATGTCGCAGCTAATCTTTGATCTCACGAGCACTCATATAGTTAGTTCATGCACCGCCCACTGGTCTAAGGCGTTTACCAGCAGACTATTGTTGCCTGAAAATGTGAGATTTTTAAGAATAACTGTCCAAAAACAACATTCGATTTGGGATTCAGGGTTAGTGTTTAGCCCCATAGTTTTATTGTGATGATTAACATCCTCGCCCGTGTGTGGGGTCGAGAATTCAGGATCTTAAGGGAGATTTTTATCTCATTTACGGTTGTGAGTGGATGGTATGAAAGTTAAGATATGATAACTTCAACGTACATACCACATATTAAATTGGTCATTACAGCCTTTTGTCGCGATTACAACCTAGCTGGTCACATCTTCCTTGTATTGTGTGTTAATTTTATCTATAAGTGGCGGTATCGACAGTTTAAAGTCGCCTCCGAGATTTGATGAACTTTTTTTTTGGTAATTTTATGTCACAATCTGAGTTTTTTTTTTTTTGCCAGAAGACTGACAAGAGAATGTATCATTAAAGGCAACTGCTTAAAAACTTGGCGACCGATAAAGGTGTTTTTAAGGAAGATACGAACTGCAACATTTAGTTGAGGCTTAAAGACATAGTATTACCTTCTTTTTGGGCCATTATTTCCATATGAAGATAATTCAAAATTTCTTGGGAAACTGAAAACCTAGAAGAAGTCGTAGTCAAGTAGTTACGTCCCCAACTAAACTAAATCTGAGCAAATATTTCTTCGGCCACTTCCTCTCAGCAGATTTCTGGCAAAAACTATGCCAGAAAATAAAATTGTCATGGAAACTTTCTCTGTTGTTCAGAGTCGACTTTAAACTGTAGCTGCCGCCACTTACATATAAAATTACTGCAAACGATATAAGTGATGTGAGAAGCTAGGTTGAAATCCTGACTGAAAGGTTGTAATGACCAATTAAGTATTGTTAAGTTTTTACATTTTAAAAACGTTTAAAATCTGAGCTCGTAGACTGCAAATAAAATAAAAATAAATTTGTATTCGGTTTTAATTAAAATTCTTTATTATTCGCACAATTCTGTGCTCCACTGTCTACAACTTTATATAAACAACAACAATTGCTTTGTTTGTTATTCCTCTGTTTACATCATTTGCATAAACAATAACAATTATTAGAGAATTGTTCGACTGATCTTTGTAACGAACATCTTCAAACCACGATTACTCTCTTCAAACACACCGCGTCTTCACACGCAAGACTACTGAACTCCGCTAACTCATTCGCCTGCTGTGTCTTGCCTTTTATATGGCAACGAAAACAGTCTGATGAATGTTCTTGAAGGTGAACTTCGTCTTCTCGTAATCTCTATAAATGTAAACATCGTTGTTCACATTTATTATTACAGTGTTGTTGGTATATTTTTGTTTACTTTTTTACCATTTTTTATGCTGGTATTTGTTGCTACATTAAGCCGTGCGATAATTTGTAAACAAGTTCATTGTTTTGTTTTTGTAGCTTTCGTTTATAATTTTAATGTTAAAAGATGTAAAAGCAAAACACCAGTATCTAATTTTTAAATTTTCCTAACAATATGTTAAGTATGTATGGGGAGGAATTGATTGAATAGATTTCATAAAAGTTTTTAAGCTTTTTACATGTCTTTAAAGGCTTAAAAAATTTGACTGGAAGCGATAAATTTACGGTTAAGAATGAATGATTTAAAGATGCGTGAGTTAAAATCTAGACCAACTTCTTATTATCATTACGTTTTGCTGCTACTAAACTATTGGTTTTAAATTTCTTCTTAGCAATTTAAAAAGTTCTTTTTAACTTTGCCAGCAAATTAAATAACTCTACACGTCCAGTGTAGTAAAACGTGCATAGCCATGCACATTTGGGAAAATGGTTCTTTGCAGCTTTGAAAATGAGTTTCAATTGATTTTCTTTAATAAGGCAGAGAGAGATACAGCATTATGTACAGGTTCTTTTCAATTTTGGTTTGTGGTTCGGGTATTTTATTACCGCCTCATATGTGTCTAGGAGAGTCCACAACAGTCCAGTCAAGTAATATTACTTATGCTCACAGAGTTGTTAGAAAATTGCAACTATTATCCTCCTTTATTTTATTTCGTCTTTAGACAGTTTTCTGTTCTTGCTCTTCTTCCGCTTTTCCTTTTCTTTTTCTCATCTGCTTAGTTTCCTTCATTATGTTGCTTCCCGAGCAAACATATTAGTTGGCTTGGCTGTGTGTTGCTTTAGTTCGTGTCTTGGTATGATTGTTATAAGTTTTTGGCCAGTGGCTTAAATCATTCTCTCTGTCTCATTCACTCTCTCTCTCTATATATATATGTGTATGTGTGTGTGTGTATGTGTGTACGTTTAAGAAAATGTTTGTTCGTTAAAATCCCATTAATATTTATAAGCTGCTTTATGGCTTCTGTTTCTATACGTCCCCCTACTCCCCATCTTTATCTCTTTCTCTTCGAATGTTTTTTTTTTGGAACATCTTCCCTGTATTTTATTTAATTTTTTCTACCCGAAATAAAAAACAAACGTATTATTTTAGCTCAGCCAGCATATTCTTCTTGTTTGCTTGCTGCCTGACCAATTTTTTGGTTTTATTTTTAATGTCCATTTATTTTGCTTGTTTAATTTAAATTTATTATCCACATTCACAGATTTTTTTTTTTATAATAATTTTGATATTGTGTTGTTATACTCTGTGTTATATACAGTCTGTGTTGTTGTATTGTGTTATATTATATGGTTTATTAGTATTGACTTAAAATAAATTGTGCCAAATTGTGCCAAATTGTGCCAAATTGTTGGCTTATAATGGTGTTCTAATTTCATTTAATTTTTGATTGAGTTAACGATTGTGGTCATATGAAATGTGGGTCAATAGAAATTTTAATGCAATAAATAAATGAAAATTTGAAAAGTAAGTTTACGTAGGTAGAATAAAGAATACCCTACACTTAAGCGATTTTAATTGAAATTTGTTAATAAAATGGAATCCATAAAACCATCGGCTTTATGGAACGCTGTTGTGATGCGAACAACTTCGACCAAGATTATCTATTGACTTACTTGCTCATTACTCAAAATTTTAGTCAGATTTTCAGTCAAAAAACGCTTGGGAGTGAATAAAAACTTGCCATGAAAAAGTGTCTCCTAAAAAATCTGTCTTTTAGGGTCGAATTTAAACTTGTAGGTGCCGCTACTCATGTATAAAATTAACACACAACATAAGTGGTATGAGAAATAAGGCCGTTATTCCGCCTCAAAGGCTGTAATGACCAATTATGTACGTATGTAACGGTTGATTTTTTTAGCTATTATCTTTTTGGCAACACTGGTTTAAACAGCTCACGCACGTTTCGTGTTTTGTTTCACTGTCAAACATCTTCAGTTTGGTCTATAATTTAACCATGAATCGTCTTACAAACGAACAACGCTTGCAAATCATTGAATTTTATTATCAAAATGCGTGCTCTGTTAAGAAAGTTCATCGCACGCTTCTTCCATTTTATGGTCAGTTTAATCGACACACTGAAGCGGCTATACGGGCTATTGTGACTAAATTTCGCACCAAATTAGGCATTGTTGGGACATTAAACCACCAACACGCTTACGTAGAGTGCGAACTGAAGAAAATATCGCAGCTGTATCGGCCGGCCAGTGTTAATGGTGACCATCAATTATCGATTCGTCGCCGTTCGCAGCAATTGGGCCTCTGTTACTCAACAACGTGGAAGACTTTGCGGAAGGATTTAGGTATGAAGCATTCAAAATACAGCTGATGCAAGAATTGAAGCCGAACGACCTACCGCAATGCAGAATTTTTGGTGAATGGGCTCTTGGAAAGTTGGCCGAAGATCCACTTCTTTGTCGAAAAATTGTGTTCAGCGACGAAGCCCATTTTTGGCTCAATGGATACGTAAATAAGCAGAATTGTCGATTTTGGAGTGAAGATCAGCCAGAAGCATTGCAAAAGCTACCAATGCATCCAGAAAAAGTCACAGTTTGGTGCGGTTTATGGGCATCAGTGGCATCATTGGACCGTACTTCTTCAAAGATGCTGCGAATCGTAACGTAACTGTGAATGGTGAGCGCATGACATGTGGTTTCAACAAGACGGTGCCACATGTCACAAAGCATGCTTAACAATGGACTTATTGAGAGGCGAGTTCGGTGAACATTTTATTTCACGTTCGTGACCGGTCAATAGGCCGCCTAGATCGTGCGATTTAACGCCTTTAGACTATTTTTTGTGGGGCTATGTTAAAGCTCATGTCTATACAGACAAGCCCGCTTCAATTGCCGCATTGGAAGACAACATTGAAGCATTTATTCGTGAGATACCAGCCGAAATGTTGGAAAGAGTATGCCAAAATTGGACTAAGCGGATGGACCATTTGAGGCGCAGTCGCGGTCAACATTTGCATGAAATAATCTTCAAACATTAAATTATATGGACCGTATTATCGGTTCAAATAAAGATTTCATGCATTTTTTCTGAATTTTATGTGTTTTCTTTTTTGAAAAAATTTCCTATAGCTCTTAAAAAATCGCCCATTATCTAGGTGAAGGCAGAACTTCGAACAAAGGTTGCTTTATTAACCACCGCTTTCGTGCAGCCCCTGCGCCGACCAACTTCTTCGATGAATTTGAGGGAATTCAGTCAGTATAGCGACTGTGCTTACCTGTGGCATCACAACGGGTCGCTATGCATGCTCAAGTGAGCTTTGTTATCTAAGCTACCACTACAACCTAACTACCTAACAACTTATCACCCCTTTCATAGCTCCTGTTGCCACAATCAACAATATTGCTACCCTGCCCATCTGTCTGTCATAACCATTTGAAGCAATATTCTACCACAGCCTAGTTTCAATTTGCTTCCATACTTTATCTTCGAACCAGCCATCTGAGTCTTTTCTGTTAATGACGGCAACTTGAAAGGCAATACATAGGCTGCCTTCCAAAATGTATCAATACAAAGCTTGTATGCAGTTCTACTACTTTATATAGACTATGTAGATATGCAAAGTAATCAAACAATGCATCAACTGTAAATCCGATGCCCGATTGCTTTTTGACTGCGTTAAAAATACACATTGACGAAGTTTTGAAATAGAATACATTGTATATATTTTGTACAGCGGCATTATGAAACACGATACTTTGTTCAAACACAAAGCAACTAACATTTTGGAAGGTAGCCATACTCGTACATAACATAATTGACCATTGCAACCCTTCAGTCAGGATTACAACCTAGCTTCTCTCACAACCTATATTTTGTGTGTCAACTCCGAACTACTGCTCTGAGAAATTCTTCATGGTAATTTAATGGACTTTCAAAGTTTTTACCAGAACTCCTGCTGAGAGGAAGGAAGCCGAAGAAATATGTTTCACATTTCGTTTTGCTGTCTATTTCTGACTTGGGGCTTGAACCGTGGCCTTACGTTTAATAAGACCGCACAGTACCTACTAGACTAAGACTATCTTCGAAAGAAATATTTTTTAAGGTCATTCTGTTCGAGTTGTCTGAGCCTGGTGTTGAACCACGGTCTCTCCTCTAATAAGCCGATACACTACCTACTAGTCTACCGGCCAGTTCTTGGAGTTATCATTGTGGGGATGTTGCTAGTATTACGGCCGAACTGTTGAAAGCAAATTCAGGTATCAAGGAAAGAATAGTATTTGAAGCCACTTGTGCCTTCAGTGAAACTCTTTCCGATAATTTTGATTACGGGAGAAATATTTTGAAAGTTTTTTAAAAGAAAAGTATTCTTACGAATTTGAAGAACTAGTGGAGAATCATATTCTATACCGCGGCCTATGCCCCCTAGAGAAGTAAAAGGAACATATCGATGGCTTAACATAGAAAGGTCGTTTCTCGTTTTTTTTAAATCGGGGTTTTTACATATTCTGGTAGACGAATAGCACAATCCCACAAATAATTTAGAAATGAATATCTGAGAAAGTGACACCGGCTCTGAGAACAGAATAGGGACGCTCACTATAGATCTAGTCTAGCAGTTCGTAGAATAGCGGTTATCCCTGTGTTCGAGCAATATAACTCAACAAGACAATTGCACAAATACTTGTCAAAAGGAATATCTTAGAAAGTGGCACCGATCCTGAGACCAGATACGTTCGATTAGGCCGCTCACTATGGATCTAGTCTAGCAGTCCGCAGAATACCGGTTATCCCTGTATTCAGGCACTATAACTTAAAAACCACTTAATTTTACTGGAAATAAATTCTTTATTAAGACAGTTTTTTAAAAGAACAGGCCCTTCACGCTATTCTCTATCGGAAGCTACGACTTATTCTTATTGGCAATTTATGGACTGCGTCTCATAAAAGCCGCTCGACTTTTTAGGTCAAGCGTGAATAGTTACAATTTTTAATATCCTGCCCTGAAATGAATCGCCTACCAGTGAGGGAGTTTTGCATTATTAGCAGGCAGTAGAGGGAAGGTGTAGACTATATGGTCTTTGGTTTTTAACCGTAGAGCGAGCCTTAAAAAAGCTTCATAATACAAGCTTATGTATCACTTTTGATACATACTTGTAGTACATGGAATTGTCACGATTATTGATAGATTTTATTAAAAAAATTTAATATTTTAATTCATTTTAATAAAACTATTTATTTACTATTATTACATTTTATTATCACTTTTATGAAATTTGCGTCAAAATTTTTGACATGATGTCCATCGCAAAGCATGGTTTTTTACATAAAAATCAAGCACTTCATGTCAGTTTGGTTTCATTTCTTTCTAAATGGTAATGATTTGACGTCTAACACCCTGCTTTGTGGCGATTTATAAGTTTCAAATTGCTTAGATAGGACAGCTTATTGTCACTCGCATCAGTAACACACTCATTTGAGGGTACAAACAATTCTTGTGATTCGTTAGAAATATTTGTCAACGTCATGTGAGGTAAAAAAGATTCCCGTTGCAATAGAATATAGTTTATGTCAATAACAATGCTCTCTCCTTGATTCCTCTCTGGTTTCCCGGATACGGGAAATATTGCTGTAAGTAGTTGCTACGCTCGTAACATGTACTTGAATCTAAAACTGCCAATTCGATTTCGGTGGACCCCGAAATTTATAACGACCATCAAAGTCAATTAATTACTAATCTACAGCGACAAAATTAAATATGAGTTGGAAAGATAACAAAACAAAACAAAAGGAAAGGAAAGAAAACACTGTAAGAAAAACTGCAAGTATTTCATCATTAAGTATCAAATTTCAATTAAAATCGCTGGAGGTAATTTTCATTTCACACAATAAAACTAAAAAGTTTTTGAATTCTGTTGCTAAAAGAACTTTAATTTGAGATGAAAATGTACCAAAAAGGAACATAAAAACATAAGCATCATTATTTAGATATATTTTCATTAATTTTCTTATCGTTTAGGCGAACAAAAAATTTAATTTTTAAAAATTGTAAAAAAAGGATATATGGGCTGCTCTGAAAGTATGATAGCTAATCCCAAACTATTTATAGAGTATTATTTCTTACATAAAACTACAAGTTGTGTGATAAAAGTTTTATGAAAATGGTTAAAATTTTATAACAAAAAATTAAGATAAATAAATTATAGAAAAAAAATACTTTTCATTTGAATTTCAAAAAAAGGCTTTAAGCATGATTATTAAAGGCTGGTAGATTTTCAGCTCATTTTTCGAAAAGGCGTAATAGGTGTAAATCTAACATTATCAAAGCGAATGATTCTGTTATCTCATATTTGACCGAAATATTATCAACTGTAATAAAACATGGGACGAAACACATTTTTCTAATGGTTGTCTGTCACGTGAGATAAAAATGAGAAAAGAAAGGCTCTACAACATTTCAGGAAACAGCTGCTAGCAATCTGCGTGACAATTGGTAACATTTTTTCCTCCCAAACTACTAAAGGCAAGTAGTACCATCTTTGGCGATAAACAACATCCTGTTGTCATGTTTGTTGCTGCCAATACTTTCTTCAGTTCATAAGACGAGCTTCTATTTTCTTCTTCTTCAAAGCCTTTAGCAGCAGGAATATTACGTATATATGTAATTAATATATAATCGGTCATTACAACATTTCGTTATAATTGGGAAATTTCTGGCCTGAGGTTTGAACTTTGGTCTGACGTCTAATAAGGTAACACGCTACATACTAGACTACGACTACTTCAATCAATATCCGGAACATATCAAAAATAGAAAATTCAACCTTTTCACTTTCGTTCCACACTTAACTTTCAATTCTTTTTCAAAAACCATAAATATTGTATTATTTACGATAAAACTTCACAAAATCTTTTGAAAACTTAAAAAAAATACATACACAACACCAAAGAATCCGTAGGAAAGTCGCATGTATCAAAAATGATACATAAGCCAGAATTATGAAGTTTTGGAATTTTTTAGGTCCTGCCCAGAACATTTTTTTTTGGTTTAAGATAGTGGCAATAATAATACTAACGAATTATAAAAATATCAGGCATCTTACTTTTTCTGAATTAAAGTTATATCGTCTTAAAAATTGAAATGTATCATTTTTGATACAAAGCTCAATCTACGGTTAAATAGTTTTTGTTCGGCGCCCTCATACGTGGCCATGCGTTATCATAATGGAAAATTACGGCCCCATGTCCGGCCATTTTTCGTTCAATGGTTGCTTCAAACGAATTAATTGTTGTCTGTAAAAATCTGCCGTGATAATCAAGATCGGTTTTAACACTCTTAATGTATCACGTCCTTCTTACCCCACCAAGATTCTCCAAGTTGACACCGTGACCACATTAATTTCATATCACATCAATCTGGCTGGAAGAAAAGCTGCCACTAACGCAGAAAAAAAGCATCATTGAAAAACTATTCGAAAATAGTGGCCTGGAAGGTCGTTACATCTGGAAGAGGTATATCTTTCTTTACAAGCATATGCTGGCAAACGTAACAGATGGCAACGACCATATTATAATGGAGCATCATTACTGTGATCAACAGGCAGGATTACATACATACATAATTGGTCATTACAACCCTACAGTCAACCCTACAGTCATTACGACCTAGTTCTCACACCACTTATGTTGTGTGTGTTAATTTTATACATGAGTGGTGGGACCTACAGTTTAAAGTCAACTCCGAACGACTGATTTTTGAGAAACTTTTCATGGCAATTTTATTTACTCTTAGAGTTTTTGCCAGAAATCTGCTGAGAGGAAGTCGCCGAAGAAATACTTTTTTGTATTTTGTTTTGATATCTGGCCTGGGGCTCGAACCCTGGCTTTACGTCTAATAAGCCAACACACTATCTACTAGACTACGGCGACTTCACAGGCAGGATTCTGTTCGAATATGGTCTGGGCAGAACACTACGTATTGAGCAACCAAAAATATTCCACTTTCTTGTGCATTCTTCATCGATTGCAAAGAAAATCATTTCTTTAGACGGGAACTGTCATATGAAATACTGAAGAGCTGTGCACCAAAGATACACCTTTTTCCACAGTCAATACTACATTCTTGGAAAGCCAACAAATTGGCTTGTTGACTTAACAACAAAGGTTCCTCTATCACTTAATCAGCGTACATATGAGATTGTGAATGGTCAGCCAGCTTCAATTATTCTATGATTTGAACTTTAAAATGATAGAGGCGCGCATTCAAATGCAAACCTATGTGTTAATGAGCCATAAGATAAGCCCAATTACTGAGAACACTAAGGCGTCAACACATTCTCAGAACAGAAATTTATTTTCGAAGCTGCTTCCATTATTATGACGCACATCTCTTAAAAAAATCTCTTCATAGTCTCTTCAATTTTTTGCACAGTAGGTCGATTAATGTATTTAACGAAGTCTCAAATTTTTTTTTGGTATCGTTATCCACTTACCTAAAACTTCTCTCGGATATATCCTGTAATTCGTTGTCAATTAGTTTTAATGTTTTTAATCTGAGTCCCTGAAATGTTTCATCGTCCACACTCTGTAAATGCGTATTCGACATCTCAATGTAGCGCACCGAACTGTGAATGAATTCTGGAAAAAGACAGCAGAAAAAAGAGATTAAAATGATTAAAAATAATTAAAAATTCCTTAAAATATGGAATTTTACTTGAATCAAAAAAATTTCTCATAAGTTTCCAAATGTTCAAAAGCTTCCAGGAATCATTTTGTATTTGTGTTTAACCCTTGAAAAAAAAATAGATCCTTCAAACCATTTTTAATTATTTTTTTATTTTCTTTTTGCTATCCTTACTGTTGCTATTTTCGTCTTGTTTTTCTTCTCCAATTTATTTTTAAAAAAATTAATTTTTCTTAAAAAAATCTGCAAATATTTGTTTTACAATCACCAGAGACAGAAGGCGTTTTATTTGTGACAGCAAAACAAAAATTTTATTTTCGTTTCTTCACAAACAAAACTGAACGAAGAACGTAAATAAAAATAACTTTTCAGCTCTCAAGTAGTGAGAGGGTGATGAAAACCAGGAGAATTTTTAAAAATAAAATTCAGAAAATAATTCGGTTTCTGTTGATTGTCATCTTAAGAAGAAAATAGAGAAAAAGGTTTAACAAAACGAGGCATTTGTTTTACAGGCACAATGGAATTAAAAAATATTGAATTCGGGGCAAGAGAAGAAGGTAATAAGAAATAAAGTTATGGAATATTTTGGTTGCAATATAGTGGGCGTCAGATATAATTCTCGGGAACAGGCATAGCAGACAAATCATGGCCATTTTAGGTATGAATTCTATACAAATCTCCTTTGGCGAGACATAGATTAGGTTAGGTTAGGTTAGAGTACGTGTACTTGTCAATTAAGTGGCTGCGGGTCCTTTAGTTTAAAGTCGACTCCGAACGACAGATTTTTATTTATTGAGAAACTTTTCATGGCAATTTTATTTACTCTCAGAATTTTTGCCAGAAATCTGCTGAGAGGAAGTCGCCGAAGAAATACTTTTTGTATTTTGTCTTGATGTCTGGCCTGGGGCTCGAACCCTGGCTTTACGTCTAATAAGCCAACACACACAAATACCTACTAGACTACGGCGACTCCATAAGGGCGAGACATAAGTGCCCAACAATTCTTCATCTTAGATCACCAAGTGTGCGATAATGACAGAGAAGATGCTCTATAGCCTTCTTTACGTCCTCGTAAATGGTTTCTATAGAAACCATTGTAAGATAATCCCAGACAGAGCCCAGTACGTAGTGTGAATTCTATCCAAATTTCCTTTGGCGATACATGCCCTCTTAATAAATTTTCAGCGCCCAACAATTCGTCATCATAGATTACCAAGTGTCCGTTAATGAGAGAGAAGATGTTCTGTAGCCTTCCTTACTTCCTCATCAATGCAGTTTTTGCAGAAATCAATGTAATCTAATCCCAGCCTAAGGGCAAATGCACCCAGAGACCAGAGTCTAGCATGAATTCTATACAAATCTTCTTCGGCGAGGATTTACAGGACATATCTGTAAATAAATTAAGAAGTGCCAAACAATTCTTCATCTCAGATGCCCAAGTGCCAGATATTAACAGAGAAAATGTTCTGTAGTCTGCTTTACGTCCTCGTCAATGCAGCTTCTATAGAAACAGTTCTTAGATAATCCCAGCCTCTGACCAGTATCCATTGTGATTTCTATCCAAATCTCCTGTAGTGAGCCATGTTCAGTAAATAATTTTGAAGTGCCCAACAAATCTTTATCTCATGTCTCTAGGTGCCCAATAATGACACAGAAGATGTTGTTTTCTTCCTCATCAACGCAGTTTCTGTACAAGGGCGAAAGCATCCAGAGATTCATTTTTAACTGATGATGTTCTCAAGATGGACTTAGTGAGGCAATGATTGGAAGCAATGCATCACTAAGAAACATCGATATTGCATCAAATTTTCCAGGCAGTGAATAAATTCTGTATGAAAATCCCAAGGAAAACAGCAAGTACTTACTGTTTAGTAGACATACATAGATGAGAACCGAGACGAAAGGATTTATTGTACTGCCTACCCTAAAATATCTCCCCCAATCCGATTGCAATGACAAACTTTAGTTTGCTGTTCGGTATTAGTAACTGCTTGATTAAGTCATTGATTGTCCAATAAATAGCCAAGTGTTTCCCATTAAGATGCCCTAATCCATTCAAAAGTTCCAAGTATGTGTGCTGATGATTTCTTCTCCTCATTGGGCTTGAATCGATTCCTAATCTATACATATATAATTCGTTATCATAACCCTTAAGTTAGGTTTACAACCTAGCTTCTCATGTCACTTATGGCGTGAGTGTTAATTTTTTATATGAGCGGAGGGAGCTACGGTTGAAAGGCGACTCCGAGCGACAGTTTTTTTTGGAAACTTTTTCATGTAATTTTTATTTACTCTGAGAGTTTTTACCAGAAATCTGCTGAACGGAAGTCACTGAAGAAATATTTTTTCATTTTTCGTTTTGTTGTAGACGTCTGACCTGGTGTTTGAACCCAATAATACAATGTAATGAAAGTCAATACTGAGGCTGTTAGGTTAGGTTAGGTTAGGTTAGAGTGGTAGTTTTGATACCGACATCTCACTTGAGCATTTGGGCTGTTAATTATTCTACATTTCTCTGGCTATTTCTACTGATCAGCACCAGACCTAACCATTTTAAACCTCTCATTACGAGAAACACTTGAGGAACTAATAGTCGGTGAGAGGATCCGTATTCATCTGTAGGGATAGCAAAATGCTAAAATAATAACCAGGAAAGTTGCTTACAGTAAAGGCGTGGCCTATATTGCTGATCATTTTTACACTGCCAGTATGACGATGTTGGTGGTTTGTTGGTAAACGCCTTGGCTTGATGTACTTCTGCAAAGAAGAGATGATTTTAACAACAAATTTTTAAAGCCAAAACCTATAAAAAAGCAAACCATTTCATTTTTCTCCCTCATAGTTTATTTTGATTAAATTAAACGCAACTAAATGATGATAAAAATTTAAAAAAAAAAATTCGAAATTCTAAAAGCACTACGGTTTTATACTCCCCAACGTTTACTAGTCGTTAACTTTTGTGTGCTTTTTCAATTTATTTTTTTATTTCTTCGCTTTCCTTTTTTCATTTTCTAACATACTTTTCAGTTACGTTTGAAAATATTTTTGCCAAGAATTTTGTGTTAAAAAGGAATTTATTTTCTATGCCTTCTTTTAACTTGTAAGTCAGAAAATCACTCATACGCACCAGATGTCTGCAATTTGTTGTTCATGAATTTTTCTTTCATTTTTTTCTTTATTTTTTCCTTTCCTTTCCTTTTCATACAGCCTTGTAAATTCAGAAATTCTTTTTTAATTTTTCCTCTCTTTTCTTTTCTTTTCTTTTCTTTACATCTTGTTTGTTTGATTTCATTACTGTTTTGCACATTTCAGTTTTAGAAATTTAAAAAAAAAAGAAAAATTCCTTTTATTTTTGATGTTGTTGTTGTACAAATGAATTTTAAATATTGTTTGTTATGCAAAAAACAAAAAAATTAATTTTAAACAACAGCAACAACAATACAAAAAAAAAATTTTTGAACAATTTTGAATAGAAAACAGAAAAATCTTTAATGAAACCATAAATGCCAACATTTTTAAGGTTTGCATTGCAATACTGCATGCTGCCTGAGAGCATGCAAAGCTTTGTATAAAAGTTTTTGGGAAATTTAAAATAATTCAGCATTTGGTTAGCAAAACGATGTTTAAAACATGTTTCTACCATTGCACGTATGCATTAAGAAAATAAAAAAACAATGTGTAGGTAGATCAGCTTGTGAGAAAGCTGGCTTCCACATCGCTGATGAAACCAGAACCTTTGTGTGGAGTAGAGAGGGTTTGGTAGAGTACACTAAAGACAAATGGGTCTGAAGCAATCTATACTTCTGTTGAGTAAATATTAGGAAAAGCGATTTAACTTATGCATCAGACTATCCCTAAATAGTCTGAGAATAATAATCGGCATCAAGCCATACAGGATAGCAAGTCGCCGTAGTTCTAGTAGGTAGTGTGTTGGCCTTTTAGACGTGACATCACGATTCAAACCCCAAGTCAGACATCTCCAAACAAAACAAAATCTGGAACAATAGTTCTTCGCCGACTTCCTCTCAGCAGATTTCTGGCAAAAACTCTGTGAGTAAATAAAATTGCCACGAAAAGTTCCTCCAAAATCTGTCGTTTCGAGTCGACTTTAAACTATAGGACCCGCAATTACTCATGTATGAAATTAACACACCCAACATAAGTGGTGTGCGAAACTAGGTTGTAATCCTGATTGAAAGGTTGCAAATGTCAATTATGTTATGTATGTATTGGCTTCCAAGTTGCTGTCATTGACAGAAAAGACTCAGATGGCAGGATAGAAGTTGAATGCTGACTTTTGGAAGAAGAAGCAATGTTTCTAGTGCTCATGGGAAGTAGGAAGGCAGGGTAGCAAAATTCTTAATTGTGACAACAGTTGGTCTGAAAGAGGTGATAAGTGAGTAGGAGGGTGGTGGTAGGTTAGGTTAGGTTGGAGGACGTGTACTTGTCAATAAAGACAAGTTAAGTACCCGAACCCATTGTACAACGTCCTTACAGAGGGAAGGATAATAGAGGAATAAAAAGGAGAGGATGTACGAAAGGGGAGAATGGGAAGTGGAGGAATTACACAGATAAGACGCCGTCCTAGCGCCTCTCAACCAGCCTCAGCCACTAAATGATTCTATGGAGAGCCTTGATGTCGGCTCTCGACACAGAATTCGAACTTTCAAAGAAGGCCCTGCCTCAATTTACCAAGGGCTGGGCAGTTACAGAGGAGGTGTTCGATGGTCTCCAACTCCTCCTCATCGCAACATGCCCTGCAATAGTCCGGCTGGGGTCTGTTCCTGATCCCCGTCAGCGACCTAATCCCGCGGTGCCCAGTGATAAAACCTACAACCAACCTTAAGCTGGCCGTATCCAAGCCCAGCAGCCAACCTGTTCTTCTATTGTCCACAGCAGGCCATAGACATCTAGAGACAGAAATTTGGGGTGGTAGGATTGATAATGAAGCTCACTTAAGCATACATAGCGACTCGTTGTCATGCCACTGGTGAGCGCAGTCCCTGTTCTAACCGAATTTCATCAAATTCGTCGAAGAAGTTGGTCAGTGCAGGGGCTGTGCGAAAGTGGTGGTTAATAAAGCAACTTTTGTTCATAGTTAAGGCTTCACATACATACATACAAACATACATACAACCCTAGAGCCAGAATTACGACCTAGTTTCTCATACCACTTATGTTGTGTGTGTTAATTTTATACATGAGTGGTGGCACCGACAAGTTTAACGTCGACTTCGAAAGACACATTTTTTAAGAAAAACTTTTTATGGCAAGTTTTTATTAACTCTCAGGGTTTTTTGACTTTTTTTTTCGTACTTCTCCGATTTGGAGATCGTTGGAGATGTCTGACAAAGGATTTGAACCGAGGCCTCATATCTAATAAGCTAACAAACTACCTACGGTGACCTAAAAGTAGTGAAAAATCGGTATCAAATATTTTATCCTGCTCTGAGGTATTGTTCGAAGAGCCAGTATTCTCCCAGTTTACTTTCTAGACTAATATGCTGCCTTCCAAAATGTTAGTTGCTTTGTGCTTGAACAAAGTATCGTGTTTCATAATGCCGCTGTACAAAATATATACAATGTATTATATTTCAAAACGTCGTCAATGTGTATATTTAACGCAGTCAAAAAGCAATCAGGCATCGGATTTATAGTTGATGCATTGTTTGGTAACTTTGCATATGTACATAGTTTATATATGTACAGTAGTAGAACTGCATACAAACTTTGTGTTGATACATTTTGGAAGGCAGCCATTATGTCACTACGGGTCGCAGATTATGTGTTTAATAGAAGCTTAAGTACCTCTTATGCCATACTTAACACTTCTGGTGCTACCAAGTGTATCACACATCCCATGTATTTTGAACAGCTTGAAACACGAGTTTGTTTTACAGATCTTTCACCAAGCTTAGGAGCATAAGAGTACTTCCTCTTAGTAATTTTAAACTCCAGTTTGGATATTTAAAAATCGCTTTTGGAAGACTTTTTTCTTTTTTTTTTTTTTGCTTGGGAAATCTCAATTAAGAATATTGCATTGCATTGCAACAAACGCTTACCAAAATTTCAAAACCAATTTTAATTGAACAGCGTCTGTATAAATGGGAAAAAGCTAGCGAGACCAATATATACACTTCAGCTCTTGTACCTTGACATGCGATTTAATTTTAATAAATATTTCCACATTTCAATTCCAATTTCAATTCCAATTTCTATAACACGTTAACAACAATTAGAGGTTTACACCAGGAGAGAGAGAGAAAGAGGGAGAGGCTAAAAGCCATTCATACCAGCACTTTTCAAAATAACACATATAATATAGACGCAGTAGCAGATAGATAGGCAAACAGATATAGAGAGACAGACAGACAGACAGACAGTTAGATTTACTTGCATGCATGCATAGACACACAGACATACAGGCTTTTGAACATCATAATTTATTCAAGTGCAAATTTCAATCAATTTTACTATGTTAACGAACAAGCGTTTCCATAGAGAGCGAATGAGAGAGAGAGAAAAAGCTTTCAAACTTCAATTATAAGTATGTGTATGAGTGCTGTTCTATGTACAAGTGCTAGTAACAGTAGGCAAGCAATACATTGAGTATGTGTGGCATCGAACATTTTTTACCTGAGGTTTCTGTTTTTTTTTCTAAATTTTTTTTTTTTTTTTTTGTAGGATCTATCATGTCAGACACTCATAGACAATATGGACTACAACAGCATGCTCATACTCATACCCCCATCTGTTCATACCGCGTGTGTTTTTTTTTTATTTGACGGATATTGGCAATGTTAACTATTTGCCTGGTTGACTGCAAGCATGACTGTGTTTGTACGTTACTCTGTTCGTCTGTTTTTTTTGTTTGTTTGATACTCAGTGTGTTGTATGCTGTTGCTGTAAATGTTGTTGTTGGTTTGAAGCCATCTTTCTAACGCTGGTTTTTTCTATTTTGAAATTTTATTTTGATTTTTTTCTTTTTGGTTGCGTTGTTACTGGGGCGTTATTTTTATGCCTTCAAATACACATTTTATTACAAATTTTTAGATTTTTTTCTCGGGTTTTTAATGAAAAGCGTGTTTCATCATATTGAAATTTATAACTAAAACATCGACCAAAAAAACAAAAACAACAACAACACCTATGCCATGTAAACAGACCTTTAACGAAAATATTTTTGTTTTTTTTTTAGAAAAAAATAAAGAAACTGAACTGAACGTATTCACAATTATTTACCAAAATCCATGGTGGTGGTGATGGTGGTCTGTTTTACACACCACCTCACCATTAATGGAAAATGGTCTGGTGTAACATTGTATAAAATACTTCAACCGTAACATGTTGTTTGACTATTTAGAAAATTTCTACTTCATAAATATGTTTTCCAATAAAAAGTACAGAAAAAAAATGGATTCGTAATCAAATTTCGATTCCATTTCCAATTTTCAATATTATTTTTGCAAAATTTTTATTTTTTTTTCTATTTTGCCAATATCAGCATAAAATAAAGTGTAGAAAAAAAAATCTGTTAAAAATCATATGCTTGAGCTGAGTTCAAAAAAAATTTTATGAAATTTCAGTTCAAAAAGGTTCTCCAAATTGTAATTGGAAAATTAAAAGGAAACATGTTGTTTTAGAAAAACATAAAGTGTTACCAGGAATTTAAGTTCAAATACAAAGATGGTTATAAGCTACTGAAGAGAAATTGCAAAAATTTTAAATAATTAGGACCCTGGATCCACTAACAGCCTCTCATTGCAACCCTTTTGTCATTTTCATCACGTCTCAGTGGAAATAACAGAAAAATGCTGTGGGAAAGTGTTAGCAAAAGAATGACTAAGTCCACTGTATACATACATACATACATAATTGGTCATTACAACTCTTCAGTCAGGATTACGACCTAGTTTATCACACCACTTATGTTGTGTGTGTTAATTTTATACATGAGTGGCGAGATCTACAGTTTAAAGTCGACTCCGAACGACAGATTTTTGAGAAACTTTTCATGGCAATTTTTTTATTTACTCTCAGAGTTTTTGCCAGAAATCTGCTGAGAGGAAGTCGCTGAAGACATACTTCTTGTACGTCTGTAAACAAAATACAAATAGTATTTCTTCGGCGGCTTCCTCTCAGCAGATTAAATAAAATTGCAATGAAAAGTTGCTCAAAATGTGTCGTTCGGAGTCGACTTTAAACTGTAGATCCCGCCACTCATGCATAAAAATTCGCACACACACCAAAAGTGGTGTGAAAAACTAGGTTCTAATCCTGACTGAAGGGTCGTAATGACCAATTATGTATGTATGTAAAGACATTCGTCTCAAATTCCATTGAACTGCTCACGTAAAAGGATCCAATAGAATAACTATGCTAGGTTGCAAGCCCATTAGCCTATACCCATTTTTCTCAGTCGAAACCCATGGTTTTTTTTAACAAAAACAAAACAAAAAAATTAAATTCAATATAAATTCATATCCTTTTTTTAAATGAAAATAGTGTGGCATATAAAATAAAAATTTTTAAAAATAGAAAAACTTTAACGATTATTTTGCTTGTTTTCCATTATTTTTCATCATTCTTCTTATTTTTCTGAGCTGTTGTTGTTGATTTTCGTTAGCAGCAGCTGCTGCATTTAGAAAAACTTGTCGTGGCTTAACCTAAATAAAGATACACTCGCTGCTCTAAATTGTAGACCACGTTAAAATTCTGTTGCTTTTTCTGTTCAAAAAAAAATTATAAAGAATTTAAAGAAAACCAACGAAACAGAAAAAAATAGTTTCTTAATCCTGTTTTTCTGCAGAATTTTTCTCTTTTTTTCTAAATTCTTACCAATTCACTAAAAGCTGCTCAATGTTGAAAGAAAAAAAAATTCACAGAAAGACAGGAATTGCTGATAAAAATTGCTTGTGGTTGATTTTCTTTTTCTCATTTTTTTAGATTTTTTTTTTTGAAGAGAGAACATGAAAATCCACTTTCTCGTGAAAAGAATACAGAAATGTTTAAATATTTGGCAAAAAAAAAATGGAAAAAACAACTAAAAAAAAGGAATCCTAATTCGTTACAATAATTGCTGTTAAGTGCTTAAAATAACAACAACAATAATAACAACTACAATAATAGCAAATAAATTTTTCTATTTTAATGGAACACACGTTTGTGTATGAATTATTTAAAAGCAGTTTTGCATGTTCCCGTTCCCTGTTCCTTATTTGAATGCAATCAAGTCACACTGATATGATGTTGGCAAGTGGTTAATGACTACTACTTCGGAAAATTGTAATTGTAATGCATAAAATAGTTTAGAAATTCCATTTCATTGTAGAATTTTTAGTAAATGTTGCCATCTTTACATCAATTAGACTTCAAGTCAATTCTTGCTGGGTCTTCATGTAAGCGTCAAAAGAAACTGTACTCTACGGATGAAATTCTAACAATCAGCAAACTCAACTTTTACCACTTGAGGAGAGTGCATGAAAAAATTTGTTAATGTTTTGGACTTTTTTTTTTTGATTCAATTTTAAAATGAAACAATTTTGAAAACAAAAATAAAAATAATGTCCGGTTTCTTTTGTCGCCCACTGTTTATGAATTCCTGTTAATATTCCTTGAAATGTGGCATGTTCTTGTGTATTACTTGAGATATGAAGGTTGGGTTAGGTTAGGTTAGAGGAGGTGGACTTGTCAAGTACAGTACCCGGAGGTCTAATCGACCCATTGTACAGCTTCCTAATTTCGCGCACAACTTATGTTGTGCGTGTTAATTTTATACATGAGTGGTGGGATCTACAGTATATATCCTACACTGTATCTAAGCGTGCTTCTTGACGCTAAGCCGTATAGGCAAGCCCGTCCGTCAGTTTAAGCCACCTACTACTACCATAGGTAGGTGGCTGTCCCCTCGCTGGGTTCATGAGCGAACACACTTAGGCCACACACTGAGTCCCATTGTGATACCATAGTTTCATATTCCTCCTAGTCCAGGAACCACTCGGAACTTTTAATGAATCTGCTCAGCATGCCATTATCCATACATGACAGTTCATCCAGATTTTCCATGTAGTAGGCCCCCCGGTGCCTGTTTCTCCTCGTACCAAGTGCCGGGCATGTACACAGTGGGTGAAGAACAGTCTCATCCTCCTCCTCATCTCTACAGCTTCTGCCGAAATCATTTGCAAGGTGTTCAAAACCAAAACGTCTCGCATAAGTTCCTATAATACAATGCCCAGTAATAATCTCGATAACAGTGCTGAGCTTACTTCTTTGGAGTTTAAGCAGAGCCGCCGCCAACCTCTTATCCAGCCTTGGCCAGATTTTCTGCGCCGTTCTGTCGGTGTAAGAAGGTCCAATACTACCGTAAGTCATATTGTATGAGAGTTTCGTGAATAATTCCTTTCCGGTACTTGGTTTGCCTTAAATTCATACTTATAGGGGAAGTAGTAACGAGGCTGCCTACAAGAAGCTTTTTGTGGATCTTTGAAGCTCGTTTTCAGGAATCCAGGGCTATTAGCCCTCAGTGGAACTGCTTAAAGCAGTGGAATGCAGATAAAGTGGATAGTAAATTCAAATTCAGCTGGTCTCACCACCCAAGTTCTGTATATCCAAGTTGTGTATATCCAAACTTGGGTGGTGAGAGAAGCTGAATTTGAATTTACTCTCAAAACAATTTACTGAACAAAAAATCACGGAATCTTTTTCATTCTCCTTCCTAATTCTTACTCCCCATTACCATTCTCTATTGATTGCATTACCGACTCATTTTGATTTACACAACAATTGTATTTCATGGCCCTTTTTAACACTCTAACAATACCAAGCCATTTTATGGTGGCCCTTCATCATCATGGCCATTTGCTAGAGTTTTCTTTTTATCTTTATTTCTTGCACTAAATTAAACACACGGTAGTGGCACAAATCAATTTGTATTTTATTTCTGATACCATTGTTTTCCGCCATAACAGTTTTATTTCCGCTATAACGGTATTAAAGTCTTCTTGATACTACACTGTACTTGTGTTCTTAGCAACAACATAAACACCTACACTATTAACGGTAAAATACTAGCCGGCAACACACACAATAATAAACCATGTCCGATTTACAAAGTAGTTGTTGTTCGGCCATTAAAAATGACTCGTCGTGGTAATACCTCTACTACATGTTGTTGTAGATGTTTGAGTTGTTGTTGGCCAAAAAAACAAAATTGTGAATTGTTTGTTCACAGCAGCAGCAGGGAGAACAAACAGAAGAAAAAAAGAAACTGAAATGAAATAAAATAGCGTAAGAGAGCATAAAAAAGAAATACTTGAGATGGCCACATAATAAGACCATAACTTTACGCTCAGTTTAACAACACTTTTCCTTTATACACTTAACCACCCCTCATACATCTGCACACAAACACACACATACAATTACACGATGACCTATAGAATAACAACCAAAGGTACATATCTGGCAATACTCTACCAACACCACCAGCATCAAAAAGTTTAAATAAACGACTTGAAACTTTTATTGGTATTTGGCTGTAATAAGAGTATGTATTTTTGTATTTGTATGTATGTACATATGTATGTATGTATGTATATGTATGTACGTTATGTGTGTGTGGCTATAATAAACAACATAAAATGCCAGTTTAAGTTGCGTTTATCGTTCATATAAAATACAAAAAAAAAACAAAAGAAAGTCTAAAAACCCATGGCCAATAAGTGAATTTCGTTAACAGTTTTTATTTTATTGTTAAGTTGTATGCTTCTATTCTTTATTTTCTTTCTTTTGCTTGTTTTTTATTACATTTTAAGGTGTTTTTTATGCCTCTAGTTTAGGTTTAGTTTACATTGCCAAATTTTGGAAACATTTTTGAGTAAAATAAGGCCAATTGTTGATGAAGAACGTTTCATGATATTGGCCAAGCAGAAACTTATTAAGACACTCAGTTTTTATGGCCAGCAATTGATTGCTGAGATGAAAATTTCGTAAATTAAAGTATAAGGAAATTTTATACACAATAAAGCGCGAAGGCACAATTGAAGAAGAAACTAGAAGTTTATAGTCTAATGGAAAACAAAGTTGGGTATTGTCTAATGGTATAATTTTATAAAAAAGCGTTCCAAATTAACACTAAGAGACTATTCTCTTTGACAAATAATATAGTTAAGAAAATGGAAATGATATTTTGCTTTTACATCGTTTAACAATAAAATTAGAAATAAAAGCTACAAACACAAAAACAATGTATTTGTTTACATGATAAACAAGTAAACAAAAATATACCAACAAACACCAGCCTAAGAAAATATGTTAAACAAAAGGTCTGAAATCAAAACAAAAATATGAAAAAACATTTCTTCGGCGACTTCCTCTCAGCAGATTTCTGGAAAAAACTCTGAGAATGAAATAAAATTGCAATGAAAAAGTTTCTCAAAAATCTGTCGTTCGGTGTCGACTTTAAACTGTAGGTCCCGCCACTCATGTATAAAATTAACACACACAACATAAGTGGTGCGAGGAACTAGGACGTTGTACAATGGGTCAATTCGACCTCCGGCTACTGTACTTGTATTAATTGACAATTACACGTCCTCTAACCTAAACAAAAATATACCAACAAACACTACAAGAATAAACGTAAACAAACTATACAAACAACAAAAATGAAACAATAATGTTTCCATTTATAGGGATCTCTAGAAGGCGAAGTCACGAACATTCGCCTTCAAGAACATTCATCAGACTGTTTACGTTGCGATATAAAAGGCAAGACAAAGCAGACAACGGAGTTAGTAAAAATTCAGTGAATCTTGTGTAAAGACGCGAATAAAACTGATTTGAAAAGAATAATCGTGGTTTGAATATCTCCGTTAAAAAGATCTGTCGAATTGTTTACGCAAAAGAATGTAAAGAGGAATAACAAATAAAGCAATTGTTGTTGTTTACATCAAGTTGTAAATAGTGGCACACAGAATTGTACGGCCAATAAAGAATTTAATTAAATCTAAATACAAATTTATTTTTATTTTATTTGCAATCTACGAGTTCATATTTTAAACGTTTTTAAAAGGTAAGAACGTAGCAATATTGTCAGAATCCCATATTGGTCCCTGGGCGCAGTACAACACTAGAATAATACAAATTCTTTCACATTTTGCAAGCAAATGCCGTAAGGTTATCCTTTCATGATTTCAAATTGATGTTCCATTAAAAGCACACAAGCCTCTGTTTAAGATGAAACTTTAATTTCATTCTAATGCTTGGTCCGAAATGCAATACAATGTCATGCTTATGATCGCTTCTAGATTAGTTGCAGCATTTGATTACCTTGAGGTAGCTTTCGAACGTTTTTCGCTCATTTCGAGCGCTGTACTGGTGGCAACTCGTAAAATATTGTTTTTCAAATCCTTAAACACTTTAAAAAATATTGTAACAGCTTGGAATCGCTTGATTTTGTCAGTTTTCGGAAACTTCTCATGCATGAAATCTAAAATCGTCGGTGTTCTGTAGCTCTCGCGGAAATATCCTGCTGAAACCACTTGCCATCCAGTTTATAGTTTTCATAGTTCATACATACATACAGTGGTGGCCTTATAATTAGAAACGCCTTAGCAAACATGATTGTTTGTTAATTTGTTTTAAAGTTTTCACTGTGTACTTTGTTTGGAGGACGTCTTACATACGTTTTTCCATCAGATTGGGACAAATTAAACTTAGATTCGTCACTCCAGAGAACTCTGTTTCAGCATCTGTTCCAACATCGTTTCTAATTATAAGGCCACCACTGTACATACATAATTAGCCATTACAGCCCTTCAGTCTGGATTACGTCATAGTTTCTCACACCACTTTATGCTGTTTGTGTCAATTTTATACATGAGTGACGTGACTTACAAATTTAAAGTCGATTCCGAATGACAGATTTTTGAGAAAGTGTTCATGGTAATTTTATTTTGCCAGAAATATGCTGAGAGGCAGTTGCCGAAGAAATATTTTTTCATATTTTCGTTTTGATGTCTGTCCTGCCTACTAGACTATGGCGACATTCCACACATAATGCCACCAAATTCAAAGTGTCAATAGGAATTTTGTTTTCTTATGAAGTGCCTTCCAATTTGCTTTTATTGAAATAAAAAACTTGAGTTCTTTTTATAATTTTCTTATAATCCAGCTTTATAAACAATAAACAATTTTTATGTTCATGTTTTCATTTCATTTCTTTTAATTTATAAATTCCCCATACCACTAGCGTTTAAATCTGTGCTTCTGAATACTGTGGTAAAAATATTAGTTTAACTTACAGTTAAAAATAGAGAGAAAAAGAGAAAAAGAGAGAGTAAGAGAAGAATAATAAAAAAAATATTTTTGCTTATAATTTTCTTGAGATAACAGCTACGTACGTACGTATGTAAGTGTAGACATAAGAGGGTTTTCTTATCCTTATTATATGAGTGTATGTATTTGTTTATTTATTTTTATAGGTTTTCTTCACTCTGAATACTTGTTTACTTTACATACTCAATCTCTGTCTCTCTCTCTCTCTCTCTCTGTCTCTCAAACTCTAACTCATGCTTGAAGAAGTTTATTTAACCGAAGAAAAAAAATCAAAAGAAAACTTGTGTTATTTATTTAAGGCTTGAGAAAAATTCAGCATTAAAAAGAGACAAAAGGGAGAGAGAGAAGGAGAGAGAGTATAAATAATATTATTGTTGTTTTTATTTGTTTTGCTTGGCGAAATATTCAATTTTTTTATTGTTTCTATACTTATGAGGTCTTAAAATAAACAACAAATATTCGCAGAAAGAAAGAAAAAAAATTGTTATAAAAATAGTTTATGTACTCTTAAGGCTCTCAATTCTTATATTTATTTACTTTGCTCTCAAACCACACACACTCATGTACGGACAATTTATTTTTATTTTTTTATTTTTTTTATCAATTCTCTTAACTCTCATACTTATGTTGTTTGGCCAAAAGAAAAAAAAACAAATCATTTGAATTGCTTTTGCATTCTTAACTCCAATAAAAGAGAAGAACAACAGCTGATATCACTTGAATATGTACTGTGGATGCCATTATGATTTGATTCTCTTTTATTTCGTTCATATCGAGAGCATAAAAATATTGTACGAGTATGTGAGAAAGTTTATCTGTTTGTTTTTTTGTTTGTGTTTGTGGTACAGCCTTTAATGTTTCGAAACCTTTTGTTCTCTCTTTACTTAAACACACTTACCAGACAGGTCCATGTTTATTTGTTTTTATGAAGAGAGAGAGAGGGAGAGGGAGATGAGAAGAAATATAATTCTGTGGTAGAGCTATGGCATATGGTAACATGTTAAGTAAACACTTGATTGAAAACCTCTAAAAACATAAGTAAATAATACTCACACGCACACACGAAAATTACAATGGCATTGGAAATAAAGGAATAATAAACACCAGCCTATATAATTATGCCCTGTAAGGCAAATATAATTATGTGTGGAGTATACGAGTATATCCCATTAGTGTCAGTGGTATAGGTGTTAATGCAAACACATATTGAGTGGAAAAGCGATGAAATTTCAACACCAAAAATCAATAAATTGTTGAACAAATCGTTAATTTTCTCTTCAATTATTTTTTCCTTTTTTTTAATTGTTCGTCTAGAAAACTATCACTTGGTCGTGTATTCTACAGAAAACAGTTCATCTTTGATTTTTGGGAAAAATAAAAAATACTTGCCAGTTCTGCTTAATATCGTCCTGGTGACTACATGATACTGCTTTTAATCTTGGCTTTAAAGCAAAAATTCAGTAAAGATTCTATTACGACAATGGTTTACTCTTTCCAGTTAACTTCATCTAAAAATTCGCTGAAGGATCAACCACAAATTGGATGGATTTTAATAATTCCTGCTGTGATAATGGGGAGGTATAGACTAGACTAAGCCACCGATTATATTGTGCCTGAGGCTATATTCCTGCCTGGTTTAAGGATACTTATACAGGAAAGGGCACACAGGAATGGTGGGATACCCCAGGGGCAGAGCGGTATACCCATTTTCACAGATGGGGCTAAGTTACTTGGATGCACAGGTGCAGGGATTTTCTGTAGGGAACTCGGTCTTGAACCCCACTTAAAGTTGAATAATGACTACAGCGTTTTTCAGGCGGAGATTTTCGCAATCTTGAAGTCTATTGGAGTCATAGCTGGTGGCCCAGCTGAGGATTCGGAATCTTATATGATTTTCGTTGACAGTCAGGCTGCCCTTAGGGCCATTGCGTCGGTGTGGTGCAAATCACGGCTCGTTCGCGAATGCAAAGAGTCGTTGGGGACTTTTGGAACCCGTCTATGCTGGGTTCCTGGTCATAGCGGAATACTGGGCAATGAGACGGCTGATGCCCCCGCTAGGTTAGGTTCGCTCTCTGGGGGCGATTTTTTAGTTGGTCCCGACCCCCATCTGTCACCTCTACGGACTCATCAAGCAGAGGCGTTGGGGGAACGGATCGGGTTGTTTTGTTTCTAGATGTCTAGGGCCTGCTGTGGACAGTAAGGGAACAGGTTGGCTGCTGCGCTTGGATAAGGTCAGCTTAAGGTTGGTTGTCGGTTTTATCACGTGGCACTGCGAAATTAGGTCGCTGACGGGGATCTGGAACAGATCCCAACCGGACTATTGCAGGGCAAGTTGCGATGAGGAGGAGTTAGAGACTATCGAAATCCTTCTCTGCAACTGCCCAGCCCTGTGTAGGTTGAGGCTGCGGACCCTTCGCAGGGCCTTCTTTGAGAGTTTGAATTCTGTGTCGAGAGCCGACATCAAGGCTCTCCACAGATTCATTAGTGGCATAATCTGGTTGAGAGGTGCTAGGGCTTCGTCAATGAAGTCGCGCTCTCCCCTTTTGTTGTGTCAGGTCTGTGTAATTCCTCCGCTTCCCGTTATCAACTTTCCTACATCCTCTCCTTTATATCCTATTCCCTCTATTATCCTTCCCTCTTTAAGGACGTTGTACAATGGACCAATTCGGCCTGCGTGTACTGTACTTGTCTTAATTGACAAGTACACTTCCTCTAACGTAACCTAAGTGAGTCAACAATATTGAAATTTAACTTCTTACTCTGATTCATTCATACTCACTACAACGCTGATTTACAAGTACATGTTGCAATGAGTATGCGTACAACGTTGACATCAAACTCATACCAATCGAAATATGTTTGATTCATAAGCCTACTCATTCGGATTCATAAATTTAGAAAAATACTTATAAATGATTCAAGTGACTCGAATCATTCATTAAAATTTACAGTCTTAGTTATTGTTGCATTTACAACAAAAGAAAAAAAGACACATAAGCAAAAGTAGACAGAGCAACAAGCAGAGCAAGCATACAACCTTCTAGTAAGTATTATAGTGTTCGTAAGCGATTCATACTTATTTTGTGCTTCGTGTATATGTTGAGTTATGGAGAGTCGGAATCAACAACATCATACATGTTGTTAAGTATGAATATGATGAGGACTTCAAACTTTGAATATGTGTAGAGAAACCATGATATTAAAATAAGTATGAATGCTTAGAAGTATCAGAAATTATAAGAGTATGATTCCATTCTACTCTTCTTTTTAACACGTTCATCGCCACGTCAGTCATATGTGTCTGACGCTAAGAAGTTCTACATGAGCCATGTCAGTCATATGTGTCTGACGTACGCGATTTGGTGAATCACAGATGTCCGACGCAAACGATGTTGTGTTCAAAACAACAGGTTAATACTTGTTGTATTTTGTTTGGATGCGTCAGACATATAAGACTGACTCGGCTTGTCGAGAAAAAAGTTTTAATATAGGGCCATGTCAGTCATATATGTGTGACATAAAAATAGTGTTTTTCCTGGAATTTTGGCAAAAAAAATTTTCTGTGAGACATTAAGTTGCCTTGATACATTTTTAACTAAATTATCTAATAAAGTTACCATGGCCCATGTGAAAATTTTTCTGATATTATCGTGGCGATGAAAGTGTTAAATACTCATTGCTGATCTGTGTATCAAGGACAAAATGAACGAACACAGCCTGTGTGGTGTGGGAAATTAGGTTGCAATCTTGACTAAAGTGTTGTAATGGCCATGCCAATCCAACATTTACTAATCTACTAAACGAATACATAGTTTTGCTACTTTTTTTTTAAATTAGTATAAAAAATTTTTTTTAAACTTTATCGATCTCCTAGTAAAAAAAAATTCTTTGTGTGATTAAAGCAATTAGAAAAAATTAAAAAGAAAATATTTTAATTATGCTAAAAGAAAATCTAAAAATAAAATATTCTAATTAAAAAAAGAAAAAAGAAAATCAAAATTTAATCTCTTTATGAACCCCTAAAATAGGCTAAGCAAACTTGTTTATTTCTATCAAAATAAACTTTTCTCTCTCCTATATAAAATGAAATACACACTTATGCAGTTAAACTGCTTTAGGATTATATACACCTATACACACACACATACATTTATGTACACTTATACACACACATTTTCTTATTAAGTTTGATCTTTAAATAAAAATAAAATATTATTGGAACATAAATTTTATTTCGTTATAAATTTTATTTTTATTTGACTTTTTCTTTGCATTTTTTTTGGATTTATTTTTAGTTTCTGTTTCTGGATTACAGTTGTTGTTGTTGTTTTTATTTTATTTTATTTTTATTTTATTTTTTATTTTTTTAAATAAATTTAGAACGCAAAAATATTATTTATGATTTTCATTTATTTCTCTCTGTATCTTATTTCTCTGGTTCTTATTGCTGTTGTTGTTGTTGCTAAGTTTTTAGTTTTTTGTATGTATATTTTTGTGTTACAGTTGTTGTTGTTGTTGTTGTTGCCTTTGCTCTTTATACCATATAATAATTTACTGTCATATGCAGACATTTTCTGTGTGAAATTTCACAAAAAAAATCAAAAACGAAAAAGGAAGAAAAATCGACAAACAAAAACAGAAAAAAATGGGAAAAAACTGTCTAAAATAAATGCAAAAATGTTTTTCAAAAATGAATATGAAAGTCTAACAAAAATCATAAATTTATATCCATATCAATGTATATATATATGTATGTATGTATGCATCTGTGTGTGTATATATATGAGTTACAATTTAACATAAATATCGCCTTTGGTTATCATACCGAATATGTGTGTCATAAATTTCAAAAACGTATCCTGGATATCCATATGTACGTTAACAAATTGCTTTATTGGTATGGTCTTGGGAAAAATATCTTTAAAGAGTTTAAATTTTGATTTTTTAAAACATTAAAAAGGAATTCTATCGTGAAAGAAAGTGAAATAAGGAGGTCGGCGTACATCCTACAATAAATATACGAATGTATTACAGTTTGTTTCAAATTTTCATATATAGAAAGGAAAATCAATCTGCACTCATGCTCAAGGCTCAATGGTCTTGGACACAAAGCAAATGGCTCCTGCAGGACCTATAGAGATGAAGCACATGTCGAAGGTGAAAAATACATCAACGAATTATCCATGTTAAGCATTAGTAGTCTATGAACCTTCATCAGAAGCTTCGAATGGTTCGAAATTAGAGGGAATTTTAAGACTATGATATCCCAAAGTGTCATGCGTAAGCCTTATGATGATTAAGTCTTATGCATGTTCTGTAAATTACAACATAAAAACGCTGGCCTTACATTTTTCCTTTGCAAAAATACCCTTAAGCAGAAATTTCAATCCACGTAGTCTCCGCGAGACTCAACCACAAACCTGGACGGAATTTCCCAGATGTATATGTGACACATGCTTGAGTCTACGCTTCCGTAAAGCCTACAGTAATAAAAAAAAAATGCTGTACCAATTTAGTCGCTGTAGTCTCGTACGTAGACATGAGGCCTCGGTTCAACACCAGGTCAGACATCAAAAAGAAAATATAAAAAAATATTTCTTCAGCAACTTCCTCTCAGCAGATTTCTGGCAAAAACTCAGAGAAAAAAAAAAATAAAATTGCCATGAAAAGTTTCTTAAAAAAAACTGTCGTACGGAGTCAAGTTTAAAATGTAGGTACCGCCACTTATGGATAAAATTGACACACACAAAATTGATGGTGTGATGATCATTCCTGACTAAAGGGTTGTAATGACCAATTATGTATGTCTGTATGTATTCTTCAATTACTACGCACATGTCAAAGGTGAAAAATGCAACAAGCAGTTAGCAATGACATCATCGGAACCTTCGAATGATTCGAAATTAGGGGACAATGTAAGACTATGATAACACAATGGGTGTCATGTGGTCCTTATGATAACAAGGCATTATGCATGTTCTGTAAATCTTAACATTATTTTTATTTCGCAAAAAACCGCAAAACCAGGAATTTCAATGTTTCCATGTAGTCTTCGGGAGACTCATCCAGAAACCTGAACATAATTTACCACATGTGTCTGTGAAGTCTTTAGTTTGCTAGACATAAGGCCTGGGTTCAAATCCCAGGTCAAACATCTCCAACAGAACATGAAAAAATATTTTTTTGGCCACTTTCTCTCAGCAGATTTGTGAAAAAAAACACCGCAACTAAATAAAATTGCCATGAAAAGTTTTTCTCAAAAAAAAAAAAAAAAAATCAGAGTCGATTTTAAAATGTGGGTCCCGCCACTCATATATGAAATTAACACACACAACATATGTATGTGGTGTGAAATAGTAGGTCATAATCGTGACTAGAGGTAATGACAGTTACGTATGTATGTCTATGACACGTGCTTGAGTTTATACATCCGTAAAGCCTACAGTAATAATGAAATTGCTGTACCGATCCTAACAATCCCTGTAGTAACCATAATAAGGGCAATGCTTCCCTAGAGCCTACAGTAATAAAAAAATTGCTGATCAGTTTCGGCATCTTAACAATTCCTGTAGTAAACCTAGTAAGTGTAATACATACGTTCCGAAATACGTTAAAACATAACATAATTTTCTTAGCAGTGCCTAGAAAGTTTTAAAAATTTCTTCAAACGGAGAAGAAAGAGGGTTTTAACGATTTGTAAACGGTAAAGATAGTCGCCCTCGGTTTCATATTTCGTCTTTATTCATATTGTATATCTTCATGCATATTCATCTTCATATATATTCGTCTTCATGCATACTCATCTTCATGCATATTCATCTTCATGCATATTCATCTTCAAGCATATTCATCTTCATGCATATCCATCTCCATGTATATTCATCTTCATGCATATTCATCTTCATGTATTTTCATCTTCATGTATATTTATCTTCATGCATATTCAAGTCCAATTACGTAACTAATAACGTAATCATGCATATTCATCTTCATATACATATATTCGTCTTCATACATACACATATTCATACACATTCATCTTCAAGCATATTCATCTTCATGCATATTTATCTTCATGATCATTTTGATCTTGGCGGGTATGTAAACAAGAAAAATTGTCGCATTTGGGGCACAGAAAACCTGCACGCATACATTGAAAAGCCGACGCACCCAAAACGAGTCACTGTTTGGTGCGGATTTTGGTCCAGACACATAATTGGGTCATTTTTCTTCGAAAATGAGCAAGGAGTGGCCGTTACTGTCAATGGCGATCGTTACCGCGCCATGTTGTTCACAAAAATTGAAGAGGAGGATATTGGCAACATTTGGTTTCAACAGGACGGCGCTACGTGCCACACAGCCGAAGCTACACTCGATGTTTTGCACCCTGTTTTTAAAGATCGCATTATCAGCCGCAGAGCTGATGTCGTTTGGCCACCTCGGAGCTGCGATTTGACACCGTTGGACTATTATTTGTGGTGTGCCGTCAAAGATAAGTGTTACGCCGACAAGCCAGAGACAATTGACGCTTTAAAGGACAATATTCGTGAAGCCAGTGGTGAAATACAGCTGCACACAATCGATAATGTGCTTAAAAATTGGATCGGTTGTGTAGGCTACTGCATGGCCAGCCGAGACAGCCATTTGAATGAAATTATTTTCCATTATTAACCGGAACTATTGTACTTTCAAATAAAAAAAAGAAATTTGAGAAAATATTGAGTAGTTTTTCAAAAAAAAAAAATTATTTGGCAGACCCTTTATAAGAGTATTTATCAATGCAATTCTGTCCATTTCCATAGAAGCACTTTCGAGATTCATAAACTGTGCAAGTGTTGCTTGCTTATTTAAATATTTTTGAACCTCTGAACGCTTCTCCGAAATTTGTGTGAGTCTTGTTGAAAGGTTTCTACTACCACCATTCATACATTACCACTCTTATAATGGAACCGATGGGGAACTTTATCTCTTCTTTATGCATGTCAATGCTGCTGTCAACCCTATTGCTGAACATTTGTCGTCCACATACATACATACATACGGCCATAAGCCGTTTTCAAAAATATTCTCAAATAGTTTCAAACAGAATATAAATGTCAAAGAAACATGACACGTACTTGCAAAACATTGAAGGGTGGGGGGAGGGTGTTTGTGATGTTAAACTGTTAAACCATTGTTGTTTTTGGAATTGACAAAATCCACTACAAAAATTTAATCCCTAAGCTGCGGATTATATGTATGTAAACATACAACATTTGCAACATGTTTCTATGTTTTGCTTTTGATTCTCGGATTTTTCTTTTTCGATTTTCCTTTTGGAAATGCTTTACAAGACCGTGTAACAACGTTGTTTAGAATTTAGAGCAGGGTTTCGAAATGTAAAGATTTTTTGTTTTTGTTTGTAAACCAAAATAATAACAACAAAAGAATGAGAAAAAAAATAATCACACGAGCCATAAATATGCTAAAATGGTGACACTAACACCAGCATATGTAATGAATATGACAGACGGAATAATAATAGTTCGCAGATATTTTTATTGTGTTATAAAGTGTCAAATAAAATTCATTCATTTGTTCATCAATAAATGTGGAGGGGGTTCTAAAAATAGAAAGATAAACTGTTACAGTGTTACCACACGTAAAGTGGGCGGTGAAATGTAGTCGTACAACGTGACCCCGTCCATTGTATTGGGCATACCTTAGTCATGGCCTTCGATATCTTTTAAATAACAATAATTCAATATCATGTCTGATATTTGTTAAATCCTTTGAAATCATATTTTAATTTAAAAACTTCTCATGTCCATTTTTGTTCAATGGACGTCTGTGTCATGTCCAAAAATAGTTAACCCTGAAAAGAACTTTTGACACTCAATTAATATCAGTGCAAGCAAACACTGCAGTCTACCTCCTATAAGGCGGAACAAAGCACATGCATCCACGCCAACCATAGCGGACTTCTTGATGCGAACACACCTCACAAAAAGGAGTGAAAACCTCAATAGGCAGCTAGGTTTGTAGGAAAGATGTAATGATGACAAATATAAACTGCACCCGGAAATTATTTGACACGTTGTGATCATCACATTAGAAAAAAAAGGGAAATAGAGAGAGAGAGAGAGATAGATTTAAAGCCAGAGAAAAATTTTATAAATGACACAGGATAACAAAATATACAAAGAGAGACCGGGTCAGTCTTTTAATAAACCCTAGAAGAGCCCGAATATCGACTAACGAAAGAGAGTTCAAATCATCAAAGAGTTTTCTCCCAAGTTTTTGCAACCTCAACCTACTAAGGACTGGAAAGTTACAGGGAAGGTGTTCTATAGTAGGCAGCTTGAAAGCTAGAAAGTACGTCACTTAACGATGGCAATGGTCCGGAGGGTTTAAGGAGTATGTCCTCACCATGTACAGAATTAAGTGATCATTTATTTCGTTTCTACTATAAAAATCAAAGTTTGGTTGAAATTTTTCCTTCAAAAAGAGCATAGAAGAACTCTTCGATACTCAATATGTGCCGTAGTATACTAAAAGCCGTAGTCTAGTGGGTAGTGTGTTGGCTTATTTGACGTGAGGCCTCAGTTCAAACCCCATGTGAGATATCTCCAACAAAATGAAACATGGAAAAAATATTTCTTCGATTGCTTCCTCTCAGCATGTTTCTGATAAAAACTCTGAGAGTTAAATATAATTGCCATAAAAAGTTTTCCAAATATTCTGTCGTTTAAAGTCGGCTTCAGACTGTAGGTCCCGCCACTTGCGGGTAAAATTAGCACGCACAACATAAGTGGTGAGAGAAGCTAGGTTGCAATGCTGACTGAAGGGTTGTAATGAAGTATGTATGTAAATATATATACCAGTAGCCTAGAGAAGAGCTAGTTGGTGCTCACTTCAAATTTGGGAAAAAGGGAGCAACACGCACCCTAAATCCTTTATAACAATTAGCCTCACATCTCACAACAAAAGCACTAGAAAAAGTGGTGAACAATTGCATAAGATGTGGGGTATAGAAATGAGCACCACTCCATCGTAAGTCATAGGCAGTTAGGTCTGACAGATATACTTAACCACCTCATGTAGTAGGATTCGTTTAGCAGTTTTTAAATAACAAGGAGGTGCTTATTTGCTCCTTTTCGCGATATATGGAGGTCACATTAGATAACACTCCCACGAGGTCTTAGATAGATAAATAGAGCATTGAATAGACATACGAATGGATGACTGAGCTCCTACACACACTATCTACAGAAGCAAATGCTGGGCACAAAATAATAATCAGAGCTGGGCCACAAGGTAGGGTACTTTTACTGCTAACGTGAAGATGGGTTTTGGATGGACTTTGTGGTACCATTTGATTGTGTCTTGAGATGGTAATTCGTTGATGCATGTCAGATTTAAGCCACCGTTGCATATGCTAGCAAATACCAGAGCTATGGAGACTGCAGCTTGGATATTGGGAGATTAGGCTAACAAAGGGTTTTTCCGAAGTAATAGCAACTTGACTAACATATTCTTACGTTTTTACTTGTTAAAAGAGTTTAAAATATGAACTCGTAGATTGAAAATAAAATAAAAATAAATTTGTGTTTAGTTTTAATTAAAATTCTTTATTATTCGCACAATTCTGTATGCCACTGTTCACAACTTGATGTAAACAACAACAATTGCTTTTCTTTGTTATTCCTCTGTTTATACTCTTTGCATAAACAATAACAATAACTAGACAATTATGCGACAGATCTTTGTAACGGAGATCATCAAACCACAATAACTCTCCTCAAACGCACCGCGTCTTCACACAAGACTGACTGATATTCACTAACTCAGTCGCCTGCTTTGCCTTGCCTTTTATATGGCAGAGTGAACAATCTAATGAATGTTCTTGAAGGCGAAAGTAATCATCGTTGTTTACACAACAGTTTAAAGTTGACTCCGAAAGACAGATTGTTTTGAGAAGGTAGGTAGGTAGGTAAGTAGAGGTGGGTGTCCATCCAAGAAAAATTGATCCATCAATCACTTAGGCCGCATTGGGCCTATTGTGCTACAACAGTCATCCGTTATCCCTTAGTCTCGAAAGCATTCGGAGCTCCTGATGAAGCGATTTAGGCTGCCAATGTCAATCCTTGACAGTTCCTCCTGATCATCCATGTAGTAAGTACCCAAGTACTTCCTTCTCCTTTGGCATAGAGCCGGGCATGTACCCAGCAGATGAGGGCTAGTCTCCTCTTCTTCCTCATCTCTGCAGCTTCTGCAGAAATCGTTAGCAAGGTGTCCAAGACCAATGCGCCTCGCATGCGTACCCATAATGCAATGCCCCGTAATGACACCGACAACTACACTGAGCGCGCCTTGTTCTACCTATCGTTGACGGAATCGACGATCGCATTATCAATTATGAGCTTGCAGGTCCTCATAGGTATGCCCAGATTCGAGAACTCATCGGTGAGTTCGATGGTTGTGCCCCGCCTAGCAAGTTCATCAGTTCTACAGTAACCCGGAATACCACTGTGCCCCGGTACCCATACGATATGGATGTCATATCGTTCGGCTATCTCGTCGTGATATCTGCGACAGCCGTACACTGTCTTGGAGTTCATCACATTAGAACTCAGAGCCTGGCTATCAGAAAGTATGGTGACGCTCCGCTAGGAGACCCTTCCGTACCCAATAATACTCGCCGCAGCCTGTATGGCCACCACCTCCGTCTGAAAGACACTGCAGTGGTCTGGTCGTCTTATAGACTGAGCTATTACAACCGATATTGTTTTGAGAAACTTTTCATAGAAATTTTTATTTACTATCAGAGTTTTTGATTGAAATCTGCTGAGAGGAAGTCGGCGAAAAAATATTTTTCATATTTCGATTTGATCGCGATGTCTGAGCTGAGGTTTTAATCGTGGCCTCACGTCTAATACGACAACACACTACCTACTAAACTACGGCCACTTGTAAGCGCTTCATATTTTGTCACGTACATTCTGTTTTAGCTCTCTAAGGCACCAAGCTTGTTACGCAGACCCTGTATTTGACAATCTCCATAAAAAAATTTGGTGCTAATGAATGTTTAAAATAAAATTACGACCATAAAACTTGCATGCTATAGGCCCGTAGTTTATCCTGCACTATCCCATGAGAGACTAGTATCATAACTTATGATCCGATTTAAGCAAATATTTTAGTCAATCTTTCTCTAGTAAAAAGAATCTTTCATTTTCAATTTGATAACTTCATTTGCCAAGTGAATTAAAGTTTTTTTTTTTGTTTTCTTGTCATGAAATCAATTTTTATGTGGCATTAAAAAACTTTAAAGTCTTTATGTTACGGCAAAAATAATGTCACAGTAAAACTTCAATGCCTGCCGAAGAAAGAAAGAGAGTGGGACAGAAAGAAAAAGAGGGAGAGAGAGAAAGGATGAGTGGAAAAAAAGTCAATTAAATATTTGTCCATTTCAACACAATTGCATACGACAGTTGCTTGAAACTGCAATAACAAAAAGGAACATGAAATGAATGGAAATGAAAAACAAAAAACAAGTAATTGTTGCACAGAAAACGAAATAATTGCTTCAACAACAACAAAACATAACACATAATAGAAGAGAAAAAAAAAAGAAACATTTTCTCAGCAAAAAAAAAAAACGAAAATCTCTCGCTGCAAAATAGTGTAAAGTCTGCCTTTTTGGTCAATAATAATTGCCAGGAAAATAAAAACCAGAAAAACATACCAAAAATGGTATGGGGAGTAGCACAGAAAAATTCTAAAAACAATTAAAAAAATGGGTCATCAACTTGTCTGTGGCAACTATAACTCTCCGTGCCAACAAGAAAAAGAAAAAAAAATTGGCAAAAACTTATATGACAGCATTTGCTGAAAATGAGTAGTCCGTTGCCCAATCTCTTTTGTTTCAATATTGCATGAAGTCTGTTCAATTGCAGTCAAGTAGTCATTATTGTGTTTTTGGCTTTAAGCAACAACTTGACAGTCATATTTAGCCGTATCATATTAAAAAGTAAAAGAAAAAGAAAATGAAACGAATTGCAAGAAAAATAGAATAAAATTTGGTGCTAAAGACCAAGGATAAGATGTGAAATCCTTGGTGAAATCATTTGATTCCCCCTTCCCTACTAGTTAAGCCACCACCACCATCACCATGTCAATTTACTTTATGTCTGGTTTTACTTTATAAGACAAAAAGCATCAGAAATGCTGAAGCAACAATAGAATGTCATGTTAAACTGTTATTGTTGTTGTTGTTGTTGTTGTGATTACTGAGATATGAAATATTGTCATGATACATGGAGACAGCTTTTAAACAGTGACAGCATTTAGCGCGGAAGAAGGAGTAGAAAAGATAAACTAGCTTTACCCTACATGATGGCATATTCATTGGCTTATATATGATGCTAATACATTGGCACCGTGATAAGGAGCATTTAAGCGAAAATATTGTTACGTTTTTACTTTTTAAAAACGTTTAAAATATGAGCTCGTAGTTTGCAAAAAAGGAAATAAAAATAAATTTGTGTTTAGTTTTAATTAAAATTCCTTATTATTCACACTTTTTTACGTGCCACTGTTCACAACTTGATGTAAACAACAACAATTGCTTTTCTTTGTTATTCGACTGCTTACACCCTTTGCATAAACAATAAAGATTACTAGGTAATTACTCGACAGATCTTTGTAATGGAGATCTTCAAAGCACGATTACTCTCTTCAAACGCACCGCATCTTCGCGCAAGACTGACTGCAATTCACTAACTCACTCGTCTGCTTCGCCTCGCCTTTTAAAGGTCCGCCAAATAACTTTTTTTTTGAAAATGCTTTAAAAAAAACTACTGAATATTTTCTCAAATTTCTCTTTTTATTTGAAAGTACCATCCTTTCGGTTAATAATGGAAAATAATTTCATTCAAATGGCTGCCTCGGCTGGCCATGCAGTACCCTACACCATATGATGCCGATTTTGGCAAAAAAAATCATCTTTTCAGATGAAGTTCATTTTGATCTTGGCGGGTATGTAAACAAGCAAAATTGTCGCATTTGGGGCACAAAAAACCCGCACGCATACATTGAAAAGCCGACGCACCCAAAACGAGTCACTGTTTGGTGCGGATTTTGGTCCAGAGGCATAATTGGGCCATTTTTCTTCGAAAATGAGCAAGGAGCGGCCGTTACAGTCAATGGCGATCGTTATCAGGCCATGTTGAACGAATTTTTGTTTATAAAAATTGAAGAGGAGGATATTGGCAACATCTGGTTTAAACAGGACGGCGCCCTGTTTTTGAAGATCGCATTATCAGCCGCAGAGCTGATGTCGTTTGGCCACCTCGGAGCTGCGATTTGACACCGTTTGTGAGGTGCCGTCAAAGATAAGTGTTACGCCGACAAGTCAGAGACAATTGACGCTTTATAGTCATTGGTGAGATACAGCTGTACACAATCGATAATGTGCTTAAAAATTGGACCGATCTTGTAGGCTACTGCATGGCCAGCCGAGATAGCCATTTGAATGAATTTATTTTCCATTATTAACCGGAAGGATTGTACTTTCAAATAAAAAAGGAATTTGAGAAAATATTCAGTAGTTTTTTCTAAAGCATTTACAAAAAAAAAGTTTTTTGGCGTATCCTTTATATGGCAACGTAAACAGTCTGATGAATGCTCTTGAATGCGAATGTTCGTGACTTCGCCTTCTGGAAATCTCTATAAATATAAACATCGTTGTTATTGTATTGTTTGTGTATTTTGTTCACATTTATTCTTATGTTTAGTGTTTGTTGTTGTATTTTTGTTTACTTGTTTACCATTTTTTTCATGCTGGTGTTTGTGGTTGTATTAAGAAGTACGATAATTTGTAAACAGGTTTGTTTAATGCATTGTTTTGTTTTTGTAGCGTTCGTTTATAATTTTAACATTAAGCGATGTAAAAGCAAAACACCAGTATCTAGATTTTTAATTTTCGCAAAAATATTTTTATTTTTAAGAATGTTTACGGCGGGAAAGAGACGATTGGTAGACTGGTTTCTTGGACTTTTTAGAGCTCCTAAACATACATATGTAATTGGTCATTACAATCCTTCAGTTAGGATTACAAACTAGCTTCTTACACCGTATTGTGTGTGTTAATTTTATGCATGAGTGTCATGGGACCTACAGTTTAAAGTCGACTCTGAAAGACAGATTTTTTGAAAAGCATTTCATGGCAATTTTTATTTTCTCTCAGGACCTTTTGAGAGAAATCAGCTGATAGCAAGCAGTCGAAGAAATATTTTTATACATTTCGTTTTGTTGGAGATGCCTGTCGTGGGATTTGAACCATGGCCTCATGTCTAATAAACCAAAAAACTACTTACTGGACTATTGATCTTAAAAATGAAAAAAAAACCAACATTCTGGTCTATTTCTGATGCCTTCAGACCCGTCAAAACTCTAATAGAGTTCCAATGAACCAACGTGAAATCAAATTTTCTGTGGAACACCCTTCCTGTCTGTCTGTCTCTCTGTCTCTCTGTCTCTCTAAACACATACATAAACGCTTGAAGTGTATTACAAAAGTAGCGCTTTACTGTAGCAAGCAGTTTTCCCATATCATTGTTGTCATTGAAGTTCTTTGCAAGACAATGACGTTGATGGTAATGGACGATGATGATGGTGATGATGATGATGACTTTGATACAGCCATAGAGTTGTTTAATAATGATGAAGATTATGATGGTGATTGTGATAGTGATGGATAAGCTTTTAAGTTAGAAGAACAATAGAAAACTATTAAAAGCAATTAAATATGTGAACAATATTGACTAGAATATGGTACAACATTTAGAAAAAAAGAGAAAAAATGAACAATGAAAAGGAAACACAGACAATAGAAAATGAAATCATGATTTGCAACAAAAGTGGCAAATAGTTTGAAAAAAGAATTTTTATTGGTATTTAAGTTTTATTTAAAATTGCTTGGGTTTAATAAAAATAATAAATTTTTTTCTATTTTGTGTTAAATTACACGGAAATCATTTATTCCTACATGGTATTGTGATATCAGAGGATAACAAGTCTTTCATAATGTATAGTAGGAGTGTAACTAATGCAAACTGAATGGAGTTCACCCAGGTTCACGTTTGTGAAACGCTTGCATACATGCATAATTGGTCATTACAATTTTTCGGTTAGGGTTACAACCTTGCTTCGCACACCACTTAGGTTGTGTGCTTTAATTTTTTCTGTGATAAGTGGGGCCTACAGTTTAAACTCGACTCCTAGTGATAGATTGTTTTTAGAAACTTTTCATGGCAATTTTTTTTTACTCTCACAGTTTTTGCCGGAAATCTGCTGAGAGGAAGTCGCCGCAGAATTTTTTTTTTCATTTTGCTGTCTGATCTGATGTTTGAATCGTGACCATACGTCTAATAAGCCAAAACACTACCTACTAGGCTACAGCGACTTCAACGTTTACACACTCTGCGTTACTATCACACGGTATTACCTAGAAGTGTTGTCAGCCTACTAGCTGCTCCCCTTATTTTCGCGCTTCTGCCATAGGGTACGTTAAGGTTCTCATTTATTTTCTCTTTTTTTATTGCTTCGGTGCCTTTTTCATCATAACAATCTCTTCTCTGGTACTAGCATCCCCATCACCACTATAGTGTCTTCTGCAGGATCTGGCCGATCATGGAACACAATTTATTTCGAAATTTATTCTCCATTCACGTTGCGCTGGTATCTTGGCGCGTGTGTGTGAAATTATATGTTATTGTACCATAATGGAAGTCGCCGTAGTCCAGTAGGTAGTGTGCTGGCTTATTAGACGTAAGGCCACGGTTCAAACCCCAGGTCAGACATCAAAAAATTTGAAAAAATATTTCTTCGTCGACTGCCCCTCAGTAGATTTCTGGGAAAAACCCTGAGAGTAAAAAAATTTCCATGAAAAGTTTTTCAAGAATCTGTCGTTCGGTGTGGACATTAAGCTGTAGGTCCCGCCACTCATGTACAAAAAATTACACACACAACTTAAGTGGTGTGAGAAACTAGGTCATAATCCTAACCAAATGGTAGTAAAGACCAATTATGTATGTAAAGGGTGCTTTTTAAAGAGGTATAGAACTTTAAGTTGGCATTACTTTCCAAGATGGCGACCGATTTAACAGCTGTCAAGTGATTTATTCTTTTATTTTATTATTTATTTTTTATTACTTTTATTGATAACTCGCATCCCCAGAGACGCTGTACGGTGCGTACAGAAGAAGCTATTGCTGCTGTAGAGCGTAGCATTGAGGAAGACCCGAATGAGTCCATCCGCCATCGAGCACAGGAATTGGATCTGTGTCCATCCACTTTATGGAAGATTTTGTGGAAGGATCTTGGTTTGCGTGCTTACAAAATCCAACTCGTGCAAAATTTGAAGCCAAACGATCATCAAGTAAGGCGTAGATTCGTCGAATTGGCCCGTTGTTCCCGATTTTCATAAGCGAATTTTGTTTAGCGATGAAGCGCACTTCTGGTTGAATGGCTACGTCAACAAACAAAACTGCCGCATTTGGAGTGAAGGTAATCCTCAAGTGTATGTGGAAACACCGTTACATCCAGAAAAACTGACTGTTTGGTGCGCTTTATGGGCTGGTGGAATCATTGGTCCGTACTTTTTCAAAAACGATGGTGGCCAGAACGTTACAGTCAATGGTGATCGGTATAGAGCCATGATTACTAACTTTTTCATTCCTGAATTGAATAACCATGATGTCCAGGAGATGTGGTTTCAACAAGACGGCGCAACATGTCACACAGCTCGTGCCACAATAGATTTATTGAAAAACACGTTTGGTGACCTCCTAATTTCACGTTTTGGACCTGTGAATTGGCCTCCAAGATCTTGTGATTTAACACCGCTAGACTACTTTCTGTGGGGCTATGTAAAGTCATTGGTCTATGCGGTAAAGCCACAACCGCTTGACCATTTGGAAGAAAACATTCGCCGTATTATTGCCGATATACGGCCACAAATGTTGGAAAAAGTCATCGAAAATTGGACGTCCAGATTGGACTACATCCGCGCAAGCCGTGGCGGTCATATGCCAGAAATCATATTTAAAATGTAATGCCACAAGATTATCTTTCGGATAAATAAAATTCATGTCAATCGAATAATCCATCGTTGTTTTATTGCAACTTAAAGTTCTATACCTCTATAAAAAACACCCTTTATGTCATAACAGAAGCATTGTAGTTAATGTCTGCAACCACGTTCCCTCAAGAACTGCTGCATATTCTAGTTAACCTCTCAAAAACTTCTGTGGCTCTAACTATGACTAGTTTGTATGCCTGCAGGATATTAGAATAGTGTTCCCTACTTTGGTTTCATTAACACAGAACTCTTCAAAACTCTTCAAATGCATGTAGATTTCCTATAAGATAACATGCTGCCTAATACCATGTTCTTCCTTCTAGGATACACTATCGCCACACAGATTCCAAGTAAGAATTCTGGTCATTCATTTCTATTATCTCAGAAGCCACACATATTGAGATTAAAGCGACAACTATTCTTAGCAAGTTTCTTTGATTCTGTAGTGCCAATTAAAAAGCATGAACACTATCCCAAGGCAACCTATGCTACTTAGGGAATGGTCTCCTCAAAAATATTATCGTTTTCAAAGATGTGTAACCATATCGTCTAAAATGTGCCTAGGGTTCCTAATTTTGTAAATTTCCGGAACACAGAATTTGAAAGTCTTGTTGTTTCTTTTCTATGACCTAAAATCATACTTTATCTGGAACATTCTGATGGAAAAAATTACTTTCTTGAATTCTAATCAATAGTAGGTAGCCATAGCAAATTATTTACCTCATTCCAAAATGGGGGCTTTCTTTATAACATTTCTACTGACTAGCGTACGTTTCGTTAATATCTGAGGTGTCTGAACTGATTAAGAGGTTTCCGAAAAACTGAGCCAGTATAGCTTAATTTTTTAACCTAGTTTTACCAAAAAACTTCTGATCATTGCACACTACTCTCTTGGAGTTTAATTGTCTTTGGAATATCGAATGAATTCTTAAATACCGTCTGCATTTCTTCTCCACTTTCTTTGACCATTTTGCTATGTATCTCTATCAAGGAATCAATATCTCCTAACGCAATATCATTTTCACTAGGTTCGTGCAGAATACTACTTTTCACCACTAAAAATCGTTGGAGCCTGGAGTATATTTTCCTATGCAGTCACGATTTTGTTACTCCAGTACTTTCCAGCAACTGAATCTGCTTTTATATAGTAGCATCTTTGATACTCAGGTTTCTGATATCCAAGCGCATACTCGATTTACCCACAGAAAACTCAGATTCTGGATCTTGCAGCATTTGGAGCCTATGTTCCTGTACGTGAAATATGCGAAATATTTCCAAGCCAATAGAGACAGAAACAAACTACGATCTTGAACGCTATAGGAGCGATGTAACTTAAAATTTAGAAAAATACTCAGCCAGACAGCCGATGGTTTGGGGCTGTGTCATAGTAATGAAGATATTTTGAACACAGAAATATGGTGTAAAGTTGCAAGTATTATAGGATATAAACATGGGTCTCAGGAGATGACCTCCGTTCATGCAGTGCATTGTGTTGGAATACAGTTAATATAATTTATAGAAAAAGGAAGGAAAGGGTAGTAAGCGACTGTAGCATAATTTAAGGCCTAACATTGAAATACTCTGTAATATACTACCCCATGATTATGTATTATTTTCCAATCCTTCTGCAAAATTCTCTTATCAACATTACTTCCTTCGTCTATAAACAATTAAAATATAATTCTAGACTGTAATTGATCCGCCCCATATTTTATAAAATTATTTCCTTTATGATTAATTATACTCTTACAACTGCCTACTTTTAGGCCAACTACAACTAAAGAAATATTTTCATGCCTTACTTCAAAAGTATACACAATAATATTTCATATTAAAATTACTTGCATTTTTCGGCCTCCTCTCTCTCTTTCTCTCTCTCTCTCTTCTTTGGTTTTTGGTAAAATTTCATTCTCATTTTTATGTTAAATTATAATAATGTTGCATAGTTTAAGGTGTTTTCATAACATGTTTTTTCTTCTTATTTTTGTAGTTATTGTTAGACCTTGTTGCTCTATTCTTGAAGCTATTTCTGTGTGTATGTATAAGTTTTGTGTGTAAATATGTGTGTGTGTTGGTTATTTTGGTGAGAATTTTTATTAGCCTTGGTGTTTAGTAAGAGGCTGTTTACCTCTGTTGTTAAGTTATGTGTTCTAAATAAAATATTATTCGTACGAGGGTAGTGCAATATGTTGCAGTATCTTTTAAGGAAGTAATGAAAGAAGGCCCGAGATATGTTTTAAATTTTTATATTTTGATGACGCGACAATGTCAGAATATTTAACGTTGGAATATTTAAAATACTGATATAATACAGTGTAGTCGCCATAGTCTAATAGCTAGAGTGTTGGCCTATTAGACGAGAGCTCTTGATACAGACATTTTGTAAACACGAAATATAAAAAATATTTCTGTCAGTGACTTCCTTTCATCATTTTTGAGACAAAAACTATGTATCAAATCTTTCGTTTGGTGTCGGCGCTAAACTGTAGAGTGTGGAATATCAGTAGGGTTTTACAAGACAATCATACGATTTAAATTCTTAGGAGGAGAAGCTTAGTCACCTCCTACATTAATAAAGGCTTGTTGTCCTTACGGTTTCTCTACTGCAGAAATCTTATAATTCGTTTAGTCTTGCAAAAGGGATGTCTTGTCTTTGAGTAGTCTTTAGACTTCGAGTATCATGTCAGGATTGCATTGCATGTTGTCGATGGTATCTTGGCACCTGAGATAAATATTGTTACGTTTTTAGCTTTTAAAAACGTTTAAAATATGAGCTTGTAGATTGTAAATAAAATAAAAATAAATTTGTATTTATTTTAATTAAAATTCTTTATGATTCGTACAATCCTGTGTGCCACTGTTCACAACTTGATGTAAACAACAACAATTGCTTTGTTTGTTATTCCTCTGTTTACATCCTTTGCATAAACAATAACGATTACTAGACAATTATTCGACTGATCTTTGTAACGGCGATCTTCAAACCACGATTACTCTATTCAAACACACAGCGTCGTCGAATGTTCGTAACTTCGCCTTCTCGAAATCTCTATAAATGTAAACATCCTTGTTTCATTTTTTATTGTTGTTTGTGTAATTTTTTTACATTTATTCTTGTAGTGTTTGTTGTTGTATTTTTGTTTACTTGTTTACCATTTTTGTTATGCTGGTGTTTGTTGTTATATTACGCAGTCCAATAATTTGTAAACAAGTTCATTGTTTTGTTTTTGTAGCTTTTGTTTTTAATTTTAATGTTAAACGATGTAAAAGCAGAACACCAGTCTCTAGATTTTTTCATTATAAAGGGTTCGCCAAATAACTTTTTTTTTTAAATGCTTTAAACAAAATACTGTATATTTTCTCAAATTTCTTTTTTTATTTGAAAGTACAATCCCTCCGGTTAATAATGGACAATAATTTCATTCAACTGGCTGCCTCGGCTGGCCAGGCAGTGGCCTACACGATCGGTCCAATTTTTAAGCACATTATCGTTTGTGTGCAGCTGTATTTCACCAATGGCTTCACGAATATTGTCAATTGTCTCTGACTTGTCGGCGTAACATTTATCTTTGACGGCACCCCACAAATAATAGTCCAATGGTGTCAAATCGCAGCTCCGACGTGGCCAAACGACATCAGCTCTGCGGCTGATAATGCGATCTTCAAAAACAGGGCACAAAACATCAAGTGTAGCTTCGGCTGTGTGGCACGCAGCGCTGTCCTGTTGAAACCAAATGTTGCCAATATCCCGCTCGATATTTGGCCCGATAACGATCGCCATTGACTGTAACGGCCACTCCTTGCTCATTTTCGAAGAAAAATGACCCAATTATGCCTCTGGACCAAAATCCGCACCAAACAGTGACTCGTTTTGGGTGCGCCGGCATTTCAATGTATGGGTGCGGGTTTTCTGTGTCCCAAATGCGACAATTTTGCTTGTTTACATACCCGCCAAGATCAAAATGAGCTTCATCTGAAAAGATGATCGGCATCTTCTGTAAGTCGATCGCAGGCCCACTTGGCGAAGCGAAAACGCATTGGATGGTCAATCGGCTTCAACTCATGAACCAATTGGACTTTGTTTGGAGTCATACCAAGGCCTTTATGCAAAATTCGTCTCAATGATGTCTCCGAAATGTTCAATTGTTGAGAACGACGGTGAATTGATGTTAATGGCGCTTCACGCATACTTTCTGCCACAGCAGCAATATTCTCGGTTGTACGCACTGTTTTTGGCTTTTCACGCTTTGGTTTATCGATGAGGATGTCAATTTCTTTCACTTTTTTCACAAGATAACGAACATACGGAGCTGACGGCTGACGGCTCTTCTTCCAAAATCCGTACGCAATTTTCGCACACATTCTGCAACATTACCAATGATTTTCAAAGTAATGTCGCAATATTTCTCAGCGTTGTTCAAGTGTATACACAACCTTATTCGTTCAGCGGAAGGATAAAACTAATTATCTGTCAAATTAGACATGAGCTAAGTGTTACCATTCACGAAATGAGCACTAGTTGAAAAAAAAAACGTTAGATGATGGACCCGATAGTATGACCACCAGATATGACCTCCAAGTATGACCACTATATATGACCACCAGATATGACCACCAGATATGACTAACAGGTATGACCACCAGGTATGACCAACAGGTATGACCACCCGGTATGACCACCAGGTATGACCACTAGGTATGACCACCAGGTATGACCAACAGGTATTACCACCAGGTATGGCCACTAGGTGTGACCACCAGATCAGATTTACATATCTCCACTGGTATTAGTATTTACACAACGAAATCTAATTTGAGACATATTTCTGACACCAAAGCGGTCAAAACACTTGAAACTTCGACCAACTTCAATGAACATGAGAAGTATTTGCAATCGCTGCGATTGATAAACAAAAGGCAGTGATATTCATTACACTGAACTGTGATACGAAATCAACGACCCTGAAATCACATACAGCCTGAGGGTGTGAGTTGTACTCCATTGGCCAGTAGCAGTACTGTATTGAATTTCTTCCAAATCAACGAGTTACTGTAGGTCATCCTTAATTTGTGAGACAACCCTCCAACACTAAGTAATATTTTCTCTTTTGTGTATTGTATCCTTAGAAAAATATTTTTTATAACATAACATGCAACATTTGCTGCATGTTTATGATATTGTATAAAATACAATAAATGTAACAAAAACAAAAACAACAATAAAATATGAAAAACCGAAGAAGAATTGCACTGCAGTTTATACTTACAATTCTAGTGCCACACATTGTTGCATAGACATGAAGAAAAATTCTTATTTTTTTTTTCTGACAACATTTTTAGGGGAGAATAACTTTGGCAAATAAACAAAAAAAAAAAAAAAATTGGAAGTAGAAAAAGGTTTTGTTGCAATAATAATAAAAATAAACAACAACAACTATGAATACAACTATAAAAATATTATAACAATAACGTGCATTGTAGTCATACCAGCATACATGCCACTGCAGCATGTATACTCGTACTCGTATACAGAGATATGGATTTGGTAAGCGTTTATATGTACGAGTATATGGAATGAAAGAAGCGTAATATTGGTTGAGAGAAAAAATATATGGAAACGAAAACTGGGTTCTTAAAAAATTTTTGAAATGAAAGTTCTAAGTGTTAAGGAATTATAGCAGGGCCTGTGACTGTTAATTTTGAAGCACCAAAGTCTTAGGTTAGAGAACATGTACTTCGGAGGTCAAATTTACCCCATTGTAAAGCAAAAGTCTTAACTTCCTTATTGGATTTATACTTTCAAGCATTTTTGAAGTATTTTGTTTTAAATTCTCCACGAATTTACTTTTACCCCCACCCAATATATGTATCTGCTATGCACCAACACTTGAACATGAATGTTTTTATTAAAACATGTGTCAGTTAATGTTTCTCTGCTTCTTCTTTTTGGTTTCATTTTCTGTTTTGTTTTTTTCTTTCTCTCTTTGGGTTTTTGGAAATTGTGGCAGAGAAGATGCCACACATTGCAGAGATGTATACACTTGTACAAAAAATGAATAAATGGTTGATGATTGTGGGGGGAGGGGGAGCAGAGTAAACTGAGGAAACTGGGTTATGAGTTTTTAGTGTCCCTGAAACTTATTTTCGTGCAATGTTTATGTGGCCTACATTTGCCACACAAGCACTCATATACTAATACGTCTGTACACACACGTACACATATATGGAGAGGCAGAGAAGCAAACAAAATAATTTAACCGCGCAACAACATTTTACACTTTAAAATGTGGCATCGAAAAGGAAGACAATTCACCATCAAACGGAGAAATTTGTAAAAAAAAATTTCCATTTATTTTTTAATAAAAAAAATTCTTCTACAAATTATTGCAAATTACTTACGAAATATATTTCATTTTTTCATGTTTCAAATAAACTGTAAAATGACCCGTATGTGCTTAACTCTTCTGTGTGAGCATAGGCACGTTTATTCAGATTGCTTTGCTACCACCACACAGGTAAAATGTGTTGGTACAGTTTCCTTCAATTTTTTTCCTCCACTTTTTTTTCGTATACGTTGTGTACTGCCTGTGTTTTAATGTTAAAAGTTTATGAACAAATATTCCCATAAAGTTGTAGGTAGGAAAACATTAAAGATGTTGCAATTTTAATTCATTAAAACAAATGCAACTTGTGCATGAAGTTTTTAAAAGAAGTTTTCTTCGTTTTTTCCGTGAAAAATTAATGGGGAATGTGGTTACAATTTTTAAATAATTTTGGGAATTTTATGTCGTTTATTTCTTGAAAATACTAGTGCTGCTCTCAACCCCCTATAGATATTTACAGAGTCAGCTATAAGAATAGCATTCGGCATAAAGAGAGCAGGTAAAGAATGAATTCTCCCTGCAATGCATTCTATGATCTTCTGGGCAATGGATTACAAGCGAATGAACTGTATCAGCCAGATGTGTACTAGTAAACGTATAAGGTTTCTTGAAAAGAAGTCGTTAAATTTCCTTCGTGCACATGCTGTTAAAGTGGCCATCATACAGTGAAACACAAACCACATTGCCATGGCGCGAATAGATTTGGAAAGGATACATTTGTTACTTATCCTATCATGTAGGCAACTGAATATCAGTTTCCTTACTTCTGCTATAGTAGGTTAGGTTAGGTTAGGTTAGGTTAGAGGACATGTACTTGTCAATTAAGACAAGTACAGTACCCGGAGGTCGAATTGATCCATTGTACAACGTCCTGAAAGGGGGAAAGGATAATAGACGGCTAAAAAGGAGAGGATGTAGGAAAGGGGAGAATGGCAAGTGGATCTGCTATAGTAGAGCAATTGGGAAAATATAGGGTCTTCGGATTCTGTGAATTTATTTGATTTTCTTCTCTTTCGTATATAATATTCTTCATGGAGTTGTCTTGCGGTGGAACAGTCTTAAATAAAAATTGTAATGTGAAGCTCCTTGATAAAGTGAAGACATTTCTTGCGAAACTGATCATAAGTGCTTTGAGCACCATGTCTTTTTGTAATGTCTAATAGGTAGTGTGTTGGCTTACTAGACCTAAACCACGGTTCAAAACCCAGGTCAGACATCAAAACGAAATATGAAAAAATATTTCTTCTAGAGTAAATAAAATTGCCATGAAAAGTTTCTCAAAAATCTGTCGTTGGGAGTCGACTTTAAACTGTAGGCCCCACCATACGTGTATAAAATTAACACACACAACATGAGTGCTGTGAGAAGCTAGGCCGTAATTCTGACTGAAGGGTTGTAATGGCCAATTATGCATGTATGTATGTATGTTAATGGACATCCAATGAGATTATTTGCTTGACAACAACCAGCACTAGTCGTAATGTAAATAAATGCCTATCATACATACATACAGTGGTGGCCTTATAATTAGAAACGACTTAGCAACATGTATGTTTGTTAATTTGCTTTACAGTTTTCACTGTGTACCTGGGAACAAAGGCTTTGTTTGGAGGACGTCTTACATACGTTTTTCCGTCAGATTGGGACAAATTAAACTTAGATTCGTGACTCCAGAGAACTTCCAGAAACATCGTTTCTAATTATAAGGCCACTACTGTACATAATTGGTCAATATAACCCCTTAGTCAGTATTACGACGATAAGCTTCTTAGACCACTCATGATCCGCGTGTTAACTTTATACATGAGTGGCGGGACTTACATTTTAAAGTCGACTCCGAACAACAGAATTTTTGAGGAACTTTTCATGGCAATTTTTTATTTACTCTCAAAGTTTTTGCCATAAACCTGTTATTGAGAGGAAGAAGAAAGATTTTCGCCATGTTTCGTTTTGTTGGAGATGTCTGCCCTGGTAATTGAAGCTTGGCCTCATGTATAATAAAACAACGTACACACTAAATACTAGACTACGACAACAACTGAAAATCAATACACAGACTGCAAAATTTTCCATGCCTAATCATTTAAAACGAGAAACATTGAAGTCGCCGTGGTCTAGTAGGTAGTATGTTGGCTTATTAGACATGAGGCCTCAGTTCAAACACCAGGTCAGGCATCTCCAACTAAACGAAATATGACAAAATATTTCTTCGGCGACTTCCTCTCAGCTTGATTTCTAGCAAAAACTCTGAGAGTAAATAAATTGCAATGAAAAGTTTCTCAAAAAAGTGAAGGTCCCACCAATCTTGTATATAAAAATGAATGTGTGTTTATTTGTTTGTGGGTTTGTTTGAAGTCTATAGACGGCTAAACGGCTTGACCGATTTTCTTGAAATGTTAACAGTACCTTCCTGTATGTCTGGAAGGAACTATAGGCTAGGTGCCACGCCCACATACATATATGGGTAAGAATTTTTGTTTGTATGTACCTTATAGAAACGTAAATCATGTATTTGATCATGTTATGATCTTTAGCAAAGTTGTTAGGCATAAGCTGAGGAAGGTTTCTAAGTTGGTATGACCAATATCCGATAGGTGGCGCCACTGAAAATTACTTAAAATGAATTAAATCGTAAACTGTGCATTCTTTAACAAAGTTGTTACGCATGGGTCGACGGAGGTTGGTGCGATTAATTTCCGATGGATGGCGTAGCTGAAAATTATTCAAAATGAATGACAAGCAGTTAGTCGACCTAAACCTCAAGCACGGAAGAAAAGAGCATTACGAGCCTCAGAATCAGACGAGCATTGAGACTGCAAAATATTCGAGTATATGCTGCTGAGACCCGTTCGCTTGAACCACTTGGACAACAAGAGGTGAGATTAGAAACTGATCGAGTGCGTACTACTCAGGCCCGTTCATCTGATTCATCAATGGGAAACAAAATCAATAAAATCAATAAAAAATAATTGGAAATTTGTGTAATGTCTTTCCTTCAAATTTATTTTATGGTACTGGGCACAGAAGGTACAGATAGTCATGTATAAAAATTAACGCACACAACATAAGGGGTATGAGAAACTAGGTCGTTATGCTGACTAAAGGGTTGTAATGAGCAATTATGTATGTAACATTCTAGGAACTAATAGGCGTTAAGTGCATCTATATTCATCTGCATCGATAGCAAAAAGACAAAAGAATAACCAAGAAAGTTTGTACGTTGGGTCAATCCGACCTCCGGGTACTGTACTTGTCTTAATTGACAAGTACACGTCCTCTAACGTCTAACCTAACCTAACCAAGAAAGTTGCTTGCTGCTATAGCATGGCCTATATTGTTGTTGATGTTCTGGGTTTAAGCCTTGGCTTGAAGTATTTGAGAAAAGGAAACAAGAATTTAAGAAAACCAAATTTTCAGTCCAAAAACGTATAAAAAAGTATTGCTTTTCACTAACCTTCCTCATTGTTTATATCAATTAAATTAAACGAAACAAAATGATGATAAAAATTTCATCACTTTAGCTTATTATTCCTTCTCGGTACTCCCTAAAATACGTGTGAAATTGACCAAGAAGGGGAAATTGAACCTCAAACATAGTCTGCTCTTGGGATTCAGGGAAAGCTGATTCGATTTTAAACTTAAAAATAAAGTTTTCTGAGGAATTTTCAAAATTCTTAGGATATTAATTCGTATCCTTGACAACTGTAATATATTACATGTCGGGGCAGTAACCATATGTCTAAGAAACTGATGGTACTGGTCACATACACACCCAGGAAACTGATACTCAGTAGGCTGCCTCTAACAATTCGACAGCAAATAAAAATTTTTTCGATAGCATTCTTCATGTCTAATCTGCTACTCTTAATAAGTAATATTAGTAGTATAATTACACCAGCCATACCTACGTATGAGTAATATTGTTTAATCAATTCAATGAATTAAATATCACGTATACGCCTAGGTCAACCCTTTGTTTCGTATGAAACTTTTTAATAAAAATCTAATTATTCTAAATTAATTATAATTACATGAAGAAATTAAAAAAAATAACTGTAATTATAATCATGTTTAATAAAAAAAATTAACCTTTGGAAAATTAAAAAATAAAATTTTTTCTTTATTTCTAGTTTTTCCTTTTGCTTTTTCCTTTACAAACAATTTCACTTGTACTTGTGCTTTCTTCTCTATAGTTTTTCTCTGTTCTTCTGGTTGTATTTGTTGTTGTAGACTTTATATATAATTTCCTACTTGCATTTCCTTTTTTAGTATTTTCCGCTTGTTTTCACTTTATTAACAGAAAAATTGTAAACGCCAAGAGAAAAACTAACGAAGAAAAACTACAGGAAAAAAAAAACGAACAGAGGAAAACTAAAGGGAAAATGTTTTGCGATTTGTTTTTATTATGGAAATGAAAATAAAATAAAATCAAGAAAAAAAACGAAACTCAGTAAAATAAGGAAAAATTGTTTTGCAATGAAAATAAAAAAATACTTTTTTAATGTAAAAACCGTAGTTAATTTATAAAAAAAATAAAAAAACAAACAACAAACACAGTTAGAAATAGAAGAAGAGAAAGTAATATTCAAGGTTATTTTAACATTGTTACAGTTATGCCTCCACCATTTAAACTGTACTGTAGGTAGCTGCTAAACACAGTTCATTTCCTCTTTTTATTTTATTTTTCCGTTTTTGTTTTTTTCTTTCTTTTCTTGTTTGTTAATCTGAAACTAAAATAGAAACGAAACAATGGCAGTTATTTTAAGTGCTCCAAACAGTTGGCTGCTTGGACTGTGAGACTCTTAAACAGAAAGCAGTTAAGCAGGCTACAATCAGCATAAGATGTCTTAAGAAGAATGTTGTGATCAGCGAAGCTAATCATCAATCATCAGCTGCTGATCATCATCATATTCATTATCTGAAGTCAGCTTTATTAATCAGAAGCAAAGGAAGAGATCCTGTCAACAAGAAGCGAAATATTAACCGGGTATTATAAAAGGAAATAAGGACTTGCCCGGGTATCAAAATTTGCCTGAGATTCTTACCAGGGATCAGCAAAGAGTATATAAGATGAGTAGAATCGAATCATACTCACAATTTCTGATACTTATACGCATTCATACTTATTTTAATATCATGGAACCACTACTCGTATTCGAAGTTTTAAGTCCTCATCATATTCGTACTTAACAACATGTATGATGTTTTTGATTTCGACTCTCCATAACTGAACATATACACGAAGCACAAAATAAGTATGAATCGCTTACGAACACTATAATACTTACTAGAAGGTTGTATGTTTGCTCTGCTTGCTGCTCAATCTTTTTTGTTTATGTCTTTTTTTCTTTTGTTGTCAATGCCTAACAACGACTAAGACTGTATTTATAAATCAACGTTGCAATGGGTATGAATGAATCAGAGTACATAGTTAAATTTCAGTATTGTTGACACACTTATATTAAAAATTTCTTGAGTGCTTATGAGTAGCGAAAAAACGATTAATTACTGATCTCTGATTCGTACAGAAGACGCGAGAATTAGAAAACTGAACAAAAAATAATTTAACTCCAATATGTGCTGGATTCTCTTGAATTATTTCAGCAGCAAATACGGCAGCAGCCTTGAGAGTATTTGCGACAAAAGTCCTACGTAAAAGAGCCTTGAGAGTATTCAAGAGGAAAGTCGTACGTAAGATCTTCGGTCCAGCACGAGTTGGCGATGATTTTCGCATCCGATTCAACATTCAGCTGTATGAGCCCCTCAACGACATGGACGTTGCTTATTGACATCCAGCGGCTGCGCTGGCTGGGCCATATCGTTCGAATGGAGGAGGATACTCTGGCGGGGATTTGTGGAAGTCATCGAAGAGGATGACCTTGTTTGCGTTGGAAGGACCAAATCGAGGAAGACCTCTGTCCTCGATTGGTGTGACCGGCCTATATCCATTAATCGCATTATTAATGGCCGATTAAGTCGCCGTAGTCTAGTAGTTAGTGTGTTGGCTTATTAGACGTAAAGCCAGGGTTCGAGCCCCAGGCCAGACATCAAAACAAAATACAAAAAATATTTCTTCGGCGACTTTCTCTCATAAAATTTGTGGCAAAAACTCTGAGAGTGAAATAAAATTGCCACTCATGTATAAAATTAACACACACAACAGCAAGGTCGTAATCCTGACTGAAGGGTTGTAGTGACCAATTATGTATGTATGTATTTGCTGTTAATTTCTATTCTGCACAAACTTATGAAATCCGATATTGTATGGAATACTATAATTAGGATTCCCCTGGAAGCAAACTTAAGTGAAAGAAAGTCTCATGAAACATCATCATCAGCCAGCTGATCATTCACAACGTCGTAGATACGTGGAATGGGTGCTTGAACAACAGGCGGTGGACGGCAATTTTTCGAACAAAATTTTCTTCAGCGATGAAACACATTTTACACTCGGTGGGTATGTTAATAAACAAAATTGTCGTATTTGGGGTTCTGAGAATTCTCAAGTAATTGAAGAGAGGCCATTACATCCAGAAAAAGTCACTGTTTGGTGCGCTCTTTGGTCCGAAGGTGTGATTGGACCTTACTTCTTCGAAAACGACAATGGAACGACTGTCACCATCAATTCGGAGCGCTATGGTCATATGATAACCGACTTTTTTTGCCTGCTATTGAAGAATACTACTTGGAGAATATGTGGTTTCAACAAGACGGTGCCACATTCCACACAATTCGAGCGAATATAGCTTTATTGCAAGAGACATTTCCTGGCCGCGTAATTTCTCGTCGTGGCGATATTAACTGGCCACCAGGATCGTGCGATTTGACACCATTAGACTTTTTATTGTGGGGCTACGCGAAAGACCGTGTTTATGCAGACAAACCTTCAACTCTTGAGCACTTAAAAACCAACATTCGTCAAATTATGGCTGAGGTACCGACCAATATGTGTCAAAAAGTGGTCGAAAATTACCTCAAAAGTATCAATGCTTGCAATACTTCGCGTGGAGGTCATTTAAATGATGTAGTCTTTCACACATAATGTCAACGTTCAAATTTTACAATAAAAAAGAAATATCATGAATAAAAATATTTTATATGTGTTTTATTTACGTTTACTTTTGAAACCACGAAATGGATAACCCGTACAAATCCAAGGAACTGATCTTTATAACTGTAGGGTCTTTTAAATGTGTCCTTAACTGCTACATTTCCTTTACTTGTATTGCATTGTACTTTTGTCTTTAATTTTTAAGCTGAACAATTTGTTTCTATTTTCTATACAGTTTTAACTACTTTTTTGAGAATGGCATTGTTTGCCTGCTGCTGCTGCTGCTTAGTTTGTTAATGATAGTTCGCGCTTAAATTTTTTCTTTTCTTTCTTTCTTCTTTATTTGCCTGAACTTCCTCTTTCGCTGTATAACACTTTTTATTCTGGTTTTTTGTTTTTTTTTGTTTCTTTAGTTTGCTAACATTAAAGCTATGTTTTAAATACCTAAGTAAGTATGTGTGTATATGTGTATGTTAGCTTGTAGTCGTATAGTGTACGCCTAAGTGGCTGCTTTAATTTTCACGCTCTACTTAAGGCACGTTTGTTTCAATTGCTGTGTGCGTTAGTTTGTTTGTTTCAGCAAAAATTCTATACAATTAAACCAAACCAACTTGTATACCAGAGTGAAACATTTTTGCATAACGAACGAACGAACGAACGACTACAAAAAACACCGGCTAAGTTTCATTTGTGCTTTCCTTTATTTTTTCAATGTTTTGCATGCTTTTTTTGAATTTTTTTTTATTATTTTTTAATTCTTTTAAATTTATTTTTATTCTTGTTTGTTTTTATTTTTATTTCTATTTTAAATGGCAAATAAAAAGTTTTTTTTATTTTTTCATTATTTTTTTTTTATTTTTTAAAGCCGGGTATAAAGACTTTAGTTTTTATATCTATACTGTGTACCAAAGTTGTTACGTTTTTGGCTTTAGAAAAACTAATTAAAACAACAATTAATGGCAGCATAACAATATACAGGAGTGCACTTTGATTGTATTAAATCGATTTTAAAAAAGTGTTGCATATTTTAAGGGTTTTTAGCACTATATTTTATTTTAATTAATTTATGTGATGTATTATTGATTGACTATTGGACACAGAACACCTCAAATAAATAAAAAAAATTTTGGTAATAAACTTTCTAATGAAATTCATTGTGCCATCATCCTACTCTAAAGCATATAGCCATGAAGCTACACATTCATTAAATTTCTTAAGTTTCTTAAGGAAGAGTATTAAAACATTAAGTCCAAATTAAGCAAAGAAAAGGACTTAGAGAGAGAGACATAATTATTTATAGGAGGGACACACTTATATTCATTTACTAAATTACTACATAGAATACAAACTAAAAAAACTGAACATTTTAAGCAGAAAAGTTTTGATTTTTCTTCCTTGTTTCCCTTGTTCATTAAGGCACTAGCACTGTATTACAGCATATCCTTCTTGAACTCCAATCACCATTTTCTTTAAATTCCTTATTATATGCAACAAATTTTCTTTAATTCCTCCCTATTATATGCTGTAATTTGTACTTAATTGGCTGGTATTTAATTTTATACTATAGGACAACATCAACAACAACAACTACAAATAAAATAAAATTAATAGACCAACATGGAGGCGGAACTATGATAATAATGACCAACACATTGTATATTAAAGCCAGAGGAAATGGCTTTAGCGATATAAGAGAGAGGGGATTGGTGAATAGAACATGGCATTTAAAAATATGTTCTTAAATTGAGTAATAAATTTCTGTAAATTTCTTTCACAATGTAGTTTTGCTTTTGGTTAGATAAAGTCATTGAAATTGACTTCAAGCAAACTTCAAACAGAAGTTCACCTAAATCTATTGCCCTAACAATTATTGCAATGTTTCACGATATTAAGAAGTATAATTTCCTAACCAGCAGTTAATATGCATCCACCTATTCCCATCTTGGATGTATTCATTACTTACAGCCTTCAATTAAGCATTTTGATGAGTCATTCTCATTCTCTCCATACCAAGCTGCATTAGGTCCCCCCAGACAGCCTCAAACTTTCTTCGAATGAACCTCACAAGAGCGAAGTGTTCGAATGGTAGCTTCACTATGAGATAGTATTGCTATGCCTCGTCTTTTTTATATTCTCTTCATACTGAATTGAGCATATCTTTAGGTGACATAGACAGCAGCTTGAAAGATGGCAAGTAGTTCCCTGTGGACTAGAAGTATTTAAATCTGAGACGAAAAAGCTTTCGGTTTCTTTTTATATCTTGAAGTCTTAATTTCTTATTAGAATTGTCTCCCATTATCTGATCTTCATTGCCATGTGAAATGGCAACTTTCGGCGACTTTCTCTCAGCAGATTTCTAGCAAAAACTCTGAGAGTACAAAAAAATTGCCAAAAAAAAGTTTCTGAAAAAATCTGTCATTCGTAGTTGACTTTAAACTGTAGGTCACGTCAGTCATGTATAAAATGAACGCAAACAACATAAGCGGTGTGAGAAACTAAGTCCAAGATCCTGACTGAAGGATTGTAATGACCATTTATGTTATGTGTCTGATTGAGAAGTACTAGGGCATCAAGGTTGTAGCCGCATTCTCTTGTATGTATATGCTGCCTTTCCTGACTCCTTTCCAATTCCAATTTGCCTATCTCCTTTGAAGTCGCCGTAGTCTAGTAGGCAGTGTGTTGGCTTATTAGACGCAAAGCCAGTGTTCGAGCTCCAGGCCAAACAACAAAATAAAATACAAAAAGTATTTCTTCTGCGACTTGCTCTCAGCAGATTTCAGGCAAAAACTCTGAGAGTAAATAAAATTGAAAAGTTTCTCAAAAATTTGTCGTTCGGAGTCGACTTTAAGTCGACTTTAAATAAAATTATCGCACACAACATAAGTGGTGTGAGGAAACTAGGACGTTGTACAATGGGTCAATTCGACTTCCGGGTACTGTACTTGTCTTAATTGACAAGTACACGTCCTCTAACCTATCCTATCTCCTTCATTGTCCTCTCTCTCTCTCTCTCTGTCTCTCATTTTAACCTCCTGCTACTGTACTCGTTCCACTGACAAGTGCACGTATTAAGCTTGGTGAGGAAGACCTTATAAATTATACACTCGTATAAATCGTATGATTTTTAAGAAACTTAAAAGATTTCCAGCATCCTTCTTTAAAGGAGATTTAAATCATTAGAAAAAAAATTTCTTTAAATTAAAATACGCCTCGATTCTCACCTTTTATTTCATGGTCTTCTGAACATTGAATTGAAATGAGACCCTTTTTTCTTTTGGCTGGGAATTTTAGATGCTCATTATCTCTTACCACCTCCATGCTTTTTATTTGATTTTTATTTTCTCCAGTCTTGGACATACAAAATTAATTCCATTTTAAATAAAATACATTGAAATTCCTCATGATTTTTTCTGTTACAAAGGAAATTGGGGAAAACACAAGAAGAAAAAAAATCAGCGAAATGGAAAAAATAGTGGAAAATTTCAAATAGAAATGCAAATCGAATAGCAAGCAGAGAGAGGGAGAGAAAGAGAGACAAATAGATGAAGAAAAACAGTGACAAGGATACCGAAATAAAAAATTAATTAAATTCATTTGGAAATTAAAAATTCATTTAATTTTCTTGCAAATCAAAAGAGAAAAATATGCAAAAAGCCATGAAAGAATTGCAAAAAAAAAAAGGGAAAGGAAGCATAAAATTAAACAAGGAACTGAGCACTGAAACCCAACTGAATTGTAGTTTTCCTGTTTGTGTTAAACCTTTGGAAAATGGAGAGAGAAAAAAATTGAAATGAAAAGCAAAGAAAAGTATGAAAACAAGATAAAAAGAATAAGAAAGAAAGAAAAAGAAAGCAAAAAAAATCGATGTCTTCATTAGCCATTAGCTGTGAATTTCTGGTCGTAAAGTATAATAAAGAAACAGTAGAAATGTAAACAGGAAACTAAAAGAGAACGAGAGAAAAAGAAAAATAAATTAAAATGTCCTGTACCGGTAAGAAGGGTTTTTCCTTCTTCTTCCTCAGAGAATAAAGGCATATTTTAAACAAATGACTGGCAGCTGTTTCTTAATAATTAACCCAGTGGTAGGGGAGAGGAAAAAAATAAGAAAATACAAGACACGCAAAAGCAAGGACCTTAAGAATATAAATGGAGAAGTAGTATGAATAATATGAAAGCAAACTATAAATACAATATTAGGTATAAGCATTAATTTTTAATCTATCGTATTATGCAAGCATGGATTACGATCTTTTGGATTGACTTTTGAAGATCATTTATTCGCCACAGATTTATGAACTTGTTGGCGTAAGTAAGCAGATATCTTCTCCTCAGGATAATATTAAATTTTTATCTAACTCATGTGTTCCTTTAAATTCGAACCACACTTGACTACGTTAGGAATTAGCACCAGAGATTAGCAATGAAACATTTTTTCGCTACTCATAAGCACTCATGATATTTTGAATATATGTTAGTCAACAATTTAAATTGGAATTTAACTAAGTACTCTGATGCATTCATACTCACTACAACGTTGATTTATAAGTACAGGTTGCAATGAGTATGCATACAACCTTAACATCAAACTCATACCAATCGAAAAATGTTTGATTCATAAGCCTACTCATTCGGATTCATTACTTTAGAAAAATACTTATAATACTTATAAATGACTCGAGTGACTCGAATCATATCAGAAATTAAAGGGTCCGCCAAATTTTTTTTTTAAATGCTTTAAAAAAAAAACTACTGAATATTTTCTCAAATTTCTTTTTTTATTTGAAAGTATAATCCTTCCTGATAATAATGGAAATTAATTTCATTCAAATGGCTGCCTCGGCTGGCCATGCAGTAGTCTACACCAGAAGATGCCGATTTTGCCAAAAAAAAAAATCATCTTTTCAGATGAAGCTCATTTTGATCTTGGCGGGTATGTAAACAAGCAAAATTTGTCGCATTTGGGGCACAGAAACCCCGCACGCATACATTGAAAAGCCGACGCACCCAAAACGAGTCACTGTTTGGTGCGGATTTTGGTCCGATTTGATCTTGGCGGGTATGTAAACAAGCAAAATTTGTCGCATTTGGGGCACAGAAACCCCGCACGCATACATTGAAAAGTCGACGCACCCAAAACGAGTCACTGTTTGGGGCGGATTTTGGTCCAGAAGCATAATTGGGCCATTTTTCTTCGAAAATGAGCAAGGAGTAGCCATTACAGTCAATGGCGATCGTTATCAGGCCATGTTGAACGAATTTTTGTTCACAAAATTTGAAGAGGAGGATATTGGCAACATTTGGTTTCAACAGGACGGCGCTACGTGCCACACAGCCGAAGCTACACTCGATGTTTTGCGCCCTGTTTTTGAAGATCGCATTATCAGCCGCAGAGCTGATATCGTTTGGCCACATCGGAGCTGTGATTTGACACCGTTGGACCACTATTTGTGGGGTACCGTCAAAGATAAGTGTTACGCCGACAAGCCAGAGACAATTGACGCTTTAAAGGACAATATTCGTGAAGCCATTGGTGAAATACACCTGCACACAATCGATAATGTGCTTAAAAATTGGACCGATCGTGTTGGCTACTGCATGGCCAGCCGAGGCAGCCATTTGAATGAAATTATTTTCAATTATTAACCGGAAGGAATGTACTTTCAAAATAACAAGAGAAATTTGAGAAAATATTCAGCAGTTTTTTTTAAAGCATTTTCAAAAAAAAAAAGTTATTTGGCGGACTCTTTGTGAGTTTGAACTTGTTGAGGTAAGTAATCAGATATCTTTTCTCCATTATAACATTAAGGTTTTATCTAACTCATGTGTTCCTTTAAATCTGAACAACACTTGACATTCACCTCAAACATTAGAAGCCAAATTAGGGAACGCAACTCGACTTATGGAGTCGCTGGAGTGATGGGTAATTGTAGTCAACGTAGTCTTGTAGGTTGTGTGTTGGCTTATTAGAAGAGAGGCCATGGTTCAAATCTCAGGATAGATATTTCCAATAAAACGAAATACGGAGATTTCATCTCAGCAGCAGATTATAGACTACTGTCATCCTATTGTTTCGTTTAACAGAAGACCAATTATTACATCTTAGCCGTTAAGAATAACTCACAACTAAAAATGTATAAAAAAAGCAAACAAGACAAACAGATAAACCACAAAATATACACATCATATGGTAAGCGGACGTTATGTGGACAAATACGACGAAATTTACAAGAAGTTAACAAAACAAGTATCAAAAATCCAATAATAGCAATTTAGTAGAAAGGTTTTGAAGCTACCAGGCATAAAAATAAAGGAGATTCATACTTTCATAAGCGAAGAACGACGCTACCAAGCGGTTGTGAGTTGTCATTCAGTGTTAAGGCATGCATCTGTAAGTAATAAGCGAGAGTTGAAATGAAGTGTGCGTTTAGCAACAGTCTCCGTTGTCTTGTAGGTAGTTTGTTGGCTTATTAGACGCGAGGCCGCAGTTCAAACCCCAGGTCTGACATCTCCAACAAAACGAGAATAAAAAAATATTTCTTGGGCGACTACCTCTCAACAGATTTCTGGCAAAAACTCTAGGAGTAAAATAAAACTGCCACAAAAAACTTTCCCAAAATCCTGTCGTTTGAAGTCGACTTTAAACTGCGGGTCGCGCCACTCATCTATAAAATTAACACCCACAACATAAGTGATGTGAGAAGCTAGGTTATAATCCTGACTAAAGGCTTATAATGATGAATTATATATGTATGTCTGTAGGAATACGATTTATGGTGAACAGAGAAGATTTCAACCATGCAGAAGGGCGGCAGTCAGAAAAAGCAGTCAATCTAAATGCTCATTTTAGGGGAGAAGATTCTCCAAAATGGAGCATAACTCAGAAGATTGTAATAAGAAAACTATACGGCACTCCCTGTGAGATAGATGTTCATTCTGATGACTTGAATTATAAGTTTTTAAACATAAGTATGTCTCAGATATCCGAATATATGTGGAAGAGATAATATTGTCATACCCTTTCTGTCAGCTAGAGCTCAAACATAGGCTTGAAAAGTGTATACCCTAATAAGCAGGATTTTAAGTTGAATCTTTAGACCAAGAGATCCATATTACCATACAGACAGAGCGGCATTATGTTCCGAAAAATGTAAACTACTTTCCTTCTTTCTATCTTCTTTGACAAGAGATTAATTGTCCAGACTACTGTAGAAAAAGTTGTAAAGTCTCTCGCTGTGCAAATTCGATTTCCGAGCGGGCATTACATCCATTAGAGAGAACGTCTATCTCTCCTATCTAATGTTGTCCAAGAATACCGAATAACACTTGAGAAGACAGGGAAATATTCGACCGGTTTTGCAGAACCTAGAGACTGGCCTGGCCTGACCAATTATAACGCCATAGTTATGCTGATTGGATGCATAGAGCAGCAGGCTTACAAAGCAGTAGAAAATGTTTTGTTCAATTCCTTCCTTTGTTGCCAAACTTCCTTTGGATAAAACTATATTCCATCATTATTTTAATAACAGCCTTGAAAGAAAATTTCTTTTGTAAACCACACAAGCAAAGAAATGATAAGTTTTTAACAAAAATTTGCCAACAAAATGGTTGCCAACTAGCAAAGGCCCAAAAAAAATAAAGACCGATTGGCTGGCATTACAAAAAAGCAAACACATCAAAGCGTTTGCCTTTTTCGTTTAATGAAACATTTTTTATTCATAAAAGGCTGCTAAACATAAAGGATAATAATTACCTAAAATTATGCAACAAAAAAAGACCGAACGAACGCCGAAAATGTAGGCAATAACAACGTATAATTTTTGCTCAACATTTAACACCTTGTGTTCCATTAGTGAGGTGCAGAAAGAAACCATAGCCTACTTTTAAGCGTTTCTAAAAAAATAAAGAAAGCAAACTATTATGTTAATAAAACTGCTCTCTCTCTCTCTCTCTCTCTCTCTCTCTCTCTCTCTTCAGTCATATAGATTATGAAGTATAAATGTGTGCAGAAGAGAAGAAATAAGACTCAGAAGAGGAAATCTAAAACACGCATTAAGTTCTTTCCGGTTTATGTGCCATATTTTACACTTCACACATTTTCTTTCTTTCTTTTCGTTCCGTCTTCAACCGGCAAATATGCTGCAAAATGTATATGAAAAGTGCTACAAAATAGAAAGCCTACATTTATGTGGAGCGTGCTTATGCATATGTTGAACTATATTGCGTGAGATTTTCAGTTTTAATGGTAAAAGGAGGAGGGGAGGGGAGAAAAGCGAAGTATTTCATCATAAACAAGGTCAACATGTAGAGAAACATTTTTGGCCTGGTATTTTTCTTTTTTTCTAGAAATTTTTAACACGTTGCTGCTTTAATTTTTGGAAGCATTTGAAATTAAACAGATGCATACGTTTAGGTGTTCTGTAAATAAATTTTTAAGGCATACTTATCAGACGTAATTAAAGATTTAATTTTGTTGAAGAGTTACGCCACACCACAGGAAGATTGACTCTTACCTTTGTTATCGAACCTTATCCTTAGGAGTATCACTTGAAGAGACAGCGAAATATGCGATGGTTATCCACAACATAAAGACTCTGCATACTTACATACATAATTACAACCCTTTAGTCAGGACTACCACCTAGTTTCTCACACCAATTATGTTGTATGTGTTAATTTTATATATGAGTGGTGGGACCTACAACTTAAAGTCGACTCCAAACGACAGATTTTTGAGAAAATTTTTAATGGCAATTTCATTTACTCTCAGAGTTTTTGCCAGAAATCTGTTGAGAGGAAGTCGCCGAAGAAATACTTTTTGTATTTTGTTTTGATGTCTGGCCTGGGGCTCGTACCCTGGCTTTACGTCTAATAAACCAACACACTACCTACTAGACTACGGCGACTTCAGAGAAGTACTTATACTTGAATCAAATCGATTCAAAGCCATGCTTAGACTATTATAAGCTGTTCCTCAGAGTTAAGTTACAAGCCATAAATGCAGGCTTTGACGTACTCCACTACATTATCCCTTTGAAGTTGGTTGCATATTGTAAAGGTCTGACGAATTGTTTTCCCATGGAGCCACAATTTTTGGCATGCGGAACGAATTTGAAAACTGCCCACATGGTATTGTATTGTATTTTTATAACCAAGACATCGAGAATCAGTTCTACAGCAACGTTGGAGCGTTGTATTTGCTATAAAGTCCTGACAATTGGAAAGATGTCTTCAATTCGATTTTAAAAGCAAAGACAAAGAACGGAACATAGCAACACTGACAATAGTAATCTGACAGTCAGTCCGCGAGTAAAGTATACAGTCACCTTCTGCTGAATTCCAGATTATATATGAAGTCACGGTAGTGTGTAGCATGTTAACTTGCAAGGAGGGAAGCTTACCAGCTTCTGAGAGGCCCAAGACCTTTATGTGTAGTGAGAACAGATATATGGAAAGGATAATCTGTTGGGTAATTACAATGAAAAGAGATTGAAATCATGCATCAGAGTATTTAACAGTTACCTAAGAATACTAAGCCGGTATTATAGATAAAAAAAAACAATAGGATCGCCTCAATCGCAATACATAGATGCTATGATGAGGAGTATGAATCAAAGGGAAATGATTAAAAACATATGAGACCTTAAGCAGGAACTTGTTCTTATTCATACTGAACAAATTGCTGAATTCGCCTGCATTATTATTACTGGTGGGTTCCATATAGAGGTTGATAGGTAGGTTGGTAGCTCACTTGAGCACACATAGCGGAGAAGGGAGTAGGAAAATAGTAACGTACTTCGTGAACGAATGGTTGCCAGATGGATGGTGCAGGTATAAGTGGAAACATCTTTTCAGAATCAGCTGGTACAGCCCATTCAATAAAGCTATCAAGCGATAGCGCTTGCCATAGGAATCATAAGTAAGAACGAAAATATTTCTGTTAAAGATATTGCTATACCTTCTGCTAGCCAGGCGGTTGTAAGGACTTTGGGCTCCAACATAATGGTTGTAGGACGTTCTGCAGCTGCCGCTTTGCTCTTGATAAGGTGACAGTTTTGCGTTTCACATCACATGGGTGCTGTAACATAGTAATATTCCGAGTAACTTCTGAGCAGATGAATTGACTAGACATGGCATTAAACGTTTGGGTAAGTTTTCTACAGAGATCCTCATTGAAACTCTGCAAAACCCTACAGTCAGGATTACGACCTAGTTTCTCATATCACTTATGTTGTGTGTGCTAATTTTATACATGAGTGGCTGAACCTACAGTTTAAAGTCGATTCCGAACAACAGGGTTTTGGGAAACTTTTCACGAAAATTTATTTACTCTCAGAATTTTTGCCATTTCGTTTCGTTGGAGATGTCTGACCTGGTGCTTGAACCATGGCTTCACGCCTAATAAGTCAACACACTACCTACTAGACTACGGCAAATACGGGACTTTACATAGGCAGTTGCAAAAGAAATTTCGAATGAATTCTTATGTGATAACAAATAAACACATTTGTTTAGACAACAGACAAATCTTTTCTGCTATGGATGTACACTTACTTACCTAACTGGTCATTACAATCTTTTAGTCAGGTTCAGAACCTAGCTTCTCATAGCACCAATGTTGTGTAAGTTAATTTGAAACATGAGAGGTCGAACCCACTATTTAATGGCGACTTCGAACGGCATAAACAATACTTTTCTGCTATGGATGTGTACTTACTTACCTAACTGGTCATTACAAGCTTTTAGTCCGGTTCAGAACCTAGCTTCTCATAGCACCAATGTTGTGTAAATTAATTTCAAACATGAGAGGTGGAACCCACTATTTAATGGCGACTTCGAATGTCATAAACAATACTCCTTAATTCCTCAAATCTCTTTAAACTTTGGAATAAAACCCCTTCAAAAAGTTGCTTTCATGTTCCATGGCTTTGCCGCAATTAAAGATCTTCCAAACAACTGATTTCGCTTATGTCACGTTATGCACTACGAACAGTTAATGCTTGCAGTTACTTCTACAAACATTTCCTCGTGCTGATTCATTCACTAACTAGAGTTGCATATTCAAATTAGAACAGCGCTGCTCTAGTTTTGTGGAAATCCTTAGCCACCTATGTACATATACAAACGCTGCTCATAATAACTGCAATATATTGCCACCATTTTGGCAACTTTCTAACATTATGTCACGTCAATATGTTTACACAGCATATACATACATACAAGCAGGACTAAGGTCAAGAGAGAAAGAGATAGAGATAGAGAGTGGGAGAAGGAAAAGAAATGCATAAAATACCCAAAATATGTGATGCTTCTACAAACACAGTTTATTTATGCATGCACCCATACACACACAAAACAAAAACACTCTCCTCTCGCAAGTACACTGAGATTTAACGTTTTTATGCATGCGTATGCGTATGAGTATGTGCATGGAGTGTAAGTGCATGTTGTCCGGTTGTACAGTTCAGTCATGTTACCTGGAGACCAAAAAGCAAATTACGTTGCCACCGCAATCAGTGCAATCAACCATGAAAACCACTTTTGCAGCATCTCATAGGCCGTGTCTGCCTACATAAATGTTTGTTATTGTTGTTGCTTTTTTTTGCAATACAAACATGTGTACTCAGTGATGTCCACGTCTAACTATATACACATACTAACAGCACTCTCATGGACAAACATATTTATGCAGACAACAATCTGTTTTGATTTTTTTCTTTTTTTTTTTTTTTAGAAAAGGCTACAGCGGGGCCTACGTACTTTCCATCCACTTTTTCTCTTCTCCCTCCCGTTCCGGCCTCCCATCCCATCTCATGAACATTTAAACATTCAAATGCCATTATCTGCTGCTGTTTTTACACTTCCTGTACAACATGTCCTGACACAAACTCTAGGCATAGAATATTTATAAACGCTTATGCCGTCTGTGTAGCAGCATGAAGTCAGTCAAACTCATGCGAACTCAGTTGTGCACGTTGTACGTTGGCAGACAGACACAGAAAGCCTTTTTTGTAGAAAAATAGTCAACAAACAATGCCTTGAGTATAGAATTTTTAGAAACTCATTAAAGTGTGTAAGTGTATGCATATACGGGATCAAATTGTTATTGTTGCATGATGGCAAAAAATTTGTTTCATAAACAAAAAAACTTTAAGCCAAGAGCATGTGATGGCCTTAATTAGGCCATGTTTAGTCCTCAGTCGTTTACAACTTCTGATGAAGACACGAAATCGTCTTATTTACTTAATTCATCATTACAACCCTTTAGTCAGGATTACAACCTAGCTTCTCACACCTCCCAAGTTGTGTGTGCTGATTTTATACATGAGTGGCGGAACCTAAAGCTTGAAGTCTACTGCGAACGACATATTTTTGAGAAACTTTTCATGGCAATTTTTATTTTAGGTTAGGTTAGGTTAGAGGACGAGTACTTGTCAATTAAGACAACTACAGTACCCGGAGGTCGAATTGACCCATTGTACAACGTCCTAGCTTCTCACACCATCCATGTTGTGTGTGTTAATTTTATACATGAGTGGCGTGACCTACAGTTTAAAGTCGATTCCGAACAACAGATTTTTTTGAGATTTTCGGAGTTTTTGCCGGAAGATTGCTGAAAAGAAGCCGCCGAAGAAATATTTCTTTTTATTTCGTTTTATTGGAGATGTCTGAGCCGGGGTTTGAACCATGGGCTCGCGGTTAAGAAGCTTACACATTACCTTCTAAACTATGGCGACTTCAGTGATATCATCTGCATAATAGAAATCAAAGTACTTTCTTTTTCTCCGACATAAAGCTGATCTTCAAACGAATTTATGAAAAATGATTTCCGCCTCTTACTAGCCTTTTTAGCTTCTGCAGAAGCCATTTGACATTTTCCAAAATCAAAGTGTCTCGTATGATTGTTCAGAATGCAATGACAAGTAATGACTCTACCCAGCATACAAGATTTAACTTCGCAATATTGCTTGCATCCAGAGCTGCTTATATAGCGTTAACAGAATCAATTACTCCATCGTACTGCATCAGATTTTCAATGAGGTTCCCACGCAGAGAATTCATAAGAGACTTCTATGATTATATGTACCATGTTTAGTCAGTTCAACCGCTGTTCAGTTTTCTAGAATACCACTGTAATGTAAATGTCGTACTGCTCTGCTAGTTTATTTTAAGATTCGCGGCAGCTTTAAACCGTCTTAGAGGCTATTATGAAAGAAGCGAATTCTCTGACAGCTGTCTAGCAATCCCGGAGCTATATTCGTGAATGGCGAGTCAAAGTTACCTACTACGAAAAGACTCCTTCTCTTACAGCTTTATTCTGTTTTGACTATCCTTGAAAATCCGAACGTAGTCGATTATGAGGTGCGACTATATCTGAAATGCGTGCTCTTCGAGCTGTCATTGTGTGGTGTCCTATAATGAATACTTTTGACCGTACCAAATTGAATTAGAAATTTCAAATAAACAATATGTGATCCGTGAAATGGTCTAGTAGGTCACATCCAGTGAATAATACTAAGCCGGACATTCCATTTTTTCCAAGAACTCTGATAAAAGCGTAGAGGGATATGAAAATCTTTTTTTTTTTTATCCTGTTGAGTATAATTTAAGGTTCCCGTAGAAGAGAAGAGGTCAACCCACCTTCTAAAATTCACCTTCAATCGTTTTTTTCAAAGTCTTCACTGCGTTCAATTTGATGCCTAGTTACACATTTCGAAGAGTCCTTTCTATATCCAGAAAGGCAGCCAAATATATACAAATTGACTGCAGAATATTGAAGTCATCGATAACTTTGCTATAGAAAATGGTAGGCATCGATAACTTTGCTATAGAAAATGGACGTTATCGATAACTTCGCTTTAGAAGATGGAAGTTATCGATAACTTTACTATAGAAAATACAAGTTATCGATAATTTTGCCATAGAAAATGCAAACTATCGATAACTTTACTATGGAAAGTGTAAGTTATCTTTACTATAGAAAGTGTAAGTTATCGATAAATTACATTTTCTATAGCAAAGTTATCGATAACTAGTAATGTAATGTAAGATAGTAAGTTTTTATAGTAAAGTTATCGCTAACTTACTATAGAAAGAAAGTGCAAGTAAGTGTAATGTAAGTTAATAAGTTTTTACAGTAAAGTTATCGATAACTTACACTTTCTATACTATATACAGTGTGAGTGTAATGTAGTTTAGAAAGTTTTTATAGTAAAGTTATCGATAACTTACTATAGATAACTTATTATCGATAACTTACTATAGATAACTTATTATCAATAACTTTCTTTCTATAGCTTTACTATGTATTGATAATTTGCATTTTCTATAGCAAATTTTCGAAGAGTCCTTTATATATCCAGAAAGGCAGCCAAAGTATACTTTTATTCTGTGCCAGCGACCTTTTTATCGTACAGATTAGGTTTTTCAAGGCAATCTCAACGCACCTCTCTTTATTGTATGCGTTGATACTTGCGTAGGATATTTCTATCCATTGCTAGGCGTACTGTAGTGTTAAGTAGTCCTTCAACAGGAACAGAACAGGAAGAAGAAAGGACTAATGGGTCGATATTCTAAATATTTAAATTAATTTCCATGCATTTCCACAGTTTGCGGATAAACCTAAGCAGAAAGCTTTGAATTAATTTCCATACATTTCTGCAATTTGCGGATAATTCTAAACAAACAAAAAATTCGAATTTACTTGCTTGTATTTCTACAATTTGCGGATACATCTTAGCAGAAAAATACGAATTTAGTTGCTTGCATTTCTACAATTTGCGGATAAATCCAAGAATAAAGATTTAAACTTACTTCCATACTTTTCTGCAATTGGCGGTAAAATATAAATTTTATTTTGAAACGCAAATTTGCATGTTTAATCCCCAAGTCAATTAATAACTCACAAGCAGACGCATTTGAATGTTTAATCGGGAATCCCCCGTTTATCCCCTGCTGTTGCTTTCTGTAAATTTTTTTAAACATATTCCTTTTTACATTTATTGTTGTTGTTCCTGTTGTTGTTTTTATTATATTTAATTTCGCTTATCATTTATAATTACTTACTAGCACTTTTGTATCGTGTTCATTTGCCCTGTATTTATGGTGGGGAGTTCATTATGTTTTTTATAATTCCTAATTTTCTTTAGCCACTCACCTGGAAATTTATATAATGCCACTTCATTGCAATTAATCTCAATTAATGTTGTTGTTTCGTTGGGCAGACCTGCACACTGGCACATGCTATTCAATGGGCAAGCGTATAGCATATCCGGCTGTTGGGAATTGAGTAACGCGGCAAAGCCACCACTGCCACTATTACCGCTGGGTATAACCGGCGGTGGTCCTCGTGCTGCCAGCAGTGTACCTGTACTGCGTGGCAGTCGTATGAGCGTGGGGGTGAGTGGACCAGGACCCAAAGCACCAGGACCACCGCCATCAAATTTCCAACAATCGGCTGTATTGCGAAACCAGTATAGCAGGGATATGGAGATTATAAGTAGTTGGGGTCGCTGATAGTCCATGCTGAAAAAAGGCAAACAATGTCAAGCGAATTAATTAAATTTCATTACAGTTAAACAGTAGAGTAACAGAAAAACCAACAAAATTTTTGTTTGTAAGTTGAAGTGTGTTAAAAGTGAGAAATTTAATGGAAAGCCGCAGAATTTTTTAATTAATGAGAGAATGATTTACGGAAAAGTAAATACAAAATTATTTCAGATTCCAATTCATTCCACTCCTTGTCTCTACTAGATGACGAAAGAAGACTCCACAAACGAATATTTGGGAATAATGACCTCTCGAAACTGACAGAACAAAGCTAAGCTAAGCTATTCTCGCACATATTCATAGGAGTACATGGCAGTGACGTGTTAATATACTTTTCGAAAAGCAACTTCAATAGAAATCATGACGGGCATGCCTTCCTACTAGGCAGCAAGGCATAAAGAATAATAAATGACGAGTCGGCAATAAAATAAATCATTGAAGTCTCCTTATGCTAATAGGTTCTGTTTTAGCTGTGTTAGACGTGCGGCCAGCCCAGACATCTAGAAACCTTAGGTGACTTCCTTTCAGCAGAATTCTGGTAAAAACTCTAACAGTAAATAAAAATTGCCATGAAAAGTTTCTCAAAAAATCTCTCGTTTACACACAACATAGATAGCGTGGGATGCTCATACGTCGTAATCCTGACTAAAAGGTTGTGAAGCGCAATTAAGTAAGTTGAGTACGTAATTTTTAGATTCGAACTGCTCAACATAATGCTCTCTTCTACGCAGGAAATATTAGCCAAGGAGTGGAATATTTTCTTAATTTCCAACCAATGAGCTACGTGTTATGTCCATTACCTCCGCAATCTTGCTGTTGGATATCTGTCTATGCACATGAACTTAAGTAATAGAGGCCTTAGAATCATTCGCCATTTCCCACAAAAATAAGCGACATTGCAGGATAATGTTCGGAAGGGACTTAATGGCAGCCATGCTGTCCGAGTTTATCTGCATTATCTCAGGTGAATTTTTTGCTACTCAGCAGTCCTTTAATTGCCCACACATAGAAGTAATCCAGGATTCCGTTTGAATTCTTGATTTCCAAGTCTTATATTACATTCCATACTTCGTTCATTGTCGTCGAAGTATATTGCCAGAGTAGCAGCCGATGTCGTCTAGTAGGTAGTGTGTTGGTCTATTAGACGTGAGACCACTGTTCAAGCATCTCCAACAAAACGAAATATAAAAAAAATATTTCTTCGGCTACTGCCTCTCAGCAGAGTTCTGGAAAATATTCTGGGAATGAAATAAAATTGCCATGAAAACGTTTCTTAAAAAATCTGTCGTTCGGAGTTGACTTTAAACTGTAGGTCCCGCCAAGTCATGTATAAAAATAACACACACAATATAGGTGATGTGAGAAACTAGGTCATCAACCAGATTGAAGGGTTCACCAATACTACATCCCATACTTTGTTGTTTTTTGTGGGGAATATTTCCAGAGAAATCAGACAAAGATTTGGCTTTGCACATCAGCAATTGCTGTTTGGGATAGTGATGTTTAAGCATCTGTTCGGGTAGTTGTAGGGAAGCACCTAAGCAGTCGGTTCTAAAGCTTCCTAATATGTCTATGGAGGTACTTAGGCCTGAATGTTATAGTGGTAGCCTACAGTTTTAATAGAAAATCGTTTAGAAATCAATTTAGCATTGAGTACAATGCTTTGATTGCTATGGTCCCCAGTCATTTGTAATAAGAATAGAAGATTGCCTTCTCACACGGTCTAAAGTCTTGCAATTACATTGTGTTGAAGCTGCTGCCCGACACACGATAGATTCATACTGCATTACATATACATAATTGGCAATTATAACCCTTCAATCAGGATTGCAACCTAGCTGCTCTCATCACTTATGTTGTGTGTGTTAATTGTATATATGAGCGGCGGGTGCTGGTTCAAAGTCGATTACGAAAGACAAATTTTTTAGAAACTTTTCTTGGCAATTTTTTATTTATTCCCAGAGTTCTTCCCAGAAATCTGCTGAGAGGAAATCACCGAAGAAATATTTTTTAATATTTCGTTTTGATGTCTGACCTGGGGTTTGAACCGTTACCTTACGTCTAATGAGGCAACACACTACCTACTAGTCTACAAAGACTTCATACTGCATTAGCGATTCCAATATAGCCTTGTATGGCAGAGAGTTTGGACCACCGTATTGTATAGGCAAAGAGACTCACATGCCCTTTAGACAATATTTTGCCTTAAGAGTTTCAAAGAGGAAATAACCACCAGGTTCAATTTCCCTCATCTAGCAATGTTGTTTTTTTGAATTGAATGAAAGGAATTTTGAATTTTCTAATGAATAGCGTGACAAAGATCTTCTGGCTGTTAAAATCCAGATCGCTTTCTCTGCTCCACTTGAAAAAGATTTCGAAAGCAGAGTTGGTCTTCTATTTTCTCACTGGCTTCATAAGTAGATTGTCCATGACCACGTTCTACACAAACGGGGATAGTATAAGCTTTTAGGGAGTTCAGAAATGTAGCTTCCCAGCGGTTCCCATGGTTCAAAAAATTTTGTGAAATATTCACTAAAAAACAGTCTTCAAAAGGCTCATTAGGAAACAAATTTGCCAGAAATTCTCTAAAAAAATTTCTTAAAATTTTTCGTCTCTTCTTGCTTTTTAAAGAACCGACTTTAAGAATTTGCCTGTCATGCAAATTTGGCATTCCTTTTGCTTCGTTTAATTTGCATATTTTTGCACACATTCTGACACATACACTTACAAAATATGCTTCAAAGGAACAAAAAATAAAATAATGAAACGTAAAAAAGAAGAAGAAATATTCTTACACATGAACACGAAATCAATGGCTTTATGCGATTAACGTGTCAAAATATGCAAATGAGTAATCAAATGACACATACAACTTCATAAACATTCACTCAGTCAATATGTGTGGGTAACTATGTATGTGTATCAGTATCTGTGTGTATGTGTGGGAGAGTGAATAGTGGTACAAGTCAACACCATAAACAAGCAATTTTTTTTTGTAACATGTTCATTCATTTATTCGTTTGTTTGTGTATGTGGGTGTGTGTGTGTGCATGTATGGGTAGTTGCTGCCAGTGCGTGTTTTAATAACATTTTGGCAATTGCGTGAGATGCGTAGGTTACAGTTAAGGAAAGTGAGTGAAAAAAGTAAATAAACACCAAACGTTGTAATACATACATACATAATTGGCCATTACAACCCTTCAGTCAGGATTACGGCCTAGCTTCTCACACCACTCATGTTGTGTGCGTTAAATTTATACGTGAGTGGCGGGACCTACAGTTTAACGTCGACTCCGAACGACAGATTTTTGAGAAACTTTTCATGGCAATTTTATTTACTCTCAGAGTTTTTGCCAGAAATCTGCTGAGAGGAAGTCGCCGAAGAAATTTTTTTTTTTTTTTTTCATATTTCATTTTTGATGTCTGACCTGGGATACGAACCCGGGCTTTACAAATAGTAAGCCAACACACTACCTACTACACCACGGCGACTTCGAAAACGAACGTTGTAATACAAAACTATAAAATAGGATTACAATAAAAAAAGGAAATTTTTAATGTGTTTTATAGTTTATGGAATCACCCATACCCTGACAATAGAATTAATTACGGGGTACTTCGAAAGCACTGATATTAAGCAGCAGATTTACATTTGAATACAATTTATGGCTTAAATAAATGTGCGTGCGTGCGTGTATGTCATGCCTTCATTTTCAATAAATAAATAGGCTCGATAGGAACAATTAGATACGAATGTTTGCCTTGTTTTTATTGGTAAACAGGAAAATAAAAGACGTGCCTAAAAAGTTTATGAGCCAACACTATAAACGGATTAACAGCAACACAATAAAAAATAAAACTGAAGGTTAATAACACTTGGAATTGGCCAGAAATAGTAGAAAATTGATTTAAAATTTAAGCAACACTTTCTGTCTCTTCCTGTTTCAGAATTTTTTCTACATAAACCAGGTATTTAATTACCAACAAAAAAATTTTGGCTGACTGCCAAAACCTGTAAGTATTTCGTCTACCCAGCCCAGCCTAAGCGCCTGAAACTATACACCATTTTTTAAAGTAATTTATATCTACACATACAGCTTTAAAGGCTTACATGTTCACATTTTTTGATTTTTCTTTTCACAGGAATAACGTTTTCTCATGTCTACACCATGTTAATGACTCTCGCGGATTAGCATTCGAAAAAAAGCTTAAAAAGGCCGCGCTCTTTACTGGATTTTTTTTACTTCACAATGTTGTTTCATATATAGCGTGCCAACATAATGAACACAATGCCGGCATAGAAATCATCATATTCATGAGAACATTTTTAATGGCGGGTAATAATTTTGAAGACACAAAACTAAATATGTAGGTAGGCAGGTGGTATGGCTGTAAACTCAAGAACTTAATAGAGACACACTTAGGCCACATGTTCTCCATTGAGATACAAGATCGTACTAGTCTTTGTATCATTCAGAGTTTCTATTGAAGCTATTTAAACTCCGTATTGTCTTTCTTGACAAATTACTGGCATTGCCTACGTAGTAGAAGGTTATGTATTTTCTTCTCCACTAATAAGGCGCTGGGCATGAACACAATAGGTGAAGAATGGTTTCCTATTTTCCAACTCCTGTAGAATTTATGTGTAACAGCGTACACTTTCTAGTCTTTGTGGTTAAGTTAGTTTCCGATTTGAAGTCATCTCCAAACCACCGCTGATGAAGTAATCAAATAAAAGAGCATGAAGAAGTATTACATTCAACCTGATGTGTTAATAAAGTGGTGAAGATCGAGTTTTAGTCTTTTGCTCAAAATAATTGATAAAATGTACTTCAAAAAATAGGCAAATTGACTACAGATATTGAAGTTATCGATAACTCTGCTATAGAAAATGAAAGTTATCGATAACATTGCCATAGAAAATGGGCGTTATCGATAACTTTGCTAAAGAATATGTAAGTTACTATAGAAAATGTAAGTTATCGATAACTTTACTATAAAAACTTACTAACTTACATTTTCTATAGTCAAGTTATCGATAGTTTGCATAAAATAAAATAAAAGAGAACCGAGGAGAATTACTTTCAACCTGAACTGTTTACAAAGTGGTGGAGATTGAGTTTTAGTATTTTGCTCAAAAAAAATTGATAAAATGTACTTCAAGAAATAGGTAAATTGACTACAGAATATTGGAGTTATCGATAAATTTACTATATAAAATGGAAGTTATCGATATCTTTACTATAGAAAATGGAAGTTATCGATAACTTTGTTATTGAAAATGGAAGTTATCGATAACTTTGCTATTGAAAATGGAAGTTATCGATAACTTTGCTATAGAAAACGGCAACTATCGATAAATTTGCTATAGAAAATGTAAGTTATCGATAACTTTGCTATAAAAACTGCAGGTTATCAATAACTTTGTTATAGAAAACGCAAGTTATCAATAACTTTGTTATAGAAAACGCAAGTTATCGATAACTTTACTATAGAAAATGCAAGTTATCAATCACTTTACTATATAAAATGCTAGTTATCGATAATTTTACTATAGAAACTGCAGGTTATCAATAACTTTGTTATAGAAAACGCAAGTTATCAATAACTTTGTTATAGAAAATGCAAGTTATCAATAACTTTGTTATAGAAAACGCAAGTTATCGATAACTTTACTATAGAAAATGCAAGTTATGAATCACTTTACTATATAAAATGCTAGTTATCGATAATTTTACTATAGAAACTGCAGGTTATCAATAAGTGTTATAGAAAACGCAAGTTATCAATAACTTTGTTATAGAAAACACAAGCTATCGATAACTTTACTATAGAAAATGCAAGTTATCGATAACTTTACTATAGAAAATGTAAGTTATCGATAATTTTACCATAGAAAATGCAAGTTATCGACAACTTTACTATAAGAAGTGCAAGTTATCGATAAATTTACTGTAGAATATGAATTCTAATATCCGTTCAATGCCTACATCTTAGGCATTGAAGATTAAATGTATTTTTTCGGGTAAGTACAGTGAGTTTGAAAAGAGAATGACGGGGGATTTTAAAAAGTTTCAATATACTGCCTTTGTTGTAAAAAGGAGGGTTTCAAATAGCACAGAAGGAGATAGGAAACGAAAAATTCTTTTGATAACAGTCCTGTTACACAACAATTCTAAGAATGGGTCCACAACTCCACTAAACTTCATCAGAGTAAATTCAAATATTTTGAAGGCAAAATACATAGCGTTGGAGGTAGTATCATACAGTCATGTTTGACAAATTTTGTTTCCGTTTCATTTTATTTTTGTGGTTGTTATTCATGTCTGACGACCACAATATGGTGTAAATAGTTGTACAAACAATGAATTCCCTGGAAACTCATAAATTTTATGGTGAAAGAAAATGTTTTTTTTTTACTGGAAGAAATAGGAAAAGACATGTCATGTCCACACATTTGAACGAGTATAATAACGATGACAGAGAACATGCCTGAACGTTTGTTTAAAGCAATTAAATTAAATGAAATAACACACCTTAAGATTCGCTTTTCCTATTGAGACGTGTGAGTGAGTGGGTATTTGGAGGTGACATGAACTGAAAAATTTAAATGTAAAGACTTTAGGGATAGAATGTAAGTAGATGAGAAGGGAAGAGGGGAAGAGGAGTACATAATTAAAGAAAATTTTAAACAATTTGAAATTAAATTTAAACAAAGAGTTGCTTTAGGGATTAAAAGGAAAGGGGGATATGGATCGAAATGTAATGCTGCAGAGACAAGATCTGGCGCATAACCAAAGACCATGAACCCACAACCCTGTAATTCCTTTAGCAGTTGTTTCGCAAAGACATTTAACTGCAGATGCCACAGCAGTCTACCTTGTACTTCTCTTAACAGAAGACACTAACAATTGAAGAGGTCATGACTTTTCTGGACAAAAGTTTCTTTTCAAACTTCACAACACAGTGACTGATATTGCGGGTACCCGAGAGCCCTGACTATAGGTCCGAATGGACATTTTTAACATGTGCTCAATGAAGTCAATGAAGGCCTCTGTCAAGTGCCCCTGTCTTATACTCTTCTTTAGAAAGAAGGCATTTCCCAATAAGCTAGGACACTCAGTAGACCGCCTCAGGAGACCATGAGAGTAGGAGTAGGGAAGTAGTGGACAACGTAGCTCATTATCCAGAACCCTTTCCCATGTTTTGAGGCGAATTAAGCTGATACTTGTAGGTTAATAGCTCCGTAATCTTATCATTTATATTTGCTCTGCTCGTGGTAATATATGTTTCGTCGTAAAATATGTTTTCAAACTTAAATCTGTAATTCGTGACCATTTTCCTGAAATTATCTTTAAAACACTGCCCTCCACCCTCCCTAATTTGCCCCTAAAATCTAACAGCTGTTGTTGTAATTTAAATAACAGCCACAGAATATTTTTTTTTTTCATTAAATACTAAAACGTTAAGCAATTATAATGTAAAGAACCCATGGGTATAATAAACTTGAAAAATATGTACGACGAACAGTATTGTTGTGTGTAAACTTTTGAAATATTGTTCGTTCAGTTTTTGTTTGTTTGTTTGTGTGTGTTTAGACCACCTTCAAAATTGTTCCTGTTCCAATGGACAAACAACAAACAAAAAACCATAAAAAAGAAGATAACGACTCAGAAAAAAATGATGACATGCTTGGGGCAAATAAATTTATGGAATGATAGTGTTGGGGTTTTGAAATTCAGCTGCAATGGTGACTGTTAAGAACACACTGTCAACGTATTTTGGGTGAACGTTTAACAACAAAAGAACATGTTAAATATGTTAAGATATTCTAGGAACGAGGTGCTCTTAATGTGGCCATTATTTGAGAATTACGGCTTCATTAAGCTTGTCATCGAGCTGCAAGAACGATACAATTACAAAACAAAAATTGTGGAAATTGTAACGTCAGAGATGTGATGAACACTGATAGTCTTTCCTAAAATACAAGCCTTTCGCAAAATTCCTTCCAATAAACGAAAAGTGGCACTTCACAAAACGCATTCAGTAGCATCGCTGTAGTCACGGTAAACTTAATGATTTGGAAACCAATCGATGACAGGGTTTCCTCGATTTGGTCCTTCCAACCCAAACAAGGTCACCCTCTTCGCCGAATTCCCCAGATCCCCGTATCAAATACCCGTCTAGCCGGAGCATCCTCCACCATTCGGACGACGTGGCAGAGCCAAAGCAGCCGCTGAATGTTATACACTGCACAACGTCCATATCGTTGAGGAACTCATACAGCTCAGTGTGGGATCGGATGCGGAAATCATCGCTAACTCGCACTAGACCGGAGATCATACGTAAATCTTTTCTCACGAATACTCTCAAGGCTGCTGCATCAGCCTTGTTCACGTTTCCTAAACATACATGCATACATACACAATTGGCCATTACAACCCTTCAGTCAAGATTAGGGCCTAGCTTCTCACACCACTTATGTTGTGTGTGTTAATTCTATACATGCATGGTGGGACCTACAGTTTAAAGTCGACTCCGAACGACAGATTTTTGAGAAACTTTACATGGCAATTTTAATTTACTCTCAGAGTTTTTTCCAGAAATCTGCTGAGAGGAAGTCGCCGACAAAATACTTTTTGTATTTTGTTTTGATGTCTGGCCTGGGGCTCGAACCCTTGCTTTACGTCTAATAAGCCAACACACTACCTATTAGACTACGGCGACTTCGACCCACTCTACCTACTGTCTTTTAAGATGATCTCTGGCCTTACCATGTTGAAGCCGAACGAATTGCAGTTCAATATTAAATTCTCAACTACTCCTCGTGGCCGTATCAATGACGTTAACCTTCATCTGGGACACACAAATCATCGTACATCTGAGAGAGAACAAAATGCAAATTCATCAGAAGAAATATCTGAACCTAAAAGTGCCTTTGTCTTCACGTCCTCAGTAAAGTAGGATATCACTTTCTGCAGAAAAAATAGTCTCCTAATCCTGTAGGCCTAACTAATTATGTCATGCAAGTCAAGCTCTTGCATTTTGGGCAAAAAAAGTTGGATATCATCTCACGGTAGCGCTCACCATTCACAGTTACGTTACGATTCGCAGCATCTTTGAAGAAGTACGGTCCAATGATGCCACCAGCCCATAAACCGCACCAAACTGTGACTTTTTCTGGATGCATTGGTAGCTTTTGCAATGCTTCTGACTGATCTTCTCTCCAAACTCGACAATTCTGCTTATTTACATATCCATTGAACCAAAAATGATCTTCGCCGCTGAACACAACTTTTCGATAAAGAAGTGGATCTTCGGCCATCATTCCAAGAGCCCATTCACCAAAAATTCTGCGTTGCGGTAGGTCGTTCGGCTTCAATTCTTGCACCAGCTGTATTTTGAAAGCCTTCACACCTAAATCCTTTCGCAAAATTTTCCACGTTGTTGAGTAACAGAGGCCCAATTGCTGCGAACGGTGACGAATCGATAATTGATGATCACCATTAACACTGGCCGGCCGATACAGCTGCGATATTTTCTTCAGTTCGCACTCTACGTAAGCGTGTTGGTGGTTTAATGTCCAGACAATGTAAATTTGGTGTGAAATTTAGTCACAATAGCCCGAATAGCCGCTTCAGTGGGTCGATTAAACTGACCATAAAATGGAAGAAGCACGCGATAAACTTTCTTAACCGAGCACGCATTTTGATAATAAAATTCAATGATTTGCAAGCGTTGTTCGTTGTTTGTAAGACGATTCATGGTTAAATTATAGACCAAACTGAAGATGTTTGACAGTGAAACAAAACACGAAACGTACGTGAGCTGTTTAAGCCAGTGTTGCCAAAAAGATTATAGTTAAAAAAATCACCCGTTACAATTATCGTTGTTGTTGACATTATGAGAAAGAAGTGAGGAAGCACTTTAGTTTTCCTTACGTTCCCTGGGTCGTAACACCAACTTTGCATAGAGGAATTTGGCAAAGGTATACAGTAGACTGGCGTTGCCTTCATATGGCTCTAAGTGGTGGAAATCATGGTAATAGCCAGAGAACATTTGTCTCACATACTTAATTGGCCATTAGCAACGCGATTAACGGACTTGAGCCTGCTGTAACACATCCTTCCAGGCGCCTCTGCTTCTTACGCATCTAAGCCAGTTGGCCACACCAATCGACGACAGGGCATCCTAGATGTGATCCTTCCAACGCAAACAAGGTCATCCTCTTCACTGACTTTCGCGAATCCACGTATGAAATTGCCGTCTGGCCGGAGCATCCTCCTCCATTCGAACGACATAGCCGAGCCAGTGCAGCCGCTGTACGTTAATACGCTGCATAACGTCCATGTAATTGGATCGAATGAGGAAATTATTGTCAACTCGCACTGGACTGCAGATCTGAGTTTTCTCTCGTATACTCTCAAGGCGACTGCATCCCCTTCGAAATTTCCAATGTAATGTTGCTAACAAATTATCGCTTTATTATCCACCAAATTAGATGTCTTCAGGTGGGGGTGGGAAATGCACACCATGTTTGATTTAGGTTTCCTGGATTGTTAGTGAGAAAAAGAAGAAACGATTAAGAAACCGTCAAAGTCCCTTGTTGTAGAACCATACCAGACTAAAACCAATTCACTGCCTGGTGTTTGATATGAAATGGCTCAATACCGCACATTAAGCCTTCGGATGATTCCTTCTGCACAGGTTTGCCTTGACCTCTATTCTGAGCAAGGGTTCTTTGTGGACTACATTGTCCGATTAAGCTAATTTCGAATAGTCTGCTTTCATTGTAAGTACTCAACGAAAGTTTAGAGAAAGTTGTCTCGAAAATATTGGCTTCAGAAGTGCATCCTGTCTGTCTCTATCTTCGCTCGTGCCGCGTATACATACATACAGACCTAATTGGTCTTGATAAGCCTTCCTACCGGATTACGACCTAGTTTCTCACACCACTCGTGTTGTGTGTGTTAATTTTTTACGCAAGTGGCGAGGCCTACAGTCTAATGTCGACTCCGAACGCCGGATATTTTTGAGGAACTTTGCATGGCAATTTTTTATTTACTCTGGGAGTTTTTGCTAGAATTCTGCTGAGAGGAAGTCGCCTAAAGAAATATTTTTCATTTTTCGAATTGATGGAGATGTCTGATCTTTTGTTTGAACCGTGGCCTCACGTCTAATAAGCCAACAGACTACCTATTAGACAATGGCGACTTTTTGCCGCGTAGTGCAAAAAGTTTCTGGCTTTATTAATGGCAGGGAAGCCCTCTTCGTAAGCTTATCAGCCTAAAAATTACTGTGAATTCTACACAAGTTGAGATGAAGAACTAGCTGGCTTTGATGATAAGTAGTTAAGTTGGAGTGATAGGTTTGATACCAAAAGCTCACTTGAGTACGTATAGCGGCCCGTTGTGACGCCACAAGTGAACGCATTCCCTGTACTGTTCAAGTTCTACCAAACTAGGGAAGAACAGAAGTTGGTCAGATCAAGGGCTATACTGGCTTTGATGATGATCCCTTCTAAAGGGTCCGCCAAATAACTTTTTTTTTTTAAATGCTTTAAAAAAAAACTACTGAATATTTTCTCAAATTTCTTTTTTTTATTTGAAAGTACAATCCTTCCGGTTAATAATGGAAAATAATTTCATTCAAATGGCTGCCACGGCTGGCCATGCAGTAGCCTACACGATCGTTTCAATTTTTAAGCACATTATCGATTGTGTGCAGCTGTATTTCACCAATGGCTTCACGAATACTGTCCTTTAAAGCGTCAATTGTCTCTGGCTTGTCGGCGTAACACTTATCTTTGACGGCACACCACAAATAATAGTACAAATCGCAGATCCGAGGTGGCAAAACGACATCAGCTCTGCGGCTGATAATACGATCTTTAAAAACAGGGCGCAAAACATCGAGTGTAGTTTCGGCTGTGTTTCACGTAGCGCCAATATCCTCCTCTTAAATTTTTGTGAACAAAAATTCGTTCAACATGGCCCGATAACGATCGCCATTGACTGTAACGGCCACTCCTTGCTCATTTTCGAAGAAAGATTGCCCAATTATGCCGCTGGACTAAAATCCGCACCAAACAGTGACTCGTTTTGGGTGCGTCAGCTTTTCAATGTATGCGTGCGGGTTTTCTGCGCCCCAAATGCGACAATTTTGCTTGTTTACATACCCGCCAATATAAAAATGAGCTTCATCTGAAAAGATGATTTTTTTTTTGCCAAAATCGGCATCTTCTGGTGTAGAATACTGCATGGCCAGCCGCGGCAGCCATTTGACTGAAATTAGTTTTCATTATTAACGGGAATGATTGTACTTTCAAAAAAAAAAAAAAATTGAGAAAATATTCAGTAGTTTTTGTTTTTAAAGCATTTTCAAAAAAAAAGTTATTTGGCGGACCCTTTACTACTTGGTAGTCAACCAAGTACAAGCTCCTGTCTCACTGTCTGTTCTCGATACATGCATACACAACAGTAAGGTTCCAGTCTTAAAAGAGTATGTGGCCTCCAAATTGCTGTATGCACTCTAAGCAATCAGTCTTATTGGAAAGTAGTTTTTAAGATCATAGAGTTTGATAGGTTACAGTTAAAAACAGGGATCAGATCATGATGGCTCCTTATGCATATCGTACTAGACATCGTCTAACAATAGTCTTCGTAGCTGTGATCCATTCTGTCGCTTGAGAACCGGCGATAAGATCGGTGTTTACAAAGAAAAATTGTTTTCTTTTCGTTTCCTAAACATAGGAAGAAGGCTAATAAGTGCCAAGAAAAGCTTGCCATAAATTAGAACAATAATATAACATACATATCATATGTCTTGGCAGTAGCGTGCAATAATGGCCAGAAAAAAAACGAAGAAAAAAATACTCGACAGGCAACCACAAATTATGACAAAAAACACAACAAAAGTGACAGAAAACAAAGTAAATAATACGGCTGGCTATGGAAAGCAAAAAACAAAAAAGGTGGAAAATCGTTATTGCCTCGTAAACGAAAAAATCTAAACAAAGAGGGGGAAAGAGGGGGGAAAGAGGAAAGCAAAAGATGGACAAGAGAAACAAGTTCAACTCAAAATATAAGTACGGTTTCGGTTTTTGTTTTTGTTTACCAGGTTGTTGTTTTTTTTAAATGGCAATGTATAGGTATTTTGTAACGGTATTGTTAACATCAATGTTGTTGTTTTTGTTGCTGCTATTGTCTGTCATGTGTTTTTTTTTTGACATTGACTGCTACAGGAAATATTTCACCAAAGCAACTAACAATACCACCACCACCACTACACTCCTTAGAAAATATCTTCTTCTCCCTTTCTCTCTCCCTGACTCTCTTGTATAAAATTAGAAAACAGATGCAGAGCTGGGATGAGGCTATTGTACAGCTGACGGCATTTATGGTCAAAAATAAAGATTTTTTTCTGTTTTTTTCTGGTTTTTCGTTTAAGGGCTTATGGCATATAAAAAAATGTAAAACTAAACGAAGTGAAATGTTGTATGGACTTGAAATTAATGATGATGTTTAAAGGCGATGACAATGATTATAATGATGACTACGGTGATGGCAATGACAAGAGTTTTGATGTTATTTAAAGTTTGGATATTTTTTGTTTCTCTTTTTTGGGGAGAGAGAGGAAGGGCCTTTAAAATATAACATTTTTGTGTGTTTTTCCCTTAGCCAAAGCATGGCATTTTTTTTGTGGTTGTTTTAACAGAATAGCCCTTCTTTCTGTATGCTATTGCTAACGCTGACACTGGTTACAACGCATTTGTTGTCATTTTTTTAATGGATTTTTATTTAAATTAGTTTGTCTGTGGCTTTATTAGCATATTTTTTTAATTTTTGTTTTTTATAAAGCCTTGAGGAAAATTAAATTTTTTTATATTTCAATTTCAAGAACAAATTAAATTTAAAAAATGATTTTTAACAGAAAAAGCTTTATTAGGGAAACTTTGCTAAAAATTTGTCTAATGATGTACCCAGAATTGTCCTGTGGGATTGAAAGAGAAATTTGAAAGGCTATAGTCGATGAAAAGCAAGATGAAGAGAGGCCTAGACCATTATCAAGCCATACAGTTGTGATACAACCTAATTTTTGGTAAGTATTTACGCCAAAATTAAAGTCCAGAGAGAACCCAAGGATAGCAAAGGAGCTTCTGACCATTTACTGCAATTTCATAGTACAGCACATAATATCCTGGAGTTAGTCAGACCAACAGGATCGGGAGAGACATTATATGGACACCCTCTTTAAATGAAATGCACTACAGTAGATCACATCTAGCTCCTCTAAATACATGCATAATTGGTCATTACAACCCTTCAGTCAGGATTACGGCATAGTTTCTCACACCACTTATGTTGTGTGCGTTAATTTTACACATGAGTGGCGGGACTTACAGTTTAAAGTCGACTCCGAACGACAGATTTTTGAGAAATTTTTCATGGCAATCTTCATTTACTCTCAGAGTTTTTTTTGCCAGAAATCTGTTGAGAGGAAGTCGCCGAAGAAAAATTTTTTTCCTATTTTCTAGCCTGGGGCTCGAACCCTGGCTTTACGTCTAATAAGCCAACACACTACCTACTAGACTACGGCTCCTCTACATGACTGTAGAAAGGCTAACTACTTCAGTGGATGACTAGTGAGGATTTTTAACAGGATGATGTAAAATCTTATTAGCTATGCGGAGGACATATTCCGTGACCAAAAACAATCAGTTGGAAACGATTGGTTAGCTCACGTAGAACATCCATCACATAACATTTGATGAGATAAGTGGATGAGGAAGATATTTTCAATCAATTCTGCAAAGGGTACACATTTTACGATTTACCAAGAAGGATCTAACAGGAATAGATATCCATTTTGTACATAAACGATATTGTGCTACCCACCAGGGAAGAGGTCAAATATTTGGGAATCGAAAAAAGCTACAAGCACCCTTTGCCCAACAAAATTATTACATGAAAGGTCCTGGATTCTTAACAACTGGCTATAAACCTAAATGTCAGGATTACACTATATGGGGAAAGCCTTCACAAATGGCAGTTATTTCGAAACTCCGTAGATTTCAGCATAAACACAACAGAAGTAGAGATGTTGTCTAATACGATAAAACGTCTTAAGACAGGCAACTTTAAGGTTAATCTCACGATTTTAGTTGAAGGAGCTATCAACATATATAGAATGCATTCAGTTCTATAAGAAGATAGAAAGTAAACTGTAAGAAAGAGTGTAGCATGGACTATAACTGAATACGAGATGACTGATACACGAATGTATCCATATTGCGCCACAGAATGTGAGGAGGAATAATGGGGCATGCAAAACAGCAACCGTGAGTAATGAATTCTACACAATATTGGCAATGGTGGATATTGTATGTGTGGTACAGTAAACCCTCGATTTACGTCGCAGTTGGTTCCAAAAAAGGCGACATAAATCAAAACGATGTAAATCTAATTTCATATTGCTCATACGACAAAGTAGTGTGTTTTTAACAAGGAACTTAAAAAAGTTTACTTGATTTACGTCGCAGTTGGTTCCAAAAATAAGCGACGTAAATCGAAAGACGTGGCAAATTGAAATTAGAGGGAACAGAAAATTTGACGACGTAAATCGAAACAACGTTAATCGAGGCGACGTAAATCGAAGAATTATATACAGATATGGGTGTAGAAATAAAGTTACTCGTAGGATGTTAACCTGTCCTCAAAGCTCTCAGGAGTTCCAAGTTATAAGTCAGATCAGAGAGTGGTCAGTCAGACACAAATTTTGTTGATTTAGATGTCAGCACATGATGTGTATGATAAAATTAAGATGTCTTCACCTTCCTCTCTATAGCTCCTTCGCCTACATACAACTGGCTTTAGCAGAAATCATTTGAAAGGATAAATATTAATCGAGAGGAAATATTGGAATTATACCAACATCTGTGTATAGCCTAACAGAGCCGAATCCGGATAGGGTATCTCATACTTGAATACAGAGTAGAGACACATAGTCCTCTAACATAGTCCTCTCCAGGTTCTGGGGAGAACCCTTCATAGCTGTGAGGGTGAGGAATTTTCGATTCGCAGATCACGTGCAAAAGTAATGATCATTTATGAAGCTGCAAAAGCGATCCTAAGTTAGAAATCTATCATTACTATTGACTTTATTTTCTCTGACGTTCAACCACCAATGAGATATCTTTCGAGCGCAATTTTCAATTCTTACTTGGTTATGGACTGCCGTGATTCCCAAGTTCTGCTCTTCTTGGGAATGTCCCAAGAGAGCTTCTGGTGACAGCCAAACAACATTCTAGTACCAGCACATTTCCACAATATCTACACTACCATTTTCCTTATGATGAGAAGAATATCTCGTTCTTTCGCTAAAAATTCTATCAAACAGGGTCTCTTAAAAATTATTGCGACGGTTAAGTTAACATGAACTGAACTGTCACTACGTCTAATCTTATACGCCATTGCATAGTGGGCAGACATTTGGCAAGACTTCGCTTTGCTGCTGCTAAACTTTCCAGATATTTAAAATCAGTTGAAGGGAATGAGAGTATGGATAGCCCACTTCATATACCAATATTTGTTTCTAGCTTAAGGCAATCTTCTCTCATTTGATACTCCTTTTAACGTTTGCTTAGCGAATATTACATAACTAGATTCCTTAAGCTTTTACGCTAGTTTTTATATAAAATTCAAGGGAATCATGATTTAAAAGGAATTCCCTGTGCTGTTTGTGTGTACTGCTCAATCTAAACTTGTCAGTTAGCTTCACATGGCATCATTTCATATGGTATAGCAACTGGCCCCTGTGCTTATTCAAGTGAGCTATGATTTCCAAAAGTCTGTCACTGCCACTCACCGTCACTGTCTTTCACAGGCCATACAACCTATTTTTCTAACATAAAATAATGCGTTGAACGAATAGCCAGCCTGTGAATGGCGGTTAAAGTCGCCGTAGTCTAGTAGATAGTGTGGTGGCTTATTAGAGACGTGAGGCCTCGGTTGAAACCAAAAGTCTGCCACTCATGTATAAAATTAACCCCCACAACATGAATGGTGTTGAGAATTATGGTTGTAATCCTGACTGAAGGGTTGTAATGACTAATTATGTAAGTAGAAATGCCTGCCGTACATACTAAAAATTGAAAATAATTCCTCGTGATTCCTGTAAAAACAAATTCATGAACTTTTTGTAAAGATTCAGAGGAGGTTTATTTTCCACTTTTTTTATTCATTCATTAAATTTCTGTGCCTTCCAGATATTTATAGAATTCCCGCTTATTTTGCATACATTTTCGAAACCCATTTCCATCTCCAATTACAAACGAGACTTATTATTCCAACATTTTCTAATTAGCTGCGCTGATACAGAGATTAATTTTCTTAATTAGAAATTAATTTTAAAACAAGAGAATCAATTTAATTTACTACCACGCAGTCATAATAAAATCCATTTCCCCTCTCGCGCATTAATCTTTTAATGCCAATTTGAAAGCATTTTGTTTGCTATTGGAACAATAAATCGCTAATGGCTTAACAGCCATTAAATCATGTTTTTGTAAGACTAATGTGTGCTTTTGCATAAAGACAGCTTAAATCGAAAGCAACATTGTTTGCCAAGAATGTGGTAATTTTTACTCAATTACCTTGGCAATGCCTACTCTGCCAGAGCGAAACAAAAACGGAGGCGCTTAAAGTATAAAAAACTGTCACGTTTTAAGCAGAAAAACAAGCCGGAAAATTTTGTTATTTTTTTGTTTTTGTTCTGAGGATTTTTACTCAATAATTTACAAACAACGCCAAAACAGTCTTATTTGGACTAATTTAGTGCGTAGCAAAGGCATTGGAATCATTAGAGCATAATACGGTGGCAAAGCCAAAGGAAAATTTTTGTTGGGAAAAATGTCGTGCGAAGTGCGTTACTCAAGCATTTTACTGCGAGCACGCATTACTAAAGTCATTGCGTTGGTAACGAACCCTGTAAGCTGGTGTAAGTTTTTGGTGGCTTTTTTTTGCTGGTTGTTATGGCTCAGTTCGTTGGTTTGCTAAGCACTTACACCAGGCAGGCAGGGGTTCTTAAACTGTTAATTAAAACATTAGTTTCCTGTAGTTTGCGTTTGATTTTGGAAACGAATTGCAAGGCAGCTTAATATGCCCTGTGAGATTAACGTAACATGTACATGTACGTACAGTTTGAGAACCACTGTGTTTGCTCTTTTACTTTTTGCTATAACCTTACCAACACATGCTTGCATTATTATTATGATCTCATTAACGTAATCCCAATGAAATTAAATTTCCTGTGAGTTTCATTGCCAGTTTTTTGTCCTCTTTTTCACGTTTTCTTGCTTAGCGGGGTCTTAGGACTTAGGTGTATGGATGGCAAATATTTTCGTGTGCTTTTCTTTGCCTTCATGAAAATATTTGAAAAGAAAATAGAAAAAAAACTTAACGGGTCTCTACAATATACATGAAAAGGTAAAAAGGGCACAACACAGCTAAAATGTGATACAATTTTGGTAACAACCTATGGGAGAACGAACACCTAAGGATAAATAAAGACGGTATAGGTGGGGAAAGAAGTTAAATGCCAACCATACGTGAAACGTTAAAAGATTAAAGAGATTTAAACACGATTCCATAACGTTTTTCTTCTATTAAACAGAACAGAACTCAACTAAATGTTAAAGGAATTATAGAAAGCAGTACGAATGCAAAATTAGATAAGCAAGGGGGTTCTTAAAAAGCAGTACGAACGCAAAATTAGATAAGTAAGGGGTTCTTAAACAGGGGGTTTAAACAAAAATTTTTAAGTCCAAAAGACTGTCTTTTTTCCCACCAGAAAATAAAAATCTTTAAACAGCATTTCATAACACAATTTGTGGACTTTTTTATGTGCTGAACTCCATCACCATTTCCTTATTAAATAAATAAAAAAATTATCCAAGAAATATGAAAAAATACTAGCAATAAAGAACGAAAGAAAGAAGAAGAAAAAAAGGAAAAAGAATTGCCCTGAAGTAAACCCATCACCCCTTTTTAGTGGCTGACAACATTTTGTGTCACTGTGTCACTCAAAAGACAAGCAACTTTCAAGCAGCAGCAACAGCACACAGTCCATCTTTTCCATTCTTTGTTGCTTTCAACAAAACAACAATGACAACAACAACAACATTAATAAGATGTACAACTTTTTAAGGAAGTCACCCAGTATCAAGCCAGCGAAACGACCCCAAACTATGCAAGCAGCCAGCCATCATCACACAACTGGGTAATGCCATCCGTTATGATGATGGGCAGATGTTAAAAAAAAAAAACTTATGATCGCCTTTTAGGCGTTTTGTCTGCCTCACTAGACTATGCAAACATCATCACAATAATAATAAATGAAAGAAATGGAAATATGGCCGTAGAAAGATGGTGTAAAAGTTAGGAGGACAAAAATAGCGGGGAGTGTAACTAGGCAAACTTTGTAGCTGTTAAAATGTAAGAAAAGGCAAGGAAATGTAATAAAAAAATAAATATTATGGAGTACAATTTTTAGGAGGGTTAAGCTATAAGGTCTTGAAACCATGCAAATGATAGACCAGCTATCGTGTACAGGCTCTTTTGGGATATGGTAAAACAAACCAGTCAGCTATGCTGATCACCAGTGCACTCTGTTTCACATTTGCTACACTCAAATACCTCCTCTTCTCAGCCCTGAATATTGTTGCAGAGCGTTGAGCTGGCTCAATGCAGTTAAGCCTGCCATTCTGGCAAGACAGGGGCTCATCCATCACGATTATATGTTTCCTTAAATTTTTTTCCGTAAGAGATTACGATTCCAAGTATGGTCTTCTTCTCTTCTTGAAGTAAACAAATATGGCCCAAAAATGCTGATCAAAGGCGGCTGTAGTATAAATATTAGGAGTTCTAAACGTTTTTGTATAGGCTGTCGAACGTCTGCAATGTCTTCCAATAGAAGGTTATCGGCTAGGGGGATTTTCCTTGAAAATATCTTCATTTACTCTGACAGCCAGATAGCCTCATATCGACGTCTATCGATCTTCGAATTCGAATTCAAAGGCATTCAGGATGTTCAGATTTCGTTGGAAATTATGTTGCTAAAGGACCAGCCGCGACAGTTACATAATCTCTGTCATATTACAGCGTTTAGATGTACCCACTGCCTCAGCTAAATTGATGATGCAGCATCATGGTAAGACTACCATAGATTGCATCATTATACGTGAGTACCAATTCGTAGCCATGCATTTAAACATGACTTGCCTTTTGGTTTTGGGGTGGGGAAACTATCTAAACTCCTTTGTTGAAGTAGTTAAGAGTGTAACGCCACACCGAGCTTGTGCTCTACCCGCAATTTGGTTATAAACCACAGCCACCACGTTGCTCCCACAAGGAGGCCTCACCATGGTGGGAGGAGAGAGACGTATTTCAGGGGCTGCCTACACCCGTGGTACCAGAATTAAGCCTCCGTTCAGGTTTCACAGTCCAGTCTGCTAGCAGTTGAACCCCAAACAGTTCGGGAATGGTGATCCAAGTTTGTTAGGACAATAGGTTCAGTCAAAAGATTACAGGAACATAGTTTCAAGATTGGGGGCAGTGTAATGCATCATATTGTTGCAGTACTACATCAGCCCCATGCGACAATGGTAATAATAATGCATACATACATACATAATTGGTCATTACAGCTCTTCAGTCAGGATTACGACCTAGTTTCTATGTGTTAATTTTATACATGATAGGTGGGACCTACAGTTTAAAGTCGACTCCGAACGACAGATTTTTGAGAAACTTTTCATGGCAATTTTATTTACTCTCAGAGTTTTCGTCAGAAATCTGCTGGAGAGAAAGTCGCCGAAAAAATTTTTTTATATTTTGTTTTGATGTCTGGCCTGGAACTCGAACCCACACTACCTACTAGACTACGGCGACTTATAATAATTCTGTTATGAAACTGGTGTTTTGCTATTACATCGTTTAGCATTAAAATTATAAACAAAAGTTACAAAAGCAAAAACAACGAACTTGTTTACAAATTATTGCACTGTGTAATATAACAACAAACACCAGCATAAAAAATGGTAAACAAGTAAACAAAAATACAACAACAAACACTACGAGAAAAAAATTTAAATAAAATACACCAACAACAGAGAATGAATCAACGATATTTCCATTTATAGAGATCTCGAGAAGGCGAAGCCATGAACATTCGCCTTCAACAACATTCATCAGACTGTTTACACTGCCATATAAAAGGCAAGGTAAAGCAGGCAATGGAGCCAGTAAAAGTTCAGTCAGTCTTGTGTGAAAACGCGGTATGTTTGAAGATCTCCGTTACAAAGTACTAAAAATTGTTATTGTTTATAAGGGTGATTTTTTAGTTGTTATCTCTTTGACAGCACTGGTTTAAACAGCTTACGCACATTTCGTGTTTTGTTTCACTGTCAAACATCTTCAGTTTGGTCTATAATTTAATCATGAATCGTCTTACAAACGAACAACGCTTGCAAATCATTGAATTTTATTACCAAAATGCGTGCGTCTGTTAAGAAAGTTCATCGCGCGCTTCTTCCATTTTATGGTCAGTTTAATCGACCCACCGAAGCGGCTATTCGGGCTATTGTGACGAAATTTCGCACCAAATTTACATTGTTGGACATTAAACCACCAACACGCTTACGTAGAGTGCGAACTGAAGAAAATATCGCAGCTGTTTCGGCCGGCCAGTGTTAATGGTGACCATCAATTAACGATTCGTCGCCGTTCGCAGCAATTGGTCCTCTGTTACTCAACAACGTGGAAAACTTTGCGGAAGGATTTAGGTGTGAAGCCTTTCAAAATACAGCTGGTGCAAGAATTGAAGCGACCTACCGCAACGCAGAAAAAGTCACAGTTTGGTGCGGTTTATGGGGTGGTGGCATCATTGGACCGTACTTCTTCAAAGATGCTGCGAATCGTAACGTAACTGTGAATGGTGAGCGCTACCGTGAGATGATATCCAACTTTTTTTGCCCAAAATGCAAGAGCTTGACTTGCATGACATGTGGTTTCAACAGGACGGTGCCACATGCTACATAGCACAAGTAACAATGGACTTATTGAGAGGCGAGTTCGGTGAACATTTTATTTCAAGTTCGGGATCGTGCGATTTAACGTCTTTAGACTATTTTTTGTGGGGCTATGTTAAAGCTCATGTCTATACAGACAAGCCCGCTTCAATTGACGCATTGGAAGACAACACTGAAGCATTTGTTCGTGAGATACCGGCCGAAATGTTGGAAAGAGTATGCCAAAATTGGACTAAGCGGATGGACCATTTGAGACGCAGTCGCGGTCAACATTTGCATGAAATAATCTTCAAACATTAAATTATATGGACCGTTCTAGCGATTCAAATAAAGTATTCATGCATTTTTCTGAATTTTTTGTTATTTTTTTTTTGAAAAATTTTCCTATAGCTCTTAAAAAAATCACCCATTACAAAAGGTGTAAACAGAGGAATAACAAACCAAGTAATTGTTGTTGTTTACATCAAGAATTGTGAATTTTAATTAAAACTAAACAAAGATATATTTTTATTTTATTTGCAATCTACGAGCACATATTTTAAACGTTTTTAAAAGGTAAAATCGTAACAATACGAAGCTAAAGTGACTTATTGCTCTTGAAGAAATTTATTGAGACGTTCTTTAAAGCCAAAACTTGTTTTAGAAAAACGCTGAAGGACCTTTGGTTATCTCTTATCAGAGTTTCATTCTTTTAACACTTAACTTACAACCCTCGTTATATGCTTATGAGCGAAAAGTCTTGTGTAACTCCTTACAAAAGTCAAATAAAAGGTTTCCTTAAAGTTTTTATTTTTTTTTTGTATTTTTCTTGATTGAATTTTATTTTCTTTGTTGCTACTATTGTTGTTGTTGTTGTTATAAATATGGCCCACAAAAATATCACAAAACAAGTCAAAAGTTCAACAAACTTTAAGAATTTCTAATAAGTTCAGAGATACATATACAAACAAACAAACAAATACAGAAAGGAAAGGAGCAGCATAATATGGAATAATTTTTCTATGCTTAACAGCCCGTTGCTCATTCAACTCATTTTTCAAACAAACTGGGGCTATAGAAGGAAGCAGTCTTAGGCAGTAGGAAATAAAATTTTTTGTTTTTTTATTAAATTTAATATTTTTTTTATTTGATTATGTTTTTCCGTTTTCCACACGCTCTCTCGCTCTCTTTCCTCCTCGCTTGCTGTTGTGTGAGTGTGTTGGTATACATTTAAGGTCAATCAATTGATTTTTATGATGAGTTTGCTGATGTTTGTGATGCTGATGGTGATTCTGCTGCCGATGCTGTTGCTGAAGATGATTGTTATGATGATAATAAATGTTATCACAGTGTAATCATCATCATCGTTAGCCTTAAACGTTATAATCTATATCATCATCATCATCATGAATTACCGTTTTTTTTCTCTCAATTTTTTTTTCATTACTTCCTTGGGCTTGGGGTAATTTATTTAAATTTTAAATTTCCTGCTGAATAGACAACCTTTAGCTTCTCTTTCATTCTCTTTTCCTTCTTAATGTGTGCCCAAAACTTAAGGCATGAAGAAGAGAAGAAAAAAAAACGATTTTCTAAATTAAAACGTCTAAGAATTCTTAATATTTGATTAAATTTATCTTTTTTGCCGATGAAGGCTAAAAAAAGTATTTTGAAGGTAAGGCCAGGCAGGCAAGAAAAACTTTTGAAAAATTTCTTTCTTGTTTTTCTTCTTCTTTATTTTCTTGTAAATATTTATAGGAAAGTGGATTATATTGAATGTTATTACGGTAAATGATAAAAGCGCATTAACTTTGATTTCAATTTTTTACCTTTTTTTCCTTCGTGCTTTTTCCTATAAAAGAGATTATAAAGGTAGGCTGGCTAGGCACACATACATACAGTTAGGATAGGTTAAGTAAAATAACCTTCGTATCAAATTTTAAGTTAAAAAAAGAAAAATAAATAAAAAGTGAGGAAAACCATCTTAATATGGTAAATGATTTTAGATACAGAAAGAAGGTTAAATGATTTTTTTGATCTGAAGACAAATTTAAAGTCCAACTAGAGGTGAAGTGATACGAAGATATCATCACTTGCAGAATTAAAAGCACACACTTTATGGTGCTTAACTATTTTAGTTTCTTAAAGGTGGTGATAAAATTAAATGAAAATTTTAATGATCACCACATACTTTCTTATCGCCTTTCCCTACGTGTCTATTAGAAAAGCTGCTCTACCTTATTAAATAAAACTTAAAGACCTTATGATGCTAGGTTGGCATGCTATGGCCATTATTTTTAAGGCTTAAGAACTTACAACCATTAGTGAGAGATTCAAGTCGCGGTAGGCTAGTAGTCCATAAAGCTGTCTAAGCCAGCAGCTTACCAAGTTCAACTTGATTAACGTAATAATAACCTGCTTTCTTCAGGAGAAGCATAGACAAACAACTTAGCATTCTTCAAGTTCCCTGTTTTTTATTGTCTTCGGTATTATTAAAAAGGAAGGCATTTCCAACAAAAAGAAATTTGAAAGTAAATATTTCTACTACAGCTTCCCCTCAGCAGATTTCTGGCAAAAACCCACAGATTAAAACAAAATTTATTTGGAAAGTGTCTCAAAAAATCAGGCGTTTCGGAGCAGACTATAAACTGTAGGTCTCGTCAAATTAACACACACAACATCAGTGGTGTGAGAAGCTAGGTCGTAGCCCTGACTGAAGGGCTATAATGACCTAACGGGTGATTTTTTTAGCTGTTATCTTTTTGGCAACACTGGTTTAAAGAGCTCACGCACGTTTCGTGTTTTGTTTCACTGTCAAACATCTTCAGTTTGGTCTATAATTTAACCATGAATCGTCTTACAAACGAATAACGCTTGCAAATCATTGAATTTTATTATCAAAATGCGTGCTCTGTTAAGAAAGTTTATCGCGCGCTTCTTCCATTTTATGGTCAGTTTAATCAAACCACTGAAGCGGCTATTCGGGCTATTGTGACTAAATTTCACACCAAATTTACATTGTTTGGACATTAAACCACCAACACGCTTACCTAGAGTGCGAACTGAAGAAAATATCGCAGCTGTATCGGCAATCAATTATCGATTCGTCGCCGTTCGTAGCAATTGGGCCTCTGTTACTCAACAACGTGGAAAATTTTGCGGAAGGATTTAGGTGTGAAGCCTTTCAAAATACAGCTGTTGCAAGAATTGAAGCCGACCGACCTACCGCAACGCGGAATTTTTGGTGAATGTGCTCTTGGAAAGTTGGCCGAAGATCCACTTCTTTATCGAAAAATTGTTTTCAGTGGCGAAGCTCATTTTTGGCTCAATGGATACGTCAATAAGTAGAATTGTCGATTTTGGAGTGAAGATCAGCCAGAAGCATTGCAAAAGCTACCAATGCATCCAGAAAAAGTCACAGTTTGGTGCGGTTTATGGGCTGGTGGCATCCTTGGACCGTACTTCTTCGAAGGTGCTGCGAATCGTAACGTAACTGTGAATTGTGAGCGCTACCGTGAGATGATACCCAACTTTTTTTGCCCAAAATGCAAGAGCTTGACTTGCATGACATGTGGTGTCAACAAGACGGTGCCACATGCCACACAGCACGCGTAACAATGGACTTATTGAGAGACGAGTTCGGTGAACATTTTATTTCACGTTCGGGACCGGTCAATTGGCCGTCTAGTTAGTGCGATTTAACGCATTGAGACTATTTTTTGTGGGGCTATGTTAAAGCTCATGTCTATACAGGCAAGCACGCTTCAATTGGCACATTGGAAGACAACATTGAAGCATTTATTCGTGAGATACCGGCCGAAATGTTGGAAAGAGTACGCCAAAATCGGACTAAGCGGATGGACCATTTGAGGCGCAGTCGCGGTCAACATTTGCATGAAATAATCTTCAAACATTAAATTATATGGACCGTACGTACTATCGATTCAAGTAAAGATTTCATGCATTTTTCTGAATTTTATGTGTTTTTTTTTGAAAATTTTTCCTATAGCTCTTAAAAAATCACCCATTACTTTGAATATGAGTACAGGTTCCAAGATATTAAAATAAGTATGAATGCGTATAGTTATCAGAAATTATGAATATGATTCGATTCTACTCATCTTTTTGAATACTCATTGCTGATCTCTATAAGCTACCACCCCCATGAACTCATAATTCCTAAGTGTCTTTTCAAAATGAACGACAAATTGATTTTAAATTTTTAAAAGGGACTGACGGATATGATTTGTCACTGAATAGATTAATTAAGAAAATAATACCGAAAAACCGTTTTAAAACAGATCAGTTGTTAGCATTAATTCACCATTCAGACTCTTTTAAAAAAGTATATTCAACCATAATGAGATCAAACAATCAAAAAGTATTGTTTTAAACAAATTTCTTACACCCCATTAAAGTGTGCTTCTATATTTAGATTGAAAAGACAAATCTAACAACATTATCTATTTTCTATTCACACACACACACACACACATACTCATAATAGTATCATATACTCGTATATGTATATACCAACCAAAAATACATTTACACACTGGCTGTCATATACTTTAACACCCACTTGACTAAAAAGTTTAAAGTGTTATTTTTTGTTTGACGGAAATTGTTTTCGAATTGACAAACCCTTTTCGATTCAAATACCAACCAAATGACAGGACCAAAAACAAATAAAACAAACAATAACAATAATAACAACAATAACAACAACGATGAGAAAGTAATACAATAGAGTGAAAACAAGAATAAGATTGACAAGTAAACAGTGAAAAAAGGAAAAACAAAACAAAAGTTTTCCATTTTAAGCACATTGTTTATCTACAAATAGTAGGAAGCAAAACAATAACAACAAGAGAAAAAAGAAAGCAGAAAACTACCCCAACTCACGCAAATATTCCCTCCCTCACCTCCTTGCTTAACTTTGATCAGAAACATAACGAGGGACAAAACACAAAATAACAATGAATGCGAGGGAATATTCACTCGTATGTATGCAGGGATAAATGAAACCAAATAAATAAAATTATAAAAAAACACACACACACACACGCATATATCATTTGGAAAATTTGTGTCAGCATTTAGTGGCATGGGTTTTGTGACGACGTTGAACAAACAAACAAACGAAGACGAAGACGAAGCTGAAGTAAAAGCCTTCGTGGTATTATGTTGTCAATATTTCAAAAATTTCTTGTCGAAAATTCTTTGTGTAATGGAAACAAAAAAATTTTTGTTGTTATTTTAAGTTGGCAGCATTCTTTAATTCCCTTCCCTTCGCTTTATTATTATGATTATTGGGAAGTTATTTTTGGTTTTATTTTAAGACATTTATAAGCGTTTAAAAAACATGTTGGCATGTGGGATGCTTATAATTGGGAAAGGAATCAGGGGAATCTAACGGATCCAATATGACGGACCGACAATATTATCTGAAACGTAATGCCAGAAAAAAAGGATTTTTACCTCTGGACACAAGCTCTGAAAGCCAAAGCGCCCAGAATCATTATAACAGCAACGGATTCAAAACATTGGGTTATTTTGCCAAGTAGGGAGCATTATCATAACAGTGGCTCCAAAAAGGACGTTAAGTACTCCAATAACAGGATCAGACTAGCTTACGTCCAGCTATATATGGTGGGAAACTCTCTAAAAATTTCGCAGTTCACTAAAATGAATATGTTAAGCGACTGTGTAAAGTCAGTTAGTATATATCGACGCCTCCGTTCTATAACATTCTAAGTCGAAAAAGTGTGTTTTGAGTTATAAGCTCTCAAAGTTTTCACGCGATATACGACTATATGGGTATTCTAAGTAGATTTTTCCCCTATAACTTCGGAACGGATCGGCGCATCTTAACCAAATTTTGACAGTATTTAAGATAGAGAACGTAGAACATTAAGTGTACTTAGTGTACTTAGAACATTATAGAATGGAGGCGTCGATATGTTTGCAAATAAAAGACAGCTAATTTTATCCACAAGACAATGTCTTTAATTTTCAAACAATGTTGAAGCATTCAGCAGAGCCTGTGACCGAACACTAACAACAATAGTTTACTGCGTTATATTGAACACTTTACCAAATATTTCACCTAAGGACTCAAGCGATTTTCGGTGGAAGTTAAATGAAATCGTGGCTAACAGGCTCTGAAAGCGATAGCATCGAACTGCTGTAAGTCGAAAGTTTTTGGATTGGATTTGTTCTATTTGCCGTTTCTATTGGGTTCAGAGTAATAGTCGTCCGCACAGGAAGGCTACTGACCTTGGTTTCTATTCGGTTAATGAGCTGTTTGTTGTTCCTAAGGGTCCAATCACCTATGTCTGAATGAGTAAATGAGCTCGGAAGAATTAGCAAAAGCGTTAAGAGATTAGACCGGACTGTTATGCTGCTAGTAGTCGCCTTAGTCCAGTAGGTACTGTGTTGGCTTATTAGACATAATACCACAGACCAGACATCTCCAACAGAACTAAATATGAAAAATATTTTTGTCGACTTCCTCTCAGCAGATTTCTGGCAAAAACTGTGAGAGTAAAATAAAATTGCCATGAAAAAGTTTCTCGAAAATCTACCATTCGGAATCGATGTTAAACTGTAGTTGTCGCCACTCATATATAAAATTAACACATTAAGTGGTGTAAGAAGCTACATCGTAATACTATGTTCAGATATGCACTTTTATTGACTCAATATTCGGTTTATTGAGTACAATATTTTAAGTGTTCAGACATAATAAGATTCGCAGTTCAGCTTCTTATTCAATATTAATTGGAATGCTGGTAAACAAAACAACTGGGTTTCTTTTGTTGTTTTTTTTTTTTTTTTTTTGTTTGTCGTTGTTGACAATTGAGTTGTCAAATATCAACAGAAAGTGTTCGGATAATTGAAATATGCACACTGAACATACCTACGACAGTGCTGCATTTTAAGTTTTACTCAATATTATAACAATTTTCGTATTTATTGCGCAATAATTAATTGAAACTTTATATGAAATATTGAGCTCAATAATGGCGTTTATTGAGATTTACGCAATAAAGGCGCATATCTGAACACCGTATAATCCTGACGGTAGGGTTGTAATGACCGATTGTGTATGTACGTATCAAACATAATCATTGGCTATGATCGAAACCAAACGATGTACTATTCGATGATTTATTCTTACAGTTATTGACAGCAAAGTGGCCGTACATATCACTGAAAATGTTTGGGTAATTTCAAGCATTACCTAAGAAAGGAAAAATGGCAGCATATCACATACATACATAATTGGTCATTACAACCCTTCAGTCAGGATTACGACCTAGTTTCTCACACCACATATGTTGTGTGTCTTAATTTTATACATGAGTGGCGGGACTTACAGTTTAAAGTCGGCTCTGAACGACAGATTTTTGAGAAACTTTTCATGGCAATTTTATTTACTCTCAGAGTTTTTACCAGAAATCTACTGAGAGGAAGTCGCCGAAGAAATGCTTTTTGTATTTTATTTTGATGTCTGGCCTGGGGCTCGAACCCTGGCTTTTCGTCTAATAAGCCAACACACTACCTACTAGACCACGGCGACTATCATATCAGGATATCAATCGACTGAATATTTTGGTACGGTTGTTAAGCCACTTGTTGGTTTAGCAAAAGGAAAAAGCTGTTACTGGAGAACGTTACACATAATTCGTAACTTAATTAAAACATCCTCTTCTGCTAAAACGACAAGAATTCAGCCCTTAAAATATTATTAAGAAAATGAAAAATCTGGAAACTGGTGTTTTACTTTTACATCGCTTAATATTAAAATTATAAACAAAAAATACAATAACAAACACTACAAGAATAAGTGTAAATAAAATACAAAAACAACAATAATGAAACAGCGATATTTACATTTCTAGAAATTTCGAGAAGGCGAAGCCACGAACATTCGCCTTCAAGAACATTCATCAGACTGTTTACTCTGCCAAATAAAAGGCGAGGTAAAGAAGGCGAGTGAGTTAGTGAACTTCTGTCAGTTTTGTGTGAAGACGCGGTGCGTTTGAAGAGAGTAAGATCTCCGTTACAAAGATCTGTCAAGGAATTGCCTAGTAAATGTTATTGTTTATGCAAAGGATGTAAACAGAGGAATAACAAGGAAAAGCAATTGTTGTTGTTTACATCAAGTTGTGAACAGGGGCACACAGAAATGTTCGAATAATAAAGAATTTTAATTAAAACTAAACACAATTTTTATTTTATTTGCAATCTACGAGCTCATATTTTAAACCTTTTTAAAAGGTAAAAACATTACAATCTGTACTCCCTTTAAGGGAAAACCCTGTAAGGTAATATTTTATATGTATTAAAAGCTGTATGTATATATGTGTTTATATGTTTATTATGAACATTATATATTCAAATGTGTTCTCATCATACTTAAAACGCAAATGATAAATCCTTTTAATAGGAGGAGGCTCTTTTACTTTCTTTACATGAGAACATCTTAAAATTGTTTTTGATAACAGAAAGAGAGTGTGCTTTGAGGGGTGAAGTAAGCCTATAAACACACACACAGACGTGTAAGCATACATATGTATGATAGATGGGTATGTAAATATAAATAAGGAATGTGTCACTGTGATAAGTATTAAGCTTGTATTAAAGATTGTATATGTAAATGAATGAAAGAAAGAAGGTGTGTGTGTATATTTATGCTTTCGTACATGAATGTATGTATGTGTTTTTTTGTTATTATAAATGATAATAAAAAACTCTTTCTCCTTCTCTCCCTCTCTCTCTCTCTCCTTCTCTCTCTCTCTGTCTTCTTATGTATTTCTTTAGTTTATGAGATGCTTTAAGATTTCAGTCTTGAAGTGCTTTTTTTGTGGTGTATAAATGAAATATGAGAGTGTATTGTATATTAAAAGCCTTTGTCTGAGTGTGTGTGTGTGAGTAGCTATTATAAGTATTTCTTATTTAATAAAGTTCTTGTGCGTATTCTAAGTGAGTATGCCTGTGTATTTGTTACATCTTTTGTCACTTCTGTTGTTCTTGTTGTTATTGCCTTTGTAAAATACAAGATTCTTGTAATTTTTTACGCCTTATTATGCAAATGCCACTTAAATAGGCTTGTAATTTAACAAATATTACAATACCAGTTACATACTAGTCGTCTGTTGTTATTCGATTTGTTATCTTTCTTATGTATTTACAGGCAGGACTTTAAGATTTTTAAATATGCAAGAAAAATGGGTTAATGTTTCAACATTATTACTCTATGGACTTCGTAGCCGACTTCTTAAATTAGAGCCCAAGATTCAATCACTAGCTTAGACATCTCGAACTTAACGAAAAAATATTTCTTTTGGCGCCTTCCTCTCAGCAGTCTTCTAACAAAAACTCTGAGAGAAAATAAAGTTGCCCTGAAAAGTTTCTCAAAAAATCCGTTATTCCGCCACTCAGGAGTAAAATTAGCACACGCAATATGGGTGGTGTAGAATAATAGGTTGTAATCCTGACTGAAGGGTTGTTCAACCCACAAATAATCGTAAAGAAGTCATTATCTACGGAAAAAAAGATATTATTTGATGAGCCTCGAGACATTGGGCCGATTTTTTTCAAGAATCCAAAGTTAATGTCGTAAGAAGTTCATAGAATAAGCGATTTCTCATTTTGGTGACCTATATTGGCCACCAGGAGACTTTTTTTCAGCGTGACGTCATATACAGAGTGCCGGATATGTATTGCAACCAACTTCAGGTTGTTATCATTTGTAAACCGCTCGTCTGACAGCTGACAGATTTATTCCAGTGACAGTTCATTTTATTCATTTAGAAGCTTACAAATGCATTTTGATCTATTGCATTCAGAAAAAAAGTTATTCGTGATGGAATTCAAGCGTGATAGTGTGATTGCTTTATATTTGGCTGGAAAACCACAGGTGGCTATCGTGAGCTGAACATATCGCGAGAACGGATGCAACACATATTGAAAAATGAGCTTGGACTGAAGCCATTGAAGTTCCAAAAAGTGCAAGAGCTCACCGATAGACACAAAAAAGTTAGACTGGAAAGAGCCAAGGAGTTACTTCGCTTGCACGAAAGTGGCCAGTTACCGAATTTGGTTTTCTCCGATGAGAAGCAGTTTGTGAACAAACAAAATGATCGGGTTTACTTGCCAAAGAGGTCAGCTGAAAATTTACACCTGCGACTGGCCACCAGAACTCAAGCGCCGCCGATGGTAATTGTGTGGGCCTCCGTAACGGCCGATGGTCGCTCTCCGCTCGTATTCATCGACCGTGGGGTCAAAATAAATGCCAAATATTATCGGGAAAATGTCTTAAAGACAGTATTGAAGCCCTGGGCAGACAAACATTTCGGCCGCAGACCATGGACATTCCAACAGGATTCAGCACCACCGCACTCAACACGCGTTAACCAAAAATGGCTTCTAAAGGAAGTTCCTCGCTTCATGGAGGTTCCTACGCACAATGGCCACCAAAATCTCCGGATCTCAATCCGTTGGACTTTTGCGCCTGGGGCATTTTGGAGAGTAAGGTTCTCACTAAAAAATACCAAAGTGTTGATCATCTCAAGACGGCGCTTCGCCGGAAATGGGCCAAAATACCGCAGAGCTAGTTTCGTGCAGCCTGTGATGGCTTTGTCGGCCGTTTGAAGGCCATAATTCGTACCAAAGGTGGCCAATTCGAACAAATCTCAACTGATTCTAAAATTTGATGTTATTTCCAATATTTTTTGCTTTTGAACAATAAAATTAAAAAGAAAATTAAAAAAATATAGTGCTTTACTTTGTTGCATTATATATCAGCCTGTATCCTATACAGATGGGAATAATCGAAACCCAGATATGCATACAGTGAACTGATGCGCTTGTAATTGTTGGTGTATGTCAACTATAGACTCACTCACTCACTTTTGTAAAATTTCCAGACCAATGATACCTATGCTAACCCATCACATTAATAGCCTTTTTTGAAGTCAATTAAATTTCTGACAAGTCTGTCTTCAAAATTTTGTTCAAACAGTTACGAATTTGTTTGAATGGCAAATATTACCCCCCACAAAAAGAAAATGAATATTATTTGCAGGCCATTATACTTCCTTCAAAGAAAAAAACAAAAAAAAAAGGAAAAAGACGAAACGAAAAACATCAAAATGTTTCCTTTAACTTTATGAAACGTGATAAATTCTCTTGTGTTACTGACCCATAATAAATAACCACAACAATAATTTACTTGTTATTCTTATATACTGTGATTCATGTTCACTTTTTTCTTTCTTTTTCTTTCGCTTCCCTTTTTACAGGGGCATGTGTAAGAAGTGTAAGACAGGGCGATAAGAGTCTATTTATCAAAATATTATTAACAATTCTTCTTCTTCTTCATACGTACGGTAAACATAATTGTAAAAGCCTTGTAAACAGACAGAGAACGAGAGAGAGAGACATAGAGGGTGGGAGAGAGCGAGCTGGAATGAGAGGTAAAATAGACTTTTACAGAACAAAGTTTTTCACAAAAAAAGATAAATTACAAATACCTAAACATTTGACCTGTACACAGAGCATATACATATACTTGTACTCTCGCGCTCCCTCTCTCTCTCTCTCTAGCTTCAAACACCCACTTTTAAGGCATTATGATGGCCTAAAATACTACTCAACATTGTGGTAAATTGTGTTTGAACTGATGAATGTAACATTTCAAAAATTTGGCGGCAGAACCAACTATATTTGGTTATATTTACACACGAGGTGGGAAACCATTTTTCGAAGTAAACGAAGGGCCTATGTAGTCTTAAGGGATTATTTATTCTATTTTCCTGCAGTCTTCTGAGCCTTGCTAGTGTGTTGACTGCTTAGACGCGACCGTGTACTTCAATCCCCAGCTCCAATAGGTCTTACATAACGAAATGAAAAAATATTTCTCTCAACGACATCTGCTCAGCAGGCTTCTGGCAAAAGTATTGCGAGTAAAATAAAGTTGCCAAGAAAAGTTTCTGAAGAATCTGACATTCGAAGACGACATTAAACTGTAACTTCCACCACTCATGGATAAAATTAACACACACCACATGAATGATGTTGAGGACAGTGAGTCCTGGTCATGAGTAAGTCCTGGTTCTGAGTACATCCTGGTCCTCAGTAACTCCTGGTCCTGTTTAAGCACTGGTCCTGAGTAAGTCCTGGTCCTCAGTAAGTCCTGGTCCTGTCTAAGCCCTGGTCCTGAGTAAGTCCTGGTCCTGAGTAAATCCTGGTCCTAAGTAAGTCATGTTCCTGACTAAAGGCTTGTAGTGTACAATTAAGTAAGTAAGTAAGGAGAGATATTAGAGCCCAAATTAATATTTAATTTACTCGAAGACCTTGAATTCTACACCACAATGGTGTAGCAATGGTTGTTAAAATGTTTTTATGTATGTTCATTAGGTTGGTATTCCATTAGTATCGCTTAAAGGTCAATAGCATTAAGCAGATGGTCCAGCAAAGCTCTTAACATATGATAAGGCCTCATTATAATCATTGGAGATATGGTTCACAAATTGCTTGTTACACATTTTATTTAATGAATAAAAGTGAATCTTTTTAATGAGTTAAGCAGAAGGTCTAGTTGCAGTGATGGTTGTAATATGATGGTACTGCATAAGCTGTTTGAAATCTTTCTGGGTCAATCAATCATGAGCTCATTACAAGCAGACATACATACATACTTAGCCATAGCAACCCTTTAGTCAGGATTACGACCTAACTTCTCACACCTCTTATGGTGTGTGTGCTGTTTAAGTGGCGGGACCTACAGCTTAAAGTTAACGACGATGTGTTTTACATGGGTACCTGTTGACTCCGCTATACCTCCTCTTTCTCCTAACAAATACTTCACGGGCAAAATCGCCCAACTTCCCTAAAGTCCGGCTGTACACTAAAGCCCTACTATAATCCCAACCCGCCCCAGTATGGGCTATTCCTATACTATCTAAGCACCTAATGTCATCATAGTATGAACACATTGTAATAATGTGTTCGACAGTCTCAGGTCCCCTCCCACACCCGCATTCCGGAGAGTCGGACAGACTTCTTTTATGCAAAAATGCATTAAGTGAGCTATGTGCCGTAAATAAAAAAAACCCAGACTTAAGCCGAACCCAAAGTCCGGACGTCGACGTACGAAGTCCGCGTCATGTATGAATTCATACGTTACCCTACACCTTAAAGTTAAATCTGAACGACAGGTTTTTGTGTAACTTTTTATGGAAATTTTATTTACTCTCAGAGTTTTTGTCAGAAGTCTGCTGAGATGAGGTCACCGAAGAAATATCGTGTTCGCGCTACGTTTTGTTGAAGATATCTGGCCTGGGGTTTGAACTGGGGCCTTACGTCTAATAAGCCAACACACTATCAACTAGACTACGAGCTCATTAGATCTTCGAAAAGAGTTGACTGTTATTAACGGTGTACACAACGTGTGGTGGGAACTATTTTTAGTACAGTGGCCTATTTCAGTTGATGGTATTGGCTTTTTTCTTGGGTTGTTTTAGTTACATTGTCCTGGAATAAGTAACCAACAGCCCGCCAAGCATATAAAGGGACAGATTAGTGCAGCCATATAATAAGAAGACAGCTTAAAATTGATATGACAGTAGTTCAACTATTTGCACTCAAGTAAGCTTAGGTAAGTTCGAGTTTGTGCTATTCTTCTTACAAGCTTTAACCAACTTTTGGGCTTAGGGTTGACCTGATCACAACATTGACGAATAGACGGAATATATATGACAGCGGAAATAAAAACTTTGCACCAGTTTACGTTTACGTTTACGTTTACGTTTACGTTTACGTTTACGTTTACGTTTACGTTTACGTTTACGTTTACGTTTACGTTTACGTTTACGTTTACGTTTACGTTTACGTTTACGTTTACGTTTACGTTTACGTTTACGTTTACGTTTACGTTTACGTTTACGTTTACGTTTACGTTTACGTTTACGTTTACGTTTACGTTTACGTTTACGTTTACGTTTACGTTTACGTTTACGTTTACGTTTACGTTTACGTTTACGTTTACGTTTACGTTTACGTTTACGTTTACGTTTACGTTTACGTTTACGTTTACGTTTACGTTTACGTTTATGTTTACGTTTACGTTTACGTTTACGAAATCGTCGTAGTCAAGTATGTAGAATGTTGGTTTATTAGACATGACGCCACGGTTCGAACCTCTCAGACCTCAGAGAACTCCACCAAAACGAAATATAAAGGAAATATTTCTTCAACGATTTCCTCTTGATTTTTTGAAAAAAAACCCTGAGGGTAAATAAAAATTGCCATGGAAAGTTTCCTTGAAAAATGTGTTTTTCAAAGTCGACTTTAAACTGTAGGTTCAGTCACTCATGTAAAAAAATTAACACACACAACATAAGTGGTGTTAGAAGTTAGGTCGTAATCCTGTTTGGAGGGTTGCAAAGATCAATTGTGTATGTATGCGTTTTATTTGCGTATCCAGCACTGTTTCTAAAGGGTCCGCCAAATAACTTTTTTTTTTGAAAATGCTTTAAAAAAAAATACTGAATATTTCCTCAAAATTCTTTTGTTATTTGAAAGTACAATCCTTCCGGTTAATAATGGAAAATAATTTCATTCAAATGGCTGCCTCGGCTGACCAAGCAGTAGCCTACACCAGAAGATGCCGACTTTGGCAAAAAAAAATCATCTTTTCAGATGAATCTCATTTTGATCTTGGCGGGTATGTAAACAAGCAAAATTGTCGCATTTGGGGCACAGAAAACCCGCACGCATACATTGAAAAGCCGACGCACCCAAAACGAGTCACTGTTTGGTGCAGATTTTGGTCCAGAGGCATAATTGGGCCATTTTTTCTTCGAAAATGAGCAAGGAGTGGCCGTTACAGTCAATGGCGATCGTTATCGGGCCATGTTGAATGAATTTTTGTTCACAAAAATTGAAGAGGAGGATATTGGCAACATTTGGTTTCAACAGGACGGCGCTACGTGCCACACAGCCGCAGCTACACTCGATGTTTTGTGCCCTATTTTTGAAGATCGCATTATCAGCCGCAGAGCTGATGTCGTTTGGCCACTTTGGAGCTGCGATTTAACACCGTTGGACTATTATTTGTGGGGTGCCGTCAAAGATAAGTGTTACGCCGACAAGCCAGAGACAATTGACGCTTTAAAGGACAATATTCGTGAAGCCATTGGTGAAATACAGCTGCACACAATCGATAATGTGCTTAAAAATTGGACCAATCGTGTAGGCTACTGCATGGCCAGATCAAATTACTATTGTAAGTTGTAAAGATACTCTGAATTAAGTATATTTTATTTCACATTCAATCCAATATCCTTTTGCTTATTTAGTAATATTGGTATGCAATATTTAAGCCCAGAGCTCTTGTATAGGTTAAGGGTAAGACATAGTCTATCTTTACCGCCTGTAATTTGATTACTTTTTCCTTTTATTGTTTAGCATGAGACGTTTAACAATATGAATAAGATTAATGATGGTTAAAAGACTTTTTATACAATAAACCAAAACCAAAACAAGAAAAAAAGAGAAGAAGAAAAAAAGGCAACAAAAAAATATTCGTATGTAACAAACAAAATTTTTTAAGCAAAATCATTCATCTTTAGACAATTATTTATTATTATATTTTATATTCACAGACAAACAAAAAAAACACAAGAAAACAGAATAAAAAAATAAAATAAAATACAATAAAGAAAACCACAATCATTTTAAATTTTTTTCTTCCAAGAGAGAGAGAAAATTGTTTTATTATGTGAAAAATACAATTTAAATTGAGTAACAAAACCCACATACTGCCGCCTGGAAGAAAAAATCTTTAAAAATTGTTTCTCTTGTCGAAAAATAAGAGATAAACTGTGATGTTTTTGTGAAATTTTTTTATGTTTCATTTCCTTTATGCCACAATTTATATTTAATAAAAGCAATATGGTTTTATTTTTCTTATTTTATTTATGCCACAAAGAAATGTTTGTATGTGTGGGTGTGGTTGTCTGCTTAAGATGAAGATAAATTTAATTTTATTAGATTTTCATAGACAGCAATAATTCTGAGATGTGTGTGCGCCTAAATACACACACTTAAAACATTGTAATATATGCCCCTATAAATATACAGCAAATAAATTCAAGAAATTGAAATTTGTAAGATAGAGGGAGGTCTACATTAAATATTATTTATATGGAGGGGTATGCTATATAAGCCTTTAAAACCAGATAATATGTCTTCAATAACAAAATTATCAAAAAAAATGATCACACTTTAAACATTTTAATATATGCCCCTATAAATATGCAGCAAATAAATACGAGAGATTGAAATTTGTACGATAGAGAGGCCTACAATAAATATTATTTATATGGAGGGGTATGCAATAGAAGAAGAATGAAGAAGAATGAAAGGAAATATTCGAAACTCAACCGAATGATATGCCTTCAATAGCAAAATTTTGGGGAACAAATGGTGAAGTATTTCTCAATGATGACCTAGCAAAACTGACCAGGGATTAAAACTCTCAAGGAAGACAGAAGCAGTTGGAGAAGTAAGTTGCTTTCAGTAGCATGATTACCAGAGCTATGAAAGCATCTGCTTTACTCAGAGTCACGTTACATGGTCATTAGCGTGTTCCGACCACTCGCTAGATTATAAATGCATACTTTGTGGATAATTTCCACTTGAGATGTATTGGACCTTTGCCATTTGTCATAAATTTTTTTTTTTTTGGGCATTCAGTTTGTCTTCCAAATTTTTTTTTTTTTTGTTGGTGTTTAATGCCAAGTTTAGATGGTGGGTGGCACCTTTGCACTGCTCAAGGATTAGAACGATTTTCGTTACTATTCCAGTCTTGGACGCAGAAATACTACAGAATCTGCACAAACTGCTTTTTAAAACCTCTCTGATTTTAGTAGTGTAAACGGTGAGTGAGTTATGTCGCCGTAGTCTAGTAGGTAGTGTGTTGGCTTTTTAGACGTAAAGCCAGGGTTCGTGCCCCAGGCCAGACATCAAAACAAAATACAAAAAGTATTCCTTCGGCGACTTTCTCTCAGCAGATTTCTGGCAAAAACTCTGAGAGTAAATAAAATTGCCATGAAAAGTTTTTCAAAAATCTGTCGTTCGGAGTCGACTTTAAACTGTAGGTCCCACCAGTCATGTATAAAATTAACACACACAACATAAGTGGTGTGAGAAACTAGGTCGTAATCCTGACTGAAGGGTTGTAATGACCAATTATGTATGTATGTATATATGTAAACGGTGAGTGAGTTAATCCACAGAAGTCCAAACTTATACTGTTCAGCTGAATATTTTAAATCTCGGAAGACAATCCTCTAGGCGTGCAGGGAATTGAGCTCTGTTTCTCCTCCATTTTAAATATATAAGGACTATCGTCGATTATAGACTATTAAGGGGGCATGTTATCCTTGAAACGTAACGAAAATATTATGTGCCTCTACTACAGAACATTAGCAAAAAAAAAAATGGTACTTGAAACCCTTCGACGCGTACTGGCGTACGACTTTAATCAGAATACATTAAGCAATGCTAAGTTGTTTTGCTACCAAACTTCGCCTGAAGCAGCAGGTTACTCTTACGTCATTCAACATAAAAATGATAAACTGTTGGCCTAAACAGTTTCATGGACAAACTGAAATCGTAGACCCCTATACCTTGGTGACGAATGATTATTTGATTTCCACGGTCTATCTACACACACTGTGTAGATACCGGTATCCCACAGAGAAACTGCTTGCAATACAAAATTATATTTTCCCCCAAATTCCCTGGTATAATGTCCAAGATAGATGGGATGTTCTCAGGTCACTGCAGTGTTGTTGAGGCAAAAGTCATGATTTTTCTTATAGCGATTATTGCCTGCGAATATACTGATATACTCGAACAGCCAGCCTCTTGTGCATATGGAACCTGTGTTGTTGATGTACAGGCCAAATCGAGTATGAGATTGGAAAACATTATACGTGGTCTGTAAAGTATTGGCTTTTTAGACGTGAGGCATCGGATCAAATCCCAGGTCTAGACATCTCCAATAAAACGAAAATAAAACAAACATTTCTTCGGCTGCTTTCTCTCAGCAGATTTCTGGCAAAAACTCTGGAAGTAAATAAATTTGCTATGAAAAGTTTCTCAAAAGTCTGTCGTTCGAAGAGGAATTTAAACTGTGGGACCCACCACTTATGGGTAAAATTAACACACAAAATATAGATGGTGTGAGAAGCTTGGTTGTAATCCTGACTAAAGGACTGTAATGGCCAATTATGTACTATGTTATGTATGTATACGTGGTCTGCACAACTTGGCTAAGGATGAGCTATTGCGGATTGAAACACTGGGAACCTCACTTTTGACACATCTGATGTAACACAAGCAAAAATTAAGGATAAACGGCATTGCTCGGTACAAAATTGAGACTGTTTGGCTTCTTTCCTTATAGTGTACAGTGTACACTGTATCCTTTTAAATAAAGGGTCCGCCAAATAACTTTTTTTTTGAAAATGCTTTATAAAAAAAAACTACTGAATATTTTCTCAAATTTCTTTTTTTATTTGAAAGTATGGAAATAATAATGGAAAATAATTTCATTCAAATGGCTGGTCCAGAGGCATAATTGGGACATTTTTCTTCGAAAATGAGCAAGGAGTGGCCGTTACAGTCAATGGCGATCGTTATCGGGCCATGTTGAATTAATTTTTGTCCACAAAAATTGAAGAGGAGGATATTGTCAACATTTGGTTTCAACAGGACGGCGCTACGTGCCACACAGCCGAAGCTGCACTCGATGTTTTGCGCCCTGTTTTTGAAGATCGCATTATCAGCTGCAGAGCTGATGTCGTTTGGCCACCTCGGAGTTGCGATTTGACATCGTTGGACTATTATTTGTGGGGTGCCGTCAAAGATAAGTGTTACGCCGACAATCCAGAGACAATTGACGCTTTAAAGGACAATATTCGTGAAGCCATTGTTGAAATACAGCTGCACACAATCGATAATGTGCTTAAAAATTGGACCGATCGTGTAGGCTACGGCATGGCCAGCCGAGTCCGCCATTTGAATGAAATTATTTTCCATTATTAACCGGAAGGATTGTACGTTCAAATAAAAAAAGAAATTTGAGAAAATATTCAGTAGTTTTTTTTAAAGCATTTTCTAAAAAAAGTTATTTGGCGGACCCTTAAATGGCTTGTTATGGTACAAAAATGCTCATATATTGGCTTTAGGGAATACATACTACACATGTTTTTATGTGTGGTAATGCCACCTAATCTAATCAATTAATTGAAAATGTTCTTTTTAATTTAAAAAATATGAAATTTTTTCTAGGCATAGTGCCATTGCAGTTGACTTTAACCTATGTTTTCTTGCAAACAATTTTTATTACCGAAATTCGTTTACTTCCGTACATACTCTTTTCGCTTCTTTTTTAGTCTCATTTCATATAATTTAAGCAATAAATTTTGTTTTTATTGTTTTGCCCATATTTATAGACAATTTGTAAGAATACATACATACATACATACACTCACATAAGAGCGTGTGTGTTATAAGGAAGAAAAAAAGAACACATAAAATATGTTTCTCTGTAGCATATAAAGAACGTTAAGCATAAAGTGATAAAATTAGTTTGTAAACAAAAACCATGTGAATAATAAAAAACAACAAAAAGCCATAAAAAATGTAATAAAAATTACAATAACAACAACAGCAACAATAAGTAGAGATTGAAAGCAAAAAAAAAAAAGCAAAACAGGTGAACAGTTAAAGGAAAACGAATATAATGACACCTCAAGCACGTTTTTAAGGAAAACCAAAAAATGCCAAATGAATCACAGACAAAACATAACAACAACAATACACAACAGAAAACACTCATAAAATCACACACACACATACACACGCACACAATAAACAAAAACAAATTTTAACAGGGATTTTGTATTAAACTGATTAGTAGTACATGGATAAGTATAACCTGAATACATTACACATACATATACACACGCATATCCATACACTGATACGTTATAAATTATATTAAAAGCAGCAGCACCACCAGCTCCACTAGCAGCTCCAGCAATCATTCGTACAAGGCACACACTCTTGCAATTTACGTACGTGCAGGCAAACACGAAACGCCTCAAGTTATTCGCACCATTATACCGACGATGTCTTGAGGCAAAAGACAACCAAGAAACAAACACGCACATAAATATGAACAAACATGTTCACATATATACATACATGTATGTACGATACATTTAAATAGCGTTGAAGTGTTATATTCATATGCAGAAAGGTATTGTTTTTACTAGAAGAAGTACATACGTATGTACGTACGACAATGACGATGATGGCTATGAGTAGCATGTCTGCGAAAAACGAAATTAATTTTTTGGGTTAGAAATACTAAACGCCCGGGGGAGTATAGTATTTCGGTTTATTTTATTAAAAAAAATTCTTTCGATTGAATAGAAATTTAAGAACATTTAAGAATAATGCACAGGGTTAAAAGGGCATCAAAGAGCACCACAGAGTTTCTCTCAATGACTACAGTCAGATATGTTTGGAAATCAATTGGAAATATGTAAGTGTGAAGCCGTGGAGGTATAGAAGCTACTTACTAACCTACTTAATTGATCATTACAACCCTTTAGTCAGGATTACAACCTATTTTCTCAGACCAGTTATTTCGTGTGGGATAATTTTAGATATGAGTGACGGGGTCTACAGTTTAAAGACGACTCCGGATTTTTGAGAAATTTTTCATGCCAATTTTTTATTTACTACCAGAGTTCTTGCCAGAAATCGGCTGGAGAGGAAGTTGCCGAAGAAATCTTCTTTCATATTTCGTTTTGTTGGAGATGAGGCCTCACGTCTACTGAACTTCGGCGACTTCAAGACATAAAAGAAGCTGTGCTCATGTTATGAACTTTGTGGTCTTCCCACTATTACCACACAATACCTGATTTTAATATGGAAATACCGGATAACGCTTTCCATTAATTCCCTGATAGATATGATATGAAATGAGACTGAAAAAGAAGCGAAAAGAGTATGTAAGCAAGTAAAGGAATAAAAATTTGTTTCAAGAAAGCATAGGTTAAAGCCAACTGCAATGGCACTATGCGTAGGGAAATTTTAATATTTTTTTTTAAATTAAAACAAAAATTTTCAATTAATTGATTAGATTAGGTGGCATCACTACACATAAAAACATGTGAAGTTCTCAATATAGCCAATATATCAGGTTTTTTGGTGCCATAACGTGCCATTTAATTAAATGGAGACATTGTACACCATAAGGTAGCAAGCCAAATCTCAATTTTATACCAAGCACTGCCGCTTAATCTAAATTTATTTTATGTTCCATCAGGGATATCAAAAATTAGGTTCCCAGTGTTACCACACGCGATCAAATGAACCTTAGACTGTTCCCTGCACTACCCGATTACTGTAACACTATTACGTACATTAAAATCTTAGAGAGTGTATTCAATACTACCGGTTGTCTCAAAAAGAAGTTAACGAGACTTTCCAATTATTCTCACAAGGAGCATATGCCCTCGTTGAGGGCGTATTGCCCTCAACAATGCCGACGCAATTTCAAAAGCTTGTAAAACAAATGGTTGTTCGTTTGAAAGACCAACTGATGCCATTATGGAGGGAATACAACAACGTTCAAATATCCGCTGCAGCTTTTCAGCGTGGTTTATGTTAAAATCTTTTCAGAACAAATAAATCTTGAACTGTTGCCTGGAATACGCGATTACTGTGGTACTACTGCACTCATTAGAAGCCTAGAGAGGGTCTCCGAGACTACCTAATGTCTCCAAATGAGACTTTACAAGTTTATTCTCACAAAGATTCCTCGATGCGGAAACATTGAAGGCTAAAACAAAGCCGATGCGATTGTAAAAGCTTGTCCAACAAATGATTGTTCGACCTACTGAAAGACCTACGGAAGCCATTATGGGTGGAACACAACATCGTTCAATTACTGCTTTTCGGGTGGAACATATACGAAGTATTCAATTTTCTATGACTTTGGCGCATAAATTGGACTGAATTTGATTGACGTCACTGGTTATATTGAATTTGATAATCGCTGTGTTTTGTGGCTTGCTCGCTCTTCCAAAAGAACCCCACAAAAAAAAGTCAAACGGAGTCAAAATCGCAAGATCTTGGTGGCCAGATCATATTACATTCCCCTGAGTTGTTCGCAAAGACCTGCGATCCAAAAAAACCCCACAAGGAAAAGTCAAACGGGGTCAAATCGCAAGAGCTTGGTGCCATCAAATGCGATCAAATTGCTCGTGCAGAGTAACAAATGCAGCATGAGCCGTGTAACATGTAGCGTCATCCTCGTCATCTAATGGTGTACATTGAATGGCATGTGGTAAGATAATGAAGCTGCTGCCACCAAATAGATATAACCTCACGCAACCAGATATCTCTTTAGCTCACTACTATCTAATATTTACCAGGAAACCAATTCTTTGTAAAGGTAGACGACAGTGTAACCGCCGCAGTCAAGTAGGAAGTGTGTTGGCTTTTTAGATGCGAGGCCTCGGTTCAAACCTCAGGACAGACGTATTCAACAGAACGAAATATAAAGGAAATATTTCTTCGGATACTGATTCTCATCAGATTTCCGTTACAAAGATCTGTCGAACAATTGTCTAGTAATTGTTATTGTTTATACAAAGGGTGTAAACAGAGGAATAACAAACAAAGCAATTGTTGTTGTTTACATCAAGTTGTGAACAGTGGCACACAGAATTGTGCGAATAATAAAGAATTTTAATTAAAACCAAACATAAATTTATTTTTATTTTATTTGCAATCTACGAGCTTATATTTGAAACGTTTTCAAAAGGTAAAAACATAAGAGTAAATATGTTGTGTATGTTTACCAGGAATCTAATTTTTTGTAGAGCTAGATAGCAGCCTGCAGGGTCTGTGTTGCAATTAGGCTTAGCAACCTGTTTTCTTGTATATTTCTATAGTTTCTACTCAAGGATTTGTTACGAAATATTTGTCGACATAAGCTTAGGGATCTTCTTTAAAAGAACTATGATTTCCTAATCTTTTAGCACTGCCTACCTTTATTAAAAATTTCTCTCAAACAAAGCCGATGAATTCCTTTAAAAAATCTTCTATTTAAACTACTCTACTGTTACCAAAAAAAAAACTTTAAATAAACTGATGGTCTAGCAGTCAATCGCTTTTTAAATGCAGTTTTGCAGCCAAACACTTTACTTTACACTGTAGAATACAAATACAAAAATTAATAATTCAAAAGCAATTTGCGCATAAAAGTACTTTTCAATCTCAAACTAATTGAATTGTTAGCAAAATTGTAAATTCATATTCGTAACGCAGTGGCAAAACAATCAGGAGGGTTAAAAGGCATACAGGCATACATCGTCGTTATAAACTATTGCAAGGAATGGCATGGCATGGCAAAAAGCAGAAAATCAAGGCACTCTTGGCTTTCCAACACAATATAAATAAATGTGTGTCATGTGTGTGTGTGTGTACGTATGTATATGGTTTATACAAAATGGTAGAACGTACATATGCACTTACATACATGCATGGGCCATATGTGAATGTATAAGTAAAGTAATGTTATAATAACTATAACACACACATAAACATACACTTTCCATTCAATATTTACAATCCTGTATTGATTATATTGCAACACTTTCACTTTAACAATATGTACGGCATGCCTGTCTCTCTCTCTCTCTCTCCTGTTAGTAAGTGGTATGCCTGTGTGTATGCAATTGTAAATGCTATAAAGCTATGTGTGTGTGTGTGAATTGATGATGATGGTATTAGTGTAAATGCGTTTTTCAATTAATTTTGATGACTGACAGAGTGCATGACTTTGTCTATTTTTGTTGTTGTTTTCGTTTTTTCCTCTCTTTCTATTGTTAAAATGCCTATGAATATGCATTAAAATTGCAACGTTATTCTCATGTGCCTAAATGTATATGTATCTCATGTATGAGTATATATGAGTGCGTATTTGTTGACCGCAATGTGTATATATTTGTATCATTCTCTAGGTGTTAATATGACACCATTAAATTAAGAATTTAGAACATCAGATATGAAGTGAACTACGGTCGTTAGGAGAAAAGTATGCTGTGTTTAATTTCAATTTAAACATGAAATAAAAATTTTAGATTTTTCCAGATTTTTTTTAAAATTACGATCGAAAATATATTTTTTATTATAAAAAAGTAATTCTTTTACATACACAACATACATAATTAGTCATTACAACCCTTCAGACAGAATTGCAAACTAGCTTCTCAGCACCACTTCTGTTGTGTGTTAATTTTATGCATGAGTGGTGGGACCTACAGTTTAAAGTCGACTCCGAACAAAAGATTTTTGAGAAACTTTTCATAGCAATTCTTATTTTACTTTCCGAGTTATTGCCAGAAATTTGTTGAGAGCAAGTCGCCGAAGAAAAACTTTTTGTATTTTACTTTGATGTCTGGCCTCGGGCTCGAAATCTCGCTTTACGTGTAATAAGCCAACACACTACCTACTAGACTTTTAAAAACGTTTAAAGTATGAGCTCGTAGATTGCAAATAAAATCAAAATAAATTTGTGTTTAGATTTAATTAAAATTCGTTATTATTTGCACTATTCTGTGTGGCACTGTTCACAACTGTAACTGTTCACAAATGTAAACAACAACAATCGAGTTTCTTTGTTATTCCTCTGGTTATACCCTTTTCATAACTAATAACAATTACTAGACAATTATTCGACAGATCTTTATAACGGAGATCTTCAAACCACGATTATTCTCTTCAAACGCACCACGTCTTCACACAAGTCTGGCTGAACTTCACTAACTGACTCGCCTGCTTTGTCTTGCCTTTTATATGGCAAAGTAACCAGTCTGATGAATGTTCTAGAAAGCGAATATTTGCTGCTTCACGTTTTCTATAAATGAAAACATTATTGTTTCCATTCATTATTGTTGTTTGTGTATTTTGTTTCCACTTATTCTCGTAGAGTTGTTTGAGGATTTTTGTTTACTTGTTTAAAATTTGTTTACTCTAGTGTTTGTTGTTTTATTAAGCAGTACGATAATTTGTAAACAGGTTTGTTTATTGCATTGTTTTGATTTTGTAGCTTTTGTTTATAATTTTAATGTTAAGCGATGTAAAAGCAAAACACCAGTATCGAGATTTTTAATTTTCGTAACAATATAATTGTAGTCGAAGTTCTTTAAAGGTTGTTTTCATTCATCAAGAGAGTGTGACAAAAATACAATCTACTGCACTACCCTCAATCCATATAGTATGTCCCTTTAATATCTCAATGATCCTGCTAAAAATTTTGCAACTGGAGCCATACTTGCATTGTATTCATATTTTATTTTAAGCAGCTCGATTTCTAATTGTATACCCGTATAGGCAAGCGGATTTCATGCAGTAGCAGAACGATGATGAATTTCACTGGGTATTAAGTTTATCAATAACCTGACGAATTAAGCATGGTCTTCCTTTTATCCATACGTGTCCAGTAGGATCTGCTACCAACGAAATTAAGCCTCTCTGTAAAGCGAGCGAATATTTTTATTTAATTGGTCACGATTGCGATCTTCGGTAATGATTGCGAGACCTAGCTTCTTACACCACTTATTTGTGTGTGTGGTTATTTTATCCGTAAGTGGTGAGACCCACAGTTTAAAGTCAACTCCGAACGACAGATTTTCGAGAAGCTTTTCATGGCAATTTTGTTTTTACTATCACAGTTTTTGCCAGAATTCTGTCGAGATTAGGTTAGGTTAGAGGACGTGTACTTGTCAATTAAGACAAATACAGTACCCGGAGGTCGAATTGACCCATTATACAACGTTCTAGTTTCTCACACCACTTATGTTGTGTGTGTTAATTTTATACATGAGTGGCGGGTCCTACAGTTTAAGGTTGCCTCCGAACGACAGATTTTTTGAGAAACTTTTCATAGAAATTTTATTCATTTACTTAGTTTTTGGCAGAAATCTGCTATGAGGTATTCGGCGAAGAAATAATTTTTAATATTTCATATTTATCTGACCTGGGGATTGAACCATGACCTCACGTCTAATAAGCCAACAAACACACTATGTAATGGTGTGCGAAGCTAAACCGTCATCCAAACTGAAGGCTTGCAATGACCAATTATGTATGTAAGTACATATGTATGTACGTATTAATACGCCCTCAGTTATTGTTAAAATGTTCGTTCTCCCAGACTATCTGTATGATTGGCAGGATTATTATTATTATTATTATTATTATTTTAGTGTGTAGTAGTGTAACAGAACGGAGAGTCTCTGACGGTAATCGAACCCACAACCATCAAGCTAATAGTCTAGCGCACCACTTACTAGACTACCAGGTAACCCTGGAAGAACTATTTGTAACGGGTGATTTTTTAGCTATTATCTCTTTGGCAACACTGGTTTAAACAGCTCATGCACGTTTTGTGTTTTGTTTCACACTGTCAAATATCTTCAGTTTGGTCTATAATTTAACCATGAATCGTCTTACAAACGAACAACGCTTGCAAATCATTGAATTTTATTATCAAAATGCGTGAGTCTGTTAAGAAAGTTCATTGCGCGCTTCTTCCATTTTATGGTCAGTTTAATCGACCCACTGAAGCGGCTATTCAGGTTATTGTGACTAAATTTCGCACCAAATTTACATTGTTGGACATTAAACCACCAACACGCTTACGTAGAGTGCGAACTGAAGAAAATATCGCAGCTGTATCGGCCGGCCAGTGTTAATGATGACCATCAATTATCGATTCGTCGCCGTTCGCAGCAATTGGGCCGCCTCTGTTACTCAACAACATGGAAAATTTTGCGGAAGGATTTAGGTGTGAAGCCTTTCAAAATACAGCTGATGCAAGAATTGAAGCCGAACAGCCTACCGCAACGCAGAATTTTTGATGAATGGGCTCTTGGAAAGTTGGCCGAAGATCCACTTCTTTATCGAAAAATTGTGTTCAGCGACGAAGCTCATTTTTGACTCAATGGATACGTAAATAAGCAGAATTGTCGATTTTGGAGTGAAGATCAGCCAGATCAGCCAGATGCTGCTAATCGTAACCTAACTGTGAATGTTGAGCGCTACCGTGAGATGATATCCAACTTTTTTTGTCCAAAATGCAAGAGCTTGATTTGCATGACATGGGGTTTCAACAAGACGGTGCCACATGCCACACAGCACGCGTAACAATGGACTTATTGAGAGGCGAGTTCGGTGAACATTTTATTTCACGTTCGGGACCGATCAATTGGCCGCCTAGATCGTGCGATTTAACGCCTTTAGACTATTTTTGTGGGGCTATGTTAAAGTTCATGTCTATACAGACAAGCCCGCTTCAATTGACGCTTTGGAAGACAACATTGAAAAATTTATTCGTGAGATACCGGCCGAAATGTTGGAAAGAGTATGCCAAAATTGGACTAAGCGGATGTAACATTTGAGGCGCAGTCACGCTCAACATTTGCATGAAATAATCTTCAAACATTAAATTATAATGACCGTACTATCGATTCAAATGAAGATTTCATGCACTTTTCTGAATTTTATGTGTTTTTTTTTTTTTTTTTTAATTTTCCTATAGCTCTTAAAAAATCACCCATTAGTACTCGTATGTGTGTTGAACTTAAGCAACACAGAGGAGATTCCGTGAATATCTGGCAATTTATTTTCCTTGTGATTGTGAAAACCATGACTATTATATTCACATGTGCCATCAGTTCATAGAACACATTTTTTAGGCATGTGGCAATATCGATTATTTCATTAAACATACATATTTTTCTTCGTCTTTATTGACTTACAGCACAACATTAGCATGTGAATTGGTTCGAAAACTTACCTAAAATGAAAGAAAAAAGCAAACATTTGCCATTAAAGTCATTAATTTTTGAAATTTAGAATAAAAAAAAACGTTTAAAACTTCATTAAATAAAGTCTTGTGTACAAAAGCAATTGCAAATCAACAGAACATAACACTTTGAACATCCAAAAAACTACAAGTTTTGTTTTGTTTTCTTTGCCTGTCATTTCAATTAAATGACAGTGACTACTTCTAATTTGTTGTACAGCAATTAGATGGAAAAATTCAAATCTGATACCCAAAGTCAGAAAAAAATTCCAAAAAAAGAAATTCTGCTGCTGTTTGCATTTTATTTTTCCTTCCGAAATAACCATTTCATTTTCACATAATTAAATTGTGTATGTGTGTGTGTGTGTGTATGTCTGCATTTAATACTCATACGTCCTGTTACTGTTTAACAGTTACAAACAAAATTACTCATACATATGTACATACGGGCATAAGCATGAATATAATGTGTGTGTGTTGATTGCATACCAAAATGCTTCTGTCCTGACCCCATTACATATGTAATCTCTCTCTCTGTATGTTTATCAAATATTCCATACTCTTCGTTCTCCCTTTCCCTTATTCTCATTCTCTCTTTCCCTTTCCCGCCTTCTCTCTGTGGCTCTGTATGCTAAAATATGCTGGAGGAATAATTTTTTTTTAATGTCCCTGCTGTAAGTCTATGTAAGAGTATTTGTGTACGTGTGTATGTGTATGTGTATAAGTGTTGCATGCAATTTCATTTAGTGCCATGTTTTTAACCAAACAACCACACTTTTGTAACCACCAAAGCCCATTAAAATAATATAATGTTTGCCAATATCTTTCTCCCTCTCTCTCTCCTCTCTTTTGGATTTTTATTTCTGTTTACTCTGTGTACCGTATTTAGGTTCCACTTTGTGCTATGTACACAACAACAACAACAGTCTAAAAGAGAAACCAAAAAAAAAAAACTAAAAGGTGGCTTAACCGTATAGGAAATATTAAAGAGACAGGACAGGACTATTTGGTGTGTAAAAGCATACTTACATATATGTAAAGTATGTAATTATTGGGTAGGGGTAAAAGTAAACATAGGCTTAAAAATGAAAAGAAAATCTTAGTTCAATACAGAAAACTTTGTATTTTAAGGTACATGCCGAGCTATTCGGCAGACAAATTTAATGGCAAAAGCAAAGTGAGTTGAGATCTTGGAGTATAGAGGAAAAACTGGAGGACTGCTGCCTGTTCTAAAGCGGGCATTGGGATACATATATACATAATTGGTTATTACACCCCTTCAGTCAGGATTACAACATAACTTCCCAACACCACTTATAATGAGTGTGTTAATTTTATACATGAGTGGCTGTACCTACAATTTAAGGTCGACTCCGGACACCAGATTTTAAAGAAGTTTTTCATGGCAATTTTTGTTAACTCTCAGAGTTTTGCCAGAAAACTGCAGAGAGGAAGTCGCCTGAAGAGATATTTTTTCCATATTTCTTTTTGTTTGAGATATCTCACATGGGGTTTGAATTGTGGCCTCAGGACTAATAAGCCAACACACTTCCTACTAGACTACGGCAATTATTGTAGGATTGAAGCCAAAATTTTCTAAAAAAAAAAATGGAAGAAAATTTCGGAAGGAGGGTGTAAGGATAATAATGGACAATATGCTTTCTTTCATAGCTTTTCCAGCCGTTGTTATTTTAAACCACAATCGTCGAAACAATCATTTTCAACAATGAAACCAATTTCTAGTTAAACGGGTATATAAATACACAATATTATTGAATTTGAATCGATACCAGGCCACTGGAGATCCAAAATTGTCCAATTTATTGCGTAAAAGTCACTGTTATGTGGAGATTTTAAGTAGGCACCGTTATTGGTACATGTTTCTTTGAGAATCATGTAGGCGAGGCCATCAATGTCAACTACGTGCACTATAGGTCAACAATAACCAAATTTTTTTGACCTGGATAGAATAGTAGGAAACCTAGAGATATGTGGTTGCAACAGACTGGTGCTTCGTGCCACACAGCAGATGCCACATTGGAGATTTTTCTACAGCGATTTGAAGGCATGGTCATCTAACGTGGAGGTAAAGTGAATTGGTCACCGTAACTGGCTAATTAAGCCAGAGCTCATGGCTCAATCCCAGGCTCGGACATCTAGGCCAAAAATTAAATAAGAAACATCTTTATTTCGGTGACTCGGGCTCAGATATCTCGACCAAACACGAAATAAGAAACATGTTTCTTTCAGTGACTTCCTTTCAGCAGATTTCTGGGAAAACATTGCCATGAAAAATTTCTCAAATCTGCCATTCGGGGTATACATTAAACAGTAGAACCTAGCACTCATGGATAAAATTAACACACACAACATGAATGGTGTGGCAAGCTAGGTTGTGATTCTGACTAAAGGTTTCTAATGAAGTAAATAAGTAGGACTACAAAATAATTTATATGTGATGTTGAAAAACAATACATTTTTCTTTATTTGTTGTCGTATGAACAATAATATATGCTGATAGGCTGATAGAATACTGAGCCTCTTCTATTATATGCAGAGAATTGGAAACTCATTATGCCTCTTTAATTTAAATCAATGGACCAACAGCACTATATAACTGTCATTTGATCTTTATCTTATCTTATGTATGTACACATAGCCACAGAAGTATACATACGGATAACAAATTTCAGAAATTTTTTAACTAATCCGTTTTCGTTGAAAATCTTTGTAATTGTCTCACAACTTTTCTCGATTTTAAGACGGTCTTGGTTGAAAAATTTCTGAAATTTGTTAACTTTTGTGGGCCTGCACATCACCAATCCGTTTTTTTGAAAATCTTTATAATTGTCTGACATCTTTCTTCGATTTTAAGACGGTCTTTTGCTTTGGTTCACAAATTGGTGAAATTTGTAAATCGGATGCATATCCTTGTGGGCCTGTGCAGGGCCTCAATTCAGTTCAATTTCAGAAATTTTTTAACCAATGCGAAAGACCGTCTTAACATCAAGGAAACTATAAAGATTTTCAAAGAAAACGGATTAACCGTACGTATAATTAATAACTGTGTGTAGAATAAAGCAATGATTTCATTTGAGTGTATTATCGCGAAAATGGAAATGGTGTTTTGCTTTTACATTGTTCAACCTTTGAATTATTAACAAAAGCTACAAAAACAAAAACAATGAATTTGTTTACATGATAAATAAATAAATAAAAATATACTAACAAACATCAGTATAAAAAAAGGTATAAACAAGTAAACAAAAATGCAACAACAAACATTACGAGAATAAATGTAAACAAAATAAAACAACGACGTTTACATTTATAGAGATCTCGAGAAGACGAAGCCACGAACATTCGACTTCAAGAACATTTATTAGACTGTTTACGTTGCCATATAAAAGGCAAGGTAAAGTAGGCAACGATGGAGTAAAAAGTTCCGTCAGTCTTGCGTGAAGACGCGCTACGTTTGAAGAGAGTAATCGTGGTTTGAAGATCTCCGTTACAAAGATCTGTCGAATAATAATTGTCTAGTATTTGTTATTGTTTATGCAAATTGAATAAACAAAGGAATAACAACGAAAAATAACTGTTGTTGTTTACATCAAGTTGTGAACAGTGCCACACAGAATAGTACAAATAATAAAGAATTTTAATTAAAACCAAACACAAATTTATTTTTATTTTAATTGCAATCTACGAGCTTATATTTTAAACGTTTTTAAAAGCTAAAAAACGTAAGAATATATTTTTGCCCCAACCCAATAAATGTTAATTTATTTACACATGTCGTGCTTAAGTATGTGTGAGTACTTATTTTAATATGTATAGAGACAGAGAGACATGTCCGTTCATTCGAGTGTGTGTCTGTGTATGCATTTAAGTGTATATTATAACGGGAAATGACTTTTTGAATTTGAGGTTAAATCAATGCATTTGATAACTTCATTATGATCTGAAATTAAAATGCTTCTCGCATTTCTACACTAGGCTAACGCTAGTATTGTGTTGAAATTTCAATAAAAATCCACTCAAATAAAAATATTAACAAGTAAATTTCTGTTTAATGGCATGGAGGCATTATAATTAATAAAAACGATTATTGTTGTAAATAATAGTAAAAAGGGGAGGTTTTAATATGGTTTTTAAATTATGTAAAGGTTTTAATTTTTTTTTCTATTTTTCCTGAATTTTATGATAGTTTTTGAGCATTTTTTTGGCATTTTAGTAGGAAGTCATTAAACTGAAATGACTTCAGGCAGGTTTATTACAGCGAATTATTTTTAATTTTTCAAATTTTTTTTGTTTATTTGATAAATAAATAAATAAATAAACATTAATGCTCTCAAATTAATGCAGAAACTTAACGAATCGTAAATCATTAATAATATCGCCTATGTTTGTAATTATTTTTAATTTTTTGTATGTAAAATTTTTTTCTGCTTCGTTTTATTTTTGAATTTTTATTTTTATTAGCAATTCAAATAATTACACAGATAATGTTCAATTTTATCAAAGTATCCCTATAGTAGGTATTAACAAATATTAAAAAACAAATATTCTTTCAATGGCATTTTAAAGTTTGCCTCTGTCATTGGAAAGAATTGAGTCCTGCAACCAATTTCCGTAGAACATTGTTACGAAAATGAAAAATCAAGCTACTGGTATTTTGCTTTTACATCGCTTAACATTAAAATTGTAAACAAAAGCTACAAAAACAAAGCAATGCAGTAAGCAAACCTGTTTACAAATTATTGTACTGCTTAAAATAATAGCAAACACCAGCATAAAAAAGAAATGGTAAACAAGTAAACAAAAATACAACAAATATAAATGTAAACAAAATACACAAACAACCGATGTTTACAGTTATAGAGATTTCAAGAACATTAATCAGACTGTTTACATTGCCATGTAAAAGGCAAGGCAAAGCAAACGGGTTAGTTAGTGAAATCAGTCAGTCTTGTGTGTGTCGTGAAGAGAGTAATCGTGGTTTGAAGATTTCCGTTACAAAGATCTGTCGAACAATTGTCTAGCAATTGTTATTGTTTATGCAAAGGGTATAAACAGAGGAATAACAAACAAAGCAATAGTTGTTGTTTACATCAAGTTGCGAACACTGGCAAACAGAATTGTCTGAATAATAAAGAATTCTAATTAAAATTCTACACAAATTAATTTCTATTTTATTTGCAATGTACGAGCTCATATTTTAAATGTTTTTAAAAGTTAAAAATGTAACAATACTGATTCTAGTACCTTCTATTCCGATTGTAGCGCTTCAAATAATTTTTTTATTTATTTTCTGATATGAAAAAAAACCGGAATAAATAATTATACTTTTAAATCGCTTAACAATAAAAATAAATATTTATTACATGAAATGTGTTTATATAGCCGTTGACATAATAAACAGTCACATAATGTATAATTAAAAACAAAAAAAAAAGAAATTAAAATGTAAGAGAACTACAATTAATTTAAAACCTTCATACCTTTTTATGCGCCTTACAGTGGGAAACATTACAAATGAATTTCTTTAGGATCCATAAACTAATACGGCATACTCGGAACTACAATATAATCATCTTTATCTATAGAACTACACCTTGCCTAAAAGCTGTACATTATCTGGCAACCATGGTGTTTAAAGTTCTGGTTGTTGTTCTACTACAATACTACAGACATGGCCAGTGGTGTTGTCGTTACATACATACATACATGATTGGTCCTTACAACTCTTCAGTCAGGATTGCAACCTAGATTCTCACATCACTTATGTTGTGTGCAATATTTTTATACATGAGTGGTGGGCCCTACAGTTTATAGTCGAAACCGAACGACAGATTTATCAGAAGCTTTTCATGATAATTTTATTTACTGTCACAGTTTTTGCCAGTAATCTGCTAAGAGGAAGTCGCCGATGAAATATTTGTTTCATATTTTCGTTTTGATGTTTGCCTGGGCTTTGAACCGTAGCCTCACGTCTCATAAGCCAACACACTACCTAGCATCATGAAACAAAGGAAAGTCTAGTTTCCACTTTGGATATATTAAAACCTAATGAACAAAGTTTCTCGTCAATATATTTAACAAAATAACAACAACATTTTTGTAGTAAACGTTGTTTTCAGGAAACAGCAGATGGCAACCCTATGAGCCTAGAACCTACTATATTAGACGAAAAATCTGCTTAGTAGTAAAAATTTGATTAAATACGTCGCTACTTACAACGCAATTTTTTCCAGACTTCAACCTGAATACCACAAAATACTTGACCGACAATGTCTCTCCCATTATTCATTTCATTTTCTTTTTCTGTTCAGCGAATCCTTTACCTTCAAATACAACGCCTTCCAATATTTATTCACTTCTTAACCATTATAACCCCTTAGATAGAATTAAAATTTAGCTTCTCACACCATCCATGTTGTGTGTGTTAGTTTTATACTTGAGTAGCCTGATCTACAGTCTACCGTCTTCTACGGTAAGCCAAGGAATGTGTGCCTTTGTACTGAGTCGAGGATCGGCTCCATACAGCTTTTATTGGCGAAAAATTACGAGAATTTAAATCTTTTAATTTTTACAATTCAAAAACCATGATTGAAATTCGTTCGCTTTCTTCGGTGTTTGTAGCTGGTCTGCTCGGAATTACAATCAAAATCCTGTCATTCGGAGTCGACTTTAAACTGTAGGTCCATCACACTCACATATAAAATTAACATACACAACATAAGTGATGTGAGAAGCTAGGTTATAATCTAGACTGGAGGGTTGTAATGACAATGTTATGCATGGGTCTGGGAATAAAACAAAATTCTCTTAAGCTCAGAATTTGTTAGCAGGGAATAAATACATTTGCTCAAGGAAGGTTATCTTTATTCATAACTGAGTTAGTATTCGGTAGGATGGGTGCAAATCTAATAAGTTCAGCAGCTACGCAAATATCCAGGACATCACTGCGTCTAGGGAGTCATATTAAACTGACTCATAACAGCCACGGGAGTTTGATTAAGTTGTTGGGAAATATGCCAACCAGCTAAGGCTTGAAATTTGCACATGAAAGAAATCTGTTTACCTTACAGCTGTCAACCAGGATGGAAATATCACTGAGGCACAATTTCCCAGCAGAGAGATATCATATTCAAAGAAAATTTCACAGCCTTTTATAAAATTATTTTAAAAAATTACATGCGTCCAATCCAGATTATGTGTAATAATTGTTGAATTAAAAATTTATTATTTTGACATCTAAAGGCATTTAAAAATAAGTTCAATAACAACACACACGCACACACACACACATATATAAAATGCAATTAAAAGTGCACAACAAAAGCAAGCAACAAACGATAACACCTCTTGCCTGCATAGCAAACAGGACGGACACAAATAGATTTCAATTAAATTTTAATCGCAACATTTAAAAACGATAAAAGTGAGCATTTTAAAGGGGCTTTTTACACTGGAGGACAAAATAGGCATACAACGTTTTTCAATATTGTTATAAAAATGGAAAAATCTAGATACTTGTGTTGCTTTTACATCGTTTAACATTAAAATTATAAACAAAGGCTACAAAAACAAGAAAAAAAGCAATGGACTTGTTTACAAATTATTCCACTGCTTCATATAACAACAAACACTAGCATAAAAATTTTATAAAACAAGTAAACAAAAATATACCAACAAACACGACAAGAATAAATGTAAACAAAATACACAAACAACAATAATGAATGAAAACAAAGATGTTTACATTTATAGAGACTTCGAGAAGGCCAGTCACGAACATTTGCCTTCAAGAACATTCATCATACTCTTTACATACATAATTGGTCATTACAACCTTTTAGTCAGGGTTACGACCTAGTTTCTCACACTACTTATGTTGTATGTGTTAATTTTATACATGAGTGGTGGGAAGTTTAAAGTCGACTCCGAACGACAGAATTTGGGGAAACTTTTAATGGCAATTTTATTTACTTTCAGAGTTTTTGCCAGAAATCTGCTGAGAGGAAGTCGCCGAAGAAATACTTTTTGTATTTTGGTTTGATGTCTGGCCTAGGGCTCGAACCCTGGCTTTACGTCTAATAAGCCAACACACTACCTACTAGACTACGGTGACTTCAGAGTCTTTAGTTTGCCTTATAAAAGGCAAGGCAAAGCAGGCAGTCATGTGTGAAGATGCGGTGCGTTAAAAGAGAGTAATCATGGTTTGAAGATCTCCGTTCCAAAGATCTGTCCAACAATTGGCTAGCAATTGTTGCTGTTTATGCAAAAGTGTGCAAAGAGGAATAACAAGCAAAGCAATTGTTGTTGTTTACATAAAGTTGTGAACAGGGGCATACAGAATTGTGCGTATAATAAAAAATTTTAATTAAAACTGAATAAAAATTTATTTTTATTTTCTGTTTTACAAACTACGAGCTCATATTTTAAACGTTTTTAAAAGATAAAAACATAAAAATATTTTTAAAATATTTAAAAAAAATTCTTTTTAATTTTTTAATCGAATATAAAAACCCCGAATAGTAAAAAATTTTAATAAATATGTTAAAAAAAATTAAATTAAAACTTAAATAAAAAAATAAAAGTAAAAAATGCCAGGAAACCAAACACCATATCAATGTAATGTTAACCAGAAGCTATATAATAATAATGTTGTAATAATGTAATGTAAAGTAATGCTTCAAAGTATCGTAGATTAATTTGTAACTGAGAGTTAAATTATAAAACCAACAACACCACGAGCAACAGAAACAACAAAAAAAGTGCTATTAAATGAACAATATTTAACTTAATATCCGGCAATTAATTTATAACACATTTATTTGACTGCCTTTTCAGTTTTTTTTATTTTTGTTTTTAAAAATGAACGTTTTTTTGCTCAGCTCGGCATGAAGCAACAAACGCTTAAGGACAGATAAATATTATAAATGGATTGATAAGGATAATAATACATTGTAAGTGTGTTATCATCATTTAAGAGGGCATATTTGATAAAAATTAAATGTAAAATGTAATAAAATGTTTTAAAAAAATAAATTCATATTAAGGGCCACAAGAATTTAAAGGATTAAATTTTATTTATTTGTTGTTCTATTTTTTTGTTTGCTTTTTTACATTTATTATTGTACTCTGATACATACAAAACAGGACATGTTTTTTTTAATTCTCTTAGGCGTGCGATTAAAATTTAATTTCTGATAAATTTTTTTAAATTTTTTATTCAAAAAACTCAAATTTCCTAAATTTATTTAATTTAGTTGCTGTTGATAAGCTATAGGACAGGTTAATGTAGAAACCCCCAAATATAATAAGAAATATTTAATGTTTGGTTTTTGAAAACATCACAGAAAATTGTTAACTGCCTGAATGGCTGATGGAAAATTAAAGATTACGGGCTTACTTACTTTATTGATCATTACAACCCTTTAGCCAGCATTAAATTCGAGCTTCTCAAACCACCCATGTTGTGTGTGTTAACTTTGTTCACGACCTAAAGTTAAACGTTGATTCAAAATGAGTTTTGAAAGACCTTTCATGGCAATTTTATTTACTATCAGAACTTTAGCCAAATAGTTAACGAAAAAGAATTTTTTTCAAATTTCGTTTCGCCGAGCCTTAGCTGAGTCTTAAATCACAGTCTATTGTCTTATAAGCCAACGAACTACTAGACTACTACTAGACTACTACTAGATTACTACTTGACTACTTCTAGACTACTACTAGACTTCTACTAGATTACTACTTGACTACTACTAGACTACTACTAGACTACTTCTAGATTACTACTAGACTACTATTAGGCTACTACTAGACTGCTACTAGACTGCTACTAGACCAGTACTAGACTACTACTAGATTACTACTAGACTACTACTAGATTACTACTAGACTACTACTAGACTACTACTAGACTACTACTAGACTTCTACTAGACTACTACTAGACTACTTCTAGATTACTACTAGACTACTATTGGCTACTACTAGACTACTACTAGACTGCTACTAGACTGCTACTAGACTGCTACTAGACCAGTACTAGACTACTACTAGATTACTGCTAGACTACTACTAGATTACTACTAGACTACTACTAGACTACTACTAGACTACTACTAGACTACTACTAGACTACTACTAGACTACTACTAGACTACTACTAGACTACTACTAGACTACTACTAGACTACTACTAGACTACTACTAGACTACTACTAGACTACTACTAGACTACTACTAGACTACTACTAGACTACTACTAGACTACTACTAGACTACTACTAGACTACTACTAGACTACTACTAGACTACTACTAGGCTACTACTAGACTACTTCTAGACAACTACTAGACTACTACTAGACTACTACTAGACTACTACTAGACTACTACTAGACTACTACTAGACTACTACTAGACTACTACTAGACTACTACTAGACTACTACTAGACTACTACTAGACTACTACTAGACTACTACTACACTAATACTAGTCTACTATTAGACTACTACTAGGCCACTACTAGACTACTACTACACTACTACAACACTACTACTACACTACTACTACACTACTACTACAATAGTACTACACTACTACTACACTACTACTACACTACTACTACACTACTACTACACTACTACTACAATACTACTACACTACTACTACAATACTACTACAATACTACTACAATACTACTACACTACTACTACTAGACTTAGGCGACTTTTCTTAGGTGCTTTTACGGATCATTATTTAATACAAATGTATGCGTTTCCAATTTTGACTTACTTTTTCCAAGATTTCGGCCCGTCATTACCTCCTTGTAATGTTGTCTTCCAGTGCCAAAATTCTTTCGATAAAATCGCTGTATACGAGAGATTTTACGTATTTTCACAAGCAATAGTTCAGTGCTAACAAAGAGTATTATCTTAGTTGCCTATAAAGTGTTTCAAAAACTTAAGTTATTTGCTTAGCAAAATCGTTTGTCAATGGGTTCATCATATACCGTGTAAAGCAGCTCCGATTTGATGAAACCACACGTCAACATAGTCTTTCATTAAAGTAAGAAAAAAGTCAGTATTCACCGTTCCATTTTAAATGGAATTACAAAAACCTGCTAATTACGAAAAATTTCCAAGAAAAAGTCTAGCCGGTACAAATCTTACGATTTCGGTGGCCAGTTCAAATTACATGCACGTTCGATGACCATGACTTGAAATCTCTCTTGTAGGATATACATGTGGCTGGGTGGCACATATTGCCATTCTATTGAAACTTGCTCTTGTACAGGACATTTAATTCAAGGCAAAAAAAGAAATTGATACGCAGCGACCTATAGGGTTCGTCGTTGACAGCTCTGTCCCGACCAAAAGCCGACAACTCCGCCAACTAAAAGTCCACAGGAAAGAGTGACTTTTTGGTGCCAAATTCGAAAAATTTGTGTGTTCAGGTATGAACTCATCCAGCAATGGGCCATTCATCCAGCGGTGAAAATCAGGTTTAGAAGCCATTCAGCAAATACACGTCATTGTCTACGATTCCAAAATAACTTCCAAAAGAAGTTTATCTTTAACTAACTGTTGCGCTACATACACAATTGATCCCTGCAACCCTACAGTCAGAAGTACGACCTAGTTTCTCATACCACTTATGTTGTGTGTGTTAATTTTATGCGGGACCTACAGTTTAAAGTCGCCTCCGAAAAGTTTGTAGATTTGTAAGAAACTCTTTCATGACAATTTCATTTTCTCTCTCAGAGATCTCTGCTAAGAGGAAGTCGCCGAGGAATTTTTGTTCATATTTCGATTTGATGAAGATGTTTGAACTGGAGTTTGAATCATGGCTCCACGTCTATTCAGCCAACACACTATTTATAATACCACGGCGCTATATAAGGCAATCTCCATGATGAGATTGCTCATCACCTTAAAACTCAAATCACCTTGAACTCAAATAACCTTAAGATGCGGGCTTCTTGGGGACGATTGCTGTAGACTGTCTAATGGCGAAGGTATAGCACTGGCCATTATATAATCACCTAACAGCAACTCGTTTCCCTGCCGTTCGCATCTTGAGTTTAAATCAAATGTCCACAAACACTACTCCCTCATTCCACCTTCCTATAACCAATTTTCCTAAATCTGCATGAGTAGGGGCCATCCCCTGAGAGCGGGTTTTACCAAAAAAAAAAAAGTAGAGCGTTTAGCTCAACTACGAGAGTTCTTCTTCAGTATAAAATTTAAAGAGTATCACATTTGATCAGATTACAAGATCGAAACGGAGTACTTGGAGCGGAGACTTCCACCATCACCAAGGACCTTAATACTATGATTCTTAATAAGGAACCACACACATCAGTCCATCATTTCAATTTCGATCGAATAAATCAAGTCCTTTAAGTATGATTGATTGTGTAAATAACGTATACCATTAATGGGATGCGTACCCTGCGTATGAGTAATATTTATTCATTAAATTTTTATTACTCATACGTCACCCAACCATTAAATCTTTTTCGTATTTTATTACGGAATTATATTGTTAAACATTTCATATGCGATTTTAATACACACATACATACATATGTACATAGTATTTTTAGTCTACAGTAATCCTCATTTAATATTATGATTTATTTAGAGAATATTTAAACAGTATTAATTGCATTTTTCGTTATAATTCTCTTGCCTACCCCCTTTACAACAGCACTACACCTTCTCATACGGCTTTCAGCAGCCAGCCATTTGCCAAACCATTTGCGGCTACCTTCACTACCTACCTCCACTGTATGAGGAGAGTAAAATATTTAATTTATTATGCACACATTAATCACGGTATGACCTAAAACTTATAAACTATATAAATAAAGAAAGAACGGCAGAAAGAGAGAGAGAGAGAGAGTGAGAGAGAGCGGAATAGGGGAGCGCATAGATTGAGGGAGTAGAGTATATATTTTCAACCAAAAAAAAAAGTGAATGAAACAAAAACCAATTAAGGCCACGTTTAAAAGCAAAAATGTTTTATTTTTCGTTTTTCGCCAACCATTTATAATTCAATAAAAATAAAAACAACAAAAACCGAAAAAAAAACTGGCGAAAATGAATGGAAATGGAATTGAGAAATGGCACACACCACATGATTTTCATTTCATGGAAATTTTATGATTTGTTTGTTGGCAAACAACAGCAACAAGAACAACAGCAGCAGCACTAAATAGCCACAACAACATATTTGCCATCCAAATATGATACAAAACGAACCAAAGCACCAGGGCCGTAATAAAAATAAATTCATAAAACACTTAACATAACTATTTTAAATAATTTATGACCTCGTGACACAATGCCAGTCAGTCGAATGTTCAAATTTCTAAATTATGAACACCACACACCAAATGTACGAGGGCTCTTGGCAAAATTAACGGAATTGAGTTTTACATTCGGAGAGAGAAAGGCGACATTTTTATACTCATGTTTTAGCGCTTTAGGGGCCACATTATAAGGCATTTTACGTCTGAGCACTCTGGAACACCTATAAACTTCTAAAAATAGTAAAAGTTGAACACACATACGTAATACCATCCTTTCTTTAGAAGCGTTTCAGTCCAACCCCTAGATTTTACTTTATTCCACTGCAATCCTCCCCATTTTAATATATTGGAAGATAAATACAAGCCATGCCTTATGATAACTCGCCAGGCTCACTTAGCGAACATTCACAAGCCATTCGCATTTAATATTGCTACGAAAATAACAATACTGGTGTTTTGCTTTTATATCGCTTAACATTAAAATTATAAAGAAAAGCTACAAAAACAAAACAATGCACGAACAAACCTGTATACAAATTATCGTACTACTTAATGTAACAACAAACACCAGCAAAAAAAGTGGTAAACAAGTGAACAAAAATCCACAAACAACACTACAAGAGTAAATGTAAACAAAATTACACACACATACCCATAATGAGTGTAAACAACGGTTTACCCTGTCATATAAAAGGCCAGACAAAGCAGGCAACGCATCCAGTAAAAGTCCAGTCAGTTTTGTGTGAAGACGCGGTGCGTTTGAAGAGAATAATCGTGGTTTGAAGATCTTCGTTACAAAAATCTGTCGAATAATTGTCTAGTAATTGTTATTGTTTATGCAAAGGGTATAAACAGAGGAATAACAAACAAAGCAATTGTTGTTGTTTACATCAAGTTGTGAACAGTGCCCCACATAATTGCGCGAATAATAAAGGATTTAATTGAAACTAAACACAAATTTATTTTTATTTCATTTGCAATCCACGAGCTTATATTTTGAACGTTTTTAAAAGGTAACGACTTAACAATATTTTATTTGGACGCCTGAACCCTCTAGAACACTAATAAATTTGTAATAAAAAGAAAAGTTGATCACATGTACGTAGTTTCGTACTCTACCTAGAAGCATTTGAGTCCAACTTTTTTACTTTATGGCAGTCCAATCCTCCCCGTTTGAATACATCAGGAGATAGAAAACAAACCATGCCTTATGATAACTCGCCAGATTTCTTGGGTAATACATTTTGTAGTAATTTGTGTTCCTGCAAAAGTTATAGAGACAAAGTTCATCGTCAACCTTAGTGGATGAATTTATGTTGCCTAGTATTATCGCAGTGTAGCAAGAAGGTCCTAAACAGTCAGTCAATACCAGGATATGCAGATGCTGTAATTCTAATGATTAGAAACAAAGAGGTTTTGATATTACAAGTCGGCAGTGCATGTCAGTGGAATTAAGTATAAATCAGGGCAAGGCCACAATGCTACCATTGACAAGAAGGTGAAAACTCGCTAAACAATGAACGTATTTGTCTCCAAAGCAAGGTAATATCACGGAAATAGTCCGTAATGTGTCTGAAAATATCAATGAATTGTAAAGTGATACGGAAGCCCAAGTAGAGAGCATTTCATGAAAGGCCAAACACCCCACTTGGATATGTAGAATGATAGCAGGGAAATTTTAGGGGAGCTTTTAAATACATATGCATTGGATCTACACCATAATGGTCATCGGGATCTGTAAATAGCACAGTTTGTGTTAGACAAGCTATGGAGGCTAGTATACCCGTCCCATAACGGCATTGGATCCATTGAATCCATTGCAGATTTTAATGAGGACAAGTCACTTTGGGACTAGGGTTAGCATAAGGCTAGATTCACTGGAGATATAGTGACCTAAAAAGTCGAGTCAATGGCTTCTGCCTTCTTAAATGTCATTTGGATAGAGCAAGCAGACACTATACAGACATAAAGGGTCCGCCAACTAACTTTTTTTTTTTGAAAATGCTTTAAAAACAAAAACTACTGAATATTTTCTCAAATTTCTTTTTTTATTTGAAAGTACAATCCTTCCGATTAATAATGGAAAATAATTTCATTCAAATGGCTGCCTCGGCTGGCCATGCAGTAGCCTACACGATTGGTCCAATTTTTAGGCACATTATCGATTGTGTGCAGCTGTATTTCACCAATGGCTTCACGAATATTGTCCTTTAAAGCGTCAATTGTCTCTGGCTTGTGGGCGTAACAATTATTTGGCGGACCCTTTACAAAATGCGGTCATTACAACCATATAGTCAGGATTACAACCTATCTTCTCTCACCATTTATGTTGTGGGTGTGTTAATTTTATACATGAATGGCGAGACTCCGAATTTTGAGAAACTTTTCATAGCAATTTTATTTTCCTTTCAGAGTTTTTGCCAGAAATTTGCGAACAGTAAGTCGTCGAAGAAATCTATTTTCAGATTTGGCCTCACGTCTAATATGCCTACGGCAACTTCAAGGTACAAGGAACGGTCCTTGGAAATATCATTCAACACCTAGACCGGCAGCTGAGCATTAGATTAACTCGAAAATATAAAATGGAGAGACTGCTAAAGAATCTTAATCAGCTAGACAGGGGAAATAGCAATTACATGAGCTTGCAATTTAAAGAGCTTTTACCTCGCTGATAGGGAGGAGGAGGGGAGTCTACCTGCGAATTGGGAAGTAATATTTAAAAGTGTGTAATCACGGAAACTTTGTAATTTCTAAATATGTTTGATATAAAGACCAGGCAATTCCAACCTAAGATAAAAACGCTGTCAAACCAAAGGACTGCATTAAGGAAATCATGTACAAATGTTTTTAAAAAATGATTATTTCATGTAAGTGTAGCTCTTGATGTCCTACGCATCCAAATTTCTACCAAACGTTTACTGGAACCACCAAGTTTTTAATTATCTTTAGAAGCACCGTATCGTAACTGATCCCCTTTCTAAGGATCACGCAAATCCATAGTCATTAGAAGAAGAAATACAACTCTGAAGAGAGGTTAACACTTTGTCTACTGTGAGGCTTCCCGAAGGCATACAGGCGATAGCCTAAGCGTGTATTAAAGGCAGTTTTGCTACTCCTTACTAACTTTCTTACTTAATTTGCCATTAACAACCCGAATAAGGGATTTCGGCCTGCCGTAACAAATTCTTCCAGACGTCTCTACTTTTTGCGCGCCTACGCCAGTTGGTCACACCAATCGATGACAGGGCTTCCTAGATTTGGTCCTTCCAACGCAAACAAGGTCGTCCTCTTCACCGACTTCCGTAGATTTTCGTATCAAATAACAGCCTCGCCGGATTATCCTCCTTTATTCGAACGACAGGGCCGAGCCAGCGCAACCGCTGGATGTTACTACGCTGCACAACGTTTATGTCGTTGAGGAGCTCATACAGCTCACTGTTGGATCGGATAAGGAAATGATCGCCAACTCGCAATGGACCGAAGATCTTACGAATACTCTCAAGGCTGCTGCGTCAGTGCTTGATAGTGTTCATGCCTCTGCCCCATAATGAAGCACGAGGAGGATGAGCGTCTTGTAGGGTATTAGTTTTGTCGTACTGGAGACATCTCTGCTACTCAATTGCTATTCCTAATCATGAAAACATGACACACTGCTGTCGAATGCTATTTCCAAAACTTAAAGAATTTTGAATATAAACAGAGTGACTAATAAAGTGTATTGGAATTTTTTCCCTAAAAATTTTTATTGTTTTTTTTTTTTACTATCCTCGCATGCCATTTTCTTTTCATAACCAAAAACCAATTTCGTTTTCTATATACGAGGTGTGTGCTTTTGTTTTTTTATTATTTATTTTCATAAATTTATTATTAAACAAACACTAAACATTGATAACGACGTTATGATAAACAATTAAATCCATAAAAACAAAAACAGAAAAAAAATATAAAAAAAGATATGAAAATAAAGTTTTTTTTTATGTGATATTTTTAGCATGACATGTTACAGTTGAATGTGAACATTTTTATGTGAATAAAATAAATTATTCACACACACACACACATGATATTTTCATTGTGAGAGAATATAACAACGGAATACCACCAGAACATATGCTTGCATATGTATGTATGTTTGGCTGCTCGAAATTGGGGAAAAAAACTTTTCTTTTATTAAACATGGCTTTTTTATGAGAAAATATATTCTTTATTAACAACGGTTAACTTCTGTTTTAATATAACTTTGTCAACTTAACGGTTAACGGTTAACAATTTGATTTTTATTTTTATTTTTGTTTTTTATTTATTTTGAGTGTAGTAGTGCTCACAGTTTTAATTCATTTTTGTTTTGTTTTTTATTCTTTTGCCACTTTAATCAGGAACCATAAAGCTTTTGTTGGTAAATCAATTTCATATGTGGTGGCACACATCAATCGACAGGGTTTATAAATGTTCACGGGGTTGCATACAATATGTAGGTAGCAGAGATCAGCAATGAATAGTTTTTTCACTACTCATAAGCAGTCATGAAATTTTGAATATATGTAAGTGAGTCAACAATATTGAAATCTAACCACTCTGACTGATTCTTACTCACTACAATGTTGTTTTTTAAGTACAGGTTGCAATCAGTATACGTACAACATTGATTTCAAACTCATACCATTCGAAATATGTTTGATTCGTAAGCCTACTCATTTTGATTCATAACTTTAGAAAAATACTTATAAATGACTCGAATGACTCGATTTATTCATCAAAATTTACAGTCCTAGTTTTTGTTAGACATTTACAACAAAAGAAAAAGACAGAGCAGCAAGCAGAGCAAACACGCAAACTTCTAGTAAGTATTTTCGTATTCGAACGCGAATCATACTTATTTTGTAATTCGTGTATATTGTTACGTTTTTAACTTTTTAAAAACGTTTAAATATGAGTTCGTTAATTGCAAACAAAGTAAAAACAAATATGTGTTTAATTTAATTTCAGTTAAACTCTTTATTCTTTACACTACTTTTGTGTGCCACCGTATACAACTTAACGATACAACAATAATAATCTGTTTATTCACTTTACTAGTTCACACAAGTATTCACTGGATCTTTACAACCACGACTTATTTTGTTCCACGCAACTTCACACAAGGCTGACTGAATTCTTACTGACTGCTGCCTGCTTTGTCCAGCCCTTTTATAGTCCGACACAACCAGTCTAACGAACATTCTTGAAGTGGAAGGTTCGTGATCTCGCCTTCTCGAGAGCTCTATTGCTAGTACATTATTGTTTGTGTACCTTGCTTACGTTGTCCATCCCTTTTTGCCACATACATGTTGTTGTTGGTACCAGGCGCAACCAGGTTCGTTGTACATATGTGTGTGTGCAGCTTTAGATAACCAACACGTTCATTGTATTCTTAGTGTTCGTGTGTATTTGTATCGTCACTTAATATCATTAATGTGGCTCCTAAACTACGGGTAAGTAGTACCTGCATCTGAGTCTGAAGAAAATCCCACAAGAAAAAGTATAAGCAGGGTGAATCGTACAACTTCGATGACAAATTTACGGCACCTTCATTTGATATGACCATGTCCTCAACAACAGTATATAATTTATAGTGCTCGCAGTTGACAGTAATGGCCAGAGTCATTCTCAAAGATATTAACAAATTATGGCAGCGGCACAAAATTCACAACAAACAGTGACTTATGGGATATTATTTGATTGTCTTATATCTCATCTTCCCAAGTTCATCAAATTTTTATCTTAACGTACCCATACATACAGAAATAAGCAATATGTAGATGGCCCGGGGAACAATTTTAAGACAAAACCATCTTATAGAAGAGGTGTTGAATTTTAGAATTCTATGTAGCCAATACAGCCAGAGAATGGCTGAAGTTGTGCTGTAACTCCGAAGGTTGGAGGAACGAAGGCGAAATTTGATTTAGTAGGATAGAGCTTTAAAGCCAACCAGCCCTCCGTGAAGTAATACCTTACGGCAGTCCCGTGGGGGGAGAGTGATTGAAGAATGTAGGGGGTGGGTTTTGTACGTAGGCACCAGTGATGGTTAATCGTGCACTCTTTTGTTGGAACAAAAGTGTCTTTCCAAGATTACAACCTGCGGCCCAAGGCGAAAAAACATCGCTAAACATGATTTTGCGACAAAAATGAGAATCAGTTGCCAATTTCTCCAGAGCCTATTTATTGAACTCTCGCCATTGTCTATGGCCATTTAGTTTCTGATCCTGGGGCAGTAAAGTTTTGAACTTGTACAGACCAAAGTCATACATGCCTACATACATAATTGGTCATTACAATCCTTTAGTGAGGATTACGACCTAGCTTCACACACCACTTATGTTGTGTGTTTTAATTTTATATAAGAGTGGCAGGACCTACAGTTTAAAGTCGACTCTGAATGACAGACTTTTTGAGAAACTTTTCATGGCAAATTTTGCCAGAAATCTACTGAGAGGAAGTCGCCGAAATAATTTTTTTTCTTATTTCGTTTTGTTTGAAATATTTGACCTGGAGTTAGAAACGTGGCCTCACATCTAATAAGCCAACACACTATCTGCTAGACTACGGTGACCACCAAAGTCTCGAAGCAACATAATTGGCCGAGTTGATGTCTATGAAAGGCCAAATGAGTGACACTCTCACGAATAGCGGCGATTTTTGCCTTAAGGTACGAGAGTTAGGTTAGGTTAGGTTAGAGGACGTGTACTTGTCAATTAATACAAGTACATTACCCGGAGGTCGAATTGACCCATTGTACAACGTCCTAGTTTCTCACACCACTTATGTTGTGTGTGTTAATTTTATACATGAGTGGTGGACCTACAGTTTAAAGTCGACTCCGAACGACAGATTTTTGAGAAACTTATTTTCATGGCAATTTTATATCCTGTCAGAGTTTTTGCAAGAAATCTGCTGAGAGGAAGTCGCCGAAGAAATACTTTTTGTATTTTGTCTTGATGTCTGGCCTGGGGCTCGAACCCTGGTTTTAAGTCGAATAAGCCATCACACTACCTACTAGACTACGGCGACTACGAGAGGTACGAGAGTTGGTCTTTCGTTATGTTATTAAAGCCACTTGGTTCCAGGCTTCAATAGATCACACGTCATATGATTTTGTTTAATGAAGACACAGCTTCTTCTGAGACCAAACTAAAGTATGGTAATGTCTTATTTGTCTATAAAACCAGATCCTTATGACCACATAAGTTTCACTTGGCTTCATAACTGTCTGACCTATTTGTGCGTTCATTTTACTTTTGATTTTTGTTTTTATTGTCTGCCACATTTGTGATCTGATTTGTGCTCGTGCAATCGTAAAATTTTAACAATTTTTTTTATGACTCACTCACTTACTAAAAACGCTTCCCTTGTATTGCAAATAACGTTATTGGTAAACTTTTATTATTAGTAACGGTATTGTTGTTACCACCCCCCACCCGCTGTGTCACACTGTATGTGGTAAATTATTTGTTTATTATATTAACGAGTCACGAATTGCCATGAATAATTGATTCTCTTCGGTTTCTTCTTTTCCAGTCATTTAAAAAACAGCAAAGGAAAGTAAAAACACGTCAGTCAGTTCGGCAGTCAGCCAGTCAGTCAGTAACGCATTTTTATGTTTTGCTATTGGTTTTGGAAATTCGAAATGAAATTCAAAAGTGATGATTGCTTTTTGTGTCATGCATGCGGTTAGAATGGCTGCGTTGGCAGTTGATTGTGATTTTTTTCTGTTTTTTTTTTTTTTTTGTACAACAAAAGAAATTTTTTTATTCGATTTGAAGTTAAAAAAAGAGAATCAGAAAAATCAAAATATTTGTAATAAAAATTTGAGGCTTCAGTTAAAGTGTTGAATACTTAAATAATAAAAGTATTGTGGCTGTATGGTGGCTCTGAATAATTGAAAAAAATTATTAAAAAAAGGGTAAGGACTCTCACGTAGTACTCGTCTATTATAAAGGGAAACAATGTAGGGCACAAAGTCGTCAATGTGTACTTTTTAACGTAGTCAAAAAGCAATCAGGCATCGGATTAATAGTGGATGCATTGTTTGGTTAGTTTGCATATCTACGAGAACTTGGTACAAATTTTAGACCCTTGCTCTTCAGGATCAAGTGATTATGTAAATATCGGATAGTTTTATCCTTCCGCTGAACGAATATGGTTGTGTATACGCTTGAACAACGCTGGGATATATTGCGACATTACTTTGAAAATCATGGTAATGTTGCAGAATGTGTGCGAAAATTGCGTACGGATTTTGGAAGAAGAGAAGCACCGTCAGCTCCGTATGTTCGTTATCTTGTGAAAAAAAAATGAAAGAAACTGGCATCCTCGTCGATAAACCAAAGCGTGAAAAGCCAAAAACAGTGCGTACACCCGAGAATTTTTACTCCGGTGGCAAAAATTTGTGCGTGAAGCGCCATCAACATCAATTCATCGTCGTTCTCAACAATTGAACATTTCGGAGACATCATTGAGACGAATTTTGCATAAAGACCTTGGTATGACGCCATACAAAGTCCAATTGGTTCAGGAGTTGAAGCCAATTGACCATCCAATGCGTTTTCGCTTCGCTAAGTGGGCCTGCGATCGACTTACAGAAGATGCCGATTTTGGCAAAAAAAAAATCATCTTTTCAGATGAAGCTCATATTGATCTTGACGGGTGTGTAAACAAGCAAAATTGTCGCATTTGGGGCACAGAAAACCCGCACGCATACATTGAAAAGCCGACGCACCCAAAACGAGTCACTGTTTGGTGCGGATTTTGGTCCAGAGGCATAATTGGGCCATTTTTCTTCGAAAATGAGCAATGAGTGGCCGTTACAGTCAACGGCGATCGTTATCGGGCCATGTTGAACGAATTTTTGTTTACAAAAATTGAAGAGGAGGATATTGGCAACATTTGGTTTCAACAGGACGGCGCTACGTGCCACACAGCCTCGATGTTTTGCGCCCTGTTTTTGAAGATCGCATTATCAGCCGCAGAGCTGATGTCGTTTGGCCACCTCGGAGCTACGATTTGACACCGTTGGACTATTATTTGTGGGGTGCCGTCAAAGATAAGTGTTACGCCGACAAGCCAGAGAGAATTGACGCTTTAAAGGACAATATTCGTGAAGCCATTGGTGAAATATAGCTGCACACAATCGATAATGTGCTTAAAAATTGGACCGATCATATAGGCGACTGCATGGCCAGTTGAGGCAGCCATTTGAATGAAATTATTTTCCATTATTAACTGGAAGCATTTTACTTTCAAACAAAAAAAGAAATTTGAGATAATATTCAGTAGTTTTAGTAAGTTTAAGTATTTTTAAAAAAAAAAAGTTATTTGGCGGACCCTTTACATGGTTCTCTCTTACTATCTTAATGATTCTGCAGGCAAATTGATCCCAAGCTTACATACATACATAGATAATTGGTCATTATAACCCATCAGTCAGGATTACGACCTAGTTTCTCACACCACGTTGTGTGTATTCATTTTAGACATGAGTGGCGTGACCTACAGTTTGAAGTCGATTCTGAACGTCAGATATTTGAGAAACTTTTCATGGCAATTTTATTTTACTTTCAGAGTTTTTGCCAGAAATCTGCTGAGAGGCAGTGGCCGTGGTTTTTTTTTAATTTCATTTTGATGTCTGACCGGGGTTTGAACCCTGGCCTCACGTCTAATAAGTTAACATCCTACATACTAGACTACGATGACTTCAGAATCGTATATATTTGCAGCGAAATGAACAAAAATCGCGTAAAACTTTTCCCTGATAGCATGAGATGTGTTCGTTCATTAGAATTCGTTGTGAAATGCCAAGGCTATTGCCACATGCCTTCAAAAATCAAATAGAAAAATTCACCAATTAAAAGCAATTGTTTACAGACATAAAAGTAAGAAGAATCTTCCTGAAATAGTTCAGTATTTCGTTCTGATAATATAAGATAACGAATTCAAATTTTTGATGTCTGGCGTGGGGTTTAAACCGTGGCCTCACGTTAAATTAGCCTACACACTACTCACTAGACTATGGCGACTTCATGGCTGGATTCCATATCAATTAGAAATTCACGGCAATGCTCAGGCAGATCAGATTGGAAAAGAGGATGCTTTAGTCGTCTAAAATCTCTACATAATGTCCTAAAGGATGTATATTTAAAAGCATTAAACAATTTTTTATTACGACAGCTTTTGTATTCGATAGGAAAATTTTACCACTTTATTCTCCTAGTTTTCCGTAAAAATTCAGTCAGTCTTGTGTGAAGACGCGGTGTGTTTGAAGAGAGTAATTGTGGTTGGAAGATTTCCGTTACAAAGTTCAGGCGAACAATTGTCTAGTAATTGTTACTGTTTATGGAAAGGGTATCATCAGATGAATAACAAAGATAAGCAATCGTTGTTATTTACATCAAGTTGTGAACAGTGGCACACAGAATTGTGCGAAAAATAAAGAATTTTAATTAAAACTAAACATAGATTTATTTTTATTTTATTTGCAATGTATGAGCCTATATTTTAAACGTTTTTAAAAGTTAAAAACGTAGCAACAGAACACCAAGTATGTCCAAATACATGTGCAATTACAATTGAAAACATCATTGAAATGGCTAGAGCACTACTGCCTTCTATACACTTTTCTAGTGCCTATTAAGGGCCTACAAAAAGTACAAATCCTTGCCTTTCATTTTAATTAATACAATTAAATTGTTAATCAATGCTGATTACATGCGAATTCAATACGATGAAAATTTTATTCAAATATTATTACAGAAATCAACTCCTTTAGCACGGCATTAATTTTTCATTTTTTTCACTTCAATCGCATTTAAACAATTTTAAATTAATTAAAGTGTTCGGTTGTAATTGTTGTTGTTGTTCTTGTTGTTTTCCTTTCAATATGTTTATTTACATGTGAAATGTTGATGTTTTTTTTTGCTTGTTTATTTATTAAAATTTTATTATAATTATTGCTGTTGTTGTTGTTGTTGTTATTTTTATTTTCCATGATTTAACACGAATTCAATGTATGTACCAGTGAATGTAAATAATCAAGACATTAATTGGCAAGAGTGTTACAAATATTCAGGCATTCACACATACAACACGAGAGAAAAAAGACAAAATGGTGGAGTGGTAGAGAAATTGGTGTGACACCGTGACGTATGTGCGATATTAATTAATTTATATTTTTTAAATGCGATACTTAGTACTTGACAATGTGAGCCCGATGTGCTTCGCTACATAATTTTAAGACTTCATGGGAATTAAGATAAGTAAGGATGGATACATCCATACAAGTACACATAGGACAAGTGCAATATGAAAACATTAAGAAAAAAGGGTAAAAGAGTAACTAGACAAGGTTCAAGACTTAGGTTTACAGAGATAGAGCAGCTGATGCAGGAAAACCATACGTCAACGCAGTTGAAAGCAAAAGATCTCTGCCAAATGCTAACGAATATAAAAAATAATTCGCTATGGCTGGTGGTCCTACTTACTTTACTTAATTGGTCACTACAACCCTTTAGTCAGGATTACAACCTAGCTTCTCACACCACTTATGTTGCGTGTGTTAATTTTATACATGAGTGGCGTGCCCTGCAGTTTAAAGTCGACTCCGAACGACTGATTTTTTCAGAAACTTTTCATGGCAATTTTATTTTATTCTCATAGCTTTCCCAGAAATCTACTGAGAGGAAGTCTTCAAAGAAATTTTTTTCATTTCGTTTTATTCGAGGTGTTTAAGCTAGAGTTTAAAGCTCCAGCTCGACTCTATTCATTCAATATGCTGTAAATTTTATACAAATCAGAAGATTATAAGGGCTCTAGAGGAGTTCACATCTCAGTATCACAAGTGTACCCATCTGTGTACCCACATGTTTCAGTTCTCCAAGTGATAGAGATGGTAACAGCGAATAAGTGACTTTTTCTACTTCCTTTTCATTGCAGTTCCTTCAGAAGTCATTGTAGAATTTCATGATCTCTTAGCAGTGCTGTAATCGCTATTTCAATCCTTTATCATTTTGACTTCCTAATACCCGTGGCAAAAAAAATCAAAATGATGTCAGACTGGAGGACAAGAGCAGGATTCACTATGGCCTCAATAGGTTATTGAGTAGCAGAGACCTTTCTCGTACGACAAAACGAATACTCTACGAGACGCTCATCCTCCCAGTGCTTTTTATGGCGCAGAGGCATGGACCCTATTCAGCGCTGATGCAGCAGTCTTGAGAGTATTCGAGAGAAAAGTCCTACGTAAGATCTTCGGTCCAGTATGAGTTGGCGATGATTTCCTTATCCGATACAACAGTGAGCTGTATGAGCTCCTCAACGACATGGACGTTGTACAGCGTATTAACATCAATAGGCTGCGCTGGCTCGGCCATGTCGTTCGAATGGTGGAGTATGCTCCGGCTAGACTGGTATTTGATGCCGGGATCTGCGGAAGTCGGCGAAGAGGACAGCCTTGTTTGCATTGGAAGGACCAAATCGACCTGTCATCGATTGGTGTGATCAACTGGCGTAGGCAAGAAGCAAAGGCGCCTGAAAGGATGTGTTACTGCAAGCCGAAATCCGTTAATTGGATTGTTAATGGCCATTTAAGTAATTAAGTAAGAAGCCAAATCATAAAAAAGCCGCCATGGATGGCTTTTTTAAATTAGTGCCCCAAGCGGGCAATGTACGGCACAAAAAATCATAGTCAGCCATGACGTCTACTTCTGCATGAAGGGTTACGTAAATGAACAAAAGTGTTGAATGTGAAACGATACCAAATCCACATGATATTCAAGCTGTGTCCACTGCAACCTGAGAAAATCACTGCTTGGTATTGATTTTGAAATTGCTGTGTCATCGACCGCCATAATTTAGTAGGTAGTGTGTTGGCTTATTAGACGTGAGGCCACGGTTGAATCTCAAGGTCAGACAAATTTTTACTTTTCTGGTAAAAGCTGTAAAAGTATTTTAATTGCCATGAAATGTTTCTCAAAAAACTGTCCTTCAGAGTCGAAATTAAAACCAAAGGTACCGTCAGTCATACATAAAATTAAGCAACCTATGACGCCAAAAATCATATTCAGCCATGAGGCCTACTTCTGCATGTAGGGTACGTAAATGAATAAAAGTTTTGAATGTAGAACGATACCAAATCCACATGATATCCAAACTGTGTTCACTGCAACCCGAGAAAATCACTGCTTTCTATGGATTTTGCGATGACGATGTCATCCGTGGCCGTAGTCTAGTAGGTAGTGTGTTGGCGTATTAGACGTAAGGCCACGGTGCAAACCCTAGCTCAGGCAGAAGGCAATAAGAAGAAAATATTTCTTCGGCTGTTTCTTCTCAACAGATTTCTAGCAAAAATTCTGAGAAAAAATAAAAAAAAAAGTTTCTCAGAAAAATCTGTCGTTCGGTGTCAACTTTAAATTGTGTGTTCATATATGAAACTAACAGACAACATAAGTAATGTTAGAAGCTAGGTCGTAATCCTGAATGAAGGCTTGTAATGAGCGTTCATGTATGTATGTATGTGAGTGTAACTCTGATAAAAGTAATGTTTGAATGTGTCTGTCTGGAGCAGGCCATTTTTAAGATGATTTCTCTACTAAGAGCCCCGGAATCGAAAGTTGGTTTCAGATATATTATAGGAAATAGGTATACTATACCATACAGCTCTAGAACAAACAAATAGATTTTGAATATACGTACATAAAGCTGTGAGGGTGTGTATGTACTCGTATATGTATTTGTAGTACACAACTGTACGTATATAATCAGCTACTCATACATTAATATCGACGTTGTCTTTTTTTCTCTTTCATCCATGGCTTGTTCATTAAATTTGTTGTTCATTTCATTCATTTGCGTATAATTTTCAGTTTCTCTGGCTCTTTTTTCCGCTGTTTTTTCATTAACATTTTTATATTTAAACAGATTTCTGTTTGTCTCTCTACCCTTATTCATTAATTCGTTATGTTCCCTCTCTCTTGCTCTCTTATTTTATTTCATTTAAATTTCCTGATTTTTTCCATTTTTTGTGTCGTTTTTTTTTATTATTTCATCAGTTTTTTTTTAAAAAATGTTTCGCCATCAACCTTCACTCATTGAGTTTTGAGTGTGTTAATTTCATTATATTGTGCTGAGATTTACTCAATTTTTACCAACACTTTTATAGTCAAGTTTCGTTTTATTTTTGCCGTGCTAAAGACAGTTAACAAAAAAACGCTTTTAATTGTTCAGGGAGGTTATTTTATAACTTTTTCTCTGCTGTCTCTCTCTCTCTCTGTACTTCTCATATAATTTTTTTTTGCATAACATTTCAGATTTATTTCGCTTTTATTTAATTTTCTTCTTTTTTTTTTGTTAATAAATTTGACCTTTAATGTAAGTCAACAAGAGTGTGTGTGTGTGTTTTAATTTGAAAAATAAAATAAAAAAATAAATAAAAAACTGAATTTTTATTCTTCTTCTGGCTTTTAATTCATATTTTCTGTTGATTTTTCCGCTCATCTGCCATACCTTTATTGCTGCATGTTGTCCTTCTCATCGTTGTTGGCCTCTTTTCTCTGTTTTTTTTTTTTTGTTTTTTTTTCGGTTGCTGCTGTTAATGTTGCTCTTGTGTATTTGTCAACACTTAATGAGATGTCAACAACATATTGAGCAGTTCAATGATGAAATAATTAAATTCTGTTCTGTTTTATTTTTTTTTAATTTTTTTTAATTTTTTTTATATTTAATGAATACAAAAAAAGGTACCACAAGCTTATCGTAGTGCAAACAAATTAATGTGTGTGCTGAAATCATGAACAGTGTTATAGGCAAGGTAGGCTGTAAAGGGCCGTACAACACACTCTTTTATGGTTGTGAACATTGCTTAGATCGCTGATATTTTTGTAAACATCTGTCAAGACTACACTATTAAGAACTCCTATACAGTATGACTTAACATAGGTCGACCTTCTAGCTGCTTTTTCCATTTCAAATCCTTTGTTTTTTGTATTCTACATTTATCGATAAGTTCCACATTTATCGATAAGTTATTTTGCTGTCAGCAAAGCTGTTGTTGTTCACACCTAGATCTAGATCTGAATACCTATAGAATTGCATTTACGATACAGATCCCGAAGTCGCCGTGGTCTAGTAGGTAGAGTGTTGGCTTATTAGACGAAAAGCCAGATTTCGAGCCCCATGCTAGACATCAAAACAGAATACAAAAAGTATTTTTTCGGCGACTTCCCCTCATCAGATTTCTGGCAAAAACTCTGAGAGTAAATAAAATTGCCATGAAAAGTTTCTCAAAAATCTGTCGTTCGGAGTCGACTTTAAACTGTAGGTCCCGCCACTCATGTATAAAATTAACACACACAACACAAGTGGTGTGAAAACTAAGTCGTAATCCTGATTGAAGGGTTGTAATGAACAATTATGTATGTGTGTATGTATTTTTTAAAAGCCCCAATGTCAAGACAATACTATTCAGACCTCTCATACCGTATGAATTAACAAAGGTGGACATCTCAAATCCTTTGTTTTTTGTATTCTACATTTATCGATAAGTTCCACATTTATCGATAAGTTCCACATTTATCGATAAGTTATTTTGCTATCAGCAATGCTAATGTTGACCACACCGACTTGTTTTAAAACTGAATATCAATGCCATTGCATTTGCGATAAGTTTCATCACAGATTCCATTTGTATTTTGTAAAGCTAAATATCTCAACTTAGTTCTACTGAATTTCCTATGTGGCATGAGCTGCTGGTTCGTACTACCCTCTTGTTCGAATCACATGTCACAGGCAACCAGATCATCTGATTAAGACCAAAAGAAATCAGCACTCATTGACGTATAGTGACAGTGATGGCCTGGCATCATTCTGAAACCAATATGGACATCATTTATACAACCATAATTGGTAATTAGAGCACCTCAGTCAGAATGAAGACCTATCTTCTCACGTTATACATGATCACACAATTTAAAGTCGACTCCGAACGACAGATTTTTGAGAAACTTTTCATGGCAATTTTTTTATTTTCTCTAAGAATTTTTCCTAGAAATCTGTTGAGAGCAAGAGAACGAAGAAATATTTTCTTCTTATTGCCTTCCGCCTGAGCTAGGGTTTGAACCGTGGCCTTACGTCCAATAAGCCAACACACTACCTACTAAATTAAGGCGACCGATGACATCTCCAGTTCAAAGTCCATAGCAGCAGTGATTTTCTGGAGAGGAAGTCGATGAAGAAATATTTGTTTTATGTTTCGGTTTTGTTGGAAATGTTTGATCAGAGGTTTGAACCGTGGCCTTACGTGTAATGTCGAAATGAATACAGCTGGAATATCATGCGGATTTGGTATCGTTCCACATTCAACACTTTTGTTCATTTATGTACGTACTTCTTCATGCAGATGTTAGCCTCATGGCTGAATATGATATTTTGTGGCGTATATTGCTCGAATGAAGGAACCATTTTAAAAGACAATTTTTTAATTTGCACGTGTTGTTCAATACTAACCATCTATAGTAGCTTTTTTATGATTTGGTTTCCTTATGATTCTTAAATATCCTCTATACTGACTTGCCTTCCAAGGCGTCAAAAGTGAGATTGAATACTCATGATGCTTATGGTATTAAAGTTTCACAAGAGAGAATGTTTAAGATTGTGAATGTTACACACATACATACAATTCTTTAGTCAGGATTGCAACCTAGCTTCTCACACCACTTAGGTTGTATGCGTTAATTTTATATATGAGTGGCGGGTGTACAAGTTTAAAGTCGACTCCGAAGGACATATTTTTATGACGAATTTCCCACGACAATTTTTATTCACTTTCAGAGTTTTTGTCAGAATGCTGTTGAGAGGAAGACGCCAAAAGGAATCTTTTTTCTCCCATTTCGTTTTAGAGGAGATGTTTGACCATGAACTGTGGCCTGGTAGGCCAATACATTACATAATAGGCTATGGCGACAACATAATTAACAGACAAGAACGGATATTTGTTATAGGATTCATGCCACTTGTCCCTTTTTGAATGAAAGTTAATGGGAGAAACAAGTCTTGATATTCCGGCTTATTGAACGTATTTTTTTGCCAAAAGAGTTCATGAATTTGAAGTCGTCGCAGTCTAGTATTTAGCGAGTTAGATTTTTAGATGTGAGGCCACGTTTCAAACCTCAGGTCAGACTTCAAAACAGATTTCAAAAAATCAAAACAGATTTCTGGCAAACAATCTGGGAGTCAATAATTTCGCCATGAAAAAGTTTTTCAAAAATCTGTCATTCGGAATAGATTTCAAACTGGAGGCCACGCCACTCATGTATAAAAATATTGCACACAACATAAGTGGTGCGAGTAGCTAGGTCGTAATCCTGACTGAAGTGTTGTAATGACCAATTATGTATGTAAGTATGTTCACGAATTTAAGGGAACTTTAAGTTCTCCAGTTTACCGGTTGTGTGGCCTAAGAACTCGTCTTCTTGCAACATGAGGGTGCAAGTGCATATTATATCTCATAAGACATGCAACTTAATTCGGAAAAATAAAATCTTAAACCAGATTCTTAACTATTTTCCTCCGTTTTTTATACGAATTAATTTTTTAAATTTTCTTTCTTTGCCTCAATTGTTTTTAAGGCATTCATGTCTTCATTTCATTTCCATTTCCATTACCATGTAACAAACTTTATGTCTGTGTTGTAATCAAGCTTTACACTGTCTAACTAACTGACTATCTCTGTCTAATTGTCAGTCTCCGTTTTATGTTTTCTGTTGCCAAACACTGGCAATGTAACTGATATCATCATTATCTGGAAGACCATAAACATTTTCGAGTTGTTACGAATGTCATTTAGATACTCTTGAAAAGCTGGTCATTTGCCAAAAAGCAAAATGAAAAAAATGAAGAGAAAAACAAGTGAAAATAAATAGAAATCAACGACAAGAAAATTTATATTTATTTCTACACGTTTAAACAAAATTTCCTCACTTGCTGTCGCAAAAGGCAAGTGTAGTTATTTGAGCCAAGTGAAGGCAAGCCAATGTGTGTATGTGTCTCCGCCTAATGCAAGTAGACAGCCTTTGCTTAACAAACCTACAATATAAGGGAGATTGAAGGAATTAATTTAAATTTAAATTTTCTTTTTTCCTTCTCTTTCTAAACTTCCGCTCTCTCTTTCAACGAGGCAATGTGTATGCATATTTCAAATTTCAGATTCTCTAAGAAATAAGGAAAATTTTTTTTAATTATTTAATGAAAGTTTAACTAGATTTTGAATGTATAAGTGATGGCTGGGCTTAAGAGAAATACTAACAATATGCTGTGACCTTAATTGGGTTAAGAAAGCAAACAAAAGCAGCAAAGGCAGATAGAGAGAGAGAGAGAGAGAGATGAAACTAATGCCAACAAAAATATTCTGATTTTTGGTAAACATATCTGTATGTACGTATCTGTGTGTGAGCACCACTTGACCAACATATACTATTTAAACACAGTCGTTGAATAATAATATTTTCATAACAATTCTCAGACACACTCCGGTTATATGATGACAAACCAAAGTAAATAATTCAAAAAGATTTTTGAAAAGCACAGAAGTGATAATAATGAAGCTGAATGCTATTGCTGTTGCTGTTTCTGATGATGACTACAAGTTTTTAGGTTTAATTTCATCATCATTTTTGTGTATATTTATTGTCATCAACATTGGTGAAGGCAACTTCAATTATCATTAAGTATTCCATTTTAGCATGAAAATAATTTCAAAATAAAAACCTCATTTCAACCATCACCACCAGCATCACAATCACCATTACCATCACAATCACCACCGCTAACGTCTCATCACTTTATTAAGGCCCTGATTATACAATTAAAATGAATTATCACAGGACAATTATCAGTCAGTCAGTTTTCCCAGCCAGCCAGCCAGACATATAGAAATATCTTGTGATGTTATTTATGAAGGCTATACAACGTTTATAAATAAATTATTACAACCGCAAGTGGCCGGATTGTAAATTACATAAAATAATCAAATAAGACACAGTGATGAAAAATCTACAAAGAAAAGGCTAGGCTAGGTTAGGAAGACCAGGAATGGTTCATACAGAAAGTCAGACCAAATACGGAGAATAAAAACTTTAATGCGATATGAATAAGAATAGAAGATAGACATTCATGCATACATACATAATTGGTCATAACAATCCTTCAGTCAGGATTACAACCAAGCTTCTCACACCGCTTATATTGTGGGCGTTAATTTTTTGTACCTGAGTGGCGAAATCTACAGTTTAAAGTCGACTTTGAACGACAGATTTTTCAGAGAAACTTTTCAGTGTGCCACTGTTCACAACTTGATGTAAACAACAACAATTGCTTTATTTCTTATTCTACTTTACACTCTTTTGCGTAAACACTAAAAAATTTTCGGCAGATCTTGATAAAGGAGATCTTCAAACCACGATTATCACGGCTTCACACAAGACTGACTGAATTTTTTCTGACCCCGTTGCCTGCTTTGTCTTGCCTTTTATATCACAGGGTAAACAGTCTTAATGACTTCGCCTTCTTAAAATATATAGAAATGTAAACATGTTGTTTACCTTATTTGTGTATTTTGTTTACTTGTTTATCATTTTTTACGCTGATATTTGTTGCTGTATTTTTGTTTACTTATTATCATTTGTTTATACTGGTGTTTTGTTGGTATATGTTTGCTTATTTGTTTATCATGTAAACAAGTTCATTATTTTTGTTTTTGTAGCTTTTGTCTGCAATTTAAGCGATGTAAAAGCAAGACACACATTACCACAAATCCGGCTAAAAGATGGAATGCTTCTATCCAACATACTAGTCCTTCCTTTCAAAGCATAATGATTCATCAGAAAATCAATCATGATTCTAATAGATTCCCTACATAAACCTTTCGTCTAAACGTCTGCATTGCAGAGCAGAGAAACAAGTTACCCCAGTTCCCTCACATATCCACAAACCCTGCAGAAACACCGGATGGTACTATCCCACACATACTTGTCCTTCCCCACTAGGCACAATGCCTCGTTAGAAAAACTATCAAGATTTTAGTAGATTTCCGCTAACAACTGTTAGTCTATCCTTCAGCAGACCAAGGCAAAGACTTAGAAAGTGTTCAACATGTTCTCTTAGATTTCCACAAAATTCTGAAGAAAGTCAGAATGCTCCTGCCCTCTTTGTCCTTGCCTCATGGTTCAATACCAAGTACCAAGTTTTCAATAAATTTTCTCTGCAGTTTCAGCACCTATTGCTTTTTATAACAGTTCAACCGGGGTCATACAAGTTGACATATTCAAAAAAATCCACCATTTTGCCATGAAAATTCCATTCGTCTTCCTATCATTTGAGCCATCAGCCCGAAGAAGTCTTCATTAGGATTTCTTTTGCTCGCTCATTGTAAGCCTAATGGACTCATGCAACACGAAAATACGTCGGTACCCACTCTGTTCCAGTCCACAAGCATCGTGTGGAAATTCCTGTAGATTGAAACTAGCTACGAACTAATGTAATGTCCAGGCTATGACTAGCCGCATAGGTTAGCACGTTATCTTCTGTTACAATTCATTCCTGGACTATCTGCGATGCCTTCGTAATAGCAAGGATCTCCACAAAACCTTGTTAAAACGCAGCGACGTATGTAATCAAGGAATCAAATAAGACTACCGAATGTAGTTCATTGCGATATGAAATCATCCAAAGGACCATAGGCATGGCAAAAGATTTAATGGCAGCCTAAACTACATACTAACTGGAATGGAATTTTTTAACTCCACAAGGGAATATGTAGTGCTTGCAAGTGAAATACGAATTTTGCCAATACCTGGAATAAAAGGTTGTAAAAGAGAGAGGCATATAGGCGGAGAAAGTGGATGTTACTTACTAATGGACTATGAATAACGAAAAACGAAGGTCTACTCAAGAATACAACCAAGTGAATAAAGGAAAGTAGTCAATAACGCACGTAATTTTCCAATAAGGGAGATTCGGATACAAAAGCTTTTCCAATATATATGCCAGCTAAACAGCTATCCGGACTACATACTTTGGTAAAGAAAATACAGCCTATAAAGCAAAGCAGGAACTCAGGCAAAATGGTACAATCTCGCCGATTACGGCAAAGGTTTTCTAAGGCCTGAGGACATACTTTCGGTCCTGAGGTAAAAGCGTTAAGGTCCTCATAGGCAATGGCCGATACAGCGGCAATATGGTCTTTAATCTGTGCTTTTGGAATACGAATTGGTAGTTTAATGTCCAGACCAGAGGTCAGCAATGAATCATTTTTTTGATACTCACAAGCACTCATTAAATTTTGACTATAAGCGAGTCAATAATATTGAAATTTAACGATGTACTCTGATTCATTCATACTCACTACAACGTTGATTTATATGTGCAGGTTGCAATGAGTATGCGTACAATATTAATATCAAACTCATACCATTCGAAATATGTTTGATTCGAGTGACTCGAATCGTTCATTAAAATTTACAGGCTTAGTTGTGAGGCATTTACAACAAAAGAAAAAAGACACATAAGCATAAAAGACAGAGCAGCAAGCAGAGAAAACACGCAACCTTCTAGTAAGTATTGTAGTGTTCGAACTCAACAACATCATACATGTTGTTAAGTATGAATATGATTTGTACTTCAAACTTTGAATATGAGTAGAGGTTCCATGATATTAAAATAAATATGAATGCGTATAAGTATCAGAAATTTAGAGTTTGATGCGATTCTACTCATCTTTTTGAATACTTATTGCTGATCTCTGGCCCAGACCATGAAATTTTCTCCCTACATTTTGAATAGTCCGTTCGATGTCTTTTATAATTTCGGCGAAGTAAATGTGAATCGCTCAAGACTTTTCCCAAATAGCAGGAGATGTGTTCGTTCATTAGACTTCGTTGTGAAATGCCAAGTCTTAGTAGTTATTGCCACATGCTTTCAAAAATCAAAAAGAAAAATTCACCCATTAAAAGCATTTGTTTGAAGAGTAGAAAAGTAAGAAGAATTTTGCTGAAATAGTTCAGTATTTCGTTCTGATAATGTAAGACAACGAATTTAAGCTGTAAATCATTTTCAAGTTCATTTTAACACTTCTGCCTTAATTTGCAATCATATTAAAAGCCTATTCTTAACATAAGATATGTGGAAGGAAGGGTGCTGGGAGATTATGGAAATAATTTCTAAGCAAATTATATAATTTTGAGTCTCCGTCTAAATCCGGTTACAAAATAACAAGACAATCCAAATCATTGCTGTTGTTTGTTCGTTTATTTGTCTGTCATTTTGCAGAAGCCCACATTTATTTATTTGGTATCATATTCTAGCATTCATTCATTCATTCATTCATTCATTTAGTCAGTCACTTATTTATTGATTCAGATTCATTTCATTTAGTCCATACATACATACATACATACATACCATTTCTTTAATTATTTGTTGATTTATTTGTTTAAATCTTATAAATGACCACTCTAACCTCTTGAATTGGAATTGTTTATAAATTATTAATAAGAACATTGAAATATTCGATATTGTATTATCGTTTATTTATATAATAATTTCCATTTTCTATATAATTTCAAATATTTGTTTTAAGATTTTCTTTGATTTCCATTTTTCTAAAAAGAAATTTGTTGACATTTTATTTCTAATTAAAGATTTTTTATTTTTTTTTTCACTTTCATATTTGCATACCATGACCTTTAGTTTAGATTTTTCGAATTTAATTTCTTGAATTACAAAATAATTGAACAAAACAATAAAAAGAAAATTATTTTCTTTCTATCACACAAATCAAAGGCAAGTGACCTTAAATCAAAAGAACTTCAGCAGCAAAATAAACAAAAATAATCAATAAAGTCGAGGGAAACGTATTTTTAAAGTGAAAATTTGAAGAATTTTAATTCAAATTAATTTTCGATTTATTTTCTAACCTGACTGCAAATAACTGTTGGCGTATGAGTAATATTTCAGTTTGTGTATTTAATATTAAATAATAATCATACGTCAAGGTGGTCAGCACAATGGTAATGCTCTGCATATTAATGACAAATATGAGAGCATAGTTTAAGGGGAAATTGGTAATGGTTACGACATATTCGTAGCTTTTATAATTTAGCTAGGTGTGGAACATACCACTAAAGAAGAATTTCTCTGAATATTTCTCGAAAGTTCTCTGACAATTTTTCTGAGAATTTTTATGAAAAATTTTTGATAAATTTTTTGACAATTTGTGAAAATTTTTCTGAAAAATTTTTGATAATTTTTCTAATAAACTTTCGGAGAATTTTTCTTGACCATTTGGCTGACAATTTTTCAAGCAATTATTTAAATCATTTTTCTACCATTATTATGACAATTTTTCTGAAACCCTTTTCTGACAATTTATCTTATAATTTTTTACAAATGCCCAGACACTTTTTTGACAATTTTTTTTACACTTTTTTTGATAATTTTTTGACAACTTTTCTGACAAATTTTTTACAATTTCTCTAATAATTTTTCTGAAAATTTTTTAAGCAATTTTCAGACAATTTTTCATATAATTTTCTGACATTTTTCTGACAATTTTTTTTAAAATTTTTCTGAAAATTTTTTGTCAATTTTTTTAATAAATATTCGGAGAATTTTTTTTGACCATTTTGCTGACAATTTATCAAGCAATTTTTTAATAATTTTTCTAACATTAATATGACAATTTTGCTGACTTTTCTGATAATTTATCTTATAACTTTTCTGACATTTTTGTCTTATAATTTTTTAACAATTGCTCTGAAACTTTTTTGACCAATTTATTTTGACAATTTTTTGATAATTTTTTGCCAACTTTTCTGACAAATTTTTGATAATTGCTCTAAGAATTTTTCATGCAATTTTCAGACAATTTTTCATATAATTTTCTGACATTTTTCTAACAATATTTCTTATAATTTTTAACAATTTTTCTGACAATTTTTTTTTGACAATTTTTTGAAAATTTTTCTGACAAATATTTGACAATTTTTTTGAAAATTTTTCTGACATATTTTGACAAATTTTTCTAATAAATTTTCGGAGAATTTTTCTGACCATTTTGCTGACAATTTTTCAAGCAATTTTTTAAATCATTTTTGTAACATTATTATGACAATTTTTCTGACCACTTTTCTGACAATTTATCTTATAACTTTTCTGACATTTTTCTTATAATTTTCTAATTTTTTGATAATTTTTGACAACTTTTCTGACCAATTTTTGACAATTTTTCTAATAATTTTTCTGAGATTTTTCTAAGCATTTTTCAGACAATTTTTCATACAATATTCTGACATTTTTCTAACAATATTTCTTATAATTTTTAACAATTCTTCTGACAACTTTTCTGATAATATTTCTTGAGAATTTTTCTGCAATTTTTTCTGACAAGTTTTCTGATTAATTCTCTAACAATTTCACTTACAACGTTTCCTACAATTTTTCTGTCAAGTTTTGTGACAATTTTTTGACGATATTTTTCCGACACTTCTTCTTCAAGTTTTTCTGACATTATTTCTGACAATTTCCTGTAAATGTTTGACATTTCACTAACAATTTTACTCACATCTTTTTTTTTTTTTGATTTTCCTGACAATTTTTTCTGTCAATTTGTCAAACAATTTGTCAAAAAAATTTTCTTACCATATTTCTAAAATTTTTCTGACCACCTTTCTGACAATTTAAGTCGCCGTAGTTTTGTAGGTAGTGTGATGGCTTATTAAACGTAAAGCCAGGGTTCGAGTCCCAGGCCAGACATCAAAACAAAAATACAAAAAGTATTTCTTCGGCGACTTCTTCTCAGCAGATTTCTGGCAAAAATTGTGAGGGAAAATATGCCATGAAAAGTTTCTCAAAAATCTGTCGTTCGGAGTCGATTTTGAACTGCAGGTCCCACCACTCATGTATAAAATTAACACACACAACATAAGTGGTGTGAGAAACTAGGTCGTTATCCTAACTGAAGGGTTGTCATGATCAATTAGGTATGTTTCTGACAATTTTTCTGTTAGGTTTACTGGCAATTTTGCTTACAATTTTTCAAGCAATTTCTTTGACAATTTTACTAAGGTACTGTTTATTCCATCTCCAACTCTAGTTCTTATTTTTATTAGCGATGTTCTCTCTTTAACATCTAATCAACCCATTCTATCTACTCTACAATGAAATTAAAAAAATTTTTGACATTCATTTGATCGTAGAACCAGCTTTTTAAAGATTGAATGAAAAAGGCATGATACGAATGAGTCTCTATCCCTTACCTTCTAAGATTTGTCCTTGACGAGCTTGTATACCACAAAATAGTCTCTCTTTTAAAAGAGTATGCAGCTACCAGATTACTTCACTCATTTTTATTACTAAGTATTGTTGCGTAACACTTTCCAAAATCATCAAGAGTCTAATGGCTTAGTCCAGGGAACCGTAAGAAGGAAGCTGTCATGTAATTGAATCTTTAGATCGGCCATGAAATAGTTTCCCACACAATGGTGTTCATTATCTTATTCTGCGGAACTACCGAATTGTGAAAATAAATGAACGAAAACTATTTCAAAAGGATCGATTGCTTGCTGCATTATCATTGGATTGGCATTGTATATGTATATCGTAAATAATTAGAATGTCCAAGCATTGTAATGCAATCAACGTTGATACAAAAACTGGATCCACAAGAAGTATGTATAGCACAATTTGCTTCTGGATATTTTCACGAAAACTTGTTTACAAAGTTACTTCATGTAAACACGGTAACAAATGTTTATTTAAAAAATTTTTAACTACACTTAAAAAATAACTGCGCATATATTGTTTAAAAAATTTTTTTTTTAATTGTGTTGTTGTTTTTTTATTTAATTTCAAGTGGTGGTTTATTTTAAACCACAAAAACTTAAAACTTAAAACATTTCATTATTCATGCCCCATGCTAAAGGACGACAACATTGAAGTGAAAAAAACGGCCAACAACAAAACAAATAAAAAAGGAGAAGGAGAAGGAGACAGAGAGGAAAAAAGGTTGTCATAAAAAAGGCGGCTATTAAAACTACAAACAAGCTGATGTTTATTTGTATGCTTATTATAAATGCAAACAGACATACATACATACATCTACACATCCACACAATTTTAGTAGCAGGGCTTCTAGACATAATTAGCATTACCAACTAAAAATTATGACCTTGCCTTGGCTGGGACAGGGCTTGGCTTGGCTTGTCATAGTTTGGTATGCCGTGGCATGGCATTTTTTTTCAGCTGCCATTGCTTTACAAGTGCTTTTAGACAGCGGAAAACGTTTGGAAAAAATTGTTTTTTTTTCTGAATTTTTTTTTCGAAACCTAGTGCCGTTGTACTGACATTGTTGTTGTTGTTGTAACAGCAAAAAAAAAAAAGAACAAAAGAAAGAAAAGAAAAAATTTTTTTCCGTGCACAGCTTTATGTCATTTCAAGTTTAATTGGATTTTTATGCAAAACAATTTAAACGAACCAAAAAAAAATCGCAGGTTTTTTGTTACGCTTCTTTACAAACAAACAAAGTTTGCCAACATACCGTACGGCTGGTGAAATGTTGGATCACACATTTATACACAACAGTTGTTGCAACAAATTTGTTCATACAAAACAAAAGAAAGAGAACAGAAATGAAACGTATGTTGTGATGTGATTTGAATTTAATGGCATTATGCGAGGTACGTATATACATAAACACAACTAAGGACACCAGTCATCGACATTGTAAGGCAAAATATAAAAATTTTCTATTAAACAACTGCCAGAGTGAATGTTGTTCTGTAATTTATTATTCCATTGTAGCTTTAAATTAAAGAAGAAGAAAAAGAAAAAAACATGAGATTTTTTTGTATTCGTAATTGATTTTAAATGAATTGCATTCACAAGGAATTAAATTTTACTTTCTTGTTGTGAATTCTAATGATAATGATGTTGCTGCTGCTGCTGCTGTTCTGGTAATTTGAGAGTTTCATTCATTTAATGAAAAAGAAACATTTTTCATGATTTCTTTGGAAATGTTATTAATGCCGTCTGTCTGTCTGTCTGTTTGCTTGCCTGCTAAGCATATGCAATTAGAATTGAATTTCAATTTCGATTTTGTTTGTTCGTTGATTAGAATTTAAAATGAAAGCAAATTGCCATAGTAATGGCAACACACAAAAAAAAAATACAAAGTTAATGAGGCTGGAAAACATATGCAAAAATTTTAGAAATCATTTTGATTTTTAAAATTAAATGGTTAAACATTGTAAACAAATTAGAGGGAGGATCAAAAACAGGGTTAGATTTGGACAGAATGTAATTTTTTGAAGAGGAGATATTTCTATTGTTACAATCCTGTGATACAATAAACCACATAAGATTTTATATAGCGTTCCTAGGCAACCTGTGTCATGCTTTTTACCCACGCTCTGAGGACGACACCAACCAGGGTAAGCAATAGGAAATTGGCATTATGTCAATAGTAGCCGCCGTAATCCAGTGGGTAGTGTGTTGGCTTATTAGACGAACAGCCAGGGTTCGAGACCCAGGCCAGACATCAAAACAAAATACAAAAAGTTTTTTTTTCGGCGACTTCCTCTCAGCAGATTTCTGGCAAAAACTCTGAGAGTAAATAAAATTGCCACGAAAATGTTTCTCAAAAAGCTGTCGTTCGGAGTCGACTTTAAACTGTAGGTCCCCACCACTTACGTATAAAATTAACACACACAACATAAGTGGTATGAGAAACTGGGTTGTAATCCAGACTGAAGGGTTGTAATGACCAATTATGAATGTATGTATGTAGTCGCCGTAGTCTAGAAGATACAGATCTGAGATCAGCAATGAATCGTTTTTTCGCTACTCATAAGCACTCATGAAATTTTGAATATAAGTGAGTCAAAAATATTGGAATTCAACAATGTACTCTGATTCATTCGTACTCACTACAACGTTGATTTATAAGTACAGGTTGCAATGAGTATGGGTACAACGTTGACATCAAACTCATACCATTTGAAATATGTTTGATTCATAACTTTAGAAAAATGCTTATCCATCACCAAAATATACAGTCTTAGTTGTTAGACACATAAGCAAAAAAGAGAGAGCAGCAAGCAGAGCAAAAACACACAACCTTTCAGTAAGTATTTTAGTGTTCGTACTCACGCAAAACAATGGCTTCACGAAAAAAAAAAAACAATCAGTCGTTCGGAATCGACTTTAATCCTTAGGTTCCAGTACTTATGTATCGGGTCCGCCATCTAACGTTTTTTTTTCAACTAGTGCTTATTTCGTGAATGGTAACACTTAGCTCATGTCTGATTTGACAGATAATCAGTTTTATCCTTCCGCTGAACGAATATGGTTGGGTATTCGCTTGAACAACGCTGGGAAATATTGCGACATTACTTTGAAAATCATGGTAATGTTGCAGAATGTGTGCGAAAATTGCGTACGAATTTTGGAAGAAGAGAAGCACCGTCAGCTCCGTATGTTCGTTATCTTGTGAAAAAAGTGAAAGAAACTGGCATCCACAACGATAGACCAAAGCGTGCAAAACCATAAACAGTGCGTACATCCGAGACTATTGCTGCTGTGGCGGAAAGTGTGCGTGAAGCGCCATCAACATCTATTCACCGTCGTTCTCAACAATTGAACATTTCGGAGACATAATTGAGACGAATTTTGAATAAAGACCTAGGTAAGACGCCATACAAAGTCCAATTGTTCAAGGAGTTGAAGCCAATTGACCATCCAATGCGTTTTCGCTTCGCTAAGTGGGCTTGCGATCGACTTACAGAAGATGCCGATTTTGGCAAAAAAAATCATCTTTTCAGATGAAGCTCATTTTGATCTTGGCGGGTATGCAAACAAGCAAAATTGTCGCATTTGGGGCACAGAAAACCCGCACGCATACATTGAAAAGCCGACACACTCAAAACGAGTCACTGTTTGCTGCGGATTTTGGTCCAGAGGCATAATTGGGCAATTTTTCTTCGAAAATGAGCGCAGGAGTGGCCGTTACAGACAATGGCGATCGTTATCGGGCCATGTTGAACGAATTTTTGTTCACAAAAATTGAAGAGGAAGATATGGCAACATTTGGTTTCAACAGGACGGCGCTACGTGCAACACAGCCGAAGCTACACTCGATGTTTTGCGTCCTGTTTTTGAAGATCGCATTATCAGCCGCAGAGCTGATATCGTTTGGCCACCTCGGAGCTGCGATTTAACACCGTTGGACAATTATTTGTGGAGTGCCATCAAAGATAATTGTTACGCCGACAAGCCAGAGGCAATTGACGCTTTAAAGGACAATATTCGTGAAGCCATTGGTGAAATACAGCTGCACACAATCGATAATGTGCTTAAAAATTGGACCGATCGTGTAGGCTTATGCATGTCCAGCCGAGGCAGCCATTTGAATGAAATTATTTTTTATTATTAACCGGAAGGATTGTACTTTCAAATAAAAAAAGAAATTTTAGAAAATATTCAGTAGTTTTCTTCTTTAAAGCATTTTCAAAAAAAAAAGTTATTTGGCGGACCCTTAAAAAAAATAAATCAGTCTTTCGGAATCGACTTTAAACTTTAGGTCCCAGCACTCATGTATAAAATTAACACACCCAACATAAATGATGTTAGAAGCTAGGTAGTAATCCTGTGTGAAGGGTTGTAATGACCACATTATGTGTATGTATGTATGTGAGTGTGAAAGAATTTTTTTTACTAAAAAAAAAAATTTTTTTGTTTTAATTTCGCCATTTGCCCTGGGCTTTAAAATAATTTCCAATTTAACAGCTGTTTGTACCATCATTTTTTTTTTGTTGCTTACGAATATATCCACCATCTAAAAACTCCATTAACACTTTGACCTGCTGTAATTAAAACTCTAAACTACCTTCCCTGTACACCTATTGCCACTAACAACTGCCATCAGTGCTCAGCACTCAATTGTAAACTATTCGCAGCGTATAGTTAAAAGAGGAGACGCTAAAGGTACAGGGGATACATGAATAAAAACTGCAGATAAATTTCATTAAATGCCACAAAACATTATGGCATCAAATTGAAGCCCCATTATAACAACAGAAATAGTAATCGAGAGAGAAAAAAAGAAAAAAAAATTTTTTTTGTTGAAATAAATTTACAACCCTTTGGAGATGCTCAACAAACTGCGTGTATCTGCAACAGTTGCTGGTTGCATTCAACACTTTGCACAAAACATTTGCCAAATTGATGAGAAGCAATTGTTATTGAAAGCGAACGAAACATATTAGAGAAAATGTAAAGGGGAGAAAACAAGTAGGAAAAACTAAGAGGAAAACAGAAGGGAAAGAGGAATACAATAAAAATTCTCATGGCTTTAAATTTTTCCGAATATTTTATTTCTATTTTTATTTGGTTTTTGGTTCCTTTTTTTGGGGTTTCTTTTCTCTTTAGTATGTTTTCGGTTTGCAATACAAGGGAAAGGAAAAAAAGAATGGAAAAATATTTCAATTTATTTTGCAATCGACGAGAGAGAAACCACTTGGGGCTGTTTAAAGTTTTTAATTTATTTTCAAATATTTTTACAATAAAAGAGACAGACAGACAGATAGAGAGATAGAGAGAGAGAAAAAGAAAAATATAGTGTCGATTGAAAAAATATGCCAGAGAGAGGGCTTGTGTTGAGTAAGAAATAAATTTTATTTTTAAATGTCCTCCTTTTAATTTTCATTTAAAATATGCTACAGCAAGCTCTACTTGGAATGACAGTAGAGCCCTTTAGGTAGCTGCAAGGGACAATGCCATCAACACATGTTACAGTAATCTCTACTTGGCATGACAGTGTTTAAACAGCTCTTAAGGTGACTGTAGGCTACCATGCTCTAAAGCAGTTTTGAGAGATAATGGATTGCGTGTGGTAGCATGTTCATGGAATTGTTTAACCAGCAGTTCAACAAGTATACATAATTGGTCAATACAATCCTTCAGTTAGGATTACAACCTAGCTTCTCACATCACTTATGTTGAGTGTGTTAATTTTATACATGAGTGCGGGCGGAACCTACAGTTTAAAGCCGACTCCGAACGACAAATTTTTGAAAAACTTTTCATGTCAGTTTTATTTCCTGCCAGTGTTTTTGCCAGAAATCTGCTGAGAGGAACTCGCCGTATATCGTTTTGTTGAATATGTCTGACCTGTGGTTTAAAACGAGGCCTCACGGCTATGAGCCAACATACTAGACGTTTGCGACTTTAACCGGTATTCACAGGCTGGCTATTCGTTCAACGCATTATTTTATGTTAGAAAAATAGGTTGTATGGGCTGTGAAAGACATATTAGGTTAGGATAGGGTACAAGAGAGTGACAGATTTTTAGAAATCATAGCTCACTTGAATAAGAACAGATGCCAGTTGCTATACCATATGAAATGATGCCATGTGAAGCTAACTGACCAGTTTAGAGCAGTCGACTCCGAACGACAGATTTTTTAAGAAACTTATCATGGCAATTTTTTTTATATTCTCTCACAGTTTTTGCCAGAAATCTAACGAGAGGAAGTCGCCAAAGAAATATTTTTTCCATGTTTCGTTTTGTTGAAGATGTCTGACAACCGTTTGAACTGTGACCTCACGTCTAATAAGCCAACATACCACCTACTAGACTATGGCGTCATCATGCTAACATATCTTTCTGTTTATCTGCCTAATTGACAAACTCTCTGTAACTTTTCTGTATGCAAGTGGATAGTTTGGGCGACAATAAAGAAAATTCTGTCCAAAGCATTATTTCTCTGTAGGTTCCATTATGGCTTCCATGCATAAGTCATGGCTATACTAAAGCAATTAAATGGCTGCTCATATCCGCTTATCCAGGCTGTAATAAAATTCTTCTCGAACGCCTTATCAAATTTAAGTTTGTCTGTAAATATCATCTGTTTCTTAGGGAGTGAAGAAACTCTTCTAAGATCTTATTGATAAGGCCCGTAGGCATACCAGAAAACAACTTTGCTAATAAGTAAATGGCTGCTCATTCCCGAACACCCAGACTGCAATAAAATTCTTCTCGAACACCTTATCGAATTTCAAGTTTGTTCGCAAATGTCGCCATATTTCTGCGGTGACGAAGTGAAGAACTATTCTAAGATCTCTATTATTAGCGTCTATGGTTCTCAGTATAACTGAGCTAATCCGAACACCTATGCCCTGTAATATGTCGTAGATTGTAAGCTCTATCCAGCTCACCAGAAGTGCAATTATCCTGGCAACCAATGAAGAACTGATTTTGAATGATCCGTAGTTACCTTGAGAAATCTCCATCATTTATAGATGAGTACTCATATAGAAGTGACATTCGTTAGGGCATTCACTGCAGGCTAGCTAAGAGAGTAAATTAAGAAACTATACATACCAGAAAACAGCGTTGCTAACGATCAGTTCTGTACCAGACTTCCAGACCATCAGAGACCTGTTGATCACGATTAATTTGAAATTAAGAGAGAAATTCTGCTCTTTGGCTAACAAACTGCTAAACTAAGATTATCAAACTTTAACCCACGGAGGATGAAACATTTTATTTTTCTTTTCATTTCATTTACTACATGGTCTCTCTCCTTACGGAGTACTGCATTTCAAATAAGCACAGTTGTTGTCAAAGTCGGCCTTAAATGATTTCTGGTGACGCGTATTTAAACGTCACGCCTTTTCCAAATGGTCATGCTCCAGGTGGTCATAATCTACCACTACTACTGCGGAGTTAGATGATAAGTTTATTAGGAATTTTATGGAAATTGGAAGAATTATAATTGAGGTCATGGCTGTTCATCATTGCAATGTACGCACTGACGAAAAAATCGCCTCTGTTAGCACAAAGTTCCTACTAACTGAGGCTACACTACGGCTCCAGCTGGCATATTTTTAATTTGGATTTTCAGCTCCATGTATATAAAGCGCAACTCTTGCAAGAAATAAAGGGCTGCCTTCCAAAATGTTAGTTGCTTTGCGTTTGAACAAAGTATCGTGTTTCATAATGCTGCTGTACAAAATATATACAATGTATTCCATTTCAAAACGCCGTCAATGTGTATTTTTAACGCAGTCAAAAAGCAATCAGGCATCGGATTTATAGTTGATGCATTGTTTGGTTACTTTGCATATCTACATAGTTTATATACAGCATAGTAGTAGAACTGCATACAAACTTTGTATTGATACATTTTAGAAGGCAGCCAAAGCCATCTGACCGTATAGAATACCGCAAGTATGTATGTCGATTGGAATCTAGAGCATTAAACTTTCCATGTCGAATTTTCGAAAAAAAAAATTCTACAGCGGTGAGGCTCATTTTAAACTCAGTGGTTACCTTAAATCATCGCATAAGGAGCCCAGAAAATACAGCTGAGGGTGTGGAAAAACCATTGTAACTGGAATAAGTGACTGTCGAGTGTGTACTAGGGGCTGGAATGGTGTCTGGGCAGTTTATTTATTAAAATTATTGTGGAAGCAAGGTTTGGAGCACTATGGTTGTACATTAAAAAATTTTATTTGTTCTGCAAGTGCAGGTTATAGACCAGACTGTATGTAGTTTCAACAAAACGATGCCAAGAGAGCCATAACTGGACCAATTTTGGCAAGGCTACAGAGAAAATAATTTCAGGATTTGTGGAGCTGTTACTTTGCACGTGAGCATGCCTACACGTATAAGCACATGATGTTGGAATATTTGAAAAACTGCATTTGTCAAGTTATCACCGAAATACAGTACAAAATATACGTCAATTTGATCGAAATGTACTTCAAAAATCATACCTCCAGGCTTTAGATATAACTCATAGATCCTCTCTCTTTAGAAGAGATGAAGTCGCCGTAGTCTAGTAGAGTAAATAAAACTGCCATGAAAAGTTTCTCAAAAATCTGTCGTTCGGAATCGACTTTCAACTCTGGGTTCCGCCACTCATGTATGAACATATGAGTGCTTTGGAAAGCTAGGTCGCAATCGGGTTGAAGGGTTGTAATGGCGAACTATGCATGTATCAAAGATCAGTAATGAATTGTTCTTGCGCTACTCATAAGCACGCATGGAATTTTGACTATAAGTGAGTCAACAGTATTGAAATCCAACTACTCTGATTCTTTCGTACACACTACAACGTTGATTTATAAGTACAGGCTACAATGAGTATGCGTACAACGTTGACATCAAACTCATACCATTCGCAATATGTTTGACTCAAAAGCCTACTCATTTAGAATCATAAGTTTAGAAAAATACTTACATTTGATTCGAGTGACTCGATTTATTCATTAAAATTTACAGTCTTTGTTGTTGTTAGGCATTTACAAAAAAAGATACATAACCAAAAAATACAGACACCAAGCGGAGCAAATACACAACCTTCTAGTAAGTATTGTAGTGTTCGTATGCGATTCATACTTATTTTGTGATTCTTGTAAATGTTGGGTCATGGAGAGTCGATCTCCAACAACATCATACGTGGTGTTAAGTATGAATATGATGAGTAGTTCAAACTTTGATTATGAGTAGAGGTTCAATGATATTAAAATAAGTATGAATGCGTATAAGTATTAAAAATTATGAGTATGATTCGATTCTACTCATCTTTTTGAATTCTCATTGCTGATCTCTGGTGCGTATGTTCTATTAAAGATTGAAACGAGCATAAGTTGCTTATATAGAGCTGTTATCTACTTTGCTTGTATGATTGCATGATTCTTCAGTTAACATATCTGCCAAGTAGCTTTAAAAAAATAATTCTGAAGCATTTTCCTTCCAAGCACGTTGTATTCAAACTGACTATCAATGATTAAAAATGAACTCTCCTTTCGTCTAAAGGAAATGCTGACTTCCTATTGGCTTTTTTCCCCATCCTCGAGGACCTTTTCATTTGACTGCCATGCTCTGCAATAAATTTTTCAAACACCCCACACACATACAAATAAATGTCATCATACCTTGTCTTTATTGTATACCTTTATGGGCACTTCAATAAATATTTTCTGAATGGAATATACGATGTGTGTGTTGGTATCGACTATACACACTGACAAATAAATGATTTCCCTTGAAAAAAAGAGGAAAAAAATACGGTTTTTCGGTTGTGTATCTCGTTGTCGGTTTTTTATATTTTATTTGTGATTTTTATTACTTTGTCGGTGTAGTCGGATTTCTCTTTTTTTTTTTTTGTGGAATACATGTACAGAGTTCCAGCCAACCACGTTTGCTAGTGGGTACTACGGGTTGTCATTGTCGATTTCCTCCAGTTATTTGTCTGTTTGTCAATGTCGTCGTTTTTTTCTTTTTTTTCGGAGTATTTGTGCATGTAGTTGTGCTTGCGTTTGTATTTGTAAATATTATTTTTATGGCTTTTTTCCTTGATAACTGTTAAAAAAATAAGAGGAAACAAACAAAAAAACGATGCCTTTTTTGGGGCGCTTTGAGGCCATATGAAGGCAATACCAAGAAAGAAAGAAAAAAACCATCTGCTGCATATAAAAATATTTTTTTTTAAACATGTGCTACCTTTCCTCCTAGCGCTACATTTATACCTTTGATACAGGCTTTACGTTTGAGTCTGAAAACCTGAGAAACAGAATAAAAAAATTTCGTTTTCCTGTCTTGTATATTTCTCTGTCATTGTTGTTGTTGTTATTGCATTTGTATTATTGTTATAATATGTCACCCATATTACAATTTCTTATTGTCTGCCTTTAGGCGTTTAGGCTTTACTTTAGCTTGTTGCGAGTGTTTGTGTATTTGTACGCCTGTTAGGCAATTATCAAAAAGTTATTACCCCTACTAAGGTGTACGTTAGTTATACGAGGGTAATTTCTTTATAAGACATTTAATTTCATGTGAAATCTCTTTGTATTTGAAAAAAAAAATGAAATTTCTTTTTTAAAAGAAAATTGTTTCTCAAACAAAGCAAAGAAAGCCTGTCACTTTCATTAATTTAAGGGGTTTTTGTTTTCTTTGCTTTGCTTTTTTTTGTTCTTCAAATGTTTTCTTAGCAAATAAATCAGTTTTTTATTTCTTTGTTTTTTGTTTTCTTTTTCTTTTATTTGTTATATTTTATGGCTTTTTATTTATTTATTTGTTGTTGTAATTTTTTTATTTTTATAACTGTTTGTGCTTTTAACAAAATCATTTTAGGATTTATTTTTACACGAGGGTTGAAAATAATCCATGTCGTAAAATTGCTTTTTCTTAAGGGAAGAGCAGGAATTTTATTACTCCCCTGATAATAAAAAATAAAAATTGTAAATCAAAAAAAAAAAAGAATCAAAAATTGTTTTGTGATTTTAAACTAATTGCCAGAAAAATTTTAAACTGTTCTCCCTTCAAATAACAACAAATGCAGGTAATTTGTATCGAAAATAAATGATTTTTATTAAATGAACAAAGGGACAGGCTAACATTGAAGGGTACAGCAAAGCAAAAGTACACAAAAGTCCTCCTCCAAAAATCAAAAGAGAAAAGAAACACGATATAATCTTATCCAAGGCAAACCAATTTCTCTTGGCCTACACTTCCCGAAAAATTGAAGAAGTTTCCAACTATGGACTTCTACACACACACATAATTGGTCATTACAACCCTTTAGTCACGATTACAACCTAGTTTCTCACATTACTTATGTTGTGTGTGTTAATTTCATCCACAAGTGGCGGGGCCTACAGTATAAAGTCGATTCCGAACGACACATTTTCCTAAGATACTTTTCACATAAATTTTTTTTGCTGAGAGGAAGTCGCCGAAGAAATATTTCGTTCATGTTTCGTTTTATTGGAGATGTCTGATATGGGTTTTGAAACTAGGGCTCACATCAGATAAGCCAACACACAACCTACTAGATTACGGCGACTACAAATGGTCTTCTGGCCTTAAGTTATTAGTAGTAAAACTTATAAACTAAAGTAATGGGTGATTTTTTAAGAGCTTTGGGAAAATTTTTCAAAAAAAACACATACAATTTAGAAAAATGCATGAAATCTTTATTTGAATCGATAGTACGGTCCATATAATTTAATGTTTGAAGATTATTTCATGCAAATGTTGACCGCGACTGCGCCTCAAATGGTCCATCCGCTTAGTCCAATTTTGACATACTCTTTCCAACATTTCGGCCGGTATCTCACGAATAAATGCTTCAATGTTGTCTTCCAATACGTCAACTGAAGCGGGCTTGTCTGTATAGACATGAGCTTTAATATAGCCCCACAAGAAATAGTCTAAAGGCGTTAAATCGAACGATCTAGGCGGCCAATTGACCGGTCCCGAACGAGAAATAAAATGTTCACCAAACTCGCCTCTCAATATGTCCATTGTTACGCGTGCTGTGTGGCATGTGGCACCGGCTTGTTGAAACCACATCTCATGCTAGTCAAGCTCTTGCATTTTGGGCAAAAAAAATTAGATATCATCTCACGGTAGCGCTCACCATTCACAGTTACGTTACGATTCGCAGAATCTATGAAGAAGTATGGTCCAATGATGCCACTGATGCCCATAAACCGCACCAAACTGTGACTTTTTCTGGATGCAGTGGTAGCTTTTGCAATGCTTCTGGCTGATCTTCACTCCAAAATCGACAATTCTGCTTATTTACGTATCCATCGAGCCAAAAATGAGCTTCATCGCTGGACACAATTTTTCGATAAAGAAGTGGATCTTCGGCCAACTTTCCAAGAGCCCATTCACCAAAAATTCTGCGTTGCGGTAGGTCGTTCGGCTTCAATGCTTGCACCAGCTGTATTTTGAAAGGCCTCACACCTGCGAACGGCGACGAATCGATAATTGATGGTCATCATTAACACTGGCGGCCCATACAGCTGCGATATTTTCTTCAGTTCGCACTCTACGTAAGCGTGTTGGTGGTTTAATGTCCAACAATGCCTAATTTGGTCCAAAATTTAGTCACAATAGCTCGAATAGCCGCTTTAGTGGGTCGATTAAATTGACCATAAAATGGAAGAAGTGCGCGATGAACTTTCTTAACAGAGTACGCATTTTGATAATAAAATTCAATGATTTGCAAGCGTTGTTCGTTTGTAAGACGATTCATTGTTAAATTATTGACCAAACTGAATATGTATGACAGTGAAACAAAACACGAAACGTGCGTAAACTGTTTAAACCAGTGTTGCCAAAAAGATAAAAAAGCTAAAAAAAATCACCCTTTAGTATAGTAGGTAGTGTGTAGTCTTATAGGATGAGAGATAGTGGATCCCAACCTAACTCAGAAAATTCAACTTGCCTCAACAGTTTGCAAGCAAAAACCGTGAGAGTAAATAAAATAGCCATGAAATGTTTCCCAAATCTAGCATTTAAAGCGATCAAACAGCATTTCGAACATGAAAACTTGTCTTTCAATGTCTTTCGGCTTCAGTTCATGTGGCAGTCAATCCATTGCTTTGCCTTTTAATGATTGCAATTGCTTCCTAACGCTTTGAAATGGTTGCTTGGGTCTCACCAAATGATTATGCAAACTATTCTTAAGTCCAACACGAATCATGATCAAGTAATGTTTTCAATTTATGGTCCCCAACCTTGTTTTAGCTGTCCGTACACTCGTTGTCCTTGATCACCAAAATCATCATCTTTAGAGAAACTCAAGCCACTGGAAAAAGTGCGTTTTTGATAGAGCATTCTCACGTGATAGAGCCTGCTCATCTTCATCTATGAAAACTTGGGATTTATCATGGAAAATTCGATGCATTCTTAGGTTATCCTTACATAGCCATCAGGACTTAGCTGCCTAGTCTAGTCTAGTCTAGTCTAGTCTAGTCTAGTCTAGTCTAGTCTAGTCTACTTTTCTCTACTCTACTCTACTCTACTCTACTGTACTGTACTGTAGTGTACTGCAGTATACGCTACGCTAATATACTCTACTCTATGATACGCTAATATATTGTACTGTACTGTACTGTACTCTATGCTACGCTAATATACTGTACTGTAGTCTACTGCACTCTACTCTCTTCTAAATTGCTATATTGCGAGTATAACAGTAAACTATCATGTTGGAAGGCATGCTGATAGACGTGACATTCTCTCATATGACTACAACTGGAATTGTGAATATGAGGAAGAGAAAAACATTTTTTTACCTCACCTGTCATTGCACAGCTTTTGTTATGAAGAGTCGGTACTTCTTGATTCCCCATTTTCGGTTGTATTTGACTGAACAATGCAAACTTGAATTCCATGTCAGCCTGATAGAGAAATCAAAAATCGGAATGTGAAGTAATCAGACATTTTTATTGATACCCAAAAATACTGCTGATTCCGGTGTATTGTGTTCGGGTGTCCAAAACATTCTGAAATCCCGTAACCAATTACAGATAACTTACCATTAAGTCCACACTTAGGAGACAATAAACAACGCAGGCAGTTAACCTTAACGATATGCGCTGCATGCATCTGCATAAGTATGTATTTGAGGGAGAAGTTCGTTAAAATTAACTCTTGAGGCTCCCTAAACTTACGCTGAACTTACTTGTTGGAATGCTTTTTACATTAGTTCGCATAGCGTAATCATATATAAAGCCGGATATGGCACAGATAAGGAAATTAGCGTTACAAAAAGCTGTAAGTTTCAATAGAGACGCATTATATCGTTTCTTATGAAAATACTTCAAAGTGAATAAAGACTTACACTCAACGAATCTGTGGTTAAGCTTGTGGCAGCCTTTAATAAACTTACAAATTTAATAAAACTACTTTTTTAAAAAATTAGATTTTCTAGAAGCAACACGCGTTTTCAATTAAATTGTCTCTACAAGCTGAATGAAGCTTTCGGACAGTAGAGCCTTAAGTACATACATAATTGGTCATTAAAACCCTTTAGTCAGGATTACGTCCTAGCTTCTCACGCTTATGTTGTGTGCGTTAATTTTACACATGAGTGGCGGGCCCTGGAGTTTAAAGTCGATTCCGAATGACAATTTTTTTTTTTTGGAATATTTTCATGGCACTTTATTTTCTCTCCGAGTTTTTGTCAGAAATCGGCTGAGAGGAAGTCGCCGAAGAAATATTTCGTTCATATTTTCGTTTTGATATCGTGGCCTTACGCCACACACTACCTACTAGAATACAGCGACTTATGTGTAAGCCTTACAGAAACTATTACCAGAGACCGATGCTATTTTCATTCATTTCATTACTACTAGTCCCACATCCACATAATTTTGCTAAATCTACTTTAGAATTCATGTTCTTCAAAATATTTTTGTGTTGTTACCACTGCTCCTTTCTTTATTTTTTTTGCTAAAGATCAGGCGTATAATTTTTCTTATTTGGCCTAAAGACAAAAAATTTACATGCTCCTCTTAGAGCTGGTCTGTTCCAAAAGCATTGATGATTTTACCATAAAGTTTACTTGACTTTAATTCTCTTGTTTCTCTCTCACTCTCTCTCATCACTCACTTTTCTGTGGCTGTGTGATGATATGTATTCCTGAATACATTTGCAATAATAAAGGTTCAATGTATGTCAATGACCCTCCAGGGAAATGTGTTAATGTGTGTGCGTGTTTGTAATAAAATTAATGAATATACAAATACATACACATACATACATGTAAACATTGTTACTCATATAAATCATATTACCTGTGCCAGAACAAGAGAAAAAAAACATACTTTGAGTGCTACACACTTAAATAAAACGAAAATTTCTTAACTTAAGTTGAAGTACAGTAAGCTTCAGGCTGGAACTTAATGAAGGCATGAGTAGTTGGGTGGTTAATTTTGAAATATCTTGGCCAGGGTTTTGGTAGTTTATCAAAAAAAAAAAAAAAAAAAAAAATATTAAGCAGACATGTCTGACTATATTACAGGCCAGGTACATGACAATGCTCGACAACTTAATTGTATTACAATACTCTGCTACTTCTACTACTTTTAGCCAAAGTTTAAGGTCATATTTTAACCCAAAAACCAAAAAAAAAAAACAAAAACACAAAAAATTAAATTCATTTGCTTGTTCCCTTGGCCATCATGGTGTCATTACTTAGCCTTGTATATTTACAACTCAAGTACATTAACTTTAGGAGAGCATGAGAGAGCCTTATGGTCTTCTTGTAATTGTTATAGTAAGTGCCACCACCACCACCATTGTGCTTTTGTAAGGATGTATTGCCCTATCTTCTTCTTCTGCTTTATTAGCATTTTCTAATTCGTTTTGTAAGTAATTTCTTATTCTTCTTCTTCTCTATATTGTGTGTGCTGCTATTGTATTAATTTTAGAGGTGTTTTCTGAAAAACACTTCAATTATATTTGTAAATGGGGGCGTGCTATTATTAATGAGCTGGGAGTTTAACAATCCCTGTAGTGTAGTGCTATACTGGACGCAAACTTAATTATTATCATGTTCCTAGCGAAATAGGGAATTAAAGTTAACGCTCATCTATCTTTTTTTTTTGCTATTTATTAACTACGGTAAGGAAGGAACTAATAAAGTAAAGAAGATCGTAAATACAAAATGTTTACAACGCACAGCTGAACAAAAAATACAAATACGGCTGAATACTTATACTCATACGGGAAACTTTATTTGTTGCAGGCTTATTTCGCACTGACATACATACATACATACATAATTGATCATTACAATTTAGTCAGTCTTACAACCTAGCTTCTCACACTACTTATGTTATGTGTGTGTTAATTTTATACATGGGTGGCGGGATCTACAGTTTAAAGTCGACTACGAGCGCCAGATTTTATTTGAGAATTTTTCATGGCATTTTTTTTATTTAATCTCAGAGTTTTGGGTTATAATGACCAATTATGTATGTATGTACGTAAGTATGTGTATGTAGAAAATCAATTACTTTCTTCATTTTATTAAAAAAATTCAAACTCGTTTAGATGTCTAGAAATTTTTTCTTCTGCTCCAGTTTGCCAACATTTTTGAATTTTTATATATCCTTTCGAATATCTCCACACTGTATATAAAATAGTTGGCTTATCAGACGTAAAGCCAGGGTTCGAGCCACAGGCCAGACATCAAAACAAAATACAAAAAGTATTTCTTCGGCGACTACCTCTCAGCAGATTTCTGGCAAGAACTCTGAGAGTAAAATAAAATTGCCATGAAAAGTTTCTTAAAAATCTGTCGTTCGGAGTCGACTTTAAACTGTAGGTCCCACCACTCATGTATAAAATTAACAAACAAAACATAAGTGATATAAGAAGCTGTGTTGGAATCTTGGCTGAATGGTTGCAATGACCAACTTAGTGTATGCATGTATGTATGTATGTGTATGTATATAAAAAAAAAAAAAAATTCAAACTCGTCTGGATGTCTGGATATTTTTCTTCTGCTCCAGTTTGCCAACATTTTCGAATTTTTATTTATCCGTTCGAATATCTCCACACTGTATATAAAGTAGACGTCGCCGTAGTCTGGTAGGTAGAGTGTTGACTTATTAGGTTTGAGGCCACGATTCAAACTCCAGGTCAGACATCTCTAACAAAACAAAATATGAAACGAACATTTTTTTCGGCGACTGCCTCTCAGCAGACTTCTGGCAATATTTCTGAGAGTAAATAAGGATTTGAAGTAGCGTGAGGAGATGGTCGATGGTGATCATGCCAGGTCTAAAGCAGCACTACTAAGGTTCAATCAGTGTTTCGAGACGAGTGACTTCAGTTGTTCACACAATACGCCAGTAAGAAGCTTATATGGGATAGGGAGAACGTGTATAAAGGGTCCGCCAAATAACTTTTTTTTTTGAAAATGCTTTAAAAAAAACTACTGAATATTTTCTCAAAATTCTTTTTTTATTTGAAAGTACAATCCTTCCGGTTAATAATGGAAGATAATTTCATTCAAATGGCTGCCTCGGCTGGCCATGCAGTAGCCTACACCGGAAGATGCCGATTTTGGCAAAAAAAAATCATCTTTTCAGATGAAGCTCATTTTGATCTTGGCGGGTATGTAAACAAGCAAAATTGTCGCATTTGGGGCACAGTAAACATTGAAAAGCCGACGCACCCAAAACGAGTCACTTTTTGGTGCGGATTTTGGTCCAGAGGCATAATTGGGCCATTTTTCTTCGAAACTGAGCAAGGAGTGGCCGTTACAGTCAATGGCGATCGTTATCGGGCCATGTTGAACGAATTTTTGTTCACAAAAATTGAAGAGGAGGATATTGTCAACATTTGGTTTCAACAGGCGCTACGAGCCACACAGTCGAAGCTACACTCGATGTTTTGCGCCCTGTTTTTGAAGATCGCATTATCAGCCGCAGAGCTGATGTCGTTTGGCCGCCTCGGAGCTGCGATTTGATACCGTTGGACTATTATTTGTGGGGTGCCGTCAAAGATAAGTGTTACGCCGACAAGCCAGAGACAATATTCGTGAAGCCATTGGTGAAATACAGCTGCATACAATCGATAATGTGCTTAAAAATTGGACCGATCGTTTAGGCTACTGCATGGCCAGCCGAGACAGCCATTTGAATGAAATTATTTTCCATTTTTAACCGGAAGGATTGTACTTTCCAATAAAAAAAGAAATTTGAGAACATATTCAGTAGTTTTTGTTAAAGCATTTTCAAAAAAAAAGTTATTTGGCGGACAATTACATCTGTAGATAGCATATGTCGTAGCGCTGTGATAGCATCAAAAGATTTGTCAAAAACTCTGTCATTGGGAGTCGCCTTTAACCGTAGATCGAGCTTTGTATCAAAAGTGATACATTTCAATTTTTGAGACTACATGACTTTAATTCAGAAAAAGTTAGTTGCCTGATATTTTTTGAGTTCGTTAGTATTGTGCTTGTCGTTATTTTAAACCAAATAAAAAAGAAAATTTCCAACAGGACTTAAAAAATTCAAAAATTTCATAATTTTGGCTTATGTATCATTTTTGATACATGCGACTTTCCTTGGGATTCTTTGGTGTTGTGTATGTAATTTTTTTTTAAGATTACAAAGATTTTGTGAAGTTTTATCGGGAATAATATATTATTTATGGTTTTTGAAAAGGAATTGAAAGTTAAGTGTGGAACAAAAGTGAAAAGATTGAATTTCCTATTCCTGATATGTTCTTGATATTGATTGAAGTAGTCGTAGTCTAGTATGTAGCGTGTTACCTTATTAGACGTCAGACCAAGGTTCGAACCTCAGGTCTGATATTTCCAATTTACAACGAAAGCTTGTAATGACCGATATATGTAATATTCCTGCTGTTAAAGACTTTGAAGAAGAAGAAAATATAAGCTCGTCTTATGAACTGAAGAAGGTATGACAACAGGATGTTTATCGCCAAAGATGGTACTACTTGGAACAGAACAAACTGCCATTAGTAGTTTGGGATGAAAAAATATTACCAATTTTCACGCAGATTGCTAGCAGGTGTTTTCTGAAATGTTGTAGACCCTTTCTTACTGCTCTTCTCATATTTATCTTCCGTGACAGATAAGCATTAGGAAAATGTGTTTCGTTTTCATGTTTTATTATTACATGATAACATTTCTGACAACAAAGCACGTATGAGATAACAGAATCATTCGCTTTGATAATGATATATTTACACCTATTACGCCTTTTCGAAAAATGAGCTGAAAGTCTTTCTGCCCTTAATAATCATGCTTAAAGCCTTTTTTTTTAAATTCGAATGAAAAGGATTTAAAAAAAAAAAATATATTTATCTTAATTTTTTGTTATAAAATTTTAACCATTTTCATAAAACTTATATCACACAACTTGTAGTTTTATGTAGGAAATAATATTCTATAAATAGTTTGGGATTTGCTATCATACTTTCTGAGCAGCCCATATATCCTTTTTTTAAATTTTTAAAAAATTAATTTTTTGTTCGCCTAAAAGATAAGAAAATTAATGAAAGTATATTTAAATAATGATACTTATGTGTTTATGTTACTTTTTGGCATATTTTCATCTCAAATTAAAGTTCTTTTAGCAACAGAATTCAAAAACTTTTTAGTTTTATTGTGGAAAATGAAAATTAGCTCCAGCGATTTTAATTGAAATTTGATACTTAATGCTGTAATACTTACAGTTTTTCTTACAGTGTTTTCTTTCCTTTTGTTTTGTTTTATTACCTTTTCAACTCATATTTAATTTAGTCGCTGTAGATTAGTAACTAATTGAATTTGATGGTCGTTATAAATTTCGGGGTCCACCGCAGTCGAATTGGCAGTTTTAGATTCAAATACATGCTACGTGCGTAGTAACTACTTACAGCAGTGATAATAAAATGTAATAATAGTAAATAAATAGTTTTATTAAAATGAATTAAAATAAATAAAAATATTAAACATTTTTAACAAAATCTATCAATAATCGTGACAAGCGTATGTACTACAAGTATGGTATCAAAAGTGATACATAAGCTGGAATTATGAAGTTTTTTTAAGGCTCGATCTAAAGTTAAACTGTCCTGCCACTCATGTATAAAATTAACACACACAATATAAAGGTTGTTTTTTATAGAGGTACAGAACTTTAAGTTGGCATTACTTTTCCAGGAGGTTCTGTGCGGAAAACGTATCGCGCACTACGTCCATTTTATCGTCGACAAAATCGTCCATCAGAGCAGTTAATTCGATTAACCATGGAACGTTTTCGCACCACGTTTACTCTTATTGATAACTCGCATCCCCAGAGACGCTGTACGGTGCGTACAGAAGAAGCTATTGCTGCTGTAGAGCGTAGCATTGAGGAAGACCCGTATGAGTCCATCCGCCATCGAACACAGGAATTGGATCTGTGTCCATCCACTTTATGGAAGATTTTGCGGAAGGATCTTGGTTTGCGTGCTTACAAAATCCAACTCGTGCAAGATTTGAAGCCAAACGATCATCAAGTAAGGCATAGATTCGTCGAATGGGCCCAAAACGTGATTACCGTTGTTCCCGATTTTCATAAGCGAATTTTGTTTAGCGATGAAGCGCACTTCTGGTTGAATGGCTACGTCAATCAACAAAACTGCCGCATTTGGAGTGAAGGTACTCCTCAAGTGTATGTGGAAACACCGTTACATCCAGAAAAACTGACTGTTTGGTGCGCTTTATGGGCTGGTGGAATCATTGGTCCGTACTTTTTCAAAAACGATGGTGGCCAGAACGTTACAGTCAATGGTGATCGGTATAGAGCCCTGATTACTAACTTTTTCATTCCTGAATTCCTTGAATAACCATGATGTCCAGGAAATGTGGTTTCAACAAGGCGGCGCAACATGTCACACAGCTCGTGCCACAATAGATTTGTTGAAAGACACGTTTGGTGACCGCCTAATTTTACGTTTTGGACCTGTGAATTGGCCTCCAAAATCTTGTGATTTAACACCGCTAGACTACTTTCTGTGGGGCTATGTAAAGTCATTGGCCTATGCGGTAGAGCCACAAACGCTTGACCATTTGGAAGACAACATTCGCCGTATTATTGCCGATATACGGCCACAAATGTTGGAAAAAGTCATCGAAAATTGGACGTCCAGATTGGACTACATCCGCGCCAGCCGTGGCGGTCATATGCCAGAAATCATATTTAAAATGTAATGCCACAAGATTATCTTTCAGATAAATAAAATTCATGTCAATCGAATAATCCATCGTTGTTTTATTGCAACTTAAAGTTCTATACCTCTGTAAAAAAACACCCTTTACATAAGTGGTGTGGGAAGATAGGTTGTAATCCCGGCTGAGGGGTTGCAACTCGTTTAACTTTGCTTCGATTTGTATCGCCTATATTTCCATTCAATTAAATGCTTCCAGAAAATCCTTCTTTTTTCTACTATTTAGACAACAATTTTAATTTTCACTTTCCTCCCACATTTTCCATGGTCTTATCCATGGAACTGTTTTCTTGTTGCAAATCAGTTATTCAAAATGAAAATTTCGCCCCAGTGACCCAGTTTTTCCATTTTTCTTTCTCATTGAATAAATACAAAAAATTCTGTGATTTTCTTTCTGTTCCAGCATTAAAGCTTTTAATTTCAGATTGAAAGAAACAAAAGAGAGAGAGAAAGAGAGAGAAATTAATACTTTTTTAGTGAGAAAAGAAGTAGAAAAAGTAGAAATAAATGAAAGAGTTTTGTTTCTGGTTCAAATGCTGTTCTTTGAATCAAAATTAAATGCTTAAGAAAATTAGAAAAAAAGTGGAAAAAAATGAAGAATAAAATCCAGGATAAATGCAAATAAAATCAATATTATGAGGAAGCAATTGAAAACAGATTTAATAATTATGAAAGTGAAAGCAGTTTTTTGCTTCTTGGAAGGAAGAATACCTAAAAGAAGTAAAGTATACTTCAAGGAGTAGACAGAAACTACTTTTAATGATATGGAGATTAAATATCGAGAACCGCATTATTAAATAGGAAAATGGGGGACATTTTTGTCATTACAATCCTTCTTTCAGGATTACAACCTACCTTCTCACTCCGCTTATGTTATGGGTGCACCTGCAGCAAGATTTTTAGGCAACTGTTCATGACAATATTTTACTCTCAGAGTTTTTGTCAAAAATCTACTGAGAGCATAGTCATCAGTATTAACTCATGAAATATTTGTTTTGTCGTCATGCACATTACGACGACAAATATCATCTGGTTAGTCTAGACCTACTTGCTGGTGTTCTGCTTTAATTTACAGCAAACATGTTTAATCTGAAGTCATCTTAATCTAGTAGGTAGTGTGTTGGCTTATTAGACGTAATGCCACAGTTCAAATCCATATAAAGCACACTATATTGTGTGGTCAATTATTTTATATATATATTGTTACGTTTTTACCTTTTTAAAAACGTTTAGAATATGAGTTCGTTGATTGCAAACAAAGTAAAAACAAATATGTGTTTAGTTTCAAATAAACTCTTTATTGTTCACACTACTTTTGTGTGCCACCGTATACAACTTGTCATATGTAACAACAATCTGCTTGTTTAGTTCGTTATTCTTCTCCACTTACAACCTTTTTGTAAGCAATACCACTTGCACGTTAGATCTGTCTGGCGTAGATCTTCACAACAGCGATCTTCAAACCACGACGACGTACGCTACGCGTCTTCACACACGATTGACTGAACTTTTACTGACTGGTTGCCTGCTTTGTCTTGCCTTTTTATATGCTTGCGAATTCAGTTTGAAGAAGATGCTGGAAGTAGAACGTTCTTGTCTTCGCCTTCTTGAGAGTTCTATCGCGACTACATTGTTGTTTGTGTATTTTGTTTACGTTGTTTGTTGTTGCTTTCTTTCATACTTGTCGGTCTCCTTTCCTTTCATGTTGTTGTTGGTATATGCAACCAAGTTCGTTGTATTTGTGTATATGTGTAGCTTTTGTTTATTGTTAATACTAAATGATATTAGGTCGTTTCCACTTCGACGCCTCCGTTCTATAACATTCTAAGTCGAAAAAGTGTGTTTTGAGTTGTAAGCTCTCAAAGTTTTCACACGACATACGACTGTATGTGTATTCTAAGTAGATTTTTCCCTATAACTTCGGAACGGATCGGCGCATCTTAACCAAATTTTGACAGTCTTTAAGTTAGAGAACGTAGAATTTAAAAATGCAAAAACATTAAAAACGTTCTAAGTACACTTAGAACGTTATAGAATGGAGGCGTCGATATGCGTAACCGTATGTATGTATATTAAATCTGAATATATCAATGCCGATCTCACTCTTTCTTAACCATTCGCCAGGTATTTTCTATATCTTAAACTCTTCCATCATAAGTATCATAAGTACGGGTTCATTAATTAATATAAGGAGGAGGAATCCACAATCTAATCAACCTGGAATTGTAAATTTTAATCTCTAAATGAACGTAACAATCCTAATTAAGTCACCATAGTCGTGGTTCAAACCTCAGGCCAGATATTTCGATCAAGATGAGTAGTCTAGTAGATAGTGTGTGGACCTATTGAACGAATCTTTGGCTTAAATATGTCGAACAAAATGAAAAAAATATTTCATTCGGTAATTTCCTCTCAGCAGGAGTTCTAGCAAAAACCCTGAAAGTAAATAAAAATTTCCATGAAAAGTTTGTCAATAAACTGTCGTTCTCAGACGGCTTTAAACTGTAGGTCCAGCCACTTAAGGATAAAATTAACACACACAACTTAAGTGGTGCGAGAAGCTAGGACATAATTCTGACTGAATATTTGCACTGGTAGGTAGGAAGTTTGGAGTGGCACGCCTAGCAGCCCGTTGTGACGCCACAGATGAACGCAGTCTCTGTACTGACCAAGTTCCTTCAAACCAGGGAGAAGAAGAAGAAAAAGTTGGTTAGCGCCAGGGCTGCACATTTAAAGAACGACTACCCCACGCTGGAATTGCCGTAGTGTAGTAGGTTGTGTGTTGGCTTATTAGACGCAAAGCCAGAGTTCGAGACCCAGGCCAGACAGCAAAGATAAAATACGAAAATTATTTCTTCAGCGACTTCTTCTCAGCAGATTTCTGGCAAATTTCATGAAAAGTTTCTCAAAAATCTGTCGTTCGGAGTCGACTTTAAACTGTAGGTCCCACCACTCATGTATAAAATTAACACACACAACATAAAGGGTGTGAGAAACTAGGACGTTGTACAATGGGTCGATTCGACCTCCCGGTACTGTACTTGTCTTAATTGACAAGTACGCGTCTTCTAACCTAACCTAAGCCCACGCTGGAAAACCGCCCCGAGTGTTTGATAAACGAAACTATATCCTTGAATTCAATTGATGAAAGCTCTGTCAAGCTGACAAGGATTGGAGAGCTAAATAATCTGCACCTCGCAAGAGATGGGCACCCACGGCAGAAGTCGTTAGATGGGAGCTGCATTCTTTGAGCGTGTCTTCCCATTGCACAATGACCTGTAAGCATGGCCGCTGAGAACGAGATGACGTTACCACCAAGTAGAAGTAACTGCTTGGTGCGCCTTCTATCGATCGAGGGCCAAGTGATCCCAGCGGTGGAACAGACCTCCTCATTGACCCAGGATAGGTTGGCTTCTCGAAAGAATTTCCACGCAGAGGCCAGCTTAGCCGAAGTAAGTGTAATTTCCAGGTGGATTGAAGATAATTCCGGAAGTAGTGCACCAGCTCTGGTGAGCTCGTGGGCTCTGCAGTTTCCCGGAATATTACTGTGCCCGGGCATCTAGATAAGTGTGACACTGAAGCTTCCAGAAAGAAGGCCGAGATAGCAGCGACATTTTCTGACAATCCTGGTGTTATTCACAACGTTCGTCAGAGATCCTATGGCAGCCTGACTATCAGAAAAGATCGAGATGCGAGTGAAACACCGTTGATGAGGGTCCATTGTAGTTGCACTGGCCTATTATGTATGTATGCACTCCAGTTTTAAAACGAATCCTTTAATGATAGGCTTGGTAGTATTTTCAAAACTTGAGAAGCCATCCATGCTATAAACTATCCTCAGAGTGAAATTATTTCTTATTTTTTTTCTCCCTTTTGTTTCTAGAAAAAATTTCCTTATTTTTCTTGTTTTAAAATATTTTCACCAAATTCCTTGTGCTTAAAACCAAACGGAAATGCATTTTGTATACAACAATAACAATAAAACACCATTTAAGTTTGTCAAGAAAAAAAAATAAATAAAAACCTTCTCTCTCTCGCTATGTGCTGTTGTAAGAGTATCAAAATTCTTTAAAAACCATTTTCTAAAACACAATACTTCCTGCTCCGGTATACACGTTGTCTTCCTTTGCTTGCCTGCTTGCCTGCCTGCCTGCCTGCTTGCAACGTTAAATGTTGCCGCTTTCAAAATATTTATACGTTCCTTTTTCCTTTTTTAACAATTGCCGCAGCAAGCAACGATAACGGCGGCACTAACAACAATGTTGTCAACTATAAATATTGTTGCGGAGAATAAAAACAAAAACAAACAAAAAAATGTTTAAATCTACATACCAATGGCAAGGTATACAACGTACGTACACACACACACACAAAAGTATTCTAATAAAATGCAACAAAATTATTCGTTTTTTCTGTGTTTTTTTGGAATGCGAATATATAAATGGAAAACGAAATATTTTACTGGAATGCAAGGCCAGGGTACGGAAAATAAAAAAAATTTAAAAATGTGGAAAAAAACAAGAAAAAAATTGTAAAATATTAGAACTGCATATTCATGGTTTGCAAAACAGTGTCTGTCCAACCAAATAGTGCTACAAAGTTACCTTTAGAAGACCCTGTTAAAATTCAGTTTTTACAGGCTCGCCCTGCAAACTATTGCTTCTGATAAATAGAATATACGTGCAGGGGAAGAGAGCAAATCGTTAATCAAGGTTACCCTAGATAAACAGGTGATTGTCCACAAAATAATGGAGCAGGCATTTAATGGCGCCTAAAAAAAGGATCTCTTGTGTTGGATAAAGTGGTAAGGAACTTTGTCCATCTGGAATTCCCAAGAGGTGGCACTGCCTGACCTTTTTATGATGTTAACTGTTGATGTAATATCGGGTGTGCCTACTATCGGTTTAAATTTGAATCTGGCAATACTTATTTCGATTCTGACAATACTTATGTCGTTCTAAGGCTGGACCCCAGACTGACATTCTCGTATCAGATTCAGTACTCGGCTAGCAAGACCCAGAAGATCGTCGGACAGCTCAGCAGATTAATGGCGAATATTGGAGGACCGCTACCGGCGAGACGGAGGCTCCTGATGGATGTTGGAAACAGCATTATGCTTTATGGGAGCGAAATTTGGGCCGAAGCACTAGATGTTAAGAAGAGGGCAAACTCACTTGTATCGGTACAGAGAATGGCTGCATTGCGTGTCGCGTCGGCGTATCATTCAGTGTCCGCTCCGGCCGTACTTGTGATAGCGGGTATGTGGATCTGCTGGCGGCAGAGCGGATGGAGATTTATAAGGCGAAATCGGCTGGAAATCACATAACCAGTTACTTCAGGGAAAACACCATTTCAAAATGGCAACAACGATGGAACGAGGAAGATAGAGGAAGATGGACCGCGAGACTTATCCCGGACATAAGGCCATGGATCGGTCGGAAATTTGGAGAGATAAACGAGGGGGGATTTAGTGGGTGAGGGTCCCACACACGGAGGATGTGACGACTTCCTCTATGGTGCGGTTAGGTACATTTATCCCTCCTCGGCGAAAAAAAAAATGTCGTTCTATTCTGTCAACGTGAAGATTTGTTGGAAATTTTTGACCAAAACAAAGACAATTGGTTGGAAACTGCATGAAAATGTCGTAAAAAATTTGTTGGGAGGGAAGGATCAACAGTACCTGGTTAATTGCGTAGGTTCATGAAACTGGTTCCATTGTTGATGCGCCAAAACGTAGCTGACATCAACTCGTCATCGTTCTTAAGTATTCAACATTTACGTCAAATTTTGTGAAAAGATCTCGGTATGACGTCTTACGAAATTCAATTGATTAAAGAGTTGAAGCCGCAGAACCATCCACTTCGTTTTCGCTTCGCTAGATGGGCACACGAAAAGTTTCATCTTGCTGGGTACGTTAATAAGCAAAATTGCTGTATTTGGGATCCAGGAAACCCATACGTGGTCTGAGAAAAGACTGTTTGATGCGTCTTTTGGAGTGGAGCCATCATTGGCCCATATTTCTTTGTAAATGAGTACAGCGCAATCATAATGCCTATCGCACCATGATAACCGTTTATTTTGTACCCGCTCTTCATGGTATAGATGTGAGCGATGTTTGGCTTCAACAGGATGGTACATCTTGTCACACATCTCATGCCACAATCGAATTATTAAGTCAAACGTTTGATGGCCCAACATGATGATGTCAATTGACCGCCAAGAAATTACTATTTGACACCGTTAGACTATTTTCTATGGGGCGTCGTTAAGGGAAAGTGTTATGTCGACAAACCACAGACTATTAAGCATTTGAAGGCCAAAATTCACGATGCCATTGCCGAGATACGACCTTATACACTCAAAGAAGTGCATGCAAATTGTTCCGATCGAATGAGGTACAGTGAGGCCATCCGCGGCAGCGATCTGAATGAAATAATATTCCCTTTCCAGCCGGAACAATTGTACTTCACAACAGCAAAAAAATAAATTTGGCAAAATTTCAAACCGTTTTGGTTTTGTTGTATTTTGTTGTTATTATCTAGCAGTCTAGGAATAATAGATCTTTCTATGTGGTTTACTTCGTGACTTACTTATAAAAACTCCACAAAAAAAAATCGTCTGTTTTGTCTTCAATACTAATCACTTTACTTCGCCACTTCATCGTCCTGACTATATGCACGTAGGTAGGTGGATTAGAGTGGTAGCTTTATTACCAAACCTCGACTGAGCTCGCTTAGCGAGCCGTTGTATTGCCACAGATAAGTGCAGTTACCTCGTATTGACCGCATTCCACACAAATCATCGAATAAGTTGGTCAGTACAGTGCCTGTACACTAAAGCACGGCTGCCCTATGCCAGAAAAACAGCCTGAAAGTTTATTAAACAAAGTTATATCCCTGATACCAATGAATGAAAGCTCCATTAAGCTGATAATATTAGGTATGAATTTTGATCGGCCTATATAGAGGTGTTGAAGTCGTCGTAGTGTCGTAGGTAATGTATTAGCTGATTAGACGTTAGGCCACAATTCATACCCCAGCTGAGACATCTTCAGGAAAACGAAACATGAATTTCTTCTCCGATGGCCTCTCAGCAGATTTCTGGCAAAAACTCTGTGAGTAAATTAAAATTGCCATGAAAAAGTTTCTCAAAAATCTGTCTTTCGGAAGGACTTTAAACTGTCGGTCTCGGCACTCATGTATAAAATTAACACACTCGACATATGAGTGCTCGACATGTAAGTAGTGTGTGAAGCTAGGTTCGCTTTCCTGATTGAAGAGTTGTTATGTCTGTATGTACATATGTTGCTGCTAAATACAGTTGGCAACTCTATCATCCTAGAACTTGCTACAGATGGTTCGTTAAGTGCTTATGAACGAAATAAAGCAAAAAATAATAAGAAGATGGAGGAGATGCCATAAATTTCTACTCTGTTTTGTTTTGAGGAACGAAAAAAGCAAAAAAGTCAAAGGAGGTCCATAAACACAACATAAGCGATGTGCTTAACTAGGTCGTAATTCTGACGAAAGCATTATAATGCGCAGTTATATATGAATGGATGTATACTCAGCCACAAAAGTATACATACGGTTAATAAATTTCAGAAATTTTTTAACCAATCCGTATTCGTTGGAAATCTTTATAATTGTCTGACATTTTCTTCGATTTTAAGACGGTCTCTGCATTGGTTCAGAAATTTGTGAAATTTGTTAATCGGATGTATACTTTTGTGGGCCTGTGCAGGGCCACAATTCAGTTCAATTTGAAAAAATTTTTAACCAATGCAAAAGACCGTCTTAAAATCGAGGAAACTATAAAGATTTTCAACGAAAACGGATTGGTTAAAAAATTTCTGAAATTTATTAACCGTATGTATACTTTAGTAACTGTGTGTATGTAGTCGAATAGGCTGCTGTAGTTACGGCTTCTTTTTCGTGCCATAAGAAAGTTCTTTCGTAGAAGACTTCCACTAAAAAATTTTTGGTTTTTTGTTTGGTTTTTTGCTTTGTCAACATTTTGACGATCGACCCCTGTCTGTGACCATCTCTATATAGATGTGGCCATTACTGTAGTAACAAATATTACAAACCATTGTTACGGGTCTGTAAACATTTTAACAGAAAAAAACCTTCTTTTTAATATTTTATTTTCTACCAGGTTTTTACATAAAACTTGGCTTAAATGCTGGTCAATGCTTTTTATTTAAACGTTTCGGTAAATTTATGGTCATTTATGGACGATTTAAAAAAAAACAAAAAAAATATTTTTTACAAAAGAATTTCAAAGCAATGGTTTCTTAAACATTACCCTGCACTTATTACTTGCAATTCTTACAATTTCGTAGAATTCTACTTGAATATCCCTTGAATATCATTCATGCCTTGCTCTCTCTCACTCACTCTCTGTCTCTCTTTCGAAAAACGAAAGGTTTCGTGTTCCATGTTAAATTAAATGATGGTTATGTTTTACACACAACGAAAAGGGCGGGGGGATTTTCTAGCAAATAAATATTGTCACATTGTTTATAGTGTGGCAGTATTGTTGTTGTTGCAACAATATCAAATGACACCCAGAGACATACGTTCATACATACATACATAGTGAAATGCTTGTAGCTTTATTGGTGTGCACATGTTGTACTTGGGTAATGCGGCATACATATGTATTGTATTTGCTTGTGTATTTTGCTTCTTTAAATAAAATGGAAATGAAATGAATGAACAAGTAAATGCATGAGTAAATGAACGAGTGTATGAATGCAATACAAGTATGAATGCATGTGCATTTTATAAAAAACAACAATTGCAATTCTTTTATTTTTATTGTTATTTTTATTCGTTTATATTTTGTTTGCATTTCTCTACTGCAGCATTTTGGGAATATTTTTTCTACATGGGAAAACATTTTTCAAGTGTAACTACTGCTGCTGCTGAACATATTTTCATAGGAATTACTTCACAGTTTTTTTGTTTTATTTTATCGCTCTCCTTAGTTCATTTAAATGTGGCATTGTGTTAAGCGAAATGTTAAAGAAAATTAAAGTCCTCAATACGAAAGACGTAAAGAAATCTTAAAATAATGACAAGAAAGAAACGCGAAAAATTATGGATCCTTTACAAGGTTTCTTTCATTATCAACCATAAAACTTAGGAAATAATTGTTTTACTTTATATACACTCTTCCCAACATTATCTACGACACTTAATTTACTGAAAGAATTGTTTAACAACTTCAAATAGGTATTAACATCAGACTTAACCACACCTTTTCAATTTTCAATATTGTAAATGTTTGGTTTGGTTAGGGAATGTAATGCCTTCACCCAGAGGCTTATTGGTTCATTGTGAAAAAACCCTTTAGATTAGGGTGCCCTGGTAGTCCAGTGAGTAGTGTGCTGGACTATTAGCGTGAGGGTCGTGGGTTCGATTCCCACCAGAGACTCTCGTCTGCGACACACACCGAGTCGAGTTACTCTGCTCGTATATAATTAGAATATAATTTGTAATTATATTGGAATTAATAAATAAATAAGTAAACCCTTTAGATTACAGAATACAGAATCAGAAACGGGAAACAAAAGGTGAAAAAGAAATGAAGGAAAAAAGAGAGATATTTCCTAACAAGATAGATACAATTCTATTAGAATTACAATTCTATAGATAAAACCAACAGTGGGGAATCCCCTTTTACAAAGCCTGTATATTCTCAAGCTTCCAGTCCTTCAGATCTACAAGTTCGTTAACAAATTGGCTACACAATCGAACAAGCAGACAATGTTAATAGTGACATATATATGCGCCACTGTTTCTTCTGTTCCATTCCTGTCCCTAAAGGCGCTACGCTTCCTTACATACTTACATAATTAGTGATTACAATCCTTCATTCAGGATTACAAACTAGCTTCTCAAACCACTAATGTTGTGTGTCTTAAATTTATACATTTGGTGAGTCCTACAGTTTAAAGTCGACTCATGGCAAATTTTCTTACTCTCAGAGTTTTTACCTGCAAATCTGCTAAAAGGAAGTCGCCGTGGAAAAATTGTTTTCATATTTCGTTTTTTTTTTTTTGAAATGTCTGACACACCACCTACTAGACTACGGCGACTATAAACTCGATATGCCTCTAGCTAGTCAATCTCCTTTTACAAAAAAGCTCCCAATCATTCAGATCTGCAAGTCCCTTAAGAAACTGACTACACAACCAATTGCTTACTTGCAGACAAGGACAGTAGTGAGCCACTGTTTGTTCTGCCATCGCTATAATTTAGTAGGTAGTGCGTTGGCTTATTAAACGTGAAGCCTCGGTTCAAACCCCAGGCCAGTCATCTCGAACAAAACCGAATATGAAAAAATATTTCTGAGAGTAAGTAAAAAGTTGCCATGAAAAGTTTTCTCAAAAATCTGTCGTTCGGAGTCGACTTTAAACTGTAGGTCCCGCAAATTATGGATAAAATTAACACACACAACACAGGTGTTGTGAGAAACTAGATCACAATCCAGCCTAAAGGCTTGTAATTACCAATTATGTATGTAAGTATGTATGTTATAACCTCAAGCTCCCAGTCCTTTAGATCTACAAGTTCCTTAATAAATTGACAATACAACACACACATAAGCGCTTCTGTGTAGTCATAGTCTAGTAGGCGATCTCTCGGCTTATTAGACGTGAGGCCACGGTTCAAACCCCATCTTTTTACCCCTTTGGTAAAAACTCTAAGAGTATATAAAATTGCCAGGAAATAGTTTCTCAAAATCTGTCGTTCGGAATCAACTTTAAACTGTAAGTACTTCCACGCGTGTATAAAATTAAGGAAAGTGGTGTGAGAAGCTAGTTCGTAACCTTAACTAAAGGCTTGTAATGACCTGTTATGTATGTGTATGTTTCTTCTGTTCCATTCCTTGATATTGTCGCTAAAGGAGCCATGCCCCGTTAAGGCACCTATAATAGCTCTCAGCTGTCATCTATTCACTAAAGTTTAATATTTTTTTCCTAACTTTAGGATTAAACTTCGGAGATAAGACTTTTATAACCCGATTGGTGAGTGAATTGGAAAAAGCCTTGTTCCAGTTTTTTTTTTTATTTCCAATGATGATCCTGTCCATCTGTCATACATATCATTGCCAGTAACATCACAATGAACAGTTAACTGTCACAGTCTAATTCGTTAAACCGACATAAGGAAGCACACTTAGCAGTGTTCTATACTCCCATATCAGTTGGGATCTAAAAATATATCCTCCGGTGCTGTTTGCTAGTCTAAATAAATTATTACTTTTGATGTGTTCAGTAGACGTGCCATGGCTAGTTCCGAGGTTTCAATGTTCGCTAATATCTTTGCATGAAAAACATTTTATTTTGCTGAAATATTATACGTTTCTTTGATGAAAATATCTGCTGCTGTGGTCGTCTTGCATATCACATGCATTTGTGGATATACCCCAGACATCGTTGAGTTTATCCAAACCTATTTAGTGTTCCAGAGCCAACAAGTATGCTTCAAAATGCTATGTCTCTGGCATTTAATTCATAATTGGTCATTACAACCCTTCAGTCAGGATTACGACCTTGCTTCTCACACTAGTTATGTTGTGTGTGTTAAATCCATGAGTAGTGGGGGACCTACAGTTTAAAGTCGACTCCGAACGACAGATTTTTGAGAAAATTTTCATTGCAATTTTATTTTACTCTCAGAGTTTTTGCCAGAAATCTGCTGAGAGGAAGTCGCCGATGAAGTATTTTTTTTATTTCGTTTTGATGTCTAACCTGGGGTTTGAACCGTGGCCTTACGCCTAGTACGCCAACACACTACCTCTTACTGAAGCATGTTTAACGAAGAAAATGGAAATGTAAGCCGGATTGTTTCATAAATATGGCACCATACTCCGAGACCTATGGCAGGGCAATCTTAAAAGGGTAGTTAAGCAACAGCAAACCGTAAACCATAGCCACATGCTGCCAAAAAGGGACCTGAATGCGCCTCCTTATTAGGAACTGATATTTTTATGCAATTGACTGCCATGTAGGGTATCAAACAGCTTCTTTTGACTGCTGAAAACCTTCTTGCTTTTGTGTTTATTTACACACAACACTTACTTACTTGCTTATGTAACACACATTAAAAGTTTCAATAAATCGTTTAATCGTTTAACATGGGTTTCCTTTATGAATTGTTCAAACAACTTCTTCTGTTTTTAGAACACAACTCTTCAACAGAATCGAAAAACAATTGGAGAGAAAAAAAGTTTGTTTTTCTTCTTCTTCTTTCTGATTTTATTATGAATTTGCCGCCTTTTGTGATTGCCAGTCAAATAATCTTGGAAAAGTTTTTGACATTTTGTCACCTCTTTGTTACACACATACACACACATACACACAAAATGTAACAAAAAGTTTTTCTTTTCTCCTGGCCCCTTTTCTTGTTTTTTTCTTTGAAAAGAAATTGTTCCTGTGTATCCTTTTTTTCTTTCGTTCATATGTGTCTGTGTGTGTGTGTGAGAGTATTTAGGCCAAAAGTTTTATTAACGTGTATGCCAGGATGAATGACTAAAGTATAAGTATGAGTTTATGTGTATGTGTAGATGGCTGTTTGGCTGTTATTGTAGTCAGAGCTGTTGCTCTTGTCATTCTATTGTTGTGTGTGTTATGTTATAAACGTTTTTCTTACATGTCAAGACCTAAACGGCACACACACATACACCCACTTATACTACATATGAATACACTTCATTTGTTGAATTTATTGTTGTTGTTGCTGTTGTTGTTGTCGTTTTTCATTTTCATTTTATTTTTCATACATCAAACAGAGTTGTGTCAAGTTGTACAGAGCGAGAGCGAAAGAGAGTAAGTTGAGTTGCGTGAGGCAAAAAAACGGGTAACTTGGAGTGGCATGTCGGGCAGGAGTCCTATTAACACAGTGTGAGAGAGGCAGAGCAAGCGACAGACTGTATGCCGTAACTGTTGCAGGAACTAAGAAAAGAATAAAAGCGTTACAGTGTGTGATAATATTTAAAAAGCGTCAGAGATTGTTTCAAAAGTGAGAGGCAAAAAAAAAGAAAAACTTTTTCTTGTTGTTTTTCCTCCTTTTTTTTAATTTCTTCCCGGGTTATTGTTGTGTTGTGTTATGATTTCGTTAAGAATTAAGGAAACACAAGGAAACACAATAAAACAGCTGGTGTTTGTTTAACTTAAAACCGTTATATTTCATTTCATGTTCGTTCTCTTATTTTTTTTAAATTTTTTTCATAAAAAAAATAAATAAATCTTGTGTTGGCAAAATGATGGCAATCGGGTGTTGGCAACACAAGACAGGGTGTTGGCAACAGCATTAAAGTGTTGAAGAAATTTATGATTCTTTATTCTTTTTATTTTTAAAGATAAATTCCCAGCCAGAGAGCTTTTGATGAACAGGCTTTATAATAAAAAAGGAAGGCAGTCTGGTTTATAAAGAATATTATTTCCTTAACAGTATGCGCTCTATACTTCAGCTATAATAACAGTAATTATTGGTCAAAACAAATGGTAATAAAGTGACTTAAAATAAGAGTAAGGTAGTGCTAGAAATAAAGAGAATATTATTACGTTTTAAGCTTTTAAAAACGTTTAAAGTATGAGCTCGTAGATTGCAAATAAAATAAGAATAAATTTGTGTTTAGTTTTAATTAAAATTCTTTATTATTCGCACAATTCTGTTCACAACTTGATGTAAACAACAACAATTGCTTTGTTTGTTATTTCTCTGTTTATATCCATTGCATAAACAATAACAATTACTAGACAATTGTTCGAAGATCTTCAAACCACGATTACTTTCTTCTAACTCATCGCGTGTTTACACAAGACTGACTGAATTTTTACTAACTCAGTTGCCTGCTTTGCCTTGCCTTTGTATGTTTACCATTTCTTATGCTGATGTTTGTTGTTATATTGTAAGCAGCAGGATAATTTGTAAACAGGTTTGTTTACTACATTGTTTTGTTTTTGTAGCTTTTGTTTATAATTTTAATGTTAAGCGATGTAAAAGCAAAGCACACGTATCTTGATTTTTCATTTTCGTAACAATATTTATCTCCCCTTACCTTTACTCCCCTCCAATCCCTCCTCCTTTTCGCTAGCCTTCACTGAACACATTAAATTTCAATTAGAAATTCATTTTCGAGAAATCTATTACGCTGATCTTGGCAATACGATTTAATAAACAGGTTCTCATAATTATGCTGTCATGCCACAATACCACGAACTTTAAGCCAAAGGCTAGAGAACGCAGCAAGCAGAAGCCAACAATCTCTGACACATGTACGTATGTCAGAAACTTTAAGAGAAAACCTTGAAATAAGGAGCCTAAGGTGTGCCTATAAACAAATATTTGATCGTGTATGCATGTACATATGTATGGTTAGGTAGGAAAGGAGAGGAGTATAACAGGTGCATTGAATTGTACAACAAATTAGAAACTGGACATTTATGTTTGCCTGGGTATGCTTAGGTTTCAAACATCCTTTTTCTTACCGCATACAGTTGTAGCTTAGCATAGAAGTGTGATTGTAAGTATGTATGTGTAGCATATGTGTATATAAGTTTACGTGAGCAAAACACCAGTATCTTGATTTTTTTCATTTTCATAACAATATTTAGGAATTATTATTCACCACAGAGTTGGGCTGTTGGAAACATGCATGTCTTTGGTCAAACAAAGGAGAGGGAATATCCATATCAAATTGCCCTACAATGCTCAAACCGATGTTTCGATCTTGGTTATGGATTCGAGATGAGTCACTGTGGCATAATTATATTTACGAATGCGTCGAAACTCGATAGAGGCACTGCTATCCCACGTCTTTATTAGCATATAGAACTGAAGCTCGACTTTAGATTGAATAACAACTGAGGCATCTCTCAAGTGAATATATTTGCTTTTAAGGCCTTTTTTGGCGTTTGAGGTAGGGTTTAAAATGCCTTCGCACTTACAGTGACCGTTGTCAGCTGCGTCGATTGGGGTGTGCACTAAAACAATCCCGCCTTCTCTTCTGGAGATACTCCCTTCACTAATTTAAGGCTTTTAAGGCCTTAACGAATGAATACCCTGTTCAAATTTCCACACATTGCTCGAACCCTTGTGTTTATCTTGATTGTGGATTCGAGATCAGTCTCTATGGAATGGTGTAGAAGTTCGAAGATGGAATGGTATAATCTTCAAGGATGGGTCGAAACTGGATAGGTGGACTGCTGCCTTTTGGTAGAAACTCGAACTGAAATTCGACTTTTGATTGAAGAAGCACTAAAGCGTCTCTCAGGTGAAAATATTTGCACTTAAAGCCTTAACTTTCTCTGCTTTTTAAAATAACAGCTCTCATGTGTTTTTCATTGACGGTGTCATTGTGTCATTTTGGTTTAAGTCACGTCTGGTATGTGATTATAAGTACTCCATAAGAATACTTGAACCAGAAGGGATCTGCATTTGTTGGATTCAGTGGCATACTAGATTGAGTTCTCATTCTCTGACCGATTTAATACATACATACATACATACACACATAATTGGTCATTACAACCCTTCAGTTAGGATCACGACCTAGTTTCTCACACCACTCATGTTGTGTGCGTTAATTTTATACATGAGCGGTGCGACCTACAGTTTAAAGTCGACTCCGAACGACAGATTTTTGAGAAACTTTTCATGGCAATTTTATTAACTCTCAGAGTTTTTGCCAGAAATCTGCTGAGAGAAAGACGCCGAAGAAATACTTTTTGTATTTTGTTTTGATGTCTGGCGTGGGGCTCGAACCCTGACTTTACGTCTAATAAGCCAACACACTACCTACTAGACTACGGCGATTCAATAGTTGATCTTAAGTCTCCAATCTGGTACCTCAATGTACTTCTTAGGATATCAGTCAGGAAGAAGATTTAGTGGTGCCGAGAGTACTGATTGCAATGGAACTTTTCCACATTCCCCCTTATTCTTCATCGACAATGAAAGCACCAGCTTCTACTGAGGCTGGATAAATATGGTGTGGGACAGGTTGCAAGGATCTGGAATCGATTCCAGTCTGCTAAATGCGGGATATGTGGTAATAAAATGGACTTGAGACATACATTTCAGACCTTAGTAAGAAAATGTTAAATATTCTGGGTAAAGGAATCTGCTAGAAATTAATTCTTAGTAGGTAGCTAACATTCGGGCACTTCTGAGGTCTGTCAAGCCTAAGGGTGGACATTTATCCTCGCTTAGCTTAGCCTAGCCTACATACATACATACATGATTGATCATAACAACCCTTCAGTCAGGATTACGACCTAGTTTCTCACACCACTTAGGTTGTGTGTATAAAATTAACACACATGAGCGGTGGGACCTACAATTTAAAGTCGACTCCGAACGACTTATTTTTGAGAAACTTTTTCATGGAAATTTTATTTACTCTCAGAGTTTTTGCCAGAAATCTGCTGAGAGGAAGTCGCCGGAGAAATACTTTTTGTATTTTGTTTTGATGTCTGGCCTTGGGCTCGAACCCTGGCTTTACGTCTAATAAGCCAACACTCCACCTACTAGACTACGGCGACTTTAGCCTAGCCTGAACAAATTTTATCTCTGACTCTATACCGACCTCTAATCATTCTTCTTTTCTTACTGCTTTTCTAGGCTGCACACTGTACTTCCATAGAAATAGGCAACATACATGGACGTCCATGTGTAGCTTATCTTAGCCTACATACATACATACATAATTGGTCATTACAATCCTTCAGTCAGGAGTACGACCTAGTTTCTCAGACCACTTCTGTTTTGTGAGTTAATTTTTTTACATGAATGGCAGGACCTACTTTAAGAAACTTTTTCATGGCAATTTTATTAATTTACTAAGAATAGCTTTAGCTTGTCTATGCAGCGACTTAGGACATAATTTCAAGCTGTTGGCTTGCCAGTAGTGAAGTTTTCATACCACAAAAAGATCGAAAACTCTTCGTTGAAGTGGGAAAGCAACAATGGATGGGTATTCAACGACAAGCAATATATTTGTGACAACCTATGAAGACAAGAGATTTGAGTTAAACATCCGAAATAATCTGAGAATAGTAACTAAACTACTGGCTAGACACTGCAGACTCAAAGCACTTTTGTTCAAAACAGGGATCGTTTTAAGCTCAATATGATGCGCGGAATCACGACAACTCATTTCACTCTTAAATTAGAATGAGCACTACAATATAAAAATTGCTGCAATGGAAAGATTTATTTTTTTGGAGGCGAGTTAATTTGACTCATGGGTTCGCACTACAATAAGCAAAACTAATTCATTTTAATTCCCTATTATTTTTTACCACCTCGTAAGAGATTATCAGGAAATCGTTGTCTTTAAAAGAGTAGTTAAGTTACTAATGAATTGTAAAAACATGCAATTATTCCCTGTTCTATAATTTAATGCCTTCATTTCACATTTCCTTCTTTTTTCGCTTTCCCACAACAACAATTACAAAAGCAATAAAGTTTTTCTTTTTAATGTTTCTATTTCTTTAGGGGTGCCTTATAATTATCGATAAACCGCCCTTCTTTTCTAAAGGAATTCTTATACTTCTCTTTCAACCATTTAACAAGCATTTATAGATGATAACTGTAGAGCGTGGTATGGGGCTGGGATGGGTATTGTTGATCATTTGTAACACAATGTTTGTTTGTAAAATTACAATATTTTTGCAAAATTTATTACATTTTGATGGTAATAAATCGACTGCCATACCAACATTTAACATCGATAAATATATCGAACACAGAGAAACGCAGAGCAGAGAAAGAGAGCGAGAGAGAGAGAGTATAATTGCACAACCACTACAAACAATTCCACGTTCAATTATAATGCAAGCCATACTCAAACCCATAGCCATAGCGATACCAATACCCATAACCATATCCATACACATGACATACTCGTTTAGACGGCGTAATGTGAACGTGGCCATAAATACAAAACCATATAAATTCCCTTAATGCCCCGGCACAACATATCAAATGAGTATAAGTATACATGCTACAGAGAGACAGAGAGAGAAGGACGAAGAGTTTGCAAGTATGTTCAAGTCTTTAGAGTGATAATTTACAATTAGTAGTTATACGTACGTACTATTTTTTATAGTATTGCCCAGTAATTACCACAGTCAAACCCTTTTAGCTTTTTTTGTTTTAAACTTTTTCTTCCTTTCCTTGGCATTTTGGTTATCGTAGCATGTGTAATACTATGAAACCAGGCTGCGAGTATTAAATATTCAATGGTTCGTTTAAATGTTGAAGTTAAGGGAAAGTGTAAAAAAATGTGACCATATTCAGGGATAATAAAACAAATGTGGTTGACAGTTGATAGCTTACCTGTTATGGAAATTTAAGTTAAAAATTTTCAGAAAACATTTGTGGAACTTACCTGAAATATAAGAAATTTTAGACGGTATTAGTAAGCGGATAATGGAAGAGGATTAAAGAAACATAAATCGTTTGTAAGGTAATTCATACTTTAAATGTGTAAAGTAAAGTGGTTATCACCCTAATGATATATTTTTATTCATACATGGACTGAAAATTACAAATTCCAGTGTAACCACATACACAATCAAAGTTTTGATGTTCAATATCACTGTGCTAACCCCACATAACACAACTTGTCTTTAAAACACTTTAGTCAGGATTACAATCTAGCTTCTCATACTTCTTATGTTGTGTATGCTAATTGTGTACATTACTTGCAGAATCTACAGTTTAAAGTCCTCTCCGAATGACAAATTATTCTGAGAAATCTTTCATCGCAATTTTATTTATTCCCAGAGTTTTTACCAGAAGTCTGCTGAGAGGCAGTCGCCGAAGAAATATTTCTTCATATGTCATTTAGGTTAGTAACCGGAGATCGAATTGACCCATTGTCATTTAGTTGGAGATGTTTGTTCCGGGATTTGAACAGCCGTCGCCTCACATCTAATAAGCCAACACACGACCTACAAGACTACAGCGACTTCAACTCTCCTTTAGTACTCACAGATTCATGCCTCGTCACTAACTGACAACTCACTCTTTCGTTACAGCGTTATTCTTCGCTTTATTTATACTCCTTTATTTTTATGTCTAATAGCTTTAAAATCTTTCTATGAAATTATTTTTATTGCATTTTTAATCTTGGTTTTGTTTAACTTCTGTAAATTTCTTAGTATTTGTCAGTATAACGTCTGTGTACCGTATGATGTGTGTATTTTGTTGTTCTCTGTTTACCTTGTTTACTATTTTATACTTTTTAATGCCTACGTACATACATAATTGGTCATTACAACCCTTCAGTCAGGATTACGACCTAGTTTCTCACACCACTTATGTTTTGTGTGTTAATTTTATACATGAGTGGTGGGACCTACAGTTTAAAGTCGACTCCGAACGACAGATTTTTATTTATTGAGAAACTTTTCATGGCAATTTTTATTTACTCTCGAGAGTTTTTGGCAGAAATCTACTGAGAGGAAGTCGCCGAAAAAATACTTTTTGTATTTTGTCGTTGATGCCTGGGCTGGGGCTCGAACCCAGGCTTTTGCGTCTAATAAGCCAACACACTACCTACTAGACTACGGCGACTAGTCATAACTCTCATAAATTTCTTTGTATTTGTCAGTATTTTATTTTTCCGCCGAGGAGTGGTAATGCACCATAGAGGAAGTCGTCACATCCTCCGTGTGGGGCCCTCACCCACTAAATCCCCCCCTCGTCTCGTGGACTCTATGTGCCCACTCCGGAACTACGGTGGTATTACTTCGGAGTGGAATCCCCTTGGCCCTTTCGGCCCTGCGTGTTCATATCCGCGTCCGGATTGCGTGTCGAAAGTTGAAGAGACATCTAAGTGTCTCCACCATTCCTTTCGTCCAGGTCCCTGCTTCGAATTTCGCTTGACACGTGTGCCCGTTTCATCTATGCCGGCGTGCCCACATGTTCCGCAGCCTCAAGATCCCTCTTCTTCAGTCTTAGAATGCTCTCCACGTAATTCGCCACTGAGGTCCAATTTTCTCTACTCGCGATCATAACCCCGACAATGTTACCGGCCGTGATCGTCCCAACTAACGACGTCAGTTCAGAACGATAGCACTGCCAGCGTGCACACTCGAAAACAGTGTGCTCTGCATCATCAATAATCTCCCCTTCCTCGTAAAGACAGTAAGAGGAGGCGGTCTTGCCCATTCTGTGCAGATACATATTTCCTAAAATATCCGTGACCCGATAGCATCTGTGTAACGTAGTAATTGACTTCTCCAAATTTCTGACCAATCCATGGCCTTATGTCTGGAATAAGTCTCGCCGTCCATCTTCCTCTATTTTCCTCGTTCCATCGTTGTTGTTGTTATTTTGAAATGGCGTCTTCCCTGAAGTGAGCGGTTATGTGACTTCCAGCCGATTTCGCCCTATAAATCTCCATCCACTCCGCTGCCAGCAGATCCACAGGGATAATACCCGCTATCACCACTACGGCTGGAGCGGATACCGTACGATATGCCGACGCGATACGCAATGCAGACGTTCTCTGTGCCGATACCAGTGAGTTTGTCCGCTTCTTATGTATTTGTCAGTATAACATTCGTTTACCGTATGATGTGTATATTTTGTTGTTGTCTGTTTACCTTGTTTACTATTTTATACTTTTTAATGGCTAGCATATAACTTTAATGGCTTAAAGGATAGAATATAACCACCGGTGTTCTCTCAAACAAAACAAGAGGATAACAGTACCCTAAAAATTTTGAAATAAATTTTCTTGCCGGAGCTATGGCCACATAAACTGCTCGTCTATATGCCGACAATACTAAGCTTCAAAACAGCGATTTGAGTGTAAACTTTTTTGTCAATTAATTCATCAGTTGCCAGCCTAGAACAAAAAATAAATGCCAAGGATCCGTAGATATATACTTACCAGTCTGTCACACAGCCACGTAATATATCTAACGACTCCATCGTTTTGCTAGCACAGATGGTATTGAGAGTCTTAAATAGTTCCGAAAATATGTTGAAAGCAGTCGCCGTAGCTTAGTAGGTAATGTGTTGGCTTAAAAGGCGCGAGCTCGTGGTTTAAATCTCAGCTAAGACATCTGGAACAACGGATTTACTATTGTAGTAGAAGAGATTTATCCAAATGGATGGTATACCCTTAAAGACTACTATGGTGGTTGCATTTTATATCAGAGAGAATGATGCTTTGAAGCCTAAAAATTTACTTTTTACAATGCCAGCAAAGGAAGATTTTTTAACGCTTAGGCGGGCTTTTAAAATACATTAATATTGCTCAAGAAATTTAAAACAATTGTCACTGACAAGGCATTAGACTGTAGGTAGTGGGCATCCTTATAAGGATTGATTGACATGCAATCGTACAAGATCTTATGCAGTCGTCAGTTTCATAAAAGTGCAGCAGCCTACTGGAGGATAAGTCTGAAACGTTTCGTTTACCGTATGATGTGTGTATTTTGTTGTTATTTGTTTGTCTTGTTTTGCTATTTTATACATTTAGTGTTGTGATTTGTGCTTGACGGCTAGGGTATAATCACCAATGTTCTCTCAAACGAAGCAGAAGAATAATAGTAATGCATAAATTTTTGCTGGAGGCATGGCCTCGAAATGGTGGTCACTACCAAGGCATTCGATTATGGATACTGGGCGTCCTTATTTGCCTTGCCTAAAATGATTGATAGTGACTTCATAAAACAAATACATATCAAACGATCTGTACATGTGATTGTAAAAGATCTCATGCAGTCGCTAGTTTAATAAAAAATGCAGCAGGATAAGTCTGAAACGTTCATCCATTGTCCTAATGATATAGTCGACTTGGACTTTTGTGATGTTAGAATATTTTTTTTTGTTCAAGATACTTTCAAAATTGAGTAGAACACAATTGAGTTCCCTTGGCCAGACACTTGGTAGCTCCTCCTGAATAGTTTTAAAGAAAATGTTAAAAACTTATTCATTTTTTCTCCTTTATTTTAGTGATAGGCCTCCAGGGACAAATATAATAAATTCTAAAATAGAAAATTTGAATAAATTTCCAGTTGGCCTTCATGTGCACCTCACTCCCCTGCTCCTTCCCATGGACAAAACTTTACAAAACATTTCAAACTCGATGTAGTTGTTGCAGTTGCAACAGACAGAACAAGTTTATGTATATGATGCGATGCGACAGGAATAACTCCATGTATTCATTCGATACATTGTTATTCACAACGGACAAAGGATATTTGCCACATGACAATAATTTCATGTAATTTTCTCAGGCAATTTATCTCTCCGTGTGTGTGTGTGTGTGTGTGACTGAAAAAAATATGAGTTTTTAGATTATTTTGCAGCACACAAATTAATTTTATGCTTAACACGTACCCAGCATATGAAAGTGTCAATGAATGGAGATTTTTTTCAATTTTGTTGTTGTTGTTTTTGTTGGAATGCCAACATACAAAGGCAAATAGACACATTAAGACAGATGTATGGGCACAGACAGACAATTGTATGTAAACAAATAAATTGTTGTTTTTGTTGTTGTTGTTTTATTAATAAAAATAAATAAAAATTCTTTGTAATTATTTAACATGTCATTACAGACACATGAATGAAATTTTAATTTCATTCGTTGTTGTTATTATGTATGCTTCGTCTATAAATAATGAATTCGAAAAAGTTTTCTTATATCCGGCAAAGAGAGAGAGAGAGAGAGAGAGAGAGCTGAGAGTGTGTGTGTGGAGAAAACAAAAGTTTTTCTTTTAATGTCACCTACTAATAGGGGCTATTAAGCAACGTAATGTTATAAGAACTTAAGAGTTTGAAAGAAAACAAAAGTCATGTTCGTCCCTATTATTTTTCTTTGTTTTTGTTTGAAAGATTATTATTACAGGTGTGCCATGTTATTATTGTCAATTCTTGAAGTTGTAATTGTAGATTGAAAGCATTTTTAGTAAATAAATTTCAATTGTTTTAATAATTTACGGAAGCACCAGCACAATAATAACGCGTGCCACACATATTACTTTGATGAAAGTATTTTCTAAAGGATTCGCCAAATAACTTTTTTTTGAAAATGCTTTAAACAAAAAACTACTGAATATTTTCTCAAATTTCTTTTATTATTTGAAAGTACAATCCTTCCGGTTAATAATGGAAAATAATTTCATTCAAATGGTTGCCTCGGCTGGCTATGCAGTAGCCTACACGATCGTTTCAATTTTTAAGCACATTATCGTTTGTGTGCAGCTGTATTTCACCAATGGCTTCACGAATATTCTCCTTTAAAGCGTCAATTGTCTCTGGCTTATCGGCGTAACACTTATCTTTGACGGCACCCCACAAATAATAGTCCAACGGTTTCAAATCACAGCTCCGAGGTGGCCAAACGACATCAGCTCTGTGGCTCTGTGGCACGTAGCGATGTCCTGTTGAAACCAAATGTTGCCAATATCCTCCTTTTCAATTATTGTGAACAAAAATTCGTTCAACATGGCCTGATAATGAGTGTCATTGACTGTAACGGCCCCTCCTTTCTCATTTTGGAAAAAATGGCCCAATTATGCCTCTAGACCAAAATCCGCACCAAACAATGACTCGTTTTGGGTGCGTCGGCTTTTCAATGTATGCGTTCGGGTTTTCAGTGCCCCAAATGCGACAATTTTGCTTGTTTACATATCCGCCAAGATCAAAATGAGCTTCATCTGAAAAGATGATTTTTTGCCAAAATCGGCATCTTCTGTAAGTCGATCGCAGGCCCACTTACTTGGCTTCAACTCCTGAACCAATTGCACTTTGGATGGCGTCATGCCAAGGTCTTTATGCAAAATTCGTCTCAATGATGTCTCCGAAATGTTCAATTGTTGAGAACGTCGGTGAATTCTGCCACAGCAGCAATATTCTCGGGTGTACGCAATGTTTTTGGCTTTTCACGCTTTGGTTTATCGATGAGGATGCCAGTTTCTTTCACTTTTTTCACAAGATAACGAACATACGGAGCTGACGGAGCTGACGGTGCTTCTCTTCTTCCAAAATCCGTACGTAATTTTCGCACACATTCTGCAACATTACCATGATTTTCAAAGTAATATCGCAATATTTCCCAGCGTTGTTCAAGCGTATACACAACCATATTCGTTCAGCGGAAGGATACAACTAATTTTCTGTCAAATCAGACATGAGCTAAGTGTTACCATTCACGAAATAAGCACTAGTTGAAGAAAAAAAAACGTTAGATGGCGGACCCGATATAATAAACAAGAGAGGAACAAGCATTTTGTTCCGAAACAATGGGTGCATCCAGCTTAAGCATCAGTTTTTGCTGCGTCTATAAGCCGTGTTTAAGCCAATGGTTTCAAAACAAAGCTTAACTGGAACACATCCCCTGTGTTTGATGAATATGGACGTGACGCTCCGGTTGAAAACGAAATTGTATCTTTCACCTTACCAAAGTTTCTTAATTTTCTTGGCTAGGAGAGCCTATTTGCTTAGCTCTTGAAATTTTTAATTGAATTCCCAGGCCTCTATAAGACGGTTGACAATTTAAGCCATCAAGCCTCTTTATTTTTTGCCTTTTTCCTTCTTTTAATAAAATTACAAACGATGCCTTAAAATATTTATTTTCATCACGCTTTTTCAATTTTCTTGACTTCAATTCGTGTTATTTTTAATGCTTTTTTATTGGAAAATTTTTTTTGCTTCAATTCAATTGTCGACTTTTATTTCAATTCTCCAATGTTTATTGCTTATTTTGCTTGCAACCAATATGTGTCAAATGCAAAACTATTCAATATACGTAGTGAGTGCTGCTTAATGCAATAGCAGCTGCGTTGCAGCAGCAGCACCACCATTATTAGTGGTAGTGTTAGGTGGTAGCTATGGCAGCAAACTACAGTTCCTTTCTCTCCTCTCTCTCCTACTATTTTTCGCAATGATGATTGTGGAACCAAAATAAAATGGGATTTGTGCAGAAAAAAATTGCAAAAATAAGAGAAGAATGAATTTTATTAGAAAAGAATATAAAAAAAAACAAAAAATAAGGAGATAAAGAAAATAAAAGAAGAGTTAAAATGTGCTTTATTCTCTTGCCAGGCTTAATGTGACAATGGCACTGGCGAAAAATACCCGCAGAGTATTAATGTTTAGTTCAGTGCGTTCAAAAAAAAGAGAGAGAGTGAGAGAGAGAGAGAGAGAGACAGCAAGTGATTTTTGTGAAAATGACATGAAAATGATTTTTATTGCAAAAGTAATGCTGCAGGCAGGCACTATTCGAAGTGTAACATGAAGTGAGTGGCATCTCATGCCAGTAAATATGCAATTTTATGCATTTTAAAGACAATTTTTGAATGCAATTGATTTAAATACGAATATTTGAATAGAAATTTAGAAAACATTTAAAAGATGGATGGGTTTCAAATGTAAACTTTAATAAGAAATTTCTCCAATAATAAGTAAAGACATAAGAAATAAATGTTAATTAGAAAATAAGAAAATTATTATCAAATGTCAGCCTATTTATAAGCTTAAGAAACCACTGTGCAAATCTATTGCACAGGCTAAGGTAATATCTTTTGGTAAAGGGTCCGCCAAATAACCTTTTTTTTAAATGCTTTAAAAAAAAACTCCTGAATATTTTATCAAATTTCTTTTTTATTTGTAAGTACAATCCTTCCGATTAATAATGGAAAATAATTTCATTCAAATGGCTGCCTCGGCTGGCCATGCAGTAGCCTACACGATCGGTCCAATTTTTAAGCACATTATCGATTGTGTGCAGCTGTATTTCACCAATGGCTTCACGAATATTGTCCTTTAAAGCGTCAATTGGCTCTGCCTTGTCGGCGTAACACTTATCTTTGACGGCACCCCACAAATAATAGTCCAACGGTGTCAAATCGGAGCTCCGAGGTGGCCAAACAGCCAAGCAGCTCTGCGGCTGATAATGCGATCTTCAAAAACAGGACGCAAAACATCGAGTGTAGCTTCGGCTGTGTGGCACGAAGCGCTATCCTGTTGAAACCAAATGTTGCCAATATCCTCCTCTTCAATTTTTGTGAACAAAAATTCGTTCAACATGGCCCGATAACGATCGTGATTGACTGTAACGGCCACTCCTTGCACATTTTCGAAGAAAAATGGCCCAATTATGCCTCTGGACCAAAATCCGCACCAAACAGTGACTCGTTTTGGGTGCGTCGGCTTTTCAATGTATGCGTGCGGGTTTTCTGTGCCCCAAATGCGACAATTTTGCTTGTTTACATACCCGCCAAGATCAAAATGAACTTCATCTGAAAAGATGATTTTTTTGCCAAAATCGGCATCTTCTGGTGTAGGCTACTGCATGGCCAGCCGAGGCAGCCATTTGAATGAAATTATTTTCCATTATTAACCGGAAGAATTATACTTTCAAATAAAAAAAGAAATTTGAGAAAACATTCAGTAGTTTTTCTTTTTAAAGCATTTAAAAAAAAAAGTTATTTGGCGGACCTTTATTAAAGATTTAAAGAGAAGTTTCTATTTGAGCATGGCTTTCCTCAATTTCTAAACATTTGTGTGCTATAAAAGAACCCAAAACGTCTCTTTGATTTGAGCGTATTTGCCCTTAGTCAGCCTATTGAGTATGATGATAATTTCGGACCTGTTGGTAGCTTAATATACCATAAGCCGTAAGCGATAGACCAAGTTAGGATTGTATTTTTATGTTCTGTATCGCATATATTTCTTTGGACTAAAATTCTGATACTCCCTTCAATTAGATAACAAAATATTTATGTGGGTTTGAGGACATGTATAGCAAAAGCGGCAAATACAAGAGCTCAAGAAAGTTCTGAATATCGTTTCCCAATAGAGAATTTTAAAGAAGTCCTCCTCCAAACTTTCAATCTTCTCCTACAAAGAGCCGGACAGTCACAGATAAGATTTTCCTTACTTACGACACACTAGCCATATGGTGTGTGTAAGTTGTAATTACCCATTATGTATATATGTATGTAAACTAAACATTTATGCCTAGCCCTGGGAGATGTGTGGAAAAAATATTTTTTTTAAGTGCATTATGCTACAGTTCGGCTTGTTTAACTTAAACTTTCTGTTTTTCTTTCTCTTACTCAGTATTTCTACCTACAGTTCCTTAGTCAATGCAAGTTTATAACATTTCTTATGCTTTTTAGCCTCCTTGACTAGTGAAGCAAAAACTTTAATCTGCCCATAGGCTGACAAGTAGTAGGCACTTTTTCTTTATTTAAATTCGATTTGAATTTTTTTCTTTTTTCCTTCTTCTAAGAACGACCTTAGAGGCCAACATAAGAAAAATGAAAAAAATTCCTTTTTAATTCCATTTTATCTCTGCAGTTGCTTTTATTTCCTTTCCTTTCTCCTGTTGTAACCAAAAACCCATGGAAGGAAAACTTTTTTTTTAACATTTTTCCAATGGTCAGGATAAGACTACATTGTCAATAACGGAAGTTTTAAACTCATATTAGTATGTGGCATAGAATGGCAAACACAATATACCTGTTAACTGTTGGCAACAAGGCACAATTTATTGTTATTGTTAGTGTTGTTGCAGCAGCAGCAGCATATACTATTTGAATATCGTAACGTAACATAACATAACATAACAATGGCTTTAGTATTCTTCTTTTATGGGGAAAAAAATTGCATAAAAAAGGCCACACAATAAAGCCATTGTAAACGTAAAATGTGGGCCACACAACTAAATTTCCATTTTCTGGTATTTTTTTTTCAAATTTTTTTTCTTCTTTTTCATTTGGTTTATGTGGGCCTTTAGTAAATTGTTAGTTTCTATGGTTGATTTCGATTTTTTCTATTTTTTTTTAAATTTTTTTATGCTTCACAAGAAATTTGTCTTGTGCAGTACAGGCCTGTCATATGCACCATAATTTATACCAAAAAATTTTTTTTCTTTTAGTTTTTTTTTCTGTATTTAATCAATAAGAATGTTGGAGAACAATATTTTCAAAAAAAAAAAAAAAAATTCTTTGAAAAACTTTCCAAGAAAACCAACAAATTCCTGGGTGCTAAAGAAAAACATTTTTTTTGAAATTATTTGCCTCTTAAATTTCATTTCATTTCATTTTATTTTATTTTGTTAGATTTTCTTCTTCTTCCTCTTCTCTTTTTCCATTGAATTTCATTGATTTTGGCTTTTTTCCTTCCCCTCCACTCCACTAACTATTTGACATACACCGCTGACAAGCTGCCATAATCTCGACATGAAACCACACAAAAATCAAGTGACACCCATTGAAAGCAAATTTAAATTCCAAAGAAAAAATCATGATAAAATCAAAGAAAATGAAATAAAAATTTATTAAAAAAGAAATTTAGAATAATAGAATAATAAAGAATACAGAAAAAAAAAACATTATAAAAGTATAACGAAATTAAAAATGAAAGAAAAAAAACGAAAAACGAAGAAAAAATCCTTAGCGACTGTCATTGAAATTTTGATTTTTAATACTTGAACGGAACTTTTTTTTGAAAAAATAAATGAAAAAAAATGTTTGAAAGCAATTGCGGTGATTAAAATGAAAAAGAATTAAAGCAGAATTAAACTAAAAAACATTATTTCAAATATTATTTAAAATAAATTGAAAATCTTGCCTCTTATATACAGGGTCTTTCAAATTCTCTTTGTTGTCATTCAAGATGAGCCCAGAAAATACTGTACAGTTGCTGGAACAACAGATCGTGTTGTTAGGCAGTGAGGAACCTTTGGCCAACTATTGTCAGTGGTAGAGCACGCTCTCTGTTGTGTGATGGTAAACTCATTGTAACACCAGGTCGCTCACGAACAACTGATACAAATCCCTGCAAGCTTTCTGCAGCTAACTAATATGAGATGAACTTAGAATCGATGGAACAATGCAGTTGCCGTAGTCGAGTAGTAAGTATATTGACTTAAATAAGCCTCACTAAGGGTTTCCAAACAAAAACTTAGCAAATTCGATTTAAAGTTACATTTTGTTTTGATGGTTTTAAAAATTAATCCACTTCTGTGGGCTGGGCTTATAGCATGAAATTTATTTTTTGGTGTTCATATTATATTCATAAAAATATTTTTTTTATATACACCACAACACCACAAAAAAAAACTCTTATCAACATTACTGGAAATTAATTATTCTAACTACACTCCTGTAAATATAACGACGCCTTAAAAAATATAAACATGATAACTTATATGCCACTAAAGCCACTTTTTATGAAAGTTTTCATTACAATTTTCTCTTTCCTTCTTTTAAAAATTCTTGTATACACATACCATAAGTTTCTTTTTATGAATTCTTCAGAATTTTTATTTATTTTATTTAACACTCATAACTCTCTCTCTGTAGTACGTACTCAATTTACCAAACGCACTCCTTATAATTATTAAAAACCCACTCTTCACCAGCAAAAAAAAACGAACAAAAACTAAAAAAATCAAACAAAAAAACTGTAGACAGACTTTGCTTGTATGGATAATATGAGCCAAATTTTTATTTGATATTATATTATATATATGAGTGTATGTGCATGTATATGCATGTATTTATTATGGCCTTACTTTTATGTACATTGTGAGTATAAAAAAAACTATAAAAATATTATTTTAAAGATAAACTTTCTATTTAAAAAAGCAAGAAACTAAACTAAAGCAAGAAACAAGTAACTTTTGATATTCAGCCAGCTTAACACACACACACACTTGCACATACATTCACTGCTAAGGATACAAATACTAATAAACACACACTTCATTTCCTTCCAACATGTATACAGTATACGAGTACATAACGAGTAAACTCGTGTAACAATAACAAGCAAAAGCAAACAGTTGAACAAATTCTCTTCATATGCGAGCATAAGGATACAAACACACACATGCTGTGCGTGTTGCTTTCTATTTTGGGGGATACACACTTGGCTCGTAGTGGGAATAAAAAAAAAAGAAATAAAAATAAATAAAAATTTGAAATTATTATTACAACACGATTATTAAAAATAAAAATTATATTATGGCAACAAACAACAACAACAATATTAAGAAATTATTTAAAAAAGTGTACAGCAAAACAGAGATGTATGGCTAAAAATTAAGTTGAAATAAAGGGTCAGCCAAATAACTATTTTTTTGAAAATGCTTTAAAAAAAACTACTGAATATTTGCTCAGTTCTTTGCTGTTCCGGTTAATAATGGAAAATAATTTCATTCAAATGGCTGCCTCGGCTGGCCATGCAGTAGGCTACACCAGAAGATGCCGATTTTGGCACAAAAAAATCATCTTTTCATATGAAACTAATTTTGATCTTGGCGGGTATGTAAACAAGCAAAATTGTCGCATTTGGGGCACAGAAAACTTGGACGCATACATTGAAAAGCCGACGCACCTAAAGCGAGTCACAGAGGCATACATACATAACTGCCCATTACTACCCTTCAGTCAGGATTACGGCCTAGCTTCTCACACCACTCATGTTGTGTGCGTTAATTTTATACTTGAGTGGAGGGACCTACAGTTTAACGTCGACTCTGAACGACAGATTTTTGAGAAACTTTTTCATGGCAGGTTTATTTACTCTCAGAGTTTCTGCCAGAAATCTGCTGAGAGGAAGTCGCCGAAGAAATATCTTTTCTTCATATTTCGTTTTGATGCCTGACCTGGGGTACGAACCCGGGCTTTACGTCTAATAAGCCAACACACTACCTACTAGACTACGGTGACTTCAAACTGGTAAACAAGTAAACAAAAATACAACAACAAACAGCAGCATAAAAATGCTAAACAAGTAAACAAAAATACTTGTTGTATTTGTATTCACCACATGAATAAATGTAAACAAAATACACAAACAACAATGATATTTACATTTACAGAGATTTTGAGAAAGCGAAGCCACGAACATTCGCCTTCAAGACAGATCTTTGTAACGGAGATCTTCAGATCACGATTACTCTCTTCAAAAGCACCGCGTCTTCACATAAGACTGATTGAATTTTTACTAACTCAGTTGCCTGCCTTTTGTATGGCAACGTAAACAGTCTGATGAATGTTTTTGGAAGTGAATGTGTGACCTACAGTATAAAATCGATTTCGAGTGACAGATTTTTGAGAAACTTTTCATTGCTGAAATCCTCCGTTGAGGCGTTGGAAGTCGCCGAAAAAATGTTCTTCATATTTCGTCATCTTTGAAATATTTGTCCTGGGGTTTGAACCGCGGGCCTCACATTTAATAAGTCAATACACTACGTACTACACTATGGCTATCGTGTATGACTGTAACACACTGCGTATAAAAAAAACCGACTAATGGAAGAGCAATCCAGAGCCTGTTCATTCTTATAAAGGGTGGTAGTTTTTCAAAAAGTGGTAAAGCTGAAAACAAAGTCTGTGCTTCAGGTTTGTTGCAAAGGCAAGACACCTTGTGGGATCTAAGTTATTATAAGCCAAGAAAGTTTAGAAATTCGATTCCTGAAAAGCCGTTTGATTATGCTTAAAATCCTTGAAACTGACATCATTCACTAAATTCTATTAAACAACCACTTAACTTTATTTTCTCTTTTATATTTTCGTTTTCCTATATCCCGAACTCTTTATTATAATACATGTTTACCGATTCATTCGTCTACATATTCTATACGTTAAAAATTTCTGCCCATAATCCTCACTTATAGGCTGTAATTGTAATTCATTTGAAACGAATTCAATGCCTTTCTCCTCCGGCCTATTGTCCTGTTCATTCTATTATTTTTATCTGATTTTCTTGTTTCAAGCAATTCCATTTAATTTCTTAAATTTAATTTCTATTGCTTTTTAGATGCTGCCCTGGTTAAAATATGATTGTTTTGCTTCTTAACTTCTCATAAAAAATTTTATAGCCGTGCTCTTCCACACATTGGTAATACAAGCTCAAATACATTAAATCTTTTACTGCCATTAGCAAATACCAGCTTCATACAGCATAGCACAGTGTATGTAAAATAGGGGAGCAGGAGGAGAAGGAAGAGCAAGTAGAATAATATATTCAACACTTAACAAAGTATAAACCAACATTTTGTGTTGTAATAACGCATAATATTTTGCATACAATATCCTTAAAAAAAATGAAAAAGCGTACATATTTACAGGCGCTTACACACATACACGAATACAAAGATAGATGATGTCTTATAAGAAAGAATATAAATTCATGACATAAACTAAAGCTACATACTCTCTATCTCCTGCTCTCTCTCTCTCTCTCTCTCTCTAAATGTTAAAATAATGATGACAGTGTAAAAAGGAATAAATAGAACTGAAATGAAGGAACTTAAGAGAGATGGAAATAATTTCTTATGAGTAAATATAATCAAGGCAAAGAAGACCCTAACTATAGTGTAAAAATAGGGTTAAAGATGCCATGAAATGCAGCAAATAAAGGGAGCCGTGGGTGTATTATTGATCGTGTTTGCTTCATCGTTTTTATTTGATGCCTAGTCAATATGATCTTGACAACCAAGTATTATAATGTTCTCCTATTTAAATTCCTTGGATATTTATTCTGCTGATGTAATGTGCAGAACAACATTGATCGCTAATCGCGATCAGAAAAATTCCTCGTAGTAGTCCAATAATATGTCGACGTAGTCTAGTAGATAGTGTGTTGGCAAATTTCAGCAATGAAAAGTTTCTCAAAAATCTGTCGCTCGAAATCGATTTTATACTGTAGGTCACACATTCACTTTCAAAAACATTCAACAGACTACGTTGCCATACAAGAGGCAAGGCAAAGCAGACAACTGAGTTAGTAAAAATTTAGTCAGCCTTATGTGAAGACGTAAAATCAAAATCTCTGTAAATGTAAACATCATTGTTTCATTATTGTTGTTTGTGTAGTTTGTTTACATTTATTCATGTGGTGTTTGTTGTTGTATTTTTGTTTACTTGTTTACCAGTTTGAAGTCACCGTAGTCTAGTAGGTAGTGCGTTGGGTTATTAGACGTGGTACCTGACGTATCCCAGGGCAGCCATCAAAACGAAATATGAAGAAAAATTATTTCTTCGGCGGCTTCCTCTCAGCAGATTTCTGACAAAAGTAAATAAACATGCCATGAAAAAGTTTCTCAAAAATCTGTCGTTCGGAGTCGAAGTATAATACTAACGTTCGTAATCCTAACTAAAGGGTTGTAATGGCCAATTATGTATGTATGTATGAATGTTCGAATAGTCTACGCGATGGCCTTTCCTATGCGTGTTGCTCTCTATCTCCAAAGTACTTCAAGCGTTCATGCTATACTCGTATTGTTTAATTGCCATAAAAAGGTACGCAAAAGCACAGACACATCTAGTTTTTATGCCTCGCCCTCTATTCGACCTTGTAATCTACTTTTGTATGCTTTACTGGCAGACAAGGTTTTGAGGCCCATATTCAAGCAGCATTTATATCAATCAGTCGTATTTATGAGATAATTTATGCAGCTATACTAACATTGCCAACTGTCATGCTAACTCTCTGTAGGATACAGCACACAGCATATCGGTTTTGTTTGTGGCTCACTCTAGTCCATGTTATTGCTGCCATCTCTTTTTGGCTGTCATAAACAGATATACCAACAGACGTTACCAGATTTTTTTATGGTATCCTTATTGATCATTGACTCCCAATTTCTCAATTAGTCATTTCAGCCCTTTAGCCAGGATGACAACCCAGCTTCTCACAGCACTCATGTTGTGTGTGTTAATTTTATACATGAGTGGTGGGTCCTACAGTTTAAGGTCCACTCCAAATGACAGATTTTCGAGAAACTCTTCACGACAATTTTATTTTAACGTCAGAGCATTTGCCAGAACACTGCTGAGCCGCTGAAATAAATATTTTTAAAATATTTCGTTTTATTCGAGTTGTCTTAACCGGGTGTTGAACCATGGACTCTCGTCTAATAAGCCAAAACACTATATACTGGACTACAACGACAGGATACAGGCCATTGAAGTGTGATTATATCTCTTGAATTCTCTGGATACTAATGCCAACTTTATTACTTTTAACACTTTGACTGTAACGCCACGCATATTCGGGTGACAGTAAAATTTCTGATCGGGCAGCGTCACCCGCTTATTTCACTACTTGCGTACAGCGGTACGCGTGGCCTAAAGGAGATTTAACTGTAAACGTGCGTGTCAGTCGACGTGTTAATAGGTCTCTGACGTTCATACATAGTTTATCATTACAAAGCTTTAGTCGGGATTACAACCTAGCTTCTCACACCACATATGTTGTGTGTGTTAATTTTATACATGAGTGGCGGGACCTACAGTTTAAAGTTGACTGTGGAACGACAGATTTCTTGAGAAACTTTTCTTCGCAATTTTATTTTATACTCAGAGTTTTTGTCAGAAATCTACATACATACATACATAATTGGTCATTACAACCCTTCAGTCAGGATTACGACCTAGTTTCTCACACCACTTATGTTGTGTGTGTTAATTTCATACATGAGTGGCGGGACCTACAGTTTAAAGTCGACTCCGAACGACAGATTTTTGAGAAACTTTTCATGGCAATTTTATTTACGCTCAGAGTTTTTGCCAGAAATCTGCTGAGAGGAAATCGCCGAAGAAATATTTTTTGTATTTTATTTTGATGTCTGGCCTGGGGCTCGAACCCTGGCTTTTCGTCTAATAAGCCAACACACTACCTACTAGACCACGGCGACTTCAGAAATCTGCTGAGAGAAAATCGCTAAAGAAATATTTTAAAATTTTCGTTTTGATGTCACCTGACCTGAGATTTGAACCATGGCCTTACGTCTAATAAGCCAACACACTTTTTGTAGACTACGGTGACTTCTCTGATGTTCTACTAACAGAATTGTGTTCTTGATTTTAAGCTGAAGGTTATTACAAGTCTGGGCTCACCTTAAAATCTCTTTTGTATCGGTTTCTACGAATTCTACTCTTATCAGCAGGGCTTAGGAAGCCTACATAAGCGAATACGAGAAATCAGTACAGTGGTGCAAATATTGAGGCAGCTCTGGCGTATATGCATTTCTCACTAGCAGCCTTTGCGGGCCTTTTCACAATCTATATTCGAAGCCAATGTTCCCGTCTCTGGGTACCTGCAATATCAATGATTTAAGACAAGAAGAATGGAGTGTACATTCTCATGTATGCGTCCTATTTCTCCTGGTCTTATTTAATTGTATCGTATCATTTTAGTTACACTGTTTCCACTGTGTTTATACAATGTTTTCTTTAGAAATAAAAATATTTTCGTATATGTTGGCTTATATATGTATGCATACACTCACACAGACACTGTTAAAATCGTATATATTATCATATTAAGTACTACAACAGCATATAAGAAGAAGAAGAGCAAAAAAAAGAAATAAAAAATCTTACAAATGAGGCAACATTGTTGCAACATATCACAATATAATGACGATAAGAATGATGATCATGAATGAGAAGTAAAAACCAAACAGTCAACATCAACATCATACGACAGTAGCAGCAGCAGCAGCAGCATGAACTTTAGCTTCTTCTTCTTCTTTTTCGTTTTTTTTATAATGCCCTTTAGGCTTTAAGAATATTATAAATGCGATGAATGTATACAGAGAGCATATACATACATATCAATGTCTCTCTTCTTGTTGTTGTTGTTGTGGCAACAAACAAACAATAACAAAAAAAAGCCATGTTGATACGCGTAATATTTGATACTTTTTTCCATTTTCTTTTAAAGGCCCTTACAATGAAGGACAATAGATGGGGAAACCTTAAATTGCATCACCTTAAGCTATAAATGAGTCTCTTCTCATAGCCTGTATCTTTAAATTGTTAATGAAACTTATGATGCTGCTGCTGCCGGTGTGTTAGTAATGAATCTGGTTGCAGCTGAAAATATGTGATACGAGATTGTTTAAATAAAAAATTCTTTGGCACATATTTTAATGAAAATTTCTTTAAGGGAAACAATATTTTCGGAGTAAATTTCATCACGAAAAAAAGAAATATTTTCAGAGAATTTTTTGTAAAGAAATTAAAAGGATATTTAAGAACATTTTATAGAGGAAGAAAGTTTTCAAATTTATTTACTTTTAGTTTTGTGTTTTCGATAAAAACAGGTTTTAATCAATAATTTCATAGAACGTCACTTCATCACTTAAACCTAATGTTCACAGTAGCCTAATAGAGGAGACCATGGGTTCCAACAGTAACTCTTCCAACAAACTCTCTCAGAAAACTGTTGGGAAAGTTCTGATAGTCACTGATAGCCATGACAAATTTTTTTCGACTTATCGCACAGAATCAAAGATTAATTGCGGAAATTATTAACATAAATTATATGGGCGGTATAACGAAATCCTGACTAATTTTAAAAACATTTCAAATATGAGCTTTTGGATTGCAAATAAAATAAAAATAAATTTGTGTTTAGTTTTAATTTAAAATTCTTTATTATTCGCACAATTCTGTGTGCCACTGTTCACAACTTGATGTAAACAACAACAATTGCTTTTTTTTTAACTCAAGTTGTTAACAGTAGCACACAGAATTTTGCGAATAATGAAGAACTTTAATTAAAACTAAACACAAATACATTTTTATTTTATTTGCAATCCAAGAGCTCATATTTTAAACGTTTTTAAATAAACTAGCCTGTTAGCTTCAAACGCAACATACGTATATATGTATGTATTCTGTAAGCTAGTTGAACGATTACTGCACCAGTTTTCGAAGAACGTTTTATATGTGGGCAATTCTATATAGATCGTATTGGATAGAAATATTCCCAATCATCATGAAAGCAGTGGCATGTCATAAAATCTTATACTTCAACTTATCAAAATTGATGCCGAAGTAAGCGACCACGACTACAGCTTACATGAAGAATCATTCCAGTTCGATGTTACTCTATAAATAAATAAGAATCCTGAACAATACTGAGTATATCGTATGGTTTTTCATTTCATATGTTTTCGTAGTTCTGCAGATGATATATAAAAAAATGGCAGCATGAGGAATACATTTCATAACCTTCAAGCTTCTTCTTCTGCTTTTTTAATAAAAAAGAAAAGACTTCTTTTTCCTTGAAATCTACTTCAGAATTTATATTCTCATTTAAAATGCCATCAAATAAATAAATGTCTTCAAATATTTTCAAATGTTTAACAAGAAATGGAAATATTTCGTGTAGAAGACAACATACACAGTAAAAAATGTCTTCAAAAATTCGAAACAATTGTTCTTCAAATGAAAATAAAAACAAGATAAGAAAAGAACAGCAAGAGGTGTCGGTTACAGCATATGGAAACTAAATTCTGACAACAAAAAAAGGAGAAAGATCCGTTGTGGACACATTTTTCTCTTCTTATTTCGATAACCAGAACAGACAGAAGCTTTGGAAAATCTTGTCTTCGAAAGCGGACTCAATCAATGAACAGCACTTTCGTTTTCTTTTACTCCAACATGAACTTAAAAAGCGATGTCAAAACATGCGTACATATATACATAATCGGTCGTTACAATCCCTCAGAGAGAATTACAACCTACAGTTCAATTTCGACTCCGAACGATAGATTTTTGAGAACTTTTCATGGCAATTTCATTTACTTTAATCGCCGATATAATATTTTCTTTCATATTTAGCTTTGTCGAAGATCTCTGACCTGGGGTTTGAACCGTGGCATCACGTCTAATAAGCCAACACACTACCTACTAGACTATGGCGACTGCAAACCGCACAGACATATTATTACGTTTTAAGCTTTTTAAAACGCTTAAAATATGAGCTCGTAGATTGCAAATAAAATAAAAATAAATTTGTGTTTAGTTATAATTTAAAATTCTTTATTGTTCGCACAATTCTGTGTGCCACTGTTCACAACTTGATGTAAACAACAACAATTACTTTATTTCTTATTCCTCAGTTTACACCCTTTGCATAAACAATAACAATTGCTACACAATTATTCACCAGAACTTTGTAACGGAGATCTTCAAACCACGATTACTCTCTTCAAACGCACAGCGTCTTCACACAAGATTGACTGAACATTCTTGAAGGCGAATGATCGTGACTTTGCCTTCTCGAAATCTCTATAAATGTAAACATCGTTTTTTCATTATTGTTTTTTGTGTATTTTGTTTACATTTATTCTAATGGGTCCTCCATCTAACGTTGTTTTTTTCAACTAGTGCTTATTGCGTGAATGGTAACACTTAGCTCATGTCTGATTTGACAGATAATTAGTTTTATCCTTCCGCTGAACGAATATGATTGTGTATACGCTTGAACAACGCTGGGAAATATTGCGACATTCCTTTGAAAATCATGGTAATGTTGCAGAATGTGTGCGAAAATTGCGTACGGACTTTGAAAGAAGAGCCGTCAGCCGTCAGCTCCGTATGTTCGTTATCTTGTGAAAAAAGTGAAAGAAACTGACATCCTCATCGATAAACCAAAGCGTGAAAAGCCAAAAACAACGCGTACACCCGAGAATATTGCTGCTGTGGCAGAAAGTGTGCGTGAAGCGCCATCAACATCAACTCACCGTCGTTCTCAACAATTGAACATTTCGGAGATATCATTGAGACGAATTTTGCATAAAGACCTTGGTATGACGCCATACATAGTCCAATTGGTTCAGGAATTGAAGTCAATTGACCATCCAATGCGTTTTCGCTTCGCTAAGTGGGCCTGCGATCGACTTACAGAAGACGCCGATTTTGGCAAAAAAAAATCACTTTTTCAGATGAAGCTCATTTTGATCTTGGCGGGTATATAAACAAGCAAAATTGTCGCATTTGGGGCACAGAAAACCCGCACGCATGCAATGAAAAGCCGACGCAACCAAAACGAGTCACTGTTTGGTGCGGATTTTGGTCCAGAGGCATTATTGGGCAATTTTTCTTCGAAAATGAGCAAGGAGTGGCCGTTAAAGTCAATGGCGATCGTTATCGGGCCATGTTGAATGAAAGTTTGTTCACAAAAAGTGAAGAGAAGGATATTGGCAACATTTGGTTTCAACAGGACGGCGCTAGGTGCCACACAGCCGAAGCCACACTCGATGTTTACGCCCTGTTTTTGAAGATCGCATTATCAGCCGAAGAGCTGATGTCGTTTGGCCACATCGAAGCTGCGATTTGACACCGTTGGACTATTATTTGTGGGGTGCCGTCAAACATAAGTGTTTCGCGACAAGCCAGAGACAATTGACGTTTTAAAGGACAATATTCGTTAAGCCATTGGTGAAATACAGCTGCACACAATCGATAATATGCTTAAAAATTGGACCGAGCGTGTAGGCTACTGCATGGCCAGCCGAGGCAGCGATTTGAATGAAATTATTTTCCATTATTAACCGAAAGTATTGTACTTTCAAATAAAAAAAGAAATTTGAGAAAATATTCAGTATTTTTTTTTAAAGAATTTTCAAAAAAAAAAAGTTATTTGGCGCACCCTTTAGTGGTGTTTGTTGTCGAATTTTTGTTTACTTGTTCACCACTTTTTTATGCTGATGTTTGTTCTTGTATTTTTGTTTATTTGTTTACCATTTTTTATGCTGGTGTTTGTTGCTGTATTAAGCAGTACGATAATTTGTAAACAGGTTTGTTTACTGCATTGTTTTGTTTTTGTAGCTTTTGTTTATAATTTTAATGTTAACCGATGTAAAAGCAAAACAATAGTTTCTAGATTTTTCATTTTCGTAACAATATTTTGAATTTAAAAAGCCCATAAACAAGTGTCGGATCTGTACCGATGTTCTTAAATTAGTTTTGTTTCCATTCACCAACGCTTAGCAAGTTATTTTGTTTTACAACAAAAGGCAACAATAGGAAACCAGTGAAAGAGAGAGAGAGAGAGGAGAGAGAGGGAGCAAGAGAGTGTGAAGAGTATTCGGTTTCATGCAATTTGTTTTATGTTCACTTCACTAAAATACCATTTCGTATGAATATTTTATTTTCTGTGTTTGAATGAATGCAAGCAAGTGCGAGCATAACAAATATCACAATAATTTTCTTTCTCTTTTGCTTTCATATGTATGCATGTATGTATGTACATATATGCATTTATATAAATGCATAAAAAATGTAATTTTTATAAAAAATATTTGCATTCGTATATTTTATAACAATTGTTGTTATGGTTGTGTTTATAAATGTTCATTTTAAGCTCGTATGCACATATGCAACCATCTGTAGAGTAAACAAATTAATAAGGTGGCTCATAAAAACCAAAAAAAAAGAAATTTAAAAGAAATGAAACCCAATAACAAGTGTTTTGATATTTAAAAGTTTTTGATTGTATTCTTTTTAAATTTTAAAGAATTTCCCTGAATTGCTTATGAACTTCCCTAATTTGTCTGCTTTACATTATTGCCTGTTATATGCGTGTATATGGTATGTGAGTGAATTTAAATAATTGTAATCAATATAAAAATTTTATTTTATTTCATTTCTTATTTTTATTTCATTTTATTTTTAAGTTTTTTTATTCTTTTTATAAATATTTCTGTTGCATAAATGTTAATAAATTTTAATTCTTGTGATTCTCTTTTTTTTTTTTTATTTTGCCAATCAAATTTTAAGTGTATTGCCTTTTATATTCGAGTTGTTTAGAATTTATAGGTCAAACTGTTCATATAATTTTCTGATAAAGTTTTTTTATAACTTTTTCACTGACAAACAAAAAAAGAAATTTTAAAAAAAATATTTTAATGAAAATAAACTGATTATGATGGCAGCATTCAACTCGCTTTTTATACGAGATGGCAGTACGTTAGAATAACTACGCCCATGATATAACAGAAACAGATCTCTATAGCGTTGAAGCTGACTTGGATAGCGTACTACACAGAAAGTATTGCAGAGCGAAATGGCCCAGTAAGAAAAGGGTGTTTTTTATAGAGATATATAACTTTAAGTTGCAATAAAACAACGATGGATTATTCGATTGACATGAATTTTATTTATCCGAAAGATAATCTTGTGGCATTATATTTTAAATATGATTTCTGGCATATGACCGCCACGCCTGGCGCGGATGTAGTCCAATCTGGACGTCCAATTTTCGACGACTTTTTCCTACATTTGTGGCCGTATATCGGCAATAATACGGCGAATGTTGTCTTCCAAATGGTCAAGCATTTGTGGCTTTACCGCATAGACCAATGACTTTACATAGCCCCACAGAAAGTAGTCTAGCGGTGTTAAATCACAAGATCTTGGAGGCCAATCCACAGGTTCAAAACGTGAAATTAGGCGGTCACCAAACGTGTCTTTCAATAAATCTATTGTGGCACGAGCTGTGTGACATGTTGCGCCGTCTTGTTGAAACCACATCTCCTGGACATCATGGTTATTCAATTCAGGAATGAAAAAGTTAGTAATCATGGCTCTATACCGATCACCATTGACTGTAACGTTCTGGCCACCATCGTTTTTGAAAAAGTACGGACCAATGACTCCACCAGCCCATAAAGCGCATCAAACAGTCAGTTTTTCTGGATGTAACGGTGTTTCCACATACACTTGAGGATTACCTTCACTCCAAATGCGGCAGTTTTGTTTGTTGACGTAGCCATTCAACCAGAAGTGCGCTTCATCGCTAAACAAAATTCGCTTATGAAAATCGGGAACAACGGTAATCTCGTTTTGGGCCCATTCGACGAATCTACGCCTTACTTGATGATCGTTTGGCTTCAAATCTTGCACGAGTTGGATTTTGTAAGCACGCAAACCCAGATCCTTCCACAAAATCTTCCATAAAGTGGATGGACACAGATCCAATTCCTGTGCTCGATGGCGGATGGACTCATTCGGGTCTTCCTCAATGCTACGCTCTACAGCAGCAATAGCTTCTTCTGTACGCACCGTACAGCGTCTCTGGGGATGCGAGTTATCAATAAGAGTAAACGTGTTGCGAAAACGTTTCATGGTTAATCGAATTAACTACTCTGATGGACGATTTTGTCGACGATAATATGGACGTAGTGCGCGATACGTTTTCCGCACAGAACCATTATTTTCGAAATAAAATTGCACTATTTGCAAGCGTTGTTCAGTCTATTCATGATGAATTGCCAAACCAAACTGAGAATAAATCCCTTGACAGCTGTTAAATCGGTCGACATTTTGAAAAGTAATGCCAACTTAAAGTTCTATACCTCTATAAAAAATACCCTTTATAAGCAGAAAAATGTTCCGGCAATAAAACTTAGAAGCACTAGAACTTACAGTTTTAAGTTGATTCAGAACGACAGATTTTTGAGAAACTTTTCTTGGCTATTTTAGTCACTCTCAAAGTTTTTGCCAGAAATCGAGGATTTGAGAGGAAGTTGCCGAAGTAATATTTTATCTGAACCGGCGCTTTGAATCAGGGTCTCAAGCCTAATAAGCCAACACACTACCCACCCGACAACAGTGATTTTCTAACCTCGAACAAGCCATTATTTTATGCTGGTGTCATTGTGAAGAACCCCTGCCAATATTCCTCAGAAGGAAGCTATTATTGTTGTAAAGAAGAGCCTTAGCAGTGTGCCAACACGCTCTGTTATATTTCCTTCCGACTTTATAGGATATTTCCCTCAAGCTTATTGCCCCGATTAATTTCAAAAGGCTGCCTGGTGTCAACAATAAAAATATTTTGCTCAGCATCTGATATGCACTGTAGTGTTTCCTTCTGGAATGCAAATATGCTTCATAGGTTCCAAGATTATGTTCCAATGATTCATTCTCATCGTTACAGAATCTATTTGTTGGACTCGAAACAATCCCCATTCTAAACAAGTGTAGCCAAAGTCTATAGTGCCCTGTCAGGTTGTGCCTCGAAAGGCTCAGGCATGGCTTAGATCTGCTTGTTATCGTAGTTCCACAACAGAAGTTTTGATTGCCTCAAACCATTGGTTGGAGAAGAGTTATTGTTTTTTTCTTCCCTTTCGTTAAGTAAAGATTCGCAGCGGACTTCTGGTGCCATCAGCGGCATGGAAACTTCACTCACAAGCTTTTTTGCTTGCGCATTGTCGAGAAATCCCACATGATATGACAGTAAGACTTTCGCTTGGAAAATACCGGCAAATTTCTCCAAGGGTATGGAAATTCCTGATCTGTTCTTGACCCATCCGTATATTCAAAAATTGTTCTGATTTGAAAAGATTATTTTAATAATTTTTGTTACTAAGTATTGTTGTCAAGTACTTTCCAAACTCAGAGTAGACTACTGGTTCTATTCAGAGGACAGTTAAGGAGGATGCTATTAACCTAATCGATTCCTAATAAATTCCATGTTAGATTTTTCTGCTAGCAAAGTAACCCCAGATTCCGAATCTTTGGTCTTCACTGCCCTAAGCAGCAAACTGAAATCCAGTAGAACCGCCCTGTTGCTCTGAAGAGGTCGTTGTTGTTGATTCTTTATTTTCTATCCTCTTTGACTAAACTCTTCTGAATAAAAATTACTGGAATATCGACTTTTATTTTGAAATCAAGAGGTTATACTATAGAAACTGTCTGATATCCCGGCTGAATTTTGATTTGTGCTACTACACGGGGCGTAATATAACCTAATTAGGTGGCGTACCCTTCTTGAAGCGTGATGCATGAGATTCATGAGACCCTTGCTGCTGTTATTTATTGGAATAAAAGCTTTGTAGGTTCACTACCCAAAGCAGCAAACTGAAATCCAACAGAACCTCGGCACTACAATTTGCCTCTGTATCTTGTCTAACTGCCAATGGTCTGACGTATAAGGACGTATGATTAATATTAATTCGATTTTTCTGTAATTATTTTAACATTTAATTTCTACAACAACAAACATTCTAAATAAAGTGTCAAATTGCTTTAAGCCTTCAAATAAAATGGGGGGTTTTTTTCTGTATTAAAAAAAACAAAATTTTTAACCCCGGGAGGCTTTAAATATTTAACAAATCAAATCAAATTACAAGTACAAGTACTAGGACAAATACGAGCACGATTACAAATACTAGTCTTATGTTTGTTTTTGTAACTAATGCGTCGTTGTGATTAATTTTTCAATAATTTTTTTGTATTTGTAAAGCGTTATAAAGAGTACTGTACCCCCCATGCTAGATGTTGTTAACAATAATTTTACTCTGGGGAGAAGACTTACGTATTAGAAAAACAATAATAATCACAACAACAATACAATAACAAAATAAATATTCTATTAATAATATGATATACGATTAATGTGTGTTATTGTCGTATTGTTGTATTGTGTTATTGATAATTTTCCTTCTCTATACATAAATGAAGGGTCCGCCAAATAACTTTTTTTTTGAAAATACTTTAAAATAAAACTACTGAATATTTTCTCAAATTTTTTTTTTATTTGAAAGTACAATCCTTCCGATTAATAATGGAAAATAATTTCATTCAAAAGGCTGCCTCGGCTGGCTATGAAGTAGCCTACATGATCGTTTCAATTTTTAAGCACATTATCGATTGTGTGCAGCTGTATTTCACCAATGGCTTCACGAATATTGTCCTTTAAAGCGTCAATTGTCTCTGGCTTGTCGGCGTAACACTTATCTTTGACGGCAGCCCACAAATAATAGTCCAACGATGTCAAATCGCAGCTCCGAAGTGGCCAAACGACATTAGCTCTGCGGCTGATAATGCGATCTTCAAAAATAGGGCGCAAAACATCGAGTGTAGCTTCGGCTGTGTGGCACGTAGCGCCGTCCTGTTGAAACCAAATGTTGCCAATATCCTCCTCTTCAATTTTTGTGAACAAAAATTCGTTCAACATGGCCCGATAACGATCGCCATTGACTGTAACGGCTACTCCTTGCTCATTTTTGAAGGAAAATTTCCAAAATATGCCTCTGGACCAAAATGCGCTCCAAACAGTGACTCGTTTTGGGTGCGTCGGTTTTTCAATGTATGCGTGCGGGTTTTCTGTGCCTCAAATGCGACAATTTTGCTTGTTTACATACCCGCCAGAAGTCGCCGTAGTCTAGTAGGTAGTGTGTTGGCTTACTACACGCAAAAGCCTGGGTTCGAGCCCAGGCATCAAAGACAAAATACAAAAAGTATTTTTTCGGCGACTTCCTCTCAGTAGATTTCTGGCAAAAACTCTGAGAGTAAGTAAAAATTGCCATGAAAAGTTTCTCAATAAATAAAAATCTGTCGTTCGGAGTCGACTTTAAACTGTAGGTCCCACCACTCACGTATAAAATTAACACACACAACATAAGTGGTGTGAGAAACTAGGACGTTGTACAATGGGTCAATTCGACCTCCGGGTACTGTACTTGTCTTAATTGACAAGTACACGTCCTCTAACCTAACCTAACCTAACCTACATACCTGCCAAGATCAAAATGAGCTTCATGCGAAAAGATGATTCTTTTTTGCCAAAATCGGCATCTTCTGTTAGTCGATCGCAGGCCCACTTAGCGAAGCGAAAACGCATTGGATGGTCAATTGGCTTCAACTGCTGAACCAATTTGGACTTTGTATGGCGTTATACCAAGGTTTTTATGCAAAATTCGTCTCAATGATGTCTCCGAAATGTTCAATTGTTGAGAACGACGGTGAGTTGATGTTGATGACGCTTCACGCACACTTTCTGCCGCAGCAGCAATATTCTCGGGTGTACGCACTGTTTTTGGCTTTTCACGCTTTGGTGTATCGATGAGGATGCCAGTTTCTTTCACTTTTTTCACAAGATAACGAACATACGGAGCTGACGGCTGACGGCTCTTCTTCCAAAATCCGTACGCAATTTTCGCACACATTCTGCAACATTACCATGATTTTCAAAGTAATGTCGCAATATTTCCCAGCGTTGTTCAAGCGTATAAACAACCATATTCGCTCAGCGAAAGGATAAAACTAATTATCTGTCAAATCAGACATGAGCTAAGTGTTACCATTCACGAAACAAGCACTAGTTGAAAAAAAAAAACGTTAGATGGCGGACCCGATACATATATACCTCACCCTCACAATAATATTTATATCCCCATAACGCTGTATACTTTTATTAATAATTTCAATTCGTATACGTATTCGTATTTCAATTGCAATTGATTTGAGACCCAAGGAAATAAAAGAAAGAAAAATTCATTCGTTATGATATTCGATTTTATTTTTTTTTTATTTTTATCGCTAACGTTGTGGAATATTGACAATTCATTGAATATCCACGCGTATGTAATTTACAAGGTTCCACTTTCTCGCTCTCTCTGTGTGTCTCTTCTTTTTTAATAAAACAATTTCCTTTTGATTCAGTTTTACCGTTGATTCTTCTTCTATTCTCTTTTATTCTCTTTTTTGATTATAAAATATTATTGCATTATAAATTTTCCATAACATTTGATTCTTATAATTTTTATTTCAATTGCTTTTGCTTCAGCTTCAGCTTCTGCTCTTGCCTCTGCAACTCACAATGCTTAGATGTTTTTTTTTAATACACAAAGGAATTATGCAAAATGCTCGTGATAACTCTCTCGCATATAAGCACAGACGACACATAAGCCACACATGAATTGTTGAAAATAAAAAAAATAATTCAAACAAAAAAGGGGGAGAGCATGATATAGAGTGCATGGCAAAATAGAAGAGACAAATCACTACTTTTATGTTGAAAAGCGTTAAGATTTTCTTTAACCCTTTGAGAGCGAAACACATTTTCCTCAAATTATTAAAGTTTTTAATTGAATTTCGTGAGTCCTATCACGTGGGAGGAAAAAGTGACATTCAAAGTGTCCTCAAAGCCTCCATTCACATACATAACTGGTCATTACAACCCTTCTCACACAACTTATGTTGTGTGTTTCAATTTTATACATGAGTGGCGGGACCTACAGTTTAAAGTCGACTCGGAGCGACAGATTTTTTTGAGAAACTTTTCATGGCAATTTTATTCTTACTCTCAGGCTTTTTGCTAGAAATTTGCTGAGACGAAGTCACCGAAGAAATATTTTTTTTTTTTCGTTTTGTTGGAGTTGTCTGACCTGGGGTTTGAATCATGGCCTCGGGTCTAATGAGCCAACACTCTACCTACTAGACTATGAAAACTGTCATTGGTAATAGACAGGCTGCCTTCCAAAATGTATCAATAGAAAGTTTGTATGCAGTTCTTCTACTATTCTGTATATAACTATGTAGATATGCAAAGTAATCAAACAATGCATCAACTATAAATCCGATGCCTGATTGCGTTTTGACTGCGTTAAATATCCACGTTAAATATGACGACGTTTTGAAATGGAATACATTGTATATATTTTGTACAGCGGTATTATGAAACACGATACTTTGTTCAAATACAAAGCAACTAACATTTTGGAAGGCAGCCACATAGTTTTAAACAACTGTTGGCAGTTGTTGATTTTGAACCTGAAAAGATAAATCGTGCCTTATGACGCTAATTAGTAGGTAAAAAAAAGCGGCTACTGCCAGTGAATGTGGACTCAGACACATTTTACGTTGCGCAAATAACGGGTGATTTTTTTAGCTATTATCTTTTTGGCAACACTGGTTTAAACAGCTCACGCACGTGTCGTGTTTTGTTTCACTGTTAAACATCTTCAGTTTGGTCTACAATTGAACCATGAATCGTCTTACAAACGAACAACGCTTGCAAATCATTGAATTTTATTATCAAAATCGCGCGCTTCTTCCATTTTATGGTCAATTGAATCGACCCACTGAAGCGGCTATTCGGGCTATTGTGACTAAATTTCACACCAAATTTACATTGTTGGACATTAAACCACCAACACGCTTACGTAGAGTGCGAACTGAAGAAAATATCGCAACTGTATCGGCCGGCCAGTGTTAATGGTGACCATCAATTAACGATTCGTCACCGTTCGCAGCATTTGGGCCTCTGTTACTCAACAACGTGGAAAATTTTGCGGAAGGATTTAGGTGTGAAGCCTTTCAAAATACAGCTGGTGCAAGAATTGAAGCCGAACGACCTACCGCAACGCAGAATTTTTGGTGAATGGGCTCTTGGAAAGTTGGCCGAAGGTCCACTTCTTTATCGAAAAATTGTGTTCAGCTACGAAGCTCATTTTTGGCTTGAATTGTCGATTTTGGAGTGAAGATCAGCCAGAAGCATTGCAAAAGCTACCAATGCATCCAAAAAAAGTCACAGTTTGGTGCGGTTTATGGGCTGGTGGCATCATTGGACCGTACTTCTCCAAAGATGCTGCGAATCGTAACGTAACTGTGAATGGTGAGCGCTACCGTGAGATGATATCCAACTTTTTTTGCCCAAAATGCAAGAACTTGACTTGCATGACATGTGGTTTCAACAAGACGGTGCCACAGGGCACACAGCACGCGTAACAATGGACTTATTGAGAGGTGAGTTCATTGTGAACATTTTATTTCACGTTCGGGACCGGTCAATTGGCCGCCTAGATCGATTTAACGCCTTTAGACTATTTTTTGTGGGGCTATGTTGAAGCTCATGTCTATACAGACAAGCCCGCTTGAATTGACGTATTGGAAGACAACATTGAAGCATTTATTCGTGAGATACCGGCCGAAATGTTGGAAAGAGTATGCCAAAATTGGACTAAGCTGATGGACCATTTGAGGCGCAGTCGCGGTTAACATTTGCATGAAATAATCTTCAAACATTAAATTATATGGACCGTACTATCGATTCAAATAAAGATTTCATGTATTTCTCTGAATTTTATGTGTGTTTTTCTTTTTGAAAAATTTTTCCTACAGCTTTTAAAATATCACCCAGTGTGTATTAATTTTATCCATAAGTGGCGGGACTTGTAGTTTAAAGTCGACTCCGAACGACAAATTTTGTTTTTTGACTGAATTTTCATGCCAACTTTTGTTTACTCTCAGAGTTTTTGCCGGAAATCTGCTGACAGGAAGTTGCCTAAGAAATACTTTTTCATATTTCGTTTTGTTGGACATAACTGACCCGGGGTTTGAACCGTGGCCTTACGTCTACTAAGCCAGCGCACTATCTACTACACTTTGGCGACTACATTCTACTTTTTTAATTTAGTATTCAATTAATTGAAAGAAAATTACTTTGTATGATATTTGTATTCAAGTCCTTTGATTGAACCTACGACCAATCAAGTCCACTCCAATCATTTCTCTTCATTGTAAGTATTTTTATTTCATTCTACGAATGTTTTCCTTCCTTTCCATATTTCACGTAAAATAGCACGAAGGGAAGTACAACACAAAAGCCTGATCTGCTCTAAAAACATTTCTGATTTAATATCATCAATTCCTTAGGGGATATGACGTCACATATCCCCATCACATGTATTAGCTCTACATTGATTCTCATCCTTGTAGGGCGGGAATTTTTCAGCTAAAAATGTCTGATAATTCAAAGATAACTTCCATATTGTTTGGGGGTTATATGGATATCATTGAAATTTCAATGCTACTGGAGTGGTGAGGACTACGACAGAGCTTAGAATTTATGTTACAGAGCACAGCGGCCTTCCGCGGTTACTTAGCCGTAAGTTTAATACAGTGTTGTTTCGTAGGCAGCATGATAGTATGTGCAATATAGGAAGGCACTGTTAACGGATTAGAAGATTAGCTTTCATCCCTAAATCGTACACTTTTTGATGGCACTTTTAAGGTTCTCTTTGGCAGTTTGGAGGTTAGACTTTTGGGAGGCGTGCCAATAGATTTTTCATTTCTTCAAAAGATATCTGCAGCATCTGTGGATCACAGTAGGAAGTGGAATCTGTCTAAGCCCGGCTATTGCTCTGAAAATTTCGTTGTAGTTGACTTTTTATTTCCTATCTTCTTTGATTAAACGCAGCTGAATAAAAATTACTGGGATATCGTGATTTATTTTGAAATCAAGAAGTTTTCCTATAGGGACTCTGTGATCTGCCGGCTGAATTTTGATTTGTGCTACTGCACAGGGCCTAATCTTCATAATGTAATCTAAATAGGTGGCGTACCCTTCTTGAAGAGTGATGCATGAGATCCATGAGACCCTTAGAGGACGTGTACTTGTCAATTAAGGCAAGTACAGTACCCGGAGGTCGAATTGACTCATTGTACAATGGTACCCTTGCTGCTGTTATTCATTTAATAATTCACTACCAAAAGCAGCCGACTGAAATCCAATAGAACTGCTCTGTTGCTCTGAAGAGGTCGTCGTTGTTGACTTTTCATTTTCTGCCGTCTTTGACTAAAATTTTCTGAATAAACATTACAAGGATATCGTGATTTATTTTGAAATCAAGAGATTTTTCTAAAGGGGCTATCAGATCTCTACCATGGATTTTGATTTGTGCTACTACACAGGGTCTAACCCATGGTTTAAATAATAATTTGGTATTCAAGGAGGACACGCCACCTGATATAATCTGATTAGGAGGCATACCCTCTTGAAGAGTAATGCAAGAGATTCATGACACCATTCCTGCTGTTATTCATTGTAATAAAAGTTTTTACCCTCTACACTTTAAAAATAATAGACATCCGGCTGTTATGTGAAGAAATTTAACTTCAAATACTCCTTAACAGAACTTGCTAGAGGCCTTTAAAGCGTTAAAGAACACATTAAATCTCACACACAGTCACAGTTTCACATATATTTCGCCTTGTACTCTAATTTATAAACGTCAATACGTTTTTAATGTTTTTTCCTCGTCTTTTCTTTTCATTTTTTTTAATAAGAATTTCCATTTATTTTTACTCCTCTCTCTCTCTCTCTCTCTCTCCCTGTTACGTTTTCTTCTTCATTTGATTCCATGTTTTTATAGAAAATTGTCATACACCATTGAGTAGTAGCGTTGCTAAACACTCACATTCAGCTTGGCATAGAGTACAAATGCCTCAATTCCCCATATAATCACGCAAACAATCAAACACACATGAGTTATTAAAATACGTAGGGGCTGCTACTGCATGGCAGCAACAATTGTTTAAACATCAGCAATAGCACCAACACACAACACCCAACATATTCCTCTTCGTCATGCAGCTCACATTAGATGCAGCCAGCAGCGTTTGAAAATTGTTTTGCTGTAGCATTGTTATCAATGGAACGCATTTAAGCATCACGTAACAAATTCTCGAGAGAAAATTACATAATCAATCGTTAGAAAACGATTCTTCTGTGAACGACAATACGATGAGTTTTTCTTCATTGTGTTTCCTGCTCTTCAAATTTCGAATTCATATGCTGCTGCTGTTGTTGTTCTATTGTTCAGAGAGAGAATGTTATTGGAATGCAATTGATGTACGGTTGACTGTATAGGGGCGGTTGCTTTGGAATCTTGAGTTTAAAAATGTTGCAACAGAAAAATTCCTTTGCTTGATACGGCTACGGATTATAAAGGAAAAATATTAAATGAGTGTCTTTAGTTGATTGATTCAGACTACAGGTGAAATGACATTCATGGCAGGAAGTAAGAAATGTATTCACAAGCCTTGTAGAAGAAGAGTTGCAAGCATAAAAATGGAAATGATTGAACAATCCTGGATAATCCTTGAGCACCTGTCCTGCAAGAGAGAGTGCAGTATGAGCTTTGAATGGGCTGCTTCAAATCTGAAACTAGGAAAGGTCCATTATGGGCATTTTCAATTTCAAAAAGAAATCAAAACTTAACAAAAAAGTAAAGAGAAACAATGCAGAAAGAAAAAGTTAGGCAAAGATGAGCCAATCGCGGTCAGTGCTACTAAGAGATGACAGTTCTTCTAGGCCATTGAGGAATGCCAGGAATCCTGAGTGCTTTTAACTGCATGCCAGATTATAATCACAAAAAGGCATCTCCACATTAGCACAAATCCTGCAAATTCAGTTTCGTCACCGTGTTTAAGGTTTAAATACGATTTAAAGGCTGGCATGTGTTGGCATAACTGGGGACAGTGAGAACTTGTCCCTGGGAGGTATTGGAAACAGTAAAAAGAATCAGAACAATGGATTCATGGTTAAAGTCATTGTAATGCTAGAGTCAGCCGGGGGCAAGGTAGGTAGGTAGGTAGAGGTGGCTGCCCGTCCAAGAAAAATTTTTGGATGGACTCACTTAGTCCGCATTGGGCCCATTGTGCTACCACAGTCATCCGTTATCCCCTAGTCTCGAAACCATTCGGAGCTCCTGATGAAGCGATTCAGGCTGCCAATGTCAATCCCTGACAGTTCCTCCAGATCATCCATGTAGTAAGTAACCAAGTACTTCCTTCTCCTTTGGCAAAGTGCCGGGCATGTACCCAGCAGATGAGGGAGAGCCTCCTCTCCTTCCTCATCTCTGCAGCTTCTGCAGAAGTCGTTAGCAAGGTGTCCAAGACCAATGCGACTCGCATGCGTACCCATAGCGCAATGCTCCGTAATGGCACCGACAACTACACTAAGCGCGCCTCTTTGGAGTATAAGTAGACTCATCGTGCGCCCCTCATCCTGCCTTGTCCAGAGCCCACGAGCCGTTCTACCCGTGTCCGAGGCCACTCACCTGTCGTTGACGGAATCGATGATCGCATTATCAATTATGAGCTTGCAAGTCCTCATAGGTATGCCCAGATTCGAGAACTCATCGAAGAGTTCGATGGTCGTGCCCCGCCTGGCAAGTTCATCAGCTCTACAGTTACGCGGAATACCACTGTGCCCCGGTACCTATACGATATGGATGTCCGTTCCGCTATCTCGTCGAGATATCTGCGACAGACGGGGGCAAAGTGAACTCATAAATAGAGAGGATGGCAGCTTCCTCTTTTAACTGATAGCTGGTCAGGAAACTTTATAATTTGGAACATATTACACAGTGTGGGAAAGAATGACGGAATTTTAAGGCCGTGTGCGGAGTAGGACAAAGGAGGACAAATAGTGGAATAAAAATGGGAGTGTTTGATTCTAAAGTGAAATACTCTAAGGTTGACTCAGAGATTAGTAAGGAATGGGGTGAGATGGAAGGGATGACAAGGTTAGGATTGTTTATATTTTTTTTTTATTGGAGACCGCATATTTGATTGACTGAAGAGCGATAAAATCAATACAATAATTTTTTTTTCTTGTGTTCATCATATTTGAGTGACTAAAGCCCTGGTGAGCCAAACGTCCACGGAACTTAACGGAATGTACACTTATTTTTGGAATACGAAAAGCAGTAAGAACGATTACCGAACCGTAATATAGTTTTGGTAGGCATTTACATTGCTCTTCACATGCTAAGAACGAACGTACGTCCCGTTACATTTTGAGAACGTTTGGCTAACCGGGGCTTAAGGAATAGCTGTCATTTGAGAGCTAAATTAACTCATTTGTGCCCCTCAGTAGTAATGCTAGAATAATAGTGATGGCGTTGAGAGTACAAGTCTATAATTACACAAACTTTGCACTTTTTCTTGTCATAATTAATTGGCTGTTCTCGTAGGTTCTCGATCAACAGCAAGATAATTTCTTGACCGGAGGAAGACAGTCATGTTGGCAAAAGTCTCCCTGTTTCCCTAGTTGCTTACGATAGAGAATTAAAGTTACGATTGTTTCTAGTTTTACTGGATATCAGCATATTTGATTGACTGAAGAGCAATAAAATTGGCACAATAATTTTTGACTGACTAAAGCCCTGATTAGTCATACTCCCTAGTTACATACGTTATAGAATATTTATCATTTTTATATCCAGTAACTGAAGCAGGCCATTACTTTTGTGAACTGCTGTAATAAGATGTGACTTTTGAATACATTTTGCTTTGACTTCAAAGCATTTTGGATTGCAAGGCAGGAGACATGATAGATCCTAATGTAATGACAAAGGATTTTCAAACCTTTTATGATGGAATAAAAGCCGCAGGTATATTTTATTTTCTTGAAAGTATTGTTTTGTTAAGATTTTAGTTCTTAAGTGTTTGGAAAGTCCTTTAAAATACGTATGTTGTTACGGAATAAGCCTTTATTATAGGGTCCGCCAAATAACTTTTTTTTTGAAAATGGTTTAAAAAGAAAAACTACTGAATATTTTCTAAAATTTCTTTTTTTATTTGAAAGTACAATCCTTCCGGTTAATAATGGAAAATAATTTCATTCAAATGGCTGCCTCGGCTGGCCATGCAGTAGTCTACACCAGTAGATGCCGAATTTGGCAAAAAAAAGACATCTTTTCAGATGAAGCTCATTTTGATCTTGGCGGGTATGTAAACAAGTAAAATTTGTCGCCTTTGGGGAACAGAAAACCCGCACGTATAAATTGAAAAGTAGACGCACCCAAAACGAGTCACTGTTTGGGGCGGATTTTGGTCCAGAAGCATAATTGGGGAATTTTTCTTCGAAAATGAGCAAGGAGTGGCCGTTACAATCAATGGCGATCATTATCGGGCCATGTTGAACGAATTTTTGTTCACAAAAATTGAAGAGGAGGATATTGGAAACATTTGGTTTCAACAGGACGGCGCTACGTGCCACACAGCCGAAGCTACACCCGACGTTTTGCGCCCTGTTTTTGAAGATCGCATTATCAGCCGCAGAGCTGATGTCGTTTGGCCACCTCGGAGCTGCGATTTGACACCGTTGGACTATTATTTGTGGGGTGCCGTCAAAGACAAGCCAGAGCCAATTGACGCTTTAAAGGACAATATTCGTGAAGCCATTGGTGAAATACAGCTGCACACAATCGATAATGTGCTTAAGAATTGGACCGATCGTGTAGGCTACTGCATGGCCAGCCGGGGCAGCCATTTGAATGAAATTATTTTCCATTATTAACCGGAAGGATTGTACTTTGAAATAAAAAAAAAATTTGAGAAAATATTCAGTAGTTTTTTGTTTTTAAAGCATTTTCAAAAACAAAAAGTTATTTGGTGGACCCTTTAATTAATAAGGAATTAAATATCCTTTGTATTCAATAACAACAATTTCAAAGGATTATGTCTTTGTAATATTTCTTTGATGTCCTTTTAACAAAGAGGCTGATCTTCTTTGCCTCAAAATAAATGATAATGATTTGTACCACAATGATGTGTCACTTTTTAAGGGGGGTTTGACTTTTGAAAGTCATAAATAACAAATGATTTGAATTTGAAAAACCATTCTGTTTATTTATTAATAAATGCCATTCAAAATTGTTTGGAGAATATATTTATTATAAGCATTTGAATAAAATAGAAACAGAAATAGAATGGCATTCCTTGTTGTTTATGGAAAAAGACAGGAGAAAGCCTATAAATTCCGAAATTATTTTTAACTTGTGTATGCCCCTTTTTTCTTTTTGGCTATAAATTATGGCCAATATTTTATTGTTTAAAGACAACATCACACTTTACTACAACAGACATACAAACTACAAATATATTTCTAAAGAAAAAAAGGGAAAAAGAAGCCAAGAGAAATAAATAAAAAACATTTTTTTCATGTCTTTAAAGAAAGGCGTCTCTCTTTATCTTTTTCAAATTTATTTTCTTTTTATTTCTCTTCCTCTCCACCGTTTGTTGTGTGTGAGAAAAAAGGCGTTAAAATGGAAAAACTTGTCTCAAATCTGTTTAAGATGAAAATATTTTGTGTAACATAGGCTTGAACAGACACGACCAAATCACATTAAAATTTAATCAGCCGTTAAATAGAAGGCAAAATGGAAAAGAGTCAAGCAAAATACACGATTACATGGCAAGGCTAAACCAACCATAAATTGTGTTTTTTAAAATATTTTTGGAATATTAAAGATAAATTATATTTCTGTTTCGTTTTATATTAAAGCAAATGTGAATTATTCAAGATTTGTCTCCTCCTATTTGTAAATAAATGGAGTTACACATCCAAGCGTATGATTAATATTATTATGAAGCCAAGCATAACACGACGTATGAGTAATAGAAATTTGAATAAAAATTCAAGAAAATTCCAACAGAGTTAAAACACATTTTAAAACGTTTTAAATTTAGGCAATGCACAGTACAGTGCCCCGATACAGGTAAGGAAATCTTCTCTAGGTAAGGAAATCTTCTCTATAGATTCATTAAGTAATGTGCAGGGTTGGTCTCTGAACGAAATGCAGCATTTGGTAGCGTTATTATTTGGCACTGCAAATATGCTGCCAGAAGTACACTAACTGAGTATTATAGCAGCTAAATGTTGATTTACATCTGCAGAACAGGTAGAGTGTGGTACTGTGTTGGAATTCAGGATATTGGAACGTACAGAAAAAATATGAAATGAATTATGTAGTAAAGAAGGCATTACAAAATGGGTGGCATTACAAATGGGATAAGCCTGACTTAAAATAATTCTTGGAATTATTCTTATGAATAATTAGTGAATAAGTCTTCATGGTGGACTAGAAATGATTGCAGAATTATAACCTGTGCTCATAGCTTCCAGATAAATGAGGCACCGAATAGTCAAATAATTGAGAAAAAATCGTCAAAATCGTCAAAGACATTTATTAAAATCGTCAAAAAATTGTCAGAAAAAATAAATAAATAAATGAAAAATTTTTAAAAACAAAATTATTTCTATTCTAGTAAAACATACATATAAAGTCAATGTATGTACATATCTGAGTTCGAAAACAAAACATTAAACAAATTTGTAAGAAATTAAAGCTAGCGTCCCTCATCTTCATTTATTAATTTTTTTCCAAAAACGGAGAAATTTTCTATCATTTTTAAGAAAAAATTGTTTAATTATTATTATTAAACAATATATCCCAGTGTTTTTTATTGACACATAAGCGCAGCAATAATATTGCATCATCTTAATCTATGGGTGGCGTAAATATTAAGGAGTCACAAGTTCTTGATATTCTGAGCATGAAAATTCAGTGTAATGTTGGCTTCAAGCGACTCATTTGTCAGTTCCATCAGTTCTTTCTTAAGATCTTATCATCTGATCTTACTATTTGCACCATTTGTAACCGACCGAGACTGGAATACAACTCTCATGTATGGGTCGGTGCGTCAACGTCTATTTTGCGGTTTCTCGATCGTGTACAGGAGAGGCCGTAGTAACTTGTTAATGACGGTAGTGCATCCAACTCTATTGAATCATTGGAGCATCGTTGCAATGTGGTTTGATTTTCACTGTTCTATTGCTTCGACAAAAGGATTTTGCTCGAACGAAGTAAGGGGACTTGTTACCGAAAATCATATAATCCTACTTAACGCTCGTCTTTGTCGACCACCACTTTCGTATGTGGTCGATTGCCCAGCAGATCGCACACTGCATTACAGTAAAAATACGTTTTTATTCGGACTATTCGTATGTGGAACTCATTTCCTGCAGAGACCTTTCCTGTTACTTATGGTACAAAAATATACATGCCTAGTGTCCATAAACGCGGTTCTCTCTTTCGTTCTTCCCATAACATATTTTCACAGTTCCAAACACAAAGCCATCCATCCCCTGAGTGTTGGTCGTACGAAACAAAATAACGGCGCTTGCGTTCCGTCGGTAATATTAGAAGATATACTGAAATTTTTAAAATTCTCGGCAACGGAAAATGATTAATTATGGTCAACTACGAGCTTATTTAGGAGTTGTAATTGTTTGGCTTTTAAGGGGTTAAAAAGGAATAAAATTCGTAAGTAACTTAAAAATATAATACTTTATTCCTTGTTTTCCTTGCTTCTGTATAGTTTCATGGATAACTTTAATCACATTCTGTTGTAATTATGAATCAAAAATTTCGATTGTATTAAAACTATTTGGCTTTTTCTCTCTCCATCTTTCCCATTTGGCAAGTTTAACATGCCAAGCTTCTCTTACCACTCCACAAAAGTTTTAACTTAAATAGCAAAATGTAAGCTGGCCTCCTCGTAATCTTATCTGCCTGCTCATTGTCGAGAAATCCTATAAAAAGTGGAACACTTCGGAATTGTGACAAAAATAGTTGGTCCTCAAATGAATGAAACTGTTTAAAACTGTTACAATATTTAATGTATTTGCCCCTAAAAATAGGCTTTGCTATCAATCATTCATTGCTTAAAATATGTCCAACTTGTCTCTTCTTGGCAAGCTATGATTGAAAGCCAAGAAAAATTTTTATACAACCACAATAAAACTCAATACATTCATACCCATACATACATATATCCTTTACAGACCCTCTCCTTCTCTCTCTTGTTTCATTTCACTCACTTTCCTATCCCAATAAGACAACTTTAAGCTCTCCTCTTTAAATTATAAGAACAAAAGGAAGAGAAACAAACCAAAAAGAACTGCTAAACAACATCTAATCTTTACGTAATCTTTGCCTTCTAAAGGCAGGACAAAAAAGAAGGCATAAAGAAAGGAAAGGAAACAGAGAGAAAGAGAGGAAAAGAAAAAAGAAAACTGAACGAGTTAATCAGTATTGAAAAATCTTTGTGTTGCTTAATAAAGTTGGAAGAAAGAAGATAAAATAGTGAGAGAGAGAGAGAGTGAGAGAGGAAAAGAGAGAAATTTGATTAACATTGTAGGACACTTCCCTTTTAAGGTAATCTTTAGAACCTTGAACTAAAAAAAAGGAATTAAAATTGGAAACCATATTTCAAAATAGTCATGTCAACTTGACAAAACGTACCAAAAAAAAAAGAGAGAATTATGCCAACAATCTTAGGAAGTGCTAGAGAAATTGAATGAAAGGAAAATATATTTACGGGCAAGCAATACTTCTTGTTAAAGTCAAGAAAGATAAGAGCAGCAGGCATATTTACTTTTTGTGAGAGATGCAATCATAGATATTTGTATGTATGTTTGTGTGCATATTAGCAATATTAAGCATGAAAATTTAATTTACCAGGAAGAGTATCTTCTCATATCAAAAATAATGATTTCGTTGAAGGTTTTTACTTCATTACAATGCTTGGATGTAAGAAATTCAATGTCATTTAAATGATCGCAATCTTCTCAAGCAGTTTTTAACATTTTAAACGTTATTGTGGCTTAAATTTAATGATTTTTGCTTTCTAAATGCCACTACGTATGGACATTATTCGCGCAGTCACGATTGTCTTATGATCTCATAGAGAATATAGACTACGATGGCGTATAAATAGTGCCATGGAGTTTGCATGAGTGCTCATACTGCATTAACTCGCAAGCAATTCGCTATGCTATACATACGTACAAACATACATACATAGTTGGTCATTACAATCCTACAGTCAGGATTACAACCTAGTTTCTCACACCACTTATGTTGTGTGTGTTAATTTTATACATGCGTGGTGGGGGACCTACAGTTTAAAGTCGTCGCCGAAAGACAAATTTTGAGAAACTTTTTCATGGCAGTTTTATTTAATTCGCAGAGTTTGTTGAAGATGTCTGACCTCGGGATTGTATCATGACCCCAAGTCCAATAAGCCAACACACTACCTACAAGAGTACTGTGACATATATACATACATACATACATAATTGGTCATTACAACCTTTCAGTCAGGATTATGGACCTAGTTTCTCACAACGCTTATGTTGTGAGTGGTAATTTTATACATAAGTGGCGGGACCAAGAATTTAAAGTCGACTCCGAACGACAGATTTCTTGAGAAATTTTTCATTGCAATTTTATTTGCTCTCTGCTGTTTTGCCAGAAATCTGCTGAGAGGAAGTCGCCGCTGAAATATTAAATTTTCGTTTTATTGGAGATGTCTGACCTCTGTTTTGTACTATGGCCTCAAGTCCAATAAGCCAACACAATACCTACTAGTCTACGGCCACACTCTATGCTTTTACTTAGTACAATAGTAAGAGGATGTCTTGTGTACTTCCTTGTCGTCTCTCCATCTTTTCCATTATCGAAATTCTCACGGGCTACTGTCTTATTGCAAGGCACGCCGATAGAATTTGCATTGCTTCAAATGACTTCAGCAAGAGTTAAGTGATGTGCAACTGATGTTACCTGATGTGCCACTTACAGAGTTCAGCAATGAGTATTCAAAAAGATCAGTAGAATCGAATCATACTCATAATTTCTGATACTTATACGCATTCATACTTATTTTAATATCATGTAACCTCTACTCATATTCAAAGTTTGAAGTACTCATCATATTCATACTTAACAACACGTATGATTTTGTTGATTTCGACTCTCCATAACTCAACATATACAAGAATTAAAGTTCAATATTTTTGACTCACTTATATTCAAAATTTCAAGAGCGCTTATGAGTAGCAAACAAATGATGCATAGCTGATATCTGCTCAGAACTCATGAGGAAACTCTCTGGTATATTCCAAACGAAAGTTTATGGCATCGAAAGATGTGCTCAATTCAATTTGTATAGGGGGTACAAAAGGCAGGACACGGCAATACTATTTAAAAGTCACACCATTATTCACGCACTCGGCTTTTATGGACTTAAAACCGAAGTTCGTTTGGGACTGTTTAATAAAGTTAAATCGGCTGAACATAAGGTTACACTTTGCTGGGACCACAGATCATGTGAGAATTTTCGTGGAATTTTGAGCGAGCAGATGAACTTTCGAAGCCGTCGTTGTCTAGTAGATAGTGCAAAAAATAAATATGATTCTCGTACGAACACTAAAATACTCACTAAAAAGTTGTGTGTTTGCTCTGCTTACTGTCTTTGTCTTGTTTCTTTTTGTAAATGCCTACTAATAAGACCCAACTAAGACTGTAAATTTTGATGAATAAATCGAGTGATTCGAATCATTTATAAGTATTTTTCTGAAGTTATGAATCCGAATGAGTAGAATCAAACATATTTCGAATGGTATGAGTTTGATATTAACGTTGTATGCATACGCATTGCAACTTGTATTTACAAATCAACGTTGTAGTGAGTACAAATGAATCAGAGTACATAGTTAAATTTCAATATTGTTGACTCACTTATATTTCATGATTGCTTACGAGTAGCGTAAAAACGATTCACTGCTAATCACTGGCCAGTACCCTACACTTGTAATAAGATGACGAAGATTCTTAAGCTCTCATTTTCTGTTATCCTGGATTGAACTCGCCGATACAAAGATTGTTGCAATAACAAGGTCTGGTGTCGTTTATGTTTACACGTACATAATTGGACATTACAACCCTTTAGCCAGGATTACAACCTAGCTTCTCACACCACTGATGCTGTGTGTTTTAATTTTATACATGAATGGCGGGACCTAAAGTATAAAGTCGACTCCGAACGGCAGATTTTTTGAAAAACTTTTCATGGCAATTTTGCTGTCCTCTCACAATTTTTACCAAAAATCTGTCAGAAATTTTTTTGTTGAAGATGTCTGACCTGGGGTTTAAATCGTGGCCTCATGTCTAATAAGCCCATAAGCTACTTACTAGCCTCGGTTATGTTTCTTTTAGAAAATATACGATCTCCGGGTTGGAAATATTTTGTTTTTAAATTCCTTTCCATTTACACACTGGCCTGATTAAAGAAATCATTAAAGACTGAACTTCATTTTACCGCAAATGCATTTAATGGCTTTCATTTCCCACTGTATACAATAAAAACACACACAGAGAGAGAAAAAAAACACCAAAAAACACGAAGTAAATTATCGCTTAATAAAAGAGAACAGAACACAAAAAAAAATTGAGAGAGAAACAATGAAAAGAATAAAACTGGACAACAAGATTTTCGTTTCCAAAAAAAAAACAGAACTCTGGCCTGCATGTAGTTATTGTTGTATTGTTTGTACAAGTAACTCCCCTGTTAATGTCCACCATTGTTTTGCTTTCGTTTTTTTTTTGTGCTTGTGTTTGTGGGTGTTTGTTTTTAGTTTACAGCATTCTTATGCTTGCTTTTAAGTGTGTGTAAATGTAAGTTACTAGTGCATTAACTGTTATACTCTTTTGTTGTTGGTTTATTATTATTGTTGTTGTTGTTGTTTTTGTTATTTCCTTAAATAAATGCTTTTGAGGTTTTAGATAATGGCATGATTTTCGTTTATTTTTTTTTCTTTCTCTCAGTTAACTGTTGCACTATTTTTTTGTATTCTTTCTCCCTCTCTCTTTCTCTTTGGTTGTTTACCATCTTTTATCATTATAAACAATACAAGTGGTAATGAGCTTTTGTTTATTTTTGGTTAATTTTTTCTTTTCTTTTTTTTTCTGTGTTATTTTTTTGTTTTTTTATTGTTGTTGCTTTCGCTGTTTATGTTTTCTTTGTTTTGTTTGTTTGTTTGTTGTTGCAATTTCCCTGGCTGGTATAAGCATTATGGTCGGTTATTATGGCATATTGTGTTGTGTTGTGGCGCTCTATCTTTTGTTTTGTGTAAATGTGGGGTAAACGGCACAATTATCGTGTAATTTTTTCTTTGTTTTTTTTTGTTTTTTTCTCGCTTTTGTTGCCAGTTTAATTTGTTTTTGCTGTTCTCACGTTTTACTGTTTTTATTCGCCGCAATTAAGACATATTTTAAGGCATTATTTTGCCGCATTATTTTCATTTCTTTCATATTTTTCTCTCTCTCTCTGTTCTTTTCTCATTTAAATTTTGATTGAAACATAAAAATGAGGCTGGACGTGAATGGACTTTAATTTTATTTAAAGTGTGTAGATTACAGAGCTCAAAAGTGAAACAAATTATCATTATTTTGTGCTTAAAACAATATGTTTTTTTTTAATGCAAATATAAAAAAGGTAAAATAATCCAACGGCAATTGTTGGTACAAATTTTTATAAAGAGAAGGTTAAATTCTTTTTAAAAGGTTAGTAAAAGTTCAGTCAGTCTTGTGTGAAGACGCGGTGCGTTTGAAGAGAGTAATTGTGGTGTGAAGATCTCCGTTACAAAGATCTGTCGAACCATTGTCTAGTAATTGTTATTGTTTGTGTAAACAGAGGAATAACACAGAAAAGCAATTGTTGTTGTTTACATCAAGTTGTGAACAGTGGCACACAGAATTGTGCGAATAATAAAGAATTTCAATTAAAACTAAACACAAATTTATTTTTAATTTATTTGCAATCTACGAGCTCATATTATAAACGTTTTTAAAAGGTAAAAACGTAATCGAAGTTTACTCTTTAATGACCAGGAGTCGTATTTTACCAGTAGTTTCTGACTTTCTGACGAATTAAGATTTCGACTCCAAAAAAAGTAAAAAATTTTACTTCATAATTCGTTCTTATAACGAAGACTATGTACTATTACTGCATGGCCAGCCGAGGCAGCCATTTGAATGAAATTATTTTCCATTATTAACCGGAAGGATTGTACTTTCAAATAAAAAGAAATTTGAGAAAATATTCAGTAGTTTTTTTTAAGCAATTTCAAAAAAAAAAGTTATTTGGCGGACCCTTTACAATCAATAACACACCTGCCTCTTATTTATTCAAATCTACCGTATAAAACACATTCATACGCATAAGTTATGTGTGCCAAAATTATAAATTTTTTTATTTCGGTTATTAACTCAAAAAAAGCAACAACAAAAGAATAATTTTTATGGCCTTAAAGCATACGGCAATAACCCAGTAGTTTGACTATTTGATTCTTAACATTTTCCTGGGTAGCTGTTGTTGGCATCATAAATTCAATAAATTTTGTTGGCTAGGCTTAATAAACTTTTGTTTTATGGCTTAACAATGGGGCAAATGGAATTCATTAAAAGGGTCAAAATAATTTCATTTCACGTTTTTTTTTTTAGTTTCTTAATTCACCATCAAACATAATCAACTTAATTCAACATTCGAATGAAATGAAAAGAATTTCTTTCCATTTTCGTGGTTATAATACGAAAACAGAAAGCAAATACAGACTGAATGAAAAAAAAGGCAACAGAAAAAAACTTTTTTTTTTGGTCTGTTTTGCCTTTCGTTCCAAAAGGCCAAAATTTTTAACAATGGCAATAAGTTCACAGCAGCTAACGAAATATGGTATTATACGTACGTACGTATGTACATACATAAGTTTATGGCCATAACGAGACCTAAAAACTAAATTGTTTAACAATAACGTTCAAAGAATGCTAATGTTTTCAATTCTATTCTATTTCTGCTTCTGCAATGGTTATGGCAAATGGGGCCCATTGATATTCCTTTCAGCAATACGAGCAAATAAATACTAACAATGAATGCCATATTATTTTATAAAGCCTTTGCATATTGTCTAACCACCACCACCACCACCATTATTTGAAGCCAAATAGTGAAACTTTAAGCCTTCCTCTCTGCTACTATTTAATAACGTATGTATTAAGGTTAAATGGAAAACGAGAGATACAGTAATAAACATAAATTCTATTTTATTTTGTGTTGTTGTTGTTGTTGTTATTGCTGCTAAATAGACAGAAACAAACGTGGCTAACAATAAAAACCCTTTGCCAAACTATAATTCAAATTGACCTCAACAGGTTTTTATTTAGTCGTTATTGGCTGTTTATGTGGCCATAAAGATTGGCTTCATGAAGGAACAGAAAAAAACGGGAGAAATAGGAAGAAAGTTGAATTAATTTTTAAAACATTTTCTTACACATTTTCTCTGTCTTTAATTGGAGGCCTATTTACTAAGATTTTTCTTTAAAAACTATAATATGGTGGATTGTTTTAACAAATGATTATAAAATAACATAGAAATGACGAGAATACATACAAACAGATGTTCAAGAAGAAGAAAATGTTCATGAAGAAAAAATATTGTAAAATTTACAACAACAACAGTAAGATTCTAGAAGTTGCAGAAAATAAATGAAGTGTACACAGAGCAAAATATAGTAAGAAGTGAGACATTTAAACGAAGCTGATTTTTTTTAGCAATTATCTTTTTGGCAACACTGGTTTAAACAGCTCACGTACGTTTCGTGTTTTATTTCACTGTCAAACATCTTCAGTTTGGTCTATAATTTAACCATGAATCGTCTTACAAACGAACAACGCTTGCAAATCATTGAATTTTGTTATCAAAATGCGTGCTCTGTTAAGAAAGTTCATCGCGCGCTTCTTCCATTTCATGGTCAGTTTAATCGATCCACTGAAGCGTCTATTCAGGCTATTGTGACTAAATTTCGCACCAAATTTACATTTTCGGACATTAAACCATTGCACACGCTTAAGTAGAGTGCGAACTGAAGAATATATCGCAGCTGTATCGGCCGGCCAGTGTTAATGACGACCATCAATTATCGATTCGTCGCCGTTCGTAGCAATTGGGCCTCTGTTACTCAACAACGTGGACAATTTTGCGGAAGGATTTAGGTGTGAAGCCTTTCAAAATACAGCTGGTGCAAGAATTGCAGCCGAACGACCTACCGCAACGCAGAATTTTTGGTGAATGGACTCTTGGAGAGTTGGCCGAAGATCCACTTCTTTATCGAAAAATTGTGTTCGGCGACAAAGCTCATTTTTGGCTCAATGGATACGTAAATAAGCAGAATTGTCGATTTTGGAGTGAAGATCAGCCAGAAGCATTGCAAAAGCTACCAATGCATCCAGAAAAAGTCACAGTTTGGTGCGGTTTATGGGCTGGTGGCATCATTGGACCGTACTTCTTCAAAGATGCTGCGAATCGTAACGTAACTGTGAATGGTGAGCGCTACCGTGAGATGATATCCACCTTTTTTCTGCCCAAAATGCAAGAGCTTGACCAGCATGACATGTGGTTTCAACAAGACGGTGTCACATGCCACACAGCACGGGTAACAATGGACTTATTGAGAGGAGAGTTCGGTGAACATTTTATTTCACTTTCGTGACCGGTCAATTGGCCGCCTAGATCGTGCGATTTAACGTCTTTAGACTATTTTTTGTGGGGCTATGTTAAGGCTCATATCTATACAGACAAGCCCGCTTCAATTGACGCAATCGAAGAAGTATCTTGATTTTTTTTTCATTTTCGTAACAAGGGTCAGATGAATACGTATCTTAGTACTAAAAGGGCCTACTGGATATACCACAAGCGTTAGACGATAAATAATCATTTGTAATCCAACAATCCATTCTCCTGCCTGGAAAATTTTCAGAAACCGTGAATTCTAACCGAATACATATTTCTATGACTACCCAGTATTGCAGAATGTCTCTTGTTTTAACTGCATTGAGCTTTACAGACTCTGAGGTACCAGCCAGAAAGAGAAATGAATTTTTAAATGAGACTTAAGTAAAGGCATGCCTCTCTTTAAAGTCTTGTGCATTTATTTTAAATTAACCAGCAATGTTGTCATTGCGTAAACTCTTTGATACACCAGAAAAAAAAGCATGTCATAAATGGATTCCATAAGAAAATCGATAATAATTCGTAGTCCTTTTTTGGTATGCCAAAAAAGAAAATCCAATTTTAGAATTGAACTCCTTTGCTCCTTAAACTGTTAGAAGAAATACTCCCCTAAAAAAAGTTGATACCAGAAGAGTAACAAAAAGGCGTAGAGGAGATAAAACTAATTTGCTTAAATATGTTTAACAAAACAGATTTTCTACTTACGTATGTACGTACATATGTATTTCCAATTTAATATTTTGCCCATGAAATAAAACTAAAATATAAGGACCCTTTAGGAGAAGAAGAAAAACAAAAAGAAGGCATTTGTTTCCTTACAGTATTTGCATATAAACATGGAAAAACGAATACGAAAACCTAGGCTTTCTCTCTCGTTAATATTTAAACTGGGCGGAATTATATTTCGATGCTTCAGTTAAGAAATGAGCAAAACGAAACGAATCCTTTTTATATGCAAAAAGGACAAAAAAGGACTTGAAAAGAAGAAAGAAAATAAAAAGAATAAATATTGAATTTGTAACAAATTGTGCTAAATTTTATTAAAGGATTCGTGTTTAGGCCGATTAAATTGGTGACCAATTCAGAAAAAAGGTGTTTTCGAAATGGTATAATTTCCTTAAGGAAAACAAAACAAAAAAAAAACAAAAGTCCTTTAAGGGTCTTTTTTTCTTTTAAGAAATTCTTTTTAAGAAAAGAGTTATTTTAGGCGCATTTGAATTTGCAGCCTATTTTAAGCGTGCAAAAATAAATTTAAAATTAAAGCATAATTTAGGGATTAGGGAAAATATGCTGTAATCAGTATTTCTTTTAAATTTTTATTAAATTATGGAAATATTTTCGCTTTTTATTTATAAAAACTTCCCAGAATTCTAATATTATTGTGGCAGTTTTACTATTCACATTGATTCTCTTTCAAGATGGTTTATCAGGGTTTGGAGGCGCCAAGTCAACTATTTATCCGGAACTTACGCTGTTGCTTCATTGTCGATTTCCTTCAGTCCTCAATATAAAACAGTTGAATCAGAACTTGCTTAACCGTAACCAATTGTATCAATTTGGTATCGGGTCAACTTTCTTGACCAAACGGGTCCATGGCACCGATATCCGTAAACACTTGTTGCTACATAGATGACTGTAAATATGGTAATAGGACTGAAATCGGCAACCAAACTGTGCCTCCAGTTACTGGGCAATAATGTAGTCTTTTAAGCGGAGGTACGTGTGATTAGGGAATGCTATGATCAAGGGCAGTGATCGTTTTGTAAACTTGACGAATGTAGGTATGAACATCTTCACGGATAGTCAAACTTCAATTAGGACTCTAACATCCGCGGATACTGGGTCCAGAAATGAAATGTAAGAAGAAGATTGACGCCAGCCATACACGCATTATATAGTCGTCGGAAATCCGTGATGGGAAATGAGAAAGTGTATTATCTAGCTAAGATACTCGGAGGCAACACTAATTGGAGCAATGCCATGAGTATTATTTACTGCATTAATAATTATTACACCTTAGT